>OY998166.1:77730902-87730902 GCA_963921995.1 Oxystoma pomonae | reverse complement strand
TGTTATTTGACCATGCATGTTCGGCGATTCCTGATTTCGTTGTTTCACCTCTTTGGGTATTCGTCTGATGTTCCTTAAGCCTAACAGATAGTGGTCTTTTTGTTTCGCCTATGTATGATTCACCACACTCACAAGGAACTTGGTAAATGCATTCATATTTTGTTTGTTCTCCGGTTTTGTTTTACTAAGAAGGCTTCGAATTGTATTACTAGATTTAAAGGCTGCATTAATATTAAAGTTGTTTGCTACTCTTGGAATTTTCTCTGATACTCCTGTAACGTATGGACTTGTAAAGAATGCATTTGCCTGGTTTTGGTCTTGTAATATCTGTCCTGTTTCTTGAAATTTAGAAATAGTATCTGTTATAAGTTTAAGGCTGTAACCAATCTGCTGCAGATCCTTCTTAATCTTGCTTATTTCGATTTCCAAGTCATGAGAATTGTTACAAATTTGAACGGCTCTGTTATACGATGGTGTCTTCTTCACTTATGTTTTAAAACTAATAATTTTCAAAAACATTAGAGGACACACATCTCAGTATGCCTTATTTTTTGGAAAAACTTCATGGCGTTTTAAAAGTGAATATATCAAGATTGTTATTAAGTTGTTTACAGTCCCTCTAAAGCATTTTTCGATATAGAAGTTAATTTCACTTTATATTTTAAATAATTTTTTTTTCACAGGCAATAGAGGATAAGTATTAACCCGACCAAAATTTAAGTATTCGTGAGTATTTAAAGAAATATCTTTTTTCTTAAACATGAATTTAAAGTTATTTGGGATCGAATTTGAATGAATTTAATGGTCAGAATACAGCGAGGATACTACTTAAACAAACAATGCCAGGGCAGGACGATGACAACTAGACAAAAAAAGCAGTAGGAGGAGCGAAAGATGTTTTATTTAAAGTTGTAAAGATAAAAATACTTACTAATAACCATTCGTGCAGATTCTTATGTAAAATGACCCCCTGAATCCAAATATGACCTTAATTTCTCCCATGACCCCTCGTTTTAGGAAGAGACACCCCTACCTATTTTTGCTGCGTTTTGATGGTTTGGTGGAATTAAAAGGATTATTTGGTCTTTACATTACATTATTTATTATTGTTTACAGCCAAAAAAAAAATATTTTCACCTCTTTAAATTAAATTTTACTGCGTTTTGATGGTTTGGTTGAAGTAAAAGGATTATTTCGTCTTTACATTACATTATTTATTATTTATTGTTTACAGCCAAAAAAAATATTTTCACCTCTTTAAATTAAATTAATATCTATAAAATTATAATTATTATCGAAAAGTGATAAGGGGGGAGACTCTCCCAAAAATAGTGGGTGGTAGAAAAAAACGGGACCTATATTTATTTGGATTCAGGATGGCATTTTACATAAGAATCAGCAGTGTAATCTATATATTATTATTCATCATATATAATTTAATGATGAAATGAATAAAAATATTCCCGTTTCAAATTTCAAAACTTAATAGTTAACGAATAACACCCTTCTATTCTGTCGCTGAATCGTGCGGACAAGCTGATATACAGAAAACATGCTTGCTTAGTGTCTTGATACACCGTTCGATAGTACCAAATGGCTGCTTTACTTCACTATAATATGCTTCACTGAAGAGTGGAGAAATACCGGCTTTTCTATTGCTTCGTGACAGTTTGTTGCATTTTAATGTCGTGATATGCGGGTGCACCTGTTTGAAGAAGGTAGTGAATATATGGGTTATTTGAGCAATTTACAAAGAAACAAATGTTTTAAACCATAATAATAATTGGGTTAGTCAAGTTCCCCCCCCCCTCCTCCAGTTTTAGAAAAATTTTAGTGCCAATATTTTTCACAACGAAAATTAAATTTTGTACGCACTCCCACCAGCAATTAACTGTGACCATTTTTATATGGTAGGAAGGCTAACTTGAGGATTCCCCCCCCAGACCATATTTCTTCAAATTTTTTATTTTACTCGAAAGGTTTTACACAATTTTTGCACCCCCCCCCAGAAATCCTCCGTAGGATTAAATTTTATGTCATTCAAAAGGTGTAATTTTGCACAACTAGTTTCAAATTTTGCACACCCCTCAAAAGCCCTCAATAGGGTTCTCGAGTAATCAGGTTAGCCCCTCCCCGACAACATATTTATTGAAAATTTTTGCCGTTCGAAAAGTGTAATTTTGCGAACCAATTTTTAAATTTTGCTGACACCCCCTCCCCAGGAACTCAGTTGCTTGAAAACCATCCCGAGGGTATCCATATGAAAAATGTCGTCTGGGGGGGGGGGGCAATCAGCTAAATTGCTGCCCCTTCATATAAAAATGGCCACAATTACCCGTGGAAGAGTTTGCAAAAATTAAATTTTTGGTGGGCAAAATTGTGGCATTTAAATTTTTTACAAAAGCTTTTGC
The DNA here is from genome assembly GCA_963921995.1 of Oxystoma pomonae. Lineage (NCBI taxonomy): Eukaryota > Metazoa > Arthropoda > Insecta > Coleoptera > Brentidae > Oxystoma > Oxystoma pomonae. The sequence continues at coordinate 87,728,491 of OY998166.1, read as the reverse complement.
ACATTCTTATTACCTTTTTGTGCTTTAAACTTCAGGCCTTTAAAACACTGGCGCACCGAGGGGGTTTGGGGGTTAACCCCCCCCCCCTCGAGAAGCCTGGTTATGGTCAGATTTTTACTTTAAATTAAGTTTTTTTTATTATTTATCCTTAAACCCCCCTCCCTCCCCGAAATCAATTCCTGAGTGAGCCAGTGATGCATGATGAAGTCACTACGTTTAAGGCATTAACCAAAAATTTCAAACGGTTTAAATGAAAGTTTACCAACTAGTTTTTTCAAATCTACTGTTAAAAAATGTGCAAGAATTTTTAGACGAAAGAATTGTTAAGTGACAATTTTAATGACACTTTTGCAATAAAACAATTCGTTTCATATTTAAAAATAATTATAATCAGTATGTTTTCACATCGTAATCAATACGTATTGAAAAGATTTTCTTCTTTTTCTTTAATAAAGCATGTTCTCTGTTCCGACAAAGAGCGTGATATATGAAAGAACAAGACGATTTTAGACACGCATTAAATACGATGTGAAGACAAACTAAGTATTTGTCTGTTTGAAAACAGGGTTAATTGATTAACTATACTGGGAACAGCAAAAATATTTCCTAGAGCAAAATAGCAAAATCTTGATTATTTTATCAATCTGTCTTGAAAAAGTCTCAGTTACCGGGTGACCCAAAAAAAACCGAAATGATTTTAAATGTCTATAGCTTTGTTACTTCTTTACCGATTTTAACGAGTGATAGCTCTACTAAAAGCAAATGAAATCCCCCTTCGACAAATTTAAAAAAAGGCGGCCATCTTAAAATCAAAGACGGTGGACATTATCAAAGTGAAGCATATATTTCAACTCGTTTCTTTTAAAGAAATCCACTTAAATGAATTTAAAAAAAAGTCTAGTCTCTACCAAGGCGATCGACATATCGCTCATTAAAATCGGTTATTACTTTAGGATTTACACCTCGAAATTTGAGAGTTCTAGTGCTCTTTATGCGAATAATTTATACATTCTTATCACCGTAACTTTTCTACTTCTTAACCGATTTTAATGAGTGAGAGCTCTTTTATTCGGAAATGAAATTTTCCTATAGCGACAAAAAAAAATTGGCGGTTATTTTTGAATACAAGATGGCGGATTTTACATGAGATAAAGCATATTTAATCTCGTTTTTTTTTGGAACCAACTCAAGCGAAGTAACGAGTAGTAAAACCGCCCAATAGCCTAGTCTTTGCCAAGACGATCGACATATCGCCCATTAAAATCGGTTAAGAAATAAAAAAGTTGCGACGACATGAATATATTCATTATCTACATATAGAGCACTGAAACTTCTCGTAAGTTTGTGGGTATAAATCCTAAAGTACTTAAACGATTTTAATAAGCGATACGTCGATCGCCTTGGTAGAGACTAGGCTTTTGAATACTCTCTCTCTCTCTTCTCATTTGATTACCGTCACTTTTTTGAGTCCCGTAGGCACTATTAACTAAATCGGACGGGTCATCAACTACTTTCGTAGTCTACCGACTTAGGGAGTGTGTATCTAGGTCCGCCTCTACGTGATATCCGATCCTATCCGGCCTGGATACCGGCGTGATTAGAGGAGTAGGGCCTAAGATACATTTTACATTTATTTTCCTTGGGTTCCCCCTTACCCCGCTCATCAAACCGGTCTGATGAGCACCCCCTAGGAAGGCAGTTTTCTTTTCCTAGAAGGAACGTGCTCCACTATCAATATATGGATCACACGGGACCGTCCTCTTAACGTCCTCTCCGAGGGAGGGTATGAAATCGAATTAGCCTGCCTTCTAGCTAACTCGGCCTACTCCGCTTCATACTGCGTTTTGCCTTAATCTTACAAAATTCTGTAATTTTATAAGAAAAAGTCCAAGTAGACTACCTGATGCACGACCCGGGGCGTGAATGTCGCGGCGTTAACCCCGACACCAAGCAGACAGGTTGGCTTTTGAATAGTGTTATTATTTTAATTTTATTTAAGTGGATTCCTTAAAAAGGAACGAGTTGAAATATATGCTTCAATTTGACAATGTCCACCATCTTTGATTTTAAGATGGCCGCCAACTTTTTTAAATTTGTCGAAGGGGAATTTTATGCGCTTTTAATAGAGCTATCACTCGTTAAAATCGGTAGAGAACTAACAAAGATATAGCTTTTTAAAGTCATTCGGTTTTTTTGGGCCACTCGTAGCTCTGGTTTTATAGATTCATAATAATTATGAAATGAAATACCCGGATTTATTATACCAATTGTACTTTATAAGGTTTTTAAATACTTAAAACATAAATCCTTCATTGTTAGTTACATTTTTATATAATATTGTTAGAAATTAGTCTCAGATAGTGAATTTGGTGGGTGTGTTTGAATTTTAGTAAATCAAAAAAGTCAGGGAAAAAAATGTAACCATGAGTTTCCGCAGAAAAGATTTTACCACCGCCACTTCAGATAAAATTAGGAAATATGAAAAATTTTGTGAAGGCTATGGACAAAGAAGGTCATACTTTTAGTTATTTAAAAGAAAAGTTCCCTAGTGACGCTAAAATTAGAGAGAGAATATTAGTGGGTCCTCAGATTGGGAAACTTAATAATAGGGAATTATTGGAACGCAGTTAGGGCCCGGCACTAATAAGGCCAGGCATGCGCAAGAACGACCACATTAAATTTAGTGCCGACACCAATAAGATTAGAGGCTGCCCTTATTTGTGGAGGAATTATACTGAGCCATATTTTGGCTGTGTCTGGCCGTATTTAACATCTATTCGCCATTTTTTTTACCTTAACCCTACTTTCGTGAATTTTTTGTGTTGTGACGGCCAAAAAAGCAAAAATTGGGCACAAAATAGTCATTTTTTATTAAATCGGGTGAAATGACGGAAAAAAAATTAAAAAGCAAGACTCCAACCAGGTCTCTTCACGTCCTCATCTCCACCCTCCATCAAGATCAGTGCTTTTCTTTTAAATATGAAAGTGTGAAAAAAAAACAACACAAAATTTCGAAAACAGGCAGCATATATTTGTAGGTTAGAAACAAAGTCGTGTCGTCACCGTTTTCCTAGAGGCGCGTTCAATAATTCTATAATTTGCACGGCCAGGCACAGTCTGTGTTAAGGTCGGCGCTAAGTAGGCACTATCTAGCGCGGCCGTATTTCAATAATTTCCTAATAAAAATGTATCAGGGAAAATGGAACTGCGAAATGTGTCCTAGAGGCTACTTTCAAAAGGCAGGCTAAGAAGCTTAGCTCTAGATTTAATAATAATAGTGCTTTTTTTTACAAGCGTTGGTTTAAATAACGAGCGCAGCGAGGTATTTAAAAACGCGACTAAAAAAAAGCACAGTTTAGCCGCGAGTTGTTAACACTATTTTTAATACCTTTATTAAAAAATCCAAGAAAAACAGGAAAATACTTTTAAAAATCTCGAACGAAGTGAACTTCAAGCAACACACCATCTTTACACTATAAATCAAGGCGGCTGGTAAATGAATTAACAATATTTGGGTAAAAAACGGACAGAAATCTTTTTTTGCAGCCGTGATCAAAAAAAAAAGTTTTTTGCATCGGTAACCAAAAAAGCCATGCTTTAGTTATCTGCAGACAGTTACTAAAATCATGTTTTTGATGAAGGTATTAAAAAAATATAGTTTTTTTTTCAGGAAACAAAAAAATGTTGGAATTTGTTCCCTAGTGTTACTATTTATTAGACGCTGAAGATAATAAACGGTAGCCCAATTTGTCTATGCAATCATAACTTATCTGCATAATTACTACTCTAATTACTAGTACCATAATCTACCCACTGCACTGGCACTGGCTGTAGGGTGGCAGCTTGCCAGCCCGTATTGTAATAAGTTTAAATAATAATTAAAATAAATAATTGGCGTACCTACGAGAAACTTAGCACTATCTTGATTATTGTTAACGGTCTAGCTTGCTATTAATTGTTATTTTATTTAATTTTATGTATAAGTCCTTATTAAATTGGCTTCCTTCTCTACATAGTAATATAATTTTTCTTACTTGGGTGTATGTGTGTATGCAAAACGTGGGAAAGGGAGTAAAAATAGCCGATTGCATCGACGCGAATATAAGATCTAAGATAGATTAAAACTAAGCTATTGTTTCCTAGAGAAAAATTGCGTATTTTATGTCGGCCTAAGGATACTGTACGCATTAAAATAATTTTCTCGAACATGAGAAGAGAAATAGTTGTAATATGCTGTTAATCATAACTATCGCGATAATAAACAATACTAATCATGTAAACGTAAGTGCTTATTTACAAGATCGGTATAATGAAGTATGAAAAACTTTTTGAAATAATATATTTCTAGTATATAGACTGATGTAAAGAGTTGTTGAAGGAAGTAGCCAGATGGGGGAGAGGGGGTTGGAGTTAAAACCCTCCTGCAGCCAACCCCCCAATCCAATCTAAAATAAAGACGCCATAAAAGCGTCAACCAACTTTCTATCCTAAATATTTATTTACACTAATTGGCAATAGTACCAACGAGTTAAGTGGCCACTCAGTTAAATAGGCGTTCAGCAAGTCACATTCTAACCGCCGACTTAATTGAGTGGCCACTTAACTCCTTGGTGCAAATGGCCCTAAGTATTCCACTCAAATCATTTTTAATGTCAATCGCATCATCTACGAAAGCAAAATGCAAATAAAAGTCGCGAACTAGCTGCGTTCGGTATTTGCATCATGGACACGGCACATTTTTGATCACGTGACAACAGATCAATCTAGATTTATTGCAATTAACGCACGCACTCTCGATCAAGTTTGTTTAAAACATAATTTTTCTTAAGGACGCGCAGTCAATTGATATTTAAATTCAAATTTAACTCCTGTTAAAAAAATAAAACCTGAAAAATTCAAAAAATTTACAAATTTAACCTCACAATTGCAAATTAATCTGTTTTATCGGCCAAAAACCTTCGAGCAAACCGATTTACGTCTAACTGATCGGAGCTGAATTTTAATTGTTGGGCACTGATTTACTACATAAATAAATTCTTCTTCAAGGGGAAAAGGATGGTGTACCTGGCGAAGGTGTTAATAGTAGATTTTACAACTAGTGGCTAAACTAGGCTCTTTTCACAAGCGTTCGCGAGTGAAAAAAGACATTTATCCGCGAGTTGTAAATACTATTTTTCTGTATACCTTTTCATCAAAAACAAAACTATCTACTGATGATGATAGGGCGACTGATGGATGACACTCTGCTTATCACCGCCTACCCTGTTTTTAAGTTTTGCACCAAATCTTTATTGTCGGTCATTTTAATTTCTGCAGTTTGTTATTTTGTGGTATTGTGAATACTTGGAGAATACTCGAGGAAATCGCTTAATTTTTAGGTAAGAATAATTAGATATTCCTAATATTACATTTTTCGCTATTTTTCTTAGCAGTTTAGCCGCGAGTTCTTAACACTATTTTTTTTTAATACCTTTATCAAAAAATCCAAGAAAAACAGGAAAATACTTTTAAAAGTCTCGAAGGAAGAGCATTTCTCGCAACACACCATCTTTAAATTATAAATCAAGGCGACTGGTAAATGAAATAACTAAGGTTTCCATAGCGATGTGCCTTTTTACTCGGTGACGTTCATTGATGCGACATTTTAATCTTTGACAGTTTGATATTTTGACGATTTTTTTAAATAATTTTTTCGTAAATACTTGGTGAAAACTGGCGGATATGGCTTAATTTTTAGGCAAGAATAATTAGATTTTTTCAATATTACTATTTTCCGCTATTTCTCTTTAATTTTGCATAAAAAATGGACAGAAATGTTTTTTTTGCACACGTGATCAAAAAAAAAATTTTTTTTGCATCGGTAATGAAAAAAGACATGCTTTAGTTATCTGCAGACAGTTACTAATATCATGTTTTTGATGAAGGTATAAAAAAAAGTTCTTTTGCGTTGGTAAACAAAAAATCCATATACAGGCCATTTTTCTGGTATGGTATAGTATGCTGGATCTCTCTCAGTCATATGCATTTAGAGAATAATAGTAACTATAGCAAACCCAAAAAAATTGCTATAAATAAAACAAATATACATAAAATCACATATTTTGCTTAAACTAAGGGGGAAATGAACCACCAATTTTATCATGTTATCTCATGTAACCCAAACTTTCTATTAATAAATCAGGATTTTAATCAAACTCTTTTGCTAATAAATTGCAGTTTTCGAATGCATTGCGACGTTTTATTTACATTTTCAATACATAGAGCCGTCGAAAGTACAAACGCATTGGACCAAACCGAATATTGAATTTTGCGACCGATTTGGCAGACGCTGATAAGGCCGATATCAAATTTGAAAATCTCCGCCGTAATATTTCAAGCGACATTAGAATAAAATAAAATGTAATTCGCAATGACAGCAGCGACGTTGCTACTAAAAATGGCACCGGTGCATGATCCGATAAAACCGAGAATAAAGAACGGCGGTGGCCGGGCGGCCACGATAGCGGAGCCCCAACTCAATGAAAACACATGAAATATATTCAATCTGGTAGGCGGCGATAAGCCCTTCAGGCCTGAAATCATTGGCGCTGCCGAAAAATTTGACATTTTCCGACGCGACATATGTGATGGGTTATTTAATAACATATTATGATTTATAGAAAACGCGACTCATCATCATCATATAAGTGTTTTCGCAAGGAAAAAACACAGGTCTTCTCAGTATTTTGAGGAAAAAATTGAAAAAAAAATCAGTGGTGGTCGCAGGAGGGGGCTGGGGGCGATCGCCCCCCCCCCTTTTTCCGAGAAATTATTTAACAAATTTATTTTAAAAACAAAAAAATTTTTGATAGTTTTTCAAAAATTTTCGCCTGCGGCGCCCTATTGTGTCGAAAACATTCATTTTAGAACTTTTGCATAAAACTTTCTCTTTACTTTTACAAAATTTTAACCTGACGTCCCCCCCCCTCTTTTAGGAACCGCCACTGGGAGATTAGCGGTGGGTTTGTCTTTGTATAGTAGGCCTTTGCGTGACTTACCAAGATTTTTGTATCCTTTTTTATTCTTAAATTTGCGGAGGCATATGAGAAACAATATCCATACACTCATTTCTTCACACTAATGAAAAATAAAAATTGAAATCTTTAATTCATATATTTTTATCGAAGCAGTGGCGGCTCGTCACATGAGGCGGCGGCTCACCAACATTTTTGGAAAAACTGATAAATTTATTTTTTGCGAGATTTTTTGTGTTTAATTTTTGTAGAAAAAAAAAGCCCTTCATAACATTTTTTGTTATTTTAATATTAAGGTGGTATTTCTTTTATGTCATTCATTTCTTATTCCGCCTTGCTTTTTTTGTATGTTCCATCAAAGATGGATGAAGAACTCATTCTGGTCGCCTCGCTTCCCCACTCTGCAACGGTTTTGCTTCGGTCTTCTATCAACACTGTCCGAGAGCCTACGGAGAGCGCGCGGTGGCTGGGTGAGGCGAGAATGAATTCTCATCTTGTGTGCCGCATCAACAAGCCTTGCTGGCTGCATTAAAATTTTGCAAATTAAAAAACGCGAAATCCTGTTTTTGTTATTGCAATTATAAAATCAACAAATCGTACATTTAAAAACCCGACTTTTCTTTGTATAAAGCCGTGGCATGACTTTTATTTTTTCTAAATTACATGACAACAAGAGGCGACTAAAAGATCCGCTTCACCCATACCTTGCATCTATACCTAATACGCGCATTACGCTTGCTTGTAGGTGATTATATGTATACAGACCGCTTCAAGCTACTGCGAACATAGGGCGAAAGAAGTCTAATTTGCCAGTGTACGTACATGCAGAGACACCGCACGCCTATCAATGAAGCAACCAACACTCAGGCTTCCGATCGCCATTCGCTGCCGTTCGCCGCCGTTCGCCTTGTATTTAGTACGCCTCTAACCACGGTTGGTTGGTTTGGTCAATAAATACGCAAATTTTTATAACGTAATTTTCTTATTTTTTGTCACTGATAAATAAGAGCCTTTTATTGTCAACTGTTCAGATTTATCAGTGACGACGTGTTACAATGAAAATAATAAGGAGAAACAAAATAAAAGCAAGTTCTCAAAATAAAATAATACATTCTAAAAACCAAAAAGATTCTCCCAGTCAAAAAAAAATTAAAGCAAATGTTCGAAAAGTCCTCCTTGCTCGGCTAGACAATATCCGAGCCTACTATAAAAACTCCTTCCAACGTTTCCAAGCATGTTAGGGGTGATAATTTGAAAAGCTTCTTCAAAAACAGATAGAAGTCATTAGGAGCAAGATCGGGAGATCGAGCTGGCCATAAAATAGTTCCCCGTGTACTTATAACCCGATTAGGAAATACATTATCAAGATATTCCCTAACAAGGCCAACATTGTGAGCGGAACAACCATCTTGTTGAAACCATGTTTCACCAAATCTTACACCTAACAACTGCCTAGCAGTTGGAATAATGTGCTGCTGCAGTAGATCCAAGTATCTAGGACCATTCAAATTGCAATTGCCGTTAATAAAAAATGGCCCAATTACGTGTTCCCTTACAATACCCCCCCCCAAACATTTAGTTTTTGGGGATACTGTGTTCTTACGTCAAAATATAAATGCAAATTTTCCCTCCACCAATATCGAACGTGTGTTGGGTTATGACGATTTGACCATCTGCACTTTTTCGGCAACTTCGTAGACATCCATTTTTAGTTTTAAAAATGTATTATTTCAATTAAGAACTTACCCATCTGTTTCTCGAGCAAGGCAGAAATAAAACAAAATAATAAAAACAAAATGAATTTCCAAAAGATAACACTGCAGCGTGCTTCGAATCCACCTCGGTCGTACGGCACGGAGAGTAAATTGGACTTGATTCCCCCTATGTTTGCAGTAGCTTGAAGCGGTCTGTATAATAATATGCAAACATTCTGATTTTGTCACAAACAAAAAAAATCGTGGAACGAAAATGTAAAATAACTATTTATGCACAAGCGTGAGGGGATAACTAGTGTTTAAAGTTATTAAAGCCCTAGGGTAATTTTTTTCACCCTCGGGCGTTAAAATACAAAAATTCAATATTATTTGAAATGTTGTGGAATAATGTCATTCTATATAAAAATATAAATTAATTTTTTTTTATGTCAAAGTAAAAACGCATAAAATAACAGAATGAAGAATAGTTTTTTTTATCTTAATAAGTTTTAGATTTTATATTTGGACAATATTATTCTCATTCACGGTGTTTATTTTTTAACATTTTTAATCTTAATTGGTGCCTCATTAGTGTTATAAGTCACGAGCCGCCACTGTATCGAAGGATAATAATAAAAAACTTAACTGACGTTTCATTTGCTAACGTTTGGACGAGAACCATAACTAATTAAAATAAAAACCTTTTAAATCTCAATAAAAAAGTCTAACACAAAAGCCAAATTTTAATTTTGAACCTCTCAACAAATATTTTGATTAGTTATTTTATTTGTTTCATTATCATTTTTCAGAAAAATGATATCGGAACGCATTTGCGAACTTCCCCCCTGCCTACATCCCTACGCCACGTTACGTAATTTGGACGCCACGAACAATTAAGTTGCAATCTATAGGTATAAGGCAAGATTTGAAAGAAAGGTAGAAACGGAATGGGCGATTGCTCTCCTTCTTTTACATCTTCTGCAAAAAATCTTCGAACTTTCATAATTTTAGCAAATTTGCTTATTAACTCACGCATTACTTTTTTGAATTTTCCGCGAAAGACTTAAGGAGCAAGACCACCAAAACAAAAAAAATGAGTCAAAAAATATACATTTGAATGAGGTGAATTCCTAACAACCCAAAATTGATTTTTTTGCTTGCGCGGTTAAAGCAGAGGACCTTTTATTATACGTATTTTTTACATGGGCTTTTCTTTAATTTGCGTTGTAATCTTTATATACGCGTTCAAATGGCATGCGCAATTTTACTGCAAAAAAAATTGCCGAAAATTTTTGTAGTTGAGTATATGCAGCGCAAACCATTTACCGCGAACTGTTGGTTGGCGGATATATTAGTTACTTTAAATTAATTTTAAACTTTTATGCAAAAGGCTTTTTATTCATTCAAGAAGGCTGTGATTTTATTGAATTAACCTAAAGTGAGATCTCATACGTTCCAATAGTTGGAGTAGCCAAAAAGCAGAAAAAAGCCTGGAATTTGATTTTTTTCAAATAAAACACTTCAAAATTTACATTTTGAAAAAAAAACATTTTCATAAAAAGAACATTTTGAAAAAAAGAATCAACAAAATCGTGATTGTTTTAAAATTTCAAGTAGATAAACCACCTCTTGGTGGTGGTCTACAATATACGATAATTTTACTCGAAATACGACATCCCGTGACAGTTTTGAAATGTCTTGTGTATCCAGATTTTATTCATTTTTATGGATTATTTGGACTGTTTTCAGAAAAAATGTCATTCGTTTGCGTCTCATTCCAGTGCATTTTGATGTCCATTCAGGTAAAAATACTTTATTAATTGCGGTATGGTTCGGCTTAAAATCAATTTTCCTTAAACTATAGTCCTTAGTAAATATCGTCAGGATTTATATTATTGTAATAACCATTCCTTTAAATAAATAACAACAAATCATCTACTAAAAAATAATAAAAGCTAATTATTAATTCAATGGGGCGTGTTATTAATATAAAATGCTACTTGACATTCAGGAATATGGGTGGGAACTCCCACTGATGCTACTGCGGTGTTTTTTTTGGTATATAGAGCGCTTCATGATACTGCGAACATAGGCCGGAAGAAGTCCAATTTTCCAGTGTCCGTACACGCAGGGACACCGCACACCTATCAGTGGAGCAACCAACACTCAGGCTTGCGATCGCCGTTCGCGACTTGCGTTTAGTACGCCTCTAACCACGGTGCAATGTGAAGTGTAGTGAAACCGCAATTTGTCACCGATAAATTGGAGCGTTTTATTTTTAACTGCTCAGATTTATCACTAACAACGTGTTACAAAAAAGTAAATAAAAGCAAGTTCTCAAAATAAAATAATACATTCTAAAAACCAAAAAGATTCTCCCAGTCAAAAAAAAATTAGAGCAAATGTTCGAAAAGTCCTCCTTGCTCGGCTAGACAATATCCAAGTCTATTATAAAACCCCTTCTAACGTTTCCAGGCATGTTAGGGGTGATAGTTTGAAAAACTTTTTCAATTTTAATCCGAAGTTCTTCCAAATTATTAGCTCTTTCATGCCCGTAAACTTTATTTTTGATATAAGTCTACAGACAGAAGGCATTAGGAGCAAGATCGGGTGATCGAGCTGGCGATAAAATAGTTATTATAATAGATATTCCCTAACAAGGCCAACATTGTGAGCGAGACCACCATCTTGTTGAAACCATGTTTCACCAAATCTCACACCTAACAACTGCCTAGCAGTTGGAATAATATGCTGCTGCAGTAGATCCAGGTATCTAGGACCATTCAAATTACCGTCAATAAAAAATGGCCCAATTACGTGTTCCCCTACAATACACCCCCACACATTTAGTTTTTGGAGATCCTGTGTTCTTACATCAAAATACAAATGCAAATTTTCCCTCGACCAATATCGAACGTGCGTTGGGTTATGACGATTCAATAATGGAAAAGTGCTTTCATCTGTGAAAAGAATAGATCTCAGAAAGTTTTCATCACGATTAGCCCTTTCCATCATTGTTTCGCCAAAATTCCATACAACGATAGATGTCCTCAGGAAAAATTTGATGCGTTTTTGACGCTTTGTAAGAATGATAACCATTCTTTTTGAGAACACGTAAGACAGTGGCTGAAGACGTATCAACTTCGGCAATTTGGTGGCTAGTTAACAAATCATCACATCTCGTACTTCCTACTCATTCAAAACAGTGGATTTTTTTATGGTTTCTTGGCGCTACACAATCAAACTTTTCAAAATTCTGCACAAACTTATGAATCGTTGATAAACTAGGTTCTGGGCGATTTACAAAATAATCCAAGAAAAGTTCTTGAATAAGTCTGAATGGTCTGTCTTGATAGTACCATTTGACCATCTTCACTTTTTCGGCAACTTCGTAGACATCCATTTTTAGTTTTAAAAATGTATTATTTCACTTAAGAACTTACCAATCTGTTTCTCGAGCAAGGCAGAAATAAAACAAAATAATAAAAAAAAAAATATATCAAAAAGATAACACTGCAGCGTGCTTCGACCCCCCTCGGTCGTACGGCACGGAGAGTAAATTGGACTTGATTTCCCCTATGTTCTCAGTATCCTGAAGCTCATTGTATATATGCTCAATTCATAAATAATTCTAGGTAATTCGTGTTAGGTAATGTACCACTTACACTTCAAGTCTGTACTTTTAGGTTAGGTTTCGCGGTTTGAAGTCCTTGACCATCTTCTTAGGCATCCAGTGGTTTACGGTAGATCCCTGGTCTGTTTCCGGATTGATACAGGAAACTTAATGTACTAAGGGGTTTTCGTACCCCTGTATCTATCTCCTCCTTGATTTGGGTATTCCTCATAATTTAAGGAGCTCAAGGGCGTCGATAAGGGGAGGGGGGTAATGGGGGTAATTACCGCCCGCCCAAGATAGACTTTTGACAAAAAAAAAATTTTTTTGCCTACACTTGACGAAAGAAAACGAAAGTAGAAGAATAGTAGATAGAGGTACTTCATGAAAAATTAAATTTAAATATTTTGATGCCCAGAATTAATCTCAGGCAAACTAATCGTGCCAATGTTCCCAGCTCTAACCCTCAAGAATATTTTAAACGAAGTATTTTTATTCCCTTATTAGACAATGTATTAACTGACATTAATTTCCGGTTCAATAAAAGCTTTTTTGGTGTACTTAACAATTTAATTCCAGCTACATTTTCTTCGAGTTTTAATAATAAAGACGCAAAAACTGTTGAATCTTAAACTAAATTTAGCATAATATCTATCAAATTTTCAAAATTGAAATCAGAAATTTATATTTTCGCTTTTAAATACAGAACTTGAAATGTGGTTTAAAAAATGGGAAAATGAGGTAAATTTACCCGATTGTGCATTTTCTGCTTTAGAAGTCTGTGATGTTAATATATTTCCAAATATTTATATGGCTCTATATTTAGTATGCGTTATGCCAGTTTCTGTTGCATCAGCCGAACGCAGTTTTTCAACTTTAAAACGATTGAAGACTTGGCTTCGGGCTTCTACAGGTCAAGAAAGACTGGTAGGATTGGCATTGCTACATGTACATAGGGATGTAGAAATAAATATTGAAAAAGTTTTAGATAACTTTGCAAAAATGGAAAAAAGACATTCTGATTTTATAATTTGATTCGTATTAAGATGTTCGTATGTTATTGTTTGGTTGTGCAACTTATTTATATGAGCCGTTCAGAGGAAAAGTGGTATAACTGAAAAAAATTGTGTATGTAATATGTGTATGATATATTCACCTCGATATTCACTAAATATGTGGTATAAGTTATATTTTAATAACAATTTTACTTGCTATTAAAATTTGACTTATATAACTTATTTAATGAATAATATTATACACCTAGGAAGGAAAATACTGATACAACTCAGTAGCGCAAAATTTATGTGCTATATCACTTTTCCTCATATATAAAAATATACATTTTTTCTAGTTCAAAGCTTATTTAAAAAAGGTTACTTTAGGAAGAATACAAGAATTATGTTTATTTTCATTAAATATTTCCTAAGTTTTGTTACCTTATAATTCTTTTCCTCAATATGCCAAGGGGCAAAGTCATACAAACAATAAAAGTGTTTTGAAAATTTATCTTGTTAATTTGTTAGCCCCCTCCCCCCAAAAGAAAAAATTATCGACGCCCTTGAAGGAGCACGAGCCATCTGCCTGACTACTCTGTTCTGGAAACTTTTCAGTTTTCAGTTTTTTTAACTGAGTTTTGCAGGGTTGTTCCAGCACGGAGCAGCGTCCCCTTAGTTTGATCTAATTTCTTCTGCTTTCTTTCTTCTATTATAATGGTTTGTATTTCTATATAAAAGCATTATCAGAAGGTAAGTAAGATTAAAAACATTATATTACAGTGCTCTCATTCTTCTACCACCCAGTACAAATCTCTCCTGTGTTAAATATCGGTCACAGTATTCGCATTGGGCCTTAATGGCAGTTGGACCGCTTCTGGGACCTTTTTGGTCATACTCTGATGCGTGTCTAGCCGATTATGCCCAGTCACCATACTTGTCAACAACAGTCCAACGTCTTTGCGAGTTCTACCCAGGAGCCATTCCTTTTATGCCAAGGATTGTTTCCGAACCAATGTATTGGGTATCGGTTTTACCATCTTTTGTTGAACCAGTACATGCAGCAGATCAGCGCTTTCTTGCAATAGGCCGCTGGCCATTTTAGGTGTACTATAAGAGCTATTAGATCATAAAAATCCTGCCTGCCATCCCTGACCCCCAAAAGGTAATGATTCTCTGTCTATAGAGAAAACAACATCACGTTTGCCTTTATTAATATCATTTTCCCTGTTCAAAATTCAACTTTATTGCAAAAACTTATCTCGGCATCCCGATTCCTGAGCTACGACACACAATGCATAAAATGTTACAAAGATCCTTTTATTTCCTTTTGAATACCTTATCATCAGCGTTATTGCCGGTCGACTCTTGATGTTATGATAGATGTTAAACCTTATCGGTCCATTTCTGACATTTAATGGACAATGCCCTGCTGCATAAAATGAGAATCGACAATATTATAATGGTTGTTTTTCTAGTGAATCTTTTTTCTTATTTGAAAGCATTACCAGAAAGTAAATAAGATTAAAAACTATATATAGCAATGCCGTATATTCATAGTGATGGTTGATTTTCCAATTGGGACCATCGTCTGACTTGCACTGGATTTGTACTGGCAGGCAAGTGATCATCGCTCTCTCGATATTTAAAAATTGGACCTTTGTGAGTCGTCACGTGCGATGACCTAAAAATAATGGAAACAAACATTGAATTTGATATTTTCTTTTTATCAAGGGCAGCATGTAATCATTTACAGGGAGCAATTACTTCGTTTGAAAAAGTGTTCCTATATAATTAGGGATCAATCACATTGCTTTTGGATAGGAATAGAGTAAGTCTTTAGAATTCCGTTGATGCGTTGACGATCATACAGACCGCTTCAAGCTACTGCGAACATAGAGCGGAAGAAGTCTAATTTGCCAGTGTACGTACATGCAGAGACATCGCACGCCTATCAGTGAAGCAACCAACACTCAGGCTTCCGATCGCCATTCGCTGCCGTTCGCCGCCGTTCGCCTTGTATTTAGTACGCCTCTAACCACGGTGCTGTGTGGAGCGTAGTCAATGAAACCGGAATTTGGTCAATAAATACGCAAATTTTTATAACGTAATTTTCTTATTTTTTGTCACTGATAAATAGGAGCGTTTTATTGTCAACTGCTCAGATTTATCAGTGACGACGTGTTACAATGAAAAGATTCTCCAAGTCAAAAAAAAATTAAAGCAAATGTTCGAAAAGTCCTCCTTGCTCGGCTAGACAATATCCGAGCCTACTATAAAAACCCCTTCTAACGTTTCCAAGCATGTTAGGGGTGATAATTTGAAAAGCTTCTTCAAAAACAGATAGAAGTCATTAGGAGCAAGATCGGGAGATCGAGCTGGCCATAAAATAGTTCCCCGTGTACTTATAACCCGATTAGGAAATACATTATCAAGATATTCCCTAACAAGGCCAACATTGTGAGCGGAACAACCATCTTGTTGAAACCATGTTTCACCAAATCTTACACCTAACAACTGCCTAGCAGTTGGAATAATGTGCTGCTGCAGTAGATCCAAGTAACTAGGACCATTCAAATTGCAATTGCCGTTAATAAAAAATGGCCCAATTACGTGTTCCCCTGCAATACCCCCCCCCCAAACATTTAGTTTTTGGGGATACTGTGTTCTTACGTCAAAATATAAATGCAAATTTTCCCTCGACCAATATCGAACGTGTGTTGGGTTTTGACGATTTGACCATTTGACTATCTGCACTTTTTCGGCAACTTTGTAGACATCCATTTTTAGTTTTAAAAATGTATTATTTCAATTAAGAACTTACCCATCTGTTTCTCGAGCAAGGCAGAAATAAAACAAAATAATAAAAACAAAATGAATTTCCAAAAGATAACACTGTAGCGTGCTTCGAATCCACCTCGGTCGTACGGCACGGAGAGTAAATTGGACTTGATTCCCCCTATGTTCGCAGTAGCTTGAAGCGGTCTGTATATAAACAAACGGGATATTTTAATAAATCGACATTTTTCAATAATTATTAACATGTTTTGGATTACAAGTTATTTTGCCCAGATATTAGATATTTTTGTCTATACTCCAAGCAGCGAAGTATGCATGCCCTTTCAAAGACCAGTCTAAGGATATCGTTATCGGGCAAGAAGGACCCATCAGGGATATATGCGATGATACCGATATGAGATTCGCAATGAGATACTATTAAACGACAACGTCTGATGGAAGTTGTAATGTCCGATATAGATATCGTACGCTTTAACGCTCCCTCTTGTCAGAGGCGGATTATTTCGCCCCCTCCTTGGGGCCTTATTTGTAGAGTGGTTTATCTCCTATTTGTTTAACAACGTTCTTATGGGTTTTTCTTGATTGTTATAATTTTACGTACTGCTTGCGCAGCGGCGTAGCGTGACTTAAAGGGCGAAAGGGGGGGGGCGAAGGCTCAGTAGGACACCACCGTTGTTGGTACCTAGGTATATAATAATGTAGTCGCGATTTAATATAAAATGTAAAGTTGTTATGAATAAGAAATTTTTTTACATTTTATGTTAACTTTAAACTAAAAATTAAGTCTGCGAGTTTTTACTGACTTCATATAGTCCAGTATCACATCGAAATCAATAGTATTCAAGTTGTCTTCCGTTATTTGTGACCTGTCACATTTTTTATTTTTCTTTAGTCTGTTAAAAGTGGGCTCAGCTTCCGCACTGCTAGGAGTAATTGTATTCGTTATTTGGTATAATTTAAAAATGTTTAAAAAGACATTCTTAAAACTATTTTTTATCATAAATGGCAACATTTCTACAGGTTTCCCGATTTCATCTTTTAATGCAGATATCAACAAACAAACGATATTTATTTATAGTAGTACTTTCTAGATCTGAACTATAAAATAAAATTAACAATCGAATTTTTGGGAAATTTTTAGAAAATCTTGAAATCTTGTTTAAAGCGTCTCTATAAGGGTATCCAATGTCACATAGAATATATTTATTTTACAGTCTAAACCAACCCTCCTTGAGTTTTGGACATAGCTTGATTTATAAGAAGAATTTTAATAAATTTTTTTATTAAATAATCGTCTTTAGACAATCTTTTGTTGGATTTAAGAAGAAATTTTCAATTTAGAAGAAAATAAAATTTAAAAATTTAATCCCACGTAGGATTTAAATAGTAAAAACTCTGTAGAACCAATTAAAATTGGGGTTATATGTCACTCTAATTAAAACTTACCCTTGTTAATTAACTTTTGCAGTTAATACTTGATGTCACACAACGATTTAGATGGGTAATAATAAAATAAGGAGTAGATTAATTTTGTATTTATTTAAAAGGTGTTTTTATTTATGAAATGTATTAAAAAAACTTAAATGCAAGTTTTGTTTATATTTCTGTCACTGTGAAATGTCAGTTTGAAAATGTTAGTTGCGTTCAAATCACAAACAGCGAGTTCGGACCTCTTACCTCTGCTTGGAACTTGGCTTGCACCAACCTCTACTGATGAAAGCTACAGCTTTGAAATGAGTGGGCTTTGAGTAAGGAAAGTTTTCTTGACTGAGCTTTTAGATAACCTCGATGTTTTAATTTCAGTTTTTAAATAAATTAATATAGTTTTTGTGGGTTTTTTTGTTTGGCATATTTTTCGTGCATAATTATTCACTTATGTTTGTTTTGCCTCGTAGTGCCCTCATAAATATATTTTTTATGCTGAAAACGGTTTCAAAATATGGCGTTTTTCTGGACAAAATTGGAGGTTTTTTATTGGTTTATGGAACAACGTGGGATATTAAATAAGGTAAATTAATCCTTGTAAAAACGGTTGCTTAGAGGTGGTCTAAAAAATCACCAACTTTATAACCTTAAACACAGATAATGAAGCTATTATATGCCAAGTTTTTGGCGTATTCACCATTTGCCATTTTGAAACCTGTCAAAAAAAATTAGTTTTAGGGCATTTTCTCCTAAAATATGGTATATTTTAAGAAAAAAGCAGTTTTTCAGTGGTATTTTGCAATAACAATACAAAATAATCAATAACTTTGTGTCTTTTCTATATGGGTAAGTGTTTCCAAAAAAATCAATTAAGTTTTTGAACTGTTTTGTCCCAACGCTTTCCAGCAACCTTTTTCAAACACAATACATTCCCTGATTTTTTTTTGACTTTCCATAATTATATTCAATTTTTGTTGCAATAAATCACAAGATAAACACTTTTCTGCCACTGTTTCAAATCATTGGGAAAACAAGAAAAACATCTTTTTTTTTTGCGAAAACAGTCTTCCGATTTTATCGTTAACTCATTGCTGCGCGCGTAACTGACGTTTTTTTGTAGGCGTCTTTATATATATATATATATATATATATATATATACTGCTTAAAATAAAAATGCTTTTTTTTTTGTTTTATACTATTGTAATGTTTATTGTTTTAATACATCGCTGAGAGCGCCCAAAGGGCGTCAAAACCTAGAGGTCGGAGGGGGCGAGGAATCCCCCTGCCCCCCCCCCCACGCTACGCCGCTGTGCTTGCGTCACGCTCATCTATTAAGCGAACTGCTGATAGTAGAAGAGCCAGCGGTCAAATCGACTAAGGTGTTTTAGCAAGGCTAGAATTTTGTAAAGATATGTTTAAATAGTCGTTAATAAAAATGGTACTGACCTGCCAAACCATACCGGGTTGCGTGCTTGAGAAATAAATTTTTCAAATTTCAAAAAAAAACAAAAATTTATTTTGCTTTAACAAAGCTATAATTTTAATATGTTTTATAGTGTCTAGTCTGATATCAAAAAACAATAGACAGGCGATTTCGATGGTTGCATCTCCGTGACAGGCGGGCATATAGTATATTTTATGAATAGTTTATGTTGCTGTAACAAAGCTACAATTTATAGGAAATGTTCATGCATCTATTGCAAGGCACTATGCAAAAGGACTGGCGATTCTGCTGGTTACAAGTGACTGACAGTCGAGAATTATTCTTTAAAAAAAGTTTTTTTTATTAAAAATTAGGTTCCTACCTATTAAGTTAAACTTTCTTTTTAAAAGAGCTTTTCAGCATGGTGCTACAATTACTATCATGCCGTTTAAAAAAATTAAATGGGGTAGGGTTTCACCCTCTAAAAGGCGTAGAAATTTTTTTTTTAGTATGACTGGAAAGCCCATCTCAATCGACGTGTTTTTGCGTTTTATCCGCATTTAGCACCCTGAAGCTGTAGCGAATTTGCTCCAGTTAAAGTCCTCCCCTGTATGTTGAATACATATTACAATGATTTTACCTATAAAATAGCCGAAAAAATGACGCGAAAAAAAACTTAGCTTATTCATGCGTTTCAATGCCTCATTGGGCAGTTTTTTTTTTAAATAGTGGATATAAAAGCGATCATACAATATAAATTTTTTTATTCTGGCACTATCATCTTGTATTAACATGAGCCACCGCTAAAAGAAAGTAGGTATTGTAACAGTGTATTTAACGAAATCACAGCACTGGAAATATACAGGAATAAGTTTACTTATTTCAGATAACGGACCAGAGTTTGGGGACGATTTTGCTTCGGAAGATGAATCCTATTCAATGGACGAAGATTAAAGAATGTTTCATAAGTATTTTTTTTATTAAAAAAATGTTTCATAATTATTTTCTTTTAATATTTTTTATTATCAATATTTTAAAATAATAATTTTTTCCAATAACATAACTACTAAATCAATATTAGGCAAAATTCCTGTCTTAATTTACTTTGTTTTCTTAAAATTTTTAATTTTGAGGCCATTATCGCAATATTTTTCGCCTACGGCGTCATTTCTGGCTCACATTTACATTAGAAATTTTTTTGAAAAATTTCGATATTTTTTAAAATTATCTTTATTGCATTTTTTTCAGAAAAAAACTTGAGGTGCCCCTCCCTGACCTAACCTCAAGTCTCAAGCCCTCCTCCCCTAGACAAAAAGGAGTATTAAGTAAAAGTGGATTAATCCCCTTAAATATTCAAACAACCGAGATAAACACTATTATTCCCTTGTAACCAGCAAAATCGCCAGTCCTTTTGCATAGTGCCTTGCAATATTGCAAATTGTAGCTTTTTTACAGCAACATAAAAAATTCATAAAATTTAGTGACTATATGTCCGCCTGTCACGAAGATGCAACCATCGAAATCGCCTGTCCACTGTTTTTTGATATCAGACGTAGAAACTATAAAACATATTAAAATTATAGCTTTGTTAAAGCAAAATAATTTTTAGTTTTTTTTTGAAATTTGAAAAATTTATTTCTCAAGGACGCAACCCGGTATGGTTTGGCAGGTACCATTTTTATTAACGACTATTTAAACATATATTTACAAAATTCTAGCCTTGCTAAAACACCTTAGTCGATTCGGCCGCTTAAAAGTTTTATATTACATGCACTAACTAATTAAAATGATCAATCACGAAGGCGAAATACAAATAAATGTTCCCGGTGTTCCGATAAAGCCATAACCGTCAAACAAACCTTTTGTTTGTTTTTAATAATAATAAAATTTATAAAATATAAATTTTAATCGCGATGGCGCAGTTAAAATTTTAAATAATGCCTGGCCCTATCCGATACGATACTTTTTAAACAAATATTTACGGTTATTTATGATTTTATAAAATATAAAATAAAATTGATAATAATGCGACAGCGATGCCGCAAAAATATTGCCGCCCAATTTCAAAATCTAGTGACTCAACATCGACATATTATTCTTTTAAAATAAATGTGAAAAACCAAGATAAACGAAGCTATGAATTCCGAAACGCATGGCTCGGTCAAGTTTATCCCCCCCCCTCAGTCAGTAATCATGAGCATTTTTCTGAAAACGATTACTATTACTGCTATTCAATAGCTGCCTTCGTTATTTGCCTCGTGGATGAGACGGATTTTTGATCACGTGATCACAGATTAATCCAGATTTATTGCAATTAACGAACGTTCTGGATCGATTGCCTACTTCAAGTTTTTTGTTTCAAACATAATTTAGCATGAACGTCGATTTTTGGTGGCACTTTATGGTTAAGAAATTACTTTTAGACGATGAAGGAATCTCAGGTTTACTGCAAGTTGAGGGCTATGTTGAGAATAGAAAAGAACAAAAATTCGCTTTTTTTCTATTATCTAGCTGAATATTAGTTATTTTCTAACAATAAAGTTCGATTTAGACCCCTGTTAAGAAAATGATACCTGAAAATTAAAAAAACTAAACACACCTAACCTCACAATCGCAAATTAATGTTTCCAAAAACCATCAAGCACACGGATTTACGTCTAACTGATCGGAACTAAATTACCTCTTCTACATCTAGAAATAATAAACGAACGATTAAGATTAGACAGATCAATCTGATGTAAATACCGAACGGAGCTAAGCTCTTTTTATGCCCATTTGCTCTGCGATTTGCTTAAGTAATGAGTAGTAAAGAAATCCACAATTTTTAAGTATTCCCTAAATTTTATTCGTTTGCTCTGGCCAAAAAAAAGTTTTCCATAGCTAGGAATTAAATCTTGTTATAAGTTCAACCACTGGATGGCGCGGCTTGTCATGAAACCATCATTTGTTGTTATTATTTATTATTATTATTATAATTATTATTTATTTTTTTCAGCTTCAGTAAGGGTCATTTAAACATATACCGGGTGTCCAAGGTGAGTATATAACCCATTAGAATATTTTGGAAACTATACAATGGAAACTTTCCAAACTTTCTATTCTAACATAAGTCCATGTAAACTATCTTTATGTAATACTTTCATATTTGCAGTGTTGCCATTTGCAGGAAAACTTGGGAACAACTTTCTTATTTTAAATTGAACACCCTGTATATTTTTGAATTTTTTTATTGTACAAAATATTTTAGGTACATTTTATGTATAATATCCTATACCTATGTTCAACTGTTTTTAAAATATTGACAGGTGAAAATTGACATTTTTTAACTTTGACATCCCGTAATATCGAAACGGTTAAGGATAGAGCAAAACGGTTCGTACATTCCCATCTTGGTTTTTCACAAGCTATCGTTTTATATCTAAAGGCAGGGTTAAAATATCCCATGGTTAGTTTAACCCTTAAAAATAGTATAAAACGATAGCTTGTGAAAAACCAAGATAGGAATGTAAAAACGGTTTTGCTCTATCCTTAACCGTTTCGATGTTACGGGCTCTCAAAGTTAAAAAATGTCAATTTTCACCTGTCAATATTTTTAAAATATTTTGTAGAATCCAAAAATGCAAAAATATAAAGATAGTTTACATGGACTTATGTTAGAATAGAAAGATTGAAAAGTTTCCATTGTATATAGTTTCCAAAATATTCTAATAGTTTACTCACCTTGGGACACCCGGTATATTGACCTTAAAATTCCCAATGCTAGAAAGATGCCCTCCAGTGGCACATAATCGTAGGGTTCTCAGTATATAATTAGTTAATTGACGAGACAGTTCTATTCTTTCTTAAAAATAAACAGTGATAAAATATCTACTAATAAATAACAAAAAAACATGCTTAAAAATATGTGACCGTAAAAACTTGAAGTCATCATCTATTGGGGCATCATGGAAATTAAATTGAATGAGGGTTTGTCTCTGCATTGACTCCAACTGTTCTTGTATGCGTTGCAAAATATTTGGAACTGTTGGTTTGGTTATTCGGAAACGTTGCAAAAATCTAAATCTAAATCTAGACCCTTCTGGCAAAACCATTTTCAATTATATTCAGCACATCCAAATCGCCAATTAAAAATTTAATTTTTATTTTGTTTACCGTTTTCGAGTTGACAAAAAATGAGGTTAGAATTCTCTCCTAAGGATGATTTAAGGCTCGATATCTGGCATCTTAAATTTAGGTATTCCTTAGACTAAAAAGAAAAGCTGAGCAAACCAAATCAGCTACTTAGGACCGATAAGAGATCCTTAGCGCAAAGGAATCTTTAGAGCAAACGCAGAGCAATTGAGCATTATAAAAATAGACAATCCAGATTTTTCTGTCTCTTCCTATATCAAACTCTAGTGGAGAACGATATTTTTCTGCGTTGTACGAGTATAGGGTGAAAAATAAGCACGGCGGTAGCCTCAGACAAGAAAAGTTGGATGCACTTTCTTTCCTCTATATATTGAAAGCGAATCCTTGAATTATATTAATTATGAACAAATAATTAATAAATTTGCCAACGAGAAAGCTCGAAAATAATTTCTATAAGTAGTTATATATACATATATTATACATACATTCTTTAAATGGAACGGTGCTTCTAGAGGCTTTAAGGAAGAGGTTTTAAAAAAAGCTAAACGCTAATCTTTAATGATTTTTGAAGGTCCCACTTGTGAAAACTAGATGTTTCAAGTTTCGTTTTCCAAGGAAGGGGGTAAACTTGGCTATGTTGGGGTCTTGACAATCTTTGCGTGGATTATGGAGATGGGTAAATCGATCAGTGATTCGTTTCTAGAATGATTGAATCTTTTGAATCGATCATTGAATCAATCATTTCTTTGAAATTAAAGAAAATGGTGACCAAAAAAAAGGTCTATGCAGGATGCAGCTAAATACGAAATACTCTGCTGACCAAAAAATCTATATTTTCATACAGTTTACCCCGCGCGCAGGAATTCGAATCAAAGGAACAAACGATCGATCGCGACAGTGGGTCAGTCAGTCGTTGATCCATAACGATTTGATTCACTCGTTTAATTCATTCTGTCTTCGTCGGTCATTTGACTCATTTGACTGATTGAATCATATCGAGCAAACATGATTCGATCATTCAATACTCGCAAGTGATTCGATCATAGTGAACGAATCGTTCACGAATCACGCATCTCTAGTGGATTAGTTCTCCAAAAACTGTACTGTAACAAATTTATTTTTAAATTTTTAGATCCTGGCAGTTCTTGGCAGAATGGAGAAAACTGGCGTTACTAGGTTTTCGTTTTTCACAGCTGCATAATGGCAATCGCGGTAAAAATAGATAAGGCCCGGTTCCCGCTCAAAATAAATAGTTATTTAAAATGTTCATTAAAATGCGAACTTTCCCACTGTTATCTAGAATGATAGTATCAAAATATGTTTTTAAAGGTACATGTTCTCAGCGGCGTACTGAGAAAAAGTGGGGCTCGGGGCGGTATCTTCAGATGGGGGCCCCCTCTCTCATTTTTCTATGTACTTATATTAGTTTTATTTGAGAAATACACAATATTAAATCCTAAAATTTAAATATGATATTTACAGGTACCTATTTACAAAAAAGAAATTTAAGCCAACTAAAAAAGCTACAAAAATTAATTTATTTAATTAAAAACATGATTTTAGTAACTGTCTGCAGATAACTAAAGCTTCTTTGGTTACCGATGCAAAAAAATATTTCGATCCGTTTTTTACCCATAATTAAAGGGAAATAGCGGAAAATAGTAATATTGAAAAAATCTAATTATTCTTGCCTAAAAATTAAGCCATTTCCGCCAGTTTTTAAAAAATTAAACCGTCAAAGATTAAAATGTGGAAACAATAAACGTAACTGAGTAAAAAGGCACATAGCTATGGAAACCATTGTTATTTCATTTACCGTCCGCCGTGATTTCTAGTGCAAAGGTGGTGTCTTGCGAGAAGTGCTCTTCGTTCGAGATTTTTGAAAGTATTTTCCTGTTTAGTGTTAACAATTAACGTTATTTAAACCAATGCTTTTTTAAAAAAAGCACTATTTTAGCCAATGGTTGTAAAAACTACTATTTTTCTGACATTTACCGTCCCAAACGCTTGCATAACTTCATTAAATTCGATGTTTTTAGCCACTTCGATCTCAATGGATGAAATCGCCATCGCCGTTCTTGGCTCATAAGATCATTGTGAAGCGCAAATAATTTTTAATCAATTTTAATTTCGAAAAACTGTAGCGTTTGAAACGCATAATGTAATAAATAGTTTCAGATTTTCAAAAAGAATTGAAACTGAATCACAAAATTCATATTTATATAACTTAGAGTAGGTTTTTGGATAATTGTGTACATGTAGGATCCCAAGGGGGCCCCCTGTAACCCGGGGCCCGGGGCGGACCGCCCCCCCATCCCCCATCAGTACGCTACTGCATGTTCTTTACAACCATACAATAGCATCAACAATAAAACTAAACAAACCTGTAACTGTATAAGAATATAAGTAGAAAGATAAAATATAATTTAAATGTAATAATGTTACAAACTTTCTCTATATGCGTTCGTTTATACAGTGCGGACGTAAAAAGTCCCCCCCCCCTGTTAACTCTTGAACGGATTGAGTTATCGACTTCAAATAAAAACCTGTGTAATGATAACACTTTTGATTCTTTTTGACGTATTTTTTAAAAGCGTCATGTTGATGTAAGTCTATAAGGTCACTAACTACTTTAAAATTTTAAATAGAAAGGGGGGTCAAGTGATACCTTGTTTAAAAGGTATTTTAATTTCCTATTTAAAATTTTATTTCTTTTAAAAATCGGTGTACTACTTACAGAGTTATGAGTTTTTTTAATTATAGTTTACGTATTACGTATAGTATTACTCAACAATAATAAAAACTTTAAGTTGCTAGTGACCTTATGTTCTTACCTCAAAAAATTATTTAAAGTCAAGTGAATTCGTTCAAAAGTAAAAGGAGAGGTGCTCAAACTATAGGTAGAAATGCTCATAACTCTGTTAGTAATATAACGATTTTTAAAAAAATTAAAATTTTAAATAGGTAATTAAAATACCTTTTAAACAAGGTATCACTCGACCCCCTTTTCTATTTAAAATTTTAAAGTACTTTGTGACCTTATAGTCTTATGTCATTATGAGACTAATCTAAAATACGTCAAAAAATGGTAAAATTGTTATCATTACGCATGTTTTCTATTTAAAGTCGATATCTCAATTCGTTCAAAACTAAGGTGAGGTTCGTAAACTATAGTCGAAAGAACTCATAAGTCTGTAAGTCGTAAACAGAATTAAAAATAAATAAATTGTAAATAGGGAATTACAATACCTTTTAAACAAGGTATCACTCGACCCCCCTTTCTATTTAAAATTTTAAAGTAGTTAGTGACCTTATAGATTTACCTCAATATGACGCTTATAAAAAAATAAGTCAAAAAGTAGCAAAAGTGTCATCATTACACATGATTTTTATTTAAAGTTGATACCTCAATCCCTTCAAGAGTTACCAGGGGGGGACTTTTTACGTCCGCCCTGTATAAGCATAAAGTATAGTTACTTACTTGATGATATAAGTAAGACTTAAGAACTTGGTTGAAAGTAGACTTGGACAACTCTCAAATAAAACACAATTGTTCAGTGACCTTTCATTGTCGTTTTCAAAAAAGTTGTTCGATTGAATTTGGAATAAAGTATAATATAACAATATAACAATAATGTAAATACCATAAAATCTAGAAAAACTTAGAAATTTGTCGACCACTTTACAAATTACTAATTAAAGAAATAGCAAAATTAATATTTTCTCAAAACTATGTTACTTTGTAGCAATAAAAATAAATTTGTACAAATAAACATTTTTGTTGTGAAATTCTACATACAATCACTTTCGATTCGATCCAGTCGTATTCCCTGAATTAAAGTGAAGAGTTCCTGTAAAAGTTCCTAATGCAAAATAAAGAAAAACAATACGGTTTTCAAGTTCTGCATATTTTTCATGTTTTCTATTTTATTTTTTAATTGCATATCTCGAAAACATTAAAAAGTAAGGGAAAACAGGGAAGGCAAATCAAATAAGAATAACAACAGATTTCACTTATGGCGAATAAGAATTACGTATTTTTTCACAAACAAACAAAATTTACTTACCTCGGCGCTATGTTGCCATTTCTTTAGAAATAAAAAACGCTTTAACGCCAAATAATATGGGAATTACGTTAAATTTCATCTAGATGAGCTCTTTATAAATAACAAAAGACATGGATGGTCCTGCCCACCGATAGTGCTTAAACAACCCGACCGGTCCCGCCCATTTTCAATTTATAACTTTTCCAAGTACACTAAAAAGGAATACCGATCCGGTACGCAGATAAAGCGCGCGATCCGGCTAAAAAAACGCTAATCGACCGGTTAACAAATGGCAATAGGGCATGGCAATAACCCGTAATCGTTGCGAAAATTTATTTACTTCGGGGCTATTTGTTTCTTTGAGGGGATCTTATCCGAACTCATCCGGAATAGTACAGTCAGCCAAGCAATAACTGTCAGATAACCGGGACCTTATTCTTAAGCTATAAAAACTTTCAACATCCTACACATTTGTAATGTAATACCTGTTTAGGTAGTAGCTAAAGGATCAGTTACGTTCTTTTATCCTCAAAAGAGAAATGAGCGAAATTTGTAAATATCAATGTAAACTCCTAAAAAGCAAATAGATTTATTATATAATAGACACTATGGGCGATATTTACTAAGGACTATAGTTTAAGGAAAGTGTGGTTTGAAGGCTGACATATACATGGTTATCTAAACTCGAACCATACCGCAATTGATAAGATTTTTTTTTCTTAAAACACTCCAAATAATCTGTAGAAA
Source organism: Oxystoma pomonae (assembly GCA_963921995.1). NCBI lineage: Eukaryota > Metazoa > Arthropoda > Insecta > Coleoptera > Brentidae > Oxystoma > Oxystoma pomonae. The sequence goes on along the minus strand of OY998166.1, from coordinate 87,700,607 downwards.
TTAATAAAATCTGGTTAAATAAGAAATCTCAAAACTGTCAAAGTGACGCGGGATATTTTTCGAGTAAAATTATCGTTTGTAGACAACCGTCAAGGGGTATATTGGCTATATATTGGTTATTTCAGCCTATTTAAGGTCGTAGTTACAATCTTGGGAATTTTTTTAGCAACACTGTACGGGAAATCAATTTAACTATGTCGACCTGATATTTTGCAAAATTTTACGTCATTGAATTTGTTTTCCATGGCAACGCGGATACTTTATTTATGTTTATCCACAGTGGGACACCAGAGATTTTTTAACACCGGGTCAAAAATTTGGGGTTAGGTTACTTATTTTGACTTTTCGCGTTCTGCGCCGCTAAAAAGACTAAGTAAAATACTAAAATAAAAGAAAAACATTTATTGCAGAACTGTATTCTATTTTAAATAGGAGCGTCAACGACTAGCAAGAGTCTTTCCAACCTCTAAATGAAGCTTTACTGACCCGTTTTGTTAGTACTTAAGTATCCGTGTGTTTTTGAAACTGAGGTTCTAAAATCTACCCTTTGCACTCCAAGATTTCACTAGTACACTTGCACATAACTATGATAATCCCAGCGAGCTAGTAAAGTTCTCTTGGTTCTTTGATAGACTCGGGGTAATGCCCACGCAGCGCTAGGCGTTTTTCGGCGGGCGAACGAACACGCGGAGTGGTTTCATATTTGTTTTAGAACAATGTTTTTGAAAACACATTTTTAAAAGATAAACATAACCTCGAATGGTTTTCTGTCAGAAAACGTAAGTAAAAATACTCTTCTGTCCCACTGCGGCCCAATTTAAACTTTGTTGAATAAACACCTGCAGTTACCATGGAATGAAGTGTGATTAATTGATCGGTGTTCTTTTCCGGAGTGCACAGGCTTTTAGAAAAAAGGAAACCTAGTTTTTATTTTCGCTAAATCAAGGAAATATAAAAAGGAAAAATGTATTCCAGAGGAAATTGTGAGTATTTCTCTATTTTTTTGTAAATCGGGTTTGTTCTAAAGCGCAATTATTTTGAGGCTTTTGGAATAGATGACAGCACCAGAGCTTTTATTTTGAAGAAAAAATAATTGATAATTTTGAAAAATCCTTCAGATATTTTTGTAAAAATGATCACCCCTGCAAAATTTCAGCTAATTCTGATATTTACTTTTCCCTGTGCACTCGGGCAAAAAATTAAAGAACAAGGCGTTGCCAGTTGTACTTTTTTTTTCTTAAAATCTGGGGAGAAACTATAGCCTTAAGTGAATGTATAGGAACGTATGAAATCTCACTTTAAGTTGATTCGAGGAGATCACTGCCCTCTTAAATCAATAAAAAGCCTTTTAAGTAAAGAAAGGAAAAAGAATTCGCGATAAACGGTTTGCGCTGTATATAATAGCACTGTCAAAAACCGCGCATGACATTGCAGCACAAACGTGACCATCTTCGTCCAAATAATTTAGGGTATATAGATTTCAGCGAAAATCAAAGAAAAGTGCATGTAAAAAATACTTATAATAAAAGGTCTGCGGCTTTAACCGCGCAAGCAAAAAAAAATAATTTTTGGGTTGTTAGAAATTCACCTCATTCTAATGTATATTTTTTGTCCCCTTTTTTGTTTTGGTGGTCCTGCGCGTAAAAGTCTTTCGTAGCAAATTCTTGCGCGCTATGGTCCGGAGAAGTAACGTGTGATTTTATAATTTTAATAATATTTTATGAAAGTTCGGAGATTTTTTTCAGAAGCCGTGAAAAAAAGAGAGTCCTTGCCCTCTGCTCAACCTTTCTGCATTTCTCCCAGACCTTGCCTTATGCCTTTAGATTGCAACTGGTTGATGGTGTCCATAAATTGCGTAACGCGGCGTGAGGACGTGGGTGAAGTGTTACGAGGGGGTGAGGGAAGTTCGCAACTGCTTATCTGATCTGATTACTAACATTTAAAAGACTTTTTTTTTTATTTAGTAGTAGGGTTCTCGTCCAAACGTCAGCGAGCGAAACGTTGCATCGGTTAATTTTATTTTGATAGTTTTTAATTATTCTTGGATAAAAATATATGGACCTCCGCAAATTAAGTATTAAAAAGGGACACAAAAATCACCTAATTAACAAAGCATTTTATATTAAAAGCCTACTATACAAGGACAAACCCACCGCCAATCTCCCTTTTTTTCATTTTTTTCTCGAAATACTGGGAAAACCTATGTTTTCCCTTGCGAAAATACTTACATGATTATAGTAAATCCAAAATTCCTAAACGGATTCTAATTAAAACAACTAATCTCTGGTCTGTGTGTTAGTTTTATTACCAGTCCAAATCTTATCAATTAGAAGGGAGTTAAGTATGTCATCCAAATTTAGTTTTACGATACTCAGCGCGTAATTATTGTAATTTTCAGGTGTGTTCGGTTCCGTACCGCTTTAAGGGCGTTTTCTTCATCCTATTACGTAAAGTGTCTAAGTATTAATATGTTATCCTTCCGATCCTAAAAACTTAATCTGTTTTTTAACCAACCATCGTGAAAACAATGAATTTATAATAAATTCCTTGATCTGTGACTTAAAAGTGCGCCCTATTGCCACTAGAGCCCGCGAGAATCAGAGCACAATCCCAACCTGCGGATGGGCAGATAAATCATCGCACGTGTCCTGATTCGAAAATCTAAGAAGATATGCCAGAATGAGGCAGCTTACGTGAGGCTCAGTCCCGCTAGAAGATGAAGAGCTGCACTGTGCCGCCATACTGGACGTTAAGAAGACTAGGAGGGGAAACAATAGAATTTTTAGTATTTCCTCAAAAAAAGTAACGCACTAGTGAATGCTCTGAAAGTTCTGACAGAATATATAGGAATCGGCTGTTCGTTGAGGGCGTATAACTTATTGTTCGCTCAATTAAACGTTTACCTGTTGTCGTTGGTAACCAAAACGAATCCGATTCACGAAACGATTTCACCGATTTCGAGTTATTAGCAGGTTGACCTAATAGGGCGCTGAAGATTAATCCATTAAAAGTTATGTGGGATATCGAGTGTGTAATTATAGCGGTATTCGATTTATTTCTACTTGGAAATTGGCGGCTGTGTAGAACTATGTATTATATCTTTGTTCTTTTGGATATAAAGGGATTATTATTTTGACTTTATTTGGTGACAGTTTTATATGTTTTTTAATTATACCGGAACTTAATCGGACAGAGCTAATGAAAACAAGAAAAAAATGGTCTTCTGCACTCTAACATTTGTTGTCATGTCTATCAGATATTTAAGATTTGTTGTCACGTCTATCAGATATTGCAGATATTAATACTATATTAGGAACAACTGCTACCATATCGGGAACTACCGCTAACACTACATCGCGCATCGGGAGCAACTGCTACAACCACATCAGGAACTACAGCTTACACTAAATCGGAAGCAACTGCTACAACCACTTCAGGAACTAGTGCGGTCTCTACATGAGATATTAATTTTGAATCATCTTTGGGTATGAAGCCCATCCAGAGCTTCTTCCAGAACTCTGTCAACATAGAATATTGAAAATCCATGAACCCCAGAAATTACTCCACCAGCCTAAAACTTTGTTTGGGCTTAACCAATAAAAGAATTTGCTCAGCTTTGAAAATTAGTTTACATGTTTCCAAAAGATTTCCAATTAACCTTTAATATTTAGTTCAAAAATATTTTTTTGTTTGGATTTTAATGGCTACTTGATAGTGGTCTTGTGCTCAGTTTTGTATTATACAACACACCTACACATTAGTAATTTACGTTACAAGGCCAGGAAATTGTCTATTAAAGTATAAGCCTAGACGTTTACGGACAAGGCGACGAAAGAGCCGAGTCCGGAATTTCTCGACAAGTACTTTAATGACATTTCACGGCCCTGTATCGTACAACGTTTTATTTCATATTGTTTTAACATTTTATTTAATTTAAAAAAAATATATATTTTTTTTTGATAAGTCAGCGACAACAGATATACCAAAAAAAGTCATCAAAATATTGTCAAACTTTCGAAGTTGTGATTTTTACAATGTAAACCGTGAAAATTGGAGCGAAGGGATTTAGTAGGCAAAATTAATCCAAAATATTAAATTTATTCGCGGTGTTTGAGTTCAAAAAAGTGAAATAGCCGTGGGATTCCCCTGGATATTCGAAATGTGGTAGAAAGTTTCTTTTTTAATTGGTTGGTAAACAAAGGTAAATCCAAAGATGTACCTGATGCTACCCCTGTAAATATTTCAAATAATTCAAACTGCAGTATCACCGTTAACGTTTTTAAGTAACTTATTGTGACTTGTATTAATAAAAATTGTTCAGAAATAACCCTGTGTTAGTTAAAAAACTAAAATTCAGTTTCAGTCCGGTAAAGTTACTTTACCGGACTAGTGATGTAATATATAATTTCCCAGGCTGAAACCGGTAACGTATTCCTGGTATGGTTCGACCTTTGCAACTTATCAGTAAACCGGTGAATTTCCATAACCGATAAGACCAAATGCATGCTTCAAATCAACATTTTTTTTCCTTTGATACTAGTATAACCTCTGATATCGATGTTGCCAGTTGTTGTTATCATTATCTAGACGTTGCTTTATCGGGAAATTGTCATGTTTCAAATGATAAAACAGACCAGCTTATCGTAATTTATAGGAATTAGAGATATAATTGTATAAGGGTAGTTCTGTTAAAAACCTTACTTTGATCACATGCCTATTTTCGAATTACGGGCATTTAAAATTATTTTTTTTTTTTTAATTTGACACCATCAATAGGCTTTGGTTTCCTACTAAAAAATATGGTTTGGTTGTTTTCTATACTTCCTAAATCCTCAGCTTTGTAATGTGTCACAATTCGAAATAATTAGCTTGTATTTCTGGTATTTGATTATGGTTTAAATATTGACTTAAGGTTATAGTTTCTCCCCAGATTTAGGGTAAAAAAAGTACAACTGGCAACGCCTTGTTCTTTAATTTTTTAATCTTTTGCCAGAGTGCACAGGGAAAACGAAACATCAGAATTAGCTGAAATTTTGCAGGGGTGATCATTCTTAAATGCTTAACAAAAATATCTGAAGGATTTTTCAAAATTCTCAATTATTTTTTTCTTTAAAATAAAAGCTCTGAGTTGAGTTGAGTACTAACAAAACAGGTCAGTAAAGCTCCATTTTATTTTTTTTATTAGCTCTAGTTCCTGTGATAAAAAAATAATGAGTTTTTCATTTAATAAGGATTATGAGGTAACGAAAAATATTAATTATAAAATTCATTTTGTATTCGCCATCTGACACCTCCAATAAAACGCTATATGTCGTGTATCGTTGGTTGATAGATAAATATAAATTTCGTACAGCTAATAATCGTGAATGTGTACCTTCTTGTCTTTATAACATGTCTAGGTTTTTAAAGCCGCAGTAGGCTTTAAAGATCTCCCCACTACTAACAAATGTATCGGACGAAAGGATTTCCGAATAGCCAGTTAAAACCCCAGTTCCTCGGTAGCTTAGTTGGGGAGCATTAGACTGGTATTCTAGAGGTCCCGGGTTCAAATCCTGGTCGAGGAAAAAACTTTTTGTCCGATTTATTCCCTCACCTCTTGCCCTCTACGCCACAAATCTTTTATGTAATATTAATTATGTATGCTAACAATATTAAAAGATGTATTTTTAATGACAGTTACACACTATAAATGACAAAAGAACACTCACCGGTGGTTGAATATATGAAGAATTAATTGGGGGCTTAATGAGATCGCTGTCTTTTGGCTTTCCTCTTGTAAGTAATTTCTGGAGCATCCCTATACATAAACCAGTATTAATCCGCGAGCATTGCTTCATTCCAGCGGCCCTAATATCTCCTTTCCATGAGAGAAATATCCTGGTGGAATCTTTTCCCATGCTCGTCACTGATAGCTCCACAACTGGGTGGGAAAAAATCAAGATGGGAGTTTTCTAGAAGTACTTTTACCAATTGAGTGTAATTTTCCTCCCTTCTGTTCCCTAAAAATCCATGCATAACTCCCTTAAGAGCTTCCCAAGCTTCCTTTTCTTTTCCTTTTAGAACTAGGTCGAAAGCAGGATCCTTTACGAGTTCAGGTATTTGTGGCCCAACAAAGATGCCTTCCTTGACTTTTGCATCACTTAGTTTGGGAAATTTTTCTCTCAAATATTTAAAAGCCTGACCATCTTGGTTTAAGCCTTTGACAAAATTCCTCATTAAACCGAGCTCGATATGTAGGGTTGGAAGAAGAACGTCTTTTGGATTCACGAAAGGTTTGGCAACGACATTTTTCTCACTAGGTTTGTGTGATTTCCTATCTCGACTATCCCACATACATAAAAAACAACAGTATTTAGTGTACCTTATTTGCATTCCTAATAGTATAGCAATGACTTTTAGGTCGCCACAGATTTTCCACTTATGTTCAGCATATTTAATTGAGTTGAGGAGGGTTGCCATATTTGCATAAGTCTCCTTCATATGAACTGCGTGACCAATAGGAACAGAAGGAAGACGATTGCCATTATGAAGCAATACAGCTTTTAAACTAAGCTTGAAAGAGTCTATGAATAGCCTCCATTCAGTTGGATTATGCTCCATTTTCAAACTTTTCATCAGACCATTAATATCACAGCAAAAAACAAGATTATTCTCCTTCTTAAAAAAGGTAACAGATTCCGCTGACGCCGTCTGTACCTAGAGACCCTGACATCTGGTTGAAGAAGATTCCATTGCTGTAACCTTGATCCTAGAAGTTCTGACTTCTCCTGTGACAAGTCAAGATCTCGAATGAGATCATTTAACTCAGACTGGCTCAATCTGTGTGGCTGATCATCTTTTTCTTCAAAATCAGGGTCGTGTGATATTGAAGGCATGTTTAATTCCTCATCTTCCACATTGTCTTCACATTTTACTCCCAATTCATAGTTTTGAGGTGGAGTAGGAATTGGTAAACTGTCTGAATGTGGTATAGGTCGAATAGCAGATGGGAAATTCGGATATTGAACTGTTCCTCTTTTTTTCATTGACAATCCTGCATTGATATGCGGAGTCAAGCAAAAATAGCAGTCATTTATGTGGTTTGTAGGCTCCCGCCAAACCATGGGCACCCCAAAAGCCATAGATCGTTTTTTATTTTCAAGCCATTCTCGTAATAGAACTGAACACGAAGTGGTCTCCTACCTTCATTCCAAAATAATGTTGATAAGCAGTCTTCACAAGAGGCGTCAAATTGCGTTTCTGTGAAGAAAACGTTTTCTCCACAAATATAACAAAAATTGTTAACTGAATTTACACATTTACGAGGCATGTTAATACAATAAGTTTTACTTTAAAAACACTCAAAAACAACAAATTTTGCACTAAACAAAACAAAAATATTGTATGTAAAATGTAAACCTTAGATTTACAGCAAAAACACTATAGTCAGTTTGCGGTGATCTATTGTGTCTCCGTGTATCTGGTTTTATAACAATACCATACACACTACATTAACTGTGCGTTCGATTAGAAATATGAAACTGAACTGTAAGATGTCGGTCGCCCTGAATAAAAAGACGCGCAAATACGCAATTATTTCGGATATATATCCAGAATAGTAGGGCTGTATTGCAAATATCGATATAAAATGTAAAATATTACCTTATCTCCAAAACTACAGCTAATCTCTAATTTTTATGGTGATTTTTGAATTCAGTGGATGAAAATACTTAAGAATTAGCTATTTTTGAGTCCGAAACATTTTCATTGTTGGGCAGTGTTATCATAAGGGAGAGATGCCTTTAATTCGTCACGTTGACATGGACTGCGTAGGCTTAGGAATCTTTCCTTTTTGCTAGGAGATATGCGTCCATGGATAGCGCATGCACACTGTTAGTTTTTAACAAAATATGTAAAACCAACCCTTTAAGAAATCCTATATAATCCTAGAAATGTAAAATTATCTCATTGCTCTAGCTAAAAAAATTGTAGGTAATAAATAATAACTTTTTAAATTTATTGCTCAATAATGTCTCAACACGTGCTCCGCAAAATGTACTAACCACAGCCAAAATATTACTTGCTAAATAGATAGTTTTTGCTCGTGCCCAAAATACCCGACGACTAACGCTATTTGACACTGTTGACATTTGAACGTCATATATGGTTAAGGGCTGCCGTGAAACGCCGCAATCCTACGGACGGTTAACGAAAGAATTTTGACGTACGTGACGAGCTTCTATTAAATTCCGCACGATTTCGGACCGGGTGGCGCTACCCTGAGTACCAAAGACACTCAAGCGTAACTGCTTCAAACGCATTTAAATAAAAGCAATAAATTTAACAACAACCGGACCGTCGACGTAAAATTTGTACCAAGTAGGCTATTTTGAAGTGTCGAATAGTGTTAAAGTTATCGTTGTCGGTGAAGTTATCGGGATGTAAATTGGCACGACCAAAAACTATCTAATAGCTCTTTGATTTTATGGACGGCAGGTGACAAGTGCACTCCGTTTCCACATCAAGTCATTTGCGGCATCTCTCCCCGTGCGGCACATATCCGAACTTTACACTAGATGTACAGATTACAAGATGGTGAAGGCAATTTAAAGGATTGACAATTATTGTAGTCCAGAACATTAATACCGTTATTAGGTAACTACATTGTTTAAAAAATGATGTCGTGAAGCAGGATAGCCACTTATATATAAGGTGGGCCAAAAAATCTTGCACACTTTTAAATTTGCTATAACTTTTGATCGAATAGCTCGATTTCAAATTTTTTTAACTTTTTTGAATGACAAGACATGAGACTTTTCCGATCCGATTCAAAATTTGATATTTCGCAAAAATCCAAGATGGCGGACCGTTTTGAATATTGGGTAATTTTCACCCACTCCCCTGCAAAAAAAAATACGTGCGGCACTGGAAAAAGTCATTGCGACAAAAGCCTTATGTATGCTTTCTACACCAAGGCATTACTTAATTAAATCGGTTAAGAGATAAGAAAAATATAAACCTTTGAAATTTTTGACTCGACATTGTCATTTGCAAAAAAAATCGCAGTTTTTGTATTTGCTTTAACTTTTGATCGGATTACTTGATTTTAAACATTTGTACATTTTTAGGTGAACAAAGCTTGCGGCTTTAACATTTTTCGGACATCCAAGATAGCGGATAGCTTTAACACGCTTTAACCGTTGGGTAATTTTACTCCCCTAAAATAGTAACAAAACAAAATCAAGGCCATTCTACCTCCCATTTCTGCTAGTTATATTTTCAGCAAAAGGGCATTTAGTTTATGTCACCATACTTGATTATGTTGGGAATTTGGAACCTTTGGTTGCACTAAAACAAAATTATGATTGTTTTCCACAAACCAAAACTACACTTTTTTGCACTCGACGCGACATTGTTTATCGTCTCCTGATGATGCTAACGTTGTTAGCGAAACGCGCGTCGAGTGCAAAAAAGTGTAGTTTTGGTTTGTGGAAAACAATCATAATTTTGTTTTACCATACTTGATGATCAATTTTTAATTTCTTAACCGATTTAATTTAATGAATAATGATACCTTCATATATGCAGCAGGGAGTATAGGTAACAAATATTAAAAAAAAATCGGGGTAGAGGAGGGGGGGGGGAGTGAAAATTATCCATTATTTAAAAATGTCATAGATTTTTGAGAATTGTTAAATTTTGAAACACAACCGAATGTTATGTGTGGTACCTCGTTAGACGTGAAAACGCATAAGGCTTCCTATTTTGGCAACAAAAAATTACAGGGAGGTCGAAAAAAAGTTTCAGTCTTTTTTTTCCAGACTAAATTTTTGGCTACGTTCGCCATTTTGAATTTTTGATATTTTACATCTTTTGTACAGAAATAGTAAACTTTGTTCTTTTAACTTTCTAAAATGCCAAACTTTATAAAATTCGGCTTAGGAACAAAAAAGTAAGCAGAAAAATGAGTCCAAAATTTTCTGGCACTTCATATATATATTATTTTGGATTAAACCATCAAATGGGAGAGACGAGTGCAGAGAAGGCGGTAAAATATGTTATTTTTATGTTCGTATTGCCGATTACGTACACCCACACCGATAAAAAATACTTACTCAAAATTGAATAAAATAACAAAATAAGCAATAGTCTTTTAAGTAAAATTGGACGACTTGTAAAAATAATTAAAAATCCTGAAGGCGTCCAAGATTCAAGTTTGGTGTTTTTAAAAGGATAATTCTTTGCCTTCAAGCCGCTGTAAAAATTTTAGGAATCCCCTGAAAATTTGTAAATACACGGCAAATTTTAAAGCGTGATATAATTTTTGTTATTTTTGAAGTTTTTAGCAAAAAGATTTTTTTATGTATGTTCTTTAATTTTATGAAAACTTGTAGCGCGTTATATAGCCTTTGAAAAAAACATATTTGGCAGGTCTGTAAAGGGAATGTGGATTAAAAAATTAAGCAGGCGGGGTCAAAAAATTGAGATTTTGTAAATTTTTTTGTGATTTTTCTGTGGCATGAATTTGCAGTTTTTTTTATATCGACGAATAGCTAGGAGCTTCTTATAGTCACTGCAAAATGAATTTGCACAATCCCGTTCATAAATAGAGATAGATAGATAGATTTTTATTTTGCATACCATACCACTTGACCGAGATACAGCTGTCAAAATGACCCTATGTCCTGAAAAAAGTTTAGGGCGTCGCGACGCCTAACGTACGCCGTCGCCGAAAAAACTAATATGCATGTGATGATCCTCGAAGTCATACCTAAGTGTGTACCGAGTTAAAACAAAATCACCAAAAATCTTCCTATACATTGGAAAAAAGATATAAAAAACCCCCGACTACTAAGTATGTTCGGAGTGCCACAATAAATTTGTAAAAGTTTCGGTGGCAAAGGCAGAAAATAGCGCCAAAATCTAATCTAATATTAATAATTGTAATAAACTGAAAATATGCATTTGAACAGAAAGTGGAACGCACTGTCGGGCAAAAACAAATTATACTGGCGGTTTATCAGTCAATCTTTAATTTTAGATATCTCGATCAGCCACCGGGCGGCGCGGCAGTGCGAGGGCAGGGCGACTGACCCGACCTTTTGATCGCTGATAACGCCGTATTCAACTGATTACGAACTGATTAGAAATCATTTGGAAAGGAAACCGTCATTGGCGTACGATTCTTTTTAATGCATTGTACAAATAATTAGACTGGATTTTGATTTTTGCCTTTCAACCAACAATCAGGTTAAGGTGGTGCTTATAAAGGTAGACCCGAGAGGAAAAAAACACTGGAATTAAACACGGACAAATACCACTGCCAAACTGGAGTGAAATATTCTTAGACATGACTGGTCTTAAACTTAAGATTCGAGAATAACCTATCTGGAGACTATGCGATAAGGACGATAAATCAGCTTTCCACATCTTGAGTATCTAATCGAAAACTTAACATCTTCGGAAAGACGAAAGTTTCCAAGAGGAAGGTATCCTAAAAACACTAATAAAAAGGTCGCTACACCTGGAGAAGGTGTCAAACCTATTAAAGTACAAGGAATACAGCAATATAATAAACAAATGAGTTGCAGTGTGTAAGATCTTCCAAAATGGTTAATAAACTGTCATTCAATGAGCTTGTTCAGATGGATAAGGAGCGTTTTTAACAATTCAATTACGTTAAAGTAGAGATTCAGTGGCCTTAGCTCAGAAAGACTCGAAGTACCGTTTAAAACGGATCACGTGATTTCCATACTTTTTGGAGTCAAATAAACATCAGAATTGGCTGAACTGTGAATGGAAGACACATTTTGTAAAAACTAAGCGAGCTAAGAGCACTTCTTTGATTTTGTTAAAATTTCTTCCTAAGGCCTTAGGCCTTAAAACGAAATTTTAATTTATTGGGCAAAAATAAAAAAGTGCTCCGAGGTTTTTACAGAATGTGCCTTCCACTCAAAGGACAGCCAATTATGATGTTAATTTAGCTGAGTTTATACAGGCAAATAAAAATTAAATTTAAAATAAGAAATACAAAAATTAGAAATAATTCTGGTTTATATAGCCAAATAAAAAGAAGAATATAAAACTTTGAACCAATCAGCACGCAGCTTCTGCAAATGTAAACCAAAGTGAGTGACACCAATAATTTAAATAATTAAATTAAAATACTACCTGCCAAAAACAATCCAAAAAATGCAATAACACAAATGAAAGTGATGTTATGTGCGTCAAAAAGGCATGCGAAAATCCGTTTTCAGATAAAAATAAAAGTTAAAATTTGCCCATCTTTTTATTTTTATGTTAATTTCTTATTTTTATTTCTGCTCTCTCTACGTTTATTTTAATTTTAATTTGCCTGTTTAAACCCAGCTTTTAACTCCAAATGGATTTTACATGACCCTTTTTGAACGACATTTCCTGAACTAAGGTTATTGACAGAAAAAAAAAGAATCTTCTCTTAAGAGTTGCGTTTTAGTTTCTGTAAATTTGATTGAAAGAAAAAATACCAAGTTATCAGTCACCACTATAATGGGTTTTCTGAAGAAGCAATTCTCTCCTCTATATTTGTAAGTTATTGTAATTAATTATAATCCAAGCAGACAACTTAATTGAACATTATCGGTTAGCCATATTATTTTGTTTTAAAAATTTATCAAGTGTTCTGGTAAAACTTAACAACCAATTCAACATCAATATTTATGTTGTTATCACTAAAATTGCAACATAATTATTGCTTTATAAAACTTTTCTATTTGGTCTGGATTGTTATTTCAAGCTTTTATCATGATTCGCTATCAGAGAGTGATTGTAATAATAATAACCTATTTTATTCCGAAATGACAAAATAATAATGATTCTAAATTATAAACTTTGATTTATGAAATTAACGATATACCAATTTTTGTGACTTCGAAAAATTTCGTTTCTAGGTTTCTATCTCAATTATGATTATGCATTTATTTATCAGTAGAGATTATTTTTTTTCTGTCAGTGACCTTAGCTCGGAAAATGTCGAAGTGACGTTCAAAACGGGTCATGTGATATCCATACTTTTTGGAGTAAAATAAACATCAGAATTGATTGAATTGTGAATGGAACTAAGCTACGGCTCAGAGAACTTTGTTGATTTTTTTGCCGAATTTTAGAAAAGTTGTTTTTTATTTTAAAAACGAACAACGGACCCCTTCTTAAATAGAAATAATACAATCAGTCAAACATCCACCCCTCGTTAACTCAAACCAAACATCTTCTGTCAGCATAACAGCACGTTTATACAGAGTTAAAACGCCTCAACAGGTGTCTAATACCACCCTTCGTTATTATACTTTCCCATTATAGTAGACCGAGAGACAACCGATAAATTCTATTTATATTATATCAAATTTAGCGAAATGAATTGAATTAATTAATTATTTGTCCCGGAGCGAAACATCGGTCAATTATTTCTCCTTTCGCCTTTAAAATTTAACAGTGGGTATCAAGGGCAGACCTGTCCTCTAATCCAGGGCGGGGGGATATAAGATTTCCAGTTGTTTATTTAAGTTAAATGTATTGACGAAAATGCCCTTATTGCGCCGCAATTAAGAAAATTGTACTAAAAAGACCATTTTTGTCATTTTCTTTTATATGGTGCTGATAAAAAATTGTTAAATTTTAATTACAATTGTAAATATATAGAGTCAAATTACATTCTAAATTTTATTTATATTATATCAAATTTAACGAAATGAATTGAAACGAAATGAATTGAATTAATTAATTATTTGTCCCGGAGCGAAACATCGGTCAATTATTTCTCCTTTCGCCTTTAAAATTTAACAGTGGGTATCAAGGGCAGACCTGTCCTCTAATCTAGGGCGGGGGGATATAAGATTTCCAGTTGTTTATTTAAGTTAAATGTATTGACGAAAATGCCCTTATTGCGCCGCAATTAAGAAAATTGTACTAAAAAGACCATTTTTGTCATTTTCTTTAATATGGTGCTGATAAAAAATTGTTAAATTTTAATTAAAATTGTAAATATATAGAGTCAAATTACATTTTTGATACATATTTTAGGAAATCTAAAAAATTAAGTCAAATTAATATCCGGCGGTATATTAATTTTATAATTTCATTTAATTTCATTTTTCTTACAAATTTTAATTTTTGTACTTGGACGTTTTGTGTTAAATCCATCTTCATGTTGATTATTGAAGGGTGGTCGAATTTTTTAATCTCTGTGGTAGGGCGCATTCGGCTCTCTTAAAACAGAAAGACGCCAAGAAAAAAAAATCTTAAACATAAGTAAAATATGTAGGAAGAACTTAAAAAGTGTAAATTGGGTTCAAGTAAATGATTCATTTTTTTATAACTTTTTCTTTGCTATATTTTTTTTAACTAATTACACTAGGGAACAAATTCCAACTATTTTTTTGTTTCCTGTTTAGCGTACACCCAAGTAATGAAAAAACACCAATTAAAGATTAAGTGGGTCGCAAAAAAAATATATTATTTGTTACAAAATTTATAGGGATGCAATGAATATGTAAAATACATATAACCATATATTTTTAGCTTCTTAGCCTGCCTTTTTGCAACCAACAAATTGTTGCAACCATTATAAATGCATTCCAAGCGTCTTTTTTCCTGCCTTGAAGTATGAAATCGAATTGCGCATCTCCGGAAAGTTGCCCAATCTGAGGACCCACAAATATTCCCTCTTTAATTTTAGCGTCGCTGATTCTAGGGAGCTATTCTTTTAAATAGCTAAATGCATGGCCTTCTTTGTCTATGACCTTCACAAAATTTTTCATGAGTCCTAATTTTATATCATATCATATCGTCCTAAAGCCTGCCCTACATTTTAATGGTAAAGCCATGATGATCCTTAAAATAATTTAGTTAAATACCTGTTAAATGATTTTTAGATGTGCTAAATACACTTATAATAATAGGACACGTTTTTGGTAAAGAAGCACGAACAAGTTAAATAAAATTAAGTATGGTTTTGGGACAGTCCCTGAGAGCATTTTGTCTTATAGACACAGGTGCCGATATCTACAGGGTCAGCCAATAATAGCTGCCAAAGTTTGGGATGAGCTTATTATTATCATGCTTATGATGACCAATATCGGCAAAAAAGCATCAATTCCTACTAAAATAACAACGCTGAATTGTCAAACCCCGTCGAAATGGCGGAAAAATAATTAATAAAATTGTATTTTTGGAAAAGCGATACCTTTTCTTTACTTTGCTGAAGACAATAAATCGGAAACCGTAAAAAAGGTGACAGTTGTCTTAACTGTCATTTACTGTTATGGGGAAAACCACTGGTGCGATGACACATATTTACGAGAGGGGACTCGAACTACACTAAATTGAGGTCGATGAACTTAAAAATGTTAATAGTTTTGACACCTGTCAAACCTTGTCGAAATGGCGGAAACATAATTAATGAACTTGAAGTTTTTGGAAAAGCAAATACCTTTTTTGTATTCTGTTGACGATATACAATCGAAAACCGTGAAAAAAAGTGACAGTTGTCTTAACTGTCATTTACTGTTATGGGGAAAACCACTGGTGCGATAACACATTTACGAGTGGGTACTCGAACTACACTAAAGTAAGTTTGATGAACTTAAAAATGTTATTAGTTTTGACACCTGTCAAACCCTGTTACAATAACGAATAAATAATTTGTACCTAAATACGGAGGTTTAGGAAAAGGAAATACCTTTTTTACTCTGTTGACGATATCGAATCGAAAACCGTGAAAAGAAGTGACAGTTGTCTTTACTGTCATTTACTCGATCCGATAAATTTCAGTTGAAAGAAGTGTCACTTTTTTTACTTTAAAAGAGTAAAAAGAAAGTATTAGCTTTTCCTAAAATTCGTTCATGCCATGTCATTTTGACAGGGTTTGAAATGCGTCAAGATTAATAACATTTTTGAGTTCATCGACCTCAATTTAGTATAGTTCGAGTCCCCACTTGTAAATATGTTTCATCGCACCGGTGGTTTTCCCCATGACAATTAACAGAACTGTCACTTTTTTAAATTCAGCAGAGTAAAAAAAACTATTTGCTTTTCCAAAAACTTCAAGCTCATTAACTAATTTCCGCCATTTTAATAGAGTTTGACAGGTGACAAAACTAATAACATTCTTGAGTTCATAGACCTCAATTGAGTGTACTTCGAGTCCCAACTCGTAAATATGTGTCATCGCACCACTCTTTCCGATTTAGTGTCTTCAGCAGAGCACAAAAAAGGTATTTGCTTTTCCTAAAACTTCAAGTTCATTAATTATTTTTCCGCCATTTTGATAGGGTTTGACAGTTGTCAAAAATAATAAAATTTTTGAGTTCATCGACCTTAATTTAGTGTAGTTCTAGTCCCTACTCGTAAATATGTGTCATAGCACCAGTGGTTTTCCCCATAAACGTAAATGACAGTTAAGACAACTGTAACTTTTTTTTACGGTTTCCGATTTATTGTCTTCAGCAGAGTAAAAAAATGTATTCGCTTTTTCAAAAACTTCAATCATATTAATTACTTTTCCGCCATTTTGACAGGGTTTAATAGGTGTCAAATGAAATGTGATTTTTATATTCAGCGTTATCATTTTAGTGGGACTTGATGCTTTTTTTTGCCGATATCGGTCATCGTAAGCATGATAATAATAAGCTTCTCCCAGACTTTGGCAGCTATTATTGGCTCACCCTGTAGATATCGGCACCCGTGTCTATGAGACTAAATGCTCTCAGGGACTGTCCCAATAACATACTTAAACGGCGTTCAAATATCACTGAGATCCAGGTTCCATTTAAATTGTTCGTGGTTCTTTAAAGACTTTAAAGAACTTTGATTGAAATAAGTTAATACCACATTATGTTTCACAAACTTTAAGCTTTGAAAAATTACAATTTGTTTTGTTTTTTGTATAAAAAAACACTCAAGGTGACAACAATTGCCTTATATTATTTTCATCTTTCTCTAAAATACTTTTTTATAGCATGCTGTCTCTCTTCAACAACCTTAAAAGTTTTTTGGCAGTACTTTTTTTCAACGCCTAAAAAACTTGAGTGTTTTATTCTAAAAATCGAAAGTGAAAGAAAGCTTTAAAATGTGAGGAAAATCATGGCATAAGAATGTGAAAATCATAGTAAAAATTGCTTAAACAAAAACGTTACCCCTTAGATTATGCTAAAATATTTTAAGCCTTAAATTACCATCATGCATGGCTTTACCATAAAGTTTTAAAAAACACACACAATCATATCGTCCTAAAGCCTGCCCTACATTTTAAAGTTTTGAAACACACGAACGTGCGCATCCCTAAAATGGTTTCTGCGTTACCAAATTTCTAAATTACATTCTAACTTATTCCAAACGGATGTGAGATAGCCCGAAAAGGCTATAGGATGGAACAAGAGTGGCCGGACAAACGACGTGTAAGGTTGGTGCGGATGGAATTTTAAATTATGCGTCTGAAATTAACCTTTTTTTAAACTGTCATTATTATTATTCACGTTGTACATAGAGTAAATCACGAGGTAGTAGAAGCAGATGCAGTTTAAGACCTTCACACACAAACTTGCATAGTCCATAGCATCTATGGCGCCATGATGGGGCATATCATAGCATAGAGACTCTCATTGCTTTCTCACTATCACTTATAATTATCACAATATAACATGTGATCCTCCATAGTCTTGAATCACTGGTGTAAGTCGTGGAGATTTTATAAAAGTGTCAAACAAAAACATAAAAAATGGTTACTTATTTTATAGTCCAGTCATTATAGATTAAAAAAGACCATCAGCTTGCAAAAGGTGGGCTAGTAGGGATTTTGACAAATGCTGTTCAGATTGGGTCCCTAAAATTTTTTTTGAGTTTTCGACCTTGAGGGGAGTGAGCTCATTCCGCCATCTTGGATTTAGTGTGCATAAATTTGTTTTTTTTAAATAACACGAAAACTATAAACTTTATGACGAAAAGTCTCATTAGGAAGTTAAAGAGGATAACATTTCCTACAACTTCGATGTACAATTTTTTTTTGTAGCTGTTAGCCGTAATGAGCTACAGCTTTACAAAGCCAGATTTTTTTTAAAAGTTTTATGAAATAGACTGATATCTCAAATGCCTGCACCGCTGGCAAAACAATAACTGTCAAAAATTGTATACAGGGCCTCTAGCTACCAATACTACTACTACTACTAAACTGTCATTGGTCTTGCGACATGTTACCTTTAGCCAGACCACAACCGAACCGAGAAATATAGTTTTTTTTTTGGGAATTTAATGTGCGAAATAAATTATTTGACTAATTTTATCCGAACGCAATATTTATCGTTTACAATACATGCAAAAGTATTTTTGGTTCACATTTTATAACACAAAACGTTTCTGGTTTGAGTATTGGGTAGATACATGATAATAAAAAAATTGATGCTAGAAAGCACGGATAGTCTACCACACAATTAATTATTTTATGTTGAAAGGAAATGAAAATATCTCGAAAACTGTAGCTTTGAAAGATTTGAACCTTATAACAAAACTTTTGGGTAATATTTAGGAAAACCAAAATCTGAAAACCACATATCAATAGCTGCTTTACTTCTAGAGTTATGATTTTTTTCATATATTTTAACGTTTTTTCAAATAACTCGGAAACTAAAGCTTCCACGAATTTGGACTTTATAAAAAAAATTGTATATCGCTACTTGCTTTTGTTCCAAAGTTACAATTTTTTTAAATATTTTATCTCCCTTTTCCCCCCTTTAAGCCCCACTACCCTACCCGAAAGTTAATCAGTTCATGGCAAGGCCGTAGATACGATTTTGACTGGGGGGGACAGGTACCACAGAACAGACAGAAAAGATGCAAAATAGGTATTTTTCGTATTTTTCATGCGCGAGAGTAACAGGTACGGATACCGGTTTGGGGGAACATGACCCCCTTCTCCTCCCCCCCTTATCTGCGCCCTTGGTTCATGGTCAGCCGATAGAGTATTTTTGTACCAAATTTCGTTAAAATCGATTAAGGCGTTCTTGAGTTATCGTGTATACAGACAGAAAACAGACCGACGGAACCGACAGACAACTTTTTTCTTCGTCTCTGGATTAAGGTGTATTGAAACCTTATTATGGTGGTATGGTGGACTAAAAACTATTGTCTAATTTATAGAAAAGTCGGCCAGCCTTTTGAACAAATCAGTTGACGCCTTTTTTGGTCCAAATCATTAAATATCTTGGACAAAATAAGTTGCACACTTTTCATATCATGGATAGGTTTCAAAATAGAATCTCTGTGAAATAAAAAATGTTCGACTCATTTTGTCTCAGATATTTAACCACGATTTGGCCCAACAACTATTTTGTTTATAAAGTTGGGTAACTTCCCTATATATTAAACAGTGAACAAATCTACCTTTCTCTACCAACTCTCTTTCTGATAAAACTTCCAATTTTCACGATATATTGACCAAAAACCTGACCTGAGTTTTATATTAATCCAAAGCTCTGCTTATTTCCGTTACAAGATGATCTTCCGATGACTTGTAATGATGAAGTTTGTCCCCCCGATTCATATTTATTCATTACAAGTCTCGGGCGTTTGCAGAAATCGGTCTTCATCCATTTTTCAACGCTTGATAACGGTTGACAGTTTACGTGGCGAACGAGACAAAATCGGTGGGTTAATGGCTTATTTTAAGACTTGATGCGGACTTATCGGTACATAAAGTCCGCATAACCTGACTTGAATAAAATTGGCACCATTTTTATTCACTTTATACCCACAACTGTAAAATTACTGGAACAAATCCTCGCATGTGAATCCACCCTGTCTTCCTTGTAACACTTTATAACACTTCTAGGTACCCCTCTCCCCCACGTTGCTGCGTAACGTAATTTACGGATGGCCCCTAAGTTGGTTACCTAAAATTCTTTCTACTATTTCTGACAAAAAAGCTCAGGGCCCGTATTCTTGACGACCTGTGAGGTGAGTAGTCACCAGTGAGCCTCTATTACTTTTTACATGGTTCAAAGCAAGTGAGAAGTGCAAAATTTGTTCACCATGAGTTATCAAAAAAGCACGGGTGTCAAGAATACAGGCCCAGGACGCTTATTCTTGACTGACCGTGAGGTGAGGTGAGCGAAATTCCCCGTGGAAAAAGGTTGTGAAAAAAACGCACCTTACCTCACGGTCGTTCAAGAATAAGCGTCCTGGCCGCACACCCTTAACTTAGGTTTCGGATAGCCCCGGCAAACAAGAAGAGCGCGGTGTAACTTCAATTTTGTCATAATAAAATCAGTCCTGATAAAAATAACCGTGTTTTCTTCCTTATAAGAGCACTTAAACGTGGAACTTTAAGTGAAACTCTAAAAAATGCAAGGATTTGCCGATGTATAAAGTGCCTAAAGATATGTAGATCGGCAATTCCACGCGTGATGAAGGTTTTTGACATTTTTTTAATTTTTGTATCTAAAAAACTATCACAACCACAGTAATGTGTGGGGTATCTTTAAATGTGTACACTCATTAGATAAGGTGACCTACTCGTAAAGGGGCAAAACCGGGACACTCCGGCCATTCAATGTATTATATATCATTTATTTTTTCTTATATGCACCCCTAATAATATTAAGATCTATTTTCCAAAATACTTATTAAAGAAAAATAATTTAAGTAAGGTTTCAATTCAAATTTATAGATGGCAGAGAGCCGCTTTTTTAATTGCAGTGATTTTAAAGTTACAAAATGCAGTGGTATCAAAACCGAGGCGAACCGAACTTTTGCTAAAAAACCGGGACTATCGGGGACGGATTTTTTCCCCGGGACAAATGGTTAAAAATCGGGACTGTCCCGGTCAAACCGAGACGGTTGGTCACCTTACATTAGAACACAAGAACTTTTTTCCAAATCATAAAATAATACCCTATAGCTAAAATGTAGGCGAACAAAATATTAACGTTTTATAAGAAATGTCCCATTGGTTATCAAAAAATTACATTTAAATTAAAATCAAAGCAAGTAAAGAAAAGCAATATTATACCATTTATTTTATCTAGGTAAAAGAAACATATTTTGCAAACCCTATTTTCAAACTACTTTTAGTAAGAGAAAAAGCACTTTCTAAATCCATGATTTTTCTCTTCCCGTTTTTGGTGTCCCATGAGTTACCATCAAATAAAAAATGAATATGATGACCCTCTCTTAAGAGAGAAAAATGAGATCAAAAAATTAATTTTATATAAGATTTGTTTCATGAGTTATCATGAAATTGCCCAGTAGTCGACAATAGTGCCGACTTTATTAAAGTCAGGATATGCCAACTTTATGTACCGATAAGTCGCTAATAAAGTTTAATAAGAAAATTAAATCCTCCAGTACAAGACTTAATCATTCAACTTAAGTCAGTTTTTGGAAAATCGGGTAAAATAAAAAATATTTATCTGTTTTACGTAATTTAAAAAAGTATTGATTAACACATTTAAAAATTTATTAAGAGGCATTTACACAGACGAGCTTTCCTTTGGTGTTAGAAATGCCGACAAACATTTACGCGAGCCTTTGTGGCAAAATGTTCGAAGAAAATGTTTGTTTAATGAAAAGTTGGTATAGAAATTTATTAAAAATTCAAAATATATATTTTTTAAAAGAGTAAAGAGTACTTCGGTTCTTAGGGTGGGAGAAGGTAAAAATTAAGTCTTTTCTAACTTTAAGTTTCCTAAAAAGTAACTAAACCTAAAAATATGCACCTTCATTTTAATAAGTATTTACTTCGAAGGATATATTTTGTTTTCTTCTTTAATGAAACAAAACCAAAAAAGTTATAGAATAGTATATGGGTCATTCCACGTCAGCTTTAAAACCCAATTTTTAATTTCTTCGAAAATTTTATACCAGTTGTTTTAAGCCAATCAGATGCCTTGTTTTTGACAGGTTGCTATGCAACAACCCGAATTTTTCGAAAATTTTTTCGGTCACGTGACCTAGTTGAAAAATTAATAAGTGATAATTTCCCTGGCTTGACAGCTGTCAGGTGCAGATGTCAGAATAACAACAGAGGCGTAGGTACAATTTTCTATTAACTTTAAGACAACAAAATTTAATATGACGAAGAATAATTAATAAACAAAACAAAAAAATATTGGTGAAACGTCATTCCAGTCACAGCCAACTTCGCAGATTTTATGTTTCCTACAAAAATACTTACCGCGTTAAATTGTCATCGACTTTGCAAGAGAATAATTAATTTTCCCTTCTCTCTAGTAGTATAAGAGAGTATGAAGAAATGTGTTCATTTCGGGATTTCAAGAATCGTTTTTTTTACTAGGGCAAAGGGAAAGTGAAAAAAAAACAAATTCAAACTATTTGAAATACAAATCACACCTAGCGTCCAATATAACACATGTGCCTATACACCTATTTTTCCTTATCCTCTAGTACTATAATATTGTGTGATTTAAATAGAATATATTCAACTTGATACAAAGATGCAAACCTTATTTTACTAGAGTACCAGGGAATTGTAAAAATAATAGATGAATAAGTGTATAGCCACAATATAGATAACACAGACATTCAAAGTGTCAAAATAGTTATTAAATAGCCACCTTATATTAAAACACCAAACTTCAAAGCAAAATAAACGCTTGCCAAATTGTTAAAGTTTGTATTTTTTTTTAAATAATTGAATTAATCTCCGTAAATTTTTTCACTGTTGCGAATGTTTATAAGAAAAAATTCTTGGAAATAATTCAAGCTCTAGGGAGATTATAAGTGAAAATTTTTTCTCGCACTCTTTAGCGAAAAATTATCGACACGTATTTTTTTTTCAAAATAATGTTATTTATGATTTTTGGAACTTACGAAGTTTATAAAATTGAATATTTTTCAATCACTGATAACTCATAAACTATTCGATGTATGAAAAAAATAATTGAATAATAAAAGTTGCGTTTTCGTATGAGCTCACCGGAAAATTTTTTTAAATATTTTTTTTTTGTTATTTAACTCATGTATTCTGCAATTCTTATAAACAAAGTGAATGTGTGTAAGTATTTATAATCATGTTGGGAAGATTGCGTAAAAATTTCAGAGAGCATGTCGAAATACTTTAGGAGATATTTCAATTATAACAAATTTTTATTGTACACGCTCTGCGATAGGCAGGAGTTATCAGTGATTGAAAAATGTTCAATGTTATAAACTTCGAAAGTTCAAAAAATCATAACTTGAGGAAAAAAAATTATTTAAAAAAAAAATACATGTCGATTGTTTTTCACTAAAGAGTGCGAGAAAAATTTTTCAAAGAAATTTTATTATTTCCATAGTACACTATTAATAGTTGTGATAAAAATGACATAAAAATGACAAACTTACTTAGTATCTCCGACAGCCAATAATAATGTTTTCGCTTGACGTCGGCTTTTTTTTGATAATTTTTAAAAAAAAATCATTTTTGGTGTTCCATTTTTTTAAAAGAATTGAGATCAGTGATGTGAGATATTTAAAAAATTTGCTCGAAGATTTATCCGAACAAATTGTTCAAAGAAAAACTCGCGAAATTTTTTGCCCGAGCTTTTGTAGGAGTCTGTTTGTTCGTTCTGTGTGAATTCTCCTTAAGATGATATTTAGCTGTCGTTAGCCTCATATTATGTTGATTCAGCTGGCTATCATTTTGATAAAGAGTGGGCCCTCGCCAGAAACTTTTTGTTTTTGACGTGAGTCATTTTGTAAATGGCAATTTTTGTAAATTAGAACGTCAATCAACGGGAAATTATTCAACCTACTGTCTAAAAATAATTAATGGGAAAAACAAGCTATGCTAAACGCTCTGTCGTCATCTAAACCAAATCACACGAACGCACAAACAGCTGATCTCAATAACCTTGAACAAATGAACAAACATTTTTAACATTGTTGGGTAAAAAGAAATAATTTATGAAGTTGAAAATAAAACAAATACAAAAAATAAACATGTAATTAGTAAAAATAAGTTTGGAATAGTGGACAAAATGAGTCTTAAGACTCAAAATGGCTGGGATTAGTGCGTCCCACAAAATTTGGATTTGCAATGGTCCCATGCTCATTCTAGAATCGCGAACAGCTTTGGTCAAAGGACTGTCTTTTTTTAATAGAACGTTCCTACAAGTCCATCCTACTGATTATGGGCATGAGAACAGCTTCTAAAAAGCGGTGTCGCGTCAACTATGCGCGTCTTTCCTGATAGGTTGGAGACTCTTTGGTAGTCTCGTGACTGCCTTGGCGCGTGTTTATTATTGGTTGATACCAATTTAGTTCTCTTAGTCGATCGATCACATCCTACGAAACCTGCCAGGGTCCTAATTCTTGAGCAGGGATCGACATAGATTTGTGTCGAATGATCCCACGTCGACCGCAGTTCGTATTGTCGAGCGGTGATCACCCATTCCATTCTATCGAAAATTAATAGCGCTTTCGTTTATTGCTCTAAAACCACTCCCGTATTCCAAGATCGATCCGGAAAGGATTTAGATCTTCGATTATGTACTCCTGCTCCGAGTAGCGTGTTCGGTTTTCCGAATTTGTTACTCCGGATTTATAACAGATCAATATTTCTGATGCTCTCGCAAAATCGTGAGAGTAGAGGATTTAGACCAAAACAATGTCATAACCCTACTTTAATGACAACATTTTTATCTTATTTTTTTATTGTTTATAAACTTCTTGTAGGTCAAAACAGAAAACACTGAATCGAATTTTTTTTTATAGAATTGAATAATTGTTCCTCAAATTCTACTTCATCCGAGGAGGAAGAAATGTTGGTCCAACCTGTACTCGATAGGGATAGCCTTCAAAAGCGGGCCAAAATACGCAATTATGTGTCTGAGGTGGTCTCCGATTATACTGAGGAGCAATTAGTGGGAGAGATGCCTTAAGCACACTAAATATAATTTTGAAGGTTAGGTACAAATCTAGACTATGTACTTTTACTTTTTTAGTTGTTATTTTGTTCTGTTTTCTCTTTGTGGACTGGCGTCTTTTTCAAACGGCTGTGCAATTTCAAAAATATTGAAACTGAAATCAATAAATAAAAAAGTGAAGTTGAAATGTAGATTTTCGAGCACTCGTAGACTCGTGACGTCACTAATCTACTCCGGATCGATTTCGGGGATGATTCTGGAATTTCGTAGGAAAAGTAGCACGGGAACGTTCACATCCTTCGTTTTGACCAATAAGAAGGCTCATAAACTGCCGAGCTTGCATGGTACACGCGCATAGCTGACCGGATTGTCGTTTTTCAAGAGCGCTCGTTCACCTGGTCTGGGGGCAGGTGTATGAAAGTGTAGGAAAGTTCCTTCGATAAACGGCAGTCGGGTGGGATTCGGTCGTGCTCGGATAGGTTTCGGATAACTCGTGATCGCTTCAAAGCCTATTATTGGTCGACATCAGGGAGAGGACCGTTCCCGTGCGATCTACGAAATTCAAGAATAAGCCCCCTGAGAGTACGTAAAACGAAAGCGCTATAAGTGTTCGCACTCTCCTCGATTCTTAAGCCGGGAAATGGGGTCGCCATTTCTCAGACGCGCATGTGCGTAATTTGTGTCTTTTTCGAACAAGGTTGTAAGAAAAACCATGTTGTTTTGCGAGTTGGAATCATTCCCCGGGATTGATCCCTTCTCTTGAGGGATCGTTCCTTCTCTTGGAATTCAAGAATTAGGCCCCGTGGCGGTTTGTTTTTGTTGACTTTAGTAATTTTTCAGAAGTAGATTTCATATTTTTTTTATCTTGATTTTTAATCCATGTACTACACATGCATCTTTCGAGTCTTAACTGATTTTAAGACAATTTTGAACCTCGTCGAAATTTTCGTGTACCTCTTCTCATGAAAGCCGGGCGATAACTCCATCGGGGTTGAAAATCAGCGCTGGTAAAGCAAATGTGGGCGTCTGCACGTCGTGAGTTGCCAAAGATATCTATTAACGGCCGAACCTCGTTGCCAATTTATCAAACGGTAATCTGATTAGTCTCCAAGCACCGCACCAAAAAAATGCGAAACCGATATGTTTGCACCAGTTTAAAATTTTTTGTACTGAGAAATTATTTTTACAATTGGCTCTCTATCAATCTTTAAATTCTATCTCAGGACATACGCTTTATTTCATCTAAATCCGTTTTCAAAAACAAAACATGCCTATTAAATTAAAAAATTTTAAATACGAGAATGAAGTCATGGGTAATAGCTAGTCTATATGTATAATAACTCGCTGGATAGATTTTTTTTCTTTTAGCATTACGCAAAAACTACTGACCAGATTCGGATGAGAGTTTTACTACTGGAATCCTGGACTTTATTTTATCAGAATCGGTTCACGGAAGCAAAGTTATAACCATGTATGGCAGAAAACCGGAAAAAATTCGCAAGCAAGCGGGCATTCGACTGCAGAATGAAAGGGTTTGAGGGGTGGGTGGTGAAGTGGTAAGGCGGAGGGGGCGTGTATAGATATAAGGGGGTGGAGGAAATCTACAGTTTTAAACATATCGCTGGCAATAGTTAGTCTATATATAAATCTTATTTTTTGTCTGTCTGTTGAATGACTTAGCAGTACATCAAAATCGGCTTACGGAAACATATTATTCTATGATTATTCATTATTATATGATTATTTTATTCTATTTTACCCTCTAGTACTTATTTAATTTATAGGTTTCTTTTCCTTTGTTGTTATGTCGGCCCAAATTTTAATTTAATTCTATTTTACTTTTTAGTATTTATTTAATTTCTAGGTTTGTTTTTTTTTCTTCACACTTTAAATAAATAAGACATATTCTAGTATATTATATAATAGACTGTCGGTTAATATTATATTTTAGGGGTCAAACTGTATCAGTTTTAAATTGTTTTTTTACTTCCTTTTTGCAAACTCATGTATTTTTTTGATACCAACGATATTTTGTAGTTATATTTTTTTTGCAAATAAATCTATTTATTATTATTATTTATTATTATTATTATTAAAAGTTATGACTAAATCGCAGTAAGCTTAGGGTTTTGAGCTAGTACTATTATATTTTAGCCCTGAAATAATAATTTGATACAACTTTAAGTTTTACATTTAAAAAAAATCGACGTTTGGTTCTCAGGATAGTTCTTTTTTCGTCATATTCTTTATTTTTCGAACTTGCCAGTTCTTCCTCTAAACTTTGAGATTATACATACAACTTTTTTACACGCGTATCAGACATACCGATTCTTTTATGTCTTTTGGTTCCAAGACCTGGTATCGTTTGGTCACCACTCACGGTGCAATACCGGGCCAGTCCGGTAATGTATAACAGTGTGTGCCGGCGGAGATACTTATCGGCCGCCTTGTTTCACTCTGGTTGTACAGGTGTTTCAAAAAATTGTGAACGAAACGAGAAATTATTGCAAAAACGATAATTGATAAGAGAGCTTTTTATACGGTTTGAGTCGGAGAGTAAATGAAACTGGGCCCATAATCTGTTTAAATAATCTCTTTTACTCCCACTCAGTTTATTGAATGCCTGAAATATATTTTATTGGAATTATTTATACATTTTTATAGAAATATATTTTTATATATAATTTTAACAGATTTATGTACTGGATGTTACTGTTAGTCGTATCATTTATTTAAACCACATAATCGGACCAATTTTTTGACACTGACAGTGACATTTTTTTTAGTTCTTTTGTTTAAATGTTAGCCGCCATATTGAAATTGGTCCGGAGAATTGTTACGAAAAAAATACCAGTGTAATTTTTTTAAATTGAGTTGTGTAACTAAAAATTGTGTAGACTTATTACACAATTGTCTATAAAATATATACAACCGTGTATAAAATATACAACAAAATGTAATTTTATTACACAATTTTGTGACCAAATCCAGTAAAAATTATGTAAAAAAATTCCGTTTTTTTTTTCTGTGTGGAATAAACAGTAAACAAACTCAAAAAGGGATCTGTCTTCTGTTGCGCCTATGGATCCTATCTTTTAAACATTTGAATTAGCGAAAAACAATATGACAAGCACGATTTGACAACACATAACACTCTGTATATTATATTCAAGTGTCTAAAGGAGAGTTTAACTACCAACGGCACTCCAAAACAGACAGAAGATAACGCTAACAAAACGAAATTCGGCGCAGATATTACAAACATTTTTTCTGATTCAATTTCACCTTTTTCGTTAATCACATTTTTTCATGAAGAGGGAAGTCGCGCAGGTCGTTAGGGCTCTTTTTTAATTAGTTTTATTTCAGTGCCGCTGAGGTGCACTTTTGGCATTATGGAAACACAGAACAATTAAATATAAAATAATTCTTGTTCCAGAGATCGCCAACCATTAGCTAGGCATGATCTGACTCATTCAAATGTACTGGCTGTATAACACGGTAGTTAGACCCATGATTACATACAATGGCAATGGTTTGGTACACCAAGGGCAGACAAACTAACAAGCATCCAACGTCAAGCAAGTATGAAAATATGTAGTGCTGTGAGCACCGCACCATCAGCAGCGCTTGAATGCCTCCGAAACCTTCCTCCTCTACACCTTGTCTTGGAGCAGGAGGCTGTGAGGGCAGCATACAGAATCACAGCCAACCAAAGAGGTGGCAGCGCGAGTCAAGTAGTACCAAACACTTTCACGCGGGTAATTGAGAGCCGGAGCCACTGCACTCTAGGGCTGTTATACAACACTATTCTCCCCGATAGGGAGGACTGGTCTTCCAACAGAATAAGTTTCTCAAGTGAAGATAGGAGCTTATTGTAGCCGGGAAAATGTCAGGATTATACATAGTCGTGGACAGATGGCCAAAATATTCCAGGCGGGACTCTTCGCCATTGAAATGAGCGCACGTTGGAGTTAGGAGCTGCCAAGACACACTGAATACCCTTGGGCGATAAACAATGTGTCGCTGGTATGGATTCCGGGACACTTTGGGCCTCGGGGAAATGAGACTGCCGACCAGCTGACGCGCGAAGCAGCCTCCGCCGTCTTCCTTGGCCCCGAACCAGCCCTTGGAATAACATACAACACATTCAACACTGCTTTCTCAAGCTGGATGGAGAATAAGTTCCACCAATACTTTCCGGGACTGGCATATTCCAAAGAGTTCATTACAGAACCCTGCAGGAAGAGGGCCGGGAAACTCGTTGAGCTCACCAGGCAGGAAATCCGGACAATGGTTGATCTATATACCGGAACTGCAGACCATTACACAGAAGGGTCTAAGTCAATATATTTTCGGCAAACCACAGATTGTCGCGCTGGATCTAAAAGATGCTTCACCAAAGCAAGTTGCGAGCCTCTTTAAGGGGCTGAATATTCTGTAGCAACAAACAATGTCAAAAGTAAGCCACACCCGCTAGTAGTCGCAGTGGACAGTGCCCGACTGGCACACTCACAAATGAATCATCATCATACTATCTTACTTGTAGATAGGCACGTACACGTATTGGGTCCCTCATAAATGCAAATAACCCTATACGGACATCCAGTTATACAACGATTTCTAGAAAGCACTTAACAAGGTAAAAAAACACTGTATTTTCAGTAATTAATTATTTTTTATTTCCCTGCAATAGTTCTTACAAAATCGGTGATACGCCTCTGTTTTAAAGGGGTGCAAACCACCGCCCGTTTGCAGTTGAGGGTGTGCGATAAGCGACTGATAAGCTGCGCCTCGGGGATTAGGCTGATAAGGCTCTTAATGTGAAATGTCTCGCACACATCCACTTGTTTTTTTGTACTATTTTTCTGCTGTTTCGGTCTATTTAAACTTGCGGGGTTGGGTGTTAAAAACTAACTTGCTGCTGAAAAAAAAAGTAAATCTAAATGAAGTTTAAAATGAGGTTGCTGGAAATTGTGCCGTTGTCGTTAAAATTAGATTGGATTTAAAATTCAATGCGGGGGAATGATCATCAAATTTGTTTTATAATATCCTCAATAATAGGTAGTTTTAGCAATTTTTAGACGCATCCTGATACTTATACCTAACGAGGCTCGATTTGATGGTGGAGGCGATCACCGAACAGCTGACAGCGTAGGCAGAGATCTCTTATCCAACGAGATGCGACAGTCGGCGTCGGCGTCGGCACCTTTGTAGTTTGGGGTCCCGTTCTTCGTGACCTTGATTTCATATCCATCGCTGTAAATGAATGTTAGACCCGCTCCGACTGGCTCGTTAGATTTATGGGCCGGGGCCGAAAAACCGGTTTAATTTTTTGATGTATTAATAATTAATTGGCTATACGTAGATAAAAAAGCAAACGGATTTCTTGGAGAAGGGGAACAGAAAGATATGTCAAATAAATTTCAATTCGGTATGTTATTATCATTATTAAAAAGAAAATAACAATAATTAACGATAACTAAGTATTTTTAAATATTAATTAATTTGATATAAAATAATTTACACACTACAAACGCACTTGATAAATTTTGGATTTCCATGGTTTTTGGTAATTAGTTTTTGAAAGTTATGTCTGTTATTCTTTAATGTAGCAGAAGAATATTTTAGAAATAGAAAAACAATCAAGGCTGAATTATTTTACGTTTAAATAAGTCAAAAATTTCGACTGATTACCAAAATATTTACGGATTTATATTTTTAAGGGTACAGCAGAGTAATGGCGTCTCGACAGCTATGGTATTTAATGTGGCACAATAATATAATTTGAAAACATAAAAGTAATCAGGGCTGACATTATTTACATTTAATAAAGTCAAAAATTTCAACTGATTACCAAAATATTGATGGATTTGAATTTTTGTTAGTATAGCATAATGGTGTCTTGAGAGCTATAGGTATTTAAAGTGATAGAAAAATATAACTTGAAAACACAAAATAAGTAATCATGTCTAATTAATTTGCATTTATTAAAGTCAAAACCTACAACTGCTTACTTTAATGTACTCATTAGGTTGCCTAATAGTACATTATAAACCTAGGGACTAAAGTGTCATATTTAATCCCGCGACGAAAGGTTTGTAGTCTGACCGTAGGGTACAATTCGCTAAAGGATTAAACGACACTTTAGTCTAGAGGTTTATAGACTATTTTATGCACTTTAGGAAAAGATCTTTGTTAAAATTACGTTATCTCTACGCCAAATGGTTCGTCAACTACAAAAAAGGGTGCTAAGAATGAAATCTTGGCCAAGAGCAAGTGCTGTTTGGCTTGACTTGTCATAAATTTAATTATAATTTTCCAGGGATTAGTTTTTTTTAATCCCTTAGGGATTAAATTTTCTTTGAATCCCTTGGGGATTAAAAGTGTCACTTTACTCCCTAAAAAGAGGGATTAAAAGTACCTATTTAATTCCTGAAGTACATAAAACTTATTTTATGTATTTGTTATTAGTTTTTCAAACATTCAGAGCAATTAAAAAATTTTCTCGTTCCTGTAAAATTAATAAAAATGCACATAGCAGGTTTTAGAGTGTCAACGACGATATATTATTATAAATAAGTAAAAATAAACGACCATTAAACTTTATTCTATAATATCATTTTTTAAAAACTATCTATTCCCTTTATTCCGTACCTTTATTTATTTTTTTAGATACAGGGTGTTTTTAAATTCGAGTGCCTCTTGACTTGTCAAAAAAAAAATCGACACCGCAATGGTTTCTGAGATATTCAGTATCAAAATTTTAAAGGCGTATTTTTTGGACATCTACAGGAGGATATTTTTTCAGAATCCCCAGAAACCTTTTTGTAGTGCGCCGCTGGTGGATTCGAAAATACGAAATTAATTCTTTGTTTTGTGTAGAAACCTAAAAAAGCATTTTCTAAAATTCGCTAGATTTAATAAGTATTTTTAACGAAACTTTTATTATTTTTTTATTATATTTCATGAAAATTTAACCATGCGGACGCATGTTAATACGAAAAAAAAGCCTTATTTTGAACTGAAACACCTGAATTTTGAAACACCCTGTAAGTATAGTGGACGGTAACACACATTTATTTAAATGGTTAAAGAAAAATTAATGAGGGGTTATTTCATCAAATTTCGACCAACGAGGTTGCTACATATTTTTTAAAACTTACCAAAAAAATATGATGGTGTCCATGGTTGTAATTAGTTGGCAAAAATAAATGGTTTTTAATTTTGTCACATATCCTTATTATACCGGGTGAGACAAAAACTTGTTTTGTTGGTAAAAAAAAAATTCTAAATTCTAAAAACAAATCTATCAACTCTAGAGTATACAACTAAATCAACATTATTTTTTTTTATGTTCTGATACGTATATAAAGAGATGTGGTCCATATATATTTTTTTTATCACGGGTGCAAAAAAAGATTTTTGTCCGTTTTTTACCCAAAATTAAAGATAAATAGCGGAAAATAGTAACATTGAAAAAATCTAATTATTCTTGCCTAAAAATTAAGCCATTTCCTCCAGTTTGCACCCAGTATTTATGAAAAAATCATTTAAAAACCTCGTCAAAATATCAAACTTTCGAAGATTAAAAGGTCGCAACAATAAACGTCACCGAGTAAAAAGGCACATCGCTATGGAAACCATTGTTATTTCATTTACCAGCAGCCTTGATTTATAGGGTAGAGATGGTGTGTTGCGAAAAATGCTCTTCGTTCGAGATTTTTTAAAGAATTTTCCTGTTTTTTTTGGATTTTTTGATAAAGGTATTAAAGGTTAACAACCCGCGGCTAAACTGTGCTTTTTTTACTCGCGTTTTTAAATACTACGCTGCGCTCGTTATTTTAAGCAACGCTTGAAAAAAAAGCATTATTTTAGCCACTAGTTGTGAAAACTACTATTAAATTAGTTAACGTAAAACAGGTTTTCATATTATTGCTGATAAAATTTAAAACTCATTATTTTTGGCAACATGTTTTTTTTTACTTAAAAAAAAAACTAGCAACCAAAATCACTGTTATAAAAATTTGATGGAATAACCCTTAGGTGAAATGGAAGAAACATCGTCCTGTATACACCACTAAAATAATTTGATTTCCCCACCAGTATCTCGCGGCAAAACGAGAGTTGTTTGCGATAAGAGAGTTTGTTTATCGCGACCTGCCTGATTGATGGGGCCTGATAAGGGCCCAGCAGTGGGTCTTATCGGGAATGTGGATCGGCATTGAGCTGCGCCCCCTTAACGTAATAGAGGTCAGTAGCTTGTCAGAACATTTTAATGATTTTTAATGCGTAGTCTGTCCCATAAGCACTTTTTTATCCAGAAATATTGCCCTTGCAAAAAATTTTAAATACGGTAAATGTTGAAATTACTAACTAATTTTCTCAACTTTTCTTTCCCATCGGTTACAAGTATATTTTACTTACGTTTAGATTAATACAAAGTAGGGACTTTCCGTACTGCAGCCGCGTAGCTACAATGGTTCCAGTGGTTCCGTGGCCCTAAGAAGGGCCATTTAAAAAAAATTGATTAAATAGGTGCTACCTAATAATAAATAATAAAACAATTCGATATTTTTATTTTACACCTAGCATTTCGAAAATGTTTTTCTAATAAACTTAAAAATATTAAGTCAGTAAAAGATTTGCTAAAATTTATTTTAATCCACATCAGAACGATCCTTTTCAAAACTTAAATTAATAAAAACATATTTAAGGAATAAAAGGGACTTATCGGTAGTAATACCATAAGTGCTTTGAGAATTATCGATAATTCTGAAAAAACGTGTTAAAGCAAAACATTTTTGATACAACTGAAAAAAATAACCTAGTGCGGTTTTCAACAAAAACACGTTTTTTTCAGAATTAATTCTCAAAGCACGAATTGTATTCGGTAGAAAATTTCAAGAACATATAAATTAGACTATTTGTTGTAATTAATTGTACAATTATTATAGGTAATGTTACACTGCTTGGACCAGCCATGCATCCGTTCAGATCTTCATTTTTCAAAATTTCCCCTGAATTAGTGCGGCTCTGACTTCCCGCATTTTATCGACGATCGCCTGAAAATGCTCTTCGTCCATCTGCAGATAGCTCGCGATGGACTTGGTGTTAGCATGACCTGTCATCTTTATAAGTTCCTGTTCAGCAACTCCGCTTTTTGCGAGATTAGACACAGCAGTTGACCTCAGTTAGTAATTTGTAATCTTTTTTTTCTCCACGTCTAGTTCCATCTGTGCAGCCTGCGTCTTAGTCCACTTCGCCATCTCGTTACGGGTATGTTTTTAAACCATTGACGTCCCAATTTCCAAAATAGTCAAAGGGATAAGTGGCGATTTTTAATCGAACCCGGATTTTCTTACCATAGTAGATTTTATGGTGTCATATGAAAGCTGAGACTCCCCAGATTATGAATCTGCCGGATGACATCTCTTAAATGTTGATCGTTTTGAGATATTTAGCAAAATATCCAAGATGGCGGGATGGAGTAAATTCGATTTTTCTATTTTTTGTCTACAGTCAAATTGATGGTGTTTGTTATTAATTTATAGGTTTTCGAATACGAGGAATTCGAATCGTCCATCAAAAACTACGTAAAATGACATTTGACACATTTTTGACAGCCATTTGGTACAGAAAAATAGATATTTTTAAAAAATTATTTATTTTTTATTTCCTTTACGAGAATTAGTGGTTTTTAATAACTTTTATTGGTTCTTTTGATGTAAGGAACTTGTATCTGCCATTAAAAATGGCACTAAATGACATTTGACAGCATTAAAAATTTGTTCATTTTGAATCAAAATTACTCACCATTTATAATAGATAGCTGAAAGTAACCTTATATTATATAACTTTAGAAGCTCTGAAGTATAAGAAGTTTGATTCATTTATCAAAAATATATATAAATTGACATTCGGTATATCTTTGAAAGCTTTTAAGTAAATAAAAATGGCTATTATTATTTTAGTGATCCAAAATTAAAATGTTGTGAAATTATTATACCTGGGGCCTATTGCATCAAACTACTTGGCAACTTTTCACTTTTCACTTTGCACTTTTTTGGTCGCACCAATGCTATTTGCCACGCATTTCTTTTTCACTTTTCAATAATAAAGTGCAAAGTGCGAAGTGAAAAGATGCAAAGTAGTTTGGTGCAATATGAACTGAAATATGGGAATTTATAAAATTTATATTTCTTTATGGTATTTAATATCAATAAAAGTTTATTTATTTATTACTACAAACTTCTTTGCAACTTAAACAAAAAATTGTGCAAGACAGCTTTACTGAATAGCAACTACATTTATTATTACTGTTTTATTATTTATTATTATTTATTTTGGTTACTTGTATCCAAAAGCCTCTAAATTGATACCAAATAATATTATTTTATGTTAGATGGTTTTAGAGTGGTGAGTTTTTTGCTTTAGGTGCTGTCAAAAAACTGTCGAATGTCATTTAATGCAGTTTTTATGGCGGATATAAGTGTCTTACATCAAAGAACCTATAAAACTTTATTAAAAGCCACTAATTCTCGTAAAAAATAGCTGTCAAAAATGTGTCAAATGTCATTTTACGTAGTTTTCAGTGAAAGATTCGAATTCCTTTTATTTGAAAACCTAGAAATAAATATGAAACACCATCAATTTGACTCTACACAAAAAATAGAAAAATCGAATTTTCTCATTGGTCGCAATCTTGGATATTTTGTTGAATATCTCAAAACGCTAAACATTTATGAGATGTCATCCGGCGGATTCGTAATCTGGGGAGTTTCAGCTTCCATATGACATCATAAAATCTACTATGGTAAGATTTTCGTACCTAAGTCTCACTTCCCCTAGACTAAAACGAATTGATCGTTAGAAACAGGCGACCATTTTTAACGCTATCTCTCTTTGATTTCAGTGCATAAAAAAGTCGAACCGGATAGAAATTGGGGTTTTATTCAATATCAGCCATTTGGATGAAGCGCATGGCTGAGATCCACCTTAAGTGGTTTTTCCAAAAATTGGATTGCACTCAATTCTGTTAGTCTTTTCACCTACATTGTCCACTTCTTCTTTAAAAAACTGCAACTTGGCCCTGCAGCCTTCTCCTTCTCTCCAGGCTAGTTCATAAGATAATACAAAGAACAGCTTCTTTTGCAACCCGTCTGGTGTTGGCTTAGTTTTCTCTTGTCCTCTTCATTTTTCTCTGCCCGTTTTTGGTGTCTCGTGAGTAATTACTAATATCTTGGAACCTAAAAAAAAAATATCTGCTTTTAACTTTAAAATAATTTTGGTAAACCTTCTACATAATCAAAAGTTTAAATACACAAGTTTTGTCCCGCGAGTCACATGGAATTCATACTCACTATTATTTCTAGTATTAAGTTATTACTGTAACTATCCTTTTTTTTTAATCCTAACTTTGACTTGTACATCCACTTCGGTGGATTCTTCTGGAAGTAACTAATAAATCAACTAAACTAAACTAAAATATTAAAACGAGATGAGGATTTTTGTACCAAATTTCGTTCGTTCGATTAAGGTGACAACAGACCGACAGACAACTTTTTTTTTCATCGATTAAGGTGTTTTCGAACCTTAGTATCTCATTTTTGATAAAATTAAGAAAAGTCAATAGATTTTAATAGTCCCCCATACCATATTGGTTTGTTGGACTAAAAACAAGTTTGAAAAAAGGTGCGCATTGGATTTTGATTTTAAATATTGCGGCAAAGCGAATGTTTTTTTTTCAAAAGGGTTATTTGTCTTATCAATAGTTTTTTTTTATTGAAATTGGTAAAGTTATACCAAAAAACAATTTGTCCGGTTTTTTCGGTTTACCCGGTATGTTTATATAATATATCTGGGTTGTCCAGGTCTACTCTCTAGTAGTCTCAACATAAAATCAATTAAAATGGGACAGGGCCGCACCAGAAATAAAAATGCACTGAAGATGATTTTTTTCGAAAACGAAGCTTCAAAATAAAAAAAAAATGATATTTTATTATTACTTAAAAAGAAACTAAAATATGAAGTAAAAGAATTTCGTTCTTATTTAACTTGTTGACCCTGATGATGGTATCTATGAAACGAAACGTCGGATTAAATTTCAAAAATATCATTGTGTTTTGCTAAAAAGGTTGTCACAGACATGTTTTTGCAGAACTTAATTGTCTCTTAAATTAAGGGAGATATCATCAATTGGTAATTCCGACCATTTTTCAACTTTCCCTTGTAGCTCAAAAACTACAAGGGACAGAATAAATCTATTAATACTATTTTTTAAAGTTCAAAAAAGTAACGTGAACACCGCATGTCTCTATCTTCAATAACAACGGAGTTTCCCATAGAATCCCATCGAAAATAGGACACCCTGTACATAGTTAGGATTAAGGTCTAATATTGAAAAAAAAATTAAAAGGTGTTTGTTTAGAGATATGAGTTTACTTTATTAAAAAACACAAAAAATAATGTGATTTATTTAAATAAAACGCCCATTTGTGATGTGTTTCTTTTTCCACTTTTTAAACGTCGGCAAATCTTACTAGATTCAATGTCCCGTCCGAATAAAAATCTTCTAATGAGCAAGACGTCGACGAGTCTTGAACCATTTTGTGGCTTGCTCTTGTAAAATTAAAAACAAAAAATTCTAGCCAAAAAATTTACCAGCCACCGCAACGCCAACGACTTTCAGAGCTGGTGGAAATAATCAACGCTAGAGTATGTCCGCAAATTTAAAGTTTTTGTCGGGAAATTCTTCTTGCCTTTAGCAATAACCTGACATAAAGAGACAGAATGAAAATAACGACGATTTTCCGTAATTCTCGGACATACCTTACGACATATTTTTACAAAAATTAGTGGAGTGTTCGTAGGAAAAATAGCGTACACAACTCGATAGAAAGTAAGTTTCCTAAACTCGCGTGTGGTTTCACTCAGATAGCGCCTGGTTCACAACATTGATGCTTGTGTGAAATTTCTTACTTTCTTCAGGTGGCGCACACAGTTACTTTGTCCCCACGGATTACAAACTTTTTGTTTTAAATTCGAGAGGTGTGAATGGTCACTATGTAGCTTCAACTGCTAGGTACAATCCTATGACTCCCTGATGATTCCTAATAAGGATGAAACAGGTCGGTAGGTGTCTGGATTCTCCATTAGACATTGGAGGGCTGGTCGTAATGAAGTGAGAAACAAAAACGCTTTGTCCGATATGCCACGAGTGTTACTTTAATTTTTATTTGCGGACACGAGATTCATTTTGTTGTTTTTTAAATATTTTGGCTTTTTAGTTCTGCGCAACAAGCCTCCTCCGGAGCGATTGCTTGCTGATGCCTTAAAATTAGGGCCACGTAGTATGAAGCTCCAATTGGGGGCGGTGCTGCTGCGAACGTTACCTCTTTCTAAGAGTCGTGTTACCTTATACTTTTACAGGTTTCTACTTTATAACCTGCTGAAAGGTACAGGATTCTGTATTTACGGTGTTCTGCACTTTTCAATTTTGATGTTTTTGTTTCTCGGTTTATTCGACAGGTGGCACACACAGTTACTTTGTCCCCACGGATTACAAACTTTTTGTTTTAAATTCGAGAGGTGTGCATGGTCACTATGTGTGTAGCTTCAACTGCCAGGTACAATCTTATGACTCTGACTAATAAGGATGAAACAGGTCTGTAGGTGCCTGGATTCTCCATTAGATATTGGAGGCCCGGTCGTAATGAAGTGAGAAACAAAAACGCTTTGTCCGATATGCCACGAGTGTTACTTTAATTTTTATTTGCGGACACGAGATTCATTTTCTTGTTTTTTTTCTCTTGTAATGTAATATACTATTTTACTCACGTGTGAACACATCTTAATTCCTCCAAACAAAAATGTCTAATCAGCTTCTAACTTATTGCCAGATTTTGGTGGGGGTAAAATCGGCTAATAATTAAGATTTAGCCACAATTTAACGAACTTAATGCTTATTTTGTGGTATGTTTATTATTCTATGGTAACGTAAAAATTGTGTATGTTATAGTAGTTATACAAGTTACACATATTGCATCAGTTAACAGACAATAGAACTTCTTGGCTGAAGATTGAAAGATTAAAGATTGGGAATCAGAAAAACCGCACAACTATACAACATCATTCTGCCTTTTTTTTGAAAAAATGTATATCTTAAAAAAAACAGTATTTTACTAGAAAAAATAACTTTTTGATCAGAACGCCTCTGTTTTCCATTTCCAAGGCAAAATATATTTTTCGTAACAACCACCATAAAGGAAGTAAAACATAAAAGAGTTGCCTTTAAAAAAGGGTAATCTTTTGGCATTCTTCTAAACCAAAAACAATCAAAGGTTACAAGAAGCTTTCGGAAGCTGATGCTTTCGAGCTGCTGAATTGGTGGCCTTTTGGGCGAGAACACTGCCCTGTTAAATAAAAGAACGAAGAACTTTTTTTTACCAATTAATTAATAAAATTTAAGACAAATAATAAACGCAAACATTTTTGTCGTGTTTGCTTAATCTTTGATTGCGGGCGAAAAAACAGGTGTCCCAGTTACTTCCCCCTGTTCCCCGCAGCTGCCTAAATCTTATTTTTGGGGCTCTATTGCACTGGTTTCCTATTAGTTGGTAAACTATTTTTTAGTCCACCATACCAATATGGTATGGGGGACTATTAATATCGTGAAATTTTGACTTTTCTTAATTTTATCAAAATGAGGTTCCAAAACACCTTAATCGACGAAAAAAAAGGTTGTCTGTCCATCAAAAATCCTCTCTCGGCTAACCATGAACTGATTAACTTTTGGGTAGGGCAGTGGGGGGTTGAAGGGGGGAAAATGAGGATAAAATATTTAAAAAAATTGTAACTTTGGAACCAAACTACAACAAAAATATGGACTACAAATTTTGTTATAAAGTCTAAATTCGTGGGAGGTTTAGTTTCCGAGTTATTTGAAAACACGTTAAAATATATAAAAAAATCATAACTTTAGAAGTAAACCAGCCATTGATATGCTGTTTTCAGATTTTGGTTTTCATAAATATCGCCCAAAAATTTTGTTATAAGGTTCAAATCTTTCAACGCTATAGTTTTCGAGATATTTTCATTTCCTTTCAACATAAAATAATTGATTGTATGGTGGACTGTCCGTGCTTTGCACCAATTTTTTACATGTCAAAGCCATCAAGCCTTTTAAAATTTGAGAAGGATGCAATTGACCCTCTTTATATTATTCGTGCAAACTGTCCACTCCTTCGATACGCGATCTTTCCATCAACGGTACCTACTGGCAATGTTGCACGAGATTCTTTGGCGATAAGATCGTTCTGGTACGATAAACGGACGACTAGATCGGCCGATATGACGAAATGGAATCCCGATAAGATCGCCGAGAGAGTAGGGCTGCGCCTCATTCGATTCCAAAATTATCGGATCAGTAAATCAAATGTTTGGGCAGTGGTGTTTCGTCGGGGGTTGGAGGTGAGATAAAGAGGTGTGACTCGAAACATTTTGATCCCATTTTTGTTCCCTGATGACCCTTAAAAGCTTTTAATTTTTATTAATTATAAAAATTTATACGAATACTTAACTGTAGCCAATTTTTTGAATCGTTATTTAAAGACGTCTTTTCGCGACCGATGGTTATTTTGATGACGAAACAGTGACGTCACGATTCAAAACATTTTAAAGGATTTCGAAAGCGCCTCGGCCGCCGTTTCGAACACGGTTTAATATGGCGGTACTTGTCAATTTTTAGCAATAATGAAAATAAGCCAAGGTTATCTAGCGGCGACAAAAAAAAAAGGCTCACTTGTGGATCCCAAAAACGAGAAGCCACACAAACACAGCTGAATAATATCATTCAATAATTGTCATTTTGGCGATCAGTGGCGATGGTTCGAAACGGTGACGTTTTGGTTGAAACGGTGACGTATGTTTTCAAAATGTGCTATCGAAAACATCGGTCGCGAAAAGATGTGTTAAGTTTATTTGTTTTGATTTACATTTCGTTCAACTACACGGAAAAAAAAATCGTTACTAGATGTGTACTGGGCCCATATTCTTCAATTTCGGGGAGGGGAATGCTCCCGGGAATCAGAAACGCATCTGATTGGTCAAAATATCAGTTTTTTGTCACTATTATGTCTGTTTTGGCACTAATGACTTTATTTGTGAGCGATTTTGCTGTCAGTTTGCTTTCCTCGTATAAGGCGGGAAAGCAAAATCGCTCACAACTAATGCCATTACTACCAAAACTGACAGAAGCTCTCTCTTCCCCAAAATTGAAGAATACAGGCACAGGTCACAAAATTGTGTAACAAAATTTTTTGTATATTTTCACACTGTTGCGTATATTTTATGCCCAATTGTATAAAACGTGTACACAATTTTTAGTTACAAAATTTTCATGTGCCAGAAACGGCCGATATTTTTTTAAAAATCTCCTAATATTTTGGAAACTTACTGTGTGTAGTAAGCAGGCAAAAAGTGGGTTGGTGGGTGGAAAAGAAACCGAGAGATCTTTCAGTCGATATGGAACACGATGGATGGATTCTTTCGTATGATATGAGATCGAGCGATAGTCGAAATGGATGGAATTGGACGGAAATAGCGGAAAGAATATCTTAAAAGATAAGAGCTTTAGTTTGAAAGAGAGGATTCCTTTATCTTTTAAAGTAAATCGAAGTATTTGATAAAGTAGCATAAAAGTATTTTAGCCAATTGCACCAAACTATTTGAGGCCAAACTGAGCGCCAAATAGTCCTTAAGAAGAAATTAGAAAATCGAATACACGTGATGCTTATAATTTTTTTTTATACCTTCATCAAAAACATGATTTTAGTAACTGTCTGCAGATAACTAAAGCGTGACTTTTTTGGTTACGGATTCAAAAAAATTTTTTTTTATCACGGGTGCAAAAAAAGATTTCTGTCCGATTTTTACCCAAAATTAAAGGGAAACAGCGGAAAATAGTAATATTAAATAAATCTAAATATTCTTGCCTCAAAATTAAGCCATTTACGCCAGTTTTCACCAAGTATTTACGAATAAATCATTTAAAAACATTGTCAAAATATCAAACTGTCAAAGATTAAAATGTCGCAACAATAAACGTCACCGAGTAAAAAGGCACATCACCATGGAAACCATTGTTATTTCATTTATCAGCCGCCTTGATTTATAGTGTAAAAATGGTGTGTTGCGAGAAGTGATCTTCGTTCGAGATTTTTAAAAGTATTTTCCTGTTTTTCTTGGATTTTTTTTGATAAAGGTATTAAAAAAATAGTGTTAACAACTCGCGGCTAAGCTGTGCTTTTTTTTACTCGCGTTTTTAAATACCTCTATTTTAGCCACTAGTTGTGAAAATTACTATTTTTTTATTTTTCCAAAATTTGACACGCAAAAAATAAAAAAGATCGTTACAAAATATCTATTTTTGGCAAATAGTTTATTAAATTTCGCGTAATCACATAAACATTTTAAAAAGGTAGGTATGCAAATTTACTTACATTAGAAGATTTTGATCGTTTAAGTTGTTCATGAAGTTTATTTATGCGATGCTTTTATACGTAATAATATGTAACATTCTTTTAGCTCTCCATCGACCTTTGAAACACTCAAATCCAATAAAAAATAAAAAAAGTAATGGAAAAAATGAATCAATCCTATTTCTTTGGGCCACCCTATATCTATTTTTTAAATATGTCATTATCACTCTGTATAATAGCGGCAATAACGATGTAATGCAAATTAACATACCTATCATTAACGCGAATGGTATTTAATTTTCATTGCACTCAGTCTCTTTAATGCCTAATCTAGAAGTGAATTAAAATAAAATATAAATAATTCATTTGTCGGTAAAAGCTTTTATTTACTAGTTTTTCACATTGAACTGAATACGTTTCAATACGACTTGAGTTTTTGGCATTTGCCTGATGCCTTTTGAGGTTAGTTTTGTCTTCTTTGTTGATTTTTAAGGACCATTAAGTTTATGTAGAGCACAAAAATATGATTAAAATAAAGGTATAGCTATACTTTTTGCAGGAATATTGGAAGTGCTAATATAGCTTATTCTTGGTGTCATAACAGTCAGTTCGATACGATCCTAAAAAAAGCGGTATCGAACTTGGTCAGGAGCAATGAAAAAAAAAGTTCGATTCTCCCTGTTCTACGTGAAAACGTGCCGGTCCAGACGTAGCGTAGCAGATAGCGCATCGGCTAGGTGCATGGATATTTTCTGTTTGTCTTTAGCTTTGCAAAAAAATTGGCTAAACCTCCTATAATAATGGATGGAAAGTCCCAGCATAAAAAAAAACGTGAAAATGTAGTAATTAATACCTTGAGATAAAGTTAACTTTTACTTTTCTTTAAACTCTTTGCGACACAAAATACTTTTCTATCCCTAGTGGCACACAGCAAAATCATAAGGTAAAATTTGTTTATTTTTGTCTTAAACTGATATATTTACATCTCTCACTAATAGACCATGCCATCTATTTCGCTTTACTGACAACATTACTGCGACGCAGACATGAATCTTTAAATATAAGTGGTACAAAGAGAGTACAGGGTGATTCACATTATTTTCCACCCCCTTTAGCACCCTTATTATTAAAACTGGAAAAAAATGTATGTCGAAAGTTGGAAAATTTTTTGGAAACTTTAAAATGATGTCCCTAAAAATTAGTAGCTGTCATCTCAACTGTCAAATTTTGTAATTTTTTTTAAATTTAGAATGGCCTTTCTTTCATGATTCCAAAAATATAAAATGTGTTGAATTTAGCTTGGATGGTTCTCGAGTAAAAGAAGAAATACGTTCTCCTAAGAGTAATGTGTGGCACGAAGAACCACGTAAACTATTTTTACTTGTCTAACACATTGTACAGGGTGTTCCAAATTGGGAAATTTTGGTCAGGTTTAAGGTACTTCCAGAGCAGATAGAAAAAAACTGATCCCTACTTGCGA
This sequence comes from Oxystoma pomonae, assembly GCA_963921995.1. NCBI lineage: Eukaryota > Metazoa > Arthropoda > Insecta > Coleoptera > Brentidae > Oxystoma > Oxystoma pomonae. Next base: position 87,656,778 of record OY998166.1, on the reverse strand, counting down.
GGTTTAATTTTTAAGAGAAATTTAAGGGTGAAAACCGTATCTTAATAGCGCAAGCAATTTTGGAGCTACGGGATCTTTTTGAAAAGTCTGCATTTTCTGATGGGTTCTATAACTTTTTTACTTGTGAAAATGTATGTTTGGTGCAAAGGCATTTTTGTAGATTTTAAAAAAAATAAAGAATTGGACTGTGAAACTGGATTTTCTGTCACTTTTAGTTTATGCGGTATAACACATAAATATTATATAACATATATATTTTCCTTATGGAATGCCCTTTTTTTTTATTTTATTTTTAGAATCAGCTTTAAATTCCCTTATCACACTCTTTTTGTTTATTTTTGTAATTTTCTGTTTTTAGGTATGTAATTTTTGATTTCATTATTAGCTACTTTTAAAATTTTTATCTTTTCTTTTAATTTTCTATTTCCTAATATTGTAAACATTGAGTAAGAAAATTAAAGATAGTAGGTAGGAAAAAATAAATACAAAAAATAAAACTCAAAGTGTGATGCATAATTTTAAAGGGAATTTTAAGACTGATTTCAAAAATAAAATAAAAGAAGGGCCATTCTATATATAATAATTCTATATATAATAAAAATCCCAACAATGTGTTCAAAAACTAAAAGTGGCAGACAAAATCCAGTTTGACAGTCGAATTCTGCTTTAAAAAATCTACAAAAAAGACTTTATATCAAACCGAAATTTCCACAGGTAAAGAAGTTATAGACCCCATCTCAAAATGCAGACTTTTCAAGAAGCCTCCGTAGCTTGGAAATGGCTTGGCATATCAAAATGCAGTTTTCACTTTTAAAATTCTCTTAAAAATAAAGCGTCGCAAGTGGGGCCACTTTTTTTTCTCCCCTGGAAGTATCTTGAACCTCCCAAAAGGGCCGAATTTTTTACTGGAGAACCGTCCAAAATAAATCCAACAGTTTATATTTTAAAATAAAGAAGATAATGTCAAAATCTGACGGACTGAACGTTTACAGAAAATTATGCAACTTCCTAAGGTCTGGCTGAGATATGTTGATGATACTTTTATTGTCTGACCAACAATTTTCAGAATTTCTTCACCACCTAAATAACATAAGACCTACCATTAAATTCACAATGGAGTTGGAGAAAAATTGTCAAATTCCTTTTCTTGATGTACTTGTCAAACGAGCAGAAAACGACATCAGAACAACAGTATCTCGTAAACCCACTCACACAGGAGAAAATTTAAATCAAGGTTCAAATAATTCTGCTACAACCAAACGAGGCATAATATGAACTTTGTATAACGGAGGCGTTCAAATTTGTAACAATTCTCATGACTTGGAAATCGAAATTAAAAACATTAAGAAGGATCTGCAACAGAATGGTTACAGCCTTAAACTTATAACAGATACTATTTCTAAATTTCAGCAACCAGGACAGAGATTACAAGACCAAAACCAGGGAAATGCATTCCTTACAATTTATACATTAAAGGAGTATCACAGAAAATGCGAAGAGTAGCGAACAACTTTAATATAAAAACAGATTTTAAATCTAATAATACAATTCGAAGCCTTCTTAGTAAAACAAAACCGGAGAACAAACAAAATAAGGAATGGATTTACCAAGTTCCTTGTGAGTGTGGTGAATCATACAGAGGCAAAATAAAAATACCACTATCTGTTAGGCTTAAGGAACATCAGACGAATACCCAAAGAGGTGAAACAACGAAAACAGGAATCGCCGAACATGTTTGGTCAAAACAACACCGAATGAAGTGGACAGAAGCAAAGGTTTTTCACAAGGAGTTACACTGGAAGAAACGAAAATTCCTTGAAGCTGCCTTTATTAGGCAGAATCAGGGTATGTTCTGTAAACCAAGTGTTGAAATTCCAAATATTTGATAGCACCCCCTTGGGTGGAGACGACTTGTTAAACATCACGGTTGAGTGATTTCCCATAATTCCAAGTTCGTAGTCTTAGGAATAGATTCTAGTTTGCACCTGAAGAAGTTCAGAGATTGTACTGATCCAAACGTCGTGTATAAATAAAATATATAGACAATGAAAGTCCGAAACACAGAGTTAATTTCATAGCTATGGTGTTACGACCTTTTTTAGAAAAGCAGTAGATAAGGTGTAAATAGCCCTGGCCCAGCGTTCAGAGAGAGAGCACGGCACTTAAAGAAGAAGCTGTTACCACCGGTATAATTAACATTGCTCCATTAAAACTTCTATTTAAGGTTTCCGTTAGCTTATATACCCTAAAGTAGAGCCTAAAGTACTTTGCGGCAATTCTGCTCTATAGTAACACCGTATAAAAGTGCTTACAGAAAGAGGCAGAGCATTTATATTCCTGTAAACTATTGCTGTAAGAACATTCTTACAACAATATAATCATCGCTAAATTACTTTTAACACCTAGATGAGTTTTTCGAAACCGTAACACAGCAAACTGGTAATCTGGTGACATTTATAAGGCACTTACATGCCAGAACTGCCCTGTAGTACATAAAAATTGTTAGTTGGGTACTAATTTGTCGTTAGAAGTGAAACTAACAGGAGTAGGGGCTGCTATAGCTGCAGGTAGCCATAAGGAAAAATTTAATTTAATCTCTCGTGAACTAATATTCGTGCAATTGATATTAATAAGGCAACACCCCCGTCTTCGATTAGTTAGAGCCGATGTCTACCGTACTATTTCTTAAATCATTGCTATTACCGCCCTGTATAATAGCGGCAATAACGACGTAATGTAAATTAACATACACGGCATTAACACGAGTGGTTCGTCGATTTTAAGGCCTCTAAAAGAGCTATTTTCAATTTGTTGGAACATTGAAGGCATGGAATACAAGCCACCTACATGGCCTGCCCCGATAACATCTCTCGGAAACCCGTTTCTAGAGGCACCAGATAATTATTATTTTCGAACGTTCAAATAAACAACGTACTAACTAGCCTTTCTGTTCTTTGATCTATCTGATAGGGGACAAATTTATTTAAGTTTAATAATAATCGTCGAGATTTATTGGGAAAGATTAAACGCTTAGACGTTTGCGTTGGTAGACGCGTGATATAATGACCGCGGTGGAAAATGGATTTCGTAATTCTCGCAAGAAAAAATTATACCCAAAACATTCCTTAACAGTGTTTAAGCTCTACATGTACTACTTGGCGAACTTCTTCTGTATAAAGTATACAATCACTTTTAAAAAATGTCATAAAAATTGTCAAAAAAGGATTTCGCAAGAGGCAATAAAAACAAAGACAATAGAATTTTGTGCATTCCCTCAAAAAACCAACCTGCAACCGCATTTTGGGAAGATATTTGAGAGAAGACAATTATATCTGTCTACGAAAAGAAGCTTGGGTTTTCTTTCGGAGTAAAGGTAGTTCTGCCGATACTGCAGACTAAAAAATGGTTGTTTTTTGCTTTACATTATTTTTTCCTTTTTTTCATAAGTAGCCAAATATTTGTTGTTTCTTACAAACAGTTGTTCTAAAATGTAATACTTATATAACTTGTAATTTTTCAATACTTATCTTAGTATTAACTTATTAATGCAAACTGAAGTTTTATTGATTATTATATCAATAACTGACATTTGTATGTACGATTGAGACAATTTGTTTTACATCACACTCGTTTTAAAATTGTAAAATCATCTTTAGAGATATTAATTATACTATTTCGTTTGTGGGTTAAGTAGACTAGCTCTGGCTGAACTTTTTAAATTTCTCAAGACGTTAATTGATTAGTTATTAATATCTGTCAATAAGAAGCCTTCAAGAATAATCATAATAAAAACAATACAATAAGGACCTTTTGACTACTCAAACTGTTATTAACAAAATTGTTTCCAATTTCATGGTATCATATGGGAGTGCCCACACTCTTTGTTTAATTAATTCTGACCTACTAATAGTGGTATTGTCAAGATTTAAATAATTACTGTAAAGTTCCTAATTAAATAGGTAAATTTTCAATTAGAAAACTCACCTTTTGAGCACTGAATATTTACCAAGGTATTATCAATCACTGCTTCTGCAATTTTTAATCAATCGTCTGGTTTAATAATTCTATTACGTCTTGACAGGCAGGTCAGCAAACACATAAAAAAATAAATCAAGAGCTTACTGTTTGATCAACTACCAAAAACATGGTTTTACTCACCAAGGGCCCTATGCCACCCTCATGTCATTCATACAACATCATGTGGTCATAATCATCTCCTTATACTTCAATCATTTTCAATTTAATACCGGTGTTTAGTTGTTATTTGCTAATTATTCTTTCTTCAACATGTCACCCTAAAATTAGTAAAGGGGCTTCCCCCGGACGCTTCATTGCCGCTAAACAAACAATTAGCATCCCAACATCCAAGTGATAGGGTTGCCCTTTATAGTAACCCTTCCACCTTGATGTAAGAACTCCTCAAACGTACAAGTACCAATCTGAAGGAACGCCGGCGGGCACCTATGTCCCCAAGATTTTTCCATTAGTGGTGGTCCGCCATATTGCCTACACTAGTCACTATCACATCATTTCACTTTCTACATATCAAGTCATTGTTATTCTCTCTTTATTAATTCAAACTCTATCATTTACTTTAAACTCAACTGTCTTTTAAAAACCAATCTTAACCTTTCCATTGCCTGCCTGCTTGCCCCATAAGCAATAAATATTGTAACTCAAGTATTTAGGTTTCAAAAGGATTTTAGATTATAATAATGAAAATAATAAAAGTACGAATATATATTTCTCACTACCAAAATACTAACTAACAAAGGTTAAAATAAAAGTCAACGTCACATTACCCTAATATTTGTTAAAGACGAAACGTATCAAGCTTGACCCGTCTAATAAAATACTGACAGAAACGCAAATAAGTGAAAAAATTATAAACCTTAGTTAATTGATTGCACACTAAGTTCATATTTTAAAACTGACGATGTGTCACTTAAAGTGGAATAGTAGGAAACTCAGAGAGTGAATATAATAATGATCAAGGAGATTAAAGGTTTGGGTCCAGTTTTACTATGTCCATCTTACACACTTCAGTGTATACCTAACCAATTTGATATACTCCTTGAGAAAATCTGTTTTAGAAAACACTCGGAAAACACCATCTTTTTCTTTCAATTTAAAAATTACCAGCTTAATCTCTCAATTTAATTGCTCAGAGGGATCGATTTGATTGTCAGATTGTTCTATTAGCTGCTTAGAGCAGTAAGTTAAAAATTATAAACCTATAGCTTCGTACTTTAAAACCGACGATCTGTTCCAAGTAGTGGATATAAAAATGATCAATTGATGAAAGGCCTGGGTTGAGCTTTACTATGACATATTACATCCCGTGTTAGGAGTTCACGCAAGTGAAAACTTATATACTTAAAAAAGTTTTTATACTGTTAGTTCCTTGAGAAAATCTGTTTGAAAACACTCGAGAAACACCATGTTAATCTTTCAATTTAATTGGCCAGAGGGATCGATCTGATTGTCAGATTGTTCTATTAGCTGCTTAGGGCCTTAGAACTGATTAACAAAACGCGTTGGTAGAAATAGGTAGCGAGCGCGTCTAACAAACTTGTCGAGATTAACTTTGAGATAAGGTCTCGTAGTGTATAAAGATTTTTTCTTTAATTATTTATGGTAAATAAGCTTCTGGGTTAGGTAATCTTCAAGATAATGTAGTTTTTGTTAAGAGAAGCTCAAATGCAGTTAATTGCAACAAAATGAAGAAAACAGTCCAAGTGAATAGTTAAAATAATGTAAGTGTAATAACCTAAGCTAAACCAAATAATAAAGATTCATCTACAAATAAATTTAAGTCGAGGGAAACTTGTAGATTTATCTTAGGGTACACAAAACAACGAGTCTGACCCACCTCAAATCAGTTCAGATAGGTCTGAATTTTTAAAGAAACAAAACATCAGTTTATTTCCACCAGCTATCACTTTTCCCTGAGTAATTTTTAGGATAATGCAGTTTTTGTTAAGTGCAGCTAATTGCAACGAAATAAAGAAAGCATTCCAAGGGAATAGTTAAAATTATGTGTTTGAAAACCAAACTTTAAAGGCAACTTTAAAGGCATGAAATAACACATTTTTACTTAGAGACAACATCTGCAAAATATTTGTAATTTTATATATTGTAAGTTGAAAAATTTGTAATATTATTCATGATGAAATAAATACCATACTATAATATTTATTTATTTATGGCAAATTATCTTGTTGGTTAAGTAATCTTCAAGACAACGAATTTTTTGAAAGTTTGAGACAATGATATCTTTGAAATTAACTCTGTGTTTCGGACTTCAATTGTCTATATTTTATTTATTCACGACATTTCAGTACAATCTCTGATCGAAACGTCGCGTATAAATAAAATACAGACAATGGAAGTCCGAAACACAGAGTTAATTTCAAAGTATTTTTTGTTAAAAAAAGCTTAATAGCAGTTAATTGCCACAAAATGCTACATAAAAGGCATAAAAAATTCGTAGAAATGTTGTGGATTTATTTCAGGGTACACAAAACAAAGGTCTAACTTTCTCAAAAAAAAATTAAATTATTCCCACCAGCCTCAAGACTGATAGATAGACAAAATGATATTAAGTTAAGCTAAATCAAACTTTAAAGAAAAATACGGATAATAATGCAGAGAAAAATGTATGTACGAATAAAATATAAAATCAAAGGAATGTTGTAGATTTATTTTTCGGTACACAAACTAACGAATCAGATCAGATAAGTCTAAATTTCCCAAAAAGCATCAGAATATTCCCACCAGCTGGAAGACTGATGATTATAATACCCCTTTTTCCTAAAAGCATCTGATTTCGGGTTGATGTATGACCGGACCCTAATTCAGACCTCATCATCGTAGCCAGTAAACGGTCCGCTCGATAACTTTGAAGGATCGTTTTCGAGATTACCACCAGTGAGATCCTTATCGGCCTGGCAGTCCATTTAACACCCCTAGGTTTATTAACCGAGAGTTAAGTATCTTCGCTGCATATGTAGGTGGATTTCGAGGTACATTTTCGACGAAAATTATGATGTGGAGAAGCAAACTAAGACGATATAAGATATTAGGTGTTGTAACATAACAAAAATTAAACCTTAATGAGGTCACATAAGTTCAGACCACCACCATCTAAAATTTAAGGCCATCCGAAATGTTGGCAACACAAAAATCCCTGGTTCCAACTTAAGCCAATTGCTAAAGTAATAATTTATTGTATCAATGACAACATAGATTTACCTGTCAGATCCTTATCGGGCTGGCAGTCCCTTTAACACCCCTTGGTTTATTAACAGAGAGTTTACTATCTTTACTGACTGTATGTAGATAGAATTCGAAGTGCATTTTCGACAAAAATTATGATTTGGAGAATAAAAATAAGACGGTTACGAGGTGCGACAGCAAGCATTTTTTAACTAGGTATTAGAACTGTAATGTACTAACATAGCGCTAATATAGTAGTACGTTGGGTACGCCGCTAATATCGAAAAAAGCGTGCACTTTTTGATTAAGAAATGCCACTCTCAGTAATGAAAGTTGTTGGCAAAAGACAACTTTTTAGATCCAGAGCCATTTCTGAATTCATGTAGAACCAAAGTTGTGGCCATTAAAGATAGCTGCCATCAGAATCTTTAGGAAATATTCTATCTTTCCTTTTAGTGATTCGATTTTAATGATTTTTTTTGTTCGAAAGCTTTTTATGAAAATAATATATTTTTATCTTTACAGGGTGATCTCATAAAGATGACCACCAAATAAATATCTGGTGTGTCAAAAAATTTTTGTCTTTGACGACTACTGTTTTGGAAGCTTCTGTAAGACTTTTGTTTTTAGCCATCCATACTAATATGGAGGCTATTTGGATCGTCAAAAAGAAAAGGTTTTTTATTATTACATAAGTTATTTGGGTGAAAAAAACCTAAATACAAAATTTTTGTTTGTGTAGTGTCTGTCTGTCTGTAACACGATTACTCAAAAACCGCTTAACCGATTTTTATCAAATTATGCACAAAAATTCTTTGTCACCAGACGCAGAGCTGAGTTAGTTTTTGATGGGGGTGGGGAGTGGACAAGAGAGTAGGAGGGGGATTAAACTTTTTTTAAAATTGTAACTCAGGAACCCTAGCAGCTAGCGACACGCGGTTTTTACACTAAGATAGATAACACTGTGCAACACCAAAAAATCTCCGGGAACTTTACTTCAGATTTTTTAGCCCCCAAAACTTAACGGAGTAAGGATTTTGGAAAGGTTAGCTCGTATAAGTAAGATATGATTTTTTTTATTTTATGAATTTCAAGGGGCTAAAATTATGTTTTTTCCGATAACTCCAAAAATGAGTATTTTTTCACAAATTTTTCAACCACTTTTTCATAGAAAATAAAATTTGGCATCATTTGAGATATCAATTTTAAAGTTCGGTTAAGAAATAAAAAAGTTTTGATAGAATGAGATAAATTTAATTGTCAATTTGGCTAAAAATCTATTAATCTAAAGAGTAGATCATACTAAATACTTCCCAAAAGTGGTATATTAATTGCTAAATTCTGTAGAACATGTATTTTCAGTGAAAAGTTACTGAAAAGTTTTCAAATGACATTGAATTTTCTTGAAAAATAGTTTAATTTGGTGTCATATCCAAAAGACTAGATACAGACACATGTTTCACCCTTGTTAGAGATCATCAGTGCGACATAAGTTTATGTCAAATAATATAAACGATCAAATCAACAAGTCATGGACAAATGCTCGGCAAAACTCCTTGTCTCTTGTTGATTTGATTATTCTACTATAGAAACTTATGTCGCACTGATGATCCCTAACCAGGATTAAACATGTGTCGGCGTCTAGTCTCCAAGACGCACCCAGTATGTATTCCAGTGTATTTTGTAAAGTTCGTTTTTTTGCTATCGATTCGTCATAGTAAAAAGCCCGACTGGTGGATGGCCTGTGTTTGAAACCAGTCAGTGGTAGAACTGGTGGAGGAGGCCAAAAATCCAACAGTTTTCTGTTGGTAAAACTCTCTTTTTTATTTGTAATTTATTTCTGATTTTGTTATCTAATGTTTTGCCGAGCATTGTCTTGTTGAACTTGTTGATTTGATCGTTTATATTATTCAACTATAAAAAATTATGTCGAACTGATGATCCCTAACAAGGGTGAAACACGTGTCTGCGTCTGGTCTCCAAGTCGCACCCGTTATCTATTCTTGTGGTACTCCGGTGTATTTTGTAAAGTTGGTTTTTTTGCTATCGATTCGTCATAGTAAAAAGCCCGACTAGTGGATGGACTGTGCCTGAAACCAGTCAGTGGTAGAACTAGTGGAGAAGGCCAAAAATCGAATAGTTTTCTGTTGGCAAAACTTTTTTTTATTTATGCTTTAAACATATTAATTTAGACTTGTACTCAAGTGAAATTTGGATTTACATCGTAATGTTCGGTTTTGACAATTTCTATCTTAGTAGGCACAAAAATAGAATTTTAAGAATATTTATAGTTACTTTAAACATATTAATTTAAAGTTCTTGAATCAGTTTCAAAAATACATTATAACGTGCCATTTTGACTAAATGAACAATTGAAAATTTTCATTTCCTATCTTGGCATGTTTTTCTTCAACGAAATTCAATCAAACTCGTTAAAAACGATTTTATTTTATTCATAACTTTCTTATTTTTTGGTCGAATTTAATAAATCATACATCGTTCTAGACATAAAATAATAAATTTCAAAAATATTATCAAATAATACATTCATAATCTCATGTTTGTTGAGACATATTAAAAATAAAATATTTAACCCCTAACCTAACTTTATTTTCATAAAAAAATTATACGAGCTAACTTTTAAAAACTGCGTTTTGCGGTAGATTTTGGGACCAAATAGCTTTGCGATTTCGAAAAATTTTTCCCGGAGAAACATTTTGGTCAAATTTTGTCGCACAGTGTAATTGAAAAATATTGAAAACATTTTTTGAAAAAAGTTTTTTAAAAAAATTGAAAAAAAAATTGTTTTTTTTTTATTTTAATTTTTTTAAAACATTTTATGGATGGCTATACGTGCCTGCTCCATTTTCCTCCAGTATAAAGGTTTATACCTAGGCAACGGCAGTAACACGACGCGGTGGCGCTAGGCTTCATTTAACTGAGTCAAACAATAAATACCTACTAAATATTGTCTTTACTAAATTTAACTCACTTATGGCCACTTGCACCAACCCAAACCTAGAGCACACCTGAATAGGTGCCCCCTAGTTCTAGGGAAACCCTAACCCGTCACCTAAACTAAAATGGCTTGCTTGCCAAATTTTAAACGTACCTCTGGCTAGGTGAGCAAAACATTCGGCAACTTCGCAAATTCTGTTAAAAAAACGTCATTCCTTGGGTTCTCTGCCATTTCTCTCTGCCTCCGTCGCCCAAATTTATATTTTTATGCCTGCCTGAGTGTGCGTACATTTTTGCTATGTAGTTACAATATGTTTTGTATGATAATGATATTCTTTCAGCGAGGTGGTGCGGTATGGTAACAAAACCAATATCCTATTAACTCCTGATTTATAAACTTTATGGTATTCATAAGGCTCATTTTCTTAACTCATAGTGCTTAATTTTTGACCTCTGTCTTTTAGTATGCTGGAAACAGATAGAGATATAAAATTAATACACATTGAGCATTAAAAATTGAGTTACTGTTCCACGGTGTTGCAACCCTGACCCTTTTTCTTTTGCTAAGGGAAAAAGAAACATATTTATAGTATAAGTATATAATCTTGACCGTTGAGTTTATAAATCCGCAGAGCTTACCGGTCATGAGGATACTCCAGCTGATTTCCAATCTGCTCCAAAATTAACATCACGGTTGTTTTCGTTAACCTAAACCTTTTCAAAAAAGTTAGGTTGTCCATATCTTCAAAATGATTGCACCTGTTAAAAACTTGACGTGTAAAGCCATTCTCAATTATTTCTAAGAGCTCCAGATCATTGTCCCACGCCTCCATATCCAAAAAATTCATTTTTACAGCCATAAAAAAAAGATTGTGGTTAGTTGAATTTTGAGGTTATATTATCAGTAGGTGAGGGTAAGGTGGGAGCTAGGGACCCAAAATTGACTAAGTAGATTTAGGGCATTTAGGATTTAGGACTCATCTAAACGCTTCAGCAAATGAAAATTGACACCTATATATATATAGGGCTAGGTGTATCCTAAAAACGTTGGTGCAAGTGGCCATTAAGATCTGATTCAAACTTAATTTTTCGATAAAAATGAATTTAAAAAAAAAATCAAGTTACCCATAATTCTATGGATGCCAAACTAAATGACTAGTGACAAGCAATGACCTTTTTAGAAGATTTTTCAAACAAAAAGAAATCATAGAAATCGGACTACTAGAAGCAAAGATAGAAAATTTACTTACTATTCTAATGGCAGCCATCTTTAATGGCCGCCATTTTGGTGTTCTACATTGATTTAGAGATGGCTCTGGATCTAAAAAGTTTTCTTTTGGCATCAACTACTACCCTAGCCAGAAAGTGCCTTACTTCAATTAAAAAATGCACGATTCTTTGATGTACCCAACCTACTATAGCAACAAATTCTTCCTTGGATTATTTCATATTTTGGCCTTTTTAAAATTACACTACAACATATTCTTCTTTTGGATGTTTCATGTTTTATGGCAGCAACTTTACGGACACATCAATGACCGCATCCATTGCCGTCAGCTGTTCTGTCATTGCGTACACCATAAAATAGGTTCTGGTTCAAAATATGCATGAATAAGTCAAAATGTAGCGTCTTTTGGTTTTGTCCTGAACACATGAGATGCACCAATACGTTGAAATGAAATGCTTTTTCTGCCATTATTTGGGTATGTAGCGGTTTAATCACACCACAACAAATCTTTGACTTTTTTTTCGTATTCTGTCCAAATAACACCCGGTTTTCATCTATGCGTTTTCAATGCGTATAGCCGGCAATAAGAAAAAACTCAGCCCTTGATGAGTTACACAAATTTAAACAAATCTGTTCAATCAACATCCGAAATGTTGAAAACGCAAAAATCCCTGCTTCCGACTTAAGTCAATTGCTATAATAATTTATACCTACCTATACCTATACCTATGTGTTTCGTGACTTAACGCCTAGAGCGGGGCACTCACTTATTATCTTTTAGCGCAGTGTGTACTCGCGTTTGTATATTTGAGGTTATCTTTTCGACATCTTGAACACGAGAATATGGCCTAATCAGCAGTTGCAATCTGAACACATTTCTTAGAACCTGATACTACCGGAGCCACACTCGCCACAGTTAGAAACAACAAAAATACGGATTGTTTTTCTTCTAAGATTGTTGTGCATACAGGAGAACAACGTAATACATCAAATCGTGCATGCATAACGTTAATTTTATGCGTTTTTAGTAGGAAGGTAATTATACCGGGTGGTCCTGAAACTTGCTTCTCATCTAATCTTTGACAAAAAAAATTGAAAAAAACGCCAAATTTTGAGAAACTTAAGTCATGGATAGCGATCCAAATAATCAAAAGTCGTTTCTTCTAACAATCAATGTAAAATTCAATTATGGTTTAAAAGTACTGCCTCTGTTGTAAATGTTAAAAGTACTATCTCTGGATGACATGTTCAAACCGAATGACCAGTAGTTTTACTTATCCATTTATCCAAAACACACAAAAGGCAAGTTGTACACTTAAGGTCGTAGTTACAATCTGGGGAATTGTTTTTAGGAATTGATTTTTTTGCAAAATTTTAGGTCATTGAATTTGTTTTCCACGGCAACGCGGAGACTTTATTTATGTTTATCCACAGTGGGACACCACAGATTTTTTAGCACCGGGTCAAAAATTTGGGGTTAGGTTACTTATTTTGACTTTTCGCGTTCTGCGCCGCTAAGAAACCAATTAAAGTACTAAAATAAAAAAAAAAACATTTATTGCAGAATTACCTGCTAAAAAAACGCTACCCAACTACGTATTAAAGTAACTGGGTGTAATGTTTAAAGTTGCATTTACAGGTGCATTTATAATTGAATTGGAAACACTCCCGCTAGATGATACCGACAACAAGTTAACTTAAAAGCATGCAGATTTAAAAATCGGCTACTGGCGATAGACGAAATAATCGTATTCTATTTTAAACAGGAGCGTCAACTACTAGCAAGAGTCTTTCCAACCTCTAAATTAGTACTCAAGTATCCGTGTGTTTTTAAACTGAGGTTCTAAAATCTATCCTTCGCACTATAAGATTTCACTTTTAAAAAAATGGTTAAATCAAAGTAAAAACAAAATTATGTGGGGTTATGGGCGCCGAATGTTTCTATGCGAATTCCAGCGAGCCAGTAAAGTTCTCTTGGTTCTTTGATAGACTCGGGGTAGGCTTTTTTCGGCGGGCGACCGCATACGCGGAGTGGGTTCATATTTGTTTTAGAACAATGTTTGCGAAAACACATTTTTGAAAGATAAACATAACCTCGAATGGTTTTCTGTCAGAAAACGTCAAAATACTCTCCTGTCCCACTGCGGCCCGATTTAAAGTTTGTTGACAAAACACCTGTTACCATAGAATCGTATAAATTCTGCGATCTATCGGCCAGCACTTGAACTGCGTGTTTCGCCCAAATTCAATGAAGAGGTTGATCGGTTTTCTTTTTCGGAGAGCACAGGCTTTTAGAAAAAAGGAAACTTAGTTTTTATTTTCGCTAAAGCAAGGAAATATCAAAAGGAAAAATGTAATCCAGAGGAAATTGTGAGTATTTCTCTGTTTTTTTTTGTAAATTGGGTTTGTTCTAAAACGCAATTATTTTGAGGCTTTTGGGATAAACGACAGCACCAGAGCTTTTATTTTGAAAAAAAAAGAATTGAGAATTTTGAAAAATCCTTTAGATATTTTTGTTAAGCATTTAAAAATGATCACCCCTGCAAAATTTCAGCTAATTCTGATGTTTAGTTTTTCCTGTGCAATCTGGCAAAAGATTAAAAAATTAAAGAACAAGGCGTTGTCATTTGTTCTTTTTTTTACTTAAAATCTGGGGGAAACTATAGTCTTAAGCCCAACATAACAGCTTTTCCACTAAAGCAGGAGAACGAGTTTTAAGATGGCCGCCAGCTAGGACATTAAAAACCGTTTCCTCATAAGAAGTACCTAATGCTAATTTAGGGTTTGCGGACTCTACCGCGCAAACACGAAGCGCGCGGACCACAACCGCGCTGGCCAAGACCGTACAAGTCAACGACCGCGCGTGTCCATGACCGCGTAAGCCCAACACCGCGCAAGCTCACCACCGCGCAAATCAACAACCGCGCGTGTCCATGACCACGCAAGCCCAGGTTGGATTGCGTTGATTTGGGTTGGGTTGGGTTGGTTGGCGATGGGTCTAGCGCGGTTCGTGTTTGCGGGGTTGTGGGCTCGCGTGGTTGTGACTTTGCGCGGTCATTAATATGCGCAGTTGTTGACTTGCACGGTGGTGGGCTTGCGTGGTCATGGACACGCGCGGTTGTTGATTTGCGCGGTCTTGGCCCGCGCGGTTGTGGTCCGCGCGATTCGTGTTTTCGCGGTGGAGTCCGCAAATCTTTAGGATCCAGTCCCAATAGTTTTATGATTTTATAGAGTTTTCTAAACAAGGGAAAAAATAAACTTTGCTTAAAAGGCGGTGTCCGCTATCCCCATCTCTTATGCTATGGTATATATAATGTCATATAATATATATGTATATATATATATACATAAAAATCTGGAAATCGAAGGCGCTATCAAAACTAGTATAAGTGCGTAAGAGATAGGGATAGTGGACACAGCCTTATTTAACAGCGATTTACGAGCCTATTTTAAAATATTTCGCGAAAAGTGTATTTTTCCCTTATTGGAGAAGTGTTACTCTATGAAATCATAAACATTTTTTTACTGGATCCTTTTTATTTAGGCAAAATTTTAGTTTTAGTTAGTAATACGTTTTATGAGAAAACGGTTTGTTATGCCCCACACGGCCGGCGCCGAAGCGGTCATCTTTTTTAGCCTCAAATTCAGTTTTTGGCCTTAGCGGAGGTGTTGCTTACACGATTCAAAGTATTGGGTGATCTTTTAAAACTTGGTTTTAATTTATATTCCTGGGCGATACAGGAAATGTACAGGGCGACTCCTGTAAACCCCGTGAAGAACTGTTACGTCAATTTTCCAAGACTTCAAACAACATTAAAAAGTTATGGACAAAACTTAAGACGTCTTTTCGCGACCGATGATTTCGAAACCGCTTTGGAAACATGCGAAAATGTTATTTTGGCGACGAAGCAGTGACGTCACGGTTCAAAACATTTCAAAGGATTTCGAAAGCGCCTCGGTCGCCGTTTCGAACACAGTTCAATATGGCGGTACTTGTAAATTTTTAGCAATAATGAAAATAGGCCAAGGTTATCAAGCGGCGACAAAAAAAAGACTCCCTTGTGGATCTAGGACATACATTTCGAAAAATCACAAAAAAAACTTCCAATCCAAAAAACGATAAGCCACACAAACACAGCTGATTAATGTCATTCAATAATTGTCATTTTGGCGATCAGTGGCGATGGTTCGAAACGGTGACGTTGCGGTTGAAACGGTGACGTATGTTTTCAAAATGTGCTTTCGAAAACATCGGTCGCGAAAGGACGTCTTTTCCTTTGTTTTAAAATAATAAGTTTATTTTGGTAAATAAAACTGTCAGAAATAGTAAAATTTAAAAGCATGTCATGTAATAGTAGTTTTCACAACTAGTGGCTAAAATAGTGCTTTTTTTACAAGCGTTGGTTTAAATAACGAGCGCAGCGAGGTATTTAAAGACGCGAGTAAAAAAAGCACAGTTTAGCCGCGAGTTGTGAAAACTACTATTACATGACCTACTTACCGAATTTCAGTAGATGACATGAATTCTATAACACCCTGTATACATACAGATAACGTTAACCGTTAAATTTACTGTGAGAAAATCGTTGATATAGGGGAAGACGCATCGTTTCGTCATCGAGCATCATTTCCGCGTGTTCGACAGGTTTGTCACTGTCGCGTTTTCGGCGACGACGCGTCATTGGCATTGTGCAAACCGGCCTTATCAATGCCGACGATGTATTTTGCCGAATTTTGAGTTACGGCTTCACGCGCGGTTTTTCGCAATTGGATGAGATGCACCTCTCTGTGATTGACAACTTCTTAGACTAACTAACCCACGCGATAGATGAGTAATGTTTATTATTATAGTAGTAACTAAGTGGCATGTTGGTCTGATAAATAGACCACTGAGTCGGCGATGTGTAGGCATGGATTTAGAGGGAATGGGCTTTTTGGTGAAGGTCGTTACACATATACGACCAGACAGCAAAGTTACGTACCAGGTACGTACCTCGTGCGTAAGCCTCGGGTAACCAGTACGTACATATTACGTACGCTAACTCCATTGTACGTACTAGGGACGTGCATAATACGTGCATTTTCCAACGCTATGTCCGTCTTAGGTACGTGCGGGATATGGAAAATAAGTACTATGTACTATATACCAATTACGTACTTAGTATGTCCTGCAGCGGACCAATAAAAGACGTAAAATGTACGATACGTACGGGGTTCGTAGAGGGGACGTTTTTGGTACGTACCTTGGAGAACGTAGGACGTAAATAAATAAATGACAAAATATTTATTTATGAGTAAGGGGGGAGGGGGGCGATTTTAAAAACGAATTATTTTAAGCGATTGAAAAATACTTATACTAAAGTCGTTTTTTTTTCAAGGGTCCGAAGGGGAAATCTTGAATAAGACGCCCGAAATACTTTCCTGCCATAGCCATTTCTCCTCTACCAGGAGAGCGCGGGTAGTGTCGGAAGCTACAGTGACTGCACTGCAGCCATTTCTCGCTTATTTTGCACCCTCTTGGTTCCTAGGCTAACCACTCCATTAATTTTGTCCTTAATGGAGTAGTCCCCAGTCGATATTGAGTCTAGTTCAACTTCCCCAAATATTAGGTGCCTTTTGCGATCCAGTGCCTCGCATTGGCATATTACATGTTCTACGGTTTCCGGTTTCTGATTGCATAGTCTGCAGCTCAGGTCTCACTGATACAGACCCATGTTGTTTAGGTGAACTTAAGCCTCCATATGGCCGGTCATGATTCCTATTATAGTTCTCACTTGCACCCTACTATTAGACTATATATAGCTTAGCAGGTCTTTCGTGAGTTTGGCATTCAGGCCTTTGATAAAGGCTCTGCTGTGTCTTAGCCCCTGTCTTTTTAGCCAGTGGCTTTCGTGTTTTTCCCTTATTCAGAGTATGACCTGGGACCTTATTGTACATTTTGGTACCCCCAGGGCTGACTCTGGTCCAATATATTTTTTGACGATCCTTGTTCGTCAAGCTTTTTCATTGCCTTGGATACTTCTATGTCCTGGCATACTAATTTTGATGATGACAACTTAATAACGTAGTAAGTACGTACAAAAAAGGCCTGAAAATAAAGTAAAAATACGTTTTTTTCTGTACGTACATTTTACGCACTTTTGTATGTATATAGTACGTACCCAGTAGGTCCGGGGACGTAAAGATATAATACGGATGTAAAATGTACGTCCCTGGGTAAGCGCGGATCCAGGGGAATGGGCTTTTTTTTTATTGTGTTTTCATTTCTTTAACCCGCACGCATTTTGTCTTTTTCTAACACTGTGTGACTCGAAGTAATGTTGCGTCATTCCAATTGTATTGTTTTAAGTCTATGTCTTACGTTTGTTAGAATTTCTTTCTATAACCATTTCAATATTCAATAAACCTGATGATTGTCATCGTTCACTTTTAAGACAATCGTCAATAAAGAAAGAGTTAATAAAGTCTTTCCGCATTCTTCAGATTTTTTAATTTTACTTGCAAATTGAATGCTTGCTGATAGAAGATATTACGCCTTATAATTGTTTTACGGATTTTTTCTATTAGTTGGTCTTGAAATAAAAAATAATTAAAAAATTAATCTTAGTTAATGTATGTACTGAAAAGCAAAAATGACACGAAGTTTTTAAATTTGTTTTCCTAATTAGCTTTTAACCTTTGAGAGCAGGACTGAAGGCGGGAAACAATTTGGGTCGTTTAACACGAGAATACCTTATCGCCTATATATTTTATATAATCAAAGGTTTTACTGACGTTAAAGTCTAGTCGTGTATGTCGTTGCCTGTATATACACCGACACTCGCTCATAGATCTCTTTTCCAGCAGAAAAATCCGCATAGCTTGGGTAGGTCGTGTGGAAAAAAAGATAACGCCCTCTATAATCTTTACACATTTTAACTTTGCTTATCCCTTTTTGAAAGGCCAACTTTCATTTTGCTTATCTTTTTCATTATATTTATACCTACTTTGAATATATAGTTTAAAGTTATTCTCGTAAATCTGGACGATGGATGATCCCGAGCGTTATCTTTTATAAATTTAAAAGTTTAAATAGTTAGTCCTTGTTTACTTTATTTCTATCAATAAAAAGTAAAAAAACTAATTTTGTTGAGATTGAACTATGGTGATCATAAAGGTATAACTTAAATAGAGACATTATGTTTACCACAGTTGCCATCAGACATAAGGTAAACAATTTGGCGACAATGCCAGATTGTGCTGAAAGTTGTATCTCTAAACGTAATGTTTTTAAAAACAAATTCTCCGGTTTGTTTTTCTAAACATGGAGAAACACCTTATTATTATTCAAATGTATAAAGAAATTTAGGTATATTATATAATTGCATTTAAATTTCCTTGAATCTTCACAATTTTAAATCAATAAAGAATTTTTAATGTGGAGGTACATTTTATGGTACATGAAATATACCTCATTTTTTCGATCGAAATATATATATAATATATAAAATAACTGATATTTTGGCCGAAAGAATAATTCTTTTTATTTCCCAATACATAGGGAATAAAACCTACAACAATGTGACAACCTCGCATTTGTGTCGGGTCAGCCATATAAACGTGTGTACGCTGCTCCATTCATAATTTCTCTACGGCGTTGTAGCTTTAGCATAATCGAGGTTTTGGTGTATTTTACAGATTAATCGAGAGTTTTTTAATATTTTTTCAATATTTTGAAGTGTTTGTGGCAAAAGTGATGTAACAAAGTGCGTAGTGTGGAGATTGCAGGTGAAAACCAAACATTTCACAGGTTTTTTATCATATGTTTTTTCGACGCCATCTTGTGATAGGCCGCCATAGGCTTGCAACTAGTGTTGCAATAAATACAAAATGTAATTAATAAATATAGGAAAGAAATAAGTTTTTTTTAAATATTTTTGCGAATTTGTGATAAAAACAATATGGTAAGCACTTATAATTAATTACACTATATTTGCTATAATGAACCAACCCCAGCTGCGATATTTTAAATATCCTATATGAGTATCAAAAAATGTAAAATGTGCGTATGATATTTATTTATAACTACAATTACAGTTTTGATACTATCTGTAGTCAGTTTATTTTTTCTGCTAAGATTTGTTTATAAATAGTATAAGCGTTCCCGGTATAAATATAATTATTTATAATATTTAGATAGGTAAATAATCCACATAAGATTTTTTTGTATTTATTAAAAATGTAAAGATACTTTTGTACGTATTAAATAAAAATTATAGTAGAGTGTATAAATTCAATTTTTTTATACAACGAAAAACCATCATATAGTACCTATAATATAGGTATCATCCTTTTTCGAAATACCACTATTTTTAGTCGAATTTACTTATTTTTTCAACATTGGTTTTTTGGTAATTTGCCCAAACAGTGCGGAAAGTGATACTTTTCTGCACACGATTGCCTTTAAGGGCGAAAAAGGCACTTTTGACACGTTTTTAGTACAACAATTTCCTACTTGCATAAAAAGCTTCTGCCTAAGGTTATATATATTTGGTATTTTTAAAATTAAAACCAAAAAATAATTTTGTTTCCATTTTTAATTTAATCTAGTTTATAAATGCTAAAAAAAGTGCTTTTACCTATGCTAATTTTTTAATAGTCTTGCAGGTCACTTGACAAGTTCAACTTCCCACAGGCCGTGCGTAAAAAATAAGCACGGCGTGTATAAAAAACTGTCATAGCGTGCGTGAAAAAAACGTTTTTTTTTAAATGGTACTTTATGGCCAAATTTTTAAATTTTGAGTTTGAAATGTGTGTTCTAAAAATTACTTTTTGATCAAGAAAGTCATCATAAACACGTAGAAAAAAAATTGTACCTAACCCTTGCGGAAGTGTCTTTTCCGCCCGAACTCCTCCCGTGCGTAAAAGTATCACTTTCCGCACTATTAGACAGATAACTATCTGGAGACCATTTAAAAAAAAATAATATTTTGTATGTTATATCTTTACATAAATATTTTCACAATAACAAATATTATTATATTTGTCTCCATACCCTCGGTATCAATTATTAAGTATAAAAAAATTAAAAAGTGTATTTCAAAAAAAAATTTGACAAGTCTGAAAATAATGACCAAACCTTTTTACATTTCTAAATAACGAGCCGCTTCTGACCGCTGCTAAACGTAAGGTGGTTGGAGTATGTGTGAGGAGGAGCATGTCTGGTGCAGCGTTGCCAGTGGAACATAAAATGTTTTTCCCTAAATCTAACGACTGATCGCATTTCAAAGCAATTTATGAATGACTTGATGGGTCTATTTTAGTTAAACGTCTTTGATGGTGATATATCACAGACCGAGAAAGGGTTTCTAGATCTGTGTGAAATAGCTATTTGTCATATTTTGTTAAATATATTGAAAAGTAAAGCTATAACGTTATCATTTTTATAGCGTTTTCCTTTGGTGCACTGGGGCAAAACTAAAACTGACCTGGTGCTGCCAGAAAATTGTATCGGTGCATGATTAGTGCATTTTTTTAGGTTATTTTATGGTAAGCTGAAAAAAGAGATTTTATATTTCTTTACAGAGATGGATTTCAAGTCCCACAATTCCCAAATGATACTTTAAATTGAGTAAAAAGGAAGTAAAACATCAAAAGACCCCGTCGATGGAAGTGATCTGGTTTCTCATTTGGTTATTTCTTATCTTATGTTATTTCCTGTGTAAAACCAGCGTAAGTCGACAGTAAAACAAGATGTTGTACCCAGATATATGTGCTTACTAGATTTTCTATAGTAAAATTAACTAACACTGTAAGAAACAGAATCTTCAAGAGACTGCTCTATAAATAAAATATACACGTACACAAACTTAACAATGACAAACATATTACTAATACATAAATAATTAAAATAGGAATTTAAGTATTTGCAGAATAAAAAGAAATTACATCATAAAAATTACCTGTTAAGAAATTCGTTCAACTCATAATACGGATTATCTTTAAGAAAATATTTAAGTTTATTTTTAAATAATCTAAGTGACGATGTCGATCGAATTTCTCTATTTAAGGCATTTTACGGCGTGCACCCAGTGGACAAATAACTTTTTTGGTAAAAAGTTGTTCTATGACGTTCAGGTTTCTTTAACTTATACACACACTTCCGAAATATAGAGGCCGATATTTTAATTTAGTAATGATTCTTACTGCATATTTCTGTAGAAGTAACACTCAGTTGAGAATAGCATATTTTATTTTGGAACGAATGTTGGCCTAGTATAAGCTAAGTAAAATGTCACGGCTACAATGCATAGACATAAAATTAACTCCATAAAAGCCTTGTCTCAATTTTACACATAAATTGTCCACATGTAGATCATACTTTAGATTATAATCCAAAGTAACTCCCAACAGTTTGGTATTATGCTTCACAGGCAAAAATTCCTTATCAGAGTGACCAAAAACAGTAAGATTATTGTGAAGATTAAAATTGCACTCTTTCATAAAGATTGTAACAACTGTTTTTTGTAGATTTAACGAAAAAAAGTTCTGGACAGACCAATTAATAGCTCTATCATAAATTTCCTCTATTTTACCCACTAAGCTCCAAATGGCATTAGCAATTATAATACCATTTGTATTATCAGCAATAGATAAGACATGAATACCCTCAATTTCATTTAAATAATCTGTTAAATCTCTGGAAAAAATATTGAAAAATAGAGGCCCCAATACATAGCCTTGTGGAACCCCCCTTTTAATTTCCCGCTCGCTACTTTGAACTTCATTAAATTCAGTTTTTTTAAATCTATCATGGAGATAATATTTTGTTCAATCTTGCGGCAAGCCCCTAGCTTCACATCTCTCCATGTTTGCCAAAAAAACCCATGATCTACCATGTCAAATGCCTTAGAAAAGTCTATGAAGAGACCAGCAACACTTCATCTGCATCTTCGTTTAATCACATAACATTTAAAATATATATTTGTTTAATATTACTGGAAATTTTAAACAAAAGTATATACCCCGAAGCGGTATTTGGATAAGCTTTAAGTGCGGAATAACGGCTTTGCACACGTGTAAGAATAATATTTACCTCGAGTGCAAAAACTACATTTTTCTTTCTATTAAAACCATAACCAAAATATGTTATCTTTAAATTATTTATTATTATGAAAGAATGTTTTTTATGGAAATGATGATCTTTTTAATTTGAAGTCTATTTTTTCATACTTTTATGATGAAGGTTTAATCATCTTCTACACAGCAACAAACAACTCTTTATTATAAGCTTTTGACTTTTTCTCTTGCTTACTTAATTAAAATATCCGATTAAGTTTGCTTTTAGAGTCTTGACTAATAAACCTAATTTAATCCCGTATTAATTTAAAAAAAATAATATCCTTGATGTTTATCTTCCATCTGATTAGATTAATTGACTTGCAAGACTTATTACGGTTTATGTGAGAGTGTAATAAAGTTATTATCAGCTTTTAGTTAATAATTATGTAGTAGTGTCGTTAGATAAAAGAGGATGGGGGGGCTCTCGATCCGAACTTTTGTTAAATGACAGGATATCCGACCATTTGACTTGTTCATACTAGAATTCTTCCTTGCAAGATACCTTCTCTAAATCCTTTGTACGCTGGACATCTTGTAAAGTAGTAGAATGAAGATTGGTCTTCCTCCCAGCATTATCTGCAAATGGAAGATACCTTCTCTAAATCCTTTGTACGCTGAGCATCGTAGCAGCAACCAGTCTCTTTATGACTTGCTGAAGCTCTGGGTTAGCTCTTTGGCTGGCCTAGCATTGCCTGTGTTGTGCCATTCCTGATTTAGTTTTGTGTAGGTCTATTCCTTGATGGCTGATTTCATCTGCACCCTTGGCAAGGGTTTTGCGATCTCGTTGTTCGGGATCCCCATGTGTCCTAGTTCAAACTCTTTTTCCTCTGCTAGGACCTAGCGCCCTAGTGGTTGCTTTTCAGTAATTACTCTGCTCCGATCGATTCCTTATCCGACGTCTTGATCTATCTGTTAATAAATAATTATATGTAATCATTTTTTACAAATTTTGACACTCCTCCTTCTTCCTGTATAAAGGTGTATACAGTTTCCCCTAAAATTATGTTACTCTCCAGAACACCAGTTTTCCCCTTCTTAGTCAAAAAAAATCTTAAAAAATTACTTTATTCTATAATCAAAGTGTCAAGTTTTCCTCTTTTAACGCTTTCCCGCGCTCCCTATGATCATGACGTGATATTTGCACGGTCCCTAGCACTTCCCAGAATCACGCGTGTTACTAAAAGGGATATCGATTTCCTTTTACAAGATCAACAATGTACATTGACATTTGGACCACCTTGCCGCATGAGATTATCGTACACGTGGTGGTGTATTGTGCCTAGATTGCAATCTGCCACGTGGCTTAAAACTTCCTGCTGTAATTATTGAACTCTATATACAGAGTTTTCCACAAAAAGTGGAACATGTTATACCAAAAGATAACTGGACCAAAATAAGTAATTGGCTTATATTTTTGACAACAGTTTTTTTATTAGAGTTTGTAATTCAATTTTGTGAGGCCATTTCTAATTACCCAATCAGTGTTGCCAGGAACTTTGAAAATAAGGATTGGAAGGAAAGTCTTTAGATTATCGGGTTATTGAGAAAATTACCGGATTTTTTAAAATCGATATTTGGTCCTGAATTGCACAAAAAAAGGTAAAGATAAAAAAATAGGCTCTTTTTTTCAATTTTCTCGTTTGTACCAAAGAAAAGGATATTGGTTGATTGTACTACGAATTGATTTTAGGCGGATTGAGGGCCGGTTTCTCAATTGCGAGTTAAGGTGACACCCGGGTTAAATAAGTCCCAGAATACTGTATATGATAATATTTTTACCCAAAAAATATTGATTTTGGTTTAGATATCAATACAAAAGTGTTTATTTTTATTTATTGCCTAATTTTGTAAATTATGGTAAATTAGGGGGTCGGTAACGGGTCATTCCCGAGGACGGCATTCATGCTAAAATTATGGTAGAATCCGGTAATGGATGGTACACCTGGCAACACTGTACCCAATTGATAATTTAATCTTTTAAGTCTGAATATTTGAAGTCGGGGATAACCCCGTTAATTTAGTGACCCTTCTATGAAGACACTAAGGCGCTCGTAATAATTTGGCAAAGACTAGTTGTGATTGTTATGTTTTAATTAAACAAAAATAATATCTAGATTAGATTTAAATACATTAACATATTTTTAAAAATATTTCCAGTATTTTGAATTTTTATCTAGGTATACTATTACTCATAAAACAACTTCGATGCATAGAATGTTTTTATATAGATTTGCTTTCAATCGAGCCGTGACTAATGTAAATGTGTGCCGTATTCATGTGGGGACCTGTATACATATTACCCTAGTACTCAATAATCTTATAACTGGGTGACTCAAAAGGGGTTTATTATATCATTCTTATTTTTTATGTAGGGGTGCTTTTTTCATGTTGATTCTTCTAGTAGCAAACAGGATGTTCAGGAAGTCAAAAGAGTCTTGAAAGAAGGATGTGGACCCTTATTTCTAAAATCTTGGATGCTTTTGAGAGTATTTTACATATTCTTGAGAGAGGAGAGTGTAAAGTTGTATTTTATTCTTATAATTTGTCCTCCATATTTAAGTTGATTCATAATTTTCGGTTCTCCTAAAAGTTAGTGGACTAAACTCCGAAATTTCGAGAAGCCTTATTATTATCACAACAAAAAAGTAAATGTTTGAAAGTTTGAGACAATGACGTATATTAAATTAACTCGGACTTCCATTGTCTATATTTTATTATACACGACGTTTCGATCAGTACAATCTCTGATCGTCTTAAGTGTGAGAAGTTTAAGAAGTTGGCTCTGCCCAAGGTGGAGTCGAGAGACACACAAAAACAGAAGCGACTAAAACCCACTTTGTGTTCCATGATTTCATTGGCCCACTCAAGGTTACATGTTTGTGAGGTTAGGACTTTTGTGTTAAAATTTTTGTCACCATCACCTTTTATTTTCCAACGCACCCCAGCAGGATTTATTTGGTTAGATTGCAAAAAGTTTTAGACTCTGGGTTGGTTCGTTGGGTAGGGTTGCTTTTGATTGGTTTTGGTTGCGGGATGGTTATTATTTGTTTTTTTTTTTAATTGGTAGGGGGGAGAAAAATAATAAAATCAAAATATATCTATAACCTCATGTTCATGTATCCTTGAGCCGACCAATGGAAACGTGGAAAGTGGGTTTTAGTCTCTCGTACAAAAACCACAGGAATCATACACCACGGTAAAACCACCGCAAACCAAACAAATTTAGGAGGGGGCCATAGTACAATAAAAATTTAAAATCATAATAAGAAATTTCATAATTATTTTTATTAATCCTTTAAAGAGAAACAGTGAGAACATCTATATTTCTTACAATAAAAGTAACCTAATTAAATTTTTTTGACTTTTTCATAATCTACATTATTAGTTCCTTTTTGTTCAACAAGCAAGCATTGCTTCATAGTTGACCATAGTTGGCTCTTGCAAACTGTCATTTTGCAAAAACGACCTTTCGCAAGAGCACGTGGTAACTGGCTGGGTTAAAAAAATGTATTCCCTCAAAAAACTCACTGTAGATCTTCGACTTTCCATCCTCTACTAACCAAGCCATCCAAGAAATAGCGCTTTATTGATCCGGAACCGACTTATCATTTTTTAACTTCGAAGCTCCGCCTTCATTCGGGAGGTCCCAGCAGTCGGCTAAAGAGGTCGCGTTCACCCCGCGTACGCGGACGAAAGCTTCCATCTACAAAAGGCACCAATATCAATAATATTGATGAGTATTTCATAGAAATGAAAAATGCAGAAACAGTACTTTGTAGAAATCGAACTTTGGAGAAATGTACATCGAAGAAATCATAAAACAAAGAAACCATAAAACGTAGAAATTGGTACAGAGAAAATCTGTTCTGTGCCTGACAGCTGTTTGTATGCGCCCTTAGAATAAGAAGAGGCGTAGATCAAGTTATTTTTTTTCTAAACCAACCCAACTAAACTTAAACCAACCCAAACCAACCCAGATCAATCCAAAACACTTAAAAAGCCAACCGAAACCAACCCACCACTCCTTTAAATTTAGCATCAAGAAATAAAAATAAAAAATGTCTCTTCTACAAACAACTATCAGGCAGAGAACAGATTTCCGCCTTACCAATTTCTACGTTTTACGGTTTCTCTGTTTTACGATTTCTTTGATGTATATTTCTCCCAAGTTCGGTTTCTACAAAATGCGATTTTATGGGACCCGATATTGATCGTGTGAGCGTTTATCGAACTAGGGTTCCATTACTAATAAGAATTAATATTATACCAGAGATAGTAACCAAACGCAGACACCGGCGATTTGAAGGAATTTGATTGGGGGGGGGGGGGGATAAAAGCGATTCCCAAGTTATCTGAATTTTTTATATGATGATATTTTTTTTATTGTTGTTTAAAGAAATAAGAAATAGAAAATATTTTGTAAAATGTACTTAAATTTCCCAACTGAACCTTTATATTTCTCAACTTCAAGCAACTGAAAGCAACATTGGGGGGAGGGAGGCTCCCCCCAAGGAAACGCCGGTGAGCGCAGAACTCTTAAACTCAGTTTGCGTGCGAGTTAGAAAGCATGGAAGTACTGGTGGTATATGTCTTGACATATTAGGGGGTAACTAGTAATTTTTATAATAATATTATCCTAAAAGCCAAGACTGTCAAAAAAGTGGGAGGCATGGCAGCTCAGTTAAGCTACACCCCCCTCGACGAAACTCAATTTGGATATTGTAAAAATTGTGTACTAATTATTTACTAATTTAGTCCCCTTTTAAAAAATTTTGTACTTAATGAGTAACGGAGTTATTCGCACTCAAAAGGAGGGGGGCCTTAGAAGATAGATTTAGTGAAAGTTGATATGTCATAATTTTGTACTAATTATGTACTCTTAAACAAGAGTACTTTTAGATTACAAAAACTATCGGTTCCTAAGATTTTGGTTTGTTTGTTATAGGGTATGTAGCTTGGTATCAAGGTGTAGCTTGATACCAAGCTACACACCCTATAACAAACAAACACCATCAAGGTATACCCCTCTCTACTTAGGAAAAAGATTCTACCAAAAGTGACTATGACAGAATTCGGTACTAATTATATACTAATTTCTTCCTCTTCTAAAAAATTGCCTACTCTCAAGATAACTTAATTTTTTTTTGTTTTTATGGGATGTGCCTTGATATCAAGCTACACACCCCATATAAACAAAAAAAAATCAAGTTATCTTGAGAGTAGCCAATTTTTTAGAAAGGGACGAATCTAGTACATAATTAGTACCAAATTCTAGCATAGTCACTTTTCGTCGAATCTCTTTCCTAGGCAGGGTGGGGGGTGTGCCTTGATATCAAGCTATACAACCCATAAAAACAAAAAAAAAATAAGTTATCTTGGTAGAAGTAGGGAATTTTTTAGAAGGGGACGAAATTAATTAAATCTCAGGAGCGATGGTTTTTGTAAACTAAAAGTACCCTTCTTTAAGAGTACATAATTAGTAGAAAATTATGACACATCAATTTTCATTAAATCTATCTCCTAACCATGGGGGTGCAGCTTAGCGCCTAGCCACACCCCCCCTTTTAAGTGCGAATGACACCGTTATTCATTAAGTACAAAAAATTTTATATGAGGACTAAATTATTACATAATTAGTACATAATTTTTACAATATCCAAATTGAGTTTAGTTGAGGGGGGGGGGGTGTAGCTGGACTAATCTGGGCATGGCAATTGCCAAAGATAACCTTCTTATGGAACCTATTTCGTAACAACCTTGAATGATATCAATTTCAGATCTTGGTGTCATGTGTGTCACACCAAAAACCAACGTATCATTCGTTATCGATCTTTAGCAAGTTTAAGACGTAGGTAAAGGTGATCGATAAAACTTTGTGTCTCGCAATTCCTGAGATACTCGGCATATATACAAAGTAATTAATTATCTTAAAGGATTTAATTGGCGCAGGCGTGACAAACATAATTTATTGCGGCTGTTTATTTACGGACGGGAATGCAAATGGTGTCGATTGCGATTTAAACAAGGTGATCAACTCTTGGGCAGTGAAAACCAGAACACTCATCGGCAAAATACCCCCTCTCAAACTTTTTCCGCAACAGTTTATAACGAGGGTTGGCTCGGTAATGCACTTTGGTGTACGCGCCGATGGCATTTCGTGGCAATTTGAGGCAATGTGAAGCATTATTTCGAGGCATTTCGGGGGCATTTAGAGGCAAAATCTGATAAAAAATGCCTTTTGGTTTACAGGGTGATTCATTATATTTGGACACCCCGGTTATAGCCGTTAATATTAGAGATAGAAAAAATATTTTAATGTAAGATTTTAATAATTTTGTCCAAATTTTTTGAAAAATTTGGCAAAAGGGTCGAGATTCTTCAGAAACGACAGAAAATCTCACCTGTCAGAATTCTGGAAAGTGGCGATTTATACTTATCGCCTCATTTAAAATAAAAACACAGCAACCTTCATATTTATCCTAACGTTGTAAGAGAAACTTTTTTTTATTAACATTTTGTAAATTTAATATTTTAAAGATATTATGCAGGACTAGTTAATGGCGGAGCTAAATATTTACTACGCGTACCAATAAACGTCAAAAATTCTCACCATGTAAAAGCAAAGACAGAATTTGTGTGACTTTTCTGAACAGTGACAGCGAAATATTCCATGGCTATCTATGGTTTTGTATGTTAAAAGTTTTAAAGGTTTGTTTATACATAAAAATATTTAAGGAATATTAGCAAATAGTCCTGACAAAAAAGCATTAAGTGTAAACTTGTGTTTAAAAATCGTCAGATTTTTTGTAAGGGCGAGATTTTCTGACGGTTTTTGAAGAATCGCGACCCTTAAGCTGTCAAATGTTATTCCGTATGTCCAATTTTGACATTAACTTTCTTATTTTAAATTGAACACCCTGTATTTTTTTATTTTGTCAAGTTTCGTTTTCCTTTCATATTTCAAAAATATATCAATTGTCTAGGTGCGGTAAACAGTTTTCGAGATATTGCATATTTTTGGTGGATTTTTGCACTCCCGTTACTACGGTTAATATTAAAGATAGAAAAAAAATTAAAAACAAAAGATGTTGAGTTTTTACAGACTTTAATATATATTTTGCCAGAAAATGTCAAATGTAATTTTTTTGTCAAATGTATAAATAACTAAACTAAATCAGGACTACTTTATGTTTAAATACAAACGACAACAACAACGATCACAAGACAATAGACACTTAAAGTAAATATTTCAAGGCATCCGTATCGGTATACGTAACGCGTTCGAAACAAAGTCAAAATACGCCACATTGTTGACTTGCTCATGCCATGTTTCGAACGATGCCTGCTTCTTTGACGGGTGTGATGACAGAATCTCGTTGCGTACGGAAGGATGTATGTATCGTTATGTCAAAAATGTAGTGTATTTTGACTTTATTTCGAACGCGTTACGTTTACCGATACCGATGCGTTGAAATATTTACTTTGTATCTATTTACTAATATAACAAATGCTCGAGCACATCACAATTTACTTCAACACAAAGTTCATAACGCCTTCTTAGGCTAGAAATCATGTTGTGTTTCTATTAATAATTTCTTCATTATTTCCTCAATTTTCAATTTCTTCTAAGGTGTTCGGGCGATTTGAGTAAATAGTCTCATTTAAATGGTCCCACAACTAAATATCCGGAGGGGTTAATTCTGGGGAGTTTGGAGTTCTGAGGAAATAATGAAGCAACCTGAGACATAAAATAATCAACACGATTTCTGGCCTAAGAAGGCGTTATGAACTTTATGTTGAAGTAAATGGTGATGTGTTTGAGCATTTGTTAGATTAGTAAATTTTTTGTTATCGTTGTTGTTGTCGTTCGTGTTTAAAAATAGAGTAGTCCTAATTTAGTATAGTTATGTATAATAATAATAATAATAATAATAAATAATAAAAAAGTTTATTTATCAACAAGAGAAATCATATACAATAGATAGTTTAACTAAAGGTATACAATAAGATAATAAACAATTAGCACTGAAGTAATAAAATTACTTGTTAGTGCTTAGTTCAATCACTATAGGTATTTCGAGTCATATCCTGGAGAAGAGTCCTTATCGAGAGTTTAGAGTCAATTCCGAGTATAATATCGTCACAATCGAGAGTAATGTCACAAAATAATTAAACTAGTAATAATCAAATTAATTAATTAAACCAATAAATTGATTTCAAATACAGAATTTATAAAAAAAAATTTCACAACCAATAATAATTGTCATATTAAAAAACCTATTTAAAAAGCTGGTATTTGTTTTTTAAAATTTTTATTTAAGATTTCATCTCTTAGTTTTTTCGGTAAGTAGTTAAAAAACTTTGTAGCTAAGTACTTAAACGATCTATGACCAATTTCTTTTCTGCCAGCTGGAACCACTGCCAAATCATTTGACATTTTAAGTCCATAAAAAACTGAACAACTTTTGCCTTTAAATTTTTTTTTTTTAGAAAATTAATATATTTTTGAAATAAGAAAGGAAAACAAAGCTTAACAAAATAAAAAAATACAGGGTGTTCAATTTAAAATAAGAAAGTTGATGTCAAAATTGGACATATGGAATGACATATGACAGCATTTGTCAGAGTTTTCAAAAAATTTGTACAAAATTATCAAAAATTTAACTTAAAACATTTTTTCTATCATTAATATTAACTGCTATAACCGGGATGTCCAAATATAATGAATCACCCTGTACACAAAATGGCGACCGAGCCACCCCTCGGTTTATAAGCATCGTAACTCGTTGCAACCTTTAGCACTGATCACGACGCTGATGGTTGGCCAGCTTAAAACGCTCAGCGTTTTTAAAGAAATTACCGTTTAGAATAGAGATAGCCCATACTCCTGGCAATTAAGCCGTGTTGTGGGATCTTTCTACTATATCCCTTATATCAACCTCTTCTTTTTTCTTCTGGTCTTTGGTCTTCCATTCAGTATAGTTTTCCGATTTTTTTCCGCAACGTTGCGGTGGAAATTTTGACGTCATTCCACCAAACGTTAAAAATTCGTTTATATAAATATGCAGTTTCAGCAAGTCGGAAATAGATTCGAATTTTTATCTAAAAACACGATGATCAATGTTAGATTAGATTAGATTAGAATGGGGTGGTGTAGACACCTGTCCATCTGACCTTCAAACATCTTGTTTGAAAGTTTGAGACAATGATGTGTTTGAAATTAACTCTGTGTTTCGGACTTCCATTGTCTATATTTTATTTATACACGATGTTTCGATCAGAGATTGTACTGATCGAAACGTCGTGTATAAATAAAATATAGACAATTGAAGTCCAAAAGAAGCCTCGTCCTTGTCATGAAACCCAGACGCTTTGCCAGTGTGCCCTGTATATAGCTTTCTGGCCGCGGACATTCTAGGTCTCCCAGTAAGGCCCTGGTTCTAACTAGGGCCTTCACATTGACATAGGACATGTAATGAGATTTCTTTTTCTTTGCAGAAGCGGCATGTTGCATCTTCTACCAATCCCATGGCATACAAGTGCTTATTGAATTTACAGTGACCTGTTAGGAGCCTCACTATTTGCCTGACAAGCTTCCTTTCCTTACTAAGAAGTTCTGCAGTTAGCTTTGGTGAACGTTCTTTAATGAACTGTTTCGCCTGTCTTTGTTCAGGCGTTTGCTCCCACAGACCGTTCGTCTCTTTGGTGAGCCACTCTTTAATAGATAGCTTGGCTCTGGCCTTAGCGATCCCACAAAATGGTTCAGGCCCTGTAAACTTTATTGCCGTGTTTTGTCTGGCCAATTCGTCGGCTTTTTCGATTCCAGAATGCCCCCGATGTTCTGGGACCCAGGCTAGTGTCACCCTTTTGATGCTTGCTAGCCTATTTAGAGCGGTTCTGCAGTCCCAAACCAGTTTGGAAGTCATTTGCACTGCTTCTAGAGCTTTAAGTGCAGCTTGACTATCTGAATATATAACTACCGAATAGGAGTTTTCCTCTACTCTTTGTATTTCTTCGTCACAGTGATGTATTGCCGCTACTTCAGCTTGGAACACTGTGCAACCGTTTGTCAGGCTTTTTACGCGTTTTACCAGAGGTGAGCAACTGGATTTGACAGTTGTTAGGGCAATGTTTGACAATAAATAACTTTGTCATTGTCAGATTTTTGATTAAGAAACTTCAGGTTTAAAAATGGAATTTTGCTATATCAAAAACTGTAAAAGTACGTGCCTCGACGAATTTGTATTGTCCGGTTGTCCAACGGAGAAAGAAACTCAGGAAAAGTGAAAAGAAAACATGCATTTACCAAGCTAGAAAATTAATAAAAGTAGCTGAATTTGCGAGGTAAGTGTAAGTAGTAGTTACGAACATACGCATTTAGCATATACTTCCATGTTTTATCGTAAGAAAAAGAGTAACAAAATAGAGATCATAAGAGTCTTTATTTTTGACCTATTATTTACATTTTTAATATCTACCGTGTGTATTCACTGTTTGTTATTGTTTTTTTTTGTCAAAGCTTGACATATTTTACTAACCAAAAAAATCAATCTTTCAAAAACTGTCTGGGAAAATTATAAAAAGAGACCGTTTTACATGCAAATATGAAAAAAACTAGAGAGGGCAATATGAGTTGCACACCTCTGGTAAAACAACAACTGTCAAATGTAAAGAGGGCCTCTAATAGAGACTAAAGTCTCGTATTTTTGCCCGTATATGCCAGCTCCTACGCCCTCGTCGGTTTTTAGAGAAGGGGATTATGAATTTTTGATCAGATTTGAAAATTTGAATATCAAAATGGATGATTTAGGGTACAAATCTAAAAATTAAAAAATAATTTTATATAAAAAAATATTTTAAGACACGAGCTTTTATAAAATATAAAGTGCACTCAAAAGTAGAAAATAATTTTTAGCATTCTGATATCATAATAATAAAAGCGATGTACCAGATGGATGATCAATGTACTTTTTTTTTGTAATTATCGTTTTTTGCCTTTGTTATTGCGCCCTCGAAACCGCAAGAGATGGTTAGGTTGCGACGGTACTTGCGCGATCGAACGTTTTACTCGAACGGATCCAAAATGTTTGTGCGTTCAAAAGTAGTTCAAAAAGTTGTGATGGACACGAGTGGATATGTAGTGCTTGTATTGTAAGTTTCAGAAATAAAGATACAGCTCATTCCATTTTTATTTAGACAAAACCTAACCTCATTTTCCACAGAACAAAAATCAGATTTTTAAGTTGTTAAGGCCCTAGGCTTTGGTAATCGCGGCATTATAACTAGACTGCTAACCTTAATTCACTCCGAATAACCCCTTATATTACGCTTTCATATGAATCAAATGCACCAGACTGAAACAACATGATGCCAAGGATACTTTATGAATGAAAAATGAATGCCTGTTAAAGGGCTTATGATATTCGTTTTTATTTGTATATCGAACATAACAAACAAAGAAAACGCGATGCAGACCCAATATACCTGAGAGAGACCCAGACTGGTGAGCGAAGTCACCCATAAAATAATGGATTGAAATTCAATTTAGACGTTTAAAAATGCAGGACAGGCTTTTAATTTTGCGTATTTTTTATTACAAGCTTTTATTTAACTTCACCTCTACGTATGTATGTTTCTATGTTCGGGACAAATCTTGCAACTCAATTTTTACTAACTTCTAGATGAGATTATAGTTCTGGTGACAGTACATTATTATGGTATTATTAGGCACCCCCTGGAGAGGGAAAACGCCTAATTTTGTCCGATTTCAACCAAAACTGGTATACGGAGTTTTTGTGCATAAGGAATACGAATTTCTGATCAGATTTTGAAAACTCAATATGGGGGATTCGAGATGGACGATTTTTGGTCATGTTTGCTAACCAATTTTAACTGACTTATGCAAATTCGATTATCTTCAAATTTGGTATGCGTTTATAGTTCTGGTGACAGTAAAATATTATGGTATTAACAGGTACCACCTTCCCCTAATGAGGGAAGTGAAGGAAGGAAATATTTGGTTTGTTCGATTTTAATCAAAATTGGCTTACAGGGGTTTTTAGAGAAGGGTATTATGAAGTTTTGATCGGATTTGAAAATTTGAATATGGCGGATTCAAAATGGACGATTTAGGGTACAAATATAAAAATTAAAAATTAATTTTATATAAAAAAAATTTCAAGCACAAGCTTTTACAAAATATAAAGTGCACCAAAAAGTAGAAAATAATTTTTAGCATTCTGATATCATAATAATAAAAGCGACGGGTGCAAATTAAAACTAACAATGTCAATCCATATATATTTGCTTTATACTGAATTCAGATTCTTGCGAACAATTATAATATAATCAATAACATAAATTTATCGAGTTAACATGGCCGAATTTCCTAAAATGCGTCCAGCGCTTTTATTATTATGATACCAGAATGCTAAAAATTATTTTCTACTTTTTAGTGGACTTTATATTTTATAAAAGCTTGTATTTAAAAAGCTTTTTTTGTATAAAACTATTTAAATTTGTAAACTGCATATTCGTAGCAGATTCGGTCATAAATTTCCAAATATATTAGCCCGCATTTACCCCCTTAACTATCCCCACCAACGTATGTTTTTCCTCTAAAAAAACTAGAAAATATTTAGTTTTATGACATATTTATAGCGAGCGGCTTTGGTTCAAAAGTTATGCATTTACAAATGTCTCAACACACTCTTACCCCCTCCACCAAACACCACCAAATTATTTTTTCTTCCAAAATTAGGAAACAATATAAATTTGAAACTGCATAATCGTAGCAGCTTTGGTTTAAAACTTATGAATTTTCACACACATAAGACACTTAAAGTAAATATTTCAAAGCATCCGTATCGGTATACGTAACGCGTTCGAAACAAAGTTAAAATACGCTACATTTTTGACTTGTTTATGCGATGTTTCGAACGATGCCCGCTTTTTTGAAGGGTGCGATGACAGGACTGCTGATTGAAATCGTTGCGTACGTTCGTGGGTCCCTAACTATACGTACATCCTTCCGTACGCAACGAGATTCTGTCATCACACCCGTCAAAGAAGCAGGCATCGTTCGAAACATGGCATGAGCAAGTAAAAAATGTAGCGTATTTTGACT
The DNA here is from genome assembly GCA_963921995.1 of Oxystoma pomonae. Classification (NCBI taxonomy): domain Eukaryota; kingdom Metazoa; phylum Arthropoda; class Insecta; order Coleoptera; family Brentidae; genus Oxystoma; species Oxystoma pomonae. The sequence goes on along the minus strand of OY998166.1, from coordinate 87,621,148 downwards.
TTGTTTCGAACGCGTTACGTATACCGATACGGATGCGTTGAAATATTTACTTTAAGTGTCTATTATTAAATTATCCTCCAACCCAATCCCCAGCAAACTATTTTTAAGTTTTAAATTTGTACTCTAAATCGTCCATTTTGAATCTGCCGTATTTAAACTTTCAGATCTGATCAAATATTCATAATCCCCTTCTCTAAAAACCCTTGTATGCCAATTTTGACCGAAAACGAACTAACTAAATCTTTTCCTCCCTTCTTCCTTGTTAGGGGGAGGTGGGTACGTGATGATACCATATTATTGTATTGTTACTGGAATTTTAAACGCGTACCAAATTTTAAAACAGTCGGATGTGTATAAGTCGTCCATCTTAAATCTGCCATATTGAATATTCAAAATCTGATCAAAAATTCGTATTCCTTATGCACAAAAACCCTCGTATACAAATTTTTTTTTTAAATCGGACAAACTTAGGCGTTTTCCCCCTCCAGAGGGTGCCTAATAATAGCGTATTATTGTATTGTCGCCAGAACTATAATCGTATCCCAAATTTGAATTCAATCGGACATCTAGAAGTAAGTAAAAATTGAGTTGCAAGATTTGATCCGAACATACAAACATAGAGGTAAAGTTAAATAAAAGCTTGTAATAATAAACTTAATGTTTTCTAATTTTGAGAAAAAAATAATTTGGTGGGTGTTTGAAGGGGTTGATATATCTGAAAATTAATAAGTTTTGATCTAAAGCTGCGGTTTTATAAATTTAAGCTTGGTCATGGTGTTGATGTAAATTCATAACAACTAAGGCTGCTACGAATATGCAGTTTTTAGATTTAAAATAACAAATTACTTCCTAATATTACAGAAAATTGTGACGAAACAAGTTTCCATCGATCTTGCGGCTATATGCCTAATATGCCCCTAAAAATGACCAATGCGTGCGTCCACCATGCCTGTGACCCAAACAATGTCTGAGCTTCATTTATTTGAGATTTCGCACTATTTACGTTTATGTAATGGATTAACACTTACGGCCCTGGCTATATTAACTGTCTTACGATAAAAATAACAAAGTTATGATTGTTTTCCACAAACCAAAACTGCACTTATTTTTGCAATCGACGCGCGTTTCGCTAAAAACGTTAGGATAATCAGGAGAAAATAAACAATAAACTAAATTAACCTACACTCTATCTTATATACTATCTTTTGTCACGCTGTATATTCCTATCTCCCCTCAACTAAAGAATAAAGTGTACTAAACGGAATGGGGCCTCTATCTTTATTTAAATTATTTTTGGATTTAATGATTTCCATACTTTCATATGCATTCAAAAGTCTTTTGTTTGGTACACTTTTTAGAAGTTTTAGGTTATCTAATGTGAATCTATGATTGTTTTCAAAAGCATGCTCGGCCACACTTGACTTTTCTGTTCTTCCGTATTTTAAGTGTGCTAAGTGTTCTTTGAATCGTGTTTGAATAGAGCGTCTCGTTTGGCCAACATATTTTTTGTCACAATCCATGCAACTAACTTCGTAAATTCCACTTTGTTCTAGAACTGTAGTTTTATCCTTGGGATTTCCTAGTAAACTTCTTATTGTGTTTCCGGATTGATATACTAATTTAAGAACGTTGTTATTAAATACTTTTTGTAATCCTTTCGTATGATTACGATTATAAGGAATTGATACAATTACATACAATTGTGATACAATTTAAATAAAGATAGAGGCCCCATTCCGTTTAGTACACTTTATTCTTTAGTTGAGGGGAGGTAGGATTATAAAGCGTGACCAATCACAAATTATTAGTCTTATCTCCGCCCACTAAAAGATAGTATATAAGATAGAGTGTAGGTTAATTTAGTTCATTGTTTATCGTCTCCTGATGATGCTAACGTTGTTAGCGAAACGCGCGTCGATTACAAAAAAAGCGTAGTTTTGGTTTGTGGAAAACAATCATAACTTTGTTATAGTGCAACTAAATGTTCCAAATTCCCAACATAGTTACGATAACAATAACAAAATTGCAAAAAAATGGTTCAAAAACCCTCTATCTAATCAACACTCATGATAAAATTTAAACTAAACGAAATCGAAAATTTTCTGAATGAGGCCCTTTCCATATGGCCAGAGGAATCTAGGTGGAACAAAAAAACTTGTTGTTACGTATAGCTATCTTTGTCATATGGAATTAGTTAGGACGAGTTGTACTACTACTACCAGTTGTACTTGGTTAAGATTGAGGTTAAATGTTTAAAAAATTGCTTTACATAACATAATTTTATTAATTAATAAAATTAATACCGATGTTTAACTTCCCTATATATTAAACAAGGGTTAAACTTTCGTAAGTGTCCTAACCAACAGTTTCGAAAACAATATCAGCAGAAATATCATCCAATAGCGTCAAATGTTTGATTTTTTTTTATCCACTTACAAATAAACATTTGCGTTTATGTTTGTCTACCATTCAAACCTCCTGAACCTATAATTATAAAGTGTTTAAAAACCAATATAAACAGCCCGGGGTCAGTTAATCGCGCAACGACAAAAACAATATCCATTTTGGGTCGATAACAATTTAGTTGGGCTATCGGATGACACGGAAATTGCATTAGAAGGAGTTTTAAGTTGACAAAATGTGGGGAAAATAGCAGAACACGATACCTTACTTAATTTGGGAAAATACCAACAATGGAATAATTTGTGCAATCTAACGCCCGCTTGACATGGCGCAATAAAACGCGAATTGCATGCAAGTCATCTCTCGCTTTACCAGTAAAATGACATGGAAACAGAAAACTTACAGTTTTTATTTTATTGCTTTTATTGTTTTAAGCTTGAGGAGTTCAATATCACCATCTATAGGGTGGGCCAAAAAAAACGGGACTTTTTTGATTATCCATTACTTAAAAACTACCTGTCCGATTTTAAAAATTTTGGTCATTTTGAAAAGCCAGGACATAAAAATTCAAGATGGCGAACAATTTTAAAAGATAGGTATTTTTTACCCCGCCTGCAATTTTTTTTTGTGCGCCACTGGTGCAAAAGTAAAAATATATTTCGAAAGCCATGTTCTTCCTAGATTTACTGATGTATCGCTTGTTAAAATCGGGTAAGAAATAAAAAAGGAATAAATTTTTCAAATAAGTGCGTTTTATAAGCCTAATTCAGTCAAATAATTTTTTTGGCCCACCCTATATATTAACCATTGTCCGGATCTCTAGCTTCGTATAATAAAATAAATGACAGGACACGATAAGGTGTACCTTACTTAATTTGATAGAATACGAACAACCTCCAAGAAGATCAGTATCAATCATTGTCCGCGCATCTCTCACTTGGTGGGATCTATGAGTTTTTCGTCCCTCTTCTTGCAGGGTTTTATAATAAAGTAACACAATCAAACACCTTTCTTTATTTGACAAAATACGAACAGAAGCAAATTGAATAATTTGTGCAACATTTTTTTAAAAAATTTAAGGAGTTTAATATCAAACAATTTTCAACCCCCCTTACCTCCCTTGTTACACTGGGGAACAGCAAAAATGTTTCTTAGACCAAAATATTACAATCTTACTTATTTTATTATACTAATTAACAATCTGTTTGGCAAACAATGGAACTTGCTTCAAGATGAAGTGGAAGTTTCTGTGTACCGAGGGCCGCGCCGTCAAAAAAACCTAACACCATTTTTTAACATGGAAAACAATTTGGTAGTCTGTATTGACATTGATTATGTCAGTCAAGCCACACTACCCCCGAAAGATATTCGAGTTTTGATATGCTTATAATTTCAAACTATTTTTAAACCACTTTTTAAAATTTTGAACCACACTCCCTCCTCCTGTATGTTTATTGTAAGAGTAATAATTTTGTAACAAATAAGTAATATAGTTTTTTTTGCGAGCCAACTTAAATCTTTAATTGGTATTTTTTCATTACTTGGGTGTAGTTAAACCAAAAAAAAATAGTGTTTGTTCAGAAACAAAAAATTGGAATGTGTTCCCTAGTGTTATGAGATCTGGAAAAAAGTTTTATGTACAGAGGTTGCATAATTTCTCAATGTCAAAATTCGTCAGTAACTTCTTTGTTTTAAATAGAACACCCGCTATATTTTTTAAAATTTAAAATGGCCTCTTTTTCCTGGTTTAAAAATATACAGCATGTTTATCTTGAATGGTTCTCGAGTAAAAGGAAAAATACTTTCCCGCTAAACTATATTTACTTGTCTAACACATTGTACTTATGAGAAAGAAAAGCCCTTCTTAATTTAAAAAAATAAAGAAGTTAATCCCAAAATTTGACTTTTGCGATGACAGCTCTCAATTTTCAAGGACTTCATTTGAAAATTTACGGAAAACTGTCCAACTTGTGTACATAAAACTTTTTTCCAGCTTCAATATAAGGGTGGTAAGGTGGGTGGAAAATATAGTGAATAATCCTGTACCTCACTTAATTTGGGAAAATAGGAACAAGGCCAAAATAACTTGTGTAATATTTTTTTCACCTCCAAGGAGTTCAATATCTAGGTTAACTATTGTTTTTTTGTTATCAAAAATATATTCCGACATACGTGTAGGTTATTCTAAAATCCGTTATCTTTATTTTCTAATTGAATTGTTACAAAAAAATATCTTACATTCTCGGATTAGTAATAATCTGGAATTTTTAAAATCTTTTTTTTTTAAATTTTATTGATCCAATCAAAAGATAAGATATGTAACAAAGCACTTTGTCTCTATAGATTTTTGTCAGCAGCACTTAGAACGTGTAAAAGATGACATTTTGATATGAGGTACCATAATGGCCCAAGTGTCACAAATGGTTATCGTCGGAAAATGTATAACAATAATAACTTTGAAAAATAAAGAAAATAATGTAAAAATCAGGGTTGGCAAGGCCAAGAGACGAAAAATCTAGTGCGCATGCTTGACGCAGTCTGCTCGTCTTCAGATGATTTTTTTGCTCTGCGGTTTTTCGAGGCTAACTTAATTGGCAGAGTTATTATCGCTATAGCTTTTTTTCATCAAAATGCAAGGGCAGGGCCGTTATATTGTCTTACATATGCAATCACCCCTTCACAGAATTAAGACTAAAACCACTCGAGAAACCATCCTTGTTTTTAAATATAAATAAAGTTTTTTTTTCCGAAACATAGGTAATAACCCAATACCTAATAACCTGGTCATGGTTTAAAAAATCTCAAATTCTCCGCATTTGAGTGCGCCAACTAAAACACTAAATTGTACAATTATGTGTACCGAATAAAGTTTGCACTTGGGTAACTACTGAAATGGGCTAAAACGTGCTTTCTCCAGACAATGCTTATACGCGACAAACTCCAACTATTTGAGGTCAGTCAAGCCAACCCCCCCCCCCCAAAGAATCTTGAACCAATTTGGAACTAATTTTGAACCACACTTCTTCCTGGTTTCTTTTATATTCAAAATGGGGGTGCAGCCGGACGTCAAGCTACATCCCCCTCATTTAAAGCGTAGAAAAAAACGAAAAGCACCTATCCCAAAATTAAGAACTAATTTCGAACTCCTAATATCACCAAAAAGAATTTCCAAAAATCCACCCTCGTACAATAAGTATATTTTGAGATCATACATATTTTTTGGAAGTAAACGTGAAAATTCAAAAAATACCTTTTGTGAGGTTTGGAAATTAATGAAAAAAGTAGAAAAATTTAAACAAAAGTAAGCATAAAAATAATAAGGTTTTTTTTAACGATGGCATAAATTTGTAGTATTTCAAAAATAAAAATATATTCCTGAATATCTCTTAGATTTGGTTTACATAAAGCCATTGTTATGCCTACATTTTAATTTTTTCCTGTTGCTAAGTCTTTATCACCTCCTAAATCACCGATATCATTGTTGTCTTACTGATAAGCGATAACCAGTGCATCATCAAGTTAACGATTATATCACTTGTTTTTTGAAATTTTCGTATAGATTCTCAGGGCATAGCGCTATTCGGCGCGTCTTTTTTGCGAGCTGCGAGTTTCAAAAACTCCTTTCTGTCTAGAGTATTCTTTCGCACGAGAATGTATTTTATTGAAAACAATCAATTTTTGGAGATATTGTGGTCGGTCTGGCTTACTTGGTGCTTGTTGGTGGAAACGCGATTCTTGAAATTGTTTCCAGAAAAAGAAGAAATCTGATCACACGGTTTGTGATGGGCATAATACAAGTGTTAGATTTTGGACACAACGAATGGACTCATTATCTATACCGGAGACATTTTTTGCATCATAAGGATTACAGGTCTCAGTTTTATTGCGGTAAGTCTTGTTTCCTGCATTTTTATCACCTCCTAAGTAACAATGGCGGTTACTTCCTAAATTGGAAAATTTCTTTCTAATATGTCATCAAATGCAAATTAGGTATATTTTATCTAAAGTCACTTGGAACAGTAGAATAGAGAAAGCAGTATAAAAACCCTTGTCGGCGTTTTCTTTGTGAAACAACACTCTTGCCTGCTTGTACTTTCCCTTTGACCGCCGACCTAAACGCTGACCAATCAAAATCTTCGCGCGCCTTTCTCATAGGCTGTGTCTTTGACTGGGCGTAGTTAGATATCTGTTGCTAAATCTCATATTTTTTCGAGTAGAAGAGGATCGTAAATTAGTGAATGGTTATGTGTCCGTGGGATTTTTAATGAAGGAGTTTTGTGACTATGTGGGAATGATAGCTCTTTAGTCACACAATCAAGTGTTACCGGGTGTTTTGTTCGCATCCGTGTAGAAAAGGTTGATTTGACGTCATCTTTCAAGATGGCGGCCAAAAATCATAAAAAATACACCTTTCGCTACCAGGCCATGATTATACTCGATTCCATATAATTCGAGGACGAGGATTCCAAAAAATTTACTTTTAAGGTCATCCGATATTAAATGACCTTGAAACTGTTCGGCATGTATGCCAAATTCGATCCTTAGGGTTTGATGCAGTTTGAAGCTTCATGACCTTGAAAAATACCCCAGTACCAAAAATAACATACTAAAGGGCGCTATTCATCAACTGTTCATGCGAAGAGAACCAAATTTGACAACAAAGATAAGAAGGTCAAGTCCAACAATTTTGTTAAAAAAAATTTTGTTCAGCTATGACGTGTTTCAATAAGGCGGGGACTTTGTTGGCTAGACAAGTGAGTAGAACATAAAATTCACAGTTCCAAAACTGAAAACAACAGGCATATAGGTCATTTTTACTAGGGTATAGCATAAGCATCTGGGACGCCAGATCAAAAGAAATGGTAGAGAGGTTTAAAATGAAGTGTTTATTGATGGCTAAGACGTTAATTTCATCTCCGGCACTTAAAGTTTTTGCGTAGTTGTAAATTGTAAAAAAGCACTACAAAAAGTTGGTTTTTCAATTTTACATGATATTTTCAAGGTCAATCAAGGTCATACATCAACTTTTTTTTTCATATTAAGCAGAGATAAGTCAATAAGAATTGATGGCCAACTTTTTATTTTTACTTTTTTACATAATTGTAATTTGTACATTTTTTTTAACAAAATTGTTGGACTTGACCCAATTTGGTTCTCTTGGCTTGAATAATTGATGAATAGCGCCCTTTAGTATGTTATTTTTTCAAGGTGTTAATTTTGCTGGGGTATTTTTCAAAATCATGAAGCTTCAAACTACATCAAGCTCTAAGGACCCAATTTGGCATACATGCATTTGAAGTTGGTCTGACAAAACGTCGAATTCTTAAGATTTTTTGAAGAGAAAATGGCAAAAATCTTGTTTTTTGCGATTTTTAGGGTAATTTAAGGTCAGATGACCTTAAAAGTAAATTTTTTGGAATCCTCAGCCTCGAATTATATGAAAACGAGTATAATCATTCCCCGGTTGCGAAAGTTGTATTTTTTATAATTTTTGGCAGCCATCTTGAAAGATGTCGTCATATCAACCCCTTCTACACGGATGCGAACAAAACACCCGGTAACACTTGATTTTGTCACTAAAGAGCTATCAAACCCACATAGTCACAAAACTCCTTCATAAAAAATCCCACGGGATAGAAATTATCGACATATGCCCCTACACTAAATGCTAAAAGTGCGAACGCCCCTGTATATTGCGGTGTGTCAAGTGAGTTCATATACACTATAACTCTCTAACTAAAAAATTTTACCCATAAATCACATTTATACAAATTAATAGGGTGAACCGGGGTGAACACAGAAATCCTAATTCCATGTCTCAGTTGTCTAGCTTCTGGGACATAAGTCCCGAAGGTCACTTATACCATCACTTTCTGCCTCTCCTTGTGAAAGGGAACCTAAAAGAGAGATTATATTCCACCTTATGGGTATATCCGTCCTCTGAGGGTAAACAAAACCTCGTCAATTCTAAAGCGGAATCTTGGGAGGGGGAGGGGAAGGCATAATGCACGTGGAAGGTTTTTTCAGGATTATATCTGGAATTTTTTATTTGCTCAAGTGTCTAGTTTAACTCCTAAATATTCCACTTCATGTTCTCCGTTCTAGAAAAGTACTTTTTTACAAGCGTGTAGAAAATATGATTTTCCACACTATTTTTATTTCAAATTTTTATGCACGGAAATGTTAAAAACAAGTAAATTACATTATTAATGCGTATACTAGCTGCATTAAGTAGGCTTTGAAATACTTGGTTGCTATGGATGACAATTGCTTGTTTATTGTGACGTCTCAGTTTCTTGTCGATTTGCCCTTTTTTTATCAAATCTGGTAGAAAACGATCTAGAAAATATGGAAAACATTCCAGAAGACATCTTAAATGCAGCTGAAGGACTCAAAGCGGATTTGCTACCCGAAAAATTCGAAGAAAAAGTATCAGAAAAAGTTCGTGCACTTCTGTAACTACAGGGGTCGTATTTTCGAAACCATACGAAATTATTCGCATGCGACTACTTCCGTCTCTTCCTATACCGTATAGAAAAGGAGGCAAAAGATATGCCGATATGCTGATTCATGGGTAGTACGTGCAAGAATAACCGGTTTTTCATGCGAAACAACACGAATGCCTCCACCCACTCGTGCAATATTGCGTTAAACCAGTCGAATTCGAACGCGGTCCACACATACCGGCTTATCTTTCGCCTCTCATTTCACACGGTATAGAAAGAGACTGACATAAAAATTGTTGATTATTCAGTATACGTATGCGGATATTTTCGTATGGATTCGAAAATCAGACCCCAGATCCTGCCGATACCATCATGAAGCGCAAATAATTGTACTTTTAAAATAAATAAATTACTATTAATAAATAAAATAACGTTTCTGATTTTTTTACCTTAGTTTTCCTCACGCTTGTAGAAAAGCAATTGTTTCTAACATTTGCGGAAAATCTTGTCCACACTTAATAGGAAAATAGCTATTTTTTCTTTGCAAGCATTCTAATTACCCAACAGAGTTGCATTTATCAGCTTAAATTATTTGATAAAAATATTCTGTACTAATTTCTAATGGATATTATTGCTCATATCCATTTTAAAGACCACCACTATTCATCTACCCTTAGATTAAAAAGAGACAAGATACCTGACACTTACGGAGACTTTGGTTATATTATTATATGGAACAATGTTTACCTCTCTGTTGTTTATAGTAAACACACCAGTGGCGTACCTACTTAAATAGAAATTTACACATGGATTATATTATTAAAATTTTACTATAATATGAAATCTGCAAATTAATTTAAAAAACATGCAAAAAATAATTCTGCCAATTGAGCTTTGGAAGCCTCCTAACAATAAATGTTAATATAATTTTATACAAAGGAAATTTATTACAAAGTTTGTATATGATTTATAGCAATTTCAATTTTGATCACAATAAAATTATGCCAAACATTAAAACAAAGAAACACAGTCCATAGCACCTGGAACATCAAGAAAAAAAAATAATATTACCCACTAGATAAAAATTATGTTATTGTGTTTGTTATTTTTATTATTATTTCTGGTCATTACCAGAAACTTACTTATACTGACTTCTTCAGTACACAATAAAGTCAATAATGCTTGGGGTACATAGAGACATCTAGGTCAGACAAAAAGATTTAAATACCAATTCGAAGCGCGAGCGCAGATGGCAACGGCGGCAGTATAAATCAACGTTAATATTTTGCTAATAGGTAGGAATTCAATATTCTTACAAACCTGAACACATCTGAATTGACTTTTACTGTTATTTGCAAGTTGGTTTAAGGACTTAACCTACCTTTATTTTATAGTCTTTACAAAAAAAAACCTTCGAAAATATCTTATTTGCGCATTAACTACTTCATCAAAAGTATGCTTTATTTTATCGTCTTTATAAAAAAAAACCTAGAAAAAACCTTATAAAAATGTTCGAAAATATCTCATTTGACGCATTGTGAATTAACTACTTCATAAAAAAAATGTGTTTCTTGATATTAATTAATAATTTAAGTATATTTCATAAAAAAAATTATTTTCTGTGTACCTACCGGCATGTACCGCCACTGACTGATTTCACTTGCTCTCCCTTTGTTAAAAATATTCTCCTACTGGTAAAAAAACACATTATGAACGTTTTTTGACAAAATGTGATTTTAAAACGACTTATAAACTGCTTAAAACATCCTGAAATTCTAAAATAATTAACACGAAAAAGCTTATGTCAATAAAAATATCATCCGACCGTCTGCGCTCTGCCGACTTTCCCCACCCACAAGCCAATCACGACCTAAAGTGGTTGAGACTGAATTCTCTGTCCCTATTGTTCTAACGTCATTTAAAAGGATAGAAAAATAATCGATATTTCTCACCTTTGTTTTGTTGTGATTTTATTTGTGAATAAACAGTGGTTATTATTTGCCAAGGAGTTTTCGTTGGACCAGATATCTTGTCTCTTTTTAATCTAAGCATCTACCCATGGAAATTGTATTGGTATCCAGGAAAACTTGATTTTTGGGCGAAACACCAATTGTATTGATTCTTCTATGGTTAGAGCTTATGACAGTGTTATGTTTTTAATCTTATCTTAAATCTTGAACCAATGTGATATTGTTTTTAAATGCGATTTCTGGTATTCAAAAATAATCGATTCTTGTTTTTGTTTTTCAAAATTTTTATTTAAGAAAAACGCATTTTTAATAGCGAAACAATTGCTTCGCATTAAATTCGATGGTTCTCGACTCGCGCGCGATTATGATTCTCCTGCACGCCTGGAAGTTTAAACGATTTATGCGATTTTTATCAAAAGTTTTGGCCCAAAAAACAGACCTAGATTACCTTTTGCATGCGCTAATGATCCTCCATTAGCTCCACCACCCCCCCCCTTTTCCGGTTGGCGTATTGTCAGATTTTACATATATTCGCTTTTTGCCTGTCCTTTTCGCTAAATGAGCTTTTTGTGGCTTCCGCGTGTGTATGTGTGCTGTAGGCTTAATGATTATATACTTGGTAGCAGTGGCGCACCGAGTGGGGGGAGGGGTTTGAGTTAAATCCCCCCCCCGGGAAGGCTGGTTATATACAATTGGCACAATCAAATAACAGCAGAAATAAAATATATAGGGAATAAAATACAATGCGCTATAACACCTTTCATTTTTACGATTTCGTTCGTTCATGACCGCTATAAAAATGTTTGATTTTTTTATTTGTTTTCAATTTGGATCACCAACAAAATGATCTTTTTAATGTAATTTTATCAAAGCATTTTGCCTACGATTTGTTGTCGAAAATGGCATATTATTGCCATTTTGTAAAAAAATTGCAGCTGCGGCGCATTCTACCATTTGTACAAACAACTTAAATTCCCAAAACCCTATCAATAATTACGATTTTAGTTTAATTTTAAGTCAAAAAATTTTGCCTGCAACAACCCCCCCCCCCTCTACATTTGAGCCCAGGTCCGCGGTTGTAAGCACCTGTTTCCTTGTATCAATAATTGTGGTCACATTTTTACTTCAAATTAAGTTTTTTTATTATTTATCCTTAACCCCCCCTCCCCGAAGCCAATTCTTGAGTGCGCCACTGTTTGTAGTAAATCACAGTTGGTAAGTGGTTCAATAATAGAGACATAAAACTATTTGTAACTCATCGCGGTATACGTATCCGCATCTAGCGAGAACCAAGCACGCATTAATTGGTCAGAAACTTGTACCACGTTCGAAAAGAGCAGATATATGCTAATCTAAGGTGTTCTTGAACGTGATAGTTGTTGAGATGCGTTAGGTATCACGTATCGTTACGGCACACGTATTGTATCTCAGCACCTATTACGTCCAGAAACACCTTAAATTAGCATATATCTGCTCTTTTCGAACGTGCTACAAATCAATGTGCTCGGTTCTCTAGATGCGGATACGTATACCATGATGAGCTACAAATAGCTTTATGTCTCTAATATCCGTATGTTATGCGGATCAGCAAGAAAGGAGTGGACGCTTTTTTCTATCCCTCTTTCTTTCTCTTTACCTTTCTTTATCTATCCTCTGTCTTTACCTTTCTGCATATATTTTTTAGGCATATTTTGTAAACAAGGGTGGCGCGAAAAAACGTTTCTGACTGTTCATTTTTATTTCAAGAATTTTTTTAAAGCCAAGACTTTAAATTTAACAATTTGACGCCAAAATTGACAATTTGTAAAAATCCAATATGGCGGACATTTTTAAAAAATAGGTATTTGTAACCCGGCCCCACCTGCATTTTTTGATGGGCGCCGCTGGTAAAAAATTTGAACTTTTGCGTGTAAATCATTGTTTTCTCGAGTGTACTGATGTGTCGCTTTTTTACCTCGGGTAAGAAATAAGAAAGTTATGAATTGTTGAAATGATTGCGTTTGGTAAACCTAATTCATTCAGGTCGTGTATTTAGGTAGGTATAAGAACTAAATATGATTTGATTTAATGTATTTTGAACCATTTTGAGAATATGAGATTTATAGCGCTTTCGTTTATTGCTCTAAAACCACTCTCGCGTTCGATTTTTTACGAATCTGTTACTCCCGATTTGAAACCGATCGATCTTTTTGCTCCCGCAAAATCGCGAGAGTGGAGGATTTAGAGCAAAATAAGGTCATAACCCTACTTTTTTGAAACATTCCAAACAGTCAAAACAGAAAAAAATGGATAAAAAAAAAGTTTATTGAAATTGAAGAATTTTTTTGTTCAACTTGTACTCAAAAAAGGTAGCCCCCAAAAGCGAGTCAAAATACGAAAATATGTGAGACTAGGTACTTTTACTTTTTTAATTAATATTCGGTTTTGTTTTCTCTTTGTGAACCCGCGTATTTTTCAAAAATATTGAAAATGAAATAAATAAATAAAAAAATGAGGTTAAAAGGTAATTTTTCGAGAAAATGACGTGTTCGATAATCACTCTCTGCGCGAACGCTCCGGTTGGGGTTCAGAGCAGCCGCGGGTAGATCCGTGACGTCACTACACTACTCCCGATCGATCTAAGAGTAGAGTTCAATAACAGTACAAAATATGTAATTTTATCATTTGCGCTGACCACAAAATATTTTTTTAAATGAATTTTAATTTAAAAACAAAGTATAGTTTCTTGTGTGCCCAACCTCCAACCAACGGTCAACTAAGGGACTCTTTACAAACTGCGTTTAAGTAAAAAAAAAGTAAAAATTACACATTGTTAATAATATTTTTTTGTTAATATTGAACTTTTTAGTCCGTGTATTTCTTTTAAATTTTTAAAAAAATGTGTAAGATTGTTTAAACTTATATGACATGACACCATGACCATGTTTATTTTGGGTGCACTTAAAGCCTTGAGGGCAGCCTGGCTGTCGGAGCATATGCCTATGTCCCTCCTGCCATTCCTGACCTCCGGTAGGGTTGCTGCCATGATAATGGCATACACTTGTGCTTGAAATACCGTAGCGTGTTCTCCAAGTGATTCTTATTAAATCTGGCACAGAAATTCTTTATCACCAGGCGATGGGTTGGTTAGTTTTTGGCGGGGGTGGGAGATTGTAAGGTGACCAACCGTCCCGGTTTTTCCCGGTTTTTCAGCAAAAGTTCGGTTCGCCCCGGTTTTGATACCATTGTATTTTGTAAGTTTAAAATCACTGCATTAAAAAAGCGGATGTTCTCTGCAATCTATAAATTTGAATTGAAACCTTACTTAAATTATTTTTCTTTCATAAGTATTTTGGAAAATACATCTTAATATTATTAGGGGTGCATATAAGAAAAAATACATGATATAGAATACATTGAATGGCCGGAGTGTCCCGGTTTTGCCCCTTTAGGAGTTGGTCACCTTAAGATTGGGAAGAGGGTAGTAAACGAGAATAAACTTTAAAAAAAATAGCTCATGATCCGTGGTAGCGGCGACACGAGGTTTTTACCTTGAGATAGATAATTAGATTTTACATATATATATTTTTTTTTGAAGGTTTTTATGGCGGCAGTTTTTGTTATTTTTACTATTATCTTAAGCCCTAGCCGACCAAGTCTGGGGGGGGGGCACAAGCTGCAGCAGCCATTCTAAATAATAAAAAGCATATTACCTAAAATAACTAGGTATGCGCACATGGGTTTTCACAAAATAATATTTTGAAACAATTTTGTAATAAAAGAGAAACATTTTACTGAATAAATGATTAAAAATTGTAATAATAAATTCACATACAGTAATGTTGCCATACAAATAGCCATCGGCCCTTATCTTCCGAGCTGTCAGATTTAGAGCAAAAACTTTTTAAAAAGCCAAAAAGCGTTTCTTATCTGTCGATCGCATTAGCAGAAGCTGAAGGTAGAGGGAGCCACTGAGTGGCGCTATCTTTCGACTAATTGCTGTAAAATATTACGCTTGGCATTTTTTGCGTTAAATAGTATAGTCATGGAAGCCCGCAGTGGAGGTCTTATCGGAAAGACCCCGAGAGATAGATGACTGTAAAGTGAAATGAATAGTTCAAGTAATATCAGGGTGGTTCGGAGAGTTTTATCTGATTTTATTTTTGGAACAGAAAAATGTTGGGAATTAGTATCCACCTTACAAAATCAAAATTTTAATAATTCCAGAATTATGTACTTTTTATGTGCTAATTTCTTCCCCTTTTAAAAATTTGTTTTGCTCTTTCAGTTTTTGAGAAAATAAATAAACTTAGCAAGCCCAACCTAAAATAAAGGTTAAAAATATCCGTTAGATATCTTAGAATTATATGCTTTATTTATTAAAAAAATGTTGTGAGCTCGCTAATTTTATGTAAACCTAGCAAGCACAACCCTAAATAAAAGTTAAAAATATCCGTTAAATATCTGATAATTATGAAAATATAAAAATACTAAAGATTTTTTACTTTTTTTTTAAAGTCCCTAAAAAAGTAAAAAATCTCTAGTTTTTTTTTTTATTTTCATGGAGCATATAAAAAAACATAATTCTGAGATAGTTATCGAATATTTTTAAGCTTTAAGGGTGGGCCTCCTAGGCTTATATAAAGCTAGCGAGCCCACAATATTTTTTTTTAAATAACTAAAAAAGTTAAAATTTTTTATCTTTTTGTATATTTTCATGAAGCACTTTTTATGTACATAATTCTGAGATATTTAAGTGATATTTTTAACCTTTATTTAAGGTTGGGCAAAAACTCAAGAGCACAAAAAATTTTAAAAGAAGGTGAAATTAGCACATAAAAAGCACAAAATTCTGGACTTATTAAAATTTGGATTTTATGAGGTGAACTCACTATAGGTTTATGGAGCTGCGAAAATACTGTTTTTTTACATGTGAGATGGTTTAAATAACGATTGAGGCAAATAGCTCTTTAATATCAGTTTTTACCATATTCGCAATTGAATCAATGTTTTTTTAAAGTAACCTACAAATTTCTTGTAAATACGCACAAAAGACGTTAAGATATGGCCGTTCCTTTTAAGTAAAACAAATGGCAAACACGCACAATACTGTGTTTACATAAACCACTTTGTCATAGGATTTTTAGCGCGGCGGCACACAACATGGCCGTTTCGGTTCGTAGCCTTGCGAAAAGGTATTGGGCCATTGTTTTATCCATTTTCATGTTTACCCACAGGATATCTATTTAGAGTGAGGAGGATTTTTAAATTTCCCTTATTTGTGCAAATTTACTAGAAAGTTGGCAGGTACATTTCCGAAAAAAAATTATAAATTGAAAAAAACTGCAACCTTTCTGTTTTGTTTTCAATCTAATCTATTTGTCGGCGTTTCGCCCTTTTTGGGGGGAAGCGGGAAGAACATAATATTACCTGGAGATCATTTTCCTTATTCTAATCTGAAAGGAAGGAAAGGAAAAAAATATTGTAATGCTATTGAACTGCTTGGAAGGCCAAAAAAAAAATTTTTTTTGAAAACATTTTTTTTTTAAATAAAACTAACGAATGGATCGCTATCTGAAAGTTTTTATTTAAGGAAAAATGTTTCGAAAAAAATATTTTTTTAGACCTTACAAGCAGTTCAACAGCCTTACAATATTTTTTCATTTCCTTCCTTTCAGATCAGAAAAACGAAAATGATGTCCATGTAATTTTATGATCCCTCCCGCTTCCCCCATTTTGCGATATTTTGATAAAGACCCCAAAAAGGGCGAAACAGGTGCATAAAATATTTCCCAATGGAAATATTTTTAAAATTTAGTCCAATTTTTGTAAAGAAAAGCACTCGTGCGTATAACCAAAGAAAAAATCACTCTTCCTGCTTCGGGATCGGAATTTTTTCTGGTTTACGTACTCATCAGTGCGGCGTAGCGTGACTTAAAGTGCGGGGGGAGGGGGGGGCGAAGGCTCAAAAGGGCACCACGGTTGCTGGTACCTACCTGATTTTCAATGTTTTAATAATAATACCCTAACTTTTCCAGGTTTTCCCTGACCAAAAATTAAAAGTATTAAGGTTATGTTAGAAGTTTTAATAAGCACATTAAAAAAATAATTTTTATTTAAATGTTCACAAACTTGTGGATCTATAAATACTTTGTAATTTTTTTGTTATTTAAGCAGAACACAAAAATTTGTGTATTAAAAAAAGTGAGTTGGGGTGGGATCCACTGTCAAGTCTGGACTTGTTTCCAAAATTATGTCCTTTCACCGTAGGTAAAAATTTTGAGAAAAATATACTGAAAATATCATTTTTGACACGTTTTCTATGTTATCGCGCAACAGACAAAATTTTTTTGCAATATAGTCCGATTATATTTGCTATGTTTTCATGGGTATTGACTTCGTTTTCAAAACTCATTGTATCTTCTTCTTTTATAGAGCGTGTTCTTTATCAAGAGCAAGAACACGTTATAAAAAAGAAAAAGATACAATGAGTTAAATACCCATGAAAACATAGCAATTATATCGTTTACTCATATTGGTCAGTAATTGTTACATATTGCGGCGCGCGTAACTAACGTTTATTATACGCTGCCTAAAAATAATGTTTATTTGTGGGGGTCTTTAAAATATAAACTGCTTAAAATGAAAATGTTTTATTACTTTTTTTTAGCTTTACTAATTTTGTACTAAATTTTGGATAGTTTGAGACAGTACCCTGGGACGAATCACTTAATTTTGCATAATTTTGTGTTTTTACATATTTCTAAATATTCAAAAAAAATCTTTTTATTGACCTTTGGAAGCAATAAAGAACTTTATATAACCAAATTTAAATTTTATCAAACTATACGAATGGTTTCTCGGGGGGTAATAAAAGCCTTTTTTGTGCACAATTTTGGGTCATTTAAAGCACTTTTTTTACATACCTAGCAGTTAGAAAAAATCTCCAAAAATATCATACATGTATTTTCTCCAATGCTAGCTGCAGATGCTCACAGAAGCACAGAAGATGTTGTTCTGTGACAGAAGCTTGCGTGTTTGTAGCGTTTAAGATCGAGTTGCTTCTAGAACATCTCTTTTTGCGTGTTGTTGGGAAAAAACCCTTTGTCCACAATGAAACTCACATCTACTTATGTTTTATTGCCATGACCCTAATAAACATTTGACTAGGGTAGTTTCTTATTCGCTATTTTTTTAAGGGGGGGTTTATCGAATTTTTCATATTGATAATTTATAATATTTTATAATAATACATTATTCTGAATAGAAGTATTTACCCAAGTTTTCATAGTTATAATTCACAATTCATAAGCACAGTGCATAATTTAAAAGTTGGTTAATTTTAACTTTATGCACTATCAATATGAAAAAAGCAAAGAAAACATTTTGGTTGGTAGATTTCAAAAAGGGATTGATTGATTTTAGCTGATATTAGAAAACCGAAATTTAGCAAGAAGGAAGAATACCTAACCTGTTGAGGTTACGCAAAGAAAAACATTTTTTTTGTTCTTCTTTTTTGTCAATTGGGTATGTCAATTTTCAAAATTTATCCTAATGCACTATGCTTATAAACTCTTGGATAAACAGGTGCTGTTATTAACACTAAAATTGTGCTTATACACTATTAATTAAAGTTATGAATTATCAATATGAAAAGTTGGGTAAACTCGGCTTTAGTTAAAATGACAGAACTTTTTAAAATGTATCAGTAAATTTAAATACATATTTATATTTATACTCGTAATAGATATGGGTAAATAAAAATAATGGTATAATTATTATCTGCTAGATAAGTAAACTTCTATCAATATGTATGTGCATTGGTTGCTTATCAATAATGTGAAGAACCTTGAAAAAAAAGATATTCGCATTTCTTTCCCTATTTTATTTTGCAGAGGTTAGCAATACCGCAGTGTATATTAGATAGACTGTTGCAATACCTAAGTTACTTCCCTCCCTTCCCTTTCTTTGACTTGTATTTTGGAAATTTGAATTTTTAATATTTTTTGCATATTTTTTTATTAACTTTTGCTAAGAAGATTTAAGTGCTTAGATGAATGAATAGGTATCCATAATAGACACTTTTTGGACAGAGCTGGTCTAATTAAGAACGTCACTGAATCAGCGTTAACACATTAAAAAAACAATTTACTTGGTACCTACCTGTGTATGGTAATTAGATTTGTCGTAATTTAGTTCTATAATTTTTTTGATACCTTTGTTGCATAAATTTCAAAAACAATAGTTTTCCTCTCTGCGTCATTAGAGATACTGTATTCCAAAATAAACCCAGAATTCACCCCTTTTGTGGCTGCGATAAGGGTATATATTATAAGATCGCTAGATAAAAACCTCACATTCATCATATCAGAATGAATAGCAGCGGCAAAAATAATCGCTTCGGGGTCGAAATGAGGATTCAGTTATTCAGAGTCTTGCTTCGTCGTAGTTAGTTATTTCACCTCTTTTTGTATGCCCTAAATCGTGTTCTAGAAATGGTGAATTATGACTCTGCTACAAATTATCTTTACTTTTACATTGTAAAAAGTAAGTTAATTTTTGATGCAGATCACATACACTTCAAACAGGTATGTTATAGTAGAACCTTTGAGCATGTATTATGGGGAGCTGAAACTTGGAAAGTTCATGAGAAAATTTTAGCGTTACAATTTTTGATGTTGTTATTTTTGATAAAATGAAAATTACCCAACCAACTATAGGTACCTCAACTTCCTTCTGTTATTCTATGGTTTCAAACGTAATTACCAAATCAAGTGGAGCCAACCAAGAATTGACTTGGGGAGGGGTGTTTAATGATAAATAATAAAAAAAAACTTAATTTGAAGTAAAATTGTGACCATAACCAGGCTTCTCCCCAACCCCCCCCCCCTCAGCGCACTACTGAACTGGCCGCAGATATTCAGATGGTATTTATTGCAGTGTTGATTATTTTATCATATGCTGATTTAACAAAACGATCTCAAATTATGTCAACATACATGTTCAAGAAAGAAAAAACAAAATCACATACAAGCAAGATGTGTAGCTATAAATGAAACATCGATCATAAAGTTAAAAGTCAATGATAAAATTGGCAACGTTTTAGTTCTTAATAAAATACCCTACTAACAATGCCTTAACTTCTTTCTGTGGGGCCAACCAAATAATAAACTGAGTATAGATATTCTGATGGCATTTATTGCATTTTTGATTTTATCAACTACTGATTTAACAAAATCAAATACAACCAAGATGTGTAGTTATAATTAAAATATCGATCATAAAGTTAAAAGTCAATGAGAAAATTGGCAACGTTTTGATTTCCCATAAAATTACCCAACCGTTCAACCAATCATACCAAACGTCATTTATTTAAAAGAATGTTGCCAAATCAAGTGGACCCAACCAAATAGTATACTGAATATAGATTCAGATGGTATTTATTACCGTCTTGATTTTATCAATTGCTGATGTGAACACACATGGTCAAGAAAGAAAAAACAAAATCACATACAACCAAGATGTGTAGTTATGATTTAAACATCGTTCATAAATCGCGATAAATCTGCAACTTATGCGAGCGCTCGGTTATACGTACGTCCTATCTCAAACCATCCACATCCGTGTTATCTCTGTTTGACATCTAGCATAGCAAAGAACAAACTGAAACCTCCCAAGCTGTGTGGCTTATTTGTGGTTTAAGACATGCTGTGTACCTGTATTAAAAAACTTACAATGTATATCTAATATTTAGCATGCTTGAATCACACATATTTCAATGTAGAGCGGCTTGACACTTAAAGACAGAGACTAAATTGATCATTTCGGGTCATGTAACTTTCTTACATAACCCCACTTATCGTGGAGGAAAAAACAAACTTTTTTGTTTCCGCTTTTGGAGAGCCAAACACAAAGTTCAAAAAAACAATAAGTTTAAAATTAATGTTGCTCCGATTTCCCCCGATCTCCGAAAAATATAAACAGGAGAAAACATAACCTTAAAAATCTTGGAGTGCTTTTACTCTATTAAAGATAAAATATTTTTCTTCATCCAGAACCCATTATTGCATAGGTATTTTATTAAAACAAAGGTTTGCTGTCCTCCTTGCTTCTCACGTGACGCAGGTTTGACGGAAACCTAAAAGAACCCTGCCATTTTCTTATGGGGGATGTGTTTTGGTTAAATTTTCTTTATATTTTAATTTTCATCATGGGCATCATGAGTACGCCAAAAGGAGATTAAGAAACTCTCGAAATACACCATTATAACACGATAAACTATTTTATACAAAAAAAACACGAGCAACGGAGTTATTTTTTTTTAATGGCGCGTTTAGACTTGAGCACGCACGCACTGAGCAACCGCGAATGCTCTAGTGTAAACGGCTGTGCGCGCACGCTCGCTCTGAATCTTGCTGTGCGCGCATAGGCGCCAACGCGATCCGCTGAGTGTCGGTCTCTGGTCCTGCTCAAAGGGATTTACGTGCTCAATTTAACCGGGAATTAGTTTTGTGCGCGCACAGGTAGAAATATTTTCATTTAGATTAATCAGCTGTTATTATTATTATTTTGTTGTGTTAGTGCGTGGGTATATTTTCTTTGCTATTATTTATTTTGGAATGGACCAACGATTTATCATTATTATTAATACAAGAATACGAAAAGTTGCCCATTTTATAGGATGTAACCCATCCCCATTATTATTTAAAAACAAAAAAAAATTACGCATGGCTAGAACTGGTTAATACAATGACTGTTGAACATCTAGATATTAATGAGGCCCAAAAAAAGATGAAGAGTCTAAAAATTTGCGTTTGCCACCAACGACGACGTTTTCTTTCTTCTTTTTAATTAAATTGTAAATCACAATAAATGCAGCCGCGGCCACTTTTTTTTGATCGTTCATCATAAACCGTTCGCGAACAAAGTGGATCAACCCATGCGTCAGAAGTCAGAAATGTATTTTCAGTTTAAACAGTTCCGGCGAGCACGCACGAATGCCGTGCGCGTATGCTCAGTGCGTGCGTGCTCAAGTCTAAACGCACCTTAAACAGTTCCGGCAAGCACGCACGAATGCCGTGCGCGTATGCTCAGGGCGTGCGTGCTCAAGTCTAAACGCACCTCAAAAGTTTGTAGCTAACTTGGTTAAATGTCTTTGTTTAGAATTAAGCGAACTTGAACAATTTTAAAGATATTTCCTGGCTCACCTTGTATGTATACGATAACTGAAATTAAGGTAAAAAATGTTAGTTGTGGCCCGTAGAATAACATAACAAATAAGTGTTAACTGGTTGGTAATTTCTTTGTAAGGAAACCTTGAATAAGGGATCTTAAGCGATTTCAGACGTATTTTTTGGCTTACCCTGTGCACATATGGACATTAGTACTGATATCAAAAATGTAGGTCATTATGTGTTGAATCAGATTTTCAAAAACCATTATTATTCCATCTTTAGTTTTGTCATAAACAAACTCACCCTGTACTTATTGGGGAAAGTGCCCACGACGAAAATTGCTAATTGGGAAAAATAACCGAAAAAATCCCCCATAAGAAAATGGCAGGGTTCTTAGCAACAGAACTGTCAATATCATTGTCAAATGTGGATCGAATTGATTGGGAAACAACAGTTTACTAATTTTTATTTTCCTTAATTTTAGGTAAGTTCAAACAGGAAAGAAGTCAAACTTCTACGATACCGAGTACGATACCCAAACTATTGGTAAGTTAATTGTATGACTCTAAAAAGCATTCCCCTTCCCATAACTTACAACTTCTTGATTGTGTCACAAGTGACAAGGACAAAATACAGCCAAGTTTCTTGCAGGTCAGCCCTATCTGTAAATTAGATTTTTTTGCGTATGTCGGTCGGGATATTGTGATTATAATTAACTGGTATTATACTCGAAATAGCAGGCCATACACTAAATTTAAAAAAATAAATCGTCAGTTCACCTCTACGGCTTCTTGCCGCAAGTTTAAAAATGCTGGAATCACCCGACACCTTCGACAGCAAGATGGCGACGACAATTGGGATAAAAGGGTACTAAATCGATATGAGCCTGGAGGTCGATCAACTCGAATAGCTTTGAACGCATCCAGCGAAACATTAGCGTACCGGCAAATAAATCTATAGGCAACTAGCAATACCTTGTGTGTGTTATGCTGTATCGATGGTGGACTATAGCCACATTATGCATGGAAAAGGGAGTCCGCTAGTCTTAACAGATCACAGATCCCAAGAAGTGACTTAAAATGCATACTAATAAGCCAACAGCGTCCGCAAGTCTAAGAAAGACAGGAAATGAAAATGTATGGGGTTAATGCTTTTTTGGTTACGTCGAGATACGAGAGGAATCGGGATAAGAGCTACGTTTTGGATAGATATATATGCTAAATTTATTCTGTGGAGGCTTCACAGAAACTTTGATAAAACCATTTTTTGTTTTTAAAAATTTGACATAGATTAAAGATTTTTATTGACCAGAGTTTTTTGCTCTTTGATTGTGATTGGCTACAATCCAACGTTAATTGGAACCTACTTTAATTATGAATGCACCATATAATCGTAACCTACCCGTAGATTAAAAACAAGTCGAAAGTTTCAGACCACACGACATTCTTTTGATTTGGGTTGTGTTTTTTCGAACGCAGCCGGTGTAGCGATACGTCGCATGTAATCTGTATTGTACGTTTTGAATTTGTACTGTAGAAAAATCCAATAGAAGCTATCCTCACTGCTAGGATCTCTGTAGCCTACAGTTATAATACGCCGGCAGCAGCAGTATGCCCATATCATACCAACAACAAAAAAGTTGGTTTCTGTTTAAACCCTCTCCGATTTTGATGATTTTTTTACACACTTATTCTACCTACAAAAAAACTCGAAAGTACAAAATTTTAGAATTTTGGGACCAGTAGTTTTTGTTTTATTTATTTGTTTTATAACTACGAGTTGAGTGATACCTTGTTTTAAAGTTATTTCAAATACCTATTGAATGATGTACCACATAATATACTTTTTTAAAATTTATGGTATGAAATTTAAAAAAAATATATATATATTTTTCTTCGATGTCTTCTCAACATAGTAAAAAAAAATTTAGGATAGGGAAACGATGGATTCCATCTAAAAAAAAACAAAAATGCCTTTATCAACTTTGCTTCATATTGGTATTTACAAAAAGGGTGATATCTGAAAAAGTATTATAGCTATCACGTTGAGCGATAGCTTGTTTTAAAGGTCTTTTAAAGACCTATTGAATGGTATGTCACTTGATACATAATTTTCGAATTTCAAAAATTCAAAAAAATTATTTTTCTTTTCTATGAAGGTACATATTTTGTTTTAACTTGCTTATGTGATAGGAAAGTACAAAGCTAAAAAAAATATTTTTTCATTTATTCTTTTTTGAAAAATATGAAATATTCTTCCAGTGGCAACTTTATTTCTTATCGAAGTTTGATCAATAATTAATGTGTCAGTAGGTCTTGGATAAAAAAACGATAGAGCTGGACCATAAGGGTGTGAAAAACTAATTTTAAACTCTCCACGTTCTGTGTTTTTTCCATAGTAACAAAACCAGAATCAATTTTCTCAAGTTCCATTGTTTCCAAGCCAGATGCTGAAATAAGTTCATGAATGTGTTCCGTATAAGGATTACTGTGTGTATTTTTTTGAGTTCCTGCGATAGTTTGGGCATCAAGAAATCTTGTTTCAAGATATTTTTCGTGATTTGTATAATCATCTGTTGTACAGTATATGAAAACTCTTTTAAATGATGATAAATGTTGACAAAGTCTTTTCCGTTTTTATATTGGGCGGTATACCCATCGTAAAAATAAAATATTTTGGAGAATGGCTCGAGAACTGAAACAAGAAGCAACGTGAATTTTTTCACATAATATCATATCATAAAAAATAATATTTTTACATTCTGAAAAAAAAAATATTTGAAAATTATATATCATGTGGCACATCATTTAATAGCTCTTCAGAAGAACAACCTCAATATGATAGCTATAATAGTTTTCCAGATATCACCCCCAGAAGGCACTTTTGGTAATTTTTTTCGAGATGGAACCCATAGTTTTCCCATCCTAAAATGTTGTGAGATGTTGAGAAAACATCAATGAAAAATATTTTTTTTTTTAATTAAAAATAGGGTATTTTGAGATTTTTTCAAAATTTTGTTTTTTGAAAAAATTTCAAAAAAGTATATCATGTAGCACATCATTTAATAGGTCTTTTAAATACCTTTAAAAAAAGGTATCACTTTTGTTGGGGCTTGTAAGGACCAGAATTAACAATTTTGCGATTTTCAAAAATCCATAAATCAAAAATCTAAAATTTTTTATTTTTGAGTTTTATTGTAGGTAGATTATGTGTGCCAAAACACATTAAAAGCGGACATGGTCGAAACAATTGGCCGGTCGATTTGATATGGTTGCGATCAGACATAAGGTAAACAATTTGGCGACAATGCCAGATTGCCCTGAAAGTATCTCTACACGTAATGTTTTTAAAAATATATTATTTTTATAACTTTATCATTTACATGGAGAAACACCTTATTATTATTCAAATATATAAAGAAATTTATGTATATTATATATTTGCATTCAAATTTCCTTGGATATTCACAACTTTAAATCAATAAAGAATTTATAATGTGGAGGTACATGTTATGGTACTGGTACGAAAGAATAATTCTTTTTATTTCCCAATATATATCGGGAATAAAACCTACAACAATGTGGCAACCTCGCATTTGTGGCGGGTCAGCCATATAAACGTGTGTACGCTGCTCCATTCATAATTTCTGTACGGCGTCGTGGCTTTAGGATAATCGAGGTTTTGGTATATTTTACAGATTAATCGAGAGTTTTTTAATAGATTTTTAAGTGTTTGTGGCAAAAGTGATGTGACAAAGTGCGTAGTATGACGAAAACTGGAGATTGCAGGTGAAAACCAAACATTTCACAGGTTTGTTATCATATGTTTTTTCGACGCCATCTTGTGATAGGCCGCCATAGGCGTGCAACTAGTGTTGCAATAAATACAAAATGTAATTAATAAATATAGGAAAGAAATAAGTTTTTTTGGGATATTTTTGCGAATTTGTAATAAAAACAATATGGTAAGCACTTATAATTAATTACACTATATTTGGTATAATGAAACAACCCCAGCTGCGAAATTTTTAAATATCCTATATGAGTAGCAAAAAAATGTAAGAGGTGCGTATGATATTTTTATTTCACAGTTTTGATACTGTAGTCAGCTCTTTTTTTCTGCTGAGATTTGTTTATAAATAGTACAAGCGTTCCCGGTATAAATATAAATTTTTAAAACATTATTATGTCAGACACAGGATAAAGAATGTATGTTTGTTACAACTTTTTATTTATAATATTTACATAGGTAGATACTCCACAGAAGATTTTTGTATTTATTGAAAATGTAAAGAAACTTTTGTACGTATTAATTAATATGAAAAATTTTTAATATGAAAAGTTCAACGCACGCCTTTTTTTAAATGGTACTTTATGGTACTTTATGGACCAAATTTTTAAATTTTGAGTTTGAAATGTGTGTTCTAAAAACTACTTTTTGATCAAGACAGTCATCATAAACACTCGTACCATTGTACCTAAGCCTTGCGGAAGTGTCTTTCCCGCTAGAACTCCTCCCGTGCGTAAAAGTATCACTTTCCGCACTAATTAGGCAGATAACTATCTGGAGAACATTTAAAAAATTAATATTTTCTATGTTATATCTTTACATAAATATTTTCACAATGACAAATATAATACCTCTCCATACCCTTGGTATCAATTATTAAATATAAAAAAATTAAAGATTTCCAAAAAAATTTCACAAGTCTGAAAATAACGACCAAACCTTTTTACATTTATAAATAACGAGCCGCTTCTGGCCGCTGCTAAACGTAAGGCGGTTGGAGCATGTGTGAGGAGGAGCATGTCTGGTGCAGTGTTGCCAGTGGAACATAAAATGGTTTTATCTGAATCTAACGACTGATCGCGTTTCAAAGTGATTTATGAATGACTTGATGGCTCTATTTTAGTTAAACGTCTTTGGTTTGACCTCATTTTGAACCTGCTGAGTTTTCAAAATTTCGTGACAGATTCAACAGGTCAGGAGAGACTTTCGCAAATATCGTCTTGGTCCATTGAAAATAAACTTCTCCAAAGCTTGCCAAAGTCATCGAAGAATCGAATTGTATTACAAATAGGATAAGTTTTTAGAAATTGCTTCACTTACTTGAAATTTGACCGCAATAGCTTTCTGTACCATAACAAACTCTTTTGCAAGCAAAGATTACCTATTTTAAATCTTATCTAGACAGTTCATTGTAGCCTTTTCTTACACCTTCACCTTAGGGACTAGGAGAGTAGGGGCTCTACGTAAAGGGGCAGGAACCTCCCACCTACTGTGCTACAGAGATAAGGGTCTAGCAGCCGCCGCCGTCGGAGGACTTATTTATATTCATCAATGCCTCCCTTATCACAGCAAAGATGCCTACGCAGCAAATAGACTGAACCGAAACAGAAATTAAATGCACTAGGCATAAAGGTGCGTTGGACACACTCTCTCCGCTCTTTTTGACTCCTTTTGCTCTAAACCGATCAATGATATATTCACCTTTGAGTAACCTATGGGATAACTCAGCGTTTTCGGGAAAAGTAAACGATATTCCATTTAGGAAAAAAGTTACATCGCATCAGTCGTTTAAATCCAATGCAACTGAAAACAACAAAAAATTCAAATCCAACTTATTTGTTCACATTTTTAAAGCAAGACATAACGAAAATAGAGGCACTATACCAAACCACAGAACTGTGCTACATTCCACGGTATGTAATACCGTGGATAGAGGAAAGGGTATTTTCTATCTACGGTAATACCAACATACCAAAAAGATACCAGAGTTACGGTGGTAATCATTTGAGTGTTGAGTTTTTCAAATCATAATTTATTGACAGTATTTGCTGGGTAGAATATTGTAAGCTGTGGTGTTATCGTGTGGCGGCAGCAAAGGGCCGATGCTGAACGGTGTGTCCTGCAGGTGGATGGATGAGCGCCAGCAGGAACTGATAATGTCATTTAGATGAAGGAATTTCATATTTTGCTGGATATCTTCGAGACAAAGGTGGTTTATAAAAATATTTAACTTGGAAAATATTTGTTAGCTATAACGTTTATTTAAAAATTGATAGGGTGTTGAAAAAAAGCTGTTACTTTAATTTATTTCGGGGTGTTTACTTAACAGTGCTGGCCACAATTTTGTATTTGATTCATAGATAAGTTAAGTCGTTAATATTTGTTAGCTACAAGGTTTATTTAAAAATTGGTAGGGTGTTGAAAAAAAAGCATTTACTTTAATTTATTTTGTGATGTTTACTTGACAGTGCTGGACACAATTTTGTATTTGATTTGTACACATAAGTTTAGTCGTTAATGTGTGTATAATTTTGGAAAATTCTTGTTCTATTTAAAAAATTATGTTATGTTTTTAATAATTTCTGTCGCATACTGAAATTTATTAATGAAATAGAATTTAGCAGTAATTTTAGTTGATAGACACATAATGTAGTGGCGCCGTCTATGCCAAGGGCGTCGATAAGGGGGAGGGGGGGCAATGTGGGTAATTACTCCCCCCCCCCCCAAGATAGACTTTTGATTGTGCATTTTCTGCTTTAGAAGCTTGTGATGTTAATATATTTCCCAATATTTATATGGCTCTATATTTAGTATGCGTTATGCCAGTTTCTGTTGCGTCAGCCGAACGGAGTTTTTCAACTTTAAAACGATTGAAGACTTGGCTTCGGGCTTCTACAGGTCAAGAAAGACGGTAGGATTGGCATTGCTACATGTACATAGGGATGTAGAAATAAATATTGAAAAAGTTTTAGATAACTTTGCAGAAATGAAAAAAAGACATTCTGATTTTATAATTTGATTAATATTAAGATGTTCGTATGTTACTGTTTGGTTGTGGAACTTATTTATATGAGCCGTTCAGAGGAAAAGTGGTATAACTGAAAAAAATAGTATTACTAAGTTATTCTAGTATTTTCGTTCCTAGGTGTATGATACATTCACCTCAGTATTCACTAAATAAGTGGTATAAGTTAAATTTTAATAACAGTTTTACTTGCTATTAAAATTTGACTTATAAAACTTATTTAATGAATAATATTATACTCCTAGGAAGGAAAATACTGATACAACTTAGTAGCGCAAAATTTATGTGCTATATCACTTTTCCTCATATATAAAAATATAGATTTTATGCTCATGTAAAAATATATATTATTTTCTAGTTCAAAGCTTAGCTTAGAAAAGGTTACTTTAGGAAGAATACAAGAATAAGTTTTGTTACCTTATAATTCTTTTCCTCAATATGCCAAGGGGCAAAGGCATACAAACAATAAAAGTGTTTCGAAAATTTATCTTGTTAATTTGTTACCCCCCCCCAAAAAAAAAAGAAAAAATTATCGACGCCCTTGGTCTAAGCTCAATCTATCAAATCTCCACTACAGCATCGAAAGCAGTTGTGTTTTAATGTTGCCTTTTCATATGTTTCTTTTGGTTCCATAACTTTTTTCATAAATGTCTTTGCGGCTTCCCTTTCCTTTTAGCAATTTTATGAGGATATTACGTTATTTATTTCACTTATTTTTGTCGTGAGATCCATTTTTTCTCTTTCAAACATGCAAGTGTCTGATTGTACCTTATCGATTATTTTAGGTTCTGTAGAGAGTTGCGTCATGTAATATGTTATATTTTCGTGTTTTCTTGCACTCCATGATTTTGATTATGTTTTCTAGAAGTGTTGTTGTCCATCGAGCTTTGTCTTGGAACTTGTTTTCCATGCTTCAAATGTATTTTCGCACTCCTCTTTCCTTATCTCGGTTTATCGTGCTTTCAATTCCAGTGGATCTTTTGCTTGAAGCTCTGTGATTCTTTTTTTCTGTTTGTGATCTCTTTTTGATCGGAAGTTCTCTACTGCTATCCTTCTATATGAACAGATTATTTTTAGAAGAGTTCTTATTTAACACATTTTTAATTTTTCTTTTGTGTTTTGTTATTTGTATGATTAATTTTTTTTTTGATGTTGAATGGTTTAATTTTTTTGCGATTAACTTTTATATAAGTTTGTTATATATAATGGTTTTTCGTGGTTTTATTTTTCTATAAATTCCCGGTGTGTAAAAACGCAATAAAAGGTGTTAAGCCCAAAATTCGGCCGGCGGGCCCCGATAACGAAAAACACGTTGCCCTATCTCGGGGTGGCAAAAATCCGAATAAAAACGAAAAAGCCGGCGCCGTATCGGGCTCTAATCAAAAATTGCACATGGCCGGATTTCGGGAGTGCTCATCCAATGAAAGCATCAGCATGTTTTTTAATATTGGGGAATATTTGAAACGCCTAATTAAATTGTCAGAGACTAATGATAATTTAGAATAGCAAGCCGCAAGTTGCGGCATAATTGATAGATGGCAAGTTTTTTATTTGGGCATTTTAAGCCTATCACCGACAGAAAGTAAAATCCTATTTACCCACGATTCTCTCTAAAATTTGAACTTCTCCAGCTATAAATTAAAAAATTAAACAATTTACACCTGTCATTTGCGATTTGGCTTAAGTTACTTACAAATGACCCTATATTATACTACTATACTATATAATAGATACGGCTCTGTTTAAGCCTAGTTTAAGGTTGATTGAAATTATGTTCGAAGCTAGGAACACCTCATTCTGACTTTCCAGTTCCCTATTCTTGATCCGAAAGATAAGAGTTAATACCTAACCATTAATCGTAAAGCTAGATATTAGGGCGTTAGATGCCAAAAAGAGTTTTCAAACCACAAATACAAATTACCGTAACCGTATTCTTTTGCCGACATACAAACTGCCAGTGTAAATTGAATAGAAAAGAAAACAACAATTCATGTTTTTGCAAATTCACTTTCACAAAAAAATTATCACCTACCAGCTGCAGCTTTTGCACAGAAAAATAACCGAGTGGGTCCCGTTAAGCCTCCGTAAGTAACGTATTTCGGTAAGGTTATTTTTGGATACGGTAGAAAAATAACCGATTTGGCCTACGGTATCAACAATTGTGATGATCTGTTAACGCTCTATTAGGGACTAACCCTATTGTCACGAGTCACGGTCCCTTAAATAAACACGGCCTAGTATTTTTTTTGCTCCGCCTACCTGATGACGACACAAAGATATCAATGTTTGAAAGTTTGAGACAATGATGTATTTGAAATTAACTCTGTTTTTCGGACTTCCATTGTCTATATTTTATTTATACACGACGTTTCGATCAGTAGAATCTCTGATCGTCTTCAGGTGCAAACTACAATCTATTCCTAAGGCTACGTACTTATATACTACAGGAAATCACTCAACCGTGAAGGTTAAGAAGTTGGCTCTGCCCAAGGAGGGGCTTCCAAATATTTGGAATTTTAACACTTGATTTACTGAAAATAACCTGATTCTGCCCAATAAAGGCAGCTTCTAAGAATTTTCGTTTCTTCCAGTGTGACTCCTTGTGCAAAACCTTTACTTCTGTCCACTTCATTCGGTGTTGTTTTGACCATGCGTGTTCGGCGATTTCTGATTTCGTTGTTTCACCTCTTTGGGTATTTGTCTGATGTTCCTTAAGCCTAATAGATAGCGGTTTTTTTGTTTCACCTATGTATGATTCACCACACTCACAAGGAACTTGGTAAATGCATTCCTTATTTTGTTTGTTCTCCGGTTTTGTTTTACTAAGAAGGCTTCGAATTGTATTATTAGATTTAAAAGCCGTTTTTATATTAAAATTGTTCGCTACTCTTCGAATTTTCTCTGATACTTCTTTAATATATGGAGTTGTAAGGAATGCATTTGCCTGGTTTTGGTCTTTTCTGTGTTGAAAAACAGATACTATTTCTAAATGCCAATTATTGGTACTAAAATTTGCAGGAGAATGGCGGAATTTGCTTGATTTTTGTTTAAATACAGTATTATTTAAATTAAAATGTCAAATTTGGCAGTTGTCAAATATGAATAAAATTCCGCCATTCTTTATTCAATTTTCAATAAGTGTGCAAAATTTCATGTCTCTAGCGCGAATATTTTTGGACTGACTCGTTTTACAATCGCTGACCATCCGACTTTTACAAACAGAAACTAAGAGAAACTGTCATTGTCAAAAAAGTGTTCCAATTGCATTTGGAACCTATCTAAGGAAATTATTCAATTATATTTACCTCATCTTTTGATTTTTTTTTTTTGAAAGAGTTGGGTAAATTTGTTTACTATTTAGATTTTTGGGTAGATTATAGGAAAGAAAAAGTGGAAGTTCGTAAATATTTTGGTAATTAATTGCAATTTTCGACCTTATTATATGTAAGTAAATAAATTCAGACCTGATTACTGTTGTGTTTTTAAGTTATATTTTTCTCAATGTCAAAATAGGGGAGGTTGAATGCAAATTTAAAACTCCCACAAATAAAGTCAGGCCTTCAAAATACTACGGTCGTTGTTAAATCTGATGGATGCTCGCACGCAACAGTGTAAAAAAACTCTCGGCCATAATGGTGCCTGCATGAAAAAGATCTCCAATAAGTACCTAATTTTTTTTTTCATATCGGAGGGTTGCCGTGCAAACACACACGTCGACTTTTGGCTCTCGACGATAAGACGTTGCGAAGGACCCGACGCCGACCACCGATAAAGACGCTGCCGTGTTGGCCCGTCTTCCGTCGGTCCTGATAAGCAACACTTTGCTTGCTTTGGCTCGATATCGCCTCTTCCCCCGGAAATAATATAACAAGGTGGCCGACGCGCGGCAGGGGCCGATAAGAGATTTCGAATTCAATTTTGAGACCAATTGCAATTCGTAACGTTGGAATTAAAGCCTTTTAAACAACAATACAATAATAGTTGGGAAAAGCGGCATTACAAATTCTCATTAGGGACTAAAAGCCAATACATTGCGTTAGAATATGTATGCGAAAGTTGCCAAATGCTATTACAAATGTCAATTTTAGTACACACTATATTTTAGTGCATTTTTGAATTTCTCTTTTTTTTTTAATTTTAAAAATATCCCGGGTGTCCCAAGGTGAGTAATCTATTAGAATATTTTGGAAACTATAAAATGGAAACTTTTCAAAATTGCTATTCTAACATAAGTCCATGTAAACTATCTTTATGAAATACTTTCATATTTGCAGTGTTGCCGTTTGCAGGAAAACTTAGCAACAACTTTCTTATTTTAAATTGAACACCCGGTATATTTTTGCATTTATTGATTCTAAAAAATGACTTCGTTTATGGGTGGCCGCTCTTATAGACCAGCCGTCTTCTCTAACTCGAGTGATAATTTGAACTTTTGTAAATGTTGATATCTGTTGCATTTTTAAGGATGTCACACTGAATTTTAAGCTGTCAGGCATACTAAGCTGGTGGTGCCTTATAATAGTATACATACACTAATGGAAAGCTAAATTTTGTGGCATAGGAAAAAATGCATGCATGAGTTTTTTTTGAAGTCAAGATTCTTTTGGGACGAACTCTCTCCATTTTAATTTTTCTTCACAAAAATATCATCATCCACTTTAGTCCAATATCGCCTATAACAAGGTGGTCGACGTGGCAGGGGCCGATAAGAGATTTCGAATTCAATTTCGAGAACAATTGCAATTCGTAACGTTGGAATGAAAGCCTTTTAAACAACAACGATAATAGGTAGGAAAAGCCGCATTACAAATTTGGACACTTAACCCAGGAAACACCGTTATGTAAAAATTACGTAAAATTTTCATAACAGATTTACCTTTTTTAAGGTCACTCAGAGGTCACAATAGGTTAAAATTTAAATGACATTGAGGTGCGAAAACTCTCCATAATGCCATGCGCAAAGCCCACCTAATTGTTACATAAATGTGATGTAAATGAAATGACACGGTCCGACATTGGCAAACTACAAAGTTAACCAGGCGGGCTGGTTTAAGTAATATCTTTGGTCTTTATATATATAATATTATCATCCACTGTACGGGGAACATAGTGAAATTACCGCCATCTCTATCTACTAGGAAGAAACTATCAAATGTAAACTTACGGTTCAATTGACTATGTAATGTGTAAAATTAAGGTCCCACTATTTACGTAAAAATTTCGTAAATTTTAAGCATTTATTTATAAAGTCATATTATTTACGTAAAATTAACATTGCTTATGATGACTTAAATTTACAGTCGAAGTTTTGACGTAATGTTTACATAATTTTTTTTATAAAAATATTTTTATGTGAGATTTACGTAAAGATGATGTAACATATTTTACATAAATATATGAACCTTAGATTTATATAAATATTAGGTTAAAGTCACACGTGTGGTTACTGGGTTATCATTAAAGACATTTTGGACCAATGCAATTCGTCTTAAAATGACGAGTTTTATGGCAATTTTTATTTCGAGTATGCGCATTAGTTAGATACAGCGA
This sequence comes from Oxystoma pomonae, assembly GCA_963921995.1. Taxonomy (NCBI): domain Eukaryota; kingdom Metazoa; phylum Arthropoda; class Insecta; order Coleoptera; family Brentidae; genus Oxystoma; species Oxystoma pomonae. Next base: position 87,586,812 of record OY998166.1, on the reverse strand, counting down.
TGAGGTTTCAGACATTTCTGGTCTATAAAAAGAACTTTTCTTAAGGTTTTACTCCTTTACGTTAAAGTCGTCACGGTTACTCAGAGTGCTCGTAGCTATGACATTATTACTGAAAAACATTAAATATAAGCACCATTTAAAAAAAAAAACAAGAATCGCGATTTTCCTTTGTAATTTCTGAGTAGCCCCCAACTGCACTACCACTGCAACTTCTCACAATTTAACAATACACAACGCAACAACACAAGAGAGGCCTTATCGGGACGCAAAGACGTGTTCAGAATAGTTTCGAATCAGCACGTAAAGGCAAAAGAACAATAATCCGAACGCCAGTTTAGCGTCTTTAGAGCCGTTCCGACGCAGCAGGAAGTCGATGAAGAAACTCGCGTGGTGGTCCTGCGAGCAGTGCCGTAGACAAAATAGGCTTTAATAAGTGCTCTTAGGCTTTTGTCTTGGCGCAAAAGCATGCGAACTACTGCTGGTTTAGTCGGTAACGCTAACGTTGTTACAAAAAATGTTTAAATGCTGTTCATTTCCTAACATTTACTACGTTTATACGCACATAAAAGCGCTTTTATATAAGGACGGTTTTAAATAAAATCGCCTTCTCTGAGGGTTTATACGTCCTTCATTAAATGTCATTAAATATGTCAGTTTAGAGAAAAAACAAATAAAACAACTTAGTTAACGACAGATTTTTCGGAAATCCAGGGTTGAGATACGACAACATTTTCAAACCGTCCTTATATAAAAGCGCTTTAAAAAGGCCATATAAACAAAGTAATTGTTTCAATTGTTTGTTATCTCGGCAAGAGCCTGCTATCCATTTCGGGGTCTGCAGGCTTCATAAGCATTGCTCCTCGGTTTCGTAGATATTAACTTTGTGATACCACGTATATCATTAATTCGTGCACGGAAAAAAACGATACACTGGTACCAAAAGGATACATGTTGATCCATGCATAAGTTCGTTTTGATAATCCTCAATATTAGTCGTTGGATTAAGTATACACATTTACTTGGATGAATATTTAGATGCTCTTCTTGAGGCAAGCATAGGCTATTTATATTTTTTTCATAGTACAAGTTTTATTAAATTAAATTTTGTTTTATTATTGATTTAAGTTTATAAACTGCTAATTTAAGAATACTTATTCTTAAAATTTAAGAATAAACAAATAATTTTGTTCGAACTATTTAATAATGTTCATAGAAGAATAATATGCTTGCATTAAGTATAGGGTTATTATTAAATACAGAATACACTTTTTTTAGTGTATTATGGAACTGCAATTTAAACAAAAAGCTTGTTTTTGTGTTTGTATTTATATAGTTAGCTCGTTAATGTGCTTCAAAGCTCTTTACCAGGATTTTCTTATCTTCTCAGCAGCGTGTGTGTATGTGTATAGAAAAATAGCCATTTTCATAATTCATAAAGCAACAATAACATTGCTATCCCGGTGTAGAGATAAGGTTGTTTAGCTTTTATGTACCGTGCATTATAAAGATAAAGACACATCAGAAGTGGGATGTATGGAAGGAAGGAAGGAGTTATGATCAGTCAAAAATTTGATAGCTAGGGGGGTATTTCAAAGTTTTGTTTAAAAGTATTTTTGTTTAAAGTTGTGTTAATTATAAAGTTTAGAATTCGCCACTTATTAAAAAAATTGTAAATAGATTTTTAAGATTCAATCCTATCACATATAAAATCTTTAACGTCCTACATATCATAAAAACCTATCAATATATTTGCGTCAATGCAAATTTAGTTTTCTAATTTGGAAATTATTTTAGTATTCCGGATCTTGAAGTAGATAAATCTCAATCTCAACAACTATCCAGTGTTACAACCATGTAACTATGGGATACTAGAACGGCCTTGTCCTTGCATCTTCCGAAAAAAAAAGCCGTTGCTATAATAACTCTCCCAATCAAGTTAGCCTGGCAAAAATGCAAAGCCAAAAGCTCTTCTGGGCGCGAGCAGACTGCATTAGGCATGCGCAGTAGATTTTTCGCCTTTGGCCTTGTTAAGGGCCAACCCTAATTTTTAAATTATTTTCTTTCTTTTTCAAAGATATTATTGTTACAAATTTTGCCACACTTGGCCCATTATAGTTATATACTCTAAAGATGGTATTCTGTATAAAATTTAAGAATAGACCTATACTTAAAAAAATACATACCTAATGCAAGAATATTATTCTTCTATTACCATTATTAAATACTTTGAATAACTATTTGCTTATTCTTAAATTTTAAGAGTAAGTGTTTTTAAACTAGTAGTTAACAAACTTAAATCAATAATAACATAAAATCTGACTAAAGAAAACTTGCACTGTTAAAACAAATGTAATCAAATCTTTCAATTACCAGAATTTCTTGAAACAACGAGTCTGTGCTCTTAAACTTAGCTTATTCGGTATCTAAATAAGTTTTAGCACCTCTTCTAAAAAAGCCGCATTAAATCTCATAAGGGCCGGCCGCCGTAGCGCAGTGGGAAGCGTATCTGCCTGCCGCACGGAAGGTTCCGGGTTCGAATCCCGGCTAGGCGCATGGGTAATTTGTGTTTGTCCTAAAAAACTTTAAAATTGGCTCTCACTTTGGCAACACTGGGAATTGATCCTAGAATGGATGAAAAAGTTCCAGTATTAAAAGAAAAAAAAATATCTTAGGTTACATCTCTCCCAGAGGCTCTGGAGCAAATAAATACTTATAGGAGAACAATTTTTTATTAAACATATAAATCTTGTGCGAGTCCAAGATGTTAATATAATAGTATTTCATAGTTTAGGTTAGGTAATAGCTTAGCTCGATTTCTTGGTTTAAGAGTACAACCTGTTACCTGTTTGAATCAAAGGAGACTATCAAAATTAACATGTATCCTCTTGGGACCAGTTTACAATGGGTTCATTTGAAAAGATTTACGTATTTAGAAGAGTCTGATTTCGCAGAAATTGGCGGACACGTCGATTTTTTAGTCGACGGGGTTACATTTTGAAATTTTTGTAGTACGCACCACCTTCGATGGGTAAACCTTACCCCTAAATTTTTAATAGGGAAAGTGGGTCGAGTGATACCTTGTTTTGAAGGTCTGGCGATTCGTTTTTGAGATATTCATTTGCAAAATAAACTCAAATTGTACCTCAGGTAAATTTCACTCGCCGTAGAATTGTACCATAGAAGAAAAAATGCATTGATAAAATGTATCTTTAATAAAAACAAAGTCGACGTGTCCCGGGATTTACCAAAAAAATAAAAAATTGTTTTGTAATTGCATTGTTGCATGCAACTGAAAAAGTGAATATCTCAGAAACGAAGACAATCTTTTCAATACGTACTGAGTACGATTTGAAAACATACTACTTGATTGGTACGGCGGCGGCGTCTTTGTCAGAAAACTTTAAATGACGTGTCGTTTTTATTAATCCTGCAATATGAATAAGAAAGGGCCAAGTAAAGTAAATAATATCATTTCTTTCGAGCCTTGCCAGTACCAATTATTATACAGCTGCCCCCCCAGTCATCAAGCTTAAATTCATGAATATGTAACCTTTTAAAAATTGGTAATTGTTTAAATTGTTGAAGTAGTCCATCTTGGGTTGAGATGATAATTAAATCAAACAACCGAGGTCATTCTCTACTTAAGTTATTGAAAACCAACATGTTTCGGCAGTATAAACTGTCATCCTCAGGGTTTCTGGAAAAACCCCGAAGAAGAAATAAAAATATTTAAATAATTCTTAGGAGCTAGGTAAGTCCCCTTCAAATGGTTATACAACTTGAAGTTATATTTTTATAAGAATTCTTTAAATATTTTCATTACGTTTTCACTACGTTATATTAAAAAAATTAATAATAATAGAAAGTAAAGATAGAAAAGGATAAATTTAAAAAAATTGCTTAGTTTAATTTTAATATTATAAATATCTGGTGGTCTCCTGAAGTTAGAAGCACACTGTGTGACCTTTTCAAGCATCGATTTTTTTTTCCTATTTTTTCATTAACTTTTTGGGAATGTAATTTTTTTTGCCTTTCTTCTGAAAATGAGAGTTGGTTAACATTTCTTCTTCGGGTTTTTTCCAGACACCCTGATGATGACAGTTTATACTGCCGAAACATGTTGGTTTTGAATAAATTAAGTGGAGAATGACCCTGGTTGTTTGATTTAATTGTTTAAATAAAAAAAAATTGCTCGTTTAGAATAATGATTTTTTTTATATTTATGTGTAGATTTGACTTTCACGGGAGGGAGAAGTTAATTGAAACCGATGCGCACCCAAGACCGAATCCTAAAGCCGCTACTGCGTGTCCGAGGATTTTTCTAAAATCCCTGTATATTTTTTTCCGTGTATGTTTAGAACTGTATATATAAACGCTAGAAATATATATAAACACTTTTTTGGGGGTTACCTAGGTTCCCTTATGTGGAAGTTTATATTAAGTTAGCAGAAACTTAAATAAAACATATCGAAATTCCTGTAAATTGATTTTATTTTTAAGATTTAATCCTCATATATAAAATCTTTAACGTACATACTTATTGTAATACATATCAATATATTTGCGTCAATGCAAATTTCCTATTTTGGGCATTATTTTAGCATTTCGGATCTTGAAATCGTTTATAATATGTTTTAGTAGATGAATCTTGAGATAAGATCTTAATGATTACCTTTATCAAATATTCCTAGAATCTTGTTTGTTTGTATCACAAAGTTATTACCTACATTTATTATTTTAATAAATTTTTATTAAAAAAACTTTTAAAGAACAAGGTAAATGCACTTAAAAGTAGAAAATAATAATAAAAGCGATGGGCGCAAATAAAAATTTTAACTTTAGGTATCTATCATTTATGAAACAGTTGTATTACTCTATAACCTAAGGACATTTTTAAAGGCTTGGCAAGCACAGCAATATCACCCGTTCTCAGCTTCTTTAGATGAAAGCATTATGTTTATTATTCGAATAGAAGAATAATTTATTTCTTCTTTTGTAGTTCTCTCTTTGTCACTGTAAAGTTAAAATTTTTAATTTGCACCCATCGCTTTTATTATGGTATAAGAAAGATATAAAAAAATATTCTACTTTTAAGTGCATTTAATAAAAAAGTTTGTTCTTTAAAGGTTTTTTTTAATAAAAATTATTTTTTTAATTTTTAGATTTGTACCCTAAATCGTTCATTTTGAATCCGCCTTATGGAAATTTTCAAATCTGATCAAAAATTGATTTAAGTCGAACAAACTAAATCTTTTCCCCCCTCCACCTCCCTCGTTAGAGGGAAGTGTGTACCTCATAATACCATATTATTGTATTGTCGCCGGAACTATAAACGGATACCGAATTTGAACACACACCCTTAATTTTTAGATTTGTAACCTTAATCGTCCATAGATTTGTACCCTAAATCGTTCATTTTGAATCCGCCTTATCGAAATTTTCAAATCTGATCAAAAATTCATAATCCCCCTCCTTAACAACCCCTGTATGCCAATTTTGATTGAAATCGAACAAACTAAATCTTTCCCTCTCCACTTCCCTCGTTAGAGGGAGGTGGGTACATGTGTACATATTATTGTATTTACACCGGTACTATAAATGCATACCACATTTGAACACAATCGAATGTGGATTAGTCAGTTAAAATTGGTTAGCAAAAAATGACCGAAAATCGTTGAATCCGCCATATTGAATTTTTAAAATCTGATCAAAAATTCGTATTCCTTATCCCCAAAAGCCCTCATATACCAATTTTGGTTGAAATTGGATAAACTTAGGTGTTTTTCCCCTCCACTCCTTTCGTAGGGGGAGGGGTGCCTAATAATGACATATTATTGTATTTTCACCGGAGCTATAAATGCATGACAAATTTGAAGGCAATCGGAAGTTAGTTAAAATTGGTTAGCAAAAGATGACCAAAAATCGTCCATCTTGAATCCGCCATTGAACTTTCAAAATCTGATTAGAAATTCGTTATCTCCATTCCCAAGTGCCCCAACACACCAAATTTCAACGAAATCGGGCGTACTTCAACTGTACTCTCCTCCACCTCCTTCGAGTAGGAGGGAGCTGTCAATTTCATCACACTATATTCTTGTGCTGTCACCACAACTATATAAGAATGCCAAATTTGAAGCCGATCGGATGTCGGGAAGTTGGTCAAAATTAAGTTGCAAGATTCCACCCGAACAAACATATATTTCGTTACATAGATAGTTACATACATTGCAAGTTAAATAAAAGCTTGTAAAAAATCATTCAATTTTCGTTGTATCCTGTGTATTACAACTTGAAGAGACGTGTAGAATAGTACACATTTTTAGCCATCCATACATAGTCTCCACACTTCTTTGTCACCAGACGCAGAGCTGATTAGTTTTTGATTGTGGTGGGGGATTGGCAATAGGGTAGGAGAGGGCATTAAATTTTTAATAAAAAAATTGTAACTCATGGACCGTAGCAGCTAGCAACACGCAGTTTTCACCTTAAGACAGATAATTGCATTTTCAACCAAAAAAAATTTTTTTTTAAAAAATTAAAAAGAAAAACTTAGAAATTTTTTTAAAGATTTTATGGAGACCCAGCAGCAGCAATTTCGACAACGTCGGCAGTGTGTCGGCATTAGTGACTACACGCTGGCCCGATTTTGGACAGATTGCGATTTTCAGTTTTCGGTTAATAATCGGCAACTGACGGAGGTCCACAATACTACAGTCGATTATATGCCGACAGCACGATGGCCCGATTTACTATAGTCGACTTTATGCCGACGCCCTCTTTATCTGCTTTAGGGCCGACGACGCTCCGATTGGAACTTTATTTAATCGGACGAGAATCGGCAACTGATGATGGTCCGATTTACTATATAGTCGACATTATGCCAACGCAAACCTTATCTACTTTATATAGGGCCGATGATGGTCCGATTGCAACTTTGTTTAATCGGTCGAAAATAAGCAACTGACGATGGCCCGACTTACTATAGTCGACTTTATGCCGACGACCACTTTATCTGCTTTAGGGCCGACGATGGTCCGATTGAAACTTTGTTTGAATGTACGTTATGCCGACGACCACTTTATCTGCTTTAGGGCCGACGGTGGCCTGATCAGATTTTTGTTCGATTGGTCGATAACCGGCAACAGACGATGGTACGTCACATCAAAATTTTTAAACAGCTTAATAGTTTTTTCCTAGTATGTAGAGATGGCGCTAATTTCACTATGTCCCCTGTACAGTGGAAGATAATATTATATATATAATGAGCAAAAATATTGCAAAACTAGAATGCGGACTTGACAAGATGGTGGTATTTCTCTACAAGAATTACCTCTTCCGCCACTTAAACCACCCCGACTGGTTTAACACCCGCATTATCGAAACTTTGTAGTTTGCCAATGTCGGATCGTGTCAAGCAACCACCGACGGACCTTCGTCAATCACCGACGTCGGCCCGCTTTGAGAGGCCGATATGGGGCCTTATTATGTCCCCATTATCGGACCTTTGTGGTTTGCCATTCTCGGGCTGCTTTAAACTACCTTCGTCAATCGCCGACATTGGACCGCTTTAGGAAACCAATGTCGGACTTGAATAGTTTACCGATGTCGAGCCGACACCAGCTTGCTTACGTTAGACCGACCAAATTAAGCAGCTATATGGGTCGATGTTCAGTACCATGTTGTTAAACCATATGACGAGAGACGGCGAGCTATAGTCTAACGTTGCGTCACAAACATACATTGGGCCTACATTGCAAAGCGGCCAAAAAATACTGCTGGTCCGATATCGTAAATCGACGTCATGGCGATGATGGCGAATTCGGCAATCGACATCGGGTCGACGAAGGCCGGAGGGAACCGTGTTTGCTGGGTATACGCGCCTGCTGGCGCAATTTTTATAAATGAAATATAGGGAATTTTAGGAACCATTAAGTCGAACTGGCATTTATTGACGTTAGAATTTGCATCACTGCAACTAATACTATATCAAAACATGAAAATGGCTAGGTAATATAACATTTTATTTTAAACAACTTTTTACTTTGTTATCGTCATTCGTGAGATTAAACGACCATAAAACTGTAAAAATAAAGTTTTGCTTTTCACAGTTTAATGGACTTATCTCTAAAGTCGGATCAGTGTTTATGATAACGAAGGCCAAAAAAGGATGGACGATATAAAAGAATGCAATTAAATTCATAACAAATAACTAGAATCCTTTTGCGAATACCACCTGGCTGGCAGACCAAACTGAAGTGTGCTTAACTGTGCTCAACAGAATTTAAATCCCTTTTATACAGAACAGCAACGTCGTCTTGGAATGGCCAATGCTAATTCGTTTTGGAAAAATCCAGAGTCTCTTTTAGGTGAAAATGTACTCTCGTGGTTAATAATCGTCCCCCTTAAGCGGATAAAAATCCTAAAAATGTAGATTTATATTCATATTGTCTTTCAATTTTATCGATAACAAAATTTATTTCATCAGAGATAATGTGTTTAAAATACTGATATGATATAAATAGAATAACAACAATAGGTAAAGGGGGTTCATTTGAAACATTTCCCCTCAATATCTTAAGAAACTGAGTGCAGTGACACTCTATTTCCAAGCATATTGGAAAAAAGCCTACCCATAAGCGTATGATCCTAGCATAACAAACCAACTTGTTATACTAGGGTATGATTATTTAGAAATATGAAAAATAATACCTATATATCACATTCCTATTCTTACCAAACCAGTACATAAAAAGAAAAGATCAAAAGATCTTGGGTGGAAAAACGAAAATTCAAAATTGGATGAGTATCCCACATGGAACACAGAAACGACCAAAGCGAAAAGAGAAATACTTAAACGATGTTTCGTCCTGGGGCAACCAGCGTGGGCTCATCAGTGGTTTCACTAGTCACCCTCCCTAAACATCATTTAACACCATCATAAACTTTGACTTCCAACCTTGAATTACTCACAGTACATAGCGTAAACGTTTCTCTATAGTCTTTCAATTTCAATGTTATCTGCTCAGACTTCTCCAGGGAGAGATGTGAACAGCTCTAGACTAAAATGCTCGGGGATAATAAGGCCCGGTTCAACCCGTATGTGTGTTTGCATATCGTGTTATCTTTCCATGTGTCAAGCAAGGACGGTGGGTGGGGGAGTAACTATATTCTGCCTCGAGTAAAAACTTGTAAGGTTTGTACTACTGTTTACAACTTTTTACTCGGTAAGACACCACGTCTTGTCTCGGATCATAGAAAATTTAAATTTTTAGTAGGTTTTGTAAGCTGAAAGTACACAAATTTTTAATAGAATTGACTAGCATGCTGCATAATTTTAAGAACTCTTTACAAGCAAGATATTTAAAAGTTTTTATAGGAATTAACACGCTTAATTTTAAGCAGACTTTACAAGGCATGATTTTTACAATTTTTGTTACTTTAGTATCTTTTTAATGAGGCTAAAATTTATAAAACTTAGCTATTTCATTATTTTACGAGATTTTACTGGGTCAAAATTTAAATTTTCAGGAGACTTTATAAGCTAAAAGTCCACATATTTTGACAAATTTTTAGAAGATTTTGCAAGACAAATGTTTACAAGTTTTTGTTAGGACTCTTTATAAGGCAAGATTTTTAAAAGTTTTTATAGGAATTACACGTTTAATTTTAAGCAGACTTTACAAGGCATGATTTTTACAAGTTTTTATTGGAATTGAAACGCATAATTTTAAACGGACTTTACGAGCCATGAGTTTTACAAGTTGTTGTTAGTTTAGTATCTTTTTAATAAGGCTAAAATTTAACTGTTTAATTATTTTACGACATTCTACTGGGTCATAAAAAATTTAAATTTTTAGGAAATTTTATAGGCTAGAAGTGCACATATTGTTCAAAAATTTTAATAGAATTGGCTAGCATGATTTTTAGAAAATTTTACAAGACAAATGTTTATTATAAGATTTTATGAGAATTGAAACGCATAATTTTAAGAAGACTTTACAAGGCAAGATTTTTACAAGTTTTTATTGGAATTGACACGCATAATTTTAAGCAGACTTTACAAGGTATGAGTTTTAAAAGTTGTTGTTAGTTTAGTATCTTTTTATTGAGGCTAAAATTTTATTATTTTATGAGCTATAAGTGCACATATTTTTAAAAAAATTTAATAGAATTGACTAGCATGATTTTAAGAAGATTTTACAAGACAAATGTTTATACATTTTTATTAGAATTAAAACGCATAATTTTCAGAAGATTTGACAAGGGAAGATTTTTCCAAGTTAATATTGAAATTGACACGCTTAATTTTTAGAATACTTTAGAAGGTAAGAATTTTACAAGTTTTTATTAAAAGATACCTTCTATCGTCGTATGAACAGCTCTTCTATTAAAGTATACTAGGATCGTAGATACAGAATACTTTAAGCTAGGATTAACATATAAATTACACTTGCGTCAACGCTTGTCATGCTTTATATTTAAGAAGAGGGTATTACTTGCACAAAGAATAACTAGAGTTGAGAATATCGAAGATGAAGTTATTCTTGGACCAAGATTAATAATGTTGTTTCAAGGAGAGCTTTTTTTCATGCATGGCAGCTTAAACCAAAGTGCAATTGACAAAAATGTCAAATTTTTTATATGTTAATTTTTAGGTGAAAATTGCGAAGTTTTGGTGGGATTGAGTATTATTTTGAAGATTACGCGTAAATAGGACTTTACTTTCGGTTGTTGTTGCCATCTCTCTCAATTGCGCTTTTTTTTAAGCTGCTGCGTGCGATTCAAAATAATCCTTAAGGGAGGGTTGTGGTGAGTAGTTACGCAATAAAACATCAGAGAAACGTCGAATATATTTAAATTTAATCAACGTATACCGAATAGTTATCAATCTATCAGTAGTACCCGAGAAGTATTTTGACATGGTTTGCCCTTATCTCTTCGGCAGGATCAATTCAATACAAAAGAACAAAAGCGGAATGGTATGTGCAGCTATTTTGGTACGAAGATGCACAGGTTTGATTGCCACAGTGTTTGAATATCATTAAGCTTGCTACCGAACTTTTACGTGAGGTGCTAAGCCGCAGCCAAGATAATAGGCAGTTAAACTTAGTACCAATATTGCTTTCTTTGGCCCGAACGTAAATTTTTTAGCCGGAATTTACCGTTTAGTATGTTTTAAGCTGCGCAATCAAGTAGGTTTAGGCTGTCCAAATTATGTTGGATCCGTCCTTCGTGAGATATCCTTCCAAAGCACCACACAGTGGCGGTCCCAGCCATTTTAAAAGGGGGGGAGGCGGTTTCGATACGAAAAAAAAACTAGGAATATATTAATATATGCAAGTAACTACGCGAATTTGGCCTCAAACTTAGGGGGGCAGTACTCATATTTTAAGTTGTTTATTTCATTTTTACATTAAAAATGCAATTTTTGAGTGAAATTAAACTAAAATCGTAAATATTAGCGGTATCATAGCGCCGCAGGCAGAAAATTGCATTGAAAAATGCATTTTTTTATTAAAAACTAAACTAAAATTGTAAATGTATCAATGGTTTCAAAGCGCAGCAGTCGAAAATTTTTAAGAAAATGACTACAAATGCCATTTTTAACACAAAATTAAACGAATACCGTAAATATCAAAATTGTTTTTGAGCCGCAATTTAGGCCCTACTTTTGATTTTGTAAATGTTTTCGTAAAAAATTTAAATGCAGGGAGTGGGGTAATTACCCCCCTACCCCCCTGAAATCCGAAATCTCAAACATAAGATGCCTATATAAAAAGGAATTTGTTGTCCGTGAAAAATAAATAAAAAGAAAGGTTCGTGGCATATCGGACACACATTTTGCTTTTCAATTCATTACGATCAGGCCTCCAAGATCTAATGGATAGTCCAGAAACTTACAGGCCTGTTTCATCCTTGTTAGGAATCATCAGGGTAACATAGGACTGTACCTGGCGTATGAAGCATAACATAAACAACCACACCCAGCGAATTTAAACAACTTCCGTCGTCAAACAACGCGGGATGTTGGATGGCCATATGCAGCGCGCCGCCTATCGGAATAATAATAAGGTGCCTATCTCAAAAAAAAGTTAGTTTCCGGTTTTTTTGGGCAAACCGGTCAATAACTCGATCAATGTCAATTGCAATATGTCTGTTGATATACAGCAACGCTAAGCCCCACCAACGAGCCCACAGACGAACTTTCGTCATAGTGTTTTTAAGTACTTATGTTTTCGATCTTCTAAGGCAGGAGAAGCTTCTTTCTGACAAAGCATTACTTATTGGCAAACATCCAAGAATGTTATTAACGGAAAAATATCGTCACACTTGTTCATTGTCTCGAAAACGTTATCATATATGTTTTGATTTAAGCTTTTGCCTAATTCTGACCAATATTGTTTCCAAATACTGACTTAATTAAAAGTTCAATAATTTGTGTTTTGGATTAATTAAACAGTTTATATTATTTGGAAACGACATTAGCTAATTTTTGGCTTCACGTTGTATAAAACTTGGTATGAATATGTTCAGGTTAAAAATACAAGTCTTTTTATTGAACCTTGATTTTATGTCCGAAATGGTTTTCTTTAAAACTTGTTTATAAATAGAAACTCTATAATACTGCTACTGTTTTTGCGGTAAGTACGTCATGCGTTTGTTGTGTCTGTCCCAAAATATTGTGGAGGGATTCTAGAATGTCTTTAAAAGAACGTTCTGCAATTTCTCGTTTTTTCTCCAAAAACTTCAGGGTTAACACCAGCATCTTTGTTTTCTACTTTGGAGTAAAGGGGGGCGACCGACCCCTTCCCCCCCTCTGGAATCGCCACTGACCACACCACGTTTTGTATATTGTCAAACTTAAAGATGCTTAAATTTGCCATTTAAAAATACTTTAACTTCTTTATTCCGGTTTATTGCCTATACACTTGTCTCCCTCTAAGTATACTAGTATAAATAATTTTTCTACTACAGATTTGCATTCTCATTTTAGAGAATCTGTCAAAATGTAAAGATCCCATAAGAAATGCACACACAAGAAAAATAACCCTCATAAACTATTATAACAACACCTTTTTAATATACAGTTTAAATCCTCTTACAAATTGATTATCACGTTCCAGTCATTTCGTTAAGCCATCATTTTACAATTTTCCGTAATAATCTGATACTTTTCAACCTTTATAATACGTAGATCCCCCTCTTAAAACGTCTTTATTACGACCTCTAAAAAACGCAATTTTCGACGAAGTATATCGTAAAAATTTCCCACTTCTAAAATAACGTCCAATAAGGCACTAATAACGAAACAATAACTGGTGCAAACGGTTTTAAAAAAGGCTAATAAATATCTTGGATCGATTTAGAAATTGAGAATTTTAAAGCCATCTAGGCACATAATATGAACCTGGGTTCAGTCTGTTTTGTAAGAAATACTAGATTTGCTATGCCTCTAGGTAATTTTAGCTCATACATACCAATATAAATAATTGGAGAAGATAAAGTTCTTGGATTTCTTTTAACGTGTGTTTAGAACGTTCTTAAGTCTTAAGAGCTTCTATTCGGAAAAACAAAAACCACTTAATCAAACACCGCGGTAAGACCATAGCAGAATAGTGAGGGAACTCGTTAACTCTATAATAAAGAGGCTGGTAGAGATGTGGATTTGACCGGTCAATACGTTTTTGGTCCAATAACCAGTCAATTGACTGAAATAAAAAAATAGATGTGATGAAAGTTTGAGACAATGATGTTTTTGAAATTAACTCTGCGTTTCGGACTTCCATTGTCTGTATTTTATTTATACACGACGTTTCGATCAGTACAATCTCTGATCGTCTTCAGGTGCAAACTACAATCAATTCCTAAGGCTACGTACTTATATACTGTGAGAAATCACTCAACCTTGAAGTTTAAGAAGTTGGCTCCGCCCAAGGAGGGGCTTCCAAATATTTGGGATTTCAACACTTGGTTTACTAAAAATACCCTGATTCTGCCCAATAAAGGCAGCTTCAAGGAATTTTCGTTTCTTCCAGTGTGACTCCTTGTGCAAAACCTTTGCTTCTGCCCCAAGGTTTTGCACAAGGAATCACACTGGAAGAAACGAAAATTCCTTGAAGCTGCTCCTTTATTGGGCAGAATCAGGGTATTTTCAGTAAATCAAGTGTTGAAATCCCAAATATTTGGAAGTCCCTCCTTGGGCGGAGCCAACTTCTTAAACTTCAAGGTTGAGTGATTTCTCACAGTATATAAGTACGCAGCCTTAGGAATTGATTGTAGTTTGCACCTGAACATGATCAGAAATTGTACTGATCGAAACGTCTTGTATAAATAAAATACAGACAATGGAAGTCCGAAACACAGAGTTAATTTCAAAAAAATAGATATTGCAAAATAATATTTTTATTTTCCTATTTTAGTAATATAATAAAGGAAAACAAAATCATGTTTCTAGTTGAAACTTTTATTAAATAAAAGGAAATAAACCAACTTAAAATAAAACAAAAGAATATTAAAAATGTAAAATAAAACTATGTACCGTTAGGTACTTAAAAACTAAACAGAAAATAGGAACATAAAAAAAAACCATGCACCATTAGGTGCTTACTTAAAATCATCATCACTAAAAATTAGGGGAACCACCGGATTATAAGCCATGCTATATTGGTAAAATAAAGACAACTGTAAACTGGACTAATCGCAAATGCATAAAGAGTTAAAGCATCGATATTTAACACCATACAGGCTAAATAAAATATTCTTTGATTTTTAAGTTATTTTGACCGATCAAATAGGTATTGGTCAATTGACTATCCCCAACTCCTATTTAAATAAACCTTTGCAAACTAGACAAGATGCTTGCTGTTTTGCCGGTCGCTTGACGCTTTTGTGAACTACGCCAGAAAGAAATATTCAATCGGGTATACGAGTAGAACAGGGCATTATCACAAGTGGTCGCCGAAACGCACTCATCTGAGGTTAAAAAACACAAAATATACTTTTTATAGCCGGTTTGGCGAGGATTCACTCAGTTTTTTTTTTGTTTGAAGTGATTTAGGTTTAGTAGTACTATGTATGTATGTAGGTATGTATTCAAAACTGGTGGTTAGCTCTCTACCAAAGGCTGAATCATGCACTGCGGCCTCAAATTGGCCTATTGTACCCAGGTATCTACTGAGATTTTAAAGATTGCAATCTAAACACATACGACTCAGGAAACTAAAAAATGCTACAAAACTTGATTTAGGCTTGATATTTTGTCTTCAACTTATGCCAGTTGAAGCTTTAGTGAAAGCCACTTAGTATATATATTATATTATATTAGTAGTAGTAGTAGGACCCTAATTTTTGAATTTTGCGACAAGGATCGCTCTCCTAAAATATGTGATCTTTTCTTGGGAACCATCGCACCCGAACAACCCGATCTTGAACTATTTTGAACGAACCAAGCTCAGTTTCTGTGGTGGTGTACCCCGTGTCTGGTTTTTTTTTTTTCGAAAAAAACGCTATTCTTTTTTCTTATTTAAATCAAATCAGTGTGCGGAACGGATAAAAAAAAAACGCCCCTCTAAATAATGTTTAAAAGAAAGTTTGGCTAGAATACATGGAAAAACATCCGAAGCTACGGGCAGAGACTTTCTTGCCGGATTTCACGTACAAAACAACACAAGAATTATTCTAAAAAGTATTTAGCGAGGGTGAATAAATAACAAAATCAATGAATAGCGAGCTTTTCCTCAAAAAGGTTGAATTGAAGGTACATCTGCCGATTCTGCAATTTGACAGATGGTTGTCTTTCACATGAATCCTGTATCACATTTTTTCATCATCATTTCATCTCCTAATTCCTAGCACCGTATTAATGAGCACCAAAAGTGCGAAATCCGAATCTACGGTTACCATTACCAGAATTATTTCCTCTTTTAGATGGAATAACTCCCAAAACAAAAAATACGTCAAAAACTTAAAATAGGTTATGTCTTGTGAAAGCTCTACGCTTGCGTCTATTAAATTGAGGCGTACTCCCTGACCCGGAAGGGGGGGGGCCAAGTTGTCTTACTTTTTAGGAGAACGGGAACATTCATAGAGTTATAATTATGGTGGTCCCTGTATTTGCGAGAAACGGCTTTTATTCCTAAGAACTGCAAATGTAGACGGCTTTTTCCGGATATCTCGCGTTTTCCAACCGACCATTTTCTCTGCTAAACGAAAATGTGATCTATCTGTCATCTGAAAGTTAATGACATAATCAAAACGCGCCGCGCGCCGTGCCGTTAGCCACTTTACCGCGAGTGTCGAGTGCCTGAAAAATGTAGATTTGACACATTTTCTACCTTATTTAAAAAAAAGTCGATGGAAAGGTGCTTATCGAGCAGTAATGACTAATGATAAGTTTTTGTTCCATATCCATTTTTAATTTCCTCTTTACTTTGTTCCATTCTTCTAGATTCATGTCATAAATCTCTAGATAAACCATTTCTGTACATTGAATAATTTTTTTAAATGGGTGGCTTTTAACCAAACGATATACCATACACCTGTTTGTCTGTCCATCTGCCTGTTTATGTTTTACAGCATCACACAGAAACTATACTACATCAATTTTGAAAAAAATTTTACTGCAACCCTTGAATTCCTGGGCAGTACATGGGCTTGTTTCATTAAACAACGGTTAGGTAGTTTTCCCACTCTTACAAAATTATTTACCACTAGTTTTTAACCTTTTTGAGTCTTAATAAATGAAAACATTTCGGGACATTCGACAAGTTTCGAAATTGCAAAAGCTTTTGAGATTTAGGTACCATATGAATAGTAAACATGCTTTATTGTCACAGTGGCGATCCCAGAAGACGGAGGGGGGGGGCGGAGGTGGGAGGGGCGATCGCCCCCCTTTGCTTCAGAAAAAAGTAGACAACAAAGATGCTGGTGGTAACCCTGAAGTATTTGGAAAAAAATACAAAAAATTTCTGAACGTTCCTTTAAAGGCATTCTAGAACTCCACAGTATTTTGGGACAGTTTGACCTTCAATTCGTCACACCCAGAATAAACAAACGCTTGACGTACTTAACGCGAAAACCACGATATTGGAAATACAGAACAGTATTATAGAGTTTCTATTTATAAACAAGTTTTAGACAAAATCCTTTCCGACATAAAAAAGTATTTTTGAGCTGAACATATTCATACCAAGTTTTATACCACGTGAAGCCAAAATCAAGGCAAAATTAACTAAAGTCGCTGGAATTACTAGAAATTCGCATGGAATCATTTGGCGCCCATAACCCCACATAATTTTGTTTTTATTTTGATACAATCAAAATATTTTATGTGCAACTGTACTAGTGAAAACTTGGAGTGTAAAGGGTAGATTTTAGATCCCAATCTCGGTTTTTAAAACACATGGAAAGTTTTTGGGTAGTGTGTACTAACAAACTAACAAAATAGATCAGCTAAAGCTTAATTTAGAGCTTAGAAAAGCTCTGTCCAGGATAAAATATGGCTATTTCGTCTAGCATCAGCAGCCGACTTTTATATCTTTATTGCAAGCCAGTTATCTATTCTTTGATTTAGTATCCTATAAAAATGGCCGCAAAAGGGCACTGAAGAGGTAGGAGTTAACTGGCTTTTTAGTTGAGAACGGTGTTGTCTTGAACCAGTGGTAGCTGCACAATACACCAAGTTTTAGTTGTGATTCTTTTATAATGTGTAGTTGGGTTGTTTAACTGGTAATTATTTAGTAAATCGTTTTCTTTTATTTACTCCTTGAAACTTTAGAACGCGTGTTCAAAAAGGCTCATAAAATAAAGATGTTTTTTGACCAAAAGTTTGTTTATATATATATATATATATATATATATATATAATCAGGAGCGTTTCTGATTCCCGGGAACATTTCCTTCCCCGAAATTAAAGAATACAGGTCCAGGCAATGAAGTAAATAGGAAATTCTGGTTACCAAAATCAGGTCCATGATTCAGTCACACATGGAAAGTTTTCTTTTTTGGGGGTCTCCTAGACTGGCAGTTTTTTTTTCAGAAAAAGTGAGTGTCATTAGGTTGATGCCTCGCTGTCAAAATGCACAAAACTCGTGAAGCATCGTGTTGATTCCAAATGGGGCTGAACGTGTTAAAAAATACCTAAAGTTGTGTTTTAGTTTTAATTGAAAGTAAAGCTCAGCTGATTAATCTACTTTGACCCATTTGTGATCTTAAGTAATCTTTAAATATTCTTAATTTACTAAACGTCCTCTCAAGAGTTGGCACTGTTACTGGTACTGTTAAAACCAATAATCATGCGATAAATATTTCAAAAAAGTTACTTTATTCTAGAACTCCGTATTGTTTAATAATTTTAATTATCTCGCTAGTCGATATATTATTATTTAGATCGCTTTTACAAGTGCGAAAAGAGCTCTATAATTTCAGAATATTTGTTATGAACTCGTTTACACTCTTGTAAAAGAATTTCTTCAGTAGAACTTGTAATGGTTCTGCGATCCAAAAAATCAAAATAATCGCATACCGTCATCATACCTCTGAGTCGACTCTTAATTTGACCTGTAACCTGGTCATTAACATACAAATTGGGTATTAGACTTCTGATGTTAGGTTGGGTTAGAGAGGGGAAAAACGCAGGCCTAATAAAATTAACATCGGGTTTTAGATTGTTTAGTAAAAGAAATAAACAATTTTATTTATGGGAAATATTGCAGTGGGTTCCCTATCGCCGGGCCCCGAGGCCTGGCCTCGGGTTGCTGCATGATAGCTACGCCACTATTGAGGCCTTTGAGTCTAAACTCGAGTTTACACTGGTGCCACTCTTACTTTTTCGGACATCAGAGGAAATAACCCAGCAAACACGGTTCCCTCGAGAGCCTTCGTTGGCCCGATGTCGATTGCCGAATTTGCCGTCATCGGCCCGATGTATGTTTGCCGACGCAACGTTAGACTGATTAAGGTCCGATAATTAATTTGGTCGGTCTAACGTAGGCAAGCTGGTCTCGGCCCGATATCGGTAAACTATTCAAGTCTGACATTGGTTTCCTAAAGCGGTCCAACGTCGGCGATTGACGAAGGTCCGTCGGTGGTAGCTTAAAGCGGCCCGACAATGGCAAACCACAAAGGTCCGATAATGGATGGATAATAAGGCATCTCAAAGCGGCCCGACGTCGGTGATTGACGAAGGTCCGTCGGTGGTTGCTTGCAGATAAAGACATTGGCAAATTACAAAGTTTCGATA
Source organism: Oxystoma pomonae (assembly GCA_963921995.1). Lineage (NCBI taxonomy): Eukaryota > Metazoa > Arthropoda > Insecta > Coleoptera > Brentidae > Oxystoma > Oxystoma pomonae. The sequence goes on along the minus strand of OY998166.1, from coordinate 87,567,572 downwards.
ATGCGGGTGCTTAACAGGATGGGCTGCTTTAAGTGGCGGAAGAGGTGATTCTTGTAGAGAAGTACCACCATCTTGTCAAGTCCGTATTCTAGTTTTGAAATATCTTTGCTCATTATAAATAAAATATTATCTTCCACTGTACAGGGAACATAGTGACATTAACGCCATCTCTACATACTAGATAGAAACTATTAAGCAGTTTAAAAAATTTTATGTGACGTACCATCGTCTGTTGCCGGTTATCGACCAATCGAACAAAAATCTGATCAGGCCATCGTCGGCCCTAAAGCAGATAAAGTGGTCGTCGGCATAACGTACCATCGTCAGTTGCCGATTTTCGACAGATTAAACAAAGTTCAAATCGGATCATCATCGGCCTTAAAGCAGATAAAGTTTGCGTTGGCATAATGCGATTATAGTAAAACGGGCCAACGTCAGTTGCCGATTCTCGTCCGATTAAAAAAAGTTCCAATCAGACCGTCGTCGGCCCTAAAGCAGATAAAGTGGCCGTAGGCATAAAGTCGACTATAGTAAATCGGGCCATCGTCAATTGCCGATTTTCGACCGATTAAACAAAGTTCCAATCGGACCATTATCGGTCCTAAAGTGGTGTCGGCATAAAGTCGACTGTAGTAATGTGGACCTCCGTCAGATTCCGATTATTGACCGAAAATTGAAAATCGCAATCTGTCCAACATCGGGCCAGCATGTAGTCGCCGATGGCGACACACTGCCGACGTTGTCGACATTGGCCCAATTCAATGACGACTATTTATATTTGCTGGGAACCTTTGAATTTTTTTCCTGCAATCTTTTGTTTTCCATCTTAAATTCTTCTAGCTGCTCTTATCTATAAGAAAAAACGCGACACAATAATACCCCACGTAACTGCATATCGGCGAGGTGCAATCGGGGACGCATCCTGCCGCCTCCGGGGGGTTGCCTTGCTGTCGGGTCGCGAATGGGTCGTATCGCACAGAAGCGCGCTCAGTGACAGAATGGTATCACTTTCATAAAAGATACCGAAAAAGTTCTAAAGTTTTCGGGAAAACTCCAAAAGATTCACCTTATAAAATATATTTCTTGAAAAAATTAAAGTCAATTTTGAGCTCAGATCTTCTTTAATTTATTTAATATAAGTATGGAATCCGATTAAGAAGTAAATGAGAACCCATTTTCGTCTGAAGCCCGCCCACTTAGCTCGCGATTGGTTTGCCGTATGGAGTCATAGGCGTAGACACTCTAATTTGTTTATTGCACTTAATTTTTCAAAGCATTTTATTGACTTTACTATTTTATAAATAAATATATAAAGCACCCCTTGTAAAATTATTATTATTTTTAACAGTAACATTATACATAAATAATGCGCATGCGCATATAGTTAGTCTAACATCCATTCAAAAAAAAGTAAATTTAAATATTAATACATGAAGGTTAGACGGGAAAAGGGGGGAATGTCCATTTTCAACTTATTTGTGTAAAGGCGTTTTTTAACTTTCAATCTATTGCTACTCGAAAAATACCTATTTATATTACAGTAGGTAATAGTTTTTTTTTTGTGTTTAATTTAATTTAATTTAATAATGCTGTAATCTGATTTTATTTATGTTTCCATTGTTTAAAAAATATTTTGTTAAAATGAATTCGTAGTCAACAGGTGGCGAACGGAAAATGCATTGGTGCATTTTTTCAAAAACCCAGACAGTACAAATTGTCCATCGGACAGCCATTTTTTGTCCAAAACCGCCCGCATTGTCCATGGACCATTTATGGACATCCATTGGACAAAGGTTTTTCCTGATACAGTGGATGACAAAAAAACTGAGTCCAAGGGACTTCCAATTTTGATCCCTAAAGAACTGCTTTTTTTCAGTTAGTTTTTGGATATCCAATTGATAACCATATTTCTTGGTCCATCGGACCAAAAATAAACTATATCCGTCGGACGTCCATTTTCTGTCCTGCAAAAGTGATATACTTTATACATTGACTAAACATGTTGAATATTTATCAAAAAATCTGTCAATCGGGCATATCTAGCTGAATCATTTGTATATTATAGTTAAGTATTTTTCATTATTTTAGACTAAGTGGTATTTTAGTATTTTAATATCCATTCTTTGCTAGGAACTCCATCCTCGGAAATCGACAATCAGACTTATGATGTTGGAGTGGTTTTGACAAAACTATCCACATTATCATTTTTTTTTTTAACAGTGTCGATAAACTTTTTGGATAGCCAATGGATAACTTTTGGACAAAATTTCGTTCCACTGGATAACAATTGGATTTAGTGGATAGTGGTACAATAGTCAAAATATTAAAACTTTTGGATTTTTTTGAGATGTCCAACGTTTTGACAATTGTATTATCCAATGGATATGCCTTGGACAAAATTTCTGACATATTTGGTTGTCCAATGGACTGCTGCATAACTTTTTGGATAGCCAATGGATAACTTTTGGACAAAATTTCGTTCCACTAGATAACAATTGGATTTAGTGGATAGTGGTACAATAGTCAAAATATTAAAACTTTTGGATTTTTTTGAGATGTCCAACGTTTTGACAATTGTATTATCCAATGGATATGCCTTGGACAAAATTTCTGACATATTTGGTCGTCCAATGGACTACTGCATTATCCAGAAAATTCTCTCCACTGGACATCCTTGGGCAGAGTTGTGATATCTGGGAAATGTTTTGAGTAGAATACCTTTTAAATTCATTAAAATTAATTGGAAAGTCCCTGATTTTTACAAAAAATGTGAAATAGCGAAATTTCTTCTTAAAACTTCAAATGTCAAAAAAATAATGATTATCTAATAAATGTTAAGTAATTTTTCCACGAAATTTATTTGAAGCATTTTTTGAATAAGTTGATAGGAACGGCTCAGTTTTGTTCCGCGTTTTACACCTGTACGGTATCCTCTTAAATACGTACAATTATTTTTCTGCAAAAAGGAGGAAAGGTCAAACTTAAACAAGTTATTATTCCTAATATTATCATTTTATTTGAGAACTCAATAAAACATGAACTAACCCAATTCAGTATTGAATTGTATAGTATGGAAATAAATTATTTGAGAACTCAACAACAACATTCAAAATAACGGCTTGCAAATAATATTTTTTTATCATTTTATAATTCTTCAACTTATTCATTTATTTTAAATGGCAGTGACGATACGTACGCCTCTGCCACAGTGTTCGACCCTGCCTCGAAGAGAGACAACAAGCGAACGCCACGTGACCACGCATCGTCCGTGCTTGTCGTGGCCCATTTACTTAATAATCGGACTTCTACCTAGGCGTTTCGGGACTCTGCCCCATCATCAAGGTGTAAATCGAGTACGCAAAAAAAAGACACAAGCAATTAAAACTAGCAAAAATTAATTCACTGAAGTCACCTGTTGACGATTGCAGATACATAAGCATTCGAAACGTTGTGAAAAAGTAAAAATAAAGACAATGGAGGTTCGAAACTCCATTTTACTCTCAACTTGGGGGCCATCCATAAATTACGTAACGCAGCAAGGTAGGGGTAGGTGTAAGTGTTCTAAATTAAGTGTGACAAGGGGGGGAGGGGGAGGGCGGAGGGGGAGATTCACACGAAAAATGCGAGGTTTTGTTCCAGTAATTTCATAGTGGTGGGTAAAGTGTCTAAAAATATGTTCCGTGCGGAACTGTCAAAAATAGTTCCCACTTTATGTACATGTAAGTCCATATTGTTACATATACCTAGAGGCCCTCCATACATTTGACAGTTGTTATTTTACCAGAAGTGGGTAACTCATATTGCCCTCTCTTTTCTAGTTTTTTTCATATTTGCATGTAAAACGGATTTTATGAAATGGACTGATGTTTTGTTGTCTCTTTTTATAATTTCCCCAGACAGTTTTTGAAATATTGATTTTTTTTTGTTAGTAAAATATGTCAAGCTTTGACAAAAAAAAAGCAAATATAAACAGTGAATACACATGGTAGATATTAAAAATGTAAATATTAGGTAAAATATAAAGACTCCCATGATGAGTTACTCTTTTTACTCTTTTTCTTACGATAAAACATGGAAACATAATAGAGACACAAAGCTATTTGTAACTCATCGCGGTATACGTATCCGCATCTAGCGAGAACCAAGGACATGAATTGGTCAGAAACTTGTACCATGTTCGAAAAGAGCAGATATATGCTAATCTAAGGTATTCTTGAACGCGATAGGTGTCAAGTATCGTTACGGCACACTCTTTTCGAAACTGCTACAAGTTTCTGACCAATCAATGTGCTTGGTTCTCGCTACATGCGGATACGTATACCGCGATGAGTTACAAATAGCTTTATGTCTCTATTGTGTTATTTATTAACTTGTAGCTCATTTACCTCGCAAAGTCGACTATTTTTATTAATTTTCCAGTTTGGTAAATGTATGTTTTCTTTTCACTTTTCCTGAGTTTCTTTCTCCGTTGGCCAACGGAACAATACAAATTCGTCGAGGCACGTATTTTTACAGTTTTTGATACAGCAAAATTCCATTTTTAAACCTGACGTTTCTTAATCAAAAATCTGACAGTAACAAATTTATTGATTGTCAGGGGTTACCAACTATCATTGCCAACACACAATTTCAAACATTTCCCTAACAACTGTCAAATCCAGTTGCTCACCTCTAGTAAAACAATAACTGTCAAAAATCGTATACAGGGCCTCTACATATACCTACACGCATACTATAGTAAAATTTTTGATGAGCGGACTGACGTCATTTTTGCCTCTGAAATAGTTATACTTTCCACACGCGTTAGGTATAACATTTTTCCTACGAGCGTGCAGAATATCAAAATATTTTGTCATTATTTTAGTTAAACCTAGCAGACTAAAAATGAAAAAATAGTCAAAACTACGAATTTTATGATTTATTCAGAACTAAACTTTAACAAGCTTAAAAAATTAATTTTTATGGTAATTATTAATCACGGTAACATTGAAAGTACCACTGCTCATGTTGCTTAATGCCATCGTCGACTTCAAGTCTTCCTGATTCATCACTGAGCAACAGCGTGCTCAACAACAAGCGTGCACAACAGCGTGCGTGAAAATTTTTTTTTGCTCAACAGCATGCTTTTTCGCACACGGCGGTCGGAATTGGTTTTTCACGCATGCTATGCGGAAAAGTGGCACTTTCCGCACGGAAATAACTACGAGAATAGCGTTTTTCCGCACGCTCGTAGAAAAACGTATTTCTTTGTTATCAACAGTTCGCATGTCAAATAATTTGTTGTTGTCAGTTTGAAGGAACAATTGGAACAATCAACGACTTGACTTTTTTTACATATTTATTGTCGCTTTCTAAAACAATGATGACGTCAGTTAATTCATCAAAAAATTGGACTATACAGTATGGTCAAGCCATGATGGTAATTTAAGGCTTAAAATATTTTAGCATAATTTAAGGGGTACCGTTTTTGATTAAGCAATTTTTACTAAGTTTTTCGCATTTTTATGACATGATTTGTCACACATTTTAAAGCTTTCTTTACAAACTTTCGATTCGACTCAAATTTTTAAAGTTTTCACTGTTTTTTTAGCGTTCAAAAAAAGTACTATCAAAAAACATTTTTTCTCTGTTAAAATGAAAAATTTTTAGAGAGAGAAGCTAGAATTTTAGAGGTAGTTTAGGAAACGAGTCCAGTATCTTCGGCGCTGTCGGTGCCTGTACAGGGCTCAAAATTTATTTAAACTCCTAGCGCCTCAGTGACTTTCTGTCAGTTTGGTGTCAATATGACACCGATCATAGGCCAAACGATACTAAAACGAAAATGAGTTAAGTGGCTTTTTAGTTGAGAACGGTGTTGTGTCGTGAATATGATTTTTATTTAGCCATTTTTATCCAAAAAACAGTAAAAATTGTAATTTTTCAAAGCCTAAAGTGGATAAAACATAAGGTGGTATTAATCTCTTTCAATCAAAGATCTTTACAGTCTTTAAATTTACCAAAAAACGTGTCCTTCTAAAGTGTATTTTAACACATCTAAAAATAATTTAACAGGTATTTAGGAAAATTATTTAACGGTCATCATGGCTTTACCTAGCATGTTATGATGGTCATTAAAAGATGAAGTTTGAGGGGCGAGCCGCAGGCGAGTGTCTTAATTTATGTGAGCGTGTGATGACCATAACATGCGAATTAGTTGCTATACTTTACCTTTAATCAACAACCTTTTAACCTGAAGTTTCAATGAAGTTCTATCTAAAATGTCAAAACAAATAAGGTTACTAGGGGACTTTTCATATATCTTTTTAAAAATAAGGATTTTTTTTCTTAAAAATGCGTAATATGTCAATTTAACGGGACTTATTTTGGGTTAGGTACTAAAATTATATTGGATTTATTTACTTTTAATAAATATTTATTGTCTTAAAAATATAGAAACATAATTCACATTTTTGCGTCAATTACTGATCTTATAAAATTTTCATCGCTTGTCACGCCATCTTGTGGTTTACTTCTAAGCTTTATTATATAAATTATATTGGATTTATTTACTTTTAATAAATATTTATTGTCTTAAAAATATAGAAACATAATTCACATTTTTGCGTCAATTACTGATCTTATAAAATTTTCATCGCTTGTCACGCCATCTTGTGGTTTACTTCTAAGCTTTATTATTATCCTAGAACCGTAAATGAGCCATTAAAATCGTGTTGAGATGGTCGTAAAATTAGTATTATTGGTCGTAGGTAAAATTAGTTTATTTACTTAACCTTTTGTCCGTTCGAGGAGGATACAAAGGATATTCGAAAATGACTCACTTATTATTTTTTCTTTACCTCTTATTTTTGCTGAATATGGCCCTATTCTGCGGTCTTATCTCGTTGCACCAAGCAGCAAGTATTACTTTCTTATCTCAGCAGCCTCGTTTCCTACTTCCAGTCCCGTATCTTCGGCGCTATCGGTGCCTGTACAGGGCTCGAAATTTATTTAAAGTAAAGGGTGGGTTGGGGGGATGCATCTGACAAGTCTCGTCTAAGGTAAGTCTTTCCAAATTTGCATTTTTACTAATAAGCTTTGTAAACTACCTTTTTACAACAAAAAAATCCACTAAAAAGTTTCCGCTCATTTTAACCCAAACACTCTGAGCACATTTTGGTTCAGTAAACATACGGTAAGTTAGTTACACCCGGTTCTCACCTATGCGTTTCCCATACGCGGCCACCCTGACTCAAAAAACTCATCACGTGGTCAGGGGAGCCATGCATGAGAAACGCATAGATGAAAACCGGGTTTAAGTGTTGAAAAACTAGATTCCTAGTTGCCCAAACTATATCTGAAAGACGACACTAGTGTAGGTACTAACTTTATACCTTTTGCGGGTGGGTTGCGGTGAAATTTCAAGTAAGGAGAGCAATTTTTAAAAATAATTCGATTTTTCAATCACTTTTTGCAAATTCGTCAATGACGTCATCATAGAAACGTGCATGACAAGCTTTAGAGAAGTTTATTTTCAATAGACAAAGCAATATTTGCGAAAGTCTCTCCTGACGCACGCCATTTGATTTGATTTGATTTGTCTCAACAGCAAGTTTAGGTCTTGAAATCCCTGACACTGCAGCTTCTTAGCTTATTGTATCTCTTGCTGTGTGCCTTTCTAATATAAGAGGTTTGACGACCTCGCGATGAGCAGCAGCCCCTTTATTAGGTTTCTCTGGCAGTCAGCTTCTCTGGAGGGGTCGTCCTCCAGGAGGTTTTGTGTTCTGCAGAAGGTTAGTGCTGGGCACTCAAATATGATGTGAGCGGCTGATTCGTCATCCTCATCACATAGTCTGCAGGTGGGTTCTTCTCTACAGATTCCCATCCTGTGCAGGTGTTCTCTCAGTGCGCAGTGACCGGTTAATAGTCCCGTCACTTGTCTGATTTCTTTCCTATTCAGTTTAAGGATTTTGCCCCGATATTGAATGCCAGTGGTTTCGATGTTCTTCGTGCACCCATCGCTTGAGGTACCACGTATCGAGGTTTTTGGAATTCCAAATACAGGCTCCTATAAATCGTCTTCCTGATCCTTTTCTTGCTAAAGAATCCGCGTGTTCATTGCCTGCTACCTCTGTGTGCCCCGGCACCCACGCAATGGTGACTCTATTGTGTTTCGCTAGGGTTAGGAGGGCTTTAAGGCAGTTCCACACTAATTTTGAGTGAATTTGTTGCCATGCCACAGCTTTAATAGCTGCTTGGCTGTCTGAGAAGATTGTTATATCTTTGTTGAGATATCTTCTTCTCAGGTTTTCCCGCAGAAAAGTCTCTATGGCATGTATTTTAGCTTGGAATACTGTGATATGTTTCCCCAGAGATGCAAACCAATTTGATCTGGGGCTAGGCCATATACTCCCGCTCCTGATCCCCTGTCCACCTGGGATCCGTCGGTTTCCTAACTGGACTAGTGATTTCTCCGTCTTGTTTTCCCAGGATAGCTGGGTCTTAAACGGCTTGTTCGTGTTGATTTTCGGAGTCATGATGTTACTCCTCATCTCTAGCAGTGAGTTCGTGACAATGCTCGCAATCTTGGTATGTCCCAAGTGGTTATCATACCAGTTATCATTGCATTTTAGTCTGTATGCTCCCATTCTTGCCTCCGCTTTGATTACAATGTCAAGTGGTGGGAGGTTTAGAATGGTCTCCATAGCAGCGGTTGGTGTGGTGCTCATTGCTCCCATTATGCAAATACATGCAAGTCGCTGGAGTTTTGCAGTGCTTTGTTCGGTCTTCGTCCACCATACTGTGGCGTGACATACAGCATACATTCACAAACAGTCTTCTTACTTAACTGTTGTCTTCCATATCGCACGACGCACGTACCACTGTACACGCCGATAGCCATTTAAACCTGCAAATAACCTACTCCAATCATGATACAATAAAAGAAAGGTATGATACGTAGCTCTTCAAAATTCGTCTAGATCCGCGCATGACGTCGCCTGGTGAGATTTTTGTGGCGCGAACAGGGAACTACCTACGAACTATATTTGAGGATAGTTTGGGTTGATAACGGAGGAGTTCACCAAGAAAATATTTTTTATTATTTTACCCCTGAAAGGGTAAAAATTTCTGTATTTTAGGGGTTTGAGAAATAGGGGTAATTCTGTTTTGAAGGGGGTACAAATAACTCACAATTACTTAGAGTTCTAAATCAACATAGAGCTAAAAATGCGCATTTAGGTTCTTCTTGAAAAGCTAACTAATAGGTGTTTTTGGATTTTGAAAAATTTGAACGGATGGTTGCAACCACTTCCCTGTATCCGATAAATATTTTAATCTGTCAAAGTATGGATTGTTGGGGTATGAAACTAAAGGAAACAAAGTCAGGAATCTAAAACAAGGTTTTTTTTTTCTGAAAAGTAACAATTTAGGGTTGCGGATAGGAATGGTTTTCCGTCAAAAAATACTACCAAGGTTTTAAATTAAACGAAATGCTACTCTGGGAAACAACGAAGGGCTGGGGTAATGTAAGGGAGTAAAGCTGGATTCAGAGTTCCATAAGGTAAGCGGTATGACGAGGTAAGACGCAAGGGAAATAAATTACAGGGTATGGACTTTAAATGGAATATTGGCCCTAGCGGGTTAGAAATTTGTTTTTTATAAAAATCCAAACCCATATCTACAAACATTTTTAGCAGCTAAAATTTTCGCCACGGACCCTCAGAAAGGGGTCTAGTCCTTTACAACTTTTTTTTAATTAGGAGGTCCCTCTTGTTGCATTTTGTTGGAAAGCTTATTGATAAGGAAAAACGATCATGTAATTTGATAACATGGTGTGTCAAAAACCTCCCAAAAATTATTGTGTAATACTTCAAATAAAATATTGGCCCTAGCGGGTTAGAAATTTATTTTTTAGAAAAATGCAAAAAAACATCAACTAAAATTTTTAGCTGGTAAAATTTTCGTCAAAATTTTTTTTTGTCGTTTAGGCAAGCAACTCGTGTTTAAGGCTTCGCTCATAATCATTATCACTAAAATGTTTTCAGCAAATTCGAGCATTATTCACGTTCAAGTTATCATCCTGTCCACAAAAATGCTTCCATATATCTTCCAATTTCCTATGTTTTGGAATGTTCGTTACTGTGAGTATATGAGCTGACTAATGGGTTAGACAAAGTTATAATTAAGACTGGGCATACAAAAAATCATCGACTCGACTACAATGAGTGTAGTACAACTAGAAAGTGAGGTTAAGTCGTCGGATATTCTTTCAATTCCGTTCGTTTCACATTTCAAATTCAAGAATATAATATGGCCGAAAATTATGGACACTCCTTTCTTTTCAAGAATACTTGCACTATAGATTTGCCCAGGTGCTGATAACTAGATGGATTAATTCTTGACAGAAAGAAGCGCTTCCCATCTAAAAATAAGTGTCAAATAAGATGGATCTCTAGGTGTTATCACCTCATCGCAGATGTTTATTTGGGAGAGCGATTCTCGGAGAAAATGCGACAGGAGCTGCAGAGGTGTAGATTTATTAGGTTCCCCGGCTTACCCTATCTGATTATGAGAGTCCGAATTGATTATTCAGAAATTAATAAATCAGAAAATATTGAAAAAATCAATATATATATATGTATACATAAAGTATATATCAGACGTCTCTGTATTCAAAACGTATTCCTTTTTAAAATGTTATAAAATTATATAACGTTATCAGAAAGTACGTACTTAATATAATAAATAAATAATGTTTAAACAAACATGAAGAAAACCCCACAGAACCCTAAAGTTGTGCGCAGGGTAAATTTCGTATGCTTCTTTTATGTAGTTATTTTTTGTTTTTCATATTTTCTTTTTTATTTCTAATTTAAATAATTAAATGTATTGAATCAAAATATATTTCTGTATCCCGTAATAGTATTTTACAATAGTAACTATCTCTTTTTTTATTTTTAATCCTGGTTCTTAGTTTAATTAATCACTGTTTTCATGTCTGTTTGTTCTGTGTGTAAATCCTTTAATTTCTTTTTTCCATGAGTTTAAAGAAACAGTGTTTGTTGTTAATAAGCTTTTTATATTTTCTGCCAAAAAATTATGTACATGATCCTCAATGAATTGAAAAGATCTTGGTAAAAGTGTTTTTTCACTAATTATAGTTTTTGTAAATCCTTTGTTTTTATTTTTGGTTTCATAACTGTGTGAAATGTATTGAAGTTTATTTTTAGTTTTGTAAATTTGATTTGATATATTTAAAAAAAATAACTGTCTTAAATCAAAGCATTCCATTTCTGAAAAAACTAAGTCTGAAGGATATCCTCTTTCTCTTTTTAAAATCATTTTAAATAAATACTTTTGCAAACGTTCAGAACCAAACAAATATTTATTTAGGTCAAATTTCTTTAAATCTGGCTTGACAGAAATAAATATTTATTTTATTCAAATAAATACTTGTTTGGCTCAATTAAACCTTTTTTCTGTGAATCTATTCTCGCAATGCTTTGTGCTAAACTATACGTAAGTTAACGTTGATATAAACGCCAACGTGAAAAACTGACGCAAGAGGACATAGGCGGGATTTTGAATTGTCGTATTCACAGTCAGGCAGAAGTTATTTTTTTTTATTTTCACCAGTTACGAGATACGTTAGCAAACACCTATGATATTATTTGAAATTGAACATTTTTATAGGAGGAGTAACAAGAAATGCTGTTAGATTGATAGAACAATTCGTTTGTAAGAAAAATGTGGGCTATCGTCAAAAGTAAAATTGTGGTCACTTTTCATTGCAAATTGCACCACCAATTGGATTGCATATATCAGTCACTATTACACATAACTATAGCGCGCAGATATATTATCTCATAAATCATTTAATACCAAGTAGGGACCGGAAACCAATTAGGCCGGGTTATAAAAATTGGGTGCCATTAACGTGGGTAAAATATTCATCAGAGAATCGGACTTTTCGTTATGTACTTAATTAGGGGGCATACGTAGAAAATTTGGCTATAGATAACTTATTTTAATCAATTACTAATGAACCTACCAACACTGCCTAACCTGTTAACAGACCCAGAAATGCTGCAGTCAAAAAGTAGGGTTAGGATGTCAATTTTTTTTCTTAAATTCAGACGGTTTCAGCTAGAGCAACGAAATTTGGCACATATGTAGGCAAAAATTTCATATGTGGTCTCTAGGGGGCAACAGGGGCCAAAATGTGTTTTTAAACTATTCCTCATGCCTTCTATGCTAATGAACCCGCACATCTGAGTCTTAGTCAGTTGGTAGTTCATACTATTACCTACAAGTCTAATGTAGTCAAAAAAATTTCATAGCTGTTAATAAGGCCCCTAGGTTAGGGGCTAAAAGTTTTGTCGATTTCAATTAAAAAATTATATTTCACTTCTCCTTCACCCTATGTCAACAAAAATGCACCACTAGGGGTGCAGTGGACCATTTATCAGTTTTGAATACTTACAACTTTGTCCAATCCCCTAGGGGCTGTAAGAGGGCGGGATCTAATTTTCACCATTTTCATATTCCAGAAAACACTCCATATGTATATGCACACTTTTTGCAGAGGTTTAGATGTGTATATTAAGTGCTTTTTTGGAATATAGAAATGATAAACCTCTTGCCCTCGTACAGCCCCTAAGGGCTGGGGCAAAGTTGGATGTAAAAAATATAGGCTCTTAAAATGTAACGGTGCGATTTACTAAAAAGGTTTAGTCTATTTTAGAACGGTCCTAAGTTTAAGTGAAATTTTTGGTTTTGACCATTTTAAACACACTTGTGTTTTGGACATAGTTTGATTTATAAGAAGAATTTTAATAAATTTGTTTATTGAGTAATCATCTTAACTCAATTTTTTGTTGGATTTAAGAGGAAATTTTCAATTTGGAAGAAAAGAAAATTAAAAAATTTAAACCCACGCGGGGTTTAAATAGTAAACACTGTAGAATAAATTAACATTGGGACTATATGTCACTCTAATTAAAACTCACCCTTCTTAGTTAATTTTTACAAATTAATACTTGATGGCACACAATGATTTAGATGAGTAATAATTAAATAAGAAGTAGGTTAATTTTGTATTTACCTAAAAGGTGTTTTTATTTATGAAATGTATCAAAAAACTTAAATGCAAGTTTGTTTTACATTTCTGTCACTGTCGAAATGTCAGTTTAAAAATATTAGCGCTGCGTTCAATCACAAACAGCGATTTCGGATCTTTTACCTCTGCTTACACCTTGGCTTGCACCAACCTCTATTGGTGAAAGATACAGCTTTAAAATGAGTGTGCTTTGAGTAAGGAAAGTTTTTTTGACTGAGTTTTTAGATAAATTCAATTTTTTACTTTCAGTTTGTAAATAAATTAATATAGTTGTTTTGGATTTTTTTGTTGGGTATATTTTTCGTGCATAATCAGTGACCTTCACTTATGTTTGTTTTGACTCGTAGCGCCCTCATAAATATATCTTTTGTGGTGAAAACGGGTTCAAAATATGGCGTTTTTCTGGACAAAATAGGAGGCGTTTTACTGGGTAATTAACAAATTGGGATATTAAATAAGGTAAATTAATCCTTGTAAAAACGGTTACTTAGGGAAATTATAAACAAACTTATTACCAAATGCCACAAAACAATCCTTTCTGGGGGCTATAAATTGAAACCACCCTCTTGAGGTGGTCTAAAAAATTACCAACTTTATAACCTCAAACACAAATAATGAAGCTATTATGTGCCAAATTTTTGGCGTATTCACCATTTGCCATTTTGAAAACTGTCAAAAAAAATTAGTTTTAGGGCATTTTCTTCTAAATATGGTGTATTTTGAAAAAAAGGCAGCTTTTCAGTGGTATTTTGCAATAACAATACAAAATAATCAATAACTTTGTATCTTTTCTGTATGGGTAAGAGATTTTTGAAAATTGATTTTAAAATTTAGTACCCCCTACAGGTGTAAATATTTAGACCTGTGGGGAGTACTATTTTAGATCTTAGTAAATCTTACTGTAAGTGTTTTGACTCGAACTTTTAATTGCCAAAAAATTTTGCACTTTTTAAATTATTAGTATAGTAAATTTTTCAAAAGTTTAAATCTTTAGCTTCTATTTAGGTGTCGCCCCTAGGGTTTGAGAGTTTTATATTTCATAAAATTTTTTACACCAAATTCATGAGTTTTAAATATGCATATGGTGTGTTTTCTGGAATATGAAAATGGTGAAAATTAGATTTCGCCCCCCCCCCTAACAGATCCTAGGAGCTGAGGCAAAATTTAAAATTGAAAAATGGTCCACTTCGCCCCTGGTGGTGCATTTTTGTTGACATTGGCTGAAATATAAGTGAAATGTAATTTTTTTAATTGAAATCGACAAAATTGTTAACAACCACGAAATTTTTTTCGGTATAAAGGCGCATTTACACAGACAAACTTTCCTTTGATGTTGAAATGCCGACAAACATTTACACAAGCCTCTTGAGCAAAATGTTCAAAGAAATGTTCGAGCAAAATCTCGTACAAAAAAACACACGTAAATTTTGGAGAGAATGTTGAGCAAAATTTGTTTGAAGAATTGGGGGTATAAAAATTTCTTTACAAATTTAAATTTTATAGTTTTATGGGAATTCATTGAACTTAACTGAAAATAGAAAGACTAAGTTTTAAAACAAGGTATTTTAATTAAGTGCTTTCCGACGGAAAAACGATATGATGTCGAAATTCACGTTTTACCTCATAAGCAACTTCGATTGATCTGATTTTTATAGAGGATATCCCAGTATACTTGTAACTTTTTTGGAGTTGTAAAAAAAACGACAATAAAAAAAATATTTGGCAATTATTTACTGCTGTTGCCTGTAAAATGTAATGATAAAAATTTACGTTTAAAAGAATATCTCTTTATTTTACTTCCTAGTTTAAAACACAATACAATAATAATTAAGTCAAATTCAAAAACCTATATACATTTTATTAAATCTCAAATATATGAACAAAAGCACGTTCGGTCTAAATAATACCCGTTTATTACCCACTTTTACAACCCTACGATCCCAGACCCTTGTCTAAAAAAATATAATTTAGCAGTAATAGACTAGATTTCTGAATCGGAATGTTGCTCCTTTGCATATTGTTTGTTCTGTGTCAGTAATCGACCTTGATTATTACATTAAATTGACAGTAAATAAAATCCCCTCCCCACCACTCCTCATAGTCGTGAGGCGCGGATTACCGCTTAAAAGTGCAATTTTTGAGTTTTTTGGCGATATTTGAAAAACTCGAAATTTTTTTGGAAAAGAAAAATTTTCCTGGGTTGTTTTTTGAATTTAGGAAAAAACCCTTGGAAATAAGAAAAAACTCGCAAGAATATCCCAAAAAAAACCCCGGGCAAAAAAATCCGGGAAAAACCCTAAGAAAAAAAATATTATAAGTAACCCTAATCCATGTGACAAAACTGATAGTCAAGAATAATGTTTCGCTTGCCGTCGGCTTTTTTTCACAAAAATTTAAAATAAAAGTTGGTGTTCCATTTTTTTAAAGAATTGAGATCACTGATCACTAATGTAAAATTTTATTTATTCTCATCTTTAAAAATATGTTTCCAAAACGGATAGCAATAATTTGCTCAAAAATTTACCCGAACAAAATTTTCAAAGAAAAGCTCACAAAAATGTTCACGCAAAAAATTTTAGATTTGCACGAGCTTTTGTTTGAGCATGTTCGTCTGTGTAATTGCGCCTTAATAGACTTGAGAGAAAAGTTGTATGGATTAATAGATATTTATTTTATTTGAACAATTTTATTGCAGACCCTTTTTTGCTGCCGGGATTATTTTTTCACAATACTTAGGTAATAAAGCAGTTAAGCAACTGTGATGATTGTTGCTTTTATTTCAAAAAACTCAAAACAAAACTAAATTGACAATTATGCTTAATTAATATTGAAAAACTGGGGCCCGAGAAGAAAAAAATCGGAACATTGTCTGAACAGAACCATTAAAAAAAAAACAACAATTTAACAAAATCCCAGGTAGCCCAAAGTATTGCCAATTTTTGAAAATTTTTGAGTAAAACTAGGGAAAAAACATCTAACTAACCAACTCTTTGTTCTTCTATAGAAACGTTTTATTATAAGTTGAGTAAACGCACAAATACGGACGGAGCAGTTATTTGTTGAGTCAAAATTCGAGATCCCGGCGAAGATAGCTAATCTTCAGGCTAACAGGCCGCAGCAGCTTATTCGGTAAAAATCGATCGGTTAGCAGCAGTATAGAAGCGGTTTGTATGGCGACCGGGAGGGCATTGTATGTAAAACCTAAAAGACAATTAGGTTCGCGTCAAACCAAGCGCCAATACGGCCGTTGCACAGTGGTTTGTCAAGGTACACGAAAACATTTCCAAAAAAAACATGCTAGAAATCAGAGGGTATAGAACGATTTCGACGAGTGGAACTAAGTAGCATTTTAGGTTCAGTAAACCAGTACTAAAGGAACCTAACAAGCATTGAAGGATATTAGAAATAATAAAATGTTTAAAAACCAGTTAAACAAACATCTAGTGGGAAAATGCCTCTATTTACTAAACAAATATTATGAATTGTAGTATTAGTATTTATACATATTTGAAATTATTAGTCTACATTCTTGACCTTATTTCATTTTTGTTTAGGTTTTTGTTTGTTTGTTTCCATCTTGTCTGTTTGTTTGTTTTCTAAATAATATATGTATGTAACGTCGTCCTAGTACTCTAGGTCTAACAATTCAATTTAATTAATTTTTATTTTGTAATTATTTAATGTTAACAAATTTATAAATTCTATATTCATATTGTATCCTATGTTTGACGATGTCTACAAATTAGTGGTCGAAAAATATTCTGTTCTACTCTATTTTATGCTAATCTAAATAGATAAGATGTTTCTCTTTTTTACCATTTAAGAAACCTTCATAATAAGCAGTTATGCTAGGGTGAAAATAACTCAAGTATTGGCTAGTATTGCAACAAAATTTGTACCGTTTTTTGCTTAAATTCAGGGACGAATTTAAAGATTTTACGTAGCTCTTTTTTTCTTTTTCATAAAAGCTTTTTGGATATCGCGCGGTAGTCACAAATTTTCTAATTTTGACCTAAATTTTGGATAATTGTGTTATTTATAGCTTTTGATGTAATAAGTCAGTGGCGGTCCAGTCTATATGCAAACAAAACTTAGTAACTACAAGCGAGGATTTTGTCTCAAATCTAGGGGGACGGTACTCAGATTTGAAGTCGTTTATTTTATACACTTTTTATTTTAAAAAATATTTAAAAAAAATTTTGAGAATATCACATTAAAACTGTAATTTTTGAGTCGAAATAAACTAAAATCGTAAATATCAACGGTATTATAGCGCCGCAGGCGAAAATTTTTAAGAAAATGCGTTTTTTGATTTGCAATTAAACTAAAATTGTAAATATATCAATGGTTTCAAAGCGCAGCAGGCGAAAATTTTTAAGAAAATGACACTACAATTGCCATTTGTAACAAAAAATTAAACTAATACCGTCAATATCAAAGGTGTTATAGCGCCGCAATGTATGCCCTATTTTTGATTTTCTAAATGTTTTCATAAAAAATTTAAAGCCAGGGAAGGGGGGGGGTACCCCCCTACTACCCCCCTATTCTCCTGAAATCCGCGCTTGAGTAACTACGTATAACTTTTTCAGTTATAAAAAACATATATAACAAACAAACCACAAACAAAACCTAATAGCTAAATACTTTTTTTTTGAGGTCTAAAAAGCTTTTTGTTGAAACATTACCTTTTATATCGCATATCTCAAACATAAGATGCCCATTGGGCAAACAGCCCGTCAGACGAATTTCCGTCATAGTGTTTTTATGTACTTATGTTATCAATCTTCTGAGGCATGAGAAGCTTTTTTCTGACGAGGCATTACTTACTGCCAAACATCCAAGAATGTTCTAATCAACGGAAAAATATTGCCACACTTGTTCATTGCCTCGAAAACGTTTCAAGAATGTTTTGATTTAAGCTTTTGTCCACTTCTGACCAATATTGTTTCCAAATACTGACTTCTCCCAATAAAAGTTCAAGAATTTGTGTTTTGGATTAATAAAACAGTTTATAGTATTTAGAAACGACTTTAGTTAATTTTGCCTTGATTTTGGCTTCATGTTAAACTTGGTATGAATACGTTCAGGTCAAAAATACTTTTTTATGTCGGAATTGATTTTGTCTAAAACTTCTTTATAAATATTTTCAATGGTTTTCGCTGTAAGTTCGTCATGCGTTTGTATATTTTTGGTCTGACGGATTGAAGTCCCAACTGTCCCAAAATATTGTGGAGGGATTCTACAATGTATTTAAAGGAACTTTATGCAATTTTTCGTTTTTTCTTCTTCAGGGTTATTACCACCAGCATCTTTGTTGTTGTTGTCTACTTTTTTCTGGAGCAAAGAGGGAGGCGATCGCCCCCCCTCTGGGACCGCCACTGAATAGGTAAGTCAAATCCTTCTTGGCAAGTCAAGCATCGATTGGCCGCCATATTTTTTATACTGATTTTTAGTAATCTTGTAAATTCAAAAACAAAACGAAAACAATATTAGACACTTACGGTGGGATATACTAGAAGGGTATAGTCTATTTTAGAACGGTCCTAAGTTTAAGTGAAAATTTTGGTTTTAAGCATTTTAAACCAACCCTCCGTGAGTTTTGGACATAGTTTGATTTATGAGAATAATTTTAATAAATTTGTTTATTGAATAATCATCTTAACACAATCTTTTGTTGGATTTAAGAAGAAAGTTTCAATTTAGAAGAAAAGAAAATGAAAAAATTTAAACCCACGGGCCACGCGAAGTTTAAGTAGTAAACACTGTAAAACAATTTAAAATTGGGGTTATATGTCACTCTAATTAAAACTTACCCTTGTTAATTATTTTTTTCAATTTATATTTGATGTCACGCAACGATTTAGATGGGTAATAATAAAGTAAGGAGTAGATTAATTTTGTATTTATTTAAAAGGTGTTTTTATTTATTAAATGTATTAAAAAACTTAATGCAAGTTTTGTTTACATTTCCATCACTGTCGAAATTTCAGTTTCAAAATATTAGCTGCGTTCATATCACAAACAGCGAGTTCGGATCTCTTACCTATATCTTAACTTGCACCAACCTCTACTGATGAAAGCTACAGCTTTAAAATGAGTGGACTTTGAGTAAGGAAAGTTTTCTTGACTGAGCTTTTAGATATCCTCAATGTTTTAATTTCAGTTTGTAAATAAATTAATATAGCTATTTTGGGTTTTCTTGTTTAGTATATTTTTCGTGCATAATCAGTGACCTTCACTTATGTTTGTTTTGCCTCGTAGTGCCCTCATAAATATATTTTTGTGCTGAAAGCGGGTTCAAAATATGGCGTTTTTCTGGACAAAATTGGAGGTGTTTTATTGGTTAATGAAGAACCTTGGATATTAAATAAGGTAAACTAATCCTTGTAAGAACGGTTACTTAGGGGTATTATAAACGAACTTCTTATCAATTGCCAAAAAACCATCCTTTCTGGGGGTCTAAAAAATTACCAACTTCATAACCTCAAACACAGATGATGAAGCTATTATGTGCCAAATTTTTGGCGTATTCACCATTTGAAAAAAAGCAGTTTCACAGTGGTATTTTGCAATAACAATTCAAAATAATCAATAACTTTGTGTCTTTTCTGTATGGGTAAGTGTTTTTTGAAAATTGGTTTTAAAATTTAGTACCCCCACAGGTGTAGATATTTAGACCTGTGGGGGGGTACTATTTTAGATCTTAGTAAATCCCACTGTAAGTGGTAAGTATAATCGCAAACGTGGTAAGTATATATATGGTCGTACTTTATGCTGCGTCCCACTGTGCGCTATGTAGTGTCGCTTTTCGAGCGGTATATCCGATCCCGAACACCTGTGAGTATTGTTTTCGGTTCAGGAAAAAATTGGGATTTATTGCTGCTACTAATATAGCTTCTGCTGCCCATGCTGATGGCAGCCTGCGTCTTTTTATTGTGTAGCTTTATAGGCCCGGTTTTTAGTGTCATTTGTAACAAAAAGGGTGTTGTATAGCGCTAGTTTACTGGATACCTGATATCTCATACAGAAATGCAGTTTTTTTCATCTTTTTATTAGACTAGTAAGGTATATTCTTCGTGGTGTATATATAGTGGGGTAGTAGGACATAACTTTAAAAATGCCGAACTTTCATAAAAGCTTCTATCCACTATTTCATCGCTTTAGGGGTTGCATTTTTTTAAAATCTTTCTTAGTGCTCACTTACATTATATGACTAACCCTTGTGCAAAATTAAGCTTCCAGATCCGTCGGTTTAGGCGGTGCCTTGTTTGTCAGTAAATGTAGATTATATATATAGAAGTTACATTTTTTAAAAAAATGGCTTTTGGGGAGATCACGAAGGGACGCTGGTCTGCTGACAGGAATCATAACAGGTCACAACCGACTAAGGAAGCACATGACTCGGACGCGGTGGAAAATGACTCGACCTGCCGGGCCTGCGGGCGGGCAGAAGTGGCATACCAGAGGACGATATACCAGGTATTCGGTTCCCCGACCCTGGACGAGGAGGACCTGCACACGCTCAAATGGGATAAAATACTGGACTTTGCAAAAAGAACAGTAAAACCAGATGAGCAGACTGCCAGACCAGTGGTGCAGTCGGCGGATTAGGGGCAGGCTCGGGGTAACGCAGAAAGGGCCCAGGGAGGCCAGGCTTCGCGCCGCACCTTCTCTACTACTACTACATCTTATTTTTTATAAATAAAAACAAAGAACAAACAAATCCCGTGTCAGCTTAAAAATTCTAAACTTTTAAAAATAAAGCTAAAAAGTCAACGATATATTTCGAAATTATCTACCGCGCGGGTCGACCGCGGAGCAGAGATAAAACTTCTGGTATTTTTATCTCGTTGTAGAGAGAATACTTTATGAAACTGCGAGAAGAGGTTTCATATAAGGGTCTTATCTCTGTTCGACCAAAAGCAGAGAAATATAAGTTTGCTGCAGAGGGCGTTTAGTCTAAATATCTTATCTTCTATGCCCTGAAATACATATATACAGTGTGTCCCAACGAAAAAGAAACACGGACTTTTTCACGTATTTCGAGTCTAGTTTTGAAAAAATCTCGGAATTTTCGTTGGAACACACTGTACAGGGTGATCCAAATTGGGCACTTTTGGGGGGTTTAAGGTACTTCCAGGACAGATAGAGAAAAACTGACCCCCACTTGCGAAGCTCGATTTTCAAGACAAGTTGATAGGTGGAAACCATATCTTGATATGTCAAGTCATTTTTACGCTACGGGGTTTTTTTTAAAAGTCTGCATTTTGGGATGGGGTCCATAACTTTGTTATTTATGAAAATTTTGCTTCCGTGTAACAAGCTTTTTAGTAGATTTTTTTTTGAGGATTTTGAATATTGAATTGGTGCTTTTCTAAAAGTTTTCGGTTTCTGAGAGATAATTTTTCTTATGGAACACCCTGTATTTTATTTCATTTCTGAACTTCTCATAAAATTCCCATTAAAATGACGTATCACACTTGATATTTTGCCTAAGCAGTTTTAGAGATTTTTATATTTTTTATAATAACCTACTGTTCCATGAGCCACTATAACAGCACAATTCGATGAGTAATGTCAGTTTTCAAAGCCTATTAGATAAGGCAGTAGTTTAGGAAGCATTTTGTCATCAAGTGGGCATTGATAAGGTTTCCAAATAAAACAGTTAAATGGATCAAGTAAGCTATGGATTCACAGACATGACATTATGTTTGACACTTATTCAATTGTTTCGTTCGAAAAGTTATTTGCTTGCATCTTTTCGTATTACTTTCGCCAAAAATGTATCAAAATGAAGAAAAATTTGATATGCTCAAATGTTTCATTGATTCGAAAGAGAATCGTGAGGATGCAGGAGATCTCTATTTTCAACGATATCCAGAGCGGGACCGACACTTGGAAGAAATTGGTGTGCTAGGTGAGATTAACATTAATAATACCACTTCTATAAGAAAATTAGAAACAGGAACAAGTTTGCTCTACACCAGCATTCATAGAATTCTAAAAAAACATAAATTCAAACCTTATCGAACAAGGAAAGTGCACCGGCTTTTCGAGAGAGATTTTCAGCCCAGGATGGACTACACCCATTGGTTTTTAGAAAGAACTCGAGCAATCGAAAACTTTCCACTGAATGTGCTTTATACGGACGAAGCGCACCAGGGCCGATTTGGTTTGTGGGACCATATATTTATAATGAGAACCTAAATCATCAACGGTATATTAAGATACTTGAAGACATTTTAGAACCCTTTTTTGAAAATATCCCCCTAATAAACTATGCTGAACCGTTCTACTACCAACAGGATGGGGCCCCTCCCCATACGACGTTACCAATTTTTTGAATAGACTTTTTGGCGAGCACTGGATCGGCAGCAGAAGTCCTGTGCACTGGCCGGCGAGGCCAGACATGACCCTCTTCGATTATTATTTGTGGGGGAAAATAACTGACAAAACCTTCAGGTATCGCCCAGAAAACAGGCAAGATCTGGAGGATCATTTGAATGATGCTTTTGGTTCAATTCGAAACATAGAATTGATCAATGCTGCAAGAAACGCACTGAAAAGATGCAAAATGGTCGCCATTTTGAGCATCTTCTTTAATATTGTTATCTTTAGAGTTTAGTGTAAAGTGTAAATTATCTATTCAATATCAATATAAAACATTACAAATATTAATAATTAGTTCTTTATTACAACATTATTTAAGCTTTTATAAATATTTATGACCATAAAAAAGGGAGACCACAGCTCCTACTTATCACATACTAAAAACTATGTATTTTTTGTTCAAAATGAAAATAAAATAATATTAATGTTTCTCATAGTAGACTTCTCAAAATAATACACAGTAGGCCATGAAATTAAAATAAAAAAGTTGCACATCTCGTTGTCTGCGTTACGCTGCTTTTACTGTCAAAACAATTCATTAGCCATGGAACACTAGATATAAATGAAAAAAAGCAAAAATCTCTAAAACGGCTAAGCCAAGATATCAAGTGTAATACGTCACTTTAATGGGAATTTTATGGCAAGTTCAGAAATGAAATAAAATATAGGGCGTTCTATAAGAAAAATTGCAACTTTGGGTTATATCTCAGAAACCGAAATTTCTAGAAAAAAACAAATTGGATATTCGAAATCCTCAAGACAAAATCTACCAAAAAGCTTTTTACACGGAAGCAAAATTTTGATAAATAAGGAAGTTATGGACCCCTTCCCAAAATGCAGACTTTTTAAAAAACCCCTGTAGCGTAAAAATGACTTGACGTATCAAGATACGGTTTCCACCTATCAACTTGTCGTGAAAATCGAGCGTCGCAAGTTGGGGTCAGTTTTTCTCTATCTGTCCTGGAAGTGCCTTAAACCCCCCAAAAGTGCCCAATTTGGATCACCCTGTACATACGGACAGTATTTTGAAAGTGTTCTTTCGAATGTTAGTGCTTTTTAATTGCTTTTCTGCATTTGCAAAATAGTACAAGTAGCCCCACATGCGTCCTTTTCGCCATCCCCCCATAGTGCCCCCCTCATAATTCCACATGTAGGCATATTTACTTGCTGACCTTAATGCCTCTTCAGTTTGCCGACTGGGGACCGTGTATTTTATCCGCTTCCATGGCATATCTGATCCCATCCGGCCTGGTTACCGGCGTAAATGGAGGGATTACATTTTAGAATCGGAAAGCAAGAATTTCTAACTTGGTCGTATGACCCAAAAAAAGGTTTTGGGCAACGCGGCCGATCTGAAGCAATTGTCTAAATTCCCGTTAATCTGAGAATATTGTCAATTCGATCATTAAAAATATTATTTGTAATCATATTCCTTCCCATACGTAAACAAAGATATTAAAGTTCTGGCTGTCCGGTAAGCTTTATAAATGATTCTAACGACAGACCAGTAGAAATCAGAAGCTCATGTAAAATTTATCTTTGATCGGTGCGGGCCCAAATTGTAATATTTACCGATCAGTTAACAATACAACCGATTTGTTTGTGTCAAAAGCTGTGTGATAGAGTGCTCAAAAGAAAGATTTATCGATTTATGCAGTTATATATTTCAAATATCGCAACATCAGAACAAAAAAAATCTAGATTTTTTCCAAAATGTCAAAATTTATAGGTACAAAATTGTAAAATCCTAGATTTTGGCTTTTGTATTAATCGAACAAATCTATCAAGCAAAATTGTTTTTTTTTTTGACCAATTGATTTTATTTTTGAAAGATTCATAACTTTCTTATTACTGACCCGAAATTAACAAGCGATCAGAACATTGGGGAAAAATAAAGCTTTATACGAAAATGTACAGTTTTTCACCAGTAATGCATAAAAGAATTGCACCAGGCGGATCAAAAATACCTATTTTTTAAAAAAATGTTCACCATCTTGAATTTTCCAAAATTGTCGATTTGGATATCAAATTCTTAAACTTTGAAGTCCTGGCTTTGTAAAATGGTTAAACTTTTTGAAATCGGACAGAAACCCAAAAAGTATTGGACAGTCAAAATAGTCCCGTTTTTTTTGGATGACCATATCTATATGTTGATACCAGGCTTACCAATCGTAAGCTATTGGCCAGTACAGGTTCTAGATTTTGGGCAAGTCTTGGATTGTATTGTACTTAATTTAATCATGTTTTATCTATTTTATCTTTGATCGAGTTTTAAAAGATTAAGTTACATTTCTATATCCTATTCTGTGTCACTCTAATGTGGCGCTCCACTCTCGTTGGATCCTGTTCGTTTAGTTTCGGCTGGCCGCCCCGCATAATAGTGAAAAAAGAGATACGGCTGCAGTTCAAGTGGGAAAGAGAGCGCACTATGACTTTCTAACTCTTGCCAGAAGTGGGGTGTAGGTATTTTCCATAGAAGTTTGGTTGGTGTATGTTTATTTTTTGTTGTTGTTTTTGGTTGAAGATGTATTTGCAAACCCTTAACGTTGTAAAACATATATTTGCTAGTTGAATTTGCACATTGCTTTCTTGGTACTAATGCAGAGAGAGAAAGAGTCTTTCCAATTATAAACAACTTTTGGAGTAGTGAAAAAGTCAACTTCATGTTAGTACCTTGAAATCAGCCATGATTACAAGGTTCAATGATAATTTTAGTTGCTTATAGTTTTATGTACCAATTCTTATTAAAAAAATGATGTTGCTTTAAAAGCAATAAGTGGCCAAAATAAGTATTCATTTAATACTGACTTCTCCCAATAAAAGCACTACAACAACGAATGCAATCCCTTTAATTACGGAGATGGTTATGGTTAAGAACCACGACGGTTATGACATTTGTTCAAATATACAGTGGCGGTCCCAGCTATTTGAAAAAGGGGGGGGGGCGGTTTCGATACGAAAAAAAACTAGAATAAAACCATATCTTTTATGAGGAACAACATCTGCAAACAAAACTTAGTAACTACAAACGCGAATTTGGTCTCAAATCTAGGGGGAAGGGTACTCAGATTTTAAGTTTATTTTATAAATTTTTTATTTTAGAAAATGTTTCCATACGCCGAAAATTTTTGACAAAATTAAACTAAAATCGTAAAAGTCAACTGTACCATAGCGCCGCAGGCCGAATTTTTTAAGAAACTGACACTACAAATGCCATTTTTAGACAAAATTAAACTAATAGCGTTTATTTATATCAAAGGTGTTATAACGCCGCAATTTATACCCTACTTTTGATTTCGTAAATGTTTTCGTAAAAAATTTAAATCCTGGGTGGACGATGGCGGTAGCTACCTCCTACCTACGTATAATTTTTTCATATATATATTTCTCAGTTATAAAAAACATAGATAACAAACAAACCACCAACAAAACCTAATAGATATATACTTTTTTTTGAGGTCTAAAAAGCTTTTTAAGTTGAAACATTACCTTTTATAAAAAAAAAACAAAAGATCAAAAGATCTTGGGTGGACATAAAGAAAATTCAAACTTGGATGAGTATTCCACAAGGAACACACAAAAGATCAAAGCGAAAACAGAAATGAATAAACGATGTTTCGCCCTGGGTAACCAGCGTGGGCTCATCAGTAGTTTCACTGGTCGCCCTCCACTATACATCATTAAACACCATCATACACTTGGATTTCCAACCTTGAACCACTCACAAATAGGCATCGTTCCGCACTGGTACTTACTTATCCAAGTTACCTAATACGAATTCGTCCTGGCGTGTTAATATTTCCAGTAGGATATGCTCCTAAGGCAATTAAAATAAAGAAGAAGTTAATTGTTCCTTGTGGAATACTCATCCAAGTTTGAATTTTCTTTATTTCCACCCAAGATCTTTTGATCTTTTGTTTTTTTTTTAGTTTCTTTTCGGTTGAAGTAACTGATTTGGAGGTTTTTTAACTTTTTCTTTATTTTAATTGCCTTAGGAGCATAATCCTACTGGAAATATTAACACGCCAGGACGAATTCGTATTAGGTAACTTGGATAAGTAAGTACCAGTGCGGAACGATGCCTATTTGTGAGTGGTTCAAGGTTGGAAATCTAAGTGTATGATGGTGTTTAATGATGTATAGTGGAGGGTGACCAGTGAAACTACTGATGAGCCCACGCTGGTTACTCAGGGCGAAACATCGTTTATTCATTTCTCTTTTCGCTTTTTTTGTGTGTTCCTTGTGGAATACTCATCCAAGTTTGAATTTTCTTTATTTCCACCCAAAATCTTTTGATCTTTTGTTTTTTAGTTTCTTTTCAGTTGAAGTAACTGATTTGGAGGTTTTTTTTTAACTTCTTCTTTATTACCTTTTATATTGCATATCTCAAATATAAGATTCAAAAACGCTATAAGGTATGTTTTGATTTAAGCTTTTGCCTACTTCTGACCAATATTGTTTCCAAATACTGACTTCTCCCAATAAAAAATCAAGAATTTGTGTTTTGGCCTAATCCAACAGTTTATAGTATTTGGAAACGACATTAGTTAATTTTGCCTTAATTTTGGCTTCACCTTGTATAAAACTTGTTAGGAATACGTTCAGTTCAAAAATACTTGTCTCGTTATTGAACGTTGATTTTATTTCCGAAATGATTTTGTCTAAAACTTGTTTATAAATAGAAACTATAATACTGTTCTCCATTTCCAATATCGTGGTTTTTGCGGTAAGTACGTCATGCATTTGTTTATTCTTGGTGTGTCCAAAAACTTTATGGTTACCACCAGCATCTTTGTTGTCTACTTTTTTCTGGAACAAAAGGGGGGAAATCACCCCCCCCCTCCCTTGGAACCGCCACTGAAATATACTCAAACCAACCAACCAAATAAATCTATAGAACTCTTTTACTGTTGCGCTGAATAGCCTATGCGTTTTATCAACCCTTTTCAATTAAACAGAAATGACAAAGCGACAAAACCTGAAATAAAAAAAGACTGAGATATGACCAGTAGTTCTCGCGTTTCTGATGCACTTTATCTGGGCAGTAATTTTTCAATATTTGATCGCGATAATCTCGACATAAAAGAGAGAATGAGAGCTGTCCATTGACGAGAGACAAAGAGGAGACTTGAAAAACGATCTTCATTAATATAAGATATGAAATATGAATGACTTTCTGTTGGGATTAATCCGACAAAAAGGCAGTAGCTTTATCCTTTATCTCTACTTAATATTGCTTAAGCGTTACGACATTAAGCACAAACGAGAGAGGAAAAATCAAGAGCCTGTAGTACCTATCGCACCTTTTGGTTTTTACAGCCAACCAAAAGCTGGGAAAGTTTTCTTATCTGAAATTTATAGCAAAATGATTGGCTCTTTCCCGATAAACCAAACTAAAAAAAAAACCATTATTTTCATAGTGAAAAAACGCTGAATATCCGCTAAATAAATGTTTTTTCGAGAAAAACCTCATTTAAATGTTATTATAACGTTTTTTTGAGAAAAACGTGTATTTAGCGTATATTCAGCATTTTTTTCACTTTTTTTTAGTTTTATTTCGCAGGTTAGTTTTTAAAACATTTTAAAACCCGGTTTGAAAACCAATTGACTCTAACATCCAAATGGCTCCCAGGAAAGCTTAATAAAATGTAGTATGTAGCTTTGTTTTAAGAAAGATTCTAGAACCAATAAAAAGCAAATAATTACCAATTGGTTTTGCTTTTATAGGTTTTCAAGGTATATTTTTATGATTTCTGAAACATAACGTTAAACAAATCAATACCAAAAATGCCAAACATGGCAAACTTTTTAAGCGCGTGTATTTTGACATGGTAACCCCACAGGAAAATATTACCATAGGCAAACCTCTAGGCGCTTATTTTATGCGCGGGCTATAAGGCATCTTTAAATCCTCCATTTTTTTTTATTTGAAAAACTGTTTGGTTTATTCATCGACACATAATTTAAAAAATAGAAAAAGAAATATGGTTTTTAAAACTTTTTAAAAGCTGAAAAATGTTGGAAAACCATCCAAAAAGGTTGTGATTGACAAAAGCCACTATACCATATGGCTGCAGATTTTGGCTGGAAAAAGATTTTGCTAACCGTTTAACATCAACTTGTGCTACTTGGCTCGTCCATGCACATTTTTTGTGAAAGAGGTTGAGGAATAACCATAAGTTTGACCCTAATATAGTCGGCGTCGCACAAAAAATGTTGCCTTTTAACACTCACTAAATTTATTAAAAGTTTTAAAGCAATGCGAAGGTTAAAAAGCAACTGCACACCCAACAAAATATTTAATACATCCTATATAAATTAACCAAAGTATAGTTAGACTCTAAATAATCATAAAATCAATATCAGATTAGATTAGATGATAGACATTTTTGTCTATTAGGTTTGTGCATAGGCTCGTATTAAAACGGTTTTTATGTGTGTTAAAAATGTACTATAAATTAATTTTCTTGGGTAAGTAAGTATTTATAAATAAAGGAGTCGTGATTAAAAAAAATATGTAGAAGATGTTTTTTTTTGATAAGAGTTTTACGTGTCTCGCGATTATTGTGGAAAATTTGCATTTTCTTCCTCTCCCACTATATTTTTTCGCTTTTACAAAGTAATCGAGCTAAGCACGTAAGTCATACGTGGGTGTGTAAGTTTATTTTTATAATTTAGAGCAGATTGAGTGTTGATTAGATTAAGATGTGTAGCCATTAGAAATTCGAGATATGGTAATAGTTATTGACCTAACAAGCGCGGAAAATACGCAACTGCAGTTGACCGAACGAAGCGAAGCGAGATCAGTGAAGATACTTTCCGCCTCAAAAATTCCCAAAAAAGAAATATAAATATATTTAATTTTTTGAAATAAACATAGTCACTTTTCCGCACTAGAGCCAATAAATGCGGTAAAGTGCGCTCTATATTTTTGTTACTCTTTTTCTTACAATAAAACGTGGAATAGTTATTTACCTAACAAGTGCGGAAAGTGATACTTTACCGCAAGCCGGCAAGTAAAGAAATATAAGTTTCTGTATTTTAATTTTCTGATATAAACGTAATCACTTTAACGCACTGAGTGCGGTAAAGTACTACTTTCCGCACGCAAACGAGTGCGGTAAAGTGCACTTTACCGCATGCGAGTAGTATATTCTTCACTTCCCTCGCAAATTCGACTATTTGTATTAATTTTCCAGCTTGGTAAATGTATGTTTTCTTTTCACTTTTCCTGCGTTTCTTTCGTAAATGTATGTTTTCTTTTCACTTTTCCTGCGTTTCTTTCTCCGTATTTTTACAGTTTTTGATACAGCAAAATTCCATTTTTAAACCTGACGTTTCTTAATCAAAAATCTGACAGTGACAAAGTTATTTATTTTCAGGGGTTACCAACTATCATTGCCAACACACAATTTCAAACATTTTCCTAACAACTGTCAAATCCAGTTGTTCACCTCAGGGTCCTAATTCTTGAGCAGAGAACGACATAGATTTGTGTTGAATGATCCCACGTCGAACGTATTTTGTATTCTTGAGCGGTGAGCGCTCATTGCAATCTATCAAAAAACGGGTGTTCGCGCTCCCCGACTCCCATTTCTCTGGCAAGCATGCGTGTAAAATGTATATTTTTCAATTTAAAATTTCGAAGAGATTTCAAGGAAAAGCATCTTTGTTTGTTTGATCCCTTCTCTTGAGGGATCTCTTGAGGGATGGTTCCTTCTCTCGAGATTCAAGAATTAAGCCCCTGGTAAAACAATAACTGTCAAAAATCGTATCCCCCTAACTTGAGTTTAGTTCAGAGCTGCTAGTATCACATATGTTTTGTAAACAAATGATTTAAAATTTTTCAAAGAGTAAAGCGATAGCGTGACTGAGGTGAAGTTGGCACCCCCACATTAAAATTTTGGAACCAAACTAGGGTCAATCGTTTGGTGGTTGTTTGGTAGTCAGTTATTTTGGTTTGGTGGTACCCGCTTTATTTATAAAAAATAAATAAAAAATTAGTGTGAAGTTGGCACCCCACTTTCGAATTGAACTACGAAAATTGGTAACATGGTGGACAATAACGTAAAAATGTTTGGTAGTCGGTTTTTTTCATTTGGTGGTGTCATTTTGGCCATATTTTTTAAAAAAACTATTTTTTTCCTGGCGTACAGATTATATTTTTCCGGCCTGGGCTAAGTAAAGTAAAATTTTGGAACCAAACTATTGTAGAGGTTCAATCGTTTGAGATGGTTCTGTAGTGTTCGGTGGTTACTTCTTTTCGTTTGGTAGGTTTTTTTACTTTACTTGGCCTAGGCCGGAAAAAGATAATCTGCAGGCCAGGAAAAAAATAGTTTTTTAATAAAATATTGCGAAAATGACACTACCAAACGAAAATAACCAACTACCGAACGTTTTTACGTTATTGTCCACCATGTCACCAATTTTTGTAATTCAATTCGAAAGTGGGGTGCCAACTTCACACTAATTTTTTATTTTTTATAAATAAAGCGGATACCACCAAACCAAAATAACTGACTACCAAACGTTACCAAACGACCAACAAACGATTAAACCTAGTTTCAGTCAGTGATAGCGTGGCCATAATTTTTTAGAGCAAAAAGAGTACACATAGGTATCTGTTTTTTGAGATTGACAATGACAGTTCCATTTAGCTTCTGTATAATTGTTAGCCGCCATATTTTATTTGGGCGGAGAATTTCAAATAAGGTGTATTTAATTCAAAAAACCAATATGATCTAGGTTTAAGTATTTGTTTTCACTTTTGTGTTGTTTGTTTACCTAAAACTTGGAAGCACGTGTTTTAAATTGTGCCGCAGGCTAAAATTTTTAGAACATTGAGACTAAAAGTGTAAATTATTAACAAATTTTCAAGGTGTCTGATAAAATTGTGTAAAATTAAACTGAAATCAAAGGCGAAAATAAAGTTTCTAAAGTAGTAGTAAACTAAAATCGGAAATAACGATGTTTATATAGCGCGCAGGCGAATTTAAAAAAAAATTAAAATCACGTTTTTAATGCTGGCTAATAAAAAAATGTGTAAAATTGAACTAAAAATCCTAAATAAGAATAATTTTTAGCACCGCCCAGTAAAAACATTTTTAGGATAGGACCAGGATATTCTTTCGGAACATAAGAATATTCCAGGAATATTCTTTTTCATACTTGCCAATATTCATATATCATATGCAAGGCTTCTTAATTTTTTTTTTTTTAATATTATTTTTAGGCTTGGATGTGCACTCTTGATATTAGTTTGGTTGGTTGTGAATTGTTTACTTTGGTTATTATTATTGAAATAATAATAACAAAATTGATAATAATTCACTCAATAGAATGAATATTGTTGTGATATGGGGAAAAAAGAGTACAGTTTTAATATAATAGAGTGTAGAGCACAAAGCTTTAAAAAAGAGTACTGTACTCTCAAAATAGCATTTGCAGTGATGTAAGTTAAAATGTACACTGGAAAAAATGTGTGGATTTATTTTGCACAATTGTGTAAAATTTTCACACAAATTGTTCTTAGATTTGCACCAAGAACAATTTGTGTAAAAATTGTACACAATTCTATACATGTAGTTACACCAAAAATGTACTTTATTAGAACAATTTGTTCACAATATTTATACAAAATTGTTCTTGGTGCACATTATTTTTCTGTGTAACTTAAGCTAATACAGTGGCGGTCCCAGCCCAATACAAAAAAAAACTAGAATAAAAGCATAGCTTTTATGAGGAACATATCAATATATCCAAAAAAAACTTAACTACAACTACGGATTTGGCCTCAAATCTATGAGGGGAGTACTAAGATTTTAAGTCGTTTATTTCATAAATTTTTTATTGTGCCGAAAATTTGAGAAAATTACCTTAAAAATGCAATTTTGGGCAAACATTTTAAAGAAAGTGACACTACAAATGCCATTGTTAATATAAAATTAAACTAATACCATAAATATCAAAGGTGTTATAGCGCCGCAATTTATGATTTTCTAAATATTACCCCCCTATCCCCCTGAAATCCGTGCTTGAGTAACTACGTATA
Source organism: Oxystoma pomonae (assembly GCA_963921995.1). Taxonomy (NCBI): domain Eukaryota; kingdom Metazoa; phylum Arthropoda; class Insecta; order Coleoptera; family Brentidae; genus Oxystoma; species Oxystoma pomonae. The sequence goes on along the minus strand of OY998166.1, from coordinate 87,535,035 downwards.
ATTTTTTCAGTTATAAAAAACATACATAACAAACAAACCACACACAAAACCTAATAGCTAAATGCTTTTTTTTGAGATCTAAAAAGCTTTTTAAGTTGAAACATTACCTTTTATATTGCATATCTCAAATATAAGATGCCTATATCAAAAAAAAGTTCGTTTCCAGTTTTCCAGGCAAACGCTAAGCCCGTCAGACGAATTTCCGTTTCTGACGAAACATTACTTACTGACAAACGCATCGAAAACTTTATTATATATGTTTTGATTTAAACTTTTGCCTACTTCTGACCAATATTGTTTTCAAATACTGACTTCTCCTAGTAAAAGTTCAAGAATTTGTTTTTTGTAATAATCAAACAACGCCCCTCTTTTGGCTTCACGTTGTACAAAACTTGGTATGAATATGTTCAGGTCAAAAATAAGTCTCGTTATGGAACCTTGATTTTATGTCCTAAATGATTTTGTCTAAAACTTGTTTATAAATTGAAACTCTATAATACTGTTCTGTATTTCTAATATCGTGGTTTTCGTCTATTTCAAACTGTCCCAAAATACTGTGAAGGGATTTTAGAATGTCTTTAAAGGAACGTTCTGCAATTTCTCGTTTTTTCTTCAAAGACTTCAGTGTTACTACCAGTATCTTTGTTGTCTACTTTTTTCTAGAGCAAAGGGGTGGCGCGCTCCGCCCCCCCTGGGACTACCAATGGCTAATGGCGTCAATCCATACACTGAGAAAACAAAAGGTATCCATAGCCCAAAATATGGGTTAAATAAGCCCAGGGCCGCGGGTAAAACAGTGGACAGCTCACAGCTTAAATTACTCTAACTATTTTTTTAAACTGTCGCAACCCACAGTTTTTTATTTAAAGCAACCCACATGCGTGGATTAGTTTTTTAATCCAAATTAATGGGTTACAGCAACCCACTATGAGGGACTGTGAATATCAATAGCTATTTGAGCTGAAATGAAGACCTTATTTTTTGGTGCCCCGTCAATTGGGTTGGTACAACCCAGTTGGGTGGGCTGGAATAAGGAGTTTATTTTTTTGCTACCCTGTCGATTATGATGGTCCAGCCCAGTTAGGTGGGCTGCAACAGCACAAGTTTGGGGCTGGAATAAAGAGTTTTTTTTGCGCCCCGTCGACTGGGTTGGTTAGCCCAGTTAGGGCTGCAACTATTATTAAAGTTTATTATTTCTGAGACAGTTGGCCTAAACTTGTACATATTGAAGAAAGAAAAATACAAAAAAAATTTAATAGAAAAATTAAAAGCTTTATTGACGTAGCTTTTTTTTGGAGAGGCATTTCTGAGGGAAACCTAATTTTTTTCTTATAAAGTTTGCTTTTATGCAAATCTAGTTTTCGAAAGTCTAAAATTTCAATTTATGAAAGCAATTACAAGTAGCAAAATTTTTTAAATAAAGCGTTTGTAACAACACTTTTTAATAAATTAATTGAAAATTACCAAAAATGGATATATATATATATATATATATATATAATATTTATATAAAAGCATATTATACGTATTTGTGTAATCTCCAAAAGACAAACCATTTCTAAATTCTCCTTAGGGTATCTTATTTAGTTTGTGATATAATCGCGTTCAAAAATTGAAATTTGATTATCTCAAAAACTAGATAAGTTAAAGAAATTATGGGTAAACAGACTTTCCCCATAGTGTTATAACGTGCCACAAAATCTAAATTTGTAAGAAGTTTCGGCGAAAAACTTTGAAATAAAGGCAATTTTCGCGATCTTACCGCCCGACGACGGCGTCAAACGAAGGTTTCGCGTCAAACGACCGGGTCCCGAAACAGAACAAACCCGGTGCGGGGCAAAGAGATGTGCACCTTTCGGGTGCTTAAACGATAATGAACTGAAGAGGGCCAAATTTAAGCAATAAATCTGATAAAACCATATAATTGGGCTGGAACAATCCTTAATAGAGGTTTAAGCAGCCCCGCGAAGTAGCTAAAACCATTCACGTTTGGTTTGTAACTAAAAGTTTTTACCTCCGATGGGTTTGCAACAGTCCATAAAATGTTTACCCATGGTTAATGTTTGCCACAACCCAATAACTGGTTTGCGGCAGCTATGTAATTTAGTAAAACCAAGATGGTTGGTTTAGGCCAGCATTTTAATTTTGAAAAAAACAAATTTTGCCCAATTTTGTGGGCTCCCTTAGCCAGAACTGTTCCAGATCAAAAAAAAGTGTTGAAGTAATTCAATGAAATAGCTGGAATAACCCACAAAAATGAGTTTTTCCAGCCCCAAACGTCTAGCCCACGACTTTTAGCTGGCCTCATTTTCTAGATGTAGGTTTACTTTATGACGCCAACCGTGTGGACAGATCCAAAAGCCAATGTAAAGTTTATAAATCAAATCAGCAGTAAAAACTTATCAAATATTAAAGTTTGTATATGATGGTAGGGTCATAATGAATTTTAAAATAATTTAGTTAAATACTTTCGTTAATCTTAAAGAGTTAAAGGCAGTGGCAAAAAGTTTCAATGTGGAGTCTAGGCGAAAGATGCATTCGCTACGAACAAAAAACTCGTTTCAAAACCATTCAAATTGATGGAAAAGTGATTTTATTTAAAAAATGTTTAAACTAATTCTATAAATAATTAAAAAACACATATCTTCAACTTTATGCGGATTTTACTAAATTGTTGGGAAAAAATAGAAAATTTACTGGGTTGTAAATGGTTTTTGGGCATTAATAACAATAGATTTCAGAGTTGTGACTAATCAATAACATAATTATTGAAAAAGTTTTTCAAAATTGGTTCAATGTGAAAAAACGCCTCTGGATGTATCTTCCTAAAATTTTCTAATTAGAAAAAAACACAAAATTCTAAAAAAGTCGGGTTAACGTCAAAATCATATCATATAGTGTTACCGGTGATACAAATTCTTTAAAAAAAGTCCAGTCTTAATTTTTCAAATTTTTCTGGCAAAGAAGAAGTGATCCGATTAGAAGCGAATAGATTTCGAACCGATCAATTTTAGATTTAATACGATTTATAACTTCCCCTAAATACCGACGTCTACGCTCGATAAGATCTATCGATCACGTTTGCATTACCATAAGACGTTGATTTATAATAATTTCGAAAGAGAAAAATGCTGATATATCTGCTGATATACATATATTGCCATTTGCACCGTAAGGTTAAACCTAGTTTAGAATGTTCTTCCACAATGAGCTTCAATTAAATTTCATTGCGGTGCAATTGACCATGAAAAATTAAAATAATAGGATACATTTCCTCTGGAAATCAGCTGATCTTAGACAAGAATGACGAGTAGGTGGTTTTTGCAGATGATCATTCTTGCTAACAAAAATTTTCACTTTGAAAACATACGTCACCGTTTCAACCGCAACGTTACTGATAACCAAAATGACAATTATTGATTGACTCGTTTTTTGGATTTGGAGATTTTTTTTGTGATTTTTCGAAATAGATGTCCTAGATCCACAAGTGACCCTCTTTTTTTGTCGCCGCCAGATAACCTTGGCCTATTTTAATTATTGCTAAAAATTGACAAGTACCGCCATATTGAACCGTGTTCGAAACGGCGGCGGCCGAGGCGCTTTCGAAATTCTTTGAAATGTTTTGAACCGTGACGTTACCGTTTCGTTGCCAAAATAACATTTTACGCATGTTTTCAAAGCTCATCGGTCGCGAAAAGACGTCTTAAGTATATGACATGCACTCCATTCCAAATTCAATTGGACCAATTTTTTGACACTGACAATGACACTTTCAGCCGTCAGATTGAAATTGGACCGGAGAATTTGGAATGAACAGAGCCGCATTCGAGCGTAAACTAGCTACATCCTTCTAAAATTTTGATAAAGCTTTAGTTAAGGAATTTTCGATTTAGAATTGGTCCTGGTTCTGGTTGACATTATTTTGACAGAAATTTTGACAGCGGTTCTAAAATAATGACGTCATTTATAATATTGTGAGGATATCTTTGATTTTACTCAAAAAGAGAATACCTATAATTTTGCTAAATTTTAGGGGATATGTTTACAACCAATTTGTCGAAGCAACTTTCCGAGTTTTTCTAAAATTTCATAATCAGGTTGCAACTGTGAAGTCATGTTTTAAATCGAAGGACCGGTTTTTCCGGTTCTGCTTCAACCAGGACCAATTGTAAATCATTAGCGGTACGACATTTACCGCGTTCTCTTATTCGCTCGAGGAGCTGAGCGTGTGGAGTTTGAGCAAAGATCAGGGGCTGTATTCTTGACACCCCCCGTGCCCGTGACTGTGAACAAACTTCTCACCTGCTTTGAACCATATGAAAAGTGAGAGAGGCAAATACTCACCGGTGACTACTCACCGCAGAGGGCGTCAAGAATACGGGCCCAACTGATCATCGAGCTCACCGTGTTTAAAACAAAAAACGGACGGGTTTTGGAACGTACGAAGCTTACAACATAATCAAAGCATCTTTTTTGTAAAAATTTCCTGTTTTTTTTTTTCTTTGAGGTTTATGTTATGAGCAAAGTCTTTTCTTCCACGGAAAGGTACCCACCATGACTCTCCCCATTATTCATTTATTATAGAATTAATAGTTCGCGGATTTGTTCTGTCCCCTTTTATATCTTATTTTATTGTTACTGCAAAACAAGTTGTAGTGTTTCCCTTTTAATTTATTTGTAGAACCTCCAGAACCTTCTTTTTGATTATGCCTAGACAGACCACTAATACTTTCCGTGAATTCGGAAAGTTGGTGTACGAAGAAACGAAGCAAAAAGATAACATAGACAAGGCCACATGGAAAAGACCGAGTATTCGCGATCTTCAAACCATGCATAGTTAATAGTTTCATCATTTAATAAAACTCAACTACCTATCTATGGCAAATTTTTAAAAATTAGGGGCGTTTTAATAGGTGTTGAGTTAGTGAATACGAAATAAAAATACTTATTTTTAAAAGCAAGTCTCATCTAGTTTCATTTGCAGGTTTTTCTCAGAATTAACCCTTAAGTTTGCCGCAGGCAAAAATTTTGAAAAAATTACACTAAAATGCTATTTTTGCGCGTTTCAAATGTTGTTGGTTGTGACGATATTTAAAATTGCTCTAGCGCCGCAGGCTAAAATTTTGACAGAAATAAACAAAAAATTCTTTAAAAATTTAGGTTTTTTGTAAAATATTTTTGAAAAAGTAGATTGGGTTAGATGCTCACAATAGTTTAACCCCTAAAGCCCCCCTGGCTACGCCACTGTAGTTAAATAACTGGTTGCCGTAAATTTTGTTTATAAAACAGTAAAAAATGGTAATTGGTGCCATGCACATTACGAAAATGTAAATTACATTAATTTATACAGGGTTCCTAAGCAAATCCTTAGGGGGCCAAGCAGCCGTGTATAAGACGCAGACAAACGGAAAAGCACATTAGGCAGAAAAGGATGGGCATGGGGCGATGCTGTCACTACATCTTACACGTAGTAAATCCATTCCAGGTTGTTGTTTTCTAATGTTTTCCATTTTCATACCTTTAGGACTGGAATAAAAATTGTTTTTGCTCGACTTTAATATCAAACTGATGAAAGATATCGTAAAAAAATATTTTTCGGCTTTTCATTTTGTAACCATTATCCTTACGCACTGTTTACAGGCTGGGGACTGAGATACATCCAAATGCCTAACCTAAAGCGTTCATACACGGCCGGAGAAATCGACTGAGATATTTCCGTAGAAACTTTATCAAGCAAATAGGACGGGTTGACGCCTTCGAACGTCCAACCCGGGTTTTGCACTTTGATTCGAAATCAAAAAGGAGGAACAGTCAGATGTGGGGCCTTGCACAAATTACGTAACGGTGATTTTACCAATTTTTGACCCCCTCCCTATGTAATGTTTTGTAACGGTTTGGCACGCCACTCCCCTAATATTACGTAACGATTTCAAGACCACTACCCCCCCCAAAAAAAAACTTTTCACTTATTTTCATTCCAAATTTTCTTAGTTTCACACAAATGCAAACGCTGTCGAAAACCCCCCTCCCCCCTACATAACGTTTTGTAACCCCCCTCCCCCCTATGACCATTACGTAATTTGTGCACGGCCCCTGTAGTCCCAGTGGAGGAGGGCGAGAAAATTGATATTTTTTTCTTAAAAATTATACTCTTTAGACCTATTTCTTTGCGTTCCCGAAATTACGTCATTTTTGAAAAAAAATTGTAAGCGGCGCCATTTTTATTTCGTGCTTTGTTTTTGTAACATTTTTGATCCCCCGTTTTAGGAAAACTGATCCCGTCTCTGTTTCTAAATTTTTTCGAATAAAAGTAGAGTATGACCATGGGGGAAATATTTTTTTTCTACGTTATGACGAAAATTTCTAGAAAGTTGAAGAAAAAAATAAAAAAAGTGGCAGAGCTCAAGTTTTTCGTAAAAAAAACGTTTTTTGTAAAGAACCAGAGCAAATTGGGTGTTACAAATATTTTTCGCTTTTACCGTCCCGCTAGTTTTGAAGAATTGGTTCGCTACATGTTTCGAGATCATGTCATAAAACACCTCGAAAATATCAAATGTAGTGTAGGGCCAGCTTTATTTAAAGTATCGCAAGCAAAAACCTCTGCAGGAAAAACAGCGCCGTTTATTGATTTCTTTGGCTGCTAGTGCTAGCTGCATGGTTTGGCCGTTTCCTGATAGATGTCACTAGTAGAACAGAATGGAAAGAAATTTAATTAAAAGCGAAGATATTTCTTTCTAATGTTAAAAACCTCACGAGTTTATCGCTCAGTAACGTAAATAATGGAACCTGCCGCCTTCTTTAAGCAAGAAAAAGATGTGGTTTGGACCTGAAAACATCTAGTTTTTCCTCGATCATATCATGGTGTGGCCGCCATCTAGCGGAATTTGCAGACATCTTGTCAACGGTTAATATTGCAACTATGATATACGGAGATAATAACAAACTGGCACCATTGCTCAATATACCTGTTTCTTTTGTGTGCGCAGAACTTTCTATGCCATTTCTGTTTGATTTATTGAACTCCTATCCCTAAGGAAAATCTTAGGAACCCTGTATGTAAAAGGTCTCTTTCATTTAGGAAGGAAGTGTCCTCGCTCAGAAGGACCGTGGCTGCCCCAGATCGAACGCGGCTCAGTATACTTTATTCCAAATTCTATTAGAACACTACCTATTGAGCGTGATTTTCTGTCTTAATGCTTACGAAGATAGAGATAGACACATAAAGTTAAATATTTCAACGCATCGGTATCGGTATACCTACGCGTTCGAAATAAAGTCGAAATACACTACATTTTTGACTTGTTTGTGCGATGTTTCGAACGATGCCCGCTTTTTTGAATGGTGCGATGACAGAACTGCTGATTGAATTCGTTGTGTACGTTCGTGGATCCGTAACGTTACGTACATCCCTTCGTACGCAACGAGTGAAATCAGCTGTTCTGTCATCGTACCCGTCAAAAAAGCGGGCATCGTTCGAAACATGGCATGAACAAGTCAAAAATGTAGTGTATTTTGGCTTTGTTTCGAAAGCGTTAGGTATACCGATACCGAAGCGTTGAAATATTTAATTTAAGTGTCTAATAATAGAGAGTTAATAGACCACTAATTTATCGTCATCTTATTTGCTTACCGTATTACCTTAATTGAGATGCTAAAAAGAGTTTTTAAACCACAAACACAAATTACCGTAACCGTATACTGTTGCCCAGATACAAACTGCCAATGTAAATAGAATAGAAAAGAAATCAACAATTCCTGTTTCTGCAATTCACTTTCACAAAAAAATTAAAATCCTAACTAAACAAAAAAACGAATTATCACCTACCAGCTGCAGCTTTTGCACAGAAATAAATCTAGTTGGTTACAAAAAATAACCGAGCGGGTCCCGTTAAGCCTCTGTCTGTAAGTAACGTATTTCGGTTCGGTTATTTTTGGATACGGGAGAAAAATAACCGATTTTGTCTACGGTATCACCAATTTTGATAGTCTATTAACGCTCTATTATCTAACAAAATATTTACTTTTCTTGAGACCTAATTTATGAAGCCGCGAGAGGAATCCATCACTCAACATCCAAAGCACACAGTTCAAGCACGGCCTGGGCACTCGTAGTTCCTGCACCGCTCGTGGGTAGCGCTAGTGGTCATTTTATCTGTCAAAGAGATTTCCCGAGATTTTTCCCGCTTTCGTTTTCTTTGCGCGTCATTGAAGTTTTGTGCAAATTATTCTTGATTTTTTTTGTTTGAACAATCCAGTTCATCGAGAAAAGACTTTTATAAACCTTTCAAGGGTGTTAGAACATTATTGACGAAGTGATTTTTGAAAGTTGCAAAAATGCGTTGTTTTGTGCCTAGTTGTGAGGTTAATTCAAGACCCTTTCATAGATTTCCGACGAATGCTCAAGTAAGTGTCCCGTATTTTAAACCTTTATTATGATTTGTTCAGCAATAAGCTATTCTTGCATGTAAAAACTGTAGGATGTGGGCTTTCAAAGTTATTTCCCCAAGTTGCTTAACCTAACCTAGAGACCCTGTACCTAAGGCTGGGTTTATAGACGCAAATAAAAATAAAAGATGAGCTTATGGGAAATAGGTGTAGGCGTTTATAGAGCAGAAATAAAAGTAAGAAATTGAAATAAAAAGATGAGCAACTTTATTTTTATCTAAAAATGGATTTTTGCTTGCTGCATTGATGCATATAACCTCACTCACTTGTTGCCATTTAAATGGGCGTTTTTTCGGGTTTTTACATTTCTTGGTTTGCTTTTGGCAGATATTTAAGAAAACAGTATAATGGGGTCTAGTTGAATTAATTCAATTCACTTTTGTTTGCATGTGCAGAAGCTGTGTGCTGATTGGTTCAAAGTTATTTTTTTTCTTCCCTATTTTTATTTGGCTGTATAAACTAACATACAGTTAGTGCTTCTTTCGTGTATCAGCAATACTTTCATTTACATTTTACTTTTTTTAAACCTTTTTCTAAACGTATACAAAGTTACAGCAATTTTACATTTTTTCAACATTGAAAATCATGTAACAGACATTGCTTAGTGGGTTAGCACTAAAATGAGTTGGGTAAACTTGCCGTGCACTGAAACTGACATTTTTTGGTTAGGTTATGGAAGATTAACCCAACTCATTATCATGCTTAAGCATAATAATTTTCCTTGTGTCTTACTGCATAACTCTTACCACTTATCTTACAGAACTCTGAATCTGCCTTCACGTTCCAGTCATGTTCTGTAAAGTAAGAATTATGAAATATAGACAACAGCATATTTCTATGATAATTTATTTTTTCTTCTAAATCAAATCAAATCAAAAGTAGTCTGAATACTTGGTACACATCCACAAAGCCATGCTTATAATAAGTAAATAACTTAAGTGTAATAAAAGTCACACATTCAATCAATCAATAGGTCGAATCCAGTCACACATTTTTTAAAAAGAGAATAATTCATACATTTTTAAAATAACATTCAAAATCAATTTCTAAAATAATTTTTAAGATGATATGATATTTAAGTACAATCTCATCAGTCATCTTACTTCTTGCTTTACAGAACTGCTGCACTTTCCTGAAGCAGAACTATGTATTATAAAAAAATTAAACCTTAAAATTATTAAGTTTTTTAGCACATAACATCAAATAAGATAAAGGTTTTGTTTGATATGTGTGGTAACATAGGTATGTTATCTGTAGCAAATATTAATTCTTACTTTTTATTCAAAAATATGTCCAAACATACGGTTTCACAATTTGCCCTATTTTTTATTTCAATATTTATTTTAAATGTTTTATTAAATTATTCCATTTTTTTTTAAATTCCAAAATCAATAATGTAGTTTATTCTTTACTTTAAGAATATTATTTTGTACACAATATGAGATTTATCCTAGGTTTTACCTAAATCAAAAAATGTGTAGATGTTCTTGTTTTTGGAAGGCAGGATTGGGTGTACAATTCCATAAATTTTAAAAATAATTTTGTATATAATATAAGTTAATAGTTTTGTTTCTTTTTTAGGGTACTCATGAATGGCTTCTTGCTATTGGGCGGCAGTCTTGGCTAGGACTGAAAAAGAGTGGATGCAATCCCAACTCTGCATCTCGGAGTGGCTGATCCACAAGTTGTTGGCAAGGACTTAGTGGAAAAGACAGTTGGTGCGCATAAAGAGGTGGTTGTGACACAAGAAGATATGGTTGTGGCATGAAGAGGTTGTTGTGGCACATGAAGAGGTGGTTGTGGCACATAAAGATGAGGTGGTTGTGACACAAGAAGATATGGTTGTGGCACATGAAGAGTTGGTTGTGGCGCATGAAGAGGTGGTTGTGGCACACGAAGAGTTGGTTATGGATCAAAAGGAAGTTGTGCAAGAAGCACAATCTTTGCATAAGGATATTTCTAACACGACATAGCCGCAGAGGGATCACACAAAAACTAAGTAAACATGCAATTTATAAAAACCTAAAAATTATCAATTAAAATTAATCAGTTCAAATGTTATATGTATGCCAGCAAGTTATTTTTGGCTTATGGAAGACCCTTTTTAGGTCTTTATAAATTGCCCTTTTGCCCAGCTTTTGTTTGATAAATAATCAATAAAATAATCCCAGGGAACAGTTATAGCCGATTACCCTGTGCAGTGTTGGTAAAAGAAAAAACACTTAAGAAAATAGTGGTTTAAAATTTTTTGTGATTAGTATTTGTTATTATCCTTTATTATTATACTGTAGATAACTATAACAACTAATAAAATATTAAAAACATATTTGTCTTTTATTTACAAAATAACGTTCGAACTGTTTTAAAGACAGCATTTCTTGCTGTCTTTAAAACTTCAACTTATTTTTTTTTAAATTAAAAAAATATATAAGAAACCTCTAACAGCCTGCTTTTAAATTTCCCGCCAAAATACTTAACGCGCAGCGAGGCGCAACTGGCGCCGCAGACGACCGGTGCACGAACTATTGCGTCAGCTGTATTCTGGGAGTGGCCTATCTTAAAATTTTTTATATTAATAGTATTTAATCTTTGAGTTCAAGGATAACCGCGGCTAAACCGATTCTCGCTCTGCCATTCGCCTATTCATTTAGGTTTGTCATCGCAAATGCGTCAAATTCTACATATCTCCATCGCTTTCCCTCTCTAACAGTTATTTTGTAAATAAACAGTGTCTATTACTTTATTTATTATTTAATCAGGTCTTGATAATGTTTTATTTTTTAAATTTCAACCCCCTGATTGGCTCCCGCTAAGATTGACATTATAGGGTAATAACGAACTAATCGTTCTGTCGCTGTCGCAAAGTCGCTCAGTGGAGTTTGACCTTTAGATACTTGAAATCATTAAAAAATATTTATGTATGGCTTTTCGGTGCTACTGATAATTTTATTAAAAAAATGTGGTCAAATACTGGCCTAGAGTTAGTTCTCGGTACGAAAAATTATCAGATGTACAAATTAGATAAAAATCAGTGAATAATAAAAAAAGAGGACCCAGATTTGTTAGACTTGATTTAATTCCTCACCCAAAGTAGCTTGCGTTTCATCCGAGAAAGATAATATGCTTCTTTTTCTTTCTGCGATAAAATCAAGCCGAAATAATTTAAATAGAATTTCACAAATATCTAGAGTAGGATTGATGTCCTTTACAATCTCAGTGGCGGAGTAGAGAAGATAGACAAATTATTGACAACTGGGTGGACAGGTTTACTTTTTTTGGGGGGGGGGGGGAATTCTTTCTTGGGCTAGAGAAGTATAATGTCTATGGTATATATATTTTATTAGAGTTAAGGAGAATGAGTGCTTTGAGTGTATCCTTTGTTGTGCCAATCTAGATGTGGGAGGAGATTTTGTAGTGCTACCTCTTCTACTTTCGCGGCTCTGTTGTGTGCTCTTTTATCTCTTATTTTATTATTACTGGAAAAGAAGTTGTAGTGTTTAATTTAATTTATTTGTAGAACCCCCAGAACCTTCCTTTTGATTATGACTAGACGATGACGTTGGAGGTAACTTTCTGGCAAAGGTCTCCCGGTGAAGCAGAAATGACATAAGGCTTCTTCCTTCAGACCCACAATATACATATTCTGATTGAGTTTGCTCATGCTGGGGTTGTAAAGGAGGAGCATTTGTTGTAGGGTAGTGGATCTTTTTGGTGCGGAATAGAACTCCCTGTGTCTGAGAAGGGTCCTCTTTACTATAATATTGGATTAACAACATAACTCCCAAAACACTTACCTGATAGTAATTCTATAATAGAATGAAAGGGTTACGTATAGCTCTTTCAGTGACATAAACTTAGGCTATTAGGTATAAGTAACTATTGTTACAAGTTTTTTATAACAAATAGTGAGTGTTTAAAGGTGAAGATCTGAATGGAGAAAACATCTCAATAGGTAAGTAAAGTTTATCTGCTTAATTGAGCAAAACCTACGAACCCCGACAAAATCAAAATTTTTTAATTGAATAAAATTAAAAAATTGATTTTAACGTGATAAAAAATTATGACACAACTTTTTCATGCTTTTATAAACAAATTGGCGTTGGTAATGTAACAAGCCCAAGCCGAGAGAGCCCTTCCCTAGACACTTATGTGTCATTTTGAACCGAGTGTAAAATCACCACACCATGATCCAGGTTCAGACAGACCAGTTGGCAGCACCGGCCTAACCAATAGTAAACCAAGAAAAAAAATAGGTTAGGAGGGATACAGTGAAAAGCAGAAGATCAACAAAATGTAAATACATTTTATATAAAAAATATACAGTAGTAATAGTAGTAGTGGTAGTATATTTATTCATCTTTCTGCTACAGTGTTTGTAGATAAGACATGTTACAAAGTAATAAATAATATATTAATTCAACACTAATGAAAATATAAATATCAGTAAAATATAAAATAAAATATTAAAATAAATATGGGAATTTATTTAAAATAATCAGATATAGAGGCATTTAACCTAAGTTAAAGTTGTAGTGTAAAAATAAAAGCTAAGAACAAAAAATAACAAGATTAACAAACAAAAATAAAAGTATAAAAAGAAAAGACCAAACTAAACATACCCAAAATTTATATACTCATTTGAGTCGTTGTTGTTGTTAGGTAGCTCTTCCCTTTATATATTTGTGGAAGAATATTCTATAAAAAGCATCTAGCACATATTGGTGATTTTTTAAAGAATGTATGATTATGTTTTTGTTATTGTAGATAATTTTTTTTCTGGTGTTGTAATGCTGATTTTCAGGGTGTAAAAATCCGAATCTACCCTAATATCTCCAGAACCAAAAGAGAAGTAAAAATATTTTTTTTAATGAGATTTGAAATTTGAAAAGAGCTTTTCATTCTGTTAACCAAAATACCTAATACCTAATTACCTTTTTCACTAACGGTTTTTAAATAGAATGACAAACACTTTTAAATAAAAGCAATAATGATTAAGACAAAGATTCAGATTAAAACAAAGAATCAGTGAATATATGTTTTCTTGTTTAACTCATTGTTCTTATGGAGATGATTTTACCATTTTATTTAAAAACTGTTACAGAAAGAGATAACATATAATTTGAGTCATTCTTTTTTAATTAACTTTAAAAGAAAAGTTGTGAGATGAACGATGAATATTGAAAGATTCTACACACACTGTAAGATTGTTCTGTTTACATCACAGTTCAAATTCAAGAAGAACTTGGTTTGCTCTTACATATGCATCCCGTTGGTCGACAGCATAAATGACAATACAGGTGTCATCTGCAAAAATAAAGATTTTTTTCTCGAATATATTGAGGCAGAACATTTAAATACAACAAGAATATAAGAGGGCCCCACACACTGCCCTGAGGAGTGTCTATATTTGCTTCGTAAAGGTCAGAGTATTTATTTTCAAATTTTACACAGAAATTCCGTTGATTGTGTCAAAGGCCCGCGTTAGTATCTTAGCACTATTATCATACTACAATATAATTAAAGCTAGTGAAATTTTCTATGAGCGACTTTCCTACTTTCGTTCAACTAATAGCATAACACTAAAATTATTTATTACCCGGTATTATGCCACTTGTGTTTACAGCACTGTCTTCATCTGATGGTTTATGAAAATTTACACAAAAATCTAAAGGAAAGATAACAAAATAAACCATGGCGGACTTTTTTGAAAGGCTCGGAATTGCCGCAGCTTTTGTTATACATTATAAGTGTTTGATTTGGTGCCCGATTAGACACAGAATACGAAAGCAGAGATAAAACAATTCATTTTTTTACTTTTTCGCTTTTAAGAGTATTATTTTCTGTTTGGAAAACATGGGGCATTGTAAGGGTAATTTGATTGACATTTTTTACTCCCAAAACGGAACTTTTTGTATAAAAAGTTTCTCTTGTTAGAAATAAAAGACAATATTTTTATTTATTTTGTGCCTTTTTTATGAAATTGAAAGCGTCAATCAAATTAGTCCTTTTTCCACTCATTTTCTGAACATAAAACAAATAATTAAAATATTTACCATTATCGTTAGAAGTGGCGGATGCAAGAGTGGTAACGGGAAAATCGAAAAAAAATGGCGTACAGTTGGTACTCGTGTTTCCGCAGCTAATTTGAGATCTTTTGGGTACATCAAGAAATATTAGCGCAAAACATTGGTTGCACAATTTTATTAGCAGCTACAAAAACATTACAAAAATATTGTTAGTAAAGCTAAGGAAATGCGCGAATCTTGGAAAATAGTAAATAATAACCGAACGAAGCAGTAGCAGCTCTCATGAAATTGATATTCCAGTCAAATCGCTAAAAACTTAATATGTTTCCACTGCGTCAAATCTTTCAAAAAATTTAAACACAAGCATCGAGCCCATATCTTATCTTTCCCAAACGAAAAAAGTTGTTGAATGCTTCTTTTTATCAGTAACAAATTAATTTCAAATAAAATAAATGTTAAAATATTTAAAAAATAAAAATCCTTTTTCACCATTTCACCAAATATTTTGGAAGACTTGCCTCATTTATCTTTTTGTATTTGTCTGAAGCAATAAATCCTTCTTTTAATGAGATTTTTTTTCAGATTGCCTTAAACTAGCTAAAGTTATCCCTCTCCATAAAGGAGGTGATCTTGAAACTCATTCGAATTTTAGACCAATATCGTTACTTTTCACTCTGTCCAAACTAATAGAAAGTTTAGTAAAAAGGCAACTCATATCTTTTTTAAGCAAACATAATATCTTGGGTAAAAACCAATTGAGATGATTGATGATACAGACCGCTTCAAGCTACTACGAACATAGGGGGAATCAAGTCCAATTTACTCTCCGTGCCGTACGACCGAGGTGGATTCGAAGCACGCTGCAGTGTTATCTTTTGGAAATTCATTTTGTTTTTATTATTTTGTTTTATTTCTGCCTTGCTCGAGAAACAGATGGGTAAGTTCTTAATTGAAATAATACATTTTTAAAACTAAAAATGGATGTCTACGAAGTTGCCGAAAAAGTGCAGATGGTCAAATGGTCAAATCACAAAACCCATCACACGTTCGATATTGGTCGAGGGAAAATTTGCATTTGTATTTTGACGTAAGAACACAGTATCTCCAAAAACTAAATGTTTGGGGGGGGTATTGTAGGGGAACACGTAATTGGGCCATTTTTTATTAACGGCAATTGCAATTTGAATGGTCCTAGATACTTGGATCTACTGCAGCAGCACATTATTCCAACTGCTAGGCAGTTGTTAGGTGTAAGATTTGGTGAAACATGGTTTCAACAAGATGGTTGTTCCGCTCACAATGTTGGCCTTGTTAGGGAATATCTTGATAATGTATTTTCTAATCGGGTTATAAGTATACGGGGAACTATTTTATGGCCAGCTCGATCTCCCGATCTTGCTCCTAATGACTTCTATCTGTTTTTGAAGAAGCTTTTGAAATTATCACCCCTAACATGCTTGGAAACGTTAGAAGGGGTTTTTATAGTAGGCTCGGATATTGTCTAGCCGAGCAAGGAGGACTTTTCGAACATTTGCTTTAATTTTTTTTTTGACTGGGAGAATCTTTTTGGTTTTTAGAATGTATTATTTTATTTTGAGAACTTGCTTTTATTTTGTTTCTCCTTATTATTTTCATTGTAACACGTCGTCACTGATAAATCTGAGCAGTTGACAATAAAACGCTCTTATTTATCAGTGACAAAAAATAAGAAAATTACGTTATAAAAATTTGCGTATTTATTGACCAAATTCAGGTTTCATTGACTACGCTCCACACAGCACCGTGGTTAGAGGCGTACTAAATACAAGGCGAAAGGCGGCGAACGGCAGCGAATGGCGATCGGAAGCCTGAGTGTTGGTTGCTTCACTGATAGGCGTGCGGTGTCTCTGCATGTACGTACACTGGCAAATTAGACTTCTTCCGCCCTATGTTCGCAGTACCTTGAAGCGGTCTGTATATGCCAATATACCAAAATATTCAAACTAGCAGTCTTAAGGTCGACACCTCCACCATGTCACAGGATAAGAGGTAACTCTTTTAGGGTCGGTTAATCAATAGCGAGTTAGGGATTTCACTCTCGAGTTAAAGAGAAATATGACTGATATACCAAGTGGCAGAATGAGACAGCTAAAGGTTAACTCGGGGGTTAATAGGTTAAAGGATCTTCCTCAAGGTGGAAGTCCACTTTATCGCTATTTTTCCTTTTCGTTAAAATGACTACATAGTTGATTTAATGGTAACAATTTATTGATAAAATATTATTGAAGGCAAACAACAAAAATGGTCAAGTAAATATTGGGATAACAAATCACAATGAATGAAAATGGTACTTACTTTAAATTATTGCCAGAAGCATCCAGAGGGGAACTTTTTCGCTCCAGAGGCTCAAGGCCTCAAACTGACTTGTTGTTTCTACCTTGGATGGTAAATCTCGACTCCCATTGAATTATTATTTTTCTCCAAGGTAAAAAGCCTGACTCGCGTTGCACGTTTTAATTGCTGGAAGTCCTCGAGCTGCCAATTAGGTGAGATTGCATAAAAAACTGTTTATTCCTAAAGTTTAGCAACCTCATACTAATCGACACTTTGGCTTGACTTCACAACAATTAAAATAAGGACTTATTTGTCTAAAAGAGCACAGGCGGTGTATGTTAATGGTCATTATTCACACAACACGAAGATAACTTCAGGCGTTCCTCTGGGATCCGTCCTTGGACCTGTTCTTTTTTAATATATATTTTGATTTGCTTCGCCTGGACACATCTGGGAAATACAATCACTTGGAAGACAAAAGATATCGATGCTTTACCTGACATTATAAGAAATGACTTAAAGCAAATTAAAGATTGGTGCGATGCAAAAAGAACTTGTACGTTTTAAAAGTAATTCTATTGAAAAAACAAAGTTCTTGGGCATGACCATTGATAACAACCTCAAATTTTGTGAGAACATCACATTTTTTAATAGAAAACTCTCTTCTGGATGTTACACCGTAAAAGTTACTTCTCGGGAACTAGGTAAACCAATTTATCATGATTGAATTTACGACATGGACTTCCATTTTGGGTGGTATATAGCAATTATATGTTTAACTCTGTATTTGTTCTGCAGAAGACAGCAGTTAGATTTCTATGTGAAATCTCACCAACAACCCATTATAGAACTTTATTTATAAATAACTTTATCCTTACGCTACCAAACCTGTTTATACTTAAAACCGTTGGCCTAATTCACAAACATCGTATGTGCTTCCCTCAACCAACAACAAATCATATAACGCGGTCAAATGCACCATGTTCCGTCGTTGCCTATTGGTTGAACATTTCTTCATTTATTAAGGTTTAAAAATGTACACCAGCTTTTCGTTAAATGCAAGGGACACTTACGAATCTGAGAGTTTTAGAAGGATCATAAAAAAATGTCTTGTTCGTGAGAGCATATTATACATTAGAGGAGTTCTTTCGGGATAACACAATTATCTAAATATTGTAGAGTTAAATGTGTTTATTTTCACTTTGTCCATTTTTTTTATTTTCACTTTTTACTTTGTTCATGTGACCGTGATTATACTTTTTTAACGTGTCTTTGACTAACTTCTATTTTTTATTTTTACCTCGTTCATGTGATGTCTTTGTTTATCTAACTTTTTTAACTGTTTCTTTGCATGACTTGCACAATAATTTTTAACCGATTTTTTATTTTAAGCCTATAGGTTTATTTATTTTTATAATAATCTCTTTTTTAGGCTTACCTTAATGCTTTGTCAATGAGAAACAACTATTTTGTATTAGTTTTCTTCGACAACAAAGCACGTTTTGAATTGATTTGAAGGCGATCCACCCTTTTGCAAGAACTTTAGTTTTTTATAAACTTGGTGTTTAAAAGGCACACGCATTTATTTTATTTTCTTTCACGACAAAATTTGATCTCAAATTTATTCAAGGTCACTCCCTTAAGTGCCAAACATACCTAAGGCTTTTGTTATGAATTTTTCGTGATTTTTTTCGCGAATTTTGTCGTGAATTTTTTCTCCTTGTAATACTTGCTTTAGAGTATTTTATGTATGATACAATTTTATTAAAACTATGTAATATTGGGGTAATTTTTTTTCTGTATTTGATAAAAAAAGCTTTTGATTTGCTTTTGCAGTTTTAGTTTAATTTTGAAGTTGTTTTATGTGTCCGTTACTCTTGTTTTTAATTGAACAGATTACAATCGTCGAGGGACTGTTCCTTCTCAAAATATTGAAAATGGGTTAAGCCAATATACAACAGACGGGCGCCAGTGCTGTTAAAATCGGCCTCTTCTCGAGATAATGTGCATTAATTCCGTAAGATAAAGCATTTTTATTGGACGATAAGAGGCTAAGTTGTTTCGATTTGATACCAGAAAGAGATTCTGGTTTTAATATACTGTCCAGAGCAGTCGGGGAGATTTCGAAATGTTTTGGGATTATTGCATTTTACAATTTTTAATCAATAAGGTATTAGGGACTTATCTGACATTATAGGCTGACTTTAATAAAGTCGGTACTATTTTTGACATTTCCACACAAAGGTAAACAGTTACTATATATTTTTAGGCACTTACTCATCTGTTATGGGACGGCGCGGCGCACTGTGGAACGACCCCATGTAAAGCCCAGACATTTCGGAATAAACAAAATATTGTAATCTTAAAACAAAAACCACTGAATAGTATTCAGTAAAATCCACTCTCTTTATTGCTATATAACTTTTATTTTATTTTTATTTTTTTTATAGTTAAAATGGCTAGCAAATGTGGTTATGTAGAAATTGCAATTTTTTTACCGAAAAAAAAAACACTTATTTTAAAAATATATATTTCTGTGAGTATTACCAGTGTTAATTTTTTTTCTCCCAATATCTGATTCTAACTGATTCTTGTTAAATAAGTTTCTTTAGTGAGCTTATTCTTTCTAAAGGCGCAATTACACAGACGAACATGCTCAAATAAAAGCTCGTGCAAAAGAACTGAAATTTTTCGCGCGAACATTTTTGTGAGCTTTTCTTTGAACATTTTGTTCGGGTAAATTTTTGAGCAAGTTATTGCTATCTATTTTGGAAACATATTTTTAAAGATGAGAATAAATATAATTTTACATCAGTGATCAGTGATCTCAATTCTTTAAAAAAATGGAACACCAACTTTTATTTTAAACTTTTGTGAAAAAAAGGCGACGGCAAGCGAAACATTATTATTGGCTATCAGTTTTGTCATATGCAATGTTAAAATAGTTAATGATGGAGGTAATATCATTTAATTCTTTTCTTTAACTTTTTTGGTTTTCTTTCATTACAAAAAGAAAACGGAAATGTCTTCGAAGTAATTACTTTTTAAAATGCAGGTGGATATTTTTAGAGAACTGTTCTGGAGAGTAGTTGGTTGTTCCCTGGGGGGGGATAGGGAGGTTTAGACAGTCTGAACGCAGCGCTGTCAAACACTACTGTAATTTTGTGTGTCAATGTTCATTTGACCAAATCCCCCTCTCACTAGTCTACGGTTTTTACCTTCTCCTAACCCAGCAACAGCAATAAATAATTGCCAATTTTTATTTTAAATTAAAAAGTTACAAGTATACTGGCATATCCCCTATAAAAATCAGATCAATCGAAGTTGCTTATGAGGTAAAACGTGAATTTCGACATCAAATCGTTTTTATGTCGGAAAGCACTTAATTAAAAATACCTTGTTTTAAAACTTAGTCTTTCTATTTTCAGTTAAGTTCAATGAATTCCCATAAAACTATAAAATTTAAATTTGTAAGAAATTTTTATTACCAACATTTCTTCAAACAAATTTTGCTCAACATTCTCTCCAAAATTTAAGGCGCATTTACACAGACAAACTTTCCTTTGATGTTGAAATGCCGACAAACATTTACACAAGCCTCTTGAGCAAAATGTTCAAAGAAATGTTCGAGCTAAATCTCGTACAAAAACACACACGTAAATTTTGGAGAGAATGTTGAGCACAATTTGTTTGAAGAATTGGGGGTATAAAAATTTCTTTACAAATTTAAATTTTATGGTTTTATGGGAATTCATTGAACTTAACTGAAAATAGAAAGACTAAGTTTTAAAATTTTATTAAGTGCTTTCCGACGGAAGAACGATATGATGTCGAAATTCATTCATTTTCTAGGGGATATGCCAGTATACTTGTAACTTTTTTGGGGTTGTAAAAAAACGAGAATCAAAAAAAAATCATAATTGGCACTTATTTGTTGCTGATGCTGGGTTAGGAGAAGGTAAAAACCGTAGACTAGTGAGAGGGGGTTTTGGTCAAATGAACATTCGACACACAAAATTACATGACAACAAACAAGGGTCAACGCAGTTTTTTTATGAAAGTTTTAGAACAAATCTTTCCATAAAAGGGCTCTTCGACGCAAAACAAAGAAATTTTCTTTAGTACGCTTTAATTTGTTTATTTCGTTTTATTTTATTGACGCGTAGAACTTGTGTTTCCGATCTTTTAAATATTGAAATTTTTGGCGATTTTTACAAGCTTTTATTTATGTATGTTTGTATGTTCGGCTCAAATCTTGGAACTCAAATTTGGTATTCAATTTCAGTTTTCGGTGTGCATTTATAGTTGCGGCGACAATACAATAATATGGTATTATTAGGCACCCCCTCCCGCTAATGAGGGAAGTGGAGGAAGAAAAAGATTTATTTTGTTCGATTTCAATCAAAATTGGCATACAGGGGTTTTTAGGGAAGAGGATTATCGAGAGGATGGATTTATGATAGTCTAAAAATTAAAAAATTATTTTAAATAAAAAGAAGCTTTTATAAAATATAAAGTGCACTAAAAAGTAGAAAATAAATTTTAGCATTCTCATATCATAATAATAAAAGCGACGGGCGCAAACTAAAACTAAAAATGTCCATCCATATATCAGAGAAACGTAGAGTAGTTTGGGTCGAGTTGGGTTGGATTTACTTCACAAAAAATTGAACTTACAATACCAGATAAAGTGGTGAGAGTCGCAAATATCTCCGTTAAAAAAATTATTGTATTTTTTGTACTTATAGTATTTATTGTTTTTTTGATACGTTAGTTATAAACGCCTTACCACTCATTTTAGTTTAGTCTTTTACAATAATAATTAAGTCAAATGAAGGAAACCTATATACATTTTATTAAATCTCAAATATATGAACAAAAGCACGTTCGGTTTAAATAATACCCGTTTATTACCCACTTTTACAACCCTACGATCCCGACCTTTATCTAAAAAAATATAATTTGGCAGTAATTTAGTAGGCTGTGGCGCCGATTTATCATCCCGCATTTTGGATTTCGCAGGCAGTAGGCGGGCCCCCTTTTGAATCGGAATGTTGCCCCTTTGCATATTGTTTGTTCAGTGTGAGTAATCGACCTTGATTATTACATGAAGCTGACAGTAGATATCTATTTTCATGAACCTTTTGCTTTTTTAAGCAACCCTTGGGGCCTTAAACTAACTAGGTAAATCTGGTGTGCGGAATTTAAAAAAAAAACAATCAAAGCTAAGGGTAAAGTAAAGTTACAAAAATATGTTTTAAAAAAAATTCCCCTCTCTACCACTTCTCATAGTCGTGAAGCGCGGATTACCGCTTAAAAGTGCAATTTTTTGAGTTTTTTGTCGTTATTTGAAATTGGGTTTTTTTTTTAATTTAGGAAAAAAACCCTTGGAAATGAAAAAAACTCGCAAGAAAATCCCGAACAAACCTATGGGTAAAAAAATCCGGGAAAAACCCTAAAAAAAATATTATAACTAACTCTAATTTAACCCAACTAAAGCTGGACCCACCCAATCTAATCCAAAATAATATTTTTTGACTTTTATATTTTAATAAACTGCTAAATTAGAAAAAAAAAACGGAAATAGTAGTTTTCACAACTAGTGGTTCAAATAGTGCTTTTTTACAAGCGATGGTTTAAATAACGAGCGCAGCGTTAAAAACGCGAGTAAAAAAAGCACAGTTTAGCCACGAGTTTTGAACACTATTTTTTTTAATACCTTTATCAGAGAATTCAAGAAAAACAGGAAAATACTTTTAAAAATCTCAAACGAAGAGCACTTCTTGCAAAACACACCATCTTTACATTATAAATCAAGGCGGCTTTTAAAGAAACCTATTTTCTTTATTTATGTGGTGATTTTGATATATTTTGGTATGATAATATAATAGACCAAAACACATTCAAAAATAATATTTTTTAGTTCGGCGTCCCATTACAGGTGACGTCGCGGCGCTCTAAATTACTTAAATGTCCTTACATTAGTTTTTATATGTATCTCAAAAACTAAAGCTCCCGACACAATTTTTTTTGCAGATTTTATTGACCAATAAAATTACCTTTTTATTCATGTATTTCATTTTGTACGTGCTTTTCACCACTGTGTATAATATTGGATCAAAATACAATATATGTAAAATTCCGTCTTTTCAGTTTTTCTTCAAATCCAGTAAATTGTTTTTTTTTAAAGCCATTTTAGGGGTGATATTGATTTACCATACAAATAATTCTATCTTTTGAGTTCCTGAAAATTAACCATTTCCTATTTTTTTGTAACATTTTTCTCTAGCTTAATTTTTCAAAAATTTTTGTTAACGTAAGAGAAAATAGTGCAAAAAATTAACTTAGACCATCTTTGTCATTTAAGTGTTCAAATTTTGTTTTTATACATCTTCAAATATAAAAAAAGAATATGGAAGAGAAAAACGATTTTTGGCTCCAAATTGACATACTTTTACTTTTGTCCCTGGAAATTTAACATTTTTCATCTGATTATGACGCCCCCTTCAAATAACTGCTCCTTAGATTACTAGTATTTAAACTATATCAAAAAATATAAAAAAAAAATTAATTTCATTTAACCGGACGGGTGCGAATGTTGGTTTTTTTTGCAGATTTCTCTAAATTCATGACAAAATCATAACAAAATTTTGTAAAATGTATGTGTTTTTGCCTTAATTGAGATACACATGTAACTAAAAATTAGTATTAACTTTTTAAAAAGTAAAAACAAAGTTTAACTTAATCTATTGCATTTATTATATTACTATGGGTGCAAACGTTAATTTTAAAATTTTTAAATTATTTTGGAAAAAAAATGTTATTATATTGATTGTATCATATTGAATTTATATTAGGCTGCTGCTTACATCTAATAATAGTACAGGGTGTCCCATTTTCGATGGGATTCAATGGGAAACTTCGTTGTTATTGAAGATAGAGACATGCAGTTTTCGCATTACTGTCTTAACAGATTTATTCTGTTTCTAGTAGTTTATAAGCTACAGGGGAAAGTTGAAAAATGGTCGGAATTACCAATTGATGATATTTCCCTTAATTTAAGAGATAACTAAGTTCTGTAAAAACATGTCTGAGGCAACCTTTTAAGAAACACACAATGGTCTTTTCGAAATTTTAATCCGACGTTTCGTTTCGTAGATACAATCATCAGGATCAAAAAGTTAAATACGGACCAAAATGTTTTACTTCATATTTTAGTTTCATTTTACGTTTTTTTGATAATAAAATATGTTTTCCGGTTTTTTTCGGTTCACCCGATATGATCATCTCATCTTTTCCACGTCTACTATATAGTAGTTAAATATAAATGGTCTCAAAAAAAAAATAGGTTGGAATGGGACAGAGTTGTACAAAAAAAAATTAACTGAAGATGATTTTTTTCGGGATCGAAACTTCAAAATTAAAAAAATATATTTTATTATCAAAGAAACTTATAAAAAACTAAAATATGAAATAAAACATTTTGGTTCGTATTTAACTTTTTGATTCTGATGATGGTATCTACGAAACAAAACGTCGGATTAAAATTCCGAAAAAACTATTGTGTTTTAATAAACAGGTTTTTACAGACATGTTTTTACATAACTCAATTATCTCTTAAATTAAGGGAGATATCATCAATTGGTAATTCCGGCCATTTTTCAACTTTCCCCTGTAGCTCAAAAAACTACCATTGAATTTCCCATTGCATCCCATCGAAAATGGGACACCCTGTCCAGTATTACGGTTTTACGTACAGAATATAAGACTATTTTATTCCTATCAACCATACTTTAATTTAGGTACATACAAAAAATATATTATTTTAAAGTAATATAATACGAACATAACATTATTTGTTATATACTTACATATGGGACTTCTCCTACTATGTCCACTTATCATTTTTAATTTGAATAAAGTAAAGGTTGAAATCGAGTTGTTCTTACCTTATTTTTTAGTTAACTTACGTTTCAACGTAGTTTTTAGGAGTGAATTTGAACAAAAAAAGCGTTACTCGATAAACCCTACTTCAGGAACACACCATTTTTGCACTGGACGCTTATTCTTGACCGACCATGAGGTGAGGTGAGCGAAATTCCCTGTAGAAGAAAGTGGTGAAAAAAGTTCAGCTCATCTCACGGTCCTTCAAGAATAAGCGTCTAGCCTCAGATTACTAGTCTGAGCGTCCAGCAAATCGATACTTTACAAAGATTTGTAAATTTTATTTTATTTTACTTTTTTATAGTTTTATTTCGTTATTTATTTTCTTAAAAATTTTTCCCCACCCATCAATTTTGAAAGACCTGAAACTATCTATATGAAAAATGATTAAAGTAAATTTAAGGCAATGGAATCTTGAAAAAGGAATGCATGTTTGTAAGGTTTGGTTCAAATCTGAAACAAAGCTTTTGAATACACATATGCCACAAATGTCGAAATCTAAAAATAATAATTGTTATTTACATAACAAGGGAGGGAAGTACCACATTTCCTCGGTTCCTCGGTTTGTTTGATGCATTAGGAGGGCAATAAAAAACCAAGGGAGGTGGTGCACTTTACACCAGAGGCATGTATCTGATTTCATCGACCACCTAATAATACAAAGTAACAACAATTTCAGCACCGATTTTTAATTATTTTCATTTGCAGCAAGGGTCTATACGCGGTACGGTGAGGTAAAGTAAGCCAAACTCCTGGAGGGAGGTAAAATATACAAAACTCCCTAGGGAGGTAAAGTGACATTTTCGCCTCTCATGCGGGTCAAAAATTTAATTTTCTGATAAGGTAGTAGATAAAAATTTTATTTAAAGAAAATTTAAACTGCTTTGGATAAAAATTTGGAATAGAGCAATTCCAAAAATGTATTTATTGTTTTTAATTGAAAAATTTATTTATCTGTCTAAACCATGTCAAAACGCAGTTATTAACAGCATAAAATGACAATTTGGTGACTAGTGTTATTGTCATCCTGTATCTGAAGTGTCCCATTTAAGGCCCATTATAATATACTATGTATATAAGGTATTCAAATTAAAATAGAAACTTTGTTAACACAAAGAAGAAGTTAAAAAACCTCCAAATCAGTTACTTCAACCGAAAAGAAACTAAAAAACAAAAGATCAAAAGATCTTACTCTCATCATTTCCTTGGAAATAACGAAAATTCAAACTTGGATGAGTATCCCACAAGGAACACACAAAATATCAAAGCGAAAATAGAAATTATTAAACGATGTTTCGCCCTGGGTAACCAGCGTGGGCTCATCAGTAGTTTCACTGTTCACCCTCCACTATACATCATTAAGCACCATCATACACTTAGATTTCCAACCTTGAACCACTCACAAACAGGCATCGTTCCGCACCTGATACGAATTCGTCCTGGCGTGTTAATATTTCCAGTAGGATTATGCTCCTAAGGCAATTAAAACAAAGAAGTTAAAAAAACCTCCAAATCAGTTACTTCAACCGAAAAGAAACTAAAAAACAAAAGATCAAAAGATCTTGGGTGGAAATAACGAAAATTCAAACTTGGATGAGTATCCCACAAGGAACACACAAAATATCAAAGCGAACAGAGAAATGATTAAACGATGTTTCGCCCTGGGTAAACTTTTGTTTTTTAGTTTCTTTTCGGTTGAAGTAACTGATTTGGAGGTTTTTTAACTTCTTCTTTGTTTTAATTGCCTTAGGAGCATAATCCTACTGGAAATATTAACACGCCAGGACGAATTCGTATCAGGTAACTTGGATAAGTAAGTAACAGTGCGGAACGATGCCTGTTTGTGAGTGGTTCAAGGTTGGAAATCTAAGTGTATGATGGTGTTTAATGATGTATAGTGGAGGGTGACCAGTGAAACTACTGATGAGCCCACGCTGGTTACCCAGGGCGAAACATCGTTTAATGATTTCTCTTTTCGCTTTGATATTTTGTGTGTTCGTTGTGGGATACTCATCCAAGTTTGAATTTTCGTCATTTCCACCCAAGATCTTTTGATCTTTTGTTTTTTAGAAACTTTGTTGTCCTGGACTTTTTAATAATTAAGTGCAATGTTGAGTTGCATGGTTATTTACGGGAATTTTTCTTTAATTGTAGTATTGCATTAAATGTATACATCATAATTTTAAGAAAAAAAGATATAGTATTTGTACGTCTCTGGTAGTAAAGTAAAGAAACTTAAAATCATACAGTCATTCCTTTTTTTAAGAACCATAGGCACTGTACTTGGGACAATGACTAAAGTTCAATTATGAAAATTACGAAACTGACGTTTGCACAATACTAATACAATAAATGCAATGCCTACTGTAAGATGTATTTTGGTTTCACTTTGCTAATGTTAATACTAATTTTTAGTTACATTTGTACCTCAATGAAGACAAAAAAATATACATTTTACAAAATTTTGTTTTGATTTTGTGACGAACTTCTGCAAAATTATCAACTTCCGCACCCGTCCGGTTGAATTAAATTTAATTTTAATTGATTTTTTTTATTATATAGTTTAAATACTAGTACTCTAAGAGCAGTTTTGTAAAGGGGGCATCATATTCAGATGAAAAATGTAAACGTTCCAGAAACAAAAGTAAAAGTATGTCAATTTGGAACCAAAAATCGTTTTTTTCTTCCATATTTTTTTCTATGTTTGAAGATGTATAAAAACCAAATTTGAACACTTAAATGACAAAGATTACGCTAAGAAAAATTTTTGAAAAATTTAAGCTAGAGTAAAATGTTACAAAAAAAAAAGAAATGATGACAGAAACTACGATAATTGGTAAAAATGTGATATTGGCAACTTTGCGATTTTGTAATCACTTTATCTGATGAGATATGGTCTTTGCTAGAAACGATTAATATTCAGAAACTCAAAAGAAAAAATTATTTGTATGGTAAACCAAAATCACCCCTAAAATGGCTTTAGAAAAATTAATTTACTGGATTTCAAGAAAAACTGAGAAGATGGAATTTTACTTGTTCTATATTTTGATCCAAATTTTTTTTTATATACAGTGGTGAAGAGCACGAATAAAGTGTAATAGAGGGATAAAAAGGTAATTTTATTGGTCAACAAAATCTGCAAAAAAAATTGTGTCGAGCTTAATTTTTTGAGATATATATAAAACTAATATAGGGACATTTAAGTAATTTAGGGCGCCGCGACGCCATCTGTAATGTGACGCCGAAATAAAAAATATATTTTTTAAATTAGTTTTGGTCTATTTTACAACTATGCCAATTTGTATCAAAATCATCACAACTTCACTTTCTACTGCCCGACTAATAGCGATGTACCTTTTTGTTTGTTTGATATTTTAAAGATGTTTTTAAATAAATTTTTTATTATTATTATTTATTTTTAGGCAAGAATAATTAGATATTTTCAATACTACTATTTTTCGCTATTTCTTTAATTTTGGGTAAAAAACGGACAGAAATCTTTTTTTGCACCCGTGATAAAAAAAAGTTTTTTTTTATACCTTCATCTAAAACAGGATTTTGGTAACTGTCTGCAGATAACTAAAAAACGACTTTTTTGGTTACCGATGCAAAAAAACTTTTTTTTATCACGGGTTCAAAAAAAGATTTCTGACTGTTTTTTACCCAAAACTAAAGAGATATAGCGGAAAATAGTAATATTGAAAAA
This sequence comes from Oxystoma pomonae, assembly GCA_963921995.1. Lineage (NCBI taxonomy): Eukaryota > Metazoa > Arthropoda > Insecta > Coleoptera > Brentidae > Oxystoma > Oxystoma pomonae. The sequence goes on along the minus strand of OY998166.1, from coordinate 87,506,601 downwards.
ATATCGCTATGGCAACCACTGTTATTTCATTTACCAGCCGCCTTGATTTATAGTGTAAAGATGGTGTGTTTTGCGAGAAATGCTCTTCATTCAAGATTTTTAAAAGTATTTTCCTGTTTTTATTGGATTTTTTGATAAAGGTATTAAAATAAATAGTGTTCACAACTCATGGCTAAACTTTGCTTTTTTTTTATTCGCGTTTTTAAATACCTCGCTGCGTTGGTTTAAATATCGAGCGCAGCGGGGTATTTAAAAACGCGAGTAAAAAAAAGCACAGTTTAGCCGCGAGTTGTTAACACTATTTTTTTTAATACCTTTATCATAAAATCCAAGGAAAACAGGAAAATACTTTTAAAAATTTCGAACGAAGAGCACTTCTCGTAACACATCATCTTTAAACTATAAATCAAGACGGCTGGTAAATAAAATAACTGGTTTCCATAGCGATTTGCCTTTTTACTCGGTGACGTTCATTCTTGCGACATTTTAATCTTTGACACTTTGATATTTTGACGATGTTTTTAAATGATTTTTTCGTAAATACTTGTTGAAAACTTGGGCAATAATAATTAGATTTTTTCAATATTACTATATTCCGCTATTTGTCTCTAATTTTGGGTAAAAAACGAAGAGAAATCTTTTTTTGCACCCGTAATTAAAAAAGAAAGTTTTTTTGCATCGGTAACCCAAAAAGCCATGCTTTAGTTATCTGCAAACAGTTACTAAAATCATGTTTTTGATGAAGGTATAAAAAAAATATTATTTTAAGTTATAATAATTTTTTCTTGGGGGTTATTGTCGAGGTTGTTTTTCAGGGTTTTCTTTCCGGGGTTTTTTGCACAAAATGCTATATAAAATTTTTTTAAAGAAAACTATAAACATCTATGTTGAGGGTTCTGTTTTAAAATTTGAGTTTATTTTGCGTCAAGTTTTTTTTATAAAAATTATAATAATACCTAAACCTTGATAAAATCACAGAGAATATATACCAGGCTGCAGGTATAGTCTCTGTGATAAATTAGAGAAATTAGTGTTTTGATAAGATTATGTCCAGGGCAATAAATCTTTAGCCGCTTTTTCTTTAACCATCTGCAAATCCATCGCTTACCAATAATATACCATTGTTTCTATGGGAATTTGGGGATTCAGTCCTTAGTCAATATAAAAAATCGCCACTGGATGCTATTCATTAACTTGTTCTTTGAAAAATAAAATGTTCTGTTTTAATAACGTGACATGATTAAAAAGATGTTTTGGAACCGCAAACGAATTTGGCACTATAATTTGTTTTTTTACATCATGGTGCAGTCAACGGGTATTTTTGATATTGTCTTGGAAGCGGAAATTTTTTTTCTGCCGTTTCGTAAATTTTCATGTTTTCGAAATCATTTTTTTTTTAGTTAAAACCAAGGGGTAACCGACTTGTGAAATTTGGTGTACAAGCTTGTGAAATCCGTCTACTTGTGAGATTTGGAGTACAAGCTTGGGAAATCCGTGAAATTCTGTGAAATTTTGTGAAGCCCTGTGAAATTCAATGAAATCTTTTGCAATTCTATTTTTCTTTAAAACTGTGTAAAATTTGGTGTACACATTTTTGCAAATGGTTTATCCCTTGGTTGAAACTTGGACAAGAGGAAATGGCTTACTTACAGGTAGGAATAACTACTAACATAAACCTAACGTGCCTTTTTCACCCAAGGTGGCATGCCCGAACTCTTCAAGCGTCGTTCGTGCAACAGCAACCGCTTGCTAATTTTAAGTGATGATGGGTTAAACAATTTAGTCGCGCATCCAAAAGTTTCTTCTGCGGGGTTGCTGCACCTATGCAGCCCCATGCAAAGGGAACCTATTTGCACAAGAACTTAGAATTCCTAGTATCATTTAATATCTCGTTGTAAAAACCACATTTATTTCTACTTTAGCCAAAAATAATCTGGTTCGTCCCAGCCAGGACGGAAGAGGTCCCCTGACTCCACCCGATCAGTTCCCACTGATCGCCTCAACGAATGATAAAATACGAATAAAATCTGTTTTGCTAAAAATAAAGCTTGAATACCGCATTGTTACCGCGGATACCTCCTAGCTGGGGCAAATAGTTCTGACTTATTATATACCTCCAGGGTGGAAGACGTGTTAGTGCATATGTAACAACATTTGGTTTTACAATTTTTACTTTCATTTTATGCAACAAAGTCTCTATTGACAGGTAACCTGACGCATTTTTTTAAATATTATTATCAAATATTTAAAAAAGAACAAAATTTTTGAAAAGTTTTCCGCCTAGAATAAGGCTCATGATACCAATGATTGTTACACCTTTAGCTAAATTTTAGAATTTCTGTTTATACTTAACATTCAAAAAGCTTAAAAAATAATTTCATCATAAAATTTCAAGAATAAAAATTTAAGAAATATATCATGCTGGAAATATTATGAACTAAAGCAAAGACTTAACTAGCGCCGCAATAAAAACTAGAAATAAATAATGCCGCAAATTTTAATAACTAAAGCAAAGACTTAACTAGCGCCGCAATAAAAACTAGAAATAAATAATGCCGCAAATTTTATTAACTAAAGCAAAGACTTAACTAACGCCGCAATAAAAACTAAAAATAAATAATGCCGCAAATTTTATTAACTAAAGCAAAGAATTAACTAGCGCCGCAATAAAAATTTAAGAAATATATCATGCTGGAAATATTATGAACTAAAGCAAAGACTTAACTAACGCCGCAATAAAAACTAAAAATGAATAATGCCGCAAATTTTATTAACTAAAGCAATGACTTAACTAGCGCCGCAATAAAAATTTAAGAAATATATCATGCTGGAAATATTATGAACTAAAGCAAAGACTTAACTAACGCCGCAATAAAAACTAAAAATAAATAATGCCGCAAATTTTATTAACTAAAGCAAAGACTTAACTAGCGCCGCAATAAAAATTTAAGAAATATATCATGCTGAAAATATTATGAACTAAAGCAAAGACTTAACTAGCGCCGCAATAAAAACTAGAAATAAATAATGCCGCAAATTTTATTAACTAAAGCAAAGACTTAACTAGCGCCGCAATAAAAACTAGAAATAAATAATGCCGCAAATTTTATTAACTAAAGCAATGACTTAACTAGCGCCGCAATAAAAATTTAAGAAATATATCATGCTGGAAATATTATGAACTAAAGCAAAGACTTAACTAACGCCGCAATAAAAACTAAAAATAAATAATGCCGCAAATTTTATTAACTAAAGCAAAGACTTAACTAGCGCCGCAATAAAAATTTAAGAAATATATCATGCTGAAAATATTATGAACTAAAGCAAAGACTTAACTAGCGCCGCAATAAAAACTAGAAATAAATAATGCCGCAAATTTTATTAACTAAAGCAAAGACTTAACTAGCGCCGCAATAAAAATTAAAAATAAATAATGCCGCAAATTTTATTAACTAAAGCAAAGACTTAACTAGCGCCGCAATAAAAATTTAAGAAATATATCATGCTGGAAATATTATGAACTAAAGCAAAGACTGAACTAGCGTCGCAATAAAAACTAGAAATAAATAATGCCGCAAATTTTATTAACTAAAGCAAAGACTTAACTAGCGCCGCAATAAAAATTTAAGAAATATATCATGCTGAAAATATTATGAACTAAAGCAAAGACTTAACTAGCGCCGCAATAAAAACTAGAAATAAATAATGCCGCAAATTTTATTAACTAAAGCAAAGACTTAACTAGCGCCGCAATAAAAACTAGAAATAAATAATGCCGCAAATTTTATTAACTAAAGCAAAGACTTAACTAACGCCGCAATAAAAACTAAAAATAAATAATGCCGCAAATTTTATTAACTAAAGCAAAGAATTAACTAGCGCCGCAATAAAAATTTAAGAAATATATCATGCTGGAAATATTATGAACTAAAGCAAAGACTTAACTAACGCCGCAATAAAAACTAAAAATAAATAATGCCGCAAATTTTATTAACTAAAGCAATGACTTAACTAGCGCCGCAATAAAAATTTAAGAAATATATCATGCTGGAAATATTATGAACTAAAGCAAAGACTTAACTAACGCCGCAATAAAAACTAAAAATAAATAATGCCGCAAATTTTATTAACTAAAGCAAAGACTTAACTAGCGCCGCAATAAAAATTTAAGAAATATATCATGCTGAAAATATTATGAACTAAAGCAAAGACTTAACTAGCGCCGCAATAAAAACTAGAAATAAATAATGCCGCAAATTTTATTAACTAAAGCAAAGACTTAACTAGCGCCGCAATAAAAACTAGAAATAAATAATGCCGCAAATTTTATTAACTAAAGCAATGACTTAACTAGCGCCGCAATAAAAATTTAAGAAATATATCATGCTGGAAATATTATGAACTAAAGCAAAGACTTAACTAACGCCGCAATAAAAACTAAAAATAAATAATGCCGCAAATTTTATTAACTAAAGCAAAGACTTAACTAGCGCCGCAATAAAAATTTAAGAAATATATCATGCTGAAAATATTATGAACTAAAGCAAAGACTTAACTAGCGCCGCAATAAAAACTAGAAATAAATAATGCCGCAAATTTTATTAACTAAAGCAAAGACTTAACTAGCGCCGCAATAAAAATTAAAAATAAATAATGCCGCAAATTTTATTAACTAAAGCAAAGACTTAACTAGCGCCGCAATAAAAATTTAAGAAATATATCATGCTGGAAATATTATGAACTAAAGCAAAGACTGAACTAGCGTCGCAATAAAAACTAGAAATAAATAATGCCGCAAATTTTATTAACTAAAGCAAAGACTTAACTAGCGCCGCAATAAAAACTAGAAATAAATAATGCCGCAAATTTTATTAACTAAAGCAAAGACTTAACTAGCGCCGCAATAAAAACAAGAAATAAATAATGCCGCAAATTTTATTAACTAAAGCAAAGACTTAACTAACGCCGCAATAAAAACTAAAAATAAATAATGCCGTAAATTGTATTAACTAAAGCAAAGACTTAACTAGCGCCGCAATAAAAATTTAAGAAATATATCATGCTGGAAATATTATGAACTAAAGCAAAGACTTAACTAGCGCCGCAATAAAAACTAGAAATAAATAATGCCGCAAATTTTATTAACTAAAGCAAAGACTTAACTAGCGCCGCAATAAAAATTTAAGAAATATATCATGCTGGAAATATTATGAACTAAAGCAAAGACTTAACTAACGCCGCAATAAAAATTTAGAAATAAATAATGCCGCAAATTTTATTAACTAAAGCAAAGACTTAACTAGCGCCGCAATAAAAATTTAAGAAATATATCATGCTGCAAATATTATGAACTAAAGCAAACACTTAACTAGCGCCGCAATAAAAACTAGAAATAAATAATGCCGTAAATTTTATTAACTAAAGCAAAGACTTAACTAGCGCCGCAATAAAAATTTAAGAAATATATCATGCTGGAAATATTATGAATTAAAGCAAAGACTTAATTAGCGCCGCAATAAAAACTAGAAATAAATAATGCCGCAAATTTTATTAAATAAAGCATAGACTTAACTAGCGCCGCAATAAAAATTTAAGAAATATATCATTCTGGAAATATTATGAACTAAAGCAAAGACTTAATTAGCGCCGCAATAAAAACTAGAAATAAATAATGCCGCAAATTTTATTAACTAAAGCAAAGACTTAACTAGCGCCGCAATAAAAATTTAAGAAATATATTATGCTGCAAATATTATTAACTAAAGCAAAGACTTAACTAGCGTCGCAATAAAAACTTGGATATAAATAATGCCGCAAATTTATTAACTGAAGCAAAGACGTAACTAGCGCCGCAATAAAAACTTAGAAATAAATAATGCTGCAAATATTATTAACTAAAGCAAAGACTTAACTAGCACCGCCATAATGTTCCTCCCTTTTGTCTAAAAAATAATATTGCCACCACCGACGGCGTTGCCGTAAATTCCGACTTTTTAGAATGCATACTGCAGCAGCTAACCGACGCGACGATATCTTTGAGAAGGCATTATGGTTCGACTGATCATCATTCGCAGTACCCTACATTTCTTTTCTGTTACCACAACTCGACGCCCCCCTACTTGCGAGGGGTTGAACCGGTAAGTAGGTACAATGCGGCACAAGTGTTACTTCAAAGGGCGAGACCACCTAGTGTTCTTTATTCACAATAATATACCTATTTGTAATGACGTCATTTTTGTTTAAACTTTGTTTAATATATTTCAAATAGCAGTGACAAATTTTTAGGAAAAATTGGCGTCTGGTTATTGTATCTAAATAAAATTTTATTGTTTCTAAACTAGGGGATATTTTACTCTAGATTCAACTTGTTATTGTTTTTAAGACCATTGTTTACAATATTAGTTGATTTTTTTACCCCCCACCCCTTGACTAGCCTAGGAAAAAAAATCGAAAATAAAGAAAAATTTGTTGTTTCTAATCCATCTGACTTTTTATTGTTGTAAGGGTAATTCTTAAAAATCTAAATTATTTTTTTAACTCTTCACCCCCTGAATAATCCAGTAAGTAAAAAACAAAATTTTTTGTGGTTAAAAAAAAGTTATTTTACTCTGGATTCAACTTATTATTGTTTTAAAGGCCATTCTTTAAAATGCTGAGTAATTTTCTCACCCCTACCGCCTGAATACTCCAGTAAAACAATAAAAAATAAACAAAAATGTTCAATATTTCAAAGAATGATTTTAAAAACAATAATAAATCTAGAGTCTTTCAATTTAGAAGCAAGGAATTTTTCAAGATTTTCTATAAATTCTTTTAATATTGCATTGGAAAACGTGAGATATCACTAAATTATCAAAAAAACTGCGAAAGTTTGTAAAATTACCTTGGCGAAATCGCGCGCAGAGAAGTTTGGTCGGTAACAAAAAAGTAAGTTTTGTGGTGGTGGGGTGGAAAATATGGTGAATCACCCTGTACACACAAAACAATTCATGTTTGATATTAGCAAAATATGACCCAACTTTTTACTTCCGAATTACTGTACTTTGTAATACAATAACGTAAAAACACATTTCTTTAACGGACCACATTTTTTATACATTTTTACCAAAATTGCTAAAAGTAAACGCCATCAAGAAACATTTTATAGCACCTAAACGAAACTAATAAATATACCGAACCTGACCAAATGCCTATTTTTCCGGATTTTTAATGAAATAACTACCAACAAAATTATATAATATTGTTAAAAAATAATAAAAAATTAATTAAGAGCAGAGTTAAATGAGTTTACGCAGCGTTTGACAGGTCTGCGTTCCGACTGTTTAAACCTGCCTCCCCTTCCATGGTCCTGAAAAAATAACTACTCTCCAGAACAGTCCTCTAAACATATCCACCTGCAGTTTAAAAAGTAATTACTTCGAAGACATTTCCATTGTCTTTTTGTAAGGAAAGAAAACCAAAAAAATGAGAGAAAAGAATGAAATGCTATTAACTCCATGGTAAACTATTAACATTGCATGTGACAAAACTGATAGTCAATAATAATGTTTCGCTTGCCGTCGGCTTTTTTTCACAAAATTTTAAAATATAAGTTGGTGTTCCATTTTTTTAAAGAATTGAGATCACTGGTCACTGATGTAAAATTATATTTATTCTCATCTTTAAAAATATGTTTCCAAAACAGATAGCTAAAATTTGCTCAAAAATTTACCCGAACAAAATGTTCACAAAAATGTTCGCGCAAAAAATTTTAGATCTTTTGCACGAGCTTTTATTTGAGCATGTTCGTCTGTGTAATTGCGCCTTTACGTGTGTTTTTTTGTACGCGATTTTGCTCGAACATTTCTTTGAACATTTTGCTCAAGAGGCTCCTGTGAATGTTTGTCGGCATTTCAACATCAAAGGAAAGTTTGTATGTGTAAATGCGCCTTAATAGTCATTTTATTTCAAATAAGCATAAAGTAGGTTGGGTTTTCGAAGGGAAAAAAAGTCATGTATTAACATATTGCCCCGCCACGAGAGATAAAACGTCATACATGTATATATATATATATACCCCTTTTTTTGTGAGGTGCAACCAACGGATAGATGTGCAGATTGTGCAACGTAGTCTTCTTATTACTTATAGTCGAGCAATAAAACTAGGCACATTTATATCTTAGAAACGTAAATTTTTGTCCCTGAGTAGCGTAAAATGTTATGTGGGTAACCAACTGTTTCGGAACTTTTTCGATCTTGGTTACTTCCTGCGCATGTCACGAAACCTCAGATCCCCCTTAAAAATTACGTAATGCTAGGTGCTAGGTGCCTTGGTCAAACAAAAATACAAATAAATACAGTAATTAAAAAAAAATACTACAGTTTATTTCTTAATAAACTTTTCTAAAAAAAACAAACTTTCTTAGGTTTAAAATCAACCAGGCTTATTATTTGTTATATTTAAAATCGTCAAAATTACTATATTTAAAATAATCGTTGTTTATTAAAATCGGTATATCTTAAAAACTACTAAACCGATTTTGGTGATTCATAACTTTTTTACCAAAAAGGGACAAGGCTTTTTTCCAGTAATTATTTGATTGTGAAATTTGGTAAAATTAAAGCAACAAGCATGAGTGGTTTTTGATTTTGTCCGCCATCTTGGATTTCATAACGGCGGGTCCACATAACCCAGATTATTTTACTAAAATTGGTTTAGAATTTCAAGATTTATTTAAAGAATTATTTTGTACGGTTTCTATGGACCACCAGGTATACCGATTGTGGTCATTTTAATTTTGTTTTTTAATTAAGAAAAGCATATTTAAATAAATTCCAATCAAAATACCGAGTCAAAAAATTGTAGTTAAGCTTTATAAATATATGTGTATTTTAATTAATTTTGGCCCGTATGACATATTATTTAGCAAGTACTCGCCATCTTATAATCCAAAATATTGAATATTTGAATAAAATACAGTAAAGGCTGTTTGCTTAAGTTTTCAAAAAAGTATAAAACATAAAAATCGGATAAAAAATTTTCATTACTGAATTTTATTTTGAAATGTCCGGGTTTCCCGCTCCTCTTGGTTGCTGAGGCTATCCAAAACCTACGTTTGGGCTGTCCAGCCAAAGCTTGTTTGATCGCGGCGCTGTCCAAATAATATTGACTTAACATAATAATTGTGCCTGCCTTTAATAAAGGACGGCATTAACTTTAATTTGTCAACTTTAAGAATGGCACAATATGACCATGTTTAGATGACATGTTTACATGATAAAAATGTCAGAAACCTTTCAACCTTCGTGCAGAACCGTCAGAAATAGTGCCGAGTCAGGCTATGCCGACTTTATGTACCGATAAGTTCCTAATGAAGGACGGCATTAACTTTAATTTGTCAACTTTATGGGTGGCACAATATGAATATAAGCATGTTTAGATGACATGTTTATATGACAAAAATGGCAGAAACCTTTTAGCCTTCGTGCTTAACTGTCAAAAATAGTGCCGAGTCAGGCTATGCCGACTTTATGTACCGAGAAATCCCCATTATCGAAACGCCTAAGTCCTACTCCTAGCTGATGAGTTCTCAATTGGGACCAAACGGTGCGGATTCTTCCTATAAGTTCCATTTTGAACAGTTACTCCCGGTTCCCACCGACAGTCCACATATTCCATATAACTATGAGGTAATATAACCCTTCCCTAGCTTTTCCTGAGAAAGATGCGTACCGATAATAACTCTCCCAATCAAGTTGGCCTGAAAAAAACCCATAGACGAGGACTGTAATGGGCAGGCGCGTCGATTGCATCAGTAGTGAAAGCAACTGACAACCATCTGACGGCAAAAATGTAGGTTCATGTTTAATATTTTTGTTTACTTTTGGAAAATCTATTAAGAGTGGACACTACCGTAAAAAAATTGAAAAAGTGTTGTCTAGTGTTTCCCGTAATAATAACGCACGCAATCACAGAAAATACCTCCACAAAATTTTAAAACACAAAAACTCCACAATAACATAAACAAAATGGCAAAATCATACCTCGTCAAAATGTAAACTTTTCGACAATTCCCAGCTTTCTCAGGAAGTGGGTTCGGCACTTGGAGCCATATCAACGGGTTTACCTTGTGGATTGAAACCCTCGAGTAAGGTTAAACTTGCGGTTGGAGATGTTTTATGCATAATATAATAAATAAATTCAATTAAATAAAATCAAAGTTTTCGGACAGATGATGTCGTTGTCAATGTCACTCAAAATTAATGCCTTGTCATGAAATTATCGTAATGTCACTACGATACCAGGCATGGATTTGTTAGTGCATGCCCAGTAGATTTTTGGTTTATGGCCTGGTGGCCCAAACAGTTTTAAAGCCAACTACGATTTTGAATTTTCTCCTTTGTTTTTGAAAGTTATATTTGGGCCGTTATAGTATCTCATAGCAACACCGTTCTTAACTAAAAAACCAGTTAACTCATTTTCGATTTAGTATCCTTTGGCCTATTATCGGTGCCATATTGACACCTAACTGACAGAAAGTCCATGTTTTAGCTGTCAATTAGGTTATAAAAATGGCTGCCGTCGTAGGCTAAAGGGCACTGAGACGGTAGGAGTTACCTGGCTTTTTAGTTGAGACGGTGTTGCTCATAGTTATATGAAACATTCCAAATTAAATTGGACCAATATTTTGAATCGACATTTCAATTTAGTTTCTGTGTTTAAATATCAACCGTCATATTAAAATTGGTCCCGAGAGTTTAAGTGAATCGTATATTGCTACTCACTCCAAGAATACAGGTGAAAAGGAAAAGGTCTATATTACCTCGCATGGAACTGTCTGCAAAACAAAATGTTAAACGTCATCAGTTGGGACCAACACAAAAGCATAAACTTTGGCTATAAAAATGCTACTGTTTTTCACTTTTAACTTCGAAAAATATATACAGGGTGGATTCTTTAAATGGAACGGTGCTTTTAGCGGCTTGAGAGAAGAGGTTTTAAAAAAAGCTAAAAGCGAATTTTTAATGATTTTTTACGGACTCTCCGCGCATGATAAAAAAAATTTAGGGGCCCCCAACTGGAGGCCCAGGGGCCACCAACTATTTTTTTTTTTAAATAAGAAGGTACCACTTGTGGCACCTTTTTCGAAAGCTTGTTAAAAAATAGATTTAACCCACTTTTTTTTGACATCTGTCAATCAATGTGTCAAAAATTTAAAAAAATATATTTTTTTGTCAATTGTTTTAGCTTCAAAATAAACTAAATATTTCTCTATTTACTAAGCGGAATAAAGAAAATACCACACAAGAACATTATTGGCGGCCCATTTGGGAGCCCTTACTGAAAGCCCAGGGCTTCCCAAAATTTTTTTCATGAGGGGCTACCACTTGTGGCACCATTTTGAAAAGCTTGTTAAAAAATAAATTTGATTAAATAACTTTTTTTGACATCTGTCAACCCATGTGAAATTGAAAAAAAAAACATTTTTTGTCAATTCTTTTAGCTTCAAAATAAACTACATATTGGTGTGTAGTGGAATAAATAAACTACCACTATTTGGGCGCGCCGCCTAATTAGCTTTTTTTAAATTTACTAGATTTACTAGGGAAATAGATTTAAAGCACCTTGATTTTCTTTTTCACTCAACGAGCTTTAATGACAAAAAGTAGATTTAAAAAAATTTTTAACACATGGGTTGACAGAGCTTTCTAAAAAGGTGCCACAAGTGGTACCTCCTCATAAAAAAAATGTTGGTAAGCCCTGGGCTTTCAGTAAGGGGTCCCAAATGGTCTGCCAATAACGTCCTTGTGTGGTATTTTCTCCATTCCGCTTAGTAAATAGAGAAATATGTAGTTTATTTTTAATTGACAAAAGAATAAGATTTTTTAAATTTTTCACACATTGGTTGACAGATGTAAAAAAAAATAGTGCGTTAAATTTATTTTTTAACAAGCTTTACAAAAAGGTGCCACAAGTGGTAACTTCTTATTTTAAAAAAAATAGTTGGTTTCCCTGGGCCTCCCGTAGCCGATTTTTAAGTCTGCATGCTTTTAAGTTAACCTGTTGGCGGTAACAGCTAGCGGGAGTGTTTCCAATTTAATTATAAATGCACCTGTAAATGCAACCTTAAACATTACACCCAGTTACTTTAATACGTAGTTGGGTAGCGTTTTTTTAGCAGGTAGTTCTGCAATAAATGGTTTTCTTTTATTTTAGTATTTTACTTGGTTAAAAGCGAAGCAGAACGCGAAAAGTCAAAATAAGTAACCTAACCCTAAATTTTTGACCCGGTGCTAAAAAATCTCTGGTGTCCCACTGTGGATAAACATAAATAAAGTCTCCGCGTTGCCATGGAAAACAAATTCAATGACGTAAAATTTTGCAAAAAAATCAGATCGACATTCAGTTAAATTCATCTCCCGTACAGTGTTGCTAAAAACAATTCCCCAGATTGTAACTACGACCTTAATAACATGAGATTTCAGAGTTGTGACGTCACTAATCAATAACGTAATTATTGAAAAAGTTTTTCAAAACTGATTCAATGTGAGAAAACGAATCGGGTGTTAAAAATTCCTGGCATTTTTAAGCAAATATAAATATTACTCTATTTATTGTTTTCTCTTGCATAACTGATAACATAAGTTTCGACATAATATAAAGCATATTATTTTTAGCCATTCAATTTAAAAATAAAAACACGATCTGCAACATTGTCAAATCAAAACTGATATGTATTTATTGAATAGCATTTTTTCCAGGGGCGTATTCAGGTGATTAATTAATAACAACAATGATATGTTTGAAATTAACTCTGTGTTTCGGACTTCCGTTGTCTATATTTTATTTATACACGGCGATCAGTACAATTTCTGGTCGTCGTTCAGGTGCAAACTACAATCTATAATTCCTAAGGCTACTATATCAGTACGTAGCCTTAGCTAAACAAAGCTATTTAGATTTTTTTTCTCTAGTGATTTTGTTGTTTTTCATGATGGACGCCTTTTTGTTTACATTAGATAGGTACTTAAATACGAAGCGCAGAAATGAAATAGTTTTTATCCGATTAAGGTAGGTAAACACAAAATCAGTTTATTCCCAGAGACATTGCGCCGTTTTATCAAATAATGTACCCTTCAAATTGAAATCATGAGAGACGAAAACATCAAGAATTAATAATACCCGCAATAATTCAATTCCACAAATTCCCACTCTAAAATCTTTAATGTCTTTTAGATCTGTTTCTCCTTCTCTCTCCTTATTTTATTGAAGAAGAGATGGAAGATAAAATATTATTGGAATCGAAAGTACTCTCGACGCGAATTCTCAACGTGTCGATAAGCATCTTTAATTAGACATTGGGGAGGAACGCAGTAAAAGATTGAAATCTTATACCTACTTCGAAGAATAATAAAGTGTGTAAAACAGTGCCAGATATGGTTAAAAATTTTTAATATCCCTGTGAAAGAAGAAAACTTGGGTGTTTGGTTACTATCGGGCTTTTTTTCGGGTATTTTCGGATAGTTTCCCAACCTATCGGAAGCTTTCAGTTGTGTTCGATACCTTCCGGGTTTCTCCGGATTTTTGAATATGACAGGACTTTTTTATATACACAAAGACACTATACTCTTTTGTACATCTTAGCCAAATTTTTCGTTTTTTTTTGGAGCCAGTAATCACGTATGGACGAATTTTGGCGAAAAAATAAAGAGGACAGAAAGACCCTAGAACAGGCGCAGGATGAGGCACACATCCCAATCGCCAGGCTCCTATTAATATACCATATTTGTTTACTTATGCTTACATAATGCTTGGATCTTTCTTGACGATCTGTAAAAATGCTAAGGAGGCCTTACGTTTTGCGTGTATAGGATTTCGCAAAAGATTTTCATCTCTGCGAAATTTATAATGGTCAAGAAAAGGTACCAGAATATTGCTAAACAGGTAACAACTTTTGTCCATAATTTTATAAAAACTATTTTTGTTTGTTTTTATTTACCCATACTTTTTTCCCCATCAAAAAATAATTATATTTTAAATCAAAGTTTATGTTCTCTACTTGAGAGACATGTTCTTGGCATGAGCGGACACGGTTTAGAATACTTTGTTAAAGTTAGCATAATGTGGGTCAAAAATAGTGTGCGTTCGTAAGTTCGAAATACCGTAATGGGTTTATCTCCTTAATAACCATCTTAAACCATCTTAAATGGTAATGGTGCGCGATTGTGCAAATTTATTTACTGAGGAAGATCTGAGAGAATAGATTAGACTGACTACTAGCCATGTGAAGGACTTTGAGTGGACCGCATAGAGGAGCACATAAGCATATATTTTTAATCGATGTGCAGCAAAAGTACATAAAATCCGGTGGGATTTACTAAAAGGGTTTAGTCTATTTTAGAACGGTCCTAAGTTTAAGTGAAATTTTTGGTTTTAAGCATTTTCAACCAACCCTTCTTGAATTTTAGACATAGTTTGATTTATACGAAGAATATGAATAAATTTGTTTATTGAATAATCATCCTAACACAATCTTTTGCTGGATTTAAGAAAAAAGTTTCAATTTAGAAGAGAAGAAAATTCAAAAATTTAAACCCACGCGGGTTTCAAATAGTAAATACTCTGTAGAACAAATTCAAATTGGGGTTATATGTCACTTTAATTAAAACTTACCCTTGTTCAATAATTTTTCCAATTAATACTTGATGTCACACTACGATTTAGATGGGTAATGCCGGATTTATACAGGAAAAATTAAAACTAAATTAAAAATTAAATTAAATTAAAAATAAAAATAAGAGTTAAACCTATAGGAACAACTGTAAGTGTTTATACAGCTAAAATTAAAACTAAGAAAATTAAATTAAAATTAAAAGATGGCCAACTTTTAACTTTTTAACTTAATTTTAACTGAAAATGTATGTGCGCATGCCAGGAAACATTGATTTTTTTACTTATAGCCTCACTTTTCTGTTTTTTTTTTTGTTTCAACAGGAGATTTATAATTTTGGTCGTTTTTTCTAAGGAAACTGGGTGGTGTATTTTCCTATAAAAAGGTAAGGAAAGATTTTGACACTAATTTTACTGAAATAAGGGAGTTATGTGACTTGGACAACCATTAGCTTCTGGTGGCACAGCCCTGATAAGACACTGCTATAAAATATATGTATGTGATTTTGGTATTAAAAAATGGATGCATTTTTGTAAACTTTTAGCAAAATGTACTTAAAAGTAAAAGTTTCAAATAAAAAACAAAACAAAGTGGTAAAAATTTTTATTTATGTATAAACCATCAACAAGTTCTTAGTTTTAATTTTATTTTTAATTTAACTTTATTCTTAATTTAGTTTCAATTTTTCCTATATAAACCCAGCTTAATAATAAAATAAGGAGTAGATTAATTTTGTATTTATTTAAGAGGTGAAATGAAATGTATTAAAAAAGTTAAATACAAGTTTTTTCTACATTTCTGTCACTGTCGAAATGTCAGTTTCTAAATATTAGCTGCGTTGAAATCACAAACAGCGAGTTCGGATTTCTTAACTCTGCTTGTACCTTGGCTTGCACCAACCTCTACTAATGAAAGCTCTACAGCTTTGAAATGGGTGGGCTTTGGGTAAGGAAAATTTTCTTGAGTGCGCTTTTAGATAACCTCAATGTTTTAATTTCAGTTTGTAAATAAATTAATATAGTTGTTTTGGGTTTTTTTGTTTGGTATATTTTTCGTGCATAATCAGTGATCTTCACTTTTGTTTGTTTTGCCTAGTAGTGCCCTAATAGATATATTTTTTGTACCAAAAACGGGTTCAAAATATGGTCTTTTTCTGGACTTTTTTGTAAAAACGGTTACTTAGGGAAATTATAAACGAACTTATAAAAAATCACCAAATTTCTAACCTCAAACACAGATAATGAAGCTATTATGTGCCAAATTTTTAGCGTAAAAAAAAGTAGTTTTAGGGCATTTTCTCTTAGAATATTTTGAGAGAAAAAAGCAGTTTTTCAGGGGTATTTTGTAATAACAAGAAAAAATAATCAGTAACTTTGTGTAGTTTCTGTATGAGTAAGTGTTTTTTGAAAATTGGTTTTAAAATTTAGTACCCCCACAGGTGTAAATATTTAACCCTGTGGGGGGTACTATTTTAGATCTTAGTGAATCCCACTAAATATTTGTGGCGGATTTATAATGCTGAAACTACTTTTTGTTTATACCTTCATCAAAATCATTATTTTAGTAACTGTGTGCAGATCACGATGCAAAAAAACTTTTTTTTTATCACAGGTGCAAAGAAAGATTTCTGTCAGTTTTTTACCCAAAATTAACATCGTCAAAATATAACACTGTCAAAGATTCTGTTCTTCGTTCAAAAATTTTCCTGTTTTTCTTGGATTTTTTGATAAAGGCATTTGATTTTCTCCGCCATCTTGGATTTAAATATGGCGGCAGAGCAAATGTTTTTTTTTAAAAAAAGGACTTATTTGTCTTTTGAATACAGTTTTTTTTATTGAAATTGGCAAAGTTATAGCAAAAAACAATTTGACGGGTTTCTTTCGGTTCACATCGGACATTTTTTTCGGGATCGAAAATTAAAATTGACTTATTTTTTATTTACCGGAACAGTATTAGGAAACTAAATTTAAAGGAATATTAGAAAACAAAAGTCCTGACAAAAAAGCATTTTTTTTGTAAGAGCGAGATTTTCTGACGGTTTTTGAAGAATTTTTGGAGAATCGCGACTGTTATAAAAAAAATGTAAGTGATTCGCTTTTATCGCTAAAATTATGGTTAAAAAAGTGTGCAAAAAAACTTTTTATGAAATGTTAATAACAATATTATCAGCACATATGATAAAATTAAAATTAATTTTAACTTTATTACTTAATTACCAATTGTCAGATCGAAAATTTTCGAAAATACTGTATGTTTCTTTTGATTTTTGCCACACTTCAGTTTAGAATATATATCCAATCTCAAATTATATGTTAAGGTGTTTATAAAACTTTCTAATTTTTTATTTTATTGCAATGAAAAAACACCTTTAAAAAACTACGGATATCGAAACTTGATTATAAAGGTTAATGCATTAACTTCTGATAAAAATGAGAAACTATCGAGGAAACTACACACTTGCTATCTCTTTGTTGAAGATACCACAAAAAGCCTCCATAAAATAGGCAAAAGGCAGTTCTAGTAGGGGAACTACGGGTAGAACCGGTTTAGGTCTGTTAGGTAAATAGCGTTTTAGCTAACTAATAAAAATGCACTAGCTAAAAATCTGGCAAAAAAAAATTATAACATCTTATAATATACGTATTTTTTATGTATTTCTTCCAGCACATGAGGTTTTATTAAGCAAATGTGGATTATATAATGCTAATAACGAGGGGGTAACCACTGTTGGCAATCATGTAACAAATCTTATCTGTTCGCAGTTATTGATGCCATAACTTAAATAAACATAAAAAACAAAACAATTTTTTTTGAAAAACCTACATTAAAAAAAGAGAAAAAAGCTTAGCCCTAATGTTTAGTGGGTAACGGCAATGCCTTATTGCAACAAATTCGTCAAATAGTTTGTCCATGTCAAACTCATTTTTGCGTGTGAATACTCAGGGGGGGGGCAATTACCACCCCCTTTCCCCTCTCAATTGACACCCCTGCCTAAACCTCGCAAAACCCTGGCTTGCAGCCCCTAAGAGACCCTGGGAGTCACTGACAATTCAACAAAATTGGCAATCATTTCACATTTTCTGAACTAGTGGTTACCCCCTCAGCTAATAAGTTTTTATATTATTTTCATAAAATTTGTGTCCCAGCCAAAGAAGGTCCAAACGTTCAAAAGATTTGCATTGTTTAAATTTATTTCTACTCTCATTTTCAATATCAATCAATATTAATTATTGAAAACAAGAATCTCAGAAGATTGGGACACACTGTCGGGAGAACGCTTTATTCCGGTGACGGTACCTTTGTCCGTCCCTAGTTCCCCGGTCTTCCCTTTCGTGTAATTATGAGAGTTTCGATACTACCAGTCAGAAATTTTCTTTTCTTCTGCGACGCGATAACCGCGCGACCGAGTAATAACTAATTAGATATGGGAGTTATCTTTTACTTAGGCGTTATCTTTTCCATTAACATCGTATCTGGAGTTCTAGAGATAACGCCGTATTTAACACGAAATTTACATTTACCGCATTACATTAAAATCGGACGGGGATAAAGCAATAGTTGTTTAACACGGTCATCGCAGGATTTCAGCCGCTGCTTTTACACGCATTATTTGAAGTTGGCCTTAAATCTACTGGAAAATAGTGCCCCTTAGGTCTTTTGTTTTTGTTTGGAACACGCTTGTTTAATGGATTATTTGGATAATATCAGAAGAGACTGAAAACTTTTACCTTTTTTTGATCTTGGTAAAATGTACAGATAGAGAATGATGCATGTCGGAATTTTTGGGCTTTCTATCCTTACTTAGGGGGCATACCTTAGAAGATTGAACTACTAGAAGGAGTCTGGTCTGTCTGGTTGTTTTAGTGCAAGATATACAGTGGGGAAAGGGGAGAAAGAAATCTGTGTTGCTAATTTTAATAACAAAATTATTAAATTTGGATTAAGTTTTTACGCTTATTTATTAATTAATTAATAAGGTTTAAGATATATGTTGAAAAAACTAATATACACAATATATAATACTCACAACCTATTTAAAACTTTCGACGTTTTTTGAAACATGTGTTTTCCTTAAACATCTTCTTTTGTAGTCAACGTGGCAACATTGATTGTTTGTTGCGGTTTCTCGATTTTTTCTGGAATGTCATTATTGTTTTGAAAGTGAAAGTTTCAGCAATTGTCAATAGTGTTTTTTTATATTTTTCTGAAAAGTTTGTGACGAAAAATGGTTCCGAAGTGTATTATTATATGCAAGTTGAAACAGAAGCCGGGGGTCCGCAGTATTACGTTTCACAGGTACGTTAAATTAAAATATTAACTAAATATTAGGTTAGAATTCGTCATATTTGGCCATTCTTGGTAAACAAAGGCAGGAAATCTGTGTTGCTGGCTTGTCATTAATTTTCTTATTTTTATAGTTGTACATTCTACTTGAATACATTTTTAGGTTTTTTTTTATAGAAACATAAATTTTTATAAATTATTAGGTTAACATGACAACAATGGGAAGAAGATGTTGAACTCAAACACCCTGCCCTAGGTTTGAAAAAAAGTTCCTTCTAGTAGTTCAATGTTCTCTGGGGCATACATAGAAAATTTGGCTTCCGTGGGTCTTTTGATGAAGATTTTACGAAACTGTTTTTAATCGATTACTAATGGACCAACCAACACTGCCTAACCTGTTAACAGTCCCAAAAATGCTGCAGTCAAAAAGTAGGGTTAGGGTGTCAATTTTTTTCTTAAATTTAGACGGTTTGAACTAGAGCAATGAAATTTGGCACGTATGTTGGCGTTCCGGCAACGTACCCTCGTGTTTCATAAAAAATATGTACATATGTAGCCTTTAGGGGGCAACAGGGCCTAAAATATGTTTTTAAACTATCCCTTGTACATTCTATACTACTTTAGGCACCTGCACATCTGAATCTCAGTCAGTTGGTAGTTCACACTATTACCTACAAGTCTATTAAACCGACAAAAATTTAGTCCTACGGAATACGCTAAGTACCTGTAAAAGTACAAATAAATTACTTAGTTTTTACGGCAAATTTTTCCCAGTAGGTTGTTAAATAATCGGACCGACGCGACGTCGTCAATGTCGGCATGAGGTCAGCATCGGCAGTTAAACTTGGGCCGATGTTGGACCAACTAAGACCAATATTCGCAATGTACATGAAAAATAATTTGCTTGGCCCGACCAAATGCCGATGTAATATCCTCACATCGTGCGTCGGTAAATTGCAAATATTCTGTGTCGGCCCCAGCCTCTCATACTGGAACAATACCGACGATAATCTATGTGCGACGAATGCGTAACATATCTCTCACCCTGTTTCATGAAAAATAACTACTTATACTATAAAGGTATAACTAAAATGTCTTTGACTTAAGTATACCAATATAATTTTCTATTAGATGTGTGCCAAAAATAAACCGCACATTTTTAAATATCAAGGCACACCCCCTCGGCCTAGGAAAGATATTTCAGAAAAGTAATTATACCATAATTTGCTACTAATTATGTATTAATTTGATCCCCTTCCTTCTAGAAAATTGCCGACTCTCTTTTTTTGTTTTTATGGGGTGTGTGTCTTGATATCAAGTCCCATATAAACAAAAAAAAAATTATCTTGAGAGTAGACAATTTTTTAGAAGGGGACGAAATTAGTACATAATTGGTAGCAAATTATGGCATAATTGCTTTTTTTCAAATATATTTCTTAAGCAGAGGGGGCTGTGCCTTGATATCATACCCCATAAAAATAAAGAAAAATGAGGTTATTTTCATAGTAGGCAACTTTCTAGAAGAGGACGAAATTAGTACATAATTAGTAGCAAATTATGGCATAATTATTTTTTTTTAAATCTCTTTCCTAGACAGAAGGGGTGTGCCTTGATATCAAAGAAACATAAAAATTAAAAAAAAAAGTTATCTTGAGAGGGTAGTCACTTTTGGTCTTGATATCAAGCTACACACCCCATAACCAACAAAAAAACATCTTAGCATGGGCGTGCAGTTTAGCGCCAAGCCACACCCCCCCCCCTTTTAAGTGCGAATAACTCCGTTATTAGTACATAACTTTTACAATATCCAAATTGAGTTTTATTGAGGGGGGTGTAGCTTGATTGAGACCTTAAAAAGGATTTTTCCTCGAAGTATCTACAAGTTAACAGGTAAACCGGTTACCCGTTTTCAGTTTTTCTTCGCAGAGATGTGCTTTCTTGAAAAAAGTGAGTTTTTAGTGCGGTTAATTGATTGTTTATGGTTTTTTAATATTTGTAATATTTTTTTTAATAAATCTCATGATTTTGAATGATAATGTCATAACTACGGTCACTGAAAGTAACCGTGACGTCGTCGTCACCAACCCAACTCAACCCAAACGAGTTACTATTGTCCTCAAGGAAAAACTCTTAAAAGTAAAAATGTTTACCCACTAAAATACCCGTATAAAAGCCACCAAAAACTACTTCTTATTATCTACACTGACTATCTCCAGTTCTTGGCGATAAATCCATGATAAATCCATACGCATATAGACCCTTTTAAATTGTATAAAAGTAGAGATATAAATTGATAAAACTGAGCATATCTGAGTGCCCCGGAGTGCCTTAAAGAGATAGGAAAGGGATAACAAAGATTAGAATCAGTAGAGGTTGGCTCTGCAGCGCTTCTAATACCAAGGGAAAATCGCCTTTATCGGCCCATTGTTGGAGTACAGAAGGGGCCTAAAAATTTTAACTTACCGTGTGCAGTCGTTGGGAATCAGAAATCAGTAGATTGTGAGCTAAAGAAGTGAAAAGATCGGTGTTTGCCGTGCAGTATATAGTACCTACGTAGTGTAGATTTCTGATTTGCGTTAGGAAGACTATTTAAAAAAAAAAGTGGTTCATTGCATCAACTGTTTCAGCACAGAGGTAACTAGTTTTATTTTAAATGACCTTTGTGGGCTTTTGAACTAGTTTCTAGGGGCAGTTTAAAACCTATAAACAGTTAAAATCATAAATTAACAAAATGTTGCACAAAAATTTGATTTATTTGGTTTTTAAACAGTGATTTCTGGGTTGCGTTGCAGAAACTGTTGAGAGAGGTAACTAACATAGTTTTATTTTAAACTAGCTGAATACCCCGCATCTTTGCCTGCGGTTTTACTCGTTTTTTTCCGTTTTTCTTGCTTTAAATGTTCATAACTTTTGTTCTTATGAGCCGATTTTGATGAAGTAAAGCCTATGGAGTCCAAGAAATACATCATTGAAAGTCACATCAAAATCGGCCCAGTAGTTTTTGCGTGATGCTGGAATAAACACACAGACAGACAGAAGGACAAAAATTCTGTATTTTCGTTATCTATATCGTTCGGTTATAAGCCAACACCAAGAATTAAAAAAAAATATTGTACAGAAATGATTTTTCTAGAGATTCCTGGACTAGTGTCTAGGCTGAGTGACTTATACAGATATGTTGTAAAAAAATGTTTTTATTTGGTTTTTAAAATCCCAGTAATTTTTTAGCCTAAATTATGTAAAACCGCGTAAAAGGTGCCATTATGCTGTGTCAAACTTTCACTGTGCGAAATTTAGTGCAAATTCGATGGACGGTGGTTTCGATAGCTCATTAATTTGGCAAAGACCTATTTTTAACTCTAAAAAGAAAAAATAAAGTTGCGTTTTGCTGTTGTTTGAACTCATAACACCTATGTATGTATGTATGTTTGAAAATATCAAAAGAGAGGCCATCAGAGACCACAAAAAAGAACTTATGTTTTTATCAAAATCAATCAATGATTAACGATATCAAATCATATTATACAGTACCAGAGAGTATATAAATCTAAAGGTTTATATGCTTTCTGATAGTATCTAGACTTTAGGAAAACATAAATTCTATGATTATATACATATATTTCTATATACAGGGTGGATTCTTTAAATGGAATGGATAAAAAAAAATTGGGGCCCCCAACTGGAGGCCTAGGGCCTACCAAGTAATTTTTTTTAAATGAGAAGGTACCACTTGTGGCACTTTTTTGGAAAGCTTGTTAAAAAATAAACCTAACACACTTTGACAGATGTGAAAAATTTTAAAAACTTATATTTTTGTCAATTGTTTTAGCTTCAAAATAAACTACATATTTCTCTATTTATTAAGCAAAATAAAGAAAATACCACACAAGGACATTATTTGCGTGTCCTTACTGAAGGCCCAGGGCCTACCAACATTTTTTTTAGGAGAAGGTACCACTTGTGGCACCTTTTTGGAAAGCTTGTTAAAAAAGAAATTCGATTAAATAAATTTTTTTGAGATCTGTCAACGCCTGTGTAAAAAATTTTAAAAAACCTATTTTTTGACAATTGTTTTAGCCTCAAAATAAACTACATATTTCCTTATTCATTTATTTACTAAGTGGTATAAAGAAACTACCACACAAGGATATTATTGGCATAAAATTTTTAACACATGGGCTGAGAGATGTCAAAAAAATTTAATTAATCCAATTTTGTTTTTAACAAGCTTTCCAAAAAGGTGCAACAAATGTTTACTCCTCATGAAAAAAATGTTGGTAGGCCCCGGGCCTTCAGTGAGGGCCGCCAATAATGTTCTTGTGTGGTATTTTCTTTATTCCGCTCAGTAAATAGAGAAATATGTAGTTTATTTTGAAGCTAAAAGAATTGACAAAATACTAGATTTTTTTTTAAATTTTTGACACATTGGTTGACAGATGTCAAAAAAAAACTAATGCGTTAAATTTACTTTTTAGCAAACTTTCTAAAAAGGTACCACAAGTGATTCCTTCTCATTAAAAAAAAATACTTGGTAGGCCCCGGGCCTCCAGTTGGGGGCCCCAAAATTTTTTTTTGCCAGGGGCGCAAGTCCGTAAAAAATCATTAAAGATTCGATTTTAGCTTTTTTAAAACCTCTTCCTTTAAGCCGCTAGAAGCACCGTTCCATTTAAAGAAACCGCCCTATACACCTGCAATAAAGTTACTAAAAATACAGATTAGACACTTAAAGTTAATTTTCAGTTTTATCAGCATTCGTATCCTTATCTCTATCGAATCGACCAATCAAGCAGGTGCACTTTTAAAATCATGGCGAATGCATGACAGCTCCAGCTGATCAAATGCACGAAAACCTCGTTAGGTACAATAAGGGAGTCGTACGAAACGATGTTTTCACGCATTTGATCAGCTGGAGCTGTCACGTATTCGCCATGTTTAACAATATCTAATATTGGTATAGCGCCGCAGGCGAGAACTTTGACAAAAAAAAACAAAAAATTCTTTAAAAATTTCAGATCCTGGGGGGGGGTTGTTTAACCTCCAAACACCACCCCCTGGCTAGGCCACTGATTAAGGGATGTTTTTAATCCCACAATTAGTTTGTTGGTATATACTTATACACCTGTTGAGCCTTTAAGGTTTTTGGCCAGATCAAATCCCAACATGAACAAATAGACAAAATATTCGGAAAAGTACAAGGACTTTATTTACTGTGCACCGTGCATGTGCAGTATTGTGTGGGACATCTTGACGAACTGCTTCATTACTGCGAACATGGACAAGTCGTGTTTCTGTCTTACCAGTCGTACCACACTGGTACTGTATCAGGATTTTCGCCGCATTCGCGTTCTCCGCTGATCGGTACTAAATCTCTTTTTGACTTGTCCAGCACGAAAACGTAAAATATTTGCATCTTGTAGTGTGACCATCAACAAGAATAGTATGTAAATCTTTAATCAGATTGCTTATAGGAAACAGTTTCTGTTCTCCTCTTTAAAGAAGATTATCTAAAACAGTTCACCTCCCCCCACTCTTTTGCAGGTAACCAAACCAACTTTTTTTAACCATTTATAAAAAATGTGAGATTAAAATTTTTGAAGAGTTTTGTACTTATTTCAAAAACTCTTGCCTGCGGCACTATATCATTATAAATTATTAAATTTAGAACATGTAAAAATTTGTATTTTTACTATAACTTTCGAAAAATTTTTGCGTGCGGCGGATTTATGAAATGAATTTGCGAAGATATTTAAATTCACGACTAAATACAACCCCAACCAAACCTCCCCTTCCCTTTGCAGCTAACCCAACCATTTTTTTAAAAGATTGACCAGAAAATTTTTGTGAATTTTGTGCTTAAATTTCAAAAAAATTTGTCTCCGGCACTATAATACAATTGGCTTTTACAAGATGACTTTAATTTTAAGCAATTCCACAGCCTTTAGAAACTGTAAAAAATGGTATTTTTCCCAAAATTTTCGCTTGCGGTGTATTTAAGATATGATTTTGGTAGCAAATCTAGAATTCAGGCTTATTTTTAATTATTTTTTTTTGTAAAAACTAACCGAATCCCACAATTAAAAATACAAAATGTGTAGTTTTCACCACCTGAAAGCTCATTTTTTCAGAAGTTAAAATGTTATACACTTCTAGAGTGTGAGTATTTAGAGTTAAGTACATTAAAATAAAATCACAAAATTACACACTTTTTGAATTACTATAACTTTTGATCCAATTGCTCGATTTAAAAAATGTTTATTTTTGTAAAGAGGCAAAACATGAGGCTTTGTCGTTTTGTTCTAGCTAAATATGACAATTTTTGAAAATATAAGACGGAGAACACATTTGAAAAATGTGTAATTTTCATCCCCTTCCTGAAATGTTTTGTCTCTTTACAAATCATTTTTTTTTTAAATCAAGCAATCAGTTTAAAAGTTATAGCAAATTTAAAAAATCTGTAATTTTTTTGAATAAGAAAATTAAATTAATTTCCTATCCGATTCGATCAAATGATACCTTAGTTCATCATAAAAGCTTCAGAGTTTGTTCAGCGTCGAAAATAAAAAAATTCAAGGGTTGGGTGAAAATTACACTCCGCCATTACTAAAAGTGCAGAATTTTGTCGTCCATCCTATGTTTTAGAAAAGACAACACAACAATAACAAAACATTATTTTGAATTGCAATTACCAGTGGTCCTGATTATTTTCTTGTTGTTTCAGGCGAAGTGGAAGATTGGACCCCAACACCCGTTGCCAGTCCCACTCTATCAGAGCTTGGCGGTGCCACCATGGTCACAGCAACGGAAAATGCACCACTTAAAAGTGTCACACCCGAACGCCAAACGATCGCTCCCGATAAAGTACCGAGTTTGGCCGATCGATCAATGACTATAGCCGAACGAGACTCGACTGATACTGAGGACGAGCGAAAAAGTCCAATTAAGCCCGAAGGCGACGAAAAACATCCTCGAATACGATTAAAAGCTAATCTAGCTACGGATCCAGCGCTGCATTTTCAAAATTTGGTCGCAAAAACTATAAAAACCGAAATAAAATTAGAAGTTCAACTGAGTAGATCTCCTAGCGAATATCTAACCTCTATACCCCCAGCGATTCAGTCAGCTCTAGCTTCGCGCGGCTTCATTTTACCTGCTGGGCTTAATCTAGAAGCTCTAACGGCTGCAGCGGCTAACTTTAAGTCGTCAGAAGTTGTAGCTGAAGCTGCCAAGCCACCAGTGGTGCACGTGTTCCAGTGCACTCCGTGCGGGATCAAGTTTTCTTCGCTCAGCACGTTGGAGGCGCATCAGACATATTATTGTTCGCATAGGGTCAAGGGAGATGACGAGTCGAAAGCAGGTAATATGACTTGTAAAGGGTGCCCCATTAAAAACGTACCAAACAGAATTTTTGAAGATCTGCGAAAAATTTGTTTGCGAGAGGGACACTTTTAGCAATTTTTTGTGTGCTTACTATAGTTACTATTGTTCTCTTCTTTTAATTGCATCGGTCTGAGAGAGAACAAGCTTACCAGAAAAACATAATTATCTCCTTGATATAGTTATCGTTGACAGATATACGGGGTCGAAGAGTGTACAGGCGGGTCTGACAAGCCATTTTCCTGGTATTTTGTAGTGTGCTGGATCTCTCTCGGCCGAATGCATTTAGAAAAAGAGAACAATAGTAACTATAGTAAGCTCACAAAAATTTGCTATATTGAATTTCTTTTAAAAATGTCTGCCGCCTCTGAGGGGTGAGTTTAACCACCAGAAATTAAGGAAAAGCCAGGTCAAGATGTACCTATTTTAATTGTTTTGAAGGTATTATAAACGTTTAAACATTTGAAAAATACATTTTATGCACTTGAGGGATTAAATAGGTATGTTTAATCCCTCTTTTAGGAACTAAGGTGGCACTTTTAATCCCTAAGGGATTAAAAGTAAATTTAATCCCTCAGCCTAGGAATTAGAAATAAATTTAATGCCTCAGGGATTTAATAAAAAATTAATCCAGGGAAAATTATAATTAAATTTATCGCAAGTCAAGCCAAACAGCACTTGCTCTTGGCCAAGATTTGATTTTTAGCACCCTTTCTTGTAGTCGAAGAACCATTTGGCGTAGAAATAACGTGATTTTAACAATAATCTTCTCCTAAAATGCATAAAATAGTATATAAACTTCGGGACTAAAGCGTCTTTTAATCCCTTAGCGAATTGTATTCCTCCCTAAGGCTACAAACCTTTCGCTGCGGGATAAAAAGTAGCACTTTAGTCCCTAGGTTTATAATGTACTATTATCCCTCGAGTGTACCCTAGAAGAAAAATGCAATGTGAAAATTTACGCTTACTACAAAAAGAATATCAACACGTCTCGGAATATGTAAAAACGTTATTTTTATTTAATTTTGTCTTGGTACTTTTGGCCCAATATTTTAAAGGAATTTTTTGATCATTTTAGTCTCATTTGAAAGATATTGATTAAGTTTAGAGTTATATGTAGCGGTCATTTTTTTTCTGTTATTTTTGTGCATTATGTGTTTTTTTTAATGAAACATGCTATATATTATTGCAGTTTTGAATCGACCTTTCCCTCCTGATTTTAAAAATAGCAAACACGTTATTTTTGTCTACAGTGACCTGTAAAAAATTGCCAAATCCCTTATCGTAAGCATATAATATAATGTTTGAAACTAACTCTATTTCGGACTTCCATTGTCTATATTTCTTCAGGTGCAAACTACGATCTATTCCTAAGGCTACGTACTTATATACTATGGGAAATCACTCAACCGTGAAGTTTAAGAAGTTGGCTCCGTCCAAGAAGGGGTTTCCAAATATTTGGAATTTCAACACTTGGTTTATCGAAAATACCCTGATTCCCCCAATAAAGGCAGCTTCAAGAAACTTTCGTTTCTTCCAGTGTGACTCCTTGTGCAAAACCTTGGCTTCTGTCCACTTCATTCGGTGTTGTTTTGACCATGCATGTTCGGCGATTCCTGATTTCGTTGTTTCACCTCTTTGGGTATTCGTCTGATGTTCCTTAACCCTAAGAGATAGTGGTCTTTTGGTTTCGCCTATGTATGATTCACCACCCTCACAAGGATTTGTTAAATGCATTCCTTATTTTGTGTAGTTGTATTATTAGATTTAAAAGTTATTTTAATATTATAGTTGTTCGCTGCTCTTCGAATTTTCTCTGATACACCTTTGTATGGAATGTATTGAATGTATGGAATTGTAAGGAATGCATTTGCCTGGTTTTGGTCTTGTAATCACTGTCCTGTTTGCTGAAATTTAGAAATAGTATCTGTTATAAATTTAAGGCTATAATCATGCTGCTGCAGATTCTTCTTAATGTTTCTTATTTCGATTTCCAAGTAATGAGAATTGGTACAAATTTGAACGGCTCTGTTATACAAAGTTCTTATTATGCCTATATTGGTTGTAGCAGAATGATTTGAACCTTGATTTAAATATTGTCCTGTCCAGGGTTTTGCACAAGGAGTCACACTGGAAGAAATGAAAATTCCTTGAAGCTGCCTTTATTAGTATATATTTATTTATTATAGTAGCCTTAGGAATAGATTGTACTTTGCACCTGAAGATGATCAGAGATTGTACTGATCGAAACGTCGTGTATAAATAAAATATAGACAATGGAATTCCGAAACACAGAGTTAGGTAAACTTTCAAATATAATGTGTTAGAGAGAGAACCATCTTAGTTTTAATCTCTTTCAAACATTATGTTTATGATAAGGATTTTTAGCATTTTTCTCACAAACCACTATAATATCATGTTTGGTATTTTTAAAATCCAGGAAGGAAAGGACAATCCAAATATATAGGGTGTTTTATTAAAAAAACAACCGAACGTCTAAATTTGACATTTGTAATGACTTTTTTTGCAAAAGTAAACCTAAAAGCACTCAAAATAGTAATTAGCACTATTTTTTTTAATACCTTTATCATAAAGTCCAAAAAAAAACAGGAAAATACTTTTAAAAATCTCGAACGAAGAGCACTTCTCGGAACACATCATCTTTACACTATAAAACAAGGCGGCTGGTAAATGAAATAACAATGGTTTCCATGCGATGTGCCTTTTTATTTGGTGACGTTCATTGTTGAGACATTTTAGTCTTTGACAGTTTGATATTTTGACGATTTTTTTAAATGATTTTTTTTCGTCAATACTTGGTGAAAACTGGCGGAAATGGCTTAATTTTTTGGCAAGAATTATTAGATCAATATTACTATTTTCTGTTATTTTTCTTTAATTTTGGGTAAAAACCTGCCAGAAATCTTTTTTTGCACCCGTGATAAAAAATAGTAGTTTTCACAACTAGTGGCTAAAATAGTGTTTTTTTTAAGCGTTGGTTGAAATAACGAGCGCAGTGAGGTATTTAAAAACGCGAGTAAAAAAAAGCACAGTTTAGCCGCGAGTTGTGAAGACTATTTTTTTTAATACCTTTATCAAAAAATCCAAGAAAACAGGAAATGCTTTTAAAAATCTCGAACGAAGAGCACTTCTCGGAAGACACCATCTTTACACTATAAATCAAGGCGGCTGGTAAATGAAATAACAATATGGTTTCCATAGTGATGTTCCTTTTTACTCGGTGACGTTTATTTTTGCAACATTTTAATCTTTGACAGTTTGATATTTTGCTGATTTTTTTAAATGATTTTTTTTGTAAATACTTGGTGAAAACTGGCGGAAATGGCTTAATTTTTAGGCAAGAATAATTAGATT
The DNA here is from genome assembly GCA_963921995.1 of Oxystoma pomonae. Lineage (NCBI taxonomy): Eukaryota > Metazoa > Arthropoda > Insecta > Coleoptera > Brentidae > Oxystoma > Oxystoma pomonae. The sequence goes on along the minus strand of OY998166.1, from coordinate 87,476,917 downwards.
TTTTTCTATATTACTATTTTCCGCTATTTCTCTTTAATTTTGGGAAAAAACCTTCAGAAATCTCTTTTTGCACCCGTGATCAAAAAAATTTTTTTTTTCATCGGTAACCAAAAAAGCCATGCTTTAGTTATCTGCAGACAGTTACTAAAATCATGTTTTTTATGAAGGTATAAATTTTTTTTTTGTATCGGTAACCAAAAAAGCAATGCTTTAGTTATCTGTAGACAGTTATTAAAATCAAGTTTTTGATGAAGGTGTAAAAAAAATTATTTTGAGTGCTTCTGCATTTAAAGGTTTTTTGATCCCTTAACACACATTATTGAGACACTCGGTATGTACGTTTTAAATGAGATATCATGTGTAAGAAACACATATATTTAAAAAACAATTTTTTTAATTTTTAAACTTCAATTTTTTTAATTAAAAACACATCTTTTTGACGCGGAACCTTTTTTCTAAACAACAGAAACGCGGCATTTCGATCGATCTTATGTTGCTTTGTCCTACCAGGTGCCTCGAGCGTACCCTCAGAACCATCCGGCAACCAGTCGGATGCCGACTGCTCGGAACCATCTGGGAAGAACCTGCGCACTGGCAAGCAGTACACCTGTATGCATTGCTCCTACAGCGCCGATAAGAAAGTCAGCTTAAACCGACACATGCGCATGCACACCGTGTCCCCCGGACCTCCTGCCGTTAACGCGACAGTAGCGGCACCTGGTGCGTTGGTGAATGGCGAAAGTAATGCAGGTATGAACATATTTATTGTCTTTTTCTCTTTTTATAGAATAGAGACTTGCCTCTTAAGTTTATGTATTAAAAAGAATATTGAAGTTATTTAGGAAATTGGGATTTTTCTTTTGTAGCTGATCAAGATCGTTACTGCGCAGAATGCGACATTCGATTCAGCTCACAAAAAACGTTCAGGGCGCACAAAACGCATTATTGCAACTCACGGCATGTAGTCAAGCCTTCAGTTACGCCAAAGACTACTTCAAGTTGTACTTCGGGCTCAAATCCGACTTCTCCGATTGATAATACGACTTGTAGGTAAGTATATTGGGTGGAATCTGAAGTTTAGATCGAATCCCTGTCAAAAAAACTGCATTAAACCTCATAAAAAACACCTGATTTTTATCAATTTTTATAAGGTTTATAAACTTTTGTGAGGCAAAATTTTAGGATTATAAAAGTTTCTAATAATTTATGAGGTATATATGTCTTTTTATGTAATTGTATGTAAATCAGTCTTTGTTACGAGAATTACGGAAAATCGTCGTTATTTTAATTTTATTCTACTTTAAAACTCATACTAAATACCGTCTCATTAATTGCATGTTATATGACACACTGACGTCCGTTTTCACTTTGGCCCGACTTTGACTCTAAAAATTACGTCGCCGTAATTATCGTTAATTTACGTCACTGATATGTAGCGTGTATCACCAACATTTGACTACGTCAGTTTTGGTAAGTATCCACGTCACAACTGATGCACTAGGTAGTTGTTGGCGACGTCAGGTCTTTGTAAAAAATACGATGTTTGTTGGACAAACCAACTTCCGACCTAAAAAACATATTAATTAGGTTGTAACTAGTCGGAAGCCAGAAAAATGGAACGCCTATGGTTTATTAAACCACGAATTCGGTTTATCATAAAAACTGCAATTTGTTAAACCAATTTTTTTCCCGAACCTTATTTCTTCAAACCCATTCAATAACAAATTCGAAATTTATAAGACCCATTTTTAATCGAACCATTGTTCATCAAACTCAGTCAATATCAAATTCGTAATTTGTAAAACCCTGGAATTTGTCAAACCATTATTTTTCAAAACTGGAATTCGTAAGACCCATTTGTTTATCCGAAAATGTTTGCTAAATTGATTGCGCATTCGCCAATAATACATAAACCGGAGGTGGCGCGGCGTTTCGATGCATTTGCCGTTCTATGTGCGCACACTTGGCTATTCATTCATTGCATTCACAGTTAGTGTACAATACTTTGTGTATAGATGTCACTCTATTGTTCTTAACACTGCGTGTACACCTCCGGTTCATATTGGTGAATACGCGATCAATTTAGCAAAAATTTTCTAATAAATAACGGGTTTTACTGATTCCGGTTTTGAACAATAATGGTTTGGGAAATTCCGGTTGTTATTAAAAATGGGTTTTACAAATTACGAACGAAGAATGGACGGGTCTTATAAATTTCGAATTTGTTATTGAATGAGTTTGAAGAAATAAGTTTCGGATACAAAATTGGTTTAACGAATTGCCGTTTCTATAGTGAATTATTTTTTATTTAACGGGTTTGATTTTGCACATTCTGATAAATCGTGAGCGTCCAAAAAATGCTGCCTAGGTATGACCTTAATCGGATTATTTTATATTTTCTAGGACACCTCCGTCGCCAACCCAGGCTCAAGGGTCCGCCCAGCAACCCTTCCTAGCCTTGCCTACGAACCCGATAATTTTGGTGCCATATAGCTTATTTAGAACTGCGAGCGTTTTGCCATCTTTGCCCGGGGTGACCAACAATTCGGGCCTTCCGAACCCAGATATTCCTTGTTTTTTATTGCCGAATGGTAAGTAAAATAACACCAGTGGCGTAGCCAAAAATCGACTCTGGGGGGGTGTGGGTTTCTTCATTTAATAAAAATCAACTATCTACCTATGGCAAATTTTTAAAAATTACGTAGGTGCCTATTGCTTGAGCTCTTGAACTGAAGGGAGGGGTGGTTTAATAGGTGTTGAGTTAGTGTATACGAAACAAAAATACTTATTTCTTATAGTCTCATTTGTATTTTTTTTTTCTAGATTAACCTCATAATGCTATTTTTTACGCTTTTCAAATGTTATTGACAAAAAAATTGCTTAAAATTAAACAAAATTGTAACAATATTTATTATTGGTGTAGCGCTGCAGGCGAAATTTTGACAAAAAACCAAAAAATTTTGATCCTAGGTTTTTTTGTAAAATATTTTTGAAAAAGTAGCAGGGTGTCCACAACCTGGAAAGTCAGGGAATTTGAAAATGGTCAGGGAAAGTCAGGGAATTTTCCCCACTGAGATTAATTTGAGGGAATTTTTCACAGTGCTCTAGTGAATAAACTATGTAAACTCCCTTTTTTATTTCAGGAAAAAAGCAAACATGAATATCTTATTTTTATGTTTGCTTCCTACTTATTCAGAGCAAAGTGTTCAAAAAGCTTGGCCATTTGTCTCGCAAATATTTGTAATTTTTAGTTTACTATTTTATCAAAAAATTAATAAGCTTTTTCAACCACTTCTACTTTGTTTACAAGTTTGAGACAATGATGTGTTTGAAATTAACTCTGTGTTTCGGACTTCCATTGACTATATTTTACTTATACACGACGTTTCGATCAGTACAATCTCTGATTGTCTTCAGGTGCAAACTACAATCAATTCCTAAGGCTACGTACTTATATACTGTGAGAAATCACTCAACCTTGAAGTTTAAAAAGTTGGCTCCGCCCAAGGAGAGGCTTCCAAATATTTGGGATTTCAACACTTGGTTTACTGAAAATAGCCTAATTCTGCCCAATAAAGGCAGCTTCAAGGAACTTTCGTTTCTTCCAGTGTGACTCCTTCTGCAAAACCTTTGCTTCTGCCCACTTCATTCGGTGTTGTTTTTCACCTTTTTGGGTATTCGTTTGATGTTCCTTAAGCCTAACTGATAGTGATCTTTTAGTTTCGCCTATGTATGATTCGCCACACTCACAAGGAACTTGGTAAATGCATTCCTTATTTTGTTTGTTCTCTGGTTTTGTTTTACTAAGAAGGCTTCGAATTGTATTTCTAGATTTAAAAGCTGTTTTAATATTAAAGTTTTTGGCTACTCTTCGAATTTTCTCTGATACTCCTTTAATGTATGGGATTGTAAGGAATGCATGCCTGGTTTAGGTCTTGTAATCTCTGTCCTGTTTGTTGAAATTTAGAAATAGTATCTGTTATAAGTTTAAGGCTGTAACCATTCTGCTGCAGATCCTTCTTAATGTTCCTTATTTCGATTTCCAAGTCATGAGAATTGTTACAAATTTGAACGGCTCTGTTATACAAAGTTTTGATTATGCCTCGTTTGGTTTTAGCAGAATGATTTGAACATTGATTTAAATATTGTCCTGTGTGAGTGGGTTTACGATAGACTGTTGTTCTGATGTCGCTTTCTACTTGACAATTTTGCTGCAACTCCATTGTGAATTTAATGGTGGGTCTTATGTTATTTAGGTGGTGAAGAAATTCTGAAAGTTGTTGGTCATTCCCGGTCCCGGTTCCATTATTAAAAAATTACAAAGACAAAATTAAAGTAAAAGTACAACTTTTTTTGTACTTAATATATAAATGGTGGCCTGATGAAGGCCGTTATTCCAAATCAATGCTAGTACTTCCTACTTAGTATTTTGCCGTTATTACCGGCGTAAAAAGCAAGTACTTAAAAAGTGCTATTTTTTTATTCATGTTTGCTGGGATCAACATTCAAAAAAAATTTTTTTTAGACTGCTAAGAATATCAGTCAGGGAATTTTTTAATCTGATCAAAGAAAGTCAGGGAATTTTTTCTTGGAAAATATGTGGACACCCTGAGTAAGTAGATTAGGTTAGATGCCAAGACGATGTGGGTTGCTTTGATGAAATTATACTAAGAATGCCATTTATCACAAATTTTGAAAAATTGTAACAATTAATGACGTCATAGCACCGCAGGCAAAAGGGTCAAAAAAGTGGGGAGCTATAGCTCTCTTTGGGGCCCCTGATCATGATTAATTTATTGTAGATTGGGTTGGACCTCATGGGGAGGGTTTTATACTCCAAAACCCCCCTTACGCCACTGATAACACGGAGGATATAATTGGGTCTTTGTCTGGTCGGGATCAAACCTCGGATCAAACCCGGGACCTCTCGCATACAAGTGAAACGCGAATAAAGAAATTCCTTTTATGATCAGTAAAATTTGCTATCTGTGTTAGGTTTTGCATAGGTGGCGCTTAGTGTAAGCATAGGTTTTATTTTGTTTAAGGTACCTTGGCACCAGTGACGAGCGCCTTCGCTTCCACCTTTGCGACTGCGCAACAACACCAATCTGACGTATTGAAGAGTGCAAACAAAACCAAAGACACCATCAACGTTGTGCAAAGAGAGAGCTCTTCAGCACCTTTAGGTAGGGAATGAATAGAAAAAAAAATAGTTGAAGCAGTTCCACGACGAGAATAAATTTAAGGTTCTTTCGTGGTGGTTTTCTTGTTTTCTGTTATTTTTCTGCAATTTTGGGTGGTTTTGGCCTAGGTCGGGCACCGGAAATAAAAAATGAAAAACGTACCACTAGAGAACCGTGTTTTAAGCTTTGTCTATCAAATAAAATAATAAAAAAGGCTTACTTTTGATAGGATTTGCTTAAAATTTTTCCTCCGATACAAAGGTCCAAAATGTAAGTTTTGAGTTTCTATGTATTTTTCACAAAAAACATCGAGTTCCAATTTTACCTATGAATGAATGTTTAAGTGCAGGCGGGACAATTCCTATGTACTTAGGCCACTTTGCTGGGCCCGTTGCACGCTAACTATCCAAGGTTTAGCCCTGGAAGCCTGCCTCTTTCAAATAAGAACAGATTTTTCTGGGAATTTTTCCTATTCTGCATTATAATATTATTGATTTTTATCTATTAAACATTAGGCGAGGGGTGTGGTTAATTATTCGTGTTAAAGAAGAAATGAAATAGATTCAGTGGCGTTCGAAAAATAAAAATTGGTAAAAAAAGTTCTTCAATAATCAATTTTTCACAAAATTGGTGGAATTAAAAAAAAATTCTCTCATTTTGGCTACTATCGTGAAACCAGAATTTGTATACATGTTTAAGCTAGTCGAGTGTACTCCAGTTTTCCACAAAACGGTTTAGAACTCAAATTTTTTTAGGGTTTTGTGTGTTTTCTAAATAAAAAATTATTTTGCTGTCCACGTGAAATTATTTTGGTATTTTGATAGTCAAAGTATATTGGACCCAATAATACATGTCACCCCACTGGATATGGTTTGACTGTAAATACCTACATGATTTTACATGGACAGCTTTTTATATAAAAATATTATTTTTATTTAAAAAAAAAACACAAAATACCTAAAGTTTTGAGTTCTAAACCGTTTTGTGGAAAACTGGACTACCCTAATTTTAAACATCTATACAGGGTGTTTCAAATTCGATGCTCACCATGGGGATCTCCTAAACGGTAGTAGATACGAAAAGATTTAAATTAGGGCAAAGTTGCGCAATTTGATGCTTTACCCAAAACTAAAAATAAAGTTTTCAAAATGCGAGTAGTTCCAGAGATAGACGAAAAAAACCGAAATTTTCAATTTTAGTTTGTATTTTTTTCCGCCTTTATTATTAGAGATGTCAAAAAATGCTTAAAACTTTCTACAGACACCTTTTTAAGATCTACCAGACGAGCTATTCATTTTTAAGATTTGACATTTCAGTTTGACAGGAGCGCTGTCAAGTTCATTTTTTCTTATGGACACATTCTTTTTTTTCTGATTGTTTTGTTTCACAAGCAAAATATCATTTTAAAACATTATTTTAACAGGGAGCTTGTTGTTTCGGGCTTAGTGACCATCATCAGTTAAAAAAATCCCGTTATACAAGACAAGTTAAAAAGCGCTTGTAGTAGTTTCAAAAATGGCGCCAGCAGGCACGTATAGCCATCCATAAAACCTTTTAAAAAGATGTCAAAATTTTTTTAAAGTTTTTTTAAATTTTTTTTTTTTATATTTTCCTTTTTTTGGGTTAAATATCGTCTGAAAATTTCCTGTATAAAAAGTGTGTGAAAACCGCGTCTCGCTAGCTGCTACGGTTCGTGAGATATATTTTTTTTTATCAAAAGAAGAAGAATATTTGTGCCAAATTTGATAAAAATCGGTTTAGCGGTTTTTGAGTAATCCTGTCCCAGGCAGACAGACAGGCAGACACCATCCGAAAATTTTGTAGATAACTATAATTTTGTAGATACTACTACAAGCTCTTTGTAAGTTGTCTTATATAACGGGATTTTTTAAACTGATGATGGTCACTTAACTTGTTAAAATAATGCTTCAAAATCATATTTGCTTTGCGTCCGAAACAAAACAACAAGAAAAAAAAGGATGTGTCCATAAGAAAAAATGAACTTGACAGCGCTCCTGTCAAACTGAAATGTCAAATCTTAAAAATGAATAGCTCGTCTGGTAGATCTTAAAAAAGTGTCTCTAGAAACTTTTAAGCATTTTTTAACAACTCTAATAATAAAGGCGGAAAAAAATAAAAACTAAAATTGAAAATTTCGGTTTTTTTCGCCATCTCCGGAACTACTCGGATTTTGTAAACTTTATTTTTGGTTTTGGATAAAGCATCAAGTTTTGCAACTTTGCCCTAATTTAAACCTTTTCGTATCTCCTACCGTTTAGGAGATTCTCGTGGTGAGCATCGAATTTGAAACACCCTGTATACATATTCTGGTTTCACGATGAGTTGGCTAAAACAGATATATTTTTTTAATTCCACCGTTTGTTTTCCTTTAAAACAGCAGTTTTTATGTTTCGAAGGCCACTGAATCTAACGAACCGTCACTGCGTCCATTTTTCACTCTTTGCCTAACGTTTTTAGTGAAAAATGCAAAAAAACTCAAAATTTACCATTTTGGACCTCTGTATCTCCAGACCTACAACCTACTAAAATTTAAAGCAATACCCACTGAAAACCATCTTCTATTAGCTCCGGACGGGGTCCTTATTAGATCCAAACCATCGATATGATCCAAACCCTTGCAAGCGAAATTTTACTTATTAAAGTTGATATGAGCAAAACGATGGGTACCCTATCCACTAAATCACACTCGTGCTAAGAAAATAAAAGGACAGATGACCAAAATCTGATCTGATTTGCATGGGCGGATTCCTCGCACACCTGATTTGAAGAATTGCAAAGATTGTGCCTACCCATGCTCGTAACTGTAAAGTTTTTTACCTACTACGGTAAAGTGCACTTTACTAGAACTCGCGTTGCTTCGTTCGGTCAACTGCCGTCGCGTGCGGTAAAGTATCACTTCCGCACTTGTTAGGTAAATATCTATAAAACCAAAATGTATTTTTTTGTTTTTGCAGATCTGAGTATACGAAAATCTCCTCAACCAAATAAACAATCTGACATGGAAGACGATCACGAAAAGGAAAATCAGAAAAATAGTAGGTCGCCTTCACCAGAGAGGATAGAGTGCGAGCCATCTATAAGAGGTAAGGTCATATTTTTTCTCCACAAACTGATGCCCTGAATATTACGTTGTAATTTGGAGATAAATTACTGAAAGTTTTCTTACAACAAAAACTGTTTTGCTCCGGACTGGAAAAACTTCCATTGGCCATTGTAGCGTCACACCATTTGTAAACGCGATTTTAGTAAAGATACGTTAGGTAAAGTTATACAACGTAGCAGAACTTTGCATTAACGTCATTCATCTGCTGTCACTCTGGTAAAAAAACCGCATAGAATCTCATAAAATTTGGTGAGTTTTTTATAGTGTTTTAGAGGATTCTACGAGCAAGGCTGTCTTGCTCGTAAAAACTGATAGGAAAAATCTGTACTTCATGAGATTTGTCTTGGTATTTACAAGTTTGTGTACCTAAGCTCAAGAAATGTCGACGTGACGTTCAAAACGGGTCATGTGATATCCATACTGTCGAAATGTTTGAATCGGTGGCTTTAGAAAGAAATTTTAGCATATTCGGAAAAAATCAAAAAAGTGCCTTCTATTCACAGTTCAGCAAATTTTGATGTTTATTTGACGAGAAAAAGTACGGATATCACATGACCCGTTTTGAACGCCACTTCGGTATTTCCTGAGCTAGGTCATTGACAGAAAAAAATTTTATCAAAAAAGTTTTAAAGAACAAGCTTTTATTAAATGCATTCAAAAGTAGAAAATAATTTTTTTTTATACCTTCATCAAAAACATGATTTTAGTAACTTTTTTTTTCTGGCTTTTTTGGTTACCGATGAAAAAAAACTTTTTTTTTGTTTGATCACGGGTGCAAAAAAAGATTTCTGTCCGTTTTTTACCAAAAATTAAAGAGAAATAGCGGAAAATAGTAATATTGAAAAAATCTAATTATTCTTGCCTAAAAATTAAGCCATTTCCGCCAGTTTTCACCAAGTATTTACGAAAAAATCATTTAAAAATATCGTCAAACTACTGTCAAAGATTAAAATGTCGCAACAATGAACGTCAACAAGTAAAAAGGCACATCGCTATAGAAACCATATTTATTTCATTTACCAGCCGCCTTGATTTATAGTGTAAAGATGGTGTGTCGCGAGAAGTGCTCTTCGTTCGAGATTTTTAAAAGTATTTTCCTTCTTTTCTTGGATTTTTTGATAAAGGTATTAAAAAAATAGTGTTAACAACTTGCGGCTAAACTGCGCTTTTTTTTACTCGAGTTTTTAAATAACTCGCTGCCCTCGTTATTTAAACCAACGCTTGTAAAAAAAGCACTATTTTAGCCACTAGTTATGAAAAATACTATTTTATCTTTCTTATACCATAATAAAAGCGATGGGTGCAAATTAAAAATTTTTACTTTACTTATCGTATATCGATCACACCGACGATTCACCTAAGAAACAGTTGTATTACTCTATAACCTAAGGATATTTTCAAAGGCTTGGCAAGCACGGCAATCTCACCCGTTCTCAGTTTCTTTAGATAGATAAATAGAAGAAGAATGTATACCAAATTTGAGATTAATTGTTTTTTTAGATTTGTACCCTTAAGTCTATTTTGAAAACGCCATATTGAAATTTTCAAATCTTTTTCAATTCATAATCTCCCTCCTTAAAACCCCCTGTATGCCAATTTTGATTGAAATCGAACAAACTAAATCTTTTTCCCCTCCACTTTCCTCGTTAGAGGGGTGTGGGTACCTGAGAATACCATATTATTGTATTTTCACCGGAACTATAAACGCATACCAAATTTGAACACAATCGGATGTGGATAAGTCAAAATTTCATGGTTAGCAAAACATGACCGAAAATCGTCCATCTTGAATCTGTCATATTGAATTTTCAAAATCTGATCAAAAATTCGTATTCCTTATCCCCAAAAGCCCCCGTATACCAATTTTGGTTGATATCGGACAAACTTAGGTGTTTTCCCCCTCCACTCCCCTCGTAGGGGAGAGGGGTGCCTAATAAATTGTCACCGGAACTATAAATGCATGCTAAATTTGAAGGCAATCGGATGTGTATAAGTTAGTTAAAATTGGTTAGCAAAAGATGACCAGAAATCGTCCATGTTGAATCCGCCATATTGAATTTATAAAATCTGATTAGAAATTCGTTATCTCCATCCTCAAGTGCCACACGCCAAATTTCAACGAAATCGGGTGTACTTCAACTGTACCCCCTCCACCCCCTTCGAGTAGGGGGGAGCTGTCAATTTCATCACACTATATTCTTGTGTTGTCACCGCAACTATATAAGCATGCCAAATTTGAAGCCGATCGGAAGTCGGGAAGATGCAAGATTCCACCCGAACAAACATATCTAGTTAGATACATATAAAAGCTTGTAAAAAGTATTCTATGGGACCGTTTCCAAATTTGATTTATTTTCTATATATGGGTGTAAAAGGACCAACCCTGATTTTTACATTATTTTCTTTAGTTCAGTTTATTTATTTCCACTAAAAATAAGTTATTGGTGTCAAAAAAGACCTAAATACAAAATTTTGTCATGGTGTCTGTCTGTCTGTCGGTAACACGATTACTCAAAAACCGCTTAACCACTTATCAAATTTGACACAAAAATTCTTTGTCACCAGACGCAGAGCTGATTAGTTTTTGATGGGGGTGGAGGATTGACAATTAAGATAGATAATTGCACGATACACTTAACATTATTAACATTGTTACGTGTATCGTGGATAATTGCATTTTGAACAAAAAAAAATTGGAAAAATTTTCCTTTTTTTTTTTTTATTTTATGGATGGGTATACGTGCCTGTTGGCGCCATTTTTTAAAGTTATTATTGTTACACATTTTGCACAGCATGACTTTTTCCAGGTTCGCCGCCTCTAACCCCGCACTCCTACCAAAACGCATCGCCATCTCTAAGCAGCCATTCGCCGAAAAGAAAACACGACGAGACGTCACGCAGTAACAGCCCCAGACTGTCGAGAGCACCAAAGTCTGGTGGGGCTGACAGTATGTTGCGAAGTAGTCCCGAGGGCGCGGTGGCGCCTTTTGACCTTCCGCCCGGTTTGCATCCGCTTCTGTTTAAGCCCGGCAGTTTGGGATTGATACCGTCCGAGGTAAATGTTAAATTTTTCAAAAATTTTGGAGCTACTGCACTTAGACAAAAATATTATCAGAAGCAAAATACAGTAACAGAGGAATATGATATACAAAATAAAAGCGCCCATACAGAAATTAAAACCAGGTGTGATTATTTCCCAAACCAGAGTTAGAACCCCGTACTACTGCATCTTCTTAACTTTTTAAGTGTATCTTTACATATCTATCTTTTTCTTTATACTAAAATCAGTGCAATCGTCCAAGTAGCAATTTTTAGTTGTGCAAATTGTTAAAATTAGAATTGCACCGCCCTTAAACGTTGTTATATAGGTAAATAGTAGTTGTCTTGAAAACAAGTTTACGACGATTGAACGTTGTAGACGCGGGCGCGACTATTTTTATCTAACCAATTTCTAGAAGTAGGCGGCACGGTTGACACTGCACCGAAAACTTTGCGGGACTCAAAGGTGGACGGCCGAGGACCCCACCAAAGTGGGTAGAGGAGACTAGCCGGTGACCCAAAAGGACGACCTGGACTTCTCCGAGATCGAGACTCCATGGGACGCGGCTGGACTCCGACATATTTGGTAGCGGGAGTCGACAGTGGGTGACTTAAAAGAGGCGGTAGCACCTTCGGCTAGCAGGACCACTCCAAGGAATGCGTCTGAAGACTCCGACGGCGACCTCGACCAGCGAAACTGGGACCTCGATTTTCGGGTCAACCTATATGATGGCGGGCTGCTGGGGAGAAAAGTCTACCGTCAACCAAGTTCTGCTGGGACGGTAGCGATGTTAGATAGATGCAAGTTTAATATGTAGCAGGACCACCCTTCGGAGGGGGTGTAAACCCGGCGGTCCACTGTGTATACTTGCTACGCAGTTTAAAGATCCCTGCCCTCGACAAAGAGGTGCCAGGCAAAATTAAGTCCTCTTAGAGAAAGAAAACTTGCATCCTAAGGGGCACGTGCATCAGTCGGGGGGCAGGGGGAGTATGGCAAAAAGGGTCCATTATGCGGCCTAATTGCCAGGCTACGGCCGCCCATCTACTACTACTACTAACTAATTTCTATGTTATGTTGGCAACTAACCAATTTTGGAGCACTGCCCTATGTCAATAGGAATGTTTTGGTTGTCATAAAAAGGATTTTCGATTTAAGAATTGGTTCTGGTTCTGGTTGACATTATCTTGACATAAATTTTGACAGCGGTTCTAAAATAATGACGTCATTTAAAATTTTAGGGTTACAACCAAAGGGCCGAACCAACCTCCCAGGCTGGTTCTAAAATTTCATAACCGGGTTGCAACCGTGACGTCATTGTTTTAAAATGAAAGGACCGGTTGCGGTTCTGGTTCAACCAGAATCAGGACCAATTGTAAAACGAAAATCCTTAAAAAGTAACAGGTGCCCCTATGATTGATTAGATAAAATTGACTTACAAGGTGAGACGCCATTACACGGTAATTTTTGAACAAAATTCGGAACTTTTTGCATGTAGAAGTATTTCCTTAGAAACATCTCTAGAGCTAATTTGAAGCAAATTATAATTAAATATATTTTTTATATTTAATAAAATCATCTTAAATTGAAATCGCGCGTGTTTTTTAGGGCTAGAATCTTTATATTTCACAGTGATATAATAATATCTTATAGAAATAGTTCATTTTTCAGTTAAATAATCAGTTTACTAGTTTATGTAATAAATATAATTTTTGAACAAATAACTGCACTCGAAAACCTACTGAACTAACACTTCAACAGATTCCCGACTAGTCGCGATCGCATCGTTGACTCAACCAAAAAATCATCCACCAAGTTAGTGCAAAAGAGGCTCGTGCTAGTTGGGCGCTTGTATACATTCTAAACGTTCGGGACACATTTAGACGAAAAAAAAAATTAACAGCAGTTTGATGAGTGGAAATGGTAAAGGGGCGTTCTAATAATAGTTTTAAGAAAAAATGCATGAGCGGTGGTAGTGCGGGGTGGATTTGAAGGGTGGAAAAGGGGAGAAAAATGATATTATTGCAGTTTCTGGCAAAACTTCAATACAAAAGTTGTAGTGCGTGCAGAAATCTCGCTGCGCTCGTTATTTAAACCAACTCTTGTAAAAACGCACTATTTTAGCCACTAGTTGTGAAAATATTACATGACGTGCGAAATGTTTTGGGGTCTGTGTACAATAATACCTGGGTTGCCAGCTTAATGAAAACTGGGACAACGTGCAAGATGTCTGTGTAAGAATCGAACAGATGTTGAAATAATTCCAAAAACTTGTATTTTTAACAAAGCGAACAAAACTATGACAAATTAACAACCACTTTTCGAATATTTCAGCTCCAATTGCGACTTAACGACCTCCCCGCCCTTCCGCCAGTCATGCCCCAAGTCATAGTCAAGCAGGGCGTGTCAAAATGCAAAGAATGCAACATTGTTTTTTGCAAACTCGAAAACTACCTTATTCATAAGAAACACTACTGTTCCGCCAGGAACACTGAGGATGACGGGTCCAAAACGTCGGGAAGTCCGCCGGTCAGCCCGAGGAGTACAGGTAAGGCAAATTTGTGAGCTAGATGCATCGAATAGTATACATAAATTTGTAAAAAAACAAAAGAAAACAATGTAGGCTCTTGTTAGTATTATACCAATATTCTCAAGAATGAAATGAGTGAATGACATATCAAAATTTGCTTAGTTAATTGGCTAAAATAAATCTTCTTAGGTACCACCAGCCCAGCCGCTCAGTACCAACAGCTAATCTGCCTGGCTTGCGGGATAAAATTCACCTCGCCGGATAACCTCAACGCTCACCAGCAGTACTACTGTCTCAGCCTGAAACGGGGCGAGAGTGAGGTTAGGAAGTGTGTGAAGTGTAGAGCTGCGATGGAGCCCGGACATCAGGTAAGACAGTTTTGACATTTTAAGGTCGATAGCCATAAACTTTTAAAAACAAGCCTTATTAGGTAAACACCAGAGGCCCTGTATACAATTTTTGACAGTAATTGTTTTACAAGAGCTGAGCAACTCGATTTGGCAGTTGTTATAGATAGAGAGGTGGTGGCAATTGCAGTGTATGATTTCATCCACATTATAACTAGTATAAAATTGTAGTTTACGCCCATACGCGACATGAATTAAGTAAAAATATTCTGATGCTCAGGTGGTGGGGTTTTTTTTACAGGGAGGTCCTAAAACATGCAAAAAATAATAGCTCAACAAGAAAAACGCCCCCACCCAGAGGTGTTTGATATTTTTTTTTGTTATCTTGGTGTGACCCTTAACATAATAGTACAAATCAAAAAAGGGATGAAATGACTTCATATAGCAATTAGTTTTTGCAAGTTTTGGGGCCTCCCTATAAAAAACGTCCACACCTACACTGCTCTGTTAAGCATAAGAGTCGTATCTGCACCTTGTGGCAATTTTGAGATTTTCTGGTATTTCACATCATATCAAAATTTTACATCTATTTGTTAGATAAAAATGTCGTAAAACATTCATTACTGGCCAATTATTATGCTCACTTTGTTAAGCCAAATTGTCGAACCTGCATATTTTTAGGTATATATGTCGTATTTGCAGTTCAAATATGACAAATAAACCAAATAAAACATAGCGTACATGCGACATATTTACTTAACAATGAAGTAGATATGTCAAATTGATTTAACACCGGCTTTGCCGCCCAATCTAGTATTTTGACGCTTGACAGATAAATATAACCTCTAAAATCTATTTGTTTGCTTTTGTTGGGACAGTGAGTAGTTCTTTTACAAATAAATAAACGGTACCCTTATAATATTGTTAAAGTGATACCCACACTTTGGAGGACTTTAAAAGAAGGTGAGTAAATTGTAAATTTATTGTTATTCCAAATAGCTAGTCATTTCGTCGGACTCATGCGAATACCTCGTAACTCCAAAATTGTAAATGTTACAGAAGAAGCTAAAAACTCTTCAAAGCTTTGTGTTCCGTTAGTTTCTGTTTGTGTTCCGTTAGTTTGTGTACTAAAATTGTAGTATTAGAATATTTCGGGTTATTATACAGGGTGGATTATTTAAACGGAACGATGCTTCTAGCGGGTTAGAATTTGGTTTTACAAAAAACTCCAATTTTTTTTTACGAGGTATTGCCAAAAAATATTTTTTTTTAAACAGGACACCCTGTATAGTTTGACATTTTTGAATTCTAAAAAAAATTATCTTTTTGACAATACCACACACTAATACTCAGGCATTTAAACTTGCATAGTATACACAGGGTTCCTAAGCAAATCCTTAGGGGTCCAAGCAGCCGTGTATAAGACACAGACAAACGGAAAAGCACATTAGGCAGAAAAGGATGGGCATGGGGCGATGTTGTCACTACATCTTACACGTAGTAAATCCATTCCAGGTTGTTGTTTTCTAATGTTTTCCATTTTCATACCATTAGGGCTGGAATAAAAATTGTTTTTGCTCGACTTTAATACCAAACTGATGAAAGATATCGTAAAAAAAATATTTTTCGGCTTTTCATTTTGTAACCATTGTCCTTACGCACTGTTTACAGGCTGGGGACTGAGATACATGCAAATGTCTAACCTAAAGCGTTCATACGCTGCCGGAGAAATCGACTGAGATATTTCCGTAGAAACTTTATCAAGCAAATAGGACGGGTTGACGCCTTCGAACATCCAACCCGGGTTTTGCACTTTGATTCGAAATCAAAAAGGAGGAACAGTCAGATGTGGGGCCGTGCACAAATTACGTAACGGTGATTTTACCAATTTTTGACCCCCTCCCTATGTAATGTTTTGTAACGGTTTGGCACGCCACTCACCTAATATTACGTAACGATTTCAAGACCACTACCCCCCCCCCCCAAAAAAAAACTTTTAACTTATTTTCATTCCAAATTTTCTTAGTTTCACACAAATGCAAACGCTGTCGAAAACCCCCCCTCCCCCCTACGTAACGTTTTGTAACCCCCCTCTCCCCTATGACCATTACGTAATTTGTGCACGGCCCCCTGTAGTCCCAGTGGAGGAGGCGAAATTACGTAATTTTTCAAAAAAAATTGTAAGCGGCGCCATTTTTATTTCGTGCTTTGTTTTTCTAACATTTTTGCGTTCGGCTAATTTAATTGAAAAATTTTTGCCTGCGGCGCCCTTTATCTTCTCACTCGAAACCAAGATCCCCCGTTTTAGGAAAACTGATCCCGTCTCTGTTTCTAAATTTTTTCGAATAAAAGTAGAGTATGACCATGGAGGAAATAATTTTTTTCTACGGTATGACGAAAATTTCGAGAAAGTTGAAGAAAAAAATAAAAAAAGTGGCAGAGCTCAAGTTTTTCGTAAAAAAAGTTTTTTGTAAAGAAACAGAGCAAAATAAATCTTTTCACCCCTTTTTGAGTGTTACAAATATTGGCAGCCCCTTATTTTTCGCTTTTACCCTCCCGCTAGTTTTGAAGAATTGGTTCGCTACATGTTTCGAGATCATGTCATAAAACACCTCGAAAATATCAAATGTAGTGTAGGGCCAGCTTTATTTAAAATCAATAATATCGCAAGCCAAAAGCTCTGCAGGAAAAACAGCGCCGTTTATTGATTTCTTTGGCTGCTAGTGCTAGCTGCATGGTTTGGCCGTTTCCGGATAGATGTCACTAGTAGAACAGAATGGAAAGAAATTTAATTAAAAGCGAAGATATTTCTTTCTAATGTTAACAACCTCACGAGTTTATCGCTCAGTATCGTAAATAATGGACCCTGCCGCCTCCTTTAAGCAAGAAAAAGCTGTGGGTTGGACCTGAAAGCATCTAATTTTTAATTAGATTAGATGTTCAAATCTGTCCCCTTCTTGAGCCTCACAATATCGCAATCTATTGTAAAACTCTTGGCGCGTAGCAGCCAACATTTCAGGGGTGATAGAGTTGCCCGCCTCCAAACTTTTCGCCCTCAACTCCTGTATAGTCGTAGGCCGTAAGTGAGGGTGTTGGAAAATTTTGTCGTGCCAACAACCCCATAGGAAAAAGTCATTTGGCGCAAGATCTGGTGATCGAGGAGGCCATCGGATATTTCCATACGTGGAAATAATTCTATCACCAAATACCTGACGAAGGTAATTTGTAGCCTGGCGTGAATTGTGGGATGAACAGCAACAAATTCGTCCAAATTTATGTTGAGTTCCCTCAACCGTAGTAAAACCTGGTGTTGGAGAAGATCAACATATTTTTGGCTATTCAAATTCCCTTCAATGAAAAAGGGTCCAATAATGTGATCCCCGACAATACCGCTCCAAACATTTAATTTTTGAGGATGTTGCGTTCTAACACTTGCGTGCAGATGTTTATTTTCGCGGGACCAATAGCGGCTATTTTGTGGATTGTGAGAGCTATGAAGTTCAAATGTCTTCTCGTCACTAAACAAAACTTTTGATAGGACATTTTCGTTCCTGTCACATTTATCTCCAATAACCTCACAATATTCTAACCGGCGAAAATAATCACCTGGTTGCAATTCCTGCCACTTCCCAATCTTAAACGACTTGTAGCCGTATTTTTTTTAGGATTCATTGGCAAGTACTGTTGGGAATATCCAGTGCCTCCGCAATCGCTTTCGTCGAACATGGTTCATGTGCCTCAACGTAAGCGCATACCATTTCGTCTCGTTCCACCCTGTGTGGAAGAACGGGATGCTCTGGTATTTCGCCGTCGTGGTAACACTTTCTACAACCATTTATGCACCCGTACCTTTCAAAACGATGATAAATGTTGTAGACAGTTTGAGCCACAGGAACCGGTCGATCTGGAAACGCAAAAACAAAAAGCCCAATGACCTCGTCCGCACTGTCACTTTTTATGTAGTTTTTAATAATAAAAATCTTTTCTTCTCGAGTATACGGCATTTTAAAAACACAAAATTGACGAAACTGAAGCGACTCGAAAGGAAATAAAAATGCAATGCCTGTGATCATCTCATGGTGTGGCCGCCATCTAGCGGAATTTGCAGACATCTTGTCAACGGTTATTATTGCAACTATGATTTATGCTCACAATGAAAGAGTGGCGACAATTTTTTCTCATGAAAGCAGTCCGGGGATAATAACAGACTGGCACCATTGCTCAATATATCTGTTTCTTTTGTGCGCGCAGAACTTTCTATGCCATTTCTGTTTGATTTATTGAAATCCTATCCCTAAAGAAAATCTTAGGAACCCTGTATAATGAATATCGAAGTTTTCCATACAGATTTAGATAAAAATATCTTGATTATCGTAAAAGATAGATCCTACTGTGTAGTATTGCTGAAGAGAGAATTTTTTGCAGATTTCAAAAATTGCAAAATATACAGGGTGTCCTATTTAAAAAAATATATTTTTTTGCCATCGTAAACAAAATGACATACAAAATTAATTAATTAAAGGAAATTAAAAATCTCAGTTGACGTGTTTTTGGTTTTTTTATTTAACCAAATTCTAACCCGCTAGAAGCACCGTTCCGTTTAAAGAATCCACGCTGTAATTACTGTGTTTAATGATTTTCTTACGTAAATAGGCAATATTCTGGAGATACGGGGTTTCATTTCTAAAATATAAGTTTTTAAACTGTAATTACAATGTAAAACAAAAAATAATACCATTAAATATATCTTTTTGTAAAATCATTTATATGAAAAAATTGAAATTATAATATTCATTTTAACCTTTGTTAAGTGTAGTTTTTCTATAGAGATGGTCACTTACGATTTGTTAAACTAATTATTATTACTATTTTAGTTGCTGATTGTTAGGCAATTTGTCGTAACTAACAAAAACATGTTTTATACTCTTAATTTGTAAAAAACAAGTTTGTACTTAAATGCTACGTCAAAAAATGTATACATTAAGGTTATTACAATTTCAAGGATATTGTAAGACAAGAGGTTTTTTTCTTATTTTCTCAAAATATTCAAATATGGAGATACGACTCTTATGCTTAACAGGGCAGTACATGTGTGAAATATTTTTTTTATTATATTGGTGGGGCCCTTAATACAATAGCACTAATCAGAAAAGGGATGAAATGACTTCATAGAGCTATTAATTTTTGCAAGTTTTAGGACCTCCCTGTAAAAAAAGCCCCCAGCTCGAGAAGTGCCCTATTTTTTTTTGTTATCTCCGTCAGGACCTTAACATAATAGCACTAATTATAAAAGGGATGAAATGACTAAATATTTGATGTATCATATATATTTGGAAAAATATTAACTACTCGTAAACGCCCCGCCATAGGCGGGTACCGTTTTTTTTTTGAGTCCTGAGGTAAGTAGATTGTTTTAATATAAATTGCAGATGGGATGAAATGAGTTCATATAGCTATTATTTTTTCCAAGTTTCGGCGCCTCACTGTAGAAAAAGCCCCCACCTAGACGTCTGAAAATATTTTTTTGATATCCTTGTGTGTGTTTATCAAAACTATATAAACCTCAAATGGGATGAAATGATTAATTTTTTACTGCCACCACATCTCTATCTATTAGGGAAATGTTGACAATTTCTTTGTGTGTTGGAAGTGATACTTGGCAACTCACTGACAATAAATAGTTTTGTTACTGTCACATTTTTGATTAAACGTGCACCAAATTTTAAATTTGATTACTAAAATGCTGTAAAAAAAAACTGTAAAAATACTTGCGCCGACGACTTTGTATTGTTCCATTTTTCAATGAAAAAAGAAACAAAAGAAAAATGGAAAGAAATAATGCATTTTCCAATCTGGAAAATTAATAAAAATAGTCTAATTTGAGAGGTTAATAAGACTAGTTTAATAACATGTTTTTGTGTTTTATTTAAGCAAAAGAGTACACCTAACAAAAGTATAAATCAGTTAATAAGATTCTTTATATTTTACCTATTATTAACATTTTTAATATCTGCCTCCCTGTTTTTTTTTTCAAAGCTTGACATATTTTACTAACCAAAAAAAATCAGTCTTTCAAAAACTGTCTGGGGAAATTATAAAAAGAGACCACAAAACATCAGTCCATTTCATAAAATCGGTTTTACATGCAAATATGAAAAAAACTAGAAAGAGAGGGTAATATGAGTTGCCCACCTGTGATAAAACAATTGCCCCGAGGGGGAGGGGAATCGAAAAATGGGTGATAATATTTTAAAGGCCTCAAAGTGTATAGTTAGCTTTTTGTATTGGTAATATTTGCCATAGTGTAGAGATTAGTTTTTTTTTTCCATATACACCAATATTATAAATATTTTGGTTCACAAAATTAACCATCTAAAACGGATTTTACTATTTTTCTAGCTATTTTAATTACCCGCCTGAAGATGTTTAGGAAATATTTACTTTTTTTTTAGTGCGTATCCCACACAGCAGTGGCAGGCTGGAAATGTCCATGTTGCGACACGATCAGTCCCACGGCCAGCGCGGCGCAAAGGCACATGGAGTCGCATACAGGAGTCAAGGCTTATAGGTATGTCACTGTCTTATGCCACAACCGACTTGTCAAAATTTTAAAAGTTGCGAATTATTTTTTATTTTATTTTATAAATTTCTTTAAATTAATAAATTCATATTTTGTATTTGATATTTCAACATAATAATAGGATTTTCTCATTTCAAAAAGCAAGGAAATTAATCCTGTGTGCTTTTTAAAATTAGTAAAAAATAGAAAACATCATATAATAGGTTTCAAATTTTTTAAATGTTAATTTAAACAAATTAAAATTATTGCTACCACTGAATTTATTTCTCATTCTGTTAACTCTTTTTTTTTTGTTTATTGTCTTTTTAAAATTGCTTCTACTATGGAGTTTGAAAAAAATAATTCTTTTATCTTTATTTTAAATTTTTTAAACGGTAAAATTTTAATTTCTTTTGGAACTGAATTCGATATTTTTGGTAATAAATACATAAACATCCTTTGACTATGTGTTTTTGTTACTCGCGGTATAAAATAATTTTGATCATTATGATTTCTTTTATCTAATTCACTATTATTTTTAATAATCTTACAAACGTTTATGCAGAATAATTCAGAAAATTTTATGTTTTTTGAAAAGATTTGCTGTATGCTCTCTCTTATTGCATCCCTCTATAATTCGAATAAATAATATAATAATAAGTAATATACTGTTTTAGTAACTTAATATCGATTGCACCTTTGCAAAGTAGAATGTTTTTTTTTAACGATACTGGTATGGTATGTTTTATAAAGAAAAAGCTACTGAAAATATATTTTAATTTATTTGTTACACATTTAATATGTTCTTTAAAATTTAGGTTCTCATCAAATATTATTCCTAAATATTTAACTTATTTAAACAAACGTCAGGATTTATCTCATTTATTAAAGAATCGGGTCCTTATTATAAAAAAATTTGTCCGAAAATCTTTTTTGCGGATTATTATTTTTGTTTTCTTTTTCTTTAGATGCACAATTTGTAAATACAAAGGCAATACCCTAAGAGGAATGAGAACTCATATTAGAATGCATTTTGAAAAGAGGTCGCCGGACTTACAGGTAATTTTATTTGTCTCTTATAGGATATACTATACATACAAGGTAGATTCTTTAAATGGAACGGTGCTCCTAGCGGCTTTAGGGAAGCGGTTTTAAAAAAAGCTAAAACTAAAAAAAAAATTTGGGGCCCCCAACTGGAGGCCCAGGGCCTACCAAGTATTTTTTTTATTGAGAAGGTATCACTTGTGGCACCTTTTTGGAATGCTTGTTAAAAAAGAAACCTAACGCACTATTTTTTTTGACATTTGTTAACAAATGTGTCAAAAATTTAAAAAAACTTATTTTTTTTGTCAATTGTTTTAACAGTTCACTTTTCGATTGATTTTAAGAAAAAAAATATACTCTTTTCGAAAGTTATATTTTTGTGTAGGTGCCGTCCCTAAATAGTTATTCTGATAAAAATTAAAATCTTCTATATACGTATATGTCAGAACCTGTCAAAAAGATGTCATTTTTTCTCAAAATGAAATAAAAATATTTTTAAAAAAATAAAAATTAGGGCTTATAGAGCATTTTATTTTAGACAAAAAAGTGAAACAAGCATTTTTGTAGTACTACCCGTTTTTTAATGTCATTTAAATGTTTGAAAAATGGAAAAAATTGTCACATTTTGAATTTTAATGCTGTTATTTAAAAAAATATATTTTCCGAAAAAGCGATGTGAAACCTGAAAGAGAACATATTTTCGATAAAAAAACGTTACAACTTTTTTTTGGCATCACTTATAGTTTCCATATAAAAATAAAATTATTTGAAGAAAATGCTAAAATCATGTCAGGTGTATTGAACTTCTTTGGACCAAGATTTTTCTATAAAAAATACAATTATGTACTAAGTAGGTAGTCTTATTACCTATCAAACGACAGTATAAAAATTTTGACTTTCTTATGTTTATTAAGTAAAAATCAGAAATAACCAAATTTCTGCAACATAAGAAAAATAATTTTTTGAATGACCGTAATACTAGTACATGATGCTTTGTGCTCTGATATTTTTTTTAAATGTTCTATAAGACCCTTCGAACTCACCAGTATTAAAGGGGCAAGATAGAAGCAGGAATAAGGGAAGTACCTTATATAGTCAATATTTGTTGTTATTTTATTGTAATCTAGTCGAAACTTTTTTACTGTCGTTTGATAGGTGATAAGAGTCACTATTTACCAAATAATAGTTTTTTTTAGAGTTTTCTTTAACTTATTTTATTTTATTTTTGTATAGAAACTATAAGTGATGCAAAAAAAAGTTGTAACTTTTTTTTATCGAAAATATGTTCTCTCTCAGGTTGCTCATCGCTTTTTCGGAAAATATATTTTTTTAACTAACAGCATTAAAATTCAAAATGTGACAATTTTTCCATTTTTTAAATATTTAAATTACGTTTATAAAAAATTGTTAGTGCTACAAAAATGCTTATGTGACTTTTTTCGTCTAGAATGGAATGCTCTATAAGCCCAAATTTTTTATTTTAAAAAAATATTTTTTTTACATTTTGGAAAAAAATGACATATTTTTGACAGGTTCTGACATATATGGAAGATTTTAATTTTTATCAGAATAACTATTTAGGGACGCCATCTACACAAAAATATACCTTTCGAAAAAAATATATTTTTTTCCTTAAAATCAATCAAAAAGTGAACTGTGTTTTAGCTTCAAAATAAACTACATTTTTCTTTATTTACTTAGTGGAATAAAGAAACTACTACACAAGTATAAAATTTTTAACACATGGGTTGACAATGTTAAAAAAAAATATTTAATCGAATTTATTTTTTAACAAGCTTTCCAAAAAGGTGCCACAAGTGGTACGTCCTCTTGAAAAAAATATCCACCCTGTATATAAATGAGACATTGAGGGAAATGGGCTAAACTTTTGTTTATCTGTCGAAGTTTATAATTTAGAATGTAATTTTGTCTTTGCAGGAAGAGAAATACATAACCTACATTCTTGAGGACGATTCCATCGTACCCGGATTGCCAGAAATTGCCATGCCATCAAGTGCCATCTTGGACGACAGATCAGTGTCGCCAACTTCTTCTGAAGGCAGCAAACAGGAGGCCGGGCAGCATTTGTGTCCTCAGTGCCCTTATAGCTCGCCCTACAAAGCCAATGTGATTAGGCATATAAAGTAAGAATTAGAACGACTTTACAATGGGCCAATTTTAGAAACGGGGTAACTAAACTGTTTATTTTTTGCAGGTTGGTCCATGATTCCATTTCAGATAATAGCAGCCTTGTAAATGGGGAAGATAGCAGAGGCAATAACAGCAAACAAAGTTTGCAGGAAGATGAAGAAGTCATAGGTAAAAATCTTATTATTTTAAATAAAACTAATTTTCTGGAACAGCTGCGCAGTTAATAGTAGCTCCATACTTTTAAAATTTAGCTTATAAACAATAACAATAACAAGCAAATAACTTACTTTTGGTTGGTTAAGGGGGGCAAGGGTGTAAAAATGAAGATGAATTTTTGAATCACCCTACTTTTAACCGCCAATTATTATAATATGCATGGGCCAAAAATATTCTTTTCTGCAGATTTGTTAAATTTTTCCCTTATTTTTGTGCCTTGCCCACATACCAAGAATATTGATATATTGCGTGAACATTCCTGGAACATTCGGAATTTTCAAAACACATGCATCCTGTGAATGTCCAACGGTATATTCAAAATGAATGTAATCTGCCCTTACCAGCCTATCGCTTGACAGGCACTTTTTGCTCTGGAAAAACCAACAGAGTAATTTTTATGTTAGCTATATTACACTTCCCCCCCCCCTCCCCGGTTTTGCGGCAGATCCTTAAAGTAAGGTCAACTCTCGGATTTAGAGCACCCATCTACTGAAGATTCTACTCTTGAGTCAAGAATTTCTTAAATACATTTTGTTGATAGACAGACAGGCGGGCGGACGAACAGAGAGACATAATATATGTCCTAGCACCTATAAACATCCTATAAAATCAGAAATACTACTTTATGTGGTAAACAGGACATTGAGATAACGAGCCCGTTTACTACCCGCGACGACATAACTCCTATAAAAAGAGTAATCATTACCGGCGATGTAGTTGTATAACCGTCCCAATGGTCCCAATGCATTCCCAAAACGGAGAATACCTCGAGGTATAGTAGTAGTGACACCGTCGCACAATGGTTTATCCCTAGGAAAAAACTATGTATATTCATATCAATATTTTTTTTTAATATTTCCATTTTTTTTCTATTTATTTTCAATTTTTCTTTCCTTCTGCAACCCGTCCTTCATTCATCTCTAAAACAAAAACCGCTGTGTCAATTTCCCTCCTTTTTTTAACTTGTTTATAGGGTAGATTTAACAGTTTTTTGCTAAGCCTTAAAATAATTTTTTTTGTCTTTAATTTACAAAAAAACCTTAAAATAACAGAAAACACTATGTTGTTTTGATATACAGACCGCTTCAAGCTACTGCGAACATAGGGCGGAAGAAGTCTAATTTGCCAGTGTACGTACATGCAGAGACCCCGCACGCCTATCAGTGAAGCAACCAACACTCAGGCTTCCGATCGCCACTCGCCGCCGTTCGCCTTGTATTTAGTACGCCTCTAACCACGGTGCTGTGTGGAGCGTAGTCAATGAAACCGGAGTTTGGTCAATAAATACGCAAATTTTTATAACGTAATTTTCTTATTTTTTGTCACTGATAAATAAGAGCGTTTTATTGTCAACTGCTCAAATTTATCAGTGACGACGTGTTACAATGAAAATAATAAGGAGAAACAAAATAAAAGCAAGTTCTCAAAATAAAATAATACATTCTAAAACCAAAAAGATTCTCCCAGTCAAAAAAAAATTAAAGCAAATGTTCGAAAAGTCCTCCTTGTTCGGCTAGACAATATCCGAGCCTACTATAAAAACCCCTTCTAACGTTTCCAAGCATGTTAGGGGTGATAATTTGAAAAGCTTCTTCAAAAACAGATAGAAGTCATTAGGAGCAAGATCGGGAGATCGAGCTGGCCATAAAATAGTTCCCCGTGTACTTATAACCCGATTAGGAAATACATTATCAAGATATTCCCTAACAAGGCCAACATTGTGAGCGGAACAACCATCTTGTTGAAACCATGTTTCACCAAATCTTACACCTAACAACTGCCTAGCAGTTGGAATAATGTGCTGCTGCAGTAGATCCAAGTATCTAGGACCATTCAAATTGCAATTCCCGTTAATAAAAAATGGCCCAATTACGTGTTCCCCTACAATACCCCCCCTCCCAAACATTTAGTTTTTGGGGATACTGTGTTCTTACGTCAAAATATAAATGCAAATTTTCCCTCGACCAATATCGAACGTGTGTTGGATTATGACGATTTGACCATTTGACCATCTGCACTTTTTCGGCAACTTCGTAGACATCCATTTTTAGTTTTAAAAATGTATTATTTCAATTAAGAACTTACCCATCTGTTTCTCGAGCAAGGCAGAAATAAAACAAAATAATAAAAACAAAATGAATTTCCAAAAGATAACACTGTAGCGTGCTTCGAATCCACCTCGGTCGTACGGCACGGAGAGTAAATTGGACTTGATTCCTCCTATGTTCGCAGTAGCTTGAAGCGGTCTGTATATAAAGTTCTAGAGGAAAAGTTGTCTTCCCGCAGCCTTCCGCAATATGGTTTTTTTTGTGGTTATATACTACAATGTCTTAACTTTATGACTGCATAGGTTGTAGCTGCCAATATCTGCCTATCTGTAGATTAGATTCCTAAAATTGTGGCCTCATTATTCGAATATACTTTTGTTTGCTGTGTTAGTATGGATGTATGTATGGATTTTTGTTTCTTTGTATAGGATAGAATAAGTTAGTCGAGCGCTAACGGTCAGTGGCGCATCCAGAAATTTTTCTCGGGGGGGGGGCTGAACCCAATTGTTTCTCAAAAATTATTTTTATAATAAATTTAAATCCAGTTTATATTAAAAGAACACTACAATAAAAGTACATTTAAATAAAAATCTTGGGGGGGGGGGGGGGGTGCGCAACTGCTAAAGGTTATAGGGGATTAAAATTAGAGCAGAGCTCTAATAATAAGGACAAAGTAATTATAATATAATGATATTAATATCGCATAAACCATTTAAGGAAATGCTCAAGACTTTCTACAAATATTGACATTTTTAATATGCTTTTTGCGTCATCTGATCCTTCTATACTTGGGCTTAGGGCAGAGCCAAAAAATAAAGTAAAGTATAAAGTATCAGTCAATTTATTAGTTTTTTATTATATCATTAAGTATATTTAAAAATTATGATTTAATATATTAGTGGGATATTTTTAAAATAAAAAGTTTTTTTTTAATTTTTTTGGAAAATAAGAGTTAAGTAAGATTTTTTTAAATTACTTTCTTTTGTAGGTTTATTTAGAATATAAATTTTAATTTTGGATAAATATATTGAATTTTTTTGCTTTTTACCACCCTACAAAAAGATATTAAATATATAGGAATAAGTAATCCACAAGAATTTGACAAAATAGTGGGGGGGGCTAAATAGTAATTTAATAAAAATTAGTACTTTTCTTTTTGTTTGATTCTACATGGAAGTTAAAATTTAAGGGACTGTGGGACCTGGAGGGGCATCCGACCCCCTCCCTATACGTACGCCTATGTCACGTCACAAATGAGGGTGGAAGTAGTGTTTCCAAAAAATCAATGATCAATAAAACTAGTAATATTGAGTAATTCTTTACCTTTTTATCTATTATACTTAGCTAAGGAAAAAATGGTAAATATGTGTTGAATATATGTACAAAATTTCAAGTTTATCCGATAAATACCCTTAAAGATATTTAGTTTTTTTCCGAAATTTAACCGTTTTAAACCACTGTGCGTCGTCGTGATATGACTCCACAAATCTATTAGGGATAGGGCGTGGAGACGGCTACCACGTCGGGACTGATTTTGTTGCATGGGACCCTGTATATTTTTTAAAGTCCTGTTATCTGGACTGGCGTGTCGATTAAAAAAAAGGTAGATGTTACCTGTTTCCCACATGATTTTTAAAATTTAATATCCTTTTTTTCAGTGAAAAGAGAGGCCATGGAACCGGAAGTAATAATCGCACCGATAGACACCCTTCACATCAAGGAAGAACCCAACCTAGTCCGACCTGACGAACCGGCCACCCCGAAAAGCATCCCTCAACCACAAACCGAGGAGGAAATTTTGGAGGAGGCGCGGAAACCGGGCGCGAAATATTGCAAAAGTTGCGACATTTACTTCAATTATTACTCGACTTTCATTGCCCATAAAAAGTTCTACTGCTCTAGTCATGCAGGGGAAATTACTGCTAGTTCAAATAATAATAATAATGCGCCTCCCGCACGTGCTACAGAAACGTCAGTTTTGTAAAATTTCAATAGATTTTTCGGGATGACAGTTTTGGTCAACATTCGCCATTTTTCCAGAGAGCTAACATAAAATTTTTGAGAATTCGAAGGCCAGTTGAAATCCAGATAAAAAAATTTCGACAAAATGAGTAAATAGGTGTCTAACAGTGCAATATTTAGGTTCATTTTTTAAAACTCATGTTTCTACCATGTCTAATTGGCTCATACTTATGTTTATGACGTAAGAAAACCTACGACCTTAATCTAAACAAATGTCAGACTCGGCAACCAAATGCCGATCTCAGAACGTGACAGATTTTCATTATGATGAAGCAGCGCCACCTGGAAGAATTTCCTTTTTATGGGGCGCTCGTTGAAGGCATATTTCCAAGAAACAAGTGTTGTTAACGTCGCTTTCCTTTTTTGTTTCGTTGGTCTGAGAAAGATCAAGTGTCTTGGAACTTACATTACGGTTTGCTAGGATCATTTTAATCACTTAGATCGTGTTTTTTGTTGACGTTATAAATATACTGAGAGATCGTAGAAAATCAGGCTGTATAAAAGAAATGTAAAAAAAGAATAAGGAAATATTTTGTTTTGTATATATAAGGGTTACAGAAAATGTATAATTTTCCCTAGTTGTAGATTAACCTAATTGTTATGAAACTATAAGTTATTATGCCAAAGTGTTTTTTAAATGTTCCATTATTAATAATAATAATTATTAAAAAGAAACTATGACTTAAATGCCAGGTGGGTGATTTTCTATAAACTTTTAATCCCGTGAGAGATTTGATAACTTATTTTTTTTAGTCAAGTAGGCCGTGGCGATACTAAAAAAAATACCCAATAATTATTAAGATTTAATAATGATTTCGGCATGAAATCTCTAAATTAAAAGTTGTCGAAAACCGGACCCCTTGGACATGATTTTTTTTAGAAAAATGTTTAAGAGTGCCGGCTAACTCATAAATGAAGACAGCTTAGAGAAACCATGAATAAATATTTTTCAATAATTAATGAAAGAGTCACTAAAATTCTACTAGTAGGTATTAATGTTAACTTTTTTATTAATTATAAAAAACATTTGTTTTAGTTAATGTATTTGTTCCGCTGAAATAAATAAGCCAAATACATACTAAGTAAGATCATTTCTTGCTGTACATATAAAGTCTAATACACAAAGAAGTATAAATAGGAAAACTGATTCAGTTATTATTTTTATTATAAAAGCATTTTGAGTTTGTGATTGAAAATTATTAAATAGGAAATTTTCTAAATAATCGTTAGACCTACATTTATGGAGTATTACAAAAACAAATTTAAGAGCTACCAGATGACCGAAATTTGACCATCAGGACAGGGACCTCTCAAGCTTATTTTTTAATGGACACATGCTTCTTTTAGGTTTTATTCCTAAGGGAAAACAAATATATTTTTTTAAACTCTGGAACTACCACACGAATTTTAATTTTGCGAAATTCTCACCTCAATGTGGTTAAATTTGAAATACATTGTATAAATGCAGGTCCAACTGTGGAAACAGCTAGTTTTAGACGCGCCTCTTAAATAAAAACGGTATAGAACCTGAAGCAGGTTATAAAACCATTTTTGTATTGTTATATAACCTCTTTAAAACCTGTCATAGATGTAAAAGTGGAATTAAATTGATATATACGATTTATAGCTGTGAGGGATGTTTAAAACATCTTATTATAGTAAGCATTGACGATTACCATTCTTAAAAATCTTGAAGACAATAAAGTTATTTATTACTAAAAACTGCTTTTCATTCTTTAAGTCCTTCAAAAAGAAAATTTAAATAAATGAGCTTTCCTTTATTAGTTAAACAAAAATACAGATCATCAAAGTTTAAGAAAAATTGGCCCAGTAAAAGTTTCCTAGCTCACACAGCACATTCTTTTATAATCTTGTATTTTTAGCCACTAGTAGCAACACTGTATAGGAATAGGCGCCACCACACAGCAAAGATTGTTTTTGAAATGAGAGATTAAAAAAATATTTCAATTATAATATTAAAAACCATATATTTTGATAACAAACTCTAAAATAGTTTTAAACAAAAATAAACATTGTTACCATCAATACTACTACTGGAAACTAAAAAAAACGCAATTATTGTCTGTTTGTTTCTTACTATGCTAGGTGCGCGTCGGCCTTGGTGGAGATTACATGAAAAAATAATATTTTGTTTTTTTTTTTTAATAAGAAACATACAATTCTAAAAAGTAATCGTTTCTATAAAGCGATTGCACCTGTCATTTGAAAAAAATGTTAAATTTGTTTGACAAATTTGTGACAAATTGGTGCAAAATTTTCAAAAACCGACAGAAAAATTGGCTTCAAAATTTTAATTGTGGCACTTTTTAATCTTTATTTAGACTTAGACTTTACTATCAAAAACCTCTTTCACAGTTTGGACTGTCATCCTAAGAACATAGTGTGATATTTTTTTGTGCCGTTGAAAATTGTGATACAAATACTTTTTTTATAAAAACATGTTGCCACACTTTTCAAGCAAAACTTGCTATTTTCTAACCTTACAACTTCCTACCAAACTGAAAGACACTTGTAGCTGAAACGGAACCCTCCTCCAAGCGGTGCGAGGAAAATTCCGACATTAGTAAAAATATTCCTCTTCGTCGATGTCGCCACAGTACAAATCGTTGGGGTCTTTGGCCTCCGACTGGGCGTGTTTAGATTTAAACTTCGAGTACAGTTTGCTGTAGATATCCTGGTTTTCTTGTTTAAAGTCTTCGTTGTCGGAGTAAACTAAATCTCCTTCACCTAAAAAGAGTCTAATCAGTAATGTTTTTTTTAAAAATATATTTCAATTGATACCGAATTAGATTTCTTAAAAATGTTATTTCTGGCCTTTCTTATGAAACCTCCAGATATTATGATTTTTAATGTTTTCTGATCGGTTTCAAACAAACTTATAAAAACCATTCAGCATTTATGATTTTTATGACGAAGACTCATGGACAATCAGAGGCGTCACGTCGGGGGCGCCAGGGGGGAACTATAATCCCCTTCCCCATTTTCACCTTTTTTTTTTGTTTGTTGTTTGTATCGTCTGATTTAGTGTGATGACTTAGAGAGAGCGGGAAAAAGAAAGACGCCAAAAAATCAGGGATGATCTAGTTAAAAGAGAGATTCAGAGACAAAAAGAAAGTGAGAAGCATAGGATTAGAAGTTTTGTTTTTTTTATTATGAAGAAAAAGACTTTTAAAAGACTTTTGTATAAAACAGTTATTTTTCATTCCCCTGTTTAGGCTTTCATTCCCGTGTTCAGCCTATTTGCAAAAATTGTATTATTTCCAAAAATAAATAAGTTTTTATTTCAATTTGACAGAATTTTTCCCAAAAATAATTGAATTGAAAAATGAACGGTTTTCATGGAAAAACCCACACAATAGATATTAAAAATGGTAATAATAGGTAAAATATAAAAAATCTTATTGATGTATCGTTTTATTACTTTTTAGTCCACCATACCAATATGGTATGATGGACTCAACTATTAAAATTGTGAAATTTTGACTTTTCTTCATTTTATCAAGAATGAGTTGCTAGGTTCCAAAACACCTTAATCGACGAAAAAAAAAGTTATCTGTGGGTTTGTTGTCTGTCTGTATACACGATAACTCAAGAACGCCTTAATCGATTTTAAGGAAATTTGGTAAAAAAATTCTCTATCGGCTGACCATGAACTGATTAACTTTTGGGTAGGGTGGTGGGAGGTTGAAGGGGGGAAAAGGGGAATAAAATATTTAAAAAAATTGTAACTTTGGAACAAAAGTAAATAGCGATATACGGTTTTCAGATTTAAGTTTCCATGAATATGGACTACAAATTTTGTTATAAAGTCCAAATTCGTGGGAGCTTTAGTTTCCGAGTTATTTGAAAAAAACCTTAAAATATATTAAAAAATTCATAACTTTAGAATTAAAGCACCTATTGATATGCGATTTTTAGATTTTGATTTTCGTAAATATTACCCAAAAATTTTGTTATAAGGTTCAATCTTTCAAAGCTACAGTTTTAGAGATATTTTCATTTCCTTTCAACATAAAATAATTGATTGTATATACTATCCGTGCTTTCTAACACCAATTTTTTTTATTTAAGAGTAGAGATTAGAGACAGGAAAGTGTCGCACAGTTGGTCTAGAGAGGGGTTTTAAGAAAAAAAATATATAATCTTTAAAACATAGATTTTCGTTTTCGATACATCGCCAACTACCATTTAACGTAAAAAGTTAAATCCCCTATAAAGCCCTTTTCTGGGGGGCTATTTTTGGAAAATATACTGAAAATCTTTAAAAGCAACTTTTTATTTTGACTTCATATTTTAATTCTCGCTGAAATTCTCTTTCCAATGGTACCCCATATCTTAGAAACTAAAAAAGATATCTCTATTGTGTTTGTTATCGATTTTGAGGATATTTTAAGAGCAAATGAAACATGCATTTTTGTATAATCAATTATTTTGTATTATACCTTCATCAGATGATAACAAATCATCTTCCATCTTCAAATTATTTACGGCCTCTATCATGTCATCTTCGTTGATACTATCTATATCATCTTCCTGCAATAAACAAATAATACCTAATAAATACCCACTAGTTTCGTGTTATTTATAACATTTGGAAAAACCTTTATATAGGGTGTGACAAAAAAAACGCACTATCTTAAATGATTATAACTAAGCGAGAAACTCTCCGATTTTAACAATATTAAGCGGATCTATTTAAAAATACGTATATTTGTCCTCTAGATATTTTTTTGTGTGATACTGTATTAAATCTCAAATGCTCTCAGATGCTGTAACATTTTAAAAATTCGGCCAAGAAATAAGGAAGTTTAAAATGTTTAAATACACCAGAGTTTGAGTACAAAATCAACCTTATTTTTAAAAAAATACTAGTTTGAATAGCAATAACTTTTCCAAAAATTAAACAATTTTAATAATCTCTAGAGTTTTTGAAAAGCACAGTACTTAAAATTTATAGAATCAGTATCAAAACTGACATTTTCTAAAAATCCAAGATGGCAGACTCATTTAAACACTTTCTGTACAACATTGTATTCAATCTCAAACATTAGTTACAAAATCATATTCTTTCCAAAAATTTTGATGTGACACTTAAAAAATACCGTCAAGAAATAAAGTAGTTTTAATGTTTGAAAAGACGAGTTTTCCTTGGTTTGCCTTCAAACAAGTAGATTCTCGCAGAGAAACTGAGGTAAATTCTGGTCTATTTGAACATTTATCACTACCTTATTTGTTAACTAAATTTTTAAAGTGTTACATTGAAACACTTGGAAAGAATATGGCTTTGTAACTAATGTTTGAGATTGAATACTGTTGCAAATCCGTTTTTTTCTAAGGGGATCAAAAATGACTATTTTTTTTAAACAGGACCGCTATCTTGTTTGTTTTTTTAAAATGTCAGTTTTGTCACTGGTTTTATAAATTTTGAAACCTGTGCTTTTAAGAAAGTCTAAAATTATCAAAATTCGTCAATTTTTGGAAAAGTAGCTATTATTAAAATTGGACAGTTTCTCGTTTAGTTATAATCATTTAAAAAAGTGCGATTTTTTGGAACAACCTATATATTTATATTGAAAATAATTTTAAATTGATAAAAAAATAAGGTCAACATAAGATTAGTATTTGCAGCTTTTATCAAAACAATATTCTTTTTAATAGGCTATGCTATAATTTTATCAAACCGTCACGATTAGCAATTGCCAAATAATTAAACTAAAGCTAAATTAAAATATATATAATAAAAATCTCTTAAATTCTTTGTCACAAGACTGCCAAGCTCTTACAGACCACACCCACCTTTTCAGAAAAATCCGCTTGCTTGGCCAACACCGTTCTTAACTAAAAAGCCAGTTAGTTAACTCCTACCGTTGTCGCTATTATTATAACCAAATGGACATGTAAAACATGGATTTTCTGTCAGTTTGGCCGCTATAGTAGGGTAGAGGATACTAAATCGAAAGAATTAACTGGCTTTTTAGTTGAGAAGGTGTTGGAATGGCCATAACCAGTAGGGATGATGGACCAGTCTAACAGAGGTAGGTGTTCTTGGGTTTAGGATAGGGGGTGCTTCAATAAGACATTTGAATGAAGCTTACGTTTCGAGTATATTTTTATTCTTCTTCAGAGCTAGCAAGAAAAACTTTTGGTTTGAATTTTTGGACAAATAAAAAAAAATGTATATAACAATTCTAATAATCAGAAAAGGGAGAAGATTGGGTTAAAAAAAACGTGATTGTAAAACATATAAGATAGATATGTTAGGATCAAACACCGATTTCGGCCAATGGACGGAAAAATATGACCAAAACGCGTCCTGGTCACCAGCATATAGACCAGAACGCGTTCTGGACCTTTTGCCAGAACGCGTTTTGGTCATATTTTTCGTCCATTGGCCGAAATCGGTGTTTGATCCTAACATATACACTAAAACAATATAAAATTTTGTAAAATAATAAGAATTAATTGTTTTTTAAAATAAAGTACTTAAAAAAGATTAATATAGGCATTAGCAATATAAATAAATAGTATGTTTATCAGCTTACCTAACTCCTAGTCTTCTGCACAAAAATACAAAGTAGATGCTATAGGTAACATAATTGCATTTTTTACTTAGATAGCTATAGTGTCTACTTTGTGTTCTTTGTGCAGAAGACTAGGAATTAGGTAAGTTGATAAACATACTATTTATTTCTATTGCTAATGCCTATATTAATCGTCTTTAAGTAATTTATTTTAAAAAACAAAAATTAAATGTTAATTCTTAATATTTTAAATTGTTTTAGTGTATCTACCTTAGATGTTTTACAATCACTTTTTTTTTAAACCGATCTTCTCAACTTTTTGGAATATTGTAATTTATATATACAAATTTTTTTTTCGTTTGTCCAAAAATGTAAACCAAAACTTTCGTGTACCAAAACTTTTTCTTTGTAGCTCTGAAGAATAGCAAAAATATACTCGAAACGTAAGCTTAATTCAAGTGTCTTATTGAAGCACCCCCTGTCCTAAACCCAAGAACACCCACCTCTATAAGAATCGCAAGGGCAAGAATCTACCTGTGTATAATGGACCACTCTCTCACAAAAATTCTCAAAGGGTCTCGTCGAGGTTAATATACCTTCCGCGATGTTCGGAACATAATTTGTATGAAAAAACGGTTTTTTACGCTAAATATGGGATGTACTACATTTGCAATAAATGTGACCAGTAACACAGCAAGAGTGTGACCTTTAAAAGTATTTTAAAGTTGCAAATATTGGTACCGTCCCTTTTAATTTTTCTAACTTGCAACCATTTTCAATTTTTTGAACAGGATTAAAATGTCAAAATAAAATTCACAGGATTTTTACACAACAGTTTTTCAAGCTGAGAACTGAGAACCACAGAAATCCCAATATTTTTTTCCAGATGTCAGGACATTTTACAAAGATTCCAGGTCATTTTTTTTTCGGAATTTAATACGACAAAAAATACATGTTACTAGATCTTGGTTTGTGTTAGTATGTGCAAAAAAAAGCTATAAATGTAAAAGTGCGCAAGGACGGATCCAGTACAGGGGACGTTGCATATTTTATTTTGAAGGGGGGTGAGGGAAGAATTGTTAGTAGAGATTTGGTTAGTTTAGGTCGCGATTCTTCAAAAACGACAGAAAATCTCACCCGTCACAATTTTGAAAAATGGCAATTTTTACTTATTGCCTCATTTAAAATAAAAACGCAGCATCTTTAATATTTATCCTAACGTTGTAAGAGAAACTGAATAATTTTTTTAATAACATTTTGTAAATTTAATATTTTAAAGATATTCTGCAGGACTAGTTTACGGCGGAGCTAAAATGCTACTACGCGTACCAATAAACGTCAAAAAGCGTCGAAAATTCTCACCATGTGAAAGAAAAGACAGAATTTGTGTGACTTTTCTGAACAATGACAGCGACATATTCCATGGCTATCTATGGTTTTGTATGTTAAAAGCTTTAAAGGTTTGTTTACACACAAAAATAAGCTTAATAAAACACATTTTTAAATAAAAAAAAGGGCTTTTCACAAAAACTGCCTACAAAAATTAAAATTGGTATATTTTTTATTTACTGGAACAGTACTAAGAAACTAAATTTTAAGGAATATTAGCAAATAAGTCCTGACAAAAAAGTAGCTAGTGTGACGGTTTTTGAAGAATCGCGACGTGCGAAAAAAAATGTATGTATTGGGAAATCAATTTAACCGTGGCGAACTGATTTTTTTGCAAAACTTTACGTCATTGCATTTGTTTTCCATGGCAACGCGGAGAGTTTGTTTATTTTTGTCCACAGTGGGACACCAGAGCTTTTTTTGCACCGGGTCAAAAATTTGGGGATAGTTTACTTATTTTGATTTCGCATTCCGCGCCGCTAAAGCACATAGTAGGTGCCCCCATAAAGAATTTTTCATAAAAAATCAAAAATGGCAGAAAATTGTATACTGCATAATTACCCCTTGAAATAACTACAAGTGACTAAGCAATGTTGTTAGTTTAAGGAAATTTCTTTCTTTTAGATTCTTTTAAGGTGTATTCAGAGTTCCATAACTATAGCATGCATATGCTGCTGTCCTCAGTTACTACGTTTATACGCAACTAAAAGCGCTTTTATATAAGGATGGTTTTAAATAAAATCGCTTTCTTCAAGGGTTATGTCCTTCATTAAATGTCAGTTTAAAGAAAAAACAAATAAAACAACATAATTAATTAATTAATTAACAACAGATTTTTTGAAAGACTAGGGTTTAGTATTTTCTTTAGTTTAGAAGAAATGCACTAAAGTGTTTATAACAACCCTAAAATAGGCCAACACTGTTCTTAACTAAAACAACCAGTTAACTCATTTTCATTTTAGTATCCTTTGGCCTATGATCAATGCCATATTGACACCAATCTGACACAAAATCTATGTTTTACTTGCCAATTTGGTTATAAAAATGGCAGTCACAGTAGGCTAAAGGGCACTGAGGCAGTAGGATTTAACTGACCTTTTAGTTGAGAAAGGTGTTGAATGGGCTTTTGAGTGATAAACCGCTTCCAAATAAAATCGATTTAGTGCTTAAAAATCGGTTTTAGTGGTGTTTATATGACAACATTTTCAAACCATCCTTATATAAAAGCGCTTTAAGAGGCCTATATAAACAAAGTAAGTGTTCCGTAAGCCACAAGCGGTATGCAGTAAGAGCAGCATGCATTTGTTATTGTTTATTTTCCTTGCATCTTACCTCATACCACTTGCCTTACAGAACTCTAAATACGCCTTTATTCCTCTGGAAAACAAGTTATTTTATGTAGGTACCTATATATAATAAGTATGGACTACTCAGTTGACTACCACTAACATATGTGGAATTAGGTAGCATACAAATTAATAGTCCCACAGCCCATAACTTAAATTGTTAAGACCTTGCCGGACTTTGCATAATATTTATTCTTTATGTCCAGTCAGATGACATTTTAAACATATATATTCTTAAATTTTTAACTTTTTTAACAAGAAATGGACAAACATTTTGTCAAAAAAATATATTTTGTCATTAAGCCCCTCTTGATAGCATCGAAAAGTTAAATTAAGCTCCTCACAGCTGATTTTTCAAGGATTGCTTTATAAGTATTTAAAACACATGGTCACATTATCTAATTTAAACATTTCTGAGAAATTCTGTTGAAAGGACCTTAACTTAAAGGGCTCAGTTAAGGGTTAAGTTTGGAGGGGTCTCTAGAACATCTTAAAGAACACATACAAAGTCTCAACGGTGAGGTAGTCATAAATTTTCATAGGCCTGGGCTCACGGACTATAATGAAAATATTAGGTAAAGAATAAAAACATTATACAAAAAAATTGCGAGGCACATTTTGCTCACTTTGGCTTGTTTACTTATTTCTAAGTTTTCTCTACAGTAAAGCTAGAGAAAGTCCAGTTTTTAATACCTACCTCTATGCACTTTTTAAGAGTTGAAAATAAAATTAGGACCTGAATATTTTTGTAAATTTAAGGTGTCCAAGATTCCCCTCATGTTTGTTCAAGAATAAGCATACTGGCTTGAGGAAACTGTCTAGGAGGGAGGGTTCCTGAAAATACTAATAAGAAGGCTGCTCCACCTGGCAAAAAAAAACCTATGTGAACAGTAGAAAAGAATATGCAATGAGGAATACAATAAGCCTTGCAATACGCAAACTAGCTGCAGTGTCAGGGATTTCCTAAATCATGCCTTATTGTAGGAAAGAAATCTATCAAGATGGAATGACACTGCTTTTCTTGTCTTCAAGGTATATATATATAAAATTCAGAATTAAAATTCTTATTGTAACAATTTTAATCAGTCAGAGTATGTATGGAACTGAAAAACCAAGAAAAGTTGAGAAATTTATTCTTTGAAAAGGTCAGGAAATTTGACAAAAAAATATACAAAAACAAGGAAAATCTGGAAGCCCATCTGGAAAAAATTGATTTAAAAACAAATTAGAATCATGAAATTTGCCAAAATAAAATTTTGCAGCTGTTTTCTTTTATACAAAATTCTTGAAAAAATTATGATAAGTTTTTTACAAATGGTTAGAAAAAACTAGGAGACATCAGAGAATCCAATTAAAGGTTTTCTGTACAAACTCTGTTATTGACCTTATGTACTGATGCCTTTCTCATTTAAATCCCTTACCCAAAATTATTACTTCTTGTGCAAACTCAAAAATAAATAATTCAAATAAAATCCAAAAACTTAATATTTAATATGCTTGCACACACAGAAATACTACCTATTTATTTTTGTTGGCATATAGGTAGGCACCAAATGTAATGTTACATCTCTTGCTATCTTTTATGTAAACTTGTGTTTTCTGTTAGTGAATCATTTATTGTGTAAAAATTTGAAATGTGTAGCTTCTGAAAGAGATACCTACAGGTCCAAAAATCTCTATAATTTCCAAATAAAAGATCCTTGAACTAAAACTCTAATTACCAATGCCCAATGTAGTAAAAAATGCATAAGATAAGGTTGCGGCAAAGATAGGGTTGCAGAAGAACTTTCTCTTTTTTGGAGTTTTGTTTTGGTTGTAAGTGAACATTTATTAAAGCACTCCTTACTAGTACTAAAAAAAGCGTTGTAGCTAAATTAGACAAATGTTTACCTCTATTTTTTTTTATTTTCAGATTTCGGAATTTAGACAAGAAAACTACCAGAATGAACAATACAATTTTTATCCATTTTAGTTATTCACAGAACAATAACAACTATATGAGTAGAATACTATAGCATTTTTGTGTTGTAGAAATATTTTTAGCAATTTTAATTAACTATATATAATAAAATTTTAAAAAATATGCTGAAAAATTACATTTTTACATATACACCTCATTCCAAATTATCCGGACCCATTTCAATATCGCGGCTGATAATTAAACACAGAAGCTAAATGAAACTGTCATTGTCAGTGTCAAAAAATTGGTCTGCAGCAATTTGGAATGGAGTGTAATAAATATTTCTATTTAAAACATAATTAAATGTATTTGGTGGGCATTTCTGTTTTACGTCTCAGGACCGCGTGCCTACCGATGGTCACAAAACAGTGGAGGATTTGTGTCCACCGGTGGGCATCTGGTCCTTGGAAGTAAAACTAAATGCACACATGGCTCAACTTGTTGAGGTGATTATGGCCACAACATTATAAAAACCTATAGATATGCAATTAAATAAATTAATTTAAAAACTTATCTCAAAATTACTTATTAATAATCATTTAAATTAAATCTAACTTAAAAAAGAAAAGAATAACACGTTATTTTTTCCTTCTTGGGAACCGCCAATTAGTAGCTGTAGTTTCAAATATCAGGCTTCACGTGGTTAGGTTCTGAAATTAAAAAAAAAACAAAAGTATAAGTGTATGAACTGAAAAAATATTTTCTTACATATGATATATCAAATTGAGGGTTTTGGGATCCACTGATATCATTCTTTGGATAAAAAAAAAAAAATTCTGGAGATAATAGAAGGATCTTGGGACAAAATTTTGGGACCCAGCCCAAACTTATATTACCTCTTAACATATATACAACTTTAGAAGACTTAAAAATATCCCTAAAACTACCTCTAAATCCTCGTCTGAATCCCTATTGTAATAATTGGAACACCAAAATTAATTTTGGAAGACCCAAAAAACCCCTAAATCAATATATCACATATCTTTTACACCAATAATTTTTTTATGTTGCCCATTCAGGCTCCTTACATTACCCCTAAAAACTGTTTAACCCCCAAAATGAATTTGGTTAACCCCAGAATTTCCAAAGTGATGTCTTTCTATCAATAGTATGTTGTTTTTTCCACTTTACCCCTAAAACCCACCCTTAGGCCCCTTAAATTACCCCTAAAATTTTTTTTTACACCAAAAATGAATTCAGTTGATCCAAAAATTTCTTAATTGAGGTCACAAGTTTTTTTGTCATTTACGATTCTTTTTGCCCCTATGAACCTTAATTATATTATTCCCAAAAAATGTTTATTCTAAAAAATGGAATCAGTGTTTCCAAAAACCCTGAGGTTAATGTATTATACGTGTGTACTTGATCTAGTTTCTCATCAAAATTCTGGAATATTTGGGTTGTCAAAAAAAGTATATATTCCGACAAAAATATATATATATATATAGTCCATTTTTGATGTGTTTATTTAAAAA
Organism: Oxystoma pomonae; assembly: GCA_963921995.1. Classification (NCBI taxonomy): domain Eukaryota; kingdom Metazoa; phylum Arthropoda; class Insecta; order Coleoptera; family Brentidae; genus Oxystoma; species Oxystoma pomonae. The sequence goes on along the minus strand of OY998166.1, from coordinate 87,435,944 downwards.
AATGTTTACTGTTAAATCTGTTCTTAGAACCCTTATGGTGCCTATATTATTTTTTATTTTTTGGAGTTCTCCCAAAGGAGCCAGAGTTTCATCACTTGGATTTGTTAGCTTAGCTACCAAAATCTGTCAAAAAACCTTTATTATCAAGCGCTTCCTTCAAACATGGGAAAAATCCCATTGGCATCTTGACTTATGCTTGAAATAATTCAAATTCATGTTCAACAAAAACATAACAGGTGTTTTTGAGTATTTGGTGAACACCATACATTATACAATTTTAGTAGTCTAGAAATTACTTTTTAATATATTTTTTTCCATAAACAGGCTTTTTGGGGGTGACTTGAGAGATATGAGTTTTTCCAGGAGAAATTATATATTATATAAAAAAGTGGCTCGAATGACATCTTATTTAGAAGATCGTTTAAATTGCTTTACAAACATGCAAGATATTAAGTTTAAATTTGTCAAGGAGCGACAAATAAACAATTTCTTGCACAAAAGTCAGGAAAAAAACGTTGGTTTTAAAGTTACATTTTTCATAATAAAAAAGGGAATAAACATTTCATGATTTTTTTCTGATTGTTTTCTTAAACATACCATCCAAATAACCCTACTTTTATTCTTTAAATTTTGGTGGTCAAACTGATCCGCTGAAAAGGTTCAAACCTTTTCTTCATTCCATACCAAATTTAAAAGAAAATATCTTAAACACCAGTCATCCTAGCTTTTTAAAATTTTGACATAATTAATAGTAAAGACGTTTAAAAGACCTTTCCCTTTTTAAATTCCAGAGATAAAAATTACCCTATGAAAACAGAGCCAAAAAGTATCTGTAAGTGTCCCCCTTCAAAATTGTTCTCTGTTTTGTTCTTTGTGTATAGTTTTTCTGTTTTTCCTAATGGAATTGAAATAGATGAGGGGAGACTCAAAACATGTCCAGAAATAGGTCCAGAAAATTTGCAATAAACAATAAGAGTTAAATTAATTTTTGATATCGGATCTAGACTATAATAAATTTTGTATATTTAAGGAAGTTTTACCAAATATAATTGAAATCTGGGTGGTGGCACTTTAGAATCTTCTTCTTTTTCATTTTAGGTAGTTGCCTAAATATCCACTGCTCCATATGTTTTGTTATTATATACAGCTCCTAAAAGAATAATAAAAATAACAAGAAATATTCCATCTCTAAATTTTGATTCTATATTTTGCACTTTACGCGAGGACAACCAATATTTTTTAAAAATTTTCTTTTGAGTGGCACATGTTTATAAACTGTTTAAAAGATTTTTTGCATAATAATTTTTTAGTTACAGAAGCAGAGGTTTAGTTTTGTTATCTAAGTTATAAGTTAGAGACAAAAGTATCAAGCCAAATTAAATCAAGTTTTGTAATCTGCTGTTTTATTTTCCTGTGTTATATGAGTTTCAAAATCTAAGCAGGTTCACAGTGCATGATTCAACTTTCATAGAAGTGTTCACTAACCACCAATTATGTATTTAATTTATTTGAAAGATGAATGAGCAACTATCTATATTTTAAAGAATTTTTCCTGAATGTTCTCCAATTTCCAAGTCACTAACCTATTTTATTCAAAAAACAAGAGAGACTAAGGGCCGGTTTCTCAAAAGCGAGTTTGTGTTAACTCAAGCAACATAACCTAGTAAAAATCAGGTTAAAATTAACTCCAGGATAACCAGAGCTTCAAGGTGAGGGTAAGTTACCTTACCTCAGGGTTAACCTAAAAAAAATATTGGCTTAAAAACAGCAAGGAAACTGGGATTTATAGCTCGCGAGTTACTTTAAGTTTCTGATAATCCGCTATTGAGAAACTAGCCCTAAGAATAACTTTTTATCAGTAAAATTTTCCACAGTATTATTTCATGCTGCTCACTTAATATATTAAGGCTAAACGGTATTAGTGTAGTAAACAGTTTTCTTTAGATACCTATTTAGCACGTACCTGAGCCCCTAGGAAGTTCAAATTTATCAGTGATGAAACTTTTTTCATTTTTTTTAACTAAAGCGGGAACTAAACCACCCAAATCCTGAACTCAAACCAACCCAGCACTTTTTAGCAATTCCAGCGCTCATAAATTTTAACTCTTTAAGGACCCTAGTCAGTGCCTACATACAAGATTTTTTTCATAAAAAAAACCAAGTCAAATACTAAAATTAAAAAAAAACATTTACTGCAGTACTTGCTAAAAAAACGCTATCCAACTACATATTAAAGCAACTGGGTGTAGTGTTTAAGGTTGCATTTACAAGTGCATTTAACACTCCTGCTAGCTGTTACCACTAATTTAATGACAACAGGTTAACTTAAAAATCGGCTGCTGACGCTAAACGAAATAATCATATTCTATTTTAAACAGGAGCATCAACGACTAGCAAGAGTCTCTTCAACCTCTAAATGGAGATTTACTGACCTGTTTTGTTAATACTCAAGTATCCGTGTGTTTTTGAAACTGCTGTTGGGATCTAAAATATATCCTTAGGCCTCTAAGATTTCACTAGTAAACTTGCACATAACTTATGCCGCAATAATTTAAATTTAAAAATAAAATTGAATCAAAATAACAACAAAATTATGTTAAGTTATGGGAATGTTTCTGGCGAATTCCTAGGAATTCCAGCGAGCCAGTAAAGTTCTCTTGGTTCTTTGATAAACTCGGGGTAATGCTCGCGCAGCGCTAGGCCATTTTCGGCGGGCGACCGCACACGCGGAGTGGTTTCATATTCGTTTTTGAAAAAATATTTTTGAAAGATAAACATAACCTCGAATGGTTTTGTGTCAGAAAACGTAAAAATACCCTTCTGCCTACTGTGGGCCTTGTTGACGAAACACCTGCAGTTTCCATGGTATCGGGGGCTTTAGGATAGTTGGGGGCTTTAGGTTAGAGGGCGCTTTGCTTATTTTGATTTCCCAATATAAACGCAAGGGCTCTAGTAGTGACTCTAAATTTGTTGCCAAAAGTATGTTTTAAATGCGAAACAGGCGAAAATTTTGGGTAAATAAACTAAAAATGCCATTTTTTACACGTTTTAATGAATGAATGGTTTTCAAAAAAAATGATTAAAATATTAAAACTTTACTGGTAAAATATAGATTAACATAAATTGATTAGGTAGTAGAAATTTAGATTAATTGATGTGCGTGAACAAAATGAATGTTATATTTACAATATATAAATACATAAATAATATTTATATTTTGATCTATACTGAAGATCATTTTTTGCCACAAAAACCAGAAAAGCTACAAAAATTCCAGGATCCTTCACAAAATTCCAGAAAAAATAATTTTTTTCTGAAATTCACGAACTTGTGGGAACCCTGAAAAATTATTTATATACAAAGCAACCTTTTTCAAATTTTGGAATATGGTGAAAAAAACCATAGCAACGAAAACAGTTAAAGTTAAAAGAAAATGATTACACACACCAACAATTTTTAACCAGGCTTAAAGTTAACTTTTTAAATTTTTCTAGCAGAAACACAAGAAAAAATCAAATTTTTCAGGAAAAAATATTGTTGTAAACATTTAAACTTGTCTGTCGCAAAAAAAATATTTTAAGTAAAAATTTCCAAGAAAAACAAATTTTCTTTTACATGAAAATAAAAATCCAAAATTTATACCTCATCTGGATAATCATGGGTCCAAAAGTTTTCTGCATTTGAATCCTCACTATCATTTTCAGAGTCCTGGTTATCTAATCCATTGTCTCGAACTGAGCCATAAACCAGAGGATCTGATATTAGCGGGCATACACTAAAATTTTATGACCCATAAATATTTCAAGTAAAATTTTAAAACCTCTCATAACAATGCAATTTTTTCTAAGCCGTCCCCGAGAACTACCCCTATTTCCTTCGCTCCTGTAGTGATTTCTTTTTTACTTTTACGGAATTTGAAACTAGTGTCTCATCTATAGCTATACACTAAATTTCATCATAATCGGTTGAACGGTTTAGAAGTTACACCGGATTATGTAGAGTGGACCAAAAAAAAATACTGCAAAAAAACTGTTTTAACTGCCAATTTTTTATTTATTATCAGATTTAAACGCAAAAAAGAGTTTTGGAATGGTAACGAAATAGACTTATATGTCGAAGAAGAAGAAGAATTTTATTGAGCCAATAGAAATTTACATTTCAAATCTGACTCCTCCTCTACTACTTATAACTATTACCAAGGATTCAAAACTTATAGATGTTTTAACTTATTTTAACTTATAGATTTACCATACATAATTTTTACCTTAAATTAGTCTATTTTTGTCAAGTTATAGTTATAAAAAAAAGAAATGTTTTTTTTATTTTCACTTTAAATATTTTTAAATTTGAGTCTTTATTTTCTTGTGGAAGATCATTATATAAACTGACACCTTTGAAAGCAATTGAGTTTTTAAATTGATTTGTTCTTATAAGATGTAAATTTAATTTATTAATTGATCCGAGTCATATAATTATGTATTTGGTTTCGTGCAGTAAATTGCAGAGTTTAGTGCCTGTTGTTGTTTATAACTGAATTAATAAATAAACAAGTTTATTTTTTGTATATGTTTGAGAGACTAGGGATTCTAAAGTTGAAATATAATTACCTACTTGAATACCTTGGATGTAAGGCGTTTTTTATAGCTTTATTTTCTAAGGTCATATGTAGCTTTTTTAGTAGATTTTTGACAAGCTGAAAACCACACTAAGGTTAAATACTGCAACTTATTGTGTATTAAACAAAAGTAGACTTTTCTAAGTAGATATTTTGGTAGACAATAACTCAATCGCTTTAATATTCCTATAGGTGTACTTATTGATTTCACTAATTTTTGTATATGATTTTGCCAAGACAGGATTTCATCTATGTCAAGCCCTAGATATTTTATAACTTTGGAATATTGTAAACTTAGTTAGTTTTCTATTTGAATATGATTACTGTTTATTAGGTGTCTATAGCTTTTGTTTATGAACATGTAACTAGATTTTTCTATGTTACGTGTCAGTTTGTGAGCACTAAGCCAATATATTAATGATTTTAGATCATATTTAATTTTTTCAGTTATTTCCTGGTGAGATGTGCCATGGTATACATGCAGGGTGCCATCTGCTTAAAGATTAATTTGCCCATGGAGGTCTAGACTAGCAATTGAATTTATATATATTAAGAAAAGTGTGGGGCCCAATATGTTTGTCCACACTGGGACACCAGAGATTTTTTAGCACCAGGTCAAAAATTTAGGGTTAGGTTACTTATTTTGACTTCGCATTCCGCGCTGCTTTTTTCGTAAAGTGTGTGCGGTCTGGCACGCGTCCGTGCAAGTCATGATACGTTGCTGTAGCCCGAACTTGCCGTACCGTCATTACCGCCGCTGTACCGTACCACAGCGCAAATAACTCTCTAGGTCCATGTGACCACGTGTTTATTTTGATTTTTCAGACAAAAACAATAAGTTTTTCTATTGTGTTTGTGACTCGGTTTCTGCTAATTAATGCGATACATGTGCCCCTTGGCGTGCTTAAAGACTACTAGGTACCTATTTAGCACTGCCTAGGAAGTTCAAATTTATCAGTGAAGTCATTTTTTTCAGTTTTTTTTAACTAAAGCGGGAACTAAACCACCCAAACCCTGAACTCAAATCAACCCAGCACTTTTTTTAGCAATTCCAGCGCCCATAAATTTGAACTCTTTAGGGACCCTAGTAAGTGCCTACATACAAGATCTATTTCATAAAAAACCGAGTAAAATACTAAAATAAAAGAAAACCATTTACTGCAGAATTACTTGCTAAAAAAACGCTACCCAACTATAAATTAGAGTAACTGGGTGTAATGTTTAAGGTTGCATTTGCGAGTGCATTTATAATTGAATTGGAAGCACTCCTGCTAGCTGCTACCACCGGTTTAAGGACAACAAACAGGTTAACTTAAAAAGCATGCCGATTTAAAAACCGGCTGCTGACGCTACACGAAATACCTAATCAATTTTATTTTAAACAGGAGCGTCAACGACTAACAAGAGTCTTTCCAATCTCTAAATGGAGCTTTAGTGATCTGTTTTATTAATACTCAAGTATCCGTGTGTTTTTGAATTATGAAACTGAGGTAGGGATCTAAAGTCTATCCTTTGGATTCCAAGATTTCACTAGTAAACTTACACATAACTATGCCGTAATAATTTAAATTAAAAAAATTATTTAATCAAAATAAAAACAAAATAATTTGCGAGCCATTAAAGTTCTCTTGGTTCTTTGATAAACTCGGGGTAATGCCCGCGCAGCGTTAGGCCATTTATTTGTTTTAGAACAATGTTTTTGCTGTCAGAAAACGTAAAAATGCTCTTCTGCCCCACTGCGGCCCTTGTTGACAAAACACCTCCAGTTGCCATGGTATCGTGGGCCTTAGAAAGCGTATTACCTTTGAAACTACTTAGCCTATTTTTATTAAACATAGCCAAGAGCACTCACTGAGGGACAGGCTCCAAACAGAAAAAAACCGAATGCCAATCGGTTCACTGATTCGAGATCTACACATGCGCAGAAATACACACACACATAAGCCATTTACTAGCGGATAACCAATTTTAACCAGAGCATATTAGCGATCACGGTTTGAACCAAAGTAGGGGGAATTTTTCTGTCAATAATCAGCTGGCTGTTTCACTTTTGGTTCCGGAGCAGGGTTACCTTTGGTTAACTTGACAGCACATTGTTGTTTGGGGTTAGATTTTCTTAACCAACTTTTGTGTGAAACAAAATAAGTATGTAGGTAATGTAAAACGTACTGCTTACTGACGTGACTGCATTTCCGACAGTGTCGTGAGATATTTTTTTTAAGTAGGGTTAATGGCTTGTTTTAGAAATACCATAAGGGGTGGCATTTCTTTGGCCTGTTTATACTTATACTTTTAAGACAGTTTATGTTCATTTGTGAGATTGGACTGTCTGTTGGACTAGGTTAGACTTCTGAACCGCTTGACAGATTTTCATGCAATTTGCATAGAAAAAATAGTACCTATTTGATAATACACAAGGCTTTATTATTATTATGAAAAACCATAACTTTAAAAACACGATAACCAAGCCATATTGGCGAATTTAATGGTTATTAGTATTTTGATGGAGGGGGTAATGACATATGACAAACCAAGGATAACCAATTGGTTGAACCAAGATATTTTGGTTATCCGCTAATAAATGGCTATATAGGGCTCAAACACTTGACACAATGGAAAAGTAACACATTTAATTATGTATTTTTACCACAAATAGATTTCTGAATTTCTGAAGTTGTTAGTTAAACTACATGCAAGAGCTATTAAAAAAGCAAATTTATTACATTTATTAATTTTTTTTATGAGTTACTTTTCAGGCAATATAGTAATAGGTAGTACAGGTTTTAGTAGGGTTCATGAGACATTTTATTTTTAAATCCAGAAAAAGTTGTTTTAGATTTGAAGGACTTAAGTCAAATTTGTTCGCATTAAAGAAAAGAGTCTAATTTATTTAAAATGACAAATCTTCAAAAAACTGCAAATTCTTAATTTGATTCTCATCTTTATGGTTTGTATGTACTGTATAGTCGTCCGGCTAAATCCCAAATAGCATTCAATTGTTCATTTTGTACAGAAAGCATGAAATTAGGCTTATTCTTTGGACATGTCTTTAAAATTTAGTTTGAGGAAATCGATCATCGGATGATTTTTTCAAAATGGCCGTATATATTTTTTAAATTGTAAAAATACGGAGGAATTAAAAAAAATATTAACATTGGCGTGTGACCTTTAATAATATTGAAGTGACATTTCACCGAAAAAATGCATTTTGAAAAACTTTTTTTTATTTTTTTTATAATATACAACGATAATTTAACTACCTTTCCTTATTGGCTTTTTGCTCACAGGGTAATTAGTTTAGTTATACTAGGCCAATCAAAGTAAGATTTAAATAAAACAACATTAACAATTGTATTGTATGTTTTAAATCTTACTTTCACTGGCCTAATGTAACTAAACTAATCAGTCTGCAAGCAAAAAGTCACTTGGAAAAGCTAGTTCGATGTTCTTTTTAAATTATTAAATTACAAAAAAAGACCTGTCACTGTTTTCTCAATTATAAAAAAGGTTTCTCAAAAGAATCCTTTTTTTGGTACAATGTCACTTTTTAAGATCATTGAAGGTTACAAGTCAATGTAACAATTTGAAAAAATCGTCTCTATCTTGACTCCGAGTAAAAAAAAACATAAAAAAATAAAATTCTAAATCATGAAAACAAAAAGTTATTAGCAGACCCTAAACAAATATGAAATTACCTTAACGGACTTTTTGTATCACAAAACCAGCCAAAACATCCCCAGCAAAAAGCACTAATCAACATCAAAATAAAGACTCCAAAACATATACAAAAAGCTCTTTCTTAACACCAACAACACCACAGGAAATAGAGGAAACCACTAAAAAAACTACAAAAACCATCTGGCATCGACAACATACATGGCAGAGTCATAAAAAACATCTCGCAAGTCAGATCAGTCCCCATCTCATGCCTGATCAATACATTTTTTACCTCAGGGCAATTTCCCAACTGTCTAAATTTAAAAACAACTGACCACAAACTGAAGTAACAAAATAACCATCAGTATGGTGAGACATCGAAGGGTCAACATCGATATTCAACATCATTCAGTTCAGAAACATCAAAAATATAGTTAACAAAGAAGTACTAAGAATAATGTACTTTGGGCTGGTACAGTCCATCCTCCAGTACGGGCTAGTCATTTTGGAGTCTTCTGCGCACTTTGATAAAGCTTTTAAAAAGTAAAAAAGTGTGTTCTGTAGTATGGCAGGGGTACCTCAGTCAACAAGCTGTTTAACATTTTTTAAACAATATAACATACTAACACTCCCATGTCTATACATTCTTCAACTTGTTCTATTAAAAAAAAATAATGAAAATAACTTAACAAAAAATAAAGACATACACAACTAGACAAGAGATACACCTTCCATACTCCAGACTGAGTATATGCCAGAGCTCGCCAGTACTTATGGGAATAAAATGTTTTAACAAAGCCAAAAATATTTTTTTAAATGAAAAAACTAAAAAACTAGAACACTGCCTTAAAGATTTTCTGGTAGAAAACTGTTTTTATACCATAGCCGATTTTTTAAATTTCAGAAACTGACCCTACCGGTAAAGTTTACTATTTTTATATTTTATCAATGTTTAAAGAAAGTGTGAGGGGAAACCATTCATGTACAGTGTTTATTTATATATGTGGTAAGGTTTATTACTCTTAAGTATCTTAAGTACTTTTCTTTCATTTTGTTCACCGCCTACTTTATGGTAACAAAAAACATCTCTTGACTAGTCTGATAAGTTCTAGTATGTGCTACTTAAGGTTATATGCTGTAACTTTAGATGAATAAATGTATTTCTATTCTATTCTATACATCGATTTCCTCGACAAAAATTGGAAAGAATTGTCCAAGGAATAAGTTTGCCAAATTCCATGTTCCAGCACAAAATGAACAATTGTGGACTTAAGCCGAACGATTATGTACTGGGATCTTTCAGAGATAATACAATTGGACTTTGTCATGATGAAAATATCCGCACTATGCTAAGGAAAACTTATTAAATCCACTCTTACCTAAACTGGTCTAATTCATCATTATCTCCCAAATAATCTGAACAGGTATAATAAAAATCATAAACGTACTTCTTCTCTTCAGATTTATTTAAATTTTCTGTTAAAGAGTCATTTTTATTGCAATCAGTTTCTATATCAAATACTCTTAGTTCCGAGGTAGTTTGAATTTGTTCGCTAGTTTTTTCTTTATTAGTTAAAGTCTGTCTAAAGCAGTTGACAACTTTATATCTACTGTTTTTTGAATTTTCTTTGACTTTGGTTCTAAGTTTAACTAGCAAATCTGATGGGGGTTTCTTGAATTGTTCTTTTAGCTCTTCTGCAGTGGCAACATTGTGTTTTTTAAAAAGGTTTTCTATATTTTCTTCCTAAAAATAGATAAGACAATAAATCTTTCAAAAAAATATATTTATTATTATATATTGTTCAACAAAATACTGACCTGATGGTATCAGGCAATAAACTAATAAATTAGGCCTGATCCCTGTCGATAATCAGTTGCCACCAGTTTCTATGCTCCATTTTATTGTCGTTTAAATGTCTTTATAGTCTTAACATTCTGTAATCCTGATTTATTCTATGTAAATAATTTTGTGTCTTTAAATATTATTTTAAATATATATTTTTTATATATATTTTACTTGTATTACATGTGTTTAAATTCTCATAGGTTTTTGTTATTTATATGTCTTATTTTTTTTTGCTTTTTTTGAATATTTCACCTTATTAAAAAATAAAATAAAATGGTTATCCTAATTTAATTATAAGTACATGAATTATTTAATTATATACGTGATGTTTTTACCTGTTATATTTAATTAGAAATTCAATTATCTACAAGCTGTGAAGTACCAAATATTGCTTTGTAAATAAGAACTAGTTCTTTGTACAATAAAGTATATTCTGATTCTATGACAGTTTCTTAAACCTTGATAAATACCCAACTTTTTTTCTATTTAAAAAAGAGGCACTTGGCAGCTGCTTTTTATTTTTAGATTTTTTTTGTTTACTATGTTTAATTTTTACATAAGTAAAGTAAGAAAAGTGTATTTTGCAAATTTTTTTTTTATGGCAAGGAAAATGATATCTGGTGTGTGAGTTTTCTCAAAAAATTATTCTGACTAGTAATTATACTAATCACTATTATATTCTTACTATTATTTATTGCATGCACCCCACGACTTTTGTTTATGATTAGTCTGTTTACTCTCTCTTTTTACTCTTTTGTGTGAAAATTTGAAATCCTTCAACCACCCCCTACTAACACTAGTAGTAGTAGAGAAAGGGCGGCACGAAGCCGGGCAAGTAGGTCACCTTGGCAGTCTACCCTCCTGGTCTTTATGTTTTGTTTACAAAGTCCAGTATTTTATCCTACTTGAGCATAAACAACCTTGGTCTCGCCCTCGCAGTCTGCTATGACAAGTTGTTGAGATTTAAGTGTCTTGTCTGTTCTATTTTGATGTTACTTAAATTTTAAACCCTTATTTTATTCTGTAAATGTGTTGAAACCCATAAGACTGATGGTAATCGTTTTATGTATATTTTTTTAATAAGTAATTGTTGTTTTTTTAATTTTCTTTTAAAAATTATTTTTTTAAATTTTAACTGTCCTTTATAATGTAAAGTTACTAGGTACTTATATTACAATTCAAGTCAGTATATAAAAATTACTTAAAAAAATAAACACCATAATATCAAATGTCATAAAATACCCTTTTTTAAAAAATAAATCACTAATTACAAAAAAACAAAATTTAGTCTTATTCAATTATTTTATGACATTTGATATTATGGTGTTTATTTTGTTAAGTAATTTTTGTATTTTGACTTGACTTGCATGCTATGGCACACTTAGCATCAATAAAGAATCTGAATCTGAATCCTTTATATAACCAAAACATGTCCGTTTTGGTGACTGAAGGGGTTGTCACCTCTCTTTTTCTTCAATATGTCATACATACATTGCAATTGTCGTAATTTTTGTTATAACGCACGCTCTGTCACTGTTTTATTAACAATAAAGATAGTGACGGAGTGTATGTTATAACAAAAATCACGACTATTACAATGACTATTCTAGTGCGACAATTTATAATCTTTTTGGGAGTACAGTACTCCTTTTTAAAGCTTTATTTTCATTTCATTTCATTTATTGACGGATTTCTTTTCCATTACAATATAAGAAATATGACTAAGTACATCAGTATATATAAGTATCAATTTATTTATTTATTTATTTATTCATACAGTATCAACAGCACTAGCCAATTACAGATACCACCTTAGCCTAAAGAAAATAGAAAGAAACAGCACAATTGTAGTTCAAAATAATAAAATTATGTAACGCTTCGTAATTTACCCTCAAATAGTTTTTTTAAGTTATTATATTAACAGTGTCAATATTCAAAAATATTTTGTAAATGGGAGAATTCTTGTACTTTGTTCTTGGGTGTGCAACATAAAATACATTAGAGCTACGTGAATTTAAACGGTTAATTGCAAATGGTATTTGCGCCAAAATATCGGGACAGTCAATACCGGTTTTTAACAGTTTAAACATCGTGCAAAGTATAATTTTAATTCTTCTCTTATTCAATGAGAGTCTATTAAAATAAAGGTATTCATTATCACACCTACGAGAGGGATAAACTCCATAGCTAAATGTTATCCAAACATCATATTGCGGTGACCAAATAATAGTGGCATATTCCAATACGGATAAAACCAGGGTGTCAAAAAGATGCAAACTCACATGAATATTTAAATATTTTGTGTTTCGTGCTATAAGTCCAGCAATTTTATGGGCACTATCAATTTTTAACAAGGCGGTGTCAAAAATAACACCTAAATCTTTTTGTTGGTCAACTCTTTGGAGATGATTATTATTTAAAGTGTAAAAGACATACAAGAACATGTACCAACATTTATTTTAAAATTATTTGTATCACACCAGTTAGCCACATCACAAAAATCCTTTTGTAGGGTCACACAGGTCTCAATAGAATTTACCTGGACAAAACATTTAAAATCGTCAGCTATAACAGCAAAGCTTTGGAATTTTTAACTTGACGCACTATATATAGCTAAAAAAAGTAAAGGTCCCAAATTTGAGACTTGTGGAATACCCTCGGGAATACCTGAAGTACTTTTATAAATCGCCGACACTTATCTTTTTATGAGATACGAGTGAATCAATTTTTTAAGGTACAGTGAAACATCCATATCTGACAAGGCTTTTATTATTATGCAGTGTCTAACTCTTTCAAAGGCTTTTCTCCATGTCTGTGTAAATTACGTCTACTTGAGATTTATTGTTAATTGCTTCATGGACATATTGACAAAAACTAATTAAGTTAGTTAAAGTTGACATGTGTCTTTTCAGATCTTATTCCTATCTCTCCTAAAAGTGATCCTATCACTAAAACATAAACTCTGCAGTACCGATTGAATCGTTAAAACAGGTTTCAGTAAGAGCGATGATATCATAATCATTATTTAAGATGTTACTCTTTAATTTATTTATTTAGAAACCTATCAACAGCAGGGGCCAATTAAAGATACTGCTTAAATTTAAGAAAAGAAAAAAATACTTAATACTTCCATACATAATGTTGCTGTAAAAATTATAGTTATAACAAATTAAAAAAATAAAAATGCAAGGAATACAACAAGTTTTAATTATTCCTGAGTTTTTTTTCAATAACTTTTTTATTTAACAAATCAATGTCAACTTCAGAAGCATACAAAATGAATACATTGCACATTTTATATACAGGCGAGTTTTTAGTATATTATCAAAAAAATATTGTCAAAAAACACAAACTTTTTAGAAATTGTTAAAATAATCCAGAGTCTGGACCCAAAAAAAGTTCCAGGTTATGACGACATCGATACAAAAACAGTCAAGGCTTGCATCTTTGAACTCGGCAGTGTCTTATGTAAGTTAATAAATCAGTCTTTTAACAGCGGTGAAGTGCCCACAAATATGAAATTGGCAAAAGTCTTCAAAGGTGGCGACAGGCAAAAACCAAATAACTATAGACCAGTTTTTTTTTTCAAGGGTATCAAGGGGAAATCTTGCATAAGACGCCCGCACTACTTTCCTGCCAGAGTCATTTCTCCTCTACCAGGAGAGCCCGGGTAGTGTCGGATTCCTACCGACTAAAACCCCTCGATTGTGACTCCAACCTGCCAGCTGGCAAGCCACAGTCACTGCACTGCAGCCATTACTGGCTTATTGTGCACCCTCTTAGTTCCTAGGCTAACCATTCCATTAGTTTTATCCCCTGCGCAAGTTTGTACAGGTCCTTAATGGAGTAGTCCCCAGTCAATATTGGGTCTAGTTTAACTACCCCAAATATTAGATGCCTTTTGCGATCCAGTGCCTCGCATTGGCATATTACATGTTCTACTGTTTCTGGTTCCTGATTGCATAGTCTGCAGCTCAGGTCTCCGTGATATAGGCCCATGTTATTTAAGTGAACTTTAACCGCCATATGGCCGGTCATAATTCCTATTATAGTTCTCACTTGCATCCTACTATACTTTAGCAGGTCTTTGGTGAGCTTAGCATTTAGGCCTTTGATAAAGGCTCTGCTGTGTCTTAGCCCCTGTCTTCCTAGCCAGTGGCTTTCATGTTTTTCTCTTATCCAGAGTTTGACCTGGGATCTTATTGTACATTTTGGTACCCCCAGGGCTGGCTCTGGTCCGATGTATTTTTTTGACGATCCTTGTCTTGCAAGTTCGTCAGCTTGGATACCTCTATGTCCCGGCACCCATACTAAAATTATTTTATTATGTTCCGCCAGTCTCATTAGTTCATCAAAGCATTCCCACACTAGCTTTGAGGTTACCTTCGGGCACATAAGTGCTCTAAGGCTGCCTGGCTATCCGCAAAATTTTTTGAATTTTTAGAACAACAACTGGATAATATAGACTTTTCAACTTTTAAAACTATTATTATTGTAGGTGACTTCAATATTGATGTCAATAAAGAAAATACATGTACAAAAAAACTTGTTGAGGTTTTGCAACACTTTGGGTTATACCAATTAATTAAGGAAAATACACGAGTTACAAGTATGTCAAAAACATGCATAGATTTACTTGCTACAAACGAAAAGAAACTAGATTATAAAGTCCAAGATACTCCGAAAATATCAGATCACAATAATATTATTATCTCGTTAAAGGGTGGTCAAAAAGATTAAAAAAATAAGAATATAATATTAAAAACAAAAAGGGATTATAGCAATTTTAATGAACAAGAATTTAAAGTAACATTGCTAATAAATTCAATGTGGGTTCAATCAAACGAAGTAAATTTATTAGCCAATAATTTTGTCGAAAACATTGTAAATAGTTTAAATAGGCATGCACCATTTAAAGAAGCTAGGTCGTTTAATAATTTTAAATTGAATGTATGGTTTACCCAAAAGGTTATGAATTTAATAAAGGAAAGGGACATACTTTATAAAAAAGCAAAAATGAGTAACAGTGCAGAAGAGTGGATTAGATATAAGAAAATAAGAAATGAGGCTACTAAAGAGATAAGGAAAAAAATGTGGATAGGCTTAAAGGAACTCTTAGGTAAATCGCAGGTAGCATATAAGGAACAGGTATGTTTCGATGGACATATTTTAACAGATAATAAGCAAATTTCGGATAACTTTAATTCATATTTTAGAGAAAGTATAGAAAATATTGTAAATAAAATAACTCCATTCAACAGTTTTCAAAACATTCTTCAGTACATTACAACTCCTACAAATAAGTTGCATACTTTTACAGAAATAGGCATGGCTGAGTTAAAAAGCATTGTATTTTCAATAAAAAAAAATACTATTGATAATGATGGTATAGATCTTAAGTTAATTAAAACATTTTATAATACAGTAGGTGAAAAACTGTTAAATGTTATAAATTTGATATTAAAAACGGGAAACTACCCTGAAAAATGGAAAACAGCCACTATTACACCAATAGAAAAAGTCAAAAACACCATGCTTTGTTCAGAGTTTCATCCTATAAATACACTACCAGCTTACGAAAAAATATTAGAGCTTGTAATAAAAAAAACAACTTCTGGAATTTTTAGATTTCAATGAGATACTTGCCCTGCAGCAATCAGGTTTTCGTGCGTCACACTCTTGTGTTAACCTAGAATTATTAGTCCTAAAATTGGAAAGGTGTGGAATTGTGGAAAATGCACTAAAATTAATAAATAATTTTGTAAGACCTAGAGACCAGCAGGTAAAATTTAATGGAGTTGTTTCCGAGAGACTCCAAACAAGGCATGGTGTACCACAGGGATCAGTACTAGGTTGTGTGCTGTTCATATTATTTATAAATGATATCGTAAAACATGTTAAATATGGTAAGCTTAAATTATTTGCAGATGATGGTTTATTATATTTTTGTGGTACTCCAGAAGAAATTGAAGTTTATAAATATTGACTTAAATAATATTTATAAGTGGTTGTGTGATAATGGTTTATCATTGAATATTGATAAAACTAAATTCATGATTATTGCATCTAAAAATCAGTTGCAAAAAATCAAATCTGAGAAAATAAAAATCAATATAAAGGTAAACACTACTCAGATTGAAGAGGTGAAAAATTATAAATATCTTGGTATTATTATTGACAAACAAATTAATCTTAAGCAACACTGTGCATATGTGAAGAAGAAAGTAGCAAGAAAAGTGTATTTTCTTTATCGTCTTGATAAAAAAAGTTTCAACTTTTTCCAAATTAATTGTCTTTAAATCAATAATTTCACCTCACTTTGACTATTGCTCTACCTTACTGTATTTTTTAAGTAACGAAGATATAAAATCAATACAAAAAATTCAAAACAGAGCTTTACGAGCCATTTTAATGTGTAAAAAAAGAACCCCAATAAAAGAAATATTAAATAAGCTTTCTTTAATGAGTATCAATCAAAGATTAACATATAATATGCTTGTATTTATATTTAAATTAAAAAATAAAATGTTACCAAGTTATTTGAGTGAAGAGCTAACATTTATGGAAAATATTCATTCATATAATACAAGGGCACGTGCAAGAAATTACTTTTACATTAGTTTATCTGAAAATAGAGTAGAAACTTTATTTAGTAAAGGACTTATAGTGTTTAACAATCTTCCAAATGAACTTAAAAATATACAGGTGCTAGGTACTTTTAAGCTTAAATGTCAGAAATATGTGTTTAAAAATACTAGTTGGTTGGTTTAGTACTTATAGGTCTCTAGTTTTGTTGATACCTACTTGACTTTGTAAACTGAGAGCTTATCGTGTCTTAGCTAATAAAGTGTTATATATATAGATATGGTCTGACCGAAGTAACACATTCTATTATTCTCTCTTGCACATTCTAGGATGGCAATGATTTCTGTTTGGAATACTGTCGGGTACGATCCCAGTGAGAAATACAGGTCTCTCCTAGGTCTTTCCCCGAATATTCCTGCCCCACTGCCTTCCGTACCAGATCAGTCCTTCCTGTGGCAGCGGGTTGTTTTGTCCTGACCACACTACTCTATCCTGTATAATACTTCTAGAGTTGGTCCATACAGGTACTTGGATGACATCTGGTCTGATCTCATGTGTGGGATTGGTATGTCTAGAAACCTCTCCTCTCTATTATGCATTCTGGTCTGTGGGTTTATAGTTTTTTGGAGCCGATAGAGTCCGATCTTTGCCTCTCCCTGTATCACCAAGTGAAGTGGGGGAAGGTCTAAGAGCACCTCCATCGAAGTTGTTGGTGTAGATCTCATTGCACCTGTAACGCTGAGGCAAGCAAGTCTTTGCACCTTGCTTAGCTAAGCATCACAGCCTGCTGAGTTACTTTTGACCACCAAACCAGAGATGCATACGTGATAGATGGCATTACCACTGTCTTGTACAACCAGTGTACCATGTGTGGTTTGAGTCCCCATTGGGTTCCATGTAAGCGTCTAATCTCCGCCAGGGTGATTTCCGCTTTCTTTATTATGTTCTCGATATGTCGAGTCTATGTTAGCTTAGAGTCCAGTATTACCCCTAAGTATTTAACATCTCTCGATAGCTGAACTTCCTCATTTCCCAGAGTTAGAGGTCCGAGTCCCTCCTTCTAGTGAAGGGAATTACGACTGTCTTCTGGGAGCTGATGATCAGTTTTTCTCTATCAGCCCATTGTTCAACAGTCCTTAGGGCCTGTTGCATTCTGTCCCTAATTGTTGTGTTGAATTTTCCAGGAACCAGAATGACAAGGTCATCTGCATATCCTATCACTTTGAAACCCAACTGCTTTAGTATCCTTAGAAGCCCGTCCATGACAAGGTTCCAGAGCAAGGGGGAGAGAACTCCTCCCTGCGGACAACCCCCTGCCACATGGACTGCTACAGTCTCATCTAGCAGTTCAGTGAATACAATCCTGGACTCAACCATGCAGCCTATCCATCTGCTGCAGGTTTCCTCGAGGCCTGTATGCCTTAGCGATCCATGGTATGGTATGTCCAGGAAAGCCCCCAAAAGCACCTCCTTGTCTTCGATCGTTTTCTCTGCCAGCTTTGCTAGTTGGTAGAGTGCTGTTTCCGTTGATCTTCCTGTTATATAGGCATTCTGATCTTCGTGAAAAGGTCTTGATTTCATCATTTCATCCCTTATATGCCTATCTAACAGTTTCTCAAGGGTTTTAAGCACAAAAGATGTAAGACTTATAGGCCTGTATGCTTTCGCCGTATTGTGGTCCTTGCGTCGAGGTTTTGGTATAAACACGGCCCTGGTCAGCCGCCACATTTTAGGCACATAGCTTAGGGCCAGGCTTGCTCTTAATAGTGTGCATAATCTGCGTATCAGCTGGTCTGGTCCCTTCTGGAGCTGGACAAATCCCGTCCGGTCCCGGTGACCAGTTAGTGTTTTACCTATATTATCAAAAGTGATGGAAAAGGTTGTCAACTCACAGCTAATTAACTTCTTAAATAGTACCCAGCAAACAGTGGTGGTACGGGTTATGTCCGGCCGAGTGCCGTCAGCGTTGGGTAACCATCTGTATCTCCAAAATTATACCGGCCCCCTGCTTTTTTACATACGAGCTACCGGTCCGGATAAAGAACGCATGGGCCAGTAATGGCCGTTTATGTTCAAATAATTCTAAGAGCCTCCTCGCCTAAATGAAAAGCAAAGTGTTTAGTGCACTTTAGATTTAATCAAAGAAATAGCACTGTTCCCTAATAGCACAGAAATATTTCCCGAATATCCTCAAATCCTCTCAGCATACCAGGGATGTTCAGGGAATGTTCTGTGTTCGCAGTTTTGATATTTCTAGAACATCCTGTTAGAATATTCATAGAATATTTTCGCAGGATTTTTGTAGCACATTTATGAGCTTGAAAAAATATGTTCTCTTACAAAACACCCTAAAAAAATTTTTAAAAATTAAAAAAAAAGTTTTTAAACAGCAATGAGATTTGCACTCTCAATCTTCTGGCACCCAACACTTTTCCAACGACTTAACCTTTTGCGCTATGGGGACTTATGGGAGAAATTATATATTAGCAGGATATAACCGGATATCACCTTTTGGATCACTCCTGAACGGCTCAACGGATTTTCATAATTCTTTTTTTATGAGATAAAACTATTACCCCCCTCCCCGAATCCTCCCAAACGGCAGTGGAAGGGGATTACGTTATTTGTTCAATGCAGGATAACTCCCGATGCATGATCGTAGATAGAAAAATATTATTTCCTTTCATGATTTGATGATGATAATGAGGAAGGAAATTGGCAGAACATTCACGGAATATCCCGCAAAGAATATTCGGTGACTGTTCTATCCAGGGAACGTATTTTCAATGTGCTGTCAATATCCGAAAGGAAGGGCATTTACATATATATCACACTTTATTAGCTACAAGAAAGTAAGCTCTTACAATTTGCAATTTACAATAAATTATAGATTTTACAATACTAATTCTAACTTATGCATAACTTAAGTAAAAAAATGTAGTTACTAACCAAAATATGAAAAGAGAAAAAATCTAAATAATTATAATTTAATCTACTTATTTAATCAATCACCTTAGATAAAATCTCTGCTAATTAATTAAAATGTCAATTTAGTTTCAATCAAAATGTTAATTAAATTTCGATTTTTTGAAATACATAATTTGTACATTTTTGCTTAAAAATATGTAATGATTGTATTTTTTTTATTTCTCCAGGTAGTGTGTTATATAAAATAAGTCCTTTACTAAAAATTGTGTCTACTCTGTTTTCAGAATTACTTATGTAAAAATCATTGTTATTTCTTGCCCTAGTGTTATATGAGTGTATATCTTTGGTAGACTTTAATTCCTCGCTTAGATATCCTGGAAGAATTTTATTTTTTAATTTAAAAATAAAAATCAACATATTGTAAGCCAATCTCTGATTAATACTCATTAACGTAAGCTTTTCCAGCATATTTCTAATTGGCGTTCTTTTTTTGCAAAGTAAAATAGCTCTTAAAGCTCTGTTTTGAATATTTTGCAATGCCTTTTTCTCTTCACTGTTTAAAAAGTACAATAGTGTCGAACAGTAATCAAAATGTGGGGCAATTATGGTCTTATATAGTATTAGTTTTGAAAATCTAGATACTTTATTATTCAATCTATACAAAAAATAAACTTTTTTGGCAACTTTTTTTTTAATATAACTACAGTGCTCTTTTAAATTTAGTTGTTTATCAATAAACACACCAAGATATTTATGCTTATTTACCTCTTCTATAATTTCACCATTGACTTTTATATTTATTTTACTTTTTTTATGCTTAATTAAAGTTGCTTTTGAACCAATGACCATAAATTTAGTTTTTTGAATATTAAGTAATAATCCATTATCACAAAGCCAGTTATATATATTATTTAAGTCAATATTCAAAAATTTTTCAATTTCTTTAGGGTCACCACAAAAGTAAAGTAGGCCATCATCAGCAAAAAGTTTAATTTTACAATGTTTAATGTGGTGTTTTATGTCATTAATAAACAAAACAAATAACAAACATCCCAGAACGGACCCCTGCGGTACACCATATTCATTCATTAATTGCTCAGATATGAAATTATTAAATTTTGTTTGCTGCTTCCTTTTTTTTAAGTATTGGGTTAAAAGTTTTTGAGAAAGTTCTACAAAACCATATTTGTTTAGTTTAAGTAACATCAAATTTGTATTTACACATTCAAATGCGCGTTTAATGTCCAAAAATACTGCTCCAATGACCTTGTCTTTTTTAATGATTTCATGTTTCCAGTTTGAAATTACAAATTGCAGGGCAGTTTCACAGGAATGGGACTTTCTAAAACCGGATTGTTCTTGTATAATTAGATTGTTTTTGTCTAAAAATTCTAAAATTTGTTGTTTTATAACCAATTCAAAAACTTTTTCATAAATTGGCAGTGTATTAATTGGCCTAAATTCTGAACAAAGGATGGTATTTTGGACTTTTTCTATTGGAATAACTGTTGCTATTTTCCATTCATCTGGAAAATCTCCAGTCATTAATGCGAGATTTATAATGTCTAACCAATTGTTTCCTACTGCAAAAAATACTGTTTTAATTATATTTAGGTCAATACCATCATTATCAATTGTGTTTTTTTTTATGGTAAAAATAATGTGTTTCAGCTGGTGTATGTTAATTTGTGAGAATTGACTTAGTTTGTTGTTGTTTTCAGGTATTTTTGCTAAAGTATATTCAACACCATTTACTTCTTTTATTTGTAAAATAATTTCCTTAATACTGTTTAAAAAGTAGATATTAAATTGATGTGCAATCTCTTGACTATTTTGGATTACATTACCATTAAAGTTTATTTTTTCATGGTGATTTATGTTGTTGGTTCCTAATAATGATTTTAAGTGCTTCCACATTTTTTTACTGTCATTTTTATTTCTATCAATAACCTCTTCATAATATGTTTTTGTTTCTTTTCTGATTAATTTAGTTACCTCATTTCTAATTTTTTTGCACCTATTCCAATCTTGTATATTGTTATTTTCTTTTGCTTTTTTGTACATATCATCCCTTTTTTTTATTAAATTCATAACCTTCTCTGAAAACCACACATTAATTTTAAAATTGTTAAAGATTTTAGTTTCTTTAAAGGGTGCATGCACATCTAAACAATAAACAATATTTGAAACAAAATTTGTAGCAAGCACATTAAGGTTATTAGTTTCTAGCCAATTTGAAGTTTTGAGTGAGATTTGAAAATGTTGCTTATTAAAGTTATTAAAATTTCTCTTAACAGATTTGATAGATTTATAAATTTTATTGTTTGATTTATTATTTAATGACACTAATATGTTGCTGTGTTCTGATATCTTAGGTGTTTCCACAATTTTATGCTTTAGTTTATTGTTATTAGTAACAAAAAAATCTATACATGTTTTTGAAGAACTTGTTACTCTTGTATATTCATTAATTAGTTGATAAAGGCCAAACTGATGCAACAATTCAATAATTTTTCGCGAATATGTTGTATCTTTTTTTAAATCTAAATTAAAATCACCCAATAAAATAACTGTTTGTGTGCTAAAGTCTAAGTCCTCAAGTTTCC
The DNA here is from genome assembly GCA_963921995.1 of Oxystoma pomonae. NCBI lineage: Eukaryota > Metazoa > Arthropoda > Insecta > Coleoptera > Brentidae > Oxystoma > Oxystoma pomonae. The sequence goes on along the minus strand of OY998166.1, from coordinate 87,413,707 downwards.
CTTCAAAAAATTCTAAAAAGTCAGCATGTGAAGAGTTAGGTGAATGGTATAATGCATACACCAAGTAATATTTATTAAAAATACTAATCTTCAACCCCAACAACCAGGTGTTCATATATAAGTCTGCTTTTGCTTTTTCCACATAATTGCAACCATTTTTTACGTAGATTGCGACTCCCCCTGTATGCCTAGAAGTTGAGTTACATAAAACTAAGGTGTATGAAGCAATGTTAAGTTCACCCTGCAGTATATTATCAGTGATATGTGTCTCAGAAAAACAAATTACTATAGGCTGCAAGCAGTGTACCATATATAAGACACTACTGAAGTTTCCCAACAAACCTTGACAATTAGCATAAAATATATCGCAAAATCTTTTTAACTGGTTGTACTCTGTATGTTCCTTTTCTGAAAATAATGATTAACTAAAATGCCTTGCGGCCATATTTTAGGATTTAATATATTTTGTTGTAAATAAAATGGTGTTATTATTTTAAAAGAACTTACAGAGTTTTGATTACCTAAACTTAATTTCTCACATGTAATGTTACCTTGATTATTTAAGTGATTTACATATTGAAGTACTTCTCTAACATCTGTTTCAGGCCTAAAACCTGATACAAAGAATGATTTGCTTCGAGAGACCACTATGTTATCATTGTCAATATTTTCTCCATACACTGGCCTTGTTCTTCTCTGATTATAATTCTGGTTTTCGTAGCGGGTGTTATAACTACTTCTTTCATGATTTCTATATGTTCTGTGCTCTTCATTTATTTCACCATGAAATACTCTGGATCTTGGCTCATTTGTTGTTTGTTGATTTCTCTGCTCAACATCTCTTGCATTTTCATTTTGGTAGCTTATGATTTGACTTCTACTCTGGTTTCTTAAGTCTTGTGCAACTTGTACCACGTTTCTTTCTTGGATATTTCTTATGCTTGCCTCTGGATTTGAAATCACTTCTCTTAAGTTTGCAGTATCATAGCTAACATAATTATTTGCCTTCCTGCTTTGATTACTACTTTCTGTTTCAATCTTTTTTACCTTATTTTTTAGTTCATTGTGATTTTCTTCTAATTTGTTAAGTCTATTTAAAGTCTGGCATAGACGCTCCTCCAAGTATGCTATTTTTCCAGTATTCAGGCATCCCGCAAGATTCTCGCCTTGATTTGCTATGATTGGTCGGTCAGCTGACAATACTCTACCCTCCACGCTGCTTAGTTTTTGTAGCATGGCACCATTTGATTTATCCAAGTGCATTATAAGATCCAAGATTTTTTTAACATTATCATCTTGATGGCTACTTGTGACAGAGCTTTTTAATTTGCTTATTTCTATATTATCCCTTTCTATAATTTCAGCTTGATCTCTTATTACTTGTTTATTCTCTTCATTGCTTCTTGTGGCTACTCGCAAATCCTCCTGAATTTCTTCAATCTTTTCATTTAATCTCTGTACTCTGCTTGTTACATCATTTATTTCTTCTTGCTGTTTTTTTATTGTGTTAACATTTTTTTTTTCAGTTTTGCTTCCTTCTTCTAGTTTTGTTTGTAGCTTTATTTTCTCCTCTGTTAACTCCTGTATCTCATTTTTTTTGCCTGTTAGTGCGTTTTTTGTATTATTTAATTCTTGTGAAATAAGTTTTTTATTTTCTACCTCCTTATTTAGCATGTCTATTTTTTTTGATTTTTTATCAAGCTCTTTTTGCATGGTTTCAATTTTATTGTTTAATTTTTGCAGTTCTTCAGGGAAAATTGTGCTTTCTTCATTTTTTTCGCATGCTTTTAATTCTTCAATTTGCTGCGATAATTTGACAATAATGTCCTCTTTTTCCTTAACATCTTTTCCTAATTTTGTATTTTGCTTGTTTAGCTCTTGGATTATTTTTAATTGATTTTCAATGAGTTGGTCACTTGATTTTTCTTCTTTAATATCAGCCAGCGCTTTTTTACATGTTTGACACAAAAAAGTTATTTTTTTTTGGCTGTAAGCAAGTGCGTCAACTTCTGACGAGGACAAAGGTGCACAGGCTTTGCAGTATGTTGTTTTACAAAACTCACAAGCCGTCCCAAACTTTTTATCATCTTTTGGTCTAGCTTTATTTGTGCATTGCCCATTGCATATAAAACAAATCATGTTATCCAGCTGAGACATATTTGTTTTCTTTCTTTTTTAAATTAATTTAGTTTAGCAAAAAACAAAATAATGGGTATTCCTCGGTGTTCTAGATAAGGATTTTAAATTTATTTCTTATCTCAGTGATCCCAGGTCACCTCAAATCACTAATCACAACTAGCACATGTTTAAATGAACACACTTTTACATAAAAAAACGCTAATTAACTCTAGTCTTAACACTTTTTTCTTGCAAATTATACTCTATTTTAATCTCACTATGTAATGTAAAACTGAATGAACAAATTTTATATTAATATACATGAATCTAACTATTTTATTCTGCAATTTTATTCTGCGATTTTTAAACACGTCTGTCCTACAGACCGCGCGCTTGTGATAACATTTACAATAACATTACTAGGTAGGATATTCTGAGAATGTATTGTTAATGTGCTGTTCATGTGTTAACTTGAAAGTTATTCAGAGCATGTTTTTGAAACATCATACGAATATACCGAATATACTGTGAATGTGCCAGAACATTCAGACATTCACAGCACCTTACTGGAATATCCTGTGCTATTAGTGCAACGTTAAGTCTGTGTTTTCAGTTTGACTTAAAAGTTTTCATATATATCTCTCAGAAGCATGCAATAAGCATGCCCGGAGTGAACCTAGCCGATCCGGCAATCTAATTGTGGCCCTATACTGTGAAGTCTGGGGGACAAGTATCGGAACAACACTGAGACACCCAGGTCAATATGGCTTCCGAGAGTCAAGTGACGCTATGTCAGCAACCACAGACCTAATATGTGATATTCAAAAAAATCTCAACAACAAACAAAGGGGTGTCATACTGTCGCTTGACCTTCGGAAGGCATTTGACACTGTGGATCATGAAATTCTCCAATCTAAACTCAAAAATCTAGGTTTTGTCAGCATCACCCAAAACTGGTTAGTTTTTCTTGTTTACTTTCTTTTGTTTATCAAAAGCATCACAGGATTTAGTTCCTCTGCTCAACATATGCAAAAAATGCAATAAATAGATTTAGTTGAGGATTTACTCTTAAAAAATTGTACTTTATATTTGAAATTTTATGTTGAAATAAATTAAAAATTACAAATAATAAACTAAACTAAACTAAATCAACCAACATTGAGTACTGGCACATTTAGTTTACTTTTTTACAATTTTTGCCTGTGGTACCTTTAAAACATGTTTTGCTATGTTTTAGGTAAATAAATAACCCAAAATCTTATAACTATTCCCTTAATTCGGGTTATTTAAAAAAAATCAATTACTTAGGTCACCTTTTGAGCCCCCAACCAAAATATTTCTCTGGGTGCACCACTGCTACTATTTATTAACTATAGGTATGTATTATCATGCAAGGCAGAGGGTGGCACTTGCCCCCCCTTTTTGCAGCCTACCCAACCCACCTTTTTTTAAAAATTAGTCGAAAACATAAACAAGCTCAAAATTTTTGACTTAATTTTCAAAAGTTGCTCAAATTTCCACATGCACCTCTACAACCTTATTAATTGTTGTATGTTTAGTTTAATTTTGAGATATTTTTGTCAAAATGTTTAAAAACCTGTACAGAAATAGCAGTTTTAGGTATAATTTTATCACTTGATTTTGATAACAAATATATATTAAAGGCTGAACAAATATCTCACATCTCCATGGCAGCACCCAACCCACTTTTAGATAAAATGCAATAGAGATCAAAATATTTAAGGAATTATGCAGCGCTATATCATTTATTGTTAAAATATTAGTTTTATCTTAAGCAATTTTGGCCAAAGAAATATTCAAATCACATAAAAAATTACATTTTTAGCATAATTTTCTGAAGATTTTTGCCTGCGGTGTATTGACTAACCCAAAACAATACCTACTAACCGCCCATCCCTTTAAAAAAAGCTGTAATCATCCTTGCAATATGGAATAGGGGAGGGTATGGGTAACTTTGGTAATTATGCAGTATACGGTTTTCTGCCATTTTTGATTTTTTTTGAAAAATTCTTTATGGGGGCACCTTCTAGGGTCCCTAGGACCCCAAATCCGCCTGCGCCCGATTTTTTTTTTTTTTTTTTAACGAGAAAAAAGGGTGCCCAGGGGGGGTTGTAGAGTGTTTTTTTAATTGTTTTGGGTTGGTTTGGATTAGGTTGGGTTGGACTGTGTTGGTTTGGTTTGTTTTAGTGAAAAAAAATTTAAAAAAAACCAAAAAAAATCAAAAAAAAAACCAAACGGCGCAGACGGATTTGGGGTCCTAGGGACCCTAGAAGGTGCCCCCATAAAGAATTTTTCAAAAAAAATCAAAAATGGCAGAAAACCGTATACTGCATAATTACCGTAACTTTTACCATGAATATTATTAACCATCATGTTTTTTTGAATACGTATATGTACTCTTTTGCATTTTAAAAATTATGGTCACACTAGACTATTCCAATTATGAACGATACTTTATTTTGTTTCATAAATCTATAAAATATAGATTATGTTTTCTCACTTACCTCTAGCGTCCCAGCAAACTGCAAGACTGCTAACTTATCGGGCAAATTAGGTCCCTGTTCGTCTAATTTTCTTCTTTTACAATTTAAAATCAATGCGTTTAAAGGATCCTCGTCTAAATGCCGCTTTACACGAACTACAGCTGCAGCCATGTTTGCTGTTTGTAATATATTCACCACAAACCTTATAACCAAAAAAATAGACTGATGATGTTGCTTTAAGAAATGACTGCTTCATGTATTTGACAGTTTGGTGCCAGAAGCAGTTGGCAATGCACCAAAATCCCTATAACTACCAACTGAGAAGCACAAATAACACTAGACGCGGCTAATTGTAAAAAAGGCTCTGGCATAATAAATTTGCAATTTTTTTAACGATAATCTTAAATAATAGCCCCCACCACCTTCCCTTAAAATATGAATTTTTTAAATGGGTAAAGTACATTTTATCTTTAGGAAAAAAAGTTCCCCTTCTTTAAGTATCTACACCAGTTTATGAATGACCCCTTAAAAAAAATCACCCTGTCTGTTCGGTACTCTTTATTTATGCAGGCAAATAAAAATAATAATTCAAATAAAAGTTGAGCTTATGGGAAATAGTGTAGGCGTTTATACAGTAGAAATAAAAATAGGAAGATGGGCAACTTTTGTTATGTGAAAAAAATTTGGGCATAACCTCACTCATTTTCACTCAAACAGTATGATTGAGTTTAGTTTAATTATTTCAATTATTGAAGCTGTGTGCTGATTGGTTCAGTTATTTTTATTTTCTAGAAGGTGTATGTGTATGGGTCAAGGGATTTGGTTAATAAAATGTCCTTTTTTTGGAATGCCAACATTTCGCAAAATTTATTTTTATATATTGAAATGCCGACGTTTTGCAAAATTTATTTTTATATAATTTTGTGAAACATTGGCACTTCAAAAAAAGGACATTTCATTAACAAGATCCCTCAACCCATAAACATACAGCTACAAGAAAATTAAAAATAGGATCATTAAAAAATTTTGCCAAGTTATTTTTATTCAGCTGTATAAACCAAAATTATTTATTTTTATTTTAATTTTTGTTACTTTAATTTTTATTTGCTTGTATAAACCCAGCGTTAAATTTTATTTGTAGAAAATAATTATTTACAAAATACCATCAAAAAAGTTACAATACAAAAAATACTTAAAAGTAACTTATTTACAAACAGAAACTACTTATTTTTAATTAAAGGTAATATATAAAACATGTTGTTTAAACAATACAAGTTTTGTTCAAACTTTTCGGACCTTTTCTCCAGATATACTTTCACTAATTTTATTTGCAGAGCTATGACTCCTCAAAGTGCTGTATGTTTTAATGATTGCTGCAACTAAAAGCTGGTCAAAACAGAGTCTTTGGTATTTAATAACAGTCTTAGAGTCTCTTCAAATGCTCAGTAACCACTTTCTACTAATAGCAGCATCTGGTGGAAACCTATTGAAAGAAATAGAAAAACAATAATTAGACTTTTTCATTATTACGATACTTAATAATACTGCCATCAGCTGATGAGCGATTCAACATGGTTGCCTTAGGAAAAATAAACCCTTTTTCATAAGGCATACTGCTAATACAGGGTGTCCTAATTAACATGGGACACTATTGCTATCTCAGTAATTATAAGAACTATAAGGTTAAATTTATTAAGATTAAATAAATTTTTAAGCTCATAGTTTTAAGTATTGCAATTTTTTGACAAATCTCTTTTAAAGAATTTATGTTTCTTTCTTTCTCCTGTCAACAATGTTGATTCCCCACACTGGTGAGCTGTAACCACCTCATGGGCCTTTCAGAATACAGGCAATGATCGCAGAAGTATTAAAGAAAATTGGCAAAAATAGGAATTATTTACCCTTACCTGTGATAGGAAAACGTATTTCCACTCGCAGAATTGCTGTTGTTGCAGCCGACAACAAAGCACTTCATGATGCAAAAGGGCACAGAAAAAGTATATTAAAAACACAACACGTTAAGTAAAAACCAAGCAAAAACTTCTTCATCTTCTTCTCGGTTACTATAGATTCGCGTCTTTACAGACGTCTATCCAAAGCAAAATCTTCGAAAACCAAGAAACGAAAATAAAGAAAATGGCGAATCTACTAACGTCAAGACCGTCAAACGCAGTGCTACCAACCAAAAACGTGGATAAAGAGAAAATAAGTTGTCACGTCATGACACTGTTTACACTGCCCCTTTGAAATCTAGTTAATTCGAACAGTTTTCTAAATAAATTTTTTTAAATACTCAAGAAACCGTGGTTTTATATTTTTTCTTAAATTTCGTCAAGCAGTGCTTGTTATATATTCATCAAATACTAAAATATTGAGTTTCCAACCACAACAAATTTTACTCAAGTCGGTTTACTCTGGTTCCAATAACACCAAACTGTCACTTCCATGAGGCAGTCATTTATTGGGAGAAAACCCATAAGCATTAGCAGTCTATTTTTTTGGTTATAAGGTTTGTGATATTCACGAAGTTTTTGTTTATAAATGGATCACGTGCATTTGAACTACTTGACAAAATTTTGACGAATTGCAACACTGTGTTAAAGATATTCTTTATTGACAACACTGATTCTCGGTTGAGAACACTGATTTTTGTTGGCAACATTGCGATTTTTGTTGGTAACACTGTAAAGATTTTTCCAGCAGGTGGGAACACTGATTTCTAATTTTTTAAGCATTTGGGAACACTGAAGGTCAAAGAACTAGGCCAAAGAGGGTGGATTTTATTTGCAATATCAACTGGGTGGTTTTATAACTTCAATTTTATAATGAAACTTAACTAGCAATTTAATTAAATTAATAAGTTCATGTTAAAAATAGACAAGAAAAAAACAAAAATTTATATTTTTATCTTAACTATTATAATAATTATAATTATAATTGTAATTAATTAAAAAGCTAATATCACTATAGGGTTATTTCATTTCAAATCAACCAGGGGTCGGAACCTCACCACCTTCAATTTTGATGATTTTGGGTACACATGTTCTACCCATTAAGAGAATGAAAAATCCCAAATTTGAAAGTTTTCTGATGAATAGTTTTTTTTTTATTAATTTTTGAAAATCAAAAGTGCTCATTTTGAAAAAAATGGATTTATCTCACGAACTACTTAGACTATCACAATGATGTATAGCTCATTTAAAAGGTATTTTAAATATCTTTCGAATGATGTATCACGTGATGTACCATTTTGCAAAAAACATTTTCAAAATTTTGAAAGTTTTTTTTTATTTTCCAAAAACACCTTTAATTTTTAATTTTTTTTTAAATATATTTTTTTGTTGGACACATTTCTAAACTATTTAGAAAATTTCAAGATGATGGGTTCATTGTGAAAAAAAAATCAAAAAATAGGTCATGTGATACTTCATTAAAATGGTCTTCAAAAGTTTAGATCTTTAAAACAAACTATTACTTACTTTTGTACTATTTATACTTCTCAAGATATTTCTATTTTTGTAGGTCCCTGCAAAATGAGTAGTATCTTGTTTTAATGGTCTTTTAAAGAACATTTTATTGAAGGATCACACTACTTTTTAAAAAATTTCTTTTTTCAAATTTTGATTTTTTTTTCACTATGAACCCATCAATTCTCCATCTTGAATGAAAATTAAAAGCTTTTTTTCAAAATTTTCAAAATGATTTTGAAAAAAGGTACATCAGGTGATACATCATTTGAAAGTTATTTAAAATACCTTTAAAATGAGCTATATATCATTGTGATAGTGTAAGTAGTTCGCGAAATATCTCCAGTGCATGTTTGAGCCAAATTGACAGTTTTTTTGATTATCAAAAATTAATTTAAAAAAAAAACTACTGGTCTAAAAAATCTTGGATTTTTTACTTTTTCCATGGATGGAATAACTGTACCAAAAATCATCAAAATCGGAGATGGCAAAATCCAAAACCACTTTTTTTTTGGTTGATTTGATATGAAACGACCCTAAAAACAGTTAGGTTTTTACTTTTCCATTTTCGTCTTTTTGTTGTCGGGTCCCTCGGGTTTGTTGTGTCTTACTATTCGTTTGGCTTTTAATATGCTTAAGGTATCTTTACTGGATTGTCTGGGGAATTCCCCCAGAGCTGGTTTCAGCAAACTAGGGCTTGTCACCGTCGTCACAATGGTACCACTTTTGTCCGTGCAATTTTCTATGGATGGTTTCAGGGGTGAAGAGCTCTCTTCAGATTCCCCAGTTTCATCAGATATTTTGGTGGTGTTGCAGCTGTTTTCTGTCATTTCAGAGTCTTCTATGTCGGTAAACATGTCTTCATGCTCCTGATCTTCTTCTTCATCTTCTTCTGATGGCCTTTCTATTGGTTTTCCTGAAAAAAAAATACCAACAATTTTATTTGATCTACTCGGGTAAAAGAAATAATGGGAACGTTGATTTTGTATAATTGTAAATCATGTTAAAAGCAGAACAAAATTAACTTTGTCTAGCAAGATTTGCTGTGTAATAAGAAAAAGACAATTTTTTTTTTATCAGAACACCCAAGGGAATTGGCAACACTGGTTTAATTTTTTAGCAACAAAAAAATCATAAAAAAAAATTAGGCAATCCAAAATATTATTTAATAAACATTTTTGTTTAAAAGGATCCCTAGATAGATATTATGCCCATTATGAAAACAAAGTATCAAACTATGCAGACATTGTAAACAAGTATTGCATGAAATTTCAACTATAATACACTGAACATTTCGTAATTCCTACTCTCCCTAATTTATTTAGGTACAAAAGAATCATAATAAGGAATTTATTGTGTTAATTGCTCTTGTAAAAATAGACAACACTGAAAATAATTTGTAGTATTGCGAGCAAGCAGTACAGTGATATAATAGTGACTTTATTTTTCTAATGGAAAAAGTAGATACACTTTTAATTTAAGATCAAAAATATAGTGATGCCTCGGTCGTATCTAGTAAGTATAGTCAAGTAACGAGCATCCACACACATGGAAAGTAAAAATATTAATTACAATACTCGGACAAAGAGGTTGTGGTATCGTATGTAATTTATTATCAGGGGATACTGGTTCACTCCCTGATTTACACTTGTAAGTAAAAACCCAAAAGGCATTTAATATATTTATAAAAAAAAACTTAAACGAGTTGTTCTTATTTGTGCATCCTCTAATAAAGTCACACAACGGGTAAGAAAGAGATATGTGAAATTTTTGTGTCGCCAATAAGAATTTTAAAAAGTTGCTTTAAACAGTGCTAACTTCCGTATAAATACAATACTTTAACAAAGCGTTGTGGTATCGTACACAACTTATAAGCCCCCGTATAATAGGACGTTGGCAACACTGATTTTTAACTTTAAATTTAAAAAAAAAGTTTAAGCCCCTTCCCCTCAATGTCCCAACGAACACAAAAACCGGAGTCGTACAAGAAAAGCCACTGCAAACAGCTACTTAGTAGGGTCATTTCCGCATCGAAGTGCGCATATGCAAACACGATACGGCGTTCAAATCAAAGCCAAGAGGCACTGCGTTTATGACTTCTTTATGCCATGTTTCGAACAAGGTTCGATTTTATTCGTTGCGTACGTTGGTCGGTCTTCACCATCTCTCCACCATAAAATCGGACACCGTTCGAAAAATGGCATAAACAAGTCAAAAATGTAGTCCCTTTTGGCTTCTCAAGTGTTTAACCCGGGTAAAAATACAATCCTTTGATAAAGCGTTGTAGTATCGTATATATATATATATATATATTACCGCCCGTATAATAGGTCGTTGGCAACACTGATTTTATTTTTTAAAAAAAAAGAATCCCTTTTCCCTGTTCTTCCCCTGGCGCCTATGGTATTTTACAAAAACATAAAAAATCCAAGTTTTCTGTTAAATAAAAAAAAAGTCGCTGAAAACAGCCAGTATTGTTTTCCCTCGTATAAATACAATACTTTGACAAAGTGTTACCTTATCGTATACAATGTATCCCTTCCCCGTATTAGATGTGTTTTGAGTCGTTTATATACCCCCACCACCGTGTTCGGCGCCTCTTTCTTATGGTTCTTGACTAAACCTCAAGAAGAATTTTGATAAAGTCGCGGGTTTAATTATTTGGTGGTAACAAAAAAATAATTTAATAAAATCAATCAATCCCCCCTCCCTTTTTTGTAATTTATTTCCATAACGATCCTCAGATAGCTAGAAACTATGTAGGTATTGTTTATTCTTTAATAAATGCAATCCTTTGACAAAGCGGTGTGGTATCGTTTACAAAATATTACCCCTCGTATAATAAGTCGTTGGCAACACTGATTTTTATTTTTATAATAAAAAAAAAGTGTAAACCTTTTTCCCCGTTTGCGACGATATTTTCTTATGGTCCTTTACAAAAACTCAAAAATTAGAGCAAAATAGATAACTTAAATGATTTTACTTACTAGTTGTCAATAGTATAGTCTTAATTAAAGACATAAGAAAAATCGTTGCAAACTGGGGTAAAGGCATTATAAACCAGAAGGTTGATACTTAAGATATTCTAATTAGTTAACAAACATACAATACTTTGATAATAAAGTTTTGTTATCGCATGTAATTTATTATCGGCGGTATAATAGTTTGGTGGCAACACTGACTAATGTTTTAAACATTAAAAAAAAAAGAAATGTAATCCAATACTTTCTTTTATTATTTATAATTCAAGAATTGGATTACTATTGGGCGAGAATGAATGAAGGAGCAAACGACATTAAAAAAGAAATAGACAATTTCCAATCAGATTGACTGACTGAAGTCAGGATCTGGCGCATTACAATTACGTTGACGCACCTTATGTGTTCCTAAAGACTTGCATGGAAAGGAGGGTTTACACTTTATATATTTATTCAGAAAGGTCTTCTATGCAGGAATCGTTTTAATAGCAAATTCTTTTTTTTCTCACGTTCAAAACAGGTCAAGGGATAAGGAGTCAAACAACCATCAGAAATGTCTGAACTTTGAATGGGAGGCACATTTTGTAAAAACTAAGACACAGCTCAGAGCACTTTTTTTTTAAGTTCAGCCCATCACATGACCCTTTTCGAAAGTCCCTCAGTTAAGCTCTCTGACAGAAAAAAAAGGAATCTACTCTTTTGATCATTTAGAGAATTTTGGAAGAAAATAGATTATTAACTTCTTATTTAATACCCCTCGTAACATAAGTCAGTGTTGCCAACCAAAACAGGCCGATAATCTATATTTAGACGTGACTCACAAAAACAATGCATAATTTATTCGATTTTTAGCTGGCATGGTTAAAACTGAAGACTTCATTACCTATTGTAGAGAGGGTAGATGATGGTACAGAGGCAAGGAAATTGGAAATAATGCGCAAGCGTATATATCAAAATGAAAATGGACCGTGTATCCGAAACTCTCTATTTTACAATGTATACAGGGTGATGTTTGATCCTAATAGCCATACAATTTTTTTCGGAAACTTGCGTAATAACGACTCTCTTTCGGTAACAAATTGGCAACAATGCAACGAGAAACGTTAATCAATATTTTGTTAGGAGCGACATTTTCATGTGTTAGTGAAAGAGGTAAAAAATGACGGCATTTTTAAATTGCTGCCAATATTTTATATATATTAAAAATAGAGACAACCAAACTTGAAAATAAAATAACTATGTTAATAATTATCAGAAAGAGTTAGCTCACATTCTTTTTTCTCTGTTTTTCTTAATTAGCAAAACAATATTTTTTAGTATATTCCATAAGGCCTGAACAAAAATTTTCAGCTTTAGATATAGGAAATAATGCTTTCCAGATTAAAATTCTGCTGGTTTTGTTTTCTTTTTTAAATAATTTAACGCCAAGCTCAACTTTTTGCAGTTTATAAAATTTTTAAGTTTAAATCTTAGCTTCAGTTAAATCCTTAATAACTACATAGAAAAAAATCACTTACCATCTACAGTGGGCAACACAATATCAGGTAGTAGGCTTAAATCTCCACCAGATTCTCTGATTAAATGCTTCAAGAGATTGGCAATATCCTCTCTTTTCCTGGTGACAATTATTTCTTCGAACCAATTTTTTAGATTCATAGGAGTGTGGAAGTCTTTTAATGGTTCCTATAAAAAGTTACAATCAATATACACGTCCTATTATAGAGGTTACCAGCCCTGCCCCTTTAAAGTGTTAATAACAATGTTACTTAACTTTTTGCAAGTCTTTAACATTAAGATATTTGATTTTAGAAAAAAAAAACCTAATTTTTTTTTCAAATTAAAAAAAAATACGATAGAATTTTAGCAAAAAATGTAGAATTGAGACCAGATCCCTTTATCTCATTTTTTTTACAATATATCATAAAAAACGCAAAAAAGATCTAAATTTTTGAGGAATGTTGCCTAAACTACAAGAAATCTTGGAATATATAAAAAATGGCAATTTTTGAATAAATTTTCCCAAAATTTTCGCCTCCAGCACATTTAAGACATAGGTAATTTTTTAATAAGCTTTTTTTTTCATACACACTGACTGAACCCAACACCTACTATAAACCGCCTCCCTCCACCCTTTATTAAATATATATTAATAATAAAATAAAATTCAAGTAATCATTTTAATGCAGTGTTTTGTGTTTATGTTTAGATTTTTTTTACCTTAAGATCCTTACCTTAAAGAAATGTTCAACATACTGCAACAAATACAAGCCACAATCGGTAAAGTTGGTCTGTTGTGGCACTTTTAAACAGCTACCCTTGATACTGTCTTTGTCAAAGGGTTTTTCGATGCCTAGCTTATCTTTTCGCTCGCACGTTAGGTAGTCCCTAAGTGTGGCCACCACTCTTGTTCTGCTCGGACCTCTTAGGGAGTCGAAAATCAAGATGCACGGTCTAAAACACACACAAAAAAAATAAAAACTCTATTTTTATCTTAAAAAGAATTCAAAGACATTTAAAGGTGGTAAAGATTTAAAAAAAAAAACAATGTAATAACAGAATGTAAAAATAGTGAACATTTTTAAAGAATCCATTATTCCCTGACCCAGAGTCCCAGATTGATTAAGACCTGTTAAAATGCTTAGATTTACAAAAATTGTAAAATACAAAAAAATATTATTGGCAGTTCAAAAAATGTGTAACTTTTAATATGTATACTAACTGTTTGTAAGGTGGTCGAGGCTCCTTTTTTTGCTTGGGCGTCGACGCAGCCACAGCTGCCGCTGCAATGGCTGCCGCAGCGGCTGCAGCAGCAGCAGCTGAAGCCGTTGACGCGTCAGAGTCATCACTTTCAAGATCCTCATCATCACTTTCCGCTTCATCTTTATCGCTTAGCAGTGGGTCATCGCAGGGGATTGGTGGTTCTTTTTTGGATTCTGAGACAAACAATATCAAATTCATTAACAACAAATTTTCTTTGCCCAGATTTTTGGTGAAAAAAATCTGAAAAAATCTGTAAAATAATATTTTTAAATAACTTACTTTTGACTTTTTTGACCTTAGGCTCCACCTTATAAGGTTTTCCATCAAATGTCTGCATCCCCTGCATGCTTGGAAAGCATATGATCGCCAAAAACCAGTGAGCATTTTCATTAATTGGTACAACTATAAAATCTTTCTCAAATAAGTTAACTTTTCTTGTCCAGGTTTTGACTCGGTAGTGTCGCTTTTGTGCTGGGGTTAGACTTGAGTCTGCTTCATGAGGATGTGATTTTCTAAAAATTCACTCACATCAAAACAAAACCTAATTTCCAAATTTTCAGTTTTTCAGTCTTTTTGCGACCAATTATTTCGAAAGCAATTTTGAAAATATACGTCACCATTTCAACCACAACGCCACCATTTCGAACCATGGCCACTGATCGCTAAAATGGCAAATGGATGTCCTATTTCCACAAGTGAGCCTTTTCTTTTGTATCTGCCCGATAATCTTAGCCTATTTTCATTATTACGAAGAATTGTTAAGTACCGCCATATTGAACCGTGTTCGAAACGGCGTCCGAGGCGCTTTCGAAATCCCTTGAAATGTTGTGAACCGTGACGTCACCGTTTCGTCAACAAAATAACATTTTACGCATGTTTTCAAAGCGGTTTCGAAATCATCGATAGCGAAAAGACGTCTTATGTCTTCATTTTAAACCACTTTTTTAAATTAATTTCCAAATTTTCTCATGTAGCCAGAAAAGAAAGGTGTTTGTGTAGGTTTTTTCGGATTTTTGTTAAAAAAAGGTAAGTGTCATGCCTATATTCTCAGTTTTGTTGACTGATTATTATAAAAAATTAATTATCCGTTAAAAGAATTAGCAGTGGGGAGTTAAAGCCTTAAAATAAATAAACAATTCAGCATAAAAAATGTATGATGGATTTTGTGGGTAAAAAACGAGCGGGCAATCTAAACGTCTTCCTCAGTTTTGTCAACATTGGTGTTAATGTGCCCAGAAATAACACACTTTTGCACAAATTTACATAAAAAATGTCACTTGTCTATCAAAGTATCTAGCTGTCGACTCACTATGGGCATGGGAAAGGAGCCCCAGATGAAATTGGAAACAACTGAAAGGGGCAGCTGATAATATGGTAGCACATGGAGTCAATATACCTAACTTTTCCACATTAGCTAAAAAGTTATGCGAGGAGACTTAAAAACCTGTTAAGGAACTCTAGCTATCTGGAAGCTGATATAGAGAAAGGAATAATCTTGAAGCCAGAAAACTTATATATTTAAAATGTGCCACAAATTGTTTTCACTTGGGATGATAAAATTCACCAATCTTCTATCAGAAAAAGAAGAAAAGGGTATGCGCTAAGTATCTTTTTTAATGTTACATTTATTTAAGTTTCGTTAAGTTTCTCTTTCGTTTTTTTTTTTTAAACTCCATTTTGTAAAGTCCACACATCCACTAAAACCGTCCTCCATAGCACAGTGGGTAGCATATTGGCCTGCTCAGGGTTCCCACCTGATTTCCAAATTCCCTGACTTTTCCAGGTTTTCCCTGACCATTTTTTAAAAAAATTCCAGGTATTTTTTGGATATAAATTGCTTGTCTACATGGATACCAAGTAAATGTAGATTTTTACCATGACAATTTTTGAAAGCTCAAATTTAGCAGGTATTTATATTATCGAGATAAAAAGGTAAAAAGCAGAAACTTTATTTGAAGACAAAAATGACAGGAACCGAATTCATTAAATCGTAAAAACAGTATTAAAAAAAAAATTATTTGCCTAGTTCTACAACGTCTTTTTGGTTCGTCTAGAAAGTTATAAAACTAAATTGCATGAAGTGTTAATATATATGCACACATGCACATTCACACCAAAAAAAAAGACCAGCATAAGCTAGAATAGGGAAAAACTCAAGACAGAACAAACACAAGAAGTATACCAGAGAAACAGTAATTAGGGTAACTAGTAAGTGCTCGACAAAAAGAGAAAACAAAGAATGAAGTATTTTGATGAAGACTGTAGTAGAGCGACGGAAAGACGAAATATGACCAGGAAAAAAATGCTTTAACACCCAACAGCATCTATTACAGAAGAGTATAAACAATAAAAATCTTAAGCATGCAGAATGATATAAAGGAAAAAGAGAGACCACCATCTAAATATAATAAGAGAAATGGATGAAAACAGACAAAACAACAGAAAAAGAATCGTTTTAGGGAATAACAAAGCACAAAACAGGATACCAACCGAGAACCGAAAACTTCCTCTCAACAAACAACAGAGAACTGATAACCAACAAAAGAGAGATCCTAACCACATGGAAGAACTACTTTTGCGAACTACTCAATGAAGAAGTAAATACCGATACTACACCCATAAGCATATTGACAGCTGAAATAGAGATACCACCTCAACATATGAAGAAACAGTTAGTCATAAAAAAGCTAAAAAACAACAAAGCTGCTGGTAGTGACGGCATACCTGCCAAATGTATAAAATATGGTAGAGAAAACACTCCATAGGGCCATACATGAGCTCATCCAAAACATTTGAAACACCGAAATGCTACATGGAAGGAAGGCATGATAGTCCCCATCCATATAAAAGGAGATTAAAAAGAAATGCTCTCATTATCGTGGAATAACTCTGAGAAATACATACTACAAGGTCCTCTCCAGTATCCTGCGAGAGAGAATTGAACCATATAAGGAGGAGATAGAATATCAGTGCGGGTTTAGCTTAAAAGGCCCACCATAGACCAGATTTTCACCGTTAGACAAATAATGGAAAAATGCTGGGAATTTCACAGAGAACTTCACCATGTGTTTATTGATTTCAAACAGGCATTTGACAGATTATATATAGCAAAGTTGTGGGAAGCAAATAAGGAACTGGGGTTTCCAAAAAAGCTGATATCCCTGGTAAAAATATGTACGGAGGATACAAGGTGCAAGATAAGGGGGGACAGAGCTACTCTGATTTTTTTAGTATCAACAGTAACTTAAGCAGGGTGACTCTTTTTCACCCCAACTCTTTAACATAGCATTGGAATATGCAATTAGGAAAGTCAATATTGAAACACCAATAGCTATATTCCACCTGGACGGACCCAACCTACTACTGGCCTTTGCAGATGATTAGGACATAATTGGCAACATCAGGATTAATCTTAAAGATTCCTTGATCCACAATATTTCTGCATCCATAACTGATTGCTTAATAAGAAAAGATTACAAAAAAGGAGTAGAACCCTTTTTGGCAGTGGAAGCAGTTGCTGTGGAGATTCCTTCACTTCCAGTAGTTATTGTAGATGTAGGTCCATTGTAATCTTGGGCCAAGACTAATAGTTTTCTTAATTAACAAAGGCAATTTCCTTGAATTTTTTTCAGCCTCCACTTTACTTTTTTTTGTTAGCCAAAATTGTGCAAAGTGAAAGACAAACACAAAATATCCATGCACCTAGCCAGGATTCGAACCCGGAACCTTCTGTGCGGCAGGCAGATACGCTGCCCACTGCGCTACTCCACTTACTTTACATGACCACTGCTCTTAAAATGGCTCAAGATGGCCTGACTCCCCATATTACCCAATTAAATATTTTTTAAACAAAGCTTACAATACACGTGATATTTATTGGCTTTCACAGCCTATGACACTGCCACTTCGGTGGACTTATGGGAGGACTTATCCAGTTTAAATTAGAAACTGTTTTTTTAAGGTTAGGAACACAGTACATGAAAAATATTGTGGGATTAGAGAAAACGCTCTAGACTACACTCGAAAGTTGTAACAGAAGATAGCGCAATGTGTGCTTAGAACAAGGAGAAATTATACCTGATGATATTTATTATTTCAAAACGAAAACCAAATATGTTCAATAAACACAACCTGCCACCCTGGGTAATGATGCGGTTCTTGTCCTACACATTTTAAAAAGCTTTCCTCTCTTTTCTCTTGCTCTTGGATTTTAGGTGGACTGGAACTGATTGAGCGCAAAACAGAGCTTATATTCGAGGTGATCAGAGAACTCACATAATATTTTTTGCAAAGTTGGTTTAACAAATAGGTTAAGAAAGAGAAATTCCAGGTTTTGTGTGCCAATTTCCTGACTTTTGAGGATTTTTTGGTAATTCCCTGACTTTTCCAGGTAGCACCCAAAATTCCCTGACTTCCAGATTTTCCAGGTCAGTGGGAACCCTGCTGCTGCACAAGAGAGGAGAATCAGGTTCAAATCCCGGCTAGGTGCATGGATCTTTTGTGTTTGTCTTTAACTCTGCAGAAACGCTTGGCTACACTGGGTATTGATCCCACTATGGATGGAAAAGTCCCAGTATAAAAAAATTTTAAAAAGAAATAATTGTCTTTTTTATCAGATTCTGTCTCTTCAGTTTTATCTCCAGAAAATCTGAACTACAGCGATATTTACCCCAGCTCTGATGATCCTGTTGGCAAAACTACTTAATTACCAATCAAACCCTGATATTTCTGAAATTGATCTTTATGATAATAATTGATGTTTTAAGTAAACCTTAACCTTATACAAGGCAATAATATGTGTTTAAAAATCATCCCTAATTGAAAATTTTGAAAAAAATTTTTTTGTTTGTATTACTTCATTTAAAATAACTCATTAGAATGTATTATCTTACTCTCATTCTTGGTAACACCTGTTCAGTTTTATTAACAACACATACTTATTTTAATAGTTTTCGAGAAAAAGGCTTGACCAGTATCTTTATGTTAGACTTTAGATGTATTAACTTTAAAAAAACTTATTATTTGCTTGATTATTTTTGAATATTTTGCAAAAAGGGCATTCAAGAATTATGGTTTATGGGAAGATTCAAAAAAAAGTAGATATAGATTTAGCACTTACCTGGTTGCCTTGGGAGGTTTGGTTGTCAGTCTTTTATAGAAAAATGTGGAAAATATGTGGACCTTTTCTTTCAGATCAGAAGGTAAATTGTCCCATAAATACCTCAGGTAGAAATCGATTATTTTATCATTAAGAAACTGATCTGCAGCCAGACACACGTAATCTTCCGTGTTTATGGAGAGACGGCCCTTGCCTTCTGGGGGATATTCTAAGATTTGCTTGATTTCCGGCAAAGAGCTAAAACAAAATTTATTGATTTTATAGTTATATTGAAAAGCAAACTTAACGGGTCCTTTAGAATAGCACAAAACTTGACACTTGTCAGCTTAAGCCTAACAGCTGTAAATTTTTTATTTGGGTATTTTAGGTGTACATCTCATTAGAGCCTGTCCTCCCAAAAATTTGCACTGTTCACCTATAAATTAACAAACAAAAAATTTGACAACTGACAGCGTAAGCTGCTTCGTGCTATTCTAAATGAGCCTTAAGACTTACTATTCCGCAATTTCAGAGTTTCCAGGAAGCTGCATTTTAATTTAAGAATGTTTACAAAAAATTTAACCTCAAAATCGGAAGACGTAAACAAGCCACGTGACGCTGACGTTTGACAAGCAGGGTTGCCACCTATTCCCCACGTGTTACATATCACGTGGTTGGCCATACTCACTTTTTTTTGTTAGCCTCTACCGTGCCGTTTTCTTTTTAGGGGCGTTTCTGCGAGCTTAACAGTTACTATTATTTTCTCTTTCTAAATGCATTCGTCTAAGGGAGATCCAGCTTACTACACGATCACAAAAAATACCCGCCTTTACACCCTTCGACCCGCATATCTGTCCGGGGATCTCAAAAAGGTAGTTACACAGCGGGGGCGAAGGGTGTACAGGCGGTATGTTCCTGGTATGCTGGGTCTCTCTCAGACGAATGCATTTAGAAAAAGAGAATATTAGTAACTATGTTAAGCTCGCAGAAACGCCTTTTGTCGCGGTTACGGTTAACCTTGATCCTAAAATTCCCAGTATAAGCAAAAGAAAGAGACCTCGATTGTGTAATATCTTTGAATATTGTTTTAATTTACAGATAATTGTTTATGTTTACCTGTGTACATAATCAAAAGTTTTTAATTTTTATGAATTTCCGGATTATAGTTAAATTTTCACATACAAAATGCTATGACGTCATCTAGCTCACATGAACAGAACAAATGGACGTAGGTCATAGTTAAATTATATTAAAGAAAAAAAAGCACGGTGCCTAGATGTTTATTCTAGAGACCGTGCGTAGATAGCACATCCTGTGAAGGATCCATACCAGAAATTCATAATTAAAAACTTTTGATTATATACACATAAACAATTATCTGTAAATTTAAACAATATTCAATGATATTACACAATCGAGGTCTCCTTCTTTTGCTTATACTTGGAAATTTTAGGGCCAAGGTTAACCGTAAGCGCGACAAGTAGCAAATTTTTGTGAAGTTACTATTAGCGTATTCTATTGAGACTTTCAGTGCAGCACTCGGATATTTCTGTCCTTTGCGGTATTAGGTAAAAACAAGAGACAGATATCTCATTGTTGCACTAACTGTCTCAAAAGAATACGCTATATAGTTAGGGTTGCCATATTTTTATTTTCAAAAAGCGGGAGTTTTGAAAATTTATTAAGTACTTAATTATGATTTTCAGAAGAACCAATATCGCAACTTGCTTTTTTTACCCTTTTATACTTGTGTTTTGCAGTTTTAAACCACAATAAAAAAAACTGAGCCCCGACCAAAGCCAAAGTGTTAAAAATATTCTTCTTCGCCATTAAAAATAAAAATAAAATGTGAGATCTTGTTAAAATCGCTTGCGCATTAACCATTATTTAAGGAAAAATCTGAAAACAACTCAGAGATCAAAGATAGTGTAAAAGACTACGTCCCAAACTCATAATGCAAGAAGAGGGTGTGTCTGGTTATTAAGAAGATTGTTCAAGAATACTGGGAAATGTTGAAATATGGAAAACCAGGGCCTAATTCTTGAATCTCGAGAGAAAGAACGATCCCTCAAGAGGAGGGATCAATCCCGGGAAATGATCCCATCCCTCGAAAAAAAGATGATTTTGCTTGAAACCTCTTTGAAGTTTTAGATTGAAATATATACATTTTACGCGAATGCTTGCGAAGGCTGGCTTTGGAGTTGGAGAGCGCGAACACCCAATTTTTGATAGAATCTAATGAGCGATCACCGCTCAAGAAGGCGGGAGGAAATTAAAAAAAAGCGGGAGACTCCCGCCTAAATCGGGAGGGATTGCAACCCTAACTATAGTTACTATTGTTCTCTTTTTCTAAATGTTGGTTGAGAGATCCAGCATACTACAACATACCAGGAAAATGGCCTGTCAGACCCGCCTGTACACCCTTCGACCACGTATATCTGTCAACGATAACTATAACAAGGACCGATGATATTAAAAGAAGAGGACAATAGTAACTATAGTAAGCACACAAAAAATTGCTAAAAAAGAAAACGGCACAGTAGATATTTTTGAAACAGGGCATAGATAACAATTCCATGCAAGTTTAAATGCCTGTATCTTAGAAACCATAAGAGATAGAGTATTAGTGTGTGGTATTGTCAAAAAGATAATTTTTTTTCAAGAAGAATTGAAAAATGTCAAACTATACAGGGTGTCCTATTTAAAAAAATATATTTTTTTGCCAGACCTCGTAAACAAAATGACATTAAAAAAATCCAAAATTAAAAATCTCAGTTGTCGTGTTTTTGGATTTTTTGTAAAATCAAATTCTAACCCGCTAGAAGCACCGTTCCGTAAAGAATCCACCCATTATAATAAATCTACAGAAAAACCATTTCTGTACAGGGTGGTCGGTTATAAGTGTTCCCTGGGATAACTTTTTTTCTAACAGCCGCGGAAGAACCAAACAAAAACTGGGAGAAAGGGTTTTATAGGGACCTCAAAATCACTAATAAAAATTATTCAGTTTAAATAATATACAAGGTGTGCCAAAAAACATTTTTTTTCTTATGGAACACCCTATATATTTTGACATTTACGAATCTTTCAGAAAATTAGCTTTTTAAAAATACCATATGTCTGCATGTAACCGTTTTCGAGATATTTGAATTTGAATTAGATATTAATTAATTCGTATTATTGTATTATAATTAAACCAAAGTAGGCCATACATAATATGCATAATCACAACAATCAAAAAGCTGTCAAACTAAAACCACTAGCGCAGCCAGGAGTTGACTTCGGGGGTGGGGGGGGGTTAAGGGTAAATAATAAAAAAAATCTAATTTGCAGTAAAAATGTGACCATAACCAGGCATCTCGGCGGGGTTTTAACCCCAAACCCCGTTTCGGCGTTTTGACAGCAGGGCGTCATAAATTACTTAGGTTTTCCGTGCGCTCCAAAATGGAAAATTCCCGTTCTTTTATTCAAAATCGAGCAAACACTTTTTCGCGTTCATTTTTACACCGAGCGAGCGAAAAGAGCTCCTCGGTTAGCTCGATGCTTTTTAAGCGAGTATATCGAGGTCTGTCAAACTGTTATTTACCCAGTAGTGCCGACTTTAGTTTTTTTTTAACGTTTGATTAGTTTCTACAATGCCGTTCGTTCAAGCATAAGCGCCGAACAATATTACAAGATTATTGTGCAATAAGGTAAATAAAATTATTTTTGGCTCATTGATGTGGCAAAGACAGTCTTCGTGATGGAAAACGTTAGCGCCTGCGAGTTCAACAACTGAATTAAAGGAAAACACAAACTTTGCAAAAACAAATTTGAAGGTTAGGTTAAATATTTATTTATCGCACCTTGAGTTCTATCCACGCTCGATCAAGCTCTACGCTCTCTGAGCAGATAAACGAACGCACCAACAATAATACGAGTTAATTAATATCTTATTCAAATTGAAATATTTCGAAAACGGTTGCATGCAGACCTATACTATACGTATTTTTGAAAAGCTAATTTTCTGGAGAATTCAACAGTGTCAAAATATATAGGGTGTTCCATAAGAAAAAAAATAACTTTTTGGCACACCCTGTATACTATTTGAACTGAAATTTTTATTAATGATTTGGAGGTCCGTATAAAATACCCTTTCACCCAGTTTTTGTTTGGTTCTTCTGCGGCTATTAGAAAAAAAGTTATCGCAGGGAACACTTAAAACCTATCACCCTGTACATACATTTTTTTTGCAATTTTTGATGTTTGTTTCTAACCAAACAATATAGGCTTTTACTGTTGCATTCCTGAACTCCTGGGGAGTACATAGGCTTTATTTCATCAAAATCGGTTAAGGGAAACAAAAGTTATGACCATTTAAAGAAGGAAAACGGGAAAAACCAGGTAAAACCACAGGCGAAGCTGCGGGGTGTTCTAGTATACAAAAATAAAAATAACTGATGCTTCTGTAACCCAAATTTATATGTGGTGGAAAATTTGTTATTGAATTCGCAATCAAAATGCTTTAAACTTCTCCGTATTGGGAAATCAATTTAACTGTGGCGACCTGATTTTTTGCAAAATTTTACGTCATTGCATTAGTTTTCCATGGCAACGCGGAGAGTTTATTTATGTTTGTCCACAGTGGGACACCAGAGCTTTTTTAGCACCGGGTCAAAAATTTTGGGTTAGGGTACTTATTTTGACTTCGCATTCCGCGCCGCTAAAGCACATAAGTTTTTTCTACTTTCGCTTTTTTCGTAAAGTGTGTGCGGTCTGGCACGCGTCCGTGTAAGTCATGATGCGTTGCTGTAGCCCGAACTTGCCTTAACATCATTACCGCCGCTGTACTGTACCACGGCGCAAATAACCCTCTAGGTCCACGTGACCGCGTGTTTATTTTGATTTTTCAGATAAAAACAATAAGTTTTTCTATTGTGTTTGTGACTCGGTTTCTGCTAATGCAGTACATGTGCCCCTTGGTGTGCTTAAAGAATCTGAAAATATGTAATGGATATCAATATATTCCCTAATACTAATAATACTAAAATAAAAGAAAACCATTTACTGCAGAATTACTTGCTAAAAAAACGCAACCGAACTACATATTAAAGTAACTGGGTTTAATGTTTAAAGTTGCATTTACAAGTGCATTTATAATTGAATTGGAAACACTACTGCTAGCTGCCACCACTGGTTTTAGGACAACAGGTTAACTTAAAAAGCATCCAGATTTAAAAATCGGTTGCTGACGCTAGACGAAATAATCATATTCTATTTTAAACAGGAGCGTCAACGACTAGCAAGAGTCTCTCCAACCTCTAAATGGAGCTTTACTGACCTGTTTTGTTAATACTCAAGTATCCGTGTGTTTTTGAAACTGAGGTTGGGATTTAAAATCTATCCTTTGCCCTCCAAGATTTCACTAGTAAACTTGCACATAACTATGCCGCAATAATTGAAATTAAAAAAAAAAAATTATTGCATCAAAATAAAAACAAAATTATGTGAGGTTACAGGCGTTGTGTTTTGTTGTTTCTATGCGAATTCTTAAAAATTCCAGCGAGCCAGTAAAGTTCTCTTGGTTCTTTGATAAACTCGGGGTAATGCCCGCGTAGCGCTAGGCCATTTTCGGCGGGCGACCGCATACGCGGAGTGGTTTCATATTCGTTCTAGAACAATGTTTTTGAAAACATATTTTTGAAAGATAAACATAACCTCGAATTATTTTTTGTCAGAAAACGTAAAAATACTCTTCTGCCCCACTGCGCCCCTTGTGGACAAAACACCTGCAGTTGCCATGGTATCGGGGGCCTTAGGATAGTTGGGGGCTTTAGGTTAGAGGGCGCTTTGCTTATTTTGATTTCCCAATAGCCAGTATAACATGAGTCGCATTTTCTTTTAAACAGTATACAGTACAATATTTTCCACCCTAAATTTATACAGATTTAATTGGCGTCAACTGTCGGCGAGAATTTTCGATCTGAAGTTTGGTAATTTTGTTTCGCCCTAAAAAGACAGTTGGTCACACAGTTAAATTGTTCTTTTATCATGTGTGCTGATAATATTGTTATTAAAATTTCGTATCTTTTTTTTTGCACTTTTTTATCTATAATTTTAGGGTAGAGTCCGATTATTAAGTAAATGGGCCACGACAAGCACGGACGATGCGCGGCGTTCGCTTGTTGTCTCTGTTTGAGGCAGGGCCGAACACTGGCAGGGGCGTACGTATCGTCACTGCCATTTAAAATAAATGAATAAGTTGAAGAATTATAAAATGATAAAAAATATTATTTGCAAGCAGTTATTTTGAATTTGGTTAGTTGATGTGTTGTTGAGTTCTCAAATAATTTATTTACATACCATACATTTCAATACTGAATTGGATTAGTTCATGTTTTATCGAGATCTCAAATAAAATGATAATATTATGAATAACAACTTGTTTAATTTTTGATCTTTCCTCTTTTTTGCAGAAAAATAATTGTACTTATTTAAGAAGTGTAAAACGCGGAACAAAATCAACTTAATCAAAAAATGCTTCAAATAAATTTTGTGGAAAATTATTCAACATTTATTGGTCATTCGTTTTTTGACATTTCAAGTTTTAAGAAAAAATTTCGCTATTTCACATTTTTTGTCAAAATCAGGGACTTTCCAATTAATTTTAATGAATTTAAAAAGTATTCTACTCGAAACATTTTTTGAAAAAATGTCTCATTTTTTCTCAAAATTGTTTCTAGTTTTCAGCCTTCTCCGTATCCTTTCCATGCATTTTCCGTTCGCCACCTGTTGACTACGATTTCATCTTAACAAAATATTTTTTAAACAAAAACTAGGTATTACCTAAATAATAAATTGACAAGGAGTGCTTTATGTAAAAGAGATATTTATTTATAAAATAGTAAAATCAATAAAATGCTTTGGAAAATAAGTGCAATAAACAGATTAGAGCGTCTACGCCTATGACTCCATACGACAAAACCAATCGCGAGCTAAGTGGGCGGGCTTCAGACGAAAGTCTCTACGCACATTCCTTAGCTTCCCATTTACTTCTTAACCGGACTCTAAGAGCATCACTTTCATGAACGCATCAATTCAAAATGTTTTTCCACATTTCCAGCCTTTTCTAGACAAAAATAACGATGCATTTTGTTATAACATGTCAGTGTCAAAAAGTGCAAACAATGAAAAATAAAACGAATGCGTGTCAAACTAGGTTTAATGGTGGCACATATTTAAGGTATTTTTAAATAATTTTATTTTCACAAGTTTTCCATGGCCAAAATAACAAATACTCTTTCCGCCAAAATAGGTCAGTCCAACAAACTGTCACTGTTGCTTGATTGATAAGTCACGGAGGGCAAACAAAGCGGTTTCCCATAAGACGTAGTGTTAACTTCGAGTGATTTTCCGGATTTTCCAGCGACTTTCAATAGATGAAAATGCATTTTTATTATAGTTTGTTCTTTTTAAAAAACGGATAAACGCAGTTTGTTACGCCGCTTCTGTGTTAGCCCACCAAACCACCAGATCCAACTTAACCCAAACTGTACAATGAAAGACTATTTAAACAAGTTAAAAAGTGAGCCAGAGATATAAATATAAAAATATTTTCAAACCTGAAACAAAATGTCTAGAAAAGATGCATATTTCAGTTTAGTTTCTAAAAACTTTTGCCCTTTATATAAGATAAGAGCTTTTTGTTTTGAATATTTCCTGGGTATTTAGAAAAACCTCAATTGATCTCGTGGATTTCTCTTTCGCAATGTAACACGAAATCTCTCTACTACTGAAATCTTCCCCTAAATTCCTTAAAACGCAAATAAAAACCAATGTAAACAAGACAAACAATGTGACTTTTGGCACGGTTTTTTGGCTCTTCCTGCCAAAATCCACAAACAAACTGCCTTTATCCGTTTTTCAAAAACAACAAACTAGAATAAAAATGCATTTTCACCTATTAATAGTCACTGAAGTTAACACTACATCTTATGGAAAATCGCTTTGTTTGCCCTCCGTGACTTATCAATCAAGTGACAGTGACAGATCGTTGGACTGACTTATTTCTGTCAGAAAGAACCTAACCTATAAAAACTTCAAATGTGGCAATAACAACAATCTAGTGCGTTTGGATTTTGTCAACTTTCAAACCTGGTTTATTTCAGGGGTGCGTTCACAATTAACGCCGGGCGTGCGTCAGATGTTCGTTCACAATTTAGGACGAAAAACGCACCGCAAAATTTTTCCCGTTCACAATCTGGTTGTTGCGAGGGACAAGGCGCACGGCGAAACTCTCAATCGTTTGCGACTGCGCAAATTTTACACCAAGCAACAACTTTTTAACCAACTCTCAAGTCGGTAAAATTTTAAGCCGTCACGTGACCCGTCACAGTATTTTGAAGTGAACATAACCAAACCTTATTGTTTTGTTGTGGTCGAATTTAAAGGTGGTTTTATCGTTTTTCCACCGAGAAAAAACCTCCTTTTTTTTAACGAATGGGTGACTTTTTTTTGTGGTTTTCTACAATGTTTAGTAGGGAAACGCATCATATTAGAGAGTTAATATATCACTAATTTATCGTCACCTTATTTGCTTACCGTATTACCGTTATCGAGATGCTAAAAAATTTTTAAATCACAAACACAAATTACCATAACCGTATTCTTTTGCCCACATACAAACTGCCAATGTAAATAGAATAGAAAAGAAAACAACAATTCCTCTTTTTGCAAATTCACTTTCACAAAACAAATTAAAAACCCAACTAAACAAAAAAAACGAATTATCACCTACTAGCTGCAGCCTTTGCACAGAAATAAATCTGGTTGGTTGCAAAAAATAACCAAGCGAGACCCGTTAAGCCTCCGTGAGTAACATATTTCGGTTCGGTTATTTTTGGATACGGCAGAAAAATAACCGATTTTGCCTACGTTATCACCAATTTTGATGGTCTATTATCGCTATATTGTATATAATCCAAATGGATATGCATTTTTGGATGATGATGGAAAGTTTTTCCTAGTTTGTAGGATAAGTGGTAGGTAACTAGTATCTAAATTGTTGAAGTTTGAGACAATGATGTATTTGAAGTTAACTCTGTGTTTCGGACTTCCATTGTTTATATTTTATTTATACCCCATGGTTTCAAGAAATTACTGAAAAAATGCACATCAGGCAAAACTGATTAGGTAATAACAACAAATATTGAAGGGCCGGTCAATTATAAGAAACACATTTGGACAAAAATTTGTTTTGGACCTTAAGAGTGAATTTGGATCCTAAAAACAGTTTGATTATTTAAACAGATAAACCGCACATCAAAAATTAACAAAATTTTGCACAGCGGAGGCTTCTGGTATCCCCCACAGACCATACGCGTGGTTTTTCAAAAAAATATATATACCTTGTTTTTATTTTTACTTTCTTAAAATAATTGATCATTTTAACCGTGAATTAAACATTTTTAGGATACATAGAATTGTGTAAAAAAACTTAAAATTTAGCAAAATCCGTGAAATGGTTCCGGGATAATGAACTGTCACCGCACAAAATTTGATACAAATTCGACTAACAGAGTTTTTTTAGATTAAGTCATTAGAAGAAGCGCATTTTTTATTCAAATTCACCGTTAGTGTTAAACTGTTTGATGGGTTATTAAAAAAAATATGTGGATGGAAAGGTAAAACCGCACAAAAGTAGGTTAGGGATCTTATGTCATCTGTCACTTGTCACACCGCGCGAACGTCGGGCATCAGCGAAAATTTTCACCGGGAAAATGTTAACCGGACTATGAACGCACCCAGTGGGTCATTGAGGTTAGGTTTCGTTTAAATAAAAATGAAACGGACTGTAGTAAAAACCGGTTATATAATCAAAGTAAAAAAAATAATTATATTATTTGAATGAAATACGTGAACCTGCCACCACATCACGATACTGTAGAAAAATCTTCAAATTTTAATGAGCAACCTAAAACAGTTCTCTGTCTTTCTTTTCAGGTCTAAGACCTAAAGTGTAATAAGAACTTTCCCTAAAAATATCCAAGACAAATAAAACTTTTAAAAACACTTACCTAGGGGGCAACGAACTACTGGCCTCTTTGGTACTGGTCTTAATCAAAATATCGTTAGCCTCCTTCAAGGTAACTTCCTCCATTATCCCGCTCGCGGGTGGATACAACTGGAGGAAAAATTTCCTCTTTTCCTCGTCGAGCTCGTTGAAAAGTAACGTGATTTTCTTCAGGGTTTCGTTTTTTTCCGAAACCGGATCGTAGTAAATGCCCGTGTCCTGTTTGAGATTCAGTAATTCGCAGACCGACGGGGCCGCGGTGGTGTTTAAGTAGTAAAAAATGACCGGCAAATTTTTGTTGAAGCATATAAGGATTTTTACTATGTCGCCTTTGTCTATTCGTATGGAGGCTGCTTCGTCTTTTCTCCCGCTGACTGGGGCTTTGATGTTGATCGATTTCGAGTCAAAAGTTACCTAATAAAGAAATAGAAACAAACGTTTTTCTTCGAGTAGTTGGAGGCAAGTTCATGGCGGCCACCGGTTAAAGTTTCATTTTTAATCGACTTCAAAAATCACATCAATCATTTTTATGACCTTTTTTGACACCGTGAGAAATCCCCCCGATAAATCCCCGAGATTTGAATCGTGACTTGTTGCCAATCTCATGAACCAAATTTGGTTAGAAAACAAAACCACAGGAATCATTTAACTTCACTTTTAAATTTGAACTTGAACCAGGGCACATGGAACCGATTAAATTTTTTATGATGGCAGCGAAAAAAGAAAAAGTTCACCTGGTAAAGTTTTCAATTTCTACAATGTTAAACAAAAATATTCTTATCGGTTCAAAAGGTATCTTATTTTTTATTAATGTATGCTTGGGTCTTTTCTTTTTCTTTTTGCAAGTGCTATGGTACAGGCATGAAGAACATTAAAATATTTTAGTTAAATACCTGTTAAAATATCTTGAGGTGTGATAAAATAATTTAAGGCAAGGGCACGTTTTTCGCTTTTTGAACCTGGGAAGAACTTAATATAGTAGCTTAAGGCTTTAAAATACCTTACATTAAAAAATAAGTAAAGTCTACCTTTTTTTGATGAAAATTGTAAAATAAAGGTAATATGCAATGGGGGCCTTTTTTTCACTGTTGCCATAACACTGAGCCAATTTTATTCACAAAAGCCTTCTTTTTTTTACATAATTTTTAGTTCAAAATAAATAAATTTACTTTTAGGAAATAATCGCCCCAAAATGTTCTGATTTGGCAACAAACTTTTTTCTTTTCTTGGACGCTTTCCGTTTACCAACCCGGTTAAACAATTTTTAAGGAAATCGGTGTACTGGAATATTATAAAATGAGTTAAAATTATGGCTTAAAATGTAAAAAACATAGCAATAACTGGATAAACAAACTCTTTAAAAATTTCAATAAAGCAAGAAAAACGTTTTGGCTTAAACTTGGGCAGTTGTATGGGTCTTTCAATTCAATACTTTTCTTAAAGATTTTTATGGAACACTTTTCTACTTGTTCACTTTTTCTTATAGGATGAGTTTTAGAAAATATTTTCAGTGTTGTCAAGAAAAAGCAAAAATCAAAATGACTGAAGTAAACCACTGGATAAACAAACTCCCTACAAGCAACCTGGGTCTCACCAGGACGCACCCAAATTAGTGCTCACCCCAACTCTAAAAACACATCACAGGATCGGAATTTTAGAGCCAGGGTGGCACCCATGGAACTCCCTTATGATGCTATTTGGTGTATACAGCCTGAAAATTATTGTAAAAAAAGCTTTTTAAATCTTCAAAAAAACACACACTAAAAAGTATAAAATAAAATAACTTTTATTTTTATAAAATTCAAACTTTTTTGAAGTCACTGCCTATAGGAAGTCCAATATGTGTAGTTCTAAAGAAATTGGCAAACTTGGTGTGTTAAATATATTTTTAACTGCAAGACAAAAAGTAAGAAGACATCATTGTTCAAATATTCCCTTTAAAAGCATTTTAGTTTTTGTTTTTTTATATAATTTTTTTTAATGCTTAAGTACCCCAATTATCAGTCTCCTGGCATATCTCTGCTGGAAATATCAAAAAAGAAATATACAGCTATTTAAAATTAAAAGTATATTCTCTTTGTAAGATATCGCAAAATAAAACTATAATTTATGAAAAAATTTTAAAAAGGATTGTATTGTATTATTTTGTCCGCTGACCCCTGTGCGTCTCAAAAAAAAGCAATAAAACATGGCAAACAAATAACTCTTTTGTCAGTGGCGCACCCAGGAATTGACTTCGGGGGACTTAATTTGAAGTAAAAATTTAACCATAACCAGGCTTCTCAGACAAGGGGGGGGTTAACCCCAAACCCGCCTCGGTGCGCCACTGATTTTGTCAATATCTTATATTGGTTATGTCTTTTTAATGTAAGTTTAAGAAACCCTGTGCTTTAAAAGTCAATAGAGTAAAAAACAGGGCTGTACCAGACAATTTCTCAGTGCCCTGAAAATAATTTTTTTCTAAATTGTGAACAGATACTTCACGGAAAGCTGAAAACGCCATAATACTAAAAAACAATAACTCAAGATGATTTTTTCTGTCCCCTGGGTATTTTATTTTGATTTGGACGGTTTCAGTTTTTTTTTGCATAAAATATAAAAAATATTTACATCAGATATTATATAAATAAAAACAAGAGCTTTTCGCAACAATATAAATATACAGGTCTTGACCAAACCAAAAGCATATTTTAAAAACTAGCTATTTTAACTAGTGATAAAATGTTTTAAACCATGAAAAAAAAAGGTCTCGCCCAAAAACCATTTTTTTAACCTATTTTTGTAGTGGGGTTACATGAAGTCAAATAAAAAAGTATTATTAATTGTTAGAAAACTTCCAACTTAGATCAAAGTTTGATCACAGTATATTTGTACAATCCAAAACTATTAAACTGCAATGGTAAGTCATACGAATTATGCACGGTGGAGATATACCACTAAAAAACTAAAATCACTGCATGGTGTATCGTAAGAAAATACACTGGCCGGAGTGATATCGCACGGTGTATCGCTAGAAGTAAAAGTGTTAATTACTTACATCATCTAAGGGCACAAATCGGTAAGAACCAATTCTAATAGTACGACATTTTAGCCTCATAAACAGGAACTTTTCATCAGGGTTGGGAGCTAAACAAAAAAAAAAACGTATTAAGAAAGTCAAAAAATATTTTTTTTTATCATTTTAAACTTGTCTACTATTCTTGTTAATAGATAACAAAATGCATAAATTGAATATTTCTTTCTTTCTTTCTTCTTTCTTAGCAAAACAGAATGAGATAAACAGATGGTGCTTAATAAGCCATGTTTGCTTACGTTTTCTCGTGTGCTTCTTAATTTCAGCCAAGGAGGGCTCCTTAGAGGCAACTGGAGAAATGGTTACCGAAGCTCCTAGGCTCTTAAGTAGCTGCTCGCTAACCTATTAAAAATAGAAGAGCAGTTAATTAAATTGTAATGGTTTATGATACTAATAGGTACCTAATGTAATATTTTTAAAGTTACATAAATATTATGTATTTTAATTATAAGTAAAAGTAAAATGTGTCTTTTTTAATGCAATATCATGTAAGATTCGAATAGTTTAGTACTAACCGAGTTATTAGGCTTCTTTTCATCGTCTTCTTCGTCACTGCTAATTACAACAGAATCATGGTTCTCCACAGCTTTTGCTTTGGAACCCTTCTTTTTGGGCGCATTCGCCGATTTATTAGCAGCTAGAAAAAATAATAACTTTATCGTTAAGCGATAAAAGAACAATATTTTTTAGCTTTCTAGAGAAAACTGACAAAAAAACTTAAAAACTAATAATTTGTGTAAACAAAAGTGTGTTTTTTACATTTTTACTGACCAGAATAAATGTGCCATTCTCATTCAAACAGGCAACTTGATGTCCGCGGTACTATTCTTAAAAGCTGTCCATATTTAGAAGTTTTTTATTTAGGTTACTTTAAAAAGCACAAATGGCCAATATTATTATAAGATAATTTCGTATATTTACTTAAATAAGCTAAAATGTAGTGTTTGAATTAAGAGTGTCACTATTGTGGATATTAAGTATTTTTTTAAATTTTTTCCGCTTAGGTTTGGAAACAATATTAGTATTTATATCTAATAATATTTGACTAATTCCAATTATTTCCCAACTTAAACAATTTTGATTATATAAAAACTATTAAATTCCTGAAACTTTTTTTTTTAATTTAAATGCTAAATTGCGCATTTAAATGAGAATGTTTCATATATAATCAAAAACCAAACATAATGATTAGACCATTTCAAAATTGTGTGTGTGTGTGTGCATGTTTTTATGTAGGTACCCAAAAATGTTGAATGTTTCTTACTAGGTCAAAAAGAATATTTTTTAATTAAAATACCTGAAACAACTGCCTTTATCGTAGCTTCCGCAGTAGAAATAGCAGTGCTCGTGGCCGTACTAGACACGGGAACAGTTATGGGTTTTTTTAATTCGGGTTTCGGCTGGCTACCGTTCGGTCGGTGGAAGGGGTTGTCTATTGATTTGACATTGTCCGGCAGCTTTCGCGAACATCTGAAAAGAAAGTTCGCAGTTATATGCAAATTTTTGCACAGAATCCAGTCAAATTTCCTGCCCTTCTTCAATCTAATGACTTTTTCTGACCATTAAAAAAAATAAATATATGGTGTGTTTTGAAATGATTATAACTAAACAAGGAACTGTCCGATTTTAATAATATTAAGCTTTTTAAAAAGCCGAGGTATCACAACTATCAGATTCAATGTCAAATTTGACATTTAATCTAGATATTTTTTTCTGTGTGAAACTGTATTAAATCTCAAACTTCGCTCATAAAGACACATTCTTTCCAAACATTTTAAAAATTCGGCCAAGAATAAGAAAGTTTTAAATGTTTAAAGAGACCAGAGGTTGCCTGTATAATCAAGCTTATTAAGAAAAAATCTACATGTTTAAATAACAAGAGCTTTAACTTAACTTAAAACTTTTTAAAAAGCAGATTTCAAAATTTATACAACCAATTTTAACTGACATTTATTTAAAGTCCAAGGTGATCCTGTTTAAAAAAAATAGGCATTTTTGTTCCCCCTAGAAAAATCTTTATGTGCACCACTGTATTGAATCTCAAACATCAGTTTCAAAGTCACATTCCTTCTAAATATTTTAATGTAACACTCAAAAAATTTGGTTAAAAAATAAGGTAGGAAACATTTCCAGAGATTCCCTAGAAATTTGCAAGGTTCCTTAAGATTGGAAAAGATTTTCAGAGATTGCATGGGATTTCATGTTGGCCAACAGTGATTACCTATCCGAATACCTCTTTGAAATAAACTCTATTTTCTATGTAATGTAACCTTCATAACTTGATGGTAATTCAAGTGTACACCTACCTTGCACACTTATTGAAATCTTCTCCGGTGTAGCCGCAGTTGGGACACAACGCCAACTTGCCCAATATGAACTTCGGCATTTCCTTGGGCAGCTCGGGGGAGGGAGTTCTTGGCTTAGGTGGTGGGAGTTGTGGGAGTGGAGGTTGGGTAGGGGAGGGCGGTGTTATGATGGTAGAGGGAGGCGGGCTCGGGGTCATCGGTCTTGGCTCTGGTGGTTCCTGTAGAAAAAAAAAGATAAATGATTAAAAGTTGCAGGAAAAACTGGTTATGTAAATAAAGTAGAAAAATAAATTTTTGAAATGCAATTATTTTAAGATCAAGCAAATAAACAAGTATGTGTGTTTATACATAAAATAAAGAACAAATTTAGAAGTTTCATATAAACATTTCCTTGAAATTGATCGTACACAAATCTATTTTTAATAAAGGAATAAGTTATCACAATAAATTAAGAAATTATTTAAAAGAACAAAGATGTTTTCGAAAATTTAAAGTTATTAAAAGTTCATCACAAATTTGTATTTAAACCAGTTTTGTAAAGATTAAAACTTTTTATGTACACACACTTGATTTCGAAAAAAACGCATACATGCAGTCACAAAATTGACCTTTCTAAAAGTGTACTACCAGCTAAAATACCTAAAATCTTCAAAAGTACGACAATTTGTCATATTGTTTAAAAAAGGTCTCTAAAACTGAAAAAATTTGTTTACTTAAATTAAATGTAGCCTTATTTTTATATTAAGTTTTGCATAATACTAAAAAATCAGCAACAATAATGTTTTAGTCTTTATTGAACAATAGCGAATTATTGAAACGCAATTAGGGCCCGGCACTAATAAGGCCAGGCACTATTTTGACGCTGTTGACAGATACGCATGCGCAAGAACGACCATATTTAGTGCCGACACTAAGAAGGTTAGGACCTGCCCTTATTTGTGGAGGAATTATACTGGGCCGCATCTTGGCTGTCTAGCCGTATTTTACGTTTTTGACAACTATTCGCCATTTTTTTACCTTAACCCTACTTTCGGGATTTTTTTGTGTTATGACGACCAAAAAAGCAAAAATTGAGAGAAAATAGTTATATTTTTATGAAATCGGATAACATAGCACAAGAAAATTAAAAAAAGCAAGGCTCAAATACTTCGTTTTACCGATGAAGACAATATTTATTTGCTACGAGAAGTAGTTCAACAAAATCCCTTCAGAACTCTAAATGGTCCTTCTCTCCACCCTCCACAAAGACCTCTGCTTCCAACACATCACTCATGCTTTTGATCACTCAAAATATAAAAAAAAACAACACAGAACTTCGAAAACAGGCAGCATATAATGTAGGTTAGAAATAAAGTCGTATCGTCACCGTTTTGCTAGAGGCGCGTTCAATAATTCTATAATTTGCACCTTTTAGAGCCAGGCACAGCCTGTGTTAAGGTCGGGGCTAAGTAGGCACTATCCAGTGCGGCCGTATTTCAATAATTCCCTAATATCAAATTATCACTCGAGTAACGGACGAAGGCTATTCTATAAAGAGGGCGGTAAACCATTTTGGTGTTGATAAAATAACAATAATACTATGGAAACAGCGCTGGATTGAAAACAATTCGACGAATAGGAAACTTGGATTAGGACAAAAATGATGGTAAACTTAATACTAATTATTTGAACTTAAAAAAGAACTAAAATAAATAATTTAGTATTTAATAGGATCACCATTTTTTTCTATTACAAGCTGCAAACGTCTGGGCATTGAAAAGGTTAAATTTTGAAAATACTGATGGTCTTCTGAGAGCTGATAAAATGCGCGATAAATAGCATCGCTTAACTCTTCAGCATTTCGTGGTCTCCAATTCCTTTGGTATATTATTTTAGCGATTCGACTCCATATATTTTCCATTGGGTTAAGGTCAGGGCTGTTGGCTGGCCAAGGAAGTGTTTCTATATTATTATTCTGAAACCATTGGCGAACAACATTAGCCGTGTGTACTGGACAGTTGTCCTGCTGATAAACGAAGTCATTATTTTCATATAAAGCCTGTACAGATGGCAGCATAACGTTTTTAAGGATTTCAAT
The DNA here is from genome assembly GCA_963921995.1 of Oxystoma pomonae. NCBI lineage: Eukaryota > Metazoa > Arthropoda > Insecta > Coleoptera > Brentidae > Oxystoma > Oxystoma pomonae. The sequence continues at coordinate 87,377,275 of OY998166.1, read as the reverse complement.
ATATCGTTCACTATTGAATCTTCCTTCGATTCTCCAAAAAAAAACCCAAACCTCTAGCACTAAACCAGCCCCACATGTTTACAGAAAAATGTCCAGCTTTTTTAATTTGGTTTGTATATTCGGGTCCAAATCTAGAATTTGGTGGACGATAAACTAAAACTCTCCTGCTGCTTGAAGATAATTGAAAAATTTTTTCTTCAGTGAAAACCACCCTCTCCCAGAAGTCATTATCACGAAGAACGTTGTTCAGTGCAAAAATCACTCTGGCCTGTTTTTGTTCTTCTGTTAGAAAAGCCTTCTTTGCAGCAACTCGAAAAGAGACTTCTGATTTCGTTACTCTTCTATTTACTGTTGCTAAAGAACCCGGAAATAATGTTACATTAGCTGCTTCAACCGACGTTGAATAAAGATTTTGTCTGAGATGGTCAATAAGTCTCTCATCTTGCACTTCACAACTTACTACTGATCCATCTTTCCTATCCGTAGAATTATTTTCAATCCAGCGCAAAGCGTCATTTTATCAACTTCAAAATGGGTAGCCGCTCTTCTTATAGACTTACGCTGTCAGGCACACTAATCTGGTGGTGCCTTATAATAGTATACACTAATAGAAAGCTAAATTTTGTGGCATAGGAAAAAATGCATGTGAGTTTTTTTTGAAATCAAGTGTACATGTTGTAGCCATATGGTGAATTAAAGCTTTAAAACAAAAAAAATACTAATAGGTACAGGGTGATTTTTTAGAAAAAAAAACCACCGTTACTAAAGCAGCCAAAAATTTACCATGACTGCTTTAAAGTTCCCTTTATTGCATAAAACCGAGGGGCGTCTCACAAGGTACACAAGTGAACTGCGATTTCCAAAATCGCGTGATTTCCTACGAATTTCTTGCGATTTCCAAGTGATTTCCAGGAATCGATCGATTTTCTGAGAAAAATGCGATTATCCATTGCTATTTCCGCGATTTCCAAAAATCACTTGAGATTTCTTTCTGATACTTTATTTTTTACCGAGATTTTTACTAAATATATCTTACTTTTCTAATTAACCCCCATTTGCAGCGACTTTTTTTGTGCGCTCAAACCAAAACCCTCTTTAACAATGGGTGAGAAAAGAAAGGGTAGTTTTTGTTCATGTCGCTCCCGCTGTTAAGGAGTTTTAGTTAAAGGACAATAAAAATGTCGCAGGAAATGGGGGTCCCATAAAAATCTTCTAAAGCAATAGGTTGATGGAGGTCGAGTTTTAACAATAAAAAATTTAGTCCATTTAAATAACAGTAGTCTTTAACTCTTGTTCATTACTAATTTATTAAATAACTCTTTAAAAAAACGGTAATAACGTATAAAAACAAATGTATAATAATAAATCAAAAAATATTTACTCATCAGAATTTGAGTTATACTCTATTTCTGTTTCACTTTCCGATATGTACTCGGTTTCAGCCGTGTCAGTATCAGTGTCCAGTTGCATGTTCTTTCGTTTTTTGTCAATATTATTTTTTGTTGCTTTCGTATATTTATTGTTTTTAAGACATCGAGTTCTTTTTTCTTGGTTGACAATGTTACCGGTGCTTTAACGGTCATAAATATCTCTTTAGACGTTAATAGCCAACAAAGCGTGCTTTTTCTCACACCTATTTCTTTGTTGTCTTTTTTTATTTTTATAATGACTTGTCTTTAGTTATTTCTTTTTCTTAATTTATTTTATAATTTTTTATATTAAAATCTTTGAATGCTTTTAAAGCGTCTAAATCGTTTTGGATTTAATTTTTTTCTTCTTCATCTATTTCTATGGATTCATCTTCTTGTTCTTCTCCTGTTAAATAATCTGTAATTTCCGATGTGATTTCTGGCACCGAAACAGTGATTAAGAACTCTCTACTAATATATTTTTTTAAATTTTTGACACATTGGTTGAGAGATGCTAAAAAAATAGTTTGTTAAATTTATTTTTTAATAAACTTTCGAAATAGGTGCCACATTTAAAGAAAAAATAGTTGGTGGGCCCTGAGCCTCCAGTTGGAGGTCCCCAATTCTTTTCTTTCATGAACGGAAAGTCCGTAAAAAATCATTAAAGATTCGCCTTTACCTTTTTACTTACAATCATTGCCATTTAAAAAACTCAAAATCAACCAAACATAAAAATACACGTACCTTCCTTTTAAACAGCTATTCGAACTCCAGAAAAAATAAACTAAAAAAGCGGAATCGCCATGCCAGCTTTTAACACGTGCTTTTCTAAAATTCTGGCCAAAATTTTGCCATCCGAATACGACCGGATCGAATCGATAGATAGATAGATATTTATGCGTAAGACATTCGCTCGAACCTCACCGCGGATCGAATCGTACCTCTGAACTTTACCCGACACTTCTTTTCTGTTTGTGAATGCATAATAATAATGTGCGACGACCAAACAGAACGACAAAGCGGGGCTTAATTGACGGTTTTATAGTGCGCGGGAAGCGCTGGAAATCAAATAGGGAATTCTAAATGAAGACTTGCAACTTGTATAAGTTTTTCAGCAGCAACATAAAGTAAACCTGCGATTTCCAGAAATCGATGCGATTTCCAGAGCAATTTCCCGATTTTTAGGGATTTCCGAAAATCCTTAAGGATTTCTGCGATTTCCAAAGGATTTCTCAGCAATTAAAGTGCGATTTCCGAAGTGAGACGCCCCTCGGAAAAAAACCCAAATAAAACCAAGAAAAATGTGAATTTTTTTCTAAAATATGATTCTAAAAAATAAAAAATCTTTGAGAGCCCTGCAAGCAAATCATACCTCGTTAGTATAACTTAAATTGCCGACGTTTCCAACCGTAACGATGTAATTGATTCCATTGGTGTTCGCTTCGGTAACTTGTATGCTGGTCTCTTGGGTGAAAGGCACGTTGACCTGTTCCAGGATCTCCTGAATGGTGCACGCCTCCTTGGGCAGAGTGAAAGTGATCAGGCGCTGTTCGCCGTTTTCCAGCAGTACCAGCATCCTGATCGAGTCGGAGAATTCCTCCCCCACCGGAGTACTGTCTAAAATTAAAATAAAAATGACTTGAAACTCAAAGTTTTTACTTTTTACTATTATTGATAATTTTGGTCTCATTTTAAAGATAATTATGATTAAATTTATGGTTCTCTAGTGGTAAGTTTTTCGTTTTTTTCCTGAATCCTGTTATTTTTGTGCAATATTGGTGTAAATATGAAACACTGGTCGCGATTCTTCAAAAACAGTCAGAAAATCTCGCCTTTCAGTTTTTATTTTCTAATATTTCTTAAAATTTAGTTTCTTAATACTGTTCCAGTAAATAAAAACTTTGTCAATTTTTATTTTTTTATTTTTTTTTTAAATTTAAAAATCTACTTATTAAGCCTATTTTTGTCTGTAAACAAACCTTTAAAACTTTTAATATAGAAAACCATAAATGTCCATGGAATATTGTCACTGTCACTGTTCAGAAAAGTAACACAGATTCTGTCTTTCCTTTTACAGGGTGAGAGTTTACGACATTTTTTGAACTAGTCCTGCAGAATATCATTAAAACATTGAATTTACAAAATGATATAAAAATTGACACAGTTTCTCTTACAACGTTAGGATAAATAGTAAGCAAGCTGGGATTTTATTTTAAATAAGGCAATAAGTAAAAAATCGCCACTTTCCAGAATTGTGACGGGTGAGATTTTCTGTCGTTTCTGAAGAATCGCTACCATTTTGTCTAAAAGACTCCATATTTCAGTATGTAGATAAGAATGTTAATTTATAATATTATCGTCCTTCCGCACATAACATACTGTGCCACAAATTCAATTACGCTCTAGGGCAATTCCACGCGCGATAAAGGTTTTTGGCATTTTTTCGAATTTTGTATTTAAATAACTACAACCACCAAAGAAGTGTCTGGCGTATCAATAAACGTGTAAAATAATAGTCATTACCCATTTTGAAACAACTAATTTAAAACTACTTTTATATTTAGAGGAAAAGCACTCTAAAATCGATGATTTTTCTCTGCCCGTTTTTTATTTCTGTTATATCTTGGATCCTATATAAAAAATTAATTAGCCGTTATTTTTTAAATTATTCTGATAAACCCTCTTCATAATCTTTAAAAGATCTTAAGATTTGTCCCGTCAGTTATCATGGAATTGCCCTTCAGCAAAATGAGATAGAGATAATACAGAAAGAGCAAAATAGAACCATGCGAATAATACTATACTAGGTTGTACAGATACAGATACCTCAGACATTTTTATATTGAATGAAGAAATATTGTTAAAGAACACTACAAATATTACAATTTGCGCGTTTTCAAAAAATTTCACTCATAAATTCAAAAAAGTAGATAAATATGTTAAGGATTAAAAACGTTTCATCAGGTATTTAAATGTGTTTCTGAGATGGACGCTACTACTACTATACAGCTAACCCACATGGTAAGCGCTACTCACCAATAATCTGCTGAATCTGACTGGAAGCGATATAAGATGGTAACGGCCTCTGAGTTCTCGGCCTATTTGGCGTGGGAGGCATGATGAGATAGTTCATCTGATTCTCTTGCTGCTGTCGAGGCGGCTGCTGCGGCGGTGGTTGCTGAGTAGGCGGTTGTTGAGGCATCGGTTGCTGTTGCGGGGCTTGCATTCTTTGTTGCATCTGATTGGCAGCCTACAAAGTTAAAGGTTTCTTTTGGGTGTACGCAAGCGCGAATTAAATCGGTTAGAATTTCCCATGAATTTCCTAATTGCAATAGAAACTTCGCTTTTTGATAGAATCAACACTGTTGACATAAATACCGACTTGATGCACCCATCAGTTAAACTTGAAGTAATTAATTATTGAAACAAATATTACGGGTTCAATTTTTTTTGCATAGTAATATAACAAGGCGTGGAGAAATTACTGAAAATATCCCCCGAAGGTTTGTTGCTATAAAACTGCTTGATTGTTTTTTTTTTCGACAGGGTGTCCACAGGTTTTTCGAGAAAAAATCTTACTTTTCCCTGACCAGACTAAAAAATTCCCTGACTGACATTTTTAGCAGTCTCAAACAAAAAAACAATTTTTTTAGAATGTTGCTTTTACCCGAGTATAACAATACTCGGATTTTACTATACAATTCAAGTGATTTTACTCAAACTTTCACTTAACTCATATTAGGTGCGTATTTATTAAAAAAGAAGAAAGAAAATCAGCCTCTACTACCATTTAAGCTGACCATTCGCCAACCTAGACATTTGTTTTCTCTTTTTTGAATTTATTTATTTGTAGTAACTTTAAAAAAGCGACATGTAAGAGGTAAACAAAAAATTAAAAAACTACACAAAACTAGTGTCTCTAAAGAACAAAGTAGAAGTAGTTGAAAAAGCTCATTAAGTTTTTGATAAAATAGTCAACTAAAAATTACAAATATTTACGAAACATATGGCCAAGCTTTTTGAACACTTTGCTTCTGAATAAGTAGGAAACAAATATAAAAATAAGATATATTTTTCATGTTTGCTTTTTTTATGAAATAAAAATTACAGTGCTACATACAATAGTTTATTCACTAGATCAGTGTGAAAAATCCTCTCAAAGAATAAAAGAAAAAATACTGTGTGTTTGGCATTATATGAGGAACAGAGTGAGGAAAGCCTAAAAGATAAGAACCATACTGTAAAAATTCCCTGATTTCCATGACCAGTTGCAACCCTGTATTTTCGTTTTTTTTTTCAATTTTTCTTTGAGTAAAAACGTAAATAAATTGATAATTGGAATTCGATTTTCTGTTTTGCACAAAAATTCAGAAGTATGTGGAAAAATGATGGCCAACTATGGCCCTTATTCAGTTCAGATCCCACCTTTAATCGTCTCGTGTCCATGCTGCTCATACCACTGCTCAAATTAGAAAAATCCGAAAAACAAAAACAATGACGTTTGGAGTTATGCTGCGACGTTCTTTTATTTTTTCGGTTATTTGACTAACACCATCTAGACTGTTTAGTCTAGATGCTGTTGATTTGACATTCACCGATGCTGACGTCATTCCACCTATTGGTGCAATCGAACACCGGTAGATTGCTGTGGACTTTACTAACACCATCTAGACTCTCTTTAGGCCATATAGCGGAGAAACGCACGTGGCCGATCTCGTCATAACAAACGAAGAAACATATGAGAAAAGAAAACATAACCTCTGACTTTTTAGTTTGTTTTTGATGGCTTGTTTGCTTTTTTTTTAGTATTTTGGTTTGAATTTTAAATTTTTAATTGCATGAGAAGCCCTAGTTGAATTTTCTGTGTTATTATGCTCGTCTGTAGTGAAAAAAATCAAGCAAAAGAAATTGCATAAATTAAGGAGTGTTTTTAATTTTATTGTGAACAAACAAGAGAAAATTTGCTAAAAATGTGTTGTGCCTACCATATCTTGTGTCCAAGAATATAAAATGAGTGCAGTGAATAACCAAAATTATTATTGAAAATAAGGTAAGTTTAACTTTATACCATAAAGGTGGTTTTATTCATTTTCAAGATAACATTTACAAGCTACAGGGTGATAAATACACATATTATAATAGAAAGTATTTTTTCACAACTTTTAGCAACAAATAATTTCAGGTTAGGAAGGTATACTTGATAACGAGGAATAACCTTATTTTCTCTTCAAACTAGGCATATATTTTTTGGGGTCAATAACATAATTCCTTTTTTTAACCTAGCTTTTCAAAAGAATGTTTGTCACTTGCCTTGCAAGATACTTAACTAAATAGATGTCAGAATGGCAAATGTGACTGTGAAGTTAGTTGCAGGAAAATTTGTCGTTGGTTATCTTATTTCAAAAATTGTTCCTCTTCGTCAAGTAACTTCTTAACAATGGCATAAGCATATAATGCAAGTGTTACAGTAGTGGCATTTAATTTTTTTTTAATGTAAACTGAATATCTTGCAACATAAACCAGAGGAGCCCATTTGTTATCTGTAATTTGCAAAATATATTTTCACCAATATTTATTTTTCTTTTAGTTTGTAGTAGTTTATCTGTTGCATGATCAGCACCGCTTTACCAAAATACTTTTTAAGTAACTATTGGGCCATTTCAAGCAAATGTAATTTTATTCAAAAAAAGAAAAACGCTTTAACAATGTACTGGTTTTTGTTAAAAGTTTTGAAATAACTCCAAATTATAAAACCCCTATAACACTTTTTCTTGGTATGTAAAAAAGCCGTAATATACAAACAGTTTCGGACCTAAGGGTCATTCCATATCAAATCAACCAAAAAATCACAAAAATTTTATGCGACCAATTCCAATTTTGATGATTTTTGGTATATATTTTCTTCTTACCATAAGAGTTGAAAATGCAAACTTTTAGATTTTTTTGATTCGCAGTTTTTTTTTTAATTTTTCAAAATAAAAAAGTCAGCATTTTGACCTTAACAAGAATGTACAAAACTAGCAATATCTCGAGAACCACTTACACTAGGAAAGTAATAAATGGCTCATTTTAAAGTCATTTTGAAGCTCTTTTTTATGAAATATCACAACATAATTTTAACAAAAAAAAAATTGAAAATAAAAAATTGAAAAAAAAATTGAAAAATTCAAAAAGGCCATTTTTAATTTTTTTGAAAAAAAATATATAATTTTGGTCAAAGTGTTACTTAATTATCCACAAAATTTTATGATGGAGAAATGATGGGTTCAATGTCAAAAAAAATATCAAAAATATTAAGTACATTAAAAATCATGCATTTAAAAAAATAAACATATTTTAGGAGCACCAATAGTGCACTGGATATTAAAATAAATAAATTTGTTGGATGGATACAGGTTTTAAAAAATACCCAGAGGCTTTATCTACAAATTATTTTATTTTAAACTCGCAAAAGAAATAAACAAACTTTTCTACTTCGTTGATAAAAATTAGACAGAAAACACTAAGACTAACTATATACCTTAAATTTATTTTTTTAACTTTCTTTTAAGAATTTCTGATGAATCTGACATTTCTTTTTTGCTGACATTGTAAGTTCTGCCAGTAGCAGTGTTGGTTTCAACTTTTTTTATAAGACTTTCTGGTTTAATAATTAAAATATCTTGAGGTGTTGGGTAAAAAAATGATGAGGCAGGTCCTCGTGGATGAAGAAAGCTTACTTTCAGTTCTCCGCTCTCATTATTTTTCCCCAAGACACAAGCCAGCCACCAAGCACTGTCATATTCTACAGTGACAAACCCTGACTCGATATTTTGCAAAATAATGCTTCCACTTTTAAAAAGATTATGTGTTTCGACCTCTATGCATGTAGAAAACTGTTTTGCCAAAAACGTGCTTTCTGTAAGAGGAATTACAGCATGAATTTTTTGTGTCCCCGGTATTGTTAAGACTTCCGCAAATCTTTTATTCAAAATTATTTCATGATTTGTATAATCTGCTTCTGTGCAATATTTAAAATCAATGCCGGATATGTTTTCTTCACACCAAGTAAACAATTGTAGAGGTGTCATTATTTGATTGTCATAGGGCCTCTGCAAACTGGCTTTGGCAGCAAGTCTTTTAACAGTTCCTCCCAAGCCATCGCAGGCACTTTTGCCATGCGAGGTGGCAAAATAATGCCACTCTGCTTCAACACCAAAATCTTTTTTATGCAGGCATATATTCAAAAAATTCTTTTTGTTTTTGTACTGCGCAGCACATCCATCCGAAAAATAAAAAATTTTGTTAAGTCCTGGTATTTTGATTTTTAAATCAGGCATTAATTTTTTTAAAAATAAATGAAATGCAATTGTATTGTGTCAAGCTTTCCGAAATAAACACATAATTCAGGTTGTGCAGTTTACCATCACTTAGAAAATAAATGGCAAAAGGGTGGAGGGTTGCCTGGCTGTTATTCCAATGATAAGACTGGACTTCATCTTGCATAACAAAGGAATAATTTTCCGCAAAGTCGCAAGTGATCAAAGACTCTCCAGGTTTAAGGTTAATTTTTATTTCATTGTATCTATCTTTTTGCATTTTTGCAATAAAAGAATGTGATTTAAGTTTTACAAGATCATCAGTAAATTCCTGGACAAAATCATCACTTTTCTTAACAACGGTTTCCATAGTACACCTATCTACTGACACCCACTTTTTAAATGAGACCTTATCAATTAATTCTTCCTCAAATTTTTCTATTAACGTATTTTTAAACTGTTCTACTCCAGGACATTGCTTGCATCTATTGCTTAAAAAACAGTCCACTGAAGGTGGATTACACATTAGTTTATAAAGGCAATCATGAAAGATATGGCAAGAGGCCTGTTATTTTCATCATATAGCTTATTTAATTTGGAGCCATTGAGCATTAGTTTTATATTTTGATGTATAGTACATACACATACAGTATGAGTCCCACTTTTTCCTGCCAGTATACAGTTTTTGGGTCGCAGTTCACAAAATTTTGAAAACCCAATTTTTTCATTGGGTTACTCAGTTTTAAACAATGCATAAATTTCTTTTAAATTAGCTAAGACTAATTTTTTTTGTACATATTCTTTTTCAGCTCCATATTTTCTGATAACAACATAATCTTTCCTGGTGGTCCTGCTAATGTCATCCCTTTGGTAAAAATCTACCACTATTTGGGCCACTCTATCACTAAGGGTCTTTCCCGGTTTGGGGTTAGGAGAACATAACATCCCATTGTCCTTAACTAACTGTTTTACAGCTCTGGCCAAATATTGAGAAACTCCAAATTCTTCTTCAATCTTCTTTCTACTCCAACTTTGAGGTAAACATGATAAAACTAGTATTTTCTCACTCCTCTTTTCGGTTTTTAAAAATTTGTCCTTTAACTGCTTAATCATTTCACTTTCGTCACTCTGGCATTCCTTTACTAGCGTTGAATCTGATTCCTTTGTAAATGCTTTCGCAATTGTATGCTGTACAATATCAATTTTTTCTTTGTATACATTTTTTCTTTTAATCGGCGACACACCAAGAAGCTCCAATGACTTGTTTAAAAGGGTAAATGATTCAGCAGGATCTTGAAAATCTGGATCATTTTCTGGAACTTGACTGGGTCTAAAAAAATTTAAAAAGTTAGTTTTTTATAAGAACTTAAAAAGGGGGTAACAGCTGACCCAAAATATGTACATAATGCCAAGAAATTTGCACATAATGTCTGTATTCTCAAAATGCCATGCAAAATAATGCCATGAGATTTTTCCACTCCGTACTTGACGCAATTGGTTTAGTTTATTAATTTTATATTAAAAAATACTATTTGTTACTTACCCTGCCTCATCTTCTTCAGATGCCTTAAACTCCTTTGAAAGCTTTAATCTACAACCATCACAGATTTTCATTCCCATTTTGACATTTTTGTAACTGCACATCCACTTGGTCACATTTCTTAATTTCCCAAAATGCTTGATTTTTAACTCCAGTGGATCACAGCACTTTACTTTATATTTAGTCCATCCACTTGCCTCACCCATAGTTGAAACTTTTAAAATTACACAGAGATGACTTCTGATAAACCTTCAGTCGAACTATTATGTATCGATTATTTGGAGCTGTATCAGGAAGATACTTGCCAAAAACTTAAAATCAATTTATGCAGGAATTTTCATGTCAGCAAATCCCCACAATGTACCTAAACAGACCAATAAAATGAAGGAGGTGTGTCCTTAATGTTAAACAGGAATAAACAGGCAGTATTTCACAAAAGTATTGGCAGGTTTATACAGGCATATTTTCCTAAGAATTGGAACATCCAATAGTACGTCTCCGGTGGAAAAGAGGTTTTGTAAGTAAATATTACAATGGGGGGCAATGTTAATCTGATTACTGATACAGAATGAAACGTAGGATATAATTTTTTATTAAATAAAATATTGTTAAATATTTTTATAATATCGCTTTAAACCCCATTATATTCTTCTAATTACCAAAATGCATTGTCTATTTATAGGCGATTTTTCATGCATGTGACATTTTTAATAAATTTTTTCACATTGAACCCATGATTTGTCCATCTCAAAATTTTGTGAATAGTTTAATAACACTTTAAAGAAAATAATATAATTTTTTGAAAAAAATTAAAAATGGCCTTTTTGAAATTTTTCAAAAAAAAAATCAAAAATTTTTTGTTTTATTTTTTTTTTCAATATATGTTATGCAATATTCTCATATGAAAGGTCTTTATAAGAGCTTTAAAATGAACCTTCACCTACTTTTCTATTATAAGTGGTTCTTTGGATATTCCTAATTTTGTGCGCACATGTTAAGGACAAATAAGTGACTTTTTCGATTTTCAAAAATTAATTCAAAATAAACAACTGGTCAAAAAAGTCTGAAATTTTGGATTTTCCAGTTTTTTGGTAGGAAAAACATGTATACTAAAAATCATCAACATCGGAGATGGTGTGGTAAAATACCCTGGTTGACTTGATATGGACTGACCCCTAAAGCAAATAATATTTTTTCAATTATTTTATTTTCTGTCCCGTCCAACCTAAAAGAAAAGATTTACTGGTTCATGGTTCACAATAATTTTTAACATAAATGTTAACAACATGCTTTCTCCTTTGCAATGTCTTTTGTTTAATTTGGCAAACCCATGATAAAGCATTTTTTTAAAAAATTGAAATATGTAAAAGTAAGAATTTACTAAAATTAAGTTTTGGTTTTTCTTGTCCCGTCCAACCCAAAGTTTAAAGGTTCACCCTATAAGCTCTGGTTACAACTTATATTGTTATTTTTGTAGCAAAATGGCTTTGCTAGTTTTACTAATAAAATATTCCTCTAGGGGGTTCCACAAAGACATTCAACTAAAATATACCTTTATAGACGTCCATAAATTATGTACCATCATTTTTTGCCCAATTTCAACCCTCCTTTTCCCTCTTCTCGCACTTTTGCAACTCCGTCTCCCTAAATTTACACACTTAATTTAAAAACCTGAAAAATACGCGTTTTAATTATTTTTCGGATCAAATTGTGATGTAATACAGTTGCACACCCCCTCTCTCCCTGGTTCCACTTTTTAGCACTTTTACCTACTCCCCCTCCCCATTTCTGCGTTACGTAACTTATGAATGGCTCCTATAGCAAAATTCGCGCGATTTATATGTTCCTCGACTTTCGCGGCCATATTGAATCGAGTTGATTGGCCTTCCGTGGAGGTGGTATTGGTTAGATGCAATGACTCTACCAGTTTTTTTTTCTTTGAATGCATAGTATAAAAATGGTGATACGTCAGTGATTTGATTTCAGCTTTTTGTAAGTATTTTTCTATTCTTAATTGGGTTTTTTCTTGGATTTAATCTAAGGGTTTTTTGATAAAGGTATAAAAAAATAGTGTTTAAAACTCGTGGCTAAACTGTGTTTTTTTACTCGCGTTTTTAAATTAACGCTCGTAAAAAAACTATTTTAGGCACTAGTTGTAAAAACTATTTTTTTATTTTATGACATTTTTTGTAATATTTTCCTACGAGCGTGCGGAAAGTGCAACTTTTCTGCACAGCGTGCATGAAATAGTTATTTATCAAACAAGTGCGGTAAGTGATACTTTTCCGCACGCGACAGCAGTTGCACGAACGTACGTCGAGGAGCGGGCAAGCCGTCAAGGACGGAAAAGACACTGTTCGCACGTGTCGGGTACAATATTTTTCCTACTTGTGTTAAATAGTTTATATAGTAAATTTTCTTCAGTTAGGTAAATAACTATCACACACCCATTTTCTTAGTTTTCCAGGAGGTGGATGGAAAAATTGAATTTCAAGAAGGTACCTGTAATTGTGTGAAATAATAAATCCATCTTATTTTTTAATTTGTGCATTTATCTTTGTGTGAAATAATAAATCCATCTTATTTTTTAATTTGTGCATTTATCTTTAAAATTAAAACGTTTATTAATACACATAATTAAAAAAAAAATTAGTATAGAGATTAGAGGAGAGAAAAACAGTCTTTTATTTCCTCAAGTAGCCAAGAATACTGCAGCTTCCAAGCCGCATTAAATGGTTTATTAAACAAAACAAAACCTTTTGCAAGGATGTAATAGCGTTATTTTCTCACAACACAAGTACACACACACAACTGATTGGTGCAGTAAAAACGTCCACCAAAATCGAGCATTTCTATTGGTTAATATTAAAAAGTGCGGCAAAACTCTTGTGGTGTCATTTCTATCATGATTTGCCGATTATACAGGGTGATTCAAAATTCCCTAGAAAGATTTGAACAGGGGTTAGATATCATTAATCTAAGAAAAGGTACGTGATTATTTTCTTTAAATTTCATATTTTTTTCTCAGAATTTAACAGTAAAATTTTCGTATTTTTTGAATTTTGAAGTTGTCAGTTTTGGTTTTAAAAATTGATGTTTCTACCACATAAGTAAAGGGTGCTTTTGAGAAAATATTAACCATTTTTAAATGCAAATATCTCTGAAACGAAAGAGTTTACAAAAATATATTTTACTAATTCTTGTTGAGAACAACAAATTCTACCTATGGTTAAAATCTTTCTACTAAATTTGGAATCATCCTGTATATTCCTGTACTAATTTACCAGGTGTGATTGAATTTAACGTGCGGTATGTGTAAGGAGTTGCCAACTATCCCATAAGAAAATGTACAGGTGGAATATCAAATACTAAACTTAAAACATTCAGTTTTTTTTGTGCAAATTTTTGAAGATATTTAAAAAACTTGTGAATGAAAAATCATTACTTTTCTGCGAAAGTTTACCTTCCCTTTAAATTCTCACCGCTATTGTATACGCAGCTTTAGAACAAAAAAACTTCACTTTACCTGCTGATTATTGGGAGGTCCGAATCCTCCCATTTGGCCGACCTGTTGGGGATTTTGCCCCCTCGGTGCGCCTTGGAATCTCGGCGCCGCTTGTTGCCCCATCGTCCTGGGATACCCTTGTTGCTGGGGACTGTTCATTCTCGGCGGGGTGGGCACTCTGGGCATTCGGGGATTAAGTCCTTGTCTGGGAGTTGGGTTGGGATTTCTGTAGAAATTCGGACTTGTGTTTTATATAATTTTGCTACTCTACTAGATGGAGTACTTTTTAGGTGGGTTTATTTACTTAAAAAAAAACTACAAACAGAGGCGTTTTCACGTATCTAGAGTCCGATTTTGGAAAAATCCTAGGACACGTCGATTTTTTATTTGTGAGGGACACTTTGGCTCGTCATAAAATGTTTGTAGCATGCACTTTACCTCTATATTTTAAATGTTTTTCAATCTCAATCTCAATAAGCTGTATTTTCTCAAAATAAACATATTTCATTGACAAAGCAATTGTTATTATAAATAGGTAAGTAATTAAACTCTAAATCATGCAATACTCTTATTAAGAATTTACATTGTGGCTAAAACTTTAAAGAAAAGTATAAAACAAAAAATACAACATTTAAAAATAATGATATGCGCTGTAAAAGACAATTAAATAAACACACCACAAATAGTGTTATTAGTTAAAGTTTAAAAGAAGCAAGACATTTAAAACGAAATTATATTATTTACTAAGTTATTCAGTTGAGATAATATTCAGTCAAGTTATAGATAACATTCAGTTAAGTTATAGAATGCTTTGGTTGGTAGAAATATTTTAACTGTAGTGCGAAATAATTTGTAATTGTTAATGATTTTAATATCTTGGGGCAAGTGATTAAATATTTTGATGTTTTCATAAATTAATGATTTTTGGAATTGGCAATGGCAAGTTATTGTGTCTAAAATTATAATTTCTTTCATATGAATAACCAAGGAATTTTTTGTATACTAAGCGATTGACTCTAATATAAAAATGCATGACACCGTTAGTATTTCCTCCTGCTTAAACAGGGGCCTGCATGATTCTCTGTATCCTTTTTTGCACATACAACGAACAGCCCTTTTCTGTAGAACGAACACTGAATATAACAGACTGTCTGTTGTGCTACCCCAGAAAGCTATACCATAACGTATCTGTGCATCAATTAAAGCGAAGTAAGCCGCCCTCGCTGCTTGTTTGCCAAGCTCCTGTGCAACTACTCTTACGACGTAACATCCTTTGGCTAGTTTTTTTGTCAGTTGGTCTAAATGAATATCAAATTTTAGATGTGTATCGATGTGAATGCCTAAGAATTTTATTGTTGCTTTGTTTTCGATAGTCTCGTCTTTTAGTTTTATGTCAGTCAAAGCACATTTAAAGGTAAGGATGTTTGTTTTTTTTTATATTAAAGCAGAGTTTTTTTGCTTCACACCATTGACTTATTAAAGAGAGATCTTTTTCTATAGTGGCACAGAAATTAATTAAAGACTTTGCAGTCCATAAAACTTTTGCATCGTCAGCAAAAGCAGCAACCACCGCTGAGATTGGCAAGGATAAGAGGTCGTTGATGTACAATAGGAACAGAACCGGTCCTAGGACAGAGCCCTGAGGAACCCCCCGACTAATCGTCTGAACCCCTGATGCACTCTCATTGACACTAACGAACTGATCTCTCCCTGAGAGTAAAGATGAGAACCAAAATAATGGCGTATCGCGAATACCATAATGATCTAGCTTCTGCAGCAGTATTCCTTGATCAACACAATCAAAAGCTTTTGAAAAATCGCAGAACACCGCCGCAGCAACCTCCAGATCATTAAGGCTAAGGTAAAGCCTCTCTAAAATGGAAAAGACAGCATCGTTAGTGTTTTTAGTATTTTGTACAAACAGGTAAGAATTTCTATCTATCAATTCGGTAAATTGTCCATCCTAGAGGAAAAAAAATCAATTTTAATATAGGAAAAAAAACAATTTTGCCAGGCCAGTCAAATTAAGATATTTTCAGGAATTAATTACCAGCGAGGTGGAAATAATTTTAGTACCTTTATTCTTGTAGCTATTGCTTGTAGCTGGAAAACGGTGCGTCGGACGGAAAATGCCATTCTATCCAATAATGCAGAGGACTAAATTCTGCCAAATCTTCCCAAATGACATCCAAAACGTCAAATTGGGTTTGGTGGTATAGTCGAAATCAAATGTTGAAAATAGGGAATATTTTTCATTTCGATGCAAAATTATATTTTGCGACGACGGTTAACCTGGGGGACCATCACAGGAGGCACGAATATTTTTAACATTACATTTTGTAGCTATTTTGTTACGGTTAAATTAATTTTGCAGCTGCAGCCGTTTTCGAGAAAACGCGACCCCCTGCTCAACTGTTAAGGTGATGGACCATCCTATAACTTTAGATCTGTCAAAGCTAGTTTGACGGAATCACATATAAAAAGTTTTCAAAATAATTCTAGATTTTTTTTTATTATTTAATATTGCAGCTGCTGTCGCTTTCTGGAAAACGGCTGCTGCAGCTGCAATTATTTAACCGTACAAAATAGCTACAAAATGTAGCGTTGAAAATATTTAGGTTAACCGACGTCATTTGGCGGCTTTCTAAGACGCCATATCTTTAGAACAGATACTCCTATTGAAAACGGCTGCTGCTGCTATATTGATTAATAAAAAAATCTAGAATTATTTTGAAAATTTTTTATATGTGATTCTCTCAAACAAGCCTAGCTACAACATGTACGGTGGGATTTACTAAAAAGGTTTAGTCTATTTTAGAACGGTCCTAAGTTTAAATGAAATTTTTGGTTTCAAGTATTATAAACCAACCCTCCTTGAGTCTTGGACAAAGTTTGATTTATAAGAAGAATTTTAATAAATTTGTTTATTGAATAATCATCTTAACATAATCTTTTGTTGGATATAAGAGGAAATTTTCAATATAGAAGAAAAGAAAATTAAAAAAATTGAAACCCATGCGGGGTTTAAATAGTAAACACTCTGTAGAATAAATCAATATTACCCTTGTTAATTAATTTTTCCATTTTGTATTTTTGTATTTATTTAAAAGGTGTTTATTTATGAAATTTATTAAAAAACTTAAATGCTGCGTTCAATCACAAACAGCGAGTTCGGACCTTTTACCTCCCCTTGCACCAACCTCTACTGATGAAAGCTACAGCTTTAAAATGAGTGTGCTTTGAGTAGGGAAAGTTTTTTTGACTGAGCTTTTAGATAACCTCAATGTTTTAGTTTCAGTTTGTAAATAAATTAATATAGTTGTTTTGGGTTTTTTGTTTGGTATATTTTCGGTGCACAATCAATGACCTTCACTTATGTTTGTTTTGCCTTGTAGTGCCTTCATAAATATATTTTTTTTTGCTGAAAACGAGATCAAAATATGGCGTTTTTCTGGACATTGGATATGGATTGGGTAATGAACAACTTGGGATATTAAATAAGGTAAATTAATCCTTGTAAAAACTGTTACTTAGGGAAATTATAAACGAACTTATTACCAAATGCCACAAAACAACCCTTTCTGGGGGTTATAAATTTAAACCACCCCCCTGTCTAAAAAATCACCAACTTAATAATCTTAAACATAAATAATTTTGCCATTTTGAAACCTCCTTAAACACAAAAATTTTGCCATTTTGAAACCTGTCAAAAAAATTAGTTTTAGGACATTTTCTCCTAAAAGATGGTGTATTTTGGAAAAAATCAGTTTTTCAGTGGTATTTTGCAATAACAATACAAAATAATCAATAACTTTGTGTCTTTTCTGTATGGGTAAGTGTTTTTTGAAAACTGGTTTTAAAATTTAGTTCCCCCCACAGGTGTAAATATTTAGACCTGTGAGGGGTACTATTTTAGATCTCAGTAAATCTCACTGGTAATGTTTATTTGATCTTCCTAGCTTTGACAGAACTAAAGTTATAGGGTAGGCACTCAGCTTAACGGTTAAGCTATTCTCGAAAACGGCTGCAGCTACAAAAGTAATTTAACCGTAACAAAATAGCTACCAAAGGGCTACAAAATATGGCGTTAAAAATATTTGTGCCCCTTATGCTGGTCCCTCAGGGTAACCGACGTCGCAAAGTGTAATTTTGCACCAAAATGAAAAATTTTCCCCGTTTTCAACATTCGATTTCGCCTATACCACTTAACCGAATTTGTCATTCAACGCAGAATTTAGTCCTCTGGACTGTTTTCCAGCTACAAGCAAAAAACTAAAGCAAGTACAAAAATTTGGCAGTTTTTCGGTTACCAAAAGTTAAGCTCACCACCTGGGATGGTGCAAACTCAAATTAGACACATTTAAGACCAAATAGAGATATTAAAACGATTTGCAGTTCGCTGGGAATTAATTCCTCAAAATGGTTTTTTTTCTACCCAATTTGACTGGCCTAAAGCAAGCTATCACCCCTCAAAGGGAGTGCGTTCTAAGAAAATTTCACACACGTGGAAAAGCCCCTCTTTCAATTTCGTTGGAACACACTGCAATGAGTTAGGCCCAAAATTTTTAATGGTTATTTCATTTACCGAGGATGGCAAAGGCGAGGTTAAAGGCCTATATTTTTTTTTAAAGGACACCTTGTATATTCTAACGTTTCCGCAATCACACAGACAACTCTACGTCCCAAAATACCACACACTAATGGTCCATTTTTTTAACATAATCAAAATATTTTCATCTGAATCTGTAAGGGAAACGTCGTTATTGTTTAAACCTCCCCTTGTAAGTTGGGCAAGCATTGTCATACAAATCCAAATACTATTAGAGAGCATTAGAGGCAAAAAAAATTATGATTTACCATCCCAGCCGCGTTAAAAATAATGAAAATTCTCAGTTGATGAATTTTTAAATTTTTCTAAAAAAGCAAATTTTGACCCGCCAGTGGGTTTCTTCCCAATTAAGTCTCCACCCAAAAATTTCACATAAATAAACTGATAAAGGAACTCAAGATGTTATACATTTTTGAACTTTAAGTAAGTTTGTGGTCTCGTGATGGTATTATCGCCGCTATTTGCACGATCCTAAGATTAATAAAACTTAGTTTTTAAAGTAATCATTAAAGCATAGAGCATTCAAAAAAGTTCTTAATATCTAGAATTTAACTCTAACAATTATTTTATGCGAGTTTTTGTAAACGCAGTCGAAAATCAATTTGAGCCTCTTTTGGTCGAAGAAATTAGTTATGTTGCCATATACGCAGTTGCGGCGAGAAAATATCAAACAATACCTAATCGGGCGAAATAAAAATTCACTTTATTGCGAGTTTTAGCCTCGTACATGGGCCATTCTTCTTATTCAAATGGGAAACTTTGCATTTGAAACTTTTTTTTGAAAAAAGTTTTTCAGGAAATTTTTTGCATTCGGTTGAGATGTCGGATGATCGTTTTGATATGTCACATTTAAAAGTTGTTATTTTCTGATATAGGTAGCCTATGTTACTGATAAACAATAGAAATAAATGTCAAAAATCAAATTAAATTTTCATATAATCAAAAATGTTTTAGTTTTAGGGGATAGGGACACTCTCAATTCCAACACTACATTTAGCTAATTTTTGAAGTACAAACAACATTACTTCGCTAATTTAACTTAAAAATAAATAGATTTACTCCAAAATTTCCCTCACTCAGAAGAACATATATTATATAAAAAACCGCTACTCATATATACATGGGTTAGATTGGGTTGGTCAGACTTTGTGTGTGTGTATCCAGGTTTTTCCAGAGTGTTTCCAGGCTCTTCCAGGGTCTTTCCAGACTTTTCCAGAATATATCCAGACTTTTCCCCGAGTCATTCCAGACTTTTCCAGAGTGTTTGCAGACTTTCCAGGGTCTCTCCAGACTTTCCAGAGTGTATCTAGACTTTTCCAGGGTCTTTCCAGACTTTTCCCGAGTCGTTCCAAACTTCTCCGGACTTTTCCAGATTATATCCAGGGTTTTTCCAGAATATATCCAGAGTTTTCCCGAATCTTTCCAGACTTTTCCAGAGTGTTTGCAGACTTTTCCAGGGTCTCTCCAGACTTTCCAGAGTGTATCCAGACTTTTACAGGGTATTTCCAGACTTTTCCCAGTCTTTCCAGACTTCTCCAGGGTCTTTGCAGACTTTTCCAGGGTCTTTCCAGACTTTTCCAGGGTCTTTCCAGACTGTTCAAGGATCTTTACAGACTTTCCAGAGTGTATCCAGACTTTTCCAGGATCTTTCCAAACTTTTCCAGAGTTTATCCAGACTTTTCCAGGGTCTTTCCAGACTTTTTCAGGGTCTTTTCAGACTTTCCAGGGTCTTTCCAAACTTTTCCAGAGTCTTTCCAGACTTCTCCAGGGTGTATCCAGACTTTTATAGGGTGCACAGACTTTTCCAATACATTTTATATGTGCTATATATTGTTTCTAAACACATTTCATTTTACATGTGCTCTATATATATATATATATATATATCCTCGTATACATAAGATTTTTCTCCATTAATCACGCAATAACTGCAAAACCGATTTGTATGGAATTTGATAAGACAATAGGGTGTGACCTGGATCTTATCATAAGCTACTTTTTATTTAACATTTCGTTTCATAACTCGAGATATATCGCACAGAAAATTGAATTTTTCAATTGTTTTTTGCATTTTTTTATGTGATATATATATATGTAGTCAAAAATTTTGACGCCCTTCAACTACAATTTTTATAAGCTTTTCAAGGAGGTATCACACGGTAAGAAAAAAAATATTTTTTTTAGGGATGAAGTTTTTTGGGGGTAGCTCCGAAGGTTCTACTAGGAGAATGCTCAAAAACAATAGGGGTCTGCGCGTCAACAAAAGTAATCACTAGGTAAAATTTTGTTATGATTAGTGAAGGAGTTTTTGAGTTAGAGTGGCTACAAAGTAGGCGACAGACAGACCGACAGACAAAGCGACGGCGTCTGGATTCATGCTTATCACTATTCGAAACCTCAAAATTCGTGGAGGATCATGAAAATCTCCAAGTGCGATTTTTCGATGATTACATTACTTCCCTTTAGCAAGGGAAGTAAAAAATATATTTCCTAAGGTAGCCCAAATACCTTTTATCAAAAAGAAAAAATACTTCCCAAAATAAGATCAAGTTATGTGTAAAAAAAAAACATAGTTCAGGTAGTGATGCATTATAAAAACGTTGTGCAAAAAGGCATCGTCTAATCTCTTCCCAGGCTTTCTGGATACTCGAGTTTCAGAATTGTCTGACAACTGTAAAGATTGCACCGGGCCTTTATTCGTAAACTGCCGAGAGGACACCTTGCTAGGGAAGTGGGCGTGGTTTACAAAAAAGTGAGATGGAGATATGCCAACATATAAAAGAGTGAAGACGACAAAGAGTACAGCCCCTGAACATACGACTTTAACAGCGTTGCCAAATATTCTTTGTTTTTCCTAAGCCCGCGGCGAGGTGGTTTTAGGTCGTCCATAGTAGTGACAGTAAAACTAGGGGACAAACTTTCCATTGCTGTGAAATGGATAATTATGAATAGTTTGCGTAAATATCTTAGCATGTCAGTGCTGTAACTCTTTCTAATGTTATTATTAAAAAATAAGTTGTTTATTAAATTCTGGGATATTCAATAGTAGTGACATTTTGGGGTTCAAAAATATAAATTAGGAAAAAACAGTGAACATGTTAGTGTCAAGTCAACGGTTTTCGAATGAGAATGGCCCATATTGGCAAGAAACAGTATGTAAATGACTAAACAAGGAGTCGATTTCTTTCATGTGCGCCCAACAGTAAAATATCTTAAAGAATTTTAAATTAATAAAACTATAATAATATTTAAAATATAAGAGAACTCAAACATAATGGATATTAAATGATCTTTAGATGTAATAAAAAGGTTTGGTTCATTTCAGTAAATCCTAACTAATTTTACCTTGGTCTTGGTGGGTTTTTGGTCTTCCTGGCACCTGGATTTAAAATCTGTGCTCCTTGGTGCGTCATGACAACGCCCATTTTGCCATAACCGAGGTTACCGGAATTATTCTGGGTCCCAACGTCTTGTGACATAAACTGTCAAAAAAAATCAAATATAGAAGCCTAAAATCCTGCAATAGGGGTAATTTCTTTAAATATTTGGCACAATAGATAAAATTATGGTAAAGCCAGGATGACCCTTAAAATTTAGTTAAATACCTGTTAAATGATTTTTAGATGTGCTCAAATACACAAAGAACTTTGATTGAAAGAAATTAATACCACCTTATGTCTCACACACTTTATGCTTAGAAAAATTACAATTTTTGCTTTTTTTTTAATTTTTATTAAACAATTGCCTTAAATTATTTTTATCTTTCTCTAAAATACTTTTTTCTAGCCTGATGCTAACCTTAAATATTTTTGCACTTCACTAAATTATCTCTCCAACTACCTCTAAAATTCTGCCCTCTCTCTCTCTAAATATTTTTCATTTTAACAGAGAAAAAAATGTTTTTGCCAGTACTTTTTTTGAACGCTAAAAAAAGGGAAAATTTGAAAAATTTGAGTAAAGTCAAAAACACAAACGTTACCCCTTAAATTATGCTAAAATATTTTAAGCTTTTAAATTACCATCATGGCTTTACCATTATCTATTTTTCAAAAAAAAAAACCCAGTCAGGAATCACCATGATTCGTAACCAAGACAATCATCCTGTGGATCTATTCTTGAATTGAGAGAAAATTTGCTCCCAGGGAGTCATTTTCTCTCGCTACTATGCATCTCATTGTTCCAAATCTTCGGTTTCTCTCAGTTTTGTCCGATATTGATCGAAAGTAATTCTCTTAGTCAATACCAATAGAATATCCTACCTCATTGTTCCAAATCTTCGATTTAAATCGGTTTCTTTCACTTTTGCCCGATATTGATCGAAAGTAATTCTCTTAGTCAATACCAATAGAATTACTTTCGATCAATATCGGCCAAAAGTGAGAGAAACCGATTTAAATCGAAGATTTGGAACAATGAGATGCATAGTAGCGAGAGAATTTAACTCCCAGTTTTCTCTCGATTCAAGAATAGCCACACCGGTTTTATATAAGGACGGATTTACATAAAATCGCGTTCTCTGAGGGTTTACACGTCAGTTTAAAAAGAAACAAATAAAACAACTAAGTTAACAACAGATTTTTCGGTAAAACCAGGGTTGGGTATTTCTTTAAAACAATGCCGTTTTTAAAGTGTTTATTCCGACCCTAAAATAGGTTTTACAACAACAAACCGCTTTCTTAAATCGCTTTAAAATAAAATCGATTTAGTGCTTAAAGCGGTTTTAGTAGTGTTTATACGACAAAATTTAAACCGTCCCAATATCAAAGCGCTTTAAGAGGACAGTATAAACAAAGTAGGCGTCTCTATGAATTAAAAAAAAAACGTTAAATAATTTTTGTGAAAATGTAAAAACTGTAAAAACTAACAAAATTTAAAAGCTATCAACACAGTATAGTAGAAAAAGGTCCCTTTAACTTTTGAATCTATCCTGTAAACTAAAGCAAATAAATATAAAAGTGCTTATTTTTTGATCAGTAGAAAAAAATATATAACTTTATTTTAAGAATATACACTGGTCTTGTTTCTGTGCAAAATCAGTTTATTGAAAATCCTCTACACTATTTTCAATTCCAAATTACCTACATAGATTATTTTCAAGTATTTATGATACTAACCTGTTGTTGCTGATTGATTTGCTGTCCTATTTGTTGCTGTGCAGCTTTCTGGGGCAGCTGGTTGATTCTAATCTGGTTGGACTTGTTCATTCCGAGTCCAGCTTTGCCCATTTTAAAGTTGGCGATTTGGGCCGGGTTGCTGGTCATCGAAGGGTCGTGATCATCCAGTTCGTCCTATTGTGAAATTTTTTGTTAATGCAGAATATATTTCCTTTTTTGCTAAACGTCTACTGTCTAAAGCAAGTTCTGCTAAGACGGTAGCAATGTTAGATAGGTACAAGTCTCACATGTAGCAGTATCACTCTTGATAGGGGGAGTAAAGCCGGCGGTTCACTGGGTATACTTGCTACACAGTCTAAAGATCCCTGCCCTTGACATAGAGGTGTCAAGCAAAATAAACTCTCTTAGACAAGGAACGCTTGCATCCTAAGGGGCAAGGTGTGTTAAAAAGTATCAATAAACTACCATTACTTTTTTTACCAGTGGTCCAACTAAAGACCAGTTATTTAGGAGAGTCCCAAAAAAAGTAATACCTAAACCTTTACAAAAACCACAATTTTAGTAACTATTAGCAAAAAACTAAACCATGGCTTTTTTGGTTACTGATGAAAAAAACTTTTTTCACAGGCAAAATCTATTTTTTACCAAGTTTGAAGAAAAATGCGTACTTATTCTTACCAAAAAATAAAGCCATATTCTTAAGTTTTCTTCAACAGGGTTCCCACCAAATTCTGATTTCCAAATTCCCTGACTTTTCCAGGTTTTCCCTGACCATTTTTTAAAAAATTCCAGGTATTTTTTGGATATAAATTGCTTGTCTACTACTATGTAGACTTTTACCGTGACAAATTTTTGAAAGCTCAAATTTAGCAGGTATTTATATTCTCGAGATAAAAAGGTAAAAAGCAGATAAATAAGACGAGAAACTTTGATCGAAACTTTATTTTAAGACAAAAATCACAGGAACCGAATTGTTAAATCCTAAAAACAAATCAGGTACTTAACAGTATTAAAAATAAAATACTAATTTGCCTAGTTCTACCAACGTTTTTTTGGTTTATCTAGCAAGTTATAAAACTAAATTACACGAAGTGTTAATATGCACATGTGTACAGTCACACGAAAAAGAAGACTAGCATAAGCTGGAATACGGCAAAACTCAAGACAGAACAAACAGGAAATATACCAGAAATCAATTACCGAAGAAATAAATGAACCGCAATGGGGCTACAATGTAAACGAGCTCTGAAAGAACAACATAAATAAGGTGGCTAGTCCAGTGCTCGACAAAAAGAATAAACAAAGAAGGAAGTAGTTTGATAACGACTGTAATAGAGCGACGGAAAGACGAAATATGATCAGGAAAAAAATGCTTCAACACCCAACACCAACAATAGAAGAGTATAAACAACAAAGATCTGAAGCACGCAGAATGATATAAAGGAAAAAGAGAGACCACCATCTAAATATAATAAGAGAAATGGAGGAAAACAGACAAAACAAAGCACAAAACAGGATACCAACCCAAAACCGAAAACTTCTTCTCAACAAACAACGGACAACTGATAATAACCAATGAAAGAGAGATCCTAACCACATGGAAGAACTACTTTGGCGAACTACTCAACGAAGAGGTAAATATCGATACCTACACCCATAAGCATATTGACAGCTGAAAGAGATACCAACCCCAACATATGAAGAAACAGTTAAAGTCATAAAAAAGCTAAAAAACAACAAAGCTGCTGGTAGTAAGGATATACCTGCCGAATGTATAAAATATGGTGGAGAAACACTGCATAAATTTGGAACAAAATGCTACCGGATCCATGGAAGGAAAGCATGATAGTCCCCATCCATAAAAAAGGAGATAAAAAGAAATGCTCAAATTATCGTGGAATATCCTGCGAGAGAGAATTGAGGGAATACCAGTACGAGTTTAGACCTAAAATACCCACTACAGACCAGATTTTCAGCGTTAGACAAGTAATGGAACAATGGAAAAATGCTGGGATTTTGACAGAGAACTTCACCGGATGTTTATTGGTTTTCAAACAAGCATTTGTATGTTCAATAAACACAACCTGCAACCCTGGATAATGATGTTGTTGTCCTACATGTTTTAAAGAGCTTTGCTCTTGCTCTTGGATTTTAGGTGGACTGGAACTGATTCAGCGGGAAACAGATGTTGAGCTTATATACGAGGTGAGCAGAGAAGAACTCACATAATATATTTTTTTTAAAGTTGGTTTAAAAAATAAGTTGAGAAAGAGAAATTCCAGGTTTTGTGTGCAAATTCTCTGACTTTTGAGGATTTTTTGGTTATTCCGACTTTTCCAGGTAGCTCTCAAAATTCCCTGACTTTTCCAGATTTTCCAGGTCAGTGGGAACCCTGTTCAAGTATTCACAAAAAAATCATTTCGAAAATACAAAAAAATAACAAACATAGAAACCATTGTTGGTTCATCCATCAGCGGCTTTTAATTTATAGTTACAAATTATTTTGAAGTGAGTGTCGGTGGATGTTGAGTTAAAGTTTTTTTTTTGATCTTTTAGACTCTGTTGATAAAGGAATGGGTCATTCCATATCAAATCAACCAAAAAATGACAAAAATTTTACGCTACCATTTCCGACTTCGATGATTTTTAGTACACTTGTTTTCCCTATCAAAAAACTCAAAAATCCAAAATTTCAGATTTTCTTGAACAGTAGTAAGATGTACAAAACTAGTAATATCTCAAGAACCACTCACACTAAAAATGTAAGAAAGGGCTCATTAAAAAAAAATGCATTTTGTTAAAACTTTTTTTTTAATTAAAAAACCAAAATTTTTTTGAAAAATTTCAAAAAGGCGATTTTTATTTTTTTTCAAAGTGTTGTTTAATTACTCCCAAAATTTTGTGATGGACAAATGATGGGTTCAGATGGATTTAATGTAAAAAAAAAACTATTAAAAATTTCATTACATAAAATGATCTAAATACCGGGTGCTTCACATACCTTTTTTCCATAAATATTAGGATAGAAACTTGAAAGTTTTGAAGCACATATTACATTAAATTTGACGTTTTCAGAGAGTCCACGTGACTTCCGGACGCTTCCGGTTTCACCGAAAATAGCGCTTACTTTGATTTTTTAAAAGAAACACCCTGTATATTTTTTCATATCTTAGGGCATTCTGCGTCAATTTTTGACATCATATATTTTTTTTAGATCCAGGTGGCCATCTTGTTTTTGTTTAGTAAAAAAGTTATTAATAACTATATTAAATAATTGCTTAAACAAATTTTGTTAATTTAAACATTAAACACACACACAATTTTTACAAAGAAACATATTAAAAACCATACCTAAATAATTCTATAACAAACTGTGTTGGTAATCAGGTTTTGAAAATTAAATATTATTAACATTTTTTCAATCGCCATGTGTAAAATGGAATTTTGTTTTGTTTAAATTCTTGTTTAGCTTTAAAAAGAGCCTTTACTTTCTTTTCTAGTGCAAGTGGTTCTTAAGATATTTCTAATTTTGTGCGTCTACGTTAAGTATGACAAACTGGTGTTTTTTCTGTTTTTAAAAAATCAATTTAAAAAAAAACTACCGGTAAAAAAATTTGAAATATTGAATTTTTGCGTTTTTTGTGGTAGGGAGAACATCAATTATCAATCAACAAAATTATCAAAAATTTTTAAAATCGGAGATGGTGTGGTAAAATACACTGGTTGATTTGACATGGGTTGACCCGAATTTAAAAAAATACTGGCTAAACTGTGTTTACTTTACTCGCGTTTCTAAATCACAGCACACAGAGGCGGCAAATAATTTAAAACTGCTGTGTAAAAAATAATACTGCCCATATCAAAATAAAAATTGCAGCGATAAGAAGCCTTATCATTTACTTTTTTAAGGATAAATTTAGATTTGCAAAACAGGAAAATGAAATATCGGCGTTTCCTCCATATTTTAATATATGATACTCGTATGTAAAATAAATTCGAAAAAAAAAAATTATGCAACAATTTAAAAAAAAGTTGGATTTTTATGCAGTGTCGGATCCAGCTCCTCCAAGAGAAGAAAGATATTTGGGGACAACATGAAAACAGTTTTAAGAATCGAATGTGTAATAGCACAAGAAATTAAACATAACACCTACAAACATTCTAATTTGCGAGTTTTCATAACTATGCAACAATAGGCAATTTAATTTAATTTCAAAGTCAAAGAAAATCAAGATAATCAAAAATGATGCACTCTGAGATGTTATTCTAGAAACAGTTCATAAGTTTTGTTTCAATAACATCTCATTAAAAAAATACTCTTTTGGTCTTGACATACTCGTTTTCCCATTTTCAAGGAAAATTTCAATAACAAAGGCTATTTAAAACAGAAAAAGCTTCATTATCAAAGGTACCAAAATCTCATTGACAAACCAATCTTAAGTCTAAGGTAAAAAATAAAATAATAGTAAAACTAACATTACAATAATTGTAAAAATCAACAGTAACTAACACTTTAACAATAACGCTTTAAAAGCTAGTAGACTTAAAATGTTGCTACACTTTCACCAATTTTGCAACAGAAGATCTTTAACTACATCTCGAAATTTATTATTGCAATTGCAGGGTAAAAACCGAAGTAAACAAACCACCACACCACAACAAAATGCTATGCCATAACGTAAGTGTTTCTCTACTAGGGCAAAATATACATTTATTTCCATTTCCATACCAATCTCTTGTCTCACAATTCTAACAAAAAGAGATCATGATGCATTTTTTTAGGCAATCTGGAAATATGTGTTTCAAAGTTTAATTTTTCATCTACATACACACCAAAAAATTTAGTGTTGCTTTCCTGTTTTAAGGAATTGTCTGTAGTCGGCATTAAGAGAAAACTGGTTAGCATCAAACCAGGTTTTGATCTGTTCCAGACCAAATCATTTAAAACCCCTGAGGTCTCCATCATTCCCACAGTGCCACAGACAGGTCACATCATCTGCGAAGACAACCATCTCCCCCCCTACATCCAGTTTACACAAGTTATTGCTTTAAATAAAGAAAAGTAATGGACAAAGTACCAATTCCTGAGGACCACCCCAAGTAATATTTTTAGATTGAGAGTACTGGTTGTTTGATAAAACTCTTTAGACTTCTGCCTCGTAAAAGACATTATCCAATCCAGAGCCACACCCCACATAAAAATGTATTTTCTACATAATACAAATTAAAAGAAGTTTATGACCTTAATTTTTTAAAAAATACGATTTGAAAGTTTCAAGTTGTTATCTCACAAATTAAATATTTGTTGGTGTTATCTCACAAATGTTTGGTGGTGAAAATAAAAAATTTTTTTCTACATAATAAAAATGAAAAGGAGTTTATGACCTAAATTTAAACGAACTAATATTTGCACACAGGCGAGTTCAAGTTCAAGTTTCTTTAGTCACCAAAAATTTTACAATTTTTAGGCTTTGAAGAGCAAAGAAAGAACAAAGTTATACAAGGGCCATTTTAGGGACACTCTGTACAGGAAAAAATTCTTACCACATCTTGCTGGTTTTTGACAGCTCTCTGTTGACTTGCGTACTGCAACATTTCTTTGACAATGCCGTCAGATCTTGCCATCGGTTGTTGTTGTGGCTGTTGGGAGTCTTGATTTTGCTGATAAAAAAATATATTTTATTTGGCCAGATTTTTTGAAAAATTTATTAAATAAAAAATTCAAATAATTGTTAAAAAAGTGTATTATATTTGAACCCTTCCCCTCATTACTTACATATTGTTTTATAAAGGTGGCTTAGGATAATTTCTCTTTTTTTTTGAATAAAGTAATATTTAATAAAACATTATCAATTAACTTCAAATACCTATAACATATTGTTTTATAAAGGTGGCTTAGGATAATTTCTCTTTTTTTTTGAATAAAGTAATATTTAATAAAACATTATCAATTAACTTCAAATACCTAACGTAATCGAGATATTTTAGAATGCTATCTGTTAGAAAATGCACAGCTGATTGACAAATTTAAAATGCTAGATGTATAGAGAGACCCACACCCACTTTGGTAAAAAATAGGTGCAAGCTCTCAAAACTATCTATTTATTAAACTAACCGCATAAAAACTATATATTTAAGTCTATATCTCAAATATTCCATCTACATTGGGCAACTTGTCAAAATTTTGACCCTTGAAATTAATTTTAAATTTTTTGACAAAAACAAAAAATAAATTAATTAAACAATTTTAGTAACCTTTTGGGTCGCCAAAAACACGATTAAATAAATCAAAAGCGCTGTTTCAAAATCTCATCTTACCACATTTTGGAAAGCGCTCATAGGTCGCTGAATCTGCTTCACAACTGATTGTTGTTGTTGCTGAATGTCCTGCGGTTGCTGACTCGATTGCTGGATAACCAACTGGGGAGGTTGTTGTTGCTGCTGCTGTTGCTGATGCATACCCGCCTGCATCTGTCGATTCATCATTATTTGCTGAGCCGGTTTGTTTTGTTGGGCCACCACAATTGTCCTTTGGGGCGCTTGCTGTTGTTGCGCTACCTAAAGGCGTCACAATTCGTTATGAGAGTAAACTAGAGTTTCGAACTTCCAATGTCTGTCCAATTTTTTACTTTTTCACAACGTTTCTAATGCTTATGTATCTGCAATCGTCATCAGGTCAATACTAACAAAAACTAATCTTATATACTAGCAGTGAACCATAAAACCAACATGTGTTCAGTGAACCAGAAAATTGAAGAGGCTCTCCAAAATAGATGAAATCAAAAAAAGGTGCAAATGAATGGTACAAGAAATTTTTTTGCTGATTTTGTTAGCCAAGATGCTCTATTTTAAGAATCCCATTGATGCCACTCTAGCACCCTTGGGCATTTTGAAAAATCGAAGATGGCGGCCATTTTTAAGTGAAAAAACTACAGAAAAATATATCTGAATAAAATATTGCTGTGTGGCATATAATTTTAGTCGGCTTTGAGTCGCCTACATCCAAATCCGGTATTTTTATTCTTGGGGGTACCCCAACGGAGGGGGGTTCATTTTATGAAAAAAATCGACCTACTAACATAGGCATGTAATATATCAATTTTAGGGTTTTTCGGTCCGCTGAATACAAATCTGTAATTAAAAATTGGGGGTATTTATGGGGTAATCAGTAAAACTTAATGAACAAACTTTAGTCAAGTTTTGTTGCAGATTTTGACAGCCTTGCTCAACATCATCCACCATTTTGAAATATTCGGCTGTGGCCAACCATTCAAAAGAGAAGAATATGTATGCGATACATCAGTTCTAAGGTTTTTGGATCTGCTGAATTCAAATTTGTAGTTAAAAAATTTTTTGGGAGTAATATTTATGAGGTAAACAGTAAAACTGTTTATATGAAGACTTAACGAACAAACTTTATTTAAGTTTTATTGCAGATTTCGACAGCTCTGCTTAATTCTGTTATAAAACTAATTAATTACTTTTGGGCATCATCCACCATTTTGAAATATTCAAGATGGCAGCTGTGGGCAAGAAATCAAAAGAGAAGTATATGCATGCGATACATCAATTCTAGGGTTTTTGGATCCGCTGAATTCAAATTTGTAGTTAAAAACAATTTTGGTGGTAATTTGAAGAATCGTCCACCATTTTGAAATATTCAAGATGGCGGCCGTGGGCAAAAAATCAAAAGAGAAGCATATGCATGCGATACATCAATTATGGGGTCCTTGGGCCCGCTGAATCCAAATCTCCAAATAATTGGTGTGTCGCATGCATAGGCTTATCTTTTAAGTTTTGCCCGCGGCCTCTTGTATATTTCAAAAATTCTCGTAAATAAGTCCCCACTCCCTCCAATTACCATCAAAAATTTTTTTAACTACAAATTTGGATTATTCGGGTCCATCGGGATTTTTCAAAATGCCCAATGGTGCCAGAGTGGAATCAATCGGATTCTTAAAATAGAACATCTTGGCTAACAAAATCAGAACAAAAAATTTCTTGTACCATTCATTTCCCACTTGGGGCAAAAATCGTGGTTTGGCAACCAGACTAAAAGGGAAATTACAGAGAAATAACTCAAGGACATTGAAAGGAGCAAATTCACACCACACTACAGCAGAGCACCGCATATGTATGGATTGCCGAAAATTCAACCGATAAAGAGTTCTCGCAATTCTCCGACTTATAATCTTGCTAAATATCTTCTACTAATCATTCAGCCTCTTCACGGAAGGTCACCATCATTCGTCAAAAATTTAAAGCATTTTGTGGACACAAGATCACAAAGAACCCACAGGTTCTTTGTGATAATATACATGGACGACATATAGGTCGTTCGAAACTATTGATCGAGATAAATTAGTTGAAAAATTTGAAAGAATTGGGATTGGTGGCATAGTGTTGAATTGGTTTAGAAGTTATCTAACAGATAGAAGACGAAAACAAAACTTAACAATGTTACCTTGGATGATATAATTAATTATCATGGTGTACCTCAAGGGAGCGTTTTAGGTCCGCTGCTGTTCATACTTTATATAAATGACCTTCCAGAATCAATACAAGTAGAACAAATCCATATTTATACCTCTAAAAATCTGTTAAAAATTAACAAAGACAAAACTAAATTGATGTTGTTTACAAATTTTAATAATAAAAAATATTTTCTGACGGTAACTATTGTATAAATATAGGTAATAGTGACCTAGAAGAAATCCAAAAATTTAAATACCTTGGAGTGATTTTGGATAATAATCAATTAACATTTAAGGATCATTGTAGTTCTTTGGTTTCAATGGTTAGTTACAAATTGAACTATTTAAGACGGTCTTCTAGCTCTTTATCCACCTGTTCAACAGTATTTTTTTACAATACTCTAACTTTACCTCATTTCAATTATTGTTCTACATTTATTTATTTGTTTAATCAAAATGAACAGCAAAGACTTCAAAAATTACAAAATAGGGCCATGAGGATAATCCTCTCGTGCAATAGATATACACCCATTTAAAGTATACTAAAGCATTTACAGTGGCTACCAGTTTCGGAATTTGAAAAATAGTAAGTATTAATATTTATTTTTAACAACAAAGATTGGCAAAACACCTTCATACTTGATACATAATTATGAAACTCGTCAGCAAAATAACTTTTACGTACAACCTCGAAAAAGCACTATGGCAACTAATTCAATATTTTTGAAAGACATTAATGAATTTAACAGTCTGCCAAATGGAATAAAAAATTGCAGTTCATTAAACTGTTTCAAGAAAAAACTCAAGATTCTCCAACTACACGATCAATAAAACTCTTCAGACCACATCAACACAAAGGACGACAGACGTGAATACTGAAAGAAAGGCGACACTTATAATTCCATATATCAAAGGAATCTCAAAAAAGACAAGCATAATAGGCAACCAATACCATCTTCGGACTGTCTTCAAAACGACCACAACAATAAGAAGTTTATTAACAAAAACTAAACCACATCGCTACAACACCAAGAACTGCATCTAACAGGTATAATGTAAGTATGGGGAGTTCGCCTTATAGAATACAAACGCAAAACTCGACAAAGCGACACAAAATACAACTGGATCAAAAATAGCTCAACATTGCTGTGAAAATCAACAACATATGGAATGGAAAGAGACAAAGACCGTCGCCCAGGAGGAAAATCTATTCAAGCGGAAGTTCAAAGAAAAAGCATTCATACAAAGGAATCAGAATGTATTTCTCAAAAAAATCCATACCTTTTGCAGGTAACAGATTTCAACTGCGAAACAGCGGAACCAACCAAGTGTAACTTTGGTGAAGCATCTTTCAGATCCAGCGCGTCGATCTGTGGTTTGCCGAATATAAGTTGATGTTGACGTGCAATGACCGGACACTCATACAGCACATGTCTGACCGTCTCGTCCTCCTCCATATAGACCCTACATTCGGTGTCCTCACTTAGACCCATTCTGTGCAATGGTACTTTTAGCCTGCAGGGTTCGGTACAAGATCGACCATGTACGGATCTCCTGCCTGGTGGGCTCGATCACTATCCCGGCCCTCTTCCTGAAGGGTTCTGTGTTCTCTGTAATGAACTCTTTGGAATGTGCCAGTCCTGGCAATTCTCTCCAGTATTGGTGGAACTTATTCGCCATCCAGTTTGAGAGAGCAGTGTTGATTGTGTTGTATGCTAGTCCAAGGGCTGTCCCGAAATCCATACCAGCGACGCAGTGTTTAATCGCCCAATAGTATTCAGTCTGTCCTGGCAGCTCCCGACGGTTCTCGATGAACCCAGGATTCAAGAGCCTTAAGGGCCGCTTGACTGTCGGAGAGTATCTCTATTGATCTGAACACAGGTTAGTTTTATGGTTCACTGAACATATGCTAGTATATAAGATTAGGTAGTCTTAGTTTTTGTTAGCATTTACGTGATGATTTATGTATGGCTATTCCGGATTTTGTGTAATTTTAAGACTTCCTACATGGTATTAAAAAGAATAAATTTAAAATTTCCATTCAATTATACAACAAGGTCGTCCTAAAAAAAATATTAACTCATGTTCACTCAAGGAATGTTATTTTATAAAATCCACTAAACCCAAAAAAATCATCAAAGTTTATAAACAGTCAGTCATTTTCTTAGTAATTACTAATCCTACCAAAAAAACTCACCTGAACTTGATTGGGCCCATTGGGTCTCATCTGGGGCGAAGCCGCCCTCATTCTCATTTGCACTCCTACTCCCAATGAGGTCCTCATTTGCACAGCAGGCCTCATTACTTGCTGAGGCATGCCTGGTCTGGGTTGCTGAGGACTTGGCATTCTATTTGTGGACGAGTTTATCTGAGAAATTTAAAGGGAAATAGGGATGCACATCCAAAAGAGCGATTTTTATAAGGAAATTTAGAGTATTATAGGGATTCTTACTAAATGACATGTCTGAGTCAATTTGATTAAGGATTTATTTTATACACCCAAAGGAGCGATTTTATAATCTGAAATGCAGCAGGACATTGTGTCCTACTGAGGTATAATAAACTTAATGCGGATTTGGAAATCTTTCTTAAAAGAAAATATCCAGCAGGGTTAGTACAGCAAATTTACTTCAAAATTCCCAGACATTTCCCGGTTTTTCCTGACAAATGCTTTGATTTTCCATGACATTTTCGATTAAGAAAGATAGAGCAGTGACAATCGCAGCTTTTTTTGATGAGGGGGGGGGGTTAGTAGGTGTTGGGTTGGCTCAGTATGGAGGAGAAAAATACTCATTTTATATTTAAAAGTAAGGGCGAATCTATTCTAAATAAGTGTGTTTTCAAAATCATCCCTTAAATACAATGCAGGCGAAAATTTTGAGAAAATTATACTAAACATGCTAAAATTATACTAAAAAAGTATAATAATGATCTACGGTTTTTCAAAAAATGTAAAAAAGCTTCGCTGGATTAGCTCTAATTTTTAAAATTCCCTGACATTTCCCGGTTTTCCAGTGCTGTACTAACCCTGTCCAGGCATTCCGAGGCTATTTTGCTAAGAATTTTATTACATTATTTATTTTATTTTTGGATAAGTTTATATAAGATGGGAGGAGAATTTTGTGCACTTAAAAGAAGTGATAAACCATTGGGTAATTCCATAAAATTGTGGCAAACGACCAGGGGTTAGAGTAATGGATTTAAAAAAAAATTATTTAAAAAGTCCAAAAAACGTCAATAACGGTAGGGGAGATGATTTTTCTTTTAATATTTTTGGAGTTTTTGAGGTTTAGTATGTCCATAGCTAAAATATTTAAAAAATCCACGGCTCTAACCCCTGGTTGTTTGCCACTATTTTATTTATCTAAAAAGCTTAAACTATTATTGCCTGACTAAATAAGCAATAATCACGGGAAATTCGGGAAAATAAATGCATATATCCAAAGGAGTTATTTTGATAGGAAATTTTTAACTATTAATTTATAAGATTGAGCAAGCAATTAAGACATAATTATAACTGTCTTTTTTAACTTATTAGGGCTCAGTGCCCTTACAGGTGTATGTTATTCAAAATTCGATTTCACATTAGAAAGTTGATTTTTTTTTAAAATTGAAAAAGTGACAGAATTGGGAACTGTTTTTCTTAATGAAACGAATTAACGAGAAGTGGGTGAAAAATGTATCCCAAGATTTGACACACAGGCAGATCCTGTGAAGCTAAATAATTATTTTTTGAAGCCATAATATCCATATCAGTTCATGTAACATTTTAAACTAATTTTCTACTTATTTTTATTGTTTGTCAAACTATTTGCTTAGATTTAACAATGCTTTGGTCAAGTTTTTTCTAATTTTGAAAAGCACACTAAACCTGAATAGTAATTTACGTTACAAGGCCGGCATGTGCTCTATTAAAGTACAAGTCTAGATGTTTACGGACAAAGCGACGAAGGAGCCGAGTCCGGAATGACGACTACTTTAATGACATTATTTTATTTTTATTTCTTTTTTAGTTACTTTACCGGACTAGTGATGTAATGTATCGATTTCAGTCCGAGAAAATTACTTTCCCGGACTGAAACTGATAACGTAATGGACTATATTACGATACAGTATGAAATAAAAAATACTACAGCACAGACTTATTATTTTACCTGGACCTGTCCTTGGGTCAGCCCACCTCTCCTGATTTGTAAAACGGGCCTTTGACCAGGAGTTATCATCTGCCTAACTTGAGTATTGGGTCCAATTTGATGGTTTTTAACTATTGCAGATTGGGTGATGGTTTGATTTGATGGTTGCTGAACCATGTTTGGTTGGGCTTGACCTTGCTGTTGCATAGGTTGTAGTGGGGGAACTTGGTCTAGGACCTATTGATATATGATTATAATGTATTTTTTACCTTTTTGTATTTGGGTCATTCTATCAGAACTGTACATTTTTTGTAACTATGCTATAACTTTACACCTATTTGTTATTTAAGAACCCAATAATTTTTTACTAATGCATCTATAATCAAGAAACAAAATTTATAATTAAAAAAAAAAATAAATATAGTCAAGGTACATTCCCCTGGCTGTAATCAAGTCAATTTTTATTTTGATGGAAGAAATTTAGTCAACTTATAAAAATTTTGAATCAAAATTTCTATGTCACAATATTCAAATTTTTGTCACAAGTTACACAAATGAAAGGAAAAAGTTAAAAACTAAGACAAACTCCATTTTTATGATGTTATGTAATGTGTCAATTCCTCTGGCCAACTTTTAAACTTCCCCCCTGATTACTGGTGGCACCTTAGGTTCAGTTTCATTATACTGGTGGCTTATTTGAGTGAGGTGTAAATGCAAAGCACAGGTAAATATTTATAATTATAATTGTTTTTTATAAAAAATATTTATTTATGTTAATTGAAAAGCGTGGCTTAATTACATGCTTAATCATATATTTTTTGGTAAGAAAACATTATACAGTGGGATTTACCAAAAGGGTTTAGCCTATTTTAGACAGGTCCTAAGTTTAAGTGAAATTGTTGGTTTTAAGCATTTTATACCAACTTCCTTGAGTTTTGGACATAGTTTGATTTATAAGGATAATTTTAATTATTTTTTTTAGTGAATAATCATCTTAACACAACCTTTTGTTGGTTTTAAGAAGAAAATTTCAATTTAAGACGTTTTTTTTAAATCTAGGGGGGATCTAAATGGTAAACATTCTGTTGAGCAAATTAAAATTGACGTTATATATGTCACTCTTATGAAAACTTACCCTTGTTTACTGATTTTGGAGATTAATACTCATTGTCACAAAACCTTTTCGATATGTAATCATAAAATAAGGACTAGATTAACTTTGTATTTAATTAAAAAGGGTTTTTATCTATCGAAAGTATGAAAAAACTTCACAAACACAAACCCATCGCAGTCGCAAACTACAAATAAAAATATTTCATGAAAGGAGGTCATGGAAAAATGCGGCTAAAAACAGACATGAATCCAAAAATCATTCACTGATGCGTTCACAAAAGAGTTATGTGGGCTCAACAAACTGGACGGTGCCTATGAAAACTGCAGCTTTGAGACTTTTGAGTGTGATCTTCCAGTAAAAGTTGATGATTAAGCTTTTAGATAAACTCAATGTTTTAATTTCAGTTTGTAAATAAATGAATAAGTACACTTCTTTTAATTTTTTTTCATTGGAAACAGTTTTCGTGCATAATCAGTGACCTTCACTTATGATTGTTTTGCTTCGTAGTGCCCTTATAAATATATGCGAAAATGCGTTCAAAATATGGCGTTTTTCTGGACAAAATTGGATGTGTTTTATTGATTAATGAATAACTTAGGATATTAAATAAGGTAAATTAATTCTTGTAAAAACGGTTACTTAGGGAAATTCTAAACGAACTTATTACCAGTTGCCATAAAACAATCCTTTCTGGGGGCTATAAATTTAAACCACCCCCCAGAGGTAGTCTAAAAAATCACCAACTTTATAACCTCAAACACAGATAATGAAGCTATTATGTGTCAAATTTTTTGCGTATTCACCATTTGCCATTTAGAAACCTGCCAAAAAAAAAATTAGTTTTAGGGCATTTTCTCCTAAAATATTGTATATTTTGAGAAAAAAAGCAGTTTTTCAGTGGTATTTTACAATAACAATAAAAAATAATCAACAACTTTGTGTCTTTTCTTTATGGGTAAGTGTGTTGATTTTAAAATTTAGTACCCCCCACAGGTGTAAATATTTAGACCTGTGGGGGGGGGTACTATTTTAGATCTTAGTAATTTCCACTGTATATGTTTTTAAGAATGTTTGTTCAAAACATAACCTCAAAGGTTGTACTATCCATTCTGCAAGTTTAGAATAACATAAATTTTTTATGGGTTATTGTCCCTTCCCTAGAATCTCTCCCCTGGCAAAAACAGACAAATGTGTCTCCCCTGGCATTATTCATATTTTTGAAAAAGCCCAATGTATTTTTTTGACTTGTGAAAGGTTGTTTATGTTGTTCCATACTTAAAATAAACATTTTTGAATAAAATTGTTGTATATTTTGGTAATATTTTCACTCCCCTGGTATCTTTGCTAATGCTCTGGCACTGAAAAATAAGAAACGTCAATAAAAATAAAAATATGTCAAAAAATTGACTGCTGACAATTGGACTTGAATAAGTGCAAAACAAACATACTATACAAAAAAAACTCAATAAATACAAATTTATTTAGTAAAAAAAATCCATTTATGTACAGTTCTCGTAAAACGACCGATTTATCAAGATTATTATTAAATAAATTTAAGTAAAAAATGTTTCTTAATAAACAGCTTTTAGAAAACGCACAAAAAGTTAAAAATAATTTTTTAGATTTGGGTGCCTTTTGAGTTTAGCAAGTACCGAATTTGGTCTTTTTATTATTATTCACTCCTCTAATAAGGGTTAATGTGCAAAATTTAATTTGCGCCCATCGCTTCTGTTATGGTATAAGAAAGCAAAATAGTAGTTTAAAATCAAGGGCAGAACAGTCACTTTACGCACGTGTTAGTTAGATTTTTTTTTCCACGACCACTTGAATGTGCCGTCAAACAGACGTAAAGAAAGTCAGGACCTGAAGAAAAAAAACCAATAATTAAAAGTATGGGGGTAAATTCATTTCCGCACTCAGTGAAGATAAGTGCAACTTTCCGCACGCAAATGAGTGCGGAAAGTGTTTAATTTTCGCACGGGAGTAGAAAAAATAATTTTAAACTTTTTAGTGCCTCTCATAAAAGCTTGTTATTAAAAAACATTTTTTAGATGGTACTCCCCATTACCTTATCAAAGAGGGGGAAGCTAGCAACTTTATAATTTTAAAAATGAAAATCAATTGGAATAAGTCAGATGTTTTCCCCTTCCAGTTCAAAAAAGGGGGGATCTGTTAACTTCATAAATTTTAAAATCTTCTCTTCTACCCATGTAAACGAATTTTAAACAAAATCAAACTTATTTATTTATAATATAGCTTTTAAAATCTGATAAAAAATTCGTCTTTCTCGACCCCAAAACCCCTATATAACAATTTTAAACAAAATCGAAGATACTTAGATGGTTTGACCCCATTGACCCCCCATCAAAGAGGAGGGGGGACTGTCAACTTCATAATGTCATTCCCTTAACCATCTCTCCCTACAAATCTCAAAACTGGATAATTTTAGCAACTTCTCAAACATAGATTTTACCTCCAAAATCAGAAAATATTTAGTGAAACATAAAACTAAAAAACTGCATATTAATAGCCGCTTTAGTTGAAAATCCCCGTTCATCCCCTAAACCACCCTTCCACTAACATAGTTTTACCTGCAAAATTACGAAATGTTTAGTGGAACATAAAACTGCATATTTGTAGCTGATCTCATTCAAATGCTATGAATTTTTGAATTTTAAAATATATTATGCTATACTATACTATATCGTTTATTCACCAGAAAAATGCAATTTGATTTTTGGCTTTGTCATACAGAAAAGAAAATATAAATTTAAAAAAAAATAGTAGTACTTAATTAACAATAATTAGATACTTAGCTGTAATATAAGAAACTTAAGAAAGTTTCTGAAATTACGGTAGATAATTGTTAATTACCTTCGTCATAATTTTTAAAGTCAAAACGAAAACAAAAACTTTTCAAGATTATAAAATGCTCTTTTTAAACAGTCTTTTTTTATACTGGGACTTTCCATCCATTATAGGATCAATGCCCAGTGTTTATGCAAAGTTAAAGACAAACACAAAATATCCATGCACCTAGCCGAGATTCGAACCCGCAGTAAACGTTTTATTTTCTAGTTTTTTGACATGTTGTGGTAATTTGTTAAAAGCCAGGACCCCCAGGGCAAATCGTATTCTGGAAATCCTGGCCAAACAAAAAGTGCTAGAGTGCTGAAATTTTGCACACATACTAATAATGTGACTCCTAATTGCGCTTCAGAGCCCAATGTGCCAAATCTTAATTTTGGAATTTATTTTTTTGTAAATAATTTTTTTAAAAAAAAAGCTCACTGTAGCCCATTTAGAAGTGAAATTTTAGGCTTGTATGCAAAATCTCATTTCTCTAGTATTCTTCATTTGGCTATGATTTCCATAAAATGAAAATTGCTATTTTGCACAATATGGCAACCACTGTTTAAGGTATCTGAAACACTGAATTTTGATTTTATTTTCTAGATGTAAAACTTCAATTTTTAGGCGAATTTCTTATTTCAAATTTACTTGGTTTGTCAACACTTTTATTTCACCCATAAACAAAAAAAAATAAAACCCAGATTATCAGTCTATTTAACATGATAGACGCTGGAAACTTTGCGATTAAAGTATTTATTTCTGAAGGTGTCACCAATGTGGCAGACATTTTCAGTGCGACTTTGTCAGTGATGGACCGGAATCGAAATATTACCCCAAAATGCATTTATTCGTCTTTAAAAGAGCGTAAG
Organism: Oxystoma pomonae; assembly: GCA_963921995.1. NCBI lineage: Eukaryota > Metazoa > Arthropoda > Insecta > Coleoptera > Brentidae > Oxystoma > Oxystoma pomonae. Next base: position 87,336,357 of record OY998166.1, on the reverse strand, counting down.
GCTCCGGTGCAAGAGAGCAAGGTAAGTTCTAAATAAAAGCTAAAAAAATATGTAGACGTAGAATTATACACATGACCTTTTCTTAGGAGCAAATTTTTTTTTTCCATGATTAAAAGTGAAAACCAAGCGGAATCTTCCAGAAACGATGGCACTCTTTGCCTAAATAATACTGATATACCGATAGCGAAAAACAACAATATAATAATCGAAGCCCCCGAAGATGGTGAAACGACAATTATTACTACCAAGTGCAAGGACAACCTCTCAGTAATAGAGAGTTTTGTTACTTTGTACTTTGGAGTAATCACGGGATTTTAATAGAAAAAGGTACAATAATACCATCTTTTAAAAAAATATGATTTCTGTATTTTTATTATTTTTTTTTTAATTTCCAGGGACAGGGAGTACGTCATTTTTTGTGTGCCATTTACTGCCTGAACTGGTTGACTCACTACATCCAAAAGGCCTTGATATAACGAAAAACTGTGGAAATAAAAACAAAGACGGTCCTGGTTAACTTAACAGAATATGGTTATAAATAAAATAATTAAGTGAGTGAAGTCAATTCTAATATGTTGTGATTGTCTGATATGATAATTATGAAAATCATTTTGGTTTTGATGTAAATAGACCATTGTAAAGATTGGTCTAACGTTCGCCCTATAACCAAGCTTAAAAGTCACTCTCAGCACCTTTCTCTGTAAAGCAAAAACTCGCTCTGAATGAATCAAGTGTATCCATGCCAAAAGTCCATAGGAAATCTGATGTTGTCAGTCAAATTTCTCAGAACAAATATACTCTTGCTCAACTTACTGCAGACAAGGTCAACATGTTTCTCCCAGGTTTATTTATTAAAATTACCTCAATAAATTTCTACATTAATTTTGTAGCCTTTGGTCAATTTATTTTTTAAAACAAACTTTTTTAGTGAAAATTTAATAAATTTAAAATATAGACATTTCAACTAAAAATTTTACATTCTGTTTATTTTTAAAATAAAATTTGCTTGTTTTAATTAAAAAAGTCAATTTTTCATATAGTTTCTATATACATGAATCAGTCTTCTGGTCAAAATTTAAAGTTCATTTGCCAACCAGAACCCAGATGGTGCTGGAGGCATGGTTCAGATTGAAACCAACCAAATTTAATTTGTGCCATTGTTTATTTTTAATATTTTTCTCACATTCTTCAAATGAAGGGCATCACAACAAAAAACATTCCTCTGGTATAAGTATGATGTTTTCTTTAAACTTATTGGTAAAATAAGATAATTTTTTTATATATTTTATCTGATTGGTTTGACAGGAAAGTACAAAATTCATCATTGCTCTAATAATAAATTTATTTATTGAGGGAACAAAATTTGTTATGCAAACAAACAAAACCATACACTTAGGTATACAAATACAACCATACTATTGAAGCATACTCCAGCATAGACCTAACTAAAGGGCAATAAACCCCTCTAACTATATCAACAGAAAAGCACCCACAGTTTCTTAATATAAAGCATATCATTTTTGAAGATTTTACTGTTAGTGTGTTTAAATGCTCAACAAATTAGAGTTTCATGAAAAATTACTGTCAGATCTTTTATTTTTGATTTTTTCCATCTTTATAAAAACTTATCTGACAACATTTAGCTATATTTAAGTTTAATTTATTTACATTACATTATTAACATTAGTCTGTTACTCTATCTAAATAATCCTGCAGTAGTAGTTGGTCTTATATGTTATTAGTTTCCATCATATCACCATTTAATAATTACCATTACTTGCTTCAAAAAATCCCAGAAACCAATAACAATATGTCAAAATTTCGCGAAATTACGATGTTTGAAAAAGAACACAGTAGATAATGATGGTATTGATTTACATATTATGAAAATTGTTTGCAATAGTGCTGGGCATCAATTACTAAATTTGATAAATCTCATTTTTAAATCAGGTAATTTTCCCAATAGTTGGAAAATCACCACCATAATACCCATTGCGAAACACGTTACTTTGTACAGAGTTCCGCCCAATAAACACACTACCAGTACATGAAAAAATACTAGAAACAGCCATGAAACATCAACTTTTGGAGTTTATAGATGAGAATGAAATACTTGTTCCTCAACAATCAGGCTTTTGAGCTTCGCACTCTTGTGAAACAACTCTCCAATTTGTTATTTCAAGTTGGAAAAATGACATAAGTCAAAAAAGAATTGTAGGTGCAGCTTTTCTAGATTTAAGGCGGGCTTTTGAATATATAAACTTAGATCTTTTACTTCTTAAACTCCAAAAATATGGCATAATTGACCTAGCACTAAAGCTTGTAACACATTTTGTTAAACCTAGAAAACAGAAGGTAAAATTTAAAAATGTATTTTCAGAGGAACTTTTTTTTAAAATATGGGGTACCACAAGGGTCAGTCTTGGGCTGTGTCCTATTTATTTTATTTATTAATGATATTGTTCATCATGTAAAATTTTGCAAAATCAAACTTTTTGCAGACGATGGTTTACTATACTTTTGTGGTAAACCAGAAGAAATTGAAAAATTCCTTAATTATGATTTAAATAATATTTTTAAATGGTTGCGTGATAATGGTTTATCATTAAATGTTAAAAAAAAAAAACAAAATCCATGATAATTGCATCAAAAATCAATTAGTTAAACTTGAAAATGAAAACAACAAAATTACTATTAAAGTAAACAGCATAATTATTGAAGAGGTAAACAGTCATAAGTATTTGGGAGTAATTATTGATAGAGTTAAAGTTTAAGGAACACTAGTTATTTAAAAAAAAAGTTGCCAAAAAGGTCTATTTTTTATATAGATTAGATAAGAAAGTGTCACTGTTCTCTAAGCTGGTTATATATAAGTCAATTGTAGCTCCCCATTTTGATTATTGTTCAACATTGCTGTATTTTTTGAATAATGGTGAATTAGAATCTTTGCAAAAGATTCAAAATAGAGCTCTTAGGGCCATTCTTATGTGTAAAAAAAGACCGCCAATAAAAACTATGCTGGATATGCTGGCAATAATAACTGTAAACCAGAGGCTGACATATAACATGTTATTATTTGTATTTAAGTTAAAAAATAAGTTGTTACCAGATTATCTAAGTGAGGAGTTGACATTTACTCAAAATGTGCATTCATATAACACTCTATCATCTGCAAATACAGTCAGTTTAACGGAAAATTGGATAGATACAATTTTTAGCAAAGGATTAATACTTTACAATAATTTGCCTGTTGAAATAAAAAGTTTGCAGTCACTTTTTAAAATTAAGTGTAAAAAATATACCGTTGTATAGTCATTGAATAGTCATGAGTGAAATTTTTACACAATTATAATATCATGTTATTATTTATATATGTTTACAATGTAGGCTTTTTGTACTATAATTTTTTGACTCTGTAAGAGCTTATAAAAAGCTAATAAAGTGTTACATATTTATAATCATAAAAGCTTAGAAATCGTCAGCAAAAGCTAGACCATCAGGATTTGGAAAAAAATTGAAAATAGAATTGACAAATAAGTTTTAAAATAATGGCAAACAGTGTCCCCCCTGTGGAACTCCCAAAGTAACTATATAATAAATAAACCAGAGAACTGACACTTTAGAGAGGAATAATTTTGTTTTATATTTTTAATTAGTAGTAGTAGTAGAGGAGGGTGGCCCAAGGTCTGGCAAGTAGACCCTAGTGATCCCTTTTTGCCTTACCCCTGAGCCTGTCCCCTAATCCACTACCTGTACGGCAGCTGGCTCTCCAGGTCTCCCTGTTCTCTTCACAAAGTCCCATTGAGAGGGCCCATTTGAGCATCTGCAGGTCCTCTGTGTCCAGACTCGGGTGTCTTAGTACCTGGTGATTAAGTATGCCTTGCACTCTACAGAGGTGCTGAGATGTCGCCTCTGCCCTTCCACACACCTGGCACATGGAGTCAGTCAGTATTCCTATCAGAAGTCCAATGTCTTTTCTTGTCCTACCCAGAAGCCACTTTAGATGAGCTGCATCTGGTTGGTTTACAAATTCCTTGGTCTGTCTGTTTCTCTCCCAGGCTGCCATTGCGATATTTTTAATTTAAAAAAAATCTGTCAATGTTCTTTTCCTCCATATAATTGCGTTTTGTTACTTTTAATTAAATTAGGATGGTGTAGTTTTGTATCATTTCTTGGAGGGAGCTTTTTTAAAGAATCCTTATTCTAAATCATTAAAAAAAAAGTTCTTGTGTTTCTTGATAGTGATTATTTTAATAGCAACAATTTGTCAAAAAAAAATATATATTCTTTTGATGCAATTTTTTTAAAGTATCAAGTCCATTAATAAAAAATTGGTAAATAGATCCAAAAAATTACTTTTTGTTTTAATATAGAGCTCAAAATTTTCATCTTTTTTTGTGTTCCTGTAACTAAAAAAATTAAAAAAATATTTCGGAACTTAATGACCTGTTTAGCTTTACAAAGATGACTAAGTTCCCCAAAACAATTATGCATTTTAAAACATCTCAATAGAAAATAAAAAAAACTTGTTTGATTCTCACCGCAGGTAAATTGCTACTATCCACCTGCATTGTCTCCATATAATAAACTTGTTGCTGTTGAGGTACACCCTGAGGTTGTTGCTGAGGCGATGTGTTATTCAGATTTTGTCCATAATGCTGATTTTGACTCGGAGACTGCTGATAGTGCATTTGGTTTTGATCTACTAGCACTGGTTGTGGAGTGCTGATGACCATTATTCTTTCTTGAGGAACTTGAACTACCTATTAAAAATGCACATAAATGTGTACAAAAAATCAACTTTTGGACCAATATAGATTATTTGGCATGCTCTGCCCAACTGAAATGCAAAAAATAGTAGCTGGAACAGACTTCTTTTTTTTTAATATCACTAGAATAAGAATGTTGAATTTTTACAAATATTTACCAAAGTAATTACTATGAAAAAAAAATACAGGGACCCCTACCTGTTGCTGCTGATATTGCTGTTGGGACTCATCAGTCAAAATATATCTGACTTGTTGGTGTTCTTCAGCAGGATTTTGGTAAAATTGACCCCCTTGGTCAACTGTACCCTCACCCTGTTGGTTGACTACTTTAAAGAACTGCTGAGCCATTACTTATCAACGTTTTTGCATGTTAAAGATCTATTAAAAAAAAAACAAAAAAAGGGATTTTATCAGTTGCCTGTGCTTCTGTACCTCTATAGTAGGGGAAAGTCAGGTAGCCCTGGACAGAGCAATATTTAATATTTTTTAGTATGGATAGTACTTCTGTTGACCAGCCAGTCCAAGTCAATTTTTAAAACCTACAGTACTTTATTATATTTTAAAAGTTATGTCTGTTTTTTTGAATTTTTAATGCTTTGCGCTGAGGTAAGTAAATGTCAATTTGCATTTTCTGATCTTGAAAGCAATACATCAATAATTATAATATATAATTATTATAAAAACATTAAGCAAATATTTGTTTTTTTGAACAAAAATTGGAACCACCCAATGGAAATAAAAAATTGGGGGTGTGGTCTGCATCAAGGAGTGGGTCTCTGAATGCATTACTACTAGTGTTCTTACTTATTTATCTCTCGGTTTATCTTTGTGCTATTTTGTAAGTATCCCTTGCAAAAACAGACAATAGCTTCATCAGTGTACTGCCTGCTATTGGAAGTTTACATCTTGTCTGGTTTGTTACTATTATTATTGTGTCATATGGTCTCCATTAAGTACAGAAAAAATTTTGTAGGTTCCTACTAGGTATTTAAATTGAAAATCAATAGGAAACCTTTGACCTATTAGCAAATGTTGAAAGTTTTGGGCATGGAAATTTTGTATTCAAGAAGAAAAGTACTTTCATTAGCTTTTGTGCATATAATTTTATCCAATAGTATTGACTGTTGTGTCCTGATAAGTATGTTTAATTTTAGAGTGCCAGCATATCAAATCAAATCAAATAATGTGTTTTATACTAATAATATAGGAAGAAATAATGTCAGCAATTACTTAATGAAATTATATGACACTTATATTCTACCAAACTTTAACCTGAACTGCAGACCCAACACTTTTAAATTCAGGATAAGAAAAATTTTAGATGATTGATTAAGCTTTTTGCATTATTTAATTTTACAAAAAAAAAAGCTTCTTCTAATAACAGGTCTCGTTTGCTCATTTCCTATTTTATCACTGTGAGAGTAAAAAATTTTATGTTTTAAAAGTTAAAAATTAACTATTTTAAAAACGATTATTTTGCATACCAAATAAGAAAGATTTATATAGGTGATATTCAATATTCTTATTATTTTAAAGTTTTACCCAGGTGTTTACATGAAAAGCAACCAAACAGAAAATCAAAGAAAATATTTAAAGCAAGTGTTGAATGAGTTGGAAAAACTGAAAAGTGAGAGAAAAGTTAATCTAATAATAAAATACATTAACAGAATCCCTAAAATAATAGAAAAACCAGAAAAAAACTAAACACAGATAGGGTGCTTGAAAACTCCTTGTTACATGCATCTATAGACCAGGAAAGACCACAAGTGAAGATGCTAATACCCAATTAATTAACACACTAAAAAAAGCCTTTTCAACCAACCACCTTACGTTTATCATAGGAGATTTCAACTACCCGAACCTTGACTGGACAAATCTTTCTGTGTTCCCAGTCAATAAAAAATCTCAAGATTTTGTGAATATGTACCAAGAAATAAATGCATATAAAATAGTTAATTTTCCCACATGATTTAGAGTTAGTCAAAGCTCTCTTTTGGATCTTTTCTTGTGCAATGATAGAAGAAGTATGTTCGATCTGGGTTCTGAACCCATTGGATGCTGTGATCATATTTCTATCACCACAAAAGCTCAGTTAAAAATTCCACCAAAATCCACCCAAAAACTACGATGAAATCAACAAATACATAAATGAACAAAAGCTTGGAAACAGTCTTAAATGGAGCCATAGAATGTATACCATTAAAGTCTGTCAAAAAATATCTGCAAAAACCATGGATAAGTCAAAACTCCTTTCGGGAAATAAACAAAAAAACCCAACCCAAAATAATGCACTTAACAATATATTTAAATACATAAGCCAAAATCTAAACTCCAAGGTGTCAACAACTAGATCAAAACACTCAAGAAATTCTAGACAACAAAACTACTTCCAAAAACTTCGCTAAACTATTCGACAAATCCTTGACACAAAGAGACACATTTGCACAACCGCAGTTGCCAAAATTTACTAGAGTTGAAACAATTGTAAATGTAGTAATGACAGAGTGTATGGACATTGTAAAGCTTCCAGAAGAATGGAAATACTATAGTGACTTCACTATTTAAGAAAGGAGACAGACTTAAACCCGAGAATTATCGGCCCATAAGCCTTACATGCAACCCACTAAAATGCATGTAGAAAACACTAGTGAAGGAACTCATTGCATTCTTTCAAAGTAATAACTTGATACCCTAATCCCAACATGGATTCTTACCTAAACGCTCTACTACAATCCACCTGTTGTAGTGTCTTAGTGAACCAACTGATGTTGTATACCTGGATTTTAAAAAGGCAGGTCCCACACAACTTATTATTGAGCAAATTCGAATATTTTGGTGTACGGGGACAACTGCTCACTTTAATCACCGACTCATTAAAAGATAGGTATTATGAAGTACCAGTGTTCAAGGGTTGGTACTGGGTCCAGTGCTTTTCACAGCATACCTTTTCGATACTCAATAATGTAGAAAGTGTCATGAAGAATCTTGCAGATGTAAAATATATATGAAAATCCCTTTATAAATGCTGCTCAACTCAAAACAGACCTAGAAAAATTGAAATCAACGAATCTAAATGCACTGTTCTCAGAATTGGCCCAAATAACCCAAACATACAGTATGTCCTTAACAACACCATACTTTCAACTGTCACAGAACAAAATGATTACAAAAAAAGCAAATTCTTTCATCTATCTCATTAGGGATGCCTTCAAAGACCACTCAGTTGAAATGATTCCTAAACTTTACAAAAGTTACATCAGACCAAAAATTGAGTATGCAGTTTCAGTGTCAATCCCATATTTTATTAAAATTCAAAATTTTATTAACCCTTATAGCATTTACAATAATTACTTAAACAGGTTAATCAAGTCACAAATAAAAGAATTAAAAAACAATTTTGTAAAAGAATCAGCAAACAGGTCAACATCACATTTGTTTAACACATCATTTGTAGACCTACACATTCTACTTAAAGGAGAATTGACACGATAATTAGTCTTATAAAAGTCAACATTTAATAAAAACCTATTTCTAGAATTAAACGGTGAAATATGAAAGCCAATACGCGCTAGGAAGTCCGGTGCATCTATCATATTGTGAATGATTTTGTAGAGTAGAAACATCAAAAAAAATTCTCCTATTTTTTAGTGGTGTTAAATTTAAAATTTTCATAATATCATTATAATTTATTTCTTCATAAGGTATTTTTAATTTGAGTCCTATTTTTTTAAAGAAATTTGTGCTGAATCCTCTCCAACTTATCCTTATGCACAGCATAGTATGGTTGCCACACAACTGGCATACTCCAAAATTGAAGGTACAAGGGTACAATAAAGATGTTTAGATGTAAAAATATTTTCAAAGCTCCTAACAGTTTGAAAAACAAACCCCAATAACCTCATGGCCCTATTAGTAATATTATCAATGTGGTAAGAAAAAGTTATTTCAGAGTCGAACCAAACCCCCAAATCCTTCACCAAGGATTACCACGCGAGCTGTTCAGAAGCAAGTGAATAGAAAGATTATAGGGTTCTTGGATCTGCTAAATGAAACAATTTTACATTTTTCCACATTTAAAGATAAGTTACTCTTTTGGCACCAAGCTGAAAAACCATCCAGATCTCCTGCAGCAAGTGGCAATCATGGTCCAAACAAATAATCTTAAAAGGAGTTTGAAATATTAAAAAGGGTCTTTGACATCATTAATAAAACAGTTAAATAAGAACATGGAGAGATGTCTGCCTTGTGGCACTCCAGAAGTAACTGTTGTTTCAGAAGAAATATAGAAAGACATTGAACAGCTGAAAAAGTACAGAGAAGAGTCACAAAAATCCCACCAGAACTGCACAATCTGTCATATGAAAAGAGATTAAATCACTTAGAGAGAGAAGACACAGGGGAGATTTAATTGAAACATAAAATAGTTACTGACCACTACCAGTGTGAAATTGGGCACATTTTTCAATTAAGTCATTCTCAACATCTGCGTGGACACTCCAGAAAGAAAAAGCTGCAAAGTTTCCTGGAAAAAACTTTTTAACAAACTGCTTTGTGTACTTGTGGAACTCATTACAAGAAGAGACTGTGTGTGCAACAAGCCTAAATGCTTTTAAAAACAGAGTAGATATTGAGTTAAAACAAAATGCATCAAGAATGATTCACTACAGTGTATGACCTCAATGAAATAAAAAACATCTCTCAACAGAGTTTGCAATCGAAACAATTCATCAGTTTTACCGCCTGCTATTGAAACTTTACAGAATTTATATATTATATTTTAGGCAAAACAGGTTAGATTGTAAAGCCCTGTTCTCACTATATGCAACTTTTCCATGCATCAAATTTTCTGATAAGGTTAAAAGAAGACAGTCTGCTTGTTCTAACCTGTTATTAAAAAATTTGATGCATGGAAAAGTTGCATAGTGAGAACAGGGCATAATGTTTTATTAATCTCTGTATAAGTAGGCCTGACCCTATTATAGATGTCTGTCAAGTAGTGATCGGCCGATATGCTTTTTTTTTGCCGATACCGATAATCGGCCGATACCGATATTTGAGTTGCCGATACCGATAAAATATCGGTATCGACAAGACATTTTAAAACATTGATATTAACATTATTTAATATTAATAATATAGTATTTAATGTACATACATACTAGGGTAAGTAAAACATCTAAATAATGACAAATTTGTAATTAAAGTTTAAAAAAACGCGAAAATAATTTCGGTAGTTCCCCGTCCGCCGCTCCCTCGAATCAAACGTCAAACACGCGCAAGTGGATTACCCAGTTATGGAAAGTGTTGGGATATATACTTCTTTACTTCTACAATTAATTGGTGTTCTTTAGTTTAACTATAAAGTCTTGTGTAAATGCCGATATTTATCGGTAAAATTTTGCCGATGCCGATTATCGGCAAAATTTGCCGATACGATACCGATATTTATATCGGTATCGTCCGATCACTAATGTCAAGCTAAATCTAAAAGGTCAACTAAAGTTATATGCTGACATCACACTGCTTGTCTATTTTGACAATAGAGCAATAATTTATAGCATTAAAGAAGTTTTAAACCTTGTAATCAAGTGAATTTGTGAATTTCTATAAGCTTACTCTAAATATCAAAAAATCTAATTATATGTTTATCATTAGCAAAAAACCAAGGTCCAAGAATTAGCCTTGGGAATGAAACCCTCCAATACTTAAATAAATTATTTGGGGCTGACAGTGGACAAGACTCTTATCTATTGTGGAGTTCATTTTGAAATTTTTTTTTCAAAAATTTGAGCACCTTTAGGAACTTTATAAACTAGGCAGTCCCACCTCAATAAAATCAAAAAACAATAGTGACAGAATTAGGTGCTCTTTAGGTGCTAATTTTGTCCACAAACTAAAAATTAAGTGCTCCTCTAGTTTTAGCAGAAAATTAAAAAAACAGAGGACTGCTAACATTAAGCTAGCGGGTCAAACCATATCAAATCAACCAAAAAAAAGGCACTTTTTGTTTTGACCATCTCCGATTTTGATGATTTTTGGTACACTTATTCTTCTGATCCAAAAACTTAAAAATCCAAAAAATGAAATTTTTTGGATAAGCGGTTTTTGTTTTATTGATTTTTGAAAATAAAGAAATTGACCAATATGCCCTTGACAGGCACTTACAAAAATAGCAATATCTCAAAAACTATTGGTCCTATATAAGCGAGTTATAGCTTATTTTGAAGGTTTTTTAAAGACCTTTTTAACGATGTGTATCACCATGTAATTTTTTGTTTTTATTTTTTTTTAATTTTTTTAATATATTTTTTTTAAAAATCTTGAAAACACCATTTTTGAATTTTTTTCAAAAAAATACTATTTTTTTTTCAGTATTTTTTTAATATTTTTGGAAAATTTCAGGATGGAGAAGTTATTGGTTCTATTTTTAAAAAAATAATATAAAAAACCTTGCAGGAAAAAACCATACATTTTTTGATAAATACCTATATATTTACTCTTTATATCTAAAAACTTGTCAATTGCTCTCAGTCTTGTAAATAAGATACATAGAAGGATTTTCCAAACTTGTTTATTCCTGCAAAATTTTGAGTATTTCTTCAATTGTCCTCCCCTCCACCCAAGATCTTTTCACCCACCTATTATACATTTAAACATGTTAATTCCTGCAAAATGTTTAGCTCCTTCCATTACTTTTTATTGGCCCTTACCCCTATTTGTATCATTTCTGGTTCAGACAGGAAAAGTTTTGACAATAATTAATTGCAAACCTGCAGTTTATGTGATAAATTGCTATTTTTTAATTTAAAACATTTATGGGAGTCGTGTGTTGTAAAATGGCACAAAATAAGCCAAAACAATGGACAAAATTTTTTGTGAGGGGTTGTGATCCATTAAGTCAGGAGAAACATTCCGGAAAGTTACGGAATGTCACAAAATGGAAGACTTCCTTTAAAGGGGTGGAGACTGGCATGAAAATTTGTGACAATCGTCAAATGAAACTTTCCAAGGAACAGGATGAACAACCATCTCCTGTAGCAGGGTAAGTAATAGTAACGAATACCTACCTACATTTTTACTTGTTTTTTTTTTGTGTGATGTGGCTCTGCTAATAATTTTAGGGTAATTATTTAGTATCCAGTCTTTTTTTTAAGCCACCTTATGCTTGAACTAAAGAGGCAAATTGATAATTTAGACAAAATTATCTAATAAAAAAATTTTTGTTAATATTTCGTACCATCTTGAGGAATTTCAAATTAAAGCAGAATATAATTTTTTTGCCACCTCCCACGGGAAGAGTGCATGCGATGGACTGGGAGGCACCGTAAAAAGGTTGGCTGCTAAAGCAAGTCTGCAGAGACCATATAATGAACAGATTATGACCCCCGAAGATCTTTTTAAATTTGCAACAGAAAACATTCCTGGTATAACATTTAAATATTACCTGGGACTCAAAAATTGCACTCGATTATCCCTCTCAGTAATGAAAAAATTATTACAAAACCATTTTCACTAAGTAAAGAGGAAAATATTCAATGTCTTTTTGCAACCTGTGGTTTGTCAAACACAGAAATTGAAAACATCGACTCCGGTTTTGTAACCATAAACTATGACTGTCTTTGGTCGATGGGATGTATCATTGACAAAAATATAGAAAGCGGGGAATTAAAAGTTAGTTTTTTTGTTATAACCATATTAGGTAAATTAGCCCTGTATTAAATATCTTATTTTTTTAAAGTATGACTCCATCCAGAAAATTTTCCAAAAATGTTAAAAAAACATTGAAAAAAAAGAAATATTTTTTTGAAAAAAATTAAAAAAGAAAAAAAGCTATCACTCGCTTCTATAGGATCAAGGACATATTGGTCAATTTCTTGATTTTCAAAAATCAATAAAACAAAAACCGCTTATCCAAAAAATTTGATTTTTTGGATTTTTGAATTTTTTGCTAAGACGAATAAGTGTACCAAAAATCATCAAAATCGGAGATGGTCAAAACTATTGCCTGGTTGACTTGATATGGTTTGACCCTAGCGATCCTATCCATAATTCTTGGAGAAAAAATTAATGTTACTATGTTCAAATTAGGTGCTATATAAGTGCTCCCCGAATATTAAATTAACTTTTTTTGGTATTTTCGCAAAAAAATAAGCAGGTCACTGCTAGCTTAACATAAACCTAGAGGTCCCAAGAAAGTGAAAAGAGAAATGATTAAATGATGTTTCACCCTGGGTAACCAGAGTGGGCTTACCAGTGGTTTCACAGGTCACCCTCCACCATACATCAATAAACACCATCATACACGTTGATTTCCAACTTTGAATCACTCACAAATCGTTCTGCACTGGTACTTATCCAAGTTACCTAATACGGATTCGTCCTGGCATGTTAATATTTCCAGTAGGATTATGCTCCCAAGGCAAATAAGACTGATTTTTATATACTATTTTTTGTAATTTTTATACTTTTTCAAATTTTTTAGATGTTATGTAACAAATTTATGAAAAATAATTTTGACGAGTGTAAATACTCTCTGTATAATATAATAACACAATAAATATATCTTGTATCATAACCAATCCAACCCAACCCAACATAACCAACCTAATTGAAGTGAAAACCAGGGTTTTCACATTTTTATTAAATTCCTAAATTGAAGATATTAATCATTTTATGCTTATTATCTCGAGTATGTGTGAAATTATCAATGAAATTGCATTTTTTCCATTTTTTGCCACAACAAAAAAAGCACTTAATTTTCGAAAGATGGACCAAAGTAGCACTTAAATTGCTCTTTATTTTAAAATAATTAAAATTTTGTTTATCTCAAGGGGTACCTATGAGGCCTCTAGGTTTATGTTAAGCTAGCAGTCCCTACTTATTTTTTTGCAAAAAAACTGACTTAACGTTAACCTAGTGGTCCTACTGTACTACCAAACTAGAGAAGCTCTTAATTTTTAGTTTGGGGACCATATTAGTACCTAAAGAGCAACGTCTGCCACTATCATTTTTTGATTTTATTAAGGTGGAACTGCTTAATTTATACAAATTTATACAGTTCAGGCGACCGCATTTATACACAATGTTTCAAAAAATACAAAACACTATAATATCACTTTCCCCTATAAAAATTGATCACAATTTCGTTCCAAAAGACACCGTGTTTTAGTTTAGATATATTTTAACACTTTAGCTATGTCACAAGTTGCTGGTGGTTGCATGTTGACACATTAGTTGTAAAGTGGAGTTTTAGGACATAAATAAATGGTGACATGTTAATTTAAAAAAAAAACATTTTTTTACATGAACATCTGTAATAATATTTTTTTGTAGATTTTTCAAGAAAGTACTAACTTTTGAATTAAAGATAAAACATAAAGAGAAGCTTATCTTAAATGGTTTAACAAAAATAAAAAATATAACATAATTGGTCTTCTGCACCTAACTGTGCTATAATGCAAAAGCCATGAAGCACACAAACAACCACCATCTTCCATAAGATTAGAAACCACAGCATTGTTCATAATTGGAATTGGAATAGTTAATAAGACAGTGATAGAGCATGCATTTTAACAAAAATTATGACTATTGCAATAATTATTCCAATTATGAATAATGCTTAAGAGTAGAATGCATTGTCACTGAAGGCTCAGTTATAGATTCAAAATACTCACGCCACTGCCAGCCAAGCTTAATGCTATCAAATGGCACTGTTTATAAAATTTGGCCGCCACTGTTCAAGTTAACCATGTTTTATCTTCAGCAAGATATTCAGCAGCAACGGCTGGTGTGAGCGTTTTCAATCTATAACTAAGGCTTCAAGGTGAGCACCCTGTTCAATGATTGTATTATTTCTTGTCACAAAGTTGCTATTTTTCTATAGACTCTGTTAGGTAATTATGCAGTATACGGTTTTCTGACATTTTTGATTTTTTATGAAAAATTCTTTATAGAAGAATCCCAAATCCGCTGGCGCCGGGTTTTTTTTATAAGAGAAAAAAAGGGTGCCGGGGGGGGGGGGGGGGCTTGTAATGTGTGTTTTTGATTGTTTTCGGTTATGTTGGGTTGGGCTGTGTTGGATTGGGTTGTTTTAATGAAAAAAAAATGAAAAAAATTAAAAAAAAATTCAAACAAGCGCGCCGGCGGATTTGGGGACCTAAGGAGCCTAGTAGGTGCCCCCCATAAAGAATTTTTCATAAAAAATCAAGTGGCAGAAAATCGTATATGCATAGGTAATTACTAGAATTTTTCATAAAAAATCAAAAATGCCACAAAACCGTATACTGCATAATTACCCTTTTTTCCCTTAAAAAAAAACCGGCGCCGTCGGATTTGGAATCCTAGGGACCCTAGTAGATGCCTCTATAAAGAATTTTTCATAAAAAATCAAAACTTTCTGAAAACCCTATACTGCATAGTTACCCTCTGATATTACAAGAGGTGTTATACCCAAGAGGTCTCCAGAGTTTTTCCAGTACATTAAAATTAAAGAAAAAATCAACTGGTTGGCTGTTGTTTCTTTAACCCTCTTGACCTCGCTTAACATATATCCATTGTTACGCCACATTGGCCTCCAAATACCTCAAAATCAATACTTATTCCTAAAGCTCACCTTACGTAAAATATTTCTAAGTAATAATCACAAACTTAACACCAAATTAAAGCTTAAAACTAGCGAAAAATCGTCCAAATATTACACAAAATATGCCATCAAATCTAGCAATCTGAAAGCAAAATGGCGTTCGGTTCGGCTTACCACAGGAAGCCGTTATCTTTCTATCGATATTTTACCCTAATAAAACCCTTCTCAAGAAAAAAAATTGGAAACTATGAATTCTCCACACTTAAATTAATAATTTAACAATTAAAATCAACGACAAAAACCCCGAAATTTGCGTAAAATTCTCTGAAAAATCAATCGAATATTTCGCCAACAATTACACGAAAACTTCCACCACGACAATCGGAGTGGCGCATTGATGCCAACTCGACGACCGGGTAAAGGAAGTGCGTGGTTGCAAACGGCGGGAGATTTGAATGAAAATCGACAACCAATCAGAATTTGGCATTTATCACGTGACTTTTTCTCGAAGTTTCATTGGCGACTAGTGGTTTACTGGTCTCCATAGAAACCACTTGTCGAAATTTTGATTGGTCAGTCTAGAGCGCGAATAATTTGAATTATCTAGGGCTTTTCTGCTTAAAATTTTGTACATTTTTGAATAATTCTCAAAAATGATGTATTTTACACCTAGAAAATACGATTTTTTACCTATTTTAACGAAAAAATGTAAAGTATACTCGTGACAAATCAACAATATTTCAATTTTTTTAGGGAAGATAACATAACCTAAAATAAATGGCTTTAAATTAACCTCACTTTCTGCACATGTTTTCCCAAAAGCACGAAAACAACAAAAATAAACATCGAAACGTGGCAACCGCGCATTTCTATATACAAAAATTTTTTGGGCAGTTTCACTTCCCAAAAGAAAAAATGGATTTTTATAGGTATCATTGAATTATAAACCAGACTAGGTATCCGAAAATAAATATATAGAATTTTAATTATGGACTTTTATAATAAATTACTGATAAAAATAAACAACTAATTTTTTTTTAAATTATTAATAATAATTAACATGTTGACCAAGTAGGGAAAGTTCCTAAATCTGATTTCTTTTAAATCAAAACATATTTTAAATCAACAATTTAAAGTTATGGTAGGTTATGGTGTATATATGTAGGTAGGTATTTAAGCAAAAAGTCCTCCAAAGCATTAATTACCTATAACTAGTATTTGGAGAAATTAAAGCCCTAGGTGGCAGTAAACATGTTAATTTTCTTAATACCTAAATTTTATATCCTAATAATAAAATTTGGATGCAAAAAGCTCTGGTTGCACATAAGCTTTAAATATGTTTATATTATTTGGGAATAAAAATTAATAAGTTTATATCACACTTTTCTTTTACTATAAATCTTTTATTCTGTTTGTCTTAACTTCGCAAGCCTCTGTGTAAGCTCGTCTTGTTCTTGAGACACTTGAGAGGTTGCAATAGTAGAGCCCTGGGGTCCTGCTGGCAGTTCCATGTTTAGTTCCAAACTAAAATTAAAACAAAATAATTAATATAAAAAGTTAACTTAATTTTTAATTAAGGTTTTAATGCTAACAAAATAAAAAATTTAATTCTTACCCTGCTTCATCTGCTACTTGCTGCATGAGTGAATCAACATCATTTTGAGGTATTAAAGTAGTTGTTGTTTGTGCCATTGTGTTTTCAAGGACATCAGTTTGTACACCCAAATCTTCAAATTGTTGCTCAAATTTATCCATGACATTTGAAATTTTTTCCAGGTTCATACTTTGCATTGCAGCATCCATTGCCTTAACAACACCTAAAATAATTATAAAGCATATTTGCCCCAAAGTAATTACTAAAAATATTTCAAAGTTAACTTTATCTTGCTTTAACTTGCCTGCCATAGAATTTGTAACTTTTCTAGTAGTAACTGCTGATTGTATTTTACTGGCTACAGCGTCTACTCGAGCAGACATTCTTAGGTAATTCAAAGATTGATTTTTCTGTCGGATTGCATTTTCAGCATGTATTCGGGCTACTTCCATGTTTCCTTTTTGGATAGCCTGAAAGAAAAAGATTCTAAGTCATAACAAAATAATTTAAAACATTATCAACACTCACTCTTGATCTATAAATGGAGACTTTACCTGCTTAGTTTTTGCCTTTTCTTGTTTTTCTTCTTTGTCACATCGTTTTGAGTTTCTTTCCAGTTCTTTTGTTGCAAATTTTAGATTGAATAGATGCTCTGGAATATAGAGTTAAGGGGAAATAGATAGAAAAGTAAAGCTAGGGCTAAAACACAAATACAAACCAAATTACTATTAGAAAAGGATACTTTCCATTGCAGTCTGTGACATTTCATTTCCCATGGTGAGGATTGACTATTTTTCCTAAAAAATCTAAAAAATAAGCCAACAGTTTAAAATTTCCACGATAAACAATAAATTTGTGAGTAATTTTTCATAAACGTCCCTTTATTTTGATAAATTTGACATTTCTATTTTTAAAAATGAGTCATAAATCAGTGTTCACAAATTGGCGCATGAAAAAGTGCGTAAAAGGCAACACTGATTGCGTACAAATATTGGTAACACTGAGTAGATGATTGGCACCACTGATGCAAACTCTAGGTTCTTTTTTGTCATTTTTTTTTGCAGAAATGTCGCTGAAGGTTCCTAGGCGAGAACCAAAAATGGTTTTTAAAAAAATCATAAATGACGTTTACCAGCAAATACTTTTAATTTGTTGGCAACACTGAGTGGCACCCTGCTTTTTTTATTTGTCGGAAACACTGAAGCAATGACACCAATCTTTTGACCTTGGAGCAAAAAAGTAAACAACAGTGATACAAACAGAGATATTACAATTTTTTTATTGCAGAAGTAATTTAAACACTGCAAAGGTCTTGTTGGAATGAGGGTTAAAAATTAAAAATGCAGCAATAAATAAAATTCTCTGTTGATTCATGTTGGCATTGGCAGCAGTGGATGTACGGCGTAAGTAAAAATAATGTCATTGTGGAACTTTGCATGGGTTACATTCATGATTATGACTGTACAACTAGGACGATAAACATTCCATTGTTGCCAGATTCTGCGAGTAGTTCAAGGGCACAAAACGAAATGAAAAAAATTTTCAAAGAATTTTAAAAAACAATCCTAGCTTTGTTTTTTTGTTAATTTAGAAAAATATCTCAGAAATGTTGCTATGAATGCTTCCAAAACAAGTGGATGACGGGCAGAGAAAATTGTCAAGTAGATTTTTTGCTAAAAGTAAGGCACGGCTCCTTGCCGTGTTTGGTGAGGTTTGGTTGAACTGAAAAGAAAATTGCTGAAAAATCTGTTTCCTTCGTTTCCACCGAACTAGAACAAAACAAATGGGCTAAAAATAAGGTCACGTGGTTGAGCCGTTTTTACCTTTAAACGTGTCAGCTGTCAGTTGTCATTGTGTCAACGGATTCCCGTGGCGAAAACGGTCGAGGCAGTAAGTTATAAAAAATTTCGAGTTTTTTGCCAATCATTTCGTGGCCATTTTTGTGAATTCGAAACTGTTTATGTGAAAATTTATGCAGGGTTTTCCCTTAAAAAGGTGCTAAAAAAGTTAAATTATTGTTTCTCTTCGAAAGTTCATGTGGCGCTCGTAAAGTCATCCGGCATTTTGCATTCCAAAGGGCCGTGACTGGTGATATTTTTTACCGCAAAGAATTCCAAATAAAAAGCGAAAAATCGGGCTCGAGTTAGGAGCCCACATCAGTTCATTTAACCCTGGCAGAAAGTGAAAAATTCGGTAAGAAAAAGATTTTTGATTTTTTATGAAAAATTCTTTATGGGGGCACCTACTAGGTTCCCTAGGACCCCAAATCCGCCTGTGCCGGTTGTTTTTTTTTATTTTTTTTTCATTAAAACAACCCAGTCCAACCCAACCTAATCCAACCCAACCCAAAACAATAATAATAATAATCTTTATTTAAGTAGGAATCCTAATACATAGATAGATAAATAAGAACTAAATATTAAGGTCAATAACAAGCAATAGCAAAAGTACACAATAAAAAAATAATATAAAAATACAAAAAAGAACTATAAAAAAAGAAAAAAGAACATAACACAATAACAAACAACAAAAGTATCAAAACCGTTGCTATGTTTTCATGGGTATTGAGTTCATTTTCAAAACTCATTGTATCTTTTTCTTTTATATAGCATGTTCTTTATCAAGACCAAGAACACGCTATATAAAAGAAAAAGATAGAATGAGTTTTTGAAAACGAACTCAATACCCATGAAAACATAGCAAATGTACCACTACTAAAATGATATTTCAAATCACAAACATAACAAAAAAACATGTAATTTTGTTTTTTACAATTTTTTTTGTCTGTTTTTATTGCTTTTGCCCATATTTGTTTCTGCACAGCTTATGTTAGGTACAGATTAAATAGTGTTTTTAATTTTTTACCTATATTTTTTTCTTTTCTCCGTTCTTTTTTTCTTAACTTTGTAAATTTTTTGTAATCCTAAAATTTAACCTTAACTTTTTTTGGTCAATAATAATAATGTATTCTAGCCATTTAGTATAATTATTTTTTATGATTTATTTATGCACAAATTTTTTTATGTCTATAATCTTAAGCTACTATCTAGATTAAGTATGGCTAGATTAAGTCAATGTACTCCTGTATAATGATAATAAAGCTATTTTGAATTTGAAAAAGCAGCAAAGTTGAATAAGTACTATTCCACACTGCATTGAACAAATTCAATCATTAATATATTTAAGTAAACTACTTTTAAACACACCAATTGATGGGCTTCCTTTCAGTTCTAGTGGTAGATTATTATATTGTGGAAACCCCTTAATAAATAATGAATTTGTTACTCTTGCAGAACCTGATCTATTTGTGTACAGATTATTTCTTGTTCTTGTGTTATAGTTATGTATATTACCATTAAATAATAATCAAGTCATTAAAATAAGCAGGTGCTAAGTTATTTAACATTTTTTAAATAAATAACATGGTGTTATAAAATAGCTTTTTTGAAATTGTCATCCATTTTAGAGAGTCAAGCATAAAGGAAATTGGTGTATAACTATTACATTTTAAAATGGTAGGCATGGCTCTATTCTGAAGTACTTGAAGCCTATTTATTTGATTTTGATTAAACAGATAAAGTATAGTCGAGCAGAAATAAAAATGTGGTTGAATTATTGAATTGTAAGTTAGTATTTTAATTTCTGTGATAAATGCCTAGATATTCTAGAAAAAAAGTATAATTCTTTTGAAAATTTTTTGAATATATAATCAAAGTGATTTTTAAAAGATAAAGAATTATCTAGTTGTACACCCAGGTATTTAATATTTGTCTCAATTTCTATTCTTTCATTATTAAATGTGAGATTAATATCATTTACATTAAGCTGGTTGTATTTATATTTTGTTGTTATTATCATTGCTTTTGTCTTTGATACATTAAGTTTAAGTTTATTAAAAGATAATGTAGCTGAAGTTCTGAACGTTCATTGAATGACAAGGCCTCTCACATTAAGAGGCTTGATCAAAAATTTTTCTAAAATACCTTAAAATGGCTCTCATAGTGGTTTCGTGCTATTGAAATGTAAATATTACTTGCTTAACTGCAAAATCAATTTACATATTTTGCTATTTATTTGTAGTGTATAAGGACACTAAATCTGCAGCATAAGTTTTAACCACTCGAGTTGCTACTAACGGCGCATAACTCACCCAAACAATAAAACGCTAAATTTAATATAAAACTGTGATGCCCCTCCCAAAAACTGTTCGTGTTTCACCGGTTGCTAGGCCTAAGGTCACTAATATAGTGTTAATTTTAACCTCTAAAATGACTACGAAAAGTCAAGACACCCAAAAAATAGAATGATACATTCAACATATGAACGTGATGCCCCTCCCCAAAAATTGTTTTTCTTTCACTACGCTAAGGTCACTAAATCTACAATATAAGTTTTATCTTTTGGAATTGCCATAAAGGGTGCAAACAAACAGTAAAACGCTAAATTCAGCATATGACCATGATGCCCCCAAAAATTGTTTTTTTTTCATCGTTTGCTAGACCTAAGGCCACTAAATCTACAGTATAAGTTTTATCTTTCGGAATTGCTATTAAAAGCGCAAAATGCACCTAAACAGTACAACGCTATATTCAACATATAACCGTGAGGCCCCTCCCCAAAAATCGGTTTTATTTCACCGTCCTCTCGGTCTAAGGTCACTAATCTTACAGTATAAGCTTTATCTTCCGGAAATGCTACTAAGGCCGCAAAATGCACACAAACAGTATAACGCTAAATTCATCATATGACCGTGGTGCCTCTCTCCAAAAATTATTTTCTTTCACCGTTTACTAGTTCTAAGGTCACTAAATCTACGGTATAAGTTTTATATTCCGGAATTGATACTAAGGGTGCAAAACGCACCTAAACGGTACAACGCAAAATTCAGCATATGACCGTGATGCCCCTCCCCGAAAATCGTTTTTCTTTTACCGTTCGCTCGATCTAAGGTCACTAAACCTACGGTATAAGTTTTATCTTCCGGAATTGATACTAAGGGTGCAAAACGCATCTAAACGGTACAACGCTAAATTCAGCATATGACCGTGATGCCCCTCCCCAAAAATCGATTTTGTCGATAAGGTCACTAATCCTAACTAATCCTAATCCTACAGTATAAGTTTTATCTTCCGGAATTGCTACTAAGCCGCAAAACGGACACAAATAGTAAAACGCTAAATTCATCATATGACTAATTGCTACTAAGGCCGCAAAACGCACACAAATAGTAAAACACAAAATTCATCATATGACCGTGATGCCCCTCCCCAAAAATTAGTTTTCTTTTACCGTTCGCTCGGTCTAAGGTCACTAATCCTACAGTATAAGTTTTATCTTCCGGAATTGCTACTAAGGCCGCAAAACGCACACAAATAGTAAAACACTAAATTCATCATATGACAGTGATGCCACCTCCCCAAAAATTAGTTTTCTTTTACCGTTCGCTCGGTCTAAGGTCACTAATCCTACAGTATAAGTTTTATCTTCCGGAATTGCTACTAAGGCCGCAAAACGCACACAAATAGTAAAACGCTAAATTCATCATATGACCGTGATGCCCCTCCCCAAATATCGTTGTCGTTCACCCTTTACTAGATTTAAGGTCACTAAATCGACCGTATAAGTTTTATCTTCCGGAATTGATACTAAGGGTGCAAAACGCATCTAAACGGTACAACGCTAAATTCAGCATATGACCGTGATGCCCCTCCCCAAAAATCGTTTTTCTTTCACCGTTCGCTCTATCTAAGGTCACTAATCCTACAGTATAAGTTTTATCTTCCGGAATTGCTACTAAGGCCGCAAAACGCACACAAATAGTAAAACACTAAATTCATCATATGACCGTGATGCCCCTCCCCAAAAATTAGTTTTCTTTTACCGTTCGCTCGGTCTAAGGTCACTAATCCTACAGTATAAGTTTTATATTCCGGAATTGCTACTAAGGCCGCAAAACGCACACAAATAGTAAAACACTAAATTCATCATATGACCGTGATGCCACCTCCCCAAAAATTAGTTTTCTTTTACCGTTCGCTCGGTCTAAGGTCACTAATCCTACAGTATAAGTTTTATCTTCCGGAATTGCTACTAAGGCCGCAAAACGCACACAAATAGTAAAACGCTAAATTCATCATATGACCGTGATGCCCCTCCCCAAATATCGTTGTCGTTCACCCTTTACTAGATTTAAGGTCACTAAATCGACCGTATAAGTTTTATCTTCCGGAATTGATACTAAGGGTGCAAAACGCATCTAAACGGTACAACGCTAAATTCAGCATATGACCGTGATGCCCCTCCCCAAAAATCGTTTTTCTTTCACCTTTCGCTCGATCTAAGGTCACTAATCCTACAGTATAAGTTTTATCTTCCGGAATTGCTACTAAGGCCGCAAAACGCACACAAATAGTAAAACGCTAAATTCATCATATGACCGTGATGCCCCTCCCCAAATATCGTTGTCGTTCACCGTTTACTAGATCTAAGGTCTCTAAATCGACCGTATAAGTTTTATCTTCCGGAATTGATACTAAGGGTGCAAAACGCATCTAAACGGTACAACGCTAAATTCAACATATGACCGTGATGCCCCTCCCCAAAAATCGTTTTTCTTTCACCGTTCGCTCGATCTAAGGTCACTAATCCTACAGTATAAGTTTTATCTTCCGGAATTGATACTAAGGGTGCAAAACGCATCTAAACGGTACAACGCTAAATTCAGCATATGACCGTGATGCCCCTCCCCAAAAATTAGTTTTCTTTTACCGTTCGCTCGGTCTAAGGTCACTAATCCTACAGTATAAGTTTTATCTTCCGGAATTGCTACTAAGGCCGCAAAACGCACACAAATATCGTTGTCGTTCACCGTTTACTAGATCTAAGGTCACTAAATCTACGGTATAAATTTTATCTTCCGGAATTGCTACTAAGGCCGCAAAACGCACACAAATAGTAAAACGCTAAATTCATCATATGACCGTGATCCCCCTCCCCAAATATCGTTGTCTTTCACCCTTTACTAGATTTAAGGTCACTAAATCGACCGTATAAGTTTTATCTTCCGGAATTGATACTAAGGGTGCAAAACGCATCTAAACGGTACAACGCTAAATTCAGCATATGACCATGATGCCCCTCCCCAAAAATCGTTTTTCTTTCACCGTTCGCTCGATCTAAGGTCACTAATCCTACAGTATAAGTTTTATCTTCCGGAATTGCTACTAAGGCCGCAAAACGCACACAAATAGTAAAACGCTAAATTCATCATATGACCGTGATGCCCCTCCCCAAATATCGTTGTCGTTCACCCTTTACTAGATCTAAGGTCACTAAATCGACCGTATAAGTTTTATCTTCCGGAATTGATACTAAGGGTGCAAAACGCATCTAAACGGTACAACGCTAAATTCAGCATATGACCGTGATGCCCCTCCCCAAAAATCGTTTTTCTTTCACCGTTCGCTCGATCTAAGGTCACTAATCCTACAGTATAAGTTTTATCTTCCGGAATTGATATTAAGGGTGCAAAACGCATCTAAACGGTACAACGCTAAATTCAGCATATGACCGTGATGCCCCTCCCCAAAAATCGTTTTTCTTTCACCGTTCGCTCGATCTAAGGTCACTAATCCTACAGTATAAGTTTTATCTTCCGGAATTGATATTAAGGGTGCAAAACGCATCTAAACGGTACAACGCTAAATTCAGCATGTGACCGTGATGCCCCTCCCCAAAAATCGTTTTTCTTTCACCGTTCGCTCGATCTAAGGTCACTAATCCTACAGTATAAGTTTTATCTTCCGGAATTGCTACTAAGGCCGCAAAACGCACACAAATAATAAAACGCTAAATTCATCATATGACCGTGATGCCCCTCCCCAAATACCGTTGTCGTTCACCGTTTACTAGATCTAAGGTCACTAAATCTACTAAATAAAAAGTTTATTTGTAGATTATGTACAAACTTTAGGTAATTATTAAATTACGATACGGAAATCGACTGATTTATCTTTCTGGGTCTATGTGCATACTACCGATGATTCGTAGAAGGTTTTGCCAACATAGCCGCTCCATTAGATAGACTCACTAAAGACCAGGTATAGTATATTACTAGAATACCGAGTGATTAAGCTTTCAGAAAGTTAAAAGCGCTCCGGTTTTAAGTTATCCTCAACAATAAGGACGATTTATTCTTCTGGACACGGATGCAAGCAATTTTGGTATTAAAGCAGTACTTTGGCAAATCCAGGATGAAGAAGAGAGAGTCATCGAATATATTGGACGCAATTTTTCCAAGCTAAAACGAAATTATTGTGTAACACGAAAGGAACTCCGGCAATAGTAAAATTTCTATCAACATTTCCACAAATATCTATATGGACATAAATTCCTAATAATAACCGCTCATGCGGCACTCAAGTGGCATCTAGGAATTAAACAACCTGAGGCACAGGTAACAAGGTGAATAGAGAAGCTACAGAAATATAACTTTAATGTAAAATACCGATCTGGAAAGATGCATAACAATGCATATGCTCCATCAAGAAGACCTTGCAGAAAGATAGACCAAAAAGAAGGAATTACTTAGGTGCGGAGAACTACTTGTGACACCAATAAAGAATGGGCTTCGTAACAATTTCGATCCGCCCAACTGGAAGATAAGGACATAGTTGAAGCCACAATGGAATTCACTGTGAGTGGATAATGGTCTGTTGAAAAATATCTGGGAAAGTACGGATGGAAAATAATTCATCAAAATTAATAGTTTCTAGAAGTAGAGTTTCTCAAGTACTAGAGGACGTACACGAGAACTAGAGCTCATCTTGGAATCAACAAGACGTGAAAAGATGGTGCGCGGCAAGTCAAGGACATAAAACTAGATCAAGACCCCAAATGAAACAGTATAATGTTGGGCTGCCTTTTGAATGTAGAGCAACTGATGTTGCTGGGCCATTCAACGAGACTGAGAAAGGCAATCAATACATCCTTGTTGCCATGCACGACTTCAGTAAGTGGTTAGAAATTTCTGATGTATTATACTTTGTGTTTAATTTTTTTCTCTCTTTCTTTCTTTTTTTAGTTTTTTCTATAGTTGACTTTTATTATAATTTTAATTTCATTGTTTTTTAAAAAGTAACACCCAAACATTAAATTAAATTAAATAAGATATAGACTAAAGGATCACTGTGAAATTGTTTGTAATTTAAAAAATAATTACCTACCGAAATAAAATATCATAAATATAGGGATTTTCGCAGTTTTCATTTCAGGAATATAAACAAATTCTTTCTACTATATATTGGAATCTGATCTTTGAATTTAATGTTTTGAACAAAATGGTAGATTTTTTTAATAATAATTAAATTTTGTTTTTGTTAAGTGTGCACCATTAAAATGCTTACATATAACCAAACCACTAGCCCCATGATTATGATGGCTGTAAGAGACGTCCCTTAAGTGATTTCAGAACCAAAGAACCCGCCCGTTGGGAATATTATAAAAATTGTAAAAAAGTAAACAGTAAATAAAATCTGAAAAAAGGGCCTTTTTGGACTTTTTGGACGAAAAAATGTTCTACAACCACATGAAATTCACTTACAGTTAGAAATTACAAAAGTCCTTCTTAATAAGTATAAAAATAATAAATTAAACCGAAATTTAATATTTTCTTTTAATGAAGTAACAGAGCTCGAAGTCAGGAAAGCTTTGATGTCCATAAAAAGTAATGCTACAGGTTCAGATATGTTATCTCCCAAAATTTCCTGATTCTTGGAAGAATGCAATTGTAATTCTACTACCTAAAATATTATCTGAAATAAATTTTTGGGAAGGGCACCATGGTCATATGTTAAATTTAGCGTTTTACGGGTTGGGTGCGTTCTGCACCCCTAATAGAAATTCCGGAAGTTAAAACTTAGAGCGAACGGTTAAAGAAAACTAATTTTTTGGAAGGGCCTTCAGGTGCTTTTTACGCCCTTACTAGCAATTCCGGCAAATAAAAACTTATACTGTAGATTTATTGGCTTTAGGCCCAGCAAACAGTGACAGGAAAACGATTTTTGAAGAGGGTTTTATGTTGAATTTAGTGTTTGGGTGAGTTTCGGGCCCTTAGTAGCGATTCGTGCGAATGAAACTTATACAGTAGATTTAGTGACCTTAAGCCCAGCAAAGAGTGAAAGGAAAACGATTTTTGGGGACGGGCAAAACGGTTATATATTGAATTTAGCGTTTTACTGTTTTTGTGCGTTTTGCGCCCTTGGCAGTAATCCGGAAGATAAAACTTATACTGTAGGATTAGTCACCTTAGATCGAGCGAACGATGAAAGAAAAACGATTTTTGGGGAGGGGCATCACGGTCATATGCTGAATTTAGTGTTTTACTATTTGTGTGCGTTTTGCAGCCTTAGTAGCAATTCCGGAAGATAAAACTTATACTGTAGAATTAGTGACCTTAGACCAAGCGAACGATGAAAGAAAAACGATTTTTGGGGAGGGGCATCACGGTCATATGCTGAATTTAGCGTTGTACCGTTTAGATGCGTTTTGCACCCTTAGTATCAATTCCGGAAGATAAAACTTATACCGTAGATTTAGTGCCCTTAGATATAGTAAACGGTGAACGACAACGATATTTGGGGAGGGGCATCATGGTCATATGATGAATTTAGCGTTGTAACGTTTAGATGCGTTTTGCACCCTTAGTATCAATTCCGGAAGATAAAACTTATACCGTAGATTTAGTGCCCTTAGATATAGTAAACGGTGAACGACAACGATATTTGGGGAGGGGCATCATGGTCATATGATGAATTTAGCGTTGTAACGTTTAGATGCGTTTTGCACCCTTAGTATCAATTCCGGAAGATAAAACTTATACCGTAGATTTAGTGACCTTAAATATAGTAAACGGTGAACGACAACGATATTTGGGGAGGGGCATCATGGTCATATGATGAATTTAGCGTTGTACCGTTTAGGTGCGTTTTGCACCCTTAGTATCAATTCCGGAAGATAAAACTTATACCGTAGATTTAGTGACCTTAGATATAGTAAACGGTGAACGACAACGATATTTGGGGAGGGGCATCACGGTCATATGATGAATTTAGCGTTTTACTATTTGTGTGCGTTTTGCGGCCTTAGTAGCAATTCCGGAAGATAAAACTTATACTGTAGGATTAGTGACCTTAGATCGAGCGAACGATGAAAGAAAAACGACTTTTGGGGAGGGGCATCATGGTCATATGATGAATTTAGCGTTTTACTATTTGTGTGCGTTTTGCGGCCTTAGTAGCAATCCGGAAGATAAAACTTATACTGTAGGATTAGTGACCTTAGACCGAGCGAACGGTAAAAGAAAACTAATTTTTGGGAAGGGGCATCACGGTCATATGCTGAATTTAGCGTTGTACCGTTTAGATGCGTTTTGCACCCTTAGTATCAATTCCGGAAGATAAAACTTATACGGTCGATTTAGAGACCTTAGATCTAGTAAACGGTGAACGACAAAGATATTTGGGGAGGGGCATCACGGTCATATGATGAATTTAGCGTTTTACTATTTGTGTGCGTTTTGCGGCCTTAGTATCAATTCCGGAAGATAAAATTTATATCGTAGATTTAGTGAACTTAGATCTAGTAAACGGTGAACGACAACGATATTTGGGGAGGAGCATCATGGTCATATGATGAATTTAGCGTTTTACTATTTGTGTGCGTTTTGCGGCCTTAGTAGCAATTCCGGAAGATAAAACTTATACTGTAGGATTAGTGACCTTAGACCGAGCGAACGGTAAAAGAAAACTAATTTTTGGGGAGGGGCATCACGGTCATATGATGAATTTAGTGTTTTACTATTTGTGTGCGTTTTGCTGCCTTAGTAGCAATTCCGGAAGATAAAACTTATACTGTAGGATTAGTGACCTTAGATCGAGCGAACGGTGAAAGAAAAATGATTTTTGGGGAGGGGCATCACGGTCATATGCTGAATTTAGCGTTGTACCGTTTAGGTGCGTTTTGCACCCTTAGTATCAATTCCGGAATATAAAACTTATACCGTAGATTCAGTGACCTTAGATCTAGTAAACGGTGAAAGACAACGATATTTGGGGAGGGGCATCACGGTCATATGATGAATTTAGTGTTTTACTATTTGTGTGCGTTTTGCGGCCTTAGTAGCAATTCCGGAAGATAAAACTTATACTGTAGGATAAGTGACCTTAGATCGAGCGAACGGTGAAATAAAATCGATTTTTGGGGAGGGGCATCACGGTCATATGCTGAATTTAGCGTTGTACCGTTTAGATGCGTTTTGCACCCTTAGTATCAATTCCGGAAGATAAAACTTATACCGTAGATTTAGTGACCTTAGGTCTAGTAAACGGTGAACGATAACGATATTTGGGGAGGGGCATCACGGTCATATGATGAATTTAGCGTTTTACTATTTGTGTCCGTTTTGCGGCCTTAGTAGCAATTCCGGAAGATAAAACTTATACTGTAGGATTAGTGACCTTAGATCGAGCGAACGATGAAAGAAAATCGATTTTTGGGGAGGGGCATCACGGTCATATGCTGAATTTAGCGTTGTACCGTTTAGATGCGTTTTGCACCCTTAGTATCAATTCCGAAAGATAAAACTTATACCGTAGATTTAGTGACCTTAGATCTAGTAAACGGTGAACGACAACTATTTTTGGGGAGGGGCATCACGGTCATATGATGAATTTAGCGTTTTACTGTTTGTGTGCCTTTGCGGCCTTAGTATCCATTCCGAAAGATAAAACTTATACTGTAGGATTAGTGACCTTAGACCAAGCAAACGGTGAAAGAAAAACGATTTTTGGGGAGGGGCATCACGGTCATATGATGAATTTAGCGGTTTACTGTTTGTGTGAGTTTTGCGCCCTTAGTAGCAATTCCGGAAGATAAAACTTATACCGTAGATTTAGTGACCTTAGAACTAGTAAACGGTGAAAGAAAATAATTTTTGGAGAGGGGCATCACGGTCATATGATGAATTTAGCGTTATACTGTTTGTGTGCATTTTGCGGCCTTAGTAGCATTTCCAGAAGATAAAGCTTATACTGTAAGATTAGTGACCTTAGACCGAGAGGACGGTGAAATAAAACCGATTTTTGGGGAGGGACCTCACGGTTATATGTTGAATATAGCGTTGTACTGTTTAGGTGCATTTTGCGCCCTTAGTAGCAATTCCGAAAGATAAAACTTATACTGTAGATTTAGTGGCCTTAGGTCTAGCAAACGATGAAAAAAAAACAATTTTTGGGGGCATCATGGTCATATGCTGAATTTAGCGATTTACTGTTTGTTTGCACCCTTTATGGCAATTCCAAAAGATAAAACTTATATTGTAGATTTAGTGACCTTAACGTAGTGAAAGAAAAACAATTTTTGGGGAGGGGCATCACGTTCATATGTTGAATGTAGCGTTCTATTTTTTGGGTGTCTTGACTTTTCGTAGTCATTTTAGAGGTTAAAATTAACACTATATTAGTGACCTTAGGCCTAGCAACCGGTGAAACACGAACAGTTTTTGGGAGGGGCATCACAGTTTTATATTAAATTTAGCGTTTTATTGTTTGGGTGAGTTATGCGCCGTTAGTAGCAACTCGAGTGGTTAAAACTTATGCTGCAGATTTAGTGTCCTTATACACTATAAATAAATAGCAAAATATGTAAATTGATTTTGCAGTTAAGCAAGTAATATTTACATTTCAATAGCACGAAACCACTATAAGAGCCATTTTAAGGTATTTTAGAAAAATTTTTGATCAAGCCTCTTAATGTGAGAGGCCTTGTCATTCACTGAACGTTCAGAACTTCAGCTACGTAAAAGATAGATATTTGCTTAGTTTCGTTAATATACAATTCATTTTTAAAAACAGCTCTATCTAAATCTGTATCGCTTACCTTTAAAATTGTATCATCAGTAAACAAACTTAACAAATCACAATCCAAAAAAAGATTTTTGTCATTTATATACAATATGAACAATAATGGACCTAATACACTTCCTTGAGGAACTCCTATATCAGTGTTTAACTCATCTGAGTATGTATCCTCTATTTTTGTTTCCTTTCACTTAAAAGATCTGTAAGTAAATCAAAAAAACACATTACAACCCCCCGGGCACCCTTTTTTCTCTTTAAAAAAAAATAAAATAGGGTGCAGGCGGATTTGGGGTCCTAGGGACCCTAGAAGGTGCCCCCATAAAGATTTTTTCATAAAAAATCAAAAATGGCAGAAAACTGTATACTGCATAATTACCAAAGAAGAAATAAAGGAGAGCTAACACCAAAATGGAGGACTGGACTCTAGAGAGACCCTCCTTTTTTTATTCTAAGGTGTCAAGGCTCTTTGCTATTTATTTTAACTATAACAAACCGAGTAACAAACATTCTGGAGAAAATCTGGCTTTAGGTACTGTTCTTGGATTTCACTCTGATGTTGGCAGGAACTATATTTTAGGACTTGATATAGGTTTTTTTGGTTCCTATCTGAAAAAGGTGTATGTCCTGACATGTACCCCTCAATGTGCCCTTTCTGCAGGAAACTTTACTGTACTGTTTGGGAATTGGTTCACCACTTGCTTGAAGTTTAAAAAAAAAAACTTTGAGTTTATTAATCAAGCGTCATTTATATACAGATCCTAAATGGAACTGTCATTGTCAGCGTCAAAAAACTGGTTTGTTTGAATTTGGAAAGTGTACATTCTATAACACAAAACAGAGCAAACATTTAAGGAATTATTTAGTTTTGGTTTTTGCAATCCTTGGGATAGTAGGTAGGGTGAACTAGACAGTGTGCTGGCCCCCCCCCAGAGGTTGGCCTTTTTCAACTATATTTCACTATAACTTAAAATTTGACAGTTTCCACTCTACCTTGAGTATTTATCTATAAACCATCAACCTTCTGTCACCAAAACATTATTTCTTCCGCCAATTTTGTTAACAGGTACTGTCAAAAGTAAGTGTGATCTAGATTCTGAGGCATCATGGGATAGTGAAATTTGGTTGAAGGTTGAAGATTGGAACCAAAAATTTTAATGATAAGTTAAATAATAATGGTTTGGTACTATTTTTTATTGAGAAATATTAGTGATGGGCGATATTTCTATACCGGTTACTTTTAACAGTGACTTAGATGGTCACCACCAAAGCAGCATCCTAGGTCACTATTAATGTATAGTTGCAAACTGATGGACGCACAACGGTAACAACTACGTATAACAGGGTTGCCACAATCCTTGAAAACCGGGAAATCCGGAAAAAAGTCGGCAACTCGGTGGGGTCGAGAAATATCCAGGAAAAAGTTGGGAAATTTGCTAGGAATCCTTGAATTTTTCAGATATTTTTTACCTGGTTGAACCTATATAAAATTTACATTTAACTTTCTTTGCCGGTCTCTATAGTACAGTGGGTAGCATATTTGCCTTGCATGTTTTTAACTCTGCAAAAATACTTTGTTACTTTGGGCATTAATCCTACTATCTACTATGGACAAAAAGTCCCAGTATAAAAAAAAACATATAAATTTCAATGAAATTTTCTCCTGCAGCGCTACCTTTCGATTTATAAATAATAGAAAATATATTTTTCTATAACCGAGCGAAAAGTACCATGCACTTCAAAAAGAAAGTGCAAAGTTGCACTTTTCTGGGGAGCGAGCATTTTTTTACTAAGCGGCGCTCCTGCAACTACTATTCGCTAGGTTGTAGAAAAAATCTTGTGTTCGAGTGCAAAAACTTTGCCGCTTTCAAAATATTTCCGTCAAACTTTTTTCTCAAGGGGCAAAATATTACTTTGCACTCTTAATACACAAATAGCTATTTTATAAAATATTTAAAACTTTACAGGTTTTTAAAATTTTAAATATATAATATTACACACTACTTTTTGTAAAATTTTAGACACTGCGGTATTTGTTTCGATCACAATATCAGATAATTTTTTTCAGTGGGCAATCGCCCCTTCCCCCTTTGCAGCTCACCAAACCCAAAAGTTTCAAGAAAATGTGCTTTTGGCGCTCGCTATAATGTCATTAATTGTTAAAATTTTACTTAGCAGTTCTTATCAACAGCATTCAAAACGTGTAAAAAATAGATTTTTTTCAGTGGCTTAGCCAGGGGGATGTTTGGGAATTAACCCCCCCCCCCCCCAGGAGGTCCAACTGAATCTACAATAAATTAATCGTGATTGAGGGTCCCAGGGAGAGCTATAGCTCCCCCACTTTTTTGACCCTTTACTCCGGTTTGTGAAATGTGCTTGGTGTGATGTCTTAAATTTTAAAAATTTTGGCTGCAGTGCTATGACTTCATTAATATTTATATTGCATAAGGAGGCTGTTTTTAATTCAGGTACGATAGATACTGGACATATTTCAGATCATTCTGGAATCTACTGTGATATTGAAGTTAGTAAAAAGGTATTTAAACAGAAATTTATACAGTTCAGAGATTTCAACAGCTTTGACAAAGCCACTTTTTTTCTAGATCTTGCTGCCACTAACTGAGACACTGTTATAAGAAAAGCAAATATAGACAATAAGATACATTCTGTTAACAATCATCTTCTCACTGTTTTTAATAAACATGCGCCTCTCAGGCAAGTAAGGGTGACGAAGCCCAAAGCTCCCTGGATGGATGTCCAATAATATAAAGCTTCGTAACTCTGCTTTGTCTAATTTTAAGAAAACCAGCAATCAATTATATTTGGTAGAATATAGACATTTACGTAATCACACTCTATCTTTAATTAGGGAAGAAAAAAAGGCCTACTTACAAAATGCACTTAACTCTCATAATCTGAAACATCTCTAGAAGGCACTTGAAGAATTTAATGTAAAGAAATGTAACACTACCAAAATTCCTGAACACATTGGAAGTGCATCTGATATTAATAATCATTTCTCCTCTGCTTTTCGCCCTGGCACTGATAATGCAATGCTAAACTTCTACAAATCTAACCGCTTTTGCCAATCACAATTTTCATTCACCATGGCTTCCACTCAGGAGATAACAGACATAATAAAGTCACTCAAATCCAATGCAAGCGGTCTGGATGGCATCTCTTCTTATATGCTTAAACTTTGTAGTTCACACATTGAAACATATATTGTCCATATTATTAACAGTTGCATAGAACATAACTACGTTCCTGACGCCTGGAAACAAAGTCTTGTGCTTCCCTTGCCAAAAAAAAAACGTCGAGAGCATATCTGATTTAAGACCTGTCAGCATTTTACCTGTCATCTCGAAGATCTTGGAAAAAATAATGTACAAACAAATATATAACTATGTCCTAACAAATAATATATTATGCCAGCATCAAGCAGGATTTTGCAAGGGTCATAGCACTGCAACGGCCCTCACTCGAGTAGTGGATGATATAGCACGTAATTGCGATCAGGCTAAAATAACTGCGGTGGTTCTCTGGGATTACTCGAAAGCCTTTGATACCATTTCTCAGGAATTTTTGTGTTCAATGCTTGGTTACTATGGTTTTTCTTCTGATGCCCTTATTCTCTCTAAGTCATATTTTCACGGCCGAGTACAAAAAGTTCAATTTAACAGTGAGTACTCCTCCTTTACTAACGTTACCTCAGTTGTTGATCAAGGGTCTATTTTGGGAGCTTTTTTCTTCTCAATTTACACCTCCAAAATTCTTAACTGTCTGGCACACTCTCAAATACAAGCTTATGCTGATGATAAACAGGTATACATTCAATTTCAACCCCAAGACATACAAACTTCATTAAACCTATTAAATGCTGATCTAGAAAATATACATACTCTCTCCTTAAAACACAATTTAGAGTTAAACCCCTCCAAGTGTAACCTCATTCTCTTTGGCTCTAGACAGAATCTCAAAAAAATTATTAATTTTGTGGTACACATTAACAATACCATACTACCAGTATCAAATTGTGTAAAAAACCTCGGCTTGCATATTGACAGTCACTTGAAATTTGACAAACATATTAATAGCTTACTACCTAAATCCTATTACGCACTTCGGCTCTTGTACGCGAGCAGACAATTCTTGAACAAGAAATTAAAAACAATGCTTTGTGAATCGTTAGTCTTATCTCATCTTGTTTATTGTGACACTGTTTATTGTAATTTCTTAAATGTTCTTGAAAAGGCCCTCATACAAAGAGTACAGAATGCTTGTTGTAGATTTATATTTGGCCTTTGCAAGTATGATCATATTTCCCATAAACTAATTGAACTGAATTGGCTTAATATGGAGTCGCGACACAAACTTTACTTCTCTGTGTTTGTGCCTAAAATAATTTCCACTCAAACACCTAAATACCTTGCTGAACGACTGATCAACACCTCAGATGTTCACTCCAGAAATACTAGGAGTTCTAATCGCCTAACATTTCAGATACCTAGGCACAGATCTGCAATATTCCAAAAAAGTTTTGCCTATTGTACAGTTAAATTCTATAACCAACTACCTCATGCTTTATAAAAAACCTATATCCTTTAAACAAAAGCTAAAACAACATTTACTGACCAATAATTAAATAGTATCTTGCAGACCTAACAAAAGCCTATAATTGTCTTTACACTTTTATTTTTGACTTTTTAATTACCGCTATTTACTTGTTATTATAACTTGTAAATATTATTTTAAAATATTATGCTTGTTTTGTCCTACTAATTAAATAGTCTATGATTACATATATTTGGGTAGGAAGTAATAATTTAATTATATTTTATTGTATTTAAGTTTTATTTTGAGATTAAGTGTAAGAATAGCACCTCATTAATTTCTTATTAATGAGGAGGCTAAACTTCTCCTCAGGGTCAATTTTTTTTCTTTGCTTTGAATTTTTCTCACCTGCATTCAAAACGTGTAAAAAATGGCATTCTTGGTATAATTTTAAAATTTTCATCTGCAGCTCATTTATGATTTGGCAACCAATATTTGTACCATCGCAACTCACCCCTTCTTGGCATCTCACCCAATCTACTTTTTCAAAAATATTTTACAAAAAACCTCAGAGATCAAAATTTTTAATGAATTTTTTTGTTTTTTTTGTCAAAGTTTTCGCCTGCGGCGCTAAAAAATATTAAATATTATTACAATTTTGTTTAATTTTAAGCAATTTTTTTTGTGTCAACAACATTTGAAACGCATAAAAAATAGCGTTTAAGAGTTAATTTTAAAAAAAATCTACAAATGACACTATACGAGACTTAAGCTTGTAAAAATAAGTATTTTTGTTTTGTATACACTAACTCAACACCTATTAAACCTCTCCCCTCCCTTCAGTTCAAGAGCTCAAGCAATAGGCACCTACCTAATTTTCGAGTAACGAGTTGATTTCTGGCTACGCCACTGCTTTCTTAGTATAACTTTTTCAGTATATATATATAGTATACTTATGACATTTCACCATATAGAACTAAGACTAGATCCTACCCCAACTCAGCTTCTCTTAAACCCAAATGCGGCACTATAACACAGGGTGCGGACTAGCCCCGCTAGTTGTTAAGTACTCATAAGACTTAAACCCATTATACTCAACAAATTGACGACGCTTACATAGATATGAGATGAAGAAGTTAACAAGGCTTTCATGAAACCCTATAGAGTACATTTTTGAAGCTACGAGGCCATGGTCCAACTTATCAAAAGCCTTTGTAAAGTCTGTATACACTACATCTAGTTGTTTTCTTTCTCCAATGGCTTGCAATGCCTTTTCCAGAAAGCAAGAAAGGTTTGTAACAGTAGATCTCTTGGAGAAGAACCGTGTTGTTTGGTAGAGATAACATTTTTTAATTGATGGAATAAATTGTTGAAAACACAAACCTCAAAGACCTTTGAGAAGTTGGGCAAAATAGAGATAGGCCTGTAATTTTCAACTTTATTGATGTTGCCCTCTTTAAGTATAGGAGAGATTTTAGCTATTTTTCATTGGTCTGGAAAGGTGCTTGATTGAAGAGATAAGTTGAAAATATGGTGAAGGGGGGAGGTAAGACATTGAGAACAGTCACATAGAATAAAAGATGGAATTTGGTCATGTCCTGAGGTATGTGAGTTTTTAAGTCTTTTGAGGGATTTTAGTACTTCCTCTTCAGTAAGAGGATTGATTTTTATATTTTGTGTGTTGTGTTTCTGGTTCGCTACAGGGGTTGATGAATTAACGTACGCATTTTAAAAAAAGTCAGCAAATGAATTAACGATGTTTTGGGGGGATTCAATGACTGAGGTTCCAACAGTCATGGTTTCAGGGATTCAAGTTTTATTCCGCTTCTGGCGAACATACTTCCAAAACTGTTTTGGATCACTTTTTACCCGTGATTCTGTTTGCTGTACATAGTTTTTATAAGCAATATCAATTTTGATTTTAATAGTCCTACGCACTCTAGAAAATACGTTGTAGTCAGAAGGTAGTTTAGATGTCTTATATCTTTTGTGCAAATGGTCTTTTTCCTTTAAGTTGTCAATAATTTCTTTTGTGTACCAGCTTGGATACTTGAATCTACTATCCCTGTGTTTAAAAAGAGGAACTGATAGATTGAAAATATCATATAAGCATGTGTAAAAAAGTGAGACTGAGTTAACATCAGATGTATTAAGTAAAGCAGTCCAATTAGTCTGAGAAAGCAGTTGGTATAGTATCTTGGTAATTGGGTGGGTAATTGGTATAGAATCTTATGGCAACCCTGTATAATCTTTGTACAGTTGACCAAAAATTCTACCTTAACTGCTTTGTTATTGGATGTTAATCTAACCGCTGCTGGGCAGTGACTGTTGTTGTTAACACAGTAAAACAGCAACCTCAGTCACTGTTAAAAGAATAAGTCACCATCACCGGTATACCGGTGACCTAAAATCACTGATACGCTCATCACTAAGAAATATACTTAAATTTTATGTTAAAATGAAAAAAAATGTAAATAATTAATTTTGAGGTAATAAAATGAGGCGGCCGGTGAATGGAATTTTAAGTTAGGGAACTTGCCGGTGGCCGGCCCCTATGGCCGACCATTGAGCTAGAGCAAAAAAATTTATTTTACTTTTTGCAAGCTTTGGGATTGTAAAATAAGGGAATCTAATTCAACAGTATGCGGCCGGTTCTGAAGTGCCAAATAAATTATTTAAAAGGCCTGGTTTAATTTTGTATCTATACCTTTGATACAATTTAGTGTAGTACATAGGTATTATTAAAAATTTAAAAAAATCACTCATTCAACTTTTGTGCTTGTTGTACCTCTGTAACATTTTAAAAAAAACAAGCTCAGAATACATCAGTCCTGCTTAAAATGCACACACTTGAGTGGTCATTTAAGGGCCTATCTCTGGAAAAAGTGACATTTTCAGAAAAAAAATTATAGAAAAAAAAACTTTTAATCCTAGGTACTATCTGCCATTTTATAATGAAAGATAAAAAGACAATCTAAGGAAAGGCACAAATAGCACCTTGATAAGTTAAAATGGCTCTGAGCTACAGGCGTTTAACTTTAGAACATGGCAAAAAAGGCCGACCACTGGCGAGTTTACCCTATCTCATAATAATATGCTATCCAAAAAATGCCTTTCTGTTGGCAGGGCAGACAGCTAGCAGTAACTGCTGATTTTTTAGAAATATTTATTGATATGATTTCATACTTTTTATTTTAATATTTGCTTTAAAATAGAATGTGTGCAAGAAAAATATTTAGTAGCATTAACTCAAAATCATTGTTCTTGCACTTACTGCTGTTTACCTTGAGGTTTAAGGAATTTAACTTTATTCTAATACTAATAAAAAAGAACACAAACAGTTAGGCTTAATTTTGAGTAATATCATTAGTATGCATAACATTCTTGTTACATTTGGCAAAATAATTTACATAGACCAAAGTTAGGAGTGTTCCTTGGTTCAAATTCAAATTCTTTATTGGTGCTAAGTACACATAATAGTGTTTACACAAGTCAAAGAAAAATATAAATGTACATCAAAGTTACAATCATCTAAAAGAATAAGTCTTACATCACTGTTAAAATCTTACTTAGAAAAAGTAAAAAGGAGGTACTATCATGTAAAAACAGACAAATTTAACAGATGGGTAATTCTACGCCATACGGGATGTAACGACCGTTACACTATTTTACAGTGAATTTGTAATTTCATTTACAACAAGTTCACACATGTTAAACTAAAGAAATATTCAACTTTCATTATGTTACTACTTCGTGGACAATATTTTTAACCTGTGAGTAGCTGGCATTAAAAGTTATAAAACAATAGTTCCAGTGTAACGACCGTTATCGTAGAATTGCCCAGAGAGAATACATTTACAAGTACTTAATTAGTTAAAGTTAAAATTAAAATTAAATTAATATTTTTGTCAGAGTTTTGCTAGGATTTTTATTAAAAATTTTTAATAAAAATGGCCTTATTAATTTTAAATTTTAAAGATAATTATTTTAATGTAAAACAAACAATTTTAGACGGATAAGGAATTGACAATAAACTGAGTTAAAACGGCTGTTTGCTTGTAACTAAGTTAAATCTTTACACTGATTGTATTTTGAGTGTGGAGTTGTAATATTCATCTAGTGTGTAAAAGGCTTTACTAATAAAAAGATCTTTGATTTTTTTCTTAAATAAGGTGTTGCTTAGATTAATTACCTGTTCTGGCAATTTATTAAATAGTTTAACAGCATGGTACTCTGGGCCATTCTGACGCCTTTGCAATCTATGATAGTTTAGCCTGAGATTGTTTTTATTTCTTGTGTTATGGTTATGGACTTCAGTAATGCTGTTATACAAATCAGAATGGTTTTTAATATAAAAAAGATTTTGCAAATTGTACCCTGTTGGCAGTAATCTGTTTTTTATAAAGGCTGGTTTGCACTCTTCTCGGTAATTTAAGGCTGCTACAACTCTAACAGCTCGCCTTTGTATAGCAAAACACTTTGAGCCCCACTTAAATGGCCCTAACTTAAGTGAGAGTGAAACAAGGAAAAATATGCTTGTTTTACAGCTTTCAAAGAGACACACAGTGATAAGTTTCTCAAGAGAAAAACATTTTTTACTTAATTTTTTTGTTGTTATTTCTGTATCGCCATCCCAAAGGAGTTTTTGATCAAGAGTTAATTTTGCATTATCTTCCATGGGAGCAATTTTTTTAAGTAAAAATACATATTTTTGAGTCTTGGATTCATTTAAGAAGAGTTTATTGGCTGAAAACCATTGCTTAGCTTATAGCTGTGCCTCACCTGACTTGTCTAAAGCTGTCTGTGTTTTGTACTTGTCCTGCTGTGTCGTCAGCAAAATTGAAATTAACTCATTTATAGCAATTGTTAGCAAAGCATTAATTCAGATAAGGAACAAGATTGGGCCCATAATTGAGCCTTGCAAGACGCCAGTGGTAACTTATTGCTTATTGTCAAGAATATCATGCGAAACACTTAGCCTTGCTTAGGTCACGAAAAATGGACACCCTCCATTATATTTTCAACAAGCTCCAAAATTGCTAGTGTTGTGTTTTTTCCCTCTCTAAAACCAAACTGACCAGTACTAAGAATATCATTTTGTTCAAGGTAGTTTGTGTGAGTCTTAAACTATTTTAGCCTGTGATGGGTAAGTAAAATTTTTTACAGAGTTTTTCACTAATTTTCTCCCTAAATCTTAGGGTAAGCACTTGTCATAAAATCATAATTTGTCATAATTTTTGAAGATGTTTCCGAAAAGCATCCTAAAATTGGCTAAATGTCATATTTTGCTAAAATCATAAAATTTGACAATCTACCCTTTGCGGATCACTATTTTTAAGACAGTTTTGTAATTTTACAAATTTTATTTTGCAAATAAATAAAATCGTCTTTATTAAATATAGTATAGTTGAAAAGTACTTAAGATGTTTTACAAAAGTAATATATCGATGTAATTAGTGGCAAAGTCTAGCTGCTATAGCTACTCATACTCAGCCCCTGTATATAATGATTTAGTGTATTTAAAATGATTAGCCAAGAAATACTAGGTCATGGTTAACATTTCTCTCTCTAGAGATGTATATTGGAAAGGGAAATAAACATTTTGTACTAGTTGGTCTCATTAAATATATGTAAATAACAGACTATTACATGATCTTTCTTTGTTTTAAGCTTTTGAAAAGAGATGTTGAATACTTTGGTTTTAATTTTATAGTCTGAATTCTTTATTTTTCGCACCTAACCCAAAAAATTGTGTGCAATAACGACTTTGTTTTAAAAAAATGTAAAAAAAAACAAAAGCATCAGTGGAAGAAAAACAAAATATAATCCTGACTGGCAGGAAAAAATTTCTGGCTAATACAGGAGAAAAATGATTCTTATTCTAATTATTGCAAGTTAAGTTGCAAAAATTTTAAAATTGATAATGATGGAATTGGTCAAGTGCAGGCTCACGGAAGAGGCATTTTTATTTAACATTGTTCCTTTTATATTAGTATGTGTTTATAATATAATGTTTTTTTTTTGTTAATACACGATTTTTTGTATCTTTTGGTCTTGCTTAATTGGTGTATGAAAGATTTTTTTAAGTTAAAATTCACATTTTTTTTTTTAAAATATGTCATAAAAATGTCATAATTTTTCTGAAAAAATGTCATAATTTCATTAAAAAAATAACGGTTTTGTCAGTCAATTTATACTTTTTCAGCCATTGATCCCTCACCAATTATGGCTGACTCAGCCTCAGAGTCAGACTCAAGCAGCATTGATGGGGGTCCAATTATGATGCCCCCTAGCCCCATTACAAGAGAGCAGATGCAGAAACGCATAGAAAGCTTGCAACAACAAAACAGAGTACTAAAGGTGGAGCTGGAGACTTACAAATTGAAGTTGAAGTCTTTGCAAGAAGAAAATAGAGAGTTGAGGAGGGCCTCAGTTATTATTGTAAGTACCTAATGTTACCTACATTTTTACAGGCTTTTTCAAAAAAAACTATGCTTTACATAATATATAGTGTATTTTTTACAGAGTAAGTACTGTAATCTCGACTGTAATTATAGGAATGGAAACCCCCACTTGAAAGATGTAATTTGGTAATTTTACATTTTTTTTGTAATTTTACAAACTTTTGTAATTTTACAATTTTATATGTAAAATTAGATTTTGTTGTAAAATTACAAAAAAAACAATAAAAAAAACATTTTTTTATTTAATTATTTTTATTAAGAAAATATTAATGAACAAATTGCTAAAAAGAGTATACACTATAAAGCCCGAGGGATCCCATAATATATTTCATTCTTGACACTACGAAAAACCGACAAAAGGGGTTATGTTAAGGTTCAAAGGTACTACTGGAATCCGGTGGTTCCTCGTCTCTATACTGTTCAGTGATGGTGTTAAATGGAAATATTCTTACCCTTAGAGCGCTCTTAGGCACAGGTTATGTTTGGTTCATAAAATGTAGTAACCCTCTTTCGATAACACATGTCAAAGATAAAATATGTTACATTATCCAGGGATAATAAGAGTTGATTAACTATAGTGAACTCATGAAATTATTAAATTTAACCAGCTTAGAATGCCGTAGAAAATATTACGATCTATGCATGTTATTTAAAATTATCAATAATGAAATTGATGCTACACAGCTTTTATCTTCTATAAATTTTCATATTCCATCTAGAAATACAAGAAATCATACTCTGTTTTCCACTAGACAACATCGTACCAATTATGGGTATAATTCTTCTATGGAAAGATTTAGTACATTTGCTAATGAGCTCATTAATCAATTGGATATTGATTTTTTTAATATTAGTTTAAATAAATATAAAGCCATATTAAAAAATAATTTATAATCATTAGTACACACCAATTTGTCTGTGATCTCTCTAGTGAATTTGATTTTGTGAAAAAAATTATTTTTAGCTAGTTAGCTTAGTGATTATGTTTTATAGTTTATGTACTATTATTTTTTTTTTGTAATTGGCAAGTCCGTAAGGAACTCACAAAAGACCAAAGCGAAAAGAGAAATGATTAAACGATGTTTCGCCCTGGGTAACCAGCGTGGGCTCATCAGTGGTTTCACTGGTCACCCTCTACCACACATCATTAAACACCATCATACACTTTGATTTCCAACTTTGAATCACTCACAAATAGGCATCGTTCCGCACTAGTACTTATCCAAGTTACCTGATACAGATTCATCCTGGCATGTTAATATTTCCAGTAGGATTATGCTCCTAAGGCAATTAAAACAAAAAAAGAAGTTAAAAAACCTCCAAATCAGTTACTTCAACCGAAAATCAATGATTAATGATGTATGGTAGAGGGTGACCAGTGAAACCACTGATGAGCCCACGCTTTCTCTTTTCTTTTCGCTTTGGTCTTTTGTGTGTTCCTTTTGGGATGCTCATCCAAGTTTGAATTTTCATTATTTACACCCAAGATCTCTTGATCTTTTGTTTTTTAGTTTCTTTTCGGTTGAAGTAACTGATTTGGAGGTTTTCTAACTTCTTTTTTTGTTTTAAAAATCTAACGAGATGTGTAAATATACAAGTTTACTTTGTAACAATAAGAAACAAAGTGTTTTTACAAGAAAATTGTAAACTTACAAAATAAGTTTCAGTGTAGTTTGATACCCCATTATCCCTATGACATACCCGCAAATGCATACAGCAAATATTTTAAAAAAATAATTTGACATTACAATTATTTAGCACCCAATAGTCATGGGACATAATTGAGGGAATATTTTGGGTTTAGTTACTTGGAGAAAAGCTTCTTGTAAATTTATGTAACAAGCTGGACAAAAAAGTTTAGTTCAGTTTAATTCACATAAAGCCCTATTTACAGGTTTCATACAGAACTGAAAAAAGATGAATGCAAAGGCAGTGAAAATCCAAAAGAAGTTGATTTTTTTTCATAAAAAATAGAATAAACCAGGACAAGTCAGAGAATTCAATGAAGGTTTTTTCTGTACAAACCCTGATTCATACAAAACAAAAATTTGACAGCTTACAAAAAACACAAACAATGCAACTTGAAATTGGATGAAAATTTTGCTGAGAATAATATCAAAACAAAACACAGTTTGACATTTAAAGCAGGAAAAAAGTGAATTACACACAATTTATTAATGTCAGAGAGAGTAATTTATGAGCCATCATAGTAAATTATATGCCACATTAAGTAGTGGTCAAATAAGTAGAAACGTTTAGTTTTATTCTCGATTGATTCACTTGTCCGATAGGATTTGAAATGATATTTTATTTCTGTATTTTTTATTAGGTTTATAATTATATTAAAAAAACTGTTTGTTATGAAAGTTTTAGTATCAATAAAAAGTACATATTTTTC
Organism: Oxystoma pomonae; assembly: GCA_963921995.1. Lineage (NCBI taxonomy): Eukaryota > Metazoa > Arthropoda > Insecta > Coleoptera > Brentidae > Oxystoma > Oxystoma pomonae. The sequence continues at coordinate 87,292,083 of OY998166.1, read as the reverse complement.
CTAATACTTTAAAGATTATGAATTTAAAAATAAAATAAAATTTGGAATAACTAGCACTAGCAATTTAAACAGTATTTAAATAAGCAAAACATTTTTAAAAAAGGAAATAGGTAGACACAAAACTAGTAAATTATGGAAATAATAGCAAGCCTACTTTACAAACTACTCTATTTTGATAACTGCAGTTAACAGTGGGCACTGGTTTTAAAGATTTTTTTTAATACACTAAATATGATTACTCTCAACTATTTTTTTCACGAAATTTTGATTTTAGGAATCAGTAAATATTTTGGATAAATTTTATTTAACCATGTGTTTTTATGAATTTAAGCTCGCCAACCTACAATTTTTTAAATGTTTTACAACCAACCAAAAAGATGATGAAATATTTGAAAAAAATATTTAAAAATTTAAAGCAATTTTTATTAACTTCATTTAAAACATGACAAAAAGGAGCATTTTTAGTATATGCATATTTATAATATTTATAATTAATACCTCGATGTGATTAACAAACAACTTAAAATCCAATTACTTCTCCCTAGAGACTAGAATTCACCCTTGCTTTTAAATATAAATTAGTATGTTTTTTGTGACACTCTAACCCAATCACCGCCCCTCAAAAAAGCTAGCCAGCATGTTCTGCTAGCCTCAGATGAACTCACCAGAGCAATGCATTAAAAATTATCAAAATCAAAAATATCATAATGCATAATAAAGTGCTAATTAAGTGCCCTATTTAAAAATTTAGTGCCTCTTTTTTTTAAATACAAAACATCGCATAAATAAGTCTAATGCATTGCTCTGCTAAGTTGGTCTGAAGCTAGCAGAACATGCTCTATTTTTTACAAAAAGGAGCACTAAATTTCTAAAAGGGGCATTTAATTAGCACTCAATATGCACTTTATTATCCACTATAATAGTTTTTGTTTGAACTATTTTTACTGCATTGCTTTGCTGAGTTCATGTGAAGCCAGCAGGAAATACTATTTTTTTAAAAAAAAAGGATCACTGAATTTTTAAATGGGGTACTTAATTAGTTCTTAATTAGCTTTTTATTATGCACCACGACATTTTTTATTCCGACGGTTTTTAATGCATTGCGCTGCTGAGTTAGCACTTTATTATGCACTATGAAAATTTTTGATTCTCATGATTTTTAATTTATTGCTCTGAGTTCATCTGAAGCTAGCAGAACATGCTGTATACTTAAAAAAAAGGGGCACTAAATTTTTAAATGGGGCACTTAATTACAATTTAATTAGCACTTAATTATGCACTATAAAAAATTGTTCTGCTCACGTTGCTCTGCTAGCTTCAGGGATGTAATGTCAAGAGACATCTCAACTGTAATACAGTACTTGCCTCAGAACAATTTACTCCCGTTGTAAAAAGTCCTGGCTACTCCCATGCTAAATTGACAGTTGTTTTACGTTTAGCAAGCCAAAGCTGAGCAAGAAGAAGAGTTCATCTCAAATACTCTTCTTAAGAAAATACAAGCATTGAAGAAAGAAAAGGAGTCTCTTGCTCACCACTACGAGAGAGAAGAAGAATGTTTAACTAATGATTTATCCAGGTAAATTTCCCCCTAAAATCTTATACAAATTATTTAAGCATGGACTATTGAATCAAGCAACTCCAATACAAATTAATTTGTACAATATTTTATGACTTTGTAGGTAAAAGGATAAAATTATATCCAAACGAAACATATTCTTATTCCTTTATTAATAAGAATTCTGAAAATTGTTTTCTATTGATTGATTGAGAAATAGGCAAAGATTATAGGTGGAAGCATTGTCTAATATAGGAAAGTCGACCTTATGGACAAACCGGTTGGCACTTTTTTTGGTCCAATTCATTAATATTTAGTGATTTGGACCAAATGAAAAGTAAATAAAATCTATATGTTTGTGGCGGATTCATAATGTCGGAACTACTTTTTTTGTATTTTTTGCCACTAAGTTAAGGAAATTTTTTCAAAAATATGTTAAAACCCACTGCGTAAATTCCTAAAGAAATTTTTTTTTTTGTTCGTTTGTCAATGGGTTTTAAATGATATAAAAATTTTTGCCTGCACACACACAAATCCTAACTAGAATAAAGTACTTATCTGACGTTTCGGCAGAAACTCTACTGCCGTTTTCAAAGAAATTATTATTTTCAAAACTTTTTCGATTATTTTTTTAAATATCTGTCTGTTGTCATACAACTGACTGACTTTGATGTGTCGATAGTAGCCAACAAGATATTGGGTAAGTTTAATAAAATTTAAAATTATATATGTTTGAGTGTTTTCGATTTTAGATTACATTTTAAAAATACAAAATTTAAAGTGAAATCAAAAATAAAGTTCAATATTTTGTTTTTTATTTTTAAATATCAAGGGTAAAAATTATCTTTTGTCTGACTTTAAGAAAAAATACATTAGAAATCCAAAGAACATCAATGCTATTTGAACAGACGACTGAAGAGTGGCCATTCTCTAAAGGTTATTCTTTTGCCGAACTGAATCTCGCCTAGAGGCTTGAATTATAATTATCATTATTATAATTATTTTTTTTCTGCTCAATAAAAGTCCTTTATTATTATTATTTATTTATTTATTTATTTTAAAAAAACCTTTTTGAAAATCTTGTTTTAACATTGGAAGCCAAACTGTATTTATATCAATCCTCTAATGAGTAATATTTTTATGGAAGATTTTGAAAATAAAATTTTAGAAGAATTTAATTTTAAACCGGTCATTTGGTTTCGCTATATAGATGATATTTTTAGTATTTGGCCACACGATTTAAATAAACTTAATAATTTTCTTAATTTTATAAACGGTAAAGAACCAATAATAAAATTTACTTTAGAAATAGAGAACGATAACAAAATTTAATTTTTAGACGTTTTAATAAACAAACAAAATACATTACAAAACTCGGTTTATAGAAAACCAACACATACAAATAGATACCTAAACTTTAACTCAAATCATTCCGCATCGGTTAAAAAAGCGGTAATAAAAAGTATATACGATAGAGCTAAAATAATTTGTTCAGACAATAACACATTTTTACAAGAAAAAGAAACCATAAAAGACGCGTTCGTATCCAAATAACTTCATCGAAAATTCTTTTAGACAAATGGAATTTCGAAAACAGCGCGAATGTAGACATAATAATGTACAACCACCAAATTTAATAATTCCTTTTATACCAGGTATTTCAGAAAAAATTAAACGAATCGCTAACAATTATAATATTAGAACAATTTTAAAAAAATCAAATACTCTTAGATCAATTCTGACAAAAACAAAACCATTAAATGCTGAACAAAATTCAAAAAATATCATCTATAAAATTCCTTACGAGTGTAGTAAATTTTATATTGGAGAAACTCCAAGGCCTCTTGGTTAGAATAAATGACCATAAGAGGTACCTCAGGAGGGGAGATTGGGAGAGATCTAAAATTTGCCAACATTCTTTTGAAAATGATCATAGAGTAATGTGGGGAGAAACCAGTATATTACAAAAAGAACCAGACAAAATTAAACGAAAAATCAAAGAAGCAGCTTGCATCTATCTAAATAAAGATGAATGCATAGCTAGCATATCAGTTGATATAAATACAGTTTGGCTTCCAATTTTAAAACGAGATATTCAAAAAGGTTTTTTCAAAAATAAGTTAAAAAATAGCATTGATGTTCTTTGGATTTCTAATGTCAGACAAAAGATAATTTTTACTCTTGATATTTTAAAATGAAAAACAAAATATTGAACTTTATTTTTGTTTTCACTTTAAATTTTGTATTTTTAAAATGTAATCTAAAATCGAAAACACTCAAACAAATATAATTTTAAATTTTATTAAACTCACCCAAGATCTTGTTGGCTACTATCGACACATCAAACTGTCAAGTTAATATTTGAAATATACATCAGTCAAAGTCAGTCAGTTGTATGACAACAGACAGATATTTAAAAAAATAATCGAAAAAGTTTTGAAAATAATAATTTCTTTGAAAACGGCAGTAGAGTTTCTGCCGAAACATCAGATAAGTACTTTATTCTAGTTAGGATTTGTGTGTGTGTGTAGGCAAAAATTTTTATATCATTTAAAACCCATCGACAAACGAACAAAAACATTTTTTTTCTTTAGGAATTTACGCAGTGGGTTTTAACATATTTTTGAAAAAATTTCCTTAACTAAGTGGCGAAAAACTCAAAAAAAGTAGTTTCGACAAATGAAAAGTGTTTGATTGATTTTGACCACGATTTAGTCCAAAAAGTGTCATCTGTTTTTTTTTTTCATAAGGTTGTGTAACTTCCCTAGAAAACAATGATAGAAGAGAGGAGAATTATATATGTATTAAATAATGTTATCTCAAAGGTTTTAATAGGTTACTTAAATAAGAACTCTAGAGAATTTTATAAGAAATTTTGGTTATCCAGTAATTAATTTAATGACGGTGTCCAGCAAACAAGAAAACCGGGAAGACTGGGAATTAGCCGGAAAAAGTCGGGAATTGTATATCAAACCAGAAATTTTGCCCATATTTTTAATTACAATTACAACAAATTGACAGTAAATGTATTACGCAATTCTGAACTGGGGACATGCATCTAAAGCGTCTCAAACATTTAAACTACAACGCCGGTGCATTCGCATTATTGCTGGGTTGAAGTACAGGGACTGCTGCAGAAACAGTTCTAAACAGCTCAAAATCTTAACGTTTCCCTGTGTTTTCATTTTGAATTGTCTACCTTACATCAAGTAAAATCAAACTATTCCAAACCCATAGTGACATTCACTCTTGTGCTCGCTGTTGTGTTACTAGACACAGAAATAATATAGTTCCCAGCTTCCATAGATTAGAGAAACAAAAAAGAGGTTCTGACTACCATTGTGTCAAATTTTTTAATGCGCTGCCTTTAAATATAAGAAATCTGGATGAAAGAATATTTATTTCAATTCCTTTGATGATTACCTTCACAGTAACTTTGTTTTTACCTAATTGTTGTCATCGCATTTTATGTCAGTTTATGTTCATTTTCATTCGTTTATATTTATTATCTGTTTTCTTAACTATTCTCAAAAAACTTCTGTATGTATGTGCAAAAATTTTTGTTTTATTGTTATCATTACAAAATATTTTGTAGTGTTTTTAATGAATACTTTTTTTTAGGTATTTATTTATTATATTTTTCTCTGACTTGTAAGAACATTTTGTGTAAAACTTACTAATAAAGAAACTAAAGTAAACTATTATAATTGGAAAACTATTTCAAATTGGGCGATATAGGTAAAGTACTTTGACTTAATAATAAAAGCTGCATCCACCCTTGGAATTTCTAAAAAAGTAGAGAAACTTAACAATTACTTTGTTTATACTGGTCTCTTAAAGTGCTTTCATATAATGACGGTTTGAAAATTTTGCTGTATAAACACCACTAAAACTGTTTTCAGCACTAAATTGAAAAATTGAATTTATTTTAAAGGGATTTAAGATATTGGTTTATCGCCTTTGTTATAAACTCTTTAAAAATGCTTTAGCACAGTGCTTTCAACCTAAAGAAACGTTCAACTCTGGTTTTACTGAAAAATGTGTTGTTAAATTAGTTGTTTTATTTGTTTTTTTATTTTTCATTTAAATTATTGAAGGGCATATAATAAACATTCAGAGAAAGCGATTTTATTTAAAACCGTCTTTACATAAAATCGGTTTTAGGCGCGTATAAATATAGTAATTGTTTGTTTGTTTTGGTGACTTTAGAGAGAGGGAAATTTTCGACTGCGGCAGTTCGGAGAAAGCGATTTTATTTAAAACCGTCCTTACATAAAATCGGTTTTAGGCGCGTATAAATATAGTAATTGTTTGTTTGTTTTGGTGACTTTAGAGAGAGAGGGAAATTTTCGACTGCGGCGCATTTATGGAATGATTTTGGCCACAATTACGACTAGATTTCACCTTAACCCAGCCCCTCTTTGCAGCTATCTATTTTTTATTTAAGTATTCCGCACAAGAAACGCCAAAGAGATCAAACAAAAAATAAAATAAATCAATAATTTACATTATATTTAATTATAAAAAAAAAATTAAAATAATCGCTTCATCGCACCTTCAAAAAAAGCTGCGACGGTTCCTGGTTTTTTATTTCTATTTTATTTCGCGCGCGGCGCTTTTTTCTGATTCGCCCACCCCACTCTGAGACGATGTTTGTTTAAAGGACCAGGAAATGGTATAAAATTACCAAGAAAAAACCGGGAATTTGATAATGAATATTTGGTGGATCTGCACGAGTTTTTGGGTAAAGAGGAGAATATTTTATCCGAATTAATTAATGTTTTATTTTCCCGTTTTATTAGTTCATACTAGAGTCCAGAATATTTTATAAAAAATAATAAAATAGCTTCTAGGCTGGATTCTGTTTATTTATTACCAGTAGTCGACCCGCGTGATTTCCCGCGATATCCAAAAATAATGTCATTTGGTAGCTGTTATTGCGTAAAATGTCAAATAAAATGTATTCTGTTTTTGTGTGATTAAGGAACAAATGCGCGCACACACACACTTTCACATTTATAATATTAATAGGATTAGTAAATTTGAAATTATTTTCTATGCTCTGCAGGAAATTAACTCAGTTGAGACAAGAAAAGTGTCGCTTGGAGCAGACTCTCGAGCAGGAGCAGGAATGTTTGGTTAACAGATTAATGAGGAAAATTGAAAAATTAGAGGCAGAGACCTTGGCTAAGCAAAGCAATTTGGAACAACTGAGGAGGGAAAAAGTAAGAATGCATTTAAGGTTTTTGGTGATTTTTAAATAAGTATTGTTTAATTTTAAATAAATAAATAAATTTGAGTACTGATAATTTCAAAACAAAGTTTGTCAGGTACTCTTGTTAAAAAAAAAACGCATACATGCATTTTTCCTATCTCGCAAAATTTACTTTTCTAATAGTGTATGTATTCCATTCACCAGATTAAATAGACGGTATGCGTCAAACTAATTTTGACAATAGAGACATAAAGCTATTTGTAACTCATCGCGGTATACGTATCCGCATCTAGCGAGAACCAAGCACATTAATTGGTCAGAAACTTGTACCACGTTCGAAAAGAGCAGATATATGCTAATCTAAGGTGTTCTTGAACGCGATAGGTGTTGGGATGCGTTAGGTATCACGTATCGTTACGGCACACGTATCGTATCTCAGCACCTATTGCGTTCAGAAACACCTTAAATTAGCATATATCTGCTCTTTTCGAACGTGCTACAAGTTTCTGACGAATTAATGTGCTTGGTTCTCGCTAGATGCGGATACGTATACCGCGATGAGTTACAAATAGCTTTATGTCTCTATTAACTTTCAAAGTCAAAAATGCCCCAAATTACAAAATTTTGGGGTTGATAAAATGACGATAGTACGATGGAAAAAGCGCTGTATACAGAATAATTCGATGAATAGAAAACATGGATCAGTACAAAAGCCTGTAAGTTCTGAGATACAAGATGAAAGGATTATCGGCCACCTCAGACAAAATCCTTTTGCCACGTCCGTTGAAGCATCTAATGTAAAATCGAGATTATGGATGTTTTTAATAAAATTTCACAGGTAAAATCTCACCTGGGTAGTGGTTCAGATAATATTAAACAGAAATATTATCATTAAAAACTGCATTTGTCAATTTTCTTCTATTTTATATCAAATATATAATAAATAATTATCTCTTGGAGTTTTCCCAAGATGCTGGAAACTAAGTCATATAACACCAATACTCAAAAGTGGAGATAGATGTGACATTGAGAATTACACACCAGTTGCAAAAAAATCGATTTTTTCTAAAGTTTTTGAGGCAATTGTTACTGATAAGATCACACCTCTATTCAAGAAAATTATCACACCAGAGCAACATGGGTTTGTCAGGGGTAAATCCACAGTTTCAAACCTGTTAATTATGGAGCAAACCCTGTATGGTGCCTTGGGGGAGGGGTATCAGGTGGATGTAATTTACACTGACTTCTCCAAGGCATTTGACAGGGTTGACCACAAAATTTTGGAAACAAAACTTGAGTCCCTGGGAATTCATGGTCTTTTTCACAAATCGCTAATTAGTAATCTTACAGATAGGATTCAGGAAGTTAAAATCGAAAATTCTGTCTAGTGATATTTGTGTGACTTCAGGTGTTTCTCAGGGAGGGCATTTGTCTCCACTTTTATTCAATTTGTTCTTGAACGATGTGAAGACTGTTTTTAAAAGCTGCAAATTGCTGAATTTTTCTGACATTAAAAGTTTTTATCATAGTTAAAAATATCAGTGACTGTTTGACCCTTCAGGAGGAACTTGAATCAGTTTTCAAATTGGTGTAATAAAATTCATTAAGGTTTGAATATTAATTAATGTAAAATAATATCCTTTCGCAGATCAAAAAATCCTTTAATTTTTAATTATTCTATTAATAACACGGAACTTGATAGGGTTTGTTACATTCGTGATTTAAGAGTATATTTAGATGTTGAATTAAACTTGCAAACTCTTGACCATAGAAGAAATCAGCGGGACTTATGCATAAATAACATACAGTCTCCTGAATTATTATCACAAATTGGTCTTATTGTTCCACGCAATAGTAATACTCGTAGTAATAGATTTTTTTTTATCAAATATCATCGAACAAACTATGGTTATTATTCCCCCATATCTAGAATGTTAAGGCTTGCAAATTCAGTTTTAATTAATTCTATCTTTAATATTTCTTTAAACCACTTTAAAAATCAAATAAAATCACTTCATCTCTAGTCTGAAATAGATCATTGTAATATATATTTTTAATAATTTTCACAAATTACCTATAATCCTTTTTAGTTTTATACATTGTAGGTGTTGCATGCACATAAAATTTAATAAAAAAACCCTTTTACTTTACTTTTAAGCTTGCAAATTCTGTTTTAATTAATTGCTCATTGGGTGCCTTTTCTTAGTTTATACATTGTGTATCTGTGATCTAAATTATATATTGTAAAATTTTATATTGTAAAATGGCTTGTCCGTAAAATAAACATTTATGTATTTATTTTATTTAATGATGTTTCCAGGTTCCTTATCAACTATTAAGAGCAGGATTAAAAAAATCTTAAATTTCCTGTTGAGTTACTGCAAAAAAAAAACCTTTTTTAACGGAAGAACAAAAACAGGACAGGGTTATTTTTGCATTAAATAATGTTCTTCATGATGATTACTTCTGGGAGAGGCTGGTCTTCACAGATGAAAAGATATTTCAGTAATCTTTGAGCAGCAGTAGAATTTTAGTAGCAGTAGACGATAGTCCACCAAATTCTAGGTTTGATCCAAAATACACCAACCAAATTAAGAAAGCTGGACATTTCTCAGTGAATATGCGGGGCTGGTTTAGCGCTAGAGGTTTGGGTACGTTTTGGCAAATCGAAGGAAGATTCAACAGTCAAAGATGTGTTGAGATTCTTGAGGATTTTATATTGCCATCTGTGCAGATATTTTACGAAAACAACGACTTCGTTTACCGGCAGGGCAACTGTCCTGTGAACACGGCTAATGTTGTTCGCCAGTGGTTTGAAAAGAATAATATTGAAACTCTTCTTTGGCCATCCAACAGCCCTGATCTCAACTCAATAGAAAATATATGGGGCCGACTTGTCAAAATTATTTATCAGAGAAACTGGAGACCCCAAAATGCTGAAGAGTTAAGCGATGCAATTCATGGAGGTGCTCTCAGAAGATCGTGAATATTTTCAAAATTTAAGTTGTTAAATTCCCAGGCTTTTGCAGAGTGTTATTGAAAAGAATGGTGCGCCCACTAAATACTAACTATTGTTGTTGTTTTAAGTAATATTTAATATTTAGTTGTTTCCATTCCGTTGTGTTATTATGAATCCATCGTTTTTTCATTTTATTATCGTCATTTTATCAACCCCAAAATGAGTGGTCACTCTCCTTATAGACCAGCCGTCTTCTGTAACTCGAGTGATAATTACTCTTTTGCAATTAATAAAGATTGATTTTAAATATATTTATGTGTTGTTTAAAAGACGAAATTAAAACATGTGTTTAGAAACAAGAAACTATCAAAACCCTCCTTTGAGTTGCATAGTCGGGTAATAAAGGTATTTGCTTTAAATTAATTATTTTTACTTTTGATTTTATCAATATGACATAACGTCATCGTAATACCGAATTTAATGCTGTCAGACATTATAAGCTGGTGGTTTGTTTGAGTATAAACTAATAAAAAGTCAATGTTTGAGACATAGGGAAAAATGCATGTATGCGTTTTTTTTTAAACAAGAGTACATGCTTTTTTTCTCACTTTTTCTAATTTTAAAAATACATTTAGTTATTCTCATTGAATTTTTGGATAATGATTGAAAAGTTCTTGGTAACCTGACAAAGGCTTTTTTACATAAAGAGATATGAATATGGTAAATAAGGTGTTTTGTATTCAGACAAATTTTTTTAACAATTCCTTGTGATTAATAAGTTGATCATAATAATATTTCCAAAGATAGTATGTAAAGAAAGTAGTTACCTAAAAAATTCTTGATAGATTACAATAGGTAAATATCTGAAGCCAAGAGGTAAACAGTTGTCACTCTAATTGTACCCCAAATGAAGGTTACAGCTAGTTATATCGGATTAAATTATCATTATCTATTACAGGTTGAGCTGGAAAACACTCTAGAACAAGAGCAGGAGGCTCTAGTAAACAAATTATGGAAGAGAATGGATAAATTGGAAGCGGAAAAAAGGATGCTTCAGATTAAGTTGGATCAGCCAGTATCTGATCCAGCTAGTCCTAGGGATATTAGGTACGTACTGTCGCGGAAACGTGACATACCGATCGAAAACGGTTTTCCAAGTGACAGGGCTTTTACTGGAGTTCTTTTTTCCCTTAAAATCCCTTTTTTTGCGAAGGTCCCTTAAAGTCCCTTTTTTCAGGATTTGGTCTCTTTTATGAGGAAAGAACCTTTTTGAAATGTTTCCCATATTCGATGTAAAAACTGAAGGGGTTTTCAGCTTTTTTGCAAGTTCAATAAAAGCAAATATAAATCTTTTCTGTTTTGGACATACACTTGATCCAGAAATACGTTATTTGCTAATGTTTTATTAGGAAACGGCTGGTTTCTGAATCAATTTTGGGAAAAAGCTTGAAATTTTAAGACGTTCTGATACTCTTTAAACATAAGTTTGCTGCTATAGCTACTTAAAACAATTTGGGGCTCAGCATTTTCGCGGCATTTCTTGTTAAAAAAAAAGCTGAAAACGTCAGATTGAGGAATCGACATCGGGCTGACGATGACGGTAGTATAACAAGATTATGGGGCTGTCATATTCAAATGACACAGCCGTCAGGCTTGGACAATGTTGCAATTCAAAATAGGAGTGGGCTTGTAATTGAAGGAGGCAGTGCCCAGGATCTTTAGGACGTTTTTCGCGTACGGTAAAGTTCACTTTACCGCACTTATTTGGGTGCACTCAGTGCACTTAGTGCGATAAAGTACTTTACCGCAATTAAAAAAAAATCACTTCTCAAAAATTATAATACCTACAACATTTTTGCAATAAAAAACTCATTAGTATTTTTAAAATTATATATGGTTCTTTGAAGCTTGAAGGGAAAATATTATACCTCACACATGAGTAAAGTGTCTTTACCGCCCTTTCGCGTGACCGAACTCGCTTCGCTTCGCGTTAAAGATCACTTTCCGCACTTGTTAGGTAGATAACTATTTTAAAACTGTGTCATCGCTGTCATCATTTTTAATTAAAAGATTAGTGAGTGTGGTCGTGGATAAAATTCAATACACAACTTGCGTGTAATGGGCCATTACACGCTCAGATAAATTAAGACGCTCGTTTTTGGTTTATGTCTCAAACTTCATGCTCACCTCCAGAGACCCTAGATTGTAGATTGCAGGGGGAGTCATTTCGGCTCTTTAAGCCGCTTGGCAATGCTTAGTTAGTGTCCAGGAATTTAAGGTTTTTTTCAAAGGAAGCGTTTTTCTTGGGCGACCAAAGCCTTTTTGTCAATATTTTTTAGGATGTTTAGGACAAAAACCAAAAAATATTAGGATAGTTTGTAAAAATTTTTGGACATTTTCTTTCCCGTACCAAATTCTTCCTGCAAGGCAACTATGAATGTTTTAAAATACTTCAGGTTAACATTGGGCCCATCCATACTTTATATTAATTAGCAGTTTTGGATCCAGTCCATATTCTTTTAAAAATCAAAAGCTACTTCTTTAATATGTTCGAAACTGCAATGGACCATAAGTACAGATCCAATAAAACTGAATATACATATACAACTGTTTTTTGACCTGTGAAGTTGTGGTTTTGTCTAATGATCAAGAGTAAAAATATAATTTGTTTTTGTACGACTCAGTGACATATTTCGTGCTATCTCACTATCCGGAAACATATTTTTAAATAAGTCGCAGATGCCTTTGGAACCGCAAAAAGAGTAATTTTTTTCAACGGTATGTAAAGCTCATATGGCCTCTACTTTCGTAGGTTTGTCATTAATGGAAAAATTTTCTTGGTTCCTATTAAATAACAATTTCGGCTGCTCCCCAACTCTGCATATTTTAAAACATTTTTTTTTACCCAAGAAAAAGTATTTTCCCAAGACTGAATGGGTATATTTTGTTTGTCAATTTGGCATTTTGTCCTAGAAAATACAATATATATTATCCCTCTAAATAAAACATATTTGCTTAGAGGTAATAACTTACCGACGAGGTAATAAATACATAGGTCTATTAAAATTTATTTATTCTCTTTCTGCAGACAGTTTTAAAATCAACAAATGACAGACATAAAATTATTATAAAATATTGAGACATAATAATAATAACAGCATGGATCTTTGTTGGTTCTGGGTGCTAAAAAAAGATGCCAATATTATCCGATGCCATCCGGCCTGAAATCGGAACGGAGGTTCAGTGAGCCTTACCATAGACATTTGATAGAATAAAGTAAAAAAAAAAAAACTTATTTTGGTTAAAATTTAATGACATTATAAAGGAATTTTAGGACAAAATGGTAATTTGACAAAATTTTAGGATTTTTGGTCATTCTTACTTAAAATTTTAGTATGCAGTCAAAATTTTAGGATTTTTTAGCATTTTAGGACATTTGGTCACCCTGAGATAGATTGCCCACAGTACCCCCTCTGGATACTTAAGCCCCTTCCAGAGTTGGGCGGGCAGAGCATGTATTTTGTGGTTTCTGTTGCGGTTTCGCAAAATCTGCAGTGGTGAGCAATTGGGCGACTAATCTGATATACTTCTATTCATGTGTTTCTGATTTTTTTATGTGCTGATGAACCTTTTTGCCTGTCTCTGGAGTATGTCTCCAGTATTTTGACAATTGGTTCTTTTCCTATTTGTTGAGTTCTTTTAGAACGTGGCTTTTCGGTAGGGCTCTAGGCCATAGTATGATGTTTCAGCCTCTTTGCAAGGAGGTCACCTGGTTGTGGGGCGCAAGCGTTTTTAGGGTTTGCTTGCATTCAGGGACTAATGTTGACACACATTTGTATGCATTTCTTAAGTCCCTTTGACTGACCTAATCACATGCTTGTTGTGTAATATATTATTAATCTACATGTTTCCTTTAGCAATGGAGACACTGCCACAAACCTCAGTGCGCACATCCAGACTCTGCGCCAAGAAGTAGCCAGATTGCGGCAAAATCTGGCCATCAGTCAGCAAGAGCACACCCAAAAAATGCAAAGATACGCCCAGGAAGAGCGCAATATAAAGGAGGAAAATTTGAGGTAGATTTTTTACCCTACAGTGTGTTGGGTCCACTTAAAAAAAACAAAATAACATTTTTTTAAAAGAAATAATAAATTACTTTTAGTAAGATAATATGAAACGATAATAATTATGTATAATACACTGTTAAGGCACAGCTTACCACGAGGCTTACCATATACAGACCGCTTCAAGCTACTGCGAACATAGGGGGAATCAAGTCCAATTTACTCTCTGGTCCGTACGACCGAGGTGGATTCGAAGCACGCTGCAGTGTTATCTTTTGGAAATTCATTTTGTTTTTATTATTTTGTTTTATTTCTGCCTTGCTCGAGAAACAGATGGGTAAGTTCTTAATTGAAATAATACATTTTTAAAACCAAAAATGGATGTCTACGAAGTTGCCGAAAAAGTGCAGATGGTCAAATGGTCAAATCGTCATAACCCAACACACATTCGATATTGGTCGAGGGAAAATTTGCATTTGTATTTTGACGTAAGAACACGGTATCCCCAAAAACTAAATGTTTGGGGGGGTATTATAGGGGAACACGTAATTGGGCCATTTTTTATTAACGGCAATTGCAATTTGAATGGTCCTAGATACTTGGATCTACTGCAGCAGCACATTATTCCAACTGCTAGGCAGTTGTTAGGTGTAAGATTTGGTGAAACATGGTTTCAACAAGATGGTTGTTCCGCTCAGAATGTTGGCCTTGTTAGGGAATATCTTGATAATGTATTTCCTAATCGAGTTATAAGTACACGGGGAACTATTTTATGGCCAGCTCGATCTCCCGATCTTGCTCCTAATGACTTCTATCTGTTTTTGAAGAAGCTTTTCAAATTATCCCCCCTAACATGCTTGGAAACGTTAGAAGGGGTTTTTATAGTAGGCTCGGATATTGTCTAGCCGAGCAAGGAGGACTTTTCGAACATTTGCTTTAATTTTTTTTTGACTGGGAGAATCTTTTTGGTTTTTAGAATGTATTATTTTATTTTGAGAACTTGCTTTTATTTTGTTTCTCTTTATTATTTTCATTGTAACACGTCGTCACTGATAAATCTGAGCAGTTGACAATAAAACGCTCTTATTTATCAGTGACAAAAAATAAGAAAATTACGTTATAAAAATTTGCGTATTTATTGACCAAATTCCGGTTTCATTGACTACGCTCCACACAGCACCGTGGTTAGAGGCTTACTAAATACCAAAGGAAAGTCATGCAAGTGGTGATCGCAAGCCTGAGTATTGGTTGCTTCACTGATAGGCGTGCGGTGTCTCTGCATGTACGTACACAGGCAAATTAGACTTCTTCCGCCCTATGTTCGCAGTAGCTTGAAGCGGTCTGTATATATAGGGTGGGTCATAAAAAATTGGACTTTTTTAATCACCCATAACATAACCACCCGCTGAAACTTTTTTTTTGTGTACCACTGGCACAAAAAAAAAATTCTTTCTGAAAGCTGCATTTTTCCAAAATACAAAAATGTATCACTTCCAAAAAAAAAGAATTAACGGGGGGGGGGGGTCTTTGTTCTTGGTGTATTTTTGCCATATTTTGCTAGGTATTGTTTGCATTAAGTAAAATAAAGTCTTTACTTTTGCTATAATTTTACAGGGACTAAACTGATTTTAATGAACTTGGGCATTTAAAAAGGCCAATACATTGGACATTAAAAACTCAAAGTTAAATTTGACATTTTTTGAAATTTCAGGATGGCACATTAAAGTTGATTTTTTTTAGTAAAAATAAGACCTAATTTAACTAATTTTTAACGTTTCTATTTCACCACCGATTTTTATAAATGACACATTTTTGTTTGTATTGGATGAAGCTTTCAAGAAAAAATAGTTTTTGAGCCAGTGGAACACAGAAAAAAAGTTTTGAAATTGTCCACCATCTTGGATTTTTACAAAACGTCATTTTTGACAGTTTTTCCAAAAAATAAGAAGTATGTTTTTTCCAGACATGTGAATTTCGTGTTCGAAAAAGTCTCATTTTTTTGTGGCCCACCACTATAGCACACTGGCGATCCCCAGGAAAAAAGTAGACAACAAAGATGCTGGTGGTAACCCTGCAGAACGTCCCTTTGTCATTCTAGAATTCCTCCACAGTATTTTGGGACAGTGTGAAACTGACGAAAACCACGATATTAAAAATACAGAACAGCATTATAGAGTTTCAATTCATAAACAAGTTTTAGACAAAATCATTTCGGACATAAAATCAAGGTTCAATAACGAGACTAAGTATTTTTGACCTGAACATATTCATACCCAGTTTTATACAACTTGAAGCCAAAATGAAGTCAGTATTTGGAAACAATATTGGTAGAAGTAAGCAAAAGCGTAAATCAAAACATGATAACGTTTTCGATGCAATGAACAATGGGGCTTTCCCATAAAAAAAAAGTTACCTTTTTTTTGGAATATACAGAAACATAAAGGTCCAAGAAATCCATCTAAAAACTTTTTTCCCCAAAAAATTTTGGTTTTCTATGTGAAAAATAATGTTTTTAATCGTCGATTCAGTGGCCTTACGATTTTTCAAAACGAATATAGGTGACGTCATAATCAATACAGGTGACGTCATTTTTGGCTGGTCCATTGTAATTTGTCAAGTGCAGTTTTTATTTGGACCACTGGGTTGCGAACTGCGGCCTGCGGCTAACTTTAAGTCATACTGTCAATTCGTTTTTTTGTGTTTTGCTTTTTTGGTTGTGATTCTTTTGAAGTTAATTTATAAAATTATAAACATTTCGTTTAGAAAGCCTACAAGTAATATACAACTATATATGTAGTGAATGTTATTACAAACAGTACGGTTCCTGTCCACCATAGCCCTAGCTGCTAAGAAAATTTAAGCTGGGTTTATAAGCTTAATTCGGAGACAAGAAGAATAAGAACTTTTGATTGCGATTTTTAACAGAGTGTGCGCATACAAATTTTGATATTTGGTAAGTTTTTTTAAGTAATTTTATATAAGGGAGTGTCTATAAAGAGCCGACAATTCGGCTGAATAGACGTGAGGGTAAAGAGCCGACAATAATTATTTATTATGTGTTTCATATTTTCATATTTTTTTAAACTAAATTAACCCAACCTAACCTAAACAGACTCAAACCAACTTATTAAAAGCCAAAACAACCCAAACATTTTTTTTATGCCAAAAAAAGATGTAGGGGTTGTAGTGTGTTTTTTTGGGCTGTTTTGGCTTTGAATAAGTTGGTTTGTTTAGGTTAGGTTGGGTGAATTTAGTTGGTTTGAGTCTGTTTAGGTTGGGTTAATTTAGTTTAAAGTGTGTTTTTTTGGGGTGTTTTGGCTTTTAATAAGTTGGATTGAGTCTGTTTAGGTTAGGTTGGGTTAATTTAGTTTGAAAAAAAACGAAAATATGAAAAACACATAATAAATTGTCGGTTCTTTAGACACTCTCTTTATATAAAGCCGCTTTCTGATGCATCGTCAAAAACCACCATAAAAACTCAACCCCAGATCCAAGAATTTTCATGCTTGCTACATGTCTATTAGAAGACAGAATTTTCTCCTAAAATCTATATCTTTTGATAGCTTTTCTTATTTGCTTGCAAAAGTGTAGATTCATACTAGTAACATTATAAAAACTTCGTTCTGCTATTGTTTAAAATCTGTATATTGGTACAGCCAACGGGTGAAATGATCCCATATTTTGTACGTCTCCTGTAAAAAGTGTCCATATTCCAGTTCCTCCTGGGTTTAGGATAAAATGAAACTAATAATATAGGAAGCCTGCAAGTGCTAAAATATAGTTCCTGCCAAATATTTTGTGCACTTGCTGGATTGGTTCACCCCTTGGGTACAGCCATGATGGTATTTTCAGACTTCAAATATAGCTATCTATTCTAAAGCGATAATATTCTGTTCTTTTAATTTTTTTGCACTTATTTTAAAGGTTTCAATATTTATATTAAAAAAAGTATTGGTAGGTAAGTAGTTTTTTAACTTTTTGAATTTTGTTAAGATTTTTTCTTGATTTTTTTTTAGAGAATATGGCTCAGAATATGGAGAAGGGATTTGTGAAGGGTGATTCTAACAACTTACCCAAAGTGGATCATGAGATGATTAATTTATATTATTTGGATAATATGGATTTCTTTAGCGCTGAGATGAAGAATGTTAAGACTGGAAGTGAGTATGGTTTAACTGCGCACATTAAAAATCCAAATTGTGTCAAAATATATGAGTAAGACTGTTAAACATTTATTATAAAAACCTTGTCAAGTGACTTGAAATATGATTTTTGGACACCCTGTACATATTTTTTTAAATTTAACTTTTTTTTCCCCGATTACAAAAATCCAAACCTTGTTACTTTTTTATGCCAAGTAAGAAAAAGCAAGGTAACTTTTTGAGAAAGGACCTCAGCACAAGTAATTTAATTTATTTATTTATATTTATAGGGAACAGAAACCCCATTAAAATCAATACCTTGTCAAAAGAAAAAAATTTTACATAGTCAACACTGAATACTAATTAATAAATAAAGACATGAAATATAGTATAAAATTTAACTAAAAAAAATATTTAGTCTGGTAAGATTCTTTTTGTTAGTCTTTTTAAGGAGTTAACAGATACATTAAAAACATTAATAACTGGTTACTGAGTTAAGCAATAAAGTTCTTTCAATAAATTATTTTTTTGTCCATAATCAGTTGTATGAAAAGTAATGTGAAAAGTATGATGATGTCTAACAGTCAGTTAGACCGTTAATTAATTTATGCATCAAACAAATGTCAGTAATTTTTTATGCCTCTCTAAACTATCAAGATTGAGCTAAATTCTGACATGATGATAATTTAGTGCCACATTACCATCAAATTTCTCTAACACATTAGGCTTATGACAGTAAAGTTTTTTCAGAAAAATGCAATGTTAATTTCAAGGTTAATTTATATACTTAGCAAAAGCTAGTTTAAAAAAAATACAAAAGAATGTCAATAAAGTAAAAAACTAAACTAAAAATAAATATTTAAAATTAGGATTTTGGGTTTAATAAAACCTGATGACTAGCTTATTAAATCATTCAAGTATCTTTCAAAGAAAATCCCAAACATTTAATTAAAATGACTTTTAAAAGAAAACATTATATAATAGTCAATTAATTTGTTGTGAAGAGGGTGGAATTGTAGCAGCTAGCAATTACATTTACGTTGAAGTCAGATCTGTAGTTCTTGAAATATTCAAGGAAAATAAAATATACTTTTAGCAGCTAGCAACACACGGTTTTAATATTTAGATGGATAATTACAGTTCCAACAAAAACTATATCAGATTTGTAGTTTTTCAGATATTCAAGGAAATATTGGACTCAACAGGATTTCTTACTAGTTTTGACCAAGGTTTTGACCAACTTATTAAAAGCAAAATATAAATGACAGTAAATAAGTAATTTATTACAGTTACTATATTTTAAACATCCTGGATTTTTTTGTAACAGTGAAAAGCTGCAAAATGTGAAGATAATAAAAAAGTCATTTGTAGGTACACCTAAAATTTTGCTATAAAATTTAAAACAAAATGTTAGAAAAGCTTTATCAGAAATAATTAACCACAGCTGTAAAATCTGGGAAAACTATTTTGAGGTATATAACTAAGACAGATTTGTAAAAATATAAAAAAAAATTGTATTTTTTTTATCTTATATTTTTAATCTCAAAGAATTTCCAAATTTAATTCATGTTATGAAAAATATCATAGCATGAAAAATTAACAGCTAATGAAGTGTCACCACATGCCATTCAGTGCATTACAAAAAAAATATGATTTCTAAACTTTTGCCATACCTAGAGGACTCATGGTATTTAAACTGGACATATGAAGTTTTGTCTATCTATCAGTTATTCTCGTGTCATATGAGAGTTGCAATTCTACGTGTATATGAAATTATTTTTACTTTGTTTGTACCTTAAAAATGTACATGGTCTGGTTGATTTGGTGTTAAAAGTGAGATGATTGAAGGCTTAAGTGTTATTGTTTATTTTAGAGTTACGAAGGAGGTCTATGGTGACAAGTTAAGAGAGAAGGAGATGTTTGCACAGTCAAGGCGAAAATAACTCCGGAGCACAGAGTAAGAAATACTCCTTATACTGTGGAACTTTCTGTTAATGAGAAGGAGGAAAAAGTGCTGCATTCTGAGTGCAAAGATTGTTCTGCTTCTGCAGGTAGTTTTAAAAACTTAAAACTATACACATTTTACATTACATTTAAAAAAAAATATTTGGTTAATCTCTTTTTAAAGTCTTCTTAAAATTACTTAATAATTGTTATTATTTATATTTTTTGAGAAAAAGAGGTAAAATTATAACTTTCAGAATAGCAGCTGGCACTATTTTGCAATTACACCTGGTAGGAAAATTATATCTTTAAGGTATCCAAACTTACAGAATATTAGGCGCTGCTCTTTTTTTTGTACATATCTGGGGTGGAAAATCCAAGTAAAACTGCTTTAAATTTTTTAAAAGTTGACCTTTATGCATAGAGTTTTTAGAGCATACCAACACAAAAAGTTACGTTTGTTAGGACAAAATGAGGAGCTATGAACATTGGAATAATTTTTTTAGACATTAAAAGGTTGTATCCCCAAACCATCTCCGAGACTTGTTTAATTATCAAATTTCGGCGTCATTTCACATTTCTCTGGTGGGGGGCATTCCTAACTTCAAAAAAAAAAATATGTGCGAAAAAAAAACACTTTATTTATACCAAAATAACTCAAATAAACATGAAAGACCTAAATACAAAATTTCTTAATTGGTGCCTGCCTGTCTGTCTGGACAACGATGACTGAAAAGCCACTAAAGTTAACCGATTTTGATGAAATTTGGCACAAAAATCCTTTGGAACCAAAGAATGAGCTGATTAGTTTTTGATGGGGGTGAGGGTTGTAAAGAGGGTAAGAAACGGGGTTGAAAATCATAACCCACAAACCGTATCAGCTAGCAACACACATACAGGTTTCACATTAAAAGAAATAATTATATTTTCAACAAAAATTAGCAGATCAGTAATTTTGGAGATATTGAAGAAAAATAAAATTTATACATGCCTGCTGGTGCCATGTTTTAAAAAATATTTTTCTGGTATTTTCTAACTATGATGTATTTTTTGTACCAGTTTCTGTTAAGCTAGGAACACACAATGCAAATTTAGTTTTCACAAGATAAAAAAAGACGCAAGCAGAATGTGTCTCCTTTTAACCTGTTATTAGAAAATTGTTAACTGTTTTTAACTTTTCTTTTTTGATACTTACAGGGGGCTGCAAGCATGCCATTGCTGTCCTTTTTTGGCTTCACAGAAGAAGTGAAGAACCAGCCTGCACCTCTACAATGATGTTGGAAATGCTAAAATGGATTTGCAGTCACTTAAACGAAGACGTGCCAGCCCTCGGACCAAAAAGTCATAATTATGTGTCTCAATTGATGTAAATCTGCGCAGATAACAAAGGGGTAATATATACCATTTTGCGATCTGAAGACAAGTACACCTATATCGATGTATACCAGCTCTGGTTCAAGTTTAAAACTGCAGAGAAAATGGACCAAATGGAATGTTGACAGGTTCATTAATTACATGCAGTCAAATATGAGCGATTCCTTGTGTGTCGAAGCTGAAACAGATACTCGACTTCAAGCCAATTCTCCATTATGGCACAGCTTGCGATTTCGCAGAATAACGTTAACTGAGGCTATTTTTGGCGCTTCTAAACACCTGGGCACTGAGGCAGTGGAGAGGGGGAAAAAGTTAAAGATGATGTCTTGAAGGAAATTCAAAAAATTAAAATTTCAAAATCAGGCTTGTACCTGAGAAGCCAATACCCATGTTTTGGTGTGGTGTCTTTTTGTTACATTAGTGGAGAGCTGCTAAACCGATTTTTATAAAAAATTTACAAAATATCTTTGGCATCAAGCAATGAGTTTTTAATGGTCGTGGGAGGTTGGAAAGAGGGTTGAACTTCTAAAAACATCCTTACTTACTGTAGCTGCTAGCTAGAGATATTCAAGAAAAGGTTCTTTGGGCGATATATGTGTCTGCTAAAGCACTTTAAAAAATCCGTGTTTGTTTAATTAATATCTACGTTTTTTTTTTGTTTTTTAATGTTTATATTTTTTTAAAGTCTCATTCGTTACTTAAATATCTGGTCATAAAACAAAAATTTAATCTCAAAGTGCCATAAAAAATGTAGATATCTCAAAACGCGCATACTTACAGTAATACCACAAATATAGTTACTACCTAAACTAATGCAAAACATTGAGTTGTTTAATAAAACGCAGAAATTATTTATAAAACATGGATTTTTTTTTGTGAAAATCACAAAAATATATGATAAAATCCAAAAAATGTTGTCAGCCTGAATTTTTTTTATCTCTGTAGAAACTTCAAAGTGATACATCACAAATGAACCCCAAAGTGAAGTACCGTTTTTTATCAAATCTTGAAGTGTTCTATGTGAAACATTGTTTTTCGCCAATTTGAATAACATTTTTTGTTTCATGTAAACCATTTATAATGTACAGGGTAAATCAGATATCGTGATTAAAATTTAAAACCTGCTATTAATATATTTATAGTTTGATGACCCAAGTACTCAGATTGCTAAAAAATCAATGAGCATAACTACTAAAGACTTAAAATAAGTGTTATAAAACACTTTTATGAAATTTTCGTTATGATTTCTGTATTGTGTATTTTGACTATGACAATATACTAAAATTTTATACAAATTGGTGGAGCACAATTTTTTACAGAGGAGTCTTATGACAGGACTATCAAAAACTTAAAAAAACTGTTAAGAGATAAAACCTCAATGTAAGGTACCGCCAAATAAATTATAGGTTTTTGGTATTGCTAAAAAGGTCTTTTGACAAAGATTTTGAAAGAAAAAAAATCTTCACTGATTGATGTTAATACATTGTTTTGATTCCCTGTACAAATCTTGGCATAATAAGAACCGAAGACAGGCTGTTAGGATAAAAAATTGTCTCTCTGAAGAGATATTAGTGAAGTCTGGAGTACCACAAGGGGACCTATGTCTACAATTCTTTTCATTTGTTTTATTAATGATATTTCAGACTGTTTCTGTTGCTGTCTAATCCTTCTATATGCAGACGATTAAAAGATTTTTAGAATTGTTAAAGATTTTAGGGATTGTGAAAGAGTGCAGAATGATCTCAACACTTTTTCACAAAATTTAAAGACTTAAGGGTATTATTTGACCCAAGCTTAAGCTTTAAAAATCACTATAACTTTATCTGTAACAAAGCTTTTAAACTACTGGGTTTCTTAAAAAGGAGCCTATCTGAATTTAAAAATATAATCTGTTTTAAAAATGTTTATTGTTCTCTTGTTAGATCAATATTAGAATATTGTAGTTCCATATGGTCCCCATTCTATAAATGTCATGTAGAAAATCTGGAAAGGGTATTGAAGAAATTCTTATGTTTTGTAGCTTTTAAACTTAAAATTCTATCTGGGGAAATAGTTTATTGTGATGTTTTAAAATTTCTAAAGGTCACAACTCTTGAAAACCGTCGAGTAATGTCTTGATCTAGCTTTTATTTTCAAGATTTGAAATGCAATGTTTGATTCTCGTCAATTAATACATAGAATTGGCTTAAGGGTTCCACAGCGGAGTACAAGAAATAGGAATATTTTTAACTTAGAATATTATAATACAAATTACAACCTTAATAGACCTATACGAAGAATGTGTAGCTCTGCTAATAATGTGGATATTTTTTTCCACCTCTCTGGATTCCTTCAGATATAAAATTAAAGTTTTGTATATTTAGAATAATAAAAAATTGTATAATTAAAATAGTACATTTATTTATTTTGTTTTATTAATAATTTACTATTTTCTTGTGTATCTAACACTCCTTTTGTTTAAATAGTACGTATTTTTGACCATATTATTTAATAAAACTATTTAACTTTAGTCTTGATATTTTTTTGTCCGCCTTTAAAAGCTTGAGTTTTAGGATACATAAAACATGGTAAATTTACAGTAGGTATATATTTATTTTTTACAAAACAAAAGAACAGGCAATGATTTTATTTCACTTCACTTATTAAAAATAAAAATTATATAAAACTATTGTAATATTAAAAATGACAATTTTTTCCATTGAAGGTCCCAAAATGAATCTTATTTACAGAACATGCTTCTAAAAAAAGATTGAAACAATTTCAGACAGTATAAAACCACTAGGCGCCCACCCCAAACATCATTTTGAATCACTCACAAATAGGCATCATTCCGCACTTGTACTTTGTTATAAGTCATCTGATATGGGTTCGTCCTGGCGATGGCGTGTTAATATTTCCAATAGGAATATGCTCCTAAGGCAATTGAAACAAAAGAGAAATAAAAAAAAGAAGTTAAAAAAAACGCATCCAATTTTGAATTTCGTTTTTCCACCCAAGATTTTTTTCGGTTGAAAGTTATGAGAAAAAAGTCTTCTTGGGTCTTTGCCAGACATCTGTTATTTGACGGCTCATATGTCCTATCATATAAGATCCTCATAGAATTTCACTATTTTGACCTTTGGTACAATACATTAAAATACGGTTACATTTTACAAGTTTTTGTGCAGGGGGGAAAATAATGTCATTTTTAATATCATTTTTCACAAATTTTCGTCTGCAATGCATTAGTAACTTGATTTTCCCAACATCTAAAATTAAGACGAGATTCGACCCCAACCCAGTCCTTGGCAAGTAAACTAACCCAGAAGTTTTTGGTTTAAGAAAAATTTGGGAAGAAATATTGACTCTTGCTAATCAATGCATCTCTCTAAATTACTTGCTATGAACTTCTTAAACTACAAAAAAAATTAACCCTGAGGCAATAAATTTAAATATAAGTTTAAAAAAATTCCACTAAACTTGAAGAAAAAATATTAGAAAAAAAAATAACTTGAAGTGATTTACTATATTTTTTCACTCCCATCACTGGAGCTAAAAAAAATTTTTACAGAAGTTTTATACGTCCCTAGATTCCCATAAAGGTGGGGAGGACTGACCTTATCAGACTTTTCTATGTCATAAGTGGGAAGTTTGGCTCGGTCAATTTTAAATAAATCTTTTCTTTCCAGTTTTTAAGCAAATCAACAAAAGTCTTATTACAGAATGAGATATAAATTCCCAATGTCTATAGTGGAGTTAAATATAAATAAAAAAAAAGAGTTTTACCAACACAAAACTATTGGATTTTTGGCATCCTCCACTAGTTCTACCACTGACTGGTTTCAAACAAATTCCCACTATCCATAGTAGCCATCATTTCTCATCCTGTTATCTATAATGTTTTGCCGAGCATTTGTTCATGACTTGTTGGTTTGATCATTTGTATTATTTGTCTGTAAAACCTTATGGCGTACCGATGATCCCCAACAAGGGTGAAACACATGTTTGCGTTTATTCTCCAAGTCACACCCGGTATGTATTCTTGTGGTACTCCGGTGTATTTTGTAAAGTTCATTGTTTTTGTTATCGATTCGTTATAGTTGAAGGGCCGACTGGTGGATGGACTGTGTCTGAAACCAGTGGTGGTTGGTAAAACTCTTTTTTATTTACTTTTTTATTTAAAAACTTTATTGCTATAAGAATAATGGGTTAAACAAGAAGTGAACTAAATTTTACTTGTCTTAACAGATTGTATGAGGGTTATTTTACGCGAGAACCATCAAAGGTAAACCTATATTTTTTTACATGATCATGAAATATTTTTTTGTAAAGAAAAATTTTTCCTTTGGGTGGCGATGTCTCTAATGGGGTTGTATTTGAATTTCAGCTGTGATCTTCACACACTATTGCGCCCAGCCGTGGATAATTTTTTCAGCTTTAGTGCCTCTAGAGCCACAATTTTCTTCTTGGTCACAAAGGGAAGGGCAAAAATATCTTAAATTTCCAGGGGAATTCTGACATTTATTTATTTTCACATCCGCGGAAAACGCACTTTTTCATTTTGATGCAGAAAAAGCTCGAGAAAAAATAAATACAACTTTTAACAGATTGTTTACTAAACAGAAATGACATTTAGTGACAGCTAAGCATTAAACTGAAGTTAGGAAGAGGCTGAGAAAAAGGTCACCACTCGCTACTTTTCTCGTAAAGTTAGTTGGCTAAAAAATTTTTTTGAGCGTTTTTGTAGAACTCCAACTTTAAAAATTTTTTTCTACAAAACCAAGAGTTTTTCAGAAGAAATAATAAATGCGTTTTGGATAACTCACTCTAAGGTACCAAATTCCGTTGCTTCCCAAAAATGTTGGAAAACCCCATTGTGGCAATATTTTTCCGTTGATTAGAACATTCTTGGATGTTTGTCAGTAAGTAATGCTTCGTCAGATAGAAGCTTCTCCTGCGTCAGAAGATTGAAAATACTTAAAAACACCACGACGGAAATTCGTCTGACGGGCTTAACATTGCTGCATATCAACAGACATACTGAAATTGACATTGAGCGAGTCATTGACCGGTTTGCCCAAAAAAACTGGAAACGATTTTTTTTTTGAGATAGGTATCTTATATTTGAGATATGCAATACAAAAGTTTTTTAGATCTAAAAAAAAAGTATTTAGCTATTAGGTTTTGTTTGTGGTTTGTTTGTTATCTATGTTTTTTATAATTGAAAAAATTATATGTAGTTACTCAAGCGCGGATTTCAAAGGGGTAGGAGTTAATTTAACACCCTGGATTTAAAATCAAAAGTAGGTCATAAATTTTTTTGTGTTAACAATGGCATTTGTAGTGTCACTTTCTTAAAAATTTTCGCCTGCTGCGCTTTGAAACCATTGATATATTTATAATTTTAGTTTAATTTAAGTCAGAAAATAAATTTTTCAGTGCAATTTTCTTAAAAACTTTCGCCTGCCGCGCTATGATACGGTTATATTTACGATTTTAGTTTAATTTGACTCAAAAATTGCGTTTTTAATGTAATTTTCTCAAATTTTTTAAAATAAAAATGTATGAAATAAACACTTAAAAACCTGAGACCCCCCCCTAAATTTGAGGCCAAATACGCGCTTGTAGTTACTAAGTTTTTTTTGCATATATTGATATGTTCCTTATAAAAGCTATGCTTTTATTCTAGTTTTTTTTTGTGTCGAAACCGCCCCTCCCCCTTTTCAAGTGGCTGGGAGCGCCACTGATAGGCATTCAATGTAAGAATATAATCTTGTAACTCTAAGGCAGTAAAATAGTGCATAATAAATAGAAACAAGAACAGATCCCATGATAATAAAAAATCTGGGTGATTCTTTTGTTTTTTGGGTGTCTGATTCCAAAAATGACCTCTGATTTTGTTCATCGCCCTATATTTTTCGGAGGTAATTAAACGAGTGCTTAAAGTTTTTTGATAATTTTACATGAAAGCGTATTAATGAAACAAATACTTCAAGCTAAACGAAGTGTAATTTTCCAAGAAGTTCTCGGAAAATACTCTTTATTTTTTCTCCCACAATTTTGACGGATTCTATTCAAAGATTATCAACTATAATATATAAAAAAATGTAAGATGGGCCACTCAATTTTTGACTTTCTATTTCAACTCGGAATCGCGGTCCCTAGATGGCGCTAGGTAAAAACCCGCGACTGGGTTTATATTACGTCGTTCTAGATGTGAATGGAACTAATCCACATAACACTACTTTTTTTGTAGCATAAGAATGTTATTTTTTGTTCGCTATCATAAAAAAAGTAATAAATAAAAAAGTAAACGAAGGTCAGAGCTTTTGTCAACATAAAATTTGGACATTTTTAAAGTAGTTCTATCATTATTTACATCTAGGGCGACGACTAATTTGTCTAAACTAAATGTCGAGACATTTAGCAAGAATTCCTAACAGAAAGAAGTAAACTTAAATTACAAAATTACAATTGCAATTGGACAAATTGGACTTACATGTATTTGATTTCTTTCTAAATATTCGGGAAGCGCATAGAAAAAGCAATTTCCTTTGGAGCATCAATTTTGATAAATTTTGACATCAAATTTTGTAATTCTAGCTTGATTTCGAAAGTACTTATATGTATTTCATTTCTTTCTAAATATTCTGGAACCGCATGGAAAAAGCAATTTCCTTTGGAGCATCAATTTTGATAAATTTTCACATCAAATTTTGTAATTTAAGTTTACTTCTTTATGTCTGGAATTCTTCTTATATGAACGCAAGAGCAGTAAAGACTTGATGTGTTAGCTGGGTTGTTGTAATTTTGACTGTAAAATTAACGTAAAAATGATATAAAAAGATTGTAAAATTTTTGAAAAGCTGTTGACTTTTGCTGACAACTTTAAACTTTCCAAACCAGTTAGTGGTAGAACTAGTGGAATAGAACGAAAACCCAAAAGTTTTCTCTTTTGGTGAAATTCGTCTTATTTACTCAACTTTCAACATGTTCGGGGAAGTCACTTAAAATAGAAAAACTATAAAACATGTAGAACTACAAAGGGTGGGGACTTTAACTGGAATTAATTTATTAGAGCCTCAGGATAACAACTTACTCAACATTTAAGCTACTTTAAGAAGTGATACTACCCACAGCTAAAAAAAACCTGTTTTGCAAAAGTTTACTACAGAAAAACAGAATAATAATTTTATTTTTTTAAAGGTTTTTTTTTTAAATTAAAAATTAACTATTACGAATAAAAACAATGCACAGTGACTTTTCTTTTTAAAAGGGCGTTACAACAAAGTCCACAAGCAGTATCATCCAATTTTTAAAAAATTAAGCAGAGTTAGGTTTAACCCTTTAAAAGAAGTTAATTTTTTTGATATGACTGGAAAGCCCATAAAAATCTCAATCGACGTGTTTTCGCGTTTTATCCACATATTTTAAAAGTTAAAGTCCCCACCCTGTATAAAAAAGTATAAAACTTTATTTTTAGATTCTCTGGTGCCCAAAATACTATGGCGTGTTGAGTTTCTTCTTATAATAAATGGAAAGTGATGATTTTTTTGCACTTGGCTTTAGTGGAATTAAAAATGCTTTATCCCGTTTAGCTAATTTAATTAGCATGACTGTATTTGAACATACATATAATCTTTTCAACGGTATTTTTTGTGTAATTAAACTGCTCAAAAATTGAAGTGAACCACCCATTTTTTTGGTCAATTTTTAAATTAATTTATAACCAAACAGTCAATTTAAAAAAAAAATATAATTTATGCGCCATGCATCCACTTTTCCATCCATAGTAGGATCAATGCCCAGTGTAGCCAAATGTTTTCGCAGAATTAACGACAAATACAAGAACCCGAGACCTTTCGTGCGGAGGCCGATATGCTACCCACTGCGCTACGGAGGTCGGTATTCCACAGGTAGCTTCACAGAAGGCTCAAAAAACAGGTGTGACTAAACAAAATTTGCAAACATCTCATATCCGGCACGATTTATTTTGAATTTTTTTAACTGGTCTAAAATCACAGTTAGCTAAAGCCTAAAAAACTAAATTCAGGCAGGGGGGTACAAAAGTAATTCATTTGTTTTTCTTTTGATTACTCAAACTTGAGTTTGGCTACTCCAGATCATCTGATATATATAGACGCTACTATGTAAATGAAAAGTACGTTTAACAGAATGAGAAATAAATTCCCAATTTCCATAATGAAGTTAAATAAAAATTGATTTAAAAGTACGTTTTCCTAAAGTTCATATTATTAAAACTAAATTGAACTTGATCGGGCTTATTGTCTTAAGCATTTTGAGGTATCATATAATCTTTATAATAAAGCTAAATAAATACCTACTTACTAGCACTGCTTATTAAATAAATTACTTTTGTTTTAACCAGTAAACTTGTAATTATACATCAGCGTACATAATAATAAATAAATCTATCAACTAAATGATTACTGTAACAAAACAATGTTTTTTTATAACCACTAAAAAAATTGGATATTTTGAGTATTTATAAAGTTTTTTAAATTTCTTTTGAACGTGTCCACTGTTCTACAGATTTTGAGGGTTTGTGGGAGGGCATTATATTCTTTTAATGCTTTATTAAATAAAGATAGCTCTGAAGCAGCATATCTTAATATGGAAATCGTAATTATTTCTAATTGTAATGTGAAAATTGTTAAATAATAATAGATTTTTTGTAAAGGCCACCAGTTTAACGTTTCCAGCATTATTGTTATTGGGGTATATCGGTTACAACGAAGTATTATAAGCGTTCCCCTATTAAAAAGAACTTGAAGTGCATTTATTTTACTGATTGGCAAAAAAATATAAAAGTGAGGCACAATATTCAAGATGTGGCTGGATAATTGTTTGAAAAACTCCTTGCAAACAACGAAAGATTCTCTGAAACTCTGTGATATATATATGCAAAAATCGGTTAAAAAAAAAGAAAAAAGTTATAAGCGTTCGTCCAGTAAAAAAACGATGATAAGGCTTCTTCTTTGAGCATTTTGATCCATCATTTACAAAAATCGGTAAATAAATCAGAAGCAACATTGTTTTAGAAACGATAAATAAGGTCACTATAAGAAAACTGATCGCCTGTAACTTTCTTATTTATTTACCGAGTTTTGTAAACGATGCAGAAGAAGAAGCCTAAAAAACCGACATTGAAAAAACTTACGTACGACGGGTGATCATTGGTTTTTTTACTGTACGAACGCTTGTAAATTTTTTATTTCTTAACTAATTTACGATAATAAGCCCGATCAAGTATCATTTAGTTTTTTAATGCATATTATAAATTTGTTTTTTTCCACTTTTAAAGTTATTTCGTTTTTGAGATATTACAAATTGGCTGATGTAAAAAAAAAATTAAGCCAAATATGGGAGGTCTGCTAGTTTTTTTAGTTTCAGTCTTGTGTCAATTCACTTGTCGAATATTGGCCAACAAAAAATTATAAATTGAAAGATTTTTTTTTAAATTGACTGCTTGGTTTGGTAAAATAAAAATAATTTCAAAATTGGCCCAAAAAATGGGGCACTTCAATTTTCAACTCTAACTTCAAACTATACACGAAGCACAAATAGGCGCATAAGGGTCCTGAAAATTCTTGTTTACTTGCACTTTACACCAACAAGTAAAACGCCTCAAAAATAGCCACTTCGGGCGTCTGGTTTTTTTTTTGAAATTCGCTCAATTCGCTCCAATAAAATAAGAACCTAGACCGTTCAATAAAACCATCAAATTTCTCAAAAAACTACGAATTAACCGAAAAACAAAAAAAAATTTATTGTTTTTTCTACGTCACTGTGCGCCAGGAATTAAATCTATTGCGCCGTAATTCAATTATTTAATCAATTTACATGATATCCTAATGTTATTCGGACAATTTTGAGGGCTCTCCCCCACTGCCCCTAATTTCTCACTAGTGCAGTACTCACGGTTACCAAAACTATAAGCGTTAAATTTATTATTCAAGGCTAAAACTTTAAATTCTTTTGAAATGGCTTACAATTATCATATTTGGTACATAAATGGAGCGCCTAATTGTCACACGGAGGTCTGGCTTCGACCTGTGGCCAGAAGATGGTTAAAAAATAACCATAGCGTCCGGACTAAGATGACTTTAAAAAAATATATTTTTACTGGTTTTTTTTTGAATTATTTTGTTTCTACAGGCTATGATTAAGGCAGCCAAAGATCTGTTAAAAGAAAAATAATTTTCTGAAAAACAAACAAAAAAATGTGGAAAAAAGGTCAACAGGAAAAAGTCTGACCTGTTGCATTACTTTCAAAAAAAAAGTCAGAGTTAATTTTTTTAAACGAAGTAGATTCATAGAGATTGAGGATTGATATTCCCTCCAGTAGAATCAGACGACTGTGGAACAGCTACTCCCCTGGCTAATGCATCGACAGGTATTGAATTACAAACAGCACTTCGGTCGCGTTCTGACAACAGTGAGGTATACACTGTAAAACAAATCTAAAAAATGTTCAGAAAAATCCAAGAATCTTTTTTTTCTTTCTGTCTCCCAATTGGTCGATCAATTTCGACCTTATTTGGTCTCCTCAGGACAAGGTGGGGTTCCAGAATTCCCCAACAACTCGAAGATTTCTGGAAACTACTTTGAATAAGGTCGAAACTAGTCGACAAACTGAAAGACAGGAGAAAAGAAAGGATTCTTGGATCGTTCTGGATTTACTTCACAGATATATTAAATTTTGACCAGCATGCGCCAGACGTGCTGTTTGTAATTCAATACCTGTCGAGAAATTAGCCAGAGGAGTAGTGGTTTAGCAGTGGTCTGGTTTTTTAAGAGTATCTAATGTTGTAAACGTTTTTTGATAAATAATGGATACCTTATTAAACGTTCAATATTTAGTTCATAAAGTTAGAAAAAGGTTAATTTAAAAAAAAAAAAGTCCAAAAAGTTCTTAATATATCAGTCGTTATCCCGGCCGGACGCTGTAAACATCTATTAGTTACTACTTAGTAAGAGGGGAAAAAGTGGGTCATCTGGCAATCGAGGAACTGGTAACAAAAGAGTTGCCTCTTCTAAAGATGCCAGTAGGGACTCCTTCAAAACCATGAAGGTTTGTCAAAAAGTACAAAGTCACAATACCTGAACGGGATCGGTGGCAGAGAGAAGAATTCCGAAACGAATTAAGCAGAGATGCGACGGTCTGCTACACTGACGGATCAAAACTGTCAGCCAGGCAGACAACAGGCACAGGAGTGTATGCGGAAGCCCTAGAGGTTCAAGAAAGCTACCCGCTTGGCGAACACGCTACGGTCTTTCAGGCGGAGGTATACGCCATTATCATGGCGCAACCCTACCAGGGGTCAGAAATGGCAGGAGGGACATTTGCATATGTTCCGACAGCCAGGCTGCCCTCAAGGCTCTTAGTTCACCAAAAATTGTCAGTAGCCTAGTGGAGGAGTGCGTTAACGCGCGACAGACATTGGCTGAAGACAAAAGGGTGACACTGATGTGGCTCCCGGGCCACGAGGGAATACCAGGGAATGAGAAATCGGACGAACTTGCCAGAGCTGGTGCCGAAACCCAATATATTGGACCGGAACCGCTCTTGGGAATCACAAGAAAACAGGTGCAGAGCGAACTCAATAAATGGGCGAGCGATCAATTGAAGTCGTCCTGGAGGGAAGAGCGAGAGTACAGACAGTCCAAACTGTTCCTGAGTGGACCAGACGCAGCCAGAACTAAATGGCTCCTGGGAAAAACTCGCAAGGACATTGGATAGTTAGTTAGGGCATAATCGACTGCGCAAGCACTTGACATGCATCACAGTGTTGGACGACTCCGCCTGCCCAGCATGTGGGTGGGCAGAGGAATCAGCGGTGCACCTGATAAAGAGAGTGTGACGGGTACGCCAGATTGAGGCAGTAGACGTGGGGTGCCCCCACAATAGAAGAGGAGGAGCTACACTCTCTAGGATGGGCTGACGTGCTGACCTTCGTAAGGAAGGCAGGAGGGCCCGGAGAGAGAGGCAGGATATGTAGAGGGAGTGGGAGGATAGGGTTGCGAGACGGGGTATGGCAGAAAGGGCCCATGAAGAAACCTAATTGCCAGGCCTGCGGGCCGCCCCTTACTACTACTACTACTGATCATACAGTAGATAAGTGGCCGGATATTCTATATTTTTTCTCTACATGAAGGATATATTTTTCACGAAATTGGTCGATTTTGACAGATTGTACCCGGGAGCCTTAAAAAACTAGGTTTACCAAAATTATTCTATACTAAGTTTACCAAAATTATTCTATATGAAGGGGAAATACCTAAATTTTGTATTGCTGTTCAAATATTTGGGGTCACGCCCTTAAAACAGTCATAGAAAGCACAAAAATGTCCAACTTTAAAGCTTTGTGCTGAGCCAACAAATTAAAATTTAAAAAAAGGCTTGGATTGGACATTACAGACTATTTTTGAGTAGATACATTTAACAAAAAGTTTTGAAAATAGACTATTTTTTTTAATTTCGGCGCGATAAATTCAATTCCTGGACCACAGTGCGGCGGACATTTTATCATTTGTTTTCTTAGACTGCCCTATGCCCTGATCTCTCACATTTTCCAACAGACTTCAGAGAAAGCTACAACTGGAAGTTGAACGGCGCGAAGCTTTGTGTCGACACCTGTCCGAGAGCGAAAGTTCGCTGGAAATGGAGGAGGAGAGACACTACAACGAGCAAGTGTTGGGGGCCAGGCAGCACACAGTCTCTCCGATACCTGCTTACAATCCGTCGCCGAGTCAGAGTAGACCGCTAAGTCCAGGTTCGTCCAAAGTATTGAGACCAATTTGTTTTACTTATTACTTTGACTTATTTATTCAAATTTAGGACAAAAACAGGTGGTTACATTCAAAACGAGTTAAACCCATTTTTCAACATTGTTATCGAATGCTCTTCAGCATACAAAAATAACAACCTTTGTGGTTATCGTTATTTGACAAGCCGTCAAAAATAAAGTTATTTCATTTTATTTTCCTAACTGTTTCTACGCTTACAAAATAAAGTTAACAACAAAAATTACGTGATTTTGCCGCTAATAAGCGCCTTGTTTTAGAGCAAGAGTTCAAGGCATAAATTATGATGGACAGGTAACACTCGCCATTTTTTGATAATATGTGCATTTTCTCGTCCTGAATACGTCCTTCAAAATTGTGGATAAAGGCTCATCACACCAATCCAAGGGTGGGCAATTTTAGAGGGGGTAGGGTAACCCCCACCATTTTCACATATATCATGTTGTAGTACCACCAGACCAAAAATCACCTGGTGTGCCTCATCCATGGATAAGGATTCGGCACACCAGTTGATTTGTGGTCTGGGGGTACTACTACATGATATATGTGAAAATGGTGGGGGTTACCTTAAAAGTGGGCATTTTTAAAGTGGTGTATCGAACCCTTATCCATGGATGAGGTCCGGCACACCAGGTGATTTTTGGTCTGGTGGTACTACTACATGATATATGTGAAAATGGTGGAGGTTACCCTAAAAGTGGGCATTTTTAGAGTGGTGTACCGAACACTTATCCATGAATGAGGTCCGGCACACCAGGTGATTTTTGGTCTGGTGGTACTACTACATCATATATGTGAAAATGGTGGGGGTTACCTTATCCATCACGTGACCCCTATTCTCTAAAAGGTCATAAATTAGGTTTGCGTAAACCGATTTTGATGAAATAAAACCTTCCCAAGGATCCCAGGAATGTTTTAGTAAAACTTCCATTTTAGTAGTTTTCGCGTAATGCTGAAATAAATAGACAGACAAACAAAGAAAAATTCTAAAAATTGCATTTTTGGTATCTTTATCACTTGGTTACACTCCCAGCATCAATGCCCAGAAAACGTCATTCTAAAGAGTTATTATAGGTATTAATAATATTTTCTTTGGCGGTCCATTCATATCTCTGTAGAGCGTAATTCAATATTTATTTTGTTTTGACTTGAAGCATTTTGGTGTTGGCGACACTGACACCCAATGTAAATTTTTCATTCAAATTTTTTAGCAATATTAAAATAACAACCCCGGTGAGCTCTAAAATAGGAACTTGATCTTGAGCCTTGTCTTACGAACCTTGTAGTAAGATTTGCCGACTAGACTGGGGAAGTCTCCAAAAACTTGAGACACGAATCCTACCGGTATGGCCATGATGAAGCCTAAAATATTGTTGTTAAATATATTGTCTATATTTTATTTATTCACGACGTGTCGATCAGTACAATCTATGAACGTCTTCAGGTGCAAACTACAATCTATATGCACTGAACATACCCACTCGGCAATCTTTGAAACTCCAATACAGCAGCGAAGCGGAACCGCCTCAGATTCGGGACCATTAGTCCATTTAGTTTTGTTTTTAGTTAGTTTAGTTTGTTCCTAAAATGCGTTTTTACCAAACCTTCATTCGTTCTGACCTTATAGTGTAATGTATTATAGCCTGATAATAAGGAGCGGGATTAAAAATACAATTTTAGTCCCTGAAATGAGGGAGTAAAATACGATTTAGTCCCGGAAGTGCAAAAAGATAATTTTTATTTGAGTTGAGTTTATTGAGAGTTTTGATGTATCTTATTTTTTGACAGGTCTCTCCCAAATGCAAACGAACGCCTCAATGCAGGCGCCGTCTCCAAGAGACAGCCTTATGGCCGTGGTGACTCCCAGGTGTCACTCTTGCGGTCAGCTGGTTCCCGCTCAGTCCGGAGTGGGTATGGCGCAGAGCAGCCCACCCGCGCCTGCGCATCGTAGACCATCCGAGAGGTAAGAATCTGTCCTCCAAATTTCATGACTGTAGGTCAAGTGGTTTGACCTGTGCGTCTATAGTAAACGATGTTGATTATATTGACTACCGTTCTTTTATTATTATAGATAGATGTCCCGTCAGTTATAACAAAATTACATCTAGGGAACAAAAGTAAATTTTGAAACAACTAATTTAAAAGTACTTTTAGATTAGAAGAAAATGTTTTTCTCTCCCTGTTTTTGATGTCCCGTAAGTTATCACCAATTTTTTGTTATATCACCAATTTTTTGTTATATCTTGGATCCTAAATAAAAAAATAATTTGCCTTTACTTTTAAATTATTCTGACAAACCCTCTATATAATGCATTAAGATGTTATCAATGAGATCAAAAAATTACTTAAGATTTGAGAGAGCAAAGAGCAAACTGCTACGCTCAACTTTATCATGATATTTTGTGAATACAGCTCGTTGTTATCCTTATTAAACATAACAACTTGACAGATCGCTACTGAATTGTCGCAGTAAAGCTAACAATAACAAAGTGGCAAAAACCGGTTGACAAATCCTCTAATACCAAACTAGGGGATTATATTCGAACTGGTATAGGCTTTGACACACTTTGACACGAAAATCGGCGAAATTTTCCATTCATTCTGTTGAGAAAATACATCCTGGTTCCTCTGTATGAATGCTGTTTCTTTGAACTTCCTCTTAAATAGATTTTCCTCCCTGGCGACGATTTTTGCCTTTTTCCCTTCCATATGATGTTGATTTTCCCAGCAATATTGAGCTATTTTTGATTCAGTTGTGTCCCCCTGTCGAGTTTTGCTTTTGTGTTCTGTAAGGCGAACTTCCATGGGTCAGCTGGTTTCTCCGATGTAGATATCCCCACACTCGCATGGTACTTAATTGGTAGATGCAGTTCTTGGTGTTGTGGCGATATTGTTTAGTTTTTGTTAATTGACTTTTCTTATTGTTGGTCGTTTTGAAGACAGTCCGAAGATAGTATTGGTTGCCTATTCTTCTTATTTTTGATGTATGATGTAATTATAATTGTCTAGTTCCTTTCAGTATTTATTTACGTCTGTCGTCCTTTGTGATCGTGTGGTCTGAACAGTTTTATTGATTATGTAGTTGGAGAAACCGTTTCATCGCGATCGGATCGAATTTTTGGCTTTTCTTTGCTTGCTTAAAGCTTGCTATTGTCCAGTATGAGTTGGTTTGCGATATACGGAAGTGGTTATGGTTGAATTCTTTTTGGTGACTAGAACGTCGAGACAATTTTCTTCTTTTTCCAGAGTTAATGTGATGCAGTTGACATGATTGAAGAATTGTTTGTATTGTTGTCCTTTTTCCAGATGATAAATATGTCATCCATATATCTTAGCCATAGTTTGGGTCTCTGCCATGATGTTCGCAGAGCTTCTTCCATAATGGCATTGATTGATAGATTGGTTCTATCAGAGAGGTGGTTGTCCTTGAGTAGCTTCTGTTCAATGATTTCGAGTGATTCTTCCAGTGGTACGTTCGTGTACAAACTTTCGACGTAAAAAGTAACAAACTGATCGTCAGGTTGTAGGTTGATGTCTCTAAGTAGGTCCATGAAGTTCTTTGAATTTTTGACAAATGATGGTGATTTTCCTAAAAGAGGCTTGATGATGAGTAGAAGATATTTATCAAGATTATAAGTCGGAGAATTGCGAGAACTGGTTATCGGTCGAAGAGGCATGTTTTCCTTATGAAGTTTCGGCAGTCCAAACATATGCGGTGCTTTGCTGTGGTGTGGTGTAAGTTTGCTCCTTTTAATAATTTCCTTTTTGTAGAGCCTCTTCAATTTTCTGGTCGTAGGTGGTGGCGGCCATTACTACAGTTTTTGCATTTCCTTTGTCTGCAGGAAGAATTTGGATCGACTGATCTGACTTAAGATCCTTGAGGACTGATTCTTCTTGCGGTGTTAGGTTTTTCTCCAATTTCGGTTTGTTATCCAAAATTATTCTGATCTTCCATCTAAATTCCTCTGCTTTTACTCTATCTCTTTCATCGATGTTTGTAGATTCAATGGCTGTGATGATGTTGACCGCTGGTATGGTGTTGGGTGCAATGGCGTACTTAAGTCCTTTGCTGAGTAACGATGATTCAGTCTGTGTAAGTGGTCGGGAAGAGATGTTGATGACGGTATTGGTGTTGCTGTTCTTTGTTTTGGACTAGGTTTTTCCATTTCTTGTCGTGTGTCTTTTGATGTTCTTCTAAGAACTTCTTATAGCGTTTCTCAATTTTTTTGAGGATAGGTTCATAGTCCTCGGCGACGGTGTGGTGTCTGATTTCCTCAAAGCGTTGTAGAATGTCATCTGTATAAAAGGGATTTACATTTTCTTCGAAGTAAGGAACACATTAGTCTGACCTGCCAGCTGAAAGGTGGTATTTAGAGACATTGATGACATGAAAATCGTGCATTTCTTTAACAAAGGAGGAGGATAATCTTATTTTTTGCTTGTTTTTTACTTTTTTGAATGCAAAGAGCTGCAAGGGCTAGTATTAGGAGCAGATTGTATGTTTTGATTTTATTTACATTCTTTTTTGTTCATTCCTTTTTGTCCTGCATTATAATAAGGGCACTGTTCAGACTTGGGGTAAAATTGTATAAATTAATGTAGAAAGTATAACTTATTTTACGGTTTCATAGCCCTTTATTGTTTTCGTTTAATTTCAATCAGAAGTAAGTGGTTATACAGGGTTCCTAAGATTTTCCTTAGGGATAGGATTTCAATAAATCAAACAGAAATGGCATAGAAAGTTCTGCGCGCACAAAAGAAACAGGTATATTGAGCAATGGTGCCAGTTTGTTATTATCTCCGGACTGCTTTCATGAGAAAAAATTGTCGCCACTCTTTCATTGTGAGCATAAATCATAGTTGCAATAATAACCGTTGACAAGATGTCTGCAAATTCCGCTAGATGGCGGCCACACCATGAGATTAAAAATTAGATGTTTTCAGGTCCAAACCACAGCTTTTTCTTGCTTAAAGGAGGCGGCAGGGTCCATTATTTACGATACTGAGCGATAAACTCGTGAGGTTGTTAACATTAGAAAGAAATATCTTCGCTTTTAATTAAATTTCTTTCCATTTTGTTCTACTAGTCACATCTATCCGGAAACGGCCAAACCATGCAGCTAGCACTAGCAGCCAAAGAAATCAATAAACGTTGCAGTTTTTCCTGCAGAGCTTTTTGCTTGCGATATTATTGATTTTAAATAAAGCTGGCCCTACACTACATTTGATATTTTCGAGGTGTTTTATGACATGATCTCGAAACATGTAGCGAACCAATTCTTCAAAACTAGCGGGAGGATAAACGCGAAAAATAAGGGGCTGCCAATATTTGTAACACCCAAAAAGGGGTGAAAAGATTTATTTTGCTCTGTTTCTTTACAAAAAACGTTTTTTTACGAAAAACTTGAGCTCTGCCACTTTTTTTATTTTTTTCTTCAACTTTCTCGAAATTTTCGTCATACCGTAGAAAAAAATTATTTCCCCCATGGTCATACTCTACTTTTATTCGAAAAAATTTAGAAACAGAGACGGGATCAGTTTTCCTAAAACGGGGGATCTTGGTTTCGAGTGAGAAGATAAAGGGCGCCGCAGGCAAAATTTTTTCAATTAAATTAGCCGAACGCAAAAATGTTAGAAAAACAAAGCACGAAATAAAAATGGCGCCGCTTACAAATTGTTTTCAAAAATTTCGTAATTTCGGGAACGCAAAGAAATAGGTCTAGAGTATAATTTTTAAGAAAAAAATATCAATTTTCTCGCCCTCCTCCACTGGGACTACAGGGGGCCGTGCACAAATTACGTAATGGTCATAGGGGGGGTGGGGGGTT
The DNA here is from genome assembly GCA_963921995.1 of Oxystoma pomonae. Classification (NCBI taxonomy): domain Eukaryota; kingdom Metazoa; phylum Arthropoda; class Insecta; order Coleoptera; family Brentidae; genus Oxystoma; species Oxystoma pomonae. The sequence goes on along the minus strand of OY998166.1, from coordinate 87,252,195 downwards.
ACAAAACGTTACGTAGGGGGGAGGGGGGTTTTCGACAGCGTTTGCATTTGTGTGAAACTAAGAAAATTTGGAATGAAAATAAGTGAAAAGTTTTTTTTTTTGGGGGGGGGGTAGTGGTCTTGAAATCATTACGTAATATTAGGGGAGTGGCGTGCCAAACCGTTACAAAACATTACATAAGGAGGGGGTCAAATATTGGTAAAATCACCGTTACGTAATTTGTGCACGGCCCCACATCTGACTGTTCCTCCTTTTTGATTTCGAATCAAAGTGCAAAACCCGGGTTGGACGTTCGAAGGCGTCAACCCGTCCTATTTGCTTGATAAAGTTTCTACGGAAATATCTCAGTCGATTTCTCCGGCCGTGTATGAACGCTTTAGGTTAGGCATTTGCATGTATCTCAGTCCCCAGCCTGTAAACAGTGCGTAAGGACAATGGTTACAAAATGAAAAGCCGAAAAATATTTTTTTTACGATATCTTTCATCAGTTTGGTATTAAAGTCGAGCAAAAACAATTTTTATTCCAGTCCTAAAGGTATGAAAATGGAAAACATTAGAAAACAACAACCTGGAATGGATTTATTACGTGTAAGATGTAGTGACAACATCGCCCCATGCCCATCCTTTTCTGCCCAATGTGCTTTTCCGTTTGTCTGCGTCTTATACACGGCTGCTTGGCCCCCTAAGGATTTGCTTAGGAACCCTGTATTACCCATTCTTATGGTTTGCAATATAATCAGTGCCCTTAGTTACAGTGTTGCCAGTTCGACTTCAGCAGTTCGATAATTCCCTACTAACTGATCTTAAAAAAAATGGTTTTTCTTAATTTGAGTTCATCGACACTTTTTTATAATTTTTTTTTAACCCCCAAAATATTCCACAATATTTTTTAGACAGAAAAACGACTTTTATTACTTTTTTTAAAATAATAATATTGGAAAGAGTTCCAGCAACGTGTTAAGATATGTACGTACGTACATTCATTATCAATTTCATAGCATAACTGTCAGTATTGTAGTTTGGATAAAATAATTTCATATATTTACTTACTTAAAATATCAGTAATATGCTAAAACGTGTTTGAATTAAGAGTGTCACTAACTTGGACATTAAGTTTTTTTTAAATTTTCTTGCTAGTTTTGGAAAGTATATTTGCACTGATATTGATTCATTCCAATTATTTCCTAACTAAAAGATTTTTTTGTCTCAAAAAAAATTTCCTGAAAAACTTTTTTCCAAAAATTTTGCATGCAAAGTTGCCCATTTGAATGAGAATGGTTCATATATACTCAACAAGAAGAAGTGTGCTGCTACCATTGTTGGAGCCAATATAAAATGTATACGAATTATGGCGCTAAGAAATCAATATTTATTACTTTTTTCCCATTTAATAATTTAGAAAAATTGTTAAAAACTACCTACTAGATGATTGTATGTACTGTATATTAATTTTAATTGGTTTGCTCTTTTTTTTTTGTGACTATAAATCCAGTAATAAACAAATTTAAAGGAAAATAAAAAGTTGCGTAACATAACAATACTTTTTTATTCTTAGGTTTGTTAAACCGGCAGTGCCAACCCCGACTCCAACAATAGTGGCGCCGCCACCATCTGCGATTGTAGCCCCTTCAAATATGCAACCCGCTAGCCCCATGGACACTAGCGTGAGTAGGGATTAGTAAGGTATGTTATTCTAAAACTAATTACAGTATTTTATTACATTACAGAGTGGCCACTCAAATTTCCTATATCAAATTCTCGGCTTTTTCGCGGTCTACGCACGGTTTATTTAAAACAAAGTTACCAAAAAAGTAAATGTCTTAACATTAAAATTGACTGTATTTTTCGTCCATGTCAGAATAAAAACTTAAAAAATATTTTATTTATTACCTTACCAGTTTTCGGACTTTCATTGCTTTTAGTTTTTGAGATACAGAAAATCCTTTTAAAATTTATACCCTTAATTTTACCCCCTTAGTGGTAAAATTTAAAAAAAAATCCTTTCTTAGTGAGTGTTGACATTACAATCCCAAACTATCCTTCAATTTTCATGGTCATAAGTCAACTGGAATAAGCTTTGCTTGCGGGTTTCTCGAAATTTTTATCAAAACTTTTTGCGAATGCAGTAGTGAAACCCCCATCAAAATGCGTTTAACTTATACTAATTTTGAGCCCCTATACCCCTATATAACGATTTTAATCGAAATTGGAGATACTTAAATGCGGGCCCTCCCCTTGAGGGACTGTCAACCTAATAATTTTTGAAATTGATCGAAAATTCTGGATTATAAGGGTTTTCGGTGTCGAGGACTAGACCCCGAAACCCTTATAATCCATCTTTCAACGTATAGGAGATACTAAAGGTGATACTCCCTCCCCCCTCGGGGAGCTGTAAACTTTATAAAATTTTTTGAAATCTGATCGAAAACTCGTAATCCTTGACCTCCAAACTCCTGTATATCAATTTTAAACGAAACTTAAATTATTACTTTGAAAAAATTTAAAAAAACACTTATTTTGATATTTTTAACGGTTAAAATACTTATCGGAAATAGGGCTGGTAATTTTAACCTCCCCTGTTAAAATTATTCAAATATCCAAAAACACCAATTTTCTGACTTTTAAAAAAGAACCCAAATGCGAATTTTCTGCTCTAATTTTGAGTTATTTGTACTCCCTTTAAAACCAAACCACTACTATTTCTCAACCCCTTGTCAAAACTTAAGAAAATGCCGAAATACAATTTTGGGATCCAGAAGATCCTTATCCCAATTTCATATGTCGCGTGGGCACCCGTTAAATTTTTTCAAATTTTAATATGTTAGAGGGGAGGGTTAGAGAAATATTTTTATCATTGCCACCCCTCCCAATGGGTACAGGGTGATCATTCATAAAGTTTCCTTTGGAAACAATTTTTTGCTATTGGACTTGGGAAGAATATTTAAAAAGCAATCAAAAAGTTAAGGCATAGATGTCAAATTTGACATTTATATTTTTAGAAAAAGAAAAATTACCGATTTTTTAAAATAAAACACCCTGTATATTTTTACATTTTTGGAAGTTTCTGACTAAACCCTTTTTAGAAACATCTTCAACCCTGCTCTATATTTAGCTTTTTATCATCGAACAATTTTTACTATTAGTTAACTGCAGTCCGGTCACCGTGTTTTTTGCCTATGCCGTTATTGTCTGACATTTGACAAGTCAAAATACAGAATATTTTGTTTATGTTGACGTTAAAAAAATAGGGCCACATCGAAAAAAATTTTTTATCTAAAATTATTTTTTTTTTTTTTTAATTTTCCGCAGCTGATTTTGTTTTTAATAAAAGGTAAACTTCCGGAAATCTTTGCCTAAGAATTTGCTAAACATGTTTCGTAGGTGTGTTGTTTAAAGGCGGTACACAATGTTAAAGTTGAGAGTAAACTAGAGTTTCGAACTTCCATTGTCTGTTTTTGTTAGTATTCACCTGATGACGATTGCAGATACATTAGCAATCGAAACGTTGAGAAAAAAGTACAAAATAAAGGGTAATTCCATTGTAACGGGTGTTACGTTTTATGTTTTGACATCCAATTTTATGTTTGATGTTGATAAGTTATTACAACAAAACTCGAATTAACTCATGTGGTCTTGACAGATGAAAATCTTTATGCAAAAAAACTCACTAGGAATCACCAGAACAATGTATTTTAGGGAATCGAATACATGTAACGGGTGTTATTTTGTTTTTTAGTTTTCATAAAAGTTAGCATAGCAACTAATACATTTTTTGATCTTAGTGTATAGCAGAAAAGGCTACCAAAGAGGTTTAATATATTTTGAGTTTTATTAATTTTTACTTCTTTTATTTTCTTTATCCTCAATTTGTAACGGGTGTTATGATTGAGGGTAACGGGTGTTATATAGTAAATTCGTTTTTATATTGAATTTTTTTTAAAGACTTTCGGCCAAGAATGGTAAAAATCAATTGCAGTTGAGGACGTATGCTCTATATAATACACCAAAACTACTTTTATACATTGTTATGTTAGTAAAAAAAATTAATAACTACATGGAAGGAGTAACATATTAATTTTAGTATTAATTAACGAGAAAAAAAAAGTAAGTACTAGCATAGTACTAAAAAATGGTTACAATACTTTAATTTGGGTTCTTTGAAGTTCAGATTTGTAGTAAATAACGCTTGGATTGTATGTTATCTAGGTTATCTGAGACCTTGCCATCTCGTTTCTAAAACGGGGCTGATTTCTTTTATTTGGCTCTCTGGTATATAGAACACCAAAAGTCCCCCAGCATTCACTGAGAGGAACTCAAAGCACTCTTTAGGAGTATTTAATATTACTTTGTAAAAATACACCAAAAATACTGTTGAAGAAATTGTGAAATACTTTTAGAATTATCAAAACGTCAAATTATTTACTTACTCAAGCAATAGTTTTATATTATGTCAAACACTGAATATACACTACTCAAGCAATTGTTTTATATTATGTCAAACACTGAATATACACAGCCTACTATGACTACTTTATTTTTGCAAGCAGTGTTATTTTTTTTTAATTTACCTGTAACGGGTGCGACAGTATTTAAATACTGTATTTTTTCAAATTTCCTTGTGGTGACTTAACATTTTTTTTTGATACTGTCGAAGCATATTCATACTTGTTGTAATGATATAGTTTCGTATAATTTTTGTATTTGCGTGTTTAGTTAGAAACACTTTTTGTATTTTTTTGTAATGGGTGTGACATATAAATAATGATGAGTTCTTACAGTTACAGATCCTAAATGACGTCTTGCATGAAAGAAATTTTATATTTATATACCACTAGTTCCTTTCAATAAATAATTCAATATGATAGATCTTAACGTGTAAGCTAGAACTCATTGTAAACAAAATTAAAATTTTCTGCATTATGAGCCTTAAAGCTTTTGTAAAAGATTAAAGTAGAATGCTGAAAGAAAGTACATAAATATAGGCAAAGTTTTGGTTGAACCTATCATTATAAGTATTCCTCTCTTTATTGAGGTGGATTTTATAAAGACACGACATAATTGAGTTTTGTGAAAATAAGGTACATTTCTGTGGAAATACTCTAAAGACAATAGAAGTTCGAAACTTTAGTTTACTCTCATGTTTCTTAGAAGTTCTGTATATGCTGCCCATAATTAACTGAATTTTCCCAACGCATAGCTTTTGGTTAGAAATTAATTCTGAACAAGTTTGTATGTTATTAAATTTATATTCTACATAAATATCACTTTTGCAAAATCCACATCTTATTCTCTCTCTCTAAGTGTAAAAAAATAATTAATTATACTAAATTTAAAATGGCTTTTTACTCTTCAAAAAGTTCCCCACGTTTTTCGATACATAACTGATATCTTCGAATAAGGTCTCTAATGTCGTTTATAACAAATTCAGGATTGTTTTCATTGATATTGCCTACTTCGATCCTAATTCGGTCCTGCAACTCTTCCAAATTTCGAACGGGCAAAGAAAAAACTTTATAAAAAAAATCAATGAATAGCGAGCTTTCCCTCAAAAAACTTTAACTTTCAGATAGGCCCAAAGTCACGTGTCCGGAGGAGTGAGATCTGGGCTGTTGGCCGGCCACCTTATCTGTCCATTCCGTCCTATTTACTCTTGAAAAAATTCCGTGAGAAACTCCCGGACACGTGCTACATTGTGTGGTCCGGCCCCATCTTGTTGGAACACAATCCGGTTCAAATCATTTAGTAATTCTTCTTGAAGAATATTTAAATACCTTTCTCCATTCAGTGGATGTGCAGGAAAAAATGGTCCTATAACTCGGTTTCTTAAAATACCACACCAAACGTTGACAGAGATGGCTCTCTGTCAACGTTTGGAAATTGGGATTTTGTTCCAATGTGTTTAACATGTAAGTTGAAAACTCAACTCTAGTTACCTTTTGGGCAGGAGTAAGCTTTTGCCTTATTCTCGTTTTGTAAGGCTTAAACTTGTGTTCCTTTAAAACTGATTGAATTTTTCCATAGCTACATGGGCCTCCTAGATTCTCTTGCCTTAAAATTGTCGAAAGGAAGTGTAAGAGAATATTTAAGTCAGCATTTTCATTTCTCCTTACTCTCCTTCTTCTTCTCTTAACAGAAGATGTGTCCTGAAATAGTTTGAAAATTTTCCTCATGGTTACTTTAGAAGGACAAACCCGGTTAGGGTATCTTGTTTGGTAGCGTTTCTCCGTCTGTGCTGCATTTTTTCCGTTTCTTATATATATATAAAACATTAAAATATCGCGCTTTTCATCATCTGAAAACACCATTTTGGGAAATCACATTGACCACGATACATTTAACACGGTATGACAATGCGCATTTCGGCGTGACGTCACTTTGTGACCCCGATACCAAAACATGGGCATAGAAAAGGTATTAATTTTCCTTAATGTAATTTTGGGCCGCCGCGCTTTTAATGTGTTTTTTGGTTTGTAAGCGTTTCCTAAAACCATAGACTAAATATATAGAGCTATGCTAAAACATAAGTGTTAAAAGAAATAATAAAAATTTACAATTTTTTTACTTTATTTGGCGTTTATTTGGCAGGCAATTATCGATTTCATTTCTACGACTTTTTCCCTTGGTAATCTAAAGTATTTAATGTTTTTTATAATTCTGTAATAATTTTTACATTTAAAAACAGCGCACTTTCACATAGTAAATAATTATTTTAAATAAAATTTGACACTGACCTAATCATTACCAAACAACAAAGTAGAACATTGTAGAAGGCAGTCTCTCAATGAAATCGTTTTGTTTTTGGAGGGCGAGCGAGATTATTTTTGTTCCTTTACGCTTTCAAATAAAACATGTGACAAGTATATCAGCGCAGTGAACTCATTCTGTCAATCGAGCACGCTAATAAAACTTCGAATGTTGACGTCAGTGTATGATTGCGCGAAAACCGACGGAATTGGGCATAAATAGTAGCATACCGTGTTAAGTGTATCGTGACATTGACACTAAGTCTCAATGTGTCAATTTGAAGGGAAACATAAACTGCAAACCCAATGGCAACGTCAAAAAATGCATGGTGATTGACTGATCTTAATAAAACTTCTATAGCTAACTAAAAAAAAAAATTTGTTTGATGATAAAAAGCTAAATATCTTAAAAACTATTATGGATAAAACAGCGCTGAATAAATTTCTAAAAAGGGTTTAGTCTTAAGCTCTCGAAATTGTAAACAAATATAGGGTGTTCTATTTAAAAAAAAAAACCATCATTTTTGTATATTTCGGAAAATATAAATGCCAAATCTGACAGCCGTGCCTTAAAAGGAAGGAATGTTCTGCTCTTATTGACTGCTTTTTAAATTAACTTTCCAATTCCAAACGCAAAAAACTTTTCCCAAAGGAAACTTTATAAATGATCACCCTGTACAGGGTGAGCCAGAAAAGTTCAAAAATTGACTACTTTGTACTCGCTAAATCCTTGTTCTTACGGAAACTATGAAATGAAAAAAAGTGAGTGTCAGGTATGTTGTTTAGGAAAGCACAACTAACATTTTTTAAGGATCTACATTTTAAAGTAACATTTTAGCCCGTATTTATACAGGGAGTCTAAAAAAATTGTTCATAAATGGTCAAAAATCGTATATTTTTGATGATCTTTAAAGCAATAAAACATTAAAAATACTTCTTGGGGGGGTCCTACTTGCTCATACGACAATATTAACTTTTCTCTTACCTACTAAGGTAATAAGAAGGTAGGTAAATACAAACTTTACGTAAACGTAAGTAAATATATTTAAGTCGGATCGTAATATTCAATTATTATGCAATGATGTTACATCAAGTACGCCTGAACCCGTAATTACTATGGCTCAGAATTAATTGCGTTAACACTATCTCACTGTATCATATTTGAGCCACTGTCCCCCCTTTACTAAGGTTTTTTTTAAAAGATGACGATGCAGTAAACGTAAAGTTTGTATCCATAATTACCTACTTACAATCCCAATAGGTAAAAGAAAAGTTCAAATTTTCGTCGTTGGTAGGACCCCCCCTCCCCGAAGATCTTTTTGGTACAGGGTGTTTGATAACTGGAACACTCAGTATCTTGTTTATTATTGAAAATAAAGGGTAGGTTTGAATTCAAAAATTTCTTGGCAAATTGCAACGAACTTAAGTGCTATAACAACTTTGTTTTGTTCCCCTTGGTATACAGGTTGTGGCAATAAAGCTAATTTTTGTAAATAGAATACTCAGTATATTTTTGCATTTTTTAATTTTTCAAAAAATTAGCTTTACAAAAATACCAAACACTATTGAAATATATTTTGTAGTTTCTGAGATATTTGCGTTTAAAATTTTAATAAAATACATTAGAAAAGACCATCTGATCACTTGCCTTCAATCGTTTTTTTTCAAGGCCACTAGATTTTTAAGTTTATATTGTTAAAATAAAGAAATACATTCATGGCCCACTTGGTAGCTTGTTGGTCAGTTGGTCATTTCCAATATATTTTCATTTTGACAATTATTAAAACTTAAACGCAAATATCTAAGGAACTATAAAAGATATTGAAATAGTGTTTGATATTTTTGTAAAGCTAATTTTTTTAAAAATTCAAAAATGCAAAAATATACAGGGTGTTCTATTTTAAAAAATTGTCTTTATTGCCACACCCTGTATACCAAGGGTAACAAAAAAAGTTGTTATAGCACTTAAGTTCGTTGTAATTTGCCAAATTTTTGAATTTAGACCTACCCTTTATTTTCAATAATAAAAAGGATACTGAGCGTTCCAGTTTTAAACAAACACCCTGTACATCACTGATGCACATGAATTGGACAACCATTTATTGTTTTATTGCTTTAAAGACCATCAAAAATATTTCGCCACAATAAGAATTTTTGACCATTTATGAACAATTTTTTTAGCCCCCCTGTATAAGTACGGGCTAAAGTGTAGATACAAGAAATGTTAGTTGTGCGTTACTAAACAACATACTTGAAACTCACTTTTCTCCATTTCGTAGTTTCCGTAAAAACAAGGATTTACTGAAGTACAAAATAGTCAATTTTTGGACTTTAACCTTGTTTTCTGACTCAACCTATACCCATTGGGAGGGCTAGTAATGATAAAAAATATTTGTCTGACCCTTCCCTAAAATATATTAAAATTTTAAAAAAATTAACGGGTGCCCACGCTACATAAGAAATTGGCGTGGTTCTTTAAGAGACGGGAACCCCACTATAAAGCACAACCACAATATGGCAACGTTTGTTTTAAAAATTAACATTTAGGTTATTTTAACCATCACTGACAAATTCGCATTGAAAATGTCTGCCACATTGGTGACACCTTCAGAAATAAGGATACTTTATTCACAAAGTTTCCCAGCCACTATCATGTTACGTAAACTGATAATCTGGGTTTTATTTATTTTTGTTTATGGTTGAAATAAAAGTGTAAACAAACGAAGTGAATTTGAAATAAGAAATTCGCTTAAAAATTGAAGTTTTACATCTAGAAAATAAATTGAGTGTTTCAGATACCTTAAACAGTGGTTGCCATATTGCGCAAAATAGCAATTTTCGTTTTATGGAAATCATAGCCAAACGAAGAATACTAGACAAATGAGATTTTGCATACAAGCCTAAAATTTCACTTCCAAATGCGATACAGAGTTTTTTTAGAAAAAAACTATTTAAAAAAAAATAAATTCCAAAATTAAGATTTGGCACATTGGGCTCTGTAGCGCAATTGGGAGTCATATAATTAGTATGTGTGCAAAATTTCAGCACCCTGTATATATTATATAGATAAATGGTCATTGCGAGAAGCATTTTTGGCTGAATTAGTTAGCTCTTTTGTTTTTGCAACATTTTTTGTCCCATTAGATAAACTTAGAGGTGCTCTATACAATTGACAGTTGTTGTTTTACCAGAGGTAAGCAACTCATATTGCCCTCTTTTTCAGTTTTTAAATGAAGATGACTTTTTTGGTTAGTAAAATATATCAAACTTTCACAAAAATTCCATTTTTATCCAGAAAACAGCAAAAATTGTAATTTTTCAAAGCGTAAAGTGTAAAACAAGGTGGTATTAATTTCTTTCAATCAAAGTTCTTTACGGTTTTTAAATTTACCAAAAAACGTGTTCTACTAAAGTATATTTTAGCACATCTAAATAATTTAACAGGTATTTAAGAAAATTATTTAAGGGTCATCATTATTGCAATGTAATTTGATGTACATACGTTTATTAATAAAAAATGTGACACTGGCAAAATTATTTGTTTCCAATGGTTGTTCAGAACAACTGCCAAATCAAGTTGCTTTTACCATAGAGAAAGTAATAGCTACGCGAGAGTGACCGATACTGTGTTGTACTCGGGGAAAATTGCTTGACGGCGACACAAGCGCAGCCAGTGGCTACAGGAAGGAACTACTTGTACAGCCAGACGTATAATAAAATACATATATTCTTTTGGTTAATTTTTTACACACACTTACTTATTTAATAATAAAAAAACTTAACAGGCGCCGTTTTTTCATGCTTTTTAGTGTTAAAAAAGCAATGCATTCGCGAAAGGTTTTAACTCTATATAAACCTTAACTTTGTACTGTTCCATGCAGCTATCTTTAGCTTACAAAAAGTTTTTTGGACCCTTTAAAAATCTAAAATAGGAGGTAGGAGTTATAACTATGTTGAGGAATATTATCAAATATTAAAGATAACAACATTTTATTATGCTATTTTCTTTTATTAATTGGGAAAAAATGCCAGTATAAAAGTCTTACAGATTTTATAAACGTTTTAACCTATATACTCTGTATAAATCATCACAATATTTTCTTCAGCTCTCTAGCTGTAATGGTAATGATCCGGCCTTATTTGAATGGCATTTAAGACTTTACAATAAGTTTTTAATCCACTACTTATATAGCTAATCTCATAAACTCGCGCGATTTCCAACCAAAACTAAAAAACCGCTTGCCAGGCTTGACAGACTTTGACAAGCGGTGGCAAAAACCGGCAGGTACAAAATTAAAATTGTGTGAAATACATTTCGACATTGAAAAATGTTCCGTCTTTCTTTTATAATCATATAGAAAGAGATGGACAGGGCAAGGTAGGTGTTTACTTAATACAAGCAGGAACGTAGTTCCTGCGCGGCCCTATCTTTCTGTTAGTCTCCATAATTTACTATGCTGTCTGTTGCTTACCTCTGGTAAAACAATAACTGTCAAAAATTATATGCAGGGCCTCTAGATAAACTAACATCCTCGTTTAGTCACAACATGGAGTCGTTCTGATTGATACATTTAAACGATTTTTCGGCTTTATTAGTTGTTTTTTTTCACGGTTTTACTAGACCCGGTTTTCCCGATTGCGTGGCCACCCTGCATACTATTTAAAGAACTGCACGTTACCCACATTTACTGTACATAAAATTGGGTGTGCCAAAAAACCGTTAGGTTCTACTATAACTCCAGTAGCTTACTTATTTGGCACACCCATACATTTTAATATGTTATCTAGTTTTATTTTGTTTTTAAAAATATGCTACTTCTGTTTTAGGTTTGCACCGCTGTAAAAGTTTGAAAAGCACGCTTCTAAATACTGTTTCGATGGACTTTTAAAAAGTTTCTCAAATAATAATTGGCTTTCACGTTTATAACTACTGTTAACATTGTTTAGATCTATATTATAGCCTGAATACAGGGAAAAGTCGCTAATTTATTACCTATTGTTTTGCTTTGGTCGCTATAACGTTCATTACATTATAATGTGTACTTGTGAAGTAATTTGTAATTTTTCTCCCCGATCTTTAAATCGTGCATTGTTGAGCCAATTTATGAGACTGGGGTTGGGAATGAACCTACCGCTTTTAACCAACTTTTGGTATTTTCCTATCTATACAAGATGGGAACTAAGAGCAGGAATTATAAACTTCAGTCCGTTCAGTTCGCAGTTCAGTACGTCAATTTTAGTATTTATAAACTTGGTTGGCAGTCAGCAGCAATGATTTATTGAAAATAATTTGGCAATTTTGACAGCTTTTAGTTGATGCTACAGGTAAATAAAGACTAAAATAAAAATATGAAATAATTCTGGTTTATACAGCCAAAAAAAATAATAACTTTGAATCAATCAGCACACAACTTCTGCACACGTAAACAAAAGTGAGTTACACCAAGAATTGAAATAATTAAACTACATCATATAAATCAATCAATCATTTATTGGTGCTAATATGCTTACACATTTACACAAGTCATGTTACAAAGTTTTATCATAAATCTCAATCTTTAAAAGTAATTTTAAAAAGTTGGGTAAAATTACAGTGAACATTTAAAAAACAGAAAAAAAATTATAAAAAGAAAATTAAAGGCAAAAATCACAAGTAAACAAATAGTGTAAAAAAAACACAAATGCGCGATGACGAGTTTAAAGTAAAATACTCTTTTCTTAAATAATATCTGCCAAAAAAAACAAAATATTCAAAAAACCCAGGTAAATGACAACAAATGTCAGGCTATGTGCATCAAGGGGGCATGCGCAAATCCATTTTCAAATAAAAATAAAAAAGTTCCCCATCACTTTATTTAAATTTCTTTTTTTTCTGCTGTATAAACACCTACACTCTTCCCCATAAGCTCAACTTTTATTTTAATTTTTGTTTGTCTGTATAAACCGGCTTTATTTAATTTTTCTGAGGTATCGTTTATAGTCGTTCTAATTTTAGTATTGGTCCCTATACTAAAAAAGTTAAAACCATTTTTCCTTATGGGAGTGTCCATACAGTATTTTTGCTTTGTTTTTGTATTAATACTAGAGATACTGAATTTGAAGAAGGGTTACTGATTAATGTTGAACAATTTACATGTTTGTGGGATCTTTGGGATCCTAATCAAACATTTTTCAGTGATAGTTAAAACCTTAGAACATTGAACTACTAGAAGTAGTCTGGTCTGTCTGGTTACACGGGTTGTTGGAGTGCAACATCTACAGTGGGGAAAGGGGAGAAAGAAATCTGTGTTGCCAATTTTAATAACACAATTATGCAACAAAAAACTTATTCAATTTGGATTAAGTTTTGAAAATATATGTTGAAAAAGCTAATATACATATATAATACTCACAACCTATTTAAAACTTTCGACGTTTTTGAAAATTTAACATGTTTTCCTTAAACATCTTCTTTTGTAGTCAACGTGGCAACATTGATTGTTTATTGCGGTTTTTCGATTTTTCCTGGAATGTCATTATTGTTTTAAAAGTGAAAGTTTCAGCACTTGTCAATAGTTTTTTTTTTATATTTTTGTGAGAAGTTTGTGGCGAAAAATGGTTCCGAAGTGTATTATTATATGCAAGTTGAAACAGAAGCCGGGGGACCGCAGTATTTCGTTCCACAGGTACGTTCTTGGTAAACAAAGGCAGGAAATCTGTGTTGCCGGCTTGTCATTAATTTCAGTGTAAATAGGGATTTCCATAGCAACTTTTTCTTATTTTTATAGTTGTACATCCTACTTGAATACATTTTTAGGTTTTTTATAAAAACATAGATTTTTATTACTATATCTAGACCATTTATTTAAACGGAACTAAAAATTATTGAAGGTATTTTGAATAATATTAAAAACAGGGGAAAACGTATTAGGTTAACATGACAACAATGGGGTGAAGATTTTGAACTCAAATACCCTGCCCTAGGTCTGAAAAAAAGCTCCTTCTAGTAGTTCAATGTTCCAAGGTTAAAAAAAATACTAAGACGAGTATGATCAGTAGTATATACTAACACAGGATCACGCGCTCCCCAAATAGAATGAAATGAATATTTTACTATTTATTAAAAAGCAACTTGGCTATTTCGAACGCGAGCGCGGCGTACTGAAAACACTGAACGCGCACTGAATTGATTGTCAAATTCCTATAGTGCAATTGATCTGCGAATTAAAAGTTTATACTTTCCAGTTCTTGTTGTTAGCTTGTCTTGCGTGACAACTCCATAGGTTTTATCTTTTTTATCTGTAAAATTGAAACGGTGGTGACAAACTAAAAATATGTGGATTGATAATAAGAAAAAAAAATGTAAGCGGAGTTGCTCTATTTTAACGTGAGACCAGTCTCGAACATTTGGTAAAAATTGATATAATAAATTGGAAGAAAAATGCAAAGTTAACACTGAAAATAACCTTTTTACAATTTTTAAAAATACATTCTTGAAAAATTCTAATTTATTCGTTTTTTAGATAAACAATTATTTTATTGAATTTCGATCAGTAAATTGAGTAATTAATATGGGTATATTTTCAGACTTTTAAATGTTTGTATATTGTGGAATACAGAAAAATCTAGATAGAAGTTGTCGATGAATTAACAAGTCTTTTTGTGATATTAAAAATTTATAACAATAAAAAATTAATATTGTCTTAAATATTCCTGTGTTTTTGAATTATTTTAAAAATATATTCACTCACTGCAGAACAAGAATTTTTTAATGCATTCAGTAGTAATATTTATAATCCAATATAATTAGCTCCTAATTTAAGCCATATTATGTAGTGTCAAATTAATAAACATTTAAAAAAACTGATTTTATGTGTAGAAAAAAAAATGAGGTGATACTAGAAATAAACTAATATTTGAACGATCTTTTGGTAACGTTTCCAAGATTTTTTTATTTACACATTGCAATTTGTTATTTTTTTTGGATGTATTTTTTGTATTAGCTTAAGCTATAAAACGCAAGTTAAAAACTTCTAAAGGGATAGAAAAACGTTCTAATTTTTTTATTAAGAATCTTCATTGTTTATTTGTAGTTAACAATTTAATTACGTATTGGTTGTATACAACATTTCTATTCTATGTTTACGAATAGTTTTTGTATTATTACACTGACTTTTTTTTAAGGATGTTGATTTTGCTCACGGTTTTTTGTCCTGTTTTTTGATTTGTAAAGTTCAGTATGGATTAGTTTCTAAATAAAAATTTGAACTAACACCCTTTCTTGTTTTAAATTAGTAAAGACTTGGCCAACGGCCTCAAAAAAATGTATACATCATTCCAAAAAGTGTTAATGTAAATTAGGTAGGTCTGCATTCTGTCGGATGAAAATACTTGGCCTTGGCCATATTTAGTAGTTTCTAGAAGTTTGAAAATTAATGGCGATTTCGTTTAAAAATAAAAACTTTGGGAATTTTGATGTAAATTTATGATTTTCTCATTAAAAAACATGTTTATTACGAGATTTTTTTGTTTTTAAATTTTGAAAAATCGTGGCATTTTTTTGACAGATTTTTGAGGTATTATACTCTTTAGGACGTCACAAAGCGAAAAGCAAATAATTCAAGAAATATGTCTTCTCTCGAAATCGACCAAAAAGCGAAGTATGTGTGTGATAAGCGAATGTCGCATTCCTATCCAAACTTCTCCCCGCTCTTCAGGAAACTCACTTTTAAAACCACCACAATTTGGTCAAACTGCTTTTTTCTGTTTCTCTTCAAACTCTTTGCAAAATTTTACCAAAGAAGCATAATTAACTTTAGACCTCTCTAGCTCTGAACAAATTGTGTCCCGCTCTGATTTTAACGCCCTCTATCACTAATAAAAGGACAACAAATCACAGGCTATACCACACAAAGAACATAAGCTACGTTCGGTATATAGATCGCAGATCAGACGGATTTTTGATCAGCTGATCGTCGATTAATCCGAGCAAGTAGCATTACCGAACGGGTTCAGATTTAAACTTTCTAACCTAAGTTTTTTTTATTTAAATTTTTTTATATTTTTGTCGGCTGCTGGGCTTTTGAGTCTGAAAGGTAACATGAATAACATGGTTTTAGAGGCTATTTGTGCTGTAGTGCACGGACAACAAATAATGTTTGAAGATTACCCAATAAACCAAATCCCCATGGGCCGAAATTGGGAAACTGAAGGCTTTGAGAAGTGACGGATTCGGACCGAAAGTACCCGCCGAAGCGGCGCGCTTAACGTTATGACCCTTCTGCCTCCAGGCGACTGCGAGTCGGATACCCACTTGAAGTATGGAGCTTCCTGGGGCGGGGGCGTGCCGCCTTCATTCCAAACATCAGCCACAGGGAATTACCGCTTTCGACCATCCAGATTTTACCACTTTTGTATCATAGGCTAGCCATAAGCTGCCATGTGGATTTAATGTAGTGATTTATACAAATATTTGTTGCATATTGCACCGCAATGTTAAACCTAGTTTAAATTTAATTGATGTTTAGAATGTGATACCTTAGTTTATTATGAAAGCACATTCTAAACTACAATTAAATTGAAAGTTTAGTTTAGTTTCTTTATTGGTAAGTATTACACAAGTGCTTTCACAAGTCAAACCAATTTGCAATAATAAGGAACAGAAATTTATATAATTTTTTTATTCTTTAAAATTAGTACAGGCACTTTGATTTGGTGTAGAAAAAATATCATTTAACAAACACACTAGAAAAGTCCATTGCATTTTTCCAGAACTCATCACCCTGCTGCAGGCTGAATCGTGATCAAGCTATATCTGAAACAATGAAAAAAAAAAGGATTTTACAAATTACATTTTTGATTAAGAATCAGTTTCACAAAATATGGTACATGTTTTTTATTGTTCTTAGTTATGATGAACATTATTCTGATAAAACTATAGAGACTCAAAAATTTATTTTACATAAAAAGGCCTAGAAAGAACTCCTTCCAATTTCCTATGGAGCGTGTGCACCCATTCAATTTTCTCAAATTTTAATATGTTATAGGAGAGGGGCAGACAATTTTTTCTATCATTGCCAGCCCTCCCCCCCCCTTTACTACTAGGTTCATAAGTATAGGTGGTTAAAGATACAAACTTTACGTTTACTGCATAGTCATTTTTTCAGAAAATGTTACTAGGTCTGTGGAACGGAAATCTTTGTGTGACTTTGGTGGGTTTTTTTTATTAACTTTCATTTAATTAAGCTGTAGCTCTAGTGTCCAGATATGTTTAGACTTAACTTTTTTAATGCTGTGGGCTATCCTTTGCAATTTTATTTTTAAAGTTGTAGGCTAGCTTTGGCAATTTTAATTGAAAGTTCTGTATTTAAAAAAAAAAAATAACTGTATGTATTGTATAATATCAAATTTTACTGAGTTATGTAATATCTGTTTTATTGATTAAACTTAATATTAATTATATTTATTTATTTATTTAATGAATTTGACACAATTGACACCCTCTCGGTAAAAATCTAACTTATACAATGATCAAATAAAGTCTAATCTAAACTTTTGGGTAATACAAAACTGACATAATTATTATCATATGTAAATGGCACTTAATCTTCCAAAAACAGCCTATGATAGATTTAAAAAGGATGAACAGATGGTTATAATCTAAGGTTATAATGACAAAATACTGACCACCTTATTAAAATTCTCAGTTATAAAAAGTGATATAAAAAAATCGATTAAGCCACTAGTTTTAGGATCATTTCTACTACAAAATAAACACAACTTGTATTTTTACAGAAGACTTTGAGTAATGAAAAATATATTTACCTCCAATTAATAAACCAACTTATAGAAATCCTGATGTGTTCTCAAGCTATTCTTTGGTCCCGTGTAGCTACACTGTGGTGGCACTATGCAAGTTGTTCCTTGAATACCTTGCCTATCATTTTTCTTATGATTTCTTGGGAAGTTTTTTTGTTTGAAACTGTAAAAAAACAATAATACAATAGTAAGAAAACAATAGTACTTGTTTGGTTGGGTGTTGAGTTAGTAAAACAACAATTTACCCAAAAAACTGTATTTTAGCAAGAGAAAATTACAACTTTCTTCTTGTCTTAAATTTTACCTTGACTGACTTTTTAGGTTAAGTGGCAGTCTAGAGTTGCCACCATAAAACGTAAGCCATAAGACACAAGGAAAATGAACTATGGCTTATCAATGTTGATGATTATAGTTCACAGAAGTAAGCAAAAAATTAATGCTTTTTATTTCTTACTGTCTTACTGCTTATGGCTTAAGGCCTATTTACTCAAGTTTTAATGGCTAATGCCCAACACATAATTTTGTCTTCTCTCTCTACTTTTTGAAGAAATGCATGCATTAAAACTTTAATATAACTGAACTTTTTACGTTGCAGCAACTCTAGACTGCATGTAGCTTTTATACCAAAAAAGCTCTCAAAGTAAAAAACACAAAAATGGTAACCCAAAAATTATAAACAATACTTACATATTTTCATTCTCCTCCTGTTGACTTATTTTTTGTGTTTGTATAGCAATGATGACAAGGTTAACTGTTCAGAAGACCACGCTTAAGAGACAGGCAATTTAAAGAACATTTCAGAATGTACCACTCAACTCAACTCCAGTTTATAAATCACCCCTCAAAAAGCTCGCGCCAGTCGATGCCGATGGCGCAATCGTCTTCAATCTATATTATGTCTGACTGAAGCTTACATAAAAACGTACTTAAATGGTTTTGATTTTCCACTTTTTCTTAAAATCCCAAAAAGTTCCAACACAAAACTAATAATAAATAAAAACATAACCCTAAAAGTTTAGATTAATCTGGAAAATCCGTCTAAAATTCAGAGCAGAGCGATCTAGCTCCGATTGATCTGGATTCATTAAACAAACGCGCCAGATTTACCTCCCCTACCTCCGCTACGAATTGCCGAACGATTTGGAGCAGTCTGATTGATCGGATCTATATACCGAACGTAGCTATATTATGTTATTTTTTTGTGGATATACTAAATTACACAAATGTTGTGAAATGGCAAGCGATGAAAAAAAGTAATAAGTGAAAGCGTTGTTTGAACAATGGTCAAAGACAGCACTAGAAGGATTAAAATTAAACTTTTTTTGAAAATCTTTCATTTTTCCTATGCCTATACCTTATTTCGTTGTATGAAAAGCTTATTTAAATTATATAGCATGGTGTGTCTCTTCAAACTGTGACTTTGACAATAAAACCAATTTGATTTTAATATGTATTAACATGACAAGAATTCACAATTTTTAGATCAGGGTCATTTCAAATCAAATCAACCAGAGGTTTGGCAGACCATCTCCCCGATTTCGATAATTTTTGGTACATTTATTCTACCCATAAAGGGAATGAAAAATCCCAAATTAAATTTTTTTTTGACAATTAGTTTTTTTAGAATTTTTGAAAATCAAAACAAACTACAATTTTGTTTAAACCTGTACCTAAAGAAATGAAAATATCTCGGTAACTACTTGAACTAGAACAGTTGTTTGTAGCTCGTGTTAAAGGTATTTTAAATACCTTTCGAATGATGTATGTACTTTTTGTTAAAAAAAAATTGAAATAAAAAAAAATATATTTTTTTAAATATCTATTTTGTTTCTGGATATTTCGCCAAACTATTTACAAAATTTCAAGATGGAGACTTGATGGGTTTATCAAAAAAAATTATTTAAAAAAAAATTGGTTATGTGATACAAAAAATGGGCTTTAAAATACCTATAAAACAAGGTTTTACTCGCTTTTGTACAGTACAGTTCTCAAGATATTAATCTTTTTGTGTATTTGGTTAAAATTGACTGTCTACAGTCATTTATCAAAATATGAATATATTGAGAACTATACATACTACAAAAGCAAGTGATTGTTTTAAAGGTACTTGAAAGGACATTTTAATGAAGTATCACATGACCCCATTGTTTTTATTTTCAAAATTTTTAAAATAATTTTTTTTATGAACCTATCAAGTCTCCATCTTGAAATTTTGTAAATAGTTTGGCAAAATACCTAGAAACAAAATATATTTTTATAAAAATGCTGATTTTCAAAAATATATAAAAATACCTTTAATACTATAAACTATCGTCCAAGTTTAAGTAGTTATCGAGATATTTCAACGGATCAAAAAAATTTTAAATTGGGATTTTTCATCCCCTTTATGGTTAGAATAAATGTACCAAAAATTATCGAAATCGGCGAGATGGTCTACCAAACCTCCCTTTTTTTTTTGGTTGATTTCATATGAAATGATCCGACCCTTCAGGGTAGACTTTTTGTGTTATAGAAATCGTGTTAATCAGTTTGAAACAAAACAATTTTGAAAACCCTATTTTTACGTCCTAAGTTATTGGATGTTAATAATTTTTGACTGCGTTTTATTAGATAAGTAGGTACCTATAGTTTTAAATTTTCCATTTTGGCAAAAGTGACATCATTATAGTATACAGATTTCTTGACTTATTCTGCATAAATATTTTTGATTGATTTTTCTCAAAGTATATATTTTTGAGATATATATACCCCTAGCTGTAAAAAAATAAATAAAATCTTTGATTTTTAAAGATACCCCATTATCAAACTGTAAGACTTGACTTTTCTATTAAAAAACACAACTTGTGCACGTTTCATTGGTTTCCATTTGTCCGTAACTTGTATGGTCCCTGTACATATACCGATAAGTACCAGTACATAAAATCCTACCTGACTTTAATAAAGTCGGCACTATTTCTGACAGTTCCACACAAAGGTAAACAATAAATACATATTTTTTACACATCTGTTATGGGACGGCGCGGCGCTCTTCTTGATTGCTAAAAGCTATCGAAAACCTACGTTTGAGCTATCCAGCCAGAGCTTTTTTGATGGAGGGGACTGTCAAAATAATGTTGACTTATTAATATAATGTTTGTGCCGGCCAAATGTTTGATGACATGTTATATGACAAAAATGTCGGAAACCTTTTAAGCTTTATGCGGTACTGTCAAAAATAGTGGCGAGTCAGGCTATGCCGACTTTATGTACCGGAAAATCCCTATTAGACGTCGGCACAAACATTATATGTGAAAGTCGACATTATTTTCGTAGCACCGCGCACAAGAAAGCTTCGCCCGAACGTAGGTTTCCGATAGCCCCGGAAACCAAGAAGACCGCCGTCTCATAACAGATGGATAAACTTCATTAGTCAGCCTATAATGTACCGAATAAGTCCTTAATAAAGGGTGGAATTAACTTTAATTATGTCAACTTTATGGGTGGCATATGATCTTGCCTAGATGACAACAATGTCAGAAACCTAGAATCATAAAATATTGAAGACTTTATTAAGTCAGGCTATGCCAACTTTTTGTACCCGCGATAAGTTCCTATCATCTTTAATTCCACATTTTGAAACACCTTGTATGTAAAACGTAACCCTGCCAGAATACGCCCCGATTTTTTTCCCTACAAATCTTATAAACGATTTTGCTCTCCAACCAATAATAATCCCACAAAATCCAAAAGTTGAGAAGGCTAGGACAACCTGCATGATGTGTGTTTTTTCCCAAAGGATAATCAAATTAATAAATACAGTTTTTAAAGACAAACAGGAATCTATAATTTATTGGAAATATTCCTTTCTGTCTTTCCATATATTTCACAATGATAACAACAGTACATCATGTAATTTTTTTCTAGGAAGAAATGAAATAAAAGTCAAGTTTTCAAATTTTTATAATTTTATCTTATTAAAAAATAACATACACGCCTAGTGGGTTTTCGCGGCGAGCCTCTTGTCCCTCTCTTCGGCGATGGAAAGTTTTACTCCCTTTCCTCTTGGCAAGGAAACAAACGCCTTACTTCCCTTTCCAATGATAAATACATTGTGTAACCTGAAATAAAATTTATTAATTTTAGTACAAGCTAAAGACCCGCAGCGGTTTTAACTGTTATTTTCCCGTTTTTCTAGCTTTAAATGGTCATAACTTGTGTTCTTGTGAACCAATTTTGATAAAATAAGCCGATGTCCTGTCCAGGAGTTCAACACATCCAGTAGTGAAACTCCAATCAAAATCCATTTAGTAGTTTTTATGTGAAGCTGGTACAAACAGATAAAAATTCTATTTTAAATTTTACAGGGTTGAAACTGATTTTCAATTTTTGAATTCCCTGACTATTCCAGGTGTTCCCTGGCCAAAAATAAAAAAATCCAGGTTATTTTACAAGTTCTAATAAGGACATAATTTTTTTTTAAATGTTTCTGTCCTAAAAACCTTAAAGAAAAGGTAATCACAAGCATGTGGACCTATATAACTGACTTTTCCAGGTCAGTTTTTAAATTCCTTGACTTCTCCAGGTTTGGTTAGAAGCATTCACCAAAAATTAAAAAACAAGTCAATGCATATTAGATGTATTGACATTGACACCCACACAAAAATGCAAAAGAATGATATGCTTACTGTCTTTACATATTTATAATCCATTATAATCTTTCAAAAATTAGTGTTTAAATGTCATATTTTTTATAGTGTGGTGTTATTTTTCTTAGTTCTTTAAATATTAGCATTTAAAATAATAATTATGTAAAACTCAATCTCACAAACTGTAAGAGATACTTACACTATGATCTCTTTAAAAAGGTAATTTTTTGCCAATATCTACAACATAATTTACTTTTAACAAAATTAAAACTGAATTAAAGAAAGCTTCTAATATTGATATTTTCATTATTATTTAGTTAACCCTTTCTTGGTAAGCTTTTTTTTCTTAAACATCCCTTTCAAAAAAATTATGCTCTTAATATTTAAACTTGGATTTAAATTATAAATTATTATGACAATAAAAAAAATACAATGAACCTCAAAATAGACCAATTTTTTGTTGATTGAGATTTGGTTTCTGAAAAATTTTTAGGCCATAATTTTGCACACCATAAATTAAATTTTGCACACCCCAAGGGAACCCACAATAGGATTCTCCAGTAACGAGGTTGCCCCCCCCCCTGATGATATTTTTTGAAAATTTTGGTATAATTCGAAAGGTCCAATTTTGCACACTGCATGGGAACCCACAATGGGATTCTTGAGTAATGAGGTTGCCCCCCCCCCAGATGATATTTTTTGAAAATTTTGGCCTCATTCAAAAGGTCTAATTTTACACACCCATTCTGAAATTTTGCACTACCCAATTCAACCCTATCGCAGATTCCCATGGAGTGTGCAAAATTAAGCCTTTCAAATGATACCAAAATTTTCAAAAAATATCTGGGGGGGGGGCAGCCTTGTTACTTGAGAACCCTATTGGTGAACCCATGGGGTGTGCAAAATTTCAAAATAGGTGTGCAAAATTGGACCTTTCTAATGATACCAAAATTTTCAAAAAAGTTTATATGGGGGGGGGTACAATTAAGTTAGAAATGACCACAGTTACTCGTAGGAAGGTGTGCAAAATTATGACCTAAACATTTTTCAGAAACCGTATCTGGGGTTGATCGCGGTATTTAAATTTGTGTTGTTATTAATCAGGCAAAAATCATATAAAAAGAATATCGTCAACTAAAGCCCAATAAGCTGCATTGTTTATTTTCAAATTTATTTTGTAGTTTGGTAGTCACTCATATTTATATGTTTTTCTTCCTTCTGTGCATTTAATTTGTATTTTCTGCTACTTGTAACATACTTCCATGTTGCTATATAGTATGTTATACTGGTCGATGAAAAGACCTGCAAAGCTAACAAGCATAGCATTTAGTTTTTGCAGTTCTAAACGCCACTCTCAACTAGTTATTTCATTGGGTAGAGCTGAGACTGCAGACAGACAAAAAGCTAGAGAAGAATGTCATTTTACCTAATGGTAACTTTTTTTTCTGAAAACAATAACTATATGTATATATAAAAAGTTCCTGGTTTCAAACAAGTTCAAAAGTGTTTTGAAAAAAGCAGTGGTAATTATGTATTTTTGATTTTTTATGAAAAATTCCTTATGGGGCACCTACTAGGGTCTCTAGGACCCCAAATCCACCAGCACCATTTTTTTTTTTAAATTTTTTTTCTCTAAAACAACCCAATCCAACACAGCCCAACCCAAAACAATTAAAAAAAAACACATTGCAGCCCCCCCCTGGCACTCTTTTCTCTCTTAAAAAAAAAAGGCACTGGTGCTGGCAGATTTCAGTTCCTAGGGACTCTAGTAGGTCCCCATAAAGAATTTTTCATAAAACATCAAAAATGGCAGAAAACTGTATACTGCATAATTACTAAAGCAGTTAAATTTCTACTGACATGGAACTTACCTAGTTGCAAATATGTGGTCATTAGCATCCTTAATGTGTACAATGTCAAAAGATCCAGGATGCCTTTCCCTGTTCACAACAGTACCAACACGTCCCAAATTTCTACCTCCTGTGATCATGCACAAGTTACCGGACTCAAATTTGATGAAGTCCAAGATTTTTGATGTGGCGATTTCTACTTGGATTGTGTCGTTTACCTAGAACAAAAAATAAAATGTCTTGAAAGACCTGGCTTTATTAATATTTCTGTTAAATTGTTTTTTTTTTTTTCAATGGAAAGCCATTAATAAAATATGTGTGCTCTGCTTGGGTAATACTAAACTAGTTATTGTAGGAACTATCTAGTGACCTTAATACAGGACTGTTTAATTTTGGCCAATTGTTGACATTGGCATAAAGTAAACCGAAACACAGCCGAAAGTAAGAATAATATAAATTGTAGTTTACCTTAACCATGGGATCAGGATAGCGGATGGTGCGACCATCATGTGTTGTCAAAAATGGGATTCCTTTGGGTCCAGTTTGAACTCTGCGGACTTTGCAGAGTTTGTACTACAAGAATAGAAAAAAATCATAAAAGTGATCTAGAATTGTAAAATTATAAATTAGAAGGAAAGTAAGCTCAGATGAGTAAGAAAAAATCATAGCAACTATCATTCTAATGGGGAGTTTGAAAAATCATCCTCAACCCAAAAAGTGCCTTATGATAACTGAAATCATCATAAATTTGAATGAAACATGTAACAATAAATTTTAAAAATTACTCACTTTAGCTTCCTCAGCAGTAATTCTGTGAATAGCAAATCTACCCTTAACATCATAGATCAAACGGAAGAATTCCCCAGTTTTGTCAATGGTTACCACATCTAAAAATACAAAAAATACTGAATAACATGCCACAATTAAATAGCTACTTTAAAAAGTTCTAGGAATTTGATTAAATGTCAACTGCTTGGGTAATACTGGAATAACTATTTAAAAAAATTAGCCAGTGACCAAAGCAGGCCTTTAATTTAGGCCCTAGTTTGACTGTATTTTGCTAGAGAATTAGACAAAAACAGCTTCGATAGGGCCAAAAAATTAGCATTTTAGGTAATTATGCGGTATATGGTTGTCTGCCATTTTTGATTTTGTATGAAAAATTCTTTATGGGGGCACCTAATAGGGTCCCTAAGACCCCAAATCTGCCTGCGCCCGATTTTTTTTTTTAAAGAGAAAAAAGGGTGCCCAGGGAAGGGGGGGGGTTGTAGTGTTTTTTTTTAATTGTTTTGGGTTGGACTGTGTTGGATTGGGTTGTTTTAGTGAAAAATTTTTTTAAAAAAATAAAAAAAAAAAACCAACGGGCGCAGACGCATTTGGGGTCCTAGGGACCCTAGTAGGTGCCCCCATAAAGAATTTTTCATAAAAAATCAAAAATGGCAGAAAACTGTATACTGCATAATTACCATATTTTATTCCAAATAACTGCCAAGATAACTATTAAATGCAAATAGGTTTAACTTACCCATGAAACCAGCTGGGTAGTTAGGGTCAGTCCTGACTTTTCCATCAACTTTGATCAATCTTTGCATAACAATTTTGGTTACTTCACTGTTGGTCAAAGCATACTTTAGCCTGTTACGCAGGAAAATAACAAGGGGCAATGACTCCCTCAGCTTGTGGGGTCCAGTCGATGGACGGGGGGCAAACACACCCCCCAATTTGTCCAACATCCATGCTTTAGGTGCGTTTAAACGCTTCAAATGCTTCTTTGGGCCTCGAGCCTACAATTTAAATTGAACAAATCAAAGATATGCACAGGAACACCAATGTTCATGTTTTAGGCTGAGTTCATATATGAGAGAAATTTTAGTTGTTTTTAAACAGGTATGAAAAGTTATTATCACATTGATAGCATAATTACTGGTAGCACTTAAACTAATCTAGAAACGCAGCCTAAACAGAAACAGGAATATAAACAGTTTTTGAGGTTAAAATTTTAAAACACAATTTATGGATATTTTTAAGTAAAACAAAATATCAGCAATCACCATTTCTGAATTGATATGCTATAGAGACTGGTTAAATCGGAGTTTTCACAAATAAAGCTTATTCTTATGGAAAAAAATCCATTTTAAAGAACTTTGAACACCAATGTAAACACTACTCTTCCAAAGGGAATTTATGAAAAATCTTCCAGAAATATTCTGAGGAATGGATGAAATAGATCTTAGCTTTTGTTCCAACACAAAATTCAAGGGGTTTTACTGGGCAAAAATGCGGATGATTGCCGATTTTTATTAACTTTTTCGAAAAACTCACCATCTTGGCGATTTGAAAGTGGAAAAGAAAGCAACGTTGTCAAGCGCTCGGTAGTTTATTTGCACCAAGGTTGCCATATTTATGTTGCTACTGAGAATTTTCGATTGGAAAATCGGTATCTGCAACATAAGCAGCTTTTGATTTAACACTGGTTTTGCTCAGACGGTTTAACGGCAAATTTCATTACTAAGGAGATTTTGGTCAGTCTGTTACCCTTACCTTTATTCTGGGCAGGCGTAGTAGCGCTCTGCCAGGCTGTTACCTTTATTAGGGAGATTTTGGTCAGGTTTTTTTATCAGTCTGTTACCCATACCTTTATTCCCGGCAGGCGCAGTAGCGCTGTCAGGCGTTACCTTTATTAAAGGTAGAGGCGCTAATTAGCGTCGAATAGCGACTACCTTTACCGTTAAAAAGACAACCAGCCAAACTTGATGTGATTCTGTGGGGAAGATTTTTAAGTTATAAAAGTTTGTTTTGTTTTACAAACATTTTGTGTATTTAGATTTTATTTTTTGTTAACAGTGTTTATAGTAGTAGTGGGGTGCCTTTTTTACCGTTTTTTTTTTGGTAAACAGGTGAGTAAGTATTAGTTCTATTAATCTACCAAATATATCTTGTTGGGGTGTCCATCTCCCAGTCCTACCACTAAATTAATATTTTCTTCCATGATATGCTTAGAAAAGCAAACAAAAAAAGAGACTTGAGAAAAAAACAACAAAAGTCAATAAAAAAGAAACATAACCTTACTTTTGTCGGTCAACCAGGTGGATGGTGTGAAAAACGTTCTTCATCGGTACGAAAAAAGTGATCTTTTTTCGGGTGATCACAGGTTTTTTATAATGCGAATCGGTCTGGGTGAGTCTTTTTTTGAATATTGCATTGTTTCTTAAATTTTTTCTATTTTTTGGTTGGTAAAGTCGCTTATGCTTCCTTAACCTCACATCATGGCGTCGGCGTCAGGGGGTAAGGATCCCCCTGACAGAATTAACAATCTTTTCCCTTATTTTGGTAAATCTCATGCTATCGACAATACGCTAACGGTTATGGATAATACGCAAATGCTTACGGAAAACTCACAAAGGCTTAACACAAATTCTCAGGCTTCTAGCATTGGGACATGAAATAGTGATACTTCTTCCATCAATCTATCTCCAAGAGCTAAAAAAATATCTGACGATATTGGTCAACAGCAATATTTTGAGATTCCTACACAAGAAGACTTGAAATATCTTGAAAAAGAATTACAGGCTTTGAAACACATGTTTTCAGATAATTCCAGTGCACTCGCAGAAATATCAAAAATTAATGCAAATATTAGGCGAACAATTAACCGCAAAACAAAATATGAACTTACAGACCAGGGTCCTTTTCTCATTATTTTGGAGGGAATCACTTCAAAAGTGGGCAACATACATCCCATGAATCTTGGAAAAACTCTTCATAAGTCTCAAGTTGAGGGCATAACTCAAACGAAAAGGGGGGAATAAAATTGGTTTGGAGTTTAGAACCTCAGAACATGCCAACAAATTTCTAGAAAATCAGAATTTTTCTTCAGAGAAAGGATTTCATCGTTACATCCCCCAAAGATTAGTAACTTGCCGAGGAATGGTTAAAGATATTGGGGACCAGATAGCTGCTACTGCAACAGTGGTTATAGGATCAAACCATCGATGTACTAACATCGGATCAAACACTAAAAAGATTAAAATTTTGAATGTGAGAAGAATAATGCGTAAGAAAAAGATAACATCAGTCACAGGTTCTTCATTTGTGAAATCTGTGCCTTCTGATGATTACATTGTTACTTTTGAGGGCAAAACTTTACCAGATAGTGTTACTATATACAATAATACCAGGGATGTTCATAAATATATTAATCCTGTAATTATATGTGTTAATTGTTGTCGCTACGGCCATGTTAAAAATAACTGCAGGGGTAAAGCTCGCTGTGGTTTCTGTACTGAGGAACATCTGATGTTTACTTGTGAAAAACGTGAACAAGTACTTAAGAATTTAAATTGCCCTCAGGATCATTTAAATAGAGATGGGGTATGCACTCGTTCTCAGTGTGAGGTAAATCCAAAACCTAAATGTGTCAACTGCGGAGATCAACATGTAGCTATCGATCGAAAATGTCCTGAGAATGAAAGACAAAGGAAAATAAATGAGACAATGAACTTCTACAACCTATCCTTTTTTGAGGCGGCCAAATTGCATACTAGGAATCCTATTAGTAAAAAAAATCTGTATGTCCGTAAACCTGAAGATTTTCCTCCCCTTCAAAGACAATCAGCTAGTAAGAATCCACGTCCTAGGAGTCCTCAAGATGGTTATACATTCACAGAGGTGGTTAAGAGAAAAAGAACAGGCACTCAACCCAGCCAAGGTTACGACAAAGAGTCTCATAGGCAGCACTTAATCCCTGCAACAGGTAGAGTCTACTGTTGCAGGGATCTACTCCCCTTCCTCAGTATGAAAAAAAATCCTCTACTCAGAAATGGAGTACACCTCCCAAGGAAATTCCTGGGAAGAAATATGTAATCGGTTTGATGTTTTTAAGAAACAAATTTTTTCTATGAATAATATAGATAAAAGTAGTATGGAGAGATTTAATAGATACATAGGATCAACAGACCTGCGGAGAGGTAGCTGCCAAGCTGGCAGCACCTAGCCTCCAAGGGGAAGTATCCTACACTAAGTGTATAAATAGTTAAATAAGTAAACTTAAAAGTTTTTTAAGCTAAGCACTTTATTTGTTAATTGGTTTTTGTTTTCAAATATGAATATAATCCATTGGAATACATATGGTATTGAGAAAAATAAGGACGCAATTATAAGATTAATTAGAGATTTTTTACTTCACATTATTTTGATTAATGAAACTTTGCTTAGACCAACCTCCAATTTTAAGATTGGCGGTTTTTCTATGGTTAGAAGGGATGGCCCGAACGGGGCGGATGGTGTGGCTATTCTTGTTAGAAATAAAATTAAATACAACATCTTCAATCTGGATCATGTCAATATTCCGGAGAGATGTCAAATTGTTATGATTGAACTTCATGATTTGATAGTGGTGGCGATTTATAATCCTCCTGATATAATTATGGATTTGGACATGTTAAATGAAGTTTTTGACTCAAGACCCAACAAACCAATTCTTTTTTCAATGCACATAGTCTGGCATGGGGCTCCAGAGTAACTTATGTGAGAGGGGTCAGAAATGGTAGTACTTTGCTTAATTTTATTGAGGCTCACAATTTGTTTATTCTTAATGATAGTTCAGCAACCAGAAGGACAATTCCTACCATGTTTAGTGCACCTGATATTGTATTTTGTTCTCAGCAGATTGCTACAGACATTGATTTTACAGTTCTGCATGACAGGGTTAGTAGTGATCACTTCCCAATTTTATGCAAGCTAAATAACATTGGTCAGAATCAACCTCAGTTCAATGAGATAAATAATATTAGAAAATTTAATTTTAATAAGGCTGATTGGGAAAAATTCTCTGTAGGGGTTTCTGATAAAATGAAAAGCCACCTGACTACTTGCTATGAAGACTTTATGGACATGGTATCTCTCTCAATTGCTGAAGCAGTTCCTCTCCATAAACCATCATTTAAATATGGACTTCCTTGGTGGGACCTGGAATGTTCAGAAGCTATTAAACAAAAAAGACAAGCTTTCAAGAATCACCAACTGAGTATAATTACCTGGATGCCCTCAGGATTAGAGCTCAAGTTAGAAGACTGATTAGGGAAAAGAAAATAAATGGGTTTAAAAAGTTTTGCGAAAACTTATCCCCTAATACTAGCTCTAAAGAAGTTTGGAAGCAAATTCGCATTTTTTCAAAAGGTTTAACTTTTCAAAATCATCACTTTCCTCTTCAGTTCACAGTTCCAGAAGATATGCTCAGATCATTGACCTTACCCACCCAACCTCTACCAAATATTCCAGAAACAGACTTTCTTCAGGATCATTCTTTGGAATTTAATATAAATGAATTTATTTCAGCTATTAAAGGTAGGAAAAACTCTTGTCCAGGCATCGATAGGATTCCTTTCAAGGCGATTTATCATCTGCCCATAGAGGGGGCTACCTTTTTGATTAACCTTTTCAACAAAATTCTTAGAGGTGAAGATGACATTCCTGAAACATGGAAAACACAAATAGTTATTCCTATACCTAAGGCTGGAAGAGATCCTACTGTTTTAACTTCATACAGACCAATCAATTTAGCCTCATGTATTAGCAAAACATTGGAAAATATGATCAAAAATAGACTTGAATGGCAGATTGAAAATCAAAAAATACTTAGTAATTCACAATCGGGTTTCAGGAGAGGCAAAGGAGTTTTTGATAATCTTAGCATCTTGTCAGCTAGAATTCTTAGTCAAGTTTCTGGCAATCAAGTGATTTCGTTGGTGATCTTGGACATATCAAGTGCTTATGACAACGTCAATGTTGATATGATTTTTACTGTGTTGGCTAGATATGGTGTGGCCAGGGATTTGGCCAATATTATTAGAGAATTGCTCACTAATAGGAAAATTCAAGTAAAAGATCCTTCTAATAGCACTCTCACAAGACCGGGTTTAACAGGTAAAGGGGCACCTCAAGGTTCTCCACTTTCTCCCCTCCTTTTTAATCTTTACGTGAATTCTATAAAGGACTTCATCCCAGAAGACATTTTGTTACTTCAATATGCCGATGACTTTGTAATAGTTAAGTGTGGACCTGATAGCAGGATTGTTACAGAAGGATTAAATAGAGCATTACTTAGAATTTATGAATGGACTCTACAAGTTGGTCTGCAGAATAACCCCAAAAAATGTACAGCTGTTCATTTTTCCAAGAAAAATTTTGATGTTAACACTCTTCCTAAAGTTTATTTTAATGGTCAAGTCATTCCATACAGGAATTCAGTGACTTATCTAGGAGTTTGTTTTGATTCCAAACTTTCTTGGGAACCACAAATTAGACATATGGTTCAAAAAGCTTCCACTGGGATAAATATGCTTCGTCACTTATGTAGAACTTGGTGGGGGGGCCATCCCTCAACTTATGTTTTACAAAGCCTATGTTAGGTCACATTTAGATTTTGGATCTATATTTTTGAGTGGCTGCTCTAAAAAAGTGATACCGCAGTTAAATAAAATTCAGTTTGAAGCTATTAGAATTGCATTGGGCTTCATGAAATCTACTCCCACAAACATATTACTTAGTGAAGCTGGGGAAATGAGCTTGGAATTCCGTAGGCTACTTTTGGCCTCCAAGATGTTGTAAAAAGCCGCAAGTGTTGAGGACAACCAGGTTTTGACGGAAGTTAGGCAACTCTATATCAGCTACAATGAAAATTTTAACCATTTTAGAAGAAAAAGTCCATCAGCTTCAGTGGATGCGTGGGAGTTGGTGGAACCCGTTATGGAAGAATTACATACATCAAACATACTTCCATGTTTTACTCATGATCTTCAAAATCTCCTTTCTTTAATTCAGATCTATGATTTGGATTTGAAAAAAAATGATGATAACTCTAGAAAATTCAGGGATAAAGAAAATGAAATATGGCCACAGATTCACCAATAATTTTTCACGGATGCTTCTAAAGATAAGGCAGGTCATGTTGGAGTTGGAGTGTACTGCCCTAACAATAATCTGAGGATTGCTCAAGCTCTTCCTGGAGATTTTTCCATCTGCTCGGCAGAAACTTTTGCTATTGGACTTGCATTAGATGTAATTGATCATAATGATATTGGGGAAGCAGTTATTTTTGCTGACTCCAAGAGTGCTCTTGAAGATATCAATAAAATAGGCATGGATGCAAAAGCTAATTATATTACACTACTCACCAAGAATAAGCTATTTTCTCTTATTAAAAGAAGGAACTTGAACATAAACTTATGCTGGATTCCTAGTCACAGCCAGATTAAACATAATGATACTGTAGACAGTATTGCTAATTCTGCACGAATGGAACCTCCTTTGGATATAAAATTAAGCTTTAAAGAATTTCTGCCTAAACTTAAGAATAATATTTTGTTAGCCTGGTGTCGTACATGGAAAGATATTGGACGGGAAAAAGGTATTATATACAGTGCTCATTATGGGACTCCTTTAAGTAAACCATGGTTTCATAAACTCAAGCTTAGCAGAAGAGACATCACTACAATGTGTAGACTGAGGAGTAATCATTGTTCATCTCCTGCCCATTTAGGTAGGTTATACCTACTCGTAATTGCAGTGCAGTGAATTTGGTGATATCAATCATATGTTGCTTGATTGTGCTTTACATTGGAGAAATTCTCATATCTTATATGAATCATTCATTAATTCTAAATTTCCTGCTCCTATTGATGCTAATACAATTTTATTTCATCCTACAAGGTTATTGGTAAATTTTTAGATGCTTGTAACTTAAAGTTATAAAATTACTGTTATTCTTTTGCATCGTTTATTCTCTTTTGTTTTATGGTTTCTCTGGGTTGGATGATGGTTTCAACCAGACACTCTTTGTCGAGGCATCCTCCCTGCCTTAGCTGCAGTGGCCATAAAACAGTATATAAAAAACCTTACTTTTTTATTGACTTTTGTTGTTTTTTTCTCTTTCTTTTTCTTTTTTATTTGCTTTTCTAACCATATCATGGGAGCAAATATTAATTTATAGTGATAGAACTGGGAGACGAACACCCCAACATAAATTTAGTCAGGCAAATGATTTTGCAAGATATCTTTGGTGGAGTAATAGAAAAAATTTAATCGAGCCTCTGCAAACTTATTTGTATACTTGTATAACTCTTTACCACAATAAAACGGTAAAAAAGGCAGCCCACTATAAACACAGTTAACAAAAAATAAAACCGAAATACACAAAATTTTTGTAAAACAAAACAAACTATAACCTAAAAATCTTCCACCACATAATCACGTCAAGTTTGGTTGGTTTTCTTTTTAACGTTAAAGGTAGTAGCTATTCGACGCTAATTAGCACCAGTGGTTACCTTTAATAAAGGTAACAGCCTAACAGAGCGCTACTGCGCCGGCCCAGAATAAAGGTAAGGGTAACAGACTGACAAAAAAACCTGACGAAAATCTCCCTATAAAACACTGGCGCTAATTAGCGTCGAATAGCGACTACCGTTACCGTTAAAAAGACAACCAATGATATGATTCTGTGGTGGAAGATTTTAGGTTATAAAATTTTGTTTTGTTTTGCAAAAATTTTGTGTATTTCGATTTTATTTTTTTGTTAACTGTGTTTATAGTAGTAGTGGGGTGCCTTTTTACCGTTTTTTTTTTGGTAAACAGGTGAGTAAGTACAAATAAGTTTGCAGAGGCTCGATTTCTTCTATTACTCCACCAAAGATATCTTGTAAAATCTTTTGCTTGATCAAATTTATGTTGGGGTGTCCGTCTCCCAGTAACACTAAACTAATATTTTCCTCCACGATATGGTTAGAAAAGCAAATAAAAAAAAGACATGAGAAAAAAACAACAAAAGTAAAAAAAAAGTAAGGTCATGTTTACCGCCAAACGATTGACTAACGTTCAAAAGCTCTATTTTTAACCTCTTGAAGTTACCTTTATTTACGGTAACGGTAACCATATGAGTAACGAAATTTGACGTTATAAACTGTCTGACCAAAATCTCTTTATTATATTATGGATACCTTTACTGTTAATAAAGGTAACTTAAAGATGCTAAAATAATGCTTTTGAACGTCCCCAAAAATAACGTTTGGCGGTAAACATAACCTAGGATTACCATATTTTTATTGTTTTTGTCTTTCTTTATTGCAAAATATTTGCGTTTTTTTTTTAATCATATCATCCCCCCTACCACTATCACATATCAATAAAGTGCAAATAAAAAGTAAACAAATTTTCGTCAAACAGAACCACCTTTCTAACATTCAGATCTCCTACCACAAAATCACGCCAAGTTTGGTTGGTTGGCCTTTTAACGGTAAAGCTAGTCGCTATACGGCACGGATTAGCGCCTGTAGTTAACTTTAATAAAGGTAACAGACTGACAGAGCACTACTACGCCTGGCCAGAATAAAGATAAGGGTAACAGATTGGCCAAAAACCTGACCAAAATTGCCCTTATCAACTATCTTTGAATTCTAGGTATTTTTTATCGGTCTTTTTGCTCTTAAGTAGTCTATACGGACTTGGGGAGTGTATACTAGAGCCGCCTCCACAGGATATCGACCCCATCCGGATTACGCTGACAGGTGTTAATTTTTTTATTTGTTAATTTATAGGGAATTTATAGGTGAACAGTGCAAATTTTTGGAAAGACGCGGGCTCCGATTTTTAAGAGGCCTTTTAATTAGGACTTTACTTTCGGTCGATGATGGGCTGGTACACCTAAAAATACACAAACTAAGAAAACTAACTTGATCTTGTCAGTCGGGTAATCGATTGGGCCATTAAGGCCAGTTTTTTAAAAGATAAAACATTTAAAAAAAATATACAGAAACAAATTGCGGTTATAAAACCATTAAATACTGATTTGGCTTGGGATACGTTAGGTATACGTATACGGGACAGAATGGTCGTAACTATATACGATCAACGTAAGGTAACGACCGGCTCGTATTGAAACGTGCTAAAAGTATCTAATAGAGAACTTTTGCACCTGTAATTTTTATGCCTTTTTACTTTATCGCTTATTTCGGGCATGCGCAGTTACGAGGTAATAACGGAATCCCTAACTAACCGATAAAGTTTTACGTTACCTGCGGGAGAATACCGTATCCCTTATAATTGACATGGTTGCCGATAGTAAAAGGTTAAGTAGAAAAAATTTAAATTGATTTTTGAATGCAAATATGTTCTGTATTCTTTTTAATTGCAAAGATAAGTGCCAATTTTTATTTAATAATTTTCTTTGGCTACAATGACAATGCTCCATCTAGATATATCTGGTCATTTTGTAGTTTTCTGTGATGTTTGGGATCACGCAGACGTTGATCAACTAACGGATACTGTCCAAAATGACATAGTTAAAATAAAAGAATGGTATGATTCTAATCTGTTGAGTTTTAATATCACAAAAACAAAGGTCCTACAATTTAGGTGTAGCATGGGTGAAGTCTTCTTGAGTAGTCAACTGATACCAAACTCCGAAAAGGTAAGGTTTCTTGGTGTATTTATTGATGATTCTCTAAAATTTGGAAACATATTGAGCATTTATGCAGTAAAATGTCCTCTAGCTGTTACGCTCTGTGGGTTATCTCTGATAATTTGGGTCTTATTCAGGCCAAAATATGTTATTTTGATAGAGTCTCACTTACGGTACGGGGTCTGCTTTTGGGGTTCTTGCTGCAGAAGCTTGTTCCATAATGTGTTCAAGATACAGAAGAGAGCAATAAGAAATATCTGTCATGCAAAAAAACAGATTCATGTCGCCCTCTTTTTAAGAAAAAGAGAATTTTAACTTTGTGTTCCCTCTATATTCTAGAAGTTTCTTGTATGGTCTATAAAAAATACAAACATGAATTTGATATTCCTAGAATATACAGCAATAGAAGATTACATCAAATGAGATTGCCTCGACCAAGATCAGAGCTCATTAAAAGATCAATTATTTATGAAGGCAAAAAAATATTTAATAAACTTCCACTCTCCATTAGATAACAAATAAATGAAAAAAGGTTCAAAAAACAAACCAAAAAGTTCCTACTAGACAAGGTATACTATAGTTTTGATGAATACTTCAATAATATATAAATTTTAATTTTTATTTCCTGTTGTTTTATCACTCGTT
This sequence comes from Oxystoma pomonae, assembly GCA_963921995.1. NCBI lineage: Eukaryota > Metazoa > Arthropoda > Insecta > Coleoptera > Brentidae > Oxystoma > Oxystoma pomonae. Next base: position 87,216,083 of record OY998166.1, on the reverse strand, counting down.
TTATCCTGAATGATGTTTTTATCCTATTGTGCAACTTTTACCAACGAGGATAAGATTATATCCTCGTTGCTTTTACTTAGATGGATGTATTTAAAATTTTAAATGTTATTGTGTCAAAATGTCAATTGTTTTGTATATTTAATTAATTTTATTTTGTTTTATTTAGCATAGATTACTGACTTAACTATTGATTAACTAAGGTATAGCTTAAGCAAGGCTTTGACTGTAAATACTGTACTAATTTTGATTTGATTTGATTTGATTTAAGTGATTCCGATTTGTTTATCATAACCTCCCTTTTCTCTGTTGTGTTTTTGAGTTTTTAAAGATTAATAATCATTAAAATTCACCGTAAAAAACACAAGAATAAGATATTCTAAATGCAAAATATAATAATAGTATAAAGTTACCCATAAACAAATCAAAGGCGGCGTGCAAAAACTAAAAATTCTGTCTTAAAAATAACGTGACGTTAGGTACGTCACAACACGTTATTAAGCGATAAAGTCACCTAACGGGCATTTTTTATACGAGGTGAAAAATGTCTCTAATATCTGGGGGAGAGTTATCGGAATTCGCGTGACGAAATTCAGCTGAAAGTATGATGTGACAGTTCCCTTCTTACATTTTCAAGAATACTGGCGCTGGAGAGTACTTCCCGAAATTTGGGTGAAAGTAAAAGTGCCCATGCCACGGATCACCACTGTTTTGGTACTCTGGGCCCATGCGTTCTCACTCGTGTCAACAATCTAGGTTGATCCGAACGAGGTCTAAGTACTCCCTTTTCACTTTTTCAAGCATACTGTCGCTGATCGAATAAACATAAAAAATGCATCAGCTCTTTTTGGCCTGTCTGACTATTGTAGGTCCTCCCACTCCCAGACAAGTCGAACTGTGCTAGGAATCAGTTAACTAATTCCCTCTCTGACAATTAGCAATTTTTTGTGTGCTTCTATAGTTACTATTGTTCTCTTCTTTTAATTGCATCGGTCTGCGAGAGCGCGACACAAAGAAAATGGCACTGTGCTATTTTCTTTTGTTAGCGGTTACGGTTAACCTTGGTCCTAAAATGTCTCAGAAGTGTAAGCAAAAGAAGGAGACCTCGATTGTGTAATATCTTCGAATATTGTTTAAATTTACAGATAGTTGTTTATGCTTACATGTGTATATAATCAAAAGTTTTTAATTTTTATGAATTTCCGGATTATGCTTAAATTTTCACATCAAAAATGCTATGACGTCATCTATTAGATGACATAAACAGAACAAATGGACGTAGATAGCAAATCCTATGAAGATCCATACCTTGAGAACCGCAACTATTCTGAACCGGTAAAATAGGCTGGTTCCGATTCTCAAGGCATCGAACATGACAGGATGCGCTGTGTAGATCGATTGTTTCTGTTCATGTCCGCTAATACATGACGTCGTAGCAGTTTTTATATGAAAATTTATGTATAATCTGGAAATTCATAAAAATTAAAAACTTTTGATTATATACACATGTAAACATAAACAATTATGTGGACTGTCATTTCATTGTCACATTTTTCTACAATTTTTTACATTTTTCTACGAGAAAAGGCAATTTAAAAATCAAATTTATTATATTACTACCAGGAAACATACACAGCTTGACTTTCACAGAAGATTCTTACCCGAAAAAGAGGTTTTAACGAAGAAAACAAATTTTTATTGCGAAACTGTCAAAAATTAGAAAATTTTGAAAGAAGTTTTTATGGTTTTTCGAAGAATTGAAATTGTGAAAGATAGGAATTGCCTATTCAGAGCAGTAAGTTTGTTTCTTTTTGGCACACAAACTTAGGCAAGAGTCAGTCCATTATATTGAACAAAATTGGGATGAATATAAAAACTTTGTCATACACTTAGGCATAAGCAATAATGATTATTGCAATAAAATGTACATCAATAGTACTTTTGCTACATCAGCAGAATGTTTAGCGCTTTCCAATATCTACGAACTAAATTTTAATGTATATACCGTAACTTTAAACTTAAATGAGACAGATTTTTTTACATTTAAAGATAAACCTTTGGTGCTATCTGCAACAAACCATCCTGAAACAATTAATTTGTTGTTTAGTGGAAACCTAGATGCTGGACATTTTGAGCTATTAATAGACCAACAACAAAACTCTGACCAAAAAGAAACTCGCTGTAATATATGTTTTAAGAGCTTTAAAAATAAAAATGGACTAAAAATTCACAAGTCCAAGAGTCATAAAAAAGACGTAACATCTGATAACTCTATAAATATCGATACACAACACAAAACCTTGACTACCAATGCACAAGATAAAATTATCACTACAAACAGCCAAACCTTGAATGAATCCCAAAAAGCATTAAAATGTACGCAATGTAATAAAATCTTTAAGACACTTAAAAGATTGGAAACCCATTCCATTTTAAAACATGAAGAAAATACAGAAATAGACAACATCACTATGGTAAAATATCTCAATAATTTAAAATCTACTGTTCCTATTTAAAACGAAACCTTAAAGGTGCAAGGATTCCTATTTTACATGGATATCCCGGCTTTTATTTCCCAATGCAGTTCTACGCATTCCTATCAAGGCAAAAAAAGGATCGTTAACATCAAAGGTAAAGGAAAATTTAAAAACATGAAAAACCAATAAATGTCTTCCCTTGAAATTAATTTTAAAAGCTTATGAAGAGAATCCAATGAAAACGCAAAGAAAATTTAGAAAAATTGATGAAGAAAAATTATTTGTTAAGAAAATTGAATCAAAACTTTCAGAAGGTGATATTAAAGGAGCCATCAGAATTTTAACATCAGAAGACACAATTGCTGTACAAAATGAAGACACGTACACAAAACTTAAAGAAAAACATCCGGAACAAAGAAGAAAATTCCAAGTAGAACATATTACGGAAACCGCTGAAATTAAAAATTAAATTTTTATAGATTCAAACGAAATTAAAAAATCAATTTTTTCTTTTAGACCTGGTTCTGCTGGAGGGCTTGACTCGTTGAGGACGCAACAACTGAAAGATCTGACATCCGAGGAGTTAGGAACTTTTGCCTCTGATCTCTTGTCATCTCTCGAGTTATTTTGTTCACATGTCATTAATGGCTTTGTTCCAAAATTCATTTGTCCTTTATTTTATGGAGCCTCTCTCTGCGCTTTTAACAAAAAAGATGGAGACTTTTTTTAAGACGATTAACTGCAAAAATTATATGTAATCGTATTTACGACTCCCTTGGTAATGTACTTCGGCCATACCAGCTTGTTTTTGGAACAAAATCTGGCGCAGAAGCTGTTGCTCATGCAATGCGTCGCTTTATAAACTTTCCTCATGTCACAGAAAAGGCAATAATAAAAGTTGACTACAAAAATGCATTTAATATGGTCGACAGAACAGCATTCTTAACCAAAATAAAACAAAATTTTCCAAATTATTTTCCGTTTATATCTCAAAGCTATGAAACGCCCTCTATATTGTCTTACAATAACAACTTTATTCTTTCAGAAAGAAGCGTACAGCAAGGTGATCCGCTGGGACCTCCACTTTTCTGCTTAGCAATCAATTATATCATATCATCTTTAAAATCTCTGGTACTTAGATGATGGTACTATAGCCGGACACCCAGATGTAGTTTTAAGAGATTATAAACAAATAATATCCGATAGCTCAGATATTGGGTTAGAATTAAATTTCAGTAAATGTGAGTTAACGTTTATTCAAGACACTAGTAATTCATTTATCTCTAGTTTCCTCTCTTTGACACCCAATATTCAATTAACCCCACTGGAAAAATTCAATTTACTTGATTGCTCTTTTTCTCAAAAATCTATAGCAATTGCAATAAATAATAAAACATCAGCATTGTTCAAAAATGTCAGAAAAACTAAAATTATTAACCCATCACTTATCATTTTTTCTACTAAAATACTTTTACGTTGTTCTCCCTGCTCGACTACATCTGATTCGCTTGTTAAATTTGACTTAACTTTAAAATCTATATTAGAGAAAATTACAAATTGCGATTTAACAAGCGAAAGAGCATGGTCACAATGCAATTTAGCAATAAAATCAGGAGGAATTGGTATCAGAAATACCACAATCTTATGTTTTTCTGCATTCCTTGGCTCAAACTCAGATATCTCTAAATTATTAAATGTTATTCTTCCAGGCTACATAAATGGTTCCATTAATACAGACTTTTCTGATGCTTTGAAATCGTGGTCATTTTTATGCAAATTGAAGGAAATTCTTAGTACTTTACCAGAAAGGCAGAGAGCGTTCGATGAACAAATATGCAAGACCCTCCTTGAGGATCTGGTTTCTGGTAGCGAGAATAATGTGGACAGAGCGCGCCTTCTAGCTCTTCAAGACTACGAAAGCAATGCTGGGTTAAACGCCTTGCCTTCTGCTCACCTGGGGAACCTACTGGATGACTCCAGTTTTCGCATTGCCATTGCTCTGAGAATTGGTCGTCCGGTGTGCGTACAGCACACTTGCGCTTGCAACGAAACAGTCGATATTTATGGACTTCATGCTCTTAGTTGCAACAAAAGCGCAGGTCGGCTGTCGAGACACTGAATGATCAATGATATTATTAGGCGCGCTTTGGTAACAGCTGGATTTCCAGCTTTACTTGAGCCGCCTGGTACGTGCAGAAGCGATGGCAAGCGGGCAGATGGTATGACCTTGGTTCCCTGGAGGAATGGAAAGGCATTAGTTTGGGATGCAACATGCAGGCACACTTTGGCAGAATCCTATCTGAAAGGAACTAGCAAAAGGTCTGGTGCGGCTGCATGTCTTGTCGAACAAATAAAAAGAAAAAAGTATGAGGAGCTGGAGGATCGTTTTTTCTTTGTCCCTTTTGCAGTTGAAACCTTCGGTCCTTGGGGAGAAGATGCAAAACAGATGACATCTGACTTGGCAAAATATTTAAAAGTAAAAAGAGGCTAAAATTTGTAATGCTGCCTCAATATTGGGATCCATTCCAGCAGGATCAGGTTTGGATGAAATTTTTCAAATATAGGCTAATTTTAATTTTTAATTTTATTTTAATTTTATTTTATTTTAATTTTGATTTATTATGTTATTTATATATTTATCTATGTAACGAGAAAAAAATATGTGTTTCTAATATATAATTTAAATATAATATATATATAAAAAAAAATATGTGTAAATTTAAACAATATTCAAAGATATTACACAATCGAGGTCTCCTTCTTTTGCTTATATTTCTGGGAAATTTTAGGGCCAAGGTTAACCGTCACCGCGACAAAAAGAAAACAGCACTGTCTGATAGGCCATTTATGTTTTAGTAAGCTGTATCTCTCTCAGCCGAATGCATTTAGAAAAAAAGGATTTTCGTTTTACAATTGGTCCTGGTTCTGGTTGAACCAGAACCGCAACCGGTCCTTTCGTTTTAAAACAATGACGTCACAGTTGCAACCCGGTTATGAAAAAAGGTTGGTTCGGCCCTTTGTTTGTAAACATAACCCCTAAAATTTTGCAAAATAATAGATAGTCTTTTTTTGAGTAAAATCAAAGATATCTTAATAATATTTTAAAAGACGTCATTATTTTAGAAACGCTGTCAAAATTTATGTCAAAATAATGTCAACCAGAACCAGGACCAATTCTTAAATCGAAAATCCTTAAAGAGAACAATCGTAACTATGTAAGCTCACAAAAATTTGCTAAATGACAGATGATTGATAGCAAAACGTCAGAAACTAATCAAAAACATGTCAAAGAAAGTGGTGGGTTGTTTTTCGAAAATTTCCTAAATTTTTTCTTTTATTTTACTAAATTTTGATATGCAATCTCCTTACAAGTAATATGGCCAACTGGGACACGAAACAACATAATATAATGGCTCTTAACAATGGCGTTGACGAAAATGTGGATTTCTTTTTTAATCTGGACCAGTCTGAGATAAACCAGGCCAAAAAAGATGATTTGCATTCGTCACTGAAGGACGAGAAAAGCGAGGATGACGAAGGGTTAGTAATAAAGCAATGAAAATAGATTTTTTTTTCCCTAAGTTTTTGTGAAGAAGGTACATGAATATTTGCTTAAATACTTACCTTAGTAAAATCGATGTAGAGATTCAAGGTGGATTCTAACAGCACAGTTTTCATAAGGTGCATTCTAACAGCACCTAACATATTTTAATTTAGCGTAACATAATTTAACCTAAGGAAAATTTATGGTGTTCATATAGCTTCCTTAAGTAGCTGCCAATTTTTGCTGTTTTTTGTCAACTGGCCAATCAAATTCTTCCTGTTCTTGTATTTGTTTACAAGTTGTGAAAAATCGACATCCATCTTTGTTTGGGCATATGCAATTTTGATTTTACTTAAGGAAATTTAAGAAAAGATAAAAGTTGGTCATCTCTTAAGTTAAATTGCGCTAAATTACGTTAAATTACTCCTGTATGAATGCAGTCATTAAATTTCATTAGAGCAACTCTTATGCTAAATTAAATTGTGCTAAGTGCTGTTAGAATCCACCTATACAGCTTCCTTAAGTAGCTGCCAATTTTTGCTGTTTCTTGTCAAAAATTTTGTCAGCTGGCCAATCAAATTCTTCCTGTTCTTGTATTTGTTTACAATTTGTGAAAAATTGGCATCCATCTTTATTTGGGCATGCGCAATTTTGATTTCACTTAAGGAAATTTAAGAAAAGATAAAAGTTGGTCATCTTTTAAGTTAAATTGCATCTGTATGAACGCGATCATTAAATCTCATAAGAGCAACTTTTACACTAAATTAAGTTATGCTAAATTAAATTACGCTAAGTGCAGTTAGAATCCACCTTCAGTTATAGATTAGGGACAATTCAGCAGCCTCTCCGGTTTTGTATAAGTTACCCAAGGAGTTATGGGTCATTCCATATCAAATCAACCAGGGTATTTTACCAGACTTTCTCCGATTTTGATGATTTTTGGTACACAATTTCTATCCACCAAAAAACTCAAATTCTCAAAATTTTATATTTTTTTTACCAGTTGTAATTAATTTTTGAAAATTTAAAAAATTCCTAATTGGCTCTTGATATGTATATACAAAAAATTTTATATTTTAGGAACCACAAAGATTTTTTTTGAAAAATCTCAAAAAGGCCATTTTTGATTTTTTTGAAAAAAAAATATTTCTTTGTTCAGAGTTTTAGCTAGCTATCCTAAACATTTCATGGTGGAGAAATGATGAGAGAGAAACTCATTACACAAAAATTCTTAATTACCTATGGAAATTAATGCCGAGGGGGTAACCACTCCGCGAAATCGCTTCACATTTTGGCTGCGAAATCACGGATATTGTAATTTTCAAAAATTAATTACAAAAAAAGTACTGCTCAAAAAAATATCAAAATAGGATCGAGTAAAATTTGTATTATTTTTTGGTTGAATTGATATGGAATGACCCTTACCCAAGGAGTTAACCTAGGCTAGTTGAGATAACAAAGGAGGTTTATCTTGAGCAAGGAATGACTAAAACTTCATGCACTAATTGGTGCATTCCCATATTGCTCCTAATCTCAAACAGACCTATCTTGGTTGTTACTTGTAAAGAGTTAAAGAAAAATAAGTGAAAATGCAGATTGTTTGAAATTCCATTATCAAAAGGTCACTTTTATATCCATCACAAAATACTTTACTACTTTCAGTAATACTTTTTTTTATAACCACACATTCTTCACAGTTTTACTCTACATAAAAATTTCAGTCTTGGGAGGCACTTGATATTAGATTTAAAATCACTTACAGGCAGATCTATGATTTCACTGATCCACCTGTGATCAATGCAATAAAATCGTTAGAAATCAATTCAAAAAGTTATCTTTATCATATATAGTATTCAGGAGTGTGTTAGAGTGCCTGTTTGTTGCTTGAACTGTTGATTACTTGTATTTAGACTATTTTAATGTTGATTTTAATATTTCTCAAACTATTAAAGTACCATTAAAGTCAATTTATTTGTCTGGGTTATTAGAATATCTACATTCCACTATAATTTTTTTTTATTTCTTTAGGTACACTTCAAACAAATCACCATGTGAGATTGACATAAAATACCACTCACCTTCTGACTTGCCAAAATCTGAAAAGCGCTACACATTTGTTTCAACAACATTGCAAGATTTTCAGGATAACAAGGACAATATCAACAGGTTTCATTGTGAATATGAGGGATGTACAAGGACATACAGCACAGTGGGAAATTTGAGGACTCATATGAAAACTCACAAAGGTACTTTAAGGGAAGCAGAATGGAAATTTATGCAAAAGGGCTTACTTAACACAAACATAAATGGTATAAAATCTAAAGAAACTAGATCAGGGACAGAACTTTTCTAAATTGTAATGAAGTCCACCCTTGGTGGAGGTAATACTAACTTTAAAACTTAAATTTTTTGTTTTTTTATTTGTTGATCGTTGGCAGGACATACAGCACTCTGAGAAATTTAAGAAGTCATATGAAAACTTGCAAGTGTACTTTAGAGGAAAAGGAATGCAAGTTGATAGAAGGTGGCTAACTTTAAAATAAACATAAATGGTATAAATCGAGATATAAACCTTGAAGAACTACAAGTTAAGGGATATCTTACCGAGGTGCATACTTTAGAAGGCCCAGACCTCTTAAAATGAAAAAATATAAGGAATACAAATTTTTCTAAGATATAAGGTGGCTTAGGTGGAGATGATATTTAAATTAAAACAACAATTTGTACTATATTTTTGAGAGCCACTTCAACAGGTTTCATTGGGAATATGATGTACTAAGGACATACAGCACTGTGGGAATAAACATAAATATACATATATACACGTATATAGTCTAAAGAAACTAGATCAGGGGCAGAAACCTCTTAAAAAATAAACATATTAAGGGCACACAAAATTTTCTTAATTGTAAAGAAGTCCATCTTTGGTAAAAGTGATAGTTAAATAAAAACTACAATTTGTATTATATTTTCATTTGTTGATTCCTGGTATCTAAAATAAAAAGAAATTGAGAGCCACTTCAACAGGTTTGGGTTGGGAATAAACATAAATGGTATAAACTCTAAAGAAACTTGATCAGAGACATAAACCTCTTTAAAAAATAAAAATATTAGGGACACACAAAATTTTCTAAATTGTAAAGAAGTCCATCTTTGGTGAAGGTGTTTAAAATAACAATTTAATTCTTTTTTGTGGGTGTGAGTGTTATGAAGTATTAAAATTAGAAATCTTTTATTATTTACCAAAAGCACATTTTAAATCTATCACATTATAGGTGTATATTTATTACCATAGTGCCAAAAAAGTCAAAATAATAGGAAAAGTTTAAGTTGCTTGTACTTAAAACTTATTGATATTAACATCTCAGCTTGCATCTCATTTAAGATTCAACATAATAACCAATTATGGAAACATTTTTAGAAAATATCTCTGTAAAATACGAATCTTTAAAAAATTTAAAACATGCAGCTCAGGAAATTACTGTAAAATTTGTTAATTTGATATGGAATTAAAATGAATAGTATAAAAATAGAGACCTAGGTACCTACTCTATTTAATTGTCTATCCAACTGAGTGTGAAGGTAATGATATCAAGAAAGAAAGTTTTTTTTAAATTCTATGATATTTCCGAGGGGTTATCAGCTCCCTAAAAATTTGTACATGTATTGCACATTACATCATTTTTTGTGTAATGTCGTAATTTTAGAATGTAATGTCGTAATGTCAGATGTAATGTCGTAATGCCAACTGTAATGTCATAATGCCTTAAGGCGCGCATTACACATGGTAGTGCCACAGTAATATAATAGTAATGCTGTAATGTCATGCGTAATGTTATTTTACAATAACTGCCATTTTTAAACAATTTTTTGAGAAAATTCAAAAAAGCTAAGCTAATTTTTTTGTTTTTTACTATTTAAACTTGGCACATATAATGTAGAATTTACGCGACACACAAGTTTAAAATAGTAATAATACATTCAAATGTAATTTTTATATACACAAATAATAATAATTAAGTAAAATTTGAAAATTTGTGAGAATAATTCCTTTTCTAAAAATTAAGTCATTCTTCTAATAACCTACCTAGTTATTGCTAAAATTGCAAATTTTTATTGTCGCTTAAAAGCTGTTTTTTAATGTAAGCACTCTCTAAGAAAGGATTTTAAAAAATTCACCCCTAAGCCGTTAAACATAGGGGTGGAAATTGAAACAAAATTTCTGTATAGTAGACTGCTACCGCTAGCAATGCAGCGGGTACCAAACGCTAGTAAATTTTCCAAAACATTTTTTATTGCACAAGAAAGTATGCTAAAATTTTACACTTTTGTTCCAAACAAATTAAGTATGATTAAAACAGATCTTTTTTTAAAATTTGAAATTTTTTTAAAATTTGAATTTTTTCATGTTGGCTTATGTTAAACGGATTGGTTCCTTTTAGTTCTATTGGACCATAAAACACATATTGTTTTTCAACAGTTTGAAAATCATGATTCCTTGGCCAAACATAGGTGTCGAGTTCAAGTTTTAAGAATTTAAATTTGAATGTTGGATTCTCGGTGGGATCTACATTGCAACATGGCGGATTTATTTTTGACATTAGCAGAACGCCATTTTGTATTTTTATATTGAGCCCCAATGAGTACTTACACACCAAATTTGAGCTAATTAAGCCCATAAACAACGGTACTAAAAAGAATCTATCATAAATCTGTCATTTTTTCAATATGGTGGTACTCAGATCCAGGGGATTTTAGAGGATTTTTAGTATGTTGCTTACGAAGGTATTTTAAAGCTCTGGGCCAAAAATCAAAGATATGTTATTTTTTCCACTTTTTTGCTAGATTGATTGGAGTATTAAAAAAGTAGGAGCGGGTAAATATTTTTTTTAATCGGCCTGTATTTGAGAAAGTTATGCACAGAAAAACCTACAATACCAATTTAACGATGCCATTTTTGTCAAAATAGGTTCAGCCGTCTAGCCTTTAGTGTGACACAAATGTACCTATAGATACCCCAAGCGAAAAACAACCCTTTCGCTGTGCTTCAGTTGGGTAAAAATATTTCTAAAACAAGTTTCCACTTTACCCGAGACCTCGCCCGAGACTATGTCCCATATTTAAATTGTAGAGGTGGGTTTCACCCTTTGTAAGTGGTTAATCCTACAGCTAAGTCATTTCGGCATTTGGCAACACACTGCGGTCATATTTATATTTACGTTGCAACTTTATACGCAGTAGTTTGCTCTTTGCGACATCATTTTTGGAGGCGACTGTATGTGCTACTGTACCTAAACGAATCTGCCGATAGAAAAGTAGTAAACAACAGAGTAAATAAAGAACTAGAAGAGCAGCAGGGTGCATACCGACCTATACCTATACCTAGGTATATACCTACCCCCAATATACGCCCGGCTATCTATACAGACATTTGCCAAAATAAACCTGTAACCAGAGCTGTAACCCGTGTACTTTTAATTACATTATATTTTTTTTTACATTTCCTGCTGCCACATGCAACACACAAACTGAAACACTCAAGAAAAACGTATCTTTCTTTGCCTTTGTAAATTATTATAGTGAAACTAATTAGAGAAGATTACATTTTGAACCTTGTTAAGATAACGGAGGTAGGTCTGGAGAAAATGCGGGAAAGTGCGAAGTGCCACTATGGTGGAAAAGTTATAGGCATTTAAAAAAGTGCGGTATTTTATGAAACACTTTATCTTTCACATGGCAGAATATAATTTACAGTTTTTCCTCGAGTTTTTCTCTTATTCAATTAGGTTTATTTTAAGTAACTATTTGCGCGCTATAGCGTATGTGGTTAAAATATCAACAAACTTAGTGCTCATCCCCTACTGAATCGTCAAAATAGCTATGGAAATAATATTTTATTGAAATAATATTATAAAAAGACTCATTATAATAATTTTTTGTTTGTTTTTGTGTAGTTTTAACTAAGAGCTTTAACTTTTTCAGGTTGGCCATTTTCTGGAAAACCGGGAAAAGTCAGGGAATTTTGACGGTCAGGGAAAAGTGTTGGACCATAAATTCCTTGAAATTTAAAAACAACAGAACTATTTAAAAATGTACTTTGTAAAAAAGTTTTAACTTAGAAACAGTAGGTATTTACAAGTTTCTTATGGCAACTTGACAGATAATTTAAAAACAAGGTGGGCACACAAGCAAAACCACTAAGCTAAAGGCGGGGTCCAGAGTCAAGCCACTGCAAAGTGAAGTTTCAGTAGGTCGAAAAAGACTTCTGTGTCATTAGCCCTTTTTTCTACCAAAAACAAAAAGTCGATCTTAGCTTTGCAGCATATCCAACTTAACTTTTTTTTTGCTATGTATATTTCAGAAAAAACATGAATAACCATATTTGCACATGTATTGCACCAAAGATCAAAATAGTGAAATGTTATGAGGATTGTATGTCTGTGATAGGAGATATGATCGAGCCGTCAAAAAGCGTATGTCTGGCAAAAACCTACGAACACTTTTCCTCGTAACTTGACAACTACTTTGTAGATTTTCCTATTTGGGTCTGAATTAAGAGGTACTTGAATACTGCACAGGGGCGTATCTTACGGGGGTTTTACTGTCCGAGAGGGCATAAACCTTGAAAAGTCAATTAATAAGAAAAATGTTAAAAACGGAGGACAACCTTATTTTTTGAACTTACATTTTTTGTCACATTTATTCAATTCGGTATAGTGGCGTACAAACCATTAAATATTGACTCCTAAAGATTAGATTTTTCCCAAAACTTAAGAGCAAAATGTTTATCAGAGACTATTCTGTTACTCAACCCCCCTTCTCCTAGCTATTGAATTCCTTTGAGATGTCGTTTTGTTTAGTTAAAATTGTGCCAGAATTATTTTTAATTTGTTTGATTTCAGTTTTTGATTTAGTTTTTTTTTACATATTTTAGTGACACAGTCCCAGAGATTTGACTGTGATGAAGCGTTCAGATTTTTTTTAAATATTGTTTTTTGCTTTGTTTAATTAAGAGTCTTAGTTTATTCTTGCACCTAATATAGCTTTGTTTTATGTCGTTATTATTTGGTTGGTTAAGGAGATCCGTATATAGCTTGTTTTTTTCTTTGATTGCGGTATTTAGATTGGAAGTCATCCATTCTTTTCGAAAATTATTTTGTGTACTTCTCAAAGAAGACTGTAGTTTGTTTATAAATATTTCTATGATCTCATTAACGTCATCTGAGTTAGCAATTTGTTCCCACGTTTCTACTCTTAGATCATCTTTTAGTTTTTTGTAGTTTGTAAATCGTTTAGTTTGAGATTTTTGGAGGTTTGCATTGGTTCAATTTTGGAAAAAGGGTGCAAACAAAGCTACTGGGTAAAGGTCCGTTATGTGCGTCTGGAATATAAATGATTTTGTATTATTTATGCCATCATTTCGCTCTTTCAAAAAAATATGGTCTATACAGGTTCCTGATTTTGGCCGAGTAACTTTCGTTATGTAAGGCTTAAATTGATATTGAGCCAAGATGTTTTTATAGTTTTCGACGCAATCTTCAGTATTGTTTATTAAATTAATGTTAATATCTCCTCTAGATATTCCAGCAAGTTGTCGTTAAAAGTGTCCTTTTCTATTTGAGAAGGTTTGTAGCTTGTCTTAGGTATGGTGTCGAAATTAAAAAACACAGGACTGTAAGTCGCCAAACTCGGCGTGGAAATGTTCCGGCTGAAAATGCTGAGCAGTACTATCTTAGAAATCTCTACATTCCGTTCATTCATCGTATTATAGTTTAGTTAAAAGATCTTACTTATAACCAGAAAAATGTTCTGCCGCTAAGCTTGAATTATTTAAACCTATTTGCGAATTATATGACAAAAATCTTGCTTTATTCTCAGCTCAATTAGATATGTAGCAAAAGAAATAGATTAATAATGATATTGCTAGTGGCAACCATCAGATGAGTAATTTTTTTAAAATTATTAAAGATCTTTTACAAATACTAGTAAATTTATCTTGCTCTACGGCAACACCAATCAGATGTTTTTCGACCCTAAGACGCCTAAAATCTTGGCTAAGAAATTCAATGGTAAGCTAACGTTTAAACGGTTTAGCTCTAATGTCAGTGCACCAAGAAATTAGTTTTAGTTCCGAGGATCTTATAAATAGATTTTGTCTAAAAAACCGCAATGTAGTTCTAAACATTTAAGTACATTGTTGTTTTAAAATATTCCTATTTTTTTTGCCTAACCCCCCCCCCCCCCATGACCAAACCCTATCTACGGTCCTGAATTGCGGCCTGGACATGAAGGTCTGATTCCTCTGAAACCGGTTGCCAAAAAAAAAATTGACTGTGGGAAAATAAAGACATTCTACAAACCTGTTCCTAGTTATTATCGGTACAGCTTTTTTTTCAGAGAATGCAAGGGCAGGTTTTTGGCTCTGCATTTTTTCTAGGCTGCTTGATTAGGAGAGTTATTACGCTACGGCTATTTTTTTTGGAAAATGCAAGGGCAGGGCCGTTATAGTATCTCATAGTTATATGGGTGTAACTTATGAACCGTTCATCCGACTTTGATAAAATTTGGTGCGTAGATGTAGATTAGGCACTAGTTTATTTTAACTGTTGTTTGAAGGTGGTAGACAATGCTGCAATCGTCATCAGGTGAATACTAACAAAAAACTAAGACTATCTAAATGGCTTTTAATAAATCTTCAACTGGCTTAAGTTGAAGACAAAGTATCAAGCCTAAATCAAGTTTTGTAGTCTGCAGGATTTTTGTTTCCTGGGTCGGATGTGTTTAAATTGCGATCTTTAAAATCTCATTAGATACCTTTGGGCACACTAGGCCTATTTGAGGCCGCAGTGCATGGTTCAGCCTTCAGTAGAGAGCTAACCACCAGTTTTGAATATATACATACATACCTAATCTTATGTACTAGTATGTATTCAGTGAACCATAAGTTGAAATCTGTTACCTCCGAAAAGTGTGGGTTTCCAAATATCCTTAGTGGTGAAGCTTGTTTGAGAAAATACTTTCTGATTCTTCAGGATAAATGCTGTTTCTTTGAATTTTCGATTGAATAGGTTTTGAGGTTTGAAGAGGTTATACAAAAAGGAAATTACAGAGAAATAAGTCAAGACCAAACAACCACCATGGAAAGAAAAATCTACCAAACTCTCTACCAACACAGAAGATACTTCAACGACATTGAAAGGAGCAAACTCACACCGCACTACAGCAAAGCACCGCATATGTATAGACTGCCAAAAATTCATAAGGAAAACATGCCTCTCCGAGCGATAACCAGTTCTCGCAATTCTCCGACTTATAATCTTGCTAAATATCTTTTACTAATCATCCACCTCTTCAAGGAAAGTCACCATCATTCGTCAAAAATTCGAAGTACTTCGTCAACCTCCTTAGAGACATCAACCTACAACCTGACAACCAGTTTGTTAGTTTTGACGTCGAAAGTTTGTACACTAATGTACCACTGGAAGAATAACTCCAAATCATTGAACAAAAGCTACTCAATGACAGCCACCTCTCTGACAGAACCAATATACTCCGCTGAAGAAGAAGTTTTGCAAACATCATGTCAGAAACTCAAACTATGGCTAAGATACATGGACGACATATTCATCATTTGGAAAAAGGACCACAACACACTAGAACAATTCCTCAATCATGTCAACAGAAAGAAACTGCATCAAATTCACTCTGGAAGAAGAAGAAAATTGTCAGCTCCCTTTTCTCGATGTTCTAGTCACCAAAAATAATTCAACTACAATCACTTCCGTATATCGCAAACCAACTCATACTAGAGAATATCTTAATTTCAAATCAAACCACGCCACATCAACCAAACTGGGAATTGCAAAATCTCATAGATCGAGCCACCTACATCTGCAATACAGAAGAAACATTAAATAAAGAGAAGTCAAAAATTCGATCCGATATACGAAGGAATGGAACAAGTTTACCTGGGACTAATATTGTTGCAAAAATGAGAACGGTATGGTTTTAGGGGCGTGCCATTGAGTTTAATAGGTTTACTTCTTTCTGGCCGTCTCCAAGTTGTAGGTTCTCAGAACTCTAAGTCTGATCCTTGATTAAACCCAAGAGGCGTTGTACAAGGTTCGGTTCTAGTTCCACTTTTGTTTACAATCTATGTGGAGGATCTTGCTCCGCTACCTGTTCGCTGTACATTTACACGGTTTGCTGACGATACTACTCCTCTGTGGCGAGGTCCAAAATTACTACTCCCAACCATTATCTCTGAAGACATAAAAGTTATCAAGGATTGGTGCGATAGTAATTGCCTTTGCTTTAACGTTTCTAAAACCAATATCCTTTGATATAGACGCGCAGACCATTGAGTCTTCTGAAAAAATTAAATTTTTAGGGATTGCTGTCGACCAAAACTTGAAATATTATAAACATGTCGAAAATCTTAAATCTAAACTCGCTTCCGGTTGTTTTGATGTTGGAATTGCTGCCACTGAGCTGGGCTACGCGTCAGCTCGCATGGTGTATTTTTCGCTCGTGGACTCGGTCTTACGATTAGCTTTTTGGGGCTGCTCCATATGCGTTTTCCAATCAGTTTTTGTAATTCAAAAGCAGGCAAATAGTTACTTGTTTACGTTTTTATCGTCAAAGATTTTGTCCTTGCCATCTTTATTTATTTTAGAAATCGTATGTTTGGTGCACAAAAAGTATGAAGTTTCCCTTAATTTAAATCGAACAACAAGACAGTGCAGAAACTTACCTCTGCCCATTCCGCGATCAACTCTTACAAAGAATTCACTTATTTATAATATAAATATATAACCACTTACGACTTAAGCTAAAAAACCAAAAAAATCTAAAAAACTTTTTCGTAAATCAGTTACGAGGTTGTTGGGGAACAAAGCATAT
The DNA here is from genome assembly GCA_963921995.1 of Oxystoma pomonae. Taxonomy (NCBI): domain Eukaryota; kingdom Metazoa; phylum Arthropoda; class Insecta; order Coleoptera; family Brentidae; genus Oxystoma; species Oxystoma pomonae. Next base: position 87,199,163 of record OY998166.1, on the reverse strand, counting down.
TATGACGTAGATGAATATTTTAATGATAATGATTTGTAATTCAATGTATGTTTCTCGTCCACTTTATTTCAAGTTAATTGAATTAATGATTTGTAATCTTGTTTTTTATTGTATTCGTTTTACTAGTTTGTGGTACTGTCAAAGTGTACTATTTTATCCATTTGTTTAAATTTTTCAGTCAGAATTTATGTTAAAATTTTTTTTAACCAATTTTTATAAATTTTTGTATAAAAACTATGTATGGTTTCTCCAACTACACGATCAATAAAACTCTTCAGACCACACCAACACCAAAGCCTACAGATGTAAATACAGAAAGAAAGGCGACACTTATAATTCCATACGTTGAAGGAATCTCAGAAAAGATAAGAAGAATAGGCAAACAATACCATCTTCGGACTGTCTTCAAAACGACGACAACAATAAGAAGTCAATTGACAAAAAGTAAACTACAACGCCACGAGACCAAGAGCTGCGTCTATCAGGTACCATGCGAGTGTGGGGATATCTACATCGGAGAAATTGGACACAATGAGTCGACCTATGGAAGTTCGATTTACCGAACACAAACGCAAAATTCGACAAGGGAGCACAACTGGATCGAAAATAGCTCAATATTGCTGTGAAAATCAACATCATATGGAATGGAAAGAGGCAAAGAGCGTCGCCAAGGAGGAAAACCTATTCAAGCGAAAATTTAAAGAATCAGCATTTATCCTGAGGAACCAGAAAGTATTTTTAAGTATTTCTATTAAGGAATATTGGAAACCCACACTTTTCGGAGGTAACAGATTTCAACTGTGAAAGGGCGGAGCCAACCAGTAGTTTTATGGTTCACTGAACACATACTAGTCTATAAGATTAGGTAGTCTTAGTTTTTTGTTAGTATTCACCTGACGACGATTGCAGATACATAAGGATTCGAAACATTGTGAAAAAGTAAAAATAAAGACAATGGAAGTTCAAAACTCTAGTTTACTATCAAGTTTATTTTAGTTCCATGAGATAAACAAAATCATTTCAGAGGCAGAGCAACGGGGGATGACTTTTAGAAAATATTGTTTAGTTCCCCGGCATTTGTACATTTGAGTTTAAAACTTTTTAATTTTTCTTGTTATCTATTTTAGGAGACTACAGATTCAAATGTGTCGTCCACGACTGCGGTAAGGCTTTTCTTACCTCCTACAGCTTAAAGATCCATGAAAGAGTCCACACGAAAATCAGACCTTTCGAATGCGCACAGGAGGGCTGTAAGAAGGCGTTTAACACGCTGTACCGCTTGAGAGCCCACGAAAGGTTGCACAACGGCAAAACATTTAACTGTGAGGTATCCTCGTGCAAGAAGTATTTTACCACGCTGAGCGATCTTAAGAAACATACCAGGATACATACAAGAGAGAAACCTTATAGGTAATTATACTTTATAGTCCTGGTGCCATCCTAAACCCTCGCAAAAAAATCTATTTTTTGACTTTTGATCACGGATCGAATGATAATTATGTTTATTAAAGATAAAGTTGCCATAAAAAGCGAGATAAACATGATAGTTATACCAAATTATGTACGTTTTCCAAAAAAATTCGCAGATTCAAGCCAAGATAAACTATATTTAAATCAACATAATTTTCAATATTATACAGGGTGTCCAAAAAACGACTTTGAATGAAAGTTTTTAAAATATTGGTTAATTTTTGTAATTTTTTAATATGTGATAAAATTTTCCTGTAATTGTACAGAGTGAGCCAGCAATGAAGGGTAAAGTTCCAAAAATGACCGTTTTGGACATTGGTTTATGAGAAAACTATAACGTTTATAAAAAATTCCAATAGAAATATGATTGTACATGCCATCATCAACAATTTTAATTTGGCTCCCATCTTTGTATATATTCGGGGTGACCCAAAAAAAAACGTGTGAAAATACCCTTAATCGCACCTGCTAAAATTGAGTTTCAAAGAAGAGTAACACAGTAAAATTATTTTTTGAGGTAATACCAGGAATTTCAAAATATTTTTTTTTCCAAAGGTAACAATTTTAAAATTTTTGTACAGGGTCAGCCAAAAAAATGGTCTTTGGAAGTCGCTAAATAAATTATAAATCAAATTTGCAAACATTTTACATATGATTCTCTTGACCACGATCTACGTATTTTTTTTTAGAAAAATTTATATTATTTAGGATTTTTAACCCTTATTTAGCCAAAAATACCAATTAATGTATGACAGTGTTTTAATATTTTGACTCACCCTGTAAATATATATGAGTACTATTCCTTAATAATATAAAGAAAAATAAGTAGATCGCGGCCAAGAAAATTCAATTTAACGATTTCTAAGGTTTTTTTTTGGCTCATCCTGTACACACATTAATAGATTGTTACTTTTGGAAAAACAATATTTGTATTATGTTAGAAAAAACTTATTGTGTTACTCCACTTTGAAAATCCATTTTAGAGGGTGCGATTAAGGGTATGGTCACCCCGAATATACACAAAGATAAGTGGCAAATAAAAATTTAGACAATGGCATGTACAATCATATTTCGAAAGAAATTTTTATGTAAACCTTATAGTTTTCTTATAAGCCAAGGGCCAAAATGGCTATTTTTGGAATTTTACCGTTCATTGCTGGCTCACCCTGTACAATTACAGGAAAATGGTAATAGCAAAAATGTTTTTTAGGACCTTCTCTATCACATAAAAAAAATCATAAAAATTGACCTATGTTTTAAAAACTTGCAAAGTCGTTTTTGGACACCCTGTATAATATTGAAAATTAGGTTTATTTAAATATAGTTTATCTTTGCTTAGCGAATAAAATACCTAAAACTAAATAAAATCAGAAAAGATATATTCAATCTGCGAATTTTTTTGGAAAACGTACATAATTGGTGTTTATCTCGGTTTCCACGGCAAGGAAATTATCTTTTTGATATTTAGCCTTTTTCCACAAGGGAAACGCACAAAAAAATGCAAAGTTTAAGCTTTTTAATACAAAAATACAGGGTGATTACTAAAATAGTTTGGCCCGGGTGATCAATGTCTACCCAAGATAAATTATTTCTATAATGATCCAAAAACATGAATCAAAAGTCAAAATCTAGGGACCTAGATTTTTTTGCGGGGGTATACTTTTAGGGTGAGATTTGGGCATTTAATTTTGTAGAAAGTTCGGAGACACCAAAAATATATTTTTTTTATACCTTCATCAAAAACATGATTTTAGTAACTGTCTGCAGATAACTAAAGCGTGTCTTTTTTGGTTAAAAAAACTTTTTTTTGCATCGGTAACTAAAAAAGAATAAAAATTTAGTTTAGATATAAAAATTTCCTGTTTTTCTAGGATAAAGGTATTAAAAAAATAGTGTTCACAACTCGCGGCTAAACTGTGCTTTTTTTACTCGAGTTTTTAAATACCTCGTTATTTAAACCAACGCTTGTAAAAAAGCACTATTTTAGCCACTAGTTGTGAAAACTACTATTTTTTCAGGGTGGGATTTGGACATTTCACTTTGTAGAAAATTAGCAGTCGTCAACAAATATTTTTTTGTGGACGTTCACACCGATCCGTACAGGATGAGTTGGAAATAAGTGGTAAAGTTCAAAAATTACTCTTTAATAACGTTAGTCTGAGTTAACAAGAAAGCTGTAAATTGCTTACAAAATATTTTTTAGATTTAATTTTAAAACCTTTAATGATTTGGACGTTAAAACGTTTTAAATATTTAAAGATTTAAAACTTCAACAAGATGGAAAAATTGAATTATTACTTACAGCCATTCCAGCATAACGGACGGGACACCTTGCACGATTTTTTTAAATATAAAATTAAAAATTGCCATTAGGCGCTGCAAATATATTAACGCTGTTACCAAAAAATAAATAGATTAATTGTACTCAAACAATTCATATGTAAACTTATTTTTTATCTACTTTAGTAAGTTGGTAAAAAGCCTTAATGTGCATAACGCACAGACCAGCAAAAAGAAGCATACCTTCATTCATTTTTGTATTATTTATTTATCTGCCAATAGGACCTCAAAAGATGCCAAAACTTAATATAACCGTAAAGTTAAAATCACACCTAAATAATATTCGTTACTATTTTACCAAAAAACGAAAGAGTTCCACTCAAAATTGAAACAATATTTAAATTACAAGAAAAGTGATTTACGCAAAATTAATAAATCTTGGTAATACTAGCTTATTACTAGCTTATACTATTTTATTTATTTATTTTTTACAATTATTTCATAGATAGTGTGCAAAAATATTTGAAAGTAAAAAGTTTAAGTTAATCTTTTTTTGACACAAAGAAACATTTTAAATAACTTTTTTAATAGAAACAGTTTTAGCCTCTGGAGGCAAATTAAAAAATATATAAGTTGTCAAAAAGAGTAGTTTAATGCCTTCGGTAATTTGTATTTTGTGATATAACCCGAGGTGGACTTTTAGCTGGAGTGGCTGTTAACTAAACTAACAAAATAGAAGTATTGCCGATAATAAACCCCTTACTATTGATTCAAATTCACAAAATTTTCAAAAATTAATCACAAAAAGCGATCAAAAAAATTAATGACAAAAATTGATTGAAACAATAAAAAATTAAATCAGACTTTTGGTATCCATAATAATAATAATAATAAATAATAAATAACCATAATTTTTACGATAACCATAATTTTTACGATTAAAATCAATTGACAGAAGGATAGAAGAGCAAAAGTATACACCATTAAGGACTTTATAGAGTGTTAAGGCATCAGCACAAGTTCTCCAAGCTATCAATATTAAAAATATCAGTTATACACTATAGTTTACTTGAAAGTTATTTACAATATTGATATTCTTTCACTATTCTGTCTGTTTTGGAATGGATATCCCAACCGACCAATCTAAAAAATTAGGGTAACGATGCGATTGACAGTTTCATAGTTAAAAGGGTATATCGGTTGGGAAAACACTACTTTTTCTATGCTTTGACACAAAAAGATGACAACGGCTTTTCAAAATGACGTATTTTATTGTTGTTTTCATGGCAATAATTTTCGTATTTTTTTAAAATTTTGAGTGATTTACGCTAACGAATGAGTTTAGAATTAAGAATAAAGACAATATTGATACCTCATCTGTTCTTTGTAGAAAATACTTACTTTTTGTGGAATTTTTATACAATCCGGGAAGCAGGACAACTCTAGAAGCAACTTATTAGATATTCCAAACGTAAAAAAGTAAACAACACAAAAGAAAAAGTAAACAAAAAAGTAGGGTTATACGTCAAGTCGGACCAGAGATCAAATTTACCTAGGGAATATAAATTTACCTAACCGTTATGCCTCTCAGATGGCTCCATCCGCTAGTTCAAAATTTGCCACTTTTTCTTGGGTGATTTCCATTCCCTGTGTGTTTAATTTGCCCTGGTTTTGGCACTAGTGACATTAGGGAGATTTTGGCCAGGTTTTTCGTCAGTCTGTTACCCTTACTTTTATTCTGGGCAGGCGTAGTAGCGCTCTGCTAGGCTATTACCTTTATTAAAGATAACCACTGGCGCTAATTAGCGTTGAATAGCGACTTTGTTTTACAAAAATGTTTTGTATTTGGATTTTATTTTTTGTTAACCGTGTTTATAGTAGTAGTGGGGTGCCTTTTTTACAGTTTTTTTTTTTTGGTAAACATGTGAGTAAGTACAAGTAAGTTTGCAGAGGCTCGATTTCTTCTATTACTTCACCAAAATTATCCTGCAAAATCATTTGTCTGACTAAATTTATGTTGGGGTGTCCCAGTCCCATCACCATGATATGGTTAGAAAAGCAAATAAAAAAAAAGACTTGAGAAAAAAACAATAAAAGTCAATAAAAAAGTAAGGTTATGTTTTTAAGCTCTATTTTTAACCTCTTGAAGTTACCTTTATTTACGGTAACCATAAAAGTAGCGAAATTTGCCGTTAAACTGCCTGACCAAAATCTCCCTATTATTCGTGAGCGTTTTGCCCTCAGTTTGCTCCCTAGCATAAGGTAAGAGAGCAAAGAGCAAAATCGCAACTACTACAACTAATGCCATTACTGCCAAAACTGACAGAAACATGAAAAAAAAAAAATGAAATGAGAATTTGACCACTCAGGCGCGTTTGTATTATTTTTAAAAGCAACAATAAATTTATTCAAAAAAGGCATGTCTATTATTTTCATCTTCAGTTAGTGTTATCTCACAGTATCAAAGTCAGTTTTCTGCCAAAACACGCAAAAATCTCAAGGAATCCCTTTGGATGTTGGTAATCTAATTGAAAGAGCAGCAAACCCAAGCAGCAATTTAACGGCGACCCGACGTTATGATGCGACGTCGTTTTAGCCAACATGCCGACCCGGATTTACACCAAAATGGTGGATGATTTTTGAGTCCTTACGTCATTGTGCAGTAACTGGAGTCGAAATAGTAATCGTTCTTGTTACGTCGTAAAATACGACCCAAAATGACTACACTAGCGCCCTCTTTGTTATTGATTTTTTGGTGGTGTTTCACTACCCAAAATGTTGCCTTTTCAAACTTTTTTTCGGTTACTAAAATGAACTTATTTTTATACACTTTAGAAAATGACAAACAAAAAATTATAATTTGATAATTACCGTTTATTAAATAGTATTTATATAGAGAAGGAGAATATAATGCCATTAGTTCCTTTGGAAACTTTTTTTATTCACAAGAAAAGGGCACTTAAGTGTGTCAAAACTCCGGCCGGAAAACGTCGCAAGACCGGCCAGAAAACGTCGCAAGACCGGCCGGAAAACGTCGCAAGACCGGCCAGAAACGTCGCAAGTTCAAGTAATGTGAAAGTTGTTTAGACGTTGATACGTCGGCAGAACGTAACTAGAGTCTCATAAAAACGTTCACACTACGTCACTGGTTTACTAGAAAATGCACCAACGCGTGACAGGTCGGCTAAACGTTGGGTAGACGGTAACAATGTTACTGCAGTATATCTAACATTAAAGCAACGGAATTCTGTCGTAATATGTAAGACCGTCTGAAGATCACTAATTTATACACCCAAGTATGTGGTCATTGGTCAGAAAATTGTTGCTTGGGAATGCAACAAAAGTTAGTGCAAGAATCATAAAAATTCCAAAAAAAATGGACTTTCAAACGACATGACTCCACGCCAAATGTATCATCAAGGCGAAAGCAAAAACTGAAATTACAGCCTACCTATTTAAAGAGTAACATCCGAGATACAATCTATTGTATGTAGATATGCCAAAAAGGAGTGTGTTACAATAAAAATTTTGCATAAAAAGCTAAATGAAGAAGTGTCGAACCATTCTCATTACTCAAACAGTTTTTTGCTCCAAAATATTGAATGGATTTACCTGACATTTTCAACATACTTTAATCTTTCCGAGAATGGACATACCCCAGTGTTTTTGGACCAGACATGGATATTTAGAAAAGAATCTTGTCCATCGAGATACTAACCTAGTACCTAGTCGATAATTTAATGCAATGTTCTTAAATTAATAATAACTTACATAACAAGCATGTTATGATGGTCATTAAACGCGAAGATGAAGTTTGAGACGCGAGCCGCAAGTGAGAGAAAATTTATCTGAGCGTGTAATGACCATAACATGCGAAAATATCAAACGCGAATATTAAGTCAACAACCTTCATAACCTGAAGTTTCAATGACGTTTTATCTAAATCGTCAAAACAAATAAAGATAAATACTAAGAGACTTTTCATATATCTTTTTAAAAACAGGTTTTTTTTTCTTAAAAATGCGTAATATGTCAATTTAACGGGACTTATTTTTGGTTAGATGGGCGGCCGTAGGCCTGGCAATTAGGCCGAATAATGGACCCTTTCTGCCATATCCCCCGTGCATCCCCGACTAATGCACGTGCCCCTTAGGAGGCAAGTTTTCTTGAGGACTTAATTTTTGCCTGACACGAGGGCAGGGATCTTTAAACTGCGTAGCAAGTATACACAGTGGACCGCCGGGTTTACACCTCCTGCTACATGTTGGACTTGCATCTATCTAACATCGCTACCGTCCCAGCAGAACTTGGTTGACGGTAGACTTTTCTTCCCAGCAGTCCGCCGTCATATAGGTTGACCCGAAAATCAATGTTTAGTCCTGGATTCGCTGGTCGAGATCACCGTCGGAGTCTTCAGACGCATTCCTTGGAGTGGTCCTGCTACCCGAAAGTCTCCCGCCTCTTTCAAGTCACCCTTTGTCGACTCCCGCTACCAAATCTGTCGGAGTCCAGCCGCGTCCCATGGAGTCTCGATCTCGGAGAGGCCAGGTCTCTTTTTGAGTCATCGGCTAGACTCCTCTTCCCAGTTTCAAACTATTCGGTGCAGTGTCAACCGTGCCGCCCACTTCTACCTCGTTTGTTGTTATTCTACGCACAACGTCGACTGCAGAGCCCGTCGTCTCGAGTCGCATTCGGTGTTGTGTGAGGCAATGTGGACTTGCCGAGATCCGATCCTGCGATGTCTGTTCTGCAGGCTAAGACGCTGTTCACTAGTCTACGGCGGCCCCCTCTTACAAAGTAAAGTTTCATCGCTTGTCTTGCTTTATTATTATCCCAGGACCGTAAATGAGCCATTAAAATCGTGTAATTCGTTGGTTGTAGGTAAATACATTTTGAGGTGTTTTAATATTTCAGATGTATAGAAGAAGGCTGTGGAAAATCGTTCTCGGCCAGTCACCATCTTAAAACCCACTACAGAATTCACAGCGGAGAGAGACCGTACGCCTGTAAAGAAACATCGGAGTGTCATCGCGCCTTCGCCACATCGCACAGTCTTAAATCGCACATTAAAACGCATCAGAAAGGTAAGATAATGAGTACTGTCGTAAAAAGATTACTTGCTGCAAAGACTAGGTTTTTACGGAATTGTAACACTCGATATAAGTTCGTCACTCGTAGTGGAGTGACACAGCTTTAGGGTAGTTTTAATAACACGGGAAAAATGTGTAAAAAAAAGAAGAAAGTTGAGATGGCCGACAAAATAATGGCTGAAGCAAATAAAGAATTATTGGAAATCGTGTTTCAGGAAACCTGAGACATTGATTGCCCAATCAGTCGATATAAGCTCGCCACCATAGTGCAGAGACACAGCTTCGGATCTGTCAAAATAGAACAATATACACCTAGGGACTAAAGTGGTAGTTTTTATCCAGAGGTGAAAAGTTTATAACCCGACCGTAATGAGAGCTACAATTCGCCGGGGGAAAAAAATACACTTTTGTCACGTAATTTATATACTATTTTTTGCACTTCTGGGATTTGTTTTGATTTTTCTTAAAAAATTTGATTTGATTTTTACTAAGATGCAATATTTCTTGCATGTAATCTCTATTACATGCAATATTTCTGAATTTTATTTTTAGTCTGTACCGGTACCGGTTTATTCCCTAGGGACGAACAGTACCATTTTAGTCCCTAAGGACAAAAGTACCATTTTAGTACCTTATTTTGAATGCGTTTTTAGTAACTAAAGTGCAAAAAGGTACTTTAAGGCAGTTTTAATAACACTGGAAAAATGTAGAGAAAGAGAACGAACGTTGAGAGCCGATGAAGTAATGGCTGAAGCAAATAAAAAATTGTTTCAAATCGGGTCTCAGAAAAAACGTCAGTATGAAAAATGTCTGCAAAAAATCTTATAAACTCTTAAGGAAATTGAATCACTAAGTGAAGATATTATATGGACTTAAGACTAAACTGTTAAAAATCAAAGTTTATACTTTTTTAATTTACATACCTTATTTGAGTTTGATTTTGTTCCCTATTATATCCCTAAAATATTCTAAAATTTTTCTATGATGTTCTAAAATGTTTCTGTTTTTGTCCTAAAAATCCGCCCCCCCACACAAAAAAAGTTTTTGATCACCCCAAAATTTCTGCAGATGTAAGAAAAGTGTGTCAAAAGACTCATTAGAAAACCTCTTTGCACATCCACTGGACTTGGGGACCTTCGGCTTACTCAACAAAACTGTTTTAGTTAGTTTTCAACACGTATTCTATTCTATCTACTGTTAACTTTGAAATTCTGGTGGGATGCCCGTTTTTTTACCGCATGCGTTTTTTTATAGGCGGGTCTAAAAACGAAAACAACGGCTTACTAATTCTGCACGAAAAGATAGAGATACACGAACAGAAATTACTTGAACAGAAAGATATTACCGATTACAGCTTTGAAGATGTCCTTAAGTTGGACGATTTTCATCAGGCAGACGACATTAAAAATGGTGAGTATTAAGATATAAAAATTTAAGCCGTTATAGTCAAAGGGTTTAATATGAATGTTTTACCTATTAGTTTAAATCCCCCTTTGTAACCACCGAACCCTTTCGACAAATAGGTGCTCATGCACCAGGAAAAGTCAGGTTAGACAAAGAAGTTAGTATACTGAGGAAACGTTGGGGGATTTTACTCAGAAAACGTTAAAAGTCAGAGTAATTGAAGTTCTATCCTTTAAACTTAGCAAAAACACAATAGTAAAAATATGTCACTTGTGATTATGAAAATTTTTTAGGAATTTTAATTTTTTTAGGATTGGTTGGGTTTGGTATTTTGTATCTTGTTGCTAATTCCAAAAATCTAAATGAACTATTTTCACGAGATATCGTATTATCTTTTAACTTAAAAAAATCCTCATCGGATTTACTTTTTACTTTTAAACAAAATGGTAGCGTTCTTAGCAATCTTAACTTTGAGGACGGTCGCGTTTAAGACTTTCTATTTTTTTTTAATTTTATATAAGAAATATAACGGGATCCCAATTTTGTAACTTTGTGAGAATAGCCCTATCCTATCTTATCCGTAGTAAGTCATTTATGTCTTTTAAATTGAAGAAGTAGTCCATTGGTGGAGGGATTTCAAATAAATGAAAAAGCTTTGGTCATTTTCCACAGTGGAGTTGGCTTTATGGGATAACAGGGTTTTTTTATTATTCTTTAAACAAAAAGAATTCAATATACGAAATATTTTTCCACTTAACTCAGGTAACTGTCAAATATGACGTTTATAGTTTACAAATGGTGCTCAAAAGTTCCCCATTTTTAAATAGCAATATTTTTGTATTTTAAGAATTCTGGTAAAAATGCTTTCCAGCAAAGGGTTTAATTTATCCGTTTAAGAAACAAATATTTCTAATTAATTAATTCTAATTAATTTTGGACCATTAACCTATGTAGCTATTGTTGAAATCATGGAGAGAACAATTATCTCCCTGAAACGCAATATTATAACATGACTTTTGTTTTGTTTCTACTGGTTTTTAGTGAGAGAAATAAAAATGCCAATTTCTGATCTCAAGAATAGCTACACTGGTGGCGAGAGAAAACTACTGTCATATCGATTTTGTCTTTCAAAATGACAACATCAATTATAGTTGTCAAAATGGTTTTTGCTGATGGACAGGTACTGTTCTCTCGCCATCAGGATCTTAAGATGGAATGTTAGATGAGCACAATTTGGCATCTCCACGAATACTGTACCAAATTATCAAGTGTCATCCACAGATGATAAGGGTTGACAAGACATTGAGGTCAAATTGCCAATTAGTGGATTCATGTTGTTGGTTTGTGCAAAATGGTTGAAATGATAAAGCCCTGTCAATAAAATTTGGGAGAGAATCGTAGAATTAGCTTTGTTTTATTATAAATATAAAATAAATTTTTGAAATTAAAATATCAAATTTGACAGTTGACAAATATGGATAAAATTCCGTCATTCTTTATTGTTGGCTTGTGCCAAATGGTTGAAATACTAATTCAGTGATAAAGGCCTAATACTCAGGGGGCATAGCGTACGACTTTTGATGAAGATTTTACGAAACCTGTTTTAATCGATTAATAATGGACCCACCAACACTGCCTAACCTGTTAAGGGTTAGGGAGTCAATTTTTTTTTCCTAAATTCAGACGGTTTAAGCTAGAGCAATGAAATTTGGCATATTTTTTGGCCTTCTCGCAACGTATCGTCGTGTGTCATAAAAAAAATATGTGTCCCATAGGGGGCAACAGGGGCCAAAATGTGTTTTTAAACTATCCCTCATACCTTCCATACTAATGCACCTGCACATCTGGATCTAAGTCAGTTGGTAGTTTATACTATTACCGACAAGTTAGGTTAGGGGCTAAAAATTTTGTCGATTTCAATTAAAAAATTATATTTCTCTTATCTTTCAGCCAATGTCAACAAAAAGCACCACCAGGGGCGCAGTGGACCATTTCTCAAATTTAAATACCCCCAACTTTGCCCAAGGCCCTAGGGGCTATAAGGGGGCCAGATCTAATTTTCACCATTTTCATATTCCAGAAAACACTCTACATTTGGTTTAAAAAATATTATGAAATATAAAAATCTCTAACCCCAGGGGCGATCCCTAAATAGAGGCTAAAAATTTTAAATCTCGAATAACTTATTACAGCCCCTAGAAGTTGGGACAAATTTGGGGGTATTTAAAATTGAGAAATGGTCCACTGCGCCCCTAGTGGTGCATTTTTGTTGACATAGGTTAAAAGATAAGTAAAATATAATTTTTTAATTGAAATCGACAAAATTTTTAGCCCCTAACATAGGGGCCTTGTTAACAGCTAAGAAATTTTTTTCGGTATAGTAGACTTGTAGGTAATAGTATGAACTACCAAATGACTGAGATTCAGATGTGCAGGTGCATTAGTATAGAAGGTATGAGGGATAGTTTAAAAATACATTTTGGCCCCTGTTGCCCCCTAGGGGTCACATATGTAATTATTTATGACACGCGAGGGTACGTTCCCGGAAGGCCAACATATATGCCAAATTTCATTGCTCGAGCTCAAACCGTCTGAAATTAAGAACAGGATAGGCAGTGTTGGTAGGTCTAAGCCAAATTTTTTACGTATGCCCCCTAAGTATAATAGAAAGTGCTAGAGACAGAATTTTGAAAATGGCAACAAAATTTGAAGGAGAATGGCGGAATTTTATTGTTCGCTTATGCAAAACAGTTTAAATATGAGTTCAGTGATTAAGCCCTCACGGAAAGTGCCAGTATTTATGAAATTAAAATGTCAAATTTGACAATTATAAATATGGATAAAATTCCGTCATTCTTTGTTCAATTTTGAATTAATTCTGCAAAATTTTGTGTCTTTAATTTGACCTTCATTTACTGAACTCGTTTTACAAGCGCTGACCTTCCGTTTTAAAATTATTAATTTATGTTTTCAATATTCACTGCAAACATCACTTAAAGAGATGAATTAAACAAACCCCTTAGTGGCATTGTCGAAAAATATTTTTTACCAGGATTATTAAAATACTGGGTTGTTTAATTAAAAATTTGGGATCATTCAGCACCGTATAAAGATCATATGTGACCAGTTACTAATAACCAGACTTAAAGTGAAAAATATTGAATTTTTTTCGTTTGAATATCCTAGGACCAATAGTAAAAACTTGATGACCCTGTAAAACCGTTTTTCTTTAAAAATCATCCGTAATAAGATGATTATTGGCCGGTAAAATTGTTTGTTACTAAATTTTTTCCGTCACTCAAAATACTCCCATCTATTTTTTGCACCAACTTGCCTGTAGTCTCTAGTTTCTTGGAAAAAGTGGTGCAAATAAAAAAAAAATTGCGGTTCATATTGGTGCAACAGAAGTGCATGCATAACTTGTAAATGTCGGTTGGGAGGGTTGAGGGCACCAGAACTAACGGGAGTGAATCAATATTATTAGATATGAATTTTTTGTATAATTGAATAATAACTTGCAATATTGCGTATTTTTTGTGCTTACTTTGGACAACCCAGAGAAAGATATTGACTTTGCAAAGGGATTGGCCATAATTATTATCCTTGATGAATAAAAGGTAAATAATATTTTACATTAATTATACTATTTGAATTTACACTGAGATTAAGTATCAGCCACGTCGCACAGTTAGAGCGTGTCTAATAGCGTATTCATTTGGTAAAATTAGTGCATAACTCATTCGGTGCACCTGTTCTAATAAGGCAACAACTGCAACAGAAATAAGTTCTAGCAGGTCGCAGGACCCAATAACCCATCTTCTGTGTCTGCATGGAAAGATATGCAATATAGTTTATTAGTCACATTATGTATTATGCAATGCCTAATATTCCTAGCAACAATAAAGGCGCTGGCATGGCATAGGAAAAAATGTATGTTCCATTCAAACTGCACTGGTGTACTTTTTGGCAGCACCGAATGAGTGTTAAGTACACAACTGGCTGTGCATCGGTGCTGCACTCAATTTTATCATAGGAATACGCTGTAACTTACATGCAGTTAAGACATTGACAGAACAGGGATCCTATTTTCGAAAACATATGAAATTATTCGCATGCGACTACTTCCGTCTCTTCCTACACCGTATAGAATAGGAGGCAAATGATATGCCGACATGCTGATTCATGGGTAGTGCGTGAAAGAATGACCTCCACCCACTTGTGCAATATTGATTTAAACCAGTCGAATTCGAGCGCGGTCCCCACATACCGGCTTATCTGTCGCCTCTCATTTCACACGGTGTAGAAAGAGACTGACAGAAAAATTGTCTACTATTTAGTAAACGTATACGGATGTTTTCGTATAGATTCGAAAATCAGACCCCAGATGGTGACAACTTACACCTGGCTCTCACTTGGGGGAGTCAAAACACGTATTTTTTTTTTTTTAATCGGCGTTTTTTAAGTCAGAGGGGACAGCCCTAGGTGGAAATAGTTTTTCCTGATTTTCTTAATTTAATTTTTTCAACCCAACCTTTGTCTTCTAGGTCTCCAGGAGTGCAATATCTCAACAATTCTCGAAACCCCAACTATAGAACAAGAAATAAACTTCAACAACATTTACAACAACTTTGACTACAATTCAAATAATATCAATCACAATAGTAGCTTGTCAACAAATATTGACTTGATCAAAGATTCTATAACACAGCTACAAATCGAAAGCAAAGCGAAATACGCCAGTGTTATCGAAAACGACATAAGTAGTCAGTTTGAGATTGCGAACAGGTTGAAAAACTATGCAACCGTGAATACGGCAGAACCAATTGACATTAATATACCTTTTAATATCGGAACTGAAAATATTGAGAGTATTGTAAAACATGAGAGTCTGATAAACCAAAGTCAGCCGGAAGTTGAAGAGAACTCTTTGATAACTGAATTCGAAAACGCCGGTATTAATATGTACGACCCATCTTGGCCGAGTTTTTCTGGTGATGAGTTTAGTGAAAACATGTTTTTAAACAACGAGACCAAAGTTCAGATACTGGACGTTAAAACAGCGGTTGCTCCGCAAGATGTAAGCCCACAGTTCATACAGAAAGAAAGAAAAGTGTTAAACTCACCTGCACCAGTTCAAATGTCATTAGTTACTCACGAGGAAGTGACAAGTCCTTGGGCTGTCGGTAATTTCTCAAATATCGCTCAAATGGAAGTTTTTCAAGGGGATTTGAATGAGAATCCTTTGACCGCCATTTCTACAGCTGTTCAAAGCTACATCAATCTGCCAGAGGGTTACAATCCGCAGATTGCTGTCAATCTCTCACAAGGTGCCTTGCCCCAATCTTCCAGTACCATTGACATATTTGACGAAGTTCAAGATACTCGCGAAGAACAATCTACGTCAAACAACAACCCTAATATACTGAGAAATTTGTCAGCTGACGCAGAAATATGTAAATGCTCCGATTGTAAGTGCGAGAGTGTTGATGATAACTGCCAAAGTTGCTCTGCTGGCACTAATAATTCTAATTTAGAGATTTCTCCGCCTATCGCTGACGCTCAAGATGTTGAAAGTTTAATAGATATAAATGTAATTAGTTGTGATTTAAATAACGTTGATATGGTTGACATCTCGACTACCCAAGGCGGTGTTGAAATATGCGCCACTGAGATGAATAATTTCAAAAACCAAACACCCACACAAACTTTTGCTTGTTGCTCGACAAATGCCCGTAGTGTTTCCAATTGTATCACTAAAAAGGCGCCTAATGCTTTTAAAGATGTTGAAAATTTAATAAGCATGAACGTAATAGATTCTAATTTAAATATTGAAATGGCTGAATGTTTGCCTGACAATCAAGAGGAAATAAGCGCTAGTGCTCCAGCTCAAACCGCTGCTTGTTGCTCTGGCAGCGGTTCGAAAAATGCTTTTAGCACTTGCAATTGTCACACTAAAAACTCGGTTGAAAGTCAAAACGACTGCAGTGGTCCAAATAATTTAGCAAAGATTTTAATGGGCGTGGTTAAGGTCACTGACGCGTGTAAAGACAAGGGGGAACGGTGTTGCGTGATTTTGTGCCTTAAAACTATGGAAAATTTGCAAAGAATAATGAATTTTGCTTCGCGTTGCAGTGGGATTAAAAATTTCGGAGAGGGGCCGTTTGGAAACAAATGTACTTTGGAAACATGAAATTTTAAGAAATTTTTACATTCTAAATATTTAAAACTTAGCTAAAATAAAATAATACACCTATAGAAATATTATAACTTTGCACATTTTTATCCTATTAATAAGTACTTCATCTTCCTTTAAGGAAAACTATTTACCAAAGAAAAAAAAAAACAAAAAATATTACAAATATTTTGCAATATTAGGTATAGGTTGTAGACATTAAGCAATATGTATTAATAATAGTTATTTTTGTGCCTTAATCGCACCGAAACCATTACTATAAGAATGCAAAAAACCTAACAAAATATTTTGTTTAGGTTTCTTTACTTGAGATAAATTTAAGTGGTGAATCGGATTATCCCTTGGTTGTTGTAATTTTAGATTCGTTACTTAAACTTATCATAAATTTCTTGATTCACAGGGTCCAAATTTTGACTGGTTATGTTTTTAGGGAGCTAGCTTTTATTGTTGTTTTAACATTATATTTTTTGTTAAACTAATATTTTGTTTGCTAGAGTGTTCTGAGTACTAACTCACATAGTGCAAACTTTATTGTACATAATGAAACACTTTTTTCGCAGGTGCAAGATACAGCGACAACAAATTTTTTGAGCTCCTATATGTACCGAACCAAAATTTTGCCATGATAATGTAAAAATACGTAATTTTTTGTGCCCATAAACAAGCAATATTATTTTTGACTAATTGTTACATGCTACAATTTATTTTGTGATAATAAAAACATATAACTTTTATCAGTGGTTTACCGATCAAAATCCAGCAGATTTTAGATAATGTTACAGTCCAGAAACTTTTTTCATAAGCAACTGATCCATGGTCGCGACTGAGAGAATTTAAATCTAGGGGTTAACCTAGTGCATATAACTATGAGATACGATAACGGCCCTGCCCTTGCATTATCCAAAAAAAAAACCGTAGAGATAAAAAGTCTCCCAATCAGTAGTAGTAGCCGTGGGCCTGGCAATTAGGCCTCTTCTACTTCCGCTATAAACCTCTTTCCGGGCCTCCTTGTTTTTTTTTTACGTTCAGTATGTCGGCCCATTTGAGCGAGTGCAGCTCTTCTTCCTCTATCGTGGGAAATCCCCACTTCAGCTGCCTTGATCTGGCATATGAATCGCACTCTGTTCTGCTATCAAGTGCTGCGCCGATTCCTCTTCGAGCCCGCAAGCGGGACACACGGGATCTCCTGCTACTCTCATTTGCGTCAGATGTTTGTTCAGCCGATTGTGCCCAGTCAGCATCCCTGTCAGTAGTCCAATGTCCCTTCGGGGCTTGCCTAGGAGCCATTTAGTTCTGGCTACATTAGGACCATCCACGAATAGCTTGGACTGTCTGCACTCTGACTCTTGCCTCCAGGACCCCAATTTTTGAATTGTGAGCGAAGGAACGTTCTCCTAAGCGATGTGATCGATCCCGGGATAGATCACATCGCGTGCTATCCGATCGCTGTATTTTTCAACCTGCCCTTGATCGTGTGCATCGTTGCCATGTTTACTTTGGTACAAACGAACTACTTGTTCATGTTAAAGGCCTACTCTAACTAACTATTACGTTTTCTTCGCCCCAGTGCCGAATTAACCTCATTTTCGGGAAAAACTTCTTTGGTTTTTGCAGTTCACCTCTGTGGTTGGTTTTCTGAGTTTTTGTACTAAAAATTAGTGGGGAAGGAGGCTCGGGCGTTCCTTTTAAAAGGAAGGTCCCACATAACACAATCCAAAAAAAAATTATCATAGAATTCATGGTCAAACAACCGAAACTTCGAGCAGGAACTTTTTCCAACTATTTTACCTACAAAACGGGTCAAAAATTGTGAAAGCATCTCGTTGATGTTCTTACCTTTAATTTCTAAATTTATCCTTTAAAAAAAAACAGACACAAATTAAAAAAACAAAACGAGTAATAGAGCTTAGAAAATCGTGTGTTCTACGCAGGCGTCTCTCGAAAAAAGCGGTGTTCTCTCACTTGAAACCCGCCGGATCTGATCTCCCACTTTTTGCGAGAATGTGAGCAAGTTTCCATCGTCCAAAAATACATAACGGGATAGATCCCTACCGACTGGTGATGATTCGCACAAAAAACCACACGTTCCCGTTCCAAAAATTGGGGTCCAGGACGTCTTCAGTTCATTGTTCGCCCATTTGTTGAGCTCACTCTGTACCTGTTTTCTTGTTATTCCCAGAAGAGGTTCCGATCTACTGTATTGGTTTCGACTCCTAGTCTGGCTCATGACATGGGAGCCACATCAGTGTTATCCTCTTGTCCAGTGTTTGTAGTGCTTCAGCGTACTCCTCCACCAGACTACTGACTATTTTGGGTGCACTTAGAGCCTTGATAGCAGCCTGGCTCCGGTAGGGTTGCTGCGATGATGATGGCTTATACCTCCGTTTCAAACACCGTAGCCTGTTCTCCAAGTGGGTAACTTTTCTGAACTTCGAGGCTTTCCGCATACACTCCTGCGCCTGTGGTCTTCCTCGCTGACCCAATCAAGTTAGCCTGAAAAAAATGCAGAGCCAATAACTCTTGGGCGCCAGTAGACTGCCTCACAGGCATGCGCAGTAGATTTTTCGCCTTTGGCGTTGCCCAGAGCCTTTGTCAAAATTATTATTGTTACACATTTTGCGATGCTTGAGCCATTGTAGTATCTCATAGATATATGGCCTACTGCCACTCTAACTTACTTACTTCCGGACACCAGACGAAGAGGGGAGGGGGAGGGATAAACGAGGGTTTTGGATAAAAAAAAGTCTTGTCGGTAAGCCATTGTTATCATGAGTTTTTAAACGCAAATTTCTAAAAAAAAGTGCCTCTAAATGGTTTCGTTTTAGTTTTGCCTCTGATTTACATAAAATTCGGTAAATACTTAGGGGGCATACGTAGAAAATTTGGCTTTGGGTTAACAGCACCAAAAATGATGCAGTCAAAAATTAGGGTTAGACTGTCAACGTTTTTTCTTAAATTAAGACGGTTTGGGCTAGAGCAATGAAATTTGGCACATATGTTGGCCGGTACCCTCGTGTCTCATAAAAAATTACATATGTAGCTCCTAAGGGGCAACAGAGGACAAAATGTGTTATTAAACTAT
This sequence comes from Oxystoma pomonae, assembly GCA_963921995.1. Taxonomy (NCBI): domain Eukaryota; kingdom Metazoa; phylum Arthropoda; class Insecta; order Coleoptera; family Brentidae; genus Oxystoma; species Oxystoma pomonae. The sequence continues at coordinate 87,179,644 of OY998166.1, read as the reverse complement.
CCCTCATACCAACCTTCTATATACTAATGAACCTGAATATCTGAATCTCGGTCAGTTTGTAGATCATACTATCACCTACAAGTCTACTGTACCGAAAAAAAAATTCATAGCTATTAACAAGGACCCTAGGTTGGGGGCTAAAAATTTTGTCGATTTCAGTTCAAAAATTATATTTTATTATGGACCATTTATTAATTTTGAATACACATATGCACACTTTGATAAGGTTTAGATGTGCATACTGAGTGGTTTTCTGGAATCTGGAAATGGTAAAAGTCTCAGCCTCTAGGGGCTGGGGCAAAGTTGGATGTAAAAAATATAGGCTCTTAAAATGTAAGTGTTTTATCTCGAACTTGTAATTGACAAAAAATTTTGCACTTTTTGAATTTGGCATAGTAAATTTTGAACAGGATTTTCGAGATTTAAAATTTTTAGCCACTATTTAGGGGTCGCCCCTGGGGTTTGTGATTTATATATTTCATAATATTTGTTACACCAAATTTATGAGTTTTAAATATGCATATGGAGTTTTTTCTGGAATATGAAAATGGTGAAAATTAGATCTCGTCCCCTTACATCCCCTAGGGGCTGGGGCAAAGTTGGGGGCATTTAGAATTGAGAAATGATCCACTGCGTCCCTGGTGGTACATTTTTGTTGACATTGGCTGAAAGATAAGTGAAATATAATTTATTAATTGAAATCCACAAAATTTTTAGCCTCTAATCTAGGAGCCTTGTTAACAGCCACGACATTTTCTTCGGTGTAATAGACTTGTGTCGGTAATAGTACGAACTACCAAATGACTGAGATTCAGATGTGCGGGTGCATTAGTATGAAAGGTATGAGGCCACATTTTATTGCTCTAGCTTAAACCGTCTAATTCAAGAAAAAAAATGACACCCTAACCCCTTCTTTTTGCATGCAGCATTTTTGGGGCTGTTAATAGGTTAGACAGTGTTGGTGGGTCCATTAGTAATCGATTACAACAGGTTTCGTAAAATCTTCATCAAAAGTCCCACGGGATACGCTATGCCCCCTAAGTGAAAGTCTTGTTGGTGTGCCAAGTTCCATTGTGATTGTGATAATTCGCAACGTTTAAATGCTAAACTTTTGCATCCAATCGAGGCGGCTTATAAGATTTAACCGTGCTATTTATAACATTGTGATTTAGGTGCCATTTTACATGTAACAAAAAAAAGCGACTTGTTTTTAATGGGATAGTTTTTATTAACAAATAAAGTAGCTAGGACGATCTCGATTAATACACACAACGACTTAAGATTTACTGAATTTAGGAAATTTTTTATTTTTTAAATTGTAGTTAAGTACTATGTCGGACTTTATTAATGCCAGAAACCAGGAAACCTTTCGTAGTAAAAAATTAAGCGGCGTGTTGATTTTTCTAGTCAAAAAAGTCCATTTTTTATTTTATGGTTAAAATTGTAATTATTAGATAGTTTTTGGTCGTGGCCAAAACGCCCGACGACTAACGCTATTTGAAACTGTTGACATTTGCACGTAATATACAGGGTTGGCCACTTAAAAGGGTTCACCTGGATTTTTTCAAAAACTGTAAAGAATTGGAGAAAATGCTGAAACGGTTTTGTTTGTAAGGGGAAGACTTTTTGGCCCAAAAACCTCAAAAAATAATCGATAGATTTTTGAAATTTTTACACGATTCAAGACATTCAGGAGACCGTCAAAACAAGGTATCACTCGACCCACTTTCCCTATTCAAAATATAGGGGTAAAGTTTACCCCTCAAAGGGGATGCGCGCTATAAAAATTTCAAGCCAAAAAGTCTCCCCCTTACAAACAAAATCGATGTGCTTCAGCATTTTCTCCAATTATTTTATTAAACTTTACCCACTAAAACAAAGTTATATGAAGCGAATCATATTTGTTTATAAGAAATGTTTGTAATATTTCTTTAGAAAACAATTAAGTCTATCTATCTATCTATCTATAATATAATAAAATCTTGGGATTTGCCATGACATTTGCCAGAAACAGCTTTCTGCACACAATCACCGGGTTGGTAAAGATTTTTTTATTTTTTTTTTGTTTTAGTAGGTGATCTTTAATAAAATAAATTTATTTTTAATTAGCATGATTTTTTATTTTCCACGGTAAACTGTAAGTGCGTTATTGGTTTGCTGGCGGATGTCATATTGCCCTTTAAAGCCTTGCGCGGTAATGTTTACGTTTACGCAGTGAAGACCTGCTCGATTCAACCCCAGATGCACCGTAAAAATATTGGGATTAGTTTAGCTAATCCATGCTTCCTTGGTGTTAATTTATGTGCGATCAACAGAGAAAAAGAATGGATTAGATAACCAATCGCGATTAAATGCCTACGGTGCATTTAGGGCTCAAAGATAAACTATCCTCACAAAGCTAGCAAGAATGTGACCTTATGCAAGTCTGTGTGTGATGAACTTGAAATAACTATGCAAAATAAAGATAGATACAAAGTATAATGTGAACGCAACTTAATGTAAGTACTAGAAAAGTTTCAGGGTTTGCAGGAAAAACTAATATCGGTGCGGAACTAGTTCCTATAAATTGAAAACGCCATTAGTTATAGATGTTCTATCAGCGTATACACCATAAAATGCTCACGTTTCTTGTCTGTCTGTCTGTCTGTTAAACTAACTTCTCGTTAAACCCCCAGACATCATGACTTAGTCCAATGGATGCCACAACCAAATCCAAAATAAACTTTGTCCATGACATATCCGTTGGATAATGCAAATGTCATCCTAGAAGGTCCTTTTAGGATATCTCAAAAATGTTCAAAAGCGTCAATAACTTTAACTAATCGAATTGCTATCCAGTGGACTAACCACTTTGTCCAGCAGGTACCCGCAGTTTATTTTTGTTCTAATGGAACAGGGAGATGGGGGGGGGAGCCTCACCCCCTCAATATTGCTTTCAGTTGCTTGCAGTTGGGAAATATGAAGGTTCAGTTGGGCAATTAAGTACATTTTACAAAACATTTTGTATTTGTAATTTCTTCAAACAACAATAACAAAAATCTCAAAATTTCGGGTAACTTGGAAATCACTTTTAATATTAGTTGTGAAACTGGCCCTTATCCCCCCCCCCAATCAAATGCCTTCAGATCGCCGGTGATTGGAAGACCTTTGGACTCGGTTTTTGTGTCATCCACTGTATCAGGAAGAACCTTTTGTAAATGGTCCATGGGCAATGTCCCAGACAGCACAACTCTGTCCTATATCTATTGGATAATACAATTGTCAAAACGTTGGACGGCTCTTGGACGTCCCAAAAAAAAATTCTGTCCAAAACTTACCCATTGACTATCCAAAAAGTATCTTTATGGTTCACTGTTGAAAAAAATTAATAATTACAATGTATATCCGTTGGTCTAATTTTCTTAGTACACTGGATATATTTGTTCCAATGGATAACCAGTGGACAGTTTTGTCAAAACTACTCCAACATCATAAGTCTGAATGTCGATCCCCGAGGATGGAATTCCTAGCAAAGGTTGGGTATTAAAATACTAAAATTCCAATTATTCTAAAATAATGAAAAATACTTACCTATAATCAACGAGGATATGAGCTATATCCTCGTTGCTATAATATACAAATTATTCGGCTAGATATGAGAGAAATGTTATTGTTGGTAATGAATAAGAAAAAATATGATCCATTGGATATCCAAAACTGTTCCGACGAAAGACATATTTATTAATGTGCCAACTAGGCCAAGCCCGATTGACATAGATTTTTTCATAAATATTTAATGTTTAGTCGATGTATAAAGTACATCACTTGCAGGACACAAAATGGACGTCCACCGGATATAGTTTATTTTTGGTCCGATGGACCAAGAAACGTCGTTATCCATTGGATATCCCAAAACTAACTGAAATAAAACTGTTCTTTATGGATCAAAATTGGAAGTTCTTTGGACTCAGGTTTTTTGTCATCCACTGCACTGGACAAAAAATGGCTGTCCGATGGATAATTTGTGCTGTCTGGGGTGTGCTGTCTGGGCCGATTATAAAAACAATTTAGTATACATATGTATATAGGTCAGGTGACAATACAATGTCGTAAAGGGTGAGAGAGGCTTGATTTTTTGGATATTCTGCGATGTAATGGCACTTATTTTGTCTGATGTAGTACTTAAATTAAACCTCCACTTTACAATTTTTTCCAAGCCAAATAAAGTTCGTTAAAAACACACTTTGTTGATTCTGTTAAAAGATAAGTAAATTAATATAGTTAATTTTGTTTATTATTAAGTTTTGTAAAATTTACGGCTATGTTAATTTTATTTTGTTTCTGAATAAAATACAGATATTACAAAACCAACTTTTTTTCTTTTTCCTCTTTTCTCGTAATTAAAAAAAAAAATCATACAAATAAGTATGGATTTCTTTAAATGAATGAAAACACCCTGTGTATCATGACGATTTGTATGTGTAATGTGCCTTAAAAATTGGCAAAAATAGGGTGTTGCTTGAAAACCGCATGAATGTGTTTGTTATCATTTCAAAACAAAAATAACCAGATTCCGGAGGAGAATGGCTATTTTTTGGAACCATTGTTTAAGGACTTCCCTGACCACAAGACCGCGTAGTATCCATTAAAATCCTAGCGGTGACATAAAAATTGGTTTAATCTTATAAAGTTTTATGGAACAATTTGGTCTAAAATGTCCTGCTTATTTTTTGGTGAGCTTTTAACTCCAATTTTTTTTCGACTGATTCTTTTCTTTTTGTTTGTTGCTGTTCTTGTTGTTGTTCCTCTTTGTTTACCGCAGGGGCGTCGTTTCACATTTCTATTGGGGGAGGTGGGGGGGAGCATACTTAACTTTAAAAAAAAAATATGAACTAAAAAAAACACTATTGATGCCAATATAACTCAAATAAACATAAAAACAAAACAAATTTTTTAGTAGACCCAGCCGTATGTGAGCAACTGGATTTGACAGTTGCTACCCAATAAACATTTTTCTGACTTCCGACCAAATTTGCACCAATCGCGACGTCACTTAGGTAAAAAATATTCTAGTTCTTCAAGCGCGATCAAATTTGCATCAATTGCGACCTCACTTTAGGTGAAAAATATTGTAGTTCTTCTTACGACCTCGACGGAGACGTCATCCGACGGTCACCAACTTGGAAGTGATTTCTAAAAATTTCCGGCGTTTCAGTGTTGTTGGTAGCGATTTTTTGGAGTGGAAAGTAATTTTAAGTAAAAAATTCCGACGTCTGAACGTCGTTGATTTCTTTCCTTGTTCATTTGGTTAATTTTTCTGAACAGATTCCTACCTCGTTTCAACGTCATGTCGCAACGGTCAATTTCGTAAAAAAAAGTGACGAAAATTGTCTGTTGGAAACCTAACCTCACTTTTTAGTAGTACAAATGACTCAAGGTCGCAATTTTGTCGGGCATTGGAATTCTAATCTGTAGACGTCTGGTTAACCGACGCGGGCAAATTAGGTGCATTGAGTAACTATGCCATTTTTTTTCCCAACGGAGGATGTGACGCTGGCCGACATTAAAAAAAGTTGCGCTTTTTTAGGTTTTAGCGTTATTTATGATCAAACAACATATTTTTTGTAATTTTAATGCTAGTTTTTATGATATGTATTAAAATATGACTTGAAAAACATAGTTTTAAAAGTTCTTTTTTTTTTGCAAAAAAATACAAGATACATCAAATTTGCATTATTTTTGAAGCCCACGCATTTTTTTCCACCTAACCTTACTATATTTATCAGTAAAAAACCCGTCGCATCGAAATTTGGAAATGTGGAACATTCCTTAAAAGTCAATTATTATCAATTGTATATTATCAATCAATTGTATCAACTTTGGAAAATATTGCTACAAGGTAAGTTACTTTGTCAACTGCTCCATTTATGTAGAAATTTGGGTCGTCAGGTACGACACACGACGTCGGCAGTCGACGTCGGGTCGCCTGAGGCGACGTCGCTGTCACGTCCAAATGTTTATTGAAACTCCAAAATTATTTCTGTTAAGACCTGTTTAAGGGAATCGTCGTTACTATTCTTAAGGTTATAAGAAATCAGTGCGTTAAGATTAAAGGAAAACAAATTCTTATCGGTAAACCAATCATTTAAATCTTCAAAAATTATATATCTAAAATGGGAATATAAACAGTTATTTTCCAATAATCGTAGGTGAAAGATTGGTAAAATCAGAAAAGGTTTGTCTATGAGTTTGTCGTCCGCAAAGGCGGGGAATTGTTAAATCTACGTTAAGGTATGTAAGCATTTTTTGATCTTGTGGAAAAATTATTGACAAAAAATATTAATGGATCAACGTCGGCCCTTTCTTGATGTCTATACTCTATATATTTTATATGGCAGAGTTAAGCTAAAATATCACAGACAAAACACTGTAAAAATAAAATCGCAGGCCCAAATTACTTTTAACTAGAGGACGAATTGTCATCCCATTAAAAAATATCCCTTAAAGCCTTGACTATACCTAATTATTAATATTCCAGTATTAAAAAAAACGACACGTCATTCTTAGCGCTCTGTTCCAAACTGAAATAAAAGAGCGCGTCGAACCTCAGTGGCGCACCAACAAAGTTCAAATGCAAAAGAAGCCGGCGCGCGGGGTAGCACTAATATTCCAAGAGTTAATACCTCGGCTAATACACATATTATTAGTCTAGCTGTTTTGGTGACCGTAGAAAATTGTTCAAAGTTCATCACATCTTCGTTTTTGTATCCAGGAATTACAAAAAAGTGTTCTATAAATTATGGCCCAATAGAAATAGATGTGGATAGGCCTTCTTCGATAAAAAAATGTATTCGAATATCTCGATTCTAAACCTTTGGGGGTGGGCGCGCCCCTCGCGCCCCCCTCTAAAGATGCCACTGATGTTGTTTCTGCAAGAAAGAAGAAGAAACCTCATTACATATCCTATGTCAATGTGAAGGCCTAGGTAGAACCTATAATGTCCACGGCCACATATATACACATATACAGGACGCATACTGGCAAAGCTTTTGGGTTTCATGACAAGGACGAGCCTGCAACTTGTTGTAGTTCTAGCAAAGCAGGGAAGGAGAAAGGGGAACCGCAATAGATCTGAGAAGGTCGAGGTGGACAGGTGTCTACACCACCCCATTCTATTCTAATCTATCTTTTACATTTCAGTTTTTTTTTTGCCTGTTATAAGTTTTATCCAAGGCCTAGCACTATTTTAGAAAAAGTGCTTTAGGACTTCGCGGTGTTTGAACCCACGCCACACCGGCAATCCTTTTCTTTTTGAACACAAAAATAGTTGGTTTTAATGTTTTCATTTGCTTCTTCCAAAAAACCAATAAAAACCAAATTTATTCTCTTTGTTTGCAGGGGGTTTTACAGGAAGTTCAATAGGGGGTTTAAAGCGGGTAGGGAAAGGGACCCAAAAGAGGGGTAAATTCTTGGCCCGCATCTTAGACTAACTAAACTAATGCCAAGTCCCGTATTCTTGAAAATGGGAGAAGGGAGAGCTCCTGCGGGAATCGTCTTATCCTATTAACACTTTGATATAATTTGTTATATCCACATAATCTCTAGCAAGTTTCTTTTCCGGCAATACAGGGCGATTAAGTAAAGATAGAAGAAAAATTAGTTTATCAATTGCAATAACAGAATAGAAATAGAAAGAAAATGTCTCGACCAGGTGTTTTACAATTCGTAGAGGGCAAAATAAGTGATTTTCCATAATACATAAACATTTTTCAATGTGGAAAATGTTCCATCTTAAATAAAGTGACCTCTCTATGAAGTCTTTAATTTTAGCGTTTGACTTTATATACTGTCTCTAAATCTTAAAAGGTTTTTAAATAAAGCACAGAAATACCCCCCCCCCCATCAGGGAAAACTAACCATCAGAATTAGCTAAAAGTTTGCATGGTTGTCTATTTTCAAATTCTTAACCAACATATATTTGAAGGAAATTTCAAAATTTTCGTTTTTTTTCCGAAATAAAACCCAAACCAAATTTAAAAAACAAAAACGAAAATTGCCAACAATTTCGTTTCTCTTTTTTTGAATTTAAGAGAAATTTGTACGTAGTTCAAAGTTTGTAACATAGATGGTAGTACTGTTCAAGTGACCGGTAGGCGTTCGAGGTCATTTGGCGGATTTGGCTAAAAACTATTTGCCTGGATCGTGACTATGACCTTAACCAAATAGCTGAAAAAAATGCATTTCATGAGGTATCTATGGCACTAGCCATGCTAAGGTTGGCACCTATTGCATAAAGTCATGAGTTCATTTCGTTTGATTGAAATCCTCTCTTATTCTTGTTCTGTTTGAAAAACCGAGCTCCGCATACACGGGGTCGCTTCTTTCAATTGTTTTACGGAGCCTCATACATATTTTCATGTTTCTAAAAAGCCAAACGCTTTTTCTATTGGTTATTTTTGAATTAGTATTAGGTTTACTAAAATGCTTTTAAAAGTATTTTTTGAGCAAAACATAGAAGTTCGCCGGGCGCTTAAACTATTAAAAAAAGTATATATTGTGAATGAGGTCTTAGTCAACCCCGCTGTTTTAATTAGCTACCAATAGTTTTTTGATTTTTGTAAAAATGTGACGAAAAAATGGAGTCCCTCTGGAGACTTTATATGAATGAGGAAAAAAAACAACTGAACTCAATTGACTGAATTTTTTGGAATACGAAATTTTTACCATCTTCTGGCTGCCTCTGGGTCACCCATATAACTAGGAGATAATATAAAGAAAGCCGTAGCGATAATAACTCTCCCAATCACGTTAGCCTGGAAAAAAAGCAGAGTCAAAAAATCCTTTGAGCGCGATCAGACTGCGTCAGGCATGCGCAGTAGATTTTTCACCTTTGGCCTTGCCCATGGCCAACATTGATTTTTACATTATTTTCGTTGTTTTTGAAAGTTATTATTACAGTTATATAGTTATATACAGGGTGGAGACTTTAAATGGAATATTTTTCGTAGCGGGTTAGCGGTGTAAAAAATGTCAACTAAGATTTTTAGCTGCTAAAATTTTCGGAAATTTTTTTTTGTGAACGGAATTTCAGAATGGGTCTATTCACATACAATTTTTTTTTTTGAATGAGAAGACCCCGCTTGTAGCACTTTGTTGGAAGGCTTATCGAAAAATAAAAACTCTCGTCTAATTTTTTCTGACATTTGTCAATATATTTGTCAAAATCTTCAAGAATTGTGTTGTGTTAGCGAGTTGGAAATTCGTTTTTTAGGAAAATTCAAAAATACCTCAACTAGTATTTTTAGTAATCAAAATTTTCGGCAAAAAACTTTTGTGAACGGACCCTCAGAAAGGTGTCTATTCAAATAAAACTTTTTTTTTCAAATGAGAATACCCCGCTTGTGGCACCTTGTTGGAAAGGAAAAACGCTCCTGTATATTTTTTACATTTGTCAATCCATGTGTCAAAAATTGTCAAAAAATCTCAAAAAATGATTGTGTCGGACTTCAAATGAAACTGCCCGAGGCGGGTTGGAATTTTTTTTTTTCTCTGGAAACAAAAATTGTATGTGAATAGACCCCTTTCTGAGGGTAGGTTCACAAAAATTTTAGCCAAAAATTTTGAGCCGAAAATTTATATTGCTAAAAATATTAGTTAATGGGTTTTTGGATTTTCCTAAAAACAAATTTTTAATCCGCTAGGGGCAATGTTCCATTTAAAGCCTTACACAATTATTTTTTGAGGATTTTTGACACATGGATTGACAAATGTTAAAAAAAGTACACGAGCATTTTTCTTTTTCCATACAAGGTGTACTCATTTAAAAAAAAAGTTGTAAGGGAATAGACCCCTTTCTGAGGGTTCGTTCACAAAAGTTTTATGCCGAAAATTTTGATTACTAAATGTATTAATTCACGTGTTTTTGGATTTTTCTAAAAAACAAATTTCCAACCCGCTAGGGGCAATGTTACATTTGAAGTCCGAAACAATAATTTTTTGAGGATTTTGACATAAGGATTGACAGATGTCAAAATAAATTACACGAGCGTTTTTCTTTTTCCATAATTTCCAACAAGGTGCCACAAGCGGGGTCTTCTCATTTGAAAAAAAAACTGTATGTGAATAGACCCCTTTTCTGAGCGTCCTCTCACGTCTCTCCACCCTGTATATTACAGTTATTATTATAGTATCTCAATAGTTATATCGTGCCACCGGTCTATTGTGATTGGATTTCGGGTTTGTATAGAGAAGCAGTGGTGGTCGCAATGTTACCAATTGTAGCATAATTAATTAAGCATTAAAAATAATAGCACATTTTCGCACATTTTCTCGGATCAAAGTAAAAAGCCAATTTAAAAAAACAGACGAACATCTTTGTATTTTTGTTCAAAATTTAATTTTATGGTGGGTCTACCAATCAATTAAGCAGAAATTTATTAGTACGGAAATTTTGGAACGCTTAAAATTTTGACAACTTTGACAGCCGCTGTGGTAGTGTTTAGCAACCACTATCACTCACCGATTTTAACACAGTTTTGGGAACACATTAAAAACTGTCACTGAGAAAAAATAAAAAAATTGGCTTTTACATTTTACAAAATAAGTGATTTATATGTTGGAACCTCGAATATTTTATTATTTTTAAAATTAATTGCGCCAAAATTTTCTAAAATTAACCAGAAAAGTAACCACAACCACAACGAAATGGATTCGTAGCTTACGGCAGTGGTAGTGGGTAATTACCACAACGGAATGACGTTTAGCTATTGCGCAGACGCAGTAATTACCACAACTACTACGAAGTGTCAAATAAGCGTTCCAAAATATCCCTAGTATCTTTAAATTTAGTAGTAAACGTAATTTTAAATTTAAGATTAAAAAAATTTGCCTGTTTACCCATTCTGTAAACAGAAACACAAATTTATGGACAATTGGTAGAATAAAATTTGCTTAGTTATCTGTAACAATGAAAATCTCAATAAAAAGCCCTTCTGCATGACTATCCAGGTTTTTTTTTTAAAAACTAAATAAAACGGGTTAATCCCTTTAAAAAAACAGCTCTATGTGTTTGTACATATTTAACTTTCTTGACACTACTGCTAAATTTAAAGATACTGATAAATTTATGCTCAATTGATTGGTAAACCCAACATTAAACATAAAATTTTTTTGTTAAAAATAAAATTACAAAGCTATTGCTACATAATTTTGTCACGTGTGTTTTCTTTGTGTTTTTTATTAAATAGGTTCTTATATGTTTTCTCTTTTCAAAGAAATGTTTTTTAAAGGTGCTTTTTATTATGATAATGTTAAACAACAATTAATCTGAATTCTGGAATCTTGGTTTACTTTATGTACGTTTTTATTTATTTATATATTTTAAAATCTGAAGGAAAAAAGTTAATTAGAATTTAATATGAAACATATGAATATTTTCAACAAATTTTACATTACTTAATTGTATTTTAGTGCCCTGAGGATGGCCCATTAAAATGACGAAACGTCGGCATAGAAAAAATTTAGATTTCTGTGTTTTATTGACCCCTCTCCAACGAACCAACACCAATAAAAATTTTTATTCATATTCATTTTCTTTGAAATATTTTTAGTGAAAAAGCATAACTTTCTGCAAAATTGCACATTTTCAAGTTACCAAGAGCACAAAATTAAATTCGTGGTTGGTAACATTGGGTGGTCGTTATGTTACAGTATTTTTTTGTTCGAAATAGTACCCCTAAGTATTTGATAAGGTATAGTTGTGCTAGAAAATGTTATTTTCTACAACAGTTCCCAAAATCTCTGGGGCATGAACATTAAGCAGTAATGGCTTTAAAAAAAATATAACCCTGTGTATAAACACATAAATATCAGTTTAAATCAAAATTCATAAAAATTTAGAACAAAGTTAAAAGTTAAACAGCTTTCTACTTGAAAGCTATGTGCGCGGTTCCTAAACTTTTTCAGGAGAAAAAAGTTTTCTTTTTTTTTTGTCAAAAAAGCCTAAAAATTCTGTTAGTCTTAAACCAAATTTACATTTTTTTAAAGGGGACGCCCGTCTTGGACCGAAGGAAAGTTGTCGAAAGTCACAAGGATTTTAATTTCAAATAGAGTTTGAAAGAGTTTCGTGGGATGTTTATAAAGTTTAAACACCGTGTTTCTTATTTAGGCGCGTCTTTGCTGTGCCATCTGCTTACTTTTATATTGAGTGTGCTGAAATATAGTCCTTTTTACAACTAGGGTCTAACATGGTATTTTTGTACAAACGAGAGTTAAGAAAGCACAGTTTAGCCGCCAATAGTAAAAAAATTATCGCATTTTTATGATTTTATTCTTTCACAGCTTATAAAAAAGATAAGGAAAGTAGCAGATTGGTTGAATGCATACAACTATGAGACATTTATAATGGCCTAAGTGACGCAAAATGTGTAACAACTTTCAAAAACAAGGAAAATAATGTCAAAATCAGGGTTGGCCATGGGCAATGCCAGAGGCGAAAAAACTACTGCGCATCCCTGACGTAGTCTGCTTGCGTCCAGAGGATTTTTGGACTCTGGCATCGTTGAAGAAATTGTAGATTTTATAGATATTAGGGAGTTTTTGGACCGCATACAAAAATAACAACCTTTGTGGTTATCGTTATTTGTCAAGCCGTCAAGAATAAAGTTATTTTCATTTATTTTCTTAACTATTTCTACGCTTATCCAAAAACAATGCATTCTGCATCTTCCTTAATCAAAAAGTAGCAATTTGAAGGTTTTTTCGCAACTACATAAACGCTTTGACGTGGATTGACAGAAGTAAATATAAACTCCTCCTTCAGTAAAATATCTGCTTTAGGAGACGTGTTTCGGGCATGCGGATAACGTGACCAGTCCAACGAAGCTACTAGTTGTTCTGGCTTCTTCAACACTTATGTTTGTTAGTCGGTCTTGCCATTTGATTCTCAGGAATCGTCTTAAACAACTTTGGTGATATTTTTTTTCGTTCGATATGCCTTCTCTAGGTGGTCCACGTTTCGCATCCGTATGTTAGAGTATTATAACTGTGGTGTAGACACGAAGCTTGGTCTCCGCATTGACGTCGTGATTGTTGAAGATAGGTGGCTCCCAAGGTATGGGTAATGTTCCACGTTCTGCAGAGGATGGCCATTTATGGAAATGTTTGGAGCTTGGGGATTCGTACCTGGTTCTGGTTGGTGAAGAATTTGCGTTTTGGCAAGATTGACCTCTAGGCCAATGCTTTTGTAGGGTTGGTTAAATGCGTTGATTACCAAACGTTGTCACCGGCGTACTGCAGTTCGATTACCGAGGTCGTCGAGACCTTAGTTTTTGCTTGCATACTGCCTAAGTTAAGTAGACCACCGTTGAATCTATATAGAATTTTCACTCCCGGCGGTAGATGTTCCTCAACAAGGTGAAGCATGGCACCTAAAAATATAGAGAATAGGGTGAGTGCAATAACACACCCTTGTTTAACGCCTGACGTAATCTGGAATGACTTTCCTGGTCCATCGTTGCTCAGGACTATTGCATTCATATTGTCGTGTAGTAGTCTAAGAATTTGAATTTATTTTGAGGGCATCCAGCTTTTGCCAGTATTTGCCAAAGAGCTTCTCTGTTGACCGAGTCAAATGCTTTGACTAGGTCTATGAAGGCCATGAAGGGGGGGCGATTTTGCTCTCTAGATTTCTCTCTCTCTAGATTGCTATTGCAGCAATCGGAATTAATCGGTTTGATAGTATCCATGCAAGTATCTTTCCAGCAACAGAAAGCAGAGATAGACCTCTGTAGTTTCCACATTGGGCCTTGTCGCCTTTTTTGAAAATGGTAACTATAGAGGCGTCTCTGAGTTTGGCAGGAATGGTCTCAGTGGTCCATATTTTACTTAATAGAGTGTGCATTTGGGAATTAAGTGCTAGACCCCCTTGTTTGTAGAGTTCAGCAACGATACCATATTTTACATTAATTCACATAAATCTAAAGTCAAAAAATTTATGTAAAAAAAGTTTGCATATAATTTACGTAATATTTACACAGCATAACTTATGTTTCTTTAATTACATCATATTTACGTACTAAGAAGGAAACTTTGTGCATGGCGTTATACAGAACATCGAAGTTACTTTTTACCTTGTTGTGACATTAGAAGTATATAAATATTGTATACACAATATGACTTTAATTTTACATAAATGTTACATTTTAATAAGTAATATTTATTTATATAACATTTGTGTTATAGTAGTAGTAGTAACTAGGGGGCGGTCCAAGACCTGGCAAGTAGGCCCAATCGGTCCTTTTTTGCCTTACTCCAGCCCAGCCCCTTAATCCACCACCTGTACCGCTTGAACGGTAGTGGGCTCTCCGGGCCTTTCTGTTCTCTTCACGAAGTCCAGTACTTTGTCCCACTTGAGAGCTCGTAGGTCCTCTGCATCCAGGTTCGGTTGTCCGAGTGCCTGATGCCTCATCCTTATGCGAGTCAGATGCTCACTGAGTCGGTTGTGGCCGGTCAGTATCCCTGTCAGTAGTCCAATAATATCTTTTCGTGTCCTTCCCAGGAGCGATTTAAGTCTAGCCGCGTCCGGTCCGCCGATGAATTCTTGGGACTGTCTGCATCCTATTTCGCTCTCCCAGGAGTCCGCCAGTGCATTGTTCGCCCATTTAATGAGTCGACTTTGCAGCTGTCTCCTTGTTATACCTAAGAGTGGTTCCGGCCCCACGTATTGAGTGCTGGCCCCGATACGAGGGAGTTCATCCACCTTTTCGTTGCCCGACACTCCCGTGTGTCCCGGTACCCACATCACTGTAACTCTCTTGTCTTGACTCAGTGCTTCTACGCACTCTTCAACCAGAGTATTGGCAATTTTTGGCACACTGAGTGCCTTTAGGGCCTCTTAGTTATCGGAGCATATGTACAGATGCTCCTCCGGACCATTGCGAACCTCTTCTAGTGTTGCCGCCATTATAATGACGTATACCTCGGCTTGGAAGACCTCCGAGCGGGTAGCTCATCTGAACTTCTCGGTCGTGCACGTAGACCCCCGCCCCTGCTGTCTGACTCTCCGATAGCTTGGAGCCATCGGTGTAGCATATAGCGTTCCTCTTGAACTGTTGGTGGAGGTTCTCCCTCTGCCAGAATTACCTATCGGGAATTTCGACTTTGTACTTCTTATTGATTTTCCAAGGAATTCGGGTTGCCTTGATCTCAAAGGACGCAAGTGGCATCTCCCTGGTGGCCATTAGATGTCCAACGGCTTCCCCTCTTCCTCTCCATTGACCAGAGTCCCTCAGACGCAATTGGGTCGCCATCGCTTCCTTCTTGATCCAAGTCGGTAGCGGAGGCAGTTCCAGAATGGTCTCGAGGGCTTGGATTGGTGTCGTCCTCTTGGCGTCGGTTATTCCCCTGCACATAGGCCCTTTCAGGCTTCTGAGCTCTTGGGATATGGTGGTCCTCTTCACTGCCGGCCCCCAAACGATGGATCCATATTGGATCCTAGGTTGCCGTGTACATCCAGTGGAGGTTCCTGGGTGTAATACTTTGTGTTATAAATTAATATAGCAGTTACATAAAGAGTACGTTATTTACATGACGTCATGCAGGTTTACCTTAATGTTACTTGAAAGAGATACAAATATTATGTAAAAAATACTCCAATTTTACCTTTCGATTTACTTTCTAGTTATTAGTTAATCGATATCGGCCGTTTCCTAATTTTTTGTTGCCATGTATTATTTACGTTATTTTAATTAGATATTATTTACATAAAAAGTAGGGAACTTTGTGCATGGCATTATGCAGAACATGGAAATTACTTTTTACCTTGTTGTGACTTCCAGTTTACCCAGAATTGATGTAACAAAGTAATCATGTGTTGTAACTTTTACGTAATATTTACGTAACTGTGTCGGCTGGGTAGCTGCAATTTGTTCAATTCAATTTTTAAGTTAACAAATAACAAAGAAATTTCATACTTGTCTGTCAAAAGCGCGATTGTGACGTCAGAAATGGGAAGTGAGAACTATGAAAAACGCTGGCGGGTAGAGGCACGTACCAACAGAAATTTGTGACATCAGAAGTGCGAAATGAGAAGTGAGAAAACCGGAAAATCCGGGAAAAAGTCGGGAATTCGGTGGTGTCGAGAAATATCCGGGAAAAAGTCGGGGAATTTGCTAAGAGTCCTTGAATTTTTCAGATATATTTGACCTGGTTGAGGTTCCCTTGTACCTATATAAAATTTACATATAACTTTTTGCCGACCTCCCTGCCGCAAGGACAGCCCCGGTTCAAATCCTGGATAGGATGGATATTTTGTGTTTGTTTTTAACTCTGCAAAAATACTTTGCTATATTGGGCATTGATCCAACTATGAATGAAAAGCCCAGTATCAAAAAAGAACATATAAATTTCAATGACATTTTCTCCTCTTTCGATTAATAAATAATAGAAAATATATTTTTATAAAATATTTAAAATTTTGCTGGTGTTTTTAATTTTAAAAATATACAATATTACACACTACTTTTTGTAAAATTTGCCACTGTGGTATTTGTTTCGATCGCAATATCAGATCATTTTTTTCAGTGGGCAATCCCGTTGCACCTCACCAAACAAAAAGTATCAACAAAATTTGCTTGTGGCGCTTGTTATAATGTCATTACATTTTAGTTAACAGTTTTTATCAACAGCATTCAAAAAAACGTGTAAAAAATAGATTTTTTTAGTATAACTTTAAAAATTTTTGCCTGTGGGCATTTATGACATTTCACCAACACATACAGAACTGAGACTAGATCTTACGTCAACTCAGCGTCTTTTAACCCAAATTTTTAAAAATAAATACGAAAGACATTTTGTAGGTAGGTACTGCAAAAATTTTTGTCTGCGGCACTATAACGTCATTGATTGTTACAATTTTAGTTTGATTTTAACCATGCTTATGACAGGAGTTTGGCAACAAATCTAGAATTGAGACTAGATTCCACACCAAAAAATTGCCTGCAGCGCTATGACATCGGGATTTTTTAGAAATAATTCTGGAAAACCCGGGAAAAAGTCGGGAATTTTATCTAGGGAATCTTGCGGCAACCCTGTTGTTGTTGCTGTCTGCCATTTCGCGTTTTTTCTCAGTTCACATGGCAGAAAAAAAAGGAAAATATTTGTGTATATAATGTAAGTGTAATATTTCTGCTCGTCAGCCTGCCTCCTTGTCTTTTCTCGTTTTTCAAGTCGCCAAAGGCTTCTATAAAATCAGACAAGCCGGACAAAACTCCAAGCCTCGATAGATCGATCGGTTAGAGCGTTAGACGCGTATAGAGGCTTCGGGTTTAAATCCCGGTCAAAGAAAAGCTTTTTTATAATTTATTCCCTTACCTCTCGCTCTCTACGAAATATATAATTTTTCTGGAAAATATAAAGGATGGTAAAAAAAATTCCTTTATTTTATACTATTTTTCACACATAACGTCTCCAAAAATTTTAGGGACGTTAAGGCGCCCCGTGAAAAAACCACGTATTTTTCAAGACCTACGTGACTTGGTTTTGCATATCACGTATAAGTATTTCTGTAATTAAAGAATTTATAATTTAATTTATATAAATAAAGTGCAATTTACAAATAACAGGTGCAATCTCCGTATTCAAAATAAAGCTTATGAAAACACGACGTTATTTCACAATTTCACAACATTTTTAAACAAAAATGACTGCTAAATCTTATTATTTTTAACACCTTCATTAGAAACAAGATTTAGTATAGTTGTTCGCAAACAACCTAACCATGGCTTTTTTGGTTACCAATGCAATAAAACCTTTTTTTAAATACCTTCATCAAAAACATGATTTTAGTAATTGCCTGCAGATAACTAAAGCTTTTTTTATCACGGGCGCAAAAAAAGATTTCTGTCCGTTTTTTACCTAAATTTAAAGAGAAATAGCGGAACATAGTAATATTGAAAAAATGTAATTCTTCTTGCCTAAAAATTAAGTCATTTCCGCTAAGTATTTACGAAAAAATCATTTAAAAACATAGTCAAAATATCAAACTGTCACATATTAAAATGTCCAACAATAAACGTCACCGAGTAAAAAGGCACATCGCTATGGAAACCATTATTATTTCATTTACCAGCCGCCTTGATTTATAGTGTAAATATTGTGTGTTGCGAAAAGTGCCCTTCATTCAAGATTTTTTAAAGTATTTTCCTGTTTTTCTTGGATTTTTTTAATAAAGGTATTAAAAAAAAATAGTGTTAACAACTCGCCGCTAAACGGTGCTTTTTTTACTCGCATTTGTAAATACGTCGCTGCACTCGTTATTTAAACCAACGCTTGTAAAAAAAACACTATTTTAGGCACTAGTTGTGAAAACTACTATTTTTAGTCAAGACTAAAAACAAATCCCATTTTTTAACAAAATTTGCAGAAAATAGGCTTTCCTAATGTACCTTGTCGGCTTTTTTCAGTACCTATATTTTTTAAAGTAAGTGGTGTAAAAAGTATGTTTTTTTTTTATCAATATGAGACCAAATTGAAGCTCTCGTAAATTGAATACAAAAATAATTATGAAAATCGTTGTTTGAGAGGGGTAGGTTCGGCTTGAGATTCGGTTTTTTAAATTTTGTCGTGAAAATCTATGTTTTTTAATAAAAAGGGAGCGGAGTACTTCTAAATCAAACAGAAAAATAATTTTTAAATCGGCGTGAAATATTCAAAATTTCAAAATTATTCAAATTTATTCAAAAAAAAGTTCCTGAAAAATTAACAATAGATACTTAGCTAAATAAAATACATTTTTTTCTTTTTTTTTTCTACATAAGAATAAATATTGCACCTAGATTACTAACAATCTGTATGTGCAAAAAATCTACAGGTTAATTATACTCTAAAAAATTTATATAATAAAAATAGAAATATTATTCGACAATCTGCAAGTATTAAGAAAAATAAAAATGAATTAAACAATAACATATAAATTTCTAAAATAAAAAAAAAACAAAAAGAGTTTTTTTTCAAGCCCAGAATGCTGAGATTCATAGTAAATTGAGATAAGCCCTATAATTAGTAAAAATAAGTGGCTTGCACTTTTTAGCAAATATTTTATATTTAGGTATATTTTTCAGGCTAATTGGTAGAGAGTTGTATAGTTTAGGAGCTAAGCTCGTAGCAAATCTTTGATTACCATCTTTTCTATAGAAGGGAACAACTAAATTCTGATTAGATATTTGTCTAGTTTGGCATGTGTGTTCAAGTTTTGTTTGTAAATTTCTGTTTTTGTATAAGAAGAGACAGGAGTTATAAAAATATAACATTCTAATGTTTAGTATATTTTCATTATAAAGCTGGTCAGTCGGAAAAAGTTTACGTTTTTTAAATATAACTTTTAATATGTAATTTTGCACCACATTTAGAGGTTCAAGTGAACTGATATACAGACCACCCCACACAACTATGGCATACTGTAAAATAGATTCAACTAACGTTTTGTATATTGATAATAGTAGCTTTTTATTCATAAACTTACGTAACTGATAAAATTTGTAAATAAGCCTTCTTGTTTTAACAGCTAAACTATTTACATGATAGGACCATTTCAAGTTTTTGTCAACAGTTACACCCAAGTATTTAATATGATCAACTTCATTAATTTTGAGCCCCTGTCCTAATAACTGCAAAACATTAAAGTTTGGTCTGTTAACATCAGTAAGCGAGAATGCAATATATTTGGTTTTATCTATGTTAAGTGTTAACTCATTAAAGTCTAACCAGTCTTTTACCATTTCAATCCCAAGTTCTGTTTTAGTTTTTACACCTTGCCAAGTATTATCACTGAAAATCAAAACTGTGTCATCCGCATATGATATAATTAAGCCTTGTATGTTGTTTTTTAATAATGAATTAATATATATGATGAATAGAAGCGGTCCTAGGACCATCCCCTGCGGGATGCCTAGATGGACTCCTTGACAGTCACTCAATAATTCTTTTATTTTAACTTGTTGGGTTCTATCCTCCAAATAGCTGCGGAAGACTTTCAGCACAGTGCCTCTAACGCCGTAGTTTACAAGCACTCTTAGCAATTTTTTATGAGGCACTGTGTCAAAAGCCTTCGCAAGGTCCAAAAATACACCCACACATTTTTTGTTTTTGTCCAGATCCGACTTAATACAATCAACAAGTTTAAATATAGCATGATCAGCACTTAAACCTTTTTGAAAGCCAAATTGGTTTTCATTCAAGATTTTGTTTTTTACGAAAAAGTCAAATAATCTATCTTTAAGGCATTTTTCAAACAGTTTGGCAAAAGTGCTTATTAAGCTTATAGGACGAAAATTGCTGATTTCAGTTTTTTTGCCGGATTTATAAATTGGGACCACTATTGATTTTTTTAAATCCTTTGGAACGTTACCTTGCAGAAATATTAAGTTTATGATGTGCATGAGAGGATTAATAATATGTAAATGATAATCTTTTATGAGCTTTGAACCAATGCCATCATATCCCGGGGAACTATTGTTTTTGAGAGATGCTATATGCAAAATATTAATAGTAAAAACCTAATTATTTCCTCTTATAAATTAAGCCATTTCCGTACATTATTAATCATAATAGAAATTATTGTTGTGACCTCTCGTGTGGCATAGATCAGCCGATCTTAATTTATGGTATAAAAGTGGTGAGTTGTCAGTTACTTTGTTTATACGGGACTATTAAAGCGCTTTTATTTTTTATTACTAAATCCAGTTTATTTTAAAGCGATTTTAGAAAGCGGTTTATTGTTTAAAAACCATTTTAGTGTCGTTATAAATACCTAAATAGTAGTTTTCACAACTAGTGGCTAAAATAGTGCTTTTTTTTCAAGCGTTGGTTTAAATAACGAGCGCAGCGAGGTATTTAAAAACGCGAATAAAAAGAGCACAGTTTAGCTGCGAGTTGTTAGCATTATTTTTTTTTTGATACCTTTATCAAAAAATCCAAGAAAAACAGGAAAATACTTTGAAAAATCTCGAACGATGAGCAACACACCATTTTTACACTATAAATCAAGGCGGCTGGTAAATGAAATAACAATGGTTTCCATAGCGATGTGCCTTTTTACTCGGCGACGTTCATTGTGGCGACATTTTAATCTTTGAGAGTTTGATATTTTGACGATGTTTTACCTTAGATTTTTCCAATATTATTATTTTCCGCTATTTCTCTTTAATTTTGGGTAAAAAATGGACAGAAATCTTTTTTTGCACCCGTGATAAAAAAAAGTTCTTTTTTATAACTTCATTCACCTTTAGTAACTGTCGGCAGATAACTAAAGCATGGCTTTTTTGGTTACCGATGCAAAAAAAATTCACGGGTGCAAAAAAGATTTCTGTCCGTTTTTTACCCAAAGTGAAAGAGAAATAGCGGAAAATAGTAATATTGAAAAAGTATAATTATTCTTGCCTAAGAACTAAGCCATTTCCGCCAGTTTTCACCAAGTATTTACGAAAAAATCATTTAAAAATATCGTCACAATATCAAATTATTAAAGATTAAAATGTCGCAACAATGAACGTCACCGAGTAAAAAGACACATCGCTATGGAAACCATGTTATTTCATTTACCAGCCAGTGTTGCGAGAAGTTCTCTTGGTTCGAGATTTTTAAAAGTATTTTCCTGTTTTTATTGGATTTTATGTGCTGTGCTTTTTTTTACTCGCGTTTTTAAATACCTCGCTGCGCTCGTTATTTAAAGCAACACTTGTAAAAAAAGCACTATTTTAGCCACTACTTGTTAAAACTACTATTTTTTTATACCTTTATCAAAAACATGATTTTAGTAACTGTCTGCAGATAACTAAAGCATGGCTTTTTTCGTTACCGATGCAAAAAAACTTTTTTTTTATACCTTCATCAAAAACATGATTTGAAATAGTAACTGTCTGCCGATAACTAAAGCATGGCTTTTTTGGTTACCGATGCAAAAAAACTTTTTTTTTGATCACGGGTGCAAAAAAAGATTTCTGTCCGTTTTTTACTCAAAATTAAAGAAAAATAGCGGAATATAGTAATATTGAAAAAAATTAATTAGCCTTACCTAAAAATTAAGCCATTTCCGCCAGTTTTCACCAAGTTATTTCCGAAAAAATCATTTAAAAAAAGGCACATCGCTATGGCAACCATTGTTATTTCATTTACCAGTCGCCTTGATTTATAGAGTAAATATGGTGTGTTTTGCGAGAAGTACTCTTCGTTCGAGATTTTTAAAAGTATTTTCCTGTTTTTCTTAAATTTTTTGATAAAGGTATTAAAAAAAAATAGTCTTCACAACTCGTGGCTAAACTGTCCTTTTTTTACTCGCGTTTTTAAATACCTCGCTGCGCTCGTTATTTAAACCAACGCTTGTAAAAAGAAGCACTATTTTAGCCACTAGTTATGAAAACTACTATTTTGTATCCTTAAAAAATCTAAAATAGGAGGAGAGGGTTATAACTGTGTTGAGGAATCAAATATTAAAGAAAACAACATTTTGTTATGTTATTTTCTTTTATTAATTGGGAAAAAAATCCCAGTATAAAAGAATTACAGATTTTATAAATGTTTTAACCTATATCTCTTTTTTTGGTTGTATTTTAACCTATTATCTTCTTGCTTAACTCTGTCTAAATCATTACAACATTTTTTTTCAGGGATTTGGTTCGCAAAAATCTGAACCCCAATTTTCGGCACTCTTCAAATAGTCCCATGCTCTCTAGCTTTAATGGTAGTGATCCAGCCTGATTTGAATGATTTGGACTTTACAATAAGTTGTTAATCCACTATATAGCTAATTCCATAAACTCGCGCGATTTTCAACGAAAACTGATTAAAATAACTTTTGACAAAAACCGGCAGGTAAAAAATTAAAATTGCCTGAAATATATTTCGACATTGAAAAATATTCTGTCTTTCTTTTATGTTCATATAGAAAGAGATGGACGGGGCAAGGTATATAGGTGTTTACTTGATACAAGCATTACTTTCACTCTCCACCGCAATGCGCTATGCGCTACAGGAACGTAGTTTCTGCGCGGTTCTATCTTTCCGTTAGTCTCCGTAAGTTGTTATGTTGTCTCTGGTGTTTACTTTTCAAATACCAAGCAGGTTTCGTTTTTTACGTAAAAATATGTGCCTCCCAAAATAAATATGTAATCTTATGGCATTTTTAATCGCATTTTAATGATCGAAAAATTAATGAGATGTGAAAGTGCCAAGGTAGATGTTTTCTCTGGATGATACCAAAAATTTTACAGGTATTTGTTTTTCTCTATATAAATAACTGTATTTTGTATAAATGCCTGCTATAAACATAAAAGAAGGGTAATATTACAGTACACAAGAGTTTGTGTACTGTGAGTAAAATTAAAAACCGAAAAATCACACCACTTTCGAAATCAAAAATCAAAACGAACAAAAATGGCATCAGGAGTAACATCAATCCAACGGACTTGCGCAAAACGGCTGTATATCTTTATTTTCATGGCCTATTAAGTTTATAAGTATGTGGTATAAACGTAGTAAGTGGGTGTTATATTTTAGTTTGTTCTGTTTTTTAGTAGTTGTGTCTTTGTGTGTTTCCAACTCGCGGCTAAACTGCTTTTTTTACACAAAAACACGAGTTTTGCTGCTAGTTGTAAAAACTACCTATATATACTTCATTTAGCAATTTTTGAAGAAAGACATTAATGTGCGTGGTAAAACTTTCGTACCAGTTTGGCCGATGGTTTATTATTATTTATACATACCGGTTGCACCAACTCGGTGTTTTAGATGCTCCCAAAATCCTACGAAAAAGCGAATAAAATACTCTTAAATTATCCTTTAGTGCCTTTTACTATCTTGGAGTTTAATTTAAATGGGCAGTTTTCAGGCAATAAAAATGCACGCCTTCTGGCTTCATGAAAAACAGTCTTTTTATTTATTACCTTAGGTCTATACCTAAACTGGGGTTGTTTTTTCTATAGAGCGGCGAAAATAGCTGTTTCCTAAAATACCTTGCAATAATGTCAAGTTTTCCACTATAGTCAAGAGGCCCTGGGCCCTTATTCTTGATTTGATTGAATATTTCACTCATGTGTTAAAACTCCCATAAGAGGTGTGCAATTTTCGCAAACCTACAGCGGTAATTGCATTGTAGCAAAACGGTAATTGCACCGCCTGTTCCTATTGTTTCTAGAACGTCAAAACCTGTCAGATTGTGGAAATAAATGTCAGAATTACATTGTTATAATTTTTATTTGTTGATTTTAATGAGGTGACGGTGGATAAAAAATTCAAAGTCACACAGCGAATTCTTTTGAGAAAATTGGTGCGCCATTCGTGTCGCAGAATACGACTGTCGCACTGATATTCTTAAGTGAATACGCAATTAAAAAATATGAGGTAAAAGTTAGCTTTAGGTTTAATAAATATCACTTACAAATTTACTTATAAGGAAGGATTTATTATTTTTCACCGACGAAAATCTTACAAAACTTCTGTATACAACAAGTTAATTAAAAATAAAAAAACATCTAATCTTACGACATTTTCAATAAAAATATATTTTAAGGATGTATTCTCCATGCCACAAGAGCATCAAATTCTTCCTCTTCGTCTTTGTCGCTGTCACTGTCACAGCACGAGTTCTTTTAGCTCGTGCGGAAAAAAAGTGCACTACGTTCAACACTGTGCTTGTCAGTTGGTCGAAAGAATACAAAAACTTGCACTAGTTTTTCCAAAAGAATATATAAATTGCACCAGTGGCGCACTGGTCGTGCACTTTTTTATCAAAAGAATTTGCTCACAGATTTTTTTAAACTTTGAGTTCACTAGTTAAATCAATATTCTCATTTCATTAATTTTTGTAATCAAAACCTGCGGAGTCGAGCTTTTTCGCGAAAATATGAAAACAAACTCAGACAATTATAAAAAAACAACTTTTATGCAAAAATTATCAGTAATTTTCATACACTCGTGCAATTACCTCCGAAAATTCGATAGGAAGGAGTCGCTAATGGCTAAAAACGCGGTCAAAAACCAGAAAAACAATATTTTATAATTTTGGGTTTTACCCACCGTAATTTACAAGGGGAGGTTCCTGCCTATCACTAGCGACCCTTTTTGGTTCAGTTATTGCCTTGCAACATATATTAAACTAATTTAATTTTGACTGTTGTGAGGCGCTAATTAGGAGTTAAGTATTTTGTGATAAATCAAAGAGACATTAAAGTTTGTGCTTATTTTTTCCGAAGCTATAATAGTTTATTGAAACTAAATACCATGGACCCTATACCTTGGGGTAAGAACATCATAAAAATATTGTTAATTAATATATACTTGTGTTTATTTTTTTTGGCAATTATTTTCCCGTTATGTTACAAATGTAAAATTTTCAATTAAAAAAACCTATTTTTGGCATAGATCAAAAGTTGATTGGCTTTTGTTTTTCAAGCCCTTTCATAATATTTTGCTACTTTGCAAGATTTTTAGCAAGCAGAGTTATTAAAAAAAAGTAGGTTTATTGAACTTAAATTTTAAGATATTCATTTAAATTTATAAAAAGTCGAGCTTAATTTGTTTTACGCACTTTTTTAAGCTTTTTATAAATTTTGATGAATTTCTTAAAATTTAAGTCTAATACACCTATTTTTTAATAACTCTGCTGTTTGTTAAACAATGTAGTAAAATAAAATCAAAATCTTGTAAAGTAGCAAAATAGTATGAAAGGAAAAATAGGTTTTTTTAATTGAAAATTTTACATGACAAAAAAAAATAAACACAATTATACAGACCGCTTCAAGCTACTGCGAACATAGGGGGAATCAAGTCAAATTTACTCTCCGTGCCGTACGACCGAGGTGGATTCGAAGCACGCTGCAGTGTTATCTTTTGGAAATTCATTTTGTTTTTATTATTTTGTTTTATTTCTGCCTTGCTCGAGAAACAGATGGGTAAGTTCTTAATTGAAATAATACATTTTTAAAACCAAAAATGGATCTCTACGAAGTTGCCGAAAAAGTGCAGATGGTCAAATGGTCAAATCGTCATAACCCAACACACGTTCGATATTGGTCGAGCGAAAATTTGCATTTGTATTTTGACGTAAGAACACAGTATCCCCAAAAACTAAATGTTTGGGGGGGGGGGGTATTATAGGGGAATACGTAATTGGGCCATTTTTTATTAACGGCAATTGCAATTTGAATGGTCCTAGATACTTGGATCTACTGCAGCAGCACATTATTCCAACTGCTAGGCAGTTGTTAGGTGTAAGATTTGGTGAAACATGGTTTCAACAAGATGGTTGTTCCGCTCACAATGTTGGCCTTGTTAGGGAATATCTTGATAATGTATTTCCTAATCGGGTTATAAGTACACGGGGAACTATTTTATGGCCAGCTCGATCTCCCGATCTTGCTCCTAATGACTTCTATCTGTTTTTGAAGAAGCTTTTCAAATTATCACCCCTAACATGCTTGGAAACGTTAGAAGGGGTTTTTATAGTAGGCTCGGATATTGTCTAGCCGAGTAAGGAGGACTTTTCGAACATTTGCTTTAATTTTTTTTGACTGGGAGAATCTTTTTGGTTTTTAGAATGTATTATTTTATTTTGAGAACTTGCTTTTATTTTGTTTCTCCTTATTATTTTCATTGTAACACGTCGTCACTGATAAATCTGAGCAGTTGACAATAAAACGCTCTTATTTATCAGTGACAAAAAATAAGAAAATTACGTTATAAAAATTTGCGTATTTATTGACCAAATTCCGGTTTCATTGACTACGCTCCACACAGCACCGTGGTTAGAGGCGTACTAAATACCAAAGGAAAGTCATGCAAGTGGTGATCGCAAGCCTGAGTATTGGTTGCTTCACTGATAGGCGTGCGGTGTCTCTGCATGTACGTACACTGGCAAATTAGACTTCTTCCGCCCTATGTTCGCAGTAGCTTGAAGCGGTCTGTATGTTAATTAAGAATATTTTTATGATGTGCTTACTTCCAGGTATAGGGTCCATGGTATTTAGTTTCAAGAAACTATTATAGCTTCGAAAAAAATGAGCAAACTTTAATATCTCTTTGAATTATTACAATATAATTAACTCAGCGCCTCGCAACAGTCAAAATCAAACTAGTTTAATAGGTATTTGTTGCAAGGCAATAACAGAACCAAAATGGGTCGCTAGCGATAGACAGGAACCTCCCCTTGTAAATTAGGGTGGGTAAAACCCAAAATTATAAAATATTGTTTTTCGGGTTTTGACCACGTTTTTAGCCATTTTCGCCTGTGTATGGTCGTGGGGCGCGCCCTTTTTAATTGCTTGGAGACGGAAAACATCCTGCGGGCATCTTACAATACATAACCCCACTTTTTTATTAATATTTTTTTAAAGGTGGGTGGCATATTTTGTGCGAAGATTTTTAATTTTAATGAAAGTTCGACATTATCGCTAAAACGCTTGGTCATAAAATGCTGCGCAATTTCTCGGAAAGGGGCCAACGACTTATCAAATTCCGCATTGCTCTTACTTCATATCAGCTAAAAGCCATGTATTCCACCCTCTGTACAGTTCTTTCAGCGAAAAACAAACATTTCTTTTTTACAAAAAAATATAAAGTTCATCATTTTTTTACATCAATCGAAGACTGCCTTTTCCATTCGGGCCAAAACTTAAAAACCCGGGCGTTCAGGCCTTGACGTAACTACGCCCTTTTCGTGCGAACGGGCTTCTACATGAATCAGTTGTTCATATAAAAGCGCGCCTTGTTCAAAACATGGCATAGATACGTCAAAAAGGCCCCTCCCTGTTTATCAGAATGTGCAAAATCAAACCCATTAAATAAAAGAAAGTTCAATTATAAAATCATTCACTATAGGAACAGCAATTCTTTGAACCAATTTTTTATCCGAACCTTACTTGTTCAAACCCATTCAATAACAAATTCGAAATTTATAAGACCCGTTTTTAATCAAACCATTGTTCATCAAACTCATTTAACATCAATATATTAATATTAAAACAGCTTTTAAATCTAGTAATACAATTCGAAGCCTTCTTAGTAAAACAAAACCGGAGAACAAACAAAATAAGGAATGCATTTACCAAGTTCCTTGTGAGTGTGGTGAATCACACATAGGCGAAACTAAAAGACCACTATCCGTTAGGCTTAAGGAACATCAGACGAATACCCAAAAAGGTGAAACCACGAAATCAGGAATCGCCGAACATGCATGGTCAAAACAACACCGAATGAAGTGGGCAGAAGCAAAGGTTTTGCACAAGGAGTCACACTGGAGGAAACGAAAATTCCTTGAAGCTGCCTTTATTGGGCAGAATCAGGGTATTTTCAGTAAACCAAGTGTTGAAATCCCAAATATTTGGAAGCCCCTCCTTGGGCGGAGCCAACTTCTTAAACTTCAAGGTTGAGTGATTTCTCACAGTATATAAGTACGTAGCCTTAGGAATTGATTGTAGTTTGCACCTGAAGACGATCAGAGATTGTACTGATCGAAACGTCGTGTATAAATAAAATATAGACAATGGAAGTCCGAATATCAAACCCGGAATTCGTAAAACCCGTAATTTATCAGAAAATTTTTGCAAAATTAATTGCGCATTCGCCAATACCACTTGATTTGCGTATAGATGTCACTTGCATAAACCCGTCTTGCATTCATGTGTTATTGGCGAAAGCGCAATCAATTTGGCAGAAATTTTCTGATTAATTACGGGTTTTACGAATTCCGGGTTTGGTATTGAATGAGTTTGATGAACAATGGTTCGATTAAAAACGGGTCTGTTAAATTTCGAATTTGTTATTGAATGGGTTTGATGAAATAAGGTTCGGATAAAAAAATTGGTTTGACGAATTGCAGTTTCTACGGTTAATCGTTCGCGTTAGGTATACCGATACGTTGAAATATTTACGTTAAGGACGATAATAGACACTTAGTAAATATTTCAACGCATCGGTATCGGTATACCTAACGCGTTCGAAATAAAGCCAAAATACACTTCATTTTTGACTTATTTATGTGATGTTTCGTTCGTTAAACCAATTTTTTATCCGAACCTTACTTGTTCAAACCCATTCAATAACAAATTCGAAATTTATAAGACCCGTTTTTAATCAAACCATTGTTCATCAAACTCATTCAACATCAAACCCGGAATTCGTAAAACCCGTAATTTATCAGAAAATGTTTGCTAAATTAAAGGCTGCGATGAGAGAACTGTTAATTTAAATCGTTGCGTACGTTGGTGGGTCCGTAACGTTACGTACATCCCTCCGTACGCAACGAGTGGAATCAGCTGTTCTGTCAGCGCACCCGTCAAAGAAGCAGGCATCGTTCGAAACATCGCATGAACAAGTCAAAAATGTAGTGTATTTTGGCTTTCTTTCGAACGCGTTAGGTATACCGATACCTATGCGTTGAAATATTTACTTTAAGTGTCTATTTACTAAAGACTATAGGAAAGTTTGGTTTGAAGGCTGACACATTGATTGATTGGTTGATTTACTATATATAGCATAGGTAAGGTTTAGGGATTCCCGGACACTGCATCTGATTGCTTTTTGTATCCTTTGATGTATTCTTTTACCCAAAAGAGGTTCGATGACTTCGCTAGGTTCAGCAGCCTCTTTACAAGTGTCCTCCGAGAGCCTCCCTCCTGAGAAGATGAGTTCTCCAGTCTAGTTAAGTGCCGAACACTCAAAGATGATGTGAGAGGCTGATTCCTCGTCCTCATCACATAACCTACAAGTGGGTTCTTTCTGGAAAATTCCTATTGTGTGCAGGTGCTTCCTCAGTGCGCAGTAGGCTGACATATACATAGGTATATAAAAATTGATTTTAAGCCGAACCCTGTAGATAAAATATTTTTACCTGGATGGATGTCACAGTCCAAATAATCCGTAACAGTTAATAAAATCTCGGTAAACCAGAAATCTGAAAACTGTCAAAGTGACAGGAAATGTCGTATTTCGAGTAAAATCATCGTATATTGTGGACCACCGTCAAGAGGTGGTTTATCAATTTTAAAACAATCTCACTTTTTTGGGTCATTGGGACACAAATATTTATTTAAATAATTTATTAAACCTTTTTTCTATGTATCTGTCGGTCTGTCCGTCGCTAACTTTGTAGCCATTGTAACTCAAAACTCAAAAACCCCTGCACCAATCATAACGAAATTTTACATAACGATTACTTATTTTTGACTTTCCCCCATTACACTTACACCAAAATACTTCATCCCTAAAAAAATATTTTTTTTTGTTTTCTTGTGATAACTCGTTGGAAAACTATTAAAAATATTAGTTCAATGACGATAAAACTGTTAATTTGAGCGAGTTTATTCGTCACTTTTCTCAATCGATCATAAAGTATGATCAGGCAACGCTTACGATTCTCGACTTTGAGCATGGAAGTTGGCAGCGCACAGTTGTAATTGAATAGAAAAATTAAAATCTTTAAAGCAACTATTTTTTGAGAGGGTATTTTGGGGGGGGGTAATTTTTTTTGTGCGATCTCCTGTTTTTGATACCAAATTTTAAATCCTTATAAAATTTGCTTTTTAAAGATATAATATAAGGTATTAAAAAAGATCATTACTTAAAAAGTACAACAAAAATATTAAAGAAAAACTACCCAGTCAACACCGTTACGTAAATATTACGTAAAGTTATAACACATAATTACTTTGTTACATAAATTCTAGGTAAACTGGAAGGTAAAAAGTATCGTACATGTACTGCATAATGCCTGCACAAGGTTCCCTACTTTTTACATAAATAAGACGTAATTGAAATAACGTAAATAATACGTGGCAACAAAAAATCGGGAAACGGCAAATATTGATTAACTATGAACTAGAAAGTAAATCAAAAGGTAAAATTAGGGCAATTTTTTTTACATGACATTTATATCTTTTACAAATCATATCAAGGTAAACTTGACGTCACGTAAATAACGTACTCTACTATATAAATTCATAACATAAATATTAAATAAATTTTAGGTATTGCAATTTAACATTTATGTAAATTTAAAGTCATATTATGTATATATAATATTTATATACTTGCATAATGCCATGCACAAAGTTTCCGTCTTATTACGTAAATATAATGTAATAAAAGAAACATAAGTTATGTTATGTGAATATTACGTAAGTTTTATGAAAACTTGTTTTAGGTAAATTTTTTGACTTTAAATTTATGTAAATACTATGTTTGTGTAACAGATGTGTTTTCTGGGTAAATTTTCGAAATCTGGCCGATTTTTTGGTTTCAAGTGACATATGTCAACTTTTTTTATATTTTAGGATTAAGTGGGATCTCCATACTATAAGTCGGCTAATTTTGGCTTGATTTTTTTAAAAAAAGGAGGAAGCACATTTTTACCTAACTGTGAAATTTAGCTTTTGCAGTTTCTTTTTACAAATATACACCACTAAAATTTGCGCCGCTCAGTAAAACTGTGCACCGTATCTAGAGCCGGAAAAGATAAAAGACTTTCTTTTTAACCCCGATAATTTGTTAGGATCTGCTAAAACATTATACCATCCCAAGGGAAAATATTTATATGTATCGTCTGAACCCTACCTCTTTTCGCTTTCAACTTTTTTAGCGGTTTGTTTGGTGCATGACTTCTTAAAAAGCAAGGGGTGCGTGAACACATATCATCAATAATTTTCAAATTTATTGCGATTTTAATTTTTGTTAAATTAATTGAGTTCAGAATATTAATTTAAAAAAAAACTTATTAATTTAAAAGCTCTTAAAATTTGATATGTAGGGTACCGCTGGATGCAAAAATCCGAAGTTGAGGCCGTTTTACGCGACTTGTCAGACAACGTCAAATTTGACATTATATGATAATCCCAAGTTTCATTTTCCAGTCCACGTTTGTAACCCCCAGATGCACCGTAAAAATATTCGGATTAGTTTAGCTAATTCATGCTTCCTCTTTGTCCATTTAGGTGGGATCAAGAGAGACAAAAATGGATTAGATAACCAATCGCGATTAAGTGCCTACAGATTCTACTAAAGCCCTCTTTTTAAGATTCCATGGTCAAATACCTATCTCGGCCGGAATAAAAATGTCTCCAAAATGCCATTCAATGGTGTTTGTAGTATTTTTGGCCGTGTTTAGTAAATATAAACAATAGAGGCCACTTCGAACATAAACGACGGCATCAAAAATTGCGAATATTATGAGAATCCCAAAAAATACACGTAAATGGACTACAGTCGTTAAACATTCCCAAATGAACCACTTGCCACGACCGTTGGTTACTATCAACCCAACATGCGACTGGAAAACACTCCAACAATTCCGCCGATGACCATAACCTTAATTTTTATTCGATTTTTCTAAATAAGTGGTCGGTGAACTGTGAAATAAAATTTAGTTTTTTCCAATATTGCAGGACACTTCAAAGATCCTACTTCTTGGAAGCAAAACCAAAAAGTATTTTTAGTAAGCGGCAAGAAGTGAAGCTCTGCATCAGACATTACTGTTTAAAGAGCACCAGTCTTTCTCTTTCGCTCATATATTTGTAGGATAATGTCATCTCTCTTTCAGGACCCTAATTCTTGAGCAGGGAACGACATAGATTTGAATGATTCCACGTCAAACGCATTTCGTATTCTTGAGCGGTAATCGCTCATTCCATTCAATCAAAAATTGGGTGTTCCCGCTCCCCGACTCCAAAGCCAGGGATCGGTCCCATTTCTCAGGCAAGCATGTACGTAAAATGTATAATTAGACCCCTGACCAGTTGAGCCAGTTATTTAAAATCTAGAGAGAGATAGGGCGATCTGCTGTACATAAGTGCGGCATAGAAGGAGAATGCCATTACTTTCTTTGAAAACTTTTCTTCTTCATAAGAAAAGGGCACTTAAGTTCGTCAAAACTCCGGCCGGAAAACGTCGCAAGACAGGCCAGAAACATCGCAAGTTCACGTAATGTGAAAGTTGTTTAGACGTTGATACATCAGCAGAACGTAACTAGAGTCTCATAAAAACGCCCACACGACATCACTGGTTTACTAGAAAATGCACCAACGTGTGACAGGTCGGTTAAACGTTGGGTAGACGGTAACCATGTAACTGCAGTATTATCTAACGTTAAAGCAACGGAATTTTGTCGTAATATGTAAGACCGTCTGAAGATCACTAATATATACAGCCAAATTAACGTCCATTTAGGTGAAGTATGTGGTAATTGGTCAGAAAATTGTTGTTTGGGCGGTTATATAATCAAAGATAAAAATAAACATTGATAGATATAAACAATCTTTAATAATGTCTAACCACAAATGTTATAATCTGTACAATCTTCTAAAATATCTTAACAAGGGCAACCGGAAGGCTTAACGGTGCATTCGTTCTTTGATTTAGCTCCAGTAATGGACACGCCACTACAGCTGACGCCAGTGCATGCTCCACTGGCGCATCTAAAGACGACGGCAGAAGAGTATTTTCCGTTCATATAACCTGAAAAAACAAATATATAGTGTTATAATGTTCTGTCTTAACCCTTGAATAAGTGCTACCCAGAAAACACAGAAGGTCGGTAAATAATCGGACCGACGTCGGCAATGTCGGCGTTAGGTCAGCATCGGCAGTTAAACGTGGACTGATGTTGGACCAACTAACGGCTTCCACTACCGATAATTCGCCACGCCGACGAAAGTTCGATGTAGTATCTTCACATCAGTAAATTGCAAATAAACTGTGTTGGACAGGAATAATACTGTCGATTCACCACGAATTCGCCACGCGCTCTATGTTCAACGCATGCAAAGTAAACATATGTCAAATAAAATACCTGAATAACATTTCTCTCACCCCATGCAAAATATCTACTTATACGAGTGTAATTTCCTATTAGATATGTGTATTACTTAAGCGAGTCTAAGCTGTGTCATTGTAGATTAGTGGTTACAGTATAGCGACTACTTTAGGGTAGTGATGGCAACATCGAAACTCAACATCGATGGTGAAAAAACATCGGAATAAAAACATCGATGTTTCTGAACATCAATGTTTTTTTTTTGCTTTTTTTAGACTTATTGTTAATTTTACACCGAGTTTTACACAATAATTATAATAAGCATGCAAATAATAAATAATACGTACATGATATACAAAAGCTATTAAATATATACGCTAAAAAAACCACAAAAAATATGAGTAGTACATTCAGATTAGGTAGCAACACTATTGGCGTCAAAGCCGACCGACAGCTCAAAAATAGATTCCTCTTTTTACTTCTCAGACACATTATTTTCTATAATTTTTGTTGGATCGATGTTCGATGTTCCGATGTTTAAAAAAAGTACTGATGTTTTAACATCGATGATATTTTATAGACATCGATGTTAAAAACATCGATGTTGAACAAAAAACATGTTTTGTGCCCATCACTACTTCAGGGTTACAGAGCTACCAAATTTTTTAAATCCTAATCTCCCAATCTTTGCCAAGTTAGGATTTTGTACAGCCAAACTCATATTGGTTAATAAATCACCTTGGATGTTGTTGTATTTAACATTGGTGACTGGCACGTTGCCAGTTGGTTTTCCAGTAGAGCCCTGTTTGGAGTTGGAGAAGTCTTGTTGGATCATGATACCGTAGTCTGATGGACCTGTAAAAAATAATCGTATAAAGATGGTCCAAAGAAAAAAAGGAAACTATATTTGACTACTCACGAAGGCAAGATTCTAATATCGGAACATAATAAAATACAGCATGTCTATTATCTATATTTCTTACCTTGGATCTTAATATTACTGTAGGTAATTTGGTCAACTTTTCCTTTACCACCATCGTTGCAGGTCAAGATGTGGAGACCGTACATACCATTTTTCAAGACAGAGTTGGAGAAAGTAATGTTTTGGACCACGTTTTTGTCGTAGTCGGAGTACATGCCAGTCGCGATATCGAATCCGTGACTGCCAGTACACTTCAGGTTATCGACCAGGATGTGAGAGGCTTGGTTGATGGCCACGCAATCATCTTGGTTGATGACTGATGAGTCTTTGATGGTGATGTGATAGGATTTGTCGACGTCGAATCCGTCGGTGTTGTGACCTTCTTTTCCTTTTTTGGCAACTCCCTAATTAAAAAAATAGTCAAAGCTAGGTCCATCGAGCGTCTATAAAGACTACTCGCAGATTTTTTTGAGAGTGAACAGAAGGGTACTCAAGCAACATTTTCATGACTTCCTACCAAATCTGAAAAAATCCTAACGTCGTCCAAACACCAGAAGGTGCTCAGTCACTTAGAGACCACGTCACGCCATCTTGGCGTCAACGCAAAGTTGTATAAAATCAATAGCCCTTCTTTGGTCGTATGGCGACGTTTGCCAAATGTCGATCAACAACCCAGTTAGGACTCCTAGGCCTGAAGCTACTGACAACGTTGGCCCAACAACAAAGTAGGACCGGAAATCCTAACGTGACCGTTTTGGTAATCTGTTGAGGTCACTTCGACGTTGAAAATTGTCCTGCGGATAAATTTTAAAAGTATATAGGGAACTTTAAAATCCGATACTACGATAAAAAAATTTTACTAAAAAATAATTTTTACAGTACAATTTAAAGAAAAGCAAACGTTTTTTTTATGTTCATCTAATTTTGACGCGGTGCCATAATTAATCAGCGCTGATAATAATAGAAAGTTTCGGAAACATTACAAAGAATAATATAAATCAGACAATTTCCTTATTCTGTGTGGGGGTACACGTGCTTATGTGCTCCTATTAACACTATTTTAATGTTCACCCTTTCCTTTTACTAATATTAGTAAACAATAATATAAATAATGTATTTGCACACGTATGCTTTGGCGTTTCCACCTCGACTAACGCAATTTCTTAGCTATCTCATGAAAATCAGTCTTGCTGGACGTGCGATTGACAACTTCTGTCGGATCTGACCAATGAGAGCGCTGGATTTCAGAGCTACGTTATTTGACTTTTAGTCCCTAATATCTGTTACGACGTCGGTACGACACGAAAATGTTCGACCATATTAGTTTAGAACTGGGACGTAATAACGTCGACTACTGGTTGGCTACCAACGTTAGGATCAATTATTTTTACGTAGGCCCGACGTAATCCGACATAATATAGTTGCTTGGGTACATTAAGATTTTGTTATTTTCCGAATATTAAACTCACTTCAGCTCCTTCGGAGTTATCAATATTAAAACCGCTGAATTCACTGTTTTCAGAACCGTCGATTGCGACGCAACGGGCTGGACAATTCTTGAGCTTGAGGTTCTTGAAGGTAGATCCCGTTCCCTTAAGGTACAAGAAGGTGGGTTTGTTGCCACCGTTCAAGCCCTTGCCGTCCCAAATGTTTTGACCGTTTCCGTGAAGAAGATGACCTGTTGATAATGAAATATAAGTTAAAAAAATTTTTGTTTCTGGTGACTCTGGACCATTTAACTATGAGATACTATGATGGCCCAAGGATCTCAAAATGTGTAACAATAATAACTGTTAAAAGGCGAAAAATCCACGCTCAGAAGAGTTTTTAGCTGTGCATTTTCTCCAGGCTAACTTGATTAGGAGAGTTATTATCGCTACGTCTTGTTTTCGGAAAATGCAAGTGCAGGGCCGTTATAGTATCTCATAGTTATTGAGTTGAATTGAATTGAAAATGTATTTATTTATAATAACAATAACATTCAATATAACCACCCAGGAAAATAATTTCTATAAACTAGTTAGTATAACAACCGTGGTCAAGTGTAACTCAAAACTACCTACTCTAACAAATAAAATGACTAATCAACTATTATTCATCTATTAAAATATTCTCTATAATATAGACATCCAAAAAGAACACGAAATCAATCGTATCCAAAAGCACACCCCACACTACACTTCTTATATTTACATGGTAACTCTTATTTGATTATTTTTAACCAGATTTTTAATTCCTTTCTTAAATGTTGCAACACTCGATTGTCGATTTGTAATATTCAGGAATTTTACTACACATTTTTGTAGCTGTGAAGCTAAAACATCTTCCGAAAAGTGTGGTACGATATCTGGGCACACTATAGAAATTATGATGGTACTATAAAAATGAACCTGCATCGAATAAGTTTGGAAGAAAGGTATGTGAGTTTGTTGCGTTTATTTAATTTGAACATGAAAGTTCCTAAAGAGACAGTATACCGTTGGTCAAGCTTCAGCCACCCACACTCAGCGTAACTTGGGGATATATGGTCAAATTTTCTAAGATTGTAAGCTTATTGAACACAAGCGTTCTGTAGTTTCTGAAGACTCCGTCCCTATTAATTAAAATAGGCTAGTAAATAATTTGACAATAAGCGACCAAGGAAAGAATTAATCTATCACACAGTTTTAATTTGACATTTTTACTCAATACTTTTTAATTGAACCTAAGTGCCTTCAGTTTACTGTATGACTTTTGCATAAGGTAACTGACGTGCTTGTTGAAGGTAAATTTTGCATCCATCCGGATACCGAATTTTTCAGCGTTTTCAGATGCCCTTCAATGTTTGACCAAGGCGCCCTGGACCAAAGACCAACAGTTACTATGTTAGAGTAGTAGAGATGATTCTCAAATCGTGATTTATTTTAGTTACTGCATTTGAAATATCTGCTGGTTATCGTCCGCATACTGGTGAGACTCACAATTTTCAAGTGTTCTCGGGAGATCAGCTGTGTATGATGTGTATATATGCTCTGGATTTATAACTTTGAAAGTAGTCCAAAATTCAACCCTTTAGAAGTATGGACGCGCTAAATGTTTTCTAACTGATTAGTTTCAAACATAGTTTTTTTTTAGCGAACCCTCTGGAGATGAGGGTCTTATACCGTTGAAACATGTAGGGTTAGCGAGAAAAAGTACAAACATTTTTTCAATAAATACAGTGGAGAAGGACCAAAAGTTTTTCATTTAACTCTGGATTTATCCCATATATATTGTTGGTTAAAATGTTTTTGAAATCAAATACTTATTTATGTATTTTAAGACATTCTACACTATAATAAATTTAAGAAATAATTAAACTTCAAAAGGGTGTATTAAAGCTGTAATTTTTAAGATTTTTTGCACTTTGGAAATGATTTGCTAATAGTCAGAGAAGAAAGGCAAACATATTTTTTTTTGCTTACGACCAGATACAAAAATAACCAAACTTGCGCTTTCCACTGCTATAGAAAATTGCATGTTTCACATAATGATTTTTTTCCTTTCTCGTAAGGAAATTGAGGTTAATATTTTGTTGGCGTAAAAAAATTAGTGTTCACATATCGTTAGAAAGTGACCATTCTATACTTCTTGTTGTGTAATATACTATTTCTATTTGGTTTTTTACCGTGACTTCAAAGCTTCTCTCGTCTTTCCAAATAAAATGGTGATATTCTTTCTAATTCCAGCATAATAATATTCTCGTACCTTCAAATGTTTTTAGTTTAAGTTACCCTGGGCCTCAAGTTGGGGGCCGTAAAAAATCATTAAAGATTCGCTTTTAGCGTTTTTAAAAACCTCTTCCCTAAAGTCGCTAGAAGCACCGTTCCATTTAAAGTATCCAGCCTGTAGTCGCTATAGTAGGCTAAAGATATTAAATCGAAAGGGAACCCACAAAAAAGTCGAATTTACAAAAACCGAAACGCAATTGAACAGAAAATAAAACGTCCGAAACGAAATATGAACGAAAGTAAAGCCCCCAGAAAATAATGGATACGAATATAATTTTATACAATTTTAATTTACTCGATGCTTAAAAGAGACGAATATAATTTAACCGATTATAATTTTCCCGAACTTTAAAATATCAGAATTACAAAAGTATCGAAAATAATTGTCTACAAACGAAAAACACCGGACCAACAAATTAATAGAAACCACAGTAGAACCACAATCCAGCCGAATCGCTATTGGGCATGCGTCAAATTTAAATCTCTGTAGCGCCGTAGGCCCTGGATTGCGGCGTTGACAAGTTTCTCTATTTGGAAGATGACACGGTGACTTTTTTTTATTAAACGATTTTATTACACTTCACAGTTTCTGGCTGTCTACTAACTGTCTATCAAATCTTGTGATTCAATTTTCTAATGTAGGTCCGATGACAATAAAATATTATGAAGAAATTTGGGGGTAGGAGGTGGTTGAAGAATGTACAGGGGGTAAATTAATACAATATCACAACTTACTTCGACTCTTTCCTGCCGCAAGCAACGTAGCAATTGAATTCGGTTCAAATCATTTTCGGCCAGATTGGGGTTCTTGAATTTTCTGGTTCGGCATTATTATGTTTCTATCAAATTATTTTCGTTAAAAATATTTTTTGTTTCTATAAAGATATGTTTCGTTTAAATTTAATTCTATGCATATATTTTCTAGCGATTTGATTTTCTCGTCATTTCTTTTAAATTCTGATAAATTATGTTTCTGCCAAATTTGGTTTCGGGTTTTTTATAGGGACCCCTCTTGTTAACTGGCTTTTTACTCGGAGTTCGAATTGGAAACCCTAGACCAACCCAACCCAACAATCAACCTCTGCGTTTCTTTACGTTAGCAAGAGACAGACAGAAACGACCTCGGGGCGCTCAGGGTGCCAACTCGAACTCACTATCAATTGAAAAGGTGTTGACTAAACATGACAATTTTTGGGATTGAACATAGATTTGACATAATTAAAGATAAAAACATACAAGACAACTCAGTTATATGAACATGTCTTCTTTTTAGTGATTAGTGACTATATCGTCACTCCAATTTTTTTTTAATGTGGGCAGAAAGTCAGTAAAAAATCATGAAAGACTCGCTTTTAGCTTTTTTAAAACCTCTTCCCTAAAGTCGCTATAAGCACCGTTCCAAAGAATCCACGCTGTATATTGATAAGCCAAACCAAAATCCATGTTTCAACTGTGAGTTACAACAACATCTCAGTTGGATGTGTAGGCTGTTTCCAACGGTTTCGTGTATAGTCCAATTTTTTGATGAGCGGACTGACGTCATTTTTTTGGATCTCTATTTGATACATTGTTTTAGACAGCGACAATAAGTATGCAAAAAAAAGTCATCGCGTTGATTGTTTCAACTGTTACTTCAAAATGACAACAATAAATTATTTGACATGCGAACTGTTGTCAACAAAGAAATACGTTTTCAGAAGCAAAAGTGATGTCACTCTGCTCATCAAAAAAATAGACTATATTACTAATAAATGTTCTGTTTAAATGAAATTTGCCCCAAAAAAATGTTTATTACTTACTGCCAGATCCTTCAACAGTAACCTTATTACCACTGATTTGCATCAAGTAACCACTCCATGCGGCAGCGCCGAAACTGATGGTACCGGTGAAGGTCAAAGTGGAACCCTGTTTCAAGTTGAAGATCAAAGAGGTCTTCGCTGGGACGCTGAAGGAGTCTACGGTGATTTTGGTGCAACTGGCGCACACCGAAGAAACTTGATTGTAAGCGCTGATGGTGCAACTGGCCGCCTCAACTTTCGGCGGCATGGCACAGAATGCCACCAGCACGATAGTCGCGATGGATAGATACAAGTTTGCCATTTTAGTTAACTGTCTTACTAAAACTGGATGCCTAACATAGAACATTTTAGTCTTTTATAGTAAGTTTATTTCTTTTGTCAACACATTGAAATATTTTTTTTGCCTAGCCTTAAGTGCCTCTTACGCCTATCACTGTTTTTTCTTTCCTTTCAATGTGCATTTTTCTAATTTACTGAAAAAGTTTTTAAGAGTGACGACAAACATTGATATTTTCTTTACGTATAATTAAATTAATAATAAATGAAATGCGATTAATGTCCTTACAATACAATAGACACTTAAATTAAATATTTGCATTTACACCATCTTTTTTTTTTCATTTCAAAAAATAACTATTCTATATACGGGGTTTAATGAGTACTGAAGAACCAAATAAAAACGATTTTTACCCTGCTTTTTGGTGGAAATGAGAGGGGGTGTGGGAAAATATGAGACAATTTAATTTCGTGCGCTTTTCAAATGTGAAAGATCTGAAGCATTATTCAGACGGGTCTATGAAATAAGGAGAGAAAAAATTTACACATTTTCTTACAAAAATACAATTGAAAACTAAAAAATATATTCTGATTTTTGATACCTGCTTTTTTTTTAAAGAAAAAGGTACCGGGTGTCTCATTACATAAAAAAAATTAAACCCCCTGTTAACTCGTTAAATACGAGAGAAGGAAAAAACTTGTCATGTAACAGTAGATTATAAACCTATGGTCTAAAGTGGCACTTTTAATTCCGAGGCAAAAAATACTCTCTTTCATTATTTTCATGATCACTTTTTTTTAGTTCCTCCAATCCTAAAGTGCACAAAATACTATATAAACCCCGGAACTAAAGTTCTTTTTAATCCCTCAGCGAATTGTGTGTTCAAACTTGGGACCCTCGAAAATACACATAACTTTGTAAATGGTAAAGGTGTCACTCGACCCAACACCTGCTTAACTAAAAAGCCAGTTATCTCTTTTTCGATTTAGTATCCTTTAGCCTACTATAGCGGTCATATTGATACCCAACTGACAGAATATTCATGTTTTACCTGTCAATTTGGTTATAAAAATGGCGGCAATCTTTGACTAAAGGGCACTGAAGATAAAGAGTTAACTGGCTTTCGACCCCCCTTTCTATTTAAAATTTTGAAGTAGTTAGTGACCTTATAACATTATAAAAAATACGTCAAAAAGTAGCAAAGTATTATCATTAACCAAGGTTTTATTTGATGTCGATATTTCAAGTCGTTCAAAAGTAAGAGGAGGTGCGCAAACTATAGTCGAAAATACTCATAACTCTGTAAGATTCAAAGCGGTTTTGAATGGGGAATTAAAATACTTTTTAAACAAGGTATCATTGGACCCCTTTTCTATTTAAAATTTTAAAGTAGTTAGTGACCTTACAGTCTTAAGTCAATATGACCCTTATAAAAATACGTCAAAAAGTAGCAAAAGTGTTATCATTAAACATGGTTTTAGCAGGGGAGGAGCATTTTTACGTCCACACTGTATATATATATATATATATATATAAATCCTTTATTTAGTCAAGACTAATATAAATTACATTGCACCTAATAATTTAAAAATGAAAAAGGTTAAAAATATAGGTTAATAAACAAACACATCAATAATGTAAAATAATAACAAGTAAAAGGCTTTTCACACACAGACATAGACACCCATTATTATGCACAATTTAAAATTTACACACATTAACTACAAAATTTTGGATGACAGTTTCCGGCTTAATTTATGATGAGTTTAATAAATAGATTATTTCTAACTGCCCTCTTTAGTGAATTAGTACTTTCCAAACTATTTATAGGGGCAAAAACCTTAAAAAAATAATGAATGAATGAA
Organism: Oxystoma pomonae; assembly: GCA_963921995.1. Classification (NCBI taxonomy): domain Eukaryota; kingdom Metazoa; phylum Arthropoda; class Insecta; order Coleoptera; family Brentidae; genus Oxystoma; species Oxystoma pomonae. The sequence goes on along the minus strand of OY998166.1, from coordinate 87,137,260 downwards.
TTTTGAGACCTATTAGGCAAAACTGTAGGTATATGAAAGTTATTTATTTGTCTAATATTGTGTTGGTGAACCTCTGAACTGTATATAACTTTAGTTATCAAGTACTGTGGTGCTTCTCCAATCTTGATTCCATCAAAGATGTATGTACATCTTTGGTACTGCAATATTTCTACATTGTAAATGTTGTTGTTTCCTTGGATTCACAGACTAATGAATTCAAAGCAAACAACTTATAAATGAAATGCGGTTAATGTCCTTACAATACAATAGACACTTAAAGTAAATATTTGCATTTTCACCATCTTTTTTTTTTCATTTCAAAAAATAACTATTCTATATACGGGCTTTGATGAGTACTGAAGAACCAAATAAAAACGATGTCTTATTTTTACCCTGCTTTTTGGTGGAAATGAGAGGGGGAGTGGGAAAATATGAGACAATTTAATTTCGTGCGCTTTTCAAATGTGAAAGATCTGAAGCATTATTCAGACGGGTCTATGAAATAAGGAGAGAAAAAATTTACACATTTTCTTACAAAAATACAATTGAAAACTAAAAAATATATTCTGTTTTTTGGATAATTTTGTAGCTTTTTCATTACGGTTAAATTAATTTTGTAGCTGTAGCCATTTTCGAGAAAACGCGACCCCCCTAGCTTAACCGTTAAGCTGAGGGGCCACCCCATAACTTCAATTCTGCTAAAGTTAGAAAGTTCAAATAAACACCATATCTTGTAGCTCAGCTTTTTCGAGGGGATCACGTATAAAGAGTTTTTAAAATATTCCTAGGGTTGGGTTATAAAAAATATATATACATTACATTACAATAAAATAAAAATATCTCGTAAACGGCAACAGCTACAAAATGTTTTAATACGTCGGATGAGAGCCAAAACTGTGCTCTATGCAACAACCATTAAAGACTTGGGCCTTCTGGTAAATAAAAAAAATGTATCACGTAGTACATTTGGCTTATATATTAAAAGAATAAATTTTTATTAAAAGTAAATAATAATTTTTTATCTTTCTTATACCATAACAAAAGCGATGGGCGCAAATTATAAATTTTAACTTTAGGTATCGTGTTTCAGTCACATCGACAATTTACCCAAGAAACAGTTTTATTACTTTATAACCTGAGGACATTTTCAAAGGCTTGACAAGCACGCCAATCTCACCCGTTCTCAGCTTCTTTAGTCGAATAGAAGAAGAATTTAGTTCTTCTTTTGTAGTTCTCTCTTTGTCACCGTAAAGTTAAAATTTTTAATTTACGGCCATCGCTTTTATTATGGTATAAGAAAGATAAAAAATTATTTTCTAATTTTGAGTGCATTTAATAAAAGCTTGTTCGTTAGAAGTTTTTTTTAACAAAAATTAATTTTTTAATTTTTACATTTGTACCCTAAATCGTCTATTTGGAATCCGCCATATTAAAATTTTCAAATCTGATAAAAAATTCATATCCCCTTCTCTCTGTATGCCAATTTTGATTCAAATCGAAAAAACTAAATCTTTTCCCCCCTCCATTTCCCTCTTTAGTACCTAATAAGATCATATTATTGTATTGTCGCCGGAACTATAAACGCATACCAAATTTGAACACACACCCTTAATTTTTAGATTTCTACCCTTAATCGTCCATTTTTAATCCGCCATATTGAAATTTTCAAATCTGATCAAAAATTCATAATCCCCCTTTTTAAAAATTTTTGTATGCCCCTATTTGAACACAATCGGATGTGGATAAGTCAGATAAAATTGGTTAGCAAAACATGACCGAAAACCGTCCATCTTGAATCCGCCATATTGAATTTTCAAAATCGGATCAAAGATTCGTATTCCTTATCCCCAAAAGCCCCCGTATACCAATTTTGGTTGAAATCGGACAAACTTAGGTGTTATCCCACCTCCACTTCCTTCGTAGGGGGGAGGGGTGCCTAATAATGACATTATTATATTGTCACCGGAACTATAAATGCATGCCAAATATGAAGACAATCGGATGTGTATAAGTTAGTTAAAATTGGTTAGCAAAAGATGACCAAAAATCGTCCATCTTGAATTCGCCATATTGAATTTTCAAAATCTGATTAAAAATTCGTTATCTCCATCCCCAAGTGCCCCAACACACCAAATTTCAACGAAATCGGACGTACTTCAACTGTACCCCTATCCACCCCCTTCGAGTAGGGGGAGCTGTCAATTTTATCACACTATATTCTTATGTTGTCAACGCAACTATATAAGCATGCCAAATTTGAAGCTGATCGGATGTCGAGAAGTTGGTCAAAATTAAGTTGCAAGATTCCACCCGAACAAGTATATCTAGTTCGTTATTATATACATAATAAATATTTCAAGTTAAATAAAAAAAACATTTTTAGGGAAAAACAATGTCTATAAAACGACAGAAGCCTTTCAAAATTATAATAACTTTTTTGTTCATACTCAGAATTCCATTGTTTATACAAAATGAGCATAATGATATCAGTTTTTTCGCCATTTCTAATTTCCTGTTAGTCTGATTGAAAAAAAATTAACAAGCATTGTAGAGCAGAAAATTCTCTACATTTTATGTTCGAGCATTTTTGAAAAACTTACCTATTCTTTTTGTTGTACACCGTGCCAAATGTTCAACAAACTTCAACGATCCTGCAGTCGCTCCACGATAAAAATCGCTTGAGGACGAGGATTTGTTATGGTATCTCTGTCTTTTTATGGCCGTTTTTCGTCATTTATTTACATGAAGGCCTACGGTTTATCAAACCAGGAATTTATTAGAACGTATTTAATAATTTTTTTATCCGAACCTTATTTCATCAAACCCATTATATAACAAATTCGAAATTTAACAGACCCGTTTTTAATCGCACCATTGTGTAATTTATCAGAAAATTTTTGCTAAATTGATTGCACATTCGCCAATAACACATGTATGCATGACAGGTGAATGCAAGTGACATCTATACACAAACTATTGAACGCAACCTGTAAGTATGCGCGCGTAACAGCGACAAATGCATCAAAACGCCGCGCCGCTGCGCCACCTGCGTGTACGCCTCCGTTTCATGTGGTATTGGCGAATGCGCAATTAATTTAGCAAAAATTTTCTGATAAATTACGGGTTTTACGAGTTTCGGGTTTGATATTGAATGAGTTTGATGAACATGGTTTGATTAGTAGTAGTAGTAGATGAGCGGCCGTAGGCTTGGCAATTAGGCCGCATAATGGACCCTTTTTGCCATACCCCCCGTGCACCCCCGCCTGATGCACGTGCTCCTTAGGATGCAAGTTTTCTTTCTCTAAGAGGTCTTAATTTTGCCTGACACCTCTTTGTCGAGGGCAGGGATCTTTAGACTGCGTAGCAAGTATACACAGTGGACCGGCGGCTTTACACCCCCTCCGAAGGGTGGTCCTGCTACATGTTAGATTTGCATCTATCTAACATCGCTACCGTCTCAGCAGAACTCGGTTGACGGTAGACTTTTCTCCCCAGCAGCCCGCCGTCATATAGGTTAACCCGAAAATCGAGGTCCCGGTTTTGCTGGTCGAGGTCGCTGTCGGAGTCTTCAGACGCATCTCTTTTGGAATGGTCCTGCTACCCGAAGGTGGTACCGCCTCTTCCAAGTTACCTTCTGTCCACTCCCGCTACCAAATCTGTCGGAGTCCAGCCGCGTCCCATGGAGTCCCGATCTCGGAGAAGTCCAGGTCGTCCTTTTCTTGGGTCACCGGCTAGTCTCCTCTACCCAGTTTTGTGGGGTCCTCGGCCGTCCACCTTTAAGTCCCGCAAAGTTTTCGGTGCATTGTCAACCGTGCTGTCTATTTCTACCTCGTTTGTTGTTACTCTATGCAGAACGTCAGTGCGGAGCTGCTGAGAAGTGGCGCCGCCCGTTGTCGTCTCGAGTCGCATTTGGTGTTGTGTGAAGCAATGTGTACTTGCCGAGATCCGATCTTGCGATCTCTGTTTTGCAGGCTAAGACGCTGTTCACTGGTCTACGGCGGCCCCAATGGTTTGATTAAAAACGGGCCTTATAAATTTCGAATTTGTTATTGAATGGGCTTGAAGAAATAAGGTTAGGATTGTTTTAACGCTGTTCCTATAGTAAATTATTTTATAATTGAGCTTTCTTTTATTTAACGGGTTTGATTTTGCACATTCTGATAAACCGTGGGCGTCCGTTTACATAAGCCTCATGCTCTAATGATGTGTGGAATGTGGCCTGCAGGCACGTGATAATGTTGAAATATGTATTTTAAAAAATGTCTTTATTTATTTTTTTTTCTTATGATACTAGCCCGTTTTGACAAATATTAAGTGAACAATGTCAGCGCCAAGTTCGCAAGGTTTTTGGGTGAATGTGATCGGTGAACGTTGGTTCAAGAATATTACAATTATAACCTGGTGGAAATTCATATGCTTTCACAGGTCAAGCCGAATCTGGTCCCAGGACGAAATCCATTCTGTTTCTGTACACTGATAAAAAAGTATGAATATTTAGGATTGCTTTTTACAGACCAGCTACATTTTATACAAAATAGCAACACTCTTAACATTGTAAATCCAGTACAGTGGCCTGTGCGACTCTGGGGGGGGGGGGTTCATCATTTAATAAAAATCAACTCTCTACATAGGGCAAATTTTCAAAAATTAGGTAGGTGCTTATTGCTTGAGCTCTTAAAGTGAAAGGAGGGGAGAGGGCCGGTTAAATAAGTGTTGAGTTAGTGTATATGAAACAAAAATACTTATTTTTTTCCATAAACCAAAACTACACTTCTGAAAGGTCCTTTGAAAAGAATGTCTATTTATCAGCTTATTTATTAAGCCTTCATCGTAACCGTTTTCGCCAGCTATATTCCTAATCCTATTCTTTTCTGCTTCAAATCTTTCTTTGTTTAAGGAGAAATTTACTTTCGGAATTCCACTTTTTTCAGACAAAAAGATACCTCCGACTCTAAATTTGTATCAATACCTTATAATCCTAATTACACGAAAGGATTACAAAAGTATTTAACACCGGTCTTAAATCCCAAGGATAAAACTAGAGTTCTAGAAAAAAGTGGAATTTACGAAATAAGTTGCATGGATTATGACAAAAAATATGTTGGCCAATTGAGCCAAACACGATTCAAAGAATACTTAGCACACTTAAAATACAGAAGAACAGAAAAGTCAAGTGTGGCTGAGTATGCTTTTGAAAACAATCATAGATTCACATTAGATAACCTAAAACTTCTAAAAAGTGAACCAAACAAAATAATGCATATGAAAGTATGGAAATCATTAAATTCAGAAATAGTTTAAATAAAGATAGAGAACCCATTCCGTTTAGTACACTTTATTCTTTAGAGAGAGGGAGGATTATAAATCGTGACCAATCACAAATTATTAGTCTTATCGCCGGCCACTAAAAGATAGTATATAAGACAGAGTGTAGGTTAATTAAGTTTATTGTTTATCGTCCCCTGATGATGCTAACGTTGTTAGCAAAACGTGCGTCGAGTGCAAAAAAGTGTAGTTTTGGTTTGTGGAAAACAATCATAATTTTGTTATAGTGCAACCAAAGGTGCCACATTCCCAACATAGTTGAGATGGCTTCACAGTCAGCGGAACTAAATCTCTATCGTAAGTTTAGTACTAAGATAAGGTTAGTTGGTGCAGATATTTGGTTTTTAATATCTTGCAAAAAATTCAGAGTTTTTCCAAACCTTTTTCAAGTAAAGTTGCCGAAATCTAAAATTTCTTCAAAAGTAGCCCCGTTTGCAAAACAGAAATGGTTAGATTTAGAAATCAAAAATTTGTACGCAAAACGAAGTATCTTTGAGCTTAAAGCATACCGAATGTTTAAAAAGTTGAGATTTAGACTTAGTGATAAGAACTTTGAAGAATTGTGTGATTTCCAAAGACATATGTTTGTAGTAATTGAGAAAAAATTTACAAAAAAAGATGTCTTCACTTAATAAAAAGCTACAAAAGTTAAAAGTTCCTGAACCAAAACCAAAAAAGTCGAACTTTTAATAACAAAGAAATAATACTTTTAAACAAAGGTCCTAATTTTGCTCTGCCCCCATAAAAAGATAATTTAAGTGATAATATTGCAAATATTGAAAGTTCAATCTCCAATCTTTCAGAAGGCACAAAGGGTATGTGCGAGATGCTTGACGATATCAGATTTCTCAAAACATCATTCAGAACAACAAAAATAGTACATTAAATCACAATAAAACAATGAAAAGTTTGAGAGAGAAAGATGTTTTCTATCTGAAGGCTGATAAGGGTAATAAAGTTATTATATTTGATAAAACAGATTATTTCGAAAGGGTAGATAACCTAATAAAAAATGGACTCTATAAACAAGTCCCAAAGAACCCCTTACCAAAAATGATTAACGAAGTAAAAAATACAATTGAAAAATGTAACAATATTATTACTGACAATATTAAATATAAGCTACAAGTAAGCAATCCTACTATGTCGAAACTGTATTGTCTTCCGAAAATCTACAAGCCTGGAAAATCGGTTAGACCTATAGCTGTAGGATCACCTACTTATAATATTTCGAAATGGCTAGCAAACGAGTTTGAAAATTTACCTCTAAAGGAAAAAGGTTTTTCTGTTCAAAATTCCCTTGAATTTATCAACAAAGGTAAAGATATTTTACTTTGAAGAAGGTGAAATTTTAATCTCGTTTGATGTTAGTTCGTTGTTCCCTAGTGTGCCGATCCCCAATACCTTACAATACTGGAAAAACTACTTAGAAAAAACAATCTAGAAGACAAACAGACTTTAGAATACCTATCTTTAACAAAACTGCATGAATCAAAATTACTTTCAATATAAAAATAATTACTACCAAAAATTAGAATGAACCACAATGGGTAATAGTTCATCGCCTTTTATTGCAAACATCTTTATAAGCATATTTGAATCAGATATAAGTAAGGAATTCGAGTATTTTCCCAGAGTATGGTTCAGGTATGTAGACGATGTGTTTGCAGTATTCAACACTAAAGTAACTAGTGTTGAAAATTTTATGAAAAAATAAATAAAATTTCCAATAATTAAATTTACTTATGAAACAGAGAACAACGGTACATTGCCATTTCTAGACACTTTAGTTATAAGAAGTAAAAATAAATTAGAATTTGACCTATACAGAAAAGGAACGGCCACCAACAGGTATATTCCAAATGACTCTTTTCATTGCTTACAACATAAGCTTGCAAGTTTGTACTTTTTAACATATAGATAAGTAAATTTCCCCTTAAACAAAGAAAGATTTGAAGCAGAAAGAATAGGATTAGGAATATAGCTGGCGAAAACGGTTACGACGAAGGCTTAATAAATAAGCTGATAAATAGACATTCTTTTCAAAAGACCTTTCGGAATTCCAATTTTTCAGACAAAAAGATACCTCCGACTCTAAATTTGTATCAATTTCTTATAATCCTAATTATACGAAAATCCCAAGGATGAAACTACAGTTCTAGAAAAAAGTGGAATTTACGAAGTTAGTTAGCATGGATTGTGACAAAAAATATGTTAGCCAAACGAGACGCTCTATTCAAACACGATTCAAAGAACACTTGGCACACCTAAAATACGGAAGAACAGAAAAGTCAAGTGTGATAGTGTTCAAGATTCATATTAGGTAACCTAAAACTTCTAAAAAGTGCACCAAACAAAAGACTTTTGAATGCATATATAAATAGTTTAAATAAAGATAGAAGACCCATTCCGTTTAGTACACTTTATTCTTTAGTTGAGGAGAGATTGGATTGTAAAGCGTGACCAATCACAAATTAATTGTTAGTCTTATCGCCGTCCACTAAAAGATACTATATAACATAGAGTGTAGGTTAATTTAGTTTATTGTTTATCGTCTCTTGATGATGCTAACGTTGTTAGCGAAACGTGCGTCGAGTGCAAAAAAGTGTAGTTTTGGTTGTGGAAAACATTAAAATTAAACAAAATTGAACAATATTTAATATTGGTATAGCGCCGCTGGCGAAAATTTTGAGAAAAAAAAGTATTTTAAAAATTTTGAGATTTTTTGTAAAATATTTTTGAAAAATTAGATTGGGTTAGATGTCAAGAAGGGGTGGGTTGCGGTGTCAATATAGAGTTGTTGTCAATTCATAAATGCGCTGCAAATGAAAATTTTAAGAAAAATTATACTAAGAATGCCATTTATGACGTTTTGAATGCTGGTGATAAAAATTCCTTAGAATTAAACTAAAATTGTCACAATTAATGACGTCATAGTACCGTAGGAAAATTTTTAAAATTGAAGACATCACACCAAACACACGTCACAAACCATAGTAAAGGATCAAAAACGTGGGGTTTAACCCCCAAACTCTCCCCCCTAGCTATACCACTGGTAAATCTACGGAAATAAATGTTAATATTTAGTGTTAGCTATAAAGGAAGGAACACACAAAGGATCAAAACGAAAAGAGAAGTGATTAAACGATGTTTTTGATGATGATGTGAGTGATTCAAAGTTCGAAATCAAAGTGTATGATGGTGTTTAATGATGTATGGAGAGGGTGACCAGTGAAACCACTGATAAGCCCACGCTGGTTACTCAGGGCGAAACATCGTTTGATCATTTTTCTTTTCGCTTTGTACCTTTGTGTGTTCCTTGTGGGATACTCATCCAAGTTTGAATGTTCGTTATTTCTACCCAAAATCTTTTGATCTTTTGTTTTTTAGTTTCTTTTCGGTTGAAGTAACTGATTTGGAGGTTTTTTAACTTTTTTTTTGTTTTAATTGCCTTAGAAGCATAATCCTATTGGAAATATTAACACACCAGGACAAATCCGTATCAGGTAACTTGGATAAGTACCAGTGCACAACGATGCCTATTTGTGGGTGATTCAAAGTTGGAAATCAAAGTGTATGATGGTGTTTAATGATATATGGAGAGGGTGACCAGTGAAACCACTGATGAGCCCATGCTGGTTACTCAGGACGAAACATCGTTTAATCATTTCTCTTTTCGCTTTGATCCTTTGTGTGTTCTTTGTGGGATGCTCATCCAAGTTTGAATGTTCGTTATTTCCACCCAAGATCTTTTGATCTTTTGTTTTTTAAAATCTGGAATGTGGGATACTATGAGAATAGACATTTACAGTAAATATTTCAACGCATTAGTATTGCTAGAGGCCCTCTATATATTTGACAGTTATTGTTTTACCATATTACTCATATTGCCCTTTCTTTCTAGTTTTTTTATATTTGCATGTAAAAGCGATTTTATGAAATGGACTGACGTTTTGTTGTCTCTTTTTATAATTTCCCCAGACTGTTTTTGAAAGATTGATTTTTTTTTGGTTATTAAAATATGTCAAGTTTTGACAAAAAAAAACAAACAGTGAATAAACACGCGGTAGATATTAAAAATGTAAATAATAGGTAAAATATAAAGACTCCGATTGATCTATATTTTTGTTACTGTTTTTCTTACACGGAAACATAATGTGTTAGTTATTAAGAAAGTACGTGCTAAATTCGTATGTTTGTACCTCGCAAATTCAGTTATTTTTATTAATTTTCCAGCTTGGTAAATGCATGTTTTCTTTCCACTTTTCTTGAGTTTCTTTCTTTGTTAGACAACGGAACAATACAAATTCGTCGAGGCACGTTTTTTTACAGTTTTTGATATAGCAAAATTCCATTTTTAAACCGGACGCTTCTTAATTAAAAATGTGACAGTGACAAAATTATTTATTGTCAGGGGTTACCAACTATCATTTCCAACACACAAAATTGGTTTCTAAACATTTTCTTAACAACAGCCAAATCCAGTTGCTTACCTCTGGTAAAACAATAACTGTCAAAAATTGTATACAGTCGCAATCGCTATTCCTAACGCGTTCAAAACAAAGCCAAGAGACACTACATTTCTCACTTGTCTATGCCATGTTTTGAACGAGACCCGCTTTTATGGTAGACGCGAGGCCTGAACAGCTAATTGCAATCGTTGCGTACGTTGATAGGTCCGTAACGGTACGTACAAATACGTACATCACTCCGTACGCAATGAGTTGAGTCAGCTGTTCTTCCGTCACATCCACCATAAAAGCAGGCTTCTTTCGAAATATGCCGTAAAAACGTGAAAAATGTGTGTCTTTTGGCCGTAGCGGTAATAACTCTCCTAATCGAGCTAGCCTGGAAAAGATGCAGAGCCAAAAAATCTACTGGGCGCGAGCAGACTGCGTCAGGCATGCGCAATATGTTTCTCGGCTTTGACCTTGCCCCCTGGCCAGCCTTGATTTTTACATTATTTTCTTTATTTTTCATAGTTATTATTGTTAAACATTTTACGATCCTTGGGCCATTAGAGTATCTCATAGTTATACCGGGTGTCCCGAGGTGAGTAACCTATTAGAATATTTTGGAAACTATACAATGGAAACTTTTCAAACTTTCTATTCTAACATAAGTCCATGTAAACACACTTTCATATTTGCAGTGTTGCGATTTGCAGGAAAACTTGGCAACAAATTTCTTATTTTAAATTGAACATCCTGTATATTTTTGAATTTTTGAATTTTACAAAATATTTTAGGTACATTTTATGTATGTATATGTTCTATACCTATGTTCAACTGTTTTTAAAATATTGACAGGTAAAAAATTGATATTTTTTAACTTTGACAGCCCGTAACATCGAAACGGTTAAGGATAGAGCAAAACGGTTTTTACATTCCTGTCTTGGTTTTTCACAAGCTATAGTTTCCAAAATATTCTAATAGGTTACTCACCTTGGTATACCCGGTATATGGATGGACAGAATATTTGTTTTTTTATTTGATACCAGGTCGCTGCGCCGCGCCTGTCTTTTTACTTGGCTGCCAGAGATTTCGTTAATTTTGTTTTTTTTTGTCAATTAGAATTTAACAAGAGAATCCAGAAGGTTGAATGGAGCAATGTCTTCGCATTTGGAACAGGTAATTTTTACTTTGGTTGCCACACTAGACACGCATCATTTAATTAAATAAAACACCATCTATTTTTTTAAATATATGTAATTTTTATACTATGTAGTACATAAATGTGTCCCAATTTAGTACATTTAATAAATTTTGTGACATATTTCAGCAGTGATATTATTTTTGCTCATTAGCATTTAACAAGAGAATCCGGTGGGTTTGAAAGTGCATTCGTTCTTGCCTTTGGCACCGGTGATTTTTACGTTGCTGCCGGATATTTGGCTGCACGCTCCAGGAGCACATCTAAATACCTCTGCTACGGAGTTTTTGCCATTCATATAACCTAAAAAGACAAAGGTTAAATCAATACTACTGAACAATATTAAACAAAGTATAAAGGGTTAAATAAATATCACTGAACTATATTGAACAAAGAACGATTATTTTTTTTAACTGATCAAAAAATAGGCATTTTCCATAGAACTTCCCAAGAGGGAGCTTTTGCTTTAATTTAAGTTGGTCATGACTTGTGGCCAGTCTAGTTGAACATGCATTTACATTTTTCTTTTGTTTTATTGTGTTATGTACCAAATTCCTAAGTAAGTAACAACAATGAGTTTTTTTTTGTAACTACTAGCACCATCTTTTCGATATTATCGCAAATCTTGGAACCTAACTCTAAAATAATTGAAAAAAATTTTTTTATTAAAAATTCCAAAAAAAATAAATGAGCAAATCCGACATGGCCATTAATTGATGAAATCATTCAAGGACTCTTCAAAACTCAAGATTTTCTTTGCATGACCAACAAATTATGCAAAAAAACCTACTTTTTTCAAAGAAACGAAAGAAAAAAAGGAAGCCAGGAGAACAATTTGCGTCAAAAAATGAAGAAATTGGTTCGTAGTGTGACAAGAAATCAATTTTTTAGAACAGCTTTAAAGAGAGTAACAATTAATCGTCAAGGTAATATCCAACCTGCGATAGCACAATAAACCTAAAGAAGAAGAATAATTAAAGACTGTAACTTGAAAAAACATAAATTTTTTGGTAGCGCCGAAATATTTTTTTTTCAATTCTAACTGTTAAGGTTCGATTTTTGGTCAAAAAATTTAATCAAGTTTTAGTTTGTGTTTTTATAATGTTAAGGGGGAACAATTGCCCCTGTTGCCTACTGGATCTGCGCCTGCTTCATTTCGTTACAGCCTTTGCATGTCCTCTATTGTCTGGCGACTTTGATGTTTTCTGGTTTTGGACTAAAATGATGATGATATTTCAAAACAGTTTTTGCAGAAAGAGCCCCAAAAACATAACTACGCCATGCCTTAAGTGGAATTCAACCAACGAGAAATAACCTGTCATAGTCCTGGAGAGTCCTAGATTGCCTGAGATTTATTAAAAGTCATTTGTTTTTTGTTTCCTGTGTGAGAATACTCCATACATCGAGGTACTTAATACCGTGACGTACGCAAGAATAAGAAACCAATTGCTCGAAGCTTCACGATGGAAGAACTGCATTCTCCCAAATCGAAGAACATTAAACTTTGTAAAAAGTACGAGTAGACCAGGAGAAAATGCAAGAGTTCATGAAATAGTGATAGTGGAAAGATAGGAAAAGGCACGGGGTAGGTTAAAAAGGTCCAGGCAATGATCCACCTCGTTTCTATTTCTTCTCTTCTTCAAGTGCCATACTCTCTTCGAACGTCGGCTATCATCAGCGCGATCTTTTCGAAAAAGCGTCGTAGTGCTAACACCATACCATTGTCTAAGATTTTTAAGCCAAGATATCCGGCTACGACCCGGACCTCTGCTGCCTTCAATTTTGCTCTCTATTAGCAATTTAAAAAGTTTTTCTTTATCATTTCTCAAAATATGGCCAAAATATTCAAGTTTTCGTTTTTTGATGGTAAATAAAACTTCAAGATCTTTATTTATTCTAAACAAAACATCCACATTAGATACTCTGTCCATCCAAGATATTCTTAGTATTCTACTATAGCACCACATCTCGAATGTCTCTAGCTTTTTACACTTGGCCTCAGTCAAAGCCCAGGCTTCCATGCCATAATATAAGATGCTAAAATATAATATCGAAGAACATGAATTCTGAGAGTGGTTCTAAGATCGCGACTACACAACACTGATTTCATTTTGAGAAAAGATGATCTGGCCTGTTCAATTCTTGTACGAACTTCTTGCATGTTGTCTCAGTTCTCATTAATAATCCACGCGTTCGACTTGCTGCCCATTTACTTCTAACATGCCTCTGATGTTCTTTTCCTTTGATATAACCATCCATTTTGTTTTTCCAACATTTAAGTTAAGCGCGAATTGGCAACAATTTGATTCAACAACTCTTGCAGGCCTTCCAGCGTGTCTGACGTTATGTCAGTGTCGTCGGCATATCGTAGGTTGTTGATTTTTATTCCGTTTATGGTCAGAACCTCTTCGCAGTTATGAATTGCATTCTCTATTAATAGCGGAGACAATCTATAACCGCGGCGCACACCTCTTCTTATTTGAACCTCTTCGGACAGTTGGTCATCAACCTTTATTTGAGCAGTCTGATTCCAGTATAGATTAGCCATTATCTTTAGATCTCGGTCATCTAGAATAACTTCTTTTAGCAATTCTTTTCAGGTTGGACTCGATTCTTTCTCATAATCTATAAAACAGGCATATACTAGCACCGACACATCCCTAGACCGCTGAACTAAGACTTGAATGCCAAATAGGGCCTATCTTGTTCCGAACCCATCACAAAATCCAAACTGCGTGTCGCCCATAAAGGATTTCCATTTTCCATAAATTTTTTTATGAATAATCTTTAGAAATATTTTAAATATATGGATCATTAGGCTGATTACGCGGTAATCACTACACTTATTTCCTGAATGTTGTTTAGGCCACGTAACAAAAGTTGATTTTAAAGTCATCAGGGAATTTAACGCTGTAATAAATTAAGTTAAAAAGTTTGCCCAGCGTATTTACCGAATCTTAGTTTTTTATTAGCTTTGAAACCTCAGGGTATACTTCATCGTTAGGTGAAGATATTGCGTGTTGTACTTCCTCTGGTGTTATATCTATGCCTTAGTTTGAATATTCTTTTGGCTGTTCGGATCGGTTATCGGTAAAGAGATGTTCTATGTAGCTACACCATTCTTTAAGTTTTTGTTTGGTAATCGGTATGATTTTGCCCTGATTATCCACAAGGATTCCAGCTACCAATACTAATACTAATGCTATTGCTATTGCTGTCTTTATAGCCGCATCAACAACAAAAAACGTTGTTTGTGGTAGTAATTAATTTTCTTTCGCTGCCGACATAAAAATTAAACCTATGCCCACAAAGAAAAAAAAATCATCCTTCTAGAAACAAATAAATCTCTTTTCATCACTTGGAGGACACAGGGGAGAGCCCATCCCTCCAGAGCCATTTAATATCGACGCATAATGATTGAATTTTTCCAAGACAACAGGACCAATTTTTGCATAAGCCATTGCACCTAGTATTACGATTGTCTAATATACAGGGTGTCCCAAAAGTTCGAGTACACCCTAATATCACCAAAACCAAAAAGGTAGAGAAGTAAAATTTCACATACTTAGATGGTTAACAAAAAAAGTATCTTTTTGGATGCTAATCATCGCACCCGTCATTAAGGAGGCGGAGCTAGGGCGGCGACGATACTTTTTTTTTAAAAGAGATACCCTGTATATTTTGGAAAATTTGAATAGAGCTCTTCCTTCTGTTTCCATCAATATCTAATAGTTACTTTTTTCTTTAACGGCTTTTAAACAAAATAGGAAGAACATCTCCATAAAACCAATATGAGTTGAACAAGGAAACAGATATTCGGTAATCTTTGTTTAAATCATTGCTCTTGTTTAAAAGTTTTTATCATTTTCTTTTCTTCTATTTGGCTTGCAACGAAACGCGATCAGAGTAATTGCAGGTATGGGATTCAGAGATAGGTCTGCATTTATTAAATTAAACATTCTTACACTACCATGTGTATACATTCTTGAAAGCTTATTATATATCAAAAAATTTGAACACAATTTTATAACCCACGAAGATGTCCACGATTATGCCGCCTGACAAAATTCCAAAGTCGACCAGAGTTTATAGCTGTAAAACTGTTTAATAAATTGTCAATATAACTCATTTAAAAATGCAGTTAAGAAACATCTTTTATCTAAAGCATTTTATAGTGTACAAGAGTTCCTTAAATAATGTTAGATTTTATTTCTTTTTCCTCACCTTAAAATGTTGCCAAATGTGTTGTTTTATGTCCAGTTTAATAAACTTTTGTTTGTCTTTTTAACATCTATTAAATTTAACTGTTTTTAAATTTTTTATTTATTTTAACTTTTACATTTTTATACATGCAGTTTGAATTTTTATATTTTTTCTTATATTGTATGTTGAAATGATGGTAAATTAACATATAACACTCTGTATTAATTAAGTATACTGTATGATAAAATAATGACCTAAATGTTTTTATTTTTTTTTTGACGTATGTGAATACTCTATTGTATATTAACATCAATAAAATACTTTGCTTTACTAAATACACTTAGAGAAAATGGTTACATATTAGGTATTTTTGGAAACAAAATGAAAAGCTCTATTCAAATTATAGAAAATATAACGGGTATCTTATTTAAAAAAAAGTATTGTCTCTACCCTAGCTCCACCCTCTTAATGAACGGCGGCACAATTCGCATCCAAAAAGATACTTTTTTGTAAACCATCTAATTATGTAAAATTTGGTTCCGGAGATATTAGGGTGGACTCGGATTTTTAGGACACCCTGTATAGGATAGTCAACCAACCTTATGGATAAAACAGTTGACACCTCTTTTGGTCCAAATCGTTAAATATCTTGGACAGAATGAGACAAACACTTTTCATTTCATACGGATTTTATTTTATAAGTGAAAAGTGTGCGACCTATTTTGTGCAAGATAATTAATAATTTGGCTCACGATTTGGTCCAAAAAGGGTCAACTGTTTTGTCTATACAGGGTTCGACCGTTCTTGTCTAGGGTGCCGAAATAGCGTGTATTGAAAAAGAAGCGCAATGGCTAGTAAATGAGTGCGAAAGAGAAAATTAACTTGGGAAACCCATACGCTGTTGCCGATGTCACCCACAATTAACTAAAAGATTCCCAAGTAAGATCCCGTCAAATTTAACGATAAATATTGCTTTCGAAGGGGGTAAAACAGTGATTACGAGTATTTTCTTATTTTAGATTGAAATTAGAATCCGCTTATCCACATACTTTTACTACCGATTGACGCTTCTCTTTTAATAAAGCTGCGAGAAGTCTGAGCTTGACCTCAATCAGTTACGCTAAAATCCCGACTCTACAAGACAATTTATCGTAGAAGTCTCGCGTTCTCACGAAATATCTTGTTGAAACAAATTTAAAACAAAATTATATTTTTTTAAAAGAATAAAATTAAAACGCATTATTTCAATCTGCAACCCTCTACTCTTCCTATTTAGAACACTTTTTGTAACCGTGTTCACGTCTTGTTTAATCTTAAAACGAATTTAAAGCTGTTATTAAATTTAATAACACACGGGTGTTTTTTTTTTAATTCTGATTCTTGTAGACTCCTTTGTTTTATAAAAATTGGCGAGGAAACGGGGCTCCTCTCCTCTCCTCAGTACACTTGATTTCAAAAAAAACTCATACATGCATTTTTTCCTATGCCACAAAATTTAGCTTTCCATTAGTGTATACTATTATAAGGCACCACCAGCTTAGTATGCCTGACAGCTTAAAATTCAGTGTGACATCCTTAAAAATGCCACAGATATCAACATTTACAAAAGTTCAAATTATCACTCGAGTTATAGAAGACGGCTGGTCTATAAGAAGAGCGGCCACCCATTTTGGAGTTGATAAAATGACGATAATGCGATGGAAAAAGCGCTGGATTGAAAATAATTCTACGGATAGGAAAGATGGATCAAGACGACAAAAAGTAAGTTCTGAAGTGCAAGATGAGAGACTTGACCATCTCAGACAAAATCCTTTTTCAACGTTGGTTGAAGCAGCTAATGTAACATTATTTCCGGGTTCTTTAGCAACAGTAAATAGAAGAGTAACGAAATCAGAAGTCTCTTGTCAAGTTGCTGCAAAGAAGCCTTTTCTAACAGAAGAACAAAAACAGGCCAGAGTGATTTTTGCACTGAACAACGTTCTTCGTGATAATGACTTCTGGGAGAGGGTGGTTTTCACTGACGAAAAAATTTTTCAATCATATTCAAGCAGCAGGAGAATTTTAGTTTATCGTCAACCAAATTCTAGATTTGAACCCGAATATACAATCCAAATTAAAAAAGCTGGACATTTTTCTGTAAACATGTGGGGCTGGTTTAGTGCTAGAGGTTTGGGTTTTTTTTGGAGAATGACTGTCCAGTACACACGGCTTATGTTGTTCGCCAATGGTTTCAGAATAATAATATAGAAACACTTCGTTGGTCAGCAAACAGCCCTGACCTTAACCCAATGGAAGATATATGGGATAGAATCGTTAAAATAATATACCAAAGGAATTGGAGACCACGGAATGCTGAAGAGTTAAGCGATGCTATTTATCGCGCATTGGATCAGCTAAATACTGAATTATTTATTTTAGTTCTTTTTTAAGTTAAAATAATTAGTATTAAGTTTACCATCGTTTTTGTCCTAATCCAAGTTTCCTATTCATCGAGTTGTTTTCAATCTAGCGCTGTTTCCATCGTATTATTGTTATTTTATCAACTCCAAAATGGGTTACCGCCCTCTTTATAGAACAGCCTTCATCCGTTACTCGAGTGATAATTTGATATTGCTCAATAAAAACTTTACTAAAACATTATTTTTGCTGATTTTTTAGTATTATGCAAAATTTAATATAAAAATAAGGTTGCCTTTATTTTAAATAAAAAAATATTTTCAGTTTTAGAGACCTTTTTTATATGGCAAATTTTCGTACTTTTGAAGTTTTTAGGCATTTTAGCTGGTAGTCCGTATATATTATACACTTTCAGAAAGGTCAATTTTGTGACTGCATGTATGCGTTTTTTTTGAAATCAAGTGTACAGAGTCGCAAAGGGACGCCTGCTCTCTAGGTCTTACATAAAAAATATTTTGTGGTATTTTAGTTGGATCATTTCAGTATCAAATAAAGAAAAATAATTTTAAGGTCTTCTAAGTGATTAAATAGACAATTTAAGTTGGTCATAGGACGAACACGTAAACGTGGAATAAAGCGCAATATCCTTTTTTCCTTTTATCTGTACAAAAGCAAACGTATATCGTAAAAGACCACAGAAAAAAAATTGGGTTCGGTCTGTCTGACTACAAGTAGTTTGTCTATGTAAAAGACTCCCTAGACGAGAACTGTCGAATCCATATAAGGTTGTGTAACATCGGGGCTCGAAGACTCGTAGTGAGTTCGAGCCCCAAAAATCAACCTCTGCGTTTCTTTACGTTTAGAGAGAAACAGAGGCGACCCTGGGGTGCTCAGGGTGCCAACTCAAACTCACCTATGAACATACCGCGTCTCGCAGATGAACTCGAAATCATACGAAAACGTAGAAACTCCTATATAACACAAGGCAGAGACGCCTGTTTCAAATTTTTTTTTATATTTCGAACATTTGTCAGTTTCGGTAGGCACCTTAGATAAACTACTTATAGTAGGTACTAACCTTGAATGTTCTTGTACACAACATTGGTGACTGGTACCTTGTTAGTTGGAGATTTAGTGGAGCACTGTTTGGCGTTGGAGAAGTCCTGTTGGATCATGATACCATAGTCGCATGGACCTGTAAGAAGTTAGTTTAAAAAAATTATCTCCAGATTTTTCATCGAAATTATGATAGCCTATATCTTGACGCGCATAAAAAAAATATTAACACAACTAACTTTATGCTTAGGTAGTTCATTTAAATAGCTGATATCTCAAAATATATTACTTTTTTGACAATCAAATTGAGAGTTCCATTTATTTTCTGTGACTAAATGCCAGGCGGCCATTTTGAATGTGGTCAACAAAAGTTTATATGAACAGTAGTTGTGTTCGCAAAATGTCTATCAGCCACTTTTGAACGACCATATTTAGCATACCATCGGCTTTAAGTGCGAACTACGGGTCTTATTTTATTCAAAACTAGCTGAAGCTCCCGCAGCTTCGCTTGCGATTTTATCCATTTCTTCCCGTTTTTCTTGCTTTAAATGACCATATTTTTTTTCCCGTGAACCGATTTTGATGAAATATAGTCTATGTGCTGCGCAGGACTCCAGGAAATCCATCAAAATTTGTTTAGTAGTTTTTGCGTGATATTGGAACAAAGCAACAAACAAACAGACAATAATTCTAAATATTAGATTTTCGGTATCTATATGGATTTGTTAGAAGCCAAAACCAAGAATTCTCTCTAGAGATGTATTACATCGTAGGTAGAGGAGTATTCTGTATCTACCATTATAATGTGAAATTCAGTGAAATGTCAAATAAAATGAAGTCTATGTTTTAGTTTGCACCACCCTATATCCTTAATAAATTTTATCCAAATGGGTTTAGGCGTGTGGAACAAACACACACAAGCTTTTGCATTTATAATATATTAATTAGTAGAATGAAGTCGTCTTTAGATTTTGATAGATTTTTGGGTAATTAGTTTTGTAAAAAGTAAGCACCCAAAAAACGTGATTTTTTGAGTAATAGTTACTTACGAAATAGAGTTTTAATGGTTGTATAGGTCAAACGTTAGACGGGGGTTGGAAAAGTGCAAGATGAAACAAATATTGCGAAGATGCAAGAATAGTTTTGTAGACCTACACAAAGAGTCCCGCGCCATTCTGCCTTAAAATATAACTGCAGCAGTAATATAAGTTACTTATTTTAAAAAAATAGTGCTGATCAAAACAAATTGTTTTTGCATTTAATTTCTGTTTTCAAAACCTCATTTTTACCACGTTTTTATTAGCTCGCTTTGTTCTTTGTCTGTCTGTTCGATACAAATTTTGCACTTGATTGTCAAGTAACTTCCCGTTAACCGATTATGCTGGTTATGTTTGATTATATAGAAATTTATCACTTTTGAATCAAGGCTGCTACGAATATACAGTTTTTAGATTTGACTTCCATTTAATATTTCCTAATTCGAAGCAAAAATTAAGGCGGTGGTGTAGGTGTGTGTGAGGGGATGAGAGCAGGTTGATCCAAAGCTGCTACGAATATGCAGTTTTCAGAATTATGTGTCAATACAAAATTTCCTAATTTTAGAAGGAAAAAATTACGGTGGTGGGAGAAGTATGGGGGTAAAAGGGAGTAAATATATTTAAAAATGTATATCTATTGAATCAAAGCTGCTAATGGCCGGCATTGCTTGAATTCGTGGGGAGTAAATAGGCTTTAATTTATCAAAATCGGTTACCTATGGGAAGCAAAAGTTATGAACACTTACAGCAAAGATCTTAGTATCTATGCAAATATACAGTTTTAAAATTTCCTTCAATATTTGATAATTTTAGACGAAAAAACTATTTTGCTGGAGGGTGAATTAAGCACCTACCAAATAAAGTACGAATAACTTGTTAAGTTCAGTGTGAGGAATTAAAAAAACAAAAAGTACAGTAAAAGAAAATAAATCAACCTCCCCACCACTCCATCCACTTACAGGCGTGAGGCGCGGATTACCTCTTAAAAGTGCAATTTTTTAGTTTTTTGCCGATAATTCAAAAACAAAAATAAGGGCAATACTTTTTTGGATACCTTAACTCTCCTCCTTAATTCTTAAATCTACTACAAGTATTATGGAAATAGCAAAATGTGTTTCGGGGGTTTTTTCTTACGAAAACCTATCTATATTCAAAATATTTAAGAAATATGGTCGCGAGAAACGACAGAAAATCTCATCCTTGACAATTCTGAAAAGTGACGGCTTTTACTTACTGCCTTATTTAAAAACACAACACCCTTTAGATTTATTCTTGTGTTGTAAGAGAAACTGCATCATTTTTGTAACATTTTGTAAATTTAATATTTTATAGAAATTCTGCAGGACTAGTTTTAAGGCGGAGCTAAATTGCTACTACGCGTACCAATAAATATCAAAAAGGAATGGCAGATTTGTGTGACTTTTTTGAACAGTGACAGTGACATATTCCATGGCTATCTATGGTTTTGTATGTTAGAAGTTTTAAAGGTTTGTTTAAACACAAAAATTAGCTCAATAACATACATTTTTGAATAAAAAAGGGGTTTTCATTTACTGGAAAAGTTTTAAAAAAACTAAATATTAAGAACTATTAGCAAATTACTCCTGACAAAAAAGCAGTTAGTGTCAACTTGTGTTTAAATATCGTCAGATTTTTTGTAAAGCTGAGATTTTCTGACAGTTCACGTGTTCGAGAATCGTGTCAGTTTTTTGATTTACAATTTACAAACTTGAAAATTGGCGGTCAGTTTAAGTTTATAATATAAAAGCTCACTAAGAAAGAAGTTTAAAAAATATGACCCTATGGGAGTAAAAGTAGAGGTTGAAATTTTGAAATAATTTTCTTTAATACGAATACGAAAAGCAGTAATGTTCTAAAAATTTGTATGAAAGCTATTTTATAAAAATTAACCAAGAAGTGTTTCAGCCATATAACTATGAGATACTATAACGGCCCAAGTGCCGCAAAATGTGTAACGAAAATAACTTTGAAAAACAAAGAAGAAAATTCAAAATCGCGGTTGGCTTTGAAACTGTTTGGGCCACCAGGCCATAAACCAAAAATCTACTGCGCATGCACTAACAAATCCATGCCTGGTGTCGTAGTGACCTTACGATACGTTGTCATCATCATCTGTCCGAAAACTTTGATTTTATTTAATTTATTTTATTTATTATATTATGGATAAACCATCTCCAACCACACGTTTAACTAAGGTTAAACTTGTGTTTCAATCCACAAGGTAAACCCGTTACACGAGGACATGGCCCCAAGTGCCGAACCCACTTTCTGAGAAAACTTGGCATTGTCGAAAAGTTTACATTTTTGACGAGGTATGGTTTTGCCATTTTGTTTATGTTATTATGGAGTTTTTGTGCTTTAAAATTTTGTGGCGGTATTTTCTGTAATTGCGTGCGTTATTATTACGGGAAACACTAGACAAAACTTTTTCAATTTTTTTTACGGTGGTGTCCACTCTTTTAATAGATTTTCAAAAAGTAAACATAAACCTACATTTTTGCTGTCAGATGGTTGTCACTAGTGATGCAATCGACGCGCTGCCCATTACACTCCTCGTCTATGGGTTTTTTCCAGGCCAACTTGATTAGAAGAGTTATTATCGATACGCATTTTTCTCAAGAAAAGCAAGGGGAGGGCCGTTATAGTATCTCATAGTTATATGGTTTCAGCGTTTTTAAAGGGTTGTTTTGCAAAACCACCGGTCTACTTATTTAGAACTCAAATTCGTATTTTCAACTTTAACTACTTAATTATTATGTATCAGATTTAACAGTTATTTGTTCCACCTCAAAACAGGAGTTTTCTCGCCACGCTGCAAATTTTACTAAAAGCACTGAAACACGTGTTGGTTCAATTTTATAGTAGAGTACAAATTTATTCGTTTTCTATAACACGTAAAATTAAGTTTCAACCTCTATTTTCATCCCCATAGAAGATTTTTTTTTAAACCTGTTTCGTGGTAAGCCTCTACATTATAGAGCCTGACCCCCAAATTTCAAGTTTGTACGTTATCTTATTATATTTAAAACAAAAAGCTAATACTTTAGGGGCCATTTAGAGGTAAGGAGAGGATCGATATAACAACTATGTTGGGAATTTGGAACCTTTGGTTGCACTAAAACAAAATTATGATTGTTTTCCACAAACCAAAACTACACTTTTTTGCACTCGACGCGCGTTTCGCTAACAACGTTAGCATCATCAGGAGACGATAAACAATTGTTTATTTTATTGTCGCCGGAACTACCCACATAGCAAACAAATATTGGGCGTATATCCACCGTATATACGAAAACGGAGAAGGATATTGCCCTGGATATCACCCAGATATTTACCCGACGTGCATAGGACCTCCAAAAAAGATCCAATTTATATCCAGTGGTACCCATTAGGTAACATCCACTGAATATACGTTATGTTCTATGGTATATTCATTATGGTATATATTTATATAGTATATCCTGTCGATATCCATCACGATATACAAAATGTATATTTGTCAAAATTTTAGTTGATATATAACAATGGTATCCATAATGTTTTATTTTAAAATATTAACTTATATTTGGTTATATTTTTAGGATGTACGATAGCGCATGCATATACACTCCGTTCATGTTTAATTTTTTTGAAACGAATCATGTTTTTTTTCTAATATATATAATTAAAATATACACGTAACATACAAAACGTATATCCTAATTTTAAATATCTTTGTGATATACAATATCCAAGGCTTGCTATGCGGGTATTGAAGGCAATCGGATGTGCACAATTTATTTAAAATTGGTTAGCAAAAGATGACCAAAAATCGTCCATCTTGGATCCGCCATATTGAATTTTCAAAATCTGATTAGAATTTCTCCATCTTCAAGTACCCCAACACACCAAATTTCAACGAAATCGGACGTACTTCAACTGTACCCTCCTCCACCCCTTTCAAGTAGTAGTAGTAGTAGTAATTTGAAGCCGATCCAATGTCGCGAAGTTGGTCAAAATTAAATTACAAGATTCCACCCGAACAAACATATCTCGTTACATACATTGCAAGTTAATGTAATGTTAATATAAGTAAGTTTAAGTACAAAAAAACACCAGAAAAATACACATTTTGCTATTTTAGTTGATAATGTCTTTGGAGTAAATTTAAGAGGTAAGGAGGGGAGTTAGTGGTATATTAATACTTGATATGCATCAAAATAAAGATAATTTTACAGGCTACAAAAAAATGTTGATCCCATTTTTTAAAAAAATAGTTTTTAAATTAGCTGCAAAAGACTAAACAATTGCACTTTTTAGCGGTAATTCGAGCCTCACGATTATAGGAGTCATTGGGAGGGGGAAGTTTGTTTCAAATATATTTTTGGAGTTTTACTTTACTCTTAGCTTTGATTGTTTTTTATTCCTCACACGTACTTATTCGTGCTTTATTTGGTAGTTGTCTAATTCAGCGGTGAGGGTGTTTAAGGCCACAAGGGTTGCTTAAAAATAACAAAAGGGACATAAAATTGTTGCAGATATACCTAGGAAGTAAAATAAGGAGATATTTTTCAAAACGTAAATTTTTATCATTTATAGAAAAACCAAATATATAGAGTGTTTGAGGTTTGATTTTTGAGAATTTTTTTAGTCAAGTGGTTTTGGCTGGCGCTTATGTTGCCAAACAAACTTGCTATAACAGCAAAGTTTCTTGCTAAAACTCGGATAGGACAAGTAGCCCCAGCCAAAAAAATAGGTACGCCAACAAAAAAATTTAGTAACCCAACATTCTAGCAAAAAACTTTTGCTGTCCCAGCTAAAAACGTTGTTGTTTCAGCAAGATGTTTTAGTTAAATAGCCACCAGCAAAGTTGAAAATTTGTCAGTGCACTTATACTTGTTTAACCTCAAATTAAAGTTAACTTTATTGCCTATAAAAAAATTCCACAATCATTTTAAATTTTTATAGTTCTGGATATATTGGCCAAAAACTGAAAAACTGTGCACCCTTACCGCGTGGGGTGGGGGTGGTCCTAATATTAAAACACGCAAAGTGTGTTGCTTCTTTCATAAAACGTCCAAAAAAAGTTGTAGGGCATCAACTATATTAAAAAGGTTTTTATTTACCATGGATTTGGATATTTTCGTAGGTGATCTTGTCAACTTTTCCTTTTCCACCATCGCTGCAGGTCAAGATGTGAAGACCGTACATGCCATCCTTAAGGATAGAGTTGGAGAAAGTAATGTTTTGGACAACGTTTTTGTCGTAGTCGGGGTACATGCCAGTAGCGATATCGAATCCGTGACTTCCAGTACAGCGAAGGTTGTTAACCACGATATTAGAGGCTTGGTTGATGGCCACGCAATCGTCCTGGTTGATGACTGTTGAGTCACTGATGGTGAGGTAGTAGGACTTGTCGACGTCGAAACCATCGGTGTTGTGACCTTCGTGTCCGGATTTTGCAACTCCCTGATTTAAAAGAAAGATATCAACATAACGCCAAAACAATGGTCCCAAGTTTAATGCCCAATAGCATCAACGAGTTAAGTCGCCACTTAGTTAAGTCGGATAGAATGTGACTTTTCCAAGTGGCACGGAGTGCTGAAAATAGATTGTACAAATGTTGTCCGGGTAAGTTTGTAGCAATACTTTTTGTTTGTCACAACGTTGTGGGCAGCAATTTAACTAGGGATGCATTTAAAATATTGAAAAATATATTTTTATAACTAAATTAATAATCAAAAAATGGATCACAAGTAACCAATCAATAAATCTGGACCTAAGTATAAAAAGGGCCAAACTCTATTTTTCGTGTTTTGAGTAATCGTTAGTTAAAGTTTTTCAATTGACTAAATTTGTTGTAAAAAAACTATTTAAAATGTACTTTCCTAAAATAATTGTAGAATTATATTACAAATTAAGGTAAATATTTTTGATTTAGAAGTTTTAAAGAGTTAGGTTACTGGAGATAAGCCCTAGCATCATAATATGATATCAACAATTTTTAACCTAATAAAAGAAAGAATTCCGGCAATTTATTTTTTTTTTATTATTTTACTAAAAACTCACCAATTATACAATAACGACTAGAAACTATTTTGAGCTTATGATTTAGTAAGGGCCAGTGTCCACTTTTCTTAAAAGCTCTGAGTAAGAAAAAACGCCCAATCTCCAGATTAGCTGGACATTGGCCCTTTCTAAAAGTAAGTTTTGGGTCCTATATGCACTTTGGCCGTTCTATTTGTATGTAATTTGGAGATAGGACAAAGAGGCGTTGAAGTATTTACTTTAAGTGTCTAGTATGTTTTCAAATCGTACTCGTACGTATGGAAAAGATTGTCTTCTTTTTCTTTCATAGAGCATGCTCTCTGTTCTGAGAAAGACCGTGATATATGAAAGAACAAGAAGCTTGATTTTCGATACGTATTGAGTACGATATGAAAATGTACTATAAGTCACTAAAACACACGTAATTTTTTAATATAAATGCAGTGGTGCACCCAGGAATTGATTTCGAGAGGGTGGGGGGTTTAATAATAAATTTAATAACGTTTTTGAATATTTTTTTACGCGGTCGCTGTCAAAACTATGAACGGAACAACTTCTTGGTTGACGAGTGTATGATATGTACGGTAAAGGGCGCGGCATTCGCAGCTATCCATGTTCAGCGTAGATTTAGCTTTTAATTTGATAGCAAGTTAAAATATGTTGCTATAATACTGTGACGGAAAAAATTTTAGCTTAAATTTAGCTAGCTACAGCCACAGCTATAGGCTAGCGTTTTCTACTTAGTTTCAGGAACGGATTTGAAGCTTTAATGTAGCTTTTACGCCCATAAAAAACGATACTATAATTGGGTAAAATAACATATTTTTCCAATATTTTTTTTTTCGAATTTATGTTATTTAAAATCAATTCAATATAATTGGTGCTAGAAAGCACGGATAGTCCACCATACAATCAATTATTTTATGTTGAAAAGAAATGAAAATATCTCGACAACTGTAACTTTGAAAGACTTGAACCTTATAACAAAATTTTTGGGTAATATTTACGAAAACCAACATCTAAAACCGCATATCAATAGCTGCTACTTCTAAAGTTATGATTTTTTATATATTTTAACGTTTTTTCAAATAACTAGGAAACTGAAGCTCCCACGAATTTGGACTTTATAACAAAGTTTATAGTCCACATTCATAGAAACTTAAATCTGAAAACCGTATATCGCTGCTTGCTTTTGTTCCAAAATTACAATTCTTTAAAATATTTTATCCCCTTTTTCCCCTTTTCAACCCCCCACCACCCTACCCAAAAGTTAATCAGTTCATGGTCAGCCGATAGAGGATTTTTGTCCCAAATTTCGTTAAAATCGATTAAGGCGTTCTTGAGTTATCGTGTATACAGACAGACAACAGACCGACAGACAACTTTTTCGTCGATTATGGTGTTTTGGAACCTCATTAATGATAGAATTAAGAAAAGTCAAAATTTCACGATTTTAATAGTCCCTCATACCATAATGGAATGGTGGACTCAGTATGACGGCCGATCGATGTTTTACTTGACAAGAAGGATTTGGCATATTACTTACTTCAAAAACTCGATCATCCAAAATTTAGGTCAAAAATAAGTAATTTGTCCGCAATCCGCAAGGTAGGTAAGCGGTATGTAAGGTATGTGGTAAGACGCAAGGAAAATAAACAATAGCAAACGCTTGCTGCTCTTACCGCATGAGGCTTACGGAATACCATGAACAGCAGCATACGTTTACTCAAGGTAGGTACTGCGTTGAGACCCGTTTAAGGTTATTTTACTTTTTACTTCTGGGAGTAAACTTCATGATAAAACTGCACCTATGCCTTTATGTTTTTTATTGCTTTTCGAATATTCTACTTACTTCAGCTCCTTCGGAGTTATCAATGGTGAATTGGCTAAATTGACTGTGTTGAGAACCGTCAATGGCGACGCAACGGGCTGGACAATTCTTGAGTTTGAGGCTCTTGAAGGTAGATCCCGTTCCTTTAAGGTACAAGAAGGTGGGTTTGTTGCCACCGTTCAAGCCCTTGCCGTCCCAAATTTTTTGACCGTTTCCATGAAGAAGATGACCTAAAAATAATTGCAAGATTTAATTTTTTTATATTATGTTCCTACATTTTAAGAACAATATGTTTTAATTATAGCAGTTTTGTTTATTGCTCTCTGGCGTAATCCGAGATCGATCCTCCTGCTCCGAGTAGCGTGTTCGGTTTTCCGAATCTGTTACTCCGGATTTGATACAGATCTATCATAACCCTACTTTTTGACAACATTTTTATCTTATTTTTTTGCTATTTAAAAACTTTTTGTGGGTCAAAACAGCAAGAAATTGATCGAAAAAGAAAGTTTATTGAAATTGAAGAAAAGTCTGAGGTGGTCCCCGACGATTATACTAAGGAGTAAGCAATAAAAATATTTTGAAGAAGAGGTACAAACGACTAGAATACTTTTACTGTTTTAATTAATATTCTGTTTTTTTTGTCTTTGTGGACTCCGTCTTCTTCAAGCAGCTGTCCCATTTGAAACATATTAAAAGTAAATAAGTAAAAAAGTGAGGTTAATATGTGATTTTTCGAGCAAATGGCGCGTTCGATAATTACTCTCTGCCTCAGCACTCCGGTTGAGATTTAGAGTACTCGCGGGTAGATTCGTGACATCACTAGTCTACTCCGGATCGATCTGAGAGTACGTAAACCGAAAACGCTATTAGACACTTAAACTAAATATTTCAACGCATCGGTATCGGTATACATAACGCGTTCGAAATAAAGCCAAAATACACACGATGTTTCGAACGATGCCCGCTTTTTTGAAGGGTGCGATGACAGAACTGCTGATTGAAATCGTTGCGTGTGTTCGTGGGTCCGTAACGATACGTACATCCTTCCGTACGCAACAAGATTCTGTCATCACACCCGTCAAAGAAGCAGGCATCGTTCGAAACATGGCATGTACAAGTCAAAAATGTAGTGTATTTGGCTTTGTTTCGAACGCGTTACGTATACCGATACCGATGCGTTAAAATATTTACTTTAAGTGTCTATTACTTACCGCTAGATCCTTGAACGGTAACCTTGTTACCTAAGATTTCCATCAAATAACCGGACCAGGCGGCCGCATTGAAACTAATTTGACCTTGGAATGTCAAAGTTGAGCCTTCTTTTAGGTTAAAGATCAATGTTTGTTTGACTGGAACGGAGAAAGATCCTACCTACATAGGTCGAAGAATGAGAAATGTTTTAAAAACAATCTGAATCCTTGCATTAGATACAGGGGGCATAGCCAGGATTCTTATCTGGGAGGGTTGGTAATTGCTCTGAGAGAAATAGTCAAAGTTGAGGGGTGGACCTGGCCATAAACCTAAATCGCCGCAGGTGAAAAATTTCAGAAAATTATAATAAAAATGCCATTTTTTACACGTTTTATCTGGTTATAAAAATTTGTTTAAAATTAAATTTAAAATTTTTGAAAATTAGGCAAGAAGTTTTTTTAAAATTTTTAATATCTTTCTGTTACTTTTAGTGGAATAAAAAAACCGTTTTTTTGCCGCAAGGCTCATATTTGGTGTAAAGTAATGTTTAAATGTAGGTTCATAATTTGCGTTTTAAATAAAATATAGCTACTTTACATGTTTGGACTCTTTAAGCAGTGCCCTTATTAAAAAGAAAGGTCCTGGGAAAGCTTATTCCTAACACATATTGATATATTGTTAACTGTGAAAAGTTCTAAAAAATGTCCTTTTATCAGAAATTTTATCATATATATATGTCACCAATCTTGTAATCAGTGACTTTATTTTTAAAAAATTCTTGGGCAAGCCTTTTTAGCTTATTTTATTGGTAGTACTTACTTAACTCTATAATCACTTGTACTTGCTGCGTAAAGTGTTTCTTAATTAGTCCAATTTTAGGATATATAACACTAAAGCGTTATGTTTGGAAGCTCATAACAGAAAAACTTTCCATAGTGACATATACAAAACCAAACATGGTTTTAAATTATGTTCCGTTATTAATCGTTCGGGATATTCCGGACCAAAATCCCCAAATGTTTAGTGATCGAAAAGGCTTGTTAAAAAAAAGTGATTTTTTTTTTAATTTCGGAAAATTTTAATTTTTCGTAAAAGGTTGCCGATTTTTAAGACAAATTTATAAATAACACACATTCTTCTTTAAAAAAATGTATTTAAATGTTTTCAGGCGATATAACTTAGCGAAATATAAATTAAAAACTATCGAAAGTGCTAGAGTGTGGAAATGCTCAAAAATAAGTGTATTTGTTAATTATAAAATTATTTATTAAATCAGTTTCTTAATTAGGCCCACTTTTTGTTTGCTTTTTTTTATTTAGTATTACTGGTAAAAAAAGGATAATTATATCAAGTCGGTATACCATACGGTATCTAAAAAAATAAATGAGCAGTGAATATAACTCCGCAAGTAACTTGACAGTTTAATTTTTTTACACAGTTTTGGATAAAGCGGTTAATAGTGTTTTAAAAATTGTTAATACTTCCATTGTAGTCATTTCCGTTCTCAAGTTATTGGTTCTGGAGTGATTTGATGCCTTGTGTATTTTTCCAATTCGAGATGGCGGCCAAATTGGCGTTATGCGGACATTTTTTTTTTAAAGAATAACCAAATATTACCTTTGTGTGACCTCCTAAGTATTACTAAAATATGAGCCTTGCGGCAGAAAAATTGTGTTTTTACTCCACTATTTCTAGCAATTTTGTTTTAAAAGCATTCATAAAAAATCAATGAAATAAAAACGTTCCCAATTCTACCTACTTTGAGAAAAACTTGTATTTTAATTCCTGGAAAAACGGTGCCTAGTTCTCCAGGAGGGGGCCATGAATCCCCCCCTCCTATAACCGACCTAAATTTTAAAAGATGACTTTGGTCTATACGAAAAAGCTGGAAAGATGAGGGCTTAAAATAAAATTAATAACTTTATTCGCTTAATAAAAGTGCGTCACTGGTTCTTTTATATCAGGACGATTTAAAAATTTTGTTGTAGAAACACCACTAAAAACGCACTAAGCACTAATTTGTTTTTATTTTAAAGTAATTTAAAATAGCGGTTTATCGATTTTAGGGTGGGTATAAGTACATTAAAAACGATTTGTTAACTTTGTTGTTTTATTTATTTTCCTTTTAAACTGACATTTAATGAAGGTCCTCGTAGATTGTGATTTTATTTAAAACCGTCCTTATATAAAACCGTTTAAGGCGCGTATAAACGTAGTTACTGTCCGCAAATACCAAAACAAGAGCTTTTTTGAACACAAATGTTAAGAAATTAAATTAAATTTGAAAGCGAAGTAGGCGGTGGTGAAGCTAATGCTTTTGTGTAGCGCTAAAGCCGTTCTTGATATAGTATAATTTTTTTTCTTTTTTTAATGAAGGTATTAAATCATATACAGGGTTCCTAAGATTTTCCTTAGGGATAGGATTTCAATAAATCAAACAGAAATGGCATAGAAAGTTCTGCGCGCACAAAAGAAACAGGTATATTGAGCAATGGTGCCAGTTTGTTATTATCTCCGGACTGCTTTCATGAGAAAAAATTGTCGCCACTCTTTCATTGTGAGTATAATCATAGTTGCAATTCCGCTAGATGGCGGCCACACCATGAGATGATCGAGGAAAAACTAGATGTTTTCAGGTCCAAACCACAGCTTTTTCTTGCTTAAAGGAGGCGGCAGGGTCCATTATTTACGATACTGAGCGATAAACTCGTGAGGTTGTTAACATTAGGAAGAAATATCTTCGCTTTTAATTAAATTTCTTTCCATTCTGTTCTACTAGTGACATCTATCCGGAAACGGCCAAACCACGCAGCTAGCACTAGCAGCCAAAGAAATCAATAAACGGCGCTGTTTTTCCTGCATATTATTGATTTTAAATAAAGCTGGCCCTACACTACATTTGATATTTTCGAGGTATTTTATGACATGATCTCGAAACATGTAGAAAATAATTCTTCAATACTAGCGGGAGGGTAAAAGCGAAAAATAAGGGGCTGCCAATATTTGTAACACCCAAAAAGGGGTGAAAAGATTTATTTTGCTCTGTTTCTTTACAAAAAACGTTTTTTTTACGAAAAACTTGAGCTCTGCCACTTTTTTTATTTTTTTCTTTAACTTTCTCGAAATTTTCGTCATACCGTAGAAAAAAATTATTTCCCCCATGGTCATACTCTACTTTTATTCGAAAAAATTTAGAAACAGAGACGGGATCAGTTTTCCTAAAACGGGGGATCTTGGTTTCGAGTGAGAAGATAAAGGGCGCCGCAGGCAAAAATTTTTCAATTAAATTAGCCGAACGCAAAAATGTTACAAAAACAAAGCACGAAATAAAAATGGCGCTGCTTACAATTTTTTTTCAAAAATTACGTAATTTCGGGAACGCAAAGAAATAGATCTAAAGAGTATAATTTTTAAGAAAAAATATCAATTTTCTCGCCCTCCTCCACTGGGACTACAGGGGCCGTGCACAAATTACGTAATGGTCATAGGGGGGAGGGGGGTTAAAAAACGTTACGTAGGGGGGAGGGGGGTTTTCGACAGCGTTTGCATTTCTGTGAAACTAAGAAAATTTGGAATGAAAATTAGTCAAAAGTTTTTTTTTTGGGGGGGGGGGGTAGTGGTCTTGAAATTATGTAATATTAGGGCAGTGGCGTGCCAAACCGTTACAAAACATTACATAGGGAGGGGGTCAAAAATTGGTAAAATCACCGTTACGTAATTTGTGCACGGCCCCACATCTGACTGTTCCTCCTTTTTGACTTCGAATCAAAGTGCAAAACCCGGGTTGGACGTTCGAAGGCGTCAACCCGTCCTATTTGCTTGATAAAGTTTCTACGGAAATATCTCAGTCGATTTCTCCGGCCGTGTATGAAAACCTGTAAAGCCTGTAAACAGTGCGTAAGGACAATGGTTACAAAATGAAAAGCCGAAAAATATTTTTTTTACGATATCTTTCATCAGTTTGGTATTAAAGTCGAGAGTCGACAATTTTTATTCCATTCCTAAAGGTATGAAAATGGAAAACATTAGAAAACAACAACCTGGAATGGATTTACTACGTGTAAGATGTAGTGACAACATCGCCCCATGCCCATCCTTTTCTGTCTAATGTGCTTTTCCGTTTGTCTGCGTCTTATACACGGCTGCTTGTTCCCCTAAGGATTTGCTTGTATAAATATTTCAAAAACCATTTTAATTTCTGTATTCACTTTTAGATTTATCAAAAGCACTACTAAGTGGATCTTGGAAAAAAATCAACTAGGGTAAACGACCCAGTACTCGTCAGATACCCAGTACCCATCAGTTTCATTTTGTTTATTCCGTTTTTAAGAAACTGTAACGCAAAAACACAAAACCAAAACGTTTAGTAATTTCTTCAGACACTTGACAACCACTCAATCAAATTCCGAGAGTCTGACACCTGCAGAAAAATCATGTTTAGTTGTGGTCCATCAACAGTGAAAGTAGGACGCGTTTTGTTCTAAGGTAAAAGTAATGTAGACATATAAATTAACATATAGACAATATAGACAATGGAAGTCCGAAACACAGAGTTAATTTCAAACACATCATTGTCTCAAACTTTCAAACAAACGTTGGAATCCCGGTACGGACCCGGTATCAGCGATCTTTTTCGAGGCTACGAGAAAACTTTAATTAAGCATACCAAAGAAGACACGCACATCGAATTCCTATGCCAAGCAAGAGACAGCAACATTATTCCGGTTGCATTTCGTCTTAAGGCATCATTTCCAGGACAAAGAGTTCAGCGGATTCTAGATGACGCCAGTAAAGCGCTTATACGGTCCCAAATCAGCTTTCATCGCTGGAACAAGTCCTTACTGACAGAAGAACTGAGACAACGGTTTCAGGAGATTCGAGAATATACTATGGAGGAAGATTATCAACCGATTCTGGACAAAATTACACGAACCTGCGACCATCTACGACAGACTTGGCAAGCAAAACACCAAAGGAAATTCGCCCATCAACAGCCACAAAGCCAATCGACCACCGACGCTGTAAGAACCATCGTTAATGGGTCAAAGAAGACATTGACACCCATAGAAGAAAACTTACTTGCCAAAGGACTTAACTTTTCTATCGCTCCTAAGAAGATACCTACCATCGATATCATCACCGCCATAGAAGGTCATCCTCTTCCACGACAAGACGCCGACGAGTTCAGACATCAGGTAAGGACCATTATTGACAAACCTATTAAGCATACCTCTAATATAAGCAAAACAGAGGAAATCGCGTTGAAGAATCTTCAAAAGGACAAATCAATTAAAATCTTACCGGCAGACAAGGTCAATGCAACAGTGATTTTGGACACGGAAACCTATGACCAGAAAGTTGAAGAGGTACTTGCTAAAGGAAACTATAAACTTCTCCCAAAAGATCCGACGCAATCAATCGAAAGTAAGGTTTATAGAATTTTGAAAAAGTATTCCAGATATATTCCGGACAATACAAGATCTCAACTTACACCACATTATAGCAAGCCTCCTCATCTATACGGACTTCCCAAAAATTCACAAAGATGCAATGCCCTTACGCCCAATTACAAGTTCCAGAAATTCTCCAACAAGCAATCTGTCTAAATTCCTTTTGAAAATTATTCAACCTCTTGCAGGCAAGACCGCTTCATTTGTAGAAAATTCAAACCATTTTGTTAATATTCTTAAATCTTTTGTTTTAGGAACCGAGGATAGACTTGTCAGTTTTGATGTCGAAAGTCTATACACCAATGTCCCAATAAAGGAATCGTTAGACATTATTAGAAAGAGACTGGTTGATGACGAATCCCTTTATGAACGTACCGGCCTACCGCTGGAGGGAGTGATGGAGTTGTTGGAGTGCTGCCTACATAACTCTTATTTTCAAGTGAAAGATAGGTTTTATGCTCAGGAAGACGGTCTGCCAATGGGTTCATCGCTTTCTCCAGTGGTGGCCAATATTTACATGGAGTGGTTCGAATCACACGCGGTTGATACCGCAACATATAAACCTAAGCTCTGGCTGAGATATGTTGATGATACTTTTATTGTCTGGACCGGGAATGACCAACAACTTTCAGAATTTCTTCACCACCTAAATAACATAAGACCCACCATTAAATTCACAATGGAGTTGGAGCAAAATTGTCAAATTCCTTTTCTTGATGTACTTGTCACACGAGTAGAAAGCGACATCAGAACAACAGTCTATCGTAAACCCACTCACACAGGACAATATTTAAATCAAGGTTCAAATCATTCTGCTACAACCAAACGAGGCATAATCAAAACTTTGTATAACAGAGCCGTTCAAATTTGTAACAATTCTCATGACTTGGAAATCGAAATAAGAAACATTAAGAAGGATCTGCAGCAGAATGGTTACAGCCTGAAACTTATAACAGATACTATTTCTAAATTTCAACAAACAGGACAGAGATTACATGACCAAAACCAGGCAAATGCATTCCTTACAATCCCATACGTTAAAGGAGTATCAGAGAAAATTCGAAGAGTAGCGAAGAACTTTAATATTAAAACAGCTTTTAAATCTAGTAATACAATTCGAAGCCTTCTTAGTAAAACAAAACCGGAGAACAAACAAAATAAGGAATGCATTTACCAAATTCCTTGTGAGTGTGGTGAATCATACATAGGCGAAACTAAAAGACCACTATCTGTTAGGCTTAAGGAACATCAGACGAATAACCAAAAAGGTGAAACCACGAAATCAGGAATTGCCGAACATGCATGGTCAAAACAACACCGAATGAAGTGGGCAGAAGCAAAGGTTTTGCACAAGGAGTCACACTGGAAGAAACGAAAATTCCTTGAAGCTGCCTTTATTGGGCAGAATCAGGGTATTTTCAGTAAACCAAGTGTTGAAATCCCAAATATTTGGAAGCCCCTCCTTGGGCGGAGCCAACTTCTTAAACTTCAAGGTTGAGTGATTTCTCACAGTATATAAGTACGTAGCCTTAGGAATTGATTGTAGTTTGCACCTGAAGACGATCAGAGATTGTACTGATCGAAACGTCGTGTATAAATAAAATATAGACAATGGAAGTCCGAAACACAGAGTTAATTTCAAACACATCATTGTCTCAAACTTTCAAATAAATTAACATATTAAAATTGAAGCAAAATGTTTAAAATATTTGATTTTTGTGTAAATTTTTTTTCTTGCGTCTTCTCCTAAAAAATAAGGGTGACGGATACTCGGTCTTCAAATTTCTATCTGACCTAGTACTCGTCAATGGTGACGGGTTTTGGTCAAATCGGCAGTTTTTAAATTTTATTTTTACTACAGAAATATTATGTTTTTTTCAAAACAAAATGTTGAACTAGAATCATAAAACTAATCTGTATGTGAGGTCTAGAAATCGTACAAACCATGCACTCTTATTAGCTTCTATTTACAAATCTTAAATCTAAGCTAAGCTGTATGTGAAGTCTAGAAATCGTCATAATCATTGTTGCTCCAATTTTTTATCAAATTATTATCAAAGCATGCTGACGAATTCTGGATGATAGAGGTGACGGGTACTACAAACCATGCACTCTTATTAGCTTCTATTTACAAATCTTCTACGTATGTGGTAGTTTTAGCAACTAATGTCTAAAACAGTGTTTTTTTACGAGCGCCGCGAGGTATTTAAAAACGATAGTATTTAGTTTAGCCTCGAATTGTAAATACTATTTTTTAACAAACTATCAAATACAGTGACGTGAATTTGGTGTGATGTTTTAAATTTTAAAATTTTTTCCCTGCGGTGCTATGACGTTATTAATTGTTATAATTTTAGCTTAATTCGAAGGAATTTTTATCAGCATTCAAAACGTGTAATAAATGTTATTCTTAGTATAGTTTTTCTTAAAATTTTTATCTGCGAGGCATTTATGATTTGGCAACAACCACCGCAACCCACCCCTTCTGAGCATCTAACCCAATCTACTTTTTCAAAAATATTTTAAAAAAAACCTAAGAGATCAACATTTTTAAAGAATTGCGGTGCTATACCAATATTAAATATTGTTCTAATTTTGTTTAATTTTAAGCATTTTTTTTGTCAACAACATTTGAGGCGGGTAAAAAATAGCATTTTAGTGTAATTTTTCAATATTTTTGCCTGCGGCGCATTTAAGGGTTAATTCTAAAAAAAAATCTGCAAATGAGACTAGACAGATAGATAGATAGATTCAAGAGCTCAAGCAATCTAATTTTTAAAAATTTGCCATTGGTAGGTAGTTGATTTTTATTAAATGATGAAACCCCCCCCCCCAGAGTCGATTTCGATTTAATTTATTCCTTATTTTAATTTTTGACAGGTTTTTTATTTTGTCGACTTTTCGAAATGTATTTTTTGGAAATACTCAGAGAGAACTAAAATAAGTAAATACATACCTTTTATTGCTAAGTATTTTTTCTGGATTTAAGTTAGATAAACCTTTGGTTTTTTTTATTGTTGTATTGTTGTGGTAAGTTGTTCTTTTTTAAATTTCCGAAAATATTTTTTTTTTTTAAATAACCATACTACTTATTTGTTTCTAATGATTATTTTAAAGTATGACGGATACTGGGTCATTTTCATGACGGGTTCTGAGTCATAGCCATGACGAGTACTTCGACATTCGTAAAAAAAAAATGTTTTTTTTTAATAATTTTCAATAAACCAAAGAAAATATTTAGAGTGATTTTAACGACTTCAGACTATTAGAATAGTCTTAATTATACTTAATAATCTTTTCTCTCTTTCTCGAATTTTCTGATCTATCACTTGCTAATACTGGGTAAGAAATAGGAAAGTAATGAATTGTTTGCATTTTTATCTAAATATTGATATTTTCGATTTTCTTTTAAATTCAAGATTTTTTTTTCTTAAAAACGCGATCAAATTAAAGCTCGAGGTCGGTTGAACCGTTTTTATAGTTTAGTCGTGAAAGTGGGGAGGATGGGGGCTGGTATGTTTTTATTAAAACGGGTCCAAATTGGAGACCTCCTGAATTAATATTTTTTTAATGAAAACCGTTGAGCAGTTAAGGTTTTTTAAGGTTTTGTTTTTTTACTACATAAAACAGGACCATATATTGGAAGTATCCTAAATTAAATTGATTACTCCAAGTCACGTGACTTAATAAAATTCGCGTAGAGCAAACAAAATCATTTTCAGAAACCAATAGCCCGAAAAAATATACATCGACAAAATCTACAGAAATGTAAGAGACTCCCAAATTTTAATGCGCTTTTAATTCTTGCGAATTTTCGAGAGAGCATAAATTGCTGCACAACATGCGGGCTTCTATGGAAATAAAAGTTTGTTTGCCCCACACCACAGAATATAGATCTGGGTTCGGTCTGTTTAGGAACACTAGTTTTGCTATGCCCCACGGTGCCGAGTGACAGAGGTGACACACCAGCAATGAAAAAACTTGAGAGTTGTTGGTAGAACCGTTTGGAAATGATAAAACATTTAAAAAAATAAAAATATGGCCTGAACTTATAAACTCGTCTTAAAGTTGGTTAAAAACTTACGGTGATTTGGGTACAAGACGCGCACACACTGGCAACTTGGTTGACGTTTTGAATATGGCAATTTGTGGCAGAAACCTGTGCTGGCACGGCACAGAATGCCACCAAAATGATGGTTGCCAGAGAAAAGGCCATATTTTTCATTTTATATATGCACTTTTGTTATATGTATGAATTTTCAAACTTGGGGTTCCTTATTTATAGGAGAATAATTACACTTAACCACATTGTTGCAAATTGACATGATAACACAAAAATTCGAAAAAAATTGAGTGAAACATTGTAACCAATTTTGGTACTCGTGTAATTTCATAGCGATAATAAATGGAGTAAAGATTTACCCAAAACTTCCTTCGGTCAACAAAATACAGAATTTTCCAGGGTGCATCCAGATTTTTCATGAGCATATCCAGTCTTTTCATGGTGTATCCAGGTATTTCCAGACTTTTCCAGAAGGTATACAGACTTTTGCAGGGTGAATCAGACATGACAGAGTTCATCCCTCTATCAGGACAGCCCGGGTAGTGTCGGATTCCTACCTACTAAAACCCTTCGACTGTGGCTCCGACCAGCCTGATGGCTGACCAGAGTCACTGAACTTCTGAACTTCTGAACTTCCAGTTTAACCACTGTATGATATTTGATTTATTCGCTGTACGAGTTTGTACAGGTCCTTAATGGAGCAGTTCCTAGTGGCTATTGGGTCTAGTTCAACTTCCCCATAGCCTATTCGGTCGCCAGAGCCTTGTCTGTTGGTCTGTTTTAGACAGAGAGCACCAGGAGAAGGTGAGGTTGGCATTTGGATATGAGAGGCTAGACGCATTCGCATCATACTGACTGAAATCCTCAGTCTGAACCCACGCCTAATAGTGTAGGGGCATATGTCGATATTTCTATCCTACTATATTATTCGTTGGTCGTAGGTAAAAATCATAGTTTCATGGAGCCAAAATTCTTAACAACATACATATACAAGGGAGCAAATGACCTTCAAAATCGAAAAAAAACAAGACTTTTGCCATTTTCTCTTCAAAAAATCTTAATAATTCAAGGTTTTATCAGTCCAACTTCAACTGTACCTCAAACTATTAGGCACATATGCCAAATTTGATCCTTAGAGTTTGATGGAGTGGAGAATAAAAAATATCCCAGTAAAATTAACAAATGTCAAAAATAATATACTAAAGGGCGCTATTCATCAAATATTAAAGCGAAGAGAACCAAATTTGGTAACAAAGGAGGAGGTCAAGTCCAACAATATCGTAAAAAATTTTATTCAGCTATGACTCGTTTCAATATGGCGGCTGATGTATCAAAACGGCGACCTATAACCACA
Organism: Oxystoma pomonae; assembly: GCA_963921995.1. Classification (NCBI taxonomy): domain Eukaryota; kingdom Metazoa; phylum Arthropoda; class Insecta; order Coleoptera; family Brentidae; genus Oxystoma; species Oxystoma pomonae. Next base: position 87,097,653 of record OY998166.1, on the reverse strand, counting down.
TTTTATTTTATCCAATTTCGTAAAAAAGCAAAAATGACAGGGTGGCCATCAATTCTTGATGAATTGTCGCAGTTCTAGTATGTTATTTTTGCAATGTGTTAATTTTACTGGAGTATTTTCCAAGGTCATGAAGCTTCAAACTGCATCAAACTCTAAGGATCGAATTTGGAATACATGCCTATTACTTTAAAGTAGATTTGAAGTGGGACTGGCAAAACCTCGAATTATTAAGATTTTTTGAAGAGAAAATGGCAAAAATCTTGTTTTCTGTCTTTTGGCTGTCGCTTTATTGCAATTCTTTAAACCCATAGAGGAATGTGATTTTTAGATTATTAACAAAAAAAGTTAGCTGAGTTCAAAAAAAGTATTGCCTCTTGTCTATCGTGATTCTGTAATTTTTTAAAAAACTAAAATTTATGGAAATATGTCGTTTGTAGACTATTCGCTGAATATTGTCTTTTGGCTGTCGCTTTTTTGCAATTCTTTAAACCGGTAGAAGAATATGATTTTTAGATTAATAACAAACAAAGTTAGCTAAGGTCAAAACAAGAATCGCTTTTGTCTATTGTGATTCTGTAATTTTTTCAAAAACAAAAACCTATAGAAATATGTCGTTTGCAGACTATTCGCTGAATATTGTCTTTTGGCTGTCGCTTTATTACAATTCTTTAAACCGATAGAAGAATATGGTTCTTAGATTATTAAAAAAAAGTTTTTTAGATTAATAAAAAACAAAGTTAGCTGAGTTCAAAACAAGTATCGCCTTTTGTCTATCGTAATTCTGTAATTTTTTAAAAAACAAAAAACTATAGAAAAATGGTTGGTTGAATGACGGGTATAAATAAAAAGACAAGAAACTATTTTTTTTTGTTGTTTTTGTTGTTGTTTTGGTTGGTTTTTCTAAAAAGGATAAATAACAAAGACAAATTTTCAAAAAGGCAGGCTGTGGAAAAGTTCACGCTATGCTTTTGTTTTTTTTTATTTCTTTTTTTTTATTTTTTTTTAACAATGAATTTCAAAAAATTATTTTATTTTATTTTATTTTCTGTTATTTAAAAAGATTGACAATTACTAGGTGTCCAAAGTACCATGGAACATTTTTTATTTTCTGATTGGTAAAGATATTTGATTTAACCTCACATTTTCATTTTAAAAACAATAGTAATGTAAAAATGATTTGTTCAAAATTTTAATTTGTGACGTATTGTTTAACGTTTTCTTTGTTTAAATGTAATGTTAAGTATTGTTTTATAAATGTTTTTAAGGAATACCTACTGTGATGTGTGATGCATCTACCAGAATGTTTACTCAATTTGTAAGTAACATTTTTTCCATCTGTTTATTGTTACACAATTTGCATGTTTATAATTTTTAGGTTAATTGACTCCTCTTGAAAATGGCTGTTAGGCCGAAACGCGTTGAGGTATAGTTTTTGATAAAATAATATATTTTTGTGAAGAAAACAGGACTTTTTGTTTTTTCCAATAATTAAAAAACAGTCAGCTGAGTTCAAGAAAGCCTAAAATAATCAAGGGTGTATATAATCATACAAAGTGTGTTGACAAATACGGCTAAAATTTCCGATGTAGCTTATCGACTAGAACTAAAAAAAAAAGTTTTGAAACGCATAAAAGTCATGAACGAATTTATTTTTTTTGAACATCGAACGCAGATGGCTTTTGGTCAGTAAAATTCATAAATCGAGCTTTAAAATATTTTTCTTACTTACGTTGTTTTTTTGGTAGTTCAACTTCAAAAGTAAACCAACTAAACGTCATAAATTGGTCGTTTTAAGTTTTTAACTGTTTGGGTTGGGTTTTTTTTTTCAATTTAATTCAAAAAGTACTTTATTGTCTATATACTAAAAATAATATAGTCAAAGAAGCCTAACCAGTTATCTACTTATATCTAGAATATTATGGAAAAATATAAATGACTTTTTATATCTAATTCTACTAGATTATAAAAAATTAGATTATTAGATTAATTTATTATTAATTTAAGAGAATTAAAAAAAAAAATTGGAACTAAACCAATGTGACAAAAAAAAGTCAAACAATTATTAAAAACAAAAAGATAAACATTACACCACAGTGATAAAAAACGTCAGACAATTATTAATAACAAAAATGTAAACACTTATAAAATATTATCAGTCATACATATCACACAGAAGTTTTCAAAGCACCTGGTATTTACCGGTATAAAACATTTAACAATTAAACAACTTGGTCATCAAAGTACTCAGAAAGTGCTTAATATGGCCTTTGTAACAGGACATTTCTAAGTTTTTTCTAAATATTCTGATATTAACTGATATTATGGTTAGTGGCAGATGATTGAAAATCTTTCGACCTTCATAAATAAAAGACCTCTGAGTTAAGACACTGTGTGGAATTGGCAATGGCAAGTTACCTGCCTGCCTTGTGAGCCTTTGATTTCTGGAATTCATTATAGTACTGGCATTCTTAAATACCAAACTAGAGGTCTCTAATATAAAGAGAGATGTCAAAGTCAGGATCTTATGTTTAATAAAGAGAGGTCTACAGGATTCCTTTTGGTATACGTTACTTATAAACCTAACTGCTTTTTTTTGAGGACGAAAATTATTTTCAACAAATATAGACAGGTTGCACCCCAGAACGATACTCCATACCTCAAATAGACTCTCAAATAGTGAAAAATAGGCTGTCCTTGCTGCATCCTCGCCCAGCTTGGACCCCAAACATCTTATTGCAAAACACCCGGAAGACAGTTTTTTGTTCAATTTAAAAATGTGGTCCTCAAATTTAAGTTCATTGTCTATGTGCATTCCTAGAAATTTGTTAACTGTAAGAACTTGCACCGGATCATCTGTAAGATTTATATTTTTTGTAAGTCGCATTTAAAGCACAAAATATTCGTTTTAGTGACATTAAGGGAGAGACGATTTGCATTACACCAGCTTTTTATTTTGGCAAGATCTTCAGATATTACGCTTTTGAGTATGTTGACGTTTTTATGATGCCATAAAACAGAAGTATCATCTGCAAATAACGTAAACAAACCTGTGATTTTAAGGCGTGCAATATCATTAATATCGATTAAGAACAGTAATGGGCCGAGCACAGATCCCTGAGGTACACCACAACTTATGCCTAGGGAGGAGGAGCGCATTTTTGAGAGTATAACCGATTGACTACGATAACATAGATATGATTTAAACCAAGAGATAACTTTTCCTCTAAACCCATAACGTTCCATCTTTCTCAGCAGTATACCGTGATCAACGCAGTCAAAACTCCTGGCGAAAAAAAAGTAGGACACGGAATTGAAATATGGGTAAATATATTAATGAAAATTTACATTGTTAGTCATTTGTTAGTTAACCTCTCGTTATTTACCTTGATACATTTGACACTTGTGTTTTTCATAATATTAAATAAATCAAAAAAGATTTTTTTAGAGTAATTTATTAAAAATTCCTTAAAATCCTATGTTAGGATCTAATAGAGTTCCAAAATTCAACTTATAACTTGAGTTACGAAAAATAACTGGTCTATAAGAAGAGCGGCGAACCATTTTGGAGTTAATAAAAATACATTACCACGCTGGGCAAAGCGCTGTAAAAAAAATAATACCACAGAGAAAAAACAAGAATACAATAAAAGGCGATAAAAAACTGAACTTTTTGGAAATAAATAAAAACAATAATTTTAATACTTAATGGGCTTGCCATTCTTGTCTAAAACAAGCTGCAGGCGAGTCGGCATTGAAAAACTTAAATTTCGAAAATATTGCTCTTCTTCTGAGATGATATCTACGGCTCTTTCAATGGCTTCATTCAACTCGTCTGAATTTCTGGGAAACCAAACATTTTCCATGGGATTTAAATCCGGGCTGTTGGATGGCCAAGGTAAAATTTCAATATTGTTCTCTCGAAACCAAGTCTTCACGACATTCGCCGTGTGCACAGGGCAGTTATCTTGTTGGTAGATGAACTCATTATTTTCATGCAAGGCCGAAACAGATGGATACATAATATTACGAAGAATTTCGATGTATCGTTCACTGGTAAATCTACCTTCTATTCTCCAGCCAACACCCATACCTCTCGCACTAAACCATCCCCACATGTTGACGGAAAAATGTCCTGCTATGGTAATGTTGTGTGTGTATTCTGGATCATATCCTGAATTTGGTGGACGATAAACCAAAATTCTCGGACTATCTGACGATGACTGGAAAATTTTTTTGTCCGTATAGACTACTTTCTCCCAAAAATCCTTTCCGTCTAAAAGATGATTGGCTGCAAAAATTACTCGAGCCTGTTTCTGCTTTTCCGTTAAAAGAGGCTTTTTTGCTGCAACTTTACACGATAGATTTGAATTTTGTATCCTACTACAAGCAGTTCGCCGGGACCCAGGAAACATGCTTGCAGCGGCGGCATGGGAGCATGTGAGAAAAAGATTCTGCCTTAAATGATCAAGGAGTCGTCTTGCTCCATTTGAACTAATTTTGTTTCGTCCTGATCCTTCCTTTCTCTGTGTAGTATTGTTTTCGGTCCAGCGCTTGGTCCAGACAATGGTCCAGCTAAAGTGAAAAACCTACTTTTCAAACATATATGTGGTTACATATATGACACATTTACGTTGCTTATTACGGTGCTTCTATACAAGGACGGTTTAAAAACATATTAAAACCGTTTTAAGCACTAAAGCGATTTTATTTTAAGTCGGTTTATCCGCTCTAAAACCGATTTTAGTGTCGGTATAAACAGTTTAACGACAACCACACGAATTTTTCAAAAAACTATCTTAATTTGCCCGCCCGACGCCTAATTTAAAAGCCCTTGTTTTCCAAAAATGTCAAAACAAGAAAAAAAAATGTCAAGAAGATAACGGTTTAATTTTTACTTGCGTTTTTACCTTAATTCCCTAATACTGGTAGTTCTTGGAGCACTTTATTATTTTTAACTTTTTTTTTTTGTAATGGTTGTGGCCAGCTCTGTCTTCGTGATCAAAAATTTTTTAAGACTTTCAGCATCTCCATCAACTTGCTAGTTATAAATTCATCTACATTCTCTAAAATATTGTTATTTACTTGGCACAACTTATTTGGCCTCGTATTTGGCTCATTAAGGTCAATTCAAGCTTGTACCTTGGATCAGCAAAAATCTGCTTACTTTGTCTTAAGTTAATTCAAGTTGCGAGCATGAATTGACCTGTATCCAAGCTTTTTTTAACTAAGAAAAAAACAAACAAAATTAGTTACATGGATTGTGATAAAAAATATGTTGGCCAAACGAGACGCTCTATTCAAACACGTTTTAAAGAACACTTAGCACAGTTAAAATACGGAAGAACAGAAAAGTTAAGTGTGGCCAAGCATGATTTGAAAACAATCATAGATTCACATTAGATAACCTAAAACTTCTAAAAAGTATACCAAACAAAAGACTTTTGAATGCTTATGAAAGTATGGAAATCATTAAATCCAGAAATAGTTTAAATAAAGGACCCATCCCGTTTAGTACACTTTATTCTTTAGTTGAGGGGAGATAGGATTATAAATCATGATCAATCACAAATTATTAGTCTTATCTCCGCCCACTAAAAGAATTTATATAAGATAGAACGTAGGTTAATTTAGTTTATTGTTTATCGTCTCCTGATGATGCTAACGTTGTTACCGAAACGCGCGTCGAGTGCAAAAGAGTGTAGTTTTGGTTTGTGGAAAACAATCATAACTTTATTAGTTAATAAAAAAACCGCTTGAGTGTATTCTTTAAACCTTGGCCAAATGAGCCTTAAGGCACTCGGTACCATGTAAGACCAGTTATTAGAAAATAGGTGTCACAAGAGGTGATATATAACAGGGTCATTCTACTGAATACAAAACCACTTTATAAAATATAATTTTTTTACATTTTTTGGTTTACCTAAAGTTTTCTTGCCTTATGTTTGTCTTTATCCTTCTTCTTATCTTCATCTTCCAGATTTCTTGTACTACTTTGGGCTTTTTAGTTTGAAAATATTTTAGCGTTTTCGTTTAAGCAATTTTTAATAAGTTTTGTTAACTCTTTCTTTCCAAACTTTTTCGATTCTTCAAGTTTTCACTGTTTTTTCTCTGTTAAAACGAAAAATATTTAAGTTTGTTGAAGAGAGACAGCAGGTTAAAAAAAGTATTTTAGAGAAATATGGAAATAGTTTAAGGCAATTGTTTAATAAAAATTTCTGTTTTGCCATCTGTCTGTCATCTTTAGTGGTGTCGTGCATATAATTTCTTTCAATCAAAGTTCTTTACAGTCTTTAAATTTACCAAAAAACGTGTCCTATAAGTGTATTTTAGCACATCTAAAAATAATTTAAGAGGTATTTAACTCAATTATTTTAAGGTGCATCATGGCTCTAACCATTATGGAGCTTCATCGTAATACTGAGGGTACTATTGCATTCATACATAACCTCAATATTTTTAAGGGTTAAGGCCGACTGCACTCAAAACTTTAGAACGCAGGTTGAAAAAGGCTCAAACAATTAAAATGCTTTTTGCACAAAAAGTTTGGTTAGACTACTAAAAAAAACTCTTCTGTCCTATCAGGCAGTGAAGTAAATAAGCAATTCTGGTTACCATGGAGAACAAATGCACTGACGTAAAAATCGACAAAAAAAATCAAATCGACACAGTCAAATTGATTTCCCATTATATAGAAAGCGAATTTCTTTCAAATGGTTTTAAAGAAATCTGGGGAAATAAATACGCCTTTTCCCGAAATAAACCTACGAATATTTGATATATCTACAAACTGGTCTTCACGATCTATATTTATACAAAACAACTGAAGTAGACATAATGAAAACAAATTCATTTCCGACAACCACAACGATGAGAATAGGGTCTTCATGTGTCAATTTCTTAAATGAAAAAACACATAAACTTCTCCCCAATGGGACATTTTTCAAGTTCCCATTCAATTTTCCGGGTCCGTGCGGTTGGAATGACCTTATCTCTTTGACCAATGACTCCGTATTTACATATTATCTCAGAGCTAAGAATCAAAATTGGCCCTTTCGCGAGGGAATAACCATCACTCCGCAATAGTATATTTAGGATTGGGGAGAATTTCTTATGTACCAAACTGTTTCCCCAAGTAGATACATTAGTATAACAATAGTTTTTTAAATACTTCATTACTGTGTGATAGATAGTGTTTTTCTACAACCGTGCGGAAAACACCACTTTCCCGCACGCAATTTAATTCGGAAAATAAAAGAGTAACTATATATAAACTATATAAACTTCCCGCACTTGTTAGGATAATAACTATTATATAACCAACTTAATACACAAATATGTCTTTTATAACGTCAAATAAACATTAAGTCTCCTGTCCCCCAGGTCTCTAAAAACATTTAAGGCCACAAAAACGGCATAGATTTGACAACACTGGTTTGCTGTTTTTTTGAAAGATCAACAATAGGGGGCATCACTAATACCATTTCGAGTGAGATCGTGCAGTGTTCAGAACACGGTACGAACACCATAAGTGAGAAAAGTATAACTTATTAGGAACGTAACCATTTACTAATGCTTAGGTTTTGATGCTCGGCTTCATGCTTCATGGACTGTAATTTGCGTATTATTTTTATCACTTGACATGTATCAATTTATTGGCCGAATGTTCCATTAGACAAGTGGCCGGTGGGTATGTGGAACCTGAATTCCAATACTCAATTATATTTATACAATTGGATTTATAGAAATTTACAACCGTATCCAAAGGATTTTTCAAAATTTGGTGTATTTTTTTCAAAAAATAAAAAAACCAAAAAGTGCTGTTACAGATTTCTGTATTATCGACGAGGCCAAAAATAAACATTCCTTCCAAATTTCAACAGATTCCGTTTTCTGGTTTCCGATATTCTGCCTGATAAAGATTGGCCCAAAAACAGCAGTGCAGTATTGTCAAATCTATGCCGTTTTTGTGGCCTTAAAAAGAAAATTTAGGTTAGATAAATAACTAGATTATACTATCTAAATCAAAGACATTCAACTAAAATAGACCCATCAAGTCATTCATAAATCGCTTTGAAACGCGATCAGAGGTTAGATTAAGAAAACCCATTGCCGTCTCAACTGGCAACGCTGCATTACGCAATATTAAGTATGCTCCACCTTACACATGCTTCATCCACCTCACGTTTACCAGCTCGATTCTACTAAAGCGGCAACTCCGACGACAAATGAATGAGGGAGCGTAGTACACGGTTAAATAGGTGACTCGCTACAAGTGTCAGATTGTCAAATTGTGTAGGTTTTATTGCAATATGTATTTGAAAAAATGAGGGATATATATGTACCGTAACATGTACACTTGTGTTAAGAAAATACGTGTCCCCATTTTTTATGACCAGATGTGAACCTACACATTATGAATTATTTATTGAATTAAAATTGTGAAGATTTGTCAATATTTACAATATAGTGTTGTGACTTCACGTGGGTACGGTGTTTTATTATCTAGTTTTTTTATAGTTTGGTGTTTTTTATTTGCTTTTAATATTTTTTGGAAAAATACAACATTATTTTCTTATTTTTCATAATAAAGTTTATTTAGTTTGATTAGTATTTGGTTTTGTTATAGTGTTAGTTATAGTTTTAGTCTTAAAAATTGCTCACTATTCATAGTTGTCTTTGTTATAGTCATAACAATCACTATGTAAGTGCATTTAACCTCACTTTTTTTATGTTTTGTTTTATTTACTTTTATTTTTTGTAGTTTGTTTTTAAAGAAAATAAGGTTTAATAGAAACAATTTTTTTTTGGAATCTACAAAACACTTACCAAATTAAAACAAAGGATCAAAAGATCTTGGGTGGAAAAAACGAAAATTCAAACTTGGATGAGTATCTCACAAGAAATTGCTTTTAATTTAACTGTATAGAATTTTTGAAAATGTTGATTTCATTCCTGTCAACATAGTTGGGCGCCTATAATTGTTGTAATAATAGTCGTAATTTTAATTATAAAAGTTGAAATTTGCCAACTTTTACTTAGGACTGTGACTAAACCTATGACAAAGCATAATCAATATCATTGCATGAACACTTTCATAAGAAAAAGTAGTTTTAACTTTTTGGCGATTAAGACTGTAACAAAAATTAAACCAAAGACTAAGACTATGCCTGGTATGAACAATACTTTGTAATAAAGTTATATTCTATCACTTTTTTAGATTTCTTTCATACAAAAAAGACAGAAGTAATTACTTTTTAATATACAGATGGATATATTTTAGGTCTCTGGTGGCCAATATGATTACCAAATTTCATCATCGTAGCTCAAACCGTTAAGATTTTCAAAAAATATTTTGTCACCCCAACCTCACTTTTGAACTGCAACATTTTTGAGGCTATTCATAGGTGGAGAAATATTGAGTGGTCTATAAGTAACCGATTTATATAAATTTTCGATGCCCTTAAGTTAGGTTTGCGTAAATAGATTTTTTTTTTCGAAATTGTCAAAAAAATGGCGTCTGTTCAGGGCCCTCCGCTCACAGGCTAAAAAATGTTTTTGTGATATTAGGCTGATTGCTAATAGGTTGTACTACAAAACCACATACTTTCCATTATGCAGGATAAGTCGTTCGGGAGATACAGGGAAAAATCTAAAAACACATTTCGCCCTCTACCGGACCCTAGATGCACTAAATGTTATTTTTTAAATTTTATAAGACAATCTGGCCAGAAGGCCAATATGAGTACCAAATTTCATTATCGTAGGTCAAACCGTTAAGATTTAAAAAAATATTTTGTCGTCCTAACCTCACTTTTTGACTGCAGCACTTTTGAGGCTGTTCACAGGCAGGGTGATGTTAAGTGGCCTATTACTAACCGGTTAAAACAGGTTTCGTAAAATCATCATCAAAAAGCCCACGGAAGTCCATATACCCCCCAACTATGTCTCAGCCTAAAAAAATAATAAGGTCACGTTGCGTCTTATTTAGAAGACGGCGTGTGAGAAAATCTTCGATTTATTTCGTCTGTGCCGGGGAAGTGACAAATAATTTGCTTCTAAATTGAGTTTTTCGGTATTTATTTACTTTTTATTACATCCAACATCCCCGAAGTTTGAAGCAGCTAGTTATAACGCCGTACGGCAGGAAAGAATAAAGATCAAAAGAATTTTATGCCGTCGACGAAGTTGCATTATATCAGCGGCTTCTTACATATAACTATATACTGGTCTACGATGTTATTTCACGAGTACGTAACTAGAAATCATGAGCTCTATCTAATCATGAGCTCTATCTAGGTGAGTTTTGAGTAATAAAAAAAATTAATAAATAATAAATATGAACAAAAAACAGCGAACACAAGTTAACTTCTTTTATAACTTAATTCTTAAGTTAAGTTCAATCTTTACCATATATATTGGGTGGGCCAAAAAATTTGTCACTTTTTGAACACGCTAAAACTTTACACCCAATAGGCCGATTTTCGAAATTCTTGGCTGTTTTTATTGACAAAAGATGAAGCTTTACTGACGCGACTCAAAATTTGACATATGTCAAAATTCCAAGATGGCGGAGAGCTTTTAAAAAAAAACGGTAAATTTCATTCCCTCTGCGAAAAAAAAACTTTTGTGCGTCCCTGGGCTTGATTTTTGTTAATGAGGCAGAAGCCCCATACCTTCTTCGCCTACTGAGGTATCACTTATCTAAATTGGTTTTTAGACCAAAAATCGTATTATTTTCACAAAAACTTTTGACCCAATCGCCCAATTTTAATAATGTAGCAAATGCGTTCAACAATTGCCTCAATGATTTGCGCACTGTTATAAGAACGTACGGGAACAAAGTGAGAAAATCAGAATGAAATAAGATTTTATTCAGTGCAGTTTTGTTGTTTCACATTTTAAGATTGTTTGTTTTTTGTAATAATTTTTTTTTAGTGATGTTTTCTTTAACAGAGGTAACCTAGGTTAAGGACCGTCATATCGAATTTAATTTTAATGCAATTTTAATTTTTTACTAAGATGACGCTTTTTCACCAAGAAAAGGAAATAAAACTGAAATTCTAATTTTGGTAGACAACTGGATGGGAAAATGAAAAAAGTTAACCATTTTTTAAAACTTGCTGGTATTTTGGATTTTTGACATATGTCAAGTTTTGAACAGAATTAGTAAAGATTTATATCTTGTTATAATAGTTATGTTAGCCTTAAATAGTGCACCTTCTTACAAACATTACTGGGTGGGATTTACTAAAAAGGTTTAGTCTATTTTAGAACGGTCCTAAGTTTAGGTGAAATTTTTGGTTTTAAGCATTTTAAACCAACCCTCCTTGAGTTTTGGCCCTAGCTTGATTTATAAGAATTAAAAAAAAAAATTTATTGAATAATCATCTTAACACAATCTTTTTTTGGATTTAAGAGGAAATTTTCATAGAAGAAAAGAAATTTAAAAAATTTAAACCCACGCGGGGTTTAAATAGGAAACACTCTGTAGAATAAATTAACATTGGGGCTATATGTCACTCTAATTAAAACTTGCCCTTGTAATTAATTTTTCCAATTAATACTTGATGTCACACAACAAATAAAATAAGGAGTAGATTATTATTTATTATTATTATTTTTTATTTATTTAAAACGTGTTCTCATTTATGAAATTTATTAAAAAACTTAAATGCAAGTTTCTTTTACATTTCTGTCACTGTTGAAATGTCAGTTTAAAAATATTAGCGCTGCGTTCAATCACAAACAGCGAGTTCGGATCTTTTACCTCTGCTTGCACCTTGGCTTGCACCAACTTCTACTGATGAAAGCTACAGCTTTAAAATGAGTGGGCTTCGAGTAAGGAAAGTTTTTTTGACTGAGCTTTTAGATAACCTCAATGTTTTACTTTCAGTTTGTAAATAAATTAATATAGTTGTTTTCGGTTTTTTTGTTTGGTATATTTTTCGTGCATAATCAGTGCCTTTCATTTATGTTTAGTTTGCCTCGTAGTGCCCTCATAAATACATTTTTTGTGCTGAAAACGGGTTCAAAATATGGCATTTTTCTGGACATTTATTGGGTAATGAACAACTTGGGATATTAAATAAGGTAAATTAATCCTTGTAAAAACTGTTACTTAGGGAAATTATAAACGAACTTATTACCAAATGCCACAAAACAATCCTTTCTGGAGGCTATAAATTAAACCACCCCCCCTGAGGTGGTCTAAAAAGTCACCTAATTTATAACCTCAAACACAAATAATGAAGCTATTATGTGCTAAATTTTTGGCGTATTCACCATTTGCCATTTTGAAACCTGTTAAAAAAAATTAGTTTTAGGGCATTTTCTAGTAAAATATGGTGTATTTTGAGAAAAAAAGCAGTTTTTCAGTGGCATTTTGCAATAACAATACAAAAAAGTTATTTAACTTTGTGTCTTTTCTGTATGGGTAAGTGTTTTTTGAAAATTGGTTTTGAAATTTAGTACCCCTTGGTACTATTTTAGATCTTAGTAAATCTCACTGTACAATTTTTGGTCTAAATACTCTTGATTTAAAATGTTTATAACTTTTTTATCTTATAACCAATTTAGATACGTGATACCTTGGTAGGCGAAGAAAGTATGTGACTTTTGCCCCATTGACAAAAATCAAGTCCAGGGTCGCACACGAATGTTTCGCAGGAGGGTGAAATTTACTTATTTTTTAAAGCTCTCCGTCATCTTGGATTATTGTCATATGTCAAATTTGAGGAGATGTTGAGGAGCTAAAGTTAATTTTAAGTTTAAGATAAAAAAAAACATTACAAGATTGAGGACTGTGTAGTCAAAACGAATCTAGGAAAGAAAAACAGAAAAAAATAAAAAATGTTATAACTAGCCCAAACCAAACTCAACCCAAATTGATAAAAATGGAAAAAAATGTGTGCGCCATAATAATTAAATTAAAAAGCCTTGTTCTTTCAACGTATATATACACATTACGCCATCGCCATCTTGAATTTGAAAGAAATAGCAAATTTCACATGAGGCGCTTAAAATTCAACTCTTAACTTAATCTTCCAAATCACATTCAAAACATATCTGTTCTTCTCTGTGGAAAAAACCCATCGATGGCAAAACCCTTATTTGATCTTTCCAGGAATGTAAATGAACATAATTTCTATTGATGTTTGAGTTATTTGTTGTCTCTATAATTTTATAATGTCTGTGTTGGTAATGTTGTTTGTCTTTATATATCTTTATGTTTTGTATATAGAGTATATCGGATATCCCCTTTATAAACTATACCTAATTTTACCAAATTAAACTAACATCTATATATTATTATTACAAGCTTTTATTTAATTTCGCTCGTATATATATTTGTTGTATATTTGTATGTAGTGAAATCTTGTAGCCTAATTTTGACCAACTTATATAGTTGCGGTGACAACAGAATAATATAGTATGATGAACTTAACAGCTCGCCCCTACTCGAAGGAGGTACTGTTGAAGTATGCCCGATTTCGTTGAAATTTGGTGTGCGATAACGAATTTCTAATCAGATTTAAAAAATTCAATATGGCGGATTCAAGATGGACGATTTTTGGTCATGTTTTGCTAATCAGTTTTAACTGACTTATACATATCCGATTGCTTTCAAATTTGGTATGCGTTTATAGTTGCAATGACAATACAATAATATGGTATTATTAGGCACACCTCCCCCCCTACGAGGTGATTGGAAAGGGAAAAAACCAAAGTTTGTCTGATTTGAACCAAAATTGGTATATGGGGGGTTTTGGGGATAGGAAATACAAATTTTTGATCAGATTTTGAAAATTCAATATGGCGAATTCAAGATGGACGATTTTTTGTCGTGATTTGCTAACCAATTTTAACTGACTTATACACATCCGATTGTGTTCAAATTTGGTATACGTTTATAGGTCCGATGACAATACAATAATATGGGGTACCCACCTCCCGTAACGATGAAAGTGGAAAGGGAAAAATTTTAAGTTTGTTCGATTTCAATTGAAATTGGCATACAGGGGTTTTTAAGGAAAAGGATTATGAATTTTTGATCAAATTTGAGAATTTCAATATGGCGGATTCAAAATGAACGATTTAGGCTACAAATATAAAAATTAAGGGTGTGTATTGAAATTTGGTATGCGTTTATAGTTCCGGTGACAATACAATAATATGGTATTATCAGGTACCCACCTCCCCCTTACGAGGGAAGTGGAGGAGGAAAATATTTAGTTTGTTCGATTTCAATTAAAATAGCATACAGGGGTTTTTCGGGAAATTGAAATGATTTTTTCATCGGATTTAGGGTACAAACTTAAAAGTTAAAAAAATAAATTTTTATTTAAAAAAACTTCTAAAGAACAAGTTTTTATTAAATGTACTAAAAAGTAGAAAATAATTTATTATCTTTTGGATACCATAATAAAAGCAATGGGCGCAAATTAAAAATTTTAAGTTCTTCTTCACTCGTATATCGATCACATCGACGATTCACCTAAAAAACAGTTGTATTACTTTATAACCTAAGAACATTTTCAAAGGATTGGCAAGCACGGAAATCTCACCCGCGTTATCAGCTTCCTTAGATCAAAGCATTATGTTTATCATTCGAATAGAAGAAGAATGTAGTTCTTCTTTTGTAGTTCTCCTTGTCACCGTAAATTTAAAATTTTTAATTTACCCCCATCTCTTTTATTATGGTATCAGAGAGATAAAAAATTACTTTCTACTTTTTAATGCATTTAATAAAAGCTTGTTCTTTAAAAGTTTTTTTTAATAAAAAGTTATTTTTAATATTACTTGCGCCAAAAATTCTCTAAAATTAGGGACTTATCGGTACATAAAGTCGGCATAGCCTGACTCGGCACTATTTCTGACAGTTCAACACGAAGGTTGAAAGGATTCTTACATTTTTGTCATATAAACATGTCGTATCAACATGCTAATATTATGCCATTCTTAAAGTTGACAAATGAAAGTTAATGCCGTCATTTATTAAAGGCAGGCAAAAATATTATGAAAGTCGACAGTATTTTGATAGCAAAGATGACATATTTAGACAACAACAATATCAGAATCCTTTTAAACTTCGTGCGGAATTGACAAAAATAGTGCCGTCTTTATTAAAGTCAGGCTATGCCGACTTTATGTATTGATAAGTCCCTAATCCAATAAAAATAAGCACAACCACAACGAAAAGGATCCGTAGCCTATGGTAGTGTTAGCAGTAGTGGCGTTGCTATCATCCAGCAACCCGAGGCAAAGTCTCGAGGCCCGGCGATACAAGGGGGCCCCCTGCCCAGTCAGTATTTCCAGTAAATAAAATTAGGGGCTTATCGGTCCATAAAGTCGGCATAGCATGTCTTTAATAAAGATGGCACTATTTTTGACAATTTCGCATGACGTTTAAAGGGATTCTGACATTGTTGTTGTCTAAATATGTCATCTTTGCTATCAAAATAATTTCGACTTTCATAATGTTTGGGTCTGCCTTTAATAGGGACTTATCGGTACATAAAGTCGACATAGCCTGACTCAGCACTATTTCTGACAGTTCCGCACGAAAGGTATCCGACATTTTTGTCATATAATAAGTTGACAAATTAAAGTTAATGCCGTCCTTTATTAAAGGCAGGCACAAACATTATGAAAGTCGACATTATTTTAATAGCAAAGATGACATATTTAGACAACGACAATATCAGAATCCTTTTAAACTTCGTGTGGAATTGTCAAAAATAGGGCCGTCTTTATTAAAGGCAGGCTATGCCGACTTTATGTACCGATAAGTCCCTAATAAAGGAAGTCATTAACTTTAATTTGTCAACTTTAAGAATGGCACAATATGAGCATATTTAGATGACATGTTTACATAACAATAATGTAAGAAACCTTTCAACCTTCGTGCGTCACTGTCAGAAATAGTGTCGAGTCAGGCTATACCGACTTTATGTAGTACTAAACCATCTAAAACCCGATGTTAATTTTTTTAGGCCTGCGCTTTTCCCCTCTAGCATCACAACTCTCATACCCAATTTTTATGTTATTGATCAGGTTACAGGTGAAATTGAGAATAGATTTAGAGGTATGCGATTATTTTGATTTTTTGGATCCTAGAACCATTACAAGTTCTACTGAAGAAATTCTTCTACAAAAGTGTAAACGCTTTTATAAAAAATATTCTAAAATTATAGAGGCTTCTATAGGAAATAAATATACTCTTTTTTACCAGTTGTAAAAGACGATTTTGACGATCGACTAGTGATTTTTTTGAGCTAATTATTAAACAATACGGAGTTCTAGAAAGTAACTTTGTTCAATTATTTACCGCTTTTTTATTGTTTTTAACATTAACGGTAACAGTGGCAACTCTTGAGAGGACGTTTAGTAAATCAAACTATTTAAAGATTACTTAATATCACAAATGGGTCAAAGTAGATTAAGTAGCTTAGCTTTATTTTCAATTGAAATGAAAGTTGCTTATGAAAGGGACTTTTAAATTATTGACCTCTCAAGACTTGCCACTGTTACAGATAATGTTAACAATAAAAATGCGGTAAATAAAATAAGTAACGATAATACATATCTCATAGTTTGTTAAGTTACCATTATTACCAAACTAAAATAAATATTTGTTTTTGAACAATAAAAAAAATACCAACGTTTGGTATATAAAACACAAGTGTAGGTACCTAACACGGCTTTAATTTTTATAAAATAATTTAAAATTTACATTTATACATTTATTAGTGGGGGGGGGACATAAATTGTCCTTGCCTCGGGGCCCCAAGTTATGTTGCTACGCCGCTGAGTGATAGTGGTTAATTACCATAAAGGAATGACATTTAGCTATTGCGCAGGCGCAGTAATTACCACAACCACTACGAAGTGTCAAATAAGTGTCCCAAAATGTCCCTACTAATGTGTCTAATAGCTTCTGTGCCAGTATGCAGAGCGGCACTATGCTGGGAAATATTTATGTTTCGATTTTGGGGTAAATTTGGCGTGAAACGCTGTGCAAAACCACCGCACCGATTATTTAGCCGCCCCGGGATAGATTACGTTTGTTCAGAGTGTGTATTTTTCCAATTCCACAGCGGTGAATTTGGCACGTGCCCGTTTCTCAGGGTCTTCAACAATTTGGGACTGTTGGACCATCAAAATACATGCATCTACAGGGTGGTATAAAATTCTAAGGAATTGGGAGGTTTTGGGTATTTCTAGGGGAGGTAGTGAAAAACTAGATTGATAATGGTCAAAACCGCATGTCAACCCGTTTTTGAGCTATGGGGGCTTTTTGAAAAATATGCGTTTTAGGCTTTGACCTCTAATTTTTTTGTTAATGAAAATTTATTTTTGGTTTAAATTGCCTTTTTATACACAATTTAAAGTGGAATTTATTTGTCAAACTGGATTTTATCCGTAATTTCTAGTTTTTAAGATATAGCAGTAAGTTGATATTTTTCTTATGAAATGACCTTTCATTTGCTCGATTTTTAAAATCAGCATAATATATTTTGAATTTAATACCTATTTTTATTTTGTTTATTTTTATTGTACACCTTTTACAAAAAAAAAACAATCAAATGAAATAAAAGATTTAGAAAAAAACAAAAAAAATTATTAGAATATTAAAAAAATATTAAACATATAAAAGTATACAAAATAACATTATATTAATATTATAAAGGAAATTTTATGCTGATTTAAAAAATCAAGTATAAAGTAAATAAATAAATACGGAGACTCTCTCATCAAATCATCAAGGTTTTGTATGTATCAAAAAATATACAATAATATGTATGTATTTTGCATGTATCCAAATCAGCAATACATGTTTTTACTTTAAAATTTGAAAAAGAAATAGGATTTAAAAATAAAATAAATATACAGAGTGTTCTATTTCAAATAAGAAAGTTTGCAACTTTTGTTAAATACTACTTTTGTAAAATACATAATAACGAAGAAAAGTACAGGGTGATTTGATCGCGGATTTAATGGAACAATAACAAATAGAAGTATAGGATGCACAATGATGACAGACTTCTATGGGATCCTCCATTTTAAAATAGGGTAGGTATTAATTAGCCAATTTTTGAGTTTGGTAGCAAAAAGAGTTGCCACAGAAGTAATACAAACCTCTCGGTTTTGGCCAGTAAAAAAGGACAAATTCACAGATAGATCTTTTTTTTTTGACGCCATAACGAATCTTTTTTGTTTTTAATTTCCAAAACGCCATTTAAAGTAAAAATCCTTATTTGTCGGTTTATTCCGTTTTACAAATTAAACAGTGGCGTAGCCAGGGGGGGGGTTGTAGGTGTTAATCCTTCCCCAGAGGAGGTCTAACCCAATCTACAATAAACTAATCATGATCAAGGGCCCCAGGGAGAGCTTATTTGTGTATGTGAGCCATTCAAAACGCGTAATAAATGGCGTTATTAGTAAAATTTTTCTTAAAATTTTCGTCTGCGGCGCATTTATGATTTGGCAACAAATCTATTTATACCACCGCAACCCACCCCTCCTTGGCAGTTTTATTAATATCTCTTAAACTATAAATGCAGATATAGAGTGTGACTATTTTTGGACTATTTTTTTATACGGGTCCGTTAAAGCGCTTTTATATAAGGACGGTTTGAAAATTTTGTTGTATAAATATCACTCTAATCGTTTTAATCACTAAATTCATTTTATAATATTATTTTGCAAATTAGATTTTCTAAGTTACTTTTGTGAAAGACATGGTAGTACATAAAATTTGACCCCACCAAAATAAGCGCCGATTTTTCTTCTACAAATCTTATTTAAACAATTTTGCTCACCAGCCAATAATAAACTCACAAATTCCAGAAGCAGAGAAGGTTGGAACACCCTATACAGAAATGGTCTATCTAGAAATTTAGAAATTTTTTATGGTTATAGTCCTTTGTGTAGTTAAAAACACTTTTTTCTCACATTGAGACCAAAAATTCTGCAAATGCGCTTGTCCGTATAAGAGAAAAGAAAAGAAAGAAACATTATTAAATCTACAAAAACTTACCCTGGCGCAGACGTAGGCTCGGATCACAATCCAGTTGTGGCGAAAATTAAATTTACCCTGACTAAAAATCGTCCCCCAAATAACAAAGCCAGACCCGGGTTGGACGAACTTCAAGATAACATAATAGCAACTAAACTTAAAGTCGAATTTAACAAAAAGCTTAAAGGTATTAATGAGTCTACCGTACAAGATGCAGAAATGGTCTGGACAAAAGTTAAAAGTGCCATAGTCGAAAGCACAACACTCTTAGGCAATGATGAAAAAATAAATAAAAAGAAAGTTTGGATGACCAATGAAATCCTAGAGTTGATGGATAACAGACGCAGTAAAAAAGGCAGCGATCAGTACCATGAAATCAATAGAGCAATAAAAAACAAGATAAGGTCAGCAAAACAAGACTGGATAACACAGCAATGTCAAGAAATAAAAGATCTAGATGCTAAACATGACACTTTCAATTTACACAAGCGCATAAAGGAAGCGGCCAGATTATTATCTAATGAAAGACAAGCTGAAATCCTTGTGGACAATCAGGGCAAAATCATACCGGATACCAAAGAAAAACTAAAAGAATGGTGTAGCTATATAGAACATCACTTTACCGATAACCGATCCGAATTGCCAAAAGAATTCTCAAACCAAGGCATAAATATAACACCAGAGGAAGTAAAACATGCAATATCTTCAGCTAAAAACCGATTTATCGTAGCGGTAAAATTCCCTGCTGACTGGCAAAAATCAACCTTTGTTACGCTGCCCAAAAAACATTCAGCAAAGAAGTGTAGTGATTACCGCCTTATCAGCCTAATGAGCCATATATTAAAAATATTTCTAAAGATTATCCACAAAAGAATTTATGAGAAATTCGAATCCTTTATGGGCGACACGCATTTTGGATTTCGTGGTGTGTTCGGGACAAGAAAGGCCTTGTTTGTCATTCAAGTCTTAGTTCAGCGGTCTAGGAATGTGTCGGTGCTAGTATATGCCTGCTTCATAGATTATGAGAAAGCATTTGATCGAGTCCAAAATGAAAAGCTCATAGAATCGCTAAAAGAAATTGGTCTAGATGACCGAGATCTAAAGATATTCGCTAATCTATACTGGAATCAGACTGCTCAAATAAAGGTTGATGGCCAACTGTCCGAAGAGGTCCAAATAAGAAGAGGAGTACGCCAAGGTTGTATATTGTCTGCGCTGTTGTTTAATATCTATAGTAACAAAATAATAGAGAAGCACTTCATAACTGCGAAGAGGGTCTGATCATAAACGGCATATAAATCAACAACATATAATATGCCGATGACATTGTCATAATAGCACACACGCTGGAAGGCCTGCAAGAGTTGTTGAATCAAATTGCTGCCAAAATTTCGCAATTTGGGCTTAACTTAAATGTTGCAAAAACAAAATGGATGGTCATATCCAAGGAAAAGAACATCCGAGGCATGTAAGAAGTAAATGGGCAGCAAGTCGAACGCGTGGATTCATACAAATACTTGAGTTGCCTCCTCAATAAAAACTGGGACAACATGCAAGAAGTTTGTGCAAGAATTGAACAGGCCAGATCATCTTTTATTAAAATGAAATCAGTGTTGTGTAGTCGCGATGGCATGGAAGCATGGACACTGACTGAGGCCATGTGCAAAAATTTGAAGGCATTCGAGATGTGGCGTTATCGTTGAATAAGAAGGATATCTTGGATGGACCGAGTAACTAATGTGGATGTTCTGCTTAGAATAAATAAAGATCTTGAAGTTTTATTTACCATCAAAAAACTTAAATATTTTGGCCATATTTTGAGAAATGACAAATATAAACTTTTAAAATTGATAATAGAGGGCAAAATTGAAGGCAGAAGAGGCTCGGGTCGTAGACGGATATCATGGCTTAAAAATGTTAGAGAATAGTATGGTGTTAGTACTACGACACTTTTCCGAATAGCAGTGGACAGGGTGCAGATCGCGCTGATGATAGCCAACGTTCGAAGAGAGCATGGCAATTGAAGAAGAAGTATTGAATTGAAAAATAAATATGGTTAAGAAGAATCTGCAGTAAAAACTCCTGAAATCTTATACAAAAATTCTTAATTTCAAAGTTTGTTAGATGTTTCTTTTTACATTTTTAGAATATCTATGAAAAGTTCAATGACAATAATATAAACGAGCTATAAATTTGTTTTTAAATTTAGAATTATAAAAGGATATTTTAGGAAAATCTATTCTGAATATTCGAGCTAGACAATCAGCGAATGTTCTATGAATATTTTTGAGATATTACGGTGGTTATTCCAATTTAAAGTAAATTTATTATTATTTGTGTACGGCATTTTCAATCTCTTTCACGCGATTGCCTTCACATCACTTCGATGATCGTCATCGGCATCCTCCAAAAAGATAGAAGAGAAGCACAAAAATAATAACTGCAAAAAGTTGCGAAATGCTCTTATACACACAGAGAGGGATATCGTAAATACATAATGCATAAGGGAGAGGGTCGGGAGTTGTTTATATCCTCTCCAGAAAACCACCCTACTCGCGGAAATGTCCTTCGGTCAAGCCGTAAGGTAGGAAGGCTATTTTTTAAGGGTGAATGCAAATAATATTCATAAACTTAAGTGTTTTTTGCAAAATTATTATGTAAAACACTGAAAAACAAAATTATCAAAAGTAAATTAAATAAACAAACAAAAAATAGTTATTTGTACGCATACGTATCTTGAAATTAAGCTGTTCGCCTGTCGCGGGCCAAGCGATCAAGTTCGCTCGGTTTTTAGGTGAATGTGATTGCTTAACGCTGGTTCAAGAATTCTACAATTGTAAGGCGTGTGCGCATTCACATGCGTTCATAGGTCAAGAATCCGGCCCCAGAATTGGCTAAACTTTGAATAGAAGGCACATTTTGTAAAAAATAAGACACGGCTCGGAGCAATTTTTTGACTTTTTACTGAATAGCATAACATTTCTTTCTGAAGCCACCAATTCGAAATCTTCATTAAACATTTGAATCGAGCTAAGGTTACTGAGAGAAAGAACATAATCTCTACTTTTGACATTCTTTATGTTGATGCAGTAGTTTTTTAGTAATTACCTAGTAGATAACTGACCTTCCTATTCTATGATTGCAGTGACCTGGTCCTTTCCTACTAACTGTATAGAGCGAGGTATTGGTTCTAGTTTATTTATAGACTTTTTTTTAAATCTTAGATTGTATTATTACCTGGGGATGTATATATATATATACTTTTACAGGTGCCCAATTTTCGAAGGCGGGAAAGGGATCTAAAACGTTCACAGTTCAAGAATTAAGACCCAACTGCGCGTCGCTTTCAAGTTCCCATAAGCGCTGTATCGAATCCGTCTAAGCGCGAGGGTCACACCACAGATGCACTCTTTCCTTCCGGTTTCTAACGTTTGGAACAATATATTTAAGTCATATCAGCTTATTTTTTTGGTTTTGCTAGGTGTGTGGAAAGTTTTTAAATAAACAGTTGTTATTTATTGTCACCATTTAATAAATTAAAAAAGAATGCCTCTATTCTTGTCGAATAGAGAATGTATAATTTTTAGTCGGCATCTAGTGGGGCGGAAGGTAGAAAATATGTTAGTATCTTTTCTTGTCGACAGCTAGATACGAAGGGTAAGAGAGGGTGAATAAAAGCTACTGTAGGTTATATCCTAAGCTGGGTTTGATATAGTTTTTGCGCAGTGTTTAGATCTGTTGATTATGTCCCAGAAAAGATACGGTAAGCAACGCGTTAGAAGATTGCACATTCGCACGACGTATCGACATGACACTGAGGGCACCAAATAAAATAAAGTTCACTCCACGACTGACCCCACTGCCGAACGAAATATAAAAAATCTAAACATTCTAGTAACGAACCCTCTTAAGTGGTAACCTTTAGAGTGTTTTTGGTTCGCGCATTTATCACCAAAATCGTGGTTATATGCTATACGGAATCGACGCAGACCTTTCACAATTTTAGGATATAGTTCTTAAAGTAAACTTAAATTATTTTTTTGTGTATTTAAATTTTAGTTACTAATTCATTTAAACTAAACCCTGCTTTTTACATTATTATTTTTACACATTTTGCGATACTTGCGCTATGACAGAATCTCCTAGTTATATGGTATGAATGAATCAAACCAGTTAAAAGTCAAGCTTCAGTAAACACACGAAAGAAAAACTTTAAGGGAAGTTTTGAAAAGCACAACGAAGCGGAACAATGACAAGGAGACGAGGAAATTTATGGAATTTTTCGTTTTTTCGTAAAATAAGGTCCTTTGTCAGTGCCATACATCATGCAAGTTAGAAGACTATATAAAATCCTTAAATTTATTTGAAAGAAATTCGCCAAGTCCAAAGGAGAGTAATATCGTTTTATAAATGACATTTGCTTTCAGTTAGTTATTCTTGAGCATAGGAAGAAAACAATCCACTCCGTCAATTCCCCAGAAAATGACACTAATAAAATGAGTTTTTATGAAATTTGTTGTTGTTTGGGTTTGTTTCGATTTCACGAACTGCGACTTTTTTGCTGTTACTCGTCTGTGGCAGTCAGCACGCTCCGCTCCAATTCGAACAAAATAGCTGTGACATTTAGTCACAGTTTGGCACTCGATAGTTGTCGCACAGCCCCGAAACTCGCGTCGCAGCATAACCATAAAGTCGCGGAAGTCGCGATCGCTGAAAATGGGAGCAGGATGCTGCGAGCAATCAAATTTAAATTGCTTTGGCTGCAACGCAAGGTAGAGAACAAAACAACCAATAATAAACCCTGAACATGATGTAAAATACATCGAAACGTCGGTAAATTTGAATTTGTTTTTCATTCTCCTGACCTTAAACCCACAAAACTGAATAGAAACATTTTTTAATTTTCGATTTTTGTGTAGCATTTACATGTTTTGGGTAAACTGCTCCAAAAAATCACTGCTATTTGTCACCGTGACACAACTGCAGCAGTCACGTCTTGTCACTGCTTCACTAAAATTAGGCCATCCCTAGTCATTAGTGTCATTTGCGGGGAATTATTTTTTTCCCTGGTCTCAAGAATGGCTAGAGTGATGGAGAGTACTTCTAACTAATTATTAGGAAAAAAAAAACAATGATACTGAGTTCTTATACTACAGGTTTAGGCTTTACATTTTTTGGTTTTGAGAAACTTTTTTTTGGTTTTATTTCACAGGAACCAATGAAAACTTGTCATATTTGCTGACCAGCCGAGTCTAGGCCCACTTATTGCTAATTTAAGCCGGAGATCGTACAAAACCTAATATTAGATATTGAATATGAAAGATAACTGAATACCTATACAATTTACGTCCTTTGAGATCAAGGCAACCCGAATTCCCTGGAGATTCAATAAGAGGTACAAAGTCGAAATTCCCGATAGGGAATTCTGGCAGAGTGAGAACCTCCACCAACAGTTCGAGAGGAACGCTATGATATGCTACACCGATGGCTCTAAGCTATTGGAGAGGCAGACAACACGGGCGGGGGTCTACGTGCAAGACCGAGAAGTTCGGATGAGCTACCCTCTCGGAGAGCAAGCTACGGTCTACCAAGCCGAGCTATACGAGAGGTTCGCAGTGGTCTAGAGGAGCATGTGACATATGCTCTGACAGCCAAGCGGCCCTAAAGGCACTCAGTGAGCCAAAAATTGCCAATACTCTGGTGGAAGAGTGCGTCGAAGCACTGGAAGCCTTGAGTCGAGACAAGAGAGTTACAGTGATGTGGGTACCGGGACACACGAGAGTGTCGGGCAACGAAAAGGCGGATAAACTCGCTCGGATCGGGGCCAGCACTCAATATGTGGGGCCGGAACCACTCTTAGGTATAACAAGGAGACAGCTGCAAAGTCGACTCATTAAATGGGCTAACGATGCACTAGCAGACTCCTGAGAGAGCGAAATAGGATGCAGACAGTCCAAAGAATTCATCAACGGACCTGACACGGCCAGACTCAAATGGCTCCTGGGAAGGACACGGAAAGATATTGGACTACTGATAGGAATACTGATCGGCCACAACCGACTCAGTAAGCACCTGACTCGCATCGGGATCGGGAATTCTATCTTCCAGGCCTGCGGGAAGGCGGAGGACTCATCCCGGCACCTCGTTGCGGAGTGCGATGCATACCTAAGGATGAGACATCAGGTACTCGGACAACTGAACCTGGATACAGAGGACCTACGAACTCTCAAGTGGGCCAAAGTACTGGACTTCGTGAGGATAACAGGAAGGCCCGGAAAGCCCACCCAATGAGCATTTTCAGAAACTTCTGGTGACAGATATTTATATAATTATTATAAAGAGGGTTCCATTGATACCCTAAAGGCTCTAAATTAACATAAAACTGGCGTTAACAATATTTCGACGGACATCATTATAAAAATTAAAGTCATCGGTTCAAATGTTATATAAATTGGTGTTAACAATGTTTCCACCAACATATTTATAAAAATATAAGTCATCAGTGACAAAAGCTATATAAATTGGTGTTTGAAATCTTTCTGTCATTCCACCTATAAAACCGTAAGTAACTATCAATTAAAGATATATAATAGATTGGTTTTTAAAATGTTGCTATCAACCCACTTATAAAACTTAATTAACAACAACAAATTTATATAAGATAAGATTGACAATATTTCGAGAGACACTTATAAAAACTTGGGAACTCACACACAATAGTTATATAAATTGGTGTCTATAATATTCTTATGAACTCATTCATAAACCTTTTTTGCCCATAAGTTTTTTTCTATGGTGTTGTTATTAATTTCTATATATAGTGATTATAATACAACTGTTTTTAGAACAAAAAAAAACAATTTTAATTTATTTTGTCAATTATAATAGCAAAACCAAGAAGATGATTTTTTAAGGTTAATTTTGTGACATCAAAAGG
Organism: Oxystoma pomonae; assembly: GCA_963921995.1. Lineage (NCBI taxonomy): Eukaryota > Metazoa > Arthropoda > Insecta > Coleoptera > Brentidae > Oxystoma > Oxystoma pomonae. Next base: position 87,071,698 of record OY998166.1, on the reverse strand, counting down.
CGCGTTTTTGCGACATCAAAAGGCGCGTTTTTGTGAGATACCATACCATTATTATCTTGTTTTTATTACATCAATCTGAGAGAGATAAGAGATCCAAATCTTCTTGAGATAGTTGCCGATGACAGATATCGGTATCGAATGCAGCGTTTCCCATGCGCAGTCACCCTGACTCAAAAAACTCATCACGTGGTCCGACATGAACTTGTATAGGCAAATCTCGCTTAGACCACGTGATACGTGTTTTGATTCGGGGGACCCACGAATGAGAAACGCATAGATGGGAACCGTATTTTAGAAAAAGAGAACAATATAGTAACCGTGAAACGTCGAGCGCATACGCTGATACTGCTGATCGGCGGCAAATGTGAACACCCCGAAAAATACTCGCCTGTACACCCTTCGACCCCGCAATCTAACTATATTCTTGAGATAGTTACCTCTGACAGTTATGCGGGCTTGAAGTATGTGGAGGCGGGTATTTTTTCTGGTATGTGTAGTATGCTGGATCTCTCGAGGAATGCATTTAGGAAAAGAGAACAATGTTAAGCTCGCAGAAACGGACCATCAGTGTTCAACACTGCGCCATCTGCAGCCCTTTGTTCCAAGTAGCATCATTTTTTAAAAGGGTCATAAAATAGTTTTTGTCGAGGTAAACAGTGGTATAGTTGTATTGTTTTTTTTTTATAGAATTGTCGGAAATTTTCGCCATTTTGGATTACAAAAATAGGTTTTTGGCCTACAACATGTGTTTCAATCGAAATATTGCTTGTTGGGGTTAAGAACAACATACAAAATTCAATATTTGTCCCAGAAAGAAAACGCGTATGGAAAAAAAACTAATATTTATTAAATATTTTATATTTATTTTTTTTCCCGTTTTCTCAAGTATTTTTGGAGCCCATGAAATTTACGTGAGTGTATTCGAAAACTATACAGTACACACGGGACCGCAGCTGATTTTCAGAGTAGGATGACTTGAAAAACAGCTTTTATTTGACTATAGTATATAAATATTCATATTCCTGCTTCAGCTTATCTCACTTTCATTTTTATTTATTTTAGAAGATTGCTAAACACCATTTTATAAATTATTTTATTGTAAAAATTAAAAGAATAATACATAACAAGCAAAGGGAAAAAGGATGGAAAATCTATATTTCTAAATCCATAAAAACCTTTAATTTGTTATGTAGTGTTGTTAGAACAGTTGTAAAACCTTTTTATAATAATCTCTATACTTGAGGGCTCATAAGGAAGTTTTATAAAATCTATATGTTGTTTTTCTATCCATTACTATGTACCATAAATTTTTATAAGCTGGTGTTGAACAGTTGTTTTTCAAGTCTTTTTACTCATTTAAGAGATATATTAGAGTTATAAAATTATCACCAACACTAAATAATATAACTTTTGGTTATTTTATGAAAGTTTTATATTATTTGCTGTAACTTTTATATAGACAAAAATGCTCATTGGGCACTACCGTACAAGCGGTACAGGTAGTGGATTAGGGGGCTGGGGTACGGTAAAAAGGGACCGATTGGGCCTAATGGCAAGATCTTGGGCCGCCCCCTAGTTACTACTACCACTATACAATTCAGTTTTTTTGTCTTTAAAAATATACAGTTAAGTATCAAAATAAAGCAGTTTAGAGTAAAGCCTTTGCTAGTAACTTTCCTTGTTTTAATCATGTAAAGTTTTGCTTTCAGGGTATTTTTGTCCCTCATTTTTCTATTCAAATACAGAAATCTTTTAGAAATTCTCTTATTCTACTTCTTCTTAGTCTTATTTTAAAGATAAAGCTTGAATGTGAGATTTTCTAGTAATAGTTTTTGAACTGCAACTTGCATTTTTGTGAAATTTGGATCCAAATATCTAATCTAATAATATCTGCATGACTAGACATAAATTGAAAAAAGTACCACTTAGAACGAGACGAAAATACTTGAAAAATTTCTTTATTTTATTAAAGAATGTGGGGCCAAATATATACCAAAAACAACTTTCGTCGTTTAAAATCGCTGGGTGTGGTTGTTCATGTTATGCTTTATACGCCAGGTACAGTCCTATGTTAACCTGATGATTCCTAACAAGGATGAAACAGTCCTGTAGGTTTCTGGACTGTCCATTAGATCTTGGAGGCCTGGTCGTAATGAATTGAAAAGCAAAATGTGTCGGATATGCCACGAACCTTTTTTTTTATTTATTTTTCACGGACAACAAATTCTTTTTTTTAAAATTACTTGTTTTATTCAGTTTATTAAAACCTCTAAAAACTCCTCTTTGTTTGAACTTCAAAATAATAACTTTTTGTTATATGCCACGAACCTTTTATTTTTAAGTTAACTAAATTATAAGGCTTTAAAAGCCATTGTTACCAGGAATAATTTTTTCTACATTTGAGTAAAATATGTTGTTCATTTTGTGGTTACTTTCTACAAATCATGGTGAATGCGCTGTTATTGAGATTGAATCTTATATTAAAATTATGATTACTTTAATTGGATGCTTTATATTGCATTGCAAAAATAGGCAATTTGCCCATTCTCAACTTCTATTTCTATGCAACTCACCTACCGCGTTAAACGTGTCTGACTGCAAAAATAGGCAATTTGCCCATTCTCAACTTCTATTTCTATGCAACTCCCCTACCACGTTAAAAATTGCAATCGGAAAACGCAATAACAAAGAAATTTGCAACTGTGAAGAGAGCGCAGGCAGGTAGATGTACGTAAGAACCAGTGAACTAAGAAATTTTTCGTTTATGACGTCAGAAGTGCGATTGTGACGTCATAAATGGGAAGTGAGAACTGCGAAGTGAGCAGGCAGATAGGGGCACGTAACAACTGAGAAATTTCCCATTTGTGACGTCAGAAGTGCGATTCTGATGTCAGAATTGCGAAACGAGAAGTGAAGTGAGAAGTGGGCAGGTGGATAGGGGCCACCGTATAAGAACCAGTAAACTGAGAAATTACCCATTTGTGACGTCAGAAGTGCGATTGTGACGTCAGAAATGGGAAGTGAGAACTGCGAAGTGAGCAGGCAGATACGGGCAAGTAACAACTGAAAAATTTCTCGTTTGTGACGTCAAAAGTTCGATTCTGACGTCAGAACTGCGAACCGTTAAGTGAGCAGGCGGATAGGGGCCACCGTAACATACAGATATCCTGGGGGTTGATTCTTGATTTTCGTAGGAAAGATCGCACGGGAACGGTCCTCTCCCTGATATCGACCAATATTAGGCTTTGAAGGGATCACGAATTATCCGAAACCTATCCGACTACGACCGAACCTCACCCGATTGCCGGGTATCGAAGGAACTTTCCTACACTTTCATACACCTGCCCCCGGACCAAAAACGACAATCCGTTCAGTTTTGCGCGTGCACCATGCAAGCTCGGCAGCTTCTGAGCCTTCTTATTGGTCGAAACGAAGGATGTGAACGTTCCCGTGCGACCTTTCCTACAAAATTCAAGAATCAGCCCCCTACTAGGCTCCACGCGTCATTTCATTCGCTGGCAAGAGCAACTGGTAGCAGGATCTGGGTTGAATAGACGGACGTGGCAACGAGAGCGCGCGAGACGGAAAGAGACCTGGCTGTGTTAAGTTATAAATACTCATCTAATTTTAACTCGGTGCCATAATAATCAGCGTAGCGCTGATAATAATAGGAAGTTTCGGAAATATTACAAAGAATAAAATAAAAAATACATTTTATTATTACTTCCTTATTCTGTGTGGGGATGTACGTGCTCATGTGCTTCTATAGAGGACCCGCCACTGGTGTAGAGCCAGCTAGAGGCAGTCTTCCATGGTGTATTTGCTATGCAGTCTAAAAATCCTAGCTTCAGGTTTCATACGAAATTCCTCTTGGAGAAAGAAAATACAGGGACTCTAATTTAGATTAGTTTTTATTCAACTGCCGATGAGTATTGAATAAATGTTTTCCTGTTCCGACCTCTTTCATGGCACGGCCGGTGCCCCTACTATTCCGGGATTAAAAATTCAGAAATAAAACAAACGTAGAAAAATATGCCCAAATAAAAGGAAACTCAGTTTTCACTCGATGAAATTGAGTTGTCCCGGAATACAATTTGAATAATTCTGAATAATTGAATTACAAACGTAAGGCTCTCAAGGCTCATGCAATTGCAACGTTCTGAAAAATTACCCCGATCAAAGGTGCCATAAAATGCAAAGTAGTCGAATAAAAATTCATTTTTATTGCTAAGGCCCGGCACAAAACGCTGACCGGCTCTTTTCTGACCAATTTTAATACTTTTACTGGTCTCTATGGATAAGAAGTTTTTAGATAGTTTCAAATTCTACGTTTTCTTTTCTTTATTTTTATTAAGTTTGCAGCGCGGGTGTTCTTGAAAGAGAGAGGTTTAGATGTTGGAGATTTTAGAATGACTATTAAGGCGCAATTACACAGACTAACATGCTCAAACAAAAGCTCGTGCAAAAGATCTAAAATTTTTTGCGTGAACATTTTTGTGAGCTTTTTTTTGAACATTTTATTCGGGTAAATTCTTGAGCAAATCTCAATTCTTTAAAAAAATGGAACACCAACTTTTATTTTAAACTTTTAAAAAAAGCCGACGGCAAGCGAAACATTACTATTGGCTATCAGTTCTGTTACATGCAGTGTTAATAGTTTACCATGGAGGTAATAACATTTCATTCTTTTCTCTCACTTTTTTGGTTTCTTTCATTACAAAAAGAAAACGGAAATGTCTTCAAAGTAATTACTTTTTAAAATGCAGGTGGATATGTTTAGAGAACTGTTCTAGAAATTAGTTACTTTTTCAGGACCCTGGGGGGAGGGAGAAAGGTTTAAACATTCGGAACGCGCTGTCAAACGCTGCGTAAACCAATTTAATTATGCTCTAAATTACTTTTTAATTATTTTTTAACTACGAACAATATTATAATTGGGTCAGGTTCCGTATATTTATAAGTTTCGTTTAGGTGCTATATAATGTCATTTTTTAGCAATTTTGGTAAAAATGTATAAAAAATGTGGTCCGTTAAAAAAATGTGTTTTTACGTTATTGGATTACAAAGCTCAGTAATTCGAATGTGAAAAGTTGGGTCATATTTTGCTAATATGAAACATGAATTGTTTTGTATATACAGGGTGATTCACCATATTTTCCACCCTACAACCACAAAACTTACTTTTTTTGTTACCGATCAAACTTCTCTGCGCGCGATTTCGCCAAGGCAATTTTACAACTTAACATAACATTTTTTTCTTAGGGTTTTTCCCGAATTTTTTTGCCAGGGTTTTTTTTTTGGAATTTTCTTGCGAGTTTTTTTTATTTCCAAGGGTTTTTTTCTTAAATTCAAAAAGAAAACAGGAAAATTTTTCTTTTCCAAAAAAATTTTGAGTTTTTCAAATATCGACAAAAAACTCAAAAATTGCACTTTTAAAAGGTAATCCGCGCCTCACGACTATGATGAGTGGTGGGGAGGGGGATTTTTTTTTTTTAATATTTTTGTAACTTTACTTTACCTTTAGCTTTGATTGTTTTTTTTTTAATTCCGCACACCAGATTTACCTAGTTAGTTTAAGGCCCCAAGGGTTGCTTAAAAAAGCAAAAGGTTCATGAAAATGCTGAAGATATAGATATCTACTGTCAATTCAATGTAATAATCAAGATCGATTACTGACACTGAACAAACAATATGCAAAGGGGCAACATTCCGATTCAAATGGGTGGCCGGCCTACTAAACGCGGGATAAAAATTTTACAGGCACCAGCAATAAATAAGTGCAAATTATTAGTTTTTTTATTGTCGTTTTTTTTTGCAACCCCTAAAAAGTTACAAGTATACTGGCATATCCCCTATAAAAATCAGATCAACCGAAGTTGCTTATGAGGTAAACCTTGTTTTAAAATTTAGTTTTTCTATTTTCAGTTAAGTTCAATGAATTCCGATAAAAATATATATTTTTTTTGAATATGAAAGAAATTTCTATATCAACATTTCTTCAAACAAATTTTGCCCCAACATTTGCCCCAAAATTTCCGTGAGTTTTTTTGTACGAGATTTTGCTCGAACTTTTCTTTGAACATTTTGCTCAAGAGGCTCGTGTAAATGTTTGTCTGTGTAATTGCGCCTTTAAACCATTGCGTATCGGTATTTTTATATGTTATTAAAATTAGAATACTAACATAATAAATAATCTAAATCAATTTTTAGTTCGTGCAATCTCATATTTAGAAAATTGGTTTGATTTTTCTGAAGATTATGTGTATTTTCATTTAAAAAAACTTAATCTAAAATAAAATTTCGATTTTAATGACCTTTGTCGAATTATTAATGAATTGTAATTACAAGAAATTGACATCGATACTGTATTTGAGGAGTATTCTGCTATTAAACCTTTAAAGTAGCATTTACACATAACATTCGCGCGAATTATTTATTTAGAGATTCGCGCAAATGGTTCCGGCCAAAAGGTTCGGGGTTAGGGTAAAAAGGTTCGTGGTGTGGATAAAATTTGCTGAAAGAAATATTTGGAATAAAACAAAAATTAGAAAAATTATTTACTGTAAATCATTGAACTGAATTGTAATATAAAAATTAAATTTTAAAACCTTTCCGACGGAAAACCGATTTGACGCACTTGATAAAAAATAATGAGGATTACTTTATTTTATTTTGTGGGGTTTTGGTGCTGGGATTTGGTGGTGGTAAGGAAAACCAAAAAAGTGATAAAGCATAATAGCAACAATTAGGTAAAAACTTATTTAGTAGATATCTACCAACCTCACAACCTACCACTTAGCAAATAATAATTTTTCGCTTTCCGTCGGCTTTTATTACTGTTTAATCGAAAAATAAAATAAAATATTTTTTGTGTTCCAATTTAATTTCCAGAATCCATATCCAAAAAAATATTTCCGAAAATTTGCCCGAATGTTCGTGGCAAATGCTTGAGTGTTCGGGTAAACGGTCGTTGAAGAAGGTTCGCCAGATTTGGCCCGAATTTTTGGACGAACCTATTCGCTTTGTGTAAATGCGCCTTTAATACCAAGCATTTTGGGACGGTAATAAAGAATTTCCTGAGCTGTTTAAAATAATTTCATTTGTTTTCAACATTCCTACATCTAATGCTTTTGTTGAAAGGGTTTTCTCTTTGATTAATTTAAAATGGTCAAATAGTAGAAACCGATGTAGCGTTAAACTATTAATTAAGTCAGAGATACAGATTTGTGTAAATTTTAATATGACCTGTGCAGAGTTAATTCAATGACGGGAGAACCAACCAATCTGATTCGCAGCGGCGTAGCAACATGACTTGGGGCCCCGAGGCAAGGACAATTTATGGTCGCCCCCTACAAATAAATGTAAATTTTAAATTTTCTTATAAAAATTAAAGACGTGTTCAAGTAAATAAAATACTATCAAACGTTGGTATTTTTTTATTGTAAAAACCAAATATTTATTTTTGTTTGGTAATAATGGTAACTTAACATACTATTAGATATATACATACTATTAGACATACATTTTATTTTTATTTATTTTGTTTACCACATTTTTATTGTTAACATAATCTGTAACAGTGGCAAGTCTTGAGGGGTCAATAATTTAAAAATTTTGCATTTCCTCGCTTTTTCATTAGCAAATTCTTTTTCATTAAGTCCATTTTGTAAGCAACTTTCGTTTCAATTGAAAGTAAAGCTATAAGCTGCTTAATCTACTTTGGCCCGTTTGTGACCTTAAGTAATCTTTAAATAGTTTTAATTTACTAAACGTCCTCTCAAGAGTCGCCACTGTTACAGATAATGTTAAAAACAATAAAAATGCGGTAAATATTTGAACAAAGTCACTTTCTAGAACTCCGTATTGTTTAATAATTAGCTCAAAAATCGCTAGTCGACATATTATTTTTTAGGTCGTTTTTCACAAGTGGTAAAAGATGATTATATTCAATTACTTACAGAATATTTGTTATAAAAGCGTTTACACTTTTGTCGAAGACTTTCTTCAGTAGAATTTGTAATGGTTCTGGGATCCAAAAATCAAAATGATCGCATACCGTCATCAATAACATAAAAAGTGGGTATGAGAGTTGTGATGTTAGGTTGGGTTAGAGAGGCGAAAAGCGCAGACCTAATAAAACTAACACCGAGTTTTAGATGGTTTAGAAAAATAAATAGACAATTTTATTTACCGGAAATACTGACTGGGCAGTGGGCCCCCTTGCATTGCCGGGCCCCGAGGCTGTGCCTCGGGTTGCTAGATGATAGCTACGCCACTGACATTTCGCGCATGTTACAGCTCATTCGAAAATCTCCAACATGTTTGGTTTCATCACATTCGGACGAACTGAGATGTCTAAGAGCCGTATACATAGTTCTTCATTCATGAAACAAGGCGTCCTTAAGGTCTCCTTGAGTCAAAACGGTATTCACAGTCGCAGTCTCCTTCTGGCAAGGAAAACAAAATCGAAGGACGCCTTCTGCATGGAAACCTCAAGGCTTTCTTTATGGGAGAACTAAGAATACGGCCTTAAAACGGGCAAGAGCGCAAGGGGCCGGCTTATCAATAGCGGTTTACCCCGGATTAAATTAACCTCGAGGTTAACCCTTGAGTTTAACTGGTTACAGAAAACTATCATTTTGAATATTTTATAAAAACTTTGCTTTTCCTTGAAAAATTGCTTTAATTTTTGTCTAAAGATTTCTAAACGAGTCTTTAGAGTCATAACTTACGCTATAGTGTGTTTTAACTTTAAGTTGTATTCTATATATTGAAATCTGAAGTCGACTTCGACAATTTTTTCAGCGCAGTTTCCTAGTTGTGAAAGCGACGTTTTCTGGCCGGGCTGCTGTAGACGCGGGCGCGACTATTTTTATCTAGCCAATTTTCATGTTATGTGTGCAACCAATTTCGGAGCACTGCTCTGTGTCAATTTCCATTGGGTTAAATTGAGGCGCGTTCGCGTAGTTCAATCAGTCAGGACACAGCAACATTTTGCTTAGAAGAAGTTAAAAAATCTCCAAATCAGTTACTTCAACCGAAAAGAAACTAAAAAACAAAAGATCAAAAGATCTTGGGTGGAAATAACGAAAACCTTGAACCACTCACAAATAGGCATCGTTCCGCACTGGTACTTACTAATCCAAGTTACCTGATACGAATTCGTCCTGGCGTGTTAATATTTCCAGTAGGATTATGCTCCTAAGGCAATTAAAACAAAGTGTATGATGGTGTTTAATGATGTATAGTGGAGGGTGACCAGTGAAACTACTGATAAGCCCACGCTGGTTACCCAGGGCGAAACATCGTTTAATCATTTCTCTTTTTGCTTTGATCTTTTGTGTGTTCCTTGTGGGATGCTCATCCAAGTTTGAATTTTCGTTATTTCCACCCAAGATCTTTTGGTCCTTTGTTTTTTAGTTTCTTTTCGGTTGAAGTAACTGATTTGGAGGTTTTTTAACTTCTTCTTTGTTTTAATTGCCTTAGGAGCATAATCCTACTGGAAATATTAACACGCCAGGATGAATTCGTATCAGGTAACTTGGATTAGTAAGTACAACTGCGGAACGATGCCTATTTGTGAGTGGTTCAAGGTTGGAAATCAAAGTGTATGATGGTGTTTAATGATGTATAGTGGAGGGTGACCAGTGAAACTACTGATGAGCCCACGCTGGTTACCCAGGGCGAAATATCGTTTAATCATTTCTCTTTTTGCTTTGATCTTTTGTGTGTTCCTTGTGGGATGCTCATCCAAGTTTGAATTTTCGTTATTTCCACCCAAGATCTTTTGATCTTTTGTTTTTTAACATTTTGCTTGTTACAAAACGAACACGTGCCGCCATGATCTACTCGATAAAATTGACGTACAAGATGAGACGTCGTTACACGTTAATTTTCAAACAAACTTAAAAAATGATTTTAATATTTACATTTACACAAAATTCGGAACTTCTTGCATGTAAGACCTGGTATTTTGTCCCTAAAGAACATCTCTAGAGCTATTTTGAAGCAATTTATATCAGTATATTTTTTTTGTATTACAAAAAAATGTTAAATTGAAAACGCGCATGTTTTTTAGGGCTAAAATCAGCATATTTGACAGTGAACTACGGGTGGTTTATAAATTTTGGCATTGGTTTGCGTGTATTGGTGATTTAAAATATCTTATAGAAATAGTTAATATTTCACTTCAGTTTAGGTAATAAATATAATTTTTAAACAAATAAAATTACACTCCTAAACCCACTTAACTAATACCTTATCAGATTCTCGACTATTCGCGATCAGATCGTTGACTCAAAAAAAGGGTTGTGTTTAAATAAAAGTAAACGTTGAGATAAATCGCTAGTTGGTTAGAAAAATAATAAATTGTTTTTACTTATTATTAATTCTTTATAAAGACCAATACATGCATGGTGTCCCACTTAAAAGAATGCACCAAAATTTTCTTGAGAAGTCATCAAAATTGAAAAAGGGGGACATTATTTGGCTATATTAAAATTTTTACAGTGCACACCCCTTTCAAGAGGTGAGTTTCACCACCTGAATTGAAATAGGAAAAGTAGGTCAAATCATAGCTTATTTTGAAGGTCTTTTAAATGCCTTTAGACAAATGTTAAATTTTTTTAAATCTAGCGATTTGTTTTTGAGATATTCACTTTCAAAGTGAAATCGAATTGTACAGGCAAATTTCCCCCCTCGTAGGGAAGTATACCACAAGAAAAAATAAGTGATAAAATGTACTATTAATAAAAACAAAATCGACGTGTCCCGAGATTTCTTAAAAATAAAATTTTAATTTCGTAAAAAACACGATTTTTGCATTGGTCCATGCAACTTTGAAAGCGAATATCTCAAAAACTAATCGCTAGATTTGTGAAATTTTAACACATTTTTATCATCAGTTTTCGAGATAATTCAGGTGCATCTTTTTAAATGGGACACTCTGTATAGATTCTAACAATCCGACTAAGTGGCATCCTGGTTTATACCTATATGTGCCCTAATAACACACCTTGTTCCCGGAAAGTCCCCTGTACGTCGGTAACGTACGTAATAGTACGTGCTAGTAACGTTCCCAGCAGCGGTCTAGGGACAGTTCCGAACGGAACGTCCCATATTGGTGCACAATTTTGGGGAAAAATCTGTGCCTTAAAATGTACGTCCTGTGAACGATCCCACCAGCAGTTCAATTCATATAGAACGTTGGTAGAACGTCTGTTTTGGACGTAAGATAAATCTCACGCGCCGTTTTTTTACAAAAATTCAAGTCAACTTTTTTAACAATTTGATAGAAAAAGTCTGCTTATTTTTTGCGTACCTAATTTATGGACGGCCCCTTATCGGCTTTGAAATTTTGAATCCTTTTGTTTCCGAGCGAGTTCATTGGTTATGCGTTTCCTTCGGCTAGTTTGTTATCTAACACATGACATTTGGTATCTCCTCTTCTCCTACTCATTTGTTGAAGGATCGTTCTGGAGTGCGTTCAGCGGCGGCTAGAGCCAAACCAAAATTGGCATTAGCCGTTCAGAAATGGCCCCAGCTTGATAAAAGTGGTTAGCAATACCGTTTAAGATCGGCTAAAGCCATACCAGTTTTTAAGGAACTCGAAAGCGCCACTAGAATTGGCACCGCTTGTTGTTATTGGTCCGCGGGCGACGCCAACGAAAAAAAAAATAAGTTGCGAGGTTTTCCTCACACATTACTACATTAAAGAAAATTCAGAAAATCATTTGAAAATGAAAAGTGCAACACGTTTCTCCATTTTTTCTTGCGTACAATGAATTGTGTAGACGCCATACTTGTGGATTGTGAGGAGAATGCGTTTATTTTGCGGACAGAAGGTAGGGAGTAGGTATCTGTTTAGAAAAAGCTATCAAATGGCCATGGCTTAAATTTCCGACAGTCCCTTTCCTTTTTAAACTGTCCGTGCCTAGCAAAAATACTAAAGATACGACAGTCGGCTTTGCGCGTTCAAAGCTGTTTCGGCAATGTCAATGCCATTTTTGACATTTTGAGTGGAAGGGGTAAAACCGTTTTTGGTTTGGCTCCAGCCGCCGCTGAACACGCCCCTGTTATTCCCGATTTGGATCGATTTTTTTGTGACATTTACTCTGTGATCGTTAAAATCACCTCTAGTGTGTTATCTTTCTGAGCAAAAAAAGGTCTCCGGGAGGTTTAGGAAACGTCCACCGGACGACCGGAGGGGGGACGTAAAAAAACAGGTTCCAGGGACGTTCCAACAATGTCTATGTAACGTCCCAAGGGACCTTCTCGGCGACCAAACAGGTCGTTCCCGGAACGTACTGTAAGTTATGGTGGGACGTGGCAGGTTGTTGCTGTATAATTTGAGAAAATATTTGTAAATAGTGTTTAAATTTTGGGGGTACATGTTTGTGTGTAAACCTGTTGCATTCCCCGTGGCAACCAAATAAATAAATAAATCACATGACACGACATGTATTTGAAGTGATTTTTATGCATATGAACATCATAGCACATTATAAACCTAGGAACTAAAGTGCTACTTTTAATCCCGCGGCGAAAGGTTTGTAGCCCGACTGTAGGGAGGGCTACAGTTCGCTAAGGGATTAAAAGACGCTTTAATCCTGAGGTTTATATATTATTTTATGCACTTTAGGAGAAGATTATTGTTAAAATCACGTTATTTCTAAGCCAAATGGATCGTCGACTACAAGAAAGGGTGCTAAGAATGAAATCTTGGCCAGGAACAAGTGGTGTTTGGCTTGACTTGCGATAAATTTAATTATAGTTTTCTAGGGATTGATTTTTTTAACCCATTAGAGATTAAAAGTGACACTTTAGTCCTTAAAAAGAGGGATTAAATGTACCTGTTTAATCCCTAACGTGGAAGGGGTAAAACCGTTTTTGGTTTGGCTCCAGCCGCCGCTGAACACGCCCCTGTTATTCATTGTGACATTTACTCTGTGATCGTTAAAATCACCTGAAGTGTGTTATATTTCTGAGCAAAAAAAGGTCTCCGGGTGGTTTAGTAAACGTCCACCGGACGACCGGAGGGGGGACGTAAAAAAACAGGTTCCAGGGACGTTCCAACAATGTCTATGTAACGTCCCAAGGGACCTTCTCGGCGACCAAACAGGTCGTTCCCGGAACGTACTGTAAGTTATGGTGGGACGTCGCAGGTTGTTGCTGTATAATTTGAGAAAATATTTGTAAATAGTGTTTAAATTTTGGGAGTACATGTTTGTGTGTAAACCTGTTGCATTCCCCGTGGCAACCAAATATAATTTGAAGTGATTTTTATGCATATGAACATCATAGCACATTATAAACCTAGGGACTAAAGTGCTACTTTTAATCCCGCGGCGAAAGGCTAAGGGATTAAAAGATGCTTTAGTCCTGAGGTTTATATATTATTTTATGCACTTTAGGAGAAGATTATTGTTAAGATCACGTTATTTCTAAGCCAAATGGATCGTCGACTACAAGAAAGGGTGCTAAGAATGAAATCTTGGCCAGGAACAAGTGGTGTTTGGCTTGACTTGCGATAAATTTAATTATAGTTTTCTAGGGATTAATTTTTTTAACCCATAAGAGATTAAAAGTGACACTTTAGTCCTTAAAAAGAGGGATTAAATGTACCTGTTTAATCCCTAGCGTGGAAGGGGTAAAACCGTTTTTGGTTTGGCTCCAGCCGCCGCTGAACACGCCCCTGTTATTCCCGATTTGGATCGATTTTTTTGTGACATTTACTCTGTGATCGTTAAAATCACCTGAAGTGTGTTAACTTTCTGAGCAAAAAAAGGTCTCCGGGAGGTTTAGGAAACGTCCACCGGACGACCGGAGGGAGGACGTAAAAAAACAGGTTTCACGGACGTTCCAACAATGTCTATGTAACGTCCCAAGGGACCTTCGCGGCGACCAAACAGGTCGTTCCCGGAACGTACTGTAAGTTATGGTGGGACGTCGCAGGTTGTTGCTGTTTAATTTGAGAAAATATTTGTAAATAGTGTTTAAATTTTGGGGGTACATGTTTTTGTGTAAACCTGTTGCATTCCCCGTGGCAACCAAATAAATAAATAAATCACATGACACGACATGTATTTGAAGTGATTTTTATGCATATGAACATCATAGCACATTATAAACCTAGGGACTAAAGTGCTACTTTTAATCCCGCGGCGAAAGGTTTGTAGCCCGACTGTAGGGAGGGCTACAGTTCGCTAAGGGATTAAAAGACGCTTTAGTCCTGAGGTTTATATATTATTTTATGCACTTTAGGAGAAGATTATTGTTAAAATCACGTTATTTCTAAGCCAAATGGATCGTCGACTACAAGAAAGGGTGCTAAGAATGAAATCTTGGCCAGGAACAAGTGGTGTTTGGCTTGACTTGCGATAAATTTAATTATAGTTTTCTAGGGATTAATTTTTTTAACCCATTAAAGATTAAAAGTGACACTTTAGTCCTTAAAAAGAGGGATTAAATGTACCTGTTTAATCCCTAACGTGGAAGGGGTTTTTGGTTTGGCTCCAGCCGCCGCTGAACACGCCCCTGTTATTCATTGTGACATTTACTCTGTGATCGTTAAAATCACCTGAAGTGTGTTATATTTCTGAGCAAAAAAAGGTCTCCGGGAGGTTTAGTAAACGTCCACCGGACGACCGGAGGGGGGACGTAAGAAAACAGGTTCCAGGGACGTTCCAACAATGTCTATGTAACGTCCCAAGGGACCTTTTCGGCGACCAAACAGGTCGTTCCCGGAACGTACTGTAAGTTATGGTGGGACGTCGCAGGTTGTTGCTGTATAATTTGAGAAAATATTTGTAAATAGTGTTTAAATTTTGGGGGTACATGTTTGTGTGTAAACCTGTTGCATTCCCCGTGGCAACCAAATAAATAAATAAATCACATGACACGACATGTATTTGAAGTGATTTTTATGCATATGAACATCATAGCACATTATAAACCTAGGGACTAAAGTGCTACTTTTAATCCCGCGGCGAAAGGCTAGGGATTAAAAGATGCTTTAGTCCTGAGGTTTATATATTATTTTATGCACTTTAGGAGAAGATTATTGTTAAAATCACGTTATTTCTAAGCCAAATGGATCGTCGACTACAAGAAAGGGTGCTAAGAATGAAATCTTGGCCAGGAACAAGTGGTGTTTGGCTTGACTTGCGATAAATTTAATTATAGTTTTCTAGGGATTAATTTTTTTAACCCATTAAAGATTAAAAGTGACACTTTAGTCCTTAAAAAGAGGGATTAAATGTACCTGTTTAATCCCTAACGTGGAAGGGGTAAAACCGTTTTTGGTTTGGCTCCAGCCGCCGCTGAACATGCCCCTGTTATTCATTGTGACATTTACTCTGTGATCGTTAAAATCACCTGAAGTGTGTTATCTTTGAGCAAAAAAACGTCCACCGGACGACCGGAGGGGGGACGTAAAAAAACAGGTTCCAGGGACGTTCCAACAATGTCTATGTAACGTCCCAAGGGACCTTCTCGGCGACTAAACAGGTCGTTCCCGGAACGTACTGTAAGTTATGGTGGGACGTCGCAGGTTGTTGCTGTATAATTTGAGAAAATATTTGTAAATAGTGTTTAAATTTTGGGAGTACATGTTTGTGTGTAAACCTGTTGTATTCCCCGTGGCCACCAAATAAATAAATAAATCACATGACACGACATGTATTTGAAGTGATTTTTATGCATATGAACATCATAGCACATTATAAACCTAGGGACTAAAGTGCTACTTTTAATCCCGCGGAGAAAGGCTAAGGGATTAAAAAATGCTTTAGTCCTGAGGTTTATATATTATTTTATGCACTTTAGGAGAAGATTATTGTTAAAATCACGTTATTTCTAAGCCAAATGGATCGTCGACTACAAGAAAGGGTGCTAAGAATGAAATCTTGGCCAGGAACAAGTGGTGTTTGGCTTGACTTGCGATAAATTTAATTATAGTTTTCTAGGGATTAATTTTTTTAACCCATTAGAGATTAAAAGTGACACTTTAGTCCTTAAAAGAGGGATTAAATGTACCTGTTTAATCCCTAACGTGCGATTTGGGAACGAAACGATAAAATTTTACGTCTTTTCGAACTTCTGGATCGCAAGCTAAATTTGTCTGTTCCTTCGAGTATCTCTCACCGGAATGGAGAAACGCGGAGCAATCGAGCCCAAGAAACAAGAAAACTCCGTGAAAAAGCCCCACCTCTTTTCCGGACTTTTCGCGCTTCTCTCCAATAGAAACTGCAGACAGTTGGTCCACTTTGACATCGCTGACCAATGGAAAAAGGGCTTTTTAATGACGCCAAATGGAAAAATTTTGTTTATAAATAATGTATGTTGTTAAAAGCGATGGATCTTCTTCGAGGAGATAAAAAATTAAGCCGGGAAACCGGTCTGGAAAGAAGGTTCCTCTTTCTTACGTAACATAACGAATCTACTTGGGATGAGATTTTAAATTAAGAAAAAAGGAGAAATTTAAGGAGATGCATAGGTATCTGTAAAAATAATATAAAATGTAAATAAGAATTTTGGATCTCATGGAAGTTATTAAAAATAGTTTTCACAACTAGTGGCTAAAATAGTGCTTTTTTACAAGTGCAGCGAGATATTTAAAACGCAACTAAAAAAAAGCACAGTTTAGCCACGAGTTGTTAACCCTATTTTTTTAATGCCTTTATCAAAAAATCCAAGAAAAACATTAAAATACTTTTAAAAATCTCAAACGAAGAGCACTTCTCGCAACACACCATATTTACACTATAAATCAAGGCGGCTGGTAAATGAAATAACAATGTTTTTCTTAGCGATGTGCCTTTTTACTCGGTGACGTTCATTGTTGCGACATTTTAATCTTTGACAGATTGATATTTTGACGATGTTTTTAAATGATATTTTCGTATATACTTGGTGAAAACTGGCGGAAATGGCTTAATTTTTAAGTAACAATAATTAGATTTTTTCAGTATTACTATTTTCCACTATTTCTCTTTAATTTTGGGTAAAAAACGGACAGAAATCTTTTTCTGCGCCCGTGATAAAAGAGAAAAGTTTTTTTTTGCATCGGTAACCAAAAAAGTTATGCTTTAGTTATCTGCAGACAGTTACTAAAATTATGTTTTTGATGAAGGTATGAAAATAGTAGTTTTCACAACTAGTGGCTAAAATAGTGCTTTTTTTACAAGCGTTGGTTTAAATAACAAGTGCAGCGAGGTATTTAAAAACGCGAGTAAAAAAAGCACAGTTTAGCCGCGAGTTGTGAACACAATTTTTTTAAAATACCTTTATCAAAAAATCTAAGAGAAACAGGAATATACTTTTAAAAACCTTGAACGAAGACCATTTCCCGCATCACGCCATCTTTACAATATAAATCAAGGCGACTGGTAAATGAAATAACGGTGGTTTCCTTGGCGATGTGCCTTTTTACTCGGTGACGTTCATTGTTGCGACATTTTCATCTTTGACAGTTTGATATATTAACAATGTTTTTAAATGATTTTTTCGTAAATACTTGGTGAAAACTAGCGGAAGCAGCTTAATTTTTAGGCAAGAACAACCCGTGATAAAAAATAGTAATTTACGTTGCAAGGCCAGGAAATGGTCTATTAAAGTACAAGTCTAGATGTTTACGGACGAAGCGGAACCGAGTCCGAAATATCTAGACTTGTACTTTAATGACATTTCACGGCCGTGTATCGTACAACGTTTTATTTCATACCGT
Organism: Oxystoma pomonae; assembly: GCA_963921995.1. Lineage (NCBI taxonomy): Eukaryota > Metazoa > Arthropoda > Insecta > Coleoptera > Brentidae > Oxystoma > Oxystoma pomonae. The sequence continues at coordinate 87,053,973 of OY998166.1, read as the reverse complement.
TTTATTTAATTTAAAATAAAAATAATTTTTTTTGAGAAGACAGCGACAATCAATATACCAAAAAAATGTCATGTCATCTATATTTGTTTCAACAATTACTTTACAATTTTCCATCAAATTATTGTCAAAATTTTGAAGTCCAGTCATTTTTGAATTGGTTGGACAGAAACAAATAAAGTTTATTTGTTTCTGTCACGTAGAACAGTGAAAATGTACGCAATTTTGAAAAAAAAGCCTCAACAGAAAAACTGATTCCAGCCAAATCTTCAGTAAGATATAAACAAGAATATGAAACATTCTGCGAATGGACAAAGACTTTTAATGTGGAAAATACCGTCAAATGTTATGTTGGCCTACTTCTTAGATGTTGTAAGTATTAAGTTAGTTTTATTAAAAAAAAATGTGTTAAATACCTACTTTGTAAAAATACGTCGTATTTTCGTAATTTTTAATTTCCTTACTTTTTCAGTCACAAAAATCCAGCAGTTCAACGCTATGGGCAAAATATTCGATGGTAAAATCTATGTTGGTAGTAAATGAGAACGTGGATATATCCAGATTTCCCAAACTGATAGCATTTTTAAAGAAAGAATCTGTAGGCCACCAACCGACCCAATCTTAATTTTGTTAATTAAGGTAAGTTTTTTGGTTTCCATTAAATAAAAATATATTTTTTTAACTGAATTTGAGCAATAGGAAATTTACACAGGGGGATTTGGTATTTATACTTTTCTTCCTTTTTAAATTATTATTTTTTGTATTGTTTCAGGTTGTGGCGCTACTAGGTATTGCCGGAGGGTGTCGAAGGGAGGAGCTCTACAACCTAAGTGACGATGATATTCAAGATATAGGGACACAGTTGATTATTAGCATAAACCAAACAAAAACTTACATTAAAAGAGTGTTTACAGTCATTGAAGAATCATTTTTAAGCATATTCCGTAGTTATCACCATCTGTGACCCACCAACATTCCCGAAAAAGCGCTTTTTGTCGGCTACAGGAAAGGAAGATGTATTAGCTAAAGAGTGGGCATCCATACAATTGGGGGAGCGCCTCAAAAAATTGCGGAATATTTGAATTTATCCAATCCCGAAAGGTACACGGGACACTGCTTCCGCAGAACGTCTGCCACGTTATTAGCAAACGCGGGAGCAGATGTTAATATGCTAAAACGTCACGGCGGCTGGAAGAGCACCTCTGTGGCCGTAAAATATTTCGAGGAGTCTTTAGAGACAAACACAAAAGTAGCTAGAATGATCCAGGGAGGAGAAAACGTTCAAGTTCTAGACCAACAACGCCAAACCCAAAGTTACTCTTCCTCGCGAAAAGCTAACCCCGAAAAAGATTGCTCGGCTGCTGCTCATGTAATTTCAAATAATTCCAATTGCACAATTAATGTGAATATTTATAAGTAATTTTTAGTAGTTTATTGTATAAAATATTTGTTTTTCATTAATAATATAGATTTGTTCACAAATATACCATTTTGCTTATAAAAATTCAGAAATTTAGTTTGAGTCCGGTAATGTTATTTTACCGGACTAGTGATGTAATAGGTAATTTCCCGGAGTCAAATTAATTCCGTAAGAGTACAGTATGAAATAAAAAGTTTTTTTACATTGGTAACCAAAAAAGTCATGCTTTTTTTCTGCAGCCTGTTACTAAAATCATGTTTTTGATGAAAGTATAAAAAGAATCTTTAATTTACTTTAGGCCTATCGCTAGACGATTTTTGACCGTTTAGGATCAGTATTGAAGTTTTTTTGGTTCTAGATTTTTTTGGATTATAGATATTTTGAGAATTTTTATGTTTGTCCAGTACTAATATAAGAAACTGTAAAATAAAACAAATTTTTGTCATATTTTTTTCTTATTTACCTGTCACAACGTTTCGAATCCGCTGGACTTATCGCGCAAAAATAATCAGTTGGTGCGCATGATGGGGGAAGTGATCGAAATTGACAGAACAGCGTGCAATTAGTTGATGTGATTTTAAGCAATTTGTTCAGAATGAAAGAATACATATATTATTGTATTTTTATAAAACTGCTTTAGAAAATTAGGTTTTGCACACCTCAAGCTGATATCGGTACTTTGCGCATACTGTGTGCAAAGCATTTTGCGCCGACCGCCGTAGCGCAGTGGGAAGCGTATCTGCCTACCGCACGGAAGGTTCCGGATTTGAATCCCGGCTAGGTGCATGGATATTATGTGTTTGTCTTTAACTTTGCAAAAACTTTTCTCAATATAAAAAAAAAGCATTTTGTGCAAGGATGTATCAACTTACATTGAATGATGTGTCGACTTGGCACACAGATATTTTATCTTAATGCAGGGTTTTTTAATCACTAAAAACCACAACAAATCAATTCAGAATTTAGTTTTTATCAAAGGATAACGGACGGCGAACTAGTGATTTTCGGGATCCGTTGATTTGACCAATTTTTTTATGTGTTGTAGAGGATTTAATCTTCAACAACTTTTAAATTAGATATTATAGGCATTCTGTAGGTCATCGCAGCTTTCAAATAGTTATTTACTTAACAAGTGCGGAAAGTTATACTTTGCCCCATGCACCGGCGTTTGCACGAACGACGGGCCAGCAGAGTTCGGGCAAGCCGTAAGTGCGGAAAATACCTTCCGCACGCGTTAGGTACAACATTTTTCCTACAAGCGTGCCGAATATCAAAATACTTTGTTATTTTTTAGTTAAAACCTACTAAAAATGAAAAAATAATCAAAACTACGAATTTTATGTTTTATTCAAAACTAAACTTTAACAAGCTTAAAAAAAATTATTTTTGTGGTAATTATTAATCACGGTAAAATTGAAAGTACCACTGCTCATGTTGCTTAATGCCATCGTCGACTGCAAGTCTTCCTGATTCATCACTGAGCAACAGTGTGCTCAACAACAAGCGTGCTCAACAGCGTGCGCAAAAATTTTTTTTTGCTCAACAGGGTGCGGAATTTTTTTTACGCACGGCGATATGCTAGTACAAGACCCTACGGACAACATTATTTTCAAAATGAAGGGAAAATTTAGCGCCCTAATAAATTAACAGAAAATATTGGTTGCGTAGAGGGCAAAGGGTGAGGGAATAAATCGAAAAAAAGATTTTCTTCGACCAGGATTTGAACCCGGGACCTCTAGAATACCAATCTAATGCTCTACCAACTGAGCTACCGAGAAACTGGGGTTTTGACAGGTGATTCGGAAATCTTTTCGTCCGATTCATTTGTTAGTAGGGCGGAGATCTTTGAAGCCTACTGATATCTATTTATCTATCAACCAACGATACACGACATATATCATCTTATTGGAGGTGTCAGATGGCTAATTTCCAACGTATAATTTAATGAAGGGAAAATTTAGCGCCCTAATAAATTAATAGAAAAGATTGGTGGCGTAGAGGGCAAAGGGTGAGGGAATAAATCGGAAAAAAGTTTTTCCTCGGCCAGGATTTGAACCCGGGACCTCTAGAATATCAATCTAATGCTCTACCAACTGAGCTACCGAGGAACTGGGGTTTTGACAGGTTATTCGGAAATCTTTTCGTCCGATTAATTTGTTAGTAGGGAGGAGATCTTTGAAGCCTACTGATATCTATTTATCTATCAACCAACGATACACGACATATAGCGTCTTATTGGAGGTGTCAGATGGCGAATTTCCAACGAATAATTTAATGAAGGGAAAATTTAGCGCCCTAATAAATTAATAGAAAAGATTGGTGGCGTAGAGGGCAAAGGGTGAGGGAATAAATCGGAAAAAAGTTTTTCCTCGGCCAGGATTTGAACCCGGGACCTCTAGAATATCAATCTAATGCTCTACCAACTGAGCTACCGAGGAACTGGGGTTTTGACAGGTTATTCGGAAATCTTTTCGTCCGATTAATTTGTTAGTAGGGGGGAGATCTTTGAAGCCTACTGATATCTATTTATCTATCAACCAACGATACACGACATATAGCGTCTTATTGGAGGTGTCAGATGGCGAATTTCCAACGAATAATTTAATGAAGGGAAAATTTAGCGCCCTAATAAATTAATAGAAAAAATTGGTGGCGTAGAGGGCAAAGGGTGAGGGAATAAATCGGAAAAAAGTTTTTCCTCGGCCAGGATTTGAACCCGGGACCTCTAAAATACCAATCTAATGCTCTACCAACTGAGCTACCGAGGAACTGGGGTTTTGACAGGTTATTCGGAAATCTTTTCGTCCGATTCATTTGTTAGTAGGGGGGAGATCTTTGAAGCCTACTGATATCTATTTATCTATCAACCAACGATACACGACATATAGCGTCTTATTGGAGGTGTCAGATGGCGAATTTCCAAGGAATAATTTAATGAAGGGAAAATTTAGGGCCCTAATAAATTAATAGAAAAGATTGGTGGCGTAGAGGGCAAAGGGTGAGGGAATAAATCGGAAAAAAAGTTTTTCCTCGGCCAGGATTTGAACCCGGGACCTCTAGAATACCAGTTTAATGCTCCAGCAACTGAGCTACCGAGGAACTGGGGTTTTGACTGGCTATTCGGAAATCCTTTCGTCCGATTTATTTGTTATTAGGGGGAGATCTTTGAAGCCTACTGCGGCTTTAAAAACCTAGAGATTTATTCCGTCGTTTTTGAAATTTTCTGATTAAGAAAATACGACTACGCCACTGGAAAAATTTAATTTTGTGATATAATTCTATAATTCTTAGATCAATTCTGGCAAGTTTGCTACTCGTAGGTTGAGGAATTTTGGTGAAAATGCTAAAAAGGAATATGCAAGAAATTGTTCAAATTGGCATCATTTTTGCTAGGGTTTTTTCAATTTTTCTGGTAGAAGGAGAGGTTTCGGCTACACTATTATTATTTACTTGTTGATAGCGAATTAAATTTGCAACATTTTTCACTTTTGTCACTTTTGACAGTCTATCACCGTTTAGAAGTTATCCAAGAAAAACTCTTTTTAGAAATTTTTTGGAGGTTAGAAATGACAGTTCCCGAGGAGGTAGCAATGGGGACTTTTAGTATGTTAAACGGTGGACCTTCCTAAGCTTGTTAATCAGAAAACAATTTGCCTATCCTAATAATAGAGATAACAGTTATTATTTTGGTAAATGAAAAGTATTGATATTTAAAAGGATGCATTGCGAACGTAACTTTTAAGTGGATTCATTATAAAACCATGCAAAACTAGGTTTTTGGCCTTGATCTAAATTTATTTTGAAGTATGACGTTAATAATTTCGAGGATTAGTTGTTATGACATTGTTTACATAGATAATATTTTTGAGTATTTTAAATAATTGCCAGGTGAGTATGAAAAAGTTTCGTCACACTACTTTTCGTTCAAAATGCGATCGTGAAAACCACTGTCAGCGTTTGCAGGTGTACCAACATTTCGATGTTATTTTTGGTCACAAAAAGTCGAAAACTACCTATCATAGTGACATCGACTTTAACTTTTGTTAAAAACGACATTAAATGAATCGCGTAATTACGACAAACTAATTATTGAATAAAACACGTGCACGCTTAACATTTAATAACATTTACCATAGCATAGACCACCCTCTACTGGACTCGAGTGTAGAACTAAATGAGCTAGATAAGGTCCTCCGGAAGTGCAAAAACAACAAATCGCCAGGAATTGATGGGATTCCGTATGAATTTTTAAAACATTTATCACAAAATTGGCGTCTGTATTTGTGCTCTCTTTTCAGTCATATTTTGAGTCAACAAAGGGTTCCATCTTCCTGGTGCAATGTACTTTTTTCTATGTTCCACAAAAAGGGTCCAAGGGACGACCCAAATAAAGCTGTAGCCTTAAAGTCTTTACGCAAATTCTTCTTAACCGGATTTTCATTTGGCTAGACAACAATCCAATAATCCCTGAGACACAGTCAGGTCACAGTCTGTAGTGGACAATCATTTAAGACTAAAGCATCGCAATTTATTGAGCTTTCGACTCAATTTCGCATACACTATTCTGGTCAAAGCTCTACGATCTAGGTTTCAGTTCCTGTTTATTCGCACAATTAGTTCGCTGTACGAGGGAGGCTCTGTCCAGATAAGAGCTGCTGATGGGTTTACCCGGAAATTACATATAACTAGTGAAGTTTTGCAAGGCGAATCGCTAAGCCCAACTTTATTCAATTGCTTTATCGCTGGCATGGAACGCTTTTTCCGCGAAAAAGTAGCTGAGAGTAAATCTCTTGATGCATTGAATGATCTGATTCTATTACTTTTTGCTGACGACCTTGTAGTATTGGGCCTCTCGGAGATCGACCTTCAGAAAAAATTAAATATTTTACAGGAATATGCCAAACTAAACCAACTAACCTTTTTCAGTTGAGCAGGGGGTCCCAACAAAGGTAATTTTACTTTTAAGATAAACAACCGACCACTGGAGGTGGTCAACGAATTCGTACATCTTGGCGTTACTTTTTCTGGTTCAGGCTGCTTTAGAGCAATGGCCAACTCGACCGTCTTCAGAGCAAAACAGGCAGCCGGAGGATTGCATTGAAAATGCTTTTCCAATCAACAATTTTGAACAGCTTTTCCAGTTGCCTAGCTGTCTGGGGTTCTCGCTACATCGATGTACTAGAAAAAACTCAAATATCATTCTACAAAAATCTTCTACTGTTGCCTCGTACTACCTCCTCAATCATTGACACAGGGTCAACCCATCTATCATTCTACGTCTTCAAGTTGACGCTAAACTTTTTTATCAAGTTGTTGTTTATGGACGGGTCACGGTTGCCAAAGATTTGCCTCAATCGACAAATAGCACTTCTCAACACGACAGAGCCAAGTGCTAGGTTCAACTGGGCTTATAACTTTCAAAATAAATGACATGACCTTAAGAGCCGCCGCGCAGCCATCCTTGAGCAGCTCTAAATAATCCTTTACAATAAAGATGTGCAAATAGCGCATAATCAACTTACACACTATTTTACACAAACTTCGACCCACCACCAGAAGGTACACTATACCTAAATTTCGATTGCCCATTGAATTTAATTAGATTAATTGCCAGGCTTCGAGTGTCTACCACCTACATTTGCCAATTTTCATATAAAGGCATAAGCTACAAAATTACACAAAATGAAATATGCAGCGTCTTCAACATGTATGAAGCTGAAACACTCCACCACCTTCTCTCTGTCTGCCCCTTATATAGAGGCCTTCGTCCTACAACATGGGCAAATGCGGGCTATATAGTACAAGTCCTAGATAATCTAACTATTCATGACGTCAAGCAAATAGCCACCGTCATCTTATACGAATACTTAAGCTACGTTCTTTTTTGAGAAACGAATAGGTAAACAGGTACAAGCAAAATTTTTTGAGAGAGCCTCTGTCTCCAAATTCTTCTTTTAATTGTTAAGTATAAAAAAACAAAATAAACTAGCTGAATTATTAGGATTATTAACTAGCATAGTATTATTTATATTTATCTGCTATTAATTTTAGTTATAAGGTTTTTTTTCTAATGTTATAAAAATTTCTAGGCTTAGAATAATATAGTATAAAAATGTAAATTTTTAAAAACAATAAAGTACAGTTACAGTTAATAACATTTACCATTTAATGCTGACCGTCACTTATGCAATCTAACATCTAATATCTATGCATTAAGCACTTGTATAAACACTTGTATTAGGATGAGTTGATTTTAATTTTAAGCATTATAAATTAAAGATGTGCATTGTGTATCATATTACTGGGTAAACCCAATTTAACACTCAAACTCTTGATTTATAAATGCAGTTTGCAGTTCAGCAGTTGGCGCATCTCTGTCTCTTTATTCGTTGTAAGAGTAAAAGGGACAGATACGCTCAAACTGCTTAACTGCGAGTGTGAACTGTGCTTATAACCCCTGATTTGAGTTGAGGAGTTGGAGCTATCTATCTCTTTATCCCTAGTAAGAAGTGAAAGAGACAGAGATGCTGGAACTACGATCGCAAACTGCGTTTATAAATGAAGCTTAAATAAGGCTTTATGCAGGTCAATATAGTAGTCAAGGGACATAGAGTCGAAATTAGGCCTCCGTGGGCCTTTTGATGATGATCTTACAAAACCTGTTTTAATCGGTTAATAATAGACCACTTAACATCACCTTGCCAGTGAACAGCCTCAAAAGTGCTGCAGTTAAAAAGTGAGGTTATGGCGACAAAATATTTTTTTAAATCTTAGCGGTTTGACTTACGATGATGAAATTTTGTACACATATTGGCCTTCCAGACAGATTAAATAATATAATTTAAAAAATAACATTTAGTGCAGGGCCGGTAGAGGGCAAAATGTGTTTCTAGATTGTTCCCTGTATCTCCTGAACGACTTATCCTGCACACTTAAAACTATGTGGTTTTGTAGTACATACTATTATCAATCAAGCAAAGGCGTTACATAAATGAGTTTATATTTTGAAAAAACCAGCTGTCACGCAAAGATGCAAAGTTAGTTGGTTCGAAAAAAGCGCGTTAAAGTGAAAAACTTGGAAGTTCCCCTTTGGGCCACCGTAGCTACGCCAATGATAGCATCCACGCTCGCTTAAAACAGGCGACCGCGGATCGATGCTCGATGCATTCAGCAGGTTCAATGACCTCTCGATGCACACGAAAGCAGGCCAGGCTACACAGAACCTAGCAGCGGAGATAGCTGCTATTGGATTTACGACATGCGGGCAGACTTTTTGCTGTGACTTGGTTTGAGTCACGGCGGCATTTGTTAGAGGCTTGAGATTTGAAATAATTTTTAGTATTTTTAATACAATCTAAAGTAATTGTTTCTTATTTCAAAAATTACATTTAAGAAGATTTTAAGAGATGTTTGTTTTAGGGGAAGCACTGCTTCCCTTGCTTCCATGGACACCTCCGCGTGAAGTGTTAGCAATTTAGTTTTGAAATTGCGTTGTGTTTGGTTTATATGTGTAAATTTCGGTGTAGTGCAAAAGTGCGTGCTTTTTCGAGATCCGTCATAACCTCCCCGTTCAGCGAGTGTATTGCTGGTTGCGCTCCCCTGGGGGCTTATTCTTGAATTTCGTAGGAAAGATCGCACCGGAACGGTCCTCTCCCTGATATTGACCAATAATAAGCTTTGAAGCGATCACGAGTTCTCCGAAACCTCTCCGATCACGACCGAAGCTCACTCGATTGCCGTGTATCGTAGGAACTTTCCTACAGTTTCATACACCTGGTCCAGGGGCTACGAAATTCAAGAGTCATCCCCCTGGTTTGTCAGCGATTATTCCAAACCTCTTGTGTATGTGGTTGTATAGCGTCCTTAATAGGGACTGAATAAATAGGTGTATGGGTGTCCCGCTGTATTTTGACTTCCCAGTTAGCGCCGTTATTATTAATGTTAGAGAAAAGGCTAAATGCAAAACTTGTATAACTGTTTGCACAATTTGAAACGTTCACTACCACCAGTATTTTTCTGTCCATTTATCACACACCAACTACAATAACTTTTGAACCACTGGGAATTTTCTAATAATTCAAGTAGCTACACATTCAGTTTGATCTTCTGAACAAAATTTCGCCAATTTGTTTTAGGGTCACTAAACTGCCGCTGGTCCACGAGTATTCATAAAAAAAAATATTTCTGAGACAAATTAAGCTGCCATTCTGCAAAACATGCCGTAACACATAATCCAGGTTGGTCTTCACATTTCGGGCAATAATACTTTGACATCTTTCTTATATTTCGTTTCGAGCACCACCTGCACTTTTTCACAGTATTTTTTTCTCCAACAGTTTCAGCTGCATAGTGGTGTGCCTGGAAATCTGTGGCTTGTGGCTTCAAAAATTGTTTTGTTTTGACAAGTTCGTTAAAGAGTTCTTCACGAAATGCTTTACGAGTTTTTTTAGTTTGGCGTTTCTTTTTGTAAAGGAAATAGGTATTGCAGATGCAGATATCTACCAAATGGAAAAAGATTTTTCGATACCATTTTATTGTATTTCTTGGACTGGAATAATATGACATCACCTGGTCAGCTCTGTCAACTCCAGACATATGTCCATTATAATCTAGAACGCTCTGTTGTTTTAGTTTTTCGTGGCCTCTTTTTGTTGTAATTTCAACCATCTGATGTTTGCAACAAGTGCTTATCATTCTGACGTCTCCCTTATCTTTCCATTTGGTTACAACAACAATTCTCCCTTTGCGTTTCCAGATAGCTTCCCCTGTTTTTAGCTTCTTGTTGAGTATTTTTTTTTGGATTTCTTTTTTTTTTAACTCTCAAAGTGCCGACCATTCGAGTATTTTGCAAGAGCAAAAATTCGGCAAGTGAGACACTAGTGTAAAAGATCTCTACATACAGTATATGACTTTCGTCGGCCAAGGTATCCTTACCCACATAAACAATTATATTTAGGATAAATCCAATATCAGTGGTTAACTCGAAGAGTTTGATTCCATATTTATTCTTTTGTTGGATATGTACTAGCGAAAACTCAGTCTTCCTCGCCACAATATCATCGCCCCATCAATGCTCAAATATTGCCCTGGAGTGTAACTTGAGAGTACTTTTTGCAAAATGGGTTGTATTTTGAAAAGCCGATCTGCGATGTCCGAGAATCTATTCCGAGACATGTTTTGCCCGAAAACAGGATGAAAATACAACTGATCTTTACTCCACTGTTTTCCCAAAGTGGGAAAGCGGATATTACCACTAAGGCAGCATAAGCCTAGGAAGCTTTTCATTTCTTCAGCACATGTATCCTGCCATTGTAGTTTCTTTCTTTACAGGTAGATACCGGCTGTTTATCGAAATTGGCTCATCTGTTTATTCCACGGACAATTATCTCAATGATGGTGTCATCAAAAAATAGCTGAAAATATTGTAACGCGGAAGCATTTTCCGGAAAATCTATATTGCTGAACTCTTGCAGCGTAAAATGAAACGTTGTGCGATCTTCTTCTGTGTCAGTCCACTCATTACCAGAATTGTCTGAGGTTTGGGATAATTTTGTTTTTGAAGAGCTTGGAGTGTTAACCACATTGTCATCTGCATCGCTCTGTATTTCTTGGTCACTGTCAGCGACAGAATCATCACTTGAAAAATCTTGTCCTTCGGCATCTTCGGACGTATCCGACCAGTTTGACATATTTGGTAACTCTTCTAGTTCAGCTTGAGTCAATGGGCGCTTTGAGTTTCTTTTGTTCAACCCACTAAAAATATATAACCTCAAAAGTTTACAACAATAAGCAAAAGTTAAATTTTACCTTGCTTTCTCAGTGGAATCCATGTTTTGTAACAACACTGATAATTAAAATCAACTGCACGTGTTCGAATAAAAGCAAAACTACACTCAGCAAACCAACGGCCACTCAAGTGGCCATGCGCGCGCCTCAAACTTCGCGATAGACCGAAGAAACCATAAGCGCCACCATTCGTAGCCCAGTTAGTATACGGATAAAGCAGAAAAGATTTATGTCCAGGCGCCCTCTATGTGAAGGACTAATAAAACAATTTTTCTAGTTTCACTTGAAAACAATTTTATTTTCCTATTCTTGATTGAAGAATATAATTAAAATAGCTTTCTTGCTTGAATTAAATTATAGAACATTATTCTCCAGGAAAGCATACAGCATATTTAAATTCTTAATTCAAGTATTTTTTATTTTGATTCAAATCTATAGATTCTAAATAAATCAAATCAATATTCTTTACTGAAGAATCAGAGAATTTTTGATTCAAACATATATTCTTAATTGAAGTAAAAATTTTCAGAATATGCATTTCTTTTGCTAAGAAACTGCAAATTTTTATTTGAGAAATGTGGATTTAGTGAACAAAATGTTGAGATTTTTAATCACTTGAGAAAATAGTGTATACATGTACTTAACTTAACTAATTTGGCGGAAAAATATATGATGCATGGGTGATACTAAAATTAAAATTTTTAGCGAAAATTATAGTTAGCGCAATGAATGGTCGTAATGGCAAATTTTTGGGTGGGGTTTTAGAATAAAACATACTTTCCGCTGTTTTTAGCGGGGGAGCTAAAAATGATTTTGTTGATAATATTCTGGCTTCTGAGTTTCTTGGAATATTTGTACTGACAACCTAATAAACAAATCAGTGATATTTCGTTAAAAAAGGTTCAAAACACTTTTTTCAGTACTCACTTTCCTCACTCATTTGCGTGCGGAAAATTGCACTTTTCCGCAGTGAGTGCGGAAATGAATTTACCCCCATACTTTTTCGCATTAGGATTTTTAATTATTGGCTTTTTTTTCTTTACGTTCACCTGACTCTCTTTACGTCTGTTTGACGGCACATTCAAGTGGTCGTAGAAAAAGATTGTACCTAACATGTGCGTAAAATGACTGTTCTGACCTTGATTTCTGGCCAAATTCCGCTGACGCGTCGTTTGTTTATCTGAAATCGCGTGCGGAAAAGTGGCACTTTACGCACTAGTTAGGTAAACTACTATTACGCGAACTAAAATGTCAGCCCAGAATATTGTCAATTATAAAACGTTTCATTCTCTAAGAAAAAAAGAAAAAAATACAAATCTCTTAAAAAGATGGAATGATTTCGATAAGGCTTCAATTGCGATTCAAGTAGTCTAGAATTTTTAACTCAAACTTTTTTCATTTTAGGTTTGCGTAATCTTTTGTTTTTAAAGTATTTAAGAAAATGGTTGCACATGCACTTATGTAAGCAAAATATTCACTTATATCATTTAATTTTAGAGGAATTACGCGAATTTATAATATGCGAATCTCAATAGGTACTCGAAATTGATATATTAGTTGAAAACTTAACTAATTACGACTCATTTCCACCTGCCACTTTTTTTTAAAGAAAAATTCGACAACATTGTTTTATCATATTTAGCACAATCCTTTTCGGTGGATAACCGGTTGTGCCTCCAAAAATATTAGGTGGTCAGGAGAGGGATCAGCCGCTGAGGGGGGATGAGAAACGGTGAAATGATCTGGAAGTCACTGTGAATGAAGCAAAAAAGAATATCAAAATCGCTTTATATTTGAGGAAGTATTTGGAGGCGTACCAAAAGCATAAAAAATTTGACAGTATGGCGTAAAATTTTTAACATGTCTGCCAAGCCATAAGTAAAAAAAAGCATAGTGTAGAAGCAAGTTGTTAACATTATTTTTTTAATACCTTTATCAAAAAAACCAAGAAAAACAGGAAAATACTTTTAAAAATCTCGAACGAAGAGCACTTCTCGCAACACACCATCTTTATACTACAAATCAAGGCGGCTGGTAAATGAAATAACAATGCGGTTTCCATAGCGATGTGCCTTTTTACTCGGTGACGTTCATTGTTGCGACATTTTAATTTTTGATTATTGATTTTTTCGTAAATACTTGGCGAAAACCGGCGGAAATGACTTAATTTTCAGGCAAGAATAATTAGATTTTTTTAATATTACTATATTCCGCTATTTCTCTTTAATTTTGGGTAAAAAACATACAGAAATCTTTTTTTGCAACAAAACCAAAAAAGTCATACTTTAGTTATCTGTAGACAGTTACTAAAATCTTTTTTTTGATAAAGGTATAACAAAAAAGGTTTTTTTAACGTTTTGCTGGAACATTTGGTATACTTAATTTACAAGATACTAAAATTTGACCACCTGAGATGATTTTTTTTCAAGGAGGCCGTCATAAAATATTCGTTATTTTCCTGTGTCAAGTTTTGCTACATGACATGGTATAGCCGCCATCTTTGAGGAACTTACAATTTGTGATTTTTTTGGGTTTACCTCATAGACTATTAACGCATGGTTACTTAGTCTTTTAAGGTCGTAGTTACAATCTGGGGAATTGTTTTTAGCAATACTGTACGGGAAATCAATTTAACTATCGACCTGGGGTAAGGTTACTTATTTTGACTTCGCGTTCTGCGCCGCTAAAAATCCAAGTAAAACACTAAAATAAAAGAAATCATTTATTGCAGAATTACCTGCTACAATAACGCTACCCAACTATGTATTAAAGTAACTGGGTGTAATGTAACACTCCCGCTTGCTGATACGGACAACAGGTTAACTTAAAAGTATGCAGATTTAAAAATCGGCTACTGGCGCTAGACGAAATAATCGTATTCTATTTTAAACAGGAGCGTCAACGACTATCAAGAGTCTTTCCAACCTCTAAATGGAGCTTTACTGACCTGTTTTGTTAGTACTCAAGTATCTGTGTGATTTTGAAACTGAGGTTCTAAAATCTATCCTTTGAATTCCAAGATATCACTAGTACAATTGCACATACTATGCCGCAATAATTTAAATTTAAAAAAAAATGGTTGAATCCAAATAAAAACAAAATTATGTGGGGTTATGGGTGCCGAATGTTTCTATGCGAATTCCTAGTAATCCCAGCGAGCCAGTAAAGTTCTCTTGGTTCTTTGATAGACTCGGGGTAATGCATGCGCAGCGCTAGGCCGTTTTCGGCGGGCGACCGCACACCCGGAGTGGTTTAATATTTGTTTTAGAACAATATTTTTGAAAACACATTTTTGAAAGATAAACATAACCTCGAATGGTTTTCTGTGAGAAAACGTAAAAATACTCTACTGTCCCACTGCGGCCCGATTTAAAGTTTGTTGACAAAACACCTGCCGTTACCATGGAATCGTATAAATTCTGCGGTCTACCGGCCAACACTTGAACTGCATGTGTCTCCCAAATTCAATGAAGTGTGATTGATTGATCGGTTTTCTTTTCCGGAGTGCACAGGCTTTTGGAAAAAAGGAAACTTAGTTTTTATTTTCGCTAAAGCAAGGAAATATAAAAAGAAAAAATGTAATCCAGAGGAAATTTTAAGTATTTCTCTATTTTTTTTTGTAAATCGGGTTTGTTCTAAACCGCAATTATTTTGAGGCTTTTGGGATAGATGACAGCACCAGAGCTTTTATTTTGAAGAAAAAATAATGAGAATTTTGAAAAATCCTTCAGATATTTTTGTTAAGCATTTAAAAATGATCACTCCTGCAAAAATTCAGCTAATTCTGATGTTTAGTTTTACCTGTGCACTCTGACAAAAGATTTAAAAAATTAAAGCACAAGGCGTTGCCAGTTTTACTTTTTTTTACTTAAAATCTGGAGAGAAACTATAGCCTTAAAGAAGTATATCCATCTATCCATTAATTTTTATTTTGTGACGTTTATGACTAACTCTCGAGCTATTAAATATTTTATAGAATTGAATGAATGGTATACCAAAGTAAACTTTAATTTTGTAATTCAGACAGTTTTGGAAATATTTGAAATAAATCCTAACAACAAACTTTAAACCAAATCTCTTGAAAACTCACTCACATTTTTTTTGCTTGGAGTCTAACTTAAGTAGTAGTAGTAATAACTAATTTGGAATAGTAGTTTACATAACAAGCATGTTATAATGTTCATTAAACGCGAATATGAAGTTTGAGACGCGAGCCGCAGGCGACTGTCTTAATTTATCTGAGCGTGTAATGACCGTAACATGCGAGTTAGTGTACTATACTTTGTAATATCACAAATTGTTAAAAATATCAAACGCGAACACTCTTAAGTCAACAACCTTCATAACCTGGAGTTTTAATAACGTTGTATCTAAAACGTCAAAACTAAGGGACTTTTCATATATCTTTAAAAAAAAAGGTTTTTTTTTCTTAAAATGCCTGATATATCAACTTAACAGGACTTATTTTTGGTTAGGTACTAAAATTATATTGGATTTATTTACGTTGAATAAATATTTATATAGAAAATTAATTCACATTTTTGCGCCAAACTTTATTTTCTAAGAGCACTACTCTTAGAAAATAAAGTTTCATCGCTTGTCACGCCATCTTGTAGTTTTCGTCTAAACTTTATTATTATCCTAGGACCGTAAATGAGCCATTAAAATCGTGTTGAGATGGTCGTAAAATTAGCATTACTCGTTGGTCGTAGGTAAAATATTTTAAAGAATCAGCATAATGGTAGTAAAATCTAGAGGCCTTGTATACAGTTTTTGACAGTTATTGTTTGACCAGAGATGAGAAACTCGATTTGGCAGTTGTCAAAGATTGGAGGTATTTGAGATTTCGGTCCATTTCCAAATCGCTTTTACATGATAATATGCAAAAAACTAGAAAGAGGGGCAATATGAGTTGCCCACCACTGGTAAAACAACAACCTTCAACTGTATATATATCCATCTTAATTTTGTTGTTTTTTCCCGACCGACGTATACCGTTTTTGACATTTCTAGTAATAGTGCATGGGCTACGATGAGTAAAAAGGGAAAAAGCGGCGTGTTGTGATAAAAGCAACAAACTTTGCACAGTTGTTCTTTGGACCAAAACAATCGATTTGACCCGCAGCTCTTCTCCCAAAACCTGTGTTGTCGCGGTGGGGAGGGGGGGGGGGGGTAAAAACTGAAGGGGTTTATATTTTCTTAAATTAGTTTGTTGTATATAATCATCATATTATAGATTTTCGATGATTGCCTAACCGAAAGTTACTAACTCCATTCATCTTAAGGTGCCTCTAAGGGGTTAAGGGGGTGTTAAAGCCCCTATTTGGGCATTTTAATCATAAAAATGTAGGATTTAAAAAAAAAATAGAAACTTGCGTATAATTGTTAATAATTTTAATATTTTCACTTATATCACCAAAGATTTCCATCCTGTTGGACAGGTGGAAAGGGAGGGGCGTAAAAACTAAAGAGGAATTTATGTAAGAAAATATATTTTGCTTGGTATTATCAACATGAGTATTCATTTACAGATTTTCGAGGATGAACAAACCGAAAATAACAAACTTCATTCATTTTAAGGTATCCCTAAGGAGTTATGGGAGGGGGTAAAAGCTGCAATTTGGACTTTTTAATAATCAAAGATTTTATTAAAATAATAAAAATTGGCATAGGATTGTTTATAATTTTAATGTTTTTACCCATATCCCCTGTGTTTTACTTAAAATCCTTATCTTGGTTAATAGTGATAGGAGAAAAGGAGATATTTAAATAATGCATTAATTAAATTTTAGGATATGTTTCATCCTGTTATAAGTAAATTGCTATTTTTACAACAAAAACAAAAATGATAAAAATACTTAAGAATAGCTATATACATAAATAGATATCTAGTTTATTTGTCCTGTTAATAAAGGCTAAAAAAGAAATTATAGGTTGCTGGATTGCTACGAAGCTAAGAAAATTAACTCTATTTTATATTAGTTTTATTTCATTTATAATCAAATAGTTAATTATCGTGCAAGGTAGTTTGTTCTTTTTGCAAAGACATCTTAGAGTTTCGCATTATGTAGTGCACCTACATCTATCTAATACCCGATAAGTCTCCCATATATTTGGTTGAGCAGACCGGTTTCCACTTTTCTTTATATCACCTCCAAGGTGAGGTGAGGTAAGGTTAATTCGACAGTTTCAAACTTATCAGCTGATCTACCTGAAATCTATCCTGCCTGATATGCTGCCCTTAATGCATGCTGTTGGATGGCAGCTTCAGCTGATGGCAAGCTGCTTTGAGACATAAATAAATGTTTTCTTGCCTCATTGACACTGTCCATTTCCTGAACCCCATATAGCATGACAACAAATTTTTCCAGACTTTTTTGACATTTCACCAATCTGCATAGAAGCTTAGAAAATTCTAGCAAATGCTTCAGTGTATTCAAACAGTTGTCCTCAAATAATGAAATAAATATTTTTTGTTTTCTTTCGGAGATAATCTGACCAATTGCTAGGTAGCATATCGTAAGCAAAGTTTCTAAATAAGTAAGAGCTATAGTAAAAATAATGGACACAACAGGAAAAAATATTTACCTTTTGTCAACAAATTCTGACGTCGGATTTCGGATCCGTTGCTGTCTCTTGTTGCCTCCCTTAGGATATTGGGGTCGTAAAGATCCTAAGCAAAATCGACTCTTTTAACTTGTAGACTTGAGCTAAGTTTTAGAATATAAGGCTTTAATTGACTATTAAAGTACTCTTCAAACTTTTTAAAATTTGCTGTAAATCAATACCCATGTCGATAATATCCAGCAAAATATTTTGTTTTAAATAAATGCCTCTTTAGTTTTTACGCCCCTCCCTTTCCACCTGCCCAACAGGATGGAAATATTTGGTAAAAAATTGAGTGATATATGTTAAGATATTAAAATTATTAACAATACTTATCAAATTTTTACTAAATTCTTACTTTTTTTATTAAAATGCTCAAATTGGAGCTTTTACCCCCTCACCAACCCTTAAGGAGACCTTAAAATGAATGAAGGTGGTTATTTTTGATTTGGTCATCCTCGAAAACCTGTAAATCAATGCCCATGTCGATAATATCCAGCAAATAATTTTTTAAAAATGTGTGTTCCTTTAATTTTTACCCCCTCCCTTTCCACCTACCCAACAGGATGAAGATTTTCAATCAAAAATTAAGTGATATAAGTTAAAATATTAATATTATTAACAATTTTTTTAAGTTTTTAAATTTTTTTGAAACCCTATACTTTTATTATTAAAATGCCCAAATAGCAGCTTTAACACCCCCTTAACCCCTTAGGGGCACCTTAAAATGAATGGAGGTGGTAATTTTCGGTTTGGCCATCATCGAAAACCTATAAATTGATATCAATGATGATTATGTATAACAAACTAAAATTTAAGAAAATATAAAACCCTCCAGTTTTTACCCCCCCTTGACTGTTCTAGTCTAAAGAATAACTGTGCAAAGTTTGTTGCTTTTATCACAAAACGCCGCTTTTTCCCACGTAGCCCATGCACTATAAGGAAACTTCATATCCTACAATAAACCGATCAAAATATCAGGCCCTTTTTTTATTGAGTGCAATCAACTAAATAATAAATACAATGGCTCACTGAGGGGGTGGGGGGGGGGGTTAAAACCCTCTCCGAGAACCTGGTTATGGTCACATTTTGACTTCAATTTTTTTATTATTTATCCATGAACCTCCCCCCCCCCCCGAAGTCAATTCCTGGGTGCGCCACTGTTAAATAACACCTCTTTGATAATTTTACACATACGCGCTTTATAATGCGAATGAGCTGAGCGTGGTCACCTGGCTGTGATGTGATCGCCACTAGAGGCCCTGTATACAATTTTTGGACAGTTATTGTTTTATCAGAGGTGAGCAACTCGATTTGGCAGTTATAAAAAATTGCCAAAAACTGGAGGTATTTGACATGTCTCTCTGTGGTTTGCTATTTTCATAAAATCGTTTTTACATGCAAATATGAAGAAAATTAGAAAGAGAGGGCAGTATGAGTTGCGCACCTCTGGTAAAACAACAACTACTGTCAAATATATGGAGAAAACAAGAGATTTTTGTACTTCATTGCAAAATGAACTTCATGAATTTCGATTGCTCACGCAGTGGGTGGAACCTAGGACGACGCCGTTTCGTCCTTATTAGGGACTCATCAGCTAGGTGTACCACAACGATAGGGAATTTCAGTCACGCTTATGTGGCGAAAAATCGTACGGCATCTTTCGGTTGTTTTGCGATTCATAATCGCATACTTGTAGACGATACCTGCATACAGATGGCATTGTAATATGTCTTTCGCAGGATCGATGCTACGCCATGCACCTACTGCTTATGCATTTGGTACTATTCTTGGTTGTCGGAGGTTCACACAGAGGGCGCCATGGTCGGTACTTGACAGAAATTCTTTCCGCTTCAGTCGTAATCTTTGGCACATAAGCGTGACCGAAATTCTCTGTCGTTGTGGTACACCTAGCTCATGAGTCCTTAATAAGGACGAAACGGCGTCGTCTATGTTGCAAATGTAACCGCCTAAATATAAACATTTCAATTAGTGATGGGCACATCGAAAAAAAACGTCGATGTTGAACATCGATGTCAACATCGAAACTCAACATCGATGGTGAAAAAACATCGATGTTTCTAAACATCGATGTGTTTTTTGCTTTTTTTAGAGAGTATTCCGTTCTTCACAGAAACTGTTTTATTTAAGTCTCATTGCTAATGTTACATAGTACTTATAATAGGCATGCAAATAAGAGATTCATAATAATCGGTAAAAAACAATAACAAAAATATGAGTAGTACATTCAAAAGAAACTGTAAAAAAAATCTTGTTCTCATTGGAGCACACCCTTAGAGGTCCCAAAAGCTTTTTTCTACTGATTGTAGAAACAATAATTTATTGAGGGTTGGTTCATTCAATCGATTCCTGCTTTCGGTGAGGGTTTTTCTAGCTTTTGAAAACAAACCGCTTTGATACGATGTTCCGATGTTTAAAAAAAGTATCGATGTTTTAGCATCGATGATATTTTATTAACATCGATGTTAAAAACATCGATGTTGAACAAAAAACATCGATGTTTTTGAAACATCGATGTTTTGTGCCCATCACTAATTTCAATATTAAAAGTTTATTTCTAAAACCATGGAAATGTATAAAAAATGGACCCCGTTTCCTTATGGAGGATCACTGCTACATGCAGCTGGTGTCAAAATGATGTGGTAACACTGAAGTTACCGAAGTTGCTAGACATTTTGGTTTGTGCTAACATTAAACCGATGTTACATTTTTTTTGCGCACTATTTTCATTAATGAGATACAAATTACAAAATACTGTCACTAGTAGCCTGCATTTAGTATTTTTATTTTAACTTAAAGCATTGATTTAACGGCTTTGAAAGTCTGTCACTAGTATCTAGTAGCTTGTTGCGTACTATATTGTGTTGTTGTTTTTTTTTATTGTATTCGTATTCTTTTTCTGTGCTTTTGGAATCAGAATGACTTTAGAGTAGTGCAGAAGTGCGTTTATTTTTATTATTTTTTTATTAAAGTTTAGTGAGGTCAATTTATACTGCCTTTTTTAAATATGTGTTTATCATTAGGCCTTGTTTACCCACTGTATAAATGCCTTTATCAAAATCAAATCTTTGTTTAAAACTGATGGTGTTTATGTACCTACCCATTTACACCCAGTTTAAAAAAAAACAATGTTTTATTTAAAAAATGCACTGAAATGTTTTTCTATTAATTATCCATATAAATATAACATATGTTGATAATGTTTATCAAATCTTTACTGTGCATTTTTTCTAAACGTTTGATGGATTGTTTTTCAGGTACTGAGAAGAGCATATTGTTTATTAAAAATCCCTCTTAATATAAAAATTTATTTTTCAAAATATCTTATTTTTTTTTGTTTTAGTAAAGGTAAAGTTGCAAACAAGATACGTCGCTACAATAGAAAAATCAATAACTAGGATAGTTCTAAGATTTATTAAGATTTAAAATAGTACCCTCACAGGTTTAAATATTTACACCTGTGGAGGGTTCTAAATTTTAAAACCAATTTTCAAAAAACACTTACCCATACAGAAAAGACACAAAGTTATTGATTATTTTGTATTATTATTGCAAAATACCACTGAAGAACTGATTTTTTTCTCAAAATATACCATATTTTAGGAGAAAATGCCCTAAAACTATTTTTTTTTGGACAGGTTTCAAAATGGCAAATAGTGAATACGCCAAAAATTTGGTACGTAGGTCGCGATTCTTCAAAAACCGTCAGAAAATCTCGCCCTTACAAAAAATCTGACGATTTTTAAACATAAGTTTACACTATCTGCTTTTTTGTCAGGGCTTATTTGCTAACATTCCTTAAAATTTAGTTTCTTAATATTGTTCCAGTAAATAAAAAATATGTCAATTTCAATTTTTGTAGGCAGTTTTAATGAAAAGCCCTTTTTTTATTTAAAAATGTGTTTTATTAAGCTTATTTTTGTGTGTAAAAAAACCTTTAAAGCTTTTAGCACAAAAAACCATAGATGGCCATGCAATATGTCGCTGTCATTGTTCAGAAAAGTCACCTTTCCTTTCACATGGTGAGAATTTTCGACGCATTTTGACGTTT
Organism: Oxystoma pomonae; assembly: GCA_963921995.1. Lineage (NCBI taxonomy): Eukaryota > Metazoa > Arthropoda > Insecta > Coleoptera > Brentidae > Oxystoma > Oxystoma pomonae. The sequence continues at coordinate 87,032,092 of OY998166.1, read as the reverse complement.
ATTGGTACGCGTAGTAGCAATTTAGTTCCGCCGTAAACTAGTCCTGTAGAATATCTTTAAAATATAAAATTTATAAAATGTTATGAAAAAAATGACGCAGTTTCTCTTACAACGTTAGGATAAATATTCAAGACGCTGCGTTTTTATTTTAAATGAGGCAATAAGTAAAAATCGCCATTTTCCAGCAATTGGTAATAAGTTCGTTTATAATTTCCCTAAGTAACCGTTTTTACAAGGATTAATTTAGCTTATTTAATAATCCGAGTTGTTCATTAACCAATAAGACACCTCCAATTTTGTCCAGAAAAACGCCATATTCTGAACCCGTATTCAGCGCAAAAAATAGGCACTACGAGGCAAAACAAACGTAAGTGAAGGTTTTTAATTATTATTTCAACCAAAATTGGTATACGGGGGCTTTTGGGGATAAAGAATACGAATTTTTGATCAGATTTTAAATACTCAATATGGCGTATTCAAGATGAACGATTTTCGGTCATGTTTTGCTAACCAATTTGAACTGATTTATCCACATCCGATTGGGTTCACATTTGGTATGCGTTTATAGTTCCGGTGAAAATACAATAATATGCTATTCTCAGGTACTCACCTACCTCTAACAAGGGAAGTGGGGGAGGGGGAAAAAGATTTTTAGTTTGTTCGATTTCAATCAAAATTGGCATACATGGAATATTTGATCAGATTTGAAAATTTCAATATGGCGGATTCAAAATGGACTATTAAGAGTACAAATATAAAAATTAAGGGTGTGTTTAAATTTTTTATGCGTTTATAGTTCCGGCGACAATACAATAATATGGTATTATTAGGTACACACTTCCCTCTAACGAGGGAAGTGGAGGGGGAAAAGATTTAGTTTGTTCGATTTAAATCAAAATTGGTATACAGGGGTTTTTCGGGAAGAAGATATGAATTTTTGATCAGATTTGAAAAGGCGGATTCAAAATTGACGATTTAGGATACAAATCTAAAAATAAAAAAAAAACAAATTATTAAAAAAAACTTATACCATAATAAAAGCGATGGGCGCAAATTAAAAATTTTAACTTTACGGTGACAAAGAGAGAACTACAAAAGGCGAACTAAATTCTTCTTCTTTTCGAATGATAAACATAATGCTTTCATCTAAAGAAGCTGAGAACGGATGAGATTGCCGTGCTTGCCAAGACTTTGAAAATGTCCTTGATTATAGAGTAATACAACTGTTTCTTAGGTGAATCGTCGATGTGAACGATATACGATACCTAAAGTTAAAATTTGTAATTTGCGCTCATTGCTTTTATTATGGTATAAGAAAGATAAAAAATTGTTCTTTAAAAGTTTTTTTTAATAAAAATTTTTAGAAATTAGGTAACATACATCGTACATGCATATGTGGCATTGATTAGTTAACTCCAATCCATATTTTATATAGTTCAGTGGCTTAAAACCTATGCGTAAATTTAGGTTTTCCCAAAGCTCGTTTTTACCCAAAAGGATAAATTTATGCATAAAAGGTCACCTATAAAACCATAGTTAAATCTCTCAAGTTGGCAACCCTCGCCGACCGTGAAGTCAGCCCTTCCTGCCCTGGTAGGCCACTCGACGGCCACTTTACTTTATGTTTCCTTCCTCAAAAAACTGCGGGATCGCCTGACCGTACGATAGAACGGAAGTTCCGTGTGGAAACATTTCGAATTATGGTCAAAGTTTCGCGGTAAACCTTTATTTCCATTATTTTCTTGAAATAATATTTATAATAACCTAGGTACGCAAAAAGTTTTTTTTTAACTAAAAATTTTAAAAAATCGACGGAAAACGACGTGTTCGAGCGTTTTTATTATGGTGCCGCACAAAATGCTTGAAAATATGTCTATATATATGTACGACCGCAAAAAGATAATATCAAAATTAAGTTATTTTCTAAAAATCTAATTATCTAAAGCTTATCAACTAAACTCTTCAGCAATAACTTACGTTCTAAATGCCGCCAAGTCAAACTAAAGATCTCAGGCGCACATGGAAATATGAACAGCCAATCAAATGAAAGCTGGAAAAACTTACGTCAGATTCAACTGATAAGAATCAAGACCAAGGTAAAGAATCCCGCACGGATAACATGGGTTTATGGCCTACCGTGAAAGTTAAACATATTTTTATATTTAGAAGACATTGTGTCTTTAGGTGAAAAAAATGAAATTCTATGAAGATCGTATGTCTGTGATAGGAGATATGAGCCATGAAAGAATTGCTACGTTTTCATGGGAATTGAGTTCGTTCTGAAAACGATTTCAATCTAGATCCGACCCTGAAAATTTTTAGGGTTGGATCAAGATCGTATTGAGATCGAAATACCGATTTTCCATGAAAACGGGGATTGAGTTTACACATGCGTATTGCGTCGGATTACCATACAGCCGCCAAATTATATTTTATTGCTCTCACTCTTTTTGAGAGAGAAAGAGAGAGAAATAGAAGTGAAACTGTGGGACCGGCATTCTAAAATTTGGTGAAGTGTATAGAAAAAAGAAGATTAATAACATAACCTTACTTAAATAACTAAAGATTTGTTTTTTTAAAGACTTTAAAAAAATTAATTATGGAAAATAAAATAAATATTTGGCTTGAAAGTGTATGTGTTATGCACATATGCCAGTCCAGCATTTCTTTCTTCACTTCCAGTGGCAAACAGAGTAGTAATTAAAATTTTAAAAAAATGTGTGGCAAAAATGAATATTTGATAACTATGGCATATGTCAGCTGCCAAAATATCAAAATTTAAAAACCGTTTTCAAATCGATTCAAAATCGATTTGAAAACTTGTCATGAAAACTCATGAAAAATAATTTTTCAAAACATATTGAAAACGAATTTAATATCCATGAAAACATAGCAAATGTATGTCTACTACTATTTTTCTTGTAACTTGAAAAGTACTTTATAGATTTTTGTGATTGGAGTGTCATTTGAAAGGTACTTAAATACTGCAAAGAGGCGTAATTAGGATTATAATTTAGAGGGGCTTTAGTATTTGAGAAAGTTAATTTTTAAAAAAATACGTAAATGAGAATAAACTATTTTTGTGTTTTATTTTCTATGGTGTTTTTTTAAAGAGTTACTCGTATTTAAAATGTAATTTAAGATAGTAAGCAGAATATAATTTGAGGGGGCATGAGCTTTAAGAAGTCAATAAATCAGAAAAAAGTTAAAAATAAAAAAACCACTCTAATTTTTTGCATTAATATTTTTTGACTCATTTAATCAATGAAGTGAGTACTCTTCAAAGGTATAGGCAGTGGCCTATGCAGGAGTGGGTTTTTCCCCCTAAATCTAACGAATATTAAATCTTAAAGATTAGATTCTCCCAAAAATCAAAAAGAAATTGTCATCTGAAACTATGTTGTTACTTAAGTCCCCCCAGAAACATCAAGCCCCCACCCGCCTTAGAAACAAAATTTCTGCATACGCCACTGAGTATGGACCAAGTTTTGGTATTAGGTTGGGTTTTTACATTTTGTAATAATTTATTTTATTTATTACTTCGCTAAGATAGAAGTTTAGATAGACACCTGTAGCTTATTTGATTACCTTTAAAATGAGAATGAGGCCAAACTTGCAGAAATCTATCAGCAAAAATCGGACAAAATAAAGTGATTTCACTCTCTGATTTTACATTTTTTTAAAAACAATTTGGAGCGGTTTTGGTCCTCATAAGCATGGCAACACAAAGTCCTAGTACGCTTCTGTAGACTAATCCAAAACCATTCTCCCAAACGGGATTAAAATAGGTTTTAATTTTCATGTTTTTTTTAAAGTAACCCTCCCAGACAATCAAGCTGTCCTAAAATATAATCCTGGACATGCCCTTGTGCAGTATTCAAGTACGTTCCAAATGACACTCCAATTACAAAAATCTACAAAGTACTTTTCAAATTACGAGAACAATTCTCCATATCTGTTTAGCAGACATACGTTCGGCTCATATGTCCTATCACAGACATACTATCTTCATAGAATTTCATTGTTTTCATCTAAAGTACAATATCTTCAAAATATCAAAATATGGTAAACATTCACGGTAGGCCATAAGCCCATGTTATCCGTGCGGGATTCTTTAAGTCGCGTTTTTTTTTGTAATTGGGAGGGTGGTTGCGTGCACTTTAAAAATAAATTTAAGACGTGAATTTGTATTTAGTGCTAATTAGATTCATTTTTCTTTTACTTAGTAAACAGGTTTTCTACCCATAATTCTATGATTCCGTTCACAACAACAGTTGTTTACATTTAAAATAGGTTAAGTTAAATTATAAGATGATGCGCTTTTGTGCTCAAAAGCGCGCAAATTATAGAATCATTTTATAATAGGTGAAATCAAAACGAAGCGATCTTACACATTCTGTTCTATTGTCTACCTTATCGTACAAGCTCGTAGCCAGGGAAAGGAGCAGAGTGGGTATTGCCTACTCTGAAAGAAAAAGTTGTTAAAATGTTTTCTGTTTTACTTCGAAATATGGAAAGTCTTACTTTTAAAACAAATCTCGTTTTTGGAGGTACTCTTTCAACTAATTGTGATCGATCCTCCCACATACTAAATATTACAGATTCTGATTCTCCGGTTTACGATGGACTTTGGGCTGTAAAGGTCCAGCATCTATGGGTTGTCCCACTTAAAGGTGTGAACTTATCATTCACGTCTAGGATACTGACAGTGGCGATTATGTGTTAAATATGAAAAACAAAGCGAGGACTTTATCTGTGGAAAACCAAAATCGTTTTGAATATAACTGTTTCGTTCGTACAAAAACAGTAAAATAAAAAAACCTGTGGTTCTGTATAGTTAGAAACCTTGCTTTTTACAACGAGGCTCCTTGTTTGGTCTCCTTACGTTATATGAGTGCGTGGCGCGTCTGTAATATTTATGCCTATGTGCACGAATCTACATGTTTCTTATGATGAAATAATAATTGATTGTTGATTATCCAGACAAAATAATATTTTGCTACCACACAACAAACACAGGTTTTACTCGAAAAAAGGAACGGAAATGGTGTAGATTTGTGATGTAGTATATTTATTGAATGCTCTCTACGTTTTGAAGTCGTTACTCACGGTCTCTAGAATAAACACGAGGCGTTTTCTCGCGTTGAAATTGTTTAAAATGTTTTTAAAAAGTTTGAAACATTTGTTTTCTCGCGTTACAACGGTGACGTCACATCGAAACGGGTTAAAAATATTTTGAAACGAAATCCACTCTAGTTTCAAAACTGACGCGTGCGTAGAAGATACGTCAAAATTCTACATTCTTGTTTTAACCGTTTTTTTTTTGTTTTTGCGTGAAAATGTATGAAAAATCGTATTCTAGATATCTTGCTAGTCATTCTTCATGGTATCCCTGTGGTCTTATATGATTTTCTGGGCTTAAAAGAACAGTAAATAAAAAAACTTCACTATCCATGTAGCTTCCATTGCTTGCCATCCATGCTACTAAAACGGGCCGTACACTCGAAGGTTTCGTTAGGTAAACCAGTAGTTGATCGATTTTAATTTTAAACACCAAAAAAATAAACAGAAAAACGAAAAAAAAGTGAGGTTACACTAAACTACGTCAGCGTTTTGAACTACTCATTTTTTCTCGGTTCTAAATGATGACGTCACATCTAAATAGTTTCAGATAATATTTCAAAATAATTTCAATGCGAGAAAACGCCTTAGGTCTAGTAATTTTTTTGCTCCGCCCACCTGATGACGACACAAAGATATCAGCCTGCTTTCTTTATTGATTTTTTTGATGTGTGACATTTGGGGTTATATGATTTTTGCAAAAATTTTTGTAATAAACATTGTATTTGTTCATCATTTCTTTTCTTCTGGCCCTAATTAAATACCCTGTGATATTACTTACATTATTTTTGTCATAGGTCGCTGCATGTATGCGTTCTTTTATACAAAAGGCCTCATCATTAAATAATGAAAAACCAAAAAAACAAGGCATCTTATAGTTTTAAATTATTTAAATTATATATAAATCAAATTTATTGCATATAGTACACACAACAAGTCTTTCCTTCTAAATAACAAAATAATCGCTCTCGCAAAAATACCTGGCAAAAATCAGGTAAAAAATAAAATAGCTTCCAAAACAGGAAAAATAACTACATAACCTAACTTCTGAACTACGAAGACGAACTAACTCCAACTCATCCGATGAGTTCCTTGACGGAATCGATTACCAACTAATAATAATATAATAATAATAATCTTTATGCAAATGTATATAAAAAAAATACAATTAAATGGCAAGAGTGCAGCTCAACCGGATGATTGAGCTGATTTGTACACTTATCCAAAAAAATTAAACTAAAAATTCTAAAAATGTTTTTTGAAATTAACAAAAAAAAAGAAAGAATACCAATACTTAATGTAAATTAACAAAAAAAACTTAAAAATAAAAGAAAAAAAAATCAACATAATAAAAAAAAATTAAAGAAAAATACAAGAAAAAATATATATAAATAAAAAAAATTAATTAAAAAAAAATTAAAGGAAAATGTTTAACATAAACTGAGAATACTTAAATAATTGCACACACAACAGCAAGATTAGCATTTAAGATTTTGTTTTAGTTTTTGGGAAAATGAGGAGACTGAGCTTTGAAGAAGTGATTCGGGTAAACCATTGTAAGTTTTAGCCAGGTCATATGTAAAAGGTCGCTCAAAAATGCCAGTTTTGTGACGTGGAATGGAAACTCCTTTAAAACGTAAATTTAATGTATTTACGTCAGTTCTAAATGTACTTTTTTTGTGTAAGTATTGGGGATCTTTTTCTTTGATGACTTCTGAATTATCTTAATTTTTATTTGGTGAAAGATCGACGCATGCAGGTCAAAAATAAGAAAGATGAAAGCAAAAAAATAGGTCTTGCGTCAATCATTTAAACGAAAAAAAAGAAAAAATCCGAAAAGTTAATTTAATTTGTCTAGCCTTCATACAATTTTTAAATGGCGGACAAAAATCACCTGCTATCTTTGTGTCGTCATCAGGTCGAAGAGTGGGGCAAAATTACTAGACCGTATCTATTCTAGGGACTGTGGTCGTTACTAACGTTTTGTATTTTTGTGTCAGTGAAAAATTAATTTCGACGTCTTGGAAAGCAATCCAGGTCATCATTCACCAATATATCTTCAACCTCCATAGATTTTTCACAAATATATTAGAGGTAAATCTCTGACATCTTTGATTTTTTCTCGGTTTTTTACATTTTTTAAACAGAAATCATTCACAAATAATCTAACTTGTTAGTTAATTATTAATTATCTTTATTTAACCGGTCAAATTCGGCGGATTAGTTAAATCAGTGGTGTAGTTATTAAACGCGAAGATTAATTTTGAGATGCGAGCGGTAGGCGAGTGTCTTCATTTATCTGAGCGTGTAATTACCAAAACATGCGAGTTAGTGTACTATACTTTACCTACGACCAATGAAATTGTCATCATAAATATCAGAAATTATTAAAAATATCAAACGCGAACACACTTAAGTCAACAACCTTCATAATTTGAAGTTTCAATGACGTTCTATGTAAAATGTCAAAACAAATAAGGTGACTAATAGCGTATTCCTTTGGTAAAATTAGTGCACAACTCATTCGGTGCACCTGTTCCATTGGGGTGCACTTTCTCAGCATTTTCTGCATCTGGTCTGAGAGCCGGTGTCGCACCGAAAACTTTTTCCGGCCATTTTATTTTTAAAAATCATAATTTAAAAAAATGGCAAGAAATGCGAGAAATAATATTGCCAACGATTTTTTAAAATTTTCTAGTTTTTTTATAGGGCAGTAGTGATGATGACGATGATGAGGAGTTTTATTCGTTATTACATAAGTTCGTGAGGCAACCCCCAAAATGAAAAACTTATTGAAAATGTGATACATAAGTACAATGACAAGAAGGTAGGTAGGAATACGCCTACTATATAAAACGCTTACTATGTAAAACTACTATAAAAAAAAATCAGAACAAGTAACAATAAGGAAACAACTACAACATAAATAAGTTTTAGCAGGTCGCAGGACTCAATTTGTGCCTGCATGGAAAGATATGCAATATAGTTTATTAGTCACATTTAGAGTCTGTTTATGCTACCTATACGCCTAAGCTCTTGTGTATTATGCATTCACCTAACATTCCTAGCAACAACTGCATCGGTGCACTTTTTGACAGCACCGGATGAGTGTTAGTGCACAACTGGCTGTGCACCGGTGATGCACTCAATTTTACCAAAGGAATACGCGATAAGGGACTTTTCAAATATCTTTTTAAAGACAAGGTTTTTTTTCTTAAAAATGCGTAATATGCTAGGTAATATGTCAATTTAACGGGACTTATTTTTGGTCAGGTACTAAAATTATATTGGATTTATTTACGTTTAATAAATTAGAGCTCTTATAAAATAAAGTTTTATCGCTTGTTACGCCATGTTGTGGTTTACTTCTAAGCTTTATTATTATCCTAGAACCGTAAATGAGCCATTAAAATCGTGTTGAGATGGGCGTAAAATTAGTATTATTCTTTGGTAGTAGGTAAAAATGTTTGCGTTGTTTATACGAAACAATTATAAACTTTTCATTAATCAACGATTAAAAGTTGATTGCCAAAATGCAGCTTTGGTGCAAACGGAGTTTGTGTTGCTACTTTTACTCGTACTTCCTTATATCTAAAGCTGTCAGCTGTCAACAGTAAACAAGCACAGGACGTGTTTCGGTATTTTTGCTTTAGATGATATCCATATTTAAGTCAAAAACCAGTCAGTACACTTAATAATATTTATAAACTTCAGATTTAAATACTCTTGTCACCCTTCGAAGAACTTTTAAGAGATCTTCAGTATGCAAAAATTTCGCTCCTCCTTTGCAGAGATCAAAGGATTTTCTTGGCGCGAAAATAATAAAGTTTTCATTAATCCAAATCGACGGACGAGTCTAGTGGTAAGCCGTGACCCTTTGCAATGGGGTTGTATTTAATTCTAAGGGTTTTTTGCACTGAATTCCTAGCCAAAGAGTAGATATTTTTTAGTGGTAGCGCACCTATAAGGAGTGTGGTTGGCGAAAAGGTTTTTATACCAAATAGATGACCTTTGAAAAACTAAGGATCAAGAAGCCAGTCGGTACCTTTAAAATGAGACATTAAAAAAGATAATAACTTAAAAATTAAAAAAAATATCAAAGACAAACTAAATTTTTGAAATCTGGCCGCCATTTTGTTTTGAAGTGGCATATGTCAACTTTTTTTAATATTTTTGGATTAAGTGGGTCCCTCACATCTTTTCCTAACTTTGATAGCCGCCATCTTGGTTTCTGGGGACGGAAAATGATGAAAATGGGTATTAGGTATTGCTGACCCAAATAAAAAAAATGTACCCTTTTTGCACTTTCTTTTTACGAATTTACTCTACTAAAGTGGTTTCAACCTTACTCAAAGAAAGTCACGTGATGACCAAAGAGTTGCCAAGCTCTTAAGGAGCACTAGCAGAATAGAATCCGTTCCTGTTTTAGAAGAGGCTGGTAGGAACATTCTTTTACGAAAAGGCAGTGTTTGATATTTTTGTGACCCCTTTTTTAGCACGTTGTTGAACGAAACTATTTCACTCTTAATAGACTGATTAAACCCTACAAGAAGTCAAGGAGGGCCTGATTGTTGCGCAGAAAACGTGAACAAATAGAACCTCTAAGAGTCCTTACTGGAGACTGCGCGCTCAAAAAGTACCTGTCAAGGATGTAGGTAGTGCGGAACTGAACTTTCAGAGAATGCAATATCTTAGCCGCATTCCTTCCTAAGTCTAATAGCAAGAAACTTCTCCCAAATTTTATAAATAATCACCCTGGGGGGTTATTCTTGAATCGAGAGAAAATTTGCTCCCACGGAGTCGAGTTCTCTCACTACTATGCATCTCATTGGTCCCAATCTTCGGTTAAAATCGGTTTCTCTCATTTTTGCCCGATATTGATGGAAAGTAATTCTCTGAGTCAAGACCAATAGAATTATTTTCGATGAATATCGGGCAAAAGTGAGAGAAACCGATTTAAACCGAAGATTTGGACCAATGAGATGCATAGTAGCGAGAGAATTAACTCCCTGGGAGCAAATTTTCTCTCGATTCAAGAATAAACCCCCCCCCATTCCACCAGTTTACTGAAGGCAGACAGCTAAGTTGGCGATTTTTGCCATTTTTTTACTTTACCCCTCTCCTTGAAACTCTCGGAAAATCATGCAACTTCGTTATCCAAAGAAGATTTAAAAAAGAAGATATACTTATCATTCGAAAACTTTTTATGACCAAACTGCACTACTATATTCAAGACTTGCAGAAAATAAAAAAAATACACCTTATGAGCTTAAAAGTGTAATGTTAAATAATTTTTATTTTCATTTAAAATCCAGATTAAAAAAATATTTGCTTATCTCAAAATTATTATTGTTTTCCACAAACTAAAACTACACTTTTTTGCACTCGACGCGCGTTTCGCTAACAATGTTAGCATCATCAGGAGACGATAAACAATGAACTAAATTAATCTACGCTCTATCTTATATACAATCCTTTAGTGGGCGGAGATAATAATTTGTGATTGATCACGATTTTTAATCCTATCTCCCCTCAACCAAAGAATAAAGTGTACTAAACGGGATGGGTCCTCTATCTTTATTTAAACTATTTCTGGATTTAATGATTTCCATACTTTCATATGCATTCAAAAGTCTTTTGTTTGGTACACTTTTTAGAAGTTTTAGGTTATCTAATGTGAATCTATGATTGTTTTCAAAAGCATGCTCGGCCACACTTGACTTTTCTGTTCTTCCGTATTTTAAGTGTGCTAAGTGTTCTTTAAAACGTGTTTGAATAGAGCGTCTCGTTTGGCCAACATATTTTTTGTCACAATCCATGCAACTAATTTCGTAAATTCCACTTTTTTCTAGAACTGTAGTTTTATCCTTGGGATTTCCTAGTAAGCTTCTTATTGTGTTACCGGATTGATATACTAATTTAAGACCGGTGTTATTAAATACTTTGTGTAATCCTTTCGTATAATTAGGATTATAAGGAATTGATACAAATTTTGAGTCGCAGGTATCTTTTTGTCTGAAAAAGGTAGAATTCCGAAAGGTCTTTTGAAAAGAATGTCTATTTATCAGCTTATTTATTAAGCTTTCGTCGTAACCGTTTTCGCCAGCTGTATTCCTAATCCTATTCTTTTCTGCTTCAAATCTTTCTTTGTTTAAGGGGAAATTTACTAATCTATATGTTAAAAAGTGCAAACTTGCAAGCTTATGTTGTAAGCAATGAAAAGAGTCATTTGGAATATACCTGTTGGTGGCCGTGCCTTTTCTGTATAGGTCAAAGTCCAATTTATTTTTATTTCTTATAACTAAAGTGTCTAGAAATGGCAGTGTACCGTTGTTCTCTGTTTCATAAGTAAATTTAATAGTGGGAAATTTGTTATTTATTTTTTCCATAAAATTTTCAACACTAGTTACTTTAGTGTTGAATACTGCAAACACATCGTCTACATACCTGAACCATACTCTGGGGAAATACTCAAATTCTTTACTTATATCTGATTCAAATTTGCTCATAAATAGGTTTGCGATAAAAGGTGATAAACTATTACCCATTGTGGTTCCTTCTAATTGCTGGTAGTAGTTATTTTTATATTGAAAGTAATTTTGATTCATGCAGAGTTTTGTTAAAGATAGGTATTCGAAAGTCTGTTTGTCTTCTAGATTGTTTTTTCTTAGTAGTTCCTCCAGGTATTGTAAGGTATTGGGGATCGGCACACTAGGGAACAACGAACTAACATCAAACGAGATTAAAATTTCACCTTATTGGAGTGAAATATCTTTAACTTTGTTGATAAATTCAAGGGAATTTTGAACAGAAAAACCTTTTTCCTTTATCGGTAAATTTTCAAACTCGTTTGCTAGCCATTTCGAAATGTTGTAAGTAGGTGATTCTACAGCAGAAACTATAGGTCTAACCGATTTTCCAGGCTTGTGGATTTTCGGAAGACAATACAGTTTCGGCATAGTGGGATTGCTTACTTGTAGTTTATATTTAATATTGTCAGTAATAATATTGTTACATTTTTTAATTGTGTTTTTTACTTCGTTAATCATTTTTGGTAAGGGGTTCTTTGGGACTTGTTTGTAGGGTCCATTTTTTATTAGGTTATCTACCCTTTCGAAATAATCTGTTTTATCTAATATAACAACTTTATTACCCTTGTCAGCCTTTAGATAGAAAACATCTTTTTCTCTCAAACTTTTAATTGTTTTATTGTGATTTAATGTACTATTTTTATTGTTTTGAATGATGTTTTGAGAGATCTGATATCGGCAAGAATCTCGCACATAGCCCTTTGTGCCTTCTGAAAGATAAGAGATTGAACTTTCAATATTTGCAATAATATCACTTAAATTATCTTTTTGTGGGGGCAGAGCAAAATTAAGACCTTTGTTTAAAAGTGATATTTCTTTGTTATTAAAAGTTTGAGAGGATAGGTTTTCTACAATGTTTGCGATTTCCTTCGACTTTTTTGGTTTTGGTTCAGAACGTTTTAACTTTTGTAGCTTTTTATTAAGTGAAGACATCTTCTTCGTAAATTTTTTCTCAATTACTACAAACATATGTCTTTGGAAATCGCACCATTCTTCAAAGTTCTTATCACTAAGTCTAAATGTCAACTTTTTAAACAGTCGGTATGCTTCAAGCTCAAACATACTTCGTTTTGCGTACAAATTTTTGATTTCTAAATCTAACCATTTCTGTTTTGCAAACAGGGCTACTTTTGAAGAAACTGTAGATTTCGGCAACTTTACTTGAACAAAGTTTGGAAAAACTTTGAATTTTTTGCAAGATTTTAGAAACCAAATATCTGCACCAACTAGCCTAATCTTAGTACTAAACTTACGATAGAGATTTAGTTCCGTTGACCGTGAAGCCATCTCAACTATGTTGGAAATTTGGAACCTTTGGTTGCACTAAAACAAAATTATGATTGTTTTCCACAAACCAAAACTACACTTTTTTGCACTCGACGCGCATTTCGCTAACAATGTTACCATCATCAGGAGACGATACACAATGAACTAAATTAATCTACGCTCTATCTTATATACAATCCTTTAGTGGGCGGAGATAATAATTTGTGATTGATCACGATTTTTAATCCTATCTCCCCTCAACCAAAGAATAAAGTGTACTAAACGGGATGGGTCCTCTATCTTTATTTAAACTATTTCTGGATTTAATGATTTCCATACTTTCATATGCATTCAAAAGTCTTTTGTTTGGTACACTTTTTAGAAGTTTTAGGTTATCTAATGTGAATCTATGATTGTTTTCAAAAGCATGCTCGGCCACACTTGACTTTTCTGTTCTTCCGTATTTTAAGTGTGCTAAGTGTTCTTTAAAACGTGTTTGAATAGAGCGTCTCGTTTGGCCAACATATTTTTTATCACAATCCATGCAACTAATTTCGTAAATTCCACTTTTTTCTAGAACTGTAGTTTTATCCTTGGGATTTCCTAGTAAGCTTCTTATTGTGTTACCGGATTGATATACTAATTTAAGACCGGTGTTATTAAATACTTTGTGTAATCCTTTCGTATAATTAGGATTATAAGGAATTGATACAAATTTTGAGTCGCAGGTATCTTTTTGTCTGAAAAAGGTAGAATTCCGAAAGGTCTTTTGAAAAGAATGTCTGTTTATCAGCTTATTTATTAAGCCTTCGTCGTAACCGTTTTCGCCAGCTATATTCCTAATCCTATTCTTTTCTGCTTCAAATCTTTCTTTGTTTAAGGGGAAATTTACTAATCTATATGTTAAAAAGTGCAAACTTGCAAGCTTGTGTTGTAAGCAATGAAAAGAGTCATTTGGAATATACCTGTTGGTGGCCGTGCCTTTTCTGTATAGGTCAAAGTCCAATTTATTTTTATTTCTTATAACTAAAGTGTCTAGAAATGGCAGTGTACCGTTGTTCTCTGTTTCATAAGTAAATTTAATAGTGGCAAATTTGTTATTTATTTTTTCCATAAAATTTTCAACACTAGTTACTTTAGTGTTGAATACTGCAAACACATCATCTACATACCTGAACCATACTCTGGGGAAATACTCAAATTCAGATCTCTCAAAACATCATTCAAAACAATAAAAATAGTACATTAAATCACAATAAAACAATTAAAAGTTTGAGAGGAAAAGATGTTTTCTATCTAAAGGCTGACAAGGGTAATAAAGTTGTTATATTAGATAAAACAGATTATTTCGAAAGGGTAGATAACCTAATAAAAAATGGACCCTACAAACAAGTCCCAAAGAACCCCTTACCAAAAATGATTAACGAAGTAAAAAACACAATTAAAAAATGTAACAATATTATTACTGACAATATTAAATATAAACTACAAGTAAGCAATCCCACTATGCCGAAACTGTATTGTCTTCCGAAAATCCACAAGCCTGGAAAATCGGTTAGACCTATAGTTTCTGCTGTAGGATCACCTACTTACAACATTTCGAAATGGCTAGCAAACGAGTTTGCAAATTTACCGATAAAGGAAAAAGGTTTTTCTGTTCAAAATTCCCTTGAATTTATCAACAAAGTTAAAGATATTTCACTCCAAGAAGGTGAAATTTTAATCTCGTTTGATGTTAGTTCGTTGTTCCCTAGTGTGCCGATCCCCAATACCTTACAATACCTGGAGGAACTACTAAGAAAAAACAATCTAGAAGATAAACAGACTTTAGAATACCTATCTTTAACAAAACTCTGCATGAATCAAAATTACTTTCAATATAAACATAACTACTTCTAGCAATTAGAAGGAACCACAATGGGTAATAGTTTATCACCTTTTATCGCAAACCTATTTATGAGCAAATTTGAATCAGATATAAGTAAAGAATTTGAGTATTTCCCCAGAGTATGGTTCAGGTATGTAGACGATGTGTTTGCAGTATTCAACACTAAAGTAACTAGTGTTGAAAATTTTATGGAAAAAATAAATAACAAATTTCCCACTATTAAATTTACTTATGAAACAGAGAACAACGGTACACTGCCATTTCTAGACACTTTAGTTATAAGAAATAAAAATAAATTGGACTTTGACCTATACAGAAAAGGCACGGCCACCAACAGGTATATTCCAAATGACTGTTTTCATTGCTTACAACATAAGCTTGCAAGTTTGCACTTTTTAACATATAGATTAGTAAATTTCCCCTTAAACAAAGAAAGATTTGAAGCAGAAAATAATAGGATTAGGAATATAGCTGGCGAAAACGGTTACGACGAAGGCTTAATAAATAAGCTGATAAATAGACATTCTTTTCAAAAGACCTTTCGGAATTCTACCTTTTTCAGACAAAAAGATACCTGCGACTCAAAGTTTGTATCAATTCCTTATAATCCTAATTATACGAAAGGATTACACAAAGTGTTTAATAACACCGGTCTTAAATTAGTATATCAATCCGGTAACACAATAAGAAGCTTACTAGGAAATCCCAAGGATAAAACTACAGTTCTAGAAAAAAGTGGAATTTACGAAATTAGTTGCATGGATTGTGACAAAAAATATGTTGGCCAAACGAGACGCTCTATTCAAACACGTTTTAAAGAACACTTAGCACACTTAAAATACGGAAGAACAGAAAAGTCAAGTGTGGCCGAGCATGCTTTTGAAAACAATCATAGATTCACATTAGATAACCTAAAACTTCTAAAAAGTGTACCAAACAAAAGACTTTTGAATGCATATGAAAGTATGGAAATCATTAAATCCAGAAATAGTTTAAATAAAGATAGAGGACCCATCCCGTTTAGTACACTTTATTCTTTGGTTGAGGGGAGATAGGATTAAAAATCGTGATCAATCACAAATTATTATCTCCGCCCACTAAAGGACTGTATATAAGATAGAGCGTAGATTAATTTAGTTCATTGTTTATCGTCTCCTGATGATGCTAACATTGTTAGCGAAACGCGCGTCGAGTGCAAAAAAGTGTAGTTTTGGTTTGTGGAAAACAATCATAATTTTGTTTTAGTGCAACCAAAGGTTCCAAATTTCCAACATAATTTGCTTATCTATCTTTTCTAAACATATAGGTATCTGTATAGTAGATTATTATTAATATCCATCAACTTCGACAAAAGACGGTTAAAAGAGTTTTTATATAAAAAAAACATATCTGAAAGGGCTTTAAAACTTCAATTCAATAATTCAAATTCAAATTTATTTATTCAATTGCATACAATTATATAGATGTGAACGTCAAATGTATTTAAAAATTTTTAGAGCTACAGTAAAACATATCTTTAAACTAAGTTTAAAAATATTAATTTTTGCACTGTATTGTGCAAAGTCAAACCAAATCGAGTAAGTACCTAGTATTAAAGAACTGAATATGTGGCATACAAGTTTTTCTTAAAAAATAATGAATAACTATTAAATTCACAAAAAATTTATAAATATTACAGATAAGACAAAATGTATAGAACAGAACAAACATTTTGAAATTGGATTAAAAGTTAAAAAACACATTAAAATAAGTAAGACTAGGTAGTTTTTATAGGTACTATAGTATCAGTGTTTTAAACATAAGATTAACTGAACTCTAAACAACCTATTGAAGAAATTCTTGGTATGAATAGAACGCTTTCTTAGTTAAATAGTCTTTAAGGTTTCTAAAAAATAGTTGATTATTTTGGATTCTTTTTAACTCTTCAGGAAGCTTGTTATAGAAGTTTATAGCAACATATTGAGGACTTTTTTTTAAAAAGGAACATCTGATATTTGGGGATACGCAATAGGTGACCATATCTTGTATTATATGGATGGTTTTCCGATACTGTATGGAAGTTGTTAATATTTAATTTTGCATATTTAAGTGCTTTATAAATGTATATCCTATGTAGAGTTAAAATTTTGTACCTGATAAAAAAGTCCTTGCAAGATTTCCTTGGGTTAACATTGTAAATGGTTCTCAGCATTCTTTTTGAAGTACAAATATTCTTTGTATTGTGGGAGAATTTCCTCAAGCTAAAATGTTGTAACTTAAATGTGTATAGCCTAGCGAGTAATAAACAGTTAATAAATCTTCGGTTTTTAGAGTTGGTTTAAGTTGCCTTATGCACTAACAAGTTTTTTACAAACGTGATCTGTATGGTTGGCCCAACACAGATTTGCATGAGTAACTGTACCTAGAAATTTAACATATTTTGTAAATTTCATACTGCTTGATAGTGTGATAGGTGGACATTCTCGCCTTTTGTAGAAGTAAATGATTTTTGTTTTCTCTACATTTAAAATTAACATGTTTTTAAAACACCAATTCCTAAATTCTGAAACCACTCTATTTATAAGGGTTTCAAGTTCTTCTTCTGAGAAAGCAGTTATAACTAAGGTTGTATCATCAGCAAAAATGATGCACCAGCGATTCAAAGACATTTGATTTGGGGGAGGGGGTAAAGTACACTATTACATTTACCTGAAGCTTTAAAATTGGTTTAATTATTGTTATTTGAAGAAATAAAAAAAAGTTTTGTAAAATGCATTTGGTTAAATATACCAAAATTTCTCAACCGAACTTTATCATTTTCAACTCAAGCAACCTTGAGAGGGAGGGCTTCAATTTAGTTTCCACAAACAAATCTATTCAAATCAAATGTTTTCGATATCCGTGGTCTTCTGCATAATTATTACGTAGAGGGAATCACGGGAAAAGATGATTATTATAGGAAAAGGCGCCTGTAAATATTTAGTTGTTGAATATGCATGATTTTGAAAGTACACCGGCTGTTTTTCCGAGCGTAGCAAATCGCGAAGGAAAGACGGACTTTTTTAGCTTTTATTTTAGGGTCTTTTTAGCTTTGGGGATTTTTTATAAGCTATCTCTGCAAAAATATTTTAATCTACAACAAGACATTTTTTGATCGTTGCATTTTGTTTAATGAGGTTTGGAAAAGTTAAAAATATGTCATAAAAACTTAAATGTGAGTCAGTGTATTTCGTATTATGAACCTTAAAGCATAAAAACACGACTTTTATCATCTTCCGCAAATAACCAAACCACGACAAACAAAAATTTGAATCTCGGTACGAAAAGGCAAAGGTTAAACTAATCAAAGAAGAAAGTCACTAATAAGAGCCAGGAACAACAACATCATGCCAAATGGTTTTAAGCTGAGCAGCCAAATTCAAGGAACAAGAGCGAGGAAGATCTGAGAAAAAGCCAGCATGGAA
Organism: Oxystoma pomonae; assembly: GCA_963921995.1. NCBI lineage: Eukaryota > Metazoa > Arthropoda > Insecta > Coleoptera > Brentidae > Oxystoma > Oxystoma pomonae. The sequence goes on along the minus strand of OY998166.1, from coordinate 87,013,784 downwards.
TTAGTTCGCAGTCAAATCAGTTATCACAGATGGAAGAAATCTTAATTCCTAGATGACATTCTACAACGCTTTGACGAAATCAGACACTACACCGTCGCCGAGGACTATGAACCTATCCTCAAAAAAATTGAGAAAGACCCACGACAAAAAATGGAAAAACCTAGTCCAAAACATAGAAGTACAAATCAGCAAGACCAATACCGTCATCAACATCTCTTTCTGACCACTTACACAGACTTAACTACGCCATTACACCCAACACCATACCAGCAGTCAACACCATACCAGCAGTTAACACCATCACAGCCATTAAATCTACAAATATCGATGAAAAAGATAGAGTAAAAGCAGAGGAATTTAAATGGAAAATCAGAACAATTTTGGTAACAAACCGAAATTGGAGAAAAATCTAACACCACAAGAAGAATCAGCCCTCGAGGATCTTAAATCAGATCAGTCGATCAAAATTCTTACTGTAGACAAAGGAAAAGCAGCTGTAGTAATGGACGCCACTACCTACGACCAGAAAATTGAATGGGAAAAATCTACCAAACTATCTATCAACACAAAAGATACTTTAATGACATTGAAAGGAGCAAACTCAAACCGCACTACAGCAAAGTACTGCCATAACTAGTTCTCACAATTCTCCGATTTATAATCTTGCTAAATATAAAGTCACCATTATTCGTCAAAAAATCAAAGCAATTCGTGGATTTACTTAAAGACATCAACCTACAACCTACGAACAGTTTGTTAGTTTTGACGTTAAAAGTTTGTACACTGAAAAAATCACTCCAACTCATTGAACAGAAGCTAATTAAGGACAACAATATCTATGCCATTATGGATTTGCTGAAATGCTGTCTGCAGAATTCTTACTTTAAGGAAAAGGACAGGAATTTTCGAAAGGAAGATGATCTACCCATGGGATCCCCACTTTCGCCGGTAGTGGCCAACATCTTTATGGAATCCTTTGAAGAAGAAGCTCTGCGAACATCATGGCAGAGACCCAAACTATGGAAAAAGGACTAGAATTTTTTCGCTCTGGGTAACCAGCGTGAGCTCATCAGTTGTTTCACTGCTCACTAATTTCCAACCTTGAATCCTTCACAAATAGGCATCGTTCCGCACTGGTACTTATCCATGTTACCTGATACGGATTCGTCCTGGCGTGTTAATACTTCCAATAGAATTATGCTCCTAAGGCAATTAAAACAAAAAAAGAAGTTAAAAAACCTCCATATCAGTTACTTCAACTGAAAAGAAACCAAAAAACAAAAGATCAAAAGATCTTGGGTGGAAATAACGGAAATTCAAACTTAGATGAGCATCACACAAGGAACCCCCAAAGGATCAAAGCGAAAAGAGAAATGATCAATCGATGTTTCGCTCTGGGTAACCAGCGTGAGCTCATCAGCGGTTTCACTGGTCACCCTCCTCATACATCATTAAACACCATCATACACTTTGATTTCCAAACTTGAATCACTCACAAATAGGCATTGTTCTGAACTGGTACTTATCCAAGTTACCTGATACGGATTTGTCCTGGCGTGTTAATATTTCCAATAGGACTATGCTCCTAAGGCAACTAAAACAAAAGAAGAAGTTAAAAAACCTCCAAATCAGTTACTTCAACCAAAACTACTATTTCTTTACCATACTCTAGTCTTACTATATTCTTGTTTTGTCACCGCAACTATATAAGCATGCCAAATTTGAAGCCGATCGAACAAACATATCTCGTTACATAGATAGTTACATACATTGCAAGTTAAATAAAAGCTTGTAAAAATAGTCTACTCAGTAAACACACTTGTGACTTTAACCTAATATTGTTATAAATCTAAGGTTCACATATTTATGTAAAATATGTTACGTCACATAAAATATTTTAATAAAAAAAATTATGTAAACATTACGTTAAAACTTTTGACTGTACATTTAAATCATCATAAGCAATGTTAATTTTACCTAAATAATACGATTTTAAAAATAAATCCTTAAAATTTACGTAAATATTACGTAAATAGTGGGACCTTAATTTTACATAAAAAATATTACATACCTATTATATAAAAAATTATATGTAATATTTAAGTAGTCTAATTTACGTAAACGTCACATAAAATTATTTACTTGTAATAAAATGTACATAACTATTAGATAACAATTTAGACATTACGTTTACATTTACAATTTTACATAACTATTATGTGAAACATTTTATGTAATATTTATATCATCTAAATTACGTAAACGCTCTATAACATGATTTACGTCACATTAAAATTTTTATATTTACGTAAATATTATGAAACAATGTGAACCTTAAGTTTACATTTAAAATTTTATATAATTGTTACATAACATTTTTTATGTATTAATTATGTTATTCAAGTTATGAAAATTCCCTAAGTTTACATTTCAAATGTTGTATAACTATTATATAAAACATTTTATGTAATATTTATATCATCTATATTACCAGTGCTTAATAGTTCCTTCCTAGTAGGTAGAGATATGAAAAGCAAAGATATTTCAAAATTAGGATATGGACTTTAAGGTATTGCGAAGATCTCTATAAGAATCACCTCTTCCGCTCCTTAAACCAGCCCGTCTGGTTAACTTTGTAGTTTACTACATGTTTGCCAATGTCGGACCGTGTCAAGCAACCAACGACGGACCTGAACTTGACTTAGATAGTTGTCGCTTTGCGCATGTCATGCAGATTAATGTGACTTAAATTTTACCTTATTAATAAATAATTCTGATCTCTATGTGACCTTAAATTTACATAACAAGGTAAACCTGTTATGTAAAATATAAGTAGCTTTTACTTAACTCTTACGTAACATAGATGTAATATTTATGTAAAAGGTATGTCATTTATGTATTTATGTAAAAATTAGGTGGGCTTTGCGCATGGCATTATGCAGAGTTTCCGCATCTTAATGTGACTTAAATTTTACCTTAATAATAAATAATTTTGACCTCTATGTGACCTTAAATTTACATAACAAGGTAACCCTATTATGTAAAATATGCGTAGTTTTTACTTAACTCTTACGTAACAAGGATGTAATAATTATGTAAAAGGTATGTCATTTTATTTACATCACATTTATGTAAAAATTAGGTTAGCTTTGCGCATCGCATTATGCAGAGTCTTCGCACCTTAATGTGACTTAAATTTTACCTTATTGTGACCTCTGAGTGACCTTAAACTTACATAACAAGGTAAATCTGTTATGCAAATTTTACGTAATATTTACATAACGCTGTTTACTGGGTAGCTTTTACCTCGGTATTATAGTGCGTTTTTAGGAGCGCCGGTTTTAAAAACGAGCGTAGAAGGATGCTCGTATCTAGTACTTTACGCCCGCTAAATATACAAAAGCTAACCGTTATCACTAATTAATAAAGTGTACACGCGTCCATAGACAGCAAGCGACGCGATGATTAGCGTCCGTGAGAGCTCCATAAACACGAGTTATACAACGAGTTTCATCCCTGTCACGGCAACATATCCCCATTTACATTTTAATAACACTCACGCTATCTTAGTCTGTCGCATTGAAAAGGCGATCCTCTCTCTTTGTCGGCCTCGTGGGGATGACGGCGCGATTATCAATTTTCTACCAATTTGGTTTCGATTGTGGATTGTGTCCCGTGTTTTCATACTCGAATCGCTAATGCGGATAACTTTATAAATGCCGATAACTTTATACTTGGGATTTAAGGATCGTAAGTAACCGACCGTATTTTACTACGGTGTTCCACTTTTTTTTTCAACTTATATACTTACTGAAAACAAAAAGACTGGCCGTTATAACTATAGTTTGTTCAAGATTTAAGGCAGTCAGCATTTAATGTTGTGCGCAAGCACGAGTTTTGGCGGTTACGGCTGGTAAAAAAAGCACAAATATAAAATATTGTTTCAAACTTACAAACTCCCTTGAACCGTCATTTATTAAAAATGTATTGAGTACAAAGGAATAAACCATTGCATCTTTTGGTTTGGCAACATGAGTTGCTTTGTTTTTAAGCATGTTTGTGGTAGTTGCGGTATAGTTGTCAGGGGCGGATTAAAAAATTAAAATATTATTTATAAGTACGTAATAAAATTTGACTACTTTCTTTATTTTTTTTGTGAATTTTTAAAGAATGTATTTTGGCGTCTTCACCATTTGCTATTTTAAAGACTGTTAAAAAGTATTTGATTTAGGGCATTTTCTCCCAAAATATGATATATTTTGAAAAAAAAGTGTTTTTTTGAAAATTGGTTTAAACATTTAGTACTCCTCATAGGTCTAAATATTTAGACCTGTGGGGGGTACTATTTCAGATCTTAGTAAATCCCACTGTATATTTCGTAAATAGTTCACACGCAGCTCGTGTGAAGTCGATTGTATCGCTATTACATTAATACGGTGCGTGGGATTCAAGGCCCATTTACTCAAGTTTTAACGTATAGTGCTTAATGCTTAATTTTTTATTTCTAGTTCTGTCTATTTCCCTTCAAAAAGCAGAGAGAGAAGACAAAATTATGCATTGAGCATTAGCCATTAAAACTTGAGTAAATAGGTCTTTAGATACTATAGTACCAGCGTTCGTTTTTTTGATAAGATGTGCATTTTCTCGTCCTGAATACGAAATGGACAATCTTCTACCTCAAAATTGTGGATAAGGACTCGGCACACCAATCCAAAGTTGAGTAATTTTAGAGGTCACGTGATGGATAAGATAACCCCCCACTATTTTCATAGATATGATGTAGTAGGACCACCAAACCAGAAATCACCTGGTGTGCCGGACCTCATCCATGGATAAGTCAGTAGACCACTCTAAATTGCCCACTTTTAGATCCATGAATGAGGTCCGGCACACCAGTTGATTTTTGGTCCGGGGGTACTACTACATCATATATGTGAAAATGGTGGGGATTACCCTACCCCATCTAAAATTTCCCACCTTTGGATTGGTGTGCCGAGCCCTTATCCACAATTTTGAGGTACACCTCTCTAAAAATGCCCACTTTTAGATCCATGAATGAAATCCGACACACCAGTTGATTTTTGGTCTGAGGGTACTACTACATCATATATGTGAAAATGGTGGGGATTACCCTACCCCCTCTAAAATTGCCCACCTTTGGATTGGTGTGCCGAGTCCTTATCCACAATTTTGAGGTACAGGAATGTCCATTTCGTATTCAGGACGAGAAAATGCACATATTATCAAAAAATGGCGAGGGTTACCTATCCATCATAATTTATACCTTGAACTCTTGCTCTACTAGCAAATTGTCCGAGATATACCTAAAGATCCGTTGCCTCAACTATTTATCGCATTTCTCTTGTGCTTCCACACACAGTCATAAAAACCGGTGACTTATGAAAATTGGTGAGTTTTTATGCTGTTTTATAGGGTTTTGTAAGATTCTTACTCGTCAAAACTGTTTAGGTTTTTACAAGTTTGTTTCATATACTGCAGAGAAACATGTAAAGCCTGGCAAAATATTATAAAATATCTTAAAACTTCTCTAAGGCCGGTATTACACTATAAAATTATTTTTCAAAGATCTTTTCTAAAGGATGTTTGATGAAACATTTTACAGTATAATATTTAGTATTAATATTTAATATACATAAAATATTTCTTTTATTTTAAAAAATATGTTATATTACACTGTAAAATGTTTCATCAAACATTCTTTACAAAAGATCTTTGACAAAAAAGTTTTATAGTTTAATACCGGCCTAAGAGATTTCACGCGGTTTTCTTGGTAAGACAGTAACTCATGTTCCCGTTCTCTCTTGATTTAACAAAAAATACTTTAAAGAGATAGAACTCATTACAAGTGGAAATCACTATTTACAAACCTTATGTGTTATACCCTTGCAATATATTACCCCATTGGTGGATTCAATGACAACCTTACGTACGCACTTATTCCTTCTGAGTGTCGAAATAATAAACTATTTATAAGCAATCCTAAGTAATGGTATTAAGAGGAACAGCAAGGACCTTAATCAGTTTAAGGTGGCCCGTGGACGATGAATCAAGGGACGTTTTAACCCTCGTTCGCGTCATTTGCATGAGATTTGCATACATATTTAGTATAGCAATATTAGTCTAATGCATTGCTTTGTCATTTACATTACAGTCCTGATTTTTACTTTCCTCGATCCCATTGTAAACGGAACAGCTCAGTCAAGCTACACTCCCCCCCTCCACAAAACTTAATTTGAATATTGTAAATACTAATTATGTACTAATTTAGTACCCTTTTAAAAAATGTTGTACTTAATGAATAACGGAGTTATTTGCACTTCAAAGGTGCAGGGGGGGGGTGGTGTGGCTTGGTGCTAAGCTGCACCCCTCCATGCTAACGAGATAGTTTTAATGAAAGTTGATATGTCATAATTTTATACTAATTATGTAGGTACTCGTTACTCTTAAAGAAGGGTACTTTTAGTTTACAAAAACCATCGGTTCCTAAGATTTTTGTTTGTTCGTTATGGGGTGTGTAGCTTGATATCAAGGTACACCCCCCTCTGGAAAGAGATTTGACAAAAAGTAATTATGCCATAATGTGCTACTAATTACGTACTAACTTCGTCCCCTTCTATAAAATTGCCTACTCTCAAGATACCTTCATTTTTTTTTAAATTTTGTGGGGTGTGTAACTTGATAACAAGGTACACCCTTCTTTCCTTGGGAAAGAGATTCGACGAAAAATGACTATGCCAGAATTTAGTACTAATTATGTACTAATTTCGTCCCTTTCTAAAAAATTACCTACTCTCAACTACTCTACTGGGGGGGGGGGGGTGTGGCTTGGCGTTAATCTGCACCCCTCCAAGCTAACGAGATAGTTTTAATAAAAGTTTTATAATTTTATACTAATTATGTAGGTACTCGGTACTACTTAAAGAAGGGTACTTATCGCATTTCTCTTGTATCATCGGTTGCTAAGATTTTTGTTTGTTTGTTATGGGGTATGTAACTTGATATCAAGGCATACTCCGTTCTGCCTAGGAAAGAGATTTGAAAAAAAGTAACTATGCCATAATTTGCTACTAATTATGAACTTATTTCGTCTCGTCCTATAATTTTGTGGGGGTGTGTAGCTTGATAACAAGGTACACTCCCCACAAAAACAAAAAAAAAAGTTATCTTGAGAGTAGGCAATTTTCTAGAAGAAGACGAAATTAGTACATAATTAGTAGCAAATTATGCTATAATTACTTTTTTGTAATCTCTTTCCTAGGCAGAGGGAGTATGCCATGATATCAAGCTACATACCCCATAAAAAATAAACAAAAATCTTAAGAACCGACAGTTTTTGTAAACTAAAAGTACTCTTCTTTAAGAGTAGTAGTACATGGAGGGGGTGCAGCTTAGCGCCAAGCCACACCCCCTCCTTTAATTACAAAATGTTTTAAAGGGGAACTAAATTAGTACATAATTTTTACAATATCCAAATTGAGTTTCGTTAAGAGGGGGTGTAGCTTGACTGAGCTAATTGGAACATATCGCAGATCGAGATTTTGATGGCTCCCCCGTTTTCTGGATTTAAAAAATAGGTTTTCTGAATTCCGTCGTTCTGTCTTTTGTCGTTGGTATTAAAACTTTTTCGCCGTAGTTTTTTTCCGTTGCTTTATGCAGGCTAGACGCCCCTTTCCTGCTACGGCTAACCTGTTTCGTTTCGCACATTCTCCTCAGGGTGCCGATTCTTGAATTTCGAGAGAATGGTCGCCTGAGAACGTTACATCCTTCGTTTCGACTAATAAGAATGATCCAAAAAGCTGCCAAGCTTGTACGTTGCACGATTATCGTTTTTCCAGGGCGTTGCCAGATCAGATTCATGGTCGAGCAGTAGATTTTCGTATAGAAAACAGTACGTAGAAAACACACACACAATTTTTGTTTTATTTAGGTATTAGTATCTATAAATCTATAGAAAAGAAGTAAAAAATACGAGAAAAACCTTATTTCTAATCAGAATCAGATAATTAAGTCTAACGATTTTTTATCCATCTGTTCCCAGTAAACACACTCGTGACTTTAACCTAATAGTTGTATAAATCCAAGGTTCATATATTTATGTAAAATATGTAGCATCATATTTACGTAAATCTCACATAAATATATTTTTATAAAAAAAAAATTATGTAAGCTTTACTTCAAAACTTTGACTGTAAATTTAATTCATCATAAGCAATGTTAATTTTATGTAAATAATATGACTTTATAAAGAAATTTTTAAAATTTACGTAAATATTACGTAAATAGTGGGACCTTAATTTTAAATAAAAAAAAATTAAACAAAATTATACGTAATAATATTTAAGTAATCTAATTTACGTAAACGTTACATAAAATCATCTACTTTAAATGAAAGTAATAAAATTTACATATCTATTATGTATTAACTTAGACATTATGTTTATATTTAAAATGTTACAGTTTTATACAAAGCATTTTATTTAATATTTATTATATCATGTAAATTACGTAAATGCTAAATATTATGAAACAGTGTGAACCTTAAGTTTACATTACAATTTAAAATATTTCTTACATAACAAGTTTTATGTATTAATTAGGTAATTCAAGTTATGTAAATTCCCTGTCAAATGATTTACGTCCAATTAAAGTCCTAAATTTTACATAATTATTATATAGGTAATTAAACCGTAAGTTTTTAGTTCAAATGTTACATAACTATTATATAAAATATTTTATGTAATATTTATATCGTCTAAATGAGGTATCTATAACGGCTCTATAACGCAATATACGTTACATTAAAGTTTACAAAAATATTATGAAAATGAAAGATATTACCACTGCTTAAGATTTTCTTCCTAGTAGGTAGAGAATGCGCTAATGTCACTATGTTCCCTGTACAGTGGATGATAATATTATACATATATACATATAAGAACAAAGATATTTCGAAATTAGAATGCGGACTTCGAGTATTGACAAGATGGTGGCACTTCTTTAGCAAAATAACCTTTTCCGCCACTTAAACCAACACGTCTGGTTAACTTTGTAGTTTGCCAATGTCGGACCGTGTCAAGCAACCACCGACGGACCTTCGTAAATCACCGACGTTGGCCCGCCTCAAGCTGCATGCTCATGTCGGACTTAGATAGTTGACGCTTTGCGCATGTCATGCAGACTTTAATTTTACCTTATTAATAGGGATATTAAGGACATTTGACATCTGAGCATGCGCGTGACCTGTGTTTTTATTAAGGGAACCATAATAAAATACGTTGTTCCCTTAATTCGGTACAGTTACCGTACGTCCCTTATCTTTAAACATAACCTCAATTTGCACGGATAATAGTGATGGTTGGTTTGTTTTTCGACACGACTTTTTAATATTCTTTTGCATTTTTAGTTTTTTGTTTATAAACAAAATTGGATTTTTAAAATTTATGTGAAAAAATGAATAAATTTGAGAACCTACAAGGTTGAAGGCACTGACGATATAATTCTTTTGCGAGAATTTATCAGGGAAAATCTCTAAAACGTTAGAAATTTTACGTTAGGAATAAGGAAAAGTAATGCGACTTCCAATAACACTTTGTTTTAAAGTATGGTTAAGGTTCAACCTAAATAAGATACGGTTTTCCCTTATTATGGTAAAACCTTATAGAGTAACGCTCAATAAGTCCCTAATAACTTAGTGTTACCTTAAATTTACATGCCAAGGTAAACCTGCTATATAAAATACACGTAGTTTTTACTAAATTCTCACGTAACATAGATGTAATGTTTATGTAAAACGTATGTCATCTTGTTTACATCACATTTTTGTAAGAATTAGGTGGGCCCTGCGCATGGCATTATGCAGTGTTTTCGCACATTAATGTGACCCAAATTTTAACTTATTAATAAATAATTGTGACCTTAAATTAACATAAGAAGGTAAACCTGTTATGTAAAATTTACGTAGTTTTTACTTAACTCTTACGTAACATGGATGTAATATTGATGGAAAAGGTATGTAAGTTTATTTATATTACGTTCATGTAACAATTAGGTGGGCTTTGCGCATGGCTTTATGCAAAGTTTTCACACCTTAATGTGACTTAAATTTTACCTTATTGTGACCTCTGAGTGACCTTAAATTTACGTAACAAGGTAAATCTGTTACGTAAATTTTACATAAATTCTATATAACGGTGTTTACTGGGTTGATTATGCAAAGAAAATAAATTTTTGTTAAACTCAATAGAGCAACATTCTTTTCCTTGCAATGAAATAAAATTTTTGTGTGAAGAGTACCTGAAATACTTGCTGTTTGAAGCTTGTTTCTCTGTTGAGTTTTAAGAAAATTTACGTTTGAGAATACAGGTGGTAGAGGCGCGGAATTTGAATTTGTGATGTACGGCGGGCGTCGCAGCCACCCAGAAGAGCAAACAATTGGTTGTATCTTGTTACTCTTGAGTAAACTCCGGTATATATTTTGCTCACTTTTTTTTCCACACTGGCAAATTAAATCAAACAGTAGAGTTTACCCTCTAGGAAGTAGAACAGTAGCCAAAGGCTAAAAACAGTAGATCTACTGCAAAGGCAGTAGGCCTGGCATCACTGTCTGTTCGGAGGCAGGTGTATGAAAGTGTAGGAAGGTTTCTTCGTGGGTGTTATTCCGAATTAATTGATAGTGTAAAATTTTGTCTAAAGCGTCTAAAATGGACTTACAGGAGCCATTTCTACAGAGCTCACTTTTTAGCTGTCCCTCCTAGAAGTGGTTCCGGTCCAATATATTGTGGTCCGGCTCGTACAGAGTAATTCACTATATTTTTAACCCCTGGTTACCGCCTTTATTGTTGATGATAGAAAAAAGTTTAAATGGAAAAGTTTTACAGTGAGATTTACTAAGATCTAAAATAGTACCCCCACAGATCTAAATATTTACACCTGTGGGGGGTACTAAATTTTAAAACCAATTTTCCCATTACCCATACAGAAAAGACACAAAGTTATTGATTATTTTGTATTGTTATTGCAAAATACCACTGAAAAACTGCTTTTTTTCTCAAAATACATTATATTTTAAAGAAAATGCCCTAAAAATAATTTATTTTGACAGGTTTAAAAAAGGCAAATGGTGAATAAGCCAAAAATTTGGCACATACTAGCTTCATTATTTGTGTTTGAGGTTGGTGTTGGTGATTTTTCAGACCACCTCAGGGGGGTGGTTTAAATTTATAGCCCCCAGAAAGGATTGTTTTGTGGTATTTGGTAATAAGTTATTTTATAATTTCCCTAAGTAACCGTTTTTACAAGGATTATTTTACCTTATTTCATATCTCAAGTTGTTCATTACCCAATAAAACACCTCCTATTTTGTCCAGAAAAACGCCATAGTTTGAACCCGTTTTCACCACAAAAAATATATTTATGAGGGCACTACGAGGCAAAACAAACATAAGTGAAGGTCACTGATTATGCACGAAAAATATACCAAACAAAAAACCCAAAACAACAATATTAATTTATTTACTAACTGAAACTAAACCATTGAGGTTATCTAAAAGCTCAGTCAAAAAAACTTTCTTTACTCAAAGCCCACTATTTCAAAGCTGTAGCTTTTATCAGTAGAGGTTGGTGCAAGCCAAGGGCAAGCAGAGATAAAAGATCCGAACTCGCTGTTTCTGATTGAACGCAGCGCTAATATTTTTAAATTGACATTTCGATAGTGACAGAAATGTAAAGAAAAACTTGCATTTAAGTTTTTTAATATATTTCATAAATAAAAACACCTTTTAAATAAACACAAAATTAATCTACTCCTTATTTTATTATTATCCATCTAAATCGTTGTGTGGCATCAAGTATTAATTGGAAAAATTAATTAACAAGGGTAAGTTTTAATTAGAGTGACATATAACCTCAATGTTAATTTATTCTACAAAGTGTTTACTATTTAAACCCCGCGATGGTTTAAATTTTTTAATTTTCTTTTCTTCTAAATTAAAAATTTCCTCTTAAATCCAACAAAAGATTGTGTTAAGATGATTATTCAATAAACAAATTTATTAAATTTCTTCTTATAAATCAAACTATGTTCAAAACTCAAGGAGGGTTGGTTTAAAATGATTAAAACCAAAAATTTTTCTTAAACTTAGGATCGTTCTAAAATAGACTAAACCTTTTTAGTAAATCCCATCGTTATAGTTTTTTAAAAGCCTTCTAATCCATATGACAGATGTTGTCACATATCATTCTATATGACAAATTTAGACATCAACTTTCTTATATTAAATTTAACACCCTATATATTTTTTAAAACTTTGATAAGCCTTTTTTTCCTGATTCCACAAATATACCATGTGTTATCTTTGTCTGGAACGGACATTGAATAAATTTAGAAAATTGTTGCCATAAGAGCAATGTGTTGAAAAAAGAACAACTACTTTTCCTTGGCTAACACATTGCCCTTATGGCAAATTATTTTTCATTTCACTCGAGAACTGCTAGAGATAAACCCTACATATGGTATATTTTTCGAAAAGATCTATCGAAGTTTTAAAAAATATACAGGGTTTTTTAATATAAGAAAGTTGATGTCTAAATTTGACATATGGAATGACATTTGACAATATCTGTCATATGGGTTAGAAGGCTCTTAAAAAATTATAAAACTTTTCTATTTAGACTTTTTTTCTATCTTCAATAATAAAGGCGCTAACCAGGGGTTCAAAATATAGTGAGTAAGGGACTCTGGCGAGTTAATCCGCTTTCTTACTCCCTGGTATTTTCTCCCATGTCTCGGGATTCACACAAGTATCACCCTCTTGTTTTTTTTAAATAATTTTAGTCAAATGAAGCATACATAAGAAAGAGCCAACGGGTAACTGAAGTAATTTTACACACTTTTTAATTTTTGCCTCGTTTTTAATCTTTGTTGACCAATAAATTTGGATTTTACTCTCATTTACTCGTTTTTAATGTAGTCTTTTATCACTTTTAGAAGAAGGGGAAAAAGCAATTAAGGTAGTTAATGCTTATTTTCATAAAAATTCTTATTCTTAATTTTCTCTTACGCTTCTTTAATGAAAATATGATGGAAATACGTAACATTGGGAACACAATATTTTTGTTTTATTTCCATGAGACACGGTCAGGAAAGTCGTTGGGAAATTCAGCCTGACAGCCCGGAAACAAATATTTGTTTTGTGATTCCCACTAATGTTAAGCTAAATAAAATCCACTAAAATTATTTGAAAAGTTTTGACAGTTTTACAAGGGTATATAATTTTATACCTACTGTACTGTACTTCACTTAAATTTCAAAAACTCGTAAAAAGTTTTCATTTAATTAAAGGATTTCACTCGGCATTTTATGAAGTAATTAAATTCGATTTTTCCGGGTGCGTTAAGTTTTTCGTTGCTTCATTAGATGCTTTTGAGGAGAAAAGCTTTTTTCCGAGCTTTCCAGATACATTGTAACTATACTGAGAGAGTAATGACAAACAACTTTTCTAAGCGACCCTCATATTGTCCATACTAGAAAGCTACCTAGTTGCCGGCGAATTAGTTCATGTTCGTGTTGAATGAATAAATGAATGAATGTAGAAGTACGGGCGGGACAATTCCCATGTACGTAGGTCACCTTGCTGGGCTCGTTGCACGCCCACTATCCATGGTGTCCCTGGAAGCCTGCCTATTTCGCAAAAGAACATATTTTCCTAGGATGCAACCTTCTTACATCGCCTGGGACCAACAAAACCTAGGTGCGGCTCTCTTGACCTGGCCCGAGCCGGACACTCTAGCCGAACATGCAAGGACGATTCCTCGTTCTCCATGGACAATCGACTGTCTGAGTCTCCGCCGATTCTCAGCGTCTCTCTCAGGTGCTTGTTGAGGCAACAGTGTCCTGTTAAGAGAACTGTTGCTGCTCTCACATCCTTCTTGCCCAGGTGGAGTAAGGACTTCGAGTAGGTGCTCTTCAGTTAGCTCTGTTTCGGTTGGACCGTCCATGCTGACCACAGTTTCGACCTGGAGCTTCCTGCGCTTCTTGGTCAATTTATTTACATCAGTGGCGTCCGTAGGCGCCCCTGATGCGTTTGAAAAGTATACAATGGGTACTTGTGCAGTTCTCTGTCGGGTCTCCTGTATTGAAGAAGATCTACTGAGCCCTTGAACAGTTCTTGTTGATCCTTATCTTTAGAGGTTTCACTGAGTACCTGTTCGGTTTCCTGTGTTACCTCCTGATTGTTGGAGGGTCCTTCTGGGGTTCCCTTACAGACGAGTAAACCGGGTAGAATCACCTCCCCAGCACTTCGGGAAGGGGGCTATATACATACAACAGGGTGCGCCTGGTTCCTGAGGTAGGTTTTTATTGTGGTGCCTTATCCACGTGGACCTGGCGTTCAAGCCAAGGCCCCCACACCCGTCCCCGATCCACCACTCAGAGAAGTCGAGAGCGAGTCAGAGTTGGGTTCACCTAAGTGCTCCCTATTTCCGGCACACCGACCCCAAAGAGCTGCGTTCCAGGGGAGTGTGGTATGACATTCCCCAACAGGATTTAGTCACCAACTTATTCAGTCAGGTTCACCCCCGTGACTTGGACGCACCTGTTGAGAGTTATCTAGGTGGGATTTAGAGGAGGGAGCTCTGGGTCCCCTTGTATCTTGCCAATCCTACCCAACACAGGCAAAGGCTAGCACACGTGCTTAAAATTGTGGCATTCCGTTCCCTCTCCGCCTAATGTCCCTCTTCCTTCACCTTCTGCGCCTCAAACCCTTCGATCTAGTCGAATAATCGCTTTGCCTGCTGTTTCCTCGGTTTTGACTTTTGTCATAACTTTTTGTTTCTGTTAAACGATTTTAATGAAATAAAGTCTATGTCCTATTTAGGAATTCAAAGAATCCAGTAACTCCTATAAAAATCCTTTCAGGAGTTTTGGCGTGATGCTGGGAAAATAAACAGACGAACAATTAGACAGAGATAGAATTTAGAGATTTATTATATGTACCTAATCGTTATTAAAAAAATAGGTTAACTTTACGTTGATATTGGCATTATTTATTTCTTGATTAAATTCGTTAATTAGGTTGGTAAACGAATTGTTAAATGCATGTAAAAGAAAGGATTTTCCTTCAAATCTTGAAGCTGTGCGTGTAGAGCAATGGTTTAATTAGGATATGAAAAGGTTTTCCGGTGATTCCATCTTCACTCATCCTGTACTGTTTGGTGATGGTCTTAAGTAGGGGTTTTCTTCCCTTATGCACTGCAGAATATGAAATAAGTCGAAAAAAGTATTTTATGTTTGTGAAATAGTGTTAGCTGCCAAGACGGAGATGTATTAAAAGTGCGTTGGTATTAATCCCAATTTTTTTCAAGAAAATCACGGAAAACAGATTATAAAGCAGAGTGCGAAAACACATTTGAATCATTACATGACCCAACTCTTCACAGAACACGGATGCTTTTTGGCGTACATAAAAATAATCAGTAGCGGACAATCAGATACTTGCATATGTTTGACATTCAAGAATCATATTCAGAAGAACACCCGTTGTTAAACTGTTATTCTTTCGGGACCGAAATAATGAAGCTCAGGACAAAAATTGGAGAAATAAATAGTGGAAACCTTGTTACAGAAATTGTAGAAAGGAAAGAAACTGAAAAGTAGCATCGAAAAACGCCTATTTAATAAACATTTTCATCATAAGAACGATTCACCATAAAAACTGCAATTCAAACCAATATTTTATCCGAAGCTTATTTCCTCAAACCCATTCAATATCGAATTCGAAATTTATAAGACCCGTTTTTAATCGAACCATTGTTCATTAAACTCATTCAATATCAAACCCATTTTTAATAAAACCCGGAAATCCAAAGTTTTGGCGAAATCGGAAACAGATAACTTCTTGACCAGTCCACCAGACCAAACTTACGTATTGATAAAAGTTGCCACCATTTTTGGAATCGCTGGGGCATGCCGCAGGGATGAACTAATGAAGATGACTGTTGACGATATTGAGTAAAAAGGAGACATTTTGCTAGTAACCATCCCAAACACAAAAACTATCGTGTCAAGAAAATTTGTCGTTTGTGACCCTGATGATAAATCGAACTACATGAATATTTATCGAAAATATAAAAATCTTCGACCCAAGGATACCAAGCACTGCCGGTTTTTTGTTGGGTAGGCCCGTGGTAAGTGTTTCAGGCAGTGTGTCGGAGTTAACAGTTTCGGCAAAATGCCATCCAACATAGCCGGATACTTGGGATTACAAAACCCCGAACTATACACTGGTCATTGCTTCCGTCGATCATCAGCAACTATGTTAGGAAATGCAGGGAGCAATTTAACAAACATAAAACGCCACAGTGGGTGGAAGTCGAATAGTGTCGCAGAATCGTACATAGAAGACTGCATAGAAAATAAAAAAAAGATAGCTCTAAACTTCTTGGAGAAGCCATCAGCATCATCTAGTGACGGATTTAGTAGAAAAAGTCCGCTATCGGCAGCAGCAGCGGCAGCATCGACGTCTCCGTTAGAATGCCTACCAACAGCTCCGATTCCCGCTATGACCAGCATTCAACAAGCTCCGATTTCAGCATGACTCGCAATCCTTCGCAACAATAAAAGTGTGCGCGTCGAGTTTTCTCGGCTATGAACTTGCAATATGCAACAAGTTGCACTTTTAATTTTACATTTAATTAACTATAAGTAGTGTATATTCTTTTAATTATAGGCAGGGTACTAGGTGTTTAATTAATGTTTATTTTTTCACTATTGTCATTATTTTCATTAAAAAAACAAATTTTCTCTAAAGCTTTTTTTACAAACATATTTTTGGAGTGCGCTAAAGTTTCTTTACCGCCCAAGTGCTCTAAAGAAAACTTTATCGCACTCTAAAATTAAAAAATTATTTATAAACAAATAAATTAATATATCTTTTTTTATTTTCTCTCTTTTCTCAAAAAAAACACATAAAAAATAGATAAAATATACCTATTTCTGTATTTGTTCCCAAATTTTAAAGGAACTCGCGGTGCTCATAAGTAAAATTTTGTACCTAACACATGCGTAAAGTGCCTTTACCGCCCTTGACGACTTGCCCGAACTCCGCTACGCGTCGTTCGTGCAACTGACGTCGCGTGCGGTACAGTATCACTTTCCGCACTTGTTAACTGGAATGCAAGTGACATCTATACAGAAACTACTGAACGCTACCTGTACAAGTATGCGTTCGTAGCAACGACAAATGCATCGAGACGTCACGCTACCTGCGTGTACGCCTCCGTTTCATGTATTATTGGCGAATGCGCAATCAATTTAGCAAAAATTTTCTGACAACGGGTTTTACGAATTCCGATTTTGAAAAATAATGGTTTGACAAATTCCGAGCTTTATTAAAAATGGGTTTTACAAATTACGAGTTTGATGAACAATGGTTCGATTAAAACGGGTCTTATAAATTTCGAATTTGTTATTGAATGGGTTTGAAGAAATAAGGTTCGCATAAAAAATTGGTTTAACGAATAACAGTTTCTATAGTGAATGATTTTGCACATTTTGATAAGCCTTGGGCGTCTCAACTTGGCGACTATCTAAGAATGAACTGCAAAACGGAACGGGGTAGCCGTACCACGAAAGGGGCGATTTTAGAGGGTGTGCCGGGCAACTGGAGAGTCCCACACTACCAGACCCGTGGCATCTAGTGTGCATAAGCATTTCTCCTTCAACGAAAAAAAAACAGTCTTTTTGGTGTGATTATTGTCGCCAATTGTAATCCAGAGTTTTCTAAGTCCATCCATACGCCACGACCGACCGCTAGAAGAAAGAGATATGAATAATGCAATGGATTCTTTAATTAAAAAGTGGCTTCGTTACCGCCAAAACATGCTTGCTTCGGGATGGAAAATGGAAATCTCCATCCCAAAGCCTTTGGCATATATTATGCTGGCTTGAAAATATTTTCCCAGGAATACAAAGCTCTCGGTGATGTTTAACCCTGGAATGCCAACCAATATTTTACTATAGAACCACCAAGATTGTCGTGAAAAATTCTATAAACCTATTTTTTCTTATAAAATCAAATAACTTTCAGTTTTATCAAATCAGGAATCTATCACGAATGATTCACTATAAAAACTGCAATTTTTTCCCATCGTTTACTATATTTAAAAAAATATTTCGGAGATGTTGAAAATTTTAGAATGGGCTTCAATATGTGTGAAATGTCAAAACTCAAAAATTACTGCCCAAAAATAATGGGAAAAACATGCTATGTTAGGCCATATATACCAAAATACACGAACAGCTTGCGATGCCATGCTTGGCCTAAACAGGTGAACACAAAATAAAATGTAAAGAAACATTTTACTTTATTGGGTAAAGAGAAATAATTTATGAAGTTGCAAATTAAGCAAACACAAAAAAAACAGGTCATAAGTCAAAAAGTAAGTTTGGGTTAGTTGACAAAAAGATTTGGCTATTTTAGGCTATGGCCTGTCTCAAATTGGCTGCGATTAGTCCTACGAAATTTCAATGGCAGCTTTTTCGACACTTGCCAACATCTTTGCGCTAGTCTGTCTTTTTTCAATTAAAATAACCGTCCTTTAGAATTAAATTCAGACTGTTTTTTCCGTTTGTCAGCCAGACTCTGAGCCGCTCGTGATTTCCAGTATTTGTTTAGGAGAAATGGAGAGTTCTCTGTTATAGATTTCCAATATAATTTTCCAAGGATAATAAAAATTTTTGAAGGCGTTTACTTTTTCAATGCTCCAAGTTTCGGTTGCCTATGTTGGCGTTTAAGGGTTGAAACCTATCCAGAAAGGGTTCTGGAGACTTCAAGAGAGTGTTTTAACGGTTTTTAATTAAAATGGTGAGTTTAATTAAAAAAGTTTTGAGATGATGTCGGTGTTCGATACCCACTTTTTTATAATGATACACACTTGCCGCAACTTTTAGTTAAATGAAGAGTTTAAAATTTTTAGAGATAATGATTTTTTCTAAACAATTTTGCAGGAGAATACAGAGGAAACAACTTTACTTAAAAAAATGCCTTTCTTGAGCTCCATTGGAATTCTGCTTTGTTTTTTATAACTTCAACTAATTTTTTTTTTCAAATGACTGACCAGGAATTTTGATCCATATTCCCAACCTGATTTGTGCCACACTGGTGATCATAATAGTTTCGAAACGTGTAATTTCGAGTTTATCTGCAAAACCCGACATGTTGAGTGGCATATTGTTTAGCTGCGATGTATAACTTTGGGTCACAGGCGTGATAGAAGGGTACAATAAGAAATTAATATCATAATAAGAAATTTTATATTTTTTTTATTAATCCTTTATACAGAAACAGTTATAACATCTATATTTTCTACAAAAAAAACTAACCTAATTAATTTTTTTTTTCAAACAACCGGAAAATAGCCACTTTCCGTACGATTTTTCATACGGAAAGTTCTATATTACAAGGCATGTTCTTTCGAAATATTTCCACTCTCCAGAAAGGACTTTTTTGTTCAATTTTCTGGTCCCTTGATCCTTTTCCGGTCCCATTTTTGGCCAAGTTGGCTATGACTTCTTGTTGACAGCTTTTAGCTTGTTTTTTTGGGCAGTTTTGACACTTCTAAAAAAGCTGTTTTAAATTTGTTTCAAAAGTTTTGTTTACAAAAATGGACTCAGATCTAGAAAATGAGTTGAATCCGGAGGAAATAATAAAAGCTGCTTCAAGAGTCAAATACACCGAAAAATCAACCACACATTTTTAATTCTCAAATTAAGAGTATACTATAAATATAGGTAAATAAAGAACAAACCTAGAAATCTGTCTTTTATGAGCTCTTTTATCATTATTTTGCTTGATAAGTTGGCCATGGTTGGCCATAACTGGTCGTCAGCCATCACTGATTTAGCTGTGTGAAGCTAATAGGCACTACACTATAATTTTTCTAATGTTTTATACAATTTTGCACAAGTTAAAAATACAAAAATCATTTCTAACCACAAAACTTTAGTTGTTTTTTTTGTTTTCTTCTTAAAAACTACCGGCCTTAGCAGCAATGGCTAGGCGTCGACGAAAGTGATAGATACTAAAATGTTTTTTCTGATCGTTTGAAAAAAAAATTTCGTATGATATACGACCGGAAAGTGTCTTTACAGGTCTCCGCAGGTTTACAGGACTCGCCTGCGGCTCGCCCTGTAAATTTCCTGCGTAGACCTGTAAAGACCAATTTTCCGGTCTAGTGACGTAAATACTTATTTCGTCACTAGACCGAAAAATTGGTGTTTACAGGTCGACGCAGGCGAGTCCTGTAAATCAGCGGAAACCTGTAAAGACACTTTCCGTGTGTGTATCGTACGTACTTTTTTTTTCAAACGATCAGAAAAAACTTTTGTGGTTAGACATGATTTTTGTACTTTTGACTTGTGTAAAATTGTTTTAAAAAATATTAGAAAAATTATAGTGTAGTGCCCATTCCATACAGCAACTTATCAAGCAAAATAGTGATAAAACAACTCATGATTTCTAGGTTTGTCCTTTATTTACCTATATTACTTTGACAATTGAAAATATGTGGTCGATTTTTCAGAAAAAATATGCTGCCACTAAATCTTCATTAATTTTCTGAACGTTTTTTAATTCGCACCAGTTTATAAACGCATAAAAGTTCCGCTGGTAGCGCTAGATTTGACTCATGAAACAGCTTCAATTATTTCTTTGCATTTTTTGATCACAAAACTTTTGAAACAAATTAAGAAGAGATTTTAAGAAGTGTCAAAACTGCCGAAAAAAAACACAGCTGAAAGCTGTCAACAAGAAATTATAGCCAACTTGGCCAAAAATGTGACCGAAAAAGGATCAAGGGACCGGAAAATTGAACAAGAAGATCCTTTCTTGAGAGTGGAAATATTTCTAAAGAACATGCGTTGTAATGTAGAACTTTCGGTACGAAATGATTTTTGTACTTTTGACTTGTGTAAAATTGTTATAAAAAACATTAGAAAAATTATAGTGTAGTGCCCATTCCATACAGCAACTTATCAAGCAAAATAGTGATAAAACAACTCATGATTTTTAGGTTTGTCCTTTATTTACCTATATTACTTTGACAATTGAAAATGTGTGGTCGATTTTTCCGAAAAAATATGCTGCCACTAAATCTTCATTAATTTTCTGAACGTTTTTTAATTCGCACCAGTTTATAAACGCATAAAAGTTCCGCTGGTAGCGCTAGATTTTTCAGGCAACGAATCGAAAGTGACTCTTGAAATAGCTACAATTATTTAATTGCATTTTTTGATCACAAAACTTTTGAAACAAATTAAGAAGAGATTTTAAGAAGTGTCAAAACTGCCGAAAAAAAACACAGCTAAAAGCTGTCAACAAGAAATTATAGCCAACTTGGCCAAAAATGGGACCGAAAAAGGATAAAGGGACCGGAAAATTGAACAAGAAGGTCCTTTCTTGAGAGTGGAGAGTGGAAATATTTCTAAAGAACATTTTTCGGTACGAAAGATCGTACGGAAAGTGGCTGTTTTCCGGTCGTTTAAAAAAAAAATTTTAATCGGTCCCTGACTTTATCATAATTTACATTATTAGTTCTTTTTTGTTTTGGAACAACATCGATTCAAGTCTTTCTTGCTTCATAGTTGACCGTAGTTTGCTCTTACAAATTGTCATTTTGGAAAAATATTCCCTTAAAAAACTACCAACCAAGTCATCGAACAAATAATTCTTTATTAATCCGAACCCAACTTATTTTTTCACTTCCTCGAAACTCCGCCTTCATTCGTGAGTCTCGGCAGTCGGCTAAAAAGGTCGCGTTCAGCCCGCGTATGCGGACGAAAGCTTTCATCCATCAAAGGCACCAATATAAATTGCCGCAAGCCCATTGCGACATCCAGAGGAGAAGGTTTTTCCTTCCATTGGTAATAAGAATTAATATTTTAGTAGATATAGTAACTGGGCGTAGAATTCTAAAGTCACTTTCCGTGCGAGTTAGAAAGCGTGCATCAATGAATGTAGAAGTGCCGGCGGGATAATTCCTATGTACGTGGGCCACCTTGCTAAGCCCGTTGCCCTGGAAGCCTGCCTTTTTCGCAAAAGAACAGATTTTTCTAGGCTGCAACCTTCTTACATCACCTCGGACCAACAAATAGTCCCCAAGGTACGACTCTCTTGACCTGGCCAGAGCCTCTCTGAGTCTCCGGCGATTCTCAGAATCTCCGGCGATTCCCAGCATCTCTAGGTGCTTGTTGAGGCAACAGTGTCCCATTAAGAGTCCTGTTGCTGGTCTAATATCCTTCCTGCCTAGGTTGAGCAAGGACTTCGAGCAGGTGCTCTTCACTCAGATATGTTTCGGTTGGACCGTCCATGCTGACCACGATTTTCCACTGGAGCTTCCTGAGCTCCTTGGCAGATTTGTTTACATCAGCGGCGTCCGTAGGCGCTCTGATGCGTTTGTAGATTGTCCAATGGATACTTGTGCAGTTTCCTGTCGGGCCTCTTGTGTTGAAGAAGATTTACTGGGTCCTGGAACAGTTCCTTGTTGATCCTTATCTTTAGAGGTTCCACTGGGTACCTGTTCGGTTCCCTTTGTTACCTCCTGGTTGTATAAAACTCCCTCCCCATCAGCACTTCGGGGAGGGAGTTTTATACAACAGGGCGCGTCTGGTTCCCTGAGGAAGGTTTTTATTGTGGTGCCTCATCCACGCGGCCCTGGCGTTTAAGCCAAGGCCCCCAAACTCGTCCCCGATCCACCACTCAGAGAAGTCGAGCGCGAGCCAGAGTTGGGTTCACCTTAGCGCTCCCTATCTCAAGTACACCGACTCCAAAGAGCTGCGTGCGAGGGGGTGCGGTATGACGTTCTCCAACAGTCGGGTCCATCCCTGCGACTTGGCCGCACCTGTTGAGAATTATCCAAGTGGGATTCAGAGAAGGGAGCTCTGGGTCTCTTTGGGCCGGGTTATATCTTGTTGGTTATTATATGTATCTTGCGAATCCAACCCAACAATTTAAAAAAATGTGCTTGACTATCTTGATATATTAGGGGAGGGGCAAGGTCCCCCTGCGCACGCTGATGCTTTGGGCAATATAGTACAATATACAATACAAAAATTACTTTATTTTTTTTAAAGATTTTACAACCTTATAAACAAAGCGTGCCAAAAGAAAACAAGATATCGAAATAAAATATTACTTTTTAAAAATAAAACAGTGCTAAGTAAAACTGCGATCAGTCTAATATTTTAGGTACAGAGTAGGTAGTAATTAATAAAGCAGGTAAAAAACAGTAAATATAACATATTAAAATTACAATTAAAAAGTCACCCAAAAAGAGTAAGTAAATACATTTACAATAACGGTAAATTTACACACAATATTATAATAAAGAACAAAAAAGGAAGTATAAAAAATATGCTAAAGTAAAAGAAAGACATCACAAACAGTTGAAAAGGGTGAAAAGGGAGCCATTTATGCTAGATCTTCAGCATAGTATTCATCACAATCATAAAATGGATGATTTTCAAAGCAGGTTATTACTGCTCTCCTAAATTTTTTAAATTCTTTATTTGACCTGATTTCGAGTGGTATAATAGGTGGTTATATAACTTAATACTCCCATAGATTATTGACTCCTTTGTTCAAGTTAGTCTTGGTATAGGCAGGGGTACAAGTTGGTTTGTAGTCTGTCTGGTGGAACATTGTGGGATAGAAATGGTGGCATTTGGTTTTATTTGCTTTTTATGAATAAAGCAAACAGACTCTAAGATGAAAATGGCTGTCAGGGTTAGAATCTTAAGTTTTCTAAATAAGGGTTTGCAATGTTTCCTAGGATGTGCCCCACTCAAGATCCGAATAGCTCGCTTCTGAACACGAAACACTGACTCAAAGAGGATTTTGGAACAGTAACCGCAGAAGGCTACTCCGTATCTTGCACGAGACTCTAATAGGGCATAGTACACCATTTTTGCAGAGTGTAGATTAAGTTCCTTAATAACTATTTTAAGTAACTTTTGGTTTAAGCTGGTTAATATGTTCCCTGAAATCCAATTGCTTATCAAGAACTATACCAAGAAATTTCACACTTACTTGGGACTCAATAAGCTGGTCGTTTAAGGGTATGGAATTTATGGAGAATCTAAAGAAGATAATGTTTGTTTTTTTTATGTTAAAACACAACTGGTTCGCATCACACCATTCTTTAACTTTTTCAAGTTCTCTCCTAATCACAGCCACTCTTACCCGTCCAGAGTATAGTGCTATCATCAGCAAAAACATAAAATTTCTCATCGATGTTGATGAAGGTAAGGTCGTTAATGTAAGCAAGAAAGAAGATGGGTCCCAGAACGGATTCCTGTGGTACTCCTCGGGTTATTTCTTTGCTGTTTATATAGCTTGATTGCATTTGACTATCTGTGATCTGCTTGTATTATAAGACGACGCCCATCTAGAAGAGGTGTATCTGAAGCAATATCGACTCAACTTCTGCAGCAGTATTTCGTGATTCACGCAGTCAAAGGCTTTCGAGAAGTCACAAAACACTGCTGCTACCGAGTCTCCTTCATTAATATTGATGTATACCTCTTCCAAAAGAGCAAATATGGCGTTATGTGTTCCTTTTTTTTGTTGGAATCCAAATTGAGATTGTGAAAGGATGTTAACAGTTTCCAAGTGACTAGTAATTCTTGTTTTAGCAATTCTTTCTATAACTTTGGAAAAAGAAGATAGCAAAGATATTGGGCGAAAATTCTGTGGGTTTTCCAGGTCTTCATTCTCATGAATTGGTATAACAGGAGCTTGTTTTAAACAATCTGGAAAGTAACCAATGTAAAAGACTGATTTATAAGAGCAACAAGAATGGAAAGGGTATCATCTGGGAGGTGTTGCAAAATTTTTGTGGACAAACTATCAATGCCTGCGGTTGTTTTGTTTTTAATTGTATTAAGAACTTGCTTTACCTCAAGAAGAGATGTTGGAGTTAAAATTAGAGCTTTCGGGATGTCTATATGATTTAAGAAAGGAATCGGATTTATAGATGAATTTAGAGTAGAAGTTAAATTCTCTGCAACTGAGCAGTAATAATCATTCATTATTTCTGGTTCAATGTCGTGGTAAAATTAATTATTTGCCAATTTTCTTTAGATTTATCTATTTTATCCTGATAATATCTTTGCTTTGTCATTTTAATACTTTCTACAGATATTTCGGTATTTGTTTGCGTACAATGTAAAGAAATGAGCACCTGAAAAGTATTTACGTATAGTATGTATTGACCTTAAATTTTTACTTGAAGTTTTTATTCCTTTGGTTAGCCAAGGTTTTATATTTTTATGTTTAATTTTGTTTAATTTAATTTTTCGAAATTTTATGTTAGGAGATTGTAAAATTGTCGAAATGGATCTGATGGAATATTAAAGACCTTATTCCAGTTAGTTTTTAAGCATAATAGATCAAATTTGTTTAAGTTTTCTTTGCTGTATATTCTTCCGATTTTAACTTCTTTGTAAAAGATGATTTCATTAAGATTAATATCCAAGATGATTGCCTCATAGCCTGACATACCAGGTTTAATGGTTTGGGCATCAATTGCCTTGTCTAAGTTAGAACACGCATAATCCAACATTTTTTTCAAAGTATTTGTAATTGTGGTATAGTCATGATTGTGCACCTTGATGTCAAAGGAGGTTAGCAGATTTATGTATCGTTTGAGTTTTTTTTTTAACTCAATGTTTAGATCTCCACCAATAATGATTTTTGCATTGAGGGGAAGCTGAGATAAAAGCAGTTCAAGGTTATTAAGAAACAATGTACAATTTGACGATATAGTGCATGGTGAAGTATACAGGCAAATTAAAAAGATGTTTTGTGCTTTGTTTTGTATGATGGAAAACTCTAGTACTTTTTCTTCTATGAGGTTATCAAGGTCATTAAATGATTCAAAATTTAATATCTGCACCAATTCTGACTTAACCAAAATTTGTGTGCCTCAACGAATAAAGTTTTTCCAAGTGGAAAAACGCCCATAAGTCTTTTTCGTAAATATCACTTTCCTATAAATGTTTTGGTTTTCTATTAATATTATTTTTGCTCGCGGGATGGGATTTTCTGTACAAAAGTTTTAATTATAACCAAATCGTTAAATTTGCATATCAGCGTCCCTTTATATGACTGTGAAAGCTGGTAGTCAAACACTCATATGTAACAGACGAATGGTGTAGCGCCCAATATAAATAGAATGCCTATAATTTAGTCAAACAATAAAATGTAAAAACGTACTTTCCTGAAATTTACAATAACAAACCAGTACTGAGAAAAAATTTTAAAATGACAAAACTGTGTAGCGGCAAAACAGTAATTGGTCAGAACGTACTGGCCTAGATGGCGCTGCGGTGTGATGGACACCATTTGATTTCTTAGCGCCAATGCAGTTTTCTGGTTTTATTCACTCATTTCGATGAAATTCGAAAAACAAGAACGACAGCTGATGCATATTGGTCGAACACCTGACCCCTGTACGGCAATCTAACGCAATATATTACACAGGCCGTCTGTGTACTGTGTCGCCATCTAGCGGAAATATGTTACACTATTTTGCTTTTGTACACTTTTGCCCTTGTAAAGTTTTAGGCCAGTCCGTTATGATCTAGTACTTTTATGCACCTATACTTTTTTTTATAATTTACCCAAAGTTTTTCCTAAATTTTTTTGCAAAAATTCTAGTTCTGTAAATTAGGAAAAATATTAGGGAGTAAAATAAAATTTTGGTAAGTTTAATTAGGACATTTTAGTGAACAAAATTGCAAATTTTAAGTAATCGACTGCAAATGACGTGTTGGATCCTTTTTACAAGCTTTTGTTTAACTTGCAATGTACATATCTATGTATATATGTAACTAGATATGTTTGTTCCGGTGGAATCTTGAAACTTAATTTTGACCAACTTGCCGACATCCGATCGGCTTCAAATTTGGCATGCTTATATAGTTGTGGTGACAACACAAGAATATAGTGTGATGAAATTGACTGCTCCCCCCCACTCGAAGAGGGTGGAGTTGGGTACAGTTGAAGTACGCCCGACTTCGTTGAAATTTGCTAGCTAAAGAGATTTCAAAAATTCAATATGGCGGATTCAAGATGGATGATTTTTGATCATCTTTTGCTAACCAGTTTCCATAGTTCTGGTGAAAATACAATAATATTTCATTATTAGGCACCCCTCCCCCTACGAGGGGATTGGAGAGGGGAAAACACCTAAGTTTGTTCGATTTCAACCAAAATTGGTATACGGCGGCTTTTGGGGATAAGGAATACGAATTTTTGATCAGAGTTTGAGAATTCAATATGGCGGATTCAAGATGGACGATTTTTGGTCATGTTTTGCTAACCAATTTTAACTGACTTATCCATATCCGATTGTGTTCAAATTTAATATGCGTTTATAGTTCCGTTGAAAATACAATCTCAGGTACCTATCTCCCTTTAACGACGGAAGTGAAGGGGAAAAAGATTTAGGTAGTTCCATTTCAATTAAAATTGGTATACAGGGGTTTTTAAGGAGAAGGATTATTAATTTTTGATCTGATTTCAAAATTTCAATATGACGGATTCAAAATGGACCATTACAAATCTAACAATTAAGGATGTGTGTTCAAATTTGGTATGCGTTTATAGTTCCGGCGACAATACAATAATATGGTATCAATAGGTACACAATTCTCTCTAACGAGGGAAGTACAGGGAGGAAAAGATTTAGTTTGTTCGATTTAAATCAACATTGGCATACAGGGGCTTTTCGGGAAAGGAATATTTTTTATTAAAAAAAGCTTTTAAAGAACCAGCTTTTATTAAATGCATTCAAAAGTAGAAAGTAAGTTTTTATCTTTCTTATATCATAATAAAAGCGATGGGCGCAAATTAAAAATTTTAATTTTACGGTGACAAAGAGGGAACTGCCAAAGAAGAACTAAATTCTTCTTCTATTCGAATGACAAACGTAATGCTCTCATCTAAAGAAGCTGAGACCGGGTGAGATTGCCGTGCTTGCCAAGCTTGTTCTTTAAAAGTTTTTTTAAAGAAAAATTTTAGTACAAATTTTCATAAAAAGAAACATATAGAGGGTAAAAAAATAGAGTATATATTGTAACTTTTTATCACTCCTGGGAAGGACACGAAAAGATATTGGACTACTGACAGGAATACTGACCGGCCACAACCGACTCAGTAAGCATCTGACTCGCATCGGGATCGGGAATGACTCTATCTGTCAGGCCTACGGAAGGGCGGAGGAGATATCCTGGCACCTCATTGCGAAGTTCTATGAGTATCTAAGGATCAGGCATCAGGTACTCGGACAAGCGAACCTGGATGCAGAGGACCTACGAGCTCTCAAGTGGGCCAAAGTACTGGACTTCGTGAAGAGAACAGGAAGGCCCGGAGAGCCCATTACCGTACAAGTCTATGTAAGGTAAAAAAGGGACCGAAGTTGTTGGGCCGCCCCCAGTTTACTACTACTACATGCTACAATGCTACAAATTTTTAGTCTTTAGAAAAAGTTGCAAAATAAATTTAATATCCAAAAGAGCTTATTATATGTTATATTGTCTTACTTAAAAAAATTAAATAGGGTTAGATTTCAATCTCGTTGGCAGTTAAAGAAAACACAAGTTTGAAGCTCACAAAAATCTACTTCGACGTTTTTTTTGCTTTTTTTTATGCTTTTTCTCCTTCTTTTTGGATTTTTCCACCCCCGGAGCGTATGTGGCCATTTTGACTTATAATAAATATATATATAAAAAAAAATATATTTTAAACATAGGTATTGCATAAAATTTTTAACAAATTTTGATTCTTTTTAAAATACATTTCCTTTTTATTTTTCTTCACGGATTGGCAAACCATTGAAAATCTACATAAGTATTTTGTTTGATAATGTTTTTTGGCCCGTGCTTAGCCCCCTTTGCCTTTACACAGGCGTTGCTAATGTGTCCTGCACTAGAAATAAATCAAAACCTTTTTGAGTCCTCCGTGTTTCAAAAATTTGCATATTTTTAATACCCTTGTTGGGCCACTCTGTTTTTATTAAACGCAAAAACCGCTAGTTATCGGAATGAGACGAAAAACTTTCCATGGCTATACGGTGGATCGCCTCTTAAAAGTTTAACCAGTTTAATTTTAAAAGGTCTCATAGGAGAGGGGTGTAAATATTCTTAATATCCCAGACAGCGCAACTCTGTCCCAAGGATGTCCAGTGGAGAGAGTTTTCTGGACAATGCATTGGACAACCAAATCTGTAAAAAATTTTGTCCAAGGCATATCCATCGGATCATACAACTGTCAAAACGTTGGACGACTCTTGGACATCCCAAAAAAAGTCCAAAATTTTCAATATTTTTACTATTGTTATCCATCGGCTATCCAAAAAGTATCTTTATGGTTGACTGTTGGAAAAAAATTAATAATTACAATGTATCCGTTGGTCTAATTTTCTTAGTACATCGAATAATGTGCTGTCTGGGATTAGGGAGCTAACTAATATGCAAAAGACGTGCAAATTGCCGATAACGTTCGCCAGCGATAAATTTATCTGTTTAAAGGTTTGAGATTGGAGCTAGGATCTTTTAATAATTTTCTTTTTTTACCACTGCTTTAAGACTGGTCATATAACTCAGCAAACAAAGGACAACCTATTTTCCAATTATGAGCTTTATTGATATTTTGCCATGAATAAGAAGTTCATACCTAGTTAACATTGATGAGTTCAGTCAAGCCATCCCCCTCCCCCGAAAAATATTCGAGTTTTTATATGCTTATAATTTCGAACTAATTTCGAACAAATTTTGTACGACACTCCTTCCTGTTTTTTTTTATATTCAAAATGGGGGTGCAGCCGGACGACAAGCTAGACCCCCCTCATTTGAAGCGTAGAGCAAAATGAAAAGCAACTATCCTAAAATTAATAACTAATTTCGAACTTCTAATATCACCAAAAAGAATTTAGAAAAATCCACTAGTAACCCTGTGCTCATATAGTCCGCTTCAGCTAAGAAGCACCATTGGAAAAATCAGGTGCTTTACAGATGCACATATTAGGTAAAATAGTTTTTCTTATGTGATTTCTAGTCGTTTCTAGCATATTTCTATGCCTTCCAAACTGACTGTACAATATAGGACTGATGGCAACCTCTCACAAATTGAAGGAATTACTAGGGCCTCAAAAGACAAGCGAGGTTGCACTTGATGATAGGGTGTAACAATACAAGAAACTATACTTAGAGCAGTGCATGTTGACATGCCACTAATGCCCTGTATTGGGGTATTGTTGGGATGGACTAGAGCAGTAGCAAATAACACAGACTGGGTCACAGCACGTGTGGATGCACAACATTTTGTTTCATTATTATTTGAATCAACTTGGGCCGAGCCACTGCTTGGAGAATTTTGATTACTAGTTGATTCTGATACTTCACTTGAATTGTGACTGCTAGAAAAACATAAGAGAGTGTTATGCTTGAGTCCACAATTTTTGCAAATAAAGGAACTAGTACATTTTTCTAGAGAGTGCGACTTGGCAAAACAATTAAAACATAAACGATGCCTTTTCACTATAGCATGTCGTTGATGAGGGTCAAGTTTCAAGGAATTATCACACTTTAATAATGATAAACATATTTTTTGACAACAAACACATAAATTAGCTGTAGTCATAAATGATTTTTTTGATGGCATTGCCCTTTTTGACAAATTCTCACTTTTCTTAAAAACACTACAAGATTGGTTGGTTAAAGATGAGTTTTCTAAAGCTCTACAATGTTGCTCCAAGTGTTTAGATAAATCCTCATATGTAGGCAATTGAGAAGAATTTTGCTTAAATTCAAAGCTTGTCTTTAACTCAGGACTTATTTTTTGAAGCAATAAGTTTAATTTTGTGAAGTCCCACAAGTCAACTTGAGTTAAACTTAAAGCTTGCAAGTTTTCAGAAAAAATACTTAAAATTTTTCTTAGCTCTTGCGCTGAATCATTTTTCATACATGGAGCACTAAAAATTGATGACCAATAATCAGTCAATAAGACCCTTTCATTTTGATAACGCTTAACCAATGCGTCAAAAGCTGTATTATAATTTACCTCAAGAACGGGTATATGCTTAACTACCAATGCAGCATCCCCTTGTAAAAGAGAAACCAATATTTGGAATTTTATTATATTAGAAAACCGAGGATTATTGTGTACAATTACTTTGTATAAGTCAAAAAAGGTAGGCCATTGTTTTATTTCACCTGTAAATTTGGGTATGCAAGCAAGAGCACTGTTATCTTCAGCGCTGGAGCATGGGGGGCTAGGTGCAGCAGCTGCACCAGCAGTTCTAGGGGGTGAAAAGAGCTGTACTGCGGCTGTTTTTATAGAATAAAACATTGAGTCCATCCACGATTTCAAGTTGGATGGAAGAATAGTGCTCACTCAAACGCGGCAGTTCCTCATACGCGCATTGAAACTCCAACTTTTTTGTCTTTGAGGCGTTCTGATCGGTTGCTTTTGTTGCTATATCGTAAATATTTTGAATTCGTTGTTTAGTCAAATCGCGTTTCCTAACTAAACCATCAATAATATCTTTTGTTTCCGACA
This sequence comes from Oxystoma pomonae, assembly GCA_963921995.1. Classification (NCBI taxonomy): domain Eukaryota; kingdom Metazoa; phylum Arthropoda; class Insecta; order Coleoptera; family Brentidae; genus Oxystoma; species Oxystoma pomonae. The sequence continues at coordinate 86,982,150 of OY998166.1, read as the reverse complement.
TGTTATGGAAGGTAGCTTTTTTAAAAACAACACCTTAAAAATCAAAAATTCAAAACAAAACAAACCGCCCACTGTCAAATAAGCAAGGTTATGTTCACTTCTACCTCGTGCTTTTGGGTATTATGGCCAAAACAATGCACTTTTAAAAAGAGAGATCGCAATATGCGCGCAAAAAACTTTCGACTTCGAGAAATGCGCAAAAAAACGAGCGATATTTCTTATCACATTTATCGAAGTTTTTTCAATATTAACAAAATGGAATAAAACACACCTAAAATTTAAATTCAATTTTATTACAATGCATTAATTAAGAAAATAAAAATCCCAAAGGACTGGTTCAATTAATTTGGCGAGGAGAGACCAAATGTACAATATAGGGGTGGTTTAACAAAAACCACGGTGTACCAAACGACAATTTAAAATTACAGAATAAAATTAAAGAGGGCCCAATATTTACGCTAGACTCACCTGATGTCTCTTCAGTCCTAATTTCCCTGGTCAGGGCTGATGATGCGTGATATTGGGGTTCTTTGGGGGTGAAATTCTTATGGCAAACTCCACCAAGACACTTGCGTGCGGTTCTTCACACAGATTTTAACCGAATGCTGTGATTCATGTTTTTAAGTTGGCCACCTATGCTTTGTCTCACTGACCATATGGTAGCTAACACAATATTGGGCTTTGGACATAAAACTGTAAATTAAGGCTAATGAAAAAAGATACCCAATATTGAACACTGACTGGATTTCAATTGGCTAAACCCCTCCATTTTGAATAAATATAAAAAATCACAGAAATTAGGCTGGTTAAAATTTTTTTAACATTGTACAAAATTAGTTCGAAATTAGTTCAAAATTAGAAGCATATCAAAGTTCAAAATTTTTTTGAGGGGGGTGTGGCTTGACGTCAACTTGAACCCCACCATATTTAAAAAAAAAGGTTACTAGTGGATTTTTTTTAAATGAGAGCTTGACGTCCGGCTGCACCTCCCATTTTGAATATAAAAAAAACCAGGAATAAGCGTGGTTCAAAATTTTTAAAAGTGGTTTAAAATTAGTTCCAAATTGGTTCGAAATTACAAGCATGTCAAAATTCGAATATCTTTGGAGCGGGGGGAAGGGGTGTAGCTTGACTTACCTCATTGATGGAAGTCTGGGCCCTCTGGTATTAAGGAGTTATCGGTACATAAAGTTGGAGTGGCCTGACTTTAATAAAGTCGGAACTATTTTTGACAGTTCCGCATGAAGGTTAAATAACTACCATATAGTATGTTGTTTTTCGATATGTTGGGCCGTCGTTCTGTAAAGGTTTGTCTTCTCGACGTTTCGCCAGTCGACGAAGGCCGCGAAAGCTTCCCAAGTAGCACAAGTTGCTGTTAAACGGTTGGCAAACCTTTTTGCCAGCCAAATTCTGCAGCCATATCGTTTTGGCTTTTGTCCATCACAACCTCTTTAGATGGTTTTGAGAACCATTTCCTAACTATTTCCGCCCTACATTTTTCGGCTTTTAAAAGGTTTTAAAAACCATATGGCTTTTTATCCTTTTTTAACTATGTGTCAAAGAATAAACCAAATAGTTCTTCAAAATAAAAATTTTTATAAAAAAAAACTTTTAAAGAACAAGCTTTTATTCAATGCACTCAAAAGTAGAAAATAATTTCTTATCTTTCCTATACCATAATAAAAGCGATGGGCGCAAATTAAAAATTTTAACTTTAGACACGTCTTTTGGGGACCGATGATTTCGAAACCGCTTTGAAAACATGCGTAAAATGTTCTTTTGGCGACGAAACGGTGACGTCACGGTATATTTTTACAAGCTTTTATTTAACTTGTAATCTACCTATGTAAGGAACTAGATATGTTAGTTTGGGTGGAATCTTGCAACTTAATTTTGACCAACTTCCCGACATGACCAACTAGAACATCCATTTCGAAAAATCCCAAAAAAAACTTCCAAATCCAAAAAACGAGAAGCCACACACACACAGCTGATTAATGTCATTCAATAATTGTCACTTTGGCGATCAGTGGCGATGGTTCGAAACGGTGATGTATGTTGTCAAAATGTGCTTTTGAAATCATCGGTCGCGAAAAGACGTCTTAAGTGTCTTATATCGGTCACATCGACGATTCACGTAAGAAACAGTTGTATTACTCTATAACCTAAGGACATTTTCAAAGGCTTGGCAAGCACGGCAATCTTACCCGTTTTCAGCTTCTTTAGATAAGAGCATTTTGTTTATCATTCGAATAGAAGAAGAATATAATTCTTCGTTTGTAGTTCTCTCTTTGTCACCGTAAATTTAAAATTTTTAATTTGCGCCTATTGGTGCATTTAATAAAAGATTTTTTTAATAAATATTTACTTTTTAATTTTTAGATTTGTACCCTAAATCCTCCATTTTGAATCCGCCATATTGAATTTTTCAAATCCGATCAAAAATTCATATCCCTTTCCCGAAAAACCCCTGTATACCAATTTTAATTGAAATCAAACTAACTAAATCTTTTTCCCCTTCACTTCCCTCATTAAAGGGAGATGGGTACCTGAGAATACTATATTATTGTATTTTCACCGGAACTATAAACGTATCCCAAATTTGAACACAATCGGATGTGGATAAGTCAGTTAAAATTGCTTAGCAAAACATGACCGAAAAACGTTCATCTTGAAACCGCTATATTGAATTTTCGAAATCTGATGAAAAATTCGTATTCCTTATCTCCAAAAGCCACCGTATACCAATTTTGGTTGAAATCGGACTTAGGTGTTTCCCCGCCTCCACTCCCCTCGTAGAAGAAAGGGGTGCCTAATAATGACATATTATTGTATTGTCGCCGGAACTATAAACGCATACCAAATTTGAACACACATCCTTAATTGTTAGATTTGTACCCTTAAACGTCCATTTTGAATCCGCCATATTAAAATTTTGAAATCTGATCAAAAAATAATAATCCCCCTCCTTAAAAACCCCTGTATGCCAATTATAATTGAAATCGAAATCTTTTTCTTCTTCACTTCCGTCGTTAAATGGAGGTGGATACCTGAGAATACCATATTATTGTATTTGCATCGGAACTATAAATGTGTAGAAGTTAGTTAAAATTAGTTATCAAAAGATGACCAAAAATCGTCCATCTTGAATCCTCCATATTAAATTTTCAAAATCTGATTAGAAATTCGTCATCTCCATCTCTAAGTGCCCCAACACACCAAATTTCAACGAAATCGGACGTACTTCAACTGTACCCCCCTCCACCCCCTCCGAGTAGGGGGGAGCTGTCAATTTCATCATACTACATTCTTATGTTGTCACCGCAACAATATAAGCATGCCAAATTTGAAGTCGATCGGATCTCGGGAAGTTGGTGAAAATTAAGTTGCAAGATTCCACCCAAACAAACATATCTGCAGAAAAGATTTGTAGCGTAGAGGGCAAAGGGAATAAATCGAAAAAAAGTTTTTCCTCGACCAGGATTTGAATCCGGAATCTCTAGAATACCAGTCTAATGCTCTACTAACTGAGCTGCCGAGGAACTGGGGTTTTAACTGGCTATTCGGAAATCCTTTCGTCCGATTCATTTGTTAGTAGTGGGGAGGCCTTTGAAGCCTACTGCGGCTTTTAACAGCTCCTCAGTAGCTCAGTTGGTAGATCATTAGACTGGTATTCTAGAGGTCCCGAGTTCAAATCCTGATCGAGGAAAAACTTTTTTCCGATTTATTCCCTTTCCCTGTGCCCTCTACGCCACAAATCTTTTCTGTAAATTTATTAGGGCGCTAAATTTTCCCTTCATTTTGCAAACATATCTAGTTCGTTACATATAGATACATTGCAAGTTAAGTAAAAGCTTGTAAAAATCTAACTAACAATTTAGTATTCACTCAACTGCTATAAAAAATCCAGGTAAAATTATTAATTAGTATAATACGAGGCCTTATTTTATGGTGAAAGCGATGACCGAACAGCTTATTGCAATCAATGCGTGCATTGCTGTGGTTGCAGCGTTAGTCCATCCTGATGTACGCAACGAGTGCACTTAGTTGTTCTACTGTCGCATCCACCATAAAATCGAGCCACGTTCGAAACATGGCTTAAAGAAGTAAAAAATGTAGTACCTTTTGGTTTTGTTTTGAACGCGTTGGGTACAGTATACAGATTAACATTAATTCCATTTGTGAGTGAAAGTTGGAAATTAAAGTGTACTAGGTGACCAGTAGAACCACTGATGAGACCACGCTGGTTGCTCAGGGCGAAACATCATTTGTTCATTTCTCTTTGGTCCTTTTTGTGTTCCTTGTGTGATACTCATCCAAGTTTCAATTTTCTTTTTTTTCACCCAAGATCTTTTGATCTTTTGTTTTTAGTTTCTTTTTAAATGAAGTAACTGATTCGGAGGTTTTTTAACTTCTTTTTAACTTTAATTATGTCAACTTTATTATAGGTGGCACGATATGAGCATATTGAGAGGACAACGATACCAGAAATGGTAGGAAAACGTTAGATAGCCAACTTTGGGGCTATCCATAAATTACGTAACGCAGCAAGGGCGGGGAGAGGGGTAGTTGTAAGTGTTATACAGATTTAAAAGGGGAGGAGGAGGGATTAACACGTAATTTCATAGGGGTCGGTAAAGTACCTAAAAATATGTAGTAGTTGCGTGCCAAACTGTCAAATAGTGCCGACTTTATTAAAGTCAGGCTATGCCGAGTTTATGTACCGATTAGTTTCTATTATCCTTTGTGTTTGCTGGGTAATTGGAACCATTTATAATTTTTTAGAACGCCCATAATGATTTATCAAACCAGGAATTTATCAGACCGTATTAAATAAAAATTTTCCTCGTAAGAACGATTCACCATAAAAACTGCAATTTGTTACACAATTTTTTATCCAAACCTTATTTCTTCAAACCCATTCAATAACAAATTCGAAATTTATAAGACCCGTTTTTATTCGAACCATTGTTCATCAAACTCATTCAATATTAAACTCGTAATTTGTAAATCCCCTTTTTAATAAAACCCCGAATTTGTGAAACCATTATTTTTCAAAACCGGAATTCGTAAAACCCGTGGTTTATCACAAAATTTTTGCTAAATTAATTGCGCTTTTTTTTCGATTTCGATACATTTGTCGTTCTATGTGCACACACTTGGCTAAAAGTATACACAAGTAGTGTTTAATACTTTGTGTATAGATGTCACTCTATTGTTCTTAACTGGAATGCAAGTTACATCTATACACAAAATATTGAATGCTACCTGTACAAGTATGTGCACGTAGCAGCGACAAATGCATAAAAATGCCACGGCGCCGCGCCACCTGCGTGTACGCATCCGGTTCATGTATTATTGGCGAATGCGCAATCAATCTAGCAAAAATTTTCTGATAAACAACGGCTTTTACGAATTACGGTTTTGCAAAATAATGCTTTGACAAATTCCGGGCTTTATTAAAAATTGTTTTTTAAAAATTACGAGTTTAATATTAAATGAGCTATAAATTTTGTTATTGCATGGGTTTAAGAAATAAGGTTTGAATACAAAATTGGTTTAACGAATTGCAGTTAGTGAATGATTTTATTATTGAACTTTCTTTTATTCAACGGGTTTGATTTTGCACATTCTGATAAACCGTCGGCGTCCATTTCTTATGAAAAATGAAATTTAAAAACATTTGTGGAATGTATAGTACTTATTTATATAATACTAAAGTTAAGTATGTATGTTATAGATGTATTATATGTTTACGGTAATTGCCACATGACAAAACAATGGAACAATGGAATTTATTATTTTTTTAAAGGAAAGTAAAAATACGCAAGTTATCTGAATCAAGTGGTCTGAATAAAAAGGTTAACTTTTATAGTTGTTTTTAACCCTAGTTTGCTAAGGCATCGTTTAAATGTACGAAGACGATCATGGGCTACATCTTAAGAATACTTTTTTGACGTCTCGTCGCCCTTCAAACAGAATCTGCATTCGGTGTCCTCAATTAGACCTGTACTGTACACTGCTACTGACTCTCTTACCTAATGTGCTTTATATATATTTGCCGTTTTTTACGTCATTGCGTTTGTTTTCCATGGTACCCAGGATTTCTTATTTACTTCACTGCTTGGAAGGATAGACGAGTTTTTTTAGCATTCCAACCAAACTTCACGCATTCTAAAGTTTCGAGGTGCAGTCGACCTTAACCAATAGAATAACCCTGTTATGTATATGACCTCTCATGACATCCATTTTCCAATAATTCTTACCTAGTACAGAGTGTCTTGAAGCTCATTTACTCATTACTCATTTGTTAATGAATACACACAAACGGATCTTTCCTAATTATATAGGGTTATATACGCCGAATATTTCTATGCGAATTCCTAGTAATTCCAGCGAACCAGTAAACTTCTCTTGGTTCTGGGGATAATTCCCGCGCAGCATTAAGCTATTTTCAGCGGGCGAGCGCATACGCGTTTTTAAAAAATATTTTACGTAAACCTCGAACGGTTTTCTGTTAGAAAACGTAAAAATACTCTTCTGTCCCACTGAGGCTCGATTCAAGGTTTGTTGACCATAGAAACGGGGGCCTTAGGATAGTTGGGGGCTTTTCATTAGAGGGCGCTTTTTTATTTTGATTTCTCAATAAGATTCTTGGTAGGTTTCGGATAACTTGTGATAGCTTTAAAACCTGTTATTGGTCGATATTAGGATAATTAGGGAGTAGTAGTAGGGTATCTAGAGAATACTCCCCGAAATTTGAGTTAAAGTTTTAGAGATCTAGAATTTGCGGTTGGTCCTCTTAGGTTCGGATATATTTGTTCTTAGGTATCTATATCACAAGAATGGTGGGATGTCTCCTCGGCCCTGCCAAAGGCCTGACAGATGCGAGACATGCTTTTTGAGTCGATTGAGTCTTTATTCTCGATATGATAGAAAATTCGATAAAAAGGAGTACTCTTTGGCAGATTTTCATCAATCGTAAAGTTAGAAGCTGCTACGAGTAAATTTAACTGTGACGACTTGACTTTTTTACCCTTTTTTCATGGTAATGCCCGGTAGGACAAAAAAGTTTTTTTAGCATTTTTAACGTGATTCTAGCGACATTTGGTAAAATGTTTTTTTATTTTTTGAGCATTTTTATCAACACAAGAGATATAAAATCGGCTGCTGACGCTAGACGAAATAGCCAGATTTTATCTTGAACAGGAGCGTCAACGACTAGCAAGAGTGTGTTCAACCTCTAAATGAATCTTTAACTGATCTGTTTTCTTAGTACACATTACCAAAAAAAGTTTCCATTGTTTTTGAAACCGATAGTGGGATCTGAAATCTATCCTTTGCACTCCAAGTTTTCACTAGTACACTTCACATACAATATTTTTAAGTTAAAAAAAATCATTGAATGAAAATAAAAACAAAATTATGTGAGGTTATGAGCGGCAAATATTTTCGTGCAAATTCCTCGTAATTCCAGTGAGCCAGTAAAGTTCTGTTGGTTCTTTGATAAACTCGGGATAAAGCCCGCGCAGCGTTAGGTCATTTTCAGTGGGCGACCGCTCACGCGGAGTGGTTTTATATATATTTTTTCTTAAATAATGTTTTTAAAAACACATTTTTTAAAGGTAAACATAACCTCAAACGGTTTTATGTCAGGAGATTCAAAGTTTGTTGACGATATTTTAATTTCCCAATAAATAGGGCCCGACCTACCCAATTTCGATTGACACATTTCTACTAGTACAAAGCAGTAAAGTGATCACAATAGAATGACATTGCAAACGATTGTGTCGGATCGTTTTTGAATGGCTTTCAGGAAACTCATGATAGCTCCAACCGGTTCGATTAGCGGAAGTAATTCTCTCTGGTCGGATTTTGTATAAAATAAAAAATAAGGGCTCTGTATATATATATCTATCTTTGGTAGTTTAATAATGTCTTTCCATGGTGTTCTTCAAAGGAGCGGTTTATTTTGTAGTAGATTACTATAGGCAGAAATTCTAAAGAATCAATATTCACCCCCGATTTAAAACACCCTTAACCACATTAATGAACTTCTTGGTCGTTCATCAACTTTTGTTTTGAGGCAAAGATAAAGATTTTCGCTGATTGCAAAAACACACCGCAATCAACTTTGCTTTTCTTGATTGGAAGAGCACTTCTAATTGCATTATGTAAATCGGCCTTACTTTTTTTTTGTATATTCTTCGACGTTGAGTTAAAGTTATTGACAAGAGATTTACAGTCCGTTTTATCAAAGTTCGGGGAGATCGAAAATCGTAAAGGAGTGAGAGGTTAAGGATATAAAATAATTGGTAATTAAGTTATATTTTTTGTAAGTATTGTTTAAAATATTTATTTTTAACATACAGTAGGTCACTCGCAAAATCTGTAATAGTAACATATGACTATGAGATATAATAACGGCCTTGCCTTTGCCAACGAGGATATAAAGCTTATATCCTCGTTGCCTTTGCGTTTTCCAAAAAATAGCCGTAGCGATAATAACTCTCCTAATCAAGTTAGCCTGGAAAAATCAGGCACGCGCAGTAGATTTTTCGCGTTAGCCTTGTTCACGGCCTACCTTGAATTTTACATTATTTTCTTACAGAGATATTGGAATAGTGCCATCCATTATTAAATCCGTCCTTACATTAATGTTAGGGACTTATCGGTACACTATCGGCATCATAAAAGTGGTATACAATACTTTTTGTTATAATACCTTGGTCTATTTTTACAAACAAAGTCACCCATTATTGTATTTTTCTTAAACTGTCAAAGTATGTCATTCTGTATTTCAGTCTGACAAAAAAATAAAAAAATGCCTCTAGAAATTTCTTTATTTGATAAAGCCCAACTCCTGGCAAAATTACAACTAGGATGGTCAATTAGGGACGTGGCTAGACATTATGGACGCAGTAAAACCACGATTATAAAAATTAAAGAACGATGGGAAGATCAGACAATAGAGAGAAAACAAAGGATTGGTTTATTAAAAGTTTCAGCTGAACAAGATTATGACCTTATCGCTTTTATGGAAGAAAACCCTTTTGCATCTGTTGCCCAGGCAAAGAGATCAACCCAATTTCCAGGATGTGTAAGAGTGGCACGAAATCGCGTAAGGAAAGGATGTAATTTAAGATATCGTGTAGCTGCTAAAAAAATTAAACTTACGAATGAAAAAAAAAACAGGCCAGGTTACTTTTTGCCCTTATTATTAGTAGTAGTATAGGGGCGGCTCGTGGGCCTGGCAATTAGGCCTCTTCATTTGCCCTTAATTACTCTCTAAAGGAACCAGAGTTTTGGCTAAAGGTAATATTTTCCGATGAAAAAGTTTTTCAGTCCTGTAGTGACAGAAAACAAAATCGGATGTATCGTCCACCAAAAACGCGCTATGAGGAAAGATATATTGCTGGTAACAACGACCGCGCTGGAAGATTTTTGGTAAATATATGGGGTTGGATTTCTGATAGAGTATTTCGAATCAATGGAAGGCTCACAGCACAGGTTTACGTGGACATTTTAGAGAACACCATGCTTCCAGCCGTCACAGAACTTTACCAAGACCAGTTTATTTTTCAACAAGACAACTGCCCTGCTCATATGGCCAGAATTTACCAAACTTGGTTTCGGAAGCAAAATATTGAAGTTCTGCCTCGGTCTGTGAAAACCCCAAATACCAATCTTATGGAAAATATCGGGTTTAATTTCAAAAAACCTGGAAAGATTTAATATTGTGCCGGTAAATCAACATTACTTGGTCCAGTTAATAGTCAATGTTTATGAAAAAGTGATTGGTGAAAATTAAAATCTCTTTGAAATTTTGGGTGATTCTCTATCAAGAAGGTTAAATGGTATAATTGAGGTGAATGGCGCAATGACTAGATATTAAAATTTATATGTTTGTATTGCTTTATAATTTTCAATACAGTTGTTTTTTTTTTAATTTTTGTTATAGTTATTTTAGCAAGCAATCTTTGATGTCACTATATTGACATTTTAGTACAAGGCTGTCACAAAATATAATCCGGTAGTTACCCATACAATTTAAAAAATACCTATGTTTATCACGTACCACTTTTATGATGCCGATAGTGTACATAAAGTCGGCATAGTCTGTCTTTAATAAAGACGAAACTATTTTTGACAATTTCGCACGAAGTTTAAAGGGATTCTGACATTGTTGTTGTCTCTCAATATGTCATCTTTGCTATCAAAATAATGTCGACATTCATAATATTTGTGCCTGCCTTTAATAAAGGACTGCATTAACTTTAATTTGTCAACTTTAAGAATGGCACAATATAAGCATGTTTAGATGGCATGTTTACATTACAAAAATGTTAGAAACCTTTCAACCTTCGTGCGAAGCTGTCAGAAATAGTGCCGAGTCAGGCCAACACCTGCTTAACTAAAAATTCATTTAACTCTTTTTCGATTTAGTATCCTTTAGCCTACTATAGCGGTCATATTGATACCCAAATGATAGAAAATCCATGTTGTACCTGTCAATTTGGTTATAAAAATGGCGGCAATCTTTGGCTAAAGGGTACTGAAGAGATAAGAGTTAACTGGCTTTTTAGTTGAGAACGGTGTTGGTCAGGCTATGCCGACTTTATGTACCGATAAGTCCCTATTATTAATGTAAGGACGGATTTAATAATGGGTGCCATCCATTATACGGATTCGTGCTGGCGTCTTAATATTTCCAGTATCAATCCTACTGGAAACACGCCAGGACGAATCCGTATCAGGTAATTTGGATAAGTAGCAGTGCGGAACGATGCCTATTTGTGAGTGATTCAAAGTTGGTAATCAAAGTGTATATTGGTGTTTAATGATGTATGGTAGAGGGTGACCAGTCAAATCACTGATGAGTCCACGCTGGTTACCCAAGGGGAAACATCGTTTAATCATTTCTCTTTTCGCTTTGGCCTTTTGTGTGTTCCTTGTGGGATGCTCATTCAAGTTTGAATTTTCGTTATTTCCACACAAGATCTCTTGATCTTTTGTGTTTTTTTTTTAATTCTGTATTCTTATGAACATTTAGAGTCAATGGTAACTTGCTCAAAATAAAAGAGCAATCAATTAGGTTTTGTAATAACTTGTGAGCAAACAGTAAGCACGCTAATATTTCAACAAGTCTGATTAACCTCCTTTCAACTAGACTTAAGGCTAGGTCTGCCCTTACAGTACAGGGTAACCATACCACCTAGAGAGGCATGGACTAGGAACGAAGTCGACCTTTCAGGCAATGCCATGATCTGATTCATAGGAAATAGAGAGATAAAGAAGAGTTACACACTGGGTCGGTACGCAACGGTTTTCTAGGCGGAGGTATATGCCATACTGGTAGCCGCACGAGAGGAAGAATTAAGAACCGTAGCAGAAGCTAAGGTCTACATATGCACGGACAGCCAGGCTACCATAAAAGCACTTTGTAAACCTAGAATGCCAAAAGGACTGGTCCAGGAATGCGCAGACACCCTCCAGGATCTAGCAGGGGAAAAAGAGGTTAAACTTGTCTGGGTTCCAGAACACACGGGGATTCCAGGTAACGAGATGACGGACGAGCTGGCAAGGAAAGGGTCAGCTCAAGCATACGTCGGACCGGAGCCTGTGGGTCTGGGACTTATCAGAGGTCAGATGAAATCTGCCACCAAGGAATGAACCCACACAAGACTAAATCAGGAGTGGCAACACACAGGAGTCACCAGAAACAAGAAGGGACTGGTTACTGCGCAGGAAACGAACAGAGATGGGACTCCTAATAGGAGTCCTCACTGGACACTTCGCGCTCCAAAAGTACCTGGCACGGATGAAGGTATTGCGGGACTTAACTTGCGGAGAGTGCTGGGAAGAGTATGAATCCTCACACACACAAGGTGTCTGGCCTACAGAGGGAATCTTTGAAGTGGAAGTGTTCGAGCCGGAACACCTTCCGACGCTGAAATGGTCGGATATCCTGACCTTTATCCAAAGTAAGGGAAGGTTCGACCGTGGTGGAGTGGGAGCGTGAGGGGGAAGCTCTGGGGGATGGCAAAAAGGTCTCGCGTAGAGCCTAGTCGCCGGGCCGGGAGCCCCCCTTATTCTTCTACTACTACTACTACTACTACTACTACTACTACTACTACTACTACACTACTACTACTACTAAGTTATCGTTAACTTCAGCTACGTAAACTTATATAAAAATATTTAAAATGCGGCTTAAAATTAATTTCAGGGTAATCATGGCTGAGCTGAGCTGAAGTTATCTCAGGGTTGACCTAAAAAAACTTGGCTTAAAACATAAAAAAAAGTACGATTGAAAACCCGAGTTAATTTAACTCGCTGGAAAAATCGGCTCTAAATGCTCTTTTTAACCACAGCACAGCACACGTAAAATTTTAAATATTTAACATTTTTCATCTTGTATACAGCTTTATCATACGCTTCTGGTATAGAGCTTCCTGTTACTCACTGTTGTAGCTATGCAAATGACTTCTTTTTGTATTTCGATTGTTATTCGAATTCGAAGGAGGCCCGCTAACAATTCGTAGGGATTAAGAGATTTTGTTCGGGATTCTTAGAGACAAAGAATGAGGTGGCGCTCTTTTTGTCTTAAATAAGGAATGTCTCTATAAAGGCTCTCTAGAAGGAATAATGTAAAGGGCGCGCAAAAGAGGATATCTATAGAGGTGGCAAGGTATAATCCATATAACTATGAGATAATAACGGCCCAAGTGCCGCAAAATGTGTAACGAAAATAACTTTGAAAAACAAAGAAGAAAATTCAAAATCGCGGTTGTCTTTGAAATTGTTTGGGCCACCAGACCATAAACCAAAATTCTACTGCGCATGCACTAACAAATCCATGCCTGGTGTCGTAGTGACCTTACGATAATTGAATGACAAGGTATTAATTTGAGTGACAGTGACAACGACATCATCTGTCCGAAAACTTTGATTTTATTTAATTGAATTTATTTATTATATTATGGATAAAACATCTCCAACCTCAAGGTTAACCTTACTCGAGGGTTTCAATCCATAAGGTAAACCCGTTACACGAGGACATGGCCCCAAGTGCCGAACCCACTTCCTATCCTTCAAAGTATTTTTGACGACGTATGGTTTTGACATTTTGTTTATGGTATTGTGGAGTTTTTGTGTTTTAAAATTTTGTGGCGGTATTTTCTGTGATTGCGTGTGTTATTATTACGGGAAACACTAGACAACACTTTTTCAATTTTTTTTACGGTAGTGTCCACTATTTTCACTACTGACTCAATCGACTCGCCTGCCCATTACACTCCTCGTCTATAGGTTTTTTACAGGCCAACTTGATTGGGACAGTTATTATCGGTACGCATTTTTCTCGGGAAAAGCAAGGGGACGGCCGTTATATTAGGCACTTAAAGTAAATGTTTCAACGCATCCGTATCGGTATACGTAACGCGTTCGAAACAAAGTCACTACATTATTGACTTGTTTATGCGATGTTTCGAATAATGCCCGCTTTTTTGCAGGGTGTGATGACAGGACTGCTGATTGAAATCGTGGGTCCCTAACGATACGTACATCCTTCCGTACGCAACGAGATTCTGTCATCACACCCGTCAAAGAAGCAGGTATCGTTCGAAAAATGGCATGAGCAAGTCAAAAATATAGCGTATTTTGACTTTGTTTCGAACGCGTTACGTATACCGATACGGATGCGTTGAAATATTTACTTGTGTCTAATATGTCATAGTTATATGGTATAATCTGTAACTCTCAAGGCCAGTTTCTCCATAGTGGGTACACAACTAGTTAAATTATTTTTTTAAGACGCTTTATCTGTAGAAAAAAACCAGGCCCAAATTTTTTACATACCTAGGCCAATTATAACAACTGATAATAGTTTTAATAAAAAAAATGCACTTGATATAATAAAACTAAAAAAACACTCGATGCCATTCACATTGAATGCGTTTAGATAAACATCGTTTTTTTCAAAGGGTTTATTTGCGTTGCACCTAACAAGTGTTTATAAAATATTTATTCTAAATTTTCAAGTGTTTTTCTAAGGCTTATTGAAAAACAGCCCAAGTTTATTCCGCTATAATCCACCCCCTTGTCAGCTCAAGTCGGACCTGGGACATGCAAATCAGTTGCTTATTTCGAAAACAGACGGAAAAAGTGTCTAATTTTCGCACGGGGATTCTGTAAGAAACCAAAACACAAGGTTACCAAAAAATGTAGTTTTTTTTTTCAGGTTTGGGTTTGTGGCAAGTTGAGGTGTTCACTGAAAGTATAAAGAATCATAAGTCATAACCAGTGATCGTCCCCCCTCCCCTTTTTCAAGAATATATTTAAAAGGTCGGCGGTTTTTCATAAAAGTAGTAAAATTTTTGATAGCTTTTCAAAAATTTCGCCTGCGGCACCCTATTGGGTCGAAAGTTACATTAAATTTAAAACCTTTCTATAAAACTTTTTCTTTGATTTTACAAAATTTTGTAAAATCAATAAAAGTTTTTGTTTTTTTTCGAAATTAGTTTTTTTCTGAACTACCTAATCTACTGTTAAGAATATAATATTTTAGATCAGATGATTACTAAAACATTAAAACATGTTTTACCCATGAACAAATATGAAAACTGATGGTGAGTTTCATAAAAAAATTATAGTTGCAGGAAAAATATACAAAAAACTAGAACACAAAAACCATTGGCAGGATACCATTTTTAGATTACAGATAATTTTTTTTTTGCCACCAACTGATTTTTGTTTTTAAATTTCGCATCATATCCTTACCGGGCCATTTAATTTTTTGACATTTTTTTGCGTCCTGGAAAAAAAACTTTTTTTTTAATACCTTCGTCAAAAACATGATTTTAGTAACTGTCTGTAGTCTGGATTTTTTGGTTACCGATGCAAAAAAACTTTTTTTTTGATCACGGGTGTAAAAGAGATTTCTGTCCGTTTTTTACCCAAAGTTAAAGAGAAATAGTGGAAAATAGTAATATTGAAAAAATCTAATTATTCTTGCCTAAGAATTAAGCCATTTCCGCCAGTTTTAACCAAGTATTTACGAAAAAATCATTTAGAAATATCGTCAAAATATCAAATTGTCAAAGATGAAAATGTCACAACAATGAACGTCACCGAGTAAAAAGACATCGCTATGGAAACGATTGTTATTTCATTTACCAGCCGCCTTGATTTATAATGTAAAGATGGTGTGTTGCGAGAAGTTCTCCTCGTTCGAGATTTTTAAAAGTATTTTTCTGTTTTTCTTGGATTTTTTAATAAAGGTATTAAAAAAATAGTGTTAACAACTCGCGGCTAAACTGTGCTTTTTTTTACTTGCCTTTTTAAATACCTCACTGCGCTCTTTATTTAAACCAATGCTTGTAATAATTCTAATATCAGTCTTTTTTTCTCCCTGATAAAAAAACTGCTTTTTTTCTGCACAGGTATTTAAAAAAGTCACACATTTGTTATTTAATAAGTGTTTTTTTTTCGTGCTTCAGTAAGCAATTTTTTCATTATTTCAAGCGTCAAAAAATTCAGAGCGAATTGGGGTAAGAAAACAAAGCCTCATCATACAGATCCCATGATAGCTTTTTAATAAGCAAAAATCTGACGACTCTGACGTATGACTCGCAAGGGTTGAACCATATATACGGGGGTAATTCGTCATACTTAAATCGTAATTAAGTTGGCCGTGCCACAATGGCTGCGATAACACGTCATCATTGTTCTTTTGTTTGACAGCCTCCTTCAATTGTTATCGGCGGAGCTCTAAATAGGTTGGCCTACTGCGATCTGTTGGGTTAGATGAATTTTGTATTTTTCCAGATGAATGATGATGATGGAATAGAGATTGAGAGAAATATTATAGGGTATTTTGTTGATATGGTGCAGTACGAGATGTTCCTAACAGTGCGTAAAAGTTATGTTTTCCCGCTTGCGAAAAGTGCTACTTTGCATAAGCAAAAGTATGGGCAAAGTATAGCTTTTGCGGTACATAGAATTTAAATAAAACACATTTTTAATGCTTCATATTTGCACTTAAGTAACGTTTATAATTAGATTAGTCATTGCAATAGTCGTGATTTTTGTTATAACGTACGCTCTGTCTCTGTCTTTCTTGTAAATAAGTCAGTGACAGAGCGTGCGTTAACAAAAATTACGCCTATTGAAATGACTATTCCAATTATGAACGATACTTTAGAAAAATGAATAAATATGACAAACAATGGTAAAGATTATGACTGGAGTATGAATTTTGTCTTATAGTAGTAGTTTTTTATTTTTAAAGTTTTGTATGTGTTTAATAATAAACAAAGTACTTAAACTTTAATTTTAAAAAAAGTGTAAATGTGATTTAATGAAATAGATCAAGTGTGTTTAATTTTACGTCAATAATATTACTATAGTCATAGTGTTTTTCCGATTTTCTTTTTAATAATATAAATAATGATAAAAAAAGTATGTATTTTTATGGAAAATATTGATAAATGATGTATATTTTCCCATACAGGCATATTTGAAAACCTGCCAAAAAAACTATCGAGCTGTGTTTTCTTTTTGCGAAAAAAGTAGTAATTGGTCGTAGATACCAGCTTTATACAAAAGTTATGTATTTTGATTTGCGCCTAAAATTAAATATATATAGTAGTATATTGGTAGCTGAAACCTGGATATTTTCGTAGCAGTTTGTGATCAAAAGTTATTGATTTTTTAATATATTAACGCCCTCTCACCCCCCACCGACGTATTTTTATAGGGTGTACCCGGGGGCGGATACAGCTAATTTCAAAGGATGGTGGATTTAGCAGCTGTTGTGGTAGATCAATATGTACGAAAAAAACTAGTTTGACTTAAAAACGAGGGCATAAACTTTGGGCGGTTCTAGACTTAAGTCCAGATTTGTTCGCAAAACTATCCCTTAACTGCGCCGCAGGCGACAATATTGAAAACATTATTCTAAATGAATATATTTTGTTGCCGAGTAACCAAACATTTCTACTACAATTTTAATATTATTTAATCTCAATTTGTTGCCAAAATCATCAATCATTGGTTGTGGCCATAGTAGGTACTGTAGAATTACTTCGTGCGTGTAATTTTACAAGAAAAATATGATTTACTTTACAATTTACATATAAAATGTAATTTTACGTACGTAAAACATATGTTTACATTTTAGAAAGTAAAATTCAATATGTATTAGGGATTAAACCCGTTACATTGTAAAATTACTACAGTATTGTATTTAAAAGGAAAAATACCATATGTGATACAAGGGTCGATCCAGCTTTTTAGTAAGAGGGGAGTCACATCAGTGGCGTAAAGGTAAGTGGACATTTTTCCCCCGCTCAAGTGGAGAAAAAAAAGACACAAAAAAGCCCAGCGGCGGTCGCAGGGGTGGGGAAGGGGGGGCGATCGCCCCCCACTTTGCTTCAGAAAAAAGTAGAAAACAAAGATGCTGGTGGTAACCCACTTTGGAGAAGAAAACGAGAAATTGCAGAACGTTCATTTAAAGACATTCTAGAATCCCTCCACAGTATTTCGGGACAGACACAATAAACGCATGACGTACTTACCGCAAAAACCACGATATTGGAAATACAGAAGTGGTTTCTATTTATAAACAAGTTTTAGAGAAAATCATTTCGGACATAAAATCAGGGTTCAATAACGAGACTCTAAGTATTTTTGACTTGAACATATTCATACCAAGTTTTATACAAGGTGAAACCAAAATCAAGGCAAAATTAACTAATGTCGTTTCCAAAACGCGAATTCTTGAGCTTTTAATGGGAGAAATCAGTATTTGGAAACAATATAGGTCAGAAATAGGCAAAAGCTTAAAAAAAACATATATAATAACGATTTCGAGGCAATGAATAAGTGTACTTAAGAAAACTATGACGGAAATTTGTCTGTGAGGCTTAGCGTTACTGCATATCAATAGATATATTGAAATTGACATTGAGCGTGTTATTGACCGGTTTGCTCAGAAAAAACTGGAAACGAACTTTTTTTGAGATAGGCATCTTATATTTGCGATACTTAACTTAACACTGTTAAGTGTATCGTGATTGCAATATAAAAGGTAATAAAATGAACCTCGTGTCCGCAAATGAAAATTAAAGTAACACTCGTGGCATATCGGACAAAGCGTTTTTCTTTCTCACTTCATTACGACCAGGCCTCCAATGTCTAATGGAGAATCCAGACACCTACAGACCTGTTTCATCCTCATTAGCAATCATCAGGGAGTCATAGGATTGTACCTGGCAGTTGAAGCTACACAGTGACCATGCACACCTATCGAATTTAAAACAAAAAGTTTGTAATCCGTGGAGACAGTGACCTTATACTTTTACAGGTTTCTACTTTATAACCTGCTGAAAGGTACAGGATTCTGTATTTATGGTGTTCTGCAGTTTTCATGTTTGATATTTTTGTTTCTCGTTTTATTCGACAGGTGGCGCACACAGTTACTACGTCTCCACGGATTACAAACTTTTTGTTTTAAATTCGGGAGGTGTGCATGGTCACTGTATAGCTTCAACTGCCAGAGACAATCCTATGACTCCCTGATGATTCCTATTAAGGATGAAACAGGTCCGTAGGTGTTTGGATTCGCCATTAGACATTGGAGGCCTGGTTGTAATGAAGTGAGAAACAAAAACGCATTGTTCGATATGCCACGAGTGTTACTTTAATAAAAGGTAATGTTTCCACTTAAAAAGATTTTTAGAGCTCAAAAAAAATGTATTTTATTATTATTTGGTTTTGTTTTTGGTTTGTTCGTTATCTGTGTTTCTTATAACTGAAAAAATTATACGCAGTTACTCAAGCGCGGATTTTAGGGGGGTAGGGAGGTAATTACCCCAACCCTGGATTTAAATTTTTTACGAAAACATTTACAAAATCAAAAGTAGGGCCTAAATTGCGGCGCAATAACACCCTTGATATTTACGGTATTCGTTTAATTTTGTGTTAAAAATGGCATTTGTAGTGTCCTTTTCTTAAAAATTTTCGCCTGATGCGCTTTGAAACCATTGATATATTTACAATTTTAGTTAAATTTTAAATAAAGAATGGCATTTTTCAGTGCAATTTTCTTCAAAATTTTCATCTGCGGCGCTATAATACCGTTGATATTTCCGATTTTAGTTTAATTTGACTTAAAAATTGCATTTTTAATGTAATTTTTTAAAAATTTTTGGCGCATTTAAAAAATTTTTAAAATAAAAATGTAAGAAATAAACAATTTAAAATCTGAATACCCCCCCTAGATTTGTTTGCATATATTGATATCTTCCTCATAAAATTCACAGTTAGTAAAGTATTATTTTCAAAACAAAAAATATATTAACTTTGCAACCCTTGATTTTTGAATGTCGATGGTCCCCGTATAAAAATAAAATAGAATACAAATTCTCAAACGTACGTTTTTTTTGTACAGTCGGCAAAACAATAATTTTTAGCTAGAAAAGTTATTACATCTATTTTTTCTCCCATAAAACTCATATTTTATGAAAGTATATCTGCCCTACTTTTTGTACAGTCAACTAATCAATAAATACCTTCAGAATCAATTTGACTGTTTTTTAGTATCGAACGTTTGCATTAATATTCATACTAAGTAACAAGCTTTTTTGTCAGTGAAATAATATTTATTTCTATTTTATAGGTGTTTTATAAAGTCTTAATTTGATTAAAACGACTTAATTTAAATATGATTACTGTTATAAGAAGAAATACAACGTTTTAAATTATCTATATACCGATCTGAGTTTTTGGTCAAGTTAAAATTCTTGCAGAATATTTTAAACGAATAATGAGACTGTTCGGTGGCCTGTTTTTAATAAAAACCCAATGGTTTGTTTGTGACTTAGATAAATTCGGGGATATGGTGTATAACAGTGTGTATTTTGGGGGTATATTTTCAAAAAAATTTAAATAAAATAGATACCGCAAATTCCTGAAATTTAGACTACAGTTGCCGAGTTTCCATAATTATCCCTTATTTTATTTATTTTATTGCACCTAGACTATATAATTTATTACCTGAGGAGATAAAACAAACTGGCTCTAAAATGAAATTCAAGGTTTTGCTTAAAAGGTTTATTCGATCAAAATATAGACATTTTGTAGCAAACCACATCGAAATGAATAGATAAAACTATAAAGTATTGAATTGGCTTGAATCTGTACTTATATAAAAAAATATAATAAAGAAAATTTAAAAAAAATCGAGGTGTATGTATGTGATAGTATGTTGGTGCGAGTGTATGTAAGGAGTTTTTTTGTGTACGCGATTACTTAGATAAATTTTTTCTTTGTTATTTCTTTCTTATTTTTTGAATTTTTCTTCTGTGTCACATATCAATTTTTAACGTATTTTAAATTGATTACTTGAATTGAATAGGTAGTTAACAAATTAATTTTAATTAGGAACATTAAGTAGGTTTACCTTATATTATCTAATCTTTTTATGTATTTTATACGATTTTTGCTCTTCTTTTTTATGGACAGGATTGTGGTGGCAGACAGAAGAAATTTTCAGCAGACAGCCTTTTGGCTTGACAGGAGTTTTCGTTTGTTTGTAACTTCAAACTTGGATGTTGATTTTTTTTGTATTGTAATTAATTTGAATTGTTGCAAATAAACTTTTCATTATTATATTATTATTATTATTTTCTGTAATTAATGTAATATAGCAATAAATAGCATAAATATACGACATTATTCTGATAAAGTAGGTGAAGAAGTTTACTTAAAATTATAATGATTTGTTTTAACTTCTAGAAATCATTATTGAAATCAGGGTTAGGACAATTGGACAACCATGGCAAAAAAGATATTGAATTATTGTGGCATGGTTTGCCATCTTAGATCCGACCGATATGACGGATTACGTGTGTGTTAGGTAAAAAGTGCTGAAAAGTTGCCGGAACTATCTTTTTACAGTAAAGAACACATCTCTATTAAAATGCCATATTTTAAATATTGCTTTAGAGCCAATTAGAATGCGGCTCTACAATGTTGTCATGAACAGTCCTCCGCAATTTCCTTGGATTTGGTTACTGATTTGGAAAATTTGCTTTTAATATATGGAGTGCGCCTTCTACTTTATTTTAATTTCTTTGTAAATTTTAGCTTTGCCTTTTTTATTTCTGCTTCAAATTACCAATTACATAAATCGCATAGTTTGCATCCAAACAATTTCCAAAACAGCTCTGTTGAAGCTTTCTAATACTGGTATATATTTTGGGTAGTAGTAACTAGTATAGTACTATATTTTGGGTAGTAACATATCACATTTTTGAGGATATTTTGGGTTTAATTTGTATTAATTGATGTACTTAATCTGACTTTCGAAATAATTTTTTTTTTAAGAAGTTTATTTGTTGAGTGTACCAAAGCAATTAATGACATCTTAATATTAATCCATATTTTTCCAAAAAAAGATCAAGCAAGAAGGGAAATTTAATTGATTTAAAATATTTTATATGAATTGATTGTTTCGTCGATTATACAATTGATTAGGAGACCATCGACATTCAAAAATGAGGAATTGCAAATTTTATATATTTTTTGTTTTGAAAATAATACTTTTGATTAACGGTGAAAAGCTATGCTTTTATTCTATTTTTTTTTCCTATCGAAACCGCCCCATCCCTTTTCAAATAGCTGGGACCGCCATTGAAAAGTCAAAAATTTTTCTTAAAAAAATGGAATCAAATTACAAAATCAATTTAACCCATTAGTTACTTCCTCCACTTCCATAGGAACGTTTTTATGAACATGGAGAAGCGCCAATCCTGTTAGTACCTCTGGAGGTAACCGGCCTTGAAGGTCGGTTATTTATTATGGAGTCTAGAAGGAGGATATGTAGACGCTCCTGCGAAAATAATATTTATTTCATACTGTATTGTAATGTTCCCTCTTACGGAATTAATTTGAGTCTGGGAAATGACCTCTTACATCACTAGTCCGGTAAAATAACATTACCGGACTCAAACTAAATTTCTGAATTTTTATAAGCAAAATGGTATATTTTTTAACAAATCTTTATTATTAATGAGAAACAAATATTTTATACAATAAACTACTAAAAATTACTTATAAATATTCACATTAATTGTGCAATAGGAATGATTTGAAATTACATGAGCAGCTCTTCCAGCCGCCGTGACGTTTTAGCACATTAACATCTGCTCCCGCGTTTGCTAATAGCGTGGCAGGACCCCGATTCAAGTGCCGGCTATTTTAAATAGCGACCCGACTTTTAAACCGAGTTTACACGTACAGTTGTAAAAGGAAACTGAAGTTTACTTTAGTTACCTACTCAGGACTTGAAATACATATAAATTGATTTTTTTATGAGTTTTGTGATCTTTCAATGCAAGTATGCTATCGAAATGTGATAAAACAACCTTTGTCTTTGTTTTAGCCTCAATAAATATTTCTAAAGTTTTGTTAAAGCAACTATACAAACGTGCCATCGAATTTTTGAGAACAAATTTGCTGATGCACTGTTGCCAGTGCTCCGACCCAAAGAGAGGTCGGTTTGAAAATCGTTATCTTTTTGCAGGCATTTTACGCCTTACAACTTATGAGAAAAAAAAATTGAGGGATATTTTAGGACTTATGAGGCATAATACCAATAGAATAGTATAATATTTTGATTTAAATTATAATATTTACTAAAAATCATTGCCAAGGATAGGCAACCAATTATATATACCACAATATATACCGCTGATAAGGCCACCGTCGTCTCGACTCGCTTCGCTGACTTCACAGTAAACTAACTGTGGCTGACTTCAATTTGAAATATAACCTCAAAAGTTGTTATTTATTTTGTTAGTTTTCATTTTTCTCTGCGCGGCTTTTTAAAAATATTCTCGTCAGAAGTTCGATGTTAACTTTTGCTGTATCAAGAGGTAAATAAAATGCCTCATCTTTCATGTAAATAGTGAAAATTGAAAGAAAAAAGATAAAAACTTAAAGTCCAATTTATACTCAACGTGTGGAGTGCTTAAAAAAACAAACTTACCTAGAGTTAACATCTAATAACTAGTGATAAGTTAAAAAAGAAAGAATCTATGAAAACAAGCCAGAAAACGCCTGCTGGATTTCAGAGAAATAGCCCATAAAGAGGTAAGGATGAACATGCATGCTGCAAATTATAATTATTATTTATTTGAGTACACACTTAATACATTAACTGCCGGATTGTTGGGAAAACGGTAATTATGTAGCATACGGTTTTCTGCCATTTTTGATTTTTTATGAAAAATTCTTTATGGGTGCACCCTAGGACCCCAAATCGCCTGCGCCCGATTTTTGTTTTTTTTTTAAAGAGAAAAAAGAGTGCCCGGGAGGGGGTTGTAATGTGTTTTTTTGATTGTTTTGGGTTGGGTTGGATTAGGTTGGGTTGGACTGTGTTGGATTGAGTTGTTTTAGTAAAAAAAAATTAAAAAAAAAAACAAAAAAAAATAGAAAAAATACCAACCGGCGCAGGCGGATTTGTGGTCCTAGGGACCCTAGTAGGTGTCCCCATAGAAAGTTTTTCATAAAAAAATCAAAAAAGGCAGAAAACCGTATACTGCATAATTAACGGGAAAACAAACTATCATTCCCTGAGACCATGAAAGAAATCCCCAGCAACAAGTTGTGAATATTTTATAGTAGAAATGATCGTAAGACTAGCAGTTTGTTTGATTTGTTCATATGACTTTAAATAACGGAGATTTTTAATTTTGAAAATGAACGCAGTATCATACATTTAGAAATAACCATCTGTTCATCTTCTTTGAATCCATAAAACTTGAATGAATTTGAGGGGTAAGTGTTAAAGAGACATGAGTCAAGGACTGCATTAATTGTCTGAAAGGTGTGATTAAAGCTCCAAGCTTTGATTTTAGAAATTTAAAATCTCGGTTATTTAAAGTCATATGGACAAATCACATACAGCGCTATTTTTAGGATCATTTCTACTTTAGAAATAACACAACTAATATTTTTGCTAAAGAACCTCTTTAATAAATAATCAACCATACATTACACATTATATAGGAACATCAAGATTTATTTAGTATCATTTTTGTTTTTGATTCATATCTGACTTTTTCTTGCTCAGTAACAGAGAAAAGATAGAGGTGTGGCAATCAACGTCAAACCAGAACAATATGATCTAGTTTATAAATCAGGGTTACCTACTACCTCTAAGGTGACCACAATTCCCAAAATTATGTCACTTTTTTTGTAGCAAGCAACCCAGTCCATGTAATCAAGGGGGTAGCCGCTCATGGCAGAACATGTGTTATATTCCATTGCATTAAAATTACTTAGACATGCCACTAATGACAGTAAATCCACAAATTTTGTTCTAGCAGAGTTTACCTTTTTAAATTTAAAAAAAAAATTACTGCGATTTTGTGAAGTGCCACTTTTCTTATGGAACTTTCAAGGGAACTTTTAACATGTTTTGTTTTTATTTATTATAAGTACTAAAAATTATTTTAAAATAACAATTGAATTATTTAAAATTGGATCTGAACATATACAAGTGGTACACACTGTAAGCATTAGTTTATAAAATTTTAAACAAATCAGAAAGTGTGGTTATTATAATTTTAACACTGTCACCTTCTATACATAATCATAATTATAATAATTTAACTTTTTAAATCCTTAGTAATATTTTAAATAATTATTATTTATATTTAGCTGAATAATATACTACCTATCCAATAATATTTACATGCAGAATCATTTTTTGTTTTTTAGATCAACATTAACTGGAATGGTTAGGTGCATCCTGGCCCATCTTAAGTTGAAGAAGGGTTCCACCGAGGGTTATTCTACCTTGAGTTCCACTTTATCTCTGCAAACTGCAACAGCTAGTGGGATAGGTATGTGTAAATTTTGAAATTTTTACAGCATCACATGCTCAAAATATTAAAATTACAATTAGCTTTCTTACAATTTTCTTTAAATGCCTAATAGGAGGCTTAACTTTGGGCTTAACCCTTTTCTTCACTAATGAAACACTAAAGATTCATTTATCATATTTTATAAGCTCGACTTGCAATCTTTCCAAATATAATAAATCTCTATAAGTTACCTACCATTTCTGTACATTGAATATTTTTTTAAAATTATTGGTGTGGGCTTCTAACCAAACCATATAGGTAGATACCAAAAATGCAATTTTTACAATTTTTGTCTGTTTGTTTATTTGATCCAGCATCATACAAACACTGCCAGGACGATATTAATGGTACTTTCACACTTACATCAAAATCGGTTTACAGAAACAAAAGTTATGACATTTAAAGCAATAAAAATGAGCAAAAAGTGGGTAAAAACGCAGATCTCCACACGTTTTTGTTAAAATGCCCCTGCTTACATTAAAGTGTTATATTGCTATGTATCTTTAACGGTACAAAACCTTTTAAAAAAAAATAGTCTATAAGAAAATAATAGTAAAATTGAAAAAATCCATTATCATGGAACGTTTAATTAGTGTTAGCTGTCAAACTAAAAATATTAAAAAATTCTCGAATTTGTACAAGTTATCATGAACGACTAATTTTTCGATATTGCACTAAGAAAAAACCAAATATTTTTGTCGGAAATTTTGCAAAACTTTAAATTGCTGTATCTTAGAAACTATTTCCCCTACAAAGACCAAATTAATCTCATTTTGTTTTTAAATTTTCTTTTATAGCCAATTGCCGTGACCGAGGCTGTAACATTAGTCGTTATAGTTGTCAAACTTTTGAGAAAAAGTGAGAAACTTTAGTGATTTTTGTAGAATTTAACAATTATATAGAGAGCTTTTGAGGTCGAAAACTCGAATTTGTCATAACCACTTTATCACATACATCATATCAAAAAATCAGAAATACCTCTTTTCATCCAATGAACTATAAGTTTTCTGAGAGACGTGAGACGGCACCCTAAAAATGTCTCCAAAGAAAAATAATTATTTAGAAAAATAATTGCGATTATATCACTTATGTGTTAAAAGTTCCGTAAGACAAGTGTCATTTTTGACAATTAGAGTGATAATTTTTTTAAAGAAGCAAAGTCGAAATTACATTAATTTTTCTATCATTTGGGTTTTCTTTCTTGAAAATAAAACTGGAGCTTGAAAAATTTTCGGTGATTTTTAAAATCTACCAGTATAACCTCCAAAAGTTTTTTTTACACGCTAACATTAACTAGAACGGTTTTGATTTGCCCCACGTGTTAAAGGATATCTTGATTTGTTGGCAGAGTATTATTCTAACCCTACTTTTCAGTTTTAGGAGTTGGGTTGGACTCCCAGACAGTGAATCATATCGTCATATCAAAGATTGTCATATAATAGTATTTCAAAGATTTGGACTACTGTTAACTACATTAGAAATATTTCCCAGAGTAGAGGATATGCTGGGAAAAAAAGGTAACTAAACAACATTTTATACTGTAAGTCTAGTAATATTTAATTTACAAAAATTCTTCAGCACTCCAAGTAGTCAGGCCACATCATATACCCTCGCAAACAAATATAGATCCGGAGATTTTGACTTTTGATTCATGTTTTTGGATCATTGTAAAAGTAATTTATCTTGGGTAGACATTGAGTACTTGGGTCAAACTATTTTAGGGACCACACTGTATTTGTGTATTAAAAAGCTTAAAATTTGCATTTTTTTGTGTGGAAAAGGCTAAATATCAAAAAGTACTTGGCCGATCGAAAAAAAAAGGAAACCACTGATTGAAAGAAAATTTCTTTCTATAAAAAATTCCTTTCGAAATGTGATTTTACACCCCATTGTCAACAATTTTTGTTTGGCACTTATCTTTGTATACATTTGGGGTGACCCAAAAGAAAACGATTGAAAATACCCTTAATCACACCCTCTAAAATCAATCAAATCAAATCAAACTGTGCTTTATTATATAGTCATAGTCATATAGACATAGTCTTATTGACAAAGCAAAAAATTAGTAATTAACTTATCTAAATCCTAAATTAAAAAGATGTACCTACATTCTATATTATTATGATCTTTTGGTCATTGGTCAAAGTCTAATATTAAATGTATTCAGAATTTTTTAAAAAAGGCATTTTAACAATTTATATTTTCTACATGTTTATACAATATAGTAAGGTTGTAACTAATATTAAAAGATTCATTCTTGGTATATTAAAAATAATTATAAAATTTAAAATCATAAAATGAAAAAATGACAAGAGGACATGGTTGAGACACACTAACAAATTCAAGTGTATAGTGGTTTACAAAACAACACTAAAATGTCTCCCTATAATACTCATCAAAACTGTAAAAAGCTTTTTCCTCAAAACAGAATCTAACAGTACCTCTAAATTGCTTCATCCCATCAATTCTCCTTATTATCAAAGGCAAATGGTTGTAGAGTTTTATCTTCATAAATGCAAAAGTTTTTTGTTAAAGCTAACTTTGGAATTGGCAATGGCAATGGCAGATTATCGAATCGACGTGTAACATGCGACTAGCTGGATGTAGAGCTTCCTGATTTTTTAGATTGTAAAATATTTTTTTTCCCAAAGGTAACAATCTATTAATTTGTAAACAGGGTGAGCCAAAAAAACTACTTAGAAGCCGTTAAATAAATTATAAATCCCATTTGCAAATCTTTATTATGTGAATTTTCTTGACCGCGATCTAGTGATTTTTCTTTATAATATTGAGGAATAGTATTCATTTATATGTAGGGGGACCACAAAAAACCGGACTGTTTTGTTTTAACTGGCAGTTTTTTATTTATTGTCGGAATCACAAAAAAGAGTTTCGGAAAGGTAATAAAATAGACTTTTTTCAAATATGTCAAAAAGTGACATTTATCAAAAATTAAAAATGGCGGATGTCCTAAAGTTTTATACATCTTGAAAAATCGTTGAGTTTTTTTTGAGACACTTTGTATATTTTTTTGCAACTGCAAAAAACTTCTATCTATTGTTGATAAATTCTATTTAGAAATAAAAAACTATGCATTTTTTTCGTATACCAACTTTTTGCATAAAATAAAAACAATAAACTTAAATTAACCGGATTGTTTGGTTTTAACTGCCAATTTTTTATTTATGGTCGGATTTTAATGCAAAAAAAAGTTTTCGAAATAGAGTTTGCAAATATGTCAAAAAATGACATTTATCAAAAATTTAAAATGGCGTATGTCCAAAAGTTTTATGCATCTTAAAAAACCGTTGGGTTTTTTTTTGAGACACTTTGTATGTTTTTTTTGCATCTTCTATTTATTTTCTGTAAACAGATGTATCATTTGATACATTCTATTAAGAAAAAAACTATGGCTTTTTTTATTTCGTATACCAACCTCTTGCATGAAATAAAAACTGCTAATAAATTTAAGTTAACCGGATTTTGTTATCTTTTCGCCAATTTTGTTGACAATGAGACTCTACGTATGCTAACAATTCTTTTTCTAAATGTCAAAAAATTAAATTTTCTAAAATTACAATTTTATGCGTTTTAAAAAACCCGTTGGCTTTTTTTAGACACACAAAAAAATGCAAATTTTAAGCTTTTTAATAAAAAAATACAGGGTGGTCACTAAAATAGTTTGGCCTGGGTGTTCAATGTCTACCCAAGATAAATTACAGCCACAATGATTCTAAAACATGAATCAAAAGTGAAAATCTCCGGACATAATTTTTTTTGCGGGGGTATACGATGGGGCCAGGACTAAAAATCTGAGGTGGGTGAACCCTAAAATTACCTTTAAAAGTGCATTTTTCTTTCAATGAGTCGAAAATCGTGAAAACACTTGAAATAGTCAATATCATTTTATTTCATAGGACCAGTGGAGTGCTTATGATAATTTAAGTGACTAGAAATATAATTTTATTTTGGTTTAGAACTTTTTTATAATAAGGTTATGGGTAACACACTAGGGCTGGTTTATCAATAGCGAGTTAAGCATTTACCTCCCGAGTTAACCTTCAGCTGTCTCATTCTGGCACTTGGTATATGTCAGCTATCTTTTTCTTGAAAAAAAAATACCTTCAAATCATTTAAGTTTCAATTTTTTAAAAGATATGCTACAAGTGGCTTAGGAGTATATTTCAATATTGCTTCAATAATATGTAGTGTATGGTGAAATGCCGTAGAAAAAATCTAAACAGTAAAAAACCTCAAAAAAAACTCCTAGTGTGAAGTCATTAAACAATTTAATTTATTAGGGTGCTAACATTATTCTTTATTTTAAAAATTTAAGTTTGTGTTGAAATTTCGAATTTTTACAATAATTTTATTAATTACAATTTTTTTTAAATAGTCAGTGAATCACAGTTCTTACAACTTTTTGACATGTTTAAAAAAAATCTTACTTATGGCCTTGTTTTAAAAAAGTTCTTAACAATTTACTCATTTCAATTACTAGTTGTTTCAGTGGTCTTTTAACTTTTGTGACGACCATTTTGACAATTAACTCATGTAATAACTGTCATCAGTGTCAAAAATGTCACTCACTAGCCTGTATATTGGAGGTATCGATTTACATTGTTATATGGGGAATTTTCACTGCCGCCTATTTGATTTTAAACCTTTTAGTCCACCATACCAATATGGGACTAATAAAATCGTGATATTTTCACTTTTTTTATCAAGTGAGTTACTAAGGTTCCAAAACACCTTAATCGACGAAAAAAAAAGTTGTCTGTTGGTCTGTTGTCGGTTTGTATACACGATAACTCGAGAATGCCTTTGGGTACAAAAATCCACTATCGGCTGACCATGAACTAATTAACTTTTGGGTAGGGTGGTGGGGGTTGAAGGGGGAAAAGCGGATAAAATATTTAAAAACATTGTAACTTTGGAACAAAAGCAAGTATCGATATACGGTTTTTAGATTTAAGTTTCCATGAATATGGACTACAAATTTTGTTATAAAGTCCAAATTCGTGGGAGCTCTAGTTTTCGAGTTATTTGGAAAAACGTTCAAATATATAAAAAAATTATAACTTTAGAAGTAAAGCGGGTATTGATATGATGATGATGTGGGGTTTTCAAATTTTAGTTTTCGTAAATATTACCTACAAATTTTGTTATAAGGTTCAAATCTTTCAAAGCTACAGTTTTCGAGATATTTTCATTTCCTTTAAACATAAAATAATTGATTTTGGACTATCCGTGCTTTCTACCATTTTTTCTTTTAGAATTCACGTTAGGGGTGACTGTGACGTCAATATGTTTTTTTCTTCTAAGTGCGAGTTTGAAAAACAAAAGTATACCCACGGAATATTTCTCTTCATATTCAGTTTCGTTTTTTGAATTCTGATATAATGGATTATAATTTTACTACTTTTTTTCCTCTAATAAGTATAAATTTAAATAATATGGTTTCCATTTTTAGGCGTTTATGAAAAGAAATGCAGAAACCAAAAGGATGTTACTCACAATTAGTTGATGTACGGTGAACGGATGAACTCCGGGATATCGGAATACGTTAGCAGTACCATTTTAGATTGTAGCCCTATAAACGAACGATTTGAGGATAAAGAATGTCGAAAATCTGTTCTATTAGGTAAATATCAAGAGTTTGGTCGACTAGTACTAGTAAAACTCGCAGTACTACACAAAAATATTTCCTCGTGTATTATATACAGATGCAATGTCCCGCTATATTTTGATCCTAAGTAAAAAATTTAAATACAAAAGCTTTATCATTTTTTGCAAATATTAGCCAATAAAATTTAAATATCATAGCAAATGTGAAATGACATATACTTTGTGTGTTTAAACGAAACCCATATTATGTATCCATTTCATAACGACGACGATGAAGTGAGAAATAAATGGTTTAAAAATTTTTTAACTGATTTTGATTATCCTAGGTGCCCTATATTAAGAATCCGATTGATGATTTTAAGTGAAGAAACTGAAGAAAAATATATTTGGAGTAAATATAGGTTTGGACTGGACTCCCAACAGCCTGAGACAACAGAAGGTGACCTAAAAGATGCGACCTGCGCTTTGGGGCAGCGGGACTATTCTAAAGGATGTGTCTGACGGGACTCCGATGGTGACTAGTAAAACCGGCATTGACCTTCGATTTTCGGGTCAACTTAATATGACTGCCGAAGGCTGGGGAGAAAGTCTACTGTTAAAACCAAGTTTTGCTGGGACGGTATCGATGTTAGTAGGATCACCTTTCAGAGGGTCTTAAGGCCTGTGACGAAAATTGACTAAAAAATTGCCTAATCTTAACATAACTTCATTTTTTTTATTTATATGGGGTATGTAGCTTGATACCAAGGCATACCCCCCTCTACCTAGGAAAGAGATTTGAAAAAAGCTTATTTGTTACTAATTTTGTCCCCTCCTAAAAAATTGCCTACTCTCAAGATAACTTCATTTTGGAAAAAAGTAATTATGCCATAATTTGCTACTAATTAA
Organism: Oxystoma pomonae; assembly: GCA_963921995.1. Classification (NCBI taxonomy): domain Eukaryota; kingdom Metazoa; phylum Arthropoda; class Insecta; order Coleoptera; family Brentidae; genus Oxystoma; species Oxystoma pomonae. The sequence goes on along the minus strand of OY998166.1, from coordinate 86,950,699 downwards.
GTACTAATTTCGTCCCTTTTTAAAAAATTGCCTACTCTCAAGATAACTTTTTTGTTTGTTTATATGGAAATCTAATACTTATCTTTTTAAATTTAACATCTTATTCTCCGGTTATTTATCAAATTAAAAAAAAAACAAAAAGTCCTGCTTTTTTCAAATCTATTTCTTAAGCAGAGGGGGGTGTGCCTTGAAAAAAATTAAGTTATCTTGATAGTAGAAAATTTTCTAGAAGGGGACGGAATTACCTTATCAAATTCTGGCATAATTGCTTTTTTTAAATCTATTTCTTAAGCAGAGGGGGTTGTGCCTTGATATCAAGCTAAAAACTCCATAAAAACAAAAAAAAAATAAGTTATCTTAATAGTAGGAAATTTTTTAGAAGGGGACGAAATTAGTACATAATTAATACCAAATTCTGGCATAGTCATTTTTGTTCGAATCTCTTTTCTAAGTACAGGGGTGTACCTTGATATCAAACTACACACCCCATAACAAACAAACAAAAATCTTAGGAACCGATGGTTTTTGTAAACTAAAAGTACCCTTCTTTAAGAGTATATAATTAGTACAAAATTACGACATATCAACTTTTATTAAATCTGTCTCCTAAGCATGGGGAGGGGGGGTGCACACACTCTGTTATTAATCAAGTACAAAATGTTTTACAAGGGGACTAAATTGATTGAGCCTACCTATTAGTAATTTGAAAAGGTTTTTGCTTAATAATAAAAATGAAAAATTGGCCACAGTTAAAATTTGCTTATGGAAATGGGAAATGAAGTAGCTTGGAAAATAATAGCAGCGCTAACGTGGGGGTCAAAGATTCAAAATATAGCGGACATCCTGTAAATGCATATAATATATTTTTAAAATTCGTGACTTTGAAATCTAACCAATTTATATTTGTTTTGGTTGTTTAATGCATTCCTAATTTTATCAACGGTTCACCCAAGCAAAAGTTACGATCATATACCAGCGAGTATTTGCCTCTCTCACACTTTTGCTTTAGTACCTAACTATATGCACTAAATAAAGTTATGTTGACTTTTTATTCCTCATTATTTTATTTTAAAAGCCCTTTTAATTTTTTTAGGGAGAATAATGCTTCATAGAATCCTTCAAAGATGTCTACCAATTTATGTTCCTGATTCAGTAAAAAGAAATATGTTTTACAAAGATAACATAAACAAATTAAAATAATAAAAGTGTAAAACGTTTGAAAATAGTTTAGTAAAAAATTATATTAACATTAATCTTAAAATACATTTTAAAAAAACACGATATTTTAGTAAAACAAATACATTAAAATTTATATATATGGTGAAACACTAATAAAAAACAAATAATATTTAAGATGACAACGGAAATAAATAAAATATTTTTAAATAATATAAATGAGAGTAAATTAGAAAGGGCTGAATCCAAACTAGTAGTAGATTACTCAAAAGCCACTTAACCGATTTTTATCCAATTTGTCATAATAATAGTTTACATAACAAGCATGTTATGATGGTCATTAAACGAGTATCTTAATTCATCTGAATGTGTAAAAGACCATAATATGTGAGTTGTGTACTATACTTTACGTAAAATGTCGTAAGTGGTCTTATTTAGGTAAGACAAACACAGAGTAGTAAAATAAATTGTTGAGCTAATTTTTTAACCAACTCAATTTGCTAAAAAATAGAAAATCTTGATTCTTTCTCATTTCAAAAATATAAAAGTTTTAAAAATCGGGTTCTTTGAAAATTTATAACTTATCAACAAATGAGCCGATTTTGATAAGTAGTGGGACAAAAATATATTTGTTAACAAAAATATACAGGTTGGCCAAACAAGGTTTCAGCCATTAGGCAGTTTAAGTAGGCCATACGTAAGAGGTGCCTGGTCGTAGACGTGAAATTTGTCGTATCGGACGTTTCTGCCCTTTACATTTTGGTACAGTTTATTTCTATCTTGTTTTTTTTCTTCAGCCCTATTTGTATTACCAGTCTACTGATTTTTTGACTGTTCGGTACAACTTGCTGCGTTAGCAACATAAGACGTAATACTACGTTAGTTAGCGTCTGATCTTAACGTTATACATGCCGTAAACGTGAACTTGTCAACGCAAGACCGCAGAGATGGGATTCTGATATCTCATTTCAACCGACATTTTTTTTACAGATAAAAAGAAGGCGGAATATTTCGCTACATTCCACGTCTACGCGTACGTTAGTTCTATGACGAACTTAAACTGTCTATTTCTTAAAAGATTTAATATTTCATTTACTCCGTTATCTTGCATTTTTGACATTAGACGTTCTGGGTAAAAGAAATAATAAATTCTGTTCTGCTGACTGAATACATATTCAATATTCTCTTTTCTGTTTTCATAAAACGAGACCTTTTTTCATGGAACTATCGCTTTTTGCCCCCATGTCTAAAGGAGGGATAAAAAGTAAAAAAGAGAGATAAAAAGCGAATATTTTTATGCGGCTTGATTCCGATACCAAAAAAGCGGATTTGACTTGCTACACTTTCAATTCGCGTTTTCATGATGGATTTGACAAGGTTATCGTATTGAATCTGTATTCAGTCGACCGTGATTAATAATACGTATATAAATCAGCTAATAGACTAATCAACATCATATTTAAAAATTTACCCACATTTTGTGCTCTAAATACGATTGGATAAGACAGCAATAAGACACCGTAATACCCCTTTCAAAACGTCGTTGTATATCATTATGGTGGATCATTGCCACTATTTTCTTATATCTGCAGCAGAACCAAGAGTAGAACCAGCACCTTTCTCCCTGTAAAACAAAAAAACGACCATAGTTAAGTAAATAATTTTGTAAAAAATGTTTATTATTTATTGTCTCGTTTTTCTTCAAGATTGGAGAGAATTTATCTTCTTCCCTGGACACAATGGGCTTCAGGCTTTTCAGCTCCAATACCCAAGAGAGAATTCATGTTTATTACTTTTTATCAATACACGTTTTTCGTTTCTTTTTTTGTCTTGAGAAAGAAGATAATAAGTTGGCTGAAAAATTTTTTTTTTTCAAATTCACCTCGCTCCAAAGAGTAAGTAATAATATAAATGCATAATAAAAAAGAAGTTAAAAAACCTCAACCGAAAAGAAACTAAAAAAAAAACAAACAGATTGTGTGATGCTCATCCAAGTTTGAATTTTTTTCGTTATTTCCACCCATGAATGCATAAGTTATGTTTCTCCTAGATTCTATTTTTGCGTTAGAAATATCACATTTGGTAAGTGTGTACCCAAAAATAAAGGCTCAGTGATATAAAATGTCCTGCTTTGACATTTATAAAATAAACTTATTCTTCAAAAATAGTATATACTTATTGTTAAAAAGTATATAAGTTAAAAAATAGTCTTGGAGCAAATCAGGTGGCACAATATCTTGGTCCTTTTCTCCAGTTAGTCACCCTCTATATACAAGCTATCTTGAAGCAAATACAGTAGCTTTTTTTAAAATATCAAAAAGTGTTGGATGTGGTATTTTTTAACAATGATAATGCCAATGATGATATAAGGAACAAAAGGAGAGATAGTTAGATACCTACTTCTTTGTGAACCCAAATAACTAATTTAATAATATTAAAAAGAAGATATATATTTTTAACCTGAATAATTAAATTCAAGAAAAAAAATATATTAAAGTGATAAATCAACCTTAAAAATGCCCTTCAAAGCGACCTTACCAATCTCCTCAGCATAAACTACAAAAAAAATGAGTCATTTTTGCTTTACTGTGTTAGAGTAGGAAGCAGTATTGTATTTGACACTGCCTAAAAAACCTGGAGGATTTTAAGGGAGTGCAAAGTGGGATTTGATTCTGTCTTTAAAATTCTCTTGGAAAAACTAATTGAAGCTTACACCAATAAGGAAATATGCTATAAAAAATTCTTACCTGAACAAGTGTAGGAACCATTTAGGTTAAAACATTATCTCAAATTATAATTTCAAAATTTTTCATATCAGTGGCTTCATTTGGAGACAACACGGCTCACCTCACGCTTTCCTAAAAAATATAAGTATACTATACTATTTTAAAAAAGCAATAAGAAAGCTTATAAGGGCTTATTGAGGGACTTTCAAAAATAAATGGTTAGTTTTGGACTTATCAATAATCTAGTATGCACCATGCAAACATCAAATGACTGACATTTTTTTGTTTCATTTCATCAATTGGCTAGTGCTGTTTTGTATTCAGTCAATTTCGGTCAAAATTTAGTAGTCAAAAATGTAGCGAGTTTTGGGGTTATAATGTGTTAGGTATGCGGATACCAATAGATGTAATCATTTACTTTGAGTGTCTAATATGAGGTTTCCTTTGGCTGAACCAGTGGGCATTGAATGTATCACTATATATTATATCCTTTATATATTTATACAAGGCATACTCATAGTTTTAGTCTTTGTTTGTTTTATCTCTGTCACTGTTCTTTTTCTTAACGAGACATGCAGTGATAGAGATAGCTTTATGACTAAAATTAGAACTAAAAGTATGAACCTTGTATGAAAGATACTTTAGTGTAGCCAAAATAAAGGTAATTATACGGTTTTCTGCCATTTTTGATTTTTTATGAAAAATTCTTTATAGAGGTACCTACTAGGGTCTCTAGGACCCCAAATCCTCCTGCGCCGTTGTAATGTGTTTTTTTGATTGTTTTGGGTTTGGCTTGGAATAGTTTGGGTTGGGCTATGTTGGATTGGATTGTTTTAGAAAGAAAAAATACAAAAAAACACAAAAAAATTGAAAAAAAATCAACCGGCGCAGACGGATTTGGGGTCCTAGGGACCCTAGTAGGTGCCCCCATAAATAATTTGTCATAAAAAATCAAAACTGGCAAAAAACCGGTTACTGCATAATAAACCTCAAATCTATTAATTTTGTTACCCTTCTCGTAAAAACAGTTTTTTGCGACTATGGGTGTAAAACACTTGAAAAAAAGATAGGGACGACTGCTATAATGGTAATATTGGTAAATCCTAAAATCAGATTTTTTGCAGATGCCAAATCCGTCTTTTGAACTATATGCTTACCTTCTTTTTAGGGCTGTTGTTGTAAAATTTGGTCAAGTTTCTCTTCTTTTTTGTTTGCAAATAAGTGCCGGCATTGAATTTCGTACTCTGTGGAGAAGGTGGGTCTCAAGCGCAAAAGCTCTGAATCGTTCTTGGATAATAAAATTTAAATTCCCAGTCTTTTTTTAATGCATTAAACTAAAAAACGGCACTTTTATAAAAAGAAACAACTTTACGAACGGAAAAAGTAAACAAAAATGACAGAAGTCAACTGTGGAAGTCAAAATTTATCGAGAGATGCGGTGACCTTACAAACCACACAAGATGCGATGTTGCCAGCGTTCACCCCTAGATACCGGAAAATCGGGTCGTTATAAAAAATAGCCGCCACTTGAATCGCCATCCAGACGTTCTGCGGAAGCAGTGTTCCGTGTACCTTTCGGGATTGGACAAATTCAAATATTCCGCAATTTTTCGAAGCGCTCCCCCAATTGTATGAATGCCCACTCTTTGGCTAATACATTTTCCTTTTCTGTAGCCGACAAAAAACGCTTTTTCCGAAATGTTGGTGGTTCGCAGATGGCGATAACTAAGGCATATGCTTAAAAATGATTCTTCAATGACTGTAAACACTCTTTTGATGTAAGTTTTTGTTTGGTTTATGCTTACAATCAACTGTGTCCCTGTATCTTGAATATCATCGTCATTTAGGTTGTAGAGCTCCTCCCTTCGACACCCTTCGGAAATACCTAGTAGCGCCACAACCTGAAACAATACAAAAAATAATAATTTAAAAAAGGCAGAAAAGTATAATTGCCTATTGCGTAAATTCAGTTAAAAAAAATATGTTTTTATTTAATGGAAACCAAAAAACTTACCTTAATTAACGAAAATTTCTCGGTTGGAGCGGTTTTCATAAATGACTCCACTTCCTCTCTGGTCAAAATTTTTGATTGGGTCGGTTGGTGCCCTACAGATTCTTTCTTTAAAAATGCTATCAGTTTGGGAAATCTGGATATATCCACGTTCTCATTTACTACCAACATAGATTTCACCATCGAATATTTGCATAGCGTTGAACTGCTGGGTTTTTTGGTGACTGAAAAAGTAAGGAAATTAAAAATGACGAAAATACGACGTATTTTTACAAAGTAGGTATTAAAACATTTTTTTAAATAAAACTAATTTAACACTTACCACATCTAAGAAGTATTTTGACGGTATTTTCCACATTAAAATTCTTTCTCCATTCGCAGAATGTTTCATATTCTTTTTTATATCCTACTGAAGATTTGGCTGGAATCAGTTTTTCTGTTGCGGCTGAACTTTTTTCAAAATTGCGTCCATTTTCACTGCTCTACGTGACAGAAACAAATAAACTTTATTTTGTTTCTGTTAGCAACCAATTCAAAGATGACTGGACTTCAAAATTTTGACAATAATTTGATGGAAAATTGTAAAGTAATTGTTGAAACAAATATAGATGACATGCCATTTTTTTGGTATATTGATTGTCGCTGTCTTCTCAAAAAAATATTTTTATTTTAAATTAAATAAAACAGTATGAAATAAAACGTTGTACGATACACGGCCGTGAAATGTCATTAAAGTACTCGTCTAGATATTGCTAAACATCTAGACTTGTCCTTTAATAGACCATTTCCCGGTCTTGTAACGTAAATTACTATACCGATAGCGTTCGTTTTGGTTTTGCACGACGCGCGACTCTTTTTTTCACATAAAATTTCGGGAAGTGACTAGATAATGATGTCCAAGTTAAAATATTTTTGGTATTTAGATATAAAAAAAAAGATTTGAATCGCCCAGAGGGGGAGTCAAGACCCTCATGACCTCCCCCCCTGGATCCAACCTCGATGTGATATGATTTTTGTCAGAGATTACACGAATGCTGTAAAAAAAATGACGCTGATCTGCCAAAATTGCGCGAATACATAACAAAATATACTATAAATGCAGTAAAATTGCTTACAAAAAAAAACAAAAATTGTAATACCAAGATATAACGCCGCAGGCAAAATTTTTTGCTGTATAAGAAACTTTTCCAAAAATTTTACTTTATAACGCCACAGAGAAAATTATTTAAAACTTATTCTAAAAATTTTAATAGTGTTTCATGTTTGCAAAATATTCAAGAAAACGTGAGTTGGGACAGCTACAAAGGGAGACGATCGCCCCCTCTCCACCCGTCCATATCCGCCACTGTGTCACTCTTGGAGGAATAACAAACTAAGTGTCAAATATTATTGAAATTGGTTAACTTAAGGATGGTTGAAAGTCGATTGCACAAGTTGTACCAAATAGACAAACATGAAATTGAGTTATTAAAGACGCACTAAAGATGGTTCTGGAAAAATCCTGCTAAAACACAAATGAACCCTTGCAATTAGTGAGACATCGGCAAAATCCTCGAAGGAAGTTCCCTGACTTATTTAGGCTTATTTGAGCTTATTAGCTTTGTCTTGGGGATTTTCCTGTGTTCATTGTATTTCTGTATTTATTGGAATTTTAAATTACGCTTCGCCAACACTTTTGGAAAAGTAGCAAATATTTAATACCGACCGAATATTTAAATTTTGGCAAAACATTAAACAGTATACGGTGTTTTTAATCCTCTACTTTTTTGTGGAACTTAATAAGGAAGGTGTTAATTAGTGGCGGTCCCAGGGGGGGGGGGCTCCACAGTCATTTGGGACAGCTTGACCTTCAATTTGTCACACCAAGAATAAATAAACGCATGACGTACTTATTGCGAAAACGATTGGAAATACAGGTTTTGGACAAAATCATTTCGGACATAAAAAAGTATTTTTTACCTGAACATATTTATATCAAGTTTTATACATCGTGAAGCCAAAATCAAGGTAAAATTAACGAAAGACGATTCTAAATACTATAAAATACTATAAACTGTTTGATTAATCCAAAACCCAAATTCTTGAACTTTTATTGGAAGAAGTCTGTATTTGGAAACACTATTAATAACGTTTTCGAGGCAAAGAACAAGTGTGGCGATATTTTTTCGTTGATAAAAACATTCTTGCATGTTTGCCAGTAAGTAATGCTTCGTCAAAAAGAAGCTTCTCATGCTTCAGAAGATTGAAAACATAAGTACTTAAAAACACTATGACGGAAATTCGTCCAATGGGCTTAGCGTTGCTGCATATCAACAGACACATTAAAATTGACATTTGACAAACTATTTTTATTTTAGATAGACATCTCATGTTTGAGATATGCAATATAAAAGGTAATGTTTCAACTTTTCAGCTTCTGAGATCTCAAATAGTAGTTTTCACAACTAGTGGTTAAAATCATAAAGTTATAACTTAAATAGAGATATTATGTTTAGCACAGCGATCAGACATAAGGTAAACAATTTGGCGACAATGCCAGATTGCGCTGAAAGTTGTATCTCTACACGTAATGTTTGTACAAACATATTATTTTTATAACTTTATCATTTACATGCAATTATGCAAATTCTCCGGTTTGTTTTCTTAAACATGGAGATACACTTATTATTATTAAAATATATAAAGAAATTTAGGTATATTATATTGCATTTAAATTTCCTTGAATCTTCACAATTTTACATCAATAAAGAATTTATAATGTGGAGGTACATGTTATGGTACTTGAAATATACCTCATTTTTTTGATCGAGATATCATATAAAATACCTGATATTTTGGCAATATATCTCGGGAATAAAACCTACAACAATGTGACAACCTCGCATTTGCTGGCGGGTCAGCCATATAATCGTGTGTACGCTGATCCATTCATAATTTCTCTACGGCGTTGTTGCTTTAGCATAATCGAGGTTTTGGTATATTTTACAGATTAATCGAGAGTTTTTTTTATGTTTTTTCAATAGATTTTTAAGTGTTTGTGGCAAAAGTGATGTGACAAAGTGCGTAGTGTGACGAAAACCGGAAATTGCAGGTGAAAACCAAACATTTTACAGGTTTGTTTTCATATGTTTTTTTGACGCCATCTGTGATAGGCCGCCATAGGCGTGCAACTAGTTTTGCAATAAATACAAAATGTAATTAATAAATATAGGAAAGAAATAAGTTTTTTTGGGATATTTTTGCGAATTTGTGATAAAAACAATATGGTAAGCACTTATAATTAATTACACTATATTTGGTATAATGAACCAACCCCAGCTGCGACATTTTTAAATCTCCTATATGAGTACCAAAAAAATGTAAGAGGTTCGTATGATATTTATTTATAACTACATTCACAGTTTTTATACTATCTGTAGTCAGCTTATTTTTTCTGCTGAGATTTGTTTATAAATAGTACAAGCGTTCCCGGTATAAATATAAATTTTTAAAACATTATTATGTCAGACACAGGATAAAGAATGTATGTTTGTTACAACTTTTTATTTATAATATTTACATAAGTAGATACTCCACATAAGATTCTTTTGTATTTATTAAAAATGTAAAGATACTTTTGTACGTATTAAATAAAAATTATAGTAGAGTGTATAAATTCTATTTTTTTACACAATGAAAAACCATCATATAGTGCCTATAATATAGGTATCATTCTTTTTCGAAATACCACCATTTTTAGTCGAATTTGCTTATTTTTTCCACATTGGCGAAAAAGGCACTTTTGACACGTTTTTAGTACAACAATTTCCTACTTGCATAGAAAGCTTCTGCCTAAGGTTATATATTTGGTATTTTTAAAATTAAAACGAAAAAATAATTTTGTGTCCATTTTTAATTTAATCTAGTTTACAAAGGCATCTAAAAACTCCAATTACAATTAAAATTCACGCCATACTAAAAAATACTTTTACCTATGCTAATTTTTTAATAAAGTTTTGCAGGTCATTTGACATTAAATAGGTAAATAAACTACTTCGCAAATGCGTGTGAAAAAGTCTACTGTCTATTTTAATGTGAAAAACTTCCCACACGCTGTGCGTACTTTATGGAGAAAATTTTGAGTTTGAAATGTGTGTTCTAAAAAATACTTTTTGATCAAGAAAGTCATCATCAACACTCGTAGAAAAAAAATTCTACCTAACCCTTGCGGAAGTGTCTTTCCCGCCCGAACTCCTCCCGTGCGTAAAAGTATCAGTAAATATTTTCACAATGACAAATATAATACCTCTTCATACCCTCGGTATCAATTATTGAGTATAAAAAAAATTAAAGATTGTAATTCAAAAAAAAATTGACAAGCCTGAAAAAAACGACCAAACCTTTTTACATTTATAAATAACGAGCCGCTTCTGGCCGCTGCTAAACGTAAGGTGGTTGGAGCATGTGTGAGGAGGAGCAAGTCTGGTACAGCGTTGCCAGTGGAACATAAAATGGTTTTCCCTAAATCTAACGACTGATCGCGTTTCAAAGCAATTTATGAATGACTTGATGGGTCTATTTTAGTTAAACGTCTTTGGTTAAAATAGTGTTTTTTTACAAGCGTTGGTTTAAATAACGAGCGCAGCGAGGTATTTAAAAACGCGAGTAAAAAAAGCACAGTTTAGCCGTGAATTCTTAACACTATTTTTTTAATACCTTTATAGAAAAATTCAAGAAAAACAGGAAAATACTTTTAAAAATCTCGAACGAAGAGCACTTCTCGCAACACACCATTTTTACACTATAAATCAAGGCGGCTGGTAAATGAAATAACAATGGTGACGTTCATTGTTGCAACATTTTAATCTTTGACAGTTTGATATTTTAACGATGTTTTTAAATGATTTTTGCGTAAATACTTGGTGAAAACTGGAGGAAATGCCTTAATTTTTAGGCAAGAATAATTAGATTTTTTCAATATTACTATTTTCCGCTATTTCTCTTTAAATTTGGGTAAAAAACGGAAATAATTTTTTTTTTGCATCCGTGATTAAAAAAAGTTTTTTTCGGTGGGTGCAAAAAAATATTTCAGTTCGTTTTTTATCCAAAATTAAAGAGAAATAGCAGAAAATAGTAATATTAAAAAATCTAATTATTCTTGCCTAAAAATTAGGCCATTTCTGCCAGTTTTCACCAAGTATTTACGAAAAAATCATTTAAGAACATCGTCAAAATATCAACCTGTCAACGATTAAAATGTCGCAACAATGAGCGTCACCGAATAAAAAGGGACATCGCTATGGGAACCACCAGTGTTATTTCATTTACCAGCCGCGTTGATTTATAGTGTAAAAATGGTGTGTTGCGAGAAGTGCTCTCCGTTCGAAATTTTTAAAAGTATTTTCCTCTTTTTCTTGGATTTTTTGATAAAAAAATAGTGTTAACAACTCGTGGCTAAACTGTGCTTTTTTTACTCGCGTTTTTAAATACCTCGCTGCGCTCGTTATATAAACCAACGCTTGTAAAAAAGCACTATTTTAGCCACTAGTTGTGAAAACTACTATTTTTGCATCGGTAACGAAAAAAGCTATGCTTTAGTTATCTGCAGACAGTTACTAAAATCATATTTTTGATGAAGGTATAAAAAAAAGTATTTAGCTATTAGGTTTTATTCGTTATCTATGTTTTTTATAACTGAAAAAATTATACGTAACTACTCAAGTACGGATTTCAGGGGGATAGAGGTTTTGTTACCCCTTCCCCTTCCCTGACTTTACATTTTTTATGAAAACATTTAGAAAATCAAAAGTAGGGCATAAAGTGCGGCGCTATAACACCTTTGATATTTACGCCGTGGGTCAAATTTTGCCTTGAATTTTCGAACGCAGGTGTTGGATTTATTTTGAAAATCATTTTTTTTCCAGCGGATGGGAAGAATCGATCTGCAATGTGAATTACTCCAAATATCATTATTTTCATCATTACAGACCAGAAAAATAAAAGATCAAAACACACTTTTTAGGTTAAAATGCTATTGCGCAGACGCAGGTAACTTTTACCCAGCTCAAGACCGCGACGATTCTGGGGAACCCCGGGCGATCACTTTTTTGATTTTGGAACGGAGATATATGACGTCATTACTTTCACCTCGGCCATTTTTGATCGGGTGTGGGCTAGCCGAAGTATAACTTTGAAAATTTTGTCGTATAAATATCACCAAACCGTTTTAAGCACTATATCAATTTTATTTTGAAGCGATTAAGGAAAGCGGATTATCGCTTTAAAACCGGTTTTAGGGTCGGTATTAACACTCTAACAGCCACTTGCACCGACTTTTTTTTAATGGTCCTTTAGGCTAAAGGACCTTTAAAGTACCTTTAGCGTATTTTGTGTCTTGCACCGACTTTAATGGTCTTTTAAACGTTCTTTAATGGAGCATTAACTGGCCAAATTTGGTCAATTAATTAAATTAATCTTTAAAGCTCAGTTAGCTCTTTTAACGTTAGTTTTGCGACCCATTTTTCATGGTATAGTTTATTTTTGTTCAAAACGCAAGAAAAAAAAATTCATCAAATGTTATTATGGAATATGTAAACATTATTGAAGATGAGCTGGTAGAGGATGCTCTTGAAGATGATCTTGAAATATTGGATTTTGTTAATTTTGGCCTCACTCGAAGGTGCCTCGAAGATTCAGGTTAACACACGTTGAGGATCTACTGGAATATCCAGATGTCAGGTAATTACTTAGTCAATGTTTTACACGGGGTGAGAGGGGGTTAAAAGTTGGTTCCTAAAATGTTTATAATTGTAATTGTTTTTGTTTATATACATTAGATGCATATTTTTGCCCAACACTCTGATCATTTTCCAGGATCAGTTATTATTTTATATAAAATGATTTTTAGGTAATATTGATCAAAACTATAATAATCCAGTGTTTATAAACAAGCTTCTCCAACAGCTCCCTGAATGAATGAATGATATGTCATATAAACTGTGACTGTTTTAGTTGTCAGTAAATTATAGCCCTCTCCTTACCTACTTTTTCTCTTATTTTCAGGTGTGGATATGGTCTTTCAAATTACCTCCTGACACCTTTAGCAAATCCAATTATACCAGGTGAACAACTGTATAATGAAGCCTTAATTCGAACAAGAACTTCAATATAACCTACATTTGGGATCTGGAAACGTTGGTTTCCAGTTATGGCTTATGGGATTTGCCTTATACTGGACACAGTTCTGACAATAATAGTAGCTGCTTCTGTGCTTCATAATATTGCCAAAGAAATGAACGAGACAGAGCCCCCAATAATAAAGATATAAACCAGGAAGAATATTAAATTATCTTATGCAAACTCAACAAATTGAAATGTATGGTCAAGACCACCAACGTCATAATGTTGTGCAGAATGGAAATTATTTATTATGTGCTAAAGAAAAATAAAAAATAATTTTATTTCTCTGGCAAAATTATAACGTACAAAAAAGCAGCTGTGCATTTTAGGGTATGTATATAGGTATGTCAGTAAAATAAACATGTTTTAAATTTTCTTTATTTTAATAAACTGTATTGTTTTTTTCTGTACACAAGGCGATTTTTTTCACCCTGTACCTGTAACTAAAAAACACTTCATTTCCTACTCAAAATAAACAAATTATAATACTGCTCGATTGCCAAAGTCCAAAGAGGCCTAAAACAAAATAACTTTAACAAAATGTACATAAGTACAACTCTTAAACTTATACTACTACTAACAGTAAAACCCTGTGAAAAACAGTCAAATTTTTCTTATCTAGCAAAATAACCACTTTAACAACAAATCTCCTTTAAGGTGCAAAAAAAACAATCATAAGTTACCTATTTTAAAAAACTAATAAAAAGCAAAAACGGCAGGTAACTTTCATGTAATATGTAACACATTCAAGAGAGATTGGTTTCTCCTAAAGATTCATATAGATGAATATATTTAATTGAATTGTTAAATGTGACCAAATCCACTCTCGCAGTCATATTGCATAGTGTTAAAAAAAATCAGCGAGTACTTCTATTTTTATCTCCAGGTTTTTCTTCCGGAGTTGATGCTCTTTGTCAGTATGTAATGCTTCTCTTTCCAACTTTTTTAGGGTGATGTCAGCAATCATATTCTTTTTGTCCGCTAGGAAGTCATATTTCTCTGCTAAGCTACTTGATGCCATGATTCTAACTACGGTGGCAGATGGCCTCCTTTGATTGGTACCCTACAATAAATTAAAAACCAAACTAGGTATTTGCCAAATAAAGGATTTAATAATAATAATAATAATAATAATCATAATAATAATAATAATAATAATAATAATAATAATAATAATAATAATAATAATAATAATAATAATAATAATAATAATAATAATAATAATAATAATAATAATAATAATAATAAAATAATAATAATAATAATAATAATAATAATAATAATAATAATAATAATAATAATAATAATAATAATAATAATAATAATAATAATAATAATAATGTATCAGGCATCAGGGGGTGGAACGATTGATGCCATGCAGAAGGATGAAACCTACAAATATCTCGGATTCGCTCAGGCCCGTGGAATTGCAGCAGATGACGTTAAAAAGCAACTGGTGACAAAGTTTAAGCACAGAACCACTACAATTTTAAAAACGAAACTATCGGCACAAAACATAACATCAGCCATCAATAGCTATGCGGTCCCAGTTGTAGCTTACAGCTTTGGTGTTGTTCCGTGGACTCAGACTGACCTGGACGGGCTTAATCGCATGATAAGAGTCAGTTTCACGAAGCACCGCAAGAATCACCCGAAAGCATCCATTGAGAGGTTCCACTTACCAAGGACGATAGGGGGAAGAGGGGTGACAGACATGCGCCTCCGTCACAAGAGCCAGGTTGAACTGCTTAGAGAATATTTTTTCACCAAAGAAGCGAATTCAAGGCTACACAAAGCAGTCATCAACTTGGATGAAAACTTATCGCCTCTTAAACTCAGAGAAAGGGAATACCGATGTGATCAGGAATACTCCATTACAACGCTCCACAATAGATGGAAACAGAAAGAGCTACATGGCAGATACCCCAACCTCCTTAACAATGATTACATTGATAGCTCAGCTACATTTAAATGGCTAACATCGAGCAACATTTTCCCAGAAACTGAAGGATTCCTGTGCGCAATACAAGATCAAGTCGTCCCAACTAAGTCTTATCTGAAATACATTGTCAAAGATCCGAAAATAACTAATACAAGATGTCGTATGTGCGGCGAAGGAAATGAAAACACCGAGCATCTCCTAAGTGGATGTAAAACAATGGCACCACGTGAATACACCACCAGGCATAACAACGTAGCCAAAATAATACATGGTGAGATCTGCCACAAACTAGGTCTCATTGAGAATAAATTGCCGTACTATCAGTACACACCACAGGCAATCCTAGAAAATGCACACGTTAAAATCTATTGGGACAGACAAATACAAACAGATAGACAAGTACAACACAATAAACCTGACATTCTTGTACACAACAAGCAAGAACGAAACATCATCTTAATAGACATTGCTGTTCCCTCTCCCATTAACATAGAAAAGAAACAAAAAGAGAAGATCGAGAAATACTTACCGCTTGCCGAGGACATGAAAAACACGTGGGATGCTGAGTCTGTAAAGATCATTCCTATAATAGTAGGGGCCACAGGAGAAATTCCAAAGAAGCTCAAAAAGAATCTTGAAGTCATAGGACTGCAAAACTCTCTCGCCATGCAGCTTCAGAAAGCAGTAATTTTATCAACTTGCAATATAATGCGAAAGGTGTTCAATAATTAAATAATTCATAATTACAACAGTAAAACCAAAACTTCTATGCCTTGTGGTAATACACCACCGGCATTGAAATCAAAACCCGCACTAGTGCGTGAAGGAAAAAAAAAAAAAAAAAAAAAATAATAATAATAATAATAAAAGATGCTCAAATATTTTAATTGGAATTAAGTGCATCAAAAATTTGTCATAGATAGATCTTTCAATAGATATATATATATATATATATATATCTTCTGTTAAACTGGAGAGTATAATTAAGTAGGCCGAGAACTACTTTTAAAGAAAATGTTGTTTAGCATAAACGTCTTTGATTATACATCGATTGCTATATTTCGTTATCAAAATACTTACTCTTTTGACTTGACCCTTTGTCCTGTTCCTTGACCTCTAGCTGTTTCACTGCTAGCATGTGCAGCATCCATGGATGTTTTGGAGTAATATTGAATAGATGGGCGACAGCTCCCTGGGACTAAGATTCAGCCCCCCTTTTCTCGTTTTAGCCTCCATTGAAATTGAAGCACTGCACAATAGCCTATATTATGTCCATAGTCCATGTAACAACTATAGCTATCTCGACTAGATGAACAATTCATCATCAAGAAATATCAAATGAAAACAACAGAACCATAAAAAATAAAATAAAAAAAATATGTGAAAGTTTTAGGTTATTGAAGACAGAGATACCAACAAAAAACCCCAGAAATCCCTAAATTCGTGCGACGTTGTCGTACTGTGAAGAAAATAAAGAGCCTTTAGTAAAAGTTCAAAAAAATGAGCCTGTGCAAGTCATTTAAAATTAAATGTCCTTTCACATTTAAAGGTTCTTTTGTTAAAGAACCGTTAGAAAAACGTTGGTGCAAGTAGCTGTAAAACGTTTAGCGTATCGCTTCCAACTTAAGGAGATACTTAACCCTGGTTTTACCGAAAAATCTGTTGTCTGCTTGGTTTGTTTTCTTTTTAAAGTGACATTTAATGAAATTTGATGCAGGATGTATAAAGTAGCATTTACACAGGCGAATATTCCTTTGATCTTCGAAATGCCGACAAATATTCGCGCGAATTATTTATTTAAAGATTCGCGCAAAAGATTTGGGTCAAAAGGTTCGGGGTTCGGGTAAAAAGGTTCGTGGTGTTCGGACAAAATTTGCTGAAAGAAATATTTGGAATAAAATAAAAATTAGAAAAATTATTTACCGTAAATCATTGAACTGAATTGTAATATAAAAATTAAATTTTAAAACCTTTCCGACGGAAAAACGATTTGATGCACTTGATAAATAATAAGGATTATTTTATTTCATTTTGTGGGGGTTTGGTGGTGAGGTTTGGTGGTGGGGTTTGGTGGTGCGGTTTGGTGATGGGGTTTGGTGGTGGGATTTGCTGAGTTTACACTTAATTAAGGAAAACATAAAAAGTGATAAAGCATGGCAACAGTTAGATACAAACTTATTTAGTAGATACCACCCAGCAAATAATAATTTTTCGCTTTAAGTCGGCTTTTACTATTTATTCGAAAAATAAAATAAAATATTTTTGGGGTTCTAATTTCATTTCAAGAATTGAGGTTAGTGATGTGAGACCAAAAATATTATCTATTCCCGTTTTCAAAAATATATTTCCAAAAATCTTGCGAAAATTTGCCCGAATGTTCGTGGAAAAAGTTCGCTGCAAATGTTCATTGCAAATATTTAAGTGTTCGGACAAAAGTTCATCGAAAAAGATTCGCCAGATTTGGCCCGAATTTTTGGACGAACCTATTCGCTCTCTGTAAATGCGCCTTAAGCCCTCGGAGAAAGCGATTTTATTTAAAAACGTTATTATATAAAACCGGTTCTAGGTGCGTATAATCGTAGTAATTGTGTCCAACTATTGGTAACACATTGTTTCCACATTAAATCCAATTATGTTCGAGAGAAGCCACAACAGTTTATAGAGTATACATATTATTTGGGTAACCTCTGCAAACATCGTCTCTATTTGAACTAACCATTTGAAAAATCTTAATAGTAGGTACTTACCAAAATGGAATATCAACTATTTTTTTTTACACCTTTTAAAAAAAAGATAACCGATGCAAAAATAGTACATTATATACCTAGGGACCAAAGTGGTACTTTTTATCCGGAGGCGAAATGTTTGTAGCCCGACCGGTGGGAGGGCTACAATTCGCTGAGGGATAAAAAGACACTTTAGTACCATGGTATATATACTATTTTTTGCACTTTTGGGCACCGTTTTTATTAAAGCGAAGATAGGTACCATATGCACTGCAATCACTGAAGATTGCGGCACTGAACATATCCAATCGGCAATCTTTCAAACTCCAATACAGCAGCGAAGCGGAACCGCCTCAGATTCGGGCCCATTTAGTTGGCTGTAGTGGGGCCATTGTAAATATTAATGTGACGCACAATAATATCAAATAGCTTAAGAATTTATAGGTTAGGTTAGTTTTTTTTCATATTGTGTTCATGTCTATTTTCGGATGCTACAAATAAATATAAATGTTCCTAAAGTGCGTTTTTACCAAACCTTCATTCGTTCTGACGTTTATTTAGTTAATTTAAGTTAAGTTAAGTTAATTTATATAGGATAGGATAGGATATAGCGGGACAAAAATATTTTAGTACCGGGGACTATTTTACCGGGGAATATTTTAGGGCCGTGGATAAAAAGTACAATTTTAGTCCCTAAAATGAGGGTGTCAAATACGTTTTAGTCCCTGAAGCGCAAAAATAATTTTTTGTATAGGGATGCAAACAATTTTGTTGTGCCGGCTGTTTTTTGTTCGTTTTCAAAAGGATTTTGACATACCACTTCCATAGAAAGTGTAGGTCATCATTTCCAGAGAAGCCCACCAAAAAATATTTACAAAAGTTGACTTGAGTTAGTTAATATCATTCCCCTTCAATTAAAAATAAACCAAAATTTGGTTGAAACAGCACAACTTTCTTTTGATCTGTCGTTATATTTTTTTGAACTCTAGCCGGTGTAACGATACGTCGCGCGTCGCACGTAACTAATCCGTTTTGGAAAATACTGCGCATGCGTACTTGACTAAAACGTACGTTACTACGAGATACGTCCCTATAGTCGCTAATATCGTCTATTCTCCCTTTTCTCCTGTAAAGATCACGATCAAGGTCACAGTACCAGGGCATGTACAAAATTAATGTGGTAATTTATTAACACAGATGTGGTGTGTTTACACCCCCACAGGGCGGCCATATGGCATGCACCGTTTAATTTCCGAGATTTTACGTCGAGTCGGTGAAATTCACTTGATTTGTCACACTCACTTTTCCAATCTGTTGTTTTCGATAAAAGGTTTCGATCATCGGGGGTTAAAAACAGGTCTGGATCAACAATATATTAGAAAAGGATTTTTTTTATGATTATTACTTTGTTATCGTGTTTCAAATTGTAGTTCTTCCACCCTCTTCTTCTTGCACCTTTCCACCCCTCTCTCTTCTATCCCACACCGACCTCTATACAAGCGTCCCTTTCTGCCCTCAAATTCTTCCATCCATTTGAATACCCGCACAGAAAAAATGTTTAATTGAACCAAACAACTATTTATTCAGGTATAATAAATACATTAATCTCTTTAAGTCAAGTAATTCTTGCTTGACAGAAATAAATATTTATTTAGTTTAAATAAATATTTATTTGGACCATGGGAAACAAATATTTATTTGGCTCAATGAAACTTTTTTTTGTGCGCTTTGCCTGCGGTGTTTTTTGTAGTTTTTTGATTTACATGTACATAACTTTGGACGTATGTCCGACCCAGGAGTCCAACTAATCCAGCAGTGAAATTTTTAGCGGGATGCAAACGGACAACGTTTGGTTAGAAGCCGACTGCAAAAATTTTAAAAATATTTTATGTATAGTTTTTTTTTTCAAATCAATCAATCAATCAAATTGTACTTTATTGTCAAAAATTACAAATTGGAAAAAGCTGTAATAACTTAAAAAAATAAAATTTAATAAATTATTTAACAGAAAGTACCTATATATATTATATAAAAAGCTATGACTATGAAATATAAAAAAATAACACCAACAACGAAAACATTTTGTATTATACACAATAAAAGAATAGCATTGTAGTGCAATAAAACAGAGAATAAAAAAGATAACTACCCAGAATTAACTATAACCTATCCTCTAGAAATTCCTTTTTGCTATAGTAAGCTTTCTAAACCAACATTTTTTGAATATCTCTATAAAAAATTTTTTCATTGTTAGTTTCTCCAATATGTAGTGGTCATTTATTAAAAAGTTGATGACCATGAAAAAAAATAGATTTTTGCACAAGTGTACTTTTGGGAATGGGTAACTTCGAAGAAAATTTTGGCTTGTATTAGATCTTTGTTCTATAATTTCATTTTTGTGTTTTCTGTGAAGCAGACATACTGTTTCCAATATAAAGAGGGAGCCA
Organism: Oxystoma pomonae; assembly: GCA_963921995.1. Lineage (NCBI taxonomy): Eukaryota > Metazoa > Arthropoda > Insecta > Coleoptera > Brentidae > Oxystoma > Oxystoma pomonae. Next base: position 86,930,513 of record OY998166.1, on the reverse strand, counting down.
GTGTACACCAAAAATTTTAATGATATATTTTTAAGTACAATCCTGTGGTTCATCAGGAGGGTAAGAAACCTATAAGGGGTTGCAGCCCCATAAAGCGTATACAAACTAACTGAGAGCAATTTTTAATTCGTTTAGCAAAATTAAGTTTATTGTAGTAATTTTGGGGTTCAGAATCTACCGCAATTATCCGGTAGAAAGCACATATTTAAATTATACTTAATAATTATTAAAAGTGTACTTTTATGGTTGAGGCTATTTCTTGGAAATGCCATATTTTCGCTAATTCGGACGTTCCAAACATTTAAAAACATTCAAAAAGACGTATCAAAAAAACACATTAAAATCTTACGGAAAATAAGTGTGTAAAAATTTAAGTTTAACAAAATATGTAAAACAAAACTCCCTAGATCTAACCGTAAATACATAAGACAAATTTTTGTGAGCTTACTAGTAGTAGTAGTAGTAGAGAAGGGGCGGCGCGAAGCCTGGCAAGTAGGCCTCCCTGGTCCCTTTCTGCCTTACCCCGAGCCTGAGCTTACTATAGTTACTATTGTTCTCTTCTTTTGATTGCATAGGTCTGAGAAAGATCAAGCTTACCAGAAAATGCTCCCCCTGCACCCCTCTACCTATAGAACATAACTATCTTATTGATATAGTTATTGTTGACAGATATACGTGGTCGAAGGGTGTACAGGCGGGCCTGACAGGCCATGTTGTAGTATGCTGGATCTCTCTCAGCCGAATGCATTTAGAGAAAGAGAACAATAGTAACTATAGTAAGCTCACAAAAAATTCGTCTTTAGTTTTGTATAGCTTTTTTAACCCTGTATCTCAAAGAACAGAAAAAGTAAGGTTATGTTTACTTTACTGAGTAGAGCTTTTATTTTGCTTTTTTCATGAAAATATAAAAAAAAATTCTTGCTTTGCGACACTTGCTTGCTTGCCATTGTTTTACATGTTATTTTTAACACCTCGCTTGTCAACGTGGCGTGGGAAAGAAGAAAAAATGCAAAAGCAGTCAGGAACTAAGAACTTGATAAATTATATTTTCAAGGCAGGTTTACAAATTTTTATTAATTTTTTGTTGCAACAGGACTTGTATCTTCTGATCACAAATATATATCTGGTATTCTTTTCTTTTCCACTTCTTTTAAAGGAAAAAACTTCAGAAAACATTAAATGATTTCACAAATCAAAACCATTAAATATGCCTCTGACGACTTGGCATGAAATTAGGACCAAATCAATTTCAATTTAACTGTGAAATAAACGCCTAGGATTAAGGTTTAAATTTCGATCGCGATCGAGTTTCTATCCAAATAGAACGCACGAAATAAACGTGTTAATTTTGAGCATCCCGGGCTACTTGGGATGTACTTATATACCTAATCTAAATATTAGAGACATAAAGCTATTTGTAACTCATCGCGGTATACGTATCCGCATCTAGCGAGAACCAAGCACATTGATTGGTCAGAAACTTATAGCACGTTCGAAAAGAGCAGATATATGCTAACTTAAGGTGTTTCTGAAAGCAACAGGTGCTGAGATACGATACGTGTGCCGTAACGATACATGATACCTAACGCATTTCAACACCTATCGCGTTCAAGAACACCTTAGATTAGCATATATCTGCTCTTTTCGAACGTGGTACAATTTTCTGACCAACTAATGTGCTTCGTTCTCGCTAGATGCGGATACGTATACCGCGATGAGTTACAAATAGCTTTATGTCTCTATTTAGTATATTTTCACATCGTACACAATACGTATTGAAAAGATTGTCTTCTTTTTCTTTCATAACCATGTTCTCTATTCCGACAAAGAGCGTAATAAAGATATGAAAGAAGAAAAAGATGCTTGACTTTCGATACGTATTGAATACGATGCGAAAACATATTAATTATGCGTAAGGAATGTACCCCGTTCCGAAAAAAGGGTTGTGCGATCACACCATCGAGTATTATTGCTTCCGAACCCAAACAAACGTTTTCTTGAACAAAACGTCGAACTCAAATATGCACACGTGCCTCAAACTGTAACTGTTTACACACACGAGACAATTAAAGTCGTTTTAGGCTTTGCTTTGGCCCCTTTTTAAGGCCTCTTTTGTGCAACAGCCACCCTAGAATAATACACCGCCGACGCTCAATGACATTGTGCATTTTTTTAAAGCTAATCTGCACAGTGGGGTAACAATGATCAAGAACCTACCCAGAGAGGGACAAGCATTTAAAATAATTCCGAAATTGTAAATTTAGTTAACAACAAGACCCTATGATCCTATCAGCTCAGAAGAAAATTTTACAGTAAACGCATTTGAAATATTTTTTTATATTTTTTCTAAAGGGTAAGTAACAATTGAGGAACGAAGGGCATAGATAAGAGCAGGGGGACAAGGGGGTAATGTCCCCTTCAAACCGATGTCCAAACCCGTTACTTTCACACTTGAAAAATGTGAAAAATACCTATTTTTCAACATTTCTAAAAGTTTATAACTATTTTCATTCTATTACAACCCAGATAGCACAAAATCACCAGCATTGTTCATGGACCATTTATGGACATTCATTGGACAAAGGTTTTTCCTGATACAGTGGATGAAAAAAAAACTGAGTCCAAAGGAATTCCAATTTAGTTTAGTTAGTTTATGGATATCCAATGGATAACGATTTTTCTTGGTCCATTGGACCAAAAATAAACTATATCCGGCGGACGTTTATTTTGTGTCCGGCAAAAGTGATGATTCATTTATACATTGAGTAAACGTTGAATATTTATCAAAAAATCTATGAATTGGGCTTGGCCTAGTTGGCACATTAATAAATATGTCTTTTATCCGAAGTGTTTTGGATATCCAATGGATAATGTTTTTATTATTCATTGCCAACAATAACATTTCTATGATATCTAGCCATATCATTTGAATATTATAGGTAAGTATTTTTTATTATTTTAGACTAATTGGTATTTTAGTATTTTAATACCCATTCTTTGCTAGGAACTCCATCGGGGATCAATCAGATTTATAATGTCGGAGTGGTTTAAATGTAGGTACCTATAACTTATATATTAAAAATATCGCCACTTTTGCCAAAACTGTCCACTGGATATCCATTGGAACAAATATATCCAGTGTACTAAAAATATTAGAACAAGGGATATACATTGTAATTATTTTTTTCCAACAGTGAACCATAAAGATATTTTTTGGATAGCCAATGGATAACTTTTGGACAGAATTTCGTTCCACTCGATAACCATTGGATTAAGTATAGTGGTACAATAGTCAAGATATTGAAACTCTTGGACTTTTTTGGGATGTCCAAGAGCCGTCCAACGTTTTGAGAATTGTATTATCCGATGGAAACCACGGCGCGGGCGAAGATTCTACGAAAATGTGTATACCTTTATTCGCATTTTCGATGTTTTACTTTTCTTGTAACCCGATGTTTGCTGGGTAGATTTCGAGCGTTCTGTTTTCCCCTCTTTGTAGCTGACCCAATCCACATTCTTTAAATAATTTACAAAAAAATGCGAGAAAATTTAATTTTGTACCTTACATAAGTTTAAAATTTTGCTTGCGTCGCTATAAAGCAGTTGATTGTTAGAATTTTAGTTTATCTCCTGTTTCACAGCAAATTTTGGCTGCGGCGATACAACACATCGATTGATTGATTAAGTAAAAAAATAGTATATTTTGACAAAATTGTTGCCGGCGGCGCATTATTTACATTATTTTAGCAACCAATCTAGGATTAGTAGTTACATACTCCGTCCCAAAATTCACAATCAAGAAAACCGCGCGAAGTGTCCTCTATGTTCTCTAATTCCTCTTAAAAATCGAATCTTGCTAGTAGTTCTTCCTATCTGTGGTAAAATTGGCCATCATCCCCTTAAAAAGACCCAATGAAAAACATCCCGTACGCCTATGGTGGCTAATACAGTCCGCGTCACTTTGACCACGGTTGGCACACCGCTTTATTTTTCACCCCTTGTTTGAAACTATTGTTAGTATTGTATCTCACCCCGCTAAATAGACAGATCTGATTCTAGCATCCAACCAAAGGGTAATAGAACTGTTGTAGGATACAAAGCTTGATGCGGGACACCAAAAAAATCGTTTCTTCTCTTGCCCATTTAAATTTAAACGTGAATATCTGAAAACTATATGAAGCATCCGAGCTACTGCAAGTTTTTAAAAATATGAGGAAAATCTCTTGGCAATTCTCGGTACACGTTTTTTTATTCGCACCTTCGACTTGCACGTAGCGCAGATAATAGAAAGTTTTTGGTAGTACCAACTTAAGGCGCAATTACACAGACGAACATGCTCAAATAAAAGCTCGTGCAAAAGATCTAAAATTTTTTGCGTGAACATTTTTGTGAGCTTTTCTTTGAATATTTTATTCGGGTAAATTTTTGAGCAAATTATTGCTATCTATTTTGAAAACATATTTTTAAAGATGAGAATAAATAAAATTTTACATCAGTGATCAGTGATCTCAATTCTTTAAAAAAAAATGGACCAACAACTTTTATTTAAGCAAGCGAAACATTTTTATTGGCTTTACTATTAGTTTTGTCACATGGATTAGGGTTACTTATAATATTTTTTTCTTAGGGTTTTTCCCGGATTCTTTTGCCCGGGGTTTTTTTTTGGGATTTTCTTGCGAGTTTTTTTATTTCCAAGGGTTTTTTCCTAAAGTAAAAAAAAACCCAGAAAAATTTTTCTTTTCCAAAAAAATTTTGGGTTTTTCAAATATCGGCAAAAAACTCAAAAATTGCACTTTTAAGCGGTAATTCGCGCCTCACGTCTATGAGGAGTGGTGGGGAGGGGGATTTTTTTTAAACATATTTCTGTAACTTTACTTTACCTTTAGCTTTTATTGTTGTTTTTTAATTCCTCACACCAGATTTACCTAGTTAGTTTAAGGTCCCAAGGGTTGCTTAAAAAAGCAAAAGGTTCATGAAAATGCTGAAGATATAGATATTTACTGTCAATTTAATGTAATAATCAAGGTCGGCCTAGTACCTGCCCGGCGACACGGTCTACTAAATTACTGCAAAATTTTATTTTTTAGACAAGGGTCGAGTTCGTAGGGTTGTAAAAGTGGGTAATAAACAGGTATTATTTAAACCCAACCCATGTTCATATATTTAAGATTTAATAAAATGTGTATAGGTTTTTTAATTTTACTTAATTATTATTGTAAAAGACTAAACTCGGAAGTAAAATAAAGGGATATTCTTTTAAACGAAAATTTTTATCATTATATTTTACAGGCAACAACAATAAATAAGTGCCAATTATTATTTTTTTTATTCTCGTTTTTTTTACAACCCCAAAAAAGTTACAAGTATATATATATCATATATAAAAATCAGATTAAACAAAGTTGCTTATGAGGTAAAATGTGAATTTCGGCATCAAATCGTTTTTCCGTCGGAAAGCATTTCATTAAAAATACCTTATTTCAAAACTTTGTTTTTCTATTTTCAGTTAAGTTCAATGAATTCCGATAACAATATATATTTTGAATTTGTAAAGAAATTTTTATACCCCCTATTCTTCAAACAAATTTTGCTCAACATTCTCTCCAAAATTTACGTGTGTTTTTTTGTACGAGATTTTGCTCGAACATTTCTTTGAACATTTTGCTCAAGAGGCTCGTGTAAATGTTTATCGGCATTTCAACATCAAAGGAAAGTTTGTCTGTGTAAATGCACCTTTACAGCCCGATAACTTCGCCGACAACGATAACTTTAGCACTATTTTCGGTTATTTGACGTTTGGGATATTTAATTAGTTTTTGTTTTTAATTTTAAAAATAAAATTTAGTTTACTGTGGTTTTCCATTCCAACACAAATTTTTTGCTTTTAAAGCGGCTGCAACTATTCATGAAAGAACGCTCAAATAGAAAAACACGCTTGGGTTGTCGCCACCCTGTCGGAAATGGGCGCGGAACCGTCCGTACGTTTGCGGAATTTCACGGCAACCCTTAAACATATATGACGTTCAAATGTCACCAGTGTGGCGTTGTTGGCACGACCAAAAACTTTCTAATTACTTACATAATGAAAACGAAAAAGAGGCGTCTTCGAGTATTTAGACTATGATTTTTAAAAAACCCTCGAACACATCGATTTGGTATTTAAGGGGACACTTTTTGAATACTTATAATGGAAATTTTGTAGGACACACCTCTTTGGTGGGGTGAGTTTCACCACCAGAATTTAAATAGGGAATTTGGTTCAAGTGATACCTTATTTTGAAGGTGTTGTTGATATTCACTTTAAAAATTATCTAAAATTGTAGAGGTAAATTTTTTCCTTGTAGGAATGCAACCTAAAAGAAAAAATAACAACATATACTATTAACGAAAATAAAATCACAGTGTCCCAGAATTACTCAAAAATAAACTTTAAATTCGGTAAAATAGAACCTCTTAAAATAAGGTATCAGTTGAGCCATCTTTTCCTATTTAAATTCTAATGGTTAAGCTCACCCCTCGCAAGGGGTGTGTTCTACATAAATTCCAATAGAGCCAAAAAAGAGCCCCAAATCAACATGTCCGAGGGTTTTTTTTTTAAATCGTACTTTAAATACTAGAAAACGCATCTCTTTCATTTTCGTTGGCAAACCCTTTATAATTGTTTAATATATAGGGAATTAACACAACCTTATGGACAAAATGGTTGACAATAATTCAAACAAATCATTAACTATCTGGAATCAAACGAGTGGAACACTTATAGAGCAAGAGTTCAAGGTATAAAATATGATGGATAGATTACCCTCGCCATTTTTTGATAATATGTGCATTTTCTCGTCCTGAATACAAAATGGACAATCCTGTACCTCCTGTGCCTCCTGTGCCTACACCACACACTAAAAGTGTGCATTTTTAGAGTGGTGTGCCGAACCCTTATCCATGAATGAGGTCCGGAACACCAGTTGATTTTTGGTCTGAGGGTACTACTACATTATATATGAGAAAATGGTGGGGGTACCCTACCCCCTCTAAAATTGCCCACCTTTGGATTGGTGTGCCGAGCCCTTATCCACAATTTTGAGGTATAGGATTGTCCATTTCGTATTCAGGACGAGAAAATGCACATCTTATCAAAAAATGGCGAGGGTAATAATAATAATAATAATTCCATACAAATTTTATTTTAAAAGCTATTCAAAATAAAAAAAGTGTGCAGCTCATTTAGTCCAAGATATTTGATGATTTGTGCCAAAAAAAGTTTCAACTATAAGAATTTTATACTAAATATTAACTTTACAATTTAACATATTAATTTTACAATTTTACATTGTAATTTTCCGATTTCTAGCAAAATTTACAATGTAAAATGTAATTCCAATGTACCATTGTAAAAGTCCAGTGTTTATTAGGTAAAACGGCTGTAAAGGCGCAATTACACAGACGAACATGCTCAAACAAAAGCTCGAGCAAAAGATTTAAAATTTTTTGCGTGAACATTTTTGTGAGCTTTTCTTTGAACATTTTGTTCGGGTAAATTTTTGAGCAAATTATTGCTATCTGTTTTGGAAACATATTTTTAAAGATGAGAATAAATAAAATTTCACATCACTGATCAGTGATCTCAATTCTTTAAAAAAATGGAACACCAACTTTTATTTTAAATTTTTGTGGAAAAAAGCAGACGGCAAGCGAAACATTATTCTTGGCTATCAGTTTTTTCACATGGATTAGAGTTACTTATAATATTTTTTTCTTAGGGTTTTTTCCGGATTTTTTTGCCCCGGGGTTTTTTTGGGATTTTGTTGCGAGTTTTTTTTATTTCCAAGGGTTTTTTCCTAAATTCAAAAAACAACCCAGGAAAATTTTTCTTTTCCAAAAAAATTTTGAGTTTTTCAAATATCGACAAAAACTCAAAAATTGCACTTTTAAGCGGTAATCCACGCCTCACGACTATAAGGAGTGGTGGGGAGGGGATTTTTTTATAAACATATTTTTGTAACTTTACCCTTAGCTTTGATTGTTTTTTTTTTTCATTCCTCACACCAGATTTACCTAGTTAGTTTAAGGCCCCAACGGTTGCTTAAAAAAGCAAAAGGTTCATGAAAATGCTGAAGATAGATATTTACTGTCAATTTAATGTAATAATCAAGGTCGATTACTAACACTGAACAAACAATATGCAAAGGAGCAACATTCCGATTCAGAAATCTAGTCTATTACTGCTAAATTATATATTTTTAGATAAGGGTCTGGGATCGTAGGAGTGTAAAAGTGGGTAATAAACGGGTATTATTTAGACCGAACGTACTTTAATGTATATAGGTTCTTTAATTTGACTTAATTATTATTGTATTGTGTTTTAAACTAGGAAGTAAAATAAAGAGATATTCTTTCAAACGTAAATTTTTATCATTACATTTTATTTATTATTATTATTTTTTATGATTCTCGTTTTTTTGACAACCCCAAAAAAGTTACAATATACTGGCATATCCCCTATAAAAATCAGATCAATCGAAGTTGATTATGAGGTAAAATGTCAATTTCGACATTAAATCGTTTTTCCGTCGGAAAGCACTTAATTAAAAATACCTTGTTTTAAAACTTAGTCTTTCTATTTTCAGTTAAGTTCAATGAATTCCCATAAAACTATAAAATTTAAATTTGTAAGAAATTTTTATTACCAACATTTCTTCAAACAAATTTTGCTTAAAATTCTCTCCAAAAATTTCGAGAGTCTTTTTGTACGAGATTTTGCTCGAACTTTCCTTTGAACATTTTGCTCAAGAGGCTCGTGTAAATGTTTGTCGGCATTTCAACATCAAAGGAAAGTTTGTCTGTGTAAATGCACCTTAACACGTCGAAACACACCTGAGGCGGCCATCTTGCAGTCGTTAATATTTAGTGGTTCGTTTGAAGAGCACTTCGCAAGTAAAAATAGTAAATGTGTGATGTGCATGTGTAGTGAAAAGTATTTATTTGTGTTTTTTAAGACGATAAATTATTAGTTTTTAAAGAAATGTACGTTTATAAACAATTTTTACTTTGGTGAAGCTGAAGACACAATTAAAAATACTACTAGATACTAGCGACAGAATTTCAAAACCGTGAGTCAAAATAAAAGTATTAAATACAAGCTTCTAGTGAGAGATAAAAAAATACCAAAAACCACACTTTTTTGTGCGATTTTCGGAAACGAGATTTATATTACAAGATAAAAAATACCAAAATTTTGTGCTATTTTCGGAAACGATATTCATATTACAAAATTATGGTATTTTTTATCTTGTAATATGAACCTCGTTTCCGAAAATCGCACAAAAAAGTGAGGTTAGAAATCACTGTAATCTAAAAATTCTGCCTGCAGCTTAAATAATAAAATAACTTTTGGTAAATACTGCATGGTATAAATGCACTCTTATTATCCATGGATAACGTAACATATTTTATCCAGGAGATGTGTTAAGCAAAATTATTTTTTCTATTGAAAGAGGGTGACTTTATTTTATGAACCAAAAAGTTGCATTCGACATAACCTGTGCATAAAGGCGCTATAAGGTTAAGAAACTTTGGGTTTAACACCATCATCGAACAGTACAGAGGCGAGGAAGTACAGGATTCCAGTAGTGCCTTTGAACCTTAACATAACCACTTTTATCGGTTTTTCGAAATGTCAAGAATGAATTATGTTATGGGATCCCAAGGGTTTTATACTCTATACTCTTTTTAGCAAATTGTTCTTTAATATTTTTTTAATAAAAATAATTAAATAAAATATTGTGTTTTTATTGTTTTTTTGTAGTTTTACAACAAAATTTGTAAAATTTATGTAATTTTACAAAACGGTTTGTAACTTTACTATGGAAACTTTATTTCTACAATATAGAAGTGTTAAAATTACCAAATTAAATCTTACAAGTCGGGGTTTCGATTCCTATAATTATTATTATTATTTTTTATGTTTATCTTTTTCCCGACAAAATAATTTAGGAACTCTCTTTTTTTTCCTTTTTTCTCTCAGTCAATTAAACATTTAGTTTGGATATGATAAAGAAGTGAATATTTTCTAAATAACCAGTTTCATTGTGAAAAAATTGTAATTATTTCTAAAGCAAAAGTGAAGTTGGTTTTGACAATATCCGCGAAAAAAATGACATATTGAGGTTGACGTTAAAGTGTCATATATATTTACACAAATTATTATAGCGTTTTCTAACTAGTTTTATGTAGTAGTAAAATTTCATACAAATATGAAGATTTTCATCACGAAAAACAATGGAATGGAGGACCAGTCAACCATCAGATGCTAGCAGTTATTATAATCCCGTGGGACTTAAAGCCCGATTTATGGACGTCAGCACGAAAAGAAGTTCAACGCAGATAGACTCTGTTGGAGATGTGTTACGCGAAACTAATAGCGAAGCGTCAGTTTTAAACGTAAATGTATACTTTTCCACAATTATGTATCACAATCTACACAATTGAACTTTATGTAACGTTGTTTTAGAGGGAATTCTTCTGCAACTAAAAATAAAAGTCCACACTTTTGATTAGTTATAAAAATTTTTATTAAAAAAACTTTTAAAAAACAAGCTTTTAGTAAATGCACTCAAATGTACATAATCATTTTTTATCTTTCATACCACAATAAAAGCGATTGACGCAAATTAAAAATTTTAACTTTAGGTATCGTATATCGGTCACATCGACGATTCACCTGAGAAACAGTTGTATTACTCTATAACCTAAGGACATTTTCAAAGGCTTGGCAAGCACGGCATGGCGTTCTCAGGTCTTTTAGATGAAAGCATTATGTTCATCCTTCGAATAGAAGAATACTTTAGTTCTTCTTTTGTAGTTCTCTCTTTGTCACCGTAAAGTTAAAATTTTTAGTTTGCGCCCATCGTTTTTATTATGGTATAAGAAAGATAAAAAATTATTTTCTACTTTTGAGTCCATTTAAAAAAAGCTCGTTCTTTAAAGGTTTTTTTTTAATAAAAATATATGTTTAAATTTTTTGATTTGTACCCTAAATCGTCCATTTAAAAAAATTATTAACCCCTATATGCCAATTTTGATTTAAATCGAACAAACTAAATCTTTTCCCCCCCACTTCCCTCGTTAGAGGGAAGTGTGTACCTAATAATACTATATTATTGTATTGTCGCCGGAACTATAAACGCATACCAAATTTGAACACAATCGGATGTGGATAACTCAGTTAAAATGGGTTAGCAAAACACTGACCAAAAATGGTCTATCTTGAATCCGCCATATTGAATTTTCAAAATCTGATCAAAAATTCGTATTTCTTATCCCCAAAAGCCCCCGTATACCAATTTTGATTCAAATCGGACAAACCTAGGTGTTTTCCCTCCTCCATTCCCCTCGTACGGGGGAGGGGTGTCTAATAATGACATATTATTTTATTGGCAGCGAAACTAATAAATGCATGCCAAATTTAAACACAATCGGATGTGTATAAGTTAGTTAAAATTAATTAGCAAAAGATGATCAAAAATCGTCCATTTTGAATCCGCCATATTGAATTTTCAAAATCCGATTAGAAATTCCTTATCTCTATTGTCAATTGCCCCAACACACTAAATTTCAACGAAATTGGGCGTACTTCAACTGGGTGTGTGGGTGGAGGGGGGCTCCACCCCCTTCGAGTAGGGGGGAGCTGTCAAGTTCATCAAACTATATTCTTGTGTTGTCACCGCTCTATATAAGCATGCCAAATTTGAAGCCGAACGGATATAGGGAAGTTGGTCAAAATTAAGTCAAGATTCCACTCGAACAAACACATAGATAGATACATTGCAAGTTAAATAAGAGCTAATTAACTAATTAATTCTTGCTCCCCGTTTATGACATCGAAATAAACAAATTTAAACAAAGCATGAAATAGCTAAAAACTAATCCGAGTATTATACGTAGGGATGAAAATGTCTAATTATAGCCCTAGTTTTAAGATATTTATAAGTCTAATTTTTTAGGATGTAGTTTTTATAAGATCCCTCACTTACAGCTCTGACGATCCGACAGGGGTGGTGTTTATTTACGTTAACAATGATTACTCCGACGAACCGCCTTCTTGCGTTTATTTTGAAGATGATGATGTTCATGATTTGATGACTGCTGGTTCCCTGCAGATTGTACAGGAATTTTATAAAGGTACACATGGTGACAATTTGAAAACTTTCCACCCCCGATATTTTGAGAAAGGGATGACTAGTTATTCTTAAAAACATATCGGGGAATACGAGGGAGAAACTTTTTTGCTATGTTGAAATTTTTGTAGCACACACCCCCCTCGAGGGGTAAAATTTACCTCTATATATTGAATAGGGAAAGTGGGTCGAGTTATGCCTTGTTTTGAAGGTCTCTCGAATGTCTTCACAACTGTGTAAAAATTTCGAAAATATATCAATTTGCAGGAGTGTTTGCCAGAAGAAAAATTAAATGATAAATGTACTATTAGCAAAAACAAAAGCGAGGTTTCACGGGATTCCTCAAAAACCAAATTTTAATTTCGTAAAAAAAAACGATTTTCGCATTGGTCTATGTAACTTTCAAAGCAAAATAAGCAACATTTTTTCAAATAAAAAACAATGAAACCACAAAATTCAAAATTAATTAAAAACTGAACATCACCCTGACCGATGATTTCTTTCTAATAAATTTTCCTGAAGGCAAACAGGTGAGAAGTGCGAGGTTTTTTAACTTCTTTTTCTTCTTTTTTTTTTGTTTTAATTGCCTTAGGAGCATAACCCTATTGGAAATATTAACACGCCAGGACGAACCCGTATCAGGTGACTTAGATGAGTACCAGTGCGGAACGATGCCTATTTGTGAGTGATTGAAGGTTGGAAATCAAAGTTTATGATGGTGTTTAATGATGTTTGGAGAGAGTGACCAATGAAACCACTGATGAGCCCACGCTGGTTGCTCATGGCGAAACATCGTTTAATCATTTCTCTTTTCGCTTTGGTTCTTTGTGTGTTCCTTGTGGGATGCTCATCCAAGTTTGAATTTTCGTTTTTTCCACCTAATATCGTTTGATCTTTTGTTTTTAGATTTTTTTTGTTGGAGTAACTGATTTGGACGTTTTTTAACTTCTTTTTCTTCTTTCTTTTTTGTTTTAATTGCCTAAATAGTATCCAACACAAGGAATTCATAAGAATATATATACTATGCCTAAACTAAGTGATGTTTAAATGAAACAAGTTTGGCATAACTCTTCTTATGCTTGTTCCCGTAAAAGTTTTACTTATTTGTTAGCAAAGATATTCATTCTTACGGAATTGTAACTTTTGCTTTCCAGTTTTAGAAAATTTTTTCCAACAAACTGATGAAAAAGTAAATCTATTCCTGGTTTTTTCATGGTAGGGACTGTTGATTAATTTCTGTTACGTCATCTGTCTGTCATCTTGAGTTGTTTCGTGCATATTATTTTTATTTTGCCATTTTTATACAAAAAATAGCAAAAATTGCAATTTTTTAAAGCATAAAGTGTGTTAGACATAAGGTGGTATTAATTTATTTCAATGAAAGTTCTTTACAGTCTTTAAATTTATCAAAAAAAACGTGTCCTAATATAAGTGTATTTAATCATATCTAAAAACGATTTACCAAGTCTTTAACTAAATTTTAAGGGTCATCATGGCTTTAGCATTAGTTTAGGCATAAATTCAACAAATGTGTAGATACCTAATTTAATCATCATCAGTTTTAAAAAAAGATTGCATTTTGATAAAAAGACAGTTATGTTTGTTGACTCACGTAAAGATAAACACACTTCTGCACTACTTTCAAATTCCTTTTGGTTCTAAAAGCACCGAAAAAAATACGAACACATTAAAAAAAATAAATAAACGACAAAATGGTCCGCAACCAACATTTGTCACGTCAAACGCTGACAAAAAAATATCACATCGCTCCAATGTTACCACAGACCAAAATGTCGAGGAACTTCGGTAACTTCAATGTTGACACCTCACTTTGAGACAATATTTTGTACAGGGGTGTGCATTACATTGCAATCGACTCATATTACCAAGTATTTTTTATCATCGACTTCTCAATATACTCTATGTTTTCCCTTTTAGCAACAAATTCTTATTACATTGAAGACACGGTGACCAGAGTGTACATGCCCTCTGAAGAATTCGCACAAGTTGTAACAATCGTGTCGAATAAAGGAATATGGCGTCGGTTTTTGAGCTGGTGCACGAAGAAGTTTAGATGCGTAACCTAGAATTTTCTAACGCTTTGAATTGTAGGCATCCTTTGGCATCTTTTTATGTTGATAGTTTTTGTTGATTATTATTAGATACCTTTTGTTAAAATAAGTTTTTGACTGAATTTAAATTTGCAACAAAAATGTATACATGAAAAAAAACCCTTGTGAAACGTCTTTCTTTGAGTCAGGATTGGGGGATATTAGGGACATATTGGAACGTTTATTTGACGGTCGTTGTGGTTGTAGTAATTGCTGCGTCTGCGAAATAGCGGAATGCCATTCCGTTGTGGTAATTAACCACTACCACTGCCGTAAGTTAAAGAGACCTTTCGTTGTAGTTGTGGGTATTTTCATTGTTTAATTTTAAGGAATTTTCGCGCAGGTTATATTTTAAAATACCAGGTTCCGACATATAAAATACTACGGTAAACCTTCTCAATTGCGGCCACTAAAAATTTCATTAAGGGGGTGACCGCTTTGAAAGGAAAGAAAAAAATAAGTTATCTACATACAGGGGTCCTAAGCAAATCCTTAGGGGGCCAAGCAGCTGTGTATAAGACGCATACAAACGGAAAAGCACATTAGGCAGAAAAGGATGGGCATGGGGCGATATTGTCACTACATCTTACACGTAGTAAATCCATTCCAGGTTGCTGTTTTCTAATGTTTTCCATTTTCATACCTTTAGGACTGGAATAAAAATTGTTTTTGCTCGACTTAAAACCAGACTGATGAAAGATATCGTAAAAAAAAATATTTTTCGGCTTTTTATTTTGTAACCATTGTCCTTACGCACTGTTTACAGGCTGGGGACTGAGATACATGCAAATGCCTAACCTAAAGCGTTCATACACGGCCGGAGAATAGGAGAATAGGACGGGTTGACACCTTCGAAAGTCCAACCCGGGTTTTGCACTTTGATTCGAAATCAAAAAGGAGGAACAGTCAGATGTGGGGCCGTGCACAAATTACGTAACGGTTATTTTACCAATTTTTGACCCCCTCCCTATGTAATGTTTTGTAACGGTTTGGCACGCCACTCCCCTAATATTACGTAACGATTTCAAGACCACTACCCCCCCCCCAAAAAAAAACTTTTCTTAGTTTCACACAAATGCAAACGCTGTCGAAAACCCCCCTCCCACCTACGTAACGTTTTGTAACCATCCTCCCCCTTATGACCATTACGTAATTTGTGCACGGCCCTTGTAGTCCCAGTGGAGGAGGGCGAGGAAATTGATATTTTTTCCCGAAATTACGTAATTTTTGAAAAAACATTGTAAGCGTTGCCATTTTTATTTCGTGCTTTGTTTTTCTAACATTTTTGCGTTTGGCTAATTTAATTGAAAAATTTTTGCCTGCTGCGCTCTTTATCTTCTCACTCGAAACCAAGATCCCCGTTTTAGGAAAACTGATCCCGTCTCTGTTTCTAAATTTTTTCGAATAAAAGTAGAGTATGACCATGGGGGAAATAATTTTTTTCTACGGTATGACGAAAATTTCGAGAAAGTTGAAGAAAAAAATAAAAAAAGTGGCAGAGCTCAAGTTTTTCGTAAAAAAAACGTTTTTTGTAAAGAAACAGAGCAAAATAAATCTTTTCACCCCTTTTTGGGTGTTACAAATATTGGCAGCCCCTTATTTTTCGCTTTTACCCTCCCGCTAGTTTTGAAGAATTGGTTCGCTACATGTTTCGAGATCATGTCATAAAACACCTCGAAAATATCAAATGTAGTGTAGGGCCAGCTTTATTTAAAATCAATAATATCGCAAGCAAAAAGCTCTGCAGGAAAAACAGCGCCGTTTATTGATTTCTTTGGCTGCTATTGCTAGCTGCATGGTTTGGCCGTTTCCGGATAGATGTCACTAGTAGAACAGAATGGAAAGAAATTAAATTAAAAGCGAAGATATTTCTTTCTAATGTTAACAACCTCACGAGTTTATCGCTCAGTATCGTAAATAATGGACCCTGCCGCCTCCTTTAAGCAAGTTTCCCAGTTTTTCCTCGATCATCTCATGGTGTGGCCGCGATCTAGCGGAATTTGCAGACATCTTGTCAACGGTTATTATTGCGACTATGATTTATGCTCACAATGAAAGAGTGGCGACAATTTTTTCTCATGAAAGCAGTCCGGAGATAATAACAAACTGCCACCATTGCTCAATATACCTGTTTCTTTTGTGCGCGCAGAACTTTCTATGCCATTTATGTTTGATTTATTGAAATCCTATCCCTAAAGAAAATCTTAGAAACCCTGTATAATGTGTCATATGAATAAAATTCTCCAGCAGACATCGATCTACTGGTTCTTTACTAATATTGTACTTTAACTGCTGGCAACTGCTGGCACCGGCAATGATGTGCATTTCTTTTATTATTTTTATATGGTAGAGTTCACATGTTTTAAAAAAGTACCAAAAAAGCAACATTTTAGTACTTTGTTTTGAATAAAGCAAGAAGTTGCACTTTATTTTTAATAAAATCTTAGTGCAGCCAGAATAAATGGCAGCAAAACATTCTCTAAGTATATCCAAACAAGTGGTTTAAAAATATTTTTGAATAAGCAAAAAATAAATAAACTTCCTGAAGTAAAAATAGATCGTGTAAAAATGTTTACAAAAAAAGTGCAAAAAATCAAACATATTATTGGTAAGGCAAACATGTACAACAGTGGTGAAAATCAGCGAATATTGAAGATACTTTTGTTAGATATATTTCTATAGACAGCGAGAACTGTAAACTTGAATTATCAAGAAGTTTAGATATCATGGTGATACAGAATGAAAGAAGAATAATTATCCTCAGGCACAACAAAATAACTTACGGAAACTAACAGAAAGATAGGGCCGCGCAGAAACCACGTTCCTATACCGCATTGCGGCGGAGAGTGAAAGTAATGCTTGTATTAAGTAAACACCTACCTTGCCCCGTCCATCTCTTTCTATATGAACATTAAAGAAAGACAGAACATATTTCAATGTCGAAATATATTTCACACAATTTTTATTTTGTACCTGCCGGTTTTTGCCACCGCTTGTCAAAATCTGTCAATCATGGCAAGCGGTTTCTTTAGATTTTCAAAAGTCAGGTGTTTTAATCAGTTTTGGTGGGAAATCGGGCGAATTTATGGGATTAGCTATATAGTGCATTAACAACTTATTGTAAAGTCTAAAATGTCATTCAAATCGGGCTGGATAACTACCATTAAAACTAGAGAGCATGGGACTATTTAAAGAGTGCCGAAAATTGGAGTTTAGATTTTTGCGAACTAAATCCCTGAATAAACTATTGTGATGATTTATACAGAGTTAAGCAAGAAGATAATAGACACCTAAAGTAAAGATTTCAACGCATAGGTATCGATATACCTAACACGTTCAAAATAAAGCCAAAAGACACTACATTTTTGACTTGTTTATGCCATGTTTCAAACGAGGCCTGCTTTCATAGTGAAAGCGATGACAGAAAAATTGCCAGTAATTGATGCACGCGTTGGGATGGACGTAACGATACGTTCATCACTCCGTACGCACCGATTGCTGTCAGCTTTTGTGTCATCGCCGTCATTATCCTCGTTCGAAACATGGTATAAACAATTCAAAAATGTAGTATCTTTTGGCTTTCTTTTGAACGTGTTAGGTATACCGATACCGATGCGTTAAAATATTTACTTTAAGTATCTAATAGGTTAAAATACAAGCAAAAAGAAGAGATATAGGGTAAAACATTTATAAAATCTGTAAGACTTTTATACTGAATTTTTTTCCCAATTAATCAAAGAAAATAATATAATATAATGCTGCTACCTTAAATATTTGATAATATTCCTCAACATAGTTATAAAACATTATAAAACATATAGATTTTATTAACATAGTGATAACCTCCTCCTCCTATTTTAGATTTTTAAAGGGTCCAAAAAACTTTTTGTAAGCTAAAGAAAGTTTTTTAGCTGCATGGAACAGTACTGCAGAATGCATTGCTTTTTCTACACTAAAAAGTATGGCAAAACGGCGCCTGTTAAGTTTTTTCATATCTTTTTATTATTAAATAATTATGTGTAAAAAATTAACTAAAAGAATATAAGTATTTTATTATGCCTCTGGCTGTACAAGTAGTTCCTTCCTGTAGCCACCGGCTGCGCTTGTGTCGCCGACAAACAATGTTCCCCAAGTATAACACAGTATCGGTCACTCTCTATTAGTTTCTCTATGATTATCCTTTTCTGGAGTTAGGTGGTTAGGATTTTACCTAAATGGGACTTCTGTGGGACATCTAGGCAATCTCTGGGATATTTCGAACATCCCGAATGGATCATTCCAAGGATTTCCTTGGGATTTACTGTGCTATTAGGGTGTAAGATCATGTGGGTAATTTTATTTTTAAATTTTTTTCTGAAATACTTTTTACTTTATACATATATGCGTTTTCTTTTACCATTATTAAAAAAGTACAAAGAAAATGTTAAAATAATAGTACAACTTTTTTTGTACTAAATATGATGCAGGCCGTTGTCCCAAATCAATGCTGACTAAATACTTCCCACTTAGTACCTACTTTGCCGTTATCGGTAGCTTGGAAAGCAAGTGCTTAAAAAGTACTATTTACTGAAATATACGAAATGTATGTAAAATCTCTCTCTTTAAGATTTTATACAAGTGAAGATACTTTATTAGAATCAGCGGTTGGTAGTGGTAGTGGTTGTCAGACACTACCATAAAGGCCGTCAAAATTGTCACAATTTCAGGCATTCCAAAATATCCCTATTGTGCGGTTAAGATTAATTTCTAAATATGTAAAAATCATCGCGATTTTTCAACACATAATAACGTATTTTTGAACAGTTTATCTACTTAATGACAGTAACATCACATGTCAGTGATGGTTATTTTAAGCCGGATTTACACCACAGAAGCAATTGAGGCATCATACGTCCACAGGGACTGATTGTGAATTTTAGCGATCGTCACCTCCAAAACGCAAATACACTCTTATTTAAATAAGTTCTCAGCATGCTCATTTCAAGGTTAAAAGAGAATACTTAAGAAGGAGGGTGTTTGTATAAACTTGGGAAGTATAGAAAAGCATTACCAAGTTGGTATCACTAAATGTTTCGGATCTATTTGAATCTACGTATCTTTACTTTACAATTTTATGAATCAATACTAAACAAACACATAAAAAGGCCAACTTAAAAGTACAGTTTCTAAAGTGTGCTGAGCACAATCATGGACTGAGTAACTAACAGTTTGCTATATTTATGTTTAGCTAGACATGTTTTGGGTAATTTTTATCGTCTTGAAGTCTTTTCGTTACGGTTTTATATTATTACATTCGAAAACTGTTTTTGCACATGTATATAAAAAACAGACCAAGCGATAAGATCAGAAGCAGATCAGTCAACTGGAAAATGACGGTGTCAAATGGGAGGCTCATGACAATGACGCAGGCCGTGTATTCATACGCAAATGTCAGGGATTATGTCCCACAGTGGGACCGACTATGCCAAAACATGAACGAAATTCTAAATAATATTTTGGTAATAATAGTACATTATAAACCTAGGGACTAAATTGCTACTTTTAATTCATCCCGCGGCGAAAGGTTTGTAGCCCGACCGTAAGGAGGGCTACAATTCGCTTTAGGAAAAGATTATTGTTAAAATTACGTTATTTCTATGCCAAATGGTTCGTCGACTACAAGAAAGGGTCCTAAGAATGAAATCTTGGACAAGAGCAAGTGCTGTTCGGCTTGACTTGCGGTAAATTTAATCATAATTTTCCAAGGACTAATTTTTTTTAAATCCTTCTGGACTAAATTTACTTTTAATCCCTTAGAGATATGTTTTTTAATCCCTTAGGGATTAAAAGTGCCACTTTAGTCTCTAAAAAGAGGTATTAAACGTACCTATTTAATCCCGAAAGTGCATAAGCAAGGTAAAGGTACCTATACTTAAAAGCGGTTAAACTTTAAATACTAAAAAAAATTAGGATTGTTTTTTTAAGTAACTTTACTTTTTTGGGTCAAAAGAGGGGTTGAAAAGCAGTAATTTAATGCGGCAATATAAGTTAACTCTTGCTTCATAAACTCGACATTGGCGTTGCCGTAGGGTTGGCGTTCCAAGTTAAACCACAGAAAATTATTTTTCTGATTTAGTTCTTCCCTTGGATCATTGCGAAAAACTCCTTTAAAATTGCATACATTTTGAATACTAATATACCTACAGAGAGTACATGAGACCTAAACTCATTAATGAATATTTTACTTGTTTTTGGTGCTTCCTGTTACATCAGCAGAACCAAAAAGAACATTTTCAAAGCTGATGCTAATAAAGAGCTTTCCAAGGTCTGCCATAATACAAAATCGCCTTAGCTCTTTGGCAATATTCTCAGTAGAGAACAAATAAGCAAAAATGTCGATTTGCACCAAGTTGTAGACAAGTTCCTTTCGTCGAGGTATAAACGCAACATTTAAGTTAATTTGTAAATATAAAAATCTGGTAGTATGTGTTCGTTGGTTTTCTTTATAGTTAGTTTCACATTAAAGATGGCCTCCGCATTAATGCATTAACTTTCTTGTTGTCAAAAAAAAAATGGAGTAGAACAGGGGGCACTCTAATGTTGCGGAGGGGGGGGGGGGCTCAGAAAAATCTGACACGCTTCTACTAATGCCTGCGTAAATGTCAACGTCAAGTATAAACCAAAGGTAAAAAGGGAAACTTTGGCACCTCAGTAGACTTAAGCCACATTCACAATAAATTCGCAAAGAAATTTTGATTTTTTTTGTGTGTTTTAAATGGTGGCGTCTGTCCTGTGTTTTTTTTGTTTTGTTTTGTGGTGGTGAAGTTCTCAAATCGAAAAAGTCTGGTTTTACTCTGAAATGAATGAGGACGTCAAATATCTGCGCCGTGCACATGTGCTGTCACGGCCATTGTGAATGAGCTAATTCGGTAGTAAATTTCGTGACAACTTTCCACCTCGCTTTCGAATTTATCCTGAATAAAGCTTAAGTCGGAAATATAAGCATTACATTCGGGATTTTTTAAATAAGTTCTGATTTTTTAAATAAGCCATGTTGTGTATTTGAAATGTAGTTTGAGTTTTAAACTTATAGGGATATATGGTCAAAAACGTTGGGTGTTTTTCTTCAAATTTATGTTGGCTTGCAGCAAAATATCAAAATTATATATTAGTTTCCTTAAAATCAGAAAACAAATAGAACAATGCGTACAAAAAGCTAATTTATATTCACAAACTTTTTACATTTTTCTTTCATTTTAGGTGACTTACTCCACTGTGCGTCTCCGCCATACACTCTCTCTTATTCGTCCCGTCCTGTCTTCTCGGCAAGATGAATTATTATTGTTGTTGTGGCCTGATGCTTTAAATTTCGAAGATCTAATTTAGTCTAGAATTTAACGCATAAACAATAATTTTCTGTTTTAACCTAACCGGAAAATAAATCAATTACGTACGACCAAGCCTCCAAGATCTAATGGATAGTCCAGAAACCTACAAGTTTGTTTTTTTTAACTTCTTTTTTGTTTTGATTGCCTTACTGAAAAATTTAACACGCCAGGACGAATCCGTATCAGGTAGACTTGAATTACCAGCGCGGAACGATGCCTATTTGTGGGTGATTCAAAGTTGGAAATCAAAGTGTATGATGGTGTTTAATGATGTATGGTAGAGGGTGACCAGTGAAACCACTAATGAGCCCACGTTGGTTACCCAGGGCGAAACATCGTTTAATTATTTCTCTTTTCGCTTTGGTCCTTTGTGTGTTCCTTGTGGGATGCTCATCCAAGTTTGAATTTTGTTTTTTAGTTTCTTTTCGGTTGAACTAACTGATTAACTTCCATTGTTTCTAACTGTTTCATCCTTGTTAGGAATCATAAGGGTAACATAGGACTGTACCTGGCGTATGAAGCATAACATAAGCAACCACGCCCAGCCAATTTAAACAACTTTTCTCGTTTAGATAACGCGGAATGTTCGTATTGCTATATGCAGCAAAATGTTAAGGACGCAAATATCAATAAGAATGAAATTTGCGAGCAGGACAAAAAAAAATAGAAACCTGCGAAATGTACCGGTTACTGAAAGAAGACCGTTCAAAATACAACGTTCGCAGCAACTCCACCCCAACTGGAGTTTATACTACGTTGATTTATATTAAGGCTCAGCAACAATCACTCCGGAGGAGGCTTGTTGCGCAAAACGAAGCCAAGTAAAATTTAAAAAAAAGTAGATTTATTGTCCGTGAAAAATAAATAAAAAAATGTGTGTCCGATATGCCACGAAGCTTTCTTTTTTTATTTATTTTTCACGGACAATAAATCTACTTTTTTTAAAAATCAATTAACTACTTTAAAATCCATTTTTAAAACCTTATTAAAAAGTCAAATTGGAAAGTCCAGGGAATTCAAAGGAACGTTAGAATAAACAGGATTTTTTTATGGTTTACTGAAGTCATGATATAATATATAAGATTAGGTAGTCTTAGTTTTTCTTAGTATTCACCTGATGACGATTGCAGACGCATAAGAATTCGAAACGTTGTGAAAAAAATAAAAAATAAAGCCATCCATAAAGTTGACAAATTAAAGTTAATTCCGTTCTTTATTAAAGGTAGGCACAAACATTTACTTTGTTTATACACCACTAAACCACCACCACTAAAACCGATTTGAGCACTAAATCGATTTTATTTGAAAGCGATTTAAGGAAGCGGTTTATTGCATTTTACGGTCGTTATAAACATTTTGAAAATGCTTGGCTTTCCGAAAAATTTGTTGCTAACTAAGTTGTTTTTTCTTTAAACTGACATATTTAATGACATTTACTAAAGTATAAACCCTCTGACAAAGCGATTTTATTTAAAACTATCCTTATATAAAAGCGCTTTTAGGTGCGCGTAAACGTAGCTTATTTTGACAACGCCGCGATCAAAAAAGCTCTGGCTGGATAGTCCAAACTTAAGTTTTGGGTAACCCCAGAAACCACCGCGTCGTCCCATAACAGATGTGTAAGTGCCTAAAAGTATTTAGTAATTGTTTACCTTTGTGTGGAACTGTCAAAAATAGAGCCGACTTTATTAAAGCCGGACTATAATATCCGATAAGTCCCTAATCGCACTGTAACTAAGGGCATCATTTACAGAATGTAACAACGAAAATGAAAGAGGCGTTTTTGAGTATTGGAGTATTCGAGATCCAACTAGGACTATATCCTAGAAATTAAATGATAAAATGTACCATTAACAAACACAAAATCGACGTGTTCCGAGATTTATCAAAATGAAAATTTAAAATGAAGGGAAAGTTTTAGCGCCCTAATAAATTTACAGAAAAGATTTGTGGCGTAGAGGGCAAAGGGTGAGGGAATAAATCGGAGATAGTAGTTTTAACAACTAGTGGCTAAAATAGTGCTTTTTTCCTAGAGTTGGTTTAAATAACGAGCCCAGCGAGGTATTTAAAAATGTGAATAAAAAAAGCACAATTTAGCCGCAAGTTGTTAACAATATTTTTTTAATACCTTTATCATAAAATCCAATAAAAACAGGAAAATACTTTTAAAAACCTCGAACGAAGTGAATTTCTCGCAACACACCATCTTTACACTATAAATCAAGGCGGCTGGTAAATAAAATAACAATCGTTTCCATAGCGATGTGTCTTTTTGCTCGGTGACGTTCATTGTTGCGACATTTTAATCTTTGACAATTTGATATTTTGACGATATTTTTAAATCGTTTTTTCGTAAATACTTCGTGAAAACTGGCGGAAATGGCTTAATTCTTAGGCAAGAATAATTACTATTTTCCGCTATTTCTCTTTAACTTTGTGTAAAAAACGGACAGAAATCTTTTTTGTACCCGTGATCAAAAAAAAAAGTTTATTTGCATCGGTAACCAAAAAAGCCATGCTTTAGTTATCTGCAGAAAGTTACTAAAATCATGTTTTTGATGAAGGTATAAAAAAAAAGTTTTTTTCTCGACCAGGATTTGAACTTGGGACCCCTATGATACCAGTTTAATACTCTACCAACTGAGCTACCGAAGAACATGGGGTTTTGACTGGCTGGGGAGATCTTTGAAGCCTACTGCGGCTTTAAAAAGCTAGAGAAAACCTAGAGTTCAATTGGTAGAGCATTAGACTGGTATTC
The DNA here is from genome assembly GCA_963921995.1 of Oxystoma pomonae. Lineage (NCBI taxonomy): Eukaryota > Metazoa > Arthropoda > Insecta > Coleoptera > Brentidae > Oxystoma > Oxystoma pomonae. The sequence continues at coordinate 86,906,104 of OY998166.1, read as the reverse complement.
TAGAGGTCCCGGGATCAAATCCTGTTTTTTTTTTTCGATTTATTCCCTCGCCCTTTGCCCTTCACACCAAAAATCTTTTCATAAAATGTAAATTTTGTAAAAAAATACAATATTTGCATTGGTCCGTGCAACTTTTAGTTTAAAACAATTTAAAAGATTTAGATAAAAAAACATCGCGCGTTATACTAATTTAAGGGCTATAAGGCACGGAAAACCATATAACAGACGTGAGCAAAACTTTTAAAGCAACCATAACTTCAATGGTAATTTTTTTAGATTTTTGTTTCTCCTGTAAAATTAAACTCTTCTCACATTGGTGCGTGCCCTGTGAGACTTTAAGGCCCATCCCCTAAGAAATAAAAATTAAAAGAGAACACCGTATAGCAAGATTAAATAAAATAAGTATATATTTATACTGATTGCAAGAACCAGTAATGCACGTTCTATCTAATAACAGTGCCTCGTTCTTCAAAGTTTGTTTTATTGAAAAAATATGTCGAATGCCTTCTATAATTAACACAATATTAGGAGCAGCACATTTGTTTAGCGGATGTAGGCCTTAGAAAGTTCAGAGGGTTTAAAAAAAACCAATAAAACCATCAAAATATAAAAATTTTGTTGGAGGGACTTATCGGTACAGAAAGTATAACCTGACTTTATTAAAGTCGGGATAGCTTGACTTAAATAGAGTCGGCACTATTTTTGACAGTTTCGCACGAAGTTTAAAAGGTCGGCAGAAACTTTTTGAAAGTCGACATTATTTTGATAGCACCGCGAAGAAAAAAGTTCTGCCCGAACGTAGGTTTCGGATAGCCCCGGCAACCAAGAAGAGCGCGCCGTCTCATAACAGATGGCTAAAGTGCCTAAAATATGTAGTAATCGCATGGAACTGTCGAACATAGTGCAGACCTTATTAAAGTCAAGCTATAATGTACCGTGTGTCACTATTAAGAAAATTTGTTCTCCTACGACCACACACGAAAGTAACCAAATCTGCACTCTATAACGCATCAGAAAGTTTATATTTTACATGCATATCAATTTTATTTTCGTCTCTAGAGACGAAAATGTTTTCTTCTTTAGTGACGAAAATGAATGACAGCAAACCATAGTAGGCTATGATTTGTAGAAGCGTCGGAAATAGACCGAAACCATTTTCATCCCTAGAGAAGAAAATACTTTCTTCTCTTGAGATGAAAGTGAAAAAAAAAATAATAATATAAAATATGAATTAATATAATAATTAAGTGGTCGTAGGAAAAATAGCGTACACAACTCGATAGAAAGTAACTTTCTTACACTCGCGTGTTGTTTCACTCGGCTAGCGCCTCGTTCCCACCATTTACGCTCGTGTGAAATATGTCACTTTCTTCTCTCTTTATGTAATATACTATTTCCTTTAAGGAGACATAAATTTACTGGTTGAGTAACTTCAAAAAAGCAACTAAAAAGACATGAAAACGACATTGCACGTAGAGAGACATGTCACTAAGAAACAAAAATAAATTCAATAATTCATCTTTTCTATCCAATAATCGTCAAGCCATGATGAACCTTAAAATAACTTTAAATACCTGTTAAATTATTTTTAGATCTGCTAAAACACACTTTAGTAGGACACGGTTTTTGGTAAAATTAAAAGCTGTAAAGAACTTTGATTGAAAAAAATTAATACCACCTTATGTTTTACACACTTTACACTTTGAAAAATTATAATTTTTGCTGTTTTTTGGATAAAAATTGCAAAATAAAAATGATATGCACGACACCACTCAAGATGTCAGATTGATGACATAACAGAAATTTTTAGTAAACATTTTCCTTAAATTATGTCCATCTTTCTCTAAAATACTTTTTTATAGCAAGCTATCTCTCTCCAACAACATGAAAGATTTTTCACTTTAACATAGAAAAAATAGACACTTAAAGTAAATATTTCAACGCATCCGTATCGGTATACGTAACGCGTTCGAAACAAAGTCAAAATACGCTACTTGCCCATGCCATGTTTCGAACGATGCCTGCTTCTTTGACGGGTGTGCTGACAGAATCTCGTTGCATACGGAAGGATGTACGTATCGTTAGGGACCCACGAACGTACGCAACGATTTCAATCAGCAGTCCTGTCATCGCACCCTTCAAAAAAGCGGGTATCGTTCGAAACATCGCATAAACAAGTCAAAAATGTAGCTTATTTTGACTTTGTTTCGAACGCGTTACGTATACCGATACGGATGCGTTGAAATATTTACTTTAAGTCTCTAATGTTTTTTGGCAGTACTTTTTTTGAACGCTAAAAAAACAGTGAAAATTTAAAAAATTTGAGTGTTTTATGCTAGAAATCGAAAGTTTGGAAAGAAAGCTTTAAAATGTGAGCAATATCATGGCATACAAATGTGAAAAACATAGTAAAAAATTGCTTCATCAAAAACGTTACCCCTTAGATTATGCTAAAATTTTAAGCCTTAAATTACCATCATGGCTTGCCCATTACAATATCACGTTCTTGATTGACAATTGCTTTTTATAATACCATATCGGGAGCCGGGAGCAGTACGCGCGAAAATAGTAGTTTTAACAACTAGGGTCTAAAATAGTCCTTTTTTTACACGCATTGGTTTAAATAACGAGCGCAGCGAGTTACTTAAAAACGCGAGTAAAAAAAAGCACAGTTTAGCCACGAGTTGAGACACTATTTTTTTTAATACCTTTATAAAAAAATCCAAGAAAAAGAGGAAAATACTTTTAAAAATCTCGAACGAAGAGAATTTCTAGCAACACACCATCTTTACACTATAAATGAAGGCGGCTGGGAAAGGAAATAACAATCGGTAACATAGCGATGTGTCTTTTTACTCGGTGACGTTCATTGTTGCGACATTTTAATCTTTGACAATTTGAAATTTTGACGAAATTTTTAAATGATTTTTTCGTAAACACTTGGTGAAAACTGGCGGAAATGGCTTAATTCTTAGGCAAGAGTAATCAGATTTTCTCAATATTACTATTTTAAACGATTTCTCTTTAACTTTGAGTAAAAATCGTACATAAATCTTTTTTTGCACCCGTGATCAAAAAAAAAGTTTTTTTGCAACGGTAACCAAAAAAATCATGCTTTATTTATCTGCAGACAGTTAATAAAATCATGTTTTTGATGAAGGTATTAAAAAAAGTAGTTTAGCGATTGTTGACCATAAAAAGTTTGAAGGATTTTAAAAAAACAAAAAAAAAATGAAATGTGAAAATTTTGTAGAGCTTCATTTATTTATTTTTAATTTATTCATCTTTAAGAAGACATAAATGACCCTGCAATTTGTCAATCAAATGTGCTTCTGAAATAAGAGATTGTGAGCAATTTCATGCGTATTTTTTGGCTTATCCTGTACACATACGGACATTAGTACTAATATCAAACAAGTAGGATGTGTTGAATCAGATCTGCATAAACCACTAATATCCTATCTGTAGTTTTGTGGTAAACGAAGATTAAGTTTAGTAAAAAACGGCCATTTTTGTAACTTTAAGTCTAATTTGTAGATCACCCTGTACATATCGAAGAAAGTGCCCATGGCAAAAATTGCTCGTTGGGATCACCTATGTAAAATATTAAAATACAATAAAAAATTAACCGAAACACATGCCCCATAAGAAAATGGCAGGGTTCTTTACTAGTATAAAAACATTAAAAAGCACTTAAAAAGAATAAAATATCGAAAAGACATTGGCACCTGAAATAGTAACACTGTCATGATAAAGGGAGATATTTTTAATCTGCATGTGATGAAGTTGTTAATCCTGGACAACTGCAAAGTTCAATTTTTTTTATATAAAGCAACCCATACATGCACTAAGAAAAAAAATAATATGGACAAATGTCCTAGACGCTTTAAGAAATTGCAATATCTTATAAAAGAGAACCATGTCGCAATATGAAAGAAAGACAAACTAAAAATAAGATTAAATAAAAGAAGTACTTAAATATAGAATTCCTGCAAGAACCAGTAATGCACGTTGTAGAGAGAAAAGCACACCTTTCCTATCCAATAACAGTGCCTCGTTCTTGAAAGTTTGTTTTATTTCCCAGAACGGGATACGGGCCTCCATTGGACGTATCCCGCTGGCGCGACACTCCCACTTTGTTGAACTTTTGGCCGAGATTTTCTCTCCTTTCTAATCCTTTATTGGAGTTTTCGTGGAGATAGTTTTCAGGCTGATTGAATGTTTTCTCAACTAATGAAAGTGCTTGGATATATAGGTTTCTGGTAAAGTGTGTTCGCGTTTCTCAAATCTATTAAAATTAGGCGGGTTTTGAACGGGAATCTGAAACTCTAAAAATAGTTAAATGCATCAAACAAATAAATGGTGTAAGAAGACACCATCTGCTAGTTTTTACCCATTTTTTTGTTATTTTCTAGCAGTTAAAAATATGTTAAAATCTGAAAATTACGTCAAACCACGTAAAAAATTATTTAAACTATTACTGTCAATTCGATACAAGGTTTTTGATCAACTCATTGGGAAAAGTACATTTTTTACACAGATTTTTTTTCAATTTCAAGTAAATTGTTTTGAATGGCTAATAGTTATTTAGCTAACAAGTGCAGAAAGTGATACTTTTCCACACGCGACGGCAGTTGCACGAACGCCGCGGAGCGGAGTTTGGGCAAGCCGTCAAGAGCAGAAAAGGCACTTTTCGCAGGTGTCAGGTACACAATTTTTCCTATTTACGTAAAATGCAGGAAATGCAACTTTCCGCACGCACATGCGTGCGTAATGGTGCAGTTTTACGCACGCTAGTAGGAAAAACTTATTCCACTTCACATATTGTTTGACATTCATCCCTCATATTCTTTTCCCTCTATATTTCTAAAAAAATATCATAACCTTATAAGTCGTAGAAAATCCTGGATAACATTTGGAATTCCCGTTTTATATCCAATAACTCTAAAAAAATATTTCCTTTTTTTCCGCGACGTATTTTGGTCCATATTTTATAATATTTTAGTGCTAAAGTAGATTCGGTTTCAGTTGCATTAGAATAGTAGAGGGTCGTTCTCATATTATAACTAAGATATTTTGAGATTGAGATTAGGACAGAAAATAAAATAACATAAAACAAAATAAATAAAGACATAAATAAAAAATATTTTTACTAATTGAACATCTTATCATAGTCAGCGAATTTTTTGATTAATACTCGCGTTTGCGCACGTTCGTTTTCACATAAATTTTGTTATATTTTGCTGTATAAATTTATAAACACATCTTTAAACACACAAGTCAAGGAATTTTTAAAATAATTAAAAATAAGTGAAATATAGTGAAAAAAAAATAAAACCGTGTGAAACCATCCAAAAGAGATACAAGTTACAGCTTTTTTTCAAAGAAGGGGCGGTTTAGTAGGTGTTGGGTTAAGTTAGTATATTCTTGATTCTAGAAAAAGTTGAGAAGAGTATGCTTAAAATGCTGTATATTTTATGCGTTTTAAATATTGCCAAAAATTGCTTAAAATAAAACTATTATTGTAACACCCACTGATTTTATAGCGCGCAGGTAAAAATTTTTGCAGTTTAAACAAAATGTTTAAAGATTTTGATCTTTCTATCACGTTTTTTGAAAAGGTGGGTATATAGATTTGTTACCAAAACCATGTCATAAAAGCACCGCACGAAAAAATTTACTTAAATATTATTTTTTTACACGTTTTGAATGATGTTGACAGAAATATCTTAAATTTGTAACAATCAATCAAAACAAACAAATCAAATTTTGGCAACTGCTTCAAAAATTTTGATTTTGTTCACGTTTCGTGAAGTTATTTAAAAAAGCTGGATTGCGTTAGCTACAAAAGTTATCGCATGTTGTTAAAAAATGGCGCCAGCAGGCACGTATAGCCATCCATAACATCTTGGAAAAAAATAAAATAATTTTTTTTTGTTGAAAATGCAATTGTCTATCTTAATGGGAAAACCACCTGTCGCTAGCTGCTACGGTTCTTGAGTTAGGTTTTTATAAGTATATTTTTATTTTTCTTAGGTATCTCAAAAACTACGATTCTGACAGACTTTAACATTGATATAGTTTTTTTCTAAATGTAATTATCCCTCTAAATATTAAAACCGTGTGTCCCTAGCTACTACAGTTCCTCGGTAACGAGTTTTACAACTATATTTTTGTTTTTCGTAAATATCTCAAAAACTACGTTCTGATAGTTTTTATAGAAAATATAATTATCTACCTTAGCGTGAAAACCGCGTGTTGCTAACTGCTACGGTTCGCCAGAAACAATATTTTAAAAAGTTTAGGCCATATATCTACCCCCTTGGCAACCCTCCACCCCCACCAAAAACTAATCAGCTCGCCGCCTCATGCCACAGAATTTTTGTGCCAAATTTGAGAAAAATCGGTTAAGGGATTTTTGGGTAATCGTGTTACAGACAGAAAGACCCAAATAACTTATTTTTAGTGGAATTAATAGTACATTATAAACCTAGGGACTACAATTCGCTAAGGGATTAAACGACACTTTAGTCCCGAGGTTTATATACTATTATATGCACTTTAGGAAAAGATCTTTGTTAAAATTACGTTATTTCTACGCCAAATGGTTCGTCAACTACAAGAAGTTCTAAGAATGAAATCTTGGCCAAGAGCAAGTGCAGTTTAGCTTTACTTGCCATAAATTTAATTATAATTTTCCAGGGATTAGTTTTTTTTTTATTCCCTGAGGGATTAAATTTACTTCTAATCCCTAAGCTGAGGGATTAAATTTATTTTTAATCCCTTAGGGAATAAATTTTCCTTGAATCCCTTAGGGATTAAAAGTGTCACTTTATTTTCTAAAAAGAGGTATTAAAAGTACCTATTTAATCCTTGAAGTGCATAAAACTTTTTTTGATGATTCCAATAGCCTCCATACTATGTATCGATGGCGAAAAAGTACGTAGAAGAAAATGTTAATTAAAAACTTTTTATTTGGTATCCGCTAAATCATTTCTGAAAAATCACATTTAAAAGAAACAATTTTAACCAAATCTAAAATAAATCAACTCATAAACTATGTCTTGTACCCGATTTATTTCCCCCGACTTCTTAATTAATTGCATTAAGAGACTGTAACGTTAACAAATTGACTCCTTTCGACGATTGTGTACGTATCGACAACAATGCCCTCTAGTGTACTCTGGGGGTGTATTTAGCGCATTTTAACAGCGGTCTTTTGGGTAATTGTAATAAGGGGGGTTGCAGTAAAGAAGAAGAAGGGAATGCAGACAAACTAAACTCACAAAAACAAATACATTATTATCTTCAATAAATATTTATTTGATATACCTAGAGCTAAGAAATAATTTATTGATTGATTGATTGAAACTAGACTAGACGAGTAAATGTTGTTGGGGTCCAAAAAATATTTATTGGAGTCAAATTATATATTTGCTCTATATCAACAACCTAAAATATGCTGACGACACTTTCATAAATGCAGATCCGGTAGAAGGAGTTACTGAATTAAATTTCAGTCAAAAGTTCGCAATTTGGGCTTAAATTGAATGTTGGAAAAATAGAATGGATGGTTTTCGCCAAGGAAAAAACCATTATGTATTTGGCCAACAGATTGAACGCGTGGGATATCTTTTATCAAAATGAAATAAGAGTTTCGTAGTCGTGATCTTAATACGACCCTCCGAATTTATGTGCTTCGTTGTTATGTGTTTAGTATTTTATGCTGCGCCGTAGATGCAAGGACAGTGACTGTTAACATGTGTAAAAAATTTGAGGCATTGGCACGTGATGCTATCGCAGAACGGTCAAGTTATCTTGGAAGAACAGAGTACGTAACGTGGATGTAAGTATACCTGTCTACGAACCATAAATCTTTTAAGCTGGCGCATGCTGTTAAAGTATTATCACGGATTAGAGAAGAGAGTGATTTTGGGGTGTGTATTTGAATTTAGGTAATGAAAGGTATTGTTCTTTTATGTTTAGTTACTGGGTATTGTGATTCTGTGCAATATAACTAATATGGTTGGCAAATTTGTGCAGAAATAGCCACCGAAGCACTGAAAGTGCTTGTGTTTGATTTTAATTTTTAGGTGTTTGTCCTGTTAGTGTATGTAAGGTCAGAATCGATGTAATTCAAACTTGGTTTTGTGACAATTTCGGGAAAAAGTTCATTTACTGGTCAATAAGGTTGGATTTTCTTTTAAAATTATTTTAGATACTTTAGATCTATTGAATTGTTTGAATTGACCTTTGTCCAATATCCACAATTTGATTTTAATATTAAACGTTTCATAACTTTTTATTGATTTTATTTCATTAGGAATCATATGGTGCAGCCTGGGTGAGAAATATTTTAGGTTACTTTTTCCATGTGCTGTATGGGTAATTGTTGAACATGCGAGGTTGCAGTTTCTTGTTGAACTAATGTTTAAGCTGATGTTTATTTTTCCTTTCCTGATATTTTTCAGGATTTCAAGACAGTATAGATGTCGCATGTCCAACAGCTTACTCTCAGCCGTTACATATCAAACTTGGCTTATTTAAAAATTTCGTTAAAGCTATGAATGAAACAAAAAATTTTCCAGAATTAGTTAAGCCAAGATTAAGGCGCAATTTTACAACTCATAGTTAAACCAACAAACTTCGGTTTAATTGTTACCGGCGGTCTGGTTGTTTGTTAAACCTCTGTTTAATAGTTACCGAAAGATTCTCGCCTCAAAATAGTTATTAAAAATTTATTTAAAATTTGTTTTTGGTAAAAAATCCTGTAAATATTTAGTGAACCCGCTATGATCGATGACTTAGAATTTATTTTTGATCAGCTGGATGAATATGATGACAAAATTATTGACATTGTCGAAGCACCAGAAAGACCAAAAATTATACGCCCTAGAACAAATCCTTTGGAGAAGTACGACGATGTATATTTTAAAAAGAGGTTTAGATTATCTAAAGACACATGCAAAATTGTGCACGACGAGAAAATTTGACAAGAGTTGGAACATCCTACAGTATCCCACATATATGTATTTTTTATTGTGGCGTCTGGCTGTATGTCTGTCTGTAACCAATGCTGATATCTAAAAAACTACTTGACTGATTTTTCTCAAATTTTACCTTTGGTTGTAAAATTAGCCCTAAAGAGGGAACCGAAATAAGAAAGCTTCTCATGGATTCGGGAATTGGCGTTGTGCTTGAGATGAAAGAAAAAGAGGCATGGGAAGCTTTTAGAATTCTTAGGAAATAAAAGAGCAGAAAATTATAAAGAGATTGTAAACAAACTTCTACAATTAAATGAAAATATGGGATGAAATATGTCCTTAAAAATACACTTTGTATCCTGTCACTTAGACTACTTACCCAAAAACTGTGGAGAAGTGAGCTACGAATACGGAGAACCATTCCATCAATCAAGAAATTTCAAATATGACAAGAAGATACCAAGGGAAGTGGAATGTTTCAATGTGATCAGTTTAATTTGTTAATATTTTAATTAGCTATAAGTTAATTAGATTTAATATTGGACAAACTATTAAGTAGAGATACGGTAGTTTATTATAAAAACCTGAGTTATAAGTTAAAAAAAGTTACTAAAATTCTCAAATGGCGTGTCTATGCAATAAATGGCACTAAAATATTGTGGTCCTATTCCTGTACACAAAAGACCAAAGCGAAAGGAGAAACAATTAAACGATTTTTCGCCCGTGGTGACCAGTGTGGGCTCAACACTTTTGTGTGTTCCTTGTGGGACATGTGAGTGTGCGATGGTGTTAAATGATGTCTGGATTGAGGGTGACTAGTGAATCCACTGACGAGCCCACGCTGGTCACCCCGGGCGAAACATCGTTTAATTATTTCTCCTTTCGCTTTGGTCTTTTGTGTGTTCCTTGTGGGACACTCATCCAATTTTGAATTTTCGTTCTTTCCTCCCAAGATCTTTTGATCTTCCCTTTTTAGATTCTTTTCGGTTGATGTAACTGATTTGGAAGTTTAACTTCTTGTTTTACTTGTCTTAGGAGCATATTCCTATTGGAAAGATTAACACGCCAGGACGAACTCGTATCAGGTGACTTATAATAAGTACCATGTGGAACGATGCCTATTTGTGAGTGATTCAGAGTTGGAAGTCAGAGTGTGTGATAGTGTTAAATGATGTCTGGATTGAGGGTGACTAGTGAATCCACTGACGAGCCCACGCTGGTCACCCCGGGCGAAACATCGTTTAATTGTTTCTTTTTTCGCTTTGGTCTTTTGTGTATTCCTTGTGGGACACTCATTTAATTTTGAATTTTCGTTCTTTCCTCCCAAGATCTTTTGATCTTACCTTTTTTAGAATCTTTTCGATTGATGTAACTGATTTGGAAGTTTAAGAGAGTCCTTGTTTGGCAAGTCTTAGTTCAGCGGTCTAGGGATGTGTCGCTGCCAGTATATGCCTGTTTCATAGATTATGAGAAAGCATTTGATCGAGTCCAACACAGAAAGCTCTTAGATTCGCTAAAAGAAGTTGGTCTAGATTACCGAGATCTAAAGATAATCGCTAATCTATACTGGAATCAGACTGCTTAAATAAAGGTTGATGACCAACTGCCCGAGAGGTCCAAATAAGAAGAGGAGTACGCCAAGGTTGTATATTGTCTGCAAAGAGGGTCTGACTATAAACGGCATAAAAATCAACAACATACGATATGCCGACAACACTGTCATAATAGCAGACAAAAGTTCGCAATGTTAGAAGCAAATGGGTAACAAGTCGAACGCGTGGATTCATACAAATACTTGGGTTGTCTCTTCAGTGAGAAGTGAGACAACATGCAAGAAGTTCGTGCAAGAATTGAACAGGCCAGATCATCTTTAATCAAAATGAAATCAGTATTATGTAGTCGCGATCTTAATAACATCAAATTTGTAGGCTTTGGTGCTATGTTTTTAGCATCTTATATGATGTGGTGTTATCGTAGAATACTAATGTGGATGTTCTTGAAGTTTTATTTGCCATCAAAAAACGAAAACTTGAATATTTTGGCCATATTTTGAGAAATGACAAATATAAACTTTTAAAATAGATTTATAGGAGGCAAAACTGAAAGCAGTTTCCTGGTGTTATTAATTGAAGGAATAATTGAAGGCAGAAAAGGCACAGAGTACCGAACAGAGGTGATCCGTGGAAAAGGTCCGGGTCGTAAGCGATTATAAAAATCTTTGACAATCGTAAGACACTTTTCAGAAAGGCAGCAGAAAGGGTGCCAATTGGTCTGATCCTTTTCTTTTTCATGTGTATTAAAATATTGAACCCCTTTTAAAGGTCGCCCATATCTACATCCTACTTTTATCTCTAGCTTAGCTCATGAGTCTTAGGTCTCTCTGCACGTATACCATGGGGTTAGGGGGCTAAATTTACCCCCTAGAAAGGGCAGCCGAAACTATCCATCATCGCTCTAACCACACCCCTTGGCAACTGTGCAACAAAATGCTCCGTCCGCTACCACCGTGGCATTTTATAATAATGTGTATATACGGCTAATAGCCCGCCATATGACGTACTTTTTGCCAAATTATATACGCGGCTATAAATACTATAATAAATGGGCACTGGCAAAGATTTGGGTTGACAATAATCCGATATAACTTCGTACTTATTGCATGATAAAATTAGATGAGTGTGTTTTTATAAATTTTTGAAAAATGCGTATAAAAATTATTTTTTAAAAGAAAAAACCTTATACATATTTCCTTCCTTAAAATTTAGTTTAATATTTGTTACTTTGTTTGTAGGTAGGGTACTCTTTAATAAACCTTTTGTAAGTAATTATAATACTATTATTTGAGACTCTGCTGGTACTCAAGCCCCCCTCCTGGAATAATTTCGGCGTATGTCCTTGATTTTAACTACAATTTCCATTAAACAAATAATTTAAATTTAAAATATAACTTTGATAAAAGCGTTGAGGATGAAATGGTTGTAGAAGGTTTATTTTGGTTCTAAAACAGGTTGCAGCTTTTTTACGAGCTTTTCAACGAACATTTTGCTTGGACAATTCTTCGGTAAAATTTTTCCAATCTTTTTTGGAAACATATTTTTAAAGGTGCCAATAAAACTGTTTTTGGTCTCACATCACTGATCTCAATTCTTAAAAAGAACGGAACACCAAAAAGATTTCTTCATTTTTATTAAAAAAAAGCGGACGGCAACAAACATTATTATAAGTTTGTAACTTTTGTCACAACTACTAATAGAAACTGCAATTCGTTAAACCAATTTTTTCATCTAATTCATTTAATATCAAACTCCTAATTTGTAAAACTCATTTTTAATAAAACCCGGAATTTATCAAATCATTCTTTTTCAAAACCGGAATTCGTAAGATCCGTTGTTTATCAGAAATTTCTGCTAAATTAATTGCGCATTCGCCAATAATACATGAACGGTAGGTAAACACGCAGGTGGCGCGGCGGTGGCGGCACGGCGCACTGTGGGTCACAAACCTCTTAAAATGTGCAAAAAGTGTTAAGTTAGGTTTTATTATTTTTTTTGTGTTATAAAATGCTTAAAACAGCCTAGATTAGTCATTTTAAAAATATATTTGAAGCTATTCTAAAGTTTGTATAACGATGTTATACAGCGTGTGCGAAAATAATGGCACCATATGAAAAACTTTTTTATTATCCACTTTAGCAATCATAAAAAGATTTGCATACCCTGAAAAGTCTAAAACTGTAGAAATATTACAGATGTAATGTACAGGGTCATAAAAAATAGATATGCAAAAATGTATTTAAAAAAAGTTGTCAATTTCACTAAATAATGACTAAATAATGAAAGCAACATAAAAAAGTACCAAACAAAATACAATAAGATAGCCCGAAAATACAAAAAAAACAATTATCGAATTATCGAAATTATGAATCACTTTCACTCAAGAAAGAAAAGACACAACATTGATAATTACTTATTATTATCGACTTTCTATGCAATATTTTAAAAAGAGGTTCGTAACTACCTATGCCACTGTTTAAAATTTTTGATGAACTTTGCAAGAAAACCTACCTACCTGCCACAAATAAATGAAATCACATCGAAAGGTATTAACCATAAAAAGTGAGGAACTTTAATTTGTCCCACATTAAGATAAGATACTAGGCAAATAGAAATAGCATAAATCAACAAGTTGCAAAAAGTTGCAGAAATTCTTTTTTTATTGAAAAGCCATAAGATTAGAGAAAAAAACTGGGTATCAAAAAATGTGTATCTATATGTAGAACATTCAGATATTTTTGGTCAAATTAACTAAATATGTACTTCGTTGCTAACATTTGCAATAACTCCAAATATTCTCGCATCTCCAAATGATGACTGAATGAATGAAAACTAATGGCTTAAAAACATCACCTGCTTGAACGCTATTCACCACAAAATATTTTGTAATTCGCGAACAACAAGTTTTGACTGATTATAAACTGCAACTTTTTGATAAGATTAATTAATAACTGCTCAATAACAAATCCGTCAAATTTTTGTACGCGTTTATGCGCCTCCATGGCAACGCATCAATATGATTTCATTGTTTTGCGATGCTTGAAACCCCACTTAACCATGATATAAAAAAATTGGGAAGTTCATATTTTTGAATAATTCACTATTTTAAGGTGTTCTGGCCCACAGTGCGGCTTTTCGATGTATTTGTCTCTGTTACGCTCGCATTCTTGTCCAAGTAGCGTTCAATAGTTTGTGTATAGATGTCACTTGCATTCCAGTTAAAAAACAAATTTCTGATAAACAACGGGTCTTACGAATTCCGGTTTTGAAAAATAATGGTTTGACAATTTACGAGTTTGATTTGACCTATTATAGGTCCTTGGTTTGATGAATAATGGTTCCAATAAAAACGGGCTTTATAAATTTCGAATTTGAATTGAGTGGGTTTGAAAAAATAAGGTACGGATAAAAAATTTCAAATTTCAGTTTTTATAGTGAATGTTTTTTACGATGAAAATTTCGGTTAAATACGGTCTTATAAATTCATGGTTTAACAAACCATAGGCGCTCGAAATAATAAAATTATATTCTATATCACTTTTTTGGTTTTGTTTCATTAAAAAAACGCAAACAAAATATCCTTGGAAGTAATTACTTCTTAAATACAGGTGGATATTTTTAGGGGACTGTTTTGGAGAGTAGGTATGTATTTCGGGAGATTTAATCCCAAACCCCCCTCTCTCTCGATAGGCCACTGGTATAAGCAATACATTATTTTGAGCCAAATTATTTGCCGACTGTTCACTTGAGAGGGTCAGGCTCAGTGATTCACTAACAAAATAATTATAAAAGGTGACTGACTGAAAAAAAAACTACAAACACGATTACAGAACCATTTATTTTTCCCCGCTTTGAGAAAAATTTATTTTTGTTAACAGTCGACAAACCACAAATATAGAGTATTTCAGTAAAAACTAAATCATGGAAATACTTTTAAATCTAAAATAACTTCATTTCTTAAGCTCGTATTACATGGAGAAAAAATTCACGATAAAATTCGCGAAAAAATTCACGACAAAATTCACAACAAAATTTGATCTCCATTTTATTCAAGGTCACTACGGTGAAGTGCCAAACATACTTAAGGATGAATCAAATACATCATTGTCTCAAACTTTTATACCTAAGGATAAAAAAAAAACATTTGAGTGCCCTTGAATAAATTTGAGATGAAATTTTGTCGTGAATTTTTTCTCTATGTAATACTTGCTTTATTTATCAAAGAATATTCTCTTACTGCGCTCGTTATTTAACCAACGCAACGGTTGTAAAAAGAGCTATTTTCACTGCTTATTGTAAAAACTAGTGGATCGCTTGAGGTATCTGCAGAATTCCTTTTATAATCTAAGGCCATAAAACCCCATACTTCCTAGAGCCAAAATATTATAGTTTAGCGTAAAATGTTTAACAAAACTTAATAGTTTTAAGGCTAAAACGTCACGACAAATCGAGAGATCAAGAGATTGGATATCGGGGGTCGATATTACGAGGTTATAGACTGTACATTGAAAAATCGTGATTTCACGTTTTTATGCAAATTACCGTAATTCTCTAAGTAAACCGGGTGATTTATGTCCGCGTGTCATGAGAAATCAACAATCGATAATGTACTCTGCCATACTGGGAGAGGAGAACTCCACCATAAAACCAGCTCAAATTTCCGGTGATAAAGGTGAAAAACAGATAGACTTTGATAGAAATATTTTTTGTTATGCCAAGCAGTGCCGTAGCCAGGGGGGGGGGGGGTTTGGGAGTAAAGGAGGTCCAACCCAATCTACAACAAATTACTCATGATCAAGGGCTCCAGGGAGAGTTAGAGCTCCCCCAATTTTTTGACCCTTTACTCCGGTTTGTGACTTGTGTTTGGTGTGATGTCGTGTTTTGACAATTTTGCCCTGCGGTGCTATGACGTAATTAATTAATACAATTTTAGTTTAATTCTAAGGAATTTTTATCAATAGCATTTAAAATGTGTAATAAATGGCATTCTTAGTATAATGTTTCTTAAAATTTTCATCTGCGGCGCATTAACGATTTGACAATAAATCAACACTCCATTCGTTATTGCTGCGGACTAGTTTTTTGACACTGACAATGACAGTTCCATTTGGATTCTGTTTTTATTTGCCAGTCGCCATATTAAAATCCAGAGAATTTGGAATCAGGTTATATATACCACCGCAATTAACCCACCCCTTTTTGGCAACTAACCCGATCTGCTTTTTCAAAAATATTTTATAGAAAACCTAAGAGATCAAAATTTTTAAATATTTTCTTTGTTTTTTTTTTGCCAATATTAAATATTGTTACAATTTTATTTAATTTTAAGCAATTTATTTGTCAACAACCTTTGTGGTGGCTCATTAAAGAGTTAATTTTGAAAAAAATCTGCAAATGAGACCAGATGAGACTTGTTTTTAAAAAGAAGTATTTTTGTTTCGTAAACACTAACGTAACACCTACCAAACCGCCCCTCTCCCCTGGTTGTAAATCAAAGTGTATGACGATGTTTAATGATGTATGGGGAGGGTGACCAGTGAAACCACTGATGGTTTCTTTTTTGGTTGAAGTAACTGATTTGGATGTTTTTTAACTTCTTTTTCTGCTCTTAATTGCCCTAGGAGCATAATCCATATCAGGTAACTTGGATAAGTACCAGTGCGGAACTATGCCTATTTGTGAGTGATTCAAGGTTGGAAATCAAAGTGTATGCTGGGGTTTAATGATGTATGGGGAGGGTAACCACTGAAACCACTGATGAGCTCACGCTGGTTACCCAGAGCGAAACATCGTTTAATCATTTCTCTTTTCGCTTTGGTCCTTTGTGTGTTCCTTATGGGATGCTCATCCAAGTCTGAATTTTCGTTATTTCCACCCAATATCTTTTGATCTTTTGTTTTTTGGTTTCTTTTCAGTTGAAGTAACTGATTTGGAGGTTTTGAAACTTCTTTTTTTGTTTTAACCTCAAAGTCATCACTCCAAGGACTCTACATAGCCATGTTTAATCGCAAAATATATAATTCAAGAACGCTCTTACTAAAATTTATTTCAATTCACCACAAACTTGTCACGGCACTGACTAAGAATATACGTAAATAAACATAATACCCCATTAGCATAGCGATTAAGTACCTGCCTATCGCCCATCCAATCAGAACCCTGTACACCCTTTCGGTAACCAATAACCCTTTTTCTTCGACCTGAATGTGTTTGACGTGAAATGTCTAATCACATGAATATTTAACGTTTATTTCAGTAGAAATTTTTGCGAAATTATACAATTTTAGAGTAACACTGTAAAACAAGGTGGGTCAACTGACATTGGAAGCACTATACCAAAAAGTAAAGTTATTGGGCAGTAAATTGGGACTACCAAAAACTATCTAACTAAGTAATTCCTTAAGTTTCTGTTAGTGACTACCTCAGGAAATGTCGAAGTGACGTTCAAAACGGGTCATGTGATATCCATACAGCAAATAAACATCAGAATTGGCTAAACTTTGAATGATGATATTGTTAAAACTAAGGCACCGTTTGAAGCACTGTTTTTGATTTTTTGCCGAAAATGCTAAGATTTCTTTCGAGAGCCATCAATTCGTAATATTTAAACATTTGAATCGATGGTTTATTCGCCAAAAATTCAAAAAAGTTCCCCGAGCCGTGTCTTAGTTTTTACAAAATGTGCTTTCCGTTCAAGGTTCAGGCAATTCTATTATTTGACCCATTAAGGTCACTGACAGAAAAAAATAATCTCTACCCTTATTTCCGTAGGCAAACATGTCATTTTTCCCACCGCACTTAATGTTCTATAATTTCCGATAGAATATTATTATAGCGTCCTCCATTCATCCATGTACCTTCCGACATTTTTCCTTGTCACGTGGGCTACAAGATCCTCGCAAAAATAACTGGAAAAGTCCGCGAAAAGCCCTCTTCCGCAGAAGATAAGCTGCCCATTCACATGTATGAAATTCAGCACATCAACCTTAAACAGGCTAGCAGCGAAGACCTTTTTAGCAGCCCTTAGTTTGCTTTAGCTGTATACTAGAGAGAATTGCGGCAGACCATTAAGAAGTAAAGTTGATTTAGAGCTACCGGTCAAGTTAATAAGAGATAAGATTTTGCAGTGCAATGTTGGTGCAAATAAATATTTTAATAAGTAAGTAAGATTAAGTTCCAATAAACGAAACGTTTTTTAAAAACTGTCGTAACCATCTCTGATTTTGTTAAATATACAGTATTTTCCACCCGAAATTTATCCACATTGATTGACGTCAACTGTCAACGAGAATTTTAGTCTAAATATTTTTGGCCACACTGATGACAGTACGGACAGGGCCTCATTCAGAATTTTTCGATTTCGTTTAGTTTTATCATGAGTTGATTGTAATAGAAAGTTTTTGAACCATTTTTTTGCCATTTTGTTATTGTTATCGTAAGAAAATTGATCATAGTGTACTAGATATGGCCAAGGCCGCAAGTGTTGATCCGATACATAAACGTAAATAGTGCGAACTTTACACATCATAGAAGGGACTGGTTATGAAATCTCAAATGAATGAAATTAAATGGTAATGTTAGGCATTTTCTGGAGGGAAGAAAGTTTGTCCGATTTTACCCAATATTGGTATACGTGGGTTTTTGGGGATAAGGAATACGAATTTTTTATCAGATTTAAAAAAATCAATATGGCGGATTCAAGATGGACGATTTTTGGTCATGTTTCGCTAACCAATTTTAACTGACTTATACCCATCCGATTGTCTTCCAATTTGGTATGTGTTTATAGTTTCGGTGACAATCAATTATCAATCACCCACCTCCCCCTAATGAGGAAAGTGGAGGGGAAAAATATTTAGCTTGTGCGATTTTAACCAAAATTGGTATACGGGGGTTTTTGAGGATAAAGTATACGAATTTTTGATCAGATTTTGAAAATTAAATCTGGCGAATTCAAGATGGACGATTGTCTTTAAATTTGGTATGCGTTTATAGTTCCGGTAAAAATAAAATAATATGGTATTATCAGGTACCCATCTCCCCTAACGAGGGAAGTGGGGGGGGGGGAAAATATTTAGTTTGTTCGATTTTAATCAAAATTGGTATACAAGAGAGCGATACATGAGTTTTTTTTTTATCAGATTTGAAAATTTCAATACGGCGGATTCAAAATGGACGATTTTACCCCAAGTCGTCCATTTTGAATCCGCCATATTGACATTTTTAAATCTAATTAAAAATTCATAATCCCCTTCTCTAAGAAGCGCTGTATGAAAATTTTGATTAAAATCGAACAAACTAAATCATTTCCCCCCTCCACTTTCCTCGTTAGGGGGAGGCGGGCACCTGATAATACCATATTATTCTATTGTCACCAGAACTATAATCGCATATCAAATTTAAAGACAATCGGATGCGTATAAATCAGTTAAAATTAGTTAGCAAAAAATAAACAAGAATCGTTTATCTTGAATCCGCTATACAGAATTTTCAAAATCTGATCAAAAATTCGTATTTCTTATCCCCAAAAAACCTTTTATACCAATTTTGGTTGAAATCGGACAACTTAGGTGTTTTCCCCTCTCCACTCCTCGTAGTCGGATGTGTATAATTCAGTTAAAATTGGTTAGCAAAACATGAATAAAAATCGTCCATCTGGAACTTTCCATTTTTTAATTTTCAAATTCTGATAAAAAAATTCGTATTCCTTATGGCCAAAAATCTTTATATAATAAATTTGACGACAGGCGAATGTTTATAAGTCAGTTAAAATTGGTTAATAAAACACGACTAAAAATCGTGCCTCTTGAATCCGCCATATTAAATTTTAAAAATCTAATCAAAAATTCGTATTTCTTATGCGTAAAAAGCTCCGTATACCAATTTTGGTTAACATCGGACAAACTTAGGTGTTTTTCTCCCTCCAATCCCCTTGTATGGGGGGGAGGGAGGTGCCTAATAATACTATCTAATTGTATTGTTACCGGAACTATAAAAGCATACCAAATTTAAAGACAATCGGATGTGTATAAGTAAGTTAAAATTGGTTAAAAAACATGACCAAAAATCGTCCATCTTGAATCCAGCATATTGAATTTTCAAAATCTGATCAAAAATTCGTATTTCTTATCCTCAAAAACCCATTTTGGTTGAAATCGGATAAACTTGACCGTTTTTCCCCCTCCAGAAGGGGTGCCTAATAATGTTATATTATTGTATTGTCTCCGGAACTATAATCGCATACCACATTTGAATTCAATCGGACATCTAGAGGTTAGTCAAAATTGAGTTGCAAGATTTGACCCGAACATATAAACATACATACATAGAGGTGAAGTTAAATAAAAGCTTCTAATAAAAAATACGCAAAATTTAAAGCCGGTCCAGCATTTTTAAACGTCTAAATTGAATTTAAATTCATTATTTTTTGGGTGACTTCGGTCACCAGTCTTGGTCTCTCTCAGGCATTATGAGTCTGCATTACGTTTTCTTTGTTATGTTCGGTGTACAAATAAAAACGAATATCATGGCTGCCTTAACAGGCATATTTCATAATAATATATTTTTCATTCATAAAGTATCTCTGGCATCTTGCTGTTCACTCTGGTGCATTTGATTGATATGAAAGCGTAATATAAGGGGTTATTCGGAGTGATTTAAAGTTAGCAGTGTATTTATAATGCCGATTACCAAAACCTAGGGCGTTTGATTTTGGCAACTTAAAAATTTGGTTTTTGTTCTATGGAAAGTGAGGTTATGTTTTGTCTAAATAAAAATGGAATGAACTGTAAGTTGGAGCAACAAAACCGTACATTTTTTGTCGGTTGTTTTTTTTAACGTGAGTTGACTTCATGGACAATGATTTTAACATTTAACACAGAAAGGGATCAGTTATTACAGTTGGACAAGAACTATAACTGTGGATTTGAAAGAACCTTGCCATTTTCTTATGGTGAATGTGTTTCGGTTTTCTACGAAATTAGTTGCATGGATGGTGACAAAAAATATGTTGGCCAAACGAGACGCTCTATTCAAACACGATTCAAAGAACACTTAGCACACTTAAAATACGGAAGAACAGAAAAGTCAAATGTGACAGAGCATGCTTTTGAAAACAATCATAGATTCACATTAGATAACCTAAAACTTCTAAAAAGTGTACCAAACAAAAGACTTTTGAATGCATATGAAAGTATGGAAAGTACCAAATCCAGAAATAGTTTAAATAAAGATAGAGGCCCCATTCCGTTTAGTACACTTTATTATTTAGTTGAGGGGAGACAGGATTATAAAGCGTGACCAATCACAAATGATTAGTCTTATCTCCGTGCACTAAAAGATAGTATATAAGATAGAGTGTAGGTTCATTTATTTTATTGTTTATCATCTCCTGATGATGCTAACGTTGTTAGCGAAATGCGCGTCGAGTGCAAAAAAGTGTAGTTTTGGTTTGTGGAAAACAATCATAACTTTGTTATAGTGCGACCAAAGGTTTCAAATTTTCAACATAGTTGCCTATAAAAGCACGACATTCAGTCGGGAGAGGCAGTTTCATAAACCCGGTTGTAAGGCGCCCTTATGCTCAAATGGGTATTTCTCTTACTTTTCCTTTTTTAAATAATTATAAAAAAGGGATTTAGTAAAGGTGAATAAATAACAAAATCAATTAATAGCGAGCTTTCCCTCAAAAAGGTAATGGTAACCGTAGATCCGGATTTCGCACTTGTGGTGCTCATCAGTACGGTGCTAGGAATTAAGAGATGAAATGACAAAATGATGATGTAAAAATATGACACAGGATTCATGTCAAAGACAACCATCTGTCAAATTGCAGAATCGGCAGATGTACCTTCATTTTGAAGGAAAATTAAGCGTCTCTACGGAGACAGATATAATTATCTTTACAGATATAATAAGCTCTGGAGTTAAATTTATTAACTCGTTAAATTTATTTATGTAATTGTTTTTTGTTTTAGATAGCCACTGCAGATCAAGAAAGTAAAAAACTTTATTTTTTTTTTAAATAAATATGCATAGTATGATATTAAAGAAGTATCAGTTTATAAGTTTTGTTTAAAAATTAAATTACTCACTAAGTTTTTGTTCTTTCTAACATAAGTAATTACTATATACGCCACTGTTTCAATCAATCAATCAATTCAATCAATCAACACAAAAATATTTAAAGAAAACCGACCAAAACAATGTTTTAAATCCGATCTTTTCCATTTTTCTGATTTATTCCCACCAAGCCCAACCTAATGCCAAAACTTGGCCCATACTCAGTGGCGTATGCAGAAATTTTGTTTCTAGGGGGGGGGGCTTAAGATTTCTGGGGGGACTTAAGTAACAACATAGTTTCAGATGACAATTTATTTTTGATTTTTGGGAGAGTTTAATCTTTAGGAGTCAATATTGATTAGATCTAGGGAGCAAACAAACACTAAACCCATCCCTGCATACGCCACTGCCTATGGCTTTAAAGAGTACTTACTTTATTGATTAAATGAGATAAAAAATTCAAGTAAATAGAGTTGGTTTTTGTTTTTAACATTTTTCTTATTTATTGACAAATTAAAGCATATGCCCTCGCTCAAATTATATTCTGCCTACGCCCTTAATTACCTTTTAAATACGACTAGCCCTTAAGAAAAACCATCAGAGAAAATAAAACACAAAAAGGTTTTAGTCTTATTTACGTATTTTTTTTTAAATTAACTTTCCCAAATACTAAAGTCCCCCTAAATTATAATCCTGGTTACGCTTCTATGCAGTATTTAAGTACCTTTCAAATGACACCCCAATCATGAAAACTACATAAAAAAACATACGATCCTAATAGAATTTCATTTTTTCATCTAAAGTACAATATCTTCAAAATATCAAAAAATGTTCACCGTAGGCCATGAACCCATGTTATCCGTGTGGGATTCTTTAATGGAGTGGTTAGCCTAGAATCCAAGAGGGTGCACAATAAGCCAGTAATGGCTGCACTGTAGGTTGCCACCAGGCAGGCTGGAGTCACAATCGAGGGGTTTTAGTTCGTAAGAATCCAACACTACCCGGGCTCTCCTGGTCGAGGAGAAATGACTCTGGCATGAAAGTAGTTTAGTAGTTCGGGCGTCTTATGCAAGATTTCGTCTTGAGATCCTTAAAAAAAAGAGGTCAGAAGAGACTTTCGCAAATATCGCTTTTGTCCATTGAAAAAAAAATAGGTGCAAGGATAATAGCCTATAAAGAAAATGACCGCTACATGTAACTGATATTTGTGAGCCTAAATCAGTTGGTATTAACAAAATTTCCCTAAATCTGAGGCTAATAATTAGAAGGGTTATCGCACAGCACTTATGAAAGGCAACAAATTAGTCATTCCGATTGTATAACAGCATTGAATAAATCCAAACACTATATTTATAACAAAAATACGCAAAAAAGCCAAAAACACTTTATTTTGACTAAAAAAACAAGGCAGTAACATCCTAGTAACTTTTACTTTGGTTCAAACAAGTGTGTAGCTAATAAAAAAGTAGGCAAATATATACCATGTTTACACCGGGGCTTTAAACCCATCTAAAAATGACATAACTTTACTTTTGCTATTATCATGGTAAAAAATACCATTTACTGATTGTGGAAAAGACACATCAGAAAAAAAAATACGATTCGATTAATATGACTACGTTTTTTTAGGCTCATAACTGTCACTTACATGAGGCGGTCATTTTTGTTAAATTTCTCAGGGGATATTATCATTCCACCTATTTTTACTTCCGTGTTGAACATTCGAATTACATTCTGACACAAAAAGTGGAGATTTTTAGAAGTATATTTTACGAAGAGTTAAAAAGCACCTACTTCGTCGCTATTAAGCTTTATTGGTTCTTGTGAAAAATGTAAAATCCAGTTGTAATATTTTGTTATATTTTGTTTTATACAACTCCATGGTAAAACCTAGATAATCCGCTTCTTCACTTATTTTTCATCAACGTCATCGAATAAACGCTATCGTTGCCAAATCCTCAAAAAAAAAGAAAAATAATTACCGTTACGTTGTTACTGGTGCATAGGTGCAGCTTTATCTTTCTACTAACCACAGCCAGAGTCAGCTATACTTTATCGTGCAGTGAACAAGCTGGAAAGATACTCTAACCCAGGAAGTTAAGGCTTAAACTTCACACACAGGCGCCCTTCACTTTGTCTGCTAAAAGTAATATTTTTTTTTCGTATGAAATGACTTTTGAGATTAGGCAAAATAAGGTAATAAAGAAGAAGTATAACGTACTATTATAACTCGTTAATATTAATCTCCTCCATAGACGGATAAATTAATATCATAATTGGAATCACATCTTTTGACTTCAGAGCTATGAAAATAAAGTCAGGTATAGGTACTACTATACAGGGTGGAGACTTTAAATGGAATATTAACCGTTGCGGGTTAAAAAAACGTTCAAAAAATGCTAAAACGCGTCAACTAAGATTTTTAGCAGCAAAAATTTTCGGCAAAAAATTTTTGTGAACAGACCCTCAGAAAAGGGTCTATTCACATACACCTTTTTTTTTAATGAGAAGATCCCGCTTGTAGCACTTTTTTGGAAAGCTTATCGAAAAAGAAAAACGCTCGTGTAATTTTTTTTTGACATTTGTCAATATATGTGTCAAAATCCTCAAAAGAAAAATCGTTCTGTTGGGCTTCAAATGCCCCTAGAGAGCTGGAAATTTGTTTTTTAGGAAAATCCAAAAACACTTAGACTAGTATTTTTAGCAATCAAAATTTTCGGCGTAAAACTTTTGTGAACGGACCCTCAGAAAGGAGTGTATTAAAATATAACTTTTTTTTTAAATGAGAAGACCACGCTTGTATCACCATTTTTTTTTGACATTTGTCAATTCATATGTCAAAAATTCTCAAAAAGTGAATGTTTTGGACTGTAGATGGAACTGCCCCAGGCGGGTTGGAAATTTGTTTTTTTCCTTTGCAAAGAAAAGTTGTATGTGAATAGACCCCGTTCTGAGGGACAAATTTCTAATCCGCTAGGGGCAATGTTCCATTACTATTTTTTAAGGATTTTTGATACAGAAATTGACAAATGTTAAAAAAAAGTACACGAGCTTTCCAACAAGGTACCACAAGCGAGGCCTTCTCATTTGAAAAAAAAGGTGTATGTTAATAGACCCCATTCTGAGGGTTCGTTCACAAACATTTTATGCCAAAAATTTTGATTGCTAAAAATATTAATTGACGTGATTTTGCATTTTTCTACAAAATAAATATCCAACCCGCTGGGGGCAATGTTACATTTGAAGTTTGAAACAATAATTTTTTGAGGATTTTGACACATGGATTGACAAATGTCAAAATAAATTACACGAGCGTTTTTATTTTTCCATAATCTTTCCAACAAGGTGCAACAAGCGGGGTCTTTTCATTTGAAAAAAAAAGTTGTATGTGAATAGGTGGTCCGCTTACAAAAATTTTTTTCCTTCAGTCGATTTTTTTTTCGAGGGGAGCATCTTTTGGCATCATGAAATTTTTTTAGACTGCATCCCCTCGAGGGGTAAACGTATAGTTCCTATATTTTGAAAAGAGGGAAGTAGGTCGAGTGATACCTTATTAGGTTTCTTAAAGGTCTTTACAAACGTGTAAAAATTTATAAAATCTATTTTTTCTTCCAGGATAGATTCCTACGAGGCGGAAAATTTACCTGTATAATTACAACTTACTTTATAACTGAATGTTTCAAACACGAATCAAAAGATTTTGGACATTTTCACACGGTTGTCCCCCTCGAATAAAAAATTGATATGCATAGTATTTTGAAGTTATTTGATATTAATTAAGTGTAGCATTTTAAAATTCCGATGCACTCTTTTTACATCAATAAAATACTACAGGTATTAGCTTATTACAAAATGTTTTACGTAACATATAAATAGATGATAATTTTGGTGACCCTTCATAGATACCATTAACCTTGCAGACCTAAACCCAAAACCCGAAAGTTTTCATTATTTTGTTTTCTTCTTGATCTTTTTTGCTTCTTGGTTCGCTATTACGCTAAATTTGGTGATCCAATCAACCAAATAAGTTGTGAGGTATAGCTTTGTGTAGGACCAATGATCTTTGTTTGTACAGATGAATGTTTAAAAATCATGCAGGTAATTACACTCGCTCAAAGTAGAAAAAATAAATATTGCTAGCGAAAACTGCCTACTGCCGTGGCTGGATTTCCGACAGTGTCGTGGGATATTATTTTCCATTTTTTTTCAAGTAGGTCTAATGGCTTGTTTTAGAAATATCATAGGTAGTCCGAGGCCTGTAATCTGTGGCCTGTTTATGCTCATATGTTTAAGGCAGTTTATGGTAATTTGTGGGATTGGGTTAGCCGGCGAATAACCAATCCATATTGACCAATTCAATTGTTATTGTGGGGGGGGGGGGGTAATGATATATTATGACAAACCGAAGATAACCAATAAATGCCCTAAATCTCCTTATTCACAACCATGCTCAAAGAATGACGTAATCCTGCCGTTGCGCGTGTTATTATTTTAATTATATAAAGATTAGAAAGTATAAAAAAGTCCACATAAGCACTCGATAACTAAGATAAGAAAGAGCAAGATGTGGTTGGTTACACTTTCTATAACAAGTTTAAATTAATTTGCATGCCTATCGAACTTTCACTAAAGCTTTAAGAAAACTTTTGATTAATCCAAACAGAATTTTTCTTTTGCGGCAGACTTGATTAATCTCTTGAGCAAGGTTTACTCCTCAAAATGTTCGTAACTAGCACCAACCCGTTTAAAAACTCATCAAGCCATTTTTTAAGGCATTATGGATGTAAATTTAAAAAATCATTTTCAAGGCCCTCGGAAAGGGGGTTAAAACACCTGTGTCCCGTCTCCTCCCGAGTTTTAAGTCTTGAGTGTTTAAGTTTACCGTCCAGAGTGTTCAGAAGAGGAAATAAAAAATAGAATATGTTTACGCGTTACGTAAAAGATACTTGCATTAGAACTTAGAGGATGCAAAAAATGCAATGGTGCTATACCGCATTCGGCCGCGTCACTGCGGTACCAGCGTTCAAACGCGCTCTTGATACAAACCATATTTATATTGAGAAGATTAATACCTGGAATTTGACACCTCAATTAAGTGGTTCGGTTACGTTAT
Organism: Oxystoma pomonae; assembly: GCA_963921995.1. NCBI lineage: Eukaryota > Metazoa > Arthropoda > Insecta > Coleoptera > Brentidae > Oxystoma > Oxystoma pomonae. Next base: position 86,879,393 of record OY998166.1, on the reverse strand, counting down.
GGGTGAAATTTGCTTAAAAAAAACTATCTTTTGGGCGCTGGTGCCGCGGTGACGCGGTCGGATGCCAAATGACACTTTGATAATATTGCATTTTTTACATTCCCTAAGTGTGAGTCCTAATATAAGTAAAAAATGTCAAAAAATTGGTCCAAAAGCAATTTTTTTAACATTTCTGACCAAATGTCGACTGGCAACATTAGCGTTCTTGAAATGGTTGTTTCATTTTCACTTTCTTAAACATTTTGAGTGGTTTCATAGTCTATCAAAAAATTTACAGCCGTATCTCGTACTACCTCATTACTTCACCGCGGAAACTTTGATTCCCGGCCTTTACCTACATAACATATTCTTGTTGCAAGAATATTCCCTCAAATTGATTTTTGGAATATTCTATTGCGAATATAACATGAATGTTAGAGACCTATTTTTTGTTGAATATTCTTTAATAGCTTGTGATAGTTATATTTCTTTGATAATAAGAGAATAATATTCCCATGATAATGTGATAATCCAGTTATTTTTAAGAATATTTTTGTCAGGATTTTGACATGTTGGCTGAAAATATTACTTTCTTATTAAAACAACGCGATTTAGATGATTTTATTACGATCCCAGTCAACATATAGGCAGGTCTAATAGGTGTAGCAGATTTTTGGTGATTTCGCGTTTTTCTTAAGGGGTTATCTATATATATAGGCATACCTTTAATATAGGTATACGCTTTACCTGCAGTTGATTCCAAATTTAAAATGAACCAATTTTTTGACAATGACATTGAAAGTACTGTGGATAGATTTCATGCTACCATATTGAAATGGTAAACGGAAAGAACCCCCCAGGTTGTGTGGATCTATAGCTTGAGTTGCGTTGGGTTTGGGTTAGTCATGGAGATTTTTCGGGTTGATTTTTTTTCCGAGGTTTTTTCATAGGGTTTTTCTTTTCCGGTTTTTATTAAGTTTTTGTTACCATTTCGGCTTTCGGGAAAATGGGTCTTCATCTTAAATCGTTAACAGACCTTTTTTGATTTTTATAACTGAATGTTAAATATGTTTATTAAAAAATACAAAGATTTATTGATACTTGATTTTTGGCATACTATTCTCAAATTTTGGAAAAGTCTCCACGTAAATTACTACCATTTTGCAAAAAAAACATTCTGGGAATATTATAGTCACAATTTGGAAACGTCCCCAATTATATTACCATCAATTTGCGAAAAAGTCATTCTGGGAATATTATACTCATATTTTGGGGAAATGCCTAGGTATATTACTCATTTTTCTAAAAAAAAAACGTTATGGCCGTATTACAGTTGAATAAACATTTGCACAGTAGACTTGTGTTGTCGCAGTGAAAGGTTCTCGATTTTCGCACACAAACCATAAAATCAGATAAAATTAATTTTTAGTTAAAAAAAATAGCTTAGAAGATGACGAGACAAACTTGGTCTTCCGTCAACATTACTTTCTATCTAAGCAATCTTGTTCTAAAAGCAATTTCTTTACTTTTTCTTCATTAGCCCTTTAATTTTTCCTCGCTGCATACATAATCAATAAGCTCTTTTTCTTTTCGGCCGTAATTTTCATATCTAATTTATTTCTAATTTCCATCTTGAATTATGCATTTCAGCCCCTTACGCCACGGCTCGGATCGGACTCAATGGCGGATGTCTCCTCAATTCTAGGGAGGGGGTAATCAGATTTTGATTTGTTTGTTTGCCAAATTTTTTGCCAAAAATTTTTAGAGACATGTTAAAAATGTCATTTTTTGAAAGCTAAGCAGAGGTAGTTCTTTAAAAGTTTGGATCCCTTTTAAGTTTTTGTAAAATATTAAGTGTAAGGAAGTGATCCTTCCTCACTTAGGCTCTACTTTTAATTGATCTCCTACACTGCTTAACCTCATATTTATAGTTAGCCTGTTAAAGTCGTTTTTTGGCGTCAGAAGATTTAAAGATTTCAAAGGATTTGAAAACCGCTCCTCGAACTGTTTTGAAAGCGTTTCAATCACGATTTCAATATGGCGGGAGTTGTCATTTGTCAAAATACGCGAGTAGTGTTGGATTATGGAGCACCCGCTATTTTTTTGTTTTTTCAATAATAAAATGATGGAGTCTGATTTGGTAATGTGGCAAATTCAATTAGGAGAATTCCTCTTAGAGGTATATTCAGATAAGTTATTTAATGGATAATTTATATATCAAAATAACAAAATATCCCATTTTTATAAAGTACTTTACAGCAATAAGTTAGGTTAGGTTTTGTAAAACTGTCACTGGGAAGTGTATTTTGGCGTTGTGGTTGAACAGGTGATGTCACATTTCGAAATCACGCAAGCATCGTGTTCTACGCCAAAAAACGACTTAAAATTGGAACATTGTAATTTCGCAGCTTTTAGATATGTATACAGGGTGAATCAAAATTTCCTAGAAAGACTTTAACTGTAGGTAGAATTTCTTGATCTGAACAAGAATTAGTGAAATATACTTTTGTAAACTCTTTCGTTTCAGAGATATTTGCATTTAAAAATTATTAATATTTTCTGTGAACCACCCTTTACTATGTTGGGAATTTGGAACCTTTGGTTGCACTAAAACAAAATTATGATTGTTTTCCACAAACCAAAACTACACTTTTTGCACTCGACGCGCGTTTCGCTAACAACGTTAGCATCATCAGGAGACGATAAACAATGAACTAAATTAATCTACGCTCTATCTTATATACAATGCTTTAGTGGGCGGAGATAAGACTAATAATTTGTGATTGATAAGGATTTTTTTTTAAAATAAATTGGACTTGACCTATACAGAAAAGGCACGGCCACCAACAGGTATATTCCAAATGACTCTTTTCATTGCTTACAACATAAGCTTGCAAGTTTGCACTTTTTAACATATAGATTAGTAAATTTCCCCTTAAACAAAGAAAGATTTGAAGCAGAAAAGAATAGGATTAGGAATATAGCTGGCGAAAACGGTTACGACGAAGGCTTAATAAATAAGCTGATAAATAGACATTCTTTTCAAAAGACCTTTCGGAATTCTACCTTTTTCAGACAAAAAGATACCTGCGACTCAAAATTTGTATCAATTCCTTATAATCCTAATTATACGAAAGGATTACACAAAGTATTTAATAACACCGGTCTTAAATTAGTATATCAATCCGGTAACACAATAAGAAGCTTACTAGGAAATCCCAAGGATAAAACTACAGTTCTAGAAAAAAGTGGAATTTACGAAATTAGTTGCATGGATTGTGACAAAAAATATGTTGGCCAAACGAGACGCTCTATTCAAACACGTTTTAAAGAACATTTAGCACACTTAAAATACGGAAGAACAGAAAAGTCAAGTGTGGCCGAGCATGCTTTTGAAAACAATCATAGATTCACATTAGATAACCTAAAACTTCTAAAAAGTGTACCAAACAAAAGACTTTTGAATGCATATGAAAGTATGGAAATCATTAAATCCAGAAATAGTTTAAATAAAGATAGAGGACCCATCCCGTTTAGTACACTTTATTCTTTGGTTGAGGGGAGATAGGATTAAAAATCCTGATCAATCACAAATTATTAGTCTTATCTCCGCCCACTAAAGGATTGTATATAAGATAGAGCGTATATTAATTTAGTTCATTGTTTATCGTCTCCTGATGATGCTAACGTTGTTAGCGAAACGCGCGTCGAGTGCAAAAAAGTGTAGTTTTGGTTTGTGGAAAACCATCATAATTTTGTTTTTTTGTTTTTGAACCACCCTTTACTTCGTGGTGTAGTCCAATTTTTTGATGAGCGGACTGACGTCATATTTTTCGATCTCTATTTGATACATTGGTTTAGACAGCGACAATAAATATGTAAAAAAACGTCATGTCGTTGATTGTTTTAACTGTTACTTCAAATTGACAACAACAAATTATTTGACATGCGAACTGTTTACAACAAAGAAATACGTTTTCAGAGGTAAAAGTGACGTCAGTCCGCTCATTAAAAAATTGGACTATAGAAACCTCAATTGTTGAAAACAAAACTTTGACAACTCGAAAATGCTTGACAAAAACCCTAAAACATGTCATTGTCAGCACACGTAGACTTGGTTGGTAAATTATTTTACAAGCGATTCCCAAAAAAATACAAATATTTTACTCCCAAATTTAGAGAAACAAAATATGAAATTTAAACAAAATATTCATGCAACTTTTCGTAGATTAATGATAACTAACCACTGTTCAAATATTTCTAGGGAATTTTGTGTCACCCTGTATAGGGATTCAAAGACGTAAATAAACAACACAGAAATGAAAATATTATGGTGTTCGTTAATGACACTAAATATTTCTCTTAGAAACAAGAAATACTTGTAAATAAAGATATTTCAAATTTCATTCATAAAGTCACATGACCTGGAATTAATTAGGGAACTTGGACTAGTAGACGATTACCGGGTAATAAACAATATAACATAAGGCTATAGTTCCTCTCCAGATTTTAATTAAAAAAAAGTACTAGCAACGCCTTGTTCTTTAATTTTTTAATCTTTTGCCAGAGTGCACAGGGAAAACTAAACATCAAAATTAGCTGAAATTTTGCAGCGGTGATCATTTTTAAATGCTTAACAAAAATATCTGAAGGATTTTTGAAAATTCTCAATTATTTTTTCTTCAAAATAAAATCTCTGGTGCTGTCATCTATCCCAAAATCCTTAAAATAATTGCGGTTTAGAACAAACCCGATTTACAAAAAAATAGAGAAATACTTACAATTTCCTCTGGATTACATTTTTCCTTTTTATATTTCCTTGCTTTAGCGAAAATAAAAACTAAGTGTCCTTTTTTTTTAAAAGCTTGTGCACTCCGAAAAAGAAAAGAAATCCATCAATAACACTTCATTGAATTTGGGAGACACACGCAGTTCAAGTGTTGGCCGATAGATCGCAGAATTTATACGATTCCGCGTGTGCGGTCGCCCGCCGAAAAAGGCCTAGCGCTGCGGGGGCATTACCCCGAGCCTATCAAAGAACCAAGAGAACTTTACTGGCTCGCTGGGATTACTAGGAATTCGCATAGAAACATTCGGCGCCCATAACCTTACATAATTTTTTTACCATTTTTTTAAAATTTAAATTATTGCCCCATAGTTGTACAAGTGTACTAGTGAAATCTTGAAACGCAAAGGATAGATTTTAAAACCTCAGTTTCAAAAACACACGGATACTTGAGTACTAACAAAACAGGTCAGTAAAGCTCCATTTAGAGGTTGGAAAGACTCTTGCTAGTCGTTGACGCTCCTGTTCAAAATAGAGTACGTTTATTTCGTCTAGCGCTCGTAGCCGATTTTTAAATCTGCATGCTTTTAAGTTAACCTGTTGTCGGTATCAGCTAGCGGAGTGTTTCGAATTCAATTATAAATGCACCTGTAAATGCAACCTTAAACATTACACCCAGTTACTTTAATACGTAGTTGGGTAGCGTTTTTAATTTTACTTTGTTTTTTAGCGGCGCAGAACGCGAAAAGTCAAAATAAGTAACCTAGCCCCAAATTTTTGACCCGGTGCTAAAAAATCTCTGGTGTCCCACTGTGGATAAACATAAATAAAGTCTCCGCGTGCCCATGGAAAACAAATTCAATGACGTAAAATTTTGCAAAAAATCAGGTCGACATAGTTAAATTGATTGTGTGTGTTGCTAAAAACAATTCCCCAGATTGTACCTATGACCTTAAAAAGATGGTTATGATTGAGAAATTATATATATATAATTGTTATTTGTTTCTTAAGGTACATGGCAACATGGCAACTGAACATCTTTCGCCAACTGGCCGCATAGATATGAGGACCCCCGGAAATCCCCCGTTACTGCGGTTCGGGCGGCGGTCTCGCAAATACATTTCGCCGTGGCCGTCGTGCTTTAAATTGTATGAAACTTGATGAAACATACATGAGCCCTGCCCCTTCTGCCAGAATAACGTATACCGGGTCGCTTCTTGGTTTTGGTTTACAAATGAATACAGCAATTGAACCTTATAACCAAAAGAAAAATTAGGAATACGACGCTTTGCAGAAAAAATGCAGGAAATACTCGATTCAGTGCCATAACTGCGGGTGGGCAACAGGGGCACCTGCACAGGACTCAAAACAGTGAGGGCGCAAAACACTTGACAAAAAGACTCTAGTTTTTTTTAACAAGTCTTGAAAACAAGGAACAAAATATAATTAAATACTCTTGCAATTGAGCAAGCTTCCAACCTTCTGAGAATTTTGAATGAATGTAGAAATGCGGGCGGGACAATTCCCATGAACGCAGGCCACCTTGCTGTGTCTGTTGCACGACCACTATCCATGGTTTAGCTCTGGAAGCCTGCCTCTTTCGCAAAAGAACAGATTTTTGATTTTGACTTTGATAAATGTTTTGAGAAGGTCAAGAGCTTTGGAACAATTTTGTAATTGTTTGCAGTTTTAACTTTCTTTATGTAGGTTTCTGTTTTGGCTTAATTCGTTGCAAATATGTATATAACGAGTAGATATTCTTTTTTTTCTATCTGTGATCTTAGCTCAGAAAATGTCATGTGATATGCATACTTTTAGGAGTCAAATAAACATCAGAATGTGCTGAACTTTGAATGGAAGACACATTTTGTAAAAACTAAGATACGACTCGATTCGAACATTTGAATCAGTGGCCTTAAAGAGAAATTTTAACTTATTCGGTAAGAAAATCACAATCATGCTCCCAGATGTGTCTTAGTTTTTTCAAAATGTGCCTTCCATTCAGAGTTCAGGCAATTCTGATGTTTATGTGACTCCAAAAAGTATGAATATCAGGAAGGATTTTGAAGGTCACTTCGACATTTCCTGAACTAAGGTCACTGACAGAAAAAATAACAATCTTTATTCTTAATAAAAACGATTTCGATTTTAACTTTTTTTTATAAAAAGGCGCCTAATTTGCTCCTTGCACAGGGCGTATTTTACCTGTGTTACGGCAATGCATGTTTGTATAAAACTACCTTTAACCTTAAATTACTAATAATCTCGCAGTGTTCTTCACAACATTTCTGTAAATTTTTTTACATTTTAGTAACCCTAATTTTAATAATATAACCAGCGCTGTCACTCCACCTTAACTAATTAAATGGGCAAACAGATTAAATCTTTTTACAAGAATAAATTTGAGAAAATAAAAGTATTAACTTCCTTTCCTTAGGGAAACAAACCTTTTTTTGATTTTTTCCACAAACACGTATTAAAGTCAAACAAACATTGATGGACAACTTAATTTGACCATTTGTTCCCACTCTTTAAGAGATTGAATCCATGTCCCCATTTAGTTGAGTTGGGGAGCAACAGTAATAGTTTTATTATTAAAATCTGAGGATAGATTTTTTAAAATTTGAAACATATGCGTTCTAAAATGTAAAAAAATTTACATAAATAATTTGTTGGAAATACTGTGAGTTTTATTTTACTATCTTTATAATGTCCTTTTTTAGGAGAAACTAGACAAAAGATAAGCAAACGTTTTTTAAAAGTCCCCACAAAAGTAAAATATCTAACTTATAATTTTTTCGTGTGTTCCACTGATTTTCGTTGTGCAGACTATCGAACTTAGTTATAATATCAATGCGTTCTCGGTCTTTCTTGCCCCTTGCCGGAGCGCGATATTCCGTCTTTATTCCGGCGTTAGGGAACCAAATATAAACCTCTTTCCACGGCCATGCAGAATAGCCATATTAACTTGATAATTAGGTGTGTTATTCGACTTGCAGATGAGCTTCTGCTGAGCTCTTTGCTGGAATAAAAAGTAGCAAGCCCCCCCTTTCCAGCGAGATATCGCGTATAAAATTCGAAGGGGGTGTTTGTGATGGCACCATTCTCCAAAGTTGTCGGTCGGGTAAGGTCCTCCTCACAGGTTTACTCTTGTCCTCTGAGAGGTTAATTTTCTCGTTGACGTCACACCTCAGCGATCTTTGTTTGATTGGGCTCGGTATAGGCGGCAAAGATCTCACACATCTTCTTGTGACAGTGATTATAGTTGGGGAAGATCAGGCCGGTATTTGTAGCTGAAAATAAATAAAAAAACATTTATATTATCGAGCTTTTGGATTTAATCCAAATCGGTTAAGATCGATCTAAAATAGTGACGACACAAATCTGCACAGAGAGGAATCGAAAATACAAAAATGTTTAGAAAACAAGGGTCAGAAAGCTTAAGAATGAAGGTTAAGTTTGTGATAATACCGAAAAATAGTGGCGCCATCTATATTTAGAGCGACAAAAACGGCGCGCGGCGGTTTGGTGCATTTGTGATCATCGGTGTGTGCGGTGGCTTGTACCAAGATGTCGCTTTATTTGAACGAGAGTTCAGCTTTTAAATATACGTAAGACAAATAAAGTATTCTAAATTAAAAATTAAACGGTGGGATTTACTATAAAGAACTTTTTGGTTTTAAGCATTTTAAACCAACCCTCTTTGAATTTTGGACATAGTTTGATTTATAAGAAAACTTTTAATACATTTTTTATTGAATAACCATCTTAACACAATCTTTTCTTCGATTTAACAGGAAATTTTCAATTTGGAAGAAACGAAAATTAAAAAATTTAAACCCACGCGAGGTTTAAATAGTAAACACTCTGTAGAATAAATGACACTTGTTAATTCATTTTTCCAAATAATATTTGATGTCACACAACGATTTAGATGTGTAATAATAAAATAAGAAGTTTGTATTTATTTAAAAGGTGTTTTTAGTTCTGAACTGTATTAAAAAACTTAAATGCAAGTTTTTTTAAATTTCTGTCGAAATGTCAGTTTAAAAATATTATGCTTGCACCTTGGTTTGCACCAACCTCTACTGATGAAAGCTACAGCTTTAAAATGAGTGGGCTTTGAGTAAGGAAATATTTTCTGACGGAGCTTTTAGATAACCTCAATGTTTTAGTTTCAGTTTGTAAATAAACTAATATAGTAGTTTTGGGTTTTTTTGTTTGGTATATTTTTCGTGCATAATCAGTGACCTTCACTTATGTTTGTTTTGTCTCGTAGTGCCCTCATAAATATATTTTTTATTAGATAGTAATAGAAGAAAATTTGTCTTTGAAATGTGATCGCCTTCGGGCACTAGGACAATTTTAGAATTACATCAGGCATATCATTAATGTCAGGCGTATCGAAATTTTGAGAAGGTCAGTTATCTCATGATAACTGATAGTCCAAGAGCTCGCGAAAAAAACGTGAAAGAGTTTTGAAAAGGCTGAAATTTTCAGGATGGACTACATTTTGTTCATCCGGCGGTGGGGCGTTAGCGAAGATGTTAAAATAATGGGTATTCTCAAACTGTTTTGAAAAGGCTGAAAATCCATTTCTTAAAAGCTGATGCACTACCAAACGCAAAACAAACAGTCAGACCCTAACACTAGAACGCTTGACGTCGGCAAGGCTCCAAACATGTCAAAAAAATGAGTTCAACGCAACTGTTTTGAAAAAGTTGAAAGTCAGCCGGGTTCAAAATATGGCGTTTTTCTGGACAAAATAGGAGGTGTTTTATTGGGTTATCAACAACTTGGGATATTAAATAAGGTAAATTCATCCTTATAAAAACGGTTACTTAGGGAAATTATAAACGGCCTTATTACCAAATGCCACAAAACAATCCTTTCTCGGGGTTATAAATTTAAACCACCCCCACCTGAGGTGGTCTAAAAAATCACCAACTTTATAACCTCAAACACAAATAATGAAGCTATTATGTGCCAAATTGTATACCATTTGCCATTTTAAAACTTGTCAAAAAAAAATAGTTTTAGGGCATTTTCTCCTAAAATAGGGTGTATTTTGAGAAAAAGAGCAGTTTCTAGGTGGTATTTTGCACTAATAATACAAAATTATCAATAATTTTGTGTCTTTTCCGTATGGGTAAATGTGTTTTGAAAATTGGTTTTAAAATTTAGTACCCCCCCCCCACAGGTGTAAATATTTAGACCTGTGGGGGTACTATTTTAGATCTTAGTAAATCTCACTGAAAATAATTAAAAATTAAATGTAAGCAAAACAACATATTTTCGATTCGCATGCAATTTTGTCGGTATTTTCAGTTCAAAAAACTTAAGGTCTTATAACCGGAAATTGCCTTGGAAATTGCATTTTTTATCTAGAATCATATAATAACAAATAATTCAAAGAAAAATGCAATTGAAATTTTAAATAATTGGATGTTGGTGTACACGGTACACGTATAATTTTTGAAATGTTACTAAATTTCTAAAACCATAAAAGTTAATAATCTATGGACAAATAGACTTTCGTGTGCAAGTCGTGCTAACTTTGTTCCGATAAGTTAATTTGATTAAGGGTAGCTCATAGATCAAGTTTTGACTTGTTTTCATTCTGATAAATTCGTTTTTAATAAAATATGGCGGATGCAAAATGGCGGAAAACTGTATATGTATTTTAAAAATCTGTAACTTATTTTCTTTTTATCCGATTTTGATGGAAAGAATTTTAGAATATTTCGTTTGTAATATATTTTATGAAAAAAATTAAACAAAATAAAAAAAAATATTTTCATTAAAAAAATACAAAAATCTGAAAAAATATAAAATTAAAAAAAGTTTTTTAAGTTTGTTTGAAAATTATTGATTAAAAAAAAATAATAAAAGAGATAGCCTTTTTGATTCTGAGTTAAAAGTAGGTCCAAAGATTTCATTCGGTTAAGTAGTTTTTGAGGTATGTAAAAATAACTGGTCAAAAATAGGGGTTACCTAAATTTGTTAAATAGGCTAAGTATATCAAGTTTATTATGCTGATTTCAAAATGGTGGAAAGGTGTGTTTTTTAAATATTTATAACTTTTTTATTTTTTATTCAATTTTGATAAAACAAAGTTTGAGATACTTGGTTTGTAATATTTTTATGATGAAAAAATAAAAAAGTTATAATTATGATACAAAAAAATTAAAAACAAAAACAATAAAGTTTTTAAGTTTTTTGATCTAGTATTGGTCTATGAAAAAAGAGTTTATATAAAAAGGTGGCTATTGTCATGGTTAGTTCAAAGTAGGTTCAAACCTGCCAATCGGTGAAGTAGTTTTAGACTTATGTTAAAATAACAAGTAAAAAGTGGGGTATTATGGGCTGATTAATGATAACATCAAAAAATGGGAAAATATTTGGAAAGTAATCCAAATTTGTAAAACAACCCCAGATCAAATTTTATGGCCACCTCAGAAACTTGTATATTTTTTTAACAAATATGGCGATTTCAATATGGCGGAACGGTATCTATTAAATAATAGTTAAGTATTTTAAAATATAGTTTACATTTAATCTAATTTTTTAAATTTATTTACTTACTTCTTAAAGAATGTTTTGAAGCAGTGCTTGTTTTATCTTGACATATTACACTATAAAGCAGAGAAATGCAAGGTATTAAGTATATCCAACCCAACTCGACCTAAGCTATCCTAAAATTTCTGGGATGTATGGATGGATGGTTTTAATTTCTACTTTTGAGTTCACTTTATATTTTATAAAAGCTTGTATTTGAGAAGCTTTTTTTATATAAAATTATATTATTTTTTAATTTTTAGATTTGTACCCTAAATCGTCCATTTTGAATCCACCATATTGAAATTTGTATGTATATGTATCCCAATTTTGATTGAAATCGAAGAAACTAAATATTTTTCCGCTCCACCTTCCTTGTTAGAGAGAGGTGGGTACCTGATATAATAAGATAATCGGATGTATGGGTGTTTCAAATTCGATGCTCACCGTGGGGATCTCCTAAACGGTAGGAAATACGAAAAGGTTTAAAATATGGCAAAGTTGCGTAATTTAACGCTTTGCTCATAACCCAAAAAAAAGTTCCAAAATTCTGGGTAGTTCCGGAGATAGGTGAAAAAAACGGAAATCTTTACTTTTAGTCCTTATTTTGCTGAGCCCTTAAAGCTGTCAAAAAACGTTTAAGACTTTCTACAGGCACTTTTTTAAAATCTAACTAATAAGGGGTCCGTTTTCAAGATTTTATATTTCAGTGTGACAGGTTCATTTTTTCTTATGGACACAAGCTTTTTTTCTCCTGCCGTTTGGTTCATAAAGGATAACAGATATATTTTACAACCTCATTTTGACAAGTACCTGACGTTTTGAGTTATTTGACCATCATAAGCCCAAATTCAAAGATTAAAGAACAAAGAAAAAAACGTATTTTTAAAATATTATGTAAAGTTATTTATTATTTCAAAATATCTTGAGTAAGTTTAAAGCAAAAATTAAATTTTAGCTGATGATGGTCAATAAAAACAAAACGTCAGAGGACTTGCTAAAATAAGCTTGCACAATGTTATCTGTCATCCTTTATTAACCAAACGGCAGAAGAAAAAAGGGATGTGTCCATAAGAAAAATGAACCTGTCACACTGAAATGTCAATTCTCAAAAACGGACCTCTCTCTAGGTAGATCCTAAAAAAGTGCCTGTAGAAAGTTTTAAGCGTTTTCTGACAGCTTTAAGAATAACGGCGCAGAAAAGTAAAAAAAAGCAACAAATTTTGCAACTTTGCCCTAATTTAAACCTTTTCGTATCTCCTACCGTTTAGGAGATCTCCATGGTGAGAATCGAATTTGAAACACCCTGTATAAGTCAGTTAAAATTGATTGGCAATCTGCCATATTGAATTTTCAAAATCCGATCAAAAATTCGAATGCCTTATCCTCAAAAACCGCCGTATACCAATTTAGGTTGAAATCGGACAAACCTAGGCGTTTTCCCCCCTCCGCTCTCCTTGTGTGGGGGGGGAGAGGGTGCCTAATAATACCATATTATTGTATTGTCACCGGAACGATAATCGCATACCAAAATTGAATTCAATCGGAAGATTTGACTTCAACATACATAACATACATAGTGGTGAAATATAAATAAAAGCTTGTAAAAAACAATTTCGCGCGTGGTCTTTCTAGTGACAACCAATTTGTTTTTTCATTGAAATAAATATAATATATAAGTGCATATATAGCTTCTATACATCAGATTAAAGCAAAATGTTTACTCTACTTTTATATAAAACTCTTTTTAAAATTTTGCTTTAGTATTAATGCAAATTGCTTCTGAAAATAAATAACTGCTTTAAAAAAAAGTAAAAAGAAATTTGTGACAAAATAAAGCAAAATATTGAACTTTTTTTGTGGAAAACAATTTTACCGTGTGTTTCCACTGAATCGTTTGCTGTCATTTTCGACTCTCTATGTTAATTTTTAAGAATGTTTTTAAAAGTACCATGCAAAAAAAGTGGTCATCTAAGCTACTCTACTTCTAAAAAAAAATCAACTTTTTTTAGATTTTTTTTTGTAGTTATCCATCTTGAGCGAGTTAAAAGTTTAATCCCGCTTCCTATTCTGCTCCCAACTCCTCATCCTCACCAAAAACTAATAAGCTCAGCGCCTGGTGACAAATAATCTTTTTGGCAAATTTGATAGGGATCGGTTTAGACAGACACCATCTCAAAATTTAATATTTATATCTTTTTTGACCCAAAAAACCCATTTTGAAAATGAAGAAACTTTTTTTTGCCGAATAATTAACACTAATTAAACTAATCGGGTGTCGGGGTACATACCTCGACATTCAAGCAGGATATGCCGGGTTCAAGTCCCGGGTCAGGCAGGTAGTCTACCTGGACTTTTTCATATAAAATTACAGAATTTTGTAAGAATAAGGCAAAATGCAGTATGAAGCGGAGTAGGCCGAGTTAGCTAGAAGGCAGGCTAATTCAATTCCATACCGTCCCTCGGAGAGGACGTTAAGAGGACGGTCCCGTGTGATCCATATATTGATAGTGGAGCACGTTAAAGATCCCTAGCCCCGACAAAGGGGGTTTGGTCTAAATCCCTCTAGGAAAGGAATCTTAGGTCCTACCCTTCCATTCACGCCGGTAACCAGGCCGGATGGGATATTACGTGGAGGCGGACCTAGTTACACGCTCACTAAGTAGGTAGGCTACTGGAGGACAAAAAGAACTAGGTCTGGGGTTCGAAAGTTGTTGATGACCTGCCCGATTAGGTTAATAGTGCCTACGGGACTCGAAAAAGTGACGGTAATCAAATGGAGGAAAAAAACCATGCATTTTTGTAACCCTCACACTTTATTACCATTTTTTCACTAAACGTAATATCCATACAAAATAAACGCGCTTTTTAATTATGTTTTCTTGTTAACAAGATTCGCATTGACACCAATAGGCCCTATCGAGCACTATCATCGACCGTTTATTCAAATGTGTAGTGGAGCCTCATACATATGCATGAATGCATGTTGTTTTACTTTTTTTGCCATTAAAAGGTCGTTGAAATCGATAGTAAAGTCCGAAATACGGTGTAAAAAAGATGTTTTTTTATGCCTTCATCAAACACGATTTTAGTAACTGTCCTCAAATAACCAAACCGTCGCTTTTTTGGTTACCAATGCAAGAAAACTTTTTTTTTGATCCGGGTGCGAAAAAAAATTCCCTATTGCTCGTATGTACTAACGAACAAATTTACCGATTAGGCTTTAATCGTGATTAGTTATTAATCGATGTTTAGAATGTGGTGTTCATTTCTAAACTCCGATTAGTGTTAATCTTGATTAAAGCTTAATCGGATAATTTCGCGTTGGTGGATACGGACGTTAAGTCGAGCATTAAGCCTTTTTCTCAAGAGTTTTTCAATTATTCACAAAATAAAACATTTCGAAAATACCACAAAATAACAAACGTGGCCCACAATGTGGTTACCATAAAAACCATAGTTGTTTGTTTGAAAGTTTCAGACTTCCATTGTCTATATTTTATTTATACATGACGTTTCGATCAGTACAATCTCTGATCGATGTTGTGTTTCAGTTTTATTTTGTGAGTTTTTTCTGTTTCTATACCAATATAGTATGGGGACTATTAAAATCGTTGTCTGTCGCTATACACGATAACTCAAGAACGCCTAAATCGATTTTAACGAAATTTGGTACGACAATCCTCTATCGGCTGATTATAAACTGATTAACTTTTGGGTAGGGTGGATGGTTGAAGGGGGAAAAAGGAGGACAAAATAATTTTAAAAATTGTAACTTTGGAAAAAAAAATATGGACTACAAATTTTGTTATAAAGTCCAAATGCGTGGGAGCTTTAGTTTTCGAGTTATTTGAAAAAACGTTAAAATATATAAAAAAAAATCATAACTTTAGAAGTAAAGCAGCTATTGGTATGCGGTTTTCACATTTTGGTTTTCGTAAATATTACCCAAAAATTTTGTTTATAAGGTTCAAATCTTTCAATGCTACAGTTTTTTTCGAGATATTTTCATTTCCTTTCAACATAAAATAATTAACGGGAATCCGCGCTTTCTAGCACCAATTTTTTGATAAAGGTATAAAAAATAGGATTTACAACTTTTAGCTTAACTGTGCTTTTTTTATTTACGTTTTTGAATCGCTTGTAAAAAAATATTTTAGCCACTAGTCGTAAAAACTACTATTTTTTATCACGAGCACCAAAAAATTTTTTATTTATTGGCTACCCAAATTTGCGCAAAATAATAATATTAAAAAAATTTAATTATTCTTATTGAAAATTGAAAATTTAAGTATTCGTTTCCGTTTAGCAAATGAAAAGAAAAGAGATTATACCTTGATTTATAGTATAAAAATGGTAAGCTCTCGGTGGTTGTTGTATTCGACCTAATTTGTAAATATTTTAATTTTTTTTTTGATAAGCGTTTAAAAAAACTTTCTTTACAACTCAGCGCTCATAAAAAACACTATATTAGCCGTTTGTTGTACCTATATCAATTTCGAAATGCGATAATATGGGTTCACATATTTTAAAAATTGTTCTAATCTGCTCGATTTATTTTGTAACTATAAGAAGACTTGCAAATTTTCCAGATTTTTATAGGATGGGCCAAAAAATTTGTCACTTTTTGAACGCGATATAATTTTTTAAATTTCTGGCTGTTTTTCCAGACAAAAGGTGAACATTTACTGACGCGACTCAAAATATCACATATGTCAAAGATCCAAGATGGCGGAGAGCTTTAAAAAATGGGTAAATTTCACCCTCCCGGTAAAAAATTTGCGTGCAACCCTGGACTTGATTTTTGTCATTTAGACAAAAGCACTATACTTTCTTCGCCTACCGAGGTATCACCTATCTAAATTGGTTATAAGATAAAAAATGTATACAAATTTTAAATCAGGAGTATTAAGACCAAAAATTGTAATGTCTGTAGGAAGGTGCACCGTTTAGGGCTGCATAACTTGCGACTTTGAAAATTTTAGGCTTGTTGGTGAATTTTGGGAAAATACAGAAAATTTTTAAAGCCGTCGAAATGCCTTGTTAAACATATGAACAATTTAAATAAGCTGATAAATTGCAAATCGCACCGCATCGTTAAAGCTGGTTTAAAATGAACTGATGTTTAAAATGTGATACTTTCATATACCCAATTTAGTTTAAACCTGGCTTAAGACTGCTTTGCAATAAGCAAACAGTATTATAATTATATTTTAGAGTTTTAGTAGCCTTATTTGCAAGATATTTTTATTGAAAGTGAACTCAACCTGATCCAAGCTCTCGACTTGGGGTCAATTTAACCTTGATTAATTAATTATTGACTGCATAAAAAACGAAAATATTTTTTTTGCCATTTTAAACTTAGGGTTAACTTGCCCTTAAAGTTAAGATCCAGCATCCCTAAATAAAATACTTTGATTTGAGCTGAAACTTTGTAAAATGTTGTTTTTTGATTAATCTTACCCAGACGATCAAATTTTGTTTAATTTATATTTTGGAATTTTTACATATCAAAAGAAACAGCAAAGTTAAGGTCTAGTAAAACAACTTTTATTTTCTCAGTTCGTTGATTTCGCCTTCTGTGCATCGTCGGTGCATGCCGCAAGAAACTTTTTTTGCAATTTAAGCGGAAAATTCTTCTTCATGTTGTTTATGAAATAATTTAAAAAACACCACAGAATGATGGGGCACCATAAATATTACTACGAATACATGTGACTGAGTTAGGTTTGATTAACGTTTTTGGATTTAAATTCCCAAGGGTTTACCTGACAGTTTTCAGATCGATTGGCGATATTTTCTAAACCTAAATATGCCTTTGCTTATTTTTTCAGTTTTTTACTTCAAAATATTCGGATCCGATCTCAATTCCTTCTTGATACGATGCCGAATTTTACCGAATCGACCTTGGACTAAAAACGATTGGAATACTACAAAAATAAGGCTATAGTCATGACTTAAAATGCACTCAGTCACATGTATACGTAGTATATATATTGTTTAAAACATAAAATTCGTTTCATTCCCACGGTTTGACATCAACATTCAGCTCTCGCCCATTCGTCCACCCAGCGAACGACGTAATTTATTCCAAATGCCATTGACTACCGACTGTACGACTGGCGCGCCATCTGCTTTAACAATTGTTTGTTTCTTCTTGGTCAATTGTTTTTTTCGTGTTTTTTTCTTTTGCGTTGACAAGAGCCCGCCAAGGAAGTTTAATTTTAAAGTTTCATTCAGAAAAAAATCAGTTAACAAATGCTACTACGCCTACATACTCGTATGTATATGTTATTTATTTTCTTAAATATTTTTGTTCACAGTTTACTTAAAATGACTGAAGTTATTAAAAAAATCTGATGCTTTTGAAATTAAAAAAAAATGAAAAATCTTCTTGCTTCTTATCAAAATAAACTTCTAATAAGCGCAGGGTGTCCAAATATTTAATAACTCGACAACTGTTTAACCGATTTTCGTAAGAAGCACAATATAAAAAAATGGGGTGTTGCATAAGAAAAATACCAACTTTGTGTTATATCTCAAAAACTACAAGTGACCCATGAAATCTGATTAAATAATTAAATTCTAGTTTAAAAACTCTAGAAAACTGCATTTAACTCCACGAAGATATTTTCACAAATAAAAAATGCGGTTTTTACAAAAAAATTTGGACACCCTGTACAAAGTGTTGTGCTTTTACAATTGTTTATATCCTCTTGTACGATTGTTTTGATTGTATTTTTTCTTCTTGTCTGTGACAAGAGCTCGCCAAGAAAGTTCACAGTGAACTTGAGCATTCCGAAGTTTTAATGAAAAATTTGATGTTCTAAATATTTTCAAAAATCACAAGCTCCCTTCTTGCTTCTGATTAAAAAAAAAAACTGTTATGTAAGCGCAAACTTTTTCAGGTTTGTGGTGTTTTTAGTAGGGTTTTGACAGAAGCTACATGCGAGGGATACTTTTCAAGTATAATATACATATAATAACCCATAATAACGCAAACACAAATCGTCGGCATTGAATCGGGCCAATGTCGACGACACGCTGGCTCGATGTTGGACAGTTTGCGATTTTAAGTTTTCGGTCAATAATCGGCAACTGACAGGGGTCCACATTACTACACTCGACTTTATGCCGACACCACTTTAGGACCGACGATGGTCCGATTGAAACTTTGTTTAATCGATCAAAAATCGGCAACTGACGATGGCCCGATTTACTATAGTCGACTTTATGCCGACGCGCACTTTTTCTGCTTTAGGGCCGACGACGATCCGATTGGAACTTTGTTTAATCAGACGACAATCGGCAACTGACGATGGCCCGACTAGTCGACATTATGCCAACGCAAACCTTATCTGCTTTGGGGCCGATGATGGTCCGATAGGAACTTTCTTTAATCGGTCGAGAATCTGCAACTGACGATGGCCCGATTTACTATATTCAATTTTATGCTGACGCCTACTTTATCTGCTTTAGGGCCGACGACGATCCAATTGGAACTTTGTTTAAACGTACGAGAATAGGCAACTGACGATGGCCCGATTTACTATAATCGACATTATGCCAATGCAAACTTTATCTGCTTTATGGTCGATGATGGTCCGATTTGAACTTTTTTTAATCGGTCGAGAATTGGCAACTGACGATGGCCCGATTACGTCACCTTAAAATTTTTAAACTGCTTAATAGTTTCTTCCTATTATGTAGAGATGGCGCTAATGTCACTATGTTTCCTGTACAATAGAAGATAATATTATATATATAATGAGGAAAGATATTTCAAAACTATTGTACGGACTTGACAGATGGTGGTACTTCTCTACAAGAATCACCTCTTCTGCCACTTGTAGTTTACCAATGTAGGATCGTGGCAAGCAACCACCGATGGACATTCGTCAATCACCGACGTCGGGCCGCTTTAGGAAACCAATGTCGGACTTGAATAGTTTACCGATGTCGGGCCGAGACCAGCTTGCCTACGTTAGACTGATCAAATTAAGCAGCTTTATGGGCGGATGGTCGGTACCATGTGGTTAAACCATATCGCACCTTAATCGTACGGCGGCGGTATGCCGATGTCAGCAAAAAGTAAAATTTACCATTGGTCTGACGGCGGGCTACAGTCTACCACTGCGTCGGCAAACATACATTGGGCCTACATCGCAAAGCGGACAAAAAATACTGCTGGTCCGATGTCGTAAATCAACGTCTTGCCGATGGCGGCAAATTCGGCAATCGACATCGGGCCGATGAAGTCTCGAGGTACCTTGGTCAATTGTTGTTTTCTTACTTTTTCTTCAGAAAATTCCATTTAAAAGGTTCGTTAAAAAAAATTACTTAGCAAATGTAACTGTTATATCTATATTATTTATAAATAATAATTTTTTTTTATTTAGAGTTCACTTAAAAGCTCTCCGAAGTATGATTTAAAAAATCTGATGCTCCAAAGTTTTAGTAGTTTTTTGAGTAGAAAATTTAAAATGTTCAGCCAGTACATGCGGGGGATACTTTGCAAGAAAAATTATTAGATAAAATAATTGGAATATGAAAGAATACCAGAAAGTAAAGTTGACTTAATATCAAGTAAATTTCTAGTAATATTTGGACCTTTTCCTAGGACTTTTAGATGAATGAATGAATAAAATAAAAACAAAACGAGAAATATATTTATGCAAAATAAAATAAAGCAAAATCCTCGAATTTTTGGAGTATACTAAATAATATAAGGCTTCCACTCATTGACATTTTACCAAAGTAAACTGAAAAAGATAATATCACTAAATTATGGTTGTAAATCACCAAAAGGTTATTAACTCTTTCCTAAAATTTTAAGGTCTTCTTACACCCTATAAAACCATTTTGAAACAATGAAACATAAAATGGCCCAACGATGCCATTGGTAGCTATCAGCTATGTAAATAAACCAAGTGCTACCAACCGAATCACCATATCACAACAACTTTTTACAGTTTATCATTGAGTAACAAACGTTTTTGCGAGAGGTGTCTATAGGGTGATTCAAGTGGCGGCTTTTTTTTTGTAGCGACCCGATTCCTCGGTGTCAATATCTTTTGTGGTTGCTAGGATGAGTTGTTTATTAATAGGATCATTGCGCCAGACGAAATTTGCTGACTTGACTGACTGATTGAAAACCAGTAGGTAGAATATTTAAACCATGAAAAATGACCTATAATTTTACCTTAAATTTTTAAAAATACACAAAAATAACACAAAAAAAACCAATTGCGAGAATATTTAACAAGAAACAATCACTTTTGACGTTTTAAAAATATTGACGTTTCTGAATGGCGTGCTACTATTATTAGTCAAACCCAGCCATTACGCATTAAGGTATAGTTGGTTGCTTAGCCTTTACCTCCTCTCCTAAGAAGATTTTGGTTTCATTGAGCCAACTAGCTACCCCTCCCAGAAGTACCCAAAAAGTGACGTCAAAGTCGTCGATTTCGCACTTTTAGCAATTTTTTAATTATTATACTGACCTTATTTGCAAAGCGACCAAAATCTAATTTTCTTTTTTGAATTGGCCGTAACTGCCTTTTTAAAAATAAAATTTTAAACGTCAAAATTGCACTGCCATCTTGGATCCGGCATATTAAAGTTTTGTAAAACCGATTTTATGAAATGGACTGATGTTTTGCTTTCTCTTTTTATAATTTCCCCAGACAGTTTTTGGATGATGATGACTTTTTTGGTCAGTAAAATATGTCAAACTTTCACAAAAAACATGAGGTAGATAAAATATAAAAATTTTATTCATCCGTGTTTTTGTTGCTCATTTTCTTAAAATAATAATAATATATATAATATTATTTAAATTTAAGTAATCTTACTTACCTCGCATATTCGACAATTTTTATTAATTTTCCTGTTTGGCAAATGCACCTACGTTTATTATCAAAAATGTGACACTGAGACTGACAAAATTATTTATTTCTAATGGTTGCCAACACAACAACTAACTAACAACTACAGGGCCTTTAAGTTTGTCGAGTAGTGTTCAATAATAAAATTCATTGGTATGCTACTTTAAAACTAGAATAGTTAATATTGTGAAAAAATGTATTTGGAAAACGTTAAAATCAATTACAATAAGGAACGCAATTAGCAAAATTTAAATACATCAGACCTGCACCTAATTTCTGCTTATACGCTTTTTATGTGGTACTAAATGCATATCAGAAATCTGTCCTTTAAACCACTGAACATCTAAGTTAAAAAACGGTTAAAAACAATCGTTAATAAGGATATCAGTTTTTACCTGAATATAACGAGTTACAAAAAGAACCCATGATCCTTCTTCATAACTTAAAACTATACTCAATGGTTCTATAATAATTATCACAGTGCAATGGTGAAATTCACACTCGGTAATTCTCTTAATTGCCATTTTTATCTCGCCACTACCGGATTGTGTGTTTGTTTAACCTGCATGTTTATTTGCTACACTTCCGTACTATGCTAGTTCGCATCATTTTTATAATAAATGCGGGGTTCACAAAATAAAATGGGGGAATGGAGAGGAAAAATATTAAAAAATATGTTACACAAAGTATATATGGAGGAAAACAAAATTTTGGTGTACAGGGTGGGCCAAATTCGATGGGATTTTACAGACAAATTCAATTTTGAAAACCGCATCTTAATATGTCAAGCCGTCTGTGAGCTACAGTGTGTTTTTGAAAAATTCGCATTTTCAAAAAGTTTCGTGTTAAAATAGGATGTTCGTGCAAAAAGCTTTTTTCATAGGTTTCTAGTCTAGACTTTATCTGTCAAAACAGACTTTTTGTAACCCCGTCTGTTTTTGAGTAATCACAAACAGTTTGATTTTTTTAATGGGTCACCCTATATATATATATATATATATATATATATATATACGGCTTTGAATTGTCCATTAAATCTCCTTTACAACCATGTGCCTCTCGTCGCAATTGGTAAAAAATTTATTTGGAAAACGTTAAAATCAATCACAATAAGCAACGCAATTAGCAAAATTTAAATACATCAGACCTGCACCTAATTTCTGCTTATACGCTTTTTATGTGGTACTAAATGCATATCAGAAATCTGTCCTTTAAACCACTGAACATCTAGGTTAAAAAACGGTTAAAAACAATCGTCAATAAGGATATCAGTTTTTACCTGATTATAACGAGTTACAAAAAGAACCCATGATCCTTCTTCATAACTTAAAACTATACTCAATGGTTCTATAATAATTATCACACTGCAATGGTGAAATTCACACTCGGTAATTCTCTTAATTGCCATTTTTATCTCGCCACTACCGGATTGTGTGTTTGTTTAACCTGCATGTTTATTTGCTACACTTCCGTACTATGTTAGTTCGTATCATTTTTATAATAAATGCGGGGTTTACAAAATAAAATGGTGGAATGGAGAGGAAAAATATTAAAAAATATGTTGCACAAAGTATATATGGAGGAAAACAAAATTTTGTTGTACAGGGTGGGCCAAATTCGATGGGATTTTACAGACAAATTCAATTTTGAAAACCGCATCTTAATATCTCAAGCCGTCTGTGAGCTACAGTGTGTTTTTGAAAAATTCGCATTTTAAAAAAGTTTCGTGTTAAAATAGGATGTTCGTGCAAAAAACTTTTTTCATAGGTTTCTAGTCTAGACTTTATCTGTCAAAACAGACTTTTTGTAATTCCGTCTGTTTTTGAGTAATCACAGACAGTTTGATTTTTTTAATGGGTCACCCTATATATATATATATATACGGCTTTGAATTGTCCATTAAATCTCCTTTACAACCATGTGCCTCTCGTCGCAATTGGTAAAGTAGTTTAGTAGATATTTACGATTTTAATATCACTGGAAAGTGATGATGATTAATTCGATACGTAGCTTTTACGCTGCTTGACTGTGGAAGAAAGAAAATTCCAAGAGCAGAAATACTACATCAAAACCGGATTTCGTCAAACAATACACAAAACATTTGCTAAATTGATAGAATACTTACATGAACCGGCGGCTTACACGCAGGTGGTGACATCTATACACAAAGTATTGAACAGTACCTGTGAATACTTTTATAGAACGACAAATGCATCTAAACGAAGTGACGCCGCGCCACCCTCGTGTACGCCTCCAGTTCATGTAGCAAATATTTTCTGATAAACATCGAGTTTGACGAAATCCGGTTTTTATAAATAATGGTTTGACAAATTCCGGGATTTATTACAAATGGGTTTTACAAATTACGAGTTTGACATTGAATGAGTTTGATGAACAATGGTTCGATTAAAAACGGGTCTGTTAAATTTCGAATTTGTTATTGAATGGGTTTGATGAAATAAGGTTCGGATAAAATATTGGTTTGACGAATTGCAGTTTCTATGCTGAATCGTTCTTACGATAATTTTTTTTAATTAAATACGGTCTGATAAATTCCTCGTTTAATAAATCATAGGCGTTCCGACTAACCCTTAAAAAAACCACCAGAGAAAAAAAACACAAAAACATTTTAGTCTCATTTACGTATTTTTTTTTAAATGAACTTTCCCAAATACTAAAGCCCCCTCTAAATTATAATCCTGGTTACGCCTCTGTGCAGTATTTAAGTACCTTTCAAATGCCACCCGAATCACGAAAATTTACAAAGTAGGTGTTTAGTACACATAAATTCTTTCTCAGAGATATACGATACTCATAGAATTTTATTTTTTTCACCTAAAGTATAATATCTTCAAAATATCAAAATATGGTTAACTTTCACGATAGGCCATAAACCTATGTTATCCGTTCGGGATTCAAATTAATAGAAATAAAAAAGGCCATTAAAAAAAATTACGAACAATGGCGTCGCAGGCGCGAAAAACCGATCAACCCCATTTCTCCCCTTTCATTAGCTTTCCTAGCCGTCTTCGAGCTTATGTGCAACTAGCCTTAAAAGAGTAAACTGCATCCTTCTAAAATTTTGATAAGGCTTTACCATGTAAAAGAAGAGATAGCAACAAGTGCGGCACGACATTGAGTGTGACGGTGGTGACCGAATATTTGCGATCTTTAAACTATAGTTAAATAACTAAGGCGAATTTTTCATAGTAAACTATTTATACCATCGTTATCCAAACCACTCATATTTTCGCGTGTGTGGTTTGCAAACCACAATTAATTGTATTTGAAATGGCGCATCATGTGTGACGTCATACTTAACTAAACCATAAACCATGTCATTTTTGCGAGTGGGTTTTCTTACCATGACGTCAGACCAAACTAACCTGACAAACTACCTCTTGCAGTTGGTTTGTGATTGTAGTTTGAAAATGAGGTTAGGGGTATTCGCTTGGTGAGGTCTGCATTATTCGTAAATTTTGTTAGGTAGCATATATCATGGTACACCTGTATTGCTTTCGATACTTACCTATTTAAAAAATGCAATTGCAGTGTGCCTGTGTGCTTGAATAACTATGAATTGTCGAAAGGCTGATGGTGTTGCTTTATTTTTCACGGGAAATTGCCACAATACAAAAATTCTTTATGGGGACACCTACTAGGGTCCATATAGGACTCCAAATCCGCCGGCGCAGGTTGTATTTTTTTAATTTTTTATGTTTTTTTTTAATTTTTTTTTCACTAAAATAACCCAATCCAACACAGCTCAACTCAAAACAATCAAAAAACACATTACAACCCCCCCCCCCCCGGCACTCTTTTTTTCTCTTTAAAAAATAACCGGCGGATTTGGGGTCCTAGAGACCCTAGTAGGTGCCTCTATAAAGAATTTTTCATAACAAATTAAAAATGGCAGAAAACCATATACTGCATAATTACCTAATTTTTTTACTAGTTTTTGGTCTCTTTGTTTTTTTTTCTGGCCCATGCGCCTCTAAATGCTGTTGAAATTGTACTTCTAAATTTTAATAAGGAACCTAAGTAGGTCTAGAGTCCATGTGGGTATGCATTTTTGACATATTTGCATAACTGTCTCTATAGGTTGGTAAAGCAGCCCCATATAGTAGTACCTAGTAGTAGTTCTGGTATGTCCAACCTTTTATTTACATAAAAGTGAGGTTAGAAGAAAACAAAATCACAGAACGTAAATTGGTATACTGTATTTGTCAACCAAATCAGCTGTTAACCAGTGCGTTAACCGTGACATCATTCCTGACGTCATTATCCTAACAAACCACAGAGTGGTAAGGGTCATGAAAAATTCGCCTCTAGTTGGAAACTGGTGTTATAAAGCTCCGCATATCTCAGACATACGGCGTTACTGGTAAACTGGTTGGTATAGTGGGTATCAACCAGAAGACCGAGTTCGATCCCCGGAGCCGTCGAGCGTCGGTATTCTACTTGGAGTTTTTCTTATAAAATTACATAATTTTGTGAGATTAAGGAAAACGCCGTATGGAGTAGGCCATGTTAGCTAGAAGGCAAGCACACGATTCCATACCGTCCCTGCTAGAGGACGTTAAGAGAACGGTACCGTGTAATCCATATATTGATAGTGGAGCACGTCAAAGATCCCTGCCCCCGACAAAGGGGTTTAGGTCTAAATCTCTTTAGAAAAAGAAAACTGCCTTCCTAGGGTGTGCTCATCAGATCAGTCTGGCGAGCGGGGTAGGGGGCTTCTGATATATATATTTCAGTGACTTCGAGTCAGACAATGCTGGGTTCTACCACGTGAGCAGGCAGCTGATCTCATAAAGAGATAGAGCCAATAAAAAAAGAGAGAGAGAGAGTGAGAGATACGGCGTTTATGACCGCGATCAAAATAATGTTTTTTTTTATTATTTGTCGTAAATTTTGTTTATAAAGTGGTAGAAAATTTCTCATTACTTACGTTAATTTATAAAAAAACAGTGAAAGTCGAGGGTTTTGGTCATTTGAATTATTTATTATTTTTTATGCTACGTACATACAACATTGTACATAAGTAGTTAATTATAAGTGTTCATTCCAATATACTAACATTTAAGAAAGTTTTTGTCAAATTTAGCAAAATTTTTTAAGTAGTAAATAAGTAGTAAATTTGACAAAAACTTTTTTAAATGTTAGTATATTGGAATGAACACTTATAATTAACTACTTATGTACAATGTTGTATGCATTAATTAAATTTTATTATAAATTTTTTAGCATATAATTTTTAAAAATAATAAATAACAAATGACCGAAACCCACGACTTTCACTGCTTTATTATACCAAACGGTCAGGAATCTATCACTAAGTTAATTTATAGGAAACAAGCCTACTTCATTTGAGGGGTTGTGTCCTCGCCCGAAAATAGTGGACTAAAATTAAGCTCCTTTATTGCAATAATTTAGTAAATTATTTTGGCTCAAGTCATATGTGTGTAAAATATAGCACCTATATTTCCTCACGTAGTTTAATAGTAGGTATGCCTACATGTTGGTACCCCTGTAGCACCATGGTACCAACTTTGTACGTGGTTAAGACCAAGGACGGCCGCACCTTGAAAATGGCGCCCGTATAGAAACATTAATGTTTGATTACATCATATCAGCAGAATTTTAATTTAACAAATAGAGGATATTCGCCTTCCGTACGTGCCCAATGTTTTTAAACAGTATGGCAGACCAAATCTTTTTTTGGTTTTATATTCTGTCGGTTAAAAGTTCTTATGCCTGTATGCACCATTTTCGCGTATTTCGTAGTTAGTTAATCACGGCTAATAATGTAATCACGGCTAAATATATATGCACCAAAGAATTTTGCACTCAAATTAGCTAATTGTGATTTGATAATCAGGGCCAGCAAAAAGGAGCTGGCAACGTCGCAAATTTCCTAGGTATTCATATTAAACAAATTATTTCGTGTATAAAAGTAATAAAACCTTACCGCTAACAACTGATTTATAGGGGTCTGGATTGTTACTTAAAAACGACAAAAAATGTGAGAACCTAAAATACAGTTTAGTACCTATTTACCTTGCAAAATTCATTACCAAAAGAAAAGAGCCATGCCATAGAGCATGTTAGTATAGTCCAGTTTTTTGATGAGCGGACTGACGTCATTTTTGCCTCTGAAAACGTATTTCTTTGTTGAGCATGAGCATGCAGCTTGAGGCGGACCAACGTCGATGATTTACGAAGGGCTGGTTTAAGTGGCGGAAGAGGTTATTCTGATAGAGAAGTACCACCATCTTGTCAATACCTCAAAGTCCGTGTGACATTAGCGCGATCTCTACCTACTAGGAAGAAACTTAACTGCTTAATAGCAGTGTTAATTTCTTTAATTTTCATAATATATATTTCATTTCGACGATATAAATATTATATAAAATATTTTATATAATAGTTATGAAACATTTGAAATGTAAACTTACTGTTCAATTGACCATATAATAATGATGTAAAATTTACGACTTTAATTTGACGTATATTGGGAATTTGGAACCTTTGGTTGCACTAAAACAAAGCTATGATTGTTTTCCACAAACCAAAACTACACTTTTTTGCACTCGACGCGCGTTTCGATCACAACGTTAGCATCATCAGGAGACGATAAACAATAAACTAAATTAACCTACGCTCTATCTTATATACAATCTTTAAGTGGTCGGAGATAAGACTAACTGTGATTGATCACGATTTATAATCCTTTCTCCCCTCAACTAAAGAATAAAGTGTACTAAACGGGATGCGTCCTCTATCTTTATTTAAACTATTTCTGGATTTAATGATTTCAATACTTTCATATGCATTCAAAATTATTTTGTTTGGTACACTTTTTAGAAGTTTTAGGTTATCTAATGTGAATCTATGATTGTTTTCAAAAGCATGCTCGTCCACACTTGACTTTTCTGTTCTTCCGTATTTTAAGTGTGCTAAGTGTTCTTTAAAACGTGTTTGAATAGAGCGTCTCGTTTGGTCAACATATTTTTTGTCACAATTCATGCATTCTAGAACTGTAGTTTTATCCTTGGGATTTCCTAGTAAACTTCTTATTGTGTTAATTTAAAACCGGTATTACTAAATACTTTTTGTAATCCTTTCGTATAATTAGGATTATAAGGAATTGATACAAATTTGAGCAGCTATCTTTTTGTCTGAAAAAAGTGGAATTCCGAAAGGTCTTTTGAAAAGAAATATGTTGGCCAAACGAGACGCTCTATTCAAACACGTTTTAAAGGACACTTAGCACACTTAAAATACGGAAGAACAGAAAAGTCAAGTGTGGCCGAGCATGCTTTTGAAAACAATCATAGATTCACATTAGATAACCTAAAACTTCCAAAAAGTGTACCAAACAAAAGACTTTTGAATGCATATGAAAGTACCCATCTCGTTTAGTACACTTTATTCTTTAGTTGAGGGGAGATAGGATTATAAATCGTGATCAATCACAAATTATTAGTCTTATTTCCGCCCACTTAAAGATTGTATACATGTAAGATAGAGCGTAGGTTAATTTAGTGTATTGTTTATTGTCTCCTGATCATGCTAACGTTGTTAGCGAAACGCGCGTCGAGTGCAAAAAAGTGTAGTTTTGGTTTGTGGAAAACAATCATAGCTTTGTTTTAATTTGACGTAGATTATTTTACAGGGAATTTACATAACTTGAATGACATAAAATACATAAAACATGTTATGTAACTAAAGTTATGGTTCAAACTGTTTCATAATATTTATGAAAATTTCAAAATTTTAATGTGACGTAAATCATGTTATAGAGCGTTTACGTAATTTATATGATATAAATCCTACGTAAAATGTTTTATATAATGGTTACGTAATATTTCAATTGTTATATTTAGGACTTTAATTTGACATAAATCATTTTACAGGGAAAATATATAACTTAGATGACATAATTAATACATAAAAAATGTATGCAACAATTATGTAAAATTTTAAATGTAAACTTAAGGTTTACACTGTTTCGTAATATTTATGTAAATTTAAACAATTTTAATGTGACGTAAATCATGTTAGAGAGCGTTTACGTAATTTAGATGATATAAATATTACATAAAATATTTTGTATAATAGTTATATACCATTTTAAATGTAAACGTAATGTCTAAATTGTTACGCCATAAATTATGTAAATTTTATTACTTTCACTAAAAGTAGATAATTTTATGTAACGTTTACGTAAATTAGATTACTTGAATATTACATATAATTTTTTATATAATAAGTATGTCATATTTTTTTATGTAAAATTAAGGTCCCACTATTTACGTAAATTTTAAGCATTTATTTATAAAGTCATATTATTTACGTAAAATTAACATTGCTTATGATGAATTAAATTTACAGTCAAAGTTTTGACGTAATGTTTACATTTTTTTCTAAAAAATATTTTTATGTGAGAAGTGTGCTTATTGGGTAGCCGCGAATACTATTGACATTGCATTGACTTAAATTGATGATTGATTAAAATGAATGTAGTCGAAGTCAGTCTCGCTTAAATACATAGATGTATCTACCATCTACTGGAAACGACTTCGAAAAAACACAAATAACAAACGATTTCCTTATGTGCCAGCCCGTTATTCATATAACCTAAATTAAAACACAAGGTGTCGCTGTCACGCATATTTCTGCTTACACAGGCCGCAAAATGAACACGAAAAATTAACATATTAGCAGGACATTGTTTTCTTCGCGGTAATTAAACAATTTTCGTTAAGGGCTGTTTGACGAATGTCTAAGAAACGGGGGAGTGTTTATCGAAAAATCTTTTATACGCGAACGAGAAATTAAATACGGGTACTCTTGTTTAAGAAAAACGAATACATGCATTTTTCCCTATTATATATCCTAAACTTTGACTTTTTATTAGTGTATACTCAAACACACCACCAGCTTGTAATGTCTGACACCATTAAATTTAGTATCATGTCACATTGATAAAATCAAAAATAAAAAGGCTTCTAAATCAAAAAAGTGCCCTAATTAAAAGCAGATAACCTTACTAGGCGTCTATGCAACGCAAAGGAGGGTTTTGAGTTTAGTTTCTTGTTTCTAAAATCAATGTTTTAATCTTGAACATAATTATTTAATGTTACCAAAAATTGCCATTTAAACAGCAAATAACAGTAGTTTACGTAACAAGAATTTTGAAGCAAGATGAAAAAACAAGGTTTTTTTTACTTCCTTCGCCAAGGGAAGTAATAAAATCATCTGGAAATCGCACTTCGAGATTTTCATGATCTTTCAGGAATTTTGAGGTTCCGAATAGTAATAAGTACAAATCCAGACGCCGCGCCGTCGCTTTGTCGGTCGGTCGGTCTGTCTGTCGCCTACTTTGTAGCCACTTTAACTCAAAAACTCCTGCACCAATCGTAACAAAATTTTACATAGTCATTACTTGTGTTGACCCGCAGACCCCTATTGTTTTTGAGCATTCCCCTATTAGACCCTTTGAAGCTACCCCCACAAAACTTCATCAATAAAAAAAATATTTTTTTTTCTTACCGTTGTGTGATACCTCTTTGGAAAGCTTATAAAAATCGTAGTTGAATGGTGCCAAAATTTGTGACTACATATATACATATATATATATAACATATAAAATGCAAAAAACTATAATAAAACTATATGTATTGGAAAAGTTCGTCTACTCGAAAGAAATCCCCTGAAAAAGTCTGGATACACTCTGGAAAAGTCTGGAAAGACCCTGGAAAAGTATGGAAAGACCCTGGGAAAATCTGAAAAGACCCTGGAAATATCTGGAAAGACCTTGGAAAAGTCTGGATACACTTTGGAAAAGTGGGAAAACCCTGGAAAAGTCTGGGTACACTTTGGGAAATTTTGGAAAGACCTTGAGAAAGTCTGGAAAGACCTTGGAAAAGTTTGGATACACTCTGGAAAAATCTGGAAAGACCCCGGAAAAGTCTGGATACACTCTGGAAAAGTCTGGAAGGACTCTGGAAAAGTCTGGCTGCACTCTGGAAAAACCTGGATACACTCTGAAAATATCCGAGTACAAGTACGAATACACCTCTAAATAGTGTAAATGCATCCAGGAAAAGTCTCGATATACCCTGGAAAAATCTGATCGACCCAATCTAACCCATGTGTATACGAGTAGTGTTTTTTTTATATGTTCTTGAGTGAGGAAAGTTTTAGAGTAAACCTTTACTTGATTTATTCTTAAAAATGCGTAATGTGTCAATTTAACGGGACTCATTTTTGGTTAGGTACTAAAATTAGATTGGATTTCTTTACGTTTAATAAATATTTATTGTCTTAAAAATACAGAAAAATAATTCACATTTTTGCGTCAATTAGTGCTCTTATAAAATAAAGTTTCATCGCTTGTCACGCCATCTTGTGGTTTACGTCTAAGCTTTATTATTATATATATTTACCTATGACCAACGAATAAAACTAATTTTACGACCATCTCAACCTCAACACGATTTTAATAAGTATCATTCGCCATTATTATCTTAATTTCTTGGGGCACGTGCAGTTTAATGAGGTATCATGAGAGGTTTTGTCATCAAACGGACCTTTGCACAAAGATTCGAACGTTGGGAAGTCTAAAAAAGGCGTATTTTTGATTGATAGTTTGTTAAACATCCGTAATATTTATTTTAGGTGTCTTCTGTCTTTAATCTTTTATGTTGACACACAATTTTGATTTAATTGCTATTTTTAAATACATTTTTTGTTAGGGAAGTTAAATTTTAAACAACATTGCTTTTATGTGTAGATGTCGTCACAGGCAAAAAATATTTTTCAAAAAGCTGTGACAACACTTTCGTGACGTTTTTAAAACGTTGTGGCAGAAGACAGCAAAAGCATTATTGTTATCTTTTTTGCTGGGAAAAAGTTATCCCAGCTCATTTACAGCACGCTGCTGTTCCTTCGGATGTGTTACCAGAGCTCTTGTTCAAGTCACTTTTTAGAGCTATTTACAACTTGGTATGCTGGTATGCATGGTGTGGGTTCTGGCACTGGTGTAAAATTTCTCACAATCGGTCATCGAACGATCGTGATCATTCTTAGTTGCAAAAGCACGATCCTTATCTGAAAATTCCGGGTCTGGTCATTCAATGATTTTTGTCCAAATGCAGCTGATTAGCCTATTAATTCTCAGGAACATTCAGAGAAAGACGATTTCTGGTGATTGACTTGTAAAATCATGCATGACTAGTTAGATATTTCGGCTCTTATACAATTGAGCGCGGTACAAATAAAAGTCACCAATTAAATGTAGGACCATTGGACGCTGGGACAAATGAGTGCAGGACAATAAAGCGCGGGACAATTGAACAAAATTCAACCCAATTCGGTTTGCGCTCAATTGTACCAGAGCCAGATTTTTTATGGTTATTGTGTGTGACGTGGAGAAAGCGATACATAACCGCACGAGACGACAATTGACCGAACGACGCGCAGAGTCGTCCAGTCCAGGAGGAAGGAAATAACCTCGAGAAAAACACTTTATATTTACTCCAGATGAATGTATCATATTTTTTTACTGCCTGTGCTGTAAATGAATTTTGATGAAATTGAAAAATAAATAAAAAAAACTCCCGCAGGAGGTAAAGCAATGAAAATTCCCTATAGAGGTGAAGTGCCATTTTTCGCCCTTGTTAGCGTTAGTTAAAATCTGGGGAATTGTTTTTAGCAACACTGTACGGGAAATCAATTTAACTATGTCGACCTGATTTGTTTTCCATGGCAACGCGGAGACTTTATTTATGTTTATCCACAGTGAGACATCAGAGATTTTTTAGCACCGGGTCAAAAATTTGGGGTTAGGTTACTTATTTTTGACTTTCGCTAAAAAAGCAAGTAAAATACTAAAATAAAAGAAAACCATTTATTGCAGAATTACCTGCTAAAAAAACGCTACCCAACTACGTATTAAAGTAACTGGGTGTAATGTTTAAGGTTGCATTTACAGGTGCATTTATAATTTAATTGGAAACACTCCCGCTACCTGATACCGACAACAGGTTAACTTAAAAGCATTCAGATTTCAAAATCGGCTACTGGCGCTAGACGAAATAATCGTATTCTATTTTAAACAGGAGCGCCAACGACTAGCAAGAGTCTTTCCAACCTCTGAATGGAGCTTTACTGACCTATTTTGTTAGTATCCAAGTATCCGTGTGTTTTTGAAACTGAGGTTCTAAAATCTATCCTTTCCACTTCAAGATTTCACTAGTAAAATTGCACATAACTATTCCGCAATAATTTAAATTTTAAAAAAATGGTTGAATCAAAATAAAAACAAAATTATGTGGTATCGGCACCGAATGTTTCTATGCGAATTCCTAGTGATTCCAGCGAGCCAGTAAAGTTCTCTTGGTTCTTTGATAGACTCATATTTGTTTTAGAATAATGTTTTTGAAAACACATTTTTGAAAGATAAACATAACCTCGAATGGTTTTCGGTCAGAAAACGTAAAAATACTCTTCTGTCCCACTGCGGCCCGATTTAAAGTTTGGTGACAAAACACCTGCAGTTACCATGGAACTGTATAAGTTCTGCGGTCTATCGGCCAACACTTAAACTGCGTGTGATTGATTGATCGGTTTTCTTTTTCGGAGTGCACAGGCTTTTATAAAAAAGGAAACTTAGTTTTTATTTTCGCTAAAGCAAGGAAATATAAAAAGGAAAAATGCAATCCAGAGGAAATTGTGAGTATTTCTCAATTTTTTTTGTAAATCGAAAAATAAATCCTTCAGATATTTGTTAAGCATTTGGCAAAATTTCAGTTAATTCTGATGTTTATTTTTCCCTGTGCACTCTGGCAAAAGATTAAAAAATTAAAGAATAAGGCGTTGTCAGTTGTACTTTTTTTACTTAAAATCCGGGGAGAAACTATAGCCTTAATTGGAAATTTTCCCGTAATCACAAAAATTTGGAGGAATTGAGACTTAGACCATACTTCATCAATCTAGTTTAGCATGACATTCATAGCCCCCATATTTTACGCTAAATATTTTCAATTACTCGACCACAAAAAAAAACCAACGTCCAATAAATTACTTCCGCCTGACCGTAACGCGCGCGTAGTTCTTTTTTGTCGAGCAAAAGTCGTAAAAAGATATCGGGGGATATGAAATATTTTTGTTGCAACTTCTCTAAGCCCCGTGTTCACTCAATATATCCTTATTTTTGGCGATTTTATGGCGATATTATACAACGGCAAGGTTCATAACGGGCTCGGAGGATTTGCCAGACTGTAAATTGTCAAGTAAAGCCAAAGTCTCCTCTACTACTTCTTTTCAGTTTGCCAGGGTGTGCTTTTATATTGACTAAAGCCCTGCAAGACGTTATAAAAGAGTGGTTAAGTGAATAAAGGCGGGTTTGTTGAGATAAAACGCTTTGTTAACAAAATGAAAAAAAAAGTAATGTGTACGCGTAAAAACCACATTTACTACGTTTACACGCGCCTAAAATCAACGGTTTTAAATAAATAGCTTTGTCCGAGGTTTATCCGTCCTTCACTAAATGTCATTAGACAGTTAATAGACCACTAATTTTACCTTATTTGCTTAACGTATTACCGTAATTGAGATGGTAAAAAGAGTTTTTAAACCACAAACAGGAATTACTATAACCGTATTCTTTTGCCCACATAAAACTGCCAATGTAAATAGAATAGAAAATAAAACAACAATTCCTGTTCTAACTAAACAAAAGAATCACCTGCCAGCTGCAGCTTTTGCACAGAAATAAATCTGGTTGGTTGCAAAAAATAACCGAGCGGGCCCCGGTAAGCCTCCGTAAGTAACGTATTTCGGTTCGGTTATTTTTGAATACACGAGAAAAATAACCGATTTTGCCTGCGGTATCACCAATATTGATGAACGCCTATGGTTTGTCAAACCAGGAATTTAGTAGAACCTATGTATTAAAAAAATTCATCGTAAGAACGATTCACCATAGAAACTGAAATTCGTCAAACCAATTTTTTATCCGAACCTTATTTCATCAAACCCATTCAATAACAAATTCGAAGTTTAAGAGATCCGTTTTTAATCGAACCATTATTCATCAAACTCATCCAATATCAAACCCGAAATTCGTAAAACCCGTAATTTATCGGAAAATTTCTGCTAAATTGATTGCGCATTCGCCAATAACGACGGGTGAATGCAAGTGACATCTATACAAAAACTATTGAACGCAACCTGTAAGTATACGCGCGTAACAGCGACAAATGCATCAAAACGCCACGTCGCGTCGCCGCGCCACCTGCGTGTACGCCTCCGGTTCATGTGGTATTGAAGAATGCGCAATTAATTTAGGCAAAATTTTCTGATAAATTACGGGTTTTACGAATTCCGGGTTTGATATTGAATGAGTTTGGTGAACAATAGTTTGATTAAAAACGTGTCTTATAAATTTTGAATTTGTTATTGAATGGGTTTGGAGAAATAAGGTCGTAAAATCGTTTAACGAATTGCTGTTCCTATAGTGAATGATTTTACAATTGAGCTAAAGAATACAAAGCGACCTCAGTGCGTCTATTCTTGAATCGGTCTAAATCTTCGGTTTAAATCGACGGGTTTGATTTTGCACATTCTGATAAACAGTGGGCGTCCATGTTGATGGTCTAGCATATATGATGCTATCTTACTAAACTCGAATTTATTGGTTTTATTCATGTGGGTATTCGACTTTTTTACATCCTACTTATCTGATAGGAACCCTTCAGTAATTTATAATTCTCATAACTCTAAAGAATACAAAGCGACCTCAGTGCGTCTATTCTTGAATCGGTCTAAATCTTCGGTTTAAATCGGTTTTTCTCAATGTTGCCCGATATTAATAGAAAGTAATTCTATCGGTCTTGACTAAGAGGATTACTTTCGATCAACATCGGGCAAAAGTGAGATAAATCGATTTAAACCGAAGATTGGGATCAATGAGATGAATAGTAGCGAGAGAATTTGACTCCGTGGGGCAAAATTTTCTCTCGATTCAAGAATAGACGCACAGGTGTACCTCAGTGCTTTAATCTGGACCCTCTACTCTTTTTAATGTTTGACTAGTGTTATTGAATGCTTTCATTTATTATGTTTTGCTGATCAATTTAAAGCACTTGTACCATTAACAGCTTGGAGGATTGCGGGGCGTTGCAGTCTGATCTTAAAAGAATTGAGACCTAGTGTGCAGACAACAACTTATGTTTAAATGCAAACAAGTGATGAGTTGTAACATATACTAGAGATAATAGGTTTGTTCAGTATCAGTCGAGGTATCAGTATAAAATATACATCGTAATGAACCCCGCACGGAATACATGGCATATTGGTTGATTTGCAGAATTTAATGAAATTTTGGTATGTTGTTTCAAAGATACACGGGGATTTCGAAAGCAGTTACTAACAAGGAAAACAATCATCATATTTTAATAATAAGAATTTTGTGAGTTTTCTAACTTGATTCAGTTGACTGTTGGCAGCAGTATGTATGCGCACAACCGTTTTTATTCAGAGGTGATATTTTGTCATCACAAAAAATATTCTCTTTAGAGAATTTGTGTTCATCCCATATATTTACGGCTTATCCTAAGTATTAGACTAGTACGTTTAGTTAACCAGGCAGATTAACAAGAACATTTTCTTCGTACTTTTAGTTACAGTAAAACAACCAAACCAGTCTAATACCCACTTTTGTAAGTTGTAGGAATAGATACATGGAAAAATGATTTGGTGGAGATGTCAATAAAATTTCGGTAGATATGTTGTAGATTTTAAAAATAGCTGGTGCTCCATAACCCAACACTACCCGCGTATTTTGACAAATGACAACTACCGCCATATTGGAATCATGATTGAAGGAGTTTCGAAACAGTCCGAAGAACGGTTTTGAAATTCTTTGAAAGTGACGTCACCTGTTCAAGGCCAAAATGACATTTCTTGCATGCTTCCGAAATCTTCTCACGCCAAAAAACGATTTAATTATTTAGCTTTTAAACGCCACGGGGTATAACCTGAGCGAGGGATCGCGTATAACCAACTAACAACAAGATTTAATGTTGATAGCTTGGACCTTAGTATCCTTAATATTTTTGTTTAAACTTCTACATAACCAAATTGATTCTCCAGATCTAATTGAACAAGTAAATTTTCTTGTTGCTGGAATATCCTCTAGAGGACAAACCACTTTCTGCTGTAAACAAGGTGGGACTAACACGGCATGTAAGTCTCCTCTTTATTTAATGTGTAACAATTATAACCGGCTTTGTAGTCCTTATGATATTAACTTCAATAGCATTAGATCAATTAAATCCATAACCACCGGCAATCCTTTGGGGGGGGGGAGGGAGATGGGGCGGTATCCCCAATGTTGCTTGCAGTTAGGAAATATGAATCAGTTGGGAAATTTAAGTACATTTTACAAAACATTTTGTATTTGTAATTTCTTCAAACAACGATAAGAAAAATCTCAAAGTGTTAGGTAACTTGGGAATCGTTTTTAATATTAGTTGCCTTCGGATCGCCGGTGTCCACAGCTAAGCGAAATTTTTTGTGTAATCAAACCAATTTTGTTTTCTCGATATTTTATAAAACATTAATTTTCAAAAGTCTTTACTTTTCTTGCGCTAATGGTATACTTTTGATTGTATCTAACCTAAAAGTGGATATGTTTGGCTCATTACTTTAAGATTTTTTTGTCAAGTTCTAATTTGAAAATGGTTACCTTTTTGTGTGTCATTGTCCTGTAAATGGGTAACTGCTGGGCAATAAAATTTTTTATTTTTATTTTAGTTAAAAAAACCAATAAAACAACTAGTAGTAGTAGTAGTAGTAACTAGGGGGCGGCCCAAGACCTGGCAAGTAGGCCCAATCGGTCCCTTTTTACCTTACCGCAGCCCAGCCCCCTAATCCATCACCTATACCGCTATTACGGTAGTGGGCTCTCCGGGCCTTCCTGTTCTCTTCAAGAAGTCCAGTACTTTGGCCCACCTGAGAGCTCGCAGGTCCTCTGCATCCAGGTTCGGTTGTCCGAGTACCTGATGCCTCATCCTTAGGTATGCATCGCACTCCGCAACGAGGTGCCGGGATGTCATTCCCGACCCTGATGCGAGTCAGATGCTTGCTGAGTCGGTTGTGGCCGGTCAGTATCCCTGTCAGTAGTCCAATATCTTTTCGTGTCCTTCTTAGGAGCCATTTGAGTCTGGCCGCGTCCGGTCCGTCTGTCTGCATTATAATTCGTTCTCCCAGAAGTCCGCCAGTTCATCGTTAGCCCACTTAATGAGTCGACTTTGCAGCTGTCTCTTTGTTATACGTAAGAGTGGTTCCGCCCACGTATTGAGTGCTGGCCCCGATCCGAGAGAGTTCATCCGCCTTTTCGTTGCCCGACACTCCCGTGTGTCCCGGTACCCACATCACTGTAACTCTTTTGTCTTGACTCAAGGCTTCCAGTGCTTCTACGCACTCTTCCACCAGAGTATTGACAATTTTTGGCGCACTGAGTGCCTTCAGAGCCGCTTGGCTGTCGGAGCATATGTACACATGCTCCTCCGGACCATTGCAAACCTCTTCTAGTGTTACCGCCATTATAATGGCGTATACCTCGGCTTGGAAGACCGTAGCTTGCTCTCCGAGCGGGTAGCTCATCCGAACTTCTTCTCGGTCTTGCACGTAGACCCCCGCCCCTCCATCAATAAATAAAACAACTAAGTTAACATCACATTTTTTTGGTAAAACCAAGGTTGGGTAGTTCTTTAGGTTGCAAGAAATATGCTAAAGCGTTTTTAAAGTCAGATCCAAAAATCGGTTTAAAAACGATTAACTGTAGCGTGGTGGCGTTTATACGATAAAATTTTCAAACCGAGCTCATATAAAAGCACTTTAAGAGGCTCGTATAAACAAAGTAATTCGCAAACAGAAGACCAAAATTCTGGCAATCCTTGTTACTTTCTCAGGACAGTGTCGTAGCCAGAAGGAGCGTGTGGCTTAGTGCACCCGTCCTCTCTACCCTCAGTATAGAACCCATTAGAAAAGTTCTTGGATTTTAATATATCGGCAAGAACCTTAGACGGTGTTTCAATAAGAGAATTAGGTGGTACAATAACTGACCACCGGATTTATCTGGGAAATTATAAGCCCTGCAAACTTCGAGAAATATTTTTCTTTTGTAAATTGGTTCCTGCCTTTTAATTAATAGTAGTTTTAACAACTAGTGGCTAAAATAAGGCTTTTTTTTACAAGCGTTGGTTTAAATAACGAGGGCAGCGAGGTATTTAATAACGCGAGAAAAAAAAGCACAGTTTAGCCGCGAGTTGTTGACACTATTTTTTTAAATACCTTTAACAAAAAATCCAAGAAAAACACCACACCATCTTTACACCATACATTAAAGCGGCTGGTAAATGAAATAACAGTCGTTTCCATAGCGATGTGCCTGTTTACTCGGTGATGTTTATTGTTGCGACATTTTAATCTTTGACAGTTTGGTATTTTGGCGATGGTTTTAAATTATTTTTTCGTAAATACTTGGTGAAAACCGGCGGAAATGGCTTAATTCTTAGGCAAGAATAATTAGATTTTTTTAATATTACTATTTTGTTATCTGCAGACAGTTACTAAAATATTAAAAATATTTTTGTGCGGCTCAGCCTTTCTGAAGCCTATTTAAAAGAGGCTCAAAAAATTCCCGTCTTATTTTTATATTCTACATTTTTCATTTTTCAAGACACCCACGTGATGGACTAAGGGCTTCTTAAATACACAGTATAAATTTTACTTGACTAAAAAGCTCAACTATATTCTTATAAACAAAAACAAAAGCAGAATGCCTTCCCCGGGGATCTCTTTTAAGCAAATTTATGAGTGAAAAGCGGCTATCCATCATTTGGTTCTGGCGTTTTTGAGGAGAGATACTTTATCTTCTTATAAGGCCATCAAGCGCGTTTTAGGACGCTAAAAGAGCAGCGGATCCTTCTGCCGGTGTCGTTGACAGATAGGTGCTTTTTCTCGTTAATAGCAGAGTTAAGAGAATATTTTGGTTACGACTCTACCCCTTGAACTAAGAGGCCAGCCTATAATTTGCAATTAGGAGATGTTTTCGATAGAAATCTAAAAAATTATATAATATTCTTTAATATCCAGGTGTGGTTATTTCTTACAAAAGAACTCCGCACCCGGTTATATACATGATTATGTAGGAAGTTTTTTTTCGGTGGAATTCGATATAATTATATGTTGTAGAGGGTTATATAACTAAAAAAATGTAAAATTATAAAAGTTTTTCTATGTCTAGTTCCTGTCAAGGTTAGAAAAAAGACTGTTTTCGGCTATGTTTTATCAATAAAAACTCGTAAGACTAAAAAAAAGTAAATTATCATAAGAATAAAATGGTAGAAGCTTATAGACAAACCCCATGATGATGTCATTTATGACAGTTCATTAGGTAATATACAGGGGCTAGTCAAAAACTTATATTTGTTATACTTCTACTACTACCGAATTTTAAATATAAACATGTTGCATTTGAGCAGAAAATAATAGCTTCAACCCAATTTTTAAGAAAAAAATAAGTTTGGCTTTTTAGTAGCTTCTTCTTTCTTAGATAATTAATTTTCTTTTATATATCAATTTTTTTGCTAAATAAAATCGACAACATTGGATTGTACCTGTAATAAACCATTTTTAGAATAACAATAGTGATTTTTTTAGTTGCAAAACGACTCCGTCAATTTTAATAAAACTTTACCTGATTACTTCTATATCTATCCTCCACCATATAAAAAAAAACAAATACATTTTATATGTCTGTATCTAGAGATATTAATTTTTATATCTTAGATCATTTTAAGACTTACGTCGAGACGAATAAAGAGAAGTACCTATTCTGCATTTTTACTGCACATTTTAAAATAGGATATACTCTCTAATATAAAAATCTTAAAAAATATGTTTAAAAATGCAAATTAATCTACAGGGTTCGTCAAAAGAAAATCTTTTCATTCTATTTAACTGATTAAATAAATATTAACAATTGCATTTCATTTAGGCGGATATTATTTTTTTTAATGTCACTTAACTAAAAAACAAAAATAAATATAGTTATATTTGTTATATATGTTTTTTTTTCAAAATTCGTTGGTAGTAGAAGATTAAAAAACATAAATTTTTGACTAGCCCCTGTATGTTACCAATGAACTGTCATAAATGACATCATCATGGGGGGATTGTCCACAAGCTTCTACCATTTTAATTGTATGGTAACATACTTTTCCTTAGCAGCCTTTTTTCCAAATTTGATCGTTTATATCTCAGGAACTAGACATAGAAAAACTTTTATAATTTCACATTTTTTTAGTTATATATCCCTCCACAACATATCATAATTATAGCGAATTCCACCGGAAAAAAACTTTCCATGCATAAACCTGCTGTGGGGCCCTTTCCGGGTGAAAAAAATGATAAAACAGCGAAAGCAGAGAAAAATTTAAAAAGTAATTAATGTCTGTCTACACTAGACATTTTTTGATCGCGGCAACGGCAGATCCAGGGAAGGGGGGACATGAAGGTCATAACTCCCCTGAGCGATTCACATCTTTTTTTTAATATCCAACAAAAATACTTTAACTTGGACATGATATCTAGTCAATTCCCGGAATTTTACGTTAAATTCTTACAACATACGTAAAAACTATTATTGTGGAGTCAAAAAGAGTGACGTAACAGTTATAACTCAGATCCTTCCCCACGCTTAGGGCCGGTTTCTCATTAGCGGGTTACCAGAGAGTTAAATTACCTCGGGCAATAAATCTAATTTTTTTTCTGATTTGCCAATATATTTTTTTAGATTAACCTTGAGGTAAGATAACTTACCCTCACCTTGAAGCCCTGGTTACCAAGTTAAGTTAATTTTAACCATCTTTTTAAAGATTTTTACAAGGTTATGTGGCTCGCTATCGAAAAACCGGTCTTTAGGAGGCTAAAAACGTGGTTGTGAGCATCAATGGCGGAAGACCGACTAACAGGATTGGCGCTTCTCCATGTTCATAAAAACGTTCCTGTGGAAGAAGTAATTAATCGTTTCTCGAGAAGACAGAAGAGAAAAATTTATTTTGTAATTTGGTTCCATTTTTTAAGTAAAATTTTTGGATTTTTTTGCGTCTTTTTTTTCTCGTCTTGGGAGGGGGCAAATATGTCCCCTTACCTTTAAGTAAAAATAGGTGGAATGATAATAACCCCTAAGAAACTTCACAAAAATAACCGCCTTATGTAGGTGACAGTTATGAGCCTAAAATAGGGTAGTCAAGTCCCCCTGTAAACATGATATATATTTGCCTACTTTTTTATTAGCCACACACTTGTTTAAACCAAACGAAATGTTACTAGGATGTCACTGCATTGTTTTTTAATGAAAATAAAATTTTCGGCTTTTTTGCGTGTTTTTGCTAAAAGTATAGTGTTTTGATTTATTTTTCAGTGCTGTTATAAAACCGGAATGACTAGTTTTTTGCCTTTCATAAGAGCTGTGCGATAACCCCTTATATTATTAGCCTCAGGGTTAGGGGAATTTTGTCAATACCAACTGATTTAGGCTCCTAAATGTCAGGTTTATGTAGCGGTACTGGGACTTTCCATCCATTACAGGATCAATCAAGATTATTGTCTCTTATACTAGACTTATGAGAGACAATAATCTTACCCCCTTAACGACCTTTATTTCCGAAAAAGCCCATATTGTATACCAAAAAGCTGATAATCATTCAAATCCCCTTATTCGACAGGCCGTCAACTACGACGAGAACATCCGTCATCGCCACAAGAGACCCCGTCTTCAGCTAGCCCTCTAGCCTTCAGCTAGCGAGCTAGTTCTCACCTTCCCTCCTTTTCCAAATCCCACTTCCCTCCCCTCCCCCCCCCCAACAGCAACAACAAATAGTTCTTTAGAACAGTCACGACATTTAAGCCCTTCAGGCAGCTAGTCTCCCCAAAAATCGACAAAACTTAGGCTACCTAGCGGTAGGGAGAGTTTAAGAGGTCCACTTGAAGGTCAAGTGGGGGTGGAAGGAAAGGTTTGGCAGAATAATTAGTGTCAGCGCACATAGTTGTCCGCTAACACTAAGGATTCTTCCAGATCGGGCCCTCTTACCGGGTGTTGTTGTTGTTGTTGTTTAGGATCAATGCCCAGTGTTAGCAAAGTTTTTGCAAAGTTAAATACAAACACAAAATATCCACGTACCTAGCCGGGATTTGAACACGGGACCTTCCGTGTGGCAGGCAGATACGCTGCCCACTGCGCTACGGCGGCCGGTATAGGCTATCATCATTTCACCTATTTTTACTTC
This sequence comes from Oxystoma pomonae, assembly GCA_963921995.1. Classification (NCBI taxonomy): domain Eukaryota; kingdom Metazoa; phylum Arthropoda; class Insecta; order Coleoptera; family Brentidae; genus Oxystoma; species Oxystoma pomonae. Next base: position 86,835,813 of record OY998166.1, on the reverse strand, counting down.
CATGCCTTTACGCCACTGTTTATAAAAAAATCGCTATACACACGCGTTCTTTAAAACACCATTCGGAAAGAAGCGCTTTTTCCATTAGAAAAAAGTTAAGTGAATTTGATTTAATATAGCAGCAATTTCCGAATAAAAATCAACTAAAAATGTTTAACATCACAAATGTTTAAAAATCATGAGATGATACTGTACTGTATTTTTTTTTTGTAAAAAATGTACCCAAAACTGCTAAAAAATGTAGTCGCCATAGATGCATGAATCTCTTGACCTATTTGTCCGAATTAGAGAATGCATCTGTAGTTCATTAACCTTGGCCATTGGGTTTTTTAGCTTCAAATTGTCAATCCCAACGTCAATTGTCAACGGATAGGAATCGCTCCCTTTCTCAATCTTCATCGCCACGACCACATGTATAAATCTTAAATGACGAAATAAAACTGTAAATTTTTATTAAATGTGTGTCTTTTTTGTTTTAAAATTATATGCTACAAAAACAAACTCATTTTCTGACACAAAGGGCTACATACAAAATTTCTTATTATAAACACCTTTTTTATGCCCGTGTGCACGGGTTCAGCTTGACATGTAAGCCGAGCTTAAGCTTTAGTTTTGTTTTGCAAGGGTGTGGAATATCATGTAAGTGGCACTTAAGCTGTAGTTAAGATAAGCCGTAGAATTAGTTCGGCTTAAGCGCATTTTTAGGTTATGTGAGATATTTTTTTTGATTATGCCATTAATTTAATCAGATTATAAAACTGTTCCGTTACCTTAAAATGTTTCTGTGATTGTAATAGTGGTCTGTGCTTAAAATGCAACTTCTTTGGGATTACGAAGAAGATGAAGAATTAGACTTTGTAATTAATTTAATACCTACCAAGAAGGATTTTTCAAAAAATGAGAGGAAGATAACTTTTACAAAAGGTTTAGAATGTCCAAAAAAAATCATGTTTTTTTCTCACACGAATAATTCACCTTTTTTTGCAAATTCGTTATTGATTAAGATGTGACCACATATACTAAATAAATAGTCAGGTTTTATAGTTAACCAATTATAGTAGTTTTATTTGCCTTTTCCTCCATACAATCATAAATCATCAATAAAATTTATTTTTTAAAACAACCTTAAATTTTGCGTGTTTTTTGACAGCTGACAGGTAATAATCATGATCACCACACAAAAAACACAAAAAAATGCAGATAACTGCCACGTTGCCAATAATTTCCTTACTTTTTCATGGAACATATTCGGAACCTTTGCAAACCAAGTAAATCTCAAGGGTCACCCTCAGTTCAAGCGGCACTTGAACAAGTGGAAGAAGTAAGGGAAAGTGGTGCACTAATATGGTATGGCGGACTAATAAAATCGTGAAATTTTGACTTTTCTTAATTTTATCAAAAATGTGTCCAAAACAACTTAATTGACGAAGAAAAAAGTTGTCTGTCGGTCTATCGGTCTGTTGCCTGTCTGTATACACGAAAACTATAGAAAGCCTTAATCGATTTTAACGAAATTTGCTACAAAAATCCTCTATCGGCTGACCATGAGCTGATTAACTTTTAGATAGGGTGGTAAGGGGTTGAAGGGGGAAAAGGGAAAATATTTAAAAAAAAATTAACTTTGGAACAAAAGCAGGTAGCGATATACGGTTTTCAGATTTAAATTTCGATGAATATGGACTACAAATTTTGTTTAGTTTTCGAGTTATTTGAAAAAACGTTAAAATATATGAAAAAAAATCATAACTTTTGAAGTAAAGCAGCTATTGATATGCGGTTTTCAGATTTGGTTTTCGTATATATTACCCAAAGTTCAAATATTTCATTTCCTTTCAACGTAAAATAATTGATTGGATGGTAGACTATCCGTGCTTTCTAGCACCAATTTTTGGTCCACCATACCAATATGGTATGGGGGACTATTAAAATCGTAAAATTTTGTCTTTTCTTAATTTTACCAAAAATGGGTTACCAAGGTTCCAAAACACCTTAATCTACGAAACAAATTTTTGGAAGCTTTAGTTTCCGAGTTATTTAAAAAAAACTTTAAAACATATAAAAAAAATCATAACTTTAGAAGTAAAGCAGGTATTGCTATACGGTTTTCAGATTTTGGTTTTCGTAAATATTACCCAAAAATTTTATTATAAGGTTCAAATCTTTCAAAGCCTTAGTTTTAGAGATATTTTCATTTTCCTTTCAACATAAAATAATTGATTATGTATGTATGGTGGACTATCCGTGCTTTCTAGAACCAATTTTTTTTAAGGAGGTGGTTTAGTAGGGATTGGTTAAATTAGTGTAAACGAAAAAAATATGCAGTTATTTATCCTTGGGAATATCTAGTCTCAATTTTAGATTAAGTGCCAAAAGCTGCCTTAAATGCGCTGCAGGCGAAAATTTTGAGAAAAAGAAAAAAAAAGAGGATTGGGTTAATTGCCAAAAAGAGTTGCCTTTTTGAGGGATTTATAGGCTTATGTCAAAGGTTGCGCTGCGGGCGAAAATTTCGAGACCATTATACTAAAAACGCCATATTTTATATGCTTGAACTGCTGCTGAAAAAAATTGCTTAAGATTAAACTAAAATTGTACCAATCGACGTTAACGCGCGGCAGGCAAAAATTCTTGATTTCTTGATTCTAAAAGTTTCTTAGGCTTTAAAATTTCTAAAATATTTTTAAACCGAAGCAAGGCAAAAAAAATGACAACATAAAATAATTTATTTTTCCAGGTGTTAATGTCAAATAATGATAGTTTTTCCAGGTTTTTTTACTTTTTTAGCCAGGTGGTTATCAGGTTTTTTTTTTGCCTTTTTAATTTTTTAATTTTTTTTAATATCTTAATAAGACGTCCATAAGATATCTTTTTTTACGTCTTTAGGTTAACTTGAGGACATAACTTTTGATATTTTGACTTATCTGTCTTTCATAAAGGCCTACATTATAATTAGTAGGGACAACTGTATTTTCTCATATTTTTTTTAATTTTCGTTAGCATGAATAAAATGGCTAAAAACCTGGTTTAAAAATTCACCCAACAACCAATTGTACCAAAAAATAAAATACCCTTCGGCAATAACGGTAATTACCTTATTTTTAAAATTGTTTAGAGTAAGTGTAATGTCTTAAAAAAGACTCAAAGATCACGAGGTTTGCAACATCAGCCCTCTTACAGACGTCTGTAAGACGTCTATCAGCTGTCGACAGACATCTTAGAGATATTGTCTTAAGCTAAGAGTAGATGTCTTTAAGACGTCTTTAAGACTACTTTGTGCTATCTGGGATGTAACAAAGAGAATGTAAAAAAGTTTTTGTCTCCAGTAATGCGTGCCTGTAACTGAAGTTGTATGTGTAATAAGATGTTACCGATGTTTCTGGTCTATATTACTATGCAAAGCACATTGGTTTCCAGCTCAACGAGAATTTGGACAACGTGCCAGAAGTCCGTTCAAGAATTCAACAGGCCAGATCATCTTTTAACGAAATAAAATTAGTCACACTCCGAATTCGTGTGATTCGTTGTTAAGTATTTTCAAAAAAGCGGTGGACAGAGTGCAGATCGTGCTCATGATTTTTCTTTCGACCACACATTTATTCACACTTACGGGCACGGATGTCAAGAATACAAACCCTTTTCCGGAACCGTATGAGATTATTTTTCTACTTTGCATAAAAATCGGCTTTTTTTTCGGCAGTAAATTGCCAAGATTTGGACAATTTAAACCCTCCCCCGGAATACACAAATTTAAAACAAACAACCCTTCAACGTCCCCAAAAAGCCGTTTTTATTGCGTAATCCACCTTTATACATAGAAAAGGAACGGTAGGCTCATTAAAAAACATTTATGCGGCCTGCTTATAATAATGAAATGTGTTTTAAATTCAGCCGTTAGAGGCAAATATTTACCGTAAACTTATTATATATTGTGTTGTGATCCATCTCTCTGTGCCTTATGGGTGAAGCGAGTTTTTCATATTTTTGGACAACTAACAGGAAACAGGAATGGATTACCGTAAAATGAAGAATTTACTTAAAGATTTTGAAGGTCATTAGACGTTTGAATCTTTACAATTAGTGGCGTACACATAAAATATCGCCTGCTGTCTATACAATAGCGTAAGTTTATATATATATATACAGGGTGACGATTTAAAAACCTAACATATGGCTCTATTTTCTTAACTAGATGGTTTACAAAAAAGCATCTTTTTCGATACTGGTCCTGCTGCCAGGCAAAAAGTGGGCGGAGCTAGGACGGCGAAATTACTTTTTTAAATAGGACACCCTGTACTTTTGTGTGCTAAATAATAGACAATTTTTACGTCAGTCTCTTTTTATCCCGTGTGGAATGAGAGGCGAAGACAAGCCGGTATGTGTTCATCACGTTTAAATTCGAATGGTTTTGATCAATATGACTCGGGTGGATGGAGGGCACTCCATCTGTTTCGCACGCTACCGGTTATTCTTTCACGCACTATCCATGCATCAGAATATCGGCTTGTCTTTTGCCTGTCCCACTGAACGATATAGTAAAAGATGGAACTACTCGTATGCGAATATTTTCGTATGGTTTCGAAAATCTTCCTCTTCTTTAAGTGCCTTGTCCTCTTCGAATGTTGGCAATCATCAGCGCTATCTGTATCCTGTCTACCGCTTTTCTAAAGAGATTTGTCGTGGTCTCGCCATACCATTGCATTGTCGGAAATTCTTTAGCCATGATATTTTTCGACGACCAGGTCTTCTTTGCCTTCGATGCCTTCTCTTGCCTATTATTAATTTGAGGAGTCTGTATTTTTCGTTTCTGAGAATGTGTCCAAAGTATTCCAACTTTCGTTTTTTAAGTGTGTAAACATATGGCGTCTGTTAGAGTCATATAACTTAGAAATACTATAAAGGTCCTATCCGTGTATTTCCCTATAATAAACAGCGTAGCGAAAACCCCGGGGTCAATGGATTAATGACGGACTTCAATGCGCATGCGTCATTGGCAATGTCATGGCAATCTAAGATTTAGACCATTGTCGCTACGATTTTCTCGCATCCTGGGCCTTTATATACCTAATAGTTATATGGTTAGAGCAGTGGCGTAGCCAGAAATCGACTCTGGGGGGGTTTCATGATTTAATGAAAATTAACTATGGAAAATTTTTAAAAATTAGCTAGGTGCCTATTGCTAGAGCTCTTGAACTAAAGGGAGGGGAGAGGGGCAGCTTAATAGGTGTTGAATTAGTGTATATGAAACAAAAATACTTATTTTTAAAAGCAAGTCTCATCTAGTCTCATTTGCAGATTTGTTTTAAAATTAACCCTTAAATGCGCCGCGTTTAAAATGTTGTTGACAAAAAAATTGCTTAAAATTAAACAAAATTGTAATAATATTTAATATTTGTATAGCACCGCAGGCAAAAACTTTGACAAAAAAATTTTAAAAAATTTAAAAATTTTGATCTCTTGGGTTTTTTTGTAAAATATTTTTGGAAAATTAGATTGGGTTAGATGCCAAGCAAGTGGATTGCGGTAGTATATATAGATTTGTTGCTAAATCATAAGTGCGCCGCAGATGAAAATGTTATGAAAAATTATACTAAGAATACCATTTATTACTCGTCTTGAATGCTGGTGACAAAAATTCCGTAGAATTAAACTAAAATTTCTGTTAAAATTAATGCCGTCATAGCACCGCCGGTAAAATTTTTAAAATTAATTAATTAATTTTAAAATTAAGGCATAACACCAAACAACATGTCACACAATTTGGAAAAGAGTGGGGAGCTATAGCTCTCCCTGGCGCCTTTGATCATGATTAATTTATTGTAGATTGGGTTGGACCTCCTGGGGGGGGTTAACCCCCAACCCCCCCTGGTTACGCCACTGGTTAGAGACCACGTCTCAATACCATAATAGAGAGTACTGAAGACGTAGCAAGGTAGAACTCGAGTGCGGACGGAGAGCGAACGACTTCGGCAACACAACACAGATTTCATTTTTACAAATGACGCTCTGTATTGTTCAATTAGGGCACGAACCTCCTGCATATTATCCCAGTCTTCGTTGAACAGGGGTCCTATTTTCAAAACCATACGAAATTATTCGCATGCGACTGCTTCCATCTCTTCCTATACCGTATAGAATAGAAGGCAAAAGATATACCGACATGCTGATTCTCGGGTAGTACGTGAAAGAATAACCGGTTTTTCATGCGAAACAACACGAATGCCGTCTACCCATTTGTGCAATATTGATTTAAACTAGTCGAATTCGAACGCGGTCCACACATACCGGCTTATCTTTCACCTCTTATTTCACACGATATAGAAAGAGACTGACAAAAAATTGGCTATTATTTAGTACTCGTATGCGGATATTCTCTTAAGGATTCGTAAATCAGACCCCTGCGGTCTGATTTGCGAAAATCTTTTCCTATACAGTATAGGATAGGAGTCAAATGATACCGATATGCGCAAAATCTTAAGAAAGTGACTGATCAAGCTGATACGTTCGCTACATCTTTTTGCGGAGTTCTTTTGTGAAAGCGTTACAAATGTTGATTGAAGCCATCAATCAAATCAAGCAGTCAATTTTTTTTGGCAATTCTAATTTTGTTCTTTATTACACGATTCATCTGGTGATACTCTAGTTGCCTTTTTTCAAGCATCTTTCTTCTATTAAATAAAGAATTTCATCACTCATCCAAGCTTTCTTTGTTATCCTGGTATCGATTGAAGATAATTTCGAGCTTGCTTTGGTGAAAGCTTCCTTGATGTTGGTCCAAACAGTCTCTACTTCAAAGATCAGAATATCTTATTTAGCTTACATGCTGTACAAAAGGCGCCTTAAAGGAATAAGGCATAATATTTAATTTTTTTTCCTGATCTTTGAATACTGTGTCATTGTCATTTTTGACACATCTAGGCTTTTCCACAGGGATACCTACATAAAATAAAAATCCCCTATCGACTGGACTTTAGTGCGCTTTCAAACTTATGGCGAATGCGTGACACCTCCGACGTGCACAAGAACCACGTAACGCTACATAGTTTCACGCATAAAAAAAATTAAAAACAGATTCTATACATTTTTAATCAGGTTCTTCTTTTTGATAAAATTACAGAAAGTTCGTTCCTGCCCTGCTTGAACTTATATATCTACTTACCTAAAAAGCTTTGGCTAACCAGTTAGCTGGAAGAGAGGGCGGGGGACGGGTTTTATTTCTTTCCTGTGGGGCTCTGAATATGCGATTAGGTCTTGTTTGTCTTTTTAAAGTAAATCTCCAACGACTCGCATTTTCTAAATGAAAACTCCACGGAAGACATCCTTCCATGCAAATGTGGATAAATATTTATCCCGAATTGAAAGCTAGGGGCTTTTTTGAGTTGTTCTTTTAGGCCAAATTGGATTTTTTATTAGGTGATTTTGGTCGGTTAAGGTCTGAGATATAAAAGAGTTTTAGCATGTAGTGAAACACATTTCTCCGTAACGAGGACCCTCCTCTCTTTAGAACGTAATCAAAACCCACTAAATGAAAGAAAGTTATTATTATAACCATATTTCTTCCACTTCATTTAATATCAGACTCGAAATTTGTAAATCCCGTTTTAAATCGAACGATAACACTAGTTAATACAAAAAAAAGGTTGCTAATAAAAATGGCTCAGTCTGTCTACGAACCATAAATCCTTTACGCTGGCGCATGCTGTTAGCGTATTGTCATGGATTAGACCGAGAGAGTAAATTTGTGTGCGTATTTGAATATATTTCGATTAGTTCCAATTGGTTATGCTGCTCATATGAAAAAAACATATCCCAATAAGAAGCTATTGTTGGAAAATGTGCAATACAACAAATATGGTTGGCAAATTTGTGCAGGTTTGAAGGTAGTGGCTGTTTTATTTGGCATGGAGTTGGGGTATACAAAATACTGTTGTTTTCTATGCAAATGAGGTAGCCGAGCAAAAACGGATCAGTATAAAAGAAAAAATTGGCCACAATATTACGAACAATCCTTTAGTTCCTTCAAATTAAATATTACTTCCGCCGCGCCACTACATATCAAACTTGACTTATTTAAAAACTTCGTTAAAGCTATGCTGCTGCTTTCAATCACATAAAGCAAAAATTTCCCAGAAAAAGTGAAGCTAGGATTACAGAGGGAATTTTTGTGGGACCTCAAATAAGAAAGCTTCTCGTGGTTTCGAGATTTGACGCTGTGCTTGAAAGAAAAGAAAAGGAGGCATGGGAAGCGTTTAGAATGGTGGTGACTAAATTCAGAAAATTATCATAAAATTATCCAGAGATTGTAAACAAACTTCTAGAATCATACGAAAATATGGGATGTAATATGTCCTTAAAAATACTCGTTCTACGCTCTGACTTAGACTACTTCCACGAAAATTGTCGAGATGTGAGTAACGAACATGGAGAACGAAAAAAGACACCAGAGTTTTTACCCCGTGTAATAAATACAGTGCGTTACGAGCTGACTTTATAAATCTACAATAAACGCACAGTTGAACTATTGCAAAAATGGACTTTAAATGTTGTAAAAACAAATCCCTCAAAGAAACAAAAACCTATTTTTGTCCAGTGTGTCTCGTCTCAGAACGCAATCAAATTCAAAAGGTGGAACAATATAAGATTATTTGCTCAAAGGGAAGGGAAAAACAACAATAGTCAGAGGGAATTGAGACTATTGATTTACTGAACAAAAAACTTATTGAAAAAGAGATTGACATATTGCTCTTAGAAATACGCATCAACAAATAAAATTACAGAATGAAATAAAAGAGAAGAATATTTCTTTCGAGAAGGCAGAAATAGAAAAAAATGACAGCATTAAACACCTGAATGATGAACTTAGTAAATTGCAAATGAAGTTGAAACAAAAAGACAACCACATAAGAAGACTAGAAAGAGGACAGAGGAGGTAGACGAAATAGAGGGAAATTATAATAAAAAGATGAATGAGATAATCAAAACTATTGAAGACCAAAGAATAAAATTAGCAGAAAAAAGTGAATGCCAGATTCAAGAAGAACAGAAGATTAGAGATTTTTATGATAGTAAGCTTACTATTCAGATGACACAGATTGAGGAATTCATTTAATTAAAGGAGAAACTTAACTTCTGAATAAAATCTTTGGAAAAACTTAATACAGAACACCTAGTTACTATAAATGGACTAAGGCATGAGGTAGCAAATTATGTAAATGGCTCAACGCAAGCAACGTATTTAGCCAAACATAATCCCGGCAAACAAATACATAAAATGAACAATGTTAGCCATGCATTTCAAAAGAGACCAAAACATTTGATTCTCGCGGATGAACATGGGAAGAGTCTTGCAAAAAATATTTATAGAAACTTGAAAAATAGCAGTGTAAAAATTAAACCAATTCTGAAACCTGGAGCCCACTATAGCGAGGTTTTGTCAGGACTAGAAGCACTCACAAACAACTATAGTGAAGTTATCCTTGGCTCAACATGAATCCTCTTGACACCAGTATATCTTTTTTTCCATGGACGATGTCATGTTTTGCAGTGTACTCGATAGTAACAATAAAAATAATTATGGGATAATTCGCCATCGGTGAAGTGGAGTAGTTGCAATTAGACGCCGGAAGGAAATAAGCCAAGAGATGTATCTAAATGATACATTAAATTACAATAAAATTTGAATAACTTAGCATTAATCATTTTTTAAAACTCTAGTGTGTGTTTATAAAGTACGTTCAAGTTTTTGAAAAACTATAAAAAATTTACACGCACCTACAATAAATTTATTTTACCAATAATATTTTGAATGTTAAAAAAAGTTCAGTAAGTCGTATATATATATTATTTTATAGGATGGTACAAAAAAATGGGCCTTTTTTTACTGTTAAGAGTTAATGTCCGATTTTAAAATTTTCAACCATATTGAAAAGCCAAGAGTGTAAAATGTAAGAATTTGATTTCAAAATTATTATTTTATGAAAATTCAAGATGCCGCAAAATTTTAAAAAATCTTATATTTTTGACCCCTCTTTCTAGATATTTTAGGGATGCCACTGTTAAAAAACTTAACCTTTGCGTGTAGGGATTTATCTTCCTCGAGCGTGCTAATGTATCGCTTGAGAACTTGGGGTAAGAAATAAGAAAACGCGGATGTTTGTCCGATTTTAATATTACTAACAATTTTGAAAAACCAAGGTTTTAAAACTTTTCAGTTTTATATGAATATTGACATTTTTGAAAAATTTATTATTTATTTATTACTCGATGATAACAAGTGATACATACAAAAAATACAAAAAATTGCATTGGACCAAAACCAGTAAGGCACAGTCAAAAGAATCCAGTTTTTGGGCCACCCTATGTAACAAAAAATAATAAAACAACTGCATTTATATTTTTTTACCTTTTTTTGGCTTTTCAGATTTCTCCAACGAATCACCCTATAAGAAATTCTAATCTTATTTTGGGCGGCCATGCTGGTTTGCGTAAAATTTCGCGTAAAAGAGTTGAATTTTGTTGCGATCCTTCAATAACAAAATGGTAACTTTTTAGAGGTTTTTGTAGTGCCAACCTAGTACAGTTAATAAAATTTCTATAGAAAAGGTGGACAACACTTTTACGCGAACCAGCTTTTTATGAGGTTTCTCCAAATTGTGTATCGACTTTACGTGGGCATGACAATAAAGATGCGTGTAATTACGTTTCGCACGCTGTTGGTTGGTTTGTGGTCCGTTGGTAAAATGTCAAGTAAACATAATTTAATTAGTCTCGAAAAAACATCGTGTAGAATTCGATAAGCGGTGGGTATTCTGTCTGGAGATACGTAGAAGATAGAAATAAAATAATTAATTATAAGAATTAAATGAAAGCAATGATTTTTGCTACAAGAACAATTGACTTGTAAAGTATTTTAAAGCATTAATTCATTCAATCGATAAATGAGATTCATCAGCATACTTGAAAACTACCCAAAGCATATCATTTTTTCTGCAAAAAAGCAAAGGTAAATAGCGTTTGAAGTTTCGTTAATAATCAATCTAAGTTTAAAGTAAATAAATTTTTATTAGATGCACTCAAAAGTAGAAAATAATTTTTATCTTTCTTATACCATAATAAAAGTGATGGGGGAAAATTTAAAAATAGGTATCATATGTCGGTCACATCGACGATTCACCTAAGAAACAGTTGTATTACTTTATAACCTAAGGACATTTTCAAAAGCTTGGCAAACACGGCAATCTTACCCGTTCTTAGCTTCTTTAGATGAACGAATTATGTTTATAATTCGAATAGAAGAAGAATTTAGTTCTTCTTTTGTAGTCCTCCCTTTGTCACCGTAAAGTTAAAATTTTTAATTTGTGCCCATCGCTTTTATTATGGTATAAGAAGGATAAAAATTATTTTCTACTTTTGTGTGGATTTAATAAAAACTTGTTCTTTAAAAGTTTTTTTTAATGGAAATTTATTTTTTAATTTTTAGATTTGTACCCTTAATCGTCCATTTTGAATCCGCCATATTGAAATTTTTAAATCTGATCAAAAATTCATATCCCCTTCCCGAAAAACCCCTGTATGCCAATTTTGATTTAAATCGAACAAACTAAATCTTTTCCTTCCTCGACTTCCCTGTGTGTACCTAATAATACCATATTATTGTATTGTCGCTGGAACTATAAAGGAATACCAAATTTGAACACACACCCTTAATTTTTAGATTTGTACCCTTAATCGTCCATTTTGAATCCGAAATTTTTAAATCTGATCAAAAATTCATAATCCCCCTCCGCAAGAACCCCTGTATGCCAATTTTGATTGAAATCGAACTAACTAAATCTTTTTCCCCGTCCACTTCCCTCATTAGAGGGAGGTGGGTATCTAAGAATACCATATTATTGTATTTTTATAGGAACTATAAACGCATATCAAATTTGAACACAATCGGATGTGAATAAAATTGGTTAGCAAAACATCACCGAAAATCGTCCATCTTGAATCAACAATATTGAACTTTCAAAACCTGATCAAAAATTCGTATTCCTTATCTTCAAAAGCCCTAGTATACCAATTTTGGTTGAAATCGGACAAACTTAGGTGTTTTTTCCCTCCACTCCTCTCTTAGGGGGGAGGGGTGCCTAACAATAACATATTATGGTATTGTCACCGGAACTATAAATGCATGCCAAATTTGAAGGCAATCGGATGTGTATAAGTTAGTTAAAATTGGTTAGCAAAAGACGACCAAAAATCGTCCATCTTGAATTCACTATATTGAATTTTCAAAATCTGATTAGAAATTCGTTATCTCCATCCCCAAGAGTCCCAACGCACCAAATTTCAACGAAATCGGGCATACTTCAACTGTACCCCCCTTTGCCCCCTTCACGTAGGGGGGAGCTGTCAATTTCATCACACTATATTCTTTTGTTGTCGCTGCAACTATATAAACATGCCAAATTTGAAGCCGATCGGATGTCGGGAAGTTGGTCAAAATTAAGTTGCAAGATTCCACCCGAACAAATATATATACATAGATACATTGCAAGTTAAATAAAAGCTTGTAAAAAAGAGAAGTAGTGTATTAAAGTAGTTTTCAGTAATTTTAGGGTCCTAAAAGTATAATACAAGAAAAATTCATGGTCGACTCAAACAGAGTTTAACTGTAGCTATTTGCATAAGGTATCAATTAGCAGGGTATCAGTTCTTCTACACCTAGAAAGCAAGAGGTCAGGGAAGCTGCCCCCCCACTTAAAATTTAAAAAAAAAATAGTGAACTTATTTGCGCATCTTTTGCGCAGTTTAGCGCAACCACTTTTATCTTTTGCGCAGCAACCGTCTGGAAACTGTGGGCATTTCTTTGTCGGTGGGGCCAACTTCATGCTAGCCCCCTCCCACTTAATTTTTCTAAGTTTTTATCACTCACTTAGATTGAACACGTTTTGCGCAGTCATTAAAACATTTTGCGCAGCAACCCCTCAAAAGATATAGGCATTGCAATAGCGTGAAGTTGCCCCCCCCACTTATCATTTTTTAACAACAAATATTGTATTCACTAGTATTCCTTTTGCGCAGAATTGCGCAGCCAATTTCAGTTTTTGCGCAGCAACTCTAAAAAAGTTACAGCTGTTTTAGTGGTTGCGCAGTAACTATGTTAATTCGACCTTGCTACATAATATTCACACCTGACATTTAGCTTAGTGAGACGATCCGTGTTCTCCTGCTGAGCTAAGTCGAGGTTTGAGTGTTTAACATAAAAGGGGCGTGGGGGGCGGGGTGAGAGAAAGGTGAAAAATGTCAAAAGTTGGATACAGGAAATATGGGTGGCGATTCTGCATAACTTGCGGCCAAGGAATTCAAAAAAACTGTAATTTTTGTTAGTTTGTTAGACTGGAATCTTGCAACTTAATTTTGACCAACTTCCCGATATCTGATCGGCTTCAAATTTGGCACACTTTTATAGTTGCGGTGACAACACAAGAATGTAGTGTGATGAAACTGACGACTCTCCCCTACTCGAAGGGGATGGAGGGGGGTACAGTTGAAGTACGCCCGATTTCGTTGAAATTTGGTGTGCTGGGGCACTTGGGGATGCAGATAACGAATTTTTTAATCAGATTTAGAAAATTCGGCGGATTAAAGATGGACGATATTTGGTCATCTTTTGCTAACCAATTTTAATAAACTTATACACGTCCGATTGCCTTCAAATTTGGCATGCATTTATAGTTCCGGTGACCGTACAATATTATTAGGCACCCCTCCCCCCTACGAGGGGAATGGAGGGGAAAACACCTAAGTTTGTCCTATTACAACCAAAATTGGTATACGGAGGCTTTTAGGGATAAGGAATACGAATTTATGATCAAATTTTAAAAATTCAATATGGCGGATTCAAGATAGACGATTTTCGGTCATGTTTTGCTAACCAATTTTAAGTGACTTATCCACATCCGATTCTGTTCAAATTTGGTATGCGTTTACAGTTCCGGTGAAAATACAATAATATGGTATTCTCAGGAACCCACCTCCCTCTAACGAGGGAAGTGGAGGGAGAAAAAGATTTATTTTGTTCGATTTCAATCAAAATTTTTATTAAAAAAATCTTTTAAAGAACAAGCTTTTATTAAATGCACTCAAAAGTAGAAAATAATTTTTTATCTTTATAATAAAAGCGATGGGAGCAAATTAAAAATTTTAACTTTACGGTGACAAATAGAGAACTACAAAAGAAGAACTAAATTTTTCTTTTATTCGAATGATAAACATAATGCTTTCATCTAAAGCTGTGAACGGGTGGGATTGCCGTGCTTGCCAAGCCTTTGAAAATGTCCTTAAGTCCGTTTATTTCTCTAAGATTTTCAAAAAACGTGTAAGATTGTTTAAACTTTTATGACATAACACCATGACTATGTTACAATCAAAAGTCAAATAATTTCGTCCCTTGGGGGGGCGGTAACCGAATTTTCAATAGTTTTTCATGAATATCTCAAAAACTAAGAATCACTCTGAAGAGCCGTGGTCCTTTTCAGAAAGCCAAATTATTGGTTTATTTAACTAGTTGTTCGTTTTTGTTTAAAAGTAACTGGTGTAAAAACAGTAGCGGCTCGTTTTGGAAAAATGTTAAAATTTCAGCTTTTTCACCTCTTACTCTCTTTTGTTCTGGTTTTAGGTTTGAATTCCGAAACTATATTTATGGACTTTAATAAATTGACCCATTATCCTACCTTTTCTTTTGCTGCTTTTTTATATTAATATATATATATAATATTAATATTTTCTGTGACAGATTACGCTACCCGTAGCCTTTTTAGCACAAAGGTACCGAAATAATTGTTTTTTTAATCTGCAGCATCAGGGACTATTTTTTTGCCTAGAGATATGTTGCCATTCTTGTTGTTATGTATATTTTTTTAATTCAAATATGCCTTTTAATCTTTTCACAGTTTGTTTAATTTTTTTTTCAGTAGCGTCCTCACCAACGGTTAAATTTGAAAAATCCACTAATTCAAAATTGTGAAAAGTTTCCTTCAAAAATATAAACGCAATATCTCTCGTTGGCATTTCTACAAACTTTGTGAGATTTTGATAAAGCTATATTTTTTTGTAGCTCTATTCATTCCCTTTTAGGGCTGTTATTAATCCTAATTAAACTTCTCATCTTCCAGACTAATATGCAATTTTCGTAGGAACTTTTGACTACCATGGGTATAGAAGAACCTTTCTAGCATAGCCCCACCTCAATTTTTTTGCATCTGTAATAGCAGCCCTAAAAGGGAATAAATAGAGCTAGAAAAAAAATATAGCCTTATCAAAATCTCACAAAGTTTGTAGATATTTTCAGGAAAATTTTCACAATTTTGAATTAGAGGATTTTTCAAATTTAGCCGTTGGTGAGGACGCTACTGAAAAAAAATTGAACAAGCTGTGACAAGATTAAAAGGCATATTTGAACGTTAATAGAAAAAAATACATAACAACAAAAATGGCAACATATCTCTAGGCAAAAAAAAGGTCCCTGATGCTGCAGATTAAAAAAAAACAATTATTTCGGTACCCTTTGTGCTAAAAATACCACGGATAGCGTAATCTGTACCAGAAAATATTTTAAAAAGCAGCAAAGGAGAGGTAATATAGTGGGTCAATTTCTAAAGTCAATAAATATAATTTTGGAATTCAAACCTAAAAACCAGAACAAAGGAGAGTAACTTGCAAATAAGTTGAAAAAGCTAAAATTTTAACATTTTTCCAAAACGAGCCGCTACTGTTTTCATACCACATACTTTTAAACAAGACCGAATGACTTGTTAAATTAACTAATAATTTGGCTCTTCGGAAATGAAAACCGCACTTCAGAGAGATTCTTAGTTTTTGAGATATTTATGAAAATCTTGAGTAATGTTTAGATTTTCCTCTTTTCTATTAAAAAGTTGGTTACCGCTCCCCCAAGGGACGTAGGACGAAATTATTTGACTTTTGATTTTTTGAAAATCTTAAAAAAATGAACGGACTAAAGGACATTTTCAAAGGCTTGACAAGCACGGCAATCTCACCCGTTCACAGCTTTAGATGTAAGCATTATGTTTATCATTCGAATAGGAGAAAAATTTAGTTCTTCTTTTGTAGTTCTCTTTGTCACAGTAAAGTTAAAATTTTTAATTTACGCCCATCGCTTTTATTACAAAGATAAAAAATTATTTTCTACTTTTGTGTGCATTTATTAAAAGCTTGTTCTTTAAAAGTTTTTTGTAATAAAAATTTTGATTGAAATCGAACCAACTAAATCTTTTTCCCCCTCCACTTTCCTCGTTAGAGGGAGGTGGGTTCCTGAGAATACCATATTATTGTATTTTCACCGGAACTGTAAAAGCATACCAAATTTGAACACAATCGGATATGGATAAGTCAGTTAAAATTGGTTAGCAAAAAATGACCGAAAATCGTCCATCTTGAATACGCCATATTGAATTTTTATAATCATAGCCCCCGTATACCAATTTTGGTTGAAATAGGACAAACCTAGGTGTTTTCCCCCTCCACTCCCTTCCTAGGGGGAAGGGGTGCCTAATAATGACATATTATTGTATGGTCACCGGAACTATAAATACATGCCAAATTTGAAGGCAATCGGATGTGTAGAAGTTTGTTAAAATTGGTTGGCAAAAGATGAGTAAATATCGTCCATCTAGAATCCGCCATATTGAATTTTCTAAATCTGATTAAAAATTCGTTATATCCATCCCCAAGTGCCCCAACACACCAAATTTCAACGAAATCGGGCGTACTTCAACTGTACCCCCGAGTAGGGGGGAGCTGTCAATTTCATCACACTTTGTGTTGTCACCGCAACTATAAAAGCATGCCAAATTTGAAGCCGATGGGATGTCGGGAAGTTGTTCCAAATTAAGTTACAAGATTCCACTCTAACAAACATACATATTTACATAGATTACATGTATTACTCTAATTAGCTTACTAGGGCCTTATTATTACAGATTTTGTAAAAAATTACAGTTTTTTGAATTCCTTGCCCGCAAGTAATGCCATGCAGAATCGCTACCCATATTTCCTGTGTCCAACTTTTGATATTTTTCACCTTTCTCTCACCCCCCGCCCCCTCGCTCCTTTTACGTAAAACACTCAAACCTCGACTCAGCTCAGCAGGAGAATACTAATCGTCTCACTAAGCTAAATGTCAGGTGTGAATATTATTTGGCAAGGTCAAATTAACATACTTACTGCGCAACCACTAAAACAGCGGTAACTTTTTTGGAGTTGCTGCGCAAAAACTTAAATTGGCTGCGTAATGCTGCGCAAAAGGAAAACTAGTGAATACAATATTTGTTTTAAAAAAATGATAAGTGGGGGCCAACTTCACGCTCTTGCAATGCCTATATCTTTTCAGGGGTTGCTGCGCAAAATTTTTTAATGACTTAGCATTGCCGCGTAAAACGTGTTCAATCTAACTGAGTGATAAAAACTTAGAAAAATTAAGTGGGGGGGGGCTAGCGGGAAGTTGGCGCCACCCACAAAGAAATACCCACAGTTTCCAGACGGTTGCTGTGCAAAAGATAAAAGTGGTTGCGCAATTCTGCGCAAAAGGTGCGCAAATAAGATCACTAGTTTTTTTCACTGACCTGAAAGCAAGTGCAATATAAAATCTTATTTAAGCCAAAATCTTTTTTTCAACTTGCTGACTAAAATAGCACTCTTTATTTCTCAGGGACTAAAATAAATTAAAATTTTAAAGAACAAAATGAAATTTTGGGAAGCAGAATAAAATTTAAGTGAGTAAAATAAGCAAATTTTACGAAAAAACTAAAATCTAAGAGCAAAAATTACTGTATATACCGGGTGTAACAAGAGATAGGTACGACAAGTTGGCGCCTTTATTTTTAAGAATAGAATTCTGAAATTTTGGAATTTTACACACCTGGTAAAACCAACATCCTATATATGTCATCATACCTGAAGATGTGAAGAGATTCTATATACAATAATAAGGACAAGTTTTAAAAAATATATTTTTTTTTCATTTTACAGTTTTTTTTCAATGTTTTGATTGACAGCAGTGAAAACATCTACTAATACCCCCGGCCTAAAAGAATCTTTAAAATACAGGATATATTACTAGCTAAGGTTTTAATTTACATTCTTCTACTTTAAGACGAATGAAAACCCTTTAGTATACCTACTTTTTCTGTAGGTATACTTTTTCTGAAACGACATATTCTTACACATCAAATTGAGTTTTTAATTTAAGTTAAAATAAACATTGCTTAAGTTATAAAAGGTAAAATATGTAAACTTATTTAATTTTTAATAAGTAGACAACACGGCACTGTCAACAAGAAAGAAAGACAGTGACAATTTTTAATTCGTCAACCTAAAGCCATGTCATCTCGAATTCTGACAAGAGAGAGTGTCTTTTTTCTGGGTCCAGTGGCGTGCTGTCTACTTATTAAAAATTTAATTAGTTTAAATAGTTTACTCAAGTAATTCTTATCATAAGTTAAATCGGAAAACTCCAACTAATGTCTAACAAAATGTAATTTCAGAAAAAGTTAGTGTACCAGAAGGTTTTTATTCGTCTTGAAGTAGAAAAATGCAAATTAAATTTTTAGCTATTAATTTCTCCCTTACTTTAAAGTTTCCTTTAAAGCCGTAGGTTTTGATAGGCGTTTGCACTGCCGCCAATCAAAAGATATTATAAAAAACTGTAAAATATAAAAAAAAATATATATATTTTTTTAAACTTGTCAAAATGACATATGGATGATAAAAATGTATTTAGAATGCTTTCACGTCTTCAGGCATAATGACTTAAACAGATCGTTTCATTTATAATTCAAAAGTTAATCCCGTTTTCATGGAAACTGTGATAGTTTGGCAAATGTCGAAAGGACACAATTTTGTGCTTTTATCAGTTCTGTAAAACTCCAAATTTTCAGAATTCTATTCCTAAAAATAAAGCCGATAAGTCGCGGTACCTATATCTTACACCCAGGATATAAAAATTAAATAAAATCTTTTGCCTGAATAAGTTACTGCACCGATTTTAAGTGCAGTAATTTTTCTATTACCGCACGTTCTGCGGGTATATAGTTCTTACCGCAGGTAAACTTTAGTTACCACACGGTGGTAGATTAAAAAAATTTACAGCTGGGTGCCTGCTTTGACGTTTTCAAAAACTTAAAAATTACAATTTTGATATGCAAGACTCTTACACAATTCAGAAGAAAAAAAATCGTGCTTTTGACGAAGGCATAAAAAAATATCTACCGGGTCATTGATACTTTGCACTGAATGGCGTGACCAGATTTTCTTATTTTGTATTGAAAAACTAGATTTTCGAGTTAAAAAATCTTACCTATAGAGCCAAAGCAGAGGAGGCTACGTCTTAGAGAAAAGTCCCGTTAAGTATGCTGATTTAACTTGTAAATGTCCTTCGTGAGGCTCTCACAGCTTAAGGATTATGTAGATTTGAAATAACTTTTCTTTGAATGCCATGCTTACTTTTCTTACTTTCTGAAGTGAATCTTGAGTGCTTCGAAATATACTTATTTATAATATCTAAGACTTGAGATACACCCGAAACAAGCAGCATCGTACTGCACTCCATCTTAGAAAAGGACATTTTCAGAAAACAGCAAGTTTTATCCTTTTAAAATTTTTTTATTTAAAAAATTATATTCTCAAATGTACAGCACGCACTGGACTTCGGTTCGAATAGGTATATTTTCACTAACAAAAATAGTAAAGCCGCTCTACGCCAGTCGAATTAAAGATTAGACAATTGAGAAGCTAGTCTGAGAATACGGACGTTTTTCACTCAGCTTTGACCTAGAGAGTTCTCTCTACAACAGTTAAGAAAAAAAAATATTTTACAGGTAGTTCGTTTTAAATCTCATTTTATAATAAAACGCTTTCTACTAGTACCGCTACTGAAACTGACTTAAGTATATGTCAATTTGTTCTAGACAGAAAAAACAGTGCAGAAGCAAGAAGATTTTCCATTCATATTCCTAAATGACAAAAAGATTTTCTGAGGATTTATTTTCATAACAATACCTTTTAATCAATACTAACAAGTCATCGAATAAAAAAATAATTATTAAATCAATGGCGAGTGTTATTAATATACAAGGGATTGCTTTTAAGACTAGGACTGTCTTAAAAGCAATGTCATTCAGAAATATCTCATTCTACTGTAGCATTTTTTCCGTGTACAGACAGTGACCTTTTGTCAAACAAGACTTCGTTCCAGGGTACCGATTCTGGAAGTCATAGGAAGTGATCGTTCGCCTGAGAGAAAAAAAGTAGTTTCAACCAATAAACGCGCTTAAAAGCAGTGACGAGACGATCGAATAATCACCAAACTATTATGGGCACGCGCAGAGCTGCTTCGAACAACAGTTTTTGAGCGAAGCCGTTCTCTCGACTAGACCCAGAAGTTGGGAGTTGTAGGAAAGCTCATGTGAAAAACGACACTCGTATTATTTCAGAGCACGCTATTGGACGAAAGCATCACGTGACCGAACTCGCTAATGCGCATGCTACGGCAAACTTGACCGTCTTTTAGAGTATTACTCGCACAGTGGTCGATTTTTGTAAAAACGCGGATATTAAAAAAAACTTCCACATTTTAATTTAATCCTAAAAAATATTTAGTTTTAATAAAAAGATAAATTTATTCTTATTTAGCTGATGCACAGGATGATCGCGTGAATTT
Source organism: Oxystoma pomonae (assembly GCA_963921995.1). Taxonomy (NCBI): domain Eukaryota; kingdom Metazoa; phylum Arthropoda; class Insecta; order Coleoptera; family Brentidae; genus Oxystoma; species Oxystoma pomonae. The sequence continues at coordinate 86,815,094 of OY998166.1, read as the reverse complement.
TCACATTTATTTTAAGAACTTTTTAAGAGGTAAAAGATATATATTTATTAATTATCTAAATTTGTGATGGTGTTGTGAGGGGGGATCTACGAAGGACATGTAGATTGAAAGACGATTGGAGTTTAAATATAGTACTGATGGTCATGTGACTGTTTAAAAGTGTCCAGTCACGTAATAATTTTGGTTACAGTTAAAGTCACACGATATTTTAAGTTTAAGCTCACTTCGCAAAATTAAACTAAAAATGTTAGTTTAGAACAATCAAATTTACTTTAAAGAAATTGACACAATATGTAAATGTTACAGTATATTAGAATAGTTTTATGTATATAGGGTAGGTATATTAAAAAGAATGCCAACCGACACTTTTAAATGAAACACCCAGTATATTATTGCATTTTTGCATTCTGTTTTGAAATTCTAAGCATTTTTATATAACGTACCCTATGTCGATCTTCAACTGTTTTCGAGATATTAACAGTTGAATACTGTCATACTATGGGTCTTCTATTTGAAATTTGATGTTGAATACTGATACGTAATGTCAAACTCGTAAAAAGCATAGTTTATTCTTTGGCCAACTATTCGCCTAGTATCTTGACAACCATATAGGGGCCAATTTAGATATATTTGGCATTTTTTAATTTTTCCATTTATGTCCGCGTTTTCCGGGAAATCGACCACCATTTCAGAGCACGCTATTGGACGAACGACCGATCGATATTTTACTCGCTAATGCGCATGCTATGGCACACTTGACCGTCTTTTAGAGTAGGACTCGCACAGTGGTCGATTTTTGTAAAAACGCGGACATTAAAAAAACTTCCACATTGTAATTTAATCGTACCAAATATTTAGTTTTAATAAACAGACAGGATGATCGTGTAAATTTTCACATTTATCTTAAGACATTTTTAAGAGGAAAAATATATATATATATACATATATATATTAATTAGCTAAATTAAAGTAGAAATGTTAGTTTAGAAAAAGAAACAGAAAAAGAAAATATATTAAAAAGAATGCCAACCGAAACTTTCAAATGAAACACCTAGTATATTATTGCATTTTTGCATTTTGTTTTTAAATTCTAAACATTTTTATAACGTACCCTATGTCGATCTTCAACTGCTTTCGAGATATTAACAGTTGAATACTGTCAAACTCTGGGTCTTTCTATTGAAATTTGATGTTGAATACTGATGTGTAATGTGAAACTCGTAAAAGCATAGTTTATTCTTTGGCCAACTTTCGCCTAGTATCTTGACAACTATATAGGGGCAAATTTAGATACATTTTAAATTTTTTAATTTTTCCATTTATGTCCTCTTTTTCCGGAAAATCGACCACCGTGCGTCGTTCGAATGACTTTTGTGCGATCGGCCGGTCCCAGAATACGAAATTTTGGATTTTAATAGAAGTGGTTACTTCTCAGGGTATGATCGTTCTCTTACGCCCAGAATCGAGCCCCTGGCCGGTTGGCCCCGGCAACCAAGAAGAACGTCGTCTGACCTCAATTTTGTCATGTGTTTTCTTCTTTGTAGTTGGATGAGATGGGTTATCATACCAGGAATTTATCAGACCGTATTTAATAAATATTTTCATCGTAAGAACGATTCACCACAAAAATTACAATTTGTTAAAGCAATTCTTTATCCGAACCTTATTTCTTCAAACCCATTCAATAACCAATTTTAAATTTATAAAACCCGTTTTTAATCAAACTCATGCCATATCAAACTCGTAATTTGTAAATCCGATTTTTAATAAAACCCGGAATTTGTCAAACCACTATTTTTCAAAACCGGAATTCGTAAAACCCGTTTATCAGAAAATGTTTGCTAAATTGATTACTCATTCGCCAATAATAACCGGAGGCGTACACGCAGGTGTCGCGCCGTCGAGGCGTTTTGATGCATTTGTCGTTCTATGTGCGCACACTTGGCTAAAAGGTAGTGTTCAATACTTCTTGTATAGATTTCACTCTATTGTTCTTAACTGGAATGCAAGTGACATCTATACACGAACTATTGAACGCTACCTGTACAAGTATACGCTCGTAGCAGCGACAAATGCATCGAAACGTCGCGCCACCTGCATGTACACCTCCGGTTCATGTATTATTGGCGTATTATTGGTGAATGCGCAATCAATTTAGCAAAAATTTTTTGATAAACAACGGGATTTACGAATTCCGGTTTTGAAAAATAATGGTTTGACAAATTCCGGGTTTTATTAAAAATAGGTTTTACAAATTACGAGTTTGATATTGAATACGTGTGATGACCGATAGTTCGATTAAAAACGAGTCTTACAAATTTCGAATTTGTTATTAAATGGGTTTGAAGATATAAGGTCCGGACAAAAAATTGGTTTAACGAATTGCAGTTTCTATAGTGAATGATTTTATGATTCAACTTTCTTTTATTTAACGGGTTTGATTTTGCACAGTCTGATAAACCGTGGACGTCCGATAAGAGCACTTAAACGTGAAAATCTAAGTATCTACCTAAAAATATTTCGTAGTTGTTTAAGGTCGTAGTTACAATCTGGGGAAGTGTTTTTAGCAACACTGTACGGGAAATCAATTTAACTATGTCGACCTGATTTTTTTGCAAAATTTTGCGTCATTGAATTTGTTTTCCATGGCAACGCGGAGACTTTATTTATGTTTATCCACAGTGGGACACCAGAGATTTTTTAGCACCGGGTCAAAAATTTAGGGTTAGGTTACTTATTTTGACTTTTCGCATTCTGCGCCGCTAAAAAATCAAGTAAAATACTAAAATTAAAGAAAACCATTTATTGCAGAATTACCTGCTAAAAAAATGCTACCCAAATACGTATTAAAGTAACCGGCTGTAATGTTTAAGGTTGCATTTACAGGTGCATTTATAATTGAATTCGAAACACTCCCGCTAGCTGATACCGATAACAGGTTAACTTAAAAGCATGCAGATTTAAAAATCGGCTACTGGCGCTAGATGAAATAATCGTATTCTATTTTAAATGGGAGCGTCAACAACTAACAAGAGACTTTCCATCCTCTAAATGGAGCTTTACTGACCTGTTTTGTTAGTACTCAAGTATCCGTGTGTTTTTGAAACTGAGGTTCTAAAATCTATCCTTTGCACTCCTAGATTTCACTAGTATAATTGCACATAACTATGTCGCAATAATTTAAATTTAAAGAAAATGGTTAAATCAAAATAAAAACAAAATTATGTGGGGTTATGGGCGCCGAATGTATCTATGCGAATGCCTAGTAATCCCAGCGAGCCCGTAAAGTTTTCTTGGTTCTTTGATAGATTTGGGGTAATGCCCGCGTAGCGCTAGGCCTTTTCCGGCCGACGACCGCACATGCGGAGTGGTTTCATATTTGTTTTAGAACAATGTTTTTGAAAACACATTTTTGAAAGATAAACATAACCTCGAATGGTTTTCTGTCAGAAAACGTAAAAATACTCTTTTGTCCCACTGCGGCCCGATTTAAAGTTTGTTGACAAAACACCTACAGTTACCATAGAATCGTATAAATTCTGCGGTCTATCGGCCAACACTTGAACTGCGTGTGTTTCCCAAATTCAATGAAGTGTGATTGATTGATCGGTTTTCTTTTCCGGAGTGCACAGGCTTTTAGAAAAAAGGAAACTTAGTTTTTATTTTCGCTAAAGCAAGGAAATATAAAAAGGAAAAATGTAATCGAGAGGAAATTGTGAGTATTTCTGAATTTTTGTAAATCGAACTTGTTCTAAACCGCAATTATTTTGAGGCTTTTGGGATAGATGACAGCACCAGAGCTTTTATTTTGAAGAAAAACTAATTTAGAATTTTGCAAAAACCTTCAGATATTTTTGTTAAGCATTTAAAAATTATCACCCCTGCAAAATTTCAGCTAATTCTGATGTTTAGTTTTCCCTGTGCACTCTGGCAAATGATTAAAAAATTAAAGAACAAGGCGTTGCCAGTTGTACTTTTTTTTACTTAAAATCTGAGGAGAAGAAATAGTAGAGAACAAAGAATGTGATACGAATGTTACATTTTACCATTGGGAATATTACTAACACATGCCGGCAATAAGTTACGTTCTAGCTCATATAGGTGATAGAAACATGACGTAAAACGTGACTATAATACGACCAGGCACTGACTATAATATCCCACATAGCAAATATATATGCCTATTGAATATTGAATTCATATGATTTTGTGATTCAAAAAATGCAGTGGATATATATCCAGAAAATATGCATTAGTCTTCCACTAAAGTGCAATTACGGAGTAGCCTATAGATATAGGTATATCATTATGTATCACCATTATGTTGATGTACCACTTGAGATTAGTTATCAAAAGATTACCTAAATAACTTTTTGCTGTCTTTTATTTATAATATTACCTGCTATATAGTCTATTTACAATAGATGACATTAAACTAAATTATAATTATAAAGCAATTTTCAGCAAACATGCCAAAATCCCGACAAAATATAGTCTTATTGAGAATATTAAGTCACTTGATTATCACGTTATCATGGGAATATTATTATCTTATTACCAAAGAAATATAACTATCACACACTCTTAAAGAATATTCAACAAAAAATAGGCTTGGAACATTCCTGTCTTATTCGCAATAGAATATTCCGAAAATCATTTTGAGGGAATATTCCTACAACATCCTCCAATGTTATGTGGGTATACGCAGGATGGCCATGAGGTCATTTTTTTAAATGGGACACCCTGTATATATTTGAAAATATCGGTAAATCTTTTTTTTTGATTCCAAAAATATACCATATGTTATCATTGTCTTGAATGGTCATTTAGCAAATTCACAAAAACCTTGCCATAACGGTAATGTGTTGAACAAAGAACCAAACTACTTTTCCTTGGCTAACACATTGCCCTTATGGAAAATTATTCTCTATTTTACTCGAGAACCGCCAAAGACGAACCCTACATCAGAATCAGAAAGAAAAGATCAATTAAAATTTTATAAAATATACAGGGTATTAATTAAATTAAAAAAGCAAAACCTCATGGCCACCCTGCGTGTAGAGTGTGATTAAGGAAAGAACTGAAAATATTACAGAAATATACCTAATTCCATAAGTCCCTCACTTTTTTATTTATCTTCTTGTGAGAAATAGAAAAAAAAATCTCAAGTGGAATTTTATAAACGGTCACTCTGTACCGATAAGTCCCTATTAAGGAACAAAGATGATAGTAATTCGAATTCGCAATAATTTTTACTGACTCCACACCTATAACATACTAGCTAAAACTATGCAGTTTTTTTTCATGTAGTCACAACTACTTTATCATTCAGAGTTTCACTCGTTTAAGGATTGTCCTTGAAGGCGCACGTCTCAAGGACCTGCCCGGAATAATGGTAAAATAATGGTCGTTATCGCTATTTTTTATCTTGCACGTTTTCATACACAGTGCATGTGTGCGTACCTACCTATCTGCAAGAACAGCAACTTATCAACTATTCTACGCAGTGTTGCGTGGGTTTTTCTTTGTGGTGCAGATACGTGAATATTTTGGCTTTGTAGGAAACGCGGGTTGAATAGTCGTTAAACAGTTTTGGACTTACGGTCTAAGTTTTGACATTAACGTAGACTACGATACCTATATGCGCATGCGCAATTATTTTGCCGGTTTTTTTTTTGTCGTGTTCGTATACAGCATCCATCAGTTCTCTGTCTCTCCAAATATCTTTAAAACTAATTTGAAGAAAAAAGTAAGGAAATACATTTTAATGTTTCATCACACGCATTCAAATAATTCAAGCTATAAAATCAGATTAGAATTAACGAAGTTATGGGTATAACTTTAAAATACTAGTATTATATTATAAATCAATGCTTTAACCAATTTTAATAGTTGCACGGTAAAAAAGTTTTCTGGCACGCGACTGCTACAGCTAGAGGACAATACAATTTTTGACAGTTAGACACTACAAAGTTTCGATAATACGGGTGCTTCACCAGTCGGGCTGGTTTAAGTGGCGGAAGCAGGGTTGCAAACAGCTCTTTGCAAAATTACTGGTTAATATGGCAGCAACGACGCTTTCAGTTTTCAATCTATTTCTTAGGTCGTATTTAGGCTACTAAACAAACGTTCAACGCCAATCGATAACCAAAAATTCATTGGCGTTAGTATTAATCTACCTAATCAAATTTTTATAAGCATATTTTTTACAATTATATTTTAATATTTTTTCTAAGGGAGTAAAGAAAATTCACTAGAAAATTCGTATTTAACAGTTCAAGAATAAGTCAAACTATTCTGATCACTGGCAAATTACTGGCATTAGTACTTTACTGGCAGAATTACTGCCAAGATGATATTTTACTGGCAAACGCCAGTAATTACTGGCAAATCGGCAACGCTGGGCGGAAGAGGTGATTCTTGTATATATAATATTATCTTCCACTGTACAGGGAACATAGTGACATTAGCGCCATCTCTACATACTAGGAAGAAATTATTAAGCAGTTTAAAAATTTTAATGTGATGTACCATCGTCTGTTGCCGGTTATCGACCAATCGAACAAAAATCTGATCAGGCCGTCGATTCTCGAACAACCAAACAAAGGTTCAATCGGACCATCGTCGGCCCTAAAGCACATAAAGTTGTCGTCGGCATAAAGTCGACTATAGTAAAACGGGCCAGTTGCCGATTCTCGACCGATTAAACAAAGTTCCAATCGGACCATCATCAGCCCTAAAGCAGATAAGCTTTGCGTTGGCATAATGGCGACTGTAGTAAATCGGGCCATCGTCAGTTGCCGATTCTGGTCCGATTAATCAAAGTTCCAATCGGACCGTCGTCGGCCCTAAAGCAGATAAAGTGGGCGTCGGCATAAAGTCGACTATAGTAAACCGGGCCATCGTCAGTTGTCGATTTTCGACCGACTAAACAAAGTTCCAATCGGACCATCGTCGGTCCTCAAGTGGCGACGGCGTAAAGTCAATTGTAGTAATGTGGACCTCCGTCAGTTGCCGATTATTGACCAAAAACTAAAAATCGCAATCTGTCCAACATCGGGCCAGCGTGTAGTCGCCGATGCCGACACACTGCCGACGTTGTGCTGGGATAGGTTTACTTTTATAATAAGGTTTATTCAGGTTAAAGTTACCATTTCGTATTTGTCTTTATATTTTTTTTGGATTTAATTTAATTTTAAAATCTATATTTTTATTTATAAATTATAATACTAATTATATATATATATTAATTATATAAAGTTTTTAATAACAAAAGATTAAAATACAAAAAAATTTTAAATCCTATTAGAGCTTTAAACAGCTACAATGTATGAATATATATTAATCCTAATTTTCTATAGTTGTCTTCCGATATGATGGCAACCCATCCCGCCCAATATCCCCCATAAGGATTTAAATTTTTGATTTCGAAAACAGGATGACGCCTTATTATAATGATCTGCGTGGTCCAGAAAAATATTGCTGATATTGCTTTATAGTTCACCATACCAATGTGGTATGGGTGACTATTAAAATCGTGAAATTTTGACTTTTCTTAATTTTATCAAAAATGAGTTACTAAGGTTCCAAAACACCTTAATCGACGAAAAAAACAAGTTGTCTGTCGGTCTATTGTCTAAGGTTCCAAAACACTTTAATCAACGAAAAAAAAAAGTTGTCTGTCGGTCTATTGTCTGTCTGTATACACGATAACTCAAGAACGCCTTAATCCATTTTAACGAAATTTGGTACAAAAATCCTCTACCGGCTAACCATGAACTGATTAACTTTTGGCTAGGGTGGAGGGGGGTTAAAGGGGGGAGAAGGAAAATAAAATATTTTAAAAAATTGTAACTTTGGAACAAAAGCAAGTAGCGATATACGGTTTTCCGATTTAGGTTTCTATGGACATGAGCTACAAATTTTGTTATAAAGTCGAAATTCGTGGGAGCTTTAGTTTCCGAGTTATTCGAAAAAACATTAAAATATATAAAAAATTTTTGACCTTGTTATTAGGTTCAAATCTTTTAAGGCTACAGTTTTCGAGATATTTTTACTTTAAAACGTATCGATGGAGAGGGAAAATCATTAACTACGATGTTTAATCATATCGGAAGATAACTATAGAGAATTAGGATTAATCTTCGTATTCGATTAATTAATAAATTATGTGGCTAACATACTGCTAATCGACAACATTTTTCTACTGGACTATTTGTATAACTCTAACCACACAGAAAAACTTATCAATATTTCTGGTACATGGTCTAACAAAAACCGGTGATCGAATCGTCCGCTAAGCTGAGTGGTCCAGCGGAATCCAGCACCTGGTTTAAATTTTTGATAATTTGCGTATTTATCGACTGCAGAATTGAAAGGATATCGCCGTTTTTAATTGGTAGGTAGAATTGCCTGATTGTTTTTATATGTTGTAGAAGTCATCCTTGGAAGAATTTTGTACTGTTGCACCAACTCTCAACCCCTTCCAAATGTACCCTAAAAGTAACGTCAAAGTTGTCAAAATCGCACTTTTTAGGAGTTATTCATTTATGGTACTGACCTTATTTGCAAACCGATTTTAACTAGTTAGGTACCCTTTTTGTATTTACCATAACCGTTTTTAAAAAAAATAAAATTCAAAATGTTTTTTTTATTTTTGACTCAATTTAAAGGAAACTTTCTTTAAATTATAAAGCGCTTTTAAAACACCTGACAATGGCACAAAACTGACAGATATCAGTCGCCATCTTGCGTCGGCCATATTGAACTTCGTTATTTTTTTGTCTGATTTAAACAAAACTTTTATTGCACATAAAGCGTTTTAACCAATATCCAACTTTTATTCGAAATGAATATATGTCAGTTAGCATTATAAATTGGTAATTTTAAGCAACGTTATTTTTGGTCTGATTTAAATAACCAAGTTCAATATGGCCGACGCAAGATAACGACAGATATCTGTCATTTTTGTGCCATAGTTGGGTGTTTTGAAAGCGCTTTATAATCTAAAGAGAGTTCCTTTTAAATCGTAAAAGAAATAAAAAAGTTCAATATGGTGGATCCAAGATCGCGGTGCCAGTTTTGATATTTTTAATTTTATTTTTAAAAAAGCGGCCAACAACTAAAAAGTGCGATTTCGCCAACTTCGAAGTCACTTTTCGGGTACTTCTGGGAGGGGTAGAGAGTCGGTGCAACAACATATAAAAAAATCAGGCAAGACCACCAAATACAAATTTCCATTTAAAACAGGCAATATTTTTAATGATTTAAATTTAACACTTTTATTTTATTTAACAAAACGTGCGTCAAAATGTCACTTTTAGTATATTTTGACGCAATAAGTTTCTTTACATATAAATTCATAACGAACTAAGTTAAAAATTATGTCAAACGTGACCACTAGCAAATCGTACATTCCGATTCTTGAATTTTGTAGGAAAGGTCACCTCCTTGATATCGACCAATAACGGGCTTTAAAGCTGTCATGAGTTATCCGACCACGGCCGAACCTCACCCCTTTGCCGTGTATCGAAGGCACCTTCCTACACTTTCATACACCTGCCTCTGAGCAGGAGAACGGGCCCAGCAAACACAAATCGTCGGAATTGAATCGGGCCAATGTCGACAACGTCGACAGTGTGTCGGCATCGACACGCTGGCCCGATGTTGGACAGATTGCGATTTTCAGTTTTCGGTCAATAATCGGCAACTGACGGAGGTCCACATTACTACAGTCGACTTTATGCCGACACCACTTTGGTCCCAACGATGGTCCGATTGGAACTTTCTTTAATCGGTCGAAAATCGGCAACTGACGATGGCCCGATTTACTATAGTCGACATTATGCCAACGCAAACCTTATCTGCTTTAGGGTCGATGATGTTCCTATTGGAACTTTCTTTAATCGGTCGAGAATCAACAACTGACGATGGCCCGATTTACTACAGTCGACTTTATGCCGACGCCCACTTTATCTGCTTTAGGGCCGACGACGGTCCGATTGGAACTTTGTTTAATCGGACGAGAATCGGCAACTGACGATGGCCTGATTTACTATAGTCCACATAATGCCAACGCAAAACTTATCTGCCTATGACAGTCCGATTGGAACTTTGTTTAATCGGTCGAGAATCGGCAACTGACGATGACCCGATTTACTAGGGCCGACTATGGTCCGATTGGAATTTTGTTTGATTGGTCGAAAATAGACAACTGACTTTGGTCCGATTTACTATAGTCGACTTTAAGCCGAAACGCACTCTATCTGCTTTGCTTAATAGTTTCTTCCTAGTATGTAGAGACGGCGCTAATGTCACTATGTTCCCTGTACAGTGGAAGATAATATTATATATATAATGAGCAAAGATATTTCAAAACTAGAATGCGGACTTGACAAGATGGTGGTACTTCTCTACAAGAATCACCTCTTCCGCCACATGAACCAGCCCAACTGGTTAAGCACACGCATTATCAACACTTTGTAATTTGCCAATGTCGGATCGTGTCAAGCAAACACCGACGAACCTTCGTCAATCACCGACGTCGGGCCGCTTTGGGAGGCTGATGTGGGGCCTTATTATTATCCATCCATTATTGGACTTTTGTGGTTTGCCATTGTCGGGCCGCTTTGAGCTACCACCGACGGACCTTCGTCAATCGCCGACATTGGACCGCTTTAGGAAACCAATGTTGGACTAGAATAGTTTACCGATGTCGGGCCGAGACCAGCTTGCCTACGTTAGACCGACCAAATTAAGCAGCTTTATGGGCGGATGGTCGGTACCATGTGGTTAAACCATATCGGACGTTAATCGTACGGCGACGGTATGACGATGTCAGCAAAAAGTAAAATTTGCCATTGGTCCAACGGCGGGCTACAGCCTAACGTTGCGTCGGCAAACATACATTGGGCCTACATCGCAACGTCGTGCCGATAACGGCAAATTTGGCAATCAACATCGGGCCGACGAAGGCCCGAGGGAACCGTGTTTGCTGGGGGCGCTCTTGAAAAACGATAATCGAGTTTTGCTCGTGTATCGTACAAGCTTGGCAGCTTCTGAGCCTTCTTATTGGCTGAAAGGAAGGATGTGTACGTTCCCAGGCGACCATTCTCTCGAAATTCAAGAATGGGCACCTATGCATTTGGGAAACGTCGCACGTTATGTGACCCAAAGTGTGTCTGCATGTATATCATAGCGAACCTGATCAAACATTACTAAAACAACTATGAACGGTCTTGCGCGATCAAATTGGCATCGAAATGCCTCCTTTATTAGCAAGAAAGTGTAACTTCCGTTCCATCCACCCTGTCGGTGTTCTTGGTTCACTAACGGCGGACCAATTAAGTTAATGTTATGTATCTGCGCTCCCGATCTGGCTATAAATACAACTTTTATCAGCATAACATCTCTATATATAGTCGGCAAGCGACGCAAAGTCATACACTGTATTTTTTCATAATTATTATTGAGGCTCGGGCGTTGTTTTTCCTTGTCATTGCCACAGGTAATTTTCTGGTAGCGGGTTGTTTTCAACGGTATGGGTTTTGTCACGTGATATTTCACTTTAAGTTACGAGTTTTTAAGGCTTGCTTTTACTTATTTCTCACGCCTAAACTCTGCTTTTTTCACTCACGTTTTTAGAGCACAAAATGCGCTCGTTATTTAAACCATCGCTTGTATTTTAGCCGCTAGCTGTAACTTGAATAGGGCTGTCTAAAAAATTGTCAAAGCTAGCCATTAATCACGTGATGGCCCTTCAAAAATGATGGCTGTAGGGTAAACAAAGCGATTTTCCATAAGACGTAATGCTAATAAAAATGAAAATTTTGGGAAAGTGGAAAAAGATTCAGATTAAACAAAGTGACTGTTTTAAAAAGCAATCCCTTCTGAATCGGGGAGAGCATTTTGCCGAAATGTTAATAATAAACTCAAAATTCGCAGTTTAAAGAGGCAATGTCATGTACTTGTATCTCTCTGGCACTTGCACAGTGTGGATAGGCATTGAAGAGAGACAGTTGCGCCACCTGATTTGAGAGAGTTGACGTTGTCTGTAATTACACGGGTGCGACAAAGATAGGTAGAGGTGACATTTTCAAGTTTAATTGCGAATTTTGAGTTTATTGTCAAAATTTCGGCGATTCAGGAAGGATTACTCCATAAAAAAATCACTTTGCTTAATCTGCGTTTTTTCCACTTTGCCAAACTTTTGATTTAAGTTAGCATTACGTTTTATAGAAAAACGGTTTGTTTACGTTGCGTAAAGCGGCCATATTGGATCGGTCATATTATTTTTGTTACTATATCTGGGAGGGAAAAGCTTTCCCGGGTGTTATTCACTGCAACGTTGCCGCATGTTTATTGTACTCGCAACCAATCAAAATGAATCTCGTGTACTTTTATTATTATTTTGGCACTTAAAATTAATAATATTGTTTCAAAAATAAGTAAAATTATATTTTACCGTACTTTACTCACTAAATTTTATTTTTCTATAAGAGAACTTTCATAAACACATTTACACCTCTTTTTGAGCCACCCATAGAATAGAGTGGGTCAAAAAATTTGTCACTTTTTGAACGCCCTATAACTTTGTGCCCAATTGGCCGATTTTCAAAATTTTTGGCTGTTTTAATAGACAAAATATGAAACTTTACTGAAGCGACTCAAAATTTGACATTTGTAAAAAATCCAAGATGACGGAGAGCTATAAAAAATGGGTAAACTTCACCCGCCTGGAAAAAATTTGTGTGCAACAGTGGACTTGATTTTTGTCAATGAGGCAAAAGCTCCATACTTTCTTCGCCTACCAAGGTATCACTTGTCTAAATTGATTATAAGTTAAAAAAGTTATACAAATTTTAAATCAGGAGTATTTAGACCAAAAATTGTAAAATCTGTAGGAAGGTGCACTGTTTAGGGCTAGCATAGCTTGCGATTTAGTCGTCCGATTTTGTAAATTTTAGGCTCTTGGTAGGACAAGACATCATTTCTGGATAATCAGGTTCAAAATTTGACATATATCAAGAATCCAAGGCGGAGAGCTTTAAAAAATGGGTAAATTTCGCCCCCCTGCAAAAAATTTGTGTGCGTCCCTGGACTTGATTTTTGTCAATGAGTCAGAAGCCCCGTACCTTTTTCGCCTACTGAGGTATCACTTATCTAAATTGGTTATGAGATAAAAAAAAAAGTTATAAATATTTTAGACCAGGAGTATTTAGACCAAAAATTGTATTGTTTTCACAAAAACTTTTGACCAAGTCCAATTTTCGATATATGTCAAATTTTGAATAGAACTAGTAAAGATTCATGTGTTGTTTTACCAAAGAGCTTAAAATTCTGAAAATCGTACGACTAGGTCGCCAGTTATGCTAGCTTTAAACAGTGCACCTTACTACAGACATTACAATTTTTGGTCTAAATACTCCTGATTTAAAATGTTTATAACTTTTTTATATCATAACTAATTTGGATAATTAATATCTTGGTGGGCGAAGGAGGTATGGGGCTTTAGCCTCATTCACAAAAATCAAGTCCATGGACGCACACAAACTTTTCGCAGGGGGATGAAATTTACCCATTTTTTAAGATGTCATGTTTTGAGCCAAATTAGCAAGAACTCATGTCTTGTCTTATTAACAAGTCTAAATTTTTTAAAATCGGACGGCTAAGTCGCAAGTTATGCTAGCTCAAAACAGTGCACCTTCCTACAGACATTACAATTTTTGTAATTCTGTAATATTCCTGATTTAAAATTTTAACTTTTTTATCTTACAACCAACTGATAAGTGCTTCTCGGTTGGCGAAGAAAGTATGGGGCTTTTGGCTCATTCACAAAAATCAAGTCCAGGGTCGCACACAAATTTTCCGCAGGGGAGGTGAAATTTACCCGTTTTTTAACGCTCTCCGCCAACTTGTATTCTTGACTTATGTCAAATTTGAAGTCGCGTTAGTAAAGTTTTAATTTTTTTCTATAAAAACAGGCAAAAATTTCGAAAATCGGCCAATTGGGTCTAAAGTTATAGGGCATTCAAAAAGTGACAAATTTTTTGGCCCACCCTATAGTATGGAGGCGTTTGGGAACGGTAAAAAAAAGCTTTTTATTGTCACTAACAATGAGTTATTTGGGTCAAAAAGGCCTAAATACACAGTAAAAAAATGGAAATATTGATTAACTCAAAGTTTTTTGAGTGAAAAAATCGTCGCCCTAGATGTGAATGGTCCTAATCTACAAATTTCAATTCAATTCTGAGGTAGTGATAGCAACTACTTTAAAAATGTCAAAGTTTTATGTTGACAAAAGCTCTAACCTCCGCTTACTTTTTTGCTTATTACTTTTTTTATTATAGCAAACAAAAGTAGTGCTAGGTGGATTAGTTTCATTCACATGTAGGGGACGAAATATCTCACTGAAAAATGAGTTAAAGTTACTCAACATAGTGTAACGCCGGACTCTCACCTACGACTTTCACGCGTCACATAATGTAAATATGAGATGTTATGTCAGTCATGTGACGCGTGAGCGGTCACGTACGAAAAAATCGTAGGTGGGAACCTAGTGTAAGGTAACTCAGGATTGTGTGACAAGTTTATGACAGTGACAAGTTGAAACATTGTGTCAATGGTGTCCACACAAAGTCAGCTTAAATGTCAAAATTTCACTCAATTTTTCGTGGACTTGTTTTAACGAAATTTTTTATGAAAACGAGTCCACTAAATATTGAGCGAAATTTTCCTACATTTAAACTCAACTTTTGTGAACACCCTTGACACAATGTTTGAACTAGTCAATGTCATAAACTTTCACACAATTCTGACTTCCACTCTATTTTGAGTGATATATTTTATCGCTCACAGTGAATCAAAAATTTAATTTTCTCCTTTGTCTGTGTAAAACAGGATAATTCAAAAACCGCTAAACTGATTCTTATCAAATTTGGCTCAAAAAATATTTGTGAGAAGGCGATAGGCTGATTTTTGTAAAGGTTTGATGGATCGCTCTACGTACCTGCTGGCGTCATTTGTTTTTCTATAAAATAACAGTATGCAATGGTTATTTATACAATAAGGTTTGAAATCGACTCTTTGCACACGATCGAGACAGTCTGGTGGCCGAGCTGAAGGCAAGTCGAGAAAGTGTGCAAAGAGGTTTTCAAACGAGTTTTTTACGATACTTTTTATACGACTGCAAATAAACAGAGACCACAAAAATCAAATTTCAATTTAACTCGTTTTTATTATTAAAATGTATAATATTCTATTTGAAGTATCTAACCAACAAAACAAAGGAGCCGTGACAGTTGCTATGGAACTCAGCCAACTTATAGTGTTGGGTAACAACAACAAAAATCACAATGACGGGAGACCCGTATGCAAACATGACGTAAGCGTGCACAAAAATGAGGTAAGCGTGTGCAAAACGTTTTCAGGTCGTGTTTTCCATGCGCAAACCCCCCTTTTTCAATTTCTTATGAAAAAGTATTTATCTGCCTTTAATTATTGAGCTCCGAAGTCCTTGGTAAATGCAGCCACAAATGAAGTGCCTCTCCTCTAAGTTTTTTGATAATTCAAAAATCTGAACAATCGGAAAGCTTAAATGCTTTGTGGTACCCGCACACATCGTCCCATACGTCTGCCCCATATAACTATGAGATACAATAAAAGTGTCGCAAAATGTGTAACAATAATAACTTTCAAAATCAAAAATCAGGCTTGGCCATGAGCCAGGCAAAGGCGAAAAGTCCACTGCGCCTGCCTGACGTAGTCTGCTCGGGCTCAGACGATTTTTTGGCTTTGCGTGTTTTCCAGGGTAACTTAATTGGGAGAGTTATTATCGCTACAGATTTTTTTTCTGAAAATGAAAGGGCAGGGCTGCTATAGTATCTCATAGTTATTTGGTCTGCCCATATAGCAAGGCTTTATATATTCGTGGTATAATATCATGCTAATGCTAATGCTTATAATAAAAACAGAATCCTACCCTGATATTTGCAAGATAACAAAGATTTGTCCACTACTTAAAGGCAACACCAACAACAGCGTACAAAACTACCGCCCTGTAGCCATGGTATGCATGCCTAGTAAAATACTGGAAATTATTTTGTACATGTAAAACCTTATCTTTCCGAGGAACAACATGGTTTTACTACAAAGAGGTCTACAGTCACAACCTAGCATGTTTTACACAACATGTTAATGATGCTTTATAGACATTAATGCACAGGTTGATGTAATATATACCGATTTCACGAAAGCTTTTGACCGTGTAAACCATGATGTACTACTGCATCATATTATATTTTGATCTCTCTGAGAAATTTCTGTGTTTGTCGGTGTCATACCTTTCTCACAGGAAGCAGTATGTAGAGGAGCATCTTCTGAGATCTCGGACCTTTGTTTTTAATATTTTAATAAATGACATGCCACAGTGTGTCTCACTCGCTAGGCCTTCTTTTCGCAGACGATTTTGAATTATCTAGAAAAGTCCAATCTCAAGACGACTGCGAACTGTTACAAAACGATTTGCACAAGATTATTCCATGGTCAGAAAAAAATCTTTTAAATTTTAATGTTGGAAAATGTTATGTAATGACTTTTCTTCGTAAAACAAACCCAATAAATTACCAATACCAAATGAATGGATCTTTTCTAGAAAGATAAACTGAAATGAAAGATTTGGGAATAATTTTCGACCCAGAATTAAAGTTTAGTAATCATATCGAATATGTCACTGCAAAGGCTTATAAAAAGCTTGGGTTCGTGGTTCGAAACTCACATAATTTTACTAATAATAGGACATTGACTTTGTTATACAATGCTTATGTCAGAAGTATTTTGGAGTACTCTAGTATTATTTGGTCGCCTTTTTATATAGGATATAAAGAAAATATTGAAAAAATACAGAAGAAGTTTCTAAATAAAATACAATGTCTACTATCATGATATTGCATATCCTTAGAAATGAATTTGAGTTTTACACTCTCGGAAAACGCCGTAACATATATCTGAAGCAATATTTTTGCACAAACTGATCTGGTATAAAATAAACTGTCCTTACTTGTTAGTAAATTGAAATTTAATGTACCATCCTATATCACAAGAACTACTTATACATTTGGGCTCCCTAGAGCAAATACAAATTTATGCCAGAATTCGCCGTTGTATAGATTGTGTAGTTTAATTAATAGATTACGTGATATTGACATTTTTTACATCGGTTTTACCAACTTCCTTATTTGTATTTTAAGTAAATTGTAAATACTCGATAGCTACTATATTTCTGTTTTGAGATAGCTTCTGAGCTTAGTGCGCACTGTTTAGCACATAATTTTCTCTGTTTTAAAGTTAATTTTACAAGTACTTCTTAAGGTCTGTTCTTTATACTTTAATTTTCTCTTTTGTATTATTATTACGTTTTGAAATTTGTTATTGGTCACTAGCCTGTTGATTACTTAATAAATAAATAAATAATTCAAGTTTTCGCTATTCACTTCGATAATAAAAAAAGGAAAAATAAACTATAGAAAAACTTGACAGTTTCAAATTTGAATTTCCGGTAGCTGATTCTCATCGTGAATATTTTTTGAAAAATACTTGTTCAATTTTTTGGGAACTTAATAAGCTTCCAGATAAACTTTACCTAGAGAGGCCCCCTAGAGGCCCTGTACACAATTTTTGACAGTTATTGTTTTACCCATATATGTATGAGCTTAAATATACGCCCTTGCAATGCTTTCGGCTTACACAACTTTGTAAGCAGGATGTCCTATATATATGCCTATACCTTTCTCTTTTACTCTTTTATAACTCTTATTGTCTCTTTCTGGCGTCAAAGCTTAGCGGTTCTGCACATGCGCGGCCATCGTCATTGGTTAACCAACCAAAATCCAGAAAGACAGCTGTGCAGTTGTCAAAATTTTTCTATTGGTTTATGTTTGTTAGAAAATCAGTATTTTCTATTTTTAAATAAATAAATTTATCAATAGAAATAATTTTTAGGTATTCTTATCACTTTTTTTCCTTCAAATTTTAAGAAAAATAGCTACCAACCTGTGGAACTTCACTTTTGTTGTTTGGAGGAATCCACAAACACGGCACGTCTTTTTATGCGGCGACATCTTAAGCTCCAAGATATAGACAAACAGTTTTTATTATAACTCCTAAAAACTTTCGCGTGACCAAAGAGTAAAAATATCACAATAAAAAAATTTGCATAAATGAAAACGCGGAAAACGAATATGTGTGATCAAAACAAATCAACAAAAATGGCGTCTCGACCGAAGGGAGAAGACGAAGGTGAAACCGGCCGCCTCGTAAAATTTTCGCGCATGTTCATAGGCGCGGAGCTAAAACGGCTCCATGGCCTGCTAGATTTTAGATCTTGCTTACAAGTTTGGCCTGGGAAAGGCCTATATTTAACCTCATCCATATATGGTTTTACCAGAGGTAAGCAACTCAATTTGGCAGATGTTAGGAAAATGTTGATAATTTTTTTTTTGAGTTGGCAACCATTGGAAATAAATAATTTTGTCAGTGTCACATTTTTGACTAATAAACGTAGGTACATAAAATTTTAAATTTGATTATTGACATGCGGTTTAAAAATCAAATATTGCAGTATAAGAAATTGTAAAAATACTCGCGAATACAACTTTGTATTGGTCCATTGCCCAATGGAAAAAGAAACGCAAGAAAAATGTAAAGAGAGCATGCATTTTATTTACCAAACTGAAAAATAATAAAAATAGTAGAGTTATTAAGAGAGTTATAAGATAAGAAAAAGAGGAATAAAAAGATATATTATTAAAATTTTTATATTTAATTTTAACCTACTACTTTTTAGGTTAGAAAGAGAGGGCAATATGAGTTTCCCACCTCTGGTAAAACAATAACTGTCAAATGTATAGAGGGCATCTAACTTTATCTGCGTCGCATCGCGTATTATTTTTCGAATTTTCGCAACATTTTATGTTAAAGGTCCGTCTTCTCCCCTGTCTCAATACTGTCTAAACTCGAAAACATTAGAGGCGTCTTCTCATTTTTGCATTTTCTGTTTCGCCAACTTCAGATTTCAGCTCCTTGCCTGAGATGCTGACGGGCCCGCCTATAGCGCCTTTTTCTTGGTCTCAACTCTCTCTATAAATTTATCAACTTTAAAGCCTGCTTAGCAACTTCGCCTCGAGATGTTTCTACAGGCTCATATTAAACATGTATATACGCAAATCCTTGAAGTCTGTTTACCTAAAACTACAATTGGTTTGATTGTATATTTTCTGATAAAATCAAGGATATTTGTCCCAAAAGAATATATAGAATATTCAGAAATGCCTTTCTGTGTAACAAAGAAATCTTTTTAACACTTGCTTTGTTTATACGGGCCACTTAGAGCGCTTTTATGTAAGAACGGTGTAAAAATTTTGTCGCATATACAGCACTAAAACCGTTATAACCACTACATCGATTTTATTTCAAAGAGATTTAAGCAAGCTGTTTATCTCTTCGATTTTAGCGTCGGTATATAAGGACGTATAAACCCTCGGCCGATTTTATTTAAAACTGTCCATATAAAAAACCGTTTTTGTGTGTCACGGTCCCACAAGTAGATACCAATAATTGGAAAAGTTTTTCGTTTCAAAGAAAGTTAGTGTAATATTTAAACCAGTACCCTCTCCATACAGGCCGATCAACTCCTACCGATTTAGTGTCCTTTAATCCACCTTCGCCGCCATTTTCACTCAAGAGTGACAGAAAATCCACTAGTTTTCTATCAATATGGCGGCGAAGGTCGAGAAAAGGACACTAAAACGCTAGGAGTTGATTGGCCTATGTGGAGAAGATATTCTTTAAACTGAACAGAATTTAGAAAGAATTAATTTTTTTCGATACATTTCAAAAGCCCTTTTAAAATACAATCTATTTTTAGTCCACCATACCAACTATTAAAATCGTGAAATTTTGACTTTTCTTAATTTTATCAAAAATGAGTTACTAAGGTTCCAAAACAACTAAATCGACGAAAAAAAAGTTGTCTGTTGGTCTGTCGGTTTGTCGGTGTGTCGTCGGTCTGTCTGTCGGTTGTCTGTCTGTATACACGATCACTCGAGAACGCCTTAATCGATTTTAACGAAATTTGGTACAAAAATCCTCTATAGGCTGACCATGAACTGATTAACTTTTGAGTGGGTGGTGGTGGGTTTAAGGGGGGAAAGGGGGGATAAAATATTTTAAAAAATTGTAACTTTGGAATAAAAGCAAGTAGCGATATACGGTTTTTTTCAGATTTAAGTTTCCATGAATATGTACTATAAATTTTGTTATAAAGTTCAAATTCGTGGGAGTTTTAGTTTCCGTTTTATTTGAAGAATCGTTAAAAATATATAAAAAAATCATAACTTGGGTGGGATTCAGATTTTGGTTGACTTTTTGTTTCATGTTGGTAACGAAACACAAGAAGCTTATAAAATTTGATCAATCAAATTTTTTGTATACTTGAGTCTGAAGAGTCCGGAAAAGTAGGTATCTTAATTTTGGCGGGAACAAAATTTTCTTTAAAGGCAAAGGGCGACAAAACAGTCGCGTCCATATGTACATATTGACATATTTACAACAAACCACCCTTTGTCGATCCCGCGTTTCGATAAAATGCAAATCTACGTTACCGACTTATAAATATTCATTTATTCCAAAGACAACAGATGCCACCACCGACCGGACCGGAATTTCGGTTCCCGAGTTCCGGGACAATTGCAAACCGAACCGCGGGCGGCGGATGGCTAACCTGATGGCGCACCGACGACGACAAACTGACATTTTTATTAGATTCTTTATTGCTTTTAAGGCTTCAATCCTATAACTCTATGTAATGTCAACAATAAACTATATAGGCGTTTTAAAGCAGTCAATCGAAAACTACAGTATTTTCAACCCGAAGTTTTTACAGACAGGCCCGGCGGCGGCGTTAGGGTGTTGGCCGCCCGAGGCAATTTTTGCAAATGCCGCCCCTGATTAAACTATTTTCTTTTTAATGTTAGCTGTTCAAATTATAAGAAAAATATATATTTAATAATACATTTATTTGCAATTTCAGACAGATTATTTTTTTTAATTGCAAAAAAGGAGCTGGAAGGCAATAAAATTGATCTAAAAAAACTACTACTAAATTAGCACTTTTACAAAAAGTCTACAGAAAATCTACAAAAAATAAAGATAAAACACAAAAACGAACAAGATGTATAAATATAAATAAATAAGTAATGGCATTTTAGGGTAGAACAGAGTTTTGACGCACAAATTACTTTAAACAATTTTTTAAATTGGCACTTTTATATCACAAAAAGTCACAATAAATAAATAAACTACAAAAAAGTAACTATTAATTATTAGAATTTCCTATTTAACTAGTTTTTGAAACACAAATTTGTTTTAAAAAAGAAAACATTAAATAAATTAAAATTAGCGCAAAAAAAGACAGAAAGATGGAAGTAAAAAAGAAGGAATTAAAGGTGTAGAAACTTTAAATTAAAAGTATTTAAATTTTTTATTGAATAAAGGCTCTTTATTGTTTTTTGCCATTTTAAACAAAAAAGTTGTCATAGCACTGCTTTTAACATTAACACAGGAGCGGTCGAAACTTTTTTTGGAAGGGTTTAGTAAATATTGGGTTGAGTTCTTGTGTTATGTGCAAAAAAATATTTAAAATTGAGGAAGAATCCTCGGACGGATTTATCCTTAATTCTAGATTTCTTCCTTAAATGCGCCGTAGGCAAAAATTTTGAGGATATTACACCAGAAACGCCTTTTTTCACATGTTTTGAATAATGTTGACAAAACCTTCTTATAATTAAATTTTTTACATTTTGCAAAAATAGTAGTTTTCACAACTAGTGGCTAAAATAGTGCTTTTTTTTACAAGCGTTTGTAATGCGAGTAAAAAAAGCACAGTTTAGCCGCGAGTTGTTATCACTATTTTTTTTAATCATCAAAAAATCTAAGAAAAACAGGAAAATACTTTTAAAAATCTCGAACGAAGAGCACTTCTCGCGACACATCATCTTTACACCATAAATCAAGGCGGCTGGTAAATGAAATAACAATGGTTTTCATAGCGATGTGCCTTTTTACTCGTTGACGTTCATTGTTGCGAAATTTTAATCTTTGACAGTTTGAGATTTTGGCGATGTTTTTAAATGATTTTTTTTATACCTTCATCAAAAACATGATTTTAGTAACTGTCTGCAGATAACTAAAGCATGGCTTTTTTGGCAACGGATGCAAAAAAACTTTTTTGTTGATCACGGGTGCAAAAAAATAATACTGTCCGTTATTTACCCAAAGTTAAAGATAAATAGCGGAAAATAGTAATACTGAAAAAATCTAATTATTCTTGCCTAATAATTAAGCCATTTCCCCCAGTTTTCACCAAGTATTTACGCAAAAATCATTTAAAAATATCGTCAAAATATCAAATTGTCAAAGATTAAAATATCGCAAAAATGAACGTCACCGAGTAAAAAGAACTATGGAAACGATTTTTATTTCATTTACCAGCCTCCTTGATTTATAGTGTAAGGTGGTGCGTTGCGTCAAGTTCTCTTCGTTCGAGATTTTTAAAAGGGCCATTTCAAGCAAATGTAATTTTATTAAAAAAAAAGGAAAACGCTTTAATACTTTACTGGTTTTTGTTAAAAATCTTGAAATAATTCCAAATTATAAAATCACTATAATACTTTTTCTTGGTATGTAAAAAAGCCGAAATATACAAACAGTTTCGGACCTAAAGCAAATAATATTTTTTCAATTATTGTGTTTTTTGTCCCGTCCAACCCAAAAGAAAAGCTCTACTGGTTCATGGTTCACAATAATTTTTAACATAAATGTTAACAACATGCTTTCTTCTTTAATTCCAGTGTCTTTGGAAAAGCCATGATAAAGCATTTTTCTAAAAAATCGAAATATATTAAAGTAAGAATTTACTAAAATTAAGTTTTGGTTTTTCTTGTCCCGTCCAACCCAAAGTTTAAAGGTTCGCCCTATAAGCTCTGGTTACAACTTATTGTTTTAAACTATTTTATTGCAGAACCAATGATTTTAGGAAATTATTTATTAAAAAATATGGTCATAATTTTAATCATATAGAAGGCAGAGCTGGTTTTTCTAGTAATGGGTTACTTTTTTGTCCCGTCTGACCACTGGAGATGGCCGAAAAGTATTTTGATTTTTTTGATAAAGTTATTAAAAAAGAGAGTGTTAACAACTCGCGGCTAAACTGTGCTTTTTTTTACTCGCGTTTTTAAATACCTCGCTGCGCTCGATATTTAAACCAACGCTTGTAAAAAAGCACTATTTTAGCCACTAGTTGTTAAAACTACTGTTTCGTAAATACTTGGTGAAAACTGGCGGAACTGACTAATTTTTAGGCAAGAATAATTAGATTTTTTCGGACACAAATCTTTTTTGCCCCCGTGATAAAAAAAAGTTTTTTTGCATTGGTAACCAAAAAAGCCATGCTTGAGTTATCTGCAGACAGTTAATAAAATCATGTTTAGAATATTTTAGACAAAGATTGGTTGCATTGGGGTGGGATATAGTCGATCGCAACTGATGAGAACCAATTATTTTGACAATTTATATACACAGTAGAGGGGACAAGAAAAAATTTGGACGATCATTTTATTTTTTACTCAAAAATTAAGTCACAGGTGAAAACTAGAAAAAAAGTCAGAAATGTATATTTAAAATAAAAGTTGCATCATGGAGGCAAAAATTTTTAGAAAAGATATTTAAACATATTCTTATGCAACCTATCGCAAAACAAAAGACGATTGAACCGCGGTCGGCCTTCCCCATATTTTTTTCCAATACTCTAAGTTTTAGCAATGGTCACTAAATCGTAAGCACAAAGAAAATAACTACGTAAGTTATTTTCTTTATGGTTTTAGGTATGTATTCTAATGACATTGTTTGTGCTTACTTTAAAATCTTTCACTTCATATTATTAATTTTTTATGTGTACTTGTTATTATATTCCCAATTTCAAACAATGGTAATTTTTTTTGTTAGTTTTTCGGGAAAAGAGGATAACTCTAACTGCACCCATTTTTTTCCGGTGAAGCGGTGCTAATAAGTAGGCATGATTAGCAAGGTTGCACACTCTGGGGGGGGGCGGCGGTTGGAGTTAGCCCCCCTCCCCTGCCTGGTTACAATTGGCACAATAAAATAAAAGCAGAAATAAAATATATAGGGTATAAAATACAAAATCCTGGACTTTACTTTTAAACAAAAGTCTTTTAAAAAATCATAAATTGCAAAATTGTTCGCTTGCAGCGCCATAGCACCTGTATTTTTATTGTAACTTTATCAAAACATTTTGCCCGCGATTTGGTGTAGAAAATGGCATTTTAATTGTCATTTTCCCGAAAATTTCCGCTTGCGGCATTTTTACAAATAAATTAAGTGTAAATAAATAACTCAAATTCTCAAAACCCCATCAATATTTACGATTTTAGTTAACTTTTAATTAAAGTCAAAAATTAGGGACTTATCCGTACATAAAGTCGGCATAAATTGACTCGGTACTATTTCTGACAGTTCCGCACGAAGGTTGAAAGTTTTCTGACATTTTTGTCATATTGTTCCATTCTTAAAGTTGACAAATTAAAGTTAATGCCGTCCTTTATTAAAGGCAGGCACAAACATTATGAAAGTTGACCTGTGGCGGTCCCAGGGGGGGGGGTGGTTGGTTCTGCAACTAAATACTATAAACTGTTTTATTATTCCAAAACACAAATTCTTCAACTTTTATTAGGAGAAGTCAGTATTTGGAAACAATATTGGGCAGAAGTAGGCAAAAGCTTAAATCAAAACATACCTGATAACCATAATTGCCAGTAAGTAATGCATCGTCAGAAAGAAGCTTCTCATGCCTCAGAAGATTGAAAACATAAGTACTTAAAAACACTATGACGGAAATTCGTCTGAAGGGCTTACCGTTGCTGCATATCAATAGATATATTGAAATTGACATTCAGCGAGTCATTGACCGGTTTGCCCAAAAAACTGTAAATGATTTTTTTTAGATGGGCATCTTATGTTTGAGATAGGCGATATAAAAAAAGTAATGTTTCATCAAAAAGCGTTTAAGACCTCAAAAAAAAAGTATTTAGCTATTAGGTTTTAGGTTTGTTTGATATCTATGTTTTTTATAACTGAAAAAATTATACGTAGTTACTCAAGCGCAGATTTCAGGAGGTAGTTAACCCACCCCCCTACCCTGGCTTTACATTTTTTATGAAAACATTTAGAAAAACAAAAGTAGGGCATAAATTACGGCGCTATAAATCCTTTGATATTTACGGTATTAGTTTAATTCTGTAATAAAAATTGCATTTGTAGTATCATTTTCTTAAAAATTTTCACCTGCGGCGCTATAATACCGTTGATATTTACGATTTTAGTTTATTTCGACTCAAAAATTACAGTTTCGATGTAATTTTCTCTAATTTTCTCAAAAATTTACTTAAACATTTTTTAAAATATAAAATGTATGAAATAAACGACTTCAAATCCTCGCTTGTAGTTACTAAGTTTTGTTTGCCTATATTGATATATTCCTCATAAAGGCTATGCTTTTATTCTATTTTTTTTCTTATCGAAACCGCCCCCCCATTTCAAATGGCTGGGACTGCCACTGAAGTCGACATTATTTTAATAGCAAAGATGACATATTTAGACAACAACAATGTCAGAATCACTTAAAACTTCATCCGGAATTGTCAAAAATAGTGCCGTCTTTATTAAAGACTGGCTATGCCGACTTTATGTACCGATAAGTCCCTATTGAATTTTAAGCATTCAAGCATTTAAGCATGATTGTGACATTAAATTTAGGGTAAATAAACAATTTTAAATTTGCTTAACACCCTGCCCCCCACCTTTACATTTTAGCCCAGGTTCGCGCTTGTAAGCACCTGTCTTTCCTTGTATCAATTATGGTTATGGGATTTGGGGTCCTAGGGACCCTGGTAGGTGCCTCTATGGAGAGTTTTTCATAGGGGATCGAAAAAAAAATCCTTCTCTATTCTTCAAGAGACTTACGTACTCCCATTTAGTTGAGGTGGTACGAGGGCGATGGTTTTCACTCTTTAAGGTAGGTTTATATAACTTTAAAATCAAATCCAATAACTTCACACTTTTTTACTGTACGTTTACCAAGCTGAATTTTCATACATTGTTATTGTTTTAGCTGAGGATGGATTTTCCTAAATCCGAAACATGTACTCAAATTTTAAAAATTAAAGATACAATTTATGGAGAAGACTGAGAGTTTTACTTCTTGCTAATTTTAAGAAGCTCCCCTGTGACAAGAATATGGACTATTTTTTCAATTATGGTTACATTTTTCTTTCAAATTAAGTTTTTTTTATTATTTAGCCTTAACCCACCCCCGAAGTCAATTTCTGGGTGCGCCACTGGTTTGTATACGGTGCAGAAATCAAATATTCTTGACCTATTAAAATATTCTGAATTATGAGCGTAAAACCGCCCGTTATTGTTTCTGGTTTAAGTATGATAGATCTACGATGGATAAAGGTAATTGTTTATAGGATAAACAAACAGTTTTCAAATATGTAATGACATAGTTAGAACACTGCCTAGATTTAAATAATTAAATCCAGACAGAACGTGCCCCGTGCCAAACCAGAGGTCTCGTCAAACAAACCAAAACACTATAGATATACGTGATGGAATCAATATCCCCCAGATACAAGGGAGTTTAACAATTCCACGGCAAATAACAACGACTTAAACGCGACTTTACCCTAACGAGCTGTTTATTGCCCCTTCCCCTTCACGCCCGACTCCCCTTGCTGAAAGTTTCCCCTGAATAATGGATTCCAATTCTTGAAACTAAGTTAGTTAGTTTTGCGTTAATCGACCAACGGAAATTAAATATATTTTTTTTTGTTACTTCCTCTGATTAGTCACAATTTTAGTATGTTTATACCGGGGATTAACTGACAGGATTAAGATTAATCAGACAAGCGTTTATGCCGTGGATACGATTTGGATTTAATTTCATTTTTATTTAAAACAAAAATTAAAAAAAAAACAACTTATAACCTTAGAAAATATCAGCTGGGCGAGGCTAGCTGTCACTACTAGCCCAAGAAAGTCGTTAGATACGATTTAACTATTTATGCCGTGTATTTAAAGTTGAAAGATAAGGTCAATCATAAAAAATTGTTGGATTGGATTATCTTAAATCGCAAGCGTTTATACCGTAAATTAAAGCAAAATTAATCTTAATCCGGTCAGTTAAACCAGTGACGGTCGCTACTTCTCCAATAGGGGGAGGGGGCGTAAGGTCAAAATTTTGTAAAAGGAAAGAGTTTTATGCAAAAGTTCTAAAATTAAAAATCAATGTAACTTTCGACTTAATAGGGCGCCGCAGGTAAAAATTTTTGAAAAACTATCAAAAATTTTACTGTTTTATGAAAAAGCGGAGATTTCTTAAATATGTTCTCGAAAAAAAAAGGTGAAGATCTCCACCACCGCCCCCCTCCCCCACTGGTTAATCCCTGGTATAAACGTAGTTAGTATTACGTCGGATTGACTGGTAGCCAACTAGTAGTTGACGTTTTTGCATTAACCCACTTTTAAACTACTATGGTTAAATATTTTTGTGTTGTATCGACGTATTATTACCAACGTCAATCGACGTAAACAACTTTGCATTGTGAGTTTAGAACCTCAAAAGTAAAAATCCGTAAATATTTTTGTAATCACTTGAAATTTTTACCTTAATAATTAAATGTAAATTAATTGAGCCCTATAATTTCTGTTGTATTTTTTAGTTATATATTTTTTTAACGTAATATTGGATTTTAAAGTTCTTTTACATATTTATTGGAATAAGTCCCCGCACGAGTATTTGTAACGTCGAAGTGAGATTACCAAAACGGTTACTTTAGGATTCCTGGACCTATTTTGTTGTTGGGCGAACGTGGTAAGCAGCCTTCAGCCCTACTATTGGGTTGTCGAACGACGTTTGACAAACGTCGGGAAACGACCAAAAAATTGTTGATTGATTGATTTTGTAAAACTTTGCGTTGGCGACTCGAAGTCGCGACGTGGTCGCAAGTGCCTTCTGACCAGCTTCTGGTGCTTGGACAACGTTGGGACCTTCCCAGATTTGATAGGAAGTTCTGAAAATGTTGCTTGGGGTAACCAAGTAATAAAAAAATACAATGTTTTATTTTTATTTGTACTGTGAACACAACTATATAGTATTCTTTTTAATTGCCTGCATTAACCCATCAACTTTATACCTTGTATGCAACGTTTACTGGCTCTAACGTGTAATATGAAATTCGTACTCTAAGCGAACGTCAACGTTTAACTTAAACGACCAAAGGCAAATTAATTTAAAAACAAATACATCAGTAAAGCCAAAACTTCACGCCGAGTGCACACCACTGCATGAACGAACATACTCCCCTCTGTGAGAGGCAGGCAAGGCGATTTGAAAAAGGGGGGAATCGAAGGAGGCGCAAAAATAGCGACCAATGGACAGGCGCCAGAGACAGAGCCTCTAGCGGGGAAGACGGAAACCGGGAACAAAATGGTTGACGTTCCGCTTAGAGAAGCCGGCGGTAGATGGAGACAGGGGTGTTGAGTTGGAAAATTTCGGCTGAATTGTTTATGTTTTAGGTCTTATTCACATATTATTAAGTAGTTAAATTAAAAGGTATTTCATTCATCGATAGAAACTGAAAAAAACTATTTTTGTAGAATATGCACTTAACTTACGTTGAAAAATTAAACTAAACAAGTATTTAACCCAAAAGGACCCTGCTAGTAAAATGTATTTTGTTCCTCTGAAATAATATTATTACCTATAAAGTTGCTAAAGTAGAGTCCCTGTATCAAACTTGACAGATTTTATTTTTAAATCAAATCTGACAAATTGCATATAGGAATTCGTGCTAAAAGTAACTCAGTTTTGACTTTGAGTAGGAATAAAATTGCTTACTGTTGCGAATTTCGAGAAGGAGGGAGTAATTACCCCCTCTCTAATCCTTGGACCTAAATGGATTTTATAAAATCTTCGTTTTCGATTTTAGCTTAATTTGAAATAATTTTTTTACTTAACTGCCGGCTTTAATGCAGCAGTAAAAGAAGTTACCTATCTACTAGCACACATCAAGTTTTGAGTAAATTAAACTTTTAAAAAATTTGTGTGCTTTTAAGTGTAAATTTTCCTTAAATTAAAATAAGAGCATTCTCACGCTGATTTTAGTCTTTTGACGCTTATATTATTTCCTCAATGTAAAATTGTGTAAAACTGCCAAAGGAGTGAATATTTATACATATAAATTGCAATCTTGGGACAAGAACAAAACATTCAGCATTCAGTGTGTATAAAAATTGTCTTTTAGTCATTTCCAATGCCAACGTAAGGTCTACGCATATTCCTTAGTTTCAGTGGCGCGCCCAGAAAAATTTTAAGGAGGGGCTTGAATTAAATTTAGAGCCTGTACTTAGATCTTATAGTATTATAAAAAAAAGGTTTTCAAAAACTACTTAATACAACAAACTAAGTAATACAAAAAACGAAAAACTGATAAAATTCGGCGTTTTGATTTTGTCATCTCATCGAGTACTTTTTCGACAGAGAGCAGCCAAATGATTCCGCGTATTTTCAATAGTAATTTTAATTTTTTATTTTGGTTAAGTTATGAATATTTGAAGCAGTTTTTTGATATTTGGAAATATCAGTGGCGGTCACAACTTTCCAAAAAGGAATGGGGGGGGGGCATGAAGTCAAAATTTTGTAAAAGCAAGGAAAAAGTTTAATGCAAAAGCTCTAAAATTAATGTAACTTTCGACCCAATAGAGTCCAGCAGGCAAATATTTTTGAAAAACTATCAAAAATTTACTGAAAAATCGGCGATTTTTTAAATAAATTCTCAAAAGAGGGGGGTGCGATCGCCCTCTTCTGTGACTGTTACTCTGGAAATATTTCAATATTACAATCGATATAACTTTTTAAAATATCTTGTTTTATATTTTCGATAAAACCATTTTGATTATCGAAACAATGGATATTCGTACCTATAACAATACAAAGTTTTAGATATTTTTTTTCAGTGGGCTTGGGAGGGGGGGAGTGGGCCTTAAGCCCAGCCGCCTTTTGGGTGCGCTCATGTTGCCTCTGTTAAACTCAAAATAAAAGAGACATTTTTAAAGGTGCGAGCCCTTACATTATTCTGCCTTTGTAAGAACTTAAAAAAATTATTTCATTCAATTAGTAGTTCATTCTTTTTGCTCTGCACTACCAAAAAATTAAAAGTGACATGGTGTGTCCTTCCTCATTTTTCAAGATAACAGGGTGATAAGAAACATTTAAGTAGAGAAAAAAAGGAGAATCTAAAAAAAACTAATTTTGGCCTTCTTTACCAGCAAATCCTTTTGCTTTTGCAGGGAGAATGGTTTAGAATTATAATAAAACATTTTCTTAAAACGTCTCTTTTTTTTGTTCTGTCTTTTGTATCAAAATGTTTTGCCCTATTTTATATATATTGAATTCCGACGGGAGTTCACATTATCGAAGCCTGTGAATTCAAATGAGTTTCCTTTCGTACTTTTCTCAATTTTCCATACTTGGGTTTTCTTTTGCCGCTGCTTCGTGTCGTCGCTATACGTCTTAGAATATTGTTCAACCAGAAAATAAACCCGTGCGATTAAGCATATTAGGGACATTTTGCGACCCCTACCTTTTGTCAGCCGTAATGGTTATTTTTTGTTATCGTAGTTAACTTTTACCACAAAATTATGCGAATCGCAAAATAATTTTGAATCGTCTTAAATTTGTCAGTTGTTGTTCGAATATACATTTTTTTTGATTGGCGAACGCAGACGCTACGTAACTGTCAAGTCTACTGGTCAGTAAAATTAAAAAATCGAGTTTTAAAATATTTTTTCACTTGTTGTTAAGTTTTTCACTGTTGGATTCTAAAAGTAAAAAAAACACTTATTTCATTTATTTTTTATTACATGTTACTTGTGTCTTAACAATTTCCAACATTACTTTTAGCGACTAAAATATTGACCAATAAAATCGATGCGGCGGGCAGATTTGAACCAATAAGAAACAAATTATAGCGATAATTTGCACTAGTGCAAATCGCCTTCTGTTAGGCCTATTACTGTCAGGTCGAGTATTCTTTATAGTGACTGAACAAAATAGCTCAGTAAAATTCGTGTTGTAAAGATTAGGAATATAAGATATGACAACTAACCTAACTTCAGGCAGTGGCGGTCCCAGGGGGGGGGGGGTGGCGATCGCCCCTTCCTTTTTTCTAGAATTTATTTAAAAAAACAAATTTTTGATAGTTTTTCAAAAATTTTCGCCTGGGGCGTTAAGTTACATTAATTTTTAATTTTAGAACTTTTGCATAAAACATTTTCTTTGCTTTTACAAAATTTTGCTCTCACGCCCCACCATTTTGTGTGAAAAAGTGAAAGTAATTACACCGATAATTTTTTCCTTGGTCACTATAGTAATTTTAATGATTGGCGTTAATTAAAGGTGGTCCTTTATTATTTACTTTTGCAACCGGGTTTTTATTGAATTGTTTGTGTTAACATTCTGATAGTTGTTGTTTTTTGTTTAAATTTTTAACAGACTTGTTACAGAGGAAGAAATCAACAAAATGTCGTTAAAAGTAAACCGGTTAGTGAATTTCATATTTAATTTATGTGTTTCTGTGTTTTCGTTGGTAAAATAATCGCCACAAATACCACTAGAACTCAAAATTCACCGAATAATTTTTCTCTCATACCAGTTTTCTTTGCAAATTTCAATCTTCTTACTAAATCGTTTGGTTGCTATGGCAACAACCCGAATTTTATACCAGTTGTTTTAAGCCAATCAGATGCCTTGTTTTTGACAGGTTGCTATGGCAACAACAAAACAATTTTTTCGGTCACATGATCTAGTTGAAAAATGAATAAGTGATAATTTCCCTGGCTTGACAGCTGTCACGTGCAGATGTCAGAATAACAACAGAGGCGTAGGTACAATTTTCTATTCATTTTATTATATTTTATTTGCGACAACTTTAATATGACAAATAATAATTAATGAACAAACTAAAAAGATATTGGTGAAACGTCACTCCACCAATGCACTGCTTCAGCGCCAACTTAGCAGATTTTATATTTCCTAGGTAAATACTGACCGCGTTAAATTGTCATCGACTTTGCAAGAGAATAATTAATTTTCCCTTCTCTCTAGTAGTATAAGATTCTTAGAGTATGAAGAAATGAGTTCAATTCGAGATTTTGAGAAAGTTTTTTTTTACTAGGGCAAAGGGAAAGTAAAAAAAAAAAACAAATTCAAACTATTTGAAGTACACAACACGTAGGTCGGTATTTACTAAGGACTATAGTTTATCGAAAGTTTGGTTTGAAGGCTGACATATACATGGGTATCGAAAAATTTATTTTAAGCCCAAGCAACAAATATAGCCAATTTCACTGGTGCCATTGTCATTGCCACCAAAAAAGGGTTAAAGCGTAGTAATATTTCCTACAAAAAACTATTTATAGGAAAAATTTCATTATTTTCACTTAGTGTGGTCACTATTACTGTTAAAAAATTACCACACTGTCGTAAAAATATAAAGTTATACGCGAAAGTAATATATTCCACTATATAACTATATACCATTACTAGAAACACGAAAAAACTTTACAGTGCGGGGTTTACTTCATAGTTGTCCCATTTAATTTCTTTAATATTACTTTTACGAGGTAACGACTCTACTGATATTAATTTGGCTGCAATTCAGTAGCCCCTACTCAATACAAAACTACAAAGTTATGGAGTCTACATAGTCGCCTGTCTACCACGCAGTAAGAAATAAATGTGCATATAGTGGAAAAACATTACCTACGAGTTATCGCTACTTTATTGACATTGTAAATTACTGCACCATCAACTGGATGAGCGACGCCGCCATGTTATTTACTTCTACTAAACATGGAATTCAAGTCAAAATTTAAAAATAGCTCATTAAATCATTGATTAGTAGTTGCATGTATCAATAAAAGTAAAAATATTATTATTTAATTAATAAACCATACTAAAACCGGAAATACATTTAATTTGGAAATCCTAACCTCAAATAATTCCGATTTTTTATCGACATTTTAGATAAAACTAGGTCAAAACTGTGGGGCGCGCGTTCTTTTTTTCAAAAAATCAGCATTTTTAGTCAGTAAATTGCTATGCGTTTATAAATTTATTATGTTGTGACTTCAGAAAAATGGTTAATAAAATGGTAATTATTAGGTATAGGTTATGATATAGATAATATTTTTGTTTTCTGTCATGTCTTCACATATTTTATGGTGTCCTGATGTAGTTTAGAAAAAGATCAACATATTTTCAATTAATAATGTGGGAAAGAGAAAACCTATAAAAACCCTAAAAAGTCAGAAATAGTACTTTATGTGGTAAACAAGACGTCGGGATAACGTGCCCGTTTACTACCCGCGACGACATAATTCCTATATCAAGAATAATCTTTACCGTCGTGATGTAGTTGTATAACCGTCCCAATGCATTCCCAAAAACGGTGAATACCTCGAAGTATAGTAGTAATAAAACCGTCGCCGTGATATGACGCCACAACTCTATTAGAGATAGGGCGTGGAGACGGCCACCACGTCGCGACTGATTTTGTTGCTTGGGAGCCGAATCAGACCACAATTTATAAGATAATTTTACCTGGATAGACGTTAAAATGTACTGGAATTAGAGGCATAGGGCCGTTTTTTCTCTCCAAATAATCCGTAAATATTAATAAAATATGGGTAAACAAGAAATCTGAGAACTGTCAAACTGACACGGGATGTTGCAATTTGAGTAAAATCATCGTATATTATAGACCACCGCCAAGAGGTGGTTTATCTGCTTTAAATTTTAAAACAATCCCGATTTGGTTGATTTTTTTGTTCAAAATAAACATTTTGAAGTATTTTAATTACTAAAAAAACAAATTCCAGCCTTTTTTTTGCTTCAATTGGATATTCCAGCGCGTTTTTTAAGTCAATGTATAACAACGTGTAGTATCTCACTTTAGTAAATTATAGTGTAAAACTGATACCTGCATACCTATTTACAAATCGCGCAAACGTGACAATCTTCGCCTAAATAATATATGATTCAGCACAAATTAAAGAATAGCGAATAGAAAAATACAGAATATACCGCGAAAGATAAAAAATGCATTTTTGCGTTGTTGGGGATTTGCTTATTTTTTATTGTTTTTGTGATTTGTGCGGTGATATCATATTACGCGCCGGTAAAAGTCTTTAGCGGTAAATTCTTGCGCGGTAGGGGCCGGAAGAATAACGTGTGATTTTAGCAATTTTTCTAAATTTTTATGAAAATTCGGAGATTGTTTGCAGAAGCATGAAAGAGGGAGAGCAAGCAGACCTTGCATTACGCCTAAACTCCACATTGCAACCTCTTGGTGGCGTGTATTAATTAAGTAATGTCGCGGGGGAGTAGGTAATAGTGTTACAAGGAGGAGGGGAGAGTTCGCAACTGCTTTTCGTTACCATTTGTAACTGAAAATGATAAATAAAATATTAAAATAACTAAATACTTCAACATTAAAAATATTTGTTACCTTATTTAAAGAGGGAGGGAGGGCGAGAAAAGAAAAGGTATAAAAATTTTTATAAAAATAGACAAAATTAAAATTTGGCAAAATTGGTGGTTAACCTGTTTATAGATGTAGAAGGCTTTCTTTTACTTCAGAAGGTACGGTTCTCGTTCAAAATGAGCAAAACGTCAGCGAGCGAAACGTCAGTTAAGTGTTTTGGCAGTTTTCAATCGAAAGAAGTATTGTGTAAGAATATTTTTTTTCATATGGACCTCTGCAAATTTAGGGATAAAAAGCAATAAAAAAATGTAAGTAAGTACCCCAATTAACAGAGTATTTCTAGTTAAAAAAGCCTACTATACGGGGATACAACCACCGTCAATTTGCTTTTTTTGCATTTTTTCACAAAATATTTGGAATACCTGTGTTTTTTCCTTGCGATAACATTTATATCATTATAGTAAGTCCAAAATTCCAACAAGTTTTACTAAAATTTAAAGAAAAACCCGCAAAATTAGATTAAAAACCACATACATCTCATAGACCTAAACCCTAACCCATCTTAGTAAATATCGCCCCTAGAGTCCAATATAACACATGTGCCTATACACCTATTTTTCCCTATCCTCTAGTACTATAATATTGTGTGATTTAAATAGAATATAATCAACTTGATACAAAGATGCAAACCTTAGTTTGCTAGAGTACCAGGGAATTGTAAAAATAACTATAACTAACACTTATTCAGTATAGCCACAATATAGGTAACACAGACATTGAAAGTGTCAAAAAAGTAATTAAATAGCCACCTTATATTAAAACACCAAACCTCAAAGCAAAATAAACGTTTGCCAAATTGTCAAAATTTGTATTTTTTTAAAAAATAATTTTTGGTACAAAATTTTTGTACCGAATCTCCCGCAAGCTTGAATTAATCTCCGTAAATTTTTTCTCTGTTTTTTATAAGAAAATTCGCCCCTCGAAAAAATTAGGGGGATTATAAGTGAAAATTTCCGAAAATAATTTAACCTCTTGTGGTATTGGGCGAGTTTTTAAATTCATTTCATTCATCAACATTTTTTTGACAGCGGTGAAACATCGGTGCCAACATTCGGTTGACAGATGGGTTTGACATCCATGTGACATCTAGCAGTGATGAAATCTCGTTGTTACCGCTAAGTGCCAATAACCACACTTAATATAATAATTTCATACCTCAACTTCCGCTTGAGAAAATCGGAAATGTGACTTATAAGAGCATTCATAGTTGTTCCCAAGGCTCCTCTTTCTTTTTTGGGAAATATAAATTCTTATGGGCGAAGGAAGGAAGGAACCTTGAGGAACGACTATGAATGCCGTCCTAATAAAAGGCACTCATGCTGTACTTCTGGACAGTTTTTTCAAAATAGGCTTCAATGCATGTACGTTTTTGTCTAAAATTTAGTAGGATGTCTAGCTAAGGTGACCAACTCCCAAACAACAAAATACCGGAAGCGGTAAAAAATGTTTTGTTAGTTTTAAAAAATTAAAAATTTTGAAAAAAAATATTTATTAAAATTTATTTCTTACAAATGATGCGTCATAACTACACTGTAAAAATACTTATGTATGATCTTAATCAAATAATAAACTTAAACTAATCATTACCTAATAAACCTTTAAATCTAAACTACCTATCCTATTTTTTTTTATTTGTACTTGGTTTGTCCATGTATATATAGCATGTAGTGCATTAACATTTTTCAAGAGATATTTATAAAATTCGAGGTAGGTGTATTTGATCAGAATCATGGCTGTAAGTGTTTCAATTGACAATTGGGCTTTTTTGTCAGTCCACTTGTTGTTGATCAAAGAAAAAACTCTTTCCAACTCTGCTTTAGTCCCAGGTAAAATTGAAGATTAATTTTTGAACAAAATTCAAATACTTCGACCAATGCACCCGGAACTAACACTGATGCGCTTAGATGCGTGTAGTTGCGCGTGTTGATAATGCCAAATAATATTTATAAACCTTTGATTATAATTGTAAAACCACACAACTACGAACGAGACAAAAAGACTCAGAAATGACAAAATTACTTATTCTAAAATCTAAACTACCTATTCTATTTTTTTTAAAATTTGTACTTGGTTTGTCCATGTATATATAGCATGTAGTGCATTAACATTTTTCAAGAGATATTTTGTCAGTCCACATGTTGTTGATCAAAGAAAAAACCCTTTCCAACTCTGCTTTAGTCCCAGGTAAAATTCAAGATTAATTTTTGAACAAAATTAAAATACTTCGACCCATGCACCCGGAACTAACACTGATGCGCTTAAATGCGTGTAGTTGCGCGTGTTGATAATGCCAAATAATATTTATAAACCTTTGATTATAATTGTAAAACCACACAACTACGAACGAGACAAAAAGACTCAGAAATGACACAATTACTTATTCTAAAATAAGAGAAATTATGTTGGGAATTTGTAACCTTTGGTTGCACTAAAACAAAATTATGATTGTTTTCCACAAACCAAAACTACACTTTTTTGCACTCGACGCGCGTTTCGCTAACAACATTAGCATCATCAGGAAATATCTATAAAGGAAAAAGGTTTTTCTGTTCAAAATTCCCTTGAATTTATCAACAAAGTTAAAGATATTTCACTCCAAGAAGGAGAAATTTTAATCTCGTTTGATGTTAGTTCGTTGTTCCCTAGTGTGCCGATCCCCAATAACTTACAATACCTGGAGGAACTACTAAGAAAAAACAATCTAGAAGACAAACAGACTTTAGAATACCTATCTTTAACAAAACTTTGCATGAATCAAAATTACTTTCAATATAAAAATAACTACTACCAGCAATTAGAAGGAACCACAATGTGTAATAGTTTATCACCTTTTATCGCAAACCTATTTATGAGCAAATTTGAATCAGATATAAGTAAAGAATTTGAGTATTTCCCCAGAGTATGGTTCAGGTATGTAGACGATGTGTTTGCAGTATTAAACACTAAAGTAACTAGTGTTGAAAATTTTATGGAAAAAATAAATAACAAATTTCCCACAATTAAATTTACTTATGAAACAGAGAACAACGGTACACTGCCATTTCTAGACGCTTTAGTTATAAGAAATAAAAATAAATTGGACTTTGACCTATACAGAAAAGGAACGGCCACCCACAGGTATATTCCAAGTGACTCTTCTTATTGCTTACAACATAAGCTTGCAAGTTTGCACTTTTTAACATATAGATTAGTAAATTTCCCCTTAAACAAAGAAAGATTTGAAGCAGAAAAAATAGGATTAGGAATATAGCTGGCGAAAACGGTTACGACGAAGGCTTAATAAATAAGCTGATAAATAGACATTCTTTTCAAAAGACCTTTCGGAATTCCACTTTTTTCAGACAAAAAGATACCTGCGACTCAAAATTTGTATCAATTCCTTATAATCCTAATTATACGAAAGGATTACAAAAAGTATTTAATAACACCGGTCTTAAATTAGTATATCAATCCGGTAACACAATAAGAAGCTTACTAGGAAATCCCAAGGATAAAACTACAGTTCTAGAAAAAAGTGGAATTTACGAAATTAGTTG
Organism: Oxystoma pomonae; assembly: GCA_963921995.1. Lineage (NCBI taxonomy): Eukaryota > Metazoa > Arthropoda > Insecta > Coleoptera > Brentidae > Oxystoma > Oxystoma pomonae. The sequence goes on along the minus strand of OY998166.1, from coordinate 86,776,822 downwards.
CATGGATTGTGACAAAAAATATGTTGGCCAAACGAGACGCTCTATTCAAACACGTTTTAAAAAACACTTAGCACACTTAAAATACGGAAGAACAGAAAAGTCAAGTGTGGCCAAGTATGCTTTTGAAAACAATCATAGATTCACATTAGATAACCTAAAACTTCTAAAAAATGTACCAAACAAAAGACTTATGAATGCATATGAAAGTATGGAAATCATTAAATCCAGAAATAGTTTAAATAAAGATAGAGGACCCATTCCGTTTAGTACACTATATTCTTTGGTTGAGGGGAGATAGGATTAAAAATCGTGATCAATCACAAATTATTGGTCTTATCTTCGCCCACTAAAGGATTGTATATAAGATAGAGGGTAGATTAATTTAGTTCATTGTTTGTTGTCTCCTGATGATGCTAACATTGTTAGCGAAACACGCGTCGAGTGCAAAAAAGTGTAATTTTGGTTTGTGGAAAACAATCATAATTTTGTTTTAAGAAAAATTATATCATCTAAAGCCTGTTTCTCACTATGCATTTTCCCCATGCATATTGCAGATGCATCTTTTGCAAGATGGATAAAATCCAAAAGCGTTCATGCACACTTTGCATCAAGAAATGTCATTTTTATCCAAGGGAAAGAAAAAAATCAGGCACCAAATAAATGAAATTTGGAAAACTAGAACCCAATCTTAGTTTCACATCTGATAATTAATAGGCTTGCCAACATAATATTTATGTTGTCGCAGCAAAATCCACTAGAAAATTCCCCAAAATGCATGCATTTTTTGACAAAAATTAGAACAAGTTCTGTTCCATGCATCTCGAGTCCATTAAAAACTAACAGGTGCCTCTCCTTACGCAGAGTTACGCAACGCCATTGGCGGAACTGTGTAAACTCAACCAATCGCAATCCGCAAATGCATGAGTAATGTCTCATTACCCCTCACAGTTGCGCGGTAAACTGTGAACACAGCTAGTATTACAACTGTGGAATACCGGACTTTACTGGACAACGTGAAAAATACCGGACAAAACCGGACATATTTTTTAAACCGGACAATTTATCAAAATATCGGACCGTACGGTTGGTCACCTTAGTCTAGCTCATCATCAGAGTCTTCACTTGAACTCCATTAAGCATCCTGTACTGTACCTTGTATTAAATTTTTAACTTTTGTTTAAATAAGTTATAAAAAAAACTGGAAAAAATGAATTACCATAAAGTAGGGTTATGTTTAATCCAAAGACGATTTTCCACCGACTCCCGAAGCTGGTGGCGATCGGTAGCAACATTTGTTGGATGGATATCCATCTAAAATTTATGAACTTTTTTGTTGACACGGGTGGATCCACCGGTGGATTTTAAAATTCACTCATTATTAGTGAAAAATCGCAATCATGAAAAATTTACTCCCGAAAATTATAAAACAGAGTTTAAAAAATAGCTACTACTAGAACGAAGGCAAATCCTTGAGTTTTATGGAAATGACTATGGTTAGCTAATAATCACAACGACATGACGATGGTTACCAAAATACTGGTAAATCAAACTTTTGTGGAGCAGGATAGTGTTGAAGATGAGATATATTCTTCTGAAAAAAGACTAACAGGTACTTATATTCTGAGTCGACGTTTTCTTTTCCACCAAGATGATAATTTTCACGCATGCCCGCCCTTTACAATCTATTAAAATCGTCCTTTGATATTGAAATCATGTGACGTTTCATTAATTTTACGTCTTGTTTCGTATTCTTCTTTCGTAGTGTCTTGTTATTTGCTTCTTGGCTTGCCACCCACCTTTTTTGCATTTACTTTGTCATAAAAAATCGATCAAGTTAAGTTACTTTTTATTTATTTTTTTTTGTCACTAGGTCTTATAATTTCTGTTATACGTTTTTTTTAATTATACTTTGTGGTGCTTGTCTCCAAACAAATTAAACTTGCCACACACTTTTGTTGCATTTACCATGTCTTAAAAATGAATCAAAGTCAAAACTTTCATTTCTCTAGAAAATCTAATTTTTTTTCCGCCCAAAGTTTTAAAAATGATAAAGTGTTTTTGATAAAAATAGAATTGATTTTTAGAGTAAAAATTCTTTTTTTATATACCTTGATCAAAAACTTGATTTTAGTAACTGTCTGCAGATAGCTAAAGCATGGCTTTTTTGGTTTAAAAACTTTTTTTTTGATCACGAGTGCCAAAAAAGGTTTCTATCCGTTCTTTATCCAAAATTAAAGAGAAAATGCAGAAAATAGTAATATTGAAAAAATCTAATTATTCTTGCCTAAAAATTAGGCCACAAACACCAAGTATTTACAAAAAAATCATCTAAAAACATTGTCAAAATATCAAATTGTCAAAGATTAAAATGTCGCGACAATGAACGTCACCGAGTAAAAAGGCACATCGTCATGGAAACCATTGTTATTTCATTTACCAGCCGCCTTGATTTATAGTGTAAAGATAGTTTGTTGCGAGAAGTGCTCTTCGTTCGAGATTTTTAATAGTTATTTAAATAACAAGGTTTGAAAACGACTCTTTGCACACGATCGAGACAGTTTGTTGGACCGAGCCGAAGGCTAGGTCCGCAAGTCGAGGGAGTGTGCAAAAAGTTTTCCAAACGAGTTTTTTACGATACTTTAGGGGTTTTTATTAATAAAATGTATAATATTCCATTTGAAGTATCTAATCAACAACACAATGGAGCCGTGACGGTTGCTATGGAACTCAGCCAACTTATATTGTTGGGTAACAACAACAAAAATCACAATGATGGGAGACCCATGTGCAAAAATGACGTAAGCGTTTGCAAAACGTTTTGCACACGGCGTGCGCAAAATGCCGTTTTCAGATCGTGTTCTCTGTGCGAAAAACCCCCTTTTTTAAAACAGTCGTATAAAAAAGTATTTTCCTGCTTTTCTTGGATTTTTTGATAAAGGTATTAAAAAAAAATAGTATTAACAACTCGCGGCTAAACAGTGCTTTTTTTTTACTCGCGTTTTTAAATACCTTGCTGCGCTCGTTATTTAAACCAACGCTTGTAAAAAAAGCACCATTTTAGCCACTAGTTGTGAAAACTACTATTATTTAACCTTCACCAAAAACACTATTTTAGTCATAGTCCGCTATTAACAAAATCGTTAATTTTTCTTCACACGAAAAAATAAATATAATAGGTAATATTTAGTAAAAAAATTATTAAAATTATCCTTACCTAAAAATTTTGCAACTTCTTCAAGTTTTCAAAATACGAGAAAATAACAAACTGTCAATTAAGAGTTAAGAATTTATTTTTGATCCGTTGGAAAATTTCTTTTTTTTATGAGTTAAGTAGTCAAGATCACAAAATAGAATTTTAAGTAGTAGGGTAGTTCAATAAAATTATTTAAAATTGAAAATAAATTTTGATTACTTCCTCATCAAGGATTAGCTATTAGTGTCTTTAAAAAGCACCTTAGAAAAAAAGGCTGTGGAAAAACTCGCGACACAAAATACTCTTGTCTTCTCTATCAACTGATGTCATTGGTTGTTGAATTCTACTTTTTTGTAGGTATAAAAAATAGTAGTGCTTTAGAATCCTGACTATGTGCGCGTTTTTATATCACTTGCTGCGCTCTTCTTTGGTCACTATGTTGTGTCTTCTTCAGAGGCACCGGCCAAATTATTAATTTTTGCTTTTGTTTTAAAAAAAATACCGTCAGATAGTTTTTTGCATTTTGCTTCTAGTAGAGCATTTTAGTAATCTAACAGTTCTAATTTTTTATGATTTTCGGGAGAAAAGACCAAAAGTGCAAAAATAGCGTAATAACCTTTTTGTAGGGTACTTTACCCAAATAGGTCCAGTGCTCCTATAAGACCATACGCCTCCTAGCGGCAAAGAACAAGATTTGTCCAAAAACCGTGTAGAACAATAAGAGAGTCTTCCGAAATAACAATAAGTGTTTTTATTGGAAAAAATCAATTAAGAGACGTTTTTTCTGGACCAGTCTTACCACGTAGGTATGTTGAGTGTGTGATTATTTACAACTTCAAAGAAGTTACGAAATTTTATTGTTTGAAGTTATGTGTTTCTAAGAAGGCCATTTGTTAGTACAGGGTAGGGGAGGTATTTTTGGATCGGGTAGTACAGAGTAGGAGTAGGGTGGGTAAGGTTAGGTCTGGTAGGGTAGGACGGGTAGTACAAGGTCGGGTGGATATGGCTGCATGTGGAAAAATCTCCATCCTTTCAGAGCATAAGTTTATCAATTTTTGCAGGTGGCCTTACAGGGAGCCTGGGTCACCCAATAAGGCAAATTTCACAGTTCTGATAAAAAATTTATACTCCAAATTAAATATTGAAAATTTTTTTGTGGTAGGACCAATATATACGATGCACTGCTTATGTTGAATAAAATTTATGCAAAGGTTGGAATCATATTTCTCTTCTAAATCCTCCTTTGAACCTTATTCAATTACCTTATTTTTAGCTTCTGGTATATGAGTACTATTTGGCACTTAAAGTTAAAAATTGCACTGGTGCAAATACGAAAAATCCTAAACAGGCTAGATTTTTTTCTTCGTAATGGTGTAAATTACTTTTTCCCCGAAGCAACTTTTGGGGAAAATCTCTTTCGTTTTCAACTGAATTTGTGCATTCAGGAAAATTTTAATTTATCACCATCGGAAAACTTTTTCGCGGTTTTAATCCACCGAAGCCTCAGGTTATATTCCAAAATCCCCCAGAAGAGAACGCGGACCGACGTTTCGGTAGAATTTATTATGCAAAATTTTCGCAAAAGAATTATTGAGTTATGACTTATTACCAAGAGATTAATTGAATTAGCAGGAATTGCAAGCGCGGTGCGAAGACTTAAAAAAAAAACGCAAGTTAAAAATTTGAGTTACTACTGGGTGAAGCCATCTAAACGTATCAGTATCTTTAAGGTAATGTTTCAAGGTAATAATTAGCTAACTTTTTGAGAACACAGCCAAAAGAGACCGCATTTTTGACTTGATTATGCAATGTTTTGAACTAGGCCGATTTCGTGATAGATGCGATGACAGAAATAGCAGAATGCACTCGTTGCATTACGTAGAGATCGACGCCGACGTAACGTTGCAGGCACAGCAAAGCACGCAACGCACTATTCTTTCATTCTTAACCAAAATTTGTATTTCCAGACTTTGCATGACCACCTTGCACCCCTACTGCTAATACCTATAAGTACAAATTTATATAAAAAGAAAGTACAAATAAATAAAACAAACAAAATCCAAGTCAGGTAAGAAATTGTGCTAAGCAAAACTAAATTCTCGTAACTCGTAATAAATTATCTTTTATTTTTCAACCACCAAAGCTTTTCATAATTGTTTTTTATACGATTGTCTTGAAAAAGGGGGTTTTGCGTACGGGTCTCCCGTCATTGTGATTTTTGTTGCTGTCACCCAACAATGTAAGTTGGCTGAGTTCCATAGCAACCGTTACGGCTCCTTTGTTTCGTTGATTAGATTCTTTAAATAGAATATTATACATTTTTTTTAATAAAAACGAATTAAATTGAAACTTGTTTTTTTCTGGTCTCTGTTTATTTGAAGTCGTATAAAAAGTATCGTAAAAAACTCATTTGAAAACCTCTTAGCACACTCCCTCGACTTGTGGACCTCGCCTGTCTCGATCGTGTGCAAAGAATCGTTTAAATAACTATTTTTTTTTATTAAGTGTTAGTAAGTAGGTACTAAAAAGTAGTCAACATATTACAATTGTTTCTTTGAACGCTAAAGTTGTGGGTAAACTGACAAAGAGGGAAGGCGCAGCTAATATCGAAAACAAAACCAACCGAGACTTAACACCAAGATCGTCTTTAGATATATAGATATAGAAAAAAAATAACCTAGTGCTACAAAAATTTCAAGATAGATAAAATGCGTGTTACAACGTGTACGTAAATCTTGGGTGGGAAGTATTAATATGAACACCCTGTATATACTTCAATATATTCTAGTAAATGGCAATATATAAATTATAAATCATAGAGTAAATATAAACAAAAATGAAGCAGTAAATATAGGTATTGCAAAAGTTTTCTTTAGATTTAGATCAAAACATTAATGTTTCTTTTTTTAAAGTTTATCGAGATGTTCTTCCAGGGGGTGTTTTTTACATAATTGTTTAGGTAGTTGATGGTAGAAAATAATTTTTCTGATAATATGACGTACCTATGCAAGGAACTAACTAAAACAACTACTCCGAGGGCAAATACCCCTACCGGCATTGAATTACAAAGTTAGTTCAAAGCTTTCGTTGGCAAAGAAATTAAAAGAATTGTGTTTTTCACATATTAGCCAACGTATTTTGCAAAAACACGAATGTTCTTTGTGCGGAACACGTCCTGACACGATGCAGGCTCCGTGATCCATCGCCAATCCACGACCGGTTTCGATTTTATTGAATCTCATCAGGTGGATCCAGGCAAGAGCTCCGTGTAGAGTTAACACGACCCAAACATCGATTATAGCTATTCATACCTGAAACGCACAGATCCTATTGGTTGACGCCGCCAATTCCCACAAAAATGACACTAATGATATGTCTTTTGTGAATTTGTTTCTGATGGTCTTAAACGAGTAAGATCAAAAACGAAAATTATAATAAAGTACAGGTTCATAACAGTACTATACGTAAAAACAATAAGTACGCAAAACTGTACCATCACAAAATCGAAATAGGGCATAAAAAACTGGCCTAAAAGGTTACAAGGGCAAAATTGTAAAATCGTAAAATAGTGAACATAATCCAGCTAGATGGGACACAGTATACAGCCGACAACAGCTGGACAGGAAAACCTGTGTAATATATTGCCGCTAGATGGCAGTCCATAACCGACAAATAAGATGCGGACAAACTTTTCCTAACGGCTTTTGGCGCGCTTGTTTTTTGTTGTACAGAATGGGTTGGGTTGGGTTGGCTCCCTCAAAGGGAGGAAGATAGGTATTATCTAATTTCAATCGGCCGACTGTAGGCGCTGTCAGGCTAACAAATAAAACGGTTTCCGTCACACCGCAACGCCACCTAGCGACAATATGTTACACTATTTTACGTTTATACGGGTTTGCCCTTTTATCTCTGGTTTTGCCTTTGTAACGTTTTGGTAAGTTCCTTTTTCCACCAAACAGCAACCGGTGGCAACAATCCGGTTTCTAAATTTTTCAGATGGATTTCTGATGCCATCAATCAGGTTGTTAAATTTTTTCGGTGGAATCCACCATCCATCAATCAAGTTACTATATTTTTGTAAAGGATTTCCAATTCCATCTACTGCAACCGGGTCTGGAAGTCGGTGGAAGTTTTTGATAGAGTACATAACCTCATTTTTTTTTCAGTTCCCAACTTAACTTCATTTTTGTTAAATTGGAAGTCGAGTTAGAAGAAACGTCATGTCTGCAATAAATAGGGCTGCGGAAAAAAATTTGCTAAAGGTATTGGAGGGTAGTAGGTCTGATCTGAGGATTCAGACGAGGAAATAATTATTTTCTCCAAGGGGAAACACACTAAGGTAGAGGATTATGTGGAGAAAACTGTTGCAAACGACACTCCAGCGTCGCTAGAATTTCACTAGACTTATATTTGATTTGCTGGCTCTTTTGTTAACGGGGGGGGGGGGAGGACTAAATGAAAACACCGAAATACATATTAAATGCATATTTTTATTTTCTTTCATCACAAAAAAATCAGCTAAATTTCAAAAATAATACATGTTGATGTTATGATTATGTACCATTTCGTTGGGTATATCATAATCATAACAGTTTTTTTCTGACATAAAACTTAACACTAACATATCTTTCAACACAAGCACTACTGTGTGGAAAAGTAAATAAAAAATTTCGTTCGGAGTATGCTAAGTTTTCATCTTCTTTTTTAACACTTGCCACATTTTGCCAAGGCGTAATATCATCCATTTCAATATTTATATCCGAATTTTTTAATTGTCTAGTCTAGTATCTAGTAAATTAATAACTATGAATTCTTCGGAAAAATGTGAAGCTAACGGTTCAACAGTTTCTATATTTTAAAAATTTTTGGAATTTAAAAAATCAAGTTTTTTTTTTATTTCTCGTGAATCGAAAGGGAACCGGTTATAAATTTGATCTGCAGCTTCAATAAAAAAATTTAGGCATTTTAGGCGAAACGGGTGGAGCCTGGATTGGTGTGGTTTATTTGCTTCTAAAGCTACAGCTACTTTTGGACCTAGATAATGTTTTTCTATTGGAACATAATTTGCAGGATTTTAATGTTGTATTTTTGTTAAGTTTAAAGAATATTTACCTTTTAGAATTAATTTAAAATAATGAAATAATAAGATCAAAATACAAAAAATAGTAAAATGGGTACGTAAGTACTAATGTGAAAAAAATTACTAGAATAAGGCATTTTAATAAAAGTTTTCACTAAATCACTAAATTACAAAAAAATCACTAGATCTAATGAAATTTCACTAGATCTGGCAACACTGCTACACTCTACGACTTTCTTCTCTTGTCATTTGCGGGCGTGATGCCATCGGGTTTTTGTTTCAACTGATGGAATTATCTGATACAATCAGAAATAATGTCAGATTGATGACATATGTCAGCTGTCAACCAACTGTTGGCATCGCAAATCCACCGATGGACAAAAATAGACAAAAAAAAATTCCCCGTTTTACTATTGTAAGGATTTAGGCCAGTACCTTTTGACCAATTTCTGTTTTGCCGCTAGATAGTTCTGTCATTTGAGAATTTTTGCCCAGTGGTACTGATTTGTTATTGTAAATCAATTAATGGGAACCGCGCATTTGTGGGAAATTATTTTCTTGTCCCTGATCTCAAGGATTGCTACACTGGAGTCTATAAAGATTTCCATCTTGGGACCTAAGAAAACAAGTTGGAGTTACTGGGTTTTGGCTTTGCACGGCAGAATGTTCGCGTGATCTAAAACGATCTAATCGTCAAGCTAAATTACCGTTATGATTCAAAAAAACGATAAAAACATTTTTAAGAAGCTTTCGACCCAAAAAAGGGCTTCGTGCTGTGGGTATTATTTCTGATTTCGCTTGTTTTACGATGTTATCAGATAAAATTGGACAATAACAAATTATTTTTGTTACTTTTAGTTTAGTGGATAAATGTCAAAACAATACTTAGAATTTTGAGGCAAATAATGTAAATGGTCGAGATAGAAACAAAACGAAAATATTTTTGAAATTTTTTGTCATATCATGCTTAGCTAGTAAGTTTCAGAATTTTATTGTTGCTATTTGGGAAAGATTCAACCTCTATGAATTAATTTTTACTGGCTTTGGGGAGAGGTTTGATCCCCTAAGCCCCCTCTTTCGTACGCCGGTGGTCTAAGTATACAGGATGAGTATTACAGAATCGCTAAAACACTGACTTCACTGTGCAAGTTGACCAACCTTCGACGGGCCCGTAGCAAAATCCAGCCTGACGAAATCTTTTATTTTTTACAACCCTAAATTTTCTATTGAATAAATTTTCAGTGCACTTAATTAGAAAAAAAGAGTAGTACAAAAATTGTGTGTCTCTTGGGTATAGAATTCCCTCTTAAATAAATTTTTTGTCTAAGTAGTCTAAAAATTGTGTGTCTTTTTGGGCATAGAATTCTCTCTGATATAAGCTTTTTGTCTACGACTTTTTCAGAAAAAGTCGATAAGCCGCTGATTCCAATGTAGTAAACTCTCACTTTTTTTAAAAACGACTTATTTTTACACATTAATACAGGTAGATGCGGGAACGAAATATTTTATTTTTTTTTTCCACGAGCGTGCGAAACATTTTTTGTCCACTGTTTTTAGTGTGAATAATTCTACTTGGGCACGTGTGCAAAAATCTTTTCGTGGAAAACTTTTTGCGCACCGTAATCTAAAACCAATTTATCACATTGCTTAGTAGCTTTCGAAATCCCTTCTATACATTAAATATTTTTTTTAATTTTTGGTATTGGCTTTTAAACAAACCATATACATCAAAATTTTAGAATTTTTGTCCGCTTGTTTATTTGTTTGTTTGTTCCAGTATCACGCAAAAACTACTAAACGGATTTTTATGGATTCATTGTAGTCCTGGCAAGACATAGGCTTTATTTAATTAAGATTGGTTTACGAGAAAAAAGTTATGATTATTTAAAGCAAGAAAACGTGCTGGGTCTTCAGCTAGTGTTAATATAAAAGTATTGCTGTTTTGGAATTTTCAAGGGATAAGGACTTATTGACAATTTTTTTAGGCAGGCACTATTATGGTCGAGCAGTATTTTGACATTGTTGACAGCGGATTTCAGATTTAACGCCTGCCGTAATAGTAACAGCAATCACGGCTGAGTTAACTTACATTTAATAAAGTCAAAATTAATTTCAAATAGTTATATACAAAATATTTACGAATTTAAATTTGCTAGATTATAAAAAATTGTTAGACCTTTTTTTTTGATAATTTTTTTGTAAGACAAAAAGAACAGTTTGTCCGAAAATAAATTGAAAACAAAAATTCGTATTTTTCTCTTATACATACTTTACATCTTCTAAAAGATTTTAAAAATTTTGTAGTTATTGTGCCTAAGCTGTAGAAATCTTGTGCCCACGTTATCCACTAGGTTATGTAGAATGGTAATTGGAACAGATACGACAATAAAGGTCAAATCTCCTGTAGATCATGAAACATAATAAAGTTTTCAAACTAACGACATAAAGTAAATACATTTGTTTGCCATCCAAGTACCATAGGAGGTTTCACAACGACCGCCCAACCAATTTAAAGGCCAATGTGAAACCCCCAATACCACTCGTAAGACGGCGTCAGTTAAGTGGAACCACTGGAGGCGTTTTCTCGCGTTGAAATTGTTTAACATTTTTTTTCAAAAGTTCGAAACGGTGACGTCACACTTAGGCTGGTTAAAAGATATTTCAAATTTTGCCTTTTTAGATTTTGTTTTGGGTGGGTTAATGTTGAATAGCTGGCATGAGTTTTACCATGTCATATCTAGAATTCACCCTTTCAAAGACGCTTTAATATTTTTATTCGCTAATGATTGTCACTATTGTAAACTGAGCATTTGTTCATTTGTTTCAATAAAGACCATATTTATTTTTTATTTTTTTTAATGCACCGTTTATACTTTTTTACCAGCGATTTTAATGAAACGCGATCAAACTAATTTGTGGACCGTGATGGAGAATTTACCAAAATGATAATAATCAAGGTTTTGTTAAATAAACAATACCGTCAGCCATTTAAACAAGCACAAAAGTTTAATCAAAATAAATATTCTCTAAAACAAAAAAAAAGTGAGGTTACAAGAAAAGATGTCAGAAATGTCACTGTTTTGAACAATTCATTTTCACGCGTTTTCAACTAATGACGTCATGGTTAAAATTGTTTAAAAAATATTTCAAAACAATTTTAACGCGAGAATACGCTTTTCTTCTTCTTCAAGTGCCATGCTCTCTTCGAACGTTGGCCGGAAAAGTGTCGTAGTGCTAAGACCATGCCATTGTCTAAGATTTTTAAGCCATGATATCCGTCTACGACCCGGACCTGTTCTGCCTTTAATTTTGCCTTCTATTATCAATTTTAAAAGTTTATATTTGTCATTTATCAAAATATGGCCAAAATATTCAAGTTTTCGTTTAGGTGTGCATTCTAGCAAACCAGCACCGTCATGCGTGAGCAGTGGGAACAATAACTGGCACCCAGGGCAAGCCCTAAATAAAAATAAAATTCTTAAACACCCAGTACACTGGTAGATTAACAAAACCATAAAATGTATCCTATATACTATAGAAATAAAATAAATCACAGAAAATACAACTTCAGAGCGCGGTGACATAAATGGACACATAAAGAAGTTTTACGCTCCGCTTTTAGTGCTCTCTGTATAAAGAACAAAAAGAAAGAAAAAAAAACAGAAATAATAACAACCGCCGCAAAAAAAGAATGAAAAATGACGTCATGGTTAAAATTGTTTAAAAAATATTTCAAAACAATTTCAACGCGAGAATACGCTTTTCTTCTTCTTCAAGTGCCATGCTCTCTTCGAACGTTAGCTATCATCAGCGCGATCTGTACCCTGTCCACTGCTTTCCGGAAAAGTGTCGTAGTGCTAAGACCATGCCATTGTCTAATATTTTTAAGCCATGATATCAGTCTACGACCAGTACCTACCTCTTCTGCCTTCAATTTTGCTTCCTATTATCAATTTTAAAAGTTTATATTTGTCATTTTTCGAAATATGGCCAAAATATTCAAGTTTTCGTTTAGGTGTGCATTCTAGCAAACCAGCACCGTCATGCGTGAGCAGTGGGAACAATAACTGGCACCCAGGGCAAGCCCTAAATTAAAATAAAATTCTTAAACACCCAGTACACTGGTAGATTAACAAAACCGTAAAATTTATCCTATATACTATAGAAATAAAATAAATCACAGAAAATACAACTTCAGAGCGCGGTGACATAAATGGACACATAAAGAAGTTTTACGCTCCGCTTTTAGTGCTCTCTGTATAAAGAACAAAAAGAAAGAAAAAAAAACAGAAATAATAAAAACCGCCGCAAAAAAAGAAGAAAAGCAAACAAAAGACATTTTTGCGTGTTGTTCGGCGCAACTGAAAAGCTGCTTGTTTTTCCAGACGAGAGGTTGTGATAATGTCTTCGTGGCCTTGTGTAGTATAAGGCCTTAGCAAAATATTTCACATTTTTTGAATCTTTAAATCCAATATATTCAGGGTTGAGGGCCCCCGGCAAAACAGAAAGTGGCGGCCCCTCCTCCAACACAACGAATACAAAATACATATTTTAATATTTATAATCTTAAACAAAATTTCTATTAAACATTAGGTACGTACTTACACTCACAAAGTAAAATAAAAGGTAGTAACTAATTACGTAAAAGTATTATTACGTAAAGTCGCTTTCCATACTGAGCAAAGACAAAAATACCAAACGTTGTTGGTTCATCACGTTGTACGTTAATAAATTTCATTTTATAAGCGATTGTTCGCCGGTGCAGTTAGCTATCATAAGCATAGCACTGAATAAATTATTATTGCGATTTCGACGTTGGAAATGAGGCGCTGGAATTATTATTAAAAAAAATTGTAGAAAACAGTCTTTTTATTCGGTTTCGCCATATTATGACCATAAATGAAGTCAGCGAGTTATAGCCGAAATTCTCCGATTAAAAAGAAACTGTCAGAGCGTATTCAGAATGATTAGGGAAGAAAAAATGTTTTCTTTTAAAAGGTTTTAAGATACCACCCCCCTTCACTTTTTTCAGAAATAACAATTTTCAAAAGCCATTTGAAAAGTGGGGGGGGGGCGATTTCGATACGAAAAAAATAGAATAAAAGCATAGCTTTTATGAGGAACAAAAACTTAGTAACTACAAGCGCGGATTTGGTCTCAAATCTAGGGGGGGGTACTCAGATTTTAAGTCGTTTATTTTTGTTACATTATATCAACGGTATTGTAGCGCCGCATGCGAAAATTTTAAGAAAATTGTACTAAATAATGCATTTTCTGATTTAAAATTAAACTAAAATTGTAAATATATCAATGGTTTCAAAGCGCAGCAGGCGAAAATTTTTAAGAAAAGAGTAAATTTAAAACCAGGCAAGGGGGAGTTAACTACCCCAGTATATTTTCTTCAGTTATAAAAAACCTAGATAACAAACAAGCCACAAACAAAACTTAATAGCTAAATACTTTTCTTTTAAGTCTAAAAAGCTTTTTGGTGAAACATTACCTTTTATATCGCATATCTCAAACATAAGATGCCTATCTCAAAAAAAAAATCGTTTCCGATTTTTTTGGGCAAACCGGTCAATTTCAATATGTCTCTTGATATGTAGCAACGCTAAGTCCGTCAGACGAATTTCCGTCATAGTGTTTTTAAGTACTTATGTTTTCAATCTTCTGAAGCATGAGAAGTTTCTTTCTGACGAAGCATTACTTACTGGCAAACATCCAATATCAACGGAAAAATATTTCCACACTTGTTCTTTGCCTCAAAAACGTTATCAGGTATGTTTTGATTTAAGCTTTTGCCTACTTCTGACCAATGTTGTTTCCAAATAGGTACTGACTTCTCCCAATAAAAGTTCAAGAATTTGAGTTTTGGATTAATCAAACAGTTTATAGTATTTAGAAACGACTTTAGCTAATTTTGCCTTGTTTTTGGCGTCACGTTGTATAAAGCTTGGTATAAATATGTTCAAGTCAAAAATACTGTTCTGTATTTCAAAATATTGTGGGGGGATTCTAGAATGGCTTTAAAGGAACTTTCTGCAATTTCTCGTTTTTTCTCCGAAGGCTTCAGGTTTATTACCACCAGCATCTTTGTTCTGTACTTTTTTCTGGAGCAAAGGGGGGGAGCGATCGCCCCCCTGCCCCCCTGGGACCGCCACTGTTTGATAACACTGTCCAACAATGAAAATGTTTCGGGCTCAAAAATAGCTAATTCTTAAGTATTTCATCCACTGAATTAAAAAATCACCATAAAAATTACAGATTAGCTCTAGTTTTGGACACAAGGTGATATTTTACATTTTATATCCTCTGAAAACATCGAAAGAAAAAATAATAGACAGAGCAGATAGGGTGGGGAGTTAGAAATAGTGGTACGCCACCATCGAAATTGACTATCGAAAATATCGATAGAGATAATGCTACAGAACTATCGATAGTTTTAATTTAGCTATCGATATTTGCAATACAGCCCTACTATTCTCGATATATATAAGCGGGGACTCCCTCCTTTCCGAAATAATTGCGTATTTGCGCGTCTTTTTATTCAGGGCGACCGATAGTTTACAGTTCAGTTTAGTATTTTTAATCGAACGCACAGTTAATGTAGTGTGTATGGTATTGTTATAAAACTAGATACACGGAGACAGAATATATCATCGCAAACTGACTGTAGTGTTTATGCTGTAAATCTAAGGTTTACATTTTACATACAATATTTCTGTTTTGTTTAGTGCAAAATTTGTTGTTTTGGAGTGTTTTTAAAGTAAAACTTATTGTATTAACAGTTAACAATTTTTGTTATATTTGTGGAGAAATAACGTTTTCTTCACAGAAACGCAATTTGACGCCTCTGGTGAAGACTGCTTACCAACATTATTTTGGAATGAAGGTAGGAGACCAGGATAAGTCATGGGCTCCATATATATGTTGCAACTCGTGTTCAGTTCTATTACGAGAATGGCTTGAAAATAAAAATCGATTGATGGCTTTTGGGCTGCCCATGGTTTGGCGGGAGCCTACAAACCACATATATGACTGCTATTTTTGCATGACTCCGCCTATCAATGCAGGTTTGTCAATGAAAAAATGAGGAAAAGGTCAATATCCGAATCTCCCATCTGCTATTCGACCTATACCACATTCAGACAGTTTACCAATTTCTACTCCACCTCAAAACTATGAATTGGAAATAGAGAGTGAAGACAATGAGGAAGATGAGGAATTAAACATGCATTTAATATCACACGATCCTAATTTTGAAGAAAAAGATGATCAGCCACAAAGATTGAGCCAGTCTGAGTTAAATGATCTCATTCGAGATCTTGACTTGTCACAGGAGAAGTCAGAACTTCTAGGATCAAGGTTACAGCAATGGAATCTTCTTCAACCAGATGTCAGGGTCTCTAAGTACAGACAGCGTCAGCGGAATCTGTTATGTTTTTTTAAGAAGGAGAATAATCTTGTTTTTTGCTGTGATATTAATGGTCTGAGGAAAAGTTTTAAAATGAAGCATAATCCAACTGAATGGAGGCTATTCATAGACTCTTCCAAGCTTAGTTTAAAAGCTGTATTGCTTCATAATGGCAATCGTCTTCCTTCTGTTCCTGTTGGCCACGCAGTTCATATGAAGGAGACTTATGCAAATATGGCAACCCTCCTCAACTCAATCAAATATGCTGAATATAAGTGGAAAATCTGTGGCGACCTAAAAGTCATTGCTATACTATTAGGAATGCAATTAGAGATAGGAAATCACACAATATCCAAGTAGATTGGCCTGCAAGGAATCTTAAACCTAGTGAGAAAAATGTCGTTGCCGAGCCTCTCGTGAATCCAAAAGATGTTCTTCTTCAACCCCTACATATCAAGCTCGGTTTAATGAAGAATTTTGTCAAGGATTAAACCAAGATGGTCATTTAAATATTTGAGAGAAAAATTTCCCAAACTAAGTGATGCAAAAGTCAAGGAAGTCATCTTCGTTGGGCCACAAATACGTGAACTCGTAAAGGATCCTGCTTTCGACCTAACCTTAAGGGAGTTATGCATGAATTTTTAGGGAACAGAAGGGAGAAAAATTACACTCAATTGGTAAAAGTATTTCTAGAAAAGTATCATAAAAAATATGTCACTAAAAATGTCACTAAAAATACATTTCCTCCACTCCCATCTTGATTTTTTCCCATCCAGATGTCACCAGGATATTTCTCTCATGGAACGGAGATATCAGGGCCGCTCGAATGAAGTAATGCTCGCGGATTACTGCTGGTTTATATATAGGGATGCTCCAGAAATTACTTACAAGAGGGAAGCCAAAAGACAGCGATCTCATGAAGCCCCCAATTAATTCTTCATATATTCAATCACCGGTGAGTGTTCTTTTGTCATTTACAGTGTGTAACTGTCATTAAAAATACACCTTTTAATATTGTTAGCATACATAATTAATATTTTTCGTTACCTCATAATCCTTATTAAATGGAAAACTCATTATTTTTTATCACAGAAACTAGAGTTAATAAAAAATTTCTTTGTCATATTCGTTTTTCGCGACCCAAAATTTGTAGGAATTAATTCATAAGTTGAAGGAAACAAAAAAAAAATTCTTGTTGGACAGTGAATTTAAATCAAACAAATATGGCCTTTCTCGACTAAATTTTATTTCTTACCAACCAAAGAAAATTAAATGGGCCGAATTAACCGACCATCAGTACCCTTAGCAATCGAGAAAGAAAAAAAACGGGAGGGGAACCCATAGTTGAAAAAACTATTATATTTTAAACATCACTATTTTTTAAAAAACAAATGCCGTAACTAGGTATCTCAAATAACATGATTCCCTTCTGACCATGTCAGAAGGGATCAAGTTTTTAATTTAAAAAACCAAAAATGCAACATACATAAAGCTTTTAATTATTTTTTTTTTTTGAAAAATACTTTAAATTGATTTTTTTTTTGAACGACATACGATTTCATGTTTTTGTTTGTTTTTCCATTTTTGCAATTTTAATTTTTTGGCGCTTAAAAATCGAAATAGACAAAAATTATAAAACCCATAACTGAGGTTTGTAGCCCTTCCTAACTAACATTTGTTAAAATCGGTTCACTGGTTTTGATGTTATGGCGGTTTTTCTGAAAAAAGGCTAACTTTAAAAGCAGATTTTTTGTTTGTTGTTTGAGTTAATATTAAATAGGTAAAAACAAAAGAAGAAGTTAAAAAATCTCACTTTAACTTCACCGAAAAGAAACCAAAAAACAAAAGATCAAAAGATCTTGGGTGGAAATTACGAAAATTCAAACTTGGACGAGGATCCCACAAGGAACACACAAAGGACCAAAGCGAAAAGACAAATGATTAAACGATATTTCCCTCTGGGTAAACAGCGTGAGCTCATCAGTGGTTTTACTGGTCACCCTCCCCATACATCATTAAACACCATCGTACACTTTGATTTCCAAACTTGAATCACTCACAAATAGGCATCGTTCCGCACTGGTACTTATCCAAGTTACCTAATACGGATTCATCCTGGCGTGTTAATATTTCCAAAAGGATTATGTTCCTAAGGCAATTAAAACAAAAAAAAGAAGTTAAAAAACCTCAAAATCAGTTATTTCAACCGAAAAGAAACCAAAAAATAAAAAATCAAAAGATCTTTGGTGGAAATAACGAAAATTCAAACTTGGATGAGCGTCCCACAAGGAACACACAAAGGACCAACGCGAAAAGAGAAATAATTAATTGATGTTTCGCTCTGGGTAACCAGCGTGAGCTCAACAATAGTTTCACTGGTCACCCTCCCCATACATCATTAAACACCATCATACACTTTGATTTCCAACCTTGAATCACTTACAAATAGGCATCGTTCCGCACACACCGATGTATGGGGAGGGTGACCAGTGAAACCACTGATGAGCTCACGCTGGTTACCTAGAACGATACATCGTTTAATCATTTCTCTTTTCGCTTTGAGTTCTTTGTGGAATGCTCTGCCAAGTTTGAACTTTAGTTATTTTCACCCAAGATCTTTTGATCTTCTGTTTTTTTGGTTTCTTTTCGGTTGAAGTAACTGATTTTGAGGTTTTTTAACTTCTTTTTTTGTTTTAATTGCCTTAGTAGCATAATCCTATTGGAAATATTAACACGCTAGGACGAATCCGTATTAGGTAACTTGGATAAGTACCAGTCATGTCTTGGAAAAATGTTCCCGAATTGAAACATTTCTGAAAAGACTTTTCAAAACGGCGCATGGCGTAATCGTTTTGCTATATATTTTTGTATTACTTGCAACACTTAATACGTTCTAAAAGTTCCTGACATAACTTCTTAAACACCCTGTATATATAGGGCTATAAAGTAGCACTTTTTCTCTCGAGACGAAAAAATTTGAGTCTCGCAAATTAGTAACGTAAAGAAAATAAATTATTTTCATTTTTAATATCTCACTAGGTACCTATCTATTTTGATAAAAACTTGAAATAATATTATACTACCACTACTAAAACCCAGTTTAGCACGTATTTCTAAGTACTTCGCAAACTTGCTTAGTAAAGTCGATCTCGGTCGATTTTTATAATTTTTTATTGTATGTTCCATAGTTTACTAATCCCAATTAGTTTTGACCGATCCTGTGACTATAGGTTTTGAGATATTTGCATGTGTATTGAAGTTTTGCAATCATTAAAGATCGTTTTATACAAATAATTCTTAGCCTTTGGTCTATTCAGTGGCGCTTCTCCAAAAATTTTCCAGTTTTTCAAAAGAAAATCTAAAATATTTAAAATTACGCGTTACATGTAAATTTTCGCCTCAAGTGTCAGTTTTAGTCTTTGTCTGCAAATTGTAGCTATATAACAATGGTTATAATATTTTTCAAATGTTCCCCTCAAATTTTCATAAGGGTTTTATATATATCCCCCTGTACCTAGTATATTGCAGCACATGTATTGTTTAGATTAAACCTTGAATTCTCTGGCCTCTAGCCTAGATCTTCCGAAGGCTCTGAGTTCGAGTAAAATCGAGCAAGCCATCGCAAAGAAACAAAAGCGACGACGGTGTGGTGGCGGCCCTGCGCGGTGGTGCTCACAATCGATTGTTTTCCTCAGCTGAGCTATGCAAATCAAGTGAGCCGTGCTCTCTATTTTATGCACAACAATTCGTCGGCCCAACAGAGGTTTTTCATGTTAAAATATGCGCCGGCATACGACACCGACGATAATAATGGAGATACGATTTAGAGGATTTGCTTTTGTTTAGGTTTCAGTAAGGTCATAGACAAATGCGACTTAATGACGATTGCTAAATTTGTTCCATTATCACTGTAAACATAGGGTGGGCCACAAAAAATTAGATTTTTGGGATTGCCTATAATTTTGGAACCAATGGTTCGAAAAAAAAATTACATTTCTGGAAAGGATCTCATATTTTTCGGAACAGGTCTCAAAAATGAAAAATCCAACATGGTGGAAAATTTTAAAAAGTTGCAATCTTTCACACCCCATGAAACTTTTTTTCTGGCGCCACTGGCTCAAAAACGATTTTTTTTTTAAATCTTCATCCATTAATAGTACATTATAAACCTAGGGACTAAAGTGCTAATTTTAATCCCGCGACGAAATGTTTGTAGTCCGACCATAGGGACGGCTACAATTCGCTAAGGGATTAAACGACGTTTTAGTCCCGAGGTTTATATACTATTTTAGGAAAAGGATATGGTTAAAACTACGTTATTTCTAGGCCAAATGGTTCGTCGACTTTAAGAAAAGTTGCTAAGAATGAAATTTTGGCCAAGAGCAATTGCTGTTTGGCTTGACTTGCGAAAAATTTAATTATAATTTTCCAGGGATTATTTTTTTTTAATGCCTGGGGGATTAAAGTATATTCTTTTCAATTATGTTATTTTTTTTTTAAACGGTCTATTGTTACAGGCAATTGAAAAAATCTCAATTTTTGTGGATTCTTTAAATGGAACGTTGAAAAACGAAAAGAGGGTTTAAAAAAAGCTACAAGCGAATGGGCCCCACACCTGGAGGCCCAGGGCCTACAAAGTATTTTTCTTTAAATGAGAAGGTACTTTTTGGAAAGCTTGTTAAAAGAGAAATTGGATTAAATAATTTTTTTTGGCATCTGTCTGTTAGTTTCTTTGTTTTACTTAGTAAATAAAGAAATATTTAGTTTATTTTGAAGCCAGAACAATTGACAAAAACTAGTTTTTTTTTTTAATTTTTGAAAATTTAATTAATCGAATTTCTTTTTTAACAAGCTTTCCAAAAAGGAGTCACAAATATTGGTAGGCCTTGGGCCATCAGTGGGGGCCCCTAAATAGGTATGTATGTGTGATATTTTCTTTATTCCGCTTAGTAAATTGAGAAATATGTAGTTTATTTTGAAGCTAAAACCATTGACAAAAAAATAAGTTTTTTTAAATTTTTGGCACATTGGTTGACAGATGTTAAAAAAAACTTGTGCATTAGGTTTCCTTTTTAACAAGCCTTCCAAAAAGGTGCCACAAGTGGTACCTTCTCATTAAAAAAAAAAATACTTGGTAGGCCCTGGGCCTCCAGTTGGGGGCTCCAATTTTTATCATGGCCAGAAAGTCCGTAAAAAATCATTAAAGATTCGCTTTTAGCTTTTTTAAAACCTGTTCCCTAAGGCCTCTAGAAGCAACGTTCTATTTAAAAAATCCACCCTGTATACTTATATATTTTCCTATTTGGACATTTTTTCTGTCCCCATTTAGGTAGGATAGTGGGATTTTTTACGTAATTTAGTCCCTATTTGATTTGTATAGAGTAAAAGTCCTGTGCACTTGAAAGGTGTGCGATTAACCTCTTTCAAGGTGAGGAGGTTAATTCCACACGGGGTTTTTTAATTGTATAATTAATATATTTTTTACAAGTTTTAGTGTGTGTCCTATTTAATTTTTGAACCAAATAAAAATCTTTAAAAACCAGGGAAGTATTATATCAGTTTTAAACTAAATTAGTGGAGAGTCAAAGCTCACAAGAATGATTTTTTTACATATATCGTAAAATGTTGTACTAATTATTTTATTTAAAAAAATTGAGGTGAATTCTTTCATTAATCACTAAAAGTCTATTTTTGTGTTAACAGGGAGGATTGAACCCCCCCCCCTTGCCTGCGTCTCTGCATAGTGCATAAATAGAACTTTCCAGAAATTTTATCCATTTTTTTCAGTTTAAAATAGCAGTGAAAGTTTCTTTACCCTCTTAGCGTCCCTTATGTTGTTGTTGAGATATAATTTCAATGCAGAGCTCATCTCAATCATCGTCATCTCATCTACCCGTTTTCAGCTTCTTTAGATGAAAGCATTATGTTTATCATTCGAATAGAAGAAGAATTTAGTTCTTATTTTGTAGTTCTCTGTTTGTCATCGCAAAGTTAAAATTTTTAATTTGCGCCCCAAGATAAAATTTTATTTTCTATTTTTGAGTGCATTTAATAAAAGCTTGTTCTTAAAAGTTCTTTTAAAAAAAAAATTATATTTTAATTTGTTGATTTCTACCCTAAATCATCCATTTTGAATCCGCCATATTTAAATTTTCAAATCTGTTCAAAAACTCATATCCCCTGTATGCTAATTTTGATTTAAATCGAACTCGTTAGAGGGAAGTGGGTACCTAATAATACCATATTATTGTATTGTCGCCGGAACTATAAACTCAAAGCAAAAAAGAATTATTTTTTTCCATTTATCGTAAAATGTTGTACTAATTTTATTTTATTTTAAAAAATTGAGGTGAATTCTTCATAAACCACTAATAGTCTATTTTTGTGTTAACACGGAGGATTGAACCCCCCCCTTGCCTGCGTCTCTGCATAGTGCATAAACAGAACTTTCCATAAATTTTATCCATTTTTTTCAGTCTACAATGGCAGTGAAAGTTTCTTTACTCTCTTAGCATCCCTTATGTTCTTGTTGAGATATAATTTCAATGCAGAGCTCGTGCCAGGCGGCCTCCGCCATCTTATGCATTTTACATGAGGACCAGTGGTCCTAACCTTTCCTAACGCACCACCCGTTTACACATTTGGAGCCATTCTTATTCGCTTTCCAGACAGGCCCCTCTGGAAAGGTAGATAGGCATACTAAGTTCTTTCCTTCAAGGTCAGTTTTGATTAGAAATTATATTCTAGTTTTCCCGGAAACGAAGTTCCAAATAAGGTCAGCATTTTTATGATATTTTTTCTTTACTATTCCTAAAGCTAATAACCCGTAAAAACAAAACAAAACAAAAAATGGTATAAAAAAAAGGAATTTGAAACATGTTCTATTTTAGAAAAATAATGCATACATCTTGGGAGATTTTTAGCGAATTTTTAGAAGGATTTTATTAAAAATAAGTTCAACAGTTTCCTAATGTAATTTCGTCGCTAGAAAAGTTACTAGAATTGTTGCATAGTGTGGCCACCATATAACTTCATGCTCGAGTTTGATAGGTTTTTAGCTCGAATTTTAGTTTTCTTTATAAGTATAAGTATCTGTATAGTTATATAATCGTATTTTGCTGCGACTTAAAAAAAAGGCACTAGAAAAAAAGGAGAAAACAAACAGTAAAAAAAAAGTTGTAAAATTATTACCATATATTTAACTATTTATTATTAAATATTTCTTATCCAGCAAAAGTTCAACCGTTTCCACTTTAAAAAATTTTTTATTAAAAAAACTTTTAAAGAACAAGCTTTTATTAAATGCACTCAAAAGTAGAAAATATTTTTTTATGTTTCTTATAACATAATAAAAGCCATGGGCACAAAATAAAAATTTTAACTTCGTATCGTATATCGGTCACGTCGACGATTCACCTTAAAAACAGTTGTATTACTCTATAACCTAAGGACACTTTCAAAGGTTTGGCAAGCACGGCAATCTTACCCGTTTTCAAGTTCTTTAGATGAAAGAATTATGTTTATCATTAGATTTGAAGAAGAATTTTGTTGTTATTTTGTAGTTTTCTCTTTGTCACCGCAAAGTTAAAATTTTTAATATGCGCCCATCGCTTTTATTATGGTATAAGAAATATAAAAAATTATTTTCTACTTTGGAGTGCATTAAATAAAAGCTTGTTCTTTAAAAGTTCTTTTAAATAAAAATTAAGTTTCCATAAATATGTGCTACAAATTTTGTTATAAAGTCCAAATTCGTGCGAGCTTTAGTTTCCGAGTTATTTGAAAAAACGTTAAAATTTATTTAAAAAAAATCATAACTTTACAAGTAAAGCAGCTATTGATATGCGGTTTTCAGATTTTGGTTTTCGTAAATATTACCCAAAAATTTGGTATAAGGTTCAAATCTTTCAAAGTTATTATATTAATATATTTGATTGTGTGGTGGACTATCCGTGCTTTCTACCACCAACTTTTTTTCTTTATTTTCTACAGATTTTTCAGAGTGTTTATATACTATTAAAAAGTATATAAAGGCAAATCATTGCAACTTGCTCTACGAAGGAGAATTCAAACACAAATTATGCCATTACTCAGTAGTATTCCACATTTATATGGATTATATCAATAAATAGTGTTTCGGATTTTTCAAAACCCTAAATACCTACGCTTGCCACAGCGACCTCATCTATTCGTCTGTCAATCTTCTTTGACACAACTAACAATCTCGTTTCGTCGCACCCATTATGATTGACCACTTGTTCCATCCCGCAACCCTCCGGGCTCAAGCCACTGTTATATCTGAACCAAAAGAGCGTAGCTGCATTTTAAAATTTTGTGTCCAAACAATTTTAAGTCTTGATTAAAATGCTTTAGTTTTGAAAATTATAAAAATTCTAGTATTGTGCTGAAATATTGGAATATCTTCAATAAAATAAGACCTCCCCTAACCGCAAGGGGTTAATTTTCCATCTCCAGGTTGTTACTTATCCATTATATACCACGAATTATTGTTCCTTGGTAAAAAATAATTACATGAGACGTTTTTTGCACCACATTATCCGGAAAAGTTCAAATTGCAGATACAACTTTTTAAATGTATTGAACCTGCATCCCTTACTGTCTTTATGCAAATTTATTGACTTTATATTGAATTATAAAATTTGAATAATAATAAAATCCACGACGCGGTCCTACATTCGGGGTGGTTTATGGTTTACTTAAAGCTTTATTGTTGTCCTCCCCATCCTGAAATGTCTACAACATACCGGGTGATGCGTTTGCCTTTGCCACATAGGGGTAAATAAAAAAATTGTACCCTGAAAAAGTATAGTTTTAATATAAATCAAGTTTAATTTAGGAAAGTATCAAATTGAAGACAATAATGAAAATCAAAAACAAGACCCTGACGTCAAAACAGTAAAAAGTTATAATTTAAATAAAGTTGTAGATGAATGGCAGCCTAAAGATAATGTTCAAGAAAATTATCAGAATACTGAAAGTGATAATCTTCCAACGGACAAAAACGAGAAGAAACGAAATTGACTCGTGGACCTTGCAAACCCACAATTTCGTCAGTCAGAGAATGAAGAAATATCAGAAGATGTAAATTTTACTTTTTATTGTTACTTACCATTAAAAATTCAGTGAATGGTATCAAGCTATGGCAAATAAAGTAATTTCTTAAAAATAAAGTCAAGTTATGAACGTAATAAATCCAAAGTAAACCCAAGGTAATCATTTCTCTTTTCGCTTGGTTCTTTGTGTGTTCTTGTGGGATGCTCATCCAGGTTTGAATTTTCGTTATTTCCACCCAAGATCTTTTGATCTTTTGTTTTTAGATTCTTTTCGGTTGATGTAACTGATTTGGAGGTTTTTTAACTTCTTTTTGATTTTTAATTGCCTTAGGAGCATAATCCTATTGGAAATATTAACACGCCAGGACGAATTCGTATCACGTAACTTGGATAATGGATTTGTGTTTAATGATGTATGGGGAGGGTGACCTGGAACCACTGACAAGCTCACGCTGGTTACCCAGAGCGAAACATCGTTTAATCATTTCTCTTTTCGCTTTGGTTCTTTGAGTGTTCCTTGTGGGATGCTCATCCAGGTTTGAATTTTCGTTATTTCCACCCAGGATCTTTTGATCTTTTGTTTTTAAGTCCAAGGTAGTTTTGACAAGGGGAAAGCACTCAAACAAGACACGATTTTCTTGATTGCAGTTCCATTCTATTCTCTAGTTTGTATTTTGTGAAATTCAGTAACCTCTGGTTTCGGATAGCCTCGGCAACCAAGAAGAGCGCCGTATCATAACAGATGGGAAAGTTCCTAAATATGTGGTAGTCGTGTGGAACTGGCAAAAATAGTGTCGACTTTATTAACGGCAAGTTCCTAATACTGTAGTATAAAAAATTATTTGAAATATTTACAGGCCAGCATCAGGTCCCTCTTCGTTGGCTACCAATCCATTAAAGAAGAAACCTTCTACCACATTTTCAATATCCAGGGGAATTCCAGCAGCGATTCATCTGAACTCAAAATTTAATTAATTGATTTTGCTCACTAAATCGCTTCGCTCCAATTTTTACGGTTTGCAAATAGTTGAAACAATTATTAACCACTTTACTTCTTTTGGTATATATAAACATTTTTGCAGTCTTATATATTTTTAA
This sequence comes from Oxystoma pomonae, assembly GCA_963921995.1. Lineage (NCBI taxonomy): Eukaryota > Metazoa > Arthropoda > Insecta > Coleoptera > Brentidae > Oxystoma > Oxystoma pomonae. The sequence goes on along the minus strand of OY998166.1, from coordinate 86,750,963 downwards.
ATTAAATGAAATATAAAACAGTATGAAATAAAAAGTTGTATGATATACGGCCGTGAAATGTCATTAAAATACTCGTTTAGAAATTCCGAACTGGGCTCCTTCGTCGCCTTGGTCGCAAATATTTGGACTTGTATTTTAATAGACCATTTCCCGTTCTTGTAACGTAAATTACTATTTCATTACTACCAGTAACTCCTGGGAGAATTCCTGGGAGCGTTCCTTTTCCGGAAATGTAAGAGTAAGCGTCCTGGCGTCCCACAGGGATCGCATCTAGATTCGGTGTTTTCTAATCGTTTTAGAGATAAGATTTATTTATTACATTTTTTTTGACAGATAATTTAAAAGCTTCTGTAATAATATCAAATTGTACTACAAATTTACAAATTTTTATTTTAATGTTTAATTGTTGTAGTAAGATTACTCTTAATAATAAACTCAGTAGTCTAAAGTATTCTAGTTTTGTATTCATCTATAATTTATTAATTAAATTTACAATGGTAGATTTTGTTAAATAATTTTTAACATTTACAAATTTTTGTTTCTTTAAAAATAATTGGAAATTTTTTCTGCCAAGAAATAAAAAATAATAGTAAATTATCGTTTTACTAAACGCCTAAATTTCCACGCCGGATTTAAAATAACAAAAAACTTCACTTCAAATACCACGTAATACCCTTAATAATAAATATCTCATAAGTCATAAAGTCTCATTGGCCGAGGCCCATTAGCGAAGAAGCGATACCGTGCTTGGCGTACCTACCGAGGAAAGGGAAGCGCACCTAATGAGCCACTTGATAGCTCAATTATTTGTAAAGAGGCACGAATGAGAATTTAATGACGAGATGATAAAATACGGTCTAAAGTACATGACTATAAATTAATGCAAAGAAACTTTTTTCCGTTGGAGGAGAAATGCTTTTTGCACAAGTCACGTGTCTGGTAATGTAGGATTCTCGTGGCTTACACATTAACACCTCCCCATTTCCTGATATGGTTACCCGGTCCCGCTTGGCACATTATTCTCAGGCCGGTTGCCTCTTTGTTGCCCTTCTATATAGGTACCTTCTCTAGATCTTGTCTTTTTATTTATTTCTTTTTGTTTTATGTCATAAATGTCTTTAATGCTTCTTAGTGTTGCTCTCCACTGATCTGTGTCTGGGAGACTATTCCAACTTGTTTGCGATGCTTCAATTTTCTTTTCATGCTCCTCTTTTATCAAATATGTTTTTCGTGTTTTTATTTCCTTGTGTTTGTGTTCTATTGGCATAACTCCGGAACATGCCGTTGCTGCTTCCTCTAATATCGTTCTATATGCGCAGATTACTCTTGGGAGAGTTCTTCTTTGACGCATTTAAATTTTTCCTTGTATTTCGCTATTTGTGAGGTATTTTTTTTAAAGAAACTGCTAGCACGTTTGTTTGAAAGTTTGACACAATGATGTATTTAAAATTAACTCTGTGTTTCGGACTTTCATTGTTTATATTTTATTTATACACGACGTTTCGATCAATACAATCTCTGATCGAAACGTCATGTATAAATAAAATATAGACAATGGAAGTCCGAAACACAGAGTTAATTGCTATCACGTTGCTGTTGAAGGTTGGCAACAAAATGGGATTTTTGCACAGCAAACCTAGTAAATAAAAAATTCGATCCGATCTGCGAAGGAACGGTTTCTCCAACTACACGATCAATAAAACTCTTCAGACCACAGCAACACAAAGGAGAACAGATGTAAGTACTGTAATCTCAGAAAGGAAAGGAGGCAACCAATATAATTTTTGGACTGTCTTCAAAAAGATTACAACAATAAGAAGTCAATTAACAAAAACTAAAGTATATCGCCACAATATCAAGAACAGAGAACACATATGCAAAACTCGACAAGGAGATACAACTGGATCAAAAATAGCCCAACATTGCTGAAGCAATCAACATCTTATGGAATAAAAAGAGGCAAAGATCATCGCCAAGAAGGAAAATCTATTCAAGTGTAAGTTCACAGAAATAGCAGTCATACAGAGGAACTAGAATGTATTTTCTCAACAAAGCGTCACTATCAAGGATATTTGAAAACCAATACTTTTCTAAGATAACAGATTTCAACTTCATGGTTCACTGAACACATGCTAGTATATAAAATTAGGTAGTCTTAGTTCTGGCTAGTATTCACCGGATGACGATTGCAAATACATAAGCATTTGAAACGTTGTGAAAAAGTAAATAATAAAGATAATGGAAGTTCGAAACTCTAATTTACTCTACTAAATATAGTTAGTGAAATTTGGTTAGAGAAGACAACACTTTTACACGTGCCAACATGGCTGCCCAGAATATTGTCAAGATATTTCTGTCCTGTTACACTATCACTGTCGCAATGAAATACGCTATAAGTAAAGTTGTTTCCGTTCGTAAAAGGACCATAACATAAATGCACCATATGGTTTAACCAAACACTCTATATATTATAGCTTCAACGAAGTTTGGAATGTTTGAGCGCCATAGCACTAAACAGAGCACAAACACTCAATCTAAAACCATCAAACTTTGTATATAGAACCAAAGAGATCCGTTAATTTAGCTCGTTTCTGCGAAATGAATTCGAACTATAAGGTCACCCTATCATTGGAACAAACATATGACAGGAAGTTTTTGAGTCAACTAAAATGTTTGGTTTGACAGCTGGTGTGATTAAGTGTAATCTCGGAATATAGCAACACTGGATAAACACATTTGGATTTGAATCCCTGTAGATTTTGTTATTTTTCTTTTAAAGAAAAGTATGCAACGCTTATAAGACAATCCAACCGAAAGAGGGAGGTGAAAATTGTTTTTTAAAATCTAAACACAAAACAATTAACCTGTGCATTAAAAGTCTTTACCCTTTAAAAATTTTCGAAAGTACTAAATCACATGTACACTTCCGGCCACATAAAATGCGTACAGCAGAAGTTAGCTGCAGGTCTGTTGAATTTAAGTTTTGCTAATTGCGTTGCTTATTGTAACTGACGTTTTCGAATTATAGGTTCGATCTTTTGACATTGTAAACACAAAAATAAAGAGACTGGCCACACTTTACTATAAGACTGATATATTGATGAATAAAACAATTTTTTTAAATTATTCCTTATGGACGAAACAAGACCACAATTGTGCGAATAAGCAAAGAGTATCAAGAAGAGGGAACTGTTTGGCGAAAGGAAAGCAATAACTTAATCATAGTCGGCGCAGCTCTGCAGGATCGGTAAATTTGAGTAGTCTAAGTATTTGCAGGCAACCAAAAATGTTCAAAATGAAAAATAAATTATTAAAAAAACACTACGTAAATTAGAAAAAAAAACATGAAAACCATTCCTCAGTAGCCTTCGTCGCACAGTTCCTTCTTTTTGATACTTTCTTCTTATTCTTACAATTGTAGCCTTGTTTATTGGGCTTTTTCGAATTAGTTTAGTTGGGGCATTTTTAAATATAAGCGTATGACAACAACAAAACCTGACGATGACATTTTTTGTCAATTTTAAATATTTAAAAGGTTACTGAGTTGCGAGGCCCATAATACACTACATAAAATCGGCGTACGCATTTTATTTGTCCGGAAGTGTATGTGGCTACGCGATTTTACAAAGACTACTAGATATATAGGGATCTAATGATGACCAGCTATTATTTTTGACGTTTTTCACCATTTTTGTTTTGATTTTCCTTTCCTCGTGATCAAAATCAAATTTTTATTTTAGTGTTTTGTAATGGTAAAGCCATGCAACACCATTCTCAACTAAAAAGCCAGTTAACTCATTTCGTTTTATTATCGTAGTATGATCGGTGCCATATTGACACCAAACTGGCAGAAAGTCCATGTTTTACTTGTCAATTTGGTTATAAAAATGGCAGTAGGCTAAAGGGCACTGAGGCGGTAGGAGTTAACTGGCTTTTTAATTGAGAACGGTGTTGACCCATGATGGTAATTTAAGGCTTAAAATATTTTAGTATGATTGAAGGGGTAACGTTTTTGTTTAAGCAATTTTTTCGATTTCTAGAATAAAACACTCACTTTTTTCAAATTGTCACTGTTTTTTTAACGTTCAAAAAAAGTACTGCCAAAAAACATTTTTTCTCTGTTAAAATGAAAAATATTTAGAGGGAGAGGGAAGCATTTTAGAGGTAGATGGAGAGATAATTTAGTGAAGTGCAAAAATATTTAAGTTTGTGGAACAGAGGCAGCAGGCTATAAAAAAGTATTTTAGAGAAAGAAGAAAATAATTTATGGCAATTGTTTAATAAAAATTTCTGTTTTGTCTGTCATCTTGAGTGGTGTCGTGCATATGATTTTTATTTTTCCATTTTTATACAAAAAACAGGGAAAATTGTAATTAATTTCTTTCAATCAAAATTTTTTACAGTCTTTAAATTTACCAAAAAACTTGTCCCACTATCAGTGTATTTAAGCATATCCAAATAGTAGCTTTTACAACTAGTGGCTAAAATAGTGCTTTTTTTACAAGCGTTGGTTTAAATAACGAGCGCACCGAGGTATTTAAAAACGCGAGTAAAAAAAAGCACAGTTTAGCCGCGAGTTGTGAACATTATTTTTTTTAATACCTTTATCAAAAAATTCAAGAAAAAAAGGAAAATACTTTTAAAAATCTCGAACGAAGAGCACTTCTCGCAACACACCATCTTTATATTAGAAATCAAGGCGGCTGGTAAATGAAATAACAATCGTTTCCATAGCGATGTGCCTTTTTACTCGGTGACGTTCATTGTTGCGACATTTTATTCTTTGACAGTTTAATATTTTGACGATGTTTTTAAATGATTTTTTCGTAAATACTTGGTGAAAACTGGCGGAAATGGCTTAATTTTTAGGCAAGAATAATTAGCTTTTTTTAATGTTACTATTTATTTTCTCTTTTCTTTTGGGCAAAAAACGGACAGAAATATTTTTTTCACCCGTGAACAAAAATAGTAGTTTTAACAACTAGTGACTAAAATAGTGCTTTCTTTTACAAGCGTTGGTTTAAATAACGAGCGTAGCGAGGTATTTAAAAAAGCGAGTAATAAAAGCACAGTTTAGCCGCGTTGTTAACACTATTTTTTTTAATACATTTGTCAAGAAATGATGATTTTAAATGATTTTTTTGGAAATACTTGGTGAAAACTGGCGGAAATGGCTTAATTTTTAGGCAAGAATAAGTAGATTTTTTCAATATTACTATTTTCCGTTATTTCTCTGTAATTTTGGGTAAAAAACGAACAGAAATCTTATTTTGCACCCGTGATCAAAAAAAAAGTTTTTTTGCATCGGTAACCAAAAAAGCCATGCTTTAGTTATCTACAGACAGTTACTAAAATCATGTTTTTGATGCAGGTATAAGAAAAAATCATTTAACAGGTCCTCAACTAAATTATTTTATGGGTCATCATGGCTTTACCATAATGCGTTTCGCCAACCGGTCAACCATGCATGCAGAATATCGCTTAACTGTGGGATTTTCAAACTCACCCACCGATTCCGTGGGGGGGGGGTGGCAGTGGTGTAGGATCACCGTTCGGCTTAAAACTTTTTGGGTAATATTTGAACCGTGACAATCCAATAAGAAGAAAAAATAGAGTAGTTGTTTTTTTTACATTTCTAAGAATCAGAGACCTTATCAAGCCCGAAATTGGATACCCAAATATGAAAGGTGTCGGGTCCATTAGAGGGAAATTACGACGCGTTGCGAGACTTTAATTATAAAGTAAGTGCGAGATTTCACCGTCAGAGGGCACACGCATCAAAGGCACGGGCCAATGTAACGAAAATAACATTATCTTCTCGCTTTATCCCCGGGATGCTGATGACGGCGTGAATCCCATAGGATTGGTTACGGATGCCGATTTTTGGGATTGAAAGACGAATTTCAAATAAAGAACTTTGAGTGTTGGATTTGCACGAACCTATCGCCTAATTTAATTTAAAACTTTCAAAAATCTGCATGTTCTGATAAATAAGAAATGTACTACGGGATAAAATTTATTGGCCTTAAGGTCAAAAAATTCTATATTGGGATTTACCAAGATCTAAAATAGTATCCCCCACAGGGCTACATATTTACACCTGTGGGGGTACTAAATTTAAAAACCAATTTTCAAAAAAACTTACCCATACAGAAAAGACACGAAGTTATTTATTATTTTTTATTGTTATCCCAAAATACCACTGGAAAACTGCTTTTTTCTCAAAATATACAATATTTTAGGAGGAAATGCCCTATTACCAAAAATTTGGCACATAATAGCTTCATTATCTGTGTTTGAAGTTAGAAAGTTGGTGATTTTTTAGACCACCACTGGGAGGTGGTTTAAATTTATAGCCCCCAGAAAGGATTGTTTTGCGGCAATTGGTAATAGGGACTTATCGGTATATAAAGTCGACATAACCTGACTTTAATAAAGACGGCACTATTTTTGACAATTCCGCACGAAATTAAAAGGATCCTGATATTTTTTTTGTCTAAATATGTCATCTTTGCCATCAAAATAATTTCGACTTTCATAATGTTTGTGCCTGCCTTTAATAAAGGACGGCATTAACTTTAATTTGTCAACTTTAAGAATGGCACAATATGAGCATGTTTAGATGACATACTTATATGACAAAAATATCAGAAACCTTTCACCCTTCATGCGGAACTGTCAGAAATAGTGCCGAGTCAGGCTTTGCAGACTTTATGTACCGATAAGTCCCTAATAAGTTCGTTTATCATTTTCCTACATAACCGTTTTTACAAGGATTAATTTACCTTATTTAATATCGCAAATTGTTCAGAAAACGCCATATTTTGAACCTGTTTTCAGCACAAAAAATATATTTATGAGGGCACTACGAGGCAAAACAAAGTGAAGGTCACTGATTATGCACGAAAAATATACCAAACAAAAAACCCAAAACAACTATATTAATTTATTTACAAACTGAAATTAAAACAATGAATTTATCTAAAAGCGCACTCAAGAAAACTTTCTTTACTCAAAGCCCACCCATTTCAAAGCTGTAGCTTTCATCAGTAAAGGCTGGTGCAAGTCAAGGTACAAACAAGCAGAGGTCAGAAATCCGAACTCGATGTTTGTGATTTAAACGCAGCTAATATTTTGAAACTGACATTTCGACAGTGACAGAAATGTAGACAAAACTTGCATTTAATTTTTTTAATATATTTCATAAATAAAAACACCTTTTAAATAAATAAAAAATTAATCTACTCCTTATTTTATTATTACCGATCTAAATCGTTGTGTGACATCAAGTATTAATTTGAAAAATTAATCAACAAATATAATCTCAGTTTTGATTTGTTTTTGTCTTGTCTTGTTCTTGTTCTGAAGAGTGTTTACTATTTAAAACTCGGGTTCGTTTAAATTTTTTAAATTTCTTCTCTTCTAAATTGAAACTTTCTTCTTAAATCCAACAAAAAATTGTGTTAAGATGATTAATCAGTAAAAAAATTTAGTTATATTCTTCTTATAAATCCAACTGCGTCTAAAACTCAAGGAGGGTTGCTTTAAAATGTTTAAAACCAAAATTTTACTCATACCGAAGACCGTTAATTTTTATTTAAAAACAACTCCGAAAACAGGTCCACACCGAATTATGTAAAATTTTCGTTCAATTTTTATTTTTAACAATAAACTTTGGATGGAGTATAAAATATAATAAACAAATATAATAAATAAAACTAAATTTTGAGCAATCCTAAACAAAATTAGGAAATATTATAAAAATATTTAAGGTAGTAGCGCACCCAGGAACTGACTTCGGGTGGGCGGGGGGTTTAATAAAAAAAACTTAATTTGCAGCAAAAGTGGACTATAACCAGACTTTTTTTTTGGGGAAGGGGGGGGGGTTTGACCCCAAACTTTAATTTTTCAAAAATTTTTCATTTTATAGTTAGAACTGTCCCAAAAAAAGAGTACAAAGACCAAAACAATGGTTAATTTTTAAAATAATATACTTAATAATTCACAAAAGTGGTCGCCACTTTTCTTAAGGAGAGTGTGGCGGCAGTTTAGTGAGTATTGGGTTGTATACGTGTATACGAAAAAGGATGCTTGTTATATTTTAGTAAAAAAGTTGATCCTTAGGCAGATATAGTCTTTACAAAATAATGTCTTAAGAGTGAATTTGAATCCTAAAGACGTTCGTTTATCTAAACAGATAAACCGCATATCAAAAATTAAAAAAAATTTGCACAGCGGAGGCTTCTGGTATCCCCCACAGACCATTCGCGTGGTTTTCCAAAAAAATATATATATCTTTTTATTTAATATATTTTTTGTTTTGAAAATTGTACCTTTCCGCATGATTTTACTTTTTTTCATGAGTTTTACTTTTCCGTATGACTTTTAATCTAACGCACGATTTTCACTTTAAATGACAATATTTTAATTCAAGATATACTTTAAATTAAATTACTATCTATGGGTACTACGCAGGCACAGCACCAAAAATATCGTGCAGAAAAGTAAAATCGTGCGGAAAAGTAACTTTTCTGCACTAGTGCTGAAAAGTTACTTTTGAGCACGATTTTTGTATTGTTGGAAATGAAAATATTTAGACTAATTAAATGATTTATGTAATTATTCTATTTTATGTGTCATTTTGTAGCATTGTTATAAAATCTTTGCGCATTAAAAACATTTTTTTTGATAAATAATATGGACAGAAACACTCGTGGGAAAAACATTGTACCTAACTCTTGCGAAAAATGACTTTTCCACCCTTGACGGCTTGCCTGAACTTCGCTCCGCTTCGTCTATGCAACTGCCGTCGCTTGCGGAAAAGTACCACTTTCCGCACTTGTTAGGTAAATGACTATTTTACCGTGAATTAAACATTTTTAGGATACGTAAAATTATGTAAAGAACTTAAAATTATGCAAAATCCGTGAAATGGTTCCGGGATAATGCTTCAAACTTTCACCGTACAAAATTTGATACAAATTTGATTAACAGTTTTGTAGGTTAAGTAATTGGAAGAAACGCATTTTCTATTCAAATTCACCCTTAAATGCGCCGCAGGCGAAAATTTTGAGGAAATTGTGATAAACGAATGCCTTTTTTTACTCGTTTTAAATGTTGACAAAAATTCCTTAAAACTAGGAACTAGACTAAAAGTGTAATAATTAAAATATTTTTCAGTTTAAGCAGAAAGTTCTATACAAATTTTGATCCTTTCCACGTTTTTTGTAAAATATTTAAAAATTGCTGGGAAACAGCCAAACCATTCTAGTTTTTAGTTTTTGTTTTAAATTTGTTGTCAAAAATTTAAAGAAAACTATGTAAAAAATTGCAATTTTTTAACGTTCTAAGTGCAGTTGAAAAAATCTGCCTAAATTTAAACTAAAATTACAATAATCAATGACGTTATACCGCCACAGGCATTTTTTCTTAATTAAGGCAAAAATTCTTGAAAAATATCGATCTTTCATGTTTTTTTACGAAAAATTAAAAAAAAAGTGGGTTGAGTTAGCTGCTCCGGCCCTATGACCGCCACTGTAATTAAGAACTAGCAGAGTTACATACCTAGAAAAATATTTTGGAAGGGGTCACAATATGATTTAGAAAATTTAGGTGATTTCATGTTGTTAGTTTACCTAAAACTTGCCAAACAATGTTTTATATGCGCCACTGTCACAGTTTTAAGAACATTTAACTAAAAGTGCTATTTTTTAACATGCCTTTAATTTCCGCTGATAAAAAATGTATAAAATTAAGGAAAACTCGCAAATAATAGTGATTTTTTTTTATACCTTCATCAAAAACAGGATTTTAGTAACTGTCTGCAGATAACTAAAGCATGGCTTTTTTGGTTACCGATGCAAAAAAACTTTTTTTTCATCTCGGGTGCAACAAAAGATTTCTGTCCGTTTTTTACCCAAATATTAGAGAAATAGCGGAAAATAGTAATATTAAAAAAATCTAATTATTCTTGCCTAAAAATTAAGTCATTTTGCCCAGTTTTCAGCAAGTATTAATGAAAAAATCATTTAAAAACATCTTCAAAATATCAAACTGTCAAAGATTAAAATGTAGCAACAATGAACGCCGCTAAGTAAAAAGGCACATCGCTATGGAAACCGCATTGTTATTTCATTTACCAGCCGCCTTGATTTATAGTGTAAAGATGGTGTGTTGCGAGAAGTGCTCTTCGTTCGAAATTTTTAAAAGTATTTTTCTGTTTTTCTTGAATTTTTTGATAAAGGTATTAAAAAAAAAAGTGTTACGACTCGCGGCTAAACTGTGCTATTTTTTACTCGCGTTTTTAAATACGTCGCTGCGCTCGTTATTTAAACCAACGCTTGTAAAAAAAGCACTAGTTTAGCCACTAGTTGTTAAAACTACTATTGCAATTTTTGCAGGAAGTACTTTAAGATTTTTGATTTTTTTACTGTTAGTTTTGGGGTTTGATATGCCTTGATAATTGGTGGGTTGTCTTAAATATAAATAATAAGAAAAAACTTATTGAATATTGTTGTCATTTGGGAAAAAAGAGAACCAGTTCTAATGTAATAGAGTATAGATTACAAAGCCAGTAGTCTACTCTCAAAAAGAGTATAACTTGTCACACTGTCTTAAATTATAAAATAAATATAAAATTTATCGCATTCTCTAAAGCTAAATACATAACTTTTCTTTATTTGTCTTCAAAACGTTACAACAAAAAAATCCGTCGGTCACGTAGTAGCCTCATAAGATGGCGTACATCAAAAATCGACAATAATAGCAAGATGCGAATAGGTGGCACGTGACGACGCCCACGCAAGCGTCGTTGCCATGGAGACGACACCTAACCGTCGTCGTCGGCGGCGCCGTCGATATGGCCGTATTAAACAAGCGTGTCATTATTTGCCGTTATACAGGAGTTATTTTTGGGATTTTCTTAAATCATGAACTTTAATTTTTTGATGCACTTTTAATACCTATACGAAAAATGTTAATATACATAATTTACTATAGTTTTTACCTATAGTACCTTCCCTATTTTCCATTATATTTAAAACACATATTTTATGATGTTAAAGGGTATTAGGGGTACGTTACGCAGAGAGGATACGTCGCCTAATCACGACGAGCTAAAAAAGGCTTTAAGCAACGCTTCTTGCATGTATTGTAAATTGATAAAGTAGTCGAGCAGAGGGCGCTCTCATTTGCATTGTTTTTCATAAGATAACCTAAACAATGTCGCGTTTTTTTTTTTAATTTGGAAAATGCAAGACCTTCTTATAATATTTTTTTTGATGATGACGATGAAGAAAATGATGACATCGATGATGCCATCATCATCGAAATTCTCCGTCGAGAGACTGCTGTCGGGAATAGAGAGTAGCCTGCCATTATACATACATACATATACCCATAGATTGCCATAGAATAGAAATTTGTAGGAAACTACACAACTTTCTTTTGATCTGGGGTTACGTATTTACGTACGATACGTGGTGTAACGATACACCCCGCGTAAAGCGTATCGTACGTTTGGAGTTTACTGCACATGCGAACTTGATCAAAACTTACGCTACGTCGAGTTACGTGGTGTGGCTTAGAACCCATATTAACTAAATAAATAAAACATAAAATAGAAAGGGGCCAACATTTTTTGAGTGATTTTTTTAGTTGATTTGAGGCGGGCACTAAAATGAGTACTCGCTAATAAAATTGTTTTTATATTTGTGTTATATATTATAACACATTAAATGATTTTTTTGAACCGACGATGCCTCTCTAAAACTAACAAATATTAAAATCATTTGTCTGTAATCTTTTTTTTGGACAAAATTCTGCTAAATCACGACAAATGCCTTAATTATGTTATTTAATTTTTGAGTCAAAACCCCATCTTTTACACGAGAAGGTTAAGCTCTTTTAGAACTGCCAATCAGGGGAATTTTTTTTCCACCAAACAGCAACTGGTGGCAAATTGTTTAGTTGGATATCCGTTGCCCTCAATTAAGTTCTTTAATTTTTCTGTTGGAATGCACCATCCATCAATCAAGTTATTATATTTTTTGCATGGATTGTATGTGAAAGGTTTTGATGGAGTACATAACCTCACTTTTTTTTAGTTGGGAGAGCTGTGACCAAAATTGCTTGAAAGGTATTGGAGGGTAGTAGTTCGTCATCTGAAGATTCAGACGAGGAACTAATTATTTTCTCGAAAGACACTAAGGTGGGGGATTATCTAAAGAAAACTTGCAAACCACAATCTATCCGACTTCAAATTAAAAAAAAACTGAAGATGAATAACGATGGTGAAAAATCGAAAAAAGTTGGCCTAAGGCATATTTACGCTGGTATACTATATTTCTCTGATGTATTTCTGATGCCATCCATTGATTCCATCTACTGCAACCGGGTCTGGAAGTCGATGGAAGGTTTTGATGGAGTACATAACCTCACTTTTTTTTAGTTGGGAGAGCTATGACCAAAATTTCTTTAAAGGTATTGGAGGGTAGTAGTTTCTCATCTGAAGATTCAGACGAGGAACTAATTATTTTCTCGAACCACACAAAGGTGGAGGATTACGTACAGAAAACTTGCAAACCACAATCTATCCGACTTCAAAAGTCACTTCAGGATGATTTTCTTCGTCAATTTTCTTTTAAGTTAAAAAAAAAGCTGAAGGTGAAAAACGATGGTGAATATTCGTTTGAAAAAAGTTGGGCTAAGGCATATTTACGCTGGTAAGCAAGCAAACAAGCAATTGGGAAAAGTTCGTCTTATTGAAACATACACAACCGTTTACGCTTGAAAATGTCAAATGTCCCCATAAATAACTGTCAATATCCTGCTTGCTTAATTACTTGATTGGCCAGCGTAAATGCGCCTTTATGTCTCTTTCTTCTGTTGTCACCAGGGGGCGTGATGACATCGGGTTTTTATTTCAACTGATGGCTTTATCTGATGCAATCAAAAATAATGTCAGATTGATGATATATGTCAGTGTTGGCATCGCAAATACACCGATGGATAAAAATAGACGAAAAAAAAACTTTCCCTCACTTATGAAGCACGCGCAGAGCTGTCGCAAATACCACCTTTTAGGAGAGGTCGTTTTCTTGCTCCTAACCAGTAGAAGAGGAAATCTCGCATAAAAACGTCAGTCTGATAAGTTTGGGCCGTGCTCCTTTGAGTGTCGGAAAATCTCGTGACACTGTAGGAGGCCATTTTGGTAGTAGCTATGCCACAGTCGAAAACCTAACCTCACTTTTTTTAAAGTGCAAACTGCTAAGGATCTTAAATTTTGGTTTCTATTCAGTTTTGTGGGTTTAAGGTCAGGAGAATGAAAAACAAATTCAAATTTACCGACGTTTCCATGTATTTTACATCATCTTCAGGGTTTCTATATAGAACCTGAAGCACCAGATAAATCCATCTTATTTTTAGATACTAACATATTTCGATCTGAAACAAATATTTTATCAGTAGATTGGTATCATAAACCAAGTTTCTCGGAACGTTTTATCAATTTTCATTCTCACCATCCTCTTAAACACAAGATTAACATCATTCAAAACCTAAAAACCAGAGCAAGTAAACTTTCAGACCAACAATTTTGGAAAAAAAATCTTAACTATATACGACAAATACTAATAAAGAACCATTATCTCATCTCTCTTATAAATAGAATCTTGAATCACAATAATTTACAGCAACAATATGACCCAATACAAACCACAAAAGAAATTTGTTATTTAAAAATACCATACATTAAAGGATTATGTAAGTCTTTAGCAAATATATTAAAACAAGAAAAAATCAGCGTTGCTTACAAAAATGAAAATACCATTGGAAAACATTTCTACACGAAACTTAAAACCAAAACCCCGAAAGAACATCACTCAAACGTAATATACAAGATTCCCTGCTTAGATTGCAACAAAGTATATATAGGACAAACCTCCCGATATCTCAAAACACGATTACAAGAACACCAACGAGATCAAAAAACCGCAAATTTAAATACAAAAAACAACAAAGCAGCTCTTGCTACACACATTTGTAACTATGGTCACAAATTCAACTATGATGACACAGAAATTCTGGACACCCAAAAAAATATCAAAAAAAGGCAACTCTCTGAAATGATTAACATAAAAAAACATAAAAATACCGTCAATTTTAGACTAGATATTGAAAACTTAAATTCTGCTTACTACAATCTTATAATGTCCATTAAATAAAATACATTTTCCCAAAAGATCAGTTAGACAATCAAGAAAGAATCAATATAGTTTCTTTGGTTGAAAAAAAATAATTATATTTAAAAAAACAATTTAATCAAAACCAAATAACATCCTTTTTTTTATTAGTTATCTAAATAACCGGCAAGAAAAAAAAATTAATACCACTTTTCATTCATTTAAAAACACACAGCGAGTACGAAAGAGAGTACTGTTAAGAATATAAAATAATTTATTTTAAACATTTTTGGTTTGTTTTGTTCTTGTTTGAATGTCTTTTAACTGTGAAGTCCAAAAAACATTCCGTTTATTTTTTAAAATGTTTGTTAGAATCTGTAAGAGACCACTGAAAAACAACCCAAATGTAAGTACCTACTTCATTAACCCCTTTAACTTACAAATTTAAAATAGTCTTTTAAATTTATTTTGTCATATATATATATACTCTGTAACGTGCTTTCTTTTTTTTTTCCTAAAAGTTAAAAAAAAATTAATTAATTGGTCGTGTATACAAACAAACAATGCCTTTTAAATCAACAGGAACCCTGAAGATGATGTAAAATACATCAAAACGTCGGTAAATCTGAATTTGTTTTTCATTCTTCTGACCTTAAACCCACAAAACTGAATAGAAACTAATTCTAAAGATCACTAAACAATTAAATATTTAATTTTGGTGTTTTTTTAAATGGCAGGCATTTTAGGTCACGTAATTTTGAGGTTATATATATATATATATATGGTGGGGTGGTGGGTGTCCCCCTATATTTTGACTTTCTAGTTAGCGCCGTTATTATTAATGTTAGAAAAAAAGGTTAAAAACAAAACTTGGACAACTGTTTGCATATTTTAAGAGTTACCAGTCTAAAATAGCTAAATGTCCAATTTTGACACCAAGATTGTTATTTTAAATGAAATACCCTGTATATTTGAATCGCCCTTTTCTTTCTTATTTCAAAAATACCAAAAGGCTTTACCTCTTATTTATATTAATTAATATAAAATCCTCACCATAAGCATAATGTGTTCGAGAGAGATTAAAGCTTAGATTATTCTCTTTTGGATTTTGTTATTTTTCTCGCAAACTAATGAGGTAAAGTGTTTCAAAAATTTAACAATATACAGGGTGTTTCATTTAAAATAACAAACTTGGTGTCAAAATTTGACATTTGCAATGACATTCAGCTATTTTAGACAGATAACTCTTAAAGTATGCAAACAGTTATAGAAGTTTTGCATTTAACCTTTTTTCTAACATTAATGATAAAGGCGCTAATGGGGGGTCCAAATATAGCGGGATACCATTTACACAAACCGTTTCCCCATAAAAACGGTAACCGACGTAGTTTTAAAAGAGGTACTGTTTTAGGTACTGATCCTCCCAAAATGTACTAAAGAAAATCTGCCTACTAAACTTTTCTGAAAAATGGTGAAAATCTACCAAAAAAGTAGTAGATGTGGCAACGTTGGACCCAAGTGTCGCAAAATGTGTAGATTAAATTAGATTAGATTAGAATGGGGTGGTGTAGACACCTGGTGTAGACACCTGTCTACCTCGACCTTCTCAGATCTATTGTGGTTCCCCTTTCTTCTTGCTTGCTTTGCTAGAACTACAAAACAAGTTGCAGGCCCGTCCTTGTCATGAAATCCAGAAGAATCTTTTTGCCGCGGACATTTTAGCTCCCCCAGTAAGGCCTACACATTGACATAGGACATGTAAGGTTTCTTCCTCTTTCTTGCAGCAGCGGCATGTAGCATCTTCTACCAATCCCATTGCATACAAGTGCTTATTGAGTTTGTATAATTATTAACTTTATGGTAGCCCCACTATTTGTCTGAAAAGCTTCCTTTCCTTACTAAGAAGTTCTGCAATCAGCTTTGGTGAAGGTTCTTTAATGAATTGTTTGGCCTGTCTTTGTCCAGGCTTTTGCTCCCACAGACCGTTCGTCTCTTTGGTGAGCCACTGTTTAATAGATTGCTTGGCTCTGGCCTTGGCGATCCCACAAAATGGTTTAGGCTCTGTGAACTTTATTGCCGAGCCTTGTCTGACTAATTCATCGGCTTTTTCGTTTCCACCCTTTTGGTGCTTTTGAGCCTATTTAGAGCTGTTTTGCAGTCCCAAACCAGTTTGGACCTCACTTGAACTGCTTCTATAGCTTTAAGTGTAGCTTGACTCTCTGAATATACAGGTTGGGGACATTAACTGGCGCAAATTCGCTACAGCTTCAGGATTAAAAATGCGGATAAAACGCAAAAACACGTCAATTGGGATTTTTTGTAAGCTTTCCGGTCTTTCCAAAAGAAAATTGATTGTGCCATATTTTTTTTCATTTTAACTGTTATGCTTTTTTCTAGCGTGAAAGAAGAAGAATCAGGGACGAAATTCAACAAAAATTAGCTGTGCATAAACTGGGCTCTAAAATTATAGTCAGTGTGTTTTATCTTGAAAATTTACACAAAATGCAACCATCGAAGTTAGGAATACCCAAATTAAATAAAGAACGCTAAGTGGATTTATATCTTTGTATTTTAACAACTGTTCAAAATGAGCACCATTTACTTCTTGACAAAGAGCAATATAGTGGTAAAATTCAGCTTGAAGCCTTCTTAAGTTTCTGGTGTAATTTGCAGAATTTCTTCTCTAATTCTATTCTTTAACTCTTCAATATTATTGGGTCTTGTGGCGTATAACTTAGATTTTAAGAAGCCCCATAAATAAAAATCTAATGCGGTAAGATCAGGAGATCTAGCTAGCCATTCAATAAATCCCCTTTTTCCACTCCACCTGTTCTGGAAAAAGTCATTTAAGAACTGTCGTACATGGAGAGCATAATAGGGTGGAAAATTCTTTGACCAATGGTTCCATCTTCTGTTGGAAACGTCTGGATAAGTTCAGGTTTCAACGTATTTTGTAAAAATTCCAAATATCTGTCGCCGATTAAATTTGGGTCAAAGAATATGGGTCCAATAATTCTATCTCCAATTATTCCAGCCCATACGTTGATTTTTCCTTGATATGGTCTATGCTGCTCAACTATCCAATGTGGATTTGTTTTTGCATAGTACCTACAATTTTAATGATTTACCTAAAAATGAAGAAACAAAAGTTAAAGATCTTTGATCACTAACGTTCCTAAAGCGTACAGATTTAACAATATGTTTCGAGTTATAGATAGACCAGATGCCTAATCAAAAAGACTCACCTCTCCATTTAAGGTAAAAGTTGCTTCGTCTGAAAACAATATCCAATCCGGTGAAATATTTCCATAATCGATTTGTCTCATTATGGTTTCACAAAACTCCACCCTCGGATCGGGATCATCTTCCATCAATTCCTGCACAGGCTTCATTTTGAAGGGTCTTTTACAAGCAGATTTCAAGATCAATACAGTTTTATGGCACAAATCAAATTCCCTACTTACTCGTCTGGCAGATCTGATTGGATTTTCCTGAAATGTTAGAAGAACATTTAGTCTAGTGTCTTCGTCGAAATTTGCAGTAAATGCCCGTGCAACCTGAAATGAGCCTCAATTTTGCTTACTGTAGCTCGGTGTAACAAAGGCAATTCTGGATGTCGCGTTTGAAATAATGCCTTAACTTCTGCTTGGGTACGCATCCGATCCCCGAACCCAATTATCATCAAAATTTCTATTTTCAAAGTTTCCGTTAAATTCGCCGGCATTTTTAACAAAAAATTAAGAATATTGGAAGAATAATAATTCGACAGACAATAAATTGATTCATTGTAGCCTTACAATTGATAAAGATGCGATAATTTTTTTGTACCTATACTTACCTTAATTTTTTCCGAGTCCATTTTTTACAATAAAAAGTCCAAATTGAGATAAAGCGGTTCATACACTTTTCCTAAAAACAAATTGAGAAAATACTGACCACTAAAAATTGTACCTTAGAATGGTTTTGTAAGCATCAAACGAATTTTATGATATGAAATAATTTTTTCACGCTAGAAAATTACCATTTGGTAAAAATGGAAAAAAAAATGGCACAATAAATTTTCTTTTGGAAATACCTTTCCAACAAGGTGCCACAAGTGGTATCATCCCATTTAAAAAAATGAAGTCGGGGTGAGTTTTACCCTCTAAAGTGGGTGAAAATTTTTTTTTTTGTTATGACCGGAAATCTTACAAAAAAACTCAATCAACATGTTTTTGCGTCTTATCCGCATTTTTCAACCTGAAGCTGTAGCGAATTTGCGCCAGTTAAAGTCCCCACTTTGTATAATTACCGAATGATAGTTTTCCTCTACTCTTTGTATATCTTTGGCACAGTGATGTATTGCCGCTACTTTAGCTTGGAACTCTCTGCAAAATGTGCAACAATTAGTATGTTTGCACATTGTACTCAGTACGTATTGAAGAGATTAGAGACATAAAGCTATTTGTAACTCATCGCGGTATACGTATCCGCATCTAGCGAGAACCAAGCACATTAATTGGTCAGAAACTTGTACCTCGTTCGAAAAGAGCAGTTATATGCTAATCTAAGGTGTTCTTGAACGCGATAGGTGTTGAGATGCGTTAGGTATCACGTATCTTTAAGGCACACGTATCGTATCTCAGCACCTATTGCGTTCAGAAACACCTTAAATTAGCATATATCTGCTCTTTTCGAACGTGCTACAAGTTTCTGACCAATCAATGTGCTTGGTTTTCGCTAGATGCGGATACGTATACCGCCATGAGTTACAAATAGCTTTATGTCTCTATTGTCTTCTTTTTCTTTCATAGAGCATGTTCTCTGTTCTGACAAAGAGCGTGATATATAAAAGAACAAGATGCTAGATTTTCGATATGTATTGAGTAAGATTTGAAAAGATACTATATAATAACTTTGAAAAACAAGGAAAATAATGTAAAAATGAGGGTTGGCCATGGTCTCACGCAGTCATCTCGCACCCAGAGGATTTTTTGGCTCTGCATTTTTTCCAGACTAACTTAATTGGGAGAGCTATTGTCGCAACGCCTTTTTTTTTCGGAAAGTGCAAGGGCAGGGCCGTTATATTAGGGACATAAAGTTATTTGTAACTCATCGCATCATTGATTGGTCAGAAACTTGTAGCATGTTCGAAAAGAGCAGATATATGCTAATTTAAGGTGTTTCTGAACGCAATAGGTGCTGAGATACGATACGTGTGCCGTAACGATACGTGATACCTAACGCATCTCAAAACCCATCGCGTTCAAGAACACCTTGGATTAGCATATATCGGCTCTTTTCGAACGTGGTACAAGTTTCTGACCAATTAATGTGCTTGGTTCTCGCTAGATGCGGATACGTATACGGCGATGAGTTACAAATAGCTTTATGTCGCTATTATCTAATAGTTATACGCCAAAACCAAACCAACCCAAAATGCACGCAAGTAAATTGAGCAACAGAATCACACACGAACGATGTATAATTTTAGCGGAGTTTTTTTGAAGTTTGATTTCTAGAATTCTATATTGTCATTATTTTACCGCACTTCTTATAAGCCTTCTTTTCTGTGCTCGTTTATCTTGATTTCGCCGACATTTCAAAAACACGCAGTTCATCATACCTTCACAGTGAAAAGAGGGTCGTTTTTGGCGTCTGTCGGCAGCGTCGGTCGACGCCATGTTGATTTAAATAGGGACGATAAATATAGGGAGAGGATTTTTTCTTTGAAAACACGTATATTTTTTATATCCGTTTGAGAGATGCATAAATAACTTGGAATTTTATAGTAACAATTACTAAGCGTAAGTAAAATTCACAAAATTATTTTCTCATACGACTTTATATTTATTATGCCGAAATAAATAATTTGGTTGGTAGATTATTATATATTATATTAAAGTATTTTTTAATACAGAATTAAAAACATAGGTACAAGAGTAAGAGAAATCGGAGTAAAACCCGAGCATAACATGGTTTTAAAAACAAAAGATCAAAAGATCTTGGGTGGAAATAACGAAAAAAAAACCTGGATGAGCATCCCACAAGGAACACACAAAGGACCAAGGCGAAAAGAGAAATGATTAAACGATGTTTCGCTCTTTTGATCTTTTGTTTTTAGATTCTTTTCGGTTAATGTAACTGATTTGGAGGTTTTTTAATTTTTTTTTTGTTTTTTTTTTAATTCCCTTAGGAGCATAACTCTATTGGAAATATTAACACGTCAGGACGAATCCGTATTAGGTAACTTGGATAAGTACCAGTGCGGAACGATGCCTATTTGTGACTGATTCAAAGTTGGAAATCAACCCCTGACGAGCTCACGCTGGTTGCCCAGAGTGAAACATCGTTTAATAATTTTTATTTTCGCTTTGGTCCTTTGTGTGTTCCTTGTGGGATGCTCATCCAGGTTTGAGTTTTCCTTATTTTCACCCAAGATCTTTTAATCTTTTGTTTTTAGATTATTTTTGGTTGATGTAACTGATTTGGAGATTTTTTAACTTCTTTTTTGTTTTTTTATAACCTGCTTTGTTATACTTAGGTAAAACTTACTTACATGGGCGTTGTTGTGAGCCGTCCGTATTATTCGACTATAAAAACTTATTTCGCACTAATGATCCCTAACAAGGGTGAAGCACGTGTTTGCGTCTAGTCTCCAAGTCGCACCTGGTACGTATTCTTGTGGTACTCCGGTGTATTTTGTAAAGTTCGTTTAAAAAAAACCCGACTGTCTGAAACTAGTCAGTGGTAGAACTGGTGGAGGAAGCAAAACATCCAATAGTTTTCTATTGGTAAGACTCTCTTTCTTATTTATTTTTAACTCCACTATGGATATTCGGAATTTATTTCTTATTCTGTTATTCCAATTATGAACTCATCAAAACCAAAAGTAAAAATATAAAAATGCAGAAAAATATAAAAGTTTTCAATAATGGTATTATTAGAGGCAAGAACTTCTTTATTTGGTTAAACAAGGTGTTTAGCACCTTCGACTTTATTTAGGAATTTGTGTGTGTTATCACGCAAAAACGAGTGAACCGATTTGGACGAAATTTGGTAAGACGATAGAGATGTGTGTGGATTGGAACATAGGCTCAATTAAAGCTGTAAAACCACGTTACGTTTGCATATCTCGGACAACGTCGCGGGTCGACCGCTAGTCTTAAATAAATGAAATGGAAAGTATGTTAGCATTAGCAGGCAAATTAGCTGAAACTTTTAGATTTTTTTTATTGTTTTTGGGAGAAATTAGAAATACAAAATGTTTGGTAAAATGTATTTAAATTTCCCAACTGAAACTTCATCTTTCCCAACTGCAAACAACATTGGGCTCCCCTCCCCTCATCCCCTCGAAGAGATCGCCGGTGCTCGCGACAGCCAGTTATGCCAAATTAGTTTTCAGTTAATGAACTTATTTAATTTGTTCTTAATACCTCGTAAAGGTTTCAACACCATTAAACTGGCATTTTCGAACCCTTTCACCAAGAAGGGGTTTGGTAAATAACTTCGCCGAGCGTTTTGCGTTGGTAGAAACTCTTCATTTCATTCCAAGTCTATCATTAATCATGCTTATTGAACACAGAGGCATAATCATTGGGAATAGATGGGCTCATAATCTGGGAGTCGAGTGTGTTGGTCGATCGGTATGCTAAAGTTTTGGAAGCTAAAAGCGGAGTTGCCAGACTATAAGCAGAAATGTGTTATTTTTAGTTTTAATAATCAAGAATAAAAATTGGAAGTTTTATCGTTTTCTATCAACATTATCAATTAGTCATCCTTATTGAACAAAGAGGAATAATCATTGGGAATAGATGACCTCAGAATTTGGTAGTTGAGTGAGTCGGTCGATCCGTATGCTAAAGTTTTGAAAGTTGAAAGTGAAGTTGTAAGAGTATGTTTTTACCTCTTTTTAGGTTTTGCCTTTCTATCTATCAGTCTAATCGAAACACAAACTTAAACTTCAACAACACAAACATCCTTCAAACCGGTTAATTAAAGATTATTGAAATTTCTAAATTTTGCCACAACGAGTCTGCACTCTTAAACTAAGCTTTATTTTTATCCAAATAGGTTTTAGCATCCCTGTCAAAAAAAAAATGCACAAAATCTCATAAAGTAACAAGTCTCTCACAGACTCTGACGACAAATCAGTACTTATACGAGAACAATTTCCTATTAGAAATGTAGGTATAGCTTGTGCGAGTTCAACGTGTTAATATTGGTAGTTAGGACGTAGTTTCATTTAGTTGTTTGAAGTTGGTAGACAATGTTGAACTTTGTCTTTATTTATACTTTTTCACAACGTTTTGAATGCTTATGTATCAGCAAACGTCATCAGGTGAATACTTTCATTTAGGTTATATGTCATAGTTGAGGTTAAGTTATAGTTCAGTCCAATTGTTGGTTTAAGAGTACAATTTGTTTGAATCAAAGATAGAATTCGTTGATTCAAGGAATTCTTATAGTTAGATAAAAATTCCGTGTTGGATTGAGTATAACAATTATTGTTCCAAGCAGGCAATCTGGTCGAATGCAGGATACTATTTTTTTAAATCAAGTATTTTTTTTTATGGTTGGATAATGAATTTTTTGTTGGATTAAGTATAACAATTATTGGTGTACTTTCCATTAAGTATTACTTGAATTTGCTTTAAATATAACCTATTGCCTCAAGAACAGCCTAAAGATCTATGATACACAGAAAAAAAGAATTACTTCAGTCAAAGCAAATTGCTTTGGTTCAAGAAAAAATCTGCTTTCCTATGCACAAAGACAATATTTTCTTAACAAAAATAATAATTGTTTTGAACTAGTGACTTTCGTCGAAAATAAAGATTGCATTACCTTAAGAAAATCTATTTATCTTGAATGAGAGCGGCAACCTTCTTATTATACATAAACATAGTTTAAAAAAATTGGTGCTAGGAAGCACAGATAGTCAAAAATACAATCAATTATTATATATTGAAAGAAAATAAAAATATCTCGAAAACTGTAGCTTTTAAAGATTTGAACCTTATAACAGAATTTTTGGGTAATATGTATGAAAACCAAAATCTGAAAACCGCATATCAATAGCTGCTTTACTTCTAAAGTTATGATTTTTGTAATATATTTTAATGTTTTTTCAAATAACTTGGAAACTAAAGCTCCCACGAATTTGGACTTTATAACAACATTTGTAGCCCATGTTCATGAACACTTAAATATGAAAACCGTATATCGCTACTTGCTTTTGTTCCAAAGTTACAATTTCTTTAAATATTTTATCTTTTTTTCCCCCCCTTTAACACCACACTACTCTACCCAAAAGTGAATCAGTTCATGGCCAGCTGAGAGAGAATTTTTGTGCCCAATTACGTTAAAATCGATTAAGGCGTTCTTGAGTTATCGTGTATACAGACATACAACAGACTGACAGAGTGACGGACAACTTTTTTTTTGTCGATTAAGGTGTTTTGGAACCTCAGTAACTCATTTTCGGTAAAACTAAGAAATGTCAAAATTTCACGATTTTAATAATAGGCCCCCATACTATGGTGGACCAGAAAATATCTCGGTTTAAAACAATATGTTGGCGATAAAATCTTGCGCTAAAAACATTATTTGCTTGTTTTTAAATAGTTTTTTTCATCTGAAGAAAATTAGAAAAGAAACGTTTCCTTGATGAAATTAAATTTTGTTTCGTACCGAAAACATAATTTTCTTGTTTAGAAATATATTTTTTTACCTGAAGAAAATTTAAATAAATGACTTTTCTTGATCGAATTAAAGTTTGTTTTGTTTTAAATAATTTTAGCTCTCTTTAAAACCTAAAGATTTTCGCGACATCAACACGTCGCCCGCAAAATTTAAAATGCCGAAAGGTCTGAACTTGTCTTCTCGCTTGAGAAAAAAAAATGTGTTATTTCCATTTAACCCTTTAAGTCATGATGTACACTCAGGTGTACGTCTATTTACATTGTGGTTAACTGGCCTTGCTGCCTTTTGATGGCTTTCGGTAAAATAGTACACTGCAGTGTCATAATGTATACTTAATTTGCTAGATGTCGCCAGGAGTGCAAATACAGGATTTTAGGCAGTTTTTATGTTTCTGTTTACAGTTGCCCGACATGTTTTCGACACGCACATGTTTGTTGGTTATTTTCAAAGTTATTGAAGCAAATTTTGTTACTAAAGGGTGTTAAATATTTTTTATGGGTTCATTATTATTCAGGGTAAGTACTAAACAATAATGTGTAAGAAAAAGTACATATAGATATAATATATGAACTTACCAAAATATGTACAGTGTAGTGTACACCATGACTGATAGATATTGGAAAAAACCAGTGACAGAAAGGGAGTTATTTGAAATTCTCAATGGAGATGACTCAGAATTAGAGGAATTGGATTTAGATGAAGATGATGGCTGGAACGAAGATGATGAGGTGCAGAGAAGAGGTAAATAAAAGCTTATTGTACGCTAGATTACAATTTTATCACAACTTTTTTTTTAGATGAATTGTTTGCTGTGCCCACTAGTCCTATTCCCGATGAAATAGAAGAGTTTCCACTAATTGAAACCGTTACTCAAGAGCAATGCCCAACAAATTAGACTTTGTATCTTGCCAGACCTTCCAGGAGTTTGCGACGGAGTGTTTGAACGCTCAGAATCTCACAGAGAAAAAGGATATAAAGTGGATAAAAGTAATTTATGAAATGCCCTCCACCATCCAGTTTTTCCAGCAGCCTAGTTCTGCAGCAATAAATTGGCCGTCACCTCTGGATTTTTTTGATAAATATTTTACAAGTGAGTTACTGGAGTCCTGTGCAGAAAAAACAAACTTATATGCCGTTCAGAATTCTGTAACAAACTTTCCAGCAACAAATGTATCTGAACTAAAGACATTTTTTGGTGTCCTTATAATAAAGGGGAATTTGAGTTATCCAAGAGTGCGCATGTACTGGGAGCCAAAATTTGCTATTTCTCTTATAGCTGAAAATATACCAGTCAATCGATTTTTTAAACTTAGAAATAACATGCATTTTACTATAGAAGAGGACAAAAATTTTTCAGATCGGATACGGAAAATACGGCCTTTGTATAATACCATAAGAGAAAGATGCAATTCGTTGGATCCCGAAGAAGTTTACAGCGTCGATGAGCAAATGGTTCCATTCAAAGGATCCCTAAACATCAAGCAATATATCAAAAGCAAACCAACAAAGTAGGGCGTAAAATTGTTTTTATTGTGTGGAGTGTCTGGAACCATTTACGACTTTATAATTTATCAAGGGGCTTCCATTGAATTAAAAATCGAATACATTTTATTTGGCCAAGGACCTGCTGTTGTTATGCAGTTGTCAGAAAAAATGCCTTTGTATTCTAAACTTTTTTTGACAATTACTTTAGTTCTTACTGGCTATTCCAGTGGTTATCCAAAAAAAATATATATGCAGCTGGGACAATTCGAAAAGATCGCTTTTCTAAACGACCGTTTACGGAGGGCCAGGACAATAATAAAAAGTTAGAAAGAGGCTTTATGGAAAATGTCATTTGTCAAAATTCCGGTGTTGGTCTGACCAAATGGGTAGACAGTAGTGTGGTAACACTTGGTTCGAATTTTGTTGGAGTGACTCCACATGATGTCACTTTACAATAATGGAATGGGAGGAGTCGATAAGTGTGATTTTCTTATCTCCCTTTACAGATCGTTTATCAGATCCAAAAAGTGGACAGTCCGGCTTATTTCACATGCCTTAGATATGGCGGTAGTCAACGCATGGCTAGAATACAGAAAAACTGCTCAAAATCTTGGCGTTCCCGCAAAACACGTCTTAGATCTAATACCCTTTCGACAAAACTTGGCTGAAGCTCTTATATTATGTGGCAATTGCCTGCAAAGAAACGAGGAAGACCGACGACATCCTCGGGTTCAGCGAGTCCTTCTAGACCTCTTATTTCTCCAGGAACCAGTAAACAACTAAGGCCTGTGACAGATGTCCATCTTGATAATTTTGGCCATTTTCCCATATTTTGTGAGAAAACAGGAAGGTGCAAAGAAGCTAGGTGCAAATCTCGAACGTACATACAATGCACAAAATGTAACGTATCGCTTTGTATTTCAAGAGAAAAAAACTGTTTTCATTCTTACCATACTAAATAAATAATGATTTTGTGAAAACCTGTTTGGTGTTTTTTTATTGTTGTAATCTTTCCATAGTCATCATGTACACTACAGTGTACATATCTGACCTTGAAAACTAAAGGACCCACAGACATGCAATTAGGCTTAAATTAATGTAAAAAAGATACCTAACTGATAAAACACAAAAAAATATTTCCCAAAGCTTTTATAATTCAAGACTGAAAGGGTTAAGAAAATATTGATGTACTTGTCTTGTTTTAAAACTAATTTGTCATTTTTGTTTCGAGAAGTTTCGCTATTTTGAGTTAAAAAAGTAAAGTTCTTGACGGAAGTAAAGTCTTTTTTGGTGCTAAGAAGATACAAGTAATAAATTTTATATCTTCTTTCAAAATCATTTTTTTTTCTCTAAAGACAGTTTGTTTTAAATCAAAACAATTTTCCAAGATAATTAATTTTTTTTTTCACAAAATAAGCGGTTTTCTTATATAAAAATAAATTATTTTGAGCGGAGACTTTCGCTTTTGAGTCAAGACAATGTTTTCAAGAAAGGTACTTTTGTTCAGAGAAGATTTTCTTTTTTTCTCTTTACTTGTTCCAACAACTCTAATATTGAGGACTATTAAAACGAATTTAATCTTGGATCAACATGTAGCTTCTGGGAACCAGTATATATTTTTTTCCGTGTACCTTGACTAAAAACCAAAGAAAATAGTCGTTCCTTAGTACTTCTGGGACCAGCAGGGGCCGATATACATATATCCGCCTCTGGTATCTACTATAAGAGTGCTCTGATCAGTTTAGTGTCCGTTTTTACTGTTTTATGAATTTTTAATGAAGGGATAAAAAAATGTGTTTAAAACTCGCGATTAAACTGTGTCAGTTTTACTTGCGTTTATAAAAAACACATTTTATAATTATTTCAGCAACTAGTTTTATAAACTCTTAATTTTTCATTTGTTAAATCTGGCAACTTCCGCGCAACTTCTCTGAAATAACTTTGGCGGGTTTGTAGCGTCGACGTGAAGGGGTTACGGGATGGTATTAAACGATTATCAAGCTGATACGAGACATTTGTCATGCTGTCAAGTCTCCGTGCCGAATGACTCAAGTCATTGGCTTATGGGTGGCAATTGCGATTTTCTGTTTAAATTATTGTCGCTTTAAACCCTATGCACAGGGTGTCTCGAAATTTTGGTCTTACAGGGAAACTCTTGAATTTCAAAGTTTTGACTTTGAACTTAGAATCTTGATGCATTAAAATAAGACAACATCATTTTTTATAGTTGTAACATATTTTTTGACTATAGGACTTTTGAATTTTTTAGCTTCTTTGCAGGTTTTATTCTTACTGTATACAACCAATTTACCAAACAGATTAAAATTGTTTATTTAATCAGTGCTGACCCCTCTTGGCAATAATTAAAAACAAAACTACAGAGGATCTTTTTAACTTAATAATTTTAATTTCAAAATTACCAATGTGGGTGATTGTGATTTTTATTTGACTACAAGTAGTATGGATATTGATATAGTTTACCTTGTATCTTGTTTTTTATATTGTTTTGAGTTTGATATTATCAGTTGTTACTAAATGTATGTCATATATAAAGTCATCTATTGTATATTATAATATGGCGCAGTCGCTTTAAAAAACCGTTTTAAAAAATATTTATAGCTAGCTAATATTATAATATGGAGCAGTCGCTTTAAAAAACCGTTTTAAAAAATATTTATAGCTAGCTACAAGAAAAGGTTTCCCAACCGAAATAAATCAAAGAAGACCCAAAAATAAAAAAAGTAGAAGAGCAAATGATATCTGTAAAGACGACGAATGAAGCTCTTCGAGATTTTGAATAAAACTCGACTGAAAAGTTTGATAATGTTAAGAAACAGTTCTCATAAATCCAAGAGTGCATGAGACAACTCATATTGGACAAAAACGAGCCCAGTAAGCCATTATTAGTAGATCAAGAATTCGTTGCGGAAGAGGGAATGGCAGATCCAATAGTCGAACATTCTAAAAATTTGCGGTTACCTTCAAACATACCTACCCCTGAGAAGATGACACTCTAAATTATACTCAATTTAAAGACCGAAAAGGCACTTTTTAAAACTTTATGACCTTTCAAGAACATTGAATGGCATGAACAGGTGGCCTGTGGCATTGCTTCGGAAATTAACTAAATGTTTCGGACTTCCATTGTATATATTTTTATTTATACACGATCAGTACAATCTCTGATCGTCTTCAGGTGCAAACTACAATCTATTCCTAAGGCTACATACCTATATACTATGGGAAATCACTCAACCGTGAAGTTTAAGAAGTTTGCTCCGCCCAAGGAGGGGCTTCAGAATATTTGGAATTTCAACACTTGGTTTACTGAAAATATCCTGATTCTGACTCCTTGTGCAAAACCTTTGCCTCTGTCCACTTCATTCGGTGTTGATTTTGGGTATTCGTCTGATGCTCCTTAAGCCTAACAGACAGTGGTCTTTTTGTTTCGCCTACGTATGATTCACCCCACTCACAAGGAACCTGGTAAATGCATTCCTTATTTTGTTTGTCCTCCGGTTTTGTTTTACCAAGAATGCTTCGAACTGTTTTATTAAATTTAAAAGCTGTTTTAATATTAAAGTTCTTCGCTACTCTTTGAATTTTCTCTGATACTCCTTTAATGTATGGAATTGTAAGGAACGCATTTGCCTCGTTTTGGTCTTGTAATTTCTGTCCTGTTTGCTGAAATTTAGAAATAATGTCTGTTATAAGTTTAAGGCTGTAACCATTCTGCTGCAGAGCCTTCTTAATGTTTTTTATTTCGATTATACCTCGTTTGGTTGTAGCAGAATAATTTAAACCTTGACTTAGATATTGTTCTGTGTGAGTGGGTTTACGATAAACTGTTGTTCTGATGTCGCTCTCTACTCGTTTGACAAGTACATTAAGAAAAGGAATTTGACGATTTTGCCCCAACTCCATTGTGAATTTCTTTTCTTGATGTACTTTTCAAACAAGTAAAAAGCGACATCAGAAAAACAGTCTATCGTAAACTCACTCACACAGGATAATATTTAAATCAAGGTTCAAATCATTCTGCTGCAACCAAGTTCCTTCTGAGTGTGGTGAATCATACATAGTAGTACATAGCCTTAGGAATATATTGCAGTTTGCACCTGAAGACGATCAGAGATTGTACTGATCAAAACGTCGTGTATAAATAAAAATATAGTCAATGGAAGTCCGAAACACAAAGTTAATTTCAAACACATCATTGTCTCAAACTTTGAAACAAGCATTGCTTCTCTCATTTTTTACACAAGATATTTTAGAATTTGTTCACTTTATTCTCAAAATACAAAATTACAATGTAACAACAACTAAAGAAATTCTTGATAAACTTTAAAATTATTTTAATAAGAAAAAGAACAGTAGAATAAGACGCAGTCAATTCATGAGTCGAAAACAAGGAGAGGGCGAATGTTTCTCAACATATAACTGCTTTCATCGTTCCTCTTTATCCGCCTCTGAGTCCTGCCAATTGAAAATGTCTGACCGTCTGCACTAGAGTTGGATATAGAAAAATCAAGACCAACTGAGCACAGGGACAACTGGGCGCAAGACCAAATAAGCGATGGGACAAAATCAATAACAAAAAGTTAAAAATATTAGTTGTCACTGCGTCCACTTAGTCGCGCCCACTTGGTCTTTTACCCAGGTGGTCGCGTCCACCTATCCTGCATCGTCGGTAACATATCTACATATATATATACACTTACTTTATTTAACTGGTTTTCGACTGCTGCTCTTGCTGATAGGGTAGACATAAAACTGCTCTGTGTCGAAAATCAAGGTAGGCCCTTAGGGACCCGATTGATTAATTTACGACGCACGTCAATGGTGGACATGTGCTCGAGCAAATCAATCAGTTGTTGAGCCACGATGCCCCCCGCGTTTGGTTCAGTATTCCATCGTAATTTTACCAATTTGGAGGCTCGGAGTTAATTGGAATTTATACGCTAAGGGATTCGTGGTCATATTTTATAAAATATGACGAAGATTGTTTTTTATTGGAATTATTTTATTTTTTCGGAACTGTTGCCTACAGTGATTTCCATCCAAAGTTTATACCGATTTAATCAGTGGCGGTTCTAGGGGGGGAGGGCAATGGAGGCGATCACCCCCGCCCCTTTTTTCGAGAATAGAGAATAGTTTTACAAAAAATTTTGCCTGCGGCGCCCCATTGGGCGTAAGTTATATTAATTCTTAATTTTAGAACTTTTTCTTTGCTTTTACAAAATTGTGCTCTCACACCCACCCCCTTTTGTAAAAGCTGCGATGGCCACTGATTTAATTGACGTCAACTGTCAGTGAGAATTTTCGACTTGACGTTTGGTAATTTTGTTTTTCCCTTAAAAGACAGTCGGTCACAGCATTTGGGCCAGCATGTAAAGATTTCATCAAACTTTTTTTGCACACTTTGTTTATCTATAATTTTAAAGTTAAAAGCATCGCTTTCATAATCGCATCAATTAAAATGGTTTGTCCACATTTCCAGCCTTGTATAGCCAAAAATAACGATATACCGGGTGTCCTAAGGTGAGTAACCTATTAGAATATTTTGAAAACTATACAATGGAAACTTTTCAAACTTTCTATTTTAATACTCTTATATTTGCAGTGTCGCCATCTGCAGGAAAACCTGGCATCAACATTCCTAATTTAAATTGAACACCCTGTATATCTTTGCATTTTTGGATTCTACAAAATATATTAGGTACATTTTATGTATAATATAATAATATAACCTATGTTCAACTGTTTTTAAATTATTGTCAGGTGAAAAATTGACATTTTTTAAATTTGACAGCCCGTAACATCGAAACGGTTAAGGATAGAGCAAAACGGCTTTCAATTCCTGTCTTGGTTTTTCACAAGCTATTGCTTTATAACGAAACCCAGAGTTAAAATATCCCAAGGTTACTTTAACCCTGGGTTAAAAATAGTATAAAACGAAAGCTTGTGAAAAACCAAGATAGGAATGCAAAACCGTTTTGCTTTATTCATAACCGTTTCGATGTTACGGTCAAATTTAAAAAATGTCAATTTTCACCTGTCAATATTTTAAAAACCGTTGAATATAGGCGGATATTATACATAAAATGTACCTAAAATATTTTGTAGAATCCAAAAATGCAAAAGTATACAGGGTATTCAATTTAAAATAAGAAAGTTGTTGCCAAGTTTTGTTTTATATTTCATAAAGATAGTTTACATAGACTTATGTTAGAATAGAAAATTTGAAAAGTTTCCATTGTACGGTTTCCAAAATATTCTAATAGGTTTCTCACCTTGGGACACCCGGCATACATTTGTCGGTATCAAAAAGTGCAAGCAATGAAAACTAAAATGTAAATTGTATGGTATTTTTAAATAATTTTATTTTCACGAGTAAACAAATACACTTCCTTTCCGCCAAAATTTCTGTCAGGGAAAACGTAACTAAAAACTTTAAATTTGACAACAACAATCTATTAAATTTTGTTTGAATTTCTGTCAACTTTCAAACCTGGTTTTGTTCAGTGGGTCATCACCATACCTATATCAAGAAGTCGATGGAGTAATCTATCTATAGTCCAATTTTTTGATGCGCGGACTGAGGTCATTTTTGCCTCTAGAAACATATTTCCGTTCCGTCCATATAACATTGGAGGAATATTCATGTTGTAGGCATATTTCCTCAACGTGATTTTTGGAATATTCTATTGCGAATATGACAGGAATTTTACATACCCATTTTTTTTTGAATATTCTTTAAGAGTTTTTAATAGTTATATTTCTTTGGTAATAAGATAATAATATTCCCATGATAACGTGATAATCAAGGTATTTTTATGAATATTCCCAAAAAGAATATTTTTGTCAGGATTTTGGCATGTTTGCTGAAAATATGAACGCGATTTACATGATTTATAATTGTAATTTAGTTTAATGTCATCTATTGTAGGTAGATGGCACTAGAATCAATACGTTCCCTATGTAGCAGGTAATATTATCATACATATTATCATATACAGACCGCTTCAAGCTACTGCGAACATAGGGGGAATCAAGTCCAATTTACTCTCCGTGCCGTACGACCGAGGTGGATTCGAAGCACGCTGCAGTGTTATCTTTTGGAAATTTTTTAATACTCTTATATTTGCAGTGTCGCCATCTGCAGGAAAACCTGGCATCAACATTCCTAATTTAAATTGAACACCCTGTATATCTTTGCATTTTTGGATTCTACAAAATATATTAGGTACATTTTATGTATAATATAATAATATAACCTATGTTCAACTGTTTTTAAATTATTGTCAGGTGAAAAATTGACATTTTTTAAATTTGACAGCCCGTAACATCGAAACGGTTAAGGATAGAGCAAAACGGCTTTCAATTCCTGTCTTGGTTTTTCACAAGCTATTGCTTTATAACGAAACCCAGAGTTAAAATATCCCAAGGTTACTTTAACCCTGGGTTAAAAATAGTATAAAACGAAAGCTTGTGAAAAACCAAGATAGGAATGCAAAACCGTTTTGCTTTATTCATAACCGTTTCGATGTTACGGTCAAATTTAAAAAATGTCAATTTTCACCTGTCAATATTTTAAAAACCGTTGAATATAGGCGGATATTATACATAAAATGTACCTAAAATATTTTGTAGAATCCAAAAATGCAAAAGTATACAGGGTATTCAATTTAAAATAAGAAAGTTGTTGCCAAGTTTTGTTTTATATTTCATAAAGATAGTTTACATAGACTTATGTTAGAATAGAAAATTTGAAAAGTTTCCATTGTACGGTTTCCAAAATATTCTAATAGGTTTCTCACCTTGGGACACCCGGCATACATTTGTCGGTATCAAAAAGTGCAAGCAATGAAAACTAAAATGT
This sequence comes from Oxystoma pomonae, assembly GCA_963921995.1. Classification (NCBI taxonomy): domain Eukaryota; kingdom Metazoa; phylum Arthropoda; class Insecta; order Coleoptera; family Brentidae; genus Oxystoma; species Oxystoma pomonae. The sequence continues at coordinate 86,717,732 of OY998166.1, read as the reverse complement.
AAATTGTATGGTATTTTTAAATAATTTTATTTTCACGAGTAAACAAATACACTTCCTTTCCGCCAAAATTTCTGTCAGGGAAAACGTAACTAAAAACTTTAAATTTGACAACAACAATCTATTAAATTTTGTTTGAATTTCTGTCAACTTTCAAACCTGGTTTTGTTCAGTGGGTCATCACCATACCTATATCAAGAAGTCGATGGAGTAATCTATCTATAGTCCAATTTTTTGATGCGCGGACTGAGGTCATTTTTGCCTCTAGAAACATATTTCCGTTCCGTCCATATAACATTGGAGGAATATTCATGTTGTAGGCATATTTCCTCAACGTGATTTTTGGAATATTCTATTGCGAATATGACAGGAATTTTACATACCCATTTTTTTTTGAATATTCTTTAAGAGTTTTTAATAGTTATATTTCTTTGGTAATAAGATAATAATATTCCCATGATAACGTGATAATCAAGGTATTTTTATGAATATTCCCAAAAAGAATATTTTTGTCAGGATTTTGGCATGTTTGCTGAAAATATGAACGCGATTTACATGATTTATAATTGTAATTTAGTTTAATGTCATCTATTGTAGGTAGATGGCACTAGAATCAATACGTTCCCTATGTAGCAGGTAATATTATCATACATATTATCATATACAGACCGCTTCAAGCTACTGCGAACATAGGGGGAATCAAGTCCAATTTACTCTCCGTGCCGTACGACCGAGGTGGATTCGAAGCACGCTGCAGTGTTATCTTTTGGAAATTCATTTTGTTTTTATTATTTTGTTTTATTTCTGCCTTGCTCGAGAAACAGATGGGTAAGTTCTTAATTGAAATAATACATTTTTAAAACCAAAAATGGATGTCTACGAAGTTGCCGAAAAAGTGCAGATGATCAAATGGTCAAATCGTCATAACCCAACACACGTTCGATATTGGTCGAGGGAAAATTTGTATTTTGACGTAAGAACACAGTATCCCCAAAAACTAAATGTTTGGGGGGGGGGGGTATTATAAGGGAACACGTAATTGTGCCATTTTTTATTAACGGCAATTGCAATTTGAATGGTCCTAGATACTTGGATCTACTGCAGCAGCACATTATTCCAACTGCTAGGCAGTTGTTAGGTGTAAGATTTGGTGAAACATGGTTTCAACAAGATGGTTGTTCCGCTCACAATGTTGGCCTTGTTAGGGAATATCTTGATAATGTATTTCCTAATCGGGTTATAAGTACACGGGGAACTATTTTATGGCCAGCTCGATCTCCCGATCTTGCTCCTAATGACTTCTATCTGTTTTTGAAGAAGCTTTTCAAATTATCACCCCTAACATGCTTGGAAACGTTAGAAGGGGTTTTTATAGTAGGCTCGGATATTGTCTAGCCGAGCAAGGAGGACTTTTCGAACATTTGCTTTAATTTTTTTTTCACTGGGAGAATCTTTTTGGTTTTTAGAATGTATTATTTTATTTTGAGAACTTGCTTTTATTTTGTTTCTCCTTATTATTTTCATTGTAACACGTCGTCACTGATAAATCTGAGCAGTTGACAATAAAACGCTCTTATTTATCAGTGATAAAAAATAAGAAAATTACGTTATACAAATTTGCGTATTTATTGACCAAATTCCGGTTTCATTGACTACGCTCCACACTGCACCGTGGTTAGAGGCGTACTAAATACCAAAGGAAAGTCATGCAAGTGGTGATCGCAAGCCTGAGTATTGGTTGCTTCACTGATAGGCGTGCAGTGTCTCTGCATTTACGTACACTGGCAAATTAGATTTCTTCCGCCCTATGTTCGCAGTAGCTTGAAGCGGTCTGTATAATAAGACAGCAGAAAGTTATTAAGGTAATCTTTTGATAACTTATCTCAAGTAGTACATCAACATAATGGTAATTCATTGATATACCTACCATAAATGTTTAGCTATAGTCTCATGTGGATATCCACTGCATATCTTAGGGTATTCATCAAAATCATAACCATCCATATTTGCTATGTGGGATATTACCATCATTTTTCGAAAAAAAAATCTGGGAATATTATAGTCATATTTTGGGGAAGTGCTCACAGGTATATTACTATAATTTATTAATAATAATATGGTCATGTTTCACGTCACGTTTCTATCAAATTTATATCACCTGTATGGGCTAAAACGTAACTTATTGCCGGCATATGTTAGTAATATTCTCAATGGTAAAATGTAACATTCCTATCACATTCTTTGTTCTCTAAGAATATGACTATTACATTACAGAAATGTTTAATTGTTATGTGGGATGACTTTTTCTACATATTTATTGTCGCTGTCTAAAACAATGTATCAAATAGAGATCCAAAAAAATGTCGTCAGTCCGCTCATCAAAAAATTGGACTATATAACACTTACAAAAGAATTGTTTTACACAAACTAAGTTTAACAGTCAAAAGATATCTCGGTGTCACCAATATATTGATTAAGTCTAACACGAAAAGGTGATATAATATATGTTTTCTTTCGTTCGAAACAAACTGATTAAAATCACATCAACTGATTGCACGCTGTTCTTACGATTTCAATCATTTCTCCCACCATGCCCACCAACTGATTGCAATTGCTTTTCAATTCAATTCAATTCAATTTATAATCCATTTATTAGCAGAGCTAGTATAAAAAATTAAAAAAAGAAAAACAATTACATCAACATTATAAAAACAAACAAAAGAGTCACATTTAGTAGTACAGTAGCAAATCACTGTCTATCGGTAAGATGACATAACATGTAAAGAATTTCACAAAGATTACTTAACATTCATAAATATTTTTAATTAAAAATGTTTTTTTTTTATTATTATTATTGATAAAATTTCAATTAAAAATTAAAAATCAGTTACGGAACTTCGGTGCGAGCGTAATCGACATTTAAATGCACTTAATGTGTTACACTGCTTAATACTAGGAGGTAGACTATTATATAAAATCATACCACTGTTATAAATGGTTTTTTTAGTTGATGTTAACCTAGTTTGAGATATATTAATATGGTCTTTTTGTCTTGTATTGTATGAACGAATATTATGTCTAAATTTAATATTATTGGAGAGGTATTTTGGTAACAAATTATTTAAAAGTTTATATATAAACAAAATTTTTCTATATCTTATGTTAGTTTTGACGGATAACCAATTAAGTTGCTGTTGCATTGTTAAAATACTTGTATATTTGTCGCATTTAAGGACAAGTCGCATACATTTATTTTGAAGAAGCTGGAATTTTGCCATATCTGTCTCATTACACATAAATAAAATAGTTAAACAATACTAGAAATGTGGTTTGATTATAGTGTTATATATGTTTCTTATTATTTACTGAAAGATGTTTTCTGATTCTATATACAAACCCTATTTTTTAGAAATTTTTTTAGATCTGTAGTCAATATGTTCGCCTAAATTTAGTTTACTACCTAGGACGATACCTAAATACTTAATACTATACACTCTTTTAAGATTTTCATTATTGAACTTAACATTGTTTAGTAATTATAGCTTTTGCATGTTTTTTTCCATGAATTATCATATATTTTGATTTGTTGATATTAATAGCAAGTTTATTTAGTTCAAACCAATGTTGTATTTTGAAAAAAGTGACTCGTAGCCAAAAGTGAAGGAAATACTTTTGCATGCACTTTGCTCCGATCAGTCAATCTAAACTATATTAAAACTAAAGAAAAATTGTGTTGGATTTTTTATTGTTTTAATCTTCCAAAAATAAATAGAGTACAAGTTAATAGGTTTGATTTACTAAAAGGGTTTCATCTATTTTAGACAGGTCCTAAGTTTAAGTGAAATTGTTGATTTTAAGAATTTAATACCAACTTCCTTGAATTTTGGACATAGTTTGATTCATAAAAATAATTTTAATTATTTTTTTTTAGTGAAGAGTCATCTTAAAACAACCTTTCCTTGATTTAAGAAGACAATTTCAATTTAAAACAAGTTTTTTTTTAACCCTAGGGAGGGATCTAATTGGTAAACACTCTGTTGAGCAAATTAAAATTGACGTTAATTGTCACTCTTTTCAAAACTTACCCTTGTTTATTGATTTTCGCGATTAATACTCACCGTCACAAAACCATTTCGATATGTAATTATCAAATAGGGATTAGATTAGCTTTGTATTTATTTAAAAGGAGTTCTATCTATCAAAACAAAAACAAAAAAAACCAAAAACATCGCAATCGCAAACCACAAATAAAAATATTTCATCCAAGGAGGTCATGTAAGCAAATGCGGCTAAAAGCAGGCCTAAAACCAACGATCATTTACTTATGCGTTCACAAAAGAGTCATGTCGGCTCAACGAACTGGACGGTGCCCGGTTCTCTGGTAGAACATGAAAATTGCAGCTTTGAGACTTTTGAGTGTGATCTTTCACTGAAAAGTTTCGTTTGACGATTAAGCTTTTAGTTGTTCAGTTCAGTTGTTTTGGATTTTTTTCATTGAAAACAGTTTTCGTGCATAATTACCTTCACTTATTTTTGTTTTGCCTCATAGTGCCCTCATGTATATATATTTTTTGTTCTGAAAACGGGTTCAAAATATGGCGTTTTTCTGGACAAAATTGGAGGTATTTTATTGATTAATAACGAACTTGGGATAAGGTAAACGTACTTATTACTAATTGCCACAAAACAATCTTTTCTGAAGGCTATAAATTTAAACCACCTCTCAGAGGTGCTCTTAAAAATCACCAACTTTAAAACCTCAAACACAGATAATGAAGTTATTATGTGTTAATTTTTGAAATCTGTCAAAAAAAATTAGTTTTAGGGCATTTTCTCCTAAAATATGGTATAATTTGAGAAGAAAAAGCAGTTTGCAGTGGTATTTTGCAATGACAATACAAAATAATCAATAACTTTGCGTCTTTTCCCTATGGGTAAGGGTTTTATTAAAATTGGTTTTAAAATTTAGTAGATCTTATTAAGTCCCACTGTTAATGCTTAATGCGTAATTGATAAACGTAATGGATAGTGTTTAATGCATAATGTGTAATGCTTAATTAATAGGGATGTTTCCTCAAGTTTTTATGCACAATGGTTAATTAAAATTTTATACAAGAAAGAATTTTTTGGTTGGTTGGGTTTTATCCGGTTTTTTTTTTAAATAAATAAAAAAACTTTGCTTTTTTTTACAATGTTTACCACGCAAAAATGGTCGAAAAAGTGACAAAAGTGACGGATCGCGTATTTGATTATTTAGTGCACAAAGTTAAAAGTTGTCCAACTTTATCAATTATCCATTACATGTTAAATTTAAGAATTGAGCAAACACTGGTTTCCATATATTTAACTTTAAAAATAAAAAAATAAGCAATATTCATTGTGTTGAATAACATAAAATTTACTTTTCTTTTTCTTAAGCTCAGTAGATTCGGAACGTTGTGACACAGGTAAAAGTAAGAAAAAATACGGGAAAGTAAAAAATTTGACAAAAATTTGTGTTATTTCACATTCCTAAAAAGTTTCTTATGTTAATACTAGAGAAACATAAACCTTCTCAATATTTGGGAAGTCCGAAAAAATCTAACCAATAAAACACATCAGAATCAGCTGAAATTCTTCTTTCTTTAATGTGATTGAAGTTAGCAAACTGCTAAAAGTCACTTTCACTTTCTAAAATCAGTTCAATCAGAACGAAAGAAAATCCTTAATACCTTAAAGAAGTTTTTTGAACGATATATTGCTCTAAATGGTCAAAAAAGTGGTCTAGTTTAATTTAAAAGCAACTGATAATACTTTAAAATTAACAGCCCGATGACTTCACGAAGTAAAAATAGGTGGAATGTTGTCACATCAATCGAATCGACTTGAGATTATTTTTTTTTCTGATGTGTCTTTTCCACAATCAGGAAATGGTATTTTATACCATGATTTTTCGTAATATATTAATTTTTTTTTTAATTTTCGTTAATAGAAAATGTAAAGTTATATCATTTTTAGATGGGTTTCAAGTCCCTCTGAAAACATTATATATATTTGCCTGATTTTTTCAATTGACACACACTTGTTTGACCCAAACCAAAAGTTAACTGGATGTTACTGCGTTGTTTTTTTAGTCAAAATAAAATGCTCAGCTTTTTTGCGTGTTTGTGCTAAAAATACAATGTTTTGATTTGTTCAGTGCTGTTATACAACCGGAATGACTAGTTTTTCGCATTTCCTAAGTTCTGTGCGATAACACTTTGTACTATTAGCCTTAGAGTTTTTTTTTAGGCTTACAAATGTCAGTTACATATAGCGGTCATTCTCTTTATAGGCTATTATCATTCCACCTATTTTTACTTCCGTGTGGCAATCTGAGTAGGTGTCCCCCTGGTCCAAAACAATACAATGACCCTTAACCCCGTAGAGTCTGTCGATTTTTTTTCGACACGTTTCATTAAGAAAGAACTCAGAGTGAAATGCCCACGCCGAACCCCGGTAAGCAAAAGCATGGAGCAGATCGTTGGTGTTTACAAACACAAGGCAGTCAGCTGTGAGTGCCGCGCACTGAATTAATGTTGCATACATTTAAATATATTTAAGAGACAGGGCACGTCGGGTATCATCAGCTTCTAACTACGCAAATGAGCGGGAAAATCGATTGTGCCACTTGTTTTCTGAAAAAACGACATGATTTCGTCAGGTAAAGTAATTTTGCTTAAAAAAAATAATATGAGCTTTGACTGTGCGGAGTTCAAGTTCAATACTTAAAGTATTCATAGACAAAGCCTTGCTTAAATTAAATTAAAATTAAAAGTTTAAGGTTTACTGAATTTACTTCATACTTCTAAATAATGATAATAAAATACACCGTTTTCAGAGTCTAGTTTATAGTAAAATTAAAATAGCACAAAATACAACTATATGTAAAAAGTATAAAGTTACAAACACAACGTTACAGATTAAGATTTTAGACTCTTTTAGATACGAAGGTACAATTATACACACCACTGGAAAACAACGTTTAATGTATGTTATCAAAATAAATTTAAAAAAATAATATCATGAAAGGGGTCAGTCAAAAATAGTATACAATAACATTAATTATATAATATAATATAATAATATATATGCCTTTTTTAATAAAAATTTTTTAGTTTTGTTCCTAAACCGTTTCTTATTGCTTAGTTATCATGGAAAGAGGGAGTTTATTAAAAACCTTTTTACCTTGATATATAATGGATCTTTTTCTAAGCTCAATGCGAGGTAAAGGCAGTCCCATACTGTAAGGTCTCCTGTCATTTTCATTTGTAAAAATAAAAAAAAAATACCAACAGAAAACTGTTGCATTTTTCGCCTTCTCCGCCAGTTCTACCACTGACAGGTTTCAGACACAGTCCATCCACCAGTCGAACTTTCTACTATGACGAATCGATAGCAAAAAAACTAACTTTATAAATTACATCGGAGTACCACAAAAATACATACCGGGTGCGACTTGGATATTAGACGCAGACACGTTTCACTCTTGTTAGAGATCATCAGTGCGACATAAGTTTTTATAGTCGAATAATATGAACGATCTAATCAACAATTCATGGACAAATGTTCGGGACAACATTAGTTAACAGAATAAGAAATAAATTCCCGTCTAGCACTTTTTTGTGTACTTTTTTTGTGCGTTTACAAAAAACTTCGCAGATTTAATATAGCTTTTCTGATTTTATTTATTTTAAGGGATTTTATCCGCTAAGCCAAGAAAAGCAATGTTTAAATTAACGTAATTTTCAATAATACACAGGGTGTCCACAAAACGAATTTAAATGCAAGTTTTTAAAATATTGGTAAATTTTTGTAATTTTTTTACGATAGAGATGTGATAGAGAAGATCCTAACAAAAATTTTTCATCATTTCCATTTTCCTCTAATTGTACAGGGTGAGCCAAAAATAAAGGGTAAATTTCCAAAAATGGCCGTTTTTGACCTTGGTTTATAAAAAAATTCCATTTAAGATATGATTGTACGTGGCATTATTAAGAATTTTTATTTGGCACTTATCTTTGTATATATTCGGGGTGACCCAAAAAAAAAACTTGAAAATACTCTCAAAGTAAGGTGCAATAAGTAGCGCGAAATTCGCCTGAAGCTGGTGCACTCAAAATGCGACACTCTAAAACATATCTGATTCTTTATTGTATTGTTGCCATTTAAGATTGTTAGTTATGGTATTGTATGGTACATTATAGTCCATCGACGTACTTTATAGTCTAATATAGTATTATATTTACAAATACTATACAAGTACTATTCTCAAACCTTAAACTCAAATATATACTCACTTTAAAAAATTAAACTGAGAAGAAAAAGGAAGTTATATAAGGATAAACCCTCATAAGCTCAATTCTCGACTAAAGTACTTGCGGATGATTTGTGGCCCACAAAACAAGTCTCTATTCTATTTCGCTGGGGCTTTATATCTGTTAGCTATGAGCCCATAGTCGGTCGCCATTTCGAAGTTAGTGTCATAAATCAGCGCCAAGACAGCATACGTTAGACTAGAGGACCGTATGTCATTCTCAGAAGTCGAGGCAAAAAAACGACACTTTAAAGTAACTTAACTTGGGGTTTGTTTTTTTTTCAGGAAGTTTACATTGATATTTACGATGGTTATAAACTTTTAAACAGTGTACCAATTAGACATAAAGGATGCGATTCTTCAATAACCGTCAGAAAATAGCTCAGTCAAGCCATACCCTTCCCCCCAAAGATATTCCAATTTTGATATGCTTATAATTTCGAACCAATTTCGAACTAATTTTGAACCACACTCCTTCGTGGTTTTTTTATATTCAAAATGGTGGGTGCAGACGGACGTCAAGATACACCCCCCTCAATTAAAGCGTAGAGAAAAATGAAAAGCAAATATCCCAAAATTAAGAACTAATTTTGAGCTCCTAATTTCGAATTTCGAAAAATAGGTACACTAGTTACCCTGTTTTTTTTTTAATATGGTGGGGGGTGCAGGTTAACGTCAAGTCAAACCTCCCTCAAAAAAATTTCGAACTTTAATATGCTTATAATTTTGAACTAATTTCGAACTGATTTAAAACTATTTTCATCTTTGTTGTTTGTTGAGGGAGGTGTGGCTTGACGTCAACCTGCATCCCCCACCATATTTAAAAAAAAACAGGGTAACTAGTGGATTGTTCGTAATTCTCTTTGGTGATATTAGGAATTCCAAATTAGTTCTTAATTTTGAGATAGTTGCTTTTCATATTTCTAACGCTTTAAATGAGGGGGGTGTAGTTTGACGTCCGGCTGCATCCCCCATTTTGAATATAAAAAAACCAGGAAGGAGTGTGGTTCAAAATTTTTGAAAAGTGGTTCAAAATTAGTTACAAATTGGTTCGAAATTATTAGCATATCAAAACTCGAATATCTTTCGGGAGGGGGGGGGGGTGGTTTGACTGACCTCACTTTCCGGAATTGTGGCGGGTGAGATTTTCTGTCATTTCTGAATAATCGTGACTCATATGTTGAATTTGAACACGAAATAATTGACCAACTTTTTTATTTACTTAATGGGTCATTTTCAGTGCACTAAAATATTGACATAAAATTTTTTTTGTCAAAATTGAAATTATTATAATGTTTTAAAATCGATGAAAAATAATATTTATTTTCAGAGACTTAAGCTTTACCACATTTAAAAAGAATTATAATATAAACCCGATTTATTTATTTTTATTAGGAAATCAATTTAAATGTGGCGACCTGATTTTTTTGCAAAATTTTACGTTATTGCATTTGTTTTCCATGGTAACGCGGAGAGTTTATTTATGTTTGTCCACAGTGGGACACCAGAGATTTTTTAGCATCGGATCAAAAATTTGAGGTTAGGTTACTTATTTTGACTTCGCATTCCGCGCCGCTAAAGCACATAAGTTTTTTTTACTTTCGCTTTTTTCGTAAAGTGTGTGCGGTCTGGCACGCGTCTGTGTAAGTCATGATGCGTTGATGTAGCCCAAACTTGCCATACCGTCATTACCGCCGCTGTACCCTACCACAGCGCAAATAACTCTCTAGGTCTATATGACCGTGTGTTTATTTTGATTTTTCAGACAAAAACAATAAGTTTTTCTATTGCGTTTGTGACTCGGTTTCTGCTAATGCGATACATGTGCCCCTTGGTGTGCTTAAAGACTACGAAAATATAGAATGGATATAGGTACCAATTAGCAATTCCATCGCCCATAAATTTGAACTCTTTAGGGACGCTAGTAAGTGCCTACATACAAGATTTTTTTCATAAAAAACCGAGTAAAATACTAAAATAAAAGAAAACCATTTACTGCAGAATTACTTGCTAAAAAAACGCTACCCAACTACATATTAAAGTAACTGGGTGTAATGTTTAAGGTTGCATTTACGAGTGCATTTATAATTGAATTGGAAACACTCCTGCTAGCGGCTACCACCGATTTAAGGACAACAGGTTAGCTTAAAAAGCATGCCATATTTTATTTTAAACAGGAGCGTCAACGACTGACATGAGTCTTTCCAATCTATAAATGGAGCTTTACTGACCTGTTTTATTAATACTCAAGTATCCGCGTGCTTTTTAAACTCAGGTTGGGATCTAAAATCTATCTTTTGGACTCCAAGATTTCTTCTTCTTTGATAAACTCGGGGTAATGCCCGCGTAGCGTTATTTGTTTTAGAACAATGTTTTTGAAAACATATTTTTGAAAGATAAACAACCTAGAAGAGTTGTCTGTCAGAAAACGTAAAAATACTATTCTGCCCCACTGCGGCCCTTGTTGACAAAACACCTGCAGTTGCCATGGTATCGGGGGCCTTAGGATAGTTGGGGGCTTTAGGTTAGAGGTCGCTTTTCTTATTTTGATTTCCCAATAACATTCAAAACCTTGCTTTAAATTTTCTTATGGTTCTCGACTGTCGAAATAGTATGGCAGTATCTGAAAATAACGTTAAACAAATAAAATTTAATAGGTTACGTTATAATGACAATGATAATCTGTTTAAAATCAAAACATCACCCACAAAACTTCTGTCGTAAAATATTTTCAACTCAAGGAGAAGTAGAAGTTAAACTTTTTTACCGGCTTTCTGTGCATTCGGTCCATAAAACTTAAACGCTGTTGACTGCGCTTTTACTGCTATTCGAATTGCTTTTGGACCCCATCCAACTTTGACTGTTTTTCTAACGTTTATTGCACTATTTACTTTTGATTTTTTTTTATGTGTTTAACTTCTTGCTGTTAAAAAAAAACTTAAAAAAAATGAATAAGAAACGAGTCTAAAATAATTAAAAGTACGATTTATATACACGACAAAAAATATCCCTCAATGAAGTAACGAAAATAATATCTATCATATTTTTACCAAAAAATTATGTTACATGTTTTACCAGAGTTTAACTTTTTATTTAAAAATATCGGTTGTTAAGGAAGCCTAATTAATTTAACATGCAAAAACTTCAAAATAAATACTGAAATAAACTGTATGCTCTCAAAAGAGACACACATAGAAAATCTCTCCTTAAACAGGAGGAACAAAGTTTATAAAGGCTTTCCCCCCAAAATCCATCATACTCGTATCGATAGTGCGTTCCTGGATCCGGTAGGGGGCGCTATCCTCACAGATGGGTCTGAGTCACAGTCGAGCGTGCTGTGCAAAGCTTCAAAATACATATTCATGAGGTTCTCTTTGCTTGGATATATAGCGTGCCATAACAGCTTTCCCTTTCCTAACTGGAGTTTTGTGAGGTACAGGGTGAAAAAATACAAATAGTGGAGTTAAATATAAATAAAAAATTGATGCTAGAAAGCACGGATAGTCCACCATAAAATCAATTATTTTATGTTGACAGGAAATGAAAATATCTCAAAAACTGTAGCTTTGAAAGATTTGAACCTTATGACAAAATTTTTGGGTAATATTTACGAAAACCAAAATCTGAAAACCGCATATCAATAGCTGCTTTAATTCTAAAGTTATGATTTTTTAAATATATTTGAACGTTTTTTTTTCAAATAACTCAGAAACTAAAGCTCCTACGAATTTGGACTTTATAACAAAATTTGTAGTCCATATTTATGGAAACTTAAATCTGTTACAATTTTTTTAAATATTTGATCCCCACCCATCTACCCAAAAGTTAATCGGTTCATGGTCAGCCGATAGAGGATTTTTGTACCAAATTTTTTTAAAATCGAATAAGGCATTCTTGAGTTATCGTGTATACAGACAGACACCAGACCGAGAGACCGACAGACAAATTTTTGACAAAATTGAGAAAAGTCAAATTTTCACGATTTTGATAGTCCCCCATACCATATTGGTATGGTGGACTAAAAAAACAGTTTTACCAACAGAAAACTATTGGATTTTTGGCCTCCTCCACCGGTTCTACCACTGACTGCTTTCAGCCACAGTCCATCCACCAACCAGGAGTACCACAGTAATACATAACGGGTGCAACTTGGAGACTAGACGCCGACACGTGTTTCACCCTTGTTAGGGATCATAAGTGCATCTGACATAAATTTTTATAGTCAAATAATATGAATGATCAAATCAACAAATCATGGACAAATGCTCGGCAAAACATTAGATAACAGAGTGAGGAATAAATTGGACGTTGAGAATATACTCCTCATTCTGTTATCTAATGTTCTGATGATCCCTAACAAGGGTGAAACACGTGTCTACGTTTAGTCTCCAAGTCGAACCCGGTATGTATTCTTGTGGTACTCTGGTAAAAAGCCCGACTGGTGGATGGACTGTGTCTAAAAGTTATATCAGTCAGTGGTAGAACTGGTGGAAGAGGCCAAAAATCCAATAGTTTTCTGTTATTAAAACTTTCTTTTTTATTTATATTTAACCCCACTATGGACATTGGGAATTTATTCCTCATTCTGTGGAAATATTTTAGGTCTTAAGTTTCCATCATGGCCGTAACGTAACGTTTTGGTCTTGCGGCTTTTATTAAAACCATGTAGATACCGAAAATACAATTTTTATAATTTTTTTCTGTTTGTTAGTCTGCTTGTCTATCTGTTTGTTAGATCCAGTTTGTTTCACAAAATCTATTGAACCGATTTTTAGGGGTTCATTATTACATTAGTTGGGGTGCTGGGCAGGACATAGGCTTTACTTCATCAAAATCGGTTCACGGGAACAAAAGTTCTGATCATTTAAAACAAGAAAAATGGGTAAAACCGCACGCGAAGCTGCTGGTTATTCAGCTAGTATACATTAAAATCCCAGCTCTTTTTGAAGGGACGGTCGGCTTGGCAGGTGTTGAGTTGGGTTAGAGTGTATGAAAAGAAAAGCTTTTTGTTTAAAGCAACCCTTGAGCGGATCTAGTTCTATATTTGTTGGCTGCATCTGCAAAAATCCAATAAGAAATACAGCTCTTTAAAGACCTAATTTTAGATATGTTGCGCCATATTGGATTTTTTACATTTGAGCTTTATTTTTTATAAAGCTAAAATTTATCAAAATCGGTTAAGGTACGAAAAACGAAAAAGTTATCAGATCACCCTATTATAATAGGCTCCTAGATGCCGTTTTGTTATTTTATTGGCAGGATTTGACGTAAGGTTTGATTCTGTTTAATTGGTGGGGTGGAAGAATGGCACAGTAGACAATCGACACTTAAAGATAATTTTCGGTTTTATCAGCCATCGTGTCCCTATCTCTATCGAGTCGACCTATCGATCAGGTGTACTTTTAAACTAATGGCGAATGCGTGACAGCTCCAGCTGATCAAATGCGTGAAAACATCGTTTCGTACGCAGGGATGGTCGTAACGTTACGACTCCCTTATCGTATCGTACCTAACGAGCTGGAGCTGTCACGCATTCGCCCTGCACCTGCACCTGCTTGATTGGTCGACTCGATAGAGACAAAGATACGAATGCTGATAAAACTGAAAATTTACTTTAGGTGTCTAGTATCAAATGCTTTCGTATGCTCTTACAAAATATGTGTTACGCCTTGTATACAATAAATTCCTCTGTTTTCCCAAATAGATTCTTATTCTAGATATCAACTGCATGCTTTTTCTATGTTTGTTTTTGTATATATGCGTATTAAATTCTTATCGTTGGCCCCAATAGACCAAAAAGGGTTATTTATGCTTGTTTTGATATAAAATTGATTAAGTATGGCCTTGGGAGTCGTATGAAATGTGGATAATATAATATTTGCAAAAACATGTATGTACCGTATATACAAAAGTTGTCTACTCTATAATAGGGAATAATTGGAGCTCTTCAGTCGAATTGGCATAAGCTAAACCTGCACTGATTCAGGTTACCCTGTAAATTGATACCTAGGGTGTACACACCTTACCAAAAAATTACGCACGCATCAGTAAGCCTTTTTTTTCAACAGACCGGAAAGTATACACTATCCCTACAATTTTTCGTACGGAAAGTATAACTTTACAAAGATGGGACCGAAAAATAAAACATAGACCGGAAAAGGAAGAAGAGACCGAAAAATGATCAGTTTTCAAAACTTTTTTAATTTTGATTTTAATTTTTTTAATTTTTTTGTTATTTTTTTATATTTTTTTGATTTTTTTTTTATTTTTTTTATTATTTTTTTGTATATATTTTTTTTTAACTAAAAAGTTTATTAATGACCTGTAGGTGTAAAAAACAAAAGTACGATACATGACCGGAAAATCACTTTACAGGCCTAGTGACGTAAATATCTGTTGTGACAATATTCTGGGCAGACATTTTGGTTCATCACATGACATAAGCCTACTGGACGTCCCGTTTTTAACGGGACAGTTCCGTTTTTTACCTTTATGTCCTGCGTCTCCAAAAAAGTTTTCGGGATTGGCAAATGTCCCGTTTTTTTGTTGAAGTCCCGTTTTCCTTTTTTTTAAATTAATGTACTACCTCGGATTAACTAAGTTTATATAGATTATGATCTATTGATATGTTCTTATTTACAAAATGGGGGGAAAATTTAGCGCCCTAATAAATTTTCAGAAAAGATTTGTGGCGTAGAGGGCAAAGGGTGAGGGAATAAATCGGAAAAAAGTTTTTCCTCGACCAGGATTTGAACCCGGGACCTCTAGAATACCAGTCTAATGCTCTACCAACTGAGCTACCGAGGAACCGGGGTTTTAACTGGCTATTCGGAAATCTTTTCTTCCGATTCATGTGTTAGTAGTGGGGAGATCTTTGAAGCCTACTGCGGCTTTAAAAACCTAGACATGTTATAAAGACAAGGAGGTACACATTCACGATTATTAGTTGTTCGAAATTTCTATTTATCTATCAACCAACGATACACGACATAAAGCGTTTTATTGAGGGTGTCAGATGGCGAATTTCCAACTAATAATTTCAGCTAAACATATTTACAAAATGGGGGGAAAATTTAGCGCCCTAATAAATTTACAGAAAAGATTGTGGCGTAGAGGGCAAAGGGTGAGGGAATAAATCGGAAAAAAGTTTTTCCTCGACCAGGATTTGAACCCGGGACCTCTAGAATACCAGTCTAATGCTCTACCAACTGAGCTACCGAGGAACCGGGGTTTTAACTGGCTATTCGGAAATCTTTTCGTCCAATTCATGTGTTAGTAGTGGGGAGATCTTTGAAGCCTACTGCGGCTTTAAAAACCTAGACATGTTATAAAGACAAGGAGGTACACATTCACGATTATTAGTTGTTCGAAATTTCTATTTATCTATCAACCAACGATACACGACATATAGCGTTTTATTGAGGGTGTCAGATGGCGAATTTCCAACTAATAATTTCACCTAAACATATTTACAAAATGGGGGAAAATTTAGCGCCCTAATAAATTTACAGAAAAGATTTGTGACGTAGAGGGCCAAGGGTGAGGGAATAAATCGGAAAAAAGTTTTTCCTCGACTAGGATTTGAACCCGGGACCTCTAGAATACCAGTCTAAGGCTCTACCAACTGAGCTGTCGAGGAACCGGGGTTTTAACTGGCTATTCGGAAATCCTTTCGTCCGATTCATGTGTTAGTAGTGGGGAGATCTTTGAAGCCTACTGCGGCTTTAAAAACCTAGACATGTTATAAAGAAAAGGAGGTACACATTCACGATTATTAGTTGTTCGAAATTTCTATTTATCTATCAACCAACGATACACGACATAAAGCGTTTTATTGAGGGTGTCAGATGGCGAATTTCCAACTAATAATTTCAGCTAAACATATTTACAAAATGGGGGAAAATTTAGCGCCCTAATAAATTTACAAAAAAGATTTGTGGCGTAGAGGGCAAAGGGTGAGGGAATACATCGAAAAAAAGTTTTTCCTCGACCAGGATTTGAACCCGGGACCTCTAGAATACCAGTCTAATGCTCTACCAACTGAGCTACCGAGGAACCGGGGTTTTAACTGGCTATTCGGAAATCCTTTCTTCCGATTCATGTGTTAGTAGTGGGGAGATCTTTGAAGCCTACTGCGGCTTTAAAAACCTAGACATGTTATAAAGACAAGGAGGTACACATTCACGATTATTAGTTTTTAGAACAAATTTCTATTTCAAATCCTGGTCGAGGAAAAACTTCTTTCCGATTTATTCCCTCACCCTTTGCCCTCTACGCCACAAATCTTTTCTGTTCTTATTTATTTATGTTCTGTAATGACGCTGTAATGTGTTTTCTGAAGGACATACTGCATAGAATATGCTCTTAATAGGTAGATACCTATACAGCTTCTTTGAAATTGTGCAATTCAAAAACCTAGTCTTTTTTTTCAAATAAAACTATGGATAATTTGATTTTATCAACTATTTATTCAGTGATACGAATCACAAGAACACCGGCCCTTTTGCAATGGCTCCAAAAAAATCAAAATCAACTACAAAATTTCAAAATGATATATGTTACTTTTCCAAAAATTTTCGCCTGAGGCGCCAATTACTTCGAATTCATCATCTATCAGAATTACAATGTCATAATTTCTATTTCTTGTTTTTAATGAGGTGACAGTAGATAAAAAATTTAAAGTCATATATTTCTTTTAAACTTTGAGGACACTAGCTAAACCAATATTCCCATTTCTTTAAATTTTGAATTCTGTGTCTCTGATTCGGGAAATATTCAAGGCGTTTTTATTATAAATTGCATTCTTTTGTTTTCATATTTTACAAAAAAAACAACACCAATTATCGATAATTTTGATGCACTTGTGAATTTACCCTCGAATTGCTTTTTTGTCCATTTTCACCTTTGGCACTATATTAAGTGGACATTTTAGAAAGAGAGGAGATTTTGTCTTGTTTTTCACCAAAAGAAAAATAAAATTTGGTAGGCTTGCATTACATAATATTGCATCTGTTAGATTTTATGCTTTAGATTTTATGCTTTTCCTATACACCAAATTATACCTCCTCGATATCATAAACTGAATTACTATTTGTATAACGAATTTTAAAAAAATTGATACTTCATGAATTCCTTGGCAAAAATGGCTTGTTTCGAAACTATAGCAATATAAAAGAAAAACCTTGTAAAGTTTTAATGTAAGCACACTAACCTACCAAAATACAATATTCTTATGTATTGTTGTAACATTCCACTTGCTAACGTACACTTGTACATAACCTCATCCCCAGCACTTCGGGAAGGAGGTTATGTACAACAGGGTGGGCCTGGTTCCCCCAGAAAGGTTTTTATTGTGATGCCTCATCCTCGCGACCCTGGCGTTTAAGCCAAGGCTCCCACACCCGTCCCCGATCCAAAACTCAGAGAAGTCGAGAGCGAGCCAGGGTTGGATTCACCTAAGCGCTCCCTATCTCCGGTACCCCGACCCCAAAGTGCTGCGTTCCAGGGAGTTGCGGTATGACGTTCCCCAACAGGATTTAGTCACCGGCTTATTTAATCCACCCCCGCGATTTGGACGCACCTGTTGAGAATTACCCAAGTGATATTCACAGAAGGGAGCTCTGGGTCACCTAGGCCGGGTTAATGCTAGTATCTTGCCAATCCAACCCAACACAAGCAAAGGCGTCGCATACTAACTTTCTATTGATTTCCCAACGTCGAGCTCACGTTGGTCTCTATCGAATACTACGTAACTTTCGATTGTTATTTGTATAACCAATTTTAAAAAAATTAATACTTCATGAATTCCTTGGAAAAAATGGCTTTTTTCGAAACTATAGCAATATTAAAGGAAAACCTTGTAAAGTTTTAATGTAAGCACACTAACCTTCCAAAATACAATATTCTTATGTATTGTTGTAACTTTCCACTTGCTAACGTAAGTTAATCTAGATTTTTCTTATAAAAAAGTTTTAATCCCTAAGCAAACATGAATCATTTTATAACTACCTATAAAAAAAATGTCACTTTTAAAGCGCTATAATCGCCCGCCATGGCGATAGTCTCGTGATTCTCTCCTCAAATTATCAGAAACAAATATTTCGGCAACACTGCCGCTTTTCACCCCCGAGTTCATTACGGCCGCCAATCCGCATGCAAATGAGCCTTCGATTTGCGCATTAATTAGGCGGCGGGGCGGCCCGCCCTTTTCCGCCCCCGCCCCCTTCGCGCCGTCCAGTCACCCCTGGTAGTCCGAGAGATGACTGCCTAAATTTACATAAAGTTAGTAAAAATTGTTGAATGAAAATTATATTCAATACATCAAGAAAAAAGGGCGTGGAGTATGAGCGAAGATTACTTGCCACCCAGGTAAGTAGGCAGGTAGGCATATATGGTTTTTTTTTGTTAATTAGATGAGTATTCTAACAAAAACTAACTAGCCAGTTAGCAGTGTTTTTCGAGGTGGTGTATTCACTCCATCTATAGTTTGCGCCGTTTTTTTTTTAATTTAATGCATGGCAATAAAGCTCACCCTTTTTTTCTGGTTTTGCCAATATTTTTGACATGTGACATTACATATTATATGTAAGCTATGCGCAAAACATAGTAAAGTCGATCCGCAACTTTCAAAGCTTTTGAATAACGCGGAACTTTAAATGATATTTTTTACTTATTTACGTATGCGGGGAGTTGCAGCTTTTTACAAAGGGTAGAATGGCGGCTTGGCAAATGTTGGGTTGGACAAGTGGATACGAAAATTTCTGACATAATACGACGTTATTTACAGTCAAAAACGACGTCGCTTTTATATCAAAACCAACGTTGTAAGCGTAAGTCAGTGTATTGAACGGCCCGTTGCGTCGGCGTCCCATACTGTGAATGAATGAATGTAGAAGTTCGGGCATTCTCATGTACGTAGGCGACCTTGCTAAGCCCGTTGCACTCCCACTGTCCATGGTTTAGCCCTGGAAGCCTGCCTTTTTCGTAAAAGAATAGATTTTTCTGGGCTGCTACCTTCTTACATCGCCTGGGACAAACAGATAGTTCCCAAGGTGCGATTCTCTTGACTTAGCCAGAGCCGGACGCTCCAGCAGGACATGCAAAAACGATTCCCAGCGTCTCTAGGTACTTGTTGAGGCAACAGTGTCCTGTTAGAAGCCCTGTTGCTGGTCTCACATTTTTCCTGCCTAGGTGGAGCAAGGACTTCGAGCAGATGCTCTTCAGTCAGCTCTGTTTCAGTTGGACTATCCATACTGACCACGATTTTGACCTGGAGCTTCCTAAGCTCCTTGGCCAATTTATTTACATCAGCGGCGTCCCTAGGCGCCCCTGATGCGTTTCTAGAGTGTCCAATGGGTACTTGTGCAGTTCCCTGTCGAGCCACTTGTGTTGAAGAAGATCTACTGGTTCTTTGAACAGTTCCTTTTTGATCCTTATCTTTAGAGGTTCCACTGGGTACCGGTTTGGTTCCCTGTGTTACCTCCTGGTTGTCGGAGGGTCCTTCTGGAGTTCCTTCACAGATGAGTAAATCGGCTAAAATCACCTCCCCAGCACTTCGGGAAGGAGGTTATGTACAACAGGGTGGGCCTGGTTCCCCCAGAAAGGTTTTTATTATGATGCCTCATCCACGCGACCCTGGCGTTTAAGCCAAGGCTTCCACACCCGTCCCCGATCCACCACTCAGAGAAGTCGAGAGCGAGCCAGGGTTGGATTCACCTAAGCGCTCCCTATCTCCGGTACACCGACCCCAAAGTGCTGCGTTCCAGGGAGTTGCGGTATGACATTCCCCAACAGGATTTAGTCACCGGCTTATTTAGTCCACCCCCGCGATTTGGACGTACCTGTTGAGAATTACCCAAGTGATATTCACAGAAGGGAGCTCTGGGTCACCTCGAACCGGGTTAATGCTAGTATCTTGCCAATCCAACCCAACACAAGCAAAGGCGTCGCATACTAACTTTATATTGATTTCCAAACGTCGAGATCACGTTGGTCTCTATCGAATACTACGTAACTTTCGATTGATTTCACAACGTCGGTCTTATGTTAGTTTCTATTACGTTAAATTAGTTATCCTGCCCAACGGTCAATCGTGGTCGGAATTGACCTACTACGTTCCACTTTTTGACTTAATTTTTGTTGGATTTTCAAATCTGCTTTGACATTATTGTCCTAACTTTACTTTTTAACGTTTTTCTTTGGTTGAAACTTTATTATCTCTATTAAACGAAAATTTAAGTATTTGTCGACTATCTATAGAAAGAGAGCAAACATTTTTTTGTTCAGATGTTGAGAGGGCATAATTGCAGAGATTATTAGATATGGTGTTAGCGTGTGTCCATGGTCGCTATACTGTTACTTTTACAAAACGATTGTATTATGGCAAGTTTTTAGTTTGGGGAACCAGCAGATCCCATCGTTTTCCCAATTGTGGGGCATGGGCTCCATTTCCTTTAGGTTTTTTATATACACAATTTTAAAAAAAATCGTTCAAATTTAGGCTCAGCACTTTCGCGAACCTTTGGTTTATTTGTCAAACCTTAACAAAAGTAATGTTATCTGTGCGACTGACCTACCAATTGAAAACGTTTGCTGCCCGTCGAGCATTCAGACGTAGAATTTACCTACGTCGTTTCAACGTAAGAACTTAGTTTTAGTGACATTTAGTCAATGTTATATATCGGTAGTTGGATAACCGGACCGAATTTGTAAAATTTTAGTTAAAATTTGGTAAGCCGAATTAATCCGACATTTTTAAAAACTTAGCGTCTATCGGCCATTAAATTGATTAATAATTTATCACTAGAACCCACATCACACCACTTCAAAAGCAAAATAAATAAATAAATAAATAAAAATACATATTAAAGAATTTTTGACCCGATCGCCCGTCGGGAAAAATTTCTTTCTTATTATCTGTTAATGAAAAAAATATACTTTAAGTACAATTTAGGTTAATTCGTGGACAATGGTGAGTAATTTTGACATAGAAAATCAAACGTTAAACAAACCTATTTAAAACACAAAATTGGGCTGGCTTGGGTTAGCAGCAAAGAGGAAAGCGATCGTCATTTCAAATCTCCTGTTATTGAAAAATAGACAACGTTAGCAAGCTATCCTTTATTCCTTTTTGTTAGCGTATCTTTGATGCGTTTGTAAAAGCGTCCTTAAAAAAAGAGTTAAAGTTGTGCTTACAACGTACGATGTAACCAAATCAATTCTTGTTCAGTGCTTGATGTACAGTTTAGTTCATGCCGCTCACTTCTATTTTCTTCCTTATCGAAAAAGTGAGAGGGCAATAGAATGGAAAATAGAAAAAAGAAAACAAAATGGTTAGGGTACGCTAGCTGCGTACGAATACTGCAAGGGTGGTCGTAGAGATAGGTGAGACGTAGTCGCTGTTGTACGAAGTATCCGTTCTGAGCATGCACACTTAGATATGATTACGATGAAGCACTCTTTATTTGTGCAACTTTGAGTGTCTAATGTCTACATGAACCCCGTTTGTCCGCTATCTCCAGAACTAACGATATAGTAATTTCACCCCCGCTTTTTGGTCTCGCTAGGCTGTTGCCAATAACCGGCTCGAATGGACGGGGTAAATAGAGAAACGATATAGACTGAAGAAAGAGCAAAACGTCATTTAAAGGGGTTCTATGAACAACGCCCCCCTGCGGAAGGTGGACTTGAGCAAATACTGATAAAAGATTGTGGGCCTTTCGAGGAACTGTTTATTTATTTAAAATTTGAGAGTTATATCTACTTACTTCTCGGGGAAACTTGGGAGGTATCTAGAGGCTCTCTATACATTTAACTATTGTTGTTTTACCAGAGATGGGCAACACATATTACCCTCTCTTTCCATTTTTTGCATGAAAAACATATTTTATCAAATGGACTGATGTTTCGCTGTCTCTTTTTATAATTTCCCCAGAGAATTTTCGAAAGATTGATTTTTTTGTTAGTAAAATATGTCAAGCTTTGACAAAAAAAAACAAAAACTGTCAAAAATCATATATAGAGCGTCTCGGCGTATCTAGCTAACTCATTCTTATTATTGTAAAGGAATGATGTAGTTGGTTTGACTCCCAGGAAAATTTAAAGTTGATTCCGCTCTAGGTTTGAGTTCTATAAAATCAGGAAATATACACACACTTTCAAAATATTGATCCATAATCATATATTCTTGACTATAGTTTTGACACCAATGGACCATAAATCACCAGAACGTATGCCCAGGACGTTCAAGCGATCTACATACGGAGTTTGGCTCAAAAGTCGTATTTCTTGTGTGGACTTAAACGTGATAATGGCTATGGTTGTGAGGACATCCCAATTTATGCATTGATTGCTTCCAACTAGATTTATGGGGTCTTTTTATGACAAAAATATAAAAGTTGGTGGGTTGCCTGATTTTAATGGACGGAGTAAATAGAACAACGGAATATACTGAAGACCGAGCCGAACGTCTTTGATGGGGTTCTAATGATAACTCTCACCCGCAAAAGGTCGACTTGAGCAAATACTGATAAAAGTTTGTTTGCTTTTGGGGAGAACTATTTATTTATTTGAAGTATTCTCAAGCAAACTTGGTGTATATCCATCTAACTCATTCCTAGGGGCACATTATGTATAAGAGGTTTTATTATTATTGGAAAGGAATGCTGTGATTGGCCTCTTGTTGCTTCCGCGTGATTTCGAATGAGGTTTTGGGTCGAAAAAATAAAGAAATATGTGCATACTTCCGAGATATTGCTCTTAGAAAAAAACAAAAGGACAAAAGATCTTGGGTGGAAATAACGAAAATTCAAACTTGGATGAGCATCCCGCAAGAAACATACAAAGGACCAAAGCGAAAAGAGAAATGATTGGAATTTGATGAATTTTCGTTATTTCCACCCAAGATCTTTTGGTCTTTTGTTTTTTGGTTTCTTTTCGGTTGAAGTAACTGATTTGGAGGTTTTTTATAACTTCTTTTTTTGTTTTAATTACCTAAGGAGCATAATACTATTGGAAATATTAATACACCAGGACGAATCCGTATCAGGTAACTTGGATAAGTACTAGTGCGGAACAATACCTATTTATGAGTGATTCAAGGTTGGAAATCAAAGTGTATGATGGTGTGTGTGAAACCACTGATGAGCTCACGCCGGTTAACCACAGCGAAACATCGTTTAATCATTTCTCTTTTCGCTTTGGTCCTTTATGTGTTTCTTGTGGGATGCTCATCCAAGTTTGAATTTTCGTTATTTTCACCCAAGATCTTCTTTTGTTTTTTGGTTTCTTTTCGGTTTCGTTTTTTTTTTGCTCTTTAAACATATCTTCTTGACCACTGTTTTGAAGACAATGGACAAATCCATAAGCGACATTGAGTGGACTTGAGCTTGATAATGGTTATGGTTGTGGAGACATCCTAATTTATGGGGACATGCACAAGTCCTCACAATTTTGTATTGCTTCCAACTAGATTTTTGGGGTCTTTACATGATAAAATTATAAAAAATTCAAATTATGTCCGAAGTGGTTTCAAGCCTTATTTTAAAGGTTAAATAACGGGCTCGAACGGGAAACGATATAGACTGATCACAGAACGATATAAACTGAAGACACGCTCCTCTGCAGAGGTTGATTTTAACCATAACTAATAAAAGATGGTGTGCTTTTGCGAGGAACGGTTTATTTATTTAAAGTTTGAGAGTTATATCTACAGTATTATTCACCCGAACTTTATACAGATTTAAATGATTTAATTGACGTCAATTGTCAACGAGAATTTTTGATTTGACGTTTTGGTAATTTTTTTTTTCCGTAGAGGGAGTGTTGGTTATCGTTCAGTCAGTGATGCATTGTTTTCTTTATTCTTACTTTTATCATGAATGTTGATAATATTGTTCTGAAGATTTCATAAAACTTTTTTGCAAAGTTTTTTATCTCAAATTTTGGAGATAAAAGCATCACTCTCACAAAACCAATATTTCAAATTGTTTATGCTTATTTCCGGCTTTATCTAGTCAAAAATAAAAATACATTTTGTTGTAACATAATATGTCAGTGTCATAAAGCACAAAGCTAGGTTTACTGGTGGCACAATTCTAATGTATTTTAAACAACTTTATTTTGACCAGTCTTCCATGGCAAAAAGGTAAACAAATACTCTTTTCACCAAAATTTCTGTCAGAAAAAACTGAAAAATTCAAATTGGACAACAAACACAATTTGAATTTCTGTCAACTTTCAAACCTGGTTTTGTTCAGAAGGCATTGCGAGGTACACTTGATTTCAAAAAAACCTCATACATGCATTTTTTTCTATGCTACAAAATTTAGCTTTCCATTAGTGTATACTATTATAAGGCATCACCAGCTTAGTATGCCTGACAGGTTAAAATTCAGTGTGACATCCTTAAAAATACCACAGATATCAACATTTACAAAAGTTCAAATTATCAGTCGAGTTATAGAAGGCGGCTGGTCTACAAGAAGAGCGGCGAACCATTTTTGAGCTAATAAAAATACATTACCACGCTGGGCAAAGCGCTGTAACAAAAACAATACCACAGAGAAAAAACAAGAATACAATAAACGGCGATAAAAAAACTGAACGTTTTGCAAATAAATAAAAACAATAATTTTAATAATTAATGGGCTCGCCGTTCTTGTCTAAAACAAGCTGCAGACGAGTCGGCATTGAAAAACTTAAATTTTGAAAATATTGCTTTTCTTCTGAGATGATACCTACGGTTCTTTCAATGGCTTCATTCAACTCTTCTGAATTTCTGGGGAACCAATTTCGCTGATAAATTATCTTCACAATCCGTCCCCAAACATTTTCCATGGAATTTAAATCCGGGCTGTTGGATGGCCAAGGTAGAGTTTCAATATTGTTCTCTCGAAACCAAGTGTTCACTACATTCGCCGTGTGCACAGGGCAGTTATGTTGTTGGTAGATGAACTCATTATTTTCATGCAAGGCCGAAAGAGATGGATACATAATATTACGAAGAATTTTGATGTATCGTTCACTGGTAAATCTACTTTCTATTCTCCAGCAAACACCCATACCCCTTTGCGTTCGGACTTTTTTTTCTAATTTCAAGATGAATAAAGTTAATTTTTTTCACTATTGGCAATCTCAAAATACAATTTTATTTCGGTATAATTTTCCTCCAGCAGTGCTGGAGGGCTCTAGAGGATGGTTTCACCGTGAAACCGGTAGGACATAGCAACACTTTTTCTACCTTGAGCTATCTAACTATAAATAATCAGGAATGAACTAAAAAATCACAATTCAACTAACTAAATTCAGAACTAAACATATCTAGTCCCTATGAAAATCAAAAAAACAATTTTTCTTGTCAGACAGGCACAGACCGTCGTTACACCTGAAAAAAAAATCAAAATATGAAAAACGTATCTGGATAATCTAGTTCGATGAGATCCAGATTTCTCATATTATAGAGCATATCTGCGAGAAGTACCATAGATCGGCATGATGGTCACACGAGTCAAACCTCACTTCTGGGGATACATGAACTTTGTAGCAAGACACTGTGGACAATTGTCTTCCATTTTTTGTGACAGTTTTATTGGCCCCAACAAGTCCAAGAACTGTAGCAGTACGAAATAACTTGAGGGATGGAACTTTTGCTCACTACTACTATTTTCTAATTCCGATCCACAATCACTTATAATCTCGTTTATGAGCGTGAACAAGTCCGTTGACCGGCCTACCGGTATCACCATGAAACCACTAATATTTTTTTACAAAAAATACAGTAACAGTAACATTATCGAACTTAAAAATCTATTGTATAGCTTGCCGGGTATCCTAAAATTACTTAAACACACACACCTAAACAACGTTTACTAAAAACCACGTGTGTAAATAACAAATAATAATATCCAAGTGACCTATGGCGCGAAAAAAATTATTAGAGCGTAACGATACCTAGTAGTTTGAGCTCCGCCCATTGGTATCGCCGTGGATCCGTCAGGAGCTTGGAGAAAAATTATAGAGTAAATGGTTTCACTGAGAAACCGGTAGGCAACAAAGGGATACCCCTCGCACTAAACCATCCCCACGAAAATGTCCTGCGCTCTTGATGTCGTTTGTGTATTCTGGACGCTAAACCAAAATTCTCCGACTATCTGACGATGACTGGAAAATTTTTCCGTCCGTAAAGACTACTTTCTCCCAAAAATCATTCCCTTCTAAAAAATGATTGTCCGCAAAAATTACTCGGGCCTGTTTCTGCTCTTCCGTTAAAAGAGGCTTTGTTTGCTGCAACTTTAAATGATAGATTTGAATTTTGTAACCCACTATAAGCATTTCGCCGGGACCTTGGAAACATGCTTGCAGCGGCAGAATGGGAGCATGTGATAAAAGGATTCTGCCTTAAATGATCAAGGAGTCGTCCGTCTTGCTCTAATGAACTAATTTTCGTCCTGATCCTTCCTTTCTCTTTGTGGTATTGTTTTCGGTCCAGCGCTTGGCGTAGTACTGTATTTTCATTAACTCCAAAATGGTTCGCCGCTCTAACATTATGTTAAGGCAACATTATTTTGACAGCGCCGCGATCAAAAAAGCTTTGGATGCTCAAACGTACGTTCTGGATAACCCCAGCAACCAGGAGCGCCGCGCCATAACAGATGTGTAAGTGCCTAGAAATATGTAGTAATTGTTTACCTTTGTGTGGAACTGTCAAAAATAGTGCCGACTTTATTAAAGTCAGGGTTGCAGTCTTTATGTAATGATAAATACATATGATCTATAATGCCCAACACTTCATTTATTTAGAACTTGCTCGAAGGCAAACCTGCGCAGGATAACCTTGAATCCTAACTCCGTGTAAGGCACTTTAGTACGTCCGAGAATGCGCTTTCAAGTACTGAAAATGACTTGGATATTAGCCCTTTTCAGCACCTTACCTTATATACATGCATTTCATTCATCATCTAAAGATCCCTATGTGCTGCAGCATCGTAGTAAAGACTCTTAGACCTTGACCTTCAGCACTCAAACAGACTGATTTTATTAAGGGCAGCTGTCAAAATTTTTCTATCCACAATAGAAGACATTTATTTGCCACGCGAGTACAAAGTACAAATCAAGTCCAAGTCAAGTTTAATAAGCTCAGTCAAGTCACACCCCCTCTGAAAGATATTCTAGTTTTTATATGCTTATAATTTCGAACCAATTTTGAAATAATTTTGAACCACTTTTACAAATTTTGGACCACACTCTTTCCTGTTTGTTTTTAATATTCAAAATGGGGGGTGCAGCCGGACGTCAAGCTACACCCCCCTCATTTAAAGCGTAGAGAAAAATGAATATATCATCACCAAAAGGAATTTCTAAAAACCCACTAGTAACCCTGTTTTTTTAAAAAACAAGTTACACACCCCCCCCCCAAAAGATATTGGAGTTTGGATATGCTTATAATTTTGAACTAATTTCGAGCTAATTTTTAACAACTTTCTGGTTTTTTTTTAATAATCAAAATGGGGGGTGCAGTCAAGCTAAAAAAACACAGGAAGAAGTGTGGTTCAAAATTTTTAAAAGCGGTTCAAAATAAGTTCTAAATTAGTTCAAAACTATAAGCATATCAAAACTCGAATATCTTTCGGAGGGGGGGGGGGGATTTGGCTTGACTGACCTGTTTAATGCTAATTATAAAAAACTATACCAAAAAAACAATACTTTTCAAACAGCAATTTTAGAACTACTTAAATTCCAGTTTTTTTGTATAACTTCCCATTTCATACTGAGCGTAACAAACACTCTTTTTGCTATCGTGCTGCGCCGTCTAATTACCCCGGGGCATGCGATGAGGGTAATTGATTTTTCACACACGAAAATTGCCGGTATTGGGCCACTATATTTGCTCAAACTGCTCTATTGTGCTGCCCTCCCCTTTTTAGGTCCGTTTGGCACTCACAACAGGTATCGTTTGCCCGAGGCCACACTTCAATTTTTTGACGCCTTTTAAACCCTTTATGTAAGCGAATATTTAATATGTTTCGAGTCTGTTTGAGTGCGCTCGAAAGTGCTTCAGTTAGTTGTGAAAAACGTCGTTAAAGTGAACATTTTTTCGCGTTTTAAAAGTACAATTTAGTTTTTTACCAATTATTATCTGTTGCGTTGATGCCAATGTTCCTGGAAATCGGGAGAATACAAAGTAAAGGGGGTCTTTCTCTTTAAAACCAAAAATTATCCTTTACAAGCTTTCTTGCAGGAATATCGTTTGTTGTTTTTTTAGTAGCAAATTAAACTATTATACAAAATTTTGAGTAAGTAATACTGCATTTAAATTTAATTTCTTAGGCCTTACAAGATTTTACCCCAAAAAATATGACGTCTCTTCTACCTTTTTATGGACATAACAGGAAAAAGTCGGAAACAGATTCTAATAAAATACAACGATCTGCGAAAAGCTCGCAGGGGATTGAAGATTTTACGTTTTCTAAGTGTCATTTCTTTACCACTAAAATATATATGCTGTTAAGGATAAATAATAAAAAAAACTTAATTTGAAGTAAAAACGTGACCGTAATTGATATAAGGAAACAGGTGCTTACAAGCGCGGAGAGGGGGTGGGGGGTGTTAACCAAATTAAAAATTTTTTATTTATCCAAAATTTAATGTCAAAACCATGGTTCAGACAATAACACTTAAAACGCAGGTTTTGACTTAAAATTAATCTAATTTTTGGGAATTTTAGTTGTTTCTTTACTCTAAATTTGCTTGTAAAAATGGTAAAATGCGCCGCGAAAAATACCATCTAAAATCCCATTTTTGACAGCAAAGCTCAGGCAAAATGTTTTGATAAAATTACATTAAAAAGACTATTTTGATGGTGATGTATGAGCGAACGAAATCATAAAAATGAAAAGTGTAATAGCGCTGCAGGCATAAAATTTTGCAATTTATGATTTTTAAAAAAATTAAAGTCCTGTCTGCTGTTATTTGATTGTGCCAATTGTATATAACCTGGTCTGTGAGGGCGGGGTTATCCCGTCCCCCTTCCCTCTCTCGGCGCACCACTGTTATAAGTAAGAAGTCGAGGTCGAGAATAAATTAATAGGCACGGTTCGTTCCAATGCTCCAGACCAATTTTAATATGGCGGCAGACAATTGTTAACTGTCAAAAAACATGTCTAATTTGGAATGGAGTGTTGTAGCCTCGGGACAATTCCGTTCACCGATTTCCTGGATCAAAACTAAATGAATATGTAATCGGTGATACCCGTTTTAATAATTGTAGAATGGTTTAACGATCCTATTTTAAATTTTTTTGAAGGTGTAGGTTTATGGGTTGAGGGTTCTTATTAATGAAACGTTGGCATTTCAAAAAAAGAACGTTTCATTAATAAGATAAACCTCCACCTTAAAAAAAGGTGTTTTAATAGTTATTTACCTAATATGCGCGGAAAGTGATACTTTACCGCACGCGATGGCAGTTGACCGAACAAAGCAAAGCGGGTTCAGTCAAGCCTGCAAGGGCGGTAAAGACACTTTACGCTATTAAGAACAAGATTTTACCTATAAGACTTAAAAATTCCCAGAAATAAACGTAGTCACTTTACCGCCCAGTGTGCTGTAAAGTGCCATAACGATAACTTTACCAAACAGTATGCGGTAAAGTACAATCTTCCACATCCAAAAGAGTGTTATAAAGTGCACTTTACCACAAGCGAGTAGGTAAAAATATGATTGAATCGGCGAGCTTTCCGAAAATAACGGTTTCTTAAGTTTTCATGTAGTACATCAGTGGTGTCAATAATAACCGGTCATAACATCTTTTATTGACTCTAAAGTGGATAGACTGATTTTTAGGACGTCACATAAAAAAGAACGTGGTGTTTGGGACAGTTTTGCCGTTTGAATATTATAGGGCTTATGAGCTAATAAATTTTGGATTTCTGTTTTATTTGCACCTTTTATCTACTAGCCATTCTAAAATGTCGTGGAGCTAACACCATACCATTGTCTAATAGCGCGTCTAAGCGCGACTACAAAACACTGTTTTTATCTTGATAAAAGATGAGGACTGTTCGAGGGGTGACTCGGTCGTCATTTTGTGTACACCAGAAGGTATTTTCTACCAGATTTTTTTGTCAAAAATGCCTCAGAATGCCATAAATTGCCTTAGAGTGCCTTCAAAATGCCTCAAAATACCACGCAATGCCATTGGCGTGTACACCAAAGTGTATTACCGAGCCACCTCTCGGGGCTATTGTTCAATAATTGCACATTCTCCCAGTTCTCAATAGGCCTGAAACTCAGGTATGGTTATTTACTTCTAGTATGCCTCTGATGTTTTTTCCTCGGCTGTAAACATTTATCTCTTAAAATCTGTTAACATTTAAGTTGAGCCTGAATTGCTGACTTCTGACTGCCATTTGATTCAACACATTTTGCAGACCTTCCGGCTTATCTGCTATGATGATCGTGTCTTAAGCATATCTTGGGTTGAAAAGAGAAGATCAAAAGATCTTAGGAGGAAAGAACGAAAACTCAAAATTGGATGAGTGTCCCACAAGGAACACACAAACGACCAAAGCAAGTCACCCTCAATCCAGACATCATTTAACATCATCGCACACTCTGACTACAACTCTGAATCACTCACAAAGAGGCATCGTTCTGCATGGTACTTATTATAAGTCACCTGATACGGGTTCGTCCTGGCGTGTTAATCTTTCCAATAGGAATATGCTCCTAAGACAATTGAAACAAGAAGTTCAAAACTTTTTGAACTCACAAATAGGCATCGTTCCGCATGGTACTTATTATAAGTCACCTGATACGGGTTCGTCCTGGCGTGACAGAGTTGGAAGTCAGAGTGTGCGATGATGTTAAATGATGTCTGGATTGAGGGTGACTGGTGAATCCACTGACGATCCCACGCTCTTTTCGATTTGGTCGTTTGTGTGTTCCTTGTGGGACACTCATCCCATTTTGAATTTTCGTTCTTTCCTCCCAAGATCTTTTGATCTTCTCTTTTTTTAAATTCTTTTCGGTTGATGTAACTGATTTGGAAGTTTTTAACTTATATCTTGGGTTATTGATTTTCGTGCCGCTTATCGTCAGACCCTCTTTGCAGTTGCGAAGTGCATTCTCAGTCTTGGCGAACACTTCTTCATTTTGGGTTGGTTTCTTTTTAATAATTAATTTACAAGTAACGTTCCAAACATTTGTGGTTAAAATGACTTGCATGATACATACCATTACCTGATACATGATATTACCATTGTTGCCAACTTAAGAACAAATTGATGGACAACGTCGTACAATATTTCGACTGCTGCAGTCGCCTTTACAATTTTTCCCAGATTTTCTTTTATTATTTCGTATCAGGCGAAATACCTTCGTTATAAATTAAACGCGCATAGTAGTAAAACTAAAAGCATGTGTACAGAATCCTTCGTTGGGTGTTACTAATTTGCTTGATCCTCTGACCCGACTCAACCTGACCTGACCTGAATTACAGTTTCCAGCATAATAACCATTGTTGCCAACTTAATAAAAGATTGATAGACAACAAGCAATATTTCGAGTTCTGAAGTCATTTTGATCCTTTTTTCTAAGCTTGCTTCTTCTTATTTCGTATATAAGGTCAGGAAAAATATCTTTGTCATAAATAATTTCTGGATCTAAATCCTTTAATGTGTGCACAATATTAAAGCTAAAAGGGTTTATACACGCACCCTTCATTGAGTGTATATCAATATTGCTCAGTCCTGTGCCTGTACACAATCAGTTATTTATGTATTTTAGCGACGTACCTACTTTGGACCATTACTGAAGCTTTAAAAGCAAAGCGTTGCTTTGTATGCGCGCGAGGATGGTGTTTGCAAATACTGATAAATAGTGCCCCGTGTCGGTCTCAAAGCTCTATTTTTTAAAGCGTGGAGAGAGGTATTTTATGTTATAGAGTCAACAAATATAATGAACCCGTTTGACTCCTTCCCGACCAGTCCGATTTCGCTTCTCAGCCAGATAAAAAAAAATTGGTGCTAAGTGTTTACTAGGCATCGGCTCTGTAACGAAAGAACGTTACACAAAATAACGCGTGTCAAAAAAGCGGTATCGAAAAAGCGCTGAACCAAAGAGCGCTGTGACAAAAACTCGCGTGACACATTTTAACGTAGATCTTTACAACTACCAACAAAACTAACTCAACCCAATCTAGTGAAACCAACCCAATCTAGTCAAACCAACCCAATCAAACGAACATTTTATTACCTTTTTTGGACTTTCCAATTTCTGCCATTTTCACCTTACTGAAATAAGCTGTCGAGTGAGGCACTTAGATCGTCACTGTCATAGTTGTTGATTTTTTGTAGTATGGTAGCCGAACAGTGTATTTGTTTTATGACAGTGCTCTTTTGTTTTACAGCGCTCTTTTGTCGCAACGTTCTTTTGTCACAGCTCTTTTTTACAAGCACCTTTTTCTTATAGCGCTGTATTATTACGAGCTGTTTTGTTGTAAACTGTTTTGTTATAATGCTCTTTTGTAACGGGCTCTTTGTTACGCGTTATTTTGTTATGCGTTATTTTGTACAGCGGTCCTTTGTCACAGAGCTCTATTAAGGCGCATTTACACAGACAAACTTTCCTTTGATGTTGAAATGCCGACAAACATTTACACGAGCCTCTTGAGCAAAATGTTCAAAGAAATGTTCGAGCAAAATCTCGTACAAAAAAACACAGGTAAATTTTGGAGAGAATGTTGAGCAAAATTTATTTGAAAAATTGGGAGTATAAAAATTTCTTTACAAATTTAAATTTTATAGTTTTATGGGAATTCATTGAACTTAACTGAAAATAGAAAGACTAAGTTTTAAAACAAAGTATTTTAATTAAGTGCTTTCCGACGGAAAAACGATATGATGTCGAAATTCACGTTTTACCTCATAAGCAACTTCGATTGATTTGATTTTTATAAGGGATATTTCAGTATACCATAATTGGCACTTATTTGTTGCTGATGCTGGGTTAGGAGAAGGTAAAAACCGTAGACTAGTGAGAGGGGGTTTTGGTCAAATGAACATTGACACACAAAATTACATGACAACAAAGAAGGGTCAACGCAGTTTTTTTATGAAAGTTTTAGAACAAATCTTTCCATAAAGAAAGGGCTCTCCGACGCAAAACAAAGAAATTCGTTTTATTTTATTGACGCGTAGAACTTGCGTTTCCGATTTTTTAAATATTGAAATTTTTGGCGATTTTTACAAGCTTTTATTTATGTTCGGCTCAAATCTTGCAACTCAAATTTGGTATTCAATTTCAGTTTTCGGTGTGTGTTTATAGTTGCGGCGATAATACAATAATATGGTATTATTAAGCACCCCCTCCCGCTAATGAGGGAAGTGGAGGAAGAAAAAGATTTATTTTGTTCGATTTCAATTAAAATTGGCATACAGGGGTTTTTAGGGAAGAGAATTATCGAAAGGATGGATTTATGATAGTCTAAAAATTAAAAAATTATTTTAAATAAAAAGAAGCTTTTATAAAATATAAAGTGCACTAAAAAGTAGAAAATAAATTTTAGCATTCTCATATCATAATAATAAAAGCGACGGGCGCAAACTAAAACTAAAAATGTCCATCCATATATCAGAGAAACGTAGAGTAGTTTGGGTTGATTTGGGTTGGATTTACTTTACAAAAAATTGAACTTACAATATCAGATAAAGAATTCTTTATATTTACACGTCGTAGTTGTGGTGACAGTATTTTTTGTACTTATGGTATTTATTGTCTTTTTGATACGTTAGTTATAAACGCCTTACCACTCATATCTCTTTATATTACTTCCTAGTTTAGTCTTTTACAATAATAATTAAATCAAATAAAAAAACCTATTTACATTTTATTAAATCTCAAATATATGAACAAAAGCACGTTCGATTTAAATAATACCCGTTTATTACCCACTTTTACAACCCTACGATCCCGACCCTTGTCTAAAAAATATAATTTAGCAGTAATAGACTAGACTTTTGAATCGGAATGTTGCCCCTTTGCATATTGTTTGTTCATTGTCAGTAATCGACCGTGATTATTACATTAAATTGACAATAAATATCTATCTTCAGCATTTTCATAAACCTTTTGCTTTTTTAAGCAACCCTTGGGGCCTTAAACTTAGTAGGTAAATCTGGTGTGAGGAATTAAAAAAAAACAATCAAAGCTAAGGTTAAAGTAAAGTTACAAAAATATGTTTAAAAAAAAATCCCCTCCCCACCACTCCTCATAGTCGTGAGGCGCGGATTACCGCTTAAAAGTGCAATTTTTGAGTTTTTTGCCGATATTTGAAAAATTCAAAAATTTTTTGGAAAAGAAAAATTTTCTTGGGTTGTTTTTCGAATTTAGGAAAAAAAACCCTTGGAAATAAAAAAACTCGCAAGAAAGTCCCAAAAAAACCCCCGGGCAAAAAAATCCGGGAAAAACCCTAAGAAAAAAATATTATAAGTAACCCTAATCCATGTGACAAAAGTGATAGCCAATAATAATGTTTCGCTTGCCTTCGGCTTTTTTTCACAAAAATTTAAAATAAAAGTTGGTGTTCCATTTTTTTTCAAGAATTGAGATCACTGATCACTGATGTGAAATTTTATGTATTCTCATCTTTAAAAATATGTTTCCAAAACAGATAGCAATAATTTGCTCAAAAATTTACCCGAACAAAATGTTCAAAGAAAAGCTCACAAAAATGTTCGCGCAAAAAATTTTAAATCTTTTGCACGAGCTTTTGTTTGAGCATGTTCGTCTGTGTAATTGCGCCTTTAGGCATCATTGGACGATTGATCCATAATTTACATATTATATTTACTTATATTTATTATATTATATTTATACATATAATATTTACATATAATATTTACATGTAATGAACGACTTAAGTTGGTTGGGAATAAATACTTATTACTAAAAAAAAATGCACTATTATACAAAATATGTTTTCATCTTGGTAATGATCTGGGATAATTGATCTAAACAAAATCGTTGTCTACTATCCTAATAACAGAGAACCTTTCTAGAGCATTTCCGCAATTATATGGTTTTCTTTGTACGTCAGATATTCATAGAGTCAAAAGAAACTTCCGTTCTAGGGTATTCTGTCACATACCAACACACATCGAGTGACAGTGTTTGAATTCTGATCATGACTTCACTTTTTTTGCATACTTATAATTTGTAAGAAGTATGTAAATGTTTGAAACAAACGTTTTTTAGAAAGTTTTTGTGGTATCCAGTTATTATCGTTAGCGAAAAACTTGTCGTCAAAATGTTTAATATCCTTTTTCCCAGGCGTGGGTCACGCTCAAGAAGGGGGGCCGAAAAATTAAATCCACCACTTATTTTCAAGTTAAACTCATTGATTTTGTAAAATGTCAGTCATGGGTCAAACTGTTAAGGTCACCATAGAAAGCACTAATCATCACAATTCATCAGCCATATATAAAAATTATGAGTTGTTAGTTGATTTGTTTTAATAATAATAATATAAATAAAATATAAAATAATATTTGCAGATGTTTGTTTTTTACATGAATCCTGTTTCAGATCTTTTCATCATCATTTCATTTTATAATTCCTAACACCGTACTAATGAGAACCATAGGTGCGAAATCAAGGTCTACGGTTACCATTACCTTTTTTGAGAGCAGGCTCGCTATTCTGTGATTATTTGATAAAAATATTGTTTGAAACTCGCGGCTTCGACAGAGGTCAATTTTCTATAGAATGTTTAAATTTTTGTATTAATTTAAAATATTGAGTATTTTTACAAGTAAATTAAACTTTTTTTTTTTAATTTCTGTTGTTGGCTTTTAGCTAGACGATATACATGGAGATTTAAAATTCCCTAGAAAGATTTGAACAGTGGTTAGATATCATTAATCGAAGAAAACTTACGTGATTATTTTGTTTAAATTTCATATTTTTTTCTCTGAATTAAGGAGTAAAATTTTCTTAGTTTTTTGGGAATCGCTTTTAAAATAATTTACCAAGCAAGTCTACCTGTGCTGACAATGACATGTTTAAGGGTTTTTTTCATATATCTATGAGATACTATAACGGCCCTAGAATTGCTTTTCCCGAGAAAAATGCGTACCAATAATAACTCTCCCAATCAAGTTGGCCTGGAAAAAAACCGATAAACGCAGAGTGTAAGGTCACTACGACGCCAGGCATGGACTTGTAAGTGCATGCGCAGTAGATTTTTGGTTTATGGCCTGGTGACCCAAACAGTTTCAAAGCCAACCGCGATCTTGAATTTTCTCCTTTGTTTTTCAAAGTTATTTTCGTTACACAATTTTGAGCATTTGGGCCATTATAGTATCACATAGTTATATGGTTTTTTTCAAGCATTTTGAAATTGTCAAAGTTTTGTTTTCAAAAATTGATGTTTTTACCACGTAGTAAAGGAGGCTTCTTAGAAAATATTAACAATTTTAAAATTCAAATATCTCTGAAATGATGAAGTCTACGAAAATATATTTTCTTGTTCGGAACAAAATATTCTTTGTAGGGAGTTTTAAATTTCAATCAGATACCGAAAAATCAATTTTTAGAATTTTTTGTTTGTCTGTGTGTTTCAGCATCATGCAAAATATTGATGGGAAGTGCCTTGGATTGCTGGGCAGTACATCTGGGCTTTATTTCATCAAAATAAAAAAAATAGTTAACAATAACGCTTCATTTGTTACCAATATTACAAATAGTGGGTATGTTCTGATATTAAATATTTTCTCGAAATATTAATATCAAATTACAGTACGAAAAATGCATAATCTGAGCCACATAGAAGCTCGGATCGGTATCACATCTGGTTACATTTCTATTCCGTATTATATTCAAACAAAAGTGTCAAAAAATCGTGGACCCTTTAATCAGCAATGCGCATTACACTAAATCCAATCAGTTCGAATGCAAATCATTTTGGAAGAAGAAATAAAGACAACGCATAATTATTATAATCATTTACAAAAGCGACCTCATCTTGCACATTTATTCGCCAGACCCACTAGAAATCTGTGGCGACCCGCGGTTCAAATTAGCCGTATATCTATAAGGGTCCCGGGCTATTTAGGGGTGGGGGTTATGAGACCCCCTACTTACCGACACCTCGTCTATTAACTGTTTTATTGTGACGATTCTCTATCCCTAGGGGTACAGTTCTATAATATGAACGTGCCTAGAGACTGTTTTTTTTTTTTAATGGAGATATGGTGCACTGTCACCTATTATGATGTTCTAATGGGTTGCATAATTGGGGTTGTATGATGGAGAAAAAAATTTGAATAAATATGGATATTCTTAAAATCCTTAGCCACCAAACAGAATAAATAATGTAGTATTGGTATTCAAGTTTATAGTTTTTTTATACCAAATATGGGTTTTTGTAAAAGCTTTCTACATACAGGTAAGAGGATTAATGCAGATATGTATAATGGGTTATGGATATTCTTAAAATTCTCAGTTATTAGGGACTTATTGATATATGAAGTCGGCATAGCCTGACTCCACGGATGTAAAAAAGAAAGGGATTGATAATACCCTTGTGGGAAAATCACTGACGTGTGTCTTCCGCCATTTTCGCCGCCATGTTGTGGAGATTTAGGTTGGCGAAATTGGTTCCTTAATTTTAAATAGTAGTGTGGGAACACTGACTATCAACAGTGTAAAAAAAATAACGTTTCTAGAAAGGTTATTTTTGTTGTTGTTTTTTAATAGAAAAACAAAAAAGTGAAGAACCAAGCAATAAAAACCATTTAAAAGACAGACAAATGCTTGAACGGTCACGCCACAATAATCTCTCTTATTTGGTCCGAGGAATGTGCAAGTTTTAAACAAATAAATTACAACATGGAAACATTACCACGGATC
Source organism: Oxystoma pomonae (assembly GCA_963921995.1). Taxonomy (NCBI): domain Eukaryota; kingdom Metazoa; phylum Arthropoda; class Insecta; order Coleoptera; family Brentidae; genus Oxystoma; species Oxystoma pomonae. Next base: position 86,679,496 of record OY998166.1, on the reverse strand, counting down.
ACCGTCTGTTCGGTACTGTGTGACAATACCCCCAATTTATAAACTCAAAGAGTACTGTCAACCATTGCTGCTGGCGCTCCCGCTCAAGATAAACCTTCACTAAGTCGATCTCTAAATCTGAAACAGGAACTAAAACGTCTAGGGACAGATATGCGCCAACAGTTTATAAATCCGAGGTTGTTATAGGCCTAGAAGATAAGAAAAATAAATGAATAGAGGGAGATACGGAGTTTGCTAATAGCATATATGGATCAGCTGAAAACCAGAGTGATGGCAACCAATCACAAAAAAGTACATTTTTGCCACATCGACTTTTACAAAATTAGAACAATACTTCATGAGTTTTAAAAAGAACATTAAAACAATTAATTTTAATATGTATTTTATCAGTATATTTTTTTTTATTTTTCTTGTTGTCATTTCCATGTGTTTGTAACTTTCTATATGTAATTTTAAGTAAGTATTTTAAGATTTCGTTGTCAATTTTTGTGATATTGTAGCCAGTATCTTTTTGAGAGAAGTAATTATAAGATGTTTTACCAGTTTACTAGAAATAAAGAAAAATCAATATTTATTTTTTAATCTTTATTAACAAAACCTTAATGTTAACATTGTATAATATCTAAATGACATTTTAAACACATTCTTAGGTTAAATTTACCTTAATGTTAATTTTTAACACTAAATTTTGACCCTTATTTATTAAATTGTGACAATGTTTTTGCTAACAATTTTTGTAATAAAAGTTTTCTGATTCTGAAGAACTCAGCAGAAATAGTTATTATTAAGATATCCTTAAGTTTTGGTAAGTTTTCAGCATTTGACATTTTTTTTGTAGATTCGTTTTTTAAGGATGATGCACTTTCCTTATCAAAACTGGCTTTCTGTGTGATTTTGCTTATCTTGATGAAAATCTATCATTGCCCCATAGCAACAAATAAGAAAAATGGCTAAAAATGTTACAAAAGTTTTTGTTTTGAAGCATATTTGTTAAATACTAAGTGGCAATATAACAATTGAAATTTGCCTTTTATTAAAAAAGTCATTTCTTGGTCATATGAATTTAATATTTTTTATGTTTGTGATGCCAGTGCAACGCAACCTATATTTTTCTGCTACTTATTCTCAGACTACAATTTGGTTCATAAATATTATTTACATTTTCACAAAAAGTGCAAAAAACTGATTTTAGGGAAAAGTCAGAATACCAAAATGTTTAACTTTGAACGCAGTATCTCAAAACCCACATACCAGATCACTGTGGAGCAATGATAGATTTTTATCAGGACAATGAAACCTACAACGTATGCAGTTTTGAGCAAAATCCCACATCCTTTATAAAAGATAGAGCTACAAAAAAAATGTTGAATGCTGAAAACTTACCAAAACTCAAGGATATCTTAGTAATAACTTGTTAACTTAGGGAAGGAATGGTTGACACAGTTGTTAGTTAATAGGTTTTTCCACCAAGGTCTTCAAATATTGTAAAACTCCATGCTCGACTCCATGTGCCAAAGATGTACTTTTTTTGTGATCGCTAAATGTTGCTTGACTTGCCATGGCTCTGGCTTTCAGCTTAGCTATATATGCTATTATCAAAGTCAGTATCTCCCTCTATTAATATATTTTTTATTACTGTATCATGTTGGTGCATCTGTTGTTAGCTGTTCTACTCCCTGTGCAGATTCAGATCAACGTAATCAAGGTGTATCTTCAGCGGGAGGGTCAGCAGCAATGGTTGAACCGAACGTTTATTACAATTTATAACGTGTGGCTTAGCAGTACCCTTTGAGTTTATAAATTGGGGGGCAATGTTTCCATATTGTGATTTATTTTTTTGAAACCTGCACATACTCCAGACCAAATGAGAGAGATAAATTGCGTGACCGTTGGAGCATTTGTTTATGACTTGTTTCTTTACTTTTTTGTTTTTGTATTAAAAAACAACAACAAAAATAACCTTTCAAAAAAAATGTCAAATTCAATCATATTTTGACACTGTTGACAGTCAGTGTTCCCACACTACTATTTAAAATTAAGGAAACCAATGTCGCCAACCCAAATCTCCACAACATGGCGGCGAAAATGGCGGAAGACACGCGGCAGTGATTTTCATGAAAATTACCCATAGGTATTAGCAATCCAAGGTTTCTACATCCGTGCCTGACTCGCCACTATTTCTGATATTTCCGTACGAAGGTTGAAAGGTTTCTGACATTTTTGTCATATAAATATGCCATCTAAACATGCTCATATTGTGCCATTCTTAAAGTTGACAAATTAAAGTTAATGCCGTTCTTCATTAAAGGCAGGCACAAACATTATGAAAGTCGACATTATTGTTGTTGACATATTTAGACAACAATAATGTCAGAATCCTTTTAAACTTCGTGCGGAATTGTCAAAAATAGGGCCGTCTTTATTAAAGTCAGGTTATGCCGACTTTATGTACCGATAAGTCCCTACTAACCAAAATAAATTATTTAGTTATGGTTATTTGTAGAACAGTTGATGTATAAAAAAAGCGGTAATAGAGTTTTCTAAGACCTGTTAACATTTTTTATTTGCCCATGCAATGGTACATCGTGTAAAAAAACACTTTTATATACCTCTATCAAAAACTCGATTCTAGTCATTGTTCACAAATTTCGAAACAAATTGTAGTGTAAAAAGACCGAAGTTACCACCATCCATCGTTTAGAGCATTAAGTTTTCTCAAAATGTTTGGCATTTCTTCTGCTGGTGTCAATATTAAAATTTAAATCTAATTACTTAATAAAATTGTAATAGTGAATGCGACATAGATTTTGCCCATACCTACATAAAATGTCATAAAAACATTTGAAAAAAATATAATTATAATATATTATATACCTAGGGATTAAGGTGGCAGTTTTTTCCTATTCTAAGGCCCCTCCCCCCTTCTAATTTAGTTTCTAGTATTAAAATGTTCTATTACTTTGTTTGCAATTTTCTCCCTAAAATTTAATTTTAATCCTTTACATTTATTTTAGTCTCTAGGGGGAAACGTGCCATTCCCAAGCAACAATTTTTAGTTGCCTTAGTTGCCATAACTAGAAAATACAATGAAACGACGCCACACCGTTGTTTATAACTAGGGTAAATTTGGCAACCATCTAACAACGTTTATTTTTACTGGAGTACTGTGAATGGGGTTTTCAACGACCGCAACGAACGACGGATCAACGACGCCAAAACGGTTATAATTAACTAAAGTTAATTAATTTACGTTCTTTCAACGTTCCCTTTTACGAGACAATTGTGGCCAAATAATCAATGCAGGTGCGACCAGTTTCAAAATATAATAACTATAGATAGAGGGCACGTCCTTAGTCGCAAAACGATTAGGTTTTCAGTAAACCAAGAAATGATTATTGCCGCCATACTGTTCTGATCTTTCTTTAGTACTCTTTTAGACTGGTTACAGTAAGTACTCTTTTAGACTGGCTATAGTTTATAAAAAAAATAATTAAAAAAAAAATAAAACTAAGGTTCGTTGGTAAATTTAAAAACTCTTTTCTACTAGCGTGAGGAAAATTCACCTTTCTGTACTGTTTTGCGTGCGAAAAAGTGCTAGTGCGGAGAAGTGAAAAATAAAAAATAAATATATTGCTACATTTTTAAAACTTTTCTTTTTTGTGTTAGGTAAACATTTTAGTCACGATAAATAAACAATAACATTTTTGAAATTCCTTTTATTGGGTTGAATGAATACTCAAGTCAAGCGAGTAGAAAAAAATATTGTACCTAACTCGCGCGTAAAGTGACTTTTCCGCCCTTAATTGCTGACCGAACGACGCGTTAGCAATCGCGTGCGGAAAAGTGGCACTTTCCGCACTAGTTAGGTAAACTACTATAAAAAGCCACTTTAAAGTTATACATTAACTGTAAGTTACCTAACTACGTATTTTGCAAACGTGAAAGTCTTGATTCCAAATCAATTTATTATCCAGAGGTCACTTCAGTCGTAGTCGCTTCGGCGACGCACAGAGGTCATTTTAATTTTATTAGAAATTAATAAATCGAAAAATAAAATTAACTCAAAAACCAACATTTGATAACGCATTTGTGAGCTAATTAGCCAAAAACGTCACTTTTGCAATAAAATGTTTTTTATCTGATCATTGGTGATTGTGACGGACAGTGCATTGTTTTGTCAGGTGTTTACTTTGATGGGGTTCTGAGTTTTAGTTATGGCATTTTAAAATTCCCAAGAATTTAGTTGTGTAACAATTTTTAAAACAAATTTTGTGAAACGAAGTATTTTAAGGTAACTTCTTTTAAATAAAAAGTTTATAATATATTTAAGTTTTGTGCATATAAGGAAAAAACTGTGTTGAGTTTAATACTCACACAAGTACAATTTGTTTTTAAACTGGACTTTGTAGACTGCCAAATCCAGGATTTATACAGATTTATTTTTAAAATATGTTGTTAATATACCTAGTTCTTTTTTCTTAAGAATCGTTCCAAATTTGGCTGCCAAGAAGTGCCAAGCTATTACTTAACGTGCTCTATACAGACCGCTTCAAGCTACTGCGAACATAGGGGGAATCAAGTCCAATTTCCTCTCCGTGCTGTACGACCAAGGTGGATTCGAAGCACGCTGCAGTGTTATCTTTTGGAAATTCATTTTGTTTTTATTATTTTGTTTTATTTCTGCCTTGCTCGAGAAACAGATGGGTAAGTTCTTAATTGAAATAATACATTTTTAAAACTAAAAATGGATGTCTACGAAGTTGCCGAAAAAGTGCAGATGGTCAAATGGTCAAATCGTCATAACCCAACACACGTTCGATATTGGTCGAGGGAAAATTTGCATTTGTATTTTGACGTAAGAACACAGTATCCCCAAAAACTAAATGTTTGGGGGGGGGTATTGTAGGGGAACACGTAATTGGGCCATTTTTTATTAACGGCAATTGCAATTTGAATGGTCCTAGATACTTGGATCTACTGCAGCAGCACATTATTCCAACTGCTAGGCAGTTGTTAGGTGTAAGATTTGGTGAAACATGGTTTCAACAAGATGGTTGTTCCGCTCACAATGTTGGCCTTCTTAGGGAATATCTTGATAATGTATTTCCTAATCGGGTTATAAGTACACGGGGAACTATTTTATGGCCAGCTCGATCTCCCGATCTTGCTCCTAATGACTTCTATCTGTTTTTGAAGAAGCTTTTCAAATTATCACCCCTAACATGCTTGGAAACGTTGGAAGGGGTTTTTATAGTAGGCTCGGATATTGTCTAGCCGAGCAAGGAGGATTTTTCGAACATTTGCTTTAATTTTTTTTTGACTGGGAGAATCTTTTTGGTTTTTAGAATGTATTATTTTATTTTGAGAACTTGCTTTTATTTTGTTTCTCCTTATTATTTTCATTGTAACACGTCGTCACTGATAAATCTGAGCAGTTGACAATAAAACGCTCTTATTTATCAGTGACAAAAAATAAGAAAATTACATTTGCGTATTTATTGACCAAATTCCGGTTTCATTGACTACGCTCCACACAGCACCGTGGTTAGAGGCGTACTAAATACAAGGCGAACGGCGGCGAATGGCAGCGAATGGCGATCGGAAGCCTGAGTTTTGGTTGCTTCACTGATAGGCGTGCGGTGTCTCTGCATGTACGTACACTGGCAAATTAGACTTCTTTCGCCCTATGTTCGCAGTAGCTTGAAGCGGTCTGTATATGTATGTACATATAGATATGTGTGTATAGGATGTCAGTAAATCTTAAATAGCGTTTACTTATCTGATCAGCTTGGCATGCTTTTATTCTCCCAGTGACATTAAAATAATATGGGGCTAAGAAATTGACAGCTCCCCCGTCTTCAAGAGGCTAAAGGAGAGTACTATTTAAGTATGTCCGATTTAGTTAAAAATTGGTATGTCGGAGTAGGTACTGAGGAATTACAATTAAAAATTTTAAATCAGATTTTCAAAATTCAATATGGCATAAAGGAGTTCAAATTACCGATTGAGTGTCAATATTTAAACCAGCGGCGTACTGACAAAAAGTGGAGCCCGGGGCGGTATCTTTAGATGGGGGGCCCCCCTCTCATTTTTTTATATACTTATATTAGTTTTATTTGACAAAAACACAATATTAAATCCTAAAATTTTTATAAATATGATATTTACAGGTACCTATTTATAAAAAACAAATTTAAGCCAACTAAAAAAGCTGAAAAAATTAATTTATATAAATCTTTTTTTTATAGCTTAACTTTTTTGGTTCTCGATGCAAAAAAATATTTCTGTCCGTTCTTCACCCAAAATTAAAGAGAAATAGTGGAAAATAGTAATATTAAAACAATATAATTATTCTTGCCTAAAAATTAAGCCATTTATGAAAAAATTATTTAAGAACATCGCCAAAATATCAAACTGTAAAGATTAAAATGTCACAACAATGAAAGTCACCGAGTAAAAAGGCACATCGCTATGGAAACCATTGTTATTTCAATTACCAACCGGCTTGATTTATAGTGTAAAGATGGTGGCTTGCGAGAAGTGCTCTTCGTTCGAGATTTTTGAAAGTATTTTCCTGTTTTTCTTGGATTTTTTGATAAAGGTATTAAAAAAAATAGGGTTAACAACTCGTGGCTCAACTCTGCTTTTTTTACTCGCGTTTTTAAATACAAATACCTCGCGGCGCTCGTTATTTAAACCAACGCTTGTAAAAAAAGCTCTATTTTAGCCACTAGTTGTGGAAACTACTATTTTTCTACCATTTACCTTTGCAAACGCTTCCATAACTTCATGTTTTTAACCACTTTGATCTCAATGGATAAAATCGCCAAACTAGTTATCCGTTCTTGCCTCATAGGCTCATTATGGAGCTCAAATAATTTTTAATAAATTTTAATTTTAAAAAACTGCGCTCACATATAGCGTTTGAAATGCATAATGTAATAAATAGTTTCAGATTAAAAAAAAGAATTGAAACTAAATCGCAAAATTCATATTTAACAATAAATTTAAGAAAATCTAAACAGCTTCAAGGCAATAATTTTTATTACCAAAGAATCAATTTAATATATTCAGAAATATGGTTGATTTAGACAAAGGGATGCTGGAACTTATAAAATCAAAAATATATTTTTTAGGGTTTCAACCTTGGGAACAATAACTTTCTTCGAGTAATGAAATAAGCAAGTGTAAGATTTTTATGTCTTTTTTTCTAAGTATTTAGCGATCTACTGATGTTTTTCTTTCATAATTCTGACGGGTTATGCCAGGCAATTATCTTTTTTGGTTATGCTCTCTGTCATTGAGATTTTACAGGGAAAACCTTTCAAAAATCGTAGTATAGGACCTAACAGTAAGCTATTTTTAATTTTAGTAAGATCACAACGCTGGGAGAAAGATTGTATGAAGAGATTAACAATACAGTGTGAAAATAAGGTATGTATATCGTATGCGTAAATGTTAATAATAATTTATGTGCAGTTGTACATACTTGACCTATTTAGGTTGCATTAGGTTTGGTCATATGAAATATCTAATAGCGCTTTCGTTTATTGCTCTAAAACGACTCACGCGTACTCCAAGATAGATCCGGAAAGGATTTGGATGTTCGATTATGTACTCCTGCTCCGAGTAGCGTGTTCGTTTTTCCGAATCTGTTGCTCCGGATTTGAAACAGCAAAATCGCGAGAGGACAGAGCAAAACAATGTCATGACCGTACTTTTTTGAAATATATCAAATCTGGTATGGAATTCGACCAGGGCCTTAACTACATGAAAAACAAATGACTATCTGCTAGTGGAACATCTATTAAAACATCGGTAAACCGCTAATTCTTTAGTAGAAAAATAGCAAAAAAGTTCAACTTCGAACACTAATATCTCCGAAACTATACGTGTCTAAGGATTTAAAGGTTGTCCAGAATTAAATTATCTACAACATATCAAAATTGAGTTGCTAGAGTTTACACGCTGTTTTCACGTAAGGTTAAGTCGCCTTTGGCAACGTTAAAAAATCGACAATTGTTCCAAAATACGATATTAGTTAAAAAAGCAAAAAAAACCTTGTCTTGCTTGTTATTAAGCCAGCCCCATTGACAAAGTTCTACTTTATCCTCGACTTACATTCTGGGCTGCAAAATATCATTCGTGCTGATTTTCCTTTCCCATCAAGCGCAAGCCCAAAAATGTACTAATGGTGTCGGGTGCCAAAATGCAATATTTTAGCAAATACCGATTTTTTTGATGTATACGTTTTTATTGTTCACGGTTTCCCGTATTTGGGAGGGTAAATTTATATCGAGATAATTACGTATTTTCGCAGTAGCCTCGGATATTGTTACATACGGGTCATTGCGCAAGTTGTTGTTGGCGAAGGTTTAGGACATTTTTTGCCAGAAATAAGGGAAATAAATAATAAAATTTTGGGGCGTAACAATAGGAAAACCAGGATATTTATTGCGGGAATCGCTCGTGAACAGATTGCCATAAAATATAACTATGTGAGAAAACTTTGTTATACTTATTTCTGTATCGAACGCAGTAAATAAAAATAATTATTTATAAAAAGTAAATTTACTTTATTGTTTGGCCAAGTAACTAAATTGCCGCTCGGCGAGAGATAAAGTAAAAAAACACTCGCTCCTTGGAAAAGTGCAACAACTTTTCGCTCGGTTGTAGATTTTTCAATTGGATCGCAAACAATTTTTTCCTCTAAAAACTGTGTATGTGTAGCAACTTTCGTTGAATAGGTGTGAATTTTTGAATATATTTACCTCCTTTTCCCCATACATTGAGCCCTGTAATTTTTTCTTTCAATATTTAGGGTATAACATTTTTACCGGGGTATAGCATAAACATCTGGGACGCCATATCAAAAAAGATGCTAGGGAGGTTTAAAATGAAGTGTTTATTATATCACTTGTATATGTTATTTTCAAGGTCATGCATCAACTAAACTTTTTTGTCATAGTAAGCGGCGATAGGAAAACAAGAATTAGTGGCCCCCTTGTCGTTTTTGCTTTTTTACGAAATTGGATAAAATAAAATGTGGTTATAGGTCGCCATTTTGATATGTCAGACGCCATATTGAAACGCGTTATAGCTGAACCAATTTTTTTTAACAATATTGTTGGACTTTACCTTCTTATTTTTCCTACCAAATTTGGTCCTCTTCGCTTTAATGGTTGATGAATAGCGCCCTTTCGTAAGTTATTTTTGCAATATGTTAATTTTACTGGGGTATTTTTCAAGGTTATGAAGCTTCACACTACATCAAACTATAAGGATCGAATTTGGCATACATGCCTAATACTTTAAGGTATACTTTAAGTGTTACTAGCCAAACGTCGAATTATTAAGATTGTTTGAAGATAAAATGGCATCTTTAATGTCATTTAAGGTCGGATGACCTTAAAAGTCAATTTTTTGGAATCCTCGTTCCGGAATTATATGGAACCGAGTATAATCATGCCCCGGTTGCGAAAGTTGTCTTCCTAAAATATGACGTTATATCAACCCTTTCTACATGGATGCGATAACACTCAATTCTGTGATTAAAGAGCTATCAATCCCACATAGTCACAAAACTCCTTCAAAACAACAAACAAAATCCCACGAACCCCCTTTACTATAACTGGGTTTTGGAGTGCAATTATTTGTTTAAAAATTATATTCATTATATAATAGTTATTTATGGTACTAGTGTGTTATGTTAAAAATAAGTCACGTGAGAAAGATTTATATCACGAGGCCGTCAGGCTAGTGAGTTTTGGATTATAACACACTAGTGTGTGATTTGATAGTTTATTTGTCTAAAATGACAGTCATAACTGTGATGTGTTGGACAAATAAATTATTGTGTAATGGCGTCTCACCACATGTTTGTTTTAATGACAAGAAAAAAATTCCTGTGTCCTGATGGATTGAACTACTATACCGTTTGTTAAATTAGTTGTTTAGTGTTGTGTGTATTTTTTTAAACTGGCATTTAATGAAGGGCGTGTAAACCCTCGGAGAAAGCGACTTTATTTTGTAATTGTTGCTTATGCGGATTTCGGGGTGCAAGTAACGTTAAATCTAGCCTTAATTTTAGGGGGGTAATCAGATACTGAATATTTTGTTGCCAAAAAAATCTTTGAAAACATCGCTGGCAAAATTTTTAAATGCCATATTTACGCATTTTGAATCTTGGTGAGCAAAAATTTCCAAAAATTCATCTCAACGATGCTATATCACCTACAGCAATTTAGGCAGGAAGTTTTGAAGGTACTGAGGTTCCCAACACTCGTGAGGAGTATTTTTTTTTCCCACTTTAACATGTTAAGTTCCACCATGAAATTTTTTTTGGGTGTTTCTCTTGATCGGGACGTAGAGCTTTCTGATAGATAATAAAAACTCATATTTTGTCTATTTATTGATGTATTTTGAAATCTCCAAAGAAGTATTTTCCTTCAAATTGTCTGCTTTTTTGTAAGATGTTAATGTGTTAAAATTATATTTTGTACAATGAGTTTCATCGATTTTATTTAATTACCCAAATTTTTGATTTAAAATTTAAAAACCGTCAAAGTCGGTCTTTTCTTGCAATTGACATCAGGTATATAGGTACTGGGTAAGTCAAAACACAATAGATATGGTAATGAATATAAAGGATATCGCCCTTTTTAAATGGAAATTTTTATTGGTTAGAATTGCCTGATTTTATATGTTGTAGTACTCGTCCTAAGAAGATTTTTGTTTCATACGGAAAAAAATCTATTCTATATTTAAGAATAGCTCTATTCTTGAAAAATTACATATCCTTTAAGTATATTATTCTTAGTATAAGAATAGGGATTATTAGAATTAAGCAATTACCTATTCTTGATCTTTGAAGGCTCTTATACTTAAATAGAAACCAAATATACTTTAAATAAGAAGAGGCAGTAATTTAAATCAAAACCAAAGCTATTATTAAATCAAATAACTTCTAGAGGTAAACCGATAAGAGTTTATTATTTTTTCAAAAAACAGGCAGTTTACTTGAACTAAAACCAGAAATTCTTCTTTGAAAACGAAAACATATTAAAACCAAGTCTAAAAAAAACACTTGTCACAAGAAAAAGATAAATCTTGACCTAAAATATGTTACGAATTGATTGAATCATACTTTAAACTTAGTTTAACTACAAAGGTTTAATTTGGATCAAGTCCTTTTATTATTGCTATAGAGTTTTAGTTATTTTTAAAATAAGAAGAGCTGTACTAAAAACAAGAAATATCGAATCGCACCGTAAGACCGCTTGGCTAATCCATTCTCCCTCTTTGTTGTTTGATATAAACGCCTAAAAAGTTAAATACTTTCCTTATATTGATAGGAGAAACCGAGTATCATTATGTATACTCACGGTTGTTAAGAAGTGTGGATGAAGTGGCGCCTCTTTTGCAAGAGCGTTTCAGAGCGTGCTGTCGCGAGAGTCGGTGCGAAGTTGTGGTCATAACATCTCGCTGGCAGCTTGCGGAAGTTTTCTGATATATGCGTGAGCCGCAGAAACTCGGCACTGGAAGTACGCCATATAATCCACCTATGGAAATGTAAGTCTTTTCAATTTTTATCCAATAATCTTGTTGATCTGATTCTGCTACGGGACTGAATCACCATAGTTATAGGAGAAGGGTTATTTTGCAAGTGACAGGCTTACGATACGTTATAGTAAAGTAATATTATTATATTAGCACATATTATATGTGTGCTACTTTTGTTTTAATTATAATTGGTGTTAAGTGAAATATAAGGTCGGTTTCAGTCAAGCATAAGAACTATTTGAGGTAAGTATAGTTTTTTCTTAATAAGTATAAAATATTATTTGATTGAAGTATAGTTACTTTTGCGTTAAAAACATGTTATTCTAGTTCGAATAGCATTTGACATCAATACAACCTAAAGCATTGTTCGAAACAAGCAAAGAGAGAATTTGAATTAAGTATTGCGTCCGCTTAAAGTAAAAAACCACAGTGTCTTAAAATAACTATAGACCTATATTTTAATTATCATATAAATTACACTTGTCTCAACGCTAGTCATGCATTATATTTAAGAATAGGATATCACTTAGATAAAGAATAACTAGAGTTGAGGATATCGAAGATGAGGCTATTCTTGGATCAAGATTAATAATCTTGTTCCAAGAAGAGCTTTTTTTCCGTGTATTGCGCCAACTTTCTTCTCCTCCCAGAAGTACCTCAAAAGGGACGTCAAAGTCGTCGATTTCGTTCTTTTTAGCAATTTTTGAATTATTGTACTGGACATATTGGCAAACCGACCAGAATCTATTTTTTTTTTTGAATTTACCATGACGGATCTAAGATAGCAGTGCAATTTTGACGTTTAAAATTTTATATTTAAAAAGGCAGTTATGGCAAATTCAAAAAAAAAATAAGATTTTGGTTGGTTTGCAAATAAGGTCAGTACAATAATTAAAAAATTGCTAAAAAGAGCGAAATCGACGACTTTGACGTCACTTTTCGGATACTTCTGGGAGGGGTAGAGAGTTAGCGCGATATAAAAAATAGGACGAGTTTATTTAAAAAGGGCGATATTCTTTATATTCATTACCTATATATCTGATGTCACTTGCAAAAAAAAGACCGACTTTGGCGGTTTTTAAATTTTAAATAAAAAATTTCAGTAATTAAATAAAATCGATGAAACTCATTGTACAAAATTTTAAAAATATAGTACTTCAACATATAAAAAAATCAGGCAATTCTACCAAATACAAATTTTCATTTAAAAAGGACGGTGCTAGAAAGCAAGAATAGTACACCATGCAATTAATTATTTTATGTTGCTTTGGAAGCTTTGAAGTTTATAACAAAATTTTTGGGGAATATTTACGGAAACCAAAATCTGAAAACCGCATATCAAGCTGCTTTACTTCTAAAGTTATGATTTTTTAAAATTATTTTAACGTTTATTAAAAACTCGGATACAAAAGCTCCCATGAATTTGGACTTTATAACAAAATTTCTAGTCCATATTCATGGAAACTTAAATCTGAAAATCGTATATCGCTACTTGCTTTTGTTTCAAAGTTACGATTTTTTAAACTATTTTAGCTCCCTTTTCCCCCCTTTAACCTCCTCACCACCCTACCAAAAAGTTAATCAGTTCATGATCAGCCGATAGAGGATTTTTGTACCAAATTTCGTTAAAATCAATTAAGGCGTTCTTCAGTAATCGTGTAAAGCAAAACAGACAACAGACCGACAGACAACTTACGATTAAGGTGTTTTGGATCTTTAGTAACTAATTTTTGATAAAATTAAGAAAAGTCAAAATTTCTCGATTTTAATAGTCCCGCATACCATATTGGTTTATTAATTTTTACACTTGGAAAGAAAAAGTTTAGTTGGGTTGAGTTTGTTTTGTTTGAAAGAACAACAATACAAAAATGAAAATAATTTTTTTTTTACTTTTGATTCACTTAAGCTTTAAACCTGGTTCAGGTGTAGCCTAAATAGAAAATTGTCTATTTTCTATACAGCAATACGTTTTCTCTGCATCAACTCTTTTAATGCATATCCTTTGTTTAACCCTATAATTTAACTCTTTCTTAGCTTTAACTCTATTCTGGGCGTAATAGAACGATCATACCCTGAGAAGTGACCAATCGCACAAAAGTCATTTGACCGACGCACGCAAAAAATTCAAAATGTAAATTTTTCCCTATATGGTTGTCAAGATACTAGGCGAATAGTTGGCCAAAGAATAAACTATGTATTCAACATCAAATTTCAAATAGAGCACTCAGAGTATGACAATATTCAACTGTTAATATCTCGAAAACAGTTGAAGATCGACATAGGGTACGTTATATAAAAATGGTTAGAATTTCAAAACAGAATGCAAAAATGCAATAATATACTGGCTGTTTCATTTGAAAGTTTCGGTTGGCATTCTTTTTAATATACACTATATGCATAAAAATATTCAAGTATACTGTAACATTTATATATTGTGTCAATTACTTTAAAGTAAATTTGATTGTTCTAAACTAACATTTTTAGTTTAATTTTGTGAAGTGAGCTTAAAATTAAAATATCATGTGACTTTAACTGTAACCAAAATTATCACGTGATTGGACACTTTTAAATAGTCACGTGACCATCAGTGCTATATTCAAACTTTATTTGACATCCCAACATTTTTGGCTAAATAAAACCCATTCAAGCTCCATTCGTCTTTCAATCTACATGTCCTTCGTACATCTCCTTACACACCACCATCACAAATTTAGCTAATTAATAAATATATATATTTTACCTCTTAAAAATGTCTTAAGATAAATGTGAAAATTTAGACGATCATCCTGTGTATCAGCTAAATAAGAATAAATTTATCTTTTTATTAAAACTAAATATTTATTACGATTAAATTGCAATGTGGAAGTATTTTTTAATATCCGCGTTTTTACAAAAATCGACCACTGTGCGAGTTCCACTCTAAAAGACGCTCAAGTTTACCGTAGCATGCGCATTAGCGAGTTCGCTCACGTGATGGTTTCGTCCAATAGCGTGCTCTGGAATAATACCAGTGACGTTCTTCACACGGGCTTTCCTACAACTCCCAACTACTGGGTCTAGTCGAGAGAACGGCTTCGCTCAAAAATTGTTGTTCGAGACAGCTCTGCGCGTGCCCATAATAGTTTGGTGATTATTCGATCGTCTCGTCACTACTTTTAAGCGCGTTTATTGGTTGAAACTACTTTTCTTCTCTCAGGCGAACGATCACTTCCTATGACTCCCAGAATCGGTACCCTGATGGCTTTACACTATTTAGGTATTTAATTTAAATAAAACTATTTTTTTCTATAGATGTATATTTATTTGTAAATGTAACGTTGGGAAACTCGATACTTTTAATATGCTTTCGTGCTGTCCCGCATGTCCAAAAAACCTAAAAAAAGAACCGGGTCCGCTGCGGCTTGACACCCTCCATAAAAATATAATCCTCTTAGGACTTGAAGCCTTTTGTGCAAAGGCGTTTGCGCGGTTTAATATCAATACGGTTTTATCTGATCCTATCTGGATCTGTCTTTCTGTCTGATGTTTGTCCATCTGCTGTGCGCTTAATTTACGCTTCTACAACGGGTGCCGAACGAAAAAATCTTTAAAAGCTTTTTTGTTTCGCGCCCGGTGGCTAACGTGCTGGAAAATCTGATAAAGAGTAAAAAAGTGTGGTTGCGTACAACAGTTGTGAGGTATTCTGACAAGGCGTAAGATACCCTTCTTGTTGTGGTTTTTTTTCCTAAATATATTTTCTTTTTCAAGGGTTATTTAAGTTCTAGTTTCCTTGTCACAATTCTTACACATTTAACAAAAGGACATTCACTGGTAAAAGACATAATTTTAAAGCAAACACCTAACATGAAATAATATTTTAAATCTGTTCTCGCCGTGGTAGTCTTTGAGCGACTTGAGTATAACGGCGAGAACAGATTTAAAATATAATATTGTTTCATGTTAAGGCGCATTTACACAGACAAACTTTCCTTTGATGTTGAAATGCCGACAAACATTTACACAAGCCTCTTGAGCAAAATGTTCAAAGAAATGTTCGAGCAAAATCTCGTACAAAAAAACACACGTAAATTTTGGAGAGAATGTTGAGCAAAATTTGTTTGAAGAATTGGGGGTATAAAAATTTCTTTACAAATTTAAATTTTATAGTGTTATGGGAATTCATTGAACTTAACTGAAAATAGAAAGACTAAGTTTTAAAACAAGGTATTTTAATTAAGTGCTTTCCGACGGAAAAACGATATGATGTCGAAATTCACGTTTTACCTCATAAGCAACTTCGATTGATCTGATTTTTATAGGGGATATCCCAGTATACTTGTAACTTTTTTGGGGTTGTACAAAAAACGACAATAAAAAAAATAATATTTGGCAATTATTTATTGCTCTTGCCTGTAAAATATAATGATAAAAATTTACGTTTAAAAGAATATCTCTTTATTTTACTTCCTAGTTTAAAACACAATACAATAATAATTAAGTCAAATTCAAAAATCTATATACATTTTATTAAATCTCAAATATATGAACAAAAGCACGTTCGGTCTAAATAATACCCGTTTATTACCCACTTTTACAACCCTACGATCCCAGACCCTTGTCTAAAAAAATATAATTTAGCAGTAATAGACTAGATTTCTGAATCGGAATGTTGCTCCTTTGCATATTGTTTGTTCAGTGTCAGTAATCGACCTTGATTATTACATTAAATTGACAGTAAATAAAATCCCCTCCCCACCACTCCTCATAGTCGTGAGGCGCGGATTACCGCTTAAAAGTGCAATTTTTGAGTTTTTTGGCGATATTTGAAAAACTCGAAATTTTTTTGGAAAAGAAAAATTTTCCTGGGTTGTTTTTTGAATTTAGGAAAAAACCCTTGGAAATAAAAAAAACTCGCAAGAATATCCCAAAAAAACCCCCGGGCAAAAAAATCCGGGAAAAACCCTAAGAAAAAAAATATTATAAGTAACCCTAATCCATGTGACAAAACTGATAGTCAAGAATAATGTTTCGCTTGCCGTCGGCTTTTTTTCACAAAAATTTAAAATAAAAGTTGGTGTTCCATTTTTTTAAAGAATTGAGATCACTGATCACTGATGTAAAATTTTATTTATTCTCATCTTTAAAAATATGTTTCCAAAACGGATAGCAATAATTTGCTCAAAAATTTACCCGAACAAAATGTTCACAGAAAAGCTCACAAAAATGTTCACGCAAAAAATTTTAGATCTTTTGCACGAGCTTTTGTTTGAGCATGTTCGTCTGTGTAATTGCGCCTTTACGTGTTTGCTTTAAAATAATCTTCTATCAGTGAATGTCCTTTTGTTATTGTACTGTGCGCAAAGAGATTACACTTAGACCAAAACGCGAATTAGGTTCCTCTTGTTTGAAAGTTTGAGACAATGATGTGTTTGAAATTAACTCTGTGTTTCGGACTTCCATTGTCTATATTTTATTTATACACGACGTTTCGATCAGTACAATCTCTGATCGTCTTCAGGTGCAAACTACAATCAATTCCTAAGGCTACGTACTTATATACTGTGAGAAATCACTCAACCTTGAAGTTTAAGAAGTTGGCTCCGCCCAAGGAGGGGCTTCCAAATATTTGGGATTTCAACACTTGGTTTACTGAAAATACCCTGATTCTGCCCAATAAAGGCAGCTTCAAGGAATTTTCGTTTCTTCCAGTGTGACTCCTTGTGCTAAACCTTTGCTTCTGCCCACTTCATTCGGTGTTGTTTTGACCATGCATGTTCGGCAATTCCTGATTTCGTGGTTTCACCTTTTTGGGTATTCGTCTGATGTTCCTTAAGCCTAACAGATAGTGGTCTTTTAGTTTCGCCTATGTATGATTCACCACACTCACAAGGAATTTGGTAAATGCATTCCTTATTTTGTTTGTTCTCCGGTTTTGTTTTACTAAGAAGGCTTCGAATTGTATTACTAGATTTAAAAGCTGTTTTAATATTAAAGTTCTTCGCTACTCTTCGAATTTTCTCTGATACTCCTTTAACGTATGGGATTGTAAGGAATGCATTTGCCTGGTTTTGGTCATGTAATCTCTGTCCTGTTTGTTGAAATTTAGAAATAGTATCTGTTATAAGTTTCAGGCTGTAACCATTCTGCTGCAGATCCTTCTTAATGTTTCTTATTTCGATTTCCAAGTCATGAGAATTGTTACAAATTTGAACGGCTCTGTTATACAAAGTTTTGATTATGCCTCGTTTGGTTGTAGCAGAATGATTTGAACCTTGATTTAAATATTGTCCTGTGTGAGTGGGTTTACGATAGACTGTTGTTCTGATGTCGCTTTCTACTCGTGTGACAAGTACATCAAGAAAAGGAATTTGACAATTTTGCTCCAACTCCATTGTGAATTTAATGGTGGGTCTTATGTTATTTAGGTGGTGAAGAAATTCTGAAAGTTGTTGGTCATTCCCGGTCCAGACAATAAAAGTATCATCAACATATCTCAGCCAGAGCTTAGGTTTATATGTTGCGGTATCAACCGCGTGTGATTCGAACCACTCCATGTAAATATTGGCCACCACTGGCGAAAGCGATGAACCCATTGGCAGACCATCTTCCTGAGCATAAAACCTATCTTTCACTTGAAAATAAGAGTTATGTAGGCAGCACTCCAACAACTCCATCACTCCCTCCAGCGGTAGGCTGGTACGTTCGCTTTCGCCAGTGGTGGCCAATATTTACATGGAGTGGTTCGAATCACACGCGGTTGATACCGCAACATATAAACCTAAGCTCTGGCTGAGATATGTTGATGATACTTTTATTGTCTGGACCGGGAATGACCAACAACTTTCAGAATTTCTTCACCACCTAAATAACATAAGACCCACCATTAAATTCACAATGGAGTTGGAGCAAAATTGTCAAATTCCTTTTCTTGATGTACTTGTCACACGAGTAGAAAGCGACATCAGAACAACAGTCTATCGTAAACCCACTCACACAGGACAATATTTAAATCAAGGTTCAAATCATTCTGCTACAACCAAACGAGGCATAATCAAAACTTTGTATAACAGAGCCGTTCAAATTTGTAACAATTCTCATGACTTGGAAATCGAAATAAGAAACATTAAGAAGGATCTGCAGCAGAATGGTTACAGCCTGAAACTTATAACAGATACTATTTCTAAATTTCAACAAACAGGACAGAGATTACATGACCAAAACCAGGCAAATGCATTCCTTACAATCCCATACGTTAAAGGAGTATCAGAGAAAATTCGAAGAGTAGCGAAGAACTTTAATATTAAAACAGCTTTTAAATCTAGTAATACAATTCGAAGCCTTCTTAGTAAAACAAAACCGGAGAACAAACAAAATAAGGAATGCATTTACCAAATTCCTTGTGAGTGTGGTGAATCATACATAGGCGAAACTAAAAGACCACTATCTGTTAGGCTTAAGGAACATCAGACGAATACCCAAAAAGGTGAAACCACGAAATCAGGAATTGCCGAACATGCATGGTCAAAACAACACCGAATGAAGTGGGCAGAAGCAAAGGTTTTGCACAAGGAGTCACACTGGAAGAAACGAAAATTCCTTGAAGCTGCCTTTATTGGGCAGAATCAGGGTATTTTCAGTAAACCAAGTGTTGAAATCCCAAATATTTGGAAGCCCCTCCTTGGGCGGAGCCAACTTCTTAAACTTCAAGGTTGAGTGATTTCTCACAGTATATAAGTACGTAGCCTTAGGAATTGATTGTAGTTTGCACCTGAAGACGATCAGAGATTGTACTGATCGAAACGTCGTGTATAAATAAAATATAGACAATGGAAGTCCGAAACACAGAGTTAATTTCTAGGTTCCTCTTGTAAGGTTACTTTGTGCTCAGTATTTGCTAGGATGCTGAGGGCAAAGGAATCGTAGATTGAATAAAAAGTCCTTCAAAATTTGACACTATTCCTACAATTCTTTTCTCTCGGTATCCTGAAAAACTACCAGCAAAAACTGACCGCATTATAGAGCCACTTTATTTTTGACAAGTGTTTTTAACTATATCCCCTAATAGCTTTTTGTACTCTCTTTTAAGTGTCTCAACCAATGACCTATTACAAATGTGTAACAAAACCAGATAACCTTGACGGTCGTCGAGGTATAAATAGCAAGACAGTTTTGTAAAACAATAGGCTACAACGCCATACTATCATACACCCCAACAAAGAGCCGCCAGTGTTGAAAAAAAAATAAACAAAAAGGAAAAGGACCAATTTGCGCCGATCTACTTACCAGACACTGTCTAGTGAAATACCACCTACAGGCAATAGGCAGAGCGAAGACGATTTCTGTGGATTTCGTGCAGGACATCTACTCTGCAAAAGTCTAGCCTAACTTTGCAGGAGTCTAAAGTACCCCGTGACTGGTATTGTCATTTCCCCAAAAAGTGGGCCAACCATCTCCCAAGAAAATAGCATCCGGTACAGAGGCCCGACTTAGGACGACTGGGTGACTTTTAGTTCGCGTTTTGTTGATAGTTTTGATGATACCGGACTGATATTAAAAATTAATTTACACGACAAAGAAAACCTATCAATAGAAAGTGTTGGTGAAAATTTAAAATCTTCTAAAAGTAGCAGAGTATCTAAAGTAAATAAAGTATACATATTTCCAGCAGCAGGATGAAGAGAAGGAAGATGGTAACGGGAGCTAGTGAATCTGGGGAAATGCTGATCTTGCCAAAATTGCATTATCTCCAGAAATTTCTGTAGTGTTAAATGTTTGCAGCATTGTTCGGGTCAGTTCAAAAATAAATTTACGGAGGAAGAAGATTACAGTGGTTAAATGCAAGACACCGTGATTGCACTTGAGATGTGTGTTGATAGTTGACAAGGGAATCTTATTAAAAAATAATAATTTACTTGCCAATAAAAAAGTAGTAATAGAAAGTGTTGTTAAAAACGATGATCAACACATTTCTTATGTAGAGAGTAGAAGAGTATCTGAAGCCTAAAAAGGGATGTAAAGTGAGTATACAGAGCATTCTTGGCGATTAAATAGGATTCGTTTTTGGAAAAAATACAGTCAACACTACACAATTTCCTTCAGCAGCAAGTTAGAAGGAGGAACAGTGTTACAGGAGCCAGTAGATCTAAGGAAATTGCCATTGTTGATGTTGCCAAAGTTGCGTCCTCTCAAGAAATTTCAGAAGTGTTAAATGCGCAGTTAAACGTTTTAAACGCCAATGAAACGTAGCAATAGAAAGTGTTTTTAAAAACCTAAAAAGGGGTGTTTTACTAAAATAATCCTCTTTGTGAGTTTACAGGATATTTTAGGCGACTATACTGTTTTTAGAAAAAAATAGGATCAAAACAGGAGGAACATGGTGACAAAATTTAAGCCAGCGGATCTGGCGGAATGCCAAAACTTTGCTTTTTCCAGAAGTTACATCAGTTTTAAATGCATGAAGCAGTTATTGTTCTGCTTTGTTAAAAAAATCAATTTACTTTCTTACACTTAAGATTGTTGTTAATAGTTTTGACAGCAACAAAATATTATTGAACAACCATTTACTTGCCAATGAAAACGTAGCAATCGAAAGTGTTATTAAAAATGACGACCAAAACATTCCTTTTATAAAGAGGATAAGAGTATGTGAAGACTAAAAGGGACAAACGACCAAAATATTTCTTTTTACGGAATTAGAATAGTATATCAAGTAAAGAAAGAATGGAAATTGGTTTTAGAAAAAGTAGTTCCAAAACTACACAATTCTTTCCAGCAGTATAGCAAAGAGAAAGTAGAAGAGTACCTGAACTAAAGTCAGTTGGAATATGGCCAAAACGGCGTTATCTCAAGAAATGCCATTTGTGTTAAGTGATTGCAGTAGCCATTGGTCTGCTTAGTTAAAAAATAAATTTGCATGCGGAGTAAGGAGATTCCAGTAGAAAAAAAAAACGTGATTGCAATTACGCAATTTTAGTTCACGCTTTGTAGACAGTTTTGACAACAATAGACAATGAAAACGTAGTAATAGAAAACCAGGTTTAAAACCTTAAAAGGGATGTAATATTAAGACATTCCTCTTATGAGTCTAGGACATTTCGGCGCTGCCATCTCGGCGCCGGTGTTTCGGCGCCAAGCCGAGTCAGCGCCGAGCTCTTTCGGCGCAAACTATTTGACGTCGCCGTTTCGCCGCCCGAACGTTTCGGCCGGAAACGTTTGGAAATAAAGCTTTTATTAAAAATCTGAATGATATAATATTGTAAATTTGTTATAGTCATTTTATTCACCAAAAGCCATAAGTGCTTTCATTATAGAATAAAATACTTAAATATTGTAAACGACCCAACCCAATCAAATCCACCCAACTGTCTGGAAGTTTATAGATGCCTTAAATAATATACAAAAAGCGAGAGATTTGTTCTTGGAACAAATTATTAGGGGACATGAAGCCCCAAAAAAATTGCTTAAATATAGGTCGCTGATCAAAGAATCAGTCGTCTGGTGAACGATTTTAATAATAGAAATATTATAAATTATTTTTGTACAAATTTTAATCCTTTTTTTATGTGGAAGCTTTAAACTTTGGTTTTGTTTCAATTAATAAAAATTCCGTTGTTCTAAAAAAATCCTACCACCGCATTCGAAAGTAATGAAAATCACACACTTTAGTGCCCTACAAATGACGAAATTTTATCCATGCGCCAAAACGTCTCGGCGCCAAAACGACCCGGCGTCGAAACGGCTTGGCGCCGAATGGGCTTGGCGCCGAATGGGCTTGGCGCCGAATGGTCTTGCACCGAATGGGCTTGGCGTCAAATGGGCTTAGCGCAGAAACGGCGACGCCGAGAAGTTTCAACCCGCCTCTTATGGCGAGTAGAAGAGTATCCGAAGTAAAGTGAGTATATAAAGTAATTTGGGCCACTAAATAGAATATTTTTTGTAGAAAAAATAAGATCAACACTACACAATTCTTTCCAGCAGCAAGGCTTAGAGGAGGAACAGTGTCACGGGAGCCAGGGCGGGCGCGGACGTGCCCCGACTCTTAATTAGATGCGAGAAGTAAAATCGATACCGCCGAGTCGCGGACTTACAAGATATCCAGACTAACAGACGACTGTGAGATATGGGGTGTTTTGACCTGGACTTTATTTTGATAAAATTTTGTTTCAAAACAAAAAAAAAAGTGTTTTTCTCCTGTCACTGAAACTGACATTTTTTGGTTACGTTATTTTCTTGTCAAAGTAGACACTTAAAGTAAATATTTCAACGCATCGGTATCGGTATACGTAACGCGTTTGAAACAAAGTCAAAACACACTACATTTTTGACTTGTTCATGCCATGTTTCGATCTCGTTGCGTACGGAAGGATGTACGTATCGTTACGGGCTCACGAACATACGCAACGATTTCAATCAGTAGTTCTGTCATCGCAACCTTCAAGAAAGCGGGCATCTTTCGAAACATCGCATAAAAAAGTCAAAAATGTAGTGTATTTTGACTTTGTTTTGAACGCGTTACGTATACCGATACCGATGCGTTGAAATATTTACTTTAAGTGTCTAATGTTAGAAGTGCATTGGCGTTACGCCAAAAGATTTACATAAATATGTTTACCTGGATTCTAAATCCAAAAAGTTCACAAATATAGAAAAATAACTTAAAAAAAATCTTTTGACAGCGGTGGCAGTGATATCGAACATTAATAATTAAACAAACACATTTGTCAAAAGAGTAAATTATATTATTTTTAAGAAAAGTAGATTTCTTGTCCGTAAAAAATAAATAAAAATAAAGGCCAGGCCATAGAGAAAGTAATTGTTGTCTCTGGACCAGGCCTCCAAGATCTAATGGATAGTCCAGAAACCTAAAGACCTGTTTCATCCTTGTTAAAAATCATCAGGGTAAAATAGGACTGTACCTGGCGTATGAAGCGTAACATAAGCAAACACACCCAGCGAATTTAAACAACTTTAGTCGTTACATAACGCGGGATGTTGCTATGGCTATATGTAGCGCGCTGCCTGTCGGAATAAAGTGAAAAGCAATATGTTAAAGGATGCAAATATAAATAAGAATGAAATTTGCGAGCGGGACATAAAAAGCGGAACCTGCGCAAATGTACCAGTTAGTTAAGATTTTGCTTTTTTACTTTATTTCGACAGGTGGCGCGCTTCATATAGCCATACCAACATCCCGCGTTATTTAACGATGAAATTTTTTTAAATTTCTCTGGGTGTGGTTGCTTAGGTTATGCTTCATACGCCAGATACAATCCTATGTTACCCTGATGATTCCTGACAACGATTAAACAGTCCTGTAGGTTTCTGGAGTATCCAGTATATCTTTAAAATATTATGTACATATAAAATATAAAACAAACATCCATATGTGAAACATCTCGTAGAGCTAAATTATATAAAAAGGTAGGCAATTAAATTAAATTTTCTTGTCTTTTTGTCAGAAAATTTTTTCCATGTCAAGATTGTTGGTAATTTCATGTTCGATTAAAATTATCTCTAGCCTATTTAAACGTTCTTGTGACATACTAGATCGCAAGTAATTTTCTATGATTTTTAATTTTGAAGAACTTCGTTCACCAATTGCTACTGACACTGGTAATGTGAAAAGGATTCTAAGTGATGTGTATAAATTTGGATAACATCCTTCAAGATGATAAACCTTCAGATAACTTAGTGTTTTTTTGTGGCGTTTTAAAGTTTTTGGTTTGGCCGGACATTATTGCAACCATTCAGCATTGATGAAATTTCGTCTCTTAGTTTATTTCTGTCAGTCAAAAAGTTATGTAAGTCCGTAAAAGTTTTTGTTAGTTCCTGTCGGTCAAGTTTTGAAAGAAGCGAAAGATTATACAAAAATGAAAAGTATTCTAAGTGCTGTTTTAACTATTCAAACCTCTCTTGTATAGCCCCGTGAATCCTATCAAGAACTGCGAAAAAGACAATTACTTAAAATTTTTGTTGTGGGTTTTCGATTGACTCATCCGTCCCTTCATAATTAAATTCCCTTCTTTTTTTTCGCGGTCTAGCCCTGACATCGTTTTTGAAAACTACCGCGATTTCTAGTGTGGCCAATTCACCGGCATCCAGAAGCTGTTGAAAACAATTGTCATTTCTCAGATTTCTAAAATGACCATGCAAGGCATCGAGAGCTTTGGTAGCCTCGACTATAGTATTATCAGTACTACTAGCATGCTGCTTAGAATACAGTGCTGCCACTTGCTACTACAGATAATTTTCAGAAGTCAGTTGAACGCTCATAGTCATAACCAGTAAATTTGCAGACCACGCTGCGCCTCAGGAAAATAAAAATTGATCAAAAGCGCTGCTAAAAATAATGATTTATATATTATTTCGATGACTAATAGAACCCGGTGTGGTATATATACAATCGATCTGCCTTCGGCCGCCCCTTGGTGTAGCCGCCCGGGTGCGGTCGCTCCTTTGCACTTCCCTGGCGACGGCCCTTTCCCTGCTTTCATTCAACCGATTGAATCAGTCTATCCGTCAGTCTCTCTTCGCGTTGAGTTTCATTTAATTAATTTGGTCTCCATCGGTCAGTCACTCATTTGATCCATTCCGATTTGACTCACTCGTTTGATTCATTCTGTCTTCATCGGACATTTAACTGATTCAATCATGTGTTTGAAAGTTTGAGACAATGATGTGTTTGAAATTAACTCTGTGTTTCGGACTTCCATTGTCTATATTTTATTTATACACGACGTTTCGATCAGTACAATCTCTGATTGTCTTCAGGTGTAAACTACAATCAATTCCTAAGGCTACTTAGTACTTATATATAGTGAGAAATCACTCAACCTTGAAGTTTAAGAAGTTGGCTCCGCCCAAGGAGGGGCTTCCAAATATTTGGGATTTCAACACTTGGTTTACTGAAAATACCCTGATTCTGCCCAATAAGGGCAGCTTCAAGGAATTTTCGTTTCTTCCAGTGTGACTCCTTGTGCAAAACCTTTGCTTCTGCCCACTTTATTCGGTGTTGTTTTGACCATGCATGTTCGGCAATTCCTGATTTCGTGGTTTCACCTTTTTGGGTATTCGTCTGATGTTCCTTAAGCCTAACAGATAGTGGTCTTTTAGTTTCGCCTATGTATGATTCACCACACTCACAAGGAACTTGGTAAATGCATTCCTTATTTTGTTTGTTCTCCGGTTTATTCCTTTTGAAAATTATTCAACCTCTTACAGGCAAGACCGCTTCATTTGTAGAAAATTCCAACCATTTTGTTAATATTCTTAAATCTTTTGTTTTAGGAACCGAGGATAGACTTGTCAGTTTTGATGTCGAAAGTCTATACACCAATGTTCCAATAAAGGAATCGCTAGATATTATTAGAAAGAGACTGGTTGATGACGAATCCCTTTATGAACGTACCAGCCTACCGCTGGAGGGAGTGATGGAGTTGTTGGAGTGCTGCCTACATAACTCTTATTTTCAAGTGAAAGATAGGTTTTATGCTCAGGATGACGGTCTGCCAATGGGTTCATCGCTTTCGCCAGTGGTGGCCAATATTTACATGGAGTGGTTCGAATCACACGCGGTTGATACCGCAACATATAAACCTAAGCTCTGGCTGAGATATGTTGATAATACTTTTATTGTCTGGATTCACAATGGAGTTGGAGCAAAATTGTCAAATTCCTTTTCTTGATGTACTTGTCACACGAGTAGAAAGCGACATCAGAACAACAGTCTATCGTAAACCCACTCACACAGGACAATATTTAAATCAAGGTTCAAATCATTCTGCTACAACCAAACGAGGCATAATCAAAACTTTGTATAACAGAGCCGTTCAAATTTGTAACAATTCTCATGACTTGGAAATCGAAATAAGAAACATTAAGAAGGATCTGCAGCAGAATGGTTACAGCCTGAAACTTATAACAGATACTATTTCTAAATTTCAACAAACAGGACAGAGATTACAAGACCAAAACCAGGCAAATGCATTCCTTACAATCCCATACGTTAAAGGAGTATCAGAGAAAATTCGAAGAGTAGCGAAAAACTTTAATATTAAAACAGCCTTTAAATCTAGTAATACAATTCGAAGCCTTCTTAGTAAAACAAAACCGGAGAACAAACAAAATAAGGAATGCATTTACCAAGTTCCTTGTGAGTGTGGTGAATCATACATAGGCGAAACTAAAAGACCACTATCTGTTAGGCTTAAGGAACATCAGACGAATACCCAAAAAGGTGAAACCACGAAATCAGGAATTGCCGAACATGCATGGTCAAAACAACACCGAATGAAGTGGGCAGAAGCAAAGGTTTTGCACAAGGAGTCACACTGGAAGAAACGAAAATTCCTTGAAGCTGCCTTTATTGGGCAGAATCAGGGTATTTTCAGTAAACCAAGTGTTGAAATCCCAAATATTTGGAAGCCCCTCCTTGGGCGGAGCCAACTTCTTAAACTTCAAGGTTGAGTGATTTCTCACTATATATAAGTACTAAGTAGCCTTAGGAATTTGATTGTAGTTTACACCTGAAGACGATCAGAGATTGTACTGATCAAAACGTCGTGTATAAATAAAATATAGACAATGGAAGTCCGAAACACAGAGTTAATTTGATTTAATCATATCGAGCAAACATAATTCGATCATTCACTACTCGCAAGTGATTCGATCATAGTAAACGAATCGTTCACGAATCACACATCTCTAATCCGATGCCACAAACCTTTCTTTTTATATATTATACTGTTCGACGCTGACGAACAAATAAGAACAGAACTAGTGTTTAAAGGATCGATATTTCCATCCTTTAAAAATAATAGAACCCAATATGATATTAGGGTTTTTTTGGTCAGTGATTTTGAGTCTTCGTTGTAGTTATCGTTATTTAACCCAAAGAAAATTGGTAAAAAGTAGGGTTATATTTAACTAAAAAAGTTAGGTTATACTTAACGTCATCTACAAAAGTGGATCTGACAGAAACTCTTTTGGTTCTGTTATCGTTATTGGAAATAAAAATAAGCCCAACAATAGCGATAACGTCGCCGTTAAATGTACTATAATTAGTTATAGGTCTGATTTTGCCTTTTTATATGCTAAACGCTAAATAAACATAAATAAGTAGATGCCACAAACAACCACTCCAAACAAGTTTTACAATAACATACACAAACCCGAGTTACAGCGTTGTACTCCCTCGAGGGGCAAAGCCTTTTTTGCCCCCAAATTTGGCCCTTTGCAAAAACCCCCCAAGGCCTCGGCTCGCTTTGAAGCCTCACCGAAAACGCTTGAAAGTTGACACCTCTTTAATTCCCAATGAAAATGAGTTTTAAATTTTGATAGATGGGGAGATAACGCTATCAGTGATGGCGTCAGGATGGACACATAAAGACGTAACGAGGTGCTTTGAGGGTGATAATCTAATTTTAGCGTTTTTTTTCATCAAAAAAGTTTTATATGTGATGTAAATACCGCTCCGGAGTATCACCTTACATTCTAAAAATTAAAATAACCACACAACAGGAATTTTCATAAAGGATGGAAAAGTTAATGCAATAGTTGAAACGTAGTCCTTTAATTAAATACTCAGTTTCGTCGATGAAAAGGAATCCGGCGAAAAAGAAGAATTTTATAATGGAATAGAGCGATCACCGAGGAGGATTTCGGTACTCATGTTTTATATACCAAATTACACTTTGGTAACAAAGATTACACATGAATATAACATGATTACAAAATATTACAATTGAATTATCTGCATTATATAGAGAATTTAATTTCGTCTCTATTTTGGTTTAGATTGAAATATAGCCCTTTTAAGCATTTTTCATGAATTTACCTGCAAATATCTCAGAAACTAATTATACAAACTGATCTAAAACTTCCCAGTTTTCTAATATTGACTTACAATACAACATACCAGAATATTATTAAATTCGACCAAGATCCAAATTTATTGGTGTTGTGCGGGGTTCTTTATTGGCTAACGCCATCTTGGATGTTCTTAAAATTACATTTTTTGACATTGACCCTTAAGGCAAATTATTTTAGGGTTCCAAAAGTCTTTTGATTGTGAAAATCCAATTGTATGGATTAGCCTCTTTTAACTGACTGCTGACTGCGTCGGTCTCAATAACCTGAAGTCTCACTATTTTTTTCATAAATGTAATTACACAAACTGTTTATTATTATTATATGGCTGACTTTCAATTTTTTCAAAAGAGTTGCATTGAACTCATTTTTTTGACATGTTTGAAGCCTTGCTGACGTCACGCGTTCTAGTGTTATAGGGTTCGTCAGGTCATCATCATCACTGTTTTATAAATTCACCTGAGGTTATTCCTTGACTGATATCACTCCCTGATATTTCCAAATTTGCCCTGACTACCTGTATAGAATGTGAAGAAATAGTAGCTTTAAGCTATTATGCTCAGATATTACTTTTTTTTTGAATGCCTAAAATTACGAGGGAATAAAGTTATAAAAACCTACCATGGATTTACGTCATAGAATATGTGGTTTCTTATAATTTTACGGAAATCACTAGTAATTAATTTAATATATCTAAGTTCCGTAACAAGTACATAATTACCGCCAAAAATACAAATAATTTCTTAATAAATAACAATAATAAAGACAAAATATAACAGTGCCGAATATCCAATAACAAACAAAAAGTTAAAATTGACTGAATATATTATTAATTTAAATAAAAAAATCTCTAGCGGTGGCTATGCTGTGAGGAAAAGCTTGGTATTGATATGGCGAGAAAGGTATACTTTGCTTTAGTTGAATCGCACTTGCGTTACGGAATTGCTTTCTGGGGAAATTGTTGTCAACATTTATTTAAATCGATTTTTACAATACAAAAAAGATGTTTACAATACATTTGTGGGGCAAAACTAAGCGATCACTGTAAGCCGTTGTTCCAAAGAGAAAAATTTTTAACACTTGTACCTTTATTTATTATGGAAACAGTTTGTATTATATTTAAAAAATACAAAAATAACCCTACAGATTTACATGGGTATATTAAACCCGAAATAATTTAATAAACATTCCAGTGCCCATTCCCAAATCGACACTTACACAAAATTCAATAATGTATCGCAGCATTAAAATATGCAATCAACTGCCTGATGCTATAAAAACAATAAGCGATTTTAATCATTTTAAAAACGCTGTAAAGGATATGCTTGTGGATAGTGCATATTATAATTAAGATGAATATTTAAATGATAGAGATAAAACCTTTCTATAATAGCCTAAGTTCTTTTTCATTTTTACATTTTTTGCAATTTTAGTTTGTTTTTAGTACCTTTTATATTTTATGTAACTTGTTTTTAATGCTTTTAACATGTTTATTTTAATTTATTTTGTTTTTTATTTACATTTTAAAAGTTTATTTTTAACCACGTTTAAGTTATGTTATTTTTTAATCATTTTATATTTTTGTGTTAAATTATATGTTAGTAATGAGCCCTTTGTCTAATAATCTAATCTGTGTACGTGATTCAATGTTTTAAATTATTTAACTGTTTTTATATGTTTTTGTTTTTATATA
Organism: Oxystoma pomonae; assembly: GCA_963921995.1. Classification (NCBI taxonomy): domain Eukaryota; kingdom Metazoa; phylum Arthropoda; class Insecta; order Coleoptera; family Brentidae; genus Oxystoma; species Oxystoma pomonae. The sequence continues at coordinate 86,649,396 of OY998166.1, read as the reverse complement.
TATTTTTAATTTTTACTTTAAGTGAATTTTTGATGACCCTAACCACTCAGTGGTTTGTTAGGATAATGACGTCAGGAATGACGTCACGGTTAACTCACTGGTTAACAGCTGATTTGGTTGACAAATACAGTATACCAATTTATGTTCTGTGATTTTGTGCTGTCTTCATCTAACCTCACTTTTATGTAAATAAAAGGTTGGACATACTAGAACTACTACTAGGTACTACTATATGGTGCTGCCTTACTAACCTAGAGACAGTTATGAAAATATGTCAAAAATGCATATCCACATGGACTCTACCTATATAGGTTCCCTATTAAAATTTAGAAGTACAATTTCAACAGCATTTAGAAGCGTGTGTGCCTGAAAAAAAAACAAAGAGACCAAAAACGAGTAAAAAAATTAGGTAATTGTGCAGTATACGGTTTTCTGCCATTTTTGATTTTTTATGAAAAATTCTTTATAGAGGCACCTACTACGGTCCCTATAGAACCCCAAATCCGCCGGCACCGGTTTTTTTTAAGAGCAAAAAGGGTTCCGGGAGGAGGGTTGTAATGTGTTTTTTCATTGTTTTGGGTTGGGTTGGAATAGATTGGGTTGGGCTGTGTTGGATTGGGTTGTTTTAGTGAAATTTTTTTAAAAAAACACAAAAAAATTAAAAAGAAAACGAATCGGCGTCGGCGGATTTGGTGTCCTAGGGACCTTAGTATATAGGTGCCCCCCTAAAGAATTTTTCATAAAAAATCAAAAATGGCAGAAAACCGTATACTGCATAATTACCAAAAATTAGTCTACAAAAAAAAATTGATATGCTTCACAGGTTTTTATTGTGGCAATTTCCCGTGAAAAATAAAACAACACTCGTATACACCTTCAGGCACACTGCAATTGCATATATTAAATAGGTAAGTATCAAAAGCAATCCAAGTGTATCATGATACCTATGCTACCTAGCAAAATTTACTAGTAATGCCGGGCAACAGGAAAATTATAAGATACATAGGTAAGGTACATTTTCTTATATTTTCAAACACCAATGGGTCATCTGTTTTGATAATAAAAAGTTCTTTCTTATTACTTACACCCACATAAATCCGTATACCTATTGATGTGAAAAAATTAGAGATATGGAGAAGGGCAAACCCCCACTTATAAACTCGACGTTGGAATCCCAGATAAACGTCAACGTCGAACGGTAACGTCGGGTTTATAAATGGTGTGTAAAATAAGAAAAAAAATAAAACTCAGATATATTAAGGACTCTGATATATATAACTTTTTTTGACGGATTTTTAAAATTTTCGATGGCCCGTGGCTCACTTTAAAGAATAATTTATAAGTACAATGAAAATGCACAAAAAAATGTATTTTCAAACTGCAAAAATTTAACACAGACCTCATCAAGCGGAAACCCCCTAACCTCAATTTCAAACTACAATCAAAAACCAACTACAGGAGGTAGTTTGACAGGTTAGTTTGGTCTGACGTCATGGTAAGAAAACCCACTCGCAAAAATGACATGGTTTATGGTTTAGTTAAGTATGACGTGACACATTGATTGTGATTTTCAAACCACACACGCGAAAATACGAGTGGTTTGGATAACCATAACCATGGTATAAGTAGTTTACTATGAAAAATTCGCCATTAGAATAGGTTTAATAGTGTGCGAATTTGCTATTTAAGCATACATATACATAATAATAAATAAGCTTGCTTTTTTGTGCTATTTTGGTACTTTTGTTAGATTAGGTTATCACTGCTTGTCAATAAATTATTTTTTTCTGACAATAAAGCCTATTTTGATTGATTTCATTTGATCTGAAAACAAAATCTAAAGCAAGTAAATATTTACTCTCAGACCACCTATCCTTTATTATAACTATTATTCTATTCCTCATCTTCAATTAAGCCACCTCTTCATGGCACTCTATGGTTCATATAGATTAAATTTTGATAAGACGTTATCTAAAATCGAACTTGTACACAAAGGGGGATGATTATTTAGAATTTTAGAAGGGCGGGTGACATAGAGTAATGATCTGTGATTGTGATTACAGTTTCATTATGGACACCATGCATTCGAAAAAGGGCGTGTGAGTTTAAGCCTTTTTGTATTAGTGTCAAGATTTTAAGATATTTTTTTAGCCATACCATATAATTAAACAAAATTGTGTTTTAAAAATTTTTTTCTAAATTAAAAATAATCTCAGTGATGTGCTTCAGAATCATTTAATTTTTTGCACTTTGTGATGTTTTCTGCCTCTCATATGCCCGACTAACGAAAATTGTAAAGATTTCTTTAAAAAATTTTTTTTATTAATAGTTTGCTATAGGTTGATAAAAACACAAGTTTTTATAAGTCTTCCTATAGATTCCATAGTCAGACAAAGTCACAAAATTTTATATGCTTTTATGGGTTCATCTTTAAAAAAATATAGACCATGGGTTTCAATATATTCATAATTTGTATGGGTTTTCCAGGGCATTTTATAATACAGGCTCATAATATTTTATAGGTTTCTATTCTTTTCTAATATTACTTAATATTTGGCTAAGGCCTGTGTAACAGACAAATCTCATAAAAACTCCGTTGTTTTACCACCTGAGATCTACTTAAAAAAGCTATACTTATTATACTTACTTAGTTATATTTACTATATAATATTTTTTGAGTTCATGAAATCTTATAAAATATTATAAACAAAGTCCTAACAAATATCATAGATACTTATCAAAGTAATAAGATCTTATCTACCCTTACCTGCATGCCCTTGCAAACAAATAATAACACATTTTTTCGTCCACCTGAATTTCTAGTCTTTTTAAAAAAACTACTGTCTAAATACGTTTGCAAAAAAAATATTTTTTGGCATTTGAAATCTTGTAAGCTTTTATAAACAATCCCGTAGAAACTTCTTAAAGTAAAATTTCATCCAGAGCTTCTGGTGACAAATAAGTACTTATACGAGAATAATTTTCTATAAGATATGTAGAGCTTGTGAAAGCTTATAGTGGGTTAGGTAGTCGTAGTTTATAGTTCAGGTTAGGTTATAGGTTAGTTTGACTGTATTAGTCCACATTAAATTAAATTATTATTACTAACTAACTTTATAGAATCTTTTGAACTTTTACGAGGAATCGTCATATTAAAACAGTAAAATGTGATGAGATCCTATATTATAAATTTATGTGAGCATAGATCATGAAATCTTATAAGGTTTTATGTGTCATTTTTTATAATCTTTTATGAGTTGTTTTTGGCAAAGATGCAATTATTTCTCAAAAATGTTTAAATCCTACGTTTATTTTCTATGGCTTCTTGTTAAATATTTCAAGTGCACTTCAAGAATTTCGTTAAGCTGATTATTAGGTACACTATATATTTTGGTCGGTTCTGGGAGGTGAAATGGCTATTAGAAATGACAAGACCTTTTTAGAGGGACTTTAATAACTCTCCTTTCGTTAACATTTTTATATATGGTATTGGAAAATCCATTAGAGCACTTTTTTGTGTAGAAAAACCTGGTGTTATTTTTATGTGGAAGGGACCAAATGAAGGCTGCCGCTCCCCCAATCATTTTATCCAAATTTTTTTTGAACCGGATAGTTGACCTTTTGTACCACAATGCACCACCATTGAAATCTTTTGCTCCCCCTCTATTCCTTCGCTATGGCCATTTAAATGGATATTACTTACTTCTTCCCCTAATCATTTTTTTTCAGGTTATTTTTGCCTCGAATGGTAGATAGATTTTTGCGTCATAATGGACCACCATTAAAACCTTTTGGCCCCCTTTCTTCCTCCGTTATGATGGCCATTTAAATGTTTATTATTTGATCAATCGTTTTTTTCCAATTTTTTTTGCACCGTATAGATATTTTGCAGTACAATACTGATACCAATTGGGGGGTGGCCAAATAAAATCCTAAAACGGTGAAAGAGGGTGCAAGAGGTTTTAATTGTGGTGCATTGTAGTGCAAAAAAAAATAAAAAAAAACTATTGGGAGCCAAGCAATATCCATTTAAATGGCCAAAGCCGATGAGGGGAGGGGGTGCAAAAGTTTTTAAGGATGGTGCATTGTGGTTCAAAAGATCTACTATCCAGAGCAAAAAAAAAATTCAATAAAGCCCCTCCTCCCGCATAAAAATGGCTCCCCCTATCTCGGGGGAGAAGGTACAAAACATTTGCATGGTGATGCATAGCGGTGCAAAAGAGGTGCTAAAGGGGTGCATTAGGATGCAATCAAAATTTTTTGAATATTTTTTCTAGGGGAGAGGGGTAAGATATATGGTCTAAAATCGATATGGAACCTTTTATAATTGATGCTGGTGTTATTCCAGAATGGTTTCTCCTTCCTTCATGAAACTCTACTTTTAGATCCATCAAGATTAGATATTCTGGGTCAGCTACTACGCTATATCAGATTTTTCCATAGTGACGTTGGAATTCTAATTTAACCCATATGTTTCGAGGCCCTGTGTGCTCACACAGAGCAGGTTTTGAGGAAATAAAGTTCATTCACTTTCCCCCCTATTGAATAATTCATACTATTGATCCATCCAGCCGGTCTGACCTTTCTGCTTTTCTCATATTAAGTAGATGCGTTGTCGGCGCGAAACAAATTTCTGACATAAACCGGGCCTTATTAGAATAGTAGGACACTTTGGCGATTATCAAAATATGAGTTTTACGCATTTCAGTGGCGTCAGGAGTCAATGCGTATGTGCGGCGATTCTTTGGAGCGTCCCTTGTATATTAACACACCCACCTTGGCAGAGGGTTATAGGCAATGTTGCCAATCGATTCTGCTAAATAGATGCTAAAGAAAATTGAAATTTATTTTAAAAATATATGATCATTTTATTACTTAAGAGGTAAAGTAAAACTTGGTCTGGATAAGAAGTCAAATAAACATTCCGTTTGGCATAAGGTATTAAACCATTAACTAATCTTAAAAATTATAATTAAGAATAAGTTTCATATTCTATTGGATCTTTGGACAACTAATATTCAAAGAGGACACATTTGTTGTATGATATTGGCAGTGGCTTACACAGAAATTGTTCTTGAGGGCGGGTTTGAGTAACAGAATGGTCTCAGATTAACATTTTAATGGTGATTAGAAATCTTTTTCTAGTGGCTCTGAGGGGGGGGGTCCACTTGTGCCCACTTTTAGCGCTATTATGTTTTTAGAGGATTATATTAATAGCTAATGCCAGCGACTTCGTTCGAGTCTATCAAATTGTAGTTTACCTCTCCCCCCTCCTCAAGCCCTAGAGTTCCTCACGCCTCGCCTGTCCCTCGTGCCTTAAATCCTTACATCGAGTCAAATACCCGCTTTGCTTATGGTTTTTCCTATTTTGTTTTTCTTAAAATGATCATAACTCATGTTGTCGTAATACGATTTTGATGAAATGAAGTCTGCCCAGGAGTCCAATGGATGCAGCAGTAGATTTCCCATCCAAATCCGTTAATTAGTTTTGCGTGATGCTGAAACAAACAGAAAAAATTCAAAAAATTTGGTCTTTGGAATCCATATGGTTTGGTTAGAAGCCGACCGACACCAAAAATTTTAAAAATGATTTAATATACATATAGGGGCTGTCAACAAATTGCGTAACGCTAAATTTGGTTTATGTAGGTAATTACTCATAAGACTACTTACTCAATCAAAACATTATAAATCACGCAAATCACTACCCCTCCCCCTCCTAAAGTGCGAAAGTCATTTATGTATAGCAAAATAGCGCTTAAAAGAAGGGAACCCCACTGTATAGCACAACCACAATATGGCAACGTTCGTTTGAAAAATTAACATTTAGGTTATTTTATCCATCACTCACAAAGTCACACTGAAAATGTCTGCCACATTGGTGACACCTTTAGAAATAAGGATACTTTATTCACAAAGTTTCCAGTCACAATCATGATAAGTAAACTGATAATATGGGTTTTTGTTTATTTTTATTTCTGGTCGAAATAAAAGTGTAGTAAAACCAAGTGAATTTTAAATGAGAAATTCGCTTAAAAATTGAAGTTTTACATCTAGAAATAACCAAAATTCAGTGTTTCAGATACCTTAAACAGTGGTTGCCATATTGTTCAAAATAGCAATTTTCGTTTTATGGAAATCATAGCCAAATGAAGAATACTATAATAAATTAATACTATACAATCCTAAAATTTCATTTCCAAATGCACTACAGAAAGCTTTTTTACAAAAAAACTCGATTTAAAAAAAACTAAATTCCAAAATTAAGATTTGGCACATTGTAGCGCAATCGGGGGTCATATAATTAGTTTGTGTGCAAAATTTTAGCACTCTAGCACTTTTTGTTTGGCCAGGATTTCCAGAATACCATTTGCCCTGGGTGTCCTGGCTCTTACGAGAAGATATTCTTTTTTTGCTGTCAGTGACTTTAGCTCAGAAAATGTCGAAAGTGACTTGCAAAATGAGTCATGTGATATTCGTACTTTTTGGTGTCAAATAAACATCAGAATTGTATGAACTGTGAAGGGAAGGACCATTTCGTAAGAACTAAGACACGAGCACTTTCTTGATTTTTTGGCGAATAACCCAACATTTCTTTCTAAGGCCACCGATTCAAATCTTTGAATATTTCCAATGGGTTGGGCCTTAGAAAGAAATTTTAGCCACCCTGATTAAACCTTGTCAAAAAAAATCACAACACAATTAAGAATCGAATCTCAGTGAACACACATTTCTGAAAACTGCTTCTGTAACTCAACAAGGCACCACAAATTCCTTAAATCTAGATTTGGCTAAATCCTGATTTAATTTTGAATCATGATTTAAAAAAATTTGTCTGCGCCAGGACATATTTAACTTTAAGACGCAGACACTCTGGCAGCACTGGAAGCTGCTGTGAATGCATGATTATCCGCCTCAACTGAAAGCCCATTTATGGTGAGTTATTTTAGCAGAATTTTTGTATTTTTTGATCTAAATTTGCAACAAGCGACTTTTCGTGTTATTTTTTTCTCACAAATCCTTAAAAACGACAAAAATACAAAATAAAACAATAAAAACAAAACACAGATGATTGACCTTTACGCAAACATCTTTTTTAACCGGTTTTTTACTCTCTTTCAAAAATCAACGAACAAACTGCTTTTATCCACTTTCCAAAACTACAATAAAAAATATCTGCACCAATAGGAAAATTTCTTTAAATTATACCGTGACTGAAATTACGATAGTCGCGAAAAACCCGTTTTTTACATTTACACAACACAACACAACCCTAGTAAACCCTACATAACACAGAAAAATCAACCTAATCCCCAAAAACGCCTGTCGTAACTCTAGATACGACTGTCGTAACTTTAGCTACTGCCTTGAAATTAACATCGCGTCTTTTGGCAAATCATTTGTTTCCCCTTAACAACACATGGTCGTGAGAGATCGTTGGGCCCTTCTATTTTAAAATTCATTGCCTTCAACAACGCACTCAACAAATCTGAAAATAAAACAACAGTTGATTGAATTTGACTTTTTCGGTCAAAAATCTGACCAATAGAAAACAAGTTTTATGCTAAACCTAGATTTAAGAATTTCTAAGCCTTGCCGAATGAGGTTTAACCAAACCGAGTTTAACGACCCTTAAATTATGTTTTAAAATACGGTGCAAATGAAAATCTGGTTTTAACCCTGCGGTGCAAATGGACATAAAACAATTAATGCAATACACTTCTTTCCAATATCACTAATAAGAATCTCATCGATCCATGTATATTAAACCGATATTTCTTGAATTTAAGAAAAGTTTCCAAACCTTGGCATCGCTGTCCACTTTGAGGGCAGGGGGTGGATCTCAATAGTCCTGGGGATCCACGAATAACGATCTGGAAACAGGACTTCCAGTTCCTGCGCTTAAGACGGCGCTCTCCTGCCGGAACGCAGGCGCACTCTGGCGGCGGCCTTGATATTCGCGAGAGTGCATCGGCCGTTTTGCCTTGCAAATTAGCTGTGGATTTATTTGTATTCACTCACAACCCAAGTGGCATTTTAGGTTCAGTAAACTAGTGTTAAAAGCGTCGTAGCCCGGTTAGTAAAGGTTTTACCCGTTTCTTTCTTTAATTTTATCACCTTATAAGATTATGGAGAGTTTAGAGGGAAGAAACTAGTAAATTTATTTAAAAAAAACATGTTATATTTATTACTTACTAAGTACCCCTCACAAGTAATAAAAAATTTGAATTAATTTGAAGCTTAAATGTACCTCTTTATGACAAAGTGGTTTACTTTACAGTTAGACAGCTTTTGGAAATTTGCGATAATCACAAATTACTTATTAATTCAGAAATTCTAAAATAGAAGAAAAATAATACTAAATCAATATGTTTTAATTTTTTTACAGTTAAATTGTGTCCCAAAATCTTCGAAAACGTTTTAATGGTGGGTTTTTTTAGAGATTAAAAATTCAGATTTACCAAACAAATATGTTCGCCAGGAGAATTTTGGCTGAATTTTTTGTCTAAATTCCCTTTAAAATCATTTATTAATATCTGTTGTCAAACTACATTATTATATAGCCACTATTATTGACTATGCTTTATTTTATTTTTTCTGCCAAAGCTGGGCCCAGGTAAATTTTTTTTAAAAATAAAACTGGTCATAATATGGTCCATTTCTCTACTATTCCACCAGTTCTAGTTGTCCATTGATCTGCCTGCGGACAACTAACTATTTTGGAGGAAAAATTTACATTCAGTTTGACCCCACCTAGGTAGGAATAGTAGGATTTTTGACGTAATTTGGTCCGTTTTTCATAAGAATAATGTGGCCAATATAATCAAACTTTTTACTGATTTCACTTGAGCATGCAAGTAGACGTAAACTGCACCTAACTTACGTCGTCGACAGCCAGGCAGCTTATTTATGGGATTTATGAACTTCAAACTCTAGTTTCTGCCATAGGTACCACGCTTATATTTACATACGCGATGGTTTTACATGAGATTTCACTTGTTCCACGCGATGCCGGAGTTGGTATTGTTTATGTCTTTGCTCTGACTTCGAATATGTTCATTAGTTTCTCCGAGTTACTTCGTAAAGTTTTCGTTTATAAGTTTAAATCGAATATTGCATCTTATTCCGTGAAAACTTTAAGCAAATAAATAATTGACGGTAAAGAGTCACCTTTTTTCTTGCGTACATTTTTTACGCGAGGTTCTAAATAGTCGCCCTGAACTACGATTGGTTTCTATAGTTCCGTGTTACAGAACTCACATGACATCAAAATGTCAAAAATGTGTTCGGACGACACCACCAAGATATTTTTATGTTTTTTAGTTGTTTAATTCATGTACATCAATATTTGTTTGTATCATTTTAACTATTTTATGTAGCCTAAGTCTATAAGGGCATTATCTAGAAATAAGAGGACGAAATTTGTATGTACAGGGTGATTCAAATTGGGCACTTTTATAAAGGTACGGGTACTTCTAGCGGAGATAGAGAAAAATCAAACCCCGATGCTCAAATTTCAAGACAAAATTTTTGGTTAAAACCGCATTTGAATATGTACACCCATCTGTGAGCTACGCGGGCTTTTTGAAAAGTCTTTGGGATAGGGCCTGTAACTTTTTTATTTATGAATTTTTTTTTGTAAACCGCTTTTGTAGATCTTTTAAAGAAGAATAGGGATATTAAACTGAACTTTTTCCTCGAGTTTTAGTTTTCAAGATATAACGCAAAACTCCTTTTTTCTTATGGAGCACCCTATTTTTTATTTTACTTTTGTGTTCAGACTTAAATTGTAATTAAAATGATGTGATATTTTGGTTAAGTAGTTATTGAGATATTCATCATTTTCTATTCACAATAAGGTGGCCATGGCCGGATATGGTTTTGGGGTTAACCCCCCGAAAAGCCTGGTTATGGTCACATTTTTTATTCAAATTAAGTTTTTTTTATTATTTATCCTTAACCCCGCCCCTCCGATCCTACGTGCACCACTGTAGTTAGTTCAGAGATGGAAAATCATTTTATGGATTGGATTGGACCTTTTGTAGTTTTGTTTTTAGTTTTTTTAATTAGTTTTTTTGAAATTAAGTTGTTTTAAATAGAATAGGGTAACGGTACTTTTTCTTATTATAGTTAATTATTATTTTGAAATTAATTAGAGATTATTTAGAGTCAGGAATTTTTTCATCTATTTGGTTGTGTTATTAATTAGAATATAAAGTTTAATAGTCGAATAATATAAATATTTGTTCAAAATGTAAAATGTAGTAGGCCATGACATATTTGACATGACCTTATAAGTTTAGGTCTTTGGTCCATAGCCGACTCAATTTTTATTGTCATATCCATGTCCGGCCATGGCTACCTTGTTGTGAAAAGAAAATGTTGAATATCTCAAAAACTATCTAAACAAAATATAACATATGAAAAATCATTTTAATAAGAATTTAGTTCTGAACACAAAAATAAAACAAAAAACGGTGAGTTCCATAAGAAAAAAGATAACTTTGCGTTATATCTTGAAAACTAAAAGTGGCGGATAAAATCAAGTTTGAGATCTAGATTCTGCTTTAAAAGATCTACAAAATATCAATTTACATCAAAAAGAAATTTTCATAAATAAAAAAGTTATAGGCCCTATCCCAAAATGCAGTTTTTTCAAAAAGCCCCTGTAGCTCAAAGATGGGCGGACATATCAAAATGTAGTTTTCACCAAAAATCTTGTCTTGAAATTTGAGCCTTGCAAATGGGGGTTGGTTCTTCTCTATCTCCACTAGAAGTACCTGTATCCATTTAAAAGTGTCCAATTTGAATCACCATGTACAGAGTGTCCTAAATATCCGAGTCCACTATTTTTTTTTTATGAGATAACCTGTTTATTCTTTTAAATTTAAATACTTAGAGCTCTTCATTCTGTTTCCAAAAATACCTACCTTTTTCTCTAACGGTTTTTAAATAAAATGACAAAAACTTTTAAATAAGGGTAATGATTTAGACAAAGAATCACAGAATATCTCTTTTCTTAAAAAACCTCCAAATCAGTTACTTCAACCGAAAAGAATCCAAAAACCAAAAGATCTTGGGTGGAAAAAACGAACCGAAATAAATCTAAAAACCAAAAATCAAAAGATCTTGGGTGAAAAAAACGAGTTGGTTTGTAATAATTTTGACATGAAATACTGACGGCATCTTATTTATGTCTGCCAACGTTGCAAGTATAAAAATCTAGGAATATTTTTTTGCTTTGGTTGTTATTTCGTTCAAAGCGTAGGGGTTTCCTAAATTTGTCCGGGCGTTGAGCTATTTGCACTAAGCACGACTTAGTTTGTAGTACAAATTTATGTATTCCCTCTATGGAACCCACGTATGGCGACGTCGGTACAACCTGGATTTGTATTCTTCATTTTGGTATAAATCTGAGTCAGTGCTCGGTCGATTTGACGTAGCTTCCTGACGCCAGGTTGTCTACGTCAACGTCGAAACGCCATCCAAATGTTAATTGGGTAGCTATACATAATAAACAAAAAGTCAAACAAAGACAGCCTTATCTTTATTTCGAAAACCTACAATACACAAACAAGCACTACAAGTGTACTATACTTTACCTACGACCATGAAAATGTCGTCATAAATATCAAAAATGAATAAAAAACCACATCTAAGCACTCCTAAGTACATACTTTGTATAATTTATACATCCTTGCTGTTTCTAAGAGAATTAAGACAAAATTGTGACATTCAAAATTTTGAAATATTCATAAAATTTTGAAATTTAAATTAATTTGAATTTTTAAAACTTTTTTGAAATTTTGAAAATGTTTAAATTTTTGAAAATTTTGCTTCCTGTCGCAGAAATTCTGGACAATTTTCAAAAACTCGCACGGTCGCCTCCAAAACCCGAAAATGTCCGGGGAAATCGGGACGGATGGCAACCCTAGTATAAACATAGTAACTGACATGTTATAGCAAAATATTATATCGTTATAGAGCAGGAGTTGAGCCTGAGGTATAAAATATGATGGATAGGTAACCCTCGCCATTTTCTGATAATATGTGCATTTTCTCGTCCTGAATACGAAATGGACAATCCTGTACCTCAAAATTGTAGATAAGGGCTCGGCACACCAATCCAAAGGTGGGCAATTTTAGAGGGGGTAGGGTAACCCCCACCATTTTGACATATGTTTTACGAAATTATTATTTGTTAGTTTTATTAATAATATGTAATTTTATCATCATATTAATTTATTGACTTACCATATTTATGTAACTATTGTTGTATATTTATTATGGCAAATAAAAATCTAATCTAATCTAATCTATGCGATGTACCCCCAGGCCAAAAATCAACTGGTGGGCCGGACCTCATTTATGACTAAGGGTTTGGCACACCACTCTAAAAATGCCCACTTTTAAAGTGGTGTGCCGAACCCTTATCCATGAATGAGGTCCGGCACACCAGGTGATTTTTGGTCTGGTGGTACTACTACATCATATATAAAAATAAAATTACCCACCTCAGTCCTTATCCACAATTTTGAGGTACAGGATTGTCCATTTCGTATTTAGGACGAGAAAATGCTCATCTTATCAAAAAATGGCGAGGGTTACCTATCCATCATAATTTATATTGCAAAAGCTTGTACTATTATTTCTGGCTAGACAAGGCTGGAAGTTTGAACAAACATTTTGAATTAATGCGTTCATGAAGGTGATGCTTTTATCCCTAAAATTATATATAGAAAATTGTGCTAAAAAAAGTTTTAGGAAATTGTAATAACCATATTACACCACACATAATAAAAGTAAAATTAAAGATATGCGGCACTTGCCCAACTGTGACCAATGGGGCTTTCCCATAAAAAAAAAGTTACCTTTTTTTTGGAATATACATAAACATAAAGGTCCAAGAAATCCATCTAAAAACTTTTTTCCCCAAAAAATTTTGGTTTTCTATGTGAAAAATAATGTTTTTAATCGTCGATTCAGTGGCCTTACGATTTTTCAAAACGAATATAGGTGACGTCATAATCAATACAGGTGACGTCATTTTTGGCTGGTCCATTGTAATTTGTCAAGTGCAGTTTTTATTTGGACCACTGGGTTGCGAACTGCGGCCTGCGGCTAACTTTAAGTCATACTGTCAATTCGTTTTTTTTATGTGTTTTGCTTTTTTGGTTGTGATTCTTTTGAAGTTAATTTATAAAATTACAAACATTTAGTAGTGCGGAAGTTTATATTTGCTTGCCGTTTAGAAAGCCTACAAGTAATATACAACTATATATGTAGTGAATGTTATTATAAACAGTACGGTTCCTGTCCACCATAGCCCTAGCTGCTAAGAAAATTTAAGCTAGGTTTATAAGCTTAATTCGGAGACAAGAAGAATAAGAACTTTTGATTGCGATTTTTAACAGAGTGTGCGCATACAAATTTTGATATTTGGTAAGTTTTTTTAAGTAATTTTATATAAGGGAGTGTCTATAAAGAGCCGACAATTCGGCTGAATAGTCGTGAGGGTAAAGAGCCGACAATAATTATTTAGGTAATTATGCAGTATACGGTTTTCTGCCATTTTTGATTTTTTTTGAAAAATTCTTTATGGGGGCACCTTCTAGGGTCCCTAGGACCCCAAATCCGTCTGCGCCGTTTGGTTTTTTTTTTTGATTTTTTTTGTTTTTTTTTAATTTTTTTTCACTAAAACAAACCAAACCAACACAGTCCAACCCAACCTAATCCAAACCAACCCAAAACAATTAAAAAAACACTTTACAACCCCCCCTGGGCACCCTTTTTTCTCGTTAAAAAAAAAATCGGGCGCAGCCGGATTTGGGGTCCTAGGGACCCTAGAAGGTGCCCCCATAAAGAATTTTTCAAAAAACATCAAAAATGGCAGAAAACCGTATACTGCATAATTACCATTATTTATTATGTGTTTCATATTTCATATTTTTTTTAACTAAATTAACCCAACCTAACCTAAACAGACTCAAACCAACTTATTAAAAGCCAAAACAACCCAAACATTTTTTTTTATGCCAAAAAAAGATGTAGGGGTTGTAGTGTGTTTTTTTGGGCTGTTTTGGCTTTGAATAAGTTGGTTTGTTTAGGTTAGGTTGGGTGAATTTAGTTGGTTTAAGTCTGTTTAGGTTGGGTTAATTTAGTTTAAAGTGTTTTTTGGGTTGTTTTGGCTTTTAATAAGTTGGATTGAGTCTGTTTAGGTTAGGTTGGGTTAATTTAGTTTGAAAAAAAACGAAAATATGAAAAACACATAATAAATTGTCGGCTCTTTAGACACTCTCTTTATATAAAGCCGCTTTCTGACGCATCGTCAAAAACCACCATAAAAACTCAACCCCAGATCCAACAATTTTCATGCTTGCTACATGTCTATTAGAAGACAGAATTTTCTCCTAAAATCTATATCTTTTGATAGCTTTTCTTATTTGCTTGCAAAAGTGTAGATTCATACTAGTAACATTATAAAAACTTCGTTCTGCTATTGTTTAAAATCTGTATATTGGTACAGCCAACGGGTGAAATGATCCCATATTTTGTACGTCTCCTGGAAAAAGTGTCCATATTCCAGTTCCTCCTGGGTTTAGGATAAAATGAAACTCATAATATAGGAGGCCTGCAAGTGCTAAAATATAGTTCCTGCCAAATATTTTGTGCACTTGCTGGATTGTTTCACCCCTTGGGTACAGCCATGATGGTATTTTCAGACTTCAAATATAGCTATCTATTTTAAAGCGATAATATTCTGTTCTTTTAATTTTTTTGCACTTATTTTAAAGGTTTCAATATTTATATTAAAAAAAGTATTGATAAAAAGATTTTTAAAGAGAGCTGTAGGTAAGTAGTTTTTTAACTTTTTGAATTTTGTTAAGATTTTTTCTTGATTTTTTTTTTAGAGAATATGGCTCAGAATATGGAGAAGGGATTTGTGAAGGGTGATTCTAACAACTTACCCAAAGTGGATCCTGAGATGATTAATTTATATTATTTGGATAATATGGATTTCTTTAGCGCTGAGATGAAGAATGTTAAGACTGGAAAGTGAGTATGACAAGATGTGTCAAAATATATAAGTAAGACTGTTAAGCATTTGTTATAAAAACCTTGTCAAGTGACTTGAAATATGATTTTTGGACATCCTGTACATATTTTTTTAAATTTAACTTTTTTTTCCCCGATTACAAAAATACAAACCTTGTTACTTTTTTATGCCAAGTAAGAAGAAGCAAGGTAACTTTTTGAGAAAGGACCTCAGCACAAGTAATTTAATTTATTTATTTATATTTATAGGGAACAGAAACCCTATTAAAATCAATACCTTGTCAAAAGAAAAAAAAATTACATAGTCAACACTGAATACTAATTAATAAATAAAGACATGAAATATAGTATAGTAGGAGTTATAGTATGAACAACACAAAATATTAGAAAACGTACACACAACAGTATAAAATTTAACTAAAAAAAATATTTAGTCTGGTAAGATTCTTTTTGTTAGTCTTTTTAAGGAGTTAACAGATACATTGAAAACATTAATAACTGGTTACTGAGTTAAGCAATAAAGTTCTTTCAATAAATTATTTTTTTGTCTATAGTCAGTTGTATGAAAAGTAATGTGAAAAGTATGATGATGTCTAACAGTCAGTTAGACCGTTAATTAATTTATGCATCAAACAAATGTCAGTAATTTTTTATGCCTCTCTAAACTGTCAAGATTGAGCTAAATTCTGACATGATGATAATTTAGTGCTACATTACCATCAAATTTCTTTACTAACACATTAGGCTTATGACGGTAAAGTTTTTTTAGAAAAATGCAATGTTAATTTCGAGGTTAATTTATATACTTAGCAAAAGCTAGTTTTAAAAAAATACAAAAGAATGTCAATAAAGTAAAAAACTAAACTAAAAATAAATATTTAAAATTAGGATTTTGGGTTTAATAAAACCTGATGACTAGCTTATATATCTTTCAAAGAAAATCCCAAAAATTTAGTTAAAATGACTTTTAAAACAAAACATTATATAATAGTCAATTAATTTGTTGTGAAGAGGGTGGAATTGTAGCAGCTAGCAATTACATTTACATTGAAGTCAGATCTGTAGTTCTTGAAATATTCAAGGAAAATAAAATATACTTTTAGCAGCTAGCAACACACGGTTTTAATATTTAGATGGATAATTACAGTTCCAACAAAAACTATATCAGATTTGTAGTTTTTCAGATATTCAAGGAAATATTGGACTCGACAGGATTTCTTACTAGTTTTGACCAAGGTTTTGACCAACTTATTAAAAGCAAAATATAAATGACAGTAAATAAGTAATTTATTACAGTTACTATATTTTAAACATCCTGGATTTTTTTGTAACAGTAAAAAGCTGCAAAATGTGAAGATAATAAAAAAGTCATTTGTAGGTACACCTAAAATTTTGCTATAAAATTTAAAACAAAATGTTAGAAAAGCTTTATCAGAAATAATTAACCACAGCTGTAAAATCTGGGAAAACTATTTTGAGATATATAACTAAGACAGATTTGTCTCAAGATTTGTAAAAATATAAAAAAAAATGTATTTTTTTTATCTTATATTTTTAATCTCAAAGAAGTTCCAAATTTAATTCATGTTATGAAAAATATCATAGCATGAAAAATTAACAGCTAATGAAGTGTCACCATATGCCATTCAGTGCATTACAAAAAAAATATGATTTCTAAACTTTTGCCATACCTAGAGGACTCATGGTATGTAAACTGGACATATGAAGTTTTGTCTATCTATCAGTTATTCTCGTGTCATATGAGAGTTGCAATTCTACGTGTATATGAAATTATTTTTACTTTGTTTGTACCTTAAAAATGTACATGGTCTGGTTGATTTAGTGTTAAAAGTGAAATGATTGAAGGCTTAAGTGTTATTGTTTATTTTAGAGTTACGAAGGAGGTCTATGGTGACAAGTTAAGAGAGAAGATGTTTGCACAGTCAAGGCAAAAATAACTCCGGAGCACAGAGTAAGAAATACTCCTTATACTGTGGAAATTTCTGTTAATGAGAAGGATGAAAAAGTGCTGCATTCTGAGTGCAAAGATTGTTCTGCTTCTGCAGGTAGTTTTAAAAACTTTTGAAACTATACACATTTTACATTACATTTAAAAAAAAATATTTGGTTAATCTCTTTTTAAAGTCTTCTTAAAATTACTTATTAATTGTTATTATTTACATGTTTTGAGAAAAAGAGGTAAAATTATAACTTACAGAATAGCAGCTGCCACTGTTTTGCAATTACATCTGGTAGGAAAATTATATCTTTAAGGTATCCAAACTTACAGAATATTAGGCGCTGCTCTTTTTTTTGTACATATCTGGGGTGGAAAATCCAAGTAAAACTGCTTTAAATTTTTTAAAAGTTGACCTTTATGCATAGAGTTTTTAGAGCATACCAACACAAAAAGTTACGTTTGTTAGGACAAAATGAGGAGCTATGAACATTGGAATAATTTTTTTAGACATTAAAAGGTTGTATCCCCAAACCATCTCCGAGACTTGTTTAATAATCAAATTTCGGCGTCATTTCACATTTCTCTGGTGGGGGCATTCCTAACTTCAAAAACAAAAATATGAGCGAAAAAAAAAACACTTTATTTATACCAAAATAACTCAAATAAACGTGAAAGACCTAAATACAAAATTTCTTAATTGGTGCCTGCCTGTCTGTCTGGGCAACGTTGACTGAAAAGCAACGATGACTGAAAACACAAAAATCCTTTGGAACCAAAGAATGAGCTGATTAGTTTTTGATGGGGGTGAGGGTTGTAAAGAGGGTAAGAAAGGGGGTTGAAAATCATAACTCACAAACCGTATCAGCTAGCAACACACATACAGTTTTCACATTAAAATAAATAATTATATTTTCAACAAAAATTAGCAGATCAGTAATTTTTGAGATATTGAAGAAAAATAAAATTTATACATGCCTGCTGGTGCCATGTTTTAAAAAATATTTTTCTGGTATTTTCTAACTATGATGTATTTTTTGTACCAGTTTCTGTTAAGCTAGGAACACACAATGCAAATTTAGTTTTCACAAGATAAAAAAAGACGCAAGCAGATGTGTCTCCTTTTAACCTGTTATTAGAAAATTGTTAACTGTTTTTAACTTTTCTTTTTTGATACTTACAGGGGGCTGCAAGCATGCCATTGCTGTCCTTTTTTGGCTTCACAGAAGAAGTGAAGAACCAGCCTGCACCTCTACAATGATGTTGGAAATGCCAAAATGGATTTGCAGTCACTTAAACGAAGACGTGCCAGCCCTCGGACCAAAAAGTCATAATTATGTGTCTCAATTGATGTAAATCTGTGCAGATAACGGGGGGTAATATATACCCTTTTGCGATCTGAAGACAAGTACACCTATATCGATGTATACCAGCTCTGGTTCAAGTTTAAAACTGCAGAGAAAATGGACCAAATGGAATGTTGACAGGTTCATTAATTACATGCAGTCAAATATGAGCGATTCCTTGTGTGTCGAAGCTGAAACGGATACTCGACTTCAAGCCAATTCTCCATTATGGCACAGCTTGCGATTTGGCAGAATAACGTTAACTGAGGCTATTTTTGGCGCTTCTAAACACCTGGGCACTGAGGCAGTGGAGAGGGGGAAAAAGTTAAAGATGAAGTGTTAAAGGAAATTCAAAAAATTAAAATTTCAAAATCAGGCTTGTACCTGAGAAGCCAATACCCATGTTTTGGTGTGGTGTCTTTTTGTTACATTAGTGGAGAGCTGCTAAATCGATTTTTATAAAAAATTTTACAAAATATCTTTGGCATCAAGCAATGAGTTTTTAATGGTCGTAGGAGGTTGGAAAGAGGGTTGAACTTCTAAAAACATCCTTACTTACTGTAGCTGCTAGCTAGAGATATTCAAGAAAAGGTTCTTTGGGCGATATATGTGTCTGCTAAAGCACTTTAAAAAATCCGTGTTTGTTTAATTAATATCTGCGGTTTTTTTTTGGTTTTTTAATGTTTATATTGTTTTAAAGTCTCATTCGTTACTTAAATATCTGGTCATAAAACAAAAATTTAATCTCAAAGTGCCATAAAAAATGTAGATATCTCAAAACGCGCATACTTACAGTAATACCAAAAATATAGTTACTACCTAAACTAATGCAAAACATTGAGTTGTTTAATAAAACGCGGAAATTATTTATAAAACATGGATTTTTTTTTGTGAAAATCACAAAAATATATGATAAACTCCAAAAAATGTTGTCAGCCTAAATTTTTTTATCTCTGTAGAAACTTCAAAGTGATAGATCACAAATGACCCCAAAGTGAAGTACCGTTTTTTATCAAATCTTGCAGTGTTCTATGTGAAACATTGTTTTTCGCCAATTTGAATAAAATTTTTTGTTTCATGTAAACCATTTATAATGTACAGGGTAAGTCAGATATCATGATTCAAATTTAAAACCTGCTATTAATATATTTATAGTTTGATGACCCAAGTACTCAGATTGCTAAAAAATCAATGAGCATAACTATTAAAGACTTAAAATAAGTGTTATAAAACACTTTTATGAAATTTTCATTATGATTTCTGTATTGTGTATTTTGACTATGACAATAACATACTAAAATTTTATCCAAATTGGTGGAGCACAATTTTTTACAGAGGAGTCTTATGACAGGACCATCAAAAACTTAAAAAAACTGTTAAGAGATAAAACCTCAATGTAAGGTACCGCCAAATAAATTATAGGTTTTTGGTATTGCTAAAAAGGTCTTTTGACAAAGATTTTGAAAGAAAAAAAATCTTCACTGATTGACGTTAATACATTGTTTTGATTCCCTGTACAAATCTTGGCATAATAAGAACTGAAGACAGGCTGTTAGGATAAAAAAATTGTCTCTCTGAAGAGATATTAGTAAAGTCTGGAGTACCACAAGGGGACCTATGTCTACAATTCTTTTCATTTGTTTTATTAATGATATTTCAGACTGTTTCTGTAGCTGTGTAATCCTTCTATATGCAGACGATTAAAACATTTTTAGAATTGTTAAAGATTTTAGGGATTGTGAAAGAGTGCAGAATGATCTCAACACTTTTTCACAAAATTTAAAGACTTAAGGGTATTTTTGACCCAACCTTAAGCTTTAAAAATCACTATAACTTTATCTGTAACAAAGCTTTTAAACTACTGGGTTTCTTAAAAAGGAGCCTATCTGAATTTAACAATATAATCTGTTTTAAAAATGTTTATTGTTCTCTTGTTAGATCAATATTAGAATATTGTAGTTCCATATGGTCCCCATTCTATAAATGTCATGTAGAAAATCTGGAAAGGGTATTGAAGAAATTCTTACGTTTTGTAGCTTTTAAACTTAAAATTCCATCTGGGGAAATAGTTTATTGTGATGTTTTAAAATTACTAAAGGTCACAACTCTTGAAAACCGTCGAGTAATGTCTTGATCTAGCTTTTCTTTTCAAAATTTTAAATGCAATGTTTGATTCTCCTCAATTAATACATAGAATTGGCTTAAGGTTCCACGGCGGAGTACAAGAAATAGGAATATTTTTAACTTAGAATATTATAATACAAATTACAACCTTAATAGACCTATATGAAAAATGTGTAGCTCTGCTAATAATGTGTATATTTTTTTCCACCTCTCTGGATTCCTTCAGATATAAAATTAAAGTTTTGTATATTTAGAATAATAAAAAATTGTATAATTAAAATAGTACATTTATTTATTTTGTTTTATTAATAATTTACTATTTTCTTGTGTATCTAACACTCCTTTTGTTTAAATAGTACGTATTTTTGACCATATTATTTAATAAAACTATTTAACTTTAGTCTTGATATTTTTTTGTCTGCCTTTAAAAGCTTGAGTTTTAGAATACATCAAACATGGTAAACGCTCTACAGTAGGTATATTTATTTCTTACAAAACAAAAGAACAGGCAATGATTTTATTTCACTTCACTTATTAAAAATAAAAATTATATAAAACTATTGTAATATTAAAAATGACAATTTTTTCCATTGAAGGTCCCAAAATGAATCTTGTTTACAGAACATGCTTCTAAAAAAAGATTGAAACAATTTCAGATAGTATAAAACCACTAGGCGCCCACCCCAAACATCATTTTGAATGACTCACAAATAGGCATCATTCCGCACTTGTACTTTATTATAAGTCATCTGATATGGGTTCGTCCTGGCGATGGCGTGTTAATATTTCCAATAGGAATATGCTCCTAAGGCAATTAAAACAAAAGAGAAATAAAAAAAAGAAGTTAAAAAAAACGCATCAAATTTTGAATTTCGTTTTTCCACCCAAGATTTTTTTCGGTTGAAAGTTATGAGAAAAAAGTCTTCTTGGGTGTTTGCCAGACATCTGTTATTTGACGGCTCATATGTCCTATCATATAAGATCCTCATAGAATTTCACTATTTTGACCTTTGGTACAATACATTAAAATACGGTTACGTTTTACAAGTTTTTGTGCAGGGGTTCTTTCAAAAATTTTGCTTGTGGCTCTATATCATTTTTCACAAATTTTCGTCTGCAATGCATTAGTAACTTGATTTTCCCAACATCTAAAATTAAGACGAGATTCGACCCCAACCCAGTCCTTGGCAGGTAAACTAACCCAGAAGTTTTTGGTTTAAGAAAAATTTGGGAAGAAACATTGACTCTTGCTAATCAATGCATCTCGCTAAATTACTTGCTATGAACTTCTTAAACTTCAAAAAAATTAACCCTGAGGCCATAAATTTAAATATAAGTTTAAAAAAATTCCACTAAACTTGAAGAAAAAATATTAGAAAAAAATAACTTGAAGTGATTTACCATATTTTTTTACTCCCATCACTGGAGCTAAAAAAGAGTTTTACAGAAGTTTTATACGTCCCTAGATTCCCATAAAGGTGGGGAGGACTGACCTTATCAGACTTTTCTATGTCATAAGTGGGAAGTTTGGCTCGGTCAATTTTAAATAAATCTTTTCTTTCCAGTTTTTAAGCAAATCAACAAAAGTCTTATTACAGAATGAGATATAAATTCCCAATGTCTATAGTGGAGCTAAATATAAATAAAAAAAAGAGTTTTACCAACACAAAACTATTGGATTTTTGGCCTCCTCCACTAGTTCTACCACTGACTGGTTTCAAACAAATTCCCACTATCCATAGTAGCCATCATTTCTCATCCTGTTATCTATAATGTTTTGCGAGCATTTGTTCATGACTTGTTGATTTGATCGTTCGTATTATTTGTCTATAAAACTTTATGGCGTACCGATGATCCCCAACAAGGGTGAAACACATGTTTGCGTTTATTCTCCAAGTCGCACCCGGTATGTATTCTTTTGGTACTCCGGTGTATTTTGTAAAGTTCATTGTTTTTGTTATCGATTCCTTATAGTTGAAGGGCCGACTGGTGGATGGACTGTGTCTGAAACCAGTGGTGGTTGGTAAAACTCTTTTTTATTTACTTTTTTATTTAAAAACGTTATTGCTATAAGAATAATGGGTTAAACAAGAAGTGAACTAAATTTTACTTGTCTTAACAGTTTATTTTACGCGAGAACCATCAAAGGTAAACCTATATTTTTTTACATGATCATGAAATATTTTTTTGTAAAGAAAAATTTTTCCTTTGGGTGGCGATGTCTCTAATGGGGTTGTATTTGAATTTCAGCTGTGATCTTCACACACTATTGCGCCCAGCCGTGGATAATTTTTTCAGCTTTAGTGCCTCTAGAGCCACAATTTTCTTCTTGGTCACAAAGGGAAGGGCAAAAATATCTTAAATTTCCAGGGGAATTCTGACATTTATTTATTTTCACATCCGCGGAAATCGCACTTTTTCATTTTGATGCAGAAAAAGCTCGAGAAAAAATAAATACAACTTTTAACAGATTGTTTACTAAACAGAAATGACATTTAGTGACAGCTAAGCATTAAACTGAAGTTAGGAAGAGGCTGAGAAAAAGGTCACCACTCGCTACTTTTCTCGTAAAGTTAGTTGGCTAAAAAATTTTTTTGAGCGTTTTTGTAGAACTCTAACTTTAAAAAAATTTTTCTACAAAACCAAGAGTTTTTCAGAAGAAATAATAAATGTGTTTTGGATAAATCACTCTAAGGTATCAAATTCCGTTGCTTCCCAAAAATGTGGGAAAACCCCATTGTCTTTTTAGGGAAAAATAAAATTACCCAACGTCATATCGAAACCCTGTTTATTTGTTAAAAGTGGTAAATAGTTCATCCTAAATCCATGCTATCTTCGCTAAAAAAAGCCTTCTGGCTTTGTCAAAGCCCTATCATCATCGATGTGACAGCTGTCAGCCACAATGTAGCGGTTTGGAGTCAAAAATCCCCTTCCAATTTATAACTCCCCGCATCCATTGTGGGGAAGCATCCTTACGCCACGTGCAGTGGTCAAAAGTTTAAAATTAAGAGCACAATTTCTCGATCACCTTTAAAGGATATACAGTGTATTGTAACGAAAAGAAAACAGGGAATTTTCACGTAATTAGAGTCTGATTTAAAAAAATCCTCGAACATGACGATTTTTTGTGCGGCTGTCCTGAAATTTTTGTGATACTTTCCCCTATATTTTGAATAGGAAAAGTGGGCCGAGTGATACCTTGTTTAGAAGGTCTTTCAAATGCCTTCAAAAAAGTGTTAAATATTGAAAATGTAACGATTAGTTTCCGAGATATTAAAGTTGCATGTACCAACGCAATTTCTAAGAAATCCCGTGACATGTCGATTTTGTTTTCGTTATTAGTAGATTTTGTCAGTTAATTTTTTCTTCTATTACGAGGGTGTCAAAAATTCGGTTGTTTTTGGGAATTTCGGATATTCCCAGAGGAGATGGAAAAAAACCCGACCTTCATTTGCGAGGCTTAATTTTACGGGGGCTTTTTGGTCTATAACTTTTTTATTTTTAAAAATTGGTCTTTTAGGCGAGTGTCTTTTTTGTAGATTTTTAAAAGCTGAATTCTTTCATAAAAAGAGAAAACCGTATATGAGCACATATACGGTTTTAGCTTTGTAGCTTTCGAAACACTGCTCTTTTCTTCCTCAAACTGCTGCTATTTTTGTCAGTTAGATTCATTGGTGTCCAAAGCGTACGTATATGCACGTGTTTTTTCTAGATCTTACAGAGGTAAAGGTCTAGTTTTTGCATGAAATCTCGTTTTTAGTAAGTAAACCCATGGAAAAATCTAACAAGCAACTATAAACTGTTTTACTTTTAACCTCTAATTAATTTTTTTTATCGTGACACCCAAGATACATCCAAATATGAATTCTTATTTGTTTTTACCATTGTAACAAAGCATAATGTTTATATATAATATAATTTATTTATACAATATTTATATTAATATATTAACATTTGTAATTGTTTTTTTACGTAGGTTTCAATATTTTGGTAGCAAAATCTGATATTTTTGTATTGTGGGTTAAAAATACAAGAATTGCTTTTAATTTTTATCATTGGTAAAACAGCATATGGAATATATTACTGTTTTTCCATAGCAAACATCTAAATAATACCAACATAACATACCACGGTAAAACCGTTTAAGTGATCTGTAATTCGTCAGTTTTATTACTGCCACTGTAATAATCGATAAAAAATTTAACTTGGTTCCCAAAATCATAAGCCTAACATCAAAAAAACAAAAGGGCAAAAAATACCTTTAAATCCGTTTTTCTCAAAACAAGGCTTTTGAAGATATACGGTTTTTTCCTTTGCACCCTCAGTTAAGCCACCCTCCCCCCCAAAGATATTTCAATTTTGATATGCTTATAATTTTGAAATAATTTTGAACTAATTTTAAAGCACTTTTAATTTTTTTTTTATATTTGAAAAATCAGGTCCTGCTTTACACATGCCTATAGGTACCAATAAATGTCCAACACAAAATGGAAATACTTTTTTTTACGTGATTTCTGGTATATTTCTATGCCTACTAAACTGACTGGATTTCAATTGGGTAAAATTGTCCCCATTTTACATTTGAATAAATAACAAAAATCACAGAAATTAGGAAGGGTAAAATTTTGTTTAGGTTATAAAAAATTAGCTCAAAATTACAAGCATATCAAAGATTGATTTTTTTTCGAGGGGGGTGTGGCTTGAAGTGAACCTGCACCCCCCACCATATTTTTAAAAAAACAGAGTTCCTAGTGGATTTTTCGAAATTCTTTTTGGTGATTTTATGAGTTCGAAATCAGTTCTTAATTTTTAGATGGTTGCTTTTTATTTTTCTCTACGTTTAAAATAAGGGTGGTGTAGCTTGACGTACGGCTCCATTTTGAATTGAAAAACCAGGACGGAGTTTGGTTCAAAATATCTTGCGGGGGGGGGGGAGGGGGGTGTGGCTTGACTGACCTAAGAATTTCATTGTTAAACCAGATTTTATCTGTCACTTTAAGTTTTTGATATCACTAAAGTTGGTATTTTTTATGGAATGGCCCTTTTTTTCATTTTTAAAATCAGCTTTCAATTCCCTTTAAAATGATGTAGAATGATATGTGTTTTATTTTTTGTATTTTTTTATAATTTCGTATTTCTTTAAGAGTAGAGATTCTTTTTTTTTCTTTCAGTGACCTTAGCTCAGTTAATGTTGAAGTTACGTCGAAGACTTCCAATTTTTAATTTTTAATTCTTTATTATTGTAGAAACTGACCGAAAAAGGCAAATAAGATAATAATAAGAAAAGTAAATGAGCAATAACAAAATAAAAATATATAAAAAATAAAACAAAAAGGATGATGTTTTAAGCTAACTTTAAAAATAAAATAAAAAAGGGTCATTTCTTAAGAAAAATACTTTGTATTATATCTCACAAACTAAAAGTGACAGATAAAATCCAATTTGACCGTCGAATTCTGCTTTAATACCACCACACCCTATTAACAGAAATTTTTGCAAATAAAAAACTTATAGACGCCATACCAAAATTCAGGCTTTTCAAGAAGCGGTTTTTACTTTTAAACTTTCCTTAAAAAAAGGCCTCGCAAGTGAGGATCAGATTTTTTCCATCTCCTCTGGAAATACCCAAAACCCCCAAAACCATCGAATTTTAGACACCCTGTAAAATTAAAGAGACCTTCAAAACGACGTATCATTCGACCTACTTTCCCTATTCAAAATATAGGGGTAAATAATAGAATCCTAGATTTCTCCAGGGTGAAGCAGTTGAATCATACTAGGTGGAAGGAAAGAAAGTCCTGTATGCTTTACAAATATTTTTATTTATTAAACACGACGCGTTTTGATTTTCTTTAAAAAAAATCATTTTCAAGTGTGTGTTTCAAAATTAATCTAAATAAAAAATAAAAAGATTAATTACAGATCTAAATAAAAAATAAAATAAAAACGATTATTTTACAATTAAATCTAAAAAAAGTAAAGTAAATTATGTGTAGTTTGTGTCCTAAATTTTAACTTTAATGATAGATTTTTGACGTTTTGTAAGTACTATTTTTTATATTTTATTTAGATTAATTTCGAAACAAACACTTGAAAATTATTTTTTTAAAGGAAAATCAATAAAACACGTCGTGTTTATTAAAATAAAATATTTGTAAAGCATACAGAACTTTCTCTCCTTCCACCTACTATATAGGGGTAAAATTTACCCCTTGAAGTAGTTGCGTGCTACAAATAGGAAAAAATTCTCTCCCTCAAATAAAAATTCGATATGTTCGTGGATTTTTTTTCAAAATTAGACTGCCAATACAATTTGTGTCAACGAGCTGACATAGGTTACACAGTAAATTTTGCCTAAAAAAAAAATAATTGAAAAGTAAAAGTAAAATATAAAAATTTATATTTTTAGTTAGTCAGATATACAGTTGCTAGGGAAATGTTTAAAAACAAATTGTGTGTTGGCAATGATAGTTGGTAACCCCTGACAATAAATAATTTTGTCACTGTCACATTTTTGATTAAGAAACGTCCGGTTTAAAAATGGAATTTTGCTGTATTAAAAACTGTAAAATTACGTGCCTCGACGAATTTGTATTGTTCCAACGAATTTGCGAGGTAAGTAAGCTATAAGCAGTAGTACAAACATACGCATTTAGCACCTACTTTGTTAATAACTAACATATTATGTTTCCGTATTTTATTGTAAGAAAAAGAGTAACAAAAATATAGATCACTAGGAGTCTTTATATTTTACCTATCATTTACATTTTTAATATCTCCGCGTGTATATTCACTGTTTGTTTTTGTTTTTTTTTGTCAAAACTTAACGTATTTTACTAACCAAAAAAAAATCAATCTTTCAAAAACTCTCTGGGGAAATTATAAAAAGAGACAACAAAACATCAGTCCATTTCATAAAATCCGTTTTACATGCAAATATGAAAAAAACTAGAAAGAGAGGGCAATATGAGTTGCCCACCTCTGGTAAAACAATAACTGTCAAAAATGTATAAAGTAGAGGCACGTTTCATAAGTATTCTACTGTGCGCCTTTTTATATAACATTGCTTTGGGCAAAACACAGCCCTCTATTCTGATGGGGTGCGTTCGCGGCGAGAGACTGCCATCTAATTACGGCTTTCGACAAATTTGAATCTATTTAGAGGGACAAAAGATGCGCATTAGTCAATTTAAAGTTAAATATAGACTCTCTGTCATAGTGTGGTACCTACTGCTTAATGTATGTCCATGGCGTTCCCAGCCATTCTATTAAAATTAGTTAGCATAGAAAAGATTCTCAGAACGACCTTCTCTTTATTCCTCTAAAACTATGAACTCTAAAATTACCATTTTTAGCATGTTTAACATTTTTTTTTTCTAAAGGTGGACGGCTGAGGACCACGCCAAACTGGGTAGAGGAGACTAGCCGGTGACCCAAAAAAAGGGCGACCTGGACTTCTCCGAGATCGGGACTCCATGGGACGAGGCTGGACTCCGACAGATTTGGTAGTGGGAGTCGACAGAAGTCGACTTGGAAGAGGCGGTACCGACCGGCGAAACCGGGACCTCGATTTTCGGGTCAACCTATATGACGGCGGGCTGCTCGGGAGAACTACTATCCTGTTTTCTTGAGAATTTTCTGTTTGTAAATTAATAGTTTAGAGCATTAGACTTATATTTTTGAAGCAATATTTTAGTGCCTAGAACTATACTATATTGAGGAATAAAAGCAGTTTTAGGTGGCGTGTATATCACCGTCAATACCCTTGCCCTGACATCGTCATTGCTAGGGCCATATAACTATGAGATATTAGTTGCGACGGATTTGATTTGATCAAGTGATCACAGATCTATCTACATTTATTGCAATTAACGAACGCTCTGGATGGATTACTTACTTCAAGTTTTTTGTTGTCTTTAAAGACGCGTGCATCAACGTTGATTTTTGGTGACACTTCATGGCTAACAAATTACTTTCAGAAAATGAAGAAATCTCTAGTTTACTGCAAAATGAGGTCTATGTAGAGACTCCATTTTCTATATTTTATTAATAAGCGACGTTTCGATCAGTACAATATCTGATCGAAACGTTGTGTATTAATAAAGTCGTGTATTAATAAAATATAGACAATTGAATTCCGAAAGAATATATACAATTCTTCTATATGAACAGTAGACTAAAATCCGAAAAAAGTGGCTAGAGCTTGCATTACAACCTCAAGTGTAAAGTTGCAAAATCGGTACAAGGTCGCTTTAAAACTCGCCCTCCAGGACTGTTCTACTAATATAATTCCGTTTTTCTTCATCCAGTTGAATAGCTGGTATTTTTTGACAATAAAGTTCAATTTTGTCACACACCTAACCTCAAAATCGAAAATTAATCTATTTTATCGGCCAAAAAGCTTCGAGCAAACCGATTTACGTCTAACTGATCAGAGCTGAATCATCGAACGGTTGTCTAACGGGGTGTCTAACTCGAACTCACAAAAGGTACTTTTTTATATTTTGATAACGCAGTTTTATTTTAAGATAACAAATATTTTTAAATATATGTGAACAGAGCCTAAAATACAAAAAAAGTGACTAGAGCTTGCTTTACAACCTCAAGTGCAAAGTTGCAAAATCGGTACAGGGTCGCTTTAAAACTCGCCCTCCAGGACTGTTCTACTATCCCATGGCTTTGTCATTAGAGTACTGTTAAGTGGTTTTTTATTATTTGTTTTTCTCTTCCTTTAAAAAGCGTATAAACCACGGGACTGAAATGATGTCTCTTTATCCTTCGACGAATTTCTTTTTTTTGTCAAATTCTCAAAATTTTAGTTGATGCAAAAACTTCCTAATGGTTCAAGGGAGTTGATCTAAAGGTCGTGTTCGATGCTGTATAAATTTTTGCCTACCTTACTCCTTGCTATAGATACAAGCAGGGACGGATGTAGAATATATAATAATCAAATCAAGAAAAAGTGCCCACACCTTTTGCTATTATTATACTACTACTACAACAGTAAGGAAATATAAAGACTCCAAAGAGGAAAACTGGCTGTGATCAATATAAGGTGAGGACTCGTTCTGAATACAAAGTAGGATTGGCGAAATGGCCGCAGGATCTCGCTGGAACGAGGCCAGACCAGAGCGCAACGTACAGGGTGTTTCATTCAGCGAAATTGAGAATTACTAGCCCAATATTTAGAACAAAAGTAAAAACACAACTTTTAGGGTAAAATTAGGAGCATACATATAAAAATTAGTTTTACCAAAACAAAAAATGCAGAAATTCCGTATCTGTAATCTTCAGATAGACCATTTCTGTACATTGATTTTTTTTTGTTGGCTTCAATCCAAACCAAATAGATTCTGTTTGTCTATTTATTTGTATCATCATCATGCATAAAGTACTTTACTGATTTTGATGGATTCCCTGGAGTCTTGAGCAGGACATAGGCTTTATTTTATCAAAATCGGTTTATGGAAACAAAAGTTATGACTATTAAAAGCAATAATAACGGTAAAACCGCAGTCAAAGTTGTGGGGTCTGTAGATAGTGATACATATATATTATTTGTTTTCATTGCAATCTATTTACTTACTAAATTAATTGTATCACTGGTGTTTTAGATTCCAGACTATTATACATATCTAGTTCGTTTCTTTAAAAATTAGGCAGTGAAAGTCGTGGGTTTCGGTCATTTGAATTATTTATTATTTTGTATACTACGTAAGTTTCGGCTTACGCCATAATCAGGTAAAAATTATGTGATTTAAAAAAGTTTCCTTCTTTAGCAAAATTTTTTAAAAACATAAATTAATATTATAAACAACGAGGACATTTAAACATGAAGAAAGACAAATTCAGTTTTAATTTTTTAATAGAAAACTCAATTTGTCTTTCTTCATGTTTAAATGTCCTCGTTGTTTATAATATTAATTTATGTTTTTAAAAAATTTTGCTAAAGAAGGAAACTTTTTTAAATCATATAATTTTTACCTGATGATGGCCGAAACGTACGTAGTATACAAAATAATAAATAATTCAAATGACCGAAACCCACGACTTTCACTGCTTTATTATACCAAACGGTCAGGAATCTATCACTAAATTAAAAATTAGGTGTACCCATATTTAAATGCATCCTAAAAGCTTCACTTTTTTACCAAAATAAAATAAACAAAAAGGCTAAAATAAAAATTTTACTTTTCGACCCTTAATTTAAGCCGTAACGTTTTTGTTTATCGCCCTTTGTTGTAGGTTTTTCACATTTCTAAGCCATAATTTTAACTACGTTTTACAGTTTTCTTTCCAAAATGTCGATTCATAGAATATTGGTACTGCCAAAAAATAATTTTTATCTGTAAAAATGTTGAAGCGAGAAAACAGTATTAAAAAAAGTGCTACTGTTACAGAGAAAGATAAAGATAATTTCTAAACTCCATATTTTGATAAAAATTCAAAATTTGCCATCTGTCTGTTAGCTTGAGTGATGTTGTTCATATGATTTTTATTTTACCATTTTTATCTAAAAAAGGCTTTTTGAAAGTGAAAAGTAAGTAAGATATAGGGCAGTTTTAATTTATTTTAATTAAAGTTGTTTACAGTCTTTAAAATTACCAAAAAACGTGTCCTACTTTAATGGTGCTAGTGTGTTATGTTGAGAATAAGTCACGCGAGAAAGATTTATACCACGCTGCCGTCAGGCCGAGTGGTATAAATTCTCAAGTGACTTAGGAAACATAACACACGAGTGGCATACAATGTTTATCCAACAAGTGGAAAAAATAATTTTTTATGAGATAATAATTAATAAGCTTTGTGATCAAATCAAAGCTACTTGCGTCTCAGTACCCTATAAATGTCAGAATGACTTGACAGTGACTTTTTTTACATTTTGGTCAAAGTAGGTTGTTTTTTTGGTTGCCACGGGCATGATACATTGTTAGCAAATGTTGAAATAAATTTTGACACTTGTCAGTTTTCCCTGCAGAAAAGGGAAGTTTTAAAAAAAAAACGTATAGAAAATGGAGAAAACCAATGAAAATTGCATTCGTGAGGATATCTTTATGAAAGCGGAAGAAGCAACGATGCAGATTTTGCCAGAAAAGTCGTGAGATGCTTACAACAAGAAGTTCAAAATGTTTGAGTCTTGGATGAATTCAATGAAGATAAAAGGTATCGATGAAAATGTTCAATTGGCTTATTTTTTACATTTGCAAAAAAATAGCCCTATCGTCACTATGGACCAAATACTCGATACTTCGCTCGAATATTCATCTTTATAAAAAAAATCGACACATCAAAATATGATAAACTAACGAGCTTTTTAAAAAGCAAATCCCAGGGATACAAACCAAAGAAGTCCAAGACATCAGAATGATCTGAAATAGAGTAGTTTTTGAACGAAGCTCCCGATGACGAGTTTGAAAATAGAAAATATTTTTTTCCTTTAATTTCAATATTAATGTGACTTCTGCTTGTAATAGTAATAAATAAATAGCATACTACTTTAAATATGAACATGACTTATATTCATAACTCATTAGTGACATCAATACTGTATTCAACTAAAAAGCCACTGCACTCGATTTGACATCATCAATATGGCGTCGAAGTTTGGCTGACGTTTTCAATTGATTTGTTTTGATGTGTTATTAATTTTTTATAGTTTTTCCAGTAAATTGTGAAAAGTGTTTTATAAATTGTTAAAAAAGATAATAACCTAGTAAAAGCATTATGCCGGTAAAGTGCTGCGTCCCAAGTTTCGCGGGAATTACCATGGGAGGCCAAAGGTTTCCGTTTTTGACTTCCCATCAGACGCCAATTTATCCAAAAAATGAGTGTATGCGATAAGAAGGAAGGACTGCAATCACGAAGAATTCCAGGGTAAGATTTGCAACAGTTTATCCGTTTTATAACTCATAAGACATAATCTACTGGGTTTTTCCTTGTTATGTTTTGTTTAATATCTAGGTTTATTAGACCAATTTTTTTAGCCGCGTTTTTGTAGGATTGAATTTTAATTTTCTGATTTTCTTGTCTGAAATTGCCTTGGAAAATGAATATGACTAAAAACCATATGAAAAAGGTAAATTTTTTTTTTTTAATATAAAATAATAAAGTTGGTAGCCTATAATATGTGACAAAAAATTGAAGTACCAATAAAATAAAAAAATTATAATAAAAACACATTTGTTTCAGAAAAACACAGAAGTTGTAAGGCTTAAATCGTGCATCAATAAAAAATACAGGTCAGGAGGAAAATTGAAATTGGTGATCACTCTTAATCAATGCCAGTGCTAAGGTTGTCCTTGGAATAGTTTATGGCGATTGTTCAGAAATTTTGCGGGTCAGACAAACACCTAGACCTCATCGTAGACATTTATACATGGTCTATATTATTTTTTATGATTTTGAAATATAATCTGTTGTCAAATGCACTTAAGAAAAAATTAAATTGAGCGTTCAACCACATATTTTTTATACCGCTACTGGAGATGTTCTTGATATCTCATTAAAAATACCTTGACTGGTAATCATGTTTTGTTTTGTTTTATACCACATAAGTAATAACCAAGGAAGGAAATAAAGTAAAAATTCAATTCCAGGGATTCAAAGATCCATTTTATTTCTTAAAAACAGGGACTAAAAAGTACCTTTTTAATCCCTAAAGTGCATAAGATATATATTTTTTTTTTTAAATTTTTACTTATACATCAGTTATTATTTTCAGTTTGTGTGTGCTAAAACATAAAAGTACATAAAGGTTTGTACATAAAGTATATAAATATATTAAAAAAAAAATTGATTTTTCACTGTTACGATTTTTATTTAGTCTACGGTAAATCATATCAACCAACCTAGGCGGCCATCTTGAAATGAGTTAATTGGCTTTTTAGTTAGGAAGGTGTTATTATCACTAGTGTGTTATTTGATAGTTTACTTGTCTAAAATGACATTAATAATGACAGTGATAACTGTCATGTGTTGGATAAAGTTTATTATTAAAAGTATTTTGCCGTTTTTTAAATTTTTTTAAAGAAGATATTCGGCATTTTGCGCTGTTTCTCTTTAATTTTTTGCCATCGGTAACCAAAAAAAGCCAGATTTCGTTATTAGCGAATTCATGAGGGTTTAAAAATATTTTCAATTCACTGTATAAGAATGAAATAAAATATGAAGAAAACATTTTGTTCTCGCATTGCTACAGTTCCTCTTTTAAACACAATATATATCCAAAAAACGCTCAAAGGGCCTAAATCAGCAACCAGTGAACCGAGGGGTGACTTTGTATGAGGTAATATTGGATATTTTACGTTGAATTTGGCTTTTCGCCGGGGCGGGCGCAAGCAGCATCAGCACTACTTTAGAGGCCCTTGTCATGGAAATGATGCCCCCGGGCTCCGAGCCCACTTAACTAGAGCATTGTGAAAGGCAGTCGGAACACGCACCCTTTTTTTTGTTAAATCGAAAAATCTAAAAGATGTGTGGGCATAGTCTCTAAAGGCACTTTGGAGAAGAAATATAAACATACGCATAAGAAAAATCCGGTTGGTTCAATTTATATTTCTGGAAGCTAGTTATAGGTTTGTCATGACAACAATAATTTTTTTAACTATATCGGGCGCCTTTAAATTAATAAGTGTATTTTTTTCAGTTTGATTTTAATAATCTGTTGCTATTGACAGTGGCGGTACCAGCCATTTGAAAAAGGGAGGGGGGCGGTTTCGATACGAAAAAAAAAAAATGGAATAAAAGCATAGTTTTTATGAGGAACAAAAATTTAGTAACTACGAGCGCGTATTTGGTTTTAAATCTAGGGGTGGGTACTCAGATTTTAAGTAGTTTATTTTTATAACATTATATCAACGATATTATAGCGCCGTAGGCAAAATTTTTTAAGTAAATTGCACTAAATATTGCATTTTCTAATTTAATATTTAAATAAAATTGTAAACATATCAATGGTTTCAAAGTGCAGCAGGCGAAAATTTTTAAGGAAATGACACTACAAATGCCATTTTTAACAGTAATTATCAAAGGTGTTATAGCGCCGCAATTTATGCCCTACTTTTAGTTTTCTAAATGTTTTCATAAAAAATTTAAAACCAACTGCATCTCCCGTCCCCCTGAAATCCACGCTTGAGTAACTTCGAATAATTTTTTCAGTTATAAAAAACATAGATAACAAAAAACCACAAACAAAAATTAATAGCTGAATACTTTTTTTTAAGTCTAAAAAGCTTTTCAGTGAAACATTACCTTTTATATCATATATCTCAAACATAAGATGCCTATCTCAAAAAAAGATTCGTTTCCGTTTTTTTTTTCAAACCGGTCTGGCAAACTTACTTACTGGCAAACATCCAAGAATGTTCCTATCAACGGAAAAATATTGCCACACTTGTTCATTGCCTCGAAATCGTTATTAGGTATGTTTTGATTTAATGTTTTGCCTTCTTCTGACCAATATTGTTTCCAAATAGGTACTGACTTCTCCCAATAAAAGTAAAAAAATTTGTGTTTTGGATTAATCAAAGAGTTTATAGTATTTAGAAACGACTTTAGCTAATTTTGCCTTGATTTTTGGCTTCACGTTGTATAAAACTTGGTATGAATATGTTTAAGTCAAAAATACTTTTTTATGTCCAAATGGATTTTGTCTAAAATTTGTTTATAAATAGAAACTCTATAATACTGTTCTGTATTTCCAATGGTTTTCTTGGTGTGACGAATTAAAGTCTGTCCCAAAATATTGTCGAGGGATTCTAGAATGTTTTTAAAGGAACTTTCTGCAATTTCTCGTTTTTTCTCCAAAGACTTCAGTACTTTTTTGTGGAGCAAAGGGGGGGGGGCGATCACCCCCCCCTGCCTTCCCCTGGGACCGCCACCGCTATTGATTTAAAACGATCACTATTAAACTGCTATTGTGTTGGGTAAAGAAGATAAGTTGTTTTTACCGGGTAAGGAAAGTGAGGGTAACTTAACTACACCATTGTAAGAGGCTATCGAAACACGCTCCTTTTTATTTAAATCGAAAAATCTAAAGGTTGTGTGGGATAGTCTCCAAAGACACTTAGGACAAAAAAAAATAAGCATAAGAAAAATCCGTTTGATTTATTAGCCAAGAAAACTTTCATTTTTCAAAAGTTATTAGGTTTGTCTTAATGACAATACCTTTTCAATAGTAGATCTAAAACGATTACCATTAGCAATAGCATTTATATACTAACTGCTTTTGAGTTATTTTATGTGTATAAAAAAGTTGCGTAGAAAAGCAGTTACCGGCTACTTATGATTTAGATTTGTTTCTACGAGCGTTCGGAAAATCGCATTTTCCGCACTGTGCTTAGTGCGGAAAATCTATTTTCTCGCACGGTGGTTGCGATTCTTCAAAAACCATCAGAAAATCTCGCCCTTACAAAAAAATCTGATTGTGAGGAGTATTTGCTAATATTCCTTAAAATTTAGTTTCTTAATACTGTTCTCGTAAATAAGTAATATGTCAGTTTTAATTTTTGTAGGCTGTTTTACTGAAAACCTTGTTTTTTATTTAAAAATGTATGTTATTAAGCTTATTTTTATGTGTAAAGAAACCTTTAAAACTTTTAACATGCAAAACCATAGATAGCCATGGAATATTTCGCTTTCACTGTTCAGAAAAGTCACACAAATTCTTTCTTTCTGTGGTGAGAATTTTCGACACTTTTTGACGTTTACTGGTACGCGTAGTACCAATTTAGCTCCGCTATAAACTAGTCCAACACCGTTCTCAACTAAAAAGCCTGTTAACTCCTACCGCCTCAGTGCCCTTTAGCCTCTTGTGGCTGCCATTTTTATAACCAAATTGACGAGTAAAACATGGATTTTCTGTCAGTTTGGTGTCAATATGGCACCGATCATAGGCCAAAGGATACTAAAACGAAAATGAGTTAACTGGCTTTTTAGTTGAGAACGGTGTTGACTAGTCCTGCAGAATATCTTTAAGATTCTGACGGTTGAGATTTTCTGTTGTTTCGGAAGAATTGCGACCAATACGTAAAAATTTTTTCCGCGCTGATATGTCAAAAACATGGAAAACCATTAAGAACCTGTAATTTTAAAGCTTTATTCATTATATTGGCTATGAAAATACTTGTCAAAAACTCTCGTTGTTTGTCATTTTGAAACGAATAAAAATATCACTGATGGTGTTCCAGCAGGCATACTTCAAACTTCAGAAAATGTGAAAAACGAGTTAGTACCTGATAAATCGAAAGAAAGGTATGAAAACGAATACCCATCCTTCCTCAAATGGTGCATAAATCACAAAAATAACAATTTTCCAAAAGAAGAAGTTTCTTTTCCGAATTGTTAAAATCTTGCCAACCGTCCACAAAGTGAAAGTGAAACTAAAGAAAAACGTCGACACTTACATGCATTTCAAACTTATTTTATTTATTAAATCAAAGATTTTGAGTATGGATGATATTGAGAATGAGAACAACGCTCCCGACAATATTTACTTCCTAATTTAAGTAGCAACAATTTTTGATCTCGCTGGAGCGTGCAAGAGGAAAGAGTTAACCAATCTGTTGTTTAAAAACGTAAAACTGGAAGAGTCACTAGTTTCGGTTAAAATAGCAGATAACAAAACACATACCAGCCGAAGCTTTGTGATTACCGAAAAGAAAAAAATATATGTTTGTATGAAACTATGTTCTTCTTAGACCAAAGCACACTCCACACCAACGGTTTTTTGTCCAATGTTGCAATGGAGAATGCACTACTCATAGGGTTGCCAGGTTTAAAAATCTATTTTGCGGGACATTGGTACCAAATTTCCAGGATAATGGCTTAAAAAACGGGACATTTTTATTATACAAAAAAATGTATTTGTTGACACAGAACAGAAAACAAATTTGAACTAATTAACTAGACTTATAAAAAAGCAAAGACCATGCAGTTAATAAAAAAATGGCGTCATAAAGAACAAAAAAGGATGTAAAAATGGTGTTTTCCCAGATGAGACTTTTGTAGGACATTTGGCGTTCTGGAGAGGGTCTTTCCAGGACGTAGGACACAGGAGTCCGAAAACGGGACAGTCCTGGAAAATCACGACACCTGGCAACACTATACTACTCAGTGTGTTGGCACTAACAAGTTTGGGAAAACTTGGGAAAATGCCATTTGAATTTGCCGCATATTTAGGACTTCAGAATCTAGAAGAGTTCACAGGCCACTGTTAACTCCAGTCCATTGTAAATGAAAGAATTAGAATTAGAATCCTCTGCAACTGCCCTTGAAGACGCTGGAGTAGGTATAACCAATGTAAAACGTCATGGAGGATGGCAATCTACAAAAGTCGCCGACGGATACTTGAATGAAGCTCTAGCAAATAAAACATTTATTGCCGAAAAAATATGGAACCCATCTTCTTCCACGAGTACTTATGTCGCTTTGAGTGGAACAGGTTACAGCAAACGCCAGCATCTCTACAACTGCCGTCG
Source organism: Oxystoma pomonae (assembly GCA_963921995.1). NCBI lineage: Eukaryota > Metazoa > Arthropoda > Insecta > Coleoptera > Brentidae > Oxystoma > Oxystoma pomonae. Next base: position 86,611,435 of record OY998166.1, on the reverse strand, counting down.
CCGCCCCGACGCCGCCGTTGGCCGTTATAAATTTAAGTAGTGCCAATAATTGCACTTTTACTATTAACTATATTAGTTATATATACTAGGTGAATCTTATATAAAATTATTGAGTTAATGTAGGTACTTTCCTCACGCTCAAAGAAAAATAATTGTTCTTAACACGTGCATAACCTTTTTTTCCGCACTTAACTGCTTGACAGAACCGTCAACAGCAGTTGCATGCGGAAAAACCGATTTTCCGCACTTTTTAGGCAAATAGCTATTTCGACGTTGGTTACAGTGGTGCAAAGTTAAGAAACAACTGCACGCAAAAAATCACTCTCCCTAGAGATAGGCATCCTAATGCTAATATAGTAGTTTTAAAAACTAGTGGCTAAAATAGTGCTTTTTTACAAGCATTGGTTTAAATAACGAGCTCAGCAAAGTATTTAAAAACGCGAGTCAAAAAAGCACAGTTTAGCCGCGAGTTGCTAACACTATTTTTTTTAATACCTTTATCAAAAAATCCAAGAAAAGCAGGAAAATACTTTTAAAAATATCGAACGAAGAGCACTTCTCGCAACACACCATCTTTACACTATAAATCAAGGCGGCTGGTAAATGAAATATCAATGCGGTCTCCATAGCGATGTGCCTTATTACCCGGTGATGTTCATTGTTGCGGCATTTTAATCTTCGACAGCTTGAAATTTTGACGATTTTTTCGTAAATACTTGTTGAAAACCGGCGGAAATGACCTAATTTTTGGTCAAGAATAATTAGATTTTTTCAATATTACTATATTCCGCTATTTCTCTTTAACTTTAGGTAAAAAAAGGCAGAAATCTTTTTTGGCACCCTTGATAAAAAAAAGTTTTTTTTGCATCGGTAACCAAAAAAGCCATGCTTTAGTTATCTGCAGACAGTTACTAAAATCATGTTTTTGATGAAGGTATAAAAAAAAGCATTTTAACCTGAAGGCAAGGCATTAGGATGCATATATCTTTAGTGGTTATATAATCAGAGATTTAACAAACGTGTGGATAAAATAGGTCAGTCCCTCATACTGGACACTTAAAGTGGGCACGCTATTTTTGATTCCGTTTTGTTAGCGTATCTTTGATGCGTTTGTTAAGGAGTCCTTAAAAAAAAGAGTTAACTTACGACGGACGAGGTAACCCAACCAATTCCTGTTCAGGGCTTGATGCACATTTTTACTTTCTGCCGGTCACTTCTATTTTCTTCTTTGTCGGGAAAAATGAAATGGCAATAGACTGGAAAATAGAAGAAGTGAAACAATGGATCAGGCATTTATGAAAACTCACAGATAACAAAATGGTTATGATACGCTAGCTGCGTTCGGATAATGCAAGGGTGGTCGTAGAGATAGGTGAGACGTATTCGCTGTTGTATGACGTATCCGTTCTGAGCATGCGCACTGGGATACAATTACGATTAAGCACTCTCTATTTGTGCATCTTTAACAGTGGGATTTACTAAAATAGTAACCCCCACAGATCTAAATATTTACACCTGTAGGGGGTATTAAATTTTAAAACCAAATTTAAAAAAGCACTTACCCATACAGAAAAGACACAAAGTTATTCATTATTTTGTATTATTATTGCAAAATATCATTGAACCACAGCTTTTTTCTAAAAATATACCATATTTTAGGAGAACATGCCCTAAAACTAATTTTTTTTGACAGGCTTAAAAATGGCATATGGTGAATCCGCCAAAAATTTGGCACATAATAGCTTCATCATCTGTGTTTGAGGTTATAAAGTTGGTGAGTTTTTAGACCACCTCTGGGGGGGGGGTTAAATTTATAGCCCCTAGAAAGGATTGTTTTGTAGCAATTGGTAATAAGTTCCCTAAGTAACTGTTTTTACAAGAAGTAATTTACCTTATTTAATATCCCAAGTTATTTATTAATCAATAAAACACCTCCAATTTTGTCCAGAAAAACGCCATATTTTCAACCCGTTTTCAGCATAAAAAATATATTTATGGGGGCACTACGAGGCGAAACAAACATAAGTGAAGGTCACTGATTATGCACGAAAAATATTCCAAACAAAAAAACCCAAAACAACTATATTAATTTATTTACAAACTGAAAGTAAAACATTGAGGTTATCTAAAAGCTCGGTCAAAATAACTTTCCTTACTCAAAGCCCACTCATTTTAAAGCTGTAGCTTTCATCAGTAGAAGTTGGTGCAAGCCAAGGTGCAAGCAGAGGTAAAAGATCCGAACTCGCTGTTTGTGATTGAACGCAGCGCTAATATTTTTAAACTGACATTTCGACAATGACAGAAATGTAAAAAAAACTTGCATTTAAGTTTTTTAATATATTTCATAAATAAAAACACCTTTTAAATAAATACAAAATTAATCTACTCCTTATTTTATTATCACTCATCTAAATCGTTGTGTGACATCAAGTATTAATTGGAAAAATCAATTATCAAGGGTAAGTTTTAATTAGGGTGATATATAACTTCAATTTTAATTTGTTCTACAGAGTGTTTACTATTTAAACCCCGCGTGGGATTCAATTTTTAAATTTTCTTTTCTTTAAAAAAATTATTAAAATTCTTCTTATAAATCAAACTACGTCGAAAACCAGAAATTTCACTTAAAATTTGGACCGTTTTAAAATAGACTAAACCGTTTTAGTAAATCTCACTGTCTATTACAAATTAAAATAGGATGTACAATAATTAAAAAGAAAAAGCAAGGGTGCTCTCCATCAGAACTCAATCAAAATGCTAATATCCAAGTAATAATAACGCCATTAGTAATAAATACCCTCTTTCCATGAAGTTGGAAATAATCGGGAACGGTCTTAAAGGCTAAAAACTTTGGCGCCAATGCCATAGCAAGCATTGACAACAATGTATAATTAGAAGTTTAATTCTTTATGTAAAATGGTGGGAAAAAATGGGTAAACAATATATAGCGTCTTTTTTTACTGTAGTTGAATGAAATTAGGATGTGGAGAAACTTGGTATTATATGATCAAAGGCCTTTGTTAGACATATGAAAATAATTGCGGATATTATTTTGTAATTCGAAAAAGTTGGCAGTTCTTTAAAAATAATTGTTTCTGTTCATATCAAATTCTCCGGACCAATTTTCAATATATACACACAGAAACTAAATGGAATTGGTCCCATTGAATTTGTAATAAAGTCTAGATTTAAAATTTTGAACTCTTATTGTAACGAGGGAAGCGATCAAACAATTATGTCTTTTTCATATACGAAACACAATTTCGTACGCAAAAATTGTTCTTGGGGTTGAACTAACACAGTAGGTTCAGAACATATTATTCTTGATTTTTGTGTGAAACACTTACTACGTTTTCACGAGGAACTTAGTGCAATTTCAATGCGATTTACTTTTCGGTTCTCATCAAAGATTTGAACGTGTTTGAAATACGATTTGAGTTTTTGTCATGTTTTTTTCATATTGTACCGTTTTTCTTTAATTTCTAAAATTAGTAATAAACATAAAAGTTTGGTTATCTCACCCTCGAAAAAAACTGTCAAGTCCAGTCTGGTTAAAAGTTTTATTCGTTTATAATACGATTCACGTTTTCGCGACTGCTAGATTTCCATACAATCCCAGAAAAAGACGTATTGAACAGTGGCAGAGCCAACGAAAAAAATCTTGGATTCGTTTTTTGATTCGCGTTTTCGCGATAGTTTTGAAATCGTATTGAAAACGCAGTCAGCTCTAAATAAAAACGTAGTAACTATTAATTGTCTTTGTTTTCTTAAGATATCCGTCTTCTGGCATATAACAAGCGGAAGGGTTGCAATAATCTAACCATTGTGGCAGTTAAGCAAGGAGATTACGAGTCAGTTTGAACCCGTAAGACCTCCTAAAGGATCTGTCATTAACTGGCTGGAAACGGCCCTGGTTAAGATCCTAGTCTGGATTAAGACGTTGCTAGAATAAGATTTGCGAATAGAGATACGCAAAAGATAAAGATACAGGGATATATCTGGTCGAGACTAATATACGCTATGGCCCAAACAAAAATGGAAATTTTTGACTGTGCTGCACAAAAAGTTTTTGTTTTGTTCTGCACAAAAATTTTAAACATTCTAAAAAGTCAAGATCCAAAAATTGAAATTTTTTATGTGCGCCACTGGTGAAAAATTAAATTTTTAAGTGTTAACATCTATTCAGAAATAAGAAAGTTATACTCGAAGTTAACAAGCAATACATCATTACACTCGGGAAAGATAAGGCTCGACACGAAAACATTTTTATCAGTGGCGCACATAAAAAAATTGCAGGGGGGTCACAAATACCTCATTTTTCAAATGTTCGTCATCTTGGATTTTCGTTAATTGTCAATGGTAATTTTGTTCCCCCTTAAAAAACAATTTTTGCATACAGCACCGTTATTTTAATGTTTTTGGGAGCCTAAAATTACTGAAAAGTCTTTTAACAAATTTCTTCCACCACTTTACTTTAAACTTACTACCAGAAAAACTAGATAAGACTTTAAAGGCGGAAATCAAATATTTTGAACTTTTTTGTAACATGATCATTCTGACTTTCCTCACAAAAAGAAAAAACATGAGTTAGAAATAGAGGTATGCCGACAAGCTTTTATTTAACTTGCAACGTTATGTATGTAATAGCTATGTAGACAAATGTGTTTGTTCGGGTGGAATCTTGCAACTTAATTTTATAGTTGCGGTGACAATACAAGAATATAGTGCGACGAAATTGACAGCTCCCCCCTACTCGAAGAGGGTGGAGGGGGGTACAGTTGAAGTACGCCCGATTTAGTTGAAATTTGGTGCGTTGTGCATTTGGCGATGGAGATAACGAATTTCTAATCAGATTTTGAAAATTTAATACGGCGGATTTAAGGTGGACGATTTTTGGTCATCTTTTGCTAACCAATTTTAACTAACTTATAGTTCCAGAGTTAATACCATAATACGTCATTATTAGGCACCCCTTCCCCCTTACGAGGGGTGTGGAGGGGAGAAAACACCTAAGTTTGTCCGATTTCAACCAAAATTGGGCTGTTGGGGATAAGAAATACGAATTTTTTATCAGATTTTGAAAATTCAATATGGCGGATTCAAGATGGACGATTTTTGGTTATGTGTTGCTAACCAATTTTAACTGACTTATCCACATCCGATTGTGTACAAATTTGGTATGCGTTTATAGTTCCGGCGACAATACAATAATATGGTATTATTAGGTACACACTTCCCTCTAACGAGAAAAGTGGAGGGAGGAAAAGATTTAGTTTGTTCGATTTTAATCAAAATTGGCACACAGAGGTTTTTCGGGAAGGGGATATGAATTTTTCATCAGATTTGAGAATTTCGATATGATTTCAAAATGGACGATTTAGGGAAAAATCTAAGAATTAAAAATCAAATTTTAATTTAAAAAAATAATTTTTTATCTTTCTTATATCATAATAAAAGCGATGAGCGCAAATTAAAAAATTTAATTTTACGGTGACAAAGAGAGAACTACAACATAAGAAGTAAATTCTTCTTTTATTCGAATGATAAACATAATGCTTTCATCTAAAGAAGCTGAGAACGGGTGAGATTGCTGTGCTTGCCAAGTCTTTGAAAATGTCCTTAGGTTATAGAGTAATACAACTGTTTCTTAGGTGAATCGTCGATGTGACCGATATATGATACCCAGCCACTGACGATACCTAAAGTTAAAATTTTTAATTTGCACCCATGGCTTTTATTATGGTATAAGAAAGATAAAGAAGTATTTTCTACTTTTAAGTACTTTTATTAAAAGCTTTTTCTTAAAAAAAATTTTGAAACAACATTTTTTTAGATTGATGATTTATTAGTTAATGTAGTTGAATTTTTTTGGCTTTTCCAATGCATTTTTGAAGTTTTCTCATTTATTTTAGATTTTTATAAATTTTTTTATAGTTTTTAAAATATATTTTTCCTACCGCTCGCGTAAAAAAGAGGTATCACCTTGCGCACTTGTAGAATAGTTTTTTTCCTAACAAGTTCGGAGAGTGATACTTTTCCGCACGCGACGGCAGTTGCACGAACGACGCTTAGTCAAGGGCAAAAAAACACTTTTCGCACGTGTCAAGTACACAATTTTTCCTACTTGCGTAAAAAGTTATTTAAAGTTTATTTTAAATAATTTAAAAAAAAATGTGTGCGGGAAAAAAATTTTCCCACATGCCGTGGGCGAAAAATAGAGGGTAAATCCATTCCCGCATGGCGAGCTTAAAAGTGCACTTTTACGCGCGCCAGTAGAAAAAATATCTAAATATTCAATATTGTTTTTGGTTTTATCTTAGACGAAATACCTTTAAAAGAGAATCCACATAGAACAAACATGCTCCTGCAAAAGCTCGAGCAAAAAATTTTAAATCATTTTTACGAGCTTTTCAGCGAAAATATTGTTCGGACAAATGTTCGGGCATTAAAGGGAAGAAAACTTTTGCCCGAACATTTCGGTGAGCTTTTTCACGAGCTTTTCCTCGAACATTTTTTACCACATAGGCTCGCGTAAATGTTCGAGGAAAAGCTCGTGAAAAAGCTGGTCGAAATGTTCGGGAAAATGTTCGGGCAAAATTTTTCTAACCCTTAGTAGCCGAACATTTGTCCGAACAATATTTTTGCTGAGAAGCTCGTAAAAAAGATTTAAAATTTTTTGCTCGAGCTTTTGCAGGAGTTTGTTCTGTGTGGATTCTCTTTTAAAGGTATTTCGTCTAAGATAAAACCAAAAAAAATATTGAATATTTAATTATTTTTCCTACTGGCGTGCGCAAAAGTGCACTTTTAAGCACTTTAATTTTCGCCCACGGCATGCGGGAAAATTTTTTCTCGTGTGTGTGGATGCCACTTGAGAAAACGAAAGGGATGGAGACATCTATACTGTGCCGTGACCTCTCACGGAGACAGATTAATACAGTGATTAGACACCAGTGGGATTTACAAAGATCTAAAATAGTACCCCCACAAGTCTAAATATTTACACCTGTTGAGAGTACTAAATTTTAAAACCAATTTTCAAAAAACACTTACCCATACAGAAAAGACACAAGGTTATTGATTATTTTATATTATTATTGCAAAATACCATTGAGAAACAGGTTATTTTTCTAAAAATATACCATATTTGGGAGCCCTAAAACTAATATTTTTTGACAGACTTTAAAATGGCATATGGTGAATACGCCAAAAATTTGGCACATAATAGCTTCATCATCTGTGTTTGAGGTTAAAAAGTTGGTGATTTTTTAGACCACCTCTGGGGGGTGGTTTAAATTTATAGCCCCCAGAAAGGATTGTTTTGTGGCAATTGGTAGTAAGTTCGTTTAAAATTTCCCTAAGTAACCGTTTTAACAATTTTGTACAGAAAAACGCCATATTTTCAACCCGTTTTCAGCACAAAAAATATATTACACTACGACGCAAAACAAACATAAGTTAAGGTTACTGATTATGCAAGAAAAATATACCAAACAAAAAAATCCAAAACAACTATATTAATTTATTTACAAACTGAAAGTAAAACATTGAGGTTATCTAAAAGCGCAGTCAAAATAACTTTCCTTACTCAAAGCCCACATTTTAAAGCTGTAGCTTTCATCGGTAGAGGTTGGTGCAATCCAAGGTGCAAGCAGAGGTAAAAGATCCGAACTCACTGTTTGTGATTGAACGCAGCGCTAATATTTTTAAACTGACATTTCGACAGTGACAGAAATGTAAAAAAAATTGCATTGCATTGCAAAGTTTTTTAATACATTTCATAAATAAAGACACCTATTAAATAAATATAAAATTAATCTACTCCTTATTTTATTATCACCCATCTAAATCGTTGTGTGACATTAATTTCTTCTAAATTGAAACTTTCTTCTTAAATCCAACAAAAGATTGTGTTAAGATGATTATTCAATGAACAAATTTATTAAAATTCTTCTTATTGGTATTGGTCTTCTTAAGGGTAAGGGTTGGTTTAAAATGCTTAAAACCAAAAATTTAACTTAAACTTAGGACCGTTGTAAAATAGACTACACCCTTTTAGTAAATCCCAACTTTAAAGTAAATATTTCAATGCATCAGTATCGGTATACCTAACGCGTTCGAAATAAAGCCAAAATACACATATTTTTGACTTGTTTATGCGATGTTTCGAACGGTGCCCGCTTTTTTGAAGGGTGTGACAGAACTGCTGATTGAAATCGTTGCGTACGTTCGTGGGTCCATAACGATACGTACATCCTTCCGTACGCAACGAGATTCTGTCATCACACCTGTCAAAGAAGCAGGCATCGTTCGAAATATAGCATGAGCAAGTCAAAATATGCTACATATTTTGACTTTGTTTCGAACGCGTTAGGTATACGGATACCCATGCGTTGAAATATTTACTTTAACTGTCTGTTATCTATAAATGAGAAAGCGTTGCGCGATCGTAGCTGCATTCTGGAACTGTAAAAGTGCATTGGGTGTCGGGTGTTCCATCTTTCTTCCAGCTTAAAAAATTATAAGGCAGCAGTAAAAGCAAATATTTTTTCATGTATGTCATGCAAATTAGAGGAAAGTATCAAGGGTCTTACCTATTTTGAAAGTAACCACGACCACGTGCAACGTACGTACTCTTTCTACTATGTTTTACGTCACTCCAAGGTCAAACATAAAGCTTACCTTTTGTTCCATTAAAGCCCAATATCTTGATTTATATTCACTTTCCACCACTAACCCTGATTTTATACAGTTTTGTTACACAAAAATTCAAATTTCATCTACGAAACAAATTCATGTGCATAACTTAAAGCCCTATTTACATAAATCTATAGTGGCCTAGTCGGTATACGTTGCCGTTGCGAACGCGCGGGTGTTGCATTTGGGGTATTTTTAAAACAGATTTTTTGGTGTTTTTGAACATATTTTTGAGTGGTTTCGAGTGGAAAACCTGATCTTAACCTAACGACGAACTTGAGAACACTGGATATATGTTAAAATACAATGCCCTGTCTGCAAAATTTCTCTGGAAGGCATGAGACAACGCTTGCATGTTAACATTTTGGTCCTGCTCTCTCTTTCGCACGCACATTTCCGCCTATTGACAACAGTTTCCCCTTTCTCTCCGACTCATAGTGGCCCAGTATTCTCCCGTACATACCAAATGACTACTTTCTATGCAAAAGTATGAATGAGTCTGGGTTTTAGGAATATATTTTAGATAGAAGGCCATGAGGTCCTGCTTTTTTAGGGTACGTCGCGACGCTTTATTTACATCACATTGTTGTTGCCTGAATAATTAGGAATGGAATTGATTTTTTTGTCGGAAAGGAGGTCAGTATATCAAGACAATATTTGATAGACATACAACTTGAACATTTAATAAAGGCGACTGCAGAAAAACTGACGTTTCAATTTTGTCGTATTTTAAACGTAGTAGGTTTGCACTAGTTTAAACTTGCTTGGCGGATAAACCGAACTATTTTTACTTGAACTTCAGCTTGTGATTTAAAGATGATAAAGATTTAAAGCTTCACAGTTAATTAAACTTCAACTTTTTAAAAATTGGCAATATTTTGTTTCTAAAATACTCATAGATCAGCTGTGTTTTCGAGTAGTGTTCAGAACTTGATCATATTGACTTGGAAATACTGATACTTAAATTTAATTTTTGCCTTATTATGGTATATTCCTGTCTGTCTCTGTAACTATATCCACTTGTTTTACCCCTATTACAGCGACTAGTTTTTTGTGTCCGGAGTAGCTGTGAAATTGACAGCTGAATGAAATGCACGAATATATCTTATTAAAAGGATACATTCCATTACTTACTTACTTATTACATTAACGAATGTTGATTATTCGCCTCTTCTTCTTCCACGTAGAAAGAGAAGAAGAAGAGGTGGATAGTTGCGATCTATTTTGGATTTTACATTTTCCCGAGCATTTTACTTTTTGCTCCCCCATTTCGTACGTGAGCAAAGAAAGTCTGCAATAAAAAACCTATAGGTAGGTAAATAAGCATTTAATTTCGAAACTCATATCAATTCACCCGCGGAAGAGGTGACAGCTTTCTGATTAATCCTTTTATTGGTTGCCGTCGGCCTCCTCCTCTATCGTTACGACCCCCCAGGGGGGCGCTCATGCCCGGGGGCATTATTTCACACTAACCGAACGCGCAACCCCTTATTTTAAACCTAAAGTAATCTTCTGTGAACTTTACACAGAACTCTAGTCAATCAGAACAATAAGATTTACCAAAATTATGGTTTTAGTAGGAATAAAGTGCAGAGGACACCTCCTAAAATACATTCGAGCAACAAATGCGTTGTTATTCAGGTACAAATTTCAATTTTATATAATGGAGAACAAGAAAAATGCAACACCATTTGTGTGTACCTTATCTCAAAATGAAATAATTGATTTTTTTTTTCTTCCAATCTTTCCCCTTTTCACAGATTTTATCTATTGATTTTCAAAAAAAAACCAACACATAAAAGACTTTTTCTGAACATTTCAAATCATTTTTCTCGTAGTTTTTGGTTTTCTTGGATTGCTCACAGTTTACTTAAAAAAATAAATAATACAATTTCATAATTTAAATGAATTCGAGAAAAGACGCATCGTGGGCATGAAAGAGGCTGGTTGTAGTTTACGGGATATGGCAAGAAGAGTTTATGCCAACTTATCAACAGTGTTAAGAGTTTGGAGAAGGTGGTCCATTCTGGACGCCCTAGATTATTACAAGGTCGCGATTTACGGCATCTCAGACTTCTTGCTTTCGAAATCGACGGGACAGTATACGCCAAGTAATAGATGTCTAGTTGCAGCTAAAGGACAAGTGTTTTCAAAGATGACAGTTAATCGAAGATTGCTTGGTATGGGGCTTACTATCGCCGCTTGAAGTGGTGCAGAGCTCGGCAAAACTGGAATAACGAATGGAATACCATAAGCTTCAGCGACGAATCCAGGTTTTGTGTAGGCGACCAAGATGGGCGCGCGCGATTTCGCGGTGAGATACGAAATGTAGACTTTGCTGTTGAACGTAATACAGCAAGACAGCAAAGTATCATGGTATGGGGTGCTATATGTTTAGGAAGCAGATCACCTCTAGTCCTCGGCAATCTGACTACTCGGCGAAACATCGATGAAGTACTGCAGCCAGTTGTACATCCCTACCTACAAACTATCTCAAATGCGATCTTTCAACAAGATAATGCCAGACCGCATATTGCTCGTGAAACAATGGACTTCTTACGTGAACTTGGCATAGAGACTTTGGAATGGCCAGCAAGATCGCCTGACTTGTCGCCTATCGAACATGTATGCGATATCATATGGCGCAATTTTAGTCGATTACCACGTCCCCCTGGAAACTTAGATGAACGGAGGATTTGGATGATTGTTCCTCAATATAGACTGATATAGACCATCTTATTTTGTCAATGCCAAATAGAACAAACGAGAGCATAAATAACCATGGAGAAGCCCCTCATTATTAATTTTTTGATGATTATCATGGAGAAATCTTCTTGGAAATGTAATAAATTACTACGAGCATCTAATGTATTAATATATAAATAAATTACTTCAAAATTATTTATGCTTTCTGGTGTTGATTTTTTTTTTGTTCTCCAGTATATAATAAAATCAGAAAAATAGTTTTAAGAATACAACTCGACTGTATTTTTTTTATGCAGGCTTTCCCCTAATGAATAAACTAGAGTTTCGAACACTCGCATGGTAGATACAGTTTTTGGTGCCGTTGCATTGTGGTTTAGTCTTTGTTTTTGTGGTCGTTTTGAAGACAGTCCGAAGATGGAATTGGTTGCCTATTCTTCTTATCTTTCCTGAGATTTCTTTGACGTATGGAATTATAAGTGTCGCCTTTCTTTCAGTATTTACATCTGTAGGCTTTGGTGTTGATGTAGTCTGAAGAGTTTTATTGATCGTGTAGTTGGAGAAACCATTCCTTCGCAGATCGGATCGAATTTCTGAATTTTCTTTATTTAAAGCTTCTTCTGTATGGCAGACGTAGGTGGCTCGACCTATGAGAGATTTTGCAATTTCCAGTTTGGTTGATGAAATTAAGAGTATAGTATGAGCTAGTTTGCGTTGCGTAATTATTCTTGCAATTTGCCTTTTTTGGAATTAAACTGGTGGTCAAGAAACATGTTTTTCTAATTTAGCAGTTATTCTGTGAAAGAATGGCTTAATACTTCCTGCGGAGTGAAATGGTCTAATATAGGTTGACAGAGTTGGGGATGAAATTATTGCAATTTGATGATGATGGATTAGTTTTTTAATCATCCCTTTGTCAAAATATCGTTTTTTGTCGGTAACTTAAATCTTGACATACAATTAAAATTGTTATTTTCGAAATGTTAAGAAAGAGAGAAAAAAGAATATCTTATTATAATCATTACAACTAAGTTAATAAATTTCTGATTTATCCAATATGTTAATCTTATCTTTCATGTTTTAAAATTTATGGAAATTTTGTCGAAACCTTTGGATTGAATAAGATGGTACAAAAATTTTAATAGTCTACCTTACCCTAGATTGTATAACGAAAAAAAGAAAAATAAAATAAATCGATACTTATCCCTCTGATGCCGAACAGAACGAATTAAGCTAAGGCATGCCGCTCCTGAAAATAACTCGGGAAAAGAAGACTGAAAGACTAATCAAGACAATCTTGTCTCCGGCTATTAACTTATATAGCCGTATCAATTCCCGTTTAAGACACAGAATATGATGGAGATTAGAGAATAAAATACAAAGAAAAATGTTTGAGGCGTACAGGATGAGAAGAATAGTTAGTTTACGCAATTTTTTTAATTTGTTTGAAAACTATATGAAAAAATAATCATCCCGTATTTCTTTTTGCAAAAAAATTAAAGATAATTTGGGAATATCGCTTTTGGAGTTGCCTCATTTAAAAAGTTCAAATTGTTGGATTGGCGCTCTGAAGGTTAAGGGTCAACTAGATTAGTGTGCAAGTGCTCAAATTTTGTATCGCCCGAGATCAAAGATGGTATAGAGATGGTTGATGGTTAAGTTGTGCTTAAGACGGTAGATCAGCGCTTATAAAACGAGTTCAGTGGTGGAGTCCAAACGGAGTGTGCTAGACACACAAAATTTAGAATTGAATGAAAAATGGCAGAGTTTTATCTATATTTGTCAACTGTCAAATTTGACATTTTAATTTTGAATATACTCGATTTATACAAAAGTCAAGCAAATTTCGCCTTTCTTCTGCGAATTTTAGTGGCAATTTCAAAATTATCTGTTCTCTAGTTTACTCTTATTTAACATAAATCGACAACATTAATTCGCTAATGGGCATTTTTGACTTATCATTTTCAATGTCTTGTCAAGCTTTGTGACAGACTTATAGCGGTTTCCATTAGTAAAACTGGTGCGCCACCAGTGCACAACTGGTGGGGTGCACTTTTTCAGTTTTCATGTTCCATTTAAAAACTGATCATTTCAGTTTTGTAGTAAATGCAACTTTTCCGCACCGGCTCTGAGGACTCGTGGCGCACGGAAAACTTTTTCCCGCCTTTATATTTTGAATCAAAACCCACTAATCATCCGCAAAATAAGTTTTTCAATGGTCTCAAGCTACTTTTATATACATGGAGTTAAGGGTTTGAATGAAACAATTGTTTTGGTTTGGGTGCAGTTTTTTTCATGTTCCATTTAATCTGCACTCAGACTGCACTAACTCACTGGGCCACACTTTTGACATCTCATTAACCTCAATTTAGGACAATATTTCTTGGGATTGCTAAGTTGTGCTCATCTATTAACCACTGACCTTGTCTCTAATCTCAACTTGCAAAATGTAAAGCGACCAATCCGGAAGTTCTAGTTTTTTTTTGTTGTAGAGGAAATGCTTTATGTGTCTGATTGTGTGGGACCCTTCGGTTGCCTGGCATGTCCTCCAAAACCTCCTTTTTCATGCAACGGCTCCGAGTCCGTTTGCACATTATACTGATGTAGTCGTCGGATGTCTCTTTGTTGCTAATTTATGTTCCTTCTCTAGCGTTTTTATCTGGTTCTTTTTGTTTTGTAACTTAAACTTCTTCTTTTTTTGTCTTACAAGGATTTCGCTATTTATTTGTCCCACTCTTATCCTAAGCTGAATATTTTTTAAGGTGTACGCAATTAAATAACTTACTTATATGCAGTGTCATTGTCTCTTACCGATTCTTTTTAGTTAAGCATCCAGTTCCTGCAAAGAGTTGCCTTATGTAATAAGGTTTGTTTCCATGTTTTCTTGTACTGAATGCCTTTAGGTTTTGTTTAAATGTTGTTGCTCCTTCAGATTTTTCACGCTCTCTTTTGTGAGCTTTTCTTTCCTGCAAGTCTTAAGTTTTGGAACTCTCTGATTTTTTTTCTATTTGTGATTTCGCTTTGATCTGGAGTTCAATTGGTTTACATATCTCATAGGCACCCACACTTTCTCTTCTCTACAGCTTATTCTTCGAGTCTTTTTATGTGTTCTTTGGCATATTCACCGATGCATTTAGAAAAAGAACTCCCCAAAGGTTCCGAAGTCATTGGAAGTTTTAACTTCCTGCTTAAAGGAATATATACCAATTTCTTTTCTTAAACTGGGGTTTTTTATATCGACCGGAACGACCCCTAGTTTACATGAGATATTTAATAAAATTTTACTGTTATTGGTGGTATAAATCTATTTACTCTTGGGTATTTTTTGTCTCCGTGCAAGAAGGGGAGAATCGAATTAAGTTTTTAATTTAGCGTTAAAGGTATTTTTGCCGCTGCCTGCCTGCATGGGGGGAAGCCAGGTCGGCCAATTTCGTTTATCGTTTTACGGTTTCATGGGGTTTCGGTTTCAAAATAATAGGCATTATTTTTGTTAAGCACTTTTACCAATTAAAAAAAATAATTTTTTAATTTGCGGCTGACCCAAACTACAATTTCTGTAATATTTTATCAAGCAACATAAAAAAGATTACAAGATTTAGCATGAACTTTTAGAAAAATTTGCTGGCGTCGCTATAACGTCATTGAATATTTAAAACGTGAAAAAATTGAATTTTTAGTATAATTTCCTTTATTTTTTTGTAAACCAGATTTTCTTAAAATAATTAAAAAAATGTGTATGAGACCAAAATTTAAAAAAAAATTGCTTACACTGCGCAAGTTTTTGCCGAGCTGTCATCAATGTAGTGGAGAAAAGTCGTAGGGATTTTCAAGAGAAAGCTGTATAAAAGATATATTTTTTTATATTTAGCATAGTGATACCTAATACCAAAAGCTAAATTTCTAGGCTTTCAGAAAAATCAAATCAAAATCAATTCGGTAATAATAAGGAGATTCCACTTAATCCAAAAATATTAAAAATGTTAACATATTTCACTTCACAACAAAATGGGGACAAGATTTCAAAAATTTAGTTTTTCTTTAATTGTTTTTTGTTTGGTGTGATGATCTTTTTTAATGTCTCGTATTAAAGCTACTTACCAGCTTCTTGATCCCACAATAAAAAATTTATAAGCGGGTACAAAGATGGCTTCATATGTCAAAAATAAAAGATACCTTTTTAACCTATAGAATACATTAAAAAATGACTTCGACTTGATTTGACATTTGATATTCAAAATGGCGGCCAAACTATCGAGAAAAAAGTAATTTTTCCCTTCTGGTGTTGTATTTACCCTACCGTCACGCAATATAGGAATTTGTACTAAATCGAGGACAATTGTCTGAAAAATTGCAAAAAAATGACACATGTCATTCTTAAATCAAGATCGCCGCGACTAAAATTAAGATACGTATTATTAACTAATTTAATTCATACTAAAACTGCTTTGGTTTGCGCAAAATTTCTAACGTGCAGAAAAATAATGACGTTTCTTAATTTTAGTTGAGGCCATCTTGATTTGGGAATAACATATGTATTTTTTTTTCAATTTTTGAGACAAGCATTCTCGATTTAGTACAAAAAGATATGTTGTACACAACAAGGGGAAAAATTACTTTTTTTTCGATAGTTTGACCGTCATTTTGAATGTCAAATGTCAAATTAAATGTTTTTTTTTTAACTGTAGCAGAGACGAACTCATTGCTAATAGCATCTACTAAAAAAAATATATTTTTTGAAATAATTTATAAACTAAGCGGAAAATATACCATTTTTGAAGAATTTTCTGCTTATATAATGCTGCAAAATATTTTGGACATGAAAGTTTCGTCAACAAAATTCAAAACGTCTAAAAACGACAATTTTAAAATAATTTTCTATTAGTGTTTTCGATGCTCTCAGATCACCCCCAGCCTGAGCAGTGACATTACAAATGTCCGGGAGTGATCTGAGGGCGATTCCGAATCCAAATCGAACGCGTTTACGCTCTAAAATTCATTACACCCCAGATTTTGTTTTGTCTTTTTTTAATTTTCGAGATATATTCTCATGGGGCATCTTAGGGGGTTAATGCAAAGGGCAGTGTAATTCAACATGAAGCTTTTCTTTATCACTTTGTCTGTATGCGCACCACTTTTTACACAAAAATCATAATTTTTGCACTTTTTTGAGGGACATTAAAGACGTAATGTTCATAAACTCGACTTTCCTTAATTTTTTTTCAAACAGGATGCCTTAAACATTTAAAAATAAAAGGATCAAAAAATAACAAAGTAAGCTTACGTCTATTCTTTTGATCCAATTCCTTGATCTGTCAAAATTGACGGGGCAAGAAAAAGCGGTCAGCCATAGATTTGGGGCACGAATAGAACGCAGATCTCGACGGAAGCGTGATCTCTCTCGGGTCGCGCGGGAGCGGTTTTTGAGCATAGGCATGGCACTAAATCTAGAACTTATACTAGAACCACCAATTCTGACGATGTTGAAGTACAAATAAGAGACAAGTTTGAAAACAACATCGTTCAGAGAAGTCTAAAACTAATCACTATGGAAGGTCTATCCACTAATCCCAAGAAAACCATGATTGTACCTTTCACAAAAAGGAGAAAACTAAATCTTATAGAATCTGATGTATCTAAGGGCAGTAAGACCGATGATCACTTATGGCTCTATAGCTTGGTGGTTCAAAACCAAGCAGGTCTCTGCTCTGCAAAAACTGGCGAGCGTGCAACGAACAGCATGCAAAGTCATAACTTCAGCAATGAAGACAACACCATTGGAAGCAAAGGAAGTAATGCCTAATCTCCCCCGCTGCACATCGGGGTGCAGAAGGAGGCAAGAGCAACCTTAGCAAGATTCAATAGCTTGAATCAGGAGCATCCTGGTCAGGCATTGGGAAACTGTGCAGGGCTAACTAAGGCATTTTGTAATAACCGAATCCTTAGTATGCCAACAGACCACAGGCTACCAAAATACAACTTTGAAAAACCGTTTCAGGTTCTGTTTCCAACGAGGGAAGAATTGGAGGGTAATATAAATCAACTTATCAAAGCTGACCACGTTTGGTACACAGACGGATCAAAAACTCGTATCGGTAACCTTTCCACCATCTTCCAGGTCGAGGTTTACGCCATAGAGCTCTGTGAAAGAAAAATAGCCGACAAAGGTATCTCTAAAAGAAGCATGAAAATCATATCAGATAGTCAAGCTGCTCCGAAAGATATAAGCTCAAATAAGATCCAATCACTTTTAGTTTGGGACTGCCTTCGAACTCTGCTAAAGATCTGTGGAACCAACAAAATCACTCTTGTATGGGTCCTGGGCAACAGCACTCCAAAGCCTTTCTGAATAAGCCAGACAACCTTAGAGCAAAGCAACTCCTGCAACTTATCAAGGAACAGTCTGAGAATCACAGTTCTGTATAAAGGCCAGTGCCGACTCAACCAACACATGAATAGAAATAGAGTGAGCAATACACCGATTTGTAGATTCTGTGGAGGAGAGGGCGAAACGCCGGTACCTATCCTATGCAACTGCGTAGGACTAACGAGAACAAGCGCGAAAATATTTGACTCTGGGTTAGAAGTTTCGAGGAAGTCTCACCACATAGACTGATTTCCTTTATCAGGGAAGTGGGGATGAGTGACTTGTAAAACAGGTTTGAGACACAATAGGACTTTTAGGTCGCAGTGAAGGGTGCATCATTGCACCACTCATAACAAACCTAACCTCACCTAGAACCACCCAAGAGTTTGCGCCTTGGTTTTTATGTAGGTGTAAGTAAGTTTTTTTTACAAACTAATTCAATACAATATCTACTGGACCCCCTTCAAACAAGCTGTGATGTCTCCTGTATTACTACCGATTTTTATGGCACTGTTTCTACTGCTTTATAAACACCGACGATCCCTTGAGGGGGGGCGATGGGGGGACCTTCCCCCACGATGTTGCTTTCAGTTGCTTGCAGTTGGGAAATATGAAGGGAAATTTAAGTATATTTAACAAAACATTTTCTATTTCTAATTTCTTCAAATAACAACAACATTTTTTTTTAAAGTTTCAGGTAACTTGGAAATCGCTTTCAATATTAGTTGAGAAAATGGTATTTATCTTCCTTCCAATCTAATGTCTTCGGATCGTCGGTGTTTATATAAATTAAATTTGGTTTTAAATCCTATTAAAAAATGTGCGCCCTTTTAGAATCCATAATGACGGCCAAGCCCAAGTCAAGAGGTCTTTTTTATATTTCTTTTTTTGGGTTTTAGATAAATTATTAAAATTGGTCGTAAATTAATAAGCAACTCTAAAATAATCCACTAATTGAAATTATATTTCTGATAATTTGTAGGATAATTGTGGTCTGGTTTTCGGTGCATAAATTCTGCAGGGTTGTTTCTCAGTAATAGAACACACTGGAAAATATAAATACCACTGTCAGTAGTTTATTTCTGCGAAAAAGATTTCTGCAACTCTCTCGGTGTTTAAGTGAGAATATAATGCGCAAGACTCTCTTCTGCTGTACAAATACGCTCTCAACTTGACTACTACTGCCCCAAAGGAGGATCCCATATTTTAAATGGGAGTAGAACATTCCGTAATATATAGTTTTTAAAGTTTTTATATCGTTCAAGTGTTTGGAAATTACCCTTACTGCATAGGTTGTCTTAAGTACTAAGTTTACTACAAAGTACTTAAAAATGTTCGTGGTAGTACAGTAGCGAGTCCACAGTAATTCCTAGAAGTTTAACTGTTTGTGTTATTTGAATGTTTTGATTCTGAAAGTTTATAGTTTCAGAGTTATTTATGTTAAGATTGCTACAATTTATTATGTTTGTTTTATTTACATTAAGAAGCAGCTGGTTTTTTTGAAGCCAGTTTTGTGTTAAGCTTAATAATTCTTTACGTTTTTCTTCAATATTTTCATGTTTTGCAATAGGCGTTGCTTCTGTTGAATCATCGGCAAAATTAAAAAGTATTCAAATAGATCACAAACATAAGAGTTACAAGTTTACTTCCTTGGGGAACACCTATGGTGATAATGCTACTATCGGACTCTAGTATTTTCCCATCACGAGATATTCTCACTTTGGTATCTGTGCGTGTTTTAGGAATTCCAATACCGTGACACTCTCAAACCTCCACATTTCATGTACCTAAACAAGTTAAAATCCTAATCAACTAACCCTATAGAGGTTTCCACAACTCATTAAAATCGGCGCTAACCGCCCTTTGTTTCTCCTGCCGTTGTCCCCTCCGTTTCGCCCCTCCGCCCCGCTATTATACCCCATCAACCCCTGTTATTGTGATCAAACAGTCGACTCGATCAATCAGCTCTTGTTTAAAATTCATCTCACGTAGGCATAATCTCGATTTTGCATTATTTTATCTGCTGTGTTCTTTGCACGTACTTTAAACTGTTTTTGAAGGACGGGTTTTTGAATGATTTCAGCATGCTTAGTAAAAAATCCCATCAAAACGGTTGCTGTAAATTGGCTAAATTTCCCGTGAGTTTGGTTAAACTAAGATAATTTTGATGAAGGCGCATACTATATCAAAAATATCAATTTTAATAAAAATTAATCCAAATTAAAAATCAACACATTTAGACTCATAATGTAGACATATGAAGTTGGTTATTAAAATTAACAATTAGTGTGTTTTCACATCGTACTCAATACGTATTGAAAAGATTGTCTTCTTTTTTTTTTCATAGAGCATGTTCTATTTTCTGACAAAAAGCTCGATATATGAAAGAACAAGATGCTTGATTTTTGATACGTATTGAGTACGATATATGTAGCTTAATTTACTCAACTTGTGGCTCACCATGTATATATTGTAACGTCTGTAACAAATAAAAAAAATTGTATTTTTGTCAGGTCACTAACATTTAAATTTTATCAAAATCGGCGAAAAATATTTTTGCAAAATTACCAAAACTACTTCCGATGAGATTTTAATAAATACGAATTTGTGGTCAGGGATAATGAGTCCTTATCCAAAAAATACAAAGGAGAAATGCGGGTTTTGAAGTAATATACGTAATTTAGACTATTAATATTTATACTCGCAAGATCTCCTGATCTTTCATCAATAGAACATGTGTGGGATATGATGGGTAGAAGGCTAAGTCAATTGCCGTAGGTTATTATGGACTTACAACGGTTGCTTCATGAGTTATGGAGCTATACCACAGAAATACATAGACCATCTTGTTTAACGTTTTTTTCAAATAACTCAGAAACTAAAGCTCCCACGAATTTGGACTTTGCAACAAAATTTGTAGTCCATATTCATGGAAACTTGAATCTGACAACCGTATATCGCTATTTGCTTTTGTTCTAAAGTTACAATTTTTTTAAATATTTTCTCCCCCTTTTTTCTTCTTCAACCCCTTTACTACCCTACCCAAAAGTTAATCAGGTCATGGTCAGTTGATAGAGTATTTTTGTACCAAATTTCGTCAAAATCGATTAAGGAGTTCTGGAGTTATCGTGTATACAGACAAACAACAGACAACAGACCGACAAACCGACAGACAGACTAAAAACAGGAATAAATTTGGTATAGAGTTAAATTTATAACTATTTTTTTAAATATAGGTAGGTTTCATTGCCAAATTACTTTAAAAAAACGTGGTAAAATGAGGATCTTAATAAAAACCTTATATATAAACCGTATTTCGACACCCTATGAAGAACTTATATCATACTTACGGCTTGAAAATAAAAATGAATCTACAAACAAAAAATAGTGCTAGAAAGCACGTGTAGTCCACCACACAATATTTACGGAAACCAAAATCTGAAAACCGCATATCAATAGCAGCTTTACTTCTAAAGTTATGATTTTTTTATATATTTTAACGTTTTTTTCAAATAACTCAGAAACTAAAGCTCTCACGAATTTGGACTTTATAAACAAAATTTGTAGTCCATATTCACGAAAACTTAAATCTGAAAAGCGTATATCGCTACTTGCTTTTTGTTCCAAAGTTACAACTTTTTAAAATATTTTATCCCCTTTTTCGCCCCTTCATCCCCCTATCACCCTACTCAAAAGTTAATCAATATTAATGGTCAGCCGATAGATGATTTTTGTACAAAATTCTTGAGTTATCGTGTATAGAGACAGACAACAGACCGACAGACAATTTTTTTTTCGTAGATTAAGGTTTTTTGAAACCTTAGTAACTCATTTTTGATAAAATAATGAAAAGTCAAAATTTTACGATTTTAATAGTCCCCCATACCATATTGTTGTGGTGGACTAAAAAATAAAACCACACACAACGTTTTACCATTTACATCCAAAAAAACTGCCCCCCATACGCGCGTTAAAGAACAGCCTTTTTTATTGTCCGTCTTATCACTTGAAACTGTCTCGAAAAGCTGAGAAAAAGGCCATTGTATCCCACTAAAAAAGATGGTTTTCTCCATAGATAAAACGGAGACTCTTTAACCTTTGGCTCTTCAGATAATTTTACTCTAGTATAGGTCGATTTTTCGTCCCGTGGTGGCTTTTTTGATGACCGATAACCCGGAAAGAAGAGATTTTGTTTTTCGTAGCAGGAGATAAGTGATCTCGCGTCTGGCTGTCAGTCTTAGAAAATCAATTTTATTGTTGTTGGAGATGTCAATGAAGAGGTTGGGATGTTAAAAAACGATTTAATTTAGAAGATAAATATTGTTGGTAAAAATAGTAGTTTTCACAACTAGTTTAAATTTTTATCTCCGAAACTAGCCATAGGATCTTTTTGGGCCTATGAGAACTTTTGATCGGATGATCGAGAACTACAACATCGTATCGTATAATCGTAAATCGTATAATTTTTATTTGTCCATAAGGTCCGAGCGTGGTCCTTTATTTAACATTCCGTAATTTCCCGTTAACATTTTGCCATGGTTATTTATCCATTGATCGGAAAAGTAATTTTATATATAGTCAACACAGAGCCATTAAATATTGGCTCCTGTTTCCTCAAAATTAAGGATATAATAGTTATTTGAGACTATTTTATTCCTCAGGCTCCTCCCAGAAACCTTAACCCCGTACTACAATCTTTGGAACTTCTCCTATTTCTGACGGTAACAAGGATGTTCTATACTCAAATAAGTACATCATATGACATATCAAATTAAAGCTTTCTTCATTATCTATAACAAACCCCATTCTAAAAAAACAAAAGATCAAAAGATCTTGGGTGGAAATAACGAAAATTCAAACTTGGATAAGCATCCCATAAGGAACACACAAAGGACCAAAGCGAAAAGGGAAATTATTAAACGATGTTTCGCTCTGAGTAACCAGCGTGAGCCCATCAGTGGTTCATCACATCATTTGATCATTTTTCCTTTCGCTTTGGTCCTTTGTGTGTTCCTTGTGGGATGCTCATCCAAGTTTGAATTTTCGTTATTTCCACCCAAGATCTTTTGATCTTTTGTTTTTTGGTTTCTTTTCGGTTGAAATAACTGATTTGGAGGTTTTTTAACTTCTTTTTTTGTTTTAACTGCCTTAGGAGCATAATCCTATTGGAAATATTAACACGCCAGGCGAATCCGTATCAGGCAACTTGGATAAGTACCAGTGTGGAACGATGCATATTTGTGAGTGATTCAAAGTTGGAAATCAAAGTGTATGGTGTTTAATGATGTATGGGGAGCGTGACCAGTGAAACCACTGGTGAGCTCACGCTGGTTACCCAGAGCGAAACATCGCTTAATCATTTCTCTTTTCGCGTTGGTACTTTGTGTGTTCCTTGTGGGATGCTCATCCAAGTTTGAATTTTTGTTATTTCTACCCAAGATCTTTTGATCTTTTGTTTTTTTGGTTTCTTCTCGGGTGAAGTAACTGATTTGAAGGTTTTGTAACTTCTTTTTTTGTAAAACCCATTCTTTTTCAAAAAGAAAACGCTAGAAAGAAAAAAATCACATTTTTCAAAAAAGTTTTAAGTCATATTTTAAGGGCTGACATTCTCCCGAAAGGGGTGGAAAATAATTTTTGTGAAAAATAAATCAGAAATATGCATATTCGAAAAAAATAAGCAAGATATTCCCACCTCATTTCTTTTTGTAAAAATGTGACCCCCTACACCCTTTCAATAGGTAGAAATTTTGCCACGCGCTATTTTTTCCGAAAATTTAGACGCATCGCACACCTCTGTCAATACTAGATGCAAGCAATATTTTGTTAAATACCTTAAATGTGGTTTCATACAGTAAAAGTTTTGTACAAATAATTAGAAACACAAAACCATAATTTTTTTAAACAATTGGGAGTATTAAAAGTTCAACAATAAATTTCTCTTACGACCATCAAGTGCTAAAAAGAGCAATGTAAAGACAGACACATTGTTTTATTCGAAACCCTACGCCTTCACATCCTCGTAGTTATTAGTTGGTTTTTGTCATTTTCTTTGCACGTGAATACAATACACTCGTAAAACTATGTTCTGTTCAAACAGCTGATCATCATGACCTCTTTAAGAGCTTATATTATAATCAACATAATGGCTAAACTTTGTTGTAATCCAATAAAGAATAGGAACTTGCAAAAAAAGTCAATTTTACTACACATGATAGCGCCTGCTTCTGAAAATATATTTTTGAAAATCACTACAAGCTTATATGTTAAATCTAGATAACTTCCCAAGCAGCAATTTAACGGCGTAGCGACGTTGTTAAATGCGACCCGACGTTATGATGCGACGTCGTTTTAGCCAACATCCCGACCCGGATTTACACCAAAATGGTCATTGTGCAGTGACTGTGACACTAGCGGCCTCTGTGTTATTGACTTTTTGGTGGTGTTTCACTACCCAAAATGTTGCTCATCTTAAACTTTGGGATTTTCGGTTAATAAAATGAACTTATTTTTATACAATTTATAAAATGGCGAACAAAAAATTATAATTTGATAATTACGGTTTATTAAATAGTATTTATATGTCCACTATGCAAGCAAAATTTAAAAACGCAATTTGGTTAACTGACAAATATGCTTCGAAAAGGAATGAAAAAACACGCGCGCCCTTGATTTGTTTGTGTTTAAACGAAAAGTATTGCTTTTTTTTAATGTAAAAAAAATGGATGCTACTACTTTTTAGGACTCCCTGGTCAAATATAAACAATGGCGGCCACTTCGAACATAAACGACGGCATCAAAAATGGCGAATATTATGAGAATCCCAAAAAATATACGTAAATGGACTGCAGTCGTCAAACATTCCCAAATGAACCACTTGCCACGACCGTTGGTTACTATCAACCCAACATGCGACTGGAAAATGCTCCAACAATTCCGCCGATGACAGTCCCCATAACCTTACTTTTTATTCGATGTTTCTAAATAAATGGTCGGTGAACTGTAAAATAAAATTTAGTTTTTTCAAATATGGCAGGACACTTCAAAGATCCTACTTCTTGGAAGCAAAAGCAAAAAGTATTTTTAGTGAGCGGCAAGAACTGAAGATGTGGATCACACATTACTGTTTAAAGAGCACCAGTCTTACTTTTTCGCCCATAGACTTGTAGGATAATGTCATCTCTCTTTCAGGACCCTAATTCTTGAGCAGGGAACGACATAGATTTGTGTCGAATGATTTCACGTCGAACTCATTTCGTATTCTTGAGTGGTGATTGCTCAATCCATTCTATCAAAATTTGGGTGTTCCCGCTCCCCGACTCCAAAGCCAAGGATCGGTCCCATTTCGCAGGCAAGCATGCCCCGGGATTGATCCCTTCTCTTGAGGGATCGATCCTTTTCTCGAGATTCAAGAATTAGGCCCCTGACCAGTTGAGCCAGTTATTTAAAATCTAGAGAGAGATAGGGCGATCTTTCGTACATAAGTGCAGCAAAGAAGAAGAATTTAATGCCTTTCCTTTGGAAACCTTCCTTCTTCACAAGAAAAGGGCACTT
This sequence comes from Oxystoma pomonae, assembly GCA_963921995.1. NCBI lineage: Eukaryota > Metazoa > Arthropoda > Insecta > Coleoptera > Brentidae > Oxystoma > Oxystoma pomonae. The sequence continues at coordinate 86,586,123 of OY998166.1, read as the reverse complement.
AAGTTCGTCAAAACTCCGGCCGGAAAATGTCGCAAGACCGGCCAGAAATGTCGCAAGTTGAAGTAATGTGAAAGTTGTTTAGACGTTGATACGTCGGCAGAACGTAACTAGAGTCTCCTAAAAACGTCCACAATGCGTGACAGGTCGATTAAACGTTGGGTACACGGTAACAATGTTACTGCAGTATTATCTAACATTAAAGTAACGGAATTTTGTCGTAATATGCAAAACCGTCTGAAGATCATTAATTTATACACCCAAATTAACGTCCATTTAGGTGAAGTATGTGGTCATTGGTCAGAAAATTGTTGCTTGGATTATGATTGACTAAGCTTTAATAGTAATATTTTTTTTGTTGAGATTGGACATTTTAAGCTGACCTATAATTTTTTTCTTCACCATCTTTAAATGTAAGTCATTTTTCGCCCTTAAACGACTTACATTTGAGTTCGATTCTCTACATGCATCTAAATTGATAAAATAAGATGTTGGTATATAAACGTAATTTCAAGTACTTTTGCAACACTTTGGGACAAGAATAAAGAGGAAGAAACATTAAATAAACAACTAATTTGTCACGTATCTGCCCACCAAGTCTTGTGTTGTACCGAGAATAAAGTTTGAAAAAAAAACAAGTGTTAGTGTGACGCTGTTATAACCCAACCCACAAATACAAAACGCTCACTTTTAATGAGCTGTCTTTTTTAATAACTGAGTTAGGAGTACCCAATCTTTTACAAAAACACGGATTATCTTCTTTTTGGGAGAATTCGGCTCGAACTCAAAACTTGACTAATTTAATTGATGATTCAGAACTTCTCAGGAAAGGAGACATTACAGTCGATCCAAGTCGTGTATACTTTTCGTTATATTTGTATATCTTGTTTAGGTAGAACTTTTAAATAATGATGACACAAATTGTGTAAAACATAATAAAATCCCTTTTTATTATTTGAAAATTCCAGAAGGTTCATTATCATTTGAGGAAAGAAAGCGATTTGTTTTGAGCGTAAAACTTCTTTATTTTAAGTCAACTGACGCGTTTCGGGACTACTGTCCCATTTTCGAGGTTTGAATGTCAAACGCCTAACAAAACAAGAAAAAATATTTGTAAAGTCACTAAATAAAATACGTATTAAACCAACATACATATTAAAAAAAAATGTGTTTAGATATAGTCAAAATACAAATTTTCGACATTATACTTACTCGATGGCTAATGAGTTTTTAACCTTTCAAGAGGAATTGTGAGTTTTTCTTTTCAAACATTTTACGAAATAAAAACTTGATCAAAAAATCATCGAAACCAGGGTAAAATGTAGTGAACGTTGTAATGTGTTGAACGTTCAACTTTCTGAAAGTTTACCAAACAAAGAGTTTATGGTAAAGACGGATTATATAGGGATTTGCAAGAAGCTAGGATGGTATTGCTTTTGAGAAATGTGGATAAATAAACAAATATTAAACTAAATTAAAATGAGGGAGGGGTATTTTGAGAGAAAAAGATTGTTTGAAAGTATTACTTGCTGTTATGGTAAAAATAAATTCAATGGCTAGGAGGCTAGCACTTGGACTTGTGAACTTAAGATAAATAATTAATCCATGGAGTAAAATTTCCCAAGGATTGGGGTGTGATTTGGCCTACGGTAAGTTTTTCAGTTATATTTAATTTCGAATCAAGCTTGATTGGACTTCTTTCTTGATACCATTTAAAGCAAGCTAATTAAGGAAGTGTTAACTTAGATAATGAAAAGCCACATTTGAAGCCTAATTTGCCTAATCAGACATAAACTATCATAAACATTTTGCATATCCCATCGACACGACATGAGGATGTCCAGGATATATTTTATAGGTATTAGTTTAATAGTTAATGTCTTGTTTATCTCGGCCAGAAAATCTACTAATTAGTAATTAATCACTGTACTGTCCACCTGGTAGATTTCTATTAGTATTAGTACCCAACGGGCCAATTAATAGCAGACTAGTTTGCTTGGGAAAATCAGGATGTTATAGGCACTTCCTAAGAAATATAAATTTATTTTTGATATTTAATTAATTGTCGCTATTAATAATAACGAGCTTTTTAGTTACTGTTTAAGTCGCTAAAAAATTAGATTTTTTTTGTTAGTGGGTTTATTGTGTGGTGTAGATTGAGGGAAAATTCGACCATCGTCAACGTGGTAGACTTACTTTAACATATTTTGGTAATAAAAAGTGATAATAAAGGATAACGCATAGAAGGATTGGGATTAAAAAATTGTTATAATCAGGCTCTTTTAACGTGGAACTTATTAACTATTTAAAACGCAAAAAGCACAAGATAAATTTCTTGTCATCAGGTTTACTAAATAAATACCTACATTTTAAAATACATCATAAATAATAACCGTAAAAATAATCCCAGGCTATACATGTGTCATACCTTTTTAAAAGCCAATTATGATTATTATTAGCGTATACATAGAAGTGAAAATAAAAAGTACTTTTTTTGGTTTCCACAAAAACAAAATATTATCGGAAGAACGCACCTAAAACACACCTAGAAATAAATCCACAAATGCCCTTTCAAAACCTTTATTATCCGAATTAGTAGGCGCACATTTTTTTTTGCAGTATTAGTCTGAAGGAAATCTTGCGATTTCTTATGTCAAATTTAAATTTTTTTTAAACGGTACTATGTGGAGAAAAGCCAAAGTCGTTTTTTACGGCTAAGGTATCTGAGGATCACTCTGGACGAGGTTTAGAGCTGGAAGCCTCACGTTGATAAGCTGATCAAAAAGGTTTAGGCAACTGCATAGAATGGTACAGCTCTTTCTCCTCTATTCCTTAATCTGGCATTGAGCTTCACATTTACATTCACATTCTCCCATTAGGTGTCTGGAAGGACAGGATTCTCTGCTACTCTGATGCGTAACAGGTGTTCTTTCAATCGGTTGTGCCTATCAACTAACAATCCCATGACTTTTCGAGTTTTGCGAGAAGGCGTTTAATTCTGGATGGATCCGGATTATTCACGAATATATTGGCCTGTTTGGTGCCTGACTCTTGCCTCTAGGACGACTTTGGTTCATTCGCCCAAATAGGTGTTCTTTCAGTCGGTTGCGCCTATCAATCAACAACTCAATGACTTTTCGAGTTTTGCCCAGAAGTCATTTTTTTAATTCTGGATGGGTCCGGATCATTCACGAATATCTTGGACTGCCTGCACCCGAACACTTGCCTCTAGAACAATTTTGATTCATCATTCGCCCAAATAGGTATTCTTTCACTCTGTTGTGCCTATCAATCAACAACCCAATGACTTTTCGAGTTTGGTCCAGGAGTCATTTAGTTCTGGATGAATCCGAATCATTCACGGATATCTTGGACTGTTTGCAGCATGACTCTTGCCTCTAGGATGACTTCGGTCCATCGTTCGCCCAAATGGGTGTTCTTTCAGTCGGTTGTGCCTATCAATCAACAAGACAATGGCTTTTTTGAGTTTTGTCCAGGAATTATTTCTTTAGTTCTGGATGGGTGCGGATTAATCACTTGGACTGTCTGTAGCCTGACTCTTGCCTCTAGGACAACTTCGGTTTATCGTTTGCCCAAATAGGTAATTTTTCGGTTGGTTTTGCATATCCAATCAACAAGCCAATGACTTTTCAAGTTTTTCCCTGGAGTCATTTAGTTCTGAATGAGTCTGCAGCCTGTCTCTTGCCTCTATGAGGATTTCGGTTCATCGTTCACCCAAATACCTAGGTGTTATTTCAGTCGATTGTGGCTATCAATCAACAATCCAATGACTGATGAGTTAAAGTTTGGCCTAGGAGTCATTTAGTTCTGGATGGGTCCGGATCATTTACGAATATCTTGGACTGCCTGCTCCCTAACTCTTGCCTGTAGCACGGTTTCGGTTCATCGTTTACCCAAATATAACTTTTTACAAAATTCTGCCCGACTATATTTGAATCATCATCATGTTTCAAAGATGTTTCAAATTGCAATAATTTCAAGAGGCTTGTCCCATTCTTATTGCGCCTCGGTTTGGTTGTGGGATGCACCTATGACATATTACATGCTTTTATAATTACCACCTAGTTTGGGTGGATACCTTTCGACATTTTGCTTGTAGTAATCCCAATTATTGCAATAACGATTGAAACTGACGAAGGTGTTACTAAAGGATTTTAGTGCGGATGCAGTTAGTATACGAATCTTGCTGCTAATTCTTTATTTATGCACATTAAATTTTTTATTTTTGATCTTACAAGAATTTTCAAAGACACTAAAAATTCATACTTAAAGTTTTCACTAGTAATACCACGAAAGGTTAAATTATTTTCGGAAATTTTGAATTCTAAAAATATTCATAAGCGAGAAAAAATTTCAGGTCGCGCCGTATTCGGTAACAAAACTCTATACCAAATTGTTCTTAAAATAATATTTTAAAAATTATATTTTTGATATCTAGCAATGCCTATTATTTTCGTTGACAAGACACCAGCAAAACATAAAGTTTGGATTGGAATATTTTAATGTTTAACATAGATTTCTTAATTTTACATAAACTTTGAGTTACTACAAGAAGAAAGGAGGTGGTTGAAAAATAGGAAACACATCTTTTTATGTAATTAAAATTGTTCAACTGCAACAACAAATAAGAAAAAATATTCGAGTTAATTCGCTGTTGGTTACCTAGCCAAGCGAAGAAATGAATCGAAAAATACGTAATTGGTTAAAAGGTTCTGGTGTGGAATTTTCGGAATAATCTGTATGGGGATAGAAGAAACTATTTTATACATTTAAGTACTTATTTAAAAATCTGAAATATTAAAAAATATACAAATAACTATTGAGCTATTTTTTTTAAATAATGGTACTCCATCCATCATATGATCAATGCTCAGTGTTAGCCAAAGTTATGCAAAGTTAAAGAGAACCACAAGATATCCATGCACCTAGCCGAGATTCGAACCCGGAACCTTCCGTGCGGCAGGCAGATACGCTGCCCACTGCGCTACGGCGGCCGGCTATTTTATTTAAGTTAAAGATACAACAATAAATTAAGAAGTGGATACTTACTGAATATCAAAAAAAAATATTGAGTCAAAAATCAGAAAAACGTGTTATGAATACACTACTAAAAGCGCCAATTGTATTAAAATTTATAAGGTGTTTTGATCAAAGTTACTTAATTCTGTTTTCAAAAAAATTTTGTATAGGATTTCTGACTATCCAGAAATTCCTGTCCTAATATAACAAATTTAATTTCATATTAAAGGAGCAAAATATTAAACCCATTCCTTACAATAAGCTCTCCCCAAAACAATCGTGTGTTACCATCATGTGCACCGCAAATCACACCCCTGTTAGCTACACTACAGTTGTTTGCCACTAAGTTATGTCAGGCGGTTTCTGGCGAGACAGAGCTACAACGGCACGCAGCATTTGCAGCTGACAGCTCCGAGTGAAATGGTCTTGTCAACTGCTAAGTTATAAAGTTGCGTTTGGATATTATTGGACGAAGGATGGATAAAGATGTAAGAAACAACATCAGAAAGAGGTTGTTAAGCAAACGAAATTTATAAGTTTAGGATGGATTAAATGCGAAATACCTTTTACTTTTTAATACCACTTTACCTACCTATTTAACCTCCGGAGGGAGGTAAAGTGTTAGCTTTACCTTCCCGTACCGCCCAGAATTTTTTTTAATTATTCCCAAATAATTATTTATTATTATTGAAAGTAATGTTGCAGTTTGTTAAATTAGTGGAAGATAATTCTGAACCAACATTTTTATTGCCACTGTTGAATGCTGCAGGAGAACAAATATTTAAAACTTTGTTATTTATTTGTTGTGATGTGCTGGGTGTGTAATTTTTCCATGTCTCACTGCAGGTGGGATTGGTAGAAATATTTCCTTATGTTATGCGGCTGGCAACCTCGCATTTTTTCGATAGAGACTCGCTTATGTATCCTTTGGCTATTCTAGAAGAATTCCAGCCTCCGTGTTGCTTGAGTGGAAGTAAATCTTCACCTGCATTCACTAATAAAAGTTGCGAAATGCATGACCAGTATAGCTCTCCTTGTTCTCCAGTTTCAAAAATTGGTATTTTTCCCTATAACCTGGAACGAGCACCTCCCAATTTGATATGTAAGGAAAAACCGTTGGTGACTCACATTTTTCGGTCTTACTGATGCGTATTTCCTATTCAGATCCGGCACAGGAACCCCTCCCAACGTGTCATCCGTGATCGTGAACGTTCTTTTTGTCTTGGTTTTTGAATTTGGTATGCTGATGACCAACATGTCACTCTGATCATCAATGTTACTAACCATCATATTGATCAACTCATTGCCACGGCAGGCTCCCGCTATTCCAAAAAATTAACTCGACCTGAAAGTAATAGTAATAGAATAATATGCAATTTTATAGCCCAACATTTTACGAAAATAAAAACTTGTCTAGCTTACCTTCATTTGCAAAAAATATTCATCCAAAGTCTAGCTCATGAATGCGTTGATTTCGTCCCTTGTAAAAGTAGAGGCTTTCTTTGAATGAAAACCATGAGATTGGGCGCTTTAAAAAGGCAATAAGCTTGGGGTATTTTATGTCAAAATTTTCCTTTAAGCTAATGCAGGACCGCAGCATCCTGTATTTGCTCCATAAAGATGACGGCTTCAGTTTTTCTGCCAGCATGGACAAGTACACAAGAACGGAACTTTCAGAAACTTTTTTCACGTTATTTTCCCCCGTCCATTTCTGAAACAGTCCATATTCCTTTTCATACCTTTCTCTTGATTTTTGGGGTAGCAAATCCAGAACGACAAGCTTCCCCGTTTCTTTCATATCTTGGTTTTCTTCAGAAAATTCCATTTTTTAGAGATTGACGAACTAACACAGACGAATAAACGAAGGACACTAATCCTAGAGCAAGCTGTAAACGAAGCGAAGCGTGACATTACTTTGAAAGTTTGACGACTAGTCCAGTATCATACAGTCGCGAGTTACTAAAGTAAAAAATATACGCAAAAATTATAAATCTAATAGATTTTACTCTTAGTCCGGATTCTCTGTATTTTGATAGAGAAGTAAAACGACAGGCATTCAGAATTACTAAAGTTATGAATAAATTATCAATACGAAAAGTTGGCTAAACTCTCTGTAAAACTGGACAACAAAATTTTAAGGTAAGTACTATTCATATTGCTTCAAAAATTATGTTTTAAAAAAAAATATTTTAACACTTTTTTTAAATATTTCAAAAACTGAAGCTCTTAGTAATTTGAACAAAACTGCAGAAAAATGATTATTTCAAAGTTACAATTTTCTCAACTATTTTAAACTTTTCTCTTCCTAAACCCCCATCAAAATCCAACATTTACTTGGTGGGTGGCCAAAAAAACGCTTTGGTACTAAATTTTGGTTAAAATCATAATACATAATGCCTTCTTTATCATATGTGCAGACCGACAGAAAATCCTTTTTTTCTGTAGATGTAGGTGTTTTAGGACCCAAATAGCAATTAAATTTTTGATGAACTACCGTACCATACATTGGTATGATGATGATGTACTAATAACACATTTTGTGTCACTGTGTTTCAAGTAAGAATTAAAACAGTTTTTTTCTTTCTTTGACTTTGATTATATTTATACTTATACGTAAAAAAAATAATTATTCCGTAATAATTACAGAAAATTGAAAATTGATAAAGTTATCTAAATTATTCAAATGAACTTAAAACTACATTAGATTTATAATGTTTAAAATCTTTTTCCAATACAACGCATTCTTATCACAATACCTATATGTTTTTCCTAGGAAAACCAGGTTGTAACTGAAATCGGGGTTTTACGGTAACATATACAGACCGCTTCAAGCTACTGCGAACATAGGGCGAAAGAAGTCTAATTTGCCAGTGTACGTACATGCAGAGACACCGCACGCCTATCAGTGAAGCAACCAACACTCAGGCTTCCGATCGCCATTCGCTGCCATTCGCCGCCGTTCGCCTTGTATTTAGTACGCCTCTAACCACGGTGCCGTGTGGAGCGTAGTCAATGAAACCGGAATTTGGTCAATAAATACGAAAATTTTTATAACGTAATTTTCTTATTTTTTGTCACTGATAAATAAGAGCGTTTTATTGTCAACTGCTCAGATTTATCAGTGACGACGTGTTACAATGAAAATAATAAGGAGAAACAAAATAAAAGCAAGTTCTCAAAATAAAATAATACATTTTAAAAACCAAAAAGATTCTCCCAGTCAAAAAAAAATTAAAGCAAATGTTCGAAAAGTCCTCCTTGCTCGGCTAGACAATATCCGAGCCTACTATAAAAACCCCTTCCAACGTTTCCAAGCATGTTAGGGGTGATAATTTGAAAAGCTTCTTCAAAAACAGATAGAAGTCATTAGGAGCAAGATCGGGAGATCGAGCTGGACATAAAATAGTTCCCCGTGTACTTATAACCCGATTAGGAAATACATTATCAAGAGATTCCCTAACAAGGCCAACATTGTGAGCGGAACAACCATCTTGTTGAAACCATGTTTCACCAAATCTTACACCTAACAACTGCCTAGCAGTTGGAATAATGTGCTGCTGCAGTAGATCCAAGTATCTAGGACCATAATAAAAAATGGCCCAATTACGTGTTCCCCTACAATACCCCCCCCCAAACATTTAGTTTTTGGGGATACTGTGTTCTTACGTCAAAATAAAAATGCAAATTTTCCCTCGACCAATATCGAACGTGTGTTGGGTTATGACGATTTGACCATCTGCACTTTTTCGGCAACTTCGTAGACATCCATTTTTAGTTTTAAAAATGTATTATTTCAATTAAGAACTTACCCATCTGTTTCTCGAGCAAGGCAGAAATAAAACAAAATAACAAAAACAAAATGAATTTCCAAAAGATAACACTGCAGCGTGCTTCGAATCCACCTCGGTCGTACGGCACGGAGAGTAAATTGGACTTGATTCCCCCTATGTTCGCAGTAGCTTGAAGCGGTCTGTATACAGGCGAATACTTGCTACCAAAAGAAGTACTTAAATTCTTACCATAAACTAAATAACTACCTATATATTTAAAAAATTATTATTTTTTACCAAAAATAGCTAAACTCACACAAGTTCACACACCAGGCACGCAAATACACAAGGAATCGAATTTATACTTCCACTTTATTAAGCACTATCGTCGGGGCAAAAATAGGTACTGTTATAAAACTTGCCTCACAAATCCTTAAATTTTCGTGCTGCTTAAAGTCTTGTCCCAAGGCTTCCAGCCAAGCTCTCCTTCTATTGCTGTTTGATTTTCCTAATAAAAATACTTCTTCACTCATTATAACTTACTTTTAATAGGTACTTGAAAGACAGCACTATTTTTTGCAGCCTGGCACACAACAGGAATAAATAATAAAATTAAATCATTTGATAAAAAAAACTATTTATAATAATAACGAGCCGCCAATGACAAAAGCCAAAAGCTAATAAATCTAAAAAGACAACGCATGTGTCAAAATAAATGTCAGGCTTCGCTTCCTTTAGAGCAACACCTGATTAACTAAAAAGCCAGTTAACTCTTTTTCGATTTAGTATCCTTTAGCCTACTATAGCGGTCATATTGACACCCAACTGACAGAAAATACATGTTTTACCTGTCAATTTGGTTATAAAAATGGCAGCAATATTTGGCTAAAGGGCACTGAAGAGATAAGAGTTAACTGGCTTTTTAGTTGAGAACGGTGTTGTTTAGAGCTTGCTCTAGGATTAGTGTCCTTAGAATAAACAACTCTTTTCTGTTTCACATAACAACCATTAGCGTCCGAGTAACAAGCCTACTAGATTGTATTTTTTCATTTAATTTTTGCATGGTGTTTTTTAATTGTTGTCAAATAACAACAAACAACAATACTTTACTCCACCGTACCGCGTAGTGATCCTTGCCGAAAAGCGGGAATTGTAAAATCTACCGGAAGTATTATTTTGTTAGTGTATCTATTATTAGGTAGTAGATAATATCAGATACATGCCTCTGGAGTAAACTGCGTTTCCTCCCTTAGTATGTAAATCACTGGCGCACCAAGAGGGGGGGTTTTGGGGTTAACACTCCCCCCCCCCTCGCGAGATGACTGGTTATGGTCACATTTTTACTTCAAATTACGTTTTTTTTATTATTTATCCCTCCCCCCCCCCGAAGTCAATTTCTGGGTGCGCTAGTGTGTAAATAACTATTGATTTTTCTGTCTTTCGATTATGAACTGAATCAACAGAGAATACTACTTTTGATAATTGGGCACCAAATTTTGGCGTTCCATACTTCCAAGTCCAAGATATTTGGTATTTAAAGTAAATAACCTCAATTTAAGGTTTAGGGATATCAGTGTACCACTCCATCGATCAAGTTTGATTGATCGATTTATATATAACCTAGCAAAGTCCTATAATGATCTTCCTCCTTTCCTTCAATCTTGTTCAGTACTAAATTTTTCTCTTAATATTATTTAACATGTTTGTAATATTAAAAAAAATTTAATGACCAGTTCATAAATTGCTCTATATAGTTTTACACATTTTACACATCACATGGTAAAGGGTATCTACTTATTTCTTTTATTTATTTGATATTATTTTTGAATAGGTGATTTTTTGCAACTTCTCTTTTTGTTTTGGTATTTACACGAGTTTTTCATTTTTTTTCTGTTTAATTCCTTTTTCTTTGTTTTTGTTTAACAATATTATGTTTAACAAATTATAATTCCTTTTAAAGGGATAAGTTTTCAGTCTCGCCCTTTCAACGTACTTCCAAACTGTATTTTTAAGTATGTTTAATAAAGTATATATTTATTTATTTAAAGTCTATAAGTTATAACTAAAAAAATAGCTCTTTTTTGTTTTAGCCGTCTATTTACATAAAAAATAACTTTTAACATCTATAACAACATTTTTCACCTTTTAGTAGTTTATGTACAATATTTAAAAGATAAAACCCAATGCCAAAATTTGGTATCCAATTTAATAACACCAACGAGAATCTATATGTTTCGATAGTAAATAAATTTAAGTAAAAAAATCCTTCCCTTTTCCCCGAAAAGAGGCGAGATGTCAACGTCATAACTCTTAAAATCTGTTTCAAAATCCGTGTTCCTCGACCTCAAAAACACCATTTTGAATGAAATCGGAGTTACATAGATGGTACGATCTCCTCCTTAGCGTCCACATCAGACAGTTGACAGTCCCCCCCTTGTCAATTTCATAATATCACTTCCTTAATCAGCTCTGGCACAAAATAGCGCAGGAAGTATAAATATATTAACTCATCTTATCCCCAAAATATTGTGTAGAACATAAAACTGGAAACTGCATATTTTTAACAGCTTTGGTTGAAAAGTTATGAATTTTCACATAAGATGCGCAAATACCCCTTTCATCCTTTTAACAACCCCTGATTCACGTTTTTACTTCTAAAATTAGAAACTATTTAGTAGATTATAAAATTGAAAACTGCACACTCATAGCAGCTTTTGTTCAAAAGTTATTAATTTTTGAATTTTTAAATATCATACCCCTCTTACCTCCTTAACGACTCCCCCCTCACCAACGTTTTTTTTTAATATTGTATTGTCACGGTATATTATGTAAACGTGTAGCAAATTTGAAGTTGATCGGATATGTAGAAGTTGGTCAAAATTGACTTGCAAGATTTGTACCAGACATACTAACTAACATACATGTGAAGTTAAATAAAAGCTTGTAATAAAAAGCAAAGTCAATCTATAATCCACGCAATCCGCGTGCTTCTTTTATAGCTCACTAAATCTCAAGCCGAAATCCCTTTCATTCTCTAAATACGCGACCCTGACAGGACAGGCTCTCCTAAATAGACTCGAAAAGAACTAATTTCATCCCTAATTTACCACCGAAATTTATTAACTTTATATAACTGATGTTGCAACCCTTTTGGCACCCTTGCCAATGGAAAGCCTCAGGCGCATAACGCAGCACTAGCCTCCCCAGTTTTGACTCAACCCTTTTGAACACTTCTTTATCGCTTCGTTATAACTGTCAGCAAACGGCTACTTAATTATTTGTGTATTTGCGCATCTTATTGGAAAGATTTATTATGATTTACTAAATAATGTAGTCGGAAAACAGATGGAAATTGGGAAAATGCGATTGAGAGTCTTTTAATTTTGTCATGGTATAATTACATTGCAAAAAGATCATGAATATGAGGATAATTTTTAAAAGATAATGGGGAAAATATGTCATTTAATTTAAGATTTTCTCTCCTACTTATTGGACAAAATTTAGATAAATGAAATAGACAAATAATTGAAAAAGCAATTGTTATAATTTATGTTGTCAGTTATCAGTCTAGTGGACTTTAGTTTTTTAAACATTGTCTTTCATTTATGTAGTAATTTTGCTTATTAAAGCCTATTTATCTAAAGGTTTATATATATTACAAGTTAATCAGCAAATTAAATCAAAGGACACACGCTGATATGGACAAATTGTTAAGACCAGAACGTTTCAAAATTGTTTGCAGTTCATCATCGGCCGAAAAGAAATTGTACATTCTGGTGACACCCGGATGGCACAAATCTTGATGTAGTTGGAAAAATGAAAATATCACGATATGGAAAATTAAACTAGCCTGCTATAACTACGATATTATTTATCGGCCTGGAAAGCAGAACACTGTGGTTGATGCATTCTCAAAAGTTTCACTTAGTTGTACTACAAACAAGATATTCCAACTATATGAAGATTTGTGTCATCCGGGTGTCACCAGAATTTATCCCCGGGTAAGAAATTTACCATCTTTTTTGGAAGACATTAGAAAAATGACAACAGGGTGCCCAGTTACCTGATTAAAGCAACAAAACCTTTGGAGCGTCTGAATATTGATTTTAAACAATAGTAAGTATTAGTACATACTAATATAGCAGATTCCCTTTTCCTTTTCCCTGTTCAGACGTAACAAGTTCAACTGTTATAGCATACCTTAACCAACTTTTTGCCATTTTTGATTTTCTTGCCCACATACACTCTGATAATGGACCATTTCTAGTATCTAAAGAGCTCAGTGAATATCTTCAATCCCGAGAAATAGCTCTTAGTTGCACCATACCATATAACCCACAATGAAATGGCCAAGTGGAAAGATACGGTAATATAATCTGGAATGCAATATCACTAGCTCTTCAAACAAGAAATTTATTTATCGAACAATGGGATACTGTTTTTCCAGATGCATTACATTTGATGCGGTCTTTGCTGCGTACAGCAACGAACTGCATACATCATGAAACATTTTTTGTCTACTGTAGAACATCTATGAGTAGCACTTCTATACCATCTGAGCTACCCATATCACAGAAAGTACTTGTCAAAAAACAAAACAGAAGAAGCAAATATGATCTTGTAGTGAAAGAAGCAGATATTATAGACATTAATCGTGAATATGCATGGATTCGCTAGCAGAAGCAGATATTATAGACACTAATCGTGAATATGCATGGATTCGCTATGACGATGGGAAGGAAGCTACCTTTTCAGTGAAGCATTAGCACCAAGGGAAGATGCGAAGATGCGACCCTTTTGAACTTGTCTTCATTGGAAAATAATCAAGATTGTAAACTAGATCAACTTGATGCAATACATAATACTTCTGATTCTAATACTGATGCTAGAATAGTAACTGATGTTGGAACAAAAAACCTTAGGAAGCCCAAAAGAAATTGCCAAAGTATCTTAAAGGTTATCAGTAAAATTAAATCCGAACGAGTGTGATATATATATTGCTACCTTTTTCATTTATGTAATGTTTTTGCTGATTAAAGACTATTTATATAAAGGTTTATCTATCAGAGCAATAAAGCTTCCATTTTGGGTAAGTGACTGTTACAAGAAGTGTCGTGTTTACGCCTAATGATAAGTCATGTACTACTGAAAATATGTATAATGATTATAAACAAATAAAAACAATTGCTTTATTGGCGACAAACAGTTCGGACTTCGTTGAAGTTTGAGACACAGGAAGTCTTATTTGGTATTAAAGTCTTTATTCAACGGCCTAGGGAATCTAGGGAGATTGTGCGAAAGCTTTTGATCAAGTCAAATACGAAAAGCTCTTAGAATATCTTCAAAAAATTTATCCGGATGATCAAGATCTAAAGAGAAAATTGCTACCGTATACTAGAACCAGACAGCTAAAACAAAAATTCATGGCCAACTGTTCGGAGAGGTCCAAATAAGAGGAGCTTTTCGCCAAGATTGTCACCGATATTTTTTTTCGGCTGTAGTTTTGTTACCGAAAGTTCAATATTTGTGATTTTGGCTTCAGCGGAAAGCTTAAGCATCAGACTGCATGAAACTTCGTTATTTCGTTAAAATCCAAGATGGGGTTTGATTTTAAATTTTTAATGTTTTTAATACCCCCTGCCAAAATTTTATGTGCGTCACTGTACCCGAAATTTGCCAGAAACTCACTTCTTTGCCTAGTACAGAAAAATATTAATTGTTAAAATTGGACAAGACCTAATAAAGTTTAACTCCAACAAAATAAGAACTGTTTTAAAAAACTCTTGTTTTTATTCTACTGGGAATTTGTCAGATCCTGTTGAATTTTTGTGATTTTGGGCTTTGCCGTAAGTTAAGGCTCCCTGCTAACTAAAACGTGTGTCAAATTTGAGATTTCGTAGAAATCCTTAATGGCACATATTTTTTAAATTTAGATATTTTTATCTCTCTTTCCGAAAATTTCTGTATGCCAATATGCTTGATTAGTCATCGGCGTGTTCTATATGTCTTACATAAAAATCGGACAGGAACTAACAGAGCTTTACCCAACGAAGGAGGTGCCGTTTTTAACCCTTTACTTATACTTAGGTAAATTGCATATAACTAATTTTGCTGATAATTTGTTAAAAACTTATCCATTTTTTGTTGCTTTGGACAGAGTGCAAAGTAAACTAAAATTGTAACTTATGAGTAGAGATTATTTTTCTATTAGTGGCCTTATCTGAGGAAATGTTGAAGTGACGTTCAAAATGGGTCATGTCGAGGGCATATGATATCTTTACTTTTAAATAGAATGCACGTTTTGTAAAAAACTGAGACTAATAATTTCTTTCTAAGGCCACCAATTCCAAATATTTACACAATTGAATCGGCGGCCTTAGAAATAAATTTTAGCTTATTTCGGCAAAAATTTAATTCCATTCAAAGTTCAGCCAATTCTGATGTTATGGTTATCACATGACCCGTTTTCTGAGCTGAGGTCAGTGACAGGAAATAAATAATCTCTATTCACACATAATATCCTGACTTATTAACTTTTGGCTTACCAGTAATTTAACACAGAAACTAAAAAGGTGGACAGGGTGCAGCACTTACCTCTTTGTGTAAACCTTGGCTTGTTCTTGTCCGATTTTTAAAAGTGCTACCTTTTTGTACACGGCATGCGGCATGGGAGGACGTAGCTTTGCGGATAATTAAAATTAGGTACATTGGCGTACAACAACTTTTGGCAGATTTGCGGAAGCACCTAATTTGGCAGGACAGGTGTGAAATATCTAAATTTAAAAAACTTGCGCCGTTACGAATTTTCGTGAAATGTCAAATTTAAAGCAAAGAATATGTAGAACAGAGCTTTAGATGCCCTCAGAGTCCCAAATTACAAAAATCGGACAAGGGCTTAACTTTTTTGAAACTAAATAAAAAGAAAGGTTCGTGGCATCGGACACACATTTTGCTTTTTAATTCATTACGACCAGACCTCCAACTATCCATTAGATCGTGGAGGCCTGGTCGTAATGAATTGAAAAGCAATGCCCCGAACCTTTCTTTTTATTTATTTTTCGCGGACAAGAAATTTGAGTTTCTTAATTTTTTTTTTTTTTTGATACTTGCAGCTAAAATTAAGAGAGATCATTATTTTTCTGCACGTTATCAGTTTTGCACAACAAAGCAGTTTTAGGATGAGTTAAATTAGTTAAAATTTTTGTAACTGTCTGCCATTTTAACGGACGTATAAAAATGTTTTTTTTTTGACACACAAATTTAAAATTAATTTAGCTCATTCTAAAGCTGCTTTTGTTTGTGAAAAAATGTAAACGAATACAAAAATAAGGAGTTTTTTTATTTTAGTCAGTTTTTTTTTAATTTTTGGGATGGCTATGTATTACTTAGTGCACCCTAATATTTTGCCAGGTGCTTTGTTTCTTTGTGTTTAACTTAAGGAAACAACGAAAAAAAACCCTTTTTTTGACTTAATCGTCCGCCATTTTAACTGAAGCATGAAAATTTAAGCACTAAAATTTAAAACTAATTTAGCTCATCCTAAAACTGCTTTGGATTGTGCAAAATTGCTGACGCGCAGAAAAATAATGAAGTTTCTTAATTTTAGTCGCGGCCATCTTTATTTTTTTTGCAATTTTTGAGACAAGCATCCTCGATTTAGTGCAAATTGTTGTATTGCATGATGTTAGTATAAATGCCGCACTCGAAGGGGAAAATTACTTTTTTTTTGATAGTTTGGCCGCCAATTTGAATATCAAATGACAAAACAAATGTTTTTTAAAATTGTAGCAGAGACAAACTCATCGCTAATAGCATCTACTAAAACAATATTTTTTTTATATTCTCCATAGGTTAATAAGGTCATCTTTGCACCCGCTTATAACCTCTAATTTTAATTTGGGATCAAGAAGCTGGTCAGTAGCTTTAATATGAGACATAAAAAAAGATCATCACTTAAAAGGTAAAAAAAAATCAAAGAAAAAGTTAATTTTTGATATTTGGCCGCCATTTTGTTTTGATGTGACATATGACAACTTTTTTATATTTTTGGATTAAGCAAGACCTCCTCAGTATTACCCAATTGATTTCAATTTGAAGTTTTTAAAAATGTAAAAAACACATTTTTTCCTAACTTTGACAGCCGCCATCTTAGTTTCTGGCCTGGAAAATGGGATATCCTCGACTAGAATTTTAGCTTTTAGTATTAGGTACTACTTTGCCTAATATAAAAAAATATGCTCTTTTTGGAGGAGTTTCTTTTTACGACTTTACTCCACTAACAGTCTTTGATGCCAGCTTTCCTTCCTTTACTCATGCAAAATTTCGCTTGCAAGGGTATTTTTGGCCCCACATCAAGAAAATTGAAAAACTATTACTTAGATTTAAGCTTTGTCTTTAAAATGAGAATAAAAGAATGCCGCACGGATAATATGGGTTTATAGCCTACCGTGAAAGTTAACCATATTTTGATATTTCGAAGAAATTGTACTTTAGGTGAAAAAAATGAAATTCTATGAAGATCGTATGACTGTGATAGGAGATATGAGCCGTGAAAGAACGTATGTCTGCTGTAATTTGGAAGGTACTTGAATACTGCACAGGGGCGTATCCAGGATTATATTTTACGAGAGCTTGATTGTCTGGGAGGGTAAATTAAAAAAATATATTAAAATTAAAAGTAAAAACTTATTTTATGCACTTCAGGGATTAAATAGGTACTTTTAATTTCTCTTTTTAGGGACTAAAGTGACACTTTTAATCCCTAAGGGATTAAAAATAAATTTAATCCCTCAGCTTAGGGATCAGAAGTAAGTTTAATCCCTCAGGGATTAAAAAAAACTAATCCATGGAAAATTAGAATTAAATTTATGGCAAGTCAAGCCAAACAACACTTGCTCTTGGCCAAGATTTAATTCTTAGCACCCTTTCTTGTAGTTGATAAACCATTAGGCGTAGAAATAATAAGTCTGGTCTCGCTTAAAAGGTAATGGATCAGTCTACAGAGGCGTACTTAGGATTTTGTGTTGCCGTGCTTATGAGGGCCAAAACCGCGCCAATTTGCTTTTTAAAAAAATGTAATTTCAGAGTTACACTTTATTTTGTCCCGTTTTCGCTGATAGTTTTCTGCAAGTTTGGCCTTATTTTAAAGGTGTATCTAAAATTCTATCTTATCGAAGTCAGAAATACCTGGAGGGGTGTATATAAATTAATACAAAATGTAATAATATTCATCTGGTTCGAATGGATTGGGGTTTATACATGAAGTGTAGGTAAGTTTAAACTAAGTGGGCTTTGACTTTGCTTTGAAAAACAATAACGAGTATTTATAGATCATGATGCATTTTTGACATATATATATATATATATATATATATATATATGTATGATATTAAAGAAGTATCAGTTTACAAGTTTTGTTTCAAAATTAAATTATTCACTAAGTTTTTGTTCTTACTAATATAAGTAATTACTACGCTAGTGTTTTTCTTTGATAAAGAATGTAAAATGATAAAATTAAAACAATCAGCACGAAAATATTTAAAGAAAACCGACTAAAAAAAACATTTTTCTGATTTATTCCCACCAAACCCACCCTAATAACAAAACTTTCCCACACTCAGTGGCGTATGCAGAAATTTTGTTTCTAGAAGGGGGGCTTGAGGTTTCTGGGGATATTTAAGTGACAACATAGTTATTTTTGATTGTTGGTAGAGTTTAATCTTTAGGATTCAATATTCAATAGATCTAGGGGGCAAAAAAACCTTAAACCCACCCCTGTATACGACACTACCTTTACCTTTAAAGAGTACTAACTTCATTGATTGGTTTCTGTTTTTAACATTTTTCTTATTTATTGACTTTTTAAAGCCCATGCCCCCCCTCAAATTATATTTTGCCTACGCCCTTAAATTACCTTTTAAATACGATTAACCCTTAAAAAAAAACCACCAGAGAAAAGAAAACACAAAAACGTTTTAGTCTCATTTACATATTTTTTTTTAAATTAACTTTCTTTAATACTAAAGCCTCCGTAAATTATAATCCTGATTACGCCGCTATGCAGTATTTAACTCCCTTTCAAATGACATCCTAACCGCGAAAATCTGCAAAGCACTTTTCAAGTTATGAGAAAAATTCTCCGTAGATGTTTAGTAGACATACGTTCTTTCATGGCTCAAATCTCCTATCACTGACATACGATCCTCATTTTTTTTACCTAAAGTACAATATCTTCAAAATATTAAAAAATGGTTAATATTCACGGTAGGACATAAACCCATGTTATCCGTGTGGGATTCTTTCTGAAAAAATTCTGTGTTTGGAAAGAAAAATATGGGGTCAAAAATATCCGTGCAAGGAAAGTTGCATGCATGAGTAAAACAAGGAAAGCTGCCAACGAAGACTATACTATTAATGCTATCAAACGAAAAATATTGCTGATGCTGGCGCAGACCAAGCTTCATCTTACTCACAAGCATTTCCCATCTATCACTTCAGAAACTTCACTATAGTTGTCTTACTTAGTCGGTTAATTGACCTCCTTAAAAGATTTCCTTCCCTAAGATCAGCACTTCTAAGAGCTGTAATAATTCTGGCATTTCTGGCAATAACGTAAATGCCGTCTGATATAATAAAAGTACACCAAACAGCCAGGGTCATAAAGATAATACGTCGGTGCACGTCTCATCCAGGGGGAAATATATTTTGCACCCAAGGTTAGGATATATCTTGATTAGAAGATGTATGACCTATATCAGAAAGGGGAGTTATGTGGCGTATTCAGATATTAACTGAGATACACTGTGTTTTAGTACTGTGCTAAAGTGGATTGGTTATAGTGGTTTGACAGGTAAGCTATTAAGAATTTCCTCTTAAAAGGTTTTGAAACCTTAGTTAGCAACAACAATAATTACACCCATAAGGGGCAATTTTTAAATATAGAGAGAGAAATCAATCACTTGACAGCCAATTAAATGCAAATAGATCATAATTCAGGAATCAGCCCCCTGAGCATAATTGAATATTCAAGAAAAAAATATAAAAACTTTGAACTGTATATTTTTGAGATAGACATACTCCTCCTAGCTTTATTTAAATATAAAAATAAAAATCTTTGATGTAGTTTTTTTTTTTGGGGGGGGGGACATTTTTGGGGGCAATCTTTTTTTTTTTTGAGCGATCTCCTATCTTTGTTACCAAATTTTAAATCCTTATTAAATTTGCTTTTTAAAGATAACTCTTAAGATATCCGAAATCAAAGTCTTAAAATTTCAGTTTTCGAAAGCGATTATCTCACAAGCTAAATAAGATACCCTCTGATGCTGGGTGTCATTTTAAAAAGTTTTTTTGAGAGAATATACAACTAGTAACATTTTTGAAATTAAGCATTTGTATCAACCCTTTTTAATAAATGACGTCAAAAGGAACAAAATTGGATAAATTGCATGTAAAATGGGGGCTATTCTAGAAACGGAGGGTTATTTTGGATATCGTGTTTTTTTTTCAGATAAAGCTGACAATACTGCAAAAACTTGCCGGTTAAGAGCGGTAATTTTGTTAGGTGTTATAGTGGGGACTTGTATCGGTCCGCCAACAACCATTACAAGGGCTGAATGCAGCTCCTTGAATTGTGACACATGTGCAAAAACCTGTCAATCTTTTCGTTCCACACTGATACTTAGGTAACTGAATATTCTTATAACCATGCTAACAAATTGTTACATGTGTTGGTAACGTAGATATGTCGTATCGTTCATCTACTGCCACTAACCAAAATTCTACGGACCATTTCGTAGAGTGGGGCTATTTTAGACAAAACAATTAGTTTGGGGTTTAGTGAGTCCCTGGTACCCAATGCTTTTTATTTTACAAAACTTAAAAGGTATCATTTACTAAAAGGGTTTAGTCTATTTTAGAACGGTCCTAAGTTTAAGTGAAATTTTTGGTTTTAAGCATTTTAAACCAACCCTCCTCGAGTGTCGGACATAGTTTGATTTATAAGAAGAATATTAATAAATTTGTTTATTAAATAATCATTTGAACAAAATCTTTTGATGGATTTAAGAAGAAATTTTCAATTTAGAAAAAAAGAAAATTAAAAAATTTAAACCCACGCGCGGTTTAAATAGTAAACGTTCTGTAGAACAAATTTGAATTGAAGTTATATGTCACTCTAATTAAAACTTACCCTTGTTTAATTTTTCCAATTAATACCTGATGCACACAACGATTTAGATGGGTAATAATAAAATAAGTAGATTAATTTTGTATTTATTTAAAAGGTGTTTTTATTTATAAAATATATTAAAAAGAGCTTTGTTTACATTTCTGTCATTGTCGAAATGTCAGTTTCAAAATATTATCTGCGATCAAATCCAAAACAGCGAGTTCAGATCTCTTACCTCTGCTTGCACCTTGCCTTGCACCAACCTCTACTGATGAAAGCTACAGCTTTAAAAATGAGTGGGCTTTAGGTAAGGCAAGTTTTTTTGACTAAGCTTTTAGATAACCTCAATGTTTTAATTTCGGTTTGTAAATAAATTTATATAGTTGTTTTGTGATTCTTTGTTTGGTATATTTTTCGTGCATAATCAGTGACCTTCACTTATGTTTGTTTTACCTCGTAGTGCCCTCAAAAATATTTTTTTTAGTGCTTAAAACGGGTTAAAAATATGGCGTTTTTCTGGACAAAATCGGCGGTGTTTTATTGATTATTGAACAACTTGGTATATTAAATATTAATCCTTGTAAAAACGGTTACTTAGGGAAATTATGAACGAACTCATTATCAATTGCCACAAAATAATCCTTTCTGGGGGCTATAAATTTAAACCACCCTCCAGAGGTGGTCTGAAGCTATTATGTGCCAAAATTTTGGCGTATTCACCATTTGCCATTATGAAACCTGTCAAAAAGATTAGTTTTAGGGCATTTTCTTCTAAAGTATGGTATATTTTGACAAAAAAAGCAGTTTTTCAGTGGTATTTTGCAATGACAATACATAATAGTCAATAACTTTGTGTCTTTTCTCTATGGGTAAGTGTTTTTTGAAAATTGGATTTAAAATTTAGTACCCCCCACAGATGTAAATATTTAGACCTGTAGGGGGTACTATTTTAGATCTTAGTAAATCCAACTGAAATAATTTAGATTTGTTTCTGTACTTTTCCAAAAAGAAGCTTTCAAATATGTTCATATATTTATAATCTATTTTTTCGAGCTATTTTCGATCCAGTTGTGCTCCCTTGACGCTTGAGCTTCACATTGCTGGGAAAATGAACATCATATGGAATGGAAAGAGGCAAAGATCATCGCCAAGGAGGAAAAACCTATTCAAGCGAAAATTCAAAGAAACAGCATTCATCCTGAGGACCCAGAGTGTATTTTCTCAAACAAGCGTCACCATGAAGGATATTTGGAAACCCACAATTTTCGGAGGTAACAGATTTCGACTGTGAAAGGGCGGACCCAACGTCATGGTTCGCTGAACTCATGCTAGTATATAAAATTAAGTAGTCTTACTTTTTTGTTAGTATTCACCTGATGACGATTGCAGATACATCGGCATTCGAAAAGTTGTGAAAAAGTAAAAATAAACACAACATTGTGTACCACCTTCAAACAACAGTTCATTAAATCTGTCTGCTAAGCATGGGGGGGGGGGTGCAGCTTAGCGCCAAGCCATACCCCCCCCCCTCTTTTAAGTGCGAATAACTCCGTTATTCATTAAGTACAAAATTTTTGAAAAGGGGACTTCATTAGTACATAATTTTTAAAAATCCAAATTGAGTTTCGATGAGGGAGCTGTAGCTTAACTGAGCTTGGATTAGAACTGCTTAGAAACTACCAAATGCCAATTAACAATAAATAGTTTGTATTTTTGAACCCTCTGTAAAACAAGACAGTACTTCTGGTATACTAGGAATGAGCATAATCTCGGAAAAATATACTCTGATAGCGCTGGCCAGTCTACGTGATGCCACGTGGTCTATATTTCATCTGGCAAAAAATAAATCAATCTGAAAAAGGCACGTCACACAGATATGCCTCTATATTACTTCGGCGATCTTTCCGTAGGTCACGTGGGACTTGATAACTATCCTGACAGAGTCTGGATAGGGGAATAATTTTTTATTAGCAGACACAAAATTATAAATTCAATTGAGGGCAAAGACGAGGTTATAATTTCGACTCGTATTTTTATGTTTTTCCAGCATAAACTCTTAACCGTTGGACCGTTTTTATAATACTTTTAATTTCTTCTACCTTTACGGCAAAAGGATAAAGGCGATATTTACTAAAGACCATAGTTTAAGGAAAACCATACCGAAATTTACAAGATATTTTTACCTGGATGAACGTCAAAATCCACTGGAATGAGTCGCGAAAGACTATTTTTTCGTTTCGAATAATCCTTAAAAATTAATAAAATATGGGTTAACAAGAAATCTCAAAACGGTACTTTAAAATTTAATACAATCACGATTTTGTTAATTGTTTTACCTACTCGCGTGCGGTAAAGTGTACTTTACTTTACTTTAAAGAAATCTTGAAAGGAATAAACTCTAGGTTTCACACTTTTACAATGTATGCGCTTTTTTAAATTAATAATCACGAAAAAAATTTGTTAAAATTTTTCAAATGTTTTTCTACCGGGAATAAGACACTAGTAGGTAAAATTTTGTATCTAACACATGCGTAAAGTGCCTTTACCGCCCTGGACGGCTTGCCCGAACTCCGCTTTATGTTGTTCGTGCAGCTGCTGTCGCGTGCGGTAAAGTATCACTTTCTGCACTTGTTAAGTAAATAACTATTTTTCAAAATGTAAATTTTGAGTATTTTTTTTAGTGAAATTAAATTCCAGGTTTTTTTCTGCTTTAATCGGCTATTCCAGCTCGTTTTTTAAGTCAGTTATATAGGAACGTATTTTATCTCACTTTCAGTTGATTCAAGGAGTACACACAGTCCTCTTAAATCAACAAATTATCCTTTTACATATAATTTTAAGTAACTAAAATCGCGTTGTAAAAAAATTGCGATAAAGTAACGTGTAACTATGGGAGTTCGAAGACTTTTTGCACAAGCCGTTAAAGACGGAAATACCTTACCTTATGCCTGTAGATTGCAACTTGTTGGACGCGTCCACAAATTACGTAACGCGGCTTGGGGAAGAAGGTGAAGTGTTACGAGGGGGGGGGGAAGTTTGCAACTGTGTTTCGTAGTTATTTTTATTTGAAAAATAATAAAATAACTAGTACTCCAAAATATTTGTTGCCTAATTTACAATGTTGCAAAGAAAAGAGAGGACCGAAATTAAAATTTGCCATAATTAGCATTAGACTTGTTTACTGAGATTTAAAAGGCTATTTCTTATTTAAGAAGGTAGGGTTCTCGTTCATACGTCAGCAAGCGAAACGTCAGTTAAGTTTGTTGGGAGAGTTTTGAATTATTCTTCGATAGAAATAAATGAATTAAAAATTTCAATTTTCGTTCCTCATTAGTGTGAAGAAAGGAGTATACAGGGTTCCTAAGCAAATCCTTAGGGGGCCAAGCAGCCGTGTATAAGAAGCAGATAAACGGAAAAGCATATTAGGCAGAAAAGGATGGGCATGGGGCGATGTTGTCACTACATCTTACACGTAGTAAATCCATTCCAGGTTGTTGTTTTCTAATCTTTTCCATTTTCATACCTTTAGGACTGGAATAAAAATTGTTGTTGCTCGACTTTAATACCAAACTGATGAAAGATATCGTAAAAAAATATTTTTCGGCTTTTCATTTTGTAACCATTGTCCTTACGCACTGTTTACAGGCTGGGGACTGAGATACATGCAAATGCCTAACCTAAAGCGTTCATACACGGCCGGAGAAATCGACTGAGATATTTCGGTAGAAACTTTATCAAGCAAATAGGACGGTTTGACGCCTTCGAACGTCTAACCCGGGTTTTGCACTTTGATTCGAAATCAAAAAGGAGGAACAGTCAGATGTGGGGCCGTGCACAAATTACGTAACGGTGATTTTACCAATTTTTGACCCCCTCCCTATGTAATGCTTTGTAACGGTTTGGCACGCCACTCCCCTAATATTACGTAACGATTTCAAGACCACTACCCCCCCCCCAAAAAAAAAAAAACTTTTCACTTATTTTCATTCCAAATTTTCTTAGTTTCACACAAATGAAAACGCTGTCGAAAACCCCCCTCCCCCCTACGTAATTTGTGCACGGCCCCTATAGTCCCAGTGGAGGAGGGCGAGATAATTGATAAATATTTTTTTAAATTATACTCCAGACCTATTTCTTTGCGTTCTCGAAATTACGTAATTTTTGAAAAAAAATTTTAAGCGGCGCCATTTTTATTTCGTGCTTTGTTTTTCTAACATTTTTGCGTTCGGCTAATTTAATTGAAAAATTTTTGCCTGCGGCGCCCTTTATCTTCTCGCTCGAAACCAAGATCCCCCGTTTTAGGAAAACTGATCCCGTCTCTGTTTCTAAATTTTTTCGAATAAAAGTAGAGAATGACCATGGGGGAGATTTTTTCTACGGTATGACGAAAATTTCGAGAAAGTTGAAGAAAAAAATAAAAAAAGTGGCAGAGCTCAAGTTTTTCATAAAAAAAAGTTTTTTTAAAGAAACAGAGCAAAATAAATCTTTTCACCACTTTTTGGGTGTTACAAATATTGGGAGCCCCTTATTTTTCGCTTTTACCCTCCCGCTAGTTTTGAAGAATTGGTTCGCTACATGTTTCGAGATCATGTCATAAAACACCTCGAAAATATCAAATGTAGTGTAGGGCCAGCTTTATTTAAAATCAATAATATCGCAAGCAAAGAGCTCTGCAGGAAAAACAGCGCCGTTTATTGATTTCTTTGGCTGCTAGTGCTAGCTGCATGGTTTGGCCGTTTCCGGATAGATGTCACTAGTAGAACATAATGGAAAGAAATTTAATTAAAGGCGAAGATATTTCTTTCTAATGTTAACAACCTCACGAGTTTATCGCTCAGTATCGTAAATAATGGACCCTGCCGCCTCCTTTAAGCAAGAAAAAGCTGTGGTTTGGACCTGAAAACATCTAATTTTTAATTAGATTAGATGGTGTGGCCGCCATCTAGCGGAATTTGCAGACATCTTGTCAACGGATATTATTTCAACTATGATTTATGCTCACAATGAAAGAGTGGCGACAATTTTTTCTCATGAAAGCAGTCCGGAGATAATAACAAACTGGCACCATTGCTCAATATACCTGTCTCTTTTGTGCGCGCAGAACTTTCTATGCCATTTCTGTTTGATTTATTGAAATCCTATCCCTAAGGAAAATCTTAGGAACCCTGTATATATATATACCCGTTATTTTGCTGATAAGTTTTTTTTCTTAAAATTTATATACGGTATTAACTATATTAGGAATGTTGTATTTATATAACTATGAGATAATATAACGGTCCTGCCCTTGTCCTGCCCCTGCTTTTTCCGGAAAAAAGACCTAGCGATAATAACTGTCCTAATCAAGTTAGCCTGGAAAAAATGCAGAGCCAAAAAATCTTCTGGGCGCGAGCCGACCACGCTCCCTTGTATAAACACGGTCTGGTAATTTTTTTTGTTCCGCCCACCTAAAGTACCCAACGATATCATTTACATTATTTTTGTCTTGGTAGCATCATCATCAATGAAAAAAATAATAAAAACATGGCACCTTAATAGCTTTAAATTTGCAATTAGAGTTTTTGCCTATAGTATTCACAACAAGTCTGTCCTTCTGAATAATAAAATAATCACTCTCCCAAAAATCCCTGGCAAAAACCAAATACAAAAAAAAAGCTTCCAAAACAGGAAAAATAACAACTACGTAACCTAACTTTTGAGCCAGGAGTTCGAACTAACCCTAACTTATCCGATGGGTTTCTTGACGGCATCGATTACTAACTAATGATCTTAATTTCTACTCATGCAGGCCAAAAATAAATTTAATTTGCTTGTACACAAAAAGTTATACTACAAGATAAGAGAAAAAAAAGCCCTGGCATCAAACATTTAAACAAAGAAAGAAAAATCCAAAAATTTAATTTAATTTGTCAAGCCTTCTTACAGTTTTTAAATGGCGGAAACAAATCAGCTGCTATCTTTACATCTTAATCCTTGGAGGGTGTCCATGTGGGTTTTTTTGAATAGGAACTTTTAGAGAAATTGAGCAACAAAATTGCTTCCGGGGTCTTTGTCCCACAGTATTTATTTCAACGCTAGACCGGTTTCGCCTAAAGAGGCATCTTCAGTACCAAATACTACAAGTGAAAAGAGGGGATTTTTTTGGAAAATTTAGAAACAATGTAAGGAAATAAAAAATATATAAAAATAATTAATACAAAAGAGGGAACAAATATTTACCTAGGTATAAACATATATAATCAAATCTAAGACCAAATGGAGGTTTTTGTAATATTACGAAAACAAGTTTTAAAAGAGATACCAAAAATATACAAAAAATAAATAGAACTATATGGAATCTGTCATTGGCTAGAGTCTTACCTTAAAAAATCAACAGCATTGAGTCAGTTGTAGGGCGTTTATCGGCTGCATGTTCGTCTTTGGAAGAAGGCAAATTAAATATTAATTTGCCTTCTTACAAAGATGAACATGCAGTTGCAGGGCGTTTATCGACTCAATGCTGTTGATTTTTTAAGGTAAGACTCTAGCCAATGACAGATTCCATATAGTTCTATTTATTTTTTGCATATTTTTAGTATCTTTTTTAAAACTTGTTTTCATAATATTACAAAAACCTCCATTTGGTCTTAGATTTGATTATATATGCTTATACCTAGGTTTTTACACAATGGACACAGTTCGCCTGTTAAAATATTTGTTCCGCCTTTTGTATTAATTATTTTTAAATTTTTATATTTTTTATATTTCCTTACATTGTTTCTAAATTTTTCAAAAAATCCCCTCTTTTCACTTGTAGTATTTGGTACTGAAGCTGTCTCTTTAGGCGAAACCGGTCTACCGTTCAAATAAATACGGTGGGAAAAAGACCCCGGAAGCAATTTTGTTGTTTCATTTCTCTAAAAGTTCCTATCTCTATGTCGCCTCTGGCGTTGCCCAGGGTATTTTTTTTATTTTTTTGAGTTTGTATTGTTACACATTTCGCGGTATTCCGTCCATTATAATATCTCATAGTTATATGGTTGTTTTATAATCGCTTCATTATCTGTGACATCGGCTTAATCCACTTTTGCCATCAAGGCATATCGTTATCTCGCGTTAATCTTTGCCATCAAATTAAATTCTTCAGCAGAAAGGTGTAAAAAAGTTGCGGAATATTAAAGGATTACAGTTTATATTTTAAACAGAATGAATGATGGCAAATGACACCTGTGGCGTAAGTAATTTTATATCAAGACAACACTGATGGCAGCAAAAAAATAATTATGATTTCTTGATACAGTATGGAGTTTTTTGTCGATTCAGAAAAATATATTACTCAAAAAAAGTTTTTCCACTTTTGTAATGACAGCGTATTTAAAATTGGGACATGCAAGAAATACGTGCAAGAATTAAAATAAAATCAGTGTTGTGTAGTGGCGACTCGAATACCACTATTCGAATTCGTGTGATCCTTTATTATGTACACTTCCGGCCACATAAAATGCGTACAGCAGAAGTTAGCTGCAGGTCTGTTGAATTACAGGTTAGATCTTTTGACACTGTAAACACAAACATAAGGAGACTGGCCACACTTTACTAAAAAACTAATATACTAATGAACAAAACAATTTTTTAAAATTGTTCAACACTTTATTATAAAAAATTATTCTTGAAGCTCATTAGGGACAAAACTAGACCACAATTGTGGGAATAAGAAAAAAGTATCGAGAGGGAGGAGCTGCGCACCTCTGCAGGATCAGTAAATTTGAGTAATCTAAGTCTTTGCAGACAATCAAAAATGTTCAAAATCCAAAAGAAATTATCAAAACATGGAATTGGTGTCAGGAATTTTTGCCGGCCATGGCAAAACCTGCATGTTGTTTTGCTGGAACCACTGTTTAGAAATGACAGTTATCCTGTTGATACGCAAAACCTTCTGGATGAAGAATGGTTGCTTCTAGAAGCATAATATTTCTCATCATATCAACATAAACATCAGCCGTAAATCTTCAATGGATTCTAAAAAGAGCCCCATATCCTCTCGTCGACATCCAACTCCACACATTCACGGAAAATCTTCCAGCCCGGTCTTTGTTCTCAGCAATATATTTTTCAAGATAGCGTGTTCGTGGCGGGCGATATACCAAAATTTACTGAAAGATTTTTTCATCCGTGAAGACCACTTGTTGCCAAAATTCTTCTTCTTGTAGTAAGTAGTTTAGTGCAAAAATTAATCCGGCTTGCTTCTTTTTCTTACTAAGTAAGAATATCTTGGCAGCAACGCGACATCTAAGTCTAGAACGGCTTATGAGTATGCGCGTCGTTCTTATAGATCCAGGAAAATGTGCCTCAATTTTCGCCTCTGGGGCCATCGCAAATAGGTGGTCTTCAAGAAAGTCTATCAGTTGTTGATCCTGCTGAGGCGTACTGACTTGGGTAAAGCCAGTGCCTCGCCTTTGTCGAACAGTTCCTTCTTCATGATACTTTTTTCTTATTCTTACAATTGTAGCCTTGTTTCGTCCATAATGGGCCGTTACTTTTCGAACCGACCAACCACCGTCTAATTTTGCCAAAATTTGGGCTTTTTCGAATTCGTTTAGTTGGGGCATTTTTAAATATAAGCGTATGAAAATAACAAAATTTTTTGTCAATTTGAATAACCTAGGTTACTGAGTTGCGAGGCCTATGATATAAAATCGGCGTACGCATTTTATTGTGGCCGGAAGTGTATTTAGACTTTTAATATTACGTATGATGGATGTTCTGTTCAGAATAAATATATAGATATAATTTTATTTACCATCGAAAAACGGGATTAAAAAATGACAAGTATGAACTCTTAGAATTACTTAGAAAAGGTTATTGATGCAGAAGTGGTCCGCAGATGGCAGATGATAATCATGGCTTATAAATCTTAGCCATGCATTTTTTAGAATAACGTCAGACAAAATGCAAATGGCAAATATTATTTATCTTTGTAGAAAAAATTTTTATTAGATATGTGTTTTTGTGTGGTTGGGACTATGAACATTTGAAAAATACAAGATTAAAAAATTATTTTTACATTAGCCAATATAAATAAGAAACAAGTAGATCATTACGTTATTTTATAAATATTACTGTTGTTATTGCTGCAGAGCAGGAAGAGCGCGCTGAAAGCCAAGGTCCTCACGTTAGGCCGCAGGCTTATTTAGAAAAGGTTATTGATGCAGAAGTGGTTCGCAGATGGCAGATGATAATCATGGCTTATAAATCTTAGCCATGCATTTTTTAGAATAACGTCAACTATGTTGGGAATTTGGAACCTTTGGTTGCACTAAAACAAAATTATGATTGTTTTCCACAAACCAAAACTACACTTTTTTGCACTCGACGCGCGTTTCGCTAACAACGTTAGCATCATCAGGAGACGATAAGCATTGCTTATCGTCTCGCGTCTCGAAACGCGCGTCGAGTGCAAAAAAGTGTAATTTTGGTTTGTGGAAAACAATCATAATTTTGTTTTAGAATAACGTCAGACAAAATGCAAATGGCAAATATTATTTAGCTTTGTAGAAAAAAATTTAATTAGGTATGTGTTTTTGTGTGGTTGGGACTATGAACATTTGAAAAATACAAGATTAAAAAACTATTTTTACATTAGCCAATATAAATAAGAAACAAGTAGATCATTACGTTATTTTATAAATATTACTGTTGTTATTGCTGCAGAGCAGGAAGAGCGCACTGAAAGCCAAGGTCCTCACGTTAGGCCGCAGGCTATGCGGTTTGGTTTAATTTATCTTATTTTGTAATTGGCCTTACCGACCAAATCTCGAAGATATTTTATCATCAGCAGCCAAACCAGCAGTATTTTATAGATCATAACAAACAGAGGTCTGTAACTTTTAAAACATTACATTTTTCTGATTTATATGAAAAATTCAAAACAATTAAAATAAAATTAAAATTTAACTTTATTTAGGTATATCTTGATAATCAGCCAAACAAGCCAAGAATTTTCTAAAGCAAGTATGTGTCAAATAGAATGATTTTCTTTCTGGTATGCATTGATCACAGTATTTTTAAGTGTGTTTGGCTTATGGTTAAATTACTAAATTCACTAGAGTATGTTTAGCCTTACGCGTGGATGAACATGTATCCATACAGAGTCTGATTTCGGTATCCTTGCTTAGACCGATTTTGGACAATCCAATGTCCCATATAGCTCAAACATTGTCCGGATCGCTTGCCTGGTGAGCTCAATGAGATACATTTTTGTATAATATTTTTCGGCATTAGTCTGAAAGAGTGAGTTTTGTGGGAGTGTTCGAATTTTAGTAAACCGAATCTTTTGAGCCAGTGAAAAAGATGCAATAGCTCCCCCCAAAAAAGATTTTGCTACTTCATATAAAATTAGGACTTATGCTTGGACATTTAAAAATGGATGTAAAAAATTTTTTGGGAAACACTAGAGCAGAAAACTATAAAAACTTGGTAGCCCAACTTCTTTTGTGTTACTAAAACCTAGGATGTAACCTGTCGTTAAAAATTCATTTCTTGGACTCTGATCTCAATTACTTTTCGGAAAAATTGTGGAGCTGTAATTGTCGAGCACGATGAGAGAAAACCCCGCTACGCCAGTCTCAAGCCCGGGGTTCCATTGCACTAAGGAAAAGGAGGAGGGATCGAGGAGTAACACCTCGCTAAAATAACCATGCTCACCTGGCCCGAATAAGAAAACCTTGTAAAGGTCTCTGTCTACAGGACACCAGGCTTAATCGAATGTGTCATGTGACCCGTGTCGAGGGATGAATGGCAGCTGCAACAGGTGTTTCAAAACGGAACCTCTGGGATACCAGGTAACCCCTCAGAGTAATTAGCGTTACCCAGACCACTGGGCGGACCTATAAACCTCATTACTAGTGGAGACTGAGGCCCAACAAACCTTATCCTCTGCTAGTGAAGCCAAACCAATGAAGGTTGTGGCTCAACAAACCACACCTTCTGTTTGTGTTGCAGAAACTGGAGGCACACCAGCAGGCAACAAGCCTACAGGTGAAAACCCAAACCCACACACTTCTAAGGCAAACCCTGACTACTTAAATTGGGTCTGGATAAAAAACGCATGTCAGGTGCACAACGCTGAAAGCAGGCCATAGCAGCGGCGAAGGCGAGGGGAGAGCCTATTAAACACAGAAAACAACGGGTAAATAGGAGACCACCAAGGATGGCTGAAAAACCCTCTAACAAACGGACGTGCTCAGACAAGTTAAAAAGATCAGGTGTGAGTCGACGGATAAACCCAGTACCTCAACTGGGGACAAAATCTTTAAACAACCTCTCACGGGGCTCAAAATGGCTGTGATGCCCGATAATTACCCGGAAGGGAAATTTGAGTGCATGACACTTAACTACTGGCGAACTCGGCACTTTCTAGTAGAAGTATCTTCTCCTCGCCAGAAGGAGGCAATCAGATGACACTATTTGTACAGAGGGTGCTAAACCCAGCAAGGCATCGAACTTCTTTTAGGTGAAAGAATACAGCAAGGGATACAATAAGCAATCAGCTGCAGTATCAGGGAATTCATAAACCTTGCCTGGCTTATAGATTAATAGATCAATCAATCACGCTGAGAGGATTCACAGATACTTTAACATGGACTGTGAGATGTTAGCCGACTACTGCTGGACTATTATAAGTAGCTACTTTCAGAAGGCAGACTAAGACATTGTTTATATTTATTTTGCAAATTTATTGTATGCCTGTAAATTTTGTAATAAATAATATAGTTTTTTATGTGTAGTTAAGCCGAAAATATTAGTTTTTGTTCAGAAAACAAAGAACAAGTTGGAATGTGTTTCATAGGGTAATTTACGCTTGCCTTAAAAAATGCCCAAATATCCATCCAAGTTGTTATTTATACTTGTTGCAACGACTCACTTGTTTTAAGTATGTATCTTCCTTGTACCACTATATATTTTTTCCGTGTCCAGGGTTTTGTAATGAACTCTTTGGGATGTGCCAGTCTTGGCAAAATTCTCCCTGCAATAATGAAATTTATTGTTCATCTAGTTTGAGAGTGAAACGGTGAAAGCCGCTTAATGCGCCTGTTCGTCCGCGGTTTCATTTCCCTCAAGACCAGCTTAGTGTGCTGGCCGCTCCTAAGGATTATCGATGAGCACCTATAGGATTGAAAAGCCTTGGGCTACACGGAAAAAAATACCTATGTAATTTTTTTAATTAAGCTAAAAATTGTGTATACTCTTTACACAATTGTGTATAAAATATACACAAGGGTGTGTAAAATATAAAATAAAGTATAATTTTCAATCACTCGATACCGAATATGATTTTCCTCTATTCTGTATCGTCGCTATCTGTTGTGCGTTTTTTGATGGCTATGTAAGCCAATTCTCGAGACGCACACCCTTCCACAGTCCTGGCGCACTCAGTTTTTGGTCAGCCATTCTTTCATTTTGTCGCTCCTTTCTAAGTTCTCTCTTTTCTGTCTGTGTCTGTGTGGCTCTTCAAAAGTTTGTGCTCCCTCATGGACTATTCGGCGCCATGAAGCCCCATCGTTTGCCGTAGTCTCAAAGTTGTTTCTATCGATGTGACTCTTCATCATATATTCTTTGAGAACGTCCTTGTACCTTTTTTGTTGACCTCCTTGATTTTTCTTTTTCTACTTCAGTTGTCCATAAAATATGTGCTTTGGGAGACGTCTTTCGGACGGTGTTTCGAATAACGTGACCAGTCCAACGAAGCTGGTGCTTGAAGATAAGGGATTCTATACTAGTTGTGCTGGCTTCTTCTAAAACACTTATGTTTGTTCGTCGGTCATGCCATTTGATTCTCAGGATTCGTCTTAATCAACTTTGGTGATATTTTTCTAGTCGTTTGATATGCCTTCTGTAGGTGGTCTAAGTTGGTATTATAACTGTGTTGTAGACACGAAGCTTGGTCTCCGCATTGACGTCATGATTGTTGAAGACTCTCTCCGAAAACCGTCCGAATGCTGCGCTAGCACATTTTAGGCGATGCTGTATTGCTGCGGCAATCATTTGATGATAGGTGGCTCCCAATGTAATGTTCCACGTTCTGCCGAGGATGGCCATTTATGGAAATGAGCTTGGGGATTCGTACCTGATTCTGGTTTTGGTAAGATTGACCTCTGGGCCAATGCTTTTGTAGGCTTGGTTAAATGTGTTTATTACCAGCTGTAAACCTTCTCCTGTATCGGCCATAACAACGTTGTCATCAGCGTACTGCAGTTCGATTGCCGAGGTCGTCGAAACCTTAGTTTTTGCTCGCAGTCTGCCTAGGTTAAGTAGGCCACCGTCGAATCTATATAGAATTTCCACTCCCGGCGGTAGATGTTCCTCAACAAGGTGAAGCATGGCACCTAAAAATATAGAGAATAGGGTGGGCGCAATAACACACCCTTGTTTAACGCCTGTCGTAATCTGGAATGACTCTTCTGGTCCATTGTTGCTCAGGACTGTTGCATTCATATTGTCGTGTAGTAGTCTAAGAATTTAAATATATTTTTGAGGGCCTCCAGCTTTTGCCAGTATTTGGCAAAGAGCTTCTCTGTTGACCAAGTCAAATGCTTTGACTAGGTCTATGAAGGCCATGAACAGGGGGCGATTTAGTTCTCTAGATTTCTCTTGCATTTGTCTGGCACTGAAGATCATGTCAGCTGTGCCTCGATTGGGCCTAAATCCACACTGTGTCTCTGGCAGATTTTGTGCAGCAATCAGAATTAATCGGTTTGATAGTATCCGTGCAAGTATCTTTCCAGCAGCAGAAAGTAGAGATATACTACATTGGGCCTTGTCGCCTTTTTTGAAAATGGTAACTATAGACGCGTCTCTTAGTTCGGCAGGAATGGTCTCAGTGGTCCATATTTTACTTATTAGAGTGTGCATTTGGGAATTAAGTGAGGGACCCCATTGTTTGTAGAGTTCAACAGCGATCGGTGCCTGCTGACTTGTTAATCTTTAGCTGTGTGATTGCCTTTTCGACTTCTTCTAATCTCGGAATCCCACTTACGTGTAGTTTTCTCCGGAATTTTGTCGAAGATATCTTTATCGACCTGAGTTTTTGGATCAGTACATATCCAGTTATAATATGTGTAAATAAATTCCGAAATTTTATGGAAAACAAGTGAAAGAAAACAGTACAGAAACTTTAATAATATAATAATAATAAGAAAACTGACAGACCATAAACTATCAGCAAGCAAACACAAAAATATTATAACGAGAATTTCATAAATAAGGCGCTTAAGCAAAAAGCAACGGCCCATATAGCAGTGTCGAGTTAGCGACATACAAAGAGAAACTATAAATCACGGAACAATAAAATACACTTATGGAAGAAGTATGTGACTAATATCCTTTTAAGCGTAGTTCCTTTGTTCATACTTGAAAATAACACCAAAACTATAAAAGAGCCATCTTTCTGTGCGTCTATTCTTGAATTGAGAGAAAATTTGCCCCCAGTGAGTCAAATTCTCTCGCTTCCCTTGCATCTCATAGTCTAAGTTTTCGGTTTAAATCGGTTTCTCTCACTTTTCCCCGATATTGATCGAAAGTATTTCTATTGGTCTTGACTTCGACTCTCTCTCTTGATTCAAGAATAGACGCAATGGTTCGAAATGCCTATTATGCTGATGTTTGTGGTTCCGAAACTATAAATAATAATCAGCGGAATTGAAAGTAGTTCCAATAAAGTAATAAACAATATTTTTGGTACCGACGAGTACAGGTTTCGATCTGGATTTATATGCCTAAAGAATTAATCCTGAGGAGGTGTTTTGGAATTTAAATAATTACTTATATCCAGTAACTTATCATGTTGATAAAGAAGCAGGTTAAAAATCTGCGTAAAAGTAAGTTTATATAGTGGTTAAAGGTGGCAGTTATTGTTCACACTGCATTTTTTTTCGTGGAACTGTTGTATCCTCTGATGGACAGCAAAAAAGTGCCCTCTCAGACATTTTTTGGGTATAACAGATCAAAAATGTGTGGGTTTCCATGACAAACAACAAAGCCAAGAAATTTTGGAACCCAGTCAATGTAGGAAGGTTAGGCTCGAGTGAAGATAAATTATATGTAAAAGAACTGAGCGTGACAGATGATGATGATGATTCGTAACAATGACCCAAAAGATACAATGATACAACACGATCAATGAATGGATAGTATTTAGTCAGCGAAAGTATTATTAAATTAAACACAATGGCTCGGAGGCGTTTGGTTCGGTAATTTTTTATACATTTTTTCTGTGTATAGGCTCGTGCCGTCCCATCCACGTGCCGTACTCCTCGGATAATACCAACACAGAATAGATTTCTATTCAGAACTAGCTATTGCTCGCGACTTCGTTCGCGTGTTCAAAATTGTAGCTCTCCCCCTCCACCTCTCGCCCCTCCTCTTCCTATCACTCTTCCTTCCCCTTGATTTTCTTCCACTCAAAATCCAGTGGTAAAACCCTTATTAAATTCCGGTTGGTAGTTCTTGCGTGATGGTGGAACAAACAAACAGAGATTTTTTTCTATCTATAGATAATATTTCAACCTTTCACACTGGGAAAACTATGTGGATTTTTTTTACAATTGTATCAAATTTTCACACAAATTGTTCTTGGAATTGCACTAAGAACGATTTTTGTAAAAATTTTTCACATCGTTTTTGAATTTATTTGTTGGTAAATTTCAAACAAAATGTTTAGATTGATTCTAAAACGGTTTTTAACACAATATTGTGTATTTTTTTATACAATTTTTAACTGGTTTGTGGATATTTTTACAACAATACAATTTAAAATACGAAATTTGTTGTTTGATATTAATGTACAAGTTGTAAAAATATTTTGCAATTTTTGTTGTAGTTTTTACATAATTTTATGAGTAAAAAATTCACAATATTTCGTAACTTTCAACAATTTTTTTAAATTTTATCTAAAAATTTGTATAATAATTTGACATAGGGTGTGATAATATTTGGCACAGGTTTTTGTAATATTTAACACAATTTTTGTTTATATTGCATACTATAAACTTAAGGTTTTCTCCAGTTGTGTAAAATTTTTATAGTAGCCATGCTTTGCGTTGCTCTGGCCAAAAAGAGATTACATTGTTGCGAAGTTGATCCATGCGAATACATTTTCTTTCGTCGTTTTAGAGCTTGTTCAATATCTTTTGTTACCTAAAAAAATGTAATGATATTAAGTAAAGCCTTTGACCTTTGAAGCAAATTTTATATTACTTTGGGATTGTTAGAAAATAAACTTACAAAATAAATTTATCCTCATTCTATGTTGCTTGGGATCCATCGGTTGTGTCCTTTGTTTACTTTATGTTTGGTGTTTTAATGAGAGAGGCAGGTAGGTATTTTGAGGTGAACATGTTCGAGAATATCATCTAAAATTTAACAAAATGAATACTAAAATAATATTTAATCATCACTAAAAACAAGTACTATTAAAAAAAACTTACAATTGCTTTAAAAAAAAAACAAGAATGTTTGGAGGGAAAAGTAAAAACACAGAAATAAGTAATAAAATGGAGGGACAATGGACAACATGGATTTTTTTTTGTTTTTATGCAATTAAATACAAACAATTGTCATTCAAAAATCTTTTTAAAAAGTGAAGAAAGACGTTGCTGTCGCACCTATACTTATACACCATTTTTAAAATAAAAATTTCTAGACAAGGTATTATTCTACGACTATGTTTTAAAAACAACTTATCGTCCCCTACCTAGCTTTTTCTCGACCCTATTTAAAAGTCAAGATGGAAGTAAACCGAACTCCGTAAAAAAAGGACTCTAAGCAAAAAAGCTGCTTCTGGTCAAGCCAATATTTTCCAAGAAGATATCTTAATTGCACTGGGTAATTTACCTGAAAATTTTTCTTTGTGCAAAACCTTGTAATCCTCATTCTTTCAATCTTTTTTTAGATTCCATAATTTACTTTTACTTAACACCACCAAACTAATTTAAAAGAAGACACAAAATAAAGCAGTGTTCTCGTTTCACCTGCGTTTTAAACTCGGTACGCATTTTCACTAATGCCACTAGATTCATTTAGATAGAGGGCGCGGTTAGAGCAAACTTGCTAGGGTCACTGGAGTCACGTGACTGCACTAGTTTTTCCATGGACGTTCGTGAAAAAAAACTCGTTTTTATACAGTCTGAGATAGAAAAACTGTTTCAATAAAACTCAGTTTTATACAGCTTAAGAAAAAAAAATGTCACTAGTTTTTTTTTGTTGTAAAAAATTGTAAAGTGTTATAAGAATATAATTTAGCCAATTAAAAATTGCTAAAAATAATTTTCTTTTAATTATTATTTCTTTGCTTTATAGAAAAATAATGTGTACTAAAATAAACAATTGAAACTTTATTAATAATTAAGTATAATCTAATCTAACCTAATACTGTATTAATAATATTCAATACTGCAGGTTTTTCTTATACCGAATATCCAAAACTATAAAAGATAGGTACCTATATCGCGCGAACTTCTGTAAGATCAAAACTACATAGAAAAGTATGGAAAAACCTAAAATGTAGGTTGGTAGTTTGTAATGGGTTTTGGGATAAGGCTTGGTGTGACGTGTGGCATGAGACAATACAAAGCCTTTTTGGTTGTGATTGCCATATTTTATTCATGTACTTAAAATAATTTCACAAAGCCCTAACGAACAACCCCACATATATAGCAAAAATGTTCATATATTGCGTAAATATTCTAGGAACATACGGGAATGTCCAAAACACATCCTGTTAATGTGCGTATCCATTAAATCTTCAGTAGGAGGTACTTGGTTCTGTTAACTTGTTTGTACGATTATATTACCTGTCCATACTCTACGTAAAAATATCCTTATACCGAAATTATTCCAATAATTCTTGTGTAATTCTAGCGGCATTGTCTTGCATTGACGCGAAAATTTATAAATAGGCACTTAGATGGACACACGCGAATGGCGATACTTAAGTATTTTTTAACGTTTGAGGATTTTTGAACGTATAGGTATGAAAACGCGCGCGGATAAATGTATGGAAATGTTTACAAAAATTTCATGTCAGTTTTGACAAATGTGTTGTTTGCATCAGTCAAAAGTGGTCAAAATTTATTTTTATTTTTTTTTAAATCGCCGCCTATGACAGTGTTAAATTTGAGTTTTGCGCGAATTAGGTTATGTTTCGTGTCGCTACCCTTGGGACCGCAGGTTTCAGGATCCAGTGACCCTAAAACTTGCCAGTTAAACAATTTTTAAGTATTGTTACATAACCTGTGTATTTATTTTAATAAGAGTTTTTATAATAAACTTTTTAGTAAAAATTTTGCCACAAAATATTGGCAATTTTCTAAATACGTTGAGTTGATAACAATAATTATATGTTTACACCGTCAATTTAATTTTTATTCTATTATTATTATCTACACAGTTAACATGCAACAATTTTTGGAAAAATATTTAAACATTTGTGTCAATATTTTTTCTCCAATTTTGGTATTTTTTCACACAATTTTTTTTCCACAACAAAAATTAAAAAAAATCCACATCGTTTTTTCTTAGCATAAACATGTCGAATAAACGAAGGCTACATTCTAATTTTTCTGGCAATAAATCACCCAAATTCTTGTTATAAAAACGTTTTAACAAAAAATTGAGCTGACTTCAAAAAAGCATCATAAAAAGTAAAAAATAAAAAAAATTACTTTGATATAAATTCTAACTTTCTTGAAGTCGGTGGCCCACCTCCTTTTTATCTGCATTTTTTAAGATAGAGAAATAAAACTTGGGGATATAATATAATGCCAAATTTGATGTTTTCTGACAAGTCACGTGACTGACATTGACTTAAAAAAATTAAATTTTATTTGTTTTTCAATGTAGGTGGCCATGGGTCAAAAATTAATATTATTTGTAAATGCTTAGTCTTAATTTAATTAAAAAGTTAAGGTAATAAAAATATTTTTCAGTGAAAAAATAGGAAATTAAACAAATATTTAGGTGTTTATAAATTAAATTATTCGTTTTTCTTTTTTACTCGTAGGCTTGTTAACAGTCGAGAAGACAGTGTTTTACTTGCCATTAACAGCTACTTTTTGTATACGGGCCTCTCAACCCGCTTTTATGTAAGGAGGATTTGAAAATGTTGTCGTATAAACACCACTAAAACCGATTTAAGTACTAAATAGATTTTATCTTAAAGCGATTTAGGAAAGCGGGTTATCCCTTAAAAACCCATTTTGGGATCGTTATAGAAACTTTAAAAAGGCTTTAGCGCATTTCTTCAAGCCTAAAGAAGTATTCAACCCTGGTTTTCAAAAAATCTGTTGTTAACTAATTTATTTTATGTGGTTTTTCTGTACACTGCGCTTTTAGGTGCGTATAAACGTAGTATATAAAAGCGTATAAAGCAGGCTTGGAAATTCTTCATTAGTTTTTAAAGTGCTGTACTACCTTCTCAACTCTCAACAAGCCTACGAGTTAAGAACCAATAATTTAGTTTATAAAAAGCTAAATGTTTGTTTGATTTTCTACTTTTTCACGAAAAATTACTCTTTATAACCTGAAATATTTTAATAATGGTGTGAACACATATCAAAATGGGGCATTTTTATTTTTATGTTTCAAAGCGCGATTAAATTAAGCGTAAAGCATTTACAGGGTGATTTTAGTTTTTGTTGGCCCGAAAGAGTGGCCCAAGTATCCAAATTGAAGGCAATATGCAAGCTTTGTCTAGTTTATATTAGAACTTAGCACAAAGTGATGACTTTCAATACCTTTTAGGCGTTTCAGATGGTTTTTTAAGAATTTTCTTAAAAGTGGCGGGAAAAAGTGTGACAATCGGTATCGATTGCACTTAAATAAAATACGTTGCATGGCGATAAAAAAAAAAAGTTTTAGCTTAGGTACCTATATTTTTACCCAACCTGATTTTTAATAAACCTTAAAACTGCAAAAATCGGTTAAACATTATAAAGATTATTTAAGTATAGGTAAAAACAGTCTAAAATTTGGATTTGAAAGATAATATTCATGATGGACATATCTTTCTGCATGCAGTTGTTCTGCGTGCTAGTTCTTCGTCGCTGTTTTTTTTTGGGCAAGTCATCGCAGACAATAAAATGACGGTTAAATGTGGTATAGCCTTTTTTACCCGATAATTACGGCACGAGTGGGCTTAAAGTGGGCTATCGGAGACACGACCATGGTTTTGTTCATTGAAAGACAATTAATTGATTGTCTAGGTGTCCATATAAGCCAAATCTCAAAGAGAATTTTAAGTGTACAAAGCTAAACATAATACGTATCAGTATAGTGCTCTTAAATGAAGTATAGGTCAAATAAAACTATTTGTACTTTTTGAATGACATGACAAAGAGTAGATTTTTTTTTCTACTAGCGTGCGGAAAACTGCACTTTTCCGCAATAGTACGTTAAGTTAAGTTTATGGTACTTTTCCGTACTCAACCAAAAATAAAAAATAAATATATTGCTATATTTTTAAAAATTATCTTTTTTGTGATAGGTAAACATTTTGGTCGCGATAAATAAAGAGTAACATTTTTAAAATTCCTTTTATCGAGTTAAATGAATGCTTAAGTCAAGCGAGTAGAAAAAATATTGTACCTAACTCGCGCGTAAAGTGATTTTTCCGCACTTAATTAATGGCCGAAATCCACTAACGCGTCGTTCAGCCATCTGCAATCGCCTGCGGAAAAGTGACACTTTCCGCACTACTTAGGTAAACTATTATTCATCCCATTTTGATAAAATTTTAATTTGTTATTAGTGTGGCAAAAATACACAATTTTTGTTTACAAAAGACCTCTTAATATATACAGGGTGAGCCAGAAATGGTGAGCCAGAAATGGTGAGCAAATTGGAGAGAAACCAGAAAATATCAGAAAGAAGGTAGAAACGTGGTTGGACAACGATTTGTACATACAAAAATGCTGGCAAAGTGACGAAATAATGGGGGTACTTAGCAGCGTTGGTGGATTAGGCCGTCTTATCCTGTTAAATACAGGATCGAAAGATGGATTCGTTAAAGATGGGATGTTACATTTTAAAGTGGGCTTAGCAACTGGGGATTACCAAGGTCAAATTTTACAAAATGGTTAAGAAAGAATCTTTTGCCAAATAAATTCTGTAATTGTTTTAAACAATGCAACTTACCACTCTGTTTTGCAAGAAAAAGTCTCTACAAAATAATCGTTGAAGAATCAAGTGATGGCATGGTTAACCTCAAAGGGCGTTGAACACCATCCAGCAGACAGAAAAATAGAACTGTATGAATTGGTTGCTTTAAATAAGCCTCGACACAACGAAAAAAGCAGAAAAGAACCCCCCCCCACCAATATGTGTGAGTTAAACTCTATTGAAATTGTGAATGCGGTTCTAAGCATTTAATTTATTGAGGCACTTTGAAAAGCGAACACTTCAGTATCTCATGGCATTCTTACATCTTTTTAGTCTACTGTAGACTGGTATTAAATTATTTTCACCTCGTGTATTATAGTTGCGCAAAGCTGATTTTAAAAGTTTCCTTGCAATTGCCTTGACATCTGAAATCAGCTACAATACAAACTGCTAGTCTTTGAGCTTTAAATACTTCAGTGACCTCATTTGCATGTTCCCATACTATCAGAGCTTATTCAACTCTACTCTCTCACAAAGCAAAATAGAAATTGGTCAAATTTCGAAGGACAAATATATGTATGCTTAGCTTGCGACAGACCAGCTGACGCAGAAAATGCGTTAATTTGCTGTTCAAGATTTGATAATTACCGCCAAACAACAGGACACGATCTACAGATAGAGAATAAAACCATAGGGAACCTCTTCAAAGAATTGAACATGTAGATAAATGGAACCAGGATGTGATAAGAACGATTCTAAAAATGAAATACGAAAACTAACGCACCTAAGAGACCAAAATAATGAACGGCGAAATAGTGACGTTATCTTCCTGAGAATGGTTCCGCCATTTCAACCAAATCTACGCAAAGAGGTTTAGTCCGTAAAAAGAGGATGAATCGGGCACATTTGGCAGACCACTATATGAATGATTTCTCGTCGAAAAAAAAAACGCTGCTGAACGACGCGATATTTGACAGGTCTCTTCTCATCCAAGGTATGTGACTAATTGAAAAGATTACACTCTGAGTGAACACCAACAAATTTAAAATATCCCACTTGACTGAAGCTACCATATCATCAGAGTAAAGTACAGAGTGTATCCCAGTGAGATTACATTTACATAAATAATAAAAAATTAAAGACCTAGGACGGATCCCCGAGGGACTCCTAAATCAATCTATCTCTCCTCTAATGCTGTGCTTTATATTTTGACTATTTAACTGCCATAATCAAGATATGACTTGTTGAAAGTTATATATTGCAAGTTTTCGTAGTAGAGCATCGTGTGGTACGCATTCAAATGCTTTGGTCAGATCGCAAAAGGTTATTGAAATAAAGAAACACAAAAGAACACATTATGGCTTCTACCACATCCAAAATCGAGTCCTGTTTTTATTTTTTCTATAGTCATATTGATTATTATTCAGTAAATCATACTTTTCAACAAAATCTGTTAATTTGAATGGCTAGACCCCTTTCTAAAACTTTTGAAATTACAGGCAGCAATGAGATAGGATGGTAGTAATTTCATTAACATCTCCCTTCTTGAAAATGGAAACCACTATATCACGCCTTAGAACTTCTGGGAAAGTGTTCTTTACTAAACATCCTTCCAAGAAAGTTTTATTATCTTTAGTAGGTCATTAGTTAGCCCATAGATATCTTTAGATTTTTTTAAACCTATATATAATTTCTATTCTATTCTATACTTAATATATTCATTGGTTGATCGGGTGTTATTTTTTGTTCCCTGTGTTGATTTATTATTTGCCATATTGTTTTGATAGGAATTATAGAATCTTTTATAAGGTGTTCATTGGCTTGTATTTTGGCTTTTTTTTGTATTTTATGCGAAATTATTTAATTTTATTTTTCAGAGCAACATATGTTATTAAATTCTGTTAGAAAGCGAAGAGTTTAAAGTAGATTTTTAAGGTGGGTGTTAATCTAATTTACCATGTGTTCGTGATTTGATTTGTTCTTATAAGTTTTTAAAGGAAAGGTGCTTTTATAAGCTGTAATATAAACTTTTATGTGACGTCACTATATACTTATTCAATATTGCAAAGTCAGATATTCACTTTTAGTTTCACATTGAACAACAATGAAACAGAGTTACCTATACATTAACAGCCATAATTATCTCATTTTCTTAAATAATTGCAAAAGTAAGTAATAATTGCTGGGAGGCATCCAATCTTATAAAACTTTGCGTGATAAAGAAGCATTATTGCGCTGTATCACGTCACTTACT
Organism: Oxystoma pomonae; assembly: GCA_963921995.1. Taxonomy (NCBI): domain Eukaryota; kingdom Metazoa; phylum Arthropoda; class Insecta; order Coleoptera; family Brentidae; genus Oxystoma; species Oxystoma pomonae. Next base: position 86,541,764 of record OY998166.1, on the reverse strand, counting down.
TAGATCTTGGTTAAAAATGGAATATTTTCTAGTAGCCGCAGGCACTTGTAATGGTAGCTAGATAAAGTATATTTACATCCCACTCTACATAATAATGCTAGGTACTTACAAAGATCTTTTTTTTAAACCTCAAGTGACCCTAAAGAATGGGTAGCGGTAATAAGAGGTGATATGTTATTAGAACTTAAAGCAAATAACTTAAGTAAACTTAATTTGATCTGGGTTTATACAGAAAAAATAAAACTAAATTAAAAATTTAAAAAAAATAAATATAAGAATTAAACCTAAACATCTATAAGCATCTATAGAGCTAAAAATAAAAATAATAATTTAAGGACTAACGTTTTTGTCTAACGATTTTTTCCTATGTTTTTTACACTTTTATTTCTTCTTTCTAAACTTTCGATTTCTATAATAAAACACTGACTTTTTCATTAAATTCACTGTTTTTTTAGCGTTAAAAAAAGCACTGCCAAAAATAATTTTTTCTCTGTTAAAATGAAAAATATTTAGACGTAGATGAAGATAATTTAGTGAAGTGCAAAATGTTTTAGGGGAGGATCGTTACAATTGGTCGCCTAAAATGAAAAATTAGCGTTTCCAAATAAAATTATTTTAGGGATATTTTGTTTCTGAATATATTTGAATGATATCTGCTTTATACGGAAAATATATAAAAAGAAGGTGTTTTATTAATTATTTTGCCAGAAAATGCTAAACTAAATAAATATGTACTTGTTAATGATATATTTTATGATAATAAGATAAATAAAGGATTCCAGCAAAAATTGGTTTAGTGTTATGGCAAGAGCGTAAAATATTTTTTCCCGCAGTACAAATTATTTTTATTTTTCATTTTTCTTTCAAAAATCGTTAATATTTTATATTTTTTATTGCTGAAACTATATATTAAGCGTTAAGCTAGTATATTGACTTATTTTTTTTTAATGTCAAGTTCTTAAATTCTTTAAAATTAACGAAAAACATGACCATACCTTAAATATTTTAACACTTCTAAAAACATTTTAACAGGTATTCAACTAAATTATTTTAAGGTTTATCATGGCTCTACCATAAAGTATTGATGCACTTTTGAAAATTTTTGCTAAAAAATACAAATTTCAAGTGAAAACCAAAAAAAACAGTAAAAAGTACAAATACCGACAAATGAAAGACGACATATTTTTGCTGGTTGGTTCAATACTATTCGTATTTTAATTTTATTATTTAAACCCAGCTTTAATCCAGAATTTATAAATAAAGTTAAAATTGGTTAAGCAGCTGAAATAATTTTTAACAACTGACAGTAAACATTAACAGCTAAGTAGATAAATCCTACATGAACACCCAAATTTCCCAATAGTTCAATGGTTAGAATGTGCTGTTTTTAAGTATATTCTAAAGTAAAGGCCATTCTAAACAACAACTCGTAAGTTTTGCGTTGTTGTTTACAGAAAAAATATGTACTTACTGGAATTTTCTACACCCAAACATCTATCAACTGGTTTTCGTCTTTTAACTAAGTTCTATTAATAGCTGAATTTACCGTTAAGTGAAGAACGTTTTCCCAAGATTTCTTTAAGACTTAATATTAATAAAGAAGTAGTTGGTTTGGTTTACACTAAATCCAAAAATTCGATATTGTTAACGGTAGATTTTCTTTTTTGCTTGTAGGTAGGAAGATTCTCCTTGCAAGTTAAGTTTACTAAAATTACTGAAGTATGAAAAATTACTATTGTATTGTTTAGAAACTATATATTTTAGTAAAATACCCAATCATTAGTGATCCTAATCATTCATATTGTGTAAAATAATACTTTAATGAACTTGAAACAACATAGTATTCAATTTTTTTTTTATAAACCCCTACTTCTGTGGAATGTCATTAACATAATCTAGTTTTTTCCGCACACTTAATAAAAGCTGTAAGTTTCAATACAGTTAAGTAATAGGCTAGACTCGACTTCAACTGCCTGTGACAAGAAAAAGTTGGGGTTTTTTAAATTGAACTTCATCAAGGGTCCACAGAGTGAAAGAGGGTGAGAAAGTGACCGTAAAATGACGTTTTAAATAAATGCCAACGTGTTTTTCATTTAACGACAGGCTATGGGATTTTAAATTGCCCTCTTTGGCACTCTTGGGCTATCCATCTTTTTGTCCCTTTAGGTTAGGACAGACATAAGCATAAAATACAGTACTAATTTAAAAAACTATTATTTTAGATGATATAATGTTGTGCCCTTTTCTCACTATGCAACTTTTCCATGCCCTAAATTTTCTAATAACAGGTTAAAAGAAGACACAAGCAGATTGCGTCTTCTTTTAACCTGAGGGAAAATAATTGATCCGAAAAAAATTCTCTGGAAAATATATGCATTGAATTAAATTCAAACGAAAGATATTTTTATAGAAACACAAAATATTAGAAAATATTTTGTTGTGATATTGTATTAATTTACCCCCTTTATATTCTTCAACCACGCCCTACTCCCGAATATTTTCATAATATTAAAATCGGTTCACGTGAATTGTGTCAAAAATGAATCGCAAGATTTGATAGACAATTAGACAGCCACAAAATGTGAAGCAATCTAGGGCCTACGGCGCTCTAGAGATTTAAATTTGACGTATGCCGAAAAGCGATTCGGATGGATTGTGGTTCTGCTCATTTAAGGATCGGGCATATTATTTTCTATCAATTTGTGGTTCGGGGGTTTTTCGTTTCTAGAAAATTGTTTTCGATACTTTTGTAATTTCGATATTTTAAGGTTCGGTGATGATGATGATGATGATAAAAAGTACTTTATTGTCCAAGAAATATTACATGTAATAGGTCTTATTGAGAAACTATGCTTGATAAAAAGTTAAATTAAAAAAGAAAATTAAATAATAATAATAAACTGCCTACTTTATTAATTAATTATATAAAAATAAATTAGAGGTAAAAATAGGATCTTTGGAAACAGTGTATAAAAAAACTAAACAACAAAAAATAATAAAATAAAACCATACAATATTGGACAAATAAGATTAAAATTGCCATTTGACCCAATAACTAAAAGTTTAGGACAATATAAAAAATATATATATATACATAAACATAAAGAAAATACCAGTTAAATTGTTTGTATTTTTTTAATTAAGAGAAATCATATAAATGTTTTTGCCAATACAAAAAGTCAAAAAAAACAAAATTATGATTGTTTTCCACAAAACCAAAACTACACTTTTTTTGCACTCGACGCGCGTTTCGCTAATAACGTTAGCATCATCAGGAGACGATAAAGAAGACGATAGTACGATAAAGAAGACTTCTTTCTTTTTAAATATATAATAAACTTAAGTAGAAATAAAAATTATAATGTCACAAAAAGGTCAATAATAACATACAACATATAAAAATGATAACATTCAATCAATTGCTTATTACGATTAAAAAATATCTTTTCAATTAAGATTGTTCAAAGAACTCGTCAATAGTGTAAAATGCTTAATCCAATAATAATGTTTTTAGTAAGTTTCGGAAAGCTGTTGGCGTTGGAGCATTTCTAATCTGCAAAGTACTGTAAATTTTGATGCCATTGTAGATGAGTGATTTTTTTACAAGATTTAAGTGGTGTATTGGCAAAGGGATGTTATTTTTTTGACGGGTTTGGTATACTTGCTGGTGTGTTGGAAGGTTTTGTTTATTTTTATGAATTAAGCATGCTGTATCCAGGATAAAAAGGGATGGTACAGTAAGAATGCTATTTTGGATGGGCATTGCATCGATTCCGAACGGCTCGTTTTTGAAAAATAAAAACAGACTGAAATAAATACTGTGCACAGGCTCCCCAAAAGGGTAACGCATATCTTATATGAGATTCGACAAGAGTTCTTGCAACACATATGCTAATTTTTCATTTAGTTTAAGATTTTCGTCGATAGTAAGCCCTAAAAATTTGGAAGTATCCACAATGGAGATGGTGTTATCGCCTGTAGCAAGGTCTTGAAGAACACACTTGAATCCAATTATATGAGTCTTAGACATGTTTAAGCAAAGACGATTTGCATCGCACCACTGCTTGATCTTTTTAAGATCGGATACGATGTTTCCCTGTAATTGATTTCATAGTCTTTGTTATGCCAGAAAATTGTTGTGTCATCAGAAAACAACGTGAGCAGCCCAGTAATATCAAGTTGGGTTAAATAATTAATAAAAATTAGGAAGAGAATAGGTCCCAGTACAGATCCTTGAGGAACGCCGCATGAAAAATGTTGTTTGCTAGATGACATCCCATTTATGTGAACAAATTGCTAACGACCGCTTAAATAGCTCTTAAACCACTCCAAAACTCTTCCGCGAATACCATAGGCATGAAGCTTCCGGAGCAATATTTCATGACTAAGGCAGTCAAATGCCTTAGAAAAATCACCAAATGTCGCCGCCGAAGCTTCACGCCCTTTGATGGATTGAAACACCTTTGAAAGAAACTGGAACATACCATCAGAGGTATTCTTGTTTGCTTGAAATCCGAATTGATCTTCAGTTATAATATTGTTGTCGTTCAAGAAGGACACAAGACGAGACTTTACTAGTGTTTCAATAAGTTTTGAGAGCGTCGACAATAATGAAATAGGTCTATAATTAGAGGGAGATGTGTGATCGCCACTTTCGTGCAGAGGGAGGGAAAGACGATGAAAAGGTGCCCGTCATTAGAGAAAAATTAATTAAATCAAATAATGTGGTGATGGCATTATTGGGGAGGCTTTCTAGAATTTTTAATGAAATACCATCATCTGTTGCAGCTTTTTTATTTTTCATAGAATTAATTGTTTTTATAATTTCAAGAGGGGTAGTGGGATGAAACACATGAAAACATTCAGGAATGTTGATGTTTGGCAGGTAAGTAAAAGGATCTGTATTGGATGGCAAGTCTTTTGTTAAATTATTAGCAACTGAGCAGTAGTATTCATTTAAATTATTTATATTAATTGTTATTTGAGACAGCTTACTTGCTCTATTAGTTATTTCATTAACTATGGGCCATGATTTTTTTTGTTTGTTATTAGATTTAGAAAGACGTTTAGAGTAAAACAGCTCCTTTGTTTTTCGAATAACCTTTCGATATATTTTTTTGTACAAGAGATAATAGGAGTGCAGGAAGGTGCTATCGAAGTAAGTCTTTCTTAGGCTGTTTAGAAATCGTAGATTGGAGGCAGAAGTCCGTATACCAAGGGTAAGCCATTTTTTGCGATCTTTGTGCTTTGGCTTTAGGTGTCGAAGAGGAAAGGCACCGTCGACCTTGTTTGCTAGAGCGTGTTGAAAAGCACCTAAAGGATCTTGCTCTCTGAAAACCGACTCCCATTTAAATGATTCACAAGATTGTCGAAATTTTTGAAAATTGGCGTTGCTGTAAATTCGTCCCAATTTTGAAGTGTCAGTTTTTTCATCGCAGTCCATAGGAATAGTAGCTAAAATGGCTCTATGATTGGAAAGATCTGGATCAAACACGTTGCAAGATATGTTTGTATTAATATTCGCGCGTCGAGTTGTGAACATGCATATTGAGACTAAAGGATTCAAACAAATTTAACAAGTTCATGGTAGATCTGTTATCTGTGTCCTCAAAATCAATGATCACCAGCAAGTATAACAGTATTATTTTTAGGAAATTTGGACAATAAAAATTCAAGTGGTGGTCGGGAAAAATTATAATCGGTTAAATTATCTTCGTGTCTTTTAAGGATCGGGTAAATTAAAATTCTATAATATCATACTCGTATCCATTATTTTCTGGGTGTTTTACTTTCGTTCATATTTCGTTTCGGACGTTTTATTTTCTGTTCAATTATGTTTCGGTTTTGGTAAATTCGGCTTTTTTGTGGGCTCCCACTTTCTATACCGTGTGGAATAAGAGGCGAAAGAAAAGCTGGTATGTTTTCATCACGTTCGAATTCGATTGGTTTTGACTCTAGTGGGTGGGGAGCACTGGATATGTTTCGCAGGCAAAACCGGTTAATCTTTCACACATGCATCCTTATGTCGGCTTGTCTTTTCCCTCTCCTTCTTCAGGTATAGGAAGTTTAAAGTCGACTAAGGATGGCTTCACTAGTAGTAAATCTCAGGCTAAAATATTCTGGAGGAAATCAAAAAAAGGTGGAAATGAATGGTACATTTTTTCACTGATTTGGTTAGCCCAGATGCTCTATTTTAAGAATCCGATTGATGCCACTCTGGCACTCTTGGGCATTTTGAAAAATCCAAGATGGCGGCCATTTTTAAGTGAGAAAAATAGAGAAAAAAATGTCTGAACATAATGTAGGTAACTGGCGCATCATTTAAGTCGCCTAAATCCAAATCCGGTATTGTTTTTGTTCTGGGGGGTACCCCAATGGAGAGAGGGTTGATTTTATGAAAGAAATCGACTTACTAACATAGACATGTAATATATGACTTTTAGGTTTTTGGGTTAGCTAAATTCAAATATGTTCAAATAAATTTTTGGGGGTAATCTGGAGTGGTGGGGGCGTATTTATGGGGCAAACAGTAAAACTGGTTATGTGGGGACTTAATGAACAAACTTTATTTAAGTTTTTTACAGATTTTGACAGCTCCGCTCAACCCAAATATAAAAATAATTAATGACATTTGGCATCATCCACCATTTTGAAATATTCAAGATATATAAGTATTTTCACCAAGTCTCCATTTCGTGTTTACCCCATAAATTACCCCCACTTCTCCAAGTTACAGCCAAAAATTTTTTTTAACAACAGATTTGGATTCAGCCGACCCAAGAACCCCATAATTGATGTATCTCATGCATATATGCTTCTCTTTTGATTTTTTGACCACGGCCCGTCACGGCCGCCATCTTGAATATTTTAAAATTGGGGATGATGCCCAAAAATAATTAATAAGTTTTTTAACAGGGTTGATCGGAGCTGTCGAAATCTGCAACAAAACTTGAATAAAGTAAGTTCGTTAAGTCTCCACATAAACAGTTTTACGGCTTACCGCATAAATACCCCCCACTCCTTCAAATTACAACCAATGTTTTTTTTAACTACAGATTTGTATTCAGCTGACCGAAAAACCCTAGAATTGATGTATTACATGCCCATGTTAGTGGGTCGATTTCTTTCATAAAATCAATTGAGGTACCCCTCAGAATAAAAATAATACCGGATTTGGATTTAGACCACTGAAATCTGAAATGATATTCCACACACCAATATCTTGTTCAGATATGCCCAAGGGTGCCAGAGTGACATCAATCGGATTGGCTAACAAAATCAGAAAAAAATTTCTTGTACCATTCATTTCCCACTTGAGGCAATAATCGTGGTTTCTTGTTAGTAAATCCCAGGCTTCAAGTTTTTCGGATCTTATTCAAGATAGAGATTAAAACACAGGAATCAAATAGAATTCGAGTGAAAACCCCCTGTATATATGTGCCTATAATCCCTGTATTTGGGGTTTAGAAAACTAGTAAAGGAGACATATGATTCGGAAACAAGAAAACCTTAAACATTTCTCTTTAGAGGCCTTTAATAAGACAACCAGACCAAAATATAAGCCAATTACACCCCGAAATTGACAGAGCTCATAATTATAGAGCGCATACGGCTAACCACAATACCTTAATCAAGAGCCAGATGCGAGGGTGGTGCGGTCTTAAAAACGTATAATTTTATTACTTGCTAATTCCGGCTTTTATACGGCCTGTATCTCCGTTTTGCCTTTGGGCAAACACTTTTAGTTCTATGTCGGATTAACTAACGTTGGCATTGGTATTTAGCGGCTTTTTTTAGGGCAAATAGCAGTATTAGTAGCACGTAAAGGGGGGGTGGGGTAAGGAGCTTAAGCCCATCCCTCCCAGAGCCACTAAAAGTGGACTCAACGTTTAATTTATCCCAAAAATCGTCAATAAAATAAAAATCTAAGACCATTTTCACTAGGACGTGCGCCAAGCATTTGATGGACACGTGAATACTGCATTCACCTGAGACGATTGCAGATACATAAGCATTCGAAACGTTGTGAAAAAATAAAAAAATAAAGACCATGGAAGTTCGAAACTCTAAGTTACTCTCAAGTCTTAATTCATATAAACAAGTAATTGCCCATTTTCGACATTCCAACATTCAGGCCCTCAGTGATCAATCATACGTAATTTTTTTATTTTTAATGGCCACCAAATTATTCAGTAAAATTTTCTCAAGATTTTCGCCTGCGAAGCCCTAATTTTTTAACAAGTCTATAATTCGGACTTCATGTATAGCGCACATATTTTACAAAAAACGTAAACGAAATCAACATAAAAAAATGTATTCAAATTGGAAAAATGTTTGCGATTTTAAACAGTTTTGTGCCATCAAATATTTAACTGCGATTTTCTTTTGTTGCACCAGTGCGCACTGAGTGTATCTCTATCATTATTTTGATAGAAAATAGAAAAGGCTAGAGGTACACTTAGTGCGCACCAGTGTATCAAAAGAAAAACGCTATAATACGAGTAAAAAATGGTAAAAAACAGTCGTCTGTGTCGTTTTTATGACAAAATTTTGGTAACAAATAGTGATTTTAATAAGCAATTTATATTACAATATGGCCATGTTTTTAAATTCATCGGTGGATTAACCGATGGCATCAAACGTGTTTCTAAAATATTTGGTGCCTATCGGCCCCGTTTCTAAAATTACCGCTGGATCCATCAATCCACCGACCGATTACAATCAGGTCCCACCGACTTTAGAGTCGGTGGACCGGTTAGATCAATCTGAAGTGACCTGCCATCGTGCTTTATGAGCACTAAAAATCTTTGAGAGCTTATATTTATTCTAAAGTGTGATTCAGAGTTCCGTAAGGTAAGCGGTATGAGGTATGCGGTTCGTTCGTAGTATTCTGTGAGCCGCAAGCGGTAAGAGCAGTAAGGGTTTGCTATTGTTTATTTTCTTTGCGCCTTACTGCATAACTCATACCGCTTACCTTACGGAACTTTGAATCCATCTTAAGTCGTTTACGAAAAAAATGCGAAAGCCAGAATATATTAAGTTCAAATGTCATGTACACCGGGGCGTTTCTTTATTCGGCGTTTGATAGCCCATCTGACATTCATCGGAGATAACGTTACAATTTATTAGTCCATCAGCCGATGCCACCGAACTCGAAAAAGCGTTGATTTTAAAAACGTGCGGTATTTCACAAACAATATCAATAAGTTTAGAAGAAGTTAGATCAACTATAGATCCAGACATAGACGATACAATAAAAATGCTCTCGCAATGCAACCAATGCTTGTTTCAAAAGTTACCGAAGATTTTTTTGCTCAAAAATAAATTTCTTTTTAACTGCTTTATTTGGCTGGTAGTTCTATTGAGTTTGCTTTTAAAATAATAAAGATGAGCGACTGATTTTCAAAAGCACCCAGAAATAAATCGAGCAAATATTTAATCCAAAACTTCCCTCGACACTTCTAGGGTGTATCTATGCTTCAAGGGTGTCTCCAGACTTTTACACGGTATATCCAGACTTTTCCATGGGCTACACAGGCTTCTATAGAATGTATCCAGACTTTTCTTCGATGTATCCAGACTTTTTCGAGGCGTATCCACGCTTCTCGGATGATCTGGACTTTTCTATTACATTTTATATGTGCTATATAGATATGTTAACAAAAATTTTACCGCAAATAAACTAAGATTTCTGTTCACCAATCACAGAAAAACGGTTGAACTGATTTGGATGAAATTTGGTAAGAAAATAGGCCGTATAAACAGTTTGTGACGAATAAATATTGGCTCAATATAAATTTTCAGTTATTCGTTCAATGGACCACTGAAGGTAGCAAATGTCTAGGCGGTAACTTTTTGTCTAACTTGGGAATACTGGCCCATCAGTCACTTAACCGATATATCATTGGTCCAATGTTTAACCTTTGCTGGATCAGTAAAAAAAATATATTGGCATAATGAAGGATTTTTGTCATATAGTCATTGGTTGTCTCAATCTAACCAGCAACTTTTAGATAAAACGGTAACTAGTTACTTAAATTCTATAAAAATATATCAACAAAAAATTTAAAAAAGTGGGACGATAACGGGATTCGAACCGATAGCTTTTAGATTCCGAAGCTAACGCAATAACCGCTAGACCATTGCGGCTATAGGAAAATTTATATTTTTTTCGGTATATTAACGTTTTAGCTGAAGATAGGGAAAGACGTAGTTTTTTCTTTAATGGACCACCAAAATGAATGACTATCGGAGAGACTTAGTTTTTTCTTCAATGGCCCAACAATAAAGCCCGGTGTATTTAAGATAAATATCCTACTTCGTCGATTCAACATCGTATTAGAATTGGCGAAACAAGTGATTGGCACACTAAATGAAGATAGTCAGTGAGCCACTAATGTATGATCCAGTTTTCGAGAAATACAGTTTTTCCTTCAACGGCTCGACAAAAAGTCCGGTGTATTTTATTGTTATAAACTTTTCAACGGGTTATCACAAGGTTAGAAAAAATATCCTTTTTTTAGAGATGATATTTTTTGGGAGTAGCTTCAATGTAATGTAATGGGGGAAAGCTTCAATACAGAAGTGCTTATCTGGATTCGGAACAAGGAGCGAGATACGATTTTTATTTGGGGGGGGGGAGACAGTATAAAAAAATTCAACTCAACTCAACTCATATGGAAAACTGGGATGGGATCTGGTTTTCATCCTAGATTTGTTGCTAAAATCATATCATAAATGCACCGTGGAAGAAAATTTTGTAAAAATATAGTAATAACGCATTTTTATCACCTAAATGCCGTTTATAAAAATTGTCTAAGATTAAACAAAACTTGTAGTAATCAATGGGTTATAACGCCGTAGGCAAAATGTTTTGCAGTTTGAGCAGGAAATTTTTTAAACATTTTGATATTTGTTACGGCTGTTGTTTTGTTGCTAAATCATGTCATAAATGTGCCCTAGGGGAAAATTTTGTAAAAATATACTGATAACTTAAACTAAAATTGTAGCAAACAATGTTTCATAGCGCCGCATGCAAAATTTTTTGCAGTAGAAAGATTTTCAAAGATTTTGATCTTTTTTAAGTTTTTTTATTAAATATAAAAAACTGGATTAGGATCTGGTACTAATCCCAGATATGTTGTTAAAATAATGTCATGACGCAGTCGAAAATTTTGTAAAATATATCTTTTTACTTAATCATTTTTTTTTTAATTATCATCAATTTTTTGTAAATTATTAAAAACAAATATGGGTGTGGTCAGCTACAAGGGGAAGCAAACATCGGGTTACAAGAAAAGTAAAATATCGAAAATGCGTATATATATGCATTTTCATAGAATCTTCTCCCGCGCCGCGGTTTTACATATTTTTTAAAAATAGTCAGAAGTATTTGTAATATAATGAAAATAGTTCTAAACTTTTATAAAAGTTGAAAAATGGTTATTTTTTACATGACAATCCTTTTAAATCCACAACCACAATTCATTAAATGAAAAACGAATAAAAGCTAATTGTTACTTAAATGGCTCCTGCTATTGATATAAAGGTATATTTTAAGACAATCTTTTGATGCTACCGGAATGTTTTTCAATGACAAGATACGTTTTCTACACAAACTTGATTTATCTCAAACTAAATAAGGCAAATCTGCTGACTTGGAAAAATTAGTCACAGCTCAAAAAATATATCGAAACAATTAAGTTAAAGAGACAAGAAAAAATATATTTTTTGGGGTGGCGTTGACGGCGCTTTCTATATAAGTTTGGGTGACAGGAAAGAAATTAAAAAAAGGGTCCTTGGTTTCATATCCACATTTTTTTTGCAAGGGAGGGAGAGAAAGGGTCGATGGCAATTTTTGTTTTCTGTATGATTTTTTGAGCGGCACTTAGTGTGCAAACGAAAAAAATTTATTAGTAAGTATCCGGCCAAAAAAACTTTATTTAAGATAAGTTGATGCCGAAGTGTTAACTAAATCTATCTGTAGGTGAGCTTTAACTCCCTGGGTGATTAGATAGCAATGGCGCACCGAGGGGTTAGGGTTAACCCCCCCCCCCGCCCCGAGAAGAAATAAAGTATGTAAAGAATAAAATAAAAAATCCTAAATTGCAAAATATTTCGCCTGCGGCGCTCTAACCTCTTTCATTTTTACGATTTCGTGTCACAAAGTACAACGGTCTTTTTAATGTAATTTCATCAAAACGTTTTGCCTGCGATTTGGTGTCAAAAATAGCATTTTAAGTGTCATTTTGCGCTTTAAAGCATGCTTTTGACATCAAACTTTGGGTAAATAATAGTACATTATAAACCTAGGGACTAAAGTGCCTCCTTTAATCCTGCGGCGAAAGTTTTGTATTTAGTCACGAGGTTTATAAACTATTTTATGCACTTTAGAATGCGAGAAACTAAAAACAAAAAGTCACAAAACAGTAGACCACTTAACGGTACTCTAGTTTCAAGATTGACAGGTCGTATTACTGATAGTTGTCATTGATTATTAAGTCCAGAAAAGTCGTACAGCATTTTTTTTGAAAATGAACATTGAAGAGGCCGCGGAAGAGGCCATCGCTAGCCTTTTTCCACAAAAATCTGGCGAGGTTGACAAGAAACAGTTTCGTGATTACTGAAAATGGTGCGCTGAACAGCATGCTGAGAATTTTACGGATGAAAAGGTGCTCCTGGCATACTTCCTACAGAAGTCTAAGAATCTCAAGGCATCTTCTGTATGGAGCTAATATTCCATGATCAAAGCCACGATAATATCTGAAGCAAACGTCGACATCAGCAAATATAGTAAAATCACGTTATTTCTAAAGAGACAGAATGACCATTATAAACCGAAAAAGTCCAAGACATTGGATTTCGACAGTATAAGAGATTTTCTTCAAAATGCTCCAGATGAAGAATATCTAGCCCAAAAGGTAAGATTGTTTTCTTTACTTTGAGTATTTTCCTGACAGTATTACTAAAAATAACACCATTGATTGTCTACAAAACTTTACTGATAGGAGACTAATTTTATTGCAGGTGGCGCTGATTATGGGAGTCGCTGGGGCATGTCGAGGCAACACCGTTCTCAACTAAAAAGCCAGTTAACTCCTACCACCTCAGTGCCCTTTAGCCTACTGTGGCTGCCATTTTTATAACCAAATTGTAATTCATGAACTTTCTGTCAGCTTGGTGTCAATATGGCACCGATCATAGGCCAAACGATACGAAAACGAAAATGAGTTAACTGGCTTTTTACTTGAGAACGGTGTTGGTCGAGGAAAGGAGCTCTGCCAACTAGACTGCAGCGAAGTCGTCTAAGGCATACACACACAGCATACACGATTTTTTGTGTCTTAGAAAAATGGAAAATGCATGAGTCAGTCCATAGGAAAAAATACATTTGGACAGCCAACAAGGAGAATTGTTGGCTACTTGAGACTACCAGACGCAAATCTATATACTGGGCATTGTTTTCGCAGATCATCAGCTTCTTTACTTGCCGACTCGGGAGCAACTATAGATGTGTTGAAAAGACATGGTGGCTGGAAAAGCAGTTCGGTTGCTGAAGGTTATGTTGAAAATTCATTGTATCAAAAGAAGAATGTTGCCGATCAAATTTTCACCAATGTCTCCTCCGATGTCGATATGGCATCAGCATCAACCATAGGAAGATCAATTTCAGAAAATAAGACGACAACGGCAGCGGCGACTGCTACGTATGTGCAGAATACGTCTATAACTAAAAATGTTGCCTCCAACTGTCCACCCTTCTTAAGCCTTGCAAGTTGCACCCAAGTAAATGTAAATATATATCATAATAAGAACTAGATTTAAGTAATGCATATGCTAATTATTTTTTTCGTTCATGCATTTTAACAAATAAATAAAATTTCAATAAAACTATTGTTTAATTTGGAAGAATTTACTTTAAATCCCCCAGGGATTAAAATTATTTTCAATACCTGAGGTATTAAAAGTGCCCCTTTTACCATAAAAAAAAGTCCTCTTTTAATCCCTAAAGTGCATAAACAATTTTCTCTACATTTGAACTCTCTCTCTCTCTCTCTCTACATTTGACTCTACCCAGGACCGCGCTTGTAAGCACCTGTTTCCTTGTATCAATTATGGTCATATTTTTAGTTCAAATTAAGTTTTTTTTATTATTTGTCCTTAACTCCCCCCCCCCTCTTCTCCGAAATCAATTCCCGAGTGCGCCACTGTAAATAGCACAGGCAGCTTTTAGATTTTCATGTACCTAAAGTTTTTTAATTGCGTAAGATCTCCGGGCAACATCTATAGGTATAGAATTTATGTTTTGCTTGGTCAGATAAAACTAGTTTCACAAAAGCTAACCAAACTGGAAACATTTTCACGGTATCTCCTGTTTTTGAAACGTTTTAATAAACAAGTAAACTTACGGTATCTTGAATGTCATAAACCACATAGTTTGCGAGCTTTACTAAAGCGACAAGAATCTTTAAATGCTTCTCTAGATAAAAACATAGCCATTACGAAAAAAATAACCTTCACTCTTAAAAGCATACGCGTGTTCTTATGGTCGTTAGAGATGTAGATGTAACGCGTGGTTTCGAGACTTTGACTTTCTCTGTGTGTAATGGGCCTAGAATCTGTGAGGTAAGGACAAATTCTAAACAAAACTTATATTAACTACAAAGATGCTACCATAAAGTAATTAGTTACTTACTTTATGATGCTACTGACCATAAAACTGTTTCGCAAAAAACAAATCATTAAAAAGGTAAGGAATAACAAACAAACTGAACGTCAAACAAACAAGCTAATAAGGTAAGAACATAGGTACCCAGTAATATACATTTCTTCGCTGAAAAAAAAGGATTACTTACATACTATACGTCAAGAGAATTCCCTTGTGTCTTGATTCAAGATCATAATTATCCTAAATCAAAAAAATATTGCTTGCAACGAGAAAATTTTCAAAAAACCTGCAAATCAGTTACTTCAACCGAAAAGAAACTAAAAAACAAAAGATCAAAAGATCTTGGGTGGAAATAACGAAAATTCAAACTTGGATGAGCATCCCACAAGGAACACACAAAAGATCAAACGAAAACGAAAATTCAAACTTGGACGAGTTATTATTTTTCGTTATTTCCACCCAAGATCTTTTGATCTTTTGTTTTTTAGTTTCTTTTCGGTTGAAGTAACTGATTTGGAGGTTTTTTATTTTCTTTTTTTGTTTTAATTGCCTTAGGAGCATAATCCTACTGGAAATATTAACACGCCAGGACGAATTCGTATCAGGTAACTTGGATAAGTACTAGTGCGGAACAATGCCTATTTGTGAGTGGTTCAAGGTTGGAAATCAAACTGTATGATGGTGTTTAATGATGTATAGTGGAGGGTGACCAGTGAAACTACTGATGAGCCCACGCTGGTTACCCAAGGCAAAACATGGTTTAATCATTTCTCTTTTCGCTTTGATCTTTTGTGTGTTCCTTGTGGGATGCTCATTCAAGTTTGAATTTTCGTTATTTCCACCCAAGATCTTTTGATCTTTTGTTTTTTAATTTCTTTTCGGTTGAAGTAACTGATTTGTAGGTTTTTTAACTTCTTTTTTTTTTAATTGCCTTAGGAGCATAATCCTCTTGGAAATATTAACACGCCAGGACGAATTCATATCAGTTAACTTGGATAAGTACCAGTGCGGAACGATGCCTATTTGTGAGTAGTTCAACGTTGGAAATCAAAGTGTATGATGGTGTTTAATGATGTATAGTGGAGGGTGAAACAGTGAAACTACTGATAAGCCCACGCTGGTCCCAAGGGCGAAACATCGTTTAATCATTCCTATTTTCGCTTTGATGTTTTGTGTGTTCCTTGTGGGATGCTCATCCAAGTTTGAATTTTCATTATTTCCATCCAAGATCTTTTGATCTTTTGTTTTTTCTTGCTGTAAGAGAAAAATGGTCTTTAAAGAAGGACAGGGGGGTTGGCCCTATTCAAGAGAATTTTCTTGAGATAGATAGATGTCCTTTTTTTGTGTTGCCATATTCATTGCAAAATTTTGAAAAATTATAGTATGTGTATACAGGGTGTTCCAAATTCGATAATCACCATGAGAATCTCTTAAATGCTAGGAGATACGAAGAGGTTTAAATTAGGTTGCGCTATTTGATGCTTCGCTCAAAACTAAAAAATACTACAAAATCTCAATAGTTCTGGAGATTTTTATTTTTCCTCACCTTTATACTCAAAGTTTGTCAAAAAAATTTTACAAATTTCTAAAGGCACTTTTTTAAAATCTTCCTTATGACAGTTTGACATTGCAGTGTGAGAGGACACTGTTAATTTCGTTTTTTCTTATGGACACCTGCTTTTTTTCTCTTGACGTTTGATTCGGGAAGGATGACAGATAATAGAGACCTTTTGCACCTATAAATTTGATGCCTTTTTACTTTTTACACTAATAATCCCTTACTTACCGATAAAGTTTGACGTTACCTGCGGGAGAATACCATATCCCTTATAATTGACATGGTTGCCGACAGTAAAACATTAAGTAGAAAAACAAAAAATTTAGATTGTTTTTTTTAATGCAGATATATTCTGTATTCTTTTTAATTGTAAAGATAAGTCTCAATTTTTGTTTAATCATTTTCTTTAGCTAGAATTTTATAAGATACGTAAATCATTGACTGTCACAGGCAACTATGGCAAGTTATCCCGATCTGTTTATCATAACCTCCCTTTTCTCTGTTGTGTTTTTGAGTTTTTAAAGATTATTAATGATTAAAATTCACCGTAAAAACACAAGAATAAGATATTCTAAATGAAAAATATTACTGGACAAGTGCTTTTTGTAAATCTTTATAATATTGAATACCGTATAAAGTCGGCCATAAACAAATCAAAGCAAAAACTAAAAATGCTGTCTTAAAAATAACGTGACGTTAGCTACGTCACAACGCGTTATTAAGCGATAAAGTCACCTAACGGGCATTTTTTATAAGAGGTGCAAAAGGTCTCCAATATTTTGCCACCTTATTTTGACAAGTCGTCCGAAGGCTTGGGTGAAATGGCCATTGACAGTCCAAATTAAATTTTTGACTTTAAGCTCAAGATTTTTTCGAAACCCTTTTACTTTTTTTGATACTTTACTTTTTTTGACACAGTTTGTTTTTGACGTTTTGTTTTAACAAAATAATTTTGCCCAATATGTTAGATATATGTTTCACTTTATTCCTAAATTTTAAAACTTTTCTAATTAGAATTTGAATAAAATTTTTAGATTTTTAAACAAGAATTTTAGAATTGAAGTGTCGAAAAAAGGTATTGCATGCGGTTTTCTAAAATGTCTTGAGTAAGTTAAAAGCAAAAAATTGAATTTGGGCTGACGAGGGCCAATTAACAAAAACGTCAGGCGAAGAAAGTTTTAAGCGTTTCTTGACAGCTTTAGAAATAAGGCGCAGAAAAATAAATGCTAAAAATGAAATATTTGTTTTTTTTTCGCCGATTTTATAATCTTTTAAAAATGAAAATTTTTACGCATCTTTATTGTATGGTTTGAAAAAAAATGCTCTAAATAGACTAAAATAAGAATTGTTGAAACCAAGAATGCGATGTGGATTTGTGACTTATATAAAAAAAAAGTAGGTTGGGTTGAGTTATAAATATATTGCCAAAATCATATTATAAATACGTCGCAAATTTTTAAAATATTAAGCTGGCACTTTTTAATAAAATTTTTCAAAGATTTGAACTTTATAACAACATTTTTTGGTAATATTTACGAAAACCAAAATCTGAAAACCGCATGTCAATAGCTTTACTTCTAAAGTTATGATTTTTATAACGTTTTTTCAAATAACTCAGAAGCTAAGGCTCCCACGAATTCGGACTTTATAACAAAATTTGTCGTCAGTCACATTTATATTAACGATTTGGGTAATTATGCAGTATACGGTTTTCACCCATTTTTGATTTTTTATGAAAAATTCTTAATGGGGGCACCTACTAGGGCCCCTAGGACCCCAAATTCGCCTGCGGCGGTGGCTTTTTTATTTTTCTTTGTTTTTTTTATTTTTTTTTTTCACTAAATCAACCCAATCCAACACAGTTCAACCCATCCTAATCCAACCCAACCCAAAACAATAAAAAAAAACACATTACACCCCCTCCCCCGGGCACTCTTTTTTCTCTTTAAAAAAAAAAAAATCGGGCGCAAGCGGATTTGGGGTCCTAGGGACCGTAGTAGGTGCCCCCATAAAGAATTTTTCATAAAAAATCAAAAATGGCAGAAAACCGTACACTGCATAATTACCACGATTTGCACAGTCGAAAAAGAAAAAGCTAAAAAAAAATTTGGTAGGCTCCGACGAGATTCGAACTCGTGATCTCCTGTTTACTAGACAGGCGCTTTAACCAACTAAGCCACGGCGCCGACGATAGACGATTTCTAAATATACGTTGTTGTATTAATACAGTATATACGGCATTGGCGAAACCAGTTAACTTGTTAGATAAATAAGAGGAAATTTTAATAAATAAATTAATTAAAAAAAAATATATTATTAAGATAGTAATTTTCCATACTTTCTGGCTTTTTGTTTATGTAAGATAAGTAGATAAAAAGTCTTAGTTACACCTAAAATAACGCGGGACATGTATTGCCAATGTCCCAATGGGGTATTTTTTTCAAAAATATATTTCTGGGTTTTTAGCAAAACTTTTTTGCCATGGAGATTCTGAGATTACCTCTTCCACGACTGACAATTTTAGATACAGGGTGATTTTGCTATAAACAAGCTATCTCGCCATAACTTCTTTACTGGTTTGCTGTAGAAAGATGAAACAAAAACTGAATTAACTGAAAAATTATTGTCCATTTTCTCCATTTAACAACTTTTTTGACACTGTCTGTATGGCGTAGACAGTGGCGCCACCAGGAATTGACTCGGGGGGTTAAGGATAAATAATTAAGAAAAACTGACTTTAACTCCAACCCCCTCTCCTCGGTGAGTTACTGAAGTATATAGAGCAACAATAATGATTTTTTTAATTAGAACTTTTTTAGGATCAACGGCAAATTAACCGGTGTGAACTTGGCAACCAAAGTTAGCAGCTAAAATGACGGAAACAGCCGAATGACCAGTAGCGACTTGTGATAATAAAAAAGATAGCTACGGAAGCAACTCTTAAAGCAAGTACATAAACAGGATGGTATCCACTGGTCAAGTATCTTTTACATAAAAATACCAATATTTTAAGATGCCGTACAAAGGGTTGAAAATAAGTGTGAAAATTATTAACTTATGAACCAAGTACAAGAACACGATGGAGTTTTCTGCATCATCTTCTGTATTAAAATACCAATATTTTGACACCTTAGATTACCCTAGCTGCCGCCCAAAAGGTTGAAATTAAGGGGTGAAAATGATTAACTTTTAAACCAAATACAACAATAGGGTGGGGTTTTCTGCACCATCTTTTATATTAAAATACCAGTATTCTGACATATTGTAGATCAGCCTAGCTGCCGTACGTAGGGTTAAAAATAAGGGATGAAAATTATTAACTTTTAAACCAAGTACAAGAACAGGGTGGGATTTTCTGCACCATCTTCCGTATTAAAATACCAGTATTTTGACATTTCCTAGATCACCTTAATTGCCGTCCAAAGGGTTGAAAATAAGGGATGAAAAATTATTAACTTTTGACCCAAATACGACAACAGAATGGGGTTTTCTGCACCATCTTCTGTATTAAACTGAAATTAAGGGATGAAAATTATATTATTAACTTTTAAACTAAGTACAAGAACAGGGTGGGGTTTTCTGCACCATCTTCTGTATTAAAATACCAGTTTTTTGACATTTCCTAGATTACCTTAGCTGCCGTCCGAAGGGTTTGGTTTTCTGGGGTTTTCTGCATCATCTTTTGTATTAAAATACCAATATTTTGACGTCCCTTAGAACAACCTAGCTGCCGTGCGAAGTGTTTAAAATAAGGGATGAAAAGTTTTAACTTTGGAACCAAGTACAAGAACAGGATAGAGTTCTCTGTACCATCTTCTGCATTAAAATACCAGTATTTTGACATATCCTAGATTACCCTAGCTGCCGTCCGAAGGGTTGATATTAAGGGATGTCAATTATTAATTTTTGAAGCAAGTTCAAGAACAGGATGGGTTTTTTTGCACCATCTTCTGTATCAAAATACCAATATTTTGACATATCTTAGATCATTCTAGCTGCCGTGCGAAGGGTTGAAAATAAGGGATGAAAATTACTAACTTTTGAACCAAGTAAAAGAACAGAATGGAATTTTCTGCCCCATCTTCTGTATTAAAATACTAGTATTTTGGCACCGGTGTGAACTTGGCGGCCAAAGTTAGCAGCTTAAATGACGGAAACAGCCGAATGACCAGTGGCGACTCGTGATAATAAAAAAGATAGCTACGGAAGCAACTCTTAAAGCAAGTACATAAACAGGATGGGCTATTTTCCACTATCACCCAAGCTGCCGTACAAAGGTTGAAAATAAGGGATGAAAATTATTAACTTTTGAACCGAGTACAAAAACATGATGGGGGTTTCTGCGCCATCTTCTGTATTAAAATACCAATATTTTGACGTCTTAGATTACCCTAGCTGCCGCCCCAAAGGTTGAAATTAAGGGGTGAAAATTATTAACTTTTAAACCAAGTACAAGAACAGGGTGGCGTTTTCTGCACCATCTTGTGTATTAAAATACCAGTATTCTGACATATTGTAGATCACCCTAGCTGCCGCCCCAAAGGTTGAAATTAAGGGTTGAAAATGATTAACTTTTAAACCAAGTACAAGAACAGGGTGGGGTTTTCTGCACCATCTTCTGTATTAAAATACCAGTATTTTGACATTTCCTAGATCACCTTAGCTGCCGTCTGAAGCAAGTTCAAGAACAGGATGGGTTTTTTTGCACCATCGTCTGTATCAAAATACCAATATTTTGACATATCTTAGATCATTTTAGCTGCCGTGCGAAGGGTTGAAAATAAGGGATGAAAATTATTAACTTTTGAACCGAGTACAAGAACATTATGGAGTTTTCTGCGCCATCTTCTGTATTAAAATACCAATATGTTGACATATCTTAGATCACCCTAGCTGCCGTACAAAGGGTTGAAAATAAATTACCTTTCTTAACAATACCGAATACTTTTGATATCCTATTAATAGTTTTTGACATATTCGCACTTAAGAATTTTACAAACTAAAATGAAAATTTAGAGTTTAGGTAGGAATTCTTAATTTCTTTTATCAACTTTATGTTCAACTGGTAAGCTGTAAATATCAGCTCTACGTTCGCGTTCAGTTCGCAGTTAACACATTTCAGTCTTTCCCTTGTTACTTAGAAAGAAAAATGCTGAGATGCTCGAAAATGCCAACTAAACGCGAACGAGATGTTTATAATTCCAGCTATATTGTTAAAATGTAATTTTTTAAAGTCGGGGATCGGTCCCATTTCCCAGGAAGCATGCATTTAGATGAGGTTCCAAGAAAAAGCAAGTTTTTTTCTTGGAATGGAATCATTGCCCGAGATTGATCCCTTCTGTTCAAAGATAGTCCCTTCTCTTGAAATTAATTAATTTAACTACAGATGCCGACGTAATGCCGACGTTGTCGACATCGGTCCGATTTTGTACCGACTTTTTTTTGATTGCTGGGTTGGGTTTTAAAGGGTCATATTTCTTGGAACGTTCAAAAAAATTTGGTATGGGTATAAAGGCTGGTCGCACTATATTTTGTCGAAAAGACGATCGCGAAAACAATTGCTCGTTTGTGCAAGGATGCCAACTATCAAAACCAAAGTGTGCAATTTGAACAGGTCTGTAGCAAATATTATTATTTTTTTAAACAAAATATTTTTCGTTGCAGAATGTTGTCTCAAACAGTCGAAAAACTACATATTTTAGTGACCTAGATTTTAACGGTCGTTTAAAAAGACATTAAGTTTGCATCCCTAATAGAGACATAAAGCTATTTGTAACTCATCGTGGTATACGTATCCGCATCTAGCGAGAACCAAGCACATTGATTGGTCAGAAACTTGTAGCGGGTTCGAAAAGAGCAGATATATGCTAATTTAAGGTGTTTCTGAACGCAATAGGTGCTGAGGTACGATACGTGTGCCGTAACGATATGTGATACCTAACGCATCTCAACACCTATCGCATTCAAGAACACCTTAGATTAGAATATATCTGCTCTTTTCGAACGTGGTACAAGTTTCTGACCAATTAACGTGCTTGGTTCTCGCTAGATGCGGATACGTATACCGCGATGAGTTACAAATAGCTTTATGTCGCTACTATCACAATTTGTTCACGGGACATCCCCTGTAGGTCCCGTAGGTGGGTAATGGCGTCGAACCAAATAGTACGTGCTAGGAACGTTCCCAGCAGCGGTCTAGGGAACGTTGGTACAGAATTTGGCGGAAAAAGCTGAGTTTTAAAATGTACGGCCTGTGAACGTTCCCGCCAGCAAATCAAGCAACGTTTCAAACACAACGCTTTTTTACAAAAGTTCAAGCTAATTCTTTTAACAATCTAGTCAAGTCATTAAAAATTTCTTAAGGCATGATGACTATCTAATCGTTTTGCGTCTACGTGAACAGTTCAAAACTTTATCTAGACAACTCTATTCACAATATATTAGTGGCATAGAGAGTATCATGAGTGAAAGTCGAAGGGCTTTTTCCAGTTTTCCAATAGGAAAAGAAAAATATATGATTTACCTAACACTATATTTTATCTAGGACCTCTCGTCCAATTGCAATGCCAAACTATGATTAAGTTGGTGTTGTTGATATCACTCAGTTTTTGGTCAGTTTACATCTGCCACCAAAGTTGTCATTTGGAAGAGATGGTGTTTCTTCTTTTTTTCTAATAAAATGTTTGTTTATTTTGGCAAATCCGTTAAATACATTATTCAATTTATCTCTGTCCTTGGGTGATTTTCCAGACTATTCGAAACACTCTTTTGTAAAACCTATTTTTAAATCCACTGACAAAGCCAATGTTGAGAATTACAGACCTATATGTACTCAGTCGGAAATACCACACAGCCTGGTTTTGTTAGGGGAAGTTCTACTTCTACCAATCTTTTTCTTTATGCAAATGGTGTGCAAGTTCACTGCGGGGGAGGTCTTTCTGTGTAAAGGCAGCAGGCGCCTTATCTAAAATAGGAACAGTCCCATTTGGGGTACATCAAGGATCCCATTTTGAAACAATTCTTTTTGACATTTTTATTAATGATGTTTCAGATAGAATACAATTTAGCAAAATTCGTAAATTTGCTGACGATTTTAAAATATAAAGAACAATCCAATCCATATAGGATGTAAATATATTTTAATCTGATTTAAATGACTTTTATGATAGGTGTGTTGAGAGTGATATGTATCTTAATGTTAAAAAGGTTTTATCATTTCATAGACTTCAAAATCCAACTGTGTGCAGATACTTAATTAACGGTGAGGAAATTGTGGGTAAATAAAATCCCAGACAACCAGTCATTTGACGTGTTATTTGTGACTATCATTCAACGTGACGTAAGTGACGTCGAACTTACGTCGAAATTTGGGTTTCAGGAAACCAAAAACACAACTCACATGAATTTGACGTTTTTTTTGGGATTAGCATTTGACGCGACATAAATGACGTCGAATTTTAAGCTCTCAGGCAACCAGAGATATACAAGTAACATTTTTCTTACATCTGACGCAATAATTGGTATTTTATTTTATAGAAACCCATATCCCCGTCAAGAACTCAGGCATCGGCCACGGGAGTACATAATGAAAGTATTTGAAGTATAACTGTTTATCTCGAAGTTGACCACAGGGGTGTAAAAGTATCATTTTACGCCTTGATTTCCGGTAATTAATGTATTGTAAATCGTCTGTTTAGACCAATATGTCATTAATGTTTTGTCAGATTGACGTAAATTAATTCGCGTCAAAATGACGTGACTAAAGTCACGTCAAAAAGCGGGTCAAACCCACGTGATACAGACGTTTAAGGGACGTCGCAAAAATCACGTGATTGGTCGAATTTTTGACGTCTTCTCAACGTGATATAGACGCGTTTTGGTTGTCTGGGATATCAGGGACCTAGGTGTTAGGTTTGATTCTAATATGTAATTTGAAATGCATATATCTGAGATAAGTCTAAGGGCTATGAAAATGTTGGACCTTGTTCAAAGATTGTGTGTTGACTTTAGTGCTCAGACCTTCCGTAATTTGTATTGTTCTCTGCTTAGGTCACTGTTGGAGTATGCTTTCATAATCTGGAACCCTCATTATAATTGTAGTGTACTGAAAATTGAAAGAGTTCAGAATACATTTTTAAGAATTTATGCTTTCAAGATGGGTCGGACTATAAATGATACTTATGAAGAGCCTAGGTTACATTTAAATGTTTAATCTTTAGAAAACCGTCGTCTTATACTAGATATTAGCTTTTTACATAAAGTGCTTTCTGGTGAAAATGTAGTGTGTAGTGAAATTTTTGAATTAATAAGCTTTACCCTGGATTTATAAACTGGACTATATCGGCGGACGACGACGTTGTCGGCAGCGGTGTCGGTGTGGTTAAGCTTTCCATTCATAAACTGGTTGACGACGGCAGAATCAGACAGAGATAGGGACAAAAAAAGAGGACAATTGTACCTAACCTAAAATTGGTTTTTATTCAGTGTTTGTTTTTTAATTTTTTTGGAAAAAAGAGAAAATATGGATACTGAAACCCAGATGTTGGGTTTAATGAGTGTTTTTTTGTGTTTATCCATGGCTTACATGCTAAAAAAGAAAGAGAAGATTTAAAACCAGCCCTATTAACAGAGAAAGAATTTAAAAAAAAACAAAAATAGCAGAAAACCGTTTAAATAATTACCAAAGAAAGTAACCAAAGTACTTACAAATCGGAAAAAAAATTGAAAAAATTTATTGAAAAACAAACCAAAAACAAACAAAGCCCTTGTCAAAATGAAACGTCACAACAGGCGGCCCCATAGTATGATATCACGTGGTAAAAACCGCGACGTTTCATTAGTCGAATATCTGAACGCGCTCCCGACGTTGTCGGCCAAGATAAAGTTGGTTCATCTCGGCCTACCGATACCGTCGTACCGATAACGGCAAAAACTTTATGAATGGTATGATGGCATTTCCATTGTTGATTTTCTAGCGATAACAGTAACGTCACCGTTCGCCGATATAGTCCAGTTTATAAATCCAGGGTTAAGGTGGGAAGGTATATTCGATTGAGCCATTTATTCGTTAACAAAAAGTACAGAACTAATTATGGTTTGTTTGGTACTTGGTAAATAGAATAATTTCTACAGCTAATGCGTTTTCAAATAAATTAGATTTTCTCCGGTTTTCGAATAGTTCTATAAAGAAAAAACTGCACAGATTACTTTACGTTTAGTTTTGTGGCTATGCATGTAGATTTGGTAATTTTATAGTAAAATTTTCAAGAAGCGCCTTTTACAGCTATTAAGTTTAGTTATATTCAAGATTTTCACACTGAGCTATTTACTTTAGTTTATTTAAGAATTTATTATTGTTAAATCTTTTGTAAACAATGGGTTACCCGTTTATCTAAATAAATAAATAATTTGATAGAAAACGTCGAGTTATTTTTTGGGTAACTAATTTATGGACGGCCCCTTATTGGCCTTGATATTTTGAATCCTTTTGTTTCAGAGCAAGATGACGTCATACCATAATCTGAGTTATTCGTTTCGTTGAGCTAGTTTGTTATCGATACTTATCTAACACATGACGTTTGGTATCTCGTCTTCTCCTACTCATCTGTTGTAGAATCATTCTGTTATTGCCAATTTGGATCTGTTTTTTGTGACATTTAAGTACTCAACATTTTTTATATTAATAATATTTATGGGAGGTTTTACCTAACTCATTTTTATGCATAAGCATAAATTTAGTGCTAATTCTGTATGTCTGTCTTTCTTCTTCCTTATCAAAATAAAGGGACAGACATACAGAGAGTCCTCACCAGACCGGGGGGGGGGGGCATAAAAAAACAGGTTCCAGGGACGTTCCAACAACGTCTATGTAACGTCTTAAGAGACGTTCCCGGAACCGGGAACAAAGTTTTTGGAAACATCGCTAGTTCCCAGAACGTTCCCGAAACGTACGACGACCAAACAGGTCGTTCTGGGAACGTACTGTAAGTTATGATGGGACATCGCAGGTGCGTTCCCGGAACGGACTCGTGTTATTAGGAATAAATACGAAAATATATTTATCTCAAAGGTGTATTTACGCAATTAATATTTTAATAAAAAGAAAACGACATAATTTATGTAGGGCCCTGTATTTTTATTCTCAACACCGTTTTGTAGATATTCCGGACTCGGCTCCTTTGTCGTCTTGTCCGTAAACATCTAAACTGTTATATACTTTAGTAGACCATTTCCTGACCTTGTAACGTAAATTACTATTTACCTGACTGATCATCGGTAAGCACAAGCGACCATCAACACTGATGGTCATGGTCATCGGTGCTTTGTGAAAAAGGCCATCATTTCAAAAAAAATTAATGTTACTAGTAAAGTTATTAAAATAAAAATCCAAAATTTTTTAACAATAAATCAAAGGTACTTACAAAATGTACAAAATATCTATCTATAACAACTGGAAACAATTATACATTATTGCCACATTTTGTTAATTTTTGTAGTATACTTACAATGTTAGCTATGAACTCATAGTAAATTAGTGCCTCACAAGAAATTGTCTGTATTTAGCTCACACTAGCAAAATTTAAATAATCGACCGTATGACCTAGGCCAAGTTTCGTACAGGGATTTTAAGCTGAGCCGGGTCGATATTATTTAAATGAAATTCAAATGAAGCATGACGTAGAACTTGGAAATTCGCTGTGAGGCTTCAATGGAGAATTACTCTCTTTTTGCCAACAATGTGTATAAGCTAGGTGTGGGCCTGTTGTTTTTTGGAAGGGTTTATTTTCGTTCAGTAAAAAGCTACACGAAAATCGTAGGAAACCGGCGTTTGGCTAATTTTAATGAAACTTTGGATTAACTGATAATGAGCAACATTGACTTTTTCACATGTAGGTATTTACCTATCTATTTCTGTTTATTTTTTTAGTCCTGACCGTTTAAATTATATAAAATAAAACTCTTGGGTTTCGGTACATTTATATATTAGATTTCTTAAACGACGTACGTTTCGGCTTGAAAATTACAATAAAAATGCTACTATTCTTACTAACTGGTTCAGAAAGTATATTTGGTCGCAAAGATACTTTAATTTTAAATATTCTGTGCCACAAATCTACAAAAAAGTGTTGTCAGATCATTCGCAGACCGCACTATTATTTTGTCACATCCAACAAACTATCCCAAGAGTTTAAAAAAGTTAGGGAAACTTTAGATATGAATGGTTACCCAAAGTCTTTTTACAACAAAATAATATCAAATGAAGTTAACAAATTTTACAATAGTACTGCTAAATCAACAAATAATAGATGGTGGTGTGGTGTATCAGAAAATATCAAAAAATTGTTCTCTAAATATGGTGTTTCTGTAGCGCATAAACCTTTTAATGATTCTAAAAATCTGTTTACAAAGTTAAAACCAAAAACTGAAACTGCAAAGCAAACTAATCTTGTTTACAAAATAAACTGCAAGGATTGTCCCTCCACATACATGGGAACGACCCAACAGTATTTACATAAACATGTTAGAAATGGAAACAAAAATGCAACTGCTCTAAGTAAACATTCTTTGGAAATAAAACCACTCCTTTGATTTCGATAATGTACAAATAGTTTAAAAAGAAAATGACTTTATTGAAAAGAAATGTAATAAAAACTAAACTAATAAAAATTCTGTGAACTTTAGAAAAGACATTAATAATTCATCTATAATTTATTCTAATATTTTACAAAATAATTAAATTCAAAATTTTTTTCATCCGTACTATCTTAATAAGAATTAGGTATAGTGTCGATATATTTTTTTACATTTTTTATTAAAAAATCACAACAAGTAATTTCATTCTTCATATTCTTCTAGATGTATGTCTACAAATTTTTAATTTTATGTTTAAATATATTAATAATATAGACTTTTTTGAATAATTTTGTAAGTATAAACGTTTTGTTAATGCTTACAATAGTTTTATATATTTCATTTTGAAATTATGTTTTTACTAATTTTAACTCTGATGTGTGTTTGTTGTGACGTCTTAAATTTTAAAAATTTTGCCTGCGGTGCTATGACATCA
This sequence comes from Oxystoma pomonae, assembly GCA_963921995.1. Taxonomy (NCBI): domain Eukaryota; kingdom Metazoa; phylum Arthropoda; class Insecta; order Coleoptera; family Brentidae; genus Oxystoma; species Oxystoma pomonae. The sequence goes on along the minus strand of OY998166.1, from coordinate 86,513,471 downwards.
TTAATATTTATAATTTTAGTTTAATTCCAAGGAATTATTCTCAGCATCAAAAAGGTGTAATAAATGGCGTTCTTGGTATAATTTTTCCTAAAATTTCCATCTGTGGCGTATTTATGATTTGGTAACAGATTTATATAAACCACCGCAACCCACCCCTTCTTGGCATCCGACCAAATCTACTTTTTTAAAAATATTTTACAAAAAACTTAAGAGATCAAAATTTTTTATTTTTTTTGTCGTCTTAGCAATTTTTTTGTCAACAACATCTGAAACGCGTAAAAAATAGCATTTTAGTGTAATTTTTTCAAAAATTTTTGCCTGCGGCGCATTTAACGATTCATTTTGAAGGAAATCTGCAAATGAGACTAGATGAGACTTACTTTTAAAAATAAGTATTTTTGTTTCGTATACACTAACTCAACATCTATAAAACCGCCCCTCTACCTCTTTTCAGCTCAACAACCCCGCACACCCGTTCACGTAACCCAGACATCGGGCGATTTTGGAAATTTTTTTGATATGCTGTAGGTCTGGACAAGGGCTTTAAAAAAATGCGACCTAAAAGTTGGTGAGACGTAAATATGGGATAAAATATCATTGTGAAATTATATTTCCCGAAGAAAACATGCACGTCTACTATTCTACTATTCTTAAGTGAAAATCTACTATTATATTTTTCTTTGAGTGAAAGTCTAGCACAGCAATAGATACCAAAAACAGCTCGATAAAAAGTCAAATGGTGACAAAAATTGGTAATTTTCGATTATACACTCTGTGTCTAAATCGTCGGAGACTATCAGACGCACACACACAGCTATTAGTTCAGAACACTTGTTTCCTCTTTTCATCACACAGGAAATTTCTAATGGGATGAAAAGCTCGCAAGAGATGTTTTAAAAGGAATGTGGGTCGCATTACTCCTATCCTTTTTATGGTTTTGAACTAAAGCGAGATAGGAAACAATTTATAAAGTTTGGATAAGTTGAAAGATTAAAATATTTATTAATTTTTTTTCAGTTTTTTATTAATAACAGTTTTTTTTGTAATCTACTGTTTTTTTTATAAAAATTCTAGAATCTACTATTATTTTTGTCTCTGATCTACTAAAAATGGACCTGGCAACACTGGCTACAACCTGTTCAGTTGTTGTTGGGAGAGATAAGCGTGCGGTTATGCTGTATAAATAAACCGTACGTTAAACGACATTGATTTACAAATTATTTAAAAATTGTGTATCAAAATATAAAAAAATAAACCTTTAAAACTAAAATATAACCATATATAATTAAAAGACCTCTAAATACTCTGTTTTTTATTCCAAGCAAGTGGTAAAAATACCACTCTATAGAGAAAATTATATATTTTTATGTTATGTTTGTTGCAAGTTAAATATTTAACATTACAACGTGAAATTTTGTAAGAAACCGTCTGTGTTGGAAGTACGGAGCACTTGTCATCTAACTTGCAACACCATGTTTTTAAAATATAAAAAATATAACATAATATTTTTTAGAATTTTAAAATATCAAACGTTGTAGACCATATCGGGACTTGGTGTTTTCAGTTTTTTCTATTATAATAGCATTTATAGTTGTTGCACAATTTCACTTTAAAGTTAAAAAGTGTTGCAAGATGGGCGCTTTTACGGTAGTGGGGATATCTTTGAAGCCTACTTTTCTCGCACTTTGCACTTTAATTTAAACCAGCACGACCCATTGCGTCAGTACCAATTAAAGTTGCCCCGGTCATTAGACATAAATTCATGAATATATAACCCACTCGCGCACCCAAGAATTGACTTCGGGGGGGGGGGGTTTAAGGATAAATAATAAAAGAAACTTAAGTCGAGGTAAAAATGTGACCATACTCAGGATTCTCGGAGGGGGGGGGGTTAACCCCAACCCCCCCCCCTCGGTGCGCCAGTGTATAACCTTTCGCAACTTGGTAATTGTTTATATAAAAAAAGTTTGGTCGTTCAGACTGTAAATAGAATGATATTTTTTATACTCACGATATGTATAGATTTGATTTTTGGAGGGGGAAGTTAATTGCAACCGATGCGCTCCTCCCCCAAGACGAAACCTAAAGCCCCCACTGCAATAAGCACAAGCAAGACAAAAATAGCCATATCTTTATTTCTTGACTACCGCAACCCACCCTCGGCATTTCACCCAATCAACTTTCTCAAAAACATTTTATAAATTTCTAAAGAACTTTTTGTTTTTTTTGCCAAAATTTTCGCCTGCGGTGCTACAAAATTATTCATTGTTAGAATTTTGTTCAATTTTAATCAATTTCCTGCCAACAACACTTCAAACGCGTTAAAACTAACATTTTAATATAGTTTTCTCCAAATTTTTGCCTGCAACGCATTTAACGATTAATTTTGAAAAAAATCGGAAGACTAGATCCGCTAGAGGATCCGCCCTTGCTTTCGAAAATAACTATTTTTGCTTCTTACACACTAACCCAACACCTATTAAACCGCCCCTCACTCCATTGAATTCAAAATTTCGCCCCCCCCCTTCCACGTGGTGTCGCTAACCCCATCAGTAAAAATCCGTAGGTAGGGTAACGGCACTAGTCGTTGGCCACTTAAAGAGGTTGTCGCCTTGTATTCACTCTAAAACTGACGATTTTTTATTTTTTTCAATAGAGGAATAAGTTAAGATTTAAATAAAAAATTTTGTTTTTACTTAAAAACTATACTTTAAATTGCCAGTCGTTGGCCATCAAAATAAGTCATTGGCACATCTGTATCCAGTCGTTGGCCGGGAGGTAATCTCATTTTATTTCTTATAATTTTTTGCACTTATCGCAAACAAAATCATATCCTACAGAATTTTCAAGACAGGAAAACTAAAAACTTCTGAGGCATAATTGCCATCGTACCCCATTCCTCCAAGGAGTGATCTGCCATATATAACACATGCTATTTAAAACCCTACCTGACACGTTAAATGTAATTGGTTTACTGTTCGTGACTTTTATGTTTGAAGTCATTACAATTTTTTTTGATGAAGATTCCATAAACAGTTTTCTTTTTGTAGAAGCGGGAACAGGTTTTGTTTGACGTGGAGTTTCGGCATCATCCAAATGAATAAAAATTTCTGTTAGTCTCCCATGTATTTCTTTAGTAAAAAGTCTCTGTTTCTAAATATGTCTTGTCTTTATCTTCACCATGGGTAATTTCATTTTCTTTCGAATAACTTGTTGCTATTTCTCGTTTTTCTAATAAATAACTGTTTTCATCAGTTTGTGTTTTATTGCTAATTTTAGGTTTTTCGTCTTTGGATTTAACTTTTTTCTGTGTTTCTTCTTTTGATTTTGTGATATTATCCATTTTTTCGCTTGCATTTATCTTATTATCCTCTACATTCTCTGCACATATTGTATTTTCATTTTCTTCTGATTGACTTTCAGTTACTCCCTGTTCTGCTATTAAATTCTTATTTGTATCTATTCCCTCTACTTCTAGGCTTTTGCTAATAAATTTTGGTTGTTTCCCTTTATTGTTATTTTTTTTCAGTGCTTCCTGTTTAGACTCAATGTTACTATCTATTTTTTTATTAAAGTTAGTTTGGTTTCTTGTGGCCTAATCAGTTCTTTTCTCTGGTATATGTACTTTTAATCCACTTAGTAACTGCTTTTAATTTCTTCCAACCTTTCTTCAGTTTCCTTATGATCTTCTTCTGTAATATGTTGCTTATTTGGAGTACTTTTTTTAATAATTTTTTATTTTTTTGCAACTACTTTCTTTAATTTTTCATTCTTCTTCGCAAGTCTTTGCTGTTTTCATTAATTGTTTCATTAACTGCACTAACGTCTTGCTTAAACTCCGCTGGGGCATCGTACGTTCGAAAAAGTATTACTTTCCGAACTTGTTAGGTAGATGACTATTATCAAACGAGTTCGAAAAGTTTAACGCATGCAAAAATTAGTAGTAGGAAAAATTTTTACTTATTGTCCACCTAAAATTCAGTTATTGGCCACCCTGCCAACAACTGATTCTGAGATTCATCATCGAACAAAGATGATGACAAAATGAATGGCATATTTCTTAAAAAACTCAAAAAATTTAAAATAGCTAAATGACAATCATTGGCCGGTCCCGGCCAACTAATAATTTGTTCCAAAAAAATACGCCACTAAAAATACCGACAAAAACATAACCTAATATTGATATATTTAAGTGTAAACTCTCTATTATCCCTTAAAAATCGAAAAAATATAAACCTAATAATCTTTTATCATTAAGCAACTAATTAAATCTTACCATCATTTAGCAGATCCTTAAGGATCCCTTAAGAAAAACGTGAAATTCCTTTGTATACTGTATGCACTCAAAACAAATACACGTCTGTTCTATTTTGATGGGGAAATATCACTCGTGCAGACAAGATAGCGCTGGTCCAAATAAACAAAAAGCGCGGGAGAATCACATAATTTTAACCTCATTTTCTGAATTAGAAAATAATTGGCCAATGACTAAAGACTGGCCAATGACTAGTGTCGTTACCCTACTTACCTAATTTTAGGTAGGCAGGTAATTTTTAACAAATAACGAAAAACCCGCCCCCAGAGCCGATATCTGGCTACGTCACGGTATAAAATATGTGAAATTATAGATTCGCGAAAGTAGCGCCCTCCACTTGAAATGAACTGCGCAACCTTTTTAAATTACTCTGGAATAAAAATAAACGTCTCGAGACGGCTTTCGTCGTAATCTTTCACCCCAATTTGTCTCCAATGTCCCTTTTACCAAGTCTGGACACGGGTGAGCAGCGTCGTAGTCTATTACACTAATAGGCTGCAGGGCCAGAGTTTCAGGAATTCGAATTTAAAATAGTCACCCCAATTTTAAATGGATTCTTCGGGAGACTGGCTTGACCTTTAAGGAGATTTACGAAGGATTTACGTAAAGAATGCAGATAGATTCACATAGATAATTCTCGGTCCTTGCAAAACCAAGATCAGGAATTCGCTTCGAAAGATGACTTAGCTTTCCAAGATTTAGGAGAGTTGGAGAGATTTTGGAAAATAATGTTTGTGATACATTGGATTTAATTAGAGATATTGTTAATTTTTTTACAAAAAACGTGAAACACAGAATTTTTAGTTTTCTTTTAAAAAACATGTGACTGCAGTTCTGTAACGTCATTGATTGTTATACGGGTCCATATCCACCGATAGTATAATATTACGAAACATTTAGCCAGTTGATATCTCTTCTAGTACGGTGGAATCAAACAAAGATTTTGTAACTTTTGGTACAGGGTTACTGTTTATATAGTTCCATCTGGGAAAGCTTTTTTATTATTCGTCACAAAAAGGAAAAGCAAAAAAGTGAAGTACTCATGATATTAGCCTTTTCACTTTCACTTTTTTTTTAATCACCCGTCACACGCAGAACAGCCATGCGGTCCTTTTTTTTTATGGAACACCCTGTATATTTTTTAAAATTTCGATACACCATTTTTTTCTGATTCCAAAAATATACTATATGTTACTACTGTCTTGAATGCTCATTGAGCAAACTTACAAAAACGCTGCTATAAGAGTAATGTGTTGTACAAAAAACCACATAAACCATTTTTCCTTTTCTAACACATTGCCCTTATGACAAATTATTAGGGAGAGTTTGGTCAGGCAGTTTAACGGCAAATTTCGTTACTCTTATGATTACCGTTACCGTAAATAAAGGTAACTTCATGAGGCTAAAAATAGAGCTTTTGAATGTAGTCAATCGTTTGGCGGTAAACATAACCATACTTTTTTATTGACTTTTGTTGTTTTTCCTTTTATTGCTTTTGTAACCGTTTCATGAAGGAAAATATTAATTTAGTGATAGGACTGGGAGCGTGAGTATACTCAGTGGGTATACTCACCTGTTTACCAAAAATAAAACGGTAAAAAATGCACCCCACTACTACTATAAACACGGCTAACAAAAAATAAAAACCAAATACACAAAATTTTTGTAAAACAAAACAAACTTTTATAACTTAAAAATCTTCCACCTCAGAATCACATCAAGTATCTTTTTAACGGTAAAGGTAGTCGCTATTCGACTCTAATTAGCACCAGTGGTTACCCAGCAAACACGGTTCCCTCGAGCCTTCGTCGGTCCGATGTCGATTGCCGAATTTGTCGTCATCGGCACGACGTCGATTTACGACATCGAGCCAGCAGTATTTTTTGTCCGCTTTGCGATGTGGGGCCAATGTATGTTTGCCGATGCAGCGTTAGACTGTGGCCCGTCGTCGGACCAATGGGAAATTTTACTTTTTGCTGACATCGGCATACCGTCGCCGTACGATTAAGGTCGGATATGGTTTAATCACATGGTACTGACCATCCGCTCATAGCTGCTGAATTTGGTTGGTCTAACGTAGGCAATCTGGTCTCGGACCGACATCGGTAAACTATTCAAGTCCGACATTGGTTTCCTAAAGCGGTCCAACGTCGGCGATTGACAGAGGTCCGACATTGGCAAACTACAAAGTTTCGATAATGCGGGTGCTTAACCAGTCGGGCTCGTTTAACCATCTCCGCATTCTAGTTTTGAAATATCTTTGCTTATTATATATATAATATTATCTTCCACTGTACAGGGAACATAATGACATTAGCGCCATCTCTACATACTAGACAGAAACTATTAAACAGTTTAAAAATTTTAAGGTGACGTAATCGGACCATCGTCGGTTGCCGACTCTCAACCAATCAAACACAGTTCCAATCGGACCATCGTCAGCCCTAAAGCAGATAAAGTGGTTGTCGGCATAATGTCGACTATAGTAAATTGGGCCATCGTCAGTTGCCGATTCTCAACCGATTAAAGAAAATTCCAATAGGACCATCATCGGCCCTAAAGCAGATAAGGTTTGCGTTGGCATAATGTCGACTATAGTAAATCGGGCCATCGTCAGTTGCCGCTTTTCTTCCGATTAAATAAAGTTCCCATCGGACCGTCGTCGGCCCTAAAGCAGATAAAGTAGGCGTCGGCATAAAGTCTACTATAGTAAATCGGGCCATCATCAGTTGCCGATTCTCGACCGATTAAAGAAGGTTCCTATCGGACCATCATCGGCCCTAACGCAGATAACGTTTGCGTTGGCATAATGTCGACTATAGTAGATCGTGCCATCGTCAGTTGCCGATTCTCGTCCGATTAAACAAAGTTCCAATCGGACCGTCGCGTCGTCGGCGTCGGCCCTAAAGCAAATAAAGTGGGCTTCGGCATAAAGTCGACTATAGTAAATCCGGCCATCGTCAGTTGCCGATGTTCGACCGATTAAACAAAGTTCCAATCGGACCATAGTCGGTCCTAAAGTGGTGTCGGCATAAATGTAACTGTAGTAATGTGGACGTCCGTCAGTTGCCGATTATCGACCGAAAACTGAAAATTGCAATCTGACCAACATCGGGCCAGAGTGTAGTCGCCGATGCCGACACACTGTCGTGTCGACATTGGCCCGATTCAATGCCGACGATTTGTGTTTGCTGGGTACCTTTAATAAGGTAACAGCCTGACAGAGCTCTACTGCGCCTGCCCAGAATAAAGGTAAGGGTAACAGACTGACAAAAAACTTGACAAAAATCTCCCTATCTTTGAATTTACTCGAGAACCGCCAAAGATAAATCCTACATGTGATATATTTTTGGAATCAGAAAGAAAATATCTATCAAAATTTTATAAAATATACAGGGTATTCCATTAAAAAAACAAAAACTCATGGCTACTCGTCATAAGACATTCATGGACTTTTTGATTTATCTTCTTGTGACAAAGAACAAAACAGTTTTCCCAAGTGGGACTTTACAAAGGATCACCGTGTACACAACGTAAACTCTGCTAACTCTATATTTGCTACGTTTTCATGGATATTGAATGCGTTTTCAATATGTTTTGAAAACTTTTTTTTCATGAGTTTTCATGACAGGTTTTCAAATCGATTTTGAATCGATTTGAAAACGGTTTTCTAACTTTGATATTTGGCAGCTGAAATATGCCATAGTTGTCAAACATTCATTTTTGAGTTTTGGTACTTTTAAAAAAAATATGTATTTTATTCAAAAGATGATGTTGGCCCTTGCCACATATTTTTTTTTATTACTACTCTGTTTGCAAGTGGAAGTGAAGAAAGAAATGCTGGACTGGCATATGTGCATAGCACATACACTTTCAAGCCAAATATTTCTTTTATTTTCCATAATTAATTTTTTTAAAGTCTTTAAAAAACAAATCTTTAGTTATTTAAGTAAGATTATGTTATTAATCTTCTTTTTTCTATATACTCTACCAAATTTTAGAATGCCGGTTCCACAGTTTCACTTCTATTTCTCTCTTTCTCTCAAAAAGAGTGAGAGCAATAAAATATAATTTAGCCGCCAAATGGTAATCTGACGCAATACGCATGTGTAAACTCAATCCCCGTTTTCATGGAAAATCGGTATTTCGATCTCCATACGATCTTGATACAACCCTAAAAATTTTCAGGGTCGGATCTAGATTGAAATCGATTTGAATACTGGAAAAACAGGCGTTTTCATGGACGGTATCGGATTGAAATCGTTTTCAGAACGAACTCAATTCCCATGAAAACGTAGCAATTGTTGGGCACCGGTAAATCAAATGTTAAATTAAAAAACCCGTTCAAATTCCTCGTAAAAAATGAAAATATATTACTATATAATATAATTAAGCCACTGTTTAATAAATTTCACTACACAGTAGAATTTAGTAAACAGTTGGTTAATATTCCGTATAGATTATGGAGTTCCACCAAGAAATGTCAATTCAATAATATATTTTATTCGTATAAGGTATTCCTTCCTTTCTTTCGCAATTTCCTCAGGCGACCCACACCTGTAACAGCATTTAAAAATATTTCATTAAAACGTTCTCCTGATATCTTGTCGTGTCAAAAACCAATTCCCAAAACCTGAATGATACGTTTTAATCGACTTTGGCTTCGACACAGGTCCCCATAAAAATTGGGATTTTATCGAAGGTTGTGCCAAAATTACACCCCACACTGGCGACACATTTAATGCTGAAAAGTTGCGCTGCTGAGGTAAAGGCAGCGGTGTTGTCAATTTGTAACTAAATCAGATCACCGCGTTAGTAATTTAATCCTTAGGGTTAATTTTACAACCAAAGGTAAAGTTCCGGATTAAACCATAGTTTAAACTTCAGTTTAATCTCTGGATTAAACCATTGGCAAACAAGTTGCTCAATTTTATTAGTCGCAGGTAAACCACGGCCAGAATTGAAAGAAGAGCCTGCTCTTCTATTAGCTGTAGAATTAGGAGCACAAAAAGTTTTTTCCTAGTTTAAAAATACTACATTCTCTTGGCATATAGCGTTGATTATATCAACCATATTTTTAAAATGGTCCACCAATAAGAGCCAAAGCCAGCATGGTCACCAAATTTCATAAAAATCAGTGAAGTAGTTTTTGAGATATCAGCGTTGGTTGCAGACAGACGTACAGCCACACGCCACAACAAAAAATGTTCAGAATTGTGTGTGAGAATAAAACTTACTGGTCTGTGGGATGTTCCAACTCTTGTTGAATTTCCTCGTGCACAATTTCGCATGTCTCTTTAGATAATCTAAACTTCTGTTTAAAATCCACGTCGTGGTGCTCCTCCAAAGGATTTGTTATATGACGAATAATTTTTGGTCTTGTAGGTGCTGTGACAATGTCAATAATTGCTTCATCATCTTCATCCATTAATTCCAGTTAATCAAAAATAAATTCTAAGTCATCGATCATAGCGATTTCACTAAATGCTTAAATTTTGTTTTTATCAAAAACAAATTTTAAATAAATTTTCAATAACTATTTTGAAGTCAGAATCTTACAGTAACTAATAAACTGAAGTTTAAGCCACACCCAGACCGCCGGTAACGGTTAAACCGAAGTTTGTTGGTAAACTGCACCTATAAAACGTAAAAAGTTGACATCCGTGTTTTAAGTTTTGACGTTTAACAATGGGTTGTAAAATTGCGCCTTGGTACACATCGCTTTGTTGCCGTCGCCTTCACAAGTATCAAAAAAGTTGTTAGTAAAATACACGTTCATAAATAGTTACGACGGTGAATATAGTTGCGATCAACGTTTAGTCGTCGTAAACTTGTCGAAGTCGACTTCAGTTTCCAAGACAGCTTTGCGGAAAAGAAAAATTATAAATAAGTATAAATATATTAAAATTTTATAAATTATTTATTAATATACATTACAAAAATCAAAGATTTTCAAAAGTATTATAAAAACGAATTACAAAAATATATTAACTGCTAAAATCCATCGTATTTTAAAGTTGAAAATGTGTTTTATTAAAAATTAAAAAATAGTTTTATTTATTTAAAAAAATATGTATTACCGTTTAATATCTTTTGTTTTAAGATTAAATATATGTTTCATTGATATTTAATGAATTAAAATAAATATATTTAAAATTAATTTATTATTTATTAATATATGTTATAAAAATCAAATATTTTAAAACACGAAAATTATATATTGTATAGATGTAACATTAAATTGTTACGAAGGTGTCTTATCTTTTTTTCTTTATTCTGTCCAATCCCTTTCCAACATCTCTTGATTTAGTTTTTGTCCGATTTAAAGTTTTCTTTCTTCGCGTTTACGCGTTTACGCGTTTCCCTGTATTTTTTTTTTAGCCAAACATCATCTTCTTCTTTCTTGGAAAATAGTACCAAATTTAGTAAAAGAAATACATATAAAATCTGGTAAGTAATTCATAAAAACGTAATTCTTTTAAATTTGTGTAAAAAAATTTAAAAAAACACCGTTCATATGTTCATAGAAGTTTACAAACTAACGTTAATTTTTTTTTAAAATACTAATAAAATTAAATAGGACCAAACCAAGTCAGGGTTAGATTTTGTCCTAAAAAAATACTTTGACAGGGCAATATAATTCCTCTACATACAATTATTTTAATTGGTTTTTAAAATTAGTGTTTCCTATGTAAAATGTCTTTAAATTTTTTTCTTTGTTTAGGTTTGCTGTACTTGCATTTAAAAAAAAAATATCACCTAACTTACGCAAAGCAAACCCGCTAAACATTTTAACACCTGAAGTTTCCCACTCTCTGTGATAAATTTTAAACAGTATAAAGAATTTTTCATAAAGGATAAAAATAAGAAAACAAATCTATTTGCGCCTCGATCTGTTTCAAAACTTACTTTGAAATTCTGTAGAAGTTCTGGCATTTGCCAATCTTCTAAGAGCTTTTGCAAATCATTTATAACTTCTCAAACTGTTAGTTTTTTCTACGCACTTACTCTTAAACTATCGTAGAACGGGTATAACGAAAGATTTTTTCAAGTTTTGGCCTTTGTCAGCGTGTCATCGTGTCCTACGATTGAATATCCAATGAGACTTTTAAAATTTCAAATTTTACTGAGCTTAATTTTTAGTTTTTTTTCACTTGTAATATTTTACGGAAAAATTGTAATAAAATTACTTTAGATTAAAATAAGTTCGCGTTTTATTTTAAAAAATATATTTTGTTAAAAAAACTTTTTAATAGGTATATTGTTTTTTAAAATTTAATAAAAGGAGGTATTAAATTTTAAAACATTCATATTTTTAAAATATTTTTTAAAATATGTATATTTATTTGTAAAACACATGATAATTAAAATCTCTAAAAAATAAAATTATATTTAAAACAAATATATTTTCTTTAAAACACAATTTATTAAGAAATGAAATGCATTTTTTTTCAGTGTACAATTTATCTATAAAAAGTTTGAACGTTGTGCAATTATAATTTTAAAAACTTGCACAACTAAAAATTGCTACTTGGGGCTGAGCTTCTGATATACTATTCTGTGAGGTCCCCGAGTTTGCATTTCCCCCAGCCTTCCGGTATCTTTCACCATTAAAAAAAACTTTTGGAAACGTTTTTTCTTGATTTCTACTGGTCGGAAACAAAAGGTAGCGACAAACATTATTTATCATGGGCTGAACGTCTAAGTTAGTTCTCAAAAAGATAGAGGACGGCAAAGTTACCAAAAATCAGTTTTAACATATTTTGATCACCAAAAAATAATGTTTGCCAAAAGGTTTAAATTATAAAGTTGGAGGTTTCAAAAAATTCTACAAAAAACGGTTATATTGTTTACAATTAATCTAAGTCTCAGCGACTGAAAGATCGGTACTTAGTTGACCAAATTTTTCGGTGCCGGATAAAAAACTCTGATTAGTTACAGTATGTTTTCCAAAAATAAATTTTTATCGATAACGGACTAAAAATATATTAAGATATAGATTAATACAAATTACGAATTTGTTTTTGTTTAAAGTCATAGAATAGGTATTTTAAAAAAATTAGGTAATACTATAATTACTTTGGCGTTGTAGTAACTTGACAATTAAAACGTTCCTCAAATCAATCAACAATTAAAAATAATACCAGTCTAATGCTCTACCAGCTGAGCTACCGAGGAACTGGCTATTCGCATTAGACTGGTATTCTAGAGGTCCCGGGTTCAAATCCTGGTCGAGGAAAAACTTTTTTCCGATTTATTCCCTCACCCTTTGCCCTCTACGCCACAAATCTTTTCTGTAAATTTATTAGGGCGCTAAATTTTGACTTCATTTTGTAAATATGTTTGGCTGAGTTATTAGTCGGAAATTCGCCATCTGACACCTTCTATAAAACGCTATATGTCCTGTATCGTTGGTTGATAGATAAATAGAAATTTCGTACAACTAATAATCGTGAATGTGTACCTCCTTGTCTTTATAATATGTCTAGGTTTTTAAAGCCGCAGTAGGCTTCAAAGATCTCCCCACTACTAACAAATGAATCAGACGAAAGGATTTCCGAATAGCCAGTTAAAACCCCAGTTCCTCGGTAGCTCAGCTGGTAGGGCATTAGACTGGTATTCTAGAGGTCCCGGGTTCAAATCCTGGTCGAGGAAAAACTTTTTTCCGATTTATTCCCTCACCCTTTGCCCTCTACGCCACAAATCTTTTCTGTAAATTTATTAGGGCGCTAAATTTTCACCTTCATTTTGTAAAGTAGTCTATTTTAGAACGGTCCTAAGTTTCAGTGAAATTTTTGGTTTTAAGCATTTTAAAACAACCCTCCTTGAGTTTTGGACATAGTTTGATTTATTAGAAGAATTTAAGTAAATTTGTTTATTGAATAATCGTCTTAACACAATCTTTTGTTTGCGGAGTTTAAATAGTACACACTCTGTAGAATAAATTAAAGTTGGGGTTATATGTCACTCTAATTAAAACTTACCCTTGTTAATTAATTAACTATTTTGTATTTATTTAAAAGGTGTTTTTATTTACGAAATATATTAAAAAAGTTCTCTTCTTCTCTTTTATGTCACTGTAGAAATGTCAGTTTCCAAATATTAGCTGCATTCAAATCACAAACGGCGAGTTCGGATCTCTTACCTTTGCTTGTACCTTAACTTGCATCAACCTCTACTGATGAAAGCTACAGCTTTGAAATAAGTGGGGCTTTGAGTAAGGAGAGTTTTCTTGACTGAGTTTCTAGATAACCTCAATGTTTTAGTGTCAGTTTGTAAATAAATTATTATAGTTGTTTTGGGTTTTTTTGTTTGGTATATTTTTCATGCATAATCAGTGACCTTCACTTATGTTTATTTTGCCTCGTAGTGCTCTCATAAATATATATTTTGTGCTGAAAACTGGAGGTGTTTTATTGGTTAATAAACAACTTGGGATATTAAATAAGCTAAATCGATCCGTAAAAACTGTTACTAAAGGAAATTATAAACGAGCTTATTACCAATTGCCACAAATCACTCCTTTCTGGGGGCTATAATTTTAAAAATCAACAACTTTATAACCCTAAGCACAGTATTCATCATTTGCCTTTTGGAAACCTGTCAGAAAAAATTAGTTTTAGAGTATTTTCTCCTAAACTATGGTATATTTTGAGAAAAAAATCAGTTTTTCAGTGGTATTTTGCAAAAACCAATAAAAAATAATCAATAACTTTGTGTCTTTTCTGTATGAGTAAGTGTTTTTTAAAACTTGGTTTTAAAATTTAGTAACTTCCACAGGTGCAAACATTTAACATTTAACACAACTCCTATCGTGTTAGTGTCCTTTTCTCGACCTTCGCCGCCATATTGACAGAAAACTAATGGTTTTTCTGTCACTTTTGAGTGAAAATGGCGGCGAAGGTGGATTAAAGGACACTAAATTGGTAGGAGTTGATCGGCCTGTATGGAGAAGGTACTGATTAAGGTCTATTAAGCTTATACTGGCGATAAATACTCTCTAACCTTAGATTTTAGTTAGACCGTGCTAAATTCAAGTATAGAATACAAAATCATATATATTTTAGTAAATTTTAGTAAATTAAAAAATGCTAAAATTGACAAAATGATATGCTGGATTCTAGAACACTATTTGTTTTCGCGTTTGAGATAATATCACAATTTTCTTTATTACACTCTAAAGCAATAGAACAAATACCAGATTTTGCAAGCAACCATTTGGCAACACTGGCCCTTCTTTTAAATTTAGTTGTACTAAACATGTCAAACGTTAAATACGAATGCGAACTCTCAAAATGGCGTGACAATCTTCCATACGATACGATACACGTGATATTATCGACCATCTTTACAAGCAAAAATTAGTTGGACAATCATGCTTTTTTTTTGGGGTGTCAATATAAGCCCAAGGTTTATGACTTTCGTTCTTGCTAAATTTCGAATAGCAGGTTTTGCATTATAAATGTCAACTCCCACTTTTGCTTAGTTTATTATTCAAATCACCTAGATGATTCTCAATGTACTACCCAGAGCCAAAAAATTAGGGACTCTGTGGGGCACCAAAATTAACATTTTCTTTGCTTGTACTTACTTGTATGGCTGCACACTGAGCAAGAAGAGGGGATGTTAATGAAATAGGTGCAACGACAAACTTCATGGACACGGTCTTTCCCAAGTAACAATTTTTAGTCGCCATAGTTGCCACAACTAAAATATACACTAAAATAACGTTGCATAAAGTACAAAAATTAGTCATTTGGGCGTGACAATCAATCGAATAGATTTGGCAGCCCTCGGAACGTTTTTCTTTACTAAAATATTGTGGGGTTTGGAACGACCGCACAGTTAATTTATTTACGTTGTTACGACGTTTTTCTATAGTAGTTTAACGACCTCTAAATGCCATTTACTCTGGAATCAAATTAAAGTCGACTTCGAACTCGACTTCAAAGTTGTCTAAACTGTTTGTTTTTGTAAATTTATAGGTAAGAAGTTCGAAATTTTGAAATAATCATGAATTTTGATTTCGAAGATGCCGTGTAATTTGGACTTAACTCTTGATTGGTAAAATGTGACCCAAATTCTAGCATCAGAAGCATACTCCAAAATTTTTATAAAGGTAATGGTAAGGTTAAAAATATCAAATTCGATTTTGTCTTGGAAGTGAACGTAAATTTAACTTATTCCCATCTTTTTTAATTAAATATGGATTGCTTTAGTCGCAAAACAGTTAGTTTATGTGCATAACGTGAAATGTACCTTTGGAGATTGGTGTGTGTAGCACCTTCTATAATATTAGAAACAACGCCGCGAAAGGCATCACACTATATAGACGTCACACATAAAACTTGGAAGGTCACTAAATGTAAATTTACGCTTCTTGTTAAATAAAATAGTAATAAATTAATTAACATGTGACTATTTCTTATAAAAAAGGGAAACAGTCGGGTTTTTAGTAAAACGAAAAATGTCTAGTATCGCCGCCATATTGTTTTCTTTTCCTAATTTCTATCCACGACGCCATTTTAATTAATTTAAAATAATTTAAATATCTTCTTTTTTGCTTGTTTCTGATGATTTTTTAGGTAACTTTAGTAATATTTTAGGATTTTTTTGCCTTGCTAATACAGTTTAAAATAAGTTGAGAGAAGAAATAAGGCTCGCTATCATCAGGTAAATTAATTCTATTTAACAGATGAAAGAGCGTTATTTTTAACATTTCTGCAATAAACATTAGGGACGGTGCATAAAGTTGGCATAGCCTGATAAAGTCGGCATTATTTTTAAACCCTTCGCACGAGGGTTAAAGAACTACTACATATTTTTAAGCAGTTTCCCCATCTGTTATAGAATGGATGCAACAAATCATCGCATTTTTCTGGAAAGTTTCAGTAAAATTTGCCAGGTAGACGGCCGCGATCTTCTTGTTTGCCTGGGCTATCCGAAACCTACGTTAGGGCTATCCGTTCAGTATTTTTTTGGGAGCGGTGCTGTCAAAATAATGTCGACTTTCATAATGTTTGAGCCGTGGTTTGTGCCGGACTTTGGGTAATTCTCAACAGGTGCGTCCAAGTCGCGGGGGTGGACCCGATTGAAGAAGTCGGTGACTAAATCCTGTTGGAGAACGTCATACCGCACCCCCCTGAAACGCAGCTCTTTGGGGTCGGTGTGGTGGAGATAGAGAGAACTTAGGTGGACCCAACTCTGGCTCGCTCTCGACTTCTCTGAGTGGTGGATCGAGAACGGGTGTGGGGGCCTTGGCTTAAACGCCAAGGCCGCGTGGATGAGGCAATACAATAAAAACCTTTCTCAGGGAACCAGGCGCACCCTGTTGTATATAACCCCCTACCCGAAGTGCTGGTGAGGTGATTCTAGCCGATTTACTCGTCTGTGAGGGAACTCCGGAAGGAACCTCCGATACCCAGGAGGTAGTGAAACTTCTAAAGATATGGATCAACAAGGAACTATTCAATGACCCAGTAGATCCGCACTAGTGCTCATTGGACACTCTATAAATGCATCAGAAGCGCCTACAGACGCCGCTGATATAAACAAATGGGTCAAAGAGCTCAGAAAGCTCCAGGTCAAAATCATGGTCAGCATGGACGGTATAACCAAAACAGATCTGACTAAAGAGCACCTGTTTGAAGTCCTTGCTACACCTAGGCCAGAAGGATTGTTGTAGAAGCCAAGTTATCCAGTCAGATTTGGATTTAGCTGTTCGGCCAATGACAGTGCGACCGAGGTAACAAAAACGGGCGCAGCCAAGCCTCAGGGACCAGTGGATCGGGTTCCTCGACCAAAGAAGCTTTGGAGGAAAAGTTTTGCTGCCAGCAAGAAATGCCGAACTGAGTAAGCCGGAACTGTTGGCAGGCCGTTTTTACTGAAAGGTGCTGTCCATTGCACTCCCGGACAGCGATGGCTCCTTCATTGCACTACCGAAATCTGTATGAAATAAAAAGTTGTAACTTCCGGAAGTTGTAGTTTTTATCAAAATTACAACAGATGAAGGATGTGAGACAGCAACAGGGCTCCTAACACACTGTTGCCTCAACAAGCACCTAGAGACGTTGGATATTACCGGAGACTCAGAGAGTCGATGGTGGATGGAAGACGAAGAATCTTCCTTGCATGTCCTGGAGTTTTCGGCTCTGACCAGGTCAAGAGAGTCGCACCTTGGGAACTATCTGTTGGTCCCAGGCGATGTAAGAAGGTTGCAGCCCAGAAAAATCTGTTTTTTTGCGAAAGAGGCAGGCTTCCAGAGCTAAACCAGAGATAGTGGGCGTGCAACGGGCCCAGCAAGGTGGTCTACGGACATGAGACATGTCCCGCCCGCACTTCTACAGTCATTCATTCATAGGTCGCATGATATGAGCACGTTTAGATGACAACAATGTCAGAAATACTATCAAAAATGTTAGATAACCAACTTAGAGGTAGCTGGAAGTGTTATAAAGTATTACAAGGGGGTTGGAAGGGGGTTTTACACGAGAAATGGGAGGATGTGTTTCAGTAATATTATATCAGGTGGGTAAAATGCCTACAAATATGTAGTAGTTTTTAAATTTCTTGTTTTATTAAACTTTATTGAAGTCAGGCTATGATAACTTTATCTACCGATAAGTCCCTACAATGCTTTTTAGAGTCAGGGTAAACACCTCTAGATTCACAATCGGATACCACCAAGTTAGGAAAGCCCTCTCTAGTGAATATTTCTCCCTGGAGACCTGAGAAAACACAATTCTCGTACTATGAATTTATGGCAATTTTTAGTCTGGAATGATTTATCTTCGGTGTATATATACTGCGGTTTGTTGTTTTTTTTTTCTTTTTTTTTGCTTTAAATTGCTTGGTACTATTAACAATGTTACTACTGTTTTTAACAATTTAATTATGTCGGTCTTAAAATTATTTATCTTATTATTTTTTTAGAAATTTTTGATAGTGACTCTTTATTAAGTTTTTGCACTGTTAAAGTTGATAGGTTTTTTTTTATCTATTTTTTTTAAATTTAATTATTTCTTTTTTCCTTAGGAAATTTTTGTTATAGAAAAATCATGTTTTTCCTTAGAAACAATAAAGGTTAAGTAAGTAAGTAAAGTAAAATACTGCGGTTATTCTTTGGGTTGACGACTTTGACAATGAGTGTAACGTCATATGACCCACCATCAAGAATATTAACCATAAGACTATTAAAAACTTTGGGAGGGGAGGGGTTAAGGATAATTATTTAAAAAAGTTGATTTCAAGTAAAAATATGACCATAATTGATACAAGAAAACACATGCTTATAAACGCGGACCTGTGCTCAAATGTAGAGTGGTAGTGTTAACCGAAAATCATTTTTTTCACAAAGTCCATTTTAGAATAAAATCGTAAAAATGAAAGATGTTACGGCGCCACAGGCGAAAAATTTGACATTTTATGATTTTTTAAAGATTTTTTTTTGATTGCGACAATTGTAACCAGGCTTCTGGGGGAGAGTTAACATCAACCCCCCCTTCGGTGCGCCACTGTTAAAAAGGGCAATTTGTACGCTCATATTACAAAATTACAAAAACATACCATTAAACAGAAGACTTGTTGTCCAGAGTGTGCCCTGCCAAAAAAATCACTTCAACACTCTTAAAAACTGATCAAGTCTTGATGAGATTTTAAGAGAGATTTCATAGGGTTTAGCAAGCAAGATTTTGATGAGATTTTACAAGTCTTAAAGAAGGGACGTTTTTAAAAGATTTTACAAAATTTCATGAGAAATAGGATAAAGGGATGAGAAGATTTGACAAGATTATATAAGTATTTTAAAGTATAGAATATATAGACATGGAAGTACAACCAGATTTGACAAACAAGATGCGAATTTAAAATATGTTATAAGTACCTATAAACATAAATTATTATTTAACTATCAAAATATTTTAAAAGATTTCGTAAGTTTATATCAGACCACAGGAGATATCATGAGATTTAGCAAGTAGAATTTTGATGAGATTTTAAAAGTACAAATGAAGGGATGTTTTTAAAAGATTTTCATTTGGGTATCTTTTAAAATAAAATCTGTATGAAATAAAAAGTGTTCGACTTGGTTGTTGGTCCACGATTTGGTCTAAAAAGTGTCAACTGTTTGGTTTATAAGGTTGTCCAATTTTTCTATATATTAAACAATGATATAAATGTATGTTCCACAGGCTTATCAATCACTTTTAATATGGATTCATTTAAAATCTGAAAAAAACTTGTGAATTTTTCCATGCAAAGTTGTGGCATCTGAAGGGGGCTGGGTCTTTCTATAACTACTCAAAACTGCGGAGAACATGAGATATCTCATGAAATATTATTAACGTTATTTTATATTTCCATTAAAATCTGCTCAAAATTGCTAAAAACATGTAAACTTGTCAAAACCATTGAAACCTTATCAACTTGTTTCTCTTAAAATCTGCTGAAAACTGCTAAAAACATGTGTATTCTCATAAAACCTTGAGAAATCTTATTAACTTTGACTTAATTTTTGGTGAAAATCTGCTCAAAACTTAACAAAACCAGCAGAAGCAGAGCCTTTAAAATACTGGTGAAATCTTATCAACTCTTTCATCATAAATTGTTTTAAAAACTTTTTAAAACTCCTAAAAATTCATGATGTCTGACGAGTTTTGAATCTTTTTCCAACACTAAAAGTTCATGAGATTTCACTCGAAAGTGGTACTTCATAAACCGCATGAAATACCGACCAGAACTGGTGAACTTTCACTAGTTCTTTTTTACGAGTTTTGACGCGGTATTTTTGGCAGGGTGGTTATAGTGGTAAATACCAAGAGCAAGGGTGAGTTTGTAAATCCACCGGTGATCCACTGGTGCCAACAAAAGAGTTCATAAATTTTTCGATGGATTTCACCAATTCAACAAATGTTGGCACCGATCGCCACCAGCTTCGGGAGTCGGTGGAAAATCTTCGTTGGATTAAACATAACCCTACTTTATGATTATTTATTTTTTCCAGTTTTTTTTATAACTTATTCAAACTAAGATATTTTTTTATGCATTTTGGTTAATACAGTACAGGATGCTTAATGGAGTGGTGAGCCATAATATTAATGCAAGACAGTTCAAGTGAAGAGTCTGATGATGAGCTAGACATCATACTAAATTTGAGCAAAAAACGTACTTGCATTGAAGACTATTTTGAAAAAACTGTGCCTTTAAGGATGGTAAGGCTCCATCCTTCCTTCGCCCATAAAAAATTTACATTTCCCAAGGAAGAAGGGAGACTTGGGAGCGACTTTGAATACGGCTCTTATAAGTCACATTTCCAATTTTCTCGAGCCGACGTTGAAGTATGATTTTATTATTTTAATTGTGGTTATTGGCACTCAGCTGTTTACACCGCAACGCGTTCTTTTTGTATTCGATGGAACAACGACATTTCATCACTGCTAGATCTTAGATGGATGTCAAACCCATGTGTCAACCGAATGTTGGCACCGATGTTACCCTACTTTGGTTAAAACCGAATCGCGGTAAAAACCAAATAAGAATCATCAGGCTGAAAGTCGCCTATAATTGGTTATTTTTTCGTTCTATAGTTTTGTTTAGAACTGACTATTTTTTGTGGTAAAACGCGTAAATGTAATACACTTGGTATACTTACAAAAAGAAATATAAACCACTTCTGGGATTCAAATCCTTCGATATAAAAATGGCAATAAAACCCCCAACCGCAACATGTTCAATAACGAAAAAATGAAAATCTTTTTAACCACCCCTCTCTGCGGATTTAACACCCTTTCCAATAAAGATAATGCAACAAAAAGTCGTCGAAATATTGTACGGGAGAATAAAATCGGTTTTTTTAGGTTTGGGGAGTTTATTGGTAGAGTAAAATATTTTGTTTTATTTTTTGAGAAAGATAAAAATATGCCTTCGCCAAAAACAGCTTTAAAATAAGCTGGAAAAGGCTTCTGTACTCATTTGTGTGCCAAAAGAAAATATTAGATTTTGTACTGAAAATGGAATGGATGCATGGCGAAAAAATCGTCACATTTATTACTAGCATTTCACCCGCTGTGTTGCTAGCGGCGCAATTAATAAAAAAATTGAAACAACCTATATTTAATGGGATCAATATTTTTATCAAATATAGGAGTAGTGGAGGGGGTAATAAAATATTGCATGAATTATTGAAAAAAATATATTTTATTTATTCTGGGCTTCATTTTCTTCGATTTGATATCCCACAATTGGTCAATATTTTTGTCGAATATTATAAAATTAAAAAAAAAAACACTTTTTTCGATTCCGGGCTTCATTTCCTTCAGTTTGACACCCCACTACCCATATTTTAAAAGATAAATATTTTTATCAAATATGCGGAATAAGCGAGGGGATAAGCCCCCTATTAGTAGAGGGTTGGTAGAAAAACGCTAAAACACTCTATCTATTTTATTAGTAGTGTCTATAATACCAATTTCTAAACCTCTGTGACTTTTTTCTTCTGAGATACAGAAGATCCCTTTACCCCCTTCGAAATCCAACTAGCCCTATTTCTCCACCCCCAAGAAGTTTCGAAAAACGCCAAAATACGTGTTTCCTTATTTTATAAGTAGTCTTCGCACCAATTTTCAGACAACTACTTAGAGGTAATATTTTCCAAAATCCTTTCTTAGCGAGTGCTTACGTCACAAACCCAATCTGTCCTCCAAATTTTGTGACTGTAGGTCAAGTGGTTTGACCTGTGCGTCTAAAGATATGTTGACTACCGTTTTTTTATTAGAGAGAGAAACATGTGATTTATCAGTTTACTTTATAGTTTTTTGAGAGGTTCATTTGAAATAATAAATCGAGTAAAGGTTTACTCCAAAACTTCCCTCGCTCAGAAGACCATATATTATATAAAAAACCGCTACTCATATATACATGGGTTAGATTGGGTTGGTCAGACTTTTCCAGGGTATATTCAGACTTTTCTTGGATGTATCTATACTGTTCAGGGGTGTATTCAGACTTTTCCATGGTGTACTCGGACACTTTCACAGTGTATCCAGGTTTTTCCAGGGTTTTTCCAAACTTTTCCAGAGTGTATCCAGACTTTTCCAGGGTATTTCTAGACTTTTCCAGAGTGTAGTCAGACTTTTCCAGGGTCTTTCCAGAGTTTTCCAGAATGTATCCAGATTTTTCCAGAGTATTTCTAGGCTATTCCGGGACCTTTCTAGACTTTTCCAGAATATATCCAGACTTTTCCAGAGTCTTTCCAGACTTTTCCAGAGTGTTTCCAGACTCTTCCACGGTCTCTCCAGACTTTCCAGAGTATATACTTATCCCGGGTCTTTGCAGACTTTTCCAGGGTCTTACCAGACTTTTCCAGAGTGTTTCCAGAAATTTTCAGAGTATTTACAGACTTTCCAGAGTGTATCCAGACTTTTCCAGACTTTTCTAGAGTGTATCCAGAATTTTCCAGGGTCTTTCCAGACTTTCCAGAGTGTATCCAGACTTTTTCAGGGTCTTTACACACGTTTCCAGAGTCTTTCCAGACTTCTCCAGACTTTTCCAGAGTTTATCCAGACTTTTCTAGAGTGCATCCAGACTTTTTCAGAGTGTATCCAGACTTTTCCAGAGTGTATCCAGACTTTTCCAGGGTCTTTCCAGACTTTTCCAGAGTGTTTCCAGTCTTTTTCAGGGTCTTTGCAGACTTTCCAGAGTATATCCAGATTTTTTCAGGGTCTTTCCAGACTTTTCCAGAGTGTTTCCAGACTTTTTCAGGGTCTTTTCAGACTTTCCAGAGTGTATCCAAACCTTTCCAGGGTCTTTCCAGACTTTTCCAGAGTGTATCCAGACTTTTCCAGGGTCTTTCCAGACTTTTCCAGGTTGTATCCAGACTTTTCCAGGGTCTTTCCAGGCTTTCCAGAGTGTATCCAGACTTTTCCAGGGTCTTTCTAGACTTTTCCAGAGTCTATCCAGACTTTTCCAGAGTGTATTCAGACTTTTTCAGGGTCTTTACAGACTTTTACAGAGTCTTTTCAGACTTCTCCAGACTTTTCCAGAGTTATCCAGACTTTTCCAGAGTATATCCAGACTTTTCCAGACTGTATCCAGACTTTTCCAGGGTCTTTCCAGACTTTTCCAGGGTCTTTCCAGACTTTTCCAGGGTCTTTCCAGTTTTCCAGAGTGTTTCCAGACTTTCCAGAGTGTATCCAGACTTTTTAAGGGTCCTTCCAGGCTTTTCCAGAGTGTATCCAGACTTTTTCAGAGTGTATCCAGACTTTTCCAGGATCTTTGCAGACTTTCCAGAGTATATCCAGACTTTTCCAGGGTATTTTCAGACTTTTCCAGAGTGTTTCCAGACTTTTCTAGTGTCTTTCCAGACTTTCCAGAGTGTATCCAGACTTTTTAAGGGTCTTTCCAGGCTTTTCCAGAGTGTATCCAGACTTTTTCAGAGTTTATCCAGACTTTTTCAGGATCTTTCCAGAGTTTTCTAGATCATATTCAGATTTTTCCAGGGTCTTTCCAGACTTTTCCAGAGTGTATCCAGATTTTTCCAGGGTCTTTCCAAACTTTTCCAGGGTCTTTCCAGACCTTTCCAGAGTATATCCAAACTTTTTTTGAGTATATCCAGACTTTTCCAGTGTCTTTCCAGACTTTTTCAGCGTCTTTCCAGACTTTTCCAGAGTCTTTCCATACTTTTCCAGAGTCTTTCCAGACTTCTCCAGGGTGTATCCAGACTTTTCTAGGGTGCACGGACTTTTCCAATACATTTTATATGTGCTATATATATATATATATATATATATATATATATATATGTAGATTCAGACTTTATTGTTTCTAAAAACATTTCGTTTTACATGTATTATATAATTATAGGTATATCCTCGTATACCTAAGATTTTAGTCCATTAATCACGCAACAACGACTAAACCGATTTGTAAGAAATTTGATAAGACAATAGGGTGTGACCTGAGTCTTATCCTAAGCTACTTTTTATTTAACATTTCGTTTCATAACTCGAGATATATGGCACAGAAAATTGAATTTTTCAATTGTTTTTTGCATTTTTTATGTGTTATATATATATATATATATATATATATTTATATCTTTATGTAGTCAAAAATTTTGCTATTCAAGGAGGTATCACACTGTAAGAAAAAAAAATTTTTTCTTAGGGATGAAGTTTTTTGGGGGTAGCTCCGAAGGGTCTAATAGAAGAATGCTTAAAAACAAACTGCGCGTCAACAAAAGTAATCACTATGTAAAATTTTGTTATGATTAGTGAAGGAGTTTTTGAGTAAGAGTGGCTACAAAGTAGGCGACAGAGAGACCGACAGACCGACAGACAGTACGACGGCGTCTGGTTTCGTGCTTATTACTATTCGGAACCTCAAAATTCGTAGAGGATCATGAAAATCTCGAAGTGCGATTTTTCGATGATTACATTACTTCCCTTTAGCGAGGGAAGTAAAAATCAATGTTGTGTTTTGGAATTTTTGATGAATAAAAAAAAGTAAGTTTTTCCTACAAAAGGAAAAACTTGTTAGTCAAAATAATATAGTTTTTAAATAACCAAAACTACAACTCAATTACTACAAAAATATGTGTTATTTTTTAAAATAAGAGTAAAAATTGCTGAAAAATTTTATTGATCTTTTAAAAGAATGTTTGGTCTTATACGCTACTGTAAAATGTATTATAGAAACAGGCAATATGCTACAGAAGAAGATTCAGGAGATGAAGACGTGGCCGCGTGGTAGGTAAACAACCCGCCTGGAACACAGTTTAGCAGTAAAGTGGAAGTAATAGCGCATTCCATTGAGACTTTCAGTGCAGCACTCGGATATTTCTGTTCTTTGCGGTTTTAGGTAAAAACAAGAGACAAATATATCTCAGTGTTGCACTAACTGTCTCAAAGGAATACGCTATAATAATGCCGGAGAAAGTTCAAGAGCAGGAACATGAGGATACGAAAACGTTTGGGTATAGAAAATTGGAATCCTAAGCCTGATCTGCCAATATCTTTTATTTTTAGAGCGTATAAGATAAAATTAAAACTAAGAGAAGTGAATTGTTATAGTTACTCACTAGTGAGATAAAGTAGTGGGTAAATAAAGGATGCTTTTGCCACTCCTTTATTCTACTTAATACCTAATATAACGTTACCTGATAACGTCCCTTTCTAAAAAGAAATGCATCTATTTATAAGGAGAAATATGATATAATATACCCGTATAAAAGGGAGAAAGCTGGAACCCCGCTTTTACTTTGATTTGATCACGTCCCGGCCTCCGTCATACTTCAGGAAATACTCTTAGGCTATATAAGGGCTAGTTTAGGGGCTCCAAAGGACTGAATTGGGAATCCTCAGAGACTCAGCGATAGAGGTGTATAAATATAACTAGTTTAATTGAATTACTGACTGACCGGTAACTATATATAGGGATACAAACACAAAATTACACAAATAATATAATATATAACTAGTGTTATGATAAAAAAATATTTAAATTAGTTGTATATAGCGAAAAATGGTCGACACTGAAATGCGATTGAAGTGGCGACTATATACTATTGTAAAGCAATATCTAAGTACTTTTTTATTATATTTTAATTAATTCAATATTTGTTATGTTATCTACAAATAAAAGTATGTTATCAAAATTTATTACCTTAATTTTTTTCTTTATGCAGCAAAAAATATATCTGGGCGCTGATTCTTGAATCTCTTAGAAAGATCGCATGGAAACGTTCACATCCCTTATGTTGATCAATAAGAGGGCTCAGAAGCTGCGAAGTTTATATGGTGCACGCGCAAAGCTGATTGGATTATAATTTTTCAAGAGCGCACGTACACCTGCTCAGAGGTAGGTGTATGAGATTGTAGAAGATTACAGGGCAATCGGGTGAGGTTCGACTGTGGTCGGAAAGGTTTCAGATAACTCGTGATGGCTCAAAAGCCTATCAGCCCCCTGAAGTTCTCCTAAAGTGCCAAACAATTAAAGTTGATGGCTTTTGACAACAAATTTTCACCTGTGCAGTGTTCAGAGCGATCTTTTTGAAAATCAGTAGTTTTAGAGAGAACTCGTTATCTTTTGCGAGGCATTATTTTGAATTAGAGAATTTTATCTGAGTAAAATTTTTGGACTTAGGAGGCATAAATATGAATAGAATACTATAATATTTTGATTTATACTATTATTTTTAACAAAAAAGGAAGTACAGGGTATGCAACCAACTATACCTTAGTAAGTAATGCTGGTTTTTGAGTTCGGAGTTTCATAGGGTCACTGCATTCAGAAACGTCAATATTTTTAAAACGTCAAACGTGATTGCTTGTTTTCAAATATTCTCGCGATTAATTTTTTGTGTTATTTTTATACACTTTTGCAACTCTAAGGTAAACTTTTAGCTAAATAACTCGGTAAAAAAACTTACAAAAAATATCGAAATTAAAAGAGAAGTAAGTGTCCATGGTTCAAATATGATACCTATACAATTACAATTAAAAATATCATCTGGTACAATGACTTAATAAAACAACTCATCCTAGCAATTACACAAGATGTGATGTGGCCAGCGCGTACCGCCAGATACCGAGAAATCAGGTCGCTATAAAAAAATAGCCCCCGTGGTACCAAAAATACAAAGTGAAAGAAGAAACAATGCCTCTAGGCCCGAATAACAAAAAATGTTAACATATAACACGCACGAATTCGGAGAGCGATGTGACGCTTAAGTCCCTACACCATTGATTTCATGTCCTGTTCGATTCTTGCACCAACTTACTGCATGTTGTCCCAGTTACCAGTGAGCTGGCAACCCAGGTTGAGTTATAAATCGACGCGTTCGACTTGTTTTCTTTTTCATTTTTTTTGCCAAGATTCAAGTTAAACCCATGTTGCGGGTAATTGACTGCAATTTGATTTGACAATTCTTGCAGACCTTCCAGAGTGTCCCTGCAAATATGACAGTGTGAATGTCGTAAGAGTATTATAGTTAATTTTTATGCCGTTTATATGAAGTAAGGGCACTTTTTTAAAATCAATGCTTTTTCGAGTTCGGTGGCATCGACTGGGTGACAGATGAATAGGGACGTCATCAACGATGAATGTCAGATTGGCCATTAATCACTGAATAAAAAAACGTCCCGTTATAAATTACTTTGATACACACCTTAACTCCTACTCAAGACATTCTAAAGTGGGACTTTAAATCCATTAAATCATATTTGGCTACGGTTTTGACTGGTAAACAGAAAAAACTCAAGCACAATTCTGCCGTGTTAATAAATAAGAGCGAATGTTAGAAATTTGCGATCTTCACTATTGCATTTTCATAATATATATCATCATAGCTTTATTTTAAACCACTTTTTATTTTCTTTTTAATTTAATTAAATTCAGCGAATGTGCCATGAAATTAACTTTCAGATCATATTGTTTGGCAAGAAGAGCGAAAGCAACAGTTCGCAGCGAATGGGCATTTTTTTTGCACATTTGCTCTTTTTCCTTAATATTTTGCCCTATTGTGTAATACAATCGCTTGGAAGTGCGCCGCCCCTTACACATTCGCTGTTCCTTAACAATATATTTTTCGCGCCTGTTTTCAAGTGCGTAAGCGAGTGTGATGTATTCTTATTCCCTTTAGATTTACATTATAATAAAATATTATTTTTGGATCCAAAGTTAGTTTATTATTATGTTTACCTTTAAAACTAGGAAATAATAATATTTTATTTATTTTTACCTTTTTAATAAACTGGAGCAATTTATTGTCTAATTGGCGTTTAGATTTTTTGTTTTTCTCCTACGGCGCAATTTTTACGAGTTTATAAAATTTTTGGTTTGCGCACTGCGGTACAATTTCATTTCTACGTAAAAACTGCTTTAAAATCTACTTCTCGTTTTTTATTATACAGGGTTGGCCATTTAAAGGGGTTCACCTGGATTTTTTCAAAAACTGTAAAGAATTGGAGAAAATACTGAAACACATCGATTTTGTTTATTGCTATCTTTAAATTTTTATAGCGCGCATCCCCTTTGAGGGGTAAAAATTACCCCTATATTTTGAATAGGGAAAGTAGATCGAGTGATACCTTGTTTTGAAGGTCTCCTGAATGTCTTGACAATCGTGTAAAAATTTCGAAAGTCTATCGATTCGTTTTCAAACAAAATCGATGTGTTTCAGCATTTTCTCCTTTTCTTTACAGTTTTTGAAAAAATACAAGTGAAGCCTTTTACACTTTCAAGAATACTACCCCAGAGATAACACCTCTTGTCTCTTTAGATAATCCACCATTTACTTTTATTTAAATTGTCTGGGTTCAGTATAGAATTACAACTACCTTTAGGACACAATTCAATGTCTATAAAAATATGAGCTTTTCATGTTAAATTTATCTTCTAATTGTTCCCTCCTTTTTTTACTATATTTTTAATACACTTGTGGGGTCTTTACAATCAACTTCCTTAAAAAATTGGTTTAAAAAACATTATGTTTGACAGAACTCTCTAGAATTAAGTTTTAACTGTGAAATTTCTTTATTTGTTTGGATTGCTCATCACATATCTTGGATAATTATAACCCCCTTGGGGACCCGCCTTTTGAGTGAACTGAGTCCGAAGGACTAACATAGGGAAATAATATTTTTTTCTTTCAGAGGAAATTTGCGCCGTGCTTTTGAACCTGGCTTGAATCTTTTTAGCGTTGGTAGTGTGACACCCTTGGTGGTTCAATGTGAAAGTGTGAAAGCATTCATTTTGTTTGGAATGGGTCTGATAGTGCGGTGCGGTTGGCTTTTGGTCGTTTATTTGTTCTTTCAAATGCTTGATTTAACAACGTTCTCCTGGTGTCTTTCCTAGGTATATTTTGTAGTTTTAAGCCACTGTTAAAATGACGTAAAACAGCTGTAAGTGTTTGTTAGGAATGTGAAAAATGTCTTCGGCGTGAAAAATTTGGTAAGATTTTCCTTAATTTTAATGAGCATATCTTATATTTTAAGTAAGCGTTTATGTATGTACTGTTAGTCATAACTAGTCAATTTGTTTTTATACAAAATTAACATTTTTATTAGGAAAAAAATATTATCAATCTTAAACAAAAATTTTCCAACCTCAAAAAATGTTCTAGCTAAAAGTCGTTTTTAAATTTTTTATTCTGTTTACTTTTACAGTATTTTAGTCAAAATTTTATATTGGTATGTTCTTTTTTTTGTTGTAGAACCCTTGAAAATGGCTTTCAACTGAGGACGAAACGCGTTGGGATTTTATGTAAATAAAGTCAACATTTTTTACAAACAACTTGACTTATTTATGATTTTTTTGTGGAACAAGGACGCCTCTCTTTTTCCTGTAATTTTCATATTAGACTCGATCAAAAGCTTTTTCATAATCTATGAAACATTCTTCTCTCAATTCATGTATTTCCACAAAAGTATAACTTAAATGAATTCAAATATGATGAACTCAAACATTTCCGCTTAAACGCATAAATTTTAAGCAAAATGGATAGTATTGCAGGGTCTTTAAAACACATTATTATATAAGTAGTTCATTTTTTATGTTAATAAACTATGTAACTGCTTAAGAGATTTTGCAATAAACCTTAGTAAAGCTAACTTCAAAAAAGTTGTTCTTCTTAAGTATTTTTGTCAAGAAAATTAACATGTAAAACACAAGTTACCTACTAAAGTGTCGTTTCTTATATATGGACATATAAGAGATTTATTTACCAAATACACCTCTTTAGCTTATTTGTTTCGTTGATTACGATTTCTCTCAAAATTAGATTAAAATTCGTTTCTAACAAAACAGCAGAACAATGAAAAACAAAGCTTTCGCCGTTTCAGGCTTTTTTATTTGTTTTTCTGTAGCCGCCACTTTAAAAATCCTGCGACGTTTGCAGAAAAAGTCATTAAGGCCGATTGTATTGGCACTCTCGGTGTAGGTATTTTTTTTATCTGTCCGAACGTGGCTGATAGGACGCGGGGGCTGTTTTAAGGAGAGCGTCGATGTGGGATGCAGGCATTAGGGGAAAACAAAATCTTATGCATCTAATAGCCTAGGATATTCCTAGAATTTCAGGCAAATATCTTTTAAATAACTTTATATTTAGCACATAAAAAGTACATTTTAAAGAAATTCTTGTACAAGCAGACATCTTCGGTTAGAAAACAGAGCATAAAATTACTCTCCTAAGACGTCAAAAACTAAAAAGTTTTCAAATAAACATTAATAAAATTTATCAAAAACAACCTCATGGAGCCACTATGCATAGTTAGAGGTTGCATGCCTACTCTGTTGGTTATACACCTAACTGATTTCGGAACTTCATTGACTTCAATTGTACTCGTAACTGGTTTGGGAACTAGTCGATCAAACAGTCGAATTCAATAGTTTTAAAACCAGTTAGTACAGTAGACCAAGTTTTCACTTTCTTGTTTTTCTTGAACTTCACCATAAGAATTGGGAATATTTTCCGTATTTTGTTACATGCTAACATATCTAAACAGGACTCGTTAATCAATGCTCCTTGGTTTCTCTAATTCTAAAATAATTTTGGTAATTTTGATAGAGGAACGGCACCAAATTTGAGATAAGCTGTCAATTTATTAAAAAAATAATTACCCTGTGAAACATTAATAACGTTTGTGAAAAATAGGTGATCTCGTACTGTGTTTTTTAGTGGGTAGTTATTAGTAGAGGCCCTGTATCCAATTTTTGAAAGTTATTGTTTTATCAGAGGTAAGCAACTCAATTTGGCCAGTTGTTGATAATTTTTTTTGTGTGTTGGCAGTGATAGTTGGCAACCACTAACGATAAATTTTTTATCGTGATTATTTACATTCCATTCCAAATTGCTAGGGACCAGATTTTTGACACTGACAATGACAGTTCCATTTGGTTTCTGGGTTTAATTATCAGCTGCCACATTGAAATTGTCCTGGAGAATTTGGAATGAGGTATACATGAGGTTAAAAAATCGAATATTGCACTATAAAAAACTGTAAAAATACTAGTGCCTACGACTTTGTATTGTTGCACTGTGGAAAGAGATCACGCATTTGCCAAACTGGAAAATTAATAAAAATAGGCGAATTGCAAGGTAAGTAAGATTGGCTTAATATAAATATTATTACATATTATTTTTATTAATATGTATTAAGAAAAAGACTAACAAAAAGAAAAACCAATAAGATTTTTTATACAAAAAAGAAGTTAAAAAACCTCAACCGAAAAGAAACTAAAAAACTAAAGATCAAAAGATCATGGGTGGAAATAACGAAAATTCAAACTTGGATGAGCATCCCACAACTACTGATAAGCCCACAGCGTGGGCTTATCAGTAGTTTCACATACTCACAAAGAGGCATCGTTCCGCACTAGTACTTATCCAAGTTACCTGATACGAATTCGTCCTGGCGTGTTAATATTTCCAGTAGGATTATGCTCCTAAGGCAATTAAAACAAAAAAGAAGTTAAAAAAAACTCAAAATCAGTTACTTCAACCGAAAAGAAACTAAAAAACAAAAGATCAAAAGATCTTGGGTAGGAATAACGAAAATTCAAACTTGGATGAGCATCCCACAAGGAACACACAAAAGATCAAAGCGAAAAGAGAAATGATTAAGCGATGTTTCGCCCAGGGTAACCAGCGTGGGCTTATCAGTAGTTTCACACACTCACAAAGTGGCATCGTTCCGCACTAGTACTTATCCAAGTTACCTGATACGAATTCGTTCTGGCTTGTTAATATTTCCAGTAGGATTATGCTCCTAAGGCAATTAAAACAAAAAAGAAGTTAAAAAACTTCCAAATCAGTTACTTCAACGAAAAGAAACTAAAAAGCAAAAGATCAAAAGGTCTTGGGAGGAAATAACGAAAATTCAAACTTGGATGAGGATCCCACAAGGAACACACAAAAGATCAAAGCGAAAAGAGAAATGATTAAACGATGTTTTGCCCTGGGAACCAGCGTGGGCTCATCAGTAGTAATACCTATTAATAACATTTTGTGAAAAAAATCAACCTTTCAAAAACTGTCTGGAGAAATTGTGAAAAGAGATAACAAAACATCAGTCCATTTTATAAAATTGATTTTACCTGCAAATATAATTTCCAATTTTAATTTTCAAAGGCATTTTAAATCTTGCCTAAAAATAAAGGTAACCAACCTGATCCAAATACAACTAAAGCGTATTTTTTTGGATTATTTGTTTGCAATTAATTTCGCTTTTCCATGAAGACACAATTTCCCAAGTCTTCCAAAATATAAATAGGCCGCTGTTTAGCATTTTTATAAAATTTTATGTTTTATTTCTTAAGAATTAGTTTTTTGTTCATGTTTCACTTGAAACGTTTAAAAAACTTGCTACAGGCCGGCCGCAGCGCCGTATCGCAGTGGGCACCGTATCTGCCTGCCGCACGGAAGGTTCCGGCTTCGAATCCCGGCTAGGTGCATGGATATTTTGTGTTTGTCTTTAACTTTGCATAAACTTCGCTAACACAGGGCATTGATTCTGTAATGGATGGAAAGTCCCAGTATAAAAAAAAGACTTCTAAAAAATGTCTCAAATTTAGTTATTTTCCTCTAAGAAAAAAAAATACCAATACATCGACAGATATATAATATATTGAAACCCTTAAAATATCGCGGCGCAAAAAGAGTGGAAAAGGGGGTGGCTGGAGGATCGACAGCCGGCAGGCAGGAGAAAAGAAAAAAAATGGCAAGCAATTGGTATGCAGGACACAACAGGCTGAGAAAACGGCGGGCGACCGGAACCGGCGACGGGATCAATACCACCACACAAGAAAATATCCGAAAAGAGAAACTAACACGCCAAGAAACACGGCTCTATAACTTTCTTTATATTGTTCCAGGTATTTGGATGTTTTTTTTAGCTCAGGGCATAGTTTTAAAAGGGGAATAAAAAACATTTTAGTTACGTGTAATATTTATAAATTATCTTACTCATGTTGCATAAGACAAGTAGGATTTTGGAGAGCTACAGCGATAATCCTTTTGACTAAACAGGGTGTATCATTAAAAATGTTACATCTGGATGTTCTCAAAAACTATTAAAAAATTTGAAAAATCTCAAAACACGTCGATTTGTTTGCAAGGGGGGCACATTTTATCTATCTTGAAATTCGTGTGAAATGCTACCCCTTAAATTGAAATAGGGAAAGTGGCATCTTATTCAATTCATTAATCAATTAGTTTCTGAGATATTCGCCTCTGAATTTGGCATGGGGCAAAAAAACTTTTTTTTGATAGATTTTCAGACGCAAAATAAAATTTCCTGAAACACGTCCCTCTCTTTTCCATTAGTAGTAGTAGTAATAGGGAAGTGGGTCAAAGGTGACCTAATTCAAAAGATATTTTGAATACGTTTACACACCTGTATTTTGGCGCGCAAAAAAAACGTTCTTTTGGATAGATTTTAAAGGCAACATAATTAATTTGTTTTGATGGCAACTTCCATTGCAAATATCTCAAAAACTTATCGCCAAATTTGAGAAAATTTATTAAGTGTCGTGTTCTGGGAATTTTATTCCTTCTTTGAAAATTTATCAAATTCTTTTCTACCTCAATAACCAATTCCGAGGTGAATATCTCAACAACTAATCGGCAAATTTCAAAAGTTTTTATTGATGTATAAAGGTAATCCAAATACCTTTTAAATAAGGTGCCACTCGACCCATTTTTCCTATTCAAATTTAAGGGTGAATTTCATCTCTTGAATGGGAAGCTTTCTACGAAAATTTTAAAATAGCCAGAATATACTTCCTTGGAAAACAAAATCGACGTATTTAAGGAAGATTTTTTTTGCCTTATGCCAAATTCTAGGCAAATATCTCGGAAACTGATCGTCAGATTTCCAAAATTTTGACAGGCTTGTAAAGGTAATCCTAATACCTTTTAAATAAGTTGCCACTTGACCCACTTTTCTTAGTATAATTTTAAGGGTAAATGTCACCTTTTGAAGGGGGATCAATTCACAAGAATTTCAAAATGTGTCCCCCTTGCAAACAAAATCAACATGTTTTGGCCTGTTTACTTGTTCCGCAGTGGAAAAAAACTAGGTCTTAATTTTTTACAAACTTATATTATGATATATTTAACTTAACATAAATTTTTTTCTAACACTTGTAGAAACTCAAATTTTATATAAAATTAAAGAATATAGTATGTCTTAAAATAGCGCTTCCGTGTAACTACAGTAAGTAAAAATCATCTCGATCTCGATCGAAACGAATCATTTTGGAAACTCGAATAATTTTTAGGTTAAGATTTTACTTAGTTACTGAATAATCCAGTTAATAAAAACTTTTTTTTATACCTTCATCAAAAACATGATTTTAGTAACTGTCTGCAGATAACTAAAGCATGTGTTTTTCATTTACCGATGCAAAAAAACTTTTTTTTTTGATCACGAGTGCAAAAAAAGATTTCTGTCCCTTTTTTATCCAAAGTTAAAGAGAAATAGTGGAAAGTAGTAATATTGAAAAAATCTAATTATTCTTGTCTAAGAATTAAGCCATTTCCGACAGTTTTCACCAAGTATTTACGAAAAAATCATTTAAAAATATCGTGAAAATATCAAATTGACAAAGATTAAAATGTCGCAACAATGAACGTCACCGAGTAAAAAGACACATCGCTATGGAAACGATTGTTATTTCATTTACCAGCCGCCTTGATTTATATAGTAAAGATGTTATGTTGCGAGATGTTCTCTTCGTTTCAGATTTTTAAAAGTATTTTCCTATTTTTTTTTTTTGGATTTTTTGATAAAGGTATTAAAAAAATAGTGTTAAAAACTCGTGGCTAAAATGTGTTTTTTTTACTCGGCAACGCTTGTAAAAAAGCACTATTTTAGCCACTAGTTTTTAAAACTAAAATTTTGGGGTCTTGTAAAAAAAAAATTAGGCATTGTTCAAAGTTAGTTAATTTTAAAATTATTTTATTTTAAACACAATTTGTAGTGGAATTTTCTTACCGAATACCGCTAGAGGTTAAATTAAATACTGAAATTTTTTCCCGCATATGAATACTTTTAGGAAATTATCCCTTGTCTCCGGTTGGCGATAATTTTCAAAATATTCATGAACTCGTAAAAATGTACGGAAATAATTTAACCTCTTGTAAGGACAAACAGAATAAGGCTGGAATTTATAGTCGATTCTTAAGGCCTTCCTACGGAGAAAGGCTTGCTGAAGGCCACTCTGAAGTCGCGCAATATGTGGCAACGTTGCATTTTTGCTGGTTTTTTTGTTGGCCGACGTCAGGTTTTAGCCAAAACAGGATTTTGTGTGTTGAACTGTGGTAGTTGTCAAGAATGTTAGGTTATTTTTTAGTTTGTGTGATTTTACTGATTTTGTTAAATTGCATGTTGTAGTTTTTAAAGCTATATAAGCCATGGAAAAACGAAAGGAGAACAGAACTCCTTTTTCCAATGATGAGAGTACTTGTGTTCACTGGTGTCAAAATTTTCCATAATGGAATAAAAAAAAAACAGACGCATATGCCACATCACTTCAAAGAAAACAAAGGACATGGGAAGAAATAAGCAAATATTACAACAGCAATATTTCTGCATAATTGAATTGAATCGTCGGTTCTATCGACAGCCCTCTTCTATTATCTTTTTTTAATTCATCATATACAACCCAATGAGCATTTTTAGAAACTTCTGGTGGCAGACATTTATATAATTATTATAAAGAGGGTTCCATTGATACCCTAGGGTATTTAGAAGTTTCCTACAAGAATTGAGTTTGTATATTTGTTTTATTAAAGGCTCTAAATTAATGGTACCCTAAAGTAACATAAAACTGGCGTTAACAATATTTCCATGGACATCTTTATAAAAATTAAAGTCATCCACCAACATATTTATAAAAATATAAGTCATCAGTGACAAAAGTTATATAAATTGGTGTTTGAAATCTTTCTGTCAACCCACCTATAAAACCATAAGTAACTATCAATTAAAGATATATAATAGATTGGTTTTTAAAATGTTGCTATCAACCCACTTATAAAACTTAATTAACCAACAACAAATTTATATAAGATAAGATTGAAAATATTTCGAGAGACACTTATAAAAACTTGGGAACTCACACACAATAGTTATATAAATTGGTGTCTGTAATATTCTTATAAACTAATTCATAAACCTTTTTTGCCCATAAGGTTTTTTCTATAATGTTGTTATTAATTTCTTTATATAGTGATTATACTACAACTGTTTTTAGAACAAAAAACAATTTTAATTTATTTTGGCAATATAATAACAAAACAAACAAGATTTTTTGAGGTTAATTTTGTGACATTAAAAGGCGCGTTTTTGCGGCATTAAAAGGAGTGTTTTTGCGACATTAAAAGGCGCGTTTTTGCGAGATACCATACCATTATTATCTTGTTTTAATTACATCAATCTGAGAGAGATAAAAGATCCAAATCTTCTTGAGATAGTTGCCGATGACAGATATCGGGATCGAATACATTTCACAACCGATTCCCATGCGCAGTCACCCTGACTCAAAAAACTCATCACGTGGTCCGACATGAACTTGTATAGGCAAATCTCGCTTAGACCACGTGATACGTGTTTTGATTCGGGGGACCCACGAATGAGAAACGCATGTATGGGAACCGTGTTTTAGAAAAAGAGAACAATATAGTAACCGTGTTAAGGTTGCAAAAACGCACCGTGAAACGTCGAGCGCATACGCTGATACTGCTGGTCGGCGGCAAATGTGAACACCCCGGAAAATACTCGCCTGTACACCCTTCGACCCCGCAATCTAACTATATTCTTGAGATAGTTACCTCTGACAGTTATGTGGGCTTGAAGTGTGTGGAGGCGGGTATTTTTTCTGGTATGTGTAGTATGCTGGATCTCTCGAGGAATGCATTTAGGAAAAGAGAGCAAAAAACACTGCGCCATCTGCAGCCCTTTGTTCCAAGTAGCATTATTTTTTAAAAGGGTCATAAAATAGTGTTTTTCGAGGTAAACAGTGGTGTAGTTCTATTGTTTTTTTTATAGAATTGTCGGAAATTTTCGCCATTTTGGATTACAAAAATAGGTTTTTGGCCTAAATAAAAACGTTATTTATGGGGTTTCAACATGTGTTTCAATCGAAATATTGCTTGTTAGGGTTAAGAACAACATATAAAATTCAATATTTGTCCCAGAAAGAAAAAAACGCGTATGAAAAAAAAAAACTGATATTTAAATGAATATTTTTTTTCCCGTTTTGTCAAGTATTTTTGGAGCCCATGAAATTTACGTGAGTGTATTCGAAAACTATACAGTACACACGGGACCGCAGCTGATTTTCAAAGTAGGATAACTTGAAAAACAGCTTTTCTTTTACTATAGTATATAAATATTCATATTCCTGCTTCAGCTTATCTCACTTTCATTTTTATTTATTTTAGAAGATTGCTAAACACCATTTTATAAATTTTTATATTGTAAAAAGAAAAAGAATAATACATAACAAGCAAAGGGAAGAAAGATGGAAAATCTATATTTCTAAATCCATAAAAACCTTTAATTTGTTATGTAGTGTTGTTAGAACAGTTGTAAAACCTTTTTATAATAATCTCTATACTTGAGGGCTCATAAGGAAGTTTTATAAAATCTATATGTTGTTTTTCTATCCATTACTATGTACCATAAATTTTTATAAGCTGGTGTTGAACAGTTGTTTTTTAAGTCTTTTTTACTCATTTAAGAGATATATTAGAGTTATAAAATTATCACCAACACTAAATAATATAACTTTTGGTTATTTTATGAAGGTTTTATATTATTTGCTGTAACTTTTATATAGACAAAAATGCTCATTGGGAATTGTGTGTATCTAATCTTGAAATATAATTTTAGAAAATTTTTTGAACGTTTTTTCAGAAAACCTCTCAAAACAGTTGTCAAAATCTCTGAGGTATATTTTTTTAACTCGCTGATATGGTGAGAGCGGTTCTTCTACTTCTATTATATTCTGAGTAGTAGTCCAAGAAATCTTGAAGTTTGTCTGTTATTCAGCAAAAAAGAACCCAAAAAAAACTATTCTTTAAAAATCACACCAAAAACAACACATAAAAACTGAACCTAACCGGAAAAAGCACGACCCAAGGCCTCCTTAAGGAAGCTCCCGAACTACCTTGGTCTTTACTCAAACTTAAGGCTTCCTTCAGAATGTATAAAATGCATTTACGACCTAATGTGATGTGTAAAGACCACTCAGCCTTAAGGATGCCTTGAGCATCGACTATAAATTCCAGCCTAAGTTTCCCAAGTGAAAATAGCTGTTGATACACTGACGGATCCAAAATGCCTTCAGGCGTTGGATCCGGAGCTTATTGCAGCCGGGAAAATATCAAGATTGTACATAGTCTTGGACGAATAACTACAATTTTCCAGGCGGAACTCTTCGCCATTGAAATGAGCGCAAGTTGAATGATAGATCATAACAGGCGCAACAGATTAATAAAGATACTTTCCGACAGTCAAGTGGCCCTTAAGGCTCTTGAATCCTCGTGCTCATCGAGAACCGTTAGGAGCTGCCAGAACACACTGAACACCCTAGGGCGAATAAACACTGTATCGCTGGAATGAGACTACCGACCAGCTGGCGCGTGAAGCGGCCTCTGCCGTCTTTATTGGTCCCGAACCAGCCCTTGGAATAGTATACAACACAATGGGACTGGCACATTCCAAAGAGTTCATTACAGAACCCTGCAGGAAGAGGGCCGGGAAACTCATTGAACTCACCAGGCGGGATATCCGGACAATGGTTGATCTATATACCGGACACTGCAGGCTGAAAGTACACACAGAATGGGTCTAAGTGAGGACACCGAATGTAGGCTCTGTATGGACTATGATGAGACGGCCAGACATGTGATGTGTAAATGTCCGGTCATTGCACGTCAAGGTTAACGTATCTTCGGTAAACCACAGATCGACGGACTGTATCTGAATGATGCTTCACCGAAGCAAGTTGCGAGCCTCTTTAAGGGTCTGAATTTTTTTGTAGCAAGAGAAAATGTTAAAAGTGAGCCACAATAGACCCCATAGTGGTCGCAGTGGACAGTGCCATACTGGCACACTCACAAACGAATCAATCAATTAATCAAACCTCTTGTAGTATTACTGGTGTTAATTTTCTCCCTGGTTACTGTACTAATTTCAAATTAGAATTGTCTTATAGGACTTTTAACACATGGGGAAATAATATTTTAAATATACGCAAATCATTTTAGTTAATACATCTATAAAAAAATGTTGTGTTCATATTTTGCCTTTAAAAAATGACCATGTTGTACGATATAGCTCCCTCATATCTATATCCAGTTCAGATTACAGAGACACGTATTGCCATAATTCGGTCACGAGCCACCGTCAAACCAGCTCCCCCCTCCTTTCACCCCCCTTATTGGTTACAGAAGTTCCCTTATTCAGAAAGATATTTTTGGTCGATTGACAAGTAAATTTTTGCTCTTAGTATTATTAATCAAAAATAGAATCAAAAACAATGCTTGGGTTTCTTGTTTCGAGGAAATCCAACCGGATCGAAACTATTTGACCAGCACAGCCTAAAACAAAAAAAAAAATAAAAATAACTGACAATATTCTGGCAGCCCTGATGTTCGCTTAAAAGAGTTTCAATCTTTTATAACCAAATTTTACTAGATTAGTAGTACAAAAATCCCACCATTTTGTTGCTGAAAGTTGGAAATAAACATTGGGGATTGGGGCCTAGCTATATTGTTAGCTTTTCTGATAAGAGGTTTGATTTACAGATTATAATACTACAAACACAATGAGGCAAATGTGCTTTGAGTTAGCAAGTCAATAAGTTAAGTGCAGCGTCTTAGATTCAGGGACGCAAGAGGCTGCCCTCAGGGGGGTGTTCTGTCATCCCTCCTCTGGTCGCTCCTAGTAGACGACCTCCTAGCGAGTCTACAACTGATGGACGTAATTGCACAAGGCTTTGCTGACGACATAGTAGTCGTGGTAAAAAATACTCCAGAGAGGTCCATCTCCGGAAAAACACAACAGGTCTTAGACAAAGTAAATGACTGGTGCAACAGGGAACAAATGTCTGTAAACCCTAGCAAAACAATCATTATACCTTTCACCAAAAAAGGGAAGCTTGACTTCCTTGTTTCTTCGGTACTAAACGGTGAAACAATTCCATTCGCATCTATAGTAAAATATCTGGGGGTGACCCTCGATAAAAGACTTACATGGAATGCGCATTTGGAGAAAGTAAAGCAAAAGGCAGCACTGTCTCTACAGACGTGCACACGAATCTGCGGTAAGTAATGTATTGGCTGTATATCACGGTAGTTAGACCCATGATTACATACGGGGCAATAGTTGGGTACACGAAGGGCAGGCAAACGCTGGCTCGTGGCAAACTAACAAGTATCCAACGTCAAGCAAGTATGGTGATATGTAGTGCTATGAGCACCACACCATCAGCAGCGCTTGAATGCCTCCTAAACCTTCTTCCTCTACACCTTGTCTTGGAGAAAGAGGCTATGAAGGCAACCTACAGAATCATAGTCAACCAATGGAGTGACGGGGCAAGTCAAGTAGTACCAACCCTCTAACGCGGGCAATTGAGAGCTACTGCATTCTAGAGCTGCTGCCAGATCTAATGCCCGCAACAGTAAACAGCAAAAAGCTATACAATACTATTCTCCCAGATAGGGAGGACTGGACGACAAAGAGAATAAGTTGCTCAAGTGAAGATAGCTGCTGGTACACTGAGGGATCCAAAATGCCTTCAGGAGTTGGATCCGGAGCTTATTGCAGCCGGGAAAATATCAGGATTATACATAGTCTTGGACGAATGGCTAAAATTTTCCAGGCGGAACTCTTCGCCATTGAAATGAGCGCACATTGGATGATAGATCATAACTGGCGCAACAGATCAATAAAGATACTCTCCAAAAGTCAAGCGGCTTTTAAGGCTCTTGAAACCTATAGGTGCTTATCGAGAAACGTTAGGAGCTGCCAGGACACACTGAATACCCTTGGGCGAGTAAACACTGTGTCGCTGGTATGGATTCCGGCACATTCTGGTCATCGGGGATGAGACTGCCGACCAGCTGGCGCGTGAAGCGACCTCTGCCGTCTTTATTAGCCCCAAACCAGCCCTTGGAATAGCATACAACACAATCAACACTGCTCTCTTAGCCTGGATGGAAAACAAGTTTCACCAATACTGGAGAGAATTGCCGGAACTGGCACATTCCAAAGAGTTCATTACAGAACTCTGCAGGAAGAGGGCCGGGAAACTCATTGAGCTCACCAGTTATATATTTGTTGTATAATTTTTACATACTTTTTCACTTTCTATGTTTCAGTTTTTATCTTTAACTTTTTAAGTTTTTCTTTTAATTATCCAACATTTCTAAACAATTTTTAAATATGTTTATGATCATATGAATATGAATTTTTGTTTTATCATACAGCTATTTTTAATTTTAAGACTTAAAAGTCCCTTTTGGATATCTAAATATGCTACAAAAAATTCTAAATAAATAAGTAGGATAATATGTGAATAATATGACTAGAATAATAGTTTATGGTAGAAAATAATACTTTTATCAGTTTAATAATAATAAGTTATAAAATTTTGAGTGTAAGCTATTTGTTGTTTGTTGATTCTTGCATCGTTTGTTTTTCTTCAAACCAAAGTGATAAAATCCTTCTGACTAAAGTCTATTCTGTTTTTATACTTACTCCATGATCCCAGACTCATTCCTCAATGTCACGTGGCTTTGGGTCAGATTGGTTATGCCTCCGACACCCGATATTGTGGCGGTTAACCGGGAAAAAAATTAAACGGATTTAAGAAAAAATATCGAGATTGATGCATGGGATTACAACATTTTGATCTTGAATTTAAGGGTGAATTTGAATAAAAAATGCCCTTTTTCCAATTAGTTAATCTAAAAAACTGCTAATCAAATTTGTACCAAATCTTGTACGGTGAAAGATTAAAGCATTATCCTGAAATCGTTTCATGGATTTTGCATAATTTTAAGTTTTTTTACGTAATTTTATGGTGAAAATTATCGATTATTTTAAAAAACTAAATAAAAACAAAATATATATGTTTTTTTTGAAAAACCACGCTACTGGTCTGTGAAGGATATCAGAATCCTCCGCTGTGAAAAATTTTGTCAATTTTGTTTTAAAGTGCAGTTTATCTGTTTATTTGTTTAAATAAACTAACTGTTTTTGGGATTCAAATTCTCTCTTAATGATATCGCAGAAAAAAATTAAAACTGATATCAAAAAAAAATCTAATAGAGATCATTCCACAAAATTTTGTTTAATTTCGTTTTGGCAACATCGAAAACATATTATTACCTTTGTTTCTTTCGTTATGCGAAAACTTGTAGACATTATATTGAGAAGGTTATACAAAAAACTGCAAAAAATTTTAAAAACAAATTAGTTTTTGCCATCCAACAATTTTTCTTCCCGAATTGTCAGGCAAAATTAAGCACCCCTCGAAAAAACTCACAATAAGCTGTTGACCGCTCATAAACTACCGCGATATCACATCATCAATCAATCTAGAAATCCCTCTTCGGTTGCTGTATTACTTTCTATCGATGACGCGAAGGGAAGAAAAGTCAATACAATTACATAAATCAACGCTGATATGACAATATTGGAGGGATATCTTGCCATAATAGTAGCTGACTATGGTTAAAAAAAAACACACAATTAGGAAACAGGAAAAAATCGTTTTATCGAGGATAATACCACTAGAGCTATAAAATTATCGTTAATTTTTCACGATTGCGTGTTTTCTACAATGTTCTTGCACACTTTTCAGTTACCGCATATTTGGAAACTAAGTAAAAAAATATTCGACCCTTATCTTTTCTTTTTTTTTAAAGAAACTATGAACGGAGAAAAACGGGTCCCTGAAGTTAGCAGCTAATACTTGTCAATCGTCAGTGCTTTGTAAATACTGTTTAGTGCTTTAATAAATTACGTTCGTGCTCCTTTGCTTTCTGAGATATTTGACTTTCCTTTTTTTCAAGGGCAACAGCCAGAAATAAAAGGCTTAAACAGAAGTCAGTGGTTAGTATTTTGTTAATACTTTGATCTGCTCTAAGTAGCTTCGTTAGTGCTCTTATGGTTTTCAAGATATTTCAAAACTTAGTTTCAAGGTCATCAGCGGCACTTTTACTTAGAATCACAAAATGCTACTCATTTCAAAGTATTTCGTTAGTGTTCTTTAGTGCTTCAAAAAGTGTCGATTTTACTTTTTTTTAAGTTATCGCGTTTTAAAAAATTAATGTCAACAGCAGCACTTTTATTATTAATTACTCATTTCAATTTTAGTGACGTTAGTGCTTCAAAAAGCGTCGACTTTACTTTATTTTTTCAAAAGTTATCGCGTTTTTAAAAGTCAACGTCAACCCCGCACTGGCGCGTGAAGTTGGCAGCCAGTATGTCCAAGTTTATCTCCAAAAATTTACAATTGGTAGTGCTTCGTTAGTGCTTTTTAGTTGTCTAAGCAGTTTCGTTAGTGATTTTTTAGTTTTCCTGATATTCAGGAAACCACAAACAAGGAATTGACAGGAGCAGGTCTATTCATAGGAAATAGGGAGATAAAGAAGAGCTACCCACTAGGTCGGTACGCAACGGTTTTCCAGGCGGAGGTATATGCCATACTGGAAGCCGCACGAGAGGAAGAAGTAAGGACCGGAGCAGAAGATAAGGTCTACATATGCACGGACAACCAGGCTGCCATAAAAGCACTTTGTAAACCTACAATGCCAAAAGGACTGGTCCAGGAATGCACGGATGCCCTCCAGGATCTAGCAGGGGAAAGAGAGGTTGAATTTGTCTGGGTTCCAGGACACATGGGGATCCCAGATAACGAGATGGCAGACGAGCTTGCAAGGAAAGGGTCAGCTCAAGCATACGTCGGACCGGAACCGTGTCTGGGATTTACCAGAGGTCAGATGAAATATATCATTAAGGAACGGACCCATACAAGACTAAATCAGGAGTGGCAACACACAGGGGACGCCAGGGGGGCAATTCCAGTGGGCTATCGTTATGAGATAACGATCGCTATCGCCATTATTTTCACTGTTACGGCAACATCGCTTATTATTAATTAAAAAGAAGGCTTAAATGGCACGCAACCAGCAATACTTTCCCAAAACAACTGTCAAATGCCGACAGTCAGTCAAGTTTGTTTAGATTTTTGTTGCGGCGAAAT
Source organism: Oxystoma pomonae (assembly GCA_963921995.1). NCBI lineage: Eukaryota > Metazoa > Arthropoda > Insecta > Coleoptera > Brentidae > Oxystoma > Oxystoma pomonae. The sequence continues at coordinate 86,468,881 of OY998166.1, read as the reverse complement.
TTCGGGAAAATAATAATTTTCATGAGCTTTTTGCACGCAATATGGACTAAAAATCTGATCACAATATGATGGTGGTCAACCGTTATTGAATTTTGTTTGGAAAAGCCACGTTCTCTGTGAAGAAAAATCCACATGGGCCTTGTGTGGAAGTGCCTCCAGATTTTTTGTTTGGGTAAGTACTTATATTTACTTTTTCTTATATTCTATTCTGTTCTTTTTAGTGCTTAAAGAACACTACTTACATAATGTAAACAAAAAGATATAGTAGGTCCGTTTTAAGTTCAGTTTATACATTTTGAAAAGACGTGAGCCAGTGGCCAGAAAACCGAAAAATAATTTTACAAAATATTCATACATTATAAGAAAAAAAAGTTGGAAATTCAAGAATGCAGGATTTGTTTGATCCATATCCATCCATACAGTGACTTTTTTTTTAAAAAAATCTGACATCAACTAATATCTACCTATATATCGAGAAAAAATCAAATATTATTTATTTGGACAGTTTATGTTTGTATTTTTTGAGGTTATAGCCAAATTACTAAATATTATGCCTTGTATAAATAATAGTACTTACAACAGACCGCCTTGAGTACCTAGTTGAAGAGAGGCGGCTGATTCTGAACTATTATGCACGATCAAGTAAAAATTTTGCATCCTTTCTCATACTGTCCCCCCTTCTTCAATTATTTTATTTGCACAGGATAGTAGATCTTTTGAACTCCCTCCCTCTGACAGACAGATAAGAGTCATGTACCTAACTTTCATATATTCAAATTGATTTTGCTAAAACAAATTTTGATGTACACATTTCCTTTTTTTAAGGTTTTCAAAGTTTTAATGTAATGTAATTTACTGTTCTTTTTTTAGTTCAACTGATGAAAATCTCCAAGAGCAGGACCCATGCTGTAGTGCTAATAAGAGAGAAAATAAATTATGAAGTTTGGGAATAAACACTTCCCGTAGCTGCTCAATGTATATTGATAAATTATCCATAGAAATCAGTTTTGGTAAGTTTTCAATTCCAACACCCGATTTTAAATTTGTAGGAACACCTATTGTCAAGTAATGCAAACTATCCTAAGATTTTGTCCCATACAGTCAAGTATTGTCAGGTATTATCGAGTTTTCGTACACCTATTGGAGGTGTTGGCCTCTCGGTTTTAGATTCTGAGTTTTAAAAATGTTTACTTAAATCTAGTAAACAAAAAAATTTGTGTAAATATAATATTTTTGTGTAAAAGTAGAGTATTGTGGTTTTTGACGAAACATCATTTTAAGTTTCGCAATTATGTCAGTAATAAATAGTCATTTTTAAATATTTAACCTTTGCGTTTCTACATAATTTTAAGACCAAGTTTCTCACCTTTGTCAAAATCAAAATGCATAAAACTTTTAACTTTTCAAACTCTCTACTGTTGATCAAATTCCTGTCTTAAAAACTCTTTTAGTTTTTATCTACTGTTTTACAAAGTTTACTAGTTCTTATCAGTAAATTATTTAACCCATCATCACACAAAATTAGTAAAGTTTAAAAAATTTAATAATAATAAATTGTAATTTTACTCAGAAATCATTTTATTGGGATAATTTCAGATAATTTCGTTTTTTTAACCGGTATCAGAGGGTTTTTACCTCGACTCCCCCTTCCTTTGGGACGCCACTGGGTAACCATATACACCTATATAACAAATCTTATGCATTTTTGTTAGATAACGTTTAAAAAATTGGATTATTTAATTCACGTTACATATTTTATGCAGATTTTATGGATGTCACTAATAAAAAGAATAAGTAAAATTGATAATACAGTACCTAAAATATGTTATAAAAATCTAAACTTTTTACATGAAAAAGTTAGCTCATTTTTTTCCTCGTATTGAAAGGTCATTCATTCATTTTGATTCAGGCACAAAATTGGAAAAATATTGGGAAAAAAACAAAAAAAAATAGCACATGGTATTGCTATTGTCTGAAGTATTAATTCAAGTGAACTAACTGATTAGCTGATTGGACTATAGATTTGCATACATCACACCTATAATAAATTACTTTAAATTTAATTTCAGATCAATGATTTCTCGTAATTATTAAGATGTATGATGAATACATTTAAGCAGGCAGCACCCCACCCCACCTACGCAACTAAACATTTTAGCAGGACAAAACACATATGGTAAGCTACCTTCACATTAAAAAGAAAACATTTTAAAATCCAAAAATTCATCAGTAAAATTAAAAAAATTGGCTACTTTCGTTTCAACCACACATAAATTTCCACTTCTTTATTGCTGTAATTTAAGTTTTTGTTTTCTACATTTTTATTAGCCACCAAAACCTAAATATTTCAAATTTCATTAGTAACATTCAAGGAGGAATAAAGTTTTAAAATAACTTTTTATGTCCACAAGATATTTTAAAAAAAAACATTAAATAACAATTAAAGATCTTGGGGTAACTAGGGGATAAGCCACACTTATTTCGTTAATTTACAAGAAAAACTCAAGTCTTTTTCCACTTGGATCCCAACTTGTTCCCTTTGTTTTCCCAAGGTTTTTAATTATTATTCACTATCTTGATAGTTTTTTTGATCGACAGTTTACATTACTTTTTCTAAATAATATATACAAGGGCCAAATTCATATCGTTTTTTTTAACAGGCAAGTTTTTTTACGACCTTAGCCAGAAAGTTGTTTTATCCTCTCCCTTAGTTTCTAAATCAAAGTGCGTTGGACCAAATTCACACAAGCATTGACCATCACTTAAGTTTCTACTTTACCTTAAATATTAAGATGTGGGGTAAACAAAAGATAGTCAATAATAAAATTTTCAAAGTAGAATGTAATGTAAAACTTGGTCCGTACTTTTCTAAAAGAATCTAAATTGGCAGACAGCAATAAAACTGGTGGCCAAAAAATTGGTGAGATATAGTCGATGTAAGTCTAATAAGTCGGATTATACTCTTGTTCAAAGGGTGAGGTGATTAAAGGTTACTATTGGTGTAATTGATTGATTTTATAAACCAAACCTGAAAGCTTTCAATCTTAAGTAGCCATTTCACTGGCTTACATTTTGAAATACATCTTATTTTTTGTTTCAGGTTAGCAGTGCCCAAGCTGATGAAAGAAAAGATGCAATCCACCAATTATTGAAATATTAGAAAATAATTTGTAATTCTAAGTAACATTTAAACCAATAAGTAAAATAAATCAGTTTTTTTATCCCAAATTTTATTATTTTTTAATAGCAATGTTAAGAGTGACAAAATCAACTCAAATCAATTTTTTCTTTGTAATATAATAAATTGGTAATATTAAATTAAAAACTAGTATAAAGTATTAATCTAGACAAAAAAATAAATTTATCTAAATGCATTGTAAAAAACTTGCCATGTCAGTCAGTAAAACTTTAGAGTTAATTTAAAAATGCAGCATGCATTTAAGGCCCTTTATTTGAAGTAGGTACTAAGTAGGTTTCTTAAATTATATTACTCAGGTATTAAAAATTAAAATAATTTGCTTAGTTAGCCAACTGCTATATAAATATCAAGCTATGCTACGTGTGTGTGGGAATAAATATCATTTAGGTAATTTAAAAATGGATGTAAAATAATGAAGAAATATCATTTAGGTAAATATTAAATCACATCAGTCCAATTTTTTAAAACATCTTCATCAATTCTTTTTTATAGCAATCAGAGCTTGAAATAACTTAATACTGTACTTAACTTACCCCACCAAACCAATCTAAAGGCTCTTGAAAAAAAACTCTGCCTTATTTTAAAAAGTTTGCAACTTAAAATAATATATAGTGACCCACACTTTTTCGATGACTCCCCCAAAAACTCTGCGAATTTTTTTGAAAAAGTTCTAAAATCGTAGTTACAATAGGTCCAATGTTCTATAACTATCACTTAAGTGACATTTAAATTTTTTTATTTAAACAAATGTGGCCTAACAGAATTAAATAATAAAATTTTATTTCTGTGCTATATTTTACACAACTTTTTAATTCATTAAAAGTTATCTTATTATTTTTTAATGGGAGAACAAATAACATTTAGCATACATGTATATTGCATCAGTTTCTTCTGAAAGTTAGTTTCACTATGTCTATTGAACATCGAATCTTTGTCTAGTTTCATTTAGTGCCTTGGAAGGTTGGTCTGTGTCTTACTTGAATCTATCCATAGTTAATTTGTGGCCCGAGTTGTGGTCTTGTGTGGTACTATCCTACTAGAATGATTCTCACATGTAGCTCCATTCACATACCCTAGCATGTTATACCTAAAAAGAAGTATACACTTTAAGTTTTATCAAAATAGTACTTATCCAAAATCTGATCACAGCTTTAAGTAGTTATTTTTTCTTCGGTGAACTGCAAGAATCTAAGTCAGTAGTTTTCATTTTAAATAAACTATCTCAATGTATCACATTCTTGCCAAGCCTGACTTTAATTTAAGTGGGTGATAAACTCAACTAGTTGGGCCATGCTTATCTATATTCTATCATAAGGGCTTGCGATTCCCTTTACAGAAGAGTATAAAATATAAACCTAGCTTAAAATAGCAGTGATGTACAAGTTTGGGATAAGTAAAACAAATATTTCTCCATAATAAAAGCTAGTTTTACTTACTGTGCCGTTCTTTGTGGGCTCCAAAAGTGTGAACTTATTTTCGTCTTCCATTCGGGTGGTTGGAGAACACAACATCACAGGAGAAACTAGGCAGCAGGAATTATAAAAAGTATTTTGTTTCCCGATGTTTGAAACCATCGCAAAAGAAATCATAATAATTTTTCTCAATCAAATCAAAACTTATATTTTTGTGCGAGTTTAGTTGTCAAAGTTGAATTGACACGGCCGCGGCCATTGTGAAACAACAGAACAAACCGCGGTGTTGCCGCGATAACGAATTCGCTACGTAACGATATCGGTATGAGCCACTGGAATAGCCCCCCTGGTAAGCCAAGGAGGTCATCCAGGGCTTCAGCAAAACAAGAAGGAACTGGTTACTGCGCAGGAAACGAACAGAGATAGGACCCCTATTAGGAGTCCTCACTGGACACTGTGCGCTCCAAAAGCATCTGGCAAGCATGAAGGTAGTGCGGGACTAAACTTGCGGAGAGTGCTGGGAGGAGGATGAATCCTCACACCACTATCTTGCGAGGTGTCCGGCCTACAGAGGAATCAGGGAGGTAATCTTCGGAGAGGAAGTGTTCGAGCCGAAACACCTTCCGACGCTGAAATGGTCGGATATCCTGACCTTTATCCAAAGGACGGGAAGGTTCGACCATGGTGGAGTGGGAGCGTGAGGGGGAAGCTCTGGGGGATGGCGAAAAGGGCTCGCCTGGAGCCTAGTCGCCGGGCCGGGAGGCCCCCCGCTTATTACACTACTACTACTAACCCCGAAACCAAAAGTTTATAATCCGACCAGAAGGAGGACTGTAATTTGTCGAGAGATTAAAAAACACTTTAGTCCTGAGGTGTATAATAATTTACTATTTAGTGCACTTTAGAAAAAGATTTCCAGTTGTCAAATTTAATTCGAGTGAAATAAAATAAAAATGTAATCTCTGGGAAATACAGTAAAATGTAATAATGATTTAATGATTTATATACAATGTAGGAAATAAAATAGTACTATAAGTCACAAATTTAAGGGACTAAAATTACAAAAGTAGCTGGTCTATAGCCTCTTCTGCGGCTTTTTCAAAAAAAAATTGAATTTTTTCGACTGAATCGATAAACAACGAAAGAATGGACGTTTTTGACAATTGAGTTACCGTCACACTGGCTTGCGCTTTCAAGGGACACCACTTTTCGACTTCAATAACAATATGATAATCACCCATCAATCAGTAGAGTTGACATTTTAAAATTAGAGTGCCGCTACGAGTACGAGAGTACTGCGAAGAGTACTGTCTCTTAGTATTTTCATGTTTCTTTTGTTGTTCTAGTCATAAAGTGCATAAAATAGTACATAAACCACGGGACTAAAGTTATTTTAAATCCCTCAGCGAATTGCAGCCCACATTCCGGTCGGCTATAAACTTTTCAATCCCTAAGTTTATAATGTACTATTAGTAATAAAGTTGATCCCGGGAAAATAACGGAAACATTTCATCCCGGGAATTAAAACTTTCACTTTACTCCCTAAAAACAGTGATTAAAATGATGTTTTTAATCACTAAGGTGAATAAAAATAGCTTTTTCTTCTTAACAGCAACATAGATAAATAAAATTAAATCAAATCGAGAAACCACTCAATGATATATCGAAGTCTTAAGGTTATCAATAAAGAGAACGTAAAAGTAACATCGTTTGGGGATTGTCCGTCAAGGGTCAGAAGGGTAATAAATGATGTTCCTAAATTCCGTTCGAACTGGCCTTCCCCCCTTACTGCATCTTGAAAGTCATCTCTTGCAAGCAATATGCTTTTGGCACTTCGTTGAGTTCGAGTTTGGATGATCGTGGATTTCTATTTTTTTTTGCTTCTAAATATATAATGGTATTATAACTTATAGCAAGAAGTTAGAATTGTACATGTATTTGAGTTAAAAAAAGACTAAAACTACAGTCCTAAGAAAAAAATAAAAATTATATACCTAGTAGCTGAGGTAAGCTATATATAACAAAAATTAAAAAATTAAAAAAAAAAATAACGGTATCTACAAAAAAAAATAGATTTTAGTGGATTAACAAGATTTTGTATCAGTCAGAAAAAAGAGATAAAAAAAATTAAAAAGTATTTAATTGCACTTCAACCAAATACAAATCAACCTAGCTACAAAAAAAGTTGCATCGAATAGTTTTTCCAAAAAATCCTAACTGTGAAAAAGAATAATATAATCTATTATATTAACATTTATTCATTGATAGTATAACTAAGCTTGAGAACATTTAATGTATAATATCTGCATGGAGATTATGTTATTGTCTAAAGCTTCCTTCTCTAAATTGTTTTACAAATTGTCCACAGTTCACTTAAGTGTATTAAAAATTACGTTTGTAAAATTTTTGTTGGATACATGAGTATTTGACCATGCAAGGAATACTTACTATTGTTTAAAATTCATAGAAAATATTTCTGGGATTTTACATTGATTAAGAGTTACAAACAAAAGGACAATTAGCAACAACGAACACATTTGAAAACGATAACAAAATTAAAAGGGAAATGAGAAGTATTAAAATAATACACTCCATATCCACAAAAGTCAAATCAATCTTTAGAGAGAATTTGAGTGCGAAATATGCTTTTGCCGATGAGCCGTTCATCTTTGCTCTAAATTTCGTACAGTAAAATAACTATATTTTTGACCTAAACAAACCAAAGAAAACAAAAAAATCAACACACACAACTACATAAGGATTCATACATTACTTATACCATACAGCAATCTTAAAACCATGCACAAAAAGGCGTATAATTTCGCATGCCCGAACGCCATAAATAACCCGCAATCGGCCCGGCTACTGCAACACCACCACCACTCGGTATATATTTTAATTAAGTCCGAGGAGATAAATGAGTTATTACCGGCAATTATTCAATATCGGACTTTAATCGATTTACAGTAGCAACTATGAGAATATATTAAGGGGAAGGAAGATCGTCTGGTTTAATATAATTGCTTTGAGACCTAAGAAAGTTACATACTTAATTTTTAAGTCATTTATATGGCGTTTCTGCAACTATATTTTGCTAAAGTTTTTTGTGTAATCACCAGTATACAGACCGCTTCAAGCTACTGCGAACATAGGGCGAAAGAAGTCTAATTTGCCAGTGTACGTACATGCAGAGACACCGCACGCCTATCAGTGAAGCAACCAACACTCAGGCTTCCGATCGCCATTCGCTGCCGTTCGCCGCCGTTCGCCTTGTATTTAGTACGCCTCTAACCACGGTGCTGTGTGGAGCGTAGTCAATGAAACCGGAATTTGGTCAATAAATACGCAAATTTTTATAACGTAATTTTCTTATTTTTTGTCACTGATAAATAAGAGCGTTTTATTGTCAACTGCTCAGATTTATCAGTGACGACGTGTTACAATGAAAATAATAAGGAGAAACAAAATAAAAGCAAGTTTTCAAAATAAAATAATACATTCTAAAAACCAAAAAGATTCTCCCAGTCAAAAAAAAATTAAAGCAAATGTTCGAAAAGTCCCCCTCGCTCGCCTAGACAATATCCGAGCCTACTATAAAAACCCCTTCCAACGTTTCCAAGCATGTTAGGGGTGATAATTTGAAAAGCTTCTTCAAAAACAGATAGAAGTCATTAGGAGCAACATCGGGAGATCGAGCTGGCCATAAAATAGTTCCCCGTGTACTTATAACCCGATTAGGAAATACATTATCAAGATATTCCCTAACAAGGCCAACATTGTGAGCGGAACAACCATCTTGTTGAAACCATGTTTCACCAAATCTTACACCTAACAACTGCCTAGCAGTTGGAATAATGTCCTTCTGCAGTAGATCCAAGTATCTAGGACCATTCAAATTGCAATTGCCGTTAATAAAAAATGGCCCAATTACGTGTTCCCCTACAATACCCCCCCCCCCAAACATTTAGTTTTTGGGGATACTGTGTTCTTACGGTAAAATACAAATGCAAATTTTCCCTCGACCAATATCGAACGTGTGTTGGGTTATGACGATTTGACCATTTGACCATCTGCACTTTTTCGGCAACTTCGTAGACATCCATTTTTAGTTTTAAAAATGTATTATTTCAATTAAGAACTTACCCATCTGTTTCTCGAGCAAGGCAGAAATAAAACAAAATAATAAAAACAAAATGAATTTCCAAAAGATAACACTGCAGCGTGCTTCGAATCCACCTCGGTCGTACGGCACGGAGAGTAAATTTGACTTGATTCCCCCTATGTTCGCATTAGCTTGAAGCGGTCTGTATGATAGGCATTATCATCTATATTTCGTCGCCTTAGAGCAGAACTATCCTAACTGAAATTTTGGTCATTTTCGGTTTTTTAGCAGATAAAATAGTTCAAGGAAATTCAAATTTTGCATAAAAAAGTTCAAAATTACAAAAATTAAAAATGTAGGGTATCAGTGAAAATTAATCCTATCTAAAAAAGACTGCTTTGTTTTGGAGCAGAACTATCCTAACAGATATGCCTGTACTAACTACTTTTGAAGTGTCAGATGGAATAGTTCTGATGTATTCTATCTACTTTTTAAATGTCAAATAGGATACATCTAATTTAAATTTTGAGTAGTTAGAATCTTGAGTTTGGCATATACGATAGTTTGGATTTGTAATGTTCATATCAGAACTATCCTGTTTGCAAGGTGCACTATCCTAACAAACAGAAAATCGGAACAGACCTATCCTCTTTGCAAGGTGCACTATCCCACGTGCGGTATTTTTTAAATTACTATAGTTACCGACCCTACATTATTTAATTAATTTGTCTGTGTAATACTCAAATATTATTTTTTTTGAATAACATAAATTTCTGAATTTTGGTTGCCGTTATTCACAAAAAACGCTCTACTGAAAAGTTTACTTTTTTTAGATAGGATAGTTCTGCTCTTAGGCGACGATTGTCAAATTTATTTATATTAAAAATGGTTCTAGGCCCAAAGGATCGAAATCAATAATTTTAAAATTTTATGTCTGTCTCTCTGTTTGAATATACTATATGTACAGGGTGACTGTTTATAAATTTCCACTTAGGAAAGGTTTTTTATGATTTGTCACAAAAAGATAAACAAAAAAGTGAATTACTCATGAAATTATTTAGTTTCACTAAAAAAAAATCTCATGTTACACGCAGAATGGCCATGAGGTCCCTTTTTTTAATGGAACACCCTTTATATTTTTTTAAAATTTTGATAGATCTTTTTTTTCTGATTCCAAAAATGTACCATTGTTTTAAACGATTATTATTCCATTTACCATCCGCCTTGATTTATAGTGTAAAAATGGTGTGTTGCGAGAAGTGCTCTTTTTTTTAACAGCTAGTGGCTAAAATAGTGCTTCTTTTTACAAGCGTTGGTTTAAATATCGAGCGCAGCGAGGTATTTAAAAACGCGAGTAAAAAAATGCACAGGTTAACCGCGAGTTGTTAACACTATTTTTTTTAATACCCTTATCAAAAAATGCAAGAAAAACAGGAAAATACTTTTAAAAATCTCGAACGATGAGAACTTCCCGCAACACACCATATTTACACTATAAACCAAGGCGGCTGGTAAATGAAATAACAATCGTTTCCATAGCGATGTATCTTTTTACTCGGTGACGTTCATTGTTGCGACATTTTAATCTTTGACAATTTGATATTTTGACGATATTTTTAAAAGATTTTTTCATAAATACTTGGTGAAAACTGGCGGAAATGGCTTACTTCCTAGGCAAGAATAATCAGATTTTTTCAATATTACTATTTTGAGAGAACTTTGAGTAAAAAACGGACGGAAATCTTTTTTTGCCCCCGTAATCAAAAAAAAAGTTTTTTGCATCGGTAACCAAAAAAGCCATGCTTTAGTTATCTGCAGACAGTTACTAAAATCATGTTTTTGATGAAGGTATAAAAAAAAGTTTTTTCCTGTTTTCCTTGGATTTTTTGATAAAAGTATTAAAAAAATGGTGTTAACAACTCGCGGCTAAACTGCTTTTTTTACTCGCGTTTTTAAATACCTCGCTGCGCTCGTTATTTAAACCAACCCTTAAAAAAAAGCACTATTTTAGCCACTAGTTTGCCCATGTTTCTGGCTTTGTCTAGCCTAGAATAACGGTACATGCGCACCTAAAACCGGTTTTATATAAGGACGGTTTGAAATAAAATCGCTTTCTCCGAGGGTTTATAAGTCCTTCATTAAATGTCAATAAATGTAAGTTAAAAAAAATAAATAAAACAACAAGTGGGAAGCAATACATTAAATCATTTTAAAAGTGTTTTTACCGATCCTTAAATCAGTTTTAGAGGGATAAACCGCTTTCTTATATCGCTTTGATATAAAATCGATTTAGTGCTTAAAGCGATTTTTGGTGTTTATATCATAAAATTTTTGAACTGTCCTTATATAAAAAGCGCTTTAATAGGACCGTTTAAACAAAGTAAATGACATGCTGGTCGCGATTCTTCAGAATTCTGGAAAGCGTGGCGATTTTTACTTATTATTATTATTATTACCTTAACGTTGTAAGAGAAACTGCGTAATTTTGTAAATTTAATATTTTAAATATATTCTGCAGGACTAGTTTAACAGCGGAGATAAATTGCTTTATTACGCGTACTAATAAACATCAAAATGTGTGGATAATTCTCACCATGTAAAAGGAAAGACGGAATTTGTGTGATCTTTCTGAACAGTGACAGCGACATTCCATAGTTATCTATGGTTTTGTGCTGTTAAAAGATTTAAAGGTCTGTTTACACACAAAAATAAACTTAATAATAACATGCATTTTTAAATAGAAAAGGGTTTCGTACAAAAACTGCCTGGAAAAAATTGAAACAGTATTAAGAAACTAAATTTTAAGGTCGGTTCACGAGATTAAGAGTTATGATCCTTTAAAGTCAAAAATATTCAACTTGATTTAGAGGTTTAGGGCGCGGTAGGGGAAGGGGGTAGGGCATAGTAAGGTGGCGGAAAGGTCTAGGGGAAGAAACAATTCTAATGACGTGAACTATTAATATTATTATAACCAGAGAAATTTTAAAGCACAGGCACACTTTTAAAACAAATATAGGGTTAGACCAAAAAGCCCATAAGAACCTACTTGGCCACCATTCACCAGAAGCCGCCTCCTCTTCTACTTCTAATAAATCTTTTTTTTACACGTTAATAAAAAGTTTTTCAATAAATTTAGTATAATGCGTAAAATTGTTATGACCGCTAGAAATTGCAGAAATTACCAATCTGTGCAAATCAAATAAATTAATTTTGTAATTACTTGTTTACACTTAGGAGAGCCATACCATTCGACAATTACCGTAAACTGAATTTTTTATAACTCCTTGGAATAGTTGAAAATTCCATAAGTGCCAAATTAATGTCAGTGGCAATTGGAAAACCCTAGGCAGTATTTTAATAGATTTTCTTCGCTTTTTTTCGACTCTGCATGCTCATAAATGCAATTAACTTTAAGTGGCTGATAATTAAGGCTCGAAAATGAGCTAATAAAATCATTTAATTTGCATTGGAATCTTTTCTAATGTGCCAAACTGGCGATCCGTGCCATACTAGTTTATTGTAAGTGGCGGAATATTCTTGCCATTTTATAACCTCGCCTTCAATGACGGCAAACACATTTTTTGCTAGAGGTAGGTGGTAATGGATGAATCAACGACTTTAAAAATTGTTTGGTGCGTTAAGTAAGATATCAAATTGGTAATGAAGTGGACGCGGAAGTATTTTTACAGATATCCAAAATGATAAATATAATAAAAGTGGTTCCACCCACAGATAATGATAGTTATCACACACACCATAAAAAAGCAATTAGGTTGAATACCAAAAATCAGTGTCTGTGACGAAATAAAAAGATATCAAACATTAAAGAAGAATATGGCTTGGGCGATTTTTAAAGAAAAACCCAAGTCTTCTGTAGATGTGGGTGGTGGTAAATTTAAAAAATACTAAAAGCATTTAAAATAATAACTTAAATAAAAATTATTTTCTCGTACGCACAAAGAAAGATGTTGTAAAAAACAGAAAGAAAGAAGTTCAAACATCTCCAAATCTGTTACTCAACCGAAAAGAATCTAAAAACAAAAGATCAAAAGATCTTGGGTGGAAATAACGAAAATTCAAACCTGGATGAACATCCAACAAGGAACACACAAAGGACCAAAGTGAAAAGAGAAATGATTAAACGATGTTTCGCTCTGGGTAACCAGCGTGAGCTCGTCAGTGGTTCCACTGGTCACCCTTATAACACCATTATATACTTTGATTTTCAACCTTGAATCACTCATAAATAGGCATCGTTCCGCACTGGTACTTATCCAAGTTACCTGATATGGATTTGTCCTGGCGTGTTAATATTTTCAATAGGATTATGCTTCTAAGGCAATTAAAAAAGAAAAAAGAAAGGAACAAAATTATTTAATTGCCTATAACTTGGATAGGTACCAGTGCGGAACGATGCCTATTTGTGAGTGATTCAAAGTTGGAAATCAAAGTATATGATGGGGTTTAATGATGTATGAGGAGGGTGACCAGTGGAACCACTGACGAGCTCACGCTGGTTACCCAGAGCGAAACATCGTTTAATCATTTTTCTATTCACTTTGGTCCTTTGTGTGTTTCTTGTGGGATGCTCATCCAGGTTTTAATTTTCGTTATTTTGCACTTTTAATGCCCAACTATGGAGAAAAGCAGTAACCAGCAAATAAATCGAAAATTTTACTTTGTGCCCAAATTCAAGGCAAAAAAGCAGTAATTTATTTTACAGCTTTCTGGAAAAACTAAGTGTTTGCAAGGCAAAATAGCAGTACACTCAGCAGTACTTACTGCGTTTCTTTAGAGTGGGCATTAAAGTAAGTACAAGTGCACGCAACCAACCATACAATGAAATAACTTTGTAAATACCCTAGCGTATTTATGCTAGAAAAAAACACTGTATTAAACCCAGTATCTTGTTTTTCGTTCTTTCTTAGCCTTTCTTCAAATTCCAATTGAAGACATTAGTAGATAAAGGTGCTTATTCGCATTTTTTGCCAAATTTGATTTTTTCCTCCAGGTGGATAATTTTTTGCAATAACTCTGTAGATACCCAAATTATCTTCTGACTTAAAGTGCTAACTATAGATTATTTTTTTTCATGTAGGGCATAAAGGTGCCATGAAAACATGACACTTTTGCTTTTCATAATCTGTTAGGGATAAAGGTGCCAAAGTAGTTAACGCAGTACCTTTATCCACTTAAATTGGTCAGAACTTTTGACCATGAATATGTTTATCCAAATTTTCAATATAAGTGAAAACACTATTTAATAAGCTGCAAGAGAGAATAAACCAAAATATGTAAAAATCAATTCAACAAAAAGTTCCGGTGGAAAAAGCTAAAATCCTTTTCTCTCGAAATAATATTTTTGGTAGTTACCACCTTTATCCAAATATCCACTAATGTCTTTAATTTTTACAGAGTGCCTTAAATAAAGAGTCCGTCTTAAATAGAGGAGCAGATGATGCTGGCTGATTCCATGAAGAATAGAAAAGCAATTACATTGAATATCGAAAATTTATGTCGACGATGCAATAAAAAGCTGTCAAACGCGAGAAATATATCACTCCGTCAATGGTGTTTCGCAGCGTATTAATGTTCATTTGGCTTTTTTGTAGCTTGTTTTTTTTTTTCTGTTTCAAAACTCATTTGAATAAACGATGTTCAATACACCAGAGTCCTGTCGAGGTGCAATTCTAACAAAGTTTTTGAAAATCGATTTAAAATAAAACGTGATGGGTCTTTTTTTTGCTAATAGACGATTAAAAGTCAAATGAAAACATAATTTTTTTAATGTAAAAGCATACCCTAATATTTTTTCGAACGTGTTTTCATTTATTTTATCTCAGCTCTCTCCAACTAGAATATTATGGGAGCTATAAACTCTATTTTTTTTATTTTGAGATCAAGAAGCCGGTCAGTAGCTAAAAAAGATCATCACTTAAAAAGCAAAAAAGTAATCTAAAAAAAACTTAATTTTTGTAATATCGCCGCCATTTTGTTTTAAGTGACATATGTCAACTTTTTCTTATATTTTTGGATTAAGTGGAACCTCCTTACTATAATCCAATTGATCTGTATTTGATTTTCTTATAATGTAGAAAACACATTTTTTTCCTAACTTTGACTGGATGGTATGAGGTATTACTATGCCAAATATCAAAAATATACCTTTTACGAATTTACTCCACCATTAGCCTTTCATCAAATTAAAATTGAAGACATTTAATTCGTGAACATTAAAAAATATAAAATATATAATAAAGATAAATGTAAATTTGAAAAAATAAAAAATAAAATAATAATAATAAGAATAATAAAATCATACATAAAAAAAGTTTGAATTCTCTTCCAAACTCTGTACCTCGGGGATTGTCCCTAGCACCGAGGCAGCATTACCCCTTTGTATAACAATACTGATCCGCTGAGTGATGAAGCTTTTAAACTTTGGTATTTCAGCTTTTTTACTTATTTCAGAAATAAGTTTTTTAGCTTCATCACCCCACGGACTAAATGTCTCCACAGCAAAAGGAACAAATAAGAAACCACGTTCTTCAAGTTCTTTGTATTTTGTTCTCTTCTGATCCTCTCCCAGTCTTGCCGCCTCCCTTGATCTATTGCATGTCCTTGAAATATAAGACTTACAAAGAGAGTCTTTAAAAGTCGCATCCCATTCACCTGCCTGCCGTCACTGCGACAAATCCTCCGCTTGAGAATGTCATTTATCAGCCTATGTCGAGTCCAACGCTCTGTACAGGTGTGGGGCTCACGCAAGGGTTGACCAAGACGCAAAGCCACGGATACTCGGAAGGATGAGTCGTCCAGTAGATTAATGAAGATGATGGCAGTGCATTTAACCAAGCGTTATTCTCTGGTTCTTGGAGTGCGAAAAGACGGGCCTGCTGAACATAATTTTTAACATTAAAAATTTTTCTGTCATAGAATACTTTACATAAAGCTGAATCAAAATCTTTTTGTGATTTTATACTGGTAGTGTCTAAAAATTTGTGTAATTTTCGTAAAAAATTTAAAGCTTCATTGAAAGTTATATCGGGGTGTGAAAGAATATTTTGAGGTAAGATTTTTAAAGACATTAGTGGATAAAAATGCTAATTCGCTTTTTTCCCAAAGTTAATTTTTTGCAATAACCCTGTAAATACTCAAAATAACTTCTGACTTAAGGTGCTAACTATAAATTATTTTCTTTCATGTAGGGCATAAAGGTGCCATGAAAACATAACACTTTTGCTTTTAATAATCTGTATGGATTATCTAAGTATGACAGTTACTAAATTTTTTATAGATATTCAGATAATGTTATTGCAACTATGAAATTTTAAATAAATCACTCTCTATATAATATTATTTTCTTGATAATTTAGGCTTCTAACCAAGTAGAGAGGGCTACAGTTCGTTGGGGGTTATTTTTGAATTGTGACATTTATTGATAGGTTCCATACAGGTACTCTACTATCAGCAAATTGCAAAAGCAACTGTCTGGTAGCCAATTATAGGTTTGTATTTTTTTAAACTTTTTATCAAGGTTCGCCGCCATATTGACAACCAAACTGTCACATTAAAAATGGCGGAACGCGTTGATATAAGCACAATAAAACGGTAGTAGAGTATTTTATTCTTTTTTTCCATATAGAGATCACACTGCATAAGTTCTTATGCTAACGATCCCTAAACTGGAACTCTCTGGACGTTATAACAGGACGGGTAAGAGGTAGGTATTACTCTGCTTCTTTCACTTACCAGACGCTTAAGTAAAATTTCAGTGGCTTTAAGGGTGAATTTGAATAAAAAATGCGCTTCTTCCAATTAGTTAATCTAAAAAACTGTTAATCAAACAAAGGATCCTGAACACCTCTTATGGGTTTCTGACCATAGTCGAATTGAATGAAATGTTAGTATATTGTAGCAAAAAGCTTTCTGTGCAAAAGTTGTCCAACTCAATCTAATGACTATTTTTCTTTATACAGAGCGTTAAAGGTGTAGATTTCCAAAAAGCATAAATATTGAAAATAATAGTACAAATACATTTTGCAAAAGGTAGTTTAACCTAAAATCGAGAAAACAAGTTGCAATACATTACCTGTCACTTTAACATTTTTGACAGATTTGAAAATCAAGGCAAAGTATGGTTTGTTGTCTTCGTGTTGCAGTGGGTAGCGATACTAACTTTCACACGGGCGGCCCGGGTTCAATTCCTGTCCGGACACTGGACATTGATCTTGTTGTTGGATGGAAAAGTCTCAGTATATGAAAAAAAAACCTTAAATATGATTTGCGGGGAATTAATTAATTGGCGTTGTGGGTTGTTAACCCAAAATTACTAAATATTAGAGGATAGGTGCTTTTTTTGTTGTGGTAACCCCAGTAATCTACTTTGATGAGTCATTATCATCCACATAGGCAATAGGCAATTAATCACTCGATACCGAGGATTATTTTCCTCCATTCTCTATTGTTGTTATCTATGCATTATTTCATTGCTATGTCAGCCAATTCTTGAACCCCGCACTTTTCCACGATCCTAGCACACCCAGTCTCCGGTAGCAGCTCGGTGTTGTAGATCATCCATTTTTCCATTCTGTTGCTCCTTTCTATGTTCTCACTTTTTTATCCCTAATATAAGTCGTTGCTCTTCGAAAGTTAGTGCTTCCACATGAGCTACTTGGCATCATGAAACTTGTGTTGCAATATTATAATTTATACACTTTTTTATATTCTTAAGGAATTGCGTGCCAGTTTCCAGCATCCTGAACAACATCTACCACTTTTCTTTGAGACTTCATAACTGCTTAGTACCTTGCATAACCTAAAAACCAGATTATTGCTGCTATACAATGAGCTTCAGGTCGAAAAAGTGAAGATGGTCAAATGGTACTATCATGGCAGACCATTGAGACTTATTCAAGAACCTTTTTTGGAGAATTTTGTAAATCTCCCAGAACCTAGTTTATCAATGATTCATAGGTTTGTGCAGAATTTTGAAAAGTTTGCTTGTGGTCGAAAAAGTGAAGATGGTCAAATGGTACTATCAAAGCAGACCATTGAGACTTATTCAAGAACCTTTTTTGGAGAATTTTGTAAATCTCCCAGAACCTAGTTTATCAATGATTCATAGGTTTGTGCAGAATTTTAAAAAGTTTGCTTGTATAGCGCCAAGAAACCATAAAAAACCCACTCTTTTGAATGACGAGCAGGAAGTACGAGATGTGATGATTTGCGCTGCAGTGGAGGAAAATCGAAAGTTGACTAGCCACCAAATTGCCGAAGCAGTTGATAGATCTTCAGCCACTGTATTACGTGTTCTCAAAAAGAATGGTTATCATTCTTACAAAGCGTCAAAAACGCATCAAATTTTTCCGGAGAACAACTATCGTCTTATGGAATTTTGCGAAACAATGATGGAAAGGGCTAATCGTGATGAAAACTTTCTGAGATCTATTCTTTTCATAGATGAAATTGCTTTTCTATTATTGAATCGTCATAACCCAACACACGTTCGATATTGGTCGACGGAAAATTTGCATTTGTATTTTGACGTAAGAACACAGTATCCCCAAAAACTAAATGTTTTGGGGGTATTGTAGGGGAACACATAATTGGGCCATTTTTTATTGACGGCAATTTGAATGGTCCTAGATACTTGGATCTACTGCAGCAGCATATTATTCCAACTGCTAGGCAGTTGTTAAGTGTGAGATTTAGTGAAACATGGTTTTAACAAGATGGTTGTCCCGCTCACAATGTTGGCCTTGTTAGGGTATACCTTGATAATGTATTTACGAATCGGGTACACGGGGAACTATTTTACGGCCAGCTCGATCACCCGATCTTGCTCCTAATGATTTCTATCTGTGGAGTTATATCAAAAATAAAGTTTACGGGCATAAGAGAGCTAATAATTTGGAAGAACTTCGGATTAAAATTGAAAAAGCTGTTCAAACTATCACCCCTAATAGGCTCGGTTATTGTCTAGCCGACCAAGGAGGACTTTTCGAAGATTTGCGGTGTGCGGTGTCCCTGCGTGTACGTACACTGGTGAATTGGACTTCTTCCGGCCTATGTTCGCAGTAGCCTAAAGCGCTCTGTATGTGCGCACATGCCTATTGTTCGCGCTCCTGTTTTGCACTGGCATTAGTAGCCAAGTATAATATGATCTTGTGCATCATGGGGATTATAGCTAATTAGCAATTGATATTTAACTTGGTTCCCGAGTCTTGACCTTCTTATAATATCAGATTTGGTTCGTTAAAATTGGTATCAATTTCAAAGGAATTATTCCATAACTGCTGATTATTCTCTTGTATGTACGACGGTGACAATTTCAGTTGAAAACTTCCATAAGTTAAGTGCCTTAACTGAACCATATTCAAAACTCGAAAATTAGGTCCTTAGTTTTGTGGAATATACCATGACGTCTCAGCAACCCTTCATTTTCGGCTCTTGTATCAGATTAGGCTGATTCACCATTTGAAGCATCTGTTGAGCTAGTTCTTCATTAGCTTCTTCTATATGTAAGGCTGGATGGTAACGAACTGCTTTTAGTATTCAAATTCACTCTTCAGCAAGGCAAAGGGGTTAATCACAGGAATTTAAATCCAAAAGTCTTGGGACAACTTTTGTGTTGCGGACTGTACTTTTTCTCAACGCAATCACATAATAATAAAACAACTTGAGAAATTGTTCTCGACCCACGCACTCCAGTCCACCAGTTGTCTAAAAAATTATTAACTAGTTTTTTCGACTCGATACGATCTAAATTAAAAAGATTGTTTGATATGAAAGTGTCATTGGACAGAACAAGGAGACAATTATTTTAACAGACTTTGTGTGCGCATGCAGCAAGGTCAATTTTTATCTTTTTTAATGTTATTTGTTACTATATCACTATCACTTTTGTAATTTAATTTATTTTTACAGGTTTTTCACACAAGCATCTACATCGTTCCCAAAGAAATCTGGACCAACAAACAGCTAAAATTATGTTGATTTGCACACGTTTTCAACTCCTTTTTTAATCATCGAGAGCAGATCTAGACTCTTCAATAAATGTAAAATGTGTGTTATAAAATTGTTTTCTAACGAATTGAATTCTTAAGTTCTTTGGCATTCAGGTAAATAACCAATATACGAGAACTACATCAAAAGCCAAAAAATTTCTCCATTCTGAATTATATCATAAGAAAATCAATTTTTTATTGCTCAAATAACAACAATTTTTAGTGGGTAAGTACTATTAGTGGAAGGTTCTATTTAATAAACATAGATACCTATTACTGTTTTTGATTTTTAGGATGCAGTTTTGTATACGAGAAAAAATAGTTATCTTTATTTAATAATACGAACAACACCATTTTTGCACCTCTTATATGTTGCTGATAAAAATTGAAGAGAAATGATAATTCTATAGTACACCATCTTTTTCTGAAAGGACATTTTCTTACAAGTCAGATGGAGTTTTCTGATTTAAGTGACGACAAAAATTGCTTATGTTATTAAATTTAGATAAAGCATTTAAACTTATTTAATTTTTAATAAGTAGACAACACGGCTCGGTCACGAAAACAGAAAGACAGCGGCAATTCTATAAATTAGTTAAACTAAAGTCATGTCATCTCGTATTTTGACAAAAGAAAATTATTTTTTTTTGCGGGACAGTGACGTGCTGTCTACTTATTAAAAATTAAATTAGTTTAAGCCTTTCATATATCAAGTAATTATTATCGCTAATTAAATCGGAAAATTCGGAAAAAAAGTTGGACTATCAAAGGGTTTTCGTTACTCTTGAAGTAGAACAATTCAAATTAACCCTTTAGCTATTAATCTATCCTGTATTTTAAAGAAGTCCGTAGGTATTGCTGGCGTTTGAACCGCCGTTAATTGAAAAATATTAGAAAACTGTAAAATGTAAAAGATATATTTTTTTAAACTTGTCTGGATGACGCAATAGTAGTTTTCACAACTAGTGGCTAAAATAGTTATTTTTTTACAAGCGTTGGTTTAAATAACGAGCGCAGCGAGGTATTTAAAAACGCGAGTAAAAAAAAGCACAGTTTAGCCGCGAGTTTTGATCACTATTTTTTTAATACCTTTATCAAAAAATCCAAGAAAACTGGAAAATACTTTTAAAAATCTCGAACGAAGAGCACTTCTCGCAACACACCATCTTTACACTATAAATCAAGGTGGCTGGTAAATGAAATAACGGTTTCCATAGCGATGCGCCTTTTTACTCGGTTACGTTTATTGCTACGACATTTTAATCTTTGAGAATTTGATATTTTGACGAGGTTTTTAAATAATTTTTTTCTTAAATACTTGGTAAAAAATGACGGAAAAAGCTTAGTTTTTCCGCTATTTCTCTTTAATTTTGGGTAAAAAACGGACAGAAATCTTTTTTTGCACCCGCGATCAAAAAAAAAGTTTTTTTGGATCGGTAACCAAAAAAGCCATGCCTTAGTTATCTGCAGACAATTACTAAAAACATGTTTTTGATGAAGGTATAAGAAAAACATATTTAGAATGCTTTTATGTTTTCATGACATGACATATTTAGGGAGTTTTATTTAAAAATCAAAAGTTAATTTCGTTTTCATGGAAACAGTTTGACATGTGTCAATAGGACGCAGTTTTGACCTTTTATAAGTTCTGTAAAATCCCGAATCTTCAGAATTCTATTCTTAAGAATAAAGGCTCAAAGTTGCCTTATCTGTTATTTGTTACATTTTCTTGAGAATAAACGAAACGAAGAAACGTAAAAAAACAGCAAAGAAAAAGAACCGTTAAATTTCTACAAATTCATTCGAAATAAAATCATTGATTGTGCAAATTCAAAATTTTTTACTCCAAATACTACGCGAAATACGACACCGGCCGAATTTAAATAATGTATGATAATCGTATTCAGAAACATCGATAAAACTGCATTAAATCAGAGATAGGAGAACGTGGTAAGACTGGACCACAAAACATAATCCTTACATATATTTTCTAATCCCCAAATAATAAGGAAAATACATTTTTTAAAGAAAACAATTGGTGAAATTAACTCGGTGTTTAGGACTTCCATTGTCTATATTTTATCAATCTCTGATCGAAACGTCGTGTATAAATAAAATATAGACAATGGAAGTCCGAAACTTACAAACTAAACAATTGGTGCTAGAAAGTACGGATAGTCCACCATACAATCAACTATTTTATGTTGAAAGGAAATAAAAATATCTCGAAAACTGTAGCTTTGAAAGATTTAAACCTTATATCAAAATTTTTGGGTAATATTTACGAAAACCAAAATCTGAAAACCGCATATCCATAGCTGCTTTACTTCTAAAGATATGATTTTTTTAATAAATTTTAAAGTTTTTTCAAATAACTGGAAAACTAAAGCTCCCACGAATTTGGACTTTATAACAAAATTTGTAGTCCATATTTATGGAAACTTAAATCTGAAAACCGTATACTTGATTTTGTTCCAAAGTTAAAATATGTTTAAATATTTTATCCCTCTTTTCCCCCTTCAACCCCCCACCACCCCACCCAAAAGGTAATCGATTCATGATCAGCCAATAGAGGATTTTTGTATCAAATTTCGTTAAAATCGATTAAGGCGTTCTTGAGTTATCGTGTATAAAGGCAGACAACATACAACAGACCGACAGACAACTTTTTTTTCGTCGATTAAGGCGTTTTGGAACCTTAGTAACTCATTTTTGATAAAATTAAAAAAAGTCAAAATATCACGGTTTTAATAGTTAATAGCGTAATTGCTATGGTGGTCTAAAAATTATCCTACTGCCCACTTCGCAAGAAGATTTAGTAATAGGGGCGTGCGACTGCAAAAACTTATTCCATTCTGGACCGGTATTCTCGTAATACGTAACGTTTTGAAGTCGCTAAGCGAAACGAATAGCGAACAGCGCGCTCAGCGGCACGCTGACCGACGACTTTTCGTATTCGCTCTACCAAACGCGCTGCCCTGCGAGCAGACAGAATCAAATTCGCTTAACACATCTTGGCATCAGCGAATTTTGCATTTTTATTCCTTGTTAGTCTTGTCGCTCCTTTTCTTTTTCTATGTGTAAGAAAGAGGCCATTACGTGATCGATTTCGATGCGTAGTTCAGAAAGGGTAAACCTCGCGCGTGGAAAAATGTATGTTTTCATGGAACTGTTGAATTAAAAAAAGAAAATAGTAATTTTTAGTACATTTATGAATAAATAAAATGACAAGATAAAAAACATAAAAATGGTAATTAATGTGAAAAATGTGATATTTCAGAAAAGTAAAGAAAATACAGACGAAAACACAGAAATAAAGGGAGTTACCTATATTGTTTACTAATTATTTTTTATATATTTCATGTTTGCTAATTTCATATCTCATGAAAGCTTTTAGTTTATTTTTGAAAGAAAATAATTAATGTGGGCAGGAGTTTAACAAAACCAGATATTTTTTGGTACACATCCGATGAAAGATACAAAAAGCACCGCTGACCAATGGCTTTTTTTACCCTTGGTTTTACAGAATTTTGATTGCTTCTATTTCTAGTATTATACGGATGCTCAATTATTTCGATGTCGATTTGATAAGAAAAGTTTTTGTTGCAATTTTTTGGAAAAAAAATGTCTTACATCGAGCATCAAATAGTAAGGTTGATGTGTACGTATTTCTCACCCGTCCCCAAGCTACTAATAAGAGATTTGTATTTTTCTAATTATTAATAAAAACGCAAACTGAAAAAACTAGTATATTCTCTGCAGCACTCTACAAAGTATTGTAGGGTAGGAAAATCGTACGCGCGGAGGGCAAAACAGCTGGAAGATGGTAGGTGTTTCTCAAACGGTCGCCACGCGCACGTCGACGTCTTGCGTTCAATATACGTGAATACCATTTTTGTTACTTTGGTCACGTGGTATACGAATATTACGTTATCATACGGTCAGCGAGTACGAAACGCCGAGCGTATTTAGTTACGAGAATACCGGTCCTGAATGAAAACCTATTTGTAACTGCGCGGTCGGTTAGTTTTTTATAATTTTTTTTTTTGATGTGTCACATGATATTATTTTTTCCCCACCCCGTACTAAAACGGTGAGATAATAGGGTGGGAGTCACTGTAAATAAAACAAAAAAAAATCCATATCGCTTTATATTTGAGAAAGTTATGCCTCAAGAAGCATAGGTAGCAAAATCGATTTTTTCAAATAAAATATAGCCTATAGCACTTTCGGGACTCTTCGTATTCCAGCGACACTACTATTATCAAAATCGGTCCACCCGTTTGGTCTCTATCGTGACACAAGAATACATACTTTCGTACATTCTTTATCCAACTTGAAAAACCTTGCAGTCGGGTAATAAAAACATACACACATATGTAAATAAAGCTGGGCACCCAGGAGTCCATTCTTGGTTTGGTTTTCGTCATTTCACTATGCAGTAAACAAACGCAATTTTGTTTTTATTAAACCTCGCCCCCCTCCGATCGCTAGTGGTGCATAATAAATTAAGAAAACAATATTATGCTGATGGTTGTCGTTGTAAAACTGAGAAATTTACACTGTTTTGAATTTTTGTGGGCTCTCTGCTATTCTTAATAACATAGGTAAGATATTTATTTTTTTAAATCTATCTTTTTTAACTTTGATCCTTTGAGTGTTTCTTGTGGAATACCCTTTTGGAATACCCATCCAATTTTGAATTTTCTTTAAAGTACTTTCTATTCCCAGTCTCTTATATCTCTGCATTTAATTTGGACATAAAATTATTCGGCTGGAGAAGATCGGCCAATAAAAAGTTTCCTTTTCGACACAAAAATATGCCAAATTAAAATCTGTTATTCCTTAAAATGGGTCGCTTAGAGATGACATGTAAATCTAAAATTATTTTAACTTCACTAAAAAAATTTGGTAAAAATTGGGTTAATATTTACGACTTTAAAGTATCGTTCATACAAGGCGTAGTCTTAGTCTTTGGTTTAATTCTTGTAACAATCTTAATCATAAAAAAGTTAATATCACTGTGTCTTATGAACGTGTTCATGCAATCCTGTTGATTATGCTTTATCATAGGTTTAGTCACAGTCCTAAGGAATAGTTGGCAACTTTCAACTTTTATAACTAAAATTGCGACTATTACTATAACAAATATAAGTGCGCAAGTTCAATACTTTATTTTCCTTAAAAGCAAGCAAAAAATAAAAGTAAATAAAACAAAAAATAAAAAAAGTGAGGTTAAATGCACTTGCTTAGGGACTGTGTTGACTATAACAACGACAAATATGAACAGTAAGCAATTTTTCAGACTAAAACTATAACTAACACTATAACAAAACCAAATACTAATCAAGTGACTAAGCCTATGCCTTGTATGAACTATCCTTTACTCACATTCCTGTGCATTAAAAAAAATATTCTGGCCTTTCCCATTTTTTATTCACAAAATCAGATTTGTATTATTTTTTCTTAGGTCACTGATTGGATGCAATGCCTAAAAAAAGAAAAAGCCTCTCCATGTGAGAATTCATCTTTCATGTATTTTAGTCAATAAGCATATCTCAGTTTTAGAGTGCAATGAACTCAAAACAAAATTAGCAAAAAAATAATTAATTTTTTCATAAAAAGCCCCCCCCCCTATGAATAATTTCTGCGTTGGCCACTGATCTGTGTACTGGTTCATTGTAGAAAAACTAACAAAAATTTGCCGTGTGAAAAATTTTTTTTTTCGATAGTGCGGAAAACACCATTTTTCCGCACGAATTTTTGTTTGGAAAGTATCACTTTCCCGCACTCAGTGCGGAAATGAATTTACCTCGAGACTTTTCCGCACTATGTGTTTTACCCACAGTCGGATTTTTTATTATTGGTTTTTTTTCTTTCTGATCTGCTTGCCCGAACTCCGCTCCGCGTCGCTCGGATCAACGGCATTGGTGTTTGGGAAATATTTTCTCTGCACTTGTTAAGATAATAGCTTGTTTTAGCATAGTCACTATTTACGTATGCAAAAAAAATTTCACGCACGCAAAAATTCTTTCACGCACGCAAAGTTCTTTGCGATGGGAAACTTTTTTTTAAAGTTATGTAAAACAAGATGTTTCGAATTTTCCTCACGCGCGTAGGAAAAATGTTGTACCTAACGTGTGCGGCAACTTTTCCAAACTCCGTTGGCGCTTCGTTTGTCTGTGACAACACAGCATTATAGTAACGTTGTAACAGCTGTTTTTACTCTTTATTTTTTGTAATACGGCAGGGAAATATTTTTTGTTTGTCACAACGTTGTTGGCAGCAATTTTGCTGTGCATTTTAAGCTGGTTGAATTTTTGTAACTAAATTAATGATAGAAAAATGGATCACAATTAACATATTAATAAGTTTACCGATGTGGATTATACTTACTGGATAACGGAAGTAATTTAGAAAGAAACCACTTACCACGAATATAGGCCGGCGCCGCCGGCCTATTTACTGATAAATTAAAAATAACAAACACACGGGTTTCTTTTATCAAAAATGAGTTACTAAGGGTCCAAAACGTGTCGTGTCGGTCTGTTGTCTGTCTGTATACACGATAACTCAAGAACGCCTTAATCGATTTTAACGAAATTTGGTGCAAAAATCCTCTATCGGCTGAAAATGAACTGATTAACTTTTGGATAGGGTGGTGGGGGGTTGAAAGAGGGAAAAGGGGATTAAAATATTTAAAAAAGTTGTACTTTTGGAATAAAAGCAAGTAACGATATACGGTTTTCCGATTTAAGTTTCCATGAATGTGGACTACAAATCATAAAATCCAAATTCGTGGGAGCTTTAGTTTCCGAGTTATTTAAAAAAACGTGAAAATATATTTTAAAAAATTATAACTTTAAAAGTAAGCTATTGATATGCGGTTATGAGATTTTGGTTTTCGTAAATATTACCCAAGAATTTTAGTTCAAATCTTGCAAATCAACAGTTTTCGAGATATTTTCATTTCCTTTCAACATACAGTAATTGATTGTATGATGGACTGTCCGTGCTTTCTAGCAGGTTATATTTCTTTTTTTGAAAAATATTGGCCGAAAGATGTTAATACACATATTAAATCGATCACTTATTATTAGTGGGTACAAAAGTGTTTGTAAAAAATGAAGGGATAATTTTAGCGTGTGGCGTAGAGGGCAAAAAGTGACGGAATAAATCGGAAAAAAGTTTTTCTTCGACCAGGATTTGAACCCGGGGCTTCTAGAATACTAGTCTAATGCTCTATCATGTTTCTAAATGTCTTTTAAAGGAATAATTTCTTTACTTATAATAATCATGGCGCCTAATCGCGATCGAAACTAGTACTACGTTTTCACGTGGAGCTGAATACGTTTTCAATATAATTCACTTTTAAACCTTTCATGAAAACGTGGCGAATCGAACTTTTTTTCGTTGCCCCTGCACAAGTTCAATACTTATTTGGGATCGTATTGGGATCCTACTGCATGAAAACGGGTATTGTATCAAACTGAGTGATGACACCAATAATAAACTGTTGTTAATATTGGCAAACTATTGTTAGCACTTTCAATATTCCTGAAAAAAGTAGATATGGGTGTTCTAAATTCGATGCTCACCATGGGGTTCTCCTAAACGATAGGAGATACGAAGAGGTTTAAATTAAGGCAAAGTTGCGGAATTCGATGCTTTATTCAAAATTTTTAAAAAAATGACAAAATCCGAGTAGTACCGGCGAAAAAAACCGAAATGTTCATTTCTATTTTTATTTTTATGCGCCTTTATTCTTAAAGCTGTCAAAAAACGCTTAAAACGTTCTACAGGTACTTTTTTAGGGTCTACCTAATAACAGGTCCATTTTTAAGATTTGACATTTTCGCATGACAGGAGCACTATCAATCAATTTTTTCTTATAGACGCGTGCTTTTCTTCTGCTACTATTTTGTTCACGAAGGATGACAGATAATATTTTGCAACCTTATTTTGACAAGTCACCTGACGTTTTGAATTATTTGACTATCATCAGCTAAATTTCAATTTTGCTTTTAACTTACAAGATATTTTGGAAACCGGCTTAGAGTATCTTTTCTAAAATTTTAACCTCCGCGACTACTCGGTTCTTGTAACTTTTTTTAGTTTTGAATAAATCATAAAATTCCGCAACTTTGCCCTAATTTAAACCTTTTCGTATCTCCTACCATTTAGGAGATCTCCATGGTGAGCATCGAATTTGGAACACCCTGTATACCTTTATTTTAATTATGTTATTATGATGTGAACTTGTTTGCTTAAAAAAGCAAACAAAAATTTAAAATTGGCAAAAACTAATCTCAAAATAACTCAAGCAAATGTCAAAGTTCAAATCGTGTTCAAAACGCGTTCAAGTCGCTTCATAAAAATCAAAAAGTAAATCGTATTAAAAACGTATTCAGTTCAACGTGACAACGTAGTATATAAACGAAACGGCTTCTTGGTTGATAATAGAGACATAAAGCTATTTGTAACTCATCGCGTTATACGTATCCGCATCTAGCGAGAACCAAGCACATTAATTGGTCAGAAACTTGTACCACGTTCGAAAAGAGCGGATATATGCTAATCTAAGGTGTTCTTGAACGCGATAGGTGTTGAGAAGCGTTAGGTATCACGTATCGTTACGGCACACCTATCGTATCTCAGCACGTATTGCGTTCAGAAACACCTTAAATTAGCATATATCTGCTCTTTTCAAACGTGCTACAAGTTTCTGACCAATCAATGTGCTTGGTTCTCGCTAGATGCGGATACGTAGACCGCGATGAGTTACAAATAGTTTTATGTCTCTAATTGCTGTATGGTATGTACGGTAGAGTGCGCCTCATTCGCAGCTATTCTATATATAGCATTTGATGAAGCTGTGTAGATGTTAGAAAAATGCTAAAATTCTGGTCGTTTGGTTCAGCTGAGATGTAGCTTTTAGTTTAATACAGGATATAGATTTTCTAACACGTTTACTATACAATTTTACATTGATTTCAATTTAGTGATAAAAATAAGTTGCTATAACATTGTGACAGCAAAAGATACAGCTTAAATTTAGCTAGTTTCTTTACAGCAAATATTGTTACGGCTATTGGCTAGCTGTAAAAGCTAACGTATATAAACTGTGTTGTTTGACCATTTAGCTGGCTATTGTTTACAAGCTTTGGTTGGCTATTAATTTATTCAAAAACTACAGGTATCAATTTACACTAACAAACAGGTACAAGTTACTTGTTTTACACGATCAAAATACAGGGTGTAAAAGATATCAGTCAATAATTATCCTTTATATGACTTTAAAATAACACCCAACATCATACGATATCAAAAAAGAAGTTAAAAATACTCCAAATTGATTACATCAACCGAAAAGGATCTAAAAACAAAAGATCAATAGATCTTGGGTGGAAATAACGAAAATTCAAACTTGGATAAGCATCCCACAAGGAACACATAAAGGATCAAAGTGAAAAGATAAATGATTAAACGACGTTTCGCCCTGGGCAACCAGCGTGGGCTCATCAGTAGTTTCACTGCTCCCCTCCCCAAACATCACAAATAGGGATGTACTTATCCAAGTTACCTGATACGGATTCGTCCTGGCGTGTTAATATTTCCAATAGGATTATGCTCCTAAGGCAATTAAAAACAAAAAAGAAGTTAAAAAACCTCCAAATCAGTTACATCAACCTAGATTGACTTAGATGACGTTCGCAAACTATACATCTGTGGCGTGTTTAAGCAATCTTAGCTACAAGATCTGAAAGTTTTGAAAAACTCTAGTGTATATGAAGCATTGTTCCGTGATTTTAGTGGGTAAGTACCTCATTTTTTTTACAAATTTCAATAATTTCTTATTATAAGTAAGCGAAGACCACGATATTTGTTTTGCAGAGGATGCACGGCAATAAAAGTAGGAACTTAAACAGCTTATGGAGTTGAAATCATTCGACAAATCGCCATTGATGAATTTCCAATAGACATTGCCTGCGTACTTCAAGTGACTTTACATTAAACATTTGCAGTAACTCAAGATATTGGCGGTACTACTTTTTCCATAATGTCCAGTGGATTGAACACATATTCGTTGAATAACGCAAATGTAAAAATGTTGGACCCTTCTAGGACATCCACTATAATTAATCCAATTCCTATCCACTGAACAAAACTAAAAAAAACATTATTTTCATAGCAAAAAAGCGCTGAATATCCGCTAAATAAACATTTTTTTGAAAAAAAAACGTTTATTTAGTGAATATTCAGCGGTTTTTTTTTACTATGAAAATATCGCTTTTTTTAGTTTTGTTTAGCGGGTATCCAGTGGACTAACCACTTTGTCCAACAGATACCCATGGGACATAAAAAAGTGTCTTTTTATGGTTCTATGGACTAACAAAAATTATCTTCTCGTCTCTTCTCTCTGTTAGAACAAAAAAATTCAATAGACAGGTTTTTTGATATCCAATGGAGTAAAACATAGACATTCAGTGGATACATACATGAATGACCGCAGGATATAATTTATTTTTAGTCTAACAATTCTTTAACCAACTTTCTTTATCAAAATATTAACTTTGAGAGCACTGTGAAGTAGAAGGAAAATAAATAAAAATGCCCATTGGATATAAAAACATTACTAAAAAAGTAAAAATGGAAATCTTTTAGTCTTGTTTTTTGTCATCCACTCTATCAAGCTAAAACCGAGGTTAAAACGTCTTTCGTCTCCAGTAGAGTTAAAAAAAGAACTTCCAGTGGACCACCAAAACCAATCTGCTAAAGGACATTTATTAATGGGACAAATATGGAAACTCGGTAAACGCAGGTTATTTGAGGTCCAATGGACTAAGAAAAATACCTATCCAATGGATGTCCGCCAAAAAACTAGACCAAAAAAAAATCGTGGATATTCAAAAAAAAAACTAAAAAAAGCAGTTTTAGACAATTTTTTTGTGAAGTTAAAGATAAACAAAAAATATCCATGCACTTAGCCGGGATTCGAACCCAAGACCTTCCGTGCGGCATGCCTATACGCTACCTACCGCGCTACGGAGACCTTTGTCTGATGGATGTCCATAAATATGGACAATACGGACGGTTTTGGCTGTCCGATGGGTAATGTGTGCTGTCTGTGTAATTGTCATTTTGGGATGTCTATCTTTGGCGGTGATATAAGTCATACACCCTGTATGGTAAATCTGTAAATCCTGACGATAGATCAGCACACACGAATTCTTCGTTTTTAATTGCCGTAATAGCCTTGACAAATGGTTGTGTGCACGATCCTATTTTTTATATGATTTTTTTTCTTGGCAAGAAAAACTACAATTTTATAATAATATAACTATAGAATAAATAGAGAAGCCATTGATTATTTTAGGTTGACGTCACGTGGTTTTTATATCTCTTGTATTAATAATTCTGGTGCTAAATACACCCAGCAAACACGGTTCCCTCGGGCCTTCGTCGGGCCGATATCGATTGCCGAATTTGCCGTCATCGGTATGACGTCGATTTACGACATCGGACCAGCAGTATTTTTTGTCCGCTTGGCGATGTAGGCCAAAATTTTACTTTTTGCTTACATCGGCATACCGTCGCCGTACGAGGTCCCAGATGGTTTAACCACATGGTACCGACCATCCGCCCATATAGCTGCTTAATTTGGTCGGTCTAACGTAGGCCAGCTGGTCTCGGCCCGACATCGGTAAATTATTCAAGTCCATCATTAGTTTCCTAAAGAGGTTCAACGTCGGCGATTGACGAATGTGCGACGGTGGTAGCTTAAAGCGGCCCAACAATGGCAAATCACAAAAGTCCGATCAGAGACAACATAATAACTTATGGAGACTAACAAAAAGGTAGCGCCGCGCAGGAACTACGTTCCTGTAGCGCATAGCGTATTGTGGCGGAGAGTGAAAGTAATGCTTGTTTTAAGTAAATACCTACCTTGCCCCGTCCATCTCTTTCTATAAGATCATAAAAGAAAGACAGAACATTTTTCAATGTCTAAATATATTTCAAACAATTTTAACTTTGCACCGTCCGGTTTTTGCCACCGCTTGTCAAAGTCTGTCAAGCTCGGCGAGCGGTTTAGAGTATCTCGGTTTAGAGATTTTCAAAAGTGAGTTATTTTAATCAGCGGGCCGACGTCGGTGATTGACGAAGGTCCGTCAGTGGTTGCTTGACACGATCCGACATTGGCAAACTACAAAGTTTCGAAAATGCGGGTGCTTAACCAGCCGGAATGGTTTAAGTGGAATTAAGGTTATTCTTGTAGAGAAGTACCACCATCTTGTCAAGTCCGCATTCTAGTTTTGAAATATCTTTGCTCATTGTATATATAATATTATCTTTCACTTTATAGGAAACATAGTGACATTAGCGCCATCTTTACATACTAGGAAGAAACTATTAAACAGTTTAAAAAGGTTAATATGGCGTACCATCTTCTGTTGCCGGTTATCGAACAATCGAACAAAAATCTGATCAGGCCATCGTCGGTCCTAAAGCAGATAGAGTGCGTTTCGGCATAAAGTCGACTATAGTAAATCGGACTATCGTCAGTTGCCGATTCTCGACCAATCAAACAAAGTTCCAATCGGACCATCGTCGGCCCTAAAGCAGATAAAGTGGTCGTCGGCAAAAAGTCGACTATAGTAAATCGGGCCATCAACAGTTACCGATTCTCGACCGATTAAACAAAGTTCCAATCGGACCATCATCGGCCCTAAAGCAGATAAGGTTTGCGTTGGCATAATGTCGACTATAGTAAATCGGGCCATCGTCAGTTGCCGATTCTTGTCCGATTAAACAAAGTTCCAATCGGACCGTCGTCGGCACTAAAGCAGATAAAGTGGGCGTCGGCATAAAGTTCCAATCGGACCATCGTCGGTCCTAAAGTGGCATAAAGTCGACTGTAGTAATGTGAACTTCCGTCAGTTGCCGATTATTAACCGAAAACTGAAAATCGCAATCTGTCCGACATCGGACCAGCGTGTAGTCGCCGATGCCGACACACTGCCGACGTTGTCGACATTGGCCCGATTCAATGCCGACGATTTGTGTTTTCTGGGCATTTATAGAGGATAAATTATAATTGAATAACTTCTTAATACTAATGTACTAACTATGGCTTTTTTGTGATGAAAAAGCTTATGCAAACTAACTTAAAAATAAGACTTAAATATTTGATTAGGATTTTTCGGATGTCCTTTGGAATAGCATGTTGTTCAGTCGTCGTTGAGCATGCTAAAAAATGTGTAGGACAATGTTCGTTGGAGCTTCAGACTAGAGGACTCTCGTGCTGTATGGCTTTGTTAAAGTGGTTTTTGTTTAGGGCCTGGATGTCTTCGTCTAGGGTGTCGGTGTTCAGGTATCTGTGAACTGTGTCATTTCTAACGGACCAAACTTATTTGAAGAACTCCAAAACTTGTCAGGAGGTTATGTTCTATGTTAGTCGGTCATTTTAAACTTTTTGGTTTTTGATAATGACAAATTTTTGTCTGATGTTTGGGATCTAGGAAAAAATGCCTAATCCCACATACTTGTCACAGTCAGCATCGTGAATGACTGTAGATGGTACTTTAGAGATAACAGAACAACGAAATTATGATGTTTCTTATTACCTTAATTTTATTGGGATGACTGTTTGTAACGGTATCTCTGAATAGGATATGCTACACAATTTTACTACACTCACTCAATTTTTAGACTTCTAGTAGTTAGTAAAAATAATTTGATTGAGTCTAAACAACGCCACAAAAATTCTTTGGTACAAGCAATGAGCTGAATACTTTTTGATGCGGGTGGGGGTAAGAAGCTAGGAAGGGGGTTGATCTTTTTTAACATTCTAATTCACGAACCGTAGCAGATGTCGACAAACGGTTTCCACAATTATATAAACATAAATAATTACATTTCCAACTTTTTTTAAAAGTTTTAAGGATGAAAATGTGTTTCTGCTGGTGCTATATTTATTTACATTATATGTCTTAAAGCAATGGTGTCTATACAAACATGAACATATCGCGTAAGTCATCTATAGGCCAAGGTTTCGACCTCCTTTTTAAGATCGTTTTCTTGATCTTTGAAGTAATTTTTTATACGATTAAAGCCGTTTTAGAAAAAAAAGTGCCGCCCGTGGGTACTTATGTTCCATGCAAAGCTTTTATCGTCAAATTGTTTTCGATATTTAGGTCAGGTTAAATTTAATGGTTTAGTTGGAAATAGACTGATATAATAATAAAAGGTTTTTCGTTGATTTCTTCTGCTAAGGGCATAATTAAAATCACTTGCCAAAAAATTAAACTGTCTCTTGCAAATCCAATAGGGTCACTTAGTTGAACATTTTTTCGTTTTGCTTGTTCGGAAGCTAAACAAAGTGTTTAATAATGGTTTATCATTATCTATTATAAACAGGGGGTGAAATGTATGAGTGCAAATATTTTAATGGAAAATGAAAAATTTTTAATTTCGAGGAGTGCTGAAAAAAATACATTTTAAAAATGGTATTCGCAGTAGCGTAGACAGAGGAGGTTTTTGAGGTTAAAACCTACCCTAAAAGGTCCAACCCCATCTACAATAAATTAATTATGCAAGGGCGTCACGTCGGAAAGGCAGGGGGACATATAGCATAGCATATATTTTTTGTCCTTGTACTCTGTTTTGTGACGTGCGATTTGTTGTGATATGTAAAATTTTAAAAACTTTGCCTGCGCCGCTAAAGCGTCATTAATTATTACAATTTTAGTTTAGTTTTGAGCAATTTTTATCATCGGCATTCAAAACGTACAAAAAATGGGATTTTTAGTTTAATTTTCTTAAGATTTTTGTCTGCGGCGGCAACAAATCTATATACAGGGTGATTCAAAATTCCATAGAAAAATTTGAACGGTGTTTAAATATCATTAATCTAAGAAAAGTAACATGATTATTTTATTTAAATTTAATATTTTTTTTCTATGAATTTAGAAGTAAAATTTTTGTATTTTTTTGGGAATCACCTTTAAAATAAGTTACCAGGCAAGTCTACGTGTGCTGACAATGACATGTTTTAGTGTTTTTGTCAAGTATTTTGAATTTGTCAAGTTTTGTTTTCAAAAATTTCAACCACGTAGTAAAGGCTTCTCAGAAAATACTAACAATTTTTAAATGCAAATATCGCTAAAATGAAAGAGTTTACAAAATATATTTTATATTTCTTGTTCAGAGCAAGAAATTCTAACTACAGTTAAAGTTTTTCCCTCCTTAGCAAATGTATTGGATGAATAGACTTTTAATCCAATCCTACTTTTTTAAATTATTTTACAAAAAAAGTAAGCAGTCTTTTTATCAACATTTTAAACGCGTACAAAATAGCATTTTAGTTTAATTTTCTCAACATTTTTGACTGCGGTACATTTAAAGTATTATTGTTTCACGCAGCACTTATTGAACTGCCTACCCACCTTTCAGTTCAAGAGCTCAGCTCCCCCACTTTTAGTGGCCACGTGACGCCGCTATGATCTCATAGCTACCCACCTATTTTTTAAAACCTTTCAACAGGTACTTGATTTTTACTAAATGACGAAAATTTCCCCCCAGAGCCGATTTCTGGCTATTCCACTGGTATTCGTTTTTTTTTAAACCGAAAAGTTGAGGAAAAACAGGCTGTCACAAAAACCTCTGCAATAGGTAAAAAACATTTTTGTTAATTCAATTAGAGAAACCTTGACATTCAGAAAAATACCAACATATGTTCATGTTATTGCTTTTATTCTGGATTTTGTTGGTTTATTATTGGTTGGAGGTCAAAAGTGTTAAAAAAAGATTTGTAGAAAAAAGTCAGCAGTATTTTAGTGGGGTCAAGCTTTACATACAATCTTTTTTAAAAAAGTTACGTAAAAAAAATGTTTTTAAAAAATATATATAATTCTATTTCTAATGGGACAAATTGATCTAAACTTTTTATTTTCTGACAGATTCCGTAGATCTTTTAAACGATCATTGATATAGATTTATTTTCTGACTCGAACTATACCACACTTTATCTGCCGTTTTGAAGTAGCCCTAATGTTGATTTGGAGTTTATTGAGCTTATAATTTATAGTTATTAAGCTTATATCTCGATAACTAGTTGGACTAGAAATATGACGGTGTGCTAATACAGTTTAATTTCTGATCACCCAATTACCTTTTTTTAAATATAACCCAGTGCATCCAATAAACTTTTTCAATGGAGTACAAAATCCTCTTCTCGCATATTGCATAAAATCAATAAAATTATACAAAAAAATGATTCAATCCATCCAAAGTCAAGCAAGTATGATAATATGCACCGCAACATCAGCTCCTAAACCTTTCTCCTCTAAATCTTGTCATGGAGAAAGAGGCTATGAAAGCAACATAAAGAATTACACAGCCAACCAATGGGGTGGCAGGGCAAGCCATATAGTAACAAACTTATTAACACGGGTAATTAAGAGCCAACAGTAAACAGAAAAAAGCTATACAGTAACAGAAAAAAGCTATACAGTAGTATTCTCCCAGTCAGATAGGGGCCTTTATTCCTGAACTGCCGGGAGGAGAACTTTGTAGGGAAGTGGGCGTGGTTTACAACAAAGTGAGATAAAGATATGCCAACATATAAAAGTGTGAAGAGGAAAAGGATACTCCCGCGGGAGCATTCCCATACCACACTTTAAAGACGGATCCAAGATACCTTCAGGCGTTTGATCCGGAGCGTATAGAAGCTGACAGGACACACTGAATAAATTCCGGCATATTTTGGCCATCGGGGAAATGAGACTGCCGACAAGCTGGCGCGCAAAGCGTCCGCCGCCATCTTCGTTGGCGTCGAACCAGCCCATAGAATAGCGTACCACACAATCATCACTCCTCTCTCAAACTGGATGGAGAATAGAAACAAATTCCAAAGATTTCATTAAAGAGGGCCGGGAAACGCATTGAGCTCACCAGGCAGGAGATCCGGACAATGGTTGATCTATATACCGGACACTGCAGGCTGAAAGTACCATTGCACAAAATGGGTCTAAGTGAGGATATCGAATGTAGGCTCTGTATCGAGGAGGACGACATTGCACGCCAATGTCAACTTACGTTCGGCAAATCACAGATCGACGCGCTGGATCTAAAAGATGCTTCACCAAAGCAAGTTGCGAGCCTCTTTAAGAGGCTAAATATTCTGTAGCCACTGGCGCACCCAGGAATTGACTTCGGGGACTTTGGGGAGGGTTTTTAAGGGTAAATAATAAAAAGAACATAATTTGAAGTAAAAATGTGACCATAACCAGGCTTCTCGGGGGGGGGGGGGTTAACCCCAAAAATCGCAGACTCAGAAATGAATCATCATTACGACAAAGAAACGACGCTATGACAACAATACCCCAACTTTTCATTTTTAGTAAGCAACTGCGACATAAGCTAGACACTTCAGTATTTTTTCACTCTTCTTTTGTCAACTGTCATGTAAAAAAAGCACAAACTGATGGGTGCCTCAATTGTTTTCATAATCAAGGGTCAGTGCCACCTAGAGGAGAAATTTTTCTCTTGAACTAGCCTGGGCACTCCCGTTTGACAGTGAATCCACTCTTTACAGAAATCTAAATAATGCCAGTGTCAGGTCAATGTTTTCGTTTGGATTTTTTATTTAAAAATTCGTTTTTTCGGCAATTTTAAGAGCTTTCTCGAGGTGGTTTTTGCCTCGTCCCTTTTCAAAAATGTTTGTGCCCTGTTTTATGTGTATGTATCATCGCTCCGGTGTTGAATAAGTTCTGTTGCATAAGGAAAACCATTTTAATTTTGCAAATTGATTATTGTTTATTACTTTACTTTAGGCTTGGTTCATGTTTTAAAAATCCATGCATACACAATTAAATGTGTTTGATTATAACCAGTAAGGCGCAAGGAAAAGCTTTGGGCTTTTTATGAAAAAATAAATGGCACCAGAAGGCAGGTATAGCCATCCATAAAAACTTTAAAAACATATTTTTTTCATTTTTTTTTATTGAAAATGTAATTATGCATCTGTAAAAACCGCGTGTCGCTAGCTGCTACGGTTCGTGAGTTAGAATTTTTTTTAAATTTAATCCCCCCTCCTACCAACTTTCCAACCCTTCACCCCATCAAAAACTAATCAGCTCAGCATCTGGTGACAAAGAATTTTTTAGCCACATTGATAGAATCAGTATGCGGTAAGACGCACGGATAATAAACTATAGGAAACGCATGCTGCTGTTCATAGTATTCCGTAAGCCGAAAGCGGTAAGAGCAGCATGCCATTGCTATAGTTTATTTTCCTTGCGCCTTACTGCTTACCTTATGGAACTCTGAATCTGCCTTAAAAGGTTATACTCAAACACATTTAATAAATAATAATAAACCAAACCTAAAATAAAGTAATAAACAATAATTTCCAAAACTGAAATGTTTTTTCTTATGCAACAGCGTTTATTCAACACCGAAGCGTCGGCGATAATACATACATACAGTTCTTAAAATTGCCGAAAAAACGAATTTTTTATAAAAAATCAAAAAAAAACATTGAACTGATACTGGCATTGTCTAGATTTTGATTTTGACATCGATCAGCTGTGAAGAGTGGATTTACTGTCCTCTAGGTGGCGCTGCAAGGGTACTTTTACTGCTACTAGTACTAGACACTCCAGTATTTTGTCACTATTATTTTGTCAATTGTCATGTAAAAAAGCACAAACTGATGGGTGCCTCAACTGTTTTCATAATCAGGGGTACTTTTGAAAGAATAAATATTAATTACACTTTACCTGCAGATATCAAGCAAACTTGGCTTCTGCAAGGGTGGTGGCCGCCATTATGCACCACTTTATAAACATATCCAATGTAGGTAGCACTTTAACGTTTTGTGTTAGAATCAATGACCATTTACGCAAACGTTTAAAAAAACTCTTGTAACTAATAAAGTACGTTGTTAAAAAATAATACGTAGGTAGAAAAATTATAGACTTGTTTTTAATTTTTCTCTTGAAGAAAACTTTACTTGATAGCCAACTAGACCTTGAAAGATGCCTTGTTGTGATAAAAATGGTCATTAATGAAATGATATTAATTAACACATCCTGGTACGCAATTAAAATACTTATGGATGTGTATTTGAGAAAAAAACGAAACATTTTACCAATTATAAGGTAACGGTAAAATTTAAAACAAACATTGTTAATAAAAAATGTCAACAATTTTTTAAAGTATGTGTTTTCTTTTCTTTTCGCATTTTTGTGGGATTTCAGGTAAATACAATCGTACTTCTAATGGATCTTGTTTAATTTTTAATGACCGACAATTTATATAAATATAAATATAATGGTAAATAATTTTGACTTTTTGGACACCAGGAGACTAAGAAGCTTATTTCTGAGTCTTAATTAATTTCTCTCTTTTCTAAACAATTTTCCAGCTAACATCGGCGAAATTTCATGATAGAATGACTCCAGATCACTTCGAACCTTCTTTTAATTTTTAATTGACATCCCCTGCCCGTTCCTCACCCCCGCACCGCTTCTTGGGAACCCTAAATGAAGGGAATTTTTTTCTTTTGTGAAGGTATTATATTATTATCTAAGAATATTAAATATTAATAAAAAAATTGCATTACCATTTGGTTGTCACATAAACTATTAAAATGGTTATGATTTATAGCAAAATAGTAACCAATTATCAACATGAAAATTATGTAAGAACAACACGGCAGCTTATTAGGATAAAAATAATTCGTATAAAAAATAGATTATGTATCCAAGAAATAAATTAACACAAATATGTAAAAAAGTATATCCCCTACATAAAAATAAGATAATAAATACGTTAGAAAATACATTATAAAAGTGGACATTGTTCAGATACCTGATTAATGTAAACCTATTTTGTGCTTAATTGATCACAAAAGATATATTATTACCTATAAATATATTATTAAAAATTATTAAAATATTTAATTAAATCGGGAGCAAAAAATGCAACATGGCGCTTTCAGTTTTACATAAAGGTCGTTTAAGACTATTAGAGAGTTTCAGCAATAACAGGGTCATAAAAATTGATTTTTATTTAGTTCATGGCAACTTTTACAGTAAGAACTAATCATTTAATTTTCAAAAAAAGTTGGAGGCTGTAAGGAGAGTCAAATTAGCTTTAAAACAAGATCACTTGACTCATCTTCCCTATTTTAATAAAAAGGGGTAAACTCCACCCCTCAGAGAGGGTGATGGATATGGAAAAACAGAAACAGCAAGAATTTGCTTTTAAATCATTCGATTTTTTAAAAAATACGGTATTATAACAAGAGCCAAAAGACCTTTAAAACAAGGTACTACTCGACCCATCTGCCCAATCTAAAAAAGAGGGGGGAAAGTTGCCGCAACCAGGGGATGCACCTTAGCAAAATACCGGAGGTGTCAAAAGGTTTCCCACTTGAATACAAAATTTCCTAATTTCAAAATTATTTTTAATTGTTTGCTTAAAACCCAACAAATATTTGCGCCCGGACTATTATAAACCCTTTATCCACCCTTTGGGTATGATTTAAATGCTCCACGATTTAAAAATCCGCCACATCTGTCTTGCAATGTACTTTTTAAATTATGACTTTTTTCTTTCGTCTTTTATTAATTTTCATCAGAGTTAATGAATAATTTTAGCAATTTTAACAGCCCCTTTAATTGGTTAAAGGGTCATAATTTTTTTTAACCCCTCCGTTACGATTAAACTTGGAAACAGTGTTTTATATTTATGCTAGTGCAAGACAGGCTACGGATTAAACAAGAAAAATATGCAGCTCCCCACTGTGTGCTGTTTCTCACAAAAATCTTGAGTTTTTGTAGAAATGTATTATTACAAGCTTTTATTTAACTTCACTCGTATATTCCGGGTGGGCCATAAAAAACCGGACAAAATGTTTTCCGTTATAACTTTTAAACCAAACCACCGATTTTTATTCAACAAACTGTTCTTTAAAAAAGAGAAGATCAAAAGATCTTGGAAGGAAAAAACGAAAATTCAAAACACACACCTTTGTGGGACCCTCATCCAATTTTGAATTTTCATTCTTTCCTCCCAAGATCTTTTGATCTTCTCTTTTTTAGATTCTTTTCGGTTGATGTAACTGACTTGGAAGTTTAACTTCTTGTTTTAATTGTCTTAGGAGCATATTCCTATTGGAAAGATTAACACGCCAGGACGAACCCGTATCAGGTGACTTATAATAAGTACCATGCGGAACGATGCCTATTTTTGAGTGATTCAGAGTTGTAAGTCAGAGTGTGCGATGGTGTTAAATGATGTCTGGATTGAGGGTGACACTCATCCAATTTTGAATTTTCGTTCTTTCTTTTTTAGATTCTTTTCAGTTGATGTAACTGATTTGGAAGTTTAAACTGTTCTTTGTTGGGAATTGAGCAAGACTGATAAGAAATATTTTTCTGATTCTTGTAGACTCCTATATTTTACAAAAAAAAAGATTTTCTTTCGTTTCTGAAGAATTGCGAAGCCCCTGTCAATTTTTCCGGAAATAATTTGAAAAGTTGTTAAGGTCGTAGTTACAATCTGAGGAATTGTTTTTAGCAACACTGTACGGGAAATCAACTTAACTATGAGTTTTGTTTTCCATGGCAATGCGGAGACTTTATTTATGTTTATCCACAGTGGGACACCAAAGACTTTTTAGCACCGAGTCGAAAATTTGGGGTTAGATTACCTATTTTGACTTTTCGCGTTCTGCGCCGCTAAAAAACCAAGTAAAATACTAAAATAAAAGAGAAGAAAGCTACCCAACCACGTATTAAAGTAACTGGGTGTAATGTTTAAGGTTGCATTTATAATTGAATTGGAAACACTCCCGCTAGCTGATACCTAAAAAAGGGTTTACTTAAAAGAGTCTTTCAAACCTCTTAATGGAGCTTTACTGACTTATTTTGTTAGTACTTACGTATCTGTGTGTTTTTGAAACTGAGGTTCTAAAATCTATCATTTGTACTCCAAGATTTCCCTAGTACAATTGCCCATAACTATGCTGCAATAATTTAAATTAAAAAAAATGGTTGAATCAAAACAAAAACAAAATTATGTGGCGCCGAATATTTCTATGCGAATTCCTAGTAATCCCAGCGAGCCCGTAAAGTTCTCTTGGTTCTTCGATAGACTCGGGGTAATTCCCGCGCAGCGCTAGACCTTTTTCGGCGGGCGACCGCACACGCGGAGTGGTTTCATATTTGTTTTAGAACAATGTGTTTGAAAACATATTTTTGAAAGATAAACAGAACCTTGAATGGTTTTCTGTCAGAAAACGTAAAAATAATCTACTGCCACACTGCGGCCCAAATTAAAGTTTGTTGACAAAACACCTGCAGTTACCATGGAATCGTCTAAATTGTGCGGTCTATCGGCCAACACTTGAACTGCGTGTGTCTCCCAAATTACTTGATGTGGGATTGATTGATCGGTTTTCTTTTGCGGAGTGCACAGGCTTTTAGAAAAAAGAAAACTTTGTTTTTATTTTTACTAAAGCAAGGATATTTAAAAAGAAAAAATTTAATCCAGAGGAAATTGTGAGTATTTCTATATATTTTTTTGTAAATCGGGTTTTTTCTAAAACGAAATTATTTTGAGGCTTTTGGGATAGATGACAGTACCAGAGCTCTTATTTTGAAGAAAAATAATTGAGAATTTTGAAAAATCCTTCAGATGTTTTCGTTAAGTATTTAAAAATGATCACCCCTGCAAAATTTCAGCTAATTCTGATGTTTAGTTTTTCCCTGTGCACTCTGGCAAAAGATTAAAAAATTACAGAACAAGTCTTTGCCAGTTGTATTTTGTTTTACTTAAAATCTGGGGAGAAACTCTAGACTTAAACACAAGGTATTTTTATCAATAAATATATTTTTTAATTTTGTGTCTTTCAAGTCGTGAAATAATCTTGCGAAATACAATTCGTGGATCTAATTTTTCCTGTGTAGAAAAAAATCTGGAAAACTCGTTTTAAAGCAAATTTTCCTGACGACTTGGGTTTTTTTCACACTCGTATTTTTGTTTACAAATTACTTGCCAACTTGTTTTTCAAGAACTTTTCCTGAAAAATTCAGATGCACTTATCATAAAGTAATAGCTACGCGAGAGTGACCGATACTGTGTTATACTTGGGGAACATTGTTTGACGGCGACACGAGCGCAGCCGCTGGCTACAGGAAGAAACTACTTGTACAGCCAGACGCATAATAAAATACATATATTCTTTATGTTAATTTTTTATGGACACTTAATATTAATAATAAAAAGATATGAAAAAACTTAAAAGGTGCCGTTTTTCCATACTTTTTAGTGTTAAAAAAGCAATGCATTTGCGAAAGGTTTTAGCTCTATAGAGACCTTAACCAACTTTGTACTGTTTCATGCAGCTAAAAAACGCTCTTTAGCTTACAAAAAGCTTTTTTGACCCTTTAAAAATCTAAAATAGGAAGAGGGGGTTATAACTATGTTGAGGAATATCATCAAGTATTAAAGGTTACAACATTTTATTATGTTATTTTCTTTTATTAATTGGGAAAATATTCCAACTTTTTTTATAAATGTATTAACCTATAACACCTTTTTTTGTTGTATTTTAACCTATTATCTTCTTGCTTAACTCTGTATAAATCACCACAATATTTTCCTCAGGGATTTGGTTCGCAGAAATCTGAATCCCAACTTAAGGCCCTTTTCAACTAGTCCCATGCTCCCTAGCTTTAATGGTAGTGATCCAGCCTGATTTGAATCGCATTTTAGACTTTACAATAAGTTGTTAATCCACTATATATAGATAATCCCATGAACTCGCGCGAACTCCAACCAAAAATGATTAAAATAACTCACTAAAACCGCTTGCCAGGCTTGACAGACTTTGACAAGCGGTGGCAAAAACCGGCAGGTATAAATGTAAATTGTGTGAAATATATTTCGACATTGGAAAATGTTCTGTCTTTCTTTTATAATCATATAGAAAGAGATGGACGGGGCAAGGCAGTTGTTTACTTAATACAAGCGTTATTTCCACTTTCCGCCGCAATACGCTATGCGCTACAGGAACGTAGTTCCTGCGCGGCACTATCTTTCTGTTAGTCTCCGTAAGTTATTATGTTGTCTCTGGCATTTTTGATATTACTCCCTCTCCATAGACCATTTGCGGAGCTTTTAAAAAATATATCTATATCTTGTTTTATTTAGTTTTTTAAAATAATCGATAATTTTTACCGTGAATTAAACATTTTTGGGATACGTAAAATTATGTAAAAAACTTAAAATTATGCAGAATTCGTCAAATGTTTCCGGGCTAATGCCTTAAACTTTCACCGTACAAAATTTGATCTGTCATCTTAAGATATAAAGATTTGTAACATAATAGAGACATAAAGCTATTTGTAACTCATCGCGGTATACGCATCCGCATCTAGCAAAAACCAAGCACATTAATTGGTCAGAAACTTGTACCACGTTCGAAAAGGGCAGATATATGCTAATCTAAGGTGTTCTTGAACGCGATAGGTGTTGAGATGCGTTAAGTGTCACGTATCGTTACGGCAGACGTATCGTATCTCAGCGCCTAT
Source organism: Oxystoma pomonae (assembly GCA_963921995.1). Classification (NCBI taxonomy): domain Eukaryota; kingdom Metazoa; phylum Arthropoda; class Insecta; order Coleoptera; family Brentidae; genus Oxystoma; species Oxystoma pomonae. The sequence goes on along the minus strand of OY998166.1, from coordinate 86,424,554 downwards.
TGCATTCAGAAACACCTTAAATTAGCATATATCTGCTCTTTTCGAACGTGCTACAAGTTTCTGACCAATCAATGTGCTTGGTTCTCGCTAGATGCGGATACGTATACCGCGATGAGTTACAAATAGCTTTATGTCTCTATATATCCTTTGTCTTTACGTAATTTTAAACTATCTGCTACACGTGACTTAATTGGGTTGGTTTGGGTTGGGCTCTTACTTCCATCAAAGCCGGATTTTATGCTCTTTCCGCAAATTACAAAACAATGACTTATTTTTCGTTTTTTGCACGCCAAAAAATATTGAATATCACATTGCCTCAAAAACAATAAAGTTGAAACATTATTTTAATTTATCTATGACCAACGAATAATACTAATTTTACGACCATCTCAACTCGATTTTAATGGCTCATTTACGATCTTAGGTTAATAATAAAGCTTAAACGTAAACCACAAGATGGCGTTACAAGCGATGAAACTTTATTTTATAAGAGCACTAATTGACGCAGAAATGTGAATTATTTTTCTCTATTTTTAAGACAATAAATATTTATTAAACGTAAATAAATCCAATATAAATTTAGCACCTAACCAAAAATAAGTCCCCTTAAATTAACATACTACGCATATAAAAAAAACCTTGTTTTTTAAAAGATATAGGAAAAATTCCTTAGTAACCTTATTTGTTTTAACGTTTGAGGGTTCGCGTTTGATATTTTTAGTAATTTCTGATATAATATTTATCATGACATTTTCATTGATCGTCATTAGATCAGTCAAAGTCAGATAAAAGACACTCCCTTACGGCTCGCATCTCAAACTTCAACTTCGCGTTTAATGACCATCGTAACATGCTTTCCAATAAACCTGTGGACGTGACAGCGACGTCGCGTCAGGCGACCCGACGTCGACTGCCGACGTCGTGTGTCGTATCTGACGACCCAAATTTCTAGCTAAATGGAGCATACGAATTTGGGTCGTAACGACGTCGCCTGCCGACCCACCATAAGTGCAAGAGAGTTTATTAAAACTGACGTTAAAATTTTTTTACTGGAAATGGAGTAGAGAAAAATGGAGAAGTTGATAAAGTAACTTACCTTATAGCAATATTTTCCAAAGTTGATACAATTGATAATAATTGACTTTTAAGGAATGTTCCACATCGATAATTCCATGCGACGGGTATTTTACTAATAAATATAGAAAGGTTAGGTGGAAAAAAATGCGTGGGCTTCAAAAATAATGCAAATTTATTGTTTTTTTATTTTTTTTTTGCAAAAAAAAGAAGTTTTAAAACTATGTTGTTGAAGTCATATTTTAATATATATCATAAAAACTAGCATAAAAATTACAAAAAACTGTTATTTGATCATAAACAACCGCTAAAATCTATAAAAAGTGCAACTTTTTTTGATGGCGGCCAGCGTCACATCCTCCGTTTGGAAAAAAAATGGCGTAGTTACTTATTACTCCTAATTTGCCCACGTCGCGCGTCGGTTAACCAGAACCCCACAAAAATACGTCTCATCGACGTCTGCAGATTAGAATTCCAATGTCCGACAAAATTGCGACCTTGAGTCATTTGAACTACTAAAATTCTCCCACCGAACGACGTTTGGCTCTAACGTTTTTGGTAATGCCTAAAAATATCTAAGGTAAGAATTCAGATACTTGCACAAGAACAATAATAATCGATTGACTTCGTGGAAAACAATGAAGTAGATCCAAGATGGAGCGCTGACCTCCTCCTGAAATCTGTTTAACCTAATGTAAGTATCTATCTCAATAAGACACGCTGGCTGACGACAAGTACACATTACCAGCAATAGGTAGTTGCCGAAAATGAGTATATTTAAAATGAGTAAATCAAGACTGGGCAAATACCGAGATAAATACATACTATACCCCCTACCCCCTCTTTGGCTTTACTTACCACGGTGTTTTTTATATCCATAACTGGTTTGTTCCTTTTTCTATAAAATGTGTTAGAATGCCGTAGTTCTCTTTAGGCATGTTTTCAAAAGGCGGTGTTTTTTTAATTTCCAAATTCATAACCTAAAAGTGAGGTTAGATTTCCAACAGACAACTTTCGTCACTTTTTTTTACGAAATGGGCCGTTGCGGCATGACGTTGAATCGAGGTAGGAATGTTGTGTTCAAAAAAATTGACCAAATGAACAAGGAAAGACATCAACGACGATCATACGTCGGAATTTTTTACTTAAAATTACTTTCCACTCGAAAGCGTCGCTACCAACAACACTGAAATGCTAGAAATTTTACTAGAAATCACTTCCAAGTTGGTGACCGTTGGATGACGTCTCCGGTGAAAACTTCTAAATGCTAATGAAAACGCGACGATAATTCGAGGTCGTATGAAGAACTACAATACCTTTTACCTAAAGTGAGGTCGCGATTGATGCAAATTTGGTAGCGCTTGAAGAACTAGAATATTTTTTACCTAAAGTGACATCGCCATTGGTGCAAATTTGGTTGGAAGTCAGAAAAATGTTTATTGGGTTGTTATGTAAACTACTATAACAATGTGAGCATTAAAGAAATGACAAAGCCTGTACAAAAACTTTCATGGCCGTACTTATATCTATGCATAATATAAAATATGCCAAACGAAGTTTTATGGACTTATATCATCAAAGTTTAATGTTCTACAATCAATTTAATAAATATTTCACTTCCTTTCTATACGAACGCCTTTTCATAAAATTTGATAGTAAAGATTTTTAGCAATCAAAATACTGTAACCTCAGTGCAATAAGTTGTAGGATCTTCTCAAAAATTCATAGACCCACGTAGCCATGTAAGAGAATTTATATCAGACATAAAAATATATATATCAGTTTGCGGTAATGCACTTACGAATCCTGATTGACGACCAATATTGACAGTTATCTGTCGTTGGGGAGCCAAAGTATCTCCCCGTTTCAAAATGGGGAGTAAAAGTGTAGGGGAATAAAACGTATTTGTAGCTTTTCGTCGTTCGTACTCGATGCAGTTTTAGGTATTTACGTCACTAGACCGGAAAATTGGTCTTTACAGGTCGACGCAGGAAATTTACCTGCGGAGACTTGTAAAGACAATTTCCGGTCGTGTATCGTACATACTTTTTTTTTCAAACGATCAGAAAAAACATTTTAGTACCTATCACTTTCGTCGCCGCCTAGCCGTGTTGCGTAATTTATGAACATTCCCCTGATATTTTCTGCTTCTTGTTGGCTAGATAGCCATTGCCGCTAAGGCCGGTAGTTTTTAAGATGAAAACTAAGAAAAACAAGTAAAGTTTTGTGGTTAGAAATGATTTTTGTATTTTTAACTTGTACAAAATTATATAAAACGTTAGAAAAATTATAGTGTAGTGCCTATTAGCTTCACACAGCTAAATCAGTGATGACTGACGACCAGTTATGGCCAACCATGGCCAACTTATCAAGAAAAATAATGATAAAAGAGCTCATAAAAGGCAGATTTCTAGGTTTTTTCTTTATTTACCTATATTTATAGTATACTCTTACTTTGAGAATTAAAAACGTGTGGTCGATTTTTCGGTGTATGTGACTCTTGAAGCAGCTTTTATTATTTCCTCCGGATTCAACTAATTTTCTAGATCTGAGCCCATTTTTGTAAACAAAACTTTTGAAACAAATTTAAAACAGCTTTTTTGGAAGTGTCAAAACTGCCCAAAAAAAACAAGTTAAAAGCTGTCAGCAAGAAGTCATAGTCAACTTGGCCGAAAATGGGACCAGAAAAGAATCAAGGGACCGGAAAATTGAACAAAAAAGTCCTTTCTGGAGAGTGGAAATATATCGAAAGAACATGCCTTGTAATATAGAACTTTCCTTATGAAAATTGTACCTGGGATTGCGTTTTTGGAACAAACGATGTAAACCAAGCCTATGGTACCTTTGAGTTCATACTTAAAAATAAACTAAACCTAATTTTTCCACTAAAAACAAGAAATAAAAAACAAAATAAAACTACTAACTGGATAACGCTTGGCATTAAAATATCTTCTCAAATAAAAGAGATATTCTTGAAAAAGTCACATCAGGACAAGTTAGTAGAAGTTTCTACAAAAAATACTCGTCGATTTTAAAAAAAGTAACAAAACATGCAAAAAAATTAAGTAAAAAAAATTTCATTATGCAATCTAACAACAAAATAAAAGCAACTAACAACTAAAACAGAATCAAGAGACAAACCTGTATTATTTTAAAACATGCCTTGCATAAATGAAGAACAGTTACTAAATGATATTAACCACTATTTTCTAGCAACTTGTCTGGATGTGAATCAAGGGTGTCCAGCTGACTGGAGTGCCGGAGTGTGCTGAAAGCTTGGTTTTTCGTCCGATTGCTCCTGCAGAAGTTATGGAGGTAATAAAATCTTTAAAAAATAAAAAGTCAGTTGGCCATGATGAGTTGCCTGTTTGTCTCTTTAAAAAAATCGCTGAGGAAATTATAGATCCACTTACATACATAATTAATCTATCACCTAAAACTGGAGTATTTCCATCGGCGCTGAAAATTGCTTTAGTTAAACCTATTGATAAAAAAAGGTCCAAAAAATTAAATAAAAAACTATAGACCAATTTCTTTACTTCCCAACCTAAGCAAAGTGTTTGAACGATTAATTTATAAAAAAATAATATCCTCTTTTGAGAAAAACAATATATTAAATGACAGACAAAATGGTTTCAGAAAAGGTCGCTCAGCAATTGGAGCATTATATGTTGCACTAGAAAAAACACTAGAATCTATGAACAAAAATAAAACCACAATGGCAGTTTGTCTTGATTTAACTAAGGCCTTCGACAGCGTCGATCATGAGATCTTATCTAGGAAATTTGAAATGTGTGGAGTCCGAGGTACAGAACTTAAACTTATAAAATCCTGTCTAGAAAAACGTGAACAGTGTGTAACAGAAACCACAAGCAATGGAACTAAAAAAACATCCAACTATGAAACAATTAAAAAGGGAGTTTCTCAGGGCTCCATACTTGGACCTCCTTTTTATATTATTTACACAAATAAGGTAACAGATATCCTAAAAGACGAACTTGTGACTTTTGCAGATGATAATTTGGGGATTTTTAGTGAGACAAATGTTGACAATTGTATTCAGGCAATAAAAGAATGTTTAGATAATGCTGAGGATTGGTTTCAAAGTAACAACTTAATGCTAAATGTTGGGAAAACTCAGATTATAAATTTCAATCCCCATCAGTCAAAAAGTATTACTATAAACCACAAAAACGTCAACCTCAAATCGGAAAAGCATGTCTCCTTCTTGGGAGTTGTCCTGAATCAACAATTGAGCTGGAAGCTTCATATAGCGCAGCTGGCTACACGATTCAAGTCACTCGACTCGAGTCAATTTTGTTATACGATCAAAAATATTAGAGAAACAGTCAGCTTTCAAGTAGCTCTAACTGCATTTCATGCCTTCGTTCAGTCGCGAGTGCGGTATGGTGTAATCTTTTGGGCGAATTTTACTGAATCCAAAAGAATATTAAAACTTCAAAAAAGATGCATGCGATCATTATGTGCACTTAATAACAGAGACAGCTGTCGGCAATATTTGTGGAGCATGGGATTCATACTGTATATAATCTTTACATACTGGAATCTGTGTGTTTCATTCTTGACAACTCCTCTCTATTTGAAAATTTAAAAGGTAAACACTCACATAACACTAGACAAAAAGACAAACAAATTTAAGACAAACATCATCAAAAAATATAAAATCTAAAATTAAGTCATTCCTTATGTTAAAATCATATTATAGTGTGGAAGATTTCTTTGTTGATCAAAGTGTAAAATAAATTCTTTAAAAAATGACAAAGTACCAGAGGTAATATTTTAACTTGTGTATTGTATGACTGTATAAGTAACTGTTATTGTCTCTGTTTGTTTTTATTATTTAATAGTAAAATGTGGAAAAAGGATGTGATATCAGTGTACCTACTAATTTTAAATAATTGTTTGAAATTTTTAGTGTCCTTTTATTTTATAAGTTACTATATTTATGTAATTATTGTAATTATTAACAAGATCAACACCCACAAAAGGCTATGTACTGTAATCATTGTATTTGATCGAATGAAATAAAACTAAACTAAGCTAAACTATAATTTTTGAAATAGTAAACAATTACTTTAGATTGTATTAAAAGTGCTAAAAATTATTTTAAATATCAAGTCCATAACAAATACGGCCTTGACTCAAATTGAGTCACATCAGAAAGTGTTCCAGCATGTCGTGAAGCTATCATCGCTGCTAGGTTCTCTGTAGCCTTTTTTTTCAAGGGTATCAAGGGGAAATCTTACATAAGACGCCCGAACTACTTTCCTGCCAGTCATTTCTCCTCTACCAGGAGAGCCCAGGTAGTGTCGGATTGCTGCCGACTAAAACCCTCGATTGTGTCCTTAATGAAATAGTCCACAGTCGATATTAGGTCTAGTTCAACTAACCCAAGTATTAGGTGCTTTTTGTCATCCAGTACCTCGCCTTGGCATATTACATGTTCTACTTCTTCCGGTTCCTGATTGCATAGTCTGCAGCTCAGGAAGTTCGTCAGCCTTTTCATTGCCTTGGATAAATCTTTTTCCTGGCACCAATACTAATTCTATTTTATTATATTCCGCCAGTTCCATTAGTTCAACAAGGTATTAACACTGTAGCTTTAAGGTGACCTTCGGGCACATAAGCGCCCTGAGGGTTACCTGGCTATCTGAGTCTCTCTAGCACATTCTAGGATGGCAAAGATTTCTGCTTGCAACACTGTCAGGTAAAATACCAGTAAGAAATGCAGATGTCTCGTAAGTCTCTCCCCGAATATTTTATACCCACTGCCTTCGTCAGTTTTTGATTCATCTATGTATCAGATCAGTCCTTCCTGTGGCAGGGTGTTGTTTTGTCCTGACCACGCTACTCTCTCCCGTATAATTACTTCGAGAGTTGTCTGTATAGGTACTTTGTTGACATCTGATATTATCTCATATATAGGATTGGTATATCTAAAAAGCTCTCTTCTCAATTTTGTATTTTTCTTTTGTAGGTTCATGGTTTTTCATCAAGTGAAATGGGGGAAGGTCTAGAGCACCTCCATCGAAGTTGTTGGTGTAGATCTAATTGCACCTGTGATGCTGAGGCAAGCAAGTTTTTGCACCTTGCTTAGTCTGAGCATCACAGCCTATTGAGTTACTTTTGGCAACCAAACCAGAGATGCATACGTAATGAATGGTATTACTACCGTCTTTTACTTTAATCTCCCCTATGGAGATTTCCCCTGTCTTTATTAGGTTCTCGATATGTCAAGTCCATGTTACCTTATAGTCTAGAATTACTCCCAAGTATTTAACATCTCTCGACAGCTGAACTTCCTCATATCAAAGAGTTAGAGGTATGAGTCACTCTCTCCTCTCTAAGTTTATTCTTCTGGTAAAACAGATTATAACCGTCTTCTGCGAATTAATGATTGGTTTTTCTCGATCAGCCCGTTGCAATCGATCTCAATGGTTGTGTGGAATTTTCTAGGAACCAGAATGACAAGGTCATTTGCGTATCCTATCACTTTGAAGTCCAACTGTTTTAATGTCCTTAGAAGCCCATCAATGACAAGGTTCTAGTGCTAAGGGGAGAGAACTTCTCCCTACTGACAGCCCACTGCCACAAGCATAGAGCCTATCCATCTGCAGCATTTTTCCTTGGGGCCTGTATTCCCTAACGATCTCATTATTGAGTCGCAGGAGGTGTTGTCAAAAGCTCCCTGAATGTGCAGGAAAGCCCCCAAAAGCACCTCCTTGTCCTAGATCGTTTTTTCTGCCAGCTGTACTAGTTGGTAGGGTGTTGTTTCCTTTGATCTTTATGTTGTATCATGTCATCCCTTATATGCCTATCTAACAGTTTCTCAATCGTTTTAAGCACAAAAGATTTAAGACTGTCTCTGTAGTCTGCAGCTACAGTATGACGGCAGCAGCAGATGCCTGTGCGTTAAGAGGTCATTGAATCTGCTAAATGCATCGAGCATCAAGTCGCGGTCGCGTGCTTTAGGCGGGAATGAAAGCTATCATTGGACTAGGTTACCTGCAGGTTTAAACGGCTATCGGCGTGTACAGTGTACGTTCGTCGTGCGATATGGAAGACAATACAGACTAGGACATGCAAATACCGTCAACTTTAGCTGACGTGAATAATGCTAAACATGTTAGATAGTTAAGTAGGAAGTTTGTGTGTGAATGTGTGGTATATATCTTAATAATATCAAGGATTAAAAGTACAAAAAATTTCGTGAAAAATTTAACAGGTCAGGAGAGATTTTCGCAAATATCGCTTTTGCCCATTGAAAATAAACTTCACCCAAGCTTGTCACAGCATCCACGTTTTTTTTTAATTTGCTAAAAGTGATCGAAGAATCCAATTACATTACAAATGGGTAATTTTTTAAAAATTGCTTCCCTTACTTGAAGTTTCACCTTACGCGCCGCTGATTAAAGAAAGCATGGATGAATTTAATAAAAACTTTTCAAAATAAAAAAGACGTCATAAAAATTCCTATTCATTAATTGGACGATGGTCACTGTCAAATTTAATTTAATAATCTAAAATCCTGCGACTTCGTAACCCCCTTACACTGCTACATTTAGAAAGTGTTTCGGCTAAATTCGTCCTCTTAAAAGATTCCTCTTCTTATTCCGCTGTAAGCTGCTTTCCAGTATTTGCAAATTCTCCTGGAAGTTCGTCCGGCATCATCATATGTCCTGGTATTCATACCAATTTAACCCTTGTTACTTACTAGGTCTTCGGCATTCGCATATTACTGAACCAGTCCTTTTGGTACCGTCTTAAGTTTGGAAATTGCCTTTATGTTCGCTGACAGGCTGTCCGTGGATAAGTAAAACTTGTGTTCTTTTCCAGCCCTTATTAGTGGCTACTTTCCATTAGTAAGTTTGAATTTACTGATGTTTTATACAAATAATATCTCTAAAAATTAACAGGGCCTTTCATGGTTGTTTTGGCTGAGCTCGCATAAACAATAGGGAGTTATCGGTACATAAAGTCGCCATAGCCTGACTTTAATAAACTCGGCACTATTTTTTACAGTTCCGTACGCAACTATTGTTACTTAATTATCAAACATGTTGTTAGGTACTTTAACCACCACTGGAACAAATCCCTGCATTTTTGTGTGAATCCCCTCCCTTTTAAAACTTTATATCACTTACACCTACCCCTTTCCCTCACCTCCCCTAAGTTACTTAACGTTCTTACTATTTCTGACATTGTTGTCATTTAGACATATGAGCATGTCTAGATGACAACAATGTGCCGCCTACAGAGTTAATAATTAAAGTTAATGCCGTCCTTTAAAAGTCGGCACAAATTGATTAAAGTTGACATTACTTTGACAGTACCGCGCACAAAAATTTCTAGCCGGATAGGCCAAACGTAGGTTTCGGATAGCCCCGGTAGCGAAGAAGAGCGCGGCTAACTTAAATTTTGTCATAATAATCAGTCCTAATAAAAATAACTGTATTTTCTTCCATATTAGGCAATCATAAATAGGAAAAATAAGGTCCGCCGTTTAATATACTAAAAATTATTATTAATATACTAAAAATCCCCATTCCTAACCCCTCGGGAACTGTCATTTCGAACCTCCAATAACTCCTAAACGGTGACAGACTGTCAAAAGTGATATGTGGGAAAAATGTTGCACTTCTACCAGAAAAATTGAAAAATCACAAGCAAAAATAATGACAGTTTAAACAATTTCTTGCATATCCCTTTTTAGCATTTTCATCAAGATTTCTCAACCTACGAGTACCAAACTCGGCATGGTTGATATAAGAGTTGGCGTAGTCCGATTTTCTTAACTAGAAGATTTTAAATGTACCAAAACTCTACGACACTGTTACTGACTAAAAAAAAGAGGCCCTGCTTTTCACTAGTTCTTATACTAAATACAATTTTATTTCAAACGACACCTTTTGCTTGTATTTGCAGCTTCTAGTAATAAAATAAGAATTTTAAGAGCCAAGGTCCCCTACTCTTCCAATATTTGTTTATGAGGTCAATTATGTAGCTTTATATTTTCTACACTGGTCAGATACTAAATCGTCATAGGCGTAGACATCCTGCTATGTGTTTTTTTTCAAAATTTGATTTTGTCAGTCTTTTTGGATATTTTTATGTTAAAGTCGAGAACCATACGAAAAAAACTGGATGATGCACACTTCAGTGAGTAAAATTGTTATATTTAAAAATACGCTTATTTCCATACCACCGTTGTCTTTTTGAATTATGTTTATAAGAGGGGCGTATCTACCTATCCATCATCCAGTTTTTGTAATTTTTCAAGAAATAAAATGAAATTTTCTTTTCTAAATTTCTAGAAATAAGAAAATAAATTCCGAAAAAACGGCAAAGAATCGAAGCCTTAGTCCATAGATGATTACGCTTCTGAAAATTTACAGTGAGATTTACTAAGATCTAAAATAGTACCCCCAACAGGTCTAAACCTGTGGGCGGTACCAAATTTTAAAACCAATTTTCAAAAAACACTTACTCATACAGAAAATAAACAAAGTTATTGATTATTTTGTATTGTTATTGCAAAATACCACTAAAAAAACTGATTTTTTTCTCAAAATACACCATATTTTAGAAGAAAATGCCCTAAAACTAATTTTATTTTGACAGGTTTCAAAATGGCAAATAGTAAATACGCCAAAAATTTGGCACACAATAGCTTCATTATTTGTGTTGGAGGTTATAGAGTTGGTAATTTTTTAGACCACCTCAGGGGGGTGGTTTAATTTTATAGCCCCCAGAAAGGATTGTTTTGTGGCATTTGGTAATAACTTCGTTTATAATTTACCTAAGTAACCGTTTTTACAAGGATTAATTTACCATTTACTACACAATAAAACATCTCCTATTTTGTCCAGAAAAACGCCATATTTTGAACTCGTTTTCAGCACAAAAAATATATTTATGAGGGAACTACGAGGCAAAACAAACATAAGTGAAGATCACTAATTATGCACGAAAAATATACCAAACAAAAAAACCCGAAACAACTATATTATCGATCGATGTTTGTGATTGAACGCAGCGCTAATATTTTTGAACTGACATTTTGACAGTGATAGAAATGTAAAAAATTGCATTTAAGTTTTTTAATATATTTCAATAATAAAAACACCTTTTAAATAAATACAAAATTAATCTATTCCTTATTTTATTATTAATCATCTAAATCGTTGTGTGCCATCAAGTATTAATTGGAAAAATTAATTAACAAGGGTAAGTTTTAACTAGAGTGACATATAGTCCCAATGTTAATTTATTCTACAGAGTGTTTCCTATTTAAACCCCGCGTGAGTTTAAATTTTTTAATTTTCTTTTCTTCCAAATTGAAAATTTCCTCTTAAATCCAACAAAAGATTGTGTTAGGATGATTATTCAATAAACAAATTTAATAAAATTCTTCTTATAAATCAAACTATGTCCAAAACTCAAGGAGGGTTGGTTTAAAATGCTTGAGTTTTTTAGTTTTTTTGGTAGAAGGAGTGGTTTAAGTTACACTATCACTATTTACTTATTGGTAGAGAATTAAATTTGCAATATTTGAGAGTCTGTTACCGTTTAGAAGTTATCCAAGAAAAACGCTTTTTTGGAGGTTAGAAATGACAGAGGTAGGAATGGCGACTTTTAGTATGTTAAATTTGTTAATTAATTTATATCTAAATTGCCTATAATGCTTATCCTATATAGTTAGATAAGAGCAACTATTAATCGTCAAAATGTAAGTGAAACTTTTCTTAAAACGGCGAGGATTTGTTGTTAATTATTTACTTTATGGTTTTAGTCATTTTATAACAGATGGTTAAAGGGCCTGTAGTAGTTGTTTATTCTTCGTGCGGGATTGTCAAAAATAGTGCCGACTTTATTAAAGTCAGGCTAGGCTAACTTTATGTATCAATTAGAAAACTCTTTCTTTTCGTTTCCGCAGCCTCTCCCAGATTAACATAGGTACTTTTCTTGCGCACTTACTACAAGGTTTCTTTCAATTAACAACTATTCTGCTTTCCTTAATTCTTAAAACGCCTCCGATATTTTACATTCTTAAGCCGGGTTATCTTTATTAACACAAACTGGAAGGAGCAAGTTGATCGTCCCGGACTTAAAGGGTTCATTTTATGGGGTATATTTTAAATGCCGTGCAATTAGCGAGTCACTCGGGCGGAATTAAGCAACGTCTTAATTTAAATATTTTTGCCAGCAGCTTTTAACCCTTTTTGCACTTTGATCATCAGAAAAGCCAACCTTTTTTTTCTATGATGTGCGGACTCATAAGTAAGGGGATAAGGGACTAACTTTATTGTCCATATCCACCAACTTGAAAATTGCCGATAAAGCTTTATCATGATTAACAGTAATCGTTTAAAAGTAAAGTAAAGAAATTTAAAACACTGATTAGTAACTAATCACAATTAGAGCATATCGGTGAATTTTTGTGGTGGTTTTAAAACGTTGGAAAATAAAATAACTACTTCCTAAAACAAAGTAAGTAAATAAAAAAACCCATAGACTTCTAAAAACAAAAATGAAGAAATCTTGGGTGGAAATAACGAAAATTCAAGCCTGGATGAGCATCCCACAAGGAACACACAAAGAACCAAGGCGAGTCCAATAGGATTATGCTCCTAATGCAATTAGTTGCCAGAACGAATCCATATCAGGTAATTTGGATAAATACCAGTGGAAGTTGGAAGTCAAAGTGTATAATGGCGTTTAATGATGTATGGGAAGGGTGACCAGTGGAACCACTGACAAGCTCACGCTGGTTACCCAGAGAGAAACATCGTTTAATCATTTCTCTTTTCGCCTTGGTTCTTTGTGTGTTCCTTGTGGGATGCTCATCCAGGTTTGAATTTTCGTTATTTCCACCCAACATCTTTTGATTTTTGTTTTTACATTTTTTTCGGTTGATGTAACTGATTTGGAGGTTTTTTAACTTCTTTTTTTTTAGTTGCCTTAGGAGCATAATCCTATTGGAAATGTTAACACGCCAGGACGAATCCGTATCAGGTAAGTTGGATAAGTACCAGTGCGGAATGATGCCTATTTGTGAGTGATTTAAAGTTGGAAATCAAGGTGTATGATGGTTTTAATGATGTATGGGGAGGGTGACCAGTGGAACCACTGACGAGCTCACGCTGGTTACCCAGAGCAAAACATCGTTTAATCATTTCTCTTTTCGCCTGGGTTCTTTGTGTGTTCCTTGTGGGATGCTCATCCAGGTTTGAATCTTCGTTATTTCCACCCAAGATCTTTTGATTTTTGTTTTTAGATTCTTTTCGGTTTTAACTTTTTTTTTGATGTTTCATAGACTTCTAAATACTTTTCTTTGTACAGTGTTGCCAAAGTTTTAGCACACAAAAAAAATATTCATTCTACCCTCTATGTTACGTTGGCTGGCTATAGACTTCTCTGTCAGCAGACCAACGTCCTTTCGCGTCTGGCCTAAGAGCCATTTAGTTCTGGCTACATTCAGGTCATCCACGAATAGCTTGGACTGTCTGTACTCTGACTTTTGTCTCCAGGACGTCTTCAGTTCATTATTCTTCCATTTGTTAAGCTCACTCTGTACCTGTTTCCTTGTTATTCTCAAAAGAGGTTACGGTCCAATGTATTGGGTTTCGGCTCCTAGTCTGGCAAGTTCGTCCGCTTTCTCGTTCTCTGGTATTTCCTCATGACCTGGGACCTATATCAGTGATACCCTCTTGTCTTGAGCCAGTTTTTGCAGTGGTTTAGCGCGCTCCTCCACCAGACTACTGATATTTTAAGTGCACTTAGAGCCTTGAGAGCAGCCTGGCTATCGGGGCATATGTATATGTCCCTCCTCTCATTATACTGGCATATACCTCCGCCAGAAAGGTAACTGCACCAGAATTTTTAATAAAAAAAAATCAAAATTTCGTTCGGATTCTTTTATTACGAATTTCAAAATGATATACAATAATTAAGTTAATTCTGATAAATTTGATATTTCTTGTTGTTAAGTCGTTAAGCAATTTAAAATACGTGTAATTAAATTTTAGAACAGAACCGATCATTCTTTATGCTATGACTAATAATTTACCCCAAATTTCTTCAGTTGCCAATTTTAAAGCGCCAAAAACCGTTAATGTAATTAAATCCCGCAATAAAGCCCACTCTTGACTGCTCCTTTGCTAAATCCAGCATATGCCTAATCCAATTCCGGGATAAATTACCTTTTAAAAGAACGGCTCGTAATGCGCCCTATCCAAAACGAAAAAAACTTTTAATATAGGCTTTAACATACCCCCTATTTTAATCAGCCCTTTAAGTAGGCAACGGGGAAATAAAAATATATTGCCCAGCGGGGAAGGGGCTGAAAACTCTTCTGGATAATGTCGGCTGGAATTTTTGAGTATGGCAATTTTCATTTAAATTACATTACAAAAAAATTATTTAAAAATGTTAAATGTTGATGTTGTATAGTCTTGTGTTTGGTTTCCAGTTTTTAAAACGACTTTTACTTATAAAATAAAATAAAATTCTAATCTATAAATACCAGTCCCAAAAATAAATTTTTGTAGCAAATTGCTCAGAAGTCTTTTAGTTTTCTGATTAAAGACATTTTATGATTGATTGATTAATTTCAACTAATTATTTTGTGAGTATACCAGGCTGGCACTTTCCATTGCAACCACTGCAACCACCACTGGGTTCATTATGGTCCATCACCTTTAAGATTGTGCAGTGGTATGGGATTGTAACTCTTGGGAAATAATTACACCTGGTTTTAATTTGTAATGGTCACTTTTATTTTGTATATCATATACCCCTCTGTTATTATAGTATTGGTTGATTTAGCTTCATAAACTAAAAAGTCCCTAGACGAGGTTTGTAACTTGTTTAAGTAAAGCATCATCGTCGATCTGTGGTTTGCGAATATAGGCTGACGCTGATGTGCAGTGTTTACCATGGTGTGTGGTAATCCAAGGGCTGATTTCGGAGCCAATAAAGGCAGTCTGCGGCTTTATTTTCCAGAGTGTCCCGGAATCCATATCAGTGTGCCACAGTGTACAGTCGCCAAAGGGTATTCAGAGTGACCTGGCAGCTCCTTACGGTTCTCAATGAGCACCTATAGGATTCAAGATTCTTACGGGCTGCATGACTGCCGGAAAAAGTTTTCTGGAAACGGATAGCCATTTTCTTGGTTACACTAGGTTTGGTATCCCATGTCTGATGGCTTCATTTTTTGGGTAATTGCTCCTGTTAGATGATCACTTCTCCCGATCTAGGGTGGTGATGCTGTATCTCATTTTATTAACGCTATTTTGGGAATAAAATCCGGCTGGTAGCAGCCTCGAATGCAGAAACTTTGGATTTTCTTGGTACTAATTATTGGCCGGCCCTGCCGCCCCAGTGGTTGACCATGATTCTGTCATATGGCTCTCCTAGCCTCTTTCTCCAAGAACTAATAACTTAGATCGTTCAACTTCAACCTCAAGGAAATTTGCCACTAATAAAAATTCCCTAAATTGTAGCTTGCCATTGACTGTTCTCTTCAATCAAAGTCCTCAGGCCTCTGAAGGCAAAAACTCACCGGTCCCAAAGTTAGTTTAGTTTAAAGCGACTCCGGTGATGATCGGAGACAATTGAAGTAATTTTCCGGGTAGTGCGGGGGTTAAAGCGAACGCTCGGTAAGCCCCCACACGTATGCAGCGGCAGCGGGGTGACTCGCTCGAGGGGCGGTTTTACAATGGCTATATATTTTTTTCGTTGCCGTGTGTATGGGATTTTCTTTTTAAGTCGTGTACACATTAGGCCAAGAAAAGAAAACAAACAGACATTATTTTACATTTACATTATTGTTAACAAATTTTTAATTATTTTTTTTTTATTTTTTTTATTTTTTTAATTAAATTCAGGCGCCCTTAAAACACGTAGGCTTTAGACATTACAAAAATTTTTTCATTTTGTTTTCATTTTGTTGTTTTTTTTATTATTTTGTTTTTATTATTGTTTTTTTTTTGATTTTGTTTTCTAAATTGTTAAAAAAAAAACAAAATGGTTTTGTAATTAATTTTTTATATTATAATATAAACTTACTGTTCTTGCATTTGTGTCTTTTATAAATGTGCTAAATTGTAAAATATTGTTTTTAAGTAATGTGATAAAATCTAATGTGATCTAACATAATAAAAGCCCTACCTACAAATTTTAACTTATGGTGGAATTGTGACTTGATTTGTGATTTGTACTTTGTTGAAATTTTGGAAGAGAAGCTTGTTACAGGACAAAAACCTATTATTTTTATTGGTATTTGCTTTGTCCGTAAAAGCTATCTGTACTTTTTTGACAATAAAGCGTATTGAATCTTGAATCATGATTTAATATTATTTCTTTTTTGTTTTTGAATTTTCAAAATTACTGAAAATCGATATAAAAAAATTTTGAGCCAATTGATGGGCATCTTAAGGCGCAATTACAAAGCTCGTGCTAAAGATCTAAAATTTTTTGCGTGAACATTTTTGTGAGCTTTTCTTTGAACATTTCGTTCGGGTAAATTTTTGAGCAAATTATTGCTATCTATTTTGGAAACATATTTTTAAAGATGAGAATAAATAAAATTTCACATCAGTGATCAGTGATCTCAATTCTTTAAAAAAATGAAATACCAACTTTTATTTAAAATTTTTATTAGCCGACGCAAGCGAAATATTATTATTGGCTCTACTATCAGTTTTGTCACATGGATTAGGGTTACGTATAATATTTTTTTCTTAGGGTTTTTCCCGGATTTTTTTGCCCGGGTTTTTTTTTGGGATTTTCTTACGAGTTTTTTTTATTTCCAAAGGTTTTTTCCTAAAGTAAAAAAAAAACCCAAGAAAATTTTTCTTTTCCAAAAAAATTTTTAGTTTTTCAAATATCGGCAAAAAACTCAAAAATTGCACTATTAAGCGGTAATCCGCACCACACGACTATAAGGAGTGGGGGGAGGGGGATTTTTTTAAACATATTTTTGTCACTTTACTTTACCTTTAGCTTTTATTGTTGTTTTTTAATTCCTCATACCAGATTTCCCTAGTTAGTTTAAGGTCACAAGGGTTGCTTAAAAAAGCAAAAAGTTCATGAAAATGCTGAAGATATAGATATTTACTGTCAATTTAATGTAATAATCAAGGTCGATTACTGACACTGAACCAACAATATGCAAAGGGCAACATTGCGATTCAAAAAGGTGGCCGGCCTACTACCTGCGAAATTCAAAACGCGGGATGATAGATCGGCGACACAGTTTACTAAATTACTGCTAAATTATATTTTTTAGACAAGGGTCGGGTTCGTAGGGTTGTAAAAGTGGGTAATAAACGGGTATTATTTAAACCGAACGTGCTTTTGTTCATATATTTGAGATTTAATAAAATGTATATAGGTTTTTTAATTTGACTTAATTATTATTGTAAAAGACTAAACTAGGAAGTAAAATAAAGGGATATTCTTTTAAACGTAAATTTTTATCATTATATTTTACAGGCAACAACAATAAATAAGTGCCAATTATTATTTTTTTTATTCTCGTTTTTCTTACAACCTCAAAAAAGTTACAAGTATACTGGCATATCCCCTATAAAAATCAGATCAATCGAAGTTGCATATGAGGTAAAATGTGAATTTCGGCATCAAATCGTTTTTCCGTCGGAAAGCACTTGATTAAAAATACCTTATTTCAAAACTTTGTTTTTCTATTTTCAGTTAAGTTCAATGAATTCCGATAACAATATTTATTTTGAATTTGTAAAGAAATTTTTATACCCCCAATTCTTCAAACAAATTTTGCTCAACATTCTCTCCAAAATTTACGTGTGTTTTTTTGTACGAGATTTTGCTCGAACATTACTTTGAACATTTTGCTCAAGAGGCTCGTGTAAATGTTTGTCGGCATTTCAACATCAAAGGAATGTTTGTCTGTGGAAATGCGCCTTAAGGCCACACGATTTATATAAAAAAGTACTATGTTTGCGATTCAAAAAGACTATTTAGTTGATACCATACAAGCCATATTTTATAAAAAAAATATTTTGACTATTCCCCACTCATAGTACCCCGCTGGCTAAAAACAAGTATGTTTTCAAACTTTCTTTACAACACAAGTCCGTTCCAAGGAGATTCCAGGAACGTTCCTTTCGAATCTAGAGAACGTTCCAGGAACAGTTTGAAACATTACAACATTTTTTAGGAATTTTCCCGGAACGGCAAATGTTAGTAAATGTGACGTTCTCTGAATGTTCCTGAACGTTTCCTTGTAACGCTAAATAATTAAATCCTAAAATGTGGCGTCAAATAAAAGAACAAATATATTTTTGTGCTTTAAAAACCATGACCCATCACAATACATTTTAAGAAAAAAAATAACCTCCTGATCGCCTGGCCAATTCCATAACCATTGCTGCAGCTACTGACATATTTACGTATTTTGACGTTTCGGAAAAAGTTCCTTGGATTGTTATTCCAACTTTATATAATGTACTAATAATGCCACAATTCAGAAATATTACGATTCCATCCTCTTTGAGCTGATCATTTGACGATCAAAATATAAAACGTTTTACGGTGGTCCATTTACAAACATTCCTGGAAAGTTCCTTGGAGTTTCGTTAGAAACGTTCCGTGGAGTTTTGTCAGAAACGTTCATGGAACGTCTAATTAGAGCGGGAACGTTCTCAAACAACAGGAACCTCAATGAACCGTTACGGGAATACAAAAAATCAAAACATCTTGGGTGGAAATAACGAAAATTCAAACTTGTATGAGCATCCCACAAGGAACACACAAAAGATCAAAGCGAAAAGAGAAATGATTAAACGATGTTTCGGCCTGGGAAACCCGCGTAGGCTCATAAGTAGTTTCACTGGTTACCCTCCACTATACATCATTAAACACCTGACTTGATTTCCAACCTTGAACCACTCACAAATAGGCATCGTTCCGCAATGGTACTTACTTATCCAAGTTACTTGATACGAATTCGTCCTGGCGTGTTAATATTTCCAGTAGGATTATGCTCCTAAGGCAATTAAAACAAAGAAGAAGTTAAAAAACCTCCAAATCAGTTTCTTTTCGGTTGAAGTACGGTGGTCCATTTACAAACATTCCTGGAACGTTCCTTGGAGTTTCGTTAGAAACGTTCCGTGGAGTTTCGTCAGAAACGTTCATGGAACGTTCTAATTAGAGCGGGAACGTTTTCACACAACGGGAACCTCAATGAACCGTTACGGGAATACAAAAGATCAAAAGATCTTGGGTGGAAATAACTAAAATTCAAACTTGGATGAGCATCCCACAAGGGACACCAGCGTGGGCTCATCAGTAGTTTCACTGGTTACATTAAACACCATCATACACTTTGATTTCCACCCTTGAACCACTCACAAATAGGCATCGTTCCGCACTGGTACTTACTTATCCAAGTTACCTGATACGAATGAGTTTCTTTTCGGTTGAAGTAACTGATTTGGAGGTTTTTTAACTTCTTCTTTGTTTTAATTGCCTTAGGAGCATAATCCTACTGGAAATATTAACACGCCAGGACGAATTCGTATCAGGTAACTTGGATACCATTGCGTAACGATGCCTATTTGTGAGTGGTTCAAGGTTGGAAATTAAAGTGTATGATGGTGTTTAATGATGTATAGTGGAGGGTGACCAGTGAAACTACTGATGAGCCCACGCTGGTGTCCCTTGTGGGATGCTCATCCAAGTTTGAATTTTAGTTATTTCCACCCAAGATCTTTTGATCTTTTGTATTCCCGTAACGGTTACCCAGGGCGAAACATTGTTTAATCATTTCTCTTTTCGCTTTGATCTTTTGTGTGTTCCTTGTGGGATGCTCATCCAAGTTTGAATTTTCGTTATTTCCACCCAAGATCTTTTGATCTTTGGTTTTTTAGTTTCTTTTCAGTTGAAGTAACTGATTTGGAGGTTTTTTAACTTCTTCTTCGTTACGGGAATGTTTTGTGTTGTTCGGGTCTAGGTTCAATTATTACTTAATTGATACCATACAAGCATATTTTGTTAAAAATTTTAGTTTTTGAAATCCTCTCTCACCCTTTTTATTATCTTGTATGAAGTTGATTTAAACCATCATTAAATGGCTCGGATAGTTTTGGAGTTATGAGCGTTGGTTATACACAGACAAACAGACAGACATACAGACAGACAAATAGAGAGTGCAACAAAAAACGTTCAAAATAGCAAGATATATATAAAAAAAATCACACCGGAGCAACCTTTTTTTTTTTGGTACGATCACCATAGCTCACACTATATTATAGTCATAGTATATATATATATATATATATACGTGTGAACTAATATGCTATAGTCAAAGTATACAGGGTCATTCACGAAGAAATTCAAATATTTTAATGGTAACTATTACAGGTAAGGAGCAACTCATATCCAATGCTAAAAATATTTTTTGAGTGTTTTTGTCAAATATAAAGTGTGAATTATGAAAATATTGAAAAAATAAAAGTGAACATATCTCGGAAACCTATAAACGTATTCATTTTAAATTTGGCACACATAAGGAGCACCAAAAGCCACTTCTACCAATGTATAAAAAATAAAATTCCCAGTCCGGAGTAGAAACATTTCTAGTATTATATATTTTTGTTAAAAACAACAAAGGATGGTCCTATAATACACTTAGATTGTATTTAACGCGTTAAGGTTGTTTTTTATAAAAAAAATTAAAATATTCAAATTCCAATCCTGAGATATTAGGGTTACAAATAATATCACTTTCTAAATTACTAAAAATGTAGTTTTAGGTTAAAACCCACTTAAGCATAAATAAATCAACACCCACCCTACTCAAGCAAAAAACAGACAGGTACAGGTCCTGATTAATATCTTTTAAATTATTTTTATAAAATATAAAAGACAGATACTTTTAAGTTATTAATAAACCCTATTTTAATTTCACATCCGTTTTCAGAATTTGTTTAAAGTCGTAGTAAAATCATTAAAATTTCATGCCCGGACTAATATTTATTTTATTTTATTTGTCCGTATTGGAAAACAACATTTTTTGTATTTCATTTGGAGATCCTAATATCACAACATACAAGGCAAAGGATGTTGCTATATAAGTATTTTTTTTTAACTGATCATCATCTACAAAATCGTCCAAATAATACAACCAGAGGATAATGTACAGGGTGATCTACCAAAAATGCCATTGCCACTTTTCTTTGTTATTAGGCATGTTTTGAAAAGTGTTTGGTACAAAAGCTGTATAACTTTTTCCAGCCTTTTAAAGAATATATGCCAAAGTTGACAAGTGTTATTGCAAATGTCAAATTTTTCTTGTTTTGCTTCTGATTTTAAAAACTTTGTTATACTTAGAATGCATAATAACAGAAAAATGGCGGTGGCATTTATGGTAGATCACCCTGTACATTATCCCCTGGTTGTAATCTTGGGACGGTTTTGTGGATGTCAATTTAAAAAAATATTCATAGCAACATCCTTTGCCTTGTATGTTGTGATACCAAAATCTCCTTTCCACTAAGGACAACTAAAACCACATAAATATTGCCAGAAATTTGAATGATATGACTGCGACTTCAAATCAATTCCAAAAACGGATTTCAAATTATAAAAGAGGGTTTATTAATTAATTAAATGTATGTGTTTGTATATTCAATAAAAATAAATTAAAACATATTAATCCGGCCCTGTCCAAGTCTATTTTTTTTTTGATTGGGTAGGGTGGGTGTTTACCTTATTTATGCCTAAATTAGTTTTAACCTAAAAATGCGTTTTAGTAATTTAAAACGTGATATTTTTTGTAACCCTAATATCTCAGAATCGGAATTTGGATTTTTTATTTTTTTTACAAAAAACTGAGACTTAACGCGTTAAGTATAATCTAAGGGTATTATAGCACCATCATTTAGCTTTTATGTGGTAATACCAAAATTTGCAAATTGCAGTATACAGGGTGTTGTTTTTAACAAAAAATATTTAATACTAAACTTTCTTTAGTCTGGACCTGGAATTTTATTTTTTTTATGCATTGGTAGTAGTGGCTTTTGGGACTTCTTATGTATGCCAAATTCAAAGTAAATATATTTATTGATTTCCGAGATATGTTCGCTTTTATTTTTGCAATATTTTCATAAATCATACTGTATATTTGACAAAATAACTAAAAAAAAGTTTTTAGCGTTGGATATGAGTTGCCCCTGACATGTAATACTTACCATTAAAATATTTGCATTTCGCCGTGAATCACCCTGTATTCGTGTGAGCTAATATGGCGGCCAATCGATGTTTGATTTAAAAAGAAAAATTTTACATATTTCTTACATCAAAATTTAGGTCAAAAATAGGTAATTTTTGATTACCGCAGATATCCAAAACGTGTCTAACTATAAAGGCAAACTGCTTGGTAAAAAAGAACTACTCTAAAGCTTTAAATTGGTCCCTGAATTAAGTAAAAAACTGTACCAAAATTATGGCCAAATTAGCCAATATTTGACCTAGTTTTGGCCCAGCATAGAAATACTGCTTTAGAAAGATTCTTTAAAGGTAAAAAAGAAACAGCTTACCTAATTAAGTTAGGATTCCTTTACTATTGCCTTACAAAACCTAAAATGCTTCCTCCCGCTCGCGGTAAACTCTAGCCGTGCATTTCTGTTGGTACGCATTCGATCGCATAGTGTGTACGCGGCTTAACGGCGTCCTTTCTTGGGGAATTAGATACGTTTTTCGCGTTTTATCTGGGTGCTGGAAACTGCGGTTTTTGCGATGGTTAGATTAGAAAATGCCACATAAAAGGGCGCTGCAAGCTAAATTTATGAGAATAGGTTACATTTAAAAGGACAAACAATTTTTTGGTGGCAACACTTTCGGGTCTTGGTAGAATTCTAATGTTTCGTCTGAAAATTAATTCGAGACTAGAAGTAAATTCTTACAAAATAAAATGTGTGCTCAAGCAGCACAGTCTGTACACTTTGGATTTTACAGCTCTCCTATAGCTGTCACAACGTTGCGGCAACTACGTTTTTGCTCTAAAGTAGCTAGCTTTATTTAAGCTGCCTTTTTAGCTGTCAAATTGTTATGGCAACTTACTTTAATAACCAAGTTGTTACTAATTCAAAGTTGTCTATTAAACTGGCTATAAAATCTATGTTTTGTGTCACGATAAAAGTTGATCCTCAGCTGCACCAAATGGTCATAATTTTGACTTTTTTGAATATTTATAGCCAAAAACAAATGCTGCGAACAGCTGCGAATGCCGCGCCTTCCACCGGTGTATAGAAAACTTACGATAGTCAATTGCGCCTAGTCCAAAAAGTATTTTGCTAGTAACTGGCTTTAAATTCTCTTCTATCCGCAAAAAAAAGCAAAATCTTATTCTTTTTCCTTTGGGCGGTCATGATTTATTTTATGAAAACAGAAATTTGTGAACGTAAAATTAGAATTATTTATTGAAAAATACATTATTTTATCAAATAGTGCAATACAAATTATGCATAATCCAAAACATACGCATTTTTAACAATTTTGAACGAAATTCTTTAAAAAAGACTAAACGTAACCTATAAAATATTAATAAACAAAAACATTAATATGCCGATTTTTTGAGACGCGTGTGTTTTAGTGAGTTATTATGAGGTTTTATCAATAAACTGCCCGGCGCACCCAAATTTACTCGTGTAATGGCCTTTTTTACGGATTATCATGATGTCAAGTAAGTAACATAATATTATGACTCAAAACTTTGTGATCCTTATTTTCTTTTTCTAATTTTTATTTAGTAATAAAAATATGTTCTCTAATACAATAGAAGCGTGTATAAAAATGCTGCCCACAACATTGTGACAATGAAAAAATGAGGGGTAAAAATAGCTGTTACAACCTTTCTATAATACTGTAGAAGTGTTGCCACAGAAAACAGCTAAAGCCATATTGCTACAGATTTGGCTGTGACAAAACTTCTACAACTGATTTTCAGCACTTTGTGCTACTTGGGTGATTGGCTGAAAATCTATGAAAATGATCAAAATCGATTTAGAAAATGTAAATACCCTTGGAAATTTAGGTCCAAAAACGAAAAATATATTTCCCCAATTTTTCCGCAGCGAGACACAATATATAATTTGGTTTTTCTCCATATTATCCGAAAATCCCATGCTTCTCAATAAACTTCAATTAAATTTTTGGCTACCCCTCAAAAACTGCGGTCATCATTTTGAAGCGGGTTTCGAAAACCGCAAACAAAACCTTGAATAAAGAAGGGTAAATCCAAACAGGATGTCTTTTTGCCAGATAATGTTTAAAGTAAACCCTCTATGTGAATGACATTGAACTTAATAAACAAGGTCTATGCAGATACACTCCGCATTCGAAAAATAATTTTTTTGAATGTAGGAATTACGGGCTAATTATCTACCGCAAAAAAATTTGGGCCCACACGTGTGGTGTCTGATCATGGATACTCTCCTAAAACGCCTAACAGAGGAAGGATTCGACGCCCACGCATACGCCGACGACGGTGTCGTGGAGGTGGTAGGCCACCACCTAAACACCGTCTGTAACAGAATGCAAAGGGCGGTACGAATCATAGAAGACTGGTGTCAACAAAACGGTCTCTGTGTCAATCCAGGAAAGACAGAGATAATCTTGTTCACAAGAAAGAGGAAAATGGAGGCATTCAGAGCACCCAAGATGTACGGGAGACCCCTGACTTTGGTTTCAGAACTGAAGTACCTAGCTGTCACCCTAGACAAGAGGCTCACCTAGACACCACACGTTGCGAAATTGACCAATAAGGTGCAGGCAACGATGTGGCAACTGCGTCGAGTGGTTGGCCGCACCTGGGGTTTGAGCCCCAGAAACCTCCACTGGATGTATACGGCAGTACTAAGACCAAGGATACAGTATGGATCCATAGTCTAGTGGCCAGCAGTGGAGAAGGTCACTACTATCCTCAAGCTTAGGAGCCTACAGGGAACCGTATGCAGAGGGATAACCAGCGCTATGAGGACGGCACCTATACAGGCATTCGAAACCATTCTGGGACTGCCGCCGCTTCCGATCTGGATCAGAAGAGATGGCGACCCATCTCCGGCTGAGAGATACAGGTTAATGGAGAGGAAGAGGGGAAGCTGCGCCGAGAGAGAAATTCCTATGGCAGCGATTAAAACACAAAGACCAAAAAACCCCTGGAGATTCAACAAGAGGTAAAAAGTAGTCATCCCAGACAGGAAACTATGGCAGAGTGAAAACCTCCGCGAACAGTTCGAGGAGAATGCCGTGCTTTGCTACACCGACAGGTCTAAACTGCCGGAGAAGCAAACCACAGGATCGGGGGTTTACGTGGAAGACCAGGAGGTTCGAAAGAGCTACCCGCTCGGAGAGCAAGCCACGGTCTTTCAGGCAGAGGTATATGCCATAATAATGACTGCAACCATGGAGGAAATAAAGAACGGTAGAGAGGAGCATGTTTATATATGATCCGACCGACAGCCAATCGGACCTAAAGGCACTAAGGGCGACCAAGATCAACAACACCCTAGTGGAGGAATGTGCGGATGCACTATAATCCTTGGGAGAGGGCAAACAAGTGACACTTATGTGGGTACCGGGACATATGGGGGTGCCGGGTAACGAGATGGCCGACGAGCTCGCCAGGATCGGGGCAAGTACACAGTATGTAGGGCCGGAACCACTCCTAGGAACAACCAAGAGGCAATTGCAAAGTCGACTCAATAAATGGGCCAACGATGCCCTGACGACCGCTTGGAGAGGAGGAACAGGATGCAGACAGACCAAGGACTTTGTGAAGGGCTCGGAAGTAGCCAGACAAAAATGACTTCTGGGGAGATCACGAAGGGACGCTGGTCTGCTGACAGGAATCATAACAGGTCACAACCGACTGAGGAAGCACATGACCCGGATCGTGGTGGAAAATGACTCGACCTGCCGGGCCTGCGGGCGGGCAGAAGAGACTTCCTGACATGTTATAGCGAACTGCGAGGCATACCAGAGGACGAGATACCAGGTATTCGGTTTCCCGACCCTGGATGAGGAGGACCTGCACACGCTCAAATGGAACAAAATTCTGGACTTTGCAAAAAGAACAGTGAAACCAGATGAGCAGACTGCCAGACCAGTGGTGCAGGCGGGCTGGATTAGGGGCAGGCTCGGGGTAGGGCAGAAAGGGCCCAGGGAGGCCTACTTGCCAGGCTTCGCCCGCCCGCCTCTTCTCTACTTCTACTACTACTACTTATCTGATTTTTTTAAGGCCTAAAATTTCAAACTTTAGAAAAATCAGATAAGGAGCCCATAATTCTGACATACTTTTTGGTTCGGTAGTGCTACTATTAATGTGTGCCGGGTGGGGCTGCACATGCAGCTGCACCCCGCATTTTAAACTTTAAAAAACTCAGATAAGAAGACGATCATAATTTTTTTTTCCGCAGATGATTAGCCCGTAATTATCCCGTAATTCTGACATACTTTTTTTGTTTACCGCTATTATTAATGATTGCAGCGTGGGACTGCACATGCAGCTGCACCCCGCACTTTAAACTTTAAACAAGAGAATATCTCTTGTTCCAAGAGAAAAATGGTCTTGAATCAACAGAGGGGTTGACCCTATTCAAGAGAATTTCCCTTCACCCAAGATATCGTTTTTTTCAGTGGAATGTTTATTCTGTTTGTGGTGGCAAGAAGGTGAATAAATTTTATAGGTTAGTGCTTATAAGTAAATAATTGATAAGCAAACACTAGCTCTGTCAACGTGAAACTTGACATTGGGCATTGCGCCTTAAATGATAATTCTTGCTTATGAACATTTTCACGGGGATACTGTGTATATTAAGTTTATAAGTACATGGGGTCACTGTTTTCGCCATTATCGCAACTAGCAGATAAATAGATCAGTGGCAAGACGATGCTTCTTATTTTGCCTGGCCCGCGCCAGCGTAAGCCAAAAATTTAATAATTCAAAAATTAATCCTCAACAGTCATAACAAACCCCTGTAACCACTTTGTGTTATCACAATGCATCAGGAGCGCGGGGATAATACGTTACTATCTTTTTACTGGAATAACCCCGCCACGTGACTGTTCGCTCTCCTGCGCTACACTTTAGAATGGTTTTGTATATTACACAAGGGGGAAACGCTAAAAAGCTATCAAAATATGAGGGCAAAATAGGCCTCCACACTTATTTTCGTACGTGACATTGCCGTAACAAACGTTTTAACTCTACGTTAGGCGCGTGGTCTACGCTATCTTCATATAGGTGTTGGTTACGAAGGCGCGACATTAAATATATGCAAATGTTACCAAAGCATGTTTGTTGCTAATTCCACTAAGGGAATAGCAAAAATGTTTCCTAGACCAAAATAGCAAAATCTTACTTATTTTATTATACTAATTAATAATTAAAATATTTCTTGCAAGTCTTAGTTGAATCTGGTTTTATAGAGCTATGCTTGGTGGAAAGTTTGAGAGAATGATGTAATTGAAATTAACTCTGTATTTCGGATTTCCATTGTCTATATTTTATTTATACACGACGTTTCGATCAGTACAATCTTTGATCGTATTCAGGTGCAAACTACAATCTATTCCTAATGCTACGTACTTATATACTATGGGAAATTACTCAACCGTGAAGTTTAAGAAGTTGGCTCCACCCAAGGAGGGGCTTCCAAATATTTGGAATTTCAACACTTGGTTTACTGAAAATACCCTGATTCTGCCCAATAAAGGCAGCATCAAGGAATTTTCGTTTCTTCCAGTGTAACTCCTTGTGCAAAACCTTTGCTTCTGTCCACTTCATTCGGTGTTGTTTTGACCATGCGTGTTCGACGATTCCTGATTTCGTTGTTTCACCTTTTTGGGTATTCGTCTGATGTTTCAGATAGCGGTATTTTTGTTTCACCTACGTATGATTCACCACACTCACAAGGAATTTGGTAAATGCATTCTTTATTTTGTTTGTTCTCCAGCTGTGTTTTACGAAGAAGGCTTCAAATTGTATTATGAGATTTGAAAGACGTTTTTATATTAAAGTTGTTCGCTACACTTCGAATTTTCTCTGATACTGCTTTAATGTATGTAATTGTAAGGAATGCATTTGCCTGGTTTTGGTCTTGTAATCTCTGTCCTGTTTGTTGAAATTTAGAAATAGTATCGGTTATAAGTTTAAGGCTGTAGATCCTTCTTAATGTTTCTTACTTCGATTTATAAGTCATGAGAATTGTCACAAGTTTGAACGGCTCTGTTTTACAAAGTTCTTATTATGCCTCGTTTGGTTGTAGCAGAATGATTTAAACCTTGATTTAAATATTGTCCTGTGTGAGTGGGTTTACGATGGACTGTTGTTCTGATTTCGCTTTCTACTCATTTGACAAGTACATCAAGAAAAGGAATTTGACAATTTTGCTCCAACTCCATTGTAAATTCAATGGTATAATATTCAGGTGGTGAAGAAATTCTGAAAGTTGTTGGTCATTCCCGTACCAGAAAATAAAAGTATCGTCAACATATCTTAGCCAGAGTTTAGGTTTATATATTGCGGTATCAACCGCGTGTGATTCGAACCACTCCATGTAAATATAGCCCACCACTGGCGAAAGCGATGAACCCATTGGCAGACCGTCCTCATGAGCATAAATCCTATCTTTCACCTGAAAATAAGAGTTGTAGACAGCACTCCAACAGCTTCATCACTTCCTCCAGCGGCGGCAAGCCGGTACGTTCATAAAGGGATTCGTCATCAACCAGTCTCTGTCTAATAATATCTAGCGATTCCTTTATCGGGACATTGGTGTATAGACTTTCGACATCAAAACTGACAAATCTATCCTCGGGTTTTAAAACAAAAGATTTAAGAATATAAACAAAATGGTTGGAATTTTCTACAAATGAAGCAGTCTTGCCTGCAAGAGGTTGAATAATTTTCAAAAGGATTTTAGACAAATTGCTTGTTGGAGAATTTCTGGAACTTGTGATTGGGCGTAAGGGCGTTGCATCTTTGTGAATTTTGGGAAGTCCATATAGATGAGGAGGCTTGCTATAATGTGGTTAAAGTTGAGACCTTGTGTTGTACGGAATATATCTGACATACCTTTTTAAAGTTCTATAAACCTTACTTTCGATTGATTGCGTCGGGTCTTTTGAGAGGAGTTTATAGTTTCCTTTGGCAAGTACCTCTTCAACTTTCTGGTCATAGGTTTCCGTGTCCAAAATAACTGTTGCATTGCCCTTATCCGCCGGTAAGATTCTAACCGATTAAAAAAATCTTAAAAAACAGACATCAAACTTAACACTGGGACCCCCGAACCTTAAGGTTAGGGGCTCAAGTTGTTAATTTTAATTTTAATTTTATCATAGTTTAGCTGAATTTCAAATTTCAAAATGTTTTTTCTTACATGTTTATAACATCATTTATATAAAAATAATTATTTCTGTTGATATTTGTATCAAAGATTATAAACTATAATATATCAAAATTACTTATAATATTATTAATTATGATATTATGAATTATATATATATTATTACTTTGTCATCATAATTAATTTATTTGTCTGTTTGGAAGAAATATGTCAAAATAATTGGAGAAAAGCGTGTAGAGATAATTAAGCAACCAGATTTTTGGCTTAGATGGTTTGAACAATTATTAAGTGAGAATGAGAGTCCCCTAGATTAAGAGCAAAAAGAAGTGGAAGAAAATAAAAATATAATAAACAAAAACGATAATATTTTAAAACTGAAAAAAAGTAAATTTTTTGCCCTTTCATTAACGTATACAAAATGTTTTTTTGTATATTGTCTGTATTATTTTAATTACACTAATAAAATTTAAAAAATTTATGGATATAATATTTTAGTCGCCAAAACACTATTAAAAAATTTGCAAAGTACCCCATTTTTCATTTTTTTTACGGTATTAAAGAAAATCCTACCGGGAAAGAAGTAAAACTCACAACATAGGAAAGCTTGTTTGATCCCATCATGGACGGAACTTTTGTAGAAATATGCAGCTTTTTCGGACGAATAGCCCGGCAACTTCAAAAATTTACAAAAAATTATATTTTTGAAGTAAATTCTAAAACTTTTTAGTACGGATTTTTATAACATGGGGCGCTACCTACTTTTAAGTATTTTAGGATAATTAGACATTGTGTTCACCCTTCTATATAGACGCTATAATAAAATAGCTAAAAGCTATTGTTTTAAAGCACGTGTGCTAAATTGGGCTTTCTAACCATTAAGAGGCACATGTGACAACCTAAGGGGGATTGTTGGTTTTTAAGGAAAGGGATTTGATTGTAAGATTATGGTTAGTTTAAAGAGGGAGATAAAGAATGCCTCATATTGAAAATAAACATACGTAGTTATTCTGTAATATAAAAAAATTAAGAATTCTTTTAAGATACTAAGAAAATTTTAAAATAGATTTTTCCTAATAGCGTGCATAAAAGTGCACTTTTACGCATGCATTTGCGTGCGAGAAGTTGCATTTCCCACACGCCGTGAGGGAATGGATTACTTTTACATGCGCTTTTTTTTACTCATTTTTTATGTCCACTTCGACTTTTTAAATATATTTTTCAATTTAAATGTAAAGAAAATCCAAAAAAAAAACAGTTTTTGGCTATTTTGATACGTAAAAATGGAAATATAATTGTCTAGACAATTTTTACGCAAGTAAGAAAAATTTTATACCTGACACGTGCGAAAAGTATCTTTTCCACCCTTTACGGCGTGCCCGATCTCCCCGCATCGTTCGTGCAACTTCCGTCGCTTGTGAAAAAGTGTCACTCTACGCACTTGTTAGGTAAATAAGTATATCCTAGCTAGTGCGGAAAGTTAATCTTTCCCGCACGCGACTGCCGGTGATCCGGACGACGCGAATGCTAAAAAAATCGGGTTCGGAAGAAAAATCCACACCAGTGCGAGTCTCGGGGTAAATTTATTCGCGCGTGCAAAGCAACTCTTTCCGAATTAAAATGAAGGCAATTCAAAATTTTACCCTAACATAAAACGTTAACTATTTTTGAACCAAAAATAGTAAACAATGATTGAGTAAACAGGATCGTATTGAAGAAAGAGTCTTAATTAGATCTCACTTCTTCTTAGGGCGTAGGTTACGCCGATTTTTGTTTTGCATAAAATATTTTTAAATGGCAAAATGTCTATTTTAATGTAGTCAAGTAAGTGTCAGGCTTCATTGACCAACAGACAAAAAGGTGTAGGAGAGTCAAAAAGGCTACTTTGTTCCCCTATTTTGTCAAAAGGGTGCCCTTGCATAAAAGCACCCCCAAATTAAAAACCACTTCAGGCTCGAGTTTATACAGCGTATAATATCTTGATTGAAATATTAAAAAGCCCTTTTTAGAGCCGATGTGTCGGTTATTAATGCGACAGTGTTTGCGGTTTCCTGACAGAAATGGAGAAAGAAATTAAATTAGGATAATAATGAAGTTTGCCGTGACTTTTTTTTCCTAATTCTTTAAAAATTTGATAAATCTGACACTGCTGTTTTACCCAAACAAATTTTTAAAAAATTGATGCTAGAAAGCACGGATAGCCCACCATACAATCAATGATTTTATGTTGAAAGGAAATAAAAATATCTCGAAAATTGTAGCTTTGAAAGCTTTGCACCTTTAAACAATTTTTGGGTAATATTTACGAAAATCAAAGTCTGAAAACCGCATATCAATAGCTGCTTTACTTC
Organism: Oxystoma pomonae; assembly: GCA_963921995.1. NCBI lineage: Eukaryota > Metazoa > Arthropoda > Insecta > Coleoptera > Brentidae > Oxystoma > Oxystoma pomonae. The sequence continues at coordinate 86,392,720 of OY998166.1, read as the reverse complement.
TAAAGTTATGACGTTTTTTTATATGTTCTAACGTTCTTTCAAATAACTCGGAAACTAAAGCTTCCACGTGAAAATCGTGTATCGCTACTTGCTTTTGTTCCAAAGTTACAATGTTTTTAAATATTTTATCCGTCTTTAGAGGACTTTTGAATTAAATTTTGTTAAAATCGATTAAGGCGCTCTTGAGTTATCGTTTATACAGACAGACAACAGACCGACAGACAACTTTTTTTTTCGGTTAATGTGTTTTGGAACCTCCGTAACTCATTTTTGATAAAATTAAGAAAAGTCAAAATTTCACGATTTTAATAGTCCTTCATACCATATTGTCCAAAAAGCAGCAAAAATTGTAATTTTTCAAAGTGTAAAATGTGTAAAACATAAAGTGGTATTAATTTATTTTAACCAATGTTCTTTACAGTCTTTAAATTTACCAAAAAACGTGTCCTATTGAAGTGCATTTTAGCACATCTAAAAATAATTTAACAGGTATTTAAGAAAATTATTTTAAGGGTCATCATGGCTTGACCATAAATGGTACCTAGCAAAAATGGCAAAAAAATAGCAAAAATACATCAAGAACAAACCCCTTGCATTGTTAATTCTTTACTCATTTTTGCAAGTGTTACTTTTTTGTGTTTAGAAAAATGCATCTTTCAGAAAGAAAAATTTTTTTTTTTGCCAGTGGCGTACAGAAAAGTTTTCGTGGGGAGTGAAAAATTGCTATTTTTTAAATATATCCATTATTTTGAATTTTTAAGAGATGTCATTTTTGAAACTTGTTCTAAACAAATTATACTTTTTCATTTAATTAATTAATTAAAAAAAAGTTATAGCCAATTTAAAAAGTCCAATTTTTTGTGGCCCACCCTATATTTAATTAAAAAGAGTACAACTTATGCCCAAAAACCGTTTTCCATATATCTTGCTATATTATAGCAAGATAATTATTAAACTTATTTAAAAATTATTCTGTTCCAAATACGACATAGTAGGGACTTAGCGGTACATAAAGTCGGCATAGCGTGACTTTAATAAAGACGACACTATTTTTGACAATTCTGCGCGAAGTTTAAAACGATTCTGACATTGATGTTGTCTAAATATGTCATCTTTGCTATCAAGATAATGTCCGCTTTCATAATGTTATAAGGGACTCATCGGTACATAAAGTCGCCATAGCCTGACTCGGCACTATTTCTTACAGTACCGAACAAAGGTTGAAAGGTTTCTGACATGTTTAAAGTTGACAAATTAAAGTTAATGCCATCCTTTATTAAAGGCAGGCGTAAACATTATGAAAGTCGACATTATTTTGACAGCAAAGATGACATATTTAGACAACAAAAATGTCAGAATCTCTTTAAAGTTCGTGCGGAATTGTCAAACATAGTGCCGTCTTTATTAAAGACAGGCTATACCGGCTTTATATACCGATAAGTCCCTAATGTTTTTGCCTGCCTTTAATAGAAGACGGCATTAGACACTTAAAGTTAATTTTCGGGTTTATCGGCATTTGTATCCTTCACTCTATCGAGTCGACCTATCGAGCAGGTGAACTTTTAAACTAATGGCGAACGCGTGACAGCTCCAGCTGATTAAATGCGTCAAAAAATCATTTCGTATGCAAAGACGGTGGTAATCTTACGACTCCCTTACCATACCTAATGAGGTTTTCGTGCATTTAATCAGCTGGAGCTGTCACGCACTCGCCATGATTTTAAAAGTGCACCTGCTTGATTGGTCGACTCGATAGAGATAAGGATACGAATGCTGATAAAACTGAAAATTAACTTTAACCGTCTATTAACTTTAATTTGTCAACCTTAAGAATTGTATAATATGAGCATGTTTAGATGACATGTTTATGTGACAAAAACGTCAGAAACTCTTTAACCTTCGTGCCGAACGGCCAGAAATAGTGCCGAGTCAGGCTATGCCGAATTTATGTACCGATATGTCCCTATTTTCTTTACAACGCTGTCCTGTAAAATTAAAAACTTATCGCTTTCGCCCCTTTGCTTTTTCGGCGACGATATAATGTATAGGTATTACTACAGCGCTAGGTTCTGTGGTTTTTAAATCTTAATTTCTAAAAAAACTATGAAAATCGAGAGGCGATTTCATTTTGGATAAAATAAGTCCAGTGTATTCCAACTAAAAGTCGATTACTAAATATGAGGGCGGTTCATTTGCATACAAAAAATTCTTATGAGGTTGACACCTATCAGCTAGATAGGTTGAAAAAATAACAAAAATCTTATTAAGTAGCAAGAAAATCGGCCCTTACTATAAAAGATAACATCATTTATTAAGAATCTTTTTTTCAGTACCACTATTTTAAGTTTACATTTGACAAAAATGTAGCTTATTCCGAGGAAATTCACATGCAAGAGTCTATTCCCTTCTCAAGTACTTGTTTTCTTGAGAAAAAATATCAGTTTAAAAAAAAATTGTGGGCCACTTTTTTGTATACCCTACATCTAGCTCAGGGATATAGCAGGAAAGTTTGGATACCTCCAGCTTAGTTAAGGTAAAAAAATTTGCTATTTTAAATAAAAATAACAGTTGTTTTTCGCTTTTTTTATCTAAAAATCTAAAAAGAAAATTCCAAAATTTCTTTCAAAAATTTTATTTTTATTTTTCGTTTGGTTAATATGAAACCCGCCTGTTGCTAGCTGCTACGGTTCGCAAGTTAAAATTTTTTTTAAAGTTTAATCCCCCCTCCTACCCTCTTGCCAATCACCCACTCCTATCAAAAACTAATCGGCTCTGCGTCTGGAGACAAAAAATTTTTTGACAAATTTTATAAAAATCGGTTGAGCGGTTTTTAAGTAATCAGACAGACAGACACCATGACAAAATTTTGTATTTAGGTTCTTTTTGACCCAAATAACTTATTTTCCTATATGGCCATACTATGTATGGATGTCAAAAAATTCGCTTGTTTTTGTAACCTTAAAATATTAACGATCCCTCGATCGGGGAAAAAGCTCACGGCTTCCCGTATATAGTTATATGGTAGCTGACGGCATGCACATTCTGGGATTTAGCTGACACCCGGGAGTGTACTTTTACCCACCCAGTTCATGTTTAAGTAATTTATTCAGGCGTGAAAAGGAAAGTTTGTTGTCGGTTTAGATAAATCGATATTGTAAATGGCATATCTTTAGTAGTATTTGGGTAATGGTTATCTATATGAAAAATGCAGTATGAAAAAAAATGATTATAGTTCATGCTTCCGCACGAATTGGGTAAGGGATAGAAGCAACATAAAATGTAGTGTCAAAAGATTTTTTTCCTGGAATGTTGGAGACTGGTTGTTCCGATGATGTAGTGCCTTTGTCACATTCTGAGGTAGTTGCTGTGAAAAATTCTAATTTTTGTTTTTAAAAATATCAACGAAAATCTAAAAAATAAATATTTAATTAAATCAAAGAAAATAGGTACTATAAGTAAAAAATCAAACGAATTAGAATATCTTTATTCACACATCAATTTCATCAGGAGTCTTGACTCGTTACTATGTATTTCAAACGTATTACTATCTCTTTTCGTTTTCAAAGTGTTACCTTCGGAACAAGTTTTCTCTGGAACTTTCAGCCCCGGCTTCCTGTAATATGCTTTAGCGCACCGCCTGGGTGCATTTGAACCTGATTTTACACATTTTTTTTTTAATTTTTACTTATTTAGGTATGTACATATACAGCTCCATTACTAGGATTTTACAAGAGTTTAAAGCTAGCAATTATATTTTGCCCTTTTATTGTAACTTTATAAGCAGTTTGTAATTTTGGAGTATATTTGTCACAAAAAAATCGATCCTTAAAAGCTATAAAATTTATCTCAGTCAAGCTACACCCCCTCAACGAAACTCAATTTGGATATTTTAAAAATACTAATTATGTACTAATTTATTCCCTTTTAAAAAATTTTGTACTTATTGAATAACGGAGTTATCCGCACTTAAAAGGAGGGGTGTGGCTTGGCGATAAGCTGCCCCCTCCCATCGGATAGAAATATATATACTTCATAAGTACATAATCAGAATTAAATTATGGCATAGTTGTTTTTTTTCAAATCTATTTCCTAAACAGAGGGGGGTGTGCCTTGATGTCAAGCTACACACCCCATATAAACAAAAAAAAATCAAGTTAACTTAAGAGTAGGCAGTTTTTTAGAAGGAGACGAAATTAGTACGTAATTATTAACAAATTATGGTAAAAATACTTTTTTTAAATCTCTTTCCTAGGCAGAGGGGGGTGTGCCTTGATATCAAGGTGCACACCCCATAAAAACAAAAAAAAAATAAGTTTTCTTGAGAGTAGGCAATTTTCTAGAAGAAGGCGAAATTAGTACATAATTAGTAGCAAATTATGTTATAATTACTTTTTTGAAATCTCTTTCCTAGGCAGAGCGGTGTGTGCTTTGATATCAAGGTACAATCCCCATAAAAACAAAAAAAAAAAGAAGTTATCTTGAGAGTAGGGAATTTTTTAGAAGTGGGCGAAATTAGCACATAATTAGTAGCAACTTATGGCATAATTATTTTTTTTTTCAAATCTCTTTTCTAGGCGGAGGGGGGGTGTGCCTTGATATCAAGCCACACACTCAATAAAAACAAAAAAAATGAAGTTATTTTCAGAGTAGGCATTTTTTTAGAAGAAGATGAAAAATTACCCTTCTTTAAGAGTACATTATTAGTACAAAAACTTTCATTGAATCTATCTCCTAATCATATGGGGGTGCAGTTTAGCGCGGAGCCACACCACCCCCCCTTTTAAGTGCGAATAACTCCGTTATTCTTATGTACAACATTTTTTTCATATAATTTTTACAATATCCAAATTGAGTTTCGTTGAGGGGGGGGGGTGTAGTTTGACTGAGCTATAAAATTCTTTCATTAAACCATAAAAATAGAATCAGAGTATTATTGCTACTTATAATTCTCAACATAATACAGATACTATTACCAGTGGCGCACGTAGAGGATTGGGTTGGATCAAGCCCCCTTCCCCCTCCCCTAGACCCCTTGACTGTTGACTCCTAAAGATTGAATCTCCCCAAAAATCAAGAATAAAATGGTTATATGCATTTTTGGTGACAGTGTTAGTTACACCATCCACACGTACCTAAAACCTGCCACCAAAAGGAACATTTAAAAATAAATATGACCTACATTATTATAAACCAACCCTTTTTGTTAGCACACCGTGCCGCACCGTAAAAACGTTCTTCACGGTACGACGTAATCGCTTCATGGTGCACCTTGCACACTTTTGGTAACTCTCACGGTATAAAAACACCGTCAGAGAGGTAATTAGCGTAGTAGCTATATCAATTTTTTAATTTAAAATTATTACGTAATTTTCACTTAAAATAGCAGCGGCGGCAAAAGATTTGTTACATTATCATAAAGTTTTCACTTAAGGAAATGCCGCAGGCGAAAATAAAAAAATATTCTATCTTAAAATTTTCACTTAAAAAACGAAATTTTTTAAAAACATTATAAACCTTAACTTGAAATTTTAATTAAAATAGCGTCCAAGGCAAAAATTTGCAGAAATGTAGTGTTAAATTTTAAAAGATGAAAACTAATAGTTTTAACGAATTGTTGACAAAAAAATTACAATTATAATGTTATTGTGCCGGGGTGGAAAATTTTTGAATTTAAGAAAAAAATGTACTTTTTTGTGAATGCCAAAAATTCCTCAAAATCAAACAAAAACTTTAACAATCAATGACGTTATGGCGCCGTATATTTTTGAAATTTAAGCCTAGTTTTATGTGAAATATTTAAAAAAAAGGGGGGATGGCTCTGCTACAAAAGGAATGAGATAGGCAGTCATCCCCCGCCCTCCGTTTGTGACCAAAACTGTGAAAAACCAGCACTTAGCTATCGAAAAATTAAGCCATTACGTCATTTAAGGTTTATATAGTTTTGATAAAGGCACACCAAAAATAATAAAAAAAATATTGGCAGACGTCTAGGTAGGGGCTTTTTCTACAGGGAGACCCCGAAGTTTGCAAAAAATAATAGCTATATAATCTCATTTGATGCCATCTGTAATTTATATTAAAACAATCTACTTACCTCAGGACTTTAAAAAATCAAACGGTACCCGCCTATGGCGGGCTGTTTACGAGTAATTAATATTTTTCCAAAATATTTATGATACATCAAAAAGTCAGACATTTCATCCCTGTTACAATTAGTGCTATTATAAAAAAAGAGAATATCAAAAGATCTTGGGTGAGTGTCCCTCAAGGAACACTCAAAAAACCAAAGCGAAAGAAGAAACAATTAAACGATATTTCGCCCGGGGTGACCAGCGTGGGCTCGTCAGTGGATTCACTAGTCACCCTCAATCCAGACACCATCGCACACTCTGACTTCCAACTCTGAATCACTCACAAATAGGCATCGTTCCGCATGGTACTTATTATAAGTCACCTGATACGGGTTCGTCCTGGCGTATTAATCTTTCCAATAGGAATATGCTCCTAAGACAATTAAAACAAGAAGTTAAACTTCCAAATCAGTTACATCAACCGAAAATAATCTAAAAAAAGAGAAGATCCGGGTTTTTTCGACCTATAGTGTAAAGGGAATCTGGATTGTGTTAAGGATAATCAAAGCAAGAAGTCAGACATTTCTGAAAAACCTACATTATTCTGATGAGTTCCAACGAGATCGAAACTAGTCGGTAAACTGGAAAATAAGGAAAGAGAAGATTCTTGAATTGTCGTGAATATTTTTTGGATTTGCTTCACAGTGGGTGTAAGGGTACACAGAGATTAAACTGTGGCCAAAACGCGGCAGGTGTCGGGACATTAGCCAGAGGAGTAGTTGTTTAACAGTCGTGTGTATGTGTTTGGTAAATAACACTAATCAAAATAGAGGACAAATGACTCCATATAGCAACTATTTTTTGCAAGTTTTAGGGCTTCTCGTTAAAAAACGCCACCACTCCCCAGAGGGGTTCAAAGTTTTTTTGTGTTATCTTGGTGTGGCCCTTAATATAGTAGCCCTAATCAGAAAAGAGATGAAATGACTTGATATAGCTTTTATTTTTTACAAGTTTTGGGGCCTCCCTGTAAAAAACGCCCCCACCAAGGGTGTGCAATATATTTTTTTTGTTTATTGGTGGGGCTCTTAACATAATAGCACTAATTACGAAAGAGATGAAATGACTTCTTATAGCTATTATTTTTTACAAGTTTTGAGGCCTGCCTGCAAGAAAAGCCCCCACCAAGGGGGGTACAATATATTTTTTTGGTATATTGGTATGACCCTTAACACAATAGCACTAAGGGCCTCCCTATAAAAAAAGCCCCACCACACGAGCATCATAATATTTTTACCTAATTCGTATTAACTACAGTTTTATACTAGTTATAATGTCGATGAAATCATACTCACATCATTTGCCACCTATCTAATAAACTAATGCTAATTAATTTAAATTTTTAAACGATTTGAATTGAGCGGGAAACTACAACTTTTGAATGCAAAAAGTCGGAGATGATTTATGATCAAGCACTTTAAATATTTCCAAAATTCTGCAACAGCAAAGCAAAAAAATTATAATAGTAATATGTGGTGGTTCTTCTACCGCTTTTGGAGTACCACCTTGCCATGGTACCAACGTAACGCAATTTAATTTACTGCATAAGCCGTTCCTAAACCCCATCACCACGACGAAAGCAGTTGTACCGTGCTTCACGGTGGGTATCAGATCCCTCTAACTATCGCGTTGTCATACCTACACTTTACATGCAGGGGCCTCTTTTGCACCTGCTTGATGGTACTTTGTGTCGTCAGTATTACAATGTCCAGTGGAATTACCCATGTCTGCACGACATAATCGGTATCAAAAACTTTAAATGGGTCAATGACATGATATTGTTTATAATCTTAAAATAAAGAAGCAAGAGAAGCTATCGTATACTACTCTAAAGGATTAATTCTAGGACGAATAATTTTTGAAATTCTTGGGCCGTTCTCTCCCCCTTGTTGCAAAATGTCATTTTTCTGGTGAGCTGCCTCCTCTAAAATTACCACACAAAATAAAAGCAAACTCTCTCTTACACGAAAAAAAGCGGAAAAAATTTTGACAATATTTTTTTGCTTACGGACCTTTTACACACCGTCCCTTTCTTCCCTTCTCTCTAACTGTGACAATATTTTCATCAAGTTTTGTTTGCCAAAAACTACTTTAAATAAAGAAACACGCAATATTTAAATGGAAATTTCCCTAGTGACAATTTAACTAGAAATTTTACACGAAAATTTCTGCAAATTGCATCCGTTTTGAAAATTTCATCTGGAAATATTCCGGGGATAATTGTCAACTTTTTAGCAACTACCTAAATAAACTTTTATCAACTCAATTTCCGATCAAAACATAACACGTGCACCCCTGCGGGTTCGGGATTTTTTCAGGTGTAATGCACTCATGCTTTTGTTAAAAAATTGGTTTCAGACAAAATTTTCAAAAATTTCCGGAAATATTTCATGCGCTAGTTATATTTCTACTGGAAAATTGTTCCCCGTGATATTTGGATGCGGTTTAAGTATGTTATAAGGGACACACTGAGAAACATTTTTTACCATGGGCATTACCTTGGATCTATGACAGGGGAGCCGAAAATAGTTGTCAAAGTTTGACATGTAATATCCATGGCCGATTTTGATTAACAAGGCAGTACCCTCTTCAGATAGGCCGATCAACTCATACCGAGTTAGTGTCCTTTTATCCACCTTCGCCGCCATTTTCACTCAAAAGTGACAGATAATCCATTAGTTTTCTGTCAAAATGGCGGCGAAGGTGGATAAAAGGACACTAAAACTATGAGCTGATCGGCCTATGTGGAGAGGGTAATGAACAAGGTATCAATTCTACTAAGTTGTGCAAGCTGGATTTAAAAATGCTAACCATTTTGACAGCTGTCAATTCCTGCCAAAATGACGGCACCTATTCTGCTGTCAGAAAAAAAACCCCCGTGAGTGACCTAAACTTGATTTGTGGAAAAATAGAAAAGAAGCTTTTGATTGTAATAAAGTCTCTAAAACGTTCTAGGTGTAATAGAGACAAATGGCCATGGGTAAAGATTCAAAATATGAATTAAAATACTAAAAAATAAAACAAAATAATTGGTAATTTTGCGTTTTGCAGATTAAATAAGGCATATACGGTAAAATATCATATCCTATTCGGGCAGTATTGCTGGGCAAAACCGATAAATTATGATAAATACTAAGAAAGATCCACGTAAATCCACAGACTTTACTTGTTTTTTTCTTAGCACTAGCGAAATACGTGGTTATAGCTTAGTAGAGATCATAAAAGAGTTGTACATACGTGGTTTCATAATTATTTTCTTGAGTCAAAAATAAAAAAATATATTTTTTTTTTCATTTTAACCTATTTTAAACCAACCAGTGAGTTCAAAAAATCCAAAAAGTCATTTTTGAAAAATTTGTGGGTTGCGGGGTTTTTCCTTCTGACGGCAGTATTTTTTTTTAGGTTTTGATATTTTGTGACATGTGATATAACCTTTTATACTTTTTTCCAACAATTAAAAACAAATGTGTCGAATTTGCGTTTTATTTAATATACAAATAGTGTATTAGCAATAAATACAAGTGAAAATCTATTTAAAAGTGACATCTGTCAATGTTTGTCAAAATTACAGCACCCATTTTTTTAGTGTTTGATATTTTGTGACATGTTGATTTGAAATTGAATTAAAAGTGACAGCTGTGGGGACCTGTCATTTGTTTTAATTAAGAAATTGTCCAATTTATCTTTTTTTCATTTAAAAACAGTTTATTAATAACTAATACAAGTAACAATCAATTTACAAGAGACATTTTTTGAAACCTGTCTAATCCTGAAAATAGGATAAAGGCGCTTTTTTAATTTAAACGAACAACTTTCACACTCCACTGGTACTGTACTATAAATTGGACGACTTATTTAGTTAAAACAAATGACAGGTCCCCACAGCTGTCACCTTTTTCTCAATTTTTGTATTCAGGGATATCACGAAAGTAAAAAAAGTCATATGAAATTTCACAAAATATCAAAAACTAAAAAAGGGCTCTAATTTTAACAAGAATTGATAGATATCAAAATCTCTCACGTGTAAATAGATTTTCACTTGTATTTTAAATTGGACACTTTTTTTAGTTAAAACAAATGACAAGTCCCCACAGCTGTCAATTTTAATTCAATTTTTGCGCTCAGGGTTCCGACAAAAGTATAAAAGGTTATATCACATGTAACAAAATATGAAAAACTAAATAAAAATTGGTGCCGTCATTTTGACAGGAATTGACAGCTGTCAAAATGGTTAGAATTTTTAGATTCAGCTTGCTCAACCAACACCGTTCTCAACTAAAAAGCCAGTAAACTCATTTTCGTTTTAGTATACTTTGGCCTATGATCTGTGCCATATTGACACCAAACTGACAGAAAATCAATGTTTTATTTGTCAATTTGGTTATAAAAATGGCAGCTAGAATAGGCTAAAGAGCACTGAGGCGGTAGGAGTTAATAGGCTTTTTAGTTGAGAACGGTGTTGGCTCAACTCAATAGGGATTGACAACTTGTTAATCAAAATCGGCCATGGTTTGCTTGCTTTTGGATATTACATGTCAAACTTTGACAGCTATTTTCGGCTCCCCTGTCATAGATCCAAGGTTTTGCCCATAGTAAAAAATGTTTCTTATGATTATATGCACCATTTTAGACTCTAATTAGGGTTAGCTAATCGGTATTAACTTGCTAATCACGGTTAAATAATCACGGTTAAACAATCATACCTATGCATCAATGTTTTTTTATCAATAATAACCTAAGCAGGGTTAAGTAATTGAAATTAAGAAAAAGAGCTTTGAACGCAACGTTTTTTTGATTTTTTTGTGTTTTTATTTAAATATTGCTGACATCGACTGGTGTCAAAATTTTTTGGCGTTTATATTTAATTTTCTTTATTGAATTTTTTATAAAGTGCAGTATTTGCGAAGAGCAAAGATCACTATTAGGCCCTAAAAATCTTCAGGAGAGAATCAGGAGATTCATACAGATTATCCCGGTGCAACTAGTGTCCGGATCTTGAACATTATAATATTTGTTAACTTTTTTCAGAAGCATATAAACCTCATTTATCTCGTATTTCTTGGAGTTTTAGTCTTAAATAATACATAAAATAAAAGAAAGTTGAGCACAGGTGACCCCAAAACAAAGTGAAAAACCAACATCTTACAGATTTTTTAAAAAATTTAAACTTACTTTTTAATTTTGTGGCTTACCACTAGTTGCAATTTGCTTTTTAAAATACATTTCCTTATTGAATAAAAGTTTTCACAGTTATTTTATTTAAAGATTAAAAAAAGTAAATAAGACATCTCTTATATTACTGGTGCAGCAACTCCAGCTGCTTGAGCCACTATAGGTACTCTTTCTGTTTTCGTTGCAAAGTTCAGTATGTTGCCCACTTTATTGAGTAGCTCTTCGTCTATGGTTTGTTAGTCCCATATTAGCTGCCTCAACCTGCCGTCTACCATCATATTCTTCTATTAGGTGCTACGCTAACGATTCTTCTGCCCACTCGCGGGCTGGGCATACAGATCCTTTAATATGTGTCAAGTATTTATTTGATTATTATATTTTTTAATTTTTTCTTCATAAAACACAATCGAAAAACTTCAAAAATGACAAAAAGGATCAAACATAACATAAACATCACAAAGATAACCTCAATTGTTAAGCTAACCGCGGTTATCTTGCCCTAAATTCTAGGTCATCGGGCAATTAAAGTTAATTTCTGGTTAGGTAAAAAAAAATACTTGGTGCATAATAAAAATATTAGTTAACCGCCGCTAAAGTGTTAATCAGAGAAAATGTATGATGGTGCATACCAGCATTAGTGTGTCCCATATAACACACTTAAACCGCATTCAAATATAATGAGGAACAATTTTCTATTTAAATACTGCGTGGTTCTGTATTACAGTTATTTGAGGATATAATTTTTCGGTTCACGTTCACCTGAAGTTTAAACTACCGAAATTTGTTGGTAAACTGCACCTCTAAAAACGACATTCGCGGTGGGATTTACTAAAAGGTTTAGTCTATTTTAGAACGGTCCTAAGTTTAAGTGAAATTTTTGGTTTTAAGCATTTTAAACCAACCCTCCTTGAGTGTTGGACAGTTTGATTTATAAGAAGAATTTTAATAAATTTGTTTATTGAATAATCATCTTAACACAATCTTTTGTTGGATTGAAGAGGAACTTTTCAATTTAGAGGAAAAGAAAATTAAAAATTTTAAACCCACGCGGGGTTTAAATAGTAAACACTCTGTAGAATAAATTAACATTGGGGCTATATGTCACTCTAATTAAAACTTACATTGGGTAATTAATTTTTCCAATTAATACTTGATGTCACACAACCATTTAGATGAGTAACAATAAAATAAGGAGTAGATTAATTTTGTATTATTATTATTATTGATGAAATGTATTAAAAAACTTAAATGCAAGTTTTTTTTTACATTTCTGTCACTGTCGAAATGTCAATTTAAAAATATTAACGCTGCGTTCAGTCACAACTACCGAGTTCGGATCTTTTACCTCTGCTTGCACCTTGGCCTACACCAACCTCTACTGATAAAAGCTACAGCTTTAAAATGAGTGGGCTTTGAGTAAGGAAAGTTTTTAGATAACCTCAATGTTTTACTTTTAGTTTGTAAATAAATTAATATAGTTGTTTTGGGTTTTTTTTGTTTGGTATATTTTTCGTGCATTATCAGTGACCTTCACTTATGTTTGTTTTGCCTCGTAGTGCCCTCATAAATATATTTTTTGTGCTAAAAACCAGCTCAAAATATGGCGTTTTTCTGCACAAAATAGTATTTTTGGCGTATTCACCATTTGTCATTTTGAAACCTGTCAAAAAATATTAGTTTTAGAGCATTTTCTTCTAAAATATGGTGCATTTTGAGAAAAGAAAAGCAGTTTTTCAGTGGTATTTTGCAATAACAATACAAAATAATCAATAACTTTGTCCCTTTTCTGTATGGGTAAGTGTGTTTTGAAAATTGGTTTTAAAATTTAGTAACCCCCACACGTGTAAATATTTACACCTGTGGGGGGTAGTATTTTAGATCTTAGTAAATCTCACTGTCGGGGATTAAACTGAGGTTTGACTTGTAACCTTTAATTATTAGTATTTCGCTAATAGTATGCATTAAACCTTAAAACAGTGCGCAAAACAACACCAAGAAAATATGTACAAACGTAACGAAATTAAGCTAGCTGGCAACTCCAAAATTTATAGAATGTTGAACAGTCGGAAATAGGAAATAAACTCGATCCTCTAGTCAGCGAAAATGTAGCAGAAATGGGGTAAATGCAGTTACGGGGGTAGTAAACACTACATTTCAAAGGGGGCGGTAAGGAAGATGGTCTGTAAAAGGACCCGATCGAGGACCTTAGATAACGGCCTTTGGGAATACTAGTTTGTATGTTTGTGCTACCTTATGCAAAAGATCAAAGGTTTATCGGAAGGAAAGTTCCAGTTAAAGAATGTAAAATCGGCTGCACGGTGTCAATTTGATTTTAAAGTTTAGAGAATTTCTCAAAATAGCGGTTTGATAACAAAATCATCATTTCAATGTGTTAATGTTAGATCACTGACTGGCTAGTGTCTCCTAAATCATACAAATATTCTCTTTTTGTGCAACCAAAAACTCATAGTTCAACTTTCTTAAAAAATTTACGTTTTTTATGTAAAAATATTATTGGCTAGATATAAAAATAAATTGGACTTTGACCTATACAGAAAAAGAACGGCCATCAACAAGTATATTCCAAATGATTCTTTTCATTGCTTGCAACATAAGCTTGCAAGTTTGCACTTTTTAACATATAGATTAGTAAATTTCACCTTAAACAAAGAAAGATTTTAAGCAGAAAAGAATAGGATTAAGAATATAGCTGGCGAAAACGGTTACGATGAAGGCTTAATAAATAAGCTGATAAAATAGACATTCTTTTCAGAAGAACTTTCGGAATTCCACTTTTTTGAGACAAAAAGATACCTCCGTCTCAAAATTCGTATCAATTCCTTATAATCCTAATTATACGAATGGATTACAAAAAGTATTTAATAACGCCGGTCTTACATTAGTATATCAATCCGGAAACACAATAAGAAGTGTACTAGGAAATCCCAAGGACAAAACTATACTTCTAGAAAAAAGTGGAATTTACGAAACTAGTTGCATGGATTGTGACAAAAAATGTGTTGGCTAAACGAGACGCTCTATTCAAACATGATTCAAAGAACACTTAGCACACTTAAAATACGGAAGAACAGAAAAGTCAAGTCTGGCCGAGCCTGCTTTTGAAAACAATCGTAGATTCACATTAGATAACCTAAAACTTCTAAAAAGTGTACCAAACAAAAGACTTTTGAATGCATATGAAAGTATAAAAATCATTAAATCCAGATATAGTTTAAATAAAGATAGAGGACCCATCCCGTTTGGTACACTTTATTCTATAGTTGAGGGGATATAGGATTATAAAGCGTGATCAATCACAACTTATTAGTCTTATCTCCGCCCACTAAAAGATAGTATGTAAGATAGAGCGTAGGTTAATTTAGTTTATTGTTTATCGTCTCCTGATGAACGTTGTTAGCGAAACGCGCGTCGAGTGCAAAAATGTGTAGTTTTGGTTTGTGGAAAACAATCATACCTTTGTTATAGTGCAACCAAAGGTTCCAAATTCCCAACATAACTTAAGATCCTTTTAATTTATTTTTTATGGTAGATCAAGGAACGTTGATATTTTTAGTATTATCTGGCATGGCTTTGTTAGTGCATGTGCAGTAGATTTTTCGCCTGTGCATGGCCTGGGCCAAACAGTGCCAAAGCCAATTGCGATTTTGAGTTATGTTCTTTGTTTTTTAAAGTTATTTTCCTTGGATCAAGGATTCATATATTTAATTCAAATATATTGTGCTCTTAAACCAATAAATTGAACTAAACTATGATATAATCTAATCCATGACGTACAACCTAAATGAAACTACGAAGTCCTAACCTCTAATATAAAGACGGCTTGGATTCACACAAGCTTTACATATTTAATTAAAAATCGTTCTCGTATAAGGACTTATTTGTTACCAGAGTCTGTAAAATGTTATTTAATAAGATTTAATGCGGTTTTATTTGGATAATAATTTAAGCCAAATTAAAGAGCATAAACTCGTTGTTGCAAAACATAGAAATCCTATTTAATTGAAGGATAAGTATTTTTAGCTTAAAATTTGGTTATATTTATTTTAATAGCCTAAGTATTCTGAAATATAATTATGTGTTATTATTGATTTAGGTCTGTTAGCTACTAATTTAAAAAGATTTATTCTTGGAATTAAAGAATAAGCAAATAGTTGTTCGAAGAATTAATTAATGTACATAGAAGAATAATATTCTTGAATCAACGATATTTTTTTAAGTATAGGGTAATTCTTAAATACAGAACACGCAGGTACGAAAATTTGAAAAATATTATAAACTTTATATTAATACCTTCTCTTAAAATAGTGCCCGTTTCGCCGCAGGGGAAATTTTTCAAATGTGAAGAATAGATAGTTAGCCCACCAAAAAACGGCCGCCTGGGGCAGGGTCCTCGCTGCCCCACCACTGGCCCTGTTGCGAGATTTATCTTAACTCAGGGATCATTCGCTTTTAATAAAGTTGCCCTTCAACTAATAAACCAATTACCAAAAATTTACAAAATTTTTCACACTAAATGCTTTTAAAACTCCTTACCCACTACTTTTTTTTGTTTTCAGTCTTTTTTCAAAAGTCTTCTTGAATTATTATTTCTAAGGATTAAGAAACCACGAGAAATTTCTTAAAGGCGCAATTACACAGACGAACAACAAAAGCTCGTGCAAAAGATCTCAAATTTTTTGCGTGAACATTTTTGTGAGCTTTTCTTTGAACATTTTGTTCGGGTAAATTTTTGAGCAAATTATTGCTATCTGTTTCGGAAACATATTTTTAAAGATGAGAATAAATAAAATTTCACATCAGTGATCAGTGATCTTAATTCTTTAAAAAAATGGAACAGAAACTTTTATTTTAAATTTTTGTGAAAAAAAGCCGACAGCAAGCGAAACATTATTCTTGACTATCAGTTTTGTCACATGGATTAGGGTTACTTATAATATTTTTTTTCTTAGGCTTCTTCCCGGATTTTTTTGCCCGGGGGTTTTTTGGGGTTTTCTTGCGAAAAACAACCCAGGACAATTTTTCTTTTCCAAAAAAATTTAGAGTTTTTCAAATATCGGCAAAAACCGATATTCGAAAAACTCAAAAATTGCACTTTGAAGCGGTAATCCGCGCCTCACGACTGAGGAGTGGTGGGAACGGGATTTTTTTTTAAACATATTTTTGTAGCTGTAATTTACCCTTAGCTTTGATTGTTTTTTTTTAAATTACTCACACTAGATTTACTTAGTTAGTCTAAGGCCCCAAGGGTTGCTTAAAAAAGCAAAACGTTCATGAAAATGCTGAAGATAGATATTTACTGTCAATTTAATGTAATAATCAAGCAACATTCCGATTCAAAAGTCTAGTCTATTACTGCTAAATTATATTTTTTAGACAAGGGTCGGGATCGTAGGATTGTAAAAGTGGGTAATAAACGGGTATTATTTAGACGGAACGTGCTTTTGTTCATATATTTGAGATTTAATAAAATGTATATAGTTTTTTTCATTTGACTTAATTATTATTGTATTGTGTTTTAAACTAGGAAGTCAAATAAAGAGATATTCTTTTAAACGTAAATTTGTATCATTACATTTTACAGGCAACAGCAATAAATAAGTGCCAATTATTATTTTTTATGATTCTCGTTTTTTTTACAACCCCAAAAAAGTTACAACTATACTGGCATATCCCCTATAAAAATCAGATCAATCGAAGTTGCTTACGAGGTAAAACGTGAATTTCGACATCAAATCGTTTTTCCGTCGTCAGTTAAGTTCAATAAATTCCCATAAAACTATAAAATTTAAATTTGTAAGAAATTTGTATCACCAACATTTCTTCAAACAAATTTTGCTTAAAATTCTCTCCAAAATTTCGGTGAGTTTTTTGTACGAGATTTTGCTCGAACTTTTCTTTGAACATTTTGCTCAAGAGGCTCGTGTAAATGTTTGTCGGCATTTCAACATCAAAGGAAAGTTTGTCTGTGTAAATGCGCCTTAAGATAATTTTCAAAATGTCACTGTGCAAACAGTTTTTTGTTTAAAGTAAATTCCTTTTAACACTTTTTTTTTAAACAAATTTTTCTAAACGGCCGCCAAGTACCATAAATATCCATTTATCATCGTCGAAATCCATTGCTTGTGCCCATACCGTTCAATTTAACCAACCTTTTGTTACTTGAATAGTTGTCATAAGTATATTCAATGGGACTTCTTTGAGTACCGGATATCGCCTTTTCAATGGGCAAAGGTTAAAAATATCACGTGCACAGGGTATCACTAAAAAAATACGTTTTTTTATTTTACTCGTATAGACAAAGCTATACATCACGTCGAAAGTCACCTTTTGCCTGACCCACCGCCATTGTGTGTCCATTGTCTCATTATATTTTCGTTTTTACGGCTGTTCCATTGTTTTTTGCTATATAAGTAGGTATCAAAGTCGATACAAGGCATTTTTGGGCTACGAATTTTAACCTTAAAGGACTACGCACGCTTTACGTGGCCAGTGGTTTTCGGTTGGTTTCGTTGGAGACTTGTTGAACTACTAGATTAGTGGCTCTTAGGCATGGATTTTCAGATAAAGATTAGGCACCTCAAGTTTAAAATATAAGTACTCGTTGACGTAGAATGTAGGCCAGTCATTATATACATTTTTGCTTAAAAAAGGTACAGTAGTTTTAAAATTTGGCAAGAGGGTACACTTGTAGGTCCGCTCGCGCCGTTATTTTAAAAATTGGGGCCAAAATCAGTTTTTTACTTATATTTTAATTCCTATAGTTTTTAAGAAAAAATTGTTTAAATAAAAATTAAAGGGGATTAGATTTTCTATAAAAATTGTTTAGCGCATTTTTTGTCAGACCGGAGCGGAAGTGGAGGAAATGTGTTAAAATTTTGTATTCATTTATTATTAAATTAAATAACCATGAAGAATTCGCCTAGAATCCACTCTATCGGGAGGTCCTTGCCTCATTATGAACAGTATCTGTAAAATCTTGTTCTTCCTTTCGTAATTCGAAAAGTGTTGGTCTGAAAAAAAAAAGCACGAAAATAATTTTGAGCAAAATTTAATCCCTTCCCAAGAGACACATAGTATCATTCCCAGAATATTAAATTTCCCCCAAAACTCAAGAATAAAATGGTTTTCTGAGATTATTTTGTCCCCCCGAGGAACAATCTCTGCGTGCATTGTTACAAAGAAAGAAAGGCATTTATGAATGTGGTGAAACATCAGAATATTTCTAAAAACAAAAGATGAAAAGATCTGGGGTGAACAAAAACGAAAATTCAAACTTGGATGAGTATGCCACAAGGAACACACAAAAGACCAAAGCGAAAAGAGAAATGATTAAATGATGTTTCGCCCTGGGCAACCAGTATGGACTCATCAGTGGTTTCACTGGTCACCCTCCCCAAACATCATTCAACACCATCATACACTTTGATTTCCAACTTTGAATCACTCACAAATAGGCATCGTTCCGCACTGGCACTTATCTAAGTCACCTGAGACGGGTTCGTCTTGGCGTGTTAATCTTTCCATTAGGGTTACGCTCCTAAGGCGATTAAAACAAGTTAAAAAAACCTCCGAATCAATTACTTCAACCGAAAATAATCTAGATTCCACCACTGATTGTAATAAATAAAAAATAACAGAAATAAACAACTTTTTTGTACAGGGTGTTTATTTATAACGGGAACACTCAGTATCTTTTTTATTAATGAAAATAAAGGGTAGGTCTAAATTCAAAAATTTCTTGGCAAATTACAACGAAGTTAAGCGCTATAACAACTTTTTTGTTGCCCTTTGTATACAGTGTGTGGCAATAAAGACAATTTTTTTAAATAGAACACCCTGTATATTTTTGTATTTTTGAATTTTTAAAAAAAATTAGCTTTACAAAAATATCAAACATTATATCAATATCTTTTGCAGTTCCTGATATTTGCGTTTAAATTTTAATAATTATCAAAATGAAAATATATTGGAAATGACCAACCAACACCACCTCTACGGAAAGCCAATTATGGAAAACAAGATGACCGTCCATGAAGCCGATACGTTTGACGGGCGTATGCCGGGACGTTTGTTATTTTAAGAGATTGAAATTATTTTTTAACAGTTTCTAGATCTGTTATAAAAGAAAACAATTAAATTTTAACGATTTTTGTATTTCAATAATATTTCAAGTTAAAGTAAAAGCATACTTACCAACATTTTTTAAGAGTTCACAAAAATAATATAAATCAATTTCAATAAATTAAATGTTAAATGTAGTCCGGCTATAAAACTAACTAATTTAAATTAAAAAATATTTATAATTTTTTTTAATCCCGAGGGTTTAATTCTTTTGAGTTGGGGCATAATGAGGTTTTTTGAAGTAATTGTGTCGTTATTTTTCTTCTTAATTCTTAAGTAGCAAATTTGCAAGTTTAAACAAAATTCTATTAATAATGAAAATGGTTTCATGACTTTTGCAATTATGACCTAGAAATGAAGTCATGTCTGCCCCATTTATATTTCCCAAAGTTATTGTTGTTCAATTTTCACGGATTTCTTCTTTGGTCAGAATTTTTTCCACTGTTCAATAAGCAAATGCAGTATAAAATATGATCTTTAGTCACTAGCGGATATTAGTTTTGTAGAAAAATTATTGTGAACTGATAAACTTTTACCAGAATTGATTAAGTATTTTTTTATAATATTCCCTGTTTTAATAGAGAAAATGTGGCTTATCATGGGATATAATGGAGGGAGCGGGCTAGCAAGAAAGTTTTGGGAGATGGTGAAATTTTTTTTAAGGAGGGTCAAAAAATCTTGGCAAAAAATTTTTTGGGGGGTGTCAAATTGTTTTTGTAAGGGTTAAAAAAAATCATTCGAGGAGGGGGGGGGGGGCAAATAGGGAACACATTATCGTGGATCAAAATAGGTAATACTAAACGTCTTAGCTTCGGTGCCCATGCATTGGCAGAGTATTTTAATGCTATAAGCGAGGCTATTGGTAGCTGCTAAAAATTGTGTAAAATTGAAAAAAATAATAATTTAATAGCGTAAAATTCTATAATTTTTTTAAATGTTATCTTTAGACTTGCATGTGCCCTATTAGCGTTGGATGTGAATATTTTATTTTGGTTTGAAAATTTGAGCATTTCCGAGGTCATTTTCTGTGCTATGGGGAAAAAGAGTATAGTTCTAAGCTAATAGACATAGAGTACAAAGCTCCAAAAAAGAGTACAGTACCTACTCTGAAAAATACTATAGATGGGCACATTAGACAAGTCCTAGATTTAGGTGAAAATAGCTTTTTAAATTATCATATAGGTACTATACATTGTAAACCTATAATGCAAATATACGATAGCATAGGTAAGTACATCTTGAAAATCAATAATAATATTCTAAATCTCATATGTATCCCTTCTGTGCCACAAATTTATGAAATTCATATTTCTTATTGATTTCTTTGGGATATATATACAGGGAGATTCAAAATTTCCTAAAAAGATTTGAACAGTGCTTAGATATCATTAATCTAAGAAAAGTTACGTGATTATTTGGTTTAAATTTATTTTTTTTTTCTCTGAATTTAGGTGTTAAATTTTTGTGTTTTTTTTTAAATTGCTTTTAAAATTATTTACCAAGCAAGTCTACGTGTGGCTGACAATGACAAGTATTAGGGTTTTTGTCAAGCTTTTTGAAGTTGTCAAAGTTTTGCTTTCAAAAATTGATGTTTCTACCACTTAGTAAAGGCTGCTTTTCAGAAAATATTAACAATTTTGAAATACAAATTTCTTTGAAACGAAAGAGTTTACCAAAAAATATATTTTACTAATTCTTGTTCAGAACAAGAAATTCTACCTACAGTAAAAGTCTTTCTAGGGAATTTTGAATCACCCTATATACCTAGTGTGGCTCATAGTAGGTACCATTTAAGTATTATAATAAGTAGCACCTGTGTGTAATAATTAAACAAAAAACAGCAGGTACCTATACCTACCTTTTTTAGTCGGGGCTTTAAAAGCGGAACATCCAAAAGATCCCCAGAATTTGTAAAAAATTTTCTTGAAAGTTCAACTTAATTTTCTTGAAAATGCAAGACATTTTAAATTACCACAAATTTCACTAATTTTGTGACTTTATCTTACTCTTGAACTTTTGTTTGGGGTGAATTTTTCACGTTTAATTGCATTCATCCATTTTTCTGTTAGTTCAGCACTATTTGGAAATTGAAACACAGATATATTTAGTCCATTCTTTTTGTAATGGCTCTTGCAAGAACAGAAAATATTTATACCAAATTCACTTGTTACAAAATAACACCTAGACCTATAAACAAAAAATCTCTAAATGATATGCCCAAGCACTTTTTCGAACAAATTGCCTATTTATACCGGCGAAAAATTGTTCATAACCCTCTTAATACACGACCCGACCGGCCATTTGATAAAATCTCTGAACCTATTTACCACAAAAAACACAGGCTTTTTCGCAAATTTTGATACAAAAACAATAAGTTACCTATTATTTAAACATTTAAGAAACTGTTTGTGCGGTTTTAATAATATTTAGGTGCAAAATTAAGCGCCAAAAATAAAAAATAAAACCTTCTTCACTGAATGTAAATAAAGCAGTAGGCGGCACTCGCCGCCATTATGACGTCATCAGGAATACGATATCTCGCCTGTAGTAGAGTTCGTCAACTGATCAAGCTACCAAGTGGGCCATGAATGTATTTCTTTATTTTACCAATATAAACTTTAGTGGGCCTTGAAAAAAAAACGATTGAAGGCAATGTAGCTTGATCAGATGGTCGTTTCTAATGTATTTTATTAAAATTTTAAACGCAAATATCTCAGAAATTACAAAAGATGTTTCAATAGTGTTTGATATTTTTGTAAAGGCAATTTTTCTGGGAATTCTATTTAAAAAAATTAGCTTTATTGCCATACCCTGTATATCAAGGGAAACAAAAAAAGATGTTATAGCGCTTAAGTTCGTTGTAATTTGCCAAGAAATTTTTGAACCTACCCTTTATTTTCACTAATAAAAAAGATACTGAGTGACCCAGTTATAAACAAACACCCTGTACTATTGGAAAGGGTCTGGAGAACAAACAAATTAGACCAATCTCTTAGAAAGCTAACGTAGATTTACCTCTAACACCATAAATTTATTAAACCCATGTAATGAGTAGTTTGATTTCGAGAAGATTATGAGGTTTTAGGCTTTTCTAACGGAGGTACGAACAACTAATATGCATGTGGTACACTGGGTTTTTGTCAAATTTTAAAATATGCATTTTAGAATTGGGCCTATAACTTTTTTTATCTTTTTGGTGAAAATTGCTTTTCTATAGATAATTCAAAGTTAAATTTTTAGTTTTTTGAGTTATAACACTAAGTTGGTATTTTTCTTATTCCTTTAAAATGATGTATCGCACATGATAGGTACTTAATTTTTCACTTTTACTGTATAGTTTTTTTTAATTACTTTTTTGTGTTTTTTTATTTTCTTTACGTTTTATTTAACTTTTTAAATAATAGAAAAATTAGCAACAAACAAAATAAAAATAGGTATTAAAACAACAAAACCGAAATATCATGTGCGATACATTATCTAGAGACATGCAATTTACACCAAAAAAAAAATTTAAATAATAAAAACTTATAGGTCAAATTCTAAGACGCATATTTTTCAAAAAGCCCCAGTAGCTCAAAAATCGGTTTATACTGACATGCAGTTTTAACCTTAATAATTTTTCAAAAATCGTTCCCATAAAATGTATAATAGTTTTTCTCCCACAGAACCATCCAAAACCCCATAATTCCCGCGAATACAATATTTCGCATTCCAAAAAAAAAGTTTAGTGGTTGTTAGACCAACATTTTGCTTGTCAGTTCATTGCCTGGTCATCGTCCAAGATCTAATGGAAAGTCCAGAAACCCACAACCCAGTTTCATCCCTATTAGGAATCACCAGGAAATTAGAGGACTACACTTGGCATATGAAGCAACATAAACAATCACACCTATAGAATTTGAACGATTGCCATTAAATCAATTACATTTAGTTTATTCATTCGCACAGAAAATAAGCAAAATAGACATAAAAACAAGTGCAAATCAGAGCTAAATACGATGAAATAATCGTTAGTACCTAATCTAATCTACGAGTCACGATCTCTTGAAGGCTCATTTAACAATGAAATCTACCGCACGGACTTAATGATGGGTCTATGCGGAAAGTAAAAGTAAAAAGGCACTATACTATATAGCTATAGCAAATTGTAGTTAATGTACAAGTATGCTTTCCTATATTCTGCAATAAAAATGGCAATAGGAAATTAAGTATTTTAATAATATATATTTTATGCAAGGATAGCCACACAAGTCGCAAATCTTAGCACATTTCAAAAATTAAAAAATATTTACTAATAGCGCTTTCTTTTTACTCCAAAATCGATCCGAAAAGGATTTGGATGTTCGGTTATGTACTCCTGCTCCGAGTAGCGTGTTCGCTTTTCCAAATCTATTACTCTGGTTTTAAAACAGATCGATGTTTCTGCTCCCGTAATGTCGCGAAAGTAGAGAAATTAGAGCTTACCCCTACTTTTTTGATAAAAATTTTTGATATTGATGAATTGTTCCTCGGATGAAGTAGAAGAATTGAGGAACAGTTCATATATTTCAAAGTTTGTTGTTAGGGTTAGGAAGAAATGTTTGTCCAACTTGTACTCGATGAGGGTAGCCTGCAAAAGGATGCTCTTGTGGGAAACCATAGTATTTGTTGTTAAGGTACTATAAATGTAAATATTATAAGATAAATTATCAATAAATGCTATATAATAATAATAATAATCCTCGTATTTTTGAAACTGAGGTTCTAAAATCTATCCTTTGCACTCAAAGATTTTACTAGTACACTTGCACATAAATATGCCGTAATAATTTAAATTTAAAAAAATGGTTGAATCAAAATAAAAACAAAATTATGTGGGTTTATGGGCGCCGAATGTTTCTATGCGAATTCCGAGTAATCCCAGCGAGCCAGTAAAGTCCTCTTGGTTCTATGATAGACTCGGGGTAATGCCCGCGCAGAACTAGGCCTTTTTCGACGGGCGACCGCACAAGCGGAATGGTTTCATATTTCTTTTGAAAACACATTTTTGAAAGATAAATATAACCTCGAATGGTTTTCTGTCAGAAAATGTAAAAATACTCTTCTGTCCTACTGCGGCCCGATTTAATGTTTGTTGACAAAACACCTGCAGTTACCATAGAATCGTATCAATTCTGCGATCTATCGGCCAACACGTGAACTGCGTGTGTCTCCCAAATTCAATGAATTATGCGGGGTGCACAAGCTTTTAGAAAAAAAAAAGGAAACTAAAAGTTTTTATTTTTGCTAAAGCAAGGAAATATAAAAAGGAAAAATGTAACCCAGAGGAAATTGTGAGTATTTCTCTAATTTTTTTGGTAAATTGGGTTTGTTCTAAACCGCAATTATTTCGAGACTTTTGGGAGAAATGACAGCACCAGAGAAAAAATAATTGAGAATTTTGAAATATCCTTCAGATATTTTTGTTAAGCATTGAAAAATGATCACCCCTGCAAAATTTCAGCTAATTCTGATGTTTAGTTTTCTCTGTGCACACTGACAAAAGATTAAAAAATTAAAGAACAAGGCGTTTCCAGTTTACTTAAAATCCGGGGAGAAATTATAGCCTTAAAATGTGACTAGAAGCCAAAAATACCCTTGCAAGCAAAATTTTACATTAGTACGACAAAGCCAGCGAAGACTCTACTATTAAAGAAAATTTTATTTAATTCTACAGTAGTATTTTGCCCAAAGTGTCCAAAGAAAAAATTTATAGAATTACTAAGTTTGAAGCAAAAAAATTGGTGCTAGAAAGCAGGAATAGTCCACCATACAATCAATTATTTTATGTTGAAAAAAAATTAAAATATCTCGAAAACTATAGCCTTAAAAGATTCGAATTGAATTTTATCCCCCTTTTCCCCCTTCAGCCCCCCCACCAACCTACACAAAACTTAATCAGTTCATGGTCAGCCTATTAGCCTATTAGGAACTTATTTTTAATAAAATTAAAAAAAATCAAAATTTCACGATTTTAATAGTCCCCATACCATATTGGTATGATGGACTTAAAATTGTTAGATGAGAACTTTTCTGTAGGCTCCTAAATTTATTTATAATAGCAAAAAAACCAATCAAAACTAATATGGATGTTTCAAACGTAAATACCAAAATTTTTGTTATACATGTAGCCCCATTTTTTGAGGTTTCCCAAACGATAATAAAACAAGTAAACGCTAATTTTTGAAAACCATCCTTAGCTTTAAAAAAAGGCAAATTTAGGGCTCTATACACAAATATGTCACTTAAGAGAGAGATTCTTTTTTTTCTGTCAGTGACCTTAGCTCAGGAAATGTCGAAGTGACGTTCGAAACAGGCCATGTCAGATCCATACTTTTTAGAGTAAAATAATAAATATCAGAATTGGCTGAACTTTGAATGAAAGGCACAGTTTGTTTAAATAGAAGTTCATTCAATTCTGATGTTTATTTGACTCCAAAAATTATGGATATCACATGACGCATTTTGAACTTCATTTCGACATTTCCTGCGCTAAGGTCACTGACAGACATATACCTTCAAGCAATTAGTGATTGATTAAAAAAATATTTGCATGTGATATTATATTAACATTTTAGCTATTACTCGCGACTTCGTTCGCGTGTTTAAAATTGTAGCTTCCTCCTCCTTTTCGACCTCACTTCACTCTCACCAAGTCCGCGCTCGTCCCCCAATTCTTCCCCATGCCCTTCCTACCATAAAACCCTTCTATACAGTCGAATATCTGCTTTCTCTGCTTTTGCATCCGTAAACCGACTTTGATGAAATAAAGCCTATATACTCCCCAGGAATCCAAGAACTCCAACAGTTAAAGCCACATCAAAGCCGGTTTAGTAGACGTCCAGACAGACGCTTGTTTAAAATTATAGTTTCCCCCTCTCCCTCCACCTTGCCCCAATTGCCCTTAAACCTTCAGCCTCTTACATCCACTCCAATACCTGCTTTGCCTACGGTATTTTCCTGTTTTTCTGTTTTAATGATCATAACTTTTGTATGCGTTAACAGATTGTGATTAAATAAAGTCTTTGTACTTCCCAAGAATCCAAGAAATGCAGCAGTGAAAATCCTATCATAATAGGTTCAGTAGACTTTGCTTAAAGGACCAAACAACATTAACAAGAAAAAGAATACAAATAAATAACTTATATATATATATATATATATATATATATATATATATCCGAATTCATAGCGTCCTACGTCGCTCTCCGGTTCTCAGTTACCAATCTAATCTATCGTTCGGGTCGTCTGGATGCAGGTTTCTTTCCGACATCGCCTTCTCTATACTCTGATTCCAAGAGGATTTAGATCGACCTCTCTTCCTCCTTTTCTAGGGTTTCCACTGCATTACTTGTTTCGGTATTCTTTCCTGGTCCATCCGTTGTACGTAGCTATACCAACATAGTTGTCTTTCTTCTATATGTTGCACAATGTCCTTTCTTACTTTCATCTCATCATCATCTTCATGACTTAATTTCAGATTCTGCCTGGACGGGAGATTCGTGCAGATCGTCGCCAAAAATCCATTTCCACGATTCGAAGCTTTTTTCTTTGACTCTCGTTCAGTTGCCATACGTCACTTCCATATAGCATTATACTTTTTAGTATGGTATTGAATATGAGTCGTTTTTTACTGTCTGTTACATCCTTCGACCAAAGAACCAAGTTTAGTGCTCCAATTACCTTTTTCCCCTTGCTTATCCTCCCTTCGACCTTGCGCTCGCACCTACTAGTGCTCACAATGTTCAATATGTACTCTTCGAATGCTTTTATAGCTTTATTGTTTTCGAGCTCCAAGTTTTCAATGTCTCCTCCTACGCACATGTACTTTGTTTTATTTTCATTTACAGTTAGCCCCCAATTTTCATACTCCTCTATCAGCTTTTAAATCATGTATTCTAGATCTTCTTTATCATGTGCTAGAACCACTTGATCATCAGCAAAGTGTAGGGTATATATAGCGTCAGAATTTCATTTATTGGTATTTCCATTTTAGCACATTTTCTACGCCAGTTCTGGAGTACATGTGAGAGGTATATTTTGAACAGAGTAGGGAAGAGCCAACATCCCTGTTTGAGTAACTACTATATAATTGTTTCACTGCATTTATTAATGTAACATTAATTGTCCTTTTTTCCAGAAATTCTTATAGCTTTTTGATTGGGACGGTGTCATAGGCCTTACTGAGGTCTACAAACAGAAAATGGATTTTATTGTTGTAGGTAGCTACTTTCTTCTCGATAATTTGCCTGATTGAGAATATATTGTCCATGCATGATCGGCCAGCTCTGAAACCAGTTTTTGCCTCCAAATCATAGGGACCGTATTCTTCCTGTATTAGGAGTCTTAGCACCTTTCCGTATAATCTGCCGAGTGTGTCCGTTACTGATATGCACCTATAGTTGGTAAAGAGGTCTTTTTTTATGTATCGGTGTATTTCATGCCATTTTCCATTGCTCTCGTATACGTTCTCCATTAACATATAATAGCTTTTTCTATTACTTCTGGACCCAAAATTATTTGAGTGCCTTGAGCTCTATATGCATTTGGTCAGAAATTCCTATATTGTGTTCTGTTCTCTCGTAGTTCTTTACTCTAGTTTTCTTTAAATTTCTTTGCACTTATTATTGGAATATTTACTTTTTCTGTCTTAACTGATCTCAGAGTTCTAATGAGCTTCCATGACTCCGACGATTTAGTACCTCCTAAGTACGTATTGATTTCTGAGGATTTTCTATCTCACATTTCGTTTTTTTCCTTGGCCAGTGCTCTTTTAGAAGTTGCTAGTTCCCGTTTGTATGTATTTTTATCTTCTGCTGATATTATGTAGCCATTTTTCATATGCTTTTTGTTTGGTAGCTTTCTGGTTTTCAAGTGCTGTGGTCCATTCCTTCGTTGGATATCGTTTTCTTAGATCAAGAACGCCCAGTGCTTCATTTTTTGCAGTTTTCAGACCTCCAACTATGCGTTGGTATAGCAATTCAGGTGGTAATGCCGCGTCCTGGTCCTGTAAGGTTGCTTTTAGCTTTCTTTGGTACAGTATTTTAATCTTTTATATTTTATCTTCTCTGTTTTGTACCTTGTGTTTTTTGTTTGTTGGTTTTTGTCTTTAACGTCCTATTCTCTGTTCCTTTGAATTTTATATGGGATTTTTATTTTAGATTTGACCAGAAAGTGATCACACTGCCGCATTTGATTCCTCTGTAAGCTCTTACGTCCACCATTTTCCACTCGGTGTCTTGTCTCACAATCACATAGTCTATGATGGATTTGAAATGTCTGGTATATTGGTGCCACATGAACTTGTGAATGTCCTTATGTTCGAAAAATCCATTCATAATCCGAAGGTTATTTCGGGAACATAAGTCTATGAATCTCTCTCCGTTATTGTTCGCAATGTCTTTTCCATGTTTACCAACTATCAGGCTATTCCTTTTCCGTCCAGTTCTTCCGTTCAGGCCTCCCATGAGGATAAGTTCTCTCTGACCTCCAAGGTTAATGATTTCCTCTATTTCAGTGAGTGTTGAATTATCTATGGGTGCATATGTTCCCATAGGTGTGATTTTTGGGCCCAGGTGGTTTAGGTTTAAATAGATCAGTCGCTTATGATAGCCTCCCAGTTAGTTATTTTAGATTTGAATTTATCATTGATTAACACTGAGACCTCCTTCAAAGCTCGTGCATCTATAGGTATTTCACTATAAATGTGTGGGTAATTTCGAAGTTTCTCGATGCCAGATCCTCTCTTTTTCGTTTCTGTTAATACGATGAGGTACAGATTTAATTTTTCAAGTTTTTCAATATCTCCTCCATCTTGTGCCTATATCCTTGGACATTCCAGGTTCAGAGTGCGTGATTTCGAAATGTGACGTCACCGGTTCAACCACAACGTCATCGGTTCTTGCTATCGCCAAAATGCACTTCCCAGTGACAGTTTTACAAAAACTAACATAAATTATTGCTCTATTGGGTGTTTTTATTTCCTATACCCGGTTTATAAATTCGGGGTTATATTGATGTATAAACAAACCATTAAATAACTAACGCAAGCTGCCTGCCACTGTCCGAATCTATTTATATGAGAGGAATTATCCCAATTGAATTTTGCACATTACCAAATCAGACTCCATCATTTTACCGCCATATTGGAATCGTAATTGAAGCGTTTTCGAAACAGTCCGGTGAGCGGTTTTTAAATCCTTTGAAATATGTTGAACCGTGATGTCACCAGTTCAACGCCAAAATTCTTTTTTTTTGCATGATTTCGAAACGGTTTCGAAATCTTCGCACGCCAAAAAATGACTTATATACACGAACACTTTGGCAAACAAAAAAAAAACAAGTAGTAGTAGTAGCTAAATAGCAAAAATTCAAAGAAAAACACTATTTTAGGGCAGACAATCATAAAAATGATGCCAAATTCTTAGACAAATACTACGTTTCTACGCAGCCAAAACCGGTTTTATAAAAGAACGGTTTTAAATAAAATCGTTCTCTCCAAATCTCTATGCGACCTTCATCAAATTTCACTTTTCCTGGGATTTTTCGGCAAAACATGGGTTGAGTATTTACTTGGCTTGGAAGCAGTGCCTTAAAGTGTTATAAAATTGCTAGTATAAACAAAGTATAACTGTCAGTTTGAATAACGAATTCCGGTAATTCTCTATTTTCGAAACTTCTTAAAATCGCATAAAATAAGGCACCCTTATAAGACTACAGAAATCTTATAAATTTGTTCTCTTCGCGTTAGTAAATCCGAAGTAATAAGAATTAAAACGATAAGTTGTTGGTTTAGAGCTTTGGGAATTTAAGCAACTCTGCAACCATTAATTCAGAGAGCAAAGAAAGGGTTTTAAAGTAAAAGGGTTTTATTTGTGTTAGGTTTCGTTTAGTTTTATTAAACCGTAAGGCTCTCAGCTCATATTGTTTGACATTAAGAGATCGCCGGAGTTTCAACTTAAAAGAATAACACAGAATCAAATCTTTTTTTAAAGAGGGGACAGTTTAGTAGGTGCCCCTGGTGGACTGTCGAATGTGCCCGATTCGTCCTCTCTTGAGGACGCCTATGGTGTAAAGCCCTCGGCTGCACGATACACTTAACACGGTATGACAATGCGCATTTCGGCGTGACGTCACTTTGTAACTCCGATACCACCACATGTGCAAGGAAAAGATATTAATTTTACTTAATGTAATTTTGGGCCGCCGCGCGTTTAGTTGTGTTTTTGGTTGGAATGGATTGACTTAGGTTTGTTTAAGTTAGGTTTTGTTCATTTAGTTTAAAAAGTAAAAAAATTAATGGAAGAGCTCCGAGCCGTGTCTTAGTTTTTACAAAATGTGCCTCCTTCACAACATTTAAAAACTATATATAATTTTCCTTTCATCATTTTCGGGTCTCATAAGATATTTTCTAAGTTTAACTCCTTACTCAATTTTTATATACAATTAAGATTATATTTACATAAATAATTAATCCAAAAGCAGCGCAGTTTGACATAATTATAAATAATTTTTGACACGGAAATAATCATTATTAAACACAAAGTGGTACTTGCACAAGTTGTGTGTTGTTATCGTAGAAGGCAGTATATTTGGGAGGATAAGCGCATCGAGAATATTTCTGTTCTTTACGGTTTCAATTAAAACATGAGACAAATATATCAACTCAGTGAACTCATTCTCTCAATCGAGCACCCTGATAAAACTTCAAATGTTGACGTCAGTTTATGAGTGCGCGGAAGGCGACGAAATTTGGAATAAATAGTAGTATACCGTGTTACGTGTATCGTGCTCCGCTGTAGATTTGGTCGAAATCGCGGAACCATTCTCTGAAATATAACGTTACTATTTTGCCGTTTACTATTTTGGTCTCCTAGGTGCGTTCGTCTTTGGAATCGTTCTTATCATATCATGTCCCTGTTCCATTTATCTAGGTGCTGTATAATTTCTTTGAAGAGATTCTCTATGGCCATATTCTCTATCTGTAAATCGTGTCATTTTTTTTGGTGGTAGTTCTCAAACCTTTGACAGTAAATTAACGTATGTTCTGCGTCATCTATTCTTTGATAGTACCGATATGTGTCGTACGTTTTTCCTATTCGCTTTGTGTATATCCTAAAAGATTCATGTCCCTTTAGAGCTTGTGCCATATAGTAATACATTTTTTTTGTGTTTGCGGTCTATCCAGGTTTTAATGTCGGGGATAATTCTTTTTCTACACTGTCTTTTTTCGGTATTTCTGTCCCATCTCACTTGCCAGGACTCCAGTGTTTTCTCTTTTACAGTTTCTTTATTTTCTTCACTGGGGGGGATTCCTGTTATAACCTGAATAGCTTCCATTGATTGCGTTTGGTAAGCGCAGGCTACTCTTAGTAAGGCTTTCCGTTGCATTCTTATCAGCATGCTTTTGTACTTCTTTGTGCACAGTATTGGACTCCATATCACTGCACCATATGTCACGATTGAGCGGATTACACTGTATAGTAACGACCTCTTGCTCGTACTGGGCCCGTTTATGTTGAGCATAAGTCTTTGTAGTTCAACGAGTCTTTTATATGCCTTTTTAGTGGTTTCTTCTATAGGCTTTCCGAATTTCTGGTTTTCTTCGATGTGGATTCTTTTGCGGTTTTATGAAGATTCCATTTAGACAAAACTCAATGTTTTGCCGGTCTCTTTTTCCGCTTAGTACATATAACGTTGTCGGTTTTTTCTGCAGCTAATTCTAGGTGGTTTTTTTCACATAAGATGTATCGCTGTTTCAGCTCTGACTATTACCATTAGATCATCGGCGTATCCTACTATGCCCACGCCTCTAGGGAGTTTTAGTCTAAGTATGGGGTCATAGTATATATTCCAGAGTAGGAGCCCTAATACCGATCCTTAGTAGGTGTTGGAAACCTGGAGTTTTAGTCCTAATTCAATTTGGAAACAAATATACCAAAAATATCTTTATATCGCATATTATATAGCAGCAGGCAAAAATGTTTGCATCTCACGCAAAAAAGTTTTGATTTACTTCACGTTGTTTGTGAAACATTTAAAAGCTGCAAACAGGATAGTGAAGATACTTATAAAAATACAGAAATTTGGAGACAAAATATAATAATAGGCATAGACTTAAAAAATAGAGAATAAGCAAAACATATATCAAATTGATTGCAACATTAAACTTACGATATTTATGATTAAGATCGGTACAGAGGCGTTTTTACATATCCAAGATATTAAACGTTTTTGCCCCCTTAGATCGCCAGGCCAATTTTATACATAGCAGCAACAGTTTTTTTGCTAACTCTACTAAGTTTTCAAGCCAATTATGCATACGTACTTACATGGCTTTCAACGTTTTTCAATACTTTTTTTTCTGTAGGAATTAAGAAAATATCGATCGTTGCTCTTTAGGGGGCCAAAGATGCATCATCAGACTGCTTTGCACAGCCCACTGGTGCTGACCATGTTCTGCCAAAGTCGTACGAAAAGTGTTCGCATACTAGTAAAACCTAACGGCAGCTTTCCCGTCTGTCCCTTTCCATGCCATGTAGAATGGGAGGCGAAAGAAATGCCGGTATGTTTGACTCGCGTTCGAATATGAACAGTTTTGATCAAGATACAAAGGGGGGGTTGTTTTGCTCGTACACCCATTCGACGCGCGGTAAGGCTTACTTGCGCCAGTATACCGGCATGTATTTTGCCTCTCATTCTATCCGGTATAGAAGGAGAGGAGAGTAGAGATGTAAATGAAACTCATATGCGAATGCTTTTCATGCATAAAGGTATAACTAAAATAGAGGCATTATGTTTACCACAGTTGCGATCAGATAATATAAAAAATTTGGCGACGATGCCAAATTGCGCTGAAAGTGGTATCCCTACACGTACTGTTTTTACATACATATATTTGACCCCCCCCCCCGTCGAGAAGCCAGGTTAAATTGAGAGTTTTTTATTATTTATCCTTAATTCCCCCCCTAAATCAATTCCTGGGTGCGCCACTGTTTTTCTATAAACTTTTTTAGCATTTACCTGCAATTATGTAAATTCTCTGGTTTGCTTTTTAAAACCTGGACAAACGCCCTATTTGTATTCGATACTCACAGGTGAGCACAGCATTTAACTGGCCGCCATATTGAAACGTCGCCTGGTTATTATAAACGCTTTTTTAGCAAAAAAATTTGTGTATAAAAGTTGCAAAAACTTATTAAGCAGTGTGTGCCGGAGAGATCCTCAAGTGTTTTTTGGACAAAGTGACGATTTTAATTAAATATGAATATAAATATTTTGGAAAAAAATGTTCTATTTTTGCAAGAAAAGCATTAAAAGCAAAGAAAAAACACCAAACTATAAAAAAAATCGTGTAAAAACTTCCCTCGCTAAGAAGAACAAAATAATATATAAAAATCCACTATTTATATACACATGGGTTAGATTGGGTCGGTCAGACTTTTCCAGGGTATATCCAGACTTTTCTTGGGTGTATCCACGCTGTTTAGGGGTGTATTCAGACTTTCAGAGTGTATCCAGACTTTTCCAGGGTTTTTCCAGACTTTTCTAGGGTGTAGTCAGACTTTTCTAAGGTCTTTCCAGAGTGTATCCAGACTTTTTCCGGGTCTTTCCAGACTTTTCCAGAGTGTATCCAGACTTTTCCAGGGTCTTTCCAGACTTTTTCAGAGTTTATCAAGACTTTTCCCAGAGTGTATCCAGACTTTTCCATGGTCTTTCCAGACTTTTCCGGAGTTTATCCAGACTTTTCCAGAGTGTATCCAGACTTTTCCAGGATCTATCCAGACTTTTCCAGCGTGTATCCAGACTTTTCCAGGATCTTTCCAGACTTTTCCAGCGTGTTTCCAGCCTTTTCCAGGGTGTTTCCAGACTTTTCCAGGGTCTTTCTAGACTTTTCCAGTGTGTATCCAGACTTTTCAAGGGACTTTTCAGATTTTTCCAGAGTGTATCCAGACTTTTCCAGGGACTTTCTGGACTTTTCCAGAGTCTATCCAGACTTTTCCAGAGTGTATCCTGACTTTTCCAGGGTCTTTCCACACTTTTCAACAGTATATTCAGACTTTTCCAGGATCTTTCCAGACTTTTCCAGAGTGCAACCAGACTTTTCTAGGGTCCTTCCAGACTTTCCAGGATCTTTCCAGACTTTTCCAGAGTGTAATCAGACTTTTCCAGGGTCTTTTCAGAGTGTATCCAGACTTTCCCAGTGTTTTCCAGACTTTTCCAGATTGCATCCACACTTTTCCAGGGTCTTTCCAGACTTTCCCAAAGTGTATCCAGACTTTTCTAGAGTGTATCCAGATTTTCCAGGGTCTTTCCAGACTGTTCTAGAGTGCATCCAGACTTTTCCAGAGTGTATCCAGACTTTTCCAGGGTCTTTCCAGACTTTTCAAGAGTGTATCCAGACTTTTCCAGAGTGTAACCAGACTTTTCCAGGATCTTTCCGAACATTTCCAGGGTCTTTCCTGACTTTTTCAGAGTATAATCAAACTTTTCCAGGGTCTTTCCAGAGTGTATCCAGACTTTTCCCGGGTCTTTCCACACTTTTCCAGAGTGTATCCAGACTTTTTCAGGGTCTTTCCAGGCTTTTCCAGAGTGTATCCAGACTTTTCCTGGGTCTTTTCAGACTTTTCCAGAGTGTATCCAGACTTTTCCAGGGTCTTTCCAGACTTTCCTAGAGTGTATCCAGACTTTTCCAGAGTGTATCCAAACTTTTCCAGGGTCCTTCCAAACTTTTTCAGGGTGTATCCTGACTTTTCCTGGGTGTTTTCAGACTTTTCCAGGGCGTATCCGGATGTTTCGTGGTATGCATCCAGTCATTCCAGAGTGTATTAAGACCTTTACAGGGTACTTTTCCAGGGTGCATCCAGAATTTATTTCGAGTAGACGGACTTTTCCAATACATTTTATATGTGTTAGGTATTTATTGTTTCTAAAACCATTTCGTTTTACATGTGCTCTAGGTATATATATATATATACAGACCGCTTCAAGCTACTGCGAACATAGGGCGGAAGAAGTCTAATTTGCCAGTGTACGTACATGCATTGACACCGCACGCCTATCAGTGAAGCAACCAACACTCAGGCTTCCGATCGCCATTCGCTGCCGTTCGCCGCCTTTCGCCTTGTATTTAGTACGCCTCTAACCACGGTGCTGTGTGGAGCGTAGTCAATGCAACCGGAATTTGGTCAATAAATACGCAAATTTTTATAACGTAATTTTCTTATTTTTTGTCACTGATAAATAAGAGCGTTTTATTGTCAACTGCTCAGATTTATCAGAGAGAGACAATGAAAATAATAAGGAGAAACAAAATAAAAGCAAGTTCTCAAAATAAAATAATACATTCTAAAAACCAAAAAGATTCTCCCAGTCAAAAAAAAATTAAAGCAAATGTTCGAAAAGTCCTCCTTGCTCGGCTAGACAATATCCGAGCCTACTATAAAAACCCCTTCTAACGTTTCCAAGCATGTTAGGGGTGATAATTTGAAAACCTTCTTCAAAAACAGATAGAAGTCATTAGGAGCAAGATCGGGAGATCGAGCTGGCCATAAAATAGTTCCCCGTGTACTTATAACCCGATTAGGAAATACATTATCAAGATATTCCCTAACAAGGCCAACATTGTGAGCGGAACAACCATCTTGTTGAAACCACGTTTCACCAAATCTTACACCTAACAACTGCCTAGCAGTTGGAATAATGTGCTGCTGCAGTAGATCCAAGTATCTAGGACCATTCAAATTGCAAATGCCGTTAATAAAAAATGGCCCAATTACGTGTTCCCCTACAATACCCCCCCCCAAACATTTAGTTTTTGGGGATACTGTGTTCTTACGTCAAAATACAAATGCAAATTTTCCCTCGACCAATATCGAACGTGTGTTGGGTTATGACGATTTGACCATTTGACCATCTGCACTTTTTCGGCAACTTCGTAGACATCCATTTTTGGTTTTAAAAATGTATTATTTCAATTAAGAACTTAACCATCTGTTTTTTGACCAAGGCAGAAATAAAACGAGATAATAAAAACAAAATGAATTTCCAAAAGATAACACTGCAGCGTGCTTCGAATCCACCTCGGTCGTACGGCACGGAGAGTAAATTGGACTTGATTCCCCCTATGTTCGCAGTAGCTTGAAGCGGTCTGTATACTAGTATATATAACATTTTGGTCCATTAATCACGCAAAAATGGCTAAACCGATTCATATGAAATTTGATAAGACAATAGGGTGTGACCTGGATCTTAACTTAGGCTGCTTTTTATTTCACATTTCGTTTAATAACTCGAGATATATGGCACAGAAAAGAGTTTTTTTGCATTTTTTATGTGATATATATATATATATGTAGTCAAAAATTTTGGTTCTACGATTTTTATAGGCTTTCCAAAGAGGTATAACACGATACGGGGTTTAGGTATGAAGATTTTTGGGGGTAGCTCCGAAGGGTGTAGTAGGAGAATGCTCAAAAACTATAGGGGTCGTCGCGTTAACACAAGTAATCACTATGTAAAATCTTGTTATGATTAGTGAAGGGGTTTTTGAGTTAAAGTGGCTACAAAGTAGGCGACAGACAGACCGACCGACATCGACAGACAGACAGACAGAGCGACGGCGCGGCGTCTGTATTCGTGCTTATCACTATTCGGAACCTCAAAATTCGTGGAGGATCATGAAAATCTCGAAGTGCGATTTTTAGATGATTACATTACTTCCCTTAGAGAGTGAAGTAAAACTGGATATAGTATCATACGATAAAATTTCGATCGGTACCCACGTGACGTCACATTATGCCATATTGTAAATGTTGAGCTCACCCGTGAGTATAGACGCCTTGATTTTTATTTATGTATTCACAATTCTTCAGAATTTTTATTCTATAAAACTCATAATGCGTCGGTACACATATGTTCATAAAAAAGGCGACATGTATTTAACATTTGAGTACGTAATGCCCCCGTTTTTTTTTAACAGAAGTGTATATATTATGATTTTGACAAAAAAAATAATTATTTTAATTTTTCAATACATATTGGGACAATGTAACAACCTCGCACTTGTAGCGGATCACCTGTATAACGGTGTACTACGCTGCCTAATTCATTATTTGTCGTCGGAGTTGCCGCTTTAGTAGAATCGAGCTGGTAAATGTAAGTTGGATGGAGCATGCTTGGTATTGCCTGATGCAGCGCTGCCAGTGGAGAGGACAATGGTTTTCCCTAAATCTAACCACAGATCGCATTTCAATGAATGACTTGATGGGTCTATTTTAGTGTGTGTTTTTGTTTCCTTATGACTTTAAAAATACGGTTCCCAGGGGTGTATTTGAACACGATGCACATGCCGGCATCTTTTTTGCCTCTCACTCTACATGATAGATCTAGAAAGAGACGTATAAATTGCCTATTTAGTATACGAAAGTTTAGGTAAATAATTGCATGCAGACATTCTCGTGTGGTTTCCAAATTATATGACCCCTGGGCCCGTATTCTTCAATTTCGAGGAAGGGAGTGCTCTCAGGAATTAGAAACGCACCTGATTGGCCGAATTTTTTTTGTCACATTTCTGTCAGTTTTGGCAGTAATGGCGTTAGCCGTGAACGATTTTGCTCTCCTGCCTTATACGAGGAGAGCAAACTCAAGGCAAAACCGCTTACGAACAAAGTCATTAGTGCCAAAACAGACAGAATAGTGACAGAAAAGGTTTCGACCAATCAGGTTCATTTCTGATTCCCGGGAGCATTCCCTCAACCGAAATTGAAGAATACGGGCCCTGGACGCTTATTCTTGACGGCCCGTGAGGTAAGGTGAGCGAAGTTCTCACATCCACGGGTGAGCTTACTCACGGGAGTTGTTGTGACGTTCGTAACGAGGCTTTTTCATTCAAACAAATTGCAAAACACTTAAAAAAAAGTCCCAAAAAAACTGACAACCAAATAAAGTGAGGTTACAAACGTCACAGTAACTCCTGAGAGACAAGGGAGCGCTCCCGGGGACCGTACTAGGGAGTGACAAAAAACGTACTAAAATTAATATTAATACAGAGTTTTAAAGGTTTATTTTACTCCCTGGAGGGCATTCTCTCCCCGAGTGTCAAGAATAAAGCCCCCTGCCCCCATTTCCAACCACAGAGCAGAGGATGTACCTAAACATGACCTAAACGAAGCATTCTGTCGTTTTCCGTTGCCTTCTTTCAAAGTTTTGTTATTTTAAAAAATTTTGCGCTTCACCTGTGGTCTTTTCGGGTCCGGTTCGCCCACAATATCAGGCTGTAATCTTCAAGGAAGACACATGGCTGCTCACTGAACACACCGTGTTGTTTCGCCCGCTCACACCCGAACTACAGAATCGATCAACCTCAGAAGGATAAGTCGCTCCGGCGCAATAATTCTACCGGCCTCCGTAGCGCAGTGAGTCGCTTATCTGCCTACCGTAGGGAAGGTCCCGGGTTCGAATTTCGGCTAGGTATCCATATTTTTCTCTTTGCGCAAACTACACTTGGCACTCACTGTGGCAAAACTGAGCATTGATCCTAGAATAAATGGAAAGTCCCAGTATAATATATAATTCTAAAAAAAAGTATGCTTCATAAAATGTTACAAGTAAATACACTGTTATCCTTATTAACAGTAAAAAAGTGACTCTAATAAATTAAACTTTATGCACGTACCATTAGAAATCTTTTTTTTAGTAAATCTTTTGTATTGTTTTTGATCTTATTTTCTATTTTTTGCCACATCTTTTAATCGACTAAGAGATATATTCTTTTGAGAATGAACTAATCTGTGGTCGAGATAAGCCAATAAAAACCGCGCTAATAGGAATTTATGCCAGGCGAGACTCTTGACTCTTTGCTTCACTTACATCTTAATGCTTTTAGAACACACTAATTGACTATTAAGAGAAGCTGCAATCATTTGTTTTTGGGCCCAGATTGGCCAGGATTTAATCCGCTAGAATTCAACAAGCGGGAAAAAACTTTTAGCAAGTAAGAATCAAACCAATTTTACAACAAAGCCACCGGCCATTCAAATATTTAAAACTAGCTATTAGAGACCTTTTGCGCCTCTTATAAAAATCCCCGTTAGATGACTTTATCGCTTAATAACGCGTTGTGACGTAGCTAACGTCACATTATTTTTAAGACAGCATTTTTAGTTTTTGCACGCCGCCTTTCATTTGTTTATGGCCTACTTTATACGGTATATATTATTATAAAGATTTACAAAAAGAATTTGTCCAATAATATTTTTCATTTAGAGTATCTTATTCTTGTGTTTTTTTACGGTGAATTTTAACTATTATTAATCTTTAAAAACTCAAAAACACAACAGAGAAAAGGGAGGTTATGATAAACAGATCGGAATCACTTGTCATAGTTGCCAATGCAAATCAATGTTTTACATTTCTTACGAAATTCTAGCCAAAGAAAATGATTAAACAAAAATTGACACTTTTCTTTATAATTAAAAAGAATACTGAACAAATTTGCATTCAAAAATCAATTTAAATTTTTTGTTTTTCTACTTAACGTTTTACTTTCGGCAACCATGTCAATTATAAAGGATACGGTATTCTCCCGCAGGTAACGTCAAATTTTATCGGTTAGTAAGGGATTCCGTTATTGCCTCGTAACTGCGCATGGCCGAAATAACCGATAAACTAAAAAGGCATCAAAATTATAGGTGCAAAAGGTCTCTATTATTAGGTAAATCTTAAATAGTAATAGATACTTAAAGTTACATATAAAAAGAGTGCTTAGTCGTTGTCGTATCTCAGTGCGCATGCTCGGAACCGATACGCTTGCGAATACTGCATGGGTGGTCGTAGAGATTAGGTGAGGCGTAGTTGCTGTTTTACGGCGTATCCGTTCTGAGCATGTGCACTGAGATATGAGGACGACTAAGCATCCTTTTTATGTGCAACTTTAAATGTTTATGGGTGAGACGTAACGCCGTATAGCGTTTTGAGCATGCGCACTGGAATACGACAAGGAATAAGCTCTCTTTTTATATGTAACTTTATAATCCAATAGAATAGTCAGAAAATCGCGATTTATCTACAAAACTAACTTAACAGCCAAATTTTTTACAGCAATTGGAAGGTCATATGAGACTCTTAAAACCACATTTTTCCAACAAAATTTCTCTCTAAGTTCGTCGCCATCTTGAATTTATGCATAATTCGGGTTACTCGGTTTTAGTCCGATATATCATTAACCATTGGTCCTATTTAAAAACAAATTGTTTTGTTTTTATAAAAAAGTGGTTTTTCTAAGATTTTTGATTTCATTTTTTTTTACTTAAGTTCTCGGATAAAAGGTTATTGCACATCTGCCGCCAAAAATAATGATTAATTATACAAGATATCCCCTTGATACCCTTGAAAAAAAAAAAAAAAAAAAAGGAAAAGTGAGAGAAATGATTTTAAACACACACTAACAACAGTTGTCAATAATATATGAGTAGGTACTTTTGTTTTGTTTTGGCGGATGCCCATATTTTATCAGAATGTGCAAAATTAAGCCCGTTAAATAAAAGAAAGTTCCATTTTAAAATTATATTTACTATAGAAACTGCAATTCGTTAAACCTAGTTTTTAACCGAACCTTATTTTTTGAAACCCATTCAATCAATCAACGAAATTTGGAAGACCCGTTTCTAATCGAACCATTGTTCATCGAACTCATTTAATATCAAACTCGTAATTTGTAATACCCATTTTTAATAAAACCCAAAATGTGTGAAACCTTTATTTTTCAATACCGGAATTCGAAGAAACTTTGTTTATCAGAAATGTCTGCTAAATCGCCAGTAATACAAGAACGGGAGGCGTACACGCAGGTGGCGCGGCGGCGCGGTGTTTTGATGCAATTGTCTGTGCTACTCGCGCATACTTGTACAAGTAGCGTTCAATGTTCAATAGTTTGTGTATAGATGTCACTTGCATTTCAGTTAAGAACAAATTTATGATAAACAACGGGTCTTACGAATTCCGGTTTTGAAAAATAATGATTTGGCAAATTCCGGGTTTAAATAAAAATGGGTTTTACAAATTACGAGTTTTGATAAACAATGGTTCGATTAAAAACGAGTCTTAAAAATTTCAAGTTTGTTATTGAGTGAGTTTGAAGAAATGAGGTTCGGATAAAAAGTTGGTTTACCAAATTGCAGTTTTTATAGTGAATCGTTCTTACGATGAAAATTTTTATTAAATACAGTCTGATAAAACTGGTTTGACAAATCATAGGCGTTCGTCATGGCCAACTTAACACAATAAAGAAGTAAATATCTCAGCTATTTTTTACTATACAGAAAAAGTGTTTAAAAAAAATTATAGAGAATTTTGATATCTATAATTTATATTTGAACACTTTTCTTCTCAAGTCTACACAAAGAGAAATATTGGCTAGTAAGTAATCACATGTATTCATTTTCGGGAGTCTTTTAGGCATAACTTTTTTTTTATGAGACATGAGACATAAAAAAAAATTTCGAATAAAAGTTTTAAAAAATAATTGTTTGGTCGCCAAAAAAACCATTTTAAAATCGGACAAATTTTAACGGAAATATTAAGTTAAACACAAAATCCAAGATGGCGGCGAACCTAGAGGGAAATATTGTTGGAAAAATGTGGTTTTAGGTTTCTGGCATGATCCCCTATTAGCCCTGAAAAGTGTGGCTGTGTAGTCAGTTTTATAATTTTAAAGTACTATTATTCTATTAGACTATTAATTGTCTATTAAAAAGAATAATTATTCTAATTTGATTAAACAGACCAAAAGGGTGGTAATAAATACAGAAAGCTTTATGGAATATTAGAAGAAAACTATATTCTTGTCATTCTTAGATAGCTTATTAACAACTTAAAAGAAAGATTTTTCAAACACGGAAATATTTTATAAGGTTTTGAAAGCTTATTACCTTCACCATCAGTACCGTTTGATACACAATTGAAATATTTTCTGGATATCCACTGTTTTAAAAATCAAAATGGTTTTATCGAAAACTTCAGCAGCCAAAAAAAAAACAAAATTTTGAAAGCCGAAATTGAACTTTTGAATACAAAGTTATATCGATTTTAATATTGAAATGTTTCTAAATTTCAAAAAACTACTTGAGATGTTCATAATTTTGCCATTAACCACCGAAACAGAAACATCTTTTTCAAATTTAAAATATGCTTAGAACATTGAACTAATAGAAGGAGCTTTTTTTCAGACAGTGCAAAGTGTTTGAGTTCAACATCTTCATCCCATTGTCGTCATGTTAACCTAATACGTTTTCCCCTGTTTTTAATATTTTTTAAAATACCTTCAATAATTTTTAGTTCCGTTTGATTAAATGGTCTAGATATAGTAATAAAAATTTATGTTTCTATAGAAAAAACCTAAAAATTTATTCAAGTACGATGTAAAACTATAAAAATAAGAAGGTGCTATGGAAATCCCTATTCACACTGAAATTAATGACAAGCCGGCAACACAGATTTCCTGCCTTTGTTTACCAAGAATGGTCAAATATGATGAAGTC
Source organism: Oxystoma pomonae (assembly GCA_963921995.1). Classification (NCBI taxonomy): domain Eukaryota; kingdom Metazoa; phylum Arthropoda; class Insecta; order Coleoptera; family Brentidae; genus Oxystoma; species Oxystoma pomonae. The sequence goes on along the minus strand of OY998166.1, from coordinate 86,349,723 downwards.
TAACCTAACATTTAGTTAATATTTTAATTTACCGTACCTGTGAAACGAAATACTGTGGTCCCCCGGCTTTTGTTTCAACTTGCATATAATAATACACTTCGGAACCATTTTTCGCCACAAAGTTTTCAGAAAAATATCAAAAAAACATTATTGATAAGTGCTGAAACTTTCACTTTCAAAACAATAATGACATTCCAGGAAAAATCGAGAAACCTCAACAAACAATCAATGTTGCCACGTTGACTACAAAAAAAGATGTTTTCAAAAAACGTCGAAAGTTTTAAATAGGTTGTGAGTATTATATATTGTGTATATTAGCTTTTTCAACATATATTTTAAACCTCATTAATTAATTAATAAATAAGCGTGAAAACTTAATCCAAATTTAATTTAATTTAAGTTTTTTGTTGCATAATTCTGTTATTAAAATTGGCAACTTAGATTTCTTTCTCCCATTTCCCCACTCTAGATGTTGCCCTTAAATAACCAGTGTAACCAGACAGGCCACACCTTCTAGTAGTTCAATGTTCTTTTCAGTTCAAAGCAGTGTTTAGCTGAAGATCCTGCAGTTTCGCCTGCGGTTTTACCCATTTTTTCCCATTTTTGTTTGAACCGATTTTGATTAACTAAAAAGTGTCCTGTCCAAAAGTCCAGACAACAGCAAATTTTGGTATATCTATGGTTTGTTTAGAAGCCGACACCGAAAATTAAAAAAAAAAATATATATTCAAAAATCTTTTCAAAGAGATTTATTATAGATGGCTTACAGACTACAAATTCCTGCCCCATAAACTTCTATATATATACATACATAGAAGAAATAGGTTCATAGCGGTCACTCCCTAATTTGAGTCCTAAAAAAAACGACATGACCCTTAGGGTTTTCTTTTGGGCGATTTTTCTTATTTCCGTCGCCCGCATGTTCACTACTTTGTGACAAATAAGACAAATTACTTGTCCGAGTCGCCCCGGCAATTGATTTACATTGATGGTCAGACACTTTTTCTTATAAACCTTGAACCTTTTTCTGTTGCTTTTATAAAGAGAGACCAGTGGTAACTATGATAGGCTGACAAAATAACGCAGCATGCAGGACTAAGGCTAGCCTTCCATTAGCAGATTTTGCGTGCGTATTTCAAGTTATGGTGAAGGTGCCAATCGTTCCGTCACTGTTTCACTCACTGACAGAAATGATCAAATCTCAAAATACGCGCGGAAAAAACGCTCATGGAAGTCCAGCCTAAAGGTTGGAAATACAGGTCTCTTATATCTATCCACTTCAAAGATTAGTTGCGTAAGATGCTTAATTTAAAAAAATCTAAACCTCCCCTCCCCCTTGGTGAAATTTTTTCAGGAAAGTTTCACTTAAATTTTTACGTTTATGCATGTGCTCTTATTCTTTTGGGCGCGGTGCTGTCAAAATAATAGACACTTACAGTGATATTTACTAAAAGGGTTTAGCCTATTTTAGACAGGTCCTAAGTTTAAGTGAAATTGTTGGTTTTAAGCATTTTATACCAACTTCCTTGAGTTTTAGATATAGTTGGATTTATAGGAATAATTTTAGTTATATTTTTTTAGTGATGAATCATCTTAACCCAACATTTTATTGGATTTAAGAAGAAAATTGCAATTTAAAAGAAGTCTTTTTTAACCCTAGGGGGGATCTAAATAGTAAACACTCTGTTGAGCAAATTAAAATTGACGTTATGTCACTCTTATCCAAACTTACCCTTCTTTATTGATTTTCGCGATTAATACTCACTAACAAAAAACCATTTCGATATCGAATCATAAAATAAGGATTACATTAACTTTGTATTTATTTAAAATGGGTTTTTATCTATCGAAAGTATGAGAAAAACTTTACAAACACAAACCCATCGCAATCGCAAAACACAAATTAAAATATTTCATCAAAGGAGTTCATGAAAACAAATGCGGCTAAAAACAGATCTGAATCCAATCATTCACTGATACGTTCACAAAAGAGTCATGTCGGCTCAACGAACTGGACAGTGCACGGTTTTCTGGTAGAACATGAGAAAATGGCCATGAGCAAAGTACCGATGAAAACTGCAGCTTTGAGACTTTTGAGTATGATATTTCAGTGGATATTTTTGCTTGATGAGATGAACGCAATGTTTTAATTTCAGTTTGTAAATAAATGAATAGGTACAGTTGTTTTGAATTATCTTCATTGGGAACACTTTTCATGCATAATCAGTGACAGTCACTTATGTTTGTTTTGCCTCGTAGTGCCCTCATAAATATTTTTTTTGTGCTGAAAATTGGTTCAAAATATGGCGTTTTATGATTAATGAACAACGTGGAATATTAAATAAGATAAATTAATTCTCGTAAAAACGGTTACTTAGGGAAATTATAAACGAACTTATAACTAATTGCCATAAAACAATGCTTTCTGGGGGCTATAAATTTAAACCACTCCCTGAGGTAGTCTAAAAAGTCACCAGCTTTATAACCTCAAACACAGATAATCAAGCTATTATGTGCGCATTCACCATTTGCCATTTTGAAAGCTGCCAAAAAAAAAATAGTTTTATAAAATTTTCTCCTAAAATGGTATATTTTGAGAAAAAAAGCAGTTTTCAGTGGTATTTTGCAATAAAAATACAAACTAATCAATAACATTGTGTCTTTTCTATATGAGTAAGTGTTTTTTGAAAATTGGTTTTAAAGTTTGGTACTCCTCACAGGTGTAAACATTTAGACCTCTGGGGGGTACTATTTTAGATCTTAGTAAATCTCACTGTTAAAGTAAATATTTTAACGCATTGGTATCGTTATACCTAACGCCTTCGAAACAAATGTAAAATACACTATATTTTTGACTTGTTCATGCCATGTTTCGAACAATGCCCGATTTTTTGACGGGTGCGATAACAGAACAGCTTATTCCACTCGTTGCGTACGAAGGAATGTACACTTGATTTAAAAAAAAACGCATACATGCAGTCACAGAATTGACCTTTCTGAAAGTGTATAATTTATACAGACTACCAGCTAAAATGCCTAAAAACTTCAAAAGTCCGACAATTTGTCATATTGTTTAAAAAAGCTCTCTAAAACTGAAAATATTTTTTTACTTAAATTAAAGACAACCTTGTTTTTATATTAAATTTTGCATAATACTAAAAAATCAACGAAAATAATTTTTAGTTAGTTTTAGTAAAGTCTTTATTGAACAGTATCAAATTATCACTCGAGTAACGGACGAAGACTGTTCTATAAAGACGGCGGTAACCCATTTTGGAGTTGATAAAATAACAATAATACGATGGAAACGGCGCTGGATTGAAAACAATTCGACGAATAGGAAGCTTGGATTAGGACAAAAACGATGGTAAACTTAATACTAATTATTTTAACATAAGAAAAAAATAAAATAAATAATTTAGTATTTAATAGGATCATCATTTTTCTCTATTACAAGCTGCAAAAGTCTCGGCATTGAAAAGGTTAAATTTTGCAAATACTGATGGTCTTCTGAGAGTTGATCCAATGCGCGATAAATAGCATCGCTTAACTCTTCAGCATTTCGTGGTCTCCAATTCCTTTGGTATATTATTTTAACGATTCGACTTCATATATTTCCTATTGGGTTAAGGTCAGGGCTGTTGGCTGGCCAAGGAAGTGTTTCTATATTATTATTCCGAAACCATTGGCGAACAACTTTAGCCGTGTGTACTGGACAGTTGTCCTGCTCATAAACGAAGTCATTATTTTCATGTAAAGCCTGTACATATGGTAGCATAACGTTTTCAAGGATTTCAATATATCATTCACTATTGAATCTTCCCTCGATTCTCCAAAAAAAAACTCAAACCTCTAGCACTAAACCAGCCCCACAGGTTTACAGAAAAATGTCCAGCTTTTTTAATTTGGTTTGTTTATTCGGTTTCAAATCTAGAATTTGGTGGACGATAAACTAAAATTCTCCTGCTGCTTGAAGATGATTGAAAAATTTTTTCGTCAGTGAAAACCACCCTCTCCCAGAAGTCATTATCACAAAGAACGTTGTTCAGTGCAAAAATCACTCTGGCCTGATTTTGTCTTTCTGTTAGAAAAGGCCTCTTTGCAGGAACTCGACAAGAGACTTATGATTTCGTTACTCTTCTATTTACTGTTGCTAAAGAATCCGGAAATAATGTTACATTAGCTGCTTCAACCGACGTTGAAAAACGATTTCATCTGAGATGGTCAATAAGTCTTTCATCTTGCAGTTCCGAACTTATTTTTGGTCGACCTGATCCATCTTTCCTATCCGTGGAATTATTTTCAATCCAGCGCTTTTTAAATCGCATTATCGTCATTTTATCAACTCCAAAATGGGTGGCCGCTCTTCTTATAGACTTCTATAACTCGAGTGATAATTTGAACTTTTGTAAATGTTTATGTGCATTTTTAAGGATGTCACACTGAATTTTAAGCTGTCAGTCATACTAAGCTGGTGGTGCCTTATAATAGTATACACTAACGGAAAGCTAAATTTTGTGTCATAGGAAAAAATGCATGTATGAGTTTTTTGTTAAATCAAGTGGACGTAACGTTACGGACCCACGAACGTACGCAACGATTTCAATCAGCAGTTCTGTCATCTCACCCTTCAAAAAAGCGGGCATCGCTCGAAACATCGCATAAAAAAGTAAAAAATATAGAGTGTTTTGGCTTTATTTTGAACGCGTTAGGTATACCGAGAACGATGCGTTGCAATAATTATTTACTTTAACACCCGGTTTCCACTTTTTCGTGCATGCCCGATCACGCGTCACATGACTCCCATAACATTTCATATTGATATCATGTGACGCCATGAGTCAATACTCACGAGAAAGTCGTAGGTCGGAACCGGGTGTAAGTGTCTAATGTCGACTTTTATAATGTTTGCCCTGACATTTAATAATTTTATATAAAAAAAACTTTTCAAATACAGGCTTTTATAAAATATAAATTACACTAAAAAGTAGACAATAATTTGTAGCATTCTGATATCATAATAATAAAATAAAAGCGATGGGCTCATTTTAGGAAGTTTGGCTTTATTAAATCGATAAATGTATGTTATTGATTATATTATGATCGTTCGCAAGAATCTGAATTCACTATAAAGCAGGGAAATGCAAGCATAAGTAAATCCAACCCAAATCGACCTAAGCTACCCTAATATATAAGAATGCACATTGTTAGTTTTAATTATTATAATTTAAAAAAATAATTCAAAAATTATATAATTAATATAATATCAGAATGCTAAAAATTATTTTCTACTTTTTAGTGCACTTTATATTTTATAAAAGCTTTGTTTTTCAATTTTTAGATTTGTATCCTAAATCGTCCATTTTCTATCCGCCATATTGAAATTTTCAAAAAAATTCATAATCCCCTTCCTTAGAAACCAATTTTGATTGATTGAAATCGACCAAACTGACCTGAACCTGAAAATAACATATTATTGTATTAACCGGAACTATAAACCCATAGCAAACTTGAAGACAATCGGATATGTATAAGTCCGTTAAAATTTCCTCGTAGGGAGGAAGGGGGTATCTAATAATGCCATATTATTGTATTGGCACTGGAACTATAATCCCGTGTCAAATTTAAATTCAATCGGATATCTAGAAGTCAGTCAAAATTGAGTTGCAAGATTTAACCTGAACATACATACATGGAGGTGAAGTTAAATAAAAGCTTGTAATAAAATGCGGCATTAACTTTAATTATGTCAACTTTATAGGTACCACGATATGATGTTTAGAGAAAACGATCTCAGAAATAGTAGCAAGAACCTTAGGTAACCGACTTTATTTACCGAGAAATTCCTCTTAAGGTATATTCCCTGTATGAAAAATGTGAAGTAAGATTTTTTACTGACCTCCTCCTTACTTTAATTAAGATTTAGTAGATTTTTTTGAACGCCTTTTTCCCTCCCCTTTTAACCGTTATTAATGGACATACTGTTGTAATGAACGAAATTATTTCGTGTATTGATAGACCTAGAATCGGTTGGAATGGAGTGTACTGTTCAATCGGAAATTTTGACAACACCATTGACTATTCCATCCCATTTTTGTGTTAAAATGTTAGACAGATCTAAAATATGGTCCACAAAACTTAAAAGAAACAGTACATAGGTATAACAGTACTTAATCATTTTTATGCGCTAGATAGGTGCATAATTATTTAGCTACCGTATTTGAAAAATTAAGTCCATTTATCAAGCGTAAAATATCACTGCGTTTGATTAACCATAATTATGAAATTATGTGTTGATATACTTTAATTGGTCTATGACTAAAGCAAACCACACACTTAATGTATATTCTGAAAAAATATAAAAAGAAGTTACTTGTTGATAGATTTTAAACTTTAGATATTGTTCAATTTCCTAAGATTTTAGTAGATTAAAATCCTTAGTGGTTTCTCCACAATTTCAAAAACAGAATGTTCATAAACAATTTTAAAGAAATGTTACCCAAGTGGAGAAATGCTTTTAAGTTTTTCATGTAAAAAAGTAAAATCGACTGGTTTGCAGCAAACTGTTTTTCCTTTAGCATTTAGTACTTTGGAGTTCACTTCAATGAAATCAACTTTTGTTACGCTGCCTAAAACACATTCAGCAAAGAAGTGTAATAATTACCGCCTAATCAGCCCAATGAGCCATATATTAAGAATATCTCTAAAGATTGTCCATAAAAGAATTTATGGAAAATGCGAATACTTTATGGGCAACACGCAGTTTGGATTTCGTGGTGGGTTCGGAACAAGAGAGACCTTAAAAACCAAAGATCAAAATATCTTGGGTGTAAATAACGAAAATTCAAACTTGGATGAGCATCCCACAAGGAACACACAAGAACCGAAGTGAAAAGAGAAATGATTAAACGATGTTTCGCCCTGGATAACCAGCGTGGGCTCATCAGTGGTTTCACTGGTCACCCTCCCCATACATCATTAAACACCATCATACATTTTGATTTCCAACTTTTGATCACTCACAAATAGGCATCGTTCCGCACTGGTACTTAACCAAGTTACCTGATACGGATTCGACCCGGCCTGTTAATATTTCCAATAGAATTATGCTCCTAAGGCAATTAAAACAAAAAAAAAGAAGTAAAAAAAACCTCCAAATCAGTTACTTTAACCGAAAAGAAACTAAAAAACAAAAGATCAAAAGATCTTGGGTGGAAATAACAAAAATTCAAACTTGGATGAGCATCTCACAAGGAACACACAAAGGATCAAAGCAAAAAGAGACAAGATTAAACGATGTTTCAACCAGCGTGGGCTCTCAAGATCTTTTGATCTTTTGTTTTTTATTTTTTTTTTATTAGTAAATTAACTTCTTTTTTTGTTTTTTTTTTTAAGAGAGGCCTTGTTTGAAGTCTGAGTTCAGCGGTTTAGGGATGTGTCGGTGCCAGTATATGAGTATGTTTCATAGATTATGAAAACGCGTTTGATCGAGTCCAACTCGAAAAGCTCATAGAACCGCTAAAAGAAGTTGGTTAAGATGATCGAGATCTAAATATAATCACTAATCTATACTGGAAACAGATTGCTCAAATAAAGGTTGTTGGACAACTGTTCGAAGAGGTCCAAGCAGTTCAATCTATGTCTAACCGAAGGATTATACTTACACATGCCTTGGTTTCCAAACAATTAGTAGCGCATTCATTGCTAAAAATCGTGCTTCGATTATTAAGGTAAGTAAGTCTTTAGACAGAAATTTATCATAAATTATTTTGTTTGCAATATTTCCTCGTAGTAACGTTATAATTAATATATATTTAGGATTTTTTACATCCCTAGTTTGATTTTGCATTAAACCATAAAAATAATAATTTTTTAAAATCACGCACATTTTAATGATACAAATTTTTGTATACTTTTTGTGTTGTTTACCGGGTTTTGTTTCTTTTAATCGGTTTATGTAATGCCTGGTTTAAATACTTTGTTTATACGGGCCTCTTAAAGGGCTTCTAATAAACACCAATAAAACCGTTTTAGGAACTAAATCGATTTTATTTTAAAACGATTTAAGGAAGCGGTGTATCACTTTAAACCCCATTTTAAACACCTTAAAATATACTCAACGCTGGTTTTCAGAAAAATTTGTTATTAACTAAGTTGTTTTATTTGTTTTTCATTTAAACTGACATATTTAATGACATTTAATGAAGGACGTATAAAGTCTCGGAAAAAGCGCTTTTAGGTGCATATCAATGTATTAAGTGAATGTAAAAAATCAATTTTAAGGCATATCTTTTAGTTTTGTTTTTCTTTCCTTATAATAGGGAGGATGAAATAGATTAAACTCAGAATCCTCAATTTGTCGTCATGACAATGGCATGCACATAAATGGTTCCTGGGGGAATTCATGCTTGTTAAAGTTTCTGTGGCGTAGGAAAGGGTTGCATTGGGCAACACCGCACTAAACCAAAAAAGACAGCGGTTTTTTAAAAAAATACATTGAGACAATGTATTTTGTATATGCTTTTTGCTCCGATTTAAAGTATTATTAATATTCCAGCAAACAGTGATGGTCTAGGTTATGTGCGGTCGAGTGTCGTCAGCGTTGGGTAACCATCTGTAGCTGTAAAACTATACCGGCCCCCTGGTTTTTTACATACGAGCTACCGGTCCGGATAAAGAACGCATGGGCCAGTAATGGCCGTTCATGTTCAAATTATTCTAAGAGCCTCCTCGCTTAAACGGAAAGCAAAGTGTTTTGTGCACTTTAGATTTATTCAAAGAAATAGCACTGTTATTGCCAATTGCACCAAGTCTGCGTTTTGAATCGGACTTAAAAGTTTTGATTTGATTGATTGATCTCTCAGAAGCCAGCAATAAGAGAGAAAGAGAGAGGGAGAGAGAGAACTTTTAAGTCCGACTTGAAATACAGACTTAAAGTTGGTGCAACTGGCAATAAGGGTCGTACAAAATATATAAAAATTATTTCGGTTAGTTTTTGTGGTGTATAGAGCTGAAAATATGTTACTTGTTGTTTAGGTAAACCAACTAATTTATTAACAAATTTGTATGTCGCCTAATTTTAGGGCCATTTTAAAAAAAGGAAAGGTCCAGCAGGTGGCAATTGTTTTAGATAGCATTGACCGACATCTGGCTAAATGGCTCCGGGCCACAATCATGGGGCTATCAACGGGCCGGCCCGTCAAAGCATCTGTCGCCTGGTCCGGGATTCTCAACGGCCCAGAGTGAACCTAGTCGATCCGGCAACCGGACCGGCAATCTAACTGTGGTCCTATACCGTGAAGGGGGACAAGTATTGGGCCAACACTAAGCCATCAATGTTTGTTTGCTGGGATCATAATCAATTTTACATAAATTTTAAAGCCAAAATGATTGATTGCACGGAAAGAAATATGTCCTAAATATTAGTACTATACACTAAAAACTAGTAAATCTCGGGATCAATATAGCGTCAATAACATTTCTGTTTAATATTAGTACAAGTTAACTGATCTTGAGGTTCACTAATTTTCAACTATAAATCAGTATTTTAAGAATGAATATTAGTATAAAGCCTCACTAATATTTATTTTGAAAAAGTACAGATTGCATTAATATTAAGAAAATTTGTACTAGCAATAACTCTTTGTCAGTACTTTGAATAATAGTATTTAGTGTTTGCTGAACTAAATCTCAAACATCTTGGAGTAAATATTAATACATTTGTACTAATATTTATTATTTTTATACTAAAACCGTAGTACTTATTGTACTAGCTTTTAGTGCTACAAATGCCTTTTAATACTAATATTTAATACCATTTTTACTAAATTACAGTTCTATTTGCGCTACATAAAAGATTATCGTAGATTTAAATATAGTACAATCGTACTAAATTTTAATAAATAAATAAGTATTGTTTCCTGAAATTAAAAACAATTATCAAATTTTATCGGTAACGGACAAAAATATATAACAAAGAATTATTAAATTATTAAATAATACAAGTTACGGATTTGTATAGGTATTACTGTAATTACTCATTACCAGGATAACTGGTTGGAACGTTGTTCTAAAGTCAGATAGATAGTCCTGTATTACTGGTCATCGGCAGGTCTAAATTTTCTTTGGCTATGTAGTAAATCGATGGGCATACTGCATTCTAAACAATTCGACAATTAAAACGTGCCTTGAATCTAAAATAAAAAAATACATGGATAATAAATTCGTAATTATTTTAAAAAAATATTTATTTTAAATAGTTTGTTTAACATACCTTTAAAATAATAAGGTTTTTACTGTCCAAAACTGAAAACACATACCACGTGTTTTGCAAGCGAAAACGGTGCCATGAAAGACTGTAACTCGTACAACATGCACCTGTGAAAGTTCAATTTAAAAAAAAAAACCGTTAAAAATTAGTACAAATAAATTTATCTTTAGTACGTGCATATTGAATATCAATACACCTTTTTTTATTGATTATCTGTAATTCACCTGTACTAGAATCTATCTTTATACACTGAGTGGTAGTATTATAATTTTATTGCTATATTTAAGTATTAGTATTCAGTACTTATGTACTTATCGTTAGTTCAATGGTAAATACTAAAACCAATATATTCTTATAATTATATTTAGTAGCAGCTGTACTGGAGTTTAGTGCTTAAAAGTTTAAATCAAATATTAGGGTCTGTTAAGCTTATACTAGCGTTAAATACTGTCCAAAGATTGATCTTAGTTAGACCGTACTAAATTCAAGTACACAGAAAATAAAATAAAATATATTGTACTAAATTTTAGTAAATTGACAGATTCTAAAATTGATAACATGATTTTCTGAATTCTAGGACATTATTTCTTTCCGTGTGATTGATTGATTTTACTGCTGCAAGTCACAGTTTGAAAAAAAAGTTGTTACAATGTAAGAATGATTTTTATGAAGGCTGTTATGAAATCAAGGATTATGAGACATGTTTTCATAGCTTTTAGTTACACCCAAGAATGTTACGTACATAAATTTCATAACCTTGTTTATGTATTTTGTGTTCCCGGTTCATAATTTTCATACACTTGTAGATACATTCCATAATATATTTTATACGACAGTCAATGATCGCTATTTATTAAACTTATTTATGGCATTGATTAAAATCGTTAATATTTTATATTTATCTCATATGCTCTTTTATTACCTCCATAACCTGCAACAACTCTCTATAAAATGTCAAGAAACGTTTTTCATTGATTTCGTAATTTACGTTTATTAATTTCATTATTGTATAGGACAATTTGTATAACTTTCCTCCGATTATTGTAACAGTTACGTGTTATTTATGTACAAATATCTATAAAAAATTAATAAACGGCTCTTATAAATACTATTTACGATATTTTTTTCAGTGCGGAGTCTCAAGGCGCATTTACACAGACAAACTTTCCTTTGATGTTGAAATGCCGACAAACATTTACACGAGCCTCTTGAGCAAAATGTTCAAAGAAATGTTCGAGCAAAATCTCGTACAAAAAAGCACACGTAAATTTTGGAGAGAATGTTGAGCAAAATTTGTTTGAAGAATTGGGGGTATAAAAATTTCTTTACAAATTTAAATTTTATAGTTTTATGGGAATTCATTGAACTTAACTGAAAATAAAAAGACTAAGTTTTAAAACAAGGTATTTTTAATATTAAGTGCTTTCCGACGGAAAAACGATATGATGTCGAAATTCACGTTTTACCTCATAAGCAACTTCGATTGATCTGATTTTTCTAGGGGATATGACAGTATACTTATAACTTTTTTGGGGTTTTTTGGGAGAATCAAAAAAAATCATAATTGGCACTTATTTGTTGCTGATGTTGGGTTAGGAGAAGGTAAAAACCGTAGACTAGTGAGAGTGAGTTTTGGTCAAATGAACATTGACACACAAAATTACATGACAACGTAACATGATAACGTAAAAACACATTTTTTTAACGGACCACATTTTTTATACATTTTTACCAAAATTGCTAAAAGTAAACGCCATCAAGAAACATTTTATAGCACCTAAACGAAAATAATAAATATACCGAACCTGACCAAATGCCTATTTTTTCCGGATTTTTAATGAAATAACTACCAACAAAATTATATAATATTGTAAAAAAATAATTAAAAATTAATTAAGAGCAGAGTTAAATGGGTTTACGCAGCGTTTGACAGGTCTGCATTCCGACTGTTTAAACCTCCCTCCCCTCCCATAGTCCTGAAAAAATAACTACTCTCCAGAACAGTCCTCTAAACATATCCACCTGCAGTTTAAAAAGTAATTACTTCGAAGACATTTCCATTGTCTTTTTGTAATGAAAGAAAACCAAAAAAGTGAGAGAAAAGAATGAAATGTTATTACCTCTATGGTAAACTATTAACATTGCATGTGACAAAACTGATAGCCAATAATAATGTTTCGCTTGCCGTCGGCTTTTTTTCACAAAATTTTAAAATAAGTTGGTGTTCCATTTTTTTAAAGAATTGAGATCACTGGTCACTGATGTGAAATTATATTTATTCTCATCTTTAAAAATATGTTTCCAAAACAGATAGCTAAAATTTGCTCAAAAATTTACCCGAACAAAATGTTCACAAAATGTTCGCGCAAAAAATTTTAGATCTTTTGCACGAGCTTTTATTTGAGCATGTTCGTCTGTGTAATTGCGCCTTCATATAACCATCTAGATGAGCCCCTAACCCTCCCCCCCTGCGTACACCACTCTTTATTACACGTATTTACGATCAAGTAGCCACGACAAAAGGCCAGATATAAAAGTCAATCCCTTGCAAGGTTACACAATATTAGCTGTAAAAACAAAAATAAAAGGCTCATTTCGGAAGCAGTATTTTTCGATGCTTTTGCTTATGCAGTTGTCAGGTGTCCGCGCTAGTCAGTACCATTAGTTTTTGGTATCTGGACGGTGGATCTTCACGGGCACCACTTCCGGTGCGTACCATGGAACTTCCTACTATATCGCCCGCCGAATCTAAATGGCCATTCGGAACGACCCGACTCGGTATTTAACTAAAGGTGCACTTGTGTTGCTCGGTGGTTTTTTACAAAATAAATCAATCTAACTGTAACCGAAATGTGACAAGAGCTCTAATTTTTGAGCTTATCTGTGTGCGATTATCGGCCCCTTTTTATATACTATTATCTCTTTTCATTGTTATTTATCATTTTTAAAGTAATTATGTATGTGTGAACTCTAATTAGAGCTTTAGAAAAAGGTTCAAAGCTTTGTTGTGCGGTATTCTTTTTTGGGATAATTCGCTATTAATGAAAATTTTGTCGGTTTTGTGTTGTTTAAAGTGACAAATTGTTTAATAGCTAAATAATTATAGTATAAAATCTGTGTAAAGTAATCATTTTCATTACACTGGTTGTAGAGAGATGTGCAAAATAATCTCTTATTTCTAAATTATCTCCTGAGTTTTTTCTGACGGTATAGGCTAGACTAATTTTCAAAAATTAAGAATAACCCAGAAATAATTTCCGCATACGCAACTGATATCTAAACGGAAACGAACAATGTAAGTTTTTTAGTCGACTATACCAATATGGTATGGGGGACTATTAAAAAAGTAAAAACACCTTAATCGACGAAAGAAAAAAGTTGTCTGTCGATAACGATAACTCAAGAACGCCTCAATTAAATTTAATGAAATTTGGCACAAATGTCCTCTATCGGCTTACCATGAACTGATTAACTTTCGGGTAGGGTTGTAGAGGGCTGAAGGGGGAAAAAGGGATAAAATATTTAAAAAAGTTGTAACTTTGAAACAAAAGCAAGGAGCGATATACGGTTTTCAGATTTGAGTTTCCATGAACATGGACTATAAATTTTGTTACAAAGTCTAAATTCCTGGGAGCTTTAGATTACGAGTTATTTGTTAAAACGTTAAAATATATAAAAAAAATAACTTTAGAAGTAAAGCAGCTATTGATATGCGGTTTTCAGATTTTGGTTTTCGTAAATATTACCTAAAAATTTTATTATAAGGTTCAAATCTTTGAAACCTAGAATTTTCATGCTATTTTCATTTCCTTTTAACATAAAATAATTGGTTGTATGGTGGGCTATCCGTGTTTTCTAGCACCAAGTTTTTTTACTGTGGACAACTTGTGCATAACACAGAAGTAAAGGTTCCGTAAGCGATTTTAATTTTATTGTAGAAAAGATTTGTGGCGTAGAGGGCAAAGGGTGAGGGAATAAATCAGAAAAAAGTTTTTTCCTCGACCAGGATTTGAACCCGGGACCTCTAGAATACCAGTTTAATGCTCTACCAACTGAGCTACCGAGGAACTGGGGTTTTAACTGGCTATTAAGAAATCCTTTCGTTTGATTCATTTGTTAGTAGTGGGGAGATTTTTGAAGCCTACTACGGCTTTAAAATTATTCAATATTTACATAATACTTTACATAATCAATTAATTCGGTATAAATGAATAAGCAGGTAATAAAATTTTAATGAACCCTGATGTGTTGTTGATACAGCGTCGTCAAAACACATCCAACTTTAATATAGTTTATTTTATACAATTTGACATAAAAACTTAAGTGGAAGATTATAAAGTCATCATATGTACAATATGAAATCTTACTATTTTTGCCGTCTTAGTTGCGGAAAAACATACGGGTAAAAAACGTAGGATTGAACAATAAATATTAATGTTAGTCACCATGAAATTCTACGAGATTCCAAATTCTACCCTACTATATAGTCAGTGATGGTTCGCAACATATAATAGTGGCGTAGCCAGAGGGTGATTTTGGGGGTTCAACCCCGCCCAGGAGGTCAATCTACAATAAATTAGTCATGATCAAGGGCCCCAGGGCGAGCTATAGCTCCCCCACTTTTTTTACCCTTTACTCCGGTTTATGACGTGTGTTTGGTGTGATATCTTAAATTTTAAAAATTTTACCGGCGGTGCTTCAAAACGTTTAATCAATATGTATAATTTATCTTAAAATTTTAATCTGCGGGGTATTTATAATTTGGCAACAAATCTTTGTATAACATCGCAACCCACCCCTTCTTGGCATCTAACCCAATCTACTTTTCCAAAAATATTTTACAAAAAACCTAAGAGATCAAAATTTTTAAAGAATGTTTTGTTCTTTTTGCAAAGTTTTCGCCTGCGACGCTATACCAATATTAAATATTTTTACAATTTTGTTTAATTTTAAACAATTTTTTTGTCAACAACATTTTAAACGTGTAAAAAATAGCAGTTTAGTTTTTTAAATTTTTTAAAAATTTTTGCCTGCGGCGCATTCAAGGGTTAATTTTAAAACAAATCTGCAAATGAGACTAGATTAAGCTTGCTTTTAAAAATAAGTATTTTTGTTTCGTACACACTAACTCAACACCTATTAAACTGCCCCTCTCCGCTCCCTTTAGTTTTAGAGCTCAAGCAATAGACACGTACCTAATATTTAAAAATTTGCCATAGTTCATTTTTAATAAATGATGAAACCCCCCCAGAGTCGATTTCCGGCTACGCCACTGCATATAACATGAGATATTCGACAGTTTAAGTTCGTCATCGGACGTACGCGCAAACGTGGAATGCAGCGCATTATTCCCTCTTCCTTCTATCTTTAAAAAAGCAAAGACTTCCGCTCGAATACAGATATCAAAGTCCAATCTCTGCGCTCTATCGTTGAGCTTTTTCATCAAGGTCACATCTTTAGCATGTATAACGTTCAGACAAGACGCTAACCTACGTAGTATAAATAGCGTATGCGGCATGTTGCTAACGTGAAGGTATGAGAAAATACGCAGCGAGTTTTGCCGACGGGAGTCAGTCAATCAATAGATTGGTAATACGAACAGCTGAGCTGAACCAAACAAAGCAAGATAGAAATACATGGTAATAAAATAAGACAGAAACATCCGAGACGGAAAATTCCACGTATAACGCTGGGCACCTCGTACGTGTCATGGTGTCTATACTATAAACTAAAGGTCCTGCCGATGAATTTCCCTGTTAGAAAGTGTTGCGGAAACCCCTAAACTTAGCCATCATCAGACCTCTACAAGGGGGCCATCAACATTATATGAAAAACATGAATGGATCGATCACAATAATTTGTAAAATATCTTATGATTAAGTACATCGGGTTTCTTATTTTAGTGAATTCCTAAACTATAGCGTGGTATGGCAGAAACCAACACAGAGTATGTATGCGTGTGAATGGCTGTATTGTTGATCATAATTGGTAGTCAATTATGAGTTTAGCCGAAAACATGTCCACCCCAAAATTTAATTTAATTAAATACATTTTGCACTGAATACGCAATTTCTCTCCACAAACAATCAACCTTATATTTTTGACTTGTTTCGAACGATACCCGGGCATTGTTCGAAACATCGCATAAACATGTCAAAAATGTAGTGAATTTTGGCTTTATTTCGAACGCGTTAGGTATACCGATACCGATGTGTTGAAATATTTACTTTAAGTGTATAATAATATTAACGAGTAAACAAATAGTGAAAGGGTGTTTAACAATTCAATATACCTACATTTTTTTATGACCTATTGAATTTTACCCCGTATACCAAATCAAAGGGAGCAATAATAACTTTAATTGGTATGTTGGCTACAAATAACTGTAGCATTTAGATTTTACGTTTCTTTCAGTGACACCTATAAAGCAACTATTTTCTTCACTTGCACCTGTTTGTAGCTTGAGGTAACAAACAGTTTATTTGATGTATAAATATTATTAATTGCAAGAAAAATGTTAATACAAATTAAGGTTGCTGACTATTACCACACTTGCACAACTGATAAAGCGGGACGCGGAAAAGTTTTTTTAAATAATTTTAATCCCTGTTGGATTTAAAGTAAATGTTTCCAAATTAAACAATAATTTTATTGAAATTTTATTTATTTGTTAAATTGTATGATCGAAAAAAATAATTAGCATATGCATTACTTAAATCTATTTCGGTCATTCTGTCTCTTTAGAAATGCCGTGAGTTACTATATTTGCTGATGTCGACGTTTGCTTCAGATATTATCGTGGCTTTTATCATAAAATATTGGCTCCATACAGAAGATGCTTTAAGATTCTTAGACTTCTGTAGGAAGTATGCCAGGAGCACCTTTTCATCTATAAAATTCTCTGCATGCTGTTCAGAGCACCATTTTCGGTAATCACGAAACTGTTTCTTGTAAACCTCGCGAGATTTTTGCGGATAAAGGCTAGTGATGGCCTCTTCCGCGGCCTTTTCAATGTTCATTTTCAAAAAAAAATGCTGTACGATTTTTCTGGAATCACCGTTTGGTGACGCTGTTTGATAACAACAACTGACTGACATTTGTTTTGTGCCATAGCACAATAAATTTTGAGTGAATCCAACATGTCAACAACAATCAATAACAATTATCAGTAATACGAGCTGTCAATCTTGAAACTAGAGTACCGTTAAGTGGTCTACTGTTAGTTTTGTGATTTTTTGTTTTTAGTTTCTCGCATTCTAAAGTACATAAAATAGTATATAAACCTCGTGACTAAAGTGTATTTTAATCCCTTGGCGAATTGTGCAAACCTTTCGCGGGGTTAAAAAAGGCACTTCAGTCCTTAGGTTTATAATGTACTATTAATAAAACATCGTGCAACATTTCAACGTAATCCATTTTCTTGGAATAGCAGTGGTGTCTTATGATTTCCTTTTACTTTAAAAACGGAAAACTTTGTAGAGTTTATAATTTCTTGTAATGTAATTTAGATTCAGCTATGAGATTGAAGTTGCTATGTAGCAACATTTTTATTTATAAAAAAATACAATGCCCTTGGGCACCCGAATAAAATATAATTTTTAACTCAATGCAACTTGCATGGTTTAAGAATTTGCCTACGTAAAAATAGAAATCAGGCGTGGGGGGAAAATCCAATGCTTGAAGAATAAAACAAAACGCATGCACACACCCAAAGATAAATGAACCAGCACCCACGAACAACTTAATTGGCAAATGACACAATATATTTGTACCGAGTAATTAAGCCAAAACCAAAAGGCCGATAGCAATTAAAGTATCTACCAAACCAAACAAAAACTAGTCTGGATATTAACCAATAAATCTTAGAAACTATTAGAGCGTAGCATTATTTAAACGCTGATTAGGAAAAACAGGCGTCTGTAATGGGGACAATTTATCAACAATTTGACTCTGCCGGACTAACTAATTAGTACTGTTATATGTTGTAAAATCAATACATTGCAAAAAAAACGGCCATAAAATCAGTTAAAGCAACTTTTTAGTTTTCTCCTATTAAATTTTTTAGTGGAAGGCAAAGTCATAATTAGCAACAATGTGGAGATTTCACTATATCAATGTCATTTTGAATTGACTGTTCCGCCTTATGTACAGGGTGTCCCATTTTTGATGGGTCCTCATGGAAAATTCCGTTAATATTGAAGATATCAAGATGCCTTTTACACATTACTGCCCTACTTCTTTGAGACTTGAAAAATGGTGTTATCAAATTTTGGATAACCCTTGTAGTTCCTGAGCTACGGGGGGAAATCGAAAATTTGGCACTTTCAATAATTTGCCATATCTTCCTTAATATGCAAGATATTTTGACTCTGTAAAAACTTTTTCAGTGCAACTTTTTAACGGAAACAAAATGGCGGACTCAACATTTTAAAGCGACGTTTTGTTTTTAACTAACCATCATCAGGACCGAAAACTTAAATAGGGACCTAGTGCTTTTTTAACTGGTTTAACTTATATTTACGGCCCTGGAAAATCGAATCTATTTTTTATTGTTAACTTATTGTTTTGGATGCTTTAAACTATGTAATAACCTAACTACCCACCACGAAGATATTTTTTTGTTTGGTTTTATTAATAAAAAATACCTATAAAATAATTTAAATATGAAGAAACAAACAGAAACAAACTTAACCTGGTTACATAAAAGTACCAACTTAATTTAATTCAAATGTTCAAATTGTTGTCCGTTGACGTCAATGAACATATTTTTAGATTCACACACACACTGGCTGGTACACCTTCCATTTTTATAATAAACAAATAAGCTGCTAGATTCTTTGGCCCCAAAGACATGTATTTTTTACACAAATTGATCGGATTCACTGGAAATCCCTCTTAAAGTATGGTGACACTTCTCGATTTCTTGGTTTTAGTGTCTGACAAAACTACGTGAAAATATTCCCCTTTGTATTAAATATTTTCTATTTTCAAATTGACCAATTCATCGCATCTGCAAGTACCGCTAATCCCCATTATCAGGCAGTTTCGTTCAAAAACTTCTCTATTTCAGGTCGTCCTAATCTCTTGGACTTCTTTGGTTTGTATCCCTGTGATTTGCTTTTCAAGCAGCTTATTAGTTTGGCATATTCTAAAATTTCGATGTTTTTATAAAGGTGAATAGCCGAGCGAAGCAAATGTAAAAAATAAGCCAATAGAACATTTTTACCGATTACCTGTTATCTTCCGTGAATTCATCCAAGACTTAAACATTTTGAACTCTTTGTCGTAAGTATCTCGGGACTTTTCTGGCAAAATTTGCATCGCTGCTTCTTCCGCTTCCGTAAGGATATCCTTAAAAACGTAATTTTCATCGGTTTCCTTCATTTTCTATACGTTTTTTTCTTCAAAAAAGCTTCCCTTTTCTGCAGCGAAAACTGACAAGTGTCAAAATTTATTTAAACATTTGCTAACAATGTATGATGCTCATGGCAACCAAAAAAACAACCAAGTCATTCTGACATTTATAGGGTACTGAGACATGAGTAGTTTTGATTTGATCTCAAAGCCTATTAATTATTATCTGATAAAAAAACGATATCTTCGACCTGTTGGATAAAACATTGTATTCCACCCGTGCGTTATGCTTCCTAAGTCACTTGAAAATTTATACCACTCGCATGACTTATTTTGAACATAACACACTAGTACCATAAATAACTATTAGTATTCGTCACAAACAGATAAACAAAAAGTGAACTAAATTATGTAGATTTCTATTACACTGTCAATTTTTGTAAAAAATGAGGTCCTTTTTTATAATGGAACACCCTGAATATTTTCAAAATTCCGATAGATCCTTTTTTCAGTTTCCAAAAATATTGCATTTTCACGAATGGTCATTGAGCAATTTCACAAAAACGTTGCCATAATAGTAATGTGTGTAACCACCCAAACTATTTTTCCTTGATTAACACATTGCCCTTATGGCAAATTATTTTTGATTTTACTCGAGAACCGCCAAAGATAAATCCTGGATATGTTATATTTTTTTAAACAGAAACAAAAGATCTATGAAAATCTTATGAAATATACAGGGCATTCAATGAAAGAAACAGAACCTCATGGCCACTTTGCGTGTAAAGTGCGATTAAGGAAAAAACTGAAAATGTTTTGATTTTTGATTTAGTTCTTGTGGCAAATAACAAAAAAGTTTTCTCAAGTGGAACTCTATAAACGGTCACCCTGTACATTGATAGATTTGTCACAAACAAATTCTCTTTTGTATGTGGCTTTGTCACAAAATAATAATTTTGTGCCCGGAATTGTATCTAGCCTAATAGAATAGTACTTTAAAATGGCAAAACTTACTACACAGCCACACTTTTCAGGGCTAATAGAGGATCATGCCAGAAACGTAAAAGCATATTTTTCCAACAAAATTTCCCTCTAGGTTCACCGCCATTTTGGATTTTGCGTTGCACTTAATATTTCGATTAATATTTGTTCGATTATAAAACGGTTTTTTTTTGGCTAAACAAAATTATTTTTAAGTTATTAAGTTATACCTAAAAGACTCCCGAAAATGGTGACATGTGATTAACTTACCAGCCAAAATTTCACTTTGTGTACACTTGAGAAGAAAAGTGTTCAAATATAAATTGTAGATTTCAAAATTCCCTCCCAAGCAACAATTTTCTGACCAATATATATATATATATATATATATATATATATATATATATTATATATTATATATTATATATTATATATTATATATTATATATTATATATTATATATTATATATTATATATTATATATTATATATTATATATTATATATTATATATTATATATTATATATTATATATTATATATTATATATTATATATTATATATTATATATTATATATTATATATTATATATTATATATATATATATATATATATATAAATATATATATATAAATATATAGACGGTCTTGCATATTACGACAAAATTCCGTTGCTTTAACGTTAGATAATACTGCAGTGACATTGTTACCGTCTACCCAACATTTAGCCGACCTGTCACGTGTTGGTACATTTTCTAGTAAACCAATGACGTCGTGTGGATGTTATAATGAGACTCTAGTTACGTTCTGCCGACGTATCAACGTCTAAACAACTTTCACATTACGTGAACTTGCGACGTTTCTGGCCTGTCTTGCGATGTTTTCCGGTCGGAGCTTTGAGGAACTTAAGTGCCCTTTTCTTGTGAAGAAGAAAAGTTTCCAAAGGAAAAGCATTATATTCTCCTTCTCTGCTGCACTTATGTACGGCAGATCACCCTATCTTCCTCTAGATTTTAAATAATGGGACCGATCCCTGGATTTGGAGTCAGGGAGCGGGAACACCCAAATTTTGATAGAGTGAAATGAGCGATCACCGCTCATATATGGGCGAAAAAGGAAGAGTGGTTCTCTTCAAACAGTAATGTCTTATCCACAGCTTCACTTCTTGCCGCTCACTAAAAATACTTTTTGCTTTTGCTTCCAAGAAGTAGGATCTTTAAAGTGTCCTGCAATATTTGAAAAAACTAAATTTTATTTCACAGTTCACCGACCATTTATTTTAGAAAAATCGAATAAAAAGTAAGGTCATCGGCGGAATTGTTGACGCGTTTTCCAGTCGCATGTTGGGTTGATAGTAACCAACGGTCGTGGCAAGTGGTTCATTTGGAATGTTTGACGACTGTAGTCCATTTACGTATATTTTTTGGGATTCTCATAATATTCGCCATTTTTGCTGCCGTCGTTTATGTTCGAAGTGGCCGCCATTGTTTATATTTACTAAACACGGCAAAAAATACTACAAACACCATTGAATGGCATTTTGGAGATGTTTTATGTTCCGCGCGAGATAGGTATTTGACCAGGGAGTTCCCAAAAGAGGACTTTAGTAGCATCCATTTTTTTACATTAAAAAAAAGCAATATTTTTTGTTTAAACACAAACAAATCAAGGGCACGCGTGTTTTTTCATTCCTTTTCTAAGCATATTTGTCAGTAAACCGAATAGCGTTTTTAAATTTTGCTCCCATAGTGGCCATGTAAATACTATTTAATAAACGGTAATTATCAAATTATAATTTTTTGTTTGCCATTTTCTAAAGTGTATAAAAATAAGTTCATTTTAGTAAGCGAAAATCCCAAAGTTTAAGATAGGCAACATTTTGGGTAGTGAAACACCACCAAAAAATCAATAACACAGAGGGCGCTAGTGTCACAGACACTGCACAACGACGTAAGGACTCAAAAATCATCCACCATTTTGGTGAAAATCCGGGTCGGCATATTGGCTAAAACGACGTCGCATCATAACGACGGGTCGCATTTAATAACGTCGCTACGCCGTTAAATTGCTGCTTGGGCTATAACTTTAACTACAAATTATTGAGGTAAGATTTAACTCGCTTATTGTTTCAAGTTGGCCATGACGAACGCCTATGGTTTGTCAAACCAGGAATTCATCAGACCGTATTTGATAAAAATTTTCATCGTTAGAGTCATAAAAACTGCAATTTGGTAAACCAATATTTTATCCGAACCTCTCGAAACAGTGAAACCCATTTTTATTCAAACTCGGTATTTGTCAAACCATTATTTTTCAAAACCGGAATTCGTAAGACCCGTTGTTTATTAGAAATTTGTTCATGTATTATTGGTGAGTGCGCAATTAATTTAGGAGAAATTTCTGATAAACAACGATTCTTACGAATTCCGAATGGGTATTATAAATTACGAGTTTGTTATTAAATGGGTTTGAAGAAATAAGGATCGGATAAAAAATGGGTTTTTAACGAATTGCGGTTTCTACAGTGAATGATTTTATAATTGAACTTTCTTTTATTTAACGGGTTTGATTTTGCACATCCTGATAAACCGTGGGCATCCGCCAAGACAAAACAAAAGTACCTACTCACCTATTATTGACAACCGTCGTTAGCGAGTGTTTTCCATTCGGGAATATTAGATAATATTCTGCGCAGCTACTTTAAAATTTAAATTTTTTAAGTATAATTCGATATTCGTTCTTATGTATTTTGAGGAACACGAGTAAATTAATTGTTTGAAAAGAAAGGTAAGCACATACTGATATCTGAAATTAAGTGCTCATTTACCGATAACCTACCTAAAGAATAAAGATAAAAAAAGTCTCATTGAGAAATTTTTTGCCTGCGGCGCTTTTTGACACTTTTTACAGAATGGTCCAGAAGATAGCGTTACTTCTTCTTTTCTAGGTTTTTAAGGTAGAAATAAAACGAGACTTTCTATGTTTTTGACGTTTCTATACCAGATCACGAATAAGATTTCTATTAAATAACCGACATTTTTTTTTCAAAAATTAGTTAGAACATTTTTAGCCTTAATGTCCGTCTGTCTGTCACCAACGCGCCTAACTCAAGAACCACTTGTCCGATTTTAACGAAATTTACTAGGTAGGTAGACTTGGTTTGTGCTCCAGATGGTCCCATTTCAAGAACATTAAAATTGCCCTCCAGGGGCGGAGATAATGGAAGCGACTTATTAAAAAACCCAGTTTAATCCAGAATATGGCATGTGGGGTATTAATGGGAACGTATTTAAGCAGGGATCGTGAAGGCTTTGGTCAGAGATTTAGTGCCTATAAATTGAAAGAGTATTTGAAAAGTTCTTTTCAGCTTAACATTTTTTCTATAAAAAATACACATTTGTGGCGCCCTCTATATCTCCGTTATTTTTAACAGAACTGTTATTTTTTATAACCAAAACTTAAAGAAAATTTAACCCACTTTTATAGATTTTTTTTTTAAGTTTAATGATAACAAATTATATGTCAATATATATATATATATATATATATATATATATATATATATGCTACCATGATTAATCATTATTTTGGGCGGTAGATGTTACCTTTTTATCCGAGACATACAGCAAGAAAATATTAAATCGGAAATCTTAGATAAACCACTTTTTTTATAAAAAAAAAACAATTTGTTTGTAAATCGGACCAATGGTCAATGAGATATCGGACTAAAACCGAGTTAACCCGAATTAGGCATAAATTCAAGATGGCGGCGAATCTAGAGAGAAATTTTGTTGGAAAAATGTGGTTTTAAGAGTCTCATATAAACTTCCACTTAATTGCTGTAAAAAATTTGGCTGTTAAGTCAGTTTTGTAGATAAATCGCGATTTTCTGACTATTCTACTGGAGTAATCACTTTTACAAAAATTTTTCTTCTTAAAAATAACTTTGGCAATATTTTTAACATCTGTCTCACCGTACAAAACCAGAAAAAAAGATATCTTTATCACAAAGAAATCCTGTTTTAAATGTGACTAAAGGAATATATTACTGTCAAATAAATAATATTTGTTTGCCCTAAATTAACTCTGGTACAAATTTCGATTTATTTTTCCCAGAAATAAGCAAAAAAATACTCTCTTGTAACAAAGAAATACTTGCTCATTTTATAATTTATTAAGTGTTAAGTATTATATTTAAAATAAAAAATTTAACTTAAAGTGGGAATAACCTCTTTCCTTACTAGAATTGAGAAAATATATACCCATCGTGATCATGAAGTAAAAAAACTCTTTTTAGTCCACCGTACCAATATGGTATGGGGGCGGGGACTAATCGTGAAATTTTGAATTTTCTTAATTTGATCAAGAATGAGTTACTACGATAAAGTTCCAAAACACCTTAATCGACGAAAAAAAAGTTTTCGGTCTGTCGGTGTGTCGGTCTGTCGGTCTGTTGTCTGTCTTTATACTCGATAACTCAAGAACGCCTTAATCGATTTTAACGAAATTTGGTACAAAAATCCTCTATCGGCTGAACATGAACCTTTTGGGTAGGGTGGTGGGGGTTGAAAAAAAAAATTGTAACTTTGGAACAAAAGCAAGTAGCGATATACGGTTTTCAGATTTAAGTTTCCATGAACATGAACTATTAAAATATATTTAAAAAAATCATAACTTTAAAAGTAAAGCAGCTATTTATATGCGGTTTTCAGTTTTTGGGTTTTGTATATATTACCCAAAATTTTTATTATAATATATATATATATATATATATATTATTATATAATTTCCTTTTAATATAAAATAATTGATTGTATGGACTATCGATGCTTTCTAGCACCAATTTTTTATGATTACATTTTCATTGGTCGTAGGCAAAGTATAGTGCACTAACTCGGATGTTATGGTTATTACACGCTCAGATAAATTGCGACTGGCGTCTTAAACTTCATCTTCGCGTTTAATGACCATCATAAGATGCTTGTTAGGTAAACTACTATTACAGTACTCATTTAAATAAAAACTATACAGAGCGCTTCAGGCTACTACGAACATAGGCAGGAAAAAGTCCAATTTGCCAGTGTACGTACACGCAGGGACACCGCACAACTATCAGTGGAGCAACCAACACTCAGGCTTGCGATTACCGTTCGCGGCTTGCGTTTAGTACGCCTTTAACCACGGCGCAATGTGAAGTGTAGTCCATGAAACCGGAATTTGGTCAATAAGTACGCAAATTTTGATAACGTAATTTTTTTGTTTTTTGTCACTGATAAATTAGAGCGTTTTATTTTCAACTGCTCAGATGTATCACACAACGTGTTACAATGAAAATAATAAGGAGAAACAAAATAAAAGCAAGTTCTCGAAAATAAAATATAACATTCTAAAAATCAAAAAGATTCTCCCAGTCAAAAAAAATTAGAGCAAATGTTTGAAAAGTCCTCCTTGCTTGACTAGACAATATCCGAGCCTATTATAAAATCACCTTCTAACGTTTCCAAGCATGTTAGGGGTGATAGTTTGAAAAGCTTCTTCAATTTTAACCCGAAGTTCTTCCAAATTATTAGCCCTTTCATTACAGGTAGAAGTCATTAGGAGCAAGATCGGACGATCGAGCTGGCCATAAAATAGTTCCCCGTGTACTTATAACCCGATTAGGAAATACATTATCAAGATATTCCCTAGCAAGGCCAACATTGTGAGCGGGACAACCATCTTGTTGAAACCATGTTTCACCAAATATCACACCTAACAAGTATCTATAGGACCATTCAAATTGCCGTCAATAAAAAATGGCCCAATTACGTGTTCCCCTACAATATCTCCCAAACATTTAGTTTTTGGGAATGCAAATTTTCCCTCGACCAATATCGAACATGTGTTGGGTTATGACGATTCAATAATGGAAAAGTGCTTCCATCTGCGAAGAGAATAGATTAAACCTTTCCATCATTGTTTTGCAAAATTTCATACGACGATAGTTGTCCTCCGGAAAAATTTGATGCGTTTTTGACGCTTTTTAAGAATGATAACCATTCTTTTTGAGAACACGTAAGACAGTGGCTGACGACGCATCAACTGCTTCGGCAATTTGGTGACTAGTTAACTTTCGATTTTCCTCCACTGCAGCGCAAATCATCACATCTCGTACTTCCTGCTCGTCATTTAAAACAGTGGGTTTTTTTTTATGGTTTCTTGGCGCTACACAATCGAACTTTTCAAAATTCTGCACAAACCTATGAATCGTTGATAAACTAGGTTCTGGGCGATTTACAAGATTCTCCAAAAAAAGTTCTTGAATAAATCTCAATGGTCTGCCTGGATAGTACCATTTGACCATCTGCACTTTTTCGGCAACTTCGTAGACGTTCATTTTTAGTTTTAAAAATGTATTATTTCATATAAAAACTTACCAATCCGTTTCTCGAGTAAGGCAGAAATAAAATAAAATAATAAAAACAAAACAAATTTCAAAAAGATAACACTGCAGCGTGCTTCGACCCCACCTCGGTCGTACTGCACGGATAGTAAATTGGACTTGATTCTTCCTATGTTCGCAGTAGCCTGAAGCGCATTGTATAATAATTCGGATGCGCAAGTAATTGCAAAATAACTGGGTTACCGTTCAAAAAATTGTAATGGAACCTGAAAAAAAGTTTTGGTACGACACTAGAACGATTTAATTGGATGTTTTCTTCTAAAATTTATCAAATTTTTGGGGTTTGCTGGTTAAATATCAATATTTATTTTTTTTTAAAGCAAAGTAGAGCAAGGATAAAAATATTTTTTTTTGTGAAAAAAATGACAAGGCCATTTGTTATTTTGCGCAGTTTTAGGACTCTTCAACGCACAATAAAATAATTTCCAAACTACGTGTTAATTTTGTATACAACTACTCATTTTGTGGTTTGTCAACGGACGAAATGCATTAGTGTTGTTATTTTTTTATGTTGGTAGTCTTTACTACATTTTTTAGCACTTAGTTAGAAACACTTTCAATTGTTTCCTTTAGGTTGGACATCAGGGTCAAGCTGATTCACTGCAACCGCAGGAATGTGTCATTGTTTTTTTATATCATTTTCTTCCTTTTTATATCATAAAAAATTATTACGATTACCAAACAGTTTATTTTTATTTGGCTTTTAAGATGAAAGATTTTTAATAAAAAATTAATCTTATTCTTGAGGTGTAATACATCTTCTCTAATTGTAGTCTACCTACAAGAAGGCCCAGAAAAGATGTTTATCGAAAAGAACATTTTTATTTTAGTTAGGTAATTATTTTTAACTGACTGGAAAACCCCATTAATAAGGTTTAACTTAGCTAATTAGGAAGATTTCGGATGTTTTATTTTTATTAATTGGCATTTAATTATTATTTTATATTTAACAACAAACAAGTTAAAAATGTAGTGTCTTTAGCATTGTTCTGAATCAAAACCATCTCAATTAAAAAGTTAAGTCTTACCGCTTCAGTGCTCTTTAGCCTACGGTTGCCGTCATTTTTATAACCAAATTGACAGGTAAAACATGGATTTTCTGTCAGGTTGGTGTCAATATGGCCGCGGCATGAGGCCAAAGGATACGAAAATGAGTTTCAGTTGCGACGGTGATGTTTAAAAGCGTTGGATCGATACCTCCGACATGGAGGCCAGCCAACACCTTCCATTTTAGTACCCTTTTACACGTATGCCGCCGCCATTTTTGACACTGTTGACAGTTATTACATTAGTTAATTATAAAAATGGCCGTCACATACGTTCAAAGCTCACTAAAACGCGAGTAGATGGAAGGTCTATTAAATATCGGAGGCAACGGTTGGAGATACCAACACCGTTCTCAACTAAAAAGCCAGTTAATTAATTTTCGTTTTAGTATCCTTTGGCCTATGATCGGTGCCATATTGACATCAAACTGACAGAAAATCCATGTTTTAATTGTCAATTTGGTTATAAAAATGGTAGCCACAGTATAGCCTACTGTAAGGGTACTGAGGCGGTAGGAGTTAACAGGCTTTTTAGTTGAGAACGGCTTGGATATATCTAGGAAATTACAATGTATACACCTGTATACAATTTTTGACAGTTATTGTTTTACTAGAGGTGAGCAACTCGATTTGCCAGTTGTTAGACGAATGTTGACAAATTTTTTGTGTGTTGGCAGTATTAATTGGCAACCACTAACAATAAATAATTTTGTTACCATCATATTTTTAATTAATAATCGTACTCTTGTTTTAAAAAAAAACGCATACATGCATTTTTCCCTATATCTGAAACTTTAACTTTTTATTAGTGTATACTCAAAATTCGTAATAAACATGACGTTATGTCATATTGATAAAATGAAAAATAGAAAGGTCTCTAAATCAAAAAAATACCTTAATTTAAAACAAATAACCTTATTACCCGACTACGTAACGCAAAGGAGAAATACAGTATTTTCCACCCGAAGTTTATCCACATTGCTTGATGTCAACGAGAATTTTCAGTTTAACGTTTATTTTTTTATTTCTCCCTAGATTTTTGGCCACACTCATCACAGTATGGACAGGGCCTCATTCAGAAAATTTTCGATTTCGTTTAGTTTAAATTTTATCATGAGTTGATTATAATAGAAAGTTTTTGAACCGTTTTTTTTGCCATTTTGTTATTGTTATCGTAAGACAATTGATCATAGTGTATGATATCGCAAGGCCGCAAGTGTTAATCCGATACATAAACGTAAATAGTGCGAACTCTACACATCATAGAAGGGACTGGTTATGAAATCAGAAATGAATGAGATAATATGGTAATGTTAGGCATTCCCTGGAGGGAAGAAATCGCCTAAGTTTGTCCGATTTCACCCAAAATTGGTATACGTGAGTTTTTGGGGATAAGGAATACGATTTTTGATCGAATTTAAAAAAATCAATATGGCGGATTCAACATGGACGATTTTTGGTCATGTTTTGTTAACCAATTTTAACTGACTTATACCCATCCGATTGTCTTCAAATTTGGTATGCGTTTATACTTCCGGTGACAATACAATAATATGGTATTATTAGGCACCCACGTCCCCCTAACGAGGAAAATGGAGGGGGATAAATATTTAGCTTGTCCGATTTTAACCAAAATTGGTATTGGGGATAAAGTATACAAATTTTTGATCGAATTTTAAAAAATCAATATGGCGGATTCAACATGGACGATTTTTGGTCATGTTTTGCTAACCAATTTTAACTAACTTATACACATCCGATTGTCTAAATATTTAGTTTGTTCGGTTTCAATAAAAATTGGCATACAGGGGTTTTTAGGGAATGGGATTATGAGTTTTTTAGATTTGACAATTTCAATATGACGGATTCAAAATGGACAATTTAGGATACAAAAATTTTAAAATAATTTTATATAAAAAAAAACTTTTTAAATACAAGCTTTTACAAAATATAAAGTTCACTAGAAAGTAGAAAATAATTTTTAGCTTTCTGATATCATAATAATAAAAGCAATGGTCGTAAATTAGGTCGAGTTGGGTTGACTTTACTTACCCTTGCATTTCTCTGCATTATAGTGAATTCAGATTCTTGCCAACAGTCATTTATATAATGCGCCCATCGCTTTTATTATTATGATAGTGAACTTTATATTTTTGTATAAAAGCTTGGATTTGAAATGTTTTTTTTTATATAGAATTATTCTTTAATTTTCAGATTTGTACTCTATATCGTCCATTTTGAACCAGCCATATTTATATTTTCAAATCGGATCAAAACTTCATAATCCCCTTCTCTAAGAACCTCTGTATGCCAATTTTGATTAAAATCGAACAAACTAAATATTTTTCCCCCTGCACTTCCCTCGTTAGGGGGAGGCCGGTCCCTGATAATACGCATACCAAATTTGAAGACAATCGGATGCGTATAAGTGAGTTAAAATTGGTTAGCAAAACATAAACAAAAATCATTTATCTTGAATCCGCCATATTAAATTTTCAAAATCTGATCAAAAATTCGTATTTTTTGTCCCCAAAAAACCCAATATACCAATTTTTGTTGAAATCGGACAAATCTAGGTGTTTTCTCCCTTCATTCCTCTCGAAGGGGGGGAGGGGGTGCCTAAAATACCAAGTAATTGTATTGCTACTGGAGTTTTAAACGTATACCAAATTTGAAGACAGTCGGATGTGAATAATTCAGTTAAAATTGGTTAGCAGAAACATGACTAAAAATCGGTCATCTTGAATCTGCCATTTTTGAATTTTTCAAATCTAATCAAAAAATTCGTATTCCTTATCCCCAAAAACCTTCGTGTACTAATTTTGGTTGATATCGGACAGACTTAGGTATTTTCCTCCCTCGACTTCCCTCGTAGGGAGAGAGGGGGTGCCTGATAATATCAAGTTATTTTATGGTTACCAGAACTTTAACCGCATACCAAATTTGAAGACAGGCGGATGAGTATAAGTTAGTTAAAATTGGTTAGCAAAACACGACTAAAAATCATTCCCCTTGAATGCGCCATATTGAATTTTCAAAATCTGATTAAAAATTCGTATTCCTTATCCCCAAAAACCTCTGTATACCAATTTTGGTTGATATCGGACAAACTTAGGTGTTCTTCCCCCTCCACTCGCCTCATAGGGGGGAGGGAGGTGCCTAATAATACTACATGATGTATTGTTACCGGAACTACAAAAGCATACCAAATTTAAAGACAATCGGATGTGTATAAGTCAGTTAAAATTGATTAGCAAAACATGACCAAAAATCGTCCATCTTGAATCTACCATATTGAATTTTCAAAATCTGATCAAAAATTCGCATTCCTTATCCCCAAAAACCTCCGTATACAAATTTTGTTTGAAATCGGACAAATTTGGCCGTTTTCCCTTCTCCAGAGGTGGTGCCTAATAATTCCATATTATTGTATTGTCATCGGAACTATAATCGCATACCAAATTTGAATTCAATCGGACATCTAGAGGTTAGTTGCAAGATTTGACCCGAACATATAAACATATATACATAGAGGTGCAGTTAACTAAAAGCTTGTAATAAAAAATACGCAAACTTTAAAGCCGGTCCAGCATTTTTAAACGTCTAAATTGAATTTGAATTCATTATTTTTTGGGTGACTTCGCTCACCAGTCTGGGTCTCTCTCAGTCATATTGGGTCTGCATCACCTAGTAGGTACAAATAAAAACGAGTATCATGGCCGCCTTAAAAGGCATATTACTTAATAATATATTTTCCATCCATAAAGTATTTCTGGCATCTTGCTGTTTCACTCTGGTGCATTTGATTGATGTGAAAGTGTAATATAAGTGTAGTTATAATGCCGATTACCAAAACTTAGGGCATTTGATTTTGGCAACTTAAAAGTCTGGTTTCTGTGCTATGGAAAGTGAGGTTGTGTTTTGTCTAAATTAAAATGGAATGGACTGTAAATGTTTAATGATACCAAAAATCGCCATTTAAGCAGCAAATAAATATATTTAAAAACAATCCTTATTAAAAGAGTAATTATCACTCGATTTACAGAAGACGGCTTGTCTATAGGGAAAGCGGCCACTCATTTTGAGGTTAGATAGATTCAACATAACACAACAGATTGGAAACAACTCAATATCAAATATTACCTAAAAAACAACAATAATTAGTATTTAGTGGGCGCACCATTCTTTTTAATAACAGTCTGCAAACGCCTGGGCATTGAAAAACTTAAATTTTGAAAATACTTATGATCTTCTGAGAGCATCTCCAACGTGGAAAAAGGATTGCGTCTGAGGTGGTCGATAAGCCTTTCATCTTGATTGTAGGGCAAAAATTATGAAACATGTGCAAAATGTATTGCCCGAAAATACAAAGAGGTAAAGTAAAGTTTTGTGTGAAATTACACTACTAAACACTCTTTGCATAAACCCCCTAGAGGACCCATGAAAATATATCCCGAAAAGTTAAAACAAACAAAATATGGGGCTATGTAATCAATTTTAAAGTGTAAACGCGTTCAATTTACGATCACAAGTCGCCCTTAAATCACTCCCGGAAAGATTTGTGACGTCACTGCTCTAGCTGCGGGTGATCTAAGAGCGGTGTAGATCGAAAAAAAAGTGTCGAATATTTTCTTTCATCGTTTATCAGCAGACTACGAAAGCGTAGAGGAGCCACATATATATTTTTTCTATTCAGGAATATATCTGTGAATTCATAAATATTTCTGTGAATTCCCAGATTTATCGGTGAATTCACAGAAAAAGTTGTAAATTCACAGAAAAATTTGTGAACTCACAGATAAATCTGTGAATTTACAGAAATATTTGTGAATTCACTGACAAATCTGTAAATATACAGAAATATTTGTGAATCCTCAGAAAAAATTGTGAATTCACAGAAATATTTATGGATTTCAAAAAAACTATATATGTGGCCTTTCTACGCTTTCGTAGCAGACCAATATCTTGCAAAAAAAGGAAGTTGCCTCTACAATGTGTAACAAATTTTGTATAGAGTCACGTTGGCGTTATAATGTATTAAAATTTGGTTCGAACAACAGTGCAGCTTTGTTGCAGTAATTTGTATCCAATAAATTTTCCAAAATAATATGTTTTATAATAATGGGCACCTTACGGGTGTAAGTAAGTACAAGAATTATCGTAATCTAGTATAATATGCCCACATAATTTTGCCTACGGGGAATGCACGGTAGTCACAATGCAATTTACTATTACCTTATACATAATACAGGGTTTTTGAGATTTCATAAATATATAATTCACCCCAATGGAATGCACCCATTCCAAAAAAGGGTTGGGAATTATTATTAGTTTCGACTGCCTTTGTCTAGAGCTAGCTTGATTAGTTAATAGACGACTTTGTACGGGATTAGGGACTTATCGGTAAATAAAGTCGGCATAACCTGACTTTAATAAAGACGGCATTATTTTTGTCAAATCCGCATGAAGTTTAAAAGAATTCTGTCATTGTTGTTGTCTTTGCTATCAAAATAATGTCGACTTTCATAATGTTTGTGCCTGCCTTTAATAAAGGACACAATATGAGCATGTTTAGGTGACATATTTATATGACAAAAATGTCAGAAACCTTTCAACCTTCGTAAGGAAATGTCAGAAATAGTGCCGAATCAGGCTATGCCGACTTTATGTACCGATAAGTCCCTATTGATTATTATCGGAATCACTTGTCACAGTTGCCAGTGAAAGTCAATGTTTTATATTTCTTACGAAAATTGACCCTTATCTTTACAATTAAGAAAAATATGGAACATATAACATTTAAAAATCAATTTAAATATTTTTTTTATTTATTAACGTTTTACTGTCGGTAACCATGTCAATTATAAGAGATACGGTATTCACATGCAGGTAACGTCAAACTTTATTTGTTAGTAAGAGAATGGATACCGTTATTACCTCGTAACTGCGCATGCCCGAAATAAGCGATAAATTATACCTATTTTTATAAAATATGACCATCACTGCCTAATTTTCAATTTTAAAAAAAAGTATCCAATGTTTAAATTTAAAAAATGTCAAAAAATTAATTAAAACGATTATATAAAATGGTATTTACTTTAAAATATATATTAAATTTTAATGGAAATTCTGAGGTGTTTTGTAGGAATAAAAAATAGGAGGAGGGTTATCGCTGTATTTTATGACATGTAGGAATATATCGCACAATTAACATAACGCCCTGTATAATATATCCTACAAAGGCGTTATAGAAAAGGAACAAAAATGTAATTGGATTAAAAGGCTATTTGTAACGCGTAAAAGCATAAGCACTAGTAGCAGCTGTTCTATAAAAAAATATGATATAAAATATTGCCAGCTGAAACAAAAATGTCCATAAAAAAATCGAAAAACTTAATTTTTTTAAAAATATTGCCACCATGGTCATGTTTGGATTGCAAGTCATAAAAAAAATAAATCTTTGGGCCTAAACGTGAAGAAAAAAAACATTTTTAATTAAATAATTATTTTTTTAGTGACCACTTTAAAAAAAACATCGTTTGAAATAAATATTTAATAAAACAAATATATGCAAATTTGTTATTTCAATTTTAACTAAATATGTTTTTGGATAAATCAAATCAAAATATTTTTCTCCCTGCGAACTAAGATTTTAGGTCAAAGAAATCTATAGGTTTGCTTTATATCACATCAAAAACTGAACAGACATCGACGGTTCTTGGTTCTTTTATTTTAAATTTTGGTTGGGATGTTCGTTCGAGGGACTAAATTCTTTGGATTTTTTTGTGTATTTATTGCAAGATTTATGTTGACTTTTAGTAGCCAAAACAGGTAACATCCATAGAGTTTATAGTTATTTACCTAACAAGGGCGGAAAGTGATACTTTACCGCACGCAACGGCAGTTGATCGATCAAACCGGCAAGGACGGTAAAGACACTTTACATGAGAGTTAGGTACATAATTTACCTTTGAGCATCTACATTTAAAAAACATATATTCTAAAACTCTAAAATCACTCTAATAATATAACAAGGTGTTATTAAATTTATGCAAAACTATATAATTTTTACATATGTTTACTTTACCATAGTGTGCGGTAAAGTAAAATTATTTAAAATTTATGTTTTTCTTAAAAATTTTAAAATATTAAATCTTAAAATATCTTTTTTAACTTGTAAAGTATACTATAAGAAAGCAAAAAACGGAATAGATATTAGAGACATAAAGCTATTTGTAACTCATCGCGGTATACATATCCGCATCTAGCGAGAACCAAGCACATTGATTGGTCAGAAACTTGTAGCACGTTCGAAAAGAGCAGATATATACTAATTTAAGGTGTTTTTGGTGCTGAGATACGATACGTGTGCCATAACGATACGTGATACCTAACGCATCTCAACACCTATCGCGTTCAAGAACACCTTAGATTAGCATATATCTGCTCTTTTCGAACGTGCTACAAGTTTCTGACCAATTAATATGCTTGGTTCTCGCTAGATGCGGATACGTATACGGCGATGAGTTAAAAATAGCTTCATGTCGCTATTTTTGAATGCACACCAGATTTTTCCTTATGCAAGCAGCATTTTTTTATTTGATTTTATGAAGAAAAAAATGACATGTATATCCAAAACATCTGTGTAATTTTTTTGCTTTCTACAAGAATTTCAAAGAGAAATTTTATGCAATTTGGTATGTTTTCACTTTACAGCACACTGTGCGGTAAAGTTACTTTACCATACATTACTAGGTAAAGCACAACTTTCCGTTCTTAAAATAAAGCGATAAAGCGCACTTTCACGCACGCAAGAAGGTGACATTTTTTATACGTTTACACATAAACATGTTGTGATTTGGAAAATTGCATGAAAACCGGTAGTCAATTTGTTGTTTGAGCATTATTTTTTTTTAGTGACTGCATGTTTTTTAACAATTTTTGTAACAGTATTAAAAACACTTTTCCTGCCTAAATTCCGGTAGTTAAAGTTTGAGGACGCACGCCTTACAAAAAGTCCCCGCCAAATCCTGGGTGATACGTTTTAAATGAGACACCATGTATATGTAATTGGGGATCAAAATATGTTCAATTTATTAAAAAACTTTTCTCAAGAATGACGTCCTTCAGTAGATAATTATTTTGATATAACTGTAAAGTTAAACGGGAAATCTGTTTGGTAACTAAACCAGCAACAGGTTGTTCTTGAAGACCAATTAATAGTGAAATTATTATAAGAAGGAATTACGCAAGAAAAGGCTTATATTGCAGGTAAAAATACGCACGTTTCGTACAAGGTTGTCAGGAAGAATTAGATATTGATAGGATAAAGATAAAATCTTCTTAATGTGCCTACCTGACTAAACCAAAAAAAAAAAATAAAAAAGCTGCTGCTGCTGCTGAGAGAAAGAAGAATGTTAATTTTTTTATCATGATCTTAGAACATTGAACTACTTTCTGAGACTATGAGACTTTTGAGTCCCCAGAAAAATACACTTTTTGCTAATCTAATGGTTTGTTCGAGTTCGTCTAAATTTCAACAGTCCGGAGCATGCGCGCTTAAAAAAACGCGTTCTGCTCGACCACAACTGTTCTGAATTGAAAAGTTTTGCGTTCGGGTTACTACCGAAAATTATAATAATATCCAGGACCGGTTCAATACTGTTCTGTACAGTCCCGTGAAGCCGGGCGGAATTAAATGGAACTGTTTAGGACTACTCTCTGACGCATGCGCAAATTCATTTACGCATGTAAAGTTTGTCCGAAAAAATAATTTGTTCCTTGAAACTATACCCAAATAAATGGGTTTTTACAAAAAAAATAAAAAGCCAGAGTGCAATCTTGTATTATTTTATTATCCGCGTCTATTTTTATAAAGGTTTTGTTGAAGTACGGTGTGACCTAAAGAAGAGGAATCCCTGCCAAACCCAAAAATTCAGCTTTTTCAGTGTTATATTTCTGTTTCTTTTTTCAAAAACTGCAGAATTTCACTTTGGAAGAATTAAGGCAATATTCTACCTCGTCATCAGCCATTGGCAGATTTTTAAAATGCAATTTTAAAAGCTATGAATTTTGTGGAAGAAACTGCGGAACTATATGATAAGAACCAAATCATGGAAAATTTTCGGTAAAATATTTATTTTATGCTAAAAATAAAAGACACAATTAACATACTCTGGATCACATCACGTGCTTCTTCTTCTACACTCTATTATTATGGCAATTTTATGAAAATGCGTTCGGGTTCGTCCAAAAATTGTAAACTGTTAAGAACAGTCCCGTCGATTGCGCAACTATCACGCGCAGTTCTAAAACGTTCTAGGACAGTTTTAAAATTCGGAACCCGAACAAACCATAAGTATTTGTCACTATTTGGCCAGATCTCATTCCGGTTTTGTGTGTGTGTGTAGTGGGCAGTTTTTCATATTAAAAACTCAGTTTTCATATGCGGTTGATAAAAAAAAAATATCTTAAGAATGTTCCAGGTATTAAAGGTGTGTCACTTAAAATTCCACATTTAGCTGCTTGGCACTGCTCTACTTTTTGTCGAGGGTATTTGGTCCAATTTTTTGGGTAATAGCAATGCTCTCTTCCCTCTTAAAATACTTAAGTACTTAAGAATCTTGCGGAGTTGGGCAGGACACTAGCAGAGACCTTCTACTGATGTTTTAAAAAATATTCTGATTTATACCTGTTTTCAGCTCTTTTTTTTCTTCATTTCTTTTGTAACGCGGCCATTCATTAGAGCTCAGTTAAGGCTCTGGATCACTGCATTCCCAGCCTAGCTTTGATACATGTCTGATTTTTTGTCTTTGACCAAGGCATTCTTGTGTATGCTGGAATAGGTAATTGCTCCGTTGAACGATCTATACTAACACGAATGGATTTGACACATATACTTATTAGGAAATCAATTTAACTGTGTCGATTTGATTTTTTTTTACGTTTTCTACGTCATTGCATTTGTTTTTTATGGTAACCAGATTTTCTTATTTACTTTACTGCCTGGTAGGACAGAAAAGTTTTTTTAGCATTTTCAACGTGATTCCAAGCAAGCTATTGGTACAAAAACATTAACTACATAATTACCAGTTAAAAAACGCTACCCAACTACACATTATAAATTAATTACAACTTAAACTCGGTTTAAAACAATTGTGTTTTTCACGTAGTAGCCAACGTATTTTGCAAAGACACGAGTGGTCTTTGTGCTGAAATCGTTCTGACACGCTACAGGTTCCGTGATCCATCGGCAATCCACGAACGGTTTCGATTTTATTGAATCTCATCAGATGGATCCAGGCAAGAGCTCCGTGTAGAATTAACACTAAACAGGGAACTAACTAAAACAACTACTCCGAGGGCAAATATCCCTACCGGCAATGAATTACAAAGTTAGTTCAAAGCTTTCTTTGGCAAATAAATTAAAACAACTGTGTTTTTCACGTATTAGCCAACGTATTTTGCAAAGACACGAGTGGTCTTTGTGCAGAACACGTCCTAACACGCTGCAATTCAATGCCGGTAGGGCTTTTTGCCCTCGGAGTAGTTGTTTTGGTAAGTAACCTGTATAGTGTTAACTCTACACGGAGCTCTTGCCTGGATCCACCTGATGAGATTCAATAAAATAGAAACCGGTCGTAGATTGGCGATGGATTACGGAGCCTGCAGCATGTCAGGACGTGGTCCGCACAAAGACCACTTGTATCTTTGCAAAATACGTTGGTTAATACGTGAAAAACACAATTGTTTTAATTTCTTTGCCAATGAAAGCTTTGAACTAACTTTGTAATTCAATGCCGGTAGGGGTATTTGCCCTCGGAGTAGTTGTTTTAGTTAGTTCCCTGTATAAAACTGTGTTTATTGTTGTTATTTATAATTGCCAACCGCTACCACTAGTTCAAGATCCACAAGTCAACACATAAATAAAAATCGGCTGCT
The DNA here is from genome assembly GCA_963921995.1 of Oxystoma pomonae. NCBI lineage: Eukaryota > Metazoa > Arthropoda > Insecta > Coleoptera > Brentidae > Oxystoma > Oxystoma pomonae. The sequence continues at coordinate 86,310,693 of OY998166.1, read as the reverse complement.
GACGCTAGCCATATTTTACCTTGGAGCGTCAACGAATAGAAAGAGTGACTTCAACCTCTAAATGAACCTTTAATAGATCTGTTTTGTTAATATACATAACCTAAAAAGATTTCCTGTGTTTTTGAAACCGAGGTTGAAAACTAAAATTTACCCTTTGCACTCCAAGTTTCCACTGGTACACTTATCAAAATTAAAAGAAAATTATGTGGGGTTATGGGCGCCGAATGTTTGTATGCGAATTCCTAGTAATTCCAGCGAGCCAGTAAAGTTATCGTGGTTCTTTGATAAACTTGGGGTAACGCACGCGTAGCGTTAGTCCATTTTCAGCGGGCGACGGCGCACGCGGAGTGTTTTTAGTTATATTTTTTTTAAATTTTTAAAAACACATTTTTGAAAGGTAAACATAACCTCAAACTGTTTTCTCTCAGAAAACGTAAAAATACTCTTCTTTTCCACTTCGGCTCGATTAAAAGTTTGTTGACGATTAGCATAGAATATAATATATCTAAGCCTTTATGATAAGGAACAACCAAAAAATTATAGATCTATAGAACGGAACTTTAAGATCAAAACTGAGGGCCATTAACCATGGTGTTCCGCAAGACTCAGTCCTTGGACAAATTCTTTTTATTTTATACATCACTGACCTCTCAAGAGTTCCAATCCAAGCAGAGCTAACTAATTTAGCTGATAATGCAACACTTAAATAGAGTGACAAAAATACAAAAACCCTAAAAGTGATGGTTGCTCAGGATATTGTAAAAATAAAAGAGTGGTGTGACTCTAATTATTTGTGTTTTAATATTGAAAAAGAGTTTAGATTTGCTATTTTTGATATAGATTTACATAACGTAAAGATATAAAGTTTTTGGGCATACACATTGATGATAGGTTGAAATTTGATAAACACATTATTAATCTCAATATAAAATTGTTTTCCGGCTGCTTTGCAGTCAGACAGACTTTCAACGAGTTTGGTCCTCATATAGCAAAATCAACCTGTTATGCTTTAATTGAGTCATATCTGAGGTTTCGGGATCGCATTCTGGGGTTATTGTAACAGTCATTTGTTTGGTTCTGTTTTTGTTCTTCAAAAGAGAGCTATTAGATATCTCTGTGGATCAAATCTAAGGAAACGCTGCAAATCTTTGTTTTTGCAAGAAAAAAATCTTACAGTAACATGCCTGTTAACTTTGGAAATAGTTTGTTTGGTTTTTAAAAAATATAAGGTTTCAACTTGCCGTCATTCTTATAACACCCGAAACCGAAACAATATTCCTCTCCCAATACCAAGATATACCTTTACCCAATAGTATCTCACATATATATATGAGAGCCTCAAAATATATAACAAGATTCCAGAATATTGCAAAACCGAAAATTAATTCAAAAAGTTTTGTGAATCAGTTAAAAAATTGTTGGTTACTAAGGCATGATATTCAATCATTTTTTTTTTGTACCCGATAAGACAATTGAGTTTAGGGTTAATGTTTTACAATTTTAAAATTCCTTGGTAATAATATTTTGGATTGACATGACATTATTGCTAAACTTTATTTTAGTTATTAGTGGCGCATATTATTATATTATTACTTGTTTAAATGTTTTTTAGTGAAATACAGGACAGGAGAGCATAAAGTACTTGCAAGTTTTGTTGTTTTTAACTTGAAAATTCTTATTAGTATTTTAGATGACTTTTATTATGACATTTATTTATTGACATTTTTTAATTGTTTGTTTTATTTTCTATACTTGTTGTTAGTCGCTTTCTCTATAACGGCGGCTTTAGGATAGTTGGGGGCCTTTTATTAGAGAGAGCTTTTGTGAAAATGAAATGAAATCTGCAAAAATTCTGAACCCTGTCGAAAAAAAATTGGCTTTTTTTCTTCATTGAAAAATCAGCAAAAAAAAAGATAAAATTGCCACATGCTCTTGTATCCATTTGAAAGAAATTAAAAAATAAATAGTTAATTTTTCAAAATTTGACGTGAATTAGGAAATTTTTAATTGATACAAAATTAGATTTTTTATTTTTATTGTTGCCAGTTCAACATTGGAAACTCTCGATTGATTTAAAACTGTCACAATAAAACATCCAACGGCAACTGCTCCATTATGTTCGCAAGACACTTAGAGCCAATAAATATGTTAGTAACGTTAACGTACTTTTTATTAACTTACTTTTAATGCTACAATATTCATTACCAGCATTTAACATTATTGGTCTCTAATAATCTGGGTGATTGGGCATTCAGTTATGCACCCTTATGTTCGGAAAACAGTGTGAGGAATCTGTCTTGTATTGTCGAACAAAAATTGTATCTATATTATAGATAACTATGGTAAAAACATTCATTTAGCAAAGTAATGTAATTTACTTAGTTTCATATACTTATTAAAATTATTACTGGCGGCATAAGGCAGTATGCCGTATTCAATAAGGCTGAATAAGGTAGATTATGATGTTGAATTATGTCTCTATTAAATATTTGTTGAAAAATTTCATTTAATTAGTATGTTTTTACATCGTATTCAATACGTATCAAAAATCAAGCATGTTGTTCTTTCATATGTCACCCTCTTTGTCGGAACAGAGAACATAAAACAATATTTTCAATAACGATTGAGTACGATGTGAAAACATACTAATTATTAATTGGAGTAATATCGGAACATACAATGACAAATACATATCACATAGCGTGCCTTTACTAAAGTAATTGATGCCTGCAGACAGAGAAACTGTTTTACTTACTTTTAAAAAAAATTACCTGACGTGAATTAGCCTCCGTACATTCCCTTAATGCTTTTTCGTTTGTGTATCACATTTTTTAACCCTTTAATATCTTTACGGCTATCTTCAGCTGCTAAGGTGTTATTGATCATAAAATGAAAAATGTTTAAAAACTACTTAACCAGAGGATATTGCGGTGAATTTATTTGATGTACCAGTATCTAATACGATGTGGTGTTAAAAACGCTAAATTATGTTAAACATCGGTAAAGAGACATAAACTGTATGTTGGTAGTTCGTTATTAGTACCCATTTATTGATGAGGGTCGAAATTGGTCGAAACCATTTAGTTTTCAATAAAAGTTTGAAAATTGATTATTATTGGTTATATTACTATACGTATCACGCACTTCATAAAAGGTCCCGGTGAAAAATTACTGTATAATAATGTGCTGGCGATTTTAAATTCCAACTGTTAGATAGTAATATACAGAGTGTTCATTTTAAAACTTCCTACCCAGAGTCGGATTTTAGAAAAACCTTCGGACACGTCGATTTTACAAGCTTTTATTTAACTTGCAATGTTTCTAACTAGATATGTTTGTTCGGGTGGAATTTTGCAACATAATTTTGACCAACTTCCCGACATCCGATCGGCTTCAAATTTGGCATGCTTATATAGTTGCGGTGACCACACAAGAATATAGTGTGATGAAATTGACCGCTCCCACCTACTCGAAGGGGGTCGAGGAAGGTACAGTTGAAGTATGCCCGGTTTCGTTAAAATTTGGTGTTTTGTGGCACTTGGGGATGGAGAATTTTTAATCAGATTTTGAAAATTCGATATGGCGGATTCAAGATGGACGATTTTTGGTCATCTTTTGCTAACCAATTTTAACTAAATTATACACATCCGATTGCCTTCAAATTTGGCACGCTTTTATAGTTCCGGCGAGAATATAATAATATTTCATTATTAGGCAGGCACCCCGCACCCCTAAGAGGGGACTGGAGGGGGCAAAACACCTAAGTTTGTCCGATTTCAACCAAAATTGGTTTAAGGGGGCTTTTGGGGATAAGGAATATGAATTTTTGATCAGATTTTGAAAATTCGGTATGGCGGATTTAAGATGGACGATTTTCGGTTATGTTTTGCTAACCAATTTTAACTGACGTATCCACATCCGATTGTGTTAAAATGTGGTATGCGTTTATAGTTCCGGTGAAAATACAATAATATGGTATTCTCAGGTACCCACCCAGGAAGTGGAGAGGGAAAAAGATTTAGTTTGTTCGATTTCAATCGAAATTAGCTTACCGGAGTTTTTAAGGAGGGTTATTATGAATTTTTGATCAGATTTGAAACTTTAAATATGGCGGATTCAAAATGAATCAGGGTATAAATCTAAAAACTAAAAAATTTATTTTTATTAAAAAAACTTTCAAAGAACAAGCTTTTATTAAATGCACTCAAAAATAGAAAATAATTTCTTGTCTTTCTTATATCATAATAAAAGCGATGGGCGCAAATTAAAAATTTTAACTTTATGGTGACAAAGAGACAACTACAGAAGAACTAAATTCTTCTTCTATTCGAATGATAAACATAATACCTTCATCTAAAGAAGCTGAGAACGGGTGAGATTACCGTGCTTGCCAAGCCTCTGAAAATATCCTTAGGTTATAGAGTATTACAACTGTTTCTTAGGTGAATCGTCGATGGAACCGATAGACGATGTCTAAAGTTAAAATTTTTAATCAGCGCCCATCGCTTTTACTATGGTATAAGAAAGATTAAAAAATTGTTTCTACTTTTGAGTGCATTTAATAAAGGATTGTTCTTTAAAAGTTGTTTTGAATTAAAATTTATTTTTTATTCAAAGTCGACAAATTTTGTCTATCCTGAAACTTGTGTTACACTCACCCCCTTTCAGGGGTAAACTTTACCCCTATATTTTGAATAGGGAAAGTGATTCGAGGGATACTTACCTTGTTTTAAAGGTATTTCGAATGTTTTTAAAATCGCGTAAATTTGGAAATTACATCGATTTGTTTCTGAGATATCCACCTTTACAGTTGCATGGTCCAATGCAAAAATAGTTTTTTTTACAATAGTATATTACATAACAAGAAAGTGACATATTTCACACGAGCGTGAATGTTGTCAACGAGGCTAGCCGAGTGAAAAAACACGCGAGTAAGTTACTTTCCATCGAGTGGTAGGATTATGTAGGATTTAATTCGTATTTTTTATTATTATTACATTTTTTTCATTTTATTTTCAAGAGAAAAAAGTATTTTCTTCTCTTAGGACGAAAATGGTTTAGATACCTACATTGTTTGGATGATTTGCTGTCATTCATTTTCGTCACTAGAGAAGAAAACATTTTCGTCTCTAGAGACGAAAATAAAATTAATATTCACGTGAAATATAAAACTTTCTTTGGCGTTATAGAGTGTAGTTTTGTTTACTTTCTTGTGTGGTCGTAGAAAAAATTACTTTTTTTGTTTTTTGAGAAATCCCGGCATACGTCGATTTTGTTTTTTTGTTAAATACATATTTTATCATTGCATTAATTCTTCTATGGTACATTCCTACGAGGAATAAAATTTACTTGTATAATTTGAGTTTATTTTGCAAATGAATATCTCAAAAACTAATCGATAGATTTTCGAAATTTTTAGACTGTTGTAAATATATTTAAGAGATCTTCAGAACAATGTATCATTCGACCCACAAAAAAACGATGTGTCATGCCAAATTTGATACAGAATTTCTCTATCACATCAGGATTTTTAGGTAAAAATTAATATAATTTTTGTTTCTTTTAAAAAAAGTAACCGGCTTATTTTCGCATCAATTTTTTTCCTCTACTAGTGTACAATTACTCTTCCGTCAACTATTCACTTAAAATTTTCAGAAATTTCCAGTAGTCAGTGTTCTTTGGTTATAGAAATATATCCAGTTCATAAAATATTTCTGGAAAAGTTTGAAAATTTTGTGTGAAGCCAATTCTTTAATAAAATTTTTTTCTTTAGTGCTATAAACAAATGCTTTTATTTAAACAAAGAAAAAGGCTGAAGACGAAGTTTTTCAAAATTTCCAATGGGAAATATTTTAGTCACGTGTCATTTTTTAATCAGAAATTTCCCGAGTTTATATAGAAGTAAATTCTAAAAGTGACAATTCGGTAAATATTCCGGGGAGATTTTCCAAAAATGTCCACTTATTAATTTTCGAAAATTCACCTGAAAAATTTGCAGTAGAGTTATAACTAGTGCATAAAACCGGAGATTTTTTCGAAAATGTTGTTTGAAGTCCGGAAAAAATGCAGAGCCATAAAATCTTCTACTTTCCATGGCCAACCCTGATTTTTACATTATTTTCTTTGTTTTTCAAAGTTATTATTGTTTTACATGTGGAACAATTGGCCCATTTTAGCATCTCCTAGTTATATGCTTCTTCTAAAAAATTGGATGAAGACTAAATTTTAAAAAAATTTTCTTTAGGAAATATTTTTTGCATGTGTTATGTTTTAGTAGGATATTTCCCGAGTTTACGAAGTCTAAGAAAGTTTTAATAATTCGAGAGTAGCAGGTATTTCCTCTTATATAAATTAAATTATTTCCTGGAAATTGCATCTGGAAATATCCCCGGTGTTTTTTATAATTGCATGAGTTTGTTCTCATATTTTCGCTTCACTTTGAATTTTTGATCTACTATCACGGGGTAAGGCAGAAAGGGCCCAGAGAGGCCTACTTGCCAGGCTTCGCGCCGACCCTTCTCTACTACTAACTAACTTCTACTATCACCTTCTTAAAAACAAAAAATTAAAATTTTTGACATACGACTAACGAATAATCCTAATTTTACGACCATATCAACACGATTTTAATGGTTCATTTACATTCCTAGGATAATAATAAAGCTAAGACGTAAACAACAAGATGGCGTGACAAGCGATAAAATTTTATTTTATAAGAGCACTAATTGACGTAAAAATGTGAATTATATTTCTATATTTTTAAGACAATAAATATTTAAATTCCGTAAAATTGACATATTACGCATTTTTTTTTATTAAAAAAACCTTGTTTTTAAAAAGATATATGAAAAGTAACTTAGTAACCATATCTGTTTTGACTTTTGGGAGATAGAACTTCATTGAAACTTCAGGTTGTGAAGGTTGTTGACTTAAGAGTGTTCGCGTGTTCGCGTTTGATATTTTTAATAATTTCTGATATTTATGATGACATTTTCATTGGTCGTCGTAGGTAAAGTATAGTACACTAACTCGCATGTTATGGTCATTACACGCTCAGATAAATTAAGAAACTTGCCTGCGGCTCGCTTCTCAAACTTTATCTTCGCGTTTAATGACCATCATAACATGCTTGTTATGTAAACCCTTAGAACATTGAACTACTAGAAGGAGTCTGGTCTATCTGGTTACACTGGTTGTTGGAGTGCAACATCTACAGTGGGGAAAGGGGAGAAAGAAATCTGTGTTGCCAATTTGAAGAACAAAATTATGCAACAAAAAACTTATTAAATTAATTAATTAATAAGGTTTAATATATATGTTGAAAAAGCTAATATACACAACATATAATACTCACAACCTATTTAAAACTTTCGACGTTTTTTGAAAATTGAACATGTGTTTCCCTTAAACATCTTCTTTTGTAGTCAACGTGGCAACATTGATTGTTTGTTGCGGTTTCTCGATTTTTCATGGAATGTGATTATTGTTTTGAAAGTGAAAGTGTCAGCACTTGTCAGTAGTGTTTTTTTGATATTTTTGTGAAAATTTTGTGGCTAAAAATGGTTCCGAAGTGTGTTGTTATATGCAAGTTGAAACAGAAGCCGGGGAAAAATATTAACTAAATATTAGGTTAGAATTCGTCATATTTGGCCATTCTTGGTAAACAAAGGCCGGGGATTTCTATAGCACCTTTTTCTTTTTTTTATAGTTTTGCATCCTACTTGAATACATTTTTAGTTTTTTTTTTATAGAAACATAGATTTTTATTACTATATCTAGACCATTTAATTAAACGGAACTAAAAATGATTGAAGGTATTTTAATAATATTAAAAATAGGGGAAAACGTATTACGTTAATATGACAACAGTGGGATGAAAATGTTGAACTCAAACACCCTTCTCTAGGTCTGAAAAAAGCTCCTTCTAGTAGTTCATTGTTCTAAGTGTAAACCACTATTAAAATTGTTTCTTTTGTTTTCGACTTTGATATTTGATAGAGCTTAAGCGTCTTTTAAGTCCTTATCAAATGCAAATCTACCTGCTCTGGTCCACGTCATGTATGTCAATTATAAAATAATTGAAATGATTACCAGACCACCGTCATGTCGGTAGCATCGGGGATATACAAGTTTCCAGTTTCCTTTTACGAAATGAATTATGACAGGATTTCTTGTAGTTTACAGTCATTAGACGACAGCCTAATTAGAAGATTTGCGTAACAAAAAATTGTTAGTCAAGTATTTATATTCCGATACGATACCTACATATTCTATGTAATAAAATGTTAAAGCTAGAATCTTAAAATAAATTTACTTACGACCAACCCATAATACTAGTTTAACGAGCGTCCTAACACGACTGTAAGGGACCATTTACGCTAAATCGCAAGCGATGAAACTTTCTTTCTAAGGAAACTGATTGGCGCCAAAATGATAATTTTGAAAAATTTTTGAAGTTTTTAAATTTTTTTAAAGCCTTCATTTTTCATGTGTTTTTTTAAATGATAATTTTGAAAAATTTTTGAAGTCCTTATATTTTTTTAAAATTTTCAGATTAACTAAGACACTTGCCTTCGGCTCGCGTCTCAAACTCCATCTTCGCGTGGAATGGCCATCATAACATGATCGTTATGGAAACTACTATTACAGTCGGCAACGTTGTATCGTCATCAAATTAACTATGAGATATTACACATATTCTTTCGTTCTGGTTGAACTAATTATAGGAAGTGAAAGTTATTTTTATTATCAAATCAGTTTGCTAACTTCAATCATATTGAAAGAAGAAGAATATAATAGCTGATGATGATGTGCGTTTTCTGGTTAGATTTTTTTGGATTTCCGAAATTTTATGTTTTTCTAGTATTAATATAAGAAACCCTATAAAAATGTAAAATAAAACAAAATGTTGTCAAATTTTTGACTTTCCTGTTTCTTTATATTACTTACCTGTGTCATAATGTTTCAAATCTGCTGGGTTTAAAAAAAACCGAGTGATTTTAATCAGTTTCGTCTGAATGAAAGAATAAATATACTATAATGGCTCAAGTATTGCAAAATATGTAAAAATAATAACTTTAACAAACAAAGAAAATAACTGAAAAATCAGGGCGGGCCTTCGGAAACGACAAAGACTGACGTAATCAACTTGAGCCTAGAAGAGTTAATTTTTTCTAGGCTAACTTGATTGGGAGAGTTATTATCAGTTAAAAAGTATCTCATAGTCATATGATCGTCATATACAGGGTTCCTAAGCAAATCCTTAGGGGGCCAAGCAGCCGTGTATAAGACGCAGATAAACGGAAAAGCACATTAGGCAGAAAAGGATGGGCATGGGGCGATGTTGTCACTACATCTTACATCTAGTAAATCCATTGCAGGTTGTTGTTTTCTAATGTTTTCCATTTTCATACCTTTAGGACTGGAATAAAAATTGTTTTTGCTCGACTTTAATACCAAACTGATGAAAGATATCGTAAAAAAAATATTTTTCGGCTTTTCATTTTGTAACCATTGTCCTTACGCACTGTTTACAGGCTGGGGACTGAGATACATGCAAATGCCTAACCTAAAGCGTTCATACACGGCCGAAGAAATCGACCGAGATATTTCCGTAGAAACTTTATCAAGCAAATAGGACGGATTGACGCCTTCGAACGTCCAACCCGGGTTTTGCACTTTAATTCGAAATCAAAAAGGAGGAACAGTCAGATGTGGGGCCGTGCACAAATTACCTAACGGTGATTTTACCAATTTTTGACCCCCTCCCTATGTAATGTTTTGTAACGGTTTGGCACGCCACTCCCCTAATATTACGTAACGATTTCAAGGCCACTACCCCCCCCAAAAAAAAACACTTTTCACTTATTTTCATTCCAAATTTTCTTAGTTTCACACAAATGCAAACGCTGTCGAAAACCCCCCTCCCCCCTACGTAACGTTTTGTAACCCCCCTCCCCCCTATTACCATTACGTAATTTGTGCACGGCCCCTGTAGTCCCAGTGGAGGAGGGCGAGAAAATTGATATTTTTTTCTTAAAAATTATACTCTTTAGACCTATTTCTTTGCGTTCCCGAAATTAAGTAATTTTTGAAAAAAAATTGTAAGCGGCGCCATTTTTCTTTCGTGCTTTGTTTTTCTAACATTTTTGCGTTCGGCTAATTTAATTGAAAAATTTTTGCCTGCGGCGCTCTTTATCTTCTCACTCGAAACCAAGATCCCCCGTTTTAGGGAAACTGATCCCGTCTCTGTTTCTAAATTTTTTCGAATAAAAGTAGAGTATGACCATGGGGGAAATAATTTTTTTTACGGTATGACGAAAATTTCGAGAAAGTTGAAGAAAAAAATAAAAAAAGTGGCAGAGCTCAAGTTTTTCGTAAAAAAAAACTTTTTCTGTAAAGAAACAGAGCAAAAAAATCTTTTCACCCCTTTTTGGGTGTTACAAATATTGGCAGCCCCTTATTTTTCGCTTTTACCCTCCCGCTAGTTTTGAAGAATTGGTTCGCTACATGTTTCGAGATCATGTCATAAAACACCTCGAAAATATCAAATGTAGTGTAGGGCCAGCTTTATTTAAAATCAATAATATCGCAAGCAAAAAGCTCTGCAGAAAAAACAGCGCCGTTTATTGATTTCTTTGGCTGCTAGTGCTAGCTGCATGGTTTGGCCGTTTCCGGATAGATGTCACTAGTAGAACAGAATGGAAAGAAATTTAATTAAAAGCGAAGATATTTCTTTCTAATGTTAACAACCTCACGAGTTTATCGCTCAGTATCGTAAATAATGGACCCTGCCGCCTCCTTTAAGCAAGAAAAAGCTGTGGTTTGGACCTGAAAATCAGTCTTATGAAAGCAGTCCGGAGATAATAACAAACTGGCACCATTGCTCAATATACCTGTTTCTTTTGTGCGCGCACAACTTTCTATGCTATTTCTGTTTGATTTATTGAAATCCTATCCCTAAGGAAAATCTTAGGAACCCTGTATGACTTGCTGATTAAGCTTGCGCTTTGTTATCAGGTAAGTAATCTATTTTAATATTGTTGGCATGCGCCTGCCCAACAGTGCCCTCTAGCTTTAATTGTCGGAAATAAGTATACAGGGTGATTCACGACGTAATGCAAATATTTTAATGGTAAGTATTACAGGCCATGGGCAACTTATATCCAATGCTAAAAATTTTTGTCAAATATACAGTGTGATTTATGAAAACATTGTAAAAATAAAAACGAATATATCTCGTTAACCAATAAGTATTTTCTTTAAATTTGGCACACATAAGGAGCCCCAAAAGCCACTTCCACCAATGTATAAAAAAATAAATTCCAGGTCCGGACTAAAAAAATTTAGTAATGTATATTTTTGGTAAAAACAACATCCTGTATACTGCAATTTGAAAATTTTGGTATTACCATATAAAAGCTAAAGAATGGTGCTCTAATATCCTTAGATTTATTTTTTATTTAACGCGCTATGTCTCAATTTTTTACAAAAAAATTAAACAATCCAAATTCCAATCCTTAGATATTTGGGTTTCAAACAATATTACGTTTTGAATTACTAAAAACCTATTTTTAGGTTAAAACCAATTTAGGTATAAATAAATAAACACCCACCCTACCCAAGCAAAAAAACAGGCTGGTACAAGGCTGGATTATTATTTTTTAATTTATTTTTATGAAATATACAAACCCATACTTTTAATTTATTAATAAACTCTATTTTAATTTGAAATCCGTTTTCGGAATTGATTTGAAGTCTTAGTTAAATCATTAAAATTTCAGGCGCGGATTTATATTTATTTTATTTTATTTGTCCTTATTGGAAAACAGCATTTTTTTATACTTCATTTGGAGATTTGGATATCAAAGCATATAAGGCAAAGAATGTTGCTATAAGTATTTTTTTAAATTGATCATCATCTACAAAACCGTCCAAAGATTACAACCACAGGATAATGTACAAGTAAATCACACCGCCACTTTTCTTTGCTGTATAACTTTCTCCAGCCTTTTAGAATATGTATGCAAAAGTTGACAAGTTTCATTGCAAATGTCAAATTTTGGGTTTCTTATTTTAAATAAAATATCCTATATTTTATCGAATTTTTAAATTCCTCGTTTTCTTCAGATTTCAAAAACTCTTTTATAGCATGCATAATAACGGAGAAAAATGGCGGTGGCATTTATGGTAGATCACCCTGTACATTATCCCCTGGTTTTAATCTTGGGACGGTTTTGTAGATGATAATCAATTTAAAAACATGTTTATAGCAACATCTTTTGCCTTGTATGTTGTGATACCAAAATCTCCAAATGAAGTACAAAAAAATGTTGTTTTCCAATGAGGACAAATAAAACCAAATAAGTATTAGTCCGGGCCTGAAATTTTAATGATTTGTCTACAACTTCAAATCAATTCTGAAAACGAATTTCAAATTAAAATAGAGTTTATTAATAAATTAAAAGTATGTGTTTGTACTCGTCTTTGTATATTTTATAAAAATAAATTAAAAAATTTTAATCCAGCCCTGTACCAGCCTGTTTTTGCTTGGGCAGGGTGGGTATTGATTTGTTTATGCCTAAATTAGTTTTAAATTAAAAATACGTTTTTAGTAATTTAAAACGTGATATTGTTTGTAACTCCAATATCTCAAGGAATTTGCATTGTTTAATTTTTTTTATAAAAAACTGAGATTTAGCGCGTTAAATATAATCTAACGGTATTAGAGCACCATCCTTTAGCTTTTATGTGGTAATACCAAAATTTGCAAATTGCGGTGCTGTTTTTAACAAAAATATATGATACTATTTTTTTTAGTCCAGACCTTGAATTTTATTTTTTTATACATTGGTAGAAGTGGCTTTTGGGCTCCTTATTTGCGGCAATTTTAAAGTAAATACCGCTATTGGTTTCCAAGATATGTCCGTTTTTATTTTTGCAATACCTTCATAAATCACACTGTATATTTGACAAAAAGGCTCAAAAAAATATTAGCATTGGATATGAGTTGCCCCTGGCCTGTAATACTTCACATTAAAATATTTGCATTTCGTCGTGAATCACTCTGCATGTGTCGTAAAATCTTTGTTTCTCCTTTCTTTTGTAGTTGACGTTCCGTATGGATTCTAACCCTATTTTTTTATTGGTTTACTGTATAAACAATTGACACTAAGGTTTATTTGCACTAGCGTCCAAACCATGATCTTGCGTGCATGTTAGTTCGGAAAGTGATACTTGCCTGCATTAGTGAGAGAAATTGACTCATGCGTAATAGTAATTTACGATACAAGGTCGGGAAATGGTTTTTTAAAGTACAAGTCTAATGTTTACGGACGAGGCGGAGCCGAGTCTGTAATATCTAGACGAGTACTTTAATGACATTTCACGGCCGTGTATCGTACAACGTTTTATTTCATACTGTTTTATTTAATTTAAAATATTTTTTTTTTGAGAAGACAGCGACAATCAATATACCAAAAAAATGTCATATCATCTATATTTGTTTCAACAATTACTTAACAATTTTCCATCAAATTATTGTCAAAATTTTGAAGTCCAGTCATCTTTGAATTGGTTGCTAACAGAAACAAAATAAAGTTTATTTGTTTCTGTCACGTAGAGCAGTGAAAATGGACGCAATTTTGAAAAAAAGTTCAGCCGCAACAGAAAAACTGATTCCACCCAAATCTTCAGTAAGGTATAAAAAAGAATATGAAATATTCTGCGAATGGAGAAAGACTTTTAATGTGGAAAATACCGTCAACGAAAATGTTATGTTGGCCTACTTCTTAGATGTGGTAAGTGTTAAATTAGTTTTATTAAAAAAAATGTGTTAAATACCTACTTTGTCAAAATACGTCGTAATTTCGTAATTTTTAATTTCCTTACTTTTTAAGTAACAAAAATCCAGCAGTTCAACGCTATGGGCAAAATATTCGATGGTGAAATCTATGTTGGTAGTAAATGAAAACGTGGATATATCCAGATTTCCCAAACTGATAGCATTTTTAAAGAAAGAATCTGTAGGCCACCAATCGACCCAATCAAAAATTTTGACCAGAGAGGAAGTGGAGTCATTCATGAAAACAGCTGCAACTGAGAACTTTTTGTTAATTAAGGTAAGTTTTTTGGTTTCCATTAAATAAAAATATATTTTTTTAACTGAATTTACGCAATAGGCAATTTACACAGGAAGATTTAGTATTTATACTTTTCGGCCTTTTTTAGATTATTATTTTTTGTATTGTTTCAGGTTGTGGTGCTCCTAGGTATTTCCGGAGGGTGTCGAAGGGAGGAGCTCTACAACCTAAATGATACAGTTGATTGTAAGCATAAACCAAAAAAAAACTTACATCAAAAGAGGGTTTACAGTCATGGAAGAATCATTTTTAAGCATATTCCGTACTTATCGCCATCTGCGACCCACCAACATTCCCGAAAAAGCGGCTAGAGAAAAGGAAAATGTATTAGCCAAAGAGTGGGCGTCCATACAATTGGGGGAGCACCTCGAAAAATTGAGGAATATTTGAATTTGTATCCCGAAAGGTACACGGGACACTGCTTCCGCAGAACGTCTGCCACGCTATTAGCAAACGCGGGAGCAGATGTTAATGTGCTAAAACGTCACGGCGGCTGGAAGAGCAACTCTGTGGGCGAAAAATATGTCGAGTAGTCTTTAGAGACAAAAACAAAAGTAGCTAGAATGATCCAGGGAGGAGAAAACTTTGTTTAAGTTCTACACCAACAACACCAAACCCAAAGTTACTCTTCATTGCGAAAAGGTAACCCCGAAAAAGATAGCTCGGCTGCTGCTCATGTAATTTCAAATAATTCCAATTGCACAATTAATGTGACTAAGTAATTTTTAGTAGTTTACTGTATAAAATATTTGTTTTTCATTATTAATAAAGATTTGTTTTTAAAAATTCAGAAATTTAGTTTGAGTCCGGTAATGTTATTTTACCGGACTAGTGATGTAATAGGTCATTTCCCGGACTCAAATTGATTCCGTAAGAGGGAACATTACAATACAGTATGAAATAAAGTATCTTCCTCGCCCCTGCTTACACTTCGCGTCGTTTGGTTTCACGGCGCGCGTCGGTCGGGTAATAAATTTTCCGCAGTAGTTAGGATAATAACTATTTTATTGAAAGTAAACTAGAATTTCGAACTTCCATTGTCTTTATTTTTTACTTTTTCACAAAGTTTCGAATGCTAATGTATCTGCAATCGTCATCAGATGAATACTAACAAAACTAAGGCTAAACCTGTGTTCAGTGCACCATGAAGTTTACACTTGGTTGGCTCCGCCCTTTCACAGTTGAAATCTGTTACCTCCGAAAAGAATGGGTTTTCAAATATACTTTACGGTGACGAATTGTTGGGAAAGTACATTTTAGTTCCTCTGTATGTATAATGTTTATTTGAACTTCTACTTGAAGAGATTTTCCTCTTCGACTACTATCTTTGCCTCTTTCCATTCCATATGATGTTGATTTTCCCAGCAATGTTGCGCTACTTTTGATCCAGTTGTGTCCCCTTTTCCAATTTTACCTTTGTCTTCTGGAAGGTGAACTTCTACGGGTCGGCTGGTTTTTCCGATGTAGATATCCCCACACTCGCATGGTACTTGGTAGATGCAGTTCTTGGTGTTGCATCGAAATGGTTTAGTTTTTGTTAATTGACTTCTTATTGCAGTGGTCGTTTTGAAGACAGTCGGAAGATGGTTTTGGTTACCTATTCTTATTATCCTTTCTGATATTTCTTTGATGTATGGAATTATAGGTGTCGCCTTCGAGTTTTATTGCTCGTGTAGTTGGAAAAACCGTTCCTTCTAGATCGGTTCGAATATTTGTATTTTCTTTATTTAATGCTTTTTCTGTATTGCAGATGTTTGGTTGGTGTGGGTGGAGTGATTGAATTCTTTTTGGTGACTAGAACGTCGAGAAAAAGGGAGCTAACAAATTTCGACTTTTTATCGAGTTAATTTGCTTATGCTTATCTAGAGGATAAATATATCGTCCATGTATCTTAACCATAGTTTGGGTCTCTGCCGTCATGTTTGTAGAGCGTCTTCTTCAAAGCATTTCATAAAGATGTTGGCCACTACCGGCGAAAGTGCAGATCCCATGGGTAGATCATCTTCCTGACAAAAATACTTATCCTTTCGTTGGAAGTAAAAATTCTGCGGAGAGCATTTCAACAAGTCCATAGTGACATTGATTGGTACATTAGTTCAGTGGGATGGTTGTCCTTGAGTAGCTTCTGTTTAATGGTTTTGAGTGATTCTTCCAGTGGTACGTTCGTGTACAAACTTTCGACGTCAAAATTAACAAACTGGTTGTCAAGTGGTAGGTTGATAGCTCTAAGAAGGTCCACGAAGTGCTTTAAATTTTTGACGAATGATGGTGATTTTCCTTGAAGAGGCTGGATGATTAGTGGAAGATATTTAGCAAGATTATAAGTCGAAGAATTACGAGAACTGGTTATCGGTCGAAGACGCATGCTTTCCTTATGCATTTTCGGCCGTCCATACGTATGCGGTGCTTTGCTGTAGTGCGATGTGAGTTTGCTCCTTTTAATGCCACTAAAGTATCTTGTGTATTGGTAGATTTTTCTTTCTAGAGTGGTGGTTGGGTCCCGAGTTATTTCTCTGTAATTTCCTTTTTGTAGAGCCTTTTCAATTTTTTGGTAGTAGGTCAATTACTACATTTTTTTGTCTGCTGGAGGAATTTTGATCGACTGATCTGATTTAAGATTCTTAAGGGCTGTTTCTTCTTGCGGTGTTAGATTTTTTTTCCAATTTCGGTTTTATCGATGTACGCTATGATGTTGGTATGTCTGTTTAAGTGGTCGGGAAGAGATGTTGATGACGGTATTGGTATTGCTGATTTGTTCTTCTTTGTTTTGGACTAGGTCATCTAAGGACCTCTGATAGCGTTTCTCATTTTTTCTGTGGTAACCGAATTGACTGCGAACTAATTCTATGCTGCCTTTCACTAATATCTTCCTCGCTCTTGTTCCTTGAACTGGGCTGCTCAGCTTGAAACCATTTGGCACGATGTTGGTCTTCCTGGCTCTCAAGTTCAACATTGTCTACCACCTTCAAACAAGAACTATTTTATTGTCTGCTTTAAAAAAAATAATTAAAACTCGGTCTAGTTAACATAAGAAACCAATAAAATTGTAATCCAGCCCTAAAAGCGGAAAACTGCGCACGCCTAGATGTCAACAACGTCAAAATTAATGCTGCCTGGCACATTATGGTATAAGAACCATGTGTAATCAAGTAGTGGTTTTTTATGTGTGTCCTTGAGCAAAGCGAGTTTTGGAGTGAATATTTACTTGATATATTTATCATTGTGATACTCATCAAAACTTGAAAATGGTTTATTAAAATTATGGTTTAAAGCTTTCGAGAAGAAGAAAGCAGGCAAAGCTACAGGTATTCAGATTTAGTTTATAATAAAAGAAATCGTACAAAAGCCTGACCGTTAAGGTTTTTAGAAATTAAGCAATAAAACAACAGATAAAACGGCCTCTATTATTCGCCGCACGTGACTTACTATAACAACTAATTCGTAGAAAACGTTCAAGTTATTTATTAATTGATATTTTATGTTCAGTTTACGGAGTTTTAACCGTAAGAAACAATAGGCTATTACTAACATTAGCCGTCCGGAACAATCACCACCTTAGCCATCCCATAAAGTTTTATGGTGAATATAAGGATTTTTTTATTTGCGTTATTGAGGTATAAAAAAATTTGATATGGCCGTAAAGGTTTATTGCATTTAGGCGCGGTATTTTGTTTTCAGTAAATCTAGGAATCAGATAATAGAAGAAGTTTGTTGTTCTTTGAACTTTTCGTATCATAACAGTAAACACGGTCTTCATTGAGGAAACTAGCTGCAGTTTTGCTTGCGGTCTTTTTCCCGAAATTTGTATCCATACTTTTTTTTAAATGGACATAACTTTTATTTAAAATTTTTGTGAAAAAAAGCCGACGGCAAGCGAAACATTATTATTGGCTCTACTATCAGTTTTGTCACATGGATTAGGGTTACTTATAATATTTTTTTCCTAGGGTTTTTCCCGGATTTTTTTGCCCGTGGTTTTTTTTGGGATTTTCTTGCGAGTTTTTTTTATTTCCAAGGGTTTTTTTTCTAAAGTCAAAAATTTTTTTGAGTTTTTCGAATATCGGCAAAAAACTCAAAAATTGCACTTTTAAGCGGTAATCCGCGCCTCACGACTATGAGGAGTGGTGGGGAGGGGGATTTTCTTTAAACATATTTTTGTAACTTTATTTTACCTTTAGCTTTTATTGTTGTTTTTTAATTCCTCACACCAGATTTATCTAGTTAGTTTTAAGGTCCCAAGGGTTGCTCAAAAAAGCAACAGGTTCATGAAAATGCTGAAGATATAGATATTTATAGTCAATTTAATGTAATAATCAAGGTCGATTACTGACACTGAACCAAAAATATGCAAATGGCAACATTGCGATGCAAAAGGGTGGCCGGCCTACTACCTGCGAAATCCAAAACGCGGGATGATAGATCGGCGACACAGTCTACTAAATTACTGCTAAATTATATTTTTTAAACAAGGGTCGGGTTTGTAGGGTTGTAAAAGTGGGTAATAAACGGGTATAATTTAAACCGAACGTGCTTTTGTTCATATATTTGAGATTTAATAATATAGGTTTTTTAATTTGACTTAATTATTATTGTAAAAGACTAAACTAGGAATTCAAATAAAGGGATATTCTTTTAAACATAAATTTTTATCATTA
The DNA here is from genome assembly GCA_963921995.1 of Oxystoma pomonae. Classification (NCBI taxonomy): domain Eukaryota; kingdom Metazoa; phylum Arthropoda; class Insecta; order Coleoptera; family Brentidae; genus Oxystoma; species Oxystoma pomonae. The sequence continues at coordinate 86,291,897 of OY998166.1, read as the reverse complement.
TATTTTACAGGCAACAGCAATAAATAAGTGCCAATTATTATTTTTTTTATTCTCGTTTTTTTTACAACCCCAAAAAAGTTACAAGTATACTGGCATATCCCCTATACAAATTTTGAAGTTGCTTATGAGGTAAAATGTGAATTTCGGCATCAAATCGTTTTTCGGTCGGAAAGCACTTGATTAAAAATACCTTATTTCAAAACTTTGTTTTTCTATTTTCAGTTAAGTTCAATGAATTCCGATAACAATATATATTTTGAATTTGTAAAGAAATTTTTATACCCCCAATTCTTCAAACAAATTTTGCTCAACATTCCCTCCAAAATTTACGTGTGTTTTTTTGTACGAGATTTTGCACGAACATTTCTTTGAACATTTTGCTCAAGAGGCTCGTGTAAATGGTTGTCGGCATTTCAACATCAAAGGAAAGTTTGTCTGTGTAAATGCGCCTTAAGGCGCAATTACACAGACGAACATGCTCAAATAAAAGCTGGTGCAAAAGATCTCAAATTTTTTGCGTGAACATTTTTGTGAGCTTTTCTTTGAACATTTTGTTCGGGTAAATTTTTGAGCAAATTATTGCTATCGATTTTGGAAACATATTTTTAAAGATGAGAATAAATAAAATTTCACATCAGTGATCAGTAATCTCAATTCTTTAAAAAAATGGAACACCAACTTTTATTTAAAATTTTTGTGAAAAAAAGCCGACGGCAAGCGAAACATTATTATTGGCTCTACTATCAGCTTTACTTATAATATTTTTTTCTTAGGGGTTTTCCCGGATTTTTTTGCCCGGGGTTTTTTTTGGAATTTTCTTGCGAGTTTTTTTTATTTCCAAGGGTTTTTTTCCTAAAGTCAAAAAAAAAAACCCAGGAAAATTTTTCTTTTCCTAAAAAATTTTGAGTTTTTCAAATATCGGCAAAAAACTCAAAAATTGCACTTTTAAGCGGTAATCCGCGCCTCACGACTATGAGGAGTAGTGGGGAGGGGGATTTTTTTTAATCATATTTTTGTAACTTTACTTTACCTTAACCTTTTATTGTTCTTTTTTAATTCCTCACACCAGATTTATCTAGTTAGTTTAAGGTCCCAAGGGTTCCTTTTAAAAAAGCAAAAGGTTCATGAAAATGCTGAAGATATAGATATTTACTATCAATTTAATGCAATAATCAAGGTCGATTACTGACACTGAACCAACAATATGCAGAGGACAACATTGCGATTCAAAAGGGTGGCCGGCCTACTACCTGCGAAATCCAAAACGCGGGATGATAGATCGGCGACACAGTGCAAGCATTTGGTTCTCCTATGTAGGTATGTACCTACCCACCTATGTTCATCCACGTCTTTCAAGACAACTTTATGAATGAAAAAAAAGATGGTTTATTTGCAGTACCTAGATTTAAGGTGGGTACTACTACATAATGTTAATAAATAGAAGGAAGTGGCTAAAGTCACGGAGTCGTGCACAGGTTACGAGAGCAGTAGCAGATAGAGAGAGGGGGCGGGGACGGTGGGGGCGCCCCCCACTTGTATCTAACCCAACCCAAGGTAACCTCAATAAAATAAACCAATTTCTTAATTTCAAATTTGGGTGGAATCCCTTCGGCATGCCGCCCGGAGCTTCTACTGTCATATTGCCATTGGTCATGGTTTATTTGTTGCTTTCACACTTTTTAATACGGCACTATAGTTTACATTATAAACACTAAATTTCTATGACAAATAGAAAAAATGGCCAGATTTCATCTCACTTTTTGGTTAGTTTTTAAAGCGTTTTCACTTTTTTTTATTTTATATTTGGGTGTGGAATCCCCCTATTCTTGCATCTTTACATTGTTTAAAAACAAACATTTTTTTAATCATTTTAATCAAATCAATTTTTGTTTTTAGTCGAGCAGCGACTTTGAGGAAACTATCGAAAACAGAAGGAGCTGCTACAAAAATATGGGCTACCGATCGATGCTTCCGTTTATAATACTGGAACAAGAATAGATTTTTTTTTGTTATTTGAAGTAAAAAAGTGAACAAAATAAATATAAATAAATAAAATATCCACGAATAATATTTTTACAAAAATCTTTGCGTTAATTTATTTTGTGGTATAGGTAGCTCTAGCGGAGGATATGGAAAAACCGACGTTACAAGGCTTGCACCCGGTTCTCGCTTTCGACTTTTTCGTGCGTGCCCGAGCACCCGTCACATGACAGCCATAACATTTCATATTATGAATGAATCATGTGATGCGTGAGTGGGTACTAACGAAAAAGTCTTAGGTGGGAACCGGGTGTAAGACTTATAAGATACTACAATGGGCCAAAGTGCCGCAAAATCGGTAAAAATAACAACTTTGAAAATAATGTAAAAATTAGGGTTGGCTCTGGGCAACGCCCAAGCTGAAAAATCTAGTGCGCATGCCTAACGCAGTCTACTCGGCCCGAAAAAGTTTTTGGCTCTGCATTGTTGCCACGCTAATTTGATTGGGAAAGTTATTATCGCTACGACTTTTTCTTCGGAATATGCAAGGGTAGGGTCGTTATATGAGGAAAACCAATCCTTACATCAAAATTCTGACCTTAAACGACTGAAGAATTTAAATAAAAACAAAAGTAATGCAATGCCAAAAGAAATAAAATTAACCAAATTGAAGCATTGCGGCCTGCGAGGTATGTTAGCCACTACAATTCACTTTCGAGCATGACTCGATAAATATTCAACGGGATGAAATTTAAAATTTTAATTCCTCAGCCAGTCCGTTCATGGACGTAATTTGTTCATTCACTCTCTGTCCCATTAAGCATTTTATTATAATTATATAATTAATGTTTTTACTACCGCTGCTTTGAGGCTCATTACTTAAATATGGCATTATTTTGATTGTATCGATGTTTATGGTAATTCATACCGTAGGTAATGTTTGTTTACACTTTTTCTTATGGTGATTTAAAGAATATGTTATTAGCCTTTAAGTGATGATTTTGTATAATGTTTTCTTTTGCTGTATTATAAGGGGCTAACTGGGGGTCTGCTTTTGATTTATTATTGTCTGTACGTTTTATTTAGGCATCTTCAAAATATGATGAGGGTGTCCCAAAAGCTAAGTTTCACATTTCTAGACACTTAAGGTGCAGTTTGACTGTGGTAGAATATTTGCAAATAAAATATTGTTGTGTTAAATTATAAAAGGGATCATTCGAAACCATTCTCGCAAGTAAACTTGATGAAAATTAATTTCTACCTTGAGATGGTTTACAAAAATATGTCTTTTTAATTTTGAAATAAGATGCCCTGGGTACTTTGGAATATTTAAAAAGAGCTTTTCTGTTTTAAAATGTGTTTTTCTCTAATGGTTTGTAGATAAATAAACAAAAAAATTTTAATAGTTGGAGGTGGGTTTGCCATTTAATGTAAAAACCTTTATAAAGGTGCAGTTAGACTGTGGTAGTGTAGTCGTCGTTGCATTGCAGCTATAGTGAATTTTTTTCCATAGATAATGCAGAACAGGATATTTATCAGATAAATAGTTAACAATATTTTTTGGTACACACATTTTAATATAAATTACCTATAAATGTTTTAAACTATTGCAAAATTTTTGAACATGTTAAAAGATCACCTTCACCTTACATATTTCTTTTGTATTAACCGAGAAAGTTCCGTTTTTTCTTAATGTAAGTTCAAAAATGCTTTAGTTTTAAAATTAGGGTTGATTGGGTACCAAAGATGGACAAAATAAAACTTGAGGAAGAAAAAAACGTGCTAATTTTGTATTTTCATACATACATACAGTCAATAGTGTGGTCAGTGGTATTAGCGATAAGAAATTAGAGCCTTTTTTCTAAGTGAAAAAAAGCGCTTACTTTTAGCATTACTTCGCTTGCATGGACGAATTTTATCAAATAATTTACCTTCTTAATCTTATATATGGCTTTAGTAATAACCTTTAGAAAAGTTATAGAACCGTATTATCAGCGGTGCACGGTGGTTGTAGTGAAAAAAAACTCACACTGAGATAGGTAGATATTTTTGGAAGCACATGAACACACCAACTTTAGGCATGGAAGTGATTTCGTGGAAATGCAGGCAGTCGATATTTTCAATAAATGAACAAAGTATTATATTTACTTATGTCCCTATCCCCTGACCAGCCGAAGTTAATAATTGATAATGGGACCTACCTACAATAATATAATACGCTATATTACCCCTCTTCCCTTTTCTACGTCAAACTAGTAATTTTCTAAAATTGTTTATAAAACTGTTTAAAAGTAACTTTTTTAAAGAACATTTTCCCTCAAATATTACTTATATTACCCACTAGACATATTACTTTTATTACACAATAGACGCCGCCACGCCGCTGTGCCTGCGGTTTTACCCATTTTTCCCATTTTTCCCGCTTTTATTCCTTTAAATGCCATAACTTTTGTTTCCGTAAACCGATTTTGATGAAATAAATGCGTATGTGTTGCCTAGGAATACAAGGAATGCAATAGTCCCATCAAAATCGGCTGGGCGGTCTATGTGTGATGCTGGAACAAACAGACATACATACAGATAAAAATTGTAAGAAAAAATAAAATGTAGTCGCGGATCAGATATAACTACTATAGTACCTTGTTAATTTATCGCTAATACCACTATTGACTGTATGTATGTATGCAAATACAAAATTAGCACATTTTTTTCTTCCCCAAGTTTTATTTTGTCCATCTTTGGTACCCAATCAACCCTAGTTTTAAAACTAAAGCATTTTTGAACTTATATTAAGAAAAAACGGAACTTTCTTGGTTAATACAAAAGAAATGTGTAAGGTGGATCTTTTAACATGTTCAAAAATTTTTCAAGAGGGTCTATTATCACCAATATTTGTTTAAAACTTTAAACAAGGTAAATTGTATTAAAAAGCGTGTACCAAAAAATATTGTTAACTATTTATCTGTAAAATATCCTGTTCTGCATTATCTATGGACAATAATTCACTACAGCTGCAATGCAACGACAACTACACTACCACAGTCTAACTGCACCTTTATAAAAGTTTTTACATTAAATGGCAAACCTACCTCCAACTATTAAAATTTTTTTGTTAATTTATCTACAAACCATTAGAGAAAAACATATTTTGAAACAGAAAAGCTCTTTTTAAATATGCCAAAGTACACAGGGTATCCCATTTCAAAATTAAAAAGACACATTTTTGTAAACCATGTAAAGGTAGAAATTAATTTTCATCAAGTTTACTTGCGAGAATATTCTTAAATATTTTTTTTCCTGAAAACTGGTATCTATTTTATTTAAAACACGAATGACATATATATATATATATATATATATATATATATATATATAAATCGGTTTTACAACGTTCTACGTCTTCCGATACCCAATCTCCACTCGTCTCTATTGGCCCATAGACCATCGTCTAGGCCTCTGTTTGATATTTCATTATCTATGCCCTCTCTCCAGCTTTTTCTGGGTCTCCCACGCTTTCTTCTTCCAATTGGATTCCACCGTAAGATTTGTTTTGGTAATCTCTCATTTTCCATTCGTTGTACATGTCCGTACCATACTAGTTGTTTCGTTCTGATGTCGTCTACTATTGTACGTTCTCCCGTTTTCATTATTTCTCGTACTCTCTGGTTTGTGACTCTTTCTGTTCTTGATTTTCCCGCTGATCTTCTCCAGAAATCCATTTGAGTCGCACATAACATTTTTTCGGTTCTGTCTTTGATTGGCCAAACTTCTGATCCATACGTTATTACACTTTTAACTATAGTGTTGTATATAAGTTTTTTGTTATTATTTGTTATATTTTGGTCCCACAATATTCCATTTAAAAGGGATATCGCCTTTCTGCCAAGTATGTTTCTCTCTTTTATTGCTTTATCCATTATGCCGTCAGAAGTTATCTTTAAGCCTAGGTATTTGTATTCATCACATGATTGCATTCGCTGTCCTGTATTCAAAACTAGGTCTTGACTTTCTCCTCCAATACACATATACTCCGTTTTTTTAATATTGACTTCAAGTCCCCATTTCGTATATTCTTCTATCAGTTTTCGTGTCATGTATTCTAAATCGTCGTAGTCTTGAGCCACTACTATTTGGTCATCGGCAAAACACAGGGTGTACAAAGTGATTTCTTCCAAAGGGATACCCATGTTTTGGCATTTTCTTTTCCATAGTTTTAGAACTTGTTCGAGATATATTTTGAAGAGGGTTGGAGAAATGCAGCAACCTTGTTTAAGACCTTTATCAACTCTAAAGCCTTTGGTCAGGCGTCGTTTTATTTTAACCTTTGCTTCGCTATTGGTATATAGTTCTTTAATTGCTTTTATGAGCTGTACACTGATATTTGTTTTTTCCAGAGCTTTCCAAAGTAGATTTAGAGGTATGCTGTCATAAGCTTTTTTTAGATCCACGAATGACATGACTTTACAAATTGGAGTAGAACAATTTATTAATTGCTTTTTGATGCAGATTTGGCTTGATTAACTAATTATTGGGAATGTTATTAAAAAAAGCAAACAGCAAAAGTTTTGTACGCAATGAACATGTCAAATATAACTGCCTGTCTGCATTGGTCATAATGAAGCAACCTAGAAATTTAAACTTAAATTGCTAAAAAGAGTTGGGAGGGGTGATCAATGCACTCGTTTTTAAGACAATAGACACTTACGGTGGAATTTACTAAAAAGGTTTAGTCTATTTTAGAACGGTCCTAGGTTTAAGTGAACTTTTTGGTTTTAAGCATTTTAAACCAACCCTCCTTGAGCTTTGGGTTATAAGAAGTGTTTTAATAAATTTGTTTATTGAATAATCATCTTAACATAATCTTTTGTTGGATTTAAGAGGAAATTTTTAATTTAGAAGAAAATAAAAATTTTAAAGCCACGCGAGGTTTAAATAGTAAACATTCTGTAGGATAAATTAACATTGGGGCTATACGTCACTCTAATTAAAACTTACCCTTGTTAATTAATTTTTCCAATTAATTCTTGATATCACACAACTATTTAGATGAGTAATAATAAAATAAGGTGCATGTTAATTTTGTATTTATTTAAAAGGTGTTTTTGTTTATGAAATGTATTAAAAAACTTAAATGCAAGTTTTTTTTACATTTCTGTCACTGTCGAAATGTCAGTTTATAAATATTAGCGCTGCGTTCAATCAACACCGTCTCAACTAAAAGGTAAAGGTGTTGGTTCAATGACAAACAGCGAGTTCGGATCTTTTACCCCTGCTTGCACCTTGGCTTGCACCAACCTCTACTGATGAAAGCTACAGCTTTAAAATGAGTGGGATTTGAGCAAGGAAAGTTTTTTTACTGAGCTTTTAGATAACCTCAATGTTTTACTTTTAGTTTGTAAATAAATTAATATAGTTGTTTTGGGTTTTTTGTTTGGTATATTTTCCGTGCATAATCAGTGACCTTCACTTATGTTTGTTTTGCCTCGTAGTGCCCTCATAAATATATTTTTTGTGCTGAAAACGGGTTCAAAATATGGCGTTTTTCTGGAAAAAATAAAATAAAATAATTAATTAAGTAAATTAATCCTTGTAAAAGTGGTTACTTAGGAAAGTTATAGACGAATTTATTACCAAATGCCGAAAAAAAAATCCTTTCTGGGGCTATAAATTTAAACCACCTTCCGGAGGTCTAAAAAATCACCAACTTAATAACCTCAAACCCAAAGAATGAAGCTATTATGTACCAAATTTTTGGCGTATTCATCATTTGCCATTTTGAAACCTGTCAAAAAAAATTCGTTTTAGGGCATTTTCTTCTAAAATATGGTGTATTTTGAGAAAAAAAGCAGTTTTTCAGTATTTTTTGCAATAACAATATAAAATAATCAATACCTTTGTGTCTTCTGTATGGGTAAATGTTTTTTAAAAATTGGTTTTAAAATTTAGGACCCCCCACAGGTGTAAATATTTAGACCTGTGGTGGGTACTATTTTAGATCTTAGTAAATCTCACTATTAAAGTTGCGCAAATAGAGTGTGCTTAATCGTATTCGTATCTCAGTGCGCATGCTCAGAACGAATACGTCGTACAACAGCGACTACGTCTCACCTATCTCTACGATCATCCTTGCAGTATTCGTACGCAGCTAGCGTATCCTAACCATTTTGTTATCTGATCTGTGGGTTTTTATAAATCCACAGTTTCACTCCATCTATTTTCCATTCTATTGTCCTCCCAACTTTTTCGACAAGGAAGGAAATAGAAGTGATCGGCATGAAGTAAAACTGGGCATCAACCCACATAACAATTAAACATTTCTCTAATGTAATAGTCATATATTTAGAGAACAAAAAAATGTCATAGAAATATTACATTTTACCATTGGGAATATTACTAGATTTTTTAAAAAGAATTATATTAATATACCTGGACACCGACTATAATTGCATGGATATGATTTTGTGATTCAAAACATATCCGTATGGCCACGAGATGGATATCCTAAGTTATGGAGTAGATATATATCCACATGAATATCCACCAAATATGCATTAGTCATATATATGCATAACTTTTTGCTGAGTTATATGTATAATAATATTATCTGCTACATAGGGAACATATTGATTCCAGTGCCATCTACCTACAATAGATGACATTAAACTAAATTATAATTATAAATCATGTAAATCGCGTTCTTTTCACAAGAAAGTAATATTTTCCGCAAACATGCCAAAATTCTGACAAAAACATTCTTTTTGGGAATATTCATAAAAATAACTTGATTATCAGGTTATCATGGGCATATTATTATCTTATTACCAAAGAAATATTACTATCACAAACTCTTAAGGAATATTTAATAAAAAATAGGTCTGCAACATTCCTGTCATATTCGTAATAGAATAATCCAAAAATCACTTTGAGGGAATATTCATATAACATGAATATTCCTCCAGTGTTATGTGGGAAGCAGTAAACAAGAATTGCTTCGATTACGTCGTACGCACGAAAGTAAAGATAAAGGTGGAATGACAATATCCTATAAATAAAATGACCGCTATATGTACTTGACATTTGTGAGCTTAAATCAGTTCGTATTGACAAAATTTCCCTAATTCTGAGGCTAATAATAAAAAGGGTTATCGCACAGCACTTCTGAAAGATAAAAAACTAGTCATTCCGGTTGTATAACAGCATTGAACAAATTCAAAACACTATCAGTGAGATTTACTAAAAGGGTTTAGCCCATTTTAGACAGGTCCTAAGTTTAAGTGAAATTGTCGGTTTTAAGCATTTTATACCAACTTTCTTGAGTTTTCGACATGGTTTGATTTATAAGAATGATTTTAATTGTTTTGTTTTTTAGTGAATAATCATCTTCACACAATACTTGTTTGGATTTAAGAAGAAAATTTCTATTTAAAAGAAGTTTTTTTTAACCCTAAGAATGGTAAACAAATTCGACAAACTCTGTTGAGCAAATTAAAATTGACTTTATATGTTACTCTTATCAAAACTTACCCTTGCTTATTGATTTTCGCGATTAATACTCAATGTCACAAAACCATTTCGATATATAATCATAAAATAAGAATTAGATTAACTTTGTATTTATTTAAAAGGGGTTTTTATCTATCAAAACTATGAAAAAACTTTACAAACACAAACCCATCGCAATCGCAAACTACAAATAAAAATATTTCATCAAAGTAGGTCATGAAAAAAAATGCGGCTAAAAACAGACCTGAATCCAACTGATGCGTTCACAAAGGTTTCATGTCGGCTCAACAAACTGTTCGGTGCCGCAGAATTAAGAACTCAATATTTTAATTTTAGTTCTGTTTGTAAATAAATGAATAGGTACAGTTGTTTTGGATTTATTTCATTGGAGACAGTTTTCGTGCATAATCAGTGACCTTCGCTTATGTTTGTTTTGCCTCGTAGTGCCCTCATAAATATATTCTTTGTGGTGAAGACGGGTTCAAAATATGGTGTTTTTCTGGACAAAATTGGAGGTGTTTTATTGATTAATGAACAACTTGGGATATTAAATAAGCTAAATTAATTCTTGTAAAAACGGTTGCTTAGGGAAACTATAAAGGAACTTATTACCAATTGCCACAAAACAATCCTTTCTGGGGGCTATAAATTTAAACCACACCTCAGAGGTGGTCTAAAAACTCATCAACTTTATAACCTAAAATACAGATGATGAAGCTAATATGTGCCAAATTCTTGGCGTATTCACCATTTGCCATTTTGAAACCTGTCAAAAAAATTAGTTTTAGGGCATTTTCTCCTAAAATATGAAATATCTTGTCTTATCTTATCTTTGTATCTTTTCTCTATGGGTAAGTGTTTTTTGAAAATGGGTTATAAAATTTAGTACCCCCTACAGGTGTAAATATTTAGACCTGTGGGGGTACTATTTTAGATCTTAGTAAATCCCACTGTATATTTTTAGCAAAAACACGCAAAAAAAACGAAAATACTTTATTTTGACTAAAAAAACAACGGAGAAACATCCTAGACACTTTTGTGTTAGTTCAACAAGTGTGTGGCTAATAAAAAAAGCAGGCAAATATATAACATGTTTACAGGGGGACTTGAGACACATTTTAGAATGATATGACTTTACTTTTTCTATTAACAAAAGTTTAAAAAAATATAATTTTAATTTATTACAAAAAATCATGGCAAAAAATACCAATTACTGTGGAAAAGACACATAAAAAAAAAATGTCAAGTCGATTCGATTGATGTGACTACGTTGTTTTAGGCTCATAAGTGTCAACTACATAAGGCGGTCATTTTTGTGAAATTTCTCAGGGCGTATTGTCATTCCACCATTATTTTTACTTCCGTGGTCGTACGTCGTAAGCACACCTTTAACTCTTTGTTTTAAGGACGCTTTCACAAACGCATCAAAGATACGCCAACAAGGAATCAAAAATAGCTTGCCACCTTCAATTGTCTAATAACTAGTAAAAAAGATAGCCATTACGGCTTGGTTGAGATTTAAAATCAGCTGTTTCGGACCTTTGACAGTGGCCAAACATGTTGGTTTTATCAACTTTAGAACTTAAATGGGATATCTGTAATGACAATGATATTTTTCGCCCAAGAGACGCTTAATTTTTTTGCCAAATTATATATCCTTATTTTATTTCCTGTTTCCATTAGGATGATCATCACTCGTGCCAGTGACTCACCGAGGGGGGAATTTTGGGGTTAATCCCTCCCCCAAGAAGCTTGGTTACAATTGCCATAATCAAATAATAGCAGAAATAAAATATATAGGGCAAAAATATACAAGACCCTGGAATTTAATTTTTAACAAAAATCTTTAAAAAATCATAAATTGCAAAATTTTTCGCCTGCGGCACTAAAACACCATTTGTTTTTACGATTTTGTGACAAAATGGTTTTTTCAGTGTCAGTTCGAAAAAATTTATGATTTTAATTTAATTTTAAGACAAAAATTGCATTTTAAGTGTTATTTTGTCGCATTGATGCATGATTTTGCCATATTCTGCTACATTTGAGCCCAGGTCCGCGCTTGTATTAAGTATTCTTTATTATTTATCCTTAACCCCCCCCCCCCCACGAAGTCAATTCCTAGGTGCGCCACTGCTAGTAAGAAACTCGAGTTTACAGTTACCTTTTAAGGGAAAGTTCGCTATTCTAATGTTTTTGCTCCCTGATAACAAAAAGCTCATATAAGATGTTAAAAAATTACACATAAAATATGATATCTCATAATTTGTAATACGACAATTCCCCATAAAGATTTGAAATATTCTATAGGATCTACGTGAAACGTTCTAAAATAAAAAATGACGGCAGGACTCTAGCAAGCAGTGGTAGCAGTAATAGTAATAGAAATAATATAATATGTATCAATACAGCAAACTAACTTATAAACTACGACGACCTAACAACTGTAATATAATAACACCTTTGGGTTGCACAAGCATTACATATCTAGTAGAAAATTTTTCTGGTATAAGTACTTATTTGTCGCCAGAGGATGTGGAAGAAAAGTTACTTTGATAAGTTTATTTGACATTGTTTGAGGCATTGTTTATAAAAGCTTACAAAATTTCATAAGCCACAAATTTTTTTTAAAAAGGATTTATGGCAGATGGGTCACGAAAACCGTCAGAAAATCTCGCCCTTTCAAAAAATCTGACGATTTTTAAACAAAAGTTTACACTAACTGTTTTTTCTCAGGGCTTATTTGCTAATATTTCTTAAATTTATTTTTCATGTTTTTTTTCCATAGGAAGGGGATTGCATTGCACAGAAAAACTCTATTTTTTTCTTATGGCAACGTTTCGTGGCCCATTCATTAAATTTAGTTTCTTAATATTGTTCTAGTATATAAAAGATATGTACAGAACCATTTTTTTTTATAAAAAAGGCATTTTTGCAACTTTTAACATACAAAACCATAGATACCTATAGAATATGTCGCTGTCATTGTTCAGAAAAATCACACAAAATATCTGTCCTCTGTTTAACTTTTAGACGTTTATTAGTACGCATAGTAGCAATTTAGCTCCAGCGTAAAACTAGTCCTGCAGAACGCGTTCAAAACAATGTCAAAATACGCTACATTTTTGACTTGTTTATTCGATGTTTCGAACGATGCCCGCTTTTTTGAAGGGTGCGATGACAGGACTGCTGATTGAAATCGTTTCATACGTTCGTGGGTCCCTAAAGGCGCATTTACACAGACAAACTTTCCTTTGATGTTGAAATGCCGACAAACATTTACACAAGCCTCTTGAGCAAAATGTTCAAAGAAATGTTCGAGCAAAATCTCGTACAAAAAAACACACGTAAATTTTGGAGAGAATGTTGAGCAAAATTTGTTTGAAGAATTGGGGGTATAAAAATTTCTTTACAAATTTAAATTTTATAGTTTTATGGGAATTCATTGAACTTAACTGAAAATAGAAAGACTAAGTTTTAAAACAAGGTATTTTAATTAAGTGCTTTCCGACGGAAAAACGATATGATGTCGAAATGCACGTTTTACCTCATAAGCAACTTCGATTGATATGATTTTTATAGGGGATATCCCAGTATACTTGTAACTTTTTTGGGGTTGTAAAAAAAACGACAATATAAAAAATATTATTTAGCACTTATTTATTGCTGTTGCCTGTATAATGTAAAGGCGCAATTACACAGACGAACATGCTCAAATAAAAGCTCGTGCAAAAGATCTAAAATTTTTTGCGTGAACATTTGTGTGAGCTTTTCTTTGAACATTTTGTTCGGGTAAATTTTTGAGCAAATTATTGCTATCTATTTTGGAAACATATTTTTAAAGATGAGAATAAATAAAATTTCACATCAGTGATCAGTGATATCAATTCTTTAAAAAAATGGAACACCAACTTTTATTTAAAATTTTTGTGGAAAAAGCCGACGGCAAGCGAAACATTATTATTGGCTCTACTATCAGTTTTTTCACATGGATTACGGTTACTTATAATATTTTTTTCTTAGGGTTTTTCCAGGATTATTTTGCCCGGGCTTTTTTTTGGGATTTTCTTGCGAGTTTTTTTTATTTCCAAGGGTTTTTTCCTAAAGTCAAAAAAAAACCCAGGAAAACTTTACTTTTCCAAAAAAATTTTGAGTTTTTCAAATATCGGCAAAAAACTCAAAAATTGCACTTTTAAGCCGTAATCCGCGCCTCACGACTATGAGGAGTGGTGGGGAGGGGGATTTTTTTTAAACATATTTTTGTAACTTTACTTTACCTTTAGCTTTTATTGTTGTTTTTTAATTCCTCGCACCAGATTTACCTAGTTAGTTTAAGGTCCCAAGGGTTGCTTAAAAAAGCAAAAGGTTCATGAAAATGCTGAAGGTATAGATATTTACTGGTAATTTAATGTAATAATCAAGGTCGATTACTGACACTGAACCAACAATATGCAAAGGGCAAAATTGCGATTCAAAATGGTGGCCGGCCTACTACCTGCGAAATCCGAAACGCGGGATGATATATCGGCGACACAGTCTACTAAATTACTGCTAAATTATATTTTTTAGACAACGGGTTCGTAGGGTTGCAAAAGTGGGTAATAAACGGGTATTATTTAAACCGAACGTGCTTTTGTTCATATATTTGAGATCTAATAAAATGTATATAGGTTTTTTAATTTGACTTGATTATTATTGTAAAAGAATAAACTAGGAAGTAAAATAAAGGGATATTCTTTTAAACGTAAATTTTTATCATTATATTTTACAGGCAACAACAATAAATAAGTGCCAATTATTATTATTTTTATTCTCGTTTTTTTTACAACCCCAAAAAAGTTACAAGTATGCTGGCATATCCCCTATAAAAATCAGATCAATCGAAGTTGCTTATGAGGTAAAATGTGCATTTCGGCATAAAATCGTTTTTCCGTCGGAAAGCACTTGATTAAAAATACCTTATTTCAAAACTTCGTTTTTCTATTTTCAGTTAGGTTCAATGAATTCCGATAACAATATATATTTTGAATTTGTAAAAAAAATTTTATACCCCCAATTCTTCAAACAAAATTTGCTCAACATTCTCTCCAAAATTTACATGTGTTTTTTTGTACGAGATTTTGCTCGAACATTTCTTTGAGCATTTTGTTCAAGAGGCTCGTGTAAATGTTTGTCGGCATTTCCACATCAAAGGAAAGTTTGTCTGTGTAAATGCGCCTTAATGATAAAAATTTACGTTTAAAAAGGCGCAATTACACAGACGAACATGCTCAAATAAAAGCTCGTGCAAAAGATCTGAAATTTTTTGCGCGAACATTTTTGTGAGCTTTTCTTTGAACATTTTGTTCGGGTACATTTTTGAGCAAGTTATTGCTATCTATTTTGGAAAAATATTTTTAAAGATGAGAAAAAATATAATTTTACATCATTGATCAGTGATCTCAATTCTTTAAAAAAATGGAACAGCAACTTTTATTTTAAACTTTTGTGAAAGAAAGGCGACGGCAAGTTTTGTCATATGCAATGTTAAAATAGTTAATGATGGAGGTAATAACATTTAATTCTTTTTTTTGAAATGCAGGTGGATATTTTTAGAGAACTGTTCTGGAGAGTAGTTAGTTGTTCCCTGGGCGGGATAGGGAGTTTTAGACAGTCGGAACGCAGCGCTGTCAAACACTGCTCCCTCTCACTAGTCTACGGTTTTTACCTTCTCCTAACCCAGCAACAGCAATAAATATGTGCCAATTTTTATTTTTTTTTTGATTCTCGTTTTTTTTACAACCCCAAAAAAGTTACAAGTATACTGGCATATCCCCTATAAAAATCAAATCAATCGACGTTGCTTATGAGGTAAAACGTGAATTTTGACGTCGGAAAGCACTTAATTAAAAATACCTTGTTTTAAAACTTAGTCTTTCTATTTTCAGTTAAGTTCAATGAATTCCCATAAAACTATAAAATTTAAATTTGTAAAAAATTTTTATTACCAACATTTCTTCAAACAAATTTTGCTCAACATTCTCTCCAAAATTTACGTGTGTTTTTTTGTACGCGATTTTGCTCGAACTTTTCTTTGAACATTTTGCTCAAGAGGCTCGTGTAAATGTTTATCGGCATTTCAACATCAAAGGAAAGTTTGTCTGTGTAAATGCGCCTAAAGAATATCTCTTTATTTTACTTCCTAGTTTAAAACACAATACAAAAATAATTAAGTCAAATTAAAAACCTATATACATTTTATTAAATCTCAAATATACGAACAAAAGCACGTTCGGTCTAAATAATACCCGTTTATTACCCATTTTTACAACCCTACGATCCCAGACCCTTGTCTAAAAAAATATAATTTACCAGTAATAGACTAGATTTCTGAATCGGAATGTTGCTCCTTTGCATATTGTTTGTTCAGTGTCAGTAATCTACCTTGATTATTACATTAAATTTACAGTAAATATCTATCTTCAGCATTTTCATGAACCTTTTGCTTTTTTAGGCAACCGTTGGGGCCTTAAACTAACTAGGTAAATCTGGTGTGAGGATGAAAAAAAAAACAATCAAAGCTAAGGGTAAAGTAAAGTTACAAAAATATGTTTTAAAAAAAATCCTTTCCCCACAACTCCTCATAGTCGTGAGGCGCGGATTACCGTGTGCAAAACTTTTGAGTTTTTTGCCGATATTTGAAATAAAAATTTTCCTGGGTTATTTTTTGAATTTAGGATAAACCCTTGGAAATAAAAAAAACTCGCAAGAAAATCCCAAAAAAACCCTCGGGCAAAAGACTCCGGGAAAAACCGTAAGAAAAAAATATTATAAGTAACCCTAATCCATGTCACAAAACTGATAGCCAAGAATAATGTTTCGCTTGCCGTCGGCTTTTTTTCATAAAAAATTTAAAATAAAAGTTGGTGTTCCATTTTTTTAAAGAATTGAGATCACTGATCACTGATGTGAAATTTTATTTATTCTCATCTTTAAAAATATGTTTCCAAAACAGATAGAAATAATTTGCTCAAAAATTTACCCGAACAAAATGTTCAAATAAAAGCTCACAAAAAAGTTCACGCAAAAAATTTTAGATCTTTTGCACGAGCTTTTATTTGAGCATGTTCGTCTATGTAATTGCGCCTTAGCGATACGTACATTCTTAAGGCGCAATTACACAGACGAACATGCTCAAATAAAAGCTCGTGCAAAAGATCTAAAATTTTTTGCGTGAACATTTTTGTGAGCTTTTCTTTGGACATTTTGTTCGGGTAAATTTTTGAGCAAATTGTTGCTATCTATTTTGGAAACATATTTTTAAAGATGAGAATAAATAAAATTTCACATCAGTGATCAGTGATCTCAATTCTTTAAAAAAATGGAATACCAACTTTTATTTAAAATTTTTGTGAAAAAAAGCCGACGGCAAGCGAAACATTATTATTGGCTCTACTATCAGTTTTGTCACATGGATTAGGGTTACTTATAATATTTTTTTCTTAGGGATTTTCCCGGATTTTTTTGCCCGTGGTTTTTTTTTAGGATTTTCTTGCGAGTTTTTTTTATTTCCAAGGGTTTTTTTCCTAAGGTAAAAAAAAAACCAGGAAAATTTTTCTTTTCCTAAAAAATTTTGAGTTTTTCGAATATCGGCAAAAAATTCAAAAATTGCACTTTTAAGCGGTAATCCGCGGCTCACGACTATGAGGAGTGGTGGGGAGTGGGATTTTTTTTAAACATATTTTTGTAACTTTACTTTACCTTTTATTGTTGTTTTTTAATTCCTCACACCAGATTTACCTAGTTAGTTTAAGGTCCCAAGGGTTGCTCAAGAAAGCAAAAGGTTCATGAAAATGCTGAAGATATAGATATTTATTGCCAATTTATTGTAATAATCAAGGTCGATTACTGACACTGAACCAACAATATGCAAAGGGCAACATTGCGATTCAAAAGGGTGGTCGGCCTACTACCTGCGAAATCCAAAACGCGGGATGATAGATCGGCGCAACACCGTTCTCAAGTAAAAAGCCAGTTAACTCATTTTCGTTTTAGTATCCTTTGGCCTATGATCGGTGCCATATTGACACCAAATTGACAGAAAATCCATGTTTTATTTGTCAATTTGGTTATAAAAATGGCAGCCACAGTAGGCTAAAGGGCACTGAGGCGGTAGGAGTTAACTGGCTTTTTAGTTGAGTACGGTGTTGATCGGCGACACAGTGCTAAATTAAATTTTTTAAACAAGGGTCGGGTTCGTAGGCTTGTAAAAGTGGGTATTATTTAAACCGAACGTGCTTTTGTTCATATATTGGAGATATAATAATATAGGTTTTTTAATTTGACTTAATTATTATTGTAAAAGACTAAACTATGAAGTAAAATAGAGGTATATTCTTTTAATCGTAAATTTTTATCATTGTATTTTACAGGCAACAACAATAAATAAGCGCCAATTATTATTTTTTTTATTCTCGTTTTTTTTACAACCCCAAAAAAGTTACAAGTATACTGGCATATCCCCTATAAAAATCAGATCAATCGAAGTTGCTTATGAGGTAAAATGTGAATTTCGGCCTCAAATCGGTTTTCCGTCGGAAAGCACTTGATTAAAAATACCTTATTTCAAAACTTTGTTTTTCTATTTTAAATTAAGTTCAATGAATTCCGATAACAATATATATTTTGAATTTGTAAAGAAATTTTTATACTCCCAATTCTTCAAACAAATTTTGCTCAACATTCTCTCCAAAATTTACGTGTGTTTTTTTGTACGAGATTTTGCTCGAACATTTCTTT
The DNA here is from genome assembly GCA_963921995.1 of Oxystoma pomonae. Lineage (NCBI taxonomy): Eukaryota > Metazoa > Arthropoda > Insecta > Coleoptera > Brentidae > Oxystoma > Oxystoma pomonae. The sequence goes on along the minus strand of OY998166.1, from coordinate 86,273,639 downwards.
GAACATTTTGCTCAAGAGGCTCGTGTAAATGTTTGTCGGCATTTCAACATCAAAGGAAAGTTTGTCTGTGTAAATGCACCTTTACGTACGCAACGAGATTCTGTCATCACACCCGTCAAAGAAGCAGGCGTCGTTCGAAACATGGCATAGGCAAGTCAAAAATGTATTTATTTATTTTGACTTTGTTTCGAACGCGTTACGTATACGGATGCGTTGAAATATTTACTTTAAGTGTCTAATATCTTTCAAATATTAAAGAACCCCGCACCCAAACACCAACAAATTTGGATCTCGGCCGGGGTTCTTTACAAAATATTGTTAAAAAACAACGCAGTTTTTCTCACAACGTTAAGATAAATATCAAGGACGCTGTGTTTTTATTTTATTTGAGGCAATAAGCAACAATCGCCACTTTCCAGAATTCTGACGGGTGAGATATTTTGCCGTTTCTGAAGAATCGCGACCATGATGTAATTATAGTTTTTTTATAAGATTTTATAAGTTTTCAGGAGGGCGGAAACTAATTTTTACGACTTAATATCTGGTACAAGGGGCATATAAGTAAAGGCAGGTAAGATCTTATTATTTTAATAAGTTTCTATGAGATATTTTGAGACTTTGTTTGACTTTGTTCATGAGCCAAAAAAGATTTTTTGTAGAAGTGTTACCTCAAAAAGTTTCTATGAGATTTTGTGAGGTGTTGTTTATAAAATTTCAAGTTTTCATGAGGCAAAATAATATTTTTTTTGTAGAATCTTTTTAATTAGATTTTATAAGTGTTTTGGTGGTAGAAAACAGAAAAAGGCGATAGCTTGGAGCAAGCAAGATTATAAAAGTATAGAAAATTATTTTAAAAACCTATAAAAAATTATGGATTAATTTAAATCTATAAGATATATATTTATATATACTTTAATAAATAAAAGTATTTCTGCCTAACTTGTGTTTTTACCAACCCATAGCAAACTATTTATGAAATGAGATAACTATTCATAGAAACCTTAAAATTTTTTTGAGCCTGGCCAACCATTAAATCACCCGAAGGTCTCATAAAAAATTGCAAACCCATAATAAATGACAAAAAACAAGGATATAATTATAGATTTATAAATTTGCCAGAGGATAGTATCAAGTTCAAAATAGATATATGAAACCACATGAGGTCTTACCAAAATCATAGACATAGAATATTATTATTAGATTTTTTTATCCAATTTTGATTTATTGGAAAAATGAGTGTAATATTGGATGGGCGTTCCACAAGGACTAAAGCGAAAAAAGATATAATTGAACAAAGTTTGCGAGCCTTGTCACCAATTCGCTGCTAGAGATGAGGAGTGACATCATGACTCCAAAAATCAACACGAACAAGCCGTTTAAGACCCATCTATTCAGGGAAAACAGGACGGAGAAATCACTAGACCAGTCAGGAAAGTTGGTATGGTATACCGACGAATCCAAGATGGACAGTGGATTAGGAGCGGGAGTATATGGCCTAGCCCCAAGATCAAATTGGTTTGCATCTCTGGAGAAACATACCACAGTATTCCAAGCTGAAATACATGCCATAAAGACTTGTCTGCGGGAAAACCTGAGAAGAAGATATCTCAACAAAGATATAACAATCTCTGGCATGCCAACAAATTCATTCAAAATTACTGTGGAACTGCCTTCAAACCCTCCTAACCCTAGCGAAGCACAATAGAGTCACCCTTGCGTGGGTGTCGGGGCACACAGAGGTAGCAGGCAATGAACACGCAGATTCTTTAGCAAGAATAGGATCAGAAAGACCATTTATAGGACCTGAACCTGTATTTGGAATTCCAAAAACCTCTATACGTGGCTATATCAAGTGATGGGTGCACGAAGAACATCGAAACCACTGGCATTCAATATCGGGGCAAAACCACAGCAAAAGAATGGTGGCATCCCCTTCAGCACCACTCACCTGTGAAATCCTTAAACTGAATAGGAATAGGAGTGACGGGGCTATTAACCGGTCACTGCGCACTGAGAGAACACGTGCACAGGATGGGAATCTATAGAGATGAACCCACCTGCAGACTATGTGCTGAGGATGATGAATCAGCCGCTCACATCATATTTGAGTGCCCAGCACTAACCTTCTGCAGAACACAAAAACCGCCTGGAGGATGACTCCTCCAGAGAAGCTAACTGCCAGGGAAACCTAATAAAGGGGCTGCTGCTCCTCGCGAGGTCGTCAAACCTCTTAGATTAAGAAGGCACACAGCAAGAGATACAATAAGCTAAGAAGCTGCAGTGTCAGAGATTTCAAGACCTAAACTTGCTGTTAAGACAAATCAAATTAAATCCATCAAATCAAATCCTGACAATGGCTTTATTTTCATCATCTTAATAACTCAGACGTTGAGTCTTAAAATGTAACTACATCCTCAATTAAGGTATTTTTGTAAACAAACCACAATAACAGAATAATTGATACAATTAATATTAGCATAACATATTTTTATAATATATATTTCAGCTTTTTAGTTATTAAAAAACTCGTGTACGACATAAATCATTGCGATTAATAATTATGGTATGCATAAAACCATTATTGCAAAAATATCTTTTAGTAATTACCGCGAAAATATTTTACCTGCTGATTAGCAACGGTAATTAAATGTTTTTATTTTTATTTATCTTTGCAAAACCTATTCAATAATTGCGATACAATATTTTGTTATTGTCTCTAGACACGTCATATATAATTCCGTAAAACATTGGGAAATTAATGTCTGTAATGGCGCATTGATGTACATTCTGTTCATTGGTCGACGTCAGTATTTTCCGAAATACCAGGAGAAACAAGTTTCATCAAAACTTATTTCAATACTGTCATTTTCTGGAGAATTGCTGGTTCTCTGATTTCAAGAACTGGTCTCCTTAGAGACACTTACAGTGAGATTTATTAAGATCTAAAATAGTACCCCCTACAGGTCTAAATATTTACACCTATGGGAGGTACTAAATTTTAAAACCAATTTTCAAAAAACAATTAGCCATGCAGAAAAGATACAAAGTTATTGATTATTTTGTATTTTTATTGCAAATACCAAGAAGAAAATGCCCTAAAATTATTTTTTTTTTTTGAATGGCAAATGGTGAACGCGCCAAAAATTTGGCATATATTAGCTTCATTACCTATGTTTTTTTTTATAAAGTTGGTAGTTTTTTAGACCACCTCTGGGGGGTGGTTTAAATTTATAGTCCCCAGAAAGGATTGTTTTGTGGCAATTGGTAATAAGTTATTTTTTAATTTACCTAAGTAACCGTTTTTGCAAGGATTAATTTACCTTACTTAATATCTTAAGTTGTTTATTAACCAACAAAACACCTCCAATTTTGTCCAGAAAACGCCATATTGTGAGCCCGTTTTAAGCACAAATATATATTTATGAGGGCACTAAATGCACGAAAAATACGCCAAACAAAAAAACCCAAAACAGCTATATAAATTTATTTACAAACTGAAATTGAGGTTATCTAAAAGCTCAGTTAAGAAAACTTTCCTTACTTAAAGCCCACTCATTTCATAGCTGTAGCTTTCATCAGCAGAGGTTGGTTCAAGCCAGGGTACAAGCAGAGGTGAGAGATCCGAACTTGCAGTTTGTGATTTGATCGCAGCTAATATTTTGAAACTGGCATTTCGACAGTGACAGAAATGTAAACAAAACTTGCATTTAAGTTTTTTAATACATTTCATAAATAAAAATACCTTTTAAATAAATACAAAATTAATTTACTTCTTATTTTATTATTACCCATCTAAATCGGTGTGTGACATCAAGTAATAATTAAAAAAATTAATTATCAATGGTAAATTTTAATTAGAGTGACATATAAACCCCAATTTTAATTTGTTCTACAAAGTGTTTACTATTTAAACCCCGCGTGGGCTTAAATTTTTTACTTTTCAATTCTTTTAAATTAAAACTTTCTTCTTAAATCCAACAAAAGATTATTTTAAGATTATTATATTAAATAAACAAATTTATCAAAATTCTTTTAGTATATCCCACCGTTAATTTTCCATCAAAATAAAGGTACATGCCAGAGACAACGTAATAACTTACGGAGACTAACAGAAAGATAGGGCCGCCCAGGAACTACTTTCCTCAATGGAGTGGAGCAAAATTGTCAAATTCCTTTTCTTGATGTACTTGTCATACGAGTAGAAAGCGACATCAGAACAACAGTCTATCGTAAACCCACTCACACAGGACAATATTTAAATCAATGTTGAAATCATTCTGCTACAACCAAACGAGGCATAATCAAAACTTTGTATAACAAAGCCGTTCAAATTTATAACAATTCTCATGACTTGGAAATCGAAATAAGAAATATTAAAAAGGATCTGCAGTAGAATGGTTACAGCCTGAAACTGATAACAGATACTATTTCTAAATTTCAACAAACAGGACAAAGATTACAAGACCAAAACCAGGCAAATGCATTCCTTACAATCCCATACGTTAAAGGAGTATCAGAGAAAATTCGAAGAGTAGCGAAAAACTTTAATATTAAAACAGCTTTTAAATCTAGTAATACAATTCGAAGCCTTCTTAGTAAAACAAAACCGGAGAACAAACAAAATAAGGAATGCATTTACCAAGTTCCTTGTGAGTGTGGGGAATCATACATAGGCGAAACTAAAAAACCACTATCCGTTAGGCTTAAGGAACATCAGACGAATACCAAAAAAGGTGAAACCACGAAATCAGGAATCATGGAACATGCATGGTCAAAACAACACCGAATGAAGAGGGCAGAAGCAAAGGTTTTGCACAAGGAGTCACACTAGAAGAAACGAAAATTCCTTGAAGCTGCCTTTATTGGGCAGAATCAGGGTATTTTCAGTAAACCAAGTGTTGAAATCCCAAATATTTGGAAGCCCCTCCTTGGGCGGAGCCAACTTCTTAAACTTCAAGGTTGAGTGATTTCTCACAGTATATAAGTACGTAGCCTTAGGAATTGATTGTAGTTTGCACCTGAAGATGATCAGAGATTGTACTGATCGAAACATCGTGTATAAATAAAATATAGATAATGGAAGTCCGACACACAGAGTTAATTTCAAACACATCATTGTCTCAAACTTTCAAACAAACTACTTTCCTGTAGCGCATTGCGGCGGAGAGTGACAGTAATGCTTGTATTAAGTAAACACCTACCTTGCCCCGTCCATCTCTTCCTATATGATCATGAAAGAAAGACAGAACATTTTTCAATGTCGAAATATATTTCACACAATTTTAATTTAGTACCTGCCGGTTTTTGCCACCGCTTGTGAAAGTCAAGCCTGGCAAGCGGTTTTTTTAGATTTTAAAAAGTGAGTTATTTTAATCAGTTTTGGTTGGAAATCTCGCGAGTTTTTGGGATTAGCTATATAGTGGATTAACAACTTTTTGTAAAGTCTAAAATGCCACTCAAATCAGGCTGGATCACTACCATTAAAGCTAGAGTGCATGGGACTATTTCAGTGCCGAATATTGGAGTTCCGATTTTTGCGGACCAAATCCCTGAAGAAAATATTGTGATGATTTATACAAAGTTAAGCAAGAAAATAATAGGTTAAAATACAAGAAAAAAAGACTTTTATACTGAGATGTTTTCCCAATTATTGTTACCTTTAATTTTTGATAATATTACTCAACATAGTTATGACCCCCTCCTCCTATTTTAGATTTTTAAAACGTCCAACAAACTTTTTGTAAGCTAAAGAAAGTATAGAACAGTTTGTATAGAGCTAAAATCTTCCGCGAACGCATTGCTTTTTTAACACTAAAAGGTATGGAAAAACTGCGCCTGTTAAGTTTTTTCATATCTTTTTACTATTAAATAAGTAAGTGTCTGTAAAAAATTAACCAAAAGAATTTATGTATTTTATTATGCGCCTGGCTGTACAAGTAGTTCCTTCCTGTAGCCACTGGCTGCGCTCGTGTCGCCGACAAACAATATTCCCCAAGTATAACACACTATCGATCACTCTCGCGTAGCTATTACTTTCTCTAGGTACATGCGCCGATGCTATAATCTGACAGTTAGTTGTCTTTATATATATCCTCGTTTGATTTCCTGTTGGTTATCTTATGGTCTTAAATTTTATTTCCCGTCACAAAACCGAACTACTTTTTGTTGCTTGGTAAATCTCTAATTTCTTAAAAATTTTATTTAACAAATAGAATTGAAAGTAAATATCCAAGATCCAGAAACTCGCCGTCACATTCCAGAAAAGCATTTTACACTGCCCTGGAATTTCTGTTATTCGAGAGGGACTTCACATGCATGTCCTGCCGACGATCGTTTTGCATGTTAAACGTCCCTTAGCCTAGATCTCGGAACATTATTCAAGAATTTGGGCTATTTTCGATATGTCTTATCGGGTGTATATTGGTTTTCGAATATTTGATGTGGGTCAATTTATCACCTTAGGTAGTTCGAACTTTATTTGTTTTTGTACTGAGTTGATAATTTATCTGCATTAACTAAAGTTAAAGTGGGAGAAAGTGGTGTTGCATAAGAAAGTTTGATTTTCTTATGCAACACCACAACAACGGGGTCCACCAACATCGAAGATAATAAATAAATAGCAGCTTATTTATCAAAAATAGTAATAAAATTTTACAAATAGCATAGCAGAATGTATAAATAAACAATAACGCACATAAGCAAAGCTTATTTGTGCCAAGTCGCAATTGGTTTATAGTCATATTTAAGTATATATTTTCACAATCGAGAAGATAAGTCAAGATCGAGAAGGAAAGTCACAAATTAGTTAATTAGTCACAATTCAGTGAAACTAGTCACAAGAAATTGGGTTACATTTTTGATATATTTTACAATACAAAACCTTTGTTTACACATGATCTCTAATCTAATCTAATTAGTTTTTAAACAAGTTTGCTGTTTCTAATCTTTCTATAGGAAATATCGATTTTTTAAATTGTTTTCTAAACACTTTCTCATGAATACCTATTTTTATGTTATTTGGTAAAAAGTTACAAAATTTAGGAGGTAGATATTCAAAATTCTTATGGACGATTTCTTTCCTTGTTATTGGGATGGGTGACATCTTCCTTTATTTTTTTAATGTATAAAAATTATTAATTTAAAAAAGTATAATTGCCTAATGTCTAGTACATTAGCATCTTTGAATAGCAAGTCAGAGGGATATTTTCTGTTCCTCTCGAAAATTATTTTTATTGCCCATTTTTGCAATAACTCAATCTCCGTTAAGTAGCAGTCTCTGATGCCACCCCATCCAGCTAATGTGTACGATAACTGAGACTGAAATAATGAGTGGTCAATTATTTTTAGTTATTCAGTTTTTATGTAACTTCTAAGATATTTAAAGCGAGTTTTTATATATATATATTGTTACGTCTCCACATTCTTTACCCATAAGTAGATAATTACACATTCACTGATATGTTTTTGAAAGTAAACGTTCTAATCATTATTTTAACATTAAGCATTAACCTTTCTAATGTAAACATCTTAATATAAAAACAAACGCACTTTTTCTTTCAGAATAGTCGTATAGATATACCAGTCAGTCTGTTCTTAGGTTTAGAAGTAGCAAGAGCTACATAGTTGTAAGCCGTAGTAATAAATAAAGTTTTTTAAAAAAAGTGATTTTCTGGTGGTGATCATTTAACTGGCGCTGCGAACAGGATAGCTACAGCTCTTCTTTATTGGGATACCATTGCAAGAGTGTGGTTCTCAAGCCTTTAGTAGCTATCCTACGGGAACTGGTTCATCAAGAGACCGCAGTAGTGAAAACGATCCTCCTTTATTGGGCAACCATTGTGACGGATCCCACGCTGTTTCCCATTTTCCAGAGGAAAAATAGGCCAATTTTCCTCAACGAACCCGACGCACCAGAAGACACGAAGAATACAGCCTACGCTTACCTTTTGCGGAGAAAACCACATGAAGATCTTTATCGGAAGCCCGTTGCTCTTCCTGTAAGTTTTTTGCTGATTATTCGTTAAAAAACTTCTTAGATTAGGTAGTTATTAAGAAAACAATTTTTCATGACTGATGAAAATATTGAAAATTTAGCAAGTTTTCTAACTCAATTAAAACTAGAAACCCCTTCAAATAATAATCAAGTAGTTTGTAAGAGTACAAAAATGGAAGAATTTAAATTATTAGCCTCATACCTCCCAACATTTGACGGAAAACCGGAACATTTAGAGTCTTTTATTTTAAAAATAGATAGGTTTTATAATAAGTTTAAAGTACAACACTCAGAATTAACAGAATATTGCATAGGCTCGCGAATTGTAAAAGATGCGCAAGACTTTTTACTTTCACGACCAGACCTGACCACCTGGCCAACAATTAAAACTGCTCTCAGAGAAAAATACGGAGATCCCATCTCTTATCAAGTTCTCATGCAGGAAATAAATTATTTTTCTAAACTTAAAAACGAAAATAACATGGACTTTTTCGGTAGACTAAAATCATTTTTAAACCGAGTTCATTTAAAAATCCATGCTGAAGTTAGCGACGAAAACATTAAAACAGCTTTTATTTCTCAAACAAGTTATCAAGCAGTAATAACTTTTATGGCAAATGTACCAACAAATTTACAAAATATTCTTATTCAACAAAAACCAACTACTCTCGATTCGGTGTACACACTCTTAACCGAATTTAATTTACTCGAATCACAACTTAGATTTACAACTCAACACACCCCATTAATTAAAAACCACAATCAAAACGTTATACAACCTGCAAAACTTAATGTACCACACAGATTTCAGCAAAACCAACCATCATTTTTCCAGCAACCATCATTTTCACAATTCTTACCCAGACCTACATTTGCACAACAACTAAACCCAAATGTTAGACCCCAACAGTTTCCGCAACAAAATAATAACAATAATGTATGGAAATCTCAACCAATACCAATTCAACCCCGACAATTACCTCCCAGACAATTCCCTACTAATGCACAAGTTTTCGGCAAACCCCAAAATGTTTTTCACCCCAGAAATGCAATTCCAGCGAGAGACACCCCACAACCTATGTCCACATCCACTATTCTAACAAATCGACAACGTCAAATGCATAATATTGAAGTACAAGATAATAATCTTTCCTTCCCTACATGTGAAAATTTTGAAAATTACCAGTACGAAAACCAAAACTTTTCACAAGAAAATTTAGAAGACAGTTTCTCAACACAAAATGAATTATACCCAAATTTTTACGAAATCCAAAACGAACCTCAATCAGACGAAATACAAAAATTTTTCCAACCTGCCTCACGATCCACCATTGACTTAAATAACATTTGTTTAAAAACAGAACTTCCTTATCTTTATTTACCGCAAAAACAAATTACAGTTTTAATAGACTCTGGAGCATCCGACTCAATAATAACTCCAAAAATTGCAAGCCTTTATCAAAATCAAATTTTTGAAGAACCCTTTCAAGTAATAGCATGCCAACAAAAATTCGAAGCAAACAAAAATCTAAATTTGCAACTCTTATCTGACTTTGGAATAAAGAAAAATTTTAAAATGAGAATCTTGGATTGGCATAAACATTTTGACGCCCTTATAGGAACTAGCGATTTAGAAGACTTAAAAGCCATAGTAAATTACCAAGAAAAAAACTTAATAATAAATAATATAAAAATCCCCTTTGCTAATATGTATAATCAACCCCTTGAAAAATCTATAAGAAACTACAATAATTTATTAACTATTCCTGTTGACTATTATAATGGCGATGCAATTCTCCCATCTTTTCAAATCGGAGATTATATAATTCCCGACACTCTAATCAAAGTGCAAAATGGCCTTTGCCATTTACCAAAACCCCATTCAGAAATTGAAGTAAATTTTCTTGAACGAATGCATGTAATTCCCCAAGAACAAATTGTTTATAAAAAACAAACGAAACCAAGTAAAATTAACCCCAAATACATTCCCTTAAAAATTACTAAAATAAAAAATAACACTTTAACTGGAAAAACACCAAACAGGCAAAAAGCGAAAATTCATGTCAGAAATATTAAAAGAATAAGAAAGAAACCTAAAAAAGATGTTTCATTACAGGAGCCTCCTGACCCTTCTGACAACCCTCAACCAGGCCCTTCAAGTACATGAAGTTCCTACTACAGGGTATTACAATGAAAAAATCGATCAAGCCTTAGTTTTTGATCATAATCATAAGACATTTATTTATTTTAATCTTACACAAATTAAGTTTACTATAGCCCAACTAACAGTTACAAACGAAGTAATATTAAAATCAATCATATCTCAAAAATTAAACAATACTATTTTTCATAACAAACTAAATCATCTTAACAACCTTTTATATGACAGCTATGACATATACTCGCGTATTACGTCAGTTAACAAAAACGAAAGATACAAAAGAGGACTTTTTAACTTTCTTGGTTCAGGCGTAAAATTTATCACAGGCAACTTAGATAACGAAGATCTAGAACTAATAAACAAAAACATGAACATTTTAAAAAGCAACGAATACAAAATAATTCAAAAAATTAATGATTTCTCTTCATATGCAGGAAATATTACTCACACACTTAGCCGTGCTATTCAATCAATTAATGTTAACACCTTACAAATACACAACGAATTTGAGATAGTGAACACAGAGATTCAACTATTATTTAGCCTTCTTAATCAACAAACACAATTGGAAAATTTGCATAATTATTTGGAAAAAATATTGCGAACTATTTCTTTTGCCCATTTAGAAACTGTTAATCTCGAATTATTTTCAACTCAACAAATTACTGAACTTTGGTCATTTTTGCAACACCATTATGACGATAAAACCTTATGGTCCTTGCAGCATCTTTCGGAACTAACCTTAGTATGTAAGTCAGGAATTGTATTTTACGACGATATGATTGTATTAGTTCTTAAGATACCTATATTCACTAACCAAAAATGTAATCTAGAATTTATTTATCCTCTGCCAAACGAGCAAAATCAATTGTTAATTATACCTAGCAAATACTATTGTTCCTCTTGGTATTCAAATTGTATTGAAATTTCAAGAAAATGGATTTGCTATTCAAATATACAGTCAAACTGCACACTTAAAAATTGCACATCAGTACAAGTTCAAAACAATTTTGAAATTTCTCTTTTAACTTTCCAAAATAATCTTTTATTATGCTCTAAACAAACTCATGAAGTTTTTGAGAATTGTCAACAATTTAAGAAATTCAAAATTCCCAAATGCGCTTTACTAAATAGCAATTGCGAAATTATCTATAAAAATCAAAAATTTCTTACAAAAGATAATTTAATTGATTTTAGCACAACACTTAATACTAGCATTTTGCCAATCAACTCTACAATTAATTTAAAACTTGAACACATAAAAAGCCCAGAACTTATTTCACGGGATCTAAGTGAACCCATTTTTCTTGAAAATAGGTTTGCACATCATTCCTCCTATTTGGTTACAGTTATTATTTTAAGCATAATAAGCCTTTGTATAATATGTGCTATTTTTCTAATTAGGAAAAGAATTTATACAAAACTTTCACAACATGTAGAAAATTTTGTAACTTTTGAAAAAGTTAAGAAATATGTTCATGAGGACATGAACTTTTCTAAGGAGGGAGATGTTACGTCTCCACATTCTTTACCCATAAGTAGATAATTACACATTCACTGATATGTTTTTGAAAGTAAACGTTCTAATCATTATTTTAACATTAAGCATTAACCTTTCTAATGTAAACATCTTAATATAAAAACAAACGCACTTTTTCTTTCAGAATAGTCGTATAGATATACCAGTCAGTCTGTTCTTAGGTTTAGAAGTAGCAAGAGCTACATAGTTGTAAGCCGTAGTAATAAATAAAGTTTTTTAAAAAAAGTGATTTTCTGGTGGTGATCATTTAACTATATATTTTATATTTTTAAGCAAACATTTAGTATGTTCATCCCACCTGAAATGATTATTATTACTCCTAAATACTTTATCCTATTTACTCTAGTAATCTTTATATTTTGATTTGTATTAAGAATTGAATAGTCCGGTAAAGCTTTGGCGTATGAAGCAAAAGTTAATAAGTTGGTTTTTGTATCATTTAGAGTAAGTTTATTTTGCTGAAATCATTTGCTTAGTTCGTTAAAGTAATTTTCTTTTTTTTAAGCTCTTTCCAACCGTCATCAGCAAAATTTGCAATTTTACTTTCGCTTTCAATTTTTAGGAGATCATTAGCATATATTACAAATAAAAGAGGCGCCAGCACCGTCCCTTGTGGGACAACACAATTAACGGTCTTAAGGTCACTCTTAACAATATTTATTTCAACAAATTGTTTTCTATAGTTTAAGTAAGATTTTAATAAATTTAAAGCACTCCATGTATATCCAATTACTTGAAGTTTTTAAATTAATCTTTTGTGGCTAACAGTGTCAAATGCCTTAGTTAAGTCTACAAAAACACAGAGCGCAGCTTTTTTATTGTCTAGTACATTACAAAGATTGGAGCATAAGTTGAGTATAGCATCCCATCATCCTAACTATCAATTAATTACCTCAATTTCCTTTCCTTTCCCTGATAAACATATTTTTTGGTCTAGGAGCCCAAATTTTCTGAAAAATTCAAGATAAAGGAGAGTGGTATATATATATATATATACTAAGCTACCGCTTACTTAAATCGGATAAGATTTAAAGGGTGTACGACAGTAAAGCACAAAAAAATAGTAAAATAATATACACCACAACGAATGGATTTTCAGTACAAAGTCAAAATTCCACCTACAATAAAATCCTGCTCTCAAATCTGTCATGGGGCATTACCATAAAAATTATAAACTAAGTCTATTTAAGTGTAACGTATACAACCATTTTTTGGTCACCTATAATCCACGTCACCTACCTTTGATTATATAGGGTATGCCAAGGAAACCGCACTTTTTGAATTGATTATTACTTAAGCCCGTTTCTCACTATGCATTTTCTACATGTATCTTAAAAAGTTGCATGCATTTTGGGTGCTCACACCATGCATTTTCCGCAAAAAAGATGCATGGAATAGAATTTGAAGAAGAGCCTATCAATTATCAGCTCTTAAACTAAGATTAGGTTCTAGTTTTTAAAATTTTAATTATATGTTGGCTGATTTTTTTCTTTCCCTTGGCTAAAAATGAAATTTCTTGATGCACAGTGTAAACGCTTTTGGATTTCATGCATGCATCTAGCAAAAGATGAATCTGCAAGATGCACGGGGAAAATGCACAGTGGGAAACGGGCTTTAGCGAGAAACTGTTCGAGTTTACAGAAAAAAGAAGAACAAAAGACAAGACCTGAAAATTTAGAGATGCGGTGTCAAATTTGACATATCCTTAACATCCAAAATGACGGACCTACTTAAAAGATAATTTTTGACTCACCTAGATATTTTCTTTGTGGGATGCTGCAGTAAATCTCAAAAATCGGTTACAAAGTCATATTCTTTCGAAGCCTCTCAATTTATAAAAGCCCGTCTAGAAGTAAGGGTTTAAAAAGCTGAAATATATGGTTTGCCTGCAAAATCAAGCTTATTAAGAAAAAATCTGTTTTTTGAAAAGCAACAACTTTTCCAAAAATTGACCAATTTTACTAAGCTTGGACTTTTTAAAAATCATAGGCCTTGAGACAATGGGCATTTTTAACTTTCGTTAAAAAAATTTCTGTACGGGTGGTCCAAATTGAGGGGCCTCTATAGGTTTGGGTTTTTGCAGCATAGTTAGCCCAAAACTAATATACATGTTACGGGCTCGATTTTCAGGAGAAGCCGAAAACTAAAAACCGCATTGCGATATGTCAAAGAGTTTCTGAGCTACAGGGTGTTTCTCAAAAATGTGCGTTTCTAAAAACCCTCTACAACTTTTTTATTTGTAACGATAGAGATTTTCATTAATAATATTTTTTGAAGATTTTTTAAAGACAAATCTACCTGTTTCACCGAGATATCACACAAAGTTATATTTCTTTACATGGGATACCCCCAATTTTTCTAAAAATTCAGTTTTCTAATTAAATTTTCTGCAACCTATTTTTATTAAATAGTTTAAAAGATATTTGCATATTTTAATATTTACCATAGTAGGCGCTGTGCCCCTAAATTTGTAAATAAAATTTTATTGTTTTTTTTTTATACAAAATCAAGTTGGCTACGACACGAGGGGACACAGCAACCTCGAACTTTAACTTCTAGTTTACTATAATTACCAACCCTAAAATAAAAAACAAAAATAAAATTATTAAAAGTTTTTATTTAAAATTTTTATTAATTAAACTATGTAACACCTAAAATCTACATCTAACAATTTTCTTTAATGCTAAAACAAATGCTCACATTGACGGCCGTTTTCTTGTAAACATATCCTACATCTTCTCTTGATGCTATTTTCTGCATTAAGAAGTTCTACCGCACGAATCTGCCTGAATGCAGTACGTAGTGCCTCTTCCAATTCCCTTCTAGTAGTTGGGCAATTTCGAAATACAAGGTCTTTGACTCTCCCTCACAAAAAGAAGTCGCAAGGGGTTAGGTCTGGAGACCTGGGGGGCCAATATATAGGACCTTCATTTCCGATCCAGTTTTCGGCAAACAAATTTCCATCAAAAATATATGGCCCAATAATTTGTCCTTTGTAGATGCCTACCCATATCTTAAAACTGAACCTTCCCTGATTCGCTTGTTTCACCATAATATGGGGATTTTGCTGTTTCCAGTAATAGCAGTTATATCTGGTGAATATTCCATCACTAGAAATCGTTGCATCATCCGTCCAAATAACTTTTCTGGCAAAATCGGGGTCTTCTTGGCTTTTATTTAGGTACCACCTGCAAAATGCACGTCTTGGAGCAAAATCTCGTTGCCGTAATTGGTGCACCCGAACGGCATTGCTGCGTGGAATTCCAGTGTTTCTCTCCATGGCCCTGGTAGAAGTATTAGGGTTAATTTCTATTTCTCCTAGAACCGTTAGTCCTTCCAACTCTCTATCTCTGACTAGGCTTCTATACGTCCTAGGCCGCGGTTTTGTAAAAGATCCGTATTCTTGTAGATGACGTTTTAACTTCAAAAATATTTTTGAGCTAGGTTGCCTTCTTTCCGGATATCTCTGGAAATATAGATTTAACGCCGTCTGTC
Organism: Oxystoma pomonae; assembly: GCA_963921995.1. Taxonomy (NCBI): domain Eukaryota; kingdom Metazoa; phylum Arthropoda; class Insecta; order Coleoptera; family Brentidae; genus Oxystoma; species Oxystoma pomonae. The sequence continues at coordinate 86,258,450 of OY998166.1, read as the reverse complement.
GATTTTCGTTACTTTTAATTTAACATTTTATCATATCGTACTTTTCAAAGTTTTCAAACATTTTTATATCTTGACGAAGACGCCACTTTTGACACTTAAGCTCGATTATCATGTCAATTGTTTTTATTTGATCATAGCTACCTAGATATATAACCTAAAACTGCATAGGTCAGAGTTAAACACAGCCTACAACATTAATTATTAAAAATTGCAGATATCTGTTTAACTACTTAATAAAAATAGGTGTATGACACATCGTTTAACTGGAAATGTTTTTACAAAACTAATTTTTTTAAAAAAATTGGGGTATTCCCTTTAAAAAAATGTAACTTTTTGTTATATCTCGTGAACTAATGGCTTTAAGACAAAATCGGTGAAACAGGTTGATTTTTCCTTAAAAAATCTTCAAAAAATTTTTTTAATGAAAATCTCTATCTTTACAAATAAAAAAGTTGTAGTGGGTTTTTAGAAACGCACATTTTTGAGAATCACCCTGTAGCTCAGAAATGCTTTGACATATCGCAATGCGGTTTTTAGTTTTCGACTTCTCTTGAAAACATTAATTACAAAGACATTCCTTAATTATTTTGGGAAAACACTTAAAATATTTGGTTAAGAAATAAGGTAGTATTAAATTTCAGACTTTGCCTCGATTCACCTTCATACAATTAGATTTTCAAAAGGAAACCGAGGCAAACTATCTTATTTCTTAAGAATGGATATTATTTTTTTTTCAGTCAGTGACCTTAGCTCAGAATATATCGAAGTGACATTCACAACGGGTCATATGACATCCATACATTTTGGAGTCAAATAAACATCAGCATTGGCTGAATTTTGAACAGAAGGCACATTCTGTAAAATCTAAGACACATCTTAGAAGCACTTTTTTTATTTTGACCCGAATAAGCTAAAATATTTTCTAAGTAGATAGATAAATATGGTCTATTTAAATGCTTAAAGCTTCTTTCTTTCTTCACTGAATTTTTAAAATGTTACATCGATGTGCTTTTAAAGAATGTAGCTTTATAACCAATGTTTAAGATTAAATAAATTATTGCACATTAAAAAATATAGGAGGGTCAAAAAAACAAAAAACTTATTTTTTAAAGAGGTCCACCAGCTTGGACTTTTAGGAAATGTCAAATTTCCAACCAACCGGTACTCTGTGATTTATCTGTATATATATATATTATTGAAATTGGACAGTTTCTTGCTTAGTTATAATCATTTAAAAAAGTGCGGTTCTTTTGGCACACCAGTGGTGTAGCAACCCGAGGAAAAGCTTCAGGGCCCGGCGATGTAAGGGGGCCCACTGCTCAGTCAGTATTTCCAGTAAATCAAATTGTTTATTTATTTTACTAAACCGTCTAAAACCCGATGCTAATTTTATTAGGCCTGCTCTTTTTTCCTCTCTTACGAAACCTAACATCACAACTCTCATACCCAATTTTTCTGTTATTGATCAGGTTAGAGGTCAAATTGAGAATCAATTGGATGTGATGGCAGTATGCGATTATTTTGATTTTTTTGTATCCCAGAACCATTACCAGTTCTACTGAAGAAATTCTTCTAAAAAAGTGTAAATGCTTTTATAACAAATATTTTGAAATTGTAGAGCTGTTTATAGTAATTGACTATAGACAGACATCTTTTACCAATTGTAAAAAACGATTTAAATAATGATGTGTCGACTAGCGATATTTTTAAGCTAATAATAATTATCAAACAATACGGAATTCTAGAAAGTAAGTTTGTTACCGCATTGACAACTCTTGAGAGGATGTTTAGTAAATTAGAACTATTTAAAGATTACTTTAGATCACAAATGGGTTAAAATAGATTAAGCAGCTTAGCTGTACTTTCAATAGAAAAGAAAGTTGCTTACGAAATGGACTTAACGACTCTAATAAAAGAATTTGCGATTACTTTAGATCACAAACGGGTCAAAATAGATTAAACAGCTTAGCTTTACTTTCAATAGAAAAGAAAGTGGCTTACGAAATGGACCTAACGACTCTAATAAAAGAATTTGCCAATGAAAAAGAGAGGAAAAAGGGTTTTTAAATGATTGACCTCTCAACAGTTTCCACTGTTACTAATTATGTTAACAAAAAAAATACGGTAAATAAAATAAATAACAATATTATACATCTAATAGTATGGTACGCCGCTGTTGCACACCCTATATAACCGCTAAAAATAAATAAGACCAAGGCCCCACCATTTTTCCTGCTCTCCGTCCGGCTCTCAGGTTGAGGTCTTATGCTGTTGCAGCGTGAGAGCAGAGGGCTGAGGCAAGGAAAAATGGTCGATGATTAGTATGCCAATCTCTGGTAGTTATATATAAATAATGGGGAGGGATTCGGTGCGCTTAAACGTCAATATTTCTCAGCGCAAAAAAAGGTCTTGATAAAAGTTATTTGTAAACCTGTACTGTCTACGCCACTGGTCTAAGTTTTTCTTAATTATCCGATAGGTACGCGAATAAGCCATTAGAGCTAAACTGTCGACCTGACGATACTGCAACACAATTCCTGTTAAGAACGCCTGCTACTATGGCGAGATCGTGTCGTTGCTCCTCCAGTCTTAATAGTTTCGGAGATATCGGTGCTGATAAGCGGTGGTACGCTAATTAGTGAAGAGGCGCTCTAAAGGTGGTACCTATTTATATCGAGTGGGTACCATATTAGGATGAAGACACGGAAAGTTGGTCTTCTAAATAATATAACTTTGAAATGCATTGACCTCTTTTGACATTGAAGGTAAATAATTATTTCTGACTCCATGCAAAAATGTTCAGAACTAAAAAAAGTTTTTATAGTTCAAAATCTCGTCTCAAAAAATGTCAAAACATATCATTCAAAACTTATTAAAACTAAAAATTATAAATTGTCCTTATATTTAAAGAAGCAAACATTAAACATGACAATAATAAGTGGTATAAAAATCCTTTTAAATGAGATATAAAATTGTAATTAACCGCGGAGGGTTAACTCCACTGATCCATGTAGAAACTCAAAAATCGACTTCCCATATTTTTGCTCTCGGCGCTTTTTACTTTTTGAAAATAAACACTCAGTTCTCACCTAGTGATGCCTATACTGACCCCTAAAACGTATCACGTAAAACTGATCATAAAAGAACTGCAAAATCAAGTTGCGTCAGGTTTTTTGCTAATTAGGAGGCGCACTCCTGAGTAGATGTAAATAATAAGCCTTCGCGGTATAACATATTGTTGTATATTGGAATTAGCAAAACAGTTGTTGTTTCTTGAACTATTGTTTAAGATCCAGAAAAAGATCCTGGACTCTTGTGAAGATGATGAAAAACACGCCTTCGTCCAGCATGACGGCTATTAGATATCCCGACGTCACCAAAAACTTGAGAGGTTATCGCTAAATAGTTTCCTAATAGATTTATCCCCAATCCTGAATCAGTTACTTAACTTCTTATGGAAAAATGTTAACTCTGGATTCTCAAGGCTTAGCGCATTCTGAAAAAAGAAGATTATCGTTTTTAATTGGTCACAATTACAAGGGATAAAACCTCCCAAAAAGATTATAAATTAATTTTACGGGTCAAAAAAAGGTGACCTTTAAGTTTTGTCAGTTTAGTAATCATTTTTGACAGTATTTAATAAGAGATGGATTTTCTCCTAAAATGAGGTTACTAAGAGACTTTTCATATATCTTTTTAAAAACAAATTCTTAAAAATGCATTCTTAAAAATGCATATCAATTTACTGGGACCTATTTTTGGTTAAGTAAAAAAATTATATTGGATTTATTTACGTTTCATAAATATTTACTATTGTCCAAAAATATTCATCGCTTGTCACGCCATCTTGTGGTTTACGTCTGAGCTTCATTATTATTCTAGGAGCGTAAATGGTCCATTACAGTCGTGTTGGGACGTTCGTTAAATTAATTAAATTTATTAAAACCTTATTGTGTTTTACTGGGTAGAAGTAAGGGAGATTTTTGAACGAACTATTCAAGTGTTGATTTGGGTAACTCACTACTATCAAAGTAAGTTTAACCCCCTAAACCCACATTTGACATTTGGTGGAGGTGCCGGGTAAATCTTAGAAACTATTTAGCGATCCCCTCTCAAGTTTTTCGAGACGTCACAAAATGCCGGACGAAGGCGTGTTTTTGATCATGTTCACAATAGTCCAGGATCTTTTTCTGGATCTCAAACAATAGTTCAAGAGCCAACAACTATTTCGCTAACTCCAATATACTACAATTTTTGTTTGCTAACATGTGCATTTATCCGTCCTTAATTCGAAATAGCAGTATTGCTTACACCTCAAAATTATGGCTAAGGGCATGGCCCACCACCCCAATCACCTTTTTAGGTCCTGACCGAAAATCAACTGGTGTGCCCGTCCCCATTCTTGCCTAATAAGGGTTCCTAATAAGGGGTACAGTGTGTCCCATTTAAAGCACCACCAAGGATTTCTCGAAAATAGCTAAAAATTTAGATAAACCTTGAAGCAGGTCGATTTAGTTTGCGAAGATGGATTTTCTCCTAAAATGAGGTTACTAAGAGACTTTTCATATATCTTTTTAAAAACAAATTCTTAAAAATGCTTACTATATCAATTTACCGGGACCTATTTTTGGTTAAGTAAAAAAATTATATTGGATTTATTTACGTTTCATAAATATTTATTATTGTCCAAAAAATATAGAAAAATAATTCAAATTTTTGCGTCAATTAGTGCTCTTATAAATTAAAGTTTCATCTCTTGTCACGCCATCTCGTGGTTTACGTCTGAGCTTCATTATTATCCTTGAAGCGTAAATAGTCCATTACATTCGTGTTGGGACGCTCGTTAAATTAATTAAATTTATTAAAACCTAATTGTGTTTTACTGTGTAAAAGTAAGAGAGATTTTTGAACGAACTATTCAAGTGTTGGTTTGGGTAACTCACTACTATCAAATTAAGTGTAACCCCCTAAACCCACATTTGACATTTGGTGGAGGTGCCGGGACACTATTTAGCAATCCCCTCTCAAGTTTTTCATGAGGTCGCAAAATGCCGGACGAAGGCGTGTTTTTGATCATGTTCACAATAGTCCAGGATCTTTTTCTGGATCTCAAATAATAGTTCAAGAGCCAACAACTATTTCGCTAATTCCAATATACACTATCGGCATCATAAAAGTGGTACGTGATAAACATAGGTATTTCTTAAATTGTATGGTTAACTACCGGATTACATTTTGTGACAGACTGGTACTAAAATGTGAAAATATTGACATCAAAGATTGCTTTCAAACATAATTTTTAAATTAGAATAATACGCTAACGCATAAAACAATTGTAACAAAAATTAAAAAACACAACTGTAACGAAAATTATAAAGCAATAGAAACAAATTATTAGGTATATAAATTTTAGTCAAATTACCAAGAAAATAAGCGTGCTGTAAATATAAAGGGGTATGTCACCTTTCTTGGTAGAGAATCAGCCAAAATTTCAAAAAGGTTTTCATTTTCACCAATCACTTCTTCATAAACATTGACTATTAACTGGATCAAGTGATGTTGATTTCCCGGCACAATATTAGAGCTTTCCAGCTTTTTTGAAATTAAACCCCATATATTTTCCATAAGATTGGCATCTGGGGTTTTCGCAGGCCAAGGAAGAACTTCAATATTTTGCTACTGAAACCAAATTTGGCAAATTCTGGCCGTATGAGCAGGGCAGTTGTCTTGTTGAAAAATAAACTGGCCTTGATAAAGTTCTGTGACGGCTGGAAGCATGGGGTTCTCTAAAATGTCCACGTAAAGCAGAAATCCAACCCCACATATTTGACGAAAATCTTCCAGCGCGATCGTTGTTACCAGCAATATATCTTCCCTCATATCGCGTTCTTGGTGGACGATACACCCGAATTTGTTTTCTGTCACTACAGGACTGGAACATTTTTTCATCGGAAAATATTACCTTTCGCCAAAACTCTGGTTCCTTTAGAGAGTAATTAAGGGCAAAAAGTAACCTGGCCTGTTTTTTTTTCATTCGTAATTTTTTTAGCAGCTACACGACATCTTAAATTAGACCCTTTCCTTACGCGATTTCGTGCCACTCTTACACATCCTGGAAATTGGGTTAATCTCTTTGCCTTGTTCATCAGTTGAAACTTTCAATAAATCAGTCCCTTGTTTTCTCTCTATTGTCTGATCTTCTTCCCATCGTTTTTTAATTTTTATAATTGTGGTTTTACTGCGTCCATAATGTCTAACCACGTCCCTAATTGACCATCCTATTTGTAGTTTTGCCAGGAGTTGGGCTTTCTCAAACAAAGAAATTTGTGGAGGCATTTTTTATTTATTTGTCAGACTGAAATACAGAATGACATACTTTGACAGTTTAAGAAAAATACAATAATGGGTGACTTTGTAAAAATAGACCAAGGTATTACAACAAAAAGTATTGTGTACCACTTTTATGATGCCGATAGTGTACTACAATACGATCACCATTTTTTGCTGACATGTGCATTTACACCTCAAAATTATGGCTAAGGGCATGGCCCACCACCCCAATCACCTTTTTATGTCCTGACCGAAGATCAACTGGTGTGCCCGTCCCCATTCTTTCCTAATAGGGGTCCGCCATACAATTGTTGAGAGCTTGAATACAGTGTGTCCCATTTAAAGCACCACCAAGGATTTCTCGAAAATAGCTAAAAATTTAGATAAACCTTGAAGCAGGTCGATTTAGTTTTCGAAGGGGATACTTTTTGACTCTCTTGAAATTTTTGTTGCACACGCCTCCATTGAGGGATAAACTTTATCTCTACATTTTGAATGGGGAAATGGGGTCGAGTGATACCTTGTCTTGAAGGTCTTCCAAATGCATTTACAAAAGTGTTAAAATTTTAAACATCCAGCGATAAGCTAATATCTATACTGAAATAAGAGTGCTCAAATAAAGGTTGTTGGCCAACTGTCCGAAGAGGTCCAAATAAGAAGAGGTGTGCGACAAGGTTGTATATTGTCTCCGATGTTGTTTAAGATCTATAGTAACAAAATAATAGAGAATGCACTTCATAACTGCGAAGAGGGTCTGACCATAAACGGCATAAAAATCAAGAACCTACGATTTGCCGACGACACTGTCATAATAGCATACACGCTGGAAGTTCGCAATTCGGGCTCAGCTGAAATGTTGAAAAAACAAAATCGATGGTTATATCCAAGGAAAGAAAATCAGAGGTATGTTAGAAGTAAATGAGCAGCAAGTCGAACCCGTGGATTCATACAAATACTTGGGTTGCCTCCTCAATGAGAACATGCAATAAGTTCGTGCAAGAATTGAACATGCCATATCATCTCTTATCAAAATGAAATCAGTGTTGTGTAGTCGCTATCCTAATACCACTCTCCGAATTCGTGTGCTTTGTTATTATGTTTTTAGCATCTTATATTATGGCATGGAGGCATGGACACTGACTGAGGTCATGTGCAAAAAGTTAGAAGCATTCGAGATGTGGTGTTACCGTAGAATACTAAGGATATCTAGGATGGAGAGATTAACTAATGTGGATGTTTTGCTTAGAATATATAAAGATCATGAAGTTTTATTTACCATCAAAAACGAAAACTTGAATATTTTGGCCATATTTTGAGAAATGACAAATATAAACTTTTAAAATTGATAATAGAAGGCAAAATTGAAGTCAGAAGAGGTCCGGGTCGTAGACGGATATCATGGCTTAAAAATCTTAGACAATCGTATGGTGTTAGTACTACGACACTTTTCCGGAAAGCAGTGGACAGGGTACAGATCGCGCTGATGATAGCCAACGTTCGAAGAGAGCATGACATTTAAAAAAGAAAAAGCGATAAGCTTCCGAGATATTTATTACTAAAGTTGCATAGATCAATGTAAAAGTCGTTTTTCTAGCCAACAATTATTAATGTTACACCTCAATCTAAATTCCCCGGACCAATTTCAATACGGCGGCTGACAGTTAAGCACAGAAGCTAAATGGAACTGTCATTGTCATTGTAAAAAACTGTCAATTCAAATTTTAAATTAGATTATTCCGTAAAAAATCAAAAAAAGTGGTTTGAGTTATGTCTTAATTTTTACAAAATATTCCTTCCATTCAAAGTTCAGCCACTTTTTGTTTGATGTTTTTTCACTTGAGAATGTATGGATCACATGACCCGTTTTGAACGTCACTTAGACATTTCCTGAGCTAAGGTCACTGACAGAAAAAAAAGAATGTCTTCTCTTAAATCTTTTTTTTATAAGCATACCGTCAGCTAAATGTTGTCAAAACCCTTTGTTGAAGTTCTTCATTTACCAAACATAAAATTGAAAAGCCCAAATTGTCTTTCTATAGTCTCGCTTTTATGTAACTGCAATCGGATCAGACTCGTTTAATAAATATAAAATAAAAAATAACTGATTCATAAAAAAATCCTATCAATGGCGGAGAAAAGTTATCGACAGACGTCGAGGTGGCATAAAAATGCTATTTAAAACGGTCGACAGCTTTAGAGAATGGCGAAATGACGACTCGTATAGGACAGGCTCTGCAAGAGTATCAAAGTATAGACAGACCATTTAAAAGCAGTCTTAACTCTAATAATATCAAAATTATAAAAGTTAGTTTGAGGTAGTACTACTTAAAACGATATTGTAGTGATCAAAAATGCGGTCGGAAAGGCACCCGTTGTTACCAATTTAACAAAAATGTATTTATTGTGAGAAAAGTGATAAAAAGTAATTTAAAAAATGTTGAATAGTCGGCGTTTTTTATTTTTGAAATATCTTTCATTTTGGACTTTTCTATATTCTGTCGTCAATTACAGCAACAATTTTATAAGAAATATCTCACTTTAATCAATCGCTTTTCTAACCAAACAGTTTCATCATTTTACTCTCACTCGTACTGTCTTATATCTACAGTTTTAACAATTTAAGATAATCTAATCCTTAACTCTTTTTCTGGCCGATCGTTTGGTTCATCATCACAAATTATTTCGTAAATTCCTGCTATTTTATGAGATGTACTAGAAGATGAGTTTCTTGAGATATCTTTAAATCATTCACAGACTTAGTTCTTAAAATACTATATCAGAATCATAAATGGTTCCATTTGAGAAGTATTGAAATTTTGAAGATCAATTTTTTTATGCCTTCTAATTAAGCTATCTACTAGTCCTACGTAATTACCGTAAAATAATGATACGTTTTTCATTTTCAAACAAAGGTATAAGATTTTCACTTTAGAATAAAAACTTCTAAGGAACTTGCTGCTTGCTTCGAGTATCGAAGATTTGTATGCCCCTATGGAAAATAAGCAATTGCGTATGAAATTCTGAAAATTGTGAAGAACCATAAAACGCTCATAAATAGGAACAAGGGTTTAATCTCTAACAGCACTAGTGTATAACCTTTAGTTTTGGACATTCTTTTTAATCTTCTCTTAAAGATGATAACTTAGTTAGCACATAAAAAAATTAAAGATTAGGTTAAGTGGTAAAATGTTTTAGAAGTTAATAGGGATATTTTTGAACGCTTACTTGATACTTCGTAGTGGTTGTGGTACTTACTGCATCTGCGCAATAGCTAACCGACATTCCGTTGTGGTAATTAACCACTACCACTGCAGTAAGCTACGAATCCATTTCGTTGTGCTTGTGGTTATTTTGTTTTGTCCCACTTATTTTGTAAAACTAAGCCAAATTTTGACAAGTGACAGTTTTTAATATATTCCCAAAACTCTCTTAAATTTGTCAAAATTTTAAGCGTTCCAAAATTTCCTTATTAATTGGCAGCATAAAGCAAATGCTCCAGTCCCCTAAGTGGTAAGTGGTATTACTTTTCTTTAATCCCTTATTCTCGTGTAGAAAAGCAAAGCGACCAAGAGACAGATTTATAATTCAAAAGTAAAACCGGCCCATTGTATTCGGACTCGTATTAGTATAGAGAGAGGTTGTCCAGAATCCAAATCACGTGGAGACCATTAGGGTTTCCGGTCGCTGATGCCTATACTATGATGGCTGATTTAGGTTGATGCGGCGACATGAAGGATCAACTTTTTTTGTTTCAGGAGACCTAACGGTAAAACAATGAAATGGGCGAAAGAAAAATCGAAAAGGCATAACGTCAAAAATAATAAAAAACAGATATTTTAGCAAACCTCACACAAACTTGCATTACCTTATACAAAGTATTATAGAGGTTGTCACAATACCGGTAAGTAAGAGACTTCGACACAAAACAATCGGTGCCTTTTGACTTTTTGAGGAAAAAGTGTTGGTTGGTTATCTCAGTTTCGTCTCTTTATTTGATCGGCTGTAACTTTGACATGAATTATCTAAACTTATGATTGACGTTTGAAAATTTTGGTGTCATAATTAAGGAGTAACCAGTTATATATCAAAGGGTATTGTGCACATCTCTAGTTCTCTATCCAATTCCTAGGTAGCCACAAACCGCGCATATCTGACTCTTTCTCCCTTAGGAATAGGGAAAAAGACAGGTATGTGTCAACGTCGAACAGTAACAGTAACGTCGAGTTTAAAAATATTATATCCAGCAATTCAAACTCTTCTTTCCATAGAAGTCAAAGTAATTAAATTAAGATAATGTATGAAGTGAGTTAAAAATGTATTACCTCAAAGAGGCACCAGTTAAAGAAATGTCTCACTGTCTTATGTCTTAATCAATTTTTTAAGGTGATAGCAAATAACTATGAGGTACTATAATGGCCCAAGGATCGAAAAATGATTACAAATAAGAACTTTAAAAACAAAGCAAATAATGTAAATTCAGAGTTACCCTTGGTTAAGACCAAAGGTCAAAACTTTACTGCGCATGCCTGATGCACCCTGCTCGTGCCCAGATGAGTTTTTAACTTTGCAATTCTCTCAGATTAACTTGATTAGGGGAGTTATTAGGGAGTTATTATCGCCACGGCTTTTTTTCGGAAACTGCCTTTATAGTATCTCATAGTAATATGGGTGGGGAGAATGAGGCTTTTTGTTAATATTAACACTCAATTCGTAAGATTTCAAATGTTCTTTCAGCTTAAATAATCCTTAATGTTCTTATTATAACTGACTATAAAAGAAAAGCATTTACCTATTACTTTATCAATTAAAAAAGATCATCGTTTAAAAAGAAAGCCAAGGTGTAGTACGCAGTAGTCAATTAAAAAAGTCGGAACCGATAAAGAAACCTTAGTTGTCATGTCCATTGAGGATTTAGAAGCTGTGGGAAAATTAAGGACTTAATGGCCATTAGATAATGACTTTCGTTAGGATTTAGATTGATTCATTGATCAAATTTATTTTTAGCTTTTAATGGTTTGTCTAGATTATAAAGGGCATCGGTAGCTTTATCATTTTCAATTGTCAACTTAAAGAGATTTTGGTAAGTGTTTGTTAACGAATTGCTTTTTTTGGAACCGTTGCTGGTTCGAAGATAATTTGTTTACTTCGGATGCGAAACGTTGACAATTGAACTTACAATCAAGACGTTTTAATCGATATAAATTGGACTTTTTATACATTTTTAGGAACCTTTTTTTACTATTTTTTTGGCTCCACTTCATTTATAATTTTGTTTGAAACTCAGGACCCTTGAAAATCCTTCCATTAGGGATTGTAACATTATACTCTCGATGTGTTTTTTGATGTAAAATACTATACTCAGCGACATATCAGTGAAAATATTGGTTGAATTTGCAAACAGGGTAAACTAGGAAAATTTTTAGGTTTGTCAAAATCCATTAGTATAAATAATAACATAATAAAAAAAGTATTGTTAGATAAAAGTAAATTAATACACAAAAAAATAGTAATTTACTTAAGAACCAAAGAAGATAGGCGCGGACATGGAATTGATAATTAAACATCTTTGATCGTGTTTAGTCAACATTTAATCCATTATAAGATAAGAGAAAACTACATGATGTTGATATTATCAGCAATTTCTAGCTGGTGGCGCCAAACTACATCCAAGGTTCTCACACGACTTTACTTACATCACGATCATAACTTTAATCTATCTTTATGTAATCAGAACTTTTCGATTAATTAAGGATTATAGGAATATTGATAATAATTCCTACATAGAAATGATTAAGAATATAAGTTTTGATTTCTTTCCGTAAATTGGAAACTTTCGCAAAATATTAATTTGTGTGCTTTCTCTGGGACTTAAAAAACTTATTGAACATAAGCAAAATGAAAACTGTGTTATACTGATACAAATTGTAAAGAATTTTTTTTTCAAGGGTCTCAAGGGGAAATCTTGCATAAGACGCCCGAACTACTCTCCTGCCAAAGTCATTTCTCCTCTACCAGGAGAGCCCGGGTAGTGTCGGATTCCTATCGACTAAAACCCCTCGATTGTGACTCCAACCTGTTTGGTGGCAAGCTACAGTCCCTGCACTGCAGCCATTTTTGGCTTATTGTGCACCCTCTTAGTTCCTAGGGTAACCACTCCATTAATTTTGTCCCCTGAGCAAGTTTGTACAGGTCCTTAATGGAGTAGTCCCCAGTCGATATTGGGTCTAGTTCAAATTCCCCAAATATTAGGTGCCTTTTGCGATCCAGTGCCTCGCATTAGCATATTACATGATCTACTGTTTCCGGTTCCTGATTGCATAGTCTGCAGCTCAGGTCTCTGTGATACAGGCCCATGTTGTTTAGGTAAACTTTCATGATTAGCAGGTATTTCGTGAGTTTGCCATTCAGGCCTTTGATAAAGCCCCTGTCTTTCTAGCCAGTGGCTTTCGTGTTTTTCCCTTATCCTGAGTTTGACATGTGACCTTATTGTACATTTTGGTACCCCCAGGGCTGGTTCTGGGCCAATATACTTTTTTGACGATCCTTGTCTTGCAAGTTCGTCAATTTTTTCATTGGCTTGGATACCTCTCTGTTTTGGCACCCATACTTATTTGATTGTTATGTTCCGCCAGTTTCATTAGTTCAGCAAGGCACTCCCACACTAGCTTTGAGGTGACCTTCGGGTACATAAAAGCCATAATGGCTGCCTGGCTATCTGAGTAGATATGGTTTGACCAAAGTATCCCATTCTATTGTTCTCTCTTGCGCATTCTAGGATGGCAAAGATCAAATCAGTCCTTCCTGTGGCAGCGGGTTATTTTGTCCTGACCACGCTACTCTCTCCTGTATAATTACTTCTAGAGTTGATCGTCTAAAGAGTTTAGTCAATATTTAACCTTTAAAATGGTGTGCATGTATAGTAACAAATTGGCATAAAACCACTTCTGCCCTAAATTTTTTTAAATTTTATATTTTTTTTCCTACTAGCATGCGGAAAACACCACTTTTCCGCACGCATTTTAGTCTTGAAAGTGGCACTTTTCCGCACTAGTGCATCAAATTTCCACAACAAAAAAACTACTGCAATCCGCTATTAATCTGCAGAATGCGACAAATTGTACGTTTGCCATTATTATTAATAATAAGCAGCGAGTAGCAAGTATAGTGTTGTAGTAATGTATTTTTTATTAAAAAATAAAAAAACTTAAGATTTTGTTTTTACGTTTTCCTCACGCTAATAGAAAAAATAGAGTTCCTAACACGTGCTGAAAGTGTCTTTTCCACTTTTGATTGCATGGCCGAACTCCACTACGCGTCGTTCGGCCAACTGCAATCGCGTGCGGAAAAGTAGCACTTTCAGCACTAGTTAGAAAATATACTATAGTGATTGGTCATTCAAGTTCCTGTAAAACTAAATGCAATTGACCAAAGTAATTATGGTTAACTTTTTACTCTTCTAAAGTCCAGCTTAAAGAGTCTTAAAGCAATGTGTGCAACATAATTAGGAGAAGGAGTTCGAGTCAGTTCAATAGGCGATAAGATCGACACATTATTAGACACTCTGGTGATTGCAATCACACTACGTGAACCGTAATGGCCGCTATATGTCTAAAGACGCCTTAATCAACTCGTGGTTTAAGACAATTACGAGTATTTCAGTAGCAGCCGAGTTTGTTATCTTGAGCGAATTTTTTTAAAGTCACGACCATGCCATGAATGACATAAATAAAGGTAGAACAACGATCCGCTAATTCATTATTGGCTTTTGCCTGAGTCTTAGCACCTTCTGAAGCAAAAGCAAATTTAATATTAAAGAATGCTTTGACATTTAAAATGATTTAAATATTTTATCCATATAACTATGAGATACTATAACGGCCCAATTGCCGCAAAATGTATAACGAAAATAACTTTGAAAAACAAAGAAGAAAATTCAAAATCGCGGTTGGCTTTGAAACTGTTTGGGCCACCAGGCCATAAACAAAAAATCTACTGCGCATGCACTAACAAATCGATGCCTGGTGTCGTAGTGACCTTACCTTACTTACTAACCTTTGATTTTATTTAATTGAATTTATTTATTATATTATGGATAAAACATCTCCACCCGCAAGTTTAACCTTACTCGAGGGTTTCAATCCACAAGGTAAATCCGTTACATGAGGACATGGCCCCAAGTGTTGAACCCACTGCCTGAGAAAACTGGGGATTGTCGAAAAGTTCACATTTTTGACGAGTTATGGTTTTGCCAATGTTATTGCGGAGTTTTTGTGTTTTAAAATTTTGTGGCGCTATTTTCTGTGATTGCGTGCGTTATTATTACGCGGGAAACACTAGGCAACAATTTTTCGATTTTTTTTACGATAGTGTCCACTCTTTTAATAGATTTTCCAAAAGTAAACAAAAATATTAAACAAAAACCTACATTTTTGCTTTCACTTCTGACGCAATCGACGCGCCTGCCCATTACACTCCTCGTCTATGAAGTTTTTCCAGGCCAACTTGATTGGAAGAGTTATTATCGGTACGCATTTTTCTCGGGAAAAACAAGGGGAGAGCCGTTATATTATCTAATAGTTATACGATTTTATTCAACACCTGATACAGTCATTATTGATGACGTTTCCGAAAAGTAAACTATCAAATAACACACTAGTCACTGGCGATCACTTGGGGTTGCTTACAATCGAGAAATATAAAGGTGCAGTTGGTAAATTTAAGTACATTTTACAAAACATTTTGCATTTCTAATTTTTTTAAACAACAACAATAAAAAAACTCAAAGTTTCAGATAACTTCGAAATCGCTTGTTATATTAGTTGGGAAAATGGCCTTTATTCGCCCCCCAATCAAATGCCTTCGGATCATCGGTTACACTACTGTGTTGTAAACCAATCCACTAGTGAATTATGATTTATAACCCAAGCTTTTTTTTAAGGTAATAGGTATTTATTTATTACTGTTATTTGAAATACGAGTATTTAAATAAAAATTAATAGTAAACGAAAGTGTAATACTTTTTGACGAATTTACAATGAATTTTTCTTGGTTTACTTTATGATTATTGGTGGTTTCGGATTGGTGCTCCCTTGATTTTTTTTCTGCAATTTTAATTTTGTAGATAGCCCTTCGCTATAGTGACTGACATTCATCCCTTATGACGCTTTAGAGTGGTCATGATTGCCCTAACATTCATCCCTTATGACGCTTTAGAGTGGTCATGATTGCCCTAATACTGGCCAGCAATGAATGATACTGTTTAAGTTCCTTGAATCCATCCATTCCGTAAAGGTTTTTTTTAACTCTTTCTCATAGCAATCACGGGATTTTTGTGATAGAATCTGCTGGTCTGCCTCCTCTGCTTCTGTTATAATTAAATATCCTCGAGCACGAATTCTGTGAATTAAATAAATTTTTGTAATTTAAAATTTAAAGTTTTCATCTGTTACAAAAAAATTATTGAAGTTAATTTTAATAAAAAAATATTTACATTGTAGTTGTTCGATAAAACGTTTTATGCCACTCGTGTGTTATGTTTTATAAGCCACTTGAGAAACATAACACTTAAGTGGCATACTACATTTTGTCTAAAAACTGAAAACTATATAAAAAATAAAATTTTTGTCCAATGTAAACACTTAAGTGTCGGACTGACTTTTAATAATATTTTAGTCTAGATTTTTGTTGATTGCTTCAGACAGCGTGAGTTATAATCCGTGACACACTAATGAGTTATTTGATAATTTATTAGTTCCAAACGGTATAAATAAAGAATGACCATAACTTGTAGGTGTTGGATAAACGCGAAGAGAGAGAGAGAGACGCGAGCCGCAGGCGAGTGTCTTAATTTATCTGAGCATGTAATGAACATAACATGCAAGTTAGTGTACTATACTTTACGTACAACCAGTGAAAATATCATCATAATTATCAGAAATTATTAAAAATATTAAACGCGAACACTGTTAAGTCAACAACCTTCATAACCTGAAGGTTCAATGACGTCCTATCTAAAACGTCAAAACAAATAAGGTTATTGAGGGACTTTTCATAATTCTAACGGAACTTATTTTTGGTTGGGTAAAAAAATTATATAGGATTAATTTACGTTTAATAAATATTTATTGTCTCAGAAATATAGAAAAATTATTCACATTTTTGCGTCAATAAAGTTTCATCGCTTGTCATGCCATCTTGTAGTTTTCGTCTAAGCTTCATTATTATCCTAGGAGCGAAAATGGTCGATATGGTCGACTCGTTAAATTATTAATATGGATTGGTCGTAAGTCAAATATATTTTCGTACTGCATTTTTTGCATTACATGTTAGCTCTAAAATTCCGCCATGAGATTAATCAATTACATATTACAGGCAGGGATATTTAAGTCCTAATAAGATATTTTTTCTAAAAAAATTTAAACGGGAAATAAATACCATTCACGTAAATACTCAGCTCTAAATCCTGTACAGTGTCATCTTGGGTAAATAATGTCGTCTTTCTTGTGTTTGATTTATTGCGCAGCTTCCATCTGATGGTGCGTAGAAAACGCATAAAGATTAATCAAAAAACATCCTCGGAATATCGTATGACAAATTTATTTATTCGCGTTGCGTTTCTGGTTAATGTTTAGAAAAATCTGTGGTGGCATAAGTCATGATAATAATAAAGAATTAGATGAGACCTCACAACGTTTCTTAAAAGTTGGTTTTTACAAACTTCCTTTTCATAGAGTTAATATTCGCTGGTTGGAGCCTTAAAATATTATGTGTTTTTGTTCCTGAAAATTTTCTTTTTTAAAGATTGCTGTTTGGCAATATTTTCATAATATTTGTTAAATTTTACACTAAGATATGACAGTTATTATTTATATGAATAGATTCATCATATAATTCGCCGAAATCAGTACGTACTCTGAGGAAAATTTTTAGCAAAGTAATTCTGCCTGGCGCCTATTTCCCCAAATAATCTTGCTAGAACAAAAAAGTTTTTTGCTAAAATAACAGGATAAAACTATATTTAGCCAGTCTAACTGATTTCTTTGCTGGTGTTAAACATTCTTGTTTTATTGGAGCTACTTTTTAATTCTAGCAAGATTATTTGGCTAAATAGGCGCCAGTTAAAATCACTTTTGTAAAAATTTTCCTCGGTGTAGTGAATGGAAATTTGATATCAGAATTAAGGGTAATTAACCATGGTGTACCGCAAGGCTCGTTCCTTGAACCATTTCTTTTTATTTTATACATCAACGAACTCTCAAACGTAGAAATTCGAGAAAAATTAACAAATTTTGGTGACGACGCAACACTCAAATTGAGTGACAAAAATGAAGAAAACCTAAAAGCTTAGAACATTGAACTACTAGAAGGAGCTTTTTTTCAGACCCAGGGTAGGACGTTTGAGTTCAACATCTTCATCCCATTGTTGTTATGTTAACCTAA
The DNA here is from genome assembly GCA_963921995.1 of Oxystoma pomonae. Lineage (NCBI taxonomy): Eukaryota > Metazoa > Arthropoda > Insecta > Coleoptera > Brentidae > Oxystoma > Oxystoma pomonae. The sequence goes on along the minus strand of OY998166.1, from coordinate 86,240,681 downwards.
TACTTTTTCCTATTTACACTGAAATTAATGACAAAACGGCAACACAGATTTCCTGTCTTTGTTTACCAAGAATGGCCATATATGAAGAATTCTAATCTAATATTTAGTTAATATTTTAATTTAACGTACCCGTGAAACGAAATACTGCGGTCCCCCGGCTTCTGTTTCAACTTGCATATAATAATACACTTCGGAACCATTTTTCGCCACAAACTTTTCACAAAAATATCAAAAAAACACTATTGACAAGTGCTGAAACTTTCACTTTCAAAACAATAATGACATTCCAGGAAAAAATCGAGAAACCGCAATAAACAATCAAAGTTGCCAAGTTGACTACAAAAGAAGATGTTTAAGGAAAATACATGTTAAATTTTTAAAAAACGTCAAAAGTTTTAAATAGGCTTTGAATATTATATATTGTGTATATTAGCTTTTTCAACATATATCTTAAACTTCATTAATTACTTAATTAATAAGCGTCAAAACTTTTAATAAGTTTTTTGTTGCATAATTCTGTTATTAAAATTGGCAACACCACTGTAGATGTTGCACTCAAACAAACAGTGTAACCAGACAGACCAGACTCCTTCCAGTAGTTCCATCTTGTAAACCTAAAAGTAGTGGTAGCTCACAATATTTCAAAAATAAAGAAATAGTATAAATTTTTGGCGATTATTATTGAAAATAAACTAATTTTCAATACTCATTATCACTCTTATTCAAATATTGTCTTCTGGCTGTTTTGCAGTGAGAAAAACTTTTAATGAGCTTGAATGAATGAATGAAGAATGAATGTAGAAGTGGGGGCGGCACAATTTCCATTTACGTAGCCTACCTTGCTGGGCCTGTTGCACGCTCATGGTTTAGCCCTGGAAGCCTGCCTCTTTCGCAAAAGATCAGAATTTTCTGGGCTGCAACCTTCTTACATCATCTGGGGCCTACAGGTAGTTCTCAAGGTGCGACTCTCTTGACCTGATCAGAGCCGGACACTGAGGCAAAACATGCAAGGACGATTCTTCGACGAGTCTCCGGCGATTCCCAGCGCCTCTGGGAGGTTGTTGAGGCAACAGTGTCCTGTCAGGAGCCCTGTTGCTGGTCTTACATCCTTCCTGTCTAGGTGGAGCAAGGACTTCGAGCAGGTGCTCTTCAGTCAGCACTGTTTCGGTTGGACTGTCCATGCTGACCACGATTTTGACCTGAAGATTTCTGAGCTCCTTGGCCAATTTGTTTTCATCAGCGGCGTCCGTAGGCGCCCCTGATGAGTTTGTGGAGTGTTCAATGTTCATTATGCAGTTCCCTGTCGGGTCTCTTGTGTTGAAGAAGATCTAATGGGTCCTTGAACAGTTCCTTGCTGATCCTTTCTTTAGAAGTTTCACTGGGTACCTAATCGGTTCCCTGCGTTACCTCCTGGTTGTCAGAGGGTCCTTCTGTAGTTCCCTCGCAGACGAAGAGTAAATCGGCAAGAATCACCTTCCCAGCACTTCGCACTTTCAATTGGTAAAATCAACCTAAGTATTATACTTTAATAGAGTCATATCTGAGGTATGGGATTGCTTTCTGAGGCTACTGCAGCAGACATTTGTGTGAATTTGTTTTTGTAGTTCATAAGAGAGCTCTAAAATATCTTTGTGGATCCAGTCTAAGAGAACACTGTAGACCATTATTTTTGAGATAAGAGACAGTTTGTTTTGTCTTTAAAAAATATCAGGGCTCAACTTGCCCTCAACTTTATAATACACAGTCTGTTTTATTACGAGACCCTAAAAATGTATGACAAGATCCCAGAATATTTCAAAATCGAAAATTCATGCAAAAATTTTTGTGAATTTTTTGTGAAAGAAATTTTTGGTTAGCAAAGCATATTACGATATACAAGAATTTTTTACTAACACATTCTAATGAGAGAGCAAAATAATGCTTGATAAGTTTTTTACTTCTACTCAATAGAAAAATCGATATTAAAATTAAAATGTTTCATAATGTTAAAACCCTATTACTCTATTTAAGAGTTTTATAGTGCGACACGTTATAATTTCATATTCCATAAGAATGCTTCATGATATCATGAATTTAAGTTAATTGTGTAAACTAGAAATACTGACATTTTTCATTGTTTTTATCATTATATTTTTTATTGTTTTCGTAACTTTTGTTTTAGTTGTTAGTGGCTTTGTTTATAAAAATCTGTGGATCTTGAATTTAGATGAATCTGAGTTTATTCAGATTCAACCACTACTTACCCGTAGCATATTTTATCTTATTTTGAAGCGTTACCATGTAACGGTAATGAAATGCAGTGACTTTGGATTGCGAATAATCGATACGCAGATTCGAAAGGATCGTTATTTATGTGGCAAAGAAGACAAGCGTAGAATAATTTGCGTCTACGGTAGTAGCTGAATTACGCAGAGGTAATTCATTGTGTTGTTATTGTCATTGTTGAGGTCTTCTTCTTGGCTGCCAACTCGGAGCAAGAATGGGGGAAGAAGTACAACATATTGTTGTAGTTGTGACAGTGATCCAAATAGTTTTTGAAAAGTTTATACAGTTTAATTTTTCTTTGTTTAATTTATACAAAATCTTTAAAACAAAAATAACTCAGTGGTTATTCATTGTGCTTGATGTTATTGTTATTGTTGAGGTATTCTCCTTGGCTGCCTCCTCGCGACAAGAAAAAACTTGAAGGGAGCAGGACAACACATTGTTGTAGTTGTGATAGTGATACCAAATAGTTTTTGAAAAGTTTATATAAGTAGTTTAAAATTGATTTTTCTTTGTTTAATTGATACAATATATTTAAAACAGAAATAACTCAGTGATTATTCATTGTTTTTGTTGGAAGACAACACATCGCTGAAGTTGTGTTAATGATACCTTTTTGAAAGTTCATATACTTTATCAGAAATACATTTTGTTTACTTTCACCTATTTGGTAATTAGAAAGATTTATACAAAATTCTCTTATAATTTTTTTGTTGTTTTTATTAGTGTTATGGTCGTCTTAATTAATACGTTTAAAGTTACTAAAACTGCTTTCATATAATGACAGTTCTAAATAAGATCACTTTCTTCGAGTGTCAGTTTAAAAAGAAAACAAATAAAATAACTAAGTTAACATCCGACTTTTCGGTAAAACCAGATTTAGTGCTTAAGTGGTAATTATACGACAAAATTTTCAAACCTATACCTTACATAAAAGCGCTTTAAGAGGCCCGTATAAACAAAGTACTTGGCTGCCACCTAGCAAGAAAAGACATGAGGCGTTTTCTCGCGTTGAAATTATTTTGAAATATTATTTGAAACTATTTAGATGGACGTCATCATTTAGAACCGAGAAAAAATGAGTAGTTCAAAACGCTGACGTAGTTTAGTATAACCTCACTTTTTTGTTTTTCTGGTTATTTTTTTGGTGTTTAAAATTAAAATGAATCAACTACTGGTTTATTTAACAAAACCGTCGAGTGTACGAACAGTTTTAGTTGCATGGATGGCAAGCAATGAAAGATACATGGATAGTGAAGTTTTTTATTTACTGTTCTTTTAAGCCCCGAATATCATGGGTATAAGACCACAGGGACACTATGAAGAATGGCTAACAAGATACCTAGAATACATTTTTAATGACTTCACATTCACGTTCCACGAACTTTTTAAATATAACGTTTTGTTCATCCATTTTCACGCAAAAACAAAAAAAAAATTGACGTATCTGCTACGCACGCGTCAGTTTTAAAACTTCAAAATATTTTTAACCCGTTTAGATGTGACGTCACCGTTGCAACGCGAATAAACAAATGTTTCTAACTTTTTAAAAACATTTTAAACAATTTCAGCGCGAGAAAACGCCTTTGGAAAAAAAATGACAATACATTGCCGTAGTTATGACATTGATATTCAACAGCAAAATTCAGATACTTTATCATAAATACATTATTCTTGATCCAGTTTGACTTTTTCGGCATTTAGAAATGTTTATACAAAATTTTTGAAAATTAAAAGTACGGAGCACTTACATTGATATCATTTTTGAAAAGTTTATGTATACTTGAACGGAAACACATTTTTCTTTTTAATTTGACTTATTTGGCATTGAGAACGGTCGACATACAAAATCTTCAAAATAGGTATAAAATATTGTTTCGAGTCAAAATCTATTTAGTGTTTTACAAAGACTCATATTCTGTTCCTGTTTATCTCAATCAGAGATGTTTTGAGATTTGAATTTTAATGGGGTGCTATGTTGCGGGGGTACCTACATGGTTTATAATCTATAAAACGCCTCGCCTCTTTAAAGTTTCATCATTGTTTGGCAGATAAACTTTAATAATATATTGAAGTCAACTATATCCCTTACCAAATTAACTTTAGTGGATACTTAAATTTTATAAAGTACCGGGCCCCAACTTTTACTTCCCAATTGGGACGCCAAACGCGTACCGACCGTACCCGCTACCGACCGGCTACCGTGTACCCCGCCTACTCGGATTCGATAAAGCGGCATGTCCGATTTGTTTTTGTTTTTCGTCGTTCTTTTTTTGTTTTTTTGGTGGTATAAGCCCGCCGGTATCGGTTCTTATATATTGCCTGGCGGTCCTGCCCAAAGGCCTCAGTGTCGGAGGGCGTAATTTGTAAATTAAAAACGGTACTTTTTAAAATCCCTACCGCATTTGCCAATCACTCAGACCGATAAGTTGGGGTTGCCAGTGATTTTTCTAATTTTTTTTTATATTAGATTAAAATCGAACCACCCTGCGAAAAAAACCGAATAAAATCTTATAAAAAACACACCTGAATTTTATCAGTTTTTATAAGGTCTATGAGCTTTTGTGAGGCAAAATTTTAGGATTATAAAAGTTCGTAAGAATTTATGAGGTTTGTCTTTGATTGTGGTAAGAATTTATGTGGTTTTAAATGTGTGCTTTTATCTGATCCTATAATCAGTCAGGCTTATAAATGTTTATAAAATTTGTTAAGCGCAGAAATTTTTTTAACATATTTTATGGTTTTATAAAAGCACGATTTTCTAAGAGATTTTATAATCAAACCGGCACATCAACTTTTATGGGTTTCTATAATTACATTCTGTTTTTTTATGATGTATTATGGTATTATATAAACCGATGTTTTTATCGTTTTCTGGCAGATTTTATAGTCAAACCAACTCATAACATTTTATGAGTTTCTCTGATTACACCCCTGTTTTTCTTAACCCATGTTTTTTTATAACGTTTTAAGAGTTTGTAAAAAAACGTTTTTTATGGGATTTTGGGATATTTTATAATCAGACCAACTCATAGAATTTGACAGATTTCTATAAACATTTATAATTTTGTAAAAGTTGAAAAAAAAATTATAAGTCTTCTTTATAAGTCGTCAGGTAAACTTAACACATTTTATAGATTTTTATGTGTCCACCCTGCCAAAAAAAGTCATTAAATCTCATAAAAAAACACACCTGATCTTCATCAGCTGAAAACTAATTTAAAAAAAGCTATACTTAGTATACTTACTTGTACAAAAAAATATCCACTCCCCTCGTAGGGGGGAAGGGTGCCTAATAATGATATGTTATTGTAGAAGAAGTTAGTTAAAATTGGTTAGCAAAAAATGACCAAAAATCATCCATCTTGAATCCGCCATATTTAATTTTAAAATCTGATTAGGAATTCGTTATCTCCATCTCAAGTGCTTAATTTCAACGAAATTGGGTGTACTTCAACTGTATCCCCTCCATCTCCTTCAAGTAGGGGGGCAGCTGTCAATTTCATCACACTATATTCCTGTGTTGTCACCGCAACTATATAAGCATTGGAAGTTGGTCAAAATTAAGTTAGAAGATTCCACCCGAACAAACATATCTTGTTCGTTACATGGATAGATACATTGCAAGTTAAATAAAAACTTGTAAAAAAATAGTATTTGTCTTATGGAATCTCTTAGAAATTTATCAAAGTATAAGTACTTATACGAGAACAATATTAGATATGTAGATATTGTGCAAGCACAAGGAGTGTTATTGTATTATAGTGGAATAGGTTGTCGTAGTTTATAGTTTAGGTTAGGTTATAGTTTCGTTTGACTACATATTAATCTCTTACATTAGTTCCACTACTATTACTGCTACTACAACTGCTAAAGTTGAGCTGTAATTTTTTTATTTTCGAATGTTACAGGTAGATCTTATAAAATCTTATAAAGCTGCCAACTGGCTGATAAAATATGATGAACTCCTATGCGGAATTTGTGTTTCACTTTCACTAGTCAAAAATTATAAAATATTATATGAGTATAGATTATAAAAACTGATGATGTTTGATTTGCTATGATCTTTTATGACGGTTTTTTGGCAGGGCAGACTGTTTTAGTTGCACACGTTATTCAATTCGTAAGTTAAAAGTGGCTTCTGTATAGAGAACTATGAAAACTACCAACATATTTCTTCTTTGATTAGACTTTTACCAGTCTTAACTTGTTCCTTATTATTCCCTTTACCAGTTTATGTTGTTTGTTGATTTAAATCCTATTGTAATTAAAAGCTTTGTAATTTTAGTTATCCAAAAGAAAAGAAATCACTGTAGTTGTTTTTTAGAAATTTAAGACAGTGAGAGGAAGGGAAACCCCTTCCCCGATTCCGACCAATGGCAAAAACAAGAAGCTTTCACGAGTTGCCTGACAGCCAATTAAACATGACCTGACTTACACAATTTTTTTTTTCTACCAGTGGAGAAATTTTAATAAAAACTTCAGTAGTCGGGTTGTGTTTTGCACAATTATTGACAGCCAATGTTCAGAATCAGGCAGAGAGTTCTGACATTGCAGATATTTTTAAAAGTGTAAAAAATAGTAATAATAATAGTAATAACAATAATGCTTTTGCTGTATTCTGCCACAACGTTTTGAAAACGTCATAAAAATGTTGTCGCAGCATTTTGAGGAATATTTTTTGGCTTTGTCAACGTCTACGGCAGCTGAAAATACAGCATTTTTGCAACATGAAAGCAATGTTGATTAAAATTTGACTTCTCTGCCAAAACATGTATTTAAAAACAGCAATTAAATGAAAATTGTCCGTTAACATAAAACACTGAAGATAAATAACAACTAAAATAAATATTACTGATACTGATAAACTCTCAATAATACGCATTTTGTGGACTTCCCAAGAGTCAAATCTTTGTGCGAAGTCCCATTTGATGACGAAGCTGTCATTATACCTCGTTAAAGTGCACGCGCTTCAAAAATTTGAGATAATAAGTGTTTTTTTAATCAAAAAATTTTTAATTTTTTTTTATTTTAATCCAGAATTAAAACAAAAACATCATATCTTGAATATTTAGTTAATTTTGAAAGATTTTCAGACTTAGATTTGAGCATATTTATGTACAAAAGATCATTTTTTTCACACATTTTTGAGAGGTTTCGTCATAATATAAAACATGGTCCCTCGCCCGCCCATGCAACCAAGCAACTTTTCATTTTTTTAAACAATAAATCTAAAACAAATGCAAATTTTGGCGGTAGTGCTGTTGCAGCCTAGCGGTAGAGGGCACTTATTCTCAAATGCTAAATAGCATTGAAAGCAGCTGCATTTTAATAAAAATTGCACTAGGACACAACAAATAACTGCCGTTACCTTGGCATTTTTTTCATTTGTATTTTAAGAAAAAAATTTAAGATTGCAACTATTTTGTTAGTCAAGTTTTAGCATATTTTTAGGTACAAGTTCTACCATTTAAAAGTTGATTAGCTAGATAACTATCGAAGTTATTTTAAATGTAAATTTAGTAGTGAAACAATTTTAACAGCCAAAATTACAGATTAAATGAAGCTGGCTATTTTAAAGAAACAGGAGAGCTGTACTAACGTTTTCGCAGCATCGATTTGGCTTTAAAGTCTATATTGTCGAAGCTGTGTTACTTGGGGAGATACTCTAATGGCCCTCCGAATAAGAATTTTTGTCTATATAGAAGTTACAGCAAATATAATAAAACTTTCACAAAATAAACAAAAGTTATATTATTTAGTGTTGGTGATAATTTTATAACTCTAATATATCTCTTAAATGAGTAAAAAAGACTTGAATTGAATTCATAGTTAAAGATAGAAAAACAACATATACATATAAAAGTTTCTTATAAGCCTAGAGTCTAGAGATTATTATAAAAAGGTTTTACAACTCTTTTAACAACACTACATAACAAATTATAGGTTTTTATCGATTAAGAAATAAAAATTTTCCCTTTGCTCCTTATGTGTTATCCTTTTTTTTTAATAAAAAAATTTATAAAATGGTGTTTACCAAACATAAAAGCTGTTTTTCCAGTCATCCTACTCTGATAATCAGCTAGGGTCCCATGTGTACTCTATAGTTTTCGAATAAACTCATCAAATTTTCATGGGCTCCAGAAATACTTGAGAAAACAGGAAAAAAATATCCATTAAATAACATTTTCTTTTCACATACGTTTTTTGCTTTCTGGGAGAAATATTGAATTTTGTATTTTGTTCTTAACCCTAAACAAGTAATATTTTGATTAACACACATAATGAAACCCCATAAATAACGGACCTTGAGGCTGCGTTCCCTTGCCTCGTAAGGTGGTGTGTTCACATTTGCCGCCGGCCAGTCGGGCGCACTATATGCGCTCGACGTTTCACGGTGCATTTTTGCGAATTTAACAGGGTTACTATACTGTTCTCTGTGTCTGAAACTCGGTTTCCATCTATGCGTGGGCCCCCCGAATCAAAACACGCATCACGTGGTCTAAGCGAGATTTGCCTATAGAAGTTCATGTCGGACCACGTGATAAGTCTTTTGAGGCAGGGTGGCTGCGCATGGGAAACGCTCGTGGGAATCGGGTGTAAAATGCATGCGATCCCGATATCTGTCATCGTCAACTATCTCAAGAAGATTTGTATATCTTATCTCTCTGAGATTGATGTAATTAAAATAAGATAATGAAGGTATGGTATCTCGCAAAAGCGCTTCTTTTGATGTCACAAAATTAACCTCACTTCTGTGGGTATACCAAAAAATTGTGTTTTTTTTGTAAAAACAATGGGATTATAACCACTATATAAATAAATTAATAAAAGTATTAGAGAAAGAAACCTTATGGGTAAAAAAGGTTAATGAATAATTTATTAAGAATATTACAGACACCACTATTTTGTGTGAGTTCCCAAGTTTTTATAAGTGACTCTCGAAATATTTTCAATCTTATCTTGCATAAATTTTCTGTTGGTTACTTAAGTTTTTATCAATGCGTTGATAGCAACATTTTAAAATCCAATTCTATTCATCTTTAATTGCTAGTTACTTACGGTTTTATAGACGGGTTGACAGAAAGATTTTAAACACCAATTTATATAACTTTTATATAACATTTGATACCGATGTTTTATGTTACCTTAGGGTACTATCAAATAGAACCTTCTTTATAATAATTATAAAAATTTCTGTTACCAGAGGTTTCTGAAAATGCTCATTGGGCTGCCCTAACAGTTTTCGAAAAAAACGACGTAGCGATAATAATTCTTCCAATCAAGTTAGCCTGGAAAAAATACAGAGTTAAAAACTCTTCTGGGCGCGAGTTTGTTTCTTAAAGTTATTACTGTTACACATTTTGCGACAATTCACACACATTACAGTATCTCATAGGTACATGTTAGAACCTAAGTACATATGTAAGACGAAATCTTAAAAACAAAAATGAGACGCCACTGGACCCGATTACTTTGGGGCACTCATAAGGCAGTACCTCTATCGAATGAGCTACTGCCTACGCATACATACCCTGTAATCTAGATACAACAGCTCTGTCCACTTTAAATTAAATTGTGGTCGTTCGGGTTTTTTTTCTCTTATACTATCGTGGTCGAAATTGCCACCTTTAATATGATTGGATCAAGAAATAATATATTAATTTTGATTTAGAGATCCTTAATTTATTTTACTTTTTTACAGGTCTATTGTTAAAAAACAGGAACTTACCAGTACTACTGAAAGTGTACAGGGTGTCCAAAATTCCATGGCTTTGGGGCGTTTCGGGTACTTCTAGAGAAGATAAAGAAAATTTGACTCCTCTTTGCGAGGCTCAAATTTCAAGACAAGATTTTTGGTAAAAACCGCATTTCAAGATGCCACCCCGTCTTTGAGCTACAGGGGCTTTTTGAAAAGTCTGCATTTTGAGATAGGCCCTATAACTTTTTTATTTATGAAAAATCTTCATATTGTTAAGTGTATTTTTGTAGAGTTTTTAAACTAGAATTTAGTTACCAAATCAGATTTCATGGATCACTTTTAGTTTTTGAGAAATAACTCTAAATTGGAATTTTTCTTATGGAACGCCCCAATTTTATTTTATACTTTGATTGCTTTTTTAATTTCCTTTAAAACTTTGCGCCTCTTACGAAAATCGGATAAATAGTTATTAAATATTTTCCATAAATCATATGGTGGGCGGTGATAAAAGTGGCACGCCACATTATTAAAAAAGTCGAGAGTGCCAGTCAATTTGAAATAATAAAAATAATTTGTTAGGAAGAAATAAAAAACTATTTTGCTTCTTAATTGAATCCAAGGCCTACTATTATATCAATAATAAATTATTATGCCTATATTTTATGCTCAGATTGTCAAACAGGGCACTCTAGATTTATCTTTATCTTATCCCGCTATATGATTTATATGTAAAAATAATAAGATAAAGGTAAATATTTAATATATCGACAACTATTTATCCGATTTTTGTAAAAGACACATCGTTTTGAAGGAAATAAAAAAAAATAGGGTGTTCCATAAGAAAAATATCAACTTTGTGTTATATCTCAAAAACTAAACGTGACTCATAATGTGGTAATTAAATTCTTGTTTAAAAACTTAACACTACGAAGATATTTTCATAAATAAAAAAGTTATAAGGCCTATCCCAAAATGCAGAATTATTAAAAGGCCCCAGTCACTCAAAGACGGGGTGACATTTTATAATGCGGTTTCTACCAAAAATATTGTCTTGAGCCCCCGCAAAGGGGGATCTAATTTTCTCTATTTTCTCAAGTAGTACCCGAAAACCCCCAAAACCCTCGATTGTGTCATTGTCCTGAGACGAGACCAAAAACACGGCAGTGGCATCAATAGGAGTTCCCATCTATAATCCTAAATACCAAAAAGGATTGACTTAAACAACAAGTCATTAAATATAAATTTAATAAAAACTTCAAGAATTACAAGAAGACTAAATAAAAAAAAATTGGTGGATAGTCCACCAAACAATCAATTATTTTATAAAAAAAAACTGAAGATCAAAAGATCCAAAGCGAAAGGAGAAACAATTAAACGATGTTTCGCCCGGGGTGACCAGCGTGGGCTCGTCAGTGGATTCACTAGTCACCCTCAATCCAGACATCATTTAACACCATCGCACACTCTGACTTCCAACTCTGAATCACTCACAAATAGGCATCGTTTCGCATGGTACTTATTATAAGTCACCTGATACGGGTTCGTCCTGGCGTGTTAGGAATATGCTCCTAAGACAATTAAAACAAGAAGTTAAACTTCCAAATCAGTTACATCAACCGAAAAAAAAAATCTAAAAAAGAGAGAAGAGAAAATTGGATGAGTGTCCCACAAGGAACAATTATTTTATGTTGAAAGGAAATAAAAATATCTCAAAAACTACGGCCTTGAAAGATTTGAACCTTAAAACAAAATTTTTGGGTAATATTTACGAAAACCACAATCTGAAAACCTTCTCAAGTTATGATATATAATATATATTAACGTTTTTTCAAATAACTCGGAAACGAAAGCTCCCACGAATTTGGACTTTTTAACAAAATTTGTAGTCCATATTCATGGAAACTTATTTTGTCCCCCTTTCTCCTCCTTTTCCTCCCTTTATCCCTCTCCACCCTACCTAAAACTTATCAGTTTATGGTCAGCTGATAGAGGATTTTTGTACCAAACTTCGTTAAAATCAATTAAGGCTTTCTTGAGTTATAGACAGACAAACGACAACAGACCGACAGACCGAAAGACTGACAGACAGCTTTTTTTTTCATCGATTAAGGGGTTTTGGAACCTTAGTAACTCATTTTTGATAAAATTAAAAAGTCAACATTTCACGATTTAGTGGGGTATACCAGAAGCCTTCGTTGCGCAAAACTTTGTTAATTTTAGATGTGCGGTTTATCTGTTTAAGTAAACGAACTGTTTTTAGAATTCAAATTCACTCTTAATACCTCAACAAAACCAAACTATAGAGGAGGTAGTTTCTCAAAAAGAACAAAATAAATCAATTAATTAATCAAAGTCCTGTGTGCACAGATATTAAGTTTATGTTGGGTAACTAGCCAGTTAATTTTATTTTGAAAGTAAATAATTGGACATTCAGAATATTGTATTGCAATATGTTTTCTAAATTTCAAAGATCTTTTCTCAACTTACAAGAGGTAAAATAAGTAATTTAATTTTTGAGGGGTATTAAATTGTTTTAAATGAGTAAGTAGTAATTTATTAGGTATTTGAGGATAAATAGTAGAGACATAAATCTCTTTGTAACTCATCGCGGTATACGTATCCGCATCTAACGAAAACCAAGCACATTGATTGGTCAGAAACTTGTAGCACGTTCGAAAAGAGCACATATATGCTAATTTAAGGTGTTTCTGAACGCAACAGATGCTGAGATACGACACGTGTGTCGTAACGATACGTGATACCTAACGCATCTCAACACCTATCGCGTTCAATAACACCTTAGATTAGCATATATCTGCTCTTTTCGAACGTGGTACAAGTTTCTGACCAATTAATGTGCTTGGTTTTCGCTAGATGCGGATACGTATACCGCGATGAGTTACAAATAGCTTTATGTCTCTAGTGCATCGAACATTTTTACTAAAGTTAAGTTTTAATTTTACGAATTGTGGAGTTTAATTTACACCAATTGCATCACGATTTTTTTGGAGTAATATCCGAACATTACTCTGAACGGATACAAAATTAAACGAGCCATTAAGAAACAGCTATACATAATTTTCGTATTAAGTCTTCCTCCATCGGTGACCATTCCGGCAGAAAAAATTGCCTGTAATTTCGCAGTCACAACTCAAAAACAAACGACCCGATCCAAACATCCACCCATCAAGCATGTTCTGCATACAGTTTATAAACGACAATTTACTTGACACTGGCAATGATGAATAATTACCCAATAATCTAGATATAATTATTTTCCGTGTAGTTAATAAATAATCCCTCAGGAATGCTACTGCTTTTCAGTTCAGTGGTGTATCCACCTGGTTTATGGGTGTATTATACATTGTACAAAAAAGGTAACCATCTACAAAAGTTAGAGCGAAAATTTTATACCAGTTGTTATAAGCCAATCAGATGCCTTGTTTTTGACAGTTTGCTATGGCAACAACCCGAATTTTTCGGAAATTTTTCGGTCGCGAAACCTAGTTGAAAAATTAATAAGTAATAATTTCCCTTGCTTAACAGCTGTCACATGCCGATGTCAGAATAACAACAGAGGCGTAGGTACAATTTTTTATTAATTTTATGATATTTTTCTTTACGGCAACAAAATTTAATATGACGAATAATAATTAATAAACAAAACAAAAAGATATTGGTGAAACGTCATTCCACCAATGCGCTGCAGCAGTCACAGCCAAATTCTCAGATTTTATGTTTCCTACCTAAATACTTACCATTAAGTCGTCATCGACTTTGCAAGAGAATAATTAATTTTCAATTCAAACTATTTGAAATACAAAACACCTAGCGTCCAATTCCAATATAACACATGTGCCTATAGACTTATTTTTCCCTATCCTCTAGTACTATAATATTGTGCGATTTCAATAGAACATAATCAACTTGATAAAAAGATGCAAACCTTATTTTACTAGAGTACCACGGAATTGTAAAAATAATAGATGAAAAAGTGTGGAGCCTCAATAGGTAACACAGACATTCAAAGTGTCAAAAAAGTAATTAAATAGCCACCTTATATTAAAACACCAAGCCTAAAAGCAAAATAAACGCTTGCCAAATTGTCAAAATTTTTATTTTTTTTTTAGAATAATTTTTGGTATAAAATTTTCGTACCGAATCTCCCTCAAGCTTGAATTAATCTCCGTAAATTTTTTCTCTGTTGCGAATTTTTATAAGAAAATTTCCCTCAGCTGACGCCTCGGGAAATTTTCATTGCCAATCCTCATTATTTAAAAATACTGATATCTTTTAAAATATTTTCTTGGAAGGTGTGTACAGGGGAATTATTTTAAATAGCTGTTTTTCAAATTTTTAATAAAGGCATTATCTGCTAAAAAAGATATCATTTTTAAACGAATGCGGATTCTTCTTTAAGCATAAGAGGTGCTGGATGAACACAATTAGCTTTATCTAAAGTTAAGGAAAAAGTTTTTATGCGAAAACAAACTTCCTGGCGATAATTAAAATTCACCAATAAAAGGCTGCCTGTTTAGATTTTGATCTGTCACTAGAGTAATTAAGTAAAGACCTCGGTAAAGACGGATTTAAGATTTGGAATAAGGAGATTAATTTAAGGGTAACCCTTAAAATGTGGAAAAATTCGAAAAGTTCACTTTTTAAGATTTTAAATTAAAATTTGTTTTTTTCTGCTTCAAGCTGAATTATTTATCCGCCACTGTTTGGGTTTTGATTTCTTCCACTTCTTCAGCAGCAACAAAAAGCACTAGAGAGTGCTCCTAGTCTTACCCGCTAGTATGCTAATGACTCCCGGATCATATACCTAACAGTCTCTTATAAGTATAATACAGGGGCAGTTTATCAATGCAAAAACCAGCCAAAAGTGGGTTACGGTGTACCCGTACCTTCTCCATACAGGCCGATCAACTCCTACCGATTTAGTGTCCTTTAATTCACCTTCGTCGCCATTTTCACTCAAAAGTGACAGAAAATCCATTAGTTTTCTGTCAATATGGCGGCGAAGGTCGAGAAAAGGACACTAAAACGGTAGAAGTTGATTGGCCTATGTGGAGAAGGTATTGGGCGTACTATCTGGACACTAACACGAGCTATATTTTGATGACGATATTTTTTTAAACGTTTCGTTTTTTAACTAATTTGAGTTTTTTTATAAAAACTCCCTTATCCTAGGTATCCAACACTCAGGTAAGTCTTTATATTGGTTTATCACTGGGTTGGTAAAATTTGGTTTATTTTTCATTGTTTTTAATGAGAAGGGTTTAATAATATAAATTTTAAGGTTGGATTGCATAAAGTGAGATGAGATTGGGTTGAGTTTGTTGATTTTTTTCGTTATATTTATTACGTTTTCTCTTATTTTCATTAGTTTTGATGGAAACTTGCCAACATTGCAATCTTTTGAACGGTAAAAAGAAGAAAAGTGGGGTTAGAGTGCTGATTTTTAAGGTATTTTTTGTTTATTTTTTTAAAAATGCTGGATAATCCGCAAATGATTTCCGAAAATATTTCGTTTAGAAGGTCTATTTTAACCATTTATTTTTTTCTAAAATCGAGTGCCCGGTTAATGCACCCGCCGCAACAAAGCGTAACTACCATATGAAATTTATAATTTATAAATAATGCTTGAACACAACAGAGAAATCAAAGAATGGGCCAAAATTACATAGGTGTTTAAATACAGAAACTCATCATAGCATTTTTAAAAAGGACGTACGAAGTGTGCTCTTATACCAGCGTGAAATGGTACTGGTACATACTATATACCTGGCTCTAATCTGTCCGGTTGAAGACCAGCAGCAACTGTCCAACCACGCACTCTTTGCTCTTATTTATACTTATTGCCTTATCAATCGGGGCATTAGCTGCGGGAATAGTTATATCGTTGCAGGATTTCGTAGTAATGTCATTGTTTTTGTTGGCTTTGTTTCTTGGTGTGCTTATTCTCTTTCGTTTTTGTTTTAAAGTCTAGGTTTGGTCGTTTTATCGTGGGTTGGCTGGGTGCTCTACTTTATCTAGTACTGTCTTCTTCAAACCGAGCTTTTATGTTATTTTTTTTATTTGGAACTTCACAGCCCAATGCAAGAAAATTTATACTAGTTGGGTTAGAACAGCTGACAGCTGGTTTTTGTTTCACTTTTGTTAAACTGAAAAATCCCAATGGCATTCCTGCACATTTTTCAGTTACCGCATATTTGGAAATTACGTGAAAATATGTTCGACTTCGTATTTTCTCTTTTTTTAACTATAAGCGGAGAAAAACGCATTTAAAGTTGAACCTCTTGAAAAACTGCAAATTACGCTAGTTATCGCGTCGATGACTTTGTTTGCGCCTAGCCGCTAATTTATTTTTGACGTTTCCTACTTTGACGTTCGCGCTGTCTTATTGTTGTGATCGATTGCAAAATTGTTTAAAGTTTTGCGATTACTTATCTTTTCGATACTTATGGAAAAACTAGAGTTTGATGTGTATTTGATGTAAAATTTAAGTGCTGGAGTAACTGCTAAAATAGGTAGGTCAATAAAAAGATTCAGTTTTCTTATAGCGTATTTAAACTAAAAAAATATGATCTTCTTTCAATTCAATCAAATAAATTAACTATGTCATTCTTAACTAAACGGAAATTCTGTGTAAAATTTGGAATTAAATACTCTGACCTACACGCAGCAAATATAGGCATTCCTCAGAGCAGTGTGTGGGGCCCTCTTATATTCTTGTTGTATATAAATGATCTGCTTCAACATATTCGAGAAAAACTCTTTATTTTTGCAGATGACACGTGTATTGTCATTTATACTGTCGATCCAAAGGATGCATATGAAAGAGCAAACCAAATTCTTATTGAATTTGGACTGTGGTGTAAACTGAACAATCTTATTATAAACTACAGCAAAACAGTTTGTGTGGAATCTTTCAATACCCATCGATTATCTCACAACTTTTCTTTTAAAGTTAATGACATCACCATTGAGACGAAGAATGACTCAAAATTCCAGGGTGTGTACATTGATAGAAACTTGTCATTTGCAAAACACATTGATCATGTATGCAACAAACTAAGTAAGGCTTATTAAGCACTGTCAGTTCTAAAAAGTTTATTAGACAAGACTACTTTAAGAACAACGTATTTTGCTCTAGTCCAACATTACAATATGAGGACAGTCGTATGAAGTTAATAAGGTTTTCCTTCTCCAGAAAAGAATAACAAGATTAATGTTTAACCTACCATACCTGCATTCATGTAGGGAAGCCTATGGGCAACACAAAATATTAACTTTTATATTTATCTTTTTACTAAAGTTGCTCACTTGTATACATAAAAACAAAAAATTATATTAAAAATAAAATCAAGATTACAACAAAAAAAATTCTCTACAATTACAAAAACATAATCATACATTCTTTAAAAAATCACCAATATATGCTGGATGCTTTTTATACAATATTCTTCCAGAAATATATAAAGAGATTACATCACAAAACAAATTTAAAAAATTGCTTAAGAGCTAGCTAACAACAAATGTATTTTACGATTTAAATGAGTATATAAATTTTGGGAATGTTTAGCTTTGTTTTTCTTTTTAAACATGAATATTGCGTTTTATATTTTCATTTTTGGTTGTTATTCTTGTTATTTGTTGTTCTAAGCTTTTATGTTTACACTAACCATTTAACTTAGATTAAATACCTCTATATTGACTATTTTAATTTAATTATTTTAATATTTTATTTTATATTTTACTGATATTTATATTTTTATGAGTTTTAAATTATTATTATTTCTTTGTCACACGTTTTATCTACAAAAACTGTGCAGAAAGATGCATAAGTATACTACTAGTACTAAAAAAAGGGGTACACAATTATTATAGGTTATGAACCTGCGTTAGCCATCGATTGGATGGATGACCGTAATATCGGGCGGTTAGCGAAAAAAACCGGCCGTATTTTCCCTGAAGTTTGTAACCTTAAGCACTAGTGACGTCACGGAGATTTTTCCAAGAGTTCCAGGTTTGAAGCGAAATTACACAATGAAGAAGCAGCAAAAAAATGTTGAGTAAAAACTTTTCGGTAATTTAAAGGCGCAATTACACAGATGTACATGCTCAAACAAAAGCTCGTGCAAAAGATCTAAAATTTTTTGCGTGAACATTTTTGTGAGCTTTTCTTTGAACATTTTGTTCGGTTAAATTTTTGAGCAAATTATTGCTATCTATTTTGGAAACATATTTTTAAAGATGAAAATAAATAAAAGTTCACATCAGTGATCAGTGATCTCAATTCTTTAAAAAAATGGAACACCAACTTTTATTTTAAATTTTTGTGAAAAAAAGCCGACGGAAGCGAAACATTATTCTTGGCTATCAGTTTTGTCACATGGATTAGGGTTACTTATAATATTTTTTCTTAGGGTTTTTTCCGGATTTTTTTGCCCGGGGTTTTTTTTGGGATTTTCTTGCGAGTTTTTTTTATTTCCAAAGGTTTTTTTCCTAAAGTCAAAATAAACCCAGGAAAATTTTTCTTTTCCAAAAAAATTGCACTTTTAAGCGGTAATCCGCGCTTCACGACTATGAGGAGTGGTGGGGAGGGGGATTTTTTTTAAACATATTTTTGTAACTTTACTTTACCTTTAGCTTTTATTGTTGTTTTTTAATTTCTCACACCAGATTTACCTAGTTAGTTTAAGGTCCCAAGGGTTGCTTAAAAAAGCAAAAGGTTCATGAAAATGCTGAAGATATAGATATTTACTGTCAATTTAATGTAATAATCAAGGTCGATTACTGACACTGAACCAACAATATGCAAAGGGCAACATTGCGATTCAAAAGGTTGGCCGGCCTACTACCAGCGAAATCCAAAACGCGGTATGATAGATCGGCGACACATTCTACTAAATTACTGCTAAATTGTATTTTTTAGACAAGGGTCGGGTTTGTAGGGTTGTAAAAGTGGGTAATAAACGGGTATTATTTAAACCGAACGTGCTTTTCTTCATATAGTTGAGATTTAATAAAATGTATATAGGTTTTTTAATTTTACTTAATTATTATTGTAAAAGACTAAACTAGGAAGTAAAATAAAGGGATATTCTTTTAAACGTACATTTTTATCATTATATTTTACAGGCAACAACAATAAATAAGTGCTAGTTATTATTTGTTTTATTCTCGCTTTTTTTACAAGCCCAAAAAAGTTACAAGTATAGTGGCATATCCCTTATAAAAATCAGATTAATCGAAGTAAAATGTGAATTTCGGCATCAAATCGTTTTTGCGTCGGAAAGCACTTGATTAAAAATACCTTAATTCAAAACTTTGTTTTTCTATTTTCAGTTAAGTTCAATGAATTCCGATAACAATATATATTTTGAATTTGTAAAGAAATTTTTATACCCCAATTCTTCAAACAAATTTTGCTCAACATTCTCTCCAAAATTTACGTGTGTTTTTTTGTACGAGATTTTGCTCGAACATTTCTTTGAACATTGGGCTCAAGAGGCTCGTGTAAATGTTTGTCGGCATTTCAACATCAAAGGAAAGTTTGTCTGTGTAAATGCGCCTTAAGGGTCCCAAAGTATAATAAAAGAATAAAATCAGCATTTCTTTTAACGCACGAACTCCATTTGGATCCAAAAGAGATATTTCGTCTTCTACATATCCTCGGCTTCAAATTATATTTTGCAATTTCCTCAGGTTTGTCTTTTTTATTGTTTGATATTATGTTGTCGACAATAAAAAATACAAAACTATTGCCCATATTTCCTGTTTCGCAACACGTTCCATTGACAATAATTGCCGTTATTTGCAAGGCAACAATATCATTAACTTAATTTTACCTAATCAATCGCAAAGGCAAAAATACACACGTTCTTGATTTTAAACTGCCTGTAGTACGGGGGACGGATGGTTTTCTTATAAATATTGATGAAAACTAGCTTCCAAACAGGAAGCAAGAGAAAACATCAGCTTTGATTTTTATTTTTTTCGTAAAAAAAGCATTATTCTCGGACCCACTTTCATCGACTAACATCCACCAGTCATTATTTTAATTAAAAGTTGTAAGAAACAGAAGAAGGGGATTCACCACAAACCTTCTAATAACAATCTTTAAAGAACGTGCGTTTAAAAGTTGATACAAATAATCCTTATTGGTAATTCACTACTTGGTGTTAACAAAGACCAGTAATTGCCCATACAATAAGTTACTAAAAAATAAACAAAAAATTCTTTATTGGCAAGCAAACTCCTGGGGCGCGTTCAGCGGCGGCTGGAGCCAAACCAAAAACGGTTTTACCCATTCCACTCAAAATGTAAAAAATGGTATTGACATTTGCCGAACCAGTTTTGAACGCGGAGAGCCGACTGCCGTATCTTTAGTATTTTTGCTAGGCACGGACAGTCTGTTTAAAAAGGAAAGGGACTGTCGGAACTTTAAGCCACTGCCATTTGACAGCTTTTTCTAAACAACATTCTCCTCACAATCCACAGGTGTGGCGTCTACAAAATTCATTGTATGCAAGAAAAAATGGAGAAACGGGTTGGACATGGTCATTTTCAAATTATTTTCTGAATTTCTTCAATTTTGTAGGTTAGGAAAACCTCACAAATGATTTTTTTTTCGTTGGCCTCGTCCGCGAACCAATAACAACAAGCGATACCAATTCTAGCAGCGCTTTCGAGTTCCTCCAAAACTGGCTTCAGCCGATCTTGAACGGTATATGGAGCAAGCTGGAGTCAATTCTGAACGGCTAATACCAATTTTCGTTTGGCTTCAGCCGCCGCTGAACGCGCCCCTGATAACACTAACCTTGATTTTTACTTTTTTTGCCCAAAATGAATTCTATTTTCGGGCACCGAAACGACGCCATGAAACCAAAAGTTCAAAAAACGAATGGGTAGTGGTTGCGTGCCCTTTATAAATCTAACAAAAAAAACAGAAGTTTTTGGTTTTATGAATGATGAATTTTGAATGTTGAATACCTAGTTGAATGGAGTCAGCGGCGTATCCAGCCCAAGCGTCTGAGGGAAGGAGATTTTATTGTCCGGGATATAAGTTCGAATTTTGCTGGCCTATCCAACTAAAAAACAACAAACACTTTTGCTGCGATTGTTGGCATGCAGCTTTCTGTAAAAGTCAAAGTGAAACTGGAATGTAATCGTCTTATAAAAAAGTGTATTGATTTTATAGTTGAGCCATCTAACAGAATATAAATTACTTATACTACTCATACTCAGTGGCGTACGCAGTGGCGACCCCAGCCCTTTGAAAAGGGGGGGGGCGGTTTAGATACGGAAAAAAACTAGAATAAAGCATAGTTTTTATGAGGAACATATCAATATATGCTAACAAAACTTAGTAACTACAAGCGCGGATTTGTCCTCAAATCTAGGGGGGGGGGTACTTAGATTTTAAGTTGTTTATTTCATACATTTTTAAATTTAAATTAAATATCAAAGGTATCATAGCGCCGCAGGTGAACATTTTTAAGAAAATTGCATTAAAAAATTTGATTTAAAATTTTCTGCCATTTTTAACACAAAACTAAACTAACATTTTTGATTTTCTGAATGTTTTCATAAAAAATTTAAAGCCAGGGTAGTGAGGGTTAACTACCCTCCTATCCCCCTAAAATCCGCGCTTGAGTAACTACGTATAATTTTTTAATTATAAAAAAAAATAGATAAGAAACAAACCACAAACTAAACATACTTTCTTTTTTGAGGTCTAAAAAGCTTTTTAAGTTGAAACATTACCTTTTATATTGCATATCTCAAATATAAAGGCGCAATTACACAGACGAACATGCTCAAACAAAAGCTCGTGCAAAAGATCTAAAAATTTTTGCGCGAACATTTTTGTGAGCTTTTCTTTGAACATTTTGTTCGGGTAAATTTTTGAGCAAATTATTGCTATCTATTTTGAAAACATATTTTTAAAGATGAGAATAAATAAAATTTCACATCAGTGATCAGTGATCTCAATTCTTTAAAAAAATGGAACACCAACTTTTATTTTAAATCTTTGTGAAAAAAAGCCGACGGCAAGCGAAACATTATTATTGGCCATCAGTTTTTGGGTTACTTATAATATTTTTTCTTAGGGTTTTTCCCGGATTTTTTTAGCCCGGGGTTTTTTTTGGGATTTTCTTGCGAGTTTTTTTTTATTTCCAAGCTTTTTTTCCTAAATTTAAAAAAAAACCCAGGAAAATTTTTCTTTTCCAAAAAAATTTTGAGTTTTTCAAATATCCGCAAGAAACTCAAAAATTGCACTTTTAAGCGGTAATCCGCGCCTCACGACTATGAGGAGTGGTGCGGAGGGTGATTTTTTTTAAACATCTTTTTGTAACTTTACTTCACCCTTAGCTTTGATTGTTTTTTTTTTTAATTCCACAAACAAGATTTACCTAGTTAGTTTAAGGCCCCAAGGGTTACTTAAAAAAGCAAAAGGTTAATGAAAATGCTAAAGATATAGATATCAACAAAGTGAATTTCTATCAATTTAATGTAATAATCAATCAAGGTCGATTACTGACACTGAACAAACAATATGCAAAGGGACAACATTCCGATTCAAAAGGGTGGCCGGCCTACTACCTGTGAAATCCAAAATGCGAGTTCTATGCGTCAATAAAATAAAACGAAATAAACAAATTAAAGCGTACTCAAGGAAATTTTTTTGTATTGCGTCGGAGAGCCCTTTCTAAAACTTTAATTAAAAAACTGCGTTGACCCTGGTTTGTCGTCATGTAATTTTGTGTATCAATGTAAATTTGACCAAAACCCCCTCTCACTAGTCTACGGTTTTTACCTTCTCTTAACCCAGCAACAGCAATAAATAAGTGCCAATTATTATTTTTTTTTATTCTCGTTTTTTTTTACAACCCCAAAAAAGTTACAAGTATACCGGCATATCCCCTATAAAAATCAGATCAATCGAAATTGCTTATGAGGTAAAACGTGAATTTCGACATCAGATCGTTTTTCCGTCGGAAGGCACTTAATTAAAAATACCTTGTTTTAAAACTTAGTCTTTCTATTTTCAGTTAAGTTCAATGAATTCCCATAAAACATAAATTTTGCTTAACATTCTCTCCAAAATTTCCGTGAGTCTTTTTGTACGAGATTTTGCTCGAACTTTTTTTTGAACATTTTGCTCAAGAGGCTCGTGTAAATGTTTGTCGGCATTTCAACATCAAAGGAAAGTTTGCCTGTGTAAATGCGCCTTAAGATGCCTAACTCAAAAAAAAAAAAACCGTTTCCGGTTTTTTTGGGCAAACCGGTCAATGACTCGCTCAATGTCGTTTTTTTGGGCAAACCGGTCAATGACTCGCTCAATGTCAATTTAAATATGTCTGTTGATATGAAGCAACGCTAAGCCCGTCACACAAATTTCGGTCATAGTATTTTTAAGTACTTATGTTTTCAATCTTCTGAGGCATGAGAAGTTTCTTTCTGACGAAGCATTACTTACTGGCAAACATACAAGAATGTTTTTATGAACGGAAAAATATCGCCACACTTGTTCATTGCTTCGAAAACGTTATCAGGTTTGTTTTAATTTAAGCTTTTGCCTACTTCTGACCAATATTGTTTTCAAATGCTGACTCACAATAAAAGTTCAAGAATTTGTGTTTTGGATTAATCAAACAGTTTGTAGTATTTCAAAGCGACTTTAGTTAATTTTGGCTTGATTTTGGCTTCGCGTTGTATAAAATTAAAAAAAATTATTTTGTCCAAAACTTATTTATAAATAGAAACTCTGTAATACTGCTATCTAATTCCAATAGTTTTCGCGGTAAGTACGTCATGCGTTTGTTTATTCTTGGGGTGACGAATTGAAGGTCAAACTGTCCGAAAATACTGTGAAGGGATTCTATAATGTCTTTTAAGAAACTTTCTGCATTATCTCGTTTTTTCTGCAAGGACTTCAGGGTTACCACCAGCAACTTTGTTGTCTACTTTTTTCTGGAGCAAAGGGGGGGGGGTCGCCCCTCCCCCTGGGACCGCCACTGCGTACGCAGAAACTGTTTCTGGAGAGTGCTTGAACTTGGGTGAAGGTAGGTAAAACAATTCAAAATTTTATGAAAATAAAAGTAATATTAAGTGGACCAGAACTTGCACCGCGCTGCCGCTGACGAAGTCTTTTTTAAAGAAATGGACGTTTGGATTCTACAAAATATTTTAAAGTCTAGCACAATTCACGCCGCAAGCAAAATTTTTTTTGCGAAAATTGCAAAAAATATATCTTGTTTGTCCATTATTTAATAAAAATCTTGAGCTTTTAAAAGCTCTTATAATCTAAAAGTTTTAGGTGTACATTTTTAATTTGCGTATTTTGTGATGTGATTTTTAATCGAATACCTGGGGTCTTACCCCCTAATTACCCCCCTCCCTTTTATACGCCGGTGAATGAAGTCTAAAGCCATTCCTTGACCTCCAACTATGCGATTTGATCTGTTATAAGTCTGTGAACTGTGACAGTTTGTCCACTTTTTTGATAAGTGTTGGGTTTCTTGCTCCCGTACTATTTAGGTATTTGTGCGTAATTGTATGCAATGGGTGCTAAATTATACACAGTGATAATTTGATACTATTATTTTGATCTCAGAAGTGGCGCCTGCGAAATTAGTAGGAAAAATATAGCTGATATAAGCTATAATAAAGTCATGCAATTTATAATAAGATTGAAAGATCCCACCACAATTATTATGACGAAAGCACATATAAAAGAAAAATGGTTCTGCACGTAAAAACTTTAATATTAGCAATTAGGCTAAAGAAAAATCTAAAAACAAAAAATCAAAAGATCTTGGATGGAAATAACGAAAATTCAAATCTAGATGAGCATCCCAAAAGGAACACACAAAGAACCAAAGCGAAAAGAGAAATGATTAAAGGACGTTTTGCTCTGGGTAACCAGCGTGAGTTCGTCAGTGGTTCCACTGGTCACCTTCCCCATACATCATTAAACACCATCATATACTTTGATTTCCAACTTTGAATCACTCACAAATAGGCATCGTTCCGCACTGGTACTTATCCTAGTTACCTGCGGAACGATGCTTATTTGCGAGTGATTCAAAGTTGGAAATCAAAGTATATGATGGTGTTTAATGTTGTATGGGGAGGGTGACCAGTGGAACTACTGACGAGCTCACGCTGGTTACCCAGAGCGAAACATCGTTTAATAATTTCTCTTTTTGCTTTATTCTTTGAGTGTTCCTTGTGGAATGCTCATCCAGGTTTGAATTTTCGGTATTTTCACCCAAGATCTTTTGATTTTTTGTTTTTAGATTCTTTTCGGTTGATGTAACTGATTTGGAGGTTTTTTAACTTCCTTTTTGCTTTTCTAAAAAAAATATTTAAAACGCAATTTAACGAAGTGTTAAAGTCAGCCTATGGCCAATTTTAACAAAATGGGACAATGGTAAATTGACAATAAATAATGCCAACCAAAATTTAGATGCCAGTGCAATATCTGCTTTAAGTATTTTTTTTAATCATAAAATATTTAAAGTTTACCAATATTTTCAACGCCTTTTCAAAAAAAAAATCCTCTGTTTAAGCTGCGTTTTTAACGTGTGTGTCTCGTTATACGTTTGAGATACGTGTGATATATCTCTATTATAACAAGCTGCATAGGAAAAATAAAGGAAAAATTAGAACCCAAATTTTTTTTCATCAACAAGCTCACTGGAGAAAGAACCAGGTACCATTAACATGGGGAAAAAGGTCTCGGCCAAATTCACTAAAAATTTTATATGTTTTTGTACTTGGTCTCATAAGAAAAAATTTAAAAAATCAAACTTTTCTGTCGAGCCGTTTTTAAGACACAGGGTGTTTAAAATATCATGTTTTCCGTACATTTTTCCCTTTTAAGCCAGTTTATGTAATAAATCCATTTCCTTTTTTAGATATTTTCCTTAAATTGTTTTCCTGATCTTTCTCTAGAATCTTGGCCAGTATAATTAAAATTATACTGGGATTTAAGATACAGAGAGTTTCAAAAGTTATACGTAGGTAGAGTTTTTTTTTCAATTCGGCAATTTTTAGAGGCAAGGCAAGAAGTTTAGTATTTATACTTTAAAAATGGTCACGTCAAAAACCCAAAAATTGTTATTAAGTGTTTCTTATTTTAGCCATGGTTAATTAAATAATATAATTCACCTTCTAATGGATCTCTGTTCTTTTACTTCGTTAAGATCTTCGACAATAAAAATAACAATACAAAAAATTT
Organism: Oxystoma pomonae; assembly: GCA_963921995.1. Lineage (NCBI taxonomy): Eukaryota > Metazoa > Arthropoda > Insecta > Coleoptera > Brentidae > Oxystoma > Oxystoma pomonae. Next base: position 86,214,456 of record OY998166.1, on the reverse strand, counting down.
AAAATACAGGGTGTGTCCTGTGTGTATTTTTTTTAAACGTTCGTTTTTTTCTATTTGGGGTTTGCATTACAAACTTAAAAATATTTGATAGCTAATCTGTCATAAATATACGGGGTGATCAAAAATTATGTTTTTCGTAGGGTCAATTTTACATTAAATATTTACCTGGCTTGAAATGGGACAAAAATAAGAAAAATCAATTTTTGGGCACCCTGTATATGGCATTTCCGTAAGATATTATAAAGACTTTGTAATAATATTTTCGATTGAAACATGTTTAAAGTATTTATTCTATGTTTTAAAAAAAATGCCCAAAATGAAAAATAGAACCCTACCTACATATTATAACTTTTGACGCCCTCTGTATCATAAATCCCAGTTTGTATTGTCCGAAATTCTAAAGAAGAATCAGGAAAATTAATTTAAAAAAGGAAATGGATTTATTACATAAACAGTTTTAAAGGGAGGAGAGTGTACAGCCCAAGTACAAAAACATATCAAAATTTCAGCGAATTTGGCCGAGACCTTTTACCCCATGTTAATGGTACCTGGTTCTTTCTTTTCTGATATAATGTAAGTCATTGCCTTTAGATCAATCCTGCCAAGTTTGGTACTCTTGTTGGGGTAGTCTTGGTGAAAATGCTAAAAAGCAATATGCAAGAAATTGTTTAAATTGGCTTCAATTTTGCTTGGGTTTTTTTTCAATTTTTCTGGTAGAAGGAGTGGTTTAAGCCACACTTTTGCTCTTTACTTATTGTCACTTTTGACAGTCTGTCACCGTTTAGGAGTTATCCAAGAAAAACGCTTTTTTGGAGGTTAGAAATGACAGTTCCCGATGGGGTAGGAATGGGGACTTTTAATATGTTAAACGGCGCACCTTCCTAAGCTCGATAATGAAAAAAAAATGGGTTGATAATAAAAAAAAGGGTTCTAATTTTTCCATACATACAATACAATAAATACATATAAAGTGCGGTGATCATATTTTTTTCCGATGCCGTCATTTTTTGTCATTTGAAATGTCAAAGTCTTGACTAGTAATCAAACGGTGTTGACAATTAAAATAACAGAGCGTTACCTGAAAAATGTGCCTTTTTCTTATTAAAAAATTAATTGCGTAAAATACATTTTGAAAATAGTCAGCCTTTAATTTAAGGTTCTTTTTAGCGAAAGATAAAGTCTTCATTGGGAAATAGGTAGTTTTTCGACTTTTTGTGACAGAATTCTGCAACGGAAAATTTGAGGTTTCAAAAAATAAAAAAATTTGTTACCGACCTGTCGAAATTGCGGTACAGTTGGGTTTTGCTAGTTGGCAAACTTACAAACACTAGCTATTGTTTTTCGCGATCGTCTTTTGGACGAGAATTAGTGTGGCCAGACCTTACTTTAATTACCCACCCACTTTTACAACATCGCATTTATTAAAATGCGTCTATAGATGATTAGCGACAATTTTTTTTTAAATCGTTAGAAGATTTTCCTGTAATTATATTTACGTTTTTTTAAAACCCGTTCTGCAGGATTGTGTTTTTCTGTTCTTGGGGATATTGCTTGTTTATGCGCAACTTGTTTCTAAATTAATTGAATAACAAGGAAACTATTAATTTATGTTTCCTAGAATTGGGTGGACAATTAATTTATCACGTAATTTATCTAGAGATTAACACATCTATTATGGTGGAGACAGACACAACAAAAAATTTCAAAAAAAAATCATAACGAGGATTAATTAAAATCGTTTTAGAGATTTACCAAAAAATCGAAACTTTATATTTTTCACTCTCTACACGTGTCTCGCTAAGTAAATTTAATAGTAAACTAGAGTTTAGAACTTTTACGGTGGAATTTACTATAAAGATTTAGTTTTTAGAACAGTCCTAAGTTTAAGTAAAATTTTTGGTTTCAAGCATTTTAAATCAACCCTCCTTGAGTTTTGGACATAGTTTGATTTATAAGAAGAAATTTAATAAATTTGTTTATTGAACAACCATCTTAACACAATATTTTGTTGGATTTAAGAGGAAATTTTCAATTTAGAAGAAAAGAAAATTAAAAAAAATTATATAAATTAACATTGGGGCTATATGTCACTCTAATTAAAACTTATCCTTGTTAATTACACAACGATTTAGATGGGTAATAATAAAATAAGGAGTAGACTAATTTTATATTTATTTAAAAGGTGTTTTTATTTATGGAATTTATTAAAAAAACTTAAATACTATTTTTTTTACATTTCTGTCACTGTCGAAATGTCAGTATAAAAATATTAGCGCTGCGTTCAATCACAAACAGCGAGTTCGGATCTTTTACCTCTGTTTGCACCTTGGCTTGCACCAACCTCTACTGATGAAAGCTACAGCTTTAAAATGAGTGGGCTTTGAGTATGGACAGTTTTTTTAACTGAGCTTTTAGATAACCTCAATGTTTTAGTTCCAGTTTGTAAATAAATTAATATAGTTGTTTTGGGTTTTTTTGTTTGATATATTTTTTGTGCATAATCAGTGACCTTCACTTATGTTTGTTTTGCCTCGTAGTGCCCTCATAAATATATTTTTTGTGCTGAAAATGGGTTCAAAATATGGCGTTTTCTGGACAAAAGACGAGGTGTTTTATTGGGTAATAAACACCTTGGGATATTAAATAAGGTAAATTAATTTTTGTAAAAATGGTTACTTAGGGAAATTTTAAACGAACTTATTATCAAATGCCACAAAACAATCCTTTCTGGGGGCTATAAATTTAAACCACCCCCAGGAGTTGGTCTAAAAAATCACCAACTTTATAACCTCAAACACAAATAATGAAGCTATTATGTGCCATATTTTTGGCGTATTCACCATTTGCCATTTTGAAACCTGTCAAAAATAAAGAGTTTTTGGGCATTTTCTCCTAAAATATGGTGTATTTTGAGAAAAAAAGCAGTTTTTTAGTGGTATTTTGCAATAACAATACAAAATAATCAATAACTTTTACTTTTGCTACACCCTCACAGGTGTAAATATTTAGACCTGTGTGTTTTTTACTTTTTCACAACGTTTCGAATGCTTATGTATCTGCAAGCTTCATCAGGTGAATACTAGTAAGAACTAAAACTACCTAATCTTATATACTAGCACGTATTTAGTGAACCATCAAACTAACCTATGTTCAGTGAACCATGAAGTTCAAACTTCGTTGGTTCCGCCCTTTCGCAGTTGAAATCTGTTACCTCCGAAAAAAAAAGGGTTTCCAAATATCCTTGATGGTGACGCTTGATTGAGAAAATACATACATATTGGTTTCTTTGTATAAATGCTGTTCTCAGCAAACCAGAGGCGGTAAACAGTCGGCCGCTAAGTAATACCGGCGGATTTCTGACGGGACGTATAGGTACTTGCAATGCAGCCGCTAAAATCGTCCTGTATTTCGGAACGTATTTGGCGCTCGCTAATTCGAATTCATTCCGAGGTTGGTTAAACGCCACCAAAATGCGCTTTCTAACAAGTAGGTTCTTTGCTTGCTGAAAAATGCCTGACCATATTAAGCGTTTTGTGACTTCGTAGGCGCCAGCTCTACGCAACTTCTATCGCGGCGGGTTCGCAACATAGAAATAAATCATATTTCTATGGTTCGCAACGTTTGAAGTTAAAAGACAGATTTGATATAGAAGGCTCGTCGCGTAGTGGTAGAGTATCAGACTCTCAGCCAGGATGCGCAGGTTCGGATCCCGATTGCGTCCAACACTTTTTTTTAAATTACAGGTAAAATACTTGCGCCCACCCGCCTGTCGGCCGACACGTGCCCAAGCGGTCATGGGCGGTATATATGCCGCTTCAAGTTGTCGAGCCGCCAGCTGGCTTCCGAAAAATTGTAAGAAATGCGGTAGCGTCCAGACCACGTTGTTTTTGTTGGGTTTCTTTCTTCTCACTCGATACCGAGTATGATTTTCCTCTATTCGCACAACCTTCCACAGTCCTGGCACACTCAGTCTCCGGCAGCAGCCGGGTGTTGTTGGTCATCCATTCTTCCATTTTGTCGCTCCTTTCTACGTTCTCTCTTTTCCGTCTGTAGTCTACGTCGTTGCTTTCCAAAAGTTCGTGCTCCCTCATGGACTGTTCGGCGCCATGAATCCCTATCGTTTGCCGTGGTCTCGAAGTTGTGACCCTTCATCATATTGCCTTTGAGAACGTGCTTGTACCTTTTTTGTTGACCTCCTTGATTTCTCTTACCCTCCTTCAGTTGTCCATAAAATATCTGATTTCGGAGACGTGTTTCGGGCATGCGGATAACGTGACCAGTTCAACGAAGCTGGTGCTTGAAGATTGAAGATAAATACTATACTAATTGTTCTGGCTTCTTCTAAAACACTTATATTTGTTCGTCGGTCTTGCCATATGATTCTCAGGATTCGTCTTAAACAACTTCGGTGATATTTTTCTAGTCGTGTGATATGCCTTCTGTAGGTGGTCCACGTTTCGCATCCGTATGTTAGAGTTGGTATTATAACTGTGTTGTAGACATGAAGCTTGGTCTCCGCCTTGACGTCGTGATTGTTGAAGACCTTCTCCGAAAGCCGTCCGAACGCTGCGCTAGCACATTTTAGGCGATGCTGTATTTCTGTGTCAATAGTTGAATTTGATGATAGGTGACTTCCAAGGTATGGGTAATGTTCCACGTTCTGCAAATGATGGCCATTTATGGAAGTGTTTGGAGCTTGAAGATTCGTACTTGGTTCTGGTTGGTAAAGAATTTGCGTTTTGGCAAGATTGACCTCTAGGCCTTTTGTAGGCTTGGTTAAAAGCGTTGATTACCAGCTGTAGACCCTCCGATGTATCGGCAGTTCGAGGTCGTCGAGACCTTAGTTTTTGCTCGCAGTTTGCCTAGGGTAAGTAGGCCACCGTCGAATTTATATCGAATTTCCACTACCGGCGGTAGATGTTCCTCAACAGGGTGAAGCATGGCACCTAAAAACATAGAGAATAGGGTGGGCGCAATAACACACCCTTGTTTAATGCCTGTCGTAATCTGAAATGACTCTCCTGGTCCATCGTTCCTCAGGACTGTTGCATTCATATTGTCGTATAGTAGTTGAGAACATCCAGCTTTTGCCAGTATTTGCCAAAGAGCTTCTCTGTTGACCGAGAGAGGAGGCGATTTTGTTCTCTAGATTTCTCTTGCATTTGTCCATCCACACTGTGTGTCTGGCAGATTTTGTTCAGCAATCGGAATTAATCGGTTGCAAGTATCTTTCCAGCAACAGAAAGCAGAGATATACCTCTGTAGTTTCCACATTGGGCCTTGTCGCCTTTTTCGCCTTTAACTTAACTCCGATGTAGTTATCCCCACAGTGGCATGGTACCTGGTAGATGCAGTTCTTGGTGTTAAGGTGATACGGTTTAGTTTTTATTAGTTGACTTCTTATTGTTGTGGTCATTTTGAAGTCAGTACGAAGATGGTATTGGTTGCATATTCTTTTTATCTTTTTTGAAATTCCTTTGATGTCGTCCTTTGTATTGGTGTCATCTGAAGAGTTTTATTGATCGTGTAGTGGAAGAAACCAATCCTTCGCAAATCGGATCGAATTTTTGACTTTATTTAAAGTTTCTTCTGTATTGCAGATGTTGGTGGCTCAAACTATAAGAGATTTTACAATTCCCAGTTTGGTTGATGCGGAAAGGTTTGATTTGAAGTTTAGATGTTCTCTAGTATGAGTTGGTTTGCAGAATTGAAATACGGCAGTGACTAGCACGTTGAGACGTCAAACAAAGCTAACTAAATTGGCACCTTTAGGAAACTTAAGTTTTTCTCTGTGGTAAAACGTTTATGTAAGATACAGCGACTTATTAACAAACATTAAAAAATTGAATGAGCTCTTCTTCCCGATTGTAAAACTAACAAATATAATAACTTTAATATTTTTATACTTTTTTATTTAAAACAAAAAAATTGAACCTAAAGTTAATGCGTTAGGGAAGGAACCGCTTTTATCGATTTATACCAAGCAGGCGGGTATTTCTCTGGTATACTCGATCTCTCTCAGATGAATTCATTTAGAGAAAGAGAACAATGTTTTATTGTATGTTCAACACCGTTCACGACTAAAAAGCCAGTTAACTACTATCGCCTCAGTGCCCTTTAGTCTACTGTGGGTGCCATTTTTATAATCAAATTGAAAAGTAAAACATAGATTTTTTGTCAATTTGGTGTCAATATGGCCAAAGCATACTAAAACGAAAATGAGTTAACTGGCTTTTTAGTTGAGAGCGGTGTTGGTATGTTATGTTAAGCTCGAAAAAGGGACCTATCGACGGGTATAATGTTACCATATTTACTAATAGCATTTTCCATTAAATCACTAGTTGGTATTAACCAATGTATTCGTGGTCATAATTTTGTTTTTCTTTTATGCGCGTAAAATTAGCCAACGAAGGTTACAAAATGCGCAATAACGAAATGTTTCGTTAAAATTGATTCATCCAGGAAATTAAATATAGATCACAATAACAGAACCCCATAAAAGTCAAAACAATGTTTATTGACAGGGCATCGAAAGTTTAGTAGTAGCATTATTGGATAGGGAAATATTTTCTCTGTAGCTATACTTGAAAGCAGGGAACAAAACAATTATTACCCTGAAAGGCACAGCTCTATTCGACGCCGCCAGTTCCTCTAAAAATAACACCAATGACATAACTTTTGATGACAATTCATTGTACTGGTCGTTAGCGAGATCGACATCAACCTCTATGTAAAATAATCATTAGTGTCATTTGTGAGACAAATCAGCGATCCCAAAATAGCAACACTACCCAACAAACACGGTTCCCTCAGGCCTTCGTCGGCCCAATGTCGACTGCCGAATTTGCCGTCATCGGTACGACGTCGATTTAAGACATCGGGCCAGCAGTATTTTTTTGTTACAACGTTAGACTGTAGCCCGCCGCCGGACCAATGGTAAATTTTACTTTTTGCTGACATCAGCATACCGTCGCCGTACGGTTAAGGTCCCATACGGTTTTGCCACATGGTACCGACCGTCCGCCCATATAGCTGCTTAATTTGGTCGGTGTAACGTAGGCAAGCTGGTCTCGGCCCGACATCGGTAAACTATGCTTTCCTAAAGCGGTCCAATGTCGGTGATTGACGAAGGTCCGACGGTGGTAGCTTAAAGCGGCCCGACAATGGCAAACAACAAAGATCCAATAATTAGGCCTCACATCGACTTCTAAAAGCGGCCCGACGTCGGTGATTGACGAAGGTCCGTCGGTGGTTGCTTGCAGATAAAGACATTGGCAAACTACAAAGTTTTGATGATGCGGGTGTTCCAATCGGACCATCATCGGCTCTAAAGCAGATAAAGTTTGCGTTAGCATAATGTCTACTATAGTAAATCGGGCCAACGTCAGTTGCCGATTCTCGTCCGATTAAACAAAGTTCCAATCGGACCGTCGTCGGCCCTAAAGCAGATAAAGTGAGCGTTGGCATAAAGTCGACTATAGTAAATCGGGTCATCGTCAATTGCCGATTTTTGACCGATTAAACAAAGTTCCAATCGGACCATCATCAGTCCTAAAGTAGTTTCGGCATAAAGTCGACTGTAGTAATGTGGACCTCAGTCAGTTTCCGATTATTGACCGAAAACTGAAAATCGCAATCTGTCCAACATTAGTCCAGCGTGTAGTCGCCGATAGCGACACACTGCCGACGTTGTCGACATTAGCCCGATTTAATGACGACGATTTGTTTGGACATTTTCACCTGGAGACTCCGGATAAAAAATATATAAAACCTCGAAAGTTGATTTGTGAGTCGAAATTTTTGTAAAGTTGGACCTTAAAAGTGGTCTGACTAAAATTAAATCAAAACTAAAAGATGGACATAATACACCAACAGATTGCCAATTAATAAGAGATTCAATTAAAATAATTACACCACGAATATCGGACAGCATATATAGTGAGTAACACCATTAACTAATTACATTCTGCATCAAGTAAATATCATTAAACATTCGGCTTAAGACTAGTAGCAAAACTTAAACTTAAAACAACTGCATGCGTGTATTAAATAAATAAATGATTAAGTATAAACGGCGAATTTCAGAAACAAATAACTGCAAATATGATTTGGTTTTTAAATTTAATTTGGCATATTAGCCCAATGACTTTAAGAAAAGTTTAGTTTGAAGGCTGAAATTTACATGGGTATCCAAAAAATTGATTTGATGGGCGTCAAAATGCACTGGAATGAGACGCGTATACCGGGTGTCCCAAGGTGAGTAACGTAATAGAATATTTTGGAAACTATACAATAGAAACTTTTCAAACTTTCTATTCTAACATATGTCCATGTAAACTATCTCTATGAAATATATTCGAATTTGCAGTTTTTGCCATTTGCAGAGCAACTTGGCAACGACTTTCTTTTTAAAACGATAGCTTGTGAAAAACTAACACAGGAATGTAAAAATTGTTTTGCTTTATCCTTAACTGTTTCGATGTTACGGGCTGTCAAAGTGAAAAAATGTCAATTTTCACCTGTTAGTATTTTAAAAACAGTTGAACATAGGTATAGGACATTATACATAAAATGTACCTAAAATATTTTGTAGAATCCAAAAATGCAAAAATATAGAAGGTGTTCAATTTAAAACAGGAAAGCTGAATATGACAGTATTTCATAGAGATAGTTTATATGGACTTATGTTAGAATAGAAAGTTTCAAATGTTTCCATTACATAGTTTCCAAAATATTCTAATAGGTTTCTCATCTTGGTACACCCGGTATGTTTAACAATGTTTATTTCTACACGTTTTAATATATGTTGTTTCAAAATGTTAATTTTAATATATTATTTGACAAAAACTAAAAAATCCTACAAGCATATGAACCCTCAATTTTTTTTACCTTTTATTTTGGATAATACAAAAATATTTGTTCAAGAATTTCAAGTAGTGGGCTACTTGAATTTCCTGGAAACGTTTTTTTTTAGTTGCAATTTTTTCTAAAGCTCATACCTCAAAAAGTTCGCGAGATATTTTAAAAAATCTCTGAAAAACTTGATTAAGTACGCATTTTAAGATATTCCATTCAGATGACACTAAAACTGACTACTAACAGATTTTTTTCCTGCAAAATACGTTAGAAACAGAGACTTAGAGCCATTAAGATAATTTTATTAACTCACTCGGAAACTTTAATTAATATTATTTTCTTTCTCAGCGACTAAAGCTAGCCAGAATGAAAAAATTAAAATTTTTACTTTTTTGTTTTTAAACCAATTTTTTTAAAGCTCATACCTCAAAAAGTTCGCGAGATATTTTAAAAAATGTCTGAAAAACTTGATTAAGTACGCATTTGAAGATATTCCATTCAGATGACACTAAAACTGACTACTAACAGATTTTTTTCCTGCAAAATACGTTAGAAACAGAGACTTAGAACCATTAAGATAATTTTATTAACTCACTCGGAAACTTTAATTAATATTATTTTCTTTCTCACCGACTAAAGCTAGCCAGAATGAAAAAATTAAAATTTTTACTTTTTTGTTTTTAAACCAAGTAAGCATCAAGCACACATATTCTTTAGTGTCTTCTCACAATGCAATATAATCATTAATAGACTGTGCTTTTGTGAACTAAAGCTAATCAAGTCAACAAAAAATCATTTATTGTTATTAGTCAGACGAATAAAATTATTCATCATGTATATTTAACTATTTGTTTATATTGTACTTTCTTTAAATCTTTGGAAAGATTGTTTTTGGTTGGGAGGTATTCAGGTAAATATCTTTATATTCAATTCAATTTCAATTTTATTGTCGCCAGAAATACACAGTTTTGATAAAAAAGTGTCTTTATAGGTAACAAACTCCTAATGACTCGAATTTGCAGCCAGAAAAAATAAGTAAGCTTGATTAAGTCGCTACGCAATCTATAAAGCTAAAATTGTTGATGTTTTTGAGTTAAGAAATTTAAAGGAGATTTTTCCCCACTAATTTTAACTTTTTTTGTAAAAAACCCCTAGTGGCCATATTCCCTTTCAGAATATAGATTTTTTTTTCTGTCAGTGATCTTAGGAAATGTCGATGTGACGTCCGAAACGAGTCACGTGATATTCATATTTTTTGGAGCCAAGTTAACATCAGAATTGACTGAACTTTGAATGGAACATTTTGCAAAAACTAAGACAGAAAGCATGGGATTTACAAAATATCGCCATTCTATTTCGAAAGTTCATTGACATCTTTTAAACAAAAAATAAAAAACTTTGCTACTTTCCAAGGCTTTTTACACTGTCGACGAATTTACGTTTATTTCAGATAATAAATAAAGTTTATTTGTTGTTCATTTATTGTGTGTGGAGTCGTATTATTCTTTCTATTGTAGCACGCTGGTTTAAGCACTTCTTTAAACTTTGTATGACTTAACACTTGTTGTCTGTTTTTTTGTACCTTTTATGTTAGCTTATCACTTTTTTAAAATTAATTTAAATTATTTATTTCTGTGTTGTGTCTTATATATATGTTTTTTTAAATTTTATTTACTCTTTTTATTGACTTTGTCTGTTTATTTTATGTAATAGTTTAGAGACAATAAACGATTTTTGATTTTGATTTTTTGATTTTCGAATTGATGACCTTTTAAAGAAGTTTTAGCTCAGTCGACAAAAAATCAAAAAAGTGTTTACTTGGCTTAAGTACGTCTAAAAAATTGGCAAGAACCCCATTATTTCTTTTTGATATTTGGAGTTTTTAATCCTTTTTGCAAATATGGTGCGGCTCTTATTTTTTCATAGCTATGTTAATACTCGCAACATTTTTACCCTCATCATCAATTGAAGCAAAAATTTTAACGTCTTAATCCTTGATTAATTTAGTCCCAAACCAATTCTGACAAAACAATGGTCCACGTCAATATGTAAAGTCGAGTCATTAAAACAAAACAATAAAATAAGATAATGCATAATTATGCAAATTCAAACGATTTGTCAGTTCATGCAAATTTAAGTTGTCCAGTTAAAGTACTACTGCACGGGTCTTTAGATGGCTTATTTATGACTTATCTTTGACCAAATAATTATTGTCTACTAAATTTCTAGATTATAGTGGGCGAGTTTTTAAAGTCCAATAAAATTCACCAAGTTGGTGAATTCGATTGCATCAGTTTGGGAAAATTGGTGAAGTGACGTCAGCACTAGTCAGTGTCAAATATTCCACCAAAAAAAACTAAGAACGCAATTGACAGATACTAAAATAACCACATTTTTTTTAGAAGCTGATTTTTTTTTATGTAAAAGAAACGACATGGATGGTGGGATTCATATTTGGCTACGGTGTTGACTACCTTCAATCTTAGCATATCTTTCTCGTCCCAAAGTTAAAATTAAATCCAGTCCCTCATAATCACAGGAACTAGTTTCTGGAGAGAGTTTCATGACCATTTGTGCAGCCACTCCTTTTAATTTATGTTCCATCCCTCATCGCAAAAAAAAATAAACCCTTTTGATCAAAAAATATAAAACGACAAAACTCAGCTGATAGTTTTTGAGGTTACATCATCCATCAAACCTTTCCACCAACGTTTGGGGTCGGTGGACAATAGTGGGTATTGGTGCCAACAATCGGTGAATCCATCAGAGATTTAAAAACTGTATCGGTGAGCAACATAAATTTTTGCGAACTCTATGGTTGGCACTGGTGGATGCACCGGTGAATTTAAAAACTCGCCCATTAGCAGCCGAATTTTTGATCTGACAATTCGTAATTTTCTGTCTCCCTAAAGAGAAAGTTGGTCACAGTTGGGCCAGTGCCGCATTGTTTTCTTTAATTTTATTTTTATGATGTTTGTTGATAAATTTTTATAAAGATTTCTTAAAACCTTTTTTTTGCACATTTTTATCTAAAATTCTGAGGAAAATGCATCGCTTTTATAAAAGGAATATTTTAAATTGTTTGCTAATATTTCCGGCATTGCCTAGCCAAAAATAACGATACATTTTGTCATAACATGTCAGTGTCAAAAAGCGCAAACAATGTAAGCAAAACTACCAGGTTTGTGTTTTGAAATAATTTTATTTTATCTAGTCTTCCATGGCAAAAATGTAAACAAATACTCTTTCCGTCAAAATTTCTAGCATAAAAAACCTAATCTGAAAACTTTAAATTTGACAACAACGACAATCTAGGACGTTTAGATTTCTGTCAACTTTCAAATCTCTTTTTTATTCAGTGGGTCTTTGAGGTTGGGTTTTGTATAAATAAAAACGGAACGGACTATAAATGATTAAAATGCGTAACGAGGAGTGCGCATCCTTACATCAGAAGGCCTTATAAGACTGACGCTTTGTAATAATGTTTGTTCTAAGTATTCCGGCCTATATGCCATTATCATGGCGGTAACCCTACCGGAGGTCAAAAATGGCAGGACATATGCTTCGACAGCCAGGCTGCCCTCAAGGCTCTAAGTGCACCTAAAATAGTCAGTAATCTAGTGGAGGAGTGCGCTGAAGCACTGCAAACACTGGCTCAAGACACAAGGTAACACTGATGTGGGTTCCAGGTCATGAGGGAATACCAGGGAACGAGAAAGCGGACGAACTTGCCAGACTAGGGGCCGAAACCCAATATAATGGATCGGAACCCCTTCTGGGAATAACAAGGAAACAGGTACAGAATGAGCTCAACAAATGGGCGAACAATGCACTGAAGACATCTTGGAGGCAACAGTCAGAGTACCGACAGTCCAAGCTAGTCGTTGATGGTCCGAATATAGTCAGAACTAAATGGCTCTTAGGCAAGACCCGAAAGGACATTGGACTGCTGACAGGGATGCTGACTGGGCACAATCGGCTGAACAAACATCTGACGCAAATGAGAGTAGCAGGAGATCCTGTCTGTCACGCTTGCGGGCTCGAAGACGAATCGGCGCAGCACTTAATAGCAGAGTGCGATGCATATGCCAGATCAAGGCAGCTGAAGTGGGGATTTCCCAGGATAGAGGAAGAATAGCTGCACTCGCTCAAATGGGCCGACATACTGAACCCTTTAAAGAAGACAGGGAGGCCTGGAGAGAGAGTTGCAGCGGAAGTATGGGCATAAGGTGAGGTTCAACTGGACGGGGGACAACTATACGGATTTCTAAAAGGTCACAGCTTGGTGCTTAGAGTTGGTTAGGTGGGATTTTTTCGGTTTGTTCTCTTTTACACCCGGTTCCCACCTACGATTTTCTCGTGAGTGCTCACTCACGCATCACATGATGTGAATATGAAATGTTTGTGACACATGAGCGGGCACGCACAAAAAAGTTGTAGGTGGGAACCGAGTGTGAGAATTTATCACGCAGTTATAGCGATTTACCGCCTATCAGTCTAATGAGTCATGCGATGAAACTATTTCTAAAGAATATTTCTATACAAAATTTCAACAAGGTCTAGGGATCCAGTTCATGCCTTTTTATCATAGAATCTCTTTAAAAGGTCTGGATAAACAAGTTCTAAAAATAACTGCCAACCTATTATACCGGAAGCAGGCAGCTTAAATATATTAACGGCCAACTGTCCGAAGAAGTGCGAATAAGACCAAGACTGCATATTGTCTGCGCGGTTGTTTAATAAATTTATGCAGTAATAAAATATTAGGTAATGCATTTTATAACTACATAGATTGTCAACAAACTAAGATACGCTGACAAAATTGACACATCATAATTCCAAATAAGGCTGAACTGGAATGTCGAAAAAACAAAATGGATGGTTATTGACAAGCTGCCATGGAAAAAAAGATTAAAGGTGTATTAGAAGTAAACGTCCAAAAAGTTGAATGCGTCGATTTGTACAAATGCCTGGTTAGTCAACTCCATAATAACTGTGGAACAACTATCACAAAGTCCGCCATCAAAAGAGGTCCGAATCGCAGACAAATATCTATCAAGTCCGAAAAATCTCAGACAATAGTATGGTATCGGTACTACGACACTTTTCAGATTTTATTGAATTTTTAGCGTTTTTGTTACTTCAGTGATGTTTATTTGTGTAATTGAAGATCATAAGTTGGAGTTGATTTTAATAGTGAAATATTTGTTGTTAAATAAAAACTAGAAAGCTTCTGTAACCAGTATTGGGCTTCTTTATTTTGAAGTCGTTAAAATGTGTAATGACTATTATGACTCGGCATCTTTTGATCAATTTAATCAATCAAAGTGTTCGATATCGGCGTAAGAAAATAGTAAGACAATATTACAAGTAATAAATTGATTAGCGATGTGCGCGCCCCCTGCTGGTCATGTCTGTCGAGGTAAATTCAATTTAAACAACTCAATTAAGTTGGTAGGTTATTTCGTTGGTTTAGGTGTTGTTTGTGGATTTAAATTGAAAAAATTGGTTTAAAAAATTAAAAATATGAATTATAATTTGGAAAACGGGACATATATTTCAACACTCAATTTTTCTAAAAGAACCTTAGTGCAGACAATCTGATCGCGCAGCAATCGGTATGCAAATGAACACTGATTGACGCTCATAACTAAATAACTTTTGACAGTGGCGGTCCCAGGAGGCACGGGGAGGGGGGGGGGCGATTGCCTTTGCTCCAGAAAAAAGTAGACAACAAAGATACTGGTGGTAACCCTAAAATATTTAGAGAAAAAACGAGAAATTTCAGATCGTTCCTTTCAAGACATTCTAGAATCCCTCCATAGTATTTTGGGACAGAACAGTATTATAGGGCTATGTTGGAAATTTGGAACCTTTAATTGCACTAAAACAAAATTATGATTGTTTTCCACAAACCAAAACTACACTTTTTTGCACTCGACGCGCGTTTCGCTAACAATGTTAGCATCATCAGGAGACGATAAACAATGAACTAAATTAATCTACGCTCTATCTTATATACAAACCTTTAGTGGGCGGAGATAAGACTAATAATTTGTGATTGATCACGATTTTTAATCCTATCTCCCCTCAACCAAAGAATAAAGTGTACTAAACGGGATGGGTCCTCTATCTTTATTTAAACTATTTCTGGATTTAATGATTTTCATACTTTCATATGCATTCAAAAGTCTTTTGTTTGGTACACTTTTTAGAAGTTTTAGGTTATCTTTTCTGTTCTTCCGTATTTTAAGTGTGCTAAGTGTTCTTTAAAACGTGTTTGAATAGAGCGTCTGGTTTGGCCAACATATTTTTTGTCACAATCCATGCAACTAATTTCGTAAATTCCACTTTTTTCTAGAACTGTAGTTTTATCCTTGGGATTTCCTAGTAAGCTTCTTATTGTGTTACCGGATTGATATACTAATTTAAGACCGGTGTTATTAAATAATTTGTGTAATCCTTTCGTATAATTAGGATTATAAGGAATTGATACAAATTTTGAGTCGCAGGTATCTTTTTGTCTGAAAAAGGTAGAATTCCGAAAGGTCTTTTGAAAAGAATGTCTATTTATCAGCTTATTTATTAAGCCTTCGTCGTAACCGTTTTCGGCAGCTATATTCCTAATCCTATTCTTTTCTGCTTCAAATCTTTCTTTGTTTAAGGGGAAATTTACTAATCTATATGTTAACATATGTTAACATGTACTAATCTATATGTTAACATATGTTAACATATAGATTAGTAAATTTCCCCTTAAACAAAGAAAGATTTGAAGCAGAAAAGAATAGGATTAGGAATATAGCTGGCGAAAACGGTTACGACGAAGGCTTAATAAATAAGCTGATAAATAGACATTCTTTTCAAAAGACCTTTCGGAATTCTACCTTTTTCAGACAAAAAGATACCTGCGACTCAAAATTTGTATCAATTCCTTATAATCCTAATTATACGAAAGGATTACACAAAGTATTTAATAACACCGGTCTTAAATTAGTATATCAATCCGGTAACACAATAAGAAGCTTACTAGAAAATCCCAAGGATAAAACTACAGTTCTAGAAAAAAGTGGAATTTACGAAATTAGTTGCATGGATTGTGACAAAAAATATGTTGGCCAAACGAGACGCTCTATTCAAACACGTTTTAAAGAACACTTAGCACACTTAAAATACGGAAGAACAGAAAAGTCAAGTGTGGCCGAGCATGCTTTTGAAAACAATCATAGATTCACATTAGATAACCTAAAACTTCTAAAAAGTGTACCAAACAAAAGAGTTTTGAATGCATATGAAAGTATGGAAATCATTAAATCCAGAAATAGTTTAAATAAAGATAGAGGACCCATCCCGTTTAGTACACTTTATTCTTTGGTTGAGGGGAGATAGGATTAAAAATCGTGATCAATCACAAATTATTAGTCTTATCTCCGCCCACTAAAGGTTTGTATATAAGATAGAGCGTAGATTAATTTAGTTCATTGTTTATCGTCTCCTGATGATGCTAACATTGTTAGCGAAACGCGCGTCGAGTGCAAAAAAGTGTAGTTTTGGTTTGTGGAAAACAATCATAATTTTGTTTTAGTATTATAGGGTTTAATTTATTATAATACTAATTATTTTTGACCGTAACATATTCATACCAAGTTTTATACAACGTGAAGCCAAAATTAGGGCAAAATTAACTGATGTCGTTCCCAAATACTATAAACTGTTTGATTAATACAAATCACAAATTCTTGAATTTTTATTGGGAGAAGTCAGTATTTGAAAACAATATTGGTCAGGTCATATTATCGGCAAATACCCCCATTACCAATTTTGGTTGGTTTAGCAAAAGTTTAAATCAAAACTTATATGATAACGTTTTCGAGACAATGAACAAGTGTGGCGATATTTTTCCGTTGATAAAAACATTGTTGTCAGTAAGTAATGCTTCGTCAGAAAAAAGCTTCTCCTGCCTCAGAAGATTTGTCGCTTTTAGTTTAATTTGACTCAAAAATTGCATTTTAAATGTAATTTTTTCAAATTTTCGGCGCATTTAAACACTTTTGAAAATAAAAAATTGATAAAATAAATAACTTAAAATCTGAGTACCTTCCCCCCTCCTAGATTTGAGGCCAAATCCGCGCTTGTAGTTACTTAAGTTTTGTTTGCATATATTGATATGTTCCTCATAAAAGCTATGCTTTTATTCTAGTTTTTTTTTTGTATCGAAACTGTCCCCCTCCCCTTTTCAAATGGCTGGGAAGAAATCTGGTACCTATGCAACTGGTGGTAAAAGTTTTTTTTTAATTTACTGTCGCAAAATACTTTTTTGGGAATATTAATAATCATTTTAAGATTATAGGCTATGATATAGGTATCAATTTCGTGTAGAAATAGCTTTCTAATTTAAACTCATCAAAATATCCCAATTTGAAGATCAAATACCGGCCAACTGGTTTTATATACATACAGGCTCTAATTGGCGATTAACGTAATTGAAGACCTCCCAAATAGCAACACTGTTTTAAAGTTTTAAAATCTTCTAACAATTTATCTAGACTTCCTCGTACGGTAAATGAGTAGGTATCTACTTGTAAAGAATTAACGCGCGTGAAGAAGAAAAAGTGTTTGTTGGTTGGCTTAGTTGGTTTTTGGTTCTTAAAGTCGGACCCGGTCTACAAATCAAAAGAGATAAAGTATTTTAATTAATTTAGTGAAAGTTCTGAAAATAATTAATTAGTTATTGTTCACCTAAGGTTGCCGTAAATCCAGAATATCGCTTTTTATCCTGCATAACAGTTGTCAATGTTGTGGACTATTTTTTTACGGCGCATTTTGCAAGAGTCAAAGTTAAAAATTTTTTAACCGGCCAGAAAATAGGCACGTTCTGTACCAGAAACACATTTTTATTAAAAAAACTTTTAAAGAACAAGCTTTTACTAAATGCACTAAAAAGTAGAAAATAATTGTTTATCTTTTCGATACCATAATAAAAGAAATAGGCGTATATTATAAATTAGAAATTTTAACTTTACGGTGGCAAGGAGAACTACAAAAGATAAACTACAATCTTCTCCTATTCGAATGATAAAAATAATGCTTTCATCTAAAGAAGCTGATACGGGTGAGATGGCCGTGCTTTCCAAGCCTTTAAAAATGTCCTTAGGTGATAAAGTAATACAACTGTTTCTCAGATGAATCGTCGATGTGACCGATATCCGAGTGAAGATATTATACCTACAATTAATATTTTTTATTTGCTCTCATAGCTTTTAGTGCATTTAATAAAAGCTTGTTCTTTAAAAGTTTTTTTATTAAAAATTTATTTTTTAGTTTTTAGATTTGTACCCTAAATCGTACAATTTGAATCCGCCATATTAAGATTTTCAAATCTGATCAAAAATTCATAACCCCCTTCCTTAAAAACCTATAAACGCATCCCAAATTTCAACAGAATCGGATGTGTATTAGTCAGTTAAAATTGGTTAGGAAAACATGACCAGAAATCGTCCATCTTGAATCCGATATATTGAATTTTTAAAATAGGATCAAAAATTCGTGTTCCTTATCCACAAAAACCCCCCTATACCAATTTTGGTTGAAATCAGACAAACTTATAATACCATATTATTGTTTTGGCACCGGAACTATAAACGCATACCAAATTTGAAGCCAATCGGATGTATATTAATCAGTAAAAATTGGTTAGCAAAACATGATCAAAAATCGTCCATCTTGAATTCCGCCATGTTGAATTACCAAAATCTGATTAGAAATTGGTTATCGCCATCCCAAATGCCCCCCCCCCACACACACCAAATTTCAACGAAATCGGCCGTACTTCAACTGAACCTCCCTCCACCCTGTTCGAGTTGGAGCAGCTGTCAAGTTCATTACACTATATTATTGTGTTGTCACGACAACTATAATAGCGTGCCAAATTTGAAGCCGATCGTATATGTGAACGTTGATCAAAGTTAAGCTACAAAATTTCATTACATACAAATAATATATATACGAGTAAAGTAAAATAAAAGCGTGTATATGTAAAAAAACACAATTTGTTTAAGGAAACTTTCATTTTACAGGACAAAATTTCCCGAGAAGTTGTTGCCTTTTCGCTTCCCTTCTAAGTTAAGTTGTTATTTGACTGCTTTCAAATTTTGTTAATTTTGACAGTTTTGAGATTTCCAAAAAAGTAATTGCCAATTGCAACGCAATGTTGAACCTACTTTAAATTTAACCGGTGTTTAGAGTGCACTTAAATCGAACTTAAAATATCAAGGTCTTGCTTTTTAAACAACATTTAAACCAAGTTTAACATTACAATTAGCAATAAGCAGGGGGTCAAATGAAACGCCAGTTAACTCATCGTTTTAGTATCTTTTGGCCTACTATCGCGGCCATAACCAAGAAACTTCATGTCTAACCTTTCAATTTCGTTTTAAAAATTGCACCAATAGTTTGCTAAAGGACACTGAAGCGGTAGGAGTTAACTAGCTGTTTAGTTAAAGGCTAATTTTACAACTAAAGGTAAAACTCCAGATTAAACCATTGTTTAAACTTCAGTTTAATCTTTGGATTAAACCATTGGTAAACAGGTTGCTCAATTTTATTAGTCGCAGTCAAATCACGGACAGAAAGAAAAGAGGAGCTGTTGGATTAGCTGTAGGATTAGGAGCACAAGTTTTTTTTCTACTTTAAAAAGACTACATTGAAAAGACTACATTTTCTTTTAACCATATCTTTAAAATGGCACCAACTAGAGCCAAACTCAACATAGTCACCAAATTTGATAACAGTCAGTCAAGTAGTTTTTGAGATATCGGCGTTGGTTACAAACAGACGTACAGCCAGACGCCACAACAAAAAATGTTCAGAATTGTTAAAAACGCGAAGATAGATAGAATATTATACGTGTGACCTCGGTGTGAGAATAAAACTTACTGGTCTGTGGGATGTTCCAACTCTTGTCGAATTTCCTCGTTCACAATTTCGCATATCTCTTTAGATAACCTAAACCTGTTTTTAAAGTCTGCATCGTTGTATTCCTCCAAATGATTTTTTCTGGAACGAATAATTCTTGGTCTTCTTGGTGCTTCGACAATGTCAATAATTTCGTCATCATCTTCATCCATTTGATCAAAAATAAATTCTAAGTCATCGATTACAGCCATTTCACTAAATAATTACAACTTTTTTACCAAAAATAAATTTCAAATAAATGTTTAATAACTATTTTAAAGTTAGAATCTTTGAGTAACTATTAAACTGAAGTTTAACCCACACCCAGAACGACGATAACGGTTAAACTGAAGTTTGTTGGTAAACTGCACCTATAAAACGTAAAAAGATATCCCTGGTTTAAACTGAGGTTTGGCGTTTAACTATGACTTGTAAAATTGCGCCTAACACCCGGTTCCCACCTTCGACTTTGTCGTGAGTGCTCACTCACGCGTCACATGATGTCAATATGAAATGTTTTGACAGGTCAAAAGCGAACATTTTTTTAGTTAAAAAGCTATA
Organism: Oxystoma pomonae; assembly: GCA_963921995.1. Taxonomy (NCBI): domain Eukaryota; kingdom Metazoa; phylum Arthropoda; class Insecta; order Coleoptera; family Brentidae; genus Oxystoma; species Oxystoma pomonae. The sequence goes on along the minus strand of OY998166.1, from coordinate 86,194,086 downwards.
TACCCTCTTCAATCAACTCCTATCGTTTTAGTGTTATTTTGTCGACCTTTGCCGCTATTTTCACTCGAAAATGACAGAAAATCCCTTATTTTTCGGTCAAAGTCGGCGGAGAAAGTTATTAAGATTACACGAAAATGGCAACAACAACTCCTAACATTTTATTGTTCTTTTGTTGACCTTCGCCACCATTTTCACTCAAAAGTGACAGAAAATCCATTAGTTTTCTGTAGATATGGCGGAGAAAGTCGATAAAAGAAAACACACCTATGAGTTAATCGGTCTTTGTAGAGAGGGTATTGAAAAAAGTACGATCCTCGGATTTTTTTTGTTAGTTTAAACTAATATTAAGCGGTACATAACATGATTAGATTAGATTAAAATGGGGTGGTGCAAACACCTGTCCACCTCGAGCTTCTCAGATCTATTGTTCAAAGAACTAGTACAAATAGCACCGGACATGATATTGCAGACTACGAACGGTTTGCTTAAAAAACAGGAATTCCCATGCAGCTGAAAAATAGCAAAATTGGTCATTATACACAAGAGCGGAAAACCATACGATACTGCAAACGCATATAGGCAGCTCTGTCTAATTAAAACGATTGCTAAAAAATATGAACACTTGATAAAAACTGAATAGATTACGAGATGGAGAAAAATGGAGGTTTGTCCCCCCTAAAATACGGGTTTAGAAAAGGCAAATCTACTATGAACGCAGTAAAAAAGGTGTTAGAAATAGCAAACGGAACCAATCCTAACAAGAATAGAAGTGCTAATAGCGCTGGATGTTAGAAATGCTTTTAACTCTGCCTTGTGGCTGAAAATAGTAGAAAGACTAACAGACACTCGTATACCCCAAAATCTTATAAATACCGTAGTTAGATACTTCAAAAAACGATACATACTTAGCGAACAAAAAAAAGTTAAAACATCAGCAGGCATCCCCCAAGGATCGGTATTAGAGCCTCTACTCTGAAATATATACTATGACCCCATACTTAGACTAAAACTTTCTAGGGGCAGATGATCTAATGGTAATAGTCAGGGCTGACACAGCGATACATATTATGCAAAGAGCAAACGAGGCAACAAGACTTATTAACGAATGGATGACAAACAACCACCTGGAATTAGCACCAGAAAAAACCGAAGCCGTTATATTAAGCGGAAAAAGAAACCGGCAAAACATTGAAGAGCGTACGATATCTGGGAATCCACATCGGTGAAAACCAGAAATTCGGAAAGCATATAGAAGAAACCACTAAAACGGCAACTAAAATGCTCGCCGAACTACAAAGACATATGCCCAACATCAATAGGCTCACTACTAGTAAGAGGAAGTTACTTCAAAGTGTCATCTATTCAATCGTGACATATGGTGCAGTGATATGGAGTCGGAAACGGAAAGCCTTACTAAGAGTAGCCTGCGGCTACCGAACGATATCAACGGAAGCCATTCAGGTTATAACAGGAATCCCGCCCATACACCTAATTTTCAAAAAAATTGTATATGAAGATAAAAATGGACACAGCGAAGAAAACAAAGAAGCTGCAAAAGAAAAACACTGGAATCCTGGCAAGCAAGATTGGACCGAAATACCGAAAAAGGATAATGGACGAAAATTATTATTCTCGACTTTAAAACATGGATAGACGGCAAACACAAAAAAATGGATTACGATGTGACACAAGCTCTAACGGGACATGGAACTTTCAGGACATACACAAAGCGAATAGGGAAAACGTACGACATATGACGGTACTGTCAAAGAATAGATGACGCAGAACATACATTAATTTATTGTCCAAGATCTGAGAACTACTGCCAAACAACAAAACATGATCTACAGATAGAGAATATGACTATAGGGAACCTGTTTAAAGAAATGATACAAGACGTAGACAAATTGAACCAGGGACATGATATGATCAGAACGATTCTTAAAACTAAACACGAAGACGAACGCACCTAAGAGATCAAAACAGTAAACGGCGAAATACTGACGTTATATTCCTGAGAATGGTTCCGCATCTCGTGCTGATTCTACTGCGATCAATCAATGCAGAGAGGTGAAGTAGTGACAAGTACGGCCGAACATCACCCGCCTGACGTTTTCCACACGAGCTTTCCTACAAGTTCCTACAAGTTCCATCTACTGATCCTGGATATTAGAACAATCTTTTAAAAAGCGTTGTTAGTGGCAGCTCAGCGCACGTTAGACTGTAGCCCGCCGTCGGACCAATGGTAAATATTAATTTTTGCTGAGATTGGCATATCGTCGCCGTCGCCGATTTAACTGCTTAATTTGGTCGGTCTAACGTAGGCAAGCTGATCTCGGCTCGACATCGGTAAATTATTCAAGTCCGAAATTGGTTTCCTAAAGCGGTCCAACGACGGCGATTGACGAAGGTCCGTCGGTGGTTGCTTAAAGCGGCCCGACAATGGCAAACCACAAAGGTTCGATAATGGGTGGATAATAAGGCCCCATATTGGCCTCTCAAAGCGGCCCAACGTGGGTGATTGACGAAGATCCGTCGGTGGTTGCTTGACACGATCTGACATTTTCGATAATGCGGGTGCTTAACCAGTCGGGCTGGTTTAAGTGGCGAAAGAGATGATTCTTGTAGAGAAGTTCCATTTTGTCAAGCCCGCACTCTAGTTTTGAAATTATACACATAATATTATCGTTCATTCTACAGGAAGCAGTTTAAAAATTTTAATGTGACGTACCATCGCCTGTTGCCGGTTATCGACCTATCGAACAAAAATCTGATCAGGCCATCGTCGGTCCTAAATCAGATAGAGTGCGTTTCGGCATAAAGTCGACTATAGTAAATTGGACCATCGTCCAGTTGCCGATTCTCGACCAATCAAACAAAATTCTAATCGGACCATCGGCGGCCCTAAAGCAGATAAAGTAGTCGTCGGCATAAAGTCGACTATAGTAAATCGGGTCATCGTCAGTTGCCGATTCGCGACCGATTAAAAAAAGTTCCAATCAGACCATCATCGGCCCTAAAACAGATAAGGTTTGCGTTGGCATAATGTCGACTATAATAAATAGGGCCATCATCAGTCGCCGATTCTCGTCCGATTAACCAAAGTTCCAATCGGACCATCATCGGTCCTAAAGTGGTGTCGGCTTAAAGTCGACCGTAGTAATGTGGACCTCCGTCAGTTGCCGACGTTGTCGACATTGGCTCGATTCAGTGCCGACAATTTGTGTTTGTTAGGTTTGCAATTACGTAGTAGAAAAACTCCTGTTCTATCTTTAGAGTGCATGATCCCTAAGAGCGGTATATTCCGTCACATTCGAGAATAATCATGCATCCTGGAGATATTTTCTAAACAAACAAAAAATCACAAAAAGAGGACAACTGGAATTTGAAATCTGCTCGAATTGAGCGTAAGTACATTCGTTCGGACAACTAACAACGGCGAAAGTATATGTGTAATGCTATGCTTCGATTTTAGCATTTCATCGCACGTACGCCGTTTCGATCGGGTCGTTTGGTGAAAAAAATTCACAACCGTTGTCCCATTGGCCCGTTTGGACCGATTAACTGGCCCATTCGCATACTTAGACAGCGTCTTTTTGTTGCGTTTTGCATTTTTATTAGCGCCACCGACAGTTTTTGCGCGAATTTCCGTGGGAAAAAGGCCGGTACTTTATTTGACGAGCATTTAAATAAATTCAATTTTATTTTTATTGTTAAGGTCGCATTATTTACTTGAAAACAAAAAAAAAATGATACTATTGGTGTTAAAAAAACCAATACAAAGTTTTCACTAATTTTGGCCAAAATAGTGCTTTTTTTACAAGCGTTGGTTTAAATAACGAGCGAAGCGAGGTATTCAAAAACGCGAGTAAAAAATCACAGTTTAGCCGCGAGTTCTTAACACTATTTTTTTTAATACGTTTATAAAAAAATCTAAGAAAAATAGGAAAAATCTAGAACGAAGAGCACTTCTCGCAATATACCATCTTTACCCAATAAATCAAGGCAGCTGGTAAATGAAATAACAATAGTTTTCATCGCGATGTGCCTTTTAACTTGATGACGTTCATTGTTGCGATATTTTAATCTTTGACAATTCAATATTTTGACGATATTTTTAAATGATTTTTTCGTAAGTACTTGGTGAAAACTGGCCCAAATGGCTTAATTTTTAGGCAAGGATAATTAGATTCTTTTAATATTACTATTTTCTGCTATTTCTCGTTAATTTTGGGTAATAAACAGACAGAAATCTTTTTTTGGCACCCGAGATAAAAAGTAGTAGTTTTCACAACCAGTGGCTAAAATAGTGCTTTTTTTTACAAGCGTTGGTTTAAATAACGAACGCAGCGAGGTATTTAAAAACGCGAGTAAAAAAAAGCACATTATGGCCGCGAGTTTTGAACAGGAAAATGCTTTTAAAAATCTCGAACGAAAAGCACTTCTCGCAAGACATCATCTTTACACTATAAATCAAGGCGGCTGGTAAATGAAATAATAATATGGTTTCCATAGCGATGTTCCTTTTTACTCGGTGACGTTTATTGTTGTGAGATTTTAATATTTAACAGTTTGATGTTTAGCCGATTTTTTTAAATGATTTTTTCGCAAATACTTGGTGAAAACTGGAGAAAATTGCTTAATTTTTAGGCAAGAATAATTAGATTTTTTCTATATTACTATTTTCCGCTATTTCTCTTTAATTTTGGTTAAAAAACGGACAGAAATCTTTTTTTGCACACGTAATCAAAAAAAAAAGTTTTTTTGCATCGGTAACCAAAAAACCCATGCTTTAGTTATCTGTAGACAGTTACTAAAATCATGTTTTTGAAGAAACACTTTTTTCTTTACCGTTTGTGTTCTTTTGGAAGTGAATCCCCAACATAACAAAAATTTGGTAAAGTTGAAAAACCTAGTAGCGATACTCCTCCCGTCTTGTTTATTTATGTTACAGTTGATTTTCGTGGAAACCTCTATTGCATTTGCCGAACATTTAAATAAATTCAGTTTTGTTGTTTGATTGAGTTTGATAGATTGATTCGTTTGCGAGTGTACCAGTATGGCACTGTCCACTGCGACCACTATTTGGTCTATTGTGGCTCACTTTTAACATTTTTTGTTGCTACAGAATACTCAGCCCCTTAAAGAGGCTCGTAACATGCTGTGGTGAAGCATCATTCAGATCCAGTCCGTCGATCTGTGGTTTACCGAAAATATGTTGACGCTGACGTGCAATGGCCGGACATTCAGAACATGTCTGGCCGTCTCATCATACTTCATACAGAGCCTACATTCGGTATCCTCATTTAGACCCATTCTGTGTAATGGTACTTTCAGCCTGCAGTGTCCGGTGTATAGATCAACCATTGTCCGGATGTCCTGCCTGGTGAGCTCAATGAGTTTCCCGGCCCTCTTTCTGCAGGGTTCTGTAATGAACTCTTTGGAATGTGCCAGTCCCGGCAATTCTCTCCAGTATTGGTGGAACTTGTTTTCCATCCAGCCTGAGAAAGCAGTGTTGATTGTGTTGTATGCTATTCCAAGGGCTAGTTCGGGGCCAATAAAGACGGCAGAGGCCGCTTCACGCGCCATCTGGTCGGTAGTCTCATTTCCCCGATGCCCAGAATGTCTCGGAATCCATACCAGCGACACAGCGTTTATTCGCCCTAGGGTGTTCAGTGTGTCCTGGCAGCTCCTAATGTTTCTCTATAAGCACCTATAAGATTAAAGAGCCTTAAGGGCCGCTTGACTGTCGGAGTGTATATTTATTGATCTGTTGCACCATCCAACGTGCGCTCCAACGTTCCTTTATAGCCATTCGTCCAAGACTGTGTATAATCCTGATATTTTCCCGGCTGCAATAAGCTCCAGATCCAACGCCTGAAGGCATTTTGGATCCGTCAGTGTACCAGCAGCTATCTTCATTTGAGAAACTTATTCTGTTTGTCGTCCAGTCCTCCCTATCTGTGTAGGCATTAGATCCGGTAGCAGCCCTAAAATGTAGTGGCTCTCAATCGCTCGCGTCAAAGGGTTTGGTACTACTTGACTTGCAGCCTCTTGCGACCCTAAACCTAACAACTTCGTTGTTTATGGTCATGTCGATTACTCGATTTTAGATTAGTTTAGATGTAGTGATAGTGGACTCAATCTCTCTAGCGGACGCTGCCTCAAAAAAGGATTGTGGTAGTGCGTTGGTAAACGCTCCTTCTATGTTAAGGAAAATGCCCAGAGCGATGCTTTTGGCATCAAAGGCTTTGTTGTTAGGGTTCTATTACTTACTTGAAAACGGTGAAAAATGGTACTATTGGCGTTGTTTGGGGGTCAATAATAGACAACTAAACACAAACATGGAATAAGCTGAAAAAATGTAGTGGTATGGAGTATACAGTAGCCCGACAAATACGCTCTACGCGGATCTCCTTCGCCATCCCCCAATGCACCCCCCTTACAGTTCTACTCTCCCCGTCGCTCGAATCTTCCAATTTTTTCGATAAAGGGTAGGATGTGTGACCATTAGGGCACCAGAAGATTTTTCAGCTCGAATTCTTCCTTCTCTGAATCCTCTTTAAGCTCTACATATGGCAAGGTAGTGCAATTAGGACTTCTTCTTCTTACAGCATTCTCGGCAAATTGAGTCCTGGCTACACCTTCACTAGCAGTTTTGTTTGTCGCGGTTACGGCTAACCTTGGTTCTAAAATTTCCCAGAAGAATAAGCAAAAAAAGAGACCTCGATTGCGTAATATCTTTGAATTTTATTTGAATTTACAGATAATTGTTTATGTTTATTATATATATGCATTCAAAAGTTTTTTATTTTTATGAGAAAGAAAGTTCTTAAAATTGCCGAAAAAACGAAATGTTAAATAAAAGATCCAAACGAAAACATTGAACTGACACTGGCATTGTTTAGATTTCGATTTTGACATCGATCAGCTGTGAAGAGTGGATTCACTGTCAAACGAGAGTGCCCAGACTAGTACAAGAGAAAAAAAAATCTCCCTTAGGTGGAGCTGGGCGTGTAATGCGCAGGCGCGTCGATTGCGTCAGTAGTGAAAGCAATTGACAACCATCTGACAGCAAAAATGTAGGTTTATGTTTAATATTTTTGTTTACTTTTGGAAAATCTATTAAAATAGTGGACAATACCGTAAAAAAAATTGACAAAGTTTTGTCTAGTGTTTACCCTAATAATAACGCACGCAATCACAGAAAATACCGGCACAAAATTTTAAAATACAGAAACTCCAAAATACTTCGTCAAAAATGTAAACTTTTCGACAATGCCCAGTTTTCTCAAGAAGTGGGTTCGGCACTTGGGGCCATGTGTAAACCTTCCAGTTGACATGAACAGAAGATATCGATTTAGATACCGCATCCTGTCCTTCAGAGGATGTGCTATCCAAGTCCATTTTTTTTGTTAATGTCAGCTGATAGGTGACGTCATAGCATTTTCCAGTTTGTTTTTTCCTCGTCCCGTTCCAAATATAACATATAATATACAAATATAACATACAAACATACATACACTTTCCGACATATAAAACGCATATAGCAATATTAAAAATTTTGCTTGCTTATTGTTACCGACTTTTGTAGGTTAACGCTTTTAGACAACATACACAAATTTTTTTAAGGAGACTGAAAGCATTTTTACCGATATTTATTGGTTCTATAGATTTAAGGTTGCTGTTACGAAATATCAAAAACAGATAAAACACGTTTAAAACTAAAAACTAAAAAAAAAAAATTTTTATTATAAATAAAGCAATTCAATCAAATTTTGGCAGAACTAGGAGAAGGTTGGCCCCTTCGTCAAATAGCCGGTCAAAATGGACGAAAAAAGTCCACTATAGCGCGACTAAAAGGATAACACAAAGAAGAAAGAACTGAAAGGCTTTGGGTTAAGAACGGTCAGTGCACATAAGCAGGATCAGATTTATAAACAAAAAAAATATTAAAAAACAAATAGAAATAAAAAATCTATCGATAAACAAAAATCAAAAATATTAACTTCAGGATCGGGTCATTGCACCATTTGCTTGAATAATTTTTTCTAAAGGCCTTGGCATGCAGTCTGCTGCTAACTTTTCAAAAAAAATTAGATTTTCTTCAACGATCTCTGCATAAACTCTAACTATTAGCTCCATCAAATGGTTAGCATTCCGTGGACGAATATTAAATATTGATAACTTTTTTGCAATGAGCCCCCATACGTTCTCGATGGGATTAAAAATTTTTTCATCGGTAAAAGCTACCTGTCGCCAACATTCTGTCTCGAAAAAGTAATATCGCTTGCTTTTTTTCTTTACTTAGCCGTATCTTTTTAGCTGCAACACGACATCTCAGCCTAAACTTCTTTATTCGTCTTAGTGCCGTTCTTACCGTACCAGGAAAATGAACTGTTAATTTTGCTTCTCTGGCCGTGGAAAATGGGTGTTCTTCCAGGAAATTAGTGACTTGCTGATCCTGTTGGGGTGTGCTGACTTTGGTCAAGCCAGTTCCTTCCTTTTATCATACAATTCCTTCTTCTTTGTTTTTTCTTTTTAGTCTTACTATAGTGGACTTGTCTGATCCATAATGATCGGCAACCCGACGAACAGACCAACCTCCATCTAATTTTGATAAAATTTACTCATCGAAATCCGATAGCTGTCTTGACATTTTTGAGTTGGACACTTAGTGACAGAACATCGTAAAATCGTAAAGGATATATTGCATAAAAAATCGGCGTATGCGTTTTATGTGTCGCGAAGTGTACATACATAGAGCTAAAGTTGAATAAAAGCTTGTGAAAAGGCAGGTTTTAGACAGAGTGATCGCATGGTCCTATTAATGACAGCAAATAGATCTAGCCGATACCTCCGACACGGAGGCCAGCCAACACCTTCCGTTTTAGTACCATTTTTCACGTATGCCGCCGCCATTTTTGACACTCACTAAAACGCGAGTAGATGGAAGGCCTATTAAATATCGGAGGCATCGATCTAGCTATATTTATCACAAAGAATTTATTTTTTCACTGAGGGGGTGGGGGGAAGATTTTCCTGATGCAGAATATATCTATCAAGCAGGGCGGTAGCAGCTTTTTTTAAAAGGTGAGATTGGTCCAGCTGTAGCACAAGATTTAACAAAAAAATTGATTTTTTAATTTTTTTATGAAAAATCCAAAAAATTTTATTGTATTAGCCGCCAAGGGGATTTAAGATGAGATGAAATCTAGTCTTAATTGAAGTGTAGACATTTCTTAGACATTCTGAATGCTGCTGACAAAAATTACATAAAATAACGTTGTAACGACCGGTAATAAATAGCACTGTCGGAAAGCACTGGAAATTAAATCCAAAAATTCTTCAAAAATTACCGCCATACTGACGGAAAATCCAATTGGTTTTTTTTTCACTCTTGAGTGAAAATGGCGGCGAAGATCGACAAAAGTGGAAAAGATATTGATGTAAGTAGGTAGTATCACGTAATCTTCATAACACCCTGTATGTGTATACCTTTGAGCTGGAGTGACGTGACGTCTTCCGAAGGCGACATAGTGCGGAAACTTTCACGTTTTAGCGTTTTGCTGCAGATATGAGAAATATTTAGGACGTAGACGAGTCAGGCACATCTCATAGCAGTATGAAATTCCATTAGCAGGTATAGATATATCGCTTCATTGCCTGCATTTCTTAACGGAATCGGCAGATCGAAGACAATTTTTATAAAAAAAAACTTGAAGCTTATATAGTTACAAAAAATTAAAAACGTGTTATTCAGAGGACAAACATTACTTTACTGCAACATAAACAAAACCTCACTTTCATCATCCATATCTCTACTTTATTTTAGCGAGGAAAAATTAACCAGAAACAACTTTACCAAATATAAGCTAAACTTGACAAAAAGACCGAAAATTAAGGAAAAAGATATGACATAATTAAATGGGATCTTTCTGTTAAAACTCCCTTAAATTATTTCTCGAGATTTTATATTTTTGAAAAAAACAAACAGTACCTCAATTCAATGGAATTTTTATCTATTTTAAAAGTAAATTTATAGGATAAGGGGATTTTTTAGGCTTAGCAGGCCTCTCATTACCTTTATTTTATTAAAAAAATCTTCATTGTATCCGGAAGAGTCCAATTTTTTTTGTTTTAGAGATCGCTTTTTCTCTTGACAACGTCTGAAAATTTACATTTCTTACAAAGCTCAAAAAGCAGATGACCTATTGTAGTTTAACAATATTTTGTGATTTTATAATTTGCAAAAACACTAGCACGTCATTTCTGCGTGTTGTTGTCCCATTCATACAAATAATTATTCCTGAAAAAATCCAAACCTCCAGAGCAGTGACTAATGAATTTGTTGCACCAACAAAGTGGATATTCCCATGGAAACCGGTATATTGCAAAATAATTAATTGCATTAAACACTGAGCAAGCAAATGATAAATTATTAAAATTATGACATTTAGAAGCTTTATGGTCCCGGCTAAATAAGGAAAGAATCTACCCCCATAGTTTAGAATGGCACTTTTGTAGTTGGTGAGATAACAACAATTTTTTTCTCTAATTGCAAACAAATTCATTCCTTTTTTGTTTTGGTTTAATCACGATTTTCAATAAAAAAAAGAATTAGTTAATAAACTGTAATAAAGAGACTGAGCCGTATTTAAAATTGGGAGACAAATAAAATTAGTAGTTTAAAGATTCCAGGTATAATTTCAACAAAACAATATCTCTGAAAAAGAAATCAAAATGGGTGTTATAAAAAACATAATTGACTTGCGCTGCAGGTTACTCGACGTGCCCTCTCGGTCTATAACAAACCCATTTTCTCAGAAATAGGCAAGAACAATGCAAACGACGAAATGAAATGCAGAAATAATATTATAAAATCATCCGCGGCCCACGAATATCCTCTTCCTACTTGCAAAGTGTTAAATAACAATAATAATAATAGCGTTACTTATTGCAAAATTAGAAGGCGATTATTTAAAAGTGTATTTGAGTGTCAGCTATAGTAAAGGTCCATTTATCAAACATTTATTTTGTTGTTTGCATTATACGGTATTTATAGGGTTACAATGAAATATCTATGATTCCATGATATAATGGTATTGCTCGTTCTTACCAAAAACCCTGTATACAATTGTTATTGTTTTGCCGAAGGTGAGAAACTCGATTTGGCAGTTGCCGGTCCATCTTATTAAATCGCTTTTACATGCAAATATGAAAACAACTAGAAAGAGAAGGTAAAACTACAACTGTCAAATGTATAGAGGGCCTCTAGATTTTCCAAGAATCATAGCATCGTCATTGCCTTGACTATTATGTTTTATTTAAATAGACGCAAGCTTCTGTCTATAGTCAAAATTATACCCATTTTGAGTGGACTTATATGGCAGCCAAAAACCTATGTCCACCGATATTTTTTTTGTATCAAATGACTGGTGGCTGATTAACGGTGATACCTTTACTATCTGTCCATACATATTTATCAGCGACCTTATAAATTAACACTGGGTACCTACTTAAATTACCCAAAAAAACACGATCTAATTTTATAAAATTAGGGTAATTTTGGTCAGGTTTTTGGCTAGTCTGTTGCCCTTACCTTTATTCTGGGCAGGCGCAGTAGCACTCTGCCCACCTGGACCTAAATTTTTATTTTTAATGTACTTTCTTAAAAAATATATTCTTTTATGGTAAGTCCATTAAATATTTTCGACTGTTTGGTTTCTTCCACTTAAAGCCTATATTGTTTATCCATCTTTGTTCCCTGGACTTTTGACTTATTTTTGACAAATTCACATATTCTTTTCTGGCCTATATTGAATAAATTGTTTCCCGAATTTTGTAAATAATTTGTAATTTTGGTTTTGGCTGTGTTTTGAATTGAAGACATATTAGATGCGTAAGTTTTATCTGATTTTATCCAATTTTTCTTAATGGCTAAGCCATGATGCAAATATTTTAGCATAATTTAAGGGGTGACGTTTTTAATGAAGCAATTTTCTACTACGTTTTTCACATATTTATGCCATGATTTTGCTGACATATTAAAGCTCTCTTTGCAAAGTTTCGATTTCTAGAATAAAACACTCACTCTGTTAAAATGAAAAATATTTAGAGAGAGAGGGCAGAGTTTTAGAGGTAGATGGAGAGGTAATTTGGTGACCTACAAAAATTTTTAAGGTTGCTGAAGAGAGACAGCAGGCTTTAAAAAAGTATTTTGCAGAAAGATGGACATAATTTAAGGCAACTATTTACTAAAAATTTCTGTTATGTCATCTGTCTATCATCTTGAGTGGTGTCGTGCATACGATTTTTATTTTGAAATTTTTGTCCAAAAAACAGCAAAAATTTAAATTTTTCAAAGTGTAAAGTGTGTAAAACATAAGGTGGTATTAATTTCTTTCAATCAAAGTTCTTTACAGAATTTAAATTTACCAAAAAACGTGTCTTACTAAAGTGCATTTTAGCACATCTAAAAATTATTTAACAGGTATTTAAGAAAATTATTTTATGGGTCATCATGGCTTGACCATAATATTTGCAATTGTTGTTGCACTTAATTTGGTTGCTTCTGCTGTTTGCTCTATTACATTCTTAACTTGACGGGCGGTTCCGTTGAAGACTCGGTCTTTTTCCAGTTAAAAAAAGCTAATATATTTAAAATTATTAGCTTCGTTTGTTCATTAAACCTCTTATATTTTTTTCGACTTATTTCTTGCTTTAAAAAATAACTTTAACAACACACTGCAAATTGATGTTTTTGAATGACAGTGACGAATATTTCAGATAAAAATATAGAGGATGTTTATTTATAAAAACTGAACAATAATTTTTTCGAAAAATTTGTTGTTACTGCCGTTTGCAATGTACAGCGATAAACAAAAATGACGTCACTACAAATGGGTACAATTTCGACCAGCGCCACCTAGAGAAGAATTTTTTTTCTCTTGTACAGAAAAAAATTTCTCCTCTAGGTGGCGCTGTTTCGACTACACTTAAACAACCGAGATCCCCACCCCTCTTGTACAGTTGATCAAGCAGTCCACCTTGTATTATTTACAATTGTACAAAAACTTTTGTTTTTTCGTTATAGAAAGAAAATAACTGACCACTCTCATAAATTTCTGTTAGGCATGTGTTTTTTTTTTATTTAAGTAAAATAAAATAGCCTTGAAACCATCTGAAAACTTCGCCTATACCGAGTAAAAATCTTTTATTTGTTCGCCACTAAAAACCCATGTAGTAGTAAGTAAAGATCACTGAACCTCTTCAGCAAAGGTATCATATTTCTCACACCTCTTATTAATACCCATCTTAAGTTTCTTACCACTTCTTTTAAAGGAAGAATTTTTCCTTGTTCAGCTTTTTAAATATTAAAACTTGTTGACAAAGCTTTCGACAGGTTGTTTAGGCTTCTTAACAGGTTGTGTGTTGTGATTTTCTGGATTCGTTCGTAGTTTCCATATTATTATGTCTACGTTCAGTTGTCCAAAGTCTGGCCATCATATATCAGAGCTGGTTCTGGTTCCTTGCAGCATTGTCTAAAAATTATCTCTCAGCTCCTGTTTGTTAATGTTAGTTTCTCGATTACGTTTTTTAAAGGTCCTTTTATCTTCTTCATTCTCATTGGTTTGTCTGGGTGGTCTTTCTTAGTACCTATATGTAGTTTGTTCTTTGTAAACTGTTTTGACTGGTCTATAAACCAAGTTGGATATTAGATCTTGAGTTTTTATTGTTTGTTAAAAACAAATTCCAACTTATTTTGGTTCCACGAATAAAAACTACTATTTTGGGTTTAACTTACTTACACCCATGTAACAAAAAAAAACCGATTCAGGATTTAAGTTGGCTCGAAAAAAAAAACTAGATAATTTTGTTACAAACATTATAGGTATACAAAGAATATACAAAATACATAACCCTATACCGGGTGTCTCAAAGTGAGTAACTTAATAGAATATTTTGAAAACTATATAATGGAAACTTACCAAACTTCATATTCTAACATAAGTTTATGTAAACTATCTTTATGAAGTACTTTCATATTTACAGTGTTGCCATTTGCAGGAAAACTTCGCAACAACTTTCTTATTGTAAATTGAACACCCTGTACATTACTGCATTTTTGGATTCTACAAAATACTTTATGAAAATTTTATGGATAATGTCCTGTACCTATGTTCAACTGTTTTTAATTTTGACAGCCCATAGCATCCAAATGCTTAAGGATAGACAAAAACAGTTTTTACATTCCTGGCTTGGTTTTTCACAAGCTATCGTTTTATACTATTTTTAACGCCTGATTTCATTGAAATTTGGTGTGTTGGGGCACTTACGAATGGAAATAATAAATTTCCAATCAGATTTTAAAAATTCAATATGGCGGATTCAAGAAGGACGATTTTCGGTCATCTTTTGCTAACCAATTTATTTATTATAAATTTGGCATGCATTTATAGTTCCGGTGAGAATAAAAATAATATGTCATTATTAAGCACCCCTCCATCTTACAACGGGAGTGGAGGGGGGAAAACACCTAAGTTTGTCCGATTTCGACCAAAATTGGTATACGGGGGCTTTTGGGGATAAGGAATACGAATATTTCATCAGATTTTAAAAATTTAATATGGCGAATTCAAGATGGACGATTTTCGGTCATGTTTTTCTAACCAATTTTAACTGACTTATCCACATTCGATTGTGTTCAAATTTGGTATGCGTTTATAGTTCCGGAGGTATTCTCAGGTACCCACCTCCCTCTAACGAGGGAAGTGTAGGGGAAAAAAGATTTAGTTTGTTCGATTTCAATCAAAATTGGCATACAGTTGTTTTTAAGGAGGAGGATTATGAATTTTTAATCAGTGTGTGTGTTTAAATTTGGTATGCGTTTAAACAGTGGCGTAGGTCCAACTCAATCTAAGGAGAGCTAAAGCTCTCGCCACTTTTTTAAACCTTTACTCCAGTTTGTGACGTGTGTTTGGCGCGAGGGGTGGCTCGGTCATCATTTTGTGTACACCAAGAGGCATTTTGGTCGCGGTTCTTCAGAAACAACAGAAAATCGCACCCGTCACAATTCTGGGAAGTGACGATTTTTACTTATCGCCTCATTTAAAATAAAAACACAGCTTCGTTCATATTTATCCTAGCGTTGTAAGAGAAACTGCGTCATTTTTTTAATAACATTTTGTAAATTTAATATCTTAAGGATATCCTGCAGGACTAGTTTACGGCGGAGCTAAATTGTTACCACGTGTACCAATAGACGTGAAAAAAAAATTCTCACCATGTAGAAAGAAAGACAGAATATGTGTGACTTTTCTGAACGGTTACAGCGACATATTCCATATGGGGCTATCTATGGTTTGGTATATTAAAAGTTTAAAAGGTTTGTTTACAAAAAAAAAATAAGCTTAATATCATACATTTTTAAATAAAAAACAGAGTTTTTCAGAAAAACAGCCAAACAAAATTAAAGCTGACATATTGTTTATTTACTAGAACAGTATTAAGAAATAAAATTTTAAAGAATATTAGCAAATAGTCCTGACAAAAAAAGCATTAAGTGTAAACTTGTGTTTAAAAATCATCAGATTTTTGTAAGGGCGAGATTTTCTGACGGTTTTTGAAGAATTGCGACCTATGTACCAGATTGTGCCTCTAAGTTCCCCCGAAATGCCTCGAAATAATGCTTTAAAATGCCACGCAATGCCATTCGCATTATCGAGCCACCCCTCGGTTTGCTGTGATGTCTGAAATTTCAAAAATATTGCCTTCGGTGCTATGACATCATTAATTGTTACAATTTTTCAAAACGTGTAATAGATGGAATACTTAATTTTTCTTAAAATTTTCATCTGCGGCGCATTTATGTTTTGGCAATAAATCTATATACACCACCGCAACCCACCCCTTCTAGGCATCTAACCCGATCTACTTTTTCAAAAATATTTTGCAAAAAACCTAAGAGATCAAAGTTTTTATTTTTGTCAAAATTTTCGCCTGCGGCGCTATACCAATATTAAATATTATTACAATTTTATTTAATTTTAAGCAACTTTTTTTGTCAAGAACATTTGAAACGCGTAAAAAATACCATTTTAATCTAAATTTTTCAAAATTTCTGCCTGCGGCGCATTAAGGGTTAATTTTGAAAAAAAATCTGCAAATCAGACCAGAAGAGACTTGCTTTTAAAACTAAGTATTTTTGTTTCGTATATACTAACTCAACATCTATTAAACCGCTCCTCTCCTCTCCCTTCAGTTCAAGAGCTCAAGCAACAGGCACCTACCTAATTTTTAAAAATTTTCCAAAGGTAGGTACATAGTTGATTATTATTAAATAATGAAACCCCCCCCCAGAGTCGATTTCTGGCTACGCCACTGGTTTATAGTTCCGGCGACAATACAAAGATATGGTATTATTAGGTACACACTCCTCTCTAACGAAAGATATAGTTTTTTCGATTTATATCAAAATTGGCACACAGGGATTTTTCGGGAAGAGGATATGAATTTTGAAGATCAGATTTGAAAATTTGGATATGGCGTATTCAAAATAGACGATTTAGGGCACAAATCTAAAAATTAAATTTTAAAGAACAAGCTTTTATTAAATGTACTTAAAAGTAGAAAATAAGTTTTTATCTTTCTTATACCATAATAAAAGCGATGGGCGCATATTATAAATTTTTATGGTGACAACAAGAGAACTATACTTCTCCTATTCGAATAATAAAGAACGGGTGAGATTACCTTGCTCGCCAAGCCTTTGAAAATGTCCTTAGGTTATAGAGTAATACAACTGTTTCTTAGGTGAATCGTCGATGTGACCGATATACGATACCTAACGTTAAAATTTTTAATTTACGCCCATCGCTTGTATTGTGGTATAAGAAAGATAAAAAATATTTTCTACTTTTAAGGGCATTTAATAAAAGCTTGTTCCTTAAAAGTTTTTTCTAATAAAGATTTAGTCTTAATTTTGTGGTACGCTTCTTCTACGAAATCAGATAAGACTTGTAATATACCATCCCAGTCACCGGTGTCGCTCAAGTCTTATATGATTTCTACGAAGAAGCGTACCACAAAATCCAAATTCAACGATGTCACCAGGGTAAGTTCGTTTAATTTTGTAATTTTTAGTCAAATATTTTCTGGGGGGGGGCTAATGTCGTCCTGGGTACATTTTGCCCCTGTGTCAAAAGACTCTCTTGATTTACTAAAATTCAAGCACACCCGCAAAAGTCACTCTCAGACTAATTCCTAACAATATTATATAGAAACGTGATTAGTATTTTGGGATTTATTTTACAAGTATTTCAACACCTTATAAAGTACAATTATTCGTATAAATAATTCCCACTTATTGGTCGAATTTTTTCATACAATAGGGGTAGATAGGTTATAATTAGCATAGATCTATAAAACCCGAGCTAACTGAGACTTTTTGTTTATTAATATAATAAAACAAGTAGAATTTTGCTATTTTGGTTTCGGAAACAGTTTTGATGTTCTTTATAAAACAAGTTTGATCTTGGATCTTGGGTTTTTATCGTTTGTTAGATAAGCCAAGTTAAATGACTTCTATAAATGATTAATGCCGTCCTCCCAAGAAACAAACACTACCAATTACGACACCTATTAAAGCTAAACAATAAACAAAACATAAAAAATAACAGACCATAAATCCAATGGGTAAATTGAAAAGCCAAAGGCCAATCCCTTGTCACCCACTATAATACGAGTCTCTTCGGCGAAAGAACAATAAAAAAGACCATCCCAAAAACTGCGAGGGTTTGGATATTATGAATTAAATGCAATTCTTCTCTCTTACGATGTGAGATAGTAATGGCTTAGTAAGTTTCTTATAATATTATAGCTAGTCCCACAGATTCCTTATTAAATAAATTCCGACCCGACTTTAGAGTTTTGTGTCCTCTAATATAATTAGATATAGTTTCCTTCTATAACATCTTTTTAACTAACCAAAATTCAATTTTTACCCCCACTCTGTCATTGGTTCTGGAATAATGCACATGTACAATTTGAAAAAAAAAGTTTTTCTGCTTAAATTTATTAATTAAAATTAAATGACTAACCTTTTTAAACTTAGAGGGGATGGATAGCTGACGCCCAAACGTAAGGTCAAGTCCCCAACTCAGTTAACTTAAGGTTTTCCCTTAGTGTTTTTAAAAATATTTTATTTTACATAATTTATAAAAAAGTCTTACAACTTCTTATTTTTTTTTAGTATTTTACTTCCTGATGCCACTCTATTTGTTTTCAGTTCTTCATCTAATACAACAAGCTATGTGAGTTGTTAAAAAGATTAGATTTTAAGGTTTTTACGGTTTCAGTTTGTGGTATGCTTGGTCTGTCCATCGGTTGGTCACTGGCTCCGTGGTAGATTTCCCTTGTATGTTATCTTCCACCTTCCCATTAGATGGTGGACGCTCGACCTGTGCCTGACAGATGGGTAGACCAAGGATTGCTCTGTATTCAAATAACATAACTATAATAAGTCTTCTTGGGTTTTTTTACTATACCCCTGAAGATGATGGTTTAGACCGTCGAAACATGTTGCGTAAATCTTTAATAAACAGTGGACAATGACAAAAGATTTTTTATTTATTTGAAATCCAAATCTTAAAATTTTTTGTTACCAAAATCAAGTTTCAAAATGTTGAGAAAACTATTAAAAATGCAATTTTTGACCCGTTTTGAATGCTGTTATAATAAATAACGTAATAGCCCCGAAGACAAAGAAAATTGGAGTTTATTAAAAGAAGTGGGTAGGGCTAGGATTGGGGAAGGATATTGTCAAATTTCTAGTGAAGCTAAAACTATGCCATTTTGGGAAAAATTATTGTTACTTTTTGAGGGAAAGCTCGCTATTCATTGATTTTGTTATTTATTCACTCTCACTAAATTCCTTTTTAAAATTGTTAAGAATCCTTTTTACCCGTTTTAAATGACTTTGAAAGAAAATAGCTTTTTCTTGTTTTCTGCACAAATTTTTTTTATTTTAGTGCCAAAATCATAAATGTGAAAATTTACAGTGAGATTTACTAAGATCTAAAATAGTACCCCTTACAGGTCTAAATATTTAGACCTGTGAAGGGTACTAAATTTTAAAACCAATTTTCAAAAAACACTTACCCATACAGAAAAGGCATAAAGTTATTAATTATTTTGTATTGTTATTGCAAAATACCACTGAAAAATTCCATTTTTGTCTCAAAATATACCATATTTTAGGAGAAAATGCCCTAAAACTAATTTTTTGTGACAGGTTTCAAAATTGCAAATGGTGAATACGCCAAAAATTTGGCATATAATAGCTTCATTATATGTGTTTGAGGTTATAAAGTTGGGGATTTTTTAGACCACCTCAGGGCCCGTATTCTTGGCGGCCTGTGAGGTGAGTAGTTACCAGGTGTCAAGAATACAGGCCCTGAGGGGGTGGTTTAAATTTATAGCCCCCAAAAAGGATTGTTTTGCGGCAATTGGTAAAAAGTTCGTTAATAATTGCCCTAAGTAACCGTTTTAACAAGGATTAGTTTACATTATTTAATATGCCAAGTTGTTCATTAACCAACAAAACACCTCCAATTTTGTCCAGAAAGACGCCATATTTTGAACCCGTTTTCATCAAAAAAATATATTTATCAGGGCACTACGAGGGAAAATAAACGATACACGAAAAAAATACCAAACAAAAAAACCCAAAGCAACTATATTAATTTTAATTTATTTACAAACTGAAATTAGAACATTGAGGTTATCTAAAAGCTCAGTCCAGAAAACTTTCCTTACTCAAAGCCCAGTCATTTCAAAGCTGTAGCTTTTATCAGTAGGGGTTGGTGCAAGCCAAGGTACAAGCAGAGGTAAGAGATCCGAACTCGCTGTTTGTGATTTGAACGCAGCTAATATTTTGAAACTGACATTTCGACAGTGACAGAAATATAAACAAAACTTGCATTTAAATTTTTTAATACATTTCATAAATAATAAGAACACCTTTTAAATAAATAAAATTAATCTACTTCTTATTTTATTATTACCCATCTAAATCTTTGTGCGACATCAAGTATTAACTGGAAAAATTAATTAACTAGGGTAAGTTTTAATTATAGTGACATATAACCTCAATTTTAATTGAGTGTTTACTATTTAAACCCCGCATGGGGGTAATATTTTGATTTTTTTTTCTTCTAAATTGAAACTTCCTTCTTAAATTCAACAAAAGATTGTGTTAAGATGATTACTTAATAAACAAATTTATGCAAATTCTTCTTATAAATTAAACTATGTCCAAAACTCAAGGAGGGTTGGTATAAAATGCTTAAAACCAAAAATTTCACTTAAACTTAGGACCGTCCTAAAATAGAATAAACCCTTTTAGTAAATCCCACCGTCAATGTTTTTCACTGTCAATTTGGCTGTTCACGTTTTATTTCACAACGAAGCGTAGGAAGAGGGTTGCAAACGGGCGGCATTTTACCTTTTTGTCCGGGGTGGCGAAACTGCTAGCCAGGCCCTGATGATCTGCACCTTGTGGCTTTTCTGGAAAGTTTCGTATTATAGTTGTAACTAGTATCGCACACCAAACTGCATGGAAATACGAATTCGCTAAACATAAAAATTACATTATACATACAACAAAAGTATGAATATAATTGTTTTTCACATTAAAATGAAAAATGAATAGATGGATTATTTTATGAAATAATTTATAGATTTATTCCAGACTATTTTCATGACGCTTAAGTGTAATACACAGTGCTTTTCCTAGAAAAACATCATCTTCTTACATGTAATTTTTGAAATAAAAAACAATTACGTTAGATTGTATAAAAGTTCCAAAAATTATTTGAAATATCAAGCCCATAACAAATGCGGCCTTGACTCAAACCGAGTCACAGCAGAAAGTCTGCCCGCGTATCGTGTGCGCGCGGCTCTTCACTACTAGAAGCTATCCCCGCTGCTAGGTTCTCTGTGGCCTGCAGATATAATACGCCGGCAGCAGCAGTATGCCTGCTTCCGTGTGAGTCACGTCGAGAGGTCATTGACCCTGCTGAATGCATCTTCGAGTCGCGGTCGCGTGCTTTAGGTGGGCGTGAAAGCTATCATTGGAGTAAGTAGTTTGCAGATTTACGGTGTATACAGTGTACGTGCGTCGTGCGATATGGAAAACAATACGGACTTGCAAATACCGTAAATGGCAACCCACAAAAAAGCCAAATTTACAAAATCCGAAACACAATTGAACAGAAAATAAAACGTCCGAAACGAAATATGAATGAAAGTAAAAGACCCAGAAAATAATGAATACGAATTTAATTTCATAGAATTATAATTTTACCGAACCGAAAACATCAGAATTACAAAAGTATCGAAAATAATTGTCTGCAAATGAAAAACGCCCGACTTACAAATTGATAGAAACTAATATACTTGGGGTCGTATTTTCGAAACCATACGAAATTATTCGCATGCGACTTCTTCCGTCTCTTCCTATACCGTATAGAAAAGGAGGCAAAAGATATGCCGATATGCTGATTCATGGGTAGTACGTGCAAGAATAACCGGTTTTTCATGCGAAACAACACGAATGCCTCCACCCACTCGTGCAATATTGCGTTAAACCAGTCGAATTCGAACGCGGTCCACACACACCGGCTTATCTTTCGCCTCTCATTTCACACGGTACAGAAAGAGACTGACATAAAAATTGTTGATTATTCAGTATACGTATGCGGATATTTTCGTATGGATTCGAAAATCAGACCCCTGGGGTCGTATTTTCGAAACCATACGAAATTATTCGCATGCGACTACTTCCGTCTCTTCCTATACCGTATAGAAAAGGAGGCAAAAGATATAACCGGTTTTTCATGCGAAACAACACGAATGCCTCCACCCACTCGTGCAATATTGCGTTAAACCAGTCGAATTCGAACGCGGTTCACACATACCGGCTTATCTTTCGCCTCTCATTTCACACGGTATAGAAAGAGACTGACATAAAAATTGTTGATTATTCAGTATACGTATGCGGATATTTTCATATGGATTCGAAAATCAGACCCCTGATCCTATTCACATCAATTTTACAATTCAAAGAATCTGGAACAGACTACCATTAGAAATCAGAAATTTTCCAAAACAAAAAGTTAACGGTAGGATTTACTAAAAAGGTTTAGTCTATTTTAGAACGGTGTTAAGTTTAAGTGAAATTTTTGTTTTTAAACATTTTAAACCAACTCGCCTTGATTTTTGGACATAGTTTGATTTATAAGAAGAGTTTTAATAAATTAATTTGTTGACTAATCTTAACACAATCATTTGTTGGATTTAAGAGGAAAAGAAAATTAAAAAAAATAAACCCACGCGGGGTTTAAATAGGAAACACTCTGTAGAATATGTCGCTCTAGTTAAAACTTACCCTTGTTACTTAAGTTTTCCAATTAATACTTGATGTTACATCACGATTTAGATGAGTAATAATAAAATAAGGAGTAGAATAATTTTGTATTTATTTTAAAAGTGTTTTTATTTATGCAATGTATTAAAAAAACTTAAATGCAAGTTTTTTTTTTACATTTCTGCCACTGTCGAAATGTCAGTTTAAAAATATTAGCGCTGCGTTCAATCGAAAACAGCGCGTTCGGATCTTTTATCTCTGCTTGCACCTTGACTTACACCAACCTCTACTGATGAAAGCTACAACTTTAAAGTGAGTGGGCTTTGAGTAAGGAAAGTTTTTTGACTGAGCTTTTAGATAACCTCAATCTTTTACTTTCAGTTTGTAAATAAATTAATATAATTGTTTTCGGTTTTTTGTTTGGCATATTTTTCGAGCATAATCAGTGACCTTCACTTATGTTTGTTTTGCCTCGTAGTGCCCTCATAAATATAATTTTTGTGCTGAAAATGGGTTTAAAATATGGCGTTTTTCTGGACAAAATTGGAGGTGTTCTATTGGTTAATAAAGAACTTGCGATATTAAATAAGGTAAATCAATCCTTGTAAAAACGGTTACTTAGCGAAATTATAGACGAACTTATTACCAATTGCCACAAAACAATCCTTTCTGGGGGTTATAAATTTAATCTACCCCCCAGAGATGGTCTAAAAAATAACCAACTTTATAACCTCAATCACAGATAATGAAGCTATTATGTGCCAAATTTTTGACGTATTTACCACTTGCCATTTAGAAATCTGTAAAAAAAAAGTTTTAGGGCGTTTTCTCCTAAAATATGGTATATTTTGAGAAGCAAAGCAGTTTTCCAGTGGTTTTTTGCAACAGCAATACAAAATAATGAAAAACTTTGTGTCTCTTCTGTATGGGTGAATGTTTTTCAAAAATTGGTTTTAAGATTTAGTACCCTTTACAGGTGTAAATATTTAGACCTATGGGGGTACTACTTTAGATCTTAGTAAATCCCACTGTAAAAGTTTACTTAATACCTTCTTCTCCACATAGGCCAATCGCCGCCATATTGACAGAAAACTAATGGATTTTCTGTCACTTTTGAGTGAAAATGGCGGCGAAGGTGGATTAAAGGACACTAAATCGCTAGGAGTTAATCGGCCTATATGGAGAGGGTACTGGTTTACTTAAAGTGTTTTTATTAAACAAGGCATATTACGATCTGAATTAGTTTTTTAATGAATCATTAAATATTCAGTTTTAACATAAAAATTGTTTATTGTACTTTATGTAAAAGTTCACAACGTTTCTGTATGAAAACTTTCATTATTGTTTCTTATGTATGTATTTTAATTTTATTGGTACTTATTTAAATATCTTGTGATTTAATATTTATTAAGCTTCATACTTTGTATAGATTTTATTTATTTGTTTATATACTTTTTTTTAATTGTAATTTAAAATTTGACATGATCAACACCCAACTGGGTATAACGGATCTACTAAAATAAATCTAATTTAATCTAATCCTTAAATGAGCAGAACCACATCCAGCCGAATCGCTATTGGGCATGCGTCAAATTTAAATCTCTAGAGCGCCGTAGGCCCTGGATTGCGGTTTTGACAAGTTTCTCTATTTGTAAAATGACACGGGGATTGTTTTATTTAATTAAAAGATTTTATTAATTTCACAGTTTCTGCTTGTCTACCTGTGTATAAAATATTGCAATTCATTTTTGACACATTTGCTTTGAGCCGATTTTAATATTATGAAAAAATTTGGGGGTAGGGGTTGGTTGAAGGATGTAAAGGGGGTAAATTAATACAATATCACAACTTACTTCGACCCTTCCCTGCCGTAATCCTGGTAACGTAACAATTGAGTTCGGCATTATTATGTTTCTATTAAATTATTTTCGTTCAAAACATTTTGTGTTTTTATAAAAATATGTTTTGTTTAAATTTATTGCATATATTTTCTAGCGATTTGATTTTCCCGTCATTTCATTTTTGAGACAATTTTTTTCGGACCAATCATTTTCTTTTTCTTTTAAATTCTGACAAATTATGTTTCTGTCAAATTTGGTTTTGGGTTTTTATACGGATGCACCGTAAATCAGTTAACGGGAGTAATAAGAATGTTGGACAGTTAAGTAAGAAGATTGTGTGTGAATACAGGGTTCCTAAGCAAATCCTTAGGGGGCCAAGCAGCCGTGTATAAGACGTAGACAAACGGAAAAACACATTAGGCAGAAAAGGATGGGCATGGGGCGATGTTGTCACTACATCTTACACGTAGTAAATATATTCCAGGTTGTTGTTTTCTAATGTTTTCCATTTTCATACCTTTAGGACTGGAATAAAAATTGTTTTTGCTCGACTTTAATACCAAACTGATGAAAGATATCGTAAAAAAAAAATATTTTTCGGCTTTTCATTTTGTAACCATTGTCCTTACGCACTGTTTACAGGCTGGGGACTGAGATACACGCAAATGCCTAAACTAAAGCGTTCATACACGGCCGGAGAAATCGACTCAGATATTTCCGTAGAAACTTTATCAAGCAAATAGGACGGACTGACGCCTTCGAACGTCCAACCCGCATTTTGCACTTTGATTCGAAATCAAAAAGGAGGAACAGTCAGATATGGGGCCGTGCACAAATTACGTAACGGTGATTTTACCAATTTTTGACCCCCTCCCTATGTAATATTTTGTAACGGTTTGGCACGCCACTCCCCTAATATTACGTAACGATTTCAAGACCACTACCCCCCCTAAAAAAAAAACTTGTCACTTATTTTCATTCCAAATTTTCTTAGTTTGACACAAATGCAAACGCTGTCGAAAACCCCTCTTCCCCCTACGTAACGTTTTGTAACCCCCCGTCCCCCCTATGACCATTACGTAATTTGTACACGGCCCCTGTAGTCCCAGTGGAGGAGGGCGAGAAAATTGATATTTTTTTCTTAAAAATTATACTCTTTAGACCTATTTCTTTGCGTTCCCGAAATTACGTAATTTTTGAAAAAAAATTGTAAACGGCGCCATTTTTATTTCGTGCTTTGTTTTTCTAACATTTTTGCGTTCGGCTAATTTAATTGAAAAATTTTTGCCTGCGGCGCCCTTTATCTTCTCACTCGAAACCAAGATCCCCCGTTTTAGGAAAACTGATCCCGTCTCTGTTTCTAAATTTTTTCGAATAAAAGTAGAGTATGACCATGGGGGAAATAATATTTTTCTACGGTATGACGAAAATTTCGAGAAAGTTGAAGAAAAAAATAAAAAAAGTGGCAGAGCTCAAGTTTTTCGTAAAAAAAACGTTTTTTGTAAAGAAACAGAGCAAAATAAATCCTTTCACCCCTTTTTGGATGTTACAAATATTGGCAGCCCCTTATTTTTCGCTTTCACCCTCCCGCTAGTTTTGAAGAATTGCTTCGCTACATGTTGCGAGATCATGTCATAAAACACCTCGAAAATATCAATGTAGTGTAGGGCCAGCTTTATTTAAAATCAATAATATCGCAAGCAAAAAGCTCTGCAGGAAAAACAGCGCCGTTTATTGATTTCTTTGGCTGCTAGTGCTAGGTGCATGGTTTTCGGATAGATGTCACTAGTAGAACAGAACGGAAAGAAATTTAATTAAAAGCGAAGATATTTCTTTTTAATATTAACAACCTCACGAGTTTATCGCTCAGTATCGTAAATAATGGACCCTGCCGCCTCCTTTAAGCAAGAAAAAGCTGTGGTTTGGACCTGAAAACATCTAGTTTTCCTCGATCATCTCATGGTGTGGCCGCCATCTAGCGGAATTTGCAGACATCTTGTCAACGGTTATTATTGCAACTATGATTTATGCTCACAATGAAAGAGTGGCGACAATATTTTCTCATGAAAGCAGTCCGGAGATAATAACAAACTGGCACCATTGCTCAATATACTTGTTTCTTTTGTGCGCGCAGAACTTTTTATGTCATTTCTGTTTGATTTATTGAAATCCTATCCCTAAGAAAAATCTTAGGAACCCTGTATATGGTATGTGCCTTAATAATAAAGGGTTTTCCAACGCCTAAACGAATAAAAATTTTCGTGAGAGATTTAACAGGTCAGGAGAGACTTTTGCAAATAGTGCTTTTGTCAGAGCATCCACGTTTTTATGATCACGTTATTCATTAAATAGGGTAAGTTTTTAAAAATTACTTCCCTTACTTGAAATTTGACCACTCGCGCCGCTGTAATACATCTCTGTTCAAACCGGAAAAAAAACTAGACACTTAAAGTTAAATTTCGGGTCTATCGGCATTCGTTCCTTATCTCTATCGAGTTGACCTATCGAGCAGATACGCTTTTAAACTAATGGCGAATGCGTGACAGTTCCAGCTGACCAAATGCGTCAAAACATAATTTCGTATGCAGGGACGGTCGTAACGTTACGTTTTAGTGCATTTAATCAGCTGGAGCTGCATTCGCCATGATTTTAATAGTGCACATGTTTGATTGGTCGACTCGATAGAGATAAGCTTATGAATGCTGATAAAACTGAAAATTAAATTTAAATGTCTAATAACAACCTAACCTTTATAGTTGACCTAACAAAGCAACCACAGGAAATAGATCCGTTTTTCACTCTGTTGACAGTGGTATTAATATTTCTTGAAATTTGGTCAAAATTAGAGCATGTTCAAATTCTTTATTACATCGCTCATATCAGGCTAAAACTTTTTGACCATTAGTTTAGTAAATAAATAAAAAGTCAATTAACAAGAAATCAGTTACTATTATCCTAATAAGATCCTAAGAAAAATGCATTTTAAATCGTCGTTATTTACACATTTACCACACAATCCTTAACAATTTCTTTACTTTACTCAACAAAAGATCCAAACTTGTCAATATATCTCGCAACCGAAACGGTAGCAGGATCAAGCAGCGGGAGAACCGCTTCACCTGCGAGCTGTACGTGTTCAATTGTCCGATTCTTATCTTAAATGTCCGAGACTTGAATCTTAGTACTTACCATCGGGGACCTTATTCTTGAAAAAATACAAGTTACCAGGTTGTTTAAAAAATTGAAGTAAAGCGATACTCAGTGAGAATCTAAAGGGTAAGCTACATTCCCTTGGTATATTATTATAATCGGAGAAATAGGAACTGGTACCAAATGCAAGAATCCAACAGTCCAGAGCATAAAATTAGTTTTCGGTAGTCGCGATCTTAATCTCACTCTTTAAATTCAATACAATATAATACAATACAATAATTTTTATCTGTCAAAGCGTGATAAAACATAATTTATTATAAACAATTATTTCATAAATAATATAAAGTGATTGACAGGATCAAGACTTAAATAATTTAGTCCCCTTGACTAAAATATTTTAGTCCCGCTCCTTATTATCATACTAAGTATATAAATTAACTTTTCCGCAATCAGCTTCGATTTAATCATTGAATAATGAGGTCAAACTGTTGAAGCCTTGAGGTTTTTGGCATGATGAAAGAAATATGCCAGAAGCACTTTTTCCTGGGTAACATTAGCAACATCTTGAGATTGACACCAATGAAGGAAATGGTTATACTGTTTTTCGTATATTTTTACTGATTTGGCGGGTAGCAGCTCTTTCATTGCCTCTGCAGCAGCTTGGTCGATGTCCATTTTTTCCATTTTTAGATACACTCGTAAAAATCTTGACAGCTATACGTTTTGTTTGTATCTTACCATTTGTTTTCTAGTACCTTGGCTACACCCTGGCAACTAAGTATTATCAGATAAATATGAATTGACTTAAAGTCAGAGAGTGAATGGTAGTTTGGTTGTCACATTTTTATAGGCCAGTATAATGAAGATCTGTTTTTTTTCTGAAAAAATAATCAATAAAAATTTAAAAAAACGGTGTCCAAAGTGACTAAAGTGTCTTTTTATCCCCCCTCAGCGAATTGTAGCCCTCTCTCCGGTCGGGTTACAAACATTTCGCCTCGGGATATAAAGTACCACTTTAGTCCCTAGGTATATAATGTTGTTTGGAATTTAAAAGCTTTTTTAATCTTTAAATATTTTTTCTTAATATGAAAATCAAAGGAGAGGGAACTATCGAATGTAAGACCTAAGTTTTTTGCTTTATAAACCATAGGAATTGAAGCATTTTCAATTTATATCTGTAGATTATTTTCAATGTTTTCTCTAATTTCTTTTTTTTATGAATGATCATAATTTGAGGTTTTTATGGATTTCTCTTTTCGCTTTGGTTCTTTGTTTGTTCCTTGTGGGATGCTCATCCAGGTTTGAATTTTCGTTATTTCCACCCAAGATCTTTTGATCTTTTGTTTTTAGATTCTTTTCGGTTGATGTAGCTGATTTGAATGATTGTTAACTTCATTTTTGATTTTTAATTGCCTTAGCAGCATAATCCTATTGGAAATATTAACACGCCAGGACGAATCCGTATTAGGTAACTTGTATAAGTACCAGTGCGGAACGATGCCTATTTGTGATTGATTCAAAGTTGGAAATCAAAGTGTATGATGGTGTTTAATGATATATGGGGAGGGTGACCAGTGGAACCACTGACGAGCTCACGCTGGTTACCCAGAGCGAAACATCGTTTAGTCATTTCTCTTTTCGCTTTCGTTCTTTCTGTGTTCCTTGTGGGATGCTCATCCAGGTTTGAATTTTCGTCATTTCCATTATGATTTTTAGCATAAAAATTTAAGTTTTTAAGGTGAAGGTTGAGTTTTTGTTGTACATCTTGAACGAAACTGATATTTATCGGAAGATGAAGTTCGGAGTCTTCTGCAAATTGCTTTAGATTGGCGTGCGTGATACTTTGATGCATATCAGAAACGTAAAGAGAGAACAAAATTGGTGAAAGCACCGGACCAGTCTACCAATGCTAGATCATATTACACTGTGACCGAACCTTGTGGGACTTCTTGCCTAATCAGTTTAAAATCAGAACTCCAAAGTGAATTTTCTGTTAATGTGTTTTTTTGTAATTTCAACTTGTTTGTATTTAAATGTTAGGATTTCATTCATAAGATTTAAAGACGTAAATAGCAGATTGGGGCTCAGGGTGTCAAACGCCTTACTAAAGTTAAGCATAGCAATGCAAGTTCCATTTCCCTGTTCTTCATTGTACATTATGTCATTTACTATGCTAGCAAGTGCTGTTGTGTTGCTAAAATGTTTCCTAAATCCCGATTGACGATTCGTGTGCTTCACTGCTATGTGTTCAGTCTTTTATATTACGGAATAGGGGCTTATTCTTATGCTTAATGCCCAGGATATCTGTATGGATGTTCTGCTTAGATTAAACAAGGATCAATTTACCACAAACAAATTTTGGTCACACGACCAAATGAACTGTTAAAAGTAATAATTAAAGAGAAGAAAGGCGACAGAGGCCCGGGTGGCAGA
The DNA here is from genome assembly GCA_963921995.1 of Oxystoma pomonae. Taxonomy (NCBI): domain Eukaryota; kingdom Metazoa; phylum Arthropoda; class Insecta; order Coleoptera; family Brentidae; genus Oxystoma; species Oxystoma pomonae. The sequence continues at coordinate 86,164,230 of OY998166.1, read as the reverse complement.
CAAGTATCATGGCTAAAAACTCTTATATGGATGATAGAACAAACTTTTTGGAAAAGCATTGGACAAGTCTAATCGTCGTCGCTAATTATAGCTAACTTTCAAAGAGAACATGGTAATTTCTTCTGTGTGGTCACTCCTCTATCTTTCAAGAATAAGCACCCTCAAATATCCGAACAGTAATATCTCATGTGTACATTTTGTGTCCTTCGAATAATATATCTTACTTACGACCAACCTACATGACTACATTACTGTAAGGGACCATTTACGCTCCTAGGATAATAATGAAGCTTAGACGTAAAAATTTTTGAAGTTTTCAATTTTTTTTTTAAATTCTTAAAATTTTCAAATATTAAAAAAAAATTCGAAAATTCTAAAAATAAAATTTTCAAAAACTTTTTAAATTCCCAAAATTTAAAAAAACACTTTCAAAATTCCAAAAAAAACTTCAAAAATTTTCAAAATTCAAATATTTTAAAATTTTATGAAATTTTCAAAAACTTGAATGTCACAAGTTTGTCCTAATTCTCTTGGAAACAGTAATGTTGCAGAAATAATACAAAGTATTTACTTAGTAGCGTTTAGATGTGGTATAAACGAAATTTTCATTGGTCGTAGGTAAAGTATAGTAAACTAACTCGCATGTTATAGTCATTACACGCTTAGATGAATTAAGACACTCGCCTTCATCTTCGCGTGTAACGACCATCATAACATTCTTGTTATGTAGAGTACTATTATTGTAGTTTTTGGTGGGTACAGGATGACACAGAAAACAAAATTTGTTTTATTTCGTGCGACACATTCTGAAAGGAAAAAAGCTCGAATTACTATTATATTTAGAATGAACTAATACACTCTATTTTATTTAAAGTTTCCATCTTGTTCCCGAAAATACCTAGTGGTCTAAACTTTCACTTACAATAGAATGAAAAAAGGTATATCTGATCAGCAGAAAACAATAGACAGTAGCTTCTTAACTTACATATATTTAAGATTAAAAACAATTAGCTGAAACAGAAAGGCTTTTAAGAGTTTAAGAAAAACTATTAAACAGCTGAATTAAGACAACTCGTTAAGAATGTTGCTCCATTATTAGGGACTTATTGGGCGTTACTCTATAAGGTTTTACCATAATAAGGGAAGACCGTAAACCATTTTTTTTTGTTCAGGATGAACCTTAACCATACTTTAAAAAAAAGTTTTATTGGAAGTCGCATTACTTTTCTTATCCCTAACTTAAAATTTGTCGCCTTGTAGGGATTTTCCCTGATAAATTCTCGCAAAAGAATTATATCGTTAGTGTAGCTAGGTTTCTCGAATTTATTCATTTTTTCACATAAATTTCAAAAATCTACAAGACTGTTTTTGTTTATAAACAAAAAACTAAAAATTCAAAGAGTATTAAAAAGTCGTGTCGAAAAACAAACCAACCATCACTATATCCGTGCTAATTGAAATTATGTTTAAAGATAAGGTACGTGCGGTAAATGTACTGAATTAAGGGAACATCGTTTTTTATTACGGTTCCCTTAATAAACATGCAGGTAACGCGCATGCTCAGATGTCAAATGTCAATTTTCCTTAATAAGCGAACGCGAAAATGTACGCCCAATAAGTCCCTATTAATACGTAATATTTTCTCTTAAATTTGCTCTATTTTAAAATAGGTTATAGCATATTGTAATAACTGACCGTATTTCTATCATATAAACGTACCCCATGCATTGTATACCGTCTGGACAAAAAGGGATAAAAAGGCCTATGAAGCACTGTAAGGTAGTAGATCCCTTTAAAAACATTTTTGGACATTTGGTCGACCGCTACCGTGACAAATTCCCTCACCCCTCGCAAACAAGGGTTGCTCTCTTTATACTTGATTTTGTATTTAATAATTTTACAGAGAAGGCCAAAAGTAACCACGCTGTAATACATTTTTGACGAATTTTCTGTAGGACTAACAAGCAATAAGTTGTGCAAAACACGTTAAACGCTAAAGTGAAATATAGCCTTTTATTAGGTTTTCTCATGACGAATCCTTCTTCTGTCATCCTGCGCAAGCTGTCGTGAAAATGGTGACACAAATGTGCATGACAAACAAAAAGAAAGCTAGTCTCATATACTACATGCTAGAACTGAATTTGAAAGAAAAGGATGTCCAATCCAAAAATTTCTATTTGCAGTTAATTTTAATTATCGAAGGTTTTGTGTTAATGTTTATTATTTATTGTAGAAAGCGTAAGATGGAAGAAGTAAATCACAACCCTCGAATTTGAAAAACGAAAATAATTTTTTCAAGTTGTCAAGAATACTGGCTCCCGGCCCGTATTCTTGACGGCCTGTGAGGTGAGTAGCCACTGGTGAGCATTTGCCTCCCTCACATAGTTCAAAGCAGGTGAGAAGTGAGAAATTTGTCCATACTCACGGGCACGGGTGTCAAGAATACAGGCTGTGGTCGTACATTCTTGAAAGTCATACGATCCGGTTACTACTGTAAAATTGTCATCTGAGGTCAAAAAAAAATCCGGGGAGGCTGAGTTTCTGGTATTGTTTTTCAGAGGGTTTGAAAGTAAATCTCCCAAGTTTTTGTTTCCCGGAGGCGAAAAAGTCTGAGAATAAAAATATTCGACAAAAAATTTGCAATATTTTTGTCCTTGAGATCAACGTTGTGTAGTTAGTTTTCAAAAAGATAGAGGACGCCAAAGTTACAAAAAATCAGTTTTAACGTATTTTGACCAACAAAAAGTGTTTTTTTTTCCTATGAAATCCTATGAAAATATGTCTATTATTTATAATTAATTAAACAGTATCTGAGCTACAGCGACTGAAATTCGGTAAAATTCTTTGAGAACCGCTTTCTGGGCATGCATGAAGTCGCGTGTTGTGGATTATATATTATTATTTATTTTCTATTCAGTTTTGTGGTTTTAAGGTCAGGAGAATGAAAAAACAAATTCAAATTTACGGACGTTTTGATGTATTTTACATCATCTTCAGGGTTTATTTGGGTTGCTTTCCTGTCATCTTTTACAGATTTTAACAAACATTAAAAAAAAATAAACAGTATGTTTATTTGGACTTCACCGTTAAAAGACATTTAAACAAGAACAAAACTTGTTACTAAACTAAAACATACTGTTTATTTTTTTAAATGTTTGTTAAAATCTGTAAGACAACAACACTGCAAAACAACCCAAATAAACCTTGAAGATGATGTAAAATACATCGAAACGTCGGCAAATTTGAATTTGTTTCCTGACCTTAAACCCACAAAACTGAATAGAAACCAATTCTAAAAGTAAGAGCAGTACAAATAAGGTATGAATTTAAATCTTGTGACGTACACTACAGAAATGATCCAGTCTGTCTGCATGAAAATTTCCAAAAGTATCTGAGAAACTGACATTTATTCGGGTACCGATAGTCGAGTCCTTTTGGGTAACGGGCCAACCATCGCTTACATAAACGCGACAAGTATGGGTTGGAGGGTTAGGGAGAACTAATATTATGTGCTAAAAGGGATGGGGAAGGAATTGCAAAAATTTCATTAAGTGTTGCAGAGGGGGGGGAGGGGTTAAAATTTGGAAAAATGGTTTTACATAGTTGATGGTAGTAGAGTAAAATTGTCATTTGAAGTCGAAAAAAAACCGGCTAGGCTGAGTTTTTGTATGTTTTATGGGGAGTCTAAACGTAAAATTCCCAACTATGTGTTTCCCCCACTCCTCGGGAACTATCCGCCATTTTGAAAAAACTTTGGCACGGATTTTTTCGATTTCTGAAGGTTGGAGGCAAAAAAATATAGAAACAAAAATCTTTGGCATAAAATTTTCAATATTTTTGTTACAGGTTTAACTCTCTGTAGTTAGTTTTTAAAAAGATAAAGGGCGTTCAAGTTACGAAAATCATTTTAACGACTAAATGTCAGTCTGTCAGATACTTTCGGCAATTTTCATGCCGACAGATCGAGTCATTTGTGTAGCGCACGTCACAAGCTTTAATTTGATACCTCATTTGTACTGTTTTTACTATAGATAATAATATACAGCGTGGATTCTTTGAACGGAACGGTGCTTCTAGCGGTTTAGAATTTCGTTTTATAAAAAAATCCAAAAACACGTCAACTGAGATTTTTAATTTTCTTTAATTGTGCTATTTTGGATTTTTTTATGTTTTGTTTACGAGGTATGGCAAAAAAATATTTTTTTTTTTAATAGGACACCTTGTATAGTTTGACATTTTTGAATTCTAAAAAAAATTATCTTTTTGACAATACCACACACTAATACTCTACCTCTTATGGTCTCCAGGATAGAGGCTTTAATTGCATGGAATTGTTGTCTATGCCCTGTTTTAGGGGGGATATTTGAATGAATATCGAAATTTTTCATACAGATTTAGATAAAAATATCTTGATTATCGTAAAAGATAGATCCTACTGTGTGGTATTGCTGAAGGGAGAATTGTTTGCAGATTTCAAAAATTGCAAAATATACAGGGTGTCCTGTTTAAAAAAAATCAAAAATTGCCATACCTCGTAAACTAAGTGACATATACAAAATCCAAGATATCACGATTAAAGGAAATTAAAAGTCTCAGTTGACGTGTTTTTGGATTTTTCTATACAACCAAATTCTCACCCGCTAGAAGCATCGTTCCGTTTAAAGAATCCACCCTGTATAATCCACAACACGCGACTTCATGCATGCCCAGAAAGCGGTTCTCAAAGAATTTTACCGAATTTCAGTCGCTGTAGCTCAGATACTGTTTAATTAATTATAAAACAAAATTATGATTGTTTTTCACAAACCAAAACTACACTTTTTTGCACTCGACGCGCATTTCGCTAACAACGTTAGCATCATCAGGAGACGATAAACAATGAACTAAATTAATCTACGCTCTATCTTATATACAATCCTTTAGTGGGCGGAGATAAGACTAATAATTTGTGATTGCTCACGATTTTTAATCCTATCTCCCCTCAACCAAAGAATAAAGTGTACTAAACGGGATGGGTCCTCTATCTTTATTTAAACTATTTCTGGATTTAATGATTTCCATACTTTCATATGCATTCAAAAGTCTTTTGTTTGGTACACTTTTTAGAAGTTTTAGGTTATCTAATGTGAATCTATGATTGTTTTCAAAAGCATGCTCGGCCACACTTGACTTTTCTGTTCTTCCGTATTTTAAGTGTGCTAAGTGTTCTTTATAACGTGTTTGAATAGAGCGTCTCGTTTGGCCAACATATTTTTTGTCACAATCCATGCAACTAATTTCGTAACTTCCACTTTTTTCTAGAACTGTAGTTTTATCCTTGGGATTTCCTAGTAAGCTTCTTATTTTGTTACCGGATTGATATACTAATTTAAGACCGGTGTTATTCTCAACATAATTAATTATAAACAAAATACATATTTTTTTTAGTTTTTATTAAAAATCACTGTTTGTTGTTCAAAATACGTTAAAACTGATTTTTTGTAACTGCGACGCCATCTGGCTTTTTGAAAACTAACTACAGAAAGAGCACTTGGACAAAAATGTTGAAAATTTCATGCCGAATATTTTTGTTTTCAGACTTTTTTGCCATTGACCAATAGAAATGGAGCATAGTCAATTACAAAGTTTTTTCAAAATGGTGGATGGTTTCTGAGGAGTGGGGGAAACACAAACTTGGGGATCTTATTGTTAGACCCTCCCCAACAACATTTTAGCCTCCCCAGATTTTTTTCGAGGTAACTCCTCATTTATGACAATTTTACTCTATTAGGTCTATTTCTCGTGCGATGAGATCTATCGCATGGGATCTATCGACTCCCACGGTCGAAAAGCAGTTTAGGAAACAAAACATTTTAGAAAAACACCTCTTTTATTGCGCAAGCGTCACTAGATTCTACGCTTTTCCCCGGTTTCGAACCCTGCGATCGGGAACGTATGATTTTTATGAGACTTTTGCTCTTTACTGTAGACGAAAATTGTGCTGAGGGGTGTAAATTCTATTGTGGAATAATTCCATGTTTGTTTTTGAGATTTTGCGATCCCTAAACTTTGCGTTATTTTAAGTCAGGGATATTTTTTTAGATCAGGGCTGTATTTCTCAATCGAGGAATTTTTATAAGATATGTACCTATTGTTTTCTTATTTTTATTTTAATACGAAGTTGTTTTATAAACCCAACTCCACAGACGAGAACCTTTTTTGGTGGGTTTTATCCTATACTTATTAGTCCATTTGCGCAATATTTTTTCTACGAAGGTCGAAGAAATTTAAAAATCTTAAATAAATGAGATAACGTAAAAAATCGTAGATTGGCAAAACCAAAATTTTATACGTAAGGAAAATCGCCTAAACCGATGTCTAAACACTTTACAAAGTAAGGTGTAGTCAAAAATTAAAATAACTAAGTTGCAAGCTTGATTATAAAAGCAGCAGCAGGTATATGAACTCTTTTAATCTTAACAAAAGAAAAAAAAATAAATAAAACAGCTTTAATTCCCCACAGTACTAATAAACAAGAAACGATAAAAATACAGCTCCAAAAAAAAAATATTTTAATTTTAATTTTTAACATTAAATATACTAAGAATATTAAAATTTTTTGCTACAGTATTTTTCTTGTTTCTTTCTACTTTAATTTAGATCTATATTTTGTCCTTAATACGATCCTGCTTTGCCAAAAAAAAAATAGGAATAGAAGCTTCGTTGACTGATTAAGGGTAAATTAATCCGCTCTTTATAGTTGCTATATTACTTTGTTTGAAATAGTCTTTACGTATAATCTAAAATTTGTTTTAAGAAGTCGCAAAGGAATACAAATAAAGATAAAAAATTAATGCCGAATATTGTACGTATTGTACGTACAGGACATCCAATGTCTTTCACAATTTTGCAATGTACGTGAGACATCCATCCTCCACTCATGGATCGATATTCTACTTTTTAGTGCTTTCATGAAAATTTGTGTTGTTAAAAAAAAATACTTAATTTTACTTTAATTTTTTGTTTTGTCTTAAAGATAGGTAGTGTATTTAGTTTAAGTTTAAAAAACGTATTCCTCAGTTAAAAGAAGGTAGCCATTGTTGTTTATGATCTAGCTTTCCAACGAATTTGGTAGAGTACGTGTTTAACTTTAATCCGTCAAATAAAGCTACTGCAAAAGGACTGTACGGCACATGAATCATAAAATATGTACCCAGCATAGGACATAAATTATTTTCATATAAAAACCACGTTTCCGGCCTTAGGTTGTAACCTTTACGGGTCACAATACAAAAAAAATCTTTAGCAAGGAATTGGTTAGGACAAACTCAACTTTCTGATGTCAGAAAAAATCATAGATAAATACAGCATTATGCAGCCGATTATGGATGGGGGTCATTATTATTATCAAACTGATTAACACACCACAAGAGAGGTAAAGACATATACTTACCAGTCAAGGACGAGTTCTGTGCATGGGCGTTATTAAGGGATGGTCTAGAGTAGTGCTAGTTTTCTTTAACCGGGTGCAAATGATATGAATGCAAATATTTTAATGGGAGATGGAAAATTAAAAAGTAGGAAAAAACAGTTCCTTTAATAGGGATCTAAATTCCTGTATTTTCAAGATATTTACTTTTTAACATTCGGGAAGTGAAATAAAAACAACCGCCAAATATTTATTAGAACTTATTTTATTTTCCAAATAAAACAGAGTTATTTTTGCATTGCATACGAAAGGAAACAAGCTTATGAAGCTTTGAAAAAATACTGATTAAAACGATATAACTTAAAATTTTAAAATAATTACTTTTTAAAGAAAATTCATTGTTAAAATATCTCTTTTTAATATAATATTTGAACTACAGTTACCAAGAGCATGTTATTGATTTTGTGGTTTTGTTATTTTAAATGGATGCATTCTATTCTAGTGAATTTTTAAATAAACTTAAATATTTTAAATAAAATCACATTGAAACCCCTTAATAAAAAACTAGATTTAATTACTATATTAAAATAAATGAACTTTGACTAATTATATCTAGTTTAAGTCAAGTGAAAGTTTATCCAATTGTCAACTTGTTCACAGCCCACGAAAAGGTTGCTCTTGCGTCCGCAGTAACCTGAAACGAAGAAAAACAACTTAACTTAGGACCCAGTCGGTCATATTGGCATATATCCCAAAAAAACAAAAAAGAAATCTTCCTTTTTTCAGAAAATGCTCGCTATTCTTAATTTGTTGTACAATATAATACCATTCTTAAAAAAAAAGAATCACGACTCTCACGTCCTATGAGATTTCCGGTTTAAAAGGATTATTTTGGGCTTTATTTTAATAAAATACTTGTTATCTAGCAGGCATCATCGCCGTCACGTGTTAATAATACTTTTTCTCACAAGAAAAAAGTCTATGGAGGTTCAAAAAATACACAGACAGTTTTCGATTGTTTGTAGGATTAAAAATAACAAAGTTATGGGTATGGTGTTTTGGAGGGGAGTAAGGACTGTGTTGCCAGGTCCACTTTTAGAACAATTGTAGATTCTAGAATTTTTATAAAAAAAATTGTTTGTGATGCGAATATAAAGTAGCCTTTATATCCTCTCAAACCAGTTGGAGACCGTGCTCGCAGGGGTGCGTTTGAAAATTGTCACCCCAGGGTAAAAGTTATACTTGGGCTAGCCCAAAACCATTCGAAAATGACCGAGCTGAAAATAATGACGTCCTACACCTTTGTTCGAAAATCAAAAAGGTGATTGCCCAGGGTGCGCCACAATCACCGCGGTCTTGAGCACGGTTAAAGTTACCCGCATCTGCGCAATAGCGTTTTAACATAGAAAATGTGTTTTGCACCTTTACTTTTTTGGTCTGGGTAGACAAAAACTGTGTCTTAAACAAAAATAATGCTATTTCGAGCAATTAACATTGCAGATCGATTTCTCCCATACACTAAAACAAAATTGATTTTCGAAACAATTCAAACACTCGCGTTCGAAAATTCAAAGTAATATTCACCCCAGGGTCACCCGCTGATTTTTGATGACGTCATAAATATTACCTTACCCTACCCTCGCCTCACCATTACCTTTTATTTTCAAACGCACTAGTGGTGCTCCCTGTCTAAAACAGACGAGGCTCTGGCGACTGGACATGGGCGGTATAACCCTATGGGGAAGTTGAACTAGATCCAATAACCACTAGGAACTGCTCCATTAAAGACCTGTACAAACTTCTACAAGAGATAAATCTAATGGAATCAAAGGGTGCACAATAAGCCAATAATGTAGTGCAGTGACTCTGGTCAACCATCAGGCTGCTCGGAGCCACAATCGGGGTTTTAGTCGGTAAGAATCCTACACTATCCGGACTGTCCTGACAGAGGGATGAGACTCTGTCGGGGGAGTGGATTGGACGGTTGGACTGCGCGTCTTACGCAAGATTTTCAAAAAAAATGGTTTTTAAGACCGCGGGACGCCACTGTGTTTGTGTATAACACAATAATTTTTGGAAAAACATAGTAGTTTTCACAACTAGTGGCTAAAATAGTGCTTTTTTTACAAACATTGGTTTAAATAACGAGCGCCGTTAGGTATTTAAATACGCGAGTAAAAACAGTTGTGGATACTATTTTTTTTAATACCTTTATCAACAAATCCAAGAAAAAGAGGAAAATACTTTTAAAAATCTCGAACGAAGAGCACTTCTCGCAAAACACATCATCTTTACACTATAAATCAAGGCGGCTGGTAAATAAAATAACAAAGGTTCCATAGCGATGTGCCTTCTTACTCAGTGACGTTCATTGCTGCGACATTTTATTATTTGACAGTTTGATATTTTGACGATTTTTTAAATGATTTTTTCGTGAATACTTGTTGAAAACTGGAGGAAATGCCTTAATTTTTAGGCAAGAATAATTAGATTTTTTCAATATTACTATTTTCCGCTATTTCTCTTTCATTTTGGGTAGAAAACGGACAGAAATCTTTTTTTGCACCCGTGATCAAAACAAAAAGTTTTTTTGCATCGGTTACCAAAAAAGCCATGCTTTAGTTATCTGCTGACAGTTACTAAAAACATATATTTGATGAAGGTATAAAATTTTTTTTATTTTTTCTATTTTGTATTTTTCCCAGACCTGTAATGGTAACGTTTTAAGGTTTCTTTAACAAATATCTCAGCTCGCCCAAGTAGGTTTAACACCGCTCGTACATTTTGGTTTGGCTACAAAGATTGGACCAACGTTTTCAAAACTGAAATAGACAGAAAAATAGTTTTTTTGAGAATTTCTTTTTAGAACATTTTGAATACCAATTAGCTATATCCAAATGATCACCAGAACAGCTTAATAGCAATGATATATCAATTTAGTTGTCTTTGCTTTTGGGGAGCCGATTTCATGCACAATTGCTCGTGGACCATCTAAGAGATTACCGATAGGTAATCTCTACTTGTGAAGTTGGCTTAGGTTCAAGACACTTAAATAGAGAGCGCTTAATTTTAATCGTATCTCAGTGCGCATGCTCAGAAAGGATACTTCGCACAACAGCAATTACGTCTCACCTATCACAGTATTCGTGCGCAGCTAGCGTATCTTAACCATTTTGTTATCTGTGGATTTTCATAAGTGCCTGATCCAAACTTTCACTCCTTCTGTTTTCCATTCTATGGCCCTCTCACTTTTTTTGACAAGGAAGAAAATAGAAGTGAGCGGCACAAAGTAAAACTATGCATCAAGCACTGAACAAGAATTCGTTTGGTTAATTCGTACGTTGTAAGCACAACTTTTATTAATTTTATTAAGAATGAGTTACTAAGGTTCCAAAACACCTTATTCGGCGAAAAAAAAAGTTGTCTGTCGGTCTGTTGTCTGTCTTATATACAAAAATAAAGAATTTTTGTAGCAAATTTCGTTCGACTTACCCTGAACTGATTAACTTTTAGGTAGAAAGGTAAGGGGTTGAAGGGGGAAAAAGGGGGATAAAATAATTAAAAATTTTTTAACTTTGGAACAAAAGCAAGTAGCGATATACGTTTCTCAGATTTAAGTTTCCATGAATATGGACTACAAATTCTGTTATAAAGTCCAAATTCGTGGGAGCTTTAGTTTCCGAGTTATTTGAAAAAACGTTAAAATATATTAAAAATAAATCATAACTTTAGAAGTAAAGCAGCTATTGATATGCGGTTTATAGATTTTGGTTTTCGTAAATATTACCCAAATATTTGTTATAAGGTTTAAGTCTTTTAAAGCTGCAGTTTTCGAGATATTTTCATTTCCTTTGAACATAAAATAATTGATTTTATGGTGGACTATCCGCGCTTTCTAGCACCAATATTTTCAGGATGCTTTCTCAAACGCATCACAGATACGCTAACAACAAGGAATCAAAAATAGCTTGCTAACTTTAAGTGTCTACTATGTTTTTAAATTTTTTCACCTACGTTTATCGCTTAAGTAAAAAAATTTGATCTCAACAATCCCTTTTTCCACTTATTTTTTATGATTTTTACTTTTTCTAAGAATTGACAGTATTCACATTGACAGAACGCGGTCAGTCTCTTCCAGCGGGGCTGGTTTCATTTTGTTTTAGTTTTATTTCACTGACATTGTATATATTTTAACACTTTCTTAACATTTTGAGTCTTTTATTTATTAATTCCTACTTTTCATAAATAGGGACTTATCGGCATAAAGTCGGCATAGCCTGACCAACACCGTACTCAACTAAAAAGCCTGTTAACTCCTACCGCTTCAGTGCCCTTTAGCCTATTATGGCAGCCATTTTTATAACCAAATTGACAAGTAAAACATGGATTTTCTGTCAGTTTGGTGTCAATATGGCGCCGATCATAGGCCAAAGGATACTAAAACGAAAATGAGTTAACTGGATTTTTAGTTGAGAACGGTGTTGGCCTGACTCGGCACTATTTCTGACAGTTCCACGCGAAGGCTAAAAGGTTTCTGACATTTTTGTCATATAAATATGTCATCTAAACACGCTCATATTGTGCCATTCTTAAAGTTGACAAATTTAAACTAATGCCATCCTTTATTAAAAGCAGGCACAAACACCATGAAAGTCGACATTATTTTAATAGCAAAGATGACATATTTAGACAACAACAATGTCAAAATCCTTTTAGACTTCGTGCGGAATTGTCAAAAATAGTGCCGTCCTTATTAAAGTCAGGCTATGCCGACTTTATGTGCCGATAAGTCCCTATTAATATTAAAAGTCGATTTTCTGAATCAACTCGAATGCATGGCTTAACAATTGCATTCCATAATAAAGGTTATAATTAACGGTGGGTGCTTAGCCAGGTGAAATAAAGCGTAGATAGAAAATACCCTAAAGTGAGAGGGGTAGCAGTAAATTAAGTCAGATATATTATTTTATCACAAATTTTGACCTCCCTCCTCTTATTAAAAATCGTCACGTTATTAGTATGCATATACATAGGGTGGACCACAAAATTCCGCACTTTTTGGATTGGTTTTTTTAGAAAGATAAAACGTGATACATTTTCGATTCAGTTGAAAATTTAAAATATCTCAAAAGTCCAAGAAAGTGGACAGGTTTAAAAAAATGGATAATTTTCACCCCCACTGAAAAAAAAAAGAATGAACAAACTCTAAAACTTTCACTACAAACGCTTATTGTTTATCGGTTAGGAAATGAAAGTTATAAACTTTTAGATTATGAGTGTTTGGACTTAACATTACAAAAAATTACAAAATTACATATTTTTTAAATTTGCTATAACTCTTGCTTGATTGCTTATTTAAAAAAATATATTATTTAAAGAGACAAACCATGAGAGTTGCGTCCGTTTGTTCAGAATTTGACAATAAAAAAATTTAAAAAGAGGTTTTACACGCCTTATTTTTTTTTCAAGTAAGAGCCTAGACAAAATTTAAATTAGTAACGAAGTATCACCTAATTAAATCGCATAAGAAATAAAAAAGTAACGGGTATTAATATTCTCCTTATAACTTTTTTATTTCCCAACTGATTTACTTAATTGATACTTCAGTATACACAGAAACAATGAGCGTTTGTAGTGAAAGCTTTAGAGCTTATTAAGTGACCTACATAATATTTTTTCAGGGAAGAGGAAGGGGTGCCAAATTTTGTGATCCACCCTATATTTATTTTCTTGACATAATTTGTATTTTTTGTTTTGTTTGAGGTAAATAAATGATTACTAACTAATTAACTAATGACCCACTAAAATTACAATCACAATAAAAGAACTCTCCCCATGAATTCTAAAAAAAGAGCGGTTGACACATTTGACAGATTTTTCTTTGCTGTAAGAAATAAAAGACCGAAAAAGAATTGCGGTGCCACGCTGCCGCCGCGGATTCCCCCAGCCCAAATGTAAAATGGACACCATTATTTAACAATACTAAAAATGGAAAAAAATAAGGAGAGGGCGTTGATTTTATTTTAGGACGTAATTTTAGTGGAGAACGTGATGATCTATGGCAAGGTCGAGGGCAGGTGGCCAAAATTTATCAAAAATTGTGTTACATAATCTATGAAATGACCGCGGTGCCATAAATCATGTAACACCATTTTTGCCAACTCTTAACTTCCCCCTTGTCATAAAAAAATCTTCCTAATATTAAGTTCTCCAATTTTGGTGTTGAAAATTAATATTAGCAAGTAGGTACACTATCGGCATCATAAAAAGTGGTACGTGATAAACATAGGTATTTTTTAAATTGTACCGGATAATTTTGTTACAGACTTGTACTAAAATGTCAAAATATTGACATCAAATATTGCTTTCAAAAATAATTTTTGTACTACAATAATACGCTAATGCATAAAACAACTGTAACCAAAATTTAAAAAAAAAACACAACTGTAACTAAAAGTATAAAACAATAGAAACATATAAATTTTAATATCTAGTCATTGCGCCATTCACATCAATTATACCATTTAACCTTCTTGGTAGAGAATCAGGCAAAATTTCAAAATGGTTTTCATTTTCACCAGTCACTTATTCGTAAGCATTGACTATTAACTAGACCAAGTGATTTTTCAGCACAATATTAAAGCTTTTCAGCTTTTTTGAAATTCAACCCCAGATATTTTCCATAGCATTGGCGTCTGAGGCAGGCCAAGGCAGAAATTCAATATTTTGCTCCCGAAACCAGGTTTGGCAAATTCTGACCATATCAGCAGGGCAGTTCTCTTGTTAAAAAATAAACTGGTCTTAGTAAAGTTCTTTGACGGCTGGAAGCATGGTTTTCTCTAAAATATCCTCGTAAACCTATGCTGTGAGCCTTCCATTCATTCGAAATAGAGCACCATGACCTCTAGCAGAAATTCAACCCCACATATTTACCGAAAATCTTCCAGCGCGATCATTGTTACCAGCAATACATCTTTCCTCATAGCGCTAATTTGTTTTCTGTCTCTACAGGACTGGAAAACTTTTTTAACAGAAAATATTGCCCTTTGCCAACTCTGGTTCCTTTAGAGAATAATTAAGGGAAAAAAGTAACCCGGGCCCATATTCTTGACAGCCTGTGAGGTGAGTAGTTACTGGTGAGTATAAGTGAGAAAATTGTTCACACTCACGGACACGGGTGTCAAGAATACAGGTCCTGCTCTGATTTTTTTTCATTCGTAAGTTTAATTTTTTTAGCAACTACACGACATCTTTAATTAGAGCCTTTCCTTACGCGATTTCGTGCCACTCTAACACATGCTGGAAACTGGGTTGATCTCTTTGCCTGGGCAACAGATGCAAAAGGGTTTTCTTCCATAAAAGCGATAAGGTCATAATCTTGTTCATCAGCTGAAACTTTCAATAAACCAGTCCCTTGTTTTTTTTCTCTCTATTGTCTGATCTTCTTTCCATCGTTTTTTAATTATTATAATCGTGGTTTTACTGCGTCCATAATGTCTAGCCACGTCCGTAATTGACCATCCTAGTTGTAGTTTTGGCAGGAGTTGGGCTTTATCAAATAAACAAAATTGTGGAGAAATTTTTTTATTCATTTGTCAGACGGAAATACAGAATGACATACTTTGACAGTTTAAGAAAAATAAAATAATGTGTGACTTACACTATCGGCATCATAAAAGTGGTACACAATATTTTTTGTTGTGATAACTTGGTCTATTTTTAAAAACAAAATCACCCATTATTGTATTTTTCTGAAACTGTCAAAGTATGTCATTCTGTATTTAAGTCTGACAAATAAATAAAAAATGCCTCCAAAAATTTCTTTATTTGATAAAGCCCAACTGCTGGCAAAACTACAACTATGGTCAATGGTCAATTAGGGACGTGGCTAGACATTATGGACGCAGTAAAACCACGATTATAAAAATTAAAAAACGATGGGAAGAAGATCAGACAATAGAGAGAAAACAAGGGACTGGTTTATTGAAAGTTTCAACATATGAACAAAATTATGACCTTATCGCTTTTATGAAAAAAAAGGCAAAGAGATTACCCAATTTCCAGGATGTGTAAGAGTAGCACGAGGCTCTAATTTAAGATGTCGTGTAGCCGCTAAAAAAATTAAACTTACGAATAAAAAAAAACAGGTCAGGTTACTTTTTGCCCTTAATTACTCTCTAAAGGAATCAGAGTTTTGGCGAAAGCTAATATTTTCCGATGAAAAAGTTTTCCGGTCACGTGGTGATAGAAAACAAATTCGGGTGTATCGTCCACCAAGAACGCGCTATGAGATAACGCTGGAAGATTTTCGAATCAATGGAAGGCTCAGAGCACAGCTTTACGTGGACATTTTAGAGAACACTCTGCTTCCAGCCGTCACAGAACTTTATCAAGACCAGTTTATTTTTCCACAACTGCCCTGATCATACGGCCAGAATTTGGCAAACAAACGCCAATCCTATGGAAAATATCTGGAGTTTAATTTTAAAAAAGCTGGAAAGCTTTAATATTGTGCCGGGAAATCAACATCACTTGGTCCAGTTATGAAGAATTGATTGGTGAAAATGAAAACTTTTTCGAAATTTTGGCTGATTCTCTACCAAGAAGGTTAAACGGTATAATTGAGATGAATGGCACAATGACTAGATATTAAAATTTATATACCTAATAATTTTTTTCTATTGTTTTATAATTTTCGTTACATTTGTGTTTTTTAATTTTTGTTACAGTTGTTTTATGCGTTAGCGTATTATTGTAATATAAAAATAATTTTTGAGAGCAATCTTTGATGTCAATATTTTCACATTTTAGTACCAGACTGTCACAAAATATAATCCGGTAGTTAACCATACAATTTAAAAAATACCTATGTTTATCACGTACCACTTTTATGATGCCGATAGTGTACATATTAAAAATTAAATTAATTAATTATTTATCATTAGGACGGCTAAGAGGCCGTTCGTCGGAGGTTGCACATTTTTTTGGCATTTTACTTCTCACAACTAAAAAGATGGTTCCAAAACTTTGTCTTTTTAATGAGAGGGAGGGAGTTACTCAGGGTCATCAGAAACGTGACGATTTGTGAAAAGAGGAGGGTGAGGCAAAAATATATGTTGCAAAACCTAGAAATACTATTTATTACCTTAAGATTTCGTAATATTTTTTTTATACTGAAGGTTTTCTTAAATCAAATTTTGTGTTATTATTGATTTAAGTTTATAAACCACTAATTTAAAAACACTTATTTTTGAAAGAATACGGAAATTGTTGTCCGAAGTATTTAATAATGTTTACAGAGAAAAATATTCTTGCATTAAGTATATATAATATAAGTGTAGGTTTATTTTTAAGCACAGAATACCATTTTTTTTTTAGTGACAAGAACAGAATATTTTTAAAACTTAATTTCCCTTTTATAACTATTTTAATTTCGAGCAAACCCTTGGTTTAGAGGTCCACATTCGGCACTCAATATCTCAAACCGTAACAAGGCCGACGGCAAATGGCGATGACAGGTCGCCTGTTTGTTCCCAAAGCATCCCGGACAAGTTTGCGGAGGCGGAAAGACAAATTCCCGGTCGTGTTTGTGGATGATGAAACATCTGACGTATTTGCCAGATGTTAGATTAGATCCTGATTCTGATGTTACATGTTCTACCGTGTTTCTAACCGTCACGATCAAAAGACAAAAGCCAGAAATTCCGTAAAACATAGCTTCAATAATAATTAAAACTTTCTACGAGCAGGCGGAAAACGTCACTTTTCCGCACGCATTTTAGTTTGAAAAGTATCACGTTCCCCCACTGAGTGCCGAAAAAAAAATTCCCGCGCTGTGCCGAAAGATTTTTTTTGAATCTGAGTCTCAGATGAGCATTTTTATTTTATTAAAAGGCTCAAGGGCTTTGAAACTAATTTATTAAAAAAATTCCAAAAGGTACTTCCGGGGGTTGAAACCTTGATTGAACCCCATGGCCATAATTTAATGGCCTTTCATCAGTGACTTTACAATAGCGTAATTATTTGAAAAATTCATCAAATCGTTTTCGAAATATACGCGTTTGAAATCATTGTGATCCAACAAAAAACCTAAACTGCTAAAAGATTTTTTAATTTGTTTTCGGTGCTAACTTAAAAAATATATTATTATTTAATTAATAAAAGTTTTCCAAACTTGTTGGTTTCAGTTTTAAGATGCTCAATTTATGATTGAAGGAAATATTCCTAATCACTTTTACCAGCTAAATATTTCCATACTTTTTCCGAAAGACAGCCCTAGAAAAGCTTTACTTCAATTCAGCTTGAATCAATAACCTTGCTAAAAATTGATTGTAAAATGGTGAAAGTTCTTTCCTTTTATTATAGCTCTCGTAACTTCTTTTTACTCTGAAAATAGAGACCCTTATTTTTTGAAATACCTACACTCTCCTTTCAAGGGGTGGGTATTCTTGAAGACCCCTAAATTTCCCTAGGGTTAAATCCTACAAACAAAGAAGGCATTCTAAATTTATATTGTGGGTAAAGATGTCACCACATGTGCCTAAAAACTAAAATATAATAATAATGTAGAGATGATGTTGATTACCTGCTGCAAAGTTAGCGTGGAAATAAATATTAAAACTTTGCAACTTAGCATTATCTCTCTATTTTGGTCCGCGATATTTCCCCTTTCTGCCAACTGGGGGACGCGTTTTTTTAATAAAGAAAATTTTTGAACAGTTCGTTGTTTTTATCGAACATGGTTGGGGGGGGGGGAAGGAAAGTGATAACAGAAAATCACAAAAATAACAGAAGCAGCACTTTTCTCGATTCCGGACTTTATTTCCTTTAGTTTGATACCACACAACACATATTTTAGTCGGATAATATTTTCACTAAATGTGGGGTTGAGAGGGAGGACGGGTAATAAAAAAATGCAAAACTTAATAGAAAAATGCTCTTTTCGATTCCGGGCTTTATTTCCTTTAGTTTGATACCCAATAACCCATATTTAAACAGATCAAAATCTTTATCATATATGTGGGTTAATCCCCCCTATTAATAGGGGTTAATATAAAAACGATGAAACACTTGTTCATCCATTTTATTAGTGAAGTCTATAATACCAATTTCTAAACCTCTGTGACCTTTTTCTTCTGAGACACAGAAGATCCCTTTTCCCCCTTCGAAATCGGATTTCCCCTATTTCTCCACCAGCAGTTAAAATTTTGAAAAACACCAAGACATATGTTTACTTTTCTTTCCTCTGCTGCTTTTCGTTTCTGAGTTATAGAATATAGAACCGCTTTAAATTTTCAACCCCTTTTTTTATATGTCCTTAAATTTTCGTAACTGTCAAGTGGTTTGACCTGTGCGAATATAGGTGGTCTGTGGTATATCGTGTTTACTATCCTTCTTTTATTAGTATAGATTTTATATACAAACATTTTTTGTGCATTCACCACACACCCATATTTATTTATACTAACAAAATTAATAAAACTAACTATCGTGAATGTGTACCTCCTTGTCTTTATAACATGTCTAGGTTTTTAAAGCCGCAGTAGGCTTCAAAGATCTCCACACTACTAACAAATGAATCGGACAAAAGGATTTCCGAATATCCAGTTAAAACCCCAGTTCCTCGGTAGCTCAGTTGGTAGAGCATTAGACTGGTATTCTAGAGGTCCCGTGTTCAAATCCTGGTCGAGGAAAAACTTTTTTCCGATTTATTCCCTCACCCTTTGCCCTCTATGGTACAAATCTTTTCTGTAAATTTATTAGAGCCCTAAATTTTCCCTTCATTTTGCAAATATGTTTGGCTGAAATTATTAGTTGGAAATTCGCCATATGACACTTTCAATAAAACACTATATGTCGTGTATCGTTGGTTGATAGATAGATAGATAGAAATTTCGTACAACTAATAATCGTGAATGTGTACCTCCTTGTCTTTATAACATGTCTAGGTTTTTAAAGCCGCAGTAGGCTTCAAAGATCTCCCCACTACTAACAAACGAATCGGACGAAAGGATTTCCGAATAGCCAGTTAAAACCCCAGTTCCTCGGTAGCTCAGTTGGTAGAGCATTAGACTGGTATTCTAGAGGTCCCGGGTTCAAATCCTGGTCGAGGAAAAACTTTTTTCCGATTTATTCCCTCACCCTTTGCCCTCTACGCCACAAGTCTTTTCTGTAAATTTATTAGGGCACTAAATTTTCCCTTCATTTTGTAAAACTATCTAGGTTTAAAACTGGTACCAGCACAGCACTTACCAGAAAACGAAAGAACAACGTCTGTCAACCTATGAACGAGTGTTTAAATGCACCGGTGGATCCACCGGTGTCAACAATAGAGTTCGAAAAAATTTATGTCGTCCACCGATAAAGTTTCTAAATCTCTGATAGATACACCGATTGGAGGCATCTATGCCCACTATTGTCCACCGACTCCAAAAGTTGGTGGACAATAGTGGTGAAAAGGTTTGATGGATGATGTAACCTCAAAAACTATCAGCTGAGTTTTGTTGTTTTTTGTTTTTCGAACAAGAGGGTTTATTTTTTTATGATCAGAGATTGAACATAAATTTAAAAAAATGGCTGCGCAAATGATTTTGAAACTCTCTCAAGAAACTAGTTCCTCTAATGATAAGGAACTGGCTTTAATTTTATTATTGAGGGCTATGTGGTCAACACCGTAGCCAAATATGATTTAATGGACTTCTAATCCCACAATCCATGTCGTTTCTTTTTAAATAAAAAAAATCAGCTTCTAAAAAAGAACTGTGCTTATGTTAGTATCTGTCAATTGCGTTCTTAGTTTTTTTCGTTGGAACATTTAACATCCACCGGTGCTGACGTCACTCAACCAATTTCACCAAACTGATGCAATCGAAGTTACCAAGTTGGTGAATTTCAGTCGACTTTAAAAACTCGCCCTATCTGTCTACTTTTCAAACCGAACACATGCCTGCCTGCGACAGGAGTGAGCTGCCGTACTAGGTTTATAAAATTTGAGTATGCATGCCTTTATTGGTGATTTGCACTAGAGGTCGACTAGAGGCCCTCTATACATTTGACAGTTGTGGTTTTACCAGAAGTGAGCAACTCATATTCCCTTATCTATCTAGTTTTTTCATATTTGTCTCTTTTATAATTTCCCCAGAATGTTTTTGAAAGATTGATTTTTTTTGAAAGATTGATTTTTTTTGGTTAGGAAAATATGTCAGACTTTGAAAAAAAAAGAACAGTGCGGTAGATACACGGTAGATATTAAAAATGTTAATAATAAGTTAAATATAAAAAATCGTATTGATCCCTTTTTCTTGAAATATTAATAATACATAATTTTATTTAAATTAAGCTTTTTACTTACCTCACAAATTCGACTATTTTTATAAATTTTTCAGTTTGGGAAATGTATGATCTCTTTCCATGTTTCTTGCATTTCTCTTTTTATCTCATACGGACCTTCATCAGCGTTTCCCCTGACAAAGTAGGGGCAAGTATTTTTACTTCTTATACCGCAATATTCGCATGTCAATTATCAAATTTAAAATTTAATGTAGGTATATTAATCAAAAAATCTGACAGTGAAAAAATTATTGATTGTCAGTTACTTTGTTTATACGGAACTCTTAAAGTGCTTTTATATAAGGACGGTTTGTCAATGTTATCGTATAAACATCAAGCACTAAATCTATTTTATTTTAAAGCGATTTGAGAAAGGGATTTATCGCTTTAAAACCTATTTTAGGACCATTATAAACACTTTAAAAACGCTTTAGCACATTTCTTTCTTTTTCTGGTTTTCCTAAAAATATGTTGTTAACTAAGTTGAAAGGAGTCGTTCATTTTCTCAAAGAGACTTGCATTTCAAATGCTTCAACTTGTTAATCTCTACCGTGACCTTTTATATACCAGGTCTGAAGATGCCTATGTAGTAGGCAAAACACGTGTAACCTACCAAATTTTGAATAAATTTTGTATTTTTTGAGACTTAATGACTTTGAGTTTCCCAACTTGAAGCAGTTAACTAAGTTGTTTTATTTGCTTATTCTTTAAACTTACATATTTAGTGACATATAATGAAGGACATATAAACCCTTGGAGAAAGCGATTTTATTTAAAACGGTCCTTATATTAAAGCGCTTTTAGGTGCGAATAAACGTGGGAATTGATTGCCAACTATCACACTGCCAACACCTAAAATATTATTAAAATTTCCCTAACAACTGCCAAATCGAGTTGCTCACTGACAATAACTGTCAAAAATTGTATAAAGTGCCTCTAGAGCCGTGTAACCACGTTTTAGGTTGCAGATATGCATTTTTCTTGGTCCACGCACTGTAAACAGTATGCATGGCCAATGATTACAAAGTGAATAGCCAAAAAGGTAATTTTTTTTGATAGCTTTCATCAGTTTGTAATTTTTTTCTAGTCCTAAATGAATGAAAATGGAAAACTTTAGAAAACAATAACCTGGAGTGGATTTAGTACAAGTAAGATAGGGACATCCTCGCCCTATGTTCGTCTCTGTCTGCCTAATGTGCTTTTCCGTTTGTCTGCGTCTCATAAACGGCTGCTTGGCACCCAAAGGATTAGTTTAGGAACCCTCTATATATGAAGCAGTTTTCAGGCTCAATTAAATTACACCCCCCCCCCTCAACGAAACTCAATTTGGATATTGTAAAAGTTCTGTACTAAATTGTATTTTTGTACTTTTAATCCCTCAGGGATTAAACTTTAAATCATTGATGGATTAAAAGTGCCACTTTAGTCTGGATGACTGGAGTAGTGGGGGATCGGAAACTTGGCGATTTTACCTTTAGCCTGGATTTTTTACTTTTATTTTTTACAAGTTAACAATAGAAAAATTAAACTAAAGAAAACGGCTGCGTGTATAATTTTTTAAAACCATAAATCACCCGTGAGTCGGTTATAAAAAAAATACGCATTCCCAAGTAATAAAGAATCTAACATCAACTATACAATATAAATAAAAAGCTTCGACTAACTGCATTAAAAAAAAAACATAATAAAAATTAAATACCTGTACAATAAATTAAAACACGAGTGCGTGGGTTGACATCATGCAGAAAATCAGTACTTATTCTAGAATTTTTCATTTTCAAGGTTAAATACATTTTCTGAATAATATTTTTTGCGCGACGATCCCTGGGTGCTTATTCTTACAAAAACGCTGCTGATTACTGGAAATCTCATATTTATGCAAGTTTTGGAAGTAATGGCATTAGTTGTGAGTGATGTCAAAACCGCTTACGAATAATGTCATTAGTGCCAGAACAGGCAGAATAGTGACCGAAAACTGAGATTCCCCGAAATTGATCCGAGGAATAGGGTCCTAAGAATTTCGCAGAAAATGTGCACACTTACTAAAAACATAAGTGCTACCTTCCGGAAAAACCGACAGAACTAAAAAAATTACTAGTTTTCTGTAAATTGCAATTGAAAATATCAGAAATCGTATCTAAAAATATCGAAACCTAAAAAAGTAATTAAACTTAAGTTTTTAATAATGACACATAAACGTATACACTGCCAACATTGTATAATAACTTTTTAAAGATACATTACCATCTTCGTTTTGAATAATGAATGAATTGACTTCGGGGGGGGGGGGGAGATTTTTAAGGATAAAAAATAAAAAAAACCTAATTTAAAGTAAAAATATGACCATAACCAGGCTTCTCGGGGGGAGTTTAACCTCAACCCCCCCCCCCCTCGGTGCGCCAGTGGATCTGGGTAGTTTTGTTATTTAGGAGTAGAGATTCCTTTTTTTCGGGAAATGTGGAAGTGATCTTCAAAACGGGTCACGTGATATACTTTTTGGAGTCAAATAAATACTAGAATTGGCTGAACTTTGAATGGAAGGCACATTTTATAAAAACTAACACGGACCGAAGGACTTTTATGATTTTCTAGTACAGTAAAATTGTGCACCTCGGAAAAAATTCGGGGAGGCTAAAATATTTATATGTTGTTTGGGGGGGTTAGTGTTTCCCCCCACTCCTCGGGAACCATTCGCCATTTTTAAAAAACTTTCTAATCGACTTTTCTCCATTTCTATTAGTTGGGGGCGAAAAAGTCTGAGAACAAAAATATTCGGCATAGAATTTTCATTGTCCTTTCATTTCTGTAGTTAGTTTCCAAAAAGTTAGATGGAGCCGAAGTTACAAAAAATCAGTTTTAACGTATTTTGACCAACAAAAAGTGTTTTTTTTTTAAACTTTAAATTAAAAAGTAGTAGATCTCGGAAAAATCCTGCAGAAATATGCATATTATTTATAATCAATTAAACAGTCTCTGAGCTATAGCCACTGAAAGTCGGTAAAATTCTGTGCGAACCGCTTTTTGGGCATTCAGACGTCGCGTGTTGTGGATTATACAGGCTGAAATCTTTAAAGAGAACGGTGCTTCTAGCGGGTTAGGATTTGGTTTTATCTTGAGATTTTTAATTTTCTTTAATTGTTCTATCTTAGATTTGTTTATGTCGTTTTGTTTACGAGGTATGGCAAAAAAAATATTTTTTTTTAAATAGGACACCCTGTATACGTTGCCATTTTTGAATTCTAAAAAAAATATCTTTTTGACAATACTACACACTAATACTCTATCTCATATGGTTTCCAAGATAGAGGAATTTAAACTTGTATGGAATTGTTGTCTATACCCTGTTTTACGGAGGAACATCGAAGTTTTCCATATAGATAAAAATATCTTGATTATCGTAAAAGATAGATTCTACTGTGTGGTATTGCTGATTTGAAAAATTGCAAAATATACCAAATTCCAACCCGCTAGAAGCACCTTTTCGTTTAAAGAATCCACCCTGTATATTATTATTTATAGTAAGAGCAGTACAAATGATGAAATTAAAGCTTGTGACGTGCGCTACACAAATGACCCGGTCTGTCGGCATGAAAATTGTCGAAAGTAGCTGACAGACGGACATTTGAGGGTTAAAATAGGTTAAAACTGATTTTTCGTAACTTCAACGCCCTGTATCTTTTTAAAAACTAACTGGGGACAGAGAGTTGAACCTCTATAACAAAAAATATTGCCAATTTTTTGTCAAAGATTTTTGTTTCTACACTTTTTTGTCTCCGACCAACAGATATGAGTAAAATCGCAAACACAAACTTGGGAATTTTACTTTCAGACCTCCCAAAGATCATAGAAAAATCTCAGCCTGTCCATCAATTATGTAAAACCAGTTTTCCACATTTTGACCCCTTCCTCCCTGCAACACTTTATAACATTTTTGAAACCCCTTCCTTCTCCCTCTAAGCACTTAATAATACCTCTACATACCCCTCCAACCCCTCTTGAAGCGTTTATGTAAGCGATGGCTCGTTACCTAGAGGGACTCGACTATGGGTGCCCGACTAATAACTCAGATACTTTCAGCAATTTTCATGTCGACAGACTGGGTCATTTGTGTAGCGTATATCACAAGCCTTAATTTGATACCTCATTTGTACTGCTCCTACTATAAATTAAAATATATAATCCACAACATACGACTTCATGCATGCCCAGAAAGTGGTTCTCAAAGAATTTTACCGATTTTTAGTTGCTGTCGTTCAGAGACTGTTTAATTAATTATACATATCCACATAACAATTAAATATTTCTGTAATGTAATAGTCATATTCTTAGAGAACAAATAATGTGATAGGAATGTTACATTTTACCATTGGGAATATTACTAACACATGCCGGCAATAAGTTAGGTTTTAGCTCATACAGGTGATATAAATGGGATAGAAACGTGACGTGAAACATGACTATAATATTATTAATAAATTATAGTAATGTACCTTAGCACTTCCCCAAAATATGACTATGATTTTGTGATTCAAAACATGTCAGATGGCCACGAGATGGACATCTTAAGATATGCAGTATATATCCACATGAATATCCACCAAATATGCGCTACTAAAGTGCAAGACTATAGCTAAAAATTCATACTGGATATATCAATGTATTTCCATTATATTGATATACTACTTGAGATTAGTTATCAAAAGATTACCTAAATAACATTTTTCTGTCTTATGTGTATGGTAAATGTTACCTGATACATAGGTACAAACAGTAGATTACATTGAACTAAATTACAATTATGAATCATGTAAATCTCGTTCTTTTAACAAGATAGTAATATTTTCAGCAAACATGCCAAAATCCTGATCAAAATATTCTTTTTGGGAATATTCATAAAAATAACTTGATTTGGAATGTTATATTGTCTTATTACCGAAGAAATATAACTATCACAAACTCTTAAAAAATATTCACCAAAAAATAGGTCTGTAACATTCCTGTCATATTCGAAATAGGTTATTCCAAAAATCACTTTGAGGGCATTTTCTTAAAACATGAATATTCTTCCAATGTTATGTGGGTAATTTAAATATTTTCGTACGATTTTTCCGAGATCTACAACTTTCTTATTTAAAGTTTTAAAAAAATCACTTTTGTTTGATCAAAATACTTTAAAACTGATTTTTTGTAACTTTGGCGTCCTCTATCTATTTGGAAACTAACTACAAAAAGTTCGGCACTTTGACAAAAATGATGAAAATTTTTTTCCGAATATTTACGTTCTCAGACTTTTTCGCCTCCGACGAAAACAAATGGTGAAAATTCGGTTACAAATATTTTTCAAAATGGTGGATGGTTCCCGAGGAGTGGGGGAAACACACTTAGGAGGTTTACTTCAGACCCTCCCGAAAGAACATACCAAAAACTCAGCCTCCGCGGATTTTTTTCGACCTCAAATGACAATTTTACTATACTATTTTGCCGAATAAGCTTAGAAAGAAATTTTAGCTTATTCGGCCAAAATTAAATGATCCGAGCGGTGTCTTAGTTTTTACAAAATGTGTCTTCCATTCAAACTTCAGCCAATTCTGATGTTTATTTGACTCTAAATAGTATAGATATCACATGACCCGTTTTAAACGTCACCAATAACACAAAAAAAGAATCTCTACTCTTAACGGCCCAATTACATCGTTAAACCGGCAACGCTGTTGGGTCCGTTTATTAGGCAATTCTTTTTCCGCATGTTTCTCGGAAACGGGACTTCCAAATGACCTGAAATTTTGCCTAAATTGTTTATTGGACTATGTTTTTCAATCAAATCTTGGTACTTTTTTAAAATTTTGTTTATTTTTTGAAAAAAACTGTTTTAGCTTTTGTGGTGTTTCAAAATTGGCGCGCCCATATTACGTCAGAAATACCCTTTATAGAGACCTGTAAAACTAAATTGGAAATATTTGTAATTTTCCAAATAATGGACACCTAATTTCAAAAACCCTCTAGATTGTATTAATAAGCTTTGTAATACTCTTCCTCTAATAAAAAACAAATTGAGTATTATTTTCCTCTAAAGCTAAAACATGCGGAAATGTAAAAACATGAACTATACTGGTTACCTATCAATATTAGTTATATGCCTAGCATCAAAAAGTACTTAAATGGTTATATTATAGATACCGCCACCATCAAAATTAACCACCCACGTCTTTTTTTGTGAGCTTACCCTAGGCATAGTTTCTGGTGTTCTCCTTTCTAAAATGTATTCGGCTAAGAGAGATCCAGCATATATACCTAGGTAACACCCCTTACC
This sequence comes from Oxystoma pomonae, assembly GCA_963921995.1. Taxonomy (NCBI): domain Eukaryota; kingdom Metazoa; phylum Arthropoda; class Insecta; order Coleoptera; family Brentidae; genus Oxystoma; species Oxystoma pomonae. Next base: position 86,137,183 of record OY998166.1, on the reverse strand, counting down.
AGGAAAAAAAATTATGCCATGCAAAGATCGAAATTGGTCGACTCACTGTATTTGCAACTAACCAATGTCAGTGTGTCTGCCTGACATTCTTCATAACCTTAGTTTTGTCGTTTTGTTTTGGAGTTCGTCGGCCTGGTTTTTGTGTTTTATTTAATAATTTTTCCTTTGGTGTAAAGCTACTTTTTAGAACCCTTAAGTGGTCTGTGTGTATTTGTAGAATATGACTTGTGCACTGAAAAATTGTAAATCGATAAGGAGGCTGACGGAAGACGTCAACATTTCTTTTCACAAGTAAGTGTAAGAGTCAGTTTATGCTCGCAACTTAGATCAAGCTAAGACATTCTTTGCGGATTTTTTACAGGGTAATTAAACAACCTGCAAACTTTGTACTGCTTGTTGATCTAAGATACGAGCATAAATTGACCTTAAAGCTGGATTCATTGTTCCGTAAATTAAGCAGAAGAAGTAAGATGCAAAAAAAATAAACTACATACTATACATACATTGGTTAATAGTTCACAGCTTAGCTTACAGTAAGAAATTAATAATTTTTATATATTACTTCTTAGGTACTTTACGGAACCATGACTGGACCTTTAAGGCCCCATTACCTTAAGTTTTAATGTGTTAATCCTATCGAGTACCAAGTAGAGTACCTAATTCATAAATATGTGATGTGCCTAAATACAAGGTATGTGTCACCGTTACAAACTCGATGTTGCTGTTCATGGTGACAGGAACAATAACATTATTTTTAGAAATGGTGGTAAGTTGTCATGTATGAAATAGGTAGGCAATGCCAATACCCCCAAAATTATTTTATTTTTGCAAAAAATGTAAAAATTGGTGAAGAAAATGAGTGTAAAGTTGCCTGCCTACAAGGGTAATTTCACTGACAGGAACAATAACATTATTTTTAGAAATGGTGGTAAGTTGTCATGTATGAAATAGGTAGGCAATGCCAATACCCCCAAAATTATTTTATTTTTGCAAAAAATGTAAAACTTGGTGAAGAAAATGAGTGTAAAGTTGCCTGCCTACAAGGGTAATTTCACTGGCAGGTATATATGTACATTTTGGTGCACATTAATTTGATTTTTTTTTACATTATTTTAAATATTTTTCTTAGTTTTCATTCTAGTTTCAAAAAAAATCCTTATTTTTTTCCTTTGTTTCACATTTTCTAAAAACATGCGAACTCTACAAAAAAAAGTGAAATCCCCCTCGGTTGCCTGAAACAATAAGTAATTTTTTTTAATTTGTGCTCCAAATGTTATGGGTTCACTTAACCATACTTTGTGCTCAGCAAACTTATTTTTTGGCAACAAAGTGCAACTAGACGCAAGGACATTTCATTTACTTTTACATTAATAGTTTAGGGGCACAAAAAAATGCTGGACAATTTGAATTTTCTGGTTTAGGAAAACATACTTATAAAAAAATATAATAAATCCAAGAAAAACATTTTTTTTTAAAGCATGCATACCCAGTTAGTTTTAGTAGTTTTTTTTTGGTATATCTAGTGTCAGACTGATATTTGAAAAGTAAATGTTTTCATACAGGCACTGCAAATTAAGTAATTAGAGGAAATAAATATAATTATACAAACCAAACAGTCTAAAATTGCTAAATTTTAAATAAAATATATGTGTAGGTACCTACCTAGCTAATACACAGCGAGAAACTGATACATTCATTTGTTTTTTTTTATCAATTTTTATTATGTTTGCATTTATCATGAAAAATGTCCTTTCCACCAAAAAATGTAACATTGGATTTGTAATTAAACAATTACAAAATATCTTGTGAATAATTCAATAACAAAAGGTTTCACATTTTTTTAGGATTCCAAACTAAGTTCCGATATCCCAAATATGGCGTCAGGCATTTCAAGTGAATCCTGAAGAGTAGCCAAGGAACAGGAACAAATTAGTGTGCTCCACGCATTTTAAAGTTGAAAACTTCTTATCAGATAAAAAGAGAAAGATATGCCTAAATTTAATGCTGTGCCATCCTTACTTTTGGACATAGAAATTTAATATTTAAGTCTGCATGGTACCAGCATCAGTGATATATCACAAAACTCAACTTTGATGCACCTATAGCTGTTTCATCTGCGTCTTCATCAGAATCAAAAGAATTGTAAGAAAAAGAAAGTATTTTTTGCTCTCTGATATTTGTTATGATGTAGAAAACCACATTTTTTAAACTAATTTTACTTTTAGTATTTGTAACTAATTTTTATGCTACTGCTACATTTTTAAAATTAAGTTTTTATTTATTTACTTTAGTTTTTTCCTGTTAAGGGTTTTCTGTTCAAAATGTTTGATTTTTTCAACTGCAATATTCCGCTTTATTTTGCTTTAAACTTTTTTCAGATTAAATCAAGAAATTCAAAGCAGCTATACGTCAACCAGCAGCAGTGATACCAAGAGGAAGAGGCTGGCACTTATTAAAACCATTCACAGTTACAGGTTAGTATGCTGCACTGTCATATTTATTCTGAAACTTACATTTTTGATAAAGCCAAAGATGATAATGGGACAGTATTTATAAGTTACTAGAAAACCAACAAGGGTAAACCACAAACCTGATCTATTATTTGTATTTTTTGGAAAGAAAGAAAACCACCTTAATTTTAAAAAACATAGGAGTATTTCATTTAAAATATAAAAGTTAATGTCATAGTTTCATATTTGAGATGATATTTGCAAATTTTCAAGTATATAAATTGACAGAGTAAAGAATATTTTGCAACCTATTTAAATTTTTAATCTAGTTTTCATAAAAATGAATGGAAATTAGTGAAGAACAAAAATGTAATAAAAAAGAAAAAAATTCATCTGAATCTTGATTCTCAAAACCAAACTGCAAACGCTAACCGGAACTACATTAGTAAGCAAAGGTGTACCAGGATGCTTTTGGTTGATTTTTTGTCATTTTGTTACCTTTATTTTTATTCTGTGTAAACAGCACCCTTAAGCAATACTTACATAAGTCATACCATTAGTTTAAAGTGGTTTTGGTTTGTTTTTGTCTTGTGCCTGTAATTAGTGTGTGTGGTTATCACCACAACAAAAAATGGCTTTGCACAGAATAAACATAACTATAACAGAGATGCAACAAAACAAAAGTGCCCTTGCATCATTATTAAAGTTAACAACATGACAGGGCCTTACTACAGCAGGCAGAAGAAAGCTGAACATAACAGAGTAGCCAAACAACCAACAAAAATCACCCTACTGGTATCACTACAGATGCCACTTAATTTTATTTATTCAAAATATTATATTTTTTGTTAATTTTGTTTTTTTTTTGTTAATTTTTTAGATACACAAAAAGCGAGGAAGAAATAATGAAAAAATCAACATAACAAGAGCGGTGAAGCTTATCGATCATCTCGTAATATTTTGATATGAAAAGGTTGGTTTTCATAATTTTATAATTTATACCAAAGTTTTTAGTTTGGTAAAGTCCCTATTTTTCGTTAATAATATCATGGACATAGGTAGGTATTCTTTGCTCTTATAAATGTTTCCACTTTTATCTGACATTGCTGTAACATTCCACAAATTTTAATAACTGTCAAGAGAAACATAGGAACTATGTTTACACCTTGGTTTACACTTGTGCTCAAAAAAAGTAATATACATGTCATGTTAAGAATTGTTATTCGAAGGTGAATGTAACTTCCATTGACATTTTTTTACTCTGTTTTTTAATGTCCCGACTGCTTATGTCTCTGCAATTGTCAGTATGTGATGACAATTGCAGATACATACATAACCTATCAAAACATAGTGAAAAAGTAAAAAACAATGGAAGTTTAAAACTCTAGTTTACTCTTATGTCAAGAATTATCATGATTTTACTTTTTTGTCATTGTGGACCTTTTTTTTAGCACAGTTGTTTATGGGTGATTCCACCAAAAATGTGCATTAGTCCCTAAGGGTCAAAAGCCAAAAAATAAATAAAAATACGGTTTTTAATTTAAAATTTTATTGAGAACAATGTTATTTCTTAAAGCTTTTACAAAAAGTATAGGAATTTGTTATTTTTATCCCGCAAACGTCATTCCCATGTCATGTCCCCAACGCAAAATTGTAATAGAAAATGCACCTTAGCAAAATTTAATAGTGGCTTAAAAAGTAATTTTTCAGTAAACCAATAATAATAAAATACTTTAACTTTTTATCCTGACTAAAAAGAAAAAATTATATAAAATAATTTTGACTCTCTCCCTGTTTAAATTCTGTCCCTGGGTATTTACGCGCTCAAGCTCACGCGGCGTTTATCCTTGAAAAAAAGTGGTGGGAAGGTTCCTTGATAACGTTGACCACTGCAGAAGAGCTTGGCTTGAGCGCGTTTATTCGTATCTAAACATACCACAGACACCACCAAGCTTGCTTTATGTTAACTCTAGAAACAAGAGCCGAGAGATGCTTATGTTTTCGTCAAATATGAACACAAAATTCACAAAAAAAAACAGCAACTTATCAATATGTAGCAATATGCCAAAATTACATTAACTTGATTGATTGAGATGTAAAATTCACATTTCTAAGGGTTTGTGAAAATTCCGATAATGCAGATAGTTATATTCAACTTTTTAAACTTAATGAAACAAATATAATTTCAAAAGGAAACAGGATTTACTAAAAGTTTGACAAAAAAGCCTAAATAGCCAGTATTTTTTATAATTTGAGTTATTAAAATAAATAAGTTAACAATAAGTAGTTGTTCAGTTTAGTCCATGTTCAGTCAACTTATTTTTGTGTAAATAAAACTTAAAAACCGAATTTTGCATGATTATCATGTTAAAAAAATAATTCCCGTACATTCAATAGGACAAAAAAATATTTTGTCATTGCCATGTTAAGCTTCATTCCCGTGTGGAGTCGTTTTAAAAAAATCTAAAAATCTCCCTAAATATGTGATTAATAATAAGATTTTCTAGTGCACCTTCAAATATAATGACTTTAGATTACTTTTCGGTTTTTTAACAATAACAATGCACACTTTTGGTGGAATAACACATATACTTGTTTTTATTTAAAAAAATGTTAACTATTTAATTATTAATTTAATTTAATTAAATCTTTTGTGTACATGTCAATGAAACATTAAGTTCTCTAGTGTGGAATAAGCGACGGTGACCTTTTGACATTCAGGCAAATTCAAATTTAACTTTTTTGCCATTTTTTTAGGGTTATCATGAACGAAATTTTAAGAAACGAAATCTTGACGCAGTTGCTTAGTAAACATGTTCAGATTATGGTTAGACAAGAGGCCCACCACTCTAGCTTTGCTGCTATCAGGTATTTTATATTTGCTATTGCATGTATTTTTTTTATTTTCCTCTCAAGGAGGGAGGATAAAGTTATAGCAAATAAATATATTACCAATAGCCGAAATTCTCCCTGGGGTGCCGGCACAAATAAGTTTCGAGATAAAATATATACCTGAACTCTGACTGATATTTTTTACTGGACTTTACTCATTCAAAATTACAAACATTGGCCATGAAGGCCGGTGGTTGTACATAATATAAAAAATAATCACAGAAATACAAATTCAATAATCAAATATAAATCTAAAATTTAAAAGAAAAGATATAGCCTTAGCACCTAAGTAAGTAACTTTTTCTTGAATGAGGGAGACTGGGGAGCCCGTTCTCAAAAATAAACATCTGCGAACCCCCTCGTATGTTGTTTGGAGTTTTATGGCTCCAATACATATCCTTGGATAATACCAAGTGGGGAAAGGTCCCTAAGTTTTTCCTGTGAATTATATTTTTTCTTTTTTAGGTGTATTCCTGCAACAATTTAAAAAGCTCACGAGTAGTTGCCGTCCAAAAAAATTAATGACATTTGAAATACTGCTTGATAATCAGTCATCATAAGAGCCAACACTTATAGGACAGCAGTGTCCTTTTTTCACAAAAGGCTGCCTCACTGGACAAAAAAGGTTCAAACAAATTCAGGAGGAAAAAAAAGTTTGTATCTTGATTGATTTATGTAATAATTATTATTAAAGCTTATGTTGGTGTTATTATTTATTGCTCTGTTTTTACTTGCATGTAACTATAGTATGCTAGTAAATAATTATCAACCAACGAAGTACCTTATCCAGGCTTTATTAATTTTCTTTTTGCTATTGAATTGTTTTTCTATAAACATAGTCAAACAAAAAAATGTCTTTTAGACAAAACACATTTTACGTAAGGCTTAAACATTTTTTATTTCATAAAATAATGGAAATATAGGATGGGTAATCAAATACTATATTTATTCTTGACATTTTCTTATATTCTATGTGTTCCCGGAAGAGTCCTTACAGGAACTTGCTTTTTAAACTCTTTCCTAAAACAAAAATGCAAAACTAGTAGGGTGAGGTAAGGTAAATTTGTGGTATAGGTAAATTAGTGATACAATTTTGGCAACTTACCTAGTGATTTTGGTGGCTGATTTCTCAAGTAGTAGATAATTGCTGGGACATACGTCACGTCCCTAGTATACACTATGTACGTATCGGGGACGTACATTTTTCAACGCTTTGTATGTCCCCAGTATGTACCTTGGATGTGGTACAGTACGTACTATATACGTCCTATGTACGTACATTTCAGGTATATACAATTTAGGTCCTACGTGGGACCAAAACCGAACGTGTACGTGGGCTTGGGTCAGGCAAGGATATTTCACCGATAATTTAAAAAAAAGTGTTGGAGAGAATTGAACCCGAGTCTCCCGGCTGAGACCCAGATACTCTACTACTAGACCAACCTATACGTAGGAAACTGCTAAGATTGTGACATATACTTTATAAAGGTTTTTACATCTCGCTCTTATAACATACGTGTATTTATGTACATGTTTGTACGTACTAGTTACACGTTTGTACGAACATATATATTACGTTCGTAATTGGTCCCGGAACGTACCGACGTAAAGTGTACGTCCCTGGGATGAAGTGTGCTGTATGATGTCGTAATGAGGCGACTAACTTAGGCGCTACCTCCAGGATAAATTTATTAAAGTTATTAGAGATTTTTTGTGGATCTCCTTTGATGTGACATGATTTTTCTTTATAGGGCCCTTGCCCCTAATTTCCCCTACAATCTGCCAAATACATTTTCAAAAAGTGAAAAAGAAACACAGCATAACTAGCACTTAGAACTTAAGTGGAAGTTGAGAAACTGGCCATTTGACTAGTTGTCACTGCTTTCAATTCGATCACCTAGGTGATAAATAAATAATCCTTCATAGGGTCACTGGATCCTGAGACCTGCGGTCCCAGCCGCAGTTTTTAGGATACAGTGACCCTAATCCCCAATGATTCGCGGCGCAATCTGTGAACAGGAGAATACAGTAAAGAAACCAGAGATAGATAATGAGTGGTAGAGGACGTATTGAAATCGATTGACAAGTTTATATTATTTCTGGATTGTTCTTGCGCCGTTAAGGCCACAAAAAAGCATAGATTTGACAACACTGCTTTGCTATTGTTTTGAAAGATGAATAATAGGTGGCATCACTAATGCCATTTCGAGTGAGATTGTGCAATGTTCAGAACCCTGGGCGAACACCATATGTAAGGAAAAGTCTAACTTATTAGGAAAGTAACCATTTACTTATGCTTCTATAAAAGGTTTTGATGCTCGGCTTCGTGCTTCATGGATTGCAATGTCTCAAAATTAAAAATAATCAAAACAAAAATCATTATTCAACAACTAAAAAATTACAAATTTCCGTATTATTTTTATCACTTGACATGTGTCAATTTATTAGCCGGTGGGTATGAGGAACCTGAATTGCAAAACTCCAATCGAACTCACTTCAGTTTCCTTGGGCCTGCTAAATTACGTGACCTTGGCATTTCAGAATTCCGGCAGAATCTCACTTATAAAGAAAAAAACCATAACTTTTTTGTTATCAGATAATAGGATTTATAAAAATCTACAACCGTATCCAAAAAAATTTCCAAAATTTGGTGTATTTTTTCAAAAAATAAAAAAAATCAAAAATTGTTGTTACAGATTTCTATATTATCGACGAGGCTAAAGAAAAAGTCAAGTAAGATTTTTGACTATTGTTAGCCGTGTTTATTTTATTTCGGGAATGAGAGAGTCCAGCAAAATACTGTCTGGATACGGTTGTGAGGAATTCAAAAATAAACATTCCTGCCAAATTTCAACAGATTCCGTTTTCTCGTTTCCGATATTCTGCCCGGTAAAGATTGGCCCAAAAACAGCAAAGCAGTATTGTCAAATCTATGCCGTTTTTTTGGTCTTAAAGCTTTTATTTAGCATATTGCTATAATAGTTACATAAACAGTTTCAATCTTTACAAGTAAAATACAAGTTAAAAGTAGCGTAGACACCATGTCTAATATTTTTTTAAACCAATAAAATTAGGGAAATTCTATTGCCACATATACTCATCATTTATTCCTTTATTCATTCATCAAAAACTATGTCAGAATCAATTTGACATATACCTACATTACCAAAGGCACTTGACAGTAATAATAATAGTACAGTAAAATCGTCATCTGAAATCGAAAAAAATCCAGGGAGGCTGAGTTTTTGTCCTTTCGGGGGATCTGAAAGTACACATCTCAAGTTTCCCCCACTCCTCGCCCACATTGGAGGAATATTCATGTTATAAGAATATTCCCTCAATGTGATCTTTGAAATGTTCTATTGCGATTATGACAGAAATATTTCAGGCCTATTTTTTGTTGAATATTCTTTAAGAGTTTGTGATAGTTATATTTCTTTGGATATTAGATAATAATATTCGCATTATAACGTGATAATAAAGTTATTTCTATGAATATTCCCAAAAATAATATTTTTGTCAAGATTTTGGCATGTTTGCTGAAAATATTACTAGCTTGTGAAAAGAACGCGATTTACATGATTTATAATTATAATTTAGTTTAATGTCATCTATTGTAGGTAGATGGACTTTAGTCAATATGTTCTCTATCCACTGCTTATCTTAGGATATCCATCCCGTGGTTATCTGGACATGTTTTGAATCACAAAATCATATCCATCCAATATTCAATAGGGATATATATTTGCTATGTGGAATATTATAGTCAATACATAGGTATATTACTATAATTCCTTTAAAAAAACGTTCTGGTCGTGTTATAGTCATGTTTCACGTCACGTTTCTGTCACATTTATATCACCTGTATGAGCTGGAACATAACTTATTGCCGGCATGTGTTAGTAATATTCCCAATGGTAAAATGTAACATTCTATCACATTCTTTGTTTTCCAAGTATATGACTATTACATTACAGGAATGTTTATTTGTTAAGTGAGCGGGAACCATCCGCCATTTTGAAAAATCTTTGTAACCGACATTTTTCCATTTCTATTGGTCGGAGGCGAAAAAGTCTGAGAACAAAAATATTTGCAAATATTTTTGTCCAAGTGCTCAACTTTCTGTAGTTGGTTACCAAAAAGATAGAGGGCGCCAAAGTTACAAAAAATCAGTTTTAACGTATTTTTACCAACAAAAAGTGAAACTTTAAATAAGAAAATTGTAGATCTCGGAAAACTTCTATTAAAATATGTATATGGTTTATAATTAATTAAATAGTGTCTGAACTACAGCGACTAACGATAACCGCTTTCTGGGCATGCATGAAGTCGCGTGTTGTGGATTATACATTATTATTTGTTGGAAGAACAGCACAAATGTGGTATCAAATTAAAGCTTGTAGTGTACGCCACACAAATGACCCAGTCTGTCGGCATAAAAATTGCCGAAAATATTTGACTGACTGACAATTATTCGGGTACCGATAGACGAGTCCTTTTGGGTAACAGGCCATCCATCGCTTACATAAACGCGACAAAAGGGGTTGCAGGGGTAGGTAGAAGTATTATTAAGTGTCAAAAGGGAGATGGAGGGGGTTGCGAAAATTTTATAAAGAGTTGCAGGTGGAGGAAGGTTTAAAATTTGGAAAAACGGTTTGACATAATTGATGGTAGTACATTAAAATTGTCATTTGAAACAAACGAAAAAAAACCGGACAGGCTGAGTTTTTTTTGTATTCTTTGTGGAGTCTGAAAGTAAAATTTCCAAGTTTGTGTTTCCCCCACTCCTCCCCAAATAGCATTTTTCCTTCTTTTGACTAGTTCTGTACGGCATCTAACGTCAGAGAGAGTATAAAATATAGTCAGTTGATGACTTTAGTGGTTAAAGTCAAGGATTATACTTTATCTTTGGTTGTTACGGCGTCTTAGCTTGTATAGATGGACGTAAGTCGTCGGGATAACATTTGAAGCCATTGTGTGTAGTCTAGTGCAGATTCCCGACAACGCTTCGACGTCGGTACGGAGAACGTTGGCATGTAGTACAGAGTAAGACGTTAGCCCGACGTCTGAACTTGTATTACTTGTGTTAGTACAATTTTCTGACGACGGTCCAATGTCTGTGCTCCCAACGTTGCAATAAGTAAAAACTACGACAATGATATTTGAACTACACTTGACTGTTTTTCAATGTTGGAGTTTGGAATCCAACCCAAAGTAGTGAAAATTTGACTGCTTTTTTGTATTTACGTGCGTGCGCTACATTTTTGTGTTATAACTGATAATGCCAAAGAAAAACCAATTCAAATATTCAATTAAAAAAATCATTATGAATAGCTGGCACAGGAGCTAACAGAAGGTATAGATCAAGCTTTATGGTTAATTTTGGTAGAAGCTCAACTTTGAACTTACCTTAACTAGGCCTTAAAGCAGTCTACCACACAAACCATTGTGTGTTGTGTATTATCACTTATGTTGATCACTTAGTATCTTATATAAACGTGGTTGCAACAAATAAAACGGAAAAAAAAATGATAGGCAGTTGGAAAAGGCGCAAACATTGTCAAAAAATTTTGCAGGTTAGAATTTTTGGCATTCTGTTAAAACTCACTGCTGCCACCTTTTTGGGGTTTGTTCTGATGTCGGACAGACGTAGTGGAGGAATCTTTTTCGGAAGCAAAGTTCCCTAAACAGATTAAGTTAACCAAATATCACCAGAGGTCAGACCCACCAGATCGAGCCAAACTTACACGGCTGGCGACCTCTAGAATGTTGCAGTGGCGTCACTATGGATAAAACCAACGGTTCGCCAGAACGGGCGATCGATTAAATAAACAAAAATTCACTATGAGTCAGGACCAGTCAGATTTGAAACATAAAACTGGAGTTTCAGTATAAATCGGGCAAGTTTACTGGAATTCTCTGACGTACATAGCCATCTTTTCCTTGCAGTAGTTGTTGATAAATAATAAAAACGCTCGGAAATTTTGTATTTTTATGTGAAATATCATGAAATCCCATGAACTTTGCAATAAAATATTGTTGAAATGTCTAAATACATCATTTAGGAATATTTTAAAAAGAATGGTGGAGTTTTTTTTTCAATAAAATATTATTTTTGGCGGTCGTGTATTTTCGACCCTGCATTGGTCATGTGTGTCAGTAAAGTGCAGTGCGTTGGTAATTTTTGGTGTTCGACCTGGTTTTCAAGCTCGCACAAGTTACAAGTCTGAATGTTCTTATGGGGTAAATAATAATTTTGACATGAAACACTGACGGCATCTAATTTATTCCTGCCAATGTTGCAAGTATAAAAATCTATTGTTATCTATCTATTTGTTATTTCGAATTGAAGCGTAGGGGTTTCCTAAATTTGGACAAAAATATTAACTAAGTTTGTTTTCCAGGCGTTGAGCTATTTGCATTAACCACGACTTAGTTTGTAGTAAAAATTTCTGTATTCCTTCTATTGAACCCACGTATGGTGACGTCGGTACAACCCGGATTTGTATTCCCCATTTTGGTATAAATTTGAGTCGGTGGGCGGTCAATCTGACGTAGTTTCCTGACGTCAGGTTATAATTGGGTCGAGAACTATCTGCCATTTTGAAAGAATTTTGAAACCGATTTTCTCTATTTCTGTTGGTCGGAGGACCAAAAAGTGTGTAAACAAAAATATTTGGCATAAAATTTTAACTAAATAATACATAATCGACAACATGCGACTTCACGCATGCCCAGAAGGCGGTTCTCAAAGAATTTTACCCACTTTCAGTCGCTGTAGTTGAGAGACTGTTTAATTAATTATATTCAATATACATATTTTTATAGGATTTTTCCGAGAACTACAACTTTTCATTTAATTTTTTTTTAAATCACTTTTTGTTGGTCAAAATACGTTAAAACGGATTTTTTGTAACTTCGGCGCCACCTAACTTTTTGTAAACTAACTACAGAAAGTTGAGCACTTGGACAAAAATGTTAAGAATGTTATTCCAAATATTTTTGTTTTCAGACTTTTTCTCCTCCGACCAATAGAAATGGAGAAAAGTCGCTTAACAATGGCGGATGGTTTCCGAAGAGTGGGGGCAACACGAATTTGGTGATTTTTTTCAAGGTACCCCACTTATTTATGGCAATTTTACTGTACTAAATAAGGAAACCGTAGCTTTTGTTTTTGACTTAATAAAAAAGTTAAGGAAAATCTGTTCCATAATGTTTTTTTTTAATACTTTTTACTTTAATCGCAAGATGCATTTTTTCTTAGTTTTAATAATAATGATGCTTGCATAACATACTGGTTTACCTATATTTTGTTTTTATATCTCTATAAGTAGCTATTTAAATTCTTAGACAAATAATTATTATTTGAAATAAACACGCATGCATATACACCACTTTTAATAGGAATAATTTTAAAGAGAGTGAAATTCGAATTAAAATTGAAAAACCGTTACCTGTTTCATTTATTTTTGTTTTAATATTATTATTTTTTCGGAAAAATAATAAACATCCCCTTAAATCTGTTAAGGAACAGTAACGACTCCTAAAAATAATAATTAGCAAAAAAATCCATTCTAAGAAAAATTTTACAAAGTTTTAATATCAAAACCTTAGGTTAATTATATTTTTAGACGAAAAATGTGAAGTTTGCCTGCAAATATTGATATTATTTGTGAGCATAATAATTCTAAAAACTTCTTAGCTTTTTTTTTAAATTGTTTTAATTTAATGGACATTTTAGAGTTTTTAAAAGAACCAATCACAAAAAATCAACTTAGGGCCGGTTTCTCAATAGCTAGTTAGCGTTAACTCAGGCATCATAACCTTGTAAGAATCTTTAAAAAGCGGGTTAAAATTAACTCCGTGGTTACCAGGACTTTAAGGTGAGTGTAAGTTACCTTATCTCAGGGTTAACCTAAAAAAATATTGGCTTTAAACATCAAACAACTGGGATTTAGAGCCCGAGTTAATTTAACTCTCTGGTAACCTGCCATTGAGAAACCGGCCCTTAATATAACAAATTACTTATGCCGTCAGGGTTGTTAAATATGAGCAAGTAGTGTGACATTTAGTATCTTGTCAATCGCCGTTTTGCCAGACACCCAGATTTGCATATGGAGTAATTTACTTAATTATACCTGAAACAGGCAAAAAATAGATTTTGCCCGAGGTCTAATTGAAACAACTTCCTTGTAAGTAAACCAACGATTCAGAGACGTATTCGCAAAATCTGTACGATTATTTTAAAAGTTTAAAGCAAACAATTCTTAAAATTAGTACAGGGTGATTCACTATATTTTGCACCCAAAAAAAGTTTCATAATTTTTTAAGAGCTAGATTTAAGATTTAGATTTAAGATATTGTCAAATGTCATTCCATATGTCAAATTTAGACATAAACTTTCTTATATTAAATGGAACACCCTGTATATTTTTTAAAACTTCGATAGATCTTTTCTTCCTGATTCCAAAAATGTACCATATGTAGGGTTTGCCTCTAGCAGTTCTCAAGTGAAATAAAAATAATTTGCCATAAGTGCAAAGGTAGGAAGTAGTTTAGGTGGTTCTTTTTTCAACACATTGATTGCTCTTATGGCAAGAATACTCTAAATTTATTCAATGACCGTTCAAGAAAAAGGTAACACATGGTATATTTTTGGAATCAGGAAGAAAATATCTATCGAACCAACACCTGCTTAACTAAAAAGCCAGTTAACTCTTTTTCGATTTAGTATCCTTTAGCCTATAGCGGTCATATTGACACCCAACTGACAGAAAATACATGTTTTACCTGTCAATTTGGTCATAAAAATGGCGGCAATCTTTGGCTAAAGAGCACTGAAGAGATAAGAGTTAACTGGCTTTTTAGTTGAGAACGGTGTAGATCGAAGTTTCAAAAAATATATAGGGTGTTAAATTTAATATAAGAAAGTTGATGTTTAAATTTGACTCATAGAATGACATTTGACAACATCTGTCATATAGGTTAGACGGCTTTTAAAAAACTATAAAACTTTTTCATTTAAACTTTTTTCTATCAGTACAGTACAGTGCAATCCTTGTTTTTTTTTAGTTATATACAGGTTGTTTTATATTTAATAAAGGAGGAGGAGAAGGAGCACTGTCAATTTTATATTTTTTTTATGGGCACGTGCATTTTTTCTCTGACCGATTTGTTAACATTATTTTGACCGTAAACTTGACTTTTTTGACTAAATGATCATCATCAGCTCAGATTTCAGGTTTTGATTCTAACTTCTCTATTACACAATGTAAATAAAGAACAAGCTTTTATTAAGGACACTAAAAAGTAGAAAATAATTTTTAGTCTCTCTTATACCATAATAAAAGCGATCGTATATCGGTCACATCGATGATTCACCTAAGAAACAGTTGTATTACTCTATAACCTAAGGACATTTTCAAAGGCTTGCCAAGCACGGCAATCTCACCCGTTCTCAGTTTCTTTTGATGAAAGCATTATGTTTATCATTCGAATAGAAGAAGAATTTAGTTTTACTTTTGTAGTTCTCTCTTTATCACCGTAAAAATAAAAAAAATTTTGCACTTCAGCGACTAAAAACGTATTCTACTCCCCCATTTCAGGGACTAAAATGATACTTTTTATCCCCGGGACTAAAATATTTTAGTCCCCGGGACTCGCTCCTTATTATCAGGGTATATAAATTAACTTAACGTCAGAACGAATGAAGGTTTGGTAAAAACGCATTTTAGGAACATTTATATTTATTTGTAACATCCGAAAATAGGCATGTAAATTATATGAAAAAGAACTACCCTAACCCATAAATTCTTAAACTATTTGATATTATTGTGCGTCACATTAATATTTACAATGGCCCCACTAAAGCCAACTAAATGGACTAATGGTCCCGAATCTGAGGTGGTTCCGCGTCGCTGCTGTATTGGAGTTTGAAACATTTCCGATTGGGTATGTTCGGTGCCGCAATCTTCAGTGATTGCAGTGCATATGGTACTTGATGTACCTTCGCTTTAATAAAAACAGTGCACAAAAGTGCAAAAAATAATATATATACCTCCTCAGTGAATCAGCGAACAAACATTTTGTCTCGGGATAAGAAGTACCACTTTAGTCCCTAGGTATATAATGTACTATAATTTGCGCCCATCGCTTTTATTATGGTATAAGAAAGATAACATATTATTTTCTAATTTTGAGTGCATTTAATAAAAGCTTGATCTTTAAAAGTTTCTTTTGATAAAAATTTATTTTTTAGTTTTTAGATTTGTACCCTAAATCGTCCATTTTGAATCCTCCTTATTGAAATTTTCAAATCTGATAAAAACTTCAAATCCTCTTCCCGAAAAATTCCTGAATGCCAATTTTGATTTTGAATTTTGATTTCCCTCGTTAGAGGGAAGTGTATACCTAATAATACCATATTATTGTATTGTCGCCGGAACTATAAATGCATACCAAATTTGAACACACACCCTTAAAAACCCCTGTATGACAATTTTGATTGAAATCGAACAAACTAAATATTTTTCTTCCTCCAGTTCCCTCGTTAGAGGGAGGTGGGTACCTGAGAATAGCATATTATTGTATTTTTACCGGAACTATAAACGCATACCAAATTTGAACACAATCAGATGTGGATAAGTCAGTTAAAATTGGTTAGCAAATCATGACCTAAAATAGTCTATCTTAAATCTGCCATATAGAATTTTCAAAATCTGATCAAAAATTCGTATTCCTTATCCCCAAAAGCCACCGTATGCCAATTTTGGTTGAAATCGGACAAACTTAGGTGTTTTCCCCCCTCCACTCACATCGGTACTATAACTGCATGCCAAATTTGTATAAGTTAGGCAAAATTGGTTAGCAAAAGATGACCTCAAATCGTCCATCTCTAATCCGTCATATTGAATTTTTTTAAATCTGATTCGAAATTTCATCCCCAAGTGCCCCAATACCCCAAATTTCAACGAAATCGGGCGTACTTCAACTGTAACCCCCCTCCACCCCCTTCGAGTAGGTGGTAGCTGTCAATTTCATCACACTATATTCTTGTGTTGTCACCGCAACTATACAAGCATGCCAAATTTGAAGCCGATCGGATGTCGGGAAGTTAGTCGAAATTAAGTTGCAAGATTCCACCAGAACAAACATATCTAGTTCGTTACATACATACAGACCGCTTCAGCCTACTGCGAACATAGGCCGGAAGAAGTCTAATTTGCCAGTGTACGTACATGCAGAGACACCGCACGCCTATCAGTGAAGCAACCAATACTCAGGCTTGCGATCACCACTTGCATGACTTTCCTTTGGTATTTAGTACGCCTCTAACCACGGTGCTGTGTGGAGCGTAGTCAATGAAACCGGAATTTGGTCAATAAATACGCAAATTTTTATAACGTAATTTTCTTATTTTTTGTCACTGATAAATAAGAGCGTTTTATTGTCAACTGCTCAGATTTATCAGTGACGACGTGTTACAATGAAAATAATAAGGAGAAACAAAATAAAAGCAAGTTCTCAAAATAAAATAATGCATTCTAAAAACCAAAAAGATTCTCCCAGTCAAAAAAAAATTAAAGCAAATGTTCGAAAAGTCCTCCTTGCTCGGCTAGACAATATCCGAGCCTACTATAAAAACCCCTTCCAACGTTTCCAAGCATGTTAGGGGTGATAATTTGAAAAGCTTCTTCAAAAACAGATAGAAGTCATTAGGAGCAAGATCGGGAGATCGAGCTGGCCATAAAATAGTTCCCCGTGTATTTATAACCCGATTAGGAAATACATTATCAAGATATTCCCTAACAAGGCCAATATTGTGAGCGGAACAACCATCTTGTTGAAACCATGTTTCACCAAATCTTACACCTAACAACTGCCTAGCAGTTGGAATAATGTGCTGCTGCAGTAGATCCAAGTATCTAGGACCATTCAAATTGCAATTGCCGTTAATAAAAAATGGCCGAATTACGTGTTCCCCTATAATACCCCCCCCCCAAACATTTAGTTTTTGGGGATACTGTGTTCTTACGCCAAAATACAAATTTTCCCTCGACTAATATCGAACGTGTGTTGGGTTATGACGATTTGACCATTTGACCATCTGCACTTTTTCGGCAACTTCGTAGACATCCATTTTTGGTTTTAAAAATGTATTATTTCAATTAAGAACTTACCCATCTGTTTCTCGAGCACGGCAGAAATAAAACAAAATAATACAAACAAAATGAATTTCCAAAAGATAACACTGCAGCGTGCTTCGAATCCACCTCGGTCGTAGGGCACGGAGAGTAAATTGGACTTGATTCCCCCTATGTTCGCAGTAGCTTAAAGCGGTCTGTATACACATTGCAAGTTAAATAAAAGCTTGTAAAAACTAAAAATTGTGTTCGTGTTTGGAATATTACTTTTTCTTGCTGCTCACCGATCACTTGACACCTATAATTTTCTAATACCTCCCTGGTCATTCAATGCACTGACAATGTTGCTGCGAATAACTTATGAAACGGCAACTAATTTTTATTTATAAAATTAAATTACTCAAGATTAAAATAACCTCATATATGGAATAATAACTGCGCTACTACAAGAAATAGAAGCTAAAAAATATAAAACTAGATCATTTTTTAAAACGTTAAAAATTGTCTCCCCGTGTTGGAAAATTAATTAGCTGTCAATGTGGTTAACACTAATTAGTCCTTTTTGGTTTATAGTTTGCTCAATGTCAGGGTAACTTTTTAACATTAACATTTTATTAATATTTTACGTAAAATTAAAAAAAACACATCTATGCCTCTCTTTAGAGTATCTTTATGTTTTGGTCTCAAGTTGTTATTATTTATGATGTCATTTACATATGTTAAGAGCACGGAGATTGTTGAAAAAAAGAAGTTCCTAAAGGAAACGAAAACAACTAACCCATATTTTTACAAGCTTTTATTTTTTAGTTTCACCCCTATGCGTGTATGTTTGTATGTTCGGGTCAAATCTTGCAACTCAACCTTGAATAATTTCTAGATGTCCGATTGTATTCAAATTTGGTATGCGATTATAGTTAGAAGAGGAAAAACACCTAAGTTTCTTTGATTTCAACGAAAATTGGTATACGGGGGTTTTTGGGGATAAGGAATACAAATTTTTTAAAGATGGACGATTTTTGGTGATGTTTTGTTAACCAATTTTAACTGACTTATACGCATCCGATTGTCTTCAAATTTGGTTTGCGTTTTTAGTTCCTGTGACAATACAATAATACGGTTTAGATTAGATTTGTAGGTACTCACCTCCCCATAACGAGAGAAGTGGAGGGTTCTAGGGAAGGGGATTATGAATTTTTTATCAAATTGGAAATTTCCATATGGCGGATTTAAAATGGACGAATTAGGGTATAAATCTAAAAATAAAAAATTAATTTTATATAAAAAAAGCTTTTCAAATACAAGTTTTATAAAATATAAAGTGCACTAAAAAGTAGAAAATATTTTTTAGCATTCTGATATCATAAAAATAAAAGCGATGGGCGCAAATTAAAACTAACAATGTTCATCCTTATATCAGAGAAATGTTTGGGTAGCTGGGGTCGAGTTGGGTTGGATTTACGTACCCCTGCATTTCTACGCTCTATAGTGAATTCAAATTCTTGCGCACAATCATAATATAATCAATAGTGCACTTTATATTTTATAAAAGCTTGTATTTAA
The DNA here is from genome assembly GCA_963921995.1 of Oxystoma pomonae. Lineage (NCBI taxonomy): Eukaryota > Metazoa > Arthropoda > Insecta > Coleoptera > Brentidae > Oxystoma > Oxystoma pomonae. The sequence continues at coordinate 86,118,138 of OY998166.1, read as the reverse complement.
AAAGCTTTTTCTTTCATATAAAATTATTTTAAATATATTTTTTGTTTTCTAATTTTTGCTCTTTATTATTTTAGCATATCTTCAAATTAGATAGATTATTGGCATCTTTACTTTTTTACTTCAGTTGATTCCAAGTCGATTGGGACTAGTTCTAATAATTTTATTTATTTTATTTCTTTAAATGTCAACCTGCCATCTTAAACGTTATCCGCAAAACTTGATTTATAGTCTGAAGATGGTGTGTTGCGAGAATTGCTCTCCGTTCGAGATTTTTAAAAGTATTTTCCTGTTTTTCTTGGATTTTTGGATAAAGGTATTAAAAATTAGTGTTAACAACCCGCGGCTAATCTGTGCTTTTTTTACTCGCGTTTTTAAATACGTCGCTGCGCTCGTTATTTAAACCGGGGGTTGTAAAAAAAGCCCTATTTTAGCCACTAGTTGTGAAAACTACTATTTTTTAACCACAAAAATCTATCTTTTGACGGTCGCACTACATAGCTGTAAAATAAAATTCTACATCTTTTCCGCTTTCACACGATCCAAAAGTATTCCAATGACCTCCAAAATTAAGAAAAATGAAAGAATCTTAAAATTTATTTCTCTCCAACGTGGCTTTTTATAAAAGGATTAGAAATTGTTGTCCATAAATTAAGCGGTCCGCCAGACCATTATCTATAAAACGGATTTTCGAATAACCAACCAATAAATTTTACTCCAGCTCCGGTACCATTTTTATTTCTTTTTTAAATGTTTAAGTTAGAAAAGGATAAAAGAGAGATGAGCATCTAAAAATCTTAGAAACGCGGATTTCGTATTTAGTAGGTATGTGAAGACCAAATAATATGCAAATGACACAAATTAACCCAAATATAACTCTAATTTTTTGCCTCCGTGTTAATTTGTTTTTACAAATCCTAAATTCTTACTTTAAGTTCATCATGAAAATGCTATTTTATAATTATTATAACGATTTCTCTGCACACCTTTGAAGTCACACAGAACGTATAGGCTCGTATAAAAGGGCAAAAAATCCGAAATATTTTCGATAGCTTTTCTTTGAACTTTTGTTCGGGTAAATGTTCGAGTAAATGTTCGGGAAATTTTTGAAATATATTTTCGAAAAATATTTTTAAAGATGAGAATAAAAATATTGCACTGATGCCAAGCCGGTCAAGTGGAACATTATTATTGGCTGTCAGATGTGCTTAATAAGTTTGTAATTTTTGTCAAAACTATTAATATTTTACTATGGAAATATTAAAATTATATTCTATTCTATCAATTTTTTGGTTTCGTTTCATTAAAAAAGAAAACAAATCATATTTTTTGAAGTAAATACTTATTTAAATGCATGTGGATATTTTTAGAACACCGTTTTGAAGAGTAGGTAGTTATTTTTTTAGGACCTTAGGCGAGGTTTAAAAAAATTTTAAAACTTATTTGAAAAGACTTACTTTTTTTACCATCTTCTTACCCGACAAAAATAACGAGAATTTTCACGAGCTTTTGCACGAGCTTTTCTTCGAAAATTTTTGCTACATAGGCTCGCGTAAATGTTTGTCGGCATTTCGAACATCAAAGGAAAGCTCATCTGTGTAAATGCGCCTTTACCTGATGACAGGTCATTCAAAAATAAGGAAAAATTTCCTATAATTTAGGGGTCAAAACTTGAATGCGCCAAATAATCTCGATTCATTGTGATTTAAAAATATGTCACTCAGTCAAGAAAAAAACAGATTAGGGAGGTATAAGTTATCAAAGAAACCTCTGCAATGAAATGTTTTGTTATTTAAATTTCCATAGAAAAAACTTATCATTTGGAGAGATACCAAACTAGACTTTTGTTATGTATATACCTAAACGTAGGTTTTTTACAATTTCGACAGGTATTTTTTTTTAAATTTGTTTTTATGTTCAATAATTGACCTTATTATGATGTGTGACTATAATAACTTTCGTCTCATTTTTTTTCTTTCCTTAATAAGTTAAATCGAGTAAATATTTACTCCAAAACTTTTCTCGACCCACAAAATACTGACTTTTCCAAGATGTATCCAGACTCTTTCTAGGTGTATCTAGTCTTTTCAAGGGTGTATCTAGATCTTTCCGGGGTGTGCCTAGGCTTTTTTAGAGTCTACCAAGACTTTTTAAGGGTGTATCCAGACTCAAGACTTCTACACGGTATATCCGTATATCCAGTCTTTTCCATGGTGTATCCAGACTATTTTAGAATGTATATTCAGACTTTTTCAGGAGGTATCCATAGTTGTTCTAGATGTATCCAGACTTTTCGGCAGTGTGTACAGACTTTTCTATTACATTTTGTATGAGCTGTACAGGGTGTTCTAAATTCGATGCACGGCTAAAAAGTAAAAAAAAAAGTTTACAAATTCCAGGTAGTTCCGAAGATAGGGGAGAAAATCGAAATCTCCATTTTTAGTTTTTATTTTTCTGCGCCCTTATTTTTAAAGATGTCAAAAAACGGTTAAAACTCTACAGGATTTTTTTAAAGATCTGACAGGTTTATTTTTGAACTTCACAGTGCTCCTGTCAAACTTCAGTGTGACAGGAGCAATGTGAAGTTAATTTATTCTTATGAACATGTGTTTTTTTCCCCTGCCTTTTGGTTAATAAATGATAAGATAACATTTTGACAAATCATCTGACGTTTTGGGTTAATTGACCATCATCAGCCCAAATTCAATTTTAGCTTTTAAATTACTCATGAAAACTCGATTGCAGTATTTTTTTTTGATATTTTAAAAATTGACGTTTTATTATAACAAAATAATTGAGCCTAATATTTTGAAAATACGTTTTTTCTGCGGTTAAAATTATTCAATTTTATAAGTTAATTATTATAATTTAAATTACATTTTTAGATTTTAACATAACAATTAAACATTCCTTTAATGTAATATTCATGTACTCAAAGAACAAATAATGTGATAGGAATGTTACATTTTACCATTGGGAATATTACTAACACATGTCGGCAATAAGCTACGTTCTAGCTCATACAGTTGACATAAATGTGATAGAAACGTGACTTGAAACTATAATACGACCAGAATGTTTTTTTTAAAAGAATTATAGTAATATACCTGGGCACTGACTATAAAATCCCACATAGCAAATATATTCTCTATTGATGGATATGATTTTGTGATTCAAAACATGTCCAAATGGTCACGAGATGGATATACAAAGATATGAAGTGGATATATCCATATGAATATCAACCAAATATGCATTAGTCTTCCACTAACATGCAATTACGGAGTAGCCTATGGATATAGGTATATCAATGTATCACCATTATTTTGATGTACTACTTGATATTAGTTATCAAAAGATTACCTAAATAACTTTTTGCTGTCTTATATGTATGAAAATATTATCTGCTACATCGAGAACCTATTGATTCCAGTGCCATCTACCTCCAATAGATGACATTAAACTAAATTACAATTATAAATCATGTATATCACGTTATTATGGGAATATTATTATTTTATTACTAAAGAAATATAACTATCATAAATTCTTAAAGAATAATCAACAAAAAATAGGTCTGGAACATTCCTTTCATATTCCAAAAATCACTTTGAGGGAATATTCCTACAACATCAATATTCTTTCAGTTTTATGTGGGATGGTAGTAAGTAGCATTTGCAAACAAGAACTTTAGAATTAAAAACAAAGTAAAAACATAATTTTAAATTATTAGAAAAAATGATTTTGTTAAAACGAAACGTCAACAAAAATGTTATTTTTAAAATGTCAAATAGTTAATGCAAGCGGGTTTTTAATAGTTATTTATGTATCTGGGTCTTAAAAACAGCGTTTAATGCCCGCGGCGTGAAAATAAAGACCCGAGCTGATAGGCGGGGGTTTTTAAGTTTTTATGCACAACCGTGTTTTTTAGGAGAAAAAAGGTTTCATGAATGACATAAAAAAAAATTTTTGGTCTAAAGCTTTCTAATATTTTGACAATACGCGAATCACTGTCAGTATGCGGGCGGCCAGTCTATTCATGTCACTTTTTAATCAAGCAATCTGATAAAAGCATTGAATAATTCTCCTAGCAACACGTAGCAACCAAATAAACAAACTGAGCGTCACTTAAGAAGTTTCTTCTAAATTTTCATACAAACTGCATTGTTTTCGCGATTTCAATGGATATCGAGGAACAGAGTTGACCAAGTCTCACCAGGGAAATCCTGGATGCCGGCGAAGAGGCAAAGAAGAACCTTTTGTCCGCGAAATCCAGAAAATTCTACGAAAAGGTATATAAGGACTATTTTTTGTAGTGTTCAGAGAAGAATATTGCTGAAAGTGGATGCCTAAACCTAAAAGAAGACAACAGAATGAGAAATAAATTTCATAGTCGAGTTAACTATAAATAAAAAAGAGAGATTTATCAACAGAAAACTATTGGATTTTTGGTCTCCTCCGCCAGTTCTACCACTGACGACTACTAATAAGAACACATAAGCACTTTTTTTCTATCAGGTACTGCTGGTTAGGTACGGTAGATAAGCAAATATATGTTAAACCGGGCGTTAAAATGCCTTTTACTGCCCCCGTTTTAGAGCGATAAGTGGCACTTTAACGCCCTAGAGCTCACTTAACGCCAGCGGGCATTAAAGTGATTTTTAATGAAATTTTATAGTAATTTTGCTTTTTCTGTTTGGCTTGCATTTTGTTCGTTCAAAACAAAGAGTTTTTTCATACATGTAACAGCAATGAAAAGCAAGCTTTTGTTTTATTTTTTCAATTTTTATAAAATAAAAATAAAATAAAAATAAGCGACGCGAAGCCTGGCAAGTAGGTCTCCCTGGGCCCTCTCTGCCTTACCCCGAGCCTGCCCCTAATCCTCCGCCTGCACCACTGGTCTGGCAGTCTGCTTTTCTGGTTTTACTGTTTTTTTTGCAAAGTCCAGTATTTTATCCCATTTGAGCGTGTGCAGTTCCTCCTCATCCAGGGTCGGGGAACCTTGTATCTCGTCCTCTGGTATGCCTCGCAGTTCGCTATAACATGTCGAGATGTCTCTTCTGCCCGCCCGCAGGCCCGGCAGGTCGAGTCATTTTCCACCGCAATCCGGGTGTTCTTATTAAGTGATGTGTATGAATAACCAAACAGGGAGAATTAAAATAAGTACTTATTTTTTTTTTTAATTTGTAACGCAGTGTAATCAAAGCTGTAAACCGTGGATTGGGTCACTTTTATTTACCTTAATCAGATCTTAAATTCTACATCTTTACAACAACAATAATCGGGCATTTATGGACATTTGATAGTGCCGGAATACATTAAAAAGCAGAGTGCGGACAGCACGCTTATGTAAAACTATGTTAATAAGGTACTTTACTGTTCCGACGCGGGACCACAAGATTAATACAGGACACTAATAAGGCTGAAAAGATGCGCCCCACAAAAATTATGCTAATACCCCCGACCGGACTTGTGTCTCTTTTATTATTATTTAAATAATACCTACAAGTTCGCCATTATTATTGTAATAAATTTAAACGCGGATTCAACAGGTAGAACAAGAAACATTTTTGGCTAATGAGATCAATTTGTTGTCAAAATAGTGAATGAATTAATTTGGGTATATTTAAATACCAAATGAAGAGGAATTTTAGCTTATATAATGGGGTGGCTGGTAACTGACAGTGTGGGGTGTGCTTTTACCACTTCATTAAACGACAATTTAGTATAAACTATCGTTTTACTATTATTATTATTAACAAATGGCGCAAAAAAATTGAACAATAAAAACCGCCACAAAGATATTGATCATTAGTTTAGGGAAGTAGTTGTGGTTAATTGCTACCACAACTATATGACATTTTTAGCTAAAATGCCCAAATTCAGTAACAACCACAACGAAGTGCAAAGCGATCGGTCCAAAATATTCCTATTAAAATCAATTTGGGGGTAGCAAACGCAAAAGCATGTAAAGAAATCCTGGAAATAAAAATGAGCTAAATTTGACTGTAAAGCAAATTAGGAACATACTGCATTTTTGAAATTTAAAGCCACTTAAATAATCCTTTAAGATTTTGTACGTTAAAAACCGTTGCTTTATCGATATATTTAAACGTTTCAATCCTTTATACAAACACTGCGACCGATTTTTAACCCGTTATTTCCATAGGCAAAACTTGATTGATTATGCAAAATCTCAAAGACATACTGTGAGAATCGATATACCCAAAAAACGAGGCCTTATTTGGATCATCTGCCTAAAAATTTCCCTAAATATTCAACCCTATCTCTCATGCATACACAGATTCCTTTGCCAAATTAAAAATTATCCCACGAACATCATCCGAAAATTTATGCAATTACGCAAACCCAACCAAACTTTTCCCTTCGCCAACAATACAAACCTCACTTTCACCTTTAAGTAGTTACCTGGCTAGCTGTACCTCATCTACATTTTCCTATGCGGGTTTTTGACCCTCTAGTATTCAAAATAGGGCTCTGAAAAGAAATCGAAAATATGTTTAATAGCCTATCTGTTGATTTAGAAAAATGCGTGCGTTCTACCTGTAACACCTCGGGGTGATCAGGTAAAAAGTGATCATCTCCCTAAAAGGGTAAACGTGCTCGAGCAGTGGCGTGTTTTTATACTGATCCAAAAGAAAACGTAAATAAATTGGTTATTGTTAAAACTGATATAATAGGCGATTTGGGCAAGCTTTTTTTGGTATACTATTTGGCTAACCAATTGGTACCTGTGATGTCATAGTAACGACATAACCACTTTCATCCGAATTCGTTCGGTAGCCCAAAAAAACGAGCCTTAAACAAATTATTTTGATATATTGCAGTCAGTGTACAAATTGGTTGGTGTACAAATTTTTCATCACGTGTTGACCCATCCAACAAACTTAAACAACAGATAGAAATATTATATATTAGATTAAAATGGGGTGGTGTAGACCATGTCCACCTCGACCTGCTCAGATCTATTGTGGGAAGCGCTTTCTTCTTCCCTGCTTTGCTAGATCTACAAAACAAGTTGCAGCCCCGTACTGGTCATGAAACCCAGAAGTTTTGCCAGTGTGCCCAGTATATAGCTTCCTGGCAGCGGACATTCTAGGTCCCCCAATAAGGCCCTGGTTCTAACTAGGCCTTCACATTGATATAGGACATGTAATGAGGTTTGTTCCTCTTCCTTGCAGAAGCGGCATGTAGCATCTTCTACCAATCCCAATGCATACAAGTGCTTTTGGACTTTGCAGTGACCTGTTAGAAGCCTCACTATTTATGTGACAAGATTCCTTTCCTTACTAAGAAGTTCTGCAGTCAGCTTTGGTCAACGTTCTTTAATGAACTGTTTGGCCTATCTTTGTCAAGGCGTTTTCTCCCACAGACCGTTCGTCTTTTTGGTGAGCCACTGTTTAATAGATTGCTTGACTGTGGCCTTAGCGATTTCACAAAATGGTTCAGGACCTGTGAACTTTATTGCCGAGCCTTGTCTGGCCAATTCGTCGTCTTTTTTGTTTCCAGAGTGTCCCCGATGTCCTGGAACCCAGGATAGTGACAGCCTTTTGGTGCTTGCCAGCCTATTTAGCGCTGTTCTGCAGTCCCAAACTAGTTTGGACGTTACTTGAACTGCTTCTATATCTAATCTAATCTAACCTATGAGCTAACTCAGCGTTTTCGGTAAAATAATTAATTTAGGAAAAAAGCTCGGAAAAAGTTAAACCGTATCGGTCGTTTAAATCCATTACAACTGAAAAAAGAATACCAGAGTCACGGTGACCTCATCATTTTTGTATCCGAAAGCGGTGGTTAAGCATTTGACAGGCCAAACAGGGTACCAAATCATGTACCACAGGTTGCCGAAATCGCCTTATGGGCAAAATGCAAAAATAAGAAGCGGTTTATTTGAAATTCAAACCGAATGTAACAGTTGGCTTGTTATACTCGAATCAAAATGATAAATCAAAGAGGGCAAAAATGTCAAAAAACTATTGTAGCCAAGAGTGGTCGAGGGCAACAAAACAACTGATCGAAAACAAAAATGTCAGCTGACAGATGAGCAACGCGTTTCAAAAGACAAAAACAGTTTGTGTCTCTTATTAACCTGTACTTGAGAAAAGTTGAATGCTATGGTATACCTATTCAAGGTGTTCCAAATTCGATACTCACTATGAGGATTTCCTAATCGTAGGAGATATATACGTAAAGGTTTAAATTGAGGCAACGTTGCGCATTTTGATGATTTGTTTCAAACTAAAAAAAGGTTTACGAAACCTGGGCGGTTCCGGAGATAGGCAAAACCCGAAATTTTCATTTTTATTTTTCTTAAATTCTTAAAGCAGTAAAAAAGCGATTTAAACTTTTTACGGGCACTTTTCTCAAATCTACTAAATGACAGGCCCGTGTTTGATATTAGAGATTTCAATGTGACGATACGTGCTTTTTTTCTCGCCGTTTGGTTCAAGAATGATGAGAGATTATATTGTATAACCTAATTTTGAAATGCACCTGACTGAGTTAATTGACCATTATCAGCCCAAATTAAATTGTTGCTTTTAACCTAGTCAAGATATTTATGAAAACGCCTTACGGTACCTTTTTCAAATTATTGAGAATCTCAATTTTTTTGTCGTTGTTTTAACAAAATAATTTGACTTAATATTTTGCAAATATTTTTTTCTGTGTCTAAATCATAAATTATATTACGTAGGTATCTTAATAAAATTTTAAAAAATTTAATATTTTTAAATTTTAACTGTTATATGATTATGTCAGCAGTATTTATAAACAAGAATATTTGAATTAAAAATATGGTAGTAAAAACATATTTTTAAAATATTGGGCAATTTTTTTGTTGTTGTAACAAAACGTCAAAAATGGTATAGCAAGTGTAATTTAAAAGCAAAAAATTGATGTTTATGATGGACAATTTAACCCAAAACGTCAGATGACTTGTCAAAATAACGTTGCAAAATTTTCTGGGGCGCGTTCAGCCGCGGCTGGAGCCAAACCAAAATTGGCTTTAGCCGTTCAGAAATGGCTCCAGCTTGCCAAAAATGGTTGGCACATACCGTTCAAAATCGGCTGAAGCCATACCAGTTTTGGAGAGACTCGAAAGCGCCGCTAGAATTGGCATCGATTGTTGTTATTGGTCCGCGGGCGAGACCAACGAAAAAAAATTCAGTTCCGATGTTTTCCTAACCTAACAAATTGAATAAAATTTAGAAAATCATTTGAAAATGAAAAGTGCAACACGTTTCTCCATTTTTTCGTTTATTTTGCGGACAGAAGGTAGGGAGTAGGTATCTGTTTAGAAAAAGCTATCAAATGGCCGTGGCTTTAAGTTCCGACAGTCCCTTTCCTTTTTAAACAGACTGTCCGTGCCTATCAAAAATACTAAAGATACGACAGTCGGCTTTGCGCGTTCAGGGCTGGTTCGGCAAAGTCAATGCCATTTTTGATATTTTGAGTGGAAGGGGTAAAACCGTTTTTGGTATGACTCCAGCCGCCGCTGAACGCGCTCCTGTTATCATGAACCAAACAGCGGGAGAAGAAAAGCATGTGTACTACGTAAGAAAAAAATGAATTAGAGAGTGCTCCTTTCACACTGAAATGTTAAATCTCAAAAACCAAATTGTTATTAGGCAGATCTTTAAAAAGTGCAAGTAAAACGTTTTAAGAGTTTTTGGCAGCTTTAAAATTCCAAAACTAGGATAATTTAATTGTACGAACCAATCATCAAGTCAGTTATTTTTATTTGTATTTTGTTCTTAAGAGTACAGATTTTTTTTTCTATCAGTGACCTTAGCTCAGGAAATGTCCAAAGGTCCGTTTCTGCGAGTTTAACATAGTTACTATTGTCCTCTTATTCTAAATGCATTCATCTGAGAGAGATCCTGCATACCAGGGAAATAACCGTCTGTACACCCTTCGACCCCGCAATCTAACTATCTTCTTGAAATAGTTACCTCTGACAGTTATGCGGGGTTGAGGGTATGCTGGATCTCTCTCAGACGAATACATTTAGGAAAAGAGAACAATGGTAACTATGTTAAGCTCGCAGAAACGGACCTGATGTGACTTTCAAAACGGGTCATGTGATACCAATACTTTATGGAGTCAAATAAAAATAGAATTATAGGAGGCACCTTAAAAAGTAAGACACATTCGGACACTTTTTTGCTGAATAACCTAAAATTTATTTCTAGGGCCACCAATTCAATTGCTTATAATATTTACAAAATCTGGCTTCCATTCAAAGTTCAGCAAAATCTGATTTTTTATTTAATTCCAAAAAGCATGGATATCACATGACTCGTTTTAAATGTCACTTCGACATTTCCTGAGCTAAGGTCACTGACAGAAAAAAATACTCTACTCTTAGTTCTTCTTTAAAGCAAGCGCAATCGAGTATTTCTATAACAAGCAATTTTAAGATATTTTTTAATTGGATTATCATTACAATTTCCCTGTCTCTAATTTTTCTATTACATGTATTTTGCTATTTCTTGATCTATCTACGTCACTGTTTCTTGCTTGCGTAAACACGCATACATCCGGATCTGTAATTCAATATCCATACGTGTCGATAGTTTAAGGGTTAACCATCTAAATAGGTGTCCCTTACACTTAATATGCAAGCAGGTAGGCATAATTTCGCATGAATTAGGCAGGTAGACAAAAAACTTGCCTTCCTACATTCTATTTCACTAATAGATTACTTCGGTGCAGACTTGTTGCCCCACCAAGACCCCACTGATATTGAACTGATATCGAAAGTTGGTATGGGATAAAGTTGCAAGTGCCAATTTTGCATAAGGGACTAGGAGTTTATGCATTGTGTCTTTTACCTGGGATCGAATATATTAAAAAATTAGGCTGACCTTTTTAGACCCAAAAAAATGCAAATGCAGCGACCCGAAGGTTCTAAATTATGCATCATATTTGAATAAGGCATTAAATGTCTGAGGAAAGGGTTTTTTCTCATGGTAATTTTTTGAAAGGGAAAGTATAGGAAACGAAACGGTTTTTGGGCTGGAAGGTGTAGAATTTTGCGATGGTAACGATTTTTTCTTTGATGCATCTTACCTCGGATTGGGCTCTATTGAAAATCGCTTCTGGCCGTTAAAGAAACGATTTTTGCATAATTTATCATTGGCAATACAGATTTTGGGTGGGTTGGATTACTTCCTAGGTAAAGGGTTTCAGAAACCGTTAAATTAATAAATAACCGCTTTTTAGACCTGCACATGCTACATATTATTTTATTCTATTTAGTTTAATATTGCTAGATATTTTTCAATCAGCTTTCATTGATCTTTTCTCAAGTAGCTACAACAGTATTTATAGTATCCTCATCGACAGTATAAAGATAACCTTGGATTTCTTTAACGATTTTAATAAATATCAGTTTATTAAATGCCATTATTATGTTCATTAACATTTAGACAATGTGTTGAAATGTGATGTACTGTATTCTATTTTCAAAATTGATTGAATTTAGAAAGGTCCTGCTATATATGTTTCAACATTTTTTGTTGAGTTGATTGTGTCATCATTTAAGTCTTTGCTGAGAGTGTAATAGTTAGAGGGCGTTAACAACTTTTAGGATTTTTGGTATACAACAACAAACTCTTTCTGAACAGAATATAAATATGTGTATTTGGTTTTATAATCAAGATCAATTAAATCATTGTCCGTGTCTTTACCGTTACCATTTTAATGTGCGAAAAATAAAGCGAAGCAGACAAAAAATAATTTACAAGAAATAATTCAAGTACCTGTCGCCACTGCGTTTGCGCAATAATTAACTATCATGCAAATCGACCCCTGTGCACCGCTATATATATACCTGTTGCTATTTACGTGTTATTTTTGTTGACTTTAATTTACCATAATAATCAGTGCACAAGAATTCACCTCTACCGTATTAACTGGTTTGTTGCATTAATTAGAATATCTTTCCGCGCAGAGGGCAGAGTAGTGAGTTTGGTGCTCTTCAAAATTTGCAATTAATACGGGACGGCTAGGTCATTTAAATATATTACATAATCGTATGTTAATCGTTGATATTTCTTTTATTGTGAGTATAGTAAGGGGGCACAATGTGGTCCAAATTGTTTGTTTTTAATACACACGGCGCCGATCTAAAGATAAATTTGGCTTTAATTGGTCTCAGAGTGTAGAATGGAGGATTAGGTTTGAATTGACAGGAGTTGCCGCTAATTTATACCTTTACAGGTTTATTGTATACCTCCAGGTTGTTGTTCAGTATTCAAAGTATTTTTAATAAGACTCCTCAGACAAGACACTGGCTCTTCCATACTTATTGCAGGTTTAGGTTTGGTCCTCTTCAAACTTTGCATAACTAAGCTAACAGAGTGCTTCGCCTTACACTAGTTTCTGCAAGGGTAATGATATTTTCCACGTGTTTTTTCATTCTACAGTGCCCGGTCAACTCACATATTACTATTCTTACAGGTCTACGGCTCCGTTTTAGAAGATATGACGTGAATTTTGGGGAATTTGAGGAACTGTTTTGTCTATCGTTGCATCGGTGTTTATATTCTGGGGTTGCTTGTTTATCCAATTAAGAATTCCTTTTTTGGGGGTTTATTGGTTTCTTTGTTGCCTTGGCGGTCTTCGTGACCTGGTAGCGCCACAATGGTTAGATTGTTCTGGAATTGTTGCATTCTAGGCAGCCTGACTCTCGGAATATTAGAGAGCGCTCATCAATCGGAAAAAAATTTGAGTGTTCGATTGGGCGACTGTCATTGATTCTTACCAGACTTGTGTGTTCAAATATTTATCGCTGCTCCAAGCGGGAACTTGATCTGAGAAATTCTACAGATGAAGCTCGAGCACGGAAATCCCGCGTAAAATTGACATAACCTAATTCAAATTGTGTATTGTTGTTTTGCTTGAAAATGAGTATAAAAAGGAAAATTATTGAAGTGGATTCACTAATTATATACATATTATATAAATATTTTATACGATTTGAACAAGAATATGGTTGTTCTTGTCAATGCACGGATTGCCCAGCTCATCAAAAATTTCTATTATATTTCCTGTAGTTCCGTTTCCGCTCAATTTCTTTCAGAAATATACTTGAAAAAAAAAAATACTTTATAAACAATTCTAACCTTTGAAATGAACCAGAGAACAAATCGAACCTGTATTTAAACTAATCGTTGACCGAGCGCTCGTGACTCTAGCGATTGGCTTTGGAGCGCCCTAAAATTGATCTTTGACGTCATTGCTCTGATTCCGGGTAATCTTCGAGCAATTTTCGAGGAGGATAATCGAAAACGCTACATATATATTCATTCTTATTGATGCACAGTGTTGAATTGAAATGAGATATTTAGACCCCATTTCCCACCTATTAACGGAATATAGACATCGGTATACCATGTTTGGTCCGCCGCGCCGTGGAAATCGAGTATTATGGAATTAAATAATCAATGCAAGTATGCCACCTTGCTGGACCCATTGTGTGCTTAACTCAGTCACGGAAACTCGTCTCGTTCATAAAGGAACATATTTTTTAGGCTAGATGTGTGCCATATTAAACAAAATTTTTTATCCATATAAAGATTTGACATGCATAACATGCTTCCATAATATATTGATGAAATTTATCCAAAATAACCTTTAAAATTTGCGTTTCTTGTTAATGTTTAGACGCAAAGGGCGATATTTATTAAGGACTATAGTTTAAGGAAAGTTTGGTTTGAAGGCCCACATATACATGGGTGGTGGGTATCTAAAAACTAATTTTAAGCCGATCTATACCGCAATTCATAAGATATGTTTACTTTGATGGACGTCAAAATGCACTGGAATGAGATGCGTAAGGCCATTTTTTCTTAAAACAGTCCAAATAATCCCTCCAAATTATAAAAATCGGGGTAAACAAGAAATCTGAGAGCTGTTAAAGTAACACAGGATGTTGTATTTTGAGTAAAATCATCGTATATTATAGACCACCGCCAAGACGTGGTTTTTCTGCTTTAAATTCAAAACAATCACGATTTGGCTGATTTTTTTTTCAAAATAGATATCTTGAAGTATTTTAATTACTTTATTATTACTTACAAAGGAACGTATAGTATCTCATTTTTTAAACTGATTCAGGGAGATTACTGCTATCTTAAATCAAGAAAAAAGCCTTTTACATATAAATTAAAAATTAATTTTAAGTAATTATGAAAACAAAAATTTCTTACATACACCTATCTGGTTTGATTAGGCGATTGCACACCTTGTCAAAAGCGATTAACTATGTGCGTCGGTAAAAAATTAAGAAGTATGAATTTTTGCAGTAACTGGTAGAATGCGGTATCTTAAAAAGCAGTTTTCCACGGTATAAAAATTACGCTGTAACCGCTCTGCCCTGTTATTTTTCAAGCACGCAAGCAATTAGAGTGATAACGGCTTATTCACAAACCGCGCAAACGTGACCATCTTCGCCTAAATAATATATGATTCAGCGCAAATTAAAGAAAAGCGTATGTAAAAAATACTAATAGTAAAAGGTCCGCGCCTTTAACTCCGCAGAATATACTGCGCAAGCAAATTAATGCATTTTTGGGTGCTTGGAGTTGCAGTGATGTCATATTACGCGCCGGTAAAATTCTTCAACGGTAAATTCTTCTGCGTTAGGGGCCAGAAGAGTAAAGCGTGATTTAAGCAATTTTACTAATTTTTTATGAAAATTCGGAGATTTTTTGCAGAAGCTGGGAAGAGGGAGGGCAATTCCCCACTCTCCTTCCTCCCTGCAGTTCTCCCAGACCTTGCCTTACGTCTAAAGTCCACATTGCAACCTCTTGGTGGCGTCCATAAATTAAGTAACGGCGCGGGGGAGTAGGTAAAAGGGTTCCGAGGGGGGAGAGGAGAAGGAGAGAAGACTTTCTTTTACTTCAGTACGGTTCTCATTCAAAATGAGGAAAACATCATCGAGCAAAACGTCAGTTTCGTGTTTTGACAGTGTTCAATCGATAAAATATATGGATCTCTGCAAATTTACAGATAAACCCACCGACCCTTTTTTTCCATTTTTTCACGAAATTTTTGGAGAACCTGTGATTTTTTCCTTGCGAAATCATTTATATGATTATAGGAACTCCAAAACTTGAACAAGTTTTACTCAAGTTTGAAGACAAACACGCAAAATTAGATTAAAAACCACATGCGTCCCATAGTCCTAACCCATCTTAGTAAATATCGCCCAAATTGTCCCCAATTATAAACAAATAGTCCAATTTCCATTTAGCTATTATGGTGTCTGTCTGTGGGGCGACACACGGTTTACTAAACGCGGCAACACCCGTTTCCTTTCCTATTGTTTTCGCGAATAGTCCGCCATTATTGTTTCCATATAAATTATCGGGTGTATACCAGCGAGACAATACCTACGCTTTTTTATTCCTCGTCTTTGGCTAAACAATTAAAACACTCTCTTCCTTTGGAAGCTTACACGATTACAGAACTGTCAAACAAGGTACTAGCAATGTATGCTAACTTTATAAAAAAAATAGGTCACGCTAAAGTTTGGTTTGAAGGCTGACTTATACTTGAGTGTCTAAAACTTGATTTTAAGCTGAACTAACTGCTATTGGTAAGATATTTTTACCTTCATGGATATGAAAATGCACTGGCATGAGACGCGTAAGGCCATTTTTTCTTAAAACAGTCAACGTAATCATCGTATATTATTTGAGCCAAGAGGTTAAGTTAGGTTAGGTTTTGTTATGAATGGTGCAATGAAGCACCCTCCACTGCGACCTAAAAGGAAATCAGTCTATTTGGTGAAACTTTCTCGAAATCTTGGGGCACTTTTAACCCAGAGCCAAATATTTTCGCCCTTGTTCTCATAAGTCCTACGCAGTGGCATAGGATATGTACCGGCGTTTCGCCCTTTCCTCCTTAGAATCTACAAATCGGTGTATTGCTTATTCCAATTCTATTCATCTGTTGGTTGAGTCGGCACTGGCCTGTATACAGACCTGTGATTATTCTCAAGCTGTTCCTTAATAGTTGCAGGAGTTGCTGTGCTCTACGTTTTTCTGGCTTATTCAAAAATGCTTTGGAGTGCTGTTGTTCCGGAGTTGAACGCCAGTGCTGCACCCCTTTTCTTTTAACCAACTGGGATAATTCCCTATTGACCGTGGCTTTAGTTAGTCCAAAGCAGGACTCTGACCCTAAGAACGAAAATTCCGCTCCTACCTTAGCAAGAAAACCGGCTTTTTCGTTTCCTTCAATTTCTTTGTGGCCCGGGACACATACAAGTTGGTTCCACAGATACTTAGCAGAGTTTGAAGGCAGTTCCGAACTAAAAGTAATTGGATCTTACTTGAGCTTATTGCTTTCAGAGCAGCTTGACTATCTGGTATGATTTTGATGCTTCTGTTAGAGTTGCCTTTGTCGGCTTTTTCTCTTGCACTGAGCTCTATGGCGTAAAATCCTCGGCCTGGAAGATAGTAGCAAGGTTACCTAGTCCAACTGAAATTACGTCTCTTGAACCCGATACATTCGCTCCCACGGCGTCCTTGGTTTTTGATCCGTCTGTGTATCAAACGTGGTCAGCTTTAATAATTTAATTCCTCCCTCGTTGGAAACAGAACCTCAAACGGTTTTTCAAAGTTGTATTTTAGTAGTTTGAGGTCTGTTGGCATACTAAGAATTCGGTTATTACAAAATGCCTTGGTTAGCTCTGCACAGTTTCCCAATGCATGACCAGGATGCTCCTGATTCAAGCTATTGCATCTTGCTAAAGGTGCTCTTGCCTCCTTCTCCACCCAGATATGCAGCGGTATTGTCTTCATTGCTGAAGTTATGATTTTGCATGATGTTCGTTGCGCGCCCGTCAGTTTTTACCGAGCAGTGACATGGTTGGCTTTAGACCATCAAGCTCTCACTACCGTTAGATACATCCAATAGGTTTGTTTTTGTTTCATCAACTACGACTTCCCTCATGTTCTGTTACAAGTCCAGAGGTGGTTTATCTTTAAAATTTCCAAACAATTTCGATTTGGTTGATTTTTTTTTGTTAAAAAGAAATATTTTGAAGTACTTTAATTAGAAAAAACCAAATTCCAGGTTTTTTTTGATCACTTGGGTATTCCTGCGAGATTTTTAAGTCAATTCTTATGACCGTATGGAATCTCACTTTATATATCATTGCTTCCTTAAATCAGGAAAAAGCCTTTTAAGTTTACGTTTAAAATTAATTTAAAATGGAAACTCATCTGATTTGCTTAGGCGTTTGCATACTTTATCAGAGGCGTGCGGTTAATAAATAGGTAGAAAATTAAAAATTTTGAATTTTTGCGGTACCTGGTAGCGCATACAGCAGTTTTTCACGATATAAATCTTGCGCTATACCATTTCGCTGTGCGCTGTGCGGAAGCGTGATCATCTCGCTTAAATAATTAAATAATATATGCGCAAAAAGAGACTTAATTGATTCAAATAAAAAGTTGTTTCCCATGGTCTAATCCAATATTTATTTGAACCAAATATATATCTATTTAGGTGAAAATAAAATTCTTTAAGTTAAATAAATCTTGCTTGACAGGAATATATATTTATTTTATTGAAATTAATACTTGTTTGGACCATGGGAAACAAATATTTATTTGGCTCAATTAAACCTTTTTTCTGTGTGTACAGCGCAAATTAAAACCGTATATAAAAAATACCATAGTAATAAAATGTCAGCGGATTTAACCGCTCAGAATATACAGCAAGCAAATAAATGCATTTTTGGGTTGTTGGGGATTTGCTTAATTTTTGTTATTTTGGTGGTCTTGCGCGGATCTGTGATTTGTGCGGTGACGTCCTATTACGCGCCGGTATAAGTCTTCCGCGGTAAATTCTTACGCGCTAGGGCCGGAAAAGTAACGTGTGATTTTAGCAATTTCACTAAAATTTTATGAAAGTTCGGAGATTTTAGCAATACCAGCGCGGGAGAGTAGTACGCAACTGCGTTTCGATATTTGTAACTGAAAATGAAAAAGAAAATCATAAAATAACTAAATATTCAAAGTGATGATAGATGGACGAAATGAAAATTTGGAAAAATTGGCGATTCACACGTTTATAGATGTAGAAACCTGTTTAATTTTTATTCTAGAAGGTACGGTTCTCGTGTAAAATAATCAAAACGAAAGCGAGTAAAATAAGTGTTTTGACAGTTTTCAATTGATAAAAATATATGAATTAAAAATTTTAATTTCATTTTCTCAAAATTTAGGAACAAAAAGCAATAAAAAATATGAGTAAGTGACCCAATGACCAGAGTGTGTTTAGTTAAAAGGCCCACTATACTCCCAAACGACTCAAAGTATTTTTTAAATGATTTTTCATTCAACTTTTGCCTAATTTGTTTCCGGTTTATTTAAAAAAAATCCATACTTTTCCAACTAATCTATTAAATACTCCTAAACGGCTCAACCGCTTTTCATATTTATTTCCTTTTGTATTCGTTTCAGGAGAGCTCCAATTTGTTGTCGTTTTATTGAAAAAATTATCCCCAACGCTTTCACGACAAAAATAAAAAATCTATAATATATGAGAGTTAAAAGCTCAGAAGGTGCATTAGAAAAGTAAAAGCTAAAAATACATTAAAAAGTATTAAATAAAATTTTGCATAAAAACAATGCCTTAAGTAGGTCACAACTTATTAGCGCCGACTTCAAGAAGTTCGGTTTTTTCTAAAATTTATTTATTCATATGTTATATATATTTTTTATCTTTTAGTGTGTTTTAGCGTTGTTTTAGTTTTTATATTAAATGTTTTAATACTTTGACAAAAATGTGTTTCAAAGCATATCCACATGTGGGTTTTCCAAGAGTGTCGCATGTAGGCTAGCACAATTTGTATGCAAGGGAAATTACAATAAATAATATCAACAACCATTGTTGAAAATCACTTCGGAATGCGATGACAAGTCTCAACATTTTTCATTGTGGTTTTAATGTGTTCTTGATATTAAGTATGTTGGTGGAATCACCAGATATTTAAAACTATAAAAACCACAAGGTGCAGGCTTATTCCAAATTTTTCCCAATAAATTAATGAGTAACTGAAATGTTGTTAACAAATATCAAGAAAATATAAATTAATTTAATACCCCTTGATTAATTAGCAGATGATATGCAAATTTTAACACATGAAATTACAGAAACTGAAAAACCAGAAAATAAACTTAACGTTCTCACAAGGCTGGCAAATTCCCTAATTACAAAAAAAAATACGCAGGCGTTTCCACCAACCTACACATTTTTCAACAACTTGGCGTATTTAAAAAAAATCGAGCTGTGTTTCTTGTTTTTAATCTAAAAATTGATATTAAGCCGAACCATGCCGCAATTTCTAAGACATTTTTACCTGGATGTACGTCAAAATACACTGGAATGAAACGTCTGTTATATTGTTTTCTTAAAATGGTCTATATAATCCGCAAAAACTAATAAAATCTGGGTAAACAAGATATCTCAGAACTGTGAAAGTGACACGGGATGTCGTATTTTGAGTAATATCATCGCATATCGTAGATCACCGCCAAGAGGTGGTTTATCTATTTTAAATTTTAAAACATCACATTTTTAACTATGTTGGGAATTTGGAACCTTTGGTTGCACTAAATCAAAATTATGATTGTTTTCCACAAACCAAAACTACAATTTTTTGCACTCGACGCGCGTTCCGCTAACAACGTTAGCATCATCAGGAGACGATAACCTAATTTTGATCACATTTTTGTTGATTTTTTTTTTAAAGTTAATGTATAGGAATGTATGAGACCTCACTTTACACATACACAAATTACATAAAAGTTTAAGATTAATTTTAAGTAATTAAAAGAAGAAAAATTCGCGGTAAATGGTTTGCGCTGTATCTGCTAGCGCGGTAAAACCCACGCTGTAAAAAGTTGCGGTACACACCATTAATGATTGTACTTTGTAGCAAGTAAAACCCGCGCATGCCATTACGGCGCAAGCGTCACCATCTCCGCCTAAATAATTTGAAGTACATAGAAAATACGTTTAATAAAAATTCCGCGACTTTAGCCGCCCACGTAAAAAAAATATTTTTTTTGGATCGAAGGGATTCGTTTCATTAATTTTTTTTTGGTGGACTTGCGCGGTAAAAGTCTTTCGCGGTAAATTCTTACGCACTACGAAAATGTTATAAAAGTACGGAAATTTTGTGCAGAAGCCGTAAAAAAAGAGCAATCGCCCACTATCCTCTGGGGAAGAAGTTTAAGGCTTACAGGGGGGGTTCCGTTACCATTTTATATGAAAAATGGTAAAGAAAAAAACTAATCTTTGGTTTGACTGGTGGGTTAGGGTCAAAATTGAAAAAACACAAATTATTTCATGGCCAACGTTTCGGCACCATTTATTGGGCTATCTTCAGGGCTCTAAAGAGACACAAAAAAAACCTTGAGTTTTTTCCAGCGAGATAGTAATTCAAATTAATTGTACAAATATTAAAATACAAGAACAAAAACAGTTACTGAGTTATGTACATTATGAGGGTTGGATACGGTACCGAACTTTTTTGGTTTTCTTGTCAATAAGTAAAAAACTAAAACTAACAAGTTACACAGACATTTTAAAAAACAAAAAAGAACAAACCACAATTTAGAAAAAAAAAACTTTTTTTTATAATTTAATAAAATTCTTCGATTTTGGATGATTACTAACTAGCGTTTAAAAAAATGTGTATTGTACGGTACTGTTTTTGGTATGGTTAAAAGGTACCTACACGGGTATTAGAGATTCATAAATTGATAAGAAATCTTGTGCTTTTTTGCTGATAACAAAAATATTTTTTAATAGTTACAATAATAAAAAAAAATTCATATGCAAAATAAAATAAATCAATTGAGCATAATTAAAGATCAAATCAAAAAACAAGAAAATTATAATTTTAACTATTAAATTTAAAGGAAAATTACCAAAAATGCAAGAGCAAAATGTTGAAAAACTACCAAAATTGAAGTGCGTGGAGGAGTATGTTTGTGTGTGTTCAATAGCAAAAAATGTTTTTTATTTTAGTGTAACTTTCATAAATTAATATAGGTAATGGTACAAAAATGAGTTATGAATAAATTCATGTTTAAAAGTCTGAGAGTGAATGGTAAGGTGGATAAATGGGATTAGGTATGGATGGTATGTTTATTGTTGGGGTGGATGACCCTAACCCACTAATCAAACCAAAGATAAATTACCTTGGGTCGATAAACTCTATAAAAAAAATAACTAATACTTCACAATACTTGTTACCTAATTAAAGGGGGGGAGGGGAAAGGTTTCGAAAACGTTACAAAGAAAAAAAAGAGAGAGTCGAAATTAAAATTTGCCAAAATTGGTGATAGACTTGTTTACTGATTTGTAAAAGGCTTTTCTTATTTCAGGAGATAGAGTTCTCATCCAAACGTCAGCGAGCATAACGTCAATTAAATTCCTTTTGACATTCTTTAATAATTGGATATTCCTTAAAAACAACAACACTAAACAGATTTCTTCCTTAAAAATTTCGAAAAATCGCATTTTTCTCAAAAATTATACTTACTATATTCTTGCAAATAAGTTCGAGCAAAATCTCGTACAAAAATACTCACGGAAATTTTGGAGAGAATGTTAAGCAAAATTTGTTTGAAGAAATGTTGGTATAAAAATTTCTTACAAAAATTTAAATTATATAGTTTTATGGGAATTCATTGAACTTAACTGAAAATAGAAAGACTAAGTTTTAAAACAAGGTATTTTTAATTAAGTGCTTTCCGACGGAAAAACGATTTGATGTCGAAATTCACATTTTACCTCATAAGCAACTTCGATTGACCTGATTTTTATAGGGGATATGCCAGTATACTTGTAACTTTTTTGGGGTTGTAAGAAAACGAGAATAAAAAAATAATAATTGGCACTTATTTATTGCTGTTGCCTGTAAAATGTAATGATAAAAATTTACGTTTAAAAGAATATCTCTTTATTTTACTTCCTAGTTTAAAACACAATAAAATAATAATTAAGTCAAATTAAAAAACCTATATACATTTTATTAAATCTCAAATATATGAACAAAAGCACGTTCGGTCTAAATAATACCCGTTTATTACCCACTTTTACAATCCTACGATCCCGACCCTTGTCTAAAAAAATATAATTTAGCAGTAATGGACTAGACTTCTGAATCGGAATTTTGCTCCTTTGCATATTGTTTGTTCAGTGCCAGTAATCGACCTTGATTATTACATTAAATTGACAATAAATATCTATCTTCAGCATTTTCGTGAAACTTTTGCTTTCTTAAGCAACCGTTTGGGCCTTAAACTAACTAGGTAAATCTGGTGTGAGGAATGAAAAAAAAACAATCCAAGCTAAGGGTAAACTAAAGTTACAAAAATATGTGTAAAAAAAAATCCCCTCCCCACCACTCCTTATAGTCGTGAGGCGCGGATTACCGCTTAAAAGTGCAGTTTTTGACTTTTTTGCCGATATTCGAAAAACTCAAAATTTTTTTGGAAAAGAAAAATTTCCCTTTTTTGAATTTAGGAAAAAACCCTTGGAAATAAAAAAAAACTCGCAAGAAAATCCTAAAAAAACCCCCGGGCAAAAAAATCCGGAAAAAACCCTAAGAAAAAGTAACCCTAATCCATGTGACAAAACTGATAGCCAAGAATAATGTTTCGCTTCCGTCGGCTGTTTTTCACAAAAATTTAAAATAAAAGTTGGTGTTCCATTTTTTTAAAGAATTGAGATCACTGATCACTGATGTGAAATTTTATTTATTCTCATCTCTAAAAATATGTTTCCAAAACAGATAGCAATAATTTGCTCAAAAATTTACCCGAACAATATGTTCAAAGAAAAGCTCACAAAAATGTTCACGCAAAAAATTTTAGATCTTTTTCACGAGCTTTTGTTTGAGCATGTTCGTCTGTGTAATTGCGCCTTTACAGGGCGTTTCATTTAAAGTGAGATCCGTATCATTAACAAAGTGTCTAATAGCCCTAGGGCATTTAGAGCGATTTTAAAATACCAACATCCTGTAAATATAAAGACACAATTAGTTAATTTATTATTTCCTAAAACGCATTTATAAACACTACCTAAACCGTAAGAGGTCCGATGCGCTTTAGCTAAAATCTTTTTAAAAATGCGGATTAGCGTTTTTAAAACCGTTTAAAAGTGCGTATAAACCCTCAAACCGTTTTTGAAGCCAGTGCTGCCAACCGAAAAGTTCAAAATGAGTACAAGGTCGATTCCGATGTGAAACCAGGTATGTACCCACTATACCAACCAGTCGGCTTTTGGTTGCGTCAAGATTGGCAGCGCTGGACCATCTGATCCGAAAGTGTTTTTAATTTCAACTTATAAACAGTAGGCGAAATGCGCATTGGTGGTAAACCGCATTAAAATAAAAACGATTTACGGGCCGTATAAACTAAGTAACTGTTAAAATTTTTCGGGGATCTGGACTGTTGACCTTGCGTCTTATATTTTACACCATTAATAAATATTCATAATTGCTTTTTTCAATGTGCCGTGTTAGTTTGTAATAATTTTAATTATGGGAACAGTTTAATCTCAATCTATCTAAATGTTAATTGATTGCGCACTGTGCCCACAACGAAGCAACACACATATTTTAATTAACGTTAAAATTGTCAACTCGCTAAGATTAATGTTATAAACTAGTTTATAACTAATATTTTTCTCTTTGTAATAAATATGGTGCGAGTCAGTAGTATCATTCAATTTTAAAATTTGGTAAAAAAAAATTAATTGGCAAAACTTTTTGTTGACGCAAGTGATGGTAAAGGAAATTAAGATTACGACGATATTAGTAGTACAGAAAGAATAAATTTGAAATGGACAAACAAATAAAACAATATAAAATAAATTTAGAAAAAAGGATAACAATACACCACATAAGCGTAATCCTAAATATTATTTTATTAAGCTTAAAATCCTGTATAGTAAAATGACATGGTATGCTCTTATTTCCTAGTTTCAAAGACGATTTTGATGATAGAGCGATTTTAACATGTCGTTTGCTGTTGCTGCTTTTAAATTGGTAAATGGTGATTTTAAATTCTTATTTTTAGATAACTGATATCAAAATCCTGTAAATGAAATACCTTGGTCTTACAGTAACACTTTGGTCTAATAGTACTTTTGTTGTTTTTACCGGTGAGCTCAACGGTGATAAAATCCTGGTACCTGTTTTCGTCCTTTTCCTAAAAGAGATCAAGCAAAAATTTAACTACTTTAGAAACAGTATTATAAACAATTCAGATCAAAGTCGATGGAGAAATTAATAAGACTTAGTTAAAAAATCAATTTGGGTTTAGAGAAAACTTAGCACTGAAGACACGTTAGTCAGAGCAACTAAGTTTGTCAATGAAAGTTTTAACAAAAAAACAAAATGTATTGGTATATTTTTGGATTTGGCGAAGGCTTTTGGCTCTGAGTCACATCGGATTCTGATAGGGAAGATGGATCACATTGGAATTAGAGGAATAGCCAACAACCTCTTTAAATCTTACTTTACCAGCAGAACGCAACAAGGTAGAGTTGGTGACTCCACAAGTGATCTAACCCCTGTAGAGTACGGTGTGCCACAGGGTACGGTGCTTGGGCCAGTCTTGTTTTTAATATATGTTGATCAACTGACCAGAATTCTTAAAAATATATTGTCATTAAGCTTTGCTGATGACCAACTGTTGTTGGTAGAGGGTGATAACTGGGATGATGCCCATCGTAAAGCGGAGGAAGCTATCACAATTACTAAAAACTGACTTGATTTAAACAAGCTATCTTAAACATAGAAAAAACTTATTTTTTTGCTTTACGACAGAACGGACCCAACCCCAAAACCTACAAATAAATATTCATAATACAAACAAACAAAATTAAGTATTTGGCAGTTATTTTTGATTAAAACATGAATTGACAAGAACACGACAACTACATAAACACAAAAATCAAAAAAACAATATATAAATTTTATGAACTGCGACAAATAGTACACTTAAACACCATAAAACAAATTTACATGACACTAGTACAATCCATATTATGCTATGGACTAACTTTCTGGGGAAACTCCAGTCAAAAAACGCTAGGTAACCTTGAAATTACTCAAAAATATATTATAAAAGTAATGATGTTTAAGAAAAGAACTTATTCAACCGCCCTTATTTTTAAAGATAGCAAACTAATGTCTTTAAATACATGGTAGGACATTCAAATTACAGAATCCCAACACAACAACAAATTATCACTAGGTATAATATGGGAAATAATCTAACCACTCCATTCATGCAGCATGCACAGGACCTACACCTTATAATAAAATGCCAGAAGAACTAAAAAATAAACCACATAAAAGAATTAAAAAAATATTAACTGAATGGATAATTACTGAAAACGTAGTAATTAGTAATTAGGAACTATTAACTACAACCTCTAGTCTCAGATTAAATTTAAATATAAACTCATATTGTAGAACAACTAGTATTAAGTTTTTGCTCTTGTTAAATTAATTTAGTTAAGTTAGTTAAGTTTAGTTAAGTTAAATAATAATAATATTTAAAAACAGTACAGCCCCCCTCCCTTTTATAGTTGCACACAAGTCCAAGGACTCATAGCAAAATAAAAGGAGGTTCCTGTAAATCCGAAACTTGTAATATGTTATGTTGTAATATGTTCTTTATGTTATTTAAACAAATAAATAAATAAATATTAAGCAAATATTGGAAAATACCATGGCCCAATTTTCTCTTCATATATTTTTCAATATATTATTACATACTAACCCAGAAGTTAACTTTCAAAATAAGTGGGCTTGTAGCTCCTTACAGTTTCAATATCTTTTGCCCATCAGCGATTATATCTGCTTGTCTGACTTCTTGACTAAGAAAAAAGCTACCAAGCATTGAATTGAAATAAAATTTATAAGCCGATTAGTAACATTTAAACGTTGAATAGAAAAAAATATCCAGGTATCATATCGACAGAGGATTACCGAGTGTTTTTTTTGTACACACATTCTTTATGTGTTAGCCTTAGATTACCTAATCCCATAGTCACTGCAATGAAATACAATGTTTGTTTCTTGTTATAGGAGTTCGTTTTTGCGTTATCGTCCTCTATACTTGTGATCTATTGGACTATTTTGTAACCCTAATGCGGCTTCAATATTCCTTGTTTGCCCTACCCTACCGACTCAAATTTACTATATCTATACATTATTTAACATCTTTATAAATTCCTGTCAATCTCTGGAAATTTAGTTATAACATTTTTAGAATGTTGGAACTTCTATATCATTAACCATAATAATGTGACCAAACATTATAAACCAAATCTATGGCGTAACTTAGGTAATCTAACCATTCTTCGGTTTAGCCCACGCTTCCATCGAAAAGCCTTCGATTCATTCAGGTCCAGGTGAAGTGTCTTGTGGCACTCCCTAGATGTATTTGGGCCTGGGACAAATTACACGGAAGAAATAAAACAAAAGCGGTACACTAACTTGCAGATAAATTGCGTACATTGGAATAGTAAAATAGTTTTTCTCTGAACAGTGTATGTAGATGACAAACATTCATGACAAATAATAGGTGTCAACATAAAGTCTTGTCAGTTGCGATTCAATATATATGCCGAAACATTTGTCTACTTTTGTGAAAACGAAAATAATAACGCGACTTAGTGAAGACCGGTGGTCGATGAGAAGAACGGCTGACCACTATGGTGTTAACAAAGCCACAGTTTGCAGAATAGGATGCCGTTGGCTGGCTACACACAGTTTAGAAATAAAAGAAGGCACTGACAAGGTTAAAAAGACTAGTGAACAAGAAGACGAAGTGTTGCTCATTCACTTAAGGGAAAATACATTCCACTCTGCAGTGAACGCAGTCTTAGTGAAAAATTTTCCTGCATCCTGCTCCACGGCAAGTAGGAGAATAAAAGGTTCAGAGTTACGTTGCCGCGCTGCTGCAAGAAAACCAAAACCAACTGAAGAACAAAAACAGGCAAGAGTAATTTTTGCCCTAAAGCATCACCGTGAGGAAGATTATTGGGCACGGGTAATATTTACCGATGAAAAAATATTCCAATCCTCAGATCGCAGAAGAATTAAAGTTTATCGGCCTCCACACTCTCGGCTTGATGAGCGATAGACAAATCAAATAACCAAAGCGGGTCATTTTTCCGTCAACATTGTGGGGCTGGGCTAGTGCACGGGGGCTGGGGGTATGTTGGCAGATTGATGTAGATTATTTTTTTTAGTTTACTAAATAAATGAATTTGAAGACGAAGAAGTATATTTTCACTTGATAAAAATTCTAACTTGTTACAAGAGCAACAGTGCGCTGTTTTTTGTATTAAGGCCACTGATCTGGGAACAGTGAGCTGAATTCTATATTAAAGCCTCGCTGAAACGAAACGCACGTTTCGAGATCAGAGGCCTCAATACAGAATTCAGCTCACTGTGAGTGTCCT
Organism: Oxystoma pomonae; assembly: GCA_963921995.1. Taxonomy (NCBI): domain Eukaryota; kingdom Metazoa; phylum Arthropoda; class Insecta; order Coleoptera; family Brentidae; genus Oxystoma; species Oxystoma pomonae. The sequence continues at coordinate 86,090,601 of OY998166.1, read as the reverse complement.
TTAACTGCATGAGAATGAGTCTGAGCTTTAGTGTGCTTACATAACAGCTAACAGTGTTTAAAAAAACAGCATTTTACTGCTGTGTACGCATTTTAAGTTAATGTACATTGTACGATTTGGACAATTGGATTTGCTGGGGAGACATGGACACCCAGAAATGTCAGATTGGAATATGAAGAACTGCAAAATAGTTCAGAAAAGAAACTGGTAGCTCCTCTTTAAAGGCAGTGTTACTATTGATTAGTAAGGGATTTTAAGAATATCTGACACCAGTAAAAAGAAGGGAACTTAGGCGTAAACAAGAAAAATGTGCAGTTTTTCCCTAACTTATTTTACTTTTTTTCGAAGATTAAAAGCTAACAATAGATGGAAATACACGTAGACAACAGACCTTTTAGACTGTTTGAGTCTAGGTTAAATATAATAGCATTTAAAGATTGTTATCAGGAAAACGAAGCATACAGCAATTACAAAGAGCAGCACCTTTTTTAAGAAACTTAGTTAGAAATTCCATTTTACGTTGGGAAAAACAACAGCACAACAGCAATAGTCTAAAAGTGATAGATAAGTATTTATTTAAATATTGCAATGCGGGTAACCCCAATTAATACCTGCGAACAAGAAAAAAATACTTCGAAATATAAACAATCTGCCAAAGGCCAAGCCTTATTTTCTTTCTTTTGTTGTTTACTGTTTCTCATAACTTGAGGATGAGGTAATTCCGGTGTGTCGTACCACACATTGTTTATAATTTTATTATGGCTCAGATTAAGATCGTAAAATACTAATTACAGTCATATTCACAAAACGTACTTTTGTAACACTTCTGATATTAATACCTCTTAACAAGTAGTTATCAAATGTAGGTAATGCGTAACGTTCAAAATCAAACATACCCCCATCCAATTTTTCGCAATATATTCAACAAGCGCCTTAAAAACCAATTGGCAAAAAATTCGTTCGTAATTTTTAGTCAGGAATTCGATAGAGCAATAAAACAAAAAAAAACCCCTATATGCGCGAGAAAAACAAAAGAAGGAGTAGTTAATAAAGATGCCAGAGAGATAAAATAATTAGGTAACATAGAAACAGAACTGAAAACAGAGAAAAATCAAAAAATCTGGCGGTAATATATTACACTTAAAAATTCTTAAACAATCTACGCTCGACCAATCCATCAATCATTAAATTCTAATTAATATTAGAAGTAATACCAGTAGTTGCATATAATATACATAATAAATATTACACAAAATAATAATTATAAAGCAATAAGATATGTTAATTTTAATATTTGTTTAATACATATAAATGAACAGACGCATAATAAGAAGGAGAAGGAGGAGTTAATAACAATATTATTAATAGATAGTACCTGATTAGTTTTTATTCTACATTTTATGTAAATTATTTTAATTTATTTTAATAGTGAACCACAGGCAAGGTCGCTGCACAAAATTATAATAATTTGTTTAAATGATGCTTTTGTTTTAATGGCATTAAACAAATTTGTTAGTCAAATTTTTTCTGATCAATTATTAATTTTTCTCATCGGATATAGTTCTCAGACGTGCAGAGGGAATTTAAATGGCATAAGCAGTTAAATTGGTGAAACAAACAGAGCACACATTAAAAAATAATTTTTTATCACTTTTTGTTTAATTAAAAAAAGCAATTTTTATGTTGGTGTTAAACCTTTTAAAATCCTCTTTTGTTTACCTGGCTCTATTTTTTGTCAGGCAAGGTTATTTAATTTTTTGTTTATTTTTTAAGCATTATCGAAAATGCTAAGAATCCCTTGTAGCAAAAAATTTTAAAAAATGAGTAAAATCAATAAAACATTTTTTGAAAGAAAATGTAGTATTGCAAGGAATTTTGGATAAGTCAAATTTGGTTTTAACAACTAAAAAAAAAAACGACACAAACCAAGAGACGTTTTTTTTCGAATTCCTTAACCCACATCGAGCGATCGAAATAAGTTAAAATAGTTATTTTACTTGCACATAAAAAAGCGAATTGCCTCTTAAAGAGTTAAAATGATGCGAAGCAACTCTACTTTATCTAAAAAAATCCGCTTTTTATCAGCGAAGAAATTGCCAAAGAAGCGATGGTATTTCAGTCTTTTGATAGCACTTGTGTCCAAATTTAGTCTTTGTATTGCGACACCTCCCTGAAGGTAGTTGAAGAGAAACAAGTTTTGAGATGATCTTGCCGAGAAACATTATTTTAACGTAGCATCTTGTTTTGGTAAAATGGATATAGGTGACAGTTTATTTAAACCAAAAATCATTGGCGTATCATAGGCGACTACTAGGCAAAGTTTTAAGACATATTTACAAAAGAAAGGGTTATGGTCAACATACAACATGTAAAGGTCATTACAAATTAAAAAATGTTTTTCTAATGACACAGATTTAATATTTTTAGTATAATAATAGTGGGGAAAATTACTTAATACGTTTTCCCACAAAATTATAGCCTCTTTTGTGACGTGTGCTGGCAAGTTGACTACTCGTGGAGCAAATACTTATGTTACTTTTTAAATAGACTTTCTTTGAAATAACATATCAAATTTTTTATTTGGGTTTAGTCCATGACTCTTTTCTGCGTCACTAGTTGCGATCAAGATCAATTTGATACATTTCTATAACAAGAAAGTCGATCGGAACTTAAAGAAAAATAAAGAATATTAAATAAAACAAAATATTATGTAAAAACTAAAGGAATCCCAAAAAACAAAATAATATTTTTTTCTTAAAATGGCTTAGAAATTGTTCTGCGGTCTTTCAGGGTAAAGCTTTAAGTTTACTATACAGCGGACTTAAAAAAAAGACCGTAAAATATTTTAGGCAATATATGGTTGCGGACCAAACAGTTTACGTCAGGCAGTATTGTATAGTTGGAGTTTAATGCAAAGTTTATGTTTTTTTATACATGCAGAAAAATTTGAATGGTTTTTATTTATTTCAATCATATTTTTTAGGCTGAATATGAAGCTGATTCGAATTTTTACATTCAGAATGAAACCACCCTGTGAACTCCGTTCCTTATCCCTATGCCCTTACTTCCGCTGCCACTCTCTCTGGTCCTCCCTGTCTTAAGTTCAGTATGTCGGCCTATTTGAGCGAGTGCAGCTCTTCTTTCTCTATCGTGGGAAATCTCCACTTCAGCTGCCTTGATCTGGCATATGCATCGCACTCTGCTATCAAGTGCTGCGGCGATTACTCCTCGAGTCCGCGAGCGGGACACACGGAGTCTTTTGCTATTCTTATTTGCGTCAGATGTTTCTTCAGTCGACTGTGCCCAGTCAGCATCCCTGTCAGCAGTCCAATGTCCTTTCGCGTCTTGCCTAAGAGCCATTTAGTTCTGGCTACATTCGAACCATCCACGAATAGCTTGACTCTTGCCTCCAGGCCATCTTCAGTTGATTGTTCGCCCATTTGTTGTGCTCACTCTTTACCTGTTTTCTTCTTATTCTCAGAAGAGGTAGTCTGGCAAGTTCATACATCCACTTTCTCATTTCCTGGCTCTGTGGAACCAAAAAAATCACTCTAGTATGGATCTCGGGCCACACTTTCTTGCTAAGAGAGGAGCGGAATCTGCCTTTTTAGGGCTAGACACCTGCTTTGAACAGTCAACGGTCAAGCCACGGTCAATAGGGAACCGAGTGCGTTGAAAGAAAAGGGGTGCACCACTGGCACTCAACTCCGGAACCACACCACTCCAAAGCCTTTCTGAATAAGCCAGCTAAACGAAGAGCAAAGCAGGTCCTGCAACTACCAAGGGACAGCCCGAGAATAATCACTGGTCCGTATAGCGTCCCGTGTCGACTCAACCAACACATGAAAAGAATTGGAGTGATAGAATCTGTGGAGAAAAGGGGTACATATCCTATGCCACTACGTAGGACTAATGAGAACAAGGGCGAATTTATTTGGTCCTGGGTTGAAAGTACCCCAAGATTTCAAGAAAGTCACACCAAACAGACTGATTTCCTTTATCAGGGATTTATCTCCCCATATACCTCTAAAATTATGCCCTCTCTTTAAATACTTTTTCTACGAGTGTGCGAAAAGTGTCACTTTTCCGCACGCATTTTAGTTTTAAAAGTGCCACTTTTTCGCACGCCGTTCGGAAAAGTACTTTTTCGTACTACTTTTCCGCACGCTCTTGAAAAATCTAAATCACTCAACTCACAAATAGTTGTCAAAAACTAGTCAAGTCACAATTTTAATGCTGTATCCCCATGGCAACAAAAGGCATCTAATTGCAGTTTCACTATCAACATTACCAATAAACAATAGTTATAGGCACTTATTATTATAAAACTATAGATCAATAAACGTTTCTTTAATTCTTTATAACTTTATTTTTTAGGTTTTTCGCACGCTCGAAGAAAAAATAGCGTTCCTAATACTTGCGGAAAGTTTCTTTTCCGCACTTGATTGCTGGCCGAACGACGCGTGCCGAAAAGTGACACTTTCCGCACTTGTTAGGAAATATACTATTTCATTTCAATAGAGAAAAAATGTTTTTTGGCGGTACTTTTTCTGAACGCCTAAAAAAAGTAAAAAACTTGAAAAATTTGAGTGTTTTATTCTGGAAGTCGAAACTTTGGAAAGAAAGCTTTAAAATGTGAGTAATATCATGGCATAAAAATGTGAAAAACGTAGTAAAAAATTGGTTACAAAAACGTTACCTCTTAAATTATGCTAAAATATTTTAAGCCTTAAATTACCATCGTGGCTTGACCATTAAGGAGTAAAGGACTGGCCTTACAAACCATTTTTTGCGTTCTCCTAGCTGATATTCCCTAGGTGCAATTTGGAGGGTCATTTCTCAAGGTGGGTCCTTAGAGAAATTTCTGGTCTTATAAAACTATTTTTATTAGGTGAAAATATTAAGTGAAACCCGTTCGCTAGTATACAAGCTGGACTAGGGACAAGTTGCCTTAAATGGGTACAATAAAGGGAGGTATAATATAATAAGCCTTTCAGGCTGACGATGACGTGTCGCTGGAATCTTAGACTACCTCACTATAAATTTAGGCATAGATTAGGTGCTCATCAAAGATTTCTCCGCCAGAAAAAAAAACAAACTCTTTGAAGAGTTATTATTATTTTATAAATAAGGCTTCTGGCATAATTTTAGTGCTTTTTAATATGTTATGCACTGGTTGTCATTATGTTTCTTTAAAAAAAAGGAAGCATTAAACCAAATATAACATGAACTAGATTTGGGTTTGATCTTTTTACTCATCTGCTAGTTGTTGACTCCTCCACTGATTGTTTTTCGTTTTTTACAGTTATTCCCACTAAGTATAGTACTATTTCTTCATTATCGGCCATATTAATTTGCCTTTTTTACGAGCCTTTTATGTTAATTTAAATTTACTCAAACGTCACCGGTACCAATAAAATAAGGTAAAGTATAGGAGTGACGCAATCTATATGTGGTCAATATCAAATCCAGTTTTGTATAAATGGGAGAAAAACTAAAGAAGCGTTTTATTTTTATCATGGACAAAATTGATATCGACAAAATAGAAATTTAAGAACGAGCACTATAAAATAAAACCGTATAGATTACAATATAATGTGTTTTCAACGGATATCTTCTAAAGGGACTAAATTGCAAACTCTGCTTTGTGAATTCATAAAACAGAAGTACTTAATAGATCTTCAATTGTTAAAGTAGTTCATATTGGGAGATCTCCTAGCGAAAATCGAGTCTACTGCAGTTATAGTACGAGATCCGGCTGCAAATTTTTTGACCCATCGCGTAACCATTCAAAATATTTAAAAAGTTGTGGTGGGATTTACTAAAAGGGTTTAGTTTATTTTAGAACACAGTTTGATATATAATTTGTTTATTGAATAATCATCTTAACACAGTATTTTGTTGGATTTAAGAAGAAAGTTTCAATTTAGAAAAAAAGAAAATTACAAAATTTAAACCCACGCGGGGTTTAAATAGTAAACACTCTGTAGAACAAATTAAAATTGGGGTTATATGTCACTCTAATTAAAACTTACCCTTGTTTATTAATTTTTCCAATTAATACCTGATATCACACAACAATTTAGATTCGTAATAATAAAATAAGGAGTAGATTAATTTTGTATTTATTTAAAAGGTTCGAGTTCGGATCTCTTACCTCTGCTTGCACCTTGTCTTGCACCAACCTCTACTGATGAAAGCTACAGCTTTAAAAATGAGTGAGCTTTGAATACTTTGAGTAAGGAAAGTTTTTTTGACTGAGATTTTAGATAACCTCAATGTTTTCATTTCAGTTTGTAAATAAATTAATATAGTTGTTTTGGGCTTTTTTGTTTGGTATATTTTTCGTGCGTAATCAGTGACCTTTACTTATGTTTGTTTTGCTTCGTAGTGCCCTCATAAATATACTGTTTATGCTGAAAACGGCTTCAAAATATGTCGTTTTTCTGGACAAAATTGGAGGTGCTTGATTGATTAATGAACAACTTGGGATATTAAATAAGGTAAATTAATCCTTGTAAAAACGGTTACTTAGGGAAATTATGAACGAACTTATTGCCAATTGCCACAAAACAATCCTTTCTGGGGGCTATAAATTTAAACCACAAACTTTATAACCTCAAACAAAGATTATGAAGCCATTATGTGCCCAATTTTTGGCGTATTCACCATTTGTCATTTTGAAAACTATCAAAAAAAAAATAGTTTTAAGTCATTTTCTTCTAAAATATGGTATATTTTGACAAAAAAAATCAGTTTTTCAGTAGTATTTAGAGATAACAATAGAAAATAATCAATAACTTTGTGTCTTTTCTGTATGGGTAAGTGTTTTTTGAAAATGGGTTTTAAAATTTAGTAACCCCCACAGGTGTAAATATTTAGACCTGTGGGGGGTACTATTTTAGATCTTAGTAAATCCCACTATTGAAGATTAGTACTCACCATTCCCAGAAAGCTCATGGTGCCAGTCGGCATTTGGCCGGAAATGTAAAAAAAAAAAAAAATTGTTTTTGACCCATATTTTTGATATTTTTTCTTTTTGGACGTAACTAAAAAATACTTGCAAAAAATGCAATGGTGCCATCCCGCATCCAGCCGCATTGCCGCGGCACCGTCGCCCGAATGGGTGCTTTTTTTTAGCAAAATCGACCCATAACCCACTTCATTGAGGTGTCAAATTAAAGGTATTGATCTCCTCGAAACGGATAAAAATTGGTGCCACTTCAAATCTGGCCGTAAGTGCCTGGCACCAATGGTTTTATACTAAAAACTCGCGGGACGTTTACCATAGAGTTGAGTTAGTTATTGCTATGTATCTTCAAGAAAAACACTAGTAGCCACAATTTTTTTTATAAGGATGCTATCAACCCTAATATACCCTAATAAGCCGTCAAAAATCTGACTAGTACCAACACCGCCACATTGAAAAAATTGTGGAAATAGGTAATTATTTGTTTGTTTCACGCTTTTTACTAATTATCTCGAAAACTGTCCGGTCCACGAAAAAACTTATGACGCCAAGCTAAAAGTATATAAAATTATCTCTCAAACAGTGTAACAACTTTTAGGCTCAGACCACCAGTGGCGGAAACAGAATATTTTTTCTTTAAATATGTGTTTTTCCTTCTTTACAAAATATTTCCTAGTACAATAAAAAATATAGGAGTTAAAGAAATAACTAGTTTTTTGCCCTCTCTAAAATATGACATATTACTATGCTATACTATTAATATATAAAAAACAGTGGCGCACTTGAAGTTTCTTAAAATAATTTTCTAAACAACAATTTTTGTATTTCAAAACAAACATTTAGTATCTCGGCTTCTAGGAGGTGTAGGTGGATACTAATAATTTATAAATGGCAAATGATGACCTACGATAGCTTAAACATAAACAAACTACTGACGAAATTTTATCGAACGAGTAGTTTTCGATGAGCCTGTGAATTTGGTTATTTTCTTTTCGTTGCTACTATGTTAGTGTTGAGTAACCAAAAAATTAATAAAAAACTAGTAATATTTTTGTACAAAAATAGAAAACGTACCTACACAGTAGCATATTATATGGTCGCGTCGTATTTACGAATAGGGAATATAATAAATATAAACGTTGAAATTTAATTTCGCCGAAAGAAAATTGATCGAACAACAATTTAATCGAATCGTAAAATGATCAAAAATACCAAGCTCAAAAATAATTTTGTCAAGCCTAAAATAAATTTTTAATGTGAAATAACCGAAAATACAAAATAAAAAAAAATTATTAAACTCTTCCCACAAAGGGCTGAATTATGGGATTTATTTAATATTTTACCAAGCTAGTATAGTACTAAGTAAGTAAATATTTAAATATAGGACTATATCCAAAGTCAAATCGTAATGTAATCGAATCGTAATTTTGTCGAATTTAAAATAAGCGAAAATAAAAAGACTAATATATTTTGATCGAACCGTAAAGAATTAAAAATAAAATAATAAAAATACCTAGAGAGACCTAAATAATTTGTTACTGTTATTTGATCGGAACGCAGAAAGGTCGCATAAGGCGGAGCCTACAAGAAAACGACGTTGCAGAATTGCCAAACTACCCTGAAACACTCCAAAAAGTCGCGATTCCATCGTATGATGCGACCGATTTGCGATTTGATCAAATTATATAGGATTTTTGTATTTTCGTTTAATTTACTTTTCGACTTTTTTACGGTTTAATCAATTTTTTTGTTTTATATTTTCGGTTATTTCACATCAAACGTTTTTTTTTAAGGTTTGACGAAATTATTTTTGAGCTTGGTATTTTCGATCATTTTACGATTCTATTAAATTGTTGTTCGATCAATTTCCTTCTGGCAAAATTAAATTTCAACGTTTACGTTTATTATATTTTTGCTCATTTTATGGACCTCCTATTCGTAAATACGACGTGACCATATAATATGCGACTATTTAGGTACGTTGTCTATTTTTGTACAAAACTAGTAGATTTGGTAATCGGGTAATTTTTTTTGTTAATTTTTTCGATTACTAAATACTAAAATAGGTGCAACGAAAAGAAAAGAGCCAAATTTACATGCTCATCGAGAACTACTCGTTTTTAAAAACTCATATTAAAAACATTATGTTTGTTTTGAAAAACAAAAATTGTTGTTTAGAAAATGATTTTAAGAAACTTCAAGTACGGCACTGTTTTTTATATATTAACATGTAATATGTCATATTTTAGAGGGCGCAAGAAACTAGTTATTTTTTCAATATATATATTCAATATATATTTTTTATTGTACTAGGTGATATTTTGGAAAGAAGAAGAAATACTTATTTAAAGACAAAATATTCTATCTCAGCCACTGGTGGTCTGAGTTTAAAAGTTGTTACACTGTTTGAAAGATAATTTTATACGCTTTTATTCTGACACCATAAGTTTTGTCGTGGAGCAAACAGTTTTCGAGATAATTAGTAAAAAGCTGGAGACAAACCAAAAAGGTTGCTATTCCTAACATCCTTATAAAAAAAAATTGTGGTTTGTGGAAAAAAATCATAATTTTGTTTTTTTATGGCGACTAATGTTTTTCTCGAAGATATATAGCAATGACTAACTCGCCTCTATAGTAAACGGCCAGCAATTTTTGAGCATAAAGTCATTGGTACCGGGCACTTCCGGCCAGATTTCGAGTGGCACCATTTGATATTCGTAATTTAATTTGACACCTCAATCAAGTGGTTACGTTATGGGTCGATTTTGCTCAAAAAAAGCACCCCTTCGGGCGATGGTGCTGCGGCAACGCGGCCGGATGCGGGATGGTACCATTGCATTTTTGGCATCGCATAAGTCTAATCCAAGTCCCAATACATGTATTTTTTGGTTACGCCCAAAAAGAAAAAATGTCAAAAAAATGGGTCAAAAACAATTTTTTTTTGACATTTCCGGCCAAATGCCGACTGGCACCATAAGCTTTCTGGGAATGGTGAGTACTAATCTTCTCTAATCTTTAAATATTTTGAGTTGTGACGCGATCGGTCAAAAAATTTGCAGCCGGATCTCGTACTATTACCAGTACTTTCTTCTTAAGGAAATGCTTGAAATTCTGTATTTCTGTTCATATTGCCCACATAACACAGCTTGTTGTAAATACGCTGGGAAAACGTTTCCGCAACAAAAAAGATAACAAAAATATTTTTGCTGCCTTCTGCCATAACGTTTTAAAAACATCATAAAAATGTTGTCACGGCTATTTTGAGGAATATTTTATGCCTATGACAACGTGTATGGCTGCTTAAAATATAGCATTTTGTGGACTTCTCAACAGTCAAATATTTGAGCGAAGGCCTGTTTGATGACGAAACCTGGCATGATATCTCGTTCAACTACAGACTAAAGTATGTGAGATAATAAGGTTTTTTTTAATTATAAAATTTTTAATTTTCTTAATTTGATTCCAGAATTAAAAGCATACCGACATGTCTTGTATATCTAGTTAATTATTAAAGATTTCCAAATTTAGATTTGAGCATATTTATGTAAAAAAAGATTTCGAGAAATTATGTTTCGCCATAATACCCGTTCAGCCAAGCAACTTTGCATTTTTTTAACAATAAATCTAAAACAAATCTTGGCGTTATTTCAGTATGCCGACGTTCCCAGCGTAGCGGTAGAGGGCGCTTATTCTCAAATGCTAAATATCATTAAAAATAGCTGAATTTTAATAAAAATGCACTAGACATACGACTGCCGTTGCCATCTTGGTATATTTTTCTATTGTATTGTAAGTAAAAAGTTGGTTACAAATATATTTTAGGTAAGTTTCAGTACATTTTTAGGGATAAGTTTTACCTTTAAAAGTTGATTAGCTAGCTCATAGATTATAGAAGTTATACGGAATGTAAATTTAGTAGTCAAACAATTTTAACAGAGTAAATGAAGCTTCTAAGGCAATAGGAAATCTGTAATGTACTGACTTGGCTTTAAAGTCTATGTTTTCGAAGCTGTGTTACTTGGGTGGTGCCGAGTTGATAGTCAAATTAGTCGTTGGGGGGGGGGGGGGAAAGCAGCAAGTGAGAGGTTATGAAAAGAGTGGAAAGGGGAAAGTGGAGGACGAGGGGAAAGAGAATCGAAAGTAGACGGGGAAAGAAGGTAGCAATCGAAGTCGTGTTTATAATAGTAATTGATAAAATAATTATGGCAAAGATATTTAAGACGTCTTTTCGCGACCGATGATTTCGAAAGCACATTTTGAAAATATACGTCACTATTTCAACAGCAACGTCACCGTTTCGAACCATTGCTACTGATCGCTAAAATGATAATTATTGAATGACATTAATCAGCTGTGTGTGTGGCCTCTCGTTTTTTGGATTTGGAAGTTCTTTTACAGTGAAGAGAAAAATTACGTAAACTTGACCACAGAACCTATATAAACACACACGAATCAGGTTGGTCATAAACAAGGCAACGCGTATACCTTGTGCAAATCAATTAACCATTTAACATTCTCCTGTCCAATCTACGTGCACTGGTATCCAGCTAATTCGCAAATAATCCAGCATCAGTGTCTGACAAGCATTCCGGCCCGAATTGCAGCCTGTTTGTCTACATGTTTTCTGATCATAGATAAGCTAAAGAAGACCACCTATATTTTTAAGGTAGAAGCAGGCTCGATTGACCGACGACCGATTTCGCTAAATTTTAGGTCTCTATAGCGACGATCCCAAAAGATTTGACCTGCGTTTTCGGGCATTGGAATATTTCAAGGAAACGCGCTGAGAGTTCGACCATTTCGGATGAGGGACTGACAGAACTTCCACCATTCTGAGCTCGGAAAATCATACCAGTGAAACCAAGACATGCCCTTCCATTTCCGGCTCAACACATATGACTTCGAGCTGCTGGGGAGATATAGTATACCTTCTAAACCAAGTTCTGCTTGAGGGTAGCGGTGTTAGATAAATGGTTCAACTTTCGAAGGGGGTGTACAGTCGACGGGCGGTCCACTATGTATGCTTGCTACGCAGTTTAAAGATCCCTGCCCTCGACAAAAGAGGCAAAATTAAGTCCTGTTAGAGAAAAAAAACATGCATCCCAAGGGGCACGTGGATCAGTCGAGGGTATGACAGAAATATATTTGCAAACTGTACTGATTTCACCTCCCATAATAATCATCGCACTAAAAAAACGATGCCTTAAGATCAAGATCTGCTTGAAATAAGATGAAAGCGCTTCGTTCAAGAGTCGTTTCGTTTTCTGGAGAAACCAAGATCATAGGACCTTGATTAAAAAAAACAAAAAATTAATAAAAAACTGCTACTGCTTAAAATTGATAACAAATTCTTTAAAATTGGGGCATTAGAAATGGGGTTAAAAAAAAATGTATAATTTTATTAGGTTTTTGGGGTCAGATTTTACCCAACCCAACCCAGCCCACTTTTTTAAAAATAGTTCATTAAATAGTTCAAAATTTTCTGCTTCAACTACGCAAATTTCTCGTTTTCGATCATTTTAATTGAAGTAATTTAAGATGGATTTTAAGGAAATTTTGTCAACGCCATTTAAAACGTTTAAAAAAGGGAATATTAGTATAATTTTTGCCTGCATTTAAGACATAATTTTGACAACCAAACCTTCACAAAATGCTGCGACCGTTCGCCATTGTTTTTCTGAAATTTAAAAATCAGACCCTTGATCGGGATTTAATTTTATTTTACTTTTAACCCACCTATATTTATTATTTTCTATTTAAGCTTTAAGATATCTAGGCTGCTAGGTCTCAGATTTAAGAAGAACAGCTCCAAGATTGCTTAACTTGTCCCTTTTAGCGATCGCGTCGCGTCTGTAAAAATCTGACACGATAAAAGCCCAATGCAATGAGATGAGCTCCTTCTTGCTGCTCATGTCATCCTTAGGCCATTGTGCAAAAAAAGAGGTTGATGAACCAAATCTGACTCTGACCGTTAAACAAAATTCTTTTTAAAATGGCCAACCTTTAATATAAGTTTTCGAATACTACATATAGAGAATACTTTAATAAAAATAAACAAAAAAGTCAAGTTATTGTTAGATTTTCTCTCTTCACCTAACACCGAAGGCGACTCGATGCAACGGGGGTGAACCCGTCTTCTAAGCCGTCCCATGGTCCATGTTGTGCATAGAGTAACAACAAAAGAGGTAGAAGTATGCGGCACGCACTGCACCGAAAAATTTGCGGGAACTAAAGGCGGACGGTCGGGAAGGGTGTAGTATACCTTAACGATGGCAGCGGGTGACCCCAAAAAGGAGATATTTACTAAGGGAAGTTTTATGTGAATGCTGACATGACCGCTTCAGGCTACTGCGAACATAGGCCAGAAGAAGTCCAATTTGCCTGTGTACGTACACACAGGACAGCGCACACCTATCAGTGGAGCAACCAGCACTCAGGCTTGCGATCACCGTTCGCGGCTTGCGCTTAGCACGCCCCTAACCACGGTGTCATGTGGAGCGTAGTCAATGAAACCGGAATTTGGTCAATAAATACGCAAATTTTCATAACGTAATTGTTGTTTTTTGTCACTGATAAATTAGAGCGTTTTATTTTCAACTGCTCAGATTTATTACTAACAACGTGTTCCAATAAAGATAATAAGGAGAAACAAAATAAAAGCAAGTTTTCAAAATAAAATAATACATTCTAAAAACCAAAAAGATTCTCCCAGTCAAAAAAAAATCAGAGCAAATGTTCGAAAAGTCCTCTTTGCTCGGCTAGACAATATCCGAGCCTATTATAAAAACCCCTTCTAACGTGTCCAGGCATGTTAGGGGTGATAGTTTGAAAAGCTTCTTTAATTTTAATCCAAAGTTCTTCCAAGTTATTAGCCCTTTCATGACCGTAAACTTTATTTTTGAAATAACTCCACAGATAGAAGTCATTAGGAGCAAGATCGGGTGATCGAGCTGGCCATAAAATAGTTCCCCGTGTACTTATAACCCGATCAGGAATTGCATTATCAAGATATTCCCTAACAAGGCCAACATTGTGAGCGGGACAACCATCTTGTTGAAACCATGTTTCACCAAATCTCACATCTAACAACTGTCTAGCAGTTGGAATAATATGCTGCTGCAGTAGATCCAAGTAACTAGGACCATTCAAATTGCCGTCAATAAAAAATTGCCGAATTACGTGTTCTACTACAATACCCCCCAAACATTTAGTTTTTGGGGATACTGTGTTTTTACGTCAAAATACAAATGCAAATTTTCCCTCGACCAATATCGAATATGTGTTGGGTTATGACGATTTAATAATGTAAAAGTGCTTTCATCTGTGAAAAGAATAGATATCAGAAAGTTTTCATCACGATTAGCCCTTTTTCCATCATTGTTTCGCAAAATTCCATACGACGACAGTTGTCCTCCGGAAAAATTTGATGCGTTTTTGGCGCTTTGTAAGAATGATAACCATTTTTTCTGAGAACACATAAGACAGTGGCTGAAGACGTATCAACTGCTTCGGCAATTTGGTGGCTAGTTAATTTTCGCTGCTCCTCATTCAAAACAGTGGGTTTTTTATCGTTTCTTGGCGCTAGACAACCAAACTTTTCAAAATTCTGCACAAACCTATGAATCGTTGATAAATTAAGTTCTGGGCGATTTAAAAAATTCTACAAAAAAAGTTCTTGAATAAGTCTCAATGGTCTGCCTTGACAGTACCATTTGACCATCTGTACTTTTTCGGCAAATTCGTAGACATCCATTTTTAGTTTTAAAAATATATTATTTCACTTAAGAACTTAATAATCTGTTTCTCGAGCAAGGCAGAAATACAACAAAATAATAAAAACAAAATAAAATTCCAAAAGATAACATTGCAGCGTGCTTCGAATCTCCCTAGGTCGTACGGCACGGATAGTAAATTGAACTTGATTCCCCCTAGGTTCGCAGTAGCCTGAAGCTCATTGTACATAGGACCGTACCGCAATTGATAAGATATTTTTACCTGGATGGACGTCAAAATACATTGGAATGAGACGCGTGGAGCAATTTTTTCTTAAAACATTTCAAATAAGGCGTAAAAATCATAAAAAGATGAGTAAAATCATTCTATATTGAAAGCCAACGCCAGGAGGTGGTTTATCTACTATAAATTCTAAAAAAAATCACGATTTTGTTAATTATTTTTTTCAAAATGTAAATTTAAAATCAAATGAGAGGCTTTTTTCTGCTTTAATTTGCTATTTCAGCCCGTTCTTTAAGTCAATGGATAGTATAGAACGTAAGAGATTGGATTTATGGAGATCACTGCCCTCTTAAATCAAGAAAAAAGCCTTTTATATATAGGTGTCAAATTAATTAAAAGTATTTAAGAAGAGAAATTCGCGGTAAATGGTTTGCGCTGTATGGGCTAGCGTGGTAAAAAATCGCGCAGTAAATAATTAGCGGTACTATTTTTGAGGTACATGCCATTAATGCTTGTGCTGTTTAGCAAGCAAAAACCGCGAATACATTACAACGTGAATACCTCCGCCTGAGTACATTAAGATTACAGCGCGAATTAAATAAAAGCGCAGATAAAAATGAATCTTTGGGTTGTTAGAGATTCAGCACATTCAAATGTATTTTTTTGCCTCATTCTTTTTTCTTTTGGTGGTCCTACGCCTTATTAACGTCAGCATGCGGAACGCCAGTTAATTTTGTTTTGAGAGTTTTTAATTATTTATTCGTCGATAAAAACATATGAATTAAAAAATAAAATTTTTGTTTCTCATCTGTGTCTAATATGGACTTTCGCAAATTTAGGAATAAAAAGGGATACAAAAATCTATAAACTCTATACAACAATAATTAGGAGTGCATTTTTAGTTAAAAAGGCCTACTTCACAGGGATAAACCCAACAATTTCCTATTTTCCCATTTCTTCTTAAAATACTGGGAAAACCTGTGCTTTTCCCTTGCGAAAACACTTAAATGATTATATCCAGTCCAAAATTCCAACAAGTTTCACTGAAGTTTAAAAAAAATACATTAAAAACGACATGCGCACGAAACCTTAGTCTGCGCTTCCTTGCTCTCCAGCTGGACCACTCCAAGAGATGCGACTGACGACTCTGACGGCAATCTAGACCAGCGAAACCAGGACTGACCTTCGATTTCAGAGCAACGTTATTTTGTCGGAATTTGGACGTTAAGAGTGCGTTCGCGTAAAAACTCGATCGAGGAAAGGGAGCGTACCCAGCAAACACGGTTCCCTTGGACCTTCGTCAGCCCGATGTCGATTGCCGAATCTGCCGTCATCGGTATGATGTCGATTTACGACATAGGACCAGCAGTATTTTTTGTCCGCTTTGCGATGTAGGCCCAATGTATGTTTTCCGATGCAACGTTAGACTGTAGCCCGTGGTCGAACCAATAGTAAATTTTACTTTTTGCTGACATCGGCATACCGTCGCCGTACGATTAAGGTCCCATATGATTTAACGACATGATACCGACCATCCGCCCATAAAGCTGCTTAATTTGGTCGGTCTAAAGTAGGCAAACTGGTCTCGGTCCGACATCGGTAAACTATTCAAATTCAACATTGGTTTCTCAAAGCGGTTCAACGTCGGCGATTGACGAAGGTCCGTCGGTGGTAGCATAAAGTGGCTCGACAATGGCAAACCACAAAGGTCCGATAATGGGTGGATAATAAGGCCCCACATCGGTCTCTCAAAGCGGGCCGACGTCGGTGATTGACGAAGGTCCGTCGGTGGTTTCTTGACACGATCATACATTGGCAAAATACAAAGTTTCGATAATTCGGGTGCTTAACCAGTCACATTCTAGTTTTGAAATATCTTTGCTCATTATTTATATAATATTATCTTCCACTGTACAGGGAACGTAGTGACATTAGCGTAATCTCTACATACTAGGAAGAAACTATTAAGCAGTTTAAAAATTCTAATGTGACGTACCATCGTCTGTTGTCGGTCCCAAAGCAGATAAAGTGCTTTTCGGCATAAAGTCGACTATAGTAAATCGGACCATCGTCAATTGCCGATTCTCGTCCGATTAATCAAAGTTCCAATCGGACCGTCGTCGGCCCTAAAGCAGATAAAGTGTGCGTCGGCATAAAGTCGACTATAGTAAATCGGACCATCGTCAGTTGCCGATTCTCGGCCAATCATTCAAAGTTCCAATCGGACCATCTTCGGCCTTAAAGCAGATAAGATTTACGTTGGCATAATGCCGACACACTGCCGACGTTGTCGACATAGGCCCGATTCAATGCCGAAGATTTGTGTTTGCTGGGTAGTGACATCTCGGCCTGAACGCCCCGGTTTTTGCTATTCTGCTCGAACGGAAACGGCATTCGTCAGTTGATGTAAATTTTTTGCTAATTTTCTTTTCTGTTTTCCGCCAGTTTCGCTGAAAAAAGTGTCTACTTGCAAAGTGGAGAGGACGGTTATACTTCAACAAAGATCCAAATTTTTTTCCCCGGTCATCATCATATCATATGATAGGCAATCACTCGAAACCGAGTATGATTTTCCTCTATTCTGTATCGTCGCTATCTGTTGTGCGTTTTTTGGCACACCCAGTCTCCGGCAGCAGCCGGGTGTTTTTGGTCATCCATTCTTCCATTTTGTCGCTCCTCTCTCTTTTCCGTTTCTAGTCTACGTCGTTGCTCTTCAAAAGTTTGTGCTCCCTCATGGACTGTTCGGCGCCATGTAGCCCTATCGTTTGCCGTGGTTTCGAAGTTGTTTATATCGATGTGACTCTTCATCATATTGCCTTTGAGAACCTCCTTGTACCTTTTTTGTTGACCACCTTGATTTCTCTTTCCCTCTTTCAGTTGTCCATAAAATATCTGCTTTGGTAGACGCGTTTCAGGCATGCGGATAATGTGACCAGTCCAACGGAGCTGGTGCTTGAAGATAAGGGCTTCTATACTAGTTGTTCCGGCTTCTTCTAAAACACTTATGTTTGTTCGTCGGTCTTGGCATTTGATTCTCAGTATTCGTCTTAAACAACTTTGGTGATATTTTTCTAGTCGTTTGATATGCCTTCTGTAGGTGGTCCACGTTTCGCATCCGTATGTTAGAGTTGGTATTATAACTGTATTGTAGACACGAAGCTTGGTCTCCGCATTGATGTCGTGATTGTTGAAGACTCTCTGCGAAAGCCGTCCGAACGCTGCGCTAGCACATTTTATTCGATGCTGTGTTTCTGCGTCAATGGTTGCATTTGATGTTAGGTGGCTCCCAAGGTATGGGTAATGTTCCACGTTCTGCAGAGGATGGCCATTTATGGAAATGTTTGTAGCTTGGGGATTCGTACCTGGTTCTGGTTGGTAAAGAATTTGCGTTTTGGCAAGATTGACCTCTAGGCCAATGCTTTTGTAGGCTTGGCCAGTTGTAGACCTTCCTCTGTATCGGCCATTACGACGTTGTCATCGCCGTACTGCAATTCGATTACCGAGGTTGTCGAGACCTTAGTTTTTGCTCGCAGTCTGCCTAGGTTAAGTAGGCCACCGTCGAATCTATATAGAATTTCCACTCCCAGCGGTAAATGTTCCTCAACAAGGTGAAGCATGGCACCTAAAAATATAGAGAATAGGGTGGGCGCAATAACACACCCTTGTTTAACGCCTGTCGTAATCTGAAATGATTCTCCTGGTCCATCGTTGCTCAGGACTGTTGCATTCATATTGTCCTGTAGTAGTCTAAGAATTTGAATATATTTTTGAGGGCATCCAGCTTTTGCCAGTATTTTCCAAAGAGCTTCTCTGTTGACCGAATCAAATGCTTTGACTAGATCTATGAAGGCCATGAAAGGAGGGCGATTTTGTTCTCTAGATTTCTCTTGCATTTGTCTGGCACTGAAGATCATGTCAGCTGTGCCTCGATTGGGCCTAAATCCACACTGTGTCTTTGGCAGATTTTGTTCAGCAATCGGAATTAATTGGTTTGATAGTATTCGTTCAAGTATCTTTCCAGCAACAGAAAGCAGAGATATACCTCTGTAGTTTCCACATTCGGCCTTATCGCCTTTTTTGAAAATGGTAACTATAGAGGCGTTTCTGAGTTCGGCAGGAATGGTCTCAGTGGTCCATATTTTACTTATTAGAATGTGCATTTGGGAATTAAGTGCGGGACCCCCTTGTTTGTAGACTTCAACAGCGATACCATCTGTGCCTGCTGACTTGTTATTCTTTAGCTGTGTGATTGCCTTTTCGACCTCCTCTAATCTCGGAATCTCACTTAGGTGTTGTTGTGTAGTTTTCTCCGGAATTTTGTCGAAGATGCCATTATCGACCTGAGACTCTCTGTTGAGTAGCTCTTGGAAGTGTTCTTTCCATCGTGAATTGATAGAGGATCTGTCTTTAAGCAGCCTTGTTCCATCTTTGGATCGTAGGGGATTGATACTTTGTGTAGTGGAACCATATATCATCTTAGTAGCTTGAAAGAAGGCTCTGGTGTTGTTGGACTCAGCTAGATGTTGCATTTCATGTGATATTTTGTCCACCATTGTTTTTGCTCCGGTACACGTCATTCGTCAAACTTCGCCCGAGTCTTGAATAAAAATTTCGACTGCGAAATGAGAATGAGCCATAATCTATTGTATGTATCTTTTGATGAAAGAATAACCAAAATAATAGTCGCATAAAATATCCAACCCAAATTTGCAAAAAATTTTAACACAAAAGTAGAGTTAGTTGCCCGCTGTTCTCCGTCTCCAAGCTCGGGTGAATCAGGGCGCGCTCCAAGAGCGTACCGGGTGTTATCTCAAATATTTGTTTCCCGTGGTCCAAACAAGTATTTATTTGAATCAAATAAATATTATTTGTGTTAAGAAATATTTATTTGACTTGAATATTTGTGTGGTTCAAATAAATAATTGTTTGGAGCATGGAAAACAAATGTTTATTTGACTAAATTAAATCTTTTTTCTGTGATAAAAAAAATAAATAAATAAATTAAATTGTTTGAACAAACGACTAACTATTTCAATTTTGAGGTTGCAGTTTTTGAACTGTTAACCTTTTACCACTACCATCTTACATCGTCGTTCTTGTTTTTCTTTATATACACAGTGCTGTATATTTTTTCTTAACGCGTTTCTAGACCTTCCATATTTTATAGTTCCTGCATAGTTTACACCAAAACGATTATCGTCGAACAAATATTTTGTGGCACGTCCCGCGGAGCTTCTGCCATATTTATGTGCCGAATTCGGCCACTATTTCATACTCGGTACACCTCGCGGTCATAAAGTCGGTTTTAAACGGCCGCTAGGCTATTTGAACAGTCAGATACGAGACCGTTCGACTTTTTAGCTTGCTTTTTAGTCGCACTTAATATACTCTTGCCAGGCGCAGGTTATAATACACCTACGATGAAAACGTCGTCATAAGTTACCGACGTATCGCTTTTGAAAACCATGTCTTTATTTGTAAAAGAGATGAAGATACTGGGTGTAGATTTTCATTTCCAGCTTGTAATGTGACTCTCGGATTAGGATTATTCGCTTAGATATTGAATGTTGTAAATTGCGTTTAAAAAAAATATATTTATTTTAAATATAATTTTATTAGGTTTAAAAACGTGGGAGTTTTCTTTTAAATACATTTTTATATTAGACTTAGAATACTTCCAGATATTCGGCTATAAAATTAGATTCATTACAATTTCACAGTAAACCCAGCCAACACCGTCACATAAATATTACGTAAAAGTTACATCACATGATTACTTTGTTACATAAATTCTATGTAAACTGGAAGTCACAACAAGGTAAAAAGTAATTTCCATGTTTTGCATTATGCCATGCACAAAGTTCCCTACTTTTTACGTAAATAATATGTAATTAAAATAACGTAAATAATAAATGGCAACAAAAATTGGGAAATGGCAGATATCGATTAACTAGTAACTAGAAAGTAAATAAAAAGGTAAAATTGAGGTAAATTTTTTTACATAATATTTATATCTCTTACAAATAATATCAAGTTAAATTTGAGGTCACGTAAATAACGTACTCTTTATGTAACTACTATATAAATTTATAACATAACTGTTATATAAATATTACGTATTGGAATATAACATTTATGGAAAATTAAAGTCACGGGTGATTCAAAATCCAGTATCAAAATAAACCTTTTTTTTCTATAAACATGTGTCCGCAAGCGCTTCGTTTTTGAGATATTTATATAAAAGAAACCTAAGAAAAAAAATTTTGCCTTCATTTCAGTCATAAACAATCGAAAAACCATTTTTAGTCACAACCTTTAAAAAAAAAATTGCCTAGTGTTTGGGATCCTCACAGTATATTACGTCCAAAAATAAAAAATTTCAATTGTTTTTCAAGACGATATTCTTCAAAAACCATTTTATCGTAAGTACATAGAAAATGTATAAATTTTCAGTAAAAATCAAGCACTTTCTGCATGAACCCTCGGTGGGAGTTAAAATATCGTAAGTGAAAAAAAATCTTAACTGAACGTTTACTAGAAGTATGATCGAAAGTTATGGAGCACGCTCCAAAATCTCGGAAATCACAATAAATGAAATTTTAAAAACAGGGATTTTTTTTTTTAATTTTGGATAGATTTATTTAAATTTCGAAAAATCGTATTTTGGACGAAAAGTGTAACGAAATGTGAGGAAACATTTAGTTAAAAAAGGATTTAGTGAGGGTATATAAAAAAAAATTGATGCTAGAAAGCGCGGATAGTCCAACATACAATCAATTATTTTATGTTGAAAGGAAATGAAAATATCTCGAAAACTGTAGCTTTGAAATATTTGTACCTTAAAACAAAATTTTTGGGTAATATTTACGAAACCAAAAAGCTGAAAACCGCATATCAATAGCTGCCTCTAAAGTTATTATTTTTTTAATATATTTTAACGTTTTTTCAAGTAACTCGGAAACTAAAGTTCCCACGAATTTGGACCTTATTCATGGAAGCTTAAATCTGAAAACCTACTTGCTACTTGCTTTTGTTCCAAAGTTAAATTTTTTTTAAATATTTTATCCCCCCCTTTTTCCCCTTCAACCCCCCACCACTCTACCCAAAAGTTAATCAGTCAATGGTCAGCTGACAAAAGATTTTTGTACCAAATTTCGTTCTTGAGTTATCGTGTATAAAGTCAGACAACAGACCGACAGACCAACAGACCGACACACCGACAACTTTTTTTTTCGTCGATTAAGGTGTTTTGGAACCTTAGTAACTCATTTTTGATAAAATTAAGAAAAGTCAATCATATCATACGTTTTTTCAAATAACTCGGAAACTAAAGCTCCCACGAATTTGGACCTTATAACAAAATCCATATTCATGGAAACTTAAATCTGAAAACCGTATATCGCTACATGGTTTTGTTCCAAAGTTACAATTTTTCAAAATATTTTAGCCTCCTTTTCCCTCCTTCAGCCCCCCACCACTCTACCCAAAAGTTAATCAAATCATGATCAGCCGATAGAGAATTTTTGTACCAAATTTCGTTAAAATCGATTAAGGCGTTCTTGAGTTTTCGTGTATACAGACAGACAACAGACAAACAATTTTTTTTGTCAATTAAGGTGTTTTGGAAACTTAGTAACTCATTTTTGATAAAATTAAGAAAAGTTCCCCATACTATATTGTATGGTGGACTAACAATAGATTAAGGAGCATTTCCACCTGAAGAAATGATCGCTAATCTATTGATTTTTAAATAATTAGTTGAGTATTATTATGTAGCATGTTTATCATCAATCGGTTTTAATTTTTAGACAGTTTTATCAACTTCAATCCGCCGCGGCGACAACATAAAAACGAAAACTTTTAATCAGCCATTTGGAGCTGGAGGCCAAGCTCCAAAAGTTCTCGTTAGTATTTACGAGTCCCACAGGGCTCTGAGAGCGGGCAGAGTCATTTTGGCGCAGATAGAGGTGAACGGGATCGGTATATAGGTAAAAGCTCAAAATAAAGTAGTACAAAAACCGTAAAATTTAATTAGAAGTAATATTTGAGTATAACAAACCAAGTTTTATACTCGGATAATATTTTAGTTTCTTTATCAGCAACCCTCCAAAATAAGTGTTACATAATCGTTTATGCTGGGAAAAAATAATTTTCTTTTCAGTAAATTGACAAGGGGTGGAAACATTAATGAAAACCTTCTGCGAACTATTAATTTAACGAAATTTGTCTCTTTTTTTATAATAGATGAGGAAATCATCAGTAAACGATTTTGATTTTCTCACTTCTCTCACTATATAAATCATCTCGACGACAAACACAGGTCGATTTTTTAGTACTTTTTACAAGGTGCATGAGTTCCATTGACACCCATACCATCTTTAAGTACGCTACCAAAACTACTGTATTGTTGGACGTCTACTCGAGTAAAAACCATGAAACGATTGAGCCTATAACCGTGCACTCTATCATTTCTGGTGCTATCATCTCGTTTCTTGATTAATTTTAATTATTTTTGGGGGAAAGAAAATATCATGGGCGCAAGTATGTACTGTTGCATATTTTCATAAATTACAAAAATAAAATATCTGTTCAGGTTTACTTTTGTTGGGTTTGAATTCAAAAGCGCATACCTTAAAAAATAGATCTATTTTTAAGAACACTCCCAGCAAACACGGTTCCCTCGGGCCTTCGTCGGTCGGATTTCGATTACCGAATTTGTCGTTATCGGCACGACGTCGACTTACGACATCGGACCAGCAGTATTTTTTGTCCGCTTTGCGATGTAGGCCCAATGTATGTTTGCCGATGCAGCGTTAGACTGTGGCCCGTCGTCGGACCAATGGTAAATTTTACTTTGCGCTGACATCGGCATACCGTCGCCGTACGATTAAGGTCCGATATGGTTTAATCACATGGTACGGACCATCCGCCCATAACTGCTTAATTTGGTTAGTCGGCGATTGACGGAGGTCCGTCAATGGTAGCTTAAAGCGGCCCGACATTGGCAAACTACAAAGTTTTGATAAAGCGGGTGCTTAACCAGTCGGGCTGGTTTAAGTGGCAGAAGAGGTGATTCTTGTAGAGAAGTACCACCATCTTGTCAAGTCCGCATTCTAGTTTTAAAATATCTTTGCTCATTATATATTCAATATGATCTTCCACTGTACAGGGAACATAGTTACATTAGCGCCATCTCTACATACTAGGAAGAAACTATTAAGCAGTTTAAAAATTTTAATGTGAGGTAATCGGACCATCGTCGGTTGCCGATTCTCGACCAATCAAACAAAATCCCAATCGGACCGTCGTCAGCCCTAAAGCAGATAAAGTAGGCGTCGGCATAAAGTCGACTATAGTAAATTGGGCCATCGGCATTTGCCAATTCTCGACCGATTAAAGAAAGTTCCTATCGAATCATTATCGCCCCTAATGCAGATAAGGTTTGCGTTGGCACAATGTCGACTATAGAAAATCGGGCCATCGTCAGTTGCCGATTCTCGTCCGATTAAGCAAAGTTCCAATCGAACCGCCGTCGACCCTAAAGCAAATAGAGTGGGCTTCGGCATAAAGTCGACTATAGTAAATCGGGCCATCGTCAATTGCCGATTTTCGACCGATTTAACAAAGATCCAATCGGACCATCGTCAGTCCTAAAGTGGTGTCGGCATAAAGTCGACTGTAGTAATGTGGATCTCCGTCAGTTGCTGAACATCGGGCCAGAGTGTAGTCGCCGATGCCGACACCCTGCCGACGTTGTCGACATATGCCCGATTTAGTGCCAATGATTTGTGTTTGCTGGGCTACTTTGAAGGATTTTTTAAGAAATGTGTGCACATTTTTTGATGATATGCATCTATATAAAGATGATGGATTTCTTAAAAAAACTTCGCCAAAGTGATTTATTAAACGAGCTCAATTCGTTAATTCAGCTCCAACTGCATATTCAGTTAAAATGGACAATTCACATCGATTCGTCAATCTAGCTCAATCTGGCTGAATGTATTATTTTAGCTGAATCCGTCAATTAAGCTCAATCTTTTAATCCAGTTTGATCCATCAAACCAGCTCAATACTCCAATCTTGCTCAATTAGTATTGAACACAGCAGATCTACATTTGTTACAAAAAAAAAAGTTTTTGATTTGTTGTTCAATCAGATTGATCCAGTGCAGAGTGGTTACTTTTATTTCCATTTTCTTAACCACAGTCCTTATTCAACATTAGCTATTTCCCCCTCGCCCTTCCAGCCCTACCCCTTCTATCCCTCCTTGCCTCCTTTTTCTCCACCACTTTACCTATGTCCTGTCGAGAAATCTAACAATTCCGGTGGTGAAATTTACATCAAAAACCGTTTAGGAGTTTTTGTGTGCTGCTGGAACAAACAAACAGACAAAAATTCTACAAATTAAGTTTTTGGAATCTATATTATTTATTTCGAAACTGACAATTTTTTAAAAAATATTTAATTTAGAGAAATGCTCTATACAGATATATTAATGTATATGTTTAGATTTCGGTAAGCCACTGGCGGTCTAAACTATAAGGGGAAACGCTATATATCCTCCTAAATAATTACACTGCTGCAAAAGATAACATTCTTGCTTTAATATGGGAAAATGGCACACCATTAAATGAAATAGCTGATAAGAAGTTATCTCTAATAGATTTTAATTGAGAGGGGGAAGGTTAAATCTCGAATATACCTAATTATGGTTGATATAGTGTTTTGCATTACATACAGGTTTCTAGTAACACAGAGCATTGTTTTTCATTAAGAATTTCTAAGTGAGTTCCAATCAAAACCAAATTTACAAAATATTAGCAACATTATTTTAATAATGATTTAATTGCATAGAGTTTTTCATTTTTTTTTTGTAACAAATGACGAGTTTTAGCTGATGATAGTTAGTTGCTCCAGAACGTGAAGTTGCCTTGTTGGTTGCCTATGCACAAAATAGATATTTTAAAGTGAGCATCGTGGTCCATATAGTGTCGCAACATTAAAAGCTCATTTTCAGAAAAAAATGCACATAGCAGGTTTTGGAGTGTCAACGACTCTATAATGAGTTTGAATCTGAGATAACTTACATGAATCCATCATTTAGGAAATTTTGTAAGTACCATCCATGGCTTGAGAGTTTAGGACTAACATATCTGGGGTAGGGCCACAGATTTCTTTGGTATATAAAGGCCGCCAGCAGCCCGTATTTGTTTCTCACGTACCTAAATGTATTTGTAGATAAAGAATTTTAACGAAAAGCAAAGTTAATTAAGGAGCGAGTTTTTTTGTCCAAAAAGAAACATTATGTATGCACACGAAACGTTTTTTTGCAAAAAAAAACAAAATTGCTTAGAAATACTTCAAAATTTTATTCAAACGAAACTTTTTAAAATATACCGCGTTATCCAATAGAGAATTATAGGAGGAACTCTTACTTTACCAGGGTATCTCGCGATATAATTTGACCGCTCAGCTAAGGTCACCATTATTATAAATTCCCTAGAAACATTTTAAGACTAGGTAGGTAGAATTTGTTTTCCTGAAAAATAATTGGTAAAACATTATATAAATCTTTGGTTTTAGAGATATTCGCTTGATGCTTGGTTAATTACTTTCAAATTAAAGGTAAATTTCTAAAGAAAAAATAACAATTTTGAAGGTAATTCTCAACAAAAAACGAAAATTTTAATCCTAAATTTGGAGAAAAAATATGAAATGAACACAAATATTCAGTAAACTTTTCTAAGATGAGTGACATCAATCCACTGTTAAAACTTTTTTAGGGAATTATGAATCACCATGTGTACATTGCATAATATCTTATAACCTGTTAAGTAACGTATCTCAAAATTAGCAATATTTTGACAAACTTTTTTTTCTAGAGCACCTGTACTTTTTTTATAACCCAGTATTGGTGGCGCTAATTAAGGAGTCAAAACATATGTTAAATATACGCCTTACCCAGACCAAACTTGTAGGCAACATCTATAATTTAGCCAAACATGGAAATATCAGAACAAAAGACATTGGCTTAGCTCCGGCATCTTGCTCATGCGCGAAATTTTATCAATCCAATGGGTTTCGGTTAGTTCCGACTAGCTTCGAGTCCCACGTCATACCTCTGCAATTGAAGCGACGCCATTTTTGCTGTTTATTTGTTTTGTTGTTTCGTATTTTTATTTGTGCTGCGCGTATTTTTCACTGTTAAACATTAGAACAAAAAAGTATGTTTAAAGATGCCGCTGTGTAAAAAAAAACATATGCTGTTGTTTATGGAGAACATCAGACAACAAAACAGGGGCAATACCATCGGAGGTATCGAGTGGAGAAGATTGAGAGGTTGGTAGCTTTTCTTGTTTTGGAAAACTGCACTATCAACAAGATTATACAGGGTGCTCTAAAAAACCAAGTTTACCCTAATATCTCCAGAACCAAAAGAGAGAGTGAAGTAAAATTTCACATAATTAGATGATTTATAAAAAAGTATCTTATTGGATACTAATTATGCTGCCATTCATTAAGTCAGATAGGGCGGAAACAATACTTTTTTTAACTGACATACACTGTGTATTTTCGAAAACTTGAATTGAGCTTTTCATTATGTTCTCAAAAATACCTTATATGATACATTTTTCCCTAACGGTTTTGAAATAAAATGACAAAAACTTTTAAATAAGAGCAATTATTTAGACAAAGAATCACCGAATATCTGTTTTTTGTTTAACTCATTGGTCTTATAGATATGTTTTTCCCATTTTATTTTAAAACCGTCAGAGAAAAAGGTAACATATTAGGTGTCTTGGGAAACAGAAGGGAAGGCTCTATTTAAATTTTTCAAAGTATACAGGGTATCTCATTTAAAAAAAGTATCGTCGCCGCGCTAGCTCCGCCCTCTTAATGGCGGGTGCGATGATTAGCATCCAAAAAGATACTTTTTCGTAAACCATCTAATTATGTGAAATTTTACTTCTTTTCCCCTTTTGGAGATATTAGAGTGGACTCGTTTGGTACTCCCTGTATTTCTTCCTCAATGGCAGACATCTATTTTTTTTTCTACGAAAGAAATAAAGAAAATCTATGATTTTTGAGAAAATTAAACAAATACCGAATCCTTTCTGTCAAACTGCCTTCGAGACATCGAATCTTAGACGATGACGCTGACGCGGCGCATGTGCAGAACAACGTTACTAAGCTTAACGAGATAATAGAGAGAGAAAGTACCGCACCGGTTGGTATAGTGGGGACATACCTGGTCCATCAACCTGGAGATCCGGGTTCGATCCCCGGGGCCGTCGGTAGTTGGACTTTTTCTTATAAAATTATAGTTAGTTTATTTCTTTAAAATTATCAAAAAATCTGTAAGACGGTTTAAACTTTTGGGGAGGAGGGGGGCGGTAACCGAATTTTTAATAGAAAAGGGGAAAATCTAAGCATTGCGTTAAGTTATTTATGAATATCTCAAAAACTAAGACACCCACTGAAGAACGGTTTTCATTTCCAGAAAGCCAAGTCGTAGGTTTATTTGGAAAGGTATTCGCTTTTGTTTAAAATTAAGTGGTACGAAAACAGTAGCGCCTCGTTTTGGAGAAATGTTAGAATTTCAGCTTTTCCAACTTCTTTGCAAGTTAATTTCTTTGTTCTGGTTTTTAGGTTCAAATTTCGAAATTATATTTATTGACTTTAAAAATTGACCCATTATCTTTCCTTTCTTTTGCGGCTTTTTAAAATATTTCCTGGTACAGATTACGCTACCCGTAGCCTTTTTAGCACAGAGGGTACCAAAATAATTGTTTTTTTTTTTAAATCTGCAGCATCAGGGACTTTATTTTTTTTGCCTATGGATATGTTGCCGTTTTTGTCCTTATGTATATTTTTCGAATAACGTTTAAATATGCGTTTTAATCTTGTCACAGTTTGTTTATTTTTTTTCCAATAGCGTCCTCAGCAACGGTTGAATTTCAAAAATCCACTAATTCAAAATTGTGAAAATTTTAACCTTTAAAATTTTTATGTTATTTTCGGAAATAGGGGCCCTTTTCATTCATCATTTATCAAAAATTATCTAAGGGTCTACTTATTATGCATGCTAAGTTTCACTGCTTAATTATTATTTTTCCTTAATAAAACTTTTTATCTTCCAGACTAATATGCGATTTTCGTATGAACTTCTGACTAGCATGGTTATAGAAGAACCTCTCTAGCATAGCCCCACCCCAATATTTTTGCATATATGGTAGCAGCTCTAAAAGGGAATGAATAGAACTACGAAAAAAATATAGCCTTATCAAAATCTCGCAAAGTTTGTAGAAATGCCAGCGAGAGATATTGCGTTGTTATTTTTTGAGGAAAATTTTCACAATTTTGAATTAGTGAAATTAAAAAGAAGCTGTGACAAGATTAAATAGCATATTTAAACGTTAATTGAAAAATATAAATAACAACAAAAATGGCACCATATCTATAGGAAAAAAAATTAAAGTCGCTGATGTTGCAGATTAAAAAAAAAACAATTATTTCGTTACCCTTTGTGCTAAAAAGGTCACGGGTAGCGTAATCCGTACCAGAAAATATTTTAAAAAGCAGCAAAGGAAAAGTAAAACAATGGGTCAATTTCTAAAGTAAATAAATATAATTTTGGAATTGAAACCTAAAAACCAGAACAAAGGAGATTATTTTGCAAAGAAGTTGAAAAAGCGGAAATTTTAACAATTTTCCAAAACGAGCCGCTACTGTTTTTGTACCACTTACTTTTATACCAAAACGAATAGCTTGTTAAATAAATCAATGATTTGGATTTCTGGAAATGAAAACCGGTCTTAAATGGGAGTCTTAGTTTTTGAGATAATCAAGAAAAACTTGAGTAATGTTTAGATTTTCTCCTTTTCTATTAAAAATTTGGTTACCGCCCCCCCTAAGAGACGTAGGCCGAAATTATTTGAGTTTTGATTGTAGTATAGTCATTATATTATGTCATAAAAGTTTAAAGAATTTTACACATTTTTTGAGAATTTTAAACAAATAAACGGACTATTACATAGTTTTGTGAGCCGTATGGAGTAGAGTAGACCGTGTGAGCTAGAAAGTAGGCTAACACGATTCCATACCGTCCCTTGTAGAGGACGTTAAGAGGACGGTACCATGTGATCCATATATTGATAGTGGAGCACGTTAAAGATCCCTAGCCCCGACAAAGAGGCTTAGGTCTAAATCTGCCTTCCTAGGAGGTGCTCATCGGACCGGTCTGGCGAGTGGGGTAGGGGAGCTTCAAATATATATATTTCAGGACTAAGATGACTTCGAGTCAGTCAATCCTGGGTTCTACTACTTGAGCTGGCAGATTATCTAATAAAGAGATATAGACAATAAAAAAAGAGAGAAGAGAGAGAGAGAGAATAAGGGAGATAAATAAGAGAGAATGTAGAGGGATATCTTTAATATATATATTTAAGCTAATAGTTATGAGTCAAAATATACTGAAATACTCTATATTCACATTAAAACGGCGGGGTTGCCTCTCTGTTAAAAAGTGATTTAAATTCTGTGTTTAGTATAAAGTTATGAACACCTTTATCTGCCTGCCAGCCAGTTGGTACTTGCAATGAACTCTGATAACATGAGCATTTTTGCGGGTCGATAAAATATCCACTTAATTTCCATTTTTTGGGGTAAAATTAAATTCATACCAAAGACCAAACTCTTTTTTACAATTCTTATGGTTCTATGGTATTCTTTTGTGCTTAATTTTGAAAATAATATGAACGCACAAAAAGCGTTTTTAGATAATTCTCCAATATAGATAACTTAAGTTTTAGTACTTTACGAAACGCCATTAACTAAAATTAAGCGCTTTGAGCCAAAATCATAATTAGCAACTTTGGTTGGTAATCATCTCTTCTACACATAACATCCGTGCCAAATTGCAAAAATCTCTCTGTTAAAAGCCTTGTTAAAAAAAAACTCACAAGGCAAATAATTTGTTGGATCGGCATATCCGTTTTATTTATCTTATTTTAACATTACAGAAAAATTAGGAACAACTTCAAAATTATTTTGTTCCTCGATGCTGGAGGCTGTGGTCTATTGAAATAAAAAGAATAGGATACAATGCTTGACTGCGGCAGACCAAGGTGATATGCTTCTAACTTTACAAATAATTATATCACTTTTTTTAAAAATGGAAACACTTCTCAAATCTCTAATTAATTTTACAATCAAGGGTAAACAAAGTTTTGAATTTTATAAGTTGCAGATAAACCACGGTCACCATGGAAGGCACGGTCTTGGTATACCAAATGACCTTGGAGATCGCCTTTTCCAATTCTGCCAGGAAAGGGATTTTGTCGTGTCAAATACTTTCTTTAAAGTTCCCAATAGGCGCCTATACACCTGGACTTCTCCTGCTGACACTTCAGAGAGGATCGTTAGGAATCAAATAGACTACATAATAATTAATAAACGATACAAAAACTGCATTAAATCAGCAAAAACCTACCCTGGCGCAGACGTAAATTCAGATCATAATCCAGTTATAGCCAAAATTGAATTTACCCTAAAGAAAAATCGCTCAACAAATAACAAACCGAGACTCAGGATTGAACAACTTCAAAATACCATGGAAGCAGCTGAACTAAGAGACGAACTGAACAAAAAACTTAGAGATATTGATATATCTACCAAACAAGATGCAGAAATGATCTGGACAGATGTCAAAAACGCCATAGTTGAAAGCACAGCACGTCTGTGCAAGGGTAAACTAAGGAAAAAAGAAACTTTGGATGACCGATGAAATCCTGGACCTAATGGATAAAAGGCGCAGTAAAAAAGGCACCGCTGAGTACAAGGAAATTCATAGAGAAATAAAAAACAAAATCAATTCAGCAAAACAAGAATGGCTAACATAACAATGTCAAGAAATAGAAGATCTGGATGCTAAACATGACACTTTTAATTTACACAAACGTATAAAGGAAGCGGCCGATTTAGTTAATAAGAGACAAACAGGAATCCTTGTTGACAGTGAAGGAAAAATCTTACCTGATAACAAAGAAAAACTAAAAGAATGGTACATAGAAAATCTCTTTAACGATGATCGGTCCGAACATCCAGAAGAATTCTCAAGTCAAGGCTTAGATATAACACCGGAAGAAGTACAGCATGCAATATCTTTAGCTAAAAACAGAAAAGCAGTAGGGCAAGACGAAGTATACACTGAAGTTTTAAAACTTATCAAAAACGAAAAATCGCTGAATATTCTTGTCAAACTTTTCAATCTGATTTATCGCAGTGGTAAAATCCCAGCTGATTGGCTAAAATCAACATTTGTTACATTGCCTAAAAAACATTCAGCAAAGAAGTGTAGTGATTACCGTCTAATTAGCCTAATGAGTCATATGCTAAAAATATTTTTAAAGATTAGTCATAAGAGAATTTATAAAAAAATACCAATTCTTCATGGGCGATACGCAGTTCGGATTTCGTGGAGGCTTCGGGACAACAGAGGCGTTATTTGGAATTCAAGTCTCGGTTCAACTGTCTAAAGATGTGTCACTGCCAGTATATGCCTGTTTTATAGATTATGAGAAGGCCTTCGACCGAGTCCAGCACGAAAAGCTTATGGAATCTCTTAAAGAAGTTGGTCTAGATGATCGAGATCTAAAAATAATTGCCAACCTATACTGAAGCTAGACAGCTCAAATAAAAGTTGATGGTCAACTGTCCGGAGAAGTCCGAATAAAAAGGGGTGTTCGCCAAGGCCGCATATTGTCTCCGTTGCTATTTAATATCTATAGTAATAAAATTGTCGAGAATGCACTTCACAACTGCGAGGAGGGTCTAACTATAAACGGCATAAAAGATATGCTGACGACACCGTCATAATTGCGGATACGTTGGAAGGCCTGCAAGAGCTGATAAATCGAGTCGCAGTCGAAAGTTCGCAATTTGGGCTTAACTTGAATGTTGGAAAAACAAAATGGATGGTTATAGACAAGCACAAAAGCATAAGAGGCATACTGGAAGTAAATGGCCAACAAGTCGAACACGTAGAATCGTATAAATACCTGGGCTGTCACCTCAATGAAAACTGGGACCACATGCAAGAAGTCCGTGCAAGAATTGAACAGGCTAGATCATCCTTTGTCAAAATGAAATCAGTGTTGTGTACGCAATCTTAATACTACTCTCCGAATTTGCGTGCTTCGTTGTTATGTGTTTAGCATTTTGTATTACGGCGTAGAGGCATGGACACTAACTGATGCCATGTGCAAAAAATTGGAGGCATTCGAGATGTATTGCTATCGTAGAATGCTCAGGATATCTTGGGTGGACAAAGTACGTAACGTGGATGTTCTTCTTAGATTGAATAAGAATCTTGAAGTTTTCTTTACCATCAAAAGACGTAAACTTGAATATTTTGGACATATTTTGAGAAATGACAAATACGAACTCTTAAAATTAATAATAGAAGGAAAAATTGAGGGCAGAAGAGGTCCGGGTCGCAGACGTATATCATGGCTTAAAAATCTTAGACAATGGTATGGCGTTAGTACTACGACACTTTTCAGAAAGGCAGTGGATAGCGTGCAGATCGCGCTGATTATAGCCAGCGTTCGAAGAGAGCATGGCACTTGAAGAAAAAGAAGAAGTTAAACCACAGCCAGGATAAAAAAAAGAAAACAAAATAAATGTATTATATAGTTATTTGAGTTACAAGCAACCAGTATTTGTAAAGAACCTAACTTGTACAAAATAAAAATTAGTGATTGTAAATTTAATAACAGATACTGATAGTTTAGAAATTTATAAAAAATGACATAATTAAATTCCAAGTTGCTTTAAACCACCCTAATTAATGGAGCACCTTCTTGTCGCTCATTCCGGTGTCTCTCTTTGTCAGGTAGTTCCTACTCTTTGAGTAATGTAAATTGATTAATTTGGTTTTGAGGCTTATTACTTCCTTATTTTATTAAAATTATTTATAAGGAATTTTTTTTTTTAAGAAAGTCATTTCTGTATAACCTTTTATTTGAATCTTAAGGGCTTAATTAAAATTTTGGTTATTTTAACGTTAACCGACACTTAAACTTAAGTTTCATGTAAAGTTGTTTTTATTTTTTTAACCCTTTTGTGCTCAAGAAATATAAAATTCTCATTCCTTCTTCT
The DNA here is from genome assembly GCA_963921995.1 of Oxystoma pomonae. Lineage (NCBI taxonomy): Eukaryota > Metazoa > Arthropoda > Insecta > Coleoptera > Brentidae > Oxystoma > Oxystoma pomonae. Next base: position 86,056,514 of record OY998166.1, on the reverse strand, counting down.
GTCCTTTGTTGGATGGTATTCCTGATTGATTGATTGATTTAACCTCTAAAGAAATTCATAATAGTTTTCAAGACTAGTGGCTAAAATAGTGCTTTTTTACAAGCGTTGGTTTAAATAACGAGCACAGCGAGGTATTTAAAAACGCAACTAAAAAAAGCATAGTTTAGCCGCGAGTTGTTAACACTATTTTTTTAATACTCCATAGCAATGTGCCTTTTTACTCGGTGATGTTCATTGTTGCGACATTTTAATCATTGACAGTTTCATATTTTGACGATGTTTTTAAATGGTTTTTTCGTAAATACTTGGTGAAAACTGGCAGAAGTGGCTTAATTTTAAACAAGACAAACAAACCGGGTAAACTCAAGTTTATTGATGTTAAACTGCATCATTACACATAAAGAGGTTGACATCCGTAATTTATAATACTAATATAATTGCACCTAAGACCAATTGGAATTATCGTCAAAGCAATATTTTCAAACCGTTCAAAATTCCGACCGCGCCTACAGACTAGGATTCCCCAGGGTGAAAGTGGGGGTTTGTGGGGTAGGGAAAGATTTAAAGTTTGTGGGGATAGTCAAGAGGGATTAAGGAACAAGGTTTCGCGATTTCTCGATAGTACGTGCAAATTAAATGGTGTTCGACTCCGAAGAAGCCTTAAGAGTCGTATTCGATACTACATTGACCTCTGTGGGGTAATTCGCGACGTGAAAAATATTATATTTTTCATGCATACGTCTCTCAAAGGCTCAGATATATTCCTTATGGCTTGTTGATTTTTGGTTAAATTCCACCAAAGCTGCTGAGTTTGTAGAGCTCTTGGTCTTTACAAAAAGTGAAATTTTGTTTTTCATTCCAACGACCAGATCTTGACCTATTAGGGACATTCTGGTACATACGGTCGTATTTTTGACATTTCCGCGCGCAACTAGTAAATATACTGAGTTACAAAATTTTTGACAGTAAATCTCCCAAGCGGTTTATTTACTGACCTTACAGTATTTGATATGCTGAATCAAAAAATGACAACAAAAATCTCTCTCGGGTCAAGGTTTTATTGCGACATTTTAAATAAAATTTGATATATATAAGGTATAAATGAATATATGAACTAAATAATAAATAAATTAACTAAAAGATAGTTGTTGATGATTTTCTGGAATAATGTGCCTCAGGAATGTCTATTGTGGCAGTCCAACAGTAGCCGGCTAACATATTTGCACTACACCTTCCTTGTTGTCTTTTTTCCATGCCTAAAATATCTTGATGAAAACGTTCACCATGTCCATCGCTGATATCCTCAAGATTTTACGGAAAGAAATTCAATTGGGAATAGAGGAAATTGTTTTATAAGCAGTTACCAATTGGTTGAAAAGAATCTCATAGTGGTCAGGCTTCTTGTTCCCTAAGAAACCTTTTACCACGTTTTTGAAAGAATCCCAAGCAGTTCGCTCCAAAGTATTTAACTTTTCATCAAAGTTGTCATCTCGTATAAGTTCTATTATCTGGGGACCTAAAAAGTTACCTTCTTTAATTTTAGCGACACTAATTTTGGGAAACTTTTCTTTTAAATATAGAAATCCTGGCCCATTTTTGTCTCTTGATTTAACAAAAATTTTCATTTTAATATGAAAAGGTGGAAGATATATTTTTTTTAGGTTCAACCACATGGGGATTAGCAACGTAAAAGCCGTAATTTTTTCTTGCAGTGGTTCTCACGATCACGGCTGTTCCATAGAGAAAGAAAACAGCAATATTTTTTGTAACCGCCGTCTAACCCAAGTAAGATAATTTTAAGACCTCCACATATGTTTCATTGGAAATTTTCGTACTGAATCTTCTTTAAAATGAGCTTCATACTCTCATAAGTCTCTTTTATATTAATATCATGCGCTAAAGAAACTGAAGGGAATATGTTGCCGTTATGAAGAAGAACAGCTTTTAAGCTAACTTTGGAAGAATCTATAAATAAAAGCCACTCGTTTGATCGGTGCTCATGACCAAGGGCGTCCATTACGGCAGGAACATTATTACAGTACACAATATCCTCTTATTGAGAAAAAAAATCCTTAAAATTTTCATGATGGTTTCTAAAGTAACATACTTTAGTCTCGGGGTCAAGAAGGTTCCACCCTTTTAGTCGGGATCCCAGAAGTTCAGCTTGTTTTTTGGACAAATTTAAATCACGCACCAAAGGTCGCCGTGTGTCAATAGGTGACGCTTATTAGAAGCGTCTACCTTAAAACTTGGATCCTGTTGATCTGCATTAATCTCTACATTATCATCTTCAGAGCTCGTATATGTGTCAATAGATAATTGAGTTTCTGGAACATGAATTTGCTCGCTATGAGGAACTGGTCAAATCCCTGAAGGTAAATTTGGATAGTTTGTAGTGTGTTTTAATTTACTTGTGATTCCTGTGGTGTTTGTTAAACAGAAATAACAATCTGTAACGTGATTTGTTGGTTGCAAACGGAATATATCGGGAACCATTTGTCTATCCTGTCTAAAGTCTAGTATATGTTACACGGGAAATACGAGGAGCCCAATTTTTATCCTGACCTTTACGTACTGATAATTAATCCAAATAACTTGAACCAAGACGATGCAACACGACTGAATATAAAAGTTAAATTCTAGGATCAAAATTTTGAAAAAATATCAATACAAGTTTAAGTTACAAACCGTAGTTTTTAACATGCCATAATTAGTACACTTCTTCGAAAAACAAAATGTATTTAAGACACGGCAATGTACAAAAGGTTCAGCACAGTCTAAAGCTATCGTATGTTGAAAAATTCGGTAACTACCTATGTCAAAAAATAAGAAGTTATAAGATATGACTCGGATCGCAAATTTAAAGTTCAGTGTCTCAAAATCTGGTTGATGCAATGAAAAACAAAATCACATTTTGGTTAGGTGACGGAGCTTTACAAATTCTAACTTTGATGAAATTTGACCGAAAACGTTATTCAGTTCTTAAAATTTTTTCTTGTCGCAGCATTTTTTTTGTTTGCTTGGAAATGTCAAAACTGTCAAAATGGTCGCGATTCTTCAGAAACGACAGAAAATGTCACCCGTCACACTTCTGGAAAGTGGCGATTTTTACTTATTTTTTTAACTTTAACGTTATACAGTTCAATTTTTTGATGAGAGGACTGACGTCATTTTTGCCTCTGAAAACGTATTTCTTTTTTGTCAGCAGTTGTTCATGTCAAATAATTTGTTGCTGTCAGTAACAGTTGAAACAATCAACGACATGACTTTTTTTACATATTTATTGTCGCTGTCTAAAACAATGTATCAAATGACGTTAGTCCGCTCATCAAAAAATTAGACTATAAGAGAAAGAAAAATTTAATATTTTAAGGATATTCTGTAGGACTGGTTTTACGGCGGAGCAAATAATAAACCTTAAATTCTATGCTTACCTATGGGTTTCTATGGTAAAAGTTTTAAAGGTTTGTTTACACACAAAAATAAGCTTAATAAAACATATTTCTAAGTTTAAAAAAGGGTTTTTCACAAAAACTGCTTACAAAAATTAAAATTTACATATCTTTTATTTACTGGAACAGTACTAAATTTTAAGGAATATTAGCAAATAAGACCTGACAAACAATTAGTTAGTGTAAACTTGAGTTTAAAAATAAACAGATTTTTTCAAAAGGGCGAGATTTTCTGACGGTTTTTCAAAAATCGCGACCAATTAACAAAATTTAAACGCACAACTCAGTCATGGTCAACGTAACTAAAAAAGATGATTAAGAACTACTCGGTAAAACTGTCTTACAGAGTAAAAATTTACGTATATGAAATTGTACGGAAAGTGCCTGTTTTCTGGTTGGTTAAAAACATAAAATTTATCATCTAATTACAAAATCAATCCGCATATTTTGGTGACCTTCGTAGCAGCCGTTCTGCTCGGTAGCTTGCACGTGAGCCTATTTTATATTCATAGTGTAATTTTTTGTCAGTCCTGATACACCCCGCAATGTCACCAAATTTTTACGTGATGGCCGATCCTACATAACGTTAAGTCGCAATTGACCTGAACGGAATTTACTTTTATTGGGTGCGCCAACAAAACCCGGACGATTTTGCTTAACTATCTGCCTTGACTTGTAGTTATCAATTTCTCATCATCACTAGGTTAAACTACATAACTATGAGATACTATAACGGCCTTGCCATTCCATTTTTCTAAAAAAGGTTGTAGTGATGATAACTCTCCTAATCAAGTTAGCCTGGGAAAAAAGCAGAGCCAAAAACCCTTTTCAACGCGAGCAGACTGCGTCAGGCATTCGCAGTAAATTTTTTGCCTCTGACCTTGCCCAGGGCCAACCCTGATTTTTACATTATTTTGTTTGTTTTTGAAAGTTATTATTGGGAAATCAAAATAAGCAAAGCGCCCTCTAACCTAAAGCCCCCAACTATCCTAAGGCCCCCGATACCATGGCAACTGCAGGTGTTTAGTCAACAAGGGTCGCAGTGGGACAGAAGAGTATTTTTACGTTTTCTGACAGAAAATCATTCGAGGTTATGTTTATCTTTCAAAAATATGTTTTCGAAAACATTGTCCTAAAACTAATATGAAACCACTCCGCTTGTGCGGTCGCCTGCCGAAAATGGCCTAGCGCTGCGCGGGCATTACCCCGAGTTTATCAAAGAACCAAGAGAACTTTACTGGCTCGCTGGAATTATTAGGAATTCGCATAGAAACAACAAAAAACGCCTATAACCTCACATAATTTGGTTTTTATTTTGATGAAATAATTTTTTTAAAATTTAAACTATTGCGGCATAGTCAGGTGCAAGTTTACTAATGAAATCTTGGAGAGCAAAGGATAGATTTTAGATCCCAGCCTCAGTTTCAAAAACACACGGATACTTCAGTATTAACAAAGCAGGTCATTAAAGCTCCATTTAGAGGTTGGAGAGACTCTTGCTAGTCGTTGACGCTCTTGTTTAAAATAGAATATGATTATTTCGTCTAGCGTCAACAGCTTTTTAAGTTAACCTGTTGTCCTAAAACCAGTAGTAGCAGCTAGCAGGAGTGTTTCCAATTCAATTATAAATGCATTTGTAAATGCAACTTTAAACATTACACCCAGTTACTTTAATATGTAATTGGGTGAAGTTTCTTTAGCAAGTAATTCTGCAGTAAATGGTTTTCTTTTATTTTAGTATTATTAGTATTAATATCAGTATTTAGTATTAGGGAATATATTGATATCCAGTAGATATTTTCGGAGTCTTTAAGCACACCAACGGACATGTACTGCATTAGCAGAAACCGAGGCACAAACACAATAGAAAAAGTTATTGTTTTTGTCTGAAAAATCAAAATAAACACGCGGTCACATGGACCTAGAGGGTTATTTGCGCCATGGTACGGTACATCGGCGGTAATGATAGTAAGGCAAGACTTACACGGACGCGTGCCACACCGCACACACTTTACGAAAAAAGCGAACGTAAAAAAAACTTATGTGCTTTAGCGGCGCGGAATGCGAAGTCAAAATAAGTAACCTAACCCCAAATTTTTGACCCGGTGCTAAAAAAACTCTGGTGTCCCACTAGACAAACATAAATAAACTCTCCGCGTTGCCATGGAAAATAAATGCAATGACGTAAAATTTTGCAAAAAAATCAGATAGCCACTGTTAAATTGATTTCCAAATTGGTACACATTGTGCGGCAATTATTACGTGGTTAATTATAGGGGTTAAACAGAGTCAACCAATCTACTACGCAAAGTATGAAAAAGGGTTTTAAACCAGTAATTATACCACGCGCCGATTTTACCGGAGTTTTTGGAACACATTAAAATCTTTCACTTGTAAAAAAATTTAGAGATGAGAAAAAATACAAAATTGGACTTTATATTACAAAATAAGTGTTTTATATCAAAAAACGCAAAAGCTAAGAAACCTCCAAATCAGTTACTTCAACCGAAAAGAATCCAAAAACAAAAGATCAAAACATCTTGGGTGGAAAAAAACGAAAATTCAAACTTGGATGAGCATCACAAAGAAACAAAGCGGAAAGAGAAATGATTAAACGATGTTTCGCCCTGGGCAAGCCACGTGGACTCATCAGTGGTTTCACCGGTTAGCCTCTCCGAACATCATTAAACACCATCATACACTTTGATTTCCAACTTTAAATCACTTACAATTAGGCATCGTTCCGCACTTGCACTTATTTAAGTCACGTGAACGGTGACCAGTGAAACCACTGATGAGCCCATGCTGGTTGCCCAGGGCGAAACATCGTTTAATCATTTCTCTTTTCGCTTGGGTCGGCACTCAAGATCTTTTGTTCTTTTGTTTTTGGATTTTTTCGGTTGAAGTAACTGATTAGAAGGTTTTTTAACTTATTTCTTTTTTATTTTAATTGCCTTAAGAGCATAACCCTATTGGAAATATTAACATGCCAGGACGAACCCGTATTGACTTAGATAAGTACCAGTGCGGAACGATGCCTGTACACACAACTACACAACCACAACAAAATGGATTCGTAGCTTACGGCAGTGGTAGTGGTTAAGTATCATCGCAAACGTAGTAATTACCACAACCATTGCGAAGTGTGAAATACCTTTCCAAAATCTCTCTATGCTCTTAGACTTAAAAAATACTTTCGACGCGGTTTCTCACCTAATTTTTCTCAATCGGTTTGAAACGCAGTTTGAAACCACTTGGAATTCGTGGTTTAGTACAAAGAATTTTTGGATCCTACTTAGATGATAGATACCAAAAAGTAAAAAACAATGACATTTATAGTCAAGTTCAAAGAGTCAAGAGAGGCGTACCCCAAGATACCTATTGCTTGTGCTGGATGCAATCCGGTTTTCTAAAAAAGTGTTTTCCCCTTAAGACGAATTTCACTTACACCTGGTGCGATTTACTTAAAGGGTTAAGATGACTTTAGGACGGTCCTAAGTTTAAGTGAAATTTTTGGTTTTAAGCATTTTAAATCAACTTTCCTTTTATTTTGGACATAGTTTCGTTTATAAGAAGAATTTAATTAATGGTTTATGATCCATTGCATAGTTGATATGGGAATTAAATTACAATCTTTTGTTGGATTAAACAAGAAAATTTTGGTTTAGGAGAAATAGTATTATGGGGGTTGCCTAGGGACTAAATTGGAACTTTTAATCCCGAGACAAAAATAATTTGTCGAGGGATTAAAAATCACTTTAGTCCTGAGGTGTATACAGTATTTTATGCACTTCAGGAGAATAAAAATTAAAAAAATTGTGAAAAATATTTAAAAAAAAACTTCCACTGTAGGTACTCTAATAATCTTGAATGTCAAAACAAAACGAACACCAACATTACTAGATGTCAAATCGATAACATCTTAGTGTGCATAAACTTCAAAATACATGCGTTGCTATGAACATAAACAATACATCTGCATTGCTATGGCAATAAACAATGCATGTGACGCTAATAGACTGAAAATTCGAAAAAAATCGCGTTGTTCAAATTGACAAAAATGGATGTCGAGAAAGCTGCGGAAAAGGTTATAAGTCAATTATTCCCATAGAAATCCCAGAAGATTTATGAAAAACAGTTCATAGAATACCGCTCTTAGTGTGCCGAGAAAAAAGTTGAAAATTTTTCTGAGGAAAAACCACTTTTGGCCTACTTTTTCGGGAAATCAAAGAGGATCAAGCCTTCAACCGTTTGGAGTCAGTATTCTATGCTTAAAGCTAAAATAATTCAAGAAAGGAACGTAGACATCAGCAAGTACGCCAAATTGGTTGGATTTTTGGAAAGAATAAACGACGGATATAAGCCCAAGAAATTAAGAGTGTTGGATTCGGAACATATCAATCAATTTTTAGAAACGGCGCCAGATAATGAGTTCCTTGTACACAAGGTAGGCTTTATTACTTATTTTTCCACACATACATACATAACATTCCACACTGATCAAATTCAATTGTACTAAAAGTCAATTTTTTTGTTACAGGTTGCTTTGATTATGGGGGTTGCCGGGGCCTGTCGTGGTCAAGAATTGTTCCAGTTAGATTGCAAAGATGTTAAGGATCATGAAGAATTTTTCCTAGTAAACATCAGTAACACAAATACCACAAAGATCGCTCGTTTGTAATCAAAGCATCTTCCTCTTCATGAGATATCGTATTGGTAAGAAAATACATTGGGCTGAGACCGTATACTGCAAAGCACTCTAGATTTTTTGTTTACTACCGAGACGGACGGTGTACCAATCAACACATCAGTAACACAAATACCACAAAGATCGCTCGTTTGTAATCAAAGCATCTTCCTCTTCATGAGATATCGTATTGGTAAGAAAATACATTGGGCTGAGACCGTATACTGCAAAGCACTCTAGATTTTTTGTTTACTACCGAGACGGACGGTGTACCAACCAACACATCAGTAACACAAATACCACAAAGATCGCTCGTTTGTAATCAAAGCATCTTCCTCTTCATGAGATATCGTATTGGTAAGAAAATACATTGGGCTGAGACCGTATACTGCAAAGCACTCTAAATTTTTTGTTTACTACCGAGACGGACGGTGTACCAACCAACCTATTGGGAAAAACACTTTTGGGCATCTGCCAACAAAAACTGCCCAATTTTTTGATCTTCCAGAACCACAATTGTATACACTGCTTCCATAGAACGTTAGCGGATTTTAGTGCGAACATTGATCAATTGAAGCGACATGGTGGGTGGAAGAGTACCACCGTCGCGGAGGGGTATGTAGAAAACTCGCTCTTCCAGAAAAAACAGTTTCTGACCATATTCAAAAACACAACCTCTTCTCCAAGAAATACCATCTAATCACGAATACTTCAAGTTCTTCTGAACCAAACGATTTTGATTTTGACGAGAATCATATTGTCGAGCGATTACAAGCAAATCAATGCAAGAAAATGTTTTCTCTTCATGTGAAATTTCAACGACTGTATCTAGTAATAGATCAGAACAGCATAGAGGTTCAAAGAAAAATATGTTAGTGCAGAGTTTGGTTTGTGAGAGTTCCAATCAGCCTCCATTTTTCAACTGTAATAATTGTTCAAATATAAATCTGAATATCTTTTTTATATGGATGAGGGTTTTCTGAAAATTTATTTTAAAATTTAGTACTCCCTCACGTCTAAATATTTAAACCTGTGAGCGGATACAATTTTTAATACCTATCTACACTGAAAGAAGGCTTTGGAACAATAACGAACATTTAGTAACAGTAACCAAAGGCGTTGCCCATATTTGGCTTATTAGATATTTGTCTCCAGGTAACAACTCATAAATTTCAATGTTTAAAAAAAAATATTTATTAACGCAATCAAAATCGTTTGAAATGATAAATATCTTTAACAAAATCCTACATAAGCTATTAATATATCGTTGGTATTTAAAAATAAACGAGTTTAATTAATAATATACTATATATTTATCACAAGAATCATTATTAATAAATATTACTAATAAAGTAAACAGTAAGATAATTATGCTCGCCACTGAAACTTAATTTTTCGCTCTTTTTCTTTACTACCACAACATCCGCGGAATAGACTATAAATTTTCAAAAATTGGGGACGTAATTCTAAGGTCACTGGTCGCGTAACTCTCAGATCGCTTAAGACGGGAAGTTGCTGGGTCCTGGAAAACACTCGTCCATCTATCGGTGAGGATTATCTGGAAAAAGAATATGCAGTCAAATTCTTGGAAAAAGAAACTAGTAGAAAATCTACAAAAAAAATTTTAATCAATAAAAGTACTGTCTTGTAGATGGCATAACTTTGTCTCTCTGCACACAAACATATGCTTAAATTTGTGCATTGTCCATAACGTTACTAGTTAAACCCGACCTTATTTTTATAAAACAAAACCCTAAAACTATGGCATGCATTATAACTTATGGTAGGGTCATGATGAAGTTTAAAATAATTTTGTTTACCTCTTAAAATATTCTCAAAAACAGAAACGTTACTGATAAATTTTAAGCCTTTCATGACTGAACCAATAATCTAAGAATTTATGCATTTGCTTACCTTTGAGAATGGTCAATGTGGATTCATACAGTCCGACATTACTTGTTCTAAAGAACAATTTTTATCTGCCCAAGAATTCGAAAAAACTCCAAAAGGGACTCTTCCGTTGACCGAGACGCAACGACTAACTAAACAAAATGTCAGAAACGACAATTCTGTGCGTGAGCGGGAACAGAATTCTCCTGTGTCGACAAAATTATATTAGGCGATAATATCGCTTGTTAATAGTAACAAAAATGTTTGTTTCATATGTCGAATTCAGACCCTTATAACTAAAAAATCTTGCCATAACATTATACAATTTTTTTTGTTTCAATAAATATTTTTAATAATAATTTTTACAAAGAAATATTTACCAAAATTAGAGAGTTGAAGTATTGACATCGAAGGCGTTCTGTTACCTTAAAAGAAAGAGTATTTTGGTTATACTTAATTTAAGGCAATTAATATTTAAAGTAACATCAAAACATTAAAGAAACAATTGGAATTATTTTTATAACCAAAAACTTTAAAAATGGTTTGCTACCAATATTTAATAATATTTGCTGGTAATATTTTTTAGTAAGCACAACAAAAACCTGGTTTACCAAATATTTGTTAATAATAAAATCGATTGTTTTGTCAGTTAAACCCTTTGTTTTTTATATACCTAACGCTTTTAAATCAAAGCCAAGATAAACTACTCAACATGCATTTAAAGTTGTCACGACGTAACCGGCACTACATAGAATTTTTCTGAAAGTAACCACAACTTACCCGCTCTAAGTGCCTTTATACCATACCGCGAAGAAATTCCTTAAGTGGGGAAAATTCTCCGGTTTTTATTACGTTGCCACGACTTCAAAGCTAGGTAACAAATACCACACTGCTATATCGCAACCACGTTTCTGATAAGTCGTGAATGCGCTTTTTTATATGATTGAGTCGAAAAATGAGTGGATTAGTTCCAAAATATCTATTCGGTTCTTTTTGGTAACATTAATTCATACATGACAAAGTTAATAACAAAACAAACAATGTCGTCAAATTTGTTAGTTTGGTTATGGCTAGTATGCATGTATATGCGATCAAAAAGTTTCACAAGTAGAGTGTCAAAATTCAAGTGCGAAGAAAATTTTAATATGAAATATACGTCACTTTTATTGCAAAAAACAAGCCTGCCCTCACAATTCTGCCGTTTTCTTGCAGCTAATGAAATGTTTTCGTTGTGGTTTTTGGCGTTATGTTTCCTCAACCAGCAGTTGTTCCTCTCAAAAAGTCTTGAGATATCAACGTTTACTCATCATAAGTTAATTTGGGTATAAAACTATTTATTTCTTTATTATTAGGGCTCCAAAAACTAAAATAAAAAAGGCAGATTTTTTGTAATACGAAAAAATATTTCCGACCGAGCGAGATTCCCCGATAAGAGAAAATGTTACTTTAAAAAAGTGGCGACTTAGAAGTGGTCATAAAAAGTTATTTCCGCCACAAAAAATTTGTAGTGAAAGAATCCTTTTTTTACTCTACTAAAGACATTAAATCGGAAACCGTAAAAAAAGTGACAGTTGTCTTAACTGTCATTTACTGTTATGGGGAAAACCACTGGTGCGATTACACATATTTTCGAGTAGGGACTCGAAATACACTATATTGAGGTCGAGAAACTCAAAATTGATATTAGTTTTAACATCTGTCAAACCCTATCAAAATGGCGGAAAAATAATTAATGAATTTGAAGTTTTTGGGAAAGCAAATACCGTTTTTTTACTCTCCTGAAGACAGTAAGTCGTAAACCGTTAAATAAGTGACAGTTATGTTAATTGTGATGGGGAAAACCACTGATGCGATGACACATATTTACGAATGAGGACTCGAACTACACTAAATTGAGGTCGATGAGCTCAAAAATTTCATTAATTTGGACGCATGTCAAACCCTGTCAAAATGTCCAATAAATAATTTATGAACGAATTTTTGGAAAAGCTAATACTTTCTTCTTACTCTTTTAAAGTTAAAAGTGATACTTTTTTCAACTGCAATCTATCGTAATGGGGAAAGCTATTAGTGCAATGACAAATAGGTGTTTAAAAGCGGAGGACTCAAACTTCACCAAGTGGATGCCGTTGAACTTAAAACTTTAATTTGTTTTGGCATTTTTCAAACCATATCAAAATGAAGCCAACTTTTTAAATACTCGGTGTACAACCTTGTCAAGGTACTGTTCCCCACTACTTATTGTAATGAATTAAGTTTACACCGCACGAGTAATATATAACATTTTATCTACGACCTGAACAATAATAACTTTATTGCGCGGTGCGGTAATAAGACACACTTATCGTTCAGGTAGAATATAAAATTACCTACGTTATTGAAAATCTGTTAAAGGCAAAAGAAATCTTGGTAGGTACTTTAAATAAATAAAGAAATAAGGAGTTCAAATCTCGTTCTTTTTCTTTCTTTTATCTTTATTTATTAAATTATATTTAATTTTTTTCATGGATAACAATCAAGAGATTCTGCATGGACTTTTTATTATATTTTTTACACATATTTTTTTAAAAACTAAAGTTTGTGTACATTCGTAGAAACATGTTTTACTTCACTGGCAGTTTTGTTAATGATAGTTAAGACAAGTATCACTTCTTTTACAGTTTCCACTTTGTTATTTCTTAGAGACGAAATAAAGTACACATGCTCTCTTTAAAAGCGCAATATCACAAATTATTTATTTTCCATTTTGACAGAGTCTGACATGCGTCAAAATTAATGACATTTTTGAGTTCATCGAACTCAACTTAGTGTAGCTCGAGTCCCTATTCGTAAATATGTGTCATCGCAACAGTGGTTTAATGACAGTTAAGACAGCTGTAACTTTTTTAACGGTTTACGAGTTAACGTCTTCAGCAGAGTACAAAAAAGGTATTTACTTTTCCAAAAACTTCAAGGGTCAAAACTAATAACATTTTTGAATTCATCGACCTTAATTTAGGGTAGTTAGAATCCCCACTCGTAAATATGTGTCATCGCACCAGTGGTTTTCTCCATAACAGTAAATGACAGTTAAGACAACTGGCACCTTTTTTACGGTTTACGATTTAGCGTGTTCGGTGGGGTAAAAAGAAGGTATTCGCTTTTCCAAAGACTTAAATTTCATTTGAGTTTGAGTTTGACAGGTGTCAAAATAAATGTCATTTTTAAATTAAGCGTTATCATTTTAGTGGGAATTGATGCTGTTTTTGCCGATATCGGTCATCATAAGCATGATAATAATAACCTCATCCCAAACTTTGGCAGCTATTATTGGCTCACTCTGTAGATATCGGCACCTGTACTGCCGCAATAACATACCTTGACGGCGTTAAAATCCCACTGAGATCCAGTTTCCATTTAAATTGTGCGTGGTTCTTTAAAGTAATTTCCTTGTTGTGGCGTTCAACGTTGGCTACTTGAATGAGATTTAAATTTATTGAAGCAAATAAGTAACGAAAAGAAGTCGGGGCTACCGCAAATTCACGAATAAGAAGGAACCTTGGAGGGACGGGAACTTGGTATTGTCCCATAGTGGGAAGGAATGCCCGCAAACGGCACTATAAAAGAATACGACTAAGAGGTCATTTCTGGGGGTGATTATTACGTAAGGTGCACTTCTACGCGATACGAGGAGTATTCCAAATTTATAGTCCCAAATTGTTATTCTAAGGACTACACTACTACTATAAGTACGTTGCGTATTTTGGTGTGTCTTTAAATAAATATGAAGGGAGGCCTCGTACAAAAAAAGTCAAACATGTAGCGTCTTTGGCTTTGTGTTAAACCCGTTAGGAGTACCCTAATTAGAGAAATATTTGTGAGCGGAATAAATGCCAGCCAAAACAATTAACTAAAGAAGAATACTTCAAACGTATTTAAAAAATTAAACTTTTTAAACTCTAATCGGCACAGTGCTCCCTTGCATAGTTGATATGGGAATTAAAGTACAACTGAATGTTCAGCAGTTTTAACAATTTTTATTATTTTACAACACGATTTTGTCAACTTTACTCTGGAGGGCAAAGTTTTATGCATGGCGAGTTAATAGAGTTTTACACATAGGAATAAAGTTAAAGTTTGAAATGTTAAAATTGTAAATAAAAATAGACACTTTTTTTGATGATTGCTTTTAAAAATGTTAGTCGTCTTGAGTAATGAGAAGATATTTGATCTGTCAGACCTTTTTGTTTAAACCCAATGAAAATTTTGAAATCCGACCATTTGATTTAAATGACAGAAGATCGTTTTGAATCTCGAAGACTTTTACTTTAAAGATCTTTTGTTTAATTAGTTTAAAGGCTTTTGCAATTTACTACCTTCCAACTGATAAATTCACTTACATTTTAACTAGGGGTTAATACAAAATTAAATATATTTGGAAAGTAAGCCTCTTGGTAAAACACTAGAGTTAAAAATAATTACATAAGACCTGATTTTAAATATATTAAAGCCAAAGTTTCATTACAAAACATGCAGGTTGTTGATTAAAAATAAGAACAAAATAATTTTATCAGGTGTCAAGACAATTTACTTGTCACTGATCTTAATAAATTATAAAGTGCTTTTTGAAAGATAAAATATGCCGATGACAATAATCAGACTGCGTTATGGCTAACACAAAATCCAAAAAAATAATTTAATGTTTTTTGCCAGAAAAGGAGGAAAAGAATTTTAATTCACATTGACCGCCCAGTACCCAAGAATTCGACCTAAATGAAACTGAATATTCAATAAACCGCGCTTTAACATAATTTTAGAAAAAATAAAATTAGAAACCCATCTGATTGGCCGAATTCTCATTTTTTTGTCACATTACTGTCACTTTTGGCAGTAATGGTATTAGTTGTGAGCGATTTTGCTCTCCTTCCTTATATAAGAAGAGCAACTGATAAAAACCGTTCACGAATCAAGTCATTAGTGCGGAAACAGACAGAATAGTGACAGAAAACTAAAATTTCGACCAACCAGGTGCGTTTTTGATTCCCGGGAGCATTTCCTTCCCCGAAATTAAAGAGTACGGGCCCTGATTGGTCGAAATCTCAGTTTTCTGTCGCTATTCTGTCTGTTTTGGCACTAATGACTTTTTCGTTAGCGGTTTTCCGTCAGTTTGCTCTCCTCGTATGAGGCAGGAGAGCGAAATCGCTCACATCTAATGCCATTACTGCCAAAATTGACAAAAAAAAAATCCTCAATTTTAGAGAAGGGGGTGCTCCCGGGAATTAGGAACGCACCTGATTGGCCGAGTTCTCATTTTTTTGTCACATTTCTGTCAGTTTTGGCACTAATGGCATTATAGTTGCCTTATACGAGAAGAAAGTCAGAATATTGACAGAAAACTGAAATTTCGACCAACCAGGGCCCTAACTCTTGAGCAGGGAACGACATAGATTTGTATCGAATGATCCCACGTTGAACGCAATTCGTATTTTTGCAGTGGCGGTCCCAGCCATTTGAAAAGGGGGGGCGGTTTCGATACGAAAAAAAATCTAGAATAAAGGAATAGCTTTTATGAGGAGAATATCAATATATGCAAACAAAACTTAGTAACTACAAGCACGAATTTGATTTGAAATCTAGGGTGGCGGCGTGTACTCAGATTTTAAGTCGTTTATTTTATAAAATCGTAAATATCAACGGTATCATAGCGTCGCAGGCGAAATTTTTTAGGAAAATCACACTACAAATGCCATTAATAACACAAAATTAAACTAATAACGTAAATTTCAAAGGTGTTATAGCGTCGAAATTTATGCCCTACTTTAATTTCCTAAAAGTTTTCATAAAAAATTTAAAGCCAGAGTAGGGGGGTTAACTAACCCTATACCCCTGAAATCCGCGCTTGAGTAACTACGTATAATTTTTTCAGTTAAAAAAAACAGATAACAAACTAACCACAAACAAAACCTAATAGCTAAATACTTTTCTTTTGAGATCTAAAAAGATTTTTTAAGTTGAAACATTACCTTTTATATTGCATATCTCAAACATAAGAGGCCTATCCAAAAAAAAATTCGTTTCCAATTTTTTTGGGCAAATCGGTCAATGACTCGCTCAATGTCAATTTCAATGTCTGTTGATATGCAGTAACGCTAAGCCTGGACGAATTTCCGTCATAGTGTTTTTAAGTACTTATGTTTTCAATCATCTGAGGCATGAGAAGCTTCTTACTGACGAATCATTACTTACTGGCAAACATCCAAGAATGTTCTTATCAACGAAAAAATATCGCCACACTTGTTCATTGCCTCGAAAATACCGACTTCTCCCAACAAAACTTCAAAAATTTGTGTTTTGGAGTAATCAAACAGTTTATAGCATTTAGAAACGACTTTAGTTAATTTTGGCTTGATTTTGGCTTCACGTTGTATAAAACTTGCTATGAATATGTTCAGGTCAAAAATACTTTTTATCATTTGTTTATAAAAAACTTGTTTATAAATAGAAACTCTATAATACTGTTCTGTATTTTCAATGGTTTTCACGGTAAGTACGTCATGCGTTTGTTTATTCTTGGTATGACGAATTGAACGTCAAACTATCCCAAAATACTGTGGAGGGATTCTAGAACGTCTTTAAAGGAACTTTCTGCAATTTCTCGTTTTTTCTCCAAGGACTTTAGGGTTACCGCCAGCATCTTTGTTATCTACTTTTGTCTGGAGCAAAGGAAGGGGGGCGATCGCCCCTCCTGTCCCCCCCCTGGTACCGCCACTAATTCTTGAGCGGTGAACGCTCATTCCATTCTATCAAAAATAGGGTGTTCGCGCTCCCCGAGCCCAAAGCAAGGATTCAGTCCCATTTCTTAGGCACGCATGGGCGTAAAATGTATATTTTTCAGTCTAAAATTTCGAAGAGGTTCTACGCACAAGCATATTTTCTTCGGGGCATGGGTTCATTCCTCGGGATTGATGCCTTCTCTTGAGGGATCGTTCCCTCTCTTGAGATTCAAGAATTAGGCACCAGGTGCATTTCTGATTCCCGGAAGCATTGCCTTCCCCGAAATTGAAGAATACGAGCCCAGAGGGACCATATTTTACAAGCGAATAACATAACGTAACTCATAACGTTATGGTTTCGGTTACTATTTGAAGGAAATCTGAAAACGAGTAGCCGGGTAGCCTATGGTTACTTCAAGGAGAAAGTCAAATATATAATAGTTACTTATGTATCTAGGTCTTAAAGACAGCGTTTAACGCCGGCGCCGCGGTGTGAAAATAAAGGCCCGAGCCAATAGGCGAGGGTTTTTACACGCTGAGGTCCTTAAACCCAATTTAAGAACGAGATACATACACTGTATTATTCATTCATGAATTATTCCACAAAAAAATATGTTGATGTAAAGCTCTCTAATGTTTTGATAACACACGAATCACTTACTACGTTTATACGCTCCTAAAACCGCTTTTATACAAAGTCGGTTCCAAATGAAATCACTTCCTCTGAAGGTTTATACGGCCTTCATAAAATAAATAAAATAAATTACTTAACAATAAATTTTTCGGAAAAACAGGGTTGAGTATTTCTTTAGGTAGAAAGAAATGTAGTAAAGCGTTTTTAAAGTTTTTATAACGGCCCTAAAATGGGTTTTTAAATGATAAACCCCTCTCTTAAATCGCTTTAAAATAAAATCGATTTAGTACTTAAATCGGTTTTAGAGGTGTCTATACGATAACATTTTCAAACCATCCTTATATAAAAGCGCTTTAAGAGGCCCGTATAAACAAAGTACATGTCAGTAGGCGGGCGGTCAGTCTATTCATGTCACTTTTTAATCAAGCAGTCTGACAAAAACATTGAATAATGCTCCTAGCAACACGTAGCAACCAAATAAACAACACTCGAGAAGTTTCTTCTAAATTTTCATACAAACTGCATGGTTTTCGTGATTTCAATGAATATTGAGGAACAGAGTTCACCAAGTCTCCTCAGGGAAATACTGGATGCCGCAGAAAAGGCAAAGAAGGCCCTTTTGCTTGCGAAATGCAGAAAACTTTACGAAAAGGTATATAAGGACTATTTTTTGTGGTGTTCAGAGAGGAAAAGAAGACATTTTGCTGGGTACTTCAAACTGCATGCAGCAACTGCATCTTTAATTTTAAGTTGGATTGATTTGTACCTATAATTATGTAATTTTTTTATTATTGTTCTTGAAATACAAATTAAAAAAACCAAATAAAGCTTACTTTTCGTTGCTGTTATATCTATGATTAACTGAAAAAAAATCACATCTAGGTAAAAAATCTCTTTGTTTTGAAAGAACAAAATGCAAGCCAAACAGAAAAAGCAAAATTGCTAGGTATCAAATTTCAGCAAAAATCACTTTAATGCTCGCGGACGTAAAGTGAGTTCTAGGGCATTAAAGTGCTACTTATCGCTCTAAAACGCTCCAAAATGAATCTCCATCTATAAAAAAACTTTAAACAGCAAAATGGTAGATGAGCGTTTCAATATTTCAGCTCTTTGAGTTAAAAATTTTCTAAAATTAAATTTGTTCTTAATAATAATAATAAACAGTCATTGGGAATATATAGATATAAACATCAGTGACTTTACTGTTATTACGTGGGCAGACCAGTCCTGAAAATTTTTAACACATCGAATGTGTATTGAAAATTGGAAAAAAACGTTTAGTTCCAGTTAAAGAGGTTTTGATTTCGTTTAATCTACTTGAAGGTAATAACAGTTTTTCTGCAAAAACAACTGTCTGTGTAACATTTCTTATAGATGACAGACGCATTAAGTACAGTTTTAATAGTAGAGAAGATGGTGGTATTGGCATGTAGACTAAGAAAATGCAAACGTCTTTTTTGTACTGACTTAAAAAAAAATAATAAAGCGAGGAATCTTTATATTGCTATGTAATAAAAAGGAAAACCGTGTCTGTTTTTTTAATTAGACTGTTCGCATAATGGAAATACACATTTTTCAGTGATTTAGCTTCAGCTAATTTTTTAATTGGGGACGAAATTAATATCGTGAGTGCATTTAAGGGTCAAGTTGGTATTATTGCATCCTTGGTACCTATTTTATTTTTTGAGTTTATCTACTCCTTAACATTATTATATATTTAACAATATATCTGCCTTCGTGGAGGTGCTTGGTTTTTTCTTCGAAGTGAGGGCGCTTCTCCCAATTCTGAAAACTGCCAACTTATTGTATTTTGGATATATTTTCGTTTCGTGATTCCTTTTTTTATCATCATTTCTTCTTCTATTTCCATTTAGTGGAGCTGTTAGTGAAACCAATCTTGATTTTTAACCTGATGGCAAAGTGCCTTACAACTATTGGATCTATTGGCAATGAGAATTTAACGCACGGCAATCTGTGCGTTATAAATACCTTAAACATTCCTGTTTGAGCCATCGGCCGAGCGACGGCAACGAATACGTTATGGCAAATACACACTTAGCATGGTTTAAATGTAGAGGAGCACTGCATACCAAATACCGGCATTGCAGGCAATATTGGCAAAGAATGTATGGGGTGATTCACCATATTTTTCCCACTACATAGCTCATTTATTATTAGAGATAGAAAAATAGTTTAAATACAAAAGTTGATTAGTTCTTCACAAATTTTGAGAAAATTCAATACAAATTTTCAAAATGTCAAATTTAGACTTAGTCATCAACTTTCTTATTTTAAATTGAACACCCTGTATATTTTTCAAAATTTCGGTAGATCTTGTAGGGTTTATCTTTAGCAGTTCTCGAGTGAAATAAAAAATAATTTTCCATAAGGGCGATGTGTTAGCCAAGGAAAAAGAGTCTAGGTGGTTCTTTGTTCAACACATTGCTCTAAAGTCAACGTTTTTCTTGAAAAATATACAGGGTGTTCCATTTGAAATAAATAAGTTGATGTCGAAATTTGACATTTTGAAAAATTTTGTTAAATTTTCTTAAAATTTGTGAAAAACTAAGCAACTTTTGTATTATTTTTTTTTCTATCTAAGAGTAATAACCCTGTCCCACTAAGTGCCAAACCCACGCAAAAATTAAAAGTATAAAAGTGCACCTCCTTGATTGGTCGGCTCAATAGGGATACAGATGCAAATTCCGATACCACTGATAATTGGCTTTTTCTCCCTATTTAAAGTATTTATGCACAAAATAAGATTTGTAATGATTGTGGATTGAAAATGAAATAATACACATAATTTAGGAATGTACATTTATTTCGTTTTATCCTTAAACGAACAAAAATTCCTAGAAAAACTAATATGTAATAAATAAATAAATGTAACTATAAACAAAAACTTATACACTTATATTCATATCGTAACATGAAGACAGGAATGGAAACCATATGAATAATATTTGTCGTCTTGGTCATGCCAAAGATAGAGGAAAATTCTTTCATAAATTGTTTTAAATATTTATTAAGAGGAGGTTTTCCATACCACAGTAAATTGCAACAGGGAAAATTTTATTTACAATCTCTTTGATTGTGAATCAAAACAATAAGGTTTGCTTCAGTTGCTTTATATAAAAATTTCCTTGGCCAAAAATTTAAAAACTTAGTACTTCCTTCTTCTTGTTATAAGATAAGATGAAGATTTATTCAACATCTTTTTTCTGCCCCCTTTCCAGTCACAGGCACCCCGTAACCAAGCCTTAATAACATCTTTAACGACAGAATGAGGAAAAGTTGGTTGACTTCTTATAGGAAAGTATAGCTGTAAATTATTTTTTTTGAATAAACCAGTATTTTGTTTTAGGAAAAAGTAGCCCTTTTTGCTTAGACAGTGACAAAATATCAGTTTCTCAAAAAAAAATTAAAAACTTTAATCTAGTTGCTTTACTGGCAAATTTATGTTAAAATAAAAAAATAGTACTACAGACGAGTTTTTTCAAATTAATTTTTAAAAAAAAAACTCAATATATAATAAAAGCGGCTCCATTTGAGTATTAAGTAAAGACAGCTCGGTTTCACAAGAAATTTGAGGGTCATCATGCTCTGGGTCAGCAAGAGAAATTTCAGTGTTAGAAAATGACTTGGACGTAGACTGAATTGATGAATCTTTATATGGCTCGATCCAACACTTCAACTAAAAAGCCAGTTAACTTTTTTTTGATATAGTATCCTTTAGCCTACTATAGAGACCATAGTGACACCAAACTAAGAGAAAATGCATGTTTTACCTGTCAATTTAGTTATAAAAATGGCGGCAACAGTAGGCTAAATGGCACTGAAGGCTGAACACAGGTAGGAGTTAAATGGTTTTTAGTTGAGAACGGTTTTGCTCGATTACAAAAGTAATTTGTAAATTATCAGTGTCAGTATCGCTTAAGCATTGTAGATCATGATGTGACCTTTGATTTTCTTGTAAAATGGCGTCCAAATCACGATTTAATGCTGGGTTCATACAGGCAAATCAAAATAAAAATAAAAAAAAAATAATAACTAAAATTAAAATAAAAGTTGAAGGAGCTTATGGGGAACAGTGTAGTGTAGTTATTTTTATCTTAAAACGAATTTGAGAATGCCCTTTGACGCACATAACCTCACTTTCATTTGTTTTTGTATATTAAATGGGGGTTTTTGTGCATTTTTTTGTTTGTTTTTAACAGATATTATTAAGGAAAACAGCATGAAGAAGTTTAGTTTAATTATTTCAACTATTGGTGTCATTCACATTTGTATACATGTGCAGAAGCTGTGATACTCTTATTTTTATTTGGCTGTATAAACCAGAATTATTTTTTATTTTAATTTTTATATGCCTGTATAAACCCAGCAAAAATGACGATTTTTGGTCGCTTTGCTGGTAGTTCTGAACATTTTTAAGTCTACTCGAGGCCGACCTTATTTAAGAACAAAAGAATATGAGTACTTACGCAGTATCGGCTTCCACACCCATGGTGACTTGAAACTCAAACTAAATTTAAGCCGATTTTAAAAGAAAGCTTGCAAAACACAAAAAACAATCCACGAAAAAGAACCCACATTGGAAGAATCCACAGAATATTATTAAAATGGCGTCGGCAATTACGTCAAGTTGTCAACCTTACAACAGATGTCAATCGTGCGGGAAATTTAAAAAAATGCGGCGTTCAAAAGACACGATATCCGGCAATGCGTTTGATCGGACCGGAAAGGTGCATGCAAGTTTTAAAGGAACGATTGCGTTTCACTTGGTATGTAAAACACGTTTTTCAGTTATTGGCAAAATAACATAAATTTGTCAATACATCAGCACTAGTAAATAATCATTGGCAAAATAGCGCAATTTTACCAATAATACTACTGTAGTAAATAACCAATGGCATTCACTTGCCAATATTGCCAATAAAGCAAATACACCTTACCACCTTTCATTGTTTGTGAGGATGTCCTAAGGTAATATTTAAGAAGTGTGACTACAGTGGCAACCCTCTCAGGGTGCGGCGGGGGCGGTATTGCATGTAAACGCCAAAATTTATTCTATTTTGGTCAATATTTTGAGAATCAAGTCTTGTACGATAACGCAGTTTGTCTTGTTGGATTCCGCATACCTAAAAGCTTGCAGACGAAGGACGATTTCTCATAAATCCTAGGTTTGGACGCTTTTGTGTATCTGTGTGCGGTTGCATCAGTACGACACCTATAAGGGCTTTTATTAGTGGCGTACGCTTAAGCCCCGTGTCCAAATCTGGGAGAATGTGCTCCTTTTTTATCCAGTCAAGAATAAAGGCCCAGAGCTATTGAAAGAAAGGTTCTCTAGTCTGCATCGTTTACAGCTATTTATAAAAAAATGTAGCTTTGGGGGCTACGTATAGTCTCCAAAGTTAATAGAGTAATAATAATTAATAATAATAATTAATAAAGTTGGCAAGCTACAGCACACAGGGATAAGAAATCAAATTGGTAAAATTACTGCCAATAAAACAAAGTTCTTACTCATCCTTGGTAGGAAAGATACAAGACTGGCAACAGGGCTCCTAAGGGAACACTGTCACGTTAATAAGCACCTAGAAATGGTGGAAATTGCTAAAGACTGAAAGTTTCGCTTCCTTGCATGTCCTGCTAGAATTTACTGTCCTAGCCAATACAAAAGACTTCCTTGCCTGTTTTTTTTTCACTAACCAGTGCGCAGCTGTGTGGTAGCAAACCAATGAATGAAGTCCTTGCCTGCTTTCAGGTGTGCTGAATCCAACGAGACTAACTGTGTCATCGTAAAATACCTAGTTCTCAAAATATAGACCAAAACAGAAAGAATTTTGGGATTTGTAGGCAACACCGCCCCGCCGCCGCACTCTAAGAGTGTTCCCGGTGTGGCAATACTTTTTAAAGGTTACTTTATTTACTTTACGTTCACCATTACTTTTTTTGGTTTTATTATTGTTCACCCTTACAAAATACTATTTTGCTGTTTTGTTCTTTATCGTTATCACAGACAGATAAAGAAGATACATGCATATTTTTTATCAGCAGTAAAAAATGTCCACTTTTAAATGAGAAAACTTTAATTGTAACACACAAGAAGTGTGAAATTTTTAAAATACTCTACTATGTTAATGCTGCTTGGCAAGTCATAAAAACGCGCATATTTGGCAGAATAACTACTTGAAGAAGTCACCAAAGCAGAAGAACCCTTCAACGTGCTAATTGACTAAAATTCCGTAACAACTTGGCATAATAAAACTCGATGACTTCAACAATTTACTTTTACTCATCTCGTTGGTATAAAAAAATCGTTTATCCAATTTGACTAATGAAGGGGTAGAAAGCGCTGCGAATTCTGTGTGTAAGTGCCGCCATTTTTATTGTAGCTTGCCCTGAAATTCTCCTTGGATCGCCATAAACTAAACCGATCAATCTTTATCTGTGGTTCTGGCACTCTCGCTCATTTTGGCTGATTTTTTACTTCAAAAGAAAATGCCTACTGCCTTTGCGTCTCAGGAATGCTTTTTGCGTGTTTATTGGTAAAAACCATTTTAACTCTCTCAATCAATAGCAATGAAAATTTTAAAGCGAATTCTACCCGACCCTCTTATTTCTGTGGGTGACCGTGGTTTTTCTGGGTTTCACTGCCGCTTATAAAACTGCCCATTTGCGTTTTAGGAAAAAAACGTAATCGATTAACTAGGGAATTTTTATGGGCTTCGAAAACGTCGTTCCCTGATCAACGCTACCTTTCTTTATTTGTCTTCTTCCAATGCATTGGGCAAGAAAGTGACGAAACGTGGCGTTTTTACTTTAATGTAATGAAAATGAATATTATGGGAGGCGGTAACGAAAATATGTTTTGAGCTTCGGAGGCCCGAAGTTTCCCAAGACTCAAATTTCTAAACTCAATTGACGATAGCCCGACCAAAAACAATTTTATTTTTTATTTATAGCGTTGGTCGAAAAAAAAATGGATGTTTAATTTTACTGTCACCTGAAAAATTATAGTCTATTATACTACAGAATTAATTAATTAGGAGAGTACCTATCGAAGCTATTTCTTCCAGATGTCGATGTCATCTTTGTTTTATAAAAATTATTATTTTTAAAATTTTATGTTTTCAAAATTATAAAAACAGGACGTTAGCTTCACCCACATTAGTGCAGTTATTATTTACACTTCAGTGTTTTGGACGAGGACATAACCCCATAAAGTGAAGTACGCTTTTTATATATAAATTAAATTTTTTTAATTTAAATAAAAAATAAAGATTTGCTTATATTTTCGAGAGTATTTTTGTAATCTACATTGCACCGATGACCTATTTTATCTCTTTTATAATCAAAATTTACGACAAATATTTAAAAAAAAAACATTATTTTGATCGCGGTGATAAACGCTCTGTCTGGGACATGCAGTATTCATGCGTCTTTAATCAATCTTCGATGGCGCGCGCGAAAATATGTGCTACAGTTATTTACGCCTGTTCCCCGCAACTGTGTTTTAAAGATCGCGAATATTCGGTCCCCACCGTGCGGGTCTTTTTTATAAAGTTCAGACCCCCGCCACACTCAGTTTCGTGCCGCTCATGTTGCTATCTCTTTTTTTACATGGCAAGTCACTAATCAAAATTTTATAAGGAAGCAGTTTCCTCTTTTTGAGTTAGTGGCACCTAGAGGCCCTGTATACGATTTTTGATAGTTATTGTTTTACCAGAGGTGAGCAACTAGATTTGACAGTTGCTAGGGAAATGTTTAAAATTGATTGTTGGCAATGATAGTTGGTAACCCCTGACAATAAATAACTTTGTCACTGTCAGATGTTTGATTAAGGAATGTCAGGTTTAAAAATGAAATTTTGCTGTATCAAAAACTGTATAATACGTGCCTCGACGAATTTGTATTGTTCCTTTAAACAACGGAGAAAAAACTCAGGAAGAGTGACAAGAAAACCTGTATTTACGAAGCTGCAAAAGTAATAAAAATATACATACGCATTTAGCATGTACTTCGTTAATAAATAACACATTATGTTTCCATGTTTCATTGTAAGAAAAAGAGTAACAAAAATATAGATCATAAAAGTCTTTATATTTTACCTATGATTTACATTTTTAATATCTACCGTGTGTATCCACTGTTTGTTTTTGTCTTTTTTTTATCAAATCTTGACATGTTTTACAAACCAAAAAAAAAACAATCTTCCAAAAACTGTCTGGGGAAACTATAAAAAGGACAACAAAACATCAGTCCATTTCATAAAATCCGTTTTACATGCAAATATGAAAAAACTATCTGTCTGATGGCTATTGACAAATTTGTATTATTTCTTTTAGTTAATTTAGACTTTTGATTTAGTTAAAATTCAAAACTTCTGACTTTAAAAGATTTTTTTATGCGTTAAGTAAAACATTTTACAGACTTGAATTAAGGCAACTTTTCAGCCTGGAATGATTCCTAATTGGTATTTGAGTCATAACGGATCAGCTGATTTGCTTTTGGTAGGTATTTACCACTTATAACCACACTCTGGACTTGGGTTTATGTTTAGGTTATAGCTTTTTAAGGTCATGTTTTTTTATTTTTTCTTTTATGAAGGTAGTTTATCTCCGATGTTTTCAGAACATTTAAATTATGGTTTAGACTAATTATATTATCTTTCTTATCACTAGTGTTTTTCCTTCAATTTGGGTTTAACTTAATATCGCAAACGGCTTTTGTTACCGCCTTGTATACTATAAAAAGGGACATGTCAGTTTCCTTTAGTTACGAAGTTGGGTCTTACTACGTGCCGTCAGGTACTACCATTTTTGCAGTGGCAGTTTCGCATCGCTTAAAGTGTCAATTACTTTGTTTATACAGACCTCTTAAAGCGCTTTAAAATAAGGACCTTTTTGAAAATTTTGTCGTATACACCACTAAAACCGTTTTAAGCACTAAATAGATTTTATTTTAAAGCGACTTAGGAGAGCACTTCAGTGCTTTAAAACCGATTTTAGGATCGATATTAAACACTTTATAAACGCTTAATCACATTGGTGCCATCCCAAAGAAATACTCAATTCTGGTTTAACAAAAAAAAAATCGTTGTTAAATTAGTGATTGTATTTGTTTTCTTTTTATACTGCCATTTAACGAGATTTAATAAAGAAAGTATAAAGCCTCGGAAAAAACGATTTTATTTAAGAACAGTCCTTATATAAAACCGGTTTTCGGCGCGTATAAACGTAATAGTACGAGATCCGGCTGCAAATTTTTTGACCGATTGCGTAACCACTCAAAATATTTAAAAAGTTGAAGATTAGTACTCACCATTCCCAGAAAGCTTATGGTGCCAGTCGGCACTTGGCCGGAAATGTCAAAAAAAATATTGTTTTTCACCCATTTTTTTGACATTTTTTCTTTTTGGGTGTAACCAAAAATTCCTTGTATTAGGACTTGGATTAATCTTGGGCGATGTCAAAAATGCAATGGTGCCATGCCGCATCCGGCCGCGTTGCCGCGGCACCATCGCCCGAAGGGGTGCTTTTTTAAAGCAAAATCGACCCATAACGTAACCACTTGATTGAGGTGTCAAATTAAAGGTATTGATCTCTCGATACGAATATCAAATGGTGCCACTCCAAATCTGGCCGCAAGTGCCCAGCACCAATGATTTTATAATCAAGACTCGCGGGCCGTTAACTATAGGGGCGAGTTAGTTATTGCTATATATCTTCGAGAAAAAGATTAGTAGCCACAATTTTTTTTATATAAGGATGTTAGGAATACCAACCTTAATATTCCTTAATAGGCCCTCAAAAATCCGACTAGTACCAACACCGCCATATTGAAAAAATGGTGGAAATAGGTAATTTTTTGGGTTTGTCTCGAGCTTTTTCCTAATTATCTCTGAAAAAGTGTAACAACTTTTAGGCTCAGACCACCAGTGGCGGAGATACAATATTTTTTCTTTAAATATGTGTTTCTCCTTCTTTCCAAAATATCTCCTAGTAATATAAAAATGTAGGAGTTTAAAAAAACACTAGTTTTTTGCCCTGTCTAAAATATGACATATTACATATGTTAATATATAAAAAACAATGGCGCACATGAAGTTTCTTAATATAATTTTCTAAACAACAATTTTCGTTTTTCAAAACAGACATAATGTTCTTAATATGAGTTTTAATTTTATAGGGTATAAGAAGTAAAACACTCAGTCTTCTCCACAATGGTTTATGTAATTTAAAATGTTTTTTTAATTACATAAGGTACTTAGAGTACATGTTTCGGTTTCAGATGAAACCATCATCAGCTCTGAAATACAAAAAAGGAATAATAGGATTTTTTCATACAAAACTGACACCCGTCAAAAACCGAAATGCCAGAGAAGAGCAACAAAATTAGCTTAAAAAGGTGAGTATACACCTACCTTGATAAATTTTTAAAAAATACAGTTTGTTCGGCCATAATGAAGTGGGGAACAGGAATTTCCAAAATTAAGCGAGGAATGAAGTTTTTACATATAGGCAAACATTATCAACCAGGAAAGAGGGATGTCTACCAGCTCAGCTATCAACGAAACTGTGGAGAATCTACGAGTTGAAATACTTTATTTAGTATGTAAAATTTTTTATATATGAGGATTTTTTAAGGTTTGAGGTTAGGAATTATTATAAAAGGTACTTACCAAAAAAATTTTTTTTTAAATCTTGACTATAAATTTAATTAAAATTAGTTCTTGGGGCCTTAAATACCCTATGAGGTTTTTCAACTTTTCATTTTTGAAATGTTTAAGCACGTTAAAGCGTGGAGAAGCAAGGTTTTTTTTTTTTTTTCAATTTTAATTTTATATTTTATTCTTAGTGACTAACATTTTGTCTCTGCCCTCTGCCCTAAATTATGAACAATTAGTTTTAAAATATATTTAATTAGCCCATGTCCCTTTCTCGGCTTCTAGGTAGTGCAGGTGGATACTTTAATTTATAAATGACAAATGACCACCTACAACAACTTAAACATAAACAAACTACTTACCAAATTTTATCGAACAAGTAGTTCTCGATGAGCCTGTGAACTTGGCTATTTTCTTTTCGTTGCTACTATTTTAGTGTTTAGTAACAGAAAAAAATAATAAAAAAATTACCCGATTACCAAATCTACTAGTATCGGTTTTGTACAAAAATAGAAAACGTACCTACATAGTCGCATATTATATGGTCGCGTCGTATTTACGATACGGGGTCCTTAAAATAAGAAAAAATGTAATAGATATAAACGTTGAAATTTAATTTTGCAAAGGAAATTGATCGAACAACAATTTAATTGAATCGTAATATGATCTAAAATACCAAGCTAAAAAATAATTTTGTTAAACCGTAAAACAAATTTTTAATGTAAAAAAACCGAAAATATAAAATTAAAAAAAAATTGATTAAACCCTTCCCACAAAGGGGTGAATTATGGGATTTATTTGATTTTTTACCAAACTAGTATAATACTAAGTAAGTAAATATTTAAACATAGGACTCTGTCCAAAAGTCAAAACGAGATGTAATCGAATCGTAATTTTATCTAATGTAAAAAAATTAAAAATAAAAGAATGAAAATAATTTTCTGGAACCGTAAAAAATGAAATAAAGTCGTCACGAAAGTGATTTTAAGGAACTGTTATTTGATCGGAACGCAGAAAGGTCGCATAAGGCGGGGCCTACAAGAAAACGACGTTTCAGAATTGCCAAACTTTAAGACAAATTCTTAGTTGAGCTCGGATTTGTACCCTGTGACTCTACCGTGAAACACGAATGCCTGCTGTTCCCTTGCAAAATTGTGCTTCACAACACGCGATTCCAACTTATAATGCGACCGATTTGCGATTTGAACAAATTATATATAATTTTAGTATTTTCGTTTAATTTACGTTTCGACTTTATTACGGTTTAATCAATTTTTTTTTATATTTTATATAAACATTAAAAGTTTTTTTTAGGGTTTGACGAAATTATTTTTGAGATTGGTATATTCTCGATCATTTTACGATTCGGTTAAATTGTTATTCCTCCTATTCGTAAATACGACACGACCATATAATATGCGACTGTGTAGGTACGTTGTCTATTTCTGTACAAAACTAGTAGATTTGGTAATCGGGTGATTTTAAAATAGGTGCAACGAAAAGAAAAGAGCCAAATTCACAGGCTCGTCGAGAACTACTCGTTTGATAAAATTTGGTAAGTAGTTTGTTTATGTTGAAGCTGTCGTAGGTGGTCATTTGTAATTTATAAATTATAATTATGAGTATCCACCTCCACCTCCTAGAAGCCGAGAAAGGGAAATAAGCTAATTAAATATATTTTAAAACTAATTGTGGATAACTTAGGACAACATGGTAACCGCACTAATCATAAAATATAAAATTAAAAATCTCATATTAAGAACATTATGGTTGTTTTGAAAAACAAAAATTGTTGCTTAGAAAATTATTTTAAGACACTTCAAGTGCGCCACTGTTTTTAATATATTAACATATAATAT
Source organism: Oxystoma pomonae (assembly GCA_963921995.1). NCBI lineage: Eukaryota > Metazoa > Arthropoda > Insecta > Coleoptera > Brentidae > Oxystoma > Oxystoma pomonae. The sequence goes on along the minus strand of OY998166.1, from coordinate 86,026,565 downwards.
ATCATATTTTAGAGAGCGCAAAAAACTAGTTATTTTTTCAATTCCTATATTTTTTATTGAAATAGGAGATATTTTGGAAAGAAGGAGAAACACATATTTAAAGAAAGAATATTCTATCTCCGCCACTGGTCGTCTGAGTCTAAAAGTTGTTACAATGTTTGATAGATAATTTTATACGGTTTTAGTTTGATACCATAAGTTTTGTCGTGGACCGAACAGTTTTCGAGATAATTGGTAAAAAGCTCGTGACAAAGCCAAAAAATTACCCATTTCCACCATATTTTCAATATGGCGGTGTTGGTAATAGTGACTACTAATGTTTTTCTCGAAGATATATAGCAATAACTAACTCGCCTCTATAGTAAACGGCCCGCGAGTTTTGAGTATAAAATCATTGGTGCCGGGCACTTCCGGCCAGATTTGGAGTGGCACCATTTAATATTCTCATCGAAGAGATCAATACCTTTTATTTGACACCTCAATGTATTTTTGGTTACGCCCAACAAGAAAAAATGTCAAAAAAATGGGTCAAAAACTATTTTTTTTTTTAACATTTCCGGCCAAATGCCGACTGGCACCATAAGCTTTCTGGGATTGGTGAGTACTAATCTTCAACTTTTTAAATGTTTGGAGTGGTTACGCGATCGGTCAAAAAATTTGCAGCCGGATCTCGTACTATAATTACATTTTAAAAATAATTATAATTCATTTGCCGCTTTTATAATTTACCTAATCAGATAATCCATCAGATAATGCGTTGAGGGGTGGGAGTTCATTTTAAAAATAAGTCACAGAATAATTCAAATGCCATATTTTTCGATTCAAGAAAAAGCATCAGCTTTTAGATACATTCCATCCCAAATTGCTGCGGTTCAGTTTTTTGACACTAACAATGACAGTTCCATTTAGCTTCTATGTTTAATTGTCAGCCGCCATATTGAAATGAGTTTTAGGTAGGTTGCCTATACCTATTAGCTCGTATATACGCCTTACCCAGGACAAAGTTTTTAAGCAACATCTATAATCTAGCCCGCCCTGGAAATACCAAAACAAAAGATATTGGCTTAACTCGGTCAGTTCCGGCCGGCTTCGCGGCCTACGTCATACGTTTTTAATCGAGGCGACGCCATTTTTATTGTTTATTTGTTGTGATTCCGTGTTTTCATTTGAGCTGGGCGTATTTTTTACTATTAAAAGTTACAAGAAAGTAAATTAAAAATTATGGAGAATACTAAGCAACAAAAGAGAAGGAATCCCATGAGAGGTATCGAGTGGAGAAGGTTTAGGATTATGTTTCTTCCTCAGTGGCACACAGTTATATTTTTTTTCTTCGATTGTTTCACTCTTTCATATCTCGACCAATCACAGCAACGTTTTTTGACGTAAAATAATGTTTTAAGCTATTTTTAAGTTGAAATTCGATCTTCAATTTTGACGATTTGGCTTATGGCAAAAGTATGTTACCATTTACAATGGAATTAATTCAAAGCCAACTTCGATTTTAGTCACACTATTTGCCAGTTGCAAACTTTTTATTAATTTATCAAGATCAAATCTGATTTCGAAGATGCTGCTTTCGAATTTTCGGAACTGTGCTTAAATTGCTCAATTATAGCACTTTTTGAAAAAGATCCATTTTCCTAACAAAGCAAAATAATAACTTAAAAATTTGTCACTTTAAGTAATATATACAAATATAGTGGAAAAATTGACATCACCTATGTTTTTCGAAAACATTTGACAAGTTGTCAAACAAAAGGTATTTTTGTGTCTTTCAAGTTGTTATATGATCTTACCAAATACCATTCGTGAATTGAAATGTACTAAAATCCAGGATTTTTGATAAAAGTATACAAATACGTGACAAATACCAAATTCTTTCTGTCAAACAAAAACGATCATCTGCCTTCGTACCTTCGGTTCTTAGCCGATGACGCTGGCAAAACGTGTGCAGTACAGCGTTAAGCCAAACGAGATAATAGAGAGAGAAAGGTAGATAAATAAGAGAGAATAAAGAGGGACATCTTCCTTGCGTTGGAAGGGTTGCGACAGAAAAATAATTATTACTAAAAAATTGGAAACAGAGAAAATATTGGTTCTTTATCTCTTTTTGACAGGTGATTTTCCATCAGTTGTGAAACTCTCTCGATTGATTTATTCCGAACGAATACGATTTAAGAGTGTTAAAGAATATATTTTTACACCTCCTTCACATATCACCGATTCAGCTTAATTTTCACCTTGATTAAATTCGTGATTGAGACGAAAATATATACGTGTATTTAATTATTTATTTTAACACCATGCATTATATAGCTTTGCTAAAAACGTTAAGATTCCCTAACTTAAACTTATTGCTGTTTTGTAATAAACATTTTGTCTTTTTTTTTTTTGAATAACTTTAGTGACTTTTACTTCAGTGCTGCTAACTTTTAAAATCAGTTCTTTGATATAGAGTGTTAGGTTTTTGATTGGGATATAATTGTTTGTGTATTTCAACTGTATGTTTGTGGTTTTTAGTTCTATTAAATAAATGGTTTGCTTTTCAGCTGCATATATGTATAAAAAATATAAAAGCGCCGTATATGCGTAATATTGGTAAAAGGAAGTTCAAATTTTTTGTAAAATGCAAATTCACATTTTAGGTAGTAAGTCTATGATTTTTGAAATGATTATATTAATTATTATTACGATTGAATAATGTCCCCCAATGTATAAGTTCTAGTTTTCTTTAACGCTCGTATTGATTTCTTCACTGGGCCTGATATTAAGCTTATTTTGCTGAAGGCGTTTAATAATTAAATCAATCTAATCACAGCTTAGTTAGGTTAGGCAACGTTTTACTCTCTAGACAGGCGATAGCATCCGACAAGACATACAATTTCATTGGCGTCTGCTTGATCAGATATCACAGGCAAATAATCAGTCAAATTGTTTAAATTTAGTTTAATATTAATTTTGATCAGCTAAATAAGGAAGTTGATCATGATAATAAATTTGTTTTCTTGAGAATCAAAGGCTCAAGTTATTGCATTCAATGTTTTCTGTTAATTCCAGATTAATAAGAAGGTAGTGCTGATCATTTTGGGTTTAAGTCCTACCATTTTAAAATAATATAAGGCACTGTGAATATCACTATCAAATATATGACATAATATAACCCAAGAGTAAGGGATAGTGACGCGAACATAACGTAACCTTCATATCTGCTCGGAACAGTTGGAGACCGTGGGATGCGAATACATCAGATTTAGCCTCTCATATACAAATGCCAACCTCAACTTCTCGTATAGGGACAAATCTAATAGAGTGGTGAAACTATAATCAAAGAGTGCACAACAAGTCAGTACCCTCTCCATACAGGCCGATCAACTCCTATCGATTTAGTGTCTTTTAATCCCCCTTCGCCGCCATTTTCACTCAAAAGTGACTGAAAATCCATTAGTTTTCTGTCAATATGACGGCGAAGGTCGAGAAAAGGACACTAACACAGTAGGAGTTGATTGGCCTATGTGGAGAAGGTATTGAACAAGTCAATAATGGCTGCAGTGCATTGACTCTGGTCGGAGCCACAATCGATGGTTTTAGTCGATAGGAATCCGACACTAACCAGGCTGTCGTGACAGAGGGATCAGACTCTGTCGGGGGAGTGGATTGGACGGTTGGACCAGACGTCTTATGCAAGATTTTCCCTCGATACTCTTAAGAAAAAATCATGTAGCATTTTCGGTCAAAATTTGAGTATTAAATTATATATAGGATAGTATACTTTTTCTACAAAATAGGTCAAACAGTTGTCCTCATAGGTCAATACAAAAATTGAAAATTAGGGCAACGCTGTATACTAATCTTGTAAAGAATAATAGGGAGATTTTGGTCGGGAAGTTTAACGAAAAATTTCGTTACTCTTATGGTTACCGTTACCGTAAGTAAAGGTACCTTCAAGAGGTTAAAAATAGAGCCTTGTTTGGCGGTAAACATAACCTTACCTTTTTATTTTATTTTATTTCCTTTTCTAATAAGAAAAATATTAATTTATTGATAGGACTGGGAGACGGACAATCCACCATAAATTTAGTCAGGTAAATGATTCTGAAAGGTATCTTTGCTCTGCAAACTTATTTGTACTTACCCACCTGTTTACCAAAAAACAAACGGTAAAAAAGGCACACCACTACTATTATATACACGGTTAACAAAAAATAAAATCCAAATACACAAAACTCTTATAAAACAAAATAAACTTTTATAACCTAAAAATCTTCCAACACAGAATCATACAAGTTTGGTTGGTGGTCTTTTTAACAGTAAAGGTAGTCGCTATTCGACGCTAATTAGCGCCAGTGGTTACCTTAAATAATGGTAGCAGCCTGACAGAGCGCTACTGCGCCTACCCAGAATAAAGGTAAGGGTAACAGACTGACAAAAAATCTGATCAAAATCTCCCTAATAGCTACGTTTACACATAATAATAAAATGGTCTTAAAAAAGACTTATTCTCAAAATTCAGCTGAAATAAATAGATATAAACTTTAATATTTTGTCGCCTTTAAAGCACATAGGTTTTAGGTTTAGATTTGTGTGTTCCTTGTGGGATGCTCACCCAAGTTTAAATTTTCGTTTTTTTTACCCAAGATCTTTTGATCGTTTACTTTTAGATTCTTTTCGGTCAAAGTAACTGATTTGGATGTTTTTAACTTCTTCCTCATTTTTTGTTTTTAATTGCCTTCGGATTATAACCCTATTGGAAATATTAACTAGCCAGGACGAATTCGTATCAGGTGACTTAGATAAGTATCAGTGCGGAAAGATGCCTATTTGTGAGTGTTTCAAAGTTGGAAATCAAAGTGTTTGATGGTGTTTAATGATATTTGGGGAGGGTGACTAGTGGAACCACTGATGAGCCCACGCTGGTTGTCCAGGGCGAAACTTCGTTTAATAATTTCTATTTTTGCTTTGGTCCTTTGTGTATTCCTTGTGGGATGCTCATCCCATTAGATTATTTTCGGTTAAGGTAACTGAATTGGAGGTTTTTAACTTCTTTCTTTTTTGAAGATTATTTTTGTTGCCTTTTCCTATCCAGTATCTAAATTAAATCAACGTTTTCATTTAGCACTACGTCTTTTGTTGAAATGCCTTGTATGTCTTTAGCCCACATTCTTTGGTCCAGATCAACTAATTTCTTAAACAATCCCATAACGGTTATTGACTTCAGGGCCCAACTCACATTTTTTAAATAAGCAATTGCAAAATCACTTTTTTGTTTAAAATTCCCGTAGAAAACTTGTTCATGTTTTTTCTGTATGTTTTTGTAGCTAAATTATTTCAGGCTAATAAGTGTTGTTTTAAAGTAATTTAATTTATTACCAGTTCGAAAATTAGGTACCTAGGGATATTTTTTGATTTTGCTGCGTGTCCTGTAATCAACTTTACCTTAGAAAATTAAACACCCCACTTTAAGGAAAAAAGACCATGAACGATAACAATAAGAACCTCACAACAATAAATCAATAAACTATCAAGTGACAATGGAAATGTCCTTTAAATTATTATCATCATTTAATGGACGTCATTCTTCGCTAATGATGAATATAATTTTTTTTTTGGCCGGGTCATTATGGCTACATATGTTTGGAAAAAACCTTTTTAGTTCTTGATAGGAGAGCGATAACTTTTTTGATGTGATGGCGCTCCAAACAAGAGGTCAACGTCAATAAGCGCCGTGGTAATAGGCAATAAAAAATTCTTTATTTGGATTGCCATTTTTTTTTAATTAAGAGCTCCCGCACCATATCTGAGTTCCGTTAACTGTAATTGTCTTACTGTAAATGGTTTAGTAATGCGATTTTTACAATTTGTATGTTTGGTTATGTTTAAAATTTAGGTGAACAGTATTTTTCTCTTCTTTATGGTAGGCATGTTGATGTTTATTTAAAGTAAGCATATGGGTAAAGCGTATGAAAATAGAAAAAAATTGATGATGACTTTAGCAAGACAATAAAGTTTTGATTTTAATACTTGAAAATGAAATCAAATTTCACGAGGTTCATTCACAAAGTTTCACGATAGCTATTATTACTCCCTGGGTCAGACGTATTAAATTCTATTTTGGCCATCTTATACAGACACAAAACCTTTAAGATCAGTTAATTTGATACAGTTTCCAGTAGCAAGAGCTGTTAGCGAATAAGTACATTCAACCAGTAGTCTCTTAAAGCAATTTTGTAAGAGGAATAAGTTTTAAATTTTGTTGGGTGACTGTAATGCGTCTGGCGATTTTTTAACTTGTGCCAATCGCTAATCAAAGTCTATAATTTTCGGGAAATAATTAGTGGTCGCTTGTGGCTAAAACCAGTAATTTTAAAATTTTACGGTTGTACGTGGTTCGGTCGCAGTTACGACAAAGAAATGGTAGAGTAAGTAGAAACCATTTTGGACGAGCAATCTTTCGAAATCATGACACTTCTGCCGATTCTGCAAAGTTGGTTGTTTTTTCCATCAATGAATATCTTATTCTCATTATCACCTTTTTTGAGGGATTGCTCGGAATTTGTTGCTTTTCAATTAAACTCTGGCAAAATATTTTTTTGAATTAATCCTCAGAGATGCACATCTGTAGCAAAATGAGCGGTTATGAACCGTTGTTTTGTATCAAAAATATCTGGCTTTTCGTGAAGAAGAAGGCAATCAAACGTGTGTCTCCTTAACCCACTAAAGTTCATGAGGTCGTGACCGATCCAAAACAGTTTTTTTTTTAATAAACTTTGCTTTTTTAGAAACTTAGTATATCACCTTTTTTTATATTGTCAGTGTTTCATTCTCACAGGCTGATCACTAGGCAACTGTGTTTTTTAAATTGGTGAGAGTTGACAAATAATTTTAAACAGGAATGTTACATATACAGAATATACATACTATTGGTAAGTAATTTTTTTATCATAAAATCTGTAATATTATTGTATGAGAGCAATAAAGAAATATATTTTGAAAGTACGCTTAAAATATTTTTAGTTCTTACTACATTGTTGTCATACTGCATGCTCTCAAAAATGAGTGGGTCGTTAACGACCTCTTGAGCTTCAGAAGTTTTTAATATTTGGTATGGCTTATTTTTTAGGAAACATCCACTTACAGCTGCTGAACTTCTAGAATAGCAAAAAGTTTTGAAGAGGATGATGGGGCTCTTGACGGAATAGTTATATTGCCACCTGATGATGCTGAGGAGTTTGCCGAAGATTTGTTCCGCACAATTAAATGCAGAATCCGAGTTTCCTTTGACGACACTTCCAATAGCCCAGATGCATTTCCGAAAACACCTCATCACTATCATACTGAAAACTTATTTTCCTCCAGAGCCTTACCTTAGTAAGATAATATTGAAAATTCTATTTCTCCAAAAGAATTACCGAAAATTTAAAAATTTAAATATTCAGCGGATTTTCAAAAAAAAACCCAAACGATTTTAAATTTTGTATGCCATTAAATCTTTCCAACGCCAGCTTTAGATTTTTTTGAATTGTTTATGTCCTCAGAGATTGTCGAAAATTTTGTTAGATTTTCATACATGTCTGCTGCCAAAAAGAATAAAGCTGTTTTTCAATCGGATGTAGACGATATGTATACCTACATAGGAATTCTGCTTTTGAGTGAGAGACTAGGAAACAAGCGAAGATAATTCTCTTGTGACCAAGTCAATGCGCAGAAATCGATTTTTTGAGGTACCGTCAAATTTACATGCAGCTGATAATGATAACTTACTTGGAAATGATAAACTTGGTAAAGTAAGGTTTCTCGTTGATGCTCTAATTGTTCAATTTCTCTTCTTGAAAGCAATATTGCTTGTGATGTCCCACTTCACGATAATAACATTGTCATTGCACTCGCAGAGCTCAAGGAGTCGTTATCGACCCACATCAAAAATTATAAACTACTTAACTAACCTTAACTTAAAGTTTCCAAACAATAACATCACACAACACAACTTGGAAAAGTACCAGTGCGGAACGATGCCTATTTGTGAGTGATTCAAAGTCGAAAATCAAAATGTATGGGAAGGGTGACCAGAGGAACCACTGACGAGCCTACGCTGGTTGCCCAAGGAGAAATATCGTTTAATCATTTCTCTTTTCGCTTTTGGTCCTTTACGTGTTCCTTGTGGGATGCTTATCCAGGTTTGAATTTTCGTTATTTCCACCCAAGATCTTTTGATCTTTTCTTTTTTAAATTCTTTTCGGTTGATGTAACTGATTTGGAGGTTTTTTAACTTCTTTTTTGTTTTTAATTGCCTTAGTAGCATATTCCTATTGGAAATATTAACAAGCCAGGACTAATCCGTATCAGGTTAACTTGGATAAGTGCCAGTGCGGAACGATGCCTATTTGTAAGTGATTCAAAGTTGGAAATCAAAGTGTATGAAGGTGTTTAATGATGTATGGGGAGGGTGACCAGTAGAACCACTGACGAGCCTACGCTGGTTGCCCAAGGCGAAACATCGTTTAATAATTTCTCTTTTCGCTTTGGTTCTTTGTGTGTTCCTTGTGGGATGCTCACCCAGGTTTGAATTTTCGTTATTTCCACCCAAGATCTTTTGATCTTTTCTTTTTTAAATTCTTTTCGGTTCATGTAACTGATTTGGAGGTTTTTTAACTTATTTTTTATTTTTAATTGCCTTAGGAGCATAATCTTATTAGAAATATTAACACGCCAGGACGATCCGTATCAGGTTAACTTGGATAAGTGCCAGTGCGGAACGATGCTTATTTGTAAGTGATTCAAAGTTGGAAATCAAAGTGTTTGATGGTGTTTAATGATGTATGGGGAGGGTGACTAATGGAATCACTGACAAGCCTACGCTGGCCCAAGACGAAACATCGTTTAATCATTTCTCTTTTCGCTTTGGTCCTTTGTGTGTCCCTTGTGGGATGCTCATCCAGGTTTGAATTTTCGTTATTTCCACCAAAGATCTTTTGATTTTGTGTTTTTTATGATATCACATACTACGTCATTAGCTCAACAATTTGCTTGTGGCTACCTTTGCTCGAATAAACTAGTCGTTTTCCAAAAGGATCTCTTCTTCCTTAGTCCTAATATAAATTCTTATGGGTAAAAGAAACAGAGAGCTCTGAGGAACGACTGGATACCACCCCTCATGTTTAATCGGATCCTTCTCGGAAAACAAAAAATACAGAAGGAATCTTTTTATAAATATATTAACAAATCAAATCTTTGAGGAGGACGCTAAGAATTGACGACAAGTTAGCCACAGTATTTAACGTACCTAATGCATAGTCCACAGTCTCTCTTTGTCGAAAAGAGTAAGAAGCAATAAGAGGCGGCGGCAAAAAGTTTCAATGTGGAGTCTAGGAGAAATTCGCATGCGCTATTTCGAAAAGAACAAAAAGTTCGTTTCGAAACCATTTAAATTGGTGGAAAGTGACGTCATTGATAATGAGTGGGCAAAATTGATATTTAAACTGATTCTCTAAATAATAAAAAAAAATGTTGGGAAGAAATTCAGAATTTACTGGGTTTTAAATGGTTTTTGAGCATTAACATCACGAGATCTCGGAGTTGTGACGTCACTAATCAATGATGTAATTATTGAAAAAGTTTTTCAAAATGGGTTTAAAGTGGGAAAATATCTCCGATTGTTTAAAGGTTCGAAAAATGTCATATTGTGCCTGTGTTAAAAATGAAAATTATTATTATTTACTCGCGTGCAGTAAAGTACCCTTTACCGCAAACTTGGGTGCGAAAAAAGATAAACAAGAGCGAAATAGTATTGAGCGGCAAGAAGTAAACCTGGCCAATATTATCAGAAACGGTTTTATTGGCAAAGTGGTGCAGCAGCTGTAAACAACATAAAATTTTTTAAAAAAGTGGTCAAATTCGCTGGCGAGGAACCTAGGCCACTTAAAAAATACTGCTGAAATTCGCTTTAATATATATTTTAAAATGTGCCGGGACCTAGGCCGCTCCTCATGTTAAATTAAAAATATATTTTTATTACTTAATTTAACAGTAAATATATTTTTTTAAATTTAATTAATTTTAAAAGATTATTTAAATAATTTTGAATTTTGCAGCGAAGTCATAAGGAATTGTACTCGGTAGTTTTTTATACTTACGTTTGATAAATAATAAATATTACATAACTGGCAATAACCAACCAAACAAATTATCTAAAATGTCACCGTAACTCGGGCGAACAATAATTTAAATTATAAAATCATAAACTCATGGCCAAATCACACTTCGCCAAATCCATTAAAATATCTCGGCTACTGTTCAATTGTCGACAGTAATCATTTTCGTTTGCCCATTTTTTGTCGGACACGTCAACCGGTAATGTCAACTATAACTACAGACAGAACCAGAATTGCTCGCATTGCATGAGCACAAGTTATAAATCAGTTGTAGAATAGATATTAAGAGCAATCAGATCAATCAATGGTCAAAACCAATCAGTCGATTTACAAAATGCTTATTGGAAACCTTGAAAATAGTAATAGTTTAAGGTCACAAATACGAGTAGAAAACAACATCGTAAATGATTAAGTAACTGTGCCACTCAGCCATATAACTATATGGTTCTACATTGTCCATATCCACCAATACGAAAAATCTCTGATTAAGATTTAATCATGATTAACATAAATCGGAGTTTAGAATGAGTCTTACCAAATAAAGTTTCAATGTAATACATCACATTCCAAACTCCAGCTTATTCGGGGGAAGTGGATATGAGCATAATGGCCCATGGATCGCAAAATGTGTAACAATAATAACTTTGAAAATGTACTACGCATGCCTGGTGCAGTCGGTTCGCGCCCAGAGGATTTTTTATCTCTGCGTTTTTCCAGGCTAAAGAGTTTTTGGCTCTGCATTTTTCCAGGCTAACTTGGTTAGAGAGTTATTATCGCTACTGCTTTTGTTCGGAAAACGCAAGGGCACCCACCCGATAGGTGAAGCCGTCCAATAAACTAATGGCTGCTTTTGAACTCCTACCATCCGCCACGTTTCTATCGTTCATATAATATATTTCAACAGATTTTCATAAAAAGAAAAGGTGAAAAGATCTCGGCTGGAATAACGAAAACCCGACAAACAAATCCATTTTTATTTTATCCACTTTTTAAATTGGACACACTGTATATTCAAAATTACCAAACTTTATGGGTCTATTGTTTATTTTCCAAGATATTCCGTTTTAATTTTTGCGGGAGAGATAGAAAAATAACGCCCACTTGCAGCAACTTTTTTTATGCGTATCTTAACAATGCGGCTTTTAAAATGTATGTGCCACTTAAATTAAATTGGCTTGCATCGCAAAGTTCCGACGGCGTTTTAGCTATGGTCGTTTTGTTGGCTATTTATCTTTATTACAATCTGGCAACGTGGGAACCCCTCGATTAGGTTATAGACTTAACCAAGGGCTCAAGCGAATGGGAACCTGCTAAGACTCAACTATCGTGTGGGTATTCCAGCCGATGTTCAATTCGCTGCAATAAATTCATTATAGTAGGCTTTGTAATCCCGAAACTTCTGAAGAAGTTCATTTGAGACATCTCTTCATAGTGGTTCGGTCTCTGGAAGAAGAGTCTTCTTGGGTAACCCATATCAGCAAAGTTCCAAGTCATCATCTTCAAAATCATTTACCAAAACGTTATCCATAAAGTCGATATATTCCATTTTTTCAACAAAAAAATCTCGTTTTAGAAAAAAGAACGCATATTTTTAGGTTAGAACTGCTTAAAGGTGGTTTAATATTAATATAAATGGAGAAATTTGACCGCTTGGCTAATGCTGATTCAAAGATCCTTTAAAGGTAAATTAAAATCGATGCAACAAGCAAAATCCGTTAATGGTACTTTAATTGTCCTTTAATTAATGGACGCATAAAAGGAAGTCGCTACAAGTGGAAGTAAGTATCATAGGTATTAATATTCGATAATTAATTTTGATTTCTTAATCTCTTCGACAAAAACCTAAAGCTGAATATCTTGGAAAAGATAAAAGATAATTTTTTTTAAGGATTTAGAAAGTGACATAATATACAGGATGTCCAATAAAGAGATAATTTTTTGTTGTATTTATTTTTGGGACACCCCCCAGACAGCGCAACTCTGTCCCAAGCATAAAGGTATAACTTAAATAGAGACATTATGTTTACCAGAGTTGCGATCAGACATAAGGTAAACAATTTGGCGACGATGCCAGATTTCGCTGAAAGTTGTATCTACGCACGTAATGTTTTTACAAACACATTATTTTTATTACTTTTTTACCATTTCCCTGCATTTATGCAAATTCTCTGGTATGTTTTTATTTTGTTTTTTATGTGTTTTTTAAAACATGGAGAAACATCTTAAATTGAGGTATATATAATATATAATATTGTATTTAAATTTCTTTGAATCTTCACAATTTGAAATCAATAAAGAATTTATAATGTATAGGTACGTGTTATGGTACTTACCTTATTTCTTCGGTCGAAATATCAGATAAAATACCTGAATTAGGACCGAAAAGATAATTATTTTTATTTTCCAATATATATCGAGAATTAAACCTACAAAAACCTGGCAACCTCGCATTTGTGGCTGGTCAGCTATATAATAGTGTGTACTCTGCTCCATTCATTATTTGCAGACGCAGTTGTCGTTTTAGTGGAATTGGGTTTTTGGTATATTTTACAGATTATTGGACAGTTTTTAATATTTTTTCGATAGATTTTTCTGTGTTTGTGACAATAGCGATATGGCAAAGTGCGTGGTCTGCCGAAAACTAGAGATTGCAGGTGTTTTCCGACGCCATCTTTTCATAGGTTGCCATTGGCGTGCAACTTGTGTTGCAATAAATTCAAAATATAATTAATAAATATAGAAAAGAAATAAGTTTTTTTAGGATATTTTCGCGATTTTCTAATAAAAACAATACAGTAAGCAACCTTAATTAATTACACTGTAATTGGTATAATCAAACAACCGCAGCTGCGACATTTTTGGATATCCTACATAAGTAGAAAAAAAATGTAAGATGTGCGTGTGGTATTTATTTATAGCTAGCTACTTTCATAGTTTTAATATTATCTATAGTCAGCTCATTTTTTTGCCAAGGTTTTTTTATAAATGCAATTAATTAAGCATTCTGGGTATAAAATATGATGTACAGAATAGGTAGGTAATGCTGGGTTTATACAGAAAAATAAGATAAGATAAGACATAAACTAAGACATAACATAAAATGAAATAAGAGTTGAGCTTATGATAAACCTTGTTGGTGTTTATACAGAAGAATAACAGCATAAAATAACATAACATGAGCCCAACTTTTATCTTTTTAGGTATATATTATTTATTTTTAAACAATGGAAAACCATCACTAACATCTATAATATACTTTCCTTTTCAGAATATTTCTTTTATTTTTAAATTTTCCACATTGATTTAGCTGTTTTTACAAAACGCTGTGTATATTTCTTCACAATAGTTATTTACTTAACAAGTGCGGAAGGTGAAACTTTTTTGCACCTGTCGGAGGTCAAGGGCGAAAAAGCAACTACGCACCTGTTTAGTTTCCTACTTGCATAAAACACTTGGAACTAAAATTCGCGCTGTGCCCGAAAAATACTTTTTCTAACGAAAGTAGCACAAAGTACTTTACTTTTCCGCACTAGTACACTAAAGTTACTTTTTCGCACTTGTTTTTTTATATCGGAAAAAATTTAAAATGAAGTACAAAATATAACGATGTTCATTAACGTTTTACTTAATATTTTATTCAACAAAATAAAATTTTTAGTTTTTAAAAATAATTTTTAATAAATCAGCGATGGATTGGTGAATCGTAGGAAGAACATTGTACCTAATACATGCGTAAAGTGACTTCCGTTCTTGACGGCTTGACCGAACTCCTCTACGCTTCGTTCGGTCAACTGCGCAAAAGTACCACTTTCCGCACTAGTTAGGTAAATAAATAAATATTACGTAGGCTAATTTTTTAATAAAGTTCTACAGGCACTCCATATTTTGTGTATGACTTGACATTTAATAGATTAAAAACATTTTTTTATGTTTTTGCATCGCATGCGGGAAATCCAAACATTTCGCATGTAAAGGCGTGCGAAAAAGTTTACGCACACAATTAGGAAACATAATTGAGAACTTCTCCATAACTCGGTATCCACTGTTAAGTATAAAAAAATGTTAAATGTATTTTCATAAATATTTAACGAGTCTAAAAATAAAGACCACCTATTTTACATTTACCAACCAAATCTGTAGGAAATTTTGTCCAAGGCATATCCATAGGATAATACAAAACGTTGGACGGCTCTTGGACATCCCAAAAAAGTCCAAAAGTTTCAATACTTTGACTATTGTACCACTATACTAAATCCATTGGTTATCCAATGGAACGAAATTCTGTCCAAAAGTTATCCATTGGCTATCCAAAAAGCATCTTTATGGTTCACTGTCGGAAAAAATTAATAATTACAATGTATATCCGTTGGTCTTATTTTCTTAGTACACTGGATATACTTATTTGTTCCAATGGATATCCAGTGGACAGTGTTGTCAAAAGCGGCGATATTTTCAGTACATAAGTATCCAACATCATAAGTCGATTGTCGATCCTTGCGGATGGAGTTTCTAGCAAAGGATGGGTATTAACATAGTAAAATACCAATTAATCCAAAATAATGAAAAATACTTACTTAAATGATTCGGCTAGATATGAGAGAAATGTTATTGTTGGTAATGAATAAGAAAAAACAGGATCCATCGGATATCCAAAACAGTTCGGATAAATGACTATATTTATTAATGTGCCAACTAGGCCAGGCCCAATTGACATAGATTTTTTGATAATATTCAATGTTGAGTCAATGTATATAAAGTACATCACTTTTGCTGGACAAAAAATGAAGGTCCGCCAGACAGAGTTTATTTTTGATCCGATGGACGAAGAAAAATCGTTATCCATTGGATATCCAAAAACTAAGTGAAAAAAGCAGTTCTTTATGCATCAAAATTGGAAGTCCTTTGGACTCAGTTTCTCTGTCATCCACTGTATCAGGAAAAACCTTTGTCCCATACGTTTTTTCAAAACCGCTCTTTTAACCTAGAAGAATACTACATAAGTTTTAAAACAGCTATAGTTCTCTCAAAAAATCCGTTATTCCAGACTTTTCGGATACACTCTAAACCTCATTCCAAATTCTTCTAATCCAATTTCAATATGGCGGCTAACAATTAAACACAGAAGCTAAATCGAATTGTCATTGTCAGTGTCAAAAAACTAATCCGTAGCAATTTGGAATGAAGTCAGGGTTGCCAACCTGTCCCGATTTATCGGGACTCTCCCGATTTGGAGCAAAATGTCCTGCGTACTAACAAGACCCTTGTCAGCACTAAAAGTTTTCAATTAAAATCAGAATCCCATATCTATTGGCCAGTGGTTAACTAAAAATAGTTTCTTTTTTCTTAGCCGCGTTTGAAATATTTGACTATTGGCCATGTAGTGTTAAAAAAATCGACATCAGTTTGTTCAATCAGTTCATTACCGAGCCTACTGAGTCTGTTGATCGGGGAGTTAAAACCATAATAATAATTTATGATTTCTTGTGTTCCGTGATGGCACATGAAACTTGAATATTGATAGTAACTCTACAGTGTCAATTTCATTATTTAGTATTTTCAACAGAGTGACAAGATCATAGTACTTTCTACGATTGTCTAGATTTGTTAAGTTCAACAAACTCATTAGCTGGTCATAATCAATTGACTCAATAGGTATGTGTAATTTATAGCATATAAAGCGCAAGAACTTTCTTTGTATTGTTTCCAAACGATCTTTATGAATCTCATAATATGGAGACCAAATAGTACAACCATATTCTAGAATTGACCTTACAATTGCAAAGTAAGCATTTCTCAATTTAAAAATGATGTTTATGTCTTTCAATGTTTTAAACAAAAATCTTAGCAATTTCATAGCTTTATTTGCAATAATATCTATGGGTTCAAAAAACTGAGTTTTCTATCAAAATAGACACACAAGTCCAACTGATAAGTAAGATCTATATGGTTTAATTTTCTATAAAAATATACGTTTTTACATTTGTCAACATTCAGGGATAAATTGTTATATTCATACCATGCTGAAAACCCTTTCAACTCTTGTTGTAGATTATGGTAATCCTCCAATCTACTTAAAATTCTAAAGAATTTTAGATCATCAGCAAGAAGTAAAAAGTTACAGTTTTGTAAATCGGAAGATATATCATTTACAAATGCTTTAAAAAACAATTAAACATTAAACTCGGCGGAGACATAATTCTCTATTTTTATTGCCTGACGTCTTTCAGTTAGATTAATCCGAAACTAGTTGACAAATGAGCCAAGTATACCCATGAATTTAAGTTTATCAAGTATTAGGTTATGATCGACCCTGTCGAAAGCCTTAGAGAAATCGGTATAGATGACATCTATCTGATACCCACTCTCCAAGGCTTCCAACAAAGTTTCTTCATATATCAGCAGATTAGTAATTGATGATTTACCTTTTGAAAACCCGTGATGTTGGTTTATAATAATGTTTTTAAAATTTGGTGCAATTTTATCTGTGACTATTGATTCGAACAATTTAGGAAATCAAGAAATTTTTGAAATACATCTGTAGTTTTTAATGTTTGACTTATCTCCGCTTTTGAATATTGGGGTAACATCTTAAGGCGCATTTACACAGACAAACTTTCCTTTGATGTTGAAATGCCAACAAACATTTACACGAGCCTCTTGAGCAAAATGTTCAAAAAAAAGTTCTAGCAAAATCTCGTACAAAAAGACTCACGGAAATTTTGGAGAGAATATTAAGCAAAATTTGTTTGAAGAAATGTTGGTATAGAAATTTCTTACAAATTTAAATTTTATAGTTTTATGGAAATTCACTGAACTTAACTGAAAATAGAAAGACTAAGTTTTAAAACAAGGTATTTTTAATTAAGTGCTTTCCGACGGAAAAACGATTTGATGTTAAAATTCACATTTTACCTCATAAGCAACTTCGATTGACCTGATTTTTATAGGGGATATGCCAGTATACTTGTAACTTTTTTGGAGTTGTAAAAAAACGAGAATAAAAAATAATAATTGGCACTTATTTATTACTGTTGCCTGTAAAATGTAATGATAAAAATTTACGTTTCAAATAATAACTCTTTATTTTACTTCCTAGTTTAAAACATAATACAATAATAATTAAGTCAAACTAAAAAACCTATATACATTTTATTAAATCTCAAATATATGAACAAAAGCACGTTCGGTCTAAATAATACCCGTTTATTACCCACTTTTACAACCCTGCGATCCCGACCCTTGTCTAAAAAAATATAATTTAGCAGTAATAGACTAGACTTCTGAATCAGAATTTTGCTCCTTTGCATATTGTTTGTTCAGTGTCAGTAATAGACCTTGATTATTACATTAAATTGATAGTAAATATCTATCTTCAGCATTTTCATAAACCTTTTGCTTTCTTAAGCAACCATTGGGGCCTTAAACTAACTAGGTAAATCTGGTGTGAGGAATTAGAGAAAAACAATCAAAGCTAAGGGTAAAGTAAAGTTACAAAAATATGTTTTAAAAAAAATCCCCTCCCCACCACTCCTCATAAACGTGAGGCGCGGATTACCGCTTAAAGGTGCAATTTTTGAGTTTTTTGCCGATATTAGAAAAACTCAAAATTTTTTTGGAAAAGAAAAATTTTCCTGGGTTGTTTTTTGAATTTAAGAAAAAACCCTTGGAAATTTACAATAAAAGTTGGTGT
Source organism: Oxystoma pomonae (assembly GCA_963921995.1). Lineage (NCBI taxonomy): Eukaryota > Metazoa > Arthropoda > Insecta > Coleoptera > Brentidae > Oxystoma > Oxystoma pomonae. The sequence continues at coordinate 86,008,730 of OY998166.1, read as the reverse complement.
TCCATTTTTTTAAATAATTGAGATCACTGATCACTGATGTAAAATTTTATTTATTATCATCTTTAAAAATATGTTTCCAAAACAGATAGCAATAATTTGCTCAAAAATTTACCCGAACAAAATGTTCAAAGAAAAGCTCACAAAAATGTTCACGCAAAAAATTTTAGATCTTTTGCACGAGCTTTTGTTTGAGCATGTTCGTCTGTGTAATTGCGCCTTTAGAAAACGTTAAATTTCACCCGTGTGCAAAAATTTTTTGCGCACATGTGCGGAAAAGCAGTTTCATTTGATTTGTGCGAAATTAAAGAGCAATTTTTACAAAAATTAGTGCGATTCAACAGTGTTCGTAGGAAAAGTAGCGTACACAACTCGATAGAAAGTAACTTTCTTACACTCGCGTGTTGTCCATAACTTGTTGATTTGATCGTTCGTATTATTCGTCTATAAAAACCTACGGCGTACTGAAGATCCTCATCAAGGGTGAAACACGTGTTGGCGTCTAGTCTCCAAGTCGCACCCGGTATGTATTCTTGTGGTACTCCGGTGTATTTTGTAAAGTTCTTTTTTGCTATCGATTCGTCATAGTAAAAAGCCCGACTGGTGGAAGGACTGTGTCTGAAACCAGTCTGTGGTAGAACTAGTGGAGGAGGCCAAAATTCCAATCGTTTTCTTTTGGTAAAACTCTCTTTTTTATTTACATTTAACTCCTCTATGGACATCAGACGGAAAAAAAAACAAAATTCAATATAGTCAATGGAGATGGAGACTGACATTTGTCAATTTCCAGTCACAGTTAGGTGTCTTAGAAACGCTTTATAAATTAGAAAAATTCTTGTTTAAATCTGACAAAACATAAAAAAAAGTTCAATATGGCGGATACAAGATGGCAGTGCAGTTTTGACGTTTTGAATTTTATTTAAAATAAAACGATTATGACAAATTCAAAAAAGAAAATTACATTGAGGTCGGTTTGTGAATAAGGTCAGTACACTAAATCAAAAATTTTGTGTAATTTCCACAATATGATGTAATTTTTCGGGTACTTCCGGAAGGATAGAAAGTTGGCGCAATAAAAGAAAAATCTTCTTAGAATGAGTACAAATACAAATACAAATACAAATTTTCATATAAAAAGGATGTGATACTTTGCGTTGAATAATAAAAGTTTTGTTTTAATTTGTTGTGCTATATTTTCCCCAAACTTTGAATAATAAAAGTTTTGTTTTAATTTGTTGTGATATATATTCCCCAAACTTTGGTGTCCGCCTGAGCATGGCTACCTTCATGATATTCAAGTCGCAACATAAAGTCAATCGAATAAAATGGTTTATCTTAACAAGCCAATGATGACATCAAATTGTTATAAAAGTTAGGGACGTATTTTCTGGGTATAGATAATATACCTTCTAAAAAGAGTAATCATTTGTATCCAAAATTAAATGAAAAATTAAAAATGAATCCGCAGATTAGTTCGCGTCATTTATATCATCTTAGGTTGACTTCTTAGGGTGAGTCCAGGTGACCTGTCTGATAATTTCCTTATCCCGGATTTGCTTTTTCTCTGTCTTTCTCTTGTCAAGCAGTTTGATATTGCGCCATTTTGACACTAATAATATGCAAGCGCAGGTTAGACGGCAGGCTTTCTGCTTTGTATAAAATCGTGTTATATTTTGTTTAAAGTTAGGAACACATCAGTCTGGCCTACTAGCACGGAAGTAAAAATAAAGGTGGAATGATAATACCCCCTGAGAAATTTTACAAAAGTGACCGCCTTATGTAGGTGACAGTTATGAGCCTAAAATAACGTAGTCACATCAATCGAATCGACTTGACATTATTTTTTTTTTTTTTTGATGTGTCTTTTCCATAATCAGTAAATGGTATTTTTCACCATGATTTTTCGTATTATATTAAAATTTTGTTTTTTTAAATTTTTGTTAATAGAAAAACTAAAGTTATATAATTTTTAGATGGGTTTTAAGTCCTCCTGTAAACATGATATATATTTGCCTGCTTTTTTTATAAACCACACATTAGTTTGAACCAAACCATAAGTTACTAGAATGTTACTCCGTTGTTTTTTTAGTCAAAATAAAGTGTTTTCATTTTTGTCGCGTGTTTTTGATAAAAATATATTGTTTTGATTTGTTCAGTGTTGTTATACAACCGGAATGACTGCTTTTTTGCCTTTCATAAGCACGGTCCCTTGAATAAACACAGTCTAGTAATTTTTTTGCTCCGCCCACCTGATGACGACAGAAAGATATCACCCTGCTATTTTTATTAATTTTTATTCTTGACATTTGGGGTTATGTCATTTTTGCAGAAGCTTCTGTGTAAAAATTGTATTTGTTCATCATTTCTTTTCTTTATTTGATCCAAATTAAGTACCCAACGATACCATTTACATCATTTTTGTCGTAGATAGCTGCATTTATGCATTCTTTTTAGTAAAAAGGCTCATCATCAATGAAAAAATCAAACAAACAAGATACCTTATAGTTTTAAATTTGCAATCAGATTTTTTGCCTATTAGTATCCCCAACCAGTCTGGCCTCTGGGATCATGCAATAATCAATCTCCCAAAAATCCCTGGCAAAACACAAATACAAATACAAATGACGAGTTCGAACTAACCCCAACTCATTCGTTTATTTGTACACAAAACGTTATAATACAAAGTAAAAGCAAAAAATATCTCTTAAACAAAAAAAAAAGAAAAATCCGAAAATTTTATATAATTTGTCAAGCCTTCTTAAAGTTTTTAAATGGCGGACAAATATCAGCTTAAGGTAAGGGCACATGCACATTGTCCGCTAAAATAATGTTAAAATTAATGGAAATAGAGCTTTTCATTGAAAATTACCTATAATTTTTCCAGTTTTTCCAAAAGTTATCTTCAACCTTTGAGACACAAGGGATGAAAAACTGTTTGGCTGCGAAATGTCACCCTAAATGGGAGTTTGACACCCTCGGACATTGGTCAGAAGGTCTGTTTCTTTAATATGTCGCTCGTTATCGAGACAAAGTTTTTCCTCAAATAGGCTTGTTAAGTGATAGGAGGGGACGGATTTTTTCTTTAGGAAGTCATTTTAATACTCTTTGATCACAGTTTAATACTACAGTGCTTGTGCCTTTTCTGAAAGTGTTTGGTGACTCCTGTGAGCACAGTGTATCAAAGTGATCGATAATTTGAGCGTTCTAAATCGATGATTGTTGATGCTACAAGGCCAACTTTTTTTCTGGTCGATATGCGCGAGTGCTCTAGTAGGTATTAAGATTCTTTAACAAAAAAGAGCACATTTACCATCATCTAAAGCGAATCTTCACGACTCAATGTGTTCTTGTACAAAAAAAATGCTTCAGCTAAAAAAAATAAAAAACGAGGTTTAGAAAATATTAATCAGCGGAATAGTTGTAGCAAATGTACAAGGTACTTTACATACTCCCTTTGATCTTTGTTTTCTTCGTTTTTAGAAGTTATTTTTTTATTACATTTTGTAAAATAAAACATATGCATAGAAATTTAAACACAATAAATATTTTCACCCTACCCTAATCCATCCCTTTTTAAGAAAAAGAAATGTGTATCTGCAAGATACACCGCGAGCCTCAACCTTGTACGAGTCTGAGCGCGAGTGTTGCAGTGTTAAAGAAGATGTCTCTGAAAACGTAAATAGTAACAATTTGGGGTCATTGTGAAAAGAAATAAAACTACATCTTGATATGTCATAACCCTTTTGGAGCGATAGAGTTTTGGAAAGGGTTTATGATATTTTATTTATAATTCCGACCTAAAATGTAAAATTTTAAAAACAGCTGACATATCAAGATCAAGATTCTTCTTTGAACTTCTCTGAATAATGGAATTGGGAGTAAGTCTTATTTACTCCTATAGGTGCTCATCGAGAACCGTCAGGAGCTGCCAGGACACACTGAATACCCTTGGGCGAATAAAAATAAAAAGTGTGTCGCTGGTATGGATTTCGGGACATTCTGGGCATCGGGGAAAACTGACTGCCAACCAGCTGGAGCGTGAAGCGGCGTCCGCTGTTTTCGTTGGCCCCGAGCCAGCCCTTGAAATAGCGTACAACACAATCAACATTGCACTGTTAAGCTGGATGGAGAATAAGTTACACCAATACTGAAGAGAATTGCCAGCACTGGCACATTCCACAGAGTTCATTACAGAACCCTGCAGGAAAAGGGCCGAGAAACTCATTGAGCTCAACAGGTAGAAGATCCGGACAATGGTTGATCTATACACCGGACACTGCAGGCTGAAAGTACCATTACACAGAATGGGTCTAATTGAATGTCCGCCAATTGCACGTCAACGTCAACGTATTTTCGGTAAACCGCAGATCGACGGACTGGATCTGGAAGATGCTTTACCAAAGCAAGTTGCGAGCCTCTTTAAGGGGCTGAATATTATGTAGCAATAAACAATGTCAAAAGTAAGACCCGCTAGTGGTCGCAGTGGATAGTACCAGGCACACAGTCACAAATGAATCATCATCAATCATCAAAATATTTGATCCCTTGTAAAACTACCTGAAATTCTCCAAAAGTGTCCAATTTGAATCACCCGGTACAAGGTGGAAAATTTTACGTCAAAAATAAACTTGTTGCATGTATCTGCAGGAGCCGCTTAACCTTCACTTTGAACAATAAATCCTACTTAATTATTGTCTTGCACGTGAATCAGAATATCCCGCAAATAGTAGTGTTTAATCTTTAAATACTTGGGTAATAACAGCCATTTTTTATATTTAAGTAGGTATATTAAATAATTTGCAGCTTTAAGATGAAAAAGTGTTACAAAAAGAAAACAAAATATAATGCCTTTTAATTAAAAGCCAGAAGTAGGAACGTAAAGATATGGCAGAAGAAGGGCTCAAGAAGCAGGCAAACGCCAGGCCCAAAAGCCACCTCTCTAGAAGTGCTATTAAATAAATCAGGGTTGACAACACGAATTATTGTTCTTTAAGTACCAAGATCTCTTCTAAAGTTGGCTATTATCAGCTTCATCAATTCAAGTTTTCGTTTTTTGATAGTGAGTAAAACATTAACAGTGGGATTTAATAAGATCCAAAATAGTATCCCCCACAGATCTAAATATTTACACCTGTGGGGCGTACTAAATTTTAAAACCAATTTTCAAAAAACACTTACCCATACAGAAAGGACACAAAGTTATTGATTATTTTGTATTGTTATTGCAAAATATCACTGAAAAACTGCTTTTTTTCCCAACACACATATACTAAAATATTTGATCCCTTGTGAAACTACCTGAAATTCTCCAAAAGTGTCCAATTTGAAACACCCGGTACAAGGTGGAAAATTTTACGTCAAAAATAAACTTGTTGCATGTATCTGCAGGAGCCGCTTAACCTTCACTTTGAACAATAAATCCTACTTAATGATTGTCTTGCACGTGAATCAGAATATCCCGCAAATAGTAGTGTTTAATCTTTAAATACTTGGGTAATAACAGCCGTTTTTTATATTTAAGTAGGTATATTAAATAATTTGCAGCTTTAAGATGAAAAAGTGTTACAAAAAGAAAACTAAATATAATGCCTTTTAATTAAAAGCCAGAAGTAGGAACGTAAAGATATGGCAGAAGAAGGGCTCAAGAAGCAGGCAAACGCCAGGCCCAAAAGCCACCTCTCTGCAAGTGCTATTAAATAAATCAGGGTTGACAAAACGAATTCTTGTTCTTTAAGTACCAAGATCTCTTCTAAAGTTGGCTATTATCAGCTTCATCAATTCAAGTTTTCGTTTTTTGATAGTGAGTAAAACATCAACAGTGGAATTTACTAAGATCCAAAATAGTATCCCCCACAGATCTAAATATTTACACCTGTGGGGGGTACTAAATTTTAAAACCAATTTTCAAAAAACACTTACCCATACAGAAAGGACACAAAGTTATTGATTATTTTGTATTGTTATTGCAAAATATCACTGAAAAACTGCTTTTTTTCTCAAGACACACCATATTTTAGAAGAAAATGCCCTAAAACTAATTTTTTTTGACAGGTTTCAAAATGGCAAATGACGAATACGCCAAAGTTTGGCACATAATAGTTTCATTATTTTTAGTTTGACGTTATAAACTTGGTAATTTTTTAGACCATCTTAGGTGAGTGGTTTAAATTTATAGCCCCCAGAAAGGATTGTTTTGTGGCATTTGGTAATAAGTTCGTTTATAATTTCCCTAAGTAACCGTTTTAACATGGACTAGTTTACCTTATTTAATATCACAATAAAACACCTCCTATTTTGTCCAGAAAAACGCCATTTTTGAACCCGTTTTCAGCACAAAAAATATATTTATGACGGCACTAAGAGGCAAAACAAACATAAGTGAAGGTCACTGATTATGCACGAAAAATATACCAAATAAAAAAACCCAAAACAACTATATTAATTTATTTACAAACTGAAAGTTAATCATTAAGGTTATCTAAACGCTCAGTCAAAAAAACTTTCCTTACTCAAAGCCCACTCATTTTAAAGCTGTAGCTTTCATCAGTAGAGGTTGGTGCAAGCGAAGGTGCAAGCAGAGGTAAAAGATCCGAACTCGCTGTTTGTGATTGAACGCAGCGCTAAGATTTTTAAACTAACATTTCGAGAGTGACAGAAATGTAAAAAAACTTGCATTTAAGTTTTTGAATACATTTCATAAATAAAAACACCTCTTAAATAAATACAAAATTAATCTACTCCTTACTTTATTATTACTCATCTAAATCGTTGTGTGACATCAAGTATTAATTGGAAAAATTAATTAACAAGGGTAAGTTTTTATTAGAGTGACATATAACCCCAATGTTAATTTATTCCACAGAGTGTTTACTATTTAAACCCCGCGTAAGTTTAAATTTTTTAATTTTCTGTTCTTCTAAATTGAAAATTTCCTTATAAATCCAACAAAAGATTGTGTTAAGATGATGATGAAGTGAATTCTTCTTATAAATTAAACTACGTCCAAAACTCAAGGAGGGTTCATTTAAAATGCTAAAAACCAAAAATTTCACTTAAACTTGGGACCGTTTTAAAATAGACTAAACCGTTTTAATAAATCCCACTGAAAGATTTTTATCAAAGATCGATGATGCTTTGGCCTGTTCGATTTTTGCACGGACTTCTTTCAAATTGAGCTGGTTATCCAGGTATTTATAAAAATCGACGTGTTCGACTTGTTGACTATTTACTTTTATAACATCCGGGTTAATTCATGTTTGCAACTATGACAGAGTCAGCAATGTTAAGTTTACCTACTATTTTATGTATGTAGATGTTAAACAACATGGGCGACAATATGCAAATTTCTCGAACACTTCTTCCTATTTAATTTAACTTTTTAAGTGTCATAAATTTGTTGTATACTTTTAACCTTTATACCTTTTTAGCGTTTTAAGTTTTTAACGATATAATGATAATTGATTATGTATTTTTAATCATATAAGTGTGAATGCTTTTAAATATCATTTATTTGTTTACTTCTTATATTTTTGTAGTTTTTTGTTCTTATTATAGATTTTTTCTTAATTTTGAGACTTAAAAATTTCTTTTGGATACCTAGATAAGCTATAAAATATTCTAAAGAAATAAGTGGATTAATATGTCTAGTTTTATCAGCTTAATAATAATAAGTTATAAAATTTTGAGCGTAAACTATGTTAGTGTATTTTGTATTAGCCAAATTTTTGCTAAATAATGATATTAAATGTTATAGCTTTGTTAAGAAATTTAAAAGTGTGTGTTTTCCAAAAAATATTTTCAAATCTTTAGAAATAGCCTATGACTCACTTATATTCCTCCTCCCGAGAATTGAGGCCATGTCCGCCGCGCTCTGGCAAACTAATCATACTTATGCAACCTTTTCCTCTTTACCCACAAAACAAAAAATAAAAACACTGTTATTTAGGACACATAGATTTATAGCGTCCCCTAGGCAGGACAGCATTTTTAAATTAACGCAGACCCTGTGCATAACTATATTATTTTCTCTGCGGTATAATTGTTTCAAACGTCGATTTCTGAGCGTGAGTAGTGTTTTTGGATTGCCTCCGGATTTTCACGATTTTATATTTTGCCTCGTGCATTCAGGCCTTCAATAGTATACTTGGGTATATATTTGTATCTTTTGCACTGTATACAGTGTGAACAAAAATATTTCTTTTAGTTTTATTCACCAATAAATCCAACAGTTTTTACCACAAAAAATCTGACCAAAGCAATCTCGACATGCTTTGGATGATCAAAAAGTGTCGAAGACTTCTGAAAACAGTCCAAATAATTCATAAAAATTCATAAAATCTAGGTAGACAAGAAATCTGAAAACTATCAAAGTGACAATATCGTATTTTGAGTAAAATCATCGTATATGATAAACCACCACCCAGGGGTGGTTTAAATGCTTTAATTTATAAAACTATCACGATTTGGTTGATTTTTTTTCAAAATAAATGTCCTGAAGTATTATTCTTATTAAAAGAAAAATTCCAGGTCTTTTTAGCTCTAATTGTGTATTTTAGCGCGCTTTTTTAAGTCAATGTAGGAACGTATGGACACTTTATTCCAAATTCAATCGGATCAGTTTGTTGACACTAGACACTTAAACTTAATTATCAGTTTTATCAGCATTCGTATGCTTATCTCTATCGAGTCGGCCGCTCAAGCAGGGGCACTTTTAAAATCGTGGCGAATGCGTGACAGCTCCAGATGATTAAATGCACGAAAACCTCGTTAGGTACGATAAGGGAGTCGTAACGTTACGACCGTCGATACATACGAAACGATGTTTTGACCCATTTGATCAGCTGGAGCTGTCACGCATTCGCCATTAGTTTAAAAGTACACCTGCTCGATAGGTCGACTCGATAGGGATAAGGATAGGAATGCCGATAAACGCGAAAATTAACTTTAATAGTCTATAGACATCGACAGTCCTATTTAGTTTTAATGTGAAAATGTCATCTGCCACATTGAAATTGGTCTGGGCCCATATTCTTGACGGCCTGTGAGGTGAGTAGTCACAGGTAAGTATTTTCCTCTCCTGCTTTTCACATGGTCAAAGCAGGTGAGAAGTGAGAAGTGAGAAATTTGTTCTCACTCACGGGCACAGGTTTCAAGAATACAGGCCCCGGAAAATTTGGAATGAACAGTATCTCACTTTAAGTTAATTCAGGGAGATCACTGCTCTCTTAAATCAAGAAAAAAGCCTTTGCCATATAGGTTTAAAATTAATTAATTTCTTATATCTCACTTTAAGTTGATTCAGGGAGATCACTGCTCTATAAAATCAAGAAAAAAGCCTTTGACATATAGGTTTAAAATTAATTAATTTCTTACGTACATTTGATTTTAAAAAAAACGCATACATGCAGTCACAAAATTGACCTTTCTAAGAGTGTATAATATATACGGACTACCAGCTAAAATGCCTAAAAATTTCAAAAGTACGACAATTTGTCATATTGTTTAAAAAATGTCTCTAAAACTGAAAATATTTTTTTTACTTAAATTAAAGGCAACCTTATTTTTATATTAAATTTTGCATAATACTAAAAAATCAGCAAAAATAATGTTTAGTAAAGTCTTTATTGAACAATATTTAATTTTTAATAGGATGACCATTTTTCTATTACAAGCTGCAAACGTCTGGGCATTGAAAAGGTTAAATTTTGAAAATACTGATGGTCTTCTCAGAGCTGATCCAATGCGCGATAAATAGCATCGCTTAACTCTTCTGCATTTCGTGGTCTCCGATTCCTTTGGTATATTATTTTAACGATTCGACCCCATATATTTTCCATTGGGTTAAGGTCAGGGCTTTTGGCTGGCCAAAGAAGTGTTTCTATTTTATTAGTCTGAAACCATTGGAGAACAACATTAGCCGTGTGTTCTGGACAGTTGTCCTACTGATAAACGAATTCATTATTTTCATGTAAAGTCTGTACAGATGGCAGCATAACATTTTCAAGGATTTCAATATATCATTCATTATTGAATCTTCCTTGGATTCTCCAAAAAAAACCCAAACCTCTAGCACTAAACCAGCCCCACATGTTTACAGCAAAATGTCCAGCTTTTTTAATTTGGTTTGTATATTCGGGTTCAAATCTAGAATTTGGTGGATGATAAACTAAAATTCTCTTGCTGCTTGAAGATAATTGAAAAATTTTTTCGTCAGTGAAAACCACCCGCTCCCAGAAGTCATTATCACAAAGAACGTTGTTCAGTGCAAAAATCACTCTAGCCTGTTTTTGTTCTTCTGTTAGAAAAGGCTTCTTTGCAGCAACTCGACAAGAGACTTCTGATTTCGTTACTCTTCTCTAGCTGCTTCAACCGACGCTGAAAAAGGATTTTGTCTGAGATGGTCAATATTATAAGTCTCTCATCTTGCACTTCAGAACTTACTTTTGGTCGTCCTGATCCATCTTTCCTATCCGTAGAATTGTTTTCAATCCAGCACTTTTTCCGTCACATTATCGTCACTTTATCAACTCCAAAATGGGTGGCCGCTCTTGTTATAGACCAGCCGTCTTCTATAACTCGAGTGAGAATTTGAACTTTTGTAAATGTTGATACCTGTGGCATTTTTAAGGATGTCACACTGAATTTTAAGCTGTCAGGCATACTAAGCTGGTGGTGCCTTATAATAGTATACACTAATGGAAAGCTAAATTTTGTGGCATAGGAAAAAATGCATGTATGAGTTTTTTTTTAAAATCAAGCTAAAATTATGCAAGTACAAAGTAGTTTTGGAAGGTTCAAAAACTTTACGTGCAATTTTACCTGGAAGCACATCTCATTAAAGGCGCGCGTATATAGCCTGATAATAAGGAGCGGGACTAAAATATTTTAGTCCCATATTTTAGTCTCGGGAACTAAAATATTTTAGTCCCGGGGATAAAAAGTACCATTTTAGCCCTTGAAATGTGGGAGTAAAATACGTTTTTAGTCCCTGAAGTGCAAAAAAAAAATAATTTTGTTTTTCCATCATATTAAAGATGGGTTTTGTAAGGATATTTATTCTCATATGGACCTCTGCAAATTTAGGGAAAAAAAGCGATAAAAAATATAAGAAAGTAACTCAATTAACAGTCGTCAATTTCTTTATTTTCCATATTTTCATGAAATTTTTGGAAAACCTGTGTTTATTTCTTGCGAAATCACTTATATGATTATAGTAAGTCAAAAATTCCACCAAGTTTTACTCAAGTTTAAAGAAAAACCCGCAAAATTAGATTTAAAACCACATGCTTCCCATAGTCCTAAACTCTAAAACCCAATTCCCATCTATGCGTTTCGCATGCGTGGCGCTCCTGACTTAAAAACCACATCAAGTGGACTAAGCAATATTTGCCTATTTAAGTTCATATCACACCACGTGATGCGTTTCCTGAATTAGACTGGCTGCACAAAGAAAACGCATAAGTAAGAACCGGGTGTAACTCATCTTAGTAAATATCGCCCTTGATGTTTCGATTCGTTTCACAGTGAGGTGTCAGAGTTCTATGTTGTGTTCGTTATTCAATATCTGTGGAGACATTTTCCATAGAACTAGTTGTTTCACAATCGTCGGTATCTGCTGGAGAGAAATGGGCTTCATTTGTGTTTGCAACATCTTTTAGATATGAGACATTTTTACCAGTATTCTAATCAGCTATTGCAGATAAAAATTATTTTCACGAGCTTATACTGATACGTTAAAACACAAACTCAAACAGAGTGGTTTACAAAAACAAAACTTAAAGTTTCTTTAATGCTATGCAAGAAACTATTGTACAGGGTGATTCAACATATTTTCCACCCCTCCTCCCCTCCCTTATATTAAAGCTGGAAAAAAGTTTTATGTACAGAAGTTACACTTCTCTCCACATAAAACTGGTACAGCAGAAGGTAGCTGCAAATACGATTTTGTATATTTTTCTATGTGCAATACTGACTTTTTCACTTTGCCATTTTAGGTTATATTTTTGGCATATATAAAATTTTTATAAGATTGCTTGTTTATTTTTTACTACTTCAACATATACGGCCACTAAAAATAAAAACCTCATTTCAAAAAAGCAAAAATATTTTATTAACTTAACAAAAGCTACACAGTTATTGGTCTATTCGACTAGCTGCTTATGAAAGAAGCAAGTCTACGATAGTAACCATAATAAATCGATTTCAAGAAGAAGGAACTGTCCCTCAAATGGAAGGCATCGGTTTGAAGAAAGTTACTAGCCCAAAACAATTAAAAGGCCAGATTAAGTTAATGAAATAAATAAAATATAAAAAAATAACAAAATTAAAGAAATTTTTAAGAAAATACTTATTTTTAATAGCGCGTCATTGCATCGTTGGCGTCAATGATGTTTTGAAGTCTTCTGGGCATTGAATTGGCTAAATTTACAAATAAGTTTGGATTTTTAGCAATCACTTCTTTATATGTCCTTATGATGAGTTCCATTAGATGTTCTGAATTCCTGGCAATGATATTAAAACTAGTCCCCAAACGTTCTCTATTGGATTCGCATCAGGAGTTTTTGCAGGCCAAGGCAGAACTTCGATATTATTATCCTACAACCATCGTTGCGCAATTCTCGGCGTAGGAACTAGACAGTTATATTCTTGGAATAAAAAATGATCTAGATAAGGGACTCTCACCTCTGGAAGCATTACATTTTCCAGCCTATTAACGTAAACTCGGCTATAAATTTTCCATTAATTCTAAATAGAGCGTCCTCTAGCCGATATTCAGCTCCAAATATTTCCCAAAAATCTTCCCGCCCAGTCTTTGTTTCCAGCAATATATCGTTCTTCGTATCGGGTTCTTGGCGGTCGATAAACCAGAATTTGTCTTTTATCGCTGTTGGACTTAAAGATCTTCTCATCTGTGAAAACCACCTGCTGCCAAAATTCTTCGTCCCTCAGACAATAATTCAATGCAAAAATTAATCGAAACTGCTTCTTTTCCCCACTGTTTAATTTTTTTTGCCGCAATGCGACACCTTAGCCTCGAACGTTTAATCCTCCTGACAAATTTTGTTATGGAACCTGGAAAATTTGATTTAATTTTTACTTTTTTCGCTTTGGCAAACGGATGAGTTTCCAGAAAATTGATTGCTTCTTGGTCTTCCTCTAGGCTAATAACTTTCGTCCAACCGGTGCTTTCCTTTCGGTGGATAGTTCCCTCCTCTTGAAATCGTTATTTTACGTTTACTATCGCAGACTTGCTTCTCCCATAATGTCCAGCTACTTGCCGAATAGACCAACCACCGTCTAGTTTTGCTAAGATTTGAGCTTTATCAAATTCGGAATGATGCGGCGGCATTTTTTAAAATTTGGATGACACTGACATGCAAAACATGATGCTGTCGGGAGTCTGTGGCATTGTCACTTATAGGAAGGCAATGCCGTACTATGAATATTTTAAAAATTAAACAGACTGCTAACTTCTGCTATACCAGTTTTATGTGGAGAGAAGTGTACATAATATTTTGTACACTTTCGACTAAATAGAAAAATTCATTACCATAAGTACAATGTACACGTAAACAAAGTTTAGGTGGTTCTTCGTTCAACACATTACTCGACTTATGAGAAAGTATTTTCTCTTTTACTCGAGAACCTTACAGGATAAATTCAACATATTTTATATTTTTGAAATCAGAAAAAAAGATCATTCCAAATTTAACAAAATATACAGAAGTTTACGTCAAAATTGGAGAGTCGCGATGACCACTGTCAATTTCTAGGAACATAAAACATAAAACTTTTTTCCAGCTCAAATAACAAGGGAGATAAGGGGGGAGGGTCAAAAATATGGTGAATCGGCCTGTACCCATATATAGTACGTCCAAATTGACAAAGGAAAAAATTCCCAACAATTTTTTTTAAAATTTGGTACAGCGCCACTAAATTAATTGAAATTATATTAAAAATAGAAATTAATTTATTATGATTATGATGCCAGTGAAACAAGCAAACAAATAGACTGAAATAAACAAAACTAATTTTTAATATTCTTTTTGAATTTAAAATGTATGCTATGCTAATTTACATCTAGTCGTTTTTTTAACCAACACTTTTTTATGTGCTGGCTTTACGTTTAATTTTGTTTTAATTTTTTTTTAAGTGTCTGTGTGTGTCTTTTTATAATAATATTATTACCATTTTTTTATTTTTATATTTTTTTATGTTTTTTATTTTTTTTTTAATCATTTCATTATTATCCTATTTCTCTAGTATTTATCATCTTTAAGGCTTTATTTATCTTTTAGTTTTTTTTTACGTTCATTCACTTTTTAAAGTTATTTATTCGGTGTTTAGTCTACTGTCTAAATTTTTGATGTAATGTATTTTTCCGCTTTTGACATATTAACATATTAATTTAAGAACTTACTCTATTACTTTATTAATTTTAGTGACAAATTTATTAATAATTAGATTATTTAGCCTGATTTGTCCACAGAAATTTTCTTCTCGACAATAAAGTATTTTTTGAATTGAATTGAGTGACACTCCAAAAATCCACTTATCAAATTAACTCTGGAAACATGTTTTTTTTTCCACTTTTGTCTAATCAGTATTCATATATTAACTCTAGACAAATAAATAATTTTATTCTATTTTATTTAGATATACATATACACAGTGTGTAAGAAATGCTTAGTTTCCTGTATGGAAAGGTTTATCTTTTTCCAACGTAATAAAAAAAACAAAAAAGGTAGTGCTGTCCCTAAGGTTAACGTATTTTGACCTAAACCAAAAAAACAATAATGAGTCTGAATAAGCAAAAAAAATAATTTATCAGAATAATTTATGACAATTGTTAATTGTATGTAAAACCATTTAACCGAATGCACTCCTGACCGTTATTGTAGGCTCACTAAAACGTCACAAGTGATAAATTATTCATATAATCGTTTAACAATCTTCAGCATAATTAGCCTAAAAGCAAGCTTAGCATTTATATAAATTTATTAAACATTTATATTACACTGCGTTACAAATTAAAAAAAAGTACCCACTTCAAATCTTCCTGTTTATTCATTGAGCCACATCACTAAATAAGAACACAGAAGTCATTTTTTTCTATTACGTATTGTTTTCAGGTTAGGTTGGATTTTTCGCTTTTCCACCAGTTCTACCACTGACTGGTTTCAGACACAGTCCATCCACCAGTCGGGCTTTCTACTATGACAAATCGATAGCAAAAAAAACGAACTTTTTAAAATATACTGGAGTACCACAAGAATACATACCGGTGCATTTTATAAAGTTCGTTTTTTGCTATCGATTCGTCATAGTAGAAAGCCCGACTGGTGGATGGACTGTGTCTAAAATCAGTCAGTGGTAGAACTGGTGGAGAAGGCGAAAAATCCAACACTTTTCTGTTGGTAAAACTCCACTATGGACATTGGGAATTTATTTCTCATTCTGTTAAAAAAATTAAAAACTGAACTATCAACATACACAGATTTATTTAATTATCAACGTAATTCGAATAAAACTGCCAACTAAACTTCTTAATAATAGCGACATAAATCTATTTTTAACTCATCGCCGTATACGTATCCGCATCTAGCGAGAACCAAGTACATTAATTGGTCAGAAACTACCACGTTCGAAAAGAGCAGATATATGCTAATCTAAGGTGTTCTTGAACGCGACAGATGTTGAGATGCGTTAGGTATCACGTATCGTTACGGTACACGTATCGTATCTCAGCACCTATTGCGTTCAGAACGTGCTACAAATTTCTGACCAATCAGTGTGCTTGGTTCTCGCTAGATGCGGATACGTATACCGCGATGAGTTACAAATAGCTTTATGTCTCTAATATATTTGCAAACATTAAAATATAAAAGATGTGGTAAAAGTTTACATTATCCAAAAATATGGCGCCAGTTTAAAAAAATTCAAAATTTTCTTTTTTTTTATTTTTTCCATTTTTCTTTTGTTGAAAATGCAATTCTATATCTTAAAGTAAACATTTCAACACATCGGTATCGGTATACCTAACGCGTTCGAAATAAAGCCAAAATGCACTACATTTTGGATTTGTTTATGCGATGTTTCATGTCATGATACATACACAAGAAGTTTTTACTTAAAAACAAAAGATCAAAAAGACCTTGGGTGAAAAAAAAACGAAAATTCAAACTTGGATGAGTATCCCACAAGGAACACACAAAAGGCTAAAGCGAATGATGTTTCACTCTGGGCAACCAGCGTTGGCTCGTCAGTGGTTCCACTGGTCACCTTCCCCAAACATCATTCAAACCATCATACACTTTAAATTCCAAATTTGAATCACTCACAAATAGGCATCGTTCCACACTGACGCTTTTTGGAAATCAAAGTGAATGATGGTTTAAATGATGTTTGGGGAGGGTGACCAGTAGAATCACTGATGAGCCCACGCTAGTTGCCCAGGGCGAAACATCATTTGATCTTTTCTCTTTTCGCTTTGGTCCTTCGTGTGTTCCCTGTGGGATACTAATCCAAGTTTGAATTTTCATTTTTTCCACCCAAGATCTTTTTGATCTTTTATTTTTAGATTCTTTTCGGTTGAAGTAATCGATTCCGAGGTTTTTTAACCTCTTTTTAAAGTTTTAGCTCTTTAGGTCCATTAGTTTGGAAGAGTTTAAAGAACTCGAGTCAGAATTGAAGTAGCATTTTTTAAATTAATTACTTAAAAAATATTTATCGACAACATTAAAAAATTTGTATTTTCAATTCCTTTTATAAATAAAAATCGAAGATGACAAGGTCCAAACACTGGTTGATTTGATATGGGCGTGTCCAGTTGAGTGACTGCATTATATAGCCAGTCCCTTCGACCCAATAGGGCGCCGCAGGTGAAACTTTTTCAGAAACTATCAAAAATTTTACAGTTTTTATAAAAAACCGCCGATTTTTTAAAGAAATTCTAGAAGAAAGGGGAGGGGGCGATCGACCACCACTGCCCCTCCTCCCCTCTGCTTGGGACCACCACTTTTTAAACACAACTTCAACAACAAGACGCAAACATCATCATCATCGTTAATCCTGTTTTAAGGTTAGCAGACCAGTTACACTTAATATGAAATCTTTTTGTTGTTGTTTTGTATACATCACCATAAAAACCACCTCTGTCGCGGTTAATCCCACAAAAGAAGTGATTATATTATCTTCAAGGGATTTCCTAATAATATATGCACAATCACGTAACTGGGATTTTTTTTATCGAATACTGGGATTTCGATCTGGGTTTTGTGTGATTTTATATGGGTAGGGTTGACTGGTTATAGAAGGTGAAACATTTGACATGATGAATGAGGGTGAAAAACTGCGATGGAATCACGTTTATTTTTAACCGATCTATTTATAGGAACTTTTTATCACTTTCAAAATATACTCTGATAAATTTAACGAAAAATATTAGTTTGTAAATTTGTGCTAAGGCTGATTGCTGATTGTATGATGTAAAAGAGCTTCGATGCTTAGGTTCAGCACCCTCTTTAGAAGTGTTCTGTGAGAGCTGAAACTACTTGTTTTGGGTTTTTCGACGCTAAGTTTCAGCATTATGAATCCGCCACAAACATATACAGTTTGATTTACTAAGATCTAAAATAGTACCCTCCACAGGTCTAAATATTTACGCCCGAGGAGGGCACTAAATTTTAAAACCAATTTTCAAAAAACACTTACCCATACAGAAAAGACACAAAGTTATTGATTATATTGTATTTTTATTGCTAAATACCACTGAAAAAATGCTTTTTTGTCAAAATAAATACCATATTTTAGAAGAAAATGCCCTAAAACTAATTTTTTTTGACAGGTTTCAAAATGGCAAATGGTGAATACGCCAAAATTTTGGCACATAATAGCTTCATAATCTGTGTTTAAGGTTATAAAATTGGCGATTTTTTAGACCACCTCTGGGAGGTGGTTTAAATTTATAACCCCCAGAAAAAAATGTTTTGTGGCAATTGGTAATAATTCGTTCATAATTTCCCTAAGTAACCGTTTTTACAAGGACTAATTTACCTTATTTAATATCCCAAGTTGTTCATTAATCAATAAAACACCTCCAATTTTGTCCAGAATATGCCATATTTTGAACCCGTTTTCAGCACAAAAAATATATTTACGAGGGCTCTACGAGGCAAAACAAACATAAGTGAAGGTCACTGATTATGCACCAAACAGAAAAACCCAAAACAATTATATTAATTTATTTACAAACTGAAATTAAAACATTGAGGTTATCTAAAAGCTCAGTCAAGGAAAATTTCCTTACTCAAAGCCCACTCATTTTAAAGCAGTAGCTTTCATCAGTAGAGGTTGGTGCAAGCCAAGGTGTAAGCAGAGGTAAAAGATCCGAACTAGCTATTTGTGATTGAACGCAACGCTAATACTTTTAAACTGAAATTTCGACAGTGACAGAAATGTGAACAAAATTTGCATTTAAATTTAAATAAATAAAAAATTAATCTACTCCTTATTTTATTATTACCCATCTAAATCTTTTTATGCCATCAGGTAATAATTGGAAAAATTAATTAACAAAGGTAAGTTTTAATTAGAGTGACATATAACCCCTATTTTAATTTGTTCTACAGAGTGTTTAATATTTAAACCCCGCGTGGGTTTAAATTTTTTAATTTTCTTTTTTTCTAAATTGAAACTTTCTTCTTAAATTTAACAAAAGATTGTGTTAAGATGACTATTCAATAAACAAATTTATTAAAACTCAATCAAATTATGTCCAAAACTCAAGGATGGTTTGTTTAAAGTGCTTAAAACCAGAAATTTATCTTAAACTTAGGACCGTTCTAAAATAGTAAATCCCACCGAAAGATTTTACGTCCTCGGAGAGCATCCCTCCTGAAAAGGTGCCGAGTCCTTCAGCAGTTAATTTCCTGGCACACAGAGGAACGGCTTAGTATAATATCAGAGACATAGACCAAAAAATGTTCTTTATATTTTTAAAATTAAATTCACACAATTATTTAGAAAGAAGCCCATTTATTATAATTTTATTGTATATTTGGGTGATAGATATCTTAAGTCGTTTACAAATTTTACTACTATTTAAATGATACGTCAATGAAAAGTAAATATAAGAAAAAATCTAGTATAAAATGTTGAATTTAGTAAATATTTTTCTTATATGATTGCCTAATAAGGATTAATTGTTTTTTGAAATTTTTACACAAATAATTCGTCTTTTTTATCAGAAATATAATAATAAAATGAACAAATTAGGTAAAAATATATCAACATCTAAGTTTTTGTATTTACAAAACTTGATATTCGACAGGATTCGCTTTACGAGTAATCTCAATATAATTGCTGGAGTATTACGATCACGAAAATATAACATTTATCCGCTACGATCTGCTACCAAGATGGCTATGGAAGTTGAGCGTATGGGCAAAGCGTTATTTTTGCAGTTCATTATAAAAAGCGCATTTGAGTTGTCAAAAAATAAAAAAATATGTTTTTATAATAAAATCAAAAGCTCCTTCTTTCCAAAAAATTCAAGGCGAAAAATTTAGGTGACATTTAAGCAAACTTAGCATATAAAAAAATAGGTTTTTGTAAAACGCACTATATTTTTGGGTTGCCCTGTATATGGTTTAAATCATGTAAAGTAACTATTTTTTTTGTTTAAGACGTTGCTCTTTGTACAATATAACTGTGTATAAAACTCATTCCTAGCTTTTCCAGATTAAAAGTTTCAAGTAAAAAACCTCATGTCCCTCTGTTCCCATAAGGTCGTTCCATTGTGTGGCACTCAAAGATGATGTAAAACGCTGATTGGTCGTCCTCATCACTACACATGGGTTCCTCCTGGAAAATTCCCACTGTGTGCAAGCGATTTCTGCGTGCGCAGTGACCGGTTATGAGTCCTGTCACTGATGGTGATAGGGTCCTGATTTCCAAGCAGGTCCGTTTGTCTTTTAGCCTTCTTTGCCAGGTTTTGGTTACCTGATGTTTTTTCAGCCATCGAGGTAGCTTTCCCTGGAGGTCTCCTATTTGCCCGTTGCTTTCTGGGTTTAATAGGCTCGCCTTCGGCGCCGCTATGGCCTTCTTTCGTTGTTAGCACCTGAAAGGCGCTTTTTCTCCAGACTCTATTTAAGTAGGTCGGAGGTCACTCTCCTTGTATGTTTCTCCCGTCAGTTAGCCTTAGAAGTGTGTGTCTGGGAGTTTTCACCTTCAGGCTTGTTGCCTGCTGGTATGCCTCCAGTTTTCTGCAACACAATTAGGAGGTTTGGTTTGTTGAGCCACGACCTCCATTGGTTTGGCTTCACTAGCAGAGGATAAGGTTTATTGGGTCTCTTCCCACTAGTGATGAATTTTTTTCTTTTTCTGTGTTATCCATATATGGTCCCACCTCCAAACTTTTTTTTAAGGTCCGCCCAGTTGTCTGGGTAAGGCTAATTACTCTGGGAGATCGCTTGGTATCCCAGGGGTTCCGTTTGAAATACCTCATCGGGGCACAGGTGCCATTCATCCCCCGGTACGGAACAAATGCCACCTTGGATTGGTGACACCTTGGATTAAGCCCTGTGTCCTGTACCCTGGACAGGTGCCCTTATTAGGTTCTCTTAGGTTCGATTATGTACTCCTCCTCCGAGTAGACTGTTCGGTATTCTGTATCTGTTACTCAGGATTTGAAACAGGTCGATCTTTCTGCTCCCGTAAAATCGCGAGAGTAGAGGATTTAAAGAAAAATAATGTTATAACCCTATTTTTTTATATCACTTTCATCTAATTTTTTTTGCTGTTTATAAAAAAATGGATCAAGAGAGACTGTTTATTGAAATTGAAGAATTGTTCCTCAATTCTTCTACTTTCTCTGCGGAGGAAGAAATGTTTCTGGCTTGACAGCTGTCACGTGCAGATGTCAGAATAACAACAGAGGCGTAGGCACAATTTTCTATTCATTTTATGATATTTTCTCTGCGACAACAAAATTTAATATGACGAATAATAATTAATAAACAAAAAAAAAGATATTCGTGAAACGTCATTCCACCAATGTGCTGCAGCAGTCACAGCCAACTTCGGAGATTTTATGTTTCCTACCTAAATACTTACCACGTTAAATTGTCATCGACTTTGCAAGAGAATAATTAATTTTCCCTTCTCTCTAGTAGTATAAGATTATAAGACAAAACACCTATCGTCCAATATAACACATGTGCCTATATATCTATTTTTCCCTATCCTCTAGTACTATAATATTGTATGATTTAAATAGAATATAATAAACTTGATACAAAGATGCAAACCTTATTTTACTAGAGTACCAGGGAATTGTAAAAATAATAGATGAATAAGTGAATAGCCACAATATAGGTAACACAGACATTTAAAGTGTCAAAAAAGTAAAGTAAGTAAAACACCAAACCTCAAAGCAAAATAAACGCTTGCCAAATTGTCAAAATTTGTATTTATTTTTTTAAATAATTTCTGGTATAAAATTTTCGTACCGAATCTCCTGCAAGCTTGAATTAATCTCCGTAAATTTTTATAAGAAAAATTCAAAAATATTCAAAAAATTCGCACCTCAAAAAAATTTTCGGAAATAATTCATGCTCTAAGAAGATTATAAGTGAAAATATTTAAATTTAATTTTAGATAATGTAATTTCACTGTTTGAAGAATTGTACAGCATGCACCCATTGCACAAAAAACTTTTTTGCTAAAAAGTTGTTTTATGATGGTCAGGCAGGAGAAAATTTTTATGATGAGTGTTTCAATGATAGTGGTTTCTTTCCTTGGAAAAATAATTTAGATTTTTTTTAACGTATAGGTACACACACTTCCAAAACAGTAAAAATTCCAAATTTTTTTAAATGAGCTTCTGCAGCTTTCACGATATCTTAATTTAGCATTGATTCTTGCTACATATTTCTGTAGAAGTAACACCCTGCCCACATGTGCACAATTACCCCAGTTGAGAATAGCATATTATATTTGGGAATGAATTAGAGTGACCAACTGTTTTTGTAGATTTAACGACAAAGGTTCTTTAACGACAAAAGATTCTGGACAAATCAATTAACAGCCCTCTATTTTACCAACCAAGCTAAAAATGTCGTTAGCAATTCTAATTCCATTCGTATCATCAGCAAAAGATACGACATAAGCACCCATAATTTCATTTAAATAATCTATTAAGCCTTGTGGAACCCCCCTTTTAATTTCCCGCTCGTTACTTTGAACTTTATTAAATTCAGTTTTTTTAATCTTTCATGACACTAACTCCACATCTTTCCACCTTTACCAAAAACAACTCATGATCTACCATGTCAAATGCCTTAGTAAATTCTCTGAAGAGACAGGCAACACATCTGTTTTTATCCAATGATTTTATAGTTAGACCAGCAAAACAGCTTAGAGCTGTTTCAGTACTTTTGTTTTTTGTAAATCCATGCTGATCCGGTGAAAATAAAGTACGCAGCTTAAAAGTAATTTTGAAGGCTAGGCACAAACGACTAGACTCGACTAGACTACTTTGACTTTTTTAATTAATATTTTGTTCTGTTTTCTCTTTCTGAATTCGCATCTTTTCCAAACGGCTGCCCAATTTCAAAAATAATGAAACTGAAAAAATAGTTAAAATGCAATTTTTCTAGCATTATTATATATAGCAGAATTTTTAACACACGAAGTATGTTAAATAAAATAAATTTATAAATGGCACGCGCCAAATCTGCATCGACAAAACTCAAACAGATCCATTACACACCTAATTTACCATCTAAAATATATTAAAATTTATTTTAAAATATTCCGAGTAGTTTTCGAATGTGTAACAATTTAAATAACATTAATTATTTAACAATTGGTGAGTACTTAACTTATAATATTCGGCCAAACAAAGATTTACATAAAATTTAAATAGGCAGACGTCGGAGCAGACATTCATTTTAATGCCGAAGAGTTTTTTTTCCGAATAAGAGCCACACTTTTATTTGAAATAAATTCGTTTAAGAAGAAAGGGCCAAAAATATTCAATGAATGCTTATTTAAAATTTGGATGTAACATTTTTTGCCCTCTTTAAGACAATAAAAAAAAGACACAGTAAAAGTGTTCTGTCCGCTTATGAGAGTTGTCCGTTTATAAGATCTGTCCGTCGATTAATCTTTTGCTGTATACGAACGTGATATATTCAGAACCAATAGGATACTAAAGTAGTGGACGAAGAATAATTTCATCGATATCATCAGTTTCTAAAAATAGGAGAGCATAAATAATAATATTTTTAAAAATCCAAGAATATATTTTTTCTGTATAACATGGGAAACACACAGTAACATAAATGTATGTTTTTTGACCTTGATGGTTCATGGAATAAAAAAATAAGAAAAATAATGGACGTGAAGAAAATCCCAATCCTAATACTTACATAAAACTAATACTAATCAATGAGAAAAAAAAAATGCGTGCCGTGACTTGTATGAATTATAGATTTCCAATTTAATAAAATCTACTGTCGAATATTTTTTAAATAATCTTTGATTTACTGTAATTTATAAAAATAACAAATTCAATCGTTACCAGTGGTGCACCAAGTTAACCTTCTTCTGCTCTTAAGAAGACTAAAAAATACCAATAAATAGCATAAAAATAGCATAAATCGTTGTTTTTGTACAAACTTTTACCACTACTAACTTTCCCCCCTCCAGAACTAATTTTGAAAAATGTGTTTGTTAATATTTACACGACTTTATGGACAAAAAAGTGGACACTTTTTGGGCCAAATTGTGGTTCATTAAACCTGGACAAAATGTGTCGAACATCTTAAAGCGATTTTATATAAGAACTGTTTAAAAATTTGGTATAAACACCACTAAAATCGCTTTAAGCACAAAATGGATTTTGTTTAAGAAGCGGTTTATCGGTCTAAAATCGATTTTATAGTCGGTATAAATACTTTAAAATTAGATAAATACGCAACTCTGGTTTTTACCAAAAAATCTGTTGTTAACTTAGTCGTTTTATTTGTTTTCTTTTTAAGGATTTTCGATTTACAATTGGTCCTAGTTCTGGTTGAACCAGAACCGCAACCGGTCCTTTCGTTTTAAAACAATGACGTCACAGTTGCAATTGGTTGTAAACATAACCCCTAAAATTTTGAAAAATTATAGTTACTCTTTTTTTGAGTAAAGTCAAAGATGTATTCACAATATTTTAAATGACGTCATTATTTTAAAACCGCTGTCAATAATGTCAACCAGAACCAGGACCAATTCTTAAATCGAAAACACTTTTATTGACATTTAATGAAGGACGGATAAACCGTCGGAGAAAGCGATTTAAAACCGGGTTTAGGTGTATATAAACGTAGTAAATGGTTCTATTGTTGTTGTTCGATGTAACTGTCACCGCCTATTTATATAAGTGTTTTGTTAAAACACCAATGCACTTCTGACTTTTTGACAAGACAATAACATAACTAAATAATATCAGTTTTTTCTTCAATAAATGTCATTATACAGAGTCTTCAATGTAGATCAAAGCATTTCAAAATCAAAAAGCAAAGTAACTCCAAGTGCATGACTTTATGTTGATATTAAGTAACTTCAATGAAAATCCATTTTAATTTTGGAGAATTTTAAGACGCCACAATATATAC
This sequence comes from Oxystoma pomonae, assembly GCA_963921995.1. Taxonomy (NCBI): domain Eukaryota; kingdom Metazoa; phylum Arthropoda; class Insecta; order Coleoptera; family Brentidae; genus Oxystoma; species Oxystoma pomonae. The sequence continues at coordinate 85,984,071 of OY998166.1, read as the reverse complement.
ACACAATACAAACTTAAAAAATGTTAATTTTTTATTCTGCAAAATTCAACCTACACACAATTTAAGAAAAATTTACATTCAAAAAAATAAAATCCAATTGTTTCCAAATCCACATATATCTGTTAGAACTAGCGAATATATATACAGCTATGAGCTAAAATAAACTGATCATCTTTTACATTATTCTTATGTAAGGCAGATAAATCATTTTATTTAAACGTCAGTGCTCAAAATACTGTATTTTTGACTGGTTTATTCAAAGTTTCGAACGAGTCCCAGAGGCGGATGCGATGACAGATAGTTAGCCTGCAATTGTTCCGTAAGTTGCTGTGGCTGCAAGATTGAAGTCCGCTTGGGATGGTGCAATAAATTTTGAATTGCATGCAAGCCTTGTTTTTCCATCTCGCTTTAATGGTATTACGAGATAAGAAGAGATGACTTTTTATTGCTCATTATAGTTGCCGCGACGTAACCGGCACCACATAAAATTTTCCGAAAGTAACCCCAACTTGCCTCCGCTACGTACCTGTATATCATACCGCAACGTAGTAATTCCTTTAGTAGGGAACACTTTTCCGATTATTATTAACTAGCCACGACTTCAAACATATATACACACACTGCTATGTCGCAACCACGTTTCTGATACGTCGTAGAGGCACTTTTTTATGGGATGGAGTCGAAAATGGAGTGGATTAGTCCCAAATATCCTATTTGAGTCCTTTTGGTAGCATAAGCCCATGCTCGACAAAGTTATTAACAAAACAAGCATGTCGCCCAATTTGTTACCTTGTTTATGGCTAGTACCCAAGTAGCTTTTTAAGATTGCGACAACATATTTTAAGAAGTCAGCGACTTAACTGTAGTTGCCCGATGAACATTTTATGGACGTTGTAAAACCCAGTTTTGCTCTAATTTGGGAATACATTTTTGAGTCGTAGTGACGTTGCAAACCTAACTACAGTCGGCGGGAGTCGTCAGTTTAACGTCGTGCCTTTACCAGAAAACGACTAAATTTAGGGCCCTCTAGTCTCACTTTTTCTGTCAGAAAATTAATCATGACAGTGTCTAAATAATACACATTTCATAAATTTACAAAATGAACACCTTAAAAACCCCTAGTCGTGAAATAAATAATTCAGTAAACATACTTAGGTGTTTGATTCACAAAGAAAAACACATTTTCCGAGCAAAAATATCCGAAGCGAGGCAGTCAAATACATGCCTACTTTGATCTAAAAAACGGGTGCGCCCTAAATCAAACGTGTTTTTAAGAAATTAATTAATTTTGAAAAAATATATTTACTGTTAAATTATTACAAATCTATTTGAAATTTATTATGGGTTGTGGCCTAGGTCCCCCGCATATATTAAAATGTATATTAAAGCGAATTTTAGTAATATTTTTTAAATTTTCTGTTGTTTGCAATTAACAAGAATCATGGTGGGCCAAGCCGTATTAAGTAATATTTTACACAGCGAGTAAACAAAGAGACAGCAATTTGTTTCTTGTTTTTACATAAAACCGCAAATACTACAACAATACACTTCTATTTTACTCTTTGTCATCTTTTTTTCCTCTCACTCTTATCAACAAAGAGAAAAATAGCGGCAAGAAGTGAAATTGTACCCAGCATTCGTGACATATCAGCATGTGTCAAAGTTCTTTTTTTACTTTTTTTAACAAAAACTAAAACCTCTAAATAGTTTTTCGCCTAAACGTTGTTTAATCGACCTGAAAACGTTATGTCTCTACTCGAGTAAATTAGATGACGTTTCCTTAACGTCACCGACAATCCCAATACACTACCAATTCTCAGTTCGTCGTGAAAACTTTTCAACAACGTCGGTATTTAATGGAGGTCGCACACGTAGTTAATGTGTCGTTGTTAAAACGTCTAAAACTCGTCGTTGCCAAAATGACTAACACGAGCATTAAACGGAACGTTCATCTTGGTCAAAGAGTCAAAATTCAACTGTGACGAAAATTTTTAGGAGAAATCGGCATCATGATTACTGCAAAAAACAAGCGCGCCCTTAGAATTCTGCCGTTTCCATGTAGCTGATGTAATTTTTTCGTTACGATTTTTAAGGTTATATTTTTATATCCAGCAGCTCTAAGTTTGTTGGACATAGACCTTTTTTAAACATAATTTTATGTGGGTATAAAATATATTGGTGTAGAGATTATTGGGAATAAGGACACCTTGTTATTGTTGTATACGTTTAATTCATAAGCAACGTTTCGACAATAGGTTTTGTCTTTCTCAGGCTAAAAAATTTTATAAATATTTGCACGTAAAGAATAAACAAAGAGAACTTATATAATTAACAAGTAATAAAAGTTAGTTACCATCTTGTTTCATATAATACCTTTTTTTTATTGTTATTAATAAAATTCTACTTCTACTTTTATCAAATAAATACGTTATGGCGCTAACGAGTGACAAAAAATTAAGAATGTAAATCTTACCTTCGAATTTGGTTGTATATTTAGGTAGGCTGGTGATGTACATCTTTAAACTATTACACGGAATACAAAACATAGATATTAACTATATTTTTTGTAATTCCTATTTCGTTTTTAAAAATTATCACACACAAAGATTTGACAGAAAAAAAAAACAATAAAACCGCGGTTAAAAAATATTATATTTAAAACGTTGGGTCAGTTTTAAGATGATCATGATTTGTTTATCTATCACAGAACAGCAAAAGTAGTTAGTATTTTTTTTTATCAAAACTTAATATTTTAATATAGTTGTTAAGTGTTGCCATTCTTTAAATACTAACTACTTTTGCACTTCTGTGATAGATAAACAAATCATGATCATCTTAAAATGAACCATTGTAACATTGTAAATATAATATTTTTTAACCGCGGTTTTATTGTTTTTTTTTCTGTCAAATCTATGCGTGTAATAATTTTTAAAAACGAAATAGGAATTACAAAAAATATAGTTAATATCTATGTTTTGTATTCCGTGTAATAGTTTAAAGATGTACATCACCAGCCTACCTAAGTATACAACCAAATTCGAAGGTAAGATTTACATTCTTAATTTTTGGTCACTCGTTAGCGCCATAATGTATTTATTTGATAAAAGTAGAAGTAGAATTTTATTAATAACAATAAAAAACAACCTAAACATCTTTCCGTATCCTAGTAAACCAAAGAAATAATTTAAGTATATGTACAATTAAGAAATATTATGAATTTTATACTACCTAGTTTAGATTTTAATTGTTTTTTTAATTTGTTTTATTCTTGTTTTAAATTCAAATTATAATCATATACAATTTTAGAATTGAACATTATAAAAAAAACGGTATTATATGAAACAATATGTTAACTACCTTTTACTACTTGTTAATTATATAAGTTCTCTTTGTTTATTCTTTACGTGCAAATATTTATAAAAAAAAACTCTAATTTTTAGCCTGAGGAAGACAAAAACTATTGTCGAAACGTTGCTTATGAATTAAACGTGTACAACAATAACAAGGTGTCCTTATTCCCAATAGTCTTTACACAATCTGACTAATAGAACGTTAACTACCTTAAAAAAAAACATATTAGGTCTCAAAAAACGAAAATAAAAGAAGATTTTCTGCTTTAAAAAAATTGCGACTTAAAAGTGGTAATAATAAGTTATTTCCTCCACACTGCCACATCATTTTGCAAATATGATTTGTTAACTTTTGTGGAAAAAGTTAAAGTAATATTGTAGTTGTGGCGTGCAACGTCGGCTCCTTCAATGAGGCTTAAATGTATTAAAGCAAGTAAGTAATAAATGAAAGTTGACTTCAAATTCACGTACGAGAAGGAACGTTGGAGAGACAGTATGGTAAGGAATACTTTTAAACGGCACTATAAAGTAAGAAGACTAATAAGCCTTTCTGGGGATGACTATTACGTGAGGTCTACTTTTATGTGATACTAGAAGATATTCCAAACTTATGATGTATGATGCTCTGTCGACCACATTGCTACTATAGGAAAGTAGCGAAGCTTTTACAAATGTAGCTGTTACTATGAATGTTAGTTGGGAGTGGATTTGCGTAAGGAATACATGTATAGTTCAAAGACATTCAACTAAAATGGACCTATGAAGTCATTCATAAATCACTTTGAAACGCGATCAGTCGTTAGATTTAGGGAAAACAATTTTATCTTCCACTGGCAACGCTGGCCCAGGCAATACCACGTCACGTTTACCCGTGGCCACAAGCGGCTCGTTATTTATAAATGTAAAAAGGTTTGGTTTATATTTTCAGACTTGTCAAATATTTTTTCAAATACAATCTTTATTTTTTCTATACTTAATATTTGATACCGAGGTATGAAAAGGTATTATATTTATCATTGTGAAAATATTTATGTAAAGACATAACATAGAAAATATTAATTTTTTAAATGTTCTCCAGATAGTTACTTGCCTAACTAGTGCGGAAAGTGATACTTTTGCGCACCGGAGTAGTTCGGCCATTTAAAAAAAATTGCGTGCGTTAAGTTTTTTCACGCACTTTTTCACCCTTAACGGCCATCTCGTGCAGAAAAGTATCACTTTCCGTGCTGTTTATTACCAAAAAACCAATGGGGAAAAAATAAGCAAATTCGATTAAAAATAGTGGTAGTTTGAAAAATAATGTATGATGGTTTTACGTTCTGTAAGAAAAAATGGAATTTATACACTCTGCTATAATTTTTATTTAATACGTAGAAAAGTATCTTTACATTTTTAAAAAATACAAATAAAATCTTATGTAAAAGTTGTAACAAACATACATGCTTTATTCTGTGTCTGATATAGTGTTTTAAAAATTTATATTTATACGGGGAACGCTTGTACTATTTATAAACAAATCTCGGCAGAAAAATAATTTGGCTACAGATAGTGTCAAATCTGTGAATGTAGTTTAAATAAATATCATACGCACCTCTTACATTTGTTTGCTACTCATATAGGATATTTAAAAATTTCGCAGCTGGGGTGAATTAATTATAAGTGCTTAATATATTGTTTTTATCATAAATTTGCAAAAATATCTCAGAAAAACTTATTTCTTTCCTATATATTAATTAATTCCATTTTGTATTTATTGCAACACTAGTTGCACCTATCACAAGATGGCAACTAACCTGTAAAATGTTTGGTTTTCACCTGCAATCTCCAGTTTTCGTCACACACTACGCACTTTGTTATATCACTTTGGCCCCAAACACTTAAAAATCTATCCAAAAAAAATATTAAAAACTGTCCATTAATCTGTAAAATATACCAAAACCTCGATTATGCTAAAGCTACAACGCCTAAGAGAAATTATGAATGGAGCAGCGTACAAACGGTTATATGGCTGATCCTCCACAAATCCGAGGTTGTCAAATTGTTGTAGGTTTTATTCCCGATATATATTGGGAAATAAAAAAAAATATTCTTTCGGCCAAAATATCAGGTATTTTATATGATATTCCGATCGAAAAAATGAGGTATATTTCAAGACGTACGTTATTTCAAGTACCATAACCTGTAAGTGCACATTCTAAATTCTTTATTGATTTAAAATCGTGAAGGGTCAAGAAATTTTAAATGCAACTATATGCTATGCCTAAACTTCTTTACATATTTGAGTAAAAATACATTGTTTCTCCATGTTTTAAAAAACAAACCGAATAATTTGCATAATTGTAGGTAAATGATAAAAAAGTTATAAAAATAATATGTTTGTAAAAACATTACGTGTAGAAATACAACTTTCAGCGCAATCTGGCATCGCCGCCAAATTGTTTGCCTTATGTCTGATTGCAACTGTGGTAAACATAATGTCTCTATTTAAGTTATACCTTTATGGTATAGTTGAACTTTTTACAGAGGTTTCTAACGGGTAGCCAATAGATTTTTTTTTCACCACATTTGACATTTACGTAACGGCTTACGGAGCTTGCGTAGTGTGTGTGTTCAACCCTTTATGGCAATCCCTACATACCCAACGAGAGTAAACATATTATTGGCTGCGTGAGGAAAATAGCGTATATAATGTAGTTCTTATAGATATATGTACATACATATTCCTTGTTATTTCTGTGCTACCACATTTACTTGTAACACCTAAGCCCACTCTCAATGCGAGTTAGGCTAAGACAAAAGACATGCGCCCACGCAAAAAATGGTTTGTATTATGTTATCATATTAATTTTTTTTTGTCTTTTCAAAAAGGTTTTTACGTAGGAATAAAGAAGTGATTGTTTTCAAAATGGGATGTCATTCTTTTGTTTTTTTCCTCTATGGCATTCAACGCTTTTACAAAAGGTGCCAATTAAAGGTTATTTATTGTTGTTAATTATTATGTGTTAATAAATTTAGCCTTAGACAGAAAACGGGTTGGATTAATTTTATGTAATATTTAAAAATGGATTGAGATTTTTACTGGTATTTTAATTAAAATGTAATGTTTTGAAATAAACTAATACGTTATATCCCGGTGACACTAATCGGGAGTTTATTACCCACATAACAATGGATATGCGTCTGCGTATATACATTTATCCAACATCCATTGGATGAGCAAATTATATTCTTTCCATGGACGTACATGAAACGTACCTCCAATAAATATTCAGTCGCGTATACTAATGCAAGAAGACCACAATTCTGAATATCTAATGTATGTTCAATCGATATGTTTTTCATGGAAATACATGTGTATATACAATAGATATACATTGATGGAGCTGCAATGGAGACCCAAGTGAATATCATAGATTTTGAAAGAGATTAATAACGTGTGATACCTACAAATATATTTGAAAAAAATAACAAAATTTGGCATTACCAATAACCTAGATGCACCAAATTTGTTGTTTCCATTTGATTACTTAAATCATTGTTTTAAACCAAGATGTATTAAGATTCGACATAATTAAACGATATTTATATGATCTAAAAAACATTGTCAATCACAATTATTATACATGGTGTTAGAATCAAGGCATTTATTTATGTATTATTATACTATCGTTACTAAAAGCCAGTTTTCTAAGTACGAAGCAAGGTTAAAGAGTTATTATTGATTATTTTCTAGGTTAACAAGAATTGCAATCAAGACAAATCCGCTCATAATTTATTATCCTGAAAACCCGTGCTTTTCTATCTTGGACATAACAACCAAACACACATGTAGTGTTTATAAATAAAAACGATTTAATGTTGTTAAATAAAAATTAATAATTTTATGGTACCGAAAGCTAATATAATAAATTGGAATTTCCTTATATGGTTTAGAATTGCTTCTTCATTACTACATTTTTTCGTGGAACTGAATACGATTTCAATACGATTGACTTTTTGGTTTTCTTAAAGCTATTTAAACACGTTTTGAACACGATTTCAGCTTTTCATATTTGCCAAATGAATTTTGAGGTAAGTCTTCGTTTGCTTTTTCAAAGCCAATAAGTTTACAGAACAATAATATAAATAAAATAAAAGTATGAACCTACTTTTTGCAAGAATATTGGAAGTGTTAATTCAATTCAATTCAATTCTTTATTATCAATCAGTATTTTATTTTCAACACCTAAAGTTCTGTTGACAAAGCATGCTAATCTAATGAGAAAACTTTATGTCAAAAGTTTGTCATCTAAATCTACTTAATAATTAATGATCAATAAAATGTATGTACTAAAATATTATAACATAATAATAATTAGTTAGTTAAAGATAAAACAAAACGTTTTAATTAGTTAACCTATATATTTACCTAATTTAAACAGCTTACTATTGGAGTCATCAGTCAGTTCGATACGATACCCATTTCCATGCAGTCGGAACTGGATACGATCCCAAAAAAATTTTTGAGAACAAGATTTTATTAAATGCACTCAAAAGTAGAAAACTATTTTCTATCTTTCTTATACCATAATAAAAGTAATGGGCGCAAATTAGTGCCATAGAAATTTCGCACAACTATTAATCATGAATTATGTTTATTATTCGAATAGAAGAAGAATTTAGTTATCCTTTTCTAGTTCTCTCTTTGTCACCGTAAAGTTAAAATTTTTAATTTGCGCCCATCGCTTTTATTATGGTATAAAAAAGTTAAAAAAATATTTTCTTTTTTTGAGTGCATTTAATAATAAAAGCTTTTTCTTTAACAGTTTCTTTTTGGTAAAAATTTATTTTTGAATTTTTAGATTTGTACCCTTAATCGTCTATTTTAAATCCGCCATATTAAAATTTTCAAAACTGATAAAAAATTCATATCCCCTTCTCGAAAATCCCCTGTATGCCAACTTTGATTTAAATCGAACAAACTAAATCTTTTCCCCCCTCCACTTCCCTCGTTAGAGGGATAATAATAATACCATATTATTGTATTGTCGCCGGAACTATAAACGCATACCAAATTTAAACACACACGAACCTTAATTTTTAGATTTGTACCCTTAATCGTCCATTTTGAATCAACCATATTGAAGTTTTCAAATCTGATCAAAAATTCATACTCCCTCTCCTAAAAAACCCTGTATGCCAATTTTAAACTGACCTTGGGATATTTTAACCCTGGGTTTAAATATAAAACGATAGCTTGTCAAAAACCAAGATACGAATGTAAACAGCGTTTTGCTCTATCCTTAACCGTTTCGATGTTAACGGGCTATCAAAGTTAAAACTTTCTGTCTCACCTGTCAATATTTTAAAAACAGTTGAACATAGGTATAGGCCATTATACATAAAAATGTACTTAAAATATTTTATAGAATCTCAGGCTGTTCAATTTAAAATAAGAAAGTTGTAGCCAAGTTTTCTTGCAAATGGCAACACTGTAAATATTAAAGTATTTCATAAAGATAGGTTTCATGGAATTAAGTTAGAATAGAAAGTTTGAAAAGTTTCCATTGTATGGTTTCCAAAATATTACATAGAGATACATTGCAAGTTAAATAAAAGGTTGTATAAAGCGGTATTGAACCTGGGCAAGGGTTTTCATGGAAGGTTTGAAGTTAAATCGAATTGAAAATGTATTCAGTTCCACGTGAAAACGTAGTAAATGTGAATTCCGATTATTCTTTGATTTAAACTTTATCTGGCCTGTTAGTTCTTAAAGTTATGTGAAAAATTAAGTAGCCTCCCCTGTGCAAAACCAGCAACAGTGGCGGTCCCAGCCATTTGAAAAGAGGGGGGTGGTTTCGATACTGAAAAAATAGAACAAATGCATAGCTTTTATGAGGAACATATCAGTATATGCAAACAAAACTTAATAACTACAAGCGCGGATTTGGTGTCAAATCTATCTAAAAAATGTCAAAATGCGCCGAAAATTTTTGAGAAAATTACACTAGGAATGCAATTTTTGAGTCGAATTAAACCAAAATCGTAAATATCAATGGTATCATAGCCCCGCAGGCAAAATTATTTAACAAAATTGCACTCAAAAAATGCGTTTTTGATTTAAAATTAAACTAAAATTGTAAATATATCAATGGTTTCAAAGCACAGCAGGCGAACATTTTTAAGAAAATGACTGTTATAGCGCTGCAACTTCAGTCCTACTTTTGATTTTCTAAATGTTTTCATAAAAAATTTAAGGCCAAGGTTGGGGGGTTAACTACCCCCCTATCTCCCTGAAATCTGCGCTTGACTAACTATAATTAAGTTTGAGGCAGGAGAAGCTTCTTTCTGACGAAGCATTACTTACTGACAAACATCCAAAAATGTTCTTATCAACGGAAAAATGTCGCCACACTTGTTCATTGCCTCGAAAACGTTATCATATATGATTTTATTTAAGCTTTTGCTTACTTCTGAGCAATATTGTTTCCAAATACTGACTCCCAATAAAAGTTAAAGAATTTGTGTTTTGTATTAATCAAACAGTTTGTAATATTTGGAAACGACATTAGTTAATTTTGCCCTGACTTTGGCTTCACGTTGTATAAAACTTGGTATGAATATGTTCAGATCAAAAATACTTAATTAGAGTCTCGTTATTGAACCTTGATTTTATGTCCGAAATGATTTTGTCTAAAACTTGTTTAAAAATTGAAACTCTATAATACTGTTCTGTATTTCTAACATCGTTGTTTTCCCCTGTTTTAGACTGTCCGAAAATACTGTGGAGGGATTCTAGAATGTCTTTAAAGGAACGTTCTGCAATTTCTCTTTTTTTCTCCAAAAACTTCAGGGTTACCACCAGCATCTTTGTTGTCTACTTTTGTCTGGAGCAAAGGGGAGGGGGCGATCGCCCCCCTGCCCCCTCCTCAGGGACCGCCACTGCCAGTGGAGTTTTTGATTAGGGTTCCATAACCTTTATAAAAACAACAAAATAAAAAATGTTAAAAACCGGCCAATTGGTATTTAAAATTATGTAGTGAGGATTTGGTTAAAACTATATATTAAAATTCACTATGTTTTCGTAATTTGTAAAAATATAAAAAAAGGTTGTGAAAAAGTTTATTGCCTATTCTAAAAAAGTAAGCTCATTAATATTAAAAATTTATGGGTTCCAGCTTTTGTTTTTACAAGGTAGAAACTATATTTAGGTATATTGGCAGTTTAAAATTTTATGCATGAATGAATGTAAATTCACGCATAGATATATTTGTCGTTGTTTTTGTTATATATAAATGAGGGTTTTTGCACCACGAATTACATATCATCAAAATGTCTAGTTTTGGTTTTTTAACACTGGATTTAAATTTACTACGATGTTCATTAATTTATTTAAAACGATGTTTGGAAAAACAAAATTATGTCCATAAAGCGTCATGCAAAATAATTTCTAGTCCACCATACCAATAATACCATAATTTTGACTACTTTTAATTTTATCAAAAATGAGTTACTAAGGTTACAAAATAACTTAATCGACAAAAAAAAAGTTGTCTGTTGTCTGTTGACTTTATACACGATAACTCATGAACGTCTAAATCGATTTTAACGAAATTGGGTACAAAAATCCTATATCGGCTGACCATCAACTGATTAACTTTTGGGTAGGGTGGTGAGGGGGTTGAAGGGGCAAAAAGGGGGATAAAATATTTAAAAAAATTGTAACTTTGGAACAAAAGCAAGTAGCGATAAACGATTTTCAGATTTAAGTTTCCATGAATATGGACTACAAATTTTGTCAAGCCTTAGTTTCCGAGTTATTTGAGAAAACGTGTAAATATATTTTAAAAAATCCTAAATTTAGAAGTAAAGCAGCTATTGATATGCGGTTTTCAGATTTTGATTTCAGTAAATATTACCCAAAAATTTTGTTATAAGGTTCAAATCTTTCAAAGCTACAGTTTTCAAGATATTTTCTTTCAACATAAAATAATTATAATTGATTTTATGGTGGACTATACGTACTATTTAGCACCAATTTTTTATTCTTGGTCTTTTGTTGTGTAAATATTTTATTTTGTGACTCAATACGTTTTTACTCTCAAATAAGAACATGGTGCAAAAATATGTTCTACTTACATTATTACTTTTTAAGGCATCTTTTGAATCTTCTTTTAAAAGTGGATATTAGTGGGCTCCAATGAACCCATTTTATCCTACCTCGCGCCTTCCTCTACCTCTCGAGTAACATCGTTCACACAAGGCATAGTCTTAGTCTTTGGTTTAATTTTTGTTACAGTCTTAATCATAAAAAAGTTAAAACCACTGTTTGTTATGAAAGTATTCATGTAATGCTTTTGATTATGCGTTATCATAGGTTTAGTCAGAGTTGGCAACTTTTATATTACTATATCTATGTTGACATAAATGAAATCAACATTTTCAAAAATTTTATATAGGAAAATTAAAAGCAAAAAGCAAGTTGCTAAGTGTCTTATAGGTTCCAAAAAAAAATTGTTTCTATTAAACCTTATTTCCCTTGAAAAAAAATTAGAAAAAATAACAGTAAACAAAACAAAACATGAAAAAAGTAAGGTTAGATGCACTAACTTAGTGATTGTTGACTATAATAAAGACAAGTATGGAGTGAGCAATTTTTAAGACAAGAACTATAACTAACACTATAACAAAACCAAATACTAATCAATTGACTAAGCCTATGCCTGGCATGTACGATCCTTAAGCTTTCTACCAGTTTTTCTTTATTTCACACAAACAATATTTGCACAAATTTACGAGGCTTCTAAAATAAAGGCTTCAGTTTTTTTGTAGACAATAATAGACAACTGAAGTAATAGACCGAATTAAGGAGCGCCCCAATGTGTTTGGATTTATTGAAAAATCACGAGCTATGCCATTCTTATTGAATACTTAATATTTTATTTAGAGGAATGTTCTTTACCCAACGATATCATAACTTAAATTCAAACATGGACAGAGGCTCAGAAAGATTTGTTTCTCGGTCCGAGCTACACCACCAAAACTTGTAGCTCAAGAAATACGTTTAGCAGAGAAACGAGAGTGCGGGTAGGATATACCTTGAGATGCGCAAGCATCCTAAAGAGTGAAGAGGCGGAAAGCTTTAAATCAATTTACCCTTTCATTTTACGGTCGTGGATGCATAAAAATCACATTAAAAAATATTTTTAGATAATAGGATTTGAGTTTTCTTCTTACTAAACAAGCTACAATTCTAAATGTATTAATTTACCTATTTAAAACGATTTCAGTTTTTAAATTCCTCAATATTTGAATAATGCCAGGCAAAGCGTTTTCTACCCAGCCTCTCGTTTCTCTGACATTTATAAATTATGACGGTGATGAATTCACACAGTACCTGTGGTACCAGAGCATTTGGTATCTGGGATTTTTTATTATAAAGTAGTGCTGAATGTTGACAGGAAACAAGATTATGGGTAACAAATAAGCTAAAATGTTTTAAGAGATGGCAATAAAAATGCTATTGTGGAGAAAGAATAGCTTGTCTTTTAGTTAAAGCAACCTCAATACAAAAATTATGTAGCAATTTACACCATTTTTATAATTAACTAATTGTTGATTATCTAGTTAACCAAAACTATGATATTTTACTTTGCATCAAAATATTTTTAACCAACAATAACTAGTTACAAAAAAGAAGCTAAAAAACCTCCAAATTAGTTACATTAACCGAAAAGAATCTAAAAACAAAAGATGAAAAGATCATGGGTGGAACTAACGAAAATTCAAACCTGGCTGATCATCCCACAAGGAACACACAAAGAACCAAAGCGAAAAGAGAAATGATTAAACGATGTTTCGCCTTGAGTAACCAGCGTAGGCTCGTCAGTGGTTCCACTGCTGACCCTCCCCATACATCATTAAACACCATCATACAGTTTAATTTCCAACTTTCAATTACTCACAAATAGGCATCGTTCCAAGTGTATGATAGTGTTTAATGATGTATGGGAAGGGTTACCAGTGGAACCACTGACGAGCCTACGCTGGTTGCACAAGGCGAAACATCGTTTTATCATTTCTCTTTTCGCTTTGGTCCTTTGTGTGTTCCTTGTGGGATGCTCATCCGGGTTTGAAGATCTCTTTTGATCTTTTGTTTTTAACAATTGGTTAATTAAGCGAGGCTGCAGACAGAAACAGGTTCTACTCGCAAAAAAGAACGGAAACGTTGTAAATCTATACGCCGGACGACGTCAGGGTATATCTGTCACTGTCTATAAACAAAGTCAAACAAAGACGGCAATTTCTTTTGGCGCGCTCTAAGTTTAATCTAAACACACCCTGAGGTTGTTACTGTCGTTTTTTGTTGTTTTGTTAGTGAAAAATTCAGTTGGAGAATTTGTGATAAAACATACATTGCACAGCCGTTTGAAACACACACCATAACGCCATTACTGTGACATAACCTCACTTGTTAACTAATCATCAATATTAAGATTATCTTTATTTAACCAGCCAAATTCGGCGGATTGTTTAAAACAGTCGATTATTAATAGCGTATTTCATTAAGGCAATCGGTTCGCCACTGGTGTGCAACTGGTGCACTTTTCAGTTTTCCTGTTCCATTGGGCAACTAACTCCTTCAGGGTGGCAGGCACCGAGTGCCGCTTTTTCGGCACCGGCTCTGAGGGCTCGTACCACACCCAAAACTGTTTCCGAACAGCGATAATGGAAAGTGAAGGTGCGTTCCATTCACTCTTTTTTACTCGTTTTACGCCAAAACGTTCGGGTGTTCAAGTCAGAGTGAAAAGTGCAGCGCCTTATAGCGTTCGGGTATTAAGAGCAAAAAGAACTCATTCCATAAGTCTCACCTCGTCAAGGTAGAGTGCCGGTGCGGGCATGCGCAGTTAGTCGTTCGGCTATATTTTTTGCTTTTTAGAGGCTTTCTTATATTATTTTGTAGAATCAGTTTCAATTAAATGAATTGGCAACCTTTTCTAAAACCACGGGTCCTTTATTCGACGTATCATCATAAAAAATATACTTTTGGAAATTAACCGGAATTTTCGAAATATTCCATTTAGAATCAGAAAAGATTTGTTTTTGTTTGGATACCAAACGGAAACACGCAGAGAACACCTAATTAAAGGTTAAGTTGACTTATAGCTTGCAAGTTTTACTCCAAAGCGTTCGACTATTACAACTTCACTCCAAACAGTCTGCCGCACTCCCAGTTCACTCCTGCACCACACCACTCCTACTCTTTATTATTACATTAGTAACAGCGATGAAGAAAAATAAAAACATCGGAATATGGTTTATAGTTACACTTGATTTCAAAAAAAATTCATACATGCATTTTTTCCTATGCCACAAAATTTAGCTTTCCATTAGTGTATATTATTATAAGGCACCACCAGCTTAGTATGCCTGACAGCTTAAAATTCAGTGTGACATCCTCAAAAATGCCACAGATTTCAACATTTACAAAAGTTCAAATTATCACTCAAGTTCTAGAAGACGGCTGGTCTATAAGAAGAGCGGCCATCCATTTTGCATTTGATAAAATGACGATAATGCGATGGAAAAAGCACTGGATTGAAAATAATTCTACGGATAGGAAAGATGGATCAGGACGACCAAAAGTGAGTTCTGAAGTGCAAGATGAGAGACTCATTGACCATCTCAGACAAAATCCTTTTTCAACGTTGGTTGAAGCAGCTAATGTAACATTATTTCCGGGTTCTTTAGCAACAGTAAATAGAAGAGTAACGAAATCATAAGTCTCTTGTCAAGTTGCTGCAAAGAAGCCTTTTCTAATAGAGGAACAAAAACAGGCCAGAGTGATTTTTGCACTGAACAACGTTTTTCGTGATAATGACTTCTGGGAGAGTGTGGTTTTCACTGACGAAAAAATTTTTCAATCATCTTCAAGCAGCAGGAGAATTTTAGTTTATCGTCCAGCAAATTCTAGATTTGAACTCGAATATATAAACCAAATTAAAAAAGCTGGACATTTTTCTGTAAACATGTGGGGCTGGTTAAGTGCTAGAGGTTTAAGTTTTTTTCTAGAAAACCGAAGGAAGATTTAATAGTGAACGATATATTGAAATCCTTGAAAACGTTATACTGCCATCTGTACAGGCTTTACATGAAAATAATGACTTCGTTTATCAGCAGGACAACTGTCCAGTACACACGGCTAATGTTGTTCGCCAATGGTTTCAGAATAATAATCTAGAAACCCTTCCTTGGCCAGCCAACAGCCCTGACCTTAACCCAATGGAAAATATATGAGGTCGAATCGTTAAAATAATATACCAAGAAAAATAAAAACCTATTTATCGCGCATTGGATCAGCTCTCAGGAGACCATCAGTATTTTCAAAATTTAACCTTTTCAATGCCCAGAGGTTTGCAGCTTGTAATAGAGAAAAATGGTGATCCTATTAAATAATAAATTATTTATTTGAGTTCTTTTTTAAGTTAAAATAATTACTATTAAGTTTACCATCGTTTTTGTCCTAATCCAAGTTTCCTATTCGTCGAATTGTTTTCAATCCAGCGCTGTTTCCATCGTATTATTGTTATTTTATCAACTACAAAATGGGTTACCGCCCTCTTTATAGAACAGCCTTCGTCCGTTACTCGAGTAATAATTTGATATTGATTATTAAAGACTTTACTAAAATATTATTTTTGCTGATTTTTTAATATTATGCAAAATTTAATATAAAAATAAAGTTGGCTTTAATTTAAGTAAAAAAAATATTTTCAGTTTTAGAGACCTTTTTTAAACAATATGACAAATTGTCGTACTTTTGAAGTTTTTAGGCATTTTAGCTGGTAGTCCGTATATATTATACAGTTTTAGAAAGGTCAATTTTGTGACTGCATGTATGCGTTTTTTTTAAAAATCAAGTGTACTTCAATGGTTATAAAATTGAAAACACCCCGTTTGATAAACGGACATATAAATATAGCAAAAGGGTCGCGACTCACGATTTTATAAATAATTGCAACAAAGAACGAATATGTGAGGTTAACGGTTTGCCATTTTCGCCTTAAACAGTCGTGTTCCATTAAAACTGCACCAGTGTCAGTCGTGTTCCATTGATACAGCACCAGTGCCAAATCCAAATTAGCAAATCTTACACATCTAACTGATAATCATGGTTATAATACCAGAAGTAGAGACATTTTAGAGGTCCCAAAACACCGCCTTGTGTTGTATAAAAACAGTCTTATATATAGGGCAATACAAGCCTATAATAAATTACCTTCATATCTTGAAAAACTAAACTATACTCAATTAAACAAAAAATATTTCGTAAATTACTGGTGAAAAAGGCGTTCAGGAATACTTTAATGATTTGTTTTAATTCGTTTACTTTTACTATATTTTATCTTTGTTTAGAATTGTGTATCTGCCTAAATTTTATTTACAAGTTTATTTAGTAGTTAATGTTTTTCTATGTGTGGGTTATCGGTTCCATGGTATTATTTAGGATTAAGAATTTACCAACACAGGTTAGATTATCTTTAAGGAAATAATTGACCGATTGATTACAGAATGATAAGAGATATAAATGTAATTGTAGACCGTTACTTTTAAAATAACAACAGTCAGAAATAATTTTTGGGCTGTAGACCTGTAGATTTCTTCAAAATGTTTGTGTTTTAATTTGACTTTTTTAATTTTAGTTATATGACAATTGCCTATACGTTGTAAAATATCTTTATGGTTGAATAAATATTCCATTCTATTATATAGTGCCATTTTTTTACAGCAGTGTGAAACTGGAAACAGGCGAGTGCGAAACTGGATTTTACAATGGATAAGCTATAAAAATTTTAGAAATTCTTTAATAATACTTAAATAGCAATTTGTCATCCTTAAGGTGCAATTACACAGACGAACATGCTCAAAAAAAAGCTCGTGCAAAAGATCTAAAAATTTTTGAGTGAACATTTTTCTGAGCTTTTCTTTGAGCATTTTGTTCGGGTAAATTTTTGAGCAAATTATTGCTATCTGTTTCGGAAACATATTTTTAAAGACGAGAATAAATAAAATTTCACATCAGTGATCAGTGATCTCAATTCTTTAAAAAAATAGAACACCAACTTTTATTTTAAATTTTTGTGAAAAAAAGCCGACGGCAAGCGAAACATTATTCTTGGCTATCAGTTTTGTCACATGGATTAGGGTTAATTATAATATTTTTTTCTTAGAGTTTTTCCCGGGGTTTTTTTTGGGATTTTCTTGCGAGTTTTTTTTTATTTCCAAGGGTTTTTTTCCTAAATTCGAAAAACAACCCAGGAAAATTTTTCTTTTCCAAAAAAATTTTGAGTTTTTCAAATATCGGCAAAAAACTCAAAAATTGCACTTTTAAGCGGTAATCCGCGCCTCACGAATTTGAGGAGTGGTGGGGAGGGGATTTTTTTTAAACATTTTTTTGTAACTGTACTTTACCCTTAGCTTTGATTGTTTTTTTTTAATTACTCACACCAGATTTACCTAGTTAGTTTAAGGCCCCAAGGGTTGCTTAAAAAAGCAAAAGGTTCATGAAAATTCTGAAGATAGATATTTACTATCAATTTAATGTAATAATCAAGGTCGATTACTGACACTGAACAAAGAATATGCAAAGGGCAACATTCCGATTCAAAAGTCTAGTGTATTACTGCTAAATTATATTTTTTAGACAAGGGTCGGGATCGTAGGGTTGTAAAAGTGGGTTATGAACGGGTATTATTTAGACCGAACGTGCTTTTGTTCATATATTTGAGATTTAATAAAATATATATATAGGTTTTTTCATTTGACTTAATTATTATTGTATTTTGTTTTAAAGTAGGAAGTCAAATAAAAAGCTATTCTTTTAAACGTAAATTTTTATCATTACATTTTACAGGCAACAGCAATAAATAAGTGCCAGTTATTATTTTTTATGATTATCGTTTTTTTTACAACCCCAAAAAATGTAAAAGTATACTGGCATATCCCCTATAAAAATCAGATCAATCGAAGTTGCTTATGAGGTTTTTGCTTATGAGGTATGGTACCAGAACCATATGAGGTAAAACGTGAATTTCGACATCAAATCGTTTTTCCGTCGGAAAGCACTTAATTAAAAATACTTTGTTTTAAAACTTAGTCTTTCTATTCTCAGTTAAGTTCAATGAATTCCCATAAAACTCTAAAATTTAAATTTGCAAGAAATTTTTATTACCAACATTTCTTCGAACAAATTTTGTTTAAAATTCTCTCCAAAATTTTCGTGACTCCTTTTGTACGAGATTTTGCTCGAACTTTTCTTTGAACATTTTGGTCAAGAGGCTCGTGTAAATGTTTGTCGGCATTTCAATATCAAAGGAAATTTTGTCTGTGTAAATGCGCCTTT
Organism: Oxystoma pomonae; assembly: GCA_963921995.1. NCBI lineage: Eukaryota > Metazoa > Arthropoda > Insecta > Coleoptera > Brentidae > Oxystoma > Oxystoma pomonae. Next base: position 85,965,339 of record OY998166.1, on the reverse strand, counting down.
AGCATTTGCATAGAACAATGATGTTCTAAATTAAAATTAGAACATCCTGAGCATGTACTAAGAATAGATTACGTTCCGCCCTAATCACAGGCTATGCAGGTTCTTAGGATATGCGAATAGATATTTTTATCAGATGATTGGGAGTATAGCTTCTAAAATATGGCTTTAAATAAAATAAAAGATATATTTTTTAGCTCTAAAAATCAACAAATAATAAAAAAAAAGTGCGGCGCGCCGACGGGATTCGAATCGACTGTACCGTACCATGCGCTTATAAAGAAATAGGTTGAAACCGGGGAATATAAGCATTTTGGCGGATTTTTATAGGTCGACTAAAAAGTGTTAATCATGATTAAAGCTTAACCAGAGAATTTCTGCGTTTGGTGGATATACAGGGTGGATTCTTTAAACGGAACAGTGCTTCTAGCGGGTTTGAATTTGGTTGATTAAAAAAATCCAAAAACGCGTCAACTGAGATTTTTAATTTCCATTAATCGTCCTCTCTTGGATTTTGTCTATGTCAATTAGTTTACGAGGTATGAAAATTTTTATTTTTTTTTAAAAAATAGGACACACTGTATAATTTGCAATTTTTTAAATATGCAAACAATTCTCTGTTCAGCAATACCGCACAGTAGGATCTATCTTTTACGAAAATCAAGATATTTTTATCTAAATCTGTATGGAAAACTTCAATATTCATTCAAATATTCCCCGTAAAACAGGGCATAGACAAAAATTCCATGCAAGTTTAAATGCCTCTATCTTGGAAACCATAAGAGGTAGAGTATTAGTATGTGGTATTGTCAAAAAGATAAAATTTTTTTGGAATTCAAAAATGACAAACTATACAGGGTGTCCTATTTAAAAAAATATATATTTTTATGCCATACCTCGTAAACAAAACGACATAAAAAAAATCCAAGATAGCATGATTAAAGAAAATTCAAAATCTCAGTTGACGTATTTTTGGATTTTTTTATAAAACCAAATTCTAACCCGCTAGAAGCACCGTTCCGTTTAAAGGATCCACCCTGTATATGGACAAGCATCTCTAAACCAAGGATTCCCGGGTTCGTTTCCGGTCATCGATTTTGTTTCGAGTTTTTTTAAGTTATTTCATAATTGGTATATACTTTGCATATGCTAAAGATGTCCTAAAAATAACATTCTTTAAAGGTATTATAACATTCTTTTGATGTTCTTTTATGGTCCCAGAACATCTTGTGCGTTAAAAAGACCAAATAATATTTTGATAATTGATATATACTTTGCATATGCTAAAGATGTTCTAAAAGTTACCTTCCTTTTTGGTATTTTCTTAACATATGCTAAGGAAATACTAGAAGTGCATTCTTTTGATGCTTTTTTGCAGTACCAGAATAGCAAGTGCAGTAAAAGGACCAAATAAAGTGATATATACTTTTCATATGCTAAATTTAAAAGCTCATTCTTTTGAGGTTCTCTTATGGTACCAGAATAATATGTGCACTAAACGGACAAAAAAATATTTTAAAATCGATATATTTTTTGCCTGTGTTAAAGATGTACTCAAAAGGACTTGCTCAAATGGTACACTCATAGCATTTGCTATGGATATCCTTAGAAGGTTTAACGCATATGCTATGCATGTAAAAGTTCTTTCATTGCTAGGTGGGTAATGAACGATGAAAATTAATTAGACACAATGTTTTTTGACAAAATGTTAACGACCAACGGTTTTGTATAATTAGACCTTAAAGAGGAAAAATACAAAATTTTGTTACATTCAGATTTCTCTGTGACCGTTACGTAAAACGGGGAGTAAAAACCGGAAGGTAGATCTAGTTTTTCATAGAAACTTGAACTTATTGCGACCCCTATTTACCGAGGGATGCTGGGAAGGTGTTCCCACAATACCGGGTGAAACAGGGATAAAAATCGAAACTGGTATTTTCACAAGAAACTAGTAATTTCACGATGTTTAAGGATTTAGACTTTTGTCCGCCGTGTATGCAACGTAGGGTGAGTCTGTAAAAAAGAATACTGGACCATTCATGGTCAATAATAAAACCAATGATGGTGTATTGTTATGTTGGTCATTTCTGTACCATTTCAATATCATATACCGACCAGTCCGGTTGGGTATACTTATTATATCTAAACCGTTATATTTTTCTGCTTTACAGGTGTTGGATGTATGAGAGAAATCGGTTAAATCGTAGGATTTTTATAGTTGTTGGGCAAGATTTTTGTTAAATATAGGTAGACAAGAAATTAATGTTTGGACATTCTTCAGCAAAGAACACTGCAATAAATTTTGATTTAGAAAGAGATAAAATTTAAAGAACAGTTGGTTTTTTCTCCAGTTCTGAGAGGCGAAATTCTACGATTTAATCATCTACAGGGTGATCCGATATAAGTCTCCTCGCCCCCTTTTTTAGAGGCTAAACTAAGCGTAATAGAAGGTTTAAACAAAAACTTGCTAAAAGAACTATTTTTTAAGTTTTCTGTGATAGTTTACTTAAAGTTTTCCCCAAGTCATACACAGAGTGTAACAAAAAACACGTATTCCTTAAATATACATTTACATATACAATTATACAAGGTGTTTCAAATTCGATGCTCACCATGGGGTCTCCTAAATGGTAGGAGATACGAAAAGGTTTGTATTAGGGCAAAGTTGCGCAAGTTGATGCTTTACTTAAAAGTACAAAAAAGTTTGCAAATTCCGGATAGTTCCGGAGATAGGCGGAAAAAACAGAAATCTTTGTTTTTATTTTTTATTTTCCTGCACCCTCATTCTTAAAGCTGTCAAAAAAGGCTTAAAACTTTCTACAGGCACTTTTTTAGGATCTACCCAGTGAGAGGTCCGCTTTTGAGACTTGACATTTCAGTGTGACAGGAGCACTGTCAAGTTCATTTTTTCTTATGGTAACATCCTTTTTTTCTACTTCCGTTTGGTTCATAAAGGTTTATTGACCATCATCGGCCCAAATTTCATTTTTGCTACTAACTTACTCAAGATATTTTGGAAATTACAAATAACTTTACCTAATATTTTAAAAATACGTTTTTTTTATTTATCGTTTAATCTTTAAATTTGCGCTGATGATGATCAATCAACTCAAAATGTAAGATACTTGTCAAAATAAGGTTGTAAAATATATGTCATCCTTTAAAAACCAAACGACAGGAGAAAAAAGCATGTGTCCATAAGAAAAAATGAGCTTGACAGTGCTCCTGTCACACTGAAATGTCAAATATCGAAAACGGACCTCTCATTAGGTGGATCTTAAAAAAGCGCCTGTAGAAAGTTTTAAGCGTTTTTTGACAGCTTTAAGAATAAGAACGCAGAAAAATAAAAAGGAAAAATAAAGGTTTCGGTTTTTTCTCCGGAACTACCTGGAATTTGTAAACTTCTTTTTTGGTTTTGAGCAAAGCGTCAAATTGCGCAACTTTGCCCTAATTTAAACCTTTTCGTATCTCCTACCATTTCGGAGATTCTCATTTTGACCATCGAATTTGGAACACCCTGTATATTTTCGCATTTTTGAATTCTCCCAAGAACCTACTTTTCAAAAATGGAGTATGTTACAATAAAAACATTGCATGGAAAGCTAAAAGAAGGGAGGGGTAAAAGAATGGATTTAATTATATTTACAACAGATTGACCAAATTTTCGCTTATTATGTAATTTAAAAATACATCTCTTTTTCTGTTTTTAGTTGATTCCTAATTTAATTACTTAGTCTTTATTTTAAAGTTTAAATTATATTTAAAAATTTAATTTAATAAGCGTTTTTAGTTTTATTTTATTTGTTTCCATAAAGCAAAAATTTGCTTACCTATTTTTAATGTCCAATATCTCAAAAAATAAAGCTTTAGTGTGTAAATCCTTAAAAAAATAATTTGGAAAATATTCGAGTAAGAAAGTCCCGAAACTGATGCTGCTGAAAAAAGTTGAATTTGTTAGTGCCTTTTTTCAAATGACCGGAAAATAGCCACTTTCCGTACGATTTTTCATACGGAAAGTTCTACATTACAAGGCATGTTCTTTCGAAATATTTCCACTCTCCAGAAAGGACCTTTTTGTTCAATTTTCCGGTCCAATTATCCTTTTCCGGTCCCATTTTTGGCCAAGTTGGCTATGACTTCTTGTTGACAGCTTTTAGCTTGATTTTTTGGGCAGTTTTGACACTTCTAAAAAAGCTGCTTTAAATTTGTTTCAAAAGTTTTGTTTACAAAAATGGACTCAGATCTAGAAAATGAGATGAATCCGGAGGAAATAATAAAAGCTGGTCCAAGAGTCACGTACACCGAAAAATCGCCCACACATTTTTAATTCTCAAAGTAAGAGTATACTATAAATATAGGTAAATAAAGAACAAACCTAGAAATCTGCCTTTGATGAGCTCTTTCATCATTATTTGCTTGATAAGTTGGCCATGGTTGGCCATAACTGGTCGTCAGTCATCACTGATTTAGCCGTGTGAAGCTAATAGGCACTACACTATAATTTTTCTAATGTTTTATACAATTTTGCACAAGTTAAAAATACAAAACTCATTTCTAACCACAAAAATTTACTTGTTTTTCTTAGTTTTCATCCGAAAAACTACCGGCCTTAGCGGCAATGGCTATCTAGCCAACCAGAAGCAGAAAATATCAGGGGCTGTTCATAAATTACGCAACACGGCTAGGCGTCGACGCAAGTGATAGATACTAAAATGTTTTTTCTGATCGTTTGAAAAAAAAGTACGTACGATACACGACCGGAAAGTGTCTTTACAAGTCTCCGCAGGTTTACAGGACTCGCCTGCGGCTCGCCCTGTAAATTTCCTGCGTCGACCTGTAAAGACCAATTTTCCGGTCTAGTGACTAGTTAACAGTTAAAATGTAAAACAGAAACCTTGTACAGTATAAAAAAAAATTACTGCCTTCTGATCACGTGTTCACAGATTAATCCAGATTTATTACAATTAACGAACGCTCTGGATCGATTGCCCACTTCAAGTTTTTTGTTTAATCCATAATTTGTTTTAAGGAGGCGCGCATCAACGACGATTTTTCGTGGCACTTTCTGGTCAACAAATTACTTTCATATTAATGTTATAGGAATGTTCCCTCAAAGTGATTTTTGAAATATTCTATTGCGAATATGACAGAAATGTTGTAGACCTATTTTTTGTTAAATATTCTTTAAGAGTTTGTGATAGTTTTATTTCTTTGGTAATAAAATAATAATATGCCCATGATAACCTGATAAACTAGTTATTTTTATGAATATTCCCAAAAAGAATATTTTTGTCAGGATTTTGGCATGTTTGCTGAAAATATTACTATCTTGTGAAAAGAACGCGATTTACATGATGTATAATTATAATTTAGATTAATGTCATCTATTGTAGGTAGATGGCACTGGAATCAATATGTTCTCTATAAGACAGCAAAAAGTTATTTAGGTAATCTTTTGATAACTAATCTCAAGTAGTACATCAACATAATGGTGATATATCTATATCCATAGGCTACTCCGTAATAGCATTTTAATGAAAGACTAATGCATATTTGGTAGATATCCACTCCATATCTTAGGATATCCATCTCGTGGACATGTTTCGAATCACAAAATCATATCCATGCAATTATAAATTATGGTTTTTTAAAAAATATTCTGGTCGTATTGTAGTCATGTTTCACGTCACGTTTCTATCACATTTATATTACCTGTGTGAGCTAGAACGTAACTTATTGCCGGCATGTGTTAGTAATATTCCCAATGGTAAAATGTAACATTTCTATCACATTCTTTGTCCTCTAAGTTTATGACTATTACATTACAGGAATGTTTAATTGTTATGTGGGAAGATGAAGAAATCACTAGTGTACTGCAAGTTGAGGGCTATGTTGAGAATAGAAAAGAACATGATTTCACTTTTTTTCCTTTATCTAGCTGAATAGCAGGTATTTTTTGACAATAAAGTTCGATTTCGACTCCTGTTAAAAAAGTGACAAATTAAAATCTAAAAAAACTGAACACACCTGACCTCACAATTGCAAACTGACCTGTTTCATCTGCCAGAAACCATCGAGCAATCCAACTTACGTCTAACTAATCGGAGCTGAAGTTATTGTTGTATTACAGAAAATACGTTCGTATGCGCTTCTATGACGTCACGACAACTGCTAAAAAATCATACTGTATAACCCCATGTATTTAATACAATGTGCTTAAATTCAATACATTCGGATATGTTTTAATATTTCAGATGTATAGAAGAAGGCTGAACAGAATTCACAAAGGAGAAAGACAATAAGACTAGAAAGAAACGTCGGAATGTCATGGCTCCTTCACCACATCGCACAGTCTTGGATCGCATATTGAAACGCATCTGCTGCAACTTGCTGAAAATAGTAAATTTTTACGGAATTATAACAGTAGACATAAGTTCGTCACTTGTATAGTGGAGTGACACAGCTTTAGGAAATTTCTAATAACACTGTCAAAAAATCCGACAATACTGTTTATTCTAAATTCTCTTCTCCCTCCAATTTCAATATGGCGGCTGACATTTTACCACAGAAACTAAATGGAACTGTCATTTTCAGGGCCAAAAAAATTCGTCCGAATGTATATTAGATCCAGATTAGACTGATTGGTACAATTTCTAATAAGACTTATGCACTTCAAAGATTAAATAGGTACTTTTAATCTCCCTTTTTTAGGAACTAAAGTGACACTTTTAATCCCTAAGGGATTTAACGAAAATTTAATTCCTAAGGGATTAAAAATAAATTTAGTTCCACAGCTTAGGGATTAGAAGTAAATTAAATCCCTCAGGGACTAAAAAGAAACTAATCCCTGGAAAATTATAATTAAATTTATGGCAAACATTTGGCGTAGAAATAACGTAATTTCAACAAAGATCTTTTCCTAAAGTGCATAAAATAGTATATAAACCTCGGGACTAAAGTGTCGTTTAATCCCTTAGCGAATTGTAGCTCTCCGTACGGTCGGGCTACAAACCTTTCGCCGCGGGATTAAAAGTGGCACTTTAGTCCTTAGGTTCATAATGTACTATTAGAGCCCTAATAACTATTCCTTGGGGCAGCTCGGCCTATTTTTAATAAAAGGGCAAGCCCCAATTTATAAAAGAGAGGTTTTTTCTGAAGTATGTAGGACTAATATTTTCCCAGATAAATCCGGTAAACAGTCTTATTGGACCACCCTGTATGGTTTTTGTTTAATTTTAAAATTGGCAACTTTAGTAAAATTCTCTAAAATTGTATCCAAGTTTAAAACCTTTTTTTCCGCTTTTCTTGCTTTTTAAAGAACCACGCACAATATACAATGAAACTGGATCTCAGTGAGATTTCAAACGCCGTTAAGTATGGTATTGGGACAGTCAGTCCCTGAGAGCATTTTGTCTCAGAGGCACATGTGCCGATATCTACAGGGTGAGTCAATAATAACTGCGAAAGTTTGCGATGAGCTTATTATTAGACACTTAAAGTAATATAAAAAGAGTGCTTATTCCTTGCCGTATCTCAGTGCGCATGCTCAAAAGTCTCACCCATAAACATTTAAAGTTGCACATAAAAAGGATGCCTAGTCGTTGTTGTATCTCAGTGCACAACTTTAAGTGTCTATTATCATGCTTATGATGACCGGAAAAAAAGTGACAGTTGTCTTAACTTTCATTTACTGTCATGGGGAAAAACCACTGATGCAATGACACATATTTACGATTAAGAACTCGAGCTACACTAAATTGGGGTCGATGAACTCAAAAATTTTAATAGTTTTGACACCTGTCAAACCCTGTCAAAATAACGAATAAATAGTTTATAAACATGGCGGTTTGGGAAAACCGAATACCATTTTTTACTCCGTTGATGATTTCAAATCGAAAACCGTATAAAAAGTGACAGTTCTGTTAACTGTCATGGGGAAAACCACTGGTGGGATGACACATATTTACGAGCGGAGACTCGAACTACACAAAATTGAGTTCTATGAACTCAAAAATGTAATTTTGACGCATGTCAAACCTTATCAAAATGGGAAATAAATAAGAACATTAGGTGTTTTTGCGCAGTCAGTAATTCCTGAAAATGACGCACAGTATCCATAAAACCGATTAGTTACAGCACTCCTTGATGCAGCAATAAAAAATAACAAGATCGTCTGAATATCTGCGTCAAGTGAAAAAGTTTTAATGTTCCTTTAGTGGTCTAGTAAGTAATTTTTTAAACAGTATATAAGGCGGAAAATTGAAGTTTGTCTCAATATTTGTACAAACATGTTTTACTTTACTGGTAGTTTTGTCTATGACAGTTAAGACAAATATGACTTCTTTTACAGTTTTCATTTTGTTATTTTTTGAAGAGGAAATAAAATACGCATGATAAAAGCAAAAAGTCACTAATTATTTATTTGTTACTCTGACAGGGTTTGACATGCGTCAAAATTTTTGAGTTTATCGACCTCAATTTAGTGTAATTTGTGTCCCCACTAGTAAATATGTGTCACCGCACCACCATGACACCCCATGACAGTTAGCAGAACTATCACTTTTTTATTATTTTCGATTCGATATCGTTAACAGAGTAGAAAAAGGTATTCGCTTTTTAAAAAATTCCATGTTTATAAATTATTTAATCGTTATTTTGACAGGGTTTGACAGGTCTCAAAACTAATAAAATTTTTAAGTTAATCTACTTTAATTTAGTGTAGTTCGAGTCCCCACTCGTAAATATGTGTCATAGCACCAGTGGTTTTTCCCATGACAATAAATGACAGTTGAGAAAACTGTCAGTTTTTTTACGTTTTCCGATTTAATGTCTTCAGCGGAATAAAAAGAAGATATTCGCTTTTCCAAAAACTTCAAGTACATTAATTATTAAATTTTAATTTATTATGGTATGATTAACTCATTGATGATTAAAACAATAGGTACCCATATTGGCAGAAACCACTTAATTTAGAGTACATTCTAGTCACAGAAATTTAGCTAAATATTGACACAATCCTTTCTAGACTCATTTTCTGAAAACCCTTATTTTATAGAACTTTAATTATTGTGGTATTATTAACTCAGGAATGAGTAAAACAATAACACTTGGCAATAAAATCACTTTATTTTGATACAGAACTTTGTAAACTCATTTTCTAAAAATCCGCAGTTCATTTTTAATGACAATCAAGGAGATTAATTATTACTAGTACATAACTCATTTTAAACCATTTTTTTCGATCTTATATTAAGGCGCATTTACACAGACAAACTTTCCTTTGATGTTGAAATGCCGACAAACATTTACACGAGCCTCTTGAGCAAAATGTTCAAAGAAATGTTCGAGCAAAATCGCGTACAAAAAAACACACGTAAATTTTGGAGAGAATGTTGAGCAAAATTTGTTTGAAGAAATGTTGGTAATAAAAATTTCTTACAAATTTAAATTTTATAGTTTTATGGGAATTCATTGAACTTAACTGAAAATAGAAAGACTAAATTTTAAAACAAGGTATTTTTAATTAAGTGCTTTCCGACGGAAAAACGATTTGATGTTGAAATTCACGTTTTACCTCATAAGCAACTTCGATTGATCTGATTTTTATAGGGGATATGCCAGTATACTTGTAACATTTTTGGGGTTGTAAAAAAAAACGAGAATCAAAAAAAATAAAAATTGGCACTTATTTATTGCTGTTGCTGGGTTAGGAGAAGGTAAAAACCGTAGACTAGTGAGAGGGAGTTTTGGTCAAATGAACATTGACACACAAAATTACAGCAGTGTTTGACAGCGCTGCGTTCCGACTGTCTAAACCTCCCTATTCCTCCCCCAGGGAACAACTAACTACTCTCCAGAACAGTTCTCTAAAAATATCCACCTGCATTTTAAAAAGTAATTACTTCGAAGACATTTCCGTTTTCTTTTTATAATGAAAGAAAACCAAAAAAGAATTAAATGTTATTACCTCCATCATTAACTATTTTAACATTGCATATGACAAAACTGATAGCCAATAATAATGTTTCGCTTGCCGTCGCCTTTTTTCACAAAAGTTTAAAATAAAAGTTGGTGTTCCATTTTTTTAAAGAATTGAGATCACTGATCAATGATGTAAGATTATATTTATTCTCATCTTTAAAAATATTTTTTCAAAATAGATAGCAATAACTTGCTCAAAAATTTACCCGAACAAAATGTTCAAAGAAAAGCTCACAAAAATGTTCGCGCAAAAAATTTCAGATCTTTTGCACGAGCTTTTATTTGAGCATGTTCGTCTGTGTAATTGCGCCTTGCCTAAATTCCCTTGACCAAGATGTCTCGATTAAATAAAATGAAACAGTTTTCTATAGAAACTTTAACTTCTTAAATATGATTCATTATTTTCTATAGAATAAGGTGAACATTGGGGGCTATCCAAGTGACCTGACCGACCCTTGGATGCTGGGAAGAAAACAGATGGACAATGGCTAGAGAAAAAAACCGTTGAAGGGAGAGCTAGACAAGGTGTTCTAGAACAGCGGCTTTAAGAAGTTTATATTTGATCGTTTTGTTGTTTTAAAAATATTTTTTCACTTTTTTATATTCTTGGGAAAATTGGTGATTTTTGGCAAACAGTGAATGGTTGTATTTGCCAAAATTTTCGTTTGATGACAAAATCGACTAGCTAAAAAGGATTTACCTGTAAGTTTAGACACTTAAGTAGGTCTCACCCTGTAGACTGATACCTTTTTCACTTAGTCCTAACAAATACTTATAATTTTTTTTTTTACAGTTGGAAACAATGAACATTATTACGTTTACATGACATTCAAATCGAAGTCGCAATTAAACTTTTATTCCTGATTTTTATTTCAATCGATTGAGTTAAAGACCTTTCATGTCGTGATTGACTCAAATAAATTATGAATAAAAGACCAAACCCCAAAAAACTAAAAATTACTTTTCTAAGACTTTGAAATAATTAAAACTACACAGCAAAGTGACAAACTCCCAGACTATTGTCAAACGTGTTATACGAGGTGAACGGTTTTAACTAATATCAGGGATAACTTCTTTTCTCATAGCTGCAGACGGAGCAAACACATAATGTAGTAAAGGACATTTTACCACACCACACACCACAAATTATGTTTTTTTCTTTTACCTTGTATATTTTTTAATATTCAAATTCTTTAAAAAATTAGCTTTTTAATAACACCATTATACTACAACCTAGGTCATGACATAATAATAATATCAAAATTATATACAGTTTGCTATATTTGTCAAATGAAGAGTTGGCTGTGAGAAAAAATATTATGATGATATTGTCCACCAAAGTTTTATTATAATGCAATACTGCTTTTTTTGGGATCATATGGGGATCCAACTGCATGAAAACTGGTGTCGTATCGAACTGCCTGATGACCCCAATAATAAGTTGTTGGCACTTCCAATATTTCTGAAAAAAGTAGGTATACATCTTTATTTCAATTACTTTATTGTGCTATATTATTATATAAGCTGATTGGCTTAAAAAAACCAAACTAACTTCAAAATGCATCAGGCAAATGTTAAAAACTCAAATCGACTTCAAATCGCTTTATGAAAACTGAAAAGTAAATTGTATTTTAAACGTATTCAGTTCCACAGGAAAACGTAGTAAAGGGTAGAATTTCGAAATATCGGAAACACCTATAATATAGGTATTTTTAGAAGCTATACTATTTGAACTGATTAATTTTGATTAATTATTCTGAGATCTCCATAAAATGTCCTTTAATGCAGTTTTCGTTTGATCCCTTGCCGGCGCTATTTCAAAAAAAGTCATCTCAGGGAACAATTACGGATAACCCAAAAGTTTAATACGATCTCAAATCACACTTAACCGAAATCGCTAATAATATAAACCCTAATTTTAAATTTGAGCTGCGATTGATCTTTACCCATGTAAACTTAGTATTTTTTTATGGCTAAGGATTGGGGCTAAATCGATTTTGACACTATTTTTAAATGTTTGTTATATTAGCTAATTAATTTTTTCTCCATTAAAATAGTCAAATACCTCAAAATGCAAAGTAATATTGATTTACAGAAATATTAAAAAACTCAAACATCAATAGAGAAGGGCAATTACAGTGGCAATTATAATTATATATAGCTTTGACTCAAGTGATTGAATGATGTTTTCACATGAAACTGAATACGTTTTTCAATGCGATTTACTTTTCTTACTTTACTTAAGCTTGTGACATTTGACTGATATATTTGGAGTTTATTTTAGTTCTTTGTTTGCTTTTTTAAATAAAAGTTTACAGCCCAATAAAATAAAGTGATTAAATGATGTTTTCACATGGAACTGAATACGTTTTTCAATGCGATTTACTTTTCTTACTTTACTTAAGCTTTTGACATTTGACTGATATATTTGGAGTTTATTTTAGTTCTTTGTTTGCTTTTTTAAAAACAATAAGTTTACAGCCCAATAAAATAGGTAAAATAAATACCTATTTTTTCCAGGAATATTGGAAGTGCTTATTATTAGTATTATCAGTCAGTTCGATACGATACCGGTTTTCGTACAGTTGGATCCCGATACGATCCCAAAAAAAGCGTTACTAAAGTTGGGCAGGGCCAACGAAAAAAGTTCGATTTACCCCGTTTTTATATAAGGCTTGAAAAATAATCGTATTGAAAACGTACTCACCTACACGTGAAAACGTAGAATTTGTTATTAATTGAAATTTTTAGTAAATCAATCCTAAATTCTCATCCATTGCTGAGTCTTTTAATTTTTAATAGTACTTATGAATTATTTTATTTTATTCCTAAACTTCTTATTGTACCAATTCCATACATGGATATGTACAAAAAGTATGAAAAAAATTACAAAAAAATAAGCTTTCCCTTTTCACATTTGTTGAGTTAATATATGCTTCCACACGTCCTTTGCAAAAGTATTGCATTAAAAGTGAGAAAAACCTCATAAATATCAATAGAATTTTTAAGTGTGCCATGGCGCTTTGTGGTATCTGCGGTCGAAGTTTAAATGAGCTTTTAAGCACGGCAGCTATTTCGGTGTTTGGTATTTACCTGGGCTTAGTGCCCTTTTTGCCTTCCGCATTTATTTCTTCTTAATTTGAATAATTTTTTCTTTGGATCTAAGCGGACTTGTTAATTTGTGTTTGTAAACAAATTGGTTAGGGATATGTGCATACAGTTAGCTTGTTCATTTTAATTTTTAAGGTCAAACAGATTTGCATTAAATTTTTTGCTTGATTTAACACATTTTTAATAGAATTGTATCTTCTGTACTCTTCTCTAATAATAATTTGATCAAAATCTATTATATGGGTATGTTTTAGAATTCTGTAAATTTTGGAGAGCCAAATATGGTTTCTTTGGATATACTATAATTTAGTTTATCATTAGACTACATAACTAGTCGTCCTGAATTAGTAGAGTTTACTTTTTTGTCATAACTTAATTTTAGTTTTGTGAATTGATTCAATTAACGATTATATGAGCATTATATTATTTGTACTGAATGTATCACTTTGCTCTTCCTACGTTAGAGATATCGTTAGTCCAGTAAAATATATTATACTTGATTTTACTTACATACAAACATCCCATTTTCTACGAAAAATTCTAATATTTACGAAATATGGAAAAAAAACATACCACAGAATTAGTAAAAACAGGTAATAAAATTGTATGTTATTTTGACATCTGCGAGTTGAGTTTGGTCTTTGAAATCATAGTTAAAAAATGTTCATCGTTATCGCATCGTTATTGTGGATTTAACCGTACTTTTGCCCTTTGTGGAGGTAAATGACAACATTTTACTGAATTTCAAAATTGAGAGTTGAATGTTAATATTTAATATTTTTGATCATGGTAAAAGTGACTTCAAAATTTTAGAAAAAAGATGAGAACCGTATCATAGAGTACAAAACGAGTGTATGAGTTTAGATGCTTGGTATATTTTATAACATTAATGTTCGCCACGAGTAACTGAATTCGCCGAAACCTTTAAGGAATTTAAGGGGCTTTCATATGAACCTGATATAATGACATTATTTTAAAAAAATCTGACACGGTTCCTTCGAAACCCCTTATTAACTCTGCTAAATTAATAGACCCCTATGATGCACGTCTGAGTGCGAGACAAACCTTTCTTGGGGAACAAAAAAATTTAGTACCAAGAATTTTAGAGCGCGGCCAGCGCGTGGCGTGGGCAGCGACCAAGTTATTATTTTTTGCCCCTGACTAAAGAGCCCATGAAGGAGTATTACTATGACCTATCTTTTGTACTTAAGCTGTATTTTAATACGGGTTCTTCTTTTAAATTTTTTCAGGAAACGTTATTATTATTATCCAATTTTGAATTTTGGTTATTCCACACAGGATTTTTTGATCTTTTCTTTTTTATTTTTTTTTCGGTTGAAGTAACGGATTCAGAAGTGGTTTCTTTTTTATTTCTTTTTTAATTGTCTTAGGAACCTATTGGAATTATTAACACGCGAGGACTTTGTCTTTTATTCTTGAACTGCCGGGAGGAAAATGGGCTAGGGAAATGGGCGTGGTTTACAAAAAAAGCGAGATGGGGATATGCGAACGTATTAAAGTGTGAAGAGGAAAAGGATACTTCCAGGATACCCAGAACGAATGCTTATCAAGTGTTGGAAATCAAAGGGTATGGTGTTAAATAATGTTTGGGGAGGGTAACCAGTGGAACAACTGATCGTTTAATTATATTTCGGTTTTTGCTTTGGTCCTTTGAGTGTTCTTTATGGTAAACCTATTTTCGGTATTTCACCCAAGATCTTTTGATCTTTTCTTTTTCCTTTCTAACTTTGTTTGCTTATAATGTACAACAATTTTTTTTTGAGGTTCTGTGTGTACGAGTCATAATTCAATACTATGGAACGAGTTAATAGAAGTCGTCTAAATCAGTTTAAAAAATACTGATAACTTACTTATTGTATTATGTATTATTATGTATTATTTCTCATGTGCTGATAAAATCTGTCATCGTCATTAAAGGCGGCTCGGACAACTGGAACCTTTTTTGCCTGTCTGACTGTGCCCAGTAATTTTGGATTTTTATGTTTGACAGATATGAAACGTTCAGGAACCCAACGGAGTAGATTCTTTATTTGTGATTGTCAGAAGGGATTTTTTTCTAGAAATTGGTGAACATTGCCAAAAATTTTGAATATTATTTGAAGGTGGTATACAATGTTGAATTTCGGAGTAAACTAGAGTTTAGAAATTCCATTGTCTTTATTTTTTACTTTTTCACAACGTTTCGATTGCTTATATATCTGCAATCGTCATCAGGTGAATGCTAACAAAAACTAAGACTATCTAATTTTTATAGTAGAATTGCTGATGGTGACGCTCTGTTGATAAAACATCAAGGATATTCGGAAACCCATACTTTTCGGAGGTAAAAGATTTCAACTGTGAACAGGCGGAGCCAACTAAGTGTAAACTTCATGGTTCACTGAACACATGCTACTATTTAAGGTTATGGAAGTTCAAAACTCTAGTTTACTCTTAAGTTCAACATTGTCTACCACCTTCAAACAACAGTTGGAGTCCCGGGCGGACCCGGTATACACAACAAATTCCGAGACTACGAAAAGGCAAAAGTTACACTAGCCAAAGAAGAAACACACATTGCCTTCCCAATAAGAGCCAGGAACAACATCGTGCCAAATTATTTCAAACTGAGCAGCCCAATTGATGGAACAAGAGCGTGGAAGATCTTAGAGAAAGCCAGCATTGAATCAGTTGGAAGTCAAATACGTTACCATTGATAGAAGAAATCGCAACTCCTAGATGAATTGAGAAACGCTATCAGAAATCCTTAGAATAATATTAATAGATACACGACAAGAAATGGGAAAACCTAGTCCAAAACAAAGCAGCAACAACAATATCGTTATCAACATCTCTTTCCGACCACTTACACAGACTGAATCATCGTTACTCAGCAAAGAACTTAACTACGCCAATGCACCCAACACCTCACCAGCAGTCAACATTATCACAGCCATTGAACAAACATCGATGAAAGAAATAGAGTAAAAGCAGAGGAATTTAGACGGAAGATAAGAACAATTTTGGATAACAAACCGAAATTGGAGACACCTAAGATCGCAAAAAGAATCAGCCCTCAAAGAGCTTAAATCAGATCAATCAGACCAGTCGATCAAAATTCTTCCTGCAGACAAAGGAAATGCAACTGTAGTAATGGACGCCACCATAGAAAGCAAAATCTATCAAACTCTATACCAACACAGAAAATACTTTGACGACATTGAAAGAAGCAAACTCACACCACACTACAGCAAAGTACCGCATATTTATGGACTGCCGAAAATTCATACGGCAAACTTACCTCTTCGACCTATAACCAGTTCCCGCAATTCTCCAACTTATAATCTTGCTAAATATCTTCTACTTATTATCCAGCCTCTTCAAGGAAAGTCATCATTATTCGTCAAAACTTCAAAGCACTTCGTGGACCTCCTTAGAGACAATAACCTACAACCTGACAACCAGTTTGTTAGTTTTTGACATCAAAAGTTTGTACACAAACATACCACTGGAAGAATCACTCCAAATCATTGAACAGAAGCTACTCAAGGACAACTACCTCTCTGAACTAATCTATCAATCAATGCCTTTATGGATTTGTTGAATTCTTACTTCCAGGAAAGGGACAGGTATTTTCGACAGGAAGATGGTCTACCTATGGAATCTCCACTTTCGCCGTTACTGGCCAACATCTTTATGGAATCGTTTGAAGAAGAAGGTCTGCGAACATTATGGTAGAGACCCAAACTATGACTAAGATATACGGACGACATATTTGTGATCTGAAAAAAGGACAACGATACACCAGACCAATTATTCAATAATGTCAACAGCATAAGAAACTGCATCACATTAGGTCTGGAAAAAGAAGAAAATTGTCAGCTCCTTTTTCTCGACGTTCTAGTCACCAAAAAGATTCAACTATGACCACTTCGGTATATCGCAAACTCATACTGGACAATATCTAAACTTCAACTTAAACTTCACTTCACATCAACCAAACTGAGAATTGCAAAATCTCTTAAAGATCGAGCCACCTACATCTGCAATACAGAAGAAGCATCAAATAAAGAAAAGGCAAAAATGCGATCCGATCTGCAAAGAAACGGTTTCTCCAACTATACGATCAATAAAACTCTTCAGACTACACTACCACAAAGGACGAGAGACGTAAATACTGGAAAGCAGGCCATACTTATAATTCCATCATCAAAGGAATCTCAGAAAAGATAAGAATAGGCAACCAATACCTTTTTCGGACTGTCTTCAAAACGATCCCAATAATAAGAAATCAATTAACAAAAACACCAAGATCTGCATCTACTAAGTACCATGCGAGTGTGGGGTATCTACATCGGAGAAATCGCCGACCAATGGAGATTTGCCTAACAGAACGCAAACGCAAAACTCGACAAGGGGACACAACTGGGTCAAAAATAGCTCAACATATCAAAAATCGTCGCAAAGGAAGAAAATCTATTCAAACAGAAGTTCAAAGAAACAGCATTCAGATAGAGGAACCAGAAATTAGTTTCTCAACAGAGCGTCGCTTGGAAACCCATACTTTTCGGAGGTAACAGATTTCAACTGTGAAAGGGCAGAGCCAACTAAGTGTAAACTTCATGGTTCACTGAAGACACATATATAAGTAATCGAAACGTTGTGAAAAAGTAAAAAATAAAGACAATGGAAGTTCTAAAATCTGGTTTACTATCAAGTTTCAGAGCGGATATTTTATAAATCCCTGGCTTCTAAATTATTATCAAAATAAATGGAAAGTTATTGTAAGAGAACTACTTAGTAATTTTAGGGTCCTAATACTAAAAGAAAAATTATAAAATAAGTAAAATAGTAGAAGAAAATCAGAAAATGTTACCCTGAGGATTTTAATTTTGGACAAATTTATCTGCGCGCATTTACCCAATATTTGATATAGTAATAATCTAAAAACTAATAACGTCGGTGGTGGATGATCATTTATCAACGTTAGAAGCTTTGTGAAAAGGGACCTTAATGATCAGTTTCTCGTCAAACATAGGCCGAATAATCGCCAACTTCATGCCCGTCAATTGGCGATTAGGCAGCTGTGGCCAACTTGACGAGATTTTATTTAGGTGCTTCATCCTTGGTTGCCACATTTATGTCTGATTTCTCAAAAATTAATGGTGTTGAGTTGATTTTTGTAAGTACCTATACATTATATTGATCACTTTATTTATAAGCAAAACATATAGTACCCACAACAAATAAAGTAAATATCTATACAATTTTGATTGTTTTTATTTAAATTTACTTTTTTTAAATAGGTATTGACCAAATATACAAATTTAGCGTACTTGGAGTAGTTTTACCATTCAAGAGTTTTTTCAGTAAACCAAAAAATATTTTAAGTCGACTTTTTAACGGGTTTTTAATCCTTTGTTGCCAGTTTAAATATCTAAAATCCAGCCCAAATAAAAAACATTTAAACAAAAGAAGCTCGTTCCACATTTTACAAAACAAAAAAAAATGATTTTGATTTTTTTTTGTTTTTGTTTGTAAAATGTAGGACGAGTCTCTTTTGTTTACATGTTTTTTATTTTTTAAACTTATATATATATACCAGGTCTGATCAAATTTTGAATGAATTTTGTACTTTGAGACTTTATGACTTTGAGTTTATCAGGTTGAAGCATAATTTAACATTCTTTCCTTACTTAAATTTTTCTCATTTGAAGGCGAAAAATTTTACAAAAATTCCCTTGCAAACAAAATAGACACGTTTTGGGAAAAATTTTCTGTAGTAGTTTATTAAGGGAAGGGGAAATTATGGAAAATTATGTTATAAGAATGATTTTTTGATTATTTCACAATCCCGAAATGAGTTTTGAAGATTATTTACCAAATTAAATACTTACATTAAACTGTGCGAAATAAATCGCTATTTATATATCATCAAACGACACATCGACAAAAACCTGTTCGTACAGTCGTGTGATTTCGAGTATAAGACCCTTTAAATTCTGTGGGAAACTATTATTAGGGATTTTTTGGGCCAGCGAAAATAAGATCAAATTCGGCAGTAGTTTTGCTTATTTTTATTAAGGATAAAGATAACATTAGACACATTTTTAAGAGATTTTGAGCACGCCAGAAAGGTTAAAAATAAAGCGCTGTCATCTGTCGAATAGAATTCATTTACCTGCTCATAGCAAGCTGTTATTCCTCTTCTGTAACAATTACTTTGTTTATACAGGTCTCCTAAAGCGCTTTTATATAAGGGAGGTTTAAAAATTTTGTCGTATAAACACCACTAAAACCGTTTTAAAACCAATTTTAGAGTCGGTATAAACATTCTAAAAATCCTGTTTTTTTTCTTTTCATTTTAAACTGACATTTAATGACATTTATTGAAGGACGTATGAACCCTCGGAGAAAGCGATTTTATTTAAAACCGTTCTTGTATAAAACCGCTTTTAGATGCATATGAACGTGGTATAATAACTGATGGTAACATAAATTATAAAATGTTTTCGCAAATTTTCAAAAACATTGTCAAAATCAAAATAACATTAAAATTTGAGGTTAAAAATAAGTATTAAGTTTAATAAAGTTTGAACTATACTTATTTCATTTACCTCCCCTGCTGCAAAAATAAGCATAAGCACAGAAATTGTTATTTTAAGTGGCCCAAACAGTCTCATTTGTGCTGTGTTGTTGATAAATTGGTTTTGTATTTTTTATTTATCGAAAATTACCCAACATTTTCAAATGTTACATCCCTCTTTAAGTGACCAACAAATTTTTCTTTAAGAACCATTTAATTTTAAAACACTTGACAACACCGAACATTAATAACAAGATGAATGAGAGCCTTTTTCTTTGATAAATTCATTATGGATTGACTGCGTCAAGTTAATCTGCTGTGGCGAATCGGATTAAAATCCGTCCGATTGAAAACCAACGGACTATGTGTTACAGTTTTTTTTATGTTGTTGTATTATGTAAGGTTCTCTTCACAAAGCGGTTTTTAGCATCTAATAAGGAATTCAAATGCTAAAAACAGTTAAAAGCAGAAAACGTACATCCAAAACTAACTAGACAACAGTCGCGCCGTGTCAAAAAATTATTTGTTGTGTATCTCTCTATTTTTTTACATTTTATTATTTCTTTAAGACTATAAACAATTTTTAAAACTAATGGGAATTTACTTACCCATTTAGTATAAATTTAGATAACGGTTCTATTGATTTTGATGTTCTTAGCAATAGCAAACTTTTTATTTGAAGTCTCACTTAAACCACGAGAAGTTATGTTAAGTGTATGTAGTGTAATAAGTTGTAAAATATTCCAAAAATGAGGTACCAGAATATTTCTCTCTGAAAAATCTATATTTTTATTTGATATTCCGTAAATTATAGTTTCTTTTCTTCAAAGTAGAAACTCTAACTAAAAAGTATACAAATGTACCTATTTTTTTTACAAAATGTTTTTAAATTTATGTAATTAAAAAAAATCATTTCTGTCGGGATTTTTTGACGTATATTTTTTTATATTTTTGTAATTGCATGGCCTATTTAGTAAAACAGTGCTTTATACATGTGCCGGCGCATTTAAAACGCCGAAACATATTTTTTTTACTGTAAGGAATTGGTTTATTGTGCATGTTTACCGAAAACACTTTAAAGTAATTTTAATCTGAACGTAGTGTAGAATTGTGGTAATTGCTACCACAATTTTACTTACTCAAAAATTTAGTTTGTAATCTTCCAGCATATTTGGTTTTAAAAAAAAGAGAAACAGAGACAACCTTTAAAAACTATACATTACCTTAAAGGAAAGAAAACCGTAGCCTATAAAATTAATAATATTTAATGTGGTTGGTTACCATATTAGGTTAATTAATTTGATTGATTCATTTGTGAGTGTGCCAGTATGGCACTATCCACTGCGATCACTATTGGGTCTATTGTGGCTCACTTTTAACATTTTTTGTTGCTACAGAACATTCAGCCCCTTAAAGAGGCTCGCAACTTGCTTTGGTGAAGCATCATTCAGATCCAGTCCATTGATCTGTGGTTTACCGAAGATACGTTGACGCTGACGTGCAATGGCCGGACATTCACAAAGCACATGTCTGGACACTCATCATACTCCATACAGAGCCTACATTCGGTTTCCTCACTTGCAACCATTGTCCGGATGGCCTGCCTGGTAAGCTCAATGAGTTTCCCGGCCCTCTTCCTGCAGGGTTCTGTAATGAACTTTTTGGAATGTGCCAGTCCCGGCAATTCTCTCCAATATTGATGGAAATTGTTTTCCATCCAGCCTGAGAGAGCAGTATTGATTGTGTTGTATGCTATTCCAAGGACTGGTTCGGGGCCAACAAAGACGGCAGAGGCCGCCCGAATGCCTCTAACTTTATGCGTATGGCCTAAATCAGTGCCCATGCTTCCATGCCATAATATAAGGTGCTAAAAATATAACTCTGAATTACACGAATTCGGAGAGTGGTATTAAGACGCTGACGTGCAATGGCCGAACATTCACAAAGCACATGTCTGGACACTCACCATACTCCATTCAGAGCCTACACTCGGTTTCCTCACTTAGACCCATTCTGTGTAATGGTACTTCCAGCCTGCAGTGTCCGGTGTATAGAGCAACCATTGTCCGGATGGCCTGCCTAGTAAGCTCAATGAGTTTCCCGGCCCTCTCCCTGCAGGGTTCCGTAATGAACTCTTTGGAATGTGCCAGTCTCGGCAATTCTCTCCAATATTGATGGAACTTGTTTTCCATCCAGCCTGAGAGAGCAGTATTGATTGTGTTGTATGCTATTCCAAGGGCTGGTTCGGGGCCAATAAAGACGGCAGAGGCCGCCCGAATGCCTCCAACTTTATGCACATGGCCTCAATCAGTGTCCATGCTTCTATGCCATAATATAAGGTGCTAAAAATATAACTCTGAATCACACGAATTCGGAGAGTAGTATTAAGATCGAGACTACACACCATTGATTTCATTTTGAAAAAAGATAATCTGGCCCGTTCACTTGCATGTTGTCCCAGTTCTCATTGAGGAGGAAAAACAACACAAAATGCAAAAAAACTATACAAATTTTTTTCGAAAATCAAAATTTGTTACTACACAAATACTGAATTTTATTTTTAGTGGTTTTCCACAATATATTCTGCTTTCTTGTATCACAGTGAATCTAAACAAATTTAGCCTTTCAAAATGTTTGGTAAAACCCGATTAAGTTTAAGCAAATAGAAATTCTCAAACACGTATAAGATTTAAAATAAAACTTACGGCTGCCCAAGCGGCTAACGGTTATTTCTCAAATATTTTTACGGCCAACGTTGGACATTTTGGCAATTTGCGTCAAGCATATCTAACGAAGAGTACACTTTATGTATCTGATGCCGGCGTTTTATAGTTGATATAAATTTTGGATAGCGGCAAACACTATCATTGAAATATTTTAGAAGAAAGTTTGAAAACTTTATGGAATGTTGCCGTTTTAGTGACGGATCGGATCAACAACAGCACAATGGAAGTTAATTTTTTATTTGTAACGAGTTCGCGTAAAATTAGAATATCTTTATAACCAAAAAACTACTAAAACCTTTTTTTCACGTCTTTGCCCCTTTTTTAAACCGCCGCACCGTGGCGCAGTGAGCAGCGTGTCTGCCTGCCCCACGGAAGGTCCCGGGTTCGAATCCCGGCTAGGTGCATGGATGTTTTCTGTTTGTCTCAAAAAACTTTACGCTTGGCTCTCACTTTGGCAACACTGGCCTTAGAATGGATGGAAAAAGTCCCAGTAGAAAAAAAATTGATTTTTTTCAAGCAACTTATTTTCTTATTCGTCTGCTGATAAAATGATACTTTGTTCGCGGGATTTATGCGCTATTTCTCGTACTTTTGAAGCTTTTTGTCATTAGTTTACGGGTGGAGGCTGCATCATCACTGCACTCAATCTTCTGAGAGGAGGAATTCGGTAAAAATTTAAAATGTTATCCGTAAAGTACGAAAAAAATAGTGTTTTTTTTTAAATCTTTATAGGTATACTGTGTCAACATGATCTTGTTACCCTTCTTGCTACGGCCATGTCTGAATTAACCCTTAGATTTTTTTGTGAAATGTTACAAACTTCTTCGCCTCTTGATGGGTAATACAACTTTAGTCCTATCGTCTAAATTATGGTAAACTTATCGTTTCCCGATGCTTAATAATAAAGTAAACTAAGAATAAACATTTAGTTTATTATCTATAAAATAAAAATAAAATTTTGAAGTTAAGACCTTAAAAACATAGTAAACAGAGATTTGTCAAACTACTTTTTACCTTGTAATAAAATCGTTTAACTTATTTTTTTTAAATTTATTTCATTTTTTACTTTTGAGTCTTTTTAATAGTGTATTGTTACTGGATCAGATCATAAAACATGACAACCGCATGTATGTATCTGCTTTGGTTTTAAAGTTATGAATTTACCTCCTTTAGACACCTCAACCATTCCCGATTTTTTTTCATAAAATTGTATTTTCACCAGAACAAATTATAAATCTGAAAATCGCAAGTTCTGAATTTACCCTCTCTACACCCCTCAACCACCCCCTATCTCCCAAATTTCATATTATTATTATTATATTGTCATCGGACCTTCATTACTGTGCCAAATTTCATTAAAATCGATTCACGGGAAGTGTCTCAAAAATTAATCACAAGATAGTCAGGCTCTGTGATGTTAAATAAAATTGTCTAATAAAATAAATAAAGATTTAAAAAGCGATACCCATCATTTTAACGAGACAGTTTTCAGGACGGCTTTTAAAGAATCTCTGTTGTCAATAACTCATTATTAAATTTTGCCACTACTGCAAAATTCATGTGTAATCCCCAGTTTTAAGAACTGTTGCAAAAAATGAAAATAATAACCTCGGTGACACCCTAAAACCCTTGTACCAAAAATTAAAAACCGCTAACGTAGCTCGAACAAAAAATAGGTGAAAATTTTTGAACCCTTTAATTACTCGTCACAGCAAGACGTCCTTTTTTGTTTACTTACTGTAATTTTTTTCTCTAAACCTTTAACGGTTTTCTCATCGGATTCACGCACGCACTTTCACATACCCAAAAGTCCGAAAGTAGAGATGGTGCATCATCAGGCTCCTTTCTATCTTTTGTAAAAACAACCCCAATATAAAGTCACAAAGGATGGCATTTGTTCATCTTTACCTTGTTACAGGATTTGATTTCTCTAACCCCTTGGTAGAATTTTCGATTTGTTTAACCAAAAACGTATTGTTTAAGCATCTAAAACTAGTTGATGTTGAACAAAAAAAATACGGCTGAGTCACGTAAACTTAAACAAGAGTGGGATGATACCAAAGAGTCAATGAATTTGAATCTATTTCCATTGAATCGAATAATTTGAGAGTTTGTAGTGATAGAAACACACCCTTTTCGCTGTATTTTTAAGTTGGTACGTGCATTCAATGATGCGGCATCAGATATAAGTTTATTTTACGAAGATATGGGCAAAAATTTTGAAGTAGAATTTTTAGTACCATGCTACTTTGTACACTAAGTAATATTATGACAATAAATTTGGACTCAAAGAAAAACTTTCTGCAAAATTTATGAAGCAATTTTTTAAATTTTACTTTTTATAGAAAAAATAAAAATTTATTTAAGTATTTAAATTGAGTAATATTTAATTTATTTATAAATTCCTGTTCTTAAATTTTAAATAATCCAATGGCATTTTTTATTAGGTATTCTTACGAGCACCGAAAGATGACCCTTTGGACCTCTTATCTGTGTAAAAAGGTTAAGTTTCTAGCCTGGTTGAATTGAATTAAGGCTTCCCATTCATCTTTCTATCTTGTATTTGTGTAGTGGACCACACTGCTTTTGTGTTTGGGTAAGGCACGAAAAGAGACAAGAATGGGGACACGTCTCTTCTGAAAGAAAAATTCATCGACAAAAAAACACGATTTGAAGAAAATACTCTTAGACTTTTTAACACCAATACTTAATTTTGAGGTCCTATATTTTGTACCTAACTGAAGAACGAAACTTTGAAAAAAACTAGAAAAATTTTATAAGTCTGTCCTTTAAATTTTGAACATAGGTATTTAAAAGCCAAAATATTCAAAAGTGAGTTTCTAGAAATAAATAGATGTAACACAACTGTCAGAAAACGTTTGCTTAAGCAATTATCACAGACAAGATACTCTAACAAATTTACAAAACATCTGTTCCAAGTAATAATAAAATTGTTTGTTTGATGAATATCGCGTTCGGTTCATAATAGACAAAACTGAAACGATTTTTTTTTCCTGCTTGAACATATGAAAATGCGTGAAAAAGTGTACGATGATGTTAAATCTCACCATACTTTTCCGCACACGTGTTGCAAAGTACTTTTCCACACATGTGTGGAAAAGCAATTTAATTTGAATTTGTGCAAAGTTTAAGAGCAATTTTTACAAAAGTTAGTGCAAGTAACTTTCTTACACTCGCCTGTCGTTTCCCTCGGCTAGCGCCTCGTCCAGAACATTCACGCTGGTGTGAAATATGTCACTTTTCTGTCTTGTTATGTAATATACTATTGCTACAATTTGGTTATGCCTTTGAGATAACCTTTACTGATTTTATTTCTATTAACTTAAAATTTTCACCTATCTTGTATTTTCCTTTACTAAATGCTACACTTTTGCTTGACTGAGATTTATTAGGTGTATTAAACAGCCGTAAAAAGTATCTCTACCTGAATCAGAAATAATGTTAATTTTGTAATTCAACCACTTTATAATGTGTGCTCAAAAAAATATGTAAATCTGAGAGGCACGAGCCACCAAGCATTCTACCTTACTTCATGGTAAAAATAAGGGTTTTCTCTGAATTGTATTAAAATATGTAGGAATTCACGTAAAGTTTGACAACTGCACCATTAAAAACAAGATATAGACGCAGTCTATCATTGTATTATACCGTAATATAGGTATAAAATGAAGGTTTTTTTTATTCTTGAATCAAGTACTATGTTTTTGAGGAAAATATTATTTATTTGATTTTTTAATTAGAAAATTATATTAATGAAATATGAATTATTGTTTTAGAAATTCAGGGTCTAAAAGTTATGACTGCATATATTTTAATGAGCGAAATATAAAAAACTTTTCTACTGTAGGTCTCTAAACTCTTTTCTTTTGGTGGTTGGTGGTTCTTATGGTAAAAAAACTTCTCAATGGTAAAAAAACTTCTCAATTCACTACGATCCAAAAATGTTTCATTCAATTTTTTTTTAACGCGATAGATTTGGGTGATACGAATAAATAGTTTCAAAAAGTTTCCCAATGGATCAAAAAAAAAATACTTTTTTAATCATTTATTTTTAAAAATAAGCACTCTCTCTTTTTCGAGAAATTCCTAATCGGACGCGTCATCAACTACTTTCGAACCCCAGACCTTTGTTCTCCAGTAGTTAGTTAGGGAGTGTGTAACTAGTTACCGGCATGAATGGAGGGGTAGGGCCTAAGATACCTTTTACACTTATTTTCTTCTGGTTCCCCCCTAACCCACTCCACAGACGGGTCTGATTAGCACCCCCTAGGAAGGCAGTTTTCTTTTCGTAGGAGGATTTAATTTAGCCTAAACCCTTTTGTCGAGGTTAGGGATTTTTAACGTGCTCCACTATCAGTTCTCTTAACGTCTTCTCCGAGGGACGGTATGGAATCGAATTAGCCTGCCTTCTAGCTAACTCAGCCTACTCCGCCATACTGCGGTTCACCTTACCTTTCCGGCAGAATTAAAAAATCCAAAAATTTTTGTTACAGATTTCTGTATTATCGACGAGGCTACAGAAAAAGCCAGGTAAGATTTGTTACTATTGTTAGCCGTGTTTATTTTATTTCGGAAATAAGAGCGTCCAGCAAAAAACTGTCTGGATACGGTTGTGACGAATTAAAAAATAAATATTCCTGCCAAATTTCAACAGATTCCGTTTTCTCGTTTCCGATATTCTGCCCGGTAGAAATTGACCCAAAAACAGCATATCAATGTTGCCAAATCTATGCCGTTTTTGTGGCTTTAATAAAAACCTTGACGTTTAGAAACCAGAATGTATTCATGTTATGTATTCCGGAAAACCCCCCTTTAATATCTGAGATAGTAGTTTACCTACCTGATGCGGAAAGTGTCACTTTTCCGCACGCGATTGTAGATGGCAGAACGACGCGTTAACGGACTTCGGCCAGCAATTAAGTGCGGAAAGGCACTTTACGCGTGAGTTAGGTACAATATTTTTTCTACTCGCTTGACCTAAGTATTCATTTAACCCAATAAAAGGAAATTTAAAAATGTTACTCTTTATTTATCGTGACTAAAATGTTCATATAACACAAAAAATAATTTAGCAATATATTTATTTTTTATTTAAAATTTTTTTTTTTAATTTTTTTCACCAATTTTTGTTTGTTTTTTTTCTGTGATGACAACAAATCATTTTTGACCCCCTGACCCCCAATTCATAAGACTTTTTTCTTATTTTGGCCTCCCCTGTAAATCAATTAAATTATTAATTTAATATGTTAATTTATATATTTTCTTCCACTAAAGCCACTACATTTGAATCAATAAATAATTTTTTATGTACATTTAATATTATCATAGGAAACAGGTAAAGTAACTAAATTTTCTAGAGCGCAGTTTTAGAGTTTAGGTACTGTTTGATTAATTCCACTTAAATTATTTTTATGATATCTATTTATCGTATTAGTGCTTTCTGTCTCTAAAATCAAATTAATCATTATTAATTTTAAAACGAGGTATATTTTACCAACCAACAAAACCAAATGAAAAATCGTTCTCATAAATTTTTGGTGACCTAAAGTCTACCTGAGCAGTAAAAATTTTAAAAACCACGTCGGTATTACCTGAGAGAGCCCGGCTTTATAGGTTATTGGGGCAAAATATCGTTAAAAAATCTCATAAAGACTTTTACTATCGCTCGAACATAGCCTCCTGTTGTTTCCCAAGAGGAAAGTTAACCTATGCAGAACCCCCATAGAGAAAATTTTTTATGAAGTTAAGTTGAAGATTAGTTATTAAATAGTAATCATTTTTTTTTTGATGGATTCTAAAAATATAAAAAAGTTAACGTAGACACTGAAAAACAAAATAGCGGCCATATTTCAAAAATTTAGTTTTTCTTTGATTATTTTTTGTACTTTGTAATTAATTTTTTTTACAAGCTTTTATTTAACTTGCAATATATCTAACTAGATAAGTTTGTTCGGGTGGAATCTTGCAACTTAATTTTGACCAACTTCCCGACATCCGATCAACTTCAAATTTAGAATGCTTATGTAGTTGCGGTAACAACACAAGAATATAGCGTGAAGAAATTGACAGCTCCACCCTACTCATAGGGGGTTAAGGGGGGTACAGTTGAAGTACGCCGGATTCCGTTGAAATTTGGTGTGTTGGGGCACTTGGGGATGGAGATAACGAATTTCTAATCAGATTTTAAAAATTCAACTTGGCGATTTTTGATCATCTCTTTCTAACAAATTTTAACTAACTTTTTAACAAATTTGGCATGCATTTATAGTTCCGGTGACAATGCAACTCCCTCCCATACGAGAGGAGTGAAGGGAGGAAGACACTTAAGTTTGTTCTGATTTCAACCAAAATTGGTATACGGGGGCTTTTAGAAATTAGGAATACGAATTTTTGATCAGATTTTAAAAATTCAATATGGCGTATTCAAGATGGAAGATTTTCGGTCATGTTTTACTAACCAATTTTAACTGACTTAACTTGGTATTCGTTTATAATTCTTGTGAAAATGCAATAATATGGTATTTTCAGGTACCCAGCTCCCTCTAACAAGGGAAGTGGAAGGGGAAAAAGATTTAATTTTTTCGATTTCAATCAAAATTGGCATACAGGGGTTTTTAAGGACGGGGATTATGAATTTTTGATCAGATTTAAAAATTTCAATATGGCGGTTTCAAAATGGACGATTAAGGGTACAAATCTAAAAATTAAAAAATAAACTTTAATTAAAAAAAACTTTTAAAGAACAAGTTTTATTAAATGTACCCAAAAGTAAAAAATAATATTTTATGTTACTTATACCATAATAAAAGCAATGGACGCAAATTAAAAATTTTAACTTTACGGCGACAAAGAGAGAACTATAAAAGAAGAAATGCCAAGCCTTTGAAAATATCCTTACTTTATAGAGTAAGGCAACTGTTTTTTAGGTGAATCGTCGATGTGACCGATAATACCTAAAGTAAAAATTTTTTTTGCGGCCATCTCGTTTATTATGGTATAAGAAAGATAAAAAATTATTTTCAACTTTTTTTTCAATAAAAATTTATTTAATATCTCATATTGAAACTACTAACAAGCTCCTTGATCTCACAATAAAAAAGTTAAAGTTTATAAGCGGTAACAAATATGGCGCTTGATATGTCAAAAATATAAAACATCTTATTAGCCTATTCCATTTTCAAAAAAAAAAAATTTTGACAGTTGGTATTCACAATGGCGGCCAAACTCTCGATAAAAATGTTATTTTTTTACTTCTGGTGCAATATTTACACTAATATCATGTAAAAAAATATTCTTAAATCAAAATGGCAGCGATTAAAATAAAAAACAACATTATTTTTCTGCGCCTTAACAGACTTGCACAAACAAAAGCAGTTTTAGTCTGACCTAAGTTAATTTTAAAATTTTATGTAAAAAAATCTAATACTAAGAAAACATCCCAGGAAACACAAAAAGAACATTTAAGGACATTAATATCCCAAGAATATTCTTATTAGTTTAGATTAAATATCCCTGTTACATGCTAAAAATCTTCTGTAGATAAAAACTGTGATTACATGTCATCTTTAGGTCAAAATGGAGTAAAAACACTTTTTGTTACTTAAGCGTCTTTAAGCGCCTTAGGTACTACTAGGCCAAATATGAAAAATATATCCTCATTGCAGCTTTCGAATATTCGAATTTACTCCATTATTAGTATTTTAATTTTTAAGACTAAACGAACAAAAATACATTGACACAATATTTTTTTTTAAAAAATTGCAATTAACAAATTACATTTTCTTATCACAATTGTGAAGTGAAACCCCTTTATTGTTCTCTGACGTTGCTACCAACTCTATTTGTCAATTTTCTTCTATCTGCCCTCTAAAATCCAAATAGAAAAAAGCTAGTTTTACAAAGCTTTTTTTTAATGAGCTTTATCTCGACAAAAATTGCCCGTCCTTTCTCTACATTATGTTACATATATGCATTAGTACCCTCACGGGTATATCAAATAGACGTCGGATATCGTCCTTGGGCCAAGGGTTTTGCACATTTTTCAAACCACTTTAAAAGTATATTATACATCAAGAATTCTTGGCATTTTTTATCATGAGGTTTATACGCTAATTTTCGCACTTTTGGATCTTTTTGTCAAAAAATTATATAAATAAAAAAATAATTAAAAATTCGTGAAAAAAAAAATATTGTTGAAGTAGTCCATTATGGTGGAGTTGATAATTAAATCAAACATTTCTTATATTTCAAAAACCCGACCTGTTTCGGCAGTTGACACTACCATCCTCAGGGGGTTCCTTGTTTAAGCTACAGTAAAGTTCTGAATTAACGGACCATTAGTACCCTCAGCAATAAAGAAAGAAAAAGTTGGGGAACCCGTAGTTGAAAAGAAAACAATATATTTTAAAGACCACTTTTTAAAAAACATATACATAATTTCAATTCCAAAATGGTACCAGCAAAATAATAGCTCGTTAGTATCAAAATACTAATAAATTTTTATTAAAAAAAACTTTTAAAGAACAAGCTTTTAATAAATGCACTCAAAAGTAGAAAACAATTTTTTATCTTTCTTATACCATAACAAAAGCGATGGGCGCAAATTAAAAATTTTAACTTTAGGTATCGTATATCAGTCACGTCGACGATTCACCTAAAAACAGTTGTTTATCATTCGAATAGAAGAAGAATTTAGTTCTTCTTTTGTAGTTCTCTCTTTGTCACCGTATCGTTTTTATTATGGTACATACATACATACATGGTTAATTTTTAGATTTGTACCCTAAATCGTCCATTTTGAATCTGCTAAATTGAAATTTTCAAAATCTGATTAGAAATTCGTTTTCTTGATCCCCGGGTACCCCAACACACTAAATTTCAACGAAATCGGGCGTACTTTAACTGTACCCCCCTCCACCCTCTTGGAGTTGGGGTGAGCTGTCAACTTCGTTAAACAATATTCTTATGTTGCCACCGCAACTATATAAGCATGCCAAATTTGAAGCCGATCGGATGTCGGGAAGTTGGTCAAAATTAAGTTGCAAAATTCCACCAGAACAAACATAGTTACATACATACAATTCAAGTTAAAAATAAAAGCTTGTAAAATGTTATATACTGAAGGCAACTGGGCAGTTACTCCATGAATAATTCCCATAACATCGGCACTGATACGTCTATGATTCATTGTCAGATAACGCCGAAAAAGCGTCGATTTTGTCGATTTTAAAAGCAATTATTTTTGAAGCGGGCAGCTGCCGGTGTAACATTGAGGAACACAATTAAACAGAAAAACGGGAAAAAATGCACAAAAACAGACACACGTACCGTGTTTCTTTACGGCGCTATATACGTGGGGTGAGTGCGGCCACACATATGGGCGCTTTGCAAAAAAATAATTGCTGTGACTTCAGATATTCCACCATCTAAAACAAGCTTTAAATGTTTCTTTTAAAAATATAGAAACCTTATTAAATATTTGAGTTAAAATTTTTTTATTAATTTAATGGGTTCAACTAAAATTTTTGTTTGAAAATACAAAGAAATTTTAAAGTAAAAAATATAAAAAATTCTTCGCTAAAATTGCAAAAATTTTTGCCTGTTGTGTCCCTGCTGAAAATGTCTCCTCAAATCTCATACTATATTTTATGAGTTTTGAGCAGGTTTTAGAAGTTCGAGGAGATTTGATAAGGCGGATTTTCTTTTAAAACCTGATCAATTCTCCTACATTTTAACATGATTTTAAAGAATCGAGAAGATCTTACAGTATTCTATGGGATATTGCGAAATCATGGATCAAAACTCCTCAGATCTTCTTAAAACACATATGAGATTCGATGAGAATCCCTGTGAGATTGGAGGGGACTTTTTCACCAGGGGTTATAAGTTCATTGACTATTACAATTTCAATTTAGATTTGAGCAATTTTTGTCAACAACATTCAAGACGTGTGAAAAATGGCATTTTTAGTAGAACCTTCTCGAATTTTCGCCAGATGTACTTTTGATCATGGTTTTGGCAACAATTTTAAGATAAACTAACAATTCCAAATCTGAATACGCTTCCTTAGAAACGCTTACTTTGGATATAAAAAATAATTTTTTTCGAACCCGACTGACCTAACCCGACCAAAACCTACTGAACTTCCTTAACCCAAACGTTAAATCAAACTGTTGCAGCTTATGGAATCCGCTCTTTAATATATTAAGTTTCGCGTAAAAGCCTCTAATATGAATTTAATAATGAATGAAAGCAAGGGGAGATTTTGAAACTGTTTAGGTGCTTGTTAGAAGTGAAAAATCGATGGATTTTGAAACGTTTTCAATGGAATCTCCAAGAGCTCTTTATATGCGGGTTTTTATTGTCGAATATCACAATTGCTTAAAAATGTGGAAAAAGTCACTTATTTTGATACATTCAGAGGTTGTGGACTATGACAAGTATTGATATTTCGAAAAATTCACACAAAAAGTCGATGAATATAATTTAGTAATAAGGTTTAATCTGTAAATAAGAAAAAAAAGGCATTAAATAATACGAGAAGAACTAAAACAATTTATCTTATTTAGCACTACTTACCCTATGAGCCAAAGGTAGTAATAAAAAATATTGTTGGTATTTTAGGTATTAAGGTTTTATAAAAAATGCCTTAACCTTTCTATTAAGAATGGTTTTCTGAAAGTCGAAACGGTTTTATTAAAAAAAAAATTCTACTTCTTTCTCCCAACAAATCACGTCACCTAACAGTGGGTAATTAAAGCCTTCAAACGCTTCATTCCCCCTTTCTCATTTAATGACAAAAATTATTTGCTGATTCAAAATGATTATCCCTTAAATTGTTTATGTTTAGTATCCAATCCTTTTTAAATTCTTGTCTTTAAAAGAGAATATAAACAAACAACGGCTTCTGCTACACTGTTACATCGTTATTCTATGAAGACGCAGTCAGTGGCGTAGTCAAGGGTTTTGAGGGTTAACCCCCCCCTTAGGAAGTTCAACCCAATCTACAATAAATTAATCATAACCAAGGGCCCTATAGGGAAAGTTATATCTCACCCACTTTTTTACCCCGGTTTGTGATATGTCTTAAATTTAAAAAATTTTGCCTGCGGTGCTATGCTATTCGAAAATTTTTTTTAAAATTTTCATCTGCGGCGCATTTATGAGATCAAGTTTTGGTTTTTTTTGTCAAAATTTTCGTCTGCGGTGCAACGCCAATATCAAATATTGTTACAATTTTGTTTAATTTTAAGCAATTTTTTTGTCAACAACACTTGAAATGCGTAAAAAATTGTATTTTAGTGTAATTTTTTTAAAATTTTTGCCTGCGGCGCATTTAAGGGTTAATTAGAAAAAAATCTGCAAATGAGACTAGATAAGTCTTTCTTTTAACTAACTCAACACGACCTATTAAACCGCCGCTCTCCCCTCTCTTCAGTTGAAGTGCTCAAGCAATAGGCTGACCTAATTTTTACAAATTTGCCATAGGTATATAGGTAGTTTTTTTTATTAAATGATGCAACCTACGCCACTGGGCGCAGTATAGCAATTGCTTATGGTGCAACGCTTATAATTTATTTTATTTACAATTCAAAAAGTTGACCCAGAAAAAAGGTTATTTTCTAACAATAAATCTATTATTATTTTTGATAAACTCAAAGTTTCTTTTGTCTAACATTATCTGAACACATTAAATATTAAGAAAATAAGTAAGGTCGGCAAGTTCACAAAGAGCACCCAAAATGTAGCGGCCTGACAGCCCGGTGTCAACCGGCTAGTAAAGTAACGTGGGGACCGGTATATTGTTATCGCATCGGCATCTAATATGTGTGTGTCCTCTTCTTCTTGAATGTCCAAAAAAATGTGTTAAAAAGACCAATATTAGTTCGTGCTCACAGAAGCTTCTAATTTAGCGCAAAAGTCAATTTTCATGCAATGGCGTAGCTATCATCTAGCAACCGTAGGCGAATCCTCGGGGCCAGGCGATGCAAGGGGGCCCACTGCGCAGTAAATAAAATTGTTTATTTATTTTACCAAAGCATCTAAAACCCGATGTTAATTTTATTAGGCCTGCGCTTTTCTCCTCTCTAACCCAACCTAACATCACAACTCTCAAACCCAATTATCAGGTTACAGGTCAAATTGAGAATTGATTCAGAGGTATGATGAAGGTATTAATTTGATTTTTTGGATTCCAAAACCATTACAAATTCTACTAAAGAAATTCTTCTACAAAAGTGTAAAAGCTTTTATAACAAATATTCTGGAATTATAAAACCTTCTACAATAATTGAACAAAATCATCTTTTACCACTTATAAAAATCTATCTAAATAATAATATGTCGACAAGCAATTTTTTTGAGCAAATTTTTACGATTTTTAACGTTACTGGTAACAGTAGCAACTCTTGGCAGGAACTTTAGTAAATTAAAACTCTTCACAGATAACTTATGATCACAAATGGCTCAAAGTAGATTAAGCATCTCAGCGTTACTTTCAATTGAAACAAGAGTTGCTTACGAAATGGACGGACGACTCTAATAAAATAATTTGCCAATGAAAAAGCGAAAAAAGGCACTTTTAAATTATTGACCTCTTAAGACTTGCCACTGTTACATATAATATTAACAATAATAATGCGGTAAATAAAATAAATAACAATAGTATACAATGAGCTTCAGGCTACTGCGCTTACTATCCGAGCCGTATGACCGAGGTGAATTCGAAGCACGCTGCAGTGGATATCTTTTGTAAATTTATTTTGTTTTTATTATTTTGTTTTATGTTTGCCTTGCTCGAGAAACAGATTGTTAAGTAATTTTTTAAAAATTTTTAAAACTAAAAATGGTTGTCTACGAAGTTGCCGAAAAAGTGCAGATGTTCAAATAGTACTATCAGATTCATAGGTTTGTGCATAATTTTGAAAAGTTTGGTTGTGTAACGCCAAGAAACCATAAAAAGCCCACTGTTTTAAATGACGAGCAGGAAGTACGAGATGTGATGATTTGCACTGCAGTAGAAGAAAATCGAAAGTTAACTAGCGACCAAATTGCCGAAGCAGTTGATACGTCTTCAGCCACTGTTTTACGTGTTCTCAAAGAAAATGGTTATCATTTTTACAAAGCGTCAAAAACGTATCAAATTTTTCCGGAGAACAACTATCGTCGTATGTAATTTTGCGAAACAATGATGGAAAGGGCTAATTATGATGAAAACTTTCTGAGATCTATTCTTTTCACAGATGAAAACACTTTTCCATTATTGAATCGTCATAACCCAACACACGTTCGATATTGGTCAAGGGAAAATTTTCATTTTTATTTTGACATAAGAACACAGTATCCCCAAAAACTAAATGTTTGGGGGGGGGGGGGTATTGTAGGGGAACACGTAATTGGGCCATTTTTTATTGACGGTAATGTGAATGGTCCTAGATACTTGGATCTAATGCAGCAGCATATTATTCCAACTGCTAGGCAGTTGTTAGGTGTGAGATTTGGTGAAACATGGTTCCAACAAGATGGTTTGTTAGGAAATATCTTGATAATGTTTTTCCTACTCGGGTTATAAGTACACGGGGAACTATTTTATGGCCAGCTCGATCACCCGATCTTGCTCCTAATGACTTCTATCTATCTATTATTTTATTTTGGGAACTTGCTTTTATTTTGTTCCTCCTTATTATTTTTATTGTAACACGTTGTTAGTGATACATCTAAACAGTTGAAAATAAAACGCTTTAATTTATCAGTGACAAAAACAAGAAAATTACGTTATAAAAATTTGTGTATTTATTGACCAAATTCCGGTTTCATTGACTACGCCCCACATGGCACCGTGGTTAGAGGCGTACTAAACGCAAGCCGTGAACGGTGATCGCCAGCCTGAGTATTGGTTGCTCCACTGATAGGTGTTCGGCGTCCCTGCATGTACGTACACCGGCAAATTGGACTTCTTCCTGCCTATGCCTAAGAACACAGTTCGTATTCTTGAGCGGTGATCGCCCATTACATTCTATCAAAAATTGGGTGTTCGCGCTCCCTGACTCCAAAGCCAGCGATCGGTCCCATTTCTCTGATAAGCATGTGCATAAAATGTATATTTTTGAATCTAAAATTTCGAAAAGGTTTCAAGAAAAAGCACATTTTTTTGGGGGATGGGATCACTCTTCGGGATTTATCCCTTCTCTTGAGGGATAGTTCCTTAATTAAGTTAATCTTTTTAATGGGGATACGCTCATAAGGCGATTAAAACAAAAAGAACAAACCTCCGAATCAGTTACTTCAACCGAAAATAATCTAAAAACCAAAAGATCAAAAGATCTTGGGTGGAAAAAACGAAATTTCAAATTTGGATGGACATCCCACAAGAACCACACAAAAAACCAAAGTGAAAAAAGGAAATGATTAAACGATGTTTCGCCCTTGGCAACCAGTATGGGCTCATCAGTGCTTTCACTGGTCACCCTCCCCAAACATCATTAAACACCATCATACATTTTGATTTCCAACTTTGAAATTACTCACAAATAGACATTGTTCTGCACTGGCACTTATCTAAATCACCTGATACGGGTTTGTCCTGGGCCCTAATTCTTAAGCAGGGAACGACATAGATTTGTGTCCAATGATTCCACGTCGAACACAGTTCGTATTCTTGAGCGGTGATCGCCCATTACATTCTATCAAAAATTGGGTGTTCGCGCTCCCTGACTCCAAAGCCAGCGATCGGTCCCATTTCTCTGATAAGCATGCGCATAAAATGTATATTTTTGAATCTAAAATTTCGAAGAGGTTTCAAGAAAAAGCATATTTTTTTGGGGGATGGGATCACTCCCCGGGATTTATCCCTTCTCTTGAGGGATAGTTCCTTCCCTTGAGATTCAAGAATTAGGCCCCTGGCGTGTTAATATTTCCAATAGGATTATGCTCCTAAAGCAATTAAATTAAAAAAGAACTTAAACAACCTCCAAATCAGTTACTTTAACCGAAAAGAATCTAAAAACCAAAAGATCAAAAGGTTTTAGGCGGAAAAAAATAAATTTTATACTTGGATGAGTATCACACAATGAACACACAAAGGACCAAGGCGAAAAAAGGACATGAATAAACAATTTTTCGCCCTGGACAACCAGCGTGGGCTCATCAGTGGTTTCACTGGTCACCTTCTTCAGACATCATTAAACACCATCATACACATTGATTTCCAAATTTGAATCACTCACAAATAGGCATCGTTTTGCACTGGCACTTATCTAAGTCACCTGATACGGGTTTGTCCTGGCGTGGCAATACTTCCAATAGGAACATGCTCCTAAGGCATTCAAAACAAACAAGAAGTTAAAAACCTCCAAATCAGTTACTTCAACCGAAAAGAATATAAAATCTGAAGTAACTGATTTGGAGGTTTTTTAACTTCTTTTTTGTTTTAATTGCCTTAGGAGCATAATCCTATTGGAAATATTAACACGCCTGGACAAGCCCGTATCAGGTAACTTGGATAAGTATCAATGCGGAACGATGCCTATTTGTGAGTGATTCAAAGTTCGAAATCAAAGTGTATGATGCTGTTTAATAATGTATGGGGAGAGTGACCAGTGGAACTACTGACGAGCTCACGCTGGTTACCCAGAACAAAACATCGTTTAATCATTTCTCTTTTCGCTTTGGTCCTTTGTGTGTTCCTTGTGGGATGCTCATCGAAGTTTGAAATTTGGTTTCTTTCGACTAAAGATCTCTTGATCTTTGGGTTTAAAAATTGTTACTTGGACACATTATTAAATCAGCTTTTAACGTTTAGTAACATTACTTGCGCATATATTTTACATTTGTTTAGTCCATAAATAAACGCTATTATTCATTAAAAATTAAAACAAAAGGTGTGAAAGTTTCCTTTTCGATTTCTTGTATTGATTGAAAAAGTTAAAGTCTACCAAATCACGTGTAACCTGTGTGAACTTGTAGTGTGACGTTATGCTAAATTAAAGTCTAAATCTAAAAGCAGTAAAATTAACCCACTGGGCCCGTATTCTTCAATTATGGCGAACGCATCTGATTGGTCCAATTCTCATTTTTTTGTCAAGGAGAACAAACTGGCGGCAAAACCGCTCAGGAACAAAGTCATTAGTGCCAAGACAGACAGAATAGTGAGAGAAATTTGACATTTCAACCAATCAGGTGCGTTTCTGATTCCCGGGAGCATTCCCTTCCCCGAAATTGAAGAATACGTGCCCCAGAGAGTTTCGCGTAAAGAATATCGCCCCTTTTAAATAGAAATTTGTATTCGCTAGAATTGCCTGATCTGTTTATATGTTGAAGTACCCGTCCTAAGAAGATTTTCTTATCTGATTTAAACGAAACCTTTTCTATATTATAAAATATTTCCAAGACACCTAACTGTGACAGAAAACTGACGGATTTCGGCCCTATTGAACTTCGTTGTTTTCTTGTCCGATTTAAATAAATCTTTTGTTGCATATTCAATTTTTAATTAAACATAACTTTTTATACATTTTAAGGTTTTCCAACATTAATTAACTAGGACGCAAAATTGGCAAGTCTTGTTATGTTATCTCTCTTGAAAAGGCTTCATAATTTAGAAAAACTTTGTTTAAATCAAACAAAAACAATGAAGTTTATTATGGCCGACGCAAGATGGCTACTGACATATGTCAATTTAAAAACGCTTCATGGGCAAAAAAGTTTGGTTTAAATCGTACTAAAACTAACGAAACTCAGTCTGGTCGACGCAAGATGGCTACTGACATGTCAATTTTGGGTCAAAATTAGATATTGTTAAAAACGCTTTATGTGCAAAAAAGTTTCATTTAAATCGGTCAAAAAATAACGAAGGTCAATATGGCCGACGCAAGATGGATACTGACATATATTAATTTTGTCTCAAAATTATATAATGTTAAAAACGCTTTGTGTGCAAGAAAGTTTGGTTTAAATCGGACCAAAACTAATGAAGTTGAATATGGCCGGTGTAAGATGGCTACTGACAGTCAATTTTGCGTCCTATTTAAGTAATATTAGAAAACCTTAACATGTTTAAAAAGTTATGTTTAAATCGAACAAAATATAACAAAGTTCAATATGGCACTTGTATGGCTACTGACATATGTCAATTTTGGATCAAAATTGGATATCGTTTGAAAATTCTTTGCGCGTAACAAAAGTTTTGTTTAAATCGGACAAAAAATAACGAATTTCAATATGGCCGACGCAATATGGAGACTGACATCTGTCAGTTTTCTGTCACAGTCTTGAAAACATTTTATAATCTAGAAAAAGTTTCGTTTAAATCAGATAAGAAATAGAATGTTTAATATATATGGCAGATCAAAGATGACAGTGCAATTTTGCCGTTCAAAATTTTATTTTTAAAAAGGCGGTTATGGCAAATTCAAAAAAGAAAATAAGATTTTGGTCGGTTCGGAAATAAGGTCGGTACAATAATTTGAAAATTGCTAAAAAGTGCGAAATCGACGACTTTGACGTCACTTCTTGGGTACTCCTGAGAGGGTTGAGAGTTGGCGCTATGAAACGCAAATCTTCTTAGGACGAGTTTTTCAACGTATAAAGAAATCAGGCAATTCTACCGAATACAAGTTTCTTTTGAAAGTTTTTTAAAAGAGCAGAGGGTTAAAAAAAGAAATACTTAATAACAGGTAAATTAAAGCATTTATAAAACCAGCAAAATAGTGTCTAGATTGTGCACAGTTTAGTTAAATTTTAATATTCAGTTTCGAATTCCGGCTAGGTATTGGTCCTTAAAATTTTTAATATCTTGACGTTTTATTTGCCTAATTTAACCGCTTCATAATTAAATGCAAATTCTTTCTTTCTACGCATACATTTTAATACTGATATTGGTTCTACTATCGCCAAGAAAACACACATGTCCTATAAAGAGAAAAGATGCTGAGCGGAACGAGTAAAAAAGGTCAGATTCAGGTTTTTTGTAGATGGTACGCTATACACTAGAATCAAAGTCTTCGTAATGGCCTTAAGCAACAGAAAGAAATACCTGTAAAATAAAATTTATCGTTTTAGATATTTAATGCTAAGAATGAAATAGAGAAAATTGCCTTTGAATTTTACCACAGGCTAAAAATATATTCTAAACCAAAAAAAAGAATTGTGTCTTGCTACACAAAAACTAAATAATTAATATTTGGGAGGTATAATTTTTTATTAATCTACATTTTTTTTACGACTAATGGATATAAATACTGCTGATGTTCGTTTATATAGTGGTAAATAAAGATGCGAGAAAGTTTACGGCGGAAAAACTGTCCAATCTTTCCGAACCCTAATTTTAAATAATAGCCAGAATATCCTTTGATTTTCCCAATAATATTTATTTAATTTATTGATATGATTAGGACAATAAATGTATCGTCTAGACCTAATATTTTGCCGGATGCTTGACAATCTTGATACTTATCATTTTCCTAACAAAGTAGACTTAATAAAAGACGTCTTGATGCCTCTGGTATTCACAATCCCTGCTTCAGATCTTAAACCTAAACATGAACTAAACGCTTCCATCTCTTATTACACTATATGAAAAGTAAAAGATGAAGAGTACGCTCGGTTTAATGACGAAGGTAATGAAAATGATCATAATAATAATCTAGAAGTCAACTACTTCACCTTTCTTAGGTAGACTAAGAACTGGGTGTGTAGCAAGTAACTCCGGTAGCGCGGACTATAGTAGCTAGTTTTCTTCGAGTGCATAACATAGGCAGTGATGATGAATTGCATCTAATAATCAGCGATACGAAGAGTGGGCAGAGTAAGTAATAAGTGGAAGTATGTATTTTCGACCGGTGTAAAAAATCTTGGCATGTTGCTGGTAATAAATGGTGAAGTAAATTGATTACCTACAGGCAAAGAAAATAGAAAACTTGCGAATAAATTTGTGAAACCCAATATTTTTATACATTAAATACCATTGTTTGTATGTTGTTTTGTCCTTTTCCTAATGTGTAATAAGTTCTGTAATTGCTTAACTCTGTCTAACTTCTGGGAATTCCTATTTATACTTATTTACCGAGTTTTTAGTCAACAAATTTAAACAGTTTGTTTCTTTTTGAGTATCCTCCAAAATGAACGTCATCGACAAAGGTCTAGCGAGCAACGTGTTTATTGTATGGAAAGCGCTTTACTGTTTTGTGTAAACAGGGCTTTTCTTTATAAATGTTGTCGTATTAAAACTCAAACGGTGGGATTTACTAAAAAGTCTAGAAGTCTATTTTAGAACAGTCCTAGGTTTAAGTGAAAATTTCGTTTTAAGCATTTTAAACCAAACCTCCTTATTTTGGACATAGTTTTATTTATGAAAAGAATTTTAATAAATTTGTTTATTGAATAATCATCTTAACATAATCTTTTGTTGGATTTAAGAAGAAAGTTTCAATTTAGAAAAAAAGAAAATTAAAAAATTTAAACCCACGCGGGGTTTAAATAGTAAACAATCTGTAGAACAAATTAAAATTGGGGTTATATGTCACTCTAATTAAAATTTACCCTTGATAATTAATTTTTTCAATTAATATTTGATGTCACGCAATGATTTAGAGGGTTAATAATAAAATAAAAGTAGATTAATTTTTTATTTATTTAAAAGGTGTTTGTATTTATGAAATGTATTAATAAACTTAACTGCAAGTTTTTGTACAATTCTGTCACTGTCGAAATGTCAGTTTAAAAATATTAGCGCTGCGTTCAATCACAAACAGCGAGTTCGGATCTTTTACCTCTGCTTGCACCTTGACTTGTACCAACCTCTACTGATGAAAGCTACAGCTTTAAAATGAGTGGGCTTTGAGTAAGGAAAGTTTTTTTGACTGAGCTTTTAGATAACCTCAATGTTTTACTTTCAGTTTGTAAATAAATTAATGTAGTTGTTTTGGGTTTTTTTTGTTTGGTATATTTTTCGTGCATAATCTGTGATCTTCACTTATGTTTGTTTTGCCTCGTAGTGCACTCATAAATATATTTTTTTTGCTGAAAATGGCTTCAAAATATGGCGTTCTTATGGACAAAATAGGAGGTGTTTTATTAGGTAATGAACCGCTTGGGATATTAAATAAGGTAAATTAATCCTTGTAAAAACGGTTACTTAGAGAAATTATAAACGACTTATTACCAAATGCCACAAAACAATCCTTTTTGGGGTCTATAAATTTAAACCATCCCCCTGAGGTGGTCTAAAAAATCACCAACTTTATAACCTCAAACATAAATAATGAAGCTATTATGTGCCAAATTTTTGGCGTATTCACCATTTGCCATTTTAAAACCTGTCAAAAAAAATTAGTTTTAGGGCATTTTCTTCTAAAATATGGTGTATTATGAAAAAAAAGCAGTTTTTCAGTGGTATTTTGAATTAACAATACAAAATAGTCAATAACTTTGTGTCTTTTCTGTATGGGTAAGTGTTTTTTGAAAGTTGGTTTTAAAATTTAGTACCCCCCACAGGTGTAAATATTTAGACCTGTGCGTGGGGGGTACTCTTTTTAGATCTTAGTAAATCTCACTGAAAATGTTTTATTGTTTAGAAACGATTTTATATATTATTTTTTAAAACTAGAATAGAGACTTTAAATATTATTTAATTTACCGTCATTTTAATTTATTCATATGTCTTCAGGTATCGTTAAAATATTTGTCTTCCAATTCAAATGTCAATTTTATCTATAACAATTCCACTACTTAGTGTCGAAACGTTCCACAAACCAGATTTTAAACCACCGAAAGCAAAGAGATGCATTGATCACTTTATATTTACGGCACACCTTTTGTATTCTGTAGCATTCAATTGCAAATTAGGCCCCAGAATACTTGCAAATAGCACGTGGACGGTTGACAAAAGAATGTACGACGAATAAGCTTGTCAAGAGATTTATCAATTTCGTTGGCAAAATAAAAACTTTGTCTGGGTTTGCTAAGTAGATCAAACCTGAGGGCACAATGACAGTTGTTTTTTTTTTAGTTCCATTGTAAGATCCTAAAGATTGCCGTTAGTAACCCATAGGTATGTTGAATAGCTAATTTGTTTCAACTAATGTGTGCAAAGTTTTGGGGTCCGACATTATTGAATAAAATAAAATTTCTACAGATCTAAGATTGACTTTAATATTATTTCAAATTTTGGTCTTTCTTGCCAAACGATTGGGTTTTTTTTTATTACACAAAACATCTATACGAGGTAGTTTTTTAATTATTTACATTAGAAACAATTACATTGAAAACACTAATTAAGTTGTTAAAAAAACTAAAAAATGATATTCCAGCACATCCGTACCGTAAATCAAATTTTTTATTATTTTCTTATACGGGCACTTACGTACACTACCTACCGGAATTGAACCATCGCATATTGCTCGCGTGTTTTATGATTGAATACCGTTTCTTAATCTAATATCTCACACTGCATACACACTCGTATACGAAACGCACAAATCAAACACGCAGTGCTGTCGGTGAACAACCATCAAAAAGAGGAAATGCACCAAGAAGTGATTATAACATGCTAGCTTTCCTTATGTAGGAAAATCAAAATTAAGGTCACTTAAAATGGGCTGCATGCCTTTGTTCGCAAACTTATGATATTATTTTGTTGTAATTAATGTAGCAGAAGAATGTGGTATTCATTATGTAATACGTACGCCCCTATGGGCCGTTCTTACTCTACCTTGACTCTTTCTACATCTCTCCACTAGCACCACTTTGCACCCTATTGGATTCTCTGCTGACCCTAACTTTTTTAAACCAAGTTCACTAAATAGTCTCATGTAAGTGCTTGCAAATCTTCTATCTTGAGTATTTTGACTTCCAGCGATGTTTTTTCTGTATTTTCGCATATGAGAATCGTTCTCCACATTCTTGGGAAAAAGTGTCTTCTTAACCTGTTGTATTCTGGTAGTATACTTTTACCACTCCTATGTCTTTGGATATTTTTATAGAAACTATCTACATCTGGCTACGTCTGGTTCGTCATATATTTTCTTGTATTATCTCTACCCTCGTTCTCCACTTTATGAGATTCTTTTGCAGGTCCAGTCGTTGAATCTATTCTGCATTTGTATCCTCGTCATGCCTGGTACGAGTTTCGGTCTTATGTAGAGGGTTTTAGCTCCAATACTCACACCTCACCCTTTTTTGTTAACGGGAATATCTTTTTGCCTCAAAACCATAAGCGTCACTTTTTTGTCTATCACCATCATCATCATAGGCAATCACTCGATACCGAGTATGATTTTCCTCTATTCTGTATCGTCGCTATCTGTTGTGCGTTTTTTGATGGCTAGGTAAGCCAATTCTCGAGCCGCACACCCTTCCACAGTCCTGGTACACCCAGTCTCCGG
This sequence comes from Oxystoma pomonae, assembly GCA_963921995.1. Classification (NCBI taxonomy): domain Eukaryota; kingdom Metazoa; phylum Arthropoda; class Insecta; order Coleoptera; family Brentidae; genus Oxystoma; species Oxystoma pomonae. The sequence continues at coordinate 85,920,538 of OY998166.1, read as the reverse complement.
CAGCAGCCGCGTGTTGTTGGTGGTCCATTCTTTCATTTTGTCGCTCCTTTCTACGTTCTCTCTTTTCCGTCTCTAGTCTACGTCGTTGCTCTTCAAAAGTTTGTGCTCCCTCATTGGCTGTCCGGCGCTATGAAGCCCTATCGTTTGCCGTGGTCTCGAAGTTGCTTATATCAATATGACCCTTCATCATATTGCCTTTGAGAACGTCCTTGTACCTTTTTTGTTGACCTCCTTGATTTCTCTTAGCCTCCTTCAGTTGTCCATAAAATATCTGCTTTGGGAGACGTGTTTCGGGCATGCGGATAACGTGACCAGTCGTACTAATGTTTGTTCGTCGGTCTTGCCATTTGATTCTCAGGATTCGTCTTAAACAACTTTGGTGATATTTTTCTAATCATTTGATATGCCTTCTGTAGGTGGTCTACGTTTCGCATCCGTATGTTAGAGTTGGTATTACTGTGTTGTAGACACAAAGCTTGGTCTCCGCATTGACGTCGTGATTGTTGAAGACTCTCTCCGAAAGCCGTCCGAACGCTGCGCTAGCACATTTTAGGCGATGCTGTATTTCTGCGTCCATAGTTGCATTTGATGATAGGTGGCTCCCAAGGATTCGTACCTGGTTCTGGTTGGTGAAGAATTTGCGTTTTGGCAAGATTGACCTCTAGGCCAATGCTTTTGTAGGCTTGGTTAAATGCGTTGATTACCAGCTGTAGACCTTCCTCTGTATTGGCCATAATGACGTTGTCATCGGCGTACTGCAGTTCGTTTACCGAGGTAGTGGAGACTTTAGTTTTTGCTCGCAGTCTGCCTAGGTTAAGTAGGCCACCGTCGAATCTATATAGAATTTCCACTCCCGGCGGTAGATGTGCCTCAACAAGGTCAAGCATGGCACCTAAAAATATAGAGAATAGGGTGGGCGCAATAACACACCCTTGTTTAATGCCTGTCGTAATCTGGAATGACTCTCCTGGTCCATCGTTGCTCAGTAGTTAGTAGTCTAAGAATTTGAATATATTTTTGAGGGCATCCAGCTTGCCAGTATTTGCCAAAGAGCATCTCTGTTGACCGAGTCAAATGCTTTGACTAGGTCTATGAAGGCCATAAAAAGGGGGCGATTTTGTTCTCTAGATTTCTCTTGCATTTGTCTGGCACTGAAGATCATGTCAGCTGTGCCTCGATTGGGCCGAAATCCACACTGTGTCTTTGGCAGATTTTGTTCAGCAATCGGAATTAATGTGTTTGATAGTATCCGTGCAATTATATTTCCAACAACAGAAAGCAGAGATATACCACTGTAGTTTCCACATTGGGCATTGTCGTTTTTTTTGAAATTGGTATTGTATAGTGGGACCATATATCATCTTAGTAGCTTGAAAGAAGGCTCTGGTGTTGTTGGACTCAGCTAGATGTTGCATTTCATGTGATTTTGTTGTCCACCGTTGGTTTTAATCTACGTGTTTGCCTTTGTACTTTTGCTTTGGCTTCTCGATATTGCCTTTTCTTTTCGTTAGAGTTAGGCTAGCTTTTCCAAGCATTATGGGCTTTTCTCTTTCTCTCAATAAGGTCATGAATTTCTTTGTCATGCTCATCAAACCAATCTTGATATTTTCTTTGTGTGTAGCCGACCGTTTCTTCGGAGGCAGACTGTCTTCAACATTCTCCAGTGATCGTCAATATTCTCCGGGTATTCTAAAGTACCCAGCTTTTGATTCATCTTTAAGGCATTCTACATTGAATCTTCTTCTGATTTGCTTTTTTTGACGGCTACTTCTTGGCGGAATGTGCAAGTTCATTTTGACTCATATCAGGCGATGGTCTGTCCAGAAGTCGTCCGCACTCGTTATTGCTCTTGTAATGTTTACGTCTTTTTGATCTCTGAAACGTACAATACTGTAGTCAATCAGATGCCAGTGTTTTGCCCTCAGGTGTTGCCAGGAGGTTTTGAATTTGTCTTTTTGTCGGAAAATTGTATACGAGATTATGAAGTCATATTCCGAATATAAGGTTAATAGGCGCAGTCCGTTTGAGTTCATGTTTTCAACACCTTCCTTGCCAATGACGCCCTTCCATAGGTTTGAATTCGTACCAACTCGAGCACTGAAATCACCTAGGATGATAAGTTTATCAGATTTAGGTACAGATGTTATGGCTCTACTAAGTTGAGAATAAAAATCATCTTTTTGGTTTTCATCAGCTGCAAGAGTTGGAGCGTAGGCGCTGATTATAGTAGCGTGTTGGTGGTTGCTAAGGCTTAGGCACAATGTCATCAATCTTTCGCTTATTCCGGATGGAAATTCGGTTAGGTGGTCCACAATCTCATTTTTTATAGCCAAACCCACTCCGTGAATACCTGGTTCGTTTTCTTCTTTTCCTTTCCAGAAAAATGTGTAGCCTCCCCCGTTGTCTTTAAGTTGGCCTTCGCCTGCTCTTCTAGTTTCACTGAGAGCAGCGATATCGATGTTATATCTCTATCTATAACCAGTCTCTATAAAAAGTATCTGAAGTGTTTCGGCATACTTCTCAAATATTGTTAAACATTCCGTTGTTTAAAGTGTTTTGATTGATCTTGAAGATAGTTACAAGCCCGGAAGGATCTCCTGAAATTCGATTTAAATTGGTGTATATTGCTGATACCAGCGCTCATCAACGCTTATCAATACCAACGAATAGTGTCCTTATTTTGTCTTTATGGCAATCCTCAATCTTCAGCCATAACCGGGAATCTCCAAAGTGACGCGGAACGCACGTATTTCTTTTGTCGACATTTTTAAGACCCACCCAGGAAGTCGTCTTTTTGTATTTCATTGAAGCTTTTTACTTGTGTTCTTTGCGTACTCGACCCGGTGTGCTTTTTCTTCTTTTGAGCCCGATCCTATACCGGAGAGAGGTGCGTAATTCAACCTTTGTGATTTTTGTCACATTAGTTTAAAAAGAAACATATGAGCTTGAAAAGCAACAACAGTCAGACTATTGCCAAAAACTAAATAATACAATTATACAGAATATTTTTACGGTGTGAGCGGCAAGGGGTAAGAAAATAAATCGGAATTTTTTTTTTCTCTACCAGGATTTTAACTTTGGAGCTCTAGAATACCAGACTAACGCACTATTAACTGAGGTATCGACGACGACGGGTTTCGACTGACTATTTGGAAATCATCATTTGTTACCCAGGCAACCAAAAGACGTAAATTATACGTCGAATAGATGTCAAAATCTAGTGATAGACTTAGCATGAAAATTACATGGGTTTGTCTCGAAAATCGACGTCATTTTAACGACGATATGACGTCACATTCTATGACGTCAACAGACGTTTTTATAAGGTCTCAACATGACGTATTAAAAACGTCTTAAGAAGCACCAATTTTTTTTTCTATTCACGTGACTATAAAAAAAGTTTTTTTGGTATAATTGTTAAATGTGCACACAGAATATGGGGCAAGTATCACGCGGCGTAAGCATAGGTGCTTTCAAACTGGCGCACTTTTCAGGCAAGAGCACTATTTTACATACTAAGTTGTTTGTATTTACACGTATTTACATTACACAACATATTTTAGATTTCAGTATTACGTCAAATTAACGAGAGTTATGTTTTTAGTCAATTTGACACCCAAAATTTCTCGCTACTTCGACGTGATATTGATCACGTCAAATATTGATATCAAATTACACGTCAAATACACGTGTGTTGACACATCTGGTTGCCTGGGTAGTAGTGAGGTGATCTTTGAAGCCTACTGCGGCTTCAAAAACCTGGAGATGTTATAAAGACAAGAAGGTACACATTTACGATTATTACTTGTTCGAATAGACGACATAGAGCGTTTTTATGGAAAAACAAGATATCAACCTATCAGCTACTTTATAATTTTTTAACCTACTTGTTAGTTTGTCGTTATTGTATTTAAAAATATAACACATTTGAAATCAAATTATCAATTTTTTGGTGATCGCCTGTTGGTCACAAAATTGGCCGAGAGTTTGCACTATCTATTTTATATTTTGACCTACAAGAAGCTTTTTTATTGGTCTGTTAAAACAACTTTTCTATCATACAAGTGCAATGTAAACATTTTCTAGGTTACCGTTTTCAGATTTAAAGTTTCTCACGTGAACGTAATTAACAAATTATTAGTCTTACGATCTTTTCGAAGAAACTTTCAGTAAATTTTGATGGATTCAGAAATTGCCGATATTCATGCATCACGTATTTTTTTCACTGACGATTTAAATACATAGCAAGGCGACTGAGATTTACCTGATATTACCTTAGGGGGCCAAAAAGTACGGTGCGTGAAAGAATGATTTCTTTTGGTGAAAAAATTTGGTAAGAAGTTCGTCGTGATTTCTTGCATGAAAGAAAATCATGGCCCGCAGCATGGTAAAAGGCAAGCATAAAACGAGGATAGCATTAATATCAAGACTTGATGCGCAAGATAAAACACAAAAGAAGAGTATATTAGTATAAATATTATTATCTTTTTTTTTTGAATGGTCACTAGTATCACTAGTGCCGAAGCAAAAACCTTCCACTCTAATAAAGAGCATTGCGACTTACTTTCGAAGTTGTCTTTTACTTTAGTTTCGACATCTCTACTAATAACCGAATCTGCAAATGTATGAAATATTTTCATGAAAAAGAGACGCGGCAACACCATCAAAATCAGGTTTATTATAAAGGATGAAAGTATCCGTCCTCTATACAGTGGCGTTGGAAAGAAAAAAAACAAATTGTTAAATCTTTTGAAAAATGTTGATATTAGATGTTTCCAGTAACTAAGTTTTTAACATATTTTAATATATTTTTCCATATTTGCGGACTTATAGAATATAAAATATTCTATATATATATATATATATATATTGATATAATGCTAATGCTTATGTATCTGCAATCGTCATCAGGTTAATACTAACAAAAACTACCTAATTTTGTATACTAGCATGTGTTCAGTGAACCATGAGGCTTACACTTGGTGGACTCCGCCCTCTCCTAATTTAAATCTGTTACCTTCGAAAAGTATGGGTTTCCAAGTATCCTTGACGGTGACGCTTTGTTGAGAAAATACATTCTGATTCCTCTGTATGAACAATGTTTCATTGAACAACTTCCGCTTGAATAGATTTTCCCCTTGGCGACGATCTTTCCGTCTTTCCATTCCAAATGATGTTAACTTTTCCAACAATGTTGTCGAGTTTTGCGTTTGTGTTCTGTAAAGTGAACTTCCATGGGTCGGCTGATTTCTTCTGAGATGTAGATATCCCCACAGTCGCATGGTGCCTGGTAGAGGATGTTCTTGGTGTTGTGGCACTAGGCACGAAGATGGTATTGGTTGCCTATTTTTCTTATCATTTCTGAGATTCTTTTGATGTATGGAAGTGTCACCTTCCTTTCAGTATTTACGTAAGTCGTCCTTTGTGCTGGTGTAGTACGAAGAGTTTTATTGATCGTGTAGTTGGATAAACCATTTCTTCGCAGATCGGATAGAATTTTTGTCTTTTTTTTTATTTAAAGCTTGTTCTGTATTCTCGATCTATAATTGATTTTGCTATTTCCAGTTTGGTTGATGTGTCGTGGTTTGATTTGAAGTTTAGATATTGTTTAGCATGAGTTGGTTTGCGATATATGGAAGTGATGATAGTTGAATTATTTTTGGTAACTAGAACGTTAAACAAGTGGAGCTGAAAATTTTCTTCCTTTTCCAGAGTTAATGTGATGCAATTTAGTAAGCTGTTTATATGTTTAAAGAATTAATATAGTATTTTGTTCTCCTTTGTCGAGATGATAAATATGTCGTCCATGTATCTTACCCCTAGTTGGTTTCCTCAAGGGATTCCATATAGGATATTGGTCACTACCGGTGAAAGTGGAGATCCCATGGGTAGTCCATCTTCCTGTCCTTTTCCTGGAAGTAAGAATTCTGCAGACAGCAATTTAACAAATCCATAATGGCATTGATTAATAGATTCGTTCTCTAGAGAGGTGGTTGTCCTTGTGATTCTTCCAGTGGTACGTTCATGTACAAACTTTGACGTCAAAACTAATAAAGTGATCGTCAGGTTGTAAGTTGATGTCTCTAAGGAGGTCCACGAAGTGTTTTGAATTTTTGACGAATGATGATGACTTTTTCTGAACAGTCTGGATGATGAGTAGAAGATATTTAGCAAGATTATAAGTCGGAGAATTGCGAGGCCGATAACCAGCGGTCAAAGAGGCATGTTTTCCTTATGAATTTTCAGCAGTTCATACATATGCGGTGCTTTGCTCTAGTGCGGTGTTTGCTCCTTTCAATGTCGTTAAAGTATCTTCTGTGTCGGAAGAAAGTTTGGTAGATTTTTCTTGCTACACAAAAAATATCTGCTTCAGTGACTTTAAAGGGGTTATCGGATCTCTTTTTATTGAATAATTGTCATATACATGCAAGGTCTCCATCTATACCTAAGTCGCCTGCCACACATTTTGCAAGGTTCTATAGAGAGTTCTTTGAAATATGCCACTTTTGGCAACTCACGATCCGTTTAGTTAAAAGGTGTATTTTTAAGGTTGTATGCATTTTCCTACGCTACTTGAGATAAAAACAATGGAAGCTCCTACCGATTCGGGATTATCACCTATAAGATTCAAAAGCTTTTAAAGCTGCTTGACTGCATTCACTTGCTTAAATATTTTTAAAACAAATGTTTTGTCTTACTCGCTACATTTTTATCACCGTTTCAGAGGTCAAATTACTTCACCTCGCCACGAGCTCACAACGAGCATTATTAACAAATTTGAGAGACCATGTGGAACATTTACTTAAGACATTATAACACCGTAATATAACGTAGGTTTTTTAAATAAAGCCAAAAATGGTATGCGTGAACGACAAAATGAAAAAAATATTTGGGATTTAGATTTCGACGAAGATAACCGCTGTTTTACGGACGATGACCAAAAGAAGATTGTTATAGCAATAATCAATATTTTTCTGAACAAACCACATAATTAACAAAATATACGAACTATTTCAATAATCAATGAGTTACATGTTGATTCCCAACAACACAACTGTAGACCTTTTCTGGTCATATTACTAGCCTGTAACGTTCATATCCCTAGAAAATAAATCCAAATATATTCATCACAATCCAAAAATCTTCACTCACATTTCAAAAGATAAGAATAATTAAGATGCTGAGTTAATAAATATTTCATTATTTAAATACTTGTTAGCAACTTTCGGTTTAAACTTAGTTAAAGAAATCCAATCCTGTGGGAGGGCAGAGGACACTTCATTCCAGATTGTGTGGCATACTTAAAAACGAGGCACAAGATACTAGAATATACGATCCTGAATTCAGAAGGTATGTAAACCCTCAAATAGGTTAAGCTATGAGACTTTGTGAAGATGATTTGAAAGCCCGGAATGCCAACTGTCACACAGATGGTGGATTAAGGTCATAGTTATGAATTAGGTAAATAGTTTAAGTAACATTGCACGCATGTCGGTAATTACAGTAAAACTTAGCTAAATTTTAAAACTCAAAATCTGCTACTTGGGAAATATTGGTTTTGACCCAAGATTAATAATAACTCTACAATAATAATATAATAATAATAATAATAAAAAATTACTTTATATTCTAGAATTCCAAGTTTCTTTAACAAAGCAGACTAATATCTAAACAGTCTTAAGTAGAGAGTTTATAATACATACGTTCTTACAAATTAAAAAAAAAATAATAAAAAAGTTTAGACGGAATGGTAAAATATTAAAAAAGATTAACAAAGACTACTACTACTTAATTTTAAATTCACAAATGTCAGGATAGAATCGAGGGTTGAGCAATTAAAATCAAAAATAAAAAAATAAATATATCGTAATATTCATATTAATTTGAAGTTAAAAAAATAAACAACAATGAAGATTAACGCACAACAACAAAAATATAAATAAAAGAACATGTAAAAAAGTATATTAAAGCCTGCAAAACAAACAAATTTATCTAAACTGGTTCTCATAAAATTTATCTAGAGAATAGCAGTAAAAATTTTTTTCACCTTCCAAAGGAAGGTGATTAAAAATTTTTCGTGCCTTATAAATTAATGACTTCTTTGCAAAATTACTCTTTGGAATAGGCAGAGGCAAACTAGTATTTTGTCTAGTGTTACTGGGCTGATGAGTAACAAAGTCAACTGCTAAATTTCTGGCGAAAACACACAAACTTATGCGCACCTAAAACCGGTTTAATATAAGAACGGTTTTAAATAAAATCATTAAATGTAAGTTTAAAAAGGATAATAAATAAAATAACTTAGTTAAAAATATATTCTCGGTTAAAACCAGGGTTAAGTATTTCTTTATGTTAGAACCAGTGCGCTAAAGCGTTTTTAACGTGTTTACATTGACCCTAAAATCGGTTTTAAAGTGTTTTTTTAAATCGTATTAAAATAAAATCGATTTAGTGTTTGAAACGGTTTTAGTGGTGCTTATACGACAAAAAATATAAACCGTCGTTAAATCAAAGCGCTTTAAGCGCCCCGTATAAATAAAGTAACTGTCTCGCTGTTAAACTAAATATGATTATAACGGATCACTCCAAATCAATCGCACAGTCCAACGTAGCTTGTCACTCTGTCTCTGTTAACACTTTCACTACACAGACATCTTGACGGGGAAAAAATTGTAGTTACACATTTGTCAGATCAAAAAAAAGTTGAATGAGAACAATAAACGCACAACCCCGAAAGGTTCGTATTTCGATGAGGATAAAACTTTCCTTACGCTCATCTATCATATTTTTATCGATACATCATTGTGAAATTGTGAAGGGCGCGAACATGTCTAGTAAATTAGTAAAAAATATATAAATTGTTTTGGACAATGGTGTATTCAGGATTTCCTTTAAGGTATATGTTCTCTGTCATCGACAGTGTCGAGCTGCTCGAATTTTGTAGCTCATTTAACCAAGTTAAAAAGAAACTATTGTAAAAGCAAGTAGACAGCCACAGACAAACAAAACCTTATTTGGATATGTTTGTCTAAAGGACAACTTCTTTCGCATAAATAAATAGCCCAATTAATGAAATATTTATTAACTCATATCCAAATAAGATGTTGTTTTTGTCGTATAAGTATTTCTCACACTGAAGCAAATTATAATTCTTCCATTTTAGCCCAATCCACCATTAAAGCATTAAATTGAAACCGCACCGCGCCAAATAAATCTCAGTGAACAACAAGAGGGGCAAAAAAACAAAAATGACCCCAACGCTTACATTTTTGATAGAAAAGATTTGACTGTCGCATTAAGGCACTAAAGACTCAGAGATTGGTTGGTCCATAAAAGACAGTGAATCTTCCTTTTTCACTTTGGAGGCACTTTTCACCTAAGAAAATTTGATTTTTTTGTGGTTCAAAGAAGGGGAATTTACTTGGTGTAATGGAGCCAGCAAGAAAATATTTTTCAAAATTTTGAAATAATTATTTTACCAAAAGAATATATGGAGATAGCCCGTAATGGATATCCATGGAGTATTTTAGAATATGTTGTGGATATCTACATGAATATATGCATGGCATATCTACAGAGTATTAATTAGTCTTTCACTAAAGTGTGATTTTGGAATAACCCATGGATATTTAGTGGATATTATACTGTATTATGGATAGGGTATGGATATAATTTAGTAATTTAAAACAGATCCTGATGGCCGTGTAATGAAAACTCACTGTATATGCTATACTTTGATATATTGAAATATCTTAGGATAAGCAGTGGATATTCACATAAATATATGCACTGCATACCCACCAAATATGCCTTAGTCATCCACTAAAGATATGTAATTCAAAAAAGATCAATTTGAATATACAATGGATATTTATGAATACGCAGAGTATATCCACGTATTGATATACACAGCATATCCATAAGTATACTATTAAAAATATAGTATGGTATAGAAATTCATGGTAGGTATATCAATGTATCATTTGTATGTTGATGTACTCTTTGACAATAGTTATCAAAAGAATATAGTTTACATAACTTTTTGCTCTCTCATATGTATATTAATTGTACCTGCTACACTCCAGTGCATCTAACTACAATAGATGACATTGAACTAAATTACTGCAGTGCCTAAATAGACATTAATTTAAGGATATTTCTAGAAGGTACAAAAAAGGACATTTAGCCCCAGGGATATTTTGGGAATGGAATAGTAACTTAATAACATATACCAGTCGACATTATTCTATGTTTATTAATTGATATTTAACTGCATATCCATTGGATAATAAACATTGTGACTTATTTGTATATTGATGAGGTTCTCTATGGCCATATTATTTATCTGTAGATCGTGTCTTGTTGTTTCGCGGTAGTTCTCAAATCTTGGACAGTTAATTAACGTACGTTCTGCGTCACCTATTCTTTGACAATACTGACTGACGATTTGTGTATGTCGTAAAAGATCCATGTCTCGTTAAAGCTTGTGTCCTATAGTCCATTTTTTTGTGTTTAGAGTCTATCAATGTTTTAATGTTGCGAATAATTCTTTTTGTCCATTGCCCTTTTTCGGTATTTCGGTCCCGTCTTAGTTGCCACTATTTCAGTGTTTTCTCTTTAGCAGTTTCTTTGCTTTCTTCACTGTGGCCACTTTTATCTTCATATACAATTTCTTCGACAATTAAGTCTATGGGCGGGATTCCTATTTAACCTGAATAGCGTCCGTTGATATCGTTCGGTAGTCGCAGGCTACTCCTAGTAAGGCTTTCTATTGCATTCTTATCAGCAGATTTTTGTACTTCTTTATGCGCAATACTGGACTCCATATCACTGCAGCATATGTCACGATTGAATGGATTACACTGTATAGTAACTTCCTCTTGCTCCTAGTTCAGTGTCTTCTAGTTGTATTTTTAATGGTTTCTTCTATATGCTTTCCAAATTTCTGGTTTTCACCGATGTGGATTCCAAGATATACTACGCTCTTCTGCGGTTTTATAAATACTGCATTTAGTCGGAAGTCAATGTTTTGCCGGTCTCTTTTTTCGCTCGGCTTCGGTGTTTTCTGGTGCTAATTATAGGTGGTTGTTTGTCATCCTTTCGTTAATAAGCCTTGTTGCCTCGTGTGCTCTTTGTATATTCCTTACTGGATATCAAGTGGATATGCAAAATTTTCACCCATTATGCACATGCCCTGCTGGATATGCAATGGAAATTTGCCTACTTATTTATACTATTTGGGTGGATAAATTTATATACATATTCCGTGGGTATAAAAAATTGTGACCTATTTTGAATATACCATTCTAAATATTTATTATACCTACTTCTATGTGTATACAGACAGTGAAAATACGTATACGGAGCGCTTCAGGCTACTGCGAACATAGGCCGCCGCCGCATGCAGGGACACCGCACACCTATCAGTGGAGCAACCAACACTCAGGCTTGCAATCACCGTTCGCGGCTTGCGTTTAATTTGCCTCTAACCATGGTGCCATGTGGAGCGTAGTCAATGGAAATTTTGATAACGTAATTTTCTTGATAAATTAGAGCGTTTTATTTTTAACTGCTTAGATTTATCACTAACAACGTGCTACAATAAAAATAATAAGAAGAAACAAAATAAAAGCAAGTTCTCAAAATAAAATAATACTCCCAGTCAAAAAAAAAAATTAGAGCAAATGTTCAAAAAGTCCTCCTTGCTCGGCTAGACAATATCCGAGCCTATTATAAAAACCCCTTCTAACGTTCCCAAGCATGTTAGGGGTGATAGTTTAAAAAGATTCTTCAATTTTAATCCGAAGTTCTTCCAAATTATTAGCCCTTTCATACCCGTAAACTTTAGTTTTGATATAACTCCAGATAGAAGTCATTAGGAGCAAGATCGGGTGATCGAGCTGGCCATAAAATAGTTCCCCGTGTACTTATAACCCGAGTAGGAAATATGTTATCAAGATATTTCCTAACAAGGCCAACATTGTGAGCAGGACAATCATCTTGTTGGAACCATGTTTCACCAAATCTCACACCTAACAACTGCCTAGCAATTGGAATAATATACTGCTGCAGTAGATCCAAGTATTTAGGACCATTAAAATTGCCGTCAATTAAAATGGTCAATTACGTGTTCCCCCACAAGACCCCCCCCCTCAAACATTTAGTTTTTGGGGATACTGTGTTCTTACGTCAAAATACAAATGCAAATTTTCGCTCGACCAATATCGAACGTGTGTTGGGTTATGACGATTCAATAATGGAAAAGTGCTTTCATCTGTGAAAAAAATAGATCTCAGAAAGTTTTCATTATGATTATTAATTATGAAAATTTGATGCGTTTTTGACGCTTTGTAAGAATGATAACCATTCTCTTTGAGAACAAGTAAGACAGTGGCTGAAGACGTATAAACTGCTTCGGCAATTTGGTGGCTAGTTAACTTTCGATTTTCTTCCACTGCAGCGCAAATCATCACATCTCGTACTTCCTACTCGTCATTCAAAGCCGTGGGTTTTTTATGGTTTCTTGGCGCTACACAACTAAACTTTTCAAAATTCTGCACAAACCAATTAATCGTTGACAAACTAGGGTCTGGGCGATTTACAAAATTCTCCAAAAAAAGTTCTTGAATAAGTCTCAATGTTCTGCCTTGATAGTACCATTTGACCATCTGCACTTTTTCGGCAACTTCGTAGACATCCATTTTTAGTTTTAAAAATGTATTATTTCACTTAAGAACTTACCAATCTGTTTCTCGAGCAAGGCAGAAATAAAACAAAATAATAAAAACAAAATAAATTTTTAAAAGATATCACTGTAGCATGCTTCGAATCCACCTCGGTCATACGGCTCGTACAGTAAATTGGACTTGATTTTCCCTATGCTCGCTGAAGCTCATTGTATGTATATTTATTAAATGGATAGCATTTACATGTCCGGTAAATATTAAAATTAAAATATTTAGAAATGTATGATTTTTTGATTAAACATCTATGGATATGCACTGAATATAAAAACCATATATAAATATATTTATACCATCATATACGCTACATGTAGTCAGGATGACTTGCTATGTGGGACTGTCTATCCACCAGTTAGGCTTTTCACTACGACAAATCGATAGAAAAAGCAAACCATATAAAATACACTAGAGTACCAAAGCATTACATATCGGGTGAGACTTGGAGACTAGCCACGGATACGCATTTTAACTTTGTTAGGGATCATCAGTGCGCCATAAGTTTTTATAGGCAAAGACGAACGATCAAATCAACAACTCATGGACAAATGCTAGGCCAAGCACTAGAATAACAAAATGAAAAATCAATTCCCAATGTCCATAGTGGAGTTAAATAGAAGAAAACGCAGATACACAAATTTAAAATATATATTCTTTAAATTACTTTTTACCCTGCTTGTTAATCGTTCATAAACTTTTTGGTAACCCTATACATTCTTATTAATAATTTAAAAGGAAATGGGTATTTAATAGTAACAATTAATAAACTGTAGGGGGGGCTTTAAAGTTTTTGGACTTCTTTTATTTTCTAATAACTTTTTTGTTTCTTAATCGATTTTTATAAATGTTAGCTTTGTGGAAAGGTAATTAAAGAAATTTTATAATTTTTGACAGAAAACGTCATATGTCAAAAATTCCGGAAATTGCGGAAAAAATTCACAATCATATTTTTTATAAAAGAGCTGCAAGTTTTTTTTACCACTCTGTAATTTTTTTTAACTCAGAAAGCACATGCTATTTCACGTTTAACGAAGTACCAGTCATAAAATTCGGTTTACTTATACAAAAAGTACGTTTGCTCAAATTTTCTCTGAATACAGAACCTATTCTAAACACCAAAAAAATGGTTTTTTTATAGCTTTTCAATTTTTTGTCCGATTTTTATAAAGTTTGCTTAGGTTGTGCACCAAAAAATGTTTTTTGAAATAACATTTAAATTTTTTATCGGATTTTTATAGAGTAAGCCTTTTTGCAAAGACAATTGTTTAAAATTTATAATTTTTATATAAAAAATGTCAAATGTCAAAAGTCCAAGATGGCGGAAATAGTCTAAAATAAGGTTTTTAATAACAGGTTTGCAACTTTTTGGCGTAAAAAATTGCAGATATGTTTTTTAAAACCTTATTTTAGACTATTTCCGCCATCTTTGACTTTTGACATTTGACATGTTTGGCAAAAAAAATCGTAAGTTTGGGGCAATTGTCTTTGCAAAGAGGCTTACTCTATAAAAATCGAATAAAAAATTAAAAAGTTGTTTCAAGAATCATTTTTCGGTGTTCAGAACAGGTTCTATATTTTGAGGAAATGTGAGTCAACGTAACTTTTACATAAATGAATTAAATTTTATGAGTGATACTTCAATAAATGTCGAATGTAAAGGCTTTCTAATTTGTATTAAAAAAGTTAACCGGGTGCTCACAAAAAAGTTACAGATCTGTTTTTGGAAATCTTGTTTTATACTATTTCCGCCATCTTGGACTTGATGATTTTTTATATAAAAAATGTTATTGCGAAAAAGCTTACTCTATAAAAATCCGATAAAAAATCAAAAAGTTATTTTAAAAAAAAAAAACACTTTTTGGTATTTAGAATAGGTTCTGTATTTAGAGGAAATTTGAACACACGTAATGTCTTTATAAGTAAACCGAATTTTATAAGTGGTCCCACGTTAAACGTGAAATATCGTCAGCTTTCTTGCCATTTTGAAAAAAATACAGTGTGGTAAAAAAAAGTTGCAACACTTTTTAAAAAAATTGTAATTTAAAAAATGTGATTTTTATTTTTTTCCAGTTGTTGTTAAAAAAATTATAAAATCTGTTTAGTTACCTTTCCAAAAAGCTAACACTTATATCAGTTAAGAAACAAAAAAGTTAGTAGAAAATCAAAACATTCTAAAATTTTAAAGCCCACCCTATATTTGTAATTTCATGTTGTGGTAATCTTCGTTCTTTGTTTTAGTTTCTTTTGCTTCTGATTTTTTAAAAACTAAGCAAAAACAAAATAAAAAGCTTTAGCCTTCGGCTTTAGCTTTAATATTTGGTGCCATCAGCACAGCACGAAAAATCCCTTACAAAAAAGAAAAAAGCTGCTTGATTGAATTTTAACTCAAGAGAAATTGGTTTGTTACTTGCTTTTTATGCCTAAATAAAAAATGTCGTGGGCGTAATTTAGAAAACCATTTTTGGCAAATGTCCAAGGAGATCAAGTTGGAATTGAGCTTTTAACCCATACTTTTAAAAATTCTTAGTTACTTATCCGTACATAAAGTGGCCATAGCCTGACTCTAATAGGGTCGGGACTATTTTCGACAGTTGCGCATGCAACTACTAAATATTTTTAGGCACCTTACCCCACACTATGAATTTACAGGAATAAATCCTGGCATTTTTCCTGAGAATCCGCCATCCCCCATTTTAACACTTTGTGATATTTACACCTACCCCTTTCCCCCCACATTGGTGCGTTGCGTAATTTATGGATGGCCCTAAGGTGGATGCCTAACGTTCTTGCTGCTATTTGTGACATTCTTGTCATATCGTGCCACCTATAAAGTTGACATAATCATAGGTAATGCCGTCCTTTATTAAAGGTTGGCACAAACCTTGGTACAAACATTCATAAGACCAAGGATCCAATATGGATCAGTGGTCTGGTGGCCCGCTGTAGAGAAGCTGACCACATCCAAAAAGCTTACGAGCCTGCAAGGGTTCTTCTGCAGAGGAATGACCGGCGCAATGAGGACGACCCCCACCCATGCTCTGGACACAATCTTGGGTCTCCCCTCGCTTCCTACTTGAATCAAGAAGGAGGCGATGGTGACGCACCTGCGATTAAGGTAGCAGGGACTGTGGAAGGGCAGGGAAGAAAGTGAGGGCCATCTGTGTAAGATAATAAAAATAATATAATAAAATAATAATAAATAATATAACATTTTAGTTTATATGATAAGTGTGATTTTTTTTCAAGGTTCTCAAGGGGAATTCTTCCATAAGAAGCCCGAACTACTTTCTTGCCAGAGTCATTTCTCCTCTACCAGGATAGCCCGGGTAGTATCGGATTCCTACCGACTAAAACCCCTCGATTGTGACTCTAATCTGCCCAGTGGCAAGCTACAGTCACTGCATAACAGCCATTACTGGCTTATTGTGCATCCCCTTGGTTCCTAGGCTAACCACTCCATTAATTTTGTCCCCTGTGCAAGTTTGTACAGGTCCTTAATGGAGTAGTCCCCAGTCGATATTGAGTCTAGTTGAACTTCCCCAAATATTAGGTGCCTTTTGCGATCCAATGCCTCGCATTGGCATATTACATGTTCTACTGTTTCCGGTTCCTGATTGCATAGTCTGCAGCTCAGGTCTCCGAGATACAGGCCCATGTTGTTTAGGTGAACTTTAACCACCATATGCCATAACCATCACTGGCATCCTGCTATAAATTAGCAGGACGGGTATTCTTGAACAGGGAGCGGCATAGATTATTGATTGATTCTAAGTGACGCTTGCGCAATAAAGAGGTTTTTTTATGGAATGTATTGCTTCCGAAACTGCTTTTCGATCGTGGAAGGTGATAGTCCACGAGAGAAAGACTAGATCGTATGACTTTCAAGAATACACGTCCAGGTCTTTCGTGAGTTTTGCCTTTGATAAAGGCTCTACTGTGTCTTAGCCCCTGTCTTTCTAGCCAATGGCTTTCATATTTTTCCCATATTCAGAGTTTGACCTTGGACCTTATAGTACATTTTGGTACCTCCAGGGCTGGCTCTAATCCAATATATTTTTTTGACGACTCTTGTCTTGCAAGTTCGTCAGCTCTTTTATTGCCTTGGATACCTACGCACCCATACTAATTTTATTTTATTATGTTTCGCCAGTTTTATTAGTTCAGCAAGGCATTCCCACACTAGCTTTGATGTGACCTCCAGGCTCGTAAGCGCCCTAAGGGCTGCCTGGCTATTTGAGTATATAGATATGGTTTGACCGAAGTATCCCTCACCAGGGTGGAAAAGATTTCTGCTTGGAAAACTGTCGGGTAAAATCGCAGTGAGAAATGCAGATATTCCTGCTCCACTACCACTACCACTCAGTTCTTCCTGTGGCAGCGGGTTGTTTTGTCCTGACCACGCTAGGCAGCATGAGTTTGTGTTTGTGTTTTATATATTTAGTATAATATCAGACTTAAGATAATAAAACACGTTAGTTTAAATCATAAGCGTGATAGTCAGTGATCAATTTAACCACAAAACAAATAAAGATCATGCGTAGATACGAAGTGTCATGAAAAAAGTATCATATATTTTACCAAAATTTTTAAGACTTTGAATTTTAGAAAACCTTCGACATGTCTTCTTGCACTTGCAGATGCTACTTATTTGTCAATGTCAATTTGTAAAAGTATTTGACAGTGTTAATTATGATAATTTATTGGGCAACCCATATAACTGTTAGGTATATAAAAACCCAGTATGCGAGAAAATAGTAGCTGTCACGGTCAATGGGATACGGATAATTAGTAGTAGCTGACGCATACGCATTGGAGCCCGTCTATAATCCAATATTATCATAGGAAAATACATGGGCAGTGCCTTTATAGTTTTTCATAGTTATATGAGCAACACTAAAATTTCCGTAGACGTTAATTTCAAAATATTTACTATTATATTACGATGTTTTATAATAAATGTTAGCAAAGTAACGTATAAATGCGTGTAGCTTTAAAAAATTAAAAAAATATATACTGACACTTTTAATCCAAAGTAAGATCAATGCCCGGTATAGCCAAGTATTTAAGTCAGTTAAAGACAAACACAACATATCCAAAGCCAATCCTAGCCAAAATTCGAACTCGGGACCTTCCACGTGGCAAGCAGATACGGTACTCACTGTGCTACAGCTCCAACTAATTTGTAAGCAACAGTCTAAGTTTGAAGTTATTTTTCAGAACTAAAAATTTTTAGTCAAGTTTTACTGATAGTTTGTGATTGTATACATTATTTGATGTACATTTACCATACATAGAGACTTGAACGATCTTGTAAAAACTCTGCTGCCAGTTGACCTGATATTATTTTTAAACTATTTTTGCCCATTTTTCAATGATCGTTTTCCTTTAGTGTTCCGCGTAGAAATGTATTCTTCATATGACTCGAACTTTAAAGTGACAAATTGAGTTTAATGTTGATATTTGTCTTCTGGACGATTTGATATATATATGACGGAGGTAAAAGTATCATACAATAAGAAAACCAGCTGTAGTGTCAAGAAAACCCTGAAGGTAACCTTGCTCTAGAAATGAATCAATCAATTAATCGATCAATCAATGCTAGTTTCGTTTTTAATTTTAAACGTATATCACTATTTTCAATCGCTATGCTTAATTTAACTTTCTTGTTTTATCTACAGAAACCGTAATTGACTAAATTTATTAAAACAATTAATAATTTGTGCATAAAATTGACCGACTCATGTCTTCATGCAATTCAACACTCATATTTTACCGCGTCTAATTTTGATGTCCGCATAATTGTATTCATGTATTCAGTAATATGCCATATTGATTTCATTATGTTAATCTTTGATCATTATCTTGACAGACCAGTAGTTTATCTTTGGATAGCTGATTTGCACCTTATGAATATTGGCAATCAATTTGCAAATTTTAAAACATTCTTTTATAAAACATCTGTTGAGGGAATTTAATTGATTTTTGCCAGATTAATTTTAAAAAAATGCAACAACAAAGTAGTGGATTTAATAAATTTAAATTTTAAATTAACCCTCCTAGACCTACACATTATTTTTATCAATAGTGCCTAATTTAAATAAAAAATGACAAAAATCATGCTGCACATGAAAACTTTTGGAAAATTTTCATTAATTTCAATTTTAAAGCAGCAATAGGTAATTGTTGTCTATCCAAACAAAGCAAAAATTATGGTGAATTCCGATAATTATGGAGCATCTATATGTATCGAAAGTTAAATTAACTCCCTTTTCGTATTGTTGTCTGACTTTTAATTATCGTCAATACATAATCTTGTTTAAGTTTTTGTTTGTGTTTATCATTGGTAAAGAAAATGACAGTGGCATTAATTTTGTATAAAATTCCAAAGAAATTTGAAACATAAAGTTACTGATGGTAACGTCAATGATGCCCTTTTCGTATGCCATAAAGTAAAAGTTGTCATTTCTAACAACTCTCAACTTTTATACCGTAAATTTCAAACGGAGTCCGCATGCGCACGTCTTAAAAATGTATCTTAAGTCAATTCTTGTCCCGTTGTTTACTGTTCTTCTTGAAGATATTAAAGTCATGACTGCAACACTAATTTTTTTTAATAAAACAAGATTTGTTCTTTTCAGTTTAAATGCACTGAATATATTGTTGTCCATTTACCTCTATTATGCCTCTAATATTTTTTCTTGGCTATAACCCTTAAACCCCAAAAAGTTTAAGTTAAAAAAAATGTAAAAAAAATTCTAAAAGCAACACAATGATAAAGATAAAAGCTCTTTCGACATTGCGAACGTGTTAACCCGTCCTCGGGAGTGTCCGCGAGTTATTATTGATGGCACCATTATCCTAGAGCCTGCATATGGTAATTAGATACCAATATGTATTTCAGACCTTCTTTTTCATACCATCAAAGATAGATACAAAGACATGTAACACAAAATATCGTAGTTTATTTAATGCTAGTCATTTCACAATCATTATTTTCCAAAAAAAAACAAGGGAGATGAAAGAAACACACAATTTATAAGAGGATATAACCAACAAAATAACAGTCTAAAAGGAGAAAACAATTTAACTTCAAAAGCAGTTTTGCTTTTTAAAGATGTACGATTAAAAAATATATAACGCATAACGAGCCATGCTAATGGTTCGGTTAGAATTCTTATGCAAGGCTAATACGGTTTTTAAAAAAAATTATATAAAAGTTGTTCTTTTAGTTACTCGTATAAATTTTAAAGTTGTAAAAATTAAATTGGATACGATATTACCAACATAATTTAAAAAATTTCAGAACAAAAACCTAAAAACATTTCCAACAGACGCCTACAAGGAATACCCTGATGGTTATAATTTAGTCGATGGTGTTCATAAAAATGAATTTAAACATTGTTCTCTAAAAATAGGAAAAGCACAATAGAATAACAAATTTTTTTAAAAGATAGGCCTTAAGGAATATCGAAGAAAACAGGAGTCTTTCTGATCTTTACACAGAGGGTAAAACCTAAGTAGCAATTTTTAGTTATGTCAGTGGTTAAAATTAGAATTGCACCAGTATAAACGTTGTTTTTTAGATAAATAGTAGTTTTCTTGAAAACTGACGTCGACAAATTTACGCCGACTAAACGTTGATCGCAACTATAGTCACCCTCACAACTATTTATGACCGTCTATTTTACTAGCAATTTTTTCAGCAGTTTCTTAGTTTTGAAGTCGACGACGTTTTCTTGCCGGGTTGTTGTAGACATTTATTTGTATCTAACCAATTTTTATGTTATGTTTGCAACTGACCCATTTCGGAGCCCTGTGCCCTGTGTCAATTTCCATCAGGTGTTAGCTGGGAATCTGTTCAAAATACAGCATAATAATTCAATCCGTTAGAATACAGCAGGGGCGTCATTTCACATTTCTCGTGGGGAGGGCATACCTAAATAACTAAAAAAAAATATAAACGAAAAAAAAGACACTTTATTGATGTACAAATATCTCAAATAAACATAAAAAACAAAACAAATTTTTTGGTAGAACATACATTAAAAAAACCAAAATAGCTTAAACCTAATCACCAAATTAATGGTTTAGTGGGTCAACTAGTTTGTCCAGGTCAAACTCATTAACCATGTTTGATTCATTTTTGCATGAGATTAATCAAGGAGGGAGAATTGGCTTCTTGCCCTCCCCAATTGCCGCTCATGGGACACAGGAATATGTAGGTTGTCTTGACTTACAAGGTGAGACGCCATCACACGTTAATTTGTAAACAAAACTGTCGTAGTACTAACATCATTTGAATAGAAGAAGAATGTAGTTCTTCTTTTGTAGTTCTCCTTGTCACCGTTAAGTTAAAATTTTTAATTTAAGCCCATCGCTTTTATTATGGTATCAGAAAGATAAAAAATTATTTTTTACTTTTTAGTGCATTTAACAAAAGCTTGTTCTTTAAAAGTTTTTTTTTAATAAAAATTTATTTTCAGCACATAAGCGCGGGCGGGATTGTCTGTCGTTGTGGTACACATAGCTGATGAGTCCCTAATAAGGACGAAACGGCGTCATCCTAGGTTCTACCTTCTGTGTGAAAAGTCGAAGACCAGGATGTTCATTTTGCACCAATTACAAAAAAATTATGTTTTTTTATTAGATTTCAAATGCGCGCCACCACTACCCATCCGTTTCTTACGGAATATGCATAAACGGTAAATATAATACTCCTTCATACGAGTTGTATAATACTCTTTCCACACGCCACGCCGACACACGAGTGCATAGAAGATTGTAGTGTTTAAAGTTATTGTTGCGATTGCGGTGTTGATGTGTCTGTTGCTATGATATTTAAAGAAGAAATTATATTGCTCAGAACACATAAATATATGGTCTATGTTTTTGCTAGTTGTATACGTCTGACAATGTTGGAGATGAATAATATCAGATGAACATTGCTGCGTAGTTTTGTGAAACTTTCTTTTGGAACAAGGAAATAATAGTTTACATAGCAAGCATGTTATGATGGTCATTACACGCAAAGATGAAGTTTCATCTGAGCGTGTAACGAATGTAACATGCGAGTTAGTGTACTATACTTTACCTACGAAAACTTCATAAAATTTTTAAATTTGAAAATATTTGAATTTTAAAAATTTTTGAAATTTTTTTGAAATTTTGAAAATGTTTAAATTTTTATAAATTTTAGGATATTTAATTTTTCTTTGAATTCCGAGAATTTTTGAAATTTTTTTTTTTAAATTTTGTAAATGTTTAAGTTTTAAAATTTTTATTTTATTTTAATTTAGAAAATTTATACATTAAATAAATATTTATTTCGTTAAAAATATAGAAAAATAATGTACATTTTTGCCTCAATCAGTGTATTTATGAAAGAAAGTTTCTTCGCTTATTAAGTTTCATTATTATCCTAGGAGAGTTAATGGTCCATTACAGTCGTGTTAATAGTACTCTGGGTTGGTCGTAAGTAAATTATATTCTTGATTAAATAGCCTCTGTACTGTTGTGGGTAGCGATACTGACTTTCAAACGGGCGGCCCGAGTTCGATTCCCGGCCAAAGCACTTTTGATGATTGGGTGTTTGTGAATGTACTATTTTTAATTAACATCACTATAGCTTATGAGCACACTCGGTATTGATCCTTGTTGGCTGAAAAAAATAACTATATTCTTGGTTTAGTGTTAGTTGCTTTTATGTTAAATATATATACAAGGTGTCCTAAAAATCCGAGTCCACCTTAATATCTCCAGAACCAAAAGAGACCAAGAAGTAAAATTTCACATAATTAGATGGTTTACAAAGGAGTATCTTTTTATATGCTAATTGTGACGCCATTCATTAAGGGGGCAGAGCTAGGGCGGAGACAATACTTTTCTAAAAATGCATATTTTATAAAATTTAGATAGAGTTTTTTATTCTGTTTCCAAAAATACCTAATATGTTACCTTTCTCTCTAAAGGTTTAATAAAACGAGAAAAACTTTTAAATAAGAGCCAATGATTTAGAGAAAGAACCACCGAATAAAATCTGTTTCCTTATGTTTTTGATTTTAGATTCTTTTCGGTTGAAGTAACTGATTCCGAGTTTTTTTTACTTCTTTTTGTTTTAATCGCCTTACGAGCGTAACCCTATTGGAAAGATTAAGACGTCAGGGCGAACCCGTATCTGGTGACTTAGATAAGTGCCAGTGCGGAACAATGCCTATTTGCGAGTGATCCAAAGTTGGAAATTAAAGTGTATGACGGTGTTGAATGATGTTTGGGGAGGGTGACCAGTGAAACCACTGATGAGCCCACGCTGGTTGCCCAGGGCGATACATCATTTGATAATTTCTCTTTCCGCTTTGGTCCTTTGTGTGTTTCTTGAGGGATACTCATCCAAGTTTAAATTTTCGTTTTCTCCACTTTTGACCTTTGTTTTCTTGTTTAACTCATTGGTCTTATGGAGATGATTTTCTCATTTTATTTAAAAACCATTAGAGAAAAAGGTAACACATTAGATATTTTTCGAAACAGAAGGAAAAGCTCTATTTAAATTTTCCAAAATATACAGGGTATCTCATTATCAAAAAATATCGTCGCCGCCCCACCTCCGTCTCCTTAATGACGGGTGCGATGATTAGCATCCAAAAAGATACTTTTTTGTAAACCATCTAATTATGTGAAATTTTATTTTTCTACCTCTTGCGGTTTTGGGGATATTAGGGTGGACTCGAACTTTTGGGACACCGTATATACTGGGTGTCCCAAGGTGAGTAACCTATTAGAATATTTTGGGAACTATACAATGGAAACTTTTCAAACTTTCTATTCTAACATAAATCCATGTAAACTATCTTTATGAAATACTCTCATATTTGCAGTGTTGCCATTTGCAGAAAAACATGGCAATAACTTTCTTATTTTAAAGTGATCACCCTGTATATTTTTGCATTTTTGGATTTTACAAGATATTTTAGGTACTTTTTGTATAATGTCCTATACTTATGTTCAACTGTTTTTAAGATATTGACAGATGAAAACTGACATTTTTTAAATTTGACATCCCGTAACATCGAAACGGTTAAGGATAGAGCAAAACGGTTTTTACAATCCCGTCTTTTTTTTTTCCACAAGCTATCGTTTTATATCTAAGCCCAGGGCTAAAATATGCCAAGGTTAGTGTAACCCTGGTCTAAAATTAGTATAAAACGATAGCTTGTCAAAAATCAAGATAGGAATATAAAAACCGTTTTGCCCTATCCTTAACCGTTTCGATGTTACGGGCACTGTTATTATGCTAAAAACTAAAAAAAATAATAATATTTTGTAAAATCAAAAAATTTTAAAATAGTCAGGGTGGACATGGACTCATGTTAGAATAGAAAGTTTGAAAAGTTTCCATTGTATAGTTTCCAAAATATTCTAATAGGTTACTCACCTTGGGACACCCGGTATATTTAAACCTTTTCGTTTTTAAATTTGTTCGCGTTTAAAAAAGATCGCCACAGACCACCAATTCCAGTTTTTATTTTGATATAAAAAGCTTTTAAAATATCATAACAAATAAATAAATATTAAAAATAATATATATCGGTATTTCTATATGCATAAATTCATGGGAAAATTATTTTTCAGTGATTCCAAAGTGCTTTTTAACAACGCCTACAGTAAAATGTCAAAATACAAAGCCAGAAATCACCATAAAAATATAAAATATAAATAAACAATCCAGGCGTTTTCACAATTTCCGTACCGAATTTATATTTAAACAGGCCATCAAAAATATTATTTAAAATTTATCCACGAAGCGCACAAAAAATAGGAAGCTATAAATTCCGTCGAAAAACGAGCGATAAAAGGTAAACGTCACCGTATAATGGACGAATTTACATTAAACTATTGTTAAATGATACAAACACGAAAAAAGGCATTTTCCATATCAATTTAACAAAAAATTATAATTTTACTTTGCACTTCTTGATCGATATAAATTCGACATATTAAGGACATAGTTACGATCTGGGGAAATAGTTGTTAGCAACACTGCACGCATGTCGGTAATTACCATGAAACGCCAGTAAATCCACCAAAAGACCTCGACCGAAAACCCGAACAGTACCGCGATCTATGTTAAACCCTTCAACTACGTATTTCTCTCCTAAGGGCATATTTATCAATCAATGGTTAACTCGCAGAGTTTGCTGACCCTGGGTCAACTCTAACTTTGGGCTAACCTCCGAGTTAAGTCGAAAAGTGTTTATCCAAGCTTTTCTAACTCAGGGCTGGTAAGCTCTCGGGTTCTTCGAAGGTTGGTATTGCTTATGTAACGATGGCAGCTCACCTTTGTCGAGGTTTTTACTTTTTCTGCCCATAACCTTACCTTTCTCTGTTATTTTTTTGTTTTTCTTTTCGTAGACAAAAAGTTTACGTTAAAAATCTTTTACAGTGAGATTCACTAAGATCTAAAATAGTGCGCCTCACAGGTCTAAATATTTACACCTGTGGGAGGTACTTAATTTTATTACGTCAAAAATTTGGCATTATTATATAGGTTCATTATCTGTGTTTGAAGTTATAAAGTTGATGATATTTTAGACTGCTTCTGGGGGGTGGTTTAAATTTATAGCTCCCAAAAAAAATGTTTTTTGCAATTGATAATAGGTTCGTTTATAATTTCCTTAAGTAACCGTTTTTACAAGGATTAATTTACCTTATTTAATATCCCAAATGGTTCATTAACCAATAAAACACCTTTAGTTTTGTCCAGAAAAACGCCATATTTTGAACCCGTTTTCAGCACAAAAAATATATTTATGAGGAGACTACGAAACAAAACAAACATAAGTGAAGGTCACTGATTATGCTCAAAAAATAAAACCAAGCAAAAAACCCAAAACAACTATATTAATTTATTTACAAACTGAAACTAAAACATTGACGATATCTAAAAGCACAGTCAAGAAAACTTTCCTTACTCAAAGCTTTCATCAGTTGAGGTTAGTGCAAGCCAGGTTAGCAGCAGAGGTAAAAGATCTGAACTCGCTGTTTGTGATTTGAACGCAGCTAATATTTTGAGACTGACATTTCGACAGTGATAGAAATGTAAACAAAACTTGCATATAAGTTTTTTAATACATTTCATAAATAAAAAAACTTTTAAACAACTAAAAAAGTGTATTGTCTAGTCTACTCCTTATTTTATTTTTACTCCCCTAAATTGTTGTATGACATCAAGTATCAATTGTAAAAATTAACTAATTTTAACTAGAGTGATATATAAACTCAATTTTAATTTGTTATACAGATAGTTTACTATTTAAACCCCACGTGAGCTTAAATTTTTTAATTTTCTTTTCTTCTAAATTGAAACTTTCTTCCTAAATCCGACAAAAGATACTAAAATAGACTAAACCCTTTTAGTAAATCCCACCGTTAATGTTTTGTGGCAGACTTCGCAAAACAAGAGTAAAAATGTCTGAAAAAAAAGGTAAAAATTTTACCGAAAAAGACGTTCAAATTTTAATTAAAAATTGCAATAAGTACAAAAAAATTATATAGTGCTAAAGAATGCATCGGGCATTTTCTACTACCATTTTCTGTAAAAAAATGTTAACGTTTTAAAAACAAACTTTAAATATATACTTCAGTATATTTTTAAGAAAACCAATATGACAAAATACCGAAAAATTAGTAGAGGGAGGAAAAGTGAACACAACTCCTGGCAGGAGGCAAAGTAAATAACACTTCCTAGGGAGAAAAAGTTTCATGAATTATGAACATATAGAGGTAGTGATTGTTTGTGAAAATAGCTGCTTGCAATGCAACGCAATGGGATTATTGATTTTATGTAGAAAGCACGAGATATAATATTAGGCACTATAAATTTATTCATTAGCCATTACATTAAAAAACAAAAGATCCAAAGATCTTGGGTGGAAATAACGAAAATTCAAACTTGGATGAGTATCCCACAAGGAACACACAAAAGATCAAAGCGAAAAGAGCCTAATGGCTGGCCAGAGTCACTGCACTGCACTTATTGAGCACCCTTTGATTCTTGTTTAACCACTCCAATAAGATTTATCCCCTGTACGAGTTTGTACAGGTCTTTAATGGAGCAGTTCTTAGGGGTTATTGGGTCTAGTTTAACTTCCCCATAAGGTTATACTGCCAATGCTTGGTCGCCAGAGCCTCGTCTGTTTTAGACAGGGAGCACCACGGGAAAGTAAGGTTGGCATTTGGATATGAGAAGCTAGATGTATGCGCATCATATTGATCGAAAACCTCGGGTACCCTCCTTGATGCGAGCATAGTCTCCAACTGTTCTGAGTAGATATGAAGGATACGTTATATTCGCATCACTATCCCTTACTCCCCGTTTCGTTTAGGCAGAGAAATATAAAAAAAAGAATAATGTAATCCAGAGGATATTATTCATAATCGGGTTTGAATCTTGGGAAAAAGATGTTATCACAAGACCTTTTGTTAGAAAGTTTAAGACAATGATGTGTTTGAAATTAAGTCTGTGTTTCGGACTTCCATTGTCTATATTTTATCTAAGGAAAAACTATGGCTTTAAAGCTATAGTTTCTCCCCAGATTTTAAGTAAAAAAGAGTACAACTGGCAACGCCTTGTTCTTTAATTTTTTAATGTTTTGCCAGAGTGCACAGGGAAAACTGAACATCAGAATTAGCTAAAATTTTGCAGAGGTGGTCATTTTTAAATGCTTAACAAAAATATCTGAAGGATTTTTCAAAATTCTCAATTGTTTTTCTTTAAAATAAAAGCTCTGGTGCTGTCATCTATCTCGATTTACAAAAAAAAAGAGAAACACTCACAATTTCCTCTGGATTATATTTTTTCTTTTTATATTTCCTTGCCTTAGCGACAATAAAAATGAAGTTTCCTTTTTTCTAAAAGCCTGTGCACTCCGGAAAAGAAAACCGATCAATCAATCACACTTCATTGAATTTGGGAGACACACGCATTTCACGTGTTGGCCGATGGATCGCAGAATTTATACGATTCCATGGTAACTGCAGGTGTTTTGCTAACAAACTTTAAATCGGGCCGCAGTGGGACAGAAGAGTATTTTTACGTTTTCTGACAGAAAACCATTCGAGGTTATGTTTATCTTTCAAAAATGTGTTTTGCAAAACATTGTTCTAAAACAAATATGAAACCGCTCCGCGTGTGCGGTCGCCCTCCGAAAAAGGCCTAGCGCTGCGCGGGCATTACCCCGAGTCTATCAAAGGACCAAGATAACTTTACTGGCTCGCTGGGACGACTAGGAATTCGCATAGAAACATGCGGCGCCAATAACCCCACATAATTTTGTTTTTATTTTGATTCTATGTCTAGTTATGTGCAAGTTTACTAGTGAAATCTTGGTGTGTAAAGGATAGATTTTAGAACCTCAGTTTCAAAAACACACGGATACTTGAGTATTAACAAAACAGGTCAGTAAACCTCCATTTAGGGTTTGACGTTGACCTGTTCTCGGTATCCTAGCGGAAGTGTTTCCAATTCAATTATAAATGCACCTGTAAATGCAACCTTTAACATTACACCCAGTTACTTTAATACGTAGTTGGGTAGCGTCTTTTTTAGCACTGTGTAGCAGGTAATTCTGCAATAAATGGTTTTCTTTTATTTTAGTACTTTACTTGGTTTTTTAGTGGCGTAGAACGCGAAAAGACAAAATAAGTAACCTAACCCCAAATTTTTGATCCGGTGCTAAAAAATCTCTGCTGTGGATAAACATAAATAAAGTCTCCGCGTTGCCAGTTAAAACACGGTTCCACTACGTAAACGATAACTCCTCGCACACACATAAATAAAATGAGTTTTAACATTGAAAATGTTTATGTTTTTAAAATACGCTATCAAATTAGGCGGTTACATTGGTAACTTGGTGGTAAGGGGCAGAATGGGGAAAGGGGGAACATCTCTACCAAAAGGTCGCTGTACGCTCGTCTTTCTAAGCCTGTTATTTTTTAGGTGAGGGGTGAGGTTTTTTTAATGAAGAGAAGATTTAGCGCCCTAATAAATTTACAGAAAATATTTGGGCCGTAGAGGGCAAAGGGTAAGGGAATAAATCGGGAAAAAGGTTTTCCTCGACCAGGATTTGAACCCGGGACCTCTAGAATACCAGTCTAATGCTCTACCAACTGAGCTACCGACAAACTGGGGTTTTGACTGGCTATTCGATAATTCTTTCGTCCGATTCATTTGTTAGTAGTGGGGAAATCTTTGAAGCCTGTGGCGGATTTAAAAACCTAGAGACTTGAATTTTAAATGCTCCATGATGAGACTCTATGACTTTTAGACGTCACATCGAAATTTCCTGAGCTTAGGTCACTGACAGAAAAAAAAATAATCTCTACTCTTAAGAGGAACTACTAATGATTTGTTTTAAACCTCCCTGACAGAAGAACTGCTAATGTTTCGTTTAATGATTTTATGCACAACCCAGCGTTAAAGTGTACTTTAACGCGCGCATTTTAGGGAGTAATAAAGCACTTTAACGCCCATGGACTTTAAAACAGTACTTTACCGCCCGCGGGCGTTAAAACTTATTTTAAGGCCCGTATGTGTTAAATTTGGGGGCTTTTTAATTATTTATGAAAAGCAGTCATTCTATAGTTTTTTGTAATACTTTTTTCTTGAATTTGTAGACTAAACAATGCAAATTTTTGTTTCAATAATTATTGTTAAACAAACGCAACAATAAAATTACCTATAGTAAAAAAACTCTTCAACTTAATTAAAAATTAAAAATACAGTTAGAGCAATTATCCATATTTATGGATGATGGAACTGTCGATGGAACTGGCAATGGCAATACTGCTAAGCGATTTTCGTTTGGTTGTGTGTGGAAGATCTGGAATAGTGGTCTCCTAACTGTCATAGCAAGATGAAGACGGCTGTTGGTTAGTTGTCCTTGTCATAATTTTTTTTGTAATTTTTTGTTTGGAACTTCTGGTTTGTTCGATGTATCCCTCCGCTACTTTCGTCGACTTCCATCCTGCGTGCAGTTTAATATTCGTAATGTTTTCATCAGTTTCGGCGAGCAGAGTGACAGAGGTTCTTTGAAGGCAATATCCTGCAAAATTGTTCAGCATCAGGCAAACGCAAAAATTTGGTTATTTTTTTAGGCATCTCCCCAAAAGTATTTTTACCAACAACTTGCCTGGACATTTATTGTTTTTAAAGTACACAAAAAATCGCTTATGTTCTGTGATGGTTGGTCTCACAGCTTGATGTTTTCTGAAGAGCCCAATAAAGCTTGGCGAGGTTTCCTTCCCATCTTGAAAGTCCTGAATATCATCTACCTCTAGGTGACATAGTTCCTCGCGCCTGGTCGCCCCACATATTCCAAAAATTAAGGCAACTTTTACTAATAAAAATACTTCATCAGGAGCATTTATTAAAAATCTTTCGATTTCTTCTTTGCATAAAATTTTTGATTTTTTCGGCTTATAGCCCTCGCTCTTACGCTTCAGAAATGCTATAAGTTTTGGGTACTTACTAATATCAACATTGTGATTTAGATTAATGGTGGTCTTCAACATGCTATAATAACTCCATAGGGAAGACGGCTTGTGTTGTTTCACTTTTTCGTTGAAGTATGCAAGTAAGGCGTCTTCTTTTACGAATATAATCTTTATAGGTTTTTCGTATATTTTTCTTGATTTGGCCGGTAAAAGATTCGTCTTCGCCTCTTCAGCGGCCTCCAGTATATCTCTAGGAATCACTTTTTATTCAAATTATATAATATTTTACAAGAAAAACGGTAAAAGTAGCTACTAAAATGCAACATTATTTGTAACGATGACTTTGTTGATATAATTGGTAATGACAAGCAACTGTTTGTGTCTCAGAATGCTTGATTGAGAACCATTCAACAGGTCACTTTCGAATACTTAACTATTTCCCAATTGGTGATTTATCTATTGTCAAAATATTAGAGCGTGTAAAATTCCTCACCTGGCGACTCGTGCTTTTATTTCCACGCCGCGGGCGTTAAACGCCTCCTTTATGACCTAGATACATAAGTAGCTGCTATTGGTCGCAAACAAACAGTCTCAAATAATAATGCGTTTTACCGCCCGCATTTTAGAGCGATAAGTGGCAGTTTAACGCCTTAGAGCCAACTTATTTCATCACGGAAATTTGATAGTAATTTTGCTTTTTCTGTTTTGGGTTGTATTTTGTTCGTTCAAAACAAAGAGATTGTTTACCTGGATAGGTTTTTTTTTTATTCTTTTCATAGATGTAACAACAATAAAAAGCAAGCTTTCGTTTTGTTTTTAATTTTTATTTCAAGAACAACAATAAATAAATTACATAATTATAGGTACAAATCAATCCAACTTAAAATTAAATCGTTTTTCCGCTTCAAAAAAGCTATGAGCTTTGAGAATTCACTAATGTCGACGTTGTTGTTCAAACGAATAGTGCTCTTCAACATACTGTAAGAGCTCCAAAGGGAAGACCGCTTGTTTCGTTTCGTCTTTTCGCTGAAGTACGCCATATACCTTTTCGTAAAGTTTTCTGAATTTCGCGGGCAAAAGGTCCTTCTTTGCCTTTTCGGCGGCATCCATGATTTCCCTGGGGAGACTTGGTGAACTCTGTTCCTCGAGATCCATTGAAATCGCGAAAACGATGCAGTTTGCATGAAAATTTAGGAGACACTTCTCAAGTGACGCTCAGTTTGTTTATTTGGTTGCTACGTGTTGCTAGGAGCATTATTCAATGTTTTTGTCAGATTGCTTGATTAAAAAGTGACATGAATACACTAAGAAAATAGGGTTAACCCAGAGCGTGGGTTGGCAATTTCGGGCTGCCATGTGAATAGCTGCAACTCATTTGGGATGGGCCGCAGTAACTTCTCGTTTTCGGTCTGGGGGAACCAACAAAATATTTTTTCTTAAAATTTACCTGGATTTTGTACTACCACAACTTCAGACTTTTAACCCATGTGTATGGATTGTGGTAATCTATTTTTTGGTAGAAAAGATGTGTAAGGGATACCCTACTTTTACGCACAACCTGTGTTAGTACAGCCTTTTGAAATTTATTAAATTTTTTAAGCTCTGGTAATTCAGTTTGGGGTTGCAGGAACTCACAAATGGTTAGCCGAACAGCTGCGGAAAGTGTCGAGGTAATCTTTGAGCTGAATCGCGTACAAGGTTGCCGGGAACATGGATAATTATTAGAATCTATGATAATTTAATAATTTCTAAGTAATCTAGGAAATTAATGGTCCTTTTTTTTGGTCTCTCCAAAATAACAATAAGTAAACATACATTTGAAGCGAATGTCATGCAAAAACTATGATAATTTTTCGGATTGCAAATGATAGTTTTTTCCAACCCTGGCAACACTGATCGCGTACCTGTTTTAATTTCATTTACGATTCGGCAGCCTGCAGCACAACATCTTGGAACGTGAGTTCGTCGCAACGTTCGCCACACGGTCTGACGTAAGTGGTCGGACGATATTTTTTTTGGTTGAATCTAATCGAACCTGCCTATTGCGCGGTCGTTTTCGACGAACGCGCCATGTATGTCGTGCACCTGTAGCATACCCATTACCATTTTCCTTCACTCGAGGGGGTCAGTGTACAAGGAATAACCCCCAAATAGGGTGTTTTTTCAGTTTGGCTGAAGCTTGCAAAATGGCACAAGATGCCTGTAAACTACTACTTATGGAGTGGAGTGGAGTATATGGGTTGTGGGACCCAGAGTTGGAGTCGTGGCAGTCCAAAGTCGAGTTCTAGTAGCTCAGAATTTGGGTTCTGGTAACCTAGAGGTCAGTGGTGGTAATAGAAAGTCGAGTTCTAATAGCTCAGAATATGAGTTCTGGGAATCCAGAGTTGAGTTGTGGTAGTTGAAAGTCGAGTTCAAGCAGACTAAAATATGGGTTCTGGTAGCCAAGAGTCCAGTTCTGATAGCTTGGAGTTGAGTTGTGGTAATCCAAATTGTGGGTTTATGTAGCTCAGAATAAGGGTTGTAGTAGTATTCGTTTTGTGAGTTCTCCGAACCACAAAAAATAATTGCGTAAATTTAACCTCTATTCGGGGCTTGCATGACTTATGAATGGAAGATCATAAGAACTCAGTAGATTGGGCTGTTGTAATACACAGGTGTGGGCTGTCTTCTACTTGCAACACGCTTCGGGCTAGAAAAACCCATATTTGAGTTATGTCAAAATATTAGACATCTATCGACTCGGGTCTTTATTTTCACGCCGCGGGCGTTAAACGCTCTCTTTAAGACCTAGATACGTAAATAATTATTAACGCCTTCCATTACCTTCACACTTTCAAAACTTTTATATTATGACGGCTTCCATCGAAAAACGCTGAAGTGGAAAATGTTTAAAACATAAAAAATTTGGTTACACGTCACCATAATTTTGCAAATATGGTTATTTTAAAGGCAACCGCACGAAAAAAAGTCGAAAGCCGGCCTTATGACAAAAAATATCATATATATCTAAGGTGGTCAACATTCCGTACTTATAAAGCAATTAAAACTCGCCATATCGGTAGGCATTGCCTTGTAAAGCGGACCTAATTACAAGGAAATATTCTCTTTTTGTTTGAAAATAAAAAGTCAACATTTCTGTCGTTATGAAATTCATATGGTAATCACGTCTTGTTCAGTTCAAAGCTCTCAACTCATTCGAAAAAAAAGAATGTCGATCAACATTTAAAGTTTTGAAGTCATGTCCAATTATAATCGTTTGGCAGGTTGGCTACCCGATTTTTTTCCATTCAAACTTAAGAAACGGGCTCTGACTTGTTATTTAAACATTGAATCAAAATACATTAAATTTCCGATTAAAAAAAAAAGTTGACTGGTTTAGATCATCAAGATCATTTTGGAACGCTTAAAATTTTGACAACTTTGTTAGGCAATATTATATTAAGTTCATTTTGGTCAGGTTTTTGGCCTGTCTGTTATCCTGTTATGCTCTTACCTTTATTAAAGGTATCCACAGGAGCTAATAGGGATTTATCGGTACATAAAGATGGCATAGCCTGTCTTTAATAAAGACGGCACTATTTTTGACAATTACCCACGAATTTTAAAGGAATTCTGACATTGATTTTATCTAAATATGTCATCTATGCTATCAAAATAATGTCAACTTTCATAATGTTTGTGCCTGCCTTTAATAGGGACTTATCGGTACATAAATTCGGCATAACCTGAGTCGGCACTATTTCTGACAGTTCCGCACGAAGGTTGAGAGGTTTTTTTTCATGTAAACACTGAACATGCTCGTATTGTGCCATTCTTAAAGTTGACAACTTAAAGTTAATGCCGTCCTTTATTAAAGGCACATATTTAGACAACAACAATGACAGAATCCCTTAAAACTTCGTGCCAAATTGTCAAAAATAGTGCCGTCTTTATGTAAGACAGGCTATACCAACTTTATGTACCGATAAGTCCCTATTAAAGGACGACATTAACTTTAATTTGTCAACTTTAAGAATGGCACAATATGAGCATTTTTAGCCTTTCAATCTTCGTGCGGAACTGTCAGAAATAGTGTTGAGTCAGGCTATGTCGAATTTATGTACCGATAAGTCCCTAATAGGGCTGTTTAACAAATTGTCAAAATCAGCCATTATTCACTGGCCTTCAAAAATGATGGCTGTAGAGTAAACAAAGTGATAAGCCGTAATGCTAATAAAAATGAAAAATTTGGGAAAGTGGAAAAAGATTCAGATTGAACAAAGTGACTATTTTATAGAATAATCCTTACTGAGTTGGGAAGAAACGAGCATTTTGTCGAAATGTTAGAAATAAACTCAAAATTCGCAGTTTAAAGAGGCAATGTCATGTACTTTTATCTCTCTCGCACTTGCACAGTGTGGATAGGCATTGCCTCTGTCAGTTCAGCCTGAAGGTCGGGCGTTTGGCTATAACTAGAAAGTAAATCGAAAGGTAAAATTGGCTTAAATTTTTTTACATAATATTTATATCTCTTACAAGTAACATCGAGGTAAACTAGACGTGACGTAAATAACTTACTCTTTATGTAACTATTATATAAATTTGTAACACACAACATAAATGTTATATAAATATTCCGTATTTCGCGTATATAATCTAACTAAACTTCTAATGTCACAACAAGGTAAAAAGTAACTTCCATGTTCGGCATAATAAGTGAATGTAATGTAATTAAAGAAACATACGTTTTTAAGTTTTTTTATGAAAACTTTTTTATGAAAATTTTTTGACTTTAGATTTACGTAAATACTATGTTAATGTAACAGATGTGTTTGCTGAACTAATGTTATCTGTCATTATCGTAAGAATAATATTTATTTTTTTTAAATATTTTTCTTACCTTGCATTTTTTAGACAAGAAGCCAAACAGCAACCTTAAAAGTGGACAAACCATACGACACAAATTGGTTGGTTTAAGCTTTTTACTTTTTGTCTTGAGTATACCAAAAGTTATAAAAATACTTTATTCAAAATATATATGTTGTTACGTGTTGTATTGTCCTATATTTAACAACTATAATGGAGATGGTGATAGAACCACAACGACATGATTTTTGGCTACTGCACAAACTAAACTTAAATAACCACAACCTTAGCAAAATAACAAATAATAATGTTTGCGTTCGTTAGTTATAAATGGTTATTCTTAGGAGGATGTTATAGCCATTAAAAACGTAGTTGAAATGCATATATTTGTTATTATAGATTTAAGAAAATAAAATTATCAAAAAATCTTCAAAAATTGTCAGGAAAAATTACACTTCACCGGAAGACCTGTCTCAGTTCTTTTATATTCCGTGATAATTCTCTGAGCTGTTGCTATTTTCCAATTTAATAAGCGGGAAATGTTTACCCTCTTTCTGCTTTCTTGACTCTGTCTGAATCTCTGCAATTTGTCAGTACTATTTGGTGGTTACAAAGGTACTCTTCATTCCAAATTCTCCGGAACAATTTCAAAATGGCAGCTGAGATTTTTACACAGAAATTTCATGAAACTCTCATTGCCGTTTTGTCACTGGGTGTCTCCTGTTTCCTATTTCGCTTCCCTCTTCACTCTTCTTGCTTCTCTGATATTATTTCCTTTTTGTCTTTGCTTTCACTCCCTTCTACTCCCCGGCTGTCAATATTAGTCCAGATCCAAAATAAATGAAAAACTTATTCTTCTTTCTTACTTTTAGAATATCTCTGCACAGTTTCAGATCTTCCAAGAATTCAAGTTGACGTCTTGGCCGGTAGCAGCTTGGTGTCGCTTAGTATTCAGCATTCTTCATAATAGTCTTAGTAATACCCGATCAATCAAAACCAAGGGATTATTATTATCGTTATTACATAAGTTGGACTTAAGTGGTCAATGGCTTCTTGGTTTTTTTCCTTTGGTTACGAGTTTAAAAAATCCTGAAAGAGGTTTGTCACAATTTATCTTCTATCTAAAAAGTAACTCTTGGTTTATAAACTCGAAGTTGATGGCTTTCATGCTGGTATTGGCGTCGGCGTTGAAAGATTTTTTTATAAAATTTTTGGACTTAAACACTTGATATATTGCAACAATTGTTTTTAAATTATCATCTTCAGGAGAACATTAAAACTGGTAGTAGAACTTAACATCTTAGAGAACAACCTCCTTTCAATTATAGTTGTACTAGAAGTAGTACTAATAGTAGTGGTAGTAGAAGGGGAGAGGTCTCTTGGCCCGGCTACTAGGCTCGAGCCATTTTCGCCAACCCCCAGAACTCCCCTCTCGCACTTTCACTCTCTCACGGTAAAATATACTTATTTATTTTATTTATTTATTTAAGTATCAACAGCCAATGGGCCAATTACAGACACTAATCAATTTTAAAATGATACATACATCTCTAACATAGAAATACATAAAACATACATTTAATTATTACTATAAAATGTTATATCTGACACAATTTAATATAGACCATCTTTCCAAAAGTTTTTAAAGCGACACCGTCTATATCTATATCTGACACATAAAGATTAAAAATGTTACATAAATAATATAATAGTGAACTTTTCTATAGGTTTGTCTTTGGAAACGCAAGGTAAAATGCTCTTAGAAGTTGTCCCAAAATATCGGGACAGTCAGTTTCATCTTTAAGGATTTTAAACATAGTACAAAGATATATTTCTGTTCTTCTTTTATTCAATGATAATC
This sequence comes from Oxystoma pomonae, assembly GCA_963921995.1. Taxonomy (NCBI): domain Eukaryota; kingdom Metazoa; phylum Arthropoda; class Insecta; order Coleoptera; family Brentidae; genus Oxystoma; species Oxystoma pomonae. The sequence continues at coordinate 85,883,605 of OY998166.1, read as the reverse complement.
TGTTAACGATACACAACCTCTTTGTGGATAAACACCGAATTTTCGGTAGTTTATAAACTTTCTTTGTACTCCTTCAATAATATTTATCCAATTGTTATAGTAAGGCCACCAAATGATGCTATTATACTTTAAAACAGGCAAGACCAATGAATTAAACAAATGTAAACTAACTTCAATATTAAGGTTTTTTGCTTTTCTAGCTATAAACGCTGAAATTTTTTGAGCGCTTTTAATCTTAGCAATATACCCTGAAAATTATAGTGTTGAATGGAAAGTTACTCCCAAATCTCCTTAATTGCTTTTTCTTTCTAGATTTTCATTATCTATTTTGTAATTATAATTGGTGGTATTCTGATCTAAAACTATCTTCGCGACACTAACTAGAAACATTTTCAAAATGTTTTTGAAGAAATATTTTAAAATCATCTGCAAAAGCTGCAGATACAGAACATTTTAATTTTGAAAAAAGGTTATTGATTGCAGCTATAAAAAGGATGTACTGTTGATTTGCAGCCTTTGAGTTCTACACATTGCCATGATATCTTTTATCGGAACCAGTTCCAAGATAAGATTATAAAAGTTTAATTAAATAGTTAGGCACCTCCATTTCTGCTAAAGCATTTAAAATAATCGTTTTATACTATTTTTAACCCAGGGTGAAAATACCCTTGGAATATTTTAACCGTTATAAAAACCGTTTTGCTGTATCCTTAACCGTTTCGATGTTACGGGCTGTCAAAGTTAAAAAATGTCAAAAAAGTTGAACATAGGTATAGGACGTTATACTTAAAATGTACCTAAAATATTTTGTTGAATCCAAACATACAAAAATATACAGAGTGTTCAATTTAAAATAAGAAAGTTTCTGCCAAGTTCTCCTGTAAGTGGCAACACTGCAAATATGAAAGTGAAAGTCATAAAGATAGTTTACATGGACCTAGGTTAGAATAGAAAGTTGGAAGTTTCCATTGTATAGTATATATAATAACATTTTTTTATCCGATAAATCGGGCAGTTCGAATATGGGCCACCAGTCTATATTGTTTGTCTAATTACTTTCCTAGCAGCGGAGGGGAGTGTACGTTAACTCCACGTGACAACACCTTATTTAGACATCTTAGGAGCAAGAGACTTTTTAAAAGAGAACGAAATTTTTCAAATGTAGTTCCTAAGCAAAGGGGAGTGTTCTGGGTGTACGCAATTTTTTACTAGGCTACGAAATAAGTACATAATTAGTAGAAAATTATGGCATAATTATTTTTTTTTAAATCTCTTTCCTAGGCAAAGGGGGGTGTGCCTTGGTATCAAGCTACACACCCCATAAAAACAAAAAAAAATGAAGTTATCTTGAGAGTAGGAAATTTTTTATAAGGAGATGAAATTAGTACGTAATTAGTACCAAATTCTGGCATAACTGGTTTTTTTCAAATCTGTTTCTTAAGCAGATGGAGGTGTGCCTTGATATCAAGCAAAAAAACCCATAAAAACAAAAAAAAATAAGTTATCTTTATAGTAGGCAATTTTCTAGAAGGGGACGAAATTAGTATATAATTAGTACCAAATTCTGTCATAGTCATTTTTGGTCGATCTCTTTTCTAAGCAGAGGAGGGTGTACCTTGAGATCAAACTACACACTCCATGATAAACATACAAAAATCTTAGGAACCGATGACTTCTGTAAAATAAAAGTAACCCTTCTTTAAGAGTATCTAATTAGTATAAAATTATGACATATCAGCTTAGCGCCAAGTCACACCCCCCACTTTTAAGTGCGAATAATCCCGTTATTCATTTAGTACAAAATTTTTTAATAGGGGATATAATTAGTACATAATTTTTACAGTATGCAAATTGAGTTTCGTTGCGTGTGGGGGGGGGTGTAGCTTGATTGAGCCGTTTTTTTAGATTTATTAGTCTTGTCTTTAATTTTCGTAAATATTCGTTTTCCTAGTGTTTTTGTGTTATAAAAAGCTATTTGATTGTCCGGTCCTGATAATTGTTTTTTTTTCAGATAAACCTTCAATATATTATGGTAATTTAAAGTATTTTTTCTCTGTTTGGGTATTTGTATTATTTTGCTTGTGTATTTATACGAGTTCTGTTTCTTGATATTTTTTGGTATAAAATTTTTTGAACAAGATCTTTGGTATAGTATTTTTTATTTTTAAGATCTGTAGTGATCAAATCTTCTGTTAGCTGCTTTTCCCGTAGTATTTTACATTTCCGTATACAACCCTCCTGAACCGGAAAAGCGTCCACCAACAGACGCGGCACTGTTAGTCGCTTAAAATTATGGTTACTTTATAGTTATAAATAAAAGCGTTTGTCCATGCCCGTACGGGGACGGAAATAGTGTTTCGGTCCCGTCAATGTGTCTAACTATCTTACGTCTGTGACTTCCTGCTTGCGACAATGGATGAATATAAATGCCGTGGCCATATAAACCAATAACGAAAACAAAAACAATGAGTGTCACATTAAAAAAAAAGGGAATTGAATTAAAATTTTAATGATTTTAATAAATTACCTAAAATCTAACTTTATAACTTTTTAGTAGCCACCAACTTACGCAAAAATTATTAATAAACCCTTTTCCGATTTTTCATTTTAAAAGTTGTACTTTTCCACACGATTTTACTTTCCCGCACGATTTTTTTACTTTTCCCTACGATTTTTCCACTTACGCACGATTTTTAATGTAACGCACGATTTGCACTTTAAAGGAAAATATTTAATTCAAGGAATACTTTAACTCAAACTACTGATTCTATGGGTACTGTTTTCCATTCCGAAAATTCATAGCCTTAGCCATTAAGTTAAAAAGTCACACGCAGGCACTTTACTAAAAAAATCATCCGGAGAAGTAAAATCGTGCGAAAAAGGAACTTTTCCGCACTAGTGCTAAAAAGTTACTTTTCCGTACGATTTTTGTGTTGTTAAAAATGAAGATATTTAGGAATAATAAAATAATTATTTGTCATTATGTAGCATTATTATAAAATATTTGTGTATTCAAAACATTTTTTTTTTTATTAATAAGATGGACAAAAACACTTGTGGGAAAAACCTTGTACCTAACTCTTGCGGAAAATGCATTTTCCACCCTTGACAACTGCCGTCGCGTGCGAAAACGTACCACTTTTCGCACTTTTTAGGTAAATAACTATTAAATATATGATTTTATGAGACACTGACGTCCGAAGAAATTGTTCCTGGGGCGGGACTTGAGTAACTGAATAGTCTTAGATAACCATTTTGTTCTTGATTTTTGGGCAAAATTTGGACTTTAGTATATCGGGGGGGGGGAGGGGGGAGAGACTTGAACTCCCCATTTAATAGTTATAGTAACAGATACATAGGTACAGGCTTCGCTACTTTCCTATAGTAGTGTGTGGTCGTCAAAATAACAATTTGGGACTTTTGAGTTTGGAATACTCTCTAGTATCGCGTAAAAGTGCACCTTACGTAATAATCACTCCCAGAAACGACTCCTTAGTGGTTTTCTTTTATAGTGTCATCTCTCCAAGGTTCCTTCTCATTCGTGAATTTGTAGTAGCCCCAACTGTTATTCGTTACTTATTTGCCTCACGTTGAACGCCACAATTAGAAAATAACTTTAAATTTTACAGCAACATCATAGTTGTATAATAATGTGGCAGTGTGGAGGAAATAACTTTTATGACGACTTCTAAGTCGCAACTCCTTCGGGGAATATAACAATAATAACTTTAAAAAGCACAGAAAATAATTTAAAAATCCTTTTACTAGTAAAACACACGATAGATCAAACATATATTTATTTGGAATCAGAACAAAGAGGCCATTCTAAATTTTTAAAAAAATATATACATACAGGCTGTTAAACTTAAAATAAAGAAGTAAATGTCAAACTACTACTATAAAAAATCATGCAACTTCTGTACATAAAACATTTTTTGAGCTCTAATACCAAGGATGGTAAAGGGGGTGGAAAATATGGTGGATCATCCAGCATTGAAAAATTGCCGAGCACGGGAGTATCTCATTAGCAGTTTAGGGGTTTTTAACATTTTTTATACTAATTAAAAATGTGACATACTTCGTTTTTGCAGTACCTACGTGCTTCTTATGCAGGAATTGTTGTTAAATCGATTTTTATTTTGCTACTGGTTAATTTTTGTCAGTTTTCGAAAAGTTTCACTTTAGTTTGTGGGTTACCAAACGGATTTGGTTTCAACAGTTTGGGTTTTTTTTTGCTTTTTCATAAACAATTTACACTCAAATCAAATCTTCATTAAATGTAGCTGCAAAATGTTGCCTATTTATATTTGTTAATTTTTTATTATTATTGCTAAAGATAAAAATAGTTACCTATATTTATGCACCTAGGTCAAACAGCCTGAGGCGTAGCCGAGATCTGTTACACGCTGAGAGCGTTAAAGCTGTTTTTGACCGAGTTACATACAACATTTTTTACACGACGACCATGTGAGAACTTTTATTATTAAAAAAATAATACTTAATATCTCCTAGATTTTCATACAAACTCGATTTCAATGGATATCGAGGAACAGAGTTCACCAAGTCTCCCCATAGGAAATCCTAGATGCCGCCGAAGAGCCAAAGAAGGATTTTGTGCCCGCGAAATCCAGAAAACTTTAAGAAAAGTTATATAAGGACAATTTTCTGTGGTGTTCAGAGAAGAATGTTCCTGAAAGTGGATGCCTAAAACTAAAAGAAGATACTTTGCTGGCGTACTTCAGCAAAAATGCGAAACGAAACAAGCCGTCTTCCCTTTGGAGCTATTATAGTATGTTGAAGACGACTATTATTGTTTATTGTTGTTCTTGAAATAAAAATTGAAAAAATAAAAAAAAGCTTGCTTTTCATTGCTTTTACATCTATGAAAAAACTGAAAAAGAAAAAACATATCTAGTTAAAAAAAATCTCTTTGTTTTGAAAAGCAAGCCGAACAGAAAAAAGCAAAATTACCATCAAATTTCAGCAAAAATCACTTAATGCCCGCCGGCGTTAAGTGAGCTCTAAGGCGTTAAAGTGCCACTTATCGCTTTAAAACGCGAGCGGTAAAAGACATTTTAACTAACGGTTGTGCACAAAATTATTTAATTGATGTCTACCTTTTTGTTAAAAACAAAAGACTGAAGAAAAATAAAATATTAATCTTCTTTAAATTAAATTTAATTTAAAATTAAATAGATGCCATTACCCCGATGAACTTTCTACAAATGTAAGTTTCCCATTTACATGGATAAATTCGACAGAAAAGTTTGCTAGCTTTTTATGTAAGATGATTAGCATTTTCACTGTACCATCCTACTTGTTTTTGTTTATCATAACTAATTGAGTTTGGCGCACGAGGATTGCATTTTTATGTGAGGATCACAATTCCTTGGTTTATAATGTTGTTGTAATATGTTCGTGTATGAACCATCATTAATTTACTTACGTTTTTGTGTATTCTATTAAAGTTTTACAACATAAACAATGTTTACTGTCTTTGTTTAATAAACTATAATTTATTATAACAGCCATAGACTAACTTGTGATGCTCACGAATACCGTATAATTAACTGTTTTTTTTTAGTATCACTGCGGCAGATACAAACGTCGGCTTTAAAGAAGGGAGAGTTCGATTTTTTTTTATTTAAGATTTTCTAAATAAAGTTTTACATAAGAAAACATTTTATGAAGAAATGTCCACATAAGGCAAAAGTTCTTTTCTAATAAAAGCAGTGAAATTACAGTATATAATAACCAGTTTGTTCCACAACATTTAAAAAGAATATTTTCTTTTTGGAAATGATCTACACAATAATTTAATTATTAAAATTTGTCTGCGTTTATCAGTTTAAACATAAGTACATTCGTAGTTGGCATCAGCAGGCACGAATAATCCATCCATAAAACCAAAAAAAAAATTATATATATTTTTTTTGCTGACAATGTAATCATTCAATTTAATGTAAAAAAACGCATGTCGCTAGCTGCTACGGTTCGTAAGTAATAATTTTTTTAAAAGTTTAACCCCCCCTTTCTATCCTCCAACCAACCCCCTACCCCCTCCAAGAACTAATCTGCCCATCGCCTGGTGACAAAGAATGTTTGTGCCAAATTTGCTTAGAATCGGTTTAGCGATTTGGTTATTATGTACCGGACAGACAAACACCATCCCAAAATTTTTTATTTTTGAGCCAAATAACTCATTTTTAGTAAAATTTAAAAAAACGTTTGTCCTGCCGATCGGTATTTTTATTAAAGCTTTAAAAATATTAATATCTTAAGTCGGTTTCAATTCATATTATAAAAAAAAAGATGTAGAATGCATTTTTATTAATAATTTTTGAGTTAAAACCGAAAAAAAGCTAAAACCGCGGTTAAAACAAAGCTAGAAATTGTAAAATTAAAAAAAAAAAACAAAAGCTTCTGGTAATGCACCGGCTTATGGTGTAGTATAGTTATTCTAAGCCACCAAAATTCAAATTTATAGCCAATTTTAAACCAAAAAAAAAATCTTGTTTTCCCATTGTCATAAATCACATTATTTTGTCCACTTTAAACAAACAATTTTTTAAGCCCGAGTTGTTAATTGCTTGACTACACTGGCTCGGTTTGTTTGGCTATTTTTGGCACTCTACACATCTCTTTACTTAAAAAATTTGTTTAGGAAAGAACAACAAATATTGAAAGATACTTAAAAACCGCATTTTACATTCTGAAGTAGCTGGCTAGATCTTCTCTTAAATAATTTCATTAAAATTTGAGTTTCATTCTTGGTAGCTACGTAATACTATAGTTGCAACTACCGACTTAAAACTGTCATTTTGTTGTTAAAAAGGGACTTCTAAAAGAGTTTGGTGAGGGCGAATAAAAAAAAGCAATAGGTACTTTAAGCTATTTTTTAAATACATCTATATTCTTATACATAACGCGTTAAAACAAAGCAAAAGGCACTCCATTTTACGAGCTTTTATTTAACTTGCTATGTATTTAACTATCTATGTAACGAGATATGTTTGTTCGGGTGGAATCTTGCAACGTAATTTTGACCAACTCCCCGACATCCGGTAGGCTTCAAAATTGGCATGCCTATATACTTACTACTACACAAGAATCTTGAAATTGACAGCTCCCCCCTACTCGAGGGGGGTGAAGGAGGTACAGATGAAGAATGCGCGATTTCGTTGAAATTTGGTGAGTTGGGGCACTTGAAGATGGAGATAACGAATTTCTAATCAGATTTTGAAAATTCAATATGGCGGATTCAAGATGGACGATTTTCGGTCATGTTTTGCTAAGCAATTTTAACTGACTTATCAACATCCGATTGTGTTCAAATTTGGTACGCGCGATTATAGTTCTGGTGAAAATACAATAATATAGTATTCTCAGGTACCCACCTTCCTCTAACGAGGGAAGTGGAGGAGGAAAAAGATTTAGTTTGTTCGATTTCAATCAAAATTGGCATACAGGGGATTTTCGGGAAGAGGATATGAATTTTTGATCAGATTTGAAAATTTAGAGTACAAATCTAAAAATTAAAAAAAAAATTGTGTTAAAAAAAATTGGACGGTGGGATTTACTAAAAGGGTTTAGTCTATTTTAGAACGGTCCTAAGTTTAAGTGAAATTTTTGGTTTTAAGCATTTTAAATCAACCTTTCTTGAGTTTTGGACATAGTTTAACGTATAAGAAGAATTTTAATAAATTTGTTTATTGAATAATCATCTTAACACAATCTTTTGTTGGCTTTAAGAAGAAAGTTTTCATTTAGAAGAAAAAAAATTAAAAAATTTAAACCCACGCGGGGTTTAAATAGGAAACACTCTCTAGAACAAATTAAAATGGGGGTTATATATCGCTCTAATTAAAAGATACCCTTTTTAATTAATTTTTCTAATTAATACTTGATGTCAAACAACGATTTAGATGAGTTATAATAAAATAAGGAGTAGATTAATTTTGTATTTATTTAAAAGGTGTTTTTATTTACGGAATGTATTAAAAAACTTAAATGCAAGTTTCGTTTACATTTCTGTCACTGTCAAAATGTCAGTTTCAAAATATTAGCTGCCTTTAAATCACAAACAACGGATTTCTTACCTCTACTTCTTTGAAATGGGTGGTGGGTGCGATTTTAGATTTTGTAAATAAATTAATATAGTAGTTTGGGTTTTTTTGTTGGGTATATTTTTCGTGCCAAATCAGTGACCTTCATTTATGTTTGTTTTGCCTCATAAATATATTTTTTGTTCTGAGAACGGGTTCAAAATATGGCGTTGTTCTGGACCAAAATTGGAGGTGTTTTATTGGCTAATGAACAACTTGGGATATTAAATAAGGTAAATTAATCTTTGTAAAAACGGTTACTTAGGGAAGTTATGAACGAACTTATTAATCAATTGCCCCAAAACAATCCTTTCTGGGGGCTATAAATTTAAACCACCCCCCAGAGGTGGTCTAAAAATCACCAACTGTATAAGCTCAAACACAGATAATGAAGTTATTATGTGCCAAATTTTTGACGTGTTCACCATTTGCCATTTTGAAACCTGTCAAAAAAAAATAGTTTTAGGGCATTTTCTCCTAAAATATGGTATATTTTGAGAAAAAAAGCAGTATTTCAGTGGTATTTTGCAATAAAAATACAAAATAGTCAATAACTTTATGTCTTGTCTGTATGGGTAAGTATTTTTTGAAAATTATTTTTAAAATTTAGTACCCCCCCAAAGGTGTAAATATTTAGACTTGTGGGGGGTACTATTTTAGATCTTAGTAAACCCCACTGTTAAAGAACAAGCTTTTATTAAATGCACTCAAAAGTAGAAAATAATTTTTATCTTTTGTATACCATAATAAATGCGATGGTCGCAAATTAAAAATTTTAACTTTACGGTGACAAAAAGAGAACTACAAACGAAGAAGAACTAAATTCTTCTTCTATTCGAATGATAAACATAATGCTTTTATCTTAAGAAACTGAGAACGGGTAAGATTGCCGCGCTTACCAAGCCTTTGAAAATGTCCTTAGGTTATAATAGTACGATATCTAAAGTTAAAATTTGTAATTTGCGCCCATCGCTTTTATTATGGTATAAGAAAGATAAAAAATGATTTTTTACTATTGAGTGCATTTAATAAAAGCTTGTTCTTTAAAAGTTTTTTTTAATAAAATTTTTTTCACTTATTTACGCCATTCTTCGAACCAGGTTCGATTTTATGGTGGATGCAATGATCGAACAGCTGATTACAATCGATGCGTGCGTGGCTGTGATCACAACTTTACGCCCGTCACGACGTAGGCAACAATATACTTATATACTTAAAATACACGCCCAATTGTGTGACGCCACTTTTGTTTGTTTTAATTTCTGTTTTTAATTTTACTCACATCAGAATCCACACTATCTATAGTGTACTATTATTTTACTTTATCTTTATTACAAAATAAAGTAATTATACTTTAATTATTAAAATAAAAACAAAATATCTGTAAAAACATCTGCCTTGGTACTTTCACTGATTAATTTTTCGATCATTAAAATGCGATTAAAACCGCTTTATAAGATTGCATTTTTATTTTTGGCGACACATGTTTTTATGTAAAAAATCGAAAACTGCTTGATTTTTAAAAAGTAAACACTAATGTCAACGTGAAACGTGGCATTCATATACCATCGGCCATCGCGGTCCCTTGAATAAACACGGTCTAGTATTTTTTTTGCTCCGCCCACCTGATGACGACACAAAGATATCAGCTGCTTTTTTTATTGATTTTTGTTGTTGATATTTGGGGCTAAGTTATTTCTGCAGAAGTTTTTGTAATAAAAATTGTATTTGTTCATCATTTCTTTTCTTTATTTGGTCCAAATTAAGTACCCAACGATATCATTTACATTATTTTTATGGTAGGTAGCTACATTTATGCACTTTTTTAGTGAAAACGCTCCATCATCAATGAAAAAATCAAAAAAACAAGGTACCTTATAGTTTTAAATTTACAATCAGATTTTTTGCCTATAGTATTCACAAAAGATCTAGCCTCTGGAATAATAAAATAATCACTCTTCCAAAAATCTCTGACTACACACAAATACAAAAAATAGCTTCCAAAACAGGAAACATAACCACTACGTACGTACGTTGCTATTGATCTTAATTTTTATTCACTGCAAGATCAACTCATGCAGGCCAAAAATAAATTTTGTTTACTTGTTCACTAAAAGTTATAATACAAGATAAAAGCAAAAAATAGCCCTGGCATCAATCATCTAAACAAAAAAAAAACAAAAATCCGAAAATTTAATTTAATTTGTCAAGCCTTCTTACAGTTTTCAAATGGCCGACGAAACTCAGCTGCTATCTTTGTGTCGTCATCAGGTCCAAGAGTGGGGCAAAATTACTAGACCGCATCTATTCTAAGGAACGTGATCGGCCATCACATTAAAGGGCATCGCGCTTGCGTAAAACGGCTGAAATTTTAATAATTTCCAGAGCCTTCTGGATTTAGATGATTAACCTCGCTTACAAAAATTTTCACGGGGATGCATTGCATTGCAAGTGCAATGCCGTATATATTAAGTTTATAAGCTTAGAACATTGAACTACTAGAAGGAGCGTTTTTTAGACCTAGGGCAGGGTGTTTGAGTTCAACATCTTCTTCTAGATATAGTAATAAAAATCTAGGTTACTATAGGAAAAAAACCTAAAAATGTATTCAAATAGGATGTACAACTATAAAAATAAGAAAAAAGTGCTATGGAAATCCCTATTCACACTGAAATTAATGACAAGCCGGCAACACAAACTTCCTGCCTTTGTTTACCAAGAATGGCCAAACATGACGAATTCTAACCTAATATTTAGTTAATATTTTAATTTAACGTACCTGTAAAACGAAATACTGCGGTCCCCCGGCTTCTGTTTCAACTTGCATATAATTATACACTTCGGAACCATTTTTCGCCACAAACTTTTCACCAAAAAATATCAAAAAAACACTATTGACAAGTGCTGAAACTTTCACTTTCAAACCAATAATGACATTCCAGAAAAAATCGAGAAACCGCAACAAACAATCAATGTCGCCACGTTGACTACAAAAGAAGATGTTTAAGGAAAACACATGTTAAATTTTCAAAAAACATCGAAAGTTTTAAATAGGTTGTGAGTATTATATATTGTGTATATTATCTTTTTCAACGTATATCCTAAACCTCATTAATTAATTAATAAATAATCGTCAAAATTTAATCCAAATTTAATAAGTTTTTTGTTTCATGATGTTGTTATTAAAATTGGCAACACAGTTTTCTTTCTCCCCTTTCCCCACTGTAGATGTTGCACATAAAAAATCAGTGTAACCAGACAGGCCAGACTCCTTCTAGTAGTTCAATCTTCTAAGTTTATAAGTATATGTAAGCAACAGTCACCTGTTCTACTATCACATCCACCCAGTACCCTCTCCAGATAGGCCGATCAACTCATACCGATTTAGTGTCCTTTTATCCACCTTCGCCGCCATTTTCACTCAAAAGTGACAGATAATCCATTAGTTTTCTGTCAAAATGGCGGCGAAGGTGGATAAAAGGACACTAAAACGATAACAGCTGATCGGCCTATGTGGAGAGGGTAATGATCCACCATAAAATCTAGCCTCGTTCGAAACATGACATAAACAAGTCAAAAAAAAATAAAATATTTCTGTCAGAATTGTCAATCAGACATCAAAAATATTTATCAAAAACTTTTATATATTTTAACCTTTTACACGTTTTTACAAATAATATACCACCAATCAGTCCAAGTTTGAGGAAAGAGTCATCTGGAAATTATATGGTCAAACGCCCACCGCAACAAAATTTATCAAAATTTGAAAATGAAATACGAAGTAAACAAATAATAGCAAAATATGAAATTATAGAAAATATTCCCGATGGAAACTGTTTATTTCGATGCGTAAGCCAATATCTATATATTCAATAATGAGTCTCATCATCTGGATCTAAGGAAAGGCGCTATAGAATACATTTACGAAAACTGGAACCATATTAAAGACTTTACATGTCCACCTAATAATTCCCCCAACAGAGATGAATACTATAACCTGATATCGAGAAATGGTATTTATGGAACTTCCGCAGAATGCTTAGCCCTTTCCGAGGTACATAAATTAAGTTTTGAAATTTTTTATTTGACAACCTTTGACAACATCCAAGAAATTGAAGATTCTCCAACTATAATTGCTAAACAAAATAATTAACCTCCTATTATGCTTTAACAAAGAATTTAATACAAGTGCGAATGATGAAAATGAAATTTCTTCTGAAATTTGTTTTAAGAAATTCTCATCCTCAAAAGGACTTAAGATACATACTTCAAAAACACACAATAACCATGTCCAAGATACCCTATGTTTCTCTTTGAGTAATGATTCCAACATTTGGTTTCAAAATTTATCGCAACCAGATCCTGTAACTTGTGATATATGTAAAAAATCATATAAAGGAATACAAGGTCTCAAACAATATAAGAAAATCAAATATAAATTATTGCATTTAGAAAAAGATTTGGAAGAAAACCAAACCATTATGTTTCTAGCTTGGTTAAGTATTTTTCAACTATTAAATGTTCGACTAGAATACTCAAAATCATTCCAAAAGGAGTTAGAAATACAATTGCAGAAGAATTTTCATCATTGCTTGACAAAGGTGCTACAAAAAATGATTATCATTCACGGGTTTGACTTTTTCTGTTTCCGTATGCTGTTTTACCAATGCCATGTAACTCAAAAAAAAAATCGTAAAGTCACTTTAACAACTTTAGTAAGAAATAACCTAATTTTGTGGCAAAGAAATAAATATCTAACTACGTTTGAGGTCTTATAACAATATAAACCAAGAATCAACAAAATTGAAGTAAAATGTCAAAACAAAAAGCCGAAGCATGAAATTCTCAATCAAAAGGTACGATCAAAAATATCTGAAGGAGATGTTAAAAATGCTATAACGATTTTAACATCAAATGACACACTTGCAGAAAGAAATGAAGAAGTACTAAAAATTTTAAAATCAAAACATCCAGAACCAGACAAAGATGAAAATTTTCAAGATGAATTTGACTTTGAATCAGAATTTAACAATGTTTCTACAGATGAAATAAAAAATGCAATTTTAGACCGCAGCATTTAAAGGATCTGGTGGGTGATGGTCTAAGTATTTTTTCTTCAAAATTATTTATATCGTTTTCAGCTTTTATAACTCATATTATATCGGGATTTCTTCCTAATGAAATTCGTCCTATATTCTTTGAAGCAAATTTATGTGCCTTCAACAAAAAAGATAATGGAATACGCCCCATTGCTGTGGGTCTATGACTCCGCCGCCTAACTGCCAAAATAGTTTGCAAAAGAATTTCCAATTCACTAGGCAATATGTTTCGTCCCCACCAACTAGGTTTTGGTACAAAATGCGGGGCGGAGGTAGCTGCCCACTCAATGAGACGTTTTCTTAATTTTTCTCATAAAAAAGATAAAGCCATTTTAAAAATTGACTATAAAAATGCTTTTAATATGGTTAATAGAAGTAAAATATTATCGAGTGTAAAACAATACATCCCAGAATACTTTAAGTACATATCACAATGCTATAGATATAATTTAATACTTTCTTTCGGTAACCAAGAAATTTTGTCACAAAGGGGAGTTTAGCAAGGGGATCCCCTTAGGCCTCCCCTTTTTTGTGTAGCCATTCAACCCATAGTAAATCTTATGAAATCTGAAATGAATTTATGGTACCTTGATGATGGACTGATTGCGGGAGATCTAAATACCGTTTTAGAGGATTTTAAAAAGATAGTCAACTACAGTGAAAAAATCGGTAAATTGTCAAAAATGTGAACTTGCAATTATTTCAGAAAATCCGTCACAAATTACATCAGAAATTGATAAAAAAAATTAATTTTATAAAAATACTATCAAAAAATCTTAAATTCTTAGACTCACATATAGCTTACTATTTACTTAAACAATCTTTCTTACACATTGCGATGTGTCCCTTGCTGGAAATACCTTGAAAGTATGGAAAAATATGACAACATTTTAAAAAACACTATTCAAGAAATTAGTAATTGTGATATAAATTTGAAATCTTGGCTACAGAGCACCTTACCAGTTAAATTGGGTGGTTTAGGAATAAGGGATTTATGTACTCTATCAGTGTCAGCTTTTTTGGGTTCGGTGAATGATATAACATCACTGGCTAATATTGTTCTTCCGGACTATATCTCAACTTTAACTGATTCAGATTTTTGAAAATTTTTGTTCTCTCAAACAACATGATTTGGACTTAGAGATATGCGAAGTTCGTTACGTTAATTTATTCAATAGTTGTGACTCAGTACACCACAAAGCACGTTTTTTAGCTCTCCAAGCCCCCGAAAGTAGCTCCTGGATAAATGCTCTTCCAGTCACAACCGTCGGAAACCTTTTAAATAACAACACTTTTAGAATTTCCATAGCTCTGAGACTTGGTCTTCTTGTGTGTGTGTGGAACACACCTACGTTTGCGGCGAAATAGCAGATGCTTACGCCTCACAAGGCCTAAGGTGCAAAAAAAGCGCAGGTCGTGTTTCGAGACACAGGGAGATTAATGACATCATTAAGCGAGCTCTAATTTCAGCCGAATTCCCGGCTGTATTGGAGCCGCTTGGTGTTTCTCGGAGCGATGGAAAGCGAGTGGATGGAATGACACTTGTCCCATGGAAAATGGGCAGAGAGCTGCTCTGGGACGCCACATGCAGTCACTCGTTAGCTCCTTTATACTTTAAAAAAAAACATCTCAAAATGCAGGAGGGGCTGCATATATTGGAGAGCAAAAAAATCATAACAAATACAAAGACCCGAAGGACAGATACATTTTTGTTCCATTTGCTGTGGAGACTTTTGGCCCTTGGGGTGATGAAGCAAAGAGCCTGGTCGCTGAAATAGGCTCAAAATTACCGGATAAAAGGGCTCGGAGTTTCATCACCCAGAAGGTCGGAATTGCCATACAGCGTGGAAATGCTGCGTCTGTGCTTGGAACGCTCCCAGAAGAGTTAGGTTTGGAAGATTTTTTTTTATTATGTAGATAAAGTTATGAAAGTAGAGTGGGTGTGTGCGAGTCGAGTTTGTTTATTTCATTTTGTGTTGCTTTATGTACGTTAAATTTTATATACATTACCGTTTTACAATAGATAAATAGATCTTTATTTCCTATATTAGGAATAAAATATATAGATATTATATGAATATGGTTTGTCAATTTTTATAATTTAGAACAATACAATATACAAGTATAAAAAATTGTAAAACAATTAAGTATTATAATACATTTATATATACACAGTGATATCGCAGAATTTTTGCAAGAACAAAAAAAAAATAAAACAGCTGTCAACCCCAAAAGCACCAAAGACTTACCTTTATGAAAAGAATGAATTTTACATATTGTAATCGTAGTCTCCAGTTTCGCACTAGAGCAGTACGGTGCAACCTGATGGAAAAGGATTTATGTAAAAGACAATATACTTCCAGAGTGCAGTATCGGCAGATGTACCTCCATTTTGAGAAAAAATTAAGCGTTTAGTACGTAGACAGATAAAATTATCTTTACAGAAATCCTAAGATCTGGAGTTGATAAATTTGAAAAGGATTTAGTAAGGGTGAATAAAAAACAAAAACAATTAATGGCGAGCTTGTGAAAAATTTTCTAAAGACGAAATTTCATGACTCTTTGAACTTAAAATAATTGCTCTAAGAGGGTACTTTGGAAGTGAAGATTGGGACCCGTCTAGAATTTGCCCCCATTCTTTAAAAATTGTCATTGGATAATGAAGAAAACTAGAATATTACAAACAAAAAATTGGTGCTAGGAAGCACGGATAGTAATCAATTATTTTATGTTGAAAGAAAATGAAAATATTTCGAAAACTGTAGCTTTGAAGGATTTGAACCTATTATCAAAATTTTTGGGTAATATTTACGAAAACCAAAATCTAAAAACCGCATATCAATAGCTCCTTTACTTCTAAAGTCATGATTTTTTGGAATATATTTTAGCGTTTTTTTAAATAATCGGAAACTAAAGCTCCCACAAATATACACTTTATAACAAAATTTGTAGTCCATATTCATGAAAACTTGAATCAAAAAACCGTATATCGCTACTTGCTATTGTTCCAAAGTTATATTTTTTCTTTAAATTTTATCCTCCTTTTTCCCCCTTCACTCCCCCACCCCTACTCTACGGCGATATAGGATTTTTCTACCAAATTTCGTTAAAATCGATTAAGGCGTTCTTGAATTATCGTGTATACAGACAGAAAACAAACCGACAGACCGACAGACAACTTTTTTTTCGTCGATTAAGGTATTTTGGAGCCTTAGTAACTCATTTTTGCTAAAATTAAGAAAAATTAAAATTTAACGATTTTAATAGTCCCCCATACCATATTGGTATGGTGGACTAAAAATTAAAGAAAGACATTGCATTTTTCAAAAATAAATACAGTTTGGCTCCCCAATCTAAAACCACAGTGTAATATAATTTAGCATTAGTAGACTGTGCTAAAATAACACAGACGGCGCACACTGGTCCGGATTGCAAATCTGAGAGGACACGTGCATGTTCGCTTATATTTTTGAATGATTAAATTAAAAGAGGTCTAGGGATACCTAAGGAGTGCCCAATTATATGTTATATTTTTATTAATTAAAATGTCGATAAGCGATTAATTCCAAATAATTAGATTTTACAGCAAAGATAATAGAAAAGAAATATTTATCAAGTCAGAAAGACATAACTATTTTTTCATTAAAAGCAGTAAAAAAGTAAGTATTTAAAGATGGAAATTTCGTCCCAATAACTTAGTTTTAAACGATATCGCAGAAAAGGCAAAAGTTACCCCATTTTCAAAACTCTCGCAATTTAATTCAAGAAGGGCAAAAATTATTATTAATTAAAGAAATGTCATTGATTAGCTACGTTTTAAAAGTTCAATATCTGGTTTTTTGTTAAGTGAATTAGTGATACAACAGTTAACAAACACAATATAGGTTAGGTTAGGTGGTGAGGAGGTGATGTGATAACACCGATTTATTTTCAGCTGTGGGAAACCGAGATTTTTGTAAGAATAGTATAGACAATTATAATATTTCTGTTTTAGAAATGAATTTCAATAGAGGAGGAGTATTTTATAAAAATGCAATTTGAGATTTTAATGGAATTATGCAAAAAATAAGAAGTTTTGAGAAAACAGTCCGATTTTATGTAATCTAATTTCTACAAACATGAAAAAAAAGATTTTTTGCCAATTAGTATTTTTTTTAGTATCAGCTATTAGTATTTTTTTAAGCGACCGGAAAATAGCCCTTTTCCGTACGATATTTCGTACGGAAAGTACTACATAACGAAATATTTCCAGTCTCACGGTAATTTAGAGAACCTTTTTTCTTCCATCGCAAAATTCAACTGGATTATTTCTAAAAAATGTTCACCTGTACAAAATCTTTTCACCTGCTTTTATATTAACCAGAGTACGTTTACACGTAAGAAATTTTATGATTTAAATCTATTTAAAATGATAAAAAAGCCAAAAAATAACTGCTACCAGAGTAAGTTTATTTATATAATAACCAAGGGTGTTTTACGACAATTGTTATATAAATTTGTATATTCGATTCAAATAGTTTTAACTTTCGAATTTTATATATTGTAACCATAGTGCTAGCCAACCTGCTAGCGGTCTATTTTGTTTGTCTATTACATTTGATATCTTGGACACCTGTTCATTGGTATTTTTTGTCGACTTACAATAACACAGATTGAGTTTCGAATGGTATCTGTTTTTTTTAACTGAGTACCAAGCCAGTTTTTATTTGGTCGGTAATCAGTGAAAATCTGGTTGATTAATGAAATCGAAAATCCATTTCCTGAGCAGGTGAAATGTTTTAAAAAACGAAAACCTGTTGGGTTAGTTAGTGTATAACGAACATTTTGTTAAAAAATACTAAAAAAGCTCCTTATATCAATAGGTCTACTTTTATTTTGAGAAACTTTAGTACAATTATACCCAGTAAACGCAAAAAAACATTCGAGAACATAAATATTCCAAGAATATTCGTATTAGATGATAATAATGAGTTATAAATCGATTACGGGCTTTTCGGGTTCTATTTATATGATACGGATACTAATATTTTTTTAAAATATTTCTGTAACAAATTCTTCTGTATATAAAAGCTGTAATGCAATACAATGTAATATAATATAGAAGTATTACTTAATAAGGGACACATTTAAGAGGGTTTTTGTTTATAACATTTTATCCAACGAAGGTTCTTAGCATATTACAGGTATATAAAAAAATAAGGATATTCTACTAATATTAATAGTACATGAAAAACCCTCTCTGTAATTGATTTATATCACATTTATATCATCTAGAAGGAATATTCCTAGAATATTTCTTGGTTTGCTGGGTAGGAGATGTATCTCTGTGGGTTGCATCTTGTGTTGTGACGTAGAGAAAAAAATGGCGAAAATATTTAACTACACGCTTCACAAATGGTGGCTAACCAAGCATAACTATCGAAAGGGGCGAACTTGTCAACCCTTTAATATGTAGCAAAACAAATTATCCCAAATTAGCTTGAAATTGAAAATTAAAGTCTTGGTGCATGTTTATGGGAAATAAAATAGTTCATTAGTCAATACCTATTATAATTCTATTTATTTTCAATATTTATTGAACATTTGGGTGGGCGAAATGCTATTTTCGAAAAGAGTATTTCACTATTCGGTTCTGATGTGAAGCCTTTGCAAGCAAGTTATAGAGAACTTCACAAATTTCGGTTAAGTTATGTGCATTATAATAATAGTATTTGTGCAATTAACTGCTCAAATTTTGCTGTCCGAGAAGAAGCTTTCCTTGTTCAGCAGCTGCTCTGACATTAGGTTTGTTAAAGTACCCTGTACAGTTTTACATTTTCTATGTTTGACTAACCTATATTGGTGTTACTGTTTATGTATTTTTGATTAGTTTGATTAAAAAGTCTTTTCACGGCCCTACATTATTTTCACTTCTTCTAAAGTATCTTCTAAGTGTTTAATGACCAGACCGGACATTGCATATGCTGTTAGCATTGTGTGAAGAAATTTGGAAAATACATCCATACATGACGCTTCAAAGGTCGAGAGAATCTTCCGATATTTAAAAGGTACAACCGACATTGACTTGGTACATAAGTTTGATGTACAAGAAAAATTGGAAACATTTCGTGACTCAGGTGGAGATCAAACAGCAGGTTGTTCAACATCTGGAGTTCTTTGCATGTATGTGTGTGTGCTGAAATATCCTAGATGGGCCAAAGACAAACCTTTTTCTACCACAGAAGCAAATATAATAGCTGCAAGTGAAGCTGCCAAAGAAATAATTTGGATGGATAAGTCAACACCAACATTAAAAGTGGGCAGTGAAGCTTTGTAAGAGAGTTAGTACAAGAAAATTTAGTAGTTGTTGAAAAACTTGCATCTGAATTTCAACTAGCTGATCTCATGACAATGCCGCTTTTTAAGCCATGATTGGAAAAGTTATTGGTATGGCCAAACAGTTTCACATTTTCTTTGTTTGACCAACCTATATATTATTGTTGTTATTGTTTATTTATTTTTATTCAGTCTGGTTACGTCACTACTACTATCTCTAAAGTATTATAAAACGACCAGTTCAACATCCCCAAAGCGACGAAGATTTTGAATACTGCCTTTCCGTGTAGAGAAGCTGTTGGTGCCTTTATGTATTTAATGACTCGCACCAGACCAAACATTGCTTATGCTGTTGGAATTGTGTCAAAAAATTTGGAATATCTATCCGTACATCGACGTTTCAAAGGTCACGAGAATCTTCCGATATTTAAAAGGCACACCAGACATTGGCTTGGTATGTAAGTTTAATGTACAAGAAAAATTGAAAACATTTAGTGAAATAGTTTTTATAACAAAAGAAAGATTAAGTAAAAACATTTTCATCTTTTAAATGCAGAATAAAATATAAAAAAGAAAATACATATAATTAAGTATTTTTTCATTAGAATGGAACACAAAAAAGATTTATACCACTGATGGGTAAAACACATTATATTAACATCACTATATCTACAAAAACTGACCTACGGACATACATAATACAATACATAATACAACGTAGGTGCAATGCAAGTGTTGCAATATCCTAGATGAGTCAAAGACAAACCTCAGTAGCTCTACGACAGAAGCAGAGATAGTAGCTTCAAATGAAGCTGCCAAAGAAATAATTTGGATGAAAAGGCTTTGTGAATAAATTGCTCCCTTTAGGTCAATACGAACATTAAAAGTGAACAGTAAAGCTGCTATTCGATTATCACAGAACCTCGAGTTTCATCGCAGAACTAAACATAAACACCTTAGGTACGCTTTTGTGAGAGAAAGCAGCTTTTTAAACCATGATTGCGAGAAGCTATTGGTATGGCCAAACAGTTCAATAGAGCTGTGTAACAAATTGTCAAAGTCAGCCATTAATCACGTGATGGCCCTTTAAAAATGGTGGCTGTTGGGTAAACAAAGCTATTTTCCATAAGACGTAATGCTAATAAAAATGAAAGTTTTGGGAAAGGGGTATCAGATTCAGATTAAACAAAGTGCCTATTTTATATTATATTTCTGAATCGGGGAGAATTGAGCATTTTGTCGAAATGTTAGAAATAAACTCAAAATTCGCAGTTTCAAGAGGCAATCTTTGTCTCTCTCGTACTTGCACAGTGTGGATAGGCATTGGTCTCTCTCAGTTCAGCTTGAAGAACAGGCCAGATCGGCTTGAAGAGAGACAGTTGCGCTATCTGATTTGAGAGAGACGACGTTATCTGAAATTACACGGGTGCGACAGAGATATATAGAGGGACATTTCCACGTTTAATTGGGAATTTTGAGCTTATTCTTAAAATTTCGGCAAAAAATAATTTTGCCTAATATTCGTCATTTTCTACTTTGCCAAACTTTTTATTTAAGTTAGCATTACGTCTTATGGAAAGACGGTTTGTTTACCCTACAGCGGCCATATTATTTTGGTTAGACTACCCTATAATAAAGTACTCTGTACAATTTTACATTTTCTATTTTTTACCAACCTATATATTATTGGCGGTATTGTTTATTTATTTTTAATCAGTTTGATTAAAAAATATTGTCACGTCACTCCCGTTATTATTTTCGCTTCTTCTAAAGTATCATAAAACGACCACTTCAAAAAGATTAGGGCTATGTACATCTAGGATTGCACTTAAATAGAACAACATGGACTGTGCATTTTTAAATTTTGCTCATTTGAGCGTTATTGCTGGCAGTGAAATGCGCTGCATGAAATAAGGAAGAACAATTCTTGTTAATTTTCGCTGTCTGGCAGCAAATAAACTCATAAATTAATAAAAACACTTTATGCAGCGTTTCTATGAAGACCTTGACCCTTGAAGATGCGAATTGGGTTAAACGATTTTATTTATTTTAGTTGTGGAGTGTGTTAATCCCTGCTTTTTTGGGACACCTAAAATTTTAAATAACAAAGGTTTTTAGTTATGTTAAGCTAGGAACATACGATGCACCTTTTTCATGCATCAAATTTTCTAATAACAGGTCAAAATGAGACACAATCTGCTTGCGTCTTTTTTATTTTGTGAAAACTAAATTTGATGCATGGAAAAGTTGCATCGTATGTTCCTAGCTTAAGAAATAATTTCGTTATTTTATCTTTTAACAAGTAATTAAGCAGTTTAATTTCTATTCCCCAATAATACTGGCGAATTTTGGCCAGTTAGGAAGATAATCAGTTGATTAGTTAAATTTTTGAATTGAAGGTTCCAGGTTGTGTGATATTTTTATTTGTAGGACTCCAAAAAACATTTCGTTTTTTTTTGGGAGTTTTTCAAGAGACAAACAGGTCCTAAGAAAGTAAGATTCTGTTGTGGCGGTACATTTTATTTTTATTTGTTATTTAGCTGTACAACGATGACCTAGACATCCTGGATATCAAGGGCAAATCTAGGGGGGGTGAGTCATGGGGGTCATGACTCCTCCCTGGGCGGTACACATCTTGTTTTTTTAATATCTAAATAAGAAAAATACTTCGACATGGACTTCATATCTAGCTACTTCCCGAAATTCTATGTTAAATTTTTATAACATACGACATAGTTATTTACCTTGTCACGCTCTCTTGTAGTTTACGTCTAAGCTTTAGTATCGTCCGTAAGTGCGCAATTAAAATCGTCTTGAGATGGTCGTGAAATTACCATTATTGGTTGGTCGTAGGTAAAAACTATTGTGGAATCAAAAAGACTGACGTAACATTCATAATCCAGTGCCCATCTGGTAATATTATTTTCGCAGGAGCCTCAGATCCCTCTTCTAGACTCCATCATAAACGACCTTCAGGAGCGGTTATCGTCAGAGGTACTAACGGGATTGGCGCTCCTCTTCGTGAAAACGTTCCAATGGAAGTGGAGGAAGTAATTAATCGTTTCGCGAGAAGACAGAAGAGTAAAATTGATTTTGTAATTTGATCCCCTCTTACCAAAAAGCTGAATCCGCCCTGGCCAGATATTTTCCAGGATGGATTGCTGACGGCTCAATGGGATAGGCCAGATTAATTTGAATCATTGCACGAGCTAGAATTATTTCGTACCATTTCGTCTTACCAAGCCAACTGTCGGGAAATTGTTAGACTTTTTAAACAGAAATATTAACATTGAGGTAACTCATCTTCTTAACAAAGAATTCACCTTATTTTAAGATTTTTATTTGCAAATCACCCATCTTCTCTTACCCATAGAACCCGAAAAGACAGGACAAGATTTTTTGCAAATCTGTTCTTTTTTTAAACGGCTGCCTAGGTTTTTTTATTTTTACATTTTTCTTCCAGTATTTTCGGGTACAAATAAACAATTGTTTTTATCCTGACAAAAACAGGTTAGGAGGTTTTAACACACAACTATTTACGACTTTTTACGACTGTTCCCAGCTTATAGATGGCGCTAGATCATTTATGCAGTGTTGCCAGAATGTCGCCGAAAATAACTAATAGTTTCGAAACTTCACGAGAAAAAGTATTGGTGGATATGGTTAAAAAGTAAACTATCAGTTAGGATTAATCATCAGTTTTTTAACAGATGGTTACACTTCTGCAAATAATAAGTGAATTCACTTTTTCCCCCAGGTGCGTTTTTGACTAAAAGCGAAAATAGAAGTTTATTTTGACTTTTGACCAGTGCGGTTTTGTATATTTTTAAAAATGTTGTTGTTGCCTAGTTAAACATTTTCAAAGTTAATGATTATTTTATATTTATGCAAAATACCACTAAAAAACTGCTTTTTAAAAAAAAATATACCATATTTTAGGAGAAAATGCCTTAAAACTATTTCTTTTTGACAGGTTTCAAAATGGCATTATCTGTGTTTGAGTTCTAAAGTTGGTGATTTTGCAGACCAACTCTGGGGGGTGGTTTAAATTTAAAGCCCCCAGACAGGATTGTTTTGTGGCAATTGGTAATAAGTTCGTTTATAATTTCCCTAAGTAACCGTGTTTTCAAGAATTAATTTACCTTACTTAATATCCCAAGTTGTTTATTAACCAATAAAACACCTCCAATTTTGTCCCGAAAAACGCGGCCATATTTTGAATCCGTTTTCAGCACAAAAATATATTTATGAGGGCACTACGAGGCAAAACAAACATTAATGAAGGGCACTGATTATGCACGAAAAATATACCAAACAAAAAAAACTCAAAAAAACTATATTGACTTATTTACAAACTGAAATTAAAATATTGAGGTGATCTAAAAGTTCAGTCAAGAAAACTTTCCTTATTCAAAGTCCACTCATATCAAAACTGTAGCTTTCATCAGTAGAGGTTGGTGCCAACTGACATTTCGACAGTGATTGAAGTATAAAAAAAACTTGCATTTAAGTTTATTAAATAAAAACACCTTTTAAATAAATACAAAAATAATCACTCCTTGTTTTATTATTACCCTCCTAAATCGTTGTGTGACATCAAGTATTAAATGGAAAAATTAATTAACAGTAAGTTTTAATTAGACTGACATATAACCCCAATTTTAATTTGTTCTACAGAGTGTTTACTATTGAAACCTCGCGTGGATTTAAATTTTTTAATTTTCTTTTCTTCTAAATTGAAACTTTCTTCTTAAATCCAAAAAAAGATTGCGTTAAAGATAATTAATAAACAAATTTATTAAAATTATTTTTATAAATCAACCTATGTCCAAAACTCAAAGAGAGTTGGTTTAAAATGCTTAAAACCAAAAATTTCACATAAACTTAGGACCGTTCCAAAATAGACTAAACCCTTTTAGTAAATCCCACCGTTTAATTCCAGTTTAGTTGGCGTTCATGAAAGTACAGTTTTGGTCATCAAAAAAATCATGTGTGGCGATCCTTTCTGGTAACATAACTGTGCGTCATTTGATAAATAATTCTATTAATCCATATTTGTCAAAATGCCTGCAACGATCATGCAGTTAAGAATTTACTTTGTCCATTGAGATCCGGTTTCGGATATATATTATGGACTTATTTGTGCCTATATTCTTTTTTATCAATTGATACTTGAAGCTATTTTACTAGCTTTACATTGCAGAAACATGAACACTTATACAATTAATAATGAATTCAAACAAACCGTCTCAACTGTATGGGGAACCCACAAAAAAGCCGAATTTACAAAAACCAAAACACAATTGAACAGAAAATAAAACGTCCGAAACAAAACATAAACGAAAACGAAATACCCTGGGGCCTAATTCTTGAATCTCGAGAGAAGGAGCGATCCCTCAATAAGAGGGATCAATCCCGGGGAATGATCGCATCCCTCGAAACAAAGATGCTTTTCCTTGAAACCTTTTTGAAATTTTGGATTGAAAATTGTACATTTTACGCGCATGCTTATCTGAGAAATGGGATCGATCCCTGACTTTGGAGTTGGGGAGCGCGAACACCCAATTTTTGATAAAATGGAATGATCGATCACCGCTCAAGAATACGAAATTCGTTCGACTTTGGATCATTCGACACAAATCTATGTCGTTCCCTGCTCAAGAATTAGGGCCCAGAAAATAATGGATTCAAATATAATTTTATGGAATTTTAATTTACTCCATCCTTATAAGATATTAATATAGTTTAACCGATTGTTTTTTGTAAGACCCGAACAGATACGATAAGTGTGTCCTAACCATATAACTATCCCTGACAGCATCATTCGTACCATGGACGTACATTTTACGCCTTTACGTTCCGGGACCTACTAGGTACGTACGACGTACGTACAAAAGTGTACGTAAAACGTACGTATATTGAAAGGGTATTTTTAAGTTATATTTAGGTCTTTTCTGGTACATACTTACTACGTTATTAAGTTGTCATAACTTGGACGTAGTTCATTTATGTAACATTTCTCTCACTTGTAAAGCAAACTTTAAGTATTTTTCATTCTCTTAAAATAATTGATATTTTATGAATAGTCATCCTCCGTCAGAAACTCTTTCCCGGAGGGTCAATCATGAGAGAAGAGTACTGAGGATTTTTTAGGCTTTAAAATCGCCGCCCCCTCCCCAGGCATAAAAAAATATTTTGTGTTTTATTTATTTACGTCCCTTAAGGTACGTACCAAAACGTCTCCTGTACGTATCTTTTACGTATATCGTACATTTTACGTCCAATTTACGTCTTTTATTAGTCCACCGCAGGACCTACAAAGTACGTACTTGTTAGTGCACAAATGTACGTACATGGTACGTGTTTTCTATGTCCCAAGGACGTACCTAAGACGTACATAGCGTTGAAAAGTGCACGTAATATGTACGTCCCTAGTACGTACAATGGAGTTAGCGTACGTATTATGTACGTACTCTTCGTCCGAGCCTTAGTTACGAGGTACGTACCTGGTACGTAACTTTGCTGTCTGGGATGAGATACTATAACGGCCCTGCCCTTCCATTTCCCAAAAGCAAGCAGTAGCGATAATAACTCTTTCAATCAAGTTGGCCTGGAAAAAATGCAGAGCTAGAAACGCTTCTAGGCGCGAGCAAACTGCGTCAGGCATGCGCAGTAGATTTCTTGCCTTTGGCCTTGCCCAGGGCTAACCCTGATTTTGAAATTATTTTCTTTGTTTTTTAAAGTACTTGGGCCGTTATACAAATAAATAAATAAATAAAATCGTCTTTATTAAATTAATAAATTGTACGGATGAAATGTAAATTGTATAATAATCTCAAATTGATGCTTTTCATGGCGAAGTCTAGCTGTTTTAGCTACTCGTACTTAACCACAAAAAGCATCCAGACAGTGATACCGAAAACATAAAGTAATAAAATCAAAATTAAAATAATTATAAAAAAATATACTTTCGAAAATTTATAGTACCAAAATTTGTACCTGCAAATTTCTTTTAACAAAAAAAATAACATAGATAAGTAATAAAATAGTATTAATGATACACATGTAAAAGAAATAGTAATAACATTTAAGAAAAAAAAGTAATATGTACAATAACAACCCTATAACAGGCATATGACCTCTCAGGATTTCTATTCTACTCCTGATTTGTGTCCTACCAAATCGAAGTAGAAATACATTGTCGTTCAGGGATAAAAGAATTGATTTTGATCACCTAGCTTACCTAAACGTATAAACCAAGACTAGAATTTACGTAAGATATAATTATTATAGAAATTAGAAAGTCAAAATAAAAAAAAAATATATGACCAAAAATTATAATAAATTTAAATACATGCGACCTTGCATATACTTAACTTTTAATTAATAATTTGTATTAAAATATTCAGAAAATAGCATAAATGTTAAAAAAATACATTTCTGCTCATAAATTTTTTGGAAGCTCTCGACTGACACTTATTACCATATGGTAGTTTGACATTATAAAAGTGGCATTTTGGAATCTAAATTATTTCTATAGATTTCTGCAATCGACAAGCTTTTTATCACCTTGTTTATCTAGGTAGGACATTTCATCATAAACTTGATAATTGCAAATGATGGAAAAAAAATAATTTAAAAAAAATGGTGCCGAAATGCACGGATAGTCCACCATACAATAAATTATTTTATGTTGAAAGAAAATGAAAATGTCTCGAAAACTGTAGCTTTGAAAGATTTGAACCTTACAACAAAATTTTTGAGTAATATTTACGAAAACCAAAATCTGAAAACCGTATATCAATAGCTGCTTTACTTCTAAAGTTATGATTTTTTTATATATTTTAACGCTTTTCCAAATAACTCGGAGACTAAAATAGGAAAACCATATATCGCTACTTGCTTTTGTTCCCAAGTTACAATATTTTTAAATATTTTATCCCGCTTTTCCCCACTTCAACCCCCCACCACCCTAACCACACAACATTAGTAACTCATTTTGGTAAAATTGAGAAAAGTCAAAATTTTACGATTTTATTAGTCCCCCATACCATATTGGTATGGTGGACTAACTAAAGTAAAAGGCGTGTTTTAAATTTTATTTTTGTTTTCAAAATTTCTAAGAAAAAAAATCATATTGGTAAAGAAATCAACATTTCCAAATTTACAAAAGTGTCAATTTGGTTCGTTTTTTACACTTTTTATTTTAATCCAAACAGATTTTATAACCTGTAAATAAGAATCTAATATAAAAAGATCGGTAGATTTTTTTTTCTGTTTATGTTAGTTTACGTACAAGTTTAAAATAAATAAAAAACCCAATAAACCTTGAAATTTTACCCAGCATTTTGTAAGTTATCTAAACCTTTTTAAATCATCAAACATTTCAAAGACGGTCTCGTTGATCTATGCTGTTTATAAGAAAAAAAAATAATTTGAGTAAATGCTACTATGGTATTTGACAGTGAAAGTGTTTTCTTTTAATACCTTCATGAAAAACTTGATTTCAGTAACTATGTGCAGATAACTAAAACATGGCTTTTTTGGTTACCGATGCAAAAAAACTTTTTTTTATCACGGACGCAAAAGTAGATTTCTATCTGATTTCTATCCAAAATTAAAGAAAAATAGCGTAAAATAATCATATTTAAAAAATCTAAACATTATTGCCTCAAAATTAAGCCATTTCCGCCAATTTTCACGAAGTATTTACAAAAAAGTCATTTAAAAGCATCGTCAAAATATCAAATTGTTAAAGATTAAAATGTTGCAACAATGAACGTCACCGCGTAAATGGAGCTATGGAAACCATTGTTATTTAATTTACCAGCCGCCTTGATTTATAGTGTAAAGATGGTGTGTTACGAGAAGTGCTCTTCGTTCGAGATTTTGAAAAGTATTTTCCTGTTTTTCTTGAATTTTTTGACAAAGGTATTAAAAAAATAGTGTGAACAGCTCGCGGCTAAACTGTGCTTTTTTTACTCGCGTTTTTAATTACCTCGCTGCGCTCGTTATTTAAACCAACGATTGTAAAAAAGCACTATTTTATCCACTAGTTGTGAAGACTACTATTTCTGTTATGTTAACACTCCTGTCCTGGCGAATTTTACTTATTATTTTTTGTAGAACATAGGCGTTTTCTAGCGTTGAAATTGTTTAAAATGTTTTTAAAAAGTTTGAAACATTTGTTTTCTCGCGTTGCAACGGTGACGTCACATCGAAACGGGTTAAAAATATTTTGAAACGGAATCCACTCTAGTTTCAAAACTGACGCGTGCGTAGAAGATACGTCAAAATTCTACATTCTTTTTTTAACCGATTTTTTTTTTGTTTTTGCGTGAAAATGTATGAAAAATCGTATTCTAGATATTCTTAGTCATTCTTCATGGTATCCCTGTGGTCTTATATGATTTTTTGGGCTTAAAAGAACAGTAAATAAAAAAACTTCACTATCCATGTAGCTTCCATTGCTTGCCATCCATGCTACTAAAACGGGCCGTATACTCGAAGGTTTTGTTAGATAAACCAGTTAATTTTAAACACAAAAAAAAATAAACAGAAAAACGAAAAAAAAGTGAGGTTACACTAAACTACGTCAGCGTTTTGAACTACTCATATTTTCTCGGTTCTAAATGATGACGTCACATCTAAATAGTTTCAAATAATATTTCAAAATAATTTCAATGCCAGAAAACGCCTGTGTATAACTTGTATTTAAAATTGATCACTTATCTACGAATGTATTTAAGTATCTTTACTTTTTGACTGGTTAGCAGAGAGAAGTACTGCTTGCTGCTGCATTGACAGGTACCCAGTCCCTGTTTGCTCAGTCAGTGTGGTACTCCAAACAACGCCAAGTGTGAAAATTAACATGAACAACAAGTACCATAGTACGTAGAAATAAACACAAAATAACGTGGCCAGTATGCACCTGGCCAATAAGCCCACAAGTTAGTTGTACACCAGAATATTTGCTACGTTTTCAGAGGTTATTCAATACGTATCCAAATCCAAAATATATTAATTCATTGTCGTAAGTGGGTTGTACCAATAGCGGCGGCATTACTTTTCGTTAAAATATATATATTAGCATCAATAGGAGTTCCCATTATTTATCTCATATTTTCATTTGCTTTCATTTTCATTTGCTTCTGCGGCGCTTTTTTTTTAAATCCAGCGCTATTAAAGGCCATTGATGCCAAAAGAGATACCACACTTGCTGCTGATAAAAACTTCTGGTCTTGAAGCTGCTGCAGTGTCTAAATGTATATATGTTAGATTTTCAAGATCAAAACCTTGATCTTAACACTCATAATTTTATAACAATGGTTAGTAACCAAGCAAAACACATTAAATCAACTTTTTCCCTAAGATTCTTTCGCGGTAAATATATCAATAAGTAATACAATGATATTGTAAGAAACTTTGAGAATGCTCCAAGGGGTTAAAGTAGACCTATTTGAAATCATGGTTTGCAAAGATATGACATGTTTAAAAGAATTTTTGGAATGAGTGTATAAATTTTGATTTGCAGTTTACCTAAATGTCAAATGGGGTTTGGCAGAGAGGGCCCATGAAGCGGCCTAATTGCTAGGCCCACGGGCTGCCCCCCTCTACTACTACTACTTATAACAATTAATATCAAAAATATTGTTTCAGTATTCTCACTTAAACCTAAAAAAGTTACATAACTCGATTTACTGCATTTTGCTTATAATAATTAATGTAATAAATCCCAGAGTCGTGTCTAATATAGGATTTTCTAAACAATTTGACAGGTTGACTAAGGTATATTATTATTAGCCATTCAGAGAAATAATAAATTAATGGGTAGGTATAGGTAGTTTAAGTTTATTGTACATTAATTTATTTTTTGTTGGAATCTCGATTAGAAAAAAAAATGGAGCAATACCGAATAGTGTTTTATTTGTGAGGGTGTTTTTAACCAACCACAGTGAAATCAAAAAATATTTTCGAAATAACAAACAGTTCTCCAGACTCAAACAGATGACAATCCTTTTAAAAAATATTTCAATTAAAAAATTACAAAAATAACAGATTTTAAATTTTGTTTGTACGTAACTTGATAAATCAAACATCTCCTGCCGTGCCAAATGACATTAAAATAATTAAAAATGTAAAAAACTTACTAAATGACAAGAAAAGAAATGTGGATACGACATAATAAAGCTTGGTTTAAAGCACCGCTGAATCCTGTTATTTATCGATTTTTAGAAATCTGATATCTTCTATACATAAAAAATAGTCACGGTCAATCGGGTACTTTGTTATAATAGCGGAGATTTCTCTAGGAATGTTGTAATATTATTGTTAATAGAGAGTTTTTTCTCGTTCAACAGAAGATATAGTTAGTTACTGAATTAAATGACGAAGATAAATAATTTCCTGTACTTTTTAGGGCGTTGTTTTTTAAACACGGTGTAATTATCTGGTGCATTTTTACATTATTTAGCAGAAATTAAACCGATTTAACGTAAAAATTTGTATTAATCTACAAAGCATAACAGATCTACATTAAATATGTTCAAATAAACCACCATTTTCGGCCAAATATCCTTATGTCTTTACTATCTATAGGGCAGTCTAACAAAAATAACATGGCCGATCCAATATGGCCGCTGTAGGGTAAACAAACCGTTTTTCCATACGACGTAATGCTAACTTAAATCAAAAATTTGACAAAGTGGAAAAAGATGCGTATTAAGCAAAGTGATTTTTTTATAGATTAATCCTTTCTGAATCAGGGAAAAACAAGCATTTTGCCGAAATTTTAACAATAAACTCAAAATTCACAATTAAACGTGGAAATGTCCTTCTACATATCTCTGTCGAACCCGTGTGATTACAGATAACGTCATCTCTCTCAAATCAGATAGCGCAACTGTCTCTCTTCAAGCCGATCTGGCCCAATCTTCAGGCTGAACTGAGAGCGACTATGCCTATCTACACTGTGCAAGTGCGAGAGAGACAAAAGTACATAAAATTGCCTCTTTAGACTGCGAATTTTAGGTGTATTTCTAATATTTCGGTAAAATGCTCGTTTCTCCCTGATTCAGAAAAGGTTACTCTTCGGCTTTCCTTAATCTGAATCTTTTTCCATTTTCCCAAAATTTTCATGTTTATTAGCATTACGCCTTATGGAAAATCGCTTTGTTTACCTTACAGGCACCATTTTTAAAGGGCCATCACGTGATTAACGGCTGACTTTGACAATTTGTTAGACAGCCCTATACTACTATCATAAAATTCAATCCTTGTATCCTGAAGAGTGTGTAGAGTGATTTCCCCTCATGAAAGTTGAAGATTGTGGGACTGGGCCGGCAAAATACGATTTAATTATGGTTACTCTCTTCTTTTTCATTTTCGATCAAACTTCCTGACAATTTCTTAAAAGTAAAAAAATTGACACTTTTCCTTCTTTATCGAAGTACAGGGTTATTATAAATTTTACCTCCTCTTTCCTCTGTTATTATGCATTTTACAAAAAATAGTCTTATTGTAAAACCATGATAGTAATTTGAGGCTTAAAATAACGTTTTTATTTAGGCAATTTTTACTGTGTTTTTCACATTTTTATGACATGATTTTGTTTACATTTTATAGATTTTTTTCCAAAATGTTAATTTCTAGAACAAAACACTTACTTTTTGCAGGTTTTCATGGTTTTTTAGTTTTTGAAAAAAGTACCGCCAAAACAGTAGTTTTCACCACTAGTGGCTAAAATAGTACTTTTTTTGCAAGCGTTGGTTTAAGTAATGAGCCCAGCGACGCACTTAAAAACGCTAGTAAAAAAAAAACAGTTTAGCCGCGAGTTGTTAAAAAATCCAAGAAAATCAAAAAAATACTTTTAAAAATCTCGAACGAAGAGCACTTCTAGCAACACATCATCTTTACACTACAAATCAAGGAGGCTGGTAAATGAAATAACAATGGTTTCCATTTAATCTTTTGACAGTTTGATATTTTGACAACGACAATACTTGGTAAAAACTGTCGGAAATGATTTTTATTTCTCTTTAATATTGGATAAAAAAGGGACAGAAATCTTTTTTAACACCCGTGGTCAAAAAAAAAAGTTCAAGATCAAAAAAAAGTTCGGTAACCAAAAAAGCCAAAAATATTTTTAAAATAGTTAAGGTTGTTGAAGAGAGACAGCAGGCTTTAAAAAAGTATTTTAGAGAAAGATGGAAACAATTGAATGCAATGGATTAATAAAAATTTCTGTTTTGTCATCTGTCTGACATCTTTAGTAGTGTCGTACATATATGATTTTTATTTTGCCATTTTTATCCAAAAAGCAGCAAAAATTGTAACTTTTAAAAGCGTAAAGTGTGTAAGACATAACGTGATATTAATTTCTTTCACTCAAACTTCTTTATATTCTCTAAATTTACCAAAAAACGTGTCCAACTATATTTGCATTTTAGCACATCTAAAAATAATTTAACAGATATTTAACTAAATTATTTTGAGGTTCATCATGGCTCTACCATTTAACAAAAATTGCATAACTTTAAGTAAACTAAAAATTGTCCAATGTCATCGCATATGTCAAATTTAGACATAAACCTTCAAATTTTAAATTTAACACCCTGTATATTTTGTAAAACTTATATATAAGGGCATTGTGTTAGCCAAGGAAAAAAAGTTTAGGTGGTTCTTTGTTCAACACGTAGCTCTGATGGCAACGTTTTCATAAATTTGTTCATTTACCGTTTAAGACAAAGGTAACTACTATACTATGGTATATTTTTGAAATAAGGAAAAAAAGATTTAGGGTGTTCAATTAAAAATAAGAAAGGTGATGTCTAAATTTGACATATGCGATGACATTGGACAAATTTGAGATGCATATAATTTTATATTTTCCTTAAAGTTATGCAAGTTTTGTAAAAGACTATTTTTTGTAAAATGCATAATAACAGAGAAAAGAGGGGGTAACCCTTATAATGGATAACCTGTACAGTACGAATAATATGTTTGCCAAACGCATAACACGGTATGTCTTTATTAAAATTTAACTAATGTCATATTTATTCATTTAGTAGAAATCAAGCAGATTGCAAACATTGATGTAGGTCAGAACTTTTTGGTGTTATGTCGTTCTGATAAAAAGCAGTATAGTAAAGTATAGGTTAAGCATACTGCCGGACATGATAATGATACCGTCACTGAAAATATGAAAGTCAATATTTCTCTAATAACAAACTTGGCCATAAATTGCACACGAGTTTAAAAGCTTCTTGTACCTAATGTCTGTTATTTTTTATAATAACACATAAATATCTATAAAAAAACCCTGATCGTCACTTGGTTCTCGAAGGTAAACCGATCAATTAATTGGTTCTAAAGGCGAAGATTAGGTAATTCCTTGAAGATTATTGTTGTGATTTAGATAAGAGAAAAACAACTTTTTAACAAACATTTTTATAACGTCCGTATGAAAGCGTATCTTTATGGAAAGACCAATTACCAATCATAGAAAAAAAAACTTTAACCTACTGACGCTACCAAAACTTTACTCGATTGTTGGGGAAGAAAAACCAACTCTACTGAAGAACAAACGTGCCACGAACAGAAAATGTTGTGACGTCACCCAATCAGCATTTTTTCGACCTCCGACTGTTTCTGACTCGGTCCGACGTCAGATCAAGTGAAAATTTCAGTAGTCCGTTAACTTATAACTAGTAGTTTAGTTAACGACGTAGTCTTTATTAGAAAAGCGTTGTCGGTTGCCGACGGTAAAATAAAATGACTTTATGAGGACGTCGGCGACAGAGACGTTAGTTTTCTCTGTTATACCGTACTGCAAATAGCGGTCGGGTCATTTAGCCTAGTTGTCTATCATGATATTATTGTATAACTACGAAATAACTGAACGCGACGTTGGTGAATGAACCAGTCAGAACTAGAACCAACAAATCGCCCTATTTCGTCGTCAGCCACAACTAAGCATTTTGTCCAAAAAATAACGTCAGAAAGAAGACCCGACGCCATAACCCTTTTGTTTTTGAAAATTTGCACTGAAAGTATGCATAAAAGAAGAACAAAAAAAGAAAAAGGCTTTTAGGCATACTGACACGTTTTACAGGGGGCAAGCTAAACAAATAGAGTATTTAAGGAGAGATGACCCCCCAGGGGCAACCAGCAGATCCAATAAATCAGGTAAAAATAAACTTGGAAAAGATTAAAGTTGGGTTTATATAGAAAATAACATAAGATAACAAATAATTTTTTATATTTTTTGTCGGGATTATAACAATGACAGGTAAACTTCAGTCTTCTTCTGTGCAGGCACAGACGTCAGATTCCGATCCTGGCGCGCGATAGTCGGAACACGACTTATACCCGTTTACACAGCTGACTTAGACAATACATAGTGAACGTACTGACTTAAAGTGCAAAGTTGGGTCTGATCTGGTGGAATTTTGGTATTTTTTTAGAAACGCCGTGACAGCAGAAATAGGCTCTCCATTGTGAAGGCATTTTTGTTTTTTTCTTTATTAAGCAATCAAACCAAGCTTATGGCTTAGATGATGCGGTTCATCCTTTTTTTGTGAAAAATCTACAAATTTAAGAAAAAAAATTATATAAATATATATATTTTTATTTATTTATTTTTTTTCGTATTTTCAAATAACTTTGAGAGCGGGTTTATTTTTTTTCACAATTTTTGTTCATATTTATCAGTAAAGTGGTCTTGGTTGAAGAATTTCGTCTTCTGAATGGTCAAAAAGTGCTACATAATATAATTACTAATTGAGAAATATTTAAACATTTATTGCCTTCAAAGTAATAACTATCTGGCGATTTCCAAAACTATTGACTTCCAGTCAAAATTAAGTGCAGTGGCCCGAAAATTCTAGGAGTACAAAACATATTACATTTGTTCAGTCGGGCGCTACTACGAGAGTCGCCTACTCCATTTCAGTGCAAATGTCGGTCTCAAGCTCATCGTCATAAAGTCAGTTTACAACGTCGGGTTGTGAATGCCGCTGTCAGAGAACCGAAATACGACGTCCAAATGCTGCTTGGGCACATTACCCTTCAATTGTGACGTGTTCATTGACCGCTACTAGTTATAACTTCACCTTTTTCTTGATTGGGTTTGGTTGTCGAAACAATTCCAGGCTTAAGAGCAATCACTTCGAGTGGTTTTTCAGATATTGGTAGAGCGATTTCACTTTAAAAAATTTAGTAAAAACAATATTATTAGCAAACCTTTATTTTTTTGTGGTACTGTAAGAAAAATATAACCGCTATGGTGCTGGATCCAAAGGAGATCAATTTTTTATAAATATTGCATAAAGTACTACCTGAATAAACATTAATATAATAAGTAGCACTTTAAGGAAGGTAGGCTAAAAAAGTCATCTAAACTTTTGAATACGAATGTATTATTATTATGATTGTCTTTGCTGTTATTTAAACTAAAAATAAAAAATTGTCATTGTTGTGTTGCATAATATTAAAACGACTGTGCCTTTCTCGCCTACATCAATTTTATTGTTATATAGGAACATTAACAAGAAAATACAGGGTGTCAACGAGAATCATATCAAACCGCGTGCGTAGGAGGTGACAAAATATTTTATATACAGAGTGACCTTCATAACAAAAATCACGCATTTAAGAGAGATTTTTGGAACATATTGAAGTTGTTACTTGACAGTGCTGTGTAAAAAGGAGTTAATTTTCTAAAAATTGGAATTAATGTGCCCCCTTTAAAAAAACACATTTCAATAGAAACAAACTAAAAGCAGCGGCGTGCGGACCATGGAAGTAAGAGAAGCAGTGGTTCCCCTAGAAAAACATCATCTTCTTAAATGTAATTTTTGAAATAGGAAACAATTACTTTAGATTAAAAAAATACGGCCTTGACTCAAACCGAGCCACAGTAGAAAGACTGCCCGCGTGTCTTGTGCGCACGGCTTTTACTATTCTAGAAAAATCCAATAGAAGCTATCCCCGCTGGACCCTAATTCTTGAGCAGATAGATAGATTTGTGTCGAATGATCCCACGTCGAACGCATTTTGTATTCTTGAGCGGTGATCGCTCATTCCATTCTATCAAAAATTGGGTGTTCGCGCTCCCCGACTCCAAAACCAAGGGATCTGTCCCATTTCTCAGGCAAGCATGCGCGTAAAATGTATATTTTCCAATCTAAACTTTCAAAGAGGTTTTGAGGAAAAGGATCTTTTTGTCGAGGGATGGGATCATTTCCCGGGATTGATCCCTTCTCTTGAGGGATCGTTCCTTCTCTCGAGATTCAAGAACTAGGCCGCTGCTAGATTATCTGTAGCCTGCAGCAGAAGTATCTGCTTTCGTCTGCGTCGTGAGGTCATTGCACCTGCTGAGAGCATCGAGGTCAAGTTGAGGTTGAGTGCTTTAGGCGGATATGGAAGCTATCATTTACGTGCGTCGAGCGTCGTGCGTCGTGAGATGTGGAAGAAAATACTGATTTGAACATGCAAATACCGTCAACTTCACCTGACAGGAATAATATGTGATGTGTGTCTTGATAATAATAGTCCAAGCAATCTAAAATTTTAGTTCGGAATCGGAGCGGACAGGATGAAACTTTGAGGGTAGTTAGGGCTTATATAAAGAAGCTTAAACCCAAGTTTTAGACTTCATCCCCCGGGAGATTTTTCCGCCATCTTGGATTTAGGGGTGCATTTATTTTTCGTGATTTACGGCTTAAATATGCAGTTTACGGAAAAGTATGCCCAGTGATTTATTATAGATAATAAGATTCCCCATCGAAACTATAAGTATAAGAAAATTCACTAATTCATTATTTAAACAATTATGATCATTTTAGTGAAAAATTTAGGGGTTAAACTACAGTTTTGTGACTTTTTTAGCCTTCCTGTGCCATTTATGAAAAAATATAATCAGGAGAAAAATGTAGACCTTGAAAGGCTCTACAATATTTATCTCTTAACTTTTTTCCGTATCATTCTTCATTTTCGCAGTGCAGCGCTCCGAATTCGCGCGCGCTGATTCCCAGCGCCTGAAAGTCGAGCGTGGTGCGGCTGATATTTTAAATCGAATCTCGCAGAACTACTTTGGTATAAGAGAAGGCTCAATGAAACTGTGTGGGTACTTTGGGTACATAAGCGAGAAGATAAATCTACGTTTTAGACTTCATCCCCCCAGGAGTTTTTCCGCCATCTTGGATTTGGGGGTGCATTTGCTTTTCGCGATTTACGGCTTAATTATGCAATTTAGGGGAAAGTGGGTCCAGTCATTTCTTGTAGGTAATAAGATCCCTTATCGAACTATGTGCATTAAACGATTACTAAATGCATTATTTAAACAATTACAAGCATTTCAGTGCAAAATTTAGAGTATGAAGTACAGTTTTCTATTTTTCTAACTTTTATGGATTCAACGATATGAACTCAAGTTGAACATGGTAACTTGTTTCTTGCAGTATTTATCATTTATATTGAATATTATTTATAGTCATTTATAGTATATATAACCGTGAAAGTGGAGTATATTATTTCACGTAAAAACTTTTTGGCGTGAAATGACGAAATTTGTTTGACGTTTTATATAGGCCCTAACTACCCTCAAAGTTGGATAGATTGCCTGGACTATAAAGGAGTTTTTTAAATTGCTTCCTTTTCTTGAAATTTCACTGCACGCCGCTGACTAAAAGCTTCGTGAAACCTGAAATAAATAATATATCTGATCAAAATCATCGGACAACTGTAAAAGATAATGAAAACTGTAAGAAAAGTTCTCCCTTAACGGCGCAAGAACAATCCAGAGATAATATAAATTTGTCAATCGATTTCAATACGTCATCTACCACTCATTATCTATCTCTGGTTTCTTTACTGTATTCTCCTGTTCACAGATTGCGCCGCGAATCATTGGGGATTAGGGTCACTGGATCCAAAAACCTGGCTGGGACCGCAGGTCTCAGGATCCAGTGACCCTATGGGGGATTGTTTATTTATCACCTAGGTGATCGAATTGAGAGCAGTAACAACTAGTCAAATGGCCATACACAGAGACCACTTAAGGGTTCTAAAAAGTAGCTTTTCACCAAAAGAAAAATTATTAAATAAATCACAAAAACCAGGCCGACGAACTCCAAAACAAAACGACAAAACTAAGGTTATGAAGAATGTCAGGCAGACACACTGACATTGGTTAGTTGCAAAAGTCGACCAATTTCGATGTTTGCATGGCATAAATTTTTTTTCCTGGTAAGGGGTGTTACCTAGGTATATATGCTAGATCTCTCTTAGCCGAATACATTTA
Source organism: Oxystoma pomonae (assembly GCA_963921995.1). Lineage (NCBI taxonomy): Eukaryota > Metazoa > Arthropoda > Insecta > Coleoptera > Brentidae > Oxystoma > Oxystoma pomonae. Next base: position 85,844,783 of record OY998166.1, on the reverse strand, counting down.
GGAAAGGAGAACACTAGAAACTATGCCTAGGGTAAGCTCAAAAAAAAAAGACGTGGGTGGTTAATTTTGATGGTGGCGGTATCTATAATATAACCATTTAAGTACTTTTTGATGCTAGGCATATAACTAATATTGATAGGTAACCAGTATAGTCCATGTTTTTACATTTCCGCATGTTTTAGCTTTAGAGGAAAATAATACTCAATTTGTTTTTTATTAGAGGAAGAGGATTACAAAGCTTATTAATACAATCTAGAGAGTTTTTGAAATTAGGTGTCCATTATTTGGAAAATTACAAATATTTCCAATTTAGTTTTACAGGTCTCTATAAAGGGTATTTCTGACTGTTTCTGACGTAATATGGGCGCGCCAATTTTGAAACACCACAAAAGCTAAAACAGTTTTTTTCAAAAAATAAACAAAATTTTAAAAAAGTACCAAGATTTGATGGAAAAACATAGTCCAATAAACAATTTAGGCAAAATTTCAGGCCATTTGGAAGTCCCGTTTCCGAGAAACATGCGGAAAAAGAATTGCCTAATAAACGGACCCAACAGCGTTGCCGGTTTAACGATGTAATTGGGCCGTTAAGAGGAGGGAACCCCACTATATAGCACAACCACAATATGGCAACGTTTGTTTGAAAAATTAACATTTAGGTTATTTTATCCATCACTGACACAGTCGCACTGAAAATGTCTGCCACATTGGTAACACCTTCAGAAATAAGGATACTTTATTCACAAAGTTTCCAGCCACTATCATGTGAAGTAAACTGATAATCTGGGTTTTATTTATTTTTGTTTATGGTTGGAATAAAAGTGTAACCAAATCAAATGAATTTGAAATAAGAAATTCGCTTAAATATTAAAGTTTTACATCTATAAAATAAAATGACAATTGAGTGTTTCAGATACCTTAAACAGTGGTTGCCATGTTGTGCAAAATAGCAATTTTCGTTTTATGGAAATCATAGCCAAGTGAAGAATACTAGAGAAATGGACAATCCTGTACCTCAAATTGTGGACGATGATGTAGTAGTAACACCAGACCAAAAATCACCTGGACCGGTATTCTCGTAACTAAATACGCTCGGCGTTTCGTACTCGCTGACCGTATGATAACGTAATATTCGCATACCACATGACCAAAGTAACAAAAATGGTATTTACGTATATTGAACGCAAGGCGTCGACGAAATGCGCTCAGCGCGTGGCGACCGTTTGAGAAACACCTACCATTTGCCTGCTGTTTTGCCCTCCGCGCGTACTATATTCCTACCCTACAATACTTTGTAAAGTGCTGCAGGAAATATAGTAGTTTTTTTTAGTTTGCATTTTTATTAATAATAAAAAAATAAAAATCTCTTATTAGTAGCTTGGGGACGGGTGACAAACACATATTTAGAGACTCTTAACATCTCACAAAAGTATTTTTTAAAAAAGACCGGCTTTACCCGTCAACCTTACTATTTGATGCTCGATGTAAGACAACTTTTTTTCCAAAAAATAGCAACAAAAATTTTTCTTAATAAAATCGTAATCGAAATAATTGAGCATCCGTACTAGAAATAGAAGCAATCAAAATTCTGTAAAACCAAGGGTAAAAAGCCATTGGTCAGCGGTGCGCTTTATATCTTTCATCAGCTGTGTACCAAAAAATATCTGGTTTTATTAGGCTCATGCCCACATTGTTTTCTTTTAAAAATAAACTAAAAACTTTCATGAAATATGAAATTAGCAGACATGAAATAAATGAAATAAAATAAAGCTTAATTGATATAAAAAATAATTATTATTTTCTTTTTTTAATTCAACACTTCCATGAAAACATACATTTTTCCACGCGCGAAGTTTCTCTTGTGGATGTATGAATACTGTTTTTGTTGTTGAATTGGTTAAGTTATTTTTTGGGTAACAAATACCTTAGAGTTTTATTTTCGGTTTCTTAAAATGTAGAATACGCATATTTACTGTAATTACAAGGTATACCTTATAAGTAACTATTGTGAAACCATTTTAACAATAAATGCTATATAATAAAGTATCAATATCAATATACGACCGTGCCGGAAACACTACTTTCCCTGACTGAGTGCCGGAATAAATTTAAACTTTCCCGCACTGAGTGCGGAATTTTTTTGGAGGTGTGCGGTTAAGTCTCGGAGTGAACTTTTTCCCGCACACTGTGCGGGAACGTGCTACTAGTTTATATCACAGGGTCAAAGGGCGAGTTTAACTGAGCTAAACCAAACCATCAAGTAATTTTTTAAAGGATCAATACTTGTACAAGTCACCATTTAATTTACCCTTTCTGAACTACGGATCGAAATCGATCACATAATGGCCTCTTTCTTACACATAGAAAAAGAAAAGGAGCGACAAGGCTAACAAGAAATAAAAATGCAAAATTCGGCGGAGAGAATACAAATAACAATTACGAATAATCAATTAACCAATTCAAAATTTGAAGAAAAATAAAGTAAGTAATTAAGTAAAGTCCCTGTAACAGCTTGATTGCAAAGCTCAGAATTATTCCTTGTCAGCTAGTGTATGTGCGTTATAAAATTCAATACAACAAAATTTTAAAATGGTAAAATATTACACACCAAGAACACTGTAAATATTGACGCTTGTTATCGTAGGATGTATATTTGCATTATTCTAGTCTTCTATGGGTATATTATAGTGAATCACAGTCATGACGATTTTTTATTAATACTTTTATTCTATTCCTACTCATAAAACCACTTTTAAGGATAGGCAGAACATCGTAAAATTGATTTTTTTTCGTTTGCCGGATCTGTATCCCATTAATTTGATTCAGCTATATTTGTACCAGAATCAACACCTTCATCTGCAATCACTAGCGGGTCTAACGTTACTTAACTTTAGGTAGATTTTTACTTAACCTCCTCAAGAAGCTCTATTCCAGGCAGCAACGTTACGTAATAGGTACGTACCTCGTACCTAAGCCTCGGACGAAGAGTACGTACATAGTATGTACGTCTTAGGTACGTCTTTGGGAAATGGAAAATAAATACTGTCTACGTACATTTTTGTACGTACCAAGTACGTACTTTGTATGTTCTGCGGTGGATCAATAAAAGACATGAATTGGACAAAAGATATGCGTTGTACGTCCCTTGGAAAACCTAGAACGTAAATAGATAAAATATGAAATTTTTGTTTATGCCTAGGGAGGGGGGGAGCGATTTTAAAGCCTCTCCTTAATACTTCCCTCTCCTGTTTAACCCTCCGGGAAGGAATTCCTGACGGTGAATGGGTATTCATAAAATACCAATTATTTTAAGCAAATGAAAAATACCTATACAAAATTTTACGTTAGAAGTGAGAGAAATGTTACATAAATTAACTACGTCCGTAGTAAGTATAAAGTAACGTAATACGTTTTTGCTGTGCGTATATTTTGCGAACACTTTTGTACGTGCATAGTAGGTCCCGGGACGTAAAATGGATGTAAATTATACGTCTCTAGGACGAATGATGCTGTCTGGGTATAATATTTACTCGTTTTGGTGAGGTATGTTTCTGATCTTCCGAATTGATCCGGGGCTTGACAAATATATGCTGACGTGTCATCACTATCAGTTTGCACATTATATCTATTACTACCATGAAAGTGCGTTGGTCCTGCCCAAGTTCAATACCGCTACTTTTGGTATCATACTGTGATCCAACTACATAAAAACGGTTATCCTATCGAACCGACTAATGACACCAATAATAATAAGCAATTAGCACTTCTAAAGGCGCAATTACACAGACGAACATGCTCAAACAAAAGCTCGTGCAAAAGATCTAAAATTTTTTGCGTGAACATTTTTGTGAGCTTTTCTTTGAACATTTTGTTCGGGTAAATTTTTGAGCAAATTATCGCTATCTGTTTTGGAAACATATTTTTAAAGATGAGAATAAATAAAATTTCACATCAGTGATCAGTGATCTCAATTCTTTAAAAACATGGAACACCAACTTTTATTTAAAATTTTTGTGAAAAAAATTATTATTATTGGCTCTACTATCAGTTTTGTCACATGGATTAGGGTTATTTCTAATATTTTTTTCTTAGGGTTTTTCCCGGATTTTTTTTACGGGGTTTTTTTTGGGATTTTCTTGCGAGTTTTTTTTATTTTCAAGGGTTTTTTTCCTAAAGTCAAAAAAAACCAGGAAAATTTTTCTTTTCCAAAAAAATTTTCAAATATCGGCAAAAAACTCAAAAATTGCACTTTTAAGCGGTAATCCGCGCCTCACGACTATGAGGAGTGGTGGGGAGGGGGATTTTTTTTAGACATATTTTTGTAACTTTACTTTACCTTTAGCTTTTATTGTTGTTTTTTAATTCCTCACACCAGATTTACCTAGTTAGTTTAAGGTCCCAAGGGTTGCTTAAAAAAGCATAAGGTTCACAAAAATGCTAAAGATATAGATATTTACTGTCAATTTAATGTAATAATCAAGGTCGATTACTGACACTGAACCAACAAAATGCAAAGGGCAACATTGCGATTCAAAAGGGTGGCCGGCCTACTACCTGCGAAATTCAAAACGCGGGATGATAGATCGACGACACAGTCTACTAAATTACTGCTAAATTATATTTTTTAGAAAAGCGTCGGGTTCGTAGGGTTGTGAAAGTGGGTAATAAACGGGTATTATTTAAACCGAACGTGCTTTTGTTCATATATTTGAGATTTAATAAAATGTATATAGGTTTTTTAATTTGACTCAATTATTATTGTAAAAGACTAAACTAGGAAGTAAAATAAAGGGATATTCTTTTATACGTAAATTTTTATCATTATATTTTACAGGCAACAACAATAAATAAGTGCCAATTATTATTTTTTTTATTCTCGGTTTTTTTTACAACCCCAAAAAAGTTACAAGTATACTGGCATATCCCCTATAAAAATCAGATCAATCGAAGTTACTTATCAGGTAAAATGTGAATTTCGGCATCAAATCGTTTTTCCGTCGGAAAGCACTTGATTAAAAATACCTTATATCAAAACTTTGTTTTTCTATTTTCAGTTAAGTTCAATGAATTCCGATAACAATATATATTTTGAATTTGTAAAGAAATTTTTATACCCCCAATTCTTCAAACAAATTTTGCTCAACATTCTCTCCAAAATTTACGTGTGTTTTTTTGTACGAGATTTTGCTCGAACATTTCTTTGAACATTTTGCTGAAGAGGCTCGTGTAAATGTTTGTCGGCATTTCCACATCAGAGGAAAGTTTGTCTGTGTAAATGCGCCTTAATATTCCTACAAGAAGCAGGTAAATACCTTTATTTGAATAATATTGTTGTGTTGTAAAAAGCAAACAAATAATTAAATTTTAAGCTCAAAACGAATTCAGTTCCACGTGAAAAAATAGTATATGTCTGCCCGTCTCGTCGTCATCCGTACAAAGTTCGGCGAATAAACTGATCGTTGTCGAGACCAGGGTGTATGGCAACAGGATTTAATGAAACAAATTCCCGATTTTTTCCCGGCTTTTCCCAACCAATCTCCAAAATTTTCCAATTATTAAGCAAACTGTGCAAAGTTTTGTAGTTAAAATTAAAAAAAAACTACAGAAAACTACTTTATCTTGAGCTTAACGATTTTTTCTTCGAATTCAGCTACTTCTTCTCCTTTGGGTTCTTCTAATATTGTGATTTTTTTTATTTCGAGCTCCTTTGGCTTAACTTCAGCTTTTACTTTTTAAAGAATTTCACCCCCTACACACTTTAAACAGAATACATGATTAAAGTTCATTTATAAAGAAGAAAGAGTAATAAAACGATTTAAAACCCATTTTATCGAGCGTACCATTGGCGTTTTGCCCATATTTAAATTAAGAAAAAAATAGAAAAAAGACAGCAGTTAAAAATATATATTGTATTTTAACCTGATAGAGAAATTGTTTATCATGCGTGTTCTGTTTTTGCACTATAATACGTAGGTATACAGATATTGCCATAATTGTTTCAGGTGCATAATTAAAGGATTAAGTTTAAGTAATAATATAATTTTCTGATTTTAAGAATTTTAGATTATTAGCAATTTTTGTTTCTTCCTGGTATTATAGGTACTTATGAGTTGGTTCTACTACCTACAAATTAAAGGATGTGGAGGTGCTTTTTCAAGAATCAGTTAAAAAAATAACTCCAGATAATGGGCATAAATGTGTACAACATGTTTTAAAAGTAGAAGAAAAAATGTGGAAACTTGATTGTTTAATCGAAGAAACTGTGGAACCGTTAATTATTTCTTTGGAAGAAAATGAAAGTGATGATGAGAGCATTTACTGTTCTTCTGAATCTGAGTAATTTATTCCTATTTTATTTTTGACTGGTTTCAAAGAAACGTATCTACCTCCATTTCTTTTTAATTATGTTTTTAGTTATAATAATTGACAACCGTAACATTTTGTTTTATGTACCAACCATTTTTTTAGCCTTAATTTAATTTTTAGGTGTGCTATTAATTATAGTTAAAACGCCAATCCGTTTTTGTATATATATTATAATATTATTTTTATTCCTAAAATTTATTTTTATTATTTAATTTATAATTTTTTTCTAATAAAGTAATTTTTTTAATTAGATTTCATAGAACTTTTCACATATTTACTATTTTCTTCACTAATACCTATATACCACGGTACTTAAAATGTAAGTTTCCCCCAATTGCGGCACCTATGAGAATAGTTTATCGCTTACCTTCTATTATATAAAGGTATATAAAAATAAAGGATTTTTACCTGAGGTACATTAGAACATTTTTAAAAAGAAGAAAAAGTGATTGATCATTCAGAACAAAATTTATCCAAACTTGCATTTTTATTACTCTCTCTTCCTTATGAACAGGCTTTAGTGCTTTATTTTTTTTAGTCTTTGCTTTTTCAAAATATTGGTCCTTGACAATTTTTTTGGAGTTTTTCTCACTTTTTTCCATATACTCAACTGAATTTCCTAGTTTTTCCAGTTTGTCGGCACCCTCAGGAATATTTACCAGCCTATAGGATATTTGCTATCCTGAGCGATATTTTGTTCTGTACCTGCTGGTCTTTTTTCTGTGGAATTCTGTCTTGTTATTACGCTCCTATTAGACTGAGGTTCAAAATTAAACCATACTAATTGAGTTAGCAAGTCATAATTTTTTTAGCGCACTTAAATGCACTCGAAACATAATACAGACGTCTCGGAACTGTTCGAGCAAGCCAAAAAGCCAGTTAACCTAGATATACTGGCGTTCCGACCCATCAACCTACGCATAGTGTCAACGCTAATCCTATTTTAGTTGTTTTTACTATATACGCTAGCCGACAACTGTTTCGTCATTTTCATGGACTTATTCGAACATATAAAACATATGCGTGGTCGAAAGAAACAGTAAAAAGCAAAAAACATTTGGGTAATTTTGGCAACCCCACAAAAAAACAAATAAGTCAAATAATATGCTCGAAATAAAAAGTGATTCTATTCTATTACTATCTCTTCCTAATATAGATGAGAAAAATTTTGTGCAATTCGACTGTCTTAAAAAAATCTTCAATATTTAATTAAAAAACAACTTACGCCTTTTTGTCACACTTGAGTCTATGGACATTTAATAAGTTTAAAACGTTTGATTTGGGATCCAAAGGTTGCAGGATCATGCTTTGGGTGTATTTACTTTATCGCGTTTTTGAGTCATTAGTAAATTTTATGAAGAATCCCATATTTTAGGCAAAAAGGAGTAAAGGAACAAGGTTTAAAAACGACTCTTTGCACACGAACAAAACACGAAGGTCTATTGTGCAAAGAGAGTTTCAAACGGAGTTTGACGGCAATTAAAAACCAATCGATGTTTTGCACAGTTGACATGTCTGTGCGCAAAATATTTGCACACAGTATGTGCAAAGCACCGAATTCAGATGGAGTTTCCTCTGTGCAAAACCTCATTTTTTTATCTCAACTATGAATTTGCCCACAAACAAACAAAACCATTGGTTTTTGAATTAACCTTATTATATTGCGTGATTTAGGAATTAAAGTTACCAATTAAAAACATTAAGTAACAATTTAAAAAGGTCACTAAGCAAGAAAAAATAACTAAACTCTTAATGTTAACACCAATTAAAAATACGAAAATTCAAACTTTAAACGACAAATTAAGGGAACGCCAATGACAATAACAAGCAGTTTGAACAACATTCCATGAATAGGTGACCCTGCCTGATCATTTAACAAAAATGCAAAAACCATATTTTCGAACAAATCACAGTTCTGGATTATTACGCAAGTTTCAAACAAGAAATATTTAATTTCTCAATTGGGAATAATCTTTTGTTTAACGATATTTACTGCAACGAAAATTTTCTCACTCGATAATTTTAATTTGGTTATGTTTTATGCTGATTTTTGGATAATGTAGCAATAGATTACACCAAGATAAATATATTTTCTGTAAATTTACCAATTGACCATATTAGGTCACATGACTTTAAGGTTATGTTAATGTTAACGGCAACGTAGATTTTACCAAAATGACCACCGGTGTAGTTTTAAAAAGGTGCTGTTTTAACGATTGATCCTTTGCGCAAATATGCACATGAACAAAGATTACTACTTAGAACATTATGTTTTTAATTTCGTCATAATAAAGTGGCCCATAAACAATTTTACAGGTAGTATAATTTATAATTAAAGAAGTACATAATGTGTGCAAAATTTCATTCATGTTATAAAATTAGCTTTGAATTGTTAGAGAAAAAATCCATCCATAATCTAACGATATTTACCATGGAATCACCCATTTGCTATAACGTAAATCTGCAGGACTGCCTTGATTAGACCTTGGGCACTCCCTAAGTCTAAAATATGTTGTTGGTGCTCACTGCTTCCACTTAGATAAAAACTTATGGTTTTTCACGAGTCAGATGACTTTTATTTATCTTTGAAGATACCATAAATTTTATTAGACTAAGTTCTGTCAAACAACCATCAGTATTAAACGATTTATACGTAAAAGGTTTTGTTGCTGTCTTGAAATAAAAAAAAATCTTCTCTACACGCAGAACCTTTATTCAATGACTCAAATATGTTTTGCTTGATATTAATTTGAATGTTGGATAAAATTTGATGATAATTTTTACTTTATTTACTTGTAATAAATATTTATGTAATAATGCAGTCAATTTTAAACATTCGCTCTTTTAGCCACAAAAAAGCTGTGTGAGGCGTAAGAATCTCATAAAATGAAATTCATTTTTGTCAGTTATTGCTTTGAAACTCATCGGTGTAATATCTTTAACGACTTAAGACATTGATCGTTAAAACAGTGATGCTTACCTTTAAGGCAAATTGTCATAAGTCACTTCTAGTAATAGACCAGGACAAACAACTACATAGCAACTTTTAAAGAGAATGGTGAAGTGACTTTCCGTGATATCAATATTTTTACCACATTTATAAATTAATTATTAGTGACTGCCGGAGACACTTCATTTACATTGAGCATACGTGACAGAGTTTGAAAAATTTAAGATTCGGTTTAAATGTTTAACAAAACGGTGAGAGGATTATATCGATGGAGCCCTTGAGCATTTGGACTAATATTTAAATAATACATAAAATTTAACTTTGCGTTGCAATGTAGTATCATTGTTGAGTTGAATCCCACAATTTAATTATTATTAAATTGTGAAAAATTGGGGGCACAATTATAAAATAAACATTTCTTTGTAACAAATTTGAAGCTATCTTAATACAAAATATGCCAGATCCTGAATACTATTTTTTTCCTAATATTGTAGACTGTAAATGACCAAAGTCTAAATTTGGTGCGTCTTAAAAGATTAGCTTTAACTTATACCTCCGATTATGACTGGACTAAATGTCTTGAAGATGGCTAACAAGAAAAAGCTTAAATAAAAAAGCTTGTAAACACTTAAAACGTTGTCAATGGCTCTGAAACATCGTCGGTGTAATAGGAAAACGCAATTGGCAATTAGTTTTTTTTTAACGGCCAGACAAATCAAAAATGAACTGGCGATAGACATGACATTGCGTATAAAAAGCAAATTTTAAAGCAAAAAATAGATTACCTTATTTGATGAGTATTCCTTTAAAAACGGAAATTGAGTTAATGGTATAATAGAATATACCACCTCTTGAGCCCTTTCAACCATACTCTTCGCCTCGTGAGTGGAATCCACGTTTCACATCACATTCTCCTATTATGTAAATGCTGTCAAGTCTCCTCTGCCTCTGAAGTGCTCAGTCAGCAGTCCAATGTCTTTGCAAGTTCTGGTTGGTGCTCACAAGTCATTTGATACTTGCTGCGTCCGGATCCTTCACAAAGAGTATGGACTATTGGATCGTAACTGTTCTCTTTAGGACTTCTTTAGTATACTTACCAACTTATTGTGTTCGCTTTGTACTGTTTTTTTGGAATTCTGGCAAATTTCTCGTTCCCTGGTATTTTCTCGTGATCCGAAATTCCCATAAGTATCACCTCCTCGTCTTAAATCAGTATCGGCAGACTTTTCCACTGGACTAGCACTTGGAGTCTTAATGGTAACTTGACTTTGAAGTACATTTGTATATCCTCCCTGTAAACCATCACCTCCTATCAATTTTTTAATTAATACAATCGCTTTCCTTGAAAGAAAGTTCCTCCTTCCCTCGAAAATTAGAAACTATACCCAACACGTACTTTTCATTTCCCATTTTATTTTAAAACGTCCTGTATACAAAAAGTACGTTTGGATAGAATAATTGATGTGTTGAGTGCTGATAGACTAGAGCTATGTAAAATGATTAATAGAAGTTCAACAACTAGTTAATTTTTAATGGAGCTAGTGTAAATGGTCTGCTTGATGATTAATGTTTTGTACGTTTAACGTAGCAAGCTGCCGATTTTGACAGACGAATTCATTCAGGTGCATTAGAATAGCTATGTTGCCATGTTTTTTTGTTCTAAGATTTTTTAGAATATCTAAGTAAAGTGATAAATGATATCCTTAAAGCACGGAGAAAGTTGGAATATTAGTCATTATGTTCTTAAGGATATATTACGTACCAAGCAATTCTCAGGTCTTCCATTTTACAAAAACTTGTTAATTTTTGGTGTGGACTCCATATGTTAACCAACCAAATATTACCTTTTGTCCGCGGACTAGATGTTAGATGTTATTCCACTTGATGCCTCATTTTTTTGCCATCCAACTAGCACTGGAGGTCTTACAATAACCCTCAAAAATGACACTTGTGAAGCGTCTTTGGTTAGGTGTTGCCACAGATGTCACAAGAAGACAAACTATGACACCGCTACATCTAGGTGTGCCACGTGAAGGCAGACGCCACAGCCATCTTCCAGTAGGGCCACACGAAAATCCCTTTTTAGGAGATAGCAATAATATCCACTGCATCCCGACCCGACCCGCACCATCATCCGCGGACTAAAATTGAAGTCAGACTGGGGAAGTGCATTGATTAAATAAGAATGAAAGAACTAACTCAAATAATTTAGAATTTAAGTAAAAATAGATATTCTAAATTCTAAATAGTCAATAAAAAAATCGATCATCAAATTTAAACTAAATTGTGCACAGTAAACATTAATCGTTGTCCTGAAACGACTCATGATTTTACATATTACAAGATATATTTTACATACGTCTAATTATTTTAAACATGTTTTTTTGGTCATAAATAATGGTGTAGAATTTTAGAAAAACCTACTAAAATAAAAATCAGAAACCTTTTGTTAAAGTATGCGAATAATTTTTGGTGGTATTAAAAGCAATCGCCTTGCTAATTTTTGATGGACGCTTTATACTTTATAAAAATTTTCAGGAATGGTACGCGATAACCAACACAATCCAGAATCAGTTCTGAGCATCACTGAAAAAGCCGTATTGTTACAGATGTCTCCAGAGTAGGTGCACTGGACTGGAACCTCTTTTGGGAATGATAAGGAAACAGGTATACAGTGAGAAAAAACAAAACGAAGTTAAAATACCTTAGAGTGTCCTTTGTGAGGTATCTGTTATGTTTGGGTTTTAATAAATGCTTTATTGACAACTTCAATCAAAACTAACAATTTAAATGTCTACGACTACCACATTTCCCCTTCTTGACAGATATCCCATCTCCCCATCAAAGTCATGGAACGATTTCTGGGATTGGTCGAATAAATCTTCTGTTTCGGATATATATACGACCACTTGCATATTTGATGGTGTATTTTCTATAGGGACCAACTTCGACAATAACGCCTGTATTGTCCCATCGCTTGGTTGTTGGATTCTGAAGGTAGACATTGTGCCCAACCATAAGCGGAATCAAATCTTTAGCTGTTTAATTGTAGTTTTGCGCCATTTTCAATCTTTTATTAGCATGCCCATCACATCTGCTTGCAACATTTTGTCATTCGATTGAAAAAGTTTTATGACGTGTTGGTTTGATTTCTTGGCCTTGTTCTTACGACACGTCATTCTCTAGCTATCTGAAACACCTTCCTTTTGGTTCTTATTCGGACTGCGCCATGTTATGTTTGGGTTTTAATAAATGCTTTATTGACAACTTCATTTAAAACTAACAATTTAAATGTCTACGACTACCACAGTACCCAGCAATTTTAAATTTTTGTTATTCCACTCGAGATCTTCTGATTTTTTCTTCATAGTGAGTGGAACAAATGGGTAAACGATGAACTGAACATTTAAAAATCGATACATGGATGGATCCGACAGCCAGAGCAAATCTAATATATGTCAGGGAACCGGAGTGATGAAGTCCACGCACTTAACTACTGGAGAACTCTGCACCTTCTAGAAGAGGCATCTTTTCAAAAGAGATGCTCTCAGAGGAAACTTGTGAAGAGGGTGCTGAACTTAGCGAAGGCCTCGAACCTCTTTTAGGTGAAAGAATACAGTAAGGGATACAATAAGCAATCAGCTGCAGCGTCAGAAAATCCCTAAACCTCACTTTTCTGAATAAAGTAAATCATTCAATCAACCAATCAGTGGTCCACAACGAAACAGTGATGTACAAAGTAGCTACGTACAAAAAGCCAAGTAATAAAATAGCGATGTAATGAGAGAACGTCGTATTAAAAAAGCGATGCACAAAATTCAAAATTGGGCAATAATTGAACTAGCCGGGTTATAAAGATTGGGTCGTGTTTCTGGGAAAGTGGGTTAGGTTGATAATGATGATTTATTTGTGAGTGTGCCAGTCTGGCACTATCCACTGCGACCGTAGCCCAGGTCTATTGTGGCCCACTTTTGACATTGTATGTTGCTACAGAATATTCAGCCCCTTAAAGAGGCTCGCAACTTACTTTGGTGAAGCTGTAATGAACTCTTTCGAATATTTATTGGGGGAAACCTACTCTCCATCCAGCTTGCGAGAGCAGTGTTGATTGAGTTGTATAGCGCCTGGCTTTATTTACTCTAGGCTCTATATATATATACTTGAAACCCTTCACTGTTAGAGTAGAGAAAAAAGGAGCTTTATTAGCAGACTGGACTATAATAAGTCACTGCACTTGTATACGGCAGGAACAAAGTTAAAGTGATTTACAACCAGACCAGTGCACTTGCTGTAAATCAAAAAGAAGGCTCGTAACCAAGACAAGGCACTTGCTACAAATTTGAGTAAAATACCTGTAACCAGACAAAGCACTTGCTACAGGTTTAAATAAGAACTATATAGCAACCAAACAAGGTACTTGCTCCTGATATAGTTAAAGTTTGTATAAGAGAAACAACATTCATTTATTCATTGGCAATTGATCCTTTATATATAAAATAAAATGCTTACAGTGCTAAAATCAATTGTCGTCATTCATATTGCAATAAGTATCAATAGTTAAAATAATGTTATAATATATTTTCCTATGAAACAAAAGTAAAAATGTTCTTGTTTGGACATTCTGCCGCCTGTCAAGTAGTCGACTTCATGGACTGGAGTTCAAATTCTTCCGGTTCTGTGGTCAACTTCTTTTTCCTTGGATATCTTAGAAATTTAATACCTATCCAGAGCCCCAGAACTACACCGATTATAGCAGTGGTTGTTGTTGCTCCAACTATACCAGAATGATGTCGTATTTTTTCCCATATATGCTCTTGAAACTCGATCTGAATGGAATTTTGTTGTTTCTACACCATATGAAAGTTCTATTACTGACTCAAATACTGACTGGAACAACAAATGTGGATGTTGACTATATTTCATAGGTTCTTCGTGTCTGTTAAGTGCGACAGCTTTATAGTAACTTGCCATACTGCTATTTTCGACTCGTTTTGCTGTTAGTGTTATCTGTTTGGTTTTAATAATGCAGCCGGGAGACATGCTGAGAATACCTGTTGTATTAATGGCAACATCTTCCCGAACTCCACCACACACTATAGATATATTGGCTATAATAATAACCATGTATTTGGCGTGACCATTTGTTTCCATATTGTGGCACATACTGAATGTTGAAAGGTTCTGCATTTATTGATATCCGATTTATGGTATATTTCGTCTATAATGCAGTTGCCGTCCTTATCCATATTTCCTATAACATCTGGAGAGCAGATGAATAGGTAAAGTTTTAACTTCAGGTATCGCTCAGATTCTTCCTTGGGGAGTTGAAAATACAGCTGCGAGTTATAATCGATGGCAATGTAATCGTTTGATATTCCTGACTCTGACCAGCTCATGGCCCGATTGTGACTCCGACCAGCATGAGGCTGGGTTTTAGTCGATAGGAATTCAACACTACCCGGGCTGTCCTGAGAGAGGGATGAGATTCTGTTGGGGGAGTGGATTGGACGGTTGGACCTGGCGTCTTAGGCAAGATTTTCACTCGATAGCCTTGAAATTCCATTTGTTCACCCTGCGGATGTAAAGAGGAATCGGTATAGCACCCGCGATAGAGAAGGAAGAGCTACACTCAGATAAGCCTATATACTGAACTTATTAATCAAAGACGGGAGGTCCGGAGAAAAAGTCGCAGGCCACGTAGCGGGAGTAGGAGCATATGGGTGCTAAACAGGGTATGGCAGAAAGAACAAATGAAGTGGCCGAATTGCCAAGCCCACGGGCCGCCCTTTTACTGCTATTATTACAGATTTCTCATTTTTTAACACTACAATAAATTTTTGACGATTCGGTAATGATTCACGGCAACAGGGCATCACCAATAAAAGAAAATGAGATGCTCGCACTCGTACACCATCAACTAAATTGAAAACCAACCATCCCATATTATAAATCATTCTTACGGACCTTAGAAGGACGACTGCGCGGGCTCGAGACTAAAACATATTATAAAGTAATTAAGTTTTTCGTTTATAAAATAATTTACTTTCGGTAATAATCTTCAAGACCTAACGCAGTTCGTTAATTTGATCTCCAGAATTAAGAATTTAAGTGAATCGGTTTTTTGACATTGGTGATTGGTTAAAAGTATTTTTTTTTCGCAAATTTTATTTACAGTTTAATTTTCAGTTTTTTTAAACACTTACATTTAATTTATATTTCGGTTATTTTTAACTAATCTTAGCAAAAAAGAGGGTATATGAGACCCAAAATCATTAACGTATATTTCACTTGTTTTTGGCAGCTCTTTGGCAATAATCTCAGTAAAGAAAAAAAAAACAAAAGATGTAGATTTAAACAAGGCGGTAGACAAGTTCCTTACGTTAAGGTATAAACGCAATATCTTGTTGTATGTTAATCTATAAATATAAAAATCTTGTAGTTTGTGTTTGTTGGTTTTCTTTATAGTTAGTTTTATAATATATTATCAATATAAAAACAATAGTTGTTGTTTAATTTTCTCACTATCGAATATCAGGATTTCACATTAAAAATAGCCTCCGCACTAATGTATTACCTTTCTTGTTGTGGAAAAAAGAAAGAAAAGAAAAGATAAGAGGGGCACCCAAAAAAATTTTCCGGGGGGGGAATCAGGAAAATCTTACACGATTCTGTTAATTGAATACATTATTCTTTTACCACTTGTAAAAAACGATCTAAATAATATGTCGACTCGAAATTTTTTCGAGCTAATTATTAAACAATACGGAGTTCTAGAAGGTAACTTTGTTCAAATATTATCTTACTTGGCTTTGTTTTGCGCAACAAGCCTCCTGCGGAGTAATTGTTGCTGAGCCTTAATATAAGGCGACGTAGTATAAACTCCAATTGGGGGTGGAGTTGCTGCGAACGTTGTATTTGGAACTTCTTTCAGTAACCGGTACCGTTTCGCAAGTTTCTTCCTTTTTGTCCGGCTCGCAAATTTCATTCTTATTGATTGATTGATTCTTATTAACGTTTTGCTTTACGCTTTATCCCGATAGGCGGCGCGCTGCATATAGCCATCCAACATCCCGCGTTGTTTGACGACAAAAGTTGTTTAAATTCGCTGGGTGTGGTTGTTTATGTTATGCTTCATTGTTGATGATTCCTAACAAGGATGAAACAGGCCTGTAGATTGAAGAATAGAGAATGAATTAAAAAGCAAAATGTGTGTCCAATATGCCACGAACCTTTCTTTTTATTTGTTCAAATATTTACCGCATTTTTATTGTTTTTAACATTACCGGTAACAGAGGTAACAAATAGGTTATAGTAGATTAAGCAGCTTAGCTTTACTTTCGATTGAAACGAAAATTTCTTATGAAATCGACTTAACTACTCTAATAACAAAATTTGCCAATCAAAAAGTGAGGAAAAGGTACTTTTAAATTATTGACCTCTCAAGAATTGCCACTGTTACAGATAATGTTAGCAATAAAAATGCGGTAAATAAAATATATAACAATAATATATATCTAATAGTATGTTCAGTTACCTTCGTTGCCAAACTAAAATAAATATTTGTTTTTTAAAATAAAAAAAATACCAACGTTTGGTAGTATTTTATTTACTTGAATAAAACACAACTTTAGGTACCTAAGAGGTTTTTAATTTTTATAAAAATATTTAAAATTTACATTTATACAATTATTAGTAAGTTCCATAAATTGTTCTTACCTCGGGGCCCCAAGTCATGTTGCTACGCCGCTGGTTTAATGGCTCTCAAGTCAGGTATCAGCGGTCGGGTCAATGAGCAAAAATATTTCCTAACAACTCAGCCACAGCCACAGCAATATTAAGTCCAGTTTCCAATTAAAAACTGCGTTGTTCTTTTCATAATTTTACCCAAAACCCTGTCCTTAAAATACGTTAATTTTGGTTTTGTTTTATTTTTATTTGTTGTAGTTATTCGATATTGTCAAGATTTTTTTTTTAAATCGGAAATATTTATGTAATATTCCTATTTTTGATTGATCAATGATTTTGAAAATAAAAATGTAATGAAAATAAACTATAGGTAAAATTATGAAAAAAGCTATCTTACTCTTTCTTTTGATTGCAACAGCCTTCCTTTACTTAGTTACATAAAAAAATTGTAAAAACGTGATATAAAACTGAAAAGAAAATGTTAACAGTAAAAAAATGTAAAAATTAGAGAAACTGATAAAATTTCAAAATAAACTCAAATTTATAATTTAAAGCCTTAATCAATCCTCAAGGTCTGTATCCTTCGCATGGCCTAAGGTCCTCAAGACCGCAGCAGCATTTCCTCTCTGTATTGCCAGGCTGAGCCTCTCGGTAAAGAAGCTTTTAAAGTATATTTTTAGTTTTTAAAGAGAGATCGTCTTTTATCATTCACAACAATTTTACATGATTAAATCGGGCGAGGTTCAGTTTGTCTCTTTGAAAAAAAAAGATGACCTGTTCTTCCACCTAACCCTTAACACACCTTTTTGGTTCCTCAATCCAAGGACCATGTGTTTCCACAGAGAACAAAAGATGTAGCGGCCAACCATCTCTTCATACTTCTTTAGTTTCTCCTGTTCACTTAAACGTGCAGACGCACCCGCTTGTTTAGATGTTTTGTTTATATATGATGTAGCTAGGGTGTATCTATACGTTAAGGCCTACAATGAACTCTTTCCTACTCTCCAGGGTACCAAAGTTACTCCATCAGCCCGTTTTCGATCTGCCCTGCATATACCAAGAGCCTCAAGTTCAGAGGGAACTTAGGCAGAAGCTAAAGCGCGCTTAAACCTTTATAGAGATGTCTAAATATTGGATACAAACATTATTTTGCTAGAGTTGTTAGTAGTTCCCGTAGTAATCCCGCAAAAGACCACATTGAGTTTACACATATGTACCGCATATATTTTTTGTTTTCATTTGTAATTTCTTAGCAATATATATTTTTTATTAGAGAATGCGAAAGGCTACGTTTAAATAACCGAGGTTAATTAAGCACAAAATTTTATTATGAAAACTCAAAAACAAGTAGTAAGAAAAAGGAAAGTTAACTCTAGGAACACTTTTTGTGCAGTTAAGCCCGTGAAGGCCATATTTATCTGCTTGCTCACTGGAAATTCAGGTACTGTTTATACACCGGAAGTCCAACTCATAGGGCGATGGGAACATGAAATAGCAAATCATTCAAGTGATTCCCAAGAGAGGCGGCAGGAAGAGCTTTCAACCATGCATTACTTTCAGAAGCCTGGAGAGCCAGAAGACGCGCTACATCTTTAGGTTCTTGACAGCCACAAAGAAGACTATTAAAGGAGGCCTGGCACAAAACCGTGTCAAATTCCTTCTGTTTTTTTGGGATATTTGATTGAGATTTGTCGTGTCTGTGTCAGTGATCAAAAGCTGTATTGAAATCTAAATCATGAAAGCCTTAATATTTAATTAATATATTTTTTTTCCACTGTGAATTTTTGTTAAGCATAAAGTACTTATTACTATATTTAGTAAATTTTACAATTATCAGCTTTCATATTATTCCTAATCTCTTACCTACTTTTTTAATAGCTTCTAAAAATTACAAGTTATCAAAAAGCTTTAACTCCTTACTTTATTAACATATCATGTTGATTGCGATACAATTTTCGAGGTATTTCGGACAAGTAGTATTTTGACAATTTTAACATTTAGCATAATTTTGCATATCATTTGCAATGATAAACAGACAAAATTATACTAGTTATAGTTATATGTCAAAAGCGCTGCTTGTATGCTATGTTTAAATAGCTCTAAAACATTCCAATTTATTATTATGATTATGTTGACTTTTATGACCCATTTTTTGTGGTTTTGCATTTAACTAAACAAGCAGATGATTTAAAAATAGTTTAAATGAATGTGTTGGTCATTAAAATCTTGTATTTTCCTCCTGTTTACTTAATAATATTAATTCTTCTTTTCGTTTAATTTCATTCTCAAGTATATAAAATTGGTTCAAGAAAATGTATCACACCAAAACCAATTACTAGGTGAACAATATAATGCCTCTACACATAAGAAAAGAATCAATATTTATTTCTGTCAAGCAAGATTTAGTTGACTTTATTTTGACCTAAACAAATATTTGTTTGGACCATGGGAAAAAAATATTTATTTGTTTCAATTAAACCTTTTTTCTGTTTATTATTTGTTTATTTCTATAAAAATACCATTGAGTACAAGCACTAAGTCCCACACTACTAGCATGAGAAAAAAGATATTTTAATGTTAAAAAATAATTATTTACAACAAACAATTTTTTTTTTGGAGGGGGGGGGCATTTTGAACTTATAATAATGTTAAGCTTTAAGCAATTTTGAATTCTCCTTTTCATTTTTTTAATAAAACTTTGTTTTTCATGGAACGATTTAAAAAAATACTTGACCATTTTTTCTCTTTTTGTAAACAATTACTAGCAAAAATCACGTTTAAATTGAGCCCTATTAAAAAATGAGTGTAAAATATAATTTTATCCTATATCCCATCATACACGCCAGTAACCAGGCCGGATGACACCGTATATCCTGTGGAAGCGAATAAGGTTATACAATCCTCACTCGGTAGACAACCTTATGGACTAAAGTGTAGAAGCGGTTGGCGTCTCGGGGTGGAAAGGGGTAAGTCGAGGACCGTGATTAGAAAGCAGTAGGTCACGCCCAGATAGGCAACAAGTAAAGTTCTGAAATTGAAGTAGCGTTTGCAGAGCAACCAAGTTTAATGCACATTACACCCATAACATGGATGGACTCTCCAATGCTAATAACTGTTGAATAGTTTTTTATTCTCTAGTGGCGCCATCCTTCGGGTAAGTAGCGGAGTTTTTACAGAAAACTGTTTTTTTTTTCTTTAAAATAAATGTCTAAGTTTAAAACCATTTACAGTAAGGAACAAAATGTCTTATTTAGAGTATAGCTCAAAAATTATTATAGTCAATTCATGCTCCCATTATAAGACTTAACAGCAGTAAGTAAAGAAAAAAATGTAGATACCAATTTTGTTTTGTTTAGGTCTTAAAAAAAGCAGTTAACTGCTTTTTACAGACTAGAAAAAAAAAATAGTAGCTTGTTGCAAGCATGAAAAATAAAAATTTTCATAATAATTTTGATAAATAAAAGTATCTAGGATGACTAAGTCTTAGAATATCAGAATTTCAATTTTCTAAACTTTAGTGGAGAGCAAAAAAAAACGAATAAAGTAGTTGAAAATTTTTTTTGATCACGGGTGCAAAAAAGATTTCTGTCCGTTTTTTACTCAAAATTAAAGACAAACAGCGGAAAATGGTAATATTGAAAAATCTATTTATTCTTTTTTTAGATTTACAGTGCCACAGCCATCTTCCGTTTGTTTTCTAATTATTCTTGCCTAAAAATTAAGCCATTTCCGCCAGCTTTCACCAAGTATTTACGAAAAAAATTATTTAAAAACGTCGTCAAAATATCATACTGTCAAAGATTAAAATGTCACAACAATGAACGTCACCGATTAAAAAGGCGCATCGCTAGGGAAACCAATTTTATTTTATTTACCAGCCGCCTTGATTTATAGTGTAAATATGGTGTGTTGCGAGAAGTGTTCTTCGTTCGAGATTTTTAATAGTATTTTCCTGTTTTTCTTGGATTATGGAATAGTGTTAACAACTCGCGGCTAAACTGCGCTTTTTTTACTCGCGTTTTTAATACCTCGCTGCGCGTTATTTATACCAATGCTTGTAAAAAAGCACTGTTTTATCCACTAGTTTGGTTTGCTTTTGTAAATATTTTTTAATTTTATTTTATTATCCCATTTTCCCTTCACTTTCCCCTTCATTTTGTCACTTTCATGAAAATGTCCCTCGCACATCATATAATTTGCACGATTTTTTTCAGCACTTTTATGTATTACAATGGGATTTTTAACTTGTTCCATCCATTTTCTAAATAGTTCTGCATCATTCTTTGGGAGCGTGTGTTTTTTCATTGAAACATCCGTGCATCCCGGAACAACATATTTTTGTTCGTATATATAATAAAGTCAATAAAACACAAACATATACTAAAAAAAACGCAAGAAAACGTTGGATTTCAAACTTCTAAAAAACAAAATGGCTTAAAAAAGTAGAATTTTCTACAACCGCCGCAGCTAAATTGAACTACAGTACCTTTCCCGAGGTGTATATCTGATTGCCTGTGAAAACCAGTTCAGAGACTCCCATTTCCCCTTATATTAGTATGGGTGTTATGTGGTTAAATATTTCGCAATGTGTCTGGTTTTTTACAAGCTTTTATTTAACTTGCAATGTATGTAACTATGTTTGTTCGGCTGGAATTTTGCAACTTAATTTTGACAAACTTCCCCACATCCGATTGGCTTCAAATTTGGCATGCTTATATAGTTGTGGTGACAATACAAGAATATAGTATGATGAAATTGACAGCTCCCTCCTACTCGAAGGGGGTGGACGGGGGTACAGTTGAAGTACGCCCGATTTCGTTGACATTTGGTGTTGGGGCACTTCTGGATGGAGAAGACGAATTTCTAATCAGATTTTAAAAATTCAATATTTTTGGTCATCTTTTGCTAACCAATTTTAACTAACATATACACATCCGATTGCTTTCAAATTTGGTATGCGTTTATAGTTCCGGTGACAATACAATAATATGTCATTATTAGGTACCCCTCTCCTCTACGAGGGTAGTGGAGGGGGGAAAACACCTAAGTTTGTTCCATTTCAATCAAAATTGGTATACGGGGGCTTTTGGGGGTAAGGAATACGAATTTTTGATCAGATTTTGGAAATTCAATATGGCGGATTCAAGATGGATGATTTTCGGTCATGTTTTGCTAACCAATTTTAACTGACTTATCCACATCCCATTGTGTTTAAATTTGGTATGCGTTTGTAGTTCCGGTGAAAATACAATAATATGGTATTTTCCGTTACACACCTCCCTCTAACGAGGGAAGTGGAGGGGGAAAAAGATTTAGTTTGTTCGATTTCAATCAAAATTGGAATAAAAGGGTATTTAAAGAGGGGATTATGAATTTTTGATATATTTGAAAATTTCAATATGGCGGATGCAAAATGGACGATTAAGGTTACCAATCTAAAAATTTGGTATGCGTTTATAGTTCCGGCGACAATACAATAATATGGTATTACTAGGTACACACTTCCCTCTAACGAGGGAAGTGGAGGGGGAAGAGATTTAGTTTGTTCGATTTAAATCAAAATTAGCACACAGGGGTTTTTCGGGAAGGGCATTTTTGATCAGATTTGAAAATTTCGATATGGAGGATTCAAAATGGACGATGTAGGGTAGAAATCTAAAAATTAAATAATAAATTTTTAACTAGTATTAACTTGCAACCCTGCTACAAGCTTTTATCAAATGCACTTAAAAGTAGGAAATAATTTTTTATCTTTCTTGTACCATAATAAAAGCGATGGGCCCAAATCAAAAATTTTTACATTACGGTGACAAAGAGAGAACTACAAAAGAAGAAATACATTCTTCTTCTATTCGAATGATAAACATAATGCTTTGATCTAAAGAAGCTGAGAACGGGTGAGATTGCCGTGCTTGTCAAGCCTTTGCAAATGTCCTTAGGTTATAGAGTAATACAGCTGTTTGTTAGGTGAATCGTCGATGTGACCGATATACGATACCTAAAGTTAAAATTTTTAACAACATCAATGAATAGCGAGCTTTCCCTCAAAAACGGTAATGGTAACCATAGATCTGGATTTCGCACTTTTGGTGCTCATCAGTACGGTGCTAGGAATCTAGGAATTAGGAGATAAAATGATGATGAAAAAATCTGATACAGCATTCATGTAAAAGACAACCACCTGTCAAATTGCAGAATCGGCAGACGTACCTTCAATTTGAAGGAAAACTAAGCGGAGACAGATATAATTATCTTGACAGATATCCTAAGCTCTGGAGTTAATAAATTTAAAATAGGATTTAGCAAGGGTGAATAAATAACAAAATCAATTAATAGCGAGCGTTCCCTTAAAAAAGGTAATAGTAACCGTAGATCCAAAATTTTTAATTTGCGCTCATCGCTTTTATTATGGTATAAGAAAGATAAAAAATTATTGTCTACTTTTAAGTGCATTTAATAAAAGCTTGTTCTTTAAAAGTTTTTTTTAATAATTTTTTTTTTTTAAGTCTGTGATTATGATTTCTACCGAAAACAAAAAAACAATTTCCATCGACGAATCAACAATAGAGAGTGCGGATAGAAACACGGCCGTTGGCGAAATAGTGCAACGGTTATCGCAATCGGCGATCTTTTGGCGAGCGATTTTTTCGCTTTTCCTCTGCCATCGCGGAACGGCACGCAAACCAGCAACGTTGCTAATTGCGCCGTGTGTCCTCCACGCTTATTTAGATGCGCCGATAAAGTCGAAATAATAGAGTTATCCTAGCGAGACGCGCACGTTATTTGCTCTTCCTTCCTTCTAATTGGTGTGGACTTTCAATGGCTGATGGCCCTCTAGGGTTGCACACTATTATTCAGTTCGTGGTTTTTGTTCTTTCAAACAATAATATAATTAATATTAATTAGTTTTCACATTAATCATAAACCATAGAAATTTATAACAAACTTATAACAACGTTTCAATATTTTTATCCTTATTATATTTAATTGTTTAGTGACCTTTAGAATTAGTTTCCGTGCAATATTGTGGATTTAAGGTCAGGAGAATGAAAAAGAAATTCAAATTTACCGACGTTTCGATGTATTTTACATCATCTTCAGGGTTTCTAGAATAACATACAAAAAAAAGAAAGAAGCCAGCTTAACATGTTAATTTAAAAGTCATTGTTTTTTTGTATATGACACTGCTAATTATTTTTTTTTCCCGCAGGATTAAAAAATAAACAATATTAAGATTGAAAAAAGAAGAAAAATAATATATAAAATCGGCATTTTTTTAACGCACGAACCCCATTGAAACCAACTATATTATAATTATAAAAAAACAGATTTAAGAAATGTGACAAAACAAATTCAAAAGTTGATCATTTATTTGGCATTATAGGGAGTGTACTAAAAAACTAATTAAAAAATAAGTTCCTTCAAAGAGGGAAATAATTTTTTCCAAGATATTTGATTTTTAAAGTTCGATGAGTGGGAAAAAAGACCTTTTAAAAATGAAAAATTTGATACTATCAAAAATGATTCTTTAATTTATTGTAATACAAAAACTTTCTAAACCTTATCCATACCTAAATAAGCAGCTTTTAATAAAGAATTTTCTAAAACATGGAATTTAAATTTTAAATCAATTTCAAATACGCAAATGGATTTAAATAAAGCGATTAATTTATACATGCAAAACAAAAATTCTTTACAAGAAGCGTTTATTTCAAAACAAAGAAAATTTTGGTACCCTTTTTGACAGCTTCAACTTCAATGCCCTAGAGTATTATCCAAATTATCGAATGTGCGTTCGTTCCAAAACTGTATTTGCATCAATTTCTTTATTTTGAAATTTTCGGTAAAAAAGAAATTAAATTGAAAGAATTTCTTTGCGGGAGTTAAAGTACACCTTCTTATCCAATCATTCAATTATTTCTTCCAAAACAAAGAACATTTTGGTATGCGTTTTGACAGCTGAAACTTCATTATGCCCTGCAGTACCATCCAAATTATCCAAAGTGCGTTCAAATGATTTTTGAGCAGAATTTACATCGTATTAATTTTCTGGTAATTTTTCAGTAGTTGCTGAAATTATGCTAAGTTCAAGAATTTGCGTATAAGACGGCTACTTGTAGTGCTTTAGGGTAAAAATTATGAAACTATGCATTGGATACTTCTTAGACAATGAGGTTATTTGAATTTTCAAATAATTGAGTTGAACGAAATTTGGATGAAGCTGCATATTTTTGAAGATTCTTCGCAATTATTCTGTCCCTAAACCACGTTATCATTATTGACTGACATGACATAGAATTGCAAATTATTTACAGAGAATTTTGAAATAATTGGATTTAACAGAAGACTAATGCTGAATATTTTTCATACTCATTCCACCAACAACATTTAGACTTTTCGTAGAGAAATAAGAACGAGGGTAGAACCACCTTAACTAGTGCTCATTATTTTAAAAGATATCAAGGGATCTTGTCATTTCTGAAAATTCTGAGAAAGGAGTTGTTATTTATTTTCATAAAAGAGAGAGTATGTATAAGTGGTCTGCCAAACCAAGTTTGTCTTTCAATGTCTCATTTAGTTTCTGTTTCCAAGTATATAATAAACAGTGGGACCAATCAATGATGTTTGCCAAGCTCCAGTAACGTAGCGAAAAATTGACTCTGGGGGGGGGCAAGGGAAGGGGTTTTATGTTTTTTTTTGTACTAATTTTCTTGATCTTCTGGCTATGATTTTTTTAGTTCTGGTCGGGAATCGAACCTGGGCGGCAAATTAGAAGCATTCATATTTAGATTTAATAAATACACAGCTGTTTCTCTTATAACTTCAACTTTTATAAATCACTGTGCAATAAAATAAGTCTACCTAGCTTAAACTTAGTTTCGCCAGCGCAATAAGCTGTTTAGTTTATAACAGGATGCAAGAACGTGGCCTCTACCGATCTTCTCGTACTTCTGAGTGAGCATCCTGTATTAAGAAAATTATTTTCTTATCTGTCACAACCTATACCTATACCTACCGTCTTTCGAAATATGCAGACCAAAGGAAAGATTATCATGTGTGTCGATTCAAGTTTGCGCATACGTTTAGGCTCCTGGTCACCAACGGTGAATGAAGAAGAAAAATTGCTCGCATTATCAGACTGAGAAACTGGTTTGCGAGCCGATTGATCAACGCTATAGGCCTTTGCGATCAGGTTCATTCAGTAGCTTCAAGAAGTCGGGTTGGTTTTATATGAAGATGGTTTATTTTATATCGATTCGTGAAAAGAAATATAGCGCCTAGTCTCTTCTAGAACGGCACTCAGTAATAATTTTAACGTTTTTATTTAGATTTGTAATAAAAAATGTTGTTAAGAGGAGTTTTTAGGACACTATACGTAACAGGAGCAAGCAGCTCAAATTAACGAAGATTTCTGGAAAAATCATATTTTTCAAATCAAAAGTTGCTTTATTGTCTGCTCACTATAGGAATACATTGACCAAGCCTTGCTTAACCTAACATGGTCTAAAATTTTATCACTTTGGTAGAATACAACATTATATTATTCTAGTTAAGGTAAAGCAGTAATTAAATAAAAAATAAAATTTTAGCATTATAATCCCACTTCAAAAAGAACTTTAATTCATCATCAGCCCGAAAAAAATTCCTTTTGCGTATAATACGCTTTGGACGCCAAAAATTCTTTAAGATTTTGTTCTAAATCTTCTATAATAGGTTATTTGACTAATTTCAATTGGTAAGTGATTGAATATTTTTTTCGTGTTTTAAACAAAAGAGTTTTTGACTAGTGTAGAATGCGGATGGGTAGTTGCAGCATTCGTTCACTGTATGGCCTTAATCTGTCCAGTTTATCTTTGTGTTTTTATTAACTACACAGAAAATTTCTAAAATATGAATTCAGCATAAAGGTCAAATCTTATTTTTTAAAAACAGTGGTCTGCATGAAGTGCGCCGCTTTATTCTACAAATATTACGTATAGCCCTTTTTGCAGAACGAAAACAGTATTAGAAAAGGAGTTGGCACGAGAACTCCAAAAGCAGATGCCGTATGATAAATGGAATTGAATTAAAGAAAATTATGCGTTTTTGGCCAAATTAAATCTAAATCTAAATTATCAGAAATGACTCCCAAAGCGTGGCAGCTAGAAGAAATCTCTATGTTTAGAATTTTAAGATGTTCATAAAATTTTAGGTTTTGATCTATTGTTAAGCCCAGAAATTTATTGCTTTCTGGGTTTAAGAGAATTGTATTTTCTAATTGAATATTGTTTATTTCGCACTTAAAGTTTAAAATTTTAGTTTTTTGGATATTAAAGGAAAGTTTATTCGAATTGCACTAGTATTATTTTAGCCAGTTCATTGGCACATGCTGTAATCTGAGAGAAGAAGGCAAATATCACTAATGAAAATCAAAAACAAAAGAGGTCCAAGAATTGATCCTTGAGGAACACCGACGTTAATGGGTTCTGCAATACGCAAAAAGCCTAAGCAGCTTTATTTGACAAAAAATCTAAGCGGCTCTTCGGGTCGATTGTTTGCTGATGCTCTTGTTCCAAGGAAACGCAGTTATGATGCTCCAATTGGAGGTGCAGCAGCTGGAAACATTTTAATAATCAATAGTCTTTTCTACTCACCTTACTTTTTGCAGGTTTCTTTTTCCTGCAATCAGAAGTGCAGGTTCCTGTTATTTGGGTTTTGTATTTTAATTGAAATACTTCTTTAAAAAAAAAGCTTTAAATTAGCTTTTTTTTTTTGAAAGTATCTACACCAAAAAATATTTATACTGGGCATATTCCTTTACTTGAATCGATTTCATTATTTACCAGTTATAATTAAGAAATCCTTGTGCAAAGTGCTTAAAATCAAAGATGGTGCCTTTTTCATTGCCTCCGTGTCGTTGGGATGTCGTCATTTTATTGAGCCATTAAAAATTTATCAATTCTAACTGCGGACGACATCAAGTAATTTCGAAACGGTACGAGGTGTGGCAATTAAATTTTTACGTTACGCGTTGTTTTTGCTTAACGCTTAAAGGCTACATTAAGTTAAGAAAAATGAAAAAAACGTACTTTGCTTGCTTTCTTCCCAAAAGAAAGGCAGCCAAACACAACGGCTTTTTTATCAAGGCATACGATAATCACAATACAAAATGAAGTGCTGTGATTAAAAGTTATCCTTAGTTGATATTTGATATAAAGTAAATAATATAATAGTTAGTAGAAAATTCAAACATTTTTGGTTGGTGTAATATCCATATAAACGGGAGAAATTTGCCGTTTTTGTCTCTGAATA
This sequence comes from Oxystoma pomonae, assembly GCA_963921995.1. Classification (NCBI taxonomy): domain Eukaryota; kingdom Metazoa; phylum Arthropoda; class Insecta; order Coleoptera; family Brentidae; genus Oxystoma; species Oxystoma pomonae. The sequence continues at coordinate 85,816,489 of OY998166.1, read as the reverse complement.
AAAAAATAATTTTAAACATTTTTTCCACAGCAACTGTAACATCCCTCGTAATCTCAAACAATTTTTTTACTAGTTTGAGAAAACTCCGTGCACTCAGGTATTTCAAGACTTTTTCCTTAAACTATTCCTGATAACTTTATTTTTAAATGCCCCCGGTAAAATGCGGAAAATCATTTGAAACAACTGACGTAAATTTATTTTGTTTGTGATTTTGACCAATGTTTTTGGTCATTATTTATTGAATACATTTTATTTCGTCATTGACGTGACTTGATTTCATAGGGTCGCATTAGTCTTTATGGGACTGTCAATGAATAGGTTTGGTAATATTTTCTAAATTGTTATATTTATATTAAAACTAAAAAGAGTATAATTTTATTCAAAGAAAAAATCTAAGTTTTATTCCGTTTCTTTGGTGCAAATAGAAAAAAACTAACAGGGCGATGATACATTTATAAAACAAATACACAAAGTATATATTATTATTGGTAAATTATTATCTGTCATTCTTCTTCTTCGAACGTTGGCTATCATCAGCGTGATCTGCACCCAGACCACTGCTTTTCGGAAAAGTGCCTTTTGCCTTCAATTTTAAACGTTTATATTTTTAAAATATGGCGAAAAAATTCAAGTTTTCGTTTTTTGATGTTTGAATCATACTTCAAGATCTTTATTTATTCTGAGCAGAAAAAGCACATTAGTTACTCCGTATGTCCATTCAAGATATCCTGAGTATTGGGAAAAAAACTGTGTCGACTTGACCGGTCAGATTGGTCGACCAGAATTTCTTATTTTCTTCCCTTGTAAGACAGAAGAGTTTTTTAGCATCCTAACCAAACTTTCTGTGAAGAAAGTATGTTAATTTTTTGAGCCTTTTCGAACCCGCATTCTTTCGAGGAGTGCTCGTCCTTAACCCTTAAAAATAGCGAAGGTTATATACTTCTTTTGATATTGACGTCCCAACTAACAATTTTTATATACTACGGAGCAGTTCTGGCATGTAAGTTCCTTATAAATGTCACCAGATTTCCATTTTGTTGTGTTTCTAAAAACTTATCTAGGTGTTAAAAGCAATTTAGTGATGATTATACTGTTGTAATAATGTTCTTACAGCAACAGTTTACAGGAATATCCTATAAAAGCTCTGTTTCTTTCTGTAAGAACATTTATATGGTGTTACTATAGAGCAGAATTGCCGCAAAGTACTTTAGGCTCTTAAAGTATTGTATAACAGCGTGCAGGCCCAATAGTACAACAATTTTAAATCAAAAGGGTTCTATAAGATCTTATACCTGTAATTTTGCTCTCTGTAAGAATATTCTTACGGTAATTAAAGGAATATCCTACAAAAGCTCTGCTTCTTTCTGTAAGAATATTTAAACGGTATTACTACAGAGCAGAATTGCCGCAGAGTACTTTTGGCTCTTAAAGTATTGTATAAGAGTGTTTTAGGCCCAGAAGGTATTGCCTGTAATTTTGCTTTCTGTAAGAAATCTCACCAGGTGACGTCACCTGGTGAGATTTTTGTGGGGCGAAAAACGGCACCTACAAACATGAAAATTTCAGAATAATTTGGATTGATAATGGAGGAGCCCACCAAGAAAAGATTTTTTGATTATTTTACCCCTGAAGGGATAAATATAAGGGTTGAAATTTTAAAATGATTTTCTGTATCTCAAAAACGAAAAACAACATAAGTTTGAAAATTGGTATGTAGACTCTCCTAATAAAATAAGTACACACGTGCTTCGGAATTTTTTAAGATTCAGGTTGAGAAATAGGGGTGAGTCTGTTTTGAAGGGGGTACAAATAACGCACAGAGTTCTAAATCAATGTACGGCTAAAAATTCGCATTCAAGTTCTTCTCGAAAATTTAACAAATAGGAGTTTTTAGATTTTGGGATTGGAAAAATTGGAAACGAGTGGTTGCAACCACCCCCTTATATCCGATAAATATTTTAATCTGTCATAGTATGGGTTGTGGAATATCAAACTAAAGAAAACGTCAGGAATCTAAAAAAATGTTTTTTTTTCAAAAGTAACAATATGGGTTAGGGGGGGGGGGTGCAGGTAGGAATGCTTTTCAGTCAAAAGGTACCACAAGGTTTTAAATTTAAGGGGTGGAGGATTGTGAGTGAGTAAAGCTGGATTCAGAGTTTCATAAGGTGAGCGGTATAACGAGTAAGACTTAAGGGAAATAAATTACAGGGTGGGACTTTGAATGAAGTATTGGCCCTAGCGGGTTAGAAATTTTTATATTATAAAAATCCAAAAACACACACAAAAAATTTTCGGAATGAACCCTCAGAAAGGGGTCTGTTCACATAAACCTTTTTTTTTTCAAATTAGAATTCCCCGCTACTTCTTTGGTTGAATGTTTCGCTCATAATTATTTTCACTAAAATTCGAGCATTATTCACGTTAAAGTTATCATCCCGTCAACAAAAATGCTTCTACCTTCCATTTTCTTGTCTTTTGGGAATCTGAAAAACTTACTGTCACGCGAAAAACCTTTTGTCTGATTATCGACACCACATCCGTGTATACAGCCACTCATTTTGTTAATTTTTTCCACTGAAAAATTATTAAAACTAATTGTAAACAAACGACCACCTCGTATTAAAAATGGCGACTGAATGATGTCTTTCACATCTAACCACGACGTGTATTCTTGAACAGGGAGCGGCATAGATCTATGGTGAATGATCAAATGGGATGAAAACTTTATATTCTTAAGCGATGATCCGATCTTACGGATCTCATAAAATCTCATGGTCCGAAACCGGGGACCAGCGTTGAATCTAGTGACGCTTGCCCAATATAGAGGTTTTTTTTTGGAATGTATTGCTGTCTAAACTGCTTTTCGATCGTGGGACGTGATAGATCTTATGCGATAGATCCCGTCGCACGAGAGAAAGTCCGGATCATGTGACTTTCAAATATAATAACGTCCTGGTGACGTCAGTTAGCCACGCCTACTCTTGCGCAATATATCTTACTTTTATCATGGATTTTTCGCCTATGGCCTTGCCCATGGCCAACCTTGATTTTTACATTATTTTCTTTGTTTTTCAAAGTTATTATTGTTATATAATATAACGGGTGTCCCATAAGTTTTGGCACAAAGTTCAAGAAGCTCAAAAGAAATACCTAAGTTACTTACCTAATTGGCTTTGGTAACAAAAGTTTCCTTGTTTCCTAGATTTCAATTTGATATATTTATGTTTTAAGTCAGGTAAAAAATGTCTTACAAATTGGAAATAAGAAAATCTATTTATAATTTGGTTGGGTAAATGCTCAAAGCAGAAATAGTGCGAATCTTTCAACACCAAGATATATCCAGGAGAATCATTTATCGAACAACCATATTGGAATGCGACAGGGTATTCCTTGTATGAACCTCCCGAAAAGTGGAAGACCAAGGATTTTCACCTCCCTCCCCCTCAGTGCAACAGAGTGTTAAGGTTGGCTAAAAACGACCTTGTTTTTAGGGTGTCTGTAAGGAAGCTAGCGAGAAGAAAATAAAATTCAAAAAGTACTATTTGTAGAATTTTGAGCAGAAATGGTCAAAAATACCGCAAAAATGTCCAAAATACACCCCTAATCAGCTTGCCCGGATACCTCGATGTTGTCGTTCTCGTCGACGTGTTCATTTTGCAAACTATAAATCTATCATAATGGACGATGAAAAGTACTTCACTTTTGAAAACGCAGAAATTCCAGGCAATCAAGTATTTTACACCGATAATATAGAGGTGACTCCGGACAACGTAAGATTCAAAGAAAAAGCCAAATTCGCCGACAAAATTTTAGTGTGGTGTGCAATTTTCGAAAGGGCTATAGCAAAACCATATATAGGACATGTACGGGGCGAAGCATTAACTACCAGTGGTTATATTGATAACTGCCTAGTGAAACTCAATGAGTTTATTCAAGAACATCATGCTGGAGAAGAAATTATGTTTTGGCCCGACCTGACATCTTGCCATTATGCCAGGGAAACGCAAAATTGGCTTTAAGAGCATAATTTTCCATATGTACCAAAAAATGACAATCCCCCTAATTTGCCCGAGGCATGCCCCATTGAAGACTTTTGGGCCCACTTATCAAGAAAAGTATACGCCGGAGGCTGGACTGCTCAAAATGAAGGCCAACTGCGCCGCAGAATTTTAATCAAGTGCAGAAAAATTAATATTGTCACCGCCCAGACCTTTATGAGAGGTGTCCGAACAAAATTGCGGCTTGTTGAGGAACACGGACCGCTGCATATACTAAAATATATGAATATTCATAGAAAATCAACTTATTAAAAAATATATGCAGTTTAACTAAAAGTTTGTTTTTCAAAAAGTATACGATTTTTTATTTTGCGCCAAAATTTATGGGACACCCGTTATTTGGCAACACTTGGGCTATTATAGTATCTCATAGTTATATTGTTTAATTAATCCAAAAAATTTACAAATAATATATTTTAAAGTGGTTTTGTATTCAGTAGAATGACCCTGTTATATATATCACCTGTCGTGACACATATTTTCCAATAACACTTACCTAGTACAGAGTGTCTTAAGCCTCATTTACCGAAGTTTTAATGCATAAACACAAGCGGTTTTTTCCTTAATTATGTGGGGTTATAGACGCTGACAGTGGGATTTACTAAAAGGGTTTAGCCTATTTTAGGCAGGTCCTAAGTTTAAGTGAAATTTCTGGTTTTAAGCACTTTAAACTAACCATCCTTGAGTTTTGGACATAATTTGATTTATAAAAAGAATTTTAATAAATTTGTTTATTGAATAATCATCTTAACACAATCTTTTATTGGATTTAAGAAGAAAGTTTCAATTTAGAAAAAAAGAAAATTAAAAAATTTAAACCCACTCGGGTTTAAATAGTAAACACTCTGTAGCACAAATTAAAATTGGGGTTATATGTCACTCTAATTAAAACTTATCCTTGTTAACTAATTTTTCCAATTAATACCTGATGTCACACAAAGATTTAGATGGGTAATAATAAAATATGGAGTAGATTAATTTAGTATTTATTTAAAAGGTGTCGAAATGTCAGTTTAAAAATATTAGCGCTGCGTTCAATCACAAATAGCGAGTTCGGATCTTTTACCTCTGCTTGCACCTCTGCTTGCACCTTTGCTTGCACCAACCTCTAATGATAAAAGCTACAGATTTAAAATGAGTGGGCTTTGAGTAAAGAAAGTTTTCTTGACTGGGCTTTTAGATAACCTCAATGTTTTAATTTCAGTTTGTAAATAAAATAATATAGTTGTTTTAGGTTTTTTTGTTTGGTATATTTTTCGTGCATAATCAGTGACCTTCACTTATATTTGTTTTGCCTCGTAGTGCCCTCATAAATATATTTTTTGTGCTGAAAACGGGTTCAAAATATGGCGTTTTCCTGGACAAAATTGGAGGTGTTTTATTGATTAATGAACAACTTGGGATATTAAATAAGGTAAATTAATCCTTGTGAAAACGGTTACTTATGGAAATTATGAACGAATTTATTACCAATTGCCACAAAACAATCCTTTATGGGGGTTATAAATTTAAACCACCCTCACCCCCAGAGGTGGTCTAAAAAAAATCATCAATTTTATAACCTCAAACACAGACTATGAAGCTATTATGTGCCAAAATTTTGGCGTATTCACAATTTGCCATTTTGAAACCTGTCAAAAAAAATTAGTTTTAGGACATTTTCTTGTAAAATATGGTATTTATTTTGACAAACAAGCAGTTTTTCAGTGGTATTTAGCAATAAAAATACAAAATAGTCAATAACTTTGTATCTTTTCTGCATGGGTAAGTGTTTTTTGAAAATTGGTTTTAAAATTTAGTGCCCCCCAACTTCCCGGGAGAGGGCGGCCAACGGGGGGCACAGAGGACCGCCGAACCCCGGAAGGGGCAAGACCCTAACTGGAGACTGGCGGACCGAGTGGTCTCGGATGCTACCATCTCCTGGGCAATCAACGAGTTCAGCCCCTACAAGTCCCCGGGGCCTGACGGCATATTCCCGGCGCTCCTGCAAAAAGGTTAAGAGATACTTCTACATTTTGTAAAGAGAATCTTTAGGGCCAGCATAGCGATGGGATATGTACCGACAGAGTGGAAAAAAGCCACCGTTGTCTTTATTCCGAAAGCCGGAAAGAAAGACTATGCAGCGACCAAATCCTTCAGACCCATTAGTCTAACATCTTTTTTGATGAAAGCATTGGAGAGAATGGTGGACAGACACCTACTAGGGGGAGTCCTAACCAACCAACCATTCCACAGAAACCAACATGCATACGTGGAGGGAAGGTCTACCGACACGGCCCTTCACGCAGTAGTGCCTAAGGCAGAAAAAGCCCTTCAATTCAAACAGTACGCCCTGGCAGTATTCTTTGATGTCGAAGGAGCTTTCGACAAGGCGACAGTACTGGTAATAACAACAGCCCTGCAGAGAAGGGAAGCCGAGTCTCTTATCTCCGAATGGGTAAAATCTGCACTAAGAGGGAGAAAGATCCAGGCCAATCTAGGGGAGTCAAGGGTCAACATACAGGCAACGGGAGGCTGCCCACAAGGTAGCTGCTTATCCCCACACCTATGGTGTCTGATCATGGATACTCTCCTACAACGCCTAACAGAGGAAGGATTCGACGTCCACGCATACGGCGACGACGGTGTCGTGGAGGTGTTAGGCCACCACCTAAACACCGTCTGTAACAGAATGCAAAGGGCGGTACGATTCATAGGTGTCTGGTGTCAACAAAACGGTCTCTCTGTCAATCCAGGAAAGACAAAGATGATCCTGTTCACAAGAAAGAGGAAAATGGAGGGATTCAGAGCACCCAAGATGTACGGGAGGCCCCTGAATTTGGTTTCAGAACTGAAGTACCTAGGGGTCACCCTAGACAAGGGGCTCACCTGAACACCAGACGTTGCGAAATTGACCAATAAAGTGCAGGCAACGATGTGGCAACTGCGTCGAGTGGTTGGCCGCACCTGGGGTTTGAGCCCCAGAAACCTCCACTGGATGTATACGGCAGTACTAAGACCAAGCATCCAGTACGGATCCATAGTCTGGTGGCCAGCAGTGAAGAGGTCACTGCTACCCTCAAGCTTAGGAGCCTACAAGGAACCATATGCAGAGGGATAACCGAAACCATTCTGGGACTGCCGCCGCTTCCGATCTGGATCAGAAAAGAAGCGATGGCGACCCACCTCCGGCTGAGAGATACAGGTCAATGGAGTGGAAGAGGGGAAGCTGCGGGACATCTTAGGATTACCCAAATCGCCGAGAGAGAAATCCCTATGACAGCGATTAAAACACAAAGACCAAAAAAACCCTGGAGATTCAACAAGAGGGACAAAGTAGTCATCCCAGACAGGGAACTATGGCAGAGTGAAAACCTCCGCGAACAGTTCGAGGAGAACGCCGTGATTTGCTACACCGACGGGTCCAAACTGTCGAAGGGGCAAACCACATGATCGTGGGTTTATGTGGAAGACCAGGAGGATCGAAAGAGCTACCCGCTCGGAGAGTAAGCCACGGTCTTTCAGGCAGAGGTGTATGCCATAATAATGGCTGCAACCATGAAAGAAATAAAGAACGGTAGGGAGGAGCATGTTTATATATGCTCCGACAGCCAATCAGCCCTAAAGGCACTAAGGGCGCCCAAGAACAACAGCACCCTGGTGGAGGAATGTGCGGATGCACTAGAATCCTTGGGAAAGGGCAAACAAGTGACACTTATGTGGGTACCGGGACATATGTGGGTGCCGGCTAACGAGATGGCCGACGAGCTCGCCAGGATCGGGGCAAGCACCCAATATGTAGGGCCAGAATCACTCCTAGAAACAACCAAGAGGCAATTGCAAAGTCGACTCAATAAATGGGCCAACGATGCTATGACGACGGCTTGGAGAGGAGGAACAGGATGCAGACAGACCAAGGACTTCGTGAAGGGCCCGGATGTAGCCAGACAAAAATGGCTTCTGGGGAGATTGCGAAGGGACGCTGGTCTGCTGACAGGTATCATAACAGGTCACAACCGACTAAGGAACCACATGAAGCGTATCGCGGTGGAGAATGACTCGACCTGCCGGGCCTGCGGGCGGGCAGAAGAGACATCTCGACACGTTATAGCGAACTGCGAGGCATACCAGAGGACGAGATACACGCTCAAATGGGACAAAATACTGGACTTTGTAAAAAGTACAGTGAAACCAGATAAGCAGACTGCAAGACCAGTGGTGGCGGTGGATTAGGGGCAGGCTCGGGGTAGGGCAGAAAGGGCCCAGGGAGGACTACCTGTCAGGTTTCGCGCCGCCCCTTCTCTACTGCTAACTACTAGTGCCCCCCACAGGTGTAAATATTAAGACCTGTGGGGGGTACTATTTTAGATCTTAGTAAATCCCACTGCGAATGTTTTTATGCGAATTCCGAGTAATTCCAGCGAACCAGTAAAGTCCTCTTGTTTCTTTGATCAACTCGGGTTAATTTCCGCGCAGCGTTACGCCACTTTCAGCGGCGTGTTTTTAAAATACTTTTTTGAAAGGTAAACATTACCTGTAACGGTTTTCTGTCAAAAAACGTAAAAACACTGTTCTGTACCACTGCGGCTCGATTAAGGGTTTTTTGCCGATTACCACAGAAACGGGGGCTGTAGGATATTTAGGGCTTGAATACCTTTAACTCTTTGCACATTGCCTCAGACATCTGTGCCTCCATGCCTCCATGTCGTAACAAAAGATGCTAGAAACTTAACAACGAAGCACAAAAATTGTAAGACTAGTATTATTATGATTACTTCTTGCATGCTGTCCCAGTTCTAATATAGTTGGTAACCCAAGTACTTGTACGAATCGACGCATTCGACTTGCTGGTCATTTACTTCTAACTAAGGTAGTTTGTCTAAGATCGTGCACATTTTTTGCAAGTAAACTTAGAACGTGAAAAAAAAAATCATTTTAATTGCCCAGTAGTACATATAAAGTTGTTAAAATTCACCATGCAACAGCGGTAAATAAATGCAGTGCTCCTTGAAATAAACTTGTTGTAGTTTTTTATTGTTCAATTAAAATCAAACCCCTTGAAAGAGATAACGGCCCGACATGAAAATGCGTTCGTATATGCGCTAAGAACGCAATTTATTTATTTGCGATTATAATACATTTTATGAAAATTAATTTGAAGCCGACGTTTATTAGGCAACATATTACGGATTAAGTTTACTTTGTATATGGTTTAATAAAATAAAATATAAAACAAATTAATTTTATTCAACATAACTATGCTACTAAGTAAAGTGAATATATCCTAACAATAAAGCGATGTGCGCATTATAGGAAGTTTGGCCATGTTGACTCGATAAATTTATGTTATTGATTATATTATAATGGTTCGCAAGAATCTGAATTCACTATAAAGCAGAGAAATGAAAGGAGGTATAAAGTAAATCCAACCCAACTCGACCGAAGCTACTCTAAAATTTATCTGATATGTGATATCAGAATGCTAAAAGTTATTTTCTACTTTTTAGTTCACTTTATATTTTATAAAAGCTTTTATTTGAAAAGTTTTTTATTATGTAAAATGTTTTTTTATTTTTAGATTTCCTCAATCGTCCATTTTAAATCCGCCACATTGAAATGCCAATTTTGATTGAAATCGAACAAACTTAATCTTTTTCCGCCCCCACTTCCCTCATTAGGGGGAGATGGGTACCTGATAATACCATATTATTGCCCCTCCGCTCCCCTCGTAAGGGAGGAGGGGGGTGCCTAATAATATCGCATTATTGTAAAGACACCGGAACTATCATTTCATACAAAATTTAAATTCATTCGGGCATCTAGAAGTAAGTTAAAATGGAGTTGCATGATTGACCCGTAGATACAAACATACATAGAGGTGAAGTTAAATAAAAGCTTGCAAAAACAGTAAAAATTTTGCTAAGCACCTGATTTTATTATTATTATCTAAAATTTAGAAAGGCGCAATTACACAGACGAACATGCTCAAATAAAAGCTCATGCAAAAGATCTAAAGGCGCATTTACACAGACAAACTTTCCTTTGATGTTGAATTGCCGACAAAAATTTACACGAGCCTCTTGAGCAAAATGTTCAAAAAAAAGTTCGAGCAAAATCTCGTACAAAAAGACTCACGGAAATTTTGGAGAGAATGTTAAGCAAAATTTGTTTGAAGAAATGTTGGTATAGAAATTTCTTACAAATTTAAATTTTATAGTTTTATGGGAATTCATTGAACTTAACTGAAAATAGAAAGACTAAGTTTTAAAACAAGGTATTTTTAATTAAGTGCTTTCCGACGGAACAACGATTTGATGTCGAAATTCACATTTTACCTCATAAGCAACTTCGATTGACCTGATTTTTATAGGGGATATGCCAGTATACTTGTAACTTTTTTGGGGTTGTAAAAAAACGAGAATAAAAAAATTATAATTGGCACTTATTTATTGCTGTTGCCTGTAAAATGTTATGATAAAAATTTACGTTCAAAAGAATATCTCGTTATTTTACTTCCTAGTTTAAAACACAATACAATAATAATTAAGTCAAATTAAAAAACCTATATACATTTTATTAAATTTCAAACATATGCACAAAAGCACGTTCGGTCTAAATAATACCCGTTTATTACCCACTTTTACAACCCTACGATCCCGACCCTTGTCTAAAAAGATATAATTTAGCAGTAATAGACTAGACTTCTGAATCGGAATGTTGCTCCTTTGCATATTGTTTGTTCAGTGTCAGTAATCGACCTTGATTATTACATTAAATTGACAGTAAATATCTATCTTCATCTTAAACTAACTAGGTAAATCTGGTGTGAGGAATTAAAAAAAAACAATCAAAGCTAAGGGTAAAGTAAAGTTACAAAAATATATTTAAAAAAAAATCCCCTCCCCACCACTCCTCATAGTCGTGAGGCGCGGATTACCGCTTAAAAGTGCAATTTTTGAGTTTTTGTCGATATTTGAAAAACTCAAAATTTTTTTGGAAAAGAAAAATTCTCCTGGGTTGTTTTTCGAATTTAGGAAAAAAGCCTTGGAAATAAAAAAAACTTGCAAGAAAATCCCAAAAAAACACACGGGCAAAAAAATCCGGGAAAAACCCTAAGAAAAACATATTGTAAGTAACCCTAATCCATCTGACAAAACTGATAGCCAAGAATAATGTTTCGCTTGCCGTCGGCTTTTTTTCACAAAAATTTAAAATAAAAGTTGGTGTTTTTTTTAAGAATTGAGATCACTGATGTGAAATTTTATTTATTGGCATCTTTAAAAATATGTTTCAAAAACCGATAGCAATAATTTGCTCAAAAATTTACCCGAACAAAATGTTCAAAGAAAAGCTCACAAAAATGTTCACGCGAAAAATTTTAGATCTTTTGCACGACCTTTTGTTTGAGCATGTTCGTCTGTGTAATTGCGCCTTAATATTTTTTGCGCGAACATTTTTGTGAGCTTTTCTTTGAACATTTTGTTCGGGTAAATTTTTGAGCAAATTATTGCTCTCTATTTTGGAAACATATTTTTAAAGATGAGAATAAATAAAATTTCACATCAGTGATCTCAATTCTTTAAAAAAATGGAACATCAACTTTTATTTAAATTTTTTGTGAAAAAAAGCTCACGCAAGCAAAACATTATTATTGGCTCTACTATCAGTTTTGTCACATGGATTAGGGTTACTTATAATATTTTCTCTTTGGGTTTTTCCCGGATTTTTTTGCCCGGCGTTTTTTTTGGGATTTTCTTGCGAGTTTTTTTATTTCCAAGAGTTTTTTTCCTAAAGTCAAAAAAAAAACTCAGGAAAATTTTTTTTTCAAATATCGGCAAAAAACTCAAAAATTGCACTTTTAAGCGGTAATCCGCGCCTCACGACTATGAAAAGTGGTGGGGAGGGGGATTTTTTTAAACATATTTTTGTAGCTTTACTTTACCTTTAGCTTTTATTGTTGTTTTTTAATTCCTTACACCAGATTTACCTAGTTAGTTTAAGGTCCCAAGGGTTGCTTAAAAAAGCAAAAGGTTCATGAAAATGCTGAAGATATAGATATTTATTGTCAATTTAATGTAATAATCAAGGTCGATTACTGACACTGAACCAACAATATGCAAAAAGCAACATTGCGATTCAAAAGGGTGGCCGGCCCACTACCTGCGAAATCCAAAACGCGGGATGATAGATCGGCGACACAGTCTACTAAATTACTGCTAAATTATATTTTTTAGACAAGGGTCGCGTTCGTAGAGTTGTAAAAGTGGGTAATAAACGGGTATTATTTAAACCGAACGTACTATTGTTCATATATTTGAGATTTAATAAAATGTAAATAATAAAACTAGGAAGTAAAATAAAGGGATATTCTTTTAAACGTAAATTTTTATCATTATATTTTACAGGCAACAACAATAAATAAGTGCCAATTATTATTTTTTTTATTCTCGTTTTTTTTACAACCCCAAAAAAGTTACAAGTATACTGGCATATCCCCTATAAAAATCAGATCAATCGAAGTTGCTTATGAGGTAAACTGTGAATTTCGGCATCAAATCGTTTTTCCGTCGGAAAGCACTTAATAAAAATACCTTATTTCAAAACTTTGTTTTTCTATTTTCAGTTAAGTTCAATGAATTCCGATAACAATATATATTTTGAATTTGTAAAGAAATTTTTATAGCCCCAATTCTTCAAACAAATTTTAGTCAACATTCTCTCCAAAATTTACGAGTGTTTTTTTGTACGATATTTTGCTCGAACATTTCTTTGAGCATTTTGCTCAAGAGGCTCGTGTAAATGTTTGTCGGCATTTCCACACCAAAGGAAAGTTTGTCTGTGTAAATGTGCCTGAAGAACTACCGGGCCTTTTATAGGGTAAAACCCTGTTATTCACGGTACAAAGGTCAGATTCGTTTGAAACTCGACGTGGAAGCCATAAAGGATTATGAAAAGGGCAAGTTTTGTATTTAGTGCAAATTTTTTATTTTTTTATTACAGTTGAGCGCTTTGGGCTATAAAGCCATCACCAGAGCGAACATCAGTCTATGAGATACAGGCCTAATGTATTGATCAAGATTATAATAAATGGCTTTGTTAATTTTGTCATTTTGTCAAACTGGACATTGGTTTTGTAAGGTAAGTATATATTTGATTTTTTTTTATTTAAAGTGGGGGAATTTATATTTGTTTTGCTTTTTGTGGGGTAAAGAAGAAAGGGGTTTAATGGTTATGTGAATGATGAGTGTGTAAATTAAAATAAATGTTGTTTTATTTCAAATGTTTTGTCTCAATATTTTTTTGTTTTTACTTACTATTTCAGGTGAGTCAGAAAAGGTCTAGAAGTGCGGCTTTGTTATTTCCTGTGGAACAAAGCAGCACCTCTAGACGTTTTATAACTCACATGAAATAGTAAGTAAAACCAAAAAATATTGAAACAAAACATTTGAAATAAAACAACATTTAAACAATTAAACCTCTCGTCCCTTTCTTCTTTAACCCACAAGAAGCAAAACAAATATAAATTTCCCCACTTTAAACTAAAAAAAAAACAAGTACATATTTACCTCTTCCCATAATTTGAAAAGCTTCTTCAAAAACAGATAGAAGTCATTAGGAGCAAGATCGGGAGATCGAGCTGGCCATAAAATAGTTCCCCGTGTACTTATAACCCGATTAGGAAATACATTATCAAGATATTCCCTAACAAGGCCAACATTGTGAGCGGAACAACCATCTTGTTGAAACCATGTTTCACCAAATCTTACACCTAACAACTGCCTAGCAGTTGAAATAATGTGCTGCTGCAGTAGATCCAAGTATCTAGGACCATTCAAATTGCAATTGCCGTTAATAAAAAATGGCCCAATTACGTGTTCCCCTATAATACCCCCCCCCCCCAAACATTTAGTTTTTGGGGATACTGTGTTCTTACGTCAAAATACAAATGCAAATTTTCCCTCGACCAATATCGAACGTGTGTTGGGTTATGACGATTTGACCATTTGACCATCTGCACTTTTTCGGCAACTTCGTAGACATCCATTTTTGGTTTTAAAAATGTATTATTTCAATTAAGAACTTACCCATTTGTTTCTCGAGCAAGGCAGAAATAAAACAAAATAATAAAAACAAAATGAATTTCCAAAAGATAACACTGCAGCGTGCTTCGAATCCACCTCGGTCGTACGGCACGGAGAGTAAATTGGACTTGATTCCCCCTATGTTCGCAGTAGCTTGAAGCGGTCTGTATATCCGAATCATTTGTATATTATAGTTAAGTTTTTTCATTATTTTAGACTAATTGGTATATTAGTACCCATCCTTTGCTAGGAACTCCTTCCTCGGGGATCGACAATCAGACTTATGCTGTTGGAGTGGTTTTGACAAAACTTTCCACTGGATATCTATTGGAACAAATATATCTAGTGCACTAAGAAACTTAAACCAACGGATATACATTTTAATTATTTTTTTTTCAACAGTGAGCCATAAAGATACTTTTTGGATAGCCAATGGATAACTTTTGGACCGAATTTCGTTCCACTGACTAAGCATTGGATTTAGTATAGTGGTACAATAGTCAAAATGTTGAAACTTTTGGAGTTTTTTGCGATGTCTAAGAGCCGTACAACGTTTTGACAATTATATTATACAATGGATATGCCTTAGACAAAGTTTCTTACAGATTTGGTTGTCCAATGGATTGCTGCATTGTCCAGAAAACTCTCTCCACTGGACATCCTTAAGACAGAGTTGAGCTGTCTGGGATTGTATAGGGGCCTATTAAAATCATGAAATTTTGACTTTTCTTCATTTGATCAAAAATAAGTTACTAAGGTTCCAAAACACCTTAATCGACGAGAAAAAAAAGTTGTCTGTTGTCTGTCTGTATACACGATAACTCAAGAACGCCTTAATCGATTTTAACGAAAGTCGGTACAAAAATCCTATATCGGGTTACTATGAACTGATTAACTTTCGGCTAGGTTGTTGTGGGGCTGAAGGGGGGGAAAAAGGGATAAAATATTTTAAAAAATTGTATCTTTGGAACGAAAGCAAGTAGCGATATACGGTTTTCAGATTTAAGTTTCCATGAATATGGACTACAAATTTTGTTGTAAAGATTTTGGTTTTCACAAATATTACCCAAAAATTTTGTTATAAGGTTAAAATTTTTCAAAGCTACAGTTTTCGAGATATTTTCATTTCCTTTCAACATCAAATAATTGATTTTATGGTGGACTATCCATGCTTTCTAGCACAAATTTTTTAGAGCTAAGTCCAAATTTAAAAGAGCTTCTTTACAAGTGTGAAAACTGCCAAAAAAAAACAAAACCTAAAGGCTATCAACAATAAGTCATAACGAACTTGTCCAAAAATGGGATCGGAAAAGGATCAAAGGACCGGAAAATTGAACAAAAAGGTCCCTTCTTGAGAGTGGAAATATTCCGAAAGAACAATATTTACCATTTTCATAGGCCACCAGGTTACAATATAAACTTTAGAGCAACTTTTATGGATATTGTTTACAGACTATGATCTCGTTTTAGCTGTTGAAAGGTAATGTCGTAAAACTATCTAATTTACATTTATAAGACCTTATTGCAATTTGGAAAAAACCGGGATAAAAAATTAGTGTATATAATCCACATTCTTAAAATGTTTTCGAAAGCACTCATTGCCAAACTCTCTATGATTACACAATAAGAAGGACAGGTTGATAAAGGAGAAATAAAGCAGCGCAGGCTAAAATATTGAGAAAACTAAAATGCAATTTGAATACTTAAACAACAAACTGATAAAGAAATACCAAATTAAAACAAATAAAGCATTCACTCAAAATATATTTATTTCATACTGTATTGTAATAAACTCCATTACGTTATCGGTTTCAGGCCGGGAAATGATACATTACATCACTAGTCCGGGAAAGTAATTTTTCTGTTCTGAAATATTTATTTCAGTCCTGGAATTGATACATTACATCACTAGTCCGGTAAAGTAACTAAACAAATAAAATAATGAATTTTCCACTAACAGTATGAAATAAAACGTTTTACGATACACGGCCGTGAAATGTCATTAAAGTACTCATCTAGAAATTCCGGACTCGACTCCTTCGTTTGCTGTAATGGAAGGGGGGATTCTTCCTGTTTCTTCCCCGGAACCTAAGCGGATGTACGCAGAAAAAGTCTTTGAAATAAAAGTAAAAATTTGTGTATTAAAATAAAATCAAATATATTTCTATTTAGCATTTAGTTTAAAAACCAAGAATAAGGCCTTGACCAAAACTGAAGCAAACCTCTTGACCGCTCTATAATACGTTTTTTTTTGTGTAACTCCAGCAGCACTTTTACAATACCTGTATAGGTACTTCGATAGCCAATTCGAGTAATATCCAATACAATGCAACATTAAATCTTCCCATGGAAGAATTCACAAAGACAACAATTTTCTTTTCTTTTATTGTTGCATCGCCATCGTGACTACTGTTCTAAGCAGAGACATGAGAGAGAGTCCGGTGCGTAGAAAGCGATTTGATAACTCTTTATTCAATAACTAAAATGTGAGTTTTCTCTGTTTATTTAAAAGAGGAAGAAGATTGGTATTAGTTTCTTAAAGTATTGACGGACCAATTTGGATTATTTAGTTATTTTTGCCCTAAAAATTGGTTGACTTATTTTCTACAACAAGGGTTAAAATTAACTCTAGGTTTCGGACTTTCATTGTATATATTTTATTTATACACGACGTTTCGATCAGTACAATCTCTGATCGTCTTCAGGTGCAAAAGGTTTGTCCCAAAATTTGCATCTGATTGCTTTTTCCCTTAGAGGAAATAGGGAAAACAGTTCTCTAATAGATTTTTTCCATTTAAAGGATTTCAGGTAACTTTCCTCTTGTATGGGACTTAAGTAATCAGATTTGGTAATTTTATTTGGAAAAACTATTGAATGTTACGCGATAGCAGTGGCGCATTTATAAAAAATTTTTGTGGGAGGGCTTGAATTAATTTTAAGATTATACAAGAACCATTAAAAAAATGGGTACCTAGGTAAGTACAGGATGATTTATCCTAAAAAAGAGAAGATCAAAAGGTCTTGGGAGGAAAGAACGAAAATTCAAAATTGGATGAGTGTCCTGCAAGGAACACACAAAAGATCAAAGCGATTGAGGGTGACTAGTGAATGCACTGACGAGCCCACGATGGTCACCCCGGGCGAAACATCGTTTAATTGTATCTTCTTTCGCTTTGATCTTTTGTGTATTCCTTGTGGGACACTCATCCAATTTTGAATTTTCGTTCTTTCCTCCCAAGATCTTTTGATCTTCTCTTTTTTAGATTCATTTCGGTTGATGTATCTGATTTGGAAGTTTAAGTTCATAATTCACCATATTTTCCACCCACCCTTACCTCCCTTATTATTAGATCTGGATCTTTACGCTTTTTTTTGACATTAACTTCTTTATTTTAAATAGAACACAATGTATATTATTTTAATTTTGGATGAAATCTTTTTCCTGATTCCAAAAATATTTAATATGTTGGATTTATCTTGGTTCTCGAGTAAAAGGAAAGATACATTCCCATAAGAGGAATGTGTGGAACGAAGAACCACATAAACTCTGTTTACTTGTCTTATAAGAAAGTATTTTTCTTTTTTCTTCTTACTCAAGAATCGGAAAGATTTTCAAAAACTAATATAACAAACTAATACAAAAAATAAAAACCTATTCTAGTAGAATTCGGAGTTTCGATTTTGCCAATTTATCAACTGATATCAAACTGATCAATTTCTTGATTGGTGTTAAGATCAGCCAAACCATTAAGCCGGGTATTTTAAAAAGTATTTCTTAATTTTTAAGATATTTTAGATTTAGAAAAGATCTTTCGGATGCTGCGATAGTTATTGTTGTTAAGTTATGAATACTTGAAGCAGCCTTTTTATATTTGGAAATATTTTAATATTGGAATCGATATGTAAAATATTTTGTTTTACATTGTGGTTTTCATCTTTTGTATTATAAAGTTCAAGTTCTGCTTTCTAAATCGTTCCTTTGCTGAAGTCCTCGATAGAACCATTTTGATTATAAAAACAATGGATATCCATAAAAGATTTTAATTGTGTATCAAACGGTATTGATGGCAAATGGAATAAGCTTTCAAAACTTTGTAAACTATTTCTGTGTTTTTAAAATATTTCTTTTAAGTTGTTAATTAAGGTATCTATAAATAGCAGGAATATACACTCCATTTCAAATTGCTGCGGACCAGTTTTTTGTCACTGACAATGACATTTCCATTTAGCTTCTGTGCTTAAATGTCAGCCGTCATATTAAAATTGAACGGGAGAATTTGTAATGAGTTGCAGTTATGTTGTAATATTCCATAGAGCTATCTATATTTTTTAGCAGCCGTTTCGTCTGTCTTATCTGTCTAGAATATTATAGATGGGGATACTTTGATCAAATCAGATTAATGATTAATTTCTATTATTATTCAAGATTTAAAGTATTATTCTATTCGACTGATTCGGGTTGGGGGGATCACTATTTAAGCTTTTGGCAGTTAATTTTAGTGCATCTTACTCCTGAACACTTTCTTCCTATTCACTAAACACCGACGTTAAAGTCAGGAATCATCGATAGCAACACCTAATTCTACCAAAAAACTTAAAGGACCCTAAAATAAAAAAAAAAAACACCGTACAACTTATTAAATGAGTGTCTAACTAAAAAAATTCTTTGGTTACTTGTCCCAAACTGCATTCTTCTTACCTTCTCCTATATCTCTTTGTAGGTATATATAGGTACTTATGGGATCAGCTATGGAATTGTACTTGGTTATGACCTCAAGCCATGTAAGTATTAAACACTATATTGTATATAGGTAAAAATGGAAGAAGTTCTTCAATTGTCCCCCACAGAATTTTTAAGAAATTGTTTATTACTCACTCTCATTAAATATCTGATAGCATGGATTATTATCATCGACATTGGCAGTCAAAGAAAAAATTTAAAGATAGTCCTTGAAGAAAAATCACCACTTTCCTGCAAAGGGCTTGGAGTCTAATGCAAAAATTTATATTAAAAAAAATTAAAAAGGGTAAAATCTTTTTTAAACGACAGCACTTTGCAATGCCCGCGGTAGCTAACATATCATCCATCGAGCTTATCAGCCCATGTAGGTGGAGCAGCGCAATGTGTGTGTGTTCACCATACAGTGCAGTAGCGACATTGCCAACAGGTGCTGCTATCTACAAACCCATCGCAAAAGCATACACTAAAGAACCATCGGTGGTTCGACGGGTTTGAAAGTTAAATAAAGAAGAACCATAGAGTGGTTTAATTATATCAGAGGCTATGTTTATATTGCCATAGGTATGGATGTTGCGACCATGAAACTCAGAAAATTGAGCCAATCTAGTAGGCCGTGGTTAAGGGCTGAAACGTGTTTTTTTAGCACGGTAAAAATTTTTCACGTGTGTATAATGGGCTAGAGACATCCAACAGGTATCCACTACTGATTTAGCTCGTGACGTTCAAGTTGTTACAAAAATATCCTAAATAACGTTCATTTCCTGACGTGGTTCCAACTAAAAAGCAAAAGATAAAAAGATCTTAAGTGGAAAAAAAACGAAAATTCGAACTTGGATGAGCATCCCACAAGGAGCACATAAATGACCAAAGCGAAAAAGTGGTTTCACTGGTCACCCTCTCCAACTTTAAATCACTCACCTATAGGCATCGTTCCGCACTGGTACTTATCTAAGTCACCTGATACGGTTTCGTCCTGGCGTATTAATATTTCCAATAGGGTTATGCTCCTAAGGCAATTAAAACTAAAAAGAAAGAAGTTAAAACAGATCTTTTGATCATTTGTTTTTGGAATCTTTTCGGTTGAAGTAACTGATTTGAAGGTTTTTTCTTCCTTTTTTGTTTTAATTGCCTACTGTGACTAGGTGACTTAAATAAGTTCCAGTGCGGAATGATGCCTATTTGTGAGTGATTCAAAGTTGGAAATCACAGTGTATGATAGAGAGGGTGGAGGGGAGGTTTCTTAACTTTTTCTTTTTTTTATGGTTCTAACTGTTTGTGATCTTGGCAATACTATACGATTCATTTTGGTATTTACATTGTACTAACTGCTAATCACCAAATTTCTAGGCGTTATTATAAGAACATCTAAGTAACTTTCAATGACTTCTTAAACTGAAAAGTTTTCTTACAATAATTCTCTTTCACTGCTTAACTTTTTTTCCAAAGCAAAAATTCGATCATTGTGGTATAACCATTTGCAATGATTAGGGAATTAATTATTCTCAGGAATGTTTGGTTTGGTCAATTACATTCAAAAACATAAATCTATGCGTTTCAGCGAGAATATGGGCCATAAAATTCTTAGCTTGACTTTGCCTAAAAGTGACCAAATTCAACAACAGATCAAATATTGCTTGAAAAGTGGCAAGACTTTTAGAGTGTGATTTACTAGGATCTAAAATAGTAGCCCACACCGATCTAAATATTTAGACATTTGAGGAGTACCAAACTTTAAAACCAATGTTTAGAAAACATTTGCCCATAAAATATATATCATAAAAACAAAATTATGATTGTTTCCCACAAACCAAAACTACACTTTTTTGCACTCGACGCGCGTTTCGCTAACAACGTTAGCATCATCAGGAGATCTCTCCAAAAAAGTATAGTTTTGGTTTGCGGAAAACAATCATAACTTTGTTTTAGTGCAACCAAAGGTTCCAAATTCCCAACATAATATATATCATGTTTTATAATGCTCTAAAACTAATATTTGTTGACCGGTTTCAAAATGGCAAGTGGCGAATGCACCAAAAATTTGAAAAAAACCTGAAACTGCAATTAAAACTTTGAGGTTGTCCAAAGGCTCAATTAAGAAAACTTTCTTTACTGAAAAGCCACTCATTTTAAATCAGCAGTTTTCATCAGTACAGGTGGTGCTTGCCAACTAGCCAAGGTACAAGCAGATGTAAGAGATTCGAACTCGTTGTTTTCGACGGGTTTGTGATCTGGACGCACCTAATATTTTGAAAGTGACATTTCGACAGTGATAAAAATGCAAACAAGATTTGCATTTAAGTTTTTTAACACTTTTCATAAATAAAAATATCTTTTAGATAAATACAAATTTAATCCAATCTTTATTTAATTATTACACATCCAAATCGTTGCGATTGAATGATACATAACCCCAGTTTTAGTGTTCAACAGAGTGTTTAACATTTAGACTCCGTGTAGGTTTTTTATTCTAAATTGAAACTTTTCTAAATCCAAAAAAATATTGTGTTAAGATTATTTACTAAAAAAATAATTAAAATTCTTCTTATAAATCAAACTATGTCAAAAACTCAAGGCAAATTGATTCTAAGTGCTTAAAACTAAAAATGTCACTTAAACTTAGTACCGTTCTAAAAACTCTTTTAGTAAATTTCACTGTTAGAAAAGAAAAGCCTATGCGACAACATCTTTTTAACGTGCTACATTAATAATTATTTGTAAATGAGTCAGCTTTTATAATAGAAATATATCCCTAATATCACAATAATTTTAAAAAATGTTTATACTCTTGAATTAAAAATTATTTAAATTAATTTAGCTTATCGCCCAAATAACAGTGGAGCTTTAAATAAAACCTTCAATTTATCATTAAACATTAACTGCGGTGTGTAATCTTTTGTCGGATTCCGAATATGATTTGAATACACAGGTAGCCACAGGCAAATTCTTAAAAACTTTTGTCCATCAGCAGAATAAAATCTCTAAAATTAATTGTTTTTTTTTAGAGGATTCTCGAAATATATCTGAGGTATCACCACCTATATAAAGACAATTTTCAAGTATTTGTTAGACTCAGAAATATACTTACGTTCAAATTTTTATTTGCTGTCAAATTTTTATTATTTTCTTATTCTTCTAATAAATTCATTCAAAATAATCATCTTTTTCTTGGAGGATTCGTGATTGAAAATCAGACCCATGTTTTTCTTCTCCTCCAACAACCGTTTGGAGATCTAAAACAGTAAGGATAAGTAGGTGTCGATCTTTTACTTTGGTAAGAAGTCCAACACAACTGTTATTTTATTTAAGTTTATTATGGAGAATCTAGGATCTTTCCAATTCAAAATCCATTATTTTGTCGTTTTCTGTGTTCGTTTTTAGATCCTAATTAAAGCTTTTAAAATAATGGCCACCGTAATTCTTCCATTAGCCGAGCTTGGAGGACATTTATTCCAAGTTGTTTTTTCGAAAACAATAAAATCAAATAATTTTGGTAAACATTTCTTGATGCAGGCACTATCTCTTTCTCCGCCAACATAGTTTGTTGAATCGTCAACTAACATAAGAAACAATTAAAAAAATGAAAAAATCATGTTTTCTGGTTTTGGTAAAAAAATAACAATTACTTGAGAAAATTGCATTTGAGCTTTAACTTCTCCTAAAAATCTCAATTTATTTGAACTCTTGGTTGCAAACCGACTTGACCATGCTTTCTGTTTAGCTAGCATATTGAGTTCCATAAGCCAGGGGCTTTGAGGAGAAAATACTAATAAATTAACTGACCACCAAATATACAAAACTTAATTTTGTCACGTATGTCCTTGATACAACTAAATAGAGCAAGAAAATTCTGCTTTGTGAGATAGGAAGAGACAAAAGATTATTCACCTATTTTAATGATTCCTCGACCTTGTATTATCTCGAGTAATATCTATCTTTCTTAGATGCTTGTATTTTGAGCTTGAACAAAGCGACACCTCCACTACAAAAGCTGATCTGTGACAACAGTGAAAATTGAATAAATCGTGATTCTGTATAAATACGGCAAAAACATTGACTTTTATTCTCCTTGTTTATGAAATTCAATGGCCCAAAACCCGTTAAGGATTACAATTTTATTTATTCCTATACTTCCAATTTACCTACTTGTCGATTTTTTTATACTGCACATAAATATGTAATTTTATTGATCATATATTATGTACTTAAATGTTTTTTCCCGCCGCCACTGCTAATAATTATATATCTATCCTTCTTTTATTCATTAAAATAAAAATTATATAAAGCGGTCAAAAAATTACATTTATGGTATGCCAAGTCTACTTTGAAGGATTATACAAGTCAATAATTAAAGTGTGGATATAATTTTGTTGTTTTGCAAATTTTTTCTTCAAAGTTGAATCTTAAAAATTTTATGGTAAAACGTTATCAAATCTTATTATTTTTTGGTGATAGAAAATAACAAATGGCAAGAATGCATCATCAAGGTTTTTTTTCCTTCAAGAATGTTATACTATAATTTTGTTGCATGTAATGTAGTAGCATGATCTGAAACATTTCAGGCTACTCGATCTCAGCATTTCTTTTAATCAATCAACCAACTAAAAGAGCATGTCTGTCCACTGAAATAAGCCCTTTAAGAAAGACATCGGGTAGACATCGAAGAAGCAGTTGTGAGTTGATGGGTTTAAATCTTTTTTTAAATCGGCTAACTAAGGATGCAAGGATCGATTCACGGTATCAGTAGGCTTAGTTGTGGAGCTTGAAAGGGGATAAGTTGATTAACGAATTTAAAATAATAAATGAACGATTACTTTTATATTTATATTTTGAATTTCAAAGCATCGTTTTTCTCTATGAACAGTTATACACAGTGGCTCTCCCTGTCATTTAAGGGACATGGCAAATTTTGGAGGACGATGAAAATAAAAGACTGCAATGACGTTCTGGCGAATTGGCAACTTTTGAGCGAAGAAACTAAATTAAAAAATATAAAACAAATTGCGACATTATATCTACAAAGTGGGTCATAAATTTTACAAGCTCGCTGGGCTCTCCCAATGATCTAGAGGCTCAATTTGCTGGCTTGGTGTCAAAAAGAACATAAAATAGGCTCACCTTGTTCGATTTTATAAACTAAAAGCCATCTTCATTCATTGAAATAGGTGGTAATACTGCAAAATTACTTGTATACTTGTGCTGAAATCCAGAATGACCAAGTGGATTCTTTTAATGATCAGATAGATGAAATAAAGAAGCCACTAAGTGATGGGTGGTACTGTGATCGCGCTGCAGCAATTTGAAGGCCCTCACAAAGTGGCTCTGTCGATTTATCTTCGGATTCCATCACAGATTGTACAAGAGTGACTAACCGAATTATTGTGGAATATACGGAAAATTGCATATGCCCGTCTTTAATATACCTTGATAATTTGTTTAAAATTTAAGTTTTCTTGGTTATTTGTTAAATTTCGTTCTCTTTTGACTCCATAATTAATTGGAATATATCCTAGTTCGATTACAACATACCCAACATTGATTTCTACTATTTAATTCATTGTACCTTATTGACTTGTCGTTTCGAAGGAAAAACATTTATAAAATAGGAAAGCAAGAGTTTATTGATTCTTTTTTAATTTAGTTTTCTTTGTCAATTTATTAGAGGTAGTATGTCACTTTTCGGTATAGGTGAGTTTTTTACATTTTAATAGTCTAGTCTCTCTTATTTCCTGCTTTAAGTTTAATATGTAATTTTACACAAAAAAATATAGGCTAAGAGATGTTATGTCAGACACTTTAATAAGAAGAATTTTATATGTTATATCATCCGTTAATAATCTATTTTTATCTATTGGTCCAATGTTGATAATATGTCTAATAGGTCTGTTTTAAAAAATTGTACAGATTTACTGTACTAAACATCACTAATAAAGCGGGAGGAATTAGAATTTAAGGCAGTATCAAATTAAATTTTTTAGGCTTTAAACGGTTTAGGAGGCTTTAGCTTCCGTTATTCTTCCTAGAATAAATCTCTTGGCAGTGGCCAAAATTGACCATTTTTTTCGTAAATGACATCAGCAAAGGCCGTCGTATTCTTCATGCTTCCAAAATATTGTAAGATATTGCGCAGTTTAAGTAAAAAACTTTACTTTATAGAAAAAAAAAACGAAGTATTTGTAAAATTTCTTAAATATTTATATATTTAATAATAGACCTGCTTTTTTCGTTAGCAATTTAATAATAATTTAACTTCTCGCCAAATTAACTTCTCTTACCGTGGATCTTAATTTAGTCGAATATAAATAAAACTTTTAATATGCCATAAAAATAATACATAATCTATTGAAAGATTAGTAAAAGTTTAACTTTTTACTCAGGATAGCTTAAAAGTCTATCTTACAGTCTACGAATATCTGTTTTCCTGAAATTACTATCCCCATTGAAAAAGACAATCGTTTGGCATAAAACTGTGCCCATCCGTGCGTCTAGATAAGGTGCAAAATGGCGGTAGTAGAGTGTCACCATGCGTGAAATCCAACGCGGCATTTTGAATAACAATGGCCGAACGTAAATAGTGCCAACAGTCGTATTGTTTGTGTTTTTTTGCCTTTATTTTTCGTTTGTTTTGTTTGTCGAAAAGTCAAAGCTCAGCCAAGAGCGTTTTAACAATAGACTGTAGTTTTTTCGACAATGTGCTACGTGAAGAAAAAAAATGTTGTAAACATATTTTAGGGCAGCAGCGTATCGAAAGATCAACTTTAAAATAGCTTTTAACTAACATGACCGCTAAGCAGAAAATTTAGATTTATCATGTTTAGTTTCTCAAATATCAAGCTCTAAAAATTTTGACATTTGGAATGATTACACTTCGAAATTAAGAAAGACTTAACTTTGTTATTTCAAAATAAAGTGATCTAAATTAAAAATATTAAACTATAGTAGTTTCTTCCATCCTCCTCAAAAATCAACATAGAAGATGTTAGTTTTTAGCGGGGACTGATTTATATTAAATATCCGTCCATGTTTTTAGTAGAAATTACATTTATCATTACCCGTTATTGTAATCTAATAACTAGTAGAATTACCAAACACTACGGCTACATATATATGCATATTTAACTGAAAAAATAATCAGCTAGTCTAAAGAATTCCCGTAAATTCGTTTAAGTAATGTAGCTACCCAGATTAAACCTTAAAATAAAAAATTTCGTGACTACCTTTTAGCCTCGACTTGACATCAGTCAAGGAATCTTTTTCATTAAGCTTTTAACCATTGATCTTTGAATTTAAAGTAGACAAACAACCATTTTCATTTTTATCAACAGTAGCTTAATTTATGTCCCCATAATTACTGTTACACTTTAACAGCTGGTCTTTGAATTTAGGTTTTTTTCTATAGGTACTTGTGTTGGTTAATGATTGCAACTCTTTGATTTTTAAGTTCACGGCTTAAGCACATTGTTTATTTTCTATGCGTTTTTATTCATTTTCTATCTAGCATCTTACATTTTTAAATTCGATTTCTTGTATTTTCCCACTTTAATGCTTCCTCTCTGATTCCATTTTTTCACTTATATCTCTTTCTTTTTCGTCGCCTTCCTTCTCAGAAGAATCAAATGCAGGCACCTCGATACGATAATGTTCGTGCTGACTTAATGAAACATGCCAGGGTAATTAAGTAATTGGTGGAAAAAAGATAGTCACCGCAGTCGGAAAAATGTACACCCGGTTCTTGGTTAGTTAACGTATAAAGTGCATGGCAAACGAAGGTGTTCGTCCTGTACAATCAGCAGAAGTGACGGTAGAAGATTTTCAAGAGAATATTTAGTTGTTATAGAGGCACAAGTTCTTTAGCAAAGGCGTTGGAAATTTGAAGTTAAAACATGAAAGGTTATTTCATGTAGTTGATGAAAAAAATATGTCCGCGCAGCTTGATTAGTTCATGATACAACTGCATGGTGTTCATTGAATCAGTAAAGGTACTGGTAGATGTTAGAAGGCAGTTATTTGTGAAGTAGTAATGAGACTAATAAACAGGGACAAATGCATTGGTAATTAAGTATTTGATAGTCCTTAGTAAGTTAACGATAGAGTGCATGACAAGCAAAAGTGATCATCTGGGCAATCAGTAGAAGAGACGGTAGAATATTGTCAAGAGAGTATTTAGTTGTTAAAAAGGTACAAGGCAAATATCACCGCCACTTGGAAAAATGTAAATGTGGTTTATGATTGCAACTGAACGCTCTCTTGAGGAACCTGTATCATCACTTCTACTGATTGCTCAGACGAACACCTTAGGTTATTATGTAGTAAATCGTAAACTAATCATGCACATTAGTTATACATTACCGTGTATTTACTTGTTATGAATTTATAAGGTCTTTAGGAAAGGCTTTGGGACTAATCTTTGCAAATTTAAAGTTAAAACATGCGACATGTAGTTGATGAGAAAATATGTCCGCGCAGTCAAAAAAATGTACACCCCGTCTTGATTAGTTGACGACATAACTGCATGGTGTTCATTTGGACAATCAGTGAAGGAGCTGGTAGATCTTAGAAGGTATTTAGTTGTTAAGGAGTAATGGAGTAAAGGAGTTCTTGGTAAGTTAACGATAGAGTGCATGGCAAAGCGAAGGTGTTCATCTAGGCAATTAGTAGAAGTGTCGGTAGAAGATTTTCAAGAGGGGATTTAGTTGTTAAGAAGGTACAAGGCAAATATCATCACCATCGCCACTAAAAAAAATGTAAATCTGATTTATGATTGCAACTGAATGCTCTCTTGAGGAACCTCTACCATCACTTCTACTGATTGCTCAAATAAACATCTTAGATTGTCATGTAATAAATCGTAAACTAATCATGCACATTAGTTATACATTACCGTGTATTTAGTTGTTACGAATTTACAAGGTATTAGAAAAGGCGTCAGACTTAATCTTTGCAAATTTGCAAGTCGAGAAAATTTACTTGATTAGTTAGTTAGTGTTTACTTCTTATGAAAGTACAAGGTTTTCAGCAAAGTTGTTGGACCTAGTCTTTTCAAATTTAAAGTTAAAACTTGCACGATTATTTTATGTAGTTGATGGAAAAAATATGTCCGTGCAGTCAAGAAAATGTACACCGTATCTTTATTAGTTCAGAATATAACTGCATGGTGTTCATTTGGACAATCAGTAAAGGAGTTCATCTCGGCAATCAGGTAGAAGATTTTCAAGAGGGTATTTAGTTTTTAAGAAGGTACAAGGCAAAAAAAAAACGTAAATCTGGCTCATGATTGCAACTACATGCTCTTTCGAGGAATTTCTACTATCACTTCTACTGATTGCTCAGATAAAAACCTTAGAGTATTAAATCGTAAACGAATCATGTTTTACAGTTTTAAGACTGCGAGGTGACATTTTTTTCACGGTAGAAAGCGGGCATCTATTATAGAGACTCAATATGTTTGCCTTGTTTTTTTAACACAACCAGATTTTGAGTTGAATTATAAGTGATGGTATAGGTTAATCAAAAGAAAACTTATTGGATAACGTTGAATAAAAAAGCTATAAAGAGCCCGTACAAAAAGCATTTGCTGTACTTTTTGTTTAATTGTAGTGATGCAAGGGTGCTAAAGCAATTGGCACTGCTATCAACAAATGCTCAAGAACTTCATTCAGCAAAGGTAGGTAAATTAAGAGGTCAAGGCGTAAGGTAATATAGGGTGACTACAGAAATTAGTAGCAGTGGTTGAAAAAAAAACACAGTACTCGAAATTTTCTTTTTGATGTTGCCCTGCTACCTTAAGATATGTTTGAATCCATCTGATATCCATATAGTGCACCGTGTGTATTCTTACAAAAAAGTCACTTTATTTCTATGGTGCCATTACATAATCGTCATATTTTGCAGAATGAGCTTGCCTTAATATCACTTTAATATTATAAGGTCACTAAACACAAATTTTAAATCGAATCAAACAAATTTAGTGAGTTAAAACAAACAAAACACAAAGTTAAAATAGTATTTAGACAAGATATCAGACGTAACTCTTCCCTTTTAAAGCTCTTTAGCTGTTAGTAACCTTACAGTGTAAATGAACACAAAAAAGTACCAAAATGTTATTATTTAGTAAAATTTTTGTGAAATGATCTTACTACTGGCGATTTAATTGATTTTTTTGATATCTCTTAGGAAAAATAATTACAGAGTGAGCTTAACCAATGGCGAACAATGAACTACAGACTTCCTGTAGGCATGAGTCAGAGTGCAGACAGTCCAAGCTATTCGTGGATGGTCCTAATGTAACCAGAACTAAATGACTCTTAGGCAAGACCCGAAAAGACTTGGACTTGGACTGCTGACAGCGATGTTGACTGGGCACCATCGGCTGAACAAACACTTGACGCAAATGAGACTAGCAGGAGATCCCGTGTGTCCCGCTTGCTGGCTCGAAGAGGAATCGGCGCATAACTTAATAGCAGAGTACAATGCATATGGAAGATCAAGGCAGCTGAAGTGGGGATTTCTCACAGTAGAGGAAAAAGAGCTGCACTCGCTCAAATGGGCCGACACACTAAACTTCGTAAAAAAGACAGGGAGGTCCAAAGAAAGAGTTAGTAGAGCGGACGTAGGGGCATGGAGGTAAGGAATGGGTATGGCAGAAGGGGCCTAATTTTCAGGCCCACGAGCCGCCCATATATTACTACTACTACTGATATCCCTTTATCCTTTCTGAATCTATCACATCTTCTCTTTGAAGGTTTAGTATCACATATAGAAGTGACGTTGACATATTGTGTTTGTTAACTTATTCCTACATTCTTACGTGAAACTGGATACGTTTTTAATACGATCCAATTTTCAGTTTTCATGAAGCGATATAAACGCGTTTTGAACAGGTTTGTTTTATTTTTCGTATTTTAGCGTTCTGTTTTCTATTTAGAAAATTATCACTGTTTATCACTGCCACGGAATAAACTGTCAAATCGAGTGTGTTTAAAGCTTTCGATCGTTTTCGATACAATCCGCGTTTTTACGACAGCTAGATTCCGATACGATCCCAGAAAAAGGCAGAGCCAATGAAAAAAAAAACTTGAAATTGCTTTTCGATTCGCGTTTTGACGATAGTTTTTCAAGGGAATCGTATTGAAAACGCATTCAGTACTTCATGAAAACGCAGTGTATGTTAGTATCGCAACATGTCATATTAATAAAGCTCCAAAATTGATGACGAAATAGTGAACCGATTTATTTTTTGAAATTAAAAATCTCAGGGTACAAGTGGATTTTGTTACCATCAATTTTTCCGACAGAGTGCTTTTAATAACAAATTTAATTTTCAATGCAAAAGGGCTATCGGTTCGCTGAGGCCTGCCGAGTGGGACGTACCTATAAATCTGCATACGCAAGTGGAAGGAAATTGAAAACGTAAAATTTTAAAAAACTACGCGCACGCGCAGCCGGGTAAAACGCACAGGCTCCCCCTATGCGCAAAACCACGGAAAAGCGTGGCATAATATGTAGTTATAGTGTAAATATTTTTGTATGTAATATGTTGTTCCCATGGGCAGGTTATATTTAGGTTTAATTTATCCTAGTTTAGGAACTATTCATCACGTCCCTTTTTTACTTAGCGCAACCCAATATTTTGCCATGTGCTTTGTGTTTAATTTAAGGGAGCAATGAAAAAACCTTTTTTTTACTTCGTCGTCCACCATTTTAACTGAAGCAATAAAATTTGTTTTTTTTTTTTTGACACGAAAATTAAAAACTAATTTAACTCATCCTAAAACTGCTTTGGGTTGTGCAAAATTGCCAACGTGCAGAAAAATATTGAAGTTTCTTAATTTTAGTCGTGGCCATCTTGATTTGGCAATGACATGTGTCATTTCATTTGAAATTTTTGAGAAAAGCTTCCTTGATTTAAGGCAAATTGATATATTGCATGACGTTAGTATAAATACCACACCACAAGGAGAAAATTACTTTTTCCTACGAGCGTGCAGAAAAACGCTTTTCTCGCACTCATTTCCGTGCGGAAAGTGCTAATTTTCCGCACGCCGTGCGTGAAAAAAAATTCCCGCACGCTGTGCGCGAAAAAAATTTTTCACGCACGCTGTTGAGCAAAAAAAATTTTCACGCACGCTGCTGAACAAAAAAAAATTTTCACGCACGCTGTTGAGCACGCTTGTTATTAAGCACGCTGTCGACGATGGCATTAAGCAACATGAGCAGAGGTACTTTCAATGTCACCGTGATTAATAATTACCATAAAAATTAATTTTTTAAGCTGGTTAAAGTTTTTGACTTTTTTCCTTTTTAATCTGCTAGGTTTAACTAAAATCATGAAAAAATGTTTTGATATTCCGTTCGCTCGTAGGAAAAATGTTGTACCTAACGTGTGCGGAAAGTATTTTCCGCACTTACGGTTTGCCCGACTCCGCTGGCGCCTCGTTCGTGCGACGCCGGTGGGTGCGGAAAAGTATAACTTTCCGCACTTGTTAAGTAAATAACTATTTTCTCGTTGGTTTGGCCGCTATTTTGAATAAAAAATGTCAAATTAAATGTTTTTTAAAATTGTAGCAGAGACGAACAAATGTTGTCTATGGGTTAATAAGTTCTCTTATATTTTTAACAGAATGAGAAATAAATTCCCAATGTCTATAGTGGAGTTAAATATAAATAAAAAAGAGAGTTTTACCAACAGAAAACTATTGGATTTTTGGCCTACTCCACCAGTTCTGTCACTGGCTGGTTTCAGACACAGTTCATCCACCAGTCGGGCTTTTTATTATGACGAATCCAATTGCAAAAAAACGAACTTTACAAAATACACCGGAGTACCACAAGAATACATACCGGTTGCGACTTGGAGACTAGACGCAGACACGTGTTTCATCCTTGTTAGGGATCATCAGTACGACATCAATTTTATAGTCGAATAATATGAACGATCAAATCAACAAGTTATGGACAAACGCTCTGCAAAACATTAGATAACTGAATGAGAAATAAATTCCCAATGGCCATAGTGGAGTTAAATATAAATAAAAAAAGAGTTTTTCGAGCAGAAAGCTATTGGATTTTTGATCTACTCCACCAGTTCTAGCATTAGCTGGTTTCAGACACAGTTCATCCACCAGCGGGCTTTTTACTATGACGAATCGAAAGCAAAAAAACAAACTTTACAAAATACTCCGGAGTACCACAAGAATACATACCGGGTGCAACTTGGAGACTAGACGCAGATACGTGTTTCACCCTTGTTAAGGATCATCAGTGCGACATAAGATTTTATAATCGAATAATATGAACGGCCAAATCAACAAGTCATGGACAAATGCTCGGCAAAACATTAGATAACAGAATGAGAAATAAATTCCCAATGGCCATAGTGAAGTTAAATATAAATAAAAATAGGGTTTTTCGAATAGAAAGCTATTGGATTTTTGGCCGGCTCCACCAGTTCTACCACTGACTGATTTCAGACACAGTCCATCCACCAGTCGGGCTTTTTACTATGACGAATCGATAGCAAAAAAACAAACTTTACAAAATACACCGGAGTACCACAAGAATACATACCGGGTGCGACTTGGAGACTAGACGCAGACAAGTGTTTCACGCTTGTTAGGGATTATCAGTGCGACAAAATTTAAATAAATTTCTTTTTTTTGCTATCGATTCGTCATAGTAAAAAGCCCGACTGGTGGATGGACTGTGTCTGAAACCAGTCAGTGCTGGTGGAGGAGGCCAAAAATCCAATAGTTTTCTGTTGGTAAAACTCCCTTTTTTATTTATATTTAACTTCACTATGGACATTGGAAATTTATTTCTCATTTTGTTATCTAATGTTTTGCCGGGAATTTGTCCATGACTTTGATCGTTCATATTATTCGAATATAAAAACTGATGATCTTTTTGTGGTACTCCGGTATATTTTGTAAAGTTCGTTTTCTTGCTATCGATTCATCATAGTAAAATTCCGACTGGTGGATGGACTGTTTCTGAAACCAGTCAGTGGTAGAACCGGTGAAGGAGGCCAAAAATCCCATAGATTTCTTTTGGTAAACCCCTCTTTTTTATTCTTATATTTTTGACATATCAAGCCACATCTTTGCACCCGCTTATAGACTCAATTTTCTTTACTTTGAGAAAAAAGATCATCACTCAAAAAGTAAAAAAAAAATCAATGAAAAATCAGAAAATGTAGAAAACACATTTTGTTCCTAACTTTGACAGCCGCCATCTTGGTTTCTGAGACCGCATATAAGATGGGGGATCCTTGACTGGAATTTTAGCTTTTGGTATTAGGTAATATCATATAACTATGAGATACTATAACGGCCCAAGTGCTGCAAAATGTTTAACGAAAATAACTTTTAAAAACAAAGAAGAAAATTCAAAATCGCGGTTGGCTTTGAAACTGTTTGGGCCACCAGGCCATAAACCAAAAGTCTATTGCGCATGCACTAACAAATCCATGCCTGGTGTCGTAGTTACCGTACGATAATTTAATGACTAGGCAATACCTTCTACACATAGGCCAATCAACTCCTACCATTTTAGTGTCCTTTTCTCGACCTTCGCCGCCATATTGGCAGAAAAATAATGGATTTTCTGTCACTTTTGAGTGAAAATGGCTGCGAAGGTGGATTAAAGGACACGAAATCGGTAGGAGTTGATCGGCCTGTATGGAGAGCGTACTGGACAAGGTATAAATTTGAGTGACAGTGACAACGACATCATCTGTCCAAAAACTTTGATTCTAATTTATTTATTATAAATTACAAGTTTAACCTTACTCGAGGGTTTCAATCCACAAGGTAAACCCGTTAGACGAGGACATGGCCCCAAGTGCCGAACCCACTTCCTGAGAAAACTGGGCATTTTCGAAAAGTTTACATTTTTGACGAGTTGTTTATGGTATTGTGGAGTTTTTGGCGTTTTAAAATTTTGTGGCGGTATTTCCTGTAATTGCGTGCATTCCTATTACGGGAAACACTAGACAACACTTTTCAATTTTTTTACGGTGGTGTCTACCCTTTTAATAGATTTTCTAAAAGTAAACAAAAATATTAAACATAAACCTGCATGTTTTCTGTCAGACGGTTGTCAATTGCTTTCACTACTGACGCAATCGACGCGCCTGCCCATTAAACTTCCCGTCTATGGGTTTTTTCCAGGCCAACTTGATTGGGAGAGTTATTATCGGTACGCATTTTTTATTATATTACTATAGCAAATATAAGAAAATATATCCTTTTTGCAGTTTCTTTTTACGAATTTAATCCACTATTAGGATCATTTCTAATACTACAAAATAAACACAACAAGCCATTCAAAAGTTATTGGGAATTTTTACGACTGCATATATTAGACAAATTGGGAAAAGTGCCCTGTTTATTAAGTGGCCTTAGCGGCGCTTACTAGTAACCAATTACAAATCTTCGCGTTCTGCTTTCTGGAGCGCGTCTAATGATCTCAGTTTCCAGACATTGAGCACGCAGAGCACTTTTTCTTAGCCGACGGCCACAAAATGCCGACTTTAGCTTCGTTATCTATGCAGTTGGAATTTTTAGTATTTTTTTGTAATGCTAAAATTTGGGGTAACATCTAAGAAGTTGGGGATTATGGAGCATTTTTTAATTTTAAAGAATACACTTCCAATCAATGCTAAAGGAATGTACTAGACTCTTAGGTGAATGATGCAATAGGTAAAGAATGGCGCTTGCACGTCAAAGGTTTATACTTTTTAATTTTTGTTTGCTGACTTGCGGTGATTCGCGGTGATTTTTTTCTGACAACATGCTGTTCTGTATGTGTTTAATTTGCTATTTTTTTATTTTTTTCTTGTTTGTTTCGGTTAAATGACAATGCTGAAGATGGATTAATTTTACAACCCACTTAACACGAAAATTATCATACCGTAGATTTTCAAAAGATTATTAACAAACTATAATAGACTTTATTGGTTTAATGTAAAATTCTAATAATATAATATTATTTATTTACCAATGAACAATTTTGTAAAAAGAATATATTTGTTTAGAAATTAACCAATACCTTCTCCACATAGGCCAATCAACTCCTACCGTTTTAGTGTCCTTTTCTTGATCTTCGCTGCCATATTGACAGAAAACTAATGTATTTTCTGTCACTTTTGAGTAAAAATGGCGGCGAAGGTGGATTAAAGGACAATAAATCGGTAGGAGTTGATCGGCCTGTATGGAGAGGGTACTGAATTAACTAATCCCGCATAACAATTAAAAATTTATGTTATATAATAGTCATATACTTAGAGAAGAAAGAATGTGATAGAAATGTTACATTGTACCATTGGGAATATTACTAACACATGCCGGCAATAAGTTACGTTCTAGCTCATACAGGTGATATAAATGTGATAGAAACGTGACGTGAAACATGACTAGAATACTGACTATAATATCTCACATAGCAAATATATATCACTATTGAATATTGCATGGATATGTTTTTGTGATTCAAAACATGTCCAGATCCAGATGGCCACGAGATGAATATCCTAAGATATGCAGTGCACGTGAATACCCACCAAATATGCATTAGTCTTCCACTAAAGTGCCTGCTAAAGTACCTGCTACATAGAGAACATATTGATTCCAGCGCCATCTACTTACAATAGACGATATTAAACTAAATTATAATTATAAGTCATGTAAATCGCGTTCTTTTCACAAAATAGTAATATTTTCAGCAAACATGCCAAAATCCTGACAAAAATATTTTTTTTGGGAATATTCATAGAAATAACGTGATTATCACATTATCATCTTATTACCAAAGAAGTATAATTATCACAAACTCTTAAAGAATGTTTAACAAAAAATAGGCCTGGAAGATTCCTGTCATATTCGCAATAGAATATTCCAAAAATCACTTTGAGGGAATATTCCTATTCCTGAAAGTAATGAAATGCAAAAAATTATATTTTTAGATTAGGTATCTTACCGAAAAATTCATCCAGAAAAGAATAATCGAACATCCTTAACATGTTCTTGAGGGATATCCAAAGATTTTATAGATATATTTTGTGTGTTTGCTGCGAATGTCTTAAATAACATTCATAATTGGAATAGGAAAATATCAATTGTAACAATTGAACAAGACATAATAAATCTCAACACCAACTCTTTCTAAAACATAGGTCTGTCCGTTTTTTACCCAAAATTAAATAGAAATAGCAGAAAATAGTAATATTGGAAAAATTTAATTATGCTTGCCTAAAAATTATGCCATTTCCGCCAGTTTTATATGTATAACTGTCAAAGATTAAAATGTCGCAATAATGAACGTTACCGAGTAAAAAGCCACATCGCTATGGAAATCAGTAAATAGCAGAAAATAGTAATATTGGTAAAATTTAATTATGCTTGCCTAAAAATTATGCCATTTCCGCCAGTTTTATATATATAACTGTCAAAGATTAAAATGTCGCAACAATGAACGTCACCGAGTAAAAAGCCACATCGCTATGGACACCAGTGTTATTTGCGAGAAGTGCTCTTCATTCGAGATTTTTAAAAGTATTTTCCTGTCTTTTTTTAATAGTGTTAACAACTCACGGCTAAACTGTGCTTTTTTTTTACTAGCGCTTTTAAATACCTCGCTCCGCTCGTTATTTAAACCAACGGTTGTAAAAAAAGCACTATTTTAGCCACTAGTTGTGCCAACTACTATTTAACTCCACTTGCGGAAAGTTTTTGTAAGCCAATGAGCCTGATATTAATTATTCAGCACAAGAACTAAAAAAGCTTTACTCAACGAATAAGCTTTCTTTTTTAACTCTTTATAAAACAATAGGTAAAAGGGTTTTAACTTAATTTTTTTTGAAGATGTAGGTTTATGGGTTGAGGGATCTTATTAATGAAATGTCCTTTTTTTGAAATGCCAACGTTTCGCAATTTGCTTCTTCAGGGCTATTCAAGACGGCTGTTCCATATGTCGATTTTATTGCCAATAGACGTTATCCTTCGGTAAAAAAAGCATTATTTTTACATAAGTACCATACAATTTTGATTAAAACCTTTTAAGGAGACATAAAAAAGACACATTAAAATATTATTACTAGGGCGAGTATTTCGTTCGCATTTAATTTTTTACACTATTTCACTCCACCTGCGGAAAATGCGAATGAAATACTAGCCGTAGTAATAATATTTTAATGTGTTTGTTTATGTCTTTTTAAAAGTTTTTAATCAAAATTGTATGGTACTTGTGTAAAAATAATGCCTTTTTACCCAAGGATTACGTCTATTGGTAATAGAATCGACATATGGAACGGCCGTCTTGAATAGCCCTGAGGAAGCAAATAAATTTTGCGAAACGTTGGCATTTCAAAAAAAGGACGTTTCATTAATAAGATCCCTCAACCCATAAATCTACACCTTCAAAAAAATTAAAAATAGGATCGTTAATCCATTCTAAACGTTTTAACTTGTTTTTTTTTTTTGTTGTTTTATGCAATGTCCAGAAATTCAAAATAATCACTTCCAGAAAATTTAACACAAAAAATAAAAAGTTAGGGGTGGTGCAGCACTAATGTCGAGTACAGTGT
Organism: Oxystoma pomonae; assembly: GCA_963921995.1. NCBI lineage: Eukaryota > Metazoa > Arthropoda > Insecta > Coleoptera > Brentidae > Oxystoma > Oxystoma pomonae. Next base: position 85,779,052 of record OY998166.1, on the reverse strand, counting down.
CGCACATACAATTTTGGCGAGAGGGTTAAAAATAGAACAAACTTAAAATCATTCGCCATCTTAGTTTTCCGCAAATTCTAAAATCACAAAAATCAAACAGACGCTGACAAAACTACAGTCGAGTTAAAGATTTACGTTTTTTTTTCAAACCTTATATAAGGGCATAATCGTCAAAGCGCAAACAATCTTATGTATTCTTTTGTCATGATTATAGCGATTTAGGTACCAATGAGGATTTATTAAAATTGTTGGACAAATGAAACTGCCTAATATTCATTTCAATGTCAGTTTTCACAAACGTATCGGGACTGCCGGGGTGTCACAGTTACCAAATGAGAGACACACAAATTCAACCAACCAAACCCAACTGTAATTTTTTCATTAGTTGGTGAGCACCAATAGGATGAATTTTAAACAATATATCCTTTAATTTTTCCTAATGACTATAAAGCACGCAACGTATTCTTAGTCAAGTCGGCAGCAGAGATATACGAAGGTAAGTAGAAGGAGTTTCTGGATACGTAATAACTACCTTAATGAAATTAACTCTGTGTTTCGGACTTCAGGTTCAAACTGAGGGACGATCAGAGATTGCACTGGTCAAGACGTCGTGTATAAATAAAATATAGACAATCAGTGGCGGTCCCAGGGGGGCGGTAGTAGATAACAAAGATGCTGGTGGTAACCCTAAAGTCTTTGGAGAAAAAACGAGAAATTGCAGAAAGTTCCTTTAAAGACATTGTAGAATCCCTCTACATTATTTTAAGACAGTTTGACCTTCAATTCGTCACACCAAGAATAAACAAACGCATGACGTACTTACCGCGAAAACCATTGGAAATACAGAACAGTAATATAGAGTTTCTATTTATTAACAATTTTTAGACAAAATCATACCAATTTTTATATAACGTGGAGCCAAAATCAAGGCAAAATTAACTAAAGTCGTTTCTAAATACTATAAACTGTTCGATTAATCCAAAACACAAATTCTTGAACTTGTATTGGGAGAAGTCAGTATTTGGAAAAAATATTCATCAGAAGTAGGCAAAAGCTTAAATCAAAACATACCTGATAACGTTTCCGAGGCAATGAACAATTGTGGCGATATTTTTCTGTTGATAAAAACGTTCTTGGGTGTTTGACAGTAAGTAATGCTTAGTTAGAGAGAAGCTTCTCATGCTTCAGAAGATTAAAAACATAAGTACTTAGAAACACTATTATATATGACAGTTAGTGCAATTTTCTTTAGAATTTTCGCGTGCGGCGCTATGATACCGTTGATATTTACGATTTTAGTTTAGTTCGACTCAGAACTTGCATTTTTAATGTAATTTTCTCAAAAATTTTCGGCGGATTTGAACATGTTTTAAAATAAAAAAATGTATGAAATAAACGAGTTTAAATCTAAGTGCCCCCCCCCCCTAGATTTGAGACCAAATCCGCGCTTGTAGTTACTACGTTTTTTTGCATATATTAATATGTTCCTCATAAAAGCTATGCTTTTATTCTAGTTTTTTTTTTGTATCGAAACCGCCCCCCCCCCCTTTTCAAATGGCTAGGGCCGCCATTGAGACAATAGAAGTCCGAAATAGATAGTTAGTTTCAAATACATAATTGGCTCAAACTCACAAACAACTACCTTAATATTTTAACTTAACCTCCAAATTTCCTTTTGAGTAGGCAGCAATGTTTCTTTTTATTGTTAAAAATAAAAACATTTTCCAATGCATGAGGTAAGCATTTCTTTTTAACTAAAGCACGATGGCTTTTAACCTAAACTATAAAGCATTTGCAGAAGCACACATTTAGATACATTATCCTAATCTTAAATTAGTTTTAACTTTTAAAAAGATCTTTCACTAGATTCAAACTAGCCTGATTCAAAAAAAGACTCGCGCTCTCTTGAAAGAAATGAACCTTGTGCTTATTCTTAGAAACAGGACCAAACTAGGAAGTGACAAAAAAGTATTAGAATCAAAATTAATACCTATCTTAAATTCAAGATTATTTCTACTCTCAGGATTCTCTCTGGTGTGCCTTTGGACAAAACTGGAAGCGTAGATCCCAAAACTTCTTCTACCTATCCTCTCTTAGTGCTCTGGCAGGTAGTAATGCCATATCCACATGGTGTTTCGTATTATTATATTAATTATTTTGATTCTTATCAAGTTCGCACATACTCATTTCACATGATGGTGATTTTCTCTCTATTAGACAACGCCTTTGATAATTGGGTGCTGAAAACTGCGGCAGTTGTTTTTTTTTTCTCATTCAATTAAAATTTAAAAAAACACACATATAATTCGAAAAATCGGTGTTAGTTGTTTTTTTGCCTTGGAGCATTTTTAGCAATTAGTTATGGTAGAAAAATCTTCAAAATTATACTCAAACTATAAGGTGGGCCAAAAACACCGTACGTTTTTTTTCGGCTGTAGTTTTGCTGCCGTAAGTTTGATGTTTGTGATTTTAACTTTTGCGCAAAAGCTAAAGCTACAGACTATGTGAAACTTTTCTTAAAATTAACATTTGGTTAAAATCCAAGAAGGCGCAGAATTTTTAAATTTTCCCGTTTTTAACACCCCCGGCAAAATTTTCTGTGCGCCACTGTACTCGATTTTAAACATTTGCCATACCTTTGTCGTGCCCAGAGAGGGAATTGTTAAATCTTGTCCAATTCTTTAGATTTTAAACTCAAGAGGAAGCTAAGGCCCTGACCCATATACGCTATCTGTCAAATTTGTCATTTTATGAAAATTCGTAATGGGCATGCTTTTGAAAGATATTTTTCACTCTTTCCTGCCAAAGTTTTTTGTAAGCCGATGTACCTGATTTTAAATTATCCGGAAAGCCACGTCTTTTCAGTGTGCAAAGAGGTATCATTCGTAAAGATCGGACAAGAACTAAAAATCCTTTGCTTAACGAAAGATGTGCTGTTTTTAACCCTGTAAAAAGTGCACCTAAAAACACTATTCTATTAAATCCAATCTAGTACGCCATTGCTGTTTTTATCAAAACTACGTTGCCATGTCATTTTAGTTTTCTGTACACTCTGTATAAAATAACAAAATCGGATAAGTTAAAAATAAATGCGCAAAATAAAAATTTTCTGTTTTATCTATTCTACACAGGTTTAAAAACTTTTCAGTTAACCAAAGTTTTTGTAGTTCTTGTCCGATTTTGACGAATGATACGTCTTTCTACACTCAAAAGACGTAACTTTCCGGATAATACTAATCAATTACGCAAAAAAAACAAAAAAAAACTAGAGGTTTTTTGAACTAAGTTTTCCAAAGCATTCAAACACTTCGTTGGCGTTGAGCTTTATTAATTCTTGTCCGATTTTTAGAGGTGATGCTTCTCTGTGCAAGGCAAAGACGTGCCTTTATGGTAATATCTAAAATCGAGTATAGTACGGCACAGAAAATTTTGGCGGGGTTGCTAAAAATGAGCAAATTTAAGAATCATGCGCCATCTTGGATTTTTGAAGCTTTAGCTTTTCGCAGAAGCTAAAGTTACAGAAATCAAGCTTACGGTAGCAGAACTACAACCGAAAAAAAATGTACGGTTTTTTTTGGCCCTCCTTAAATATATAACATAGAATATGGCATAATAGACACTTACAGTAGGATTTACTAAGATCTAAAATAGTACACCCCACAGGTCTAAATATTTACACCTGTGAGGGGTGCGAAATTTTAAAACCAATTTTCAAAAAACACTTCTCCATACAGAAACTACACGGTTATTGATTATTTTTTATTGTTATTGCAAAATACCACTGAAAAACTGCTTTTTTTCTCAAAATCTACCCTATTTTAGGAGAAAATGCCCTAAAACTAATTTTCTTTGACAGGTTTCAAAATGGAAAATGGTGAATACGCCAAAAATTTGGCACATAATAGCTTCATTATCTGTGTTTGAGGTTATAAAGTTGGTGATTTTTTAGGCCACCTCTGGCAGGTGGTTTAAATTTATAGCACCCAGAAAGGATTGTTTTATGGCAATTGGTAATAAGTTCGTTTATAATTTCCCTAAATATCCGTTTTTACTAGTATTAATTTATCTTATTTAGTATCCCAAGTTGTTCATTAACCAATAAAACACCTCCAATTTTTCCAGAAAAACGCCATATTTTGAACCCGTTTTCAGCACAAAAAATATATTTATGAGGCCACGTACAAACTGAATTAAAACATTGAGGTTATCTAAAAGCGCACTCAAGAAAACTTTCCTTACTCAAAGCCCACCAATTTCAAAGCTGTAGCTTTCATCAGTAGAGGTTGGTGCAAGCCAAGGTACAAGCAGGGCTGCGTTCAGAAAGCCCACAACATGGTGTGGGTGCGCGCCCTCGGTGCGTTCGCAAGGGTACACACCACCTATAATCTGTCATTGTTGTCTAATGTCAGCTAATTTACATAAACAAAATAAAGGGATGTTGGTTTTTGGAGTTGCTTTTCTTGTGTCACATTATCTAATAAAACATGTTGGTAGAAAAATGTAAAAATATAGGCTTTTTGTCCTCTCTTATTTTCGAATGCTGGGTTTTCGGTTGGTTTCCCGGGTTATTTTTTTTATATTATCCAATATGAAATGACTCAAAAAAGCATGTTTCCGGATACAAGTGAGCAGAAAAATGTTGGATAGTTTTTAAAACCGTCCCCACCACTTTTTTATTTCTTAACGGATCATTTAAAAAAAAGCTACATAATCATCCCAATATTTTAAAAATGATCAAGTATCATCTAGAACTTTTTGAGACCTGCTATAAAAAAATTTATAATATATTATATATAATTATTATATATTAAGTCGAGACTGGGGTGACGGTGTGGTGTGATAAGCTCACTAAAATAGACATAAATATGTGCCATATTTTCCCTTATTGCCGCATGTTAGTGGCCTTGCTAATGACGCTATAAACGCACCAGTAGACACACCACCTTTCCTGAACGACGAAAATGAGACGCACCGGTCATTTTCATATTCCTGAACGGCGACACACCAAGCACCGGTGCGTTTTTTACACTGGCTGTGGGCATTCTGAACGCAGCCCAGAGGTGAGAAATCCGAGCTCGCTGTTTGTGATTTGAAGGCAGCTAATATTTTGAAAGTGACATTTCGACAGTGACAAAAATGTAAACACAACTTGCATTTAAGTTTTTTAATACATTTCATTAATAAAAACACCTTTTAAATAGATACAAAATTAATCTGCTCCTTATTTTATTATTACCCATCTAAATCGTTGTGTGACATCAAGTATTAATTGGAAAAATTAATTAACAAGGCTAAGTTTTAATTGGAGTGACAAATAACCTGAATTTTAATTTGTTCTACAGAGTGCCTACTATTTAAAACCCGCGTGGATTTAAATTTCTTAATTTTCTTTTAAAAGTGCACCTGCTTGATTGGTCGATTCGATAGAAATAAGGATACGAATCCTGATTCGAGCACATTTTTCAGTAACCGCATATTTGGAAAAGAGGTAAAAAAATATTCCGCCAGTATTTTTTCTTTTTTTAAAAGAAATTAGTGGAAAGAATCGCGTTTAAAGTTGACCTCTTAGAAAAATGTGAAATCGGCCACGATAGGCTCTGAAGTTGGCGTGACAATGCCATGTTTTCACTTAGCCGCTCTTAAATTGTTTTTGTCGTTTAACACTCACTGCCACTTTGATTTTTGTGAATTTTATATTATTTTATTATATAGTTATTTTGACTGTAATTATTTTAGTGATATTTCAAAACTATGCTATTCTAAGTTTGATGTGTATTCGGTGTGAAGGTTAAGTGCTTGATCATCTGGTACATTTCTCCTTCTTCAAGTGCCATGCTCTCTTCGAACGTTGGCTATCATCAGCGCGATATGTATCCTATCCACTGCTTTTCGGATAAGTGTCGTAGTGCTAACACCATGCCATTATCTAAGATTTTTAAGCCACGATATCCGTCTACGACTTGGACCTCTCCTGCCTTCAATTTTGCCTCCTATTTTTAGTTTTAATTTTTTGATGGTAAATAAAACTTCAAGATCTTTATTTATTCTAAGCAAAATATCCACATTAGGTACTTTGTCCATCCAAGATGTCCTTAGTATTTTACAATAACACCACATCTCGAATTCTTCCATACTATAATACAAGAGAACCGATAACTACTGATTTTTTGTTTTTAACTGAAGATATTTCGTGTTGTACTTCCTCTGGTGTTATACCTATGCCTTGGTTTGAGAATTCTCTTGGCTATTCGGATTGGTTATCGGTAAAGAAATGTTCTATGTACCTACACCATTATTTTAGTTTTTCTTTGGTATCCGGTATGATTTTGCCCTAATTGTCCACAAGAATTCCAGCTTGCCTTTTATTAAATAATCCGGCTGCTTTCTTTATCCGTTTGTGTAAATCTAAAGTTACATGTTTAGCATCTAGATCTTCTATTTCTTGACATTGCTGTGTTATCCAGTCTTGTTTTGCTGACTTTATATTATTTTTTATTTCTCTGTTGATTTCATGGAACTGATCGCTGCCTTTTTTTACTGAGTCTTTTATCCATCAAGTCAAGGATTTCATCAGTCATCCAAACTTTCTTTTTATTTCTTGTTTCATCCTTGCCTAAGAGTGTTGTGCTTTTGCATATGGCACTTTTAACCTATGGCACTTTTAACCTTTGTCCATACCATTAGGAAGTGTTTAAAATCCAAAAAAAATTGTTTTGATCGGGGATCCTTTTACAGGATGTTTAGTGATTTCGTTGCAAGTATTAATGATCGATAAAAGTAAATTTTCTATGCTCTAAGGCTGGGTTTGTATAGCAAATAGGTTTATTGGTAAACAAAACGTCAGTCGACCATGGAAAAAGATATTGGTTGATCAACACGCACAGGCGGCTAAGGAGACAAACAGGTCCCAAGGACTGCCATAAAGCTGCAGACGGACCTGTTTCTGTTGGAAAATTTTTACGTGCAATTCAACATTGAGACCAAAAAAGAGATTGAAGTTGTGAAGAAAAAATCTGAAATAAATAAAATAAAAAAAAAGAAAACGGATATTTTTTTTTATTTAGTTATGGATGGCATTAAATAGAGGTAGTAACTAATTCCACTTAGAATATAGATTACTTTTTACCTCACTTTTTACCCATTACTCCGAGGTGGCGGTTATTGAACAAAATCCTTTAAATTGTAACTTTGTTCGTAATATATGGAGCGTAATTTTTGTTTGTCTTACAGTTATAAGTTTGTACTGACCTCTGCCTACTTAAATGATCTGTGACGTTGAGCCTTTTTCAAACTTTGAAAAAAAAACAATAATGAACAATGGGTAAATTTAAATTTCGCGCACCAAGCAGCCACCTCTGTTGACATTAACAGAAATATGTTGCATATTTGCAGTAAAAAAATACCGCGTATTTCAAAATAATAATAAAAAATACTAGGAAATGTTATATGTATTATAGTATATGACCATGAGTAAGCAAACAATGTCATAGAGTTATCCCTGCTGACTTTTATAGTGATTAAAAACATTCATGTGAAATTATTTTATATATTTAAGGACCCTTAGAAAAATTAAAATATTTTTTTAATACCTTGGAGAAAGTTTTATTTAATTTGTTATAACATGTTCAAAATAAAAATTAATAAAGTTAAAATTAAAAACAAAATAAAATATAACACTCAGATATTAAAAATAAAAAACTTCGTTCAATTGCTGCATTTCTAGGATAATGCCTCGTTTTTTGTTCTCTTGTGTTTCAAAGAAAAAAAGCCAACATCGAGTTAGGTATTTAACTCTAGAGTTAAAGAGAAAGATGGCTTACATCTAGCAAGTGACATAATGAGACAGCTGAAGGTTAAATCAGCCCTTAACCTTATTTGGTCGGCTATTATATACATAATGATATCCAAACATCTATTTTATTAACCCTGTGTATTTACGATCCTAGAAGTCAAATAAGGGGAATGGGTATTGTTCTTTGGTAGAGTGTCACTCTTTTTGGATAATTTTGGTGCAGTTGAATAGCTCGATCAAATTAGGTGATGCCAATATTTATTTAGCCAACCCGCTACCCTCACTCCGTTTGCGTGCGAAGCGGATATGCTAACCGTTTCACTATGGAGGGTATAAGCGTTTTCACATTAGTTGACACCACACCGACACTGATGCGGCGTCTCATGTATTTGGAAATTTCTACATTGGCCGACACGATATCGACACGACACCGAGACGACAACGATACCGGCACGACTTCCGCCATGTAGCTTACACATTACAACGACAGGGCACGTTGTCGTTCATCATGGCGGCCCTCAACAAAATTTATTTTTCACTTGGGACAGTTCCTTATATCCATTCTCCAAATACTGAAATATATCCTGCCAACTATTGTCAAGAAGTATTTGGTTTTTATCATTTTCGTGGGTTTTATTCCAAAGACAAGCAATCTACGTAACAACATGATATTTAAGACTCGCTATTTTTTACAAGCTCTTATTTAACTTGTAATGTATGTTAACTATCTATACATATAACGAGATATGTTTGTTCGGGTGGAATCTTGCAACCTAATTTTGACCAACTTTCCGACATCCGATCGGCTTCAAATTTGGCACGCTTATATATGCTATGTTTTCATGGGTATTGAGTTCGTTTTCAAAACTCATTGTATCTTTTTCGTTTATATAGCGTCTCCTTTATCCAGAGCAAGAACACGCTATATAAAAGAAAAGGATACAATGAGTGTTGAAAACGAACTCAATACCCATGAAAACATAGCAATAATTACGGTGACAATACAAGATTATAGTGTGATTAATTTGACAGCTCCCCCCTACTCGAAGAGGGTGGAGGGGGGAACAGTTGAAGTACGCCCGATTTCGTTGAAATTTGGTGTGTTGGGGCACTTGAGGATAGAGATAACGAATTTCTAATCAGATTTTCAAGATTCAATATGGCGGATTCAAGATGGACGAATTTTGGTCATCTTTTGCTAACCAACGCTAACTAACTTATACGCATCCGATTGCCGTCAAATTACAATAATAATATATATAATATAAAAATAATAATGTCATTATTGGGCACCCCCCCCTACGAGGGGAGTGAAGAGGGCAAACACCTAAGTTTGTCCGATTTCAACCAAAAGAGGGAATACGAATTTTTCATCAGATTTTGAAAATTCAATATGGCGGATTCAAGATGGACGATTTTCAGTCATGTTTTGCTAACCAATTTTAACTGAATTATCCACATCCGATTGTGTTCAAATTTGGTATGCGTTTATAGTTCCGGTGAAAATACAATAATATGGTTTTCTCAGGTACCTACCTTCCTCTAATGAGTGAAGTGGAGTGGGAAAAAGATTTAGTTTGTCCGATTTCAATCAAAATTGGCACACAGGGATTTTTCGGGAAGGGAAAATTTCAATATGGCGGATTCAAAATGGACGATTTGGGATAAAAATCTAAAAATTAAAAAATATATATTTAATAAAAAAAAGTTTTAAAGAACAAGCTTTTATTAAATGCACTCAAAAGTAGAAAATAATATTTTATCTCTATTATACCATAATAAAAGCGATGGGCGCAAATTGAAAATTTGAACTGTACGGTGACAAAGAGAGAACTCCAAAAGAAGAACTAAATTTTTCTCCTATTCGAATAATAAACATAATAAAAAAAAAGGTTCGTGGCATATCGGACACACATAAACATAATGCTTTCATCTAAAGATGCTGAGAACTGGTGAGATTGCCGTGCTTGCCAAGCCTTTGAAAATGTCCTTAGGTTATAGAGTAAAACAACTGTTTCTTAGGCAAATCGTCGATGTGACCAATATACGATACCTAAATTTAAAATTTTTAATTTGCGCCCATCGTTTTTATTATGGTATAAGAGAGATAAAAAATTATTTTCTACTTTTGATTGAAATTATTTTAAAAAATTCGTCATGACACCACAGGTGAGCTTGCTTCCCGTCAACGTTGCTTGCATCGAGATTATTGACCAAAAATAAAGAAAAATGGCGTATTTCAAAAACGACGTTGTTTCATTGATTGAGTTGATTGAATATAAACAGGTTATTTGGGATAAAACCTTTCCAATAATAAAAACAAAATAATTTTACAAAAGTTGGCAGAAAATATTTTAATCTACGACTAATCTTAACCCTGTATTTGAGATAAAACCCTCGAAAATAATAAAAACAAAATACAAAATTTGATATGAAGAATTGTCTTCCGGAAAAGATACAAAAAACGTTAGTTTGAAAACATTGTTTCGAAAAAACATTGGTTCGAGTTTCGAACGGTAAGTAGTTCGAAATGCATTGGTTTCAACGGTAATTAGGTGAAAATTTATTCTTTCGAACGGTAATTTGTCCGAAATACATTGGTTCAAACGATAATTAGTTCGAATGGTAGTGTTTATTTAATTTTTCTTGTGAAGTGGGTTAGGTGTTGTTTTATTAAACCGAACCCACTTCACAAATTGATCGATAAGCAAAATTTTTCCTCTACACCCTTAAAAAAAAACCTCGATAAAATCCGTATAATTACCAATTGAACTAATTGTTATTCGAACTGTACTTCGAAGTAATTACCCTTCGAAACAATGTCAAACTAACTACCGCTAGAATTAATGTTTTTTCGAAACTTTTCGAACCAATGTTTTTTAGAAAAACATAAAAATTTATTGATATTGACTGTACTTAGTTTTACAATTTTTTCCAATGCTAAAGATGGAATTTTGTGCTGTGTAGCTAAACCACTTTTTTGACAAGCATTTTGACGACTCATACAGCATCTGGACATCACAGACTCTTTCTTATCTTCAAAAGTTCACCTTTCGATGGGAATCGCAATCATTAGTACAGTTTACTTAACCTGTTTCCATTCTTATTTGCCGGCGCATTAACCACACATAACGCCAACAATATCCAAAACTGGATTGCACACCTATAGGTACATTTTTTGTGATGCGATTATATTTTTTTGGCAAAGGGTACGTTTACATTATGAATTTAAAAAAGTTTTAAAGCACAACAAAAATTTTAACATAACATGATTTGGCAAAACCTATAAATATCCCTTGTCTATACAAAACTAAAGGAATAAATAACGGTTTTTTTTATTAAACAAATATTTTTTTCGCTACATCACTATTTATTTTTGCTTCAGTCTTTGAAAAAACTTTCGTTAGGCCAGAATTAAAGTTTATATTTTTGTACATCTGTTTATATATGGTGATTCAAAATTCCCTAGAAAGTCTTTAACTCTAGGTAGAAATTGTTGTTCTAAACACGAATTAGTAAAATTTATTTTTGTAAAGTCTTTGGTTTCAGAAACTTGTTAATATTTTCTGAGAGGCACCGTTTACTACGTGGTAGAAACATCAATTTTTGAAAACAAAACTTTGACTACTTCAAAATGCTTGACAAAAACCCTTTTAAAGGCGATTCTCAAAAAAAAAACGAAAATGTTATTCCTACTTCGTTTTACATTACAACATTAGTTATTTCTTGATAATATTCTTTTAAAAATGTAATTTTTTTGTTTTTTAAAATATCAATATATTGTTTTAGATTTTGTTTTTCTACCAACGCCATCTTTTTATTTACAATTATGTCCCAGTACCCACACTGGTTAGTTTTTAATTTTTATTAAAAGGAAAAGTGTTTAAAATGTCTCTAAAACGAACCTGAATGCACAAATGATTTGCAATAGTGGCGTAGCCAGAAATCGACTCTAAAGGAGGTTTCATGATTTAATAAAAAATCAACTACCTACCTGTGCCAATTATTTGCAGATTTTTTCAAAATTAATCCTATGCTATATGCTAACCGCTTCACTATGGAGGGTTGGTTTCAGAAACTTGTTAATATTTTCTCAGAGGCACCGTTTACTACGTGGTAGAAACATGAATTTTTTGAAAACAAAACTTTGACTACTTCAAAATGCTTGTCAAAAACGCTTTTAAAGGCGATTCTCAAAAAAAAACGAAAATGTTATTTCTACTTCGTTTTAAATTACAACATTAGTTATTTCTTGATAATATTCTTTTAAAAATGTAATTTTTTTGTTTTTTAAAATATCAATATATTGTTTTAGATTTTGTTTTTCTACCAACGCCATCTTTTTATTTACAATTATGTCCCAGTACCCACACTGGTTAGTTTTTAATTTTTATTAAAAGGAAAAGTGTTGAAAATGTCTCTAAAACGAACCTGAATGCACAAATGATTTGCAATAGTGGCGTAGCCAGAAATCGACTCTAAAGGAGGTTTCATGATTTAATAAAAAAATCAACTACCTACCTGTGCCAATTATTTGCAATTTTTTTCAAAATTAATCCTTAAATGCGTCGCAGGCAAAAATTTTGAGAAAAATACACTAAAATGCTATTTTTTACGCGTTTTAAAGGTATAGCGCCGCAGGAGAAAATTTTGACAAAAGAAAAACAAAAAATCGTTTTTTCTAAAATATTTTTGAAAGTGTGGATTGGGTTAGATGCCACGACGGGGTTGCGGTGCTATTTGTTGTCAAATCATAAATGTGCCGCATCAAGAATAAATTTATCAATCTTTGTTTCCGTGTCTTTTGAGTTATGTTATGATAGCTATTTCTCGCGACCCTTCACCTTCACCTTCTTCCGCTCAAACCCTTCCAACCAATCAAATAGATACCTACCCGCATTGTCCGCCGTTTTTTTTCAGGTTTTTTTTATAATTTTAAGTAGTGTAGTCATAATTTTTTTTTCGTAAACCGATTTTAATGAAATGAAGCTTATGTCCTCCCCAGGAGTCCAAAGCATCTGGTAGTGGAACTCTGAAATCCAAATCTGTTTATAGTTTTTGCACGATGCTAAAACAAACGGAAAAAGAAATATAGAGAGATAGAATTTAGAGATTTATGTAAATGTGTAAAGATAGGCCAATTAACTAAAAGAAAGATCATCCCAATAACCAAAGAAATTACAATAAACTAGAAGAGGCACTCCATATATTAAAGGACGCTTTTCCAAATCAGTAACCAAATCTAAGGAAATTGCTGAGGAACAGTTATGACAACATGTTGTTTACCTATGAAAAGATAGTTCCCGCGACTTTTCGGCACTTCTTTCACCTAACGCACACTTCTTATGCATTTTTATACGTATATAAAATAATATAATATAATAATTATAACAATAACAACTACAAGAAAATAACAAAAACCCGACGGATCGGTCGGACCTAAGATGCTAAAACGTGCCTCGACAAATCAATAGCCTTTTTGCCCTGGTTGTCAAATTGTAGGGAGTAAAATGTAAATAATCCTGATTTTAATAATTGTTTCTAGAAGATAAAATAAAACATTATCTTAAATAAATTTCCTTATGCATTTTAAGGTCGTAGTTACAATCTGGGGAATTGTTTTTAGGAACACCGTACGGGAAATCAATTTAACTATGTCGACCTGATTTTTTTGCAAATCTTTACGTCATTGAATTTGTTTTCCATGGCAACGCAGATATATACACCAGAGATTTTTTAGCACCGGGTCAAAAATTTGGTGCTAGGTTACATATTTTGACTTCTCGCGTTCTGCGCCGCTAAAAAAACAAGTAAAATACTAAAATAAAAGAAAACCATTTATTGCAGAATTACCTGCTAAAAAAACGCTACCCAACTACGTATTAAAGTAACTGGGTGTAATGTTTAAGGTTGCATTTACAGGTGCATTTATAATTGAATTGGAAACACTCCTGCTAGCTGATACGCGTCAACGACTAGCAAGAGTCTTTTAAACCTCTAAATGGAGCTGTACTGGCCTGTTTTGTTAGTACTCAAGTATCCGTGTGTTTTTGAAACTGAGGTTCTAAAATCTATCCTTTGCACTCCAAGATTTCACTAGTACACATAACTATGCCCCAATAATTTAAATTTAAAAAAAAATGGTTGAATCAAAATAAAAACAAAATTATGTGGGGTTGTGGGAACCGAATGTTTCTAGGCGAATTCCTAGTAATCCCAGCGAGCCAGTAAAGTTCTCTTGGTTCTTTGATAGACTCGGGGTAAGGCTCGCGCAGCGCCAGGCCTTTTTCGGCGGGCGACCGCACACGCGGAGTGGTTTCATATTTGTTTTAAAACAATATTTTTTAAAACACATTTTTGAAAGATAAACATAACCTCGAATGGTTTTTTGTCAGAAAACGTAAAAATACTCTTCTGTCTCACTGCGGCCCGATTTAAAGTTTGTTGACAAAACACCTGCAGTTACCATGGAATCGTATAAATTTTGCGATCTATCGGCCAACACTTACACTGCGTGTGTCTCCCAAATTCAATTAAGTGTGATTGAATGATCGGTTTTATTTTCCGGAGTGCACAGGCTTTTAGAAAAAAGGAAACTTAGTTTTTATTTTCGCTAAAGCAAGGAAATATAAAAAGGAAAAATGTAATCAAGAGGAAATTGTGAGTATATCTCTATTTTTTTGTAAATCAGGTTTGTTCTAAACCGAAATTATTTTGAGACTTTTGGGATAGATGACAGCACCAGAGCTTTTATTTTGAAGAAAAAATCATTGAGAATTTTGAAAAATTCTTCGGATATTTTTGTTAACAAGGGGTTGCCAGTTGTACTTTTTTTTACTTAAAATCTGGGGAGAAACTATAGCCTTAAACTAAACTTTTTCGGCACTATATCTAATTTATTGGAATAATAGACACTTATGTAAATATTTCAACGCATCAGTATCCGTATACATTTTTGACTTGTTTATGCGATGCTTCGAACGATGCTGATTGAAATCGTTGCATACGTTCGTGGGTCCGTAACGATACGTACATCCTTCCGTACGAAACGCGATTCTGTCATCACACCCGTCAAAGAAGCAGGCATCGTTCGAAACATGGCATGAGCAAGTCAAAAATGTAGCATATTTTGACTTTGTTTCGAACGCGTTACGTATACGGATACCGATGCGTTGAAATATTTACTTTAAGTATCTAATGTAAATTGTATTTACGCTACCTATTGCAGTATTACATAATTATAGGAAATAAAATAACGGACAATTATGGAAACTCGACAACCGCGGTCTAAATTTCTGGAATTTCAGCCTAGATTTGTGATTTGTCTAATATTTTTTATGGGCATTCTAGTTTATTTAATTTCTTTGCCAGTAACACAGTTTCCAGTAACATCAAGATAAAGGGAGTCTACAAGGTTCGACAATTGCACAAAAAAGTTAGTTCGTGATCTGTGACTTGCCACAACTCGCTAAAATTCGGTCACATTCTAAACGCTTGACATAAACTAAGTTGCGGCTTAACTTTTGGGTGCAACTGGACAAACATTTTACGCGATATCAGCGGTCAGTATTGTCGCTAAATTTGCAGTGTAAACCCGGTTGCAGGGTAGCACTTCTTAATATCTGCCGACGTTTATATGCGACAAGGAATCCGGTATTGTTTACCCTGACATCGCCATAAAATAAACTTTAAACCCATGCTTGGCGCAATCAGATTATAAGCCATTTGAATACGTTAAAAACACACAATGGGAGAGCTAAAAAAAGAGAGCTTTAGCTCTCTGTACCTTTGTCCCTATGGATGGGCTGTTGCTGCAGCGCCATACCTTACCGATCAAGATTTTGGTTTCAATTGAAGTATGTAGTCTCTGGTATGAGTTGTAGACCGAGAGCCGAGAGATTTTTTTTTTAAATTTTATGTTACTAGTTATAGCTTTTAAATCATACTGTTTACACAGGGTTTATTTGTATCCCTATTCTTTACGTTCTAAAGTACTATAAATAACATTATAATTCTACCTAATTAACAAGATATGACCTCTGATAGAAGTCCTTACAGAACGATGGGCGCCAGTCCCAAACTTCTTCTACAGTTACAGCAATACTCTGGTTTACGTATATATGATTTTAAATATTTTAAATTTTAAAATCGCTCAGATGTGTGTACGTTGAGAAAAATGTTAGAATCACATTCGTAATATAATTTATCTACATCCTCCTTTCTCAAGCTCAAGTTTCTGCTTTCAACATATATACATACATATTATAGAAACTGTGAGTTCCAAAAAACATTCATAGTGGATGTCAAAATCTTGGGTGTTATCTGGAAAAAGGCGTTCCAAATTTTGGATTGTTTTCCGGTATCTTATAAATCGATCCTCAAGATTGGTTATCAGACCATCTAAAAACAGAATAAAAATATTCATTTTAAAATACTGCTCAGCACATGCTTCTTTAATAACCAGTCATTGGGTTTGTCGTTGCGGTAATCTCGGTATTTTTATTTTAACGTCATATTCCGACAAAAGGCTTTCAGCTTCTTCAAAAATATTTCTGAAAATATCATCTGCCTTTTCTTTTACTTTTTGAACAAGTTAGTTTGAGAACAAATTTGAGTGTTTTAATTGTGACCAGTACCTCAGTGGAATTATTCCGGTCAGGCCATTGTTCTATTGCCTCCAAAGACTAAAAGATCATCATGTATGGCTACACATATTGTATTACATAACTTTTTCAGACCGTGCTTTTTGTTTCTTAACATATTAGGTCAATTTATTGGTGTAAGACATGCACCCTCTTAGGAGTGTTGAAAAACAATAAACTTTTTCGACGGCTCCTCCGAGGCTGATGATAAGCATAGATTTTAGTAGCCTGAAGCACATTGGACACATGTAGTTGCAGAAAATTAATTTCAATTCAGTTTTGTAAAAGATCACTAAAATATAGCTACATAGCGCTCTAATAGCACCTGTCAAAGATGAAAGTAAGAACTTTTAACTTGCAGAGAATTTTGAAAAGAGGATGAATCATTTAATTTCCTACCTTACAAAATATCCAGAGGAAACATGGAGGGATTCTTCCAAGAGGAAGACTTCAAGTAGGAACACCTTCTGACGTTCAAACGGTCGGACATCCCAATCTTTATCAAGAGGATAGGGTGGTTCGACCACGGTACAGTAGAAGTGTTAGGGGGGGAGCTCTAAGGCATGGCGAAAAGGATTTGCGTAGAGCCTGGTCGCCGGGATGAAAGCCTCTGCTTCTACTACTGCTACATATTTAATTAATGGATTCTATTTAAACTATCTACAGAGGAAAAATGTCTCTGTGGCAGGCAAGAAAATTATTTACTCCGTTGTTTGTATTTTTAACTGAAATTTCTCATTTACTTCCGTAGTATTTTATTAAATCATACATTTTTTTGTTGAGTCAAAATTTAAAAAATCTTTATCAGATTGCATTGCTGTGAGAAGTTTATATTCGTAACATATCTCTCATATCTTAATCATTTGTATAAGTATTTTTAATTCCCTCGCATGGAGTATTTGGTATTTTATGAATACCCATCCTACCTTAGGAACTCGCTCCCGATCAGGAGTGAGGAGTTTTTGGGCTTTATAACAAAAGCCTTAATGGTGTTTAGTAATCCGAATATATTCTTGGTTTAACAGTACCTTTTTTTAAATTACAAACATATTTTATTTTTCATAGCAAAGTATATTCTTAAACCAAGTAAATTATTTCGTTACAAAATAAAAGAATATTTTGATTCGTAAAATTTTAGTTCCATTTATTGCAATGAGGAGTTTTTGGGCTTTATAACAAAAGCCTTAATGGTGTTTAGTAATCCGAATATATTCTTGGTTTAACAATACCTTTTTTAAATTACAAACATATTTTATTTTTCATAGCAAAGTATATTCTTAAACCAAGTAAATTATTTCGTTACAAAATAAAATAATATTTTGATTCGTCAAATTTTAGTTCCATTTATTGCAATTTTTGTAAACAACATTTAAAGCGACTAAAAAGTTGCAATTAACTACAATTTTCTCAAAATATTTGCATGCAGGTTATCTAAGGGGATTTTGGGAACAATTCTATAGTTAATTAAATCCAATACCTACTTACGACTTCTCCCTTTTTCCAAAAAAAAAGCTAGACCACTCCTTAATTTAAAAAAAATATATATTTCAATGGCTCCGTTTAACATAGTTATTTTTAGGAACTGAATAAACTTTTTTTTGACAAATCTTTTGCCCTATCAAGGAAAATATACGTTAAAAAACATTCTTAACCCCTTGTCTAAATCAGTGCCAACGAACAGGACCAACAAAATCGAGTTTTTTTTGGTCTCGAATAATCCGAACAGCTTCACATCCCTTTGTGTACCCCGAAAAGAAGATATATGGTGCCACACGGTGTCAGAATAATTGTTGTATCGGTCAGCTGAAATGAGAAATTAATTTATCTAAAAAACTGGACAGTTGAGTCTCGCGGATAAGGGTTGCGCAAGTTGTTTTATTGCAAATAGTAAGCTGAATGTCACAATCAACGGTCAAAATGGTGTCTCAATAGTTATTTACCTAGTGTGCGAAAATGGATACTTTTCCAGTAGGTCGAAGTTATGTTCTATTTGCATACCTAAAAATAACTTTTGTACTTTCGGCTAAAAAATTAATATTTTACGTACTACTTAACTTACCCTCTTTATTTCGGGGATTTTATTCACAAAGATCAGCTCAAAAAACTGAACTGGACTGAAACCTTAGGAAGTCTTAAGGTCACTTGCACTTTTTTATAGATTGGAAAGAAATATACAAATACAGAATAAAATGAACCTAAAATATTGTAAGACTTAGTGATTTTGAAACTAAGCTTATTTAATAAGTTTGATTTTTTAAAATACCTACATGAATCCGATTTGCGGGGAATCATTTAAGGCACTGATTTCGATCATCTGTCTGTCCTTTACTTTTCTCCGCACGACTATGATTTACTGGAAAGGTTTCCTCTTTGCATGAATGAACGAATAAACAGATATTTTCTGGGCTGCAACATTCTAAAATCACCTAGAACCAACAGGTGCGACTCTCTTAACCTGACCAGAGCCGGATACTCCAGCAGGACACGGAAGGACGATTCTTTGCCCTCCATGCACCATCACTCTCTGAGTTTCCGGCTATTCCAAGCATCTCTAGGTGCTTGTTGAGGCAACAGCGTCCCGTTAGGAGCCCTGTTGCTGGTTTCACATTCTTCCTGCCTAGGTGGAGCAAGGACTTCGAGCAGGTGCTCTTTAGTCAGCTCTGTTTCGGTTGGACCGTCCATGCTGACTACGATTTTGACCTGGAGCTTCCTGAGCTCCTTGGCTAATTTGTTTTCATCAGCGGCGTCCGTAGGCGACCCTGATGCGTTTGTAGAGTGTCCAATGGGTACTTGTTCAGTTCCCTGTCGGACCTCTTGTGTTGAAGAAGATCTACTGGGTTCTTGAACATTTTCTTATTGATCTTTATCTTTAGAGGTTCCACTAGGTACCTGTTCGGTTCCCTGTGTTACATACTGGTTGTCGGAGGGTTCTTCTGGAGTTCCCTCAAAGACGAGTTCTCCTCTTTTCTGGTTTAACTTTTATCAAGTAAACTTGCGCTGTCAAAGGCTAGTTTTGCCCTAAATCAGGAACTAAACCAATTTTGTTTTATTGTTTTATTTGGTAGACGACGCATAGTGGGGTAGGGGATACCAAAACCTCAAAAAAATTCCAATTATAAATTTTAAATAAATTTTGAACAATTTATGTATTTTAAATGTCATAAAAACCTTTAAAAAAAAGTAATGACAGCCCTTTCTCCCCTCCTCAATACAATAAAATAACTGTTGCATTGTTCAGAAAACACGCCACTTTTTAAATAGTTTTTCATTTTAGAACCAATTGAAAAAAATTACATAGCTGAAAAGACAAGACTCTAGATTTCACAGAGCAGATGTCATAAATAACAATTCTTAATAATTTAAGGTAGTGAATTTTTTCTGGGCGCCACTGGGAATTTTTTTTGAAAGTAACGTACACTAAACAGTTTTATAGATGTTTATAGTACTTGCTACTTAACAACCATTTTGCAAAATTTTTAAAATCGGATCAATGGTTTCAAAATGATGATTCAATCAAAAATACAATTTTTTTATACAAAAAATTTAAAAATAAAAAGAAAATTTACTTTTAAGTCAAAACTACTGTTGGAAAATTAAATACATGTAAAAATCTTAATAGAACGGAAGTTAAAGGGCAAACATTGTTGGGTTTTAAATGCTATTTCAAATATCTTAAAAACTGTTTAACTTACAAAATTAAAATTTACTTAAAAATATGGTTTTTAAATTCTGTAAAATATTTTTTGGCTTTACATTAATGTTTAATTTTTTAATAGTTCAGTAGTTAAAGGCCAAAAATTAATAAATATTTTTAAATACCTTAAAAACCGTTTGACCACATATGATGATATGATGAGTCACCAAATAATATTGGTAATGTAATTGTTTTATATATTTTCCTTAGTGACCTTGTTTAAACTTTTATTAGTTTTGCAAGATGACGGATGGTGTATAGATTTTGTTATTTTTTTGTGTTTCATTAACTACTGCGAATGTGTAATGTAGAAAAATTATACTACTTTTTTTTGGAACACATGAAAATAACCAATATTTTTGGCGGCCATCTTAAAAAAAGTAATTTCCGGTGTTCAAAATCTACCAAACCTTCGATATATTATAAAATATACCAAATAGTCCGTTAAAATTTTTTATTTTTCTGGGGTCAAACCTTGTTTGCACTCGCCTAATCTTGCCATTTTTCACAAAATTTAAAAATTTTTAAAAATATATTTTAGAGTTATATGCAAAATATGGCCAAAGATTTTAATAGGGCATCTAATAGAAATGACCAATAGAAAAGGTTAAAAAAAACTTGCGAAAATAATGGCGTCAAGTAGATTCGCGCGATAACCTTCACAACGAACAACGGAAGATGCACTATGCACTGTGCTGTAAAGAGGAGAAAGGGTGGGAGGTCAGAGACTCATGTATGCAGCGAATTGCGTTGTTGCCAAGTGTTTTTAAAATCTTTAACTCAAAGGAAATCATTGTTATTTTTTTTAAATTAGAGGATTTAGAGGAAATATTTATTTTGATTCATTTGGAAATGGCCTTATTGTAAAAGAGTTTAGTATATTTTAGAACGGTCCTAAGTTAAAGTGAAATTTTTGGTTTTAAGTATTTTAAACCAACCCTCCTTGAATTTTACACATAGTTTGATTTATAAGAAGAATACGAATAAATTTGTTTATTGAATAATCATCTTAACACAATTTTTTGTTGGATTTAAGAAGAAAGTTTCGATTTAGAAGAAAATAAAATTAAAAAAATTAAACCACGCGGGTTTTAAATAGTAAACACTCTGTAAAATAAACTAAAGTTGGGGTTACATGTCACTCTAATTAAAACTTACCCTTGTTAATTAATTTTTTCAATTAATACTTGATGTCACACAACGATTTAGATGGGTAATAATAAAATAAGGAGTAGATTAATTTTGTATTTATTTAAATGGTGTTTTTTTTCTATCACTATCGAAATGTCAGTTTCAAAATATTAGCTGCGTTGAAATCACAAACAGCGAGTTTGGATTTCTTACCTCTGCTTTGTACCTTGGCTTGCACCAACCTCTACTCATGAAAGCTACAGCTTTAAAATGGGTGGGCTTTGAGTAAGGAACGTTTTCTTGAGTGCGCTTTGTAATAAATTAATATAGTTGTTTTGGATCCTTTTGTTTGGTATATTTTTCGTGCATAATCACTGACCCTCACTTATATTTGTTTTGCCTCTTAGTGCCCTCCTAAATATATTTTTTGTACTGAAAACGGGTTCAAAATATGACGTTTTTCTGGATAAAATTGGAGGAGGAGGAGGAGGAGGAATAATGAACAACTTGGGATATTAAATAAAGTAAATTAATACTTGTAAAAGCGGTTGCTTAGGGAAATTATAAACGAACTTATTACCAATTGCCACAAAACAATCCTTTCTGGGGGCTATAAATCTAAACCACCTCCCAGAGGGGTTTTAAAAAATCACCAACTTTCTAACCTCAAACACAGATAATGAAGCTATTATGTTCCAAATTTTTGGCGTATTCACCATTTGCCATTTCAAAACCTGTCAAAAAAAATTAGTTTTAGTGCATTTTCTCCTAAAATAGGGTATATTTTGAGAAAAAAATAAGTTTTTCAGTTTACTGTAGCATTTTCAAAATTCACCTACTTAATTAGTAGAAAATGCTACAAGTTTCCTTTTCTTTTTCACAGAACTTCTACCTAGAAACTTTTTGAAAATAGTTTTAAATAAAATAATTAAAAAATAAGTTAAGTCTTAATTAAAAAGTTTTAAGCTATATATTTTGTTGTACATAAATTAACACAATAAAACGTAACATCAGGAATAGGACATAATCCTTAAATAATGTGTAATCACATCCAGAAAATAATCATTCATAATTATTTATTTACATATTGTCATCCAGTTTCTCCTATTTTTGCTGAACATTTTCAAATTTGAATTTCTTCCTTTTTGAGAGAGTCCTACGTTCCTAAGTGTTGGCAAAGTTGGCGGTCTCTTACGGGTCTTTGCAGTCATCTTGGACTTTTCCAAGATCCCCGTTTTAACGCCTTTCCGACCCTTGGATCTGTACGATCGGCGTGAGACCATTGCCAGAAAATTCTTAGTTTGCTGTTTCATGGTGCACCTATTTTTGGAATTCTTTGGATGATGATTTCAAGTAAGTTACACGTGCGTAATGGTGTTTTTTTTTCTATTTCCTAACGGATGTTTTTTCATCCTTGCAGAGATATTTTTGGCGAGATGGATTTTGTTGCTGCCGCCGTTTGTATTGCTGTTGACTGGTGCCGTTTTGGTAAATTGCCACCGGTGTTCTATTAGAGGTAAGTTTTGCCCTTTTTTTTGTGCCTTTGAAAAAATCAAAATTCCCTTTTTTGAGAAAATTAGCCAATTTTCTAAAGTTCTAAAATTGGCTTAACAAGAATTTCTTTTTTAGGGTCCAATTTTCCACACCGATCTGGGTCAAATCACTTGGCCAATCAGCTGTCGTTTCTGCCAAATTTCTTACCCTGTCTACGAGCCTGTACTTGCTCCAATAGCCCTTTATTTTTAAAGTCAATAATGGGTCCCTTGAGTGGTGTAAAACGAGGCCAGAGTGGTGCTTTACCAGGACCGTTTAGATGACATCTTAAGGCGCAATTACACAGACGAACATGATCAAACAAAAGCTCGTGCAAAAGATCTAAAATTTTTTGCGTGAACATTTTTGTGAGCTTTTCTTTGAACATTTTGTTCGGGTAAATTTTTGAGCAAATTATTGCTATCTGTTTTGGAAACATATTTTTAAAGACGAGAAAAAATTTCACATCAGTGATCAGTGATCTCAATTCTTTAAAAAAATGGAACACCAACTTTTATTTTAAATTTTTGTGAAAAAAAGCCGACGGCAAGCGAAACATTATTATTGGCTATCAGTTTTGTCACATGGATTAGGGTTACTTATAATATTTTTTTCTTAGGGTTTTTCCCGGATTTTTTTGCCCGGGGGTTTTTCTGGGTTTTTTTTATTTCCAAGAGTTTTTTCCTAAATTAAAAAAACAATCCAGGAAAATTTTTCTTTTCCAAAAAAATTTAGAGTTTTTCAAATATCGATAAAAACTGAAAAATAGCACTTTTAAGCGGTAATCCGCGCCTCACGACTATGAGGAGTGGTGGGGAGGGGATTTTTTTTAAAATATATTTTTGTAACTTTACTTTACCCTTAGCTTTGATTGTTTTTTTTTTAAATCCTCACACCAGGTTTACCTAGTTAGTTTAAGATGAAGATAGATATTTACTGTCAATTTAATGTAATAATCAATGTCGATTACTGACACTGAACAAACAATATGCAAAGGAGCAACATTCCGATCCAGAAGTCTAGTCTATTACGGCTAAATTATATTTTTTTAGACAAGGGTCTGGGATCGTAGGGTTGTAAAAGTGGGTAATAAACGGGTATTATTTAGACCGAACGTGCTTTTGTTCATATATTTGAGATTTAATAAAATGTATATAGGTCTTTTAATTTGACTTAATTATTATTGTATTGTGTTTTAAACTAGGAAATAAAATAAAGAGATATTCTTTTAAACGTAAATTTTTATCATTACATTTTACAGGCAACAGCAATAAATAAGTGCCAATTATTATTTTTTTATTCTCGTTTTTTACAACCACAAAAAAGTTACAAGTATACTGGCATATCCCCTATACAAATCAGGTCAATCGAAGTTGCTTATGAGGTAAAATGTGAATTTCGACATCAAATCGTTTTTCCGTCGGAAAGCACTTAATTAAGAATACCTTGTTTTAAAACTTAGTCTTTCTATTTTCAGTTAAGTTCAATGAATCCCCATAAAACTATAAAATTTAAATTTGTAAGAAATTTCTATATCAACATTTCTTCAAACAAATTTTGCTTAACATTCTCTCCAAAATTTCCGTGAGTCTTTTTGTACGAGATTTTGCTCGAACTTTTTTTTGAACATTTTGCTCAAGAGGCTCGTGTAAATGTTTGTCGGCATTTCAACATCAAAGAAAAGTTTGTCTATGTAAATGCGCCTATATATAACAGGTTTGCTTAGGAAATAAGGTCCAAAAATAAATGGTTTTACTTAACTACCTAATAATACGCTTTTTCAATATTAGAATAAGTTATGATTTTTATAAATAGCCCTTTGGGTTTTACACACATTTGTTTTTCAGTTACCCTGAGGTAACTTTTTGGTATTAAAATATGAACCCCTAAAGATTCTAGAATTTTTCCCCAGGTTTTGCTCTTAAAAAGTAATTTTTTAGTTGAATTAAAATCAATCTGCGCTATAACTAGTTATTTATAAAGTCTATTCTGTAAATGAAATAACTACTTAATTTTCCATAATATTTTGAGTGCTCTACATTACGATGTTTATATCTCCTGATGATGCTAACGTAGTTAGCGAAACGCGCGTCGAGTGCAAAAAAGTGTAGTTTTGGTTTGTGGAAAACAATCATAATTTGGTATTACTTTAAGAAGTGAAAGTTAGATAAAAGTATGACTATGGTATTGTTTAAACCCTGTATAATTTAACAATGAGAGAATAAATGTAATAGTTTTCTATTCTTTCTAAATATAAAAAATATACAGAGTGTTCTGTTTAAAATAAAGAAGTTAGTGCTATCAAGATTTGACAGTTGCGATGGCAGCTGTTAATATTTTAGGACGTCGTTCGACAGTGTACAAAAAGTTATGCAACTTCTGTGCATGAAATTTTTTTTTCAGTTTCAATATCGGGGTGATAAAGGGGGGGACACCCTATACCTCTGAATCGTAGATTTGTTATTATTAATTTTCCAGGGAGAAAAAACAATAAATTGTTGAGTTGCAAATGGTGATTATTTATTGAAAATTTCATAACTCAAAAACCAAATAACTGAAATCCATCAATTATGAACATCAATACATAAAATATCAATAATTAAGTTTTTCTAGATTTTCTTAACTATAAACTTCCACAATTTCTTTTGGTGACTGATTAATTAGTTTCAATTATGTTATCAATCCCTCACTTAAATAATAAAAATTTAGTGGCGCCCTTTGGCAAAGCAAGAAACAGTAAGTGCTCTCGATGAAAAGCAGCCGTGCAAAGTGTTACGCAATTGTTTTTAGTACAAATAGTTGTTAAAATACTAACTTTGTGTAGTTTCTGTATGGGTAAGTGTTTTTTGAAAATTGGTTTTAAAATTTAGTGGTGTAAATATTTAGTTCTGTGGGGGGTACTATTTTTGACCTTGGTAAATCCCACTGAAATATTTCTAAAATTCTGGTAGATTTTCAACTTTAAAGTCACTTAGACAAAAATCGGTTGAGTTTTGTCCCATAAGTCAGATGAACTTTTTGCTTTGACCACCCCTTTCATCAGTTAAAAGTATGACTATAGTATTGTTTAAACCCTGTATAATTTAACAATGACAGAATAAATGTCATAGTTTTCTATACATTGTGAATATAAAAAATATACAGAGTGTTCTGTTTAAAATAAACAAGTTAGTGCTGTCAAGATTTGACAGTTGCGATGGCAGCTGTTAATATTTAAGGACGTCGTTCGACAGTGTACAAAAAGTTATGCAACTTCTGTGCATAAAATTTTTTTTCCAGTTTCAATATCAGGGTGATAAAGGGGGGGACACCCTATACCTCTGAATCGGACTGTTCTTTTTCTATCGGAGGCTATACTTTTAAGAATTCTTTCATTACTTTAAGAAGTGAAAATTAGATAAAAGTATGACTATGGTATTGTTTAAACCCTGTATAATTTAACAATGACAGAATAAATGTAATAGTTTTCTATTAATTCTGAATATAAAAAATATACAGAGTGTTATGTTTAAAATAAAGAACTTAGTGCTGTCAAGATTTGACAGTTGCGATGGCAGCTGTTAATATTTAAGGACGTCGTTCGACAGTATAGAAAAAGTTATGCAACTTCTGAGCATAAAATTTTTTTTACAGTTTCAATATCAGGGTGATAAAGGGGGGACACCCTATACCTCTGAATCGGACTGTTCTTTTTCTATCGGAGGCTATACTTTTAAGAATTCTTTAATTACTTTAAGAAGCGAAAATTAGATAAAAGTATGACTATGGTATTGTTTAAACCCTGTATAATTTAAGAATGACAGAATAAATGTAATAGTTGAATATAAAAAATATACAGAGTGTTCTGTTTAAAATAAAGAAGTTAGTGCTGTCAAGATTTGACAGTTGCGATGGCAGCTGTTAATATTTTAGGACGTCGTTCGACACTGAACAAAAAATTATGCAACTTCTGTGCATAAAATTTTTTTTCCAGTTTCAGTATCAGGGTGATAAAGGGGGGGACACCTTATACCTCTGAATCGGACTGTTCTTTTTCTATCGGAGGCTATACTTTTAAGAATTCTTTCATTACTTTAAGAAGTGAAAATTAGATAAAAGTATGACTATGGTATTGTTTAAACCCTGTATAATTTAACAATGACAGAATAAATGTAATAGTTTTCTATTCATTCTGAATATAAAAAATATACAGAGTGTTCTGTTTAAAATAAAGAAGTTAGTGCTGTCAAGATTTGACAGTTGCGATGGCAGCTGTTAATATTTAAGGACGTCGTTGACAGTGTAAAAAAAATTAGGCAACTTCTGTGTATAAAGGGTAGGGTAATAAAGAGGGGGACACCCTATACCTCTGAATCAGACTGTTCTTTTTCTATCGGAGGCTATACTCTTAAGAATTCTTTCATTACTTTAAGATATGTTGGGAATTTGGAACCTTTGGTTGCACTAAAACAAAATTATGATTGTTTTCCACAAACCAAAACTACACTTTTTTGCACTCGACGCGCGTTTCGCTAACAACGTTAGCATCATCAGGAGACGATAAACAATGAACTATATTAATCTACGCTCTATCTTATATACAATCCTTTAGTGGGCGGAGATAAGACTAATAATTTATGATTGATCACGATGTTTAATCCTATCTCCCCTCAACCAAAGAATAAAGTGTACTAAACGGGATGGGTCCTCTATCTTATTTTTTTTTAATAGTTTAAATAAAGATAGAGGACCCATCCCGTTTAGTACACTTTATTCTTTGGTTGAGGGGAGATAGGATTAAAAATTGAGATCAATCACAAATTATTAGTCTTATCTCCGCCCACTAAAGGATTGTATATAAGATAGAGCGTAGATTAATTTAGTTCATTTTTTATCGTCTCCTGATGATGCTAACGTAGTTAGCGAAACGGGCGTCGAGTGCAAAAAAGTGTAGTTTTGGTTTGTGGAAAACAATCATAATTTGGTATTACTTTAAGAAGTGAAAATTAGATAAAAGTATGACTATGGTATTGTTTTAACCCTGTATAATTTAACAATGAGAGAATAAATGTAATAGTTTTCTATTCTTTCTAAATATAAAAAATATACAGTGTTCTGTTTAAAGTAAAGAAGTTAGTGCTATCAAGATTTGACAGTTGCGATGGCAGCTGTTAATATTTTAGGACGTCGTTCGAAAGTGTACAAAAAGTTATGCAACTTCTGTGCATGAATTTTTTTTTTCAGTTTCAATATCGGGGTGATAAAGGGGGGGACACCCTATACCTCTGAATCGGACTTTTCTTTTTCTATCGGAGGCTATACTTTTAAGAATTCTTTCATTACTTTAAGAAGTGAAAATTAGATAACCGTGTGATGTTTGCTTTCATTTAAATAAATTCGTTAAGAAGAATCTCGAAAAAGGAACCTTTCGCGTTGCAATAACAGCTCCTAATTTTTAAGGATGTGATTTTAAAGTTTCGTTTCGAGAACCATCCAAAGTATATCCAACGTATTAAGGCGCAATTACACAGACGAACATGCTCAAACAAAAGCTCGTGCAAAAGATCTAAAATTTTTTGCGTGAACATTTTTGTGAGCTTTTCTTTGAGCATTTTGTTCGGGTAAATTTTTGAGCAAATTATTGCTATCTGTTTTGGAAACATATTTTTAAAGATGAGAATAAATAAAATTTCACATCAGTGATCACATGAGTAATCTCAATTCTTTAAAAAAATGGAACACCAACTTTTATTTCAAATTTTTGTGAAAAAAAGCCGACGGCAAGCGAAACATTATTCTTGGCTATCAGTTTTGTCACATGGATTAGGGTTACTTATAATATTTTTTTCTTAGGGTTTTTCCCCGGATTTTTTTGCCCGGGGGTTTTTTGGGATTTTCTTGTGAGTTTTTTTTATTTCCAAGGATTTGTTCCTAAATTCAAAAAACAACCCAGCAAAATTTTTCTTTTCGAAAAAAATTTTGAGTTTTTCAAATATCGGCAAAAAACTCAAAAATTGCAATTTTAAGCGGTAATCCGCGCCTCACGTTTATGAGGAGTGGTGGGGAGGGGATTTTTTTTAAACATATTTTTGTAACTTTACTTTACCCTTAGCTTTGATTGGTTTTTTTTAATTTCTCACACCAGATTTACCTAGTTAGTTTAAGGCCCCAACGGTTGCTTAAAAAAGCAAAAGGTTCATGAAAATGCTGAAGATAGATATTTACTGTCAATTTAATGTAATAATTAAGGTCGATTACTGACACTGAACAAACAATATGCAAATGAGCAAAATTCCGATTCAGAAGTCTAGTCTATTACTGCTAAATAATATTTTTTTAGACAAGGGCCGGGATCGTAGGGTTGTAAAAGTGGGTAATAAACGGGTATTATTTAGACCGAACGTGCTTTTGTTCATATATTTGAGATTTAATAAAATGTATATAGGTTTTTTAATTTGACTTAATTATTATTGTATTGTGTTTTAAACTAGGAAGTAAAATAAAGAGATATTCTTTTAAACGTAAATTTTTATCATTACATTTTACAGGCAACAGCAATAAATAAGTGCCAATTATTATTTTTTTAGTCTCGTTTTTTTACAACCCCAAAAAAGTTACAAGTATACTGGCATATCCCCTATAAAAATCAGGTCAATCGAAGTTGCTTATGAGGTAAAATGTGAATTTCGACATCAAATCGTTTTTCCGTCGGAAAGCACTTCATTAAAAATACCTTGTTTTAAAACTTAGTCTTTCTATTTTCAGTTAAGTTCAATGAATTCCCATAAAACTATAAAATTTAAATTTGTAAGAAATTTTTATTACCATCATTTCTTCAAACAAATTTTGCTCAAATTCTCTCCAAAATTTACGTGTGTTTTTTTGTACACGATTTTGCTCGAACAATTCTTTGAACATTTTGCTCAAGAGGCTCGTGTAAATGTTTGTCGGCATTTAAACATCAAAGGAAAGTTTGTCTGTATAAATGCGCCTTTATATATTTTTGGAAACAGGAAATAAAGGCAATTGTAAATTTAAAAAAGTAATTTTTTTAAACAAGCCAACAAAAAATTGCGGTTGGCTTTTAAGTTTAAACTGCTTGCAACACCACTGATCAAAATTAATTTAAAAATTTTTAATGATTGCCTTTTGATGCACGCAAGTACTAAAAAATTTAGATACCAAGCCGTAATATTCTAGATATCTTAAACAATATTCAAATTTGTGTAAATAAGTGTAATAAAAGTAAGTGTTTGCGACTGAATAAATTTGTTTGGCAGTAAAATGCTATTCAAACGTAATTGAGAACAGTATTTTTAACGCTTTATTACGGCTGAAAGAAAACTGTTTGTTTGTTGATCAAAAGGCGAAATTACACAGACGAACATGCTCAAACAAAAGCTCGTGCAAAAGATCTAAAATTTTTTGCGTGAACATTTTTGTGAGCTTTTCTTTGAACATTTTGTTCGGGTAAATTTTTGAGCAAATTATTGCTATCTATTTTGGAAACATGTTTTTAAAGATGATAATAAATAAAATTTCACATCAGTGATCAGTGATCTCAATTCTTTAAAAAAATGGAACACCAACTTTTATTTTAAATCTTTGTGAAAAAAAGCCGACGCAAGCGAAACATTATTATTGGCCACATGGATTTGGGTTACTTATAATATTTTTTCTTAGGGTTTTTCCCGGATTTTTTTGCCCGGGTGTTTTTTTGAAATTTTCTTGCGAGTTTTTTTTATTTTCGATCTTTTTTTTCCTAAATTACAAAAAAAAAAAACCCAGGAAAATTTTTCTTTTCCAAAAAAATTTTGAGTTTTTCAAATATCGGCAAAAAACTCAAAAATTTTAATTTTAAGCGGTAATCCGCGCCTCACGACTATGAGGAGTGGTGGGGAGGGTGATATTTTTTAAACATATTTTTGTAACTTTACTTCACTCTTAGCTTTGATTGTTTTTTTTTAATTCCTCACACCAGATTTACCTAGTTAGTTTAAGGCCCCAAGGGTTACTTAAAAAAGCAAAAGGTTCATGAAAATGCTAAAGATATAGATATCAACAAAGTGAATCTCTATCAATTTAATGTAATAATCAATCAAGGTCGATTACTGACACTGAACAAACAATATGCAAAGGGGCAACATTCCGATTCAAAAGGGTGGCCGGCCTACTAGCTGTGAAATCCAAAATGCGAGTTTTACGCGTCAATAAAATAAATCGAAATAAACAAGTTAAAGCGTACTCAAGGAAATTTTTTTGTTTTGCGTCGGAGAGCCCTTTCTTTATGGAAAGATTTGTTCTAAAACTTTCATAAAAAAACTGCGTTGACCCTGGTTTGTTGTCATGTAATTTTGTGTGTCAATGTAAATTTGACCAAAACCTCCTCTCACTAGTCTACGGTTTTTACCTTCTCTTAACCCAGCAACAGCAATAAATAAGTGCCAATTATTATTTTTTTATTCTCGTTTTTTTTACAACCCCAATAAAGTTACAAGTATACTGGCATATCCCCTATAAAAATCAGATCAATCGAAGTTGCTTATGAGGTAAAACGTGAATTTCGACATCAAATCGTTTTTCCGTCGGAAGGCATAATTAAAAATACCTTGTTTTAAAACTTAGTCTTTCTATTTTCAGTTAAGTTCAATGAATTCCCATAAAACTATAAAATTTAAATTTGTAAGAAATTTCTATACCAACATTTCTTCAAACAAATTTTGCTTAACATTCTCTCCAAAATTTCCGTGAGTCTTTTTGTACAAGATTTTGCTCGAACTTTTTTTTGAACATTTTGCTCAAGAGGCTCGTGTAAATGCATTTCAACATCAAAGGAAAGTTTGTCTGTGTAAATGCGCCTAAAGAAGCTTTCTTTTGGCCGTAGGAAAGCGTTAAGAATACTATTTAGGACAGGGTGATTTACCACATTCTGCCTTTTTCGGCCTTCCCCGACCTCCCTTATTATTAGAGAAAAAGTTTTATGTATAAAGGCGCAATTACACAGAAGAGCTTTCCTTTGACGTTGAAATGCCGACAAATATTTACTCGAGCCTCATGAGCAAAATGTTTAAAAAAAAGTTCGAGCAAAAGTTCGTACAAAAAGCTCACGGACATTTTGGAGAGAATGTTGGAGCAAAATTTGTTTGAAAAAATGTTGGTATAGAAATTTCTTAAAAATTTCAAATATATGTTTTATCGGAATTCATTGAACTTAACTGAAAATAGAAAAACTAAAAATAAAATTTTAAGTTTTAAAACAAGGTATTTTTAATCGAGTGCTTTCCGACGGAAAAACGATTTGATGCTGAAATCCACATTTTACTTCATAAGCAACTTCGATTGATCTGATTTTTATAGGGGATATGCCAGTATACTTGTAACTTTTTTGGAGTTGTCAAAAAAAACGAGAAAGAATAAAGAAAAACAGTTAATGGCACTTAATTATTGACTGTAAAATCTAAAAGTTACGAGAAGGTAAAAACCGTAGAGTAGTGAGAGGTTGTTTTGGTCAAATTTTACATGACAGCAACTAAGGGTCAACGCAGTTTTTTTCTCAAAGTTTTAGAACACAGCTTTCCATAGTGAGAGGGGGTTTTGGTAAAATTTTACATGATAACAGACAAGGGTCAACGCAGTTATTTATGAAAGTTGTAGAACGAATCTTTCCGTAAAGAAAGGGATCTCCGATGCAAAACAGAAAAACATGCCTTAGTACGCTATAATTTGTTTATTTTGTTTATATATTGAATTTTTGGGGATATTTAATTTTAAAGACAGTAATAAATTGAATCTAGAGTGGAACATCTTTCAATTTAGATGCAAGCAATTTTTCCAGATTTTCGATTAATTCTTTTAATATTGCATTGGAAAACCTTAAGAAAAATGGGAAATCATCAGAAAAAAAACGTGAAGTATTTTTTATTAAAATTACGAATCGCGCGCAGAGAAGTTTGATCGGTAACAAAAAAGGTAAGTTTATCTATATATTTCATATTAGCAAAATATGACCCAACTTTTCACTTCGAAATTACTGAGCTTTGTAATCCAATAACATAGAAACACATTTTTTTAACGGACCACTTTCCGTAAAATATATAGATTTTAAATTGCATTTTTTTGTACATTTTAACCAAAATTGCTTAAAAGTAAACGCCATCAATGACATTATATAGCACCTAAACCTAAAACCTAAAACAATTCGGGATGCCTAATTTTTCCGAATTTTTAGTGAAATAACTACCGACAAAATTTTTATATAATATTGTTGGTAGTTAAAAAATGATTAAAAAGTACTTTAGAACAGAGTTAAATTGGTTTACACAGCGTTTGACAGCGTTCCCCCTCCCCCAGGGTTCAGAATAAATAACTACTCTCCAGAACAGTCCCCTTAACATATCCATTTACTTTTTAAAAAGTAACTACTTCGAAGATATTTTCGTTTTCATTTTTTAATGAAAGAAAACCAAAAAAGTGAGAGAAAATAATGAAATGTTATTACCTTCATGGTAAACTATTAATATTGCGTGTGACAAAACTGATATCCAATAAAAAAAATTCGCTTGCCGTCCGCTTTTTTTGATAAAAATTTAAAATAAAAGTTGGTGTTCCATTTTTTTAAAGAATTGAGACCACTGATCAAATTAATTAATCAAAAAATCAAAAATTTGCTCGAAGATTTCCCCGAACAAAATGTTCAAAGAAAAGCTCACAAGTTTGCACGAGTTTTTCTTTCAAATTATGTCCTTAAAAATTAGCCGCAGCTATTGCAATTGTCATATTTTGACATTACCTTCTTTATTTTAAGAAGAACCTCATATATATTATATATATTTTATTTTAGGGAACAACATTTTCTTGTCCAGTTTAGGTGAAGGCAAAATTTACCTTTAAACTGCCTGTTCTTTTTCCCAAGAGACAAAAACCAAAGGAATTCTGACATCAAGAATAGGTCACATAGAATACAGCAAGTTATTGAAGGCCTGAGGTGTATAAATCCCAAAAGTGGGGGAAAAATAAGAAGTGTTGGTAAAATTTTACCAAAGTTATATTACCATCTTCGTGCCATCTTGAACAAAGAAATGTCAGTAAAAATAAAGGGAAATATTAAATTTATATTCTAAACACAGATAAAAAAAATGGAGAAAGGTTGTCTAAAAAATAAATCATGATTGAAGATTTATAAATTAGGCAAGGCTTAACAATTTTATAATTAAAAAGGAAATTTCCATGCACAAAACGTTTTTTGGTATAATAGCCCATCAAAATAATGGATTTTGAAAAAAAAAATTTTTTTTGAGATTGGGTGTTTTATAAAATATTTTGTATTGTTTTTTATTTTGTTTACAGTCTTCATAATGTCTCGGCAAGCAGTTTATATTAAAAATCAACGCCTCTCTTTTTATATCCAAAAAATTTGAAACAAAACATGACTTTCATTTTCGTTATTTTGTTACGGACCTCAAGCGTTCATTTTCCCGTAATTTCTTACCTGAACGGCAAATTTGCTTTACCGTAGGGCAATTTACCCAAATTTGAATTACAAAATAATTACTTTTCTAGAGAAGGTCGCCAAAAGGTGTGTGACACTTGGGATCTGGACTATTCTCTCTTCTCAAATCATAACTAAAGCGGATTTCCAAGAACACACACAAGCACGTAGCACGCGCTTGGCTTACGGGAGCAAACACTACCATTTATAAAGCCCAATTGCTTCAAACACGACTTATGGTCAGTCGCACCAACGAGTTAAGTAGTCACTTAGAATGTAACTTGCCAAATTTAAGCGAGTTGCGGCAAATCACATTTTGCTGTGTTTTAAATCTTCTGAAAAATAAACAAAATAATTCCTACCCTCGGGAGCAATTTTAAAGGTAAAAGTTGGGAAAATTTAACATAAAATTGATTTTCAATAAAATAAAATTGACTCCAAAACAAGTAATTTATGACAAAAAAATTTCAGAAAAAAATCCAAAAAATTCCTGCTTTCGGGGGGCAGTTTTAAAGACATAAGTTGGCAAAATTTAACATAAATCTTTACGTAAAAAATCCTATAACCCCGAAGTTTAGTGTATTGGTCAAGAACAAGTATTTTTAATACATACCAAATATCCCGAAAAAAAAACAAAAAAATATCCTGCCCTCGGATGGGGTTTTTAAAACAAAAGTTGGTAAAAATGAAAGTAAATACTGACTAAAAAAATGCTTTAACCCCGAAGTTACATTTATTGGTCAAGAATAAGTAATTTACGACATATTACATGTTCAAAAAAAAAATGTTAGCCTCAAAGAAACTTAAAAACTAAAAAAACGTAAATTATAAGTTACTTTTACTCTTTTAATCTTACCCGCTCAAAATATGGGCCTTAAAATTAATTATATAGTGATATATTGGTAAAATGTGATTATATTTTACAATTTCCTTGAAAAGTTACCTAGACGTTTAATTTTTTAGTTACAATTTGCTTTTTTTAACCACGTTTGGTCAGTTTTGCTTGCTTCAGGAACGTCAGGACCTTAATTGTGAGTTAATACTCAAATGGCATTTCAAATTTAAAGGTTTTTCACTTATTTTGTTTCTACGGGCCTTTTAAGCTTTTATATAAGGACAGTTTAAAAATGTTGTCGTATAAACACCACTAAAACCGTTTTGAGCATTAAATCGATTTTATTTTAAAGCGATTAAAGTTTCAGTTTGTTATAAACACTTTAAAAACGCTTTGGCGCATTTCTTCCAACCTAAAGAAATACTCAACCCTGGTTTTCCGAAAAATCTGGTGTTAATTGATTTGTTTTATTTGTTTCTTCTTTAAACTGACATATTTAATGAGATTTAGTAAAGAACGTACAAACACTCGGAAAAAGCGATTTTATTTAAAACCGTCCTTATATAAAAGCGCTTTTAGGTGCGTATAAACGTAGTAATGATTCTTTTAAAAAATAATAGCAACATTATTTGGCAGCCATTTTTACACATTTGTATTTTTTTTAGGGAAACACACACAGAAAAGTCCATAATATTTATAAATTGACTAGGTCTATTTTGCTTGAATTTATTCAATATTAAAGAAAAACGCATACTTTTCGGTAAATTTTAATTGTGTGAATAAAAAATGTGGTACCAGTTTAGGAGATACAGAAAATTTGCAAAAAAAAGTGCAAAATAAATCAGAAAACTTTTGATCTCTGAAATACTTTAATGAAGGAGTTTTAAATAAAATATGAATTGTAATATATATTATTTTGACATCTTCTACCGAAATTGTTTAAAAAAAATAGTTATATATCGAGTGCGGAAAGTTAATTTTTCCCGCACGCGACTGCCGTTGCCCACAAGACGCGGAACGGAGTTTGGGCAAGCAGGCAAGAGCGGGAAAGATACTTTACGCATTAGTTTTTTTTCATATTTTTGTTACAACTCTTTTCTTAATGCCATTTCTGTCGTGTTAATAAAGAAGATAAGATGATATACCATATATCATCATAGCTTTATTTTAAACCACTTTTTTATTTTTTTTTTAATTTTAAATATTAAAAAAAATTAACTAAATTCAGCGAATGTGCAATGAAATCAACTTTCAGATCATATTGTTGAGCAAGAAGAGCGAAAGAAACAGTCTGCAGCGAATGGGCACTTTTTTCGGTCAAAATATTAAGTAAGAAGGGCACACGTTTTCTGCACATTCACTGGTTTTCGATAATATTTTGTCCTATTTTGTAATACAATCGCTTGGATGCGCGCCATCCTTACACATTACACATTGACTGTTTTTTCTTAACAATAGATTTTTTGCGTCTGTTTTCAAGTGCGCAAGCGAATGGGATATTCTTATTCCATCTAGTTTTCCATTATAATAAAATATTATTTTAAGAACCAAATTTATTCATTTTTTTAGGTAGTTTTGTTATTCTCTTTATTTTTACTTTTTTAGTGAAGCAATTTATTCTCTATTTGCCGTTTAGTACAATTTTTGCGTAGAAAGATTTTTTCTTTTCCTCCTACGGCGCAATTTTTATAAAATTTTTGATTTGCATGCTGCGGTAAAATTTACATTTTTATGTAAAAACTGCTTTAAAATCTATTTCTTGTTTTTTATTATACATAAATCATACTAGTGAATAGTAATACTAAACTAAACTTATTGTTCTTTAAATATAAAATTAAAACTTATAATTTTTGTTCAACATTCGCTGAGATTGACAAAATGTTGCTTAAATTCTGTTGTTTCTATAATGTTAACAAAGAACGGCGAAAGTGTCACAGTTGTAGCATGCCCTCTTCTTTCTTAATAAGTTGCCTTAAATTTAAACATCAGGGAACATTCGTTTTC
The DNA here is from genome assembly GCA_963921995.1 of Oxystoma pomonae. Classification (NCBI taxonomy): domain Eukaryota; kingdom Metazoa; phylum Arthropoda; class Insecta; order Coleoptera; family Brentidae; genus Oxystoma; species Oxystoma pomonae. The sequence goes on along the minus strand of OY998166.1, from coordinate 85,741,954 downwards.
ATTTTATATTAATTTTTAATAGAAAAAGGCAACCAAAATCAATAATTTTTACAAGAGACTAAGATTTTTTTTCGGGAAAATTAAACAAAGAAAAAATGAAAAAAATATGAATTTTTAAAGAAGTTAGAACTACTTTTAAAAAGTCAAAAATTTCAAATGCGTTTTTCTCAAAACTAGAAAATTGCACATTGGCTCTTCTTTATTAACACGGCAGTTTTATATGTAGGTAGACCACATAATTCTTTATTCTTATTGGTACCTTTCCTTATCGGTTTACCCGCTTAAACATGGTCGTTATCAAAATTTTCCATTAGAAATTATAGGGCGTAGAACATACCTTTACAGGGTGATCTAAAATCTATTTTAAAAATGTAAGCGAAGAGAAGAGTCCAAAAAATAGGGCCTTCGCTAATAAAGTAACATTTTTGCTGGTTTTTTTTTCGGAAAGCGAGTGTTCTGTTTTTAGCTATTATTCTCGGGCTAAAATTTTCAAGGATGATTACAAAATTTCAAAATTCAAACAATCAACCCAATTAGAGACATTTCTTACTATATAGCACCTGTTAAAGGTCCTGAATTTATTTTGTTTGTATTCACCTTGTATAGCAGGTGTATATATATATATTCATTAGTACCACCATATATTTATAAGTTTGGAAAAAAAATCTTAGTGTGCTCGTGTATTATTTTTATTAATTTCTATTTTTTTAAAATTTACGGTTAAGTTTTTTCCTCTTTAAAAAATTAATATTATAGTATTTTTTTTTTAGTTCACTTAATTTATTTCAATTATTCTATATACCTACTTTATGTTTGTATAACACTGGTTGTAATATATAGGTATATGACATAACCTCGATGCTATACGCTATCTTGTCATTCGGCAAAGATAGGCAAATATACATAAATGGCTGAAAATTAAGTGTATTGGAGTGTCAGCCTTGTTGGCGGCTGATAACGCTTTGAATAAATTTGGTTGGTTTATCTTTGGTGTGTTTTAAGTGGGTTAAAACATTTTGTACAAGCGTAAATCAACAAAAATTATGCGTAGTAACTAAATAACTATGTATACTTGGACCGTATATTTAGAAAAGATTTTGCGTATAATACTACCGCGTAGGAAAGATTGGGGTAGGATGACGAACTCCGCATGTTAGAGTAGCATAATAGAGTAGCCACGTGTAAAATGAGGGCCAAGTTTTTAAAAAAAATTTTTAGATAAAACTAATCTTCGTTATTAGTTAGGCAATTGTTTATTATATTTTCAATGTAATATAACATCTTTGTTTTTATTTTTAATTTTTTTAGTAAAAGATTTTACCCTGGGAGCAAGATGACGAATGAAGAAGAGCTTGGATGAATTCGAATAAAAAATACGATTCTTCCAATTAGTTAATCTAAAAAACTGTTAATCAAATTTGTATCAAATTTTGTACGCTGAAAGCATTATCCCGAAACCATTCATGTGATTTTGCATAAATTTAAGTTTTTTACATAATTTTACGTATTCTAAAAATATATATATATTTTATGAGAAACCACGCGAATGGTCTGTGGGGGATACCAGAAGCCTTCGCTGTTCAAAATTTTGTTAATTTTTTTTGTGCGGTTTATCTGTTTAACTAAACGAACTGTTTTTAGGATTCAAATTCACTCTTAAAAATAGGAACCTTGAAAAAATGATCAAGAAAATAAAAAGACGCCGCCGGTCTTAAAAGTAAAACAGAAAGTTTTTGACGAGGTAAGTCAAAAACTATCAGGAAAGGAAAAGAATAGTTAATATATTTTCTGCCTGAAGTGCCAGGCTTGGTGGCAGGAAGCGTGCACGTCATACGAGAAGGGGACGCCTGTTTGTAATATCTTAGCTTAGTAGCTCGTCAACACTAGTAGAACCAAATGACAAAAATACATTTTTTTTTTAATTTTGTAAGTATAAAAATTTTTACAAGAAAAACTCAAGGGTCTTTCTCTACTTGGTATTACCCGAGGACATGCATCATGGCTATAACCCAGTAAACACCGTTATTTAAATATTACGTAAAATTTACATAACCGATTTACCTTTTTATGTAAATTTCAGGTCACTCAGAGGTCACAATAAGGTAAAATTTAAGTCACATTAAAGTGCGAAAACTCTGCATAATGCCATGCGCAAAGCCCACCTAATTTTTACATCAATGTGATGTAAATATACATCCATGTTACGTAAGACTTAAGTAAAAACTACGTATATTTTACATGACAGGTTTACCTTGTTATGTAAATTTAAGGTCACATAGAGGTAACAATTATTTATTAATAAGGTAAAATTTAAGTCACATTAATCTGCATGACATGCGCAAAGCGTCAACTATCTAAGAAGGTTTGTTCAGGTCCGTCGGTGGTTGCTTGACATGGTCCGACATTGGCAAATATGTGGCAAACTACAAAGTTAACCAGACGAGCTGGTTTAAGTGGCGGAAGAGGTGATTCTTATAGAGATCTTGTCAATACCTCAAAGTCCGGCATTGGCAAATATGTGGCAAACTACAAAGTTAACCAGACGAGCTGGTTTAAGTGGCGGAAGAGGTGATTCTTATAGAGATCTTGTCAATACCTCAAAGTCCGCATCCTAATTTTGAAACATCTTTGCTCTTTGTATATATAATATGATAATCCACTGTACAGGGAACATAGAGATATTAGCGCCATCTCTACCTACTAGGAAGAAACTATTAAGCACTGGTAATTTAGATAATATAAAAATTCAATTGACTATATAATGATTATGTAAAATTTAGGACTTTAATTTGACGTAAATAATTTTACAGGGAATTTACATAACTTGAATGACATAATTAATACATAAAAAATTTTATGTAACAACTATGTAAAATTTTAAATGTAAACTTAAGGTTCACATTGTTTCATAATATATACGTAAATTTAAAAATTTTAATGTGACGTAAATCATAGAGCGTTTACGTAATTTAGATAATATAAATATTACATAAAATGTTTTACGTAATAGTTATGTAAAATTATAAATGTCGTAAATGTAAACATCATGTTTATGTAATGATAATATTATATAATATAATAATATATATAATAATTGTTACGTAATAGTTATGTACATTTTATTACTTTCATTTAAAGTAAATAATATTATGTAAAGTTTACGTAAATTAGATTACTTAAATATTTAAATTTAAATATATACTTTTTACGTAATATTTACGTAAATTTTAAAAATTTATTTATAGTCATATTATTTACGTAAAATCAACATTGCTTGTGATGAATTAAATGTACAGTCAATGTTTTTACGTAATGTTTACATAATTTTTTTATATAAATATTTTATGTGAGATTTACGTAAATATGATTCCAAATATTTTACATAAATATGTGCCACTTAGATTTATATAAATATTAGGTTAAAGTAACAAGTGTGTTTACTGGGAATATTCCATCAACATACCGGACTTCGCAGATGTTCTTGAAAACATACCTTAAACCTTAGAAGACCTTAAGACCAGCCACAGACACGTATTTTGTTAGCTATCACAAACATTTTTTGAGGATTTTGACACATGGATTCATATATGTCAAAAAAAATTACACGAACAAAGTGCTACAAGTGGGGTCTTCTCATTTGAAAAAAAATTTTGTATGTGAGTAGACCCCTTTCTGAGCGTCCATTCAAAAAAATGTTTCGCCGAAAATTTTAGATGCTAAAAATCTTAGTTGAAATATTTTTGGATTTTTTAACCCACTATGGCCATTATTCCATTTAAAATCTCCACCCTGTATATATACATAAATTTTAGAGCTCATAAACTAATAACTTTGTCATTAAACACGCAAAAACGACTAAACCGATTTGTATGAAATTTGATTAGACAATAGAGTGTGACCCGTATCTTAACTTAAGCTACTTTTTATTTAACATTTCGTTCCATAACTTGAGATGTATGACACAGAATTTTGCATTTTTTATGTGATATATATACTATATGTAGTCAAAAATTTTGGCGCCATGCCCCTAAGATTTTTATAAGCTTTCCAGAGAGATATCACACGGTGAGAAAAAAAAAATTAGCACAGAGATGAAGCTTTTTGGGGGTAGCTCCGAAGAGTGTAATAGGGGAATACTCAAAAACAATTCAAGTCTGCGCGTCAACACAAGTAATCACTATGTAAAATTTGGTTGCTGCAGGGATTTTTAAGTTAGTGTGGCTACAAAATAGGCGACAGACAGACCGACCGATTGACTGAAAGACTGACCGACAGACCGAGCGACGGCGTCTGGACTCGTGCTTATCACCTCAAAATTCGTGGATCATGAAAATCTTGAAGTGCGATTTTTAGATGATTACCTACATTACTTCCCTTAGCGAGGGAAGTAAAAAGAAATAAAAAAATGTCATAATGGTCGCGATTCTTCAGAAACGGCAGAAAATCACACCCGTCACAATTCTGGAAAGTGGCTATTTTTACTTATTGTCTCATTTAAAATAAAAACACAGTGCACTTGATATTTATCCTAACGTTTAAGAGAAACTGCATCATTTTTTCAATAACATTTTGTAAATTTAATATTTTAAATATATTCTGCAGTACCAATAAACGTCAAAAAGGTCGCGATTCTTCAGAAACGACAGAAAATCTCACCCGTCAGAATTCTGGAAAGTTGCGATTTTTACTTATCGCCTCATTTAAAATAAAAACACAGCGTTTTAAATAACATTTCGTAAATTTAATATTTTAAAGATATTCTGCAGGACTATTTTATGTCGGAGCTAAATTGTTACTACGCCTACCAATACACGTCAAAAAGTGTCGAAAGTTCTCACCATGTAAAAGGAAAGGCAGAATTTGTGTGACTTTTCTGAACAGTGACAGCGAAATATTCCATGGCTAACTATGGTTTTGTACATTAAAAGTTTTAGAGGTTTGTTTACACATAAAAATAAGCTTAATAACATACATTTTTAAATAAAAAACAGGGTTTTCAGAAAAACAGCCTACAAAAATTAAAACTGACATATTGTTTATTTACTAGAACAGTATTAAGAAACTAAATTTTAAGGAATATTAGCAAATAGTTCTGACAAAAAAGTATTAAGTGTAAACTTGTGTTTAAAAATCGTCAGATTTTTTGTTTGGGCGAGATTTTTTGACGGTTTTTGAAGAATAGCGACCATAGTGTCAAAAATTCTCACCATATAACAGGAAAGACAGAATTTGTGTGACTTTTCTGAACAGTGACAGCGCTTTATTCCATGGCTATCTAAGGTTTTGTATGTTAAAATTTGAAAGATTTGTTTACACATAAAAACGAGCCTAATAACATACATTTTTAAATAAAAAAAATGGTTCTTCGCAAAAACGGATTACAAAAATTAAAATTGGCATATTTTTTATTTACTTGAACAGTATTAAGAAACTAAATTTTAAGGAATATTAGTAAATAAGTCTCGACAAAACAGCAGTTAGTGCAAACTTATGTTTAAAAATCGCCAGATTTTTTGTAAGGGCGGTATTTTCTGACAGTTTGTGAAGAATCGCGACCACTGTGACCAAAGTGAAAAAAATGCATAATTAAAATGCCTTTTAAATTATTTTCCTGGGGTCAAAATGTACTAAAAAAATGTTTACAAAAGGTGAGGCAGGGGCACAGAATAGAGGAAACAGACAAAATACTACACAGGCAGACACTAAGTAATAAAGCTGGACATCAACCTGCTTGTCGTAAAAAAGAGGCCTTCTGCGATCTTTTCTGCTTAATTAACCCCGGCGTGTCCGTTTTCTTTCCGGTAATAATGGATGGAACGGTTTTTAAGGTTCTTATTTAGATTTCCAAGTGATAAGAGAACCCTAATTAATGCACGCTGCCCCTGAAAACACTGTGCGCTCTACTCGCGACCGAATAATGACCATCGTCGTCACAAATGCCGTGACTTTGATGGTTAAAAGGGTTGAAAATAATGATATTATGATAATTCCGGACCACATGTTATGTATCTGATGGGAATTTTTGCAATTTTCGTTTATTAATTATAATATAAGAATTTCTCTAAACGTTTTTATTAATATTTATGGGTGCGTAAAGCTACATTAAAATTCGTACTAGGGTCGAATTTGACATTTCAAAGGTCACCATTTCCGTTGGCAAATTTTTAAATTATGATTTTGTGGTTTTAAAAAAATGGGTTGTTTTTCAAAAAGTATACTAATTGAGCATTTTAAGCACCATAATCGGCAACGCATATATTACCGATCAAATTCCGAAGATCCGAAAGCAGCATCTTGAAAATCAGAGTAGATATACCGGGTGTCCCAAGGTGAGTAACCTATTAGAATATTTTGGAAACTATACAATAAAAAATTTTCAAACTTTCTATTCTAACATAAGTCTCTGTACACTATCTTTATGAAATACTCTCATATCTGCAGTGTTGCCATTTGCAAGAAAACTTGGCACCAACTTTCTTATTTTAAATTGAACACACTGTAAATTTTTGCATTTTTGGATTCTACAAAATATTTTAGGTATGTTTAAGTGTTTTTAAAATATTGACAGATGAAAATTGACATTTTTTAACTTTGACAGCCCGTAACATCGAAACGGTTAAGGATAGAGCAAAACGGTTGGTTTTTTACAAGACATCGTTTTATACTATTTTGGACCCAGGATTAAACTAACCTTGGGATATTTTAACCCTGGATTTAAATATAAAACGATAGCTTGTGAAAAACCAAGATAGGAATGTAAAAACCGTTTTGCTCTATCCTTAACCGTTTCGATGTTACGGGCTGTCAAATTAAAAAAATGTCAATATTTTAAAAACAGTTGAACATAGGTAAAGGTCATTATACATAAAATGTACCTAATATGTTTTGTACAATTCAAAAATGCCAAAATATACAGGGTGTTCAATTTAAAATAAGAAAGTTTTTGCCAAGTTTTCCTGAAAATGGCAACACTGCAAATATGAAAGTATTTCATAAAGATAGTTTACATGGACTTATGTTAGAATAGAAAGTTTAATAATAGGTTACTCACCTTGGGACACCCGGTATAGCCCTTTTTAAATGGAAATTTATATTCAGTAGAGTTGCCTGATTTTTTCATATGTTGAAGAACTCGTCCTAAGAAGATTTTTATTTCATTGCACCAACTCTCTACCTCTCCCAGAAGTACCCGAAAAGTGACGTCGAAGTCGTCGATTTCGAAATTTTAGCAATTTTTGAATTATTGTACTGACCTTATTTGCAAACCGACCAGAATCCATTTTTCTTTTTTTTCTTTTTCTAAATAAATAAATTTTTAAATATCAAAATGTACTGCCTTCTTGGATCCGCCAATTTCAACCGTTTTTATTTCTTGTCTGATTTAAACGAAACTTTCTTTAAATTATAAAACGTTTCCAAGACACCTAACTGTAACAGAAAACTGACAGATGTCGGCCATATTGAACTTCGGTTTTTTTTGTTCAATTTATACAAAACTGTGCAAAATATAACAAAGTTCAATATGGCCCTTGTAAGATGGCTACTGACAAAATTGGATATTGTTGGAAACGCTTTATGTGCAACAAAATTTTTGTTTAAATCGGACCAAAAATAACGAAGTTCAATATGGCCGACGCAAGATGGAGACTCACATCTGAAAGTTTTCCTTCACAGTTAGGTGTCTTGGAAACGTTTTATAATAAAAAGTATAAAAAAGTTTATGGCGGATCCAAGATGGCAGTGCAATTTTGACATTTAAAATTTTATTTTTAAAAAGGCAGTTATGGCCAATTTAAAAAAGAAAATTAGATTTTGGTCGACTACTTTGACGCCACTTTTCGAGTACTTCTGGGAAGGGTAGAAAGTTGGCGCAATGAAACAAAAATCTTCTTAGGATGAGTACCTCAACATATAAATACAAATTTCCATTTAAAAAGTGCGATATCCTTTCATTGTAAATGTAGCTTAATTCCTAAACCTTTATGTAACATAGGTTCCTACCGTGCTAATTAATTATTTTGTTATGATGATTTCAAAATTATACCAATGGATTACAAACCTTTGACAACACAGAAAGAATCGCCTGATTAGCACAGAAAATATTTGAAGAAAGATCACTAAATTTGATGTTTGTGTTGCCATGAGAAGCATGCAAAAATTGCTGGTAATGACATGTAAACAAATTCAATTTAAATGATTTATACTGTCCAAGATTATAGACAAAAACTCACGCAACGCATTGCATGATGCGTTAATTTTTAATTATCACTCTTCATTGTTTTGTAAAGCTTTCCGTGGAAAACTGAAGGAAAACTTCTTAAAAGGATTTATGGGATCAATGTCGTTTGAAGCTTGCATTCAAAGGCTTTTTTTTTAATTGGAAGCCATAGACCGTTTCAAAATACATGATGGAGTAGAAACTCTGGCAAAATGAAATTTTAACATGTACACGGAAAAAATTCGTTAGCTTCAATAGGAGTTAACATTTTTATTCCTTAATTTTTTTAAGACAGTCTTTTAAAAGAGGCGTTTAAAAATATCAGTAAATATCCAGAAGTTTTATGTTTGTACGGGCTTCAAAAGCTCAATGGGTTTCTGGGCAGAGTAGACCCACCTGGAGCCGAAGGCCATGTTTCAACTTTTGTAAGAGTAATTACCACCAGTTTTCAGAAATACAGAAGGACACATAGAAAAAAAATCGGGCAGTCTGTAGGTAAAATCCCTAAATTTGCTTTTTTCCACTCCTCGGAAACCATCCGCCATTAAACAAAAATAATTGGAACGGATTTTTGTCGATTTCTGTGAGTAGAAATCAAAAAAAAAAATAAAAAAATTAGTTTACTTTAGAACCTTCTCACTTACTACAAAAAACTTTAAAACAGTAAAGTATAGCTGCATACACAGCAGTAGTAATTGTGGAAAAAATATCTACAATTTTTGTCGCCATCCAATCTGGATAAGGTTCTGTCAAAATAAACAATAATAATATGTTTTTTGGGAGTTAAGTGTCGCAAAATGTGTATCAATAACAACTTAATTAAAGCAAAGTTGGCCTTGAGCAAGGCTAAAGACTACTCGCGCCAAGAAGAGTTTTTGGCTCTGAACTTTCTGCAAGCTAACTTGATTGAGAGAGTTATTATCGCTACATCTTTTTTTTCGGATAAAGGAAGGGAAAAGCCGTCATAGAATCTCATATTTATATATGACTGTACCTAAAGTAGATACTCTTTTGCCGATCAATCTTGTAACTAAATTTCATTTATCTTATTAAATTTAATTTTATTGGAACTATCAGTAAATCTATCGCATCGTGGACTTCATCGATAATCCGACGTAGATCAAGATCAAAAATCTTGATTGAGACAATCTCACCCAAAAATTTTAAATTATACTAATTAGACCTATAGCAAGCTACTTTATCATTGAATAAATCTGCTAAATATTTTTAGTTTATTTCCATTGTTTGCCAAAATCTTTAGAAGATAACCATGCATATATCAAAAAATCCAAAATTAAATAAGCTACACTGACTAAGGTCTACGAGCTTCAAAAAATTTAACTTTAAATTTTATTTGAAGTCACTATTCCGCAAACAGTATCAATGCGAATGACAATAGTAGTCACTGTGAAGAAACAATCTTGTAAATAAACAAGAAACTTTCACCCATCAAATTTAAACTATACTAATTAGACCTATGGCAAGCTACTTTATCATTGAAAAAAACTGGCAGGTATTTTTAGTTTATTTTCGTTGTTTGCCAAAAAGTTTAAAAGATTACCATGTATATGTCACAAAATCCAAAATTTAATGAGCTACACTGACTAAGATCAATGCGGCTTCAAAAGATTTAACTTTAAATTTTATTTGAAGCCACTATTACGCAAACAGTGTTGATGTGAATGACAATAGTAGTCATTGTGAATAAATAATCTAGTAAATAAATTTCATCTCAGTTATTTAATTGAATTTTATTGGAGCTATCAGTAAATCTATCGGATCGTAGACTTAACAGATAATCTGGCGTAGATCAAGATCAAAAATCTTTATTGAGACACTTTCACTCAAAAATTTTAAATTATACTAATTAGACCTGTAGCAAGCTACTTTATCATTGAATAAATCTGCTAGATAATTTTATTGTTTGCCAAAATCTTTAGAAGATAACCATGCATGTGTCAAAAAAAATAAAATCAAATAAAATTTAAAAAGAGACACTGACTAAGTTCTACGAGCTTCAAAAGATTTAACTTTAAATTTTATTTGAAGGCACTATTCTGTAAACAGTATCAATACGAATGACAATAGTAGTCACTGTGAAGAAACAATCTTGTAAATAAACAAGAAACTTTCACCAATCAAATTTAAACTATACTAATTAGACCTATGGCAAGCTACTTTATCATTGAAAAAATCTGCCAGATATTTTTAGTTTATTTCCGTTATTTGCCAAAAAAATTAAAAGATTACCGTGTATGTGTCAAAAAATCCAAAATTTAATGAGCTACGCTGACCAAGGTCTATGCAGCTTCGAAAGATTTAACTTTAAATTTGATTTGAAGGCACTATTCCGCAAACCGTATTGATGCAAATAGCAATAGAAGTCACTGTGAAGAAACAATCTTGTAAATAAAGTTCATCTCCGTTATTAAATTTAATTTTATTGGGACTATCAGTAAATCTATCGGATCGTAGACTTAACAGATAATCTGGCGTAGATCGAAATCAAAAATCTTTATCGAGACACTTTCACCCATAAATTTAAAACTATACTAATTAGATCTATAGCAAGCTACTTTATCATTGTATAAATCTACCAGATATTTTTAGTTAATTTCCGTGGTTAGCACCAGAAAATTCACCGACCATGACAAATTGGGCTGTATCTAAACCATTTTTGATTGCAGCTCAATTAGCCATACCACCTACTTATTAAAGTATTATAGCTTATTTTTTGTACTGTTATCCCCCAAGATATGTAACACAAGGCTTACGGGTTTCTAGAACTGGGCTATTGGGATTTTCTTTTTCTTTTAAAGTATTAGCTCGTGTGTAACTAACATTTCAATCGAAAAGGATATTTTTGTCACCGCCAATACCTACTTTTGCTCAAATATTTTACAATTTTAACCGCCTGCTGCACCTTTTAGTTTTAACCCAAGTTTAACCTTAAGGCGCATTTACACAGACAAACTTTCCTTTGATGTTGAAATGCCGACAAACATTTACACGAGCCTCTTGAGCAAAATGTTTAAAGAAATGTTCGAGCAAAATCGCGTACAAAAAAACACACGTAAATTTTGGAGAGAATGTTGAGCAAAATTTGTTTGAAGAAATGTTGGTAATAAAAATTTCTTACAAATTTAAATTTTATAGTTTTATGGGAATTCATTGAACTTAACTGAAAATAGAGAGACTAAGCTTTAAAACAAGGTATTTTTAATTAAGTGCTTTCCGACGGAAAAACGATTTGATGTCGAAATTCACGTTTTACCTTATAAGCAACTTCGATTGATCTGATTTTTATAGGGGATATGCCAGTATACTTGTAACTTTTTTGGGGTTGTAAGAAAAACGAGAATCAAAAAAAATAAAAATTGGTACTTATTTATTGCTGTTGCTGGGTTAGGAGAAGGTAAAAACCGTAGACTAGTGAGAGGGGGTTTTGGTCAAATGAACATTGACACACAAAATTACAGCAGTGTTTGACAGCGCTGCGTTCCGATTGTCTAAACCTCCCTATCCCCCCCCCAGGAAACAACTAACTACTCTCCAGAACAGTTCTCTAAAAATATCCACCTGCATTTAAAAAGTAATTACTTCGAAGACATTTTCGTTTTCTTTTTGTAATGAAAGAAAACCAAAAAAGTTAAAGAAAATAATTAAATGTTATTACCTCCATCATTAACTATTTTAACATTGCATATGACAAAACTGATAGCCAATAATAATGTTTCGCTTGCCGTCGCCTTTTTTTCACAAAAGTTTAAAATAAAAGTTGGTGTTCCATTTTTTTAAAGAATTGAGATCACTGATCACTGATGTAAAATTATATTTATTCTCATCTTTAAAAATATGTTTCCAAAATAGATAGCAATAACTTGCTCAAAAATTTACCCGAACAAAATGTTCAAAGAAAAGCTCACAAAAATGTTCGCGCAAAAAATTTCAGATCTTTTGCACGAGCTTTTATTTGAGCATGTTCGTCTGTGTAATTGCGCCTTTAGACGTCGGTTAAATGGTCAATTGCCTTTGCATCATTTTTTAACAGGAGTTTAAACGGTCATTACTGACGTTTAACTTAAACACTCAATTTCGACCGCTTATTTTGGAGTTTTACTAAAAAATGGCGTTAGGTTAGTTTTGGAAGTGTGTTTTGTTTTTGTTATACTTTGAAAGATGGTAAATAGTTTTCTTTTTGGAAAAAAATGAAATGATGATTAAGGTGTGCCTAAATTTATTCAAGGCAACGGGAAGCCGCCAAAAGGCAAAAAAGAGCAAAGAACTACTTTAACAATTTTGGATTTATTTCGAATGTACAAGTCAACATGTGTATTTGGAGGTAATTAGAGAAGAATTGTTGTTGAAAATATAGAAATGCTGGATTAATTTAATAAATTTCTAATATTCGAAAAGGAAAATAATAAAAATGCCGCCCTTCTAGGAGATAGAGGTCTCCAAAACTAAATCATTAGCTGTCTATTTCTGTTGAATTTTTTAACACTTCTTAAAAAAAACTGTATATAGGCTGATTCAGATTAAAAAATAAAATATATTTTTACGTAAGGCAATAACGCATCTTTATTTTGTACCTAACTAAGATCTTAATATTAGTCGAGTCATGTAGAAAATGATGATTAAATAAAGAGATCACTTTGTTTGGACAATCAAATTTTTAAAACTAAGAAGACAACTTACGGTTTCATCCGGGAATAAAGGTGATGGAGACCAAATTAAGAAATTTCATGCTTTCGTTCGACTTGTTTTTTTTTTCTTGTTTTAATAAGCTCTGTTTAAACCTTAAAACATCGCGTTGATGGGAGCTGTTTTTAATGCTCTTTTGTAACAGAAAATAATGTTTATTAATCGTGTCTCTTCACTAGTTAAAATAAAAAAAAATCTATCGAAAATAGAGTTAGGAATAACCATATCAAATATGGTTAGTCGAACACAAGATATGAACCTAAACGTGTGTTAGTTAACCGTCAGTTAATTTTTGTTGGTGCAACAGACGCAACATTAAACTTAGTTTAAAAAATACCCGGACTTTAGGTAAGCGACCGTTTGTTTGAAAATGCTGCAATAAGCGGTAATAAACAACACAGAAACCCAACGGAACTGTGGTTGTCATGTCATTGTCAAAAAAACAATTGATTGAATTTGGAATGATGTGCGCAACACCGTTCTCAACTAAAAAGCCAGTTAACTCATTTTCGTTTTAGTATCCTTTGGCCTATGATCGGTACAATATTGACACCAAACTGACAGAAAATCCATGTATTACTTGTCAATTTGGTTATAAAAATGGCAGCCACATTAGGCTAACGGGCACTGAGGTGGTAGGAGTTAACAGGCTTTTTAGTCGAGAACGGTGTTGGACGTGCGGTAAGTTTGACGGTTTTGGAAAATGAACTGTTGGCGAATTTTTGCTTTGAAAGTTTTAATACCGCTCAGGCTTAAGAAGGCTGGTTAAAACGCTATTTATAGGTTTAGTCGTTAATTTTAAAATTAATTGATTTTTTTCATGAAAATTAGTCGCAATCCTGATAACAGATAAGTCGCGAACTTCTCAGACGTAAAAAGTGCGTCCCTGGAACATTCCAAGAGAAAAGTTTAAGAACAGTGCCAATTAAACGTTCAGGGCACGTCCTTAACACAGACGAATGGCATAGGGCAAATTAAGTTGTATATTGTACGTTTTAGAACCATATCAAAACAACGTCTGGCAAACGTCCCGGAAAATACACTTTAGGGACTTAATAATTACAAAAAATTCTGAGTGCCAGAGTGATTGTGCAAATTTTTTTGGAGAAAATGTAGGTCACGCTAACGCCAAAAGTCCACACAAGCTAAATTATACGTCCTGGGGACATCCCATACAGGATGTTCCATGAAGAGTCTATGGTCTCTATATTCTTCTTATAAAATAAGAGCTACTTGTATTTTATTTTAGGGACTCCAAAATAAGTTTATCTTATAGTGGATATAGACTGAAGACCCTACAGACCGCAATGAACCTATTGCGACAATAACGTCGAAGAAGGTTACGTCTTTAAGGGATTGTCTGGAAACGTCCTGAAAACGTCCGGTTGGAACGTGCACAAGACGTCTGCCCGGGACGTTGAGGCTGCAACGCTGAAAAAGGTTTAAAAACTCCTTTTTAAGGGACGGTAAAGAAAAGTCCAGTGGGAACGTCCTAGAGACTTAAGCACTCGCAACAAACAAAGTTCTCCGGATGTCCCCGGGACGTCTGCCCGGAACGTGGCGAATACAGCGAACGTCCCAAGGTTGTCCCTTACCCTTACGACGCAATAAGACATACCTGTGAATACTTTAAAAAATTAAATATCTTTAAAGTTAAGGACTTATCCCTAAAGAGAATGTAGCCTGAATTTTTAATATTTTAGCTGAGAATTTTTTACTTTAAATAAAATATAGTATTTTGTTCTATTGCCAATTTTCGTCAGGTACTTTCCTAATATCATATTCTTCGTCAACATGAATATATCAAAAATAAAAAGATAAAATGAGTGTTTAAATATTTTATTAGAACTGTAACACAGTGAAACATTTTTTAATCCAACAAAGGAACATAAATATTTTTACCGCCCGCGTTTTAGAGCGATAAGTGGCACATTTAACTAAGAAGCAAGCACAATCGTTCATACCCACGACTGAAATGCAACTAAAAAAGGAATTTAGCGAAGCTGAATAAATAACAAAATCAATGAATAGCGAGCTTTCCCTCAAAAAAGGTAATGGTAACCGTAGATCCATATTTCGCACTTGTGGTGCTCATCAGTACGGTCCTAGGAATTAGGAGATGAAATGATGATAAAAAAATATGACACAGGATTCATGTAAAAGACAACCATTTGTCAAATTGCAGACTCGGCAGATGTACCTTCAATTTGAAGGAAAATTAAGCGTCTCTATGGAGACAGATATAATTATCTTACAGATATCCTAAGCTCTGGAGTTGATTAATCTAAAAAGGGATTTAGCGAGGCTGAATAAATAACAAAATAAATGAATAGCGAGCTTTCCCTCAAAAAAAGGTCTACCGTTACCATTACCTTTTTTGAGTGAAAGCTGGCTATTCATTGATTTTATGAAAAAGGAATATTTTTGCTGTTTTAACCGATATGGCGAAAATTTAAAAGTGACGAATTTAGACAACCGGCGAAATAAGGCCAGTTTACCTTACTTGTGTTATTAGGGAAGGCATGCAGCGCCAATGGTAGCAATAAATAGTCCGAACTAACCAGAGATTAAAAACTCATAAAACGGAAACGGTTGATTGCCTTTTCGGCCACTTTTAATTGACAAACTATCAAACCAAACACGGCAATAACTGTTACACGCTCGGCTGATTTTTGGCGCGCTCGCGATAGTGTCGCCCTCTTGCGCCTGGTCAATTTAGATTACGGATTTATTCGCGCTTATAGACACACTTAAATTGCCGAGAATATTTAACATTTTAATGGACACTTTTAAATATTACGACCAAAAGGGTTTTACGACATAATATGTTTACAATAATTCATGGGCATCATTTTGAATCAAGAAGTGCCGGGGAAGCTGCCGGCAATGCGTAGTTGTAGACGAGGATGATCAGATTTTAAGTTGCTTGTTTATCTTGGTTAAATTTCTTACCTACTATAAAAACCTGTCTTAAAAATATCACTTAGTTTGTTTATACGGGACTCTTAAAGCTCTTTTATATAGGGACGGTTTAAAAATGTTGTTGTATAACCGAGACAAACAAAACACGTCTATATCACGTCGATAAGACGTCAAAAATTCGACCAATCACGTGATTTTTGCGACGTCTCGTCAACGTCTATATCGCGTTGGTTTGATCCGCTTTTTGACGTGACTTTAGTCACGTTAATTTGACGTGAATTAACTTACCTGAATTTGACGTAACGTTAATCACAGTTTAGTTTAATAAGGCGATTTAGAATATATTAATTACCGCAAACGAAGGCGTAAAATGATACTTTTACGCCCTTGTGGTCAACTTTGGGCCAAACAGTTATACTTCGAATACTTCCAATAGGTACTCCCGTGGCCGATGCCCAGTCAGCGAGTTCTTGACAGGGATAGGGGTTTCCATAAAATCAAATACCAATTATTTCAAAAGAATGGAAAATACTTACACAAAACATTGCGTCAGATGAGAGCTTAAAATTCGACGTCATTTATGTCGCGTTAAATGTTGATCCCAGAAAACACGTCAAATTCGTGTGACTTGTTTCTTTGGTTTTCTGAAACCCAAATTTCGAGGTAAGTCCGACGTCACTTACGTCACGTTAAATGATAGTCCCAAATAACATGTTAAATCCACGTGACGTGACCGGTTGCCTGGGAAACTCCGCTAAAATCGTTTTAAGCACTAAATCGACTTTATTTTAAAGCGATTTAGGGAAGTGTTTTATCGCTTTAAACCCCATTTTAGGATCGTCATAAACACTTTAAAAACGCTTTAGCGAATTTCTTTCAACCTAAAAAAATTCTCAGCCATGGTTTTCCGAAAAATCTGTTGTTAACTAAGTGGTTTTATTTGTTTTTTCTTTAAACTGACATATTTAATGGTATTTAATGAAGTACGTATAAGCACTCGGAGAGAGCGATTTTATTTAAAACCTTCCTTATATAAAAGAGCTTTTAGGTGCGTATAAATGAAAAATAGACAATACATGCTGCTGACCAAAAATTGCTGGACATTTACTGTACCTATCTTTTGTGCTTTGTGCATCCGCCGCTAAAGGGTTAAAAATTTGTTTTTGAAAAATACACAGGGCAACACTATTTTGTGTTAACGATTTCACATTTGAGTAAACTGTTTAGATAATTCTCAAGCCTTCTAATCCAGAATTAGATATCCTTACCTCCACAGAAAATTATAGTTAAATATTTAAGTAGTTTACCTTAATTTTGAGGTCAGTCACGCCACACCCCCCCCCCCCCCGAAAGATATTCGAGTTTTTATATGCTTATAATTTCGAACCAATTTCGAACTAATTTTGAATCACACTCCTTCCTGGTTTTTTTAATATTCAAAATGGGGGGTGCAGCCGGACGTCAAGCTACACCCCCCTCATTTAAAGCGTACAGAAAAATGAAAAGCAACTATCCCAAAATTAAGAAGTAATTTCGAACTCCTAATATCACCAAAAAAAATTTCCAAAATCCCATTAGTAACCCTGTTTTTTTAGAAAATATGGTGGGGGATGCAGGTTGACGTCAAGCCACACCCCCCCCCCCCCCCCGAAAGATATTCGAGTTTTGCTATGCTTATAATTTTGAACTAATTTTGAACCACTTTTAAAAATTTTGAACCACACTCCTTCCTGGCTTTTTTTAATATTTAAAATGGGAGGTGCAGCCGGAAGTCAAGCTGAACAAAAACAGGAAAGTGTGGTTCTAAATTTTTAAAAGTGGTTCAAAATTAGTTCAAAATTATAAGCATATCAAAACTCGAATATTTTTCGGGGGGGTGTGGGTTGACGTCACCTTGCACTCCCCGCCATATTTTTTTTAAAATCAGGATTTTCAGTGGGTTTTTCGAAATTCTTTTTGGTGATATTAGGAGTTCGAAATTAATTCTTAATTCTGGGATAGTTGCTTTTCATTTTTCTCTACGCTTTAAATGAGAGCTTGACGTCCGGCTGCACCCCCCATTTTCAATATTAAAAAAAAAACCAGGAAGGAGTGTGGTTCAAAATTTTTAAAAGTGGTTCAAAACTAGTTCGAGGTTGGTTCGAAATTATAAGCATATCAAAACTCGAATATCATTCGGGGGGAGGGGGTGTGGCTTGATTGACCTGAACTTTGGTCATTAAGTACAAAGGTGAAGATTTCAGTAGCACTGTCAATTGGTTTTTGCCAAACTAGAATAACGACAACTTTATCTGCTTTGCTCTCTACTTTGATTAAATTCTTTGATGTGTTACAAAATTCACCCAATGTACAGGGTAGTCCAAATTCGAGGGGCCTTTATAGCTTTGGGATTTTGCAGCATAGTTAGCCCAAAACTAATATACATGTTACGGGCTCGATTTTCAAGTCGAAAACTAAAAACCGCATTGCGATATGTCAAAGCGTTTCTGAGCTACAGGGTGATTGTCAAAAATAGGTCTTCTACAACTTTTTTTTTTGTAAAGATAGAGATTTTTATTAAAAATATTTTTTGAAGATTTTTTAAAGACAAATCTACCTGTTTCACCGATTTTCTCTTAAATCCTTTAGTTTCCGAGATATCACACAAAGTTATATTTCTTTAAATGGGATACCCCCAATTTTTCTAAAAAATCAGTTTTCTAATAAAATTTCCTGTCGAACGATGTGCTATACGCCTATTTGTATTAAATAGTTTAAAAGATATTTGCATATTTTGATATTTACCATAGTTGGCGCTGTGCGCGCCCTAAATGTGTAAATAAAATTTTATTGT
Source organism: Oxystoma pomonae (assembly GCA_963921995.1). NCBI lineage: Eukaryota > Metazoa > Arthropoda > Insecta > Coleoptera > Brentidae > Oxystoma > Oxystoma pomonae. The sequence continues at coordinate 85,723,277 of OY998166.1, read as the reverse complement.
TTTTTTTTCATACAAAATCAAGTTGGCTACGACACGAGGGGACACAGCAACCTCGAACCTTAACTTCTAGTTTACTATAACTAACAACCCTAAAATAATAAACAGAAATAAAATTATGAAAAGTTTTTATTTAAATTTTTTATTAATTAAACTATGTAACACCTAAAAATCTACATCTAACAATTTTCTTTAATTCTAAAACAAATGCTCAAATTGACGGCCGTTTTCTTGTAAACATATCCTATGTCTTTTCTTGACGCTATTTTCTGCATTAAGAAGCTGCCTGAATGCAGTACGAAGTGCCTCTTCCAAGTCCCTTCTAGTAGTTGGACGATTTCGAAATACAAGGTCTTTGACTCCCCCACAAAAAGAAGTCGCAAGGGGTCGAGTCTGGAGACCTGGGGGGCCAATATATAGGACCTTTATTTCCGATCCAGTTTTCGGCAAACACAATAAGGATTTTTGTTTTACAATTGGTCCTGGTTCTGATTGAACCAGAACCGCAACCGGTCCTTTCGTTTTAAAACAATGACGTCATGGTTACAACCCAGTTATGAAATTTTAGAACCAGCCTACGAAGTTTGGTTCGGCTCTTTGGTTGTAAACATAACCCCTAAAATTTTGAAAAAGTATAGATAGTCTTTTTTTGAGTAAAATCAAAGATATCTTTATAATATTTTAAATGACGTAATTATTTTAGAACCGCTGTCAAAATTTATGTCAAAATAATGTCAACCAGAACCAGGACCAATTCTTAAATCGAAAATCCTTAATATTTAGCAAATTAGTAATGTCTCGTGCATTGTGAGGAGGTGCACCGTCATGTTGAAAGTATACCTCATTATTTTGCTGAAGTGGCAAATTGTCGATAAACGGAATCATCTGCTCTTCTAAAATTTGTTGGTATCTTTCGGCATTTAAATTTCCATCAAAAATATATGGCCCAATAATTTGTCCTCTGTAGATGCCTACCCTTACCTTACCACCATAATATAGGGATTTTGCTGTTTCCAGTAATAGCAGTTATATCTATTCCATCACTAGAAATCGTTGCCTCATCCGTCCAAATGACTGCAAAATGCACGTCTTGGAGCAAAATCTCGTTGCCGTAATTGGTGGGGGTCGATAGGCCTAAACTTGTGTTTTCTAAGCACCCGAACGGCATTGCTGCGTGGAATTCCAGTGTTTTTCTCCATAGCTCTGGTGGAAGTATTCGGGTTAATTTCTATTTCTCCTAGAACCGTTAGTTCTTCGAACTCTCTATCTCTGACTAGGCTTCTATACGTCCTAGGCCGCGGTTTTGTAAAGAATCCGTATTCTTGTAGATGACGTTTTAACTTCAAAAATATATTTGAGCTAGGTTGCCTTCTTTCCGGATATCTCTGGAAATATAGATTTAACGCCGTCTGTCGATTTTCGTTACTTTCAATATAACATTTTATCATGTCGTACTTTTCAAAGTTTTCAAACATTTTTATATCTTGGCGAAGACGCCACTTTTGACACTTGGACTCGTTTATCATGGCAATTTTTTTTATTTGATCATAGCTACCTAGATAGATCCCTAAAACTGCATAGGTCAGAGTTAAACACAGCCTACTATGGTAATTATTAAAAATTGCAGATATCTGTTTAACTACTTAATAAAAATAGGTGTATGGTACATCGGTCGCCAGGAAATTTTATTAGAAAACTATTTAAAAAAAAAATTGGGGTATTCCTTTTAAAAAAATGTAACTTTGTGTTATATCTCGTGAACTAAAGGCTTTAAGAGAAAATCGGTGAAACAGTTAGATTTGACCTTAAAAAATCTTCAAAAATGCTTTTAATGAAAATCTCTATCTTTACAAATAAAAAAGTTGTAGAGGGTTTTTAAAAACGCACATTTTTGAGAATCACCCTGTAGCTTAGAAACGCTTTGATATATCGCAATGCGGTTTTTAGTTTTCGACTTCTCTTGAAAATCGAGCCCGTAACATGAATATTAGTTTTGGGCTAACTATGCTGCAAAAGCCCAAAGCTATAGAGGCCCCTCAAATTTGTTTGTGCCGTCCTTCTGTTGAAGGAAAGTGCTATTAGGGTATTTTTGGTCGTTGTTTTTGACTCCTCGTTATAGGGCCGTCTAACAAATTGTCAAAGTCAGCCATTAATCGCGCGATGGCCCTTTAAAGATAGTGGGTGTAGGGAAAAGCAACAAATTTTGGGAAAGTGGAAAAAGATGCAGAATAAACAAAGTGACTATTTTATAGAATAATTGTAATCCTTGTACTTTTATCTCTCGCACTTGCACAGTGTGGATAGGCATTGTCAGTACAGCCTGAAGATCGGACATGATCGGCTTGAAGAGAGACACTTGCCCTATCTGATTTGAGAGAGATGACGTTATCTATAATTACACGGATTTGACAAAGATAGGTAGAGGTAGATACGTTTAATTGCGAATTTTGAGTTTATTGTTAAAATTTCGGCAAAATGCTTGTTTTTCCCAGATTCAGAAAGGATTCCTATATAAAAAAAATCGGTGCTAGAAAGCACGGATATTCCACCATACAATCAATTATTTTATGTTGAAAGAAAATGAAAATATCTTGAAAACTGTAGCTTTGAAAGATTTGAACCTTATAACAAAATTTTTGGGCAATATTTATGAAAACCAAAATCTGAAAACCGCATATCAATAGCTGCTTTACTTCTAAAGTTATGATTTTTTTTATATATTTTAATATTTTTCAAATAACTCGGAAACTAAAACTCCCACGAATTTGGACTTTATATCAAAATTTGTAGTACATAATCATGGAAACTTAAATCTGAAAACCGTATATCGCTACTGGCTTTTGTTCCAAAGTTACCATTTTTTTAAATATTTTATCCCCCTTTTTCCCTTTCAACCCCCCACCAGCCTACCCAAAACTTAATCAGTTCATGGCCAGCCAATGAAGAATTTTTGTTTCAAATTTTGATAAAATCGATTAAGGAGTTCTTGAGTTATCGTGTAACAGATTTTTTTCGTATATTGGTTTTGATCCTAGATTTGAGCGAAAATTTTGTAACAATATGGTAATAACGCATTTTGTCACAGATAAACGCCGTTGCTAAAAATTGCGTAAGATTAAGCTAAAATTGTAACAATCAATGTGTTATAGCGGCGCAGGCAAAAATTTTGACTTAAAATTAAACTGAAATCGTAAATATGGATGGGGTTTTGGGAATTTGAGTTGTTTATTTACCCTTAATTTGTTTGTAAAAGTGCAAAAATACGCCGCATGCGAACATTTTTGAGCAAATGACATTTTTGGCAACTAATTTCAGAAAAAATGTTTTGATAAAATTATATTAAAAAAAACCCTTTTTTTGGTGATCCCAACTGAAACCATAAAAAAATCAAACATTTGTATTCGGTCATGAACGAACGAAATCGTAAAAATGAAAAGTATTATAGCGCCGCAAGTGAAAAATTTTGCCATTTGTAATTTTTTGCAGTTCAAGCAGGTAATTTTTAATTTTGATATTTTTTACGTTTTTCGTTAAATATAAAAAAAAAACTAAACTGGGTTGGGATCTGGTCTTGATTCTAGATTTGTTGCTAAAATCATGTCATATAAAATGTACCGTGCGCGAAATTTTTGTAAAAATATATTAATAGCTTAAACTAAAATTGTAGTAACCGCAGGCAAAATTTTTTGCAGTTTAAGAAGAAAGATCTTCAAAAATTTCCATATTATTTAAATGTTTTTGTGAAATATAAAAAAAGCTGGATTGGTATTTGGTACTAATCCTAGATTTTAAAACTTCCAAATCAGTTATATCAACCGAAAAAAATCTAAAAACCAGAAGATCAAAAGATCTTGGGAGGAAAGAACGAAAATTAAAAATTGGATGAGAGTCCCACAAGGAACACACAAAAGACCAAAGCGAAAGAAGAAACAATTAAACGATGTTTCGCCCGGGGTGACCAGCGTGGGCTCGTCAGTGGATTCACTAGTCACCCTCAATCCAGAAATCATTTAACACCATCGCACACTCTGACTTCCAACTCTGAATCACTCACAAATAGGCATCGTTCCGCATGGTACTTATTATAAGTCACCTGATACGGGTTTGTCCTGGCGTGTTAATCTTTCCAATAGGAATATGCTCCTAAGATAATTAAAACAAGAAGTTAAAACTTCCAAATCAGTTACATCAACCGAAAAGAATCTTAGATTAACTTAGATTAATTAACTAATTAAATGTGCCGCGTGCGAAAATTTTGTACAATCCACCATTTTTTATTTAATCAATCGATCAATGTCTTTTAGCGCCGCAGACAAAATTTGCTTTGAAACCGGAGATAAACTAAAATCCTAACAATCAACGACTTTATAGCGCCGCAAGCATATTTTTTTGAAACTTAAGGTCCAAATTTTAATTTTTTCGTGTTTTTTGTTTTTATTTTAAAAAATGTGAGTTGTCTTGTTACAGGAACATTAGGCAAAGGGATAAAAATATTAGCATGGTTGTAATAGAATGAAAATAGAAAATGTTTTTAACATTTTTCATACGCGAGAGTAACGGGTATAGACACTGGTTTGGGGGTGGACATTATACCCACTTGTCCCCCCCCCCCCCTTATCTACGCCTTTGAGCGAGAACCTGAGGTAATCAACTTAGAGGCATTCATATATTACGTAACGCAGGAAGGTGGGATTCACACGAAATAGGCCAGGATTTGTCCAAATAATAGGAAAAGTGTCTAAAAATATGTGTTAGTTGTTTAAAAGTAGTAGTTGTTGTTTAAAAGTCAAGCTGTTCAACTTCAATTCAACTTTTGTGTTTCAATTATTAAGGAATTATAATATATCTACGCAATAATTCAACTGTAAAAAATCAGAGCTTTTGATTAATTGGAACTAATAATACTGGTTTTATCTGATTCAATCGAAAAAAGTGTTAGCAGTTATGTGGACATGCCCTTATTGTTGTATTACCAATAAACAAGTAATCAAAGTATGGATCAACCCTTATTGCATATACCCGCACAAACTGTGGAATTTATTTTGTAGTAAATACAAAAACGATATACCTATAATTTAGATATATTTAAAAAACATATAAATTGGTTTCGGTTATTTAATGCCATTAATGATAATATTACTTGAAGTTATGACATCTCATGAATATACACGAACTAAAGTTAAAACGGAATTAGAGACTAAACATTTTAAAAATAATATTATGTTTTTACTTTGGTAGCTAGGATTTCTTATTTTGTTTCTGAGACATACCTCATCAGATATTACCAAATTTTCAAAGATTTTGCATTATAGAACCATATCAGGCCTTGTGGATCCAATTTTACTACTACTACTATTCCGCCTACTTAATTTCATAAAATAGGGATATTTTGGAACGCTTTTTTGACACTTCGTAGTGGTTGTGGTAATTCCTGTGCCTGCGCAATAGCTAAACGTCAATCCGTTGTAGTAATTAACCACTACTACTGCCGTAAGTATTTTTGTGGTTAATTTTATAGAATTTTGGTAAAAATAATTTTAAAAATGATAAAATATTACCAGTTTCCAATATATAAAACACTTATTTTGTAAAATAAAGCCCAATTTTACGTTTTTTCTCATCTCTAAATTTTTTTACGAGTGACAGTTTCTAATGTGTTCCAAAAACTCCGGTAAAATCGATGCGTGGTAGTGGTTGTTAAACACTACCACAGAGGCTGTCAAAGTTGTCAAAATTTTAAGCGTTCGAAAATATCCCTAATATCCCTAGAAGAAAAAAATGTTGGCTCCTTCTATCAACAACAGCGCATTTAGGGCAGCTTGTATTGTTCAGTAACATTATTTGCACATATATTTTACATTCATTTAGGCCATAAATAAACACTATTGTTGGTAAAAAAGTAAAACAAAACATGTATTTCCATTTTAATTTCTTTTGTATAAGGTACGCCAAAAAAACGTACATTTTTTTCGGCTGTGGTTTTGCTACCGTAAAATTTGACATTTCGTTAAAATCCAAGATATGATGTTTACATTTTTCAACGCCCACAAATTAAGTGATATTTGAACTCTTTGTAAAACAGGTCTAAAAACGTCTAGTTTTTGTTCTACTAGGGATCTGTTAAATCTCGTCCGATTCTTTAGATTTTGAGCTCTGCGGACAGCTAAGGCTCTGGCCTATATATGCTATCTGTCAAATTTGACATTTTATGTCAGTCACGACAGTCACGTATTACGGTCACGGTGTACAAAGAGGTATCATTCGTAAAAATTGGACAAGAACTAGAAAAGCTTTGCTTAACGAAAGAGGTGCGGTTTTAAACCTGTGTCAACTAGATAAAATGCAGAAAATTTTTATTTTGCTGTTTTTTTTAACTTATTCTAATCTTTCATAAGGCAAAGCTTTTTTTTAGTTCTTGTCCGATTTTTAGGAATAATACCTCTTTCTACACTGAAAAGATGATTGAAATCAGCTAAAACGAGTTATTGATTTTACTGTTGCAAGTCACAGTTTCAAAAAAAAGTTGAGTCTTTAAGAATGATTTTGATGAAGGCTGTTATGAAATCAAGGATTAAGAGACATGTTTTCATAGCGTTTAGTTACACCTAAGAATGAATTTAGTAAAAGACTGTTACGTACATAAATTTTATAGCTCTGTTTCATAATTTTCATAAACTTGTCCATACATTCCACAACTTCTATTAATTAAATTTATTTAGGGCATTGATTAAAACCGTTAACATATTTACTATTAATAACAACAGTCTATAAAATGTCAAGAAACATTTTTCATTGATTTCGTAACTTCCGTTTATTAATTTCATTACTGAATATGACAATTTTTATCACTTTCCTCCGATTTTTGTAACAGTTACGTGTTATTGATTTTTTTTCCAAAAAAATTTTGAGTTTTTCAAATATCGGCAAAACTCAAAAATTGCACTTTTAAGCGGTAATCCGCGCCTCACGACTATGAGGAATGGTGGGGAGGGGGATTTTTTTTAAACATATTTTTGTAACTTCACCTTTAGCTTTTATTTTTGTTTTTTAATACCTCACACCAGATTTATCTACTTAGTTTAAGGTCCCAAGGGTTGCTTAAAAAAGCAAAAGGTTCATGAAAATGCTGAAGATATAGATATTTACTGTCAATTTAATTTAATAATCAGGGTCGATTACTGACACTGAACAAACAATATGCAAAGGGGCAACATTGCGATTCAAAAGTCTAATCTATTACTGCTAAATTATATTTTTTAGACAAGGGTCGGGATCGTAGGGTTGTAAAAGTGGGTAATAAACGGTATTATTTAGACCGAACGTGCTTTTGTTCATATATTTGAGATTTAATAAAATGTATATAGGTTTTCTAATTTTACTTAATTATTATTGTATCATGTTTTAAACTAGGAAGTAAAATAAAGAGATATTCTTTTAAGCGTAAATTTTTATCATTACATTTTACAGGCAACAGCGATAAATAAGTGCCCATTATTATTTTTTTTATTCTCGTTTTTTTACAACTCCAAAAAAGTCACAAGTATACTGGCATATCCTCTATAAAAATCAGATCGATCGAAGTTGCTTATGAGGTAAAAAATACCTTGTTTTAAAACTTTGCCTTTCTATTTTCAGTTAAGTTCAATGAATTCCCATAAAACTATAAAATTTAAATTTGTAAAGAAATTTTTAGACCCCCAATTTTTCAAACCAATTTTGCTCAACATTCTCTCCAAAATTTACGTGTGTTCTTTTGTACGAGATTTTGCTCGAACATTTCTTTGAACATTTTGCTCAAGAGTTACGTGTTATTGATGTAAAAATATCTATACAAAATTAATAAACGCCTATTATAAATACTATGTACACTTGATTTAAAAAAAAAACGCATACATGCAGTCACAAAATTGACCTTTCTAAAAGTGTATAATATATACGGACTACCAGCTAAAATGCCTAAAAAAAGGTCTCTAAAACTGAAAATATTTTTTTACTTAAATTAAAGGCAACTTTATTTTTATATTAAATTTTGCATAATACTAAAATATCAGCAAAAATAATGTTTTCTTAAAGTCTTTATTGAACAATATCAAATTATCACTCGAGTAACGGAAGAAGGCTGTTTATAAAGAGGGTGGTAACCCATTTTGGAGTTGATAAAATAACGATGGAAACAGCGCTGGATTGAAAACAATTCGACGAATAGAATAGAAAAACAAAGAACTAAAATATATAATTCAGTATTTAGTAGGATCGCCATTTTTCTCTATTACAAGCTGCAAACGCCTGGGCATTGAAAAGGTTAGATTTTGAAAATACTGATGGTCTTCTGAGAGTTGATCCAATGCACGATAAATAGCATCGCTTAACTCTTCAGCATTTCGTGTTCTCTAATTTTTTTGGTATATTATTTTAACGATTCGACCCCATATATTTTCCATTGGGTTAAGGTCAGGGCTGTTGGCTGGCCAAGGAAGTGTTTCTATATTATTATTCTGAAACTATTGGCGAACAACATTAGCCGTGTGTACTGGACAGTTGTCCTGCTGATAAACGAAGTCATTATTTTTATGTAAAGCCTGTACAGATGGCAGCATAATGTTTTCAAGGATTTCAATATATTGTTCACTATTGAATCTTCCTTCGATTATCCAAACAAAACCCAAACCTATAGCACTAAACCAGCCCCACATGTTTACAGAAAAATGTCCAGCTTTTTTAATTTGATTTGTATATTCGGGTTCAAATCTAGAATTTGGTGGACGATAAACTAAAATTCTCACTTCTCCTAGAAGTCATTATCACGAAGAACGTTGTTAAGGGCAAAAATCACTCTGGCCTGTTTTTGTTCTTCTGTAAGAAAAGGCTTCTTTGCAGCAACTCGACAAGAGACTTCCGATTTCGTTACTCTTCTATTTACTGTTGCTAAAGAACCCGGAAATAATGTTACATTAGCTGCTTCAACCGACGTTGAAAAAGGATTTTGTCTGAGATGGTCAACAAGTCTCTCATCTTGCACTTCAGAACTTAATTTTGGTCGTCCTGATCCATCTTTCCTATCCGTAGAATTATTGTCAATCCAGCGCTTTTTTCATCATTTTATCAACTCCAAAATGGGTGGCCGCTCTTTTTATAGACCAGCCGTCTTCTGTAACTCGAGTGATAATTTGAACTTTTGTAAATGTTGATATCTGTGGCATTTTTAAGGATGTCACACTGAATTTTAAGCTGTCAGGCATACTAAGCTGGCGGTGCCTTATAATATAATACACTAATGGAAAGCTAAATTATGTGGCATAGGAAAAAATGCATGTATGAGTTTTTTTTGAAATCAAGTGTACGATATTTTTTTCAGTCTATATATTGCTTGAAGAAGTTAAAGCCGAACCAAAGCATGTGTAAACTGTGTGAAGTTGTATTGTGACGTCACGCTAAATCGAAATCTAAAAGCGGTAAAATTGACCTCCTGTCATAATAAGACACCAATCTACGGCAGCTTCAAATCTCATTGTTCTCTTCTGCAATAGACTTATTGTTACCTACTTGGGAAGGCTGTAATTATAAGTTTGACTGAGATTTTTCTCACAGGAAATCGCCTAAAAATCTGGGACGACACACATCTCTTGGAGAAATCTGTAATCTTCTTATTTTCTTACAAAATAAAGATTCAATAACGTGTGATGCTTTGGATTTATTTAGATCAATAAATAAAAAAAGGGTATGTACCTACTTAACTTAGTTAACATGGTTGTACCATTAATTAGAGAGTAGGTAATTGAATATTTAATTAGTTCACAGATCAACAGAATCTTGCAAGAAATTATTTTCTCCAGGGTGACAATTTAAAAACTAAAAACTTTTTTTGTAGGGGTAAAAGTGACCCCCAAAATCTGGAGAGGGAACATTGGTGGCGTAGTATCTCAATTTAATCCTTAAAAAATCTCGAAACTAACCGAGTTTTTTCTATTTTTAATAAATTTTCCTTGAATTGATTTTGTTTTGTATTCAAGTGGAGCCTATATATTTTGCCACTTTGATATTTGGTAGATGCATCCCCTCCAAGTGTTGAAATAAATCAGGTCAGTCATGCCACACCCCCCAGAAAGATATTCGAGTTTTTAAGGCGCAATTACACAGACGAACATGCTCAAACAAAAGCTCGTGCAAAATTTTTTGCGTGGACATTTTTGTGAGCATCTCTTTGAACATTTTGTTCGGGTAAATTTTTGAGCAAATTATTGCTATCTGTTTTGGAAACATATTTTTAAAGATGAGAATAAATACAATTTTACATCAGTGATCAGTGATCTCAATTCTTTAAAAAAATGGAACACCAACTTTTATTTTAAATTTTTGTGAAAAAAAGCCGACGGCAAGCGAAACATTATTCTTGACTATCAGTTTCGTCACATGGATTAGGGTTACTTATAATATTTTTTTCTTAGGGTTTTTCTCAGACTTGCCAGGGGCTTTTTTGGGCTTTTCTTGCGTGTTTTTTTATTTCCAAGAAAAAAAAAACCCAGGAAAATTTTTCTTTTCCAAAAAAATTTTGAGTTTTTCAAATATCGGCAAAACTCAAAAATTGCACTTTTAAGCGGTAATCCGCGCCTCACGACTATGAGGAATGGTGGGGAGGGGGATTTTTTTTAAACATATTTTTGTAACTTCACCTTTAGCTTTTATTTTTGTTTTTTAATACCTCACACCAGATTTATCTACTTAGTTTAAGGTCCCAAGGGTTGCTTAAAAAAGCAAAAGGTTCATGAAAATGCTGAAGATATAGATATTTACTGTCAATTTAATTTAATAATCAGGGTCGATTACTGACACTGAACAAACAATATGCAAAGGGGCAACATTGCCATTCAAAAGTCTAATCTATTACTGCTAAATTATATTTTTTAGACAAGGGTCGGGATCGTAGGGATGTAAAAGTGGGTAATAAACGGTATTATTTAGACCGAACGTGCTTTTGTTCATATATTTGAGATTTAATAAAATGTATATAGGTTTTCTAATTTTACTTAATTATTATTGTATCATGTTTTAAAGTAGGAAGTAAAATAAAGAGATATTCTTTTAAGCGTAAATTTTTATCATTACATTTTACAGGCAACAGCGATAAATAAGTGCTCATTATTATTTTTTTTATTCTCGTTTTTTTACAACTCCAAAAAAGTCACAAGTATACTGGCATATCCTCTATAAAAATCAGATCGATCGAAGTTGCTTATGAGGTAAAAAATACCTTGTTTTAAAACTTTGCCTTTCTATTTTCAGTTAAGTTCAATGAATTCCCATAAAACTATAAAATTTAAATTTGTAAAGAAATTTTTAGACCCCCAATTTTTCAAACCAATTTTGCTCAACATTCTCTCCAAAATTTACGTGTGTTCTTTTGTACGAGATTTTGCTCGAACATTTCTTTGAACATTTTGCTCAAGAGGCTCGTGTAAATGTTTGTCGGCATTTCAACATCAAAGGAAAGTTTGTCTGTGTAAATGCGCCTTTATATGCTTATAATTTAGAACCAATTTCGAACTGATTTCGAACCACTTTTAAAAATTTTGAACCACACTCCTTCCTGGTTTTTTTAATATTCAAAATGGGTGGTGCAGCCGGACGTCAAGCTACACCCCCCTCATTTAAAACGTAGAGAAAAATGAAAAGCATCTATCCCAAAATTAAAAACTAATTTCGAACTCCTAACATCACCAAAAAAAATATCAAAAAACCCATTAGTAAGCCTGTTTTTTTAGATAATATGGTGAAGGGTGCAGGTTGACGTCAAGCCACACTCCTCCCCTCTTCGAGTTTTGATATGCTTATAATTTTAAACTAATTTCGAACTAATTTTTAACCACTTTTAAAATTTTGAACCGCACTCCTTCCTGGTCAAAATTTTTAAAAATAGTTCAAAATTAGTTCGAAATTAGTTTAAAATTATAAGCATATCAAAACTCGAATATCTTTCGGGGGGGGGGGGGATTATGGCTTGATTGACCTAATAAATCGCCAATATATAAATCGGAATCGTCTTTACAAATGTTAAGTTTTGTTGAAAATACGTGAATGGGTTCTCGATATTTGTACTTTGTCATTTAGCGTAAAGTCAAGGAGTGACCAGCTAGAGGAAGTCGGGGAAATAGCACGTTAAATAAATATTTTTGGCGCATTTCTTCTAAGCTAAGGCGGCTCTACATTGCTACTTTTTTATTTTGGACCCCGTAATAACGAATATTTCAAAAACGAATTGACGTATTCTCACGTGACATAAAATTTTTAAAAACTATAGGAAACACCAGCCAAATCAATTTCTTGTTTCGTCCATGGTTAACTTGAACATAAATATCTCGATAACAATTTGATCAGTTTAAAACATTTTAACTAAAAATCTGTTAAGGAAATTCAAACAACTTAAAAATGAACTGCTTTACTACGAATTGTTACTATGTAAATATTATACTTCGATTGGGCACATCCTATTAAGGCGCATTTACATAGACAAACTTTCCTTTGATGTTGAAATGCCGACAAACATTTACACGAGCCCCTTGAGCAAAATGTTCAAAGAAATGTTCCAGCAAAATCTCGTACAAAAAAATACGTAAATTTTGGAGAGAATGTTAAGCAAAATTTGTTTGAAGAATTGGGGGTATAAATATTTCTTTACAAATTTAAATTTTATAGTTTTATGGGAATTCATTGAACTTAACTGAAAATAGAAAGACTAAGTTTTAAAACAAGGTATTTTAATTAAGTGCTTTCCGACGGAAAAACGATATGATGTCGAAATTCACGTTTTACCTCATAAGCTACTTCGATTGATCTGATTTTTATAGGGGATATGCCAGTATACTTGTAACTTTTTTGGGGTTGTAAAAAAAAACAAGAATAAAAAAATATTAATTGGCACTTATTTATTGCTGTTGCCTGTAAAATGTAATGATAAAAATTTACGTTTAAAAGAATATCTCTTTATTTTACTTCCTAGTTTAAAACACAATACAATAATAATCAAGTCAAATTAAAAAACCTATATACATTTTATTAAATCTCAAATATATGAACAAAAGCACGTTTGGTCTAAATAATACACGTTTAAGTTTAAGTAACCCAACCCAACCCAACCCTACGATCCCAGACCCTTGTCTAAAAAATATAATTTAGCAGTAATAGACTAGATTTCTGAATCGGAATGTTGCTCCTTTGCATATTGTTTGTTCAGTGTCAGTAATCGACCTTGATTATTACATTAAATTGACAGTAAATATCTATCTTCAGCATTTTCATGAACCTTTTGCTTTTTTAAGCAACCGTTGGGGCCTTAAACTAACTAGGTAAATCTAGTGTGAGGATGAAAAAAAAAACAATCAAAGCTAAGGGTAAAGTAAAGTTACAAAAATATGTTTTTAAAAAAATCCTTTCCTTACCACATAGTCGTGAGGCGCGGATTACCGCTTAAAAGTGCAATTTTTGAGTTTTTTGCCGATATTTGAAATCAAAATTTTTTTGGAAAAGAAAAATTTTCCTGGGTTATTTTTTAAATTTAGGAAAATCCCTTGGAAATAAAAAAAACTCGCAAGAAAATCCCAAAAAAACCCTCGGGCAAAAAAATCCGGGAAAAACCGTAAGAAAAAAATATTATAAGTAACCCTAATCCATGTGACAAAACTGATAGCCAAGAATAATGTTTCGCTTGCCGTCGGCTTTTTTTCACAAAAATTTAAAATAAAAGTTGGTGTTCCATTATTTTAAAGAATTGAGATCACTGATCACTGATGTGAAATTTTATTTATTCTCATCTTTAAAAATATGTTTTCAAAACAGATAGCAATAATTTGCTCAAAAATTTACCCGAACAAAATGTTCAAAGAAAAGCTCACAAAAATGTTCACGCAAAAAATGTTTGATCTTTTGCACGAGCTTTCTTTTGAGCATGTTCGTCTGTGTAATTGCGCCTTTAGATACAACAGGTAGTGATGCTTCGTGGCACGTCATACGCAAGTTTTAGAGATAAGAAAAACATACCGCCATGGCAGCCTGCCTGATCTCTGCTAGGTACTTCAGTATACTTCTTGCGCTGTCATGCGACTAGTTACGGTATCGCTCGCGCGAATTGTAAAAATACGCTTTTAAAGAAATAATCTAACAAAGGAAAACGTGAAAAGCAAATGGATTACCTAAAGAAGAAAAGGAGGAACCTGGAAAAGGAAATGAAAAGGGCAGCAAACTGTCAGTTTTTAAACAATGGATTGAGACAAATATTATGCTTTTGGCTAATATTTTTTGCATGGGTTTGTTTATTCTGTAAACACACATTTGTTTTTATTGCGCATAAAAACTTAAACCCTGCATAGTTTCTGACTTATGCCTACTAAATTAGTCTCAATAAAAAACTCCAAATGGTTACTTACTAGCACGTCGTTTTTCATATATTATATGTGACGACGAATCTGACAGAACGAATAAAATGCCGAAAAAATTTGACAAAAGAAAACGTGAAAAGCAAATGGATTGGCTAATATTTTTTGGCATGGGTTTGTTTATTCTGTAAACACACATTTGTTTCTATGACTCATAGAAACTTAAACCCTGCATAGTTTTTGACTTATGCGCTCCCATATTAGTCTCAATAAAAAACTCCATAATGTAAATAAAATCCGTTTCCAAAACATGACATTTTAATTTCCAGAATAATTATTTTAACAAAAACCCTTTACCCGTCGTAATTTAACAAAAATTCTCAACCGAATTTTCCTTGTAGACGGAGCATGACTCAGAATTTTTTTTCCTAGCACGCTATATCCTATATGCTGCACGTAAAAACAAATACTATCATATCTCACCCATGCTCCCGATGCATGGTTTACTCCACCAGATGTCCAATTTTCTAAGATTATAATATGTTTACTTAAAGCACAAAGTTTTTCATATTATTATATGTGATGACGAATTTGACAGTTCCTCAACTCGTCAGACACTAGTAGTTCCTCGAACTCTAATATAGAGAGGCATCCCTTAGAAAGTATATTAGGGGGACAGATGATAGTACATTGAGTCCAGATACATCAGCAGAGCCTAGCTTGCAGATGGAAGAAGCATCTTTCTATGGGAATATATAGATAAGGAAACTAAAAATAATCTTCTAGAAAAATACAAAATTCCCGGAACAATTGCCAAATTCTTCAAGGACCCAAATTAAATCCAGGATGCTAGCATCCACAGAGCAAAAAAGAGATACGTAACTCTTGAAATTGTAAACCATTTTGGGAAAAGTTTTGACAGCCTTAGAACGGGTTTTCTCTAATTGGGCCTAAACAAAAAAGGGAGAGACGAAGCACTTGATCTTTTGGGTCTTGCCGAATAGGCGCAGTTGTTTTGCATTGGCCACAATATTGTTTCATGCAAAAATGTAATAAATTGCTACTGCGCAAAATCCAGATCTTTTCTTTTTTAGCGAAAAATATAAAAAATGCGACGAGAGGAAATATGAGAGCTAAACAGTGAAAGAACGTATTCCTGTCGAAAAATTTTTTTTCAGAAGAGTGGAATCAAATAACTCAAAATAAATTAGCTTTGAGTTGGACAAAAGGTTACAAAATTCCCTTTGTGGACAAACCTTTCCAAGTTTTCACCCCCAAAACCTCAAAATTTACCAAAAATGAGTTAAAAATTTATTCGAAAAGCATACAACATTTATAAGTAGGAGCAGTTAAAACTGTTAATAACTGTCAAGATCAGTTTTTGTTAACCTATTTTTTAAGACAGAACGATAACAGGGGATTTTAGGTTTATCTTTAATCCTAGAAACCTACATAAAGTTCTTTCGCCCAACTCATTTTCAACTGGAAGATATTAGAGAACTTAATTACTAAAAACTGCTTCCTTGCGATATTAGATATTAAAGATGCATATTTTTTAGTTCCAATGCTTGATGAATATAAAAAATATTTCAGATTTTCTTTTCAAAACAAAAGTTTAATTCCAATGTTTACCATTCGGTCTAGCCACTGCACTTTTTTGTTCCACCCTTTCAGGCTTGTTTCTCTTATCTAAAAGATTAGGTTTTTTATTAACAATTAAAAAACCATACACAACCGCCTCAAGAGATACAATTTTTAGCATTTATCCTTAATGCAAAAAAGATGTGGATATATATCGCACAAAAAAGGTTTCGCAAATTATAGGAAGGCTAGCCTCGGTTTGTACAGAGTGCGGCTTATTGTACGTAAAAACCCTTGAGCGAGAAAAATATTGTGCCTTAAAGGCTAACAGGAACAACTATAACAAAAAGATGCTTGTTAGGTTCTTAGTTAAAAATGAACTTGAGTGGTGGTTAAAGCACATACTATTTTACAGCCTAATTATAACATTAAAATTTTCTCCGATGCATACAAATCGGGATGGGGACGTGTTGCAATGGAAAGGAAGCAAAAGGGTTTTTTTGGCAACAAGGTTAACAGGAGAAACACATAAACATTCTTGAAATGAAAGCAGCTTTTTATGGCTTAACAAGCTTTGTAAAAGACTTTAAAAAATTGTCATATTTTACTAAGAATTGATTGCTATTGGGAGAATGATGTGTCAGTGAGCTTAGGTATATTTTTTTGTATTTGCCTCGTACATAAATACGTTGGATAATCATATAGCGGACAAGAAATCTGGTATAAAAATTGTATATTTATTTGCAAGCTACCTGAACAAAAAATGCCACCGGTTTGTGTCGTGGCTTCCAGTGAATGCATTCACAATGAATTAGAAAAACCTTAATTCTTATATATTTCCTCCTTCCTCACTGTTTCCAAAAATGTAAAAAAAAGAAAAAATTGAAAACGATAATGCGATATGTCTAGTGGTTTATTCTATCTGGAGAATCTCAAGCATGGTATCCAAAAGTAGAATCCGTAATTTGCTTAAAAGTTATCGTTTTAAATCCAAAAGGTGATTTAATCTTATCAACGTTTAGATAACCCCACTCACTATGAAATAATCTTTTCCTGGGGTTGCAATCTTATAAAGGTGGCCTATAGTAAAAGGGGCGTTTGGGAGGATGCAATTTATTTTTTTCCAAATGATGAAAGTTTTGCGACAATAATATTGAGACCATCTTGCAGCCTAATGTAAATCAAGTTGTATCCATTTCAGAAACAGAATCTCAAAATACTGGGAAATATTGAACTCTAAACACACATAGGTTTGCCTTAAATTTAATTTGTGAGCAGAAAAATCAGAAATGGTAGATAGGTTTATGAGACGCATTTTTAAGCGGCGCCCTCAGTTTCCGAAATATAAACTTGTTATCCGGAACCAGTGTTACCTTATATGGGTAACTTGTACCCTTTGGTAAATAAAACATTTGGGTTATTAACTATAAAATGGTACTTCTTTTAACTCTTTATTCTGCTCAAAGAGTTCAGATATTTTCTATAAGTAAGTAACATCAAGGCTAACGAAGGGGGCATAGAAATAATTCTTAAAGATATTTTTAAAATATCTGGACCCAGAACAATTCAGCCTTGGCGTAAGTACCCTGTTTCAAAGAAAATTTACAGTTCTATTGGTTTTTTACCATTATATGTTGCATACAGAAAACAAAACTATTTCGATGAATAGAGTATACACTTATTTTAACAATTAAAAAGCCTCATAAGGCCGCTACATCCCAAAACATTAGCAGGTGGATTTAAAAAGGTCTAAAACACGCAGAAATAGAATAAAATTTTAAAGGACATAGCACAGGACATGGGGTGTCTTCCGCAGCATTAAGGGGTGGTGCATCAATTAAAAGTATTAGAAAGGCTGCGGGATGTTCCGAAAAAAGGAAAACGTTCAACCGATTTTATAATAAACCCTTAATTTCAAAAGATTTCTTAGCTAATTACATTAAGAAATATATTTTAAACACATTTAAATTTTAAACCTTGTGGTTTCCTTATTATTATTATTTAGCTTTTTAACTAATATCGCTATATTCCCTAAACAACTACCTGATGTATCTAATAGGATGTGCCCAATCGACGTATAATTAAGGATTAAACGACTTACCTGTAAGGATGTTCAATCCAAATTATACGAGATTGGTCACATTTTCATGCAATTTACTTAAGTACTAATCAACCCCCCCTTGGCGATCTTAGTATTTCAGAAAAGCTTTAGAAATATACTGAAGTACCTAGCAGAGATCAGGCAGGCTGCCATGGCGGTATTTTTCTTATCTCTAAAACTTGCGTATGACGTGCTACGAAGTATCACTACCTGGTGTATTTAATAGGATGTGACCAATCTCGTATAATTTGGATTGAACTTCCTTACAGGTAAGTCGTTTAATCCTTAATTATATGTCAATTTTACATTGCCAAGCTTTGGTGGCACCATTTAGTCCATCATACCAATATGGTACGGGACTATTAAAATCGTGATATTTTGACTTTTCTTAATTTTATCAAAAATGAGTCACTAAGGTTCCAAAAGACCTTAATCGGCGAAAAAAAATGTGTCTGTCGGTATGTTGTCTGTCTGTATACACGCTAGCTCAAGAACGCCTTAATCAATTTTAACGAAATTTGGTATAAAAATCCTCTATAGGCGGACCATCAACTGACTAATTTTTGGGTACAGAGGTGGGGGTTGAAGAGGGGAAAAGGGGGAAAAATATTTTAATTTAATTTTTTAATATTTCGAACAAAAACAAGTAGCGATATACGGTTTTCAGTATGTATAAAAAAAATTATAACTTTAGAAGTAAAGCAGCTATTGATATGCGGTTTTCAGATTTTGGTTTTCGTAAATATTACCCAAAAATTTTGTTATAAGGTTCAAGTCTTTCAAACCTACAGTTTTCGTGATATTTTTATTTCCTTTCATCGTGCTTCCTAGCACCAATTTTTTTTCTAGTACTACTACTACTAGGATGCTATTTGAATAAAAAAACTATTTATTTTTTAGTGTTAGTAAGTAACATGAACTATCCCAAAGCAATTCATTATTTAATTAGTTCACAGATCAACAGATCTTTGCAAGAAATTCTATTTAACCGCGTAAAACATAGGTAATAAAATCAAGTATGTAGGTATAAAGCACGAGGTGGCTACACTTATTTTTCTTCTTTACTACTTTATAACTGCTATTATATAACTGAAGCGTAAAGGTGTTTTTGTTATAATTTCTTTGGCAAAAACTATAATTTGTAGCAAGTAAATTATGATCGTTGATAATATTGTTAGAATTAGCCGCTAGTTGGTCTTAAGGAGTACAATATGGTTTTATAAGGTTATAATTTCATGGATTTAAATGACTTTTCGTTGATAAAATATGTAATCAATTTTAGAAACCTAGAAATTAATGCTGTTTGAAAAAAAGAGATGATAAAATAATTTTTATATTCAACAAAATCTTATTTTTATAAATTTTAGCAGTTGGGCACCGAGAGGGGAGGTTTTGGTGCAATCAAATAACAGCCGAAATAAAATATATAGGGCATGAAATACAAGAACCTTTAATTTAATTTTTAACAAAAATCATTAAAAAATCATAAATTGAAAAGTTTTTCACCAGTGGCGCTATAACACCTTTCACTTTTACGATTTCATTAGTTCAAGACGACTATAAAAATGTTTGATTATTTTATCAAAACCTTTTGTCTGCGATTTGGTGTCAAAAATAGCATTTTAAGTGTCATTTTGGTGCATTTTAGCATTTTTACAGGCAAATTAATGGTAAATAGACAACTCAAATTCCCATAAACCCATCAATATTTACGATTTTATTTTAATTGTAAGTCAAAGTCGAAAAATGTTATTTTCTCAAAAAATCGATATACAGAAGTAAGACAAAATGATATTTCTTTCATCCTTGTTTGACAGGTTTTTTCTAGAATTTGTTTATAAATAGAAACTTTATAATACTGTTCTGTATTTTTCAATGGGTTTCGCAGTAGGTCTTTAAAGGAGCTTTCTGCAATTATCGTTTTCTCTCCAAAAGATATTTTTAAATTTTCTACTAAATTATTATCAGATATTTTCCTTATTATAACTAAAGATATTATACACCTAAAAATCATAACTATTTCGACGACCGTGCGGTAAACACAACTTTTCCGCACGGATTTTAGTCCGGAAAGTGTCACTTTTCTGCACTGAGTGCGGGAATGAATTTACCTCGAGACATTCTCGCACTGATTTTGGTCGTAGAAAACATTTTTTGATCCTAACTTATGCTCCGCTCCGCTTCTTTCGGGTCAACGGCAGTTGCGTACGGGAAAGAATAACTTTCCGCACTTCTTAGGATAATAACTATTACAACAATCGTGCGGTAAAGTAATGTTGACAGGTCCACCTACCTTCGTAAGTTTGACGTATACTTTTCCAAGTCGTAGGAAAATGACTTTTTTTTTCACTAAACAAGCCATATATTTGTTTGAAAGTTTGAGACAATGATGAATTTGAAATTAACTCTGTGTTTCGGACTTCCATTGTCTATATTTTATTTATACACGATGTTTCGATCAATACAATCTCTGATCGTCTTCAGGTGCAAACTGAAGACGATCAGAGATTGTACTGATCGAAACATCGTGTATAAATTTGTTGTGGCCTCAGACATCGCCCATGAAAATGTTTGCAAAAAGTATGTTTTATTAAAAACTTTAATTTTTTATTCAACAGTATCTTTTAAATTAAAAAAATACTATGTATATACATATATGTAGGTAGTGTAATTGTCTGAAACACAACCGTAACCATCCGAAACACTCAGAAATAATGTTTCGGATGCTTACATTTCGTTTCGGACACAGTTCTTAATATTTTTGATAGCAGCAACCTTGCCATTTGTTATTTATATAATTTTTTGACGTTGTGATAATTCGTTTTCCCAAGCCTTTTGTCCAAATAGTGTTTTTTCTGTTTATTCGGCACAGTATCGTGGCAATTTCGTGTTTCAGACATTACAGGTTTTTTTTGTGACAACTACGTGAATATATATATTTTTTTAATTACTAATAATAACACATAAAAAACAAATACTTACCGGCTAAATTTACCACCCACTTATTCACATCAAAAGCTAAATTAACTAAATCGTTGCAACTTCAAATTCAAATACCATTACAAAAACTTGGTGAAAAAATATTTATTTTTATGCTGGAATTAATTTTAAGGCTACTAGTCAAAAGATCATGTTTTAGGATTCTAGAAACTTTAAGGTTTAATTTAATGTATGCCTTATTGGTACCTTTTTTAGTGTTAAGAATATATGCGTTTAAAAACTAAAAATTCCTCGGGTGACACGTTTCTGACGCTTACATTTGGTGAGTGATGAGGTTATTTTCGGCTTCCTATAGAGTAATATTAACCAACTTTTTAAGTGATTCTTAGAAAATGGATCGTGTTCTCCGTTTTTGACCAAAAATTTGACTTGTAAAATTACCGAAAATATTTTTTTTTCTTTAGTTACATAAAAATTCATGTTTTGACCATTTTTTAAAAAACTCCCATAATACGTAGGCTAACTCCATTGTACGTACTAGGGACGTACATATTACGTGCACTTTCCAACGCTATGTACGTCTTAGGTACGTCCTTGGGACATGGAAAATACGTACCAAGTACGTACTTTGTAGGTCCTGTGGTGGACCAACAAAAGACGTAAATTGGACGTAAAATGTACGATGTACGTACGACATACGTACAGGAGACGTTTTTGGTACGTACGTTGAGGGACGTAAATAAATAAAATACAAAATATTTTTTTATGCCTAGGGGGGGCCCAAAAATTCCTCAGTACTCCTCTCTCCTAGTTGACCCTACGGGAAAGAATTTCTGACGGAGGATGAGTATTCATAAAATATCAATTATTTTAAGAGAATGAAAAATACCTGCTTGCTTTACAAGTGAGAGAAATGTTACATAAATGAACTACGTCCAAGTTATGACAACTTAATAACGTAGTAAGTACGTACAAGAAAAGACCTAAATATAACGTAAAAATACGTTTTCACTATACGTACGTTTTACGTACACTTTTGTACGTACATCGTACGTACCTAGTAGGTCCCGGGATGTAAAGGCGTAAAATAATGCTGTCTGGGGAAGGTAATACAAAACCTATATTAATAAAACATAAATAGATGGATTTTCCGGTAAAATATCCACTAACATTTTGATTTGGACTGCTGTAAAAATATATCAAAAAATTTAAAAAATCTACAATTTAAAAAGTAGGTACACTTCATTCCAGATTTAATCGGATCAGTTTTTTGACAGTGACAATAATAGCTCCATTTAGTTAGAACTGGAGAATTTGGAATGGGCAGTACCTAGCTTGTTTTCTTTCATAAAATAAGAGGGGTGTGAACGATTTTTCAGAGCAAAATAAAGATATAATTTGCAAAATGATTTAACTATCCTATTTAGAATTTTCTTGAAGGTGTAGGTTTATGGGTTGGGGGGATCTTGTTAATGAAACTCCTTTTTTTGAAATGCTAACGTTTCGCAAAATTTATTTGGTTCTTCAGTGCTCCAAAATTGAATATACAATAAAAATAGGGTGGGTTTAAAATAAAATGTTTTATGTTATTATACAACCAGCAATTGGCAATAGAATTGACATAGGGAACAGCCGTCTTGTTTTTTTCCAGGCTAATTTTTTGACTACATCCGCCATCTTGAATCTTCGACATTTTACATCTTTTGTACGAAACTTTGTAGTAAACTTTGTTCTTTTAACTTCCTAAAGTGCCAAACTTGATAAAAATCGGCTAAGGAACAAAAAAGAAATTACAAAATTAAATCAGTCCAAGATTTTCTGGCCCATGTATTATTATCGATTAAACCATCAAATGGGAGAGACGAGTGAAAAGGGGGCGGTAAAAAATGTTATTTTTATGTACGTTTTGCTGATCAGTGGCACCCACACCGATAAAAAATACTTACGTGCTCAAAACTGAATAAAATAACAAAAGAAGCAATGGCGACTTGTAAAAATCTTCTATGTTTGACAGCTCACAGACAAAAATCCCAAAGACGTTGAAGATTCAAGTTTGGTGTTTTTAAAAGGATATTTCATTGTCTTCAAGCAGCTGTAAAAATTTCAGGAATCCCCTGGAAATGTTTCTAAATACACGACAAAATATAAAGCGTGACATATTTTTTGTTATTTTTGAAGTTATAGCAAAAAGCTTTTTTCATGTATGTTGTTTAATTTTATTAAAACTTGGAGGCTCATCGTGACTTGTTAAATTTAATATTCTAGCGTGTTATATAGCCTTTTAAAAAACATACTTGGCAGATCTGTAAAGGGAATGTGGATTAAAAAATTTGAAGTTAAGCAGTCCGGGTCAAAAAATTTCAGTCAATTTCCGATTTTTTTGTGATTTTTCCGTGGCATGAATTTGATTTTTTTTTTATATCGCCGAATAGGTAGGACCTTCCCACAGTCACTTCAAAATGAGTTTGCACAATCCCGTTCATAAATAGAAAATAGATTTTTTTTTGTAATTTTTAGAATTTTTTTTTTATTTCAAATTGATTTTTTTTTTATGCGATCAAACAGAAGTAAAATATCATGTTTTGCATACTATTTTAAAGGCGATTTCATAGCTTTTTAAGAGGTTTAACCAAAATTTTAAAATGTTGTCCCTAAGTCCTAAAGAAAAGTTTAGAGCGTCGCGACGCCTAACGTACGCCGTCGCCGAAAAATTTTATATTGGTTTGGCGGTCCCCAAGGTCATGTCTAAGCATGTGCCAAATTAGAACAATATCGCCAAAAATCTTTCTATAGGTTTGAAAAAACCCCCCGACTAATAATACTTTAATCACTCTAACTTGATCCAATACTAAAAACTCTTCTGAACATGTTTTAGTATTTGCAGTAAAAAGGTGTAGTAATTTTTTATCAAATGGTGCATCAATAAAAGCGAGACAAGAAATTTCCAACAGACGAAGATATTTGTGAGCACCCATTTTTATAAAAACTCACTTACCTGTTTCTAGCCTAAGGTGATCCTGAACCCATAACTCAAGTTTGTAGGTATTCTGAAGAGCCTACACACCTATGTATCTTTAACTTTGAAAAGGACAACATACAGCCAAAAAGGTTCTTGGAAGCACAAGAGTGGTTAAACATAAATGAGATGGGTCTGTCTTCTAATTTTTTTTTCTTTACGTTCCGTTATTGTTTTGTTTTTATTTTGAAGGTTTGGCATTTTATTTAAGCAGGTTTCAAGATTGTATGGAATATTATTTTTGACTCTTTCATCGGTGGATGGATGGCGCAAGAAAAATTCATTAAAAGAAGGCTTTCAGTAAATTAAAAAAAATACATACATTTAAAAAAAAAATAATCGACAAAATAATTGGGACTATTAAATTTCAGTTAATTTAATAATTAATATTTGTGTTGAATTATGATCTATTAATCATATAATCAAGTAACCAATCACCACTAAATATAATATTAATTAAAAAATTATACTTTCCTACCTTGATTATTTTTTTGTAAGCATGATAAACTTAATCTTTTTGAAAATATTAGGTTTATTTAATTATTTTTTAGCATTTTTTGCATTCACATATTAAAAACTTTTGCTAATTGCATATCTTTGTGGGTATACTTTTTACCTCTTTAATTACGTATGTATTAGTATTTTGATATTTAAATTGTTTTATTTTTGTAAAAGCAGTTATTTGTGTTGGACCAAAAAAGACAAATTAAGAAACTTTCAGACATCAAAAATGACACTATATTTTTAAAAGAAGTGATTCCAACCTACTTTAAAGTGAAAGGATTTTATTACTCATTCCAGATTCGTTTTCTATGGATGAAAATTTTCAATTTGTCTTTTTTGACAAACTGTAGGAATCAAATTTGCACTGTTTTGATTATGTAGAAAAACAACCTGTATATTTTTTGATTAAATAAAAAACTTTCATTATTTATAAACAGTCTTACTTTATTTTTATTTTTGGACATTCATAAAAATACAATATACACAAAGATAGTATCTTCTCTATCTAAATATTTAACAATATTTTATACATTTTACACAAAAAAATAAAATAAAAATAAATTATAGTTTCAGTTTTGTCTATGCTTTTTGTAAAGGTGAACATTTTTGTATTAAAAGTACCATCGCCTTATAAACTAAAGATTCTAAATTAAACATGAAATGTATCGAAGACATTGGGTTAGGTTTTAAAAACCGGTTTCAGAGGCCTTTCTTGGGTTTCTAACATGTTAAATCCGAATTCTTTAATTAAAGATATATCCTGGAGATATTAGCATTCTTTTTTCCTAAAGTTATAGTTCAGGTGGTATTTGAAAAAGTTTAAGCACAATTTAAGAAAAACTCGTTGAAGGATTACATAATTTTTCAAACCAGTTTTTTAGGTTCCTTAAAACCGATGACGCCAAAGCACAATCAAATCCAATAGATCATAATATCTGCAAAAAAAAGTTTCTAAGTCTACAAATTTGCTATGTTTTCATGGGTATTGAGTTTGTTTTCAAAACTCATTGTATCTTCTTCTTTTATAGAGCGTGTTCTTTATCAAGAGCAAGAACACGCTATAAAAAAGAAAAAGATACAATGAGTTTTGAAAACGAACTCAATACCCATGAAAACATAGCAATTATTAACTTTAGTATTGAACGTGCTAAAATTGTAACGAATTTAGTACCTATTATAACGCCTCTAAAACCTTTACAAAAATAAAATTTTGTCGTGAAAACAAAACCAAACATTGCACATCGTTTAATAAATGTCTTAACAAAGTATTCTAATAAACAAAAAAATACTCTTTCAAAGTTCTAATTTTTTCCCAATTTTACAAATTATTACCTAGTAGGAATTTTTTTAAATTTGTGTCGATTTGTCTGTTCTTATAAACCCTTTCAGTTTATTAAAAGTTTTAGAAGAACTAAAGCGAAAAACAATATTTATTTGCATATATGAAATTTTTTGTAAGAACAGACAATCGACAAAAATTTTTTGTTATTTATACATATCTGACGTTCTACAGAAAAAAAGACAACGAATAATAAACATTACAAGTAAATTTCAGTGTTTATAATGTCGTGTTTGACTCAAAGTTGCAATTTTCTTTGATCAGATTGTTTAAGACTCGATTTATCTTCGATCCTTTCCTGTTTTTTTAATAAGCCTTTCGTGATTCTTACAAAATCTTTCACAAAATCTGAAAACATAGCTTTTACATGGTGGTCGGATTTACACACATACATCAGAGATGTAAAGAAACGGGTAGAACCAAAAAGGGCAATTCTCACATCCACGGTTTTTTATTGTTAAAATATAAAATTGCCTATGTGTTTTTGTTCTTCTATTTTATACTTTTCTTTGCAAGTGATATAATCGATTTGTTTCCTTTTATTTGAGATTTTTTTAGTTTTCGCTTACATTAACAAACTTCGGGCATTCTACCTCCTAAATCTTTGACACACACATACGGGTGGTAACCTGCAAGTTAAGAGGAAAGATTAATCTTTTCTGTCAGTGATCTGTAAATGAAAGGCACATTTTGAAAAAACTAAGACACTACTCGGAGCACTTTTTTAAATTTTTTGCCGAATAAGCTAAAATTTCTTTGTAAGGCCACCAAGTCGAAATATTCAAACATTTGAATCGGTGGACTTAGAAAGAAATTTTATCTTATTCGGCAATAAATCAAAAATGTGCTCCGAGCCGTGTCTTGCCCTTTTTTCTAAATGTAGTTTCCATTAAAAATTCAGCCAACATTTGCCTCCACAAAGTATGAGTCATCACTTGACTTCCATATTTCCTGAGCTAACGTCACTGACAGAAACAAAAAATTTTACTCTCAAGAAAGTTAAAAAAACAACGTATAGGTGTGTGTGCCTCGGTCAATTAGAAGTAGCCACAGCTGTTCAAATAGATTTTTGTTTTAAGGCTTTATGAACAGATTTTTAAACAAAGAGAAGCAAATGAACAGTTATCAAAAGAAGAAACCGTTACTACGTGGTACTACCTCAAAAGCGTCAAAAAAGAAGAAAATAAATTCAGCAAATTAAAAAGCATAAACAACACTGTTTTGGAAAAAAAGCAAGAATCACCAAAATATACAGGGTGATCCAAAATTCCCTAGAAAAATTTTAGCGGGTAATCTAAGAAGAGTTTACTGAATGTTTTATTCAGGTGTAAAATTTTGTTTTTTTTTTTACTTAACTTTAAATTGTTGTTATTAGAAACTTTAATTTAAGTAATTACCAAGCAAAGTCTACTGATAATGACCGCTTTATAGCTTTTTTCAACAATAATGAAGTTTTCAAAGTTGTGTTTTCGACAATTTTTGAGAGAGGTAAAAAACTAATAGGTAGATAAACGGGACTTCTTAGAAAATAGTAGCAAGTTTGTTATGCAAATATTTCTAAAACCAAAGGGTTTTTACTAATTTCTGTTCTGGAAAACAAATTATGCCTACACTTTCTAGGGAATTGTGTATCACCTCGTATATGAAATGTGTAACTAACCAGCGACTTAAACAATCCAAATAAATTAGTTAGTTTTATCTGGAGTTTAAAGATGGACTAGATTAAAAGAATGGTTTCTAATTCCATTTTAACCCCCAAAATAAACAAACCACACAATCATAACAGTTGAGTTTTAACTAAATGACTAGAAATTAATCGCCATATTAGACAGTGTCTGAAAAAAATCAGAAATCATTTCCAAAATCTGAATCAGGTAAATATGACTTGTTGCAAGTATTAAAATTTAAAACACTTTTGAGCAAAATTATTTGTTTTTCTAAACACTGTCTACTTAATAAAATACGACCTAACTTTTACACATATCAAAGTACACATTACACTAAAATTTTCTTAAAAATCAAAAAAAAATAAGAGTTAGAAACCGGGATTATTTAGCTATGACTGCTCCAAAAATAAAAATTAAAGAGTCAGACACTTTTAACCAAAAAATAATAACAACGTAAGAACAACTTTAATATTTTTAAATATACATACGTCCTTTTATACATCATAAACTTATTATTTAATTTTTTACCAATTTTTCGACAACCGTCCCTTGTGTACAACATAGTTTTAAGTAAAAATCACGATATTGTATAAGCCACACTACTATAAAAAGAGATATTTTATCTAAATAAATAATTTTTGTACCAATTTTTTAAAAGTCAAAATTTAATGTCAGCTAAAAAAGTAATGAATTCAATACTGAAAGATCAGACAAAACATTTCCAACAATGAATGAACTTTTTTTTTAAATCCAAACCTCTTGTTACAATAGCCAACTTATTCAATGATCACAATGCATTACACCCTAAAAGGTGCAATACAAATCCCTTTGTATATTTGCAATTCACGCCGCATGAACAGCCTATGTTATTAATTAATATATTACAATGTTATCACTCTGTTTATTTACAATAAATTTACAAAACGACGCCACGGGATTGGTGGACGCCACTTGGAAAATGCTGAAGCAATCAGGCTAAGTTTTGATGATAAAATAAATTTTACTTTGGTATAAACAAATCAGAAAAATTTATTCTGGTACCTTTTCCGTGTTTAACCATATAATTGTAGTTGAAATTATTACCAATTAAACAGTAATTAAAACACACATTCCAGTGTTTTTTCGAAGTAAAAATTAAGTGACAGGTGGCTATTTCTGAATTATACCTTTCTTCTAACCAATAATATAGGTGTTACCTTCCTGTAATATTCTGTAATCAATAGGTGTGATTTTAAAAGATACTTGAAAATATTTGACATTAAAAAAATTAGGTAATAATGTTTAAACAAAATGTCTTCCAAATTAAAATTTACAAAAAATATGGAATGTTAATGAAAAATTTACAGATTGTAATAAAATAGAATCGGTAGACATTCTGTTAAAAAATATTTGTTTGGTTATTACCTTAAAAAAGAAGTTTCCATAGCATCAGGCTGAATCAAAACTTAGCTGGTTGATCTTAAGGTACTAACTACTCACTCAGATCACTCAAATTTAATTGCAAAAAGTCCACTTGGACC
Source organism: Oxystoma pomonae (assembly GCA_963921995.1). Taxonomy (NCBI): domain Eukaryota; kingdom Metazoa; phylum Arthropoda; class Insecta; order Coleoptera; family Brentidae; genus Oxystoma; species Oxystoma pomonae. The sequence continues at coordinate 85,694,246 of OY998166.1, read as the reverse complement.
TCCACAACGGCCGGAGGCTGAATCTTACAGTCCTTTGAGGTAGCGAAAGGAGCCGTCGGATCGCGAGTTAACCCGCTATCACTGGCGTATCACTAGCCGTTGTCACTATGCTGGTGGAGCAAAGAGGAGGCCCAGTGGGCCGCATGCTAGTGGGCCGCCAACTGATGACCCATTCCCTGAGGAGATAACATCGGAGGACTATGAGAATGTGAGTGCTGACCCATCGGAGATCCGTGCATATCAGGATGGTGACCATAACCAGGATGCATATGGTTAGGAGGCATACCATCCATCATATCACCGCCTAACGTATTCGGTGGTGTCATTCGTTTTTCTTTTTGTCGTCGATTACAAAACCATACTCGCACTACTTCTTTTTCTAATTGTAAACTATCCGCTAACGCGGTAATTTCTTGTGCAGAAGGCTTAGGTTGTTTGTGAAAGTGTTGTTCTAGAGCTGACTTTATCGAAACTTCTATACTAGTGCGTTTTTTTCTTTTCCTACCTTGGGCGGCGATTTTGTCGATGGACGTGGACGAACCCGTTGTTGAGTCAGCCTCTTCGAGCCATTTTTGTAGTAACGGTTTTAATTTGCACATGTTTTTAAAACTTAACTGTAAAGCTTCAAACCTACATATTGTAGTCTGCGAAAAGACGTTCCCATATAATGTTCCTAAGGCTAAGCCCACGTCTGCTTGTGTGAACCCTAATTTTATTCTTCGTTGTTTAAATTGTTTCGCAAAGGCCTCTAAATCGTCGCTAGTAGGTGTGTCATCCTCACCGCCACTTACAACGTCTCTATCCGAATGTTGCCCGGGATGGTGCGGACTTTGCATGTCTCTATGTAAAGAATGATGCAAAGGTTGACTTGGATGATGAGCCATAATACCATTCATTACTGCGGAATGATATTGATGTAATGGTGATCCAGTTCCTCCTGGATTATAGTGAGCAGAGGTGACGGGCCCGTGCCAACCGTGGGGTGAGCCCATACTTTGTTGTTGTTGTCTTTGATGGTGGCTCATCATATCTTGATGACTTAAAGGCTTAACATCTTGATTATGTGGGTGGTGGTGCATGTTTGCCATCGAAGCCGTCCAATGGTCACCGCCGGGTTGCAGACCGACCCAAGGGCTTGCAGATGCTAAAGACATGGCCGTATGACCGCCAGGCGATGGCGAACTAGCCATATGATGGTGGTGATTGTGATTATGAGGCAGGTACTTCATCTCCGTAGCGTCAGCCGCCGATCTTGGCGACGCACTCGTATGATAACCACTAACAATATTCATTCCTACTACACTACCTTCCAGGTCTGGGGTCACGGCACTACTTACTGGTAGGTAAGTCGTTGCCGCCATGCCCTGCAAGGGCCGCCCAACCCTATAGTCCACACAATTCTCGTATTGGTACACTTTGACACTGTTTTATACACTTGGCATTCGAAAAACTAAACACACTGCGATGTGTTCTTAATGATACTTCGCACGTCGCGAGGTGTCATAGAGCCACTTAGAATTGTCAATCTGATTAACAAACAATGCTCATACGTTATGCATGTTAGTCTGCACTCGCGGCGACTCTGTTTGTACTACTGACTGAATGTGGGGTTTCTGGTTTGTGTTCGCTCTTCGGCGCTTGCCCCACTACCGACACCCCTCCTGCTCTGATCGGTATAGTGCGCGCGCCATTGGACAAGCCTTACTCGTCGTTAAAGCGTTACGTCACGAAACTCTCGCTTGTTAATGGTTGTAGCGTTTTGATCTCCGCCCGCCCGTCATCCCCACCAAAGCGGGGAAGTGTTTACAGTCGGAAGAGCACGGTATCCAAGCAACAGAGCATGCAGGGCTCACATACGAAGGTGGACACGCTTTGAGGGTGATCTAACGGAACAAGAGCCATTTTACGATATTATTTTGCCGATAAGATGTGGTCTTATTTTTGTTGTAATTTTAGCGACACTAAATGCTCCTTCGTTTCTGAAACTTTATGTACGCTGTTAATGTTATTGTCTTTTCTTCGAAAATATTAAACTTTTTTGGATTTTACCAATGACCCTACATACTCATCAGGAATGTACAAATTATGTTAGCTATATAAAGTATATTGGAGATTTTTCGGCATAGGCCCAAAGTTTCTTGAAAATAGGTCAGGTCAAAATTTCCCTTGTTATTATCAATTTCCTTAAAATTAACACTACCAATTTTAAAAGTGGCTTAAAATTGTCATTTAAATAGAAAATTCTGAAACAATTTTTAATTTTAACTTTTGTAAAAAAAGATGTTACTTGTGATAAAGAATACTAATCTTTATTGGTTTTCATAATAAAATGCATCAATTTCATTAGCTAAATTTTCTCTGAAGTGCAAAGTTTTTGTATGATTGATAAAAATATTTTCTTATTCATAATCTTCTCAACAGGTACACGAAAAAAAATATTTTTTTAGATTTCTATAGATTACCAATTAAATTTTACACATTTAATTCAATCACATATTATTACTCTTCCCAACTCACGTCGGAAGCTCTTAAATCTATTCTTGACATTTATTTTGAGTGTCTTGTTATTCTTAACGAAATTTCATTTTTAAATTTTATTTTATCTTTGACTAGTTAAAGTTTTATATCATTTTATAAAATACCTACTATATACCTAATAGGTATTTGCATTAAAGGAAGTTTTGTACCAATATAATTTTTCAAAATTAAACAACTCATCAATATTATGCATCATGTGATTGATAACCTTTAAATGTTAGTGTACCCCGTTTATTTTTATTTTAAATTTCAGCCTATGGTCAGCTTAGCATGTATTTTTGGGGTCGAATTTTTTTTACATGAAATCTAGAAAAACATTTTAACTTTCTGAATTGAATGACATAAAAAAAATTCTGAAAATGCACCATTTTCCAGAAAAATGGAAACTTTGTATAGAAATGAAAATATGAGAAAATGCATTATTTTTGAAAAAAAAACTGAAGAAAAGACAATTTTCTATAGAAATCTGTTTTTAAAAAAAAATATTACGATTTAGGAATTTGAACATTCTCCTGAATATAACTATATCATTGAAAATGTGCGGAAATGTACCGTTTTTGAACTTCTTGTAGAAATGTGATATGAAAAAAATTCAAACGGCTATAGATTTCAATTCTTCTCCTCTATGCAAATATGGAAATTAAAATCCGCGGAAGCAAATTTTTAAAAATTAGATAGTTGCCTAGTGCTTGAGCTCTTGAACTGATGGGAGGGGATAGGGGCGGTTTAATAGGCGTTGAGCTAGTGTATAGAAAACAAAAATACTTATTTTCAAAAACAAGTCTCATTTGCAGATTTTGCGCCGCAGGCGAAAGTTGACAAAAAAAAGCAAAAAATTCTTTAAAATAAAGGCGTCGCAGATGAAAATTTTAAGAAAAATTATATGAAGAATACCATTTATTACACGTTTTGAAGGCTGATAAAAATTCCAGAGAATTAAACTAAAATTATAACAATTAATAACGTCATAGTGCTGCAGGCAAAATTTTTAAAATTTAAGACATCACACCAAACCCACGTCACAAACTGGAGTAAAGGGTTAAAAAGTGGGGGAGATATAGCTCTCTCTGGGGCCCTTGATCATGATTAATTAATTATTATTATAATTATAAATTATTAATAATTGATTGTGGATTGGGTTGGACCTTCTCGAGGGGAGGTTAACCCCCAAAACTCCCCTGGATACGCCACTGTTGAAGAGAAGAAATGAAATCTAAAACCGTTTTTATTTTTTCTTTATCGAATTTCTACACAAAGTTTCTATTTTTCAATTTTTCTCGAAAACGGTACGTTTCCGTAAATTTGTGCTTTTATTTTCAAACTCAGGGGGTCCTATAGAAGACCCCCAATAATTTTCTTTTTCAATATCACATTCGTTTACATGTAAACGAAAGTTGAGCCTATTTTGGTGGGGTTGCTTTTTAGCAGTTGTTTTGTTGAAACTTGACATATATTTTGTACATATTATGGCAACTTTATTATTTAACAGTAAACTGCATATGATTTGTCAACTCTTTACTTTTTTCAATCAAAACCAGGGGCCGGTAATTACTTGCCTCGCTATAACACATTAAAGTTTTTACAATTTTAGTTTGATTTTAAACAATTTTTTTCAGTAGCATTCAAAACGTGTCGTGTGGTAAAATATTCTCTTTTTTGTCAAAACACTTAAAATAAAGAAACAATTCGAAATCTGATTAGCTCCTACTAGATTAAAGGTCAGGTTCGCCCTTGTATCATAAACCTGTAAAAGAGAAATAATTTCAATAGTTGTTGAAAACTAATTTGTTTGAATTGTCCAGAAAATTTAAAAATAAACTTGTCAATAGGAGTGATAATAAATTTAATTATTATGGCAAACTATAAAAGTCAATTTGCTAATTGCAAACCTTATATCAAAAACTACCTGGATTACAATTATGTTGTAGTGTAATAAGTAGTGTAAAACTAACCGAAAAAAACACACTTAATGTTAGTTAACTAATGAAATGCAGATTGAAATAAAATGACCGTTCTTATACGTGCCAGTTATGCACTTAATTATAACAACTAATATTGACTTAATAATAATTTATTTTAAAAGTATCTAATTAAAATAACTGGCTGCAAATAATAAAACACGGTAATGCTTGCGTCTGAGTGATATCGTTGATTAAGAAGGGACTTAGCTGATTAAGATAGCGCTAAGTCATTTAAATTTCGTATTCATTAGATACAAAAAAAACGTTTTTTTACACCTTCATCAAAAACATGATATTAGTAACTGTCTGCAGATAAATAAAGCATGGATTTTTTGGTTACCGAAGAAGACACACATCACATGGAAACCATTGTTATTTCATTTACCAGCCGCCTTGATTTATAGTCTAAAGATGGTGTGTTGCAAGAAGTGCTCTTCGTTCGAAATTTTTTGATAAAGGTGTTAATAACTCGCGGCTAAACTCTACTTTTTTTTACTCGACTTTTTAAATACCTCGCTGCGCTCGCTATATAAACCAATGCACAGTGGTTCATCCCTATGACAAAATTCAAAAATTTTATCGGGATATTTTTACAAATTGTTATTTTATTTTGTCCTATACATTCCAAACTACCTAAAAAAAAGCTTCTTAACACATAGGGAATAATAATTTAGTAGGCTAGTAAACGTGACAAAAACAGTAAATGTTGTGATTGTGTTTCATTAATGTCTAAATCTCCATTCTTTTGAGCATGTGTATTCATTAAAGAAAACGCTTTCAGCTTTTCAATTTTTGGATATGAAAATTCACATCATATGTTGATAGCCTTTATAAGTAATATATTTAGTTCAAGATAAGTATAACGTGTTGCGTTTATAAATTAAAAAAGAGAACGTTTGTATGATTTATTGTTTTTACGTAATAAAATTAAAGTGTACTGAAGTTTTAGAAAGGAAGTCCTCTCAAGTCGTTTCTTATATATACAGAAAAATAAAGCATAGTTAACTTTTTTAAATATAATGATTTAAAGAACTTCTTGATATGAAGGTTTGCCTTAAGAAAGGCTATAAGAATTTTTTTTATCATTATTGCTAATCTAATTATTGGCTTCTACTCGAAATTAGCACCTTAATTAGCAGAAACAAGAATCTTGTTAACATTATTTGCAACAATCTACTTATTATATTAAATTTCTGAAATTTTAATGTATTATATGATTTTTGACATAGGGCTATATGGACGCTGAAACACTGTGCAACGCTTGTAAAAAAAGCACTATTTTACACACTAGTTGTGAAAATTAATATTTTTGTGCACCGATGCAAATGGTCTTTTATTGTGCGACTTTGTTTATTATTACAACTGCTGGCTAAAAAAGCACACTTTAGCCGCGAGTTGTAATCACAATTTTTTTTAATACCTGCATCAAAAAATTTTCAAATCGTTATTTCCGGACAGTAAGTAAAATTGTGTATTTAGTAAGGGTAGGTACAAACAAATTTTATTTCAATTATTTTTTTTGCACAGAACTAATGCTAAATAATTAAATGACCAACAAAAAGATATGTAGCGAAATTTGGAAACGAAGTAGTCGGTGGCATTTAGCTTTTGTATTCTAGTCTCTTGAATATATTTTCCATTTTTGAATTTTTTGATGAAGGTATTAAAACATTTTTATTTACAACTCGCAGCTAAACTGTTTAAAGCGCGTGTTTAAAGTACATAGCTCTAATTTCTACGATGTTTCGCCCGAGGTGACCAGCGTGGGCTCGTCAGTGGATTCACTAGTCACCCTCAATCCAGACATCATTTAACATCATCGCACACTCTGACTTCCAACTCTGAATCACTCACAAATAAGCATCGTTCCGCATGGTACTTATTATAAGTCACCTGATTACGGGTACTTATAATAAGTACCATGCGGAACGATGCTTATTTGTGAGTGATTCAGAGTTGGAAGTCAGAGTGTGCGATGGTGTTAAATGATGTCTGGATTGAGAGTGACTAGTGAATCCACTGACGAGCCCACGCTGGTCACCCCGGGCGAAACATCGTTTAATTGTTTCTCCTTTCGCTTTGGTCTTTTGTGTGTTTCTTGTGGGACACTCATCCAATTTTTAATTTTCGTTCTTTCCTCCCAAGATCTTTTGATTTTCCCTTTTTAAAACCGAGAATGTTACATTAAAAATCTCAGTCCCTCCTTAATACAGAATACTTAGTTTGAAAAAAACGTTTCTTGATGTTAATCAATTTAAATGCAAAAAGTCTAGTACCTATCACATTTCCTTAATAAGGCATATACCGGGAGTGACAGTACATAATTTATTGCTTTCATAATTATACTTACCAATAATTAGAGCGATATGGTTGTTTTGCGGTGTGTGAGTGTGTTTATTAATTAATGCCTATTGAATCCCATGTGGATGGAATTTTTCCTAATACATATAAACTTGGTGGACGGTGGGAAATGGATCATTGAATATTTTTTATAATTTGAAGATTATGCACGATAAAAATATGATATATGAAAATCAAAGAATAGCGAGCTTTCCCTCAAAAAAGGTAAAGGTAACCGTGAACCCGGGTTTCGCACTTGTGGTGCTCAGCAGGACGGTGCTACGACTAAGGAGATAAAACAATGATGAAAAAATCTGAAACAGGATTCATCTAAATGACACCTATCTATCAAATTGCAGAATCGGCAGATGTACCTTCAGTTTGAAGGAAAATTGAGCTTCTCTACGGCGTTGATAAATTTAAAAAAGGGATTTGGCAAGGGTGAATAAATAACAAAATCAATAAATAGTGAGCTTTCCCTCAAAAAAGGTAATGGTAACCGTAGACCCGGGTTTCGCACTTGCGGTGTTTATCAGTACGGTGCTAGGAATTAGGAGATGAAATAATGATGAAAACATCCAAAGCAAGATTCATGTAAAGGAGAACTATCTGTCAAATTGCAGAATCGGCAGATGTACCTTCAACTTGAAGGAAAATTAAGCATCTCTATGGAGACAGATGTAATTTTATTTACAGATATCCTAAGATCCGGAATTGATAAATTCACAAAGAGATTTAGCGAGGGTGGATAAATAACAAAATCAATAAAGAGTGAGCTTTCCCTCAAAAAAGGTAATGATAACCGTAGACCCGGGTTTTACAATTGTGGTGCTTATCAGTACGGTGCTAGAAATTAGGAGATGAAATAATGATGAAAACATCTAAAGCGGGATTCATGTAAAAGAGAACCATCTGTCAAATTGCAGAATCGGCAGATGTACCTTCAGTTTGAAGGAAAATTGAGCTTCTCTACGGAGTTGATAAATTTAAAAAAGGCATTTGGCAAGGGTGAATAAATAACAAAATCAATAAATAGTGAGCTTTCCCTCAAAAAAGGTAATGGTAACCGTAGACCCGGGTTTCGCACTTGCGGTGTTTATCAGTACGGTGCTAGGAATTAGGAGATGAAATAATGATGAAAACATCCAAAGCAGGATTCATGTAAAAGAGAACTATCTGTCAAATTGCAGAATCGGCAGATGTACCTTCAACTTGAAGGAAAATTAAGCATCTCTATGGAGACAGATGTAATTTTATTTACAGATATCCTAAGATCCGGAATTGATAAATTCACAAAGAGATTTAGCGAGGGTGGATAAATAACAAAATCAATAAAGAGTGAGCTTTCCCTCAAAAAAGGTAATGATAACCGTAGACCCGGGTTTTACAATTGTGGTGCTTATCAGTACGGTGCTAGAAATTAGGAGATGAAATAATGATGAAAACATCTAAAGCGGGATTCATGTAAAAGAGAACCATCTGTCAAATTGCAGAATCGGCAAATGTACACTTGATTTAAAAAAAAAACTCATACATGCATTTTTTCCTATGCTACAAAATTTAGCTTTCCATTAGTGTATACTATTATAAGGTACCACCAGCTTAGTATGCCTGACAGATTAAAATTCAAAATTCAAAAAAAAGTTCAAATTATCACTCGAGTTATAGAAGACGGCTGGTCTATAAGAAGAGCGGCCACCCACTTTGGAGTTGTTAAAATGACGATAATGCGATGGAAAAAGCGCTGGATTGAAATTAATTCTACGGATAGGAAAGATGGATCAGGACGACCAAAAGTAAGTTCTGAAGTGCAAGATGAAAGACTTATTGACCATCTCAGACAGAGCTGTTTCAATGTCGGTTGACGCAGCTAATGTAACATTATTTCCGGTTTCTTTAGCAACAGTAAATAGAAGAGTAACGAAATCAGAAGTCTCTTGTCGAGTTGCTGCAAAGAAGCCTTTTCTAACAGTAGAATAAAAACAGGACTGAGTGATTTTTGCACTGAACAACGTTCTTCGTGATAACGAATTCTGGGAGAGGGTGGTTATCACTGATGAAAACATTTTTCAATCATCTTCAAGCAGCAGGAGAATTTTAGTTTATCGTCCACCAAATTTGATCCCGAATATACAAACCAAATTAAAAAAGCTGGACATTTTTCAAGAGAAGGAAGATTCAATAGTGAACGATATATTGAAATCCTTGAAAACGTTATGCTTCCACCTGTACAAGCTTTACATGAAAATAATGACTTCGTTTATCAGCAGGACAACTGTCCAGTACACACGGCTAATGTTGTTCGCCAATGGTTTCAGAATAATAATATAGAAACCCTTCCTTGGCCAGCCAACAGCCCTGACCTTAACCCAATGGAAAATATATGGGGTCGAATCGTTAAAATAATATACCAAAGGAATTGGAGACCACGAAATGCTGAAGAGTTAAGCGATGCTATTTATCGCGCATTGGATCAGCTCTCAGGAGATCATCAGTATTTTCAAAATTTAACCTTTTCAATGCCCAGATGTTTGCAGCTTGTAATAGAGAAAAATGGTGATCCCATTAAATACCAAATTATTTATTTTAGTTCTTTTTTAAATTAAAATAATTAATATTAAGTTTACCATCGTTTTTGTCCTAATCCAAGTTTCCTATTCGTCGAATTGTTTTCAATCCAGCGCTGTTTCCATCGTATTATTGTTATTTTATCAACTCCAAAATGGGTTACCGCTCTCTTTATAGAAGTTTTTAGGTATTTTAGCTGGTAGTCCGTATACAGACCGCTTCAAGCTACTGCGAACATAGGGCGGAAGAAGGCTAATTTGCCAGTGTACGTACATGCAGAGACACCGCACGCCTATCAGTGAAGCAACCGATACTCAGGCTTGCGATCACCACTTGCATGACTTTCCTTTGGTATTTAGTACGCCTCTAACCACGGTGCTGTGTGGAGCGTAGTCAATGAAACCGGAATTTGGTCAATACATACGCAAATTTTTATAACGTAATTTTCTTATTTTTTGTCACTGATAAATAAGAGCGTTTTATTGTCAACTGCTCAGATTTATCAGTGACGACGTGTTACAATGAAAATAATAAGGAGAAACAAAATAAAAGCAAGTTCTCAAAATAAAATAATACATTCTAAAAACCAAAAAGATTCTCCCAGTCAAAAAAAAAATTAAAGAAAATTTTCGAAAAGTCCTCCTTGCTCGGCTAGACAATATCCGAGCCTACCTAACCCCTTCTAACGTTTCCAAGCATGTTAGGGGTGATAATTTGAAAAGCTTCTTCAAAAATAGATAGAAGTCATTAGGAGCTTACACCAAATCTTACACATAACAACTGCCTAGCAGTTGGAATAATGTGCTGCTGCAGTAGATTCAAGTATCTAGGACCATTCAAATTGCAATTGCCGTTAATAAAAAATGGCCCAATTACGTGTTCCCCTATAATACCCCCCCCCAAACATTTAGTTTTTGGGGATACTGTGTTCTTACGTCAAAATACAAATGCAAATTTTCCCTCGACCAATATCGAACGTGTGTTGGGTTATGACGATTTGACCATTTGACCATCTGCACTTTTTCGGCAACTTCGTAGACATCCATTTTTGGTTTTAAAAATGTATTATTTCAATTAAGAACTTACCCATCTGTTTCTCGAGCAAGGCAGAAATAAAACAAAATAATAAAAACAAAATGAATTTCCAAAAGATAACACTGCAGCGTGCTTCGAATCCACCTCGGTCGTACGGCACGGAGAGTAAATTGGACTTGATTCCCCCTATGTTCGCAGTAGCTTGAAGCGGTCTGTATATTATACACTAGAAAGGTCAATTTTGTGACTGCATGTATGCGTTTTTTTTTTAAATCAAGTGTACCTTCGATTTGAAGGAAAATTAGGCACACAATTAATAGCAATAATTAAGCAATTAAGATGTATGTAATAGCGAGATTTCCCTCAAAAAAGGTAATGGTAACCGTAGACCCGGGTTTCGCACTTGTGGTGCTCATCAGTACGGTGCTAGACATTAGGAGATGAAATAATTATGAAAAAATCTGAGGGATTCATGTAAAAGACAACCATCTGTCGACAGCTAGATATGAGGAAGTACAAGTAAGAGTAATAGCAAAGTAAAAGCAAATAGGGTTAAAGGAATATGGCATGCGGCGCGTACTACTTTCTTCTCTTCTTCTTTTGGACTGAGAAATAAAGCTGCTATTGAAGGCTCAGAGAAAGACCTTAAGATGTTAAGCAGTGGCGTAGCCAGGTGGGGTTTTGGTGGTTAAACCCCCCCAGGAGGTCCTGCAACTCAATCTAAAATTAATTTATCATGATCAAGGGACCCAGAAAGAGCTCTAGCTCCCCCACTTTTTTGACCCTTCACTCCGGTTTGTGATGTATGTTTGGTGTAATGCCTTAAATTTTAGAAATTTGGCCTGCGGTGCTATGACGTCATTAATTGTTACAATTTTAGTTTAACTCTAAGGAATTTTTATCACCACCATTTAAAATGGCATTATTCTTAGTATAATTTTTCTTAAAATTTGCATCTGCGGCGCATTTATGATTTGGCAACAAATCTATATATACCGCACCGCAACCCTCCTTTCTTGGGATCTAACGCAAAGTACTTTTTCAGAAATATTTTACAAAAAACCTAGAAGATTAAAATTTTTTTGTCAAAATTTTCGCCTGCGGCACTATACCAATATTAAATATTGTTACAATTTTCTTTAATTTTGAGCAACTATTTTATAAACAACATTTGAAACGCGTAAAAAATAGAATTTTAGTGTAATTTTATAAAATTTCTTCCTGCGGACAATTTAAGGGTTAAAAAAAACTGCAAGTGAGACTAGATCAGACTTGCTTTTAAAAATAAGTATTTTTGTTCCGTATACACTAATTCAACACCTATTGAACCGCCCCTCTCCCCTCCCTTCAGTTAAAGAGCTCAAGCAATAGGCTCCTACCTAATTTTTAAAAATTTGCCAGTTGATTTTTATTAAGTGAAGAAACCCCCACCAGAGTCAATTTCTGGCTACGCCACTGTATTAAGATCCCTATCCTTGGTCTAGTTCGGTTTATAGGGTCGAGAGAAATTCTAGAAACGGACAAATCACAAACAAATCAAAATATAACAACAAAATCTGTATAAGTCCTCTCTGGCTCAACATAATCAATTAAACTAGCCAACACAAAAAAAAGACTGCCAATAAAAATAGCTCAGTTTTATAGATTTTGACCTGCTCGATATTATTTCCGAGGTCTGGGCGTATTCCTCTCTACGAACCATAAATCTTTTGCGCTGGCGCATGCTGTTAACTTACGGATTAGACTGAGAGAGTGATTTTTGTGAGTGTGTTTGAATTAGGGTAATGGGAGGTATGATTGTTCGTTTATGTTTAGTTACTAACTATGTTTAGTTACTAGCTAATGTTGCTGGACACTGTGCAATATATCAAATACGGTTGGCAAATTTGTGCAGATTTGAAGTTATAGCAGCTGTTTTACTTGGCATGCAGTTGAGGTGTACAAAATCAGTGGCGGTCCCAGGGGGGGCGGAGAGGCGATCGCCCCCCCCCCCTTTGCTCCAGAAAAAAGTAGACGACAATAACAAAGATGCTGGTGCTAATAACCCTGAAGAAGAAAAGACAAGAAATTGCAGAAAGTTCCTTTAAATACATTCTAGAATCCCTCCACAATATTTTGGGACAGTTTGACCTTCAATCCGTCAGACCAAGGATATACAAACGCATGACGAACTTACCGCGAAAACCATTGAAAATACAGAACAGTATTATAGAGTTTTTGTTTATAAACAAGTTTTTTAGACAAAATCAATTCGGACATAAAAAAGTATTTTTGACCTGAACATATTCATACCAAGTTTAACATGAAGCCAAAATCAAGGCAAAATTAAATAAAGTCGTTTCTAAATACCATAAACTGTTTTATTAATCCAAAACAAAAATTCTTGAACTTTTATTGGGCGAAGTCAGTATTTGGAAACAATATTGGTCAGAAGTAGGCAAAAGCTTAAATCAAAACATACCTGATAACGTTTTCGAGGCAATGAACAAGTATAGCAATATTTTTCCGTTGATTAGAACATTCTTGGATGTTTACCAGTAAGTAATGCCTCGTCACAAAGAAGCTTCTCATGCCTCAGAAGATTAAAAACATAAGTACACTAAAATTCGTCTGACGGGCTTGGCGTTGCTGCATATTGACCGGTTTGCCCAAAAAAACTGGAAATGATTTTTGTTTTGAGATGGGCATCTTATGTTTGAGATATGCTATATGAAAGGTAATGTTTCAACAAAAAGCTTTTTAGACCTCAGGAAAAAAGTATTTCGTTATTAGGTTTTGTTTGTGGTTTGTTTATTATCTATGTTTTTTATAACTGAAAAAATTATACGTAGTTACTCAAGCGCGGATTTCAGGAGAATAGGGGGGTAGTTAACCCACCCCTACCCAGGCTTTAAATCTTTAATGAAAACATTTAGAAAATCAAAGGTAGGGCATAAATTGCGGCGCTATAACACCTTTGGTATTTACGGTATTAGTTTAATTTTGGGTTAAAAATGCCATTTGTAGTGTCATTTTCTTAAAAAATTTTGCCTGCTGCGATTGGAAACCATTGATATATTTACAATTTTAGTTTCATTTAAAATCAAAAGACGCATTTCTTAGAGCAATTATTTTAAAAATTTTCGCCTGCGGCGCTATAATACCTGTTGTTCTTAAACATTTTTTAAATTAAAAAATGTATGAAATAAACTACTTCAAATCTAATTACCCCCCTCCCTAGATTTGAGACCAAATCCTCGCTTGTAGTTACTAAGTTTTATTTGCATATATTGATATGTTCCTCATAAAAGCTATGCTTTTATTCAATTTTTTTTCGTATCGAAACCGCCCCCTCCCCTTTTCAAATGGCTGGGACCGACACTGACAAAATGCTGTTGTTTTCTATGCGAATGGGACAGCCGAGCTAAAAAGGATTACTATAAAAAAAAATTGGCCACAAAGACAATTTTTTTTACTGGTAGTGAAAAATATTACGAACAATTCTTTAGTTTCTTCAAGTAAAATATTACTTCCGCCGTTACATATCAAACTTATCTTATTTAAAAACTTTTTTGGAAAAGAATTTTTCCTGGGTTGCGGTTTTAAATAATAATTAATTTATTCTGTGTAATTTGTAACGTTTCGGTTTATTACAACCATCATCAGACTACATCTATCTAAAATTAAACAATCATATTTTTTTATAAAAGTTTAGAGACAGTGAATAGAATTTTTTACATACATATGAAAAACATACAGAACAAACAAAATTATGTTAGATGAAGGAAGAAATTATTTTTTTTTATTAGATGTTATGAACAGTAAACTTTTGGTTATATAAAATAAATCTTGAAAAACCAAGAAAATATTGACGGTGGCTTACCTTACTTTATTATTATTTTAAAATATTTGTACATAATTTTCGTTTTTTGATGTTCATTTTTTTGTTGCTTTGCATGCATTAATTGTGTATTCTACTATTGTTGTTTTGATTTTTATTAAAAATGTTCGCAGAGATAATATTTGCGATGATTGTGTTTTTTTGGGCAAACAAAACAATATTTCAAAAAACGAATTTATGAACATAAATACAATCTAAGACGTAACGATGAACGCAAAACGGCACTAGCCTATCATGCACATCAAAAACTTGATAATTTTGACTTTCAAAGTGCAGATATCTAAGTAAAAGAAAACAATTATCATAAAAGAAGAATACAAGAAATGATACAAATTACAAAACACCCAAAAGCAGTAAACTTCAGATCTGACACTGCCAATCTAAGTAACATTTACAAACATCTTATTAAATATTAAATAAAAATAATAAATAAAATATTAAATAAAAAATATAAAACAAAAATCAAAACACTCTTGCATTTTTAATTGAAAAAAAAACAACAATAGTACAATACACAATTAATGCATGCAAAGCAATAAAAGAATTAACATGGAAAAACAAAAAGCATGTACAAATATTTTAAAATAAATATATTTTAAAATAATAATAAAGTAAGCTAAGCCACTGTCGATATTTTCTTCGTTTTTCAAGATTTATTTTATATGTTCACTGTTCATAACATCTAATAAAAAAAAATAAGTTCTTTCTTAATCTAACATAATTTTGTTTGTTCTGTATGTTTTTTATATGTATGTCAAAAATTCTATTCACTGTATTTTAAACTGTCACTTTTTTGTATTTTAATTTTTAATATTTATATGTTGTAAAACTTTTATAAAAAAAATATGATTTTTTAGTTTTAGATAGATGTAGTCTGTTGATGGTTGTAATAAACCGAAACGTTACAATTTACAGAGAATAAATTAATTATTATTTAAGACCGCAACCCAGGAAAAAAAAATTCGGAAAAACTTATATAACGGTCAGGAAAATTTATAAAAATTATTTAAAAACTTCGTTAAAGGTATGAATAGAGATCTTACTGCCTTCAATCACATAAAACAAACATTTTCCAGAATAAGTGAAGCGAATATTAAAGAGGGAATTGTTGTCGAACCCCCTTTTTCTGTTGAGGAAAAAAACAAGAGGCATAAACCTTTAAGGCGCATTTACACAGACAAACTTTCCTTTGATGTTGAAATGCCGACAAACATTTACACGAGCCTCTTGAGCAAAATGCTCAAAGAAATGTTCGAGCAAAATCTCGTACAAAAAAACACACGTAAATTTTGTAGAGAATCTTGAGCAAAATTTGTTTGAAGAATTGGGGCTATAAAAATTTCTTTACAAATTTAAAATATATATTGTTATCGGAATTCATTGAACTTAACTCAAAATAGAAAAACAAAGTTTTGAAATAAGGTACTTTTAATCAAGTGCTTTCCGACGGAAAAACGATTCGATGCCGAAATTCACATTTTACCTCATAAGCAACTTCGATTGATCTGATTTTTATAGGGGATATGCCAGTATACTTGTAACTCTTTTGGGGTTGTAAAAAAAATAATAATTGGCACTTATTTATTGCTGTTGCCTGTAAAATGTAATGATAAAAATTTATGTTTAAAAGAATATCACTTTATTTTACTTCCTAGTTTAGTATTTTACAATAATAATTAAGTCAAATTAAAAAACCTATATACATTTTATTAAATCTCAAATATATGAACAAAAGCACGTTCGGTTTAAATAATACCCGTTTATTACCCACTTTTACAACCATACGAACCCGACCCTTGTCTAAAAAATATAATTTAGCAGTAATTTAGTAGACTGTGTCGCCGATCTATCATCCCGAGTTTTGGATTTCGGAGGTAGTAGGCAGGACACTCTTTTGAATCGCAATGTTGCCCTTTGCATATTGTTGGTTCAGTGTCAGTAATCGACCTTGATTATTACATTAAATTGACAATAAATATCTATATCTTCAGCATTTTGCTTTTTTAAGCAACCCTTGGGACCTTAAACTAACTAGGTAAATCTGGTGTGAGGAATTAAAAAATAACAATAAAAGCTAAAGGTAAAGTAAAGCTACAAAAATCCCCCTCCCCACCACTCCTCATAGTCGTGAGGCGCGGATTACCGCTTAAAAGGGCAATTTTTAAGTTTTTTGCCGATATTTGAAAAACTCAAAGTTTTTTTGGAAAAGAATAATTTTCCTGGGTTTTTTTTTGACTTTAGGAGAAAAACCCTTGGAAATAAAAAAAAACTCGCAAGGAAATCCCAAAAAAAACCACGGGCAAAAAAATCCGGGAAAAACCCTAAGAAAAAAATATTATAAGTAACCCTAATCCATGTGACAAAACTGATAGTAGAGGCAATAATAATGTTTCGCTTGCCGTCGGCTTTTTTTCATAAAAATTTTAAATAAAAGTTGGTGTTCCATTTTTTTAAAGAATTGAGATCACTGATCATTGATGTGAAATTTTATTTATTCTCGTCTTTAAAAATATGTTTCCAAAATAGATAGCAATAATTTGCTCAAAAATTTACCCGAACAAAATGTTCAAAGAAAAGCTCACAAAAATGTTCACGCAAAAAATTTTAGATATTTTGCACGAGCTTTTATTTGAGCATGTTCGTCTGTGTAATTGCGCCTTTAGAATGGTGGTGAGCAAATGCATAGGAAATAAAAGAGCAGAAAATTATGGAGAGATCGTAAACAAGCTTCTACAATCATATGAAAATATGGGATGTAATATGTTCTTAAAAATACACTTTCTATACTCTCATTTAGATTACTTCCCCGATAACTGTAGAGAATAGTAGTTTTTTTTTATGAAATCCCGAATTATTATATTATTACAGTATAGTATATCATATAACAAGAACAAAAAGTGACAAATTTCAGAGGAGTAATGTGAACGAGGCGCTAGCCGAGTGAAACAATACGCGAATGTGAGAAAGTTACTTTCTATCGAATTGTGTACGCTATTTTTCCTACGAACATTGATGAATTTCACTAGTTTTTGTAAAAATTAGTCTTTAATTTTGCCCAAATCAAATGAAACTGCTTTTTCGCACATATGACGCAAATCGTGCGAAATCCATCATTTTCATATGTAGTCATCGGAAAAATTATTTTCGACCTAAGAAAATTTTTCAAGTCATAAACAATTTCAAATTTTTATTTTTATCAACGACCTTTAAAAAAAATTAAAATTTGTTTGCTAGTGTTATTTGAAAAATTACTATCTACCCGAGCAGGTGAATTTTTATTATGCCCCCTTGGGATTAACTAACTCCAGTCGACCAGCGATAATCAAAAAAAAAATATTTAAAATCTACAGACCCTCACCTGTTGTGTGTTGCAACCAAAAATCCGGGCCACCTTAAATCATAGTTTGGCTTGTGGCCCACAGTTAAAAATTAACATGAAATTTGCAGTACAATAGAGCATTTATAGTTCATTTAACTAACTAATCAGCATGACCTTGTTACCTTTAATGTGATTTAGAAGCCTTAACCTTAACGTTACAAGATACGGAAAACAGGATGGTACATGTTTAAAATGGGTAAAATAATATAATATACTTTACAAAAGGCCGTTGTGTTCATACTGACTAGATTATTTAATCTAAATTGTTTTTAATGTTTATTCTATACTTAATTCTAAATTAAATGACATTGGCACTGACTTCGACTTACATATGGATGCGCATAGAGACAAAACACAAAACGTATAGAGCACCCCATTAAGTTAACGTTTGACTAACACGGTTTGTTCTATAAATTTGGTGTAATTGAATGATAAACTGAGCTTGTTTATTTATTTAGTTCAGTGTTTCTCGATCCTTGCTACAAAAGAGAGCATCAGTGTAAAATATTATGAAATTTTTAATATATATATAACCTTTAAAACATAGATTTTTGTTTTCGATACATGGCCAACTATACCAATTGCCGGAAAAAGTAAAATCACTATGTAGCCCTTTTCTGGGGGGCTATTGTTAAAAAATATTTTCAAAATCTTAAATATCCACGTCCTATTTTGACTTCATATTTGAATTCTATCGGAAATTTTTTTTTCAATGGTACCTAACTTTCAGAATGTCAAAAATTCAATTTTTAAATGACTATATCTTCGAAACTAAAGAAAATATATCTTTTGTTTTGACGAAGAAACAAAAAATTACAACACTTTGACAATTTCAACCTCTACTTCATATTTTTGGAATAATTTTGTTAAAATCACGATACACTTAACAAGTTAAGTTAAGTTAAGTGTATAGTGGTTAAAATCAGTGAAAATCATTAACCCCTAAATGCACAGTAGGCACTTAATCGCGATTGGCTATCTAATCCATTCTTCTCCTCTTTTGATCCCACGTAAATGAACAAAGAGGAACCATGGATTAGCTAAACGAATCCAAATATTTTTACGGTGCATCTGGGGGTTAATTATAAATAGGAATGTGCAAACGTACTTTTTTTTTAACAACCCTCAAAATCGATACTAAGCACAAAAATTAATTTTTGACATTTTGAAAGCCAATATTTCGAAAATTATACTATGGGATACCATTGGAAAGAGAATTTCAGCGAGAATTCAAATATGAAGTCAAAATAGCGGGTTGCTATTTTGCTTTTTTTAAAAATAATGTATTATTTTGTTAAAACACCTCTCTAGAGCAATTGTGAATGTTCTACTTTCCTAACGCTGTTCACATTCTTGTTTCAACAATATTTGCCGATTGACATTGTACTGGAAAACAGTAAATAAAGAAAAACGGAAAACATATTAAAGAATACCTTAAAATACCTGAAAATCATTATTTTAGTCTGGGTTGGGTGGTTCCCTATCTTGAGTTGGGTTGGATTTGGCCGAGTTATAATAAGTTTTTCTTGGAGATTTTTTTTCGGGGGTTCTCTTCGGATCTTTTTTTCCAACATTCTAAAAAACAAAGTTATGTAATCGTAACTCGCACTTTCAAATACTATATACCACAACCTAATCAAAAATTTATAAAATAGGTAACGTAGTTTTTGAGATATTCAAGAAAAGTAAAAATATGTTACTAAATATCCAACTCACGAACCGAAATCAGTGAGGACACTACGTAGCTACGTTAAATATTAGTTATTTATATAACTTTTCACCCGCGGTTTGTTTTATTATTTATTAAAATCCAAGAGTGGAAGTAGACTTAGTAGCTAATAATACCGTCCAGTAAAAAATATTACAGGAACAATTTAATTTGCAGCAAGGATCCATACGCGGTACAGGGATGTAATAGTAATTTACGTTACAAGGCCGGAAAATGCTCTATTAAAGTACAAGTCTAGATGTTTACGGACAAGACGACGAAGGAGCCGAGTCCGGAATTTCTAGACGAGTACATTAATGACATTTCTCAACCCTGTATCGTGCAACGTTTTATTTCATACTATAAATGAAAAATCCATTATTATATTCTTATTTTTTTTTAGTTACTTTACCGGACTAGTGAGGAATTTCTAGACGAGTACATTAATGACATTTCTCAACCCTGTATCGTGCAACGTTTTATTTCATACTATAAATGGAAAATCCATTATTATATTCTTATTTTTTTTTAGTTACTTTACCGGACTAGTGATGTAATACCAGCAAACTTATCGCTTAGCAATGCGTAGCAACAGTACAAAAAAGCGTAAATATTGTACTGGCAAAAAGTACTTTAATTAGAGTACTAAAAGATTGCTTTATTTGTAATGACACCGCAATGTACAAAAATAGTAAAATGCCATGTTCCAAACTTGTACTCTTTTTGTACAGTGAATATTTTATATTTTTATTAATCCGATATTTGCTGGGATGTATCATTTCCCGGACTGAAACCGATAACGTAATGGAGTATATTACAATACAGTAAGAAATAAATTAATTAAAACTAAAAACTTACTTAAAGTGGTATTTTCACCACTCATATGCGGGTTGAAAATTTCATTTTCTGATAAGGTGGTATTTTAATTTTAAATTAAGTATGTTGAGAAATTTGCCAAAAAAAGTGTTATCTACAAAATTTGACTTTGACATTATAACGGAGTCGTTTTTGGCGACAAACAAGTCTTTAATTTCCCAACAGATAAATAAATCATGGGTTTTCAAATCTTTTTGGCATCCTCTTATATCTTAATCATAAAAATTTTATGCATTTCATAAATTTTTAGGTCACTGACAAAGACATTCCGTTTTTGCAAATCACCATCATTATTATTTACATAAACCGCACTTTGCCTCTTTTGCAGTAAAAATAAACATATCGCTTCACGCTGTCAAAATAATTACACGGGTATTTTTACTTTAGCAGATTTCTGTTTATTTTGCCCAGGTTCAGGTGCTTCTTCAACGCCCCTTCGGTAAAGAAAGGTGTCTTGTGAAATTTATAAAGTAAACACACGCACATTTTTTTAGTTTTTTAAGGAAATTATATTTGGGGTGATCGGAAATCATATAATTTTATATAAAAATGCTTTTGAAATACAAGCTTTTTTAAAATATAAAGTGCATTGAAAAGAAGAAACTAATTTTTGCATTCTGTTATCATAATAATAAAAGCGATGGGCGCATTATAGGAAGTTTGGGCATGTTGACTTGATAAATTTGTTATTGATTATATTATGATTGTTCGCAAGAATCTCAATTCACTATAAAGCAGAGAAATGCAAAGGTAAGTAAATCCAACCCAATTCGACTCAAGCTACCCTATCATTTATCTGATACATGGATGGACATGGCCGGTTTTAATTTGCGCCCATCGCGTTTATTATGATGACATCAAAATACTAAAAATTATCTTCTACTTTTTAGTGCACTTTATATTTTATAAAGGCCTGTTTTAAAAAGCTTTTTTTATCTAAAATATTTTTTTAATTTTTAGATTTGTACCCTAAATCAAATAGTCAAATCTGATTAAAAATTCATAATCCCCTTCTTTAAAAACCCCTGTCTGCCAATTTTGATTGAAGTCGAACAAACTAAATATTTTTCCACTTCTCTTGTTAGGGGGAGGTGGGTACCTGATAATACCATATTATTGTATTGTCACCGAAACTATAAACGCATACCAAATTTGAGGACAATCCGATGTGTATAAGTCAGTTAAAATTGGTTGCAAAACATGACCAAAAATTGTCCATCTTGAATTCACCATATTGAATTTTGGACATCTGATGAAAAATTCGTATTTCTCATCCCCAAAGACCCTTGTATACCAATTTTGGTGGAAATCGGACAAACCTAGGGTGCCGTAGGGTGGAAGGGAGGTGCCTAATAATACCATATTACTGTATTGTACCCGGAACTATAGACGCACACCAAATTTGAAGATAATCGGTCATCTAGAAGTTAGTGAAAATTGGGTTGCAAGATTTGACCCGAACATACATACATACATACATACATAGAAGTTACATAAAAGCTTGTAAATACCTGAAATTTTTGTAGCTTCCAAATTTGGACTTTTTTAAAATTTTCCTTGGTGTCCAAAAAAAAGTTTTTGTAAACCATTCTCAAATAGTGTCGATTTCTATACAGGGTTGGCCATTTAAAAGGGTTTACCTGAATTTTTTCAAAAACCATAAAGAATTGGAGAAAATGCTGAAACACTTTAATTTTTTTTGTAGGGAGGAGACCAATTTTTACTTTTTTTTATTTTTAAGTTCTACTTAAGGGGTAGTTTTTATCCCGAGTTGAAAAGTTTGTAAGTCAACCGGAGGGAGGGCTATAATTCACCCAGACATAAAAAAACAAGTTTGTCGCGTGTATTATATATACTATTTATTGAATAATATTTCATTATTGATTGTGGAATAGCACCCACGTAGAGAAGGGTGCAATATTTCTTGCATCCAATCTTTAGTTCATGCAATATTACTGGATTTTATTTTAAGCTTGGAATGGGCTAAACGAGCAAATATTACTCCGTAGAGACTAAAAGTGTATTTTACTCCCTTGCCACTAGGAGTGTAATATTACTACCTAGGAACAAAAATTACCAATTTAGACCCTCAATAAGCCAAAACAACAACAAACAAGTGGCAAACCCAAAGCGTGTAGAAAGGTTAGAATGTTCAATTAAAAAAAATATATTTAGCTTGCTGTACGTCACAGGGACAGCTGCAAAAACACATACATACTGTACACAATTTATGGATAAGTTTATAAAAAATAGCCCTTTATTTTACGATTACACTGTCCAACAAAAAATTTTTTTTTGTTTCCTTCAACTTACGAGTTAATTCCAACCAATTTTGGGTTGCGAAAAA
This sequence comes from Oxystoma pomonae, assembly GCA_963921995.1. NCBI lineage: Eukaryota > Metazoa > Arthropoda > Insecta > Coleoptera > Brentidae > Oxystoma > Oxystoma pomonae. The sequence goes on along the minus strand of OY998166.1, from coordinate 85,671,614 downwards.
CGAATATTACTAAGAAAATATTTTATTAGCTCTAGTTTCTATGATTAAAAATAATGAGTTTTTCATTTAATAAGGATTATGAGGTAACAAAAAATATTAATTATGTATCCTAACAATATTAAGAGGTGTATTTTTAATGACACTTACACACTATAAATGACAAAAGAACACTCACCGGTGGTTGAATATATGAAGAACTAATTGGGGGCTTCATGAGATCGCTGTCTTTTGGCTTTCCTCTCGTAAGTAATTTCTGGAGCATCCCTATACATAAACCAACAGTAATCCACGAGCATTGCTTCATTCCAGCGGCCCTGATATATCCGTTCCATGAGAGAAATATCCTGGTGGAATCTTTCCCCATGCTCGTCACTGACAGCTCCACAACTGGGTGCGAAAAAATCAAGATGGGAGTGGAGAAAATGTATTTTTAGTGACATATTACATCCGAGTTGATGGTACTTTCCTAGAAGTACTTTTACCTATTGAGTGTCATTTTCCTCCCTTCTGTTCCCTAAAAATCCATGCATAACTCCCTTAAGAGCTTTTCAAGCTTCCTTTTCTTTTCCTTTCAGAACTAGGTCGAAAGCAGGATCCTTTACGAGTTCACGTATTTGTGGCCCAACGAAGATGCCTTCCTTGACTTTTGCATCACTTAGTTTGGGAAATTTTTCTCTCAAATATTTAAAAGCCTGACCATCTTGGTTTAAGCCTTTGACAAAATTCTTCATTAAACCATGCTTGATATGTAGGGGTTGAAGAAGAACATCTTTTGGATTCACGAGAGGTTCGGCAACGACATTTTTCTCACTAGGTTTAAGATTCCTTGCAGGCCAATCTACTTGGATATAGTGTGATTTCCTATCTCTACTATCCCACATACATAAAAAGCAACAGTATTTAGTGTACCCTAATTGCATTCCTAATAGTATAGCAATGACTTTTAGGTCGCCACAGATTTTCCACTTATGTTCAGCATATTTGATTGAGTTGAGGAGGGTTGCCATATTTGCATAAGTCTCCTTCATATGAACTGCGTGACCAACAGGAACAGAAGGAAGACGATTGCCATTATGAAGCAATACAGCTTTTAAACTAAGCTTGGAAGAGTCTATTAATAGCCTCCATTCAGTTGGATTATGCTACATTTTCAAACTTTTCATTTAGACCATTAATATCACAGCAAAAAAACAAGATTATTCTCGTTCCTAAAGAAAGGTAACAGATTCCGCTGACGCTGTCTGTACTTAGAGACCCTGACATCTGGTTGAAGAAGATTCCATTGCTGTAACCTTGATCCTAGAAGTTCTGACTTCTCCTGTGACAAGTCAAGAACTCGAATGAGATCATTTAACTCAGACTGGCTCAATCTGTGTGGCTGATCATCTTTTTCTTCAAAATCAGGGTGGTGTGATATTGAAGGCATGTTTAATTCCTCATCTACCACATTGTCTTCACTCTCTACTTCCAATTCATGGTTTTGAGGTGGAGTAGGAATTGGTAAACTGTCTGAATGTGGTATAGGTTGAATAGCAGATGGGAGATTCGGATATTGAACTGTTCCTCTTTTTTTCATTGACAATCCTGCATTGATAGGCGGATTTAAGCCAAAATAGCAGTCATCTATGTGGTTTGTAGGCTCCCGCCAAACCCTGGGCACCACAAAAGCCATCGATCGTTTTTTATTTTTAAGCCATTCTCGTAATAGAACTGAACACGAGTTGCAACATATATGTGGAGCCCATGACTTATCCTGTTCTCCTACCTTCATTCCAAAATAATGTTGGTAAGCAGTCTTCACAAGAGGCGTCAAATTGCGTTTCTGTGAAGAAAACGTTATTTCTCCACAAATATAACAAAAATTGATAACTGAATTTACACATTTACGAGGCATGTTAATACAATAAGTTTTACTTTAAAAACGCTCCAAAACAACAAATTTTGCACTAAACAAAACAGAAATATTGTATGTAAAATGTAATCCTTAGATTTACACAGATTTTTATAACAATACCATACACACTACATTAACTGTGCGTTCGATTAGAAATATGAAACTGAACTGTAAGGCATCGGTCGCCCTGAATAAAAAGACGCGCAAATACGCAATTAATTCGGAAAGGAGGGAGTCCCCGCTTATATATATTAAGAATAGTAGGGCTGTATTGCAAATATCGATAGCTAAATTAAAACTATCGATAGTTCTGTAGTTTTATCTCTATCGATATTATCGATAGTCAATTTCGATGGTGGCGTACCACTATTTCTAACTCGCTACCCTATCCAGTTCTCTGCCCTTTCTATTATTTACTCTTTCGATGCTTTTATAGGATATAAAATGTAAAATAACACCTTATCTCCAAAACTAGAGCTAATCTCTAATTTTTATGGTGATTTTTGAATCCAGTGGATAAAAATACTTAAGAATTAGCTATTTTTGAGCCCGAAACATTTTCATTGTTGGACAGTGTTATTTAATAATCATTAAAATTTCGGATTTGCTTTTGTCAACCAGTTTTATCTTTGTAAGACCTCATGGGCAACGCGTAGTATCAAAATTTGCCTCCAACCTCTCCTAATACGTAAAATGTAGATCTTTTGAGTTTACTAAAAAACGCTTTGTGTCAAATAATACTCATTCAATTGCTTCAAAACCTATTCTTACATTTTCAGTTGATATTTGAACAGAATCTATACAATCCTTCGAAATAAAAAAGAGGAGCACAAAAATGGAACAATAGATAATAATATAGCTTGAGATGCGCCCATTGAGAGAGACAAAATCAGTTTAAAAAAAGGTTATTTTCTCCCTGTGTCTGTGCCCGTACGAGCGTATACCGATGAGAGAGAGATAAGGGGTGAAGCAAGGGTGATTTACCGAGGTTTTTATGTGCTAGATGTGTGCTCATAATAGCTACTGCTTTTTAAGATCTTGTTGTGGAGTTCGTTGTACACTACTTTGATATTTTAGACTTTTAATTTTTTTTCTCAGTAAACTCAGTGGCGTAGCCCGGGGGGGTTTTGGGGGGTAAGAAGGACTCCCCACTTTGTTGACCCTTTACTCCTGTTTGTGACGTGTGTTTGGTGTGAGATCTTAAATTTTAAAAAAAATTGCCTGCAGTGCTATGACGTCATTAATCGTTATAATTTTTCACTGCAACCCACCCCTTCTTGGCATCTAACCTAATCTACTTTTTCAAAAATATTTTACAAAAAAACCTAAAAGATAAAAATTTTTTAAGAATTTTTTGTTTTTTTTTGTCGAAATTTTCGCCTGCGACGCTATACCAATATTAAATATTGTTATAATTTTCTTTAATTTTAAGCAAATTTTTTTGTCAACAACATTTGAAACGCGTAAAAAAAAGCATGTTAGTGTAATTTTTTTAAAATGTCTGCCTGCGGCGCATTTCAGGGTTAATTTGCAAACTCCCTTCAGTTCAAGAGCTCCAGCAATAGGCACCTACCTAATTTTTAAAAATTTGCCATAGGTAGGTAGTTGATTTTTATTAAATGGCAAAACCCCCCCAGAAATGATTCCTGGCTATGCCACTGCTAAAATCTAGGTTTATACTATATATTTAATAAGCTGTACAACATATTCTAAATTCAATCTGACCAATTTTTTTGACACTGTCAATGACAGTTTTATTTAGTTTATGTGTTTGAATGTCAGCGGCCATATTGAAATTGGGATAAAGAATTTGAAATTACCAGGGGCTCGATTCTGGGTGTAAGAGAACGATCATACCCTGAGAAGTGATCCATCGCACAAAAGTTATGCGAACAACGCACGGTAGTCGATTTTCATAAAAACGCGGACATAACTTAAAAATTAAAAAATTCAAAATGTGTCTAAATGTCCTATATGGTTGTCAAGATCCTGGGCGAATAGTTGGCCAAAGAATAAACGATGCTTTTTACGAGTTTGATATTACGCGTTAGTATTCAACATCAAAATTCAAATAGAAGACCCAGAAGAGTATGACAGTATTCAACTGTTGATATCTCGAAAACAGGTGAAGATCGACATAGGGTATGTTATATAAAACGGCTTAGAATTTCAAAACAGAATGCAAAAATGCAATAATATACTAGGTGTTTTATTTAAAAGTTTCGGTTCGCATTCTTTTTAATATACCCTACATACATAAAAATATACTAGTATACAGGAACACTTATATATTGTGTCAATTACTTTAAAGTAAATTTGATTGTTCTAAACTAACATTTTCAGTTTATTTAGCCAATTAATAAATATGTAACTTTTACCTTCTTAAAAATGTCTTAAGGTAAATGTAAAAATTGACACGATCATCCTGAGTATCAGCTAAAAAAAAATAAATGCTTTCTTATTTAAATATTTTAAACTATTTATTTTTTTATTAAAACTAAATATTTTGTACGATTAAACTACAATGTGGAAGTTTTTTTATAATGTCCGCGTTTTTACAAAAATCGACCACTGTGCTACGTCGTACTTTACGAGACGGTCAAATTAACCGTAGCATGCGCATTAGCGAGATCTGTCACGTGATGGTTCCATCCAATAGCTTGCTCTGAAATCATACGAGAGACGTTTTTCACACGAGCTTTCCTACAAGTTCATACTACTGGGTCTAGTCGAGAGAACGGCTTCGCTCAAAAATTGTTGTTAGAAGCAGCTCTGCGCGTGCCCATAATAGATTGGTGATTCATCGTTCGTCTCGTCACTGCTTTTAAGCGCATTTATTGGTTGAACCTGCTTCCCTTCTCTCAGGCGAACGATCACTTCCTATGACTTTCAGAATCGGTACCCAGTAGGTACCTATCTGCTTCTCTTTAAAATTTAGTTCATGAGGTTTTATGTCTGGATTATTTACCATTGTTTCCGTATTTCTCGGTTTTATTGATGTGTTGATCTTACCTACACTGATAATCTTCATGTTATTATCTACTCATTTTCAAAGATTCGCATTATAAATGTTTAATACTCTAATCCCTCAATATTTGGGAAAAACCCTTATAAACGGTGTTAATTATTGTCTACGTTGTTTGGATATTCCTTACAAATAACACCCTTTTCGGTAAATTTTTGCTTGTTTGATGTTTTAGGTGCTGTAATACCATTAGTAATTATTTGAAGTGCAGACATAAATACATTTTTATTACAGGTAATTCTTCTCAAAGCTGTATAAGCCTCTTTGGAGGTAAGGGCCAGATCAGCCGGAAGTTTTTCGTGGTACCTATTTCGGAAATTCCCAAAACAGACATGGCTAATTTTTAATTATGGCGCCAAATTATTACTTTAATGAGACGACGAACGAATTTTCTTTTACAAATATAAAGGCGCAATTACACAGACGAACATGCTCAAATAAAAGCTCGTGCAAAAGATCTGAATTTTTTTGCTCAAACATTTTTGTGAGCTTTTCTTTGAACATTTTGTTCGGGTAAATTTTTGAGCAAGTTATTGCTATCTATTTTGGAAAAATATTTTTAAAGATGAGAATAAATATAATTTTACATCAGTGATCTCAATTCTTTAAAAAAATGGAACACCAACTTTTATTTCAAACTTTTGTGAAAAAAAGGCGACGGCAAGCGAAACATTATTATTGGCTATCAGTTTTGTCATATGCAATGTTAAAATAGTTAATGATGGAGGTAATAACATTTAATTCTTTTCTTTAACTTTTTTGGTTTTCTTTCATTATAAAAAGAAAACGGAAATATCTTCGAAGTAATTACTTTTTAAAATGCAGGTGGATATTTTTAGAGAACTGTTCTGGAGAGTAGTTAGTTGTTCCCTGGGGGGGTATAGGGAGGTTTAGACAGTCGGAACGCAGCGCTGTCAAACACTGCTGTAATTTTGTGTGTCAATGTTCATTTGACCAAAACTCCCTCTCACTAGTCTACGGTTTTTACCTTCTCCTAACACAGCAACAGCAATAAATAAGTGCCAATTTTTATTTTTTTTGATTCTCGTTTTTTTTACAACCCCAAAAAAGTTGCAAGTATACTGGCATATCCCCTATAAAAATCGGATCAATCGAAGTTGCTTATGAGGTAAAACGTGAATTTCGACATCAAATCGTTTTTCCGTCGGAAGGCACTTAATTAAAAATACCTTAAACTTAGTCTTTCTATTTTCAGTTAAGTTCAATGAATTCCCATAAAACTATAAAATTTAAATTTGTAAGAAATTTTTATTACCAACATTTCTTCAAACAAATTTTGCTCAACATTCTCTCCAAAATTTACGTGTGTTTTTTTGTACGCGATTTTGCTCGAACATTTCTTTGAACATTTTGCTCAAGAGGCTCGTGTAAATGTTTGTCTGTATTTCAACATCAAAGGAAAGTTTGTCTGTGTAAATGCGCCTTAAGATTTAAAATTGATTGTAAATTTTTTATAGCTTTTTCTTTACAGTTTTTTACCTTTTTCGTATCGTTCGCATTTCCGTAAAAATTTAAAATGCAAGTAATTTATTCTTAAGGCGCATTTACACAGACAAACTTTCCTTTGATGTTGAAATGTCGACAAACATTTACACGAGCCGCTTGAGCAAAATGTTAAAAAAAAAGTTCGAGCAAAATCTCGTACAAAAAGACTTGGGGATATACCAGTATACTTGTAACTTTTTTGGGGTTGTAAAAAAACGAGAATAAAAAAATAATAATTGGCACTTATTTATTGATGTTGCCTGTAAAATGTAATGATAAAAATTTACGTTTAAAAGAATATCTCTTTATTTTACTTCCTAGTTTAAAACATAATACAATAATAATTAAGTCAAATTAAAAAACCGATATACATTTTATTAAATCCCAAATATATGAACAAAAGCACGTTCGGTCTAAATAATATCCGTTTATTACCAAGCGCATTTACACAGACAAACTTTCCTTTGATGTTGAAATGCCGACAAACATTTACACGAGCCTCTTGAGCAAAATGTTCAGAGAAATGTTCGAGCAAAATGTCGTACAAAAAAACACACGTAAATTTTGGAGAGAATGTTGAGCAAAATTTGTTTGAAGAATTGGGGGTATAAAAATTTCTTTACAAATTCAAAATATATATTGTTATCGGAATTCATTGAACTTAACTGAAAATAGAAAAACAAAGTTTTGAAATAAGGTATTTTTAATCAAGTGCTTTCCGACGGAAAAACGATTTGATGCCGAAATTCACATTTTACCTCATAAGCAACTTCGATTGATCTGATTTTTATAGGGGATATGCCAGTACACTTGTAACTTTTTTGGGGTTGTATTTTTGTTGCCTGTAAAATATAATGATAAAAATTTACCTTTAAAAGAATATCCCTTTATTTTACTTCCTCGTTTAATCTTTTACAATAATAATTAAGGCAAATTAAAAAAAACCTGTATACGTTTTATGAAATCTCAAATATATGAACAAAAGCACGTTCGGTTTAAATAATACCAGTTTATTACCCACTTTTACAACCCTACGAACCCGACCCTTGTCTAAAAAATATAATTTAGCAGTAACTTAGTAGACTGTGTCGCTGATCTATCATCCCGCGTTTTGGATTTCGAAGGTAGTAGGCCGGCCACCCTTTTGAATCGCAATTTTGCCCTTTGCATATTGTTGGTTCAGTGTCAGTAATCGACCTTGATTATTACATTAAATTGACAGTAAATATCTATATCTTCACAATTTTCATAAACCTTTTGCTTTTTTAAGCAACCCTTGGGACCTTAAACTAACTAGGTAAATCTGGTGTGAAGAATTAAGAAACAACAATAAAAGCTAAAGGTAAAGTAAAGTTACAAAAATATGTTTAAAAACAATTCCCCTCCCCACCACTCCTCATAGTCGTGAGGCGCGGATTACCGCTTAAAAGTGCAATTTTTGAGTTTTTTGCCGATATTTGAAAAACTTAAAATTTTTTCGGAAAAGAAAAATTTTCCTGGGTTTTTTTTTGTCTTTAGGAAAAACCCTTGAAAATAAAAAAAACTTGCAAGAAAATCCCAAAAAACACCCCGGGCAAAAAAATTCGGGAAAAACCCTAAGAAAAAAATATTATAAGTAACCCTAATCCATGTGACAAAACTGATAGTAGAGCCAATATTAATGTTTCGCTTGCCGTCGGCTTTTTTTCACAAAAATTTTAAATAAAAGTTGGTGTCCCATTTTTTTAAAGAATTGAGATCACTGATGTGAAATTTTATTTATTCTTATCTTTAAAAATATGTTTCCAAAATAGATAGCAATAATTTGCTCAAAAATTTACCCGAACAAAATGTTCAAAGAAAAGCTCAAAAAAATGTTCACGCAAAAAATTTTAGATCTTTTGCACATGCTTTTATTTGAGCATGTTCGTCTGTGTAATTGCGCCTTTACCCACTTTTACAACCCTACGACCTTGTCTACAAAAATATAATTTAGCAGTAATAGACTAGACTTCTGAGTCAGAATGTTGCTCCTTTCCATATTGTTTGTTCAGTGTCAGTAATCGACTTTGATTATTACATTAAATCGACAGTAAATATGTATCTTCAGCATTTTCATGAACCTTTTGCTTTTTTAAGCAACCGTTGGGGCCTTACACTTGCTGGGTAAATCTGGTGTGAGGAATTAAAAAAAAAACAATCAAAGCTAAGGGTGAAGTAAAGTTACAAAAATATATTTAAAAAAAAATCCCCTTCCCACCACTCCTCATAGTCGTGAGGCGCGGATTAAAGCTTAAAAGTGAAATTTTTGAGTTTTTGCCGATATTTAAAAAAATCAAATTTTTTGGAAAGAAAAATTTTCCTGGGTTGTTTTTTGAATTTAGGAAAAAATCCCAAAAAACACCCCGGGCAAAAAAATTCGGGAAAAACCCTAAGAAAAAAATGTTATAAGTAACCCTAATCCATGTGACAAAACTGATAGCCAAGAATAATGTTTCGCTTGCCGTCGGCATTTTTTCACAAAAATTTAAAATAAAAGTTGGTGTTCCATTTTTTTAAAGAATTGAGATCACTGATCACTGATGTGAAATTTTATTTATTCTCATCTTTAAAAATATGTTTCCAAAACAGATAGCAATAATTTGCTCAAAAATTTACCCGAACAAAATGTTCAAAGAAAAGCTCACAAAAATTTTAGATCTTTTGCACGAGCTTTACTTTGAGCATGTTCGTCTGTGTAGTTGCGCCTTTAGACATTTCGTATGCAATTCGTCAGCGTTTTCTGTTTGCTTCTCTCATTTGGTTTTCTTCTTGTCTTCCTTTAATAAAATTTAGATCTACTTTTGCGTTCCAAAAAATTTTCCAAAACTAACAGTAGTTACTGGTATTACTATTAAGTCTAACTGACAAAAGTGTTTATATTTGCTCTTATTGTGGATGGTCCCAACAATCCTTAGCTACAAAAGAACCAATTGAATTCAAACAAGTAACCAAAAGACAAAAATAGTAGGAAGCACAATCAGTTTCATTTTCAACGAAATGTTTTTTTCTCTAATTAATAGGGACGAAATGTAAAAAATAAAATCCAAGTGGTTTGGTTATTCTTATTGTTAAATTTTTTGTATATTTGCTGTTATTTTGAATGGTCCCAACAATCCTTAGTTACAAAAGAACCAATTGAATTCAAGCAAGTAACCAACAGAAAAATAGTAGGAAGCACAATCAGTTTCATTTTCAACGAAATGTTTTTTTCTGTAATTAGTAGGGAAAAAATGTAAAAAATAAAATCCAAGTGGTTTGGTTATTTTTATTGTTCAATTTTTTGGATATTTGGGACAAAAACTCTTCGAGATTTTGATGAATCTCCACGAATTTAGTGGTTCTGAATCCAGATAAGTACATTTCCAGACGCCGTCGCTCTGTTTGTCTGTCGGTCGGTTTGTCCGTCGGTCAGTTTTTAGCCACTGTAATGAGATTCTTCGTCTAACTCTTTGCTCTTATTTAAAAGTTATTGTCATTTTATTTTATAAATATAAACCGTTAAAGAAAAAAGTAACATAATAGGTATTTTTGGAAACAGACGGAAAAACAGAACGAAAAGCCTGGATATATCCTGGAAAAGTCTTAACCCAACCCAACCTTTTGCATCGGTGTTGCCAGATCAAAATTTAAGAATTCACTAGAATTTCACTAGTAGAGACTTTATTTGCTTTGCTGGCTCTTGCAAAACTTTTGTTTACCGGGGGCGGGGGGGGGGGTGACTAAATGAAAACATCAAAGTACATATAAATGCCTATTTTTATTTTCAACAAATATACCACGTAAGTATTAAAGATACATGTTGCTGTTATGATTATGTTCCATTTCGTTGGATATATCACAGTTTTTGTCTGACGTAAAACTTAACACTAAAATTTCTTTCAACACAAGCACTACTGTGTTGCAAAGTTAATAGAAAAATTACTAGTTTTATAACTTTGGACTATGCTAAGTTTCAATCTCCTTTTTTAAAACTTGCCATATTTTATCCATTTCATCCGAATTTTTTAATTTTCTAAATTACCTGTCTAATAAATTAATATTTATGAATATAAGATCAAAATATAGAAAATGGTAAAATTGGTACGCAAGTACTAATGTGAAAAAAATCACTAGAATATGGCATTTTAATAAAAGTTTTCATAAATCACAAAAAAATCACTAGATCTAGTAAAATTTCACTAGATCTGGCAACACGGCTTTGCAAATCCCTTCTTTCACGAACCAAATAATAAGACTAAAAGTGTTTTTTTTTTTCGGTTGAGCCGATCGTCACCAAAAATGGAGCAAAGGCCGTAGTGTCAACAATATTCTATTTTTTCTTTTTAAAAGGCATAAAATCACAGACTTAAGACTTAATTTGATACTGTGTAGTTCGTTTATAAAAATAAAATTTATTGCGCTCCACGTACACCTCTGTTAATAACAGGACAAATATACTTAAAAACATTTTGGATACATTATTTTCATTCAAGAAATGGAACTGGAAAAGTTATATTAGTTTCCTTGAAGCAACAAATTTTTTATTGCTATTATATTGACTTAACAAGAGGTATATTAACAAGAAGAAGATTAAGGATAAAGAAGCGCCTTTAGGGTTTTTTACTGAAAATCCTTTTTTCCTAAAACAAAACAATATCTTACTGAAAGAAAAAGAAGTTCCCTGCAATTTATTTTCGGATCAGAGAAAATCAAAACCGGCTTACTTTGTTTAAAGAAAATAAATGTGTAGATGCTTTTTCCCAACAAGCGGTGGTGCAAAATGCAATCAAAAATAAATAGGCCGATGCTCGAATCGTCATGCAACTAACATGCAACATCTTTTTTCAAATTTTTCCAATCAAAATGATCAGAAGTCAGTTGAAGGCGCTCCCAAGGAAGATCAAAATTGACTCGATCGACATTGATTTCCCTTTTTAATTCAGCAAATTATACCTACAAGTGGAGGCCGTCTAGATAAAGCAATAAAACACAAATCCAAAGAATTGCGCCATAATCCGGCAGTTTCTGAATTTAATTTTCTAAGTATGGTTTTACTGGCCAATGAAAATGTAAAATATTGCGACTCAAGCATACTACATGTGTTTTTCTTTTATATCTCATCGGACCAGAGAAATGAGTGAGTGGGTAGAAACCACTCTGACTCTAGAAAAAAGCACCTTTGTCAAAAAAGCAAACGATTCAGTCCCTTGGACTTAAAAAAATTGTCAACTCAAAAAATTTTTAGCCATTTCTAATGTTAAGTTTTCCGTGGAACGTCGCCAGTTTTTGTTATTTTTATTTAAAATCTAAAGAAAAATTATATGGGCAAAAAACGAGATAATAGCAAAGGTGCATGACAGATTTAGGTAATACAGAATTCGGGCTGTTAAACCTATTTAGAATCATATGAACTTGATGGGCAATTTGTTTTATTCAGCAAGTCGTCCACCGGTTCCATCAAGAGAGTTCTTAGTATATTTGGTGGAATGTTGGTGGCGCCAAGCGGGTTCATAAATTATTCGGTGGATTCACGCAATCGGTGTCCACCAACGCCACCGAAGGAGGACCTCGGTTAAGATTTCGGCATATGTCATTTCTGTCATATTTATTTGTTTTTTTTAACCAAAAACATTTTTTTTGTTTTTTGTTAGGCCCTGTTCTCACTATGCAACTTTTCCATGCATCGAGTTTTCTAAAAACAGGTTAAAATAAGACACAAGCAGATTGTGTCTTCTTTTAACCTGTTATTATAAAATTTGATGCATGCAAAAGTTGCATAGTGAGAAAAGTGCTTTAGAAGTATGGAAGCTGCCGTTGCAGTTGAAAGAGTTGTGGAGCAACTAGCCCTCAACCTTTTCGAAGATACATCTTCCTCAGAGGATGAGGATGAACTAATTATATTTAAAAGAAGAACCCACAAAAAATTGAGAATTATTTGACCGGAGTCACTTTAGGATATCCAGGAGCGCAGTCGATTTCACCGAGTTCACAAATTATTTTTTTGGCTCACCGATCCAAAAACCGGTAGATGTCAGATGGATGTCATATGTTAAAATCCGGTGGTACAGCACTGCTGGAAAGCTGCTGAATTAAAGAACTTCCTCGATTTAACCCGAGTAGCAATTTGACGCGCTCGTCAGGCGCTTTCGTCGGTAGTATTAGGAGTTTACCCTGATTTGGACCAATTTGCTGGATTATTTGTTAGTCCTTATGACGTCGTGATCACAACCTATAGTCAGCCTGGCAGTGCTTTGGTAATTTATTTTTTTAACCCCAAAGTAAATGTTGTGTGTGTAAATCAAGTGACCGCAAAAATGATTTTGCACGTTAATTGCCAGTTTTTAACCAAGACAGTGCCTAAATCTATAAACGCATGCTAGTTTACTTCTTTTAGCTCTAAATAAAAAGTTTACTTTAAAAAAAAATATTTTTATTTTTTATTATTTTTTTTTAATTCCTGAAAACTGCCTACAAATGTGCTGTGTATTCTGCATTGATAAGTCAGGTATCAAAGATAATCTAAAAGGCAAAAATCTCAAACTAATAACCAAAGAAGAGACCAAACATTCCCTTTAGAAATTCTCTAATGTTTACAATACACACCTTTCTTGACAAATATATGAGGAGAAAAGAGATAGACGATAAAACGGCAACACTGTTTAAAGTCGCTCTTCCCATTACCAGTGGCGGCGACATATGCGTGCGTCAATCCACTTCGCTTCAAATCATAAAATAAAATAAGTTTGTAGCCAAAATTAAAATACTAGCCACCTAATTAAAGTTAAATTTATAGTGGTGTCCAAGGAAGGATGAAGCCTTAAACTGCGACGAATACTCAGCACTCTACAGCAATAGTTTTAAATTCGATTTCTTAAATAGTTCAAAATTCAAGGTATTTGCCGAGGTGTCAACTGTCGGGAGTTGTTCCGTGTATCTGCTTAATTACCTATTCTACTTGGAATCTTGAGTTTACCAACGCATTCGCCAGAATTCTAATATACGTGATGGTGTTGTAATTTAAAACAATTTGATTTAAAATAGATGGATTAGATTAAAAAATATCTAATACTGCTCTTTGGTGGGAATCGATCCTACGACCTTCTGCTCCTAAGGCAAGCACACTACTCACCACACCACCATGACATTTAAAAGTAAATACCCAGTAAATTTCGGGTATTGTTCGACTTCGACGAGACACCTTGGCCAGTAGGTACAAATTTTAATTAATTCTTTAGATACTGGCTGAGTTCTCGGCAAGACAGTACAAAGTTGTCTTAAAATACATCTTGCACAAAGAGATTATAATTTTAGATTTAAAATATATAAGCTACAAAACTACGCCAATGACTAAGCTAAAATGACACAATCTCTTCCCGCCAAAATAATAATTCTAGGCAGAAATATTCTGTTTTTTTTTCATACCACGCATTGTGCTGGTCCTCAAAAAGACTTTATATAGTTCTTTTTGTAAATGGTTAAAATAAAAGTCAAAAATCACAAAAAACGACCAACACCCGTTAAAATCACTGCCGAGTTAGCTGTGAACGAAAAAGACTTATCATAATTTATTCGCCGCTTATCTTTGATTCAACGTTGCCGGTTTGTATTTTTTAAAGCCTCAGACTAATATTTTTTATTCTAAATTTAATTAATTACAAATTTAGTTATAAGTCTGAGTCTTATTAACTTGTATAAAAATGTGTATATAAGTAAAAAAGCGATTGAGAAACTGTATTTAGTTTTATTCCTAAGAAATCCCGCGGCAAATTAGCAACAGTGCATTTTATGGGAAAATGAACCTTATGGATGTTCGATCGGGGTAGTATTGTTTACTGTTATATCTCTTTTTATTATTTAATCTGAGGAAAAAATGCATTAGAAAATCACAAAATAGTAGTTTTAAGAACTAGTGGCTAAAATAGTGCTTTTTTTACAAGCGTTGGTTTAAATAACGAGCGCAGCGAGGTATTTAAAAACGCGAGTAAAAAAAAGCACATTTTAGCCGCGAGTTGTTAACACTATTTTTTTTAATACATTTATCAAGAAATCCAAGAAAAACAGAAAAATAATTTTAAAAATCTCGAACGAAGAGCACTATAAATCAAGGTGGCTGGTAAATCGTTTCCATAGCGATGTGCTATTTTACTCGGTGACGTTCATTGTTGCGAATTTTTGGGCAAGAATAATTAGATTTTTCCAATATTAATATTTTCCGCTATTTCTCTTTAAGTTTGGGTAAAAAACGGACAGAAATCTTTTTTTGCACCCGTGATCAAAAAAAAAGTTTTTTTGCATCGGTAACCAAAAAAGCCATGGTTCAGTTATCTGCAGACAGTTACTAAAATCATGTTTTTGATGAAGGTATAAAAAAAAGGTTTTAAAAATTTGTTTATATTTAGACAATATTGGATCGTGAATTTCCAATATTGGCGGAACGAATCGTTCGTATTCATATGGCTCCGCCCTTTGTTAGGCTATCCTTCAATTAGTAGATTTTTCACGCCTATTGCAAGTTATGGTGAAGGTGCCAATCGTTTTGTCACGGTTTCACTCACTGACAGACAAGGTCAAATTTCAAAATCCGCGCGGAAAAAAAAGCTTATAAAGTTCAGCCTTAATGTGGCGTGCACAGAGCTGAAAATTGTTATTTTTTAAATTTTTTTCGAGAAAGTGATCTTTTAATATGATAAACTTACTGAAATTGAGAAAACGACCAATAAAAATTCCCTCTCTTTTTATAATTACCTATTTGCTTTAAAGCGAAATGAACCTAAATTTTAAATAGGTAGGTAGATATTACTCCACATATTTCAAAATTACTTTTGGACATAACTTTTTGTTTCTTAAGGTGCAAAAATATGAGGCCCCTCATTTTGAAGGTTTCTAGATTCGAGATGATTGTGATAAAGAGCTTTGTGAATAGTTGTATAGTTGAAAAACTACGAGAAAATTATTAAAATCTTTCTATATTATTATCTGGCAGCTGCTTCACACACTGCTTATACTGTTTTGAAATGTCTTTGAAGATATGTTGACACTGCTGAAAACATTTAGAAAATTAGCTTTTTAATAATTCAATACTTTACAAGTAGGGGGTAGGGCAGAAAGGGCCAAGGGAGTCCTACTTGCCAGGCTTCGCGCCGCCCCTTCTCTACTACTACTTACAAGTTTTTGAAATTTTAAAAATTTATTTGGATATTTTAAATATTATTGGTCAATAATTTCTTGTTTTTTGAAATCCAAAATATTAAAAAATTATAGATTTTGTGATATAAACTTTTTTTATTTTTTTTGCTGATAATAGTAAATAATTTTGCTGGTCTGCTTTTATTCTATTCGGTTAGATGTCTCCGTGTTTTTTGCATGTGAATGCAAATTTGACTCCAGAGGTTGAAAGCACCTACATTTGGAATCCGTACTCGACAACCTGTACACCTTACGAGAAAAATGGATAGGTTAGTTTTCGTAGAGCATGAAATTGCCTCACTATCGGGGTATCTTTTAGGCTCCTAGAGATTTCCCTAAGTTCCAAAAAATCGTCTGGATCACATAGGTGCAAAATCCCGTGTAGGCCAAATGTAAGCCGCTATATTTGACACAATATCGACTTCTTTTCATTAAAAACCAGTTTGGGTTATTAAAAATGATGTCAGCTTTGAACGAATTTTAATAGCTTTTTTCCCGCTTTTGAAAATTTTATGGAAAAGTGAATTTTTGTTGTCTAGGAGTTCCCCCAGGCGAATTTCGCGATTTTTTAAAACTATAACTCCGGAACCTTTAAAGCCATGGTAAAAACGGTTGTTGTATCCTGTGAGATTTTTGCAGAATCGACAGTTACTCTATAAAAATCAAAAACACGGAAAAAAATATGATGTTGCAGGATATATTTTTTTTGTCACTATTACATAAACAATGCGAGTGGTTGAGGGTTTCACTGTGCACTATAGTTCAAACGAAACAAAATTAGCTTAGAAAAAAATCCGTTTACAAATGAAAAAAATTTAGAAAAATTTTCCGTTTTTCATGTTTGAGCCGCCGTATTGTATATGCGTTTGACAGATGTCCAATAAGTGGAACA
The DNA here is from genome assembly GCA_963921995.1 of Oxystoma pomonae. Taxonomy (NCBI): domain Eukaryota; kingdom Metazoa; phylum Arthropoda; class Insecta; order Coleoptera; family Brentidae; genus Oxystoma; species Oxystoma pomonae. Next base: position 85,655,111 of record OY998166.1, on the reverse strand, counting down.
CTGATCCCAACTGTAAGGGTTTTCAACCTCTGGAGCCAAATTTGCATTAACACGCGAAAAACACGGAGACTACTTCGTAATGTATCTTACTATTTCTGTATATTTTGGGAAATAAGATGTCAGCATCCTGCGTTCAAGAGATACAGCATTTCCATTCCCTTTCTTACCGTCGTAACTACGGGGGGGGGGGGGCAGATCCTTCCAGGCCCCCCCTGAGAATTATAGTCTAAGAGTTGTCAGTCATGTGACCGGGACAGTGTAATGTCTGGGAAACATAAGGGCTTATAATGTTTAATAAGGGAAGAACATCTTTCGGCATATACATCCCTTGTTTGGCACAGACTGAATTTAGTTGTTGTTGACGAATTTACAAAAGTCTCTACAGAAGTTTCGATAAAAGTTGCACCAGCAGCTTCTTTCTTTAATATATTCGAGGCATTGTATGTGCATTTTTCGAAACCAGGAAATCATTAAAAACTTAAAAAGGTTGCAGAGATCTTGAGCATTAAATTTTTGGAAGTATATAACCTTTCTACTATTCGCTGGTCATGTCGATTTGAAAATTGTAAAGCAGTTTGATTAAATTTTGGAGCGATATTAAATGGCACTACAAAGTGAAGTAACTAATAACCAGGATAGACATGCCGCTGAAGCTGTTGAAATATTAGCATGTATTAAAAAAGCCGAGTTTTGCATTTGCCTGCACATTCTATACTCTGTTTTATTACGTATCAACGTTTTGAGTCAGTATTTTTGGGGAAAAGATGCCACTCTCGGCAAAGAAAATTTAATAATAATAGATGGCACGCTACAATCTCTAGAAGAAACTGGGGAAAAAGTTTGAAATATATTTATTCTGAAATTCAAGACTTCGCCGATGAACATGTTATTTCTTTAGAGCCTATCAGAGTATCAAAACACTTTTGGATATGACAGCGCGATAGAATCAGATGTAAGATGCTTAGAACACTAGAAAATAAACATCCAATACCAAATAATGGATAATTTAGCAGCTAATTTTAGGGAGAGTTTTTGAAACTTGTCATTTGTCAAATTGGTAAATGCCTTATTAATTTTTTAGTTAAACATAAAAGAAATTCAAGATTTTATTGAAATTACTTTACGATTTCAGGTGTGGATCTATCTATGCTTAAAGCTGATAAATTTAAAATCTATCAAAGAGTATATTAGACAAGACTTTTGTCCGAACCTCTACAAATTAATTCAGATTGCTATTTTTTTTCCTATTAGTTCGGCTAGATTTGAACGAAGCTTTTTTGCGATGCGCAGAATAAAATATTGGACCAGAACTACAATGGGATAAACCCGATTCTTAAGTGTGTCAACTATTAACATCGAGAATGATTTAATTAAAGAAGATATTACAGCAGACCACATTTTGCAAATAAATTCACAAAAGACAAGGAAGTTGCAGTTAATTTAAGTCAATTTATATTAAACAGTACTAATACATAATATTAAACAGTTTTCAGAAAAAAATCACTGTCTTTTATTCCTGACTATCAAGCACTAACTAGGCCTCCTAGGCCCCCCCCCCTAGATCAGAGAGTTAGTTACGCCGGTGCCCTTTCTACCCTCTATCTTATATCTTTGCTTCAGACTAACAGACTCCTACATTCAATATTGGTACCGCGATTTAACAAAAAAAAAAATAAAAAAAGACGACCGGTGTATAGTAACGATTGAATTTGATTAGTTTCACGCAGTTCGTGATCAAAAAATTGATTTAGAGTATTCTTTTTAAAAAAATCTCAAACCTGACGACACGTCGCTGTAAAAAAGCGATGTCATTTTTGTGTCGATATTTATGTTTTATTAAATAGTTGAGCGGGATTTATAGAGAAAGCTCGGGTTTTTCTTACGAATACTGCTGAATGGAGCGCACAGCATCCAAGTCGATTTTCTCATAACTATTTATAACTTCTTTGTGTGGTCTGAGTATTAACTATTTTTATTGCTCACTTGCGTGGAAAATTTAAAAGGATAAATCATATTTTTTACAAATTCCTTTAGCTTGTAATTTTTATCCTGCAGATGGTTTTTGCGATATATTAGGCCCGCCATTTAAAATAATTTAAAAAAATAATGTTTTACTTATTTTAGCCCCGGGGTTTTTTTTCACTTACATTGTAGCCCTCGCTTCGCTCAAGTTAATTTTTCGCATGGGAATAAAAAGTGCCACTTCAGTCACGTGGTGTATTAATATATACCATTTTTGCGCTTTAGGTTTCTGTTATAATAAAAAGTTTTACCACGTCGACGCTTTTAGTCGATTTCCTAATTTTTTTTTGCTAAATTTAGTTTTTACTTTAAAATTTTACTTTGTTTCCTAAAATTTAATTCTACTCGCCAAAGTTGGATTTTAGATGAGTACCCACTCAAAAGCATTCTACAAAATTGAAAAAATTTCCAGAAATATTTTATGAACTAGTTTTATTTCGACTAGAAATATTCCTTGTGCAAATTTAATTGGTAAATTTACGAAAATTAATAATTGGAAATTTTTGGAAATTCCGCGGAAAATTTCCAAAATTATCACTTTTGGCATTTACGTTTAGATAATACACTTCTTTCAACTCGGGAAATTTACCATGAAAATCTTTTACCTGTCATTTTAAGCCAATCTCGTACCTACTTTTTTTCTTGTTCCTATGACAACAACCCGAATTTTTTGGAAATATGTGGAAATTGTGCTGGCTTGACAGCTCTTGTCTATTGTTCACCCAATATGTGAAATATTTCATATTTTTATGATAAACTTTAATACCCTTCGATTCTGTAAGATTGGCAATTTATTTTATTTTGATATTTTATACTGTGTGCTTTACGGCAACCAAGATTCAACATGGCGACACAGACACAGCCTTTGATGATTTTTTGATACCGCGTAATAGTCACATTGATTTTTTTATTGGGTTATTTTTTACCTCTTTTAACAATTTTACCTTCTCCCTAGTAGAATAGAATTATGTTTGGCATGAAAAATAATAGTTTTCACAACTAGTGGCTAAAATAGTGCTTTTTTACAAGTGTTAGTTAAAATAACGAGCGCAGCGAGGTATCTTTTTAATACCTCTATCAAAAAATCCAAGAAAAACAGGAAAATAGTTTTAAAAATATCGAACCAAAAGCACTTCTCGCAACACACCATCTTTACACTATAAATCAAGGCGGCTGGTAAATGAAATAACAATCGTGTCCATGTCTTAATTTTTTGGGCAGGAATAATTAGATTTTTTCAATACTACTATTTTTCGCTATTTCTCTTTAATTTTGGGTAAAAAACGGACAGAAATCTTTTTTTGCACCTGTGATCAAAAAAAAAAAAAGATTTTTTGCATCGGTAACCAATAAAGCCATGCTTTAGTTATCTGCAGACAGTTACTAAAATCATGTTTTTGATGAAGGTTTAAAAAAAAACATTTTTTGCACTTTAGAGACAAAAAACGTATTTTTTACTCTCACATGAGAAACAATAATTTCACTTTTCATGCCTAGAAACTTAAATGGAACTTTTAGTCCCTAGGGACTAAATATAAAATCCGAAAATACGGAATCTTGTTTTCACGGGTGCCATTCCACAATAACAATATTTAACAATAACAATATTTTTAAGAACCCAGCAAACTCATCTGTTACATTAATATGGTATTTATGTAAATCTAAAATGAAAGAATATACATAAAAAAGTTTTCGTAAAATATACGTAATATTTACATAACATAACTTGTTTCTTCAATTACATTTTATTTACGTAATAAGAAGGGAACTTTGTGTATGGCATTATGCAGAACATGAAAGTTATTTTTACCTCGTTATGACATTAGAAGTATATAAATATTATATACACAATTTGACTTTAATTTTATATAAATTTTATATTTGAATACGTACTATTTATATAATATTTATATTATAAATTTATATAGTAGTTACATAAAGAGTAGGTACGTTATTTACGTGACGTCAAGTTTATCTTGATGTTACTGGTAAGAGATATAAATATTATGTAAAAAGTTTACCCCAATATTACTTTACGATTTACTTTCTAGTTACTAGTTAATCGATATCTACCGTTTCCCAATTATTTGTTGCCATGTATTATTTACGTTATTTTAGTTACATATTATTTACGTAAAAAGTAGGGAACTTTGTGCGTGCGGCATTATGCAGAACATCGAAGTTACTTTTTATCTTGTTGTAATTTCCAGTTTACATAAAATTTATTTAACAAAGTAATCATGTGTTGTAACTTTTACGTAATATTTACATAACAGTATTGGCTGGGAAAAGGCAAAACAAATCCCTAAAGTGCAAAAAATTGTATATAAACCGCGTAAAAAATTATGATTGTTTTAGTGCAACCAAAGGTTCCAAATTCCCAACATAGTATAAACCACGTGACAAAAGTGTCTTTTTATCCCTCGATGAATTTGGTCTTCAGTCAATCTTTTTTACATAAAATCATTCGTGAACGGCACCAAAATAAAAAATCCCTATTCCTGCGGGTTCGGGATTTTTTCAGTGGCACGCACGTATGGTTTTATTAAAAAATTGGCTTCATACAAACTTTTAAAAAATTTTCGGAAATATTTTATGCACCCGTTATATTTTCTACTCGTATACAAACGTTTAAGTTTTTGACATTTTTAATAGTCAACAATGGTACGTAAATTAAAAATATACTCATCGATTTTTGAATCATTTACAAGCAAAGCGTGTAGAAAATGTGATTTGCCGCAATGTTGTGAAAAAAAATTTCCGCACGGAAATGTCAAAAACCAGTTAATTGCATTAATAATGGTTACTATTGATGACAATTGCTTGTTTATTTATTGTCAAAGTGATGTAGTTGTTTCTTGTCGAATTTCCCTTTTTTTATTAAAACCGTAAAAAAAACAAAAATGAGCCTGAATCTGGAAGAAAACGATCTGTAAATGAAGCATCGAAAAATTACTATAATTAATTAAAACAACGTTTCTGATTTTTTGTTCCCTCCGTTTTCCACACGCTGGTAGAAAAACAATTGTTTCTAACGCTTGCGGAAAAAGTGGATTTTCCACACTTGATAAGAAACTAGATATTTTCGAGATGTAGCGTCATAATCTTGCACAGGTTCAGTTATTTTGTCACCGCCTTATAGTCTCGAGCCTATTTTATATAACAGATACCCTTAATGACTATAATAATAATCTTCCAGAAACCTATAAACCTTTCACAAAAACATACCTGGTCCTAAACGGTGAGAAGAGACACATGTAGGCGTAACTCTTCCTTTTTAAGGGCCTTCAGATAGGGCGACGGACCAAAAATGTGTCATACGAGATGAGCTTTCATATGAAATACTGCGCATAAAATACAAAAAGGCGAACGGCTCAAAAAAGTTGGTTTTTACGCGCTCGAGACACCTGCTTTTTTGGTGGGTTCAGACGCACAATTAACAGATGTGCTTGGCAATGATAAAGGTTCGGGCGACACTTGTGACATAAAAGACCAAGATTTTTTTATAGGAAACCAACGAAGGTAGTCATATTCTTGCTGGAAAAAGTCTTTAAAAGACATAGCGGTTTTTTTTTTAATTTTTAATATTAAAATAAATAAATATCAATAAAATTTTAATAATTTGGAAATGATTTTACCTACGACCGACGAATAATACTATTTTCACAACCATCTCAACAGGATTTTAATAGCTCGTTTACGGTCCAAGGATAATAATAAAGTTTAGGCGTAAACCACAAGATGGCGTGACAAGCGATGAAACTTTATTTTATAAGAGTAATGTGAATTAATTTTCTATATTTTTAAGGCAACAAATATTTATTAAATTAAAATTTGCCGTAAATAAATCCAATGTAATAGAGAAATAGTGGTCAGGTTTTTTGTCAGTCTGTTACCCTTACCTTTATTCTGGGCAGGCGCAGTATCGCTCTGTCAGGCTGTTATCTTTATTAAAGATAACCACTGGCGCTAATTAGCGTCGAATAGCGACTACCTTTACCGTTAAAAAGACAACCAATCAAACTTGATGTGATTCTGTGGTGGAAGATTTTTAGGTTATAAAAGTTTGTTTTGTTTTACAAAAATTTTGTGTATATGGATTTTATTTTTTGTTAACCATGTTTATAGTAGTAGTGGAGTGCTTTTTACCGTTTTTATTTTGGTAAGCAGATGAGTAAGTACAAATAAGTTTGCAGAGGCTCGATTTTTTCTCCACCAAAGATACCTTGCAAAATAATTCGCCTGACTAAATTTATATTGGGGTGTTCGTCTCCCAGTCCTATCACTAAAATACTAAATTAATATTTGAATTATGAAAAGACTTGAGAAAAAAACAACAAAATTTAATAAGAAAGTAAGGTTATGTTTACCGCCAAACGATTGACTACGTTCAAAAGCTCTATTTTTAACCTCTTAAAGTTGCCTTTATTTACGGTAACGGTAACCATAAGAGTAACGAAATTTGCTGTTAAACTGCCTGACCAAAATCTTGTTTGAAAACCTTGTTTTGAAAAAATTATAAGAAAAGTCCCTTAGTAACCTTATTTGGTTTGACGTTTTAGATAGAAGGTCATAGAAAATTCAGGTTATGAAGGTTGTTGACTTAAAAGTGTTCGCGTTTGATATTTTTGATAAATTCTGATATTTTGAAAGTATAGTACACTAACTCGCATGTTATGGTCATTACACGCTTAGATAAATTAAAACACTCGCCTTCTGCTCGCGTCTCAAACTTCTCTCTCTCTCTTCATAACATGCTTGTTATGTAAACTACTATTACGATGTGCAGTATCAGTAACTAAGCTGGTATTTAAATACATAGATATTTTCTCTAGGATCAAAAAAGGATAATAGTTATCCAGGTATCTAGACTTACGAGCGTTTAACGCCCGCGGCGTGAAAATAAAGACCCGAGCCGATAGGCGAGGGTTTTTATACGCTGATGTCATTAAACGCAATTTAAGAACGAGATACATACAATGTTTTATGCACAACCCTGTTTTTTAGGAGAAAAAAGACTTCTTTAGAATCTACCTAGTGAGAGGTCCGTTTTTGAGATTTGACATTTCAGTGTAACAGGAGCACTATCATGTTCATTTTTTCTTATGGACACATGTTTTTTTTCTCTTGCCGTTTGGTTCATAAAAGATGACAGATATTTTGCAACCTCATTTAAAAAACAAAGAAAAAAGGTATTTTTAAAATAACAGGTGAAGTTATTTGTTATTTCCAAAATATCTTGAGTAAGTTAAAAGCAAAAATTAAATTTGAGCTGATGATGGTCAATAAACCCAAAACGTCAGATGAGTTATCAAAATAAGCTTGCAAAATGTTATCTGTCATCCTTTATGAACCAAACGGCGGGAGAAAAAAAGGATGTGTCCATAAGAAAAAATGAACTTGAGAGTTCTCCTGTCACACTGAAATGTCAAGTCTCAAAAACGGAGCTCTCACTAGAAAGATTTCAAAAAAGTGCCTGTAGAAATTTTTAAGCGTTTTTTAACAGATTTAAGAGTAAGGGCGCAGAAAACTAAAAACTAAAAATGAAGATTTCGGTTTTTTCCGCCTATCTCCGGAACTACCCGGAATTTGTAAACTTTTGTTTTTGTTCTGAGCAAAGCATCAAGTTGCGAAACTTTTCCCTAATTTAAACCTTTTCGTATCTCGTACCGTTTAGGAGATCCCCATGGTGAGCATCGAATTTGAAACACCCTGCATAAGGACTATTTTTTGTGGCGTTCGGAGAAGAATATTGCTGGCGTTCTTCAAACTACAGCAACTGCATCTTTAATTTTAAGTTGGATTCATTTGTACCTATAATTATGTAATTTGTTTATTGTTGTTCTTGAAATAAAATTTTTAAAAATAAAATAAAAGCTTCGTTTTCAGTACTATTACAGCATCTATGAAAAACTGAAAGAAAAAACATATCTAGGTAAAAAATCTCTTTGTATTGAACGAACAAAATGCAAGCCAAACTGAAAAGTCCAAATTACCTACTATCAAATTTCATCAAAAATCACTTTAATGCTCGCGGGCGTTAAGTGAGCTCGGGCATTAAAGTGTCACTTATCGCTCTAAAACTCGGGCCGTAAAAGGCATTTTAACGCCCGGTTGAGCATAAAAAAAGTTTTATCATGAGGTTCGTACGTTCTTTCGACTTTTAAAATTTCTTGTCGATAATACTATAGTTACATAAAATATTATTTTGACTATGCGATATTCATACATTAAAAAATGTGAATTTTTGGGTTAAATTTTTCATAAGAAATTTTGAACGTGTAAAAAATGGCAAATTTAGTATAAATTTCGCAAAAAGTTTACCTTTGCCACCTTTATGATAAGGTTGGTAACAAATCTATAACTAAAACTATATCTCATCCCTCCTCGGCAGTACCAACCGACCTTTCCAAAAATATTTCACAAATAACGTGAAAGAGATCAAAATTTCGAAAGACGTTTCTGCTCAATTTCAAAAAATGTTTGCTTGTGACGCTGTAACATCATTGATTGTTACAATTTTGGTTAAACATAAAACATTTTTTTTGTCAACAACATTAAAATCGCGTAAAAAATGGAATTTTTACTATAATTTTCTCAAAGATTTCGCCTGAGGCGCAGTTGAGACATGAATTTAAGAACTTAGATTGGTTTTCAGTTGATATATTAAATTTATTTTTTTCGTACTTACCAATACGTAGTAAACCGCCCCCTTTTGAAAAGCTCTGACCTCACCCTATAGCGTTGAATATCCCCCCAAGACCAATCTCTGCTTACACCGTTGGATCTATGTGTTTTATGGCGAGGTTACCCAACTTTTCATATTGGTAATTAATAAAGGATAACCACAAGTTTAGTGTTAATACATAATTTAACAGCACCTGTTTATCCAAAGGTTCATAAGCATCAAAAATTTTGATAATTGACATACCAAATTGACAAACGAGAAGTACAAAAAAATTTTTTCGTTACCTAGCTTCAGTAGGTCTTCTTCCTAAATTTTTGTTTTTACTCCTATTTTGAGATCAACCAACCAATATTTTTTCTTTGCTTTCGACATGGACGTTTTTATATTATAGTGAATAAAGTTAATGTTAACCAACTTTAAAATTATGCACTGTGCTTATGAATAGTGTATAGTAACTATGAAAACTTTATTTATGGTTTGCAGTGGATCAATTCTCAATTTTAAATACCTCTAACTTTGTCCCAGCTCCTAGGGGCTGTAAGGAGCGGGATCTCACTTTCACCATTTTCATGTTCCAGAAAATTAAGTGTTTTTCTGGAATATAGAAATGGTAAAAATCTTGCCCTCGTGCGGCCTTTGGGAAAAGTTGGATGTAAAAAATATAGGCTCTTAGAATGTAACAGTGGGATTTACTAAGATCTAAGATAGTACCCCCCACAGGTCTAAATATTTACACCTGTGGGGGGCACTAAATTTTAAAACCAATTTTCAAAAAACACTTACCCATACAGAAAGGACACAAAGTTATTGATTATTTTGTATTTTTATTGCTAAATATCACTGAAAAACTGCTTTTCTGTCAAAAGAAATACGATATTTTAGCATAAAATGCCCTAAAACTAATTTTTTTTGACAGGTTTCAAAATGGCAAATGGTGAATACGCCAAAATTTTGGCACATAATAGCTTCATAATATTTGTTTGAAGTTATAAAATTGGTGATTTTTTAGACCACTTCTGGGGGGTGGTTTAAATTTATAACTCCCAGAAAGGATTGTTTTGTGGCAATAGGTAATAAGTTCGTTCATAATTTCCCTAAGTAACCGTTTTCACAAAGATTATTTTACCTTATTTACCTCCAATTTTGTCCAGAAAAACGCCATATTTTGAACCCGTTTTCAGCACAAAAAATATATTTATGAGGGCACTATGAGGCAAAACAAACATAAGTGAAGGTCACTGATTATGCACGAAAAATATACCAAAAAAAAAACCCCAAAACAACTATATTAATTTATTTACAAACTGAAATTAAAACATTGAGGTTATTTAAAAGCTCAGTCAAGAAAACTTTCCTTACTCAAAACCCACTCATTTTAAAGCTGTAGCTTTCATCAGTAGAGGTTGGTGCAAGCCAAGGTGCAAGCAGAGGTAAAAGATCCGAACTCGCTGTTTGTGATTGAACGCAGCGCATTTAAGTTTTTTAATACATTTCATAAATAAAAACACCTTTTAAATAAATACAAAATTAATCTACTCCTTATTTTATTATTACCCATCTAAGGTATTAATTGGAAAAATTAATTAACAAGGGTAAGTTTTAATTAGAGTGACATATAACCCCAATTTTAATTTGTTCTACAGAGTGTTTACTATTTAAACCCCGCGTGGGTTTAAATTTTTTAATTTTCTTTTTTTCTAAATTGAAACTTTCCTCTTAAATCCAACAAAAGATCGTGTTAAGATGATTACTGAATAAACAAATTTATTAAAATTCATTTTATAAATCAAATTATGTCCAAAACTCAAGGATGGTTGGTTTAAAGTGCTTAAAACCAGAAATTTCACTTAAACTTAGGACCGTTCTAAAATAAACTAAACCCTTGTAATAAGTCCCACCGTAAGTGTCTTGACACCAACAAAAAATTTTGCACTTTTTGAATTTGGTATAGCAAATTGTGAACAAGTTATTCGAGATTTTTTAGCTCCTGTTTGGGGGTCGCCCCTGGGGTTTAAGATTTCTATATTTCATAATATTTGTTAAACCAAATTCATGAGTTTAAATCGGAGTGTTTTCTGGAATATCAATATATCATCATATCAAAATGATGAAAATTAGATCTCGCGCGCCCCCTCCTACAGCCCCTAGAGACTGGGGCAAAGTTGGGGTATTTAAAATTGAGAAATGGTCTACTGCGCCCCTGGTGGTACATTTTTGTTGACATTGGCTGAAAGATAAGTGAAATATAATTTTTTAATTGAAATCGACCAAAATTTTAGCCCTAACCTAGGGGGCCATGTTGACAGCAAATAATTTTTTTTATTGTAGTTTGTAGGTAAGAATATGAGCTACCAACTGACTAAGACTCAGATATGTAGGTGCATTAGTATACATACTACATATGTAATTTTCTTTGACTACAGCATTTTTGGGGCTATTAACAGGTTAAACTTGGATGAGCATCCCAAAAGGAACACACAAAGAACCAAAGTGAAAAGATAAATGATTAAACGATGTTTCGCTCTGGGTAACCAGCGTGAGCTCGTCAGTGGTTCCACTGGTCACCCTCCCCATACATCATTAAACACCATCATACACTTTGATTTCCAACTTTGAATCACTCACAAATAGGCATCGTTCCGGCGTGTTAATATTTCCAATAGGATTATGCTCCTAAGGCACTTAAAAATAAAAAAAAAAGTTAAAAAACCTCCAAGTCAGTTACATCAACCGAAAAGAATCTAAAAACAAACGATCTTCATCAATTTTTGGAAACATAACTTCAAAATACGAAAATTTTACTCCTAAAATTTAAACAAAATAATCACGTAACTTTTCTAAGATTAATGATATCTAACCACTGTTCAAATCTTTCTAGGGAATTTTGAATCACCCTGTAGTTAGATTAAAAACGACATGCGTCCCATAGTCCTAAACCTTAATCCAAAAGTCCCTTTTAAAACTATTCACACGTTTCCAATAAAACTGAGCATCATATATATTTCGGAACCTAAAAAAATCCTTTACAAGATTATTAAATTAAAACTTATATAATCCAACTAAATAAATGCATAACATTCATATATGCACACCTAAGTAAAGCATTACTAACCCAGATTAAGTAAACGAACTTAAAATTGTTAATTTTCACGGTCAGATTTACATAAAGAGATTGAAATTAGTATTCTCCAACAAGTAGGCATATGTTTATTAATAATATAGTATGGCATCTCATTTTACTTTCATTTGAATGTCGAATCAGTATGTTTAAACAAAATACTTAAGCGCTATATGCGGCGTTTTTGTTTGTTTATTTTTCAGTATACAAATTTATTCATTTAGGATTCCTTCATTCGTTTTTTCTTTAAACTTTGTTGAAAGTACATTTACAGGCATGATTAATCTAAACATTTAATTTATTATTTCGATTTTCTTTTTGTTTTTTGCACATCTAAATTCTAATTTTCCTTACAAGCTTTTTCTACATTTTGATTCACTATTTATGCAATTTTTTGATTAATTTAACACTGGGGTGCCGGTTTTTTGTGCACAGAGAAGTTAGTTTACGACCAGAATGTGCATGCAGTTGTAATGTTTATAATTCAATGAACCCACTTACCCAGCAAACACATCTGTTACATTAACATAGAATTTACGTAAATCTGAAGTCAAAAGTTTTCATAAAATTTAGGTAATATTTACATAACATAGCTTTTAATTAAATTATATTTACGTAATAAGAAGAGAACTTTGTGCATGGCATTATGCAGAACATGGAAGTTATATTTTAGCTTGTTGTGACATTAGAAGTATAATATAAATATTACATAGACAAACTGACTTTAATTTTACATAAATGTTACATTTTTACCTTTCGATTTACTTTCTAGTTGCTAGTTAACCGACATCTGCAGTTTACCATTTTTTTGTTGCCATTATTTTAATTACATATAATTTACGTAAAAAGTAGGAAACTTTTTACCTCATTGTGACTTCCATATGTTGTAACTTTTACGTAATATTTACGTAGTATAGCAATACCAGTTATTGCCACTTAATCGGTAAAAAAATGATGATGACGATGTCCTGATGTGACCAAACAAGGTTAAACCTAGTCGACAAACCGGAAAATGAAAGAAAAGTTAAGATTTTTGGATGCCATTTATAATACAATATATTTTATTACCGCTTAGACTATAAGAAAATGATGATGGCGCTGTCCTGATAAGACCAAACAGGGTTAAAACTAGTCGAGAAACTGGAAAATGAAAGAAAAGTTAAGATTTTTGGATGGCATTTATAATATAATATTTTTTAATGATAGCATATGTTAAAAAATATAAAAAAATAAGGCCATACATTCAATATATAAACCTTAGCTTGATCAAAATTAAATTCCTTAAATATGCGTTCAAAATGTACCCCTAGCGACATCGTTAGTTTAAACCCAAAAGGACAGGCAGTTAAAAATCGATTTTAGCTTCATTGAAAAGTAAGGGGTGGAAAGAAGGGTTAAAGATTCCTGTGTTCTAAAGGGGGTTGGCATATTGATATTTGCATTTATTGTACAGATAAATTTTGTATCGACACGTATCTACAGTATCTGATTATGATTTTTTGTAGAGCAGTGGCGCACCGAGGGGGGGGTGGAATTAAACCCTCTCCGCCCCCCGAGAAGGCAGGTTACAATTGACACAATCAAATAACAGCAGAAATAAAATATAAATAGGGAATAAAATATAAAAGCCTGGACTTTAATTTTTAATAAAAATCTTTAGAACATCATAGTTTGCAAGATTTTTTGCCTGCGGCGCTATAACACCTTTCATTTTTATAATTTTGGTCTCTTTAATGTAATCAAAACATTTTGCTTGTGATTTGGTGTCAAAAATGGCATTTAAGTGTCATTTTCGCAAAATTTTTTAGCATTTTTACAAGTAAATTAAGGATAGATAAACAACTCAAATTCCCATCCGTATCTACGATTTTAGTTTAATTTTAATTCAAAAATTCATTTTTAGTGTTATTTTCTCAAAAAATTTTGTCTTTGGCGCATTGAAGCGTGATATTGTTATCAAATTTTAGGTAAATAAACAATTTAAGTTGGGTAGCACCCCCCCCCTCTACATTTGAGCCTAGGTTTGCGGTTGTAAGCCCCGGTTTTCTTGTATCAATTATGGTCACATTTTTACTTCAAATTAAGTTTTTTTTATTATTTATCCTGAACCCCCCCCCCCAACGTCAATTCCTGGGTACGCCACTGTGTAGAGCTTATTATGACGAAACGTCCCAACGAAAATGCAACAACACGGTTCTTATAGGGAATACCTTCATCAATATTACAAATTAAATTTTCTTCTCGGACTTATATGCCTTTTTCTCTGAAACAGAAAAACTGCAGAAATGTGATTTACAAAGAGTCAACAAGTGATGGCCCATGGTAATTAAGCTAAAACTCTAATTATTATTAATTTAAAATGTATTACCAATATAACAGATATGGAGACGCTTTTAAAACCATGAGTCTTATCATTCAATATTGATTTTTTTCAAACTGGACTCTAGATACATGTTAGTATGAAGTTATTGAAGACCATTATTTACGCTTGAGCCCTGAGGTTGACATGCAAATATATAACGGGCTTCGTCATCTTTAATACTTACTATGCTGATTTTCTTGTTTTTTTTATTTAATTCTAGATGTGAAGGAATCCAAATGTGATTTTTTACAAAAAATTTTCAAAAAGATTTTATTAAGAGTAGATAATCTTTTTTTTCTGTCAGTAACCTTAGATCAAGAAATGTCTTGTGACGTTCAGAACGGGTCATATGATATCCATATTGGAGTCAAATCAATATCAGAATTGGCTGAAATTTTGTAAAAACTAAAAGGCGGGAAGCACTTTTTTGATTTTAGCTTATAAAAAAAGTGCTCCGAGTCTTGTCTTGTTTTCACAAAAAGTATGGATAAACCGTTTTGAACGTCACTTCGACTTTTCTGAATTAAGTTCACTGACGGAAAAAGAGAATATCTACTCTTAAATTATAATTTTGCTGTTATAGTCTGGAGGAAATCAAAGAAAGGTAAAAATGATTGGTACAAGAAATTTTTTCACTGGTTTGGTTAGCCCAGATGCTCTATTTTAAGAATCCGATTGATGCCACTCTAGCACCCTTAGGAGTGAAGTGAAAAAAAAAACATAATAGGTAACTGGCACATTATTTTAGTCGACTTTGAGTCGCTCGGGGGTACCCCAACGGAGGGGGGGGGGTTAATTTTATGCAAAAAATCGACCTACTAACATAGACATGTATTACATTACATTTTTTTGGGGGTAATCTAGAGTGGTAGGGGCGTCTTTATGGGGCAAACAAACTGTTTATGTGAGGACTTAATGAACAAACTTTATTTAAGTTTTCTTACAGATTTCGACAGTTCTGCTCAACCCAATTATAAAAATAATTAATGACATTTGGGCATCATCCACCATTTTGAAATATTTAAGATATATAAGTATTTTCGCCAAGATAGTTACAGCCAAATATTTTTATAACAACATATTTGGATTCAGCCGACCCAAGAACCACATAATTGATGTATCTCATGCATATATATGCTTCTCTTTTGATTTTTGGACCACGACCCGTCACGGCCGCCATCTTGAATATTTCAAAATGGGGGATGATGCCCAAAAATAATGAATTAGTTTTATAACAGGGTCGAGCGGAGCTGTCGAAATCTGCAAAAAAACTTGAATAAAGTAAGTTCGTTAAGTCTCCACATAAACAGTTTTACGGCTTACCGCATAAATACCACCCACTCCTTCAAATTACCACCGATGTTTTTTTAAACTACAGATTTGTATTCAGCGGACCGAGAAACTCTAGAATTGATGTATTACATGCCTATGTCATTAGGTTGATTTTTTTCATAAAATCAACCCCCCTTCCATTGAGGTACCCCCCAGAATAAAAATAATACCGGATTTGAATTTAGACGACTGAAATCCAAATGAAATGATATTCCACGCACCAATATCTTGTTCAGATATATTTTTGCCCAAGGATGTCCAAGGATGCCAGAGTGGCATCAATCGGATTCTTAAAATATAAACAAAATCATTCATTTCCCACTTGACGCAAAAATCGTGGTTTGGCAACCAGACTATTAATGAATACAAAAAAAAAACTGCTTATCACCCGATCAATATAATTCGAATAAACCTGCTTCTTTAAAAATTTGGAACCAACGAAATATAGAAGATATGGTAAAAAGTTTATAGTGCATAAAAAAAAATACAAGATACTTTTTCTTTTGGGTTAGAAAGCAGTGGCGCATCGAGGGGGGATTGGGGTTAAACCCCCACCCCCCGAGAAGCCTGGTTATGGTCACATTTTTACTTCAAATTAAGGTTTTTTTTTTTAATTATTTATCCTTAACCCCTCCCCCTCCCATGGAGAATGTAAATTTTTAAAGACATCCGGCAACCCTTTTTTTTATATACATTTGACAAATCGTTCATTAACCTAATTAACGAATATCTAACCAAGAAATAAATAATGCAAATAGAAATAAACCTATTTTTTCAATAACGATCAGGTACATACATATGTTAAATCTCTAAATTCTGTATCTCTCTAATTCTTTGTCTGTTTCCTTGTTTTAGCATCACTCAAAAACTACTGAAAGGATTTTGATAGGAGTTCCACCGCTGGATTCTTTGGATTCCTAAACAGGACATAGACTTTATTTTATCAAAATCGGTTTACAGAAACAAAAATTTATGACAAAAATGATTATGACAGGAGGGAGAGGAGGGTCATACACATATGCCCCGACAGCCAGGCTGTCCTCAAAGCTCTAAGTGCACCCAAAATAGTTAGTCTGGTGGAGGAGTGCGACTAAGCCCAAGATATTCGTGGATGGTCTAAATGTAGCCTGAACTAAATGGCCCTTAGGCAAGACCCGAAAGGACATTGGACTGCTAACAGGGATGCTGACTGGGAACAATCGGCTGAACAAACGTCTGGCGCAAATGAGAGTAGCAGGAGATCTCTTGTGTCTCGCTTGCGGACTCAAAGAGGAATCGGCGCAGCACTTAATAGCAAAGTGCGATGCATATGCCCGATCAAGGCAGCTAAAGTGGGGATTTCCCACAATAGAAGAAGAAGAGCTGCACTCGCTCAAATGGGTCGACAACTGAACTTCGTAAAGAAGACTGGGAGGCCCGGAGAAAGAGTTGCAGCGGAAGTAGGGGCCGGTCCACGGGCCGCCCCTATACTACTACTGCTACCACTATGACAAAAATTAAAACCGTGAAAACAGCGGGCGAAGCGGGTTATTCGACTGGATCGAAAGGTAGGAGGTGCAGATGGTGAAGGACAAGGGGCATAAGGTGGAGGGGGAGGAGGAGAGCTACAATTTTAAACACTTGAACGAAGTCGCGGCCAACTAGCTAGCTTACTAATATGGAAAACATGTGGTTCGCCTACAACAACGATATCGGTGAAAACCTCAAAAAAAAAGACCTAGTAGAATCAAAAAAAAATCCGCTGCCGATATCCTATAATAGAAAACTATAATAGTGAGATCGTGTCATACAGTGTAATTTTAACCCAAATACTTATCTGCTTTTTATGTTTTGCCTTTCACCAAAAATATTAAAATTATACACTATGTTTGTCACTGCAATTTTTCACAATTTCATGGTTGCTCCTTCCATAAATTTCATAGTCATCAATTAAAAAATACGTCCACAAGCTTCTTAGTTAGTTTAAACGCGTCCGAGGTAAAGATGTTGGAGGATTTTGGAATGCATATCCAAATTTTGTGAGACGCACTTATCGCACCCATTTTGAGACAGGTCACAGAATAAAATTATCAAAACTCTTTTTTGTCAACGAGCCTGAGTTGCACAAAACTTCATAAATAGGGATATTTTGGAATGCTTGCTTGACACTTCGTAGTGGTTGTGGTAATTACTGCGTCTGCGCAATAGTTAAACGTCATTACGTAGTGGTAATTAACCACTAGCACTGCCGTAAGCTACGAATCCATTTCGTTGTGGTTGTGGTTATTTTTCTGGTTAGTTTTAGAGAATTCTGGCGCAGTTAATTTTAAAAATAATAAAATATTATCAGGTTCCCACATATAAAACACTTATTTTGTAAAATTAAGTCAATTTTTTTTAGTGGTTGTTAAACACTACCAGAGCGGCTGTCAAAGTTGTCAAAATTTTAAGCGTTCCAAAATATCTCTAATGATTAAATTTAGTTTTAACCAAAAACTAATTCTGAAAATGTTTTTATATTTAGTTTTATATTTAATTGTTAATGTCAATTAATCACGTGGATAGGGCTAATAGCTAAAGCATGGCGTCAGCAGGCTGTTAATTCGACGCCATACCTTCGTTTGAACAATTTTTCCTTATGAATTAAAAACCGGACCAAATTAAAATTTTGAAATTAATTTCCTCTAATTTTTTACAGTTTCATGATACCTTCTGTACCATTAACTGAAAAAAGCCCTTAGATTTCATAGTCATCAATTAAAAAATACGTCTACAAGCTTCTTATTTATAGTTTAATCGCATCCGAGACTGAAAGAACGGGATACGAGAGAAGTTACCTTTTCAAGACGTACGGGTGGCAGAAAAAACTGACAAGAACTTTGAGATACATGTATAGTGCATCGCTTAACAATCTGCAGTTTTTTTCTGGGGAGTTCAGATTCTTTAGCAATATAAACACGAAATGCCTGAAAAAAAGCAAAACATTTTAGAGGGACTGTTTTTATACTTTAATTAATTGTGTGGTTTTTGGTGGGCCTCAACCCACATAGCACAAAGCTTAGTAGGCCGATTTTTACGTTTTTTTTTTTTCAAAACGACGTTATTTCGGTGCGATTTTACCATGGTTTTAAAAGTAACGTAAAAAATTGACCTATTAAACTTAAACAAGTGTGTGTTTTTCACGTCTTTTTGCTCTGTTCTATGTGGGAAAAAGCGACAAAAATTGTAGATGAATGTAAGGGATATGTTTAGTAGTATTTCAGAATTTGACCATTCAGTTTAAAAAAAAAAGTTTTTGAAAACTCTAATGCCATTTGCTACAACTACAAACTACTTTTAGGGTTAGCAAACAACTAAATATTTTTCTGGAAACAAAAACAGGATCAGCAAGAAAAAACAGATCTCTTCCTTTCTAATTTGCCATAGTTGAATACTACCATCTTAAAATTTGTTAGGGTTGATTTTCAATCTTTGTTAACAAGAGAATTGTTGGCGGAGAT
The DNA here is from genome assembly GCA_963921995.1 of Oxystoma pomonae. Lineage (NCBI taxonomy): Eukaryota > Metazoa > Arthropoda > Insecta > Coleoptera > Brentidae > Oxystoma > Oxystoma pomonae. The sequence goes on along the minus strand of OY998166.1, from coordinate 85,636,110 downwards.
AAAGTGATTTAAATTTTGTTTAAAGTTAGGAATCTGTCAGAAAAAAAGTTCAGTTAAGAAATTATGTGAATGGTCTCTCGGTTGCCAGAAGGGGAGAGTTTTGCATAATTTTATAAACTTCTTGAGAATAATAATTATAACTAATTATTATAAGGATGACAATGGTGTAAATTATCATTCACTCTGAAGGCGAGGAGGTTTGCTAAACATGAAGGAACCAAATCAGCATCAATGGAATGTTTAAAGAGGACGTTTCCAGAATGTCTAGAAAGGACATACCTCACTGAAGGAGTTCCCAGAATGTCCAAATGAAATATCTTTAAAAAATGTATTTTAAGACGTTTTTAACGGCAACCAGATAGGTCCTGTAGCTATATTAGAGCGTTGGATTAACTTTTAACAGACATTTTTTTATTTGCTAGCGCTCAAAAGTCAAAATTTTTTACATATTATTTTCTTTAATGCTTTATAAGTTTTTGCAAGAATTTTGTTCAAAGTTTATTTGCACTTGTTCTCGTACTGTAGTATAATAAGGGCACTGGTCAGAAAAAGATAACTTTTGGGTTAAATATGTTAAGAAAGATTTTGCTTGTACAAACTTGTGGTCTTGTAAGTATTATTGTTTACTTTCAATTTTTAAGATATTTTGGTTTTATTCTGAACTTATTTAATCCGTCGCGATATGGATTTCTGTATTGCCCTTAAGGCAATAGTTTCTCCCAGATTTTAAGTAAAGAAAAAGTACAACTGACAACGCCTTGTTTTTTAATTTTTTTTAATCTTTTGCCAGAGTGCACAGGGAAAACTAAACATGAAAATTAGCTGAAATTTTGTAGAGGTGATCATTTTTAAATGCTTAACAAAAGTATCTGAAGGATTTTTCAAAATTCTCAATTATTTTTTCCTCAGAGTAAAAGCTCTGGTGCTGTCATCTATCCCAAAAGCCTCAAAATAATTGCGGTTTAGAACAAATCTGATTTACAAAAAAAATATAAACATACTCACAATTTCCTCTGGATTACATTTTTCCTTTTTATATTTCCTTGCTTTAGCGAAAATATAAACTAAGTTTCCTTTTTTCTAAAAGCCTGTGCACTCCGGAAAAGAAAACCAATAAATCAATCACACTTCATTGAATTTGGAGACACACGCCGTTCAAGTGTTGGCCGATAGACCGCAGAATTTATACGATTCCATGGTAACTGCAGGTGTTTTGTTAACAAACTTTAAATTGGGCTGCAGTGGGATAGAAGAGTATTTTTACGTTTTCTGACAGAAAACCATTCGAGGTTATGTTTACCTTTCAAAAATGTGTTTTCAAAAATATTGTTCTAAAACAAATATGAAACCACTCCGCGGGTGCGGTCGCCCGCCGAAAAAGGCCTAGGGCTGCGCGGGCATTAACCCGAGTCTATCAAAAAACCAAGGGAATTTTACTGCCTCGCTGGGATTACTAGGCATTCGCATAGAAATATTCGGAGCCCATAACCCCACATAATTTTGTTTTTATTTTTATTCAAACATTTTTTTAAAATTTAAATTATGTGTTTAGTTATGTGCAATTGTACTAGTTCCAAGATTTGGAGCGCAAAGGATAGATTTTAGAACCTCAGTTTAGAAAACACACGGATACTTGAGTACTAACAATACAGGTCAGTAAAGCTTCATCTAGAAGTTGGAAATATTCTTGCTAGTCGTTGACGCTCTTGTTTAAAATAGAATACGAATATTTAATCTAGCGCCAGTAGCCGATTTTTAAATCTGCATGCTTTTAAGTTAACCTGTTGTCGGTATCAGTTACACCGGTACACCCAGTTACTTTAATACGTAGTTGGGTAGCGTCTTTTTAGCAGGAAATTCTGCAATAAATGGTTTTCTTTTATTTTAGTATTTTACTTGGTTTTTAAGAGGCGTAGAACGCGAAAAGTCAAAATAAGTAAAACAAACCCAAAATTTTTGATCCGGTGCTAAAAATATCTGTTGTCCCACTGTGAATCAACATAAATAAAGTTTCCGCGTTGCCATGGAAAACAAATTCAATGACGTAAAATTTTGCAAAAAAATCAGGTCGACATAGTTAAATTGATTTCCCATACAGTGCTGCTAAAAACAATTCCCCAGATTGTAACTACGACCTTAACAGGACTTTACAGGACCTTGGACGCTGTACTATATATATACATATGTGTAATGTACATATTTTCCTTTACCTAAAATCCCCTGGCCCATTTATTATGAGACACCCCGATGTATGCCGATGGTATTATTAATTTTAATTATATTTTGCCGAGCATAAAAATCAGTTAAACTCCGATGTGCGGTTGAAAAGATCCTCCGAACAAAGTATAAGTCTTGTACCCCGCATTTTCAGAGATATAAGCCCCGGGTGACGTCCTCCACTGCTCTCGAACATGCTTATTACAGCCAACCAGACAGATTTTGCCCGAGGTCTTCTCGGTTGGTTGTTGTGCCGCCACAGCAGCCATCTAGATAGTGGCTTTTTGATCGGTATCGATCTCTACGATCATTTTTTTTTCTTGTCTTTTTTTAGTGTTTTATTTCGGGATTTATTTTTCGATGTAACAATTTTGGGCGTTTTGCTTTAACGGAATGGTTTATGGGTCTTTTTTTGGTGTTCAAGGTGATTTTGAGGGTGCGTTCTACTACAAAAACTGACTCAGGTTATAAAGGGGATTGGAATTGAATGAAATAAAGGTTAAGAGATGATTGTCCATGAAAAATAAATAAAAAGAAAGGTTCGTAGATTTCTACTTTTCTTAAATTTTACTTGGCTTTGTTTTGCGCAACAAACCTCCTCCGGAGTGATTGTTGCTGAGCCTTAATATAAGGCGACGTAATACAAACTCCAATTGGGAGTGAAGTTGCTGCAAACGTTGTGTTTTGAACGGTCTTCTTTCAGTAACCGGTACATTTTCGCAGGTTCCGCTTTTTATGTCCTGCTCGCAAATTTCATTCTTATTGATTTTCATCCTTCCCATCAGGCGGCGCGCTGCATATAGCCAAGCCAAGATCCCGCGATGTTTGACGACGAAAGTGGTTTAAATTCTATCCATTAGGTCTTGGAGGCCTGGTCGTAATGAATTGAAAGGCAAAATGTGCGTCCTATGCAACAAAATTCAAATTCAAATTCAAAATTTTATTTACGCTTTCAGCATTTTACAAGAATAATTTTATGACTAATGAAATAATCATTCAGAAAAAAAAAGACATTAACAAATAAAAGTCACATAAAATAAAATACGTCAACAAATTAAATGATCACACATTTTTTTTTATATAAAACTCGTTTATTTCATAAACATACAGTACAAAACATTCCCTAAACCTACATGTTAAAGTTTACAAATTAAAATTAGATCCCTTTATAAAGGGAACAAACTTAAATTCCAACAGTGGGATTTACTAAGATCTAAAATAGTACCCCCCACAGGTCTAAATATTTACACCTGTGGGGGGTACTAAATTTTAAAACCCATTTTCAAAAAACACCCATAGAGAAAAAATACTAAAGTTATTGATTATTTTGTATTGTTATTGCAAAGTACCACAAAAAACTGCTTTTTTTCTCAAAATATTCCATATTTTAGGAGAAAATGCCCTAAAACGAATTTTTTTTGACAGGTTTCAAAATGGCAAATGGTGAATACGCCAAAAACTTGGCACATGTTAGCTTCATCATCTGTGTTTGAAGTTATAAAGTTGATGATTTTTTAGACCACCTCTGGGGGGTGGTTTAAATTTATAGCCCCCAGAAAGGTTGTTCTGTGGCAATTGGTAATAAGTTCCTTTATAATTTCCCTAAGCAATTGTTTTTACAAGTTGTTCATAAATCAATAAAATACCTCCAATTTTTTCCAGAAAAACGCCATATTTTGAACCCGTTTTCACCATAAAGAATATATTTATTAGGGCACTACGAGGCAAAACAAACAAAAGCGAAGGTCACTGATTATGCACGAAAACTGTCTCCAATGAAAAAAATCCAAAACAACTGTACCTATTAATTTATTTACAAACAGAACTGAAATTGAAACATTGAGTTTATATAAAAGCTTAATCATCAAACAAAGCTTTCCACTGAAAAATCGCACTCAAAGGTCTTAACTCTGCAGCACCGAACAGTTTGTTGAGCCGACATGACTCCTTTGTAAACGCATCAGTTGGATTCAGGTCAGTTTTTAGCCGCATTTTTTTTTTAATGACCTACTTTGATGAAATATTTTTATTTGTAGTTTGCGATTGCGATGGGTTTGTGTTTGTAAAGTTTTTTCATACTTTTGATAGATAAAAACCTCTTTTAAATAAATACAAATATATTCTAATTCTTATTTTATGATCATATATCGAAATGGTTTTGTGACAGTGAGTATTAATCGCGAAAATCAATAAACAAGAGTAAGTTTTGATAAGAGTAACATATAACGTCAATTTTAATTTGTTCAACAGAGTGTTTACCATTTAGATCCCCCCCTAGGGTTAAAAAAACGTCTTTTAAATAGAAATTTTCTTCTTAAATCCAACAAAAGACTGTGTTAAGATGATTATTCACTAAAAAAAAATAATTAAAATTATTCTTATAAATCAAACTATGTCTAAAACTCAAGGAAGTTGGTATAAAATGCTTAAAACCAACAATTTCACTTAAACTTAGGACCTGTCTAAAATAGGCTAAACCCTTTTAGTAAATCCCACTGTAAGTGTTTGAACTATTTCATTGTGAATATTTTTATCCAACTTATCTAATTTTTTACTAGTATATAGAATATAACTTTTGTAATCTACTACAGAGATATTTTTGTTTTCCAGTATATACCTTATATTTTCTGCAACAATTAAATTAACAACATTGCGTTTTTGCTTATTTTTTATAACATAATTGACATCTGTAATATCTGATATTGAAAAATATTGTTTGGTTATACTAAAGATTAAGATCAAACAAATAGTAATTGATCTAAAACTAAGAGTACACAAGTTTTATATCATCAACTTCTACATTACAATGGGTATGAATTGTGAATTACTCTATATAACAGACTTTTACAATTATGATCTAAAATATTGCAATAACTACATTCTATTAACATATATACACATTTAGCATCCAGATTAACTAAACATATAATACTTTTTGACCTTATGACTAAATTTGTTTTAGGAATCATGGAATATATCAATGTTACTTTGTTTTATCACATCATTGGAAAGCTTAGACATTCTAGTTAAGGCTGAATTTATACCATAGTGTGTCTTATGATATTTAATATTAAAAAGATCTCTTTTTCTACTGTTAATTGGAGGAATATGAAAGCCAGCCATTGCGAGGAGTTGAGGAGTGTCAATAAAGTTATTTAATAATTTATAAAAGAAACTTACATCAAAGTATTTTCTCCTGCTCTCTAGAGAAGTAAGATTTAATAATTTTATTATTTTATCACAATTGATTTTATCATAAGGAATCTGTAATTTTAGACCAATTCTTTTCAGGAATTTACGTTGAACTCTTTTGAGTTTATCACTGTGCACAGCATAGCAAGAGTGCCATACACAGGTTGTATATTCAAGAACCGAGCATAAAACTGCACAGTAGATCTCTTTAAAAGCATAAATATTATTAAACACCCGCAGGGTGCTAAATACAAATTCAAGCAACCTCATAGCTCTATTAGCGGTAATTTTAATATGGTTGGTAAAAGACAACTCAGAATCCAACCAGACACCCAGATCCTTTACCAGAACCTGCCTTTCAAGAGCAAGAGAGTCCAGTGTATAATCAAAAACAAATGGATTTTTAGAACTACCAAAAGTTCTTACACTTATCTGTCCAGATCTTCTGTTCAGAATATTTTGGCAAACAACGATATTTTGCAGATTGTTCTGTAGTTTTTTATGTCTGAATTGTCTCCTTCCTTAAAAATAGGTGTTACAAAAGGTAGCTTCCACTGTGAAGGAAATTTACCACCATTTAAAAATTTTGCATAGAATCTCCGAGTGAACAAATTTACAATTATTTATTAATATCATAGGTACCCCATCTGGGCCTGGCCCTAAGGTTTGTTTTAAACCTAGGATTTTATTAAAAACGTCAATAGTAGAAACATACAATTCGCCAAGAGTAACAGATCTGTCATATACAAAAAACTCATAAGTATCAGGATATTCCGAGTACACAGATGAAAAATGTTGATTAAACATCTCAGAAATCTCCTGCGGCTCATTATTTTCTTGATTGTTAAAAGACATACATTGAAGGTATTCTGAATTGCCCTTTTTTGAGTTGACAAAACGCCAAAATGATTTTTTATCAGATAGTTTAGTTTCATTTTCATTCAACATTTTTCAAATAAATCTGATGAGAAGTATGAGACATCTCTCTACACTGTGTTCTCAGATTTGCAAATACTGTGAATGAATCAACCGATTTTAATTCTTTGAATTTTTTATTTCATTGTTCATCCACTGAGGAAACTTTGGTGTTTTGTAACGAGAAACAGGTGTAAATATTTCTATTGCACAATAAAGAATATCATAAAACCGAGAAACTGCAACATCAACATCCGTGCACTCAAATAGAAAGCTCCAATCTACGTTCGCTAATAATAAATTTATTTCCACAAAGTTTGAAAGCTTGAAGTTGTAGTAAAAGTAATCAGACATTATATTACTGAGTACAGATTAAATATTAAATGTACACTCAAAAGCAGGATGGGGTGCATCTAGTTTTAGCAATGGATTAGCACAAATTGTGGCCAGAACACTAAAGTGATTGCTAAACAATAAGTTTAAAAAGTTTTCATATTTATTGGGAATTTGAATATTCTGGAACAAACCCAAATATGCAGCAGATATTACAGAAGCTTCATTTGTCAAGAAACTTTCTCTTTGAAATAAAGGATTTTTATCCCTACCAGGGCACGGTTGTCTTACACTGGGATAGGATACCGGATATTAGACTTGATTCTTTCTTCAGAAAATTATTTTTGAAACCTGATATAAAACATTCCGGGAATAATCTTAAAAATCCCAAAATTTTCGATTTTTGGCAACTTTTAACTCATTATATCTCCTATTTCCATTAGCTCTCTCTCTCTCTCAGACCTACTGGTACAGTTAACATCTTCTGGAGATGAAAAATTTTGTGCACCTAGCCAAGCTGTCAAAATTATTTAAGTAAAGGAATACAGCAAGGAGAAATATAATATAAGCAAGCGCGAAAAAAATCCTAAACCACATGCTGCTGTAAAAAATAAATCAGTTCGATAACGCTATAGTTCATAGAGAATAGAGAGTAATAAAACGATTTAAAACCCATTTTCTTGAGCGTACCATTGGCGTAGGTGTTTATATTTGAACCTGATAGCGAAATTGTTTTTTATGCGTGTTCTTTTTTTGCACTATTATAATACGTAGGTATGCAGATAATGCCAAAATTGTTTCAGGTGCATAATTAGAGGATTAAGTTTAAGTGATGGTTAAATAGCAATGTAATAATATAATTTTATGATTTTAAGAATTTTAGATTATTAGCAATTTTTCTTGACTATAAAACATTGACAGTGGATAAGTTGGTAACGAAGAGTTCTAATTTTACGCAATTTGGAAAATCAACTATTAATACTACATGAAGCAAAATTAGAATCATTAAAATCGCCGCTATCAAAGTCTGGGACAAAACCAATACAATTTGATGAGGATGAAAAAAATGCATTAAGGCGGTTAGTTCATTCCTTTTATTCTAGAAAAGAAATTCCCACTGTTAATAAAGTTTATGCTTCAATAAAACAAGATGGTGGGTTTCAAACTATACTGATGATTATCACGAGGATATGAATGGCGATACATTTAAAGAATACTTTCAGAAAATGTGAGACCTAATAACTCCTGGTTCAGTAATAGTAATGGACAACGCCAGTTACCATTCCAGAAACCTTGAAAAAGTACCAACCACAGCATGAAGAAAAGCTGATATTTGTAAGTGGCTTACAGAAAAAAAAACATAGTTTTGAGGCAGATATGGTAAAATAAGAACTACTTTCATTGGTAAATAGGCATAAAGAAAAATTCAATAAGAAAGTTGTCGATGATATGGCTGAAAAACGAAACATAACAGTATTAAGACTACCGCCTTACCATTGTGAACTTAATCCAATAGAATTAATATGGGCTCAAATGAAAGGGTATTTAGCAAGAAATAATACTACTTATAAATTAAAGGATGTGTAAGTGCTTTTTCAAGAATCAGTTAAAAAAATAACTCTAGATAATTGGCATAAATGTGTACAACATATTTTAAAAGTAGAAGAAAAAATGTGGAAACTTGATTGTTTAATCGAGGAAGCTATGGCACTGTTAATTATTTCTTTGGAAGAAAATGACAGTGATGATGAGAGCATTTACTGTTCTTCTGAATCTGAGTAATTTATTTCTATTATATTTTTGACTGATTTTAAAGAAACGTATCTACCTTCATTTCATTTTAATTATTTTTGTAGTTATAATAATTGAAAACCGTATCATTTTTTTTATGTACCAACCATTTGTTTAACCTTAATTTAATTTTTAGGTGTGCTTATTAATTATAGTTAAAACGCCAATCCGTTTTTGTATATATATTATAATATTATTTTTATTCCTGAAATGTATTTTTATTATTTAATTTATAATTTTTTTTTAATAAAGTAATTTGTGTTATTAAATTTCATAGAACTTTCCACATATTTACTATTTTCTTCACTAATACCTATATACCACCGTAGTTAAAATGTACGTTTCCCCCAATTGCGGCGCCTATGAGGATAGTTTATCGCTTGCCTTCTATTGTTCACGGTTGTACTCTGTGGTTTTGGGTTCTATTGTATTCTCCGGTCGAATAGGGTGAGGTATATAAAAATAAAGGATTTTCACTTGAGGTACATTAGAAAGATTTTAAAATTGAAGAAAAAGTGATTAATCACTCACTACAAAATGTATCCAAATTTGCATATTTATTACTCTCTCTTCTTTATAAACAGATTATAGGAAAAAAATTCCAACATTTTAATTGTTTCGTGAACAAAACCTATTTTTTTGGATTTAACTACACCCAAATAACCAATTTTAATAAATTTTAGGGGTGCCAATAACTACTAAAATTAATAATCTGTTTTTATTTATTGGCACAGGTGCCAATAACTTAGTTTCCGCATATTAAAATCCGTTTAATTATTGGCACCAAGTTTTAATTTTTTTATATTTTTTTGTTTAAATTGACCATACTTACTTCCTGTACCTTTTGGTGTTTCAATTGATGACCCTTTCAATGTTTGAACAATTGATGGTGTTCCTACAATAAGCAGCTCTCCACCACATGGTTCTTATTAAAATAATGTTACTGATACACTTCAACAAATAGAAAATGAAGATTTAAAAAATAGCCAAGTAAATATGTTTCCGAAAACGAGTTAAATGATGGAGTAATAAATGTAAGAAGTCAAAAGGTTATAGTTAATCAAAATATGGTTATTACACCACAGTTTTCTCCATCTCCAACAAATAAAAAAGATACCCAGAACATTAACTAAAGAAGAGTTACCAGCTATTTTTTTGAGGAGCTAAATACGATTGGAAATGTTAAACTAGAAAGTTTTTTGCCAAAAACAGTAACACCAGAACGAAAAGGAAAAAACAATCTGAGAAAGTGCTATATGTTTTAACTTCATCCGGGTATTAAAAAAAAATGGAAAAAGAAGAAAAGATCAAAACAGAAAAAAAAATACTAAAACTGAAAATAAAAGAAAAATGGAACTTAAAGCTAAAAAAAAAGAAGAAAAGATCAAAGCAGCGATGCAAGAAAAAAAAGAAAAAAAAGCAGTGCAATGTGAAAAAGAAAGAAATAAACACAAATTTTAATCAAAATGGTGATAAACAAGAAACGAAGAAGCAAGAAGAAAACAAAATATTAACAAATATGGTAATAAATAGAAAGTACCCATAGAAAGTGGCAGGCAATATAATGCGAAGAAAGAAGCACAAAATATAAGTATTAAAAATGTGATAAATTAAATTACGGCTAAAAAAAGGAAGAAAAGATCAAAGCAGCGATGCAAGAAAAAAAAGAAAAAAAAGCAGTGCAATATGAAAAAGAAAGAAATAAACAAAAATTTTAACCAAAATGGTGATAAACAGGAAACGAAGAAGCAAGAAGAAAACAAAATATTAACAAATATGGTAATAAATAGAAAGTACCCATAGAAAGTGGCAGGCAATGTAATGCGAAGAAAGAAGCACAAAATATAAGTATTAAAAATGTGATAATAAAGAACAACTACCCATAGAAAGCAGCAAAACTTCGGAAAAAAAAACATACCAGAAAAAAAAAGTAAACACTTCCAGAAAATATTCTTAGAGAAACTGTGCTTCATATGAAACCTACAAAGAATATTTTATGTATTTTGTTTGTATTAGTAAGAAATTAAAGAATCAATGTATTATTTAAAAAATAAAATTTAGGTTTAAGTTTTTGTACTGAAAAATAAAAAAAATACTGTTTGTTTTCCTTCAAGAAACACAACTTTATTAAGGTGCCAATGACTGTATATGCCAATCAATCCAAAGGAGGTGCCAATAACTGCTAAAATGTAAAAACTAAATTTCATTTGTTATTTGTTTTCTTATATATTTTACAATAAATGAAAACCATAAAACCATATAATGAACGTACATATTAATTTTTACTTTAGATTTCGTATTGTAACTCGTTTAAAGTTCCAATTACTCCCCATTTTACCCTAGAATGAAATCGAATTGCGCTTCTCCGAAAAGTGTCCTATTGTGGGGACCCGAAAATATTTCCTATTTAATTTGAGCATCACTAATTCTAGAGAACTTTTTTTTTAAATAACTAAACCTATGGCCTTTTTTGTTCATGGCCTTCACAAAATTTTTTATAATATAATATGGCGGTATTAAAATCTTTTATGGGGGAACTAATAACAATATTTATCATTACTTAAATTCAACGCACCCACAACATTCACGCTCTCAGACTAATTCCTAATATTATACAGTGTAGGCCAAAAAATTTGTAACTTTTGAACCAATCGCCCGATTTACGAAATTTTTGACTGTTTTTAAAAAAGTTGAAACTTATCTTCAAAATCCAAGATGGCAGAGAACTTTAAAAAATGCGAAATATTTGCGTGCGATCTTAAACTTGATTTTGGTCAATAAGGCAAAAGCACCATACTCTCTTCGCCTACCGAGGTAACACTTATCTAAATTGGTTATAAAATAAAAAAGTTATACACATTTTTAATCAGGAATATTTAGACCAAAAATTGTAATATCTGTAGGAAGGTGGACTGTTTAAGGCTAGCATAACTTGCGACTTAGTGGTCCGATTTTGAAAATTTTAAGCTTTTTGGTAAAACAAGACATGAGTTCTTGCTATGTTTGTTCATGGCCTTCACAAACTTTTTTATAATATAATATGGCGGTATTAAAATCTTTTCTGGGGGAACTAATAACAATATTTATCATTACTTAAATTCAACACACCCACAACATTCACGCTCTCAGACTAATTCCTAATATTATACAGTGTAGGCCAAAAAATTTGTAACTTTTGAACCAATCGCCCGATTTACGAAATTTTTGACTGTTTTTAAAAAAGTTGAAACTTTACTGAAGCAACTCAAAATTTGACATATCTTCAAAATCCAAGATGGCAGAGAACTTTAAAAAATGCGAAATATTTGCGTGCGATCCTAAACTTGATTTTTGTCAATGAAGCAAAAGCACCATACTCTCTTCGTCTACCGAGGTAACACTTATCTAAAGTGGTTATAAAATAAAAAAGTTATACAAATTTTTAATCAGGAATATTTAGATCAAAAATTGTAATATCTGTAGGAAGGTAGACTGTTTAAGGCTAGCATAACTTGTGACTTAGTGGTCCGATTTTGAAAATTTTAAGTTTTTTGGTAAGACAAGACATGAGTTCTTGCTATTTTTGTACATGGCCTTCACAAAATTTTTTATAATATAATATGGCGGTATTAAAATCTTTTCTGGGGGAACTAATAACAATATTTATCATTACTTAAATTCAACACACCCACAACATTCAGGCTCTCAGACTAATTCCTAATACTATACAGTGTAGGCCAAAAAATTTGTAACTTTTGAACCAATCGCCCGATTTACGAAATTTTTGACTGTTTTTAAAAAAGTTGAAACTTATCTTCAAAATCCAAGATGGCAGAGAACTTTAAAATATACGAAATATTTGCGTGCGATCCTAAACTTGATTTTTGTCAATGAGGCAAAAGCACCATACTCTCTTCGCCTACCGAGGTAACACTTATCTAAATTGGTTATAAAATAAAAAAGTTATACAAATTTCAAATCAGGAATATTTAGACTAAAAATTGTATTATCTGTAGGAAGGTGGACTGTTTAAGGCTAGCATAACTTGCGACTTAGTGGTCCGATTTTGAAAATTTTAAGCTTTTTGGTAAAACAAGACATGAGTTCTTGCTATTTTTGTTCATGGCCTTCACAAACTTTTTTATAATATAATATGGCGGTATTAAAATCTTTTCTGGGGGAACTAATAACAATATTTATCATTACTTAAATTCAACACACCCACAACATTCACGCTCTCAGACTAATTCCTAATATTATACAGTGTAGGCCAAAAAATTTGTAACTTTTGAACCAATCGCCCGATTTACGAAATTTTTGACTGTTTTTAAAAAAGTTGAGACTTTACTGAAGCAACACAAAATTTGAAATATCTTCAAAATCCAAGATGACAGAGAACTTTAAAAAATGCGAAATATTTGCGTGCGATCCTAAACTTGATTTTTGTCAATGAGGCAAAAGCACCATACTTTCTTCGCCTACCGAAGTAACACTTACCTAAATTGGTTATAAAATAAAAAGTTATACAAATTTTTAATCAGGAATATTTAGACCGAAAATTGTAATATCTGTAGGAAGGTGGACTGTTTAAGGCTAGCATAACTTGCGACTTAGTGGTCCGATTTTGAAAATTTTAAGCTTTTTGGTAAGACAAGACATGAGTTCTTGCTATTCTGGCTCAAAATATTATCAAAAAATTTGTGTGCGACCCTGTACTTGATTTTTGTCAATGAGGCAAAATCCTCATTTATTCTTCGCCTACCGAGGTCTTAGCTATCTAAATTGGTGAGATAAAAAAAAGTTATAAACATTTTAAACCATGAGTATTTAGACCAAAAATTGTAATGTTTGTAGGAAGGTGCACTGTTTAAGGCTAGCAGAACTTGCGACCTAGTCGTCCGATTTTCAGAATTTTAAACCCTTTGGTAAAACGAGAAATAAATTTTCACTAAGTTTTTGTAAAAACAATACAATTTTTGGTCTAAATACTCCTGTTCTAAAATTTTTATAACTTCTCTATCTCATAACCAATTTAGATAAGTGATACCTCAGTAGACGAAAAAGGTATGGGGCTTCTGCCCCATTGACAAAAATAAAGTCCAGGGACGCACACAAATTTTTCGCAAAAAGGTGAAATTTACCTATTTTTTAAAGCTCTCCACCATCTTGGATTTTTGAGGCAGATTGGCAAGAACTCAAATCGTTTCTTATTAAAAAGCCTGAAATTTTTAAAATCGGACGACTAAGTCGCATGTTATGCTAGCCTTAAACAGTGCACCTTCGTAAAGACATTACAATTTTTGGTCTAAATAGTCCTGATTTATAATTTGTATAACTTTTTTATCTTATAACCAATTTAGATAAGTGATACCTCGGTAGGCGAAGAAGGTATGGAGCTTTTGTCTCATTGAGAAAACTCAAGTCCTCGGTCGAACACAATCTTTTTTGCAGGGGGGTGGGTGAAATTTACCAATTTTTTAACGCTTTCCGCCATCTTGGATTTTTGAAATATGTCAAATTTTGAGCCAGATTAGCAAGAACTTCTTGTCCTACCAACAGGTTTAACATTTTTAAAATCGGACCAATAAGTCGCAAGTTATGCTAGCCTTAAACAGTGCACTTTCCTACAGACATCACAATTTTTGGTCTAAATACTTCTGATTTAAAATTTGTATAGTTTTTTTTATCTTATAATCAATTTAGATAAGTGCAATCTCGGTAGACGAAGAAAGCATGGGGCTTTTGTCTCATTGACAAAAATCAAGTCCAGGGTCGTACACAAATTTTTTGCAAGGGGTGAAATTTACCAATTTTTTAAAGCTCTCCGCCATCTTCGATTTTTGACATATGTCAAACTTTGAGACGTGCCACTAAAGCTTCTTCTTTTGTCTATAAAAACAGCTAAAAATTTAGAAAATCGGTCGATTGGATCCAAAGCTACAGTGCGTTCAAAAGGTGACAAATTTTTTGGCCCACTGTATATAAAAATATAATTAACAATTTAGTATTTATCTTTTAAGTAAAATTAATATTAATTAATTATTATTAATTGGGTAAAAAACCCAAATTTCATCGCCCTTATTTGAAAGTTGAGCACCCCCAAAAATTTAGACCACGCGCCGCCGCTGTAATTAGTATAAAAAATAAGTCAAATTTTGCTATTTTGGTCTAGAAAACATTTTTGCTGTTCCCCAGCGTATACTGTAAATAAGCATTTTTTATAATTTTTTGAACCCAAAATAAAAAATTATCCGTCGTGAATATAGGCAAGGAAAACGTAAGATATGTCTACATGAATCTTAAGACCGTGTACAGTAGCTATTGGTCATCAATATACAAGAACGAATAACAATGCTGCAATCGTGGATTTAAAACTTAATCCAACTGTCCAAGTAGTTATTCCGGGTAAAACAATTGAATACGATAGAAAAATCCGTTGGGCGATTGCAACTGATCGACGGGACAACATAAATCCGGAGCTGGAACAGTAGCTTCCATAAGAGAACAATTGTTCGAAGCTTAGTGTCGGTTTAGTTTAACCTGGGGTCTTTTAATACCGCCACTACCTACTGATCGTTGGTTGGATTTTTTAAATTGGTAATTTTAGTTATTCCAAAGAAAGTAAGTAGTTAATTAAATATACACAGAAAAAAAGCGTGTCGATTTTAATATTAAAAAGAGTTAAGAAAATGGATTCATCTGGTTTGCATGCTGGTCTTTATGTGGAAATTTTGTAGCCTGAAAGGGTAATATGTCGCTGGTCTGGAACTACACAAACTGCAAATGTTTTGTGTCAAAAAATCATGTAATTAGAAAGAAATGCCCAGTCTCCTGCAAGTGTACTATATCGATGGTCTAGAATTAAACATGCCACAAATATTTTGAGGCAAAAGTTCGTCTTACCAGTAAGATATGCCGGTCTTCTAAAAGTGTAAAATGTCAATGGTTTGGAATTGAAGCCAAAGAACAACTTATCAGAAAGATATGCTTAATCTTTTAAAGCCCGTTTCTCACTCTGCATTTTCTCCATGCATCTTGAGAAGTTGCATTCATTTTGGGTGTTTACACCAGGCATTTTCCGCAAAAAAATGTATGGAATAGAATTTGTTCTAATTTTTGTCAATTTGGGGAATTTCTATCAGCTGCTAAACTAAGATTAGGTTCTAGTTTTTAAAATTTTAATTATTTTTTGCCTGATTTTTTTCATTTCCTTCCCCAGTATGAACACTTTTGGATTTCATGAATCTAGCAAAAGATGCATCAGTCTCCTGAAAAGAAAGTCAATAGTTTAGAGTTAAATAATATACAAACTACAAACATTTTGTGGCAAAAGAATTCCCAACCAGAATGAGAAATCCATTCTTCTTGATGGTCTAGAATTAAAAATCCAACTTATTAGAAAGGGATGCCCTTAGTCCCGTGATAGAATAATATATTAATTGTCTAAAATTAAGCAAAACTACAAATATTTTGTTTCAAAAAAAAATCACAAGGATATCAGAAATAGAAACCCATTCTCCTCGAATGGTCATCTTTTTTTGAAAGGCTAATATTTCGATGGTCTGGAATTCAACAAACTACAAATATAGGTGCGAAAAGGGTATCTTATCACAACGATATGCCCATTCCGTCTAACAAACTAAACAAACTCCAAATTTTCAAACAATCATCTGATTAGAAAGAGATGCCTAGTCTTCGCAAGTGTAATATGTCGATGGTTTAGAACTAAACATGCACCAAATCTTTTGGGGCAGAAGAGCAACTTATCCAACTCCTAAAAGGGTAATATATCCAGTCTCCTAAAAAGAACAAACTACAAATATTTTGTGGCAAAAGAATTTCTTACCAAAATCAGGAATCCATTCTTCTCGAAGGTCTAGAGTTACATAAATTAAAATATTTTGTGGCAAAAGACCATCTTATTAGAAAGGAATGCCCATAGTCCCGTGATAAAGTAACACACCGATTGTCTAAAATTAAACAAACTACAAATATTTTGTGTCAAAAAGAATCACAAGAATATGCCCATGCAGTCATCTGGATTGTCGATGGTCTGGAACTAAACAAACTACAAATATTTTGGTGCAGAAGAGCATCAAGAGCATCTTATCAGAAAGAGATGCCAGTCTCATAAAAGGGTAAAATGTCGATGGTTTGGAATTCAAAATACTACAAGTATTTTGGGGCAAAAGAGAAACTTACCAGAAAGTGATGCCCAATGACCTAAAAGGGTAATATACCCAGTGTTCTGAAAAGAAGGTTTTTCGCTGGTCTAAAATTAAACAATAAACAAACTACAAATATTTCGTGATAGAGAGTTTCTTATCAGAAAGGGAAGCCCATTCTCCTCGAATGGTCATCTTACTAGAAAGAGATACATATAGTCTCTTGATAGACTAATATGTCAATGGTCTGGAATTAAACAACCAACAAATATTGGTGCCGAAAGGGTATCTTATCACAATGATATGCCCATGCAGTCTCCTGAAAGGTCAATATGCGGATGCTCTGAAACTAATCAAACTGCAAATATTTTGTGTCAAACAATCATCTAATTAAAAAGAGATGCCCAGTCTCCGGCAAGTGTAATTTGTCGATGGTCTAGAACTAAACATGCCACAAATCTTTTGGGTCAAAAGTGCGTCTTACCCGAAGAGCTGACGGTCTCTTAAAAGGGTAAAATGTCGATGGTTTCGAATTGAACATACTACAAATAGTTTGGAGCAAAAGAGCAACTTGTCAAAAGAGATGCTCAATCTCCTTAAAAGGTATACTCAGTCTCCTGAAAAGAAAGTATGTGGATAGTTAAGAATTAAATAATAAACAAACTACAAATATTTTGTGGCAAAAGAGTTTCTTATCAGAAAGTCTATTCTTCTCGATGGTCTACAATTACACAAAGTAAACTATTTTGTGGCAAAAACCATGTTATTAGAAAGAGATGCTCATAGTCCCGTGTAAGGGTACTATGTCTATTGTCTGAAATTAAACAAACTACATATACATTGAGTCAAAAAATAACAAGGATGCAGTCTTCTGGAAGGGCAATATTTCGATGATCTGGAACTAAACATACTGCAAATATTTTGGGGCAATAGAGCATCTTACCAGAAAGAGATGTCCGGTCTCTTAAAAGGGTAAAACGTCGATGATTTGAAATTAAACATACTACAAATATTTTGGAACAAAAGGGCAACTTATCAGAAAGAGGTGCCCAATCACCTAAAAGGGTAATATACTCAACCTCCTAAAAAAAAGTTTGTAGATATTTTAAAATTGAACAATAAACAAACTAGAAGTAGTTTGTGACAAAGAGTTTCTTGTCAAAACGAGAAGCTCATTCTCCTCGACTGGTCATCTTATCAGAAAGGTATACCTATAGTCTCTTGAAAGGGTAATATGTCGATGGTCTAGAACTAAGCAAACTATAAATATTTTGTGATAGAAGAGCATCTTATCACAATGACAGCGTGGCACCGCAGATCGGACACCGACTAATGACACGGCGATATGGTAATAAAGGTCCGCGTAACAAATATTGGTTCCAATAGAGTATCTTATCACAATGATATAAACAAACTGCAAATACTTTTTTTTTTAATTAAACATACTACAGATATTTTTGGGCAAAAGAGCAACTTATCAGAAAGAGATGTCCAATTTCCTAAAAGGGTAAAATACCCAGTATTCTGAAAAGAATGTCGATGGTATAGAATTGAACCGTTAACAAACTACAAATATTCTGTGGCATTTCTGAGATGCTCATAGTCTCTTGAAGTAGTAATATATCGATGGTCTGGAATTAAACAAACTATAAATATTTTGTGATAGAAGAGCATCTTATCACAATGACAGCGTGGCACCGCAGATCGGACACCGACTAATGACACGGCGATATGGTAATAAAGGTCCGCGTAAGACAGAAGGCAGCGTTTCTGCGGCGCGAATCCCATGTTTAATGCAAAGAGTGCGCGGCCTGCGGTCGCCAGTTCGGATGGCCCCATTTGTAATTCAGATACGTGGCCCCAACTTGGGGCCCTTGAGGTGCTGCCCGATCCGAGTCACCGATATGGGGGATGCGGTGGTGTGCAAAGGAGTTTTCAGTTACACAGGCCAAACTTTACTTTTAACTTGTTGATGGACGAGGTGAAATTCATTAATAAAGTTTTGGTCGCCGTCTAGAGTGTCAGCATTTTCATGTGGTTTTAGCTTTTTGCTTTTGACATATAATTCTTTCGGGAAAACAATAATTGCCAAAATAAAACATAACAAATGCATCAGAATGTAGGAAAGTATACAGTGAGTTCATTTGAAAACTTCCCACTCAAGATTCACGTACTGGAAAAAATGTGTGGAGTTATTGTTTACAATTGTGTAAAATTTTTACACAAATTATTGACTGAAAGAAAACTTCGATTTTATAGTTTACAAATGTTTGTTATTCCGTGTTTTTGTTATAATTAATAACATATATTACAAAAGTGGATATTCTTGTTTCTGGTTAATCACTTCTTCAGAAAAGAAGGTTTATAAATAACAACTAATTTGTTTCTTTCAATTTTGAAAAACACGGTAACTGAGAACAACACTTATTAAACAGAAATAAAGCCAAATGGTTTTTCAGACAATAATGGTCTGTGTCTTATCCCAAAAAAAACCTAGAGGTATAATAAACAAGCTCTTAGTACTGTGTAATCACTGGTCCTTTTCCTGTTAATCGATTGTGTTTGTTGAAGTTAATAGCACAAGAGTATAGGTTACAAACGATTTGTTTTTATTAAAAAATATTTTGTCTGAGGATAAAAATACGGCAATAAGCATGCGCGGGAGCTTCGATCGAGTCTTCTGCGCGCCAACGACTGTCAGCGTCAAGTGTCAGCCGATGCGGTCACTATTTCAGCAATTTTATTTCGCCATTTTTACAAATTTTGGCCGCCGCGCCGTCGCGTCATTTTTATATTTTATATTGGACATACATAGGAATTTTTTCTGTCACGATTATTGCTATATTTGTGAAAATTTGTCCGCAAGGCGTATGTAAATGGAAGCAATGGAAGGTAACGAAGCTACGGTTTCTTTGAGAAATGCGGCGGTTGATCATGAAACCATCAACAGGTTTTTGGTTAAGTGCAAGCGTTTGTTTCTTCTATGTAGGTATTTAGCTACCCACCTATGTTCATCCACGTCTTCCAAGACAACTTTATGTATACTAGATTTAAGGTGGGCTTATGTATACTACATAATGTAAATAAATAGAAGGAAGTGGCTAAAGCCACGGAGTCGTGCACAGGTTACTAGATCAGTAGCAGATACAGGGAAGGGACGGTGGAGGGAGCCCCCCACTTGTATCCAACCCAACCCAAGGTACTCTCAATAAAATAAACCAATTTCTTAATTTCAAATTTGGTTGGAATCCTTACGGCGTGGCGCCCGGCGCTTCTACTGTCATATTGCCATTGGTCATGGTTTATTTGTTGCTTTCACTTTTTTTCATTGCGGCACAATTTTCATTTCTTATATATAATATGCGCCTGCGCGGCCTACGGCACTATAGTTTACATTATAAACACTAAATTTCTATGACAAATAGAGTAAATGGTGAGATGATATCTATCTCACTTTTTGGTTATTTTTTTAAAGCGGCAAAGACTTTTTAGCCACTTTTTTTAGAAATAGAAAGTCACTTTTTCACACAAAAACAAATATTTTTCTTTAATCATTTTAATCAATTCAATTTTTATTTTTAGTCGAGCAGCGACTTGGAGGAAACTATCGAAAAGAGAAGGAGCTGCTACAAAAATATGGGCTACCGAACGATGCTGCCGTTTATAATAGTAGAATAAGAATAGAATTTTTTTTGTCATTTGAAACAAAAAGTAAACAATATAAATATAAATAAATAAAATATTGCCTTGATTTAATTTGTGTTTTAGATAGCTCTAGCGGAGGATATGGAAATATCGACGTTACAAGGCTTGCACCCGGTTCCCACCAATAACACCCGGTTCCCGCCTTCGACTTTTTCGGGCGTGTCCGAGCATCCGTCACATGACTGCCATAACATTTCATATTGACATCATGTGATGCGTGAGTGGGCACTCACGAAAAGGTCTTGGGTGGGAACCGGGTGTAAGACTTTCATGCGTGACCGCCGGGTGTAAGTCTCATAATGTGGAGTCGGTTTTTTCATATGCTCCTCTAGAATTACCCGAAACACAGGATAAAGCAAGGTTAATGGTTAAATTACATTTATTAACTGTTAGCAAATCAAGAGTTTGGGGTTAAAATGCATTTATTAACTGTTAATTAATCGCTGTTAATAGTTAACATATATTTTTTTACTAGAACCAAATCAGAGTGAATGCGTGAAGTATATTTACTTATTATAGACAACTCAGGGTTTATAGGTAATTGATATTTATTTACCATAAACAAATCATTATTATTAGCTAAATTGTAAATAGTTATTGTAAACACCTATCAACTATCCTTGTTTTTTATTAATAAGATTTGTTACTAGCTAATATAATATTTGGTTACTATTAACCAATAGGACAATTCCTAAATCCCATTTTTGGTTATTATTACAAAATCGGTTATTTATAATTAATAAATAGGTCTGTCAATAATAATCACTGACTTGATTTTTATTACCAAATATTTGTTTTCTAGTTATAAAATTATGGATGGTTTCTCAGAAACAAATATCTATTAAGCCGTAAATCACAAAATCCTTCTGTTGTGGTTAATAAGATTTAGTAAGTATAACTAAACTCTTTTCTCAGTGTTCTTAGATTTGCAGCAAGAACAATTTTTATCAAAATTGTACCCAATTCTAAAAATATTATCAACAAATATGTAAATAAAATCTATATGTTTGTGGCGGATTCATAATGTCGAAACTACTTTTTCTGGGTTTTTTCAGAAAACTGGGTACATTAACCTTTTAGGAAAACAAACTTTGACAAAATTTCCTCAACTTAGTGGTGACAAACCCAAAAAAAGTAGTGTCGACATAACAAATATGTAGTTTCTTCAGACAATTCGTTAATTTTGGTTGGTTTCTCAGAAACAAATATCTATTAAGCCGTAAATCACAAAATCCTTTTGTTGTGGTTAATAAGATTTAGTAAGTATAACTAAACTCTTCTCTCAGTGTTCTTAGATTTGCACCAAGAACAATTTGTATCAAAATTGTACCCAATTCTAAAAATATTATCAACAAATGTGTAAATAAAATCTATATGTTTGTGGCGAATTCATAATGTCGAAACTACTTTTTTTGGGTTTTTTCAGAACACTGGGTATATAACCCTTTTAGGAAAACAAACTTTGACAAAATTTCCGGTGGCGAAAAACCCAAAAAAAGTAGTTTCGACATAACAAATATGTAGTTTCTTCGCACAATTCGTTGATAACATTTTCACAAAATTGTTCTTGGTGCGAATTTTTTTCCGTGCGTTTTTAAAGTTGGGAAAAATCCTCGAAAAGTTCGATTTTTTATTCAACGGGGACACGTCTTGCCTATCTGGAAATTTTTGTAAATGCACCACCTTGGAGAGGTAAACTTTACCTCTATATTTTAAATAGGAGAAATGGGTTAAGTGATACCTTCTCTTAAAAGTCTTTTAAATGTCTTTACAATCGTTAAAAATTTTGAAAATCTATCAATCCTTTCTTGCGAGCCAAATGTGTCCAACTTAATTAATTTTCATCTTTAAAATGTGCTGCAAAACTGGACTTTAGTCTTTTGTATATTCCGCTTTTCCACACTATTTTTGTTTAAAAAAATACCACAAATAATATCTCTGTTAAAAAACAAAAGATCAAGAGATATTGGGATGAAATAACGAAAATTCAAACTCGGATGAGCATCCCACAAGGAACACACAAAAGACCAAAGCGAAAAGAGAAATGATTAAACGATGTTTCGCCCTGGGTAATCACCGTGGGCTCATTAGTGGTTTCACTGGTCACCCTCTACCATACATCATTAAACATCATCCATTTTGATTTCCAACTTTGAATCACTCACAAATAGGCATCGTTCCGCATTGGTACTTATCTAAGTTACCTGATACGGATTCGTCCTTGCGTGTTAATATTTCCATTATGCTCCTAAGGCAATTAAAACAAAAAATGAGGTTAAAAAACTCCAAATCAGTTACTTCAACCGAAAAGAACCTAAAAAACAAAAGATCAAGAGATCTTGGGTGGAAACGAAAATTAAAACTTGGATGAGCATTCCACAAGGTTTAATTATTTCTCTTTTCGCTTTGGTCTTTTGTGCGTTCCTTGTGGGATGCTCATCCAAGTTTGAATTTTCGTTATTTCGGTTAAGGTAACTGATTTCTAGGTTTTTTAACTTCTTTTTTTGTTTTAATATCTCTGTTAATTAGATTAAAATTAAAAATCACTAGGACTAAACTAAACTTATATCTAAGAAAAAGGGACATCTTCTTTTTCATACGATTTTATTTAGCTTCACAGGATCTGCCTCTTTGTCTATCCATCTATCGGTCTATCAAATATTGGGATGCATGTTTTATCAACTTCCCGATAACCGATTGCAACGGAATTTGGCACATTTATATATGTTTAAAAATTAAAAAATTTATGACTTTTAAACCAAAGGCGATACGAATATGCAGTGCTCAGCTTTGAGCTTTGCTTAATGTTTCTTAATTAAAAAAAATAATTTAGTGGGGGTGGTTAATGGAGCGAAAGGGGGTAATCATATTTTAAAATTCATAACTTTGGATCTAAATCCGCTACACATATGCAGTTTGCAGATTTGAGTTCTAATTAAATTTTTTACTTTTATAGGATAAAGTACGTTGGTGGGGTTAAGTGGGGGCAGCAAAGGAGAGGTGGGTTGACACATTTAAAAATTCGTAACTTTTGAACTAAAGCTCCAACCAACGGGCAGTTTAAGGGTTTAAATTTATTTTAATGTTTAAGGGGTGGTTGAGAGAGTGAGAGGAGGTTAATACAGGGTGATTTAAAATACCCTAGAAAGATTTGAACAGTGGTTAGATATCATTATTCTAAGAAAAGTTACGTGATTATTTTGTTTAAATTTCAAATTATTTTCTCTGGATTTAGGAGTAAAATTTTCATATTTTTTGGGAATCGCCTAAAATAATTTACCAAGCAAGTCTACGTGTGCTAACAACATATGTTTTAGGGTTTTTGTCAAGCATTTTGAGGTTGTCAAAGTTTTATTTCGAAAAATATTAACAATTTTTGAATGCAAATATCTCTGAAACGAAAGGGTTTACAAAAATATATTTTAGTAATTCTTGTTCAGAACAATAAATTCTACCTACAGTTAAAGTCTTTCTGGGAAATTTTGAATCACCTTGTATATTTGTAAATTCACAACTTGTAAAGCACGGCTGCTACGAACAGGCAATTTTATAATTTAAATTTTACTTAATGTTTCCTAATTTTAAAGTCAAAAAAATACTTTGTTGGGTGACAAGAGGGGGTAAATATATTTTTACATGCAGTTTGGAGATTTAAATTTTACTATATATTTTCTAATTTTATTTAGAGGAAAGTTTGATGAAACAGATTTCTATAGTTCAACTCTTTTCAAGTTTTGTATCTCTTCTTCTTTAAACTTCTCATTTAAACTTTTTAGGTTAAACGATCTTATTGAACTCCGCAATAAAAGGTAAAAATAATAAATTTTTATCATATGTATTATATACTCTTTAAATGAAATTGAAATAAATAGAGTCCCATTTTGAAAACTCCATTGCGCCCCAAGATTTTTTTACTATTATTATTTTTACCTTTATATCGTTATATTTAATTTTTTTTCTCTTTTTCTTACAGCCTTGGTAAACTTAATAGACTTGCATACAAACTTTGTCCCACCAAATAATATTTTGGCGTCTGACAAATTATTTAACCTGCACTAATAGCATTTTCATTTTGGTCACAATTACCGTTAAATGTTTTCGAAATAACTTTTTTAATTTTCTTGAAATTCGCAAAAACTGTTAAAGCTCACACACAATTGACAAAAAAAAACAAAGATTTACTTGACCATAAATAACCCTCCGCCCATATTTGCGACGTGGATGGACGTTTCTTCTTCTCTTGCGAGCGCCTCTCCGAAATCAAAAGCAGTCAATAGATCGTGTACAGGGTGATTCAGATATTTTTAGGTTTAATATCTAAGATTTTACAGAAAAACACAAATTGACGGATAACATAAAACGTAGTTCTAGTTGAGGGTCTAGGTATAGCACCAGGCACAAATGTAAGGGATTTTATTGGGTGCGTTTAACTTGCAAAAGCCACAAATCAAAGGGCAAAAAATCTCTTATATGCATGCCTTCAACTATACCGACAGGTTTATTTATTGTTGTAATTTAAAAGAATCATGTTATTAATTAGCTTAGAAATTAATTAAAGCTCTACCGACTTAACTCTGTCATTTTTATTTATTTATATAAACATATTAAATCTATCGCTTAAAATTTGATTAGGTGCTCAATTTCAAAAACTTACGGTAAATCCTTTTAATTGAATGTAAGTAGATATAACATGAATACCATATTACGTAAAACACGCAAAATAGGGTAATTTTAAGCTAGTATAAGCGTTATTTACCCTAGACCTTTAAACTCGGTACTTTCAGATAGAAAGGCGCCGTTGATGTTAAGGTAATAAGTTGGTCCCACACCACTTTATTTAGGGCTTCTTCATATATTTTACAGTCAAAAGCACTACTAATTCTACAAATAAGCACATGGGGCTTTGTTCATGAAGTAATAAAGAAAGGGCCAAATATTGAGCCTTGAGGCACTCCTGAAGTGACTACAATTCGCTACTGGGTTCGACCAAGACACAGTACTTAAAATAATGCCGTGATTTAATATCTTAAAGACTTTGGAACGGTCAGTTTACAATATATCGAAGTTTGAATTTTAAAATTCTGAATTAAATTGAGTGCAGATTTGATATTGTAAATTCGATCCTCAAATCATTTTAAAAAATTGTTGATGGAAATCGGACAAAAGTTTTCTATAAGATTTTAGTCCTGTTTTTTTATGGATTGATATAGTTTAAGATATTTTGCAGGTACCGAAAAACGTGTTGTATTGGGGAGAGAAATTAAAGAAAACCGTTAAGAAATAAGTCAGTATATGGGCGCAGTCTTAAAAAAGCAGGAATTTTGTTTAATGGAACTATAGCCTTGTATTTTGTGTACAACACTATTTTTTTAATACCTTTATCAAAAAATCCAAGAGAAACAGGAAAATACTTTTAAAAATCTCGAACGAAGAGCGCTTCTCGCAACACACCATTTTTATACTATAAATCAAGGCGGCAGGTAAATAAAATAACAATGGTGGTTTCCATGGCGATGTGCCTTTTTATTCGGTGACGTTCATTGATGCGACATTTTAATCGTTGACAGTTTGATATTTTGACGATGTTTTTAAATGATTTTTTTCGTAAATACTTGGTGAAAACTGGCGGAAATGGCTTAATTTTTAGGCAGTCATAACTAGATTTTTTCAATATTACTATTTTCCGCTATTCCTCTTTAATTTTGGGTAAAAAACGGACCGAAATCTTTTTCTACAGACGTGATCAAAAGAAATTTTTTTTTGCATCGGTAACCAAAAAAGCTATGCTTTAGTTATCTGCAGACAGTTACTAAAATCATGTTTTTGATGAAGGTATAAAAAAAAGTTTGTTATGCTAGATCGCATTTTTTTAACAATATCGATATTATCTTTTCGTAAATCTTGCAATAATTCCTCAACATAGCCTTTTTGTCGGTTCTTTGCTTGGTCTAACCTAAAAACGTTTTTAATTTATTTGGGTTAAAAATAGAAAACCATCTGCCATAATAAATAAGTAAGTAATTTTTTTTTCCAATCCAAAATTTTGAGCAACACAAAAGTGACTACTTCTTTTCCTATATGTGGACAGCAGTTGACAATGTTTTCCCGTTTTCGAAAACTTGCAGTTTTGTTTTGTTGGTGTTTTGTTGATGTTTTTTTTTGTTGGTTTGGTGTGGACCCAGCATTAGGTAGACTAGATTTCAAATTGTTGAAGTAGTCCGTGATGGTAGAGTTAATAATTAAATCAAACAAATATGGTCTTTCTCTACTACAGGTTCTGAAAAAACCCAAAGAAGAAGAAATAGACTTATTGCCTTATGAAAAGCTGTAGCAAAGAGTAAAGTTACTTATCCTTTTATGTAAGTGTTTTTTTTATTATTATATATTTTATACAACGGATTCATTAATTTTGTTCAAAATTTGTTTTTTCTTTACCTCTAAGAATTATGTTCACGTTATATTTTGTTGACTTGTTTTTTATTGTTTTTAATATTTTTGTCATTATGACAGAAGTTTGATTTTGATTGAAAATCCTTTGACAAACAATAAAAACTACTTGACTATATTTAAAACCCAATTTACCAAAGAAAAGACTACAAATTAAGTAAACTTAATTTAAAAGAATAAGTTTCATTCATTCATTAATATCTTTAAAAAAAAACCATTACAATTAATAAAATCGCTTACCCTGGTTTGAGCTACAGTAAAGCAGTATTACCGAACAAGAACCAAAGAAAATGGAAATCAACGAAAAAAACTCCCATATTGAAACACTGAAAGTTAAGTTTTAAATATCTATACTTAGAGAAAAAAAGGGGAGGGGAACCCATAGTTGAAAAAAAAAACAATACATATTAAACATCCCTTTCTAAAAAACAAATAACGTAACTAGGTGTTATATCAAATAACATGATTCCCCTCTGACCACAAAATTAATCAAGCCTTTGTATAAAATATATAATAATAAAAAAAACACTTAAATAAAAGGAAAAGTAACTTTACTCTTTGCTACAATTTTTCATAAGACAATAAGTCCATTTCTTCTTCTTTGGGTTTTTTCAGAACCCCCTGATGATGGTTGTCTAAACTGCCGAAACATGTCGGGTTTTTGATTGACTTAGACTAGATTTGTTTTGTTGTTGCTAGTATATTCATCAAAAGGCAAGAGAATCACCCTGTAGGCGTTGCACTAGCTACCCAAATCTCAGATCTCGTGGCCCAGCTGCCCGAGCGAGAGATGCGGCCGACCGTTCGCGCAAAAAAGTAGCCGGTATTCGGATGAGGTATTTTTTAAACATGTGTCCGAGTCGGAATTCAAGTCCCGGAATGCCGTGGCCCATTGTGCCATTACAGACAGATAAATTATCGATCGACAACCGGGTATGACAGTCCCGGTCTAAGTTCGGTTCGGTAGCCCGCGCAAAAAAATGCCCAAAACCAATCGAAGCAAAAAGGCAAGAGGTACTTTTGCCTCGGACTGACTTTAAATATAAAATGATATGGATTCATTTTAGGATGATCTTTGGCTACATAATGGACTATTCTACACTTAAAATCAAAATAATTTAAAAAATTATGCCAGTCGGAATTGGTAAAGCCAGTTTACATCGGAAATTAAATCAATTTATAGTGAAATTGGGACAAAAAAGACTATTTAATTCAAAATCGAGTTAAGCTAAGTCATAATTACGCATAGTTTTCATTTACCTAATTATCGGTTTGGACTCGTTTTAACCTTACAACAATTTTTTACCATGCATGTTTGCTTGAATCGGGTTCCAGGAGCCCCATATTTCTTGCCCACTAATTTAGTTACTTGAATTTCTCTTTGACGATCGGGATATTGCTATACCTCGGACTACCGCAGAAAATAATTTTTAAACGTCCGAATGGCATTTATTACTATATTGACACTGGATTAATTCGGAAAATGCAAATTAGCAATTTAAAAAACGCAATCCTAAAGAAATTTAATTTTTATACTCACCTAAAGTGGGTTTTTAAAGGATTGGGTGTTCTTTCGCGGATAGTTTTTTATAATATCGACGACGCGTCCATGTACCGACAATACTTTATTTGATTTCAATTTGTTGTGCCAAAGATTTTATTTCTCATTCTCAAAGTTTCGACGTGTCGCGAGCGACAATTCCCTGTACTCCGGTGGAATCCGGCGCCATCAACTAACTATCATCCACTGTCGCTGGGTCTGCAAAATATTTGCTTCTTGAGGTTAGATTTCTTTTTTTAATAATAAAACCATAAAGCAAAAAAAGGTCCTAAAAAAGAGAAATACCAGCTGAAAGTACACTTGATTAAAAAAAAAAACTCATATATGCATTTTTTCCTATGCCACAAAATTTAGCTTTCCATTAGTGTATACTATTATAAGGCATCACCAGATTAGTATGCCTGACAGCTTAAAATTCAGTGAGACATCCTTAAAAATTCCACAGATATCAACATTTACAAAAGTTCAAATTATCACTCGAGTTATAGAAGACGGCTGGTCTATAAGAAGAGCGGCCACCCATTTTGGAGTTGATAAAATGACGATAATGCGATGAAAAAAGCGCTGGATTAAAAATAATTCTACGGATAGGAAAGAATGATCAGGACGACCAAAAGTAAGTTCTGAAGTGCAAGATGAGAGACTTATTAACCATCTCAGACAAAATCCCTTTTCAACGTCGGTTGAAGCAGCTAATGTAACGTTATACAGGGTTCTTTAGCAACAGTAAATAGAAGAGTAACGAAATCAGAAGTCTCTTGTCGAGTTGCTGCAAACAAGCCTTTTCTAACAGAAGAACACAAACAGGCCATAGTGATTTTTGCACTGAACAACGTTCTTCGTGATAATGACTTCTGGGAGAGGGTGGTTTTCAGTGACGAAAACATTTTTCAATCATCTTCAAGCAGCAGGAGAATTTTAGTTTATCTTCCACCAAATTCTAGATTTGAACCCGAATATACAAACCAAATTAAAAAATCTAGACATTTTTCTGTAAACATGTGGGGCTAGTTTAGTGCTAGAGGTTTGCTTTTTTTTTGGAGAATCGACAAAAGACTCAATAGTGAACGATATATTGAAATCCTTGAAAACGTTATGCTGCCATCTGTACAGGCTTTACATGAAAATAATAACTTCGTTTATCAGCAGGACAACTGTCCAGTACACACGGCTAATGTTGTTCGCCAATGGTTTCAGAATAATAATATAGAAACACTTCCTTGGCCAGCCAACAGCCCTGACGTTAACCCAATGAAAAATATATGGGGTCGAATCGTTAAAATAACTTACCAAAGGAATTGGAGACCACGAAATGCTGAAGAGTTAAGCGATGCTATTTATCGCGCATTGGATCAGCTCTCAGAAGACCATCAGTATTTTCAAAATTTTACCTTTTCAATGCCCAGACGTTTGCAGCTTGTAATAGAGAAAATGGTTATCCTATTAAATACTAAATTATTTATTTTGGTTTTTTTTTAGTTAAAATAATTAGTATTAAGTTTACCATCGTTTTTGTCCTAATCCAAGTTTCCTATGAATTGTGTTCAATCCAGCGCTGTTTCTATCGTATTATTGTTATTTTATCAATTCCAAAATAATGTTGCCTTCAATTTAAGTAAAAAAATATTTTCAGTTTAGAGACCTTTTTTAAACAATATAACAAATTGTCGTACTTTTGAAGTTTTTAGGCATTTTAGCTGGTAGTCCGTATATATTATGCACTTTTAGAAAGATCAATTTTGTGACTGCATGTATGCGTTTTTTTTAAAATCAAGTATACATCTTGATTTTATTTTACTCTCTTGTTATGTATTATTCTGTGTGATATTTATTTAATTTTGACTGAACAATATGGAGAACAACAAAAATGCAACACCATGTATATGGATAATTATTTGAATAAAAAATATTTCTGTGTATACCTTGTCTCAAAAGAAATATTTGATACATTTTTTGTCTTCTAATCTTTCCGTTTTTCACAGATTTGTTCTATTAATTTTCAAACACAACCAACACATAAAAGACCTTTTCTGAAAATTTTAAATCATTTTTCTCGTAGTTTTTGGTCTTTTTGGATTGCTTACAGTTTACAATTTCACCATTTAAACGACTTCGAGAAAGGACGCATTGTGGGCATGAAAGAGGCTGGTTTTGTTTTACGGGAAATTGCAAGAAAGGTTAATGCCAATCCATCAACAGTATTAAGAGTTTGGAGAAGGTGGTCCAATGATGAGACTTATAGGCGTCGTGCGGGTTCTGGACGCCCTAGATTATTACAAGGTCGTGATTTACGACATCTCAGACTTCTTGCTCTCAGAAATCGACGGGACCGTATACGCCAAGTAAGAGATATTCTAGTTGCAGTCACAGGACGAGTGTTTTTAAAGATAACAGTTAATCGAAGATTGCTTGGTATGGGGCTGAGGGCTTACCGTCTGCTTTTGGTGCTATCTTTGACCCCACAACATAAGGCTCGCCGCTTGGAGTGGTGTAGAGCTCGGCAAAACTGTGATGACGAATGGAATACCACAAGTTTCAGCGACGAATTCAGGTTTTGTTTAGGCGGCCATGATGGACGCATAAGGATTTCGAGGTGACAGACGAATTGTAGACCGTGATACAGCAAGACAGCAAAGTATCATGGTATGGGTGCTATATGTTTAGGAAGCGGATCACTGCTATGTTTTCATGGATTTGAATTCGTTTTCAATATGTTTTGAAAACTTTTTATGAGTTTTCATGGCAGGTTTTCAAATCGATTTGAAAACGGTTTTCAAATTTTGATACTTGGCAGCTGACATACGTCATAGTTGTCAAATATTCATTTTTTGAGTTTTGGTACTTTTTTTTTAATGTATATTATTCAAAAGATGATGTTGGTGCTTGCCACAAATTTTTTTTAAATTTTAAATACTACTCTGTTTGCAAGTGGAAGTGAAGAAAGAAATGCTGGACTGGCATATGTGCATAGCACATACATGCACTTTCGAGCCAAATATTTCTTTTATTTTCCATAATTATTTTTTTTAAAGTCTTTAAAAAACAAATCTTTAGTTATTTAAGTAAGGTTATGTTATTAATCTTCTTTTTTCTATACACTCCACCAAATTTTAGAATGCCGGTTCCACAGTTTCACTTCTATTTCTATCTCTTTCTCTCTCTCTCTCTCTCAAAAACAGTGAGAGCAATAAAATATAATTTGGCGGCTGTCTAGTACGCAATACGCATGTGTAAGCTCAATCCCCGTTTTCATGAAAAATGGGTATTTCGATCTCAATAAGATCAACCCTAAAAATTTTTAGGGTCGGATCTAGATTGAAATCGATTTGAATACTGGAAAAACAGGGGTTTTCATGGACGGTATCGGATTGAAATCGTTTTCAGATCGAACTCAATTCCCATGAAAACGTAGCACACCTTTAGTCCTCATCAACAGCAATCTGACTGCTTGGCGCTATATCGATGAAGTGCTGCAGCTAGTTTTACATCGCTACCTACAAACTATCCCAAATCGGTTATTTCAACAAGATAACGCCAGACTGCATATTGCTCGTGAAACAATGGACTTCTTACATGAACTTGGCATAGAGACTTTGGAATGTCGACTTGTTGTCTGTCGAACACGTATGGGATATGATAGGGCGCAATCTTAGTCGATTACCACCTTCCCCTGGAAACTTAGATGAACTCTGGCATGCCGTAAGGAGGATTTGGATGATTGTTCCTCAATATGATAAAGACCATCTCATTTTGTCAATGCCCAATAGAACAAACGTGTGCGTAAATAACCATGGAAGAGCCACTCATTATTAATTTTCCATCCTAATGATTAATATATAAATAAATTACTTTAAAAATATTTGTCCTTTCTGGTGTTGCATTTTTTTGTTCTCCAGTATATATATAGGTCAGTTTAGACTATGCCTAGTAATCATGTAAACTTTTGTTATTGAAGATAGAGACATGCGATTTTCGCACAACTGTCTTACTTTTTTGAACTTTAAAAAATCATATTAATAGATTTATTTTGTCCCTTGTAGCTACAGGGGAAAGTTGAAAATGGTCTCCCTTAATTTAGGAGATAATTCTGTAAAAACATGTCTGTGGCAACGTTTATAGAAAAACACAATGGTTTTGTCTAAATTTTGAAACTGGTTTTTTTTATTTAGGTTTAAATGTTACTTTTTGACATACAAAACAAAGTATTTAGAAGAAAAATGGCAACGTATAACAAAAAGAAGTTTAAAAAGGTTAGGCATTTGATTTTCTCCTCCATCATGGATTTAAATATGGCGGAAAAGCGAATGGTTTTTTTTCAAAAGGCTTATTTGTCGTATCAATACAGTTTTTGTAATTGAAATTGGTAAAGTTAATGCAAAAAACTATTTGTCTGTTTATATAATATATTTTGGTTGTCCAGGTCTACAATATAGAAGCTAAATATAAATGGTCTCAAAAAAAAATAAATTAAAATAAAACAGAGCCGTACCAGAGAAAGAAGACACTGAAATCTTCAAAATAAAAAAAATATATTTTATTATCAAACAAACTTAAGAAGAAACTAAAATATGAAGTAAAACAACAATGTCTAATGGAGAATCCAGACACCTACAGACCTGTTTCATCCTTATTATAATACCTCCATCCTAATAAGGATAAGGTTTGTAGTTGTCTGGATTCTCCATTAGATATTGGAGGCCTTGTCGTAATGAAGTGAGAAACAAAAACGCTTTGTTCGATATGCCCCGAGTGTTACTTTAATTTTTATTTGCGGACACGAGATTCATTTTACTGCTTTTTTAAATATTTTGGGTTTTTAGTTCCTCAAGCCTCCTCCAGAGCGATTGCTTGCTGATGCCTTAAAACTAGGGCCACGTAGTATGAAGCTCCAATTCGGGGTGTAGCTGCTGCGAACGTTACCTCTTTTTAAGAGTCATATTACAGTGACCTTATACTTTTACAGGTTTTTACTTTATAACTTGCTGAAAGGTACAGGATTCTGTATTTACGGTGTCCTGCACTTTTCACTTTTGATGTTTTTGTTTCTCGGGTTATTCGACAGGCGGCGCACACAGTTAATACGTGCCCAAGGATTACAATATTTTTGTTTTAAATTCGAGAGGTGTGCATGGTCAGTGTGTAGCTTCAACGGCCAGGTATAATCCTATGACTCCCTGATGATTCCTAATAAGAATGAAACAGGTCTGTGGATGTCTGGATTCTCCATTAGACTTTGGAGGCCTGGTCGTAATGAAGTGAGAAACAAAAACGCTTTGTTCGATATGCCACGAGTGTTACATTAATTTTTATTTGCGGACACGAGATTCATTTTACTGTTTTTTTTTTAATATTTTGGCTTTTTAGTTCTGCTCAACAAGCCTCCTCCAGAGCGATTGCTTGCTGATGCCTTAAAATTAGGGCCACGTAGAGATGTGCATGATGCATGACTCCCTGATGATTCCTAATAAGGATGAAACAGGTCTGTAGGTGTCTGGATTCTCCATTAGACATTGGAGGCCTGGTCGTAATGAAGTGAGAAACAAAAACGTTTTGGTCCGTATTTAGCTTTTTATCCTGATAATGGTCTCTACGAAACGAAACGTCGGATTAAAATTTAAAAAACCCCATTTTACAGAACTCAATTATCTTTTAAATTAAGGGACATGTCATCAATTGGTAATTCCGACCATTTTTCAAACTTAAGCCAATATTTTTTTAGGTTAACCCTGAAGTAAGGTAACTTACCGCCACCTTATAGCCCTAGTTACCCTGGAGTTAATTTTAACCCGCTTTTTAAAGATTTTTACAAGGTTATGTTCTTCAATAACAACGGAGTTTCCCATTGAATTCCATCGAAAATCGGACACCCTGTACACAAATAACAAAACAATTATTTTTTTGATCACCGATGTAAAACAACTTTTTTTCTCGTACTAATTTGAAGAAATCTGCGCAAATTTGTATTATTTAGAAAAACAAATTTATTCATTTCTTCAAGAAAGTATCCTGCTGTCAAAAAAAAATGACTAACGGTAAGTTAACGGAGTATAAGGAAAAGCTATTAAAAACACTTTATTTTTTTGTTTAGCTTTCTAGGCAGTTTTTGCCGTTTACAGGTCTCAAAATGAAATTTTAATAAAAAGTAGCTAGCCAAAATGAAGGAACGAATATTTTAGCCACTATATGTAGTTTTAAACGATACTATTTTGTAACCACCCTTATCAAGTAATTATTCGTAAATAACCAATCCAATTTTTTTATCACAAGTACAAAAACTTTTTAGTCGAAGGTATTTAAAGAAAAATAGGGTAAAATTTAATTTTTTTATTCTTACCCAAAAATTCAGTTAAACAACAAATTGTCAGAAATTAAAATTGCCATCAAATAAAATGTAAGAAACCATCTACGTGTGGTATATTTTAAAAATGGTGGTACACAGCAAGAAATAGAGTGTATATTTTTATACTCAGTTTACATACTAGAGATGGCAAAAACAAATTCTCAGGAATGTAAACTCACCTTCCGAAGAGTGTAAAATCTGCAAGGTTTAAAAAAAAAATTTTTTTGTGTAATTATTTTTATTAACAAACGTGTATATAAACATAACTTTATTTGGTGTCATAATACCTTCCAATAATATAACTATGGGGCACGATTTTCATCTGTATTTGATACCTGAGTACGATCATTCAATGTACTTTGAAACTCCATTGACGGGTACCATTTTGAATTGTGGTCGATCCCTGGGAGGTAGTAGGGTGAGAAAAATCTGTTAGAAAAGAATTTATCAATATCCAATAAGAAAAATGTTAAAGATGTTGTCTTATTTTTAAAAGCTGTCAATTTTTTTTATATTTTTACCCCTATTTTTATTCCCTTAGGGATAAAATATTTATAAATTTTTTCTTAGTTCGCGCAAATCCATTACTAGTCAACTAGTATAAACTGTGCGTGGGTAGTTAGTTGTTATAACTTACTTATCCCAAGACAAATAATGCTAACCAGCACATAAATCACAAATTACCGTCTGTCGTAAACGGCACAGGACTATCGTAATTTTAGCCACAGCCCAAAGTAAAACTAAAAAATGAAGGAGGAGTTCTCCTCCTTAACAAAGAAAATCTCATTAGAACTTCACAAACCAATACCCTCTCCACATAGGCCGATCAGCTCTTATCGCTTTAGTGTCCTTTTCTCCACCTTCGCCGCCATTTTGACAGAAAACTAATTGATTATCACTTTGGAGTGAAAATGGCGGCGAAGGTGGAGAAAAGGTCACTAAATCGGTATGAGTTGATCGTCCTATCTGGAGAGGGTACTGCACAAACACAAGTATCAAATTTTTGTGAGCCTACTATAGTTACTATTGCTCTCTTTTTTTAAATACATTCCACTGAGAGAGATCCAGCATATTACAACTTACCAGGAAGCCTATACACCCTTCTACCCCGAATATATGTCAATGATAACTATATCAAGGAGATTTTCATGGGCAGGTGTAGGGAAGCATTTTCTAGTAAGCTTGATCTCTCTCAGACCCACGCAATTAAAAAAAGAGAACAATAGTAACAAAAGCCACTGAAAAATAGTTGAAAATAAATAAGTTTTTCTTTGCTTTGTTTAGTACGCACTCAATAAAGATTTTTCACAATCCCACAACTATTTATACCCGAATGCCATTAAAAAAAAGTTCCTTATCAAGATTTACCAAGCAATTTGGCCTATATAGATGTATAATTATGGTAAATAGTTTTGGCTACACTGTTAAAGTTTACAGTCGAAGCTTTTACCATGGTGACAATTCTTTTTACCCGCATCATTTATTTTATTGTGTAGTAAATTATGTTGGGTTCGTGCGACACCTTCAAGAACTAGGCCTCTCATCTACTTCCGATTTATTAACCTTTTGTTCCATGACAGAAGCCATTTTTGACACTGTTGGTAATTATTACATGACTTAAATGTTAAAATGTCTGCCAATCTGTACTGAAAGTGTCAGTTCAAGTTTTGTTTAAGTTTTTTTGTTTTTTTCCTAGGATTGGCTAATAGGAAGATTTTGAACATTCTAAAATATCAGCAAAAATAACTACTTTTGTGGTTATACTAATTAATGATAAGAATAACAACTGTCAAATTTAAAAGATTTTTTGGAATGTTAAAGGAGGTAACGGAAAATTTCGTTAAATGAAACATAACCTAACTTTTGTGAAGTCAGTGCGTGGTGTGAATTTTGTGGATTTTTTATTTTTTATTTAATGTTAAGTTTCAATTGGTAGTTAGAAAATGATGCAAAATATTCGTCCTTATAAAAAAATGAATGAACTAACCAACCATTTTTTAGTTTGTGATAAAGATAACCACAAAAATCGTTATTCTTATTTGGCGTAAATAAAGTCTGTCGCTATCCTTATTTTAATAGACTCCCCTCTTTTCCCTAACTGCGCAGCCCCACAAATAACGATAACCAAAAAAAGTGTTATTTTAAGTGGTCCAAAATGTCCCTAATGAATATATAAACAAAATAGTTGTTAACCCCTGTGCTATTTTTACTTGCGCCTCCAAATTACTCGCACTCGCATTTGTAAAAAAAACGCTATTTTACCGCCAGATGTAAAAGT
The DNA here is from genome assembly GCA_963921995.1 of Oxystoma pomonae. Taxonomy (NCBI): domain Eukaryota; kingdom Metazoa; phylum Arthropoda; class Insecta; order Coleoptera; family Brentidae; genus Oxystoma; species Oxystoma pomonae. The sequence goes on along the minus strand of OY998166.1, from coordinate 85,599,187 downwards.
TTGCTAAAATTCCTTTTTGTCCCACGAAAATCCCAGCAGCGATTGAAATTTTAACTTTTTAATGCGCCATAAATTTAAGTCAGCCTTGAAAGTATGCAACAGTTTCCTGTCCCTGCCAATACAAGTCATACTTTTTGAAGAGTCGAACAGCATTTATGCAAGTGGCTGAAATAACGAACCAAATGCTCACAATTTCTTCTTACAATGCCACTTGTTTCGAGTCAGCGGAAAAATTCGCCATTTATTTTGCCAATGACGTTTTGGAATTCGCACAATTCGATGTAAAAAGTTGCAGAAAATAATTTTTGCTTAAAAGTATACGGTATAAAATAACAAATCGAGTTTGCTGAAACAACCTAAAATAGTATGAAGTGTGAAGAAAAGACTTCTTTATGTTTTTAATGTCTGATACCTTGTGTGGTATTTTAAAAAGCTACAAAAATCCAATCATCCCAAAAACTGGTTTAGGAAAAAATGATAAAAATATGAGATAACTTTTTTTTCTACAAGGCATATTTTGTCAATTTTTTCGAATTGCACAATTAGTTCCTTTCTCCAATAGTGCGCAAAGTGATATATTAACGCTCGTAAAACGACACACAGAAAAACCCTACCTTGGTGTGAAGGGGATTACTGGATAACAGTTCTCATGATTTCAGGTAGGAAGCATTTGTTTTGTAATTGTACGCTGTTTTTACATTACAACACAGTGTCCGTAGCTCCTAAACCCACTGATAATTAAAACAAAGAAGTTAAAAAACCTCCAAATCAGTTACTTCAACCGAAAAGAAACTAAAAAACAAAAGATTTGATATTTTGTGTGTTCCTTGTGGGATACTCATCCAAGTTTGAATTTTCGTTATTTCCACCCAAGATCTTTTGATCTTTTGTTTTTTCCACTGATAATTATTCAATAAACTACTTCATTAGCAAGATAATTAAATTGCATTTGTTTAATAGATCAATCTTATTGCTATCGGACTGATAACGATAAACCTTTAATGAAAACTAATGGTTTTTTATTTAAATGGAACATTATGTTTGAACTAATGTACAAATTGTACTGTTTTAATTTCTGGGTCCAAAACTTATTCAATGGTATTATTTTTAATATAATAGTATAAGTTATCGTTTTCATTTTATTTTGTAATTTCTTTAATTCAAGTTGAAGTGTGCACAATTATTAGTAGCCACGGCAGTAGTCATATAACTATGAGATAACTACTATAACGGTCCTGCTCCAGAATTTTCCGACAAAAAGCCGTACCGATAATCAAGTTAGCCTATGCAGAGGCAAAAACTCTACTGGGCGCGAGTCGAGTTCGTCATGCACGCGCAGAAGATTTTTCGTTTTTTCTCAGGGTAAACCTCCAAAACACCTTAATCGACGAAAAAAAAGTCTTAATCGATTTTAACGATATTTGGTACAAAAATCTTCTGTCGACTGACTATAAACTGATTAACTTTTCAGATTTAAGTTTCCATGAATATGGACTATAAATTTTGTTATAAAGTCCAAATTTGTGGGAGTCTTAGTTTCCGAGTTATTTGAGAAATCGTTAAAATATATTTTAAAAAATGATAACTTTAGAAGTAAAGCAGCTATTGATATGCGGTTTTCAGATTTTGGTCTTCGTAATTATTATCCAAACATTTTGTAATAAGGTTCAAATCTTTCAAAGATACAGTTTTTGAGATATTTTCATTTCCTTTCAACATAAAATAATTGATTATATGGTTGACTATCCGTGCTTTCTAGCACCAATTTTTATTTTATAGTTTTAATTATTGTAAGCTGAAGTGTATTTATACACTGAGAAAAATGGTGGGCTACGAGAACTCAAATATGTGTTCTCCTAGACCCAGACGTATTGCAATAAGAGGACAGCTCAGACCTCTGGGCTGTGAGAACCACGTCCAAGGGATTGTAGGGAAACACTGAATGTATTTTTTTGGTCATTTGGGCTGCCAGAACTCAACATCTAGGTTGTGGTAACTCATGGTCTGGGCTGGGAGAACCCTGCCTTTAGGCTACCAGAACTTAGCATCTGGATTGTGGTAACTCATGGTCTGGGCTGGGAGAACCCTAACTTTAGGCTACCAGAACTCAGCATCTGAGTTGTAGTATAGTCAGTCGGGGTAACTTTGAACCGTTATGGGTAACTTTGAGCCACTTGGAAAATTTAGTTTAGACATATGAAAAGTATCAACATATAATTTTCCAAGCTGCTGAAAGTTACCCACAGTGGTTCAAAGTTACCCCAAGTGACTGCACTAGTGTTTTGAAAAAAAATGATACTTATTTTTATTTTTTATCTTATTTTTATAAAAAACTACAAGGTTAAAGATGTTTTAGTCGACTAAATAAATACGAATGCAAAGAAAAAATCTTAATTTTTATCTCGAGCACGAACGGTACTCGAGATAAAAAAATACCGTCAACTAGGGAGCATTAAAAATGCGGATCCTGTTTATCTGAAAAAAAAGTTGTGTGATTTAAAAATGAAACAAAATCCAACGAAGACTCTCAAGTCGCCCCGGCTGACTGTATACAAAATAAAATGAATAAATAGCTAACTATACAGAGCTATCCATTTTAAACATGTATAGAATTTTTGACTTTTGATGTAAGATTAAAAGGGCATTCAAAAGAAATCATCACTTTTTCTGACAAATTTGATATTAGAATACTTAGAATTTGTACATGTATTTTGTTACTTTAAATGAAATACCCTGTATTTTGTGTAATTTTTATAGTGAATCAGGCTTTACCCTTGCCAACAATGCTCAATAACTCAAAAACTAATTTTTTTTTTAATTTCTCTTAAATTCAAAAAAAGCACACAATAAACAAGGTGTTACGTTGAACATATCATCATCATCATATCCTCTATGTAATTTGTAAATTATAAATGTCAAATTTCAGATAAGACGAAAAGGTTTATAATGGTTTGAAAATGTTTGACTATGAAAAATATAAACAAAATCAAATATTTTAATATAAATATGGCGTGTTAAAAACAAAACCTAAAGGCTGAACTATAACGCTAAAGCCGTCCCTAAGTTTAATTTGCTCAGGAAAATTACAGAAATATATATAGTTGTAAATTAGGCTTAGGAAAGAGTTAGCAGCGTTAGTAAATCTCAGCTAAACTGTTTAAAATACAAAACAGGCCCTATACACGCCCACTCCACACTTTCATATTATTTAGAAAATACAATAAAACACGTTAATATTTTTTACTCGTGAACCTATGACCTACAAGAACTACATCACAACTGGAAATGAAGCTAGCAAGCGCCAGCCAAAGCAATCCGCAAGCCCGAATATGTGCAAAACTCGACATTCGGGAAGTACCGCCTATAATCGAAATCACATGTGTAAATCCCTGGGTTTTACTAGACGGCGGCCCTGAGTTATCGTATCCTAGACCGTGAATTATCACAGACCCAAAAAATTAATACATGAAACTGGGCTGGGGCAATACCATGCCTGAATTGTGGTAGCCCACGACTTGCTGAGTTCTCCCAGCTAAATTGACATGGTTTGTGACAATCATACCGTGTGCTATAGTAACGCACGTTGTGAGTTCTGGTAGCCACAAATTTTCAACTCACGGTCGTGGGTTAGCCCCGTTTTCTCAGTGTAGAATATAATAATACATAGAAACATACATGTAAACTTAAATAAAAGTTTGTAAAATAAAACAAAAAATCCATATCATACTTTTAAAACACATTAGCCGCAGTCGCCAGGGTGTTGCCAAAAATCACCAGAAAAGAACACATAATTGCTAACCTGCTCAGATAGATCTAGATCGCCCAATTTCTGTCTACCCAAGGCTCTCAAATTACCGTTTGAAACACGAGCGAAAGGGTAAAGCCACTAAAAGACATATAATTTTGTCTCTTACTTTTACTTATGATCTTATAAAAAAACTGTCATTATGTGAAATTGGGCCCACATTATAAACAGTTTAAACTGACATTAAGATTTTTTACTTCGAAAAGGTTAGAAGTTGGTCTTTTAGGTTTGTTTTTATTTGATTTTGAAACAGTTCACGCCCAACTATAAAAGGTACGAGTGCAAATATTTTGATAGGTAATAGCAAAAACGAAAATAGAAGAAAACACTGCAGTACACGGAAAAAATTTTATGTGAAGAGGCAGCGTTATGATCCTAGAATAAATTAGAGTCAGCAAAGAAAATTTGAGTTCATATTAAATAAAACGAGAATAACATAATAACATTTATGTTATTCTCGTTCTAAAAATAAACTATACTTACAATAGTAATCAGTTTAGAGCAGATTTTCAACGCTTCTTAATTTGAATCCATAGCAAATCATTATTGGAATAAGTAGTATTTTATATACTTTATAAAAATAATAATTTTATCTTTACAGCAAAACCTAAAGCAATAAAACTTATATAGATCGCTTCAAGCTACTGCGAACATAGGGGGAATCAAGTCCAATTTACTCTCCGTGCCGTACGACCGAGGTGGATTCGAAGCACGCTGCAGTGTTATCTTTTGGAAATTCATTTTCTTTTTATTATTTTGTTTTATTTCTGCCTTCCTCGAGAAACAAATGGGTAAGTTCTTAATTGAAATAATACATTTTTAAAACCAAAAATGGATGTCTACGAAGTTGCCGAAAAAGTGCAGATGGTCAAATGGTCAAATCGTCATAACCCAACACACGTTCGATATTGGTCGAGGGAAAATTTGCATTTGTATTTTGACGTAAGAACACAGTATCCCCAAAAACTAAATGTTTGGGGGAGGGGTATTATAGGGGAACACGTAATTGGGCCATTTTTTATTAACGGCAATTGCAATTTGAATGGTCCTAGATACTTGGATCTACTGCAGCTGCACATTATTCCAACCGCTAGGCAGTTGTTAGGTGTAAGATTTGGTGAAACATGGTTTCAACAAGATGATTGTTCCTCTCACAATGTTGGCCTTGTTAGGGAATATCTTGATAATGTATTTCCTAATCGGGTTATAAGTACACGGGGAACTATTTTATGGCCAGCTCGATCTCCCGATCTTGCTCCTAATGACTTCTATCTGTTTTTGAAGAAGCTTTTCAAACTATCACCCCTAACATGCTTGGAAACATTAGGAGGGGTTTTTATAGTAGGCTCGGATATTGTCTAGCCGAGCAAGGAGGACTTTTCGAACATTGCTTTAATTTTTTTTGACTGGGAGAATCTTTTTGGTTTTTAGAATGTATTATTTTATTTTGAGAACTTGCTTTTATTTTGTTTCTCCTTATTTTCATTGTAACACGTCGTCACTGATAAATCTGAGCAGTTGACAATAAAACGCTCTTATTTATCAGTGACAAAAAATAAGAAAATTACGTTATAAAAATTTGCGTATTTATTTACCAAATTCCGGTTTCATTGACTACACTCCACACAGCACCGTGGTTAGAGGCATACTAAATACCAAAGGAAAGTCATGCAAGTGGTGATCGCAAGCCTGAGTATTGGTTGCTTCACTGATAGGCGTGCGGTGTCTCTGCATGTCCGTACACTGGCAAGTTAGACTTCTTCCGCCCTATGTTCGCAGTAGCTTGAAGCGGTCTGTATACAGATATATACAACATATTCAAAATCGACTGAGATATGATTTATAGGAGTGTCCAGTTATAGGAGTGTCTAGTTCAGGGGGGGACTCGGCCGAGCTAATATAAAATTGTTCTCTTATAGTTAAATAATTTGCATTGGACCAGGTGAGAAAAATGTTACTCAGGTATTTGATTTCCATGCATGTTAGTTTGCATGCGTCGCACATAAAGCGTACGGCTAAGAGCCAAATTCATACTCTTTCGTTAAAAGGAGCTTTATGACTTCCTTGTTGAAGGCGACCTTCAAGGAAACCTTTGATTTTCTATTCATCCTTCCTTCCTTCAGCAAGAACGAGTTCAAGGAAAGCTGAAGGAAGGGTTGATCCGACAACATTGTACATCTTTACTCCTTTCATGAGGTTATGTTTCGCGGGTTACGGTTTGTTTGTTTTTTGGAAGCGGGCCAAAAAATGAAAAAAAGTGAAGCGAAAACGAAAAATTTTTTTTTGATAAAACTTCCTCAATAAGAGTCAATAAAAAGTATTTTTGGAAAACCTGTATTTGTAAAATTCTACTGGGTTGAGGGCATCCGTGCGGCAGGCAGATACTCTGCCCACTAAGCTACTGCGGCCTCACAAAACTGTCCAAGGAAGGCTGAAGCCTTTACCTTGACCTTAAGGATGCCTCCAGACGTCCTTCCGCGACTATGAATATGAAATTCTTCCTCAAGGCCCCCTTGAGGAACAGGGAAGCCTTGAGGTCCGAATATGAATTTGAGCCTAAGGCCGACACGGTTTAAATTACTAAAAATTGAAGATCAACAATTAATAATTGTTTTCTCGTTTTCAGACCAATTTTGATTGTATTGACAATAAAATTTTATTGATTGATGCGATTCTTTATGTGTGCTATTACTTCTAGATTCCAGATTCTCAGTATATATCTAGTTAAATAAAAACAATATTTTCACTTTAAAACCTCATGTTGTTATTAATTTAAACATTCAAAATCTTACTAAGTGCAAAAATTAAATAGATAAAAAAAGATATAGTTTGGCTATTTTATAAAGTAAATTGGATTAAATGAATTAAGCATGCAATGTAAACATATTTTTTTAAGGATATCTTTATACTTATATTTGATGGAGCATTTTTTCCGTGTAGCATCAATAAGAGTACTATACTGCCGTCCTAAGAATGACCGCCGTATGTTCCAAAATTTTGAAAATCGAGTTATTGATGCCGGACACTTTTTTCTACTTTAAGCTATGTATCTGCCAAATATGAATGCCGTATCTTAAATAGAACTAATTAAAATTATATACAAAACTCCGGCCGTATGTTTCAAATGGTAATTCGCGCCAAGTATGAACGCGGTATCTTCGCTCTATCAACAAAGAACGCGGTAAAGTAACCGTCTGCTTGAGAAGCACTTTTATTTTTTGTTAGCAGTTAGTTGTGAAAAACCCTTTTTTTATTTAAAAATGTATTTTATTAAGCTTATTTTTGTGTGTAAACAAACCTAATAAAACTTTTAACATACAAAACCATAGATAGCCATGGAATATTTCGCTGTCACTGTCGAATTTTCGACACTTTTTGACGTTTATTTGTACGCGTAGTAACAATTTAGGTCCGCCATAAACTAGTCCTGCAGAGTATTTTTAAAATTTACAAAAGTTATTAAAAAATGACGCAGACAACGTTATGATAAATATGAAGGACGGTGTGTTTTTATTTTAAATGAGGCGATAAATAAAAATAACCACTTTCCAGAATTCAAACGTGTGAGATTTTTTGTCGTTTCTGAAGAATCGCGACCTTTATGACTGAAACTTAAGCTTAGGTTGCTTTTATGATAATTTCAGAATTAGTTTTATGCAAAATCATATTTTGTTAATACATTTTTTTTAAATGCTAGTGGCATTTAAGTTTCTATACCGCTTTAATTTTTAAGACGTCTTTTCGCGACCGATGATTTCGAAACCGCTTTGAAAACATGCGTAAAATGTTATTTTGGCGACGAAACGGTGACGTCAGGTTCAAAACATTTCAAAGGATTTCGAAAGCGCCTCGGCCGCCGTTTCGAACACTGTTCAATATGGCAGTACTTGTCAATTTTTAGCAATAATGAAAATAGGCCAAGGTTATCTAGCAGAGACAAAAAAAAAGGCTCACTTGTGGATCTAGGACATCTATTTCGAAAAATCACAAAAAAAACTTCCAAATCCAAAAAACGAGAAGCCACACAAACATAGCTGATTAATGTCATTCAATAATTGTCATTTTGGCGATCAGTGGCGATAGTTCGAAACGGTGTCGTTGCGGTTGAAACGGTGACGTATGTTTTCAAAATGTGCTTCGAATCTCGGCTAGGTGCATGAATATTTTGTGTTTGTCCCAAAAAAATTTACATTTGGCTTTCACTTTGGCAACACTGGGCATTGATCCTATAATGGATGGAAAAGTCCCAGTAAAAAAAACTCACAATACCGCTTTCTTTATTGGTAAAACTATTTATTATATTTAAGTAGAAATACGGTCGGTATGTAGGTTTTTAGAAAAAGTACTGAATTTTACAAAATCAAAAAAACGTTCTAGAAAATTTAAGAGATATTTAATGGATTCACGACAAAATGAATTAAAAGTCATAAAATCCGTAAGGGCCAAGCCAAAAACTTTAAACGTAAATATCTTAGTTTCCCACTTCTCGAACATACGGCGTTTATCCCTAGGACGACAGTATATTCCTGAATGACATAATTATTAATTTTCCTAAAGATAATCCTTTTTAAATCAATACCAACAATGGCGTATTATTGATACAAACTGTGTGTTTTTAAGACAATTCTTCTATTTCATTATATGGATGGAAACTCCCAATGATGTTACTGCAATGTTTTTTCTGTGTATAATATGGTGGTCCCAAAGGTTTTCAGCTTTGTAGGGTTCTACCATACCACTTGGTACTTAACGCAACTGTAATTGACAGAATTTTAATATAGGTTACCCAGGTTACTTGTCTCATTGAACGTTAATTTCTCGTGCCGATTTTAATCAGGTTTTTCTGTGTTATGAATGAACGTGGATTTTTTTTTGCTGTTTTGACATGTAATACCTCGTTGATTGTCTATTCGAACTAAAAAAAATGGATCAATTTGTGCGCACAAGGTTGTCACATATTATTTTAATATATAACATTTTTTTAACCTTTAATAGGCGGACTTCGGAAAATTACACATGGGACGGACTGGTGTCGAAAAATACCCCAATTCAGATTAGACTTATTAATTTGTGATACTGTTTTTGTTACTATTTTTTTCTTTAATAAATTAAGTATTTTCAAAAAACAACATACGCAAAAAGAATAATATAGTGTTAAACTAACATATTGAATAAAAATCTTAACTTAAAATAAAAATTCAAAACATTTAAAATATTTAAACAATTGAATAAGAGAGTGGCCTGGACATACGTATTTGTTGCATTTGGTACACACTTTTTTATATTTTCTATCTTTGGTTCTGTTGCAAAGATAGCATCGTGACCTAACATTGGGCGTGGGTTGATTTTCAGTCGCTTCAGCCTGATTTCCGTCTTCTCGGGATAGATCGGGAAAAACGGTAGTCATATATCTTTTCTTGACTATTTGAATCTGTTTGTTGCTGTATCGCCGAGTAACATTCTGTTTTATGAGCTCTTTTCCCAAGTCTAAAAGAAATAATTTACATCTCTGCGGTTTCGCTTTATTCCAATCTGAAAATTTCATAAGCCATAATTTCAACCCGTTGATACCAGCAACATTCAGAAGATGGCAAATATTACCACAGGTGAGCGATTAGATTTTTTTATCACAGAGTATTCGCTTGCCAACTTGTCTGTAGTATCAACAGCTCCTTTCGTTCTGTTATACTGAAGAATAATCTTGGGCTTATGGCAGAATTCTTCACCAGATAATTCATGCTTCATATGCTCAGTCGACAGCAGGATAAAGGCCGCATCTTTCTTCGGGATATGGGACACCAAAGTGCAATTTTTCTTAAAAGCCAACATACTTGAATTGACATTTTTATACGGAGCTGGTAAAAGTTCTGATAGTATGAAAGTCTTGTTTTTTCGAAGACTTCCACACAAACTTAGCTTTCTGGCCCAGAACTTTTCGGCAAGTTCTAAGCTGGTGAAAAAATTATCCGCCGTAATTCCATAGCCGCTTTCCAAATGACTGACCAAATCCATTACTACTCTTTGGCGTTGGCACTTTTCTGGATTCTTTTGTTGTTTTCCTGAAACAAACAATCGCTTTTAGCAAAATAATTACACCACAGCAAGGACTATATTTTTCAAGAGTAATACTCATCTAAATATACTTGCATATTGCAATCGAACCAGGTGTCGCAGTCGACCAAAGCCTGTACTCTGAAAGGCGCTCTACCTCTAAAAGGAGCTAGTTGGAGAAAGGGATTTCTTGCAACTTCTAACTTACCAACGGCTTTCCGTGCTCCTCTCGTCTCAAAGTTGTAAAACCTCAGAAAATGCGTTATTTCTTTGAAACGGTCCCTGAAAATCGTAGCTGGGATTATAGGACGACAATAAGTTTCCTCCTCACACCAACGGACTTCTTTTGTCTGAATGATGTTGATTCCATTTATCAAAAATGGCTCGTCCTTTTCTCTTTACCTCAACAACTATTTTTGAAACAATATCTGGAGACATAAAAAGTGAAAATACTTCTTTTATTGTTGAGAAACTGCTACTGTAAAGGGTAAGTCCCAACTTTTTAGTCAATATATTGCGCTTAACTGGTAGTGTTTCCACTGGATGCTTAGACCATTCCGTACCATTCTTCGCTACATAAATTGAGCCTTTACGATTATCAGCATTATTTGGGACGGAATCAGAATTATCAGTATTACGGTCGAATTCGATCACATCCTCCGCAGATTGATCCTCTTCGACAATATCTTCTAAATCGCTCGCAGCATCTTCGTTCCCTCACGTATCAAATTTTGGGTCGTCGTTCTCAAGAAGATATAACCTCTCCCTACCCGTTAACGGCCTGTGAGTAGGCAAATTTATACTCATTTTTTAGTCACATGTGCTACGCACTATAGGACAGATACAACTAAACTGAAACGTTTGGATAACACACTATTTATAACAAATGTATGAGGTTCCCCGTACTAAAAATAAATGTGTGAAGTACCGAAAAGACATGGGATTCCCCGAACTAGAAATAAATGGGTAACATACCACAAAAAGTTGAGATTTTTCTACGCTATGAACTGAAAAAAAATGTTTATAAATTATAACATACAAGGCGGACTGGGGTCTTAAGGGACCACAATAATAAAAAATGGACTACTAATGTCACAATTTAAAATTCAAAATATACAATCCATAGTAGACCAAAAAATATGCACATTGAGTGAAGGAGTTTTTAGAACTCAAAAAAATAGACGAATTATCCACAAAAGCACATCGTGGGGTCCCAAAAGGCCCCAGTCCGCCTATTAAAGGGTAAAAACCTAATACAGATACCTGTATAACAAAAATAGAGTGAGTTACTAGGTTAACATGAGATTAAGAGTGATTTCGTTATGATTCGGATCGTTATCGTTTATTACGTAAAGTCAATCTCGAATTTAAGATCGGATTGAAATTTTCACAGTTGTCGTACGTTATTCAAAAGAGTGCTTAGTCGTTGTCGTACCTCAGTGCGCATTCTCAGAACGGATGCGTCGTATAACAGCAACTACGCCTCACCTATCATTAGATACTTAAAGTAAATATTTTAACACATCGGTATCGGTATACGTAACGCGTTCGAAACAAAGTCAAAATATACTACATTTTTGTGTACGTATCGTTACGGACCCACGAACATACGCAACGATTTCAATCATCAGGTCAAAAATATGTGTATTTTGGCTTTATTTCGAATGCGTTACATATACCGATACCGATGCGTTGAAATATTTACTTTTAGTGTCTTTTATCCAATCCAACCCAACTCATGCAGTATTCGCAAGCAGTTAGCGCATTGAGAGATACGACCACGACTAAGCACCCTTTTTATGTGCAACTTTATTTTTATGGGTGAAACGTAACGCCGTATAGCATTTTGAGCATGCGCACTTAGATACGAATAAGCACTATTTTTATATGTAGCTTTAAGTATCTATTAAAGAGATTGGCTTATCTGTAGTAATTTATTAAGGGATGGGTAATTTATCGAAAATCGGGTAAAAATCGACCTGCTTTTAATGAGGCAAATAATCTATGCATTTCTTTATTTTGAAATCCTTAAAAAATTATAATATTTTGAATACGCCCGAATTTCTTTTTCAGTGTAGAGAGAAAAGCTCGGAGATAAGTCTAAAATTTGCATCTTCACAGTGCGAAATGAACTAAAAGTATATCTAAAATTTAATCTCAAAAGCAATGCGGTAATAAGCAAATCATCTATAATACAAGAGGCGCGTTCAAACAGTAGCTAATCTATTTTATAATGCGGTCATTTTCAAGCCGAGTTTATCACTATTATTAGGTAAATTGACTTATTTCGAGCCTTGATAATATTATGGATAAACTTACATAATTTTGCATTGGAAATTATCAATTATCTTTTCGTAATCTTCTCAACAGATTGGCAATGATAAACAGACAAAACGACGAAAACGAAAATACTTGATAATTACAACAAAAATTAATTGAAATACTTGACATACCGATACATAAATCTGTCTATGATACGGTGGAATAATTACCTTTAGCATTAAGAGGCAAAAAAACGAAATAAAAACTTTTTAACCAGAAATGAAATCGACTTCAAAAAAGAACACTAAAAAGTATAAAATAAAATAATTTCTATTTTTGTACATAAATCCAACTTTTTTGAAGTCGGCGCCCATATACAGTGTGTCTCCATGGAGAACTATGGATGTTTTCCAAAAAAACTTACATAGGATCATTTTAGGTAAAAAAGCGGTTTAAAAACATATATACCCTTTTATACAGGATGTCCCAAAAATAAAATATAACACAAAAAATGTTTTTATAAATTGGATACCCTGTATATTACCTTAAAAAATAAGCTTTTCAAAAATACAAACACTTTCGGTGGGATTTACTAAAAAAGTTTAGTCTATTTTAGAACACTCCTAGGTTTAAGTGAAATTTTTGGTTTTAAGCATTTTAAATGATAAGAAGAATTTTAATAAGCTTGCTTATTGAATAATCATTTTAACACAATCTTTTGTCGAATTTAAGAGGAAAGTTTTAATTTAGAAGAAAAGAAAATTAAAAAATTTAAACTTACGCGGGGTTTAAATAGTAAACACCCTGTAGAACAAATTAAAATTGGGGCTATATGTCACTCTAATTAAAACTTACCCTTATTCGTTAGTTTTTTCAATTAATACTTGATGTCACACAACGATTTAGATGAGCAATAATAAAATAAGAAAGAAAAAAAATTAAAAAAAAAGTGAGTGATTCAAAGTTGGAAATCAAAGTGTGTGATGGTGTTTAATGATGTATGGTAGAGGCAGTGAAACCACTGATGAGCCCACGCTGGTTACCCAGGGCGAAACATCGTTTAATCATTTCTATTTTCGCTTTGGTCTTTTGTGTGTTCCTTGTGGGATGCTCATCCAAGTTTGAATTTTCGTTATTTCCACCCAAGATCTTTTGATCTTTTGTTTTTTAGTTTCTTTTCGGTTTTATAACTTCTTTTTTGTAATAAAATAAGGAGTAGATTAATTTTGTATTTATTTAAAAAGTGTTTTTATTTATGAAATGTATTCAAAAACATAAACGCAAGTTTCTTTTTACATTTCTGTCACTGTCGAAATGTCAGTTTAAAAATATTAGCGCTGCGTTCAATCACAAACAGCGAGTTTGGATCTTTTATCTCTGCTTGCACCTTGGCTTGCACCAACCTCTACTGTTGAAAGCTACAGCTTAAAAATGAGTGGGCTTTGAGGAAGGAAAGTTTTTTTGACTGTGCTTTTAGATAACCCCAATGTTTTACTTTCAGTTTGTAAATAAATTAATATAGTTATTTTGGGTTTTTCTGTTTGGTATATTTTTCGAGTATAATCAGTCATCTTCACTTATGTTTGTTTTTCCTCGTAGTGCACTCATAAATATATTTTTTGTGCTGAAAACGGGTTCAGAATATAGCGTTTTTCTGGACAAAATAGGAGGTGTTTTATTGGGTAATGAACAACTGTTTTTAAATAAGTCCGCCATCTTGAATGTTTAACAAATATCATTTTTGACGCAAGTTCTATAAATTTTGAAAAATTTTAAAAAGTTTAAACTTATTAAAATCGATCAATTTAAAAAAAATTTATTGCTATTTACACAAGTAAGTTCTTAATATACTTGATTTTGCAGGTAAACTCGAAAGAATGTGGCTTCGTAACCGATGTTTCAGATTTATTACAGTGTCGCACTCAAAAAAAATATCCACGGTGGTTAAAAATGCCCATTTTCCGCCATCTTGGATTTTTAGGAAATGTTCAGTTTGACAACGGTCCTAAGTTTTAAAACTTTGGCTTTTTAAAAAGCTAAATATTATTAAAATCGGACAATTTCCCGCTAAGTTATATTCATTTAAAAAAGTGCATTTTGTTTGGCACACCCTATTTATACAAATAAAAATTACTTTATTTTATACTTTTTGTTTTATCGGCTCAACCACAACATCATCGGTTCTTGCTATCGCCAAAATGCACTTCCCAGTAAGAGTTTTACAAAACCTAACCTAACTTATTGCTATAAATTGTTTTTTTTCCTATTCCCGGTTTATAAAACCAAGGTTATTTTGATGTATAAAATCACCATAATTTTCGATTTCTAGAATAAAACACCCACATTTTTCAAGTGTTCAAAAAAAGTACTGCCACAAACATTTTTCTCTTTAAAATGAAAAATATTTAAAGTTGTTTGTCCGATATGCCACGAGTGTTACTTTGATTTTTATTTACGGACACGAGATTTACTTTGTTGTTTTTAAATATTTTGGCTTTTTAGTTCTGCCCAACAAGCCTCCTCCGGAGCGATGGCTTGCTGATGCCTTAAAATTAGGGCCACGTAGTATGAAGCTCCAATTGTGGGCGGTGCTGCTGCGAACGTTACCTCTTTTTAAAGTCATGTTACAGTGACCTTATACTTTTACAAGTTTCTTCTTTATAACCTGCTGAAAGGTAACTTTTCAATTTTGATGTTTCTGTTTCTCAATTTATGGTGGCGCACACAGGTACTACGTCACCGCGGATTACAAACTTTTTTTTAAATTCTTCAACTGCCAGGTAAAATCCTGTGACTCCCTGATGATTCCTAATAAGGATGAAACAGTCCTGTAGGTGTCTGGATTCTCCATTAGACATTGGATGCCTGGTCGTAATAAAGTGAGAAACAAAAACGTTTTCACGAGATTCACTTTGTTGTTTTTTTAAAAATGACAATTGTTTAAAGCGTAAAGTTTGTAAGAGATAGGGTTATTAATTTCTTTCAATTCAAGTTCTTTACAGTCTTTAAGTTTACCAAAAAATGTGTTCTCCTAAAAGTGTATTTTAGCACATCTAAAAGTAATTTAACAGGTGTTTAACTAAATTATTTGAAGTTCATCTACAATAAAGTGTAAAAATTAAAATAAAAATTAGCCTGAATCTGGAAGAAAACGATATAGAGTGAAATACGTTCGAGGAGGCATCTTAAATGCAGCGAAAGGGGTCAAAGCGGATTTGCTACCCGATCAGTCGAAGAAAATTCGAAAAAGGTAATACAAATTTTGAAAAAGAAGAGGTATTTCGGCATACTTTGCAAAGCTCTCGACAACATGCGCGCCATTCACTTTATGGTCGAGGTATTCCATGCTTAAGTTCAAGAAAAATGTTGATATGAGAAAAATGATTAAACTAATTGTGTCTATAGACCAAAAAAATCAAACATTCTTAGCGCAGATCAAGTTGAAGTCTTTCTAACTACAGCTACCGATCACAGTTATCTTCTAATGAAAGTGGCCACGATAATTGGTATATTTAGCACATGCTAGTTAACTCCTACCGCCTCAATGCCCTTTAGCCTACTGTGCCTGCCACTTTTATAACCAAATTGACAGGTAAAACATGGAGTCTGATGTCAATAGTAGGCGAAAGGATACTAAAACGAAATTGAGTTAACCGGCCTTTTAGTTGAGAACGGTGTTGACTGGGCATTGCTAAAGAAAGTCTTCTGCGAATTCGCTTACAGATGCTGATGTAGACATCACAAATCTCAAACGTCATGAGGGCTGGCTTTCAACCAAAGTTGCTGAGGGGTACCTGAAAGGATCCATTAAGAACAAAAAAGAAATACCCGGCAAGGTTTTAAAATCTTCAAATGGTGCATCAGATAACGTTGCCTTGGCGATGTTGTCCTAACTTCCCCACAGCAAGCATCAAATATGACTTCTCAATCTTAGGCTTCGGAAAAGCAACTACCGATCCTGCCGATGCCATCAGGAAGCCAAATGGTAACTCTAAGTTGAGTGAGGTCTCCAGAGTGAAGATTATTCATATTAAGACGGCAAGGAAAAGTCCTATTAATTCGTCACATATTTTACTTGAAATCCCTGACCGGTTTCGACTAAAAATGGTAAAAATGGTATCTGCCATCAGTTTCAGCGCAAATAATTGTGCTTTTACTGTTAATGATAATATTAATAAAACTTAAATTTTTGTCTAAGTAAATTATTTTTAAATTAAATTAATTAAAATAATGGTTCTGATTTTTTTTTACCTTCGTTTTTATTATGCTTCTAGAAAAACAATTATTCCTAACGCTTGCAGAAAATCTTTTATACACTGTAGGGATTTAAAGGGTACTTTAAATCCCTATTTTCGGGGAAAAAGTGGTACTTTCAATTCCTAAAGATTTAAAATGTACTTTAAATCCCTAGGAATTTAAAGAAAATTTATTTGCAATAAAAGCTAAATTTAGAAATATATTTTCAATAATTTGATTAGAAATATAAGAGGATATGGATGTAACAAAACTGTAACGTGTTATGAACAATATTAAAAGCTCTTAGTTTACTGAATTTGCTAATGTCAACGCCCATGTCTCTTGCAATTGTGACTTTTATCATCGAATATACGCTTTACAGTGACGATGCTTTAAGCTTTATCTTTTCCAAAAAAAATGCCAGCAGTACCTTTTCTTCTGTAAATTCTTCTACGTTCCGTTCGTTACACCATTTGATAAACTTAGATAACTGTTTTTATATTTTTCTGCAGATTTTCTTGGTAATAATAATTAGCCTACAGCCTCTTGAGCTGCCTTTTCGATTTATCCCATCGCGATCAACGTCTTTCAGTCGATGTGGCGTGTTTGACTAATATTTATCGAGTGGCTTTTGTTTTACTTAGTTAGGTACTTGTCATAGCACACCAAGATTTTTAGTTGACTTTCATGATCTGGATCATCATAGTACAATAATAAGGTCGTTGATATAATAACAATCAGCCCCTTCGATGACGTTTTAGAAATAGAGTACCTACCGTATTGTTTTAGTGGCATTTAATTTTTTTTTTCGTTATTTTTTCTTTAACGTTTTACCTATCCTAAAGTGCATAAAATAGTATACAGGGTGTTTCAAATTCGATGCTCACCATGAGAATCTGCTAAACGGTAGGAGATACGAAAAGGTTTAAATTAGGGAAAAGTTGCGCGTTTTGATGCTTTACCCAAAACTAAAAATAAAGTTTACAAAATCCGAGTAGTTCCAGAGATAGGCGAAAAAACCGAAATTTTCAATTTTAGTTTTTATTTTTTTCCGCCTTGATCTACCAGACGAGCTATTCATTTTTAAGAATTGACATTTCAGTTTGACAGGAGCGCTGTAAAGTTCATTTTTTCTTATGGACACTTCCTTTTTTTTCTGCCCGTTTTGTTTCGGAAACGAGGCAAATATCAATTTGAAACATTATTTTAACAGGGAGCTTGTTGTTTCGGGCTTAATGACCATCATCAGTTAAAAAAAATCCCGTTATACAAAACAACTTGTAGTAGTACCTACAAAATTATAGTTATCTACAAAATTTTGGGATGGTGTCTGTCTGGGATACGATTACTCAAAAACCGCTAAACCGATTTTTATCAAATTTGGCACAAAAATTATTTGTCACCAGACGCAGAGCTGCTTAGTTTTTGATACAAAAAATTATAGCTCACGAACCGTAGCAGCTAGCGACACGCTGTTTTCACATTTAGGTAGATAATTACGTTTTAAACAAAAAAATAAAAATTTTGAAAAAAAATTGTAATTTTTTTAAAATCTTTTTGTACGAGAAATTTTTCGACGACATTTAAAACAAAAAGAAATGAAAAATATAGCAAATTTTTTTTTTGAAAACTGGAAAAGTTTTTAAAAAATGTTGAAATTTTTTAAAAAAAGTTTTATGGACGGCTATACGTGCCTGCTGGCGCTATGTTTTAAACTACCACAAGCGCTTTTAAGGTTGTCTTGTATAACGGGATTTTTTTAACTGATGATGGTCATTAAGCCCGAAACAACAAGCTCCATGTTAAAATAATGTTTTAAAATGATATTTGCCTTGCTTCTGAAACAAAACGACCAGAAAAAAAAGGATGTGTCCATAACAAAAAATGAACTTGACAGCGCTCCTGTCAAACTAAAATGTCAAATCTTAAAAATGAATAGCTCGTCTGTTAGATCTTAAAAAAGTGCATGTAGAAAGTTTTAAGCATTTTTTGACAACTCGAATAATAAAGGCGGAAAAAAATAAAAAGTAAAATTGAAAATTTCGGTTTTTTCGCCTATCTCCGGAACTACTCGGATTTTGTAAACTTTATTTCTAATTTTGGGGAAAGCATCAAATTGCGCAACTTTGCCCTAATTTAAACCTTTTCGTATCTCCTACCGTTTAGGAGATCCCCATGGTGAGCATCGAATTTGAAACACCCTGTATACACCTCAGGACTAAAGTGTTTTTAAATCCCTCGACATATTATAGACTCGTTGGTCGGGCTATAAACTTTTTGTCTCGGAATTTAAAATACCCCTTTAGTCCCTAGGTGTATAATGTACTATTTCCACACCTGATAGGAAAATAGCTATTTCATACATTGCAGCATTGAGGGAAAAGAGTGATGTTTGAAAATAAAATAGCGTTGTTTTAAAATAGACCTATTTAAACTCGTAGCAAAAAGTGAGTAAAATCGTAAAATGTTTTTGACAAAGGTATAAACAAAAACAAATCTTTGTATGGCAAGGCCAATTATTCTATCCTTATTCTTATATACAAATAGAAGAAAATAAGAAACAATAATTACAACAAAAATTAATTAAAATTGTCGACATACTAATACATAAATCTGTCTTACTAATGAGTCGGATTTTTTTCTCAGTTGGTGACGATTAATAAATTTCAGTTAATTACGAGGATTAAAAATCATTAAACCCATCAGATGACATTATTAGGCATCAGCTTCTTGAAGATGTCCAGCATAAGAAAACGAGCTATAAAAATGCTTTGTGTAGGTCTTGAAAAGCAAAGTAAAAAAAAATTGATGCTAAAACGTAAGGATATACTACATCTTACTACCTACCTAAAGAATTTTTATAAGCTGTTACTTTTT
Source organism: Oxystoma pomonae (assembly GCA_963921995.1). NCBI lineage: Eukaryota > Metazoa > Arthropoda > Insecta > Coleoptera > Brentidae > Oxystoma > Oxystoma pomonae. Next base: position 85,579,956 of record OY998166.1, on the reverse strand, counting down.
AGTCTATGGCCAAATCGACTTTCGTGTACAAGTCGTGCTAATTTTGTGGCGATAAACTGATTTTGTTAAAGGTAGCCCATAAATCACGTTGTTACTTGTTGTCATTCTTTAAATTCGTTTTTAAAAAAATATGGCGGATTGAAAATGGCAGAAAACCGTATATTTAAAAAATTTTTTTTTTACTTTTTGTCCGATTTTGATAGAAATAATTTTGGAATACTTAGTTTGTAATATATTTTATGGAAAACAATAAACAAAATAAAAAAAATAATTTTCAATAGAAAAAAATAAAATATCTGAAAAAATAAATATTAAAAAAAATTTTGTTAACTTTTTTTTTGGAAATTATTGATTTAACAAAAAAAATTGTTTAAATAGAAAAGATAGCCTACTTGATTCTGAGTTTAAATTGGGTTCAAATATTTCATCCGGTTAAGTAGTTTTTGAGTTATGTTAAAATAGCTGGTAAAAAATAGGGGTTTTTTTGGGCTATACTATGCTAGGAAACAATTATGTTAGATATAGTGTTAAAAACACACATCTCAAAAACTATTACTCTGACCGATAACAAAGTTACGAGAGTTATTCTTTCCGCCTAGCTAAAAATATTTTTGCAGTATTTGAATTTTTTCATACGCTTACATTCATTCCTAACCTCTTAACCAGCGATCCAAGATTGGGTCTCAATTCGGTTCAAATCTGGTACACTGTTCTTGAGTTATCGTACCAACATGTAATCGACTGACACCCTTTAATATTAGTTTACGCAACAAGCACGAAATGACTATAAAAAGACAATTAATGTCCCATACTTTACCTACGATCAACGAAAATTTTATTATAAATATCAAATATGCTTAAAAATACTACGTCTAAACACTCCGAAGTACATGCTTTATATTATTTAGGCAACATTACTGTTTCCAAGAGAATTAAGACAAAATTTTAACATTCAAGTTTTTTAAAATTTCATAAAATTTTGAAATTATGGGTTGGTCGTAAGTAAAAATTATAATTTCAGATACACACAGGCTGTTCATTTTAAAACTTCCCACCCAAGATTCTCATATAAAGGTCGCGATTCTTCAAAAACCGTCGGAAAATCTCGCCCTTACAAAAAATCTGACGATTTTTAAACACAAGTTTACACTTAATGCTTTCTGTGTTTTAAATATTTTTATGTGTAAACAAACCTTTAAAACTTTTAACATACAAAACCATAGATAGCCATGGAATATTTCGCTGTCACTGTTCAGAAAAGTTACACAAATTCTGTCTTTCCTTTTACATGGTGAGAATTTTCGACGTTTATTGGTACGCGTAGTAACAATTTAGCTCCGCCATAAACTAGTCCTGCAGAATATCTCTAAAATATTAAATTTACAAAATGTTAATAAAAAAATGATGCAGTTTTTGTAACAACGTTAGGATAAATATGAAGGTTGCTGTGTTTTTATTTTAAATAAGGCGATAAGTAAAAATCGCCACTTTCCAGAATTCTGACAGATGAGATTTTCTGTCGTTTCTGAAGAATCGCGACCATAGAGTCTGATTTTAGAAAAATCCTCAGCCCCGTCGATTTTTTATTAAAAGGGGACACATTTTGACTATTCTGAAATTTTTGTTACATTACCTCCTTCGATGGGTACACTTGATTTAAAAAAAAAACTCATACATGCATTTTTTCCTATGCCAAAAAATTTAGCTTTCAATTAGTGTATACTATTATAAGGCACCACCAGCTTAGTATGCCTGACAGCTTAAAATTCAGTGTGACATCCTTGAAAATGCCACACATATCAACATTTACAAAAGTTCAAATTATCACTCGAGTTATAGAAGTCGGATGGCCTATAAGAAGAGCGGCCACCAATTTTGGAATTGATAAAATGACGATAATGCGATGGAAAAAGCGCTGGATAGAAAATAATTCGACGGATAGGAAAGATGGATCAGGACGACCAAAAGTAAGTTCTGAAGTGCAAGATAAGAGCCTTATTGACCAACTCAGACAAGATCCTTTTTCAACGTCGGTTATTTCCGGGCTTTTTAGCAACAGTAAATAGAAGAGTAACGAAATCAGAAGTTTCTTGTCGAGTTGATGCAAAGAAGTCTTCTTTTCTAACAGAAGAACAAAAACAGGCCAGAGTGATTTTTGCACTGAACAACGTCCTTCGTGATAATGACTTCTGGGAGAGGGTGGTTTTCACTGACGAAAAAATTTTTCAATCTTCAAGCAGCAGAAGAATTTTAGTTTATCGTCCACCAAATTCTAGATTTGAACCCAAATATACAACCCAAATTAAAAAAGCTGGGCATTTTTCTGTAAACATGTGGGACTGGTTTAGTGCGAGAGGTTTGGGTTTTTTTTTGGAGAATCGAAGGAAGATTCAATAGTGAACGATATATTGAAATCCTTGAAAACGTTATGCTGTCATCTGTACAGGCTTTACATAAAAATAATAACTTCGTTTATCAGCAGGACAACTGTCCAGTACACACGGCTAAAGTTGTTCGCCAATGGTTTCAGAATAATAATATAGAAACTTTTTCTTGGCCAGCCAACAGCTCTGACCTTAATCCAATGGAAAATGAATGGGGCCGAATCGTTAAAATAGTATATCAAAGGAATTGGAGACCACGAAATGCTGAAGAGTTAAGCGATGCTATTTATCGCGCATTGGATCAGCTCTCAGAAGACCATCAGTATTTTCAAAATTTGACCTTTTCAATGCCCAGACGTTTGCAGCTTGTAATAGAGAAAAATGGTGATCCTATTAAATACTAAATTATTTATTTTAGTTCTTTTTTAAGTTAAAATAATTAGTATTAAGTTTACCATCGTTTTTGTCCTAATGCAAGTTTCCTATTCGTCGAATGGTTTTCAATCCAGCGCTGTTTCAATATTATTCTTTCTGATTTTTTAGTATTATGCAAAATTTAATATAAAAATAAGGTTGCCTTTAATTTAAGTAAAAAAATATTTTCAGTTTTAGAGACCTTTTTTAAACAATATGACGAAATGTCGTACTTTTGAAGTTTTTAGGCATTTTAGCTGGTAGTCCGTATATATTATACACTTTTAGAAAGGTCAATTTTGTGACTGCATGTATGCGTTTTTTTGAAATCAAGTACTCTTTACCCCTATATTTTAAATTGGGAACGTGTGTCGACTGATACCTTGTTTTGAAGGTATTTCGAATATCTTTACAATCGCGTAAAAATTTTTGAAGTCCATCGATTAGTTTCTATTTTACAGTTGCATGGACCAATGCAAAAATATTTTTTTTTAGAAAATAATTTTTTTATTTTCTGAAAAATGCCGAGACACGTCGACTTTGTTCTTGTTAAAGATACATTTTATCATTGCATTTTTTTTCTATTCTACTGTTATTACCACGCGGGGAAATTCAATTATTTATTAGATTCAGATTAAAAATATTTGTTATATGCTATCAAAATATTTTTCAGTTGTGCAGAGGTCACAAGTAACCAAAATATTGGTGTTCACAAGTAGATACCAGCAGATGTTATTGGAATTTTATAAAAGATATTGAAAATTCACACAATATTAGGAATTCAAGTACAGACGATTGTGAGTTTGTGCCCTTGTATAAACTTTAAACTATGGATTATTATATTTAAAAATTTCTAAATACATATATTTTCATAAAATTTTATATTTCACCCACCATCCTATTGGAAATATTAATACGCCAGGACGAATCCGTATCAGGTAACTTGGATAAGTGCCAGTGCGGAACGATGCCTATTCCTGAGTGATTCAAGGTTGGAAATCAAAGTGTATGATAGTGTTTAATGATCTATAGGGAGGGTGATCAGTGAAACCACTGATGAGCTCATGCTGGTTACCCTGAGCGAAACATCGTTTAATCATTTCTCTTTTCGCTTTGGTCCTTTGTGTGTTCCTTGTGGGATGCTCATCCAAGCTTGAATTTTCGGTATTTCCACCCACGATCTTTTGATCTTTTGTTTTTTGGTTTCTTTTTGGTTGAAGTAACTGATTTGAAGGTTTTTTAACTTCTTTTTTTTAAACATTTTCTTACTTTTTGAAGCCATGAGCTAATCCAAAAAATAAATAGTAAAAAAAATAAGCTCCGATTGAACACAGAGGGTGTGTCTAAAGGACATTTATGAATTTTTTGTTCAAAACAAGGTATCACTCGACCCACTTTCCCTATTCAAAATTTGTGTCTCCCTCGAACAAAAAATCAACGTGCCCGCGGATTTCTTCAAAATCTGACTCTAAATAAGTAAATCTTGGGTGGAAAGTTTTCAAATGAACACCCTGTATAATTCGTTTTTATTAAAATAAAAAATATGAAGTTTGTAAATTTTCTTCTCGCTCTTTTTAGCCAGTCTAGGTTTTTTCAAAATTTTTGACACATGGGCTGACAAATGTCAAAAAAAGTTATTTAATCAAATTTCTTTTTTAACAAGCTTTCCAAAAAGGTGCCACAAGTGGTACCTTCTTATGAAAAAAATGTTTGTAGGCCCTGGGCCTTCAGTGAGGGCCCACAAATGGGTAGGCAATAACGTCGTTTTGTGGTATTTTTTTTATTCCTCTTAGTAAATAGCAAACATGTAGATTATTTTGAAGTTAAAACAATTGACCAAAAATTTGTCTTTTAAAGTTTTTGACACATTGGTTGACAGATGTCAAAAAAAACTAGTGCTTTAAATTTATTTTTTAACAAGCTTTCCAAAAAGGTGACAAAAGTGGTACCTTCTCATTTAAAAAAATATTTGGTGGGCCCTGAGCCTCTAATTGGGGGCCCCTAAAAATGTTTTTATCATGGGCGGAAAGTTCGTAAAAAATCATAAAATATTCGCTTTTAGCTTTTTTTAAAACCTTTTCTCTAAAGTCGCTAGAAGCATCGTTCCATTTCAAGAATCCATCCTGCATATATTTTTGAGATATACCCCTAGTTTTAATTACATATAGCAATAAAAATCTTTGATGTAGCTATTTTTTCGAAGGACAGTTTTGGGGTCAATCCTATTTTTTTTGTTTGATCTCCTGTTTTCGATACCAAATTATAAATCCTTATAAAATTCTTTTTTCAAAGGTACTCCACATTATATGGTTCGCATTTGTAATTCTCAAGATATGTGAAATCAAAGTCTTAAAATATCAATTTTTAATGGCGATTACGTCACAAACTAAATAAGATAACTTATGATGTTGAGTGTCACTTTAAAGAGATTTTTTGAGAGAATCTAAAAATAGTAACATTTTAAATGATGTCAAAATGGCCAAAAAATTAAAACGCTACCATTCTTGAATTCTTCTTAAAAAAATCCTTTAAAATGAAATACAGCACCTTAGGGTACCTTTTTTAGTTTGTGAGATAATCGTTTTTAAAAATTGAAATTTTAAGACTTTGATTGCAGGTACCTCGAAACATAGATATTCAAACCTTATGATATGGGGTATCTTTAAAACGGAACTTTTATGAGGATTTTCAATTCTGTTTTAGCAGTGGCGCACCCAAAAATTGAGTTCGTGGGGGAGGGGGTTAAGGTCAAGTAATTAAAAAAACTCAATTTAATGTAAAAATGTGACCATAATTGATACAAGGAAACAGGTGCTTACACGCGCGGACCTGGGCTCAAACCAAAACCAAAATTTGATGTCAAAATCATGTTTAAATGCGGCGAAGGCAGAATTCTTTCAGAAAATGCAATTTTTGACCTAAAATTAAACTAAATCAAAAATGTTAAAATGCGCCGCACTCGAAAATTTTTTGCGAAAATGACACTTAAAATGACATTTTTGACACCAAATCGCAGGCAAAATTTTTTGATAAAATTATATTAAAAACACCATATCGACATGAGATGGTAAAAATTATGAATTATTATAGTACCGCAGGCGAAAATTTTGCAATTTATGATTTTTAAAGATTTTTGCTTAAAATGAAAGTCCAGGCTGTTGTACTTTATTCCCTATATATTATATTTTATATCTGCTGTTATTTGATTGTGCCAATTGTAACCAGGCTTCTCGGGGGGGGGGTTAACCCTACCCCCCCTTCCCGCGCGGTGCGCCAGTGTTATTAGAAACAAAAGATCGCACAAAAAAAGTTTTGCTCTCAATAAGGCTCCCCCAAAAAATAGCTACATCCACGATTTTAATTTTTCTATTGCAAAGTTTATATATTTTTTTCTTGGATATATAGATCAGGCGAAATGTGTGTATGCACTATTCTGTTTTATTGTTAAAATATAAAATGTTTTATTTGGACAAAAATCTTATTAATATTGATGGTAGATTAAATGCCAACCAAATAAAAATCCATGCAACCAAAAAATCATTTAAAAGCCTTTTAAAACTCACAATGACACATTTAATTGCATACAATAGCAGACAAAAATCCAAAAAGGCGATAAAGTCCAAACAAAACCAGAAATCTTGCCAAGTCATCTAAAGCATATAAGTCAGTGTAAACAGACAAAGCTTTTAAGGGCTGTTCAGAGTTCGAAATGATGACTCGGTGAATCTTTTTAAGCATTTTGAGGGCGATATGTTTTCGTAAAACCACGAATAGTTGTGTGCATTGCCGTAACAAATGGTCAAACGATTTATTCTTAATTCCAAGAAGATTAATTGAAAATATGAGTATGCCTTAGGGCCGGTTTCTCAATAGCGGGTTAGCAACATAACATAAACTTCTAAAAATTTTAAAGAGCGAGTTAAAATTAACCATGGCTCAAAGGTGAGGGCAGTACCCTCTCCATACAGGCCAAACAACTCCTACCGATTTAGTTTCCTTTAATCCACCTTCGCCGCCATTTTCACTCAAAAGTGACATAAAATCCATTGGTTTTCTGTCAATATGGCGGCGAAGGTCGAGAAAAGGACACTAAGTCATCTGACTTCAGGATTAACGAAGATCTAAAATAGTACCCCCCACAGGTTTAAATATTTACACCTGTGGGGAATACTAAATATCAAAACCAATTTCTAAAAACACTTGCAAAGTTATTGATTATTTTGTATTGTTATTGTAAAGTACCACTGAAAAACTGCTTCTTTTCTTAAAATATACCGTATTTTGGGAGAAAATGCCCTAAAACTATTTTTTTTTGACAGGTTTTAAAATGGCAAATGGTGAATACGCCAAAAATTTGGCACATAATAGCTTCATTATCTGTGTTTGAGGTTATAAAGTTGGTGATTTTTTAGACCACCTCTGAGGGGGGGAGTGGTTTAAATTTATAATCCCCAGAAAGCATTGTTTTGCAATTGCAATTGGTAATAAGTAATAATTTTTACAAGAATTAACCTATAAAAAACCTCCAATTTTGTCCAGAGAAACGCCATATTTTGAACCCGCTCTTAGCACAATAAATATATTTCTGAGGGTACTACGAGGCAAAACAAACATAAGTGAAGGTCACTGATTATGCACGAAAAATATACCAAAGAAAAAAACCCAAAACAACTATATTAATTTATTTACGAACTGAAATTAAAACATTGAGGTTATCTAAAACCTCAGTCAAGAAAACTTTCCTTACTCAAATCCCATTCATTTCAAATAGTAGCTTTCATCAGTAGAGGTTGGTGCAAACCAAGGTACAAGCAGAGGTAAAAGATCCGAACACGTTGTTTGTGATTTGAACGTAGCTAATATTTTGAAACTGACATTTTGACAGTGACAGACATGTAAAAACACCTTTTAAATAAATACAAAATTAATCTTCATCTTATTTTATTATTACCCATCTAAATCGTTGTGTGACATCAAGTATTAATTGGAAAAATTAATTAGCAAGGGTAAGTTTTAATTAGAGTGATACAAAACTTCAATTTTAATTTGTTGTACAGTGTTTACTATTTAAACTTCGCGTGGGTTTAAATTGTTTAATTTTATTTTCTTCTAAATTAAAGCTTTTTTCTTAAATCCAACAAAATATTGCGTCAAGATAATTATGCAATAAACAAATGTCCAAAACTCAAGGAAGGTTGGTTTAAAATAATTAAAACCAAAAATTTCATTTAAAGTTAAGACCATTCCTAAATAAACTAAACCCTTTTACTATATCCCACCGATTGGGTTTAAACAGAAAGAAAGAAAATTGGGATACATAACGTGTTCATTTCACTTGCTTTACCAAAGAGGTTTTCCCAAATCACAAAAAGTGTTAACCTATTAAGGTTTTTCGTTTTTATTCAAATTTAGAAAATTATCACAAAATGGTAAGAGAATAACTAATTATTTCTAGCTAAAATTAAAGTTTAAAGAAAATAACAAACAGACTAAAAAAATTGGCGCCAGCAGGCACGTATAGCCATTCATAAAATCTCGTTAAAAAAATATAATTTTTTTAAATTTATTTGTTTGTTTTTGTTGAAAATTTAATTCTCTATCTTAGTGTGAAAACCGCGTATCGCTAGCTGCTACGGTTCGTGAGTTCCAATTTTTAAAAAAGTTTAAACCCCCTCCCTCTTTCCAACCCCCCCTCAATGATCATACTCTGAGAAGTGATCCATCGCACAAAAGTCATGCGAACACCGCACGGTAGTCGATTTTCAGAAAAACGCGGACATAACTTGAAAAATTCAAAATGTGTCTAAATTTGCCCTTATATGGTTGTCAAGATACTAGGCGAATAGTTGGCCAAAGAATAAATTATGCTTTTTACGAGTTTGATATTACGCATCAGTATTCAACATCAAATTTCAAATAGAAGACCCAGAGTATGACAGTATTCAACTGTTGATATCTCGAAAACAAGTGAAGATCGACATAGGGTATGTTATATAAAAATGCTTAAAATTGCAAAACACTATATACATAAAAAGTATAATAGTATACTGTAACACTTATATATTATGTCAATTACTTTAAAGTAAATTTGATTGTTCTAAACTAACATTTTTAGTTTAATTTAGCCAATTATTAAATATGTATCTTTTACCTTCTTAAAAATGTCTTAAGGTAAATGTGAAAATTCACACGATCATCCTGTGTATCAGCTAAAAAAGAGTAAATGCTTACTGATTTAAATATTGTATACGACATAGGGTATGTTATATAAATATTCTTAGGATTTCAAAACAATATATACATAAAAAATATACTAGTATACTGTAACACTTATATATTGTGTCAATTACTTTAAAGTAAAATTAATTGTTCTAAACTAACATTTTTAATTTAATTTAGCCAATTAATAAATATGTATCTTTTACCTTCTTAAAAATGTCTTAAGGTAAATGTGAAAATTCACACGATCATCCTGTGTATCAGCTAAAAAAGAATAAATGCTTGCTTATTTAAATATTGTAAACGACATAGGGTATGTTATATAAAAATGCGTAGAATTTCAAAACACTATAAACATAAAAAATATACTAGTATACTGTAACACTTATATATTGTGTCAATTACTTTAAAGTAAATTTGATTGTCCTAAACTAAGATTTTTAGTTTAATTTAGCCAATTAATAAATATATGTATCTGTTACCTTCTTAAAAATGTCTTGAGGTATATGTGAAAATTCACACGATCATCCTGTGTATCAGCTAAAAAAGAATAAAAGCTTACTTATTTAAATATTGTAAACTATTTATTTTTTTATTAAAACTAAATATTTTGTACGATTAAATTACAATGTGCGATATCTGTCACGTGATGGTTTCATCCAATAGCGTGCTCTGAAATCATACGAGTGACGTTTTTCAGACGAGCTTTCCTACAAGTCCATACTACTGGGTCTAGTCAAGAGAACGGCTTCGCTCAAAAATTGTTGTTCGAGGCAGCTCTGCGCGTACCCATAATAGATTGGTGATTCTTTGATCATATCGTCACTGCTTTTAAGCGCGTTTATTGGTTGACACTGCTTCCTTTGGTTTGTGGAAAACAATCATAATTTTGTTTTAGTGCAACCAAAGGTTCCAAATTCCCAACATAGTCGGTACTCTGGTGACAAAGAATTCTTGTGTCAAATTTGACAAGAATCAGTTTAGCGTTTTTTGAGTTACTGTGTGACAGACAGACAGACACCATCCCAAAAATTTTTATTTGGGGCTTTTTTGACCTATTTTTAGTGGATATAAAAAACTTTTTTTTGCCGATCCCAATAGCCTCCATACCATGTGTGGATGACTAATAAATGGGCAAAAGTGTAAGGTCACTGACTGAAAAGAAGCTCTATTACAAAACCGTATATTTTCCTCGCTTCCTGATGGACAATATCTATTAGGGCACTTTTGGGGGGTTTAAGGAACTTTTAGGGGAGATAGTGTTTTATATTTTGTATTTTTTATTGCCTTCTTTTTATTTTTCACCTACTTTTTACAATATTAACAAAAAATGAAAAAATGTAATAAAAAATTATATGAAAATAAAAAAATAATTAATATTCAAAATGGGGGGTGCAGTCGGACGTCAAGCTACACCCCCCTTATTTAAAGCATAGAGAAAAATGAAAAGCAACTATCCCAAAATTAAGAACTAATTTCCAACTCCTAATATTACCAAAAAAAAAAATCCAAAAACCCATTAGTAACCCTGTTTTTTTTAGAAAATATGGTGGGGGTGCAGGTTGACGTCAAGCCACACCCCCCCCCTCCCGAAAGATATTCGAGTTTTGATATGCTTATAATTTTGAACTAATTTCGAACTAATTTTGAACCAATTTTAAAAATTTTGAACCACACTCCTTCCGGGTTTTTTTTTAATATTCAAAATGGGACGTGCAGCCGGACGTCAAGCTAAAAAAACAGGAAAGAGTGTGGTTCAAAATTTTTAAAAGTGGTTTAAAATTAGTTCAAACTTATAAGTATATCAAAATTCGAATATCTTTCGGGGGGGGGTATGGCTTGACGTCAACCTGCACCCCCCGCCATATTTTTAAAAAAAAACCGGGTTACTAGTGGGTTTTTCGAAATTGTTTTTGGTGGTATTAGGAGCTCGAAAGTAGTTCTTAATTTTGGGATAGTTGCTTTTAATTTTTCTCTACGCTTTAAATGAAGTGGTGTAGCTTGACGTCCGACTGCACCCCCCATTTTCAGTATTACAAAAAAACCTAAAAGGAGTGTGGTTCAAAATTTTCAAAAGTAGTTCAAAATTAGTCCGAAATTATAAGCATATCAAAACTCGAATATGTTTCATTCGCCTATGGGTATTCAGTGTGTCCTGGCACCTCCTGATGCTTCTCGATAAGTCACCTATAGGATTCAAGAGCCTTAAGAGGGCCGCTTGACTGTCGGAGAGTATCTTTATTGATCTGTTGCGCCAGCTATGATCTATCATCCAACGTGCGCTCATTTCAAGAGCGAAGAGATCTGCCTGTGGCCTTATTGAATCTGGAGAAAAGGAACGATCCCTCAAGAGAAGGGATCAGTTCCGGGAAATTATCCCATCCCTTGAAGCCTCCTCGAAATTTTAGATTTAAAAATATACATTTTATGCGCATGCTTACCTGAGAAATGGGACCTTGGAGTCGGGGAGCACGAAAACCCAATTTTTAATAGCAATCACCGCTCAAGAATACGAAATGTGTTCCACCAGGGATCATTCGACACAAATCTATGTCTTTTCCTGCTCAAGAATTAGGGCCTTGGAAGATTGTAACTATCTGTCCAAGACTATTAAGTCGACTTCATATTTTTTGCCGCCGTCGTCATTTTTTTAAATTTGATATGCTAAAATTAGAAAATTGTTTTAATTGGTAACCAAACAGTTACTTTTTTTATACGGGGCTCTTAAGTGCTTTCATATAAGCACGGTTTAACATTTTGTGGCATAAACACTTTTCAAACCGCTTTAAGCAATAAAGCGATTTAAGAAAGAGGTTTATCGCTTTAAAATCAATTTTAGGGTCGATAAACTCTTTAAAAGCGATTTAGCGCATTTTATCGAACCTAAAAAAATACTCAACGCTGGTTTTATCGAAAAATATGTTGTTAAATTAGTTGCTTTATTTGTTTTTTTTAACCGAAATTTAATGACGTTAAATAGAGGACGTATAAGCGTTAGCGATTTTATTTAAAACCGTCCTTATCTAAAACCGGTTTTAGGCGCGTATAAATGTAGTAAGTGTTGGCAACTAAAAAGACAGGGCCTTACCTAAAATATTTTTGTTTTATTTTTATTGAAATATTAAAATAAAAAAATAAATAAATAACATCAATTTTTGAAATAGTGAACTTTTCGTCTCTAAGCGATTAATATAATGTTATTTTTAACAAAATTAAATTCTACGATATTATCAAAAAAAATTTTTATAAAAAATTTATTGGTTTTTTTTCCGTTCAGAAATTGCAGTACCGACTGGTTTTGGTAGTTAGCACCCTTGCAAGGCAGTAGTTGCTTTCGAGACGTCCTTTAGACAAAGAGAAGTGTAACCAGACTTTGACTTATTGATTCTTATTATTAAAATTAGCGTCTAAAAATATTTAAATAATATTTCAATTGTTAACCCTAAATGTCAAAGAAAAGTAGCTAAATAATCAATCGTATCTGGCCAGGTATCAATTTTACGGGATCTCTTTAAATCAGAAGCCATCCATATACCAATCATTTAACCTATGCTAATATGTGCATGAATAATTTGGGCCACTTTATTGATGTTTTTGATTCGTCGAAACGACTGCCTCATAGCTACTGTGTGTTAGTTTGTAATTTTAGACGATGAATTTGCATTTGATTGGCATTTTATGACGTCCGAAGTGTGCATTTATCATTTTCATAATTTTTTGAAAGCTTTTTGATAGTTTATTGGAGAAAAGTTAACGTCACGTAGATACCGCGTTCCGCTGTTTGACTGTGTCACCTCCAAATGGGTGATTTTATTCTTGTATGCATTTTTTCACATCAATTACATATTAGATAGAGAGGTGGTGGCAATTGAGGAGTATGATTTCATCTACAACTGGTATAAAACTGTAGTTTAAATCCATACGAATTAAGTAAAAATATTACGATGCTCAGGTGGAGGGACATTTTCAACAGGGAAGCCCTAAAAAAATAATAGCTCTATGAAGTCATTTCATCTCTTTTCTGATTAGTGCTTTTGTGTTAAGGGCCACACCCAGATAACAAAAAAAATTATTACACATCTCTGAGTGGGGGCTTTTTTTACAGGGTAGGTCTAAAAACTGGCAAAAACTAATTGCTATATGAACCTATTTCATCTCTTTTCTGATTAATGCTATTGTGTTAAGGGCGACAGCAAGATAACAAAAAAAATATTGGGCACCTCTGGATGGGGGCGTTTTTTACAAAGAGGCCCTAAAACTTGCAAAAAATAATTGCTATATGAAGTAAGTTCTTCTTTATTCTGATTACTGCTATTTACCAAACACATATACACGGCTGTTAAATAACTACTCCTTTCGCTAATGCCTCGGCAGGTATAAAAATGGGCTAAATTTGTATTTTTTTAAAGACAACTTTATGAATCTACTTGTTTAGTTTCAAACACAAGGTCGGGTTTTTTCGACCTATACTCTAAAGGGAATCTGGATTCTGTTGAGATAATCAAAACAAGGAGTCGGACATTTCTGAGAAACCTACATTGTCCTGATGAGATCCAACAATATCGAAACTAGTCGGTAAACTGAAAAATAAGGAAAGAGAAGATTCTTGAATCGTCGTGAATATTTTTTAGATTTGCTTCACAGTGGGTGTCAGGGTGCGCAGAGATTGAACTGTGACCAAAACGCGACAAGTGTTCTGTTTATAATTCAATACCTGTCGCGGCATTAGCCAGAGTAATAGTTGTTTAACAGTTTTGGAGCTAACCTGTAAAAAACGCCCCCACCCAGAGGTGTCTAATTTTTGTTTTGTTATCTTGGTGTGACCCTTAACATATTGGCACTAAGAAGAAAAGATATAAAATGAGTTCATATAGCAATTATTTTTTGCAAGTATTGGATCCTCCCTGTAAAAAATACCCCGAAAAATATATACGAATGTATACGAATTTTTGTGGTTATCTGAGTGGGATTCTAAACAGAATAGCACTAATCAGAAAAGAGACGATTTGATATAGCTATTATTTTTTGCAAGTTTAGCCCTGTAGAAAAAAAACCTCACCTAGACGTCTGAAAATATTTGTTTTGGTATTTTGGTGTGTCTTTATCAAAACTATATAAACCTTAAATGGGATGAAATGATTAATTTTTTATTGCCACTACCCCTCTATCTATATATTCTGGGCAGCCATGCTAATTTGCGTAATAGGTATTTACGTTACTTCACTGGAAAAGGGAACTTTACAGGTCAACACAGAAAGTTTACAGGGCGAGCCATAGGCGATACCTGTAAAGTGAGTTTCCGTCAACAAACTAATATTCGCCTAATTTTACATCTAGAGTTCATTATTAAACTTTATTTTAAAAAAAATTAAAAATAAAAAAATATTTAAGAAAAATAAAAAAAAAATAAATAAATTAAAACATATAAAAAAATTAAAAAAAATAGATAAAAATAAAAAATTAAAAAAGTTTTAAAACTGTCTGATCGGAAAATAAAACAAAGACCGAAAAATGATCATTTTCAGGTCTCTTCTACCTTTTCTGGTCTATGTTTTACTTTCCGGTCCCATCTTTGTACCCACTTTTGTAAAGTTACACTTTCCGTACAAAAAATTGTACGGAAAGTGTATACTTTCCGGTTTGTTGAAAAAAAGTATTTACTAGGTGGGCAGTACAAAAATAACCAAAAGTTGACTTTTGTTGCCAACATTTAATAACAAAATGGTAACATTTTCGGAATCTTTTTACTACCAAGCAAGCAACAGTTAACAAATAAAAAACATATGGCCAAAAAATTTCAAGTCTTGTGTTTGTGAAAGTGATGCTAAAATTGTAGATAAAGAACTGTTCAAAAAAGTTTTTATGAAATCTTCTAACAATATTATCAACACACATGAAAAAAGTAAGAATAAAGAAAATAATGCGGCACTGCTGCACTGGCCCGACTGTACCCAACTGTCTCATTAGGGAGAAACAAAATTACCAAACGTCGCCGTCAGATCGAAAATTCTCGTTGACAGTTGACGTCAATTAAATCTGTATAAATTTCAGGTGGAAAATGCTGTAGACATTATAGTCCCGAAAAAAAAATATTTTTGTCCCGTACCTAATAGGTTTTATTAACTGGCCGCAAACAACCAAAACCATGTAATGACTTTTCTGGTTAACTATGCAAAAAAACTTATGGTCTAACGAAAACTCCTTGGCAAATAATAACCACAAAATTTGCCAACACCCGACAAAACCAAAACAATGAGTTGGAATAAATTTTATATCGTTCTAAACATTAGAGAGGGAAAGCCTTAACAAACAGAGAAATGGCAGAGCGAGCATCGGTTTTGCCGCACTGTCATTCCTGAAATGTAAGCATGCATTTGATGTGCTTTGGCTGTTGAATGATCGATTCCTCTCGCGGCTTCGAAAATTAGGTCCCAAGATTTCTCAGATAATCATATAACCGTAAGCATCTAAGCCTTATCCCATTGATTACATTTATAAAATCCAATTATTCTTGCCTTAAAATTAAGCCGATTTCCTCAAGTATTCACTAAAACTAATTTCGAAAATACGACCGAATATTAAACTGTCAAAAATTAAAATAGCGAATAATGTAAGGTCACTGACTAAAAAGTAAAGAATAACACAAAACCATTGCTGTTATCGTCCAACAGCCGCCTTTATTTATCATATAAAAATGGCGAGCTGTCAGTGATTGCTGTAATCGAGTTTTTTCGTTTTTTTTTTAATTTTTTTGATAAAGGTATTAAAAAAATAGTGTTAACATCTCTTGGATAAACTGCTTTTTTTACTCACAGTTTTGAACGAGTTGCTGCTCGCACTTGTTATTAAAAAAATTACACCATTTTATTTTCTAATTTTCCAAAATTGCTATTTTTATAAACATAAAGAAAATCTACTCAAGGAATATAATATGATAAACTATAACCGTCCTGCCTGGGCATTTTCCGAAAAAAAATAGCCATAGCGATAATAACTCCCTCAATCAAGTTCACCTGGAAAAAAATCAGTGCTGAAAACTCTTCTGCGCGCCAGCAGACCGCGTTAGGCATGCGCATTAGAATTTACGCTATTGATCTTGGCCAATGTCAACCCTGATTTTTACATTATTTTCTTAGTTATTATTGTTACACATTTTACGAGACTTGGGCTATTATAGTATATCATGTTTCATACGACTCAAGGAGAATCCCATGGCGTCATGGCAATTTTGGTTTGAATTTACCTAATTTGTTAATTCTATATTCTATCTAATTTATCTCAAGTTCTCTCATCGATGAGGATCTTTTAGCACCATATATTATCAGAATGACTTAAATCCAAGATTCAAATTTAGATAGCAATACAATATTTAAAAGACCGACCGACAGAATGATAGAAAAGCAAGACAGACGCAAGCGCAAAAAAAAGAGAAAATACAAGATGCTACTTCAAGAATTTTAATTCATTTTTACACCCTATCAAACAAGAATTAAGCGACTATCAGCTTGATGCCGGTGCGTAATATCCGAAATATTCGGAACCGTCTCGTGCACGGCCCATCCCAATAAGGTCACTAAATTACATACAATGTAATATTGTTTCCTTAGCTACTTAATTCTGGAATTTTCTGCGGTAGTATCAATAGGAGTGGAGTGTATTCAAGATAATTCTAGTTGCCATTCAGAAACTCCTATTCTATATTCCTGAATGGCAACTAGCATTGTTTTTTTCTGTGTACAGTTGATTTTTAGTCGAATGACATTTCCATTTAGTTTCTGCGTTTAAATGTCAAGCTGTCATATTGAAAGTAGTGCGGCAAATTTTGAAAAGTAGTTATACAACGTATACAAGTCTAAGACTTCTGTGCGGTATTCCTGAGGTGCGAGAGAAAGGCGCCGATAACCGATCGGGCTTGACGTGCCCAAGTGGCACTGGGAAGGCAAACAAAGCATTGGCTTGGGCGCTCTGGCTATCTTTGTCAGGTCGGCGCGGTTATCGGACTCTCTCTCTCTCGCACCTTATGAAAAACCTGTACGTGGTTAGCTTTTAACACCACATATTGCATCTTTAAGAAAATTGCACACACAGCTGTCGTTTTACTTGAGGACTTGAGATAAACTGAAAACAATCATAAAGGATTTAGCCTAGGTAAATAAAACAAAATCCATAGTAAAACAATTCATGGGACCTGAACCTGTGTTCGGTATACAAAAAAGCCTTCTGAAACGGTGGACCAGAAACGAACACAAAGACTATTGGAGCCAGACACCAGGACGACAACA
Organism: Oxystoma pomonae; assembly: GCA_963921995.1. Classification (NCBI taxonomy): domain Eukaryota; kingdom Metazoa; phylum Arthropoda; class Insecta; order Coleoptera; family Brentidae; genus Oxystoma; species Oxystoma pomonae. Next base: position 85,562,657 of record OY998166.1, on the reverse strand, counting down.
TAGCAAAACGACGATGAAATGACCATCGGCATCACTGTCCGGGGAGATAGTTAAGCTCTCAAAAAGTCGTATTAGAATAATAGTGACGGGACTCTTAACCGGTCACTGCGCACCGAGGAAGCATCTGCACACAGTGGGAAGAACCCATTTTTAGGCAGTCTGATAAGGACGACGAATCAGCCTCTCACATCATCTTTGAGTGCCCGGCACTCAACTACTAGAGAACTGAGCACCTTCTAGAAGAGGCATCTTCTCAGGAGGGAGGCTCTCGGAGCATATTTGTAAAGAGGGTGGTGAACCTAGAGAAGGTATCGAACCTCTTTTAGGTGAAAGAATACAGCAAAGGACCACTATTGGGTCTATTGTGGCTCAATTTTAACATTTTTTTTTGCTACAGAATATTCAGAATAGCCCCTTAAAGAGGCTCGCAACTTGCTTTGGTGAAGCACCATTCAGATCCAGTCTGTCAATCTGTAGTTTACCGAAGATACGTTGACGCTGACGTGCAATGGCCAGACATTCACACAGCACATGTCTGGCCGTCTCATCACAATCCATACAGAGCCTACATTCGGTGTCCTCACTTAGACCCATTCTGTAATGGTACTTTTAGACTGCAGTGTCCGGTGTATAGATCAACCATTGTCCGGATGTCCTGCCTGGTGAGCTCAATGAGTTTTCCGGCCCTCTTCCTGCAGCGTTCTGTAATGAACTCTTTGAATATGCTAGTCCCGGTAATTCTTTCCAGTATTGGTGGAAATTGTTTTCCATCCAGCGCCTGAGAGAGCAGTGCTGATTGTGTTGTATGCTATTCCAAGGGCTGGTTTGGGGCCAATAAAGACGCCAGAGGCAGCAGCTGTAGTGGCAGGGAATCCTTACCTTACTGTATATAGTAAATAAATCAATCAATCCATCATAGTACTACTGATCATCAATACGGTTCTACCCATATGAGATACTATAATGGCCCAAGTATCAATAACACTCTCCAACAAAAATTTTTATTTTTTTTTTGTTTCCTTCAACTTATCGAGTTAATTCCTACCAATTTTGGGTTGCGAAAAACGAATATGACAAAGAAAATTTTTTATTAGCTCTAGTTTCTGTGATAAAAAATAATGAGTTATTCATTTAATAAAGATTACGAGGTAACGAAAAGTATTAATTATGTATGCTAACAATATTAAAAGGTGTATTTTTATTGACAGTTATACACTATAAATGACAAAAGAACACTCACCGGTGGTTAAATATATGAAGAATTAATTGGGGGCTTCATGAGATCGCTGTCTTTTGGCTTTCCTCTTGTAAGTAATTTCTGGAGCATCCCTATACATAATCCGCGAGCATTGCTTCATTCCAGCGGCCCTGATATCTCCGTTCAATGAGAGAAATACCGTGGTGGAATCTTTCCCCATGCACGTCACTGACAGCTCCACAACTGGGTGGGAAAAAATCAAGATGGGAGTGGAGAAAATGTATTTTTAGTGACATATTACATCCGAGTTGATGGTACTTTCCTAGAAGTACTTTTACCAATTGAGTGTCATTTTTTTCCCTTTTGTTCCCTAAAAATCCATGCATAACTCCCTTAAGAGCTTTTCAAGCTTCCTTTTCTTTTCCTTTCAGAACTAGGTCGAAAGCAGGATCCATAACGAGTTCACGTATTTGTGGCCCAACGAAGATGCCTTCCTTGACTTTTGCATCACTTAGTTTGGGAAATTTTTCTCTCAAATATTTAAAAGCCTGACCATCTTGGTTTAAGCCTTTGATAAAATTCTTCATTAAACCATGCTTGATATATAGGGGTGGAAGAAGAACATCTTTTGGATTCACGAAAGGTTCGGCAACGACATTTTTCTCACTAGGTTTAAGATTCCTTGCAGGCCAATCTACTTGGATATAGTGTGATTTCCTATCTCTACTATACATACTATACATACATAAAAAGCAACAGTATTTAGTGTACCCTAATTGCATTCCTAATAGTATAGCAATGAATTTTAGGTCGCCACAGATTTTCCACTTATGTTCAGCATATTTGATCGAGTTGAAGAGGGTTGCCATATTTGCATAAGTCTCCTTCATATGAACTGCGTGACCAACAGGAACAGAAGGAAGACGATTGCCATTATGAAGCAATACAGCTTTTAAACTAAGCTTGGAAGAGTCTACGAATAGCCTCCATTCAGTTGGATTATGCTCCATTTTCAAACATTTTATCAGACCATTAATATCACAGCAAAAAACAAGATTATTCTCCTTCTTAAAGAAAGGTAACAGATTCCGCTGACGCTGTCTGTACTTAGAGACCCTGACATCTGGTTGAAGAAGATTCCATTGCTGTAACCTTGATCCTAGAAGTTCTGACTTCTCCTGTGACAAGTCAAGAACTCGAATGAGATCATTTAACTCAGACTGGCTCAATCTGTGTGGCTGATCATCTTTCTCTTCAAAATCAGGGTCGTGTGATATTGAAGTCATGTTTAATTCCTCATCTTCCACATTGTCTTCACTCTCTACTTCCAATTCATAGTTTTGAGGTGGAGTAGGAATTGGTAAACTGTCTAAATGTGGTATAGGTCAAATAGCAGATGGGAGATTCGGATATTGAACTGTTCCTCTTTTTTCATTGACAATCCTGCATTGATAGGCGGAGTCAAGCAAAAATAGCAGTCATCTATGTGGTTTGTAGGCTCCCGCCAAACCATGGGCAGCCCAAGAGCCATCGATCGTTTTTTATTTTTAAGCCATTCTCGTAATAGAACTGAACACGAGTTGCAACATATATGTGGAGCCCATAACTTATCCTGGTCTCCTACCTTCATTTCAAAATAATGTTGGTAAGCAGTCTTCACAAGAGGCGTCAAATTGCGTTTCTGTGAAGAAAACGTTATTTCTCCACAAATATAACAAAAATTGTTAACTGAATTTACACATTTACGAGGCATGTTAATACAATAAGTTTTACCTTAAAAACACTCCAAAACAACAAATTTTGCACTAAACAAAACAGAAATATTGTATGTAAAATGCAAACCTTTGATTGCACTGAAACATAAACACTATAGTCAGTTTGCGATGATATATTGTGTCTCCGTGTATCTAATTTTATAACAATACCATACACACTACATTAACTGTGCGTTCGATTAGAAATATGAAACTAAACTGTAAAGGCGCATTTACACAGACAAACTTTCCTTTGATGTTGAAATGCCAACAAACATTTACACGAGCCTCTTGAGCAAAATGTTCAAAGAAATGTTCGAGCAAAATCGCGTACAAAAAAACACACGTAAATTTTGGAGAGAATGTTGAGCAAAATTTGTTTGAAGAATTGGGGGTATAAAAATTTCTTTATAAATTCAGAATATATATTGTTATCCGAATTCATTGAAATTAACTGAAAATAGAAAAACAAAGTTTTGAAAAAAGGTATTTTTAATCAAGTGCTTTCCGACGGAAAACGATTTGATGCCGAAATTCACATTTTACCTCATAAGCAACTTCGATTGATCTGATTTTTATAGAGGATATGCCAGTATGCTTGTAACTTTTTTGGGGTTGTAAAAAGAACGAGAATAAAAAAAATGATAATTGACACTTATTTATTGTTGTTGCCTGTAAAATATAATGATAAAAATTTACGTTTAAAAGAATATCCCTTTATTTTACTTCCTAGTTTAGCTTTTTACAATAAAATTAAGTCAAATTAAAAAACCTATATACATTTTATTAAATCTCAAATATATGAACAAAAGCACGTTCGGTTTAAATAATACCCGTTTATTACCCACTTTTACAACCCTACGAACCTGACCCTTGTCTAAAAAATATAATTTAGCAGTAATTTAGTAGACTGTGTCGCCAATCTATCATCCCGCGTTTTGGATTTCGCATGTAGTAGGCCGGCCACCCTTTTGAATCGCAATGTTGCCCTTTGCATATTGTTGGTTCAGTGTCAGTAATCGACATTGATTATTACATTAAATTGACAGTAAATATCTATATCTTCAGCGTTTTCATAAACCTTTTGCTTTTTTAAGCAACCTTTGGGACCTTAAACTAACTAGGTAAATCTGGTGTGAGGAATTAAAAAACAACAATAAAAGCTAAAGGTAAAGTAAAGTTACAAAAATATGTTTAAAAAAAATCCCCCTCCCCACCACTCCTCATAGTCGTGAGGCGCGGATTACCGCTTAAAAGTGCAATTTTTGAGTTTTTTGCCGATATTTGAAAAACTCAAAATTTTATTGGAAAAGAAAAATTTTCCTGGGCTTTTTTTTACTTTGGGGAAAAAACCCTTGGAAATAAAAAAAACTCGCAAGAAAATCCCAAAAAAACCCCGGGCAAAGAAATCCGGAAAAAACCCTAAGAAAAAAATATTATATGTAACCCATGTGACAAAACTGATAGTAGAGCCAATAATAATGTTTCGCTTGCCGTCGGCTTTTTTCCACAAAAATTTTAAATAAAATTTGGTGTTCCATTTTTTTAAAGAATTGAGATCACTGATCATTGATGTGAAATTTTATTTATTCTCATCTTTAAAAATATGTTTCCAAAATAGATAGCAATAATTTGCTCAAAAATTTACCCGAACAAAATGTTCAAAGAAAAGCTCACAAAAATGTTCACGCAAAAAATTTTACATATTTTGCACGAGCTTTTATTTGAGCATGTTCGTCTGTGTAATTGCGCCTTTAGGTATCGGTCGCCCTGAATAAAAAGACGCGCAAATACGCAATCTACATCGGAGAAACCAGCCGACCTAGTGAAGTTCGACTTACCGAACCCAAACGCAAAACTCGACAAGGCGATGCAACTGGATCAAAATAGCTCAACATTTCTGGGAAAATCTACATCATATGGAATGAAAAGATGCAAAGATCGTCGCCAAGGAGGAAAACCTATTCAAGCGAAAATTCAAACAAACTGCATTCATCGTAAGGATATTTGGAAACTCACATTTTTTGGAAGCCACAGATTTCAACTGTAAAAGGGCGGAGCCAACCAAGTCTAAACTTTATGGTTCACTAAACACAGGTTAGTTTTATGGTTCACCGAACACATGCTAGTATATAAGATTGGGTAGTCTTAGTTTTTGTTAGTATTCACCTGTTGAAGATTGCAGGTACATAATTATAAGCATTTGAATGGTTGTGAAAAAGTCAAAATAAATTTTTTTGAAGGGGTAGGTTTATGGGCTAAGGGATCTTATTAATGAAACGTCCTTTTTTTGAAATGCCAAACTTTCGCAAAATTTATTTGCTTCGTCAGGGCTCTTCAAGATGGCCGTTCCATATGTCGATTCTATTGCCAATAGATGTCATGCTTCGGTAAAAAGGCATTATTTTTACACAATTACTGTACAATTTTGATTAAAAGCTTTCAGGAGGCAGTGAAAATTTGATTTGAGCTCTTTTCTCCATTAGGTAGCACCGTACTAATGGGCACCACCACTGTAAAAGTAGCAAGTTTTCTATTTTTTACATCAGAAAGAAGTAATGTTCCTAAGCTATTATTTAAAAAAACCAAAGTTGGAATACATTTTCGACAAAACTGTTAGTGGTGGGGAGAATATTTCTGATTTAAAAAATTCATAAAGTTTTTAGTAGACATGTTCTCAAAATTTGTTTTTCTATGTTAAGAAATAAAGAACTTATAAGAGGAAACAATTCTTTTGGGACAAAGTTATCTGATGTAGTGGTCTTAGTAGCCAATTTCGGTCGGTCAGACGTGAAGAATGCAAATAATAGGCCCCGTGGCCTGCTAAACCCAAATTCCGCTGGACGGGTAATTACAAAAGATTGTCAGGGCGTCACCTGGGGCTTCTGTTCTTTTATAAAGGACAGTCCCGTCCTGCGAAAAAAGGTTGTAAGGTATTAGGCCTGTACACCGAATTTATTGATCTTGCTTACCTTGAATATGTGTAATGTCTTATTCAACTAAAAATTGCAACTGCGCATCTCACCAGCAGTGCTGCTTCTTCTACAGGTTTAACTGGAAAAAGTTAGAGACAAAGAATTAAGCTAAATCAAGTTATGTAATCTGCAGAAGAGTTTTAGTTTCCTGGGTCGTATATGTTTCCGTTACCACAAAAATTCCTCGATTAATCGTAATTAGTTACTAATCGGTGTTTAGAATGAAGTGTTTTACATTGACACTTTGTTAGACAAGATTAGTGTTAATCATGATTAACGCTCAATCGGATAATTTTCACGTTGGCGCATATGGACTAATAACAGTACTAACTGTTAAGGAAGAACTGATTAATTACTTTAAGTTTTTACAGACACTGAACTAAAACTGAAAATTTACTATTGCTACTACTACATATTCGAACCCTATGTCGAATATCTAGTTTGCTAAATACCATTTTTACGTAATTTTTATTAAAAAGTGTTGATACAAATGCCTAATTTCAAGAATGTTACTAATTGTAGATGCTCTCAAAAAAACTTTTTGAAATGACATCCACATCATAGGGTAGCTTATTTAGTTTGTGAGATAATAGCTTTCAAAAATTGAAATTTTAAGACTTTGATTGCAGATATCTCGAGAACTAGATACGCGAACACTCTGATATGAGGTATCTTTAAAAAGAACATTTTATAATTTCAAATTTGGTATCAAAAACAGGAGATCACACCAAAAAAAATAGGATTATTGGTGAAAACCGGCAGAGGTGGGTGACGCGACGTAACGATACACCACCCTAGCGTGCGCTAGCGCCCGTATCTCATGAAAATCAATCTCGCTCGACGTGCGATTGACAACTTCTGTCAGCAATGAAGTTGCTGGAAGTCGGCGTACGATACGTTCAAGTAGAGAGGCGTGTCTTTTACTCCCTAGTAATCATAATAATTCAATGCCCCACGGTAACCAATGACTGATTGTGTAAATTGACTGATCTTTTTTATCAGTGTACTTAATTTTAATCACTCCCAAATTACTTTGTTAAACCAAAACGTTTATGGAGAGTTTTAAAAAGCTAAATAAAAACAACAAAAATTTCTTCTTGTATCTCTATATAAACTCCGAATTGCAATTTTGCCAAAACCGGACCCAAGTTTCCTAAGTATACCCGAAAAAAAATGGGCCCAGGGCTTTGGTCCATTGTGTGTTTCTTGTGGAATACTCATCCAATTTTGAATCGTTTTTCCACCCAAGATTTTTTGATCTTCTCTTTTTAGATTCTTTTCGGTTGAAGTAACTGATTCGGAGGTTTTTTAATTTCTCTTTCTTCTTTATCTTTTATTTTTTTATTAGTAGCAATAAAGTATCCTCCTCGTTGTCCTCTTAAACAGTGGTAGAGCCCCACGTCAGCTGCCTCAATTTGGCTTGCGCATGACAGTATTCCAACCGGCAATAGTCAGTTCTGTTGCTAACTTAGTTGTTTTATTTGTTTCCTTTTTAAAGTGAAATTTAATAAGGGAGAAAGCAATTTTATTTAAAACCGTCGGTATACAAAGCCGGTTTTAGACGCGTATAAACGTAGTAAATGACAACTTAGCTATGCACGTGTCATATTTTTTATTAGAAACATTTTGCAACGCTTTAATTTTTGACAACTTTGATAGTCGTTGATTTTACCAGCGTTTTTGGAACACAATAAAAACTGTTACCTATAAAAAAATTTAGAGATTTAATATCATATAACCTAATAATATTTTATTATTTTTAAAATTACTTGCGCCAAAATTCTCTAAAATTAACTAAAAAGATACTCACAGCCACAACGAAATGAATTCATAGTGCAGTTATTACCACAACCTCTACGAGAGGTCAAATAAACGTTCCAAAATATCACTAGTTTTAGGAGTGGTTCCGGTCCAATGTACTGGGTTTCGTGCTGAAAGACCACGGAGTTCATCCGTCTTCTGATTTCCTTTGGTACCGTAAAAGCGCCCATCTTGCAACACTTTTTAACTTTAAAGTGAAATTGTGGAACAACTATAAATGCTATTATAATAGAAAAAACTGAAAACACCAAGTCCCGATATGGTCTACAACGTTTGATATTTTAAAATCGTAAAAAATATTATGTTATATTTTTTATTTTTTAAAAACATGGTATTGCAAGTTAGATGACAAGTGCTCCGTACTTGCAACACAGACGGTTTCTTACGAAATTTCACGTTGCAATGTTAAACATTTAACTTGCAACAAACATAACATAAAAATATATAATTTTCTCTATCGATTGGTATTTTTAGCACTTACTTGGAATAAAAAATAGAGTATTTAGAGGACTTTTAATTATATGTGCTTATATTTTAGTTTTAAAGGTTTATTTTTTTATATTTTGATAAACAATTTTTAAATAATTTGCAAATCAATGGCGTTTAACATACGGTTTATTTATACAGCACAACCGCACGCTTATCTCCCCAACAACAACTGAACAGGGTAGAGCCCGCGCACGCCCAAGTATTAGTCTCTACAGGGCCGATTAAAAAGTAAGTGCATTTTGTTGCATGTTACGTCCGCGTTGCAAGATGGGCGCTTTTACGATACTCAATTATATTAAATTTGGACGTAAGCATAAAAAATCTTATGAAGCAAAATTTGCCCGAGGGAATGTATAGTAAATAAATGCAAATGATGAACCGCCAATATTTCTGATATACCAGGAGCAATTAGGCTGGGAGATGGTTGTTTCTGCTTGGAAGACTATAGCGTGCTCGCCAAGTGGACAATTTTCTTGAATTTCTAGGTTTTCCACGTATAGTCCTCTTTTATATATACAAATTGTTTATGTTGAACGCTATAAAATTTGGATGCAGAATCTGAGAGCATGTAAAATCTTGCGACACCAAATTTGCCCGAGGGAATGAAAAAATGAAAATAATCGATCCGTCCCTGCATTTAAAGGGCCACTCTATACCATCTTTTTAACCGCGATCTCGCGCTACGTGCTGCGTGGGTTTGCATTATAATTTAACCGGCCATCTCGGATAATAACTGCGTAATTATTGAAGATGCATCACCCAGGTTACGGTAGCACGAATCTGCCTAGGTTCTTATTTTACGCGACTTTTTGTTTCATTTCGATTTTCTTTGACGACTTTTCGGCCTGCTGTTAAAGGTATTATGCGGGCACAGGACATTTTGAAATGACATATTTCTTAAAGTCGTAGTTACAATCTGGTAAATTGTTTTTAGCAAAACTGTTCGGGAAATCAATTTAACTATGTCGACCTGATTTTTTTTCAAAAAATTTAGGTCATTGAATTTGTTTTCCATGGCAACGCCGAGACACCAGAGATTTTTTAGCACCGGGTCAAAAATTTGTCGTTAGGTTACTTATTACCCAAACCAAGTAAAATACTAAAATAAAAGAAAACTATTTGCTGCAGAATTACCTGCTAAAAAAACGCTACCCAACTACGTATTAAAGTAACTGAGTGTAATGTTTAAGGTTGCATTTACAGGTGCGTTTATAATTGAATTGGAAACACTCCCGCTAGCTGATACCGACAACAGGTTAACTTAAAAGCATGCAGATATAAAAATCGGCTACTGGCGCTAGACATATCGCTATAATCGTATTCTATTTTAAACAGGAGCGTCAACGACTAGCAAAAGTCTTTTCAATCTCTAAATGGAGCTTTACTGACCTGTTTGGTTAGTACTCAAGTATCCGTGTGTTTTTGAAACTGAGCTTATAAAATCTATCCTTTGAACTCTAAGATTTCATTAGTACACTTGCATATAACTATGCCGCAATAATTTTAAAAAAATGGTTGAATCAAAATAAAAACAAAATTATGTGGGGTTATGGGCGCCGAATGTTTCTATGCGAATTCCTAGTAATTTTGGCGAGCCAGTAAAGTTCTCTTAGTTCTTTGATAGACTCGAGGTAATGCCCGCGTAGCGCTAAACCTTTTTCATATTTTTTTTTTAGAACAATATTTTTGAAAACTCATTTTTGAAAGATAGACATAACCTCGCATGGTTTTCTGTCAGAAAACGTAAAAATATTGTTCTGTCCTACTGCGGCCCGATTTAAAGTTTGTTGACAAAACACCTGCATCTACCATGAAATCGTATAAATTCTGCAGTCTATCGGCCAACACTTGAACTGCGTGCGTCTTCCAAATTCAATGAAGTGTGATTGATTGATCGATTTTCTTTTCCGGAGTGCACAGGCTTTCGGAAAAAAGGAAATTTAGTATTTATTTTCGCTAAAGCAAGGAAATATAAAAAGGAAAAATGTAATACAGAAGAAATTGTAAGTATTTCTCTATTTTTTATGTAAATCGGGTTTGCTCTAAACAGTAATTATTTGAGGCTTTTGGGATAGATGACAGCACCAGAACTTTTATTTTGAAGAAAAAATAATTGAGAATTTTGAAAAATCCTTGAGATTTTTTTGTTTAGCATTTAAAAATGATCACCGCTGCAAAATTTCACCAATTCCGATGTTTAGTTTTCTCTGTGCACTCTGGCAAAAGATTAAAAAATTAAAGAACAAGGCGTTGCCAGCTGTACTTTTTTTAAATTAAAATCTGGGGAGAAACTTTAGCCTTAAGAGTATAGTCGCTGGCAGTTTTCCTTGTCTTACTCTTGCAAAATTTCCCTTGCAAGGATATTTTTGGCCTAACATTTAGTTTCATTTTAAAGATAAAGCTTGCATCTAGGGTTATCTAGTGGCACTTTTTGCAATTTATGTCTTGTCTTGCTGATATGAGCCGGCAAAATATTTCACAAAGATGAAAGTCAAAATTCAAAACCTATAACCAGAAATCCCTAGATTTAAGCTTTATCTTTAAAATGAGAATAAAATTTCAAAAAAATTTCTATGTTGAAAAATGTGGGGACAAAAACACCCTTGCCAGTGAAATTTTGCAGCAGTAAGTAAGACTACTATACCCTCAATTCTGACATATTTGGGGAATACCCGACAGTATAAACTACGAAAGCATAGAAGGGCCACAAAGCAATTTTTATTTTAATTACGACTTTAAACTCGGAATTCCGACTTATAACTCGGAATTCCGACTTACAACTCGGAATTCCGAATTTAAACTCGGAATTCCGACTTATAACTCGGAATTCCGACTTTAAACTCGGAATTCCGACTCAGAACTCGGAACTCCGACTTAAAACTTGTAATTCCGACTTAAAACCCAGAATCCCGACTTATAACTCGGAATTCCGACTTAAAACTCGGAATTCCGACTTACGACTAGGAATTCCGACTTACAACTCAAAATTCCGACTTAAAACTCGGAATTCCGACTTACGACTAGGAATTCCGACTTACAACTCAAAATTCCGACTTACGACTAGGACTTCCGACTTACAACTCAAAATTCCGACTTTAAACTCGGAATTCCGACTTTAAAATCAGAATTCCAAATTATAACTTGGAATTTGACCTTAAACACCCCAAAAAAATTGGCAGTCCAAAACTGTTTTTTTTAATTCTTAAACGGTTATACTTACAACAAAAACGATGAAAGTCTTTTCAATGGGAAAAAAATACATTTAATAGTATTATTTTTCTCTTACTTTTTATTTACCCGAGAAATGTTTTTTTCATAACCCGTGAAATATAGGTTATTTCGAAAAAATGACAGGCCAGTGTTATGAAAGTTAAACTTTTGAATAATAATAATTTTTAGTATGTTGTTGTTTTTAAAATGGCGACCAACCAACAAATTTTTCTTGAGAAAGGTCCAAAAACACCCCCAGAAAAAAATTCGAAAATTCGATATTTTCCAAACGACTGGCCTTGAAAGAAAAGGATTAAAGTCTGTGTATTTTTTGCCAACCATAATGGGGCTAGTCGCGCACCAAAAAAAAATCGGGGGAATGAGCGTAATTTTTCAAATACAAACGGTTGAGATAATCGAAAGTCATAGCATACGACTGTTGCCAAAGATACCAAAAAAATCTGATGAAGCCCATAGGTGTCCCTGTGCCCGCCCCCCCACCATTTTTTTTTAAATATTTTCGAAACCAAAACAGATCCAGATTGGAGACCCAAATTCGGGCAATCTAGGTTATTAGTCGATTCAAGAAAAAGACCCTATCCTGCTAGTTTTTCAGAAAAGGTACCTAAGGGATTCAGGCACTTATTTGAAAGTCTTAGTGGTCTCCAATACCGACCAAGCGCCTACGGGATAATTTTAAATTACCAGAGATTATTTTTTTCCCCAGAAAAACGAAATATGCAGATAGCTTACGAGAAACCAAATCGAAAGTGTCATAATACTCGGATTTTTTAAAATATTTTGATCGCCAGTTTAAAAAAAAAAAACAAAAAAAAAATAAACCCCCCCCTTTTAAATTTTTAAAAGAAAAAAATTTAATATAATGAACACTGGAATTCTCAATACTATTCGGGCAATCTACACCAATTTCTAATAATAAATATGATTTTTATTAACCCCCTTTCTACTGAAAGATTTCCAGAAAAGGTCCACAAGAGATAAAAAAATTTAAAAACATCCAGAAAAATAGGTTATGAAGAGTCCGTGATACTGTAAGTGTTATTGTTAAAGTCTATATAACTTTCATAAAACTGGCCTCCTCTGATTTTTGAAATTTACAGTACTAAAAAAATATATATTAAAAAAATAATATATTGGAAATATGTTGGAAAAAAAAATATTTTCTTTTATTTCTGTAATTTTTCGAAATAAGTTATATTTAATGGATTATGACAAAAAAATTATCTCGGGTAGATAAATAGTAAAAGAAAAAAAATACTATTAAATGTTTTTTGTTTTTCCCTAGAAAAGACTTTCATCGTTTTTGTTGTAAGTGTGCCAGTTTAAGAATAAGAAAAAACGCTGTTTTAGTCCCCCCTCAATTTTTTCCAGCCGAAACTATATAAGAGTTAGAAAAAAAGTTAAATATAAGCAATGTTCAGTTTTTCAAGGATAATTTATATCAAAAAAAGTAAAAAAATTTCTATATTGCAGTAAGACTACTATACCCTTAATTCTAACATATTTGGGGAATACCCGACAGTATAAACTACGAAAGCGTAGAAGGGCCACAAAGCAATTTTTATTTTAATTACGACTTTAAACTCGGAATTCCGACTTATAACTCGGAATTCCGACTTACAACTAGGAATTCCGACTTTAAACTCGGAATTCCGACTTTAAAATCAGAATTCCAAATTATAACTCGGAATTTGACCTTAAACACCCCAAAAAAATTGGCAGTCCAAAACTGTTTTTTTTAATTCTTAAACGGTTATACTTACAACAAAAACGATGAAAGTCTTTTCAATGGGAAAAAAATACATTTAATAGTATTATTTTTCTCTTACTTTTTATTTACCCGAGAAATGTTTTTTTCATAACCCGTGAAATATAGGTTATTTCGAAAAAATGACAGGCCAGTGTTATGAAAGTTAAACTTTTGAATAATAATAATTTTTATTATGTTGTTGTTTTTAAAATGGCGACCAACTAACAAATTTTTCTTGAGAAAGGTCCAAAACACCCCCAGAAAAAAATTCGAAAATTCGATATTTTCCAAACGACTGGCCTTGAAAGAAAAGGATTAAAGTCTGTGTATTTTTACCAACCATAATGGGGCTAGTCGCGCACCAAAAAAAAATCGGGGGGAATGAGCGTAATTTTTCAAATACAAACGGTTGAGATAATCGAAAGTCATAGCATACGACTGTTGCCAAAGATACCAAAAAAATCTGATGGAGCCCATAGGTGTCCCTGTGCCCGCCCCCCCACCTTTTTTTTTAAATATTTTCGAAACCAAAACAGATCCAGATTGGAGACCCAAATTCGGGCAATCTAGGTTATTAGTCGATTAAAGAAAAAGACCCTATCCTGCTAGTTTTTCAGAAAAGGTACCTAAGGGATTCAGGCACTTATTTGAAGGTCTTAGTGGTCTCCAGTACCGACCAAGCGCCTACGGGATAATTTTAAATTACCAGAGATTATTTTTCCCCCCAGAAAAACGAAATATGCATATAGCTTACGAGAAACCAAATCGAAAGTGTCATAATACTCGGATTTTTTAAAATATTTTGATCGCCAGTTTATAAAATAAAACAAAAAAAAATTAAACCCCCCCCCCTTTTAAATTTTATAAAGAAAAAAATTTAATATAATGAACACTGAATTTTTATTAACCCCCTTGCTACTGAAAGATTTCCAGAAAAGGTCCACAAGAGATAAAAAATTTAAAAACACCCAGAAAAATAGGTTATGAAGAGTCCGTGATATTGTAAGTGTTATTGTTAAAGTCTATATAACTTTCATAAAACTGGCCTCCTCTGATTTTTGAAATTTACAGTACTAAAAAAATATATATTAAAAAAAAAAATATATTGGAAATATGTTGGAAAAAAAAATATTTTCTTTTATTTCTGTCATTTTTCGAAATAAGTTATATTTAACGGATTATGACAAAAAAATTATCTCGGGTAGATAAATAGTAAAAGAAAAAAAAATACTATTAAATGTTTTTTGTTTTTCCCTAGAAAAGACTTTCATCGTTTTTGTTGTAAGTGTGCCAGTTTAAGAATAAGAAAAAACGCTGTTTTAGTCCCCCCTCAATTTTTTCCAGCCGAAACTATATAAGAGTTAGAAAAAAAGTTAAATATAAGCAATGTTCAGTTTTTCAAGGATAATTTATATCAAAAAAAGTAATTAATTTTTGCTGAATTTTTGGGTTGTAAAAAAATTGTATTTTTTTATTGTTTTATTTTTTTGGGGGTGTTTAAAGTCAAATTCCGAGATATAACTCGGAATTCCGAGTTTAAAGTCAGAATTCTAAGTTGTAAGTCGGAATTTCGAGTTATAAGTCTGAATTCCGAGTTCAAAGTCGGAATTAAAATAAAAATTGCTTTGTGGCCCTTCTACGCTTTCGTAATAAACTATTATTTGCATTCTAAAATTAGGATTTCTTGAGTTATAGTAAATTGTATATGAACTAGACTGCTGCTCTCAAAAATTATTATAATCACCCCTTTAGCTGCATATTGAGTTTTGACTCATGGCGAAAACATTGAAATATCCGCGATTGACAACCACAATAATTTAAATTGTTTTTAATGCAAAATTTTATATCCTTATAAAATTTAATTTTATATTTCTGCGAGCTTTTCACGAGCTTATCAACGAACATTTGGTTCGGACAAATGTGCGGTCAAATATTTGCAATATTTTCTTGAAACACATTTATAAAGGTGACAATAAAAATGTTAGTTAGTTCTTAAAAAAATGGAACAACAAAGGGATTTTTTTGTATTTTTTATTGACTGTAGGAGGTCCTAAATGGGTTTTTAATTTTGGTCACAACTATTAATAGTTTACAAAAACTTGATAAATAATTTTTTAAAACAGAACGTGGCAAACAGCCAACAACACACCCATAATACAAAGATTACGCAAAGGAATCAATTTTTACCCAAGATTCTTGAAACTAAAGGCCAATCATATTTAATTTACACCGGACAACAAATATACAGCATTATATAACACATGAAAAATTAACAAAAAAATTAAAAAATGGCTGCTGCAAACAAATTTTGTAAATAATACCTTAAATCCAAATTGCGTTTTTTCCTTTTTCCTTTTTTTTATTATTTTTATTTTTACGAATGGATCGGAAAATTATTATACTTATTTTTTCTACATTTTTTACCATACCTGAGTTAAAACTATTTAAACTACCAACAAATTTTTTTGTAAAAGCCTCCTTGTATTGTATAGGTATATACTTTTTTAACTTTTTTATGAATTAAATAAGATAAATGTTGGTAAATGATAGAGAATAAAATAATAATAATAATAAAAAGCAAATCTATGAAAACCGGAATAAATTTATAGAAATTTTGAAATTTCATACTTAATAATTATAATTAAATAAAATAAATTAAAGAAATAAGCGGCATTAATTATTTATTATTTTCTCTATTCTAGAGATGAATTTTATTAATGACTTTTGATAACCCCAGAAAAATAAACTGATATATCTCTTTTAAAAATCGGACCAACCGTTATTAAGTTACCTATGCGGTAAAAATAAAATTTTTGCGTCGGAGAACACTTTATTAAAATTACCTATTGTTTTAAAACCTAAAAAGTAATTTTTTGTTTTCCTATTTTCAATTTTCAAAGAAATCCAATAAAATCACATTTTTTTAAATTCTTAATATATTTCTATACAATTTTTTTTTCAAAAAATTTTTACCCGAACATTCTCGCGAACATTTTTGCGAGCTTTTTCACGAGCTTTCCTCGAACATTGTGCGACATAGATTCGCGTAAATGTTTGTGGGCATTTCAAACATCAGAGGAAAGCTCGTCTATGTGGATTCCACATAGTTCTTTAAATATCATATTTCAAAATGAATTTAAATATTGTGTACTTATTACTCCTACCGGGTTTCTTCCTATATACATTGTGGCACAGGCAGCTGCAAAGTGGTCTGCAACATTAGACACCTAACGTAAATATTTCAACGCATCGGTATCGGTATACGTATTGCGTTCGAAATAAAGCCAAAATACACTACATTTTTGACTTGTTTATGTGATGTTTCGAACGATGTCCGCTTTTTTGAAAGGTGCGATGACAGAATTGCTAACAGCCAGCGATGCGTGCGTTGGGATGGACGTAACGATACGTTCATCACTCCGTACGCATCGATTGCTGTCAGCTTTTGTGTCATTGCACCCGTCAAAAAAGTGGGCATCGTGCGAAACATGGCATGAGCAAATCAAAAATGTCGTGTATTTTGGCTTTATTTTAAGTGTCTATTATTCCTTCTGAAGTGGTTTATTTTTAGTTGAAATATTTGACAGTGAAAACTTGACAAAATCTGACAATATTGTCACCTGTCACATCACATACTTCCTAATTACCAACTTTGTGTTATATCTGAAAAGTTAAGAGTGACTCATGAAATCTGATTTGGTAACTAAATTTTAGTTTAAAAACTCTACAAAAATGCAGTTACCTATATCAAAAATTTATAGAGCCCATTCCAAAATGCAGACTTTTCAGAAAGCCCTCGTAGGTCGAAGACGGGGTGAAAGAATCAATATTCCAGGGTTTTTACCAAAAATATTGTCTTCAAATTTGACTTCGTAAAGGGGGGGTCGAATTTTCTCTATTTTCTCTAGAAGTACCCGAAACCTCCCAAAACCATCGAATTTTGAACACCCTGTTCAATTTGAGTTTATTATGAAAATGAATATTTCAAAAACGAATCGATAGATTTTTGAAGTTTTTACACGAATGTAAAGACATTTAAGAAACCTTCAAAACAAGGTATCACTCGACCCACTTTTCCTATTCAAAATTTAGGGGAAAAGTTTACCCCACGAAAGGGGTGCGTGCTACAAAAATTTCAAGATAACCAAAATGTGTCCCTCTCAAACAGAAAATCAAGATGGCAGCGGATTTCTTCAAAATCAGACTCTAAATACGTAAATCTTGGGTGGGAGTTTTTTTTTAAATATATTATTATAATATATATAATAATTATAAAAAAAAATCATACATGCATTTTTTCCTATGCCACAAAACTTAGCTTTCAATTAGTGTATACTATTATAAGGCACCACCAGCTTAGTATGCCGGACATCTTAAAATTCAGTGTGACATCCTTAAAAATGCCACAGATATCAACATTTACAAAAGTTCAAATTTTCACTAGATTATAGAAGACGGCTGGTCTATAAGAAGAGCGGCCACCCATTTTGTAGTTGATAAAATGACGATAATGCGATGGAAAAAGCGCTAGATTGAAAATAATTCTACGGATAGAAAAGATGGATCAGGACGACCAAAAGTAAGTTCTGAAGTGCAAGATGGGACACTTATTGACCATCTCAGACAAAATTATTTTTTAACGTTGGTTGAAGCAGCTAATGTAACATTACTTCCGTGTTCTTTAGCAACAGTAAATAGAAGAGTAACGAAATCAGAAGTCTCTTGTCGAGTTGCTGCAAAGAAGCCGTTTCTAACAGAAGAACAAAAACAGGCCAGAGTGATTTTTGCACTGAACAACGTTCTTCGTGATAATGACTTCTGGGAGAGGGCAGTTTTCACTGACGAAAAAATTTTTCAATCATCTTCAAGCACCAGGAGAATTTTAGTTGATCGTCCACCAAATTCTAGATTTGAACCCGAATATACAAACCAAATTAAAAAAGCTGGATAATCGAAGGAAGATTCAATAGTGAACGATATATTGAAATCCTTGAAAACCTTATGCTGCCATCCATACAGACTTTATATGAAAATAATGACTTCGATTATCAGCAGAACAACTGTCCAGTACACACGGCTAATGTTGTTCGCCAATGGTTTCAGAATAATAATATAGAAACACTTCCTTGGCCAGCCAACAGCCCTGACCTTAACCCAATGGAAAATATATGGGTCGAATCGTTAAAATAATATACCAAAGGAATTGGAGACCACGAAATGCTGAAGAGTTAAGCGATGCTATTTATCGCGCATTGAATCAAGTCTCAGAAGACCATCAGTATTTTCAAAATCTAACCTTTTCAATGCGAGAACGTTTGCAGCTTGTAATAGAGAAAAATGGTGATCCTATTAGATACTAAATTATTTATTTTAGTTCTTTTTTAAATTAAAATAATTAGTATTAAGTTTACCATCGTTTTTGTCCTAATCCAAGTTTCTTATTCGTCGAATTGTTTTGAATCCAGCGCTGTTTCCATCGTATTATTGTTATTTTATCAACTCCAAAATGAGTTACCACCCTCTTTATAGAACAGCCTTCGTCCGTTACTCGAGTGATAATTTGATATTGTTCAATAAAGACTTTACTAAAACATTATTTTTGCTGATTTTTTAGTATTATGCAAAATTCAATATAAAAATAAGGTTGCCTTTAATTTAAGTAAAAAAAAAATCAGTTTTAGAGCCCTTTTTTAAACAATATGACAAATTGTCGTAGTTTTGAAGTGTTTAAACATTTTAGCTGGTAGTCGGTATATATTATACTATTTTAGAAAGGTCAATTTTGTGGCTGCATGTATGCGTTTTTTTTAAAATCAAGTATACAACCGCAGTAAATTAGCCCTTAGTGAACTAAGATCCACATTTATAAAGCAGAACCCGCGCAAATTACCGTCAATGGGAAATGCATACCAAAAGAATTGAATTTTTAGAAGAATTGACGTATATGCGGGATAGGCCTTAGTATATATATCGATAAATTTTATTCTGAATTTTTCGGGAAAATTCAATTTTAAATAAATAATATTCCATGGCTCTGGAGGCCTTAAGCCCCCCTACGGACCCGCTCGAAACCAAAACGCGGGTTGTTGACGACGAAATTCCTAAAGCGTTAGCTTCTTTGTCATTTATTAAAGAATCGGGTCCCGTGTACCGGAAAAGCCCCACGCACGCGTCTACAACGATGACTTGCGAAAAGGGTTCAAAAGCTCATGAAAAGGAGACGCGATGGGGCCCGGTCTTTGGGCTGTGCCCCCAGACTACAATGCTGAACCGCGCCCCTTCAGGCCACCTTCTTTGACGGGTAATGACATCGGAGAATATTATCGAAGGCCCACGCTTTTTGGGATTTACCATTAGGTTTGGAGCATGTTTAATTTTTCTCGAAGGTTGGTTTTGTCAATACATTGTGTACAGGCTGTAAGCAATCGCTCTGCAAACTGATAGTGGAGGTCAAAATACGAAAAAAAAGTAGTTTTACATGGGAATCAATAGTACATTATACCTAGGGACTAAAGTGGTACTTTTTACAATTCGCTGAGGGATAAAAAGACACTTTAGTCACATGGTATATATACTATTTTTTGCACTTTTGGGCACCGTTCTCATTAAAGCGAAGATACATCAGGAACCATATTCACTGCAATCACTGAAGATTGCGGCACTGAACATCGGCAATCTTTCAAACTCCAATACAGCCGCGAAGCGGAACCACCTCAGATTCGGGACCGTTGGTACATTTAGTTGGCTGTAGTGGGGCCATTGTAAATATTGATGTTAGGTTAAATGTTCCTAAAATGCGTTTTTACATAACCTTCATTCGTTTTGACCTTAAGTTCATTTATATAGCTTGATAATAAGGACCGGGACTAAAAAGTACCATTTTGGTCCCTGAAATGAGAAAGTAAAATACGTTTTTAGTCCCTGAAGTGCAAAAATTTTTTTTTAAATTCTTCTTTAAACTGACAAAATTTTGTAGAGTTACATATCATGATAGGAGCAATGTTTAAGCATGAAAACGATTAACAAAAAAACAGTGTCAAAATTTAAAAGAAAAATACTTTCTTATTAGTTCTTATTTTGAAAAATTGTAAATGACATAAAAGGGTCTTTTTAATTTTTTTTATCTAACAATATAACTATATAATATATAGCTTGTACCACTCTATCCTTTTTTTTCAAAACTTTGCGGACTCCTACAGGCTCCCTGATTACTCTTCTAAACCCTTAATCAACATCTTAATCCATGGCAATTTGGGTAGACAGATCAGGTCGCGATCAAGGCGTCGAGTCTAGTTCAGGTCTGCCAAGGTTGCTTGAGTTCTGGCACCGCCAAACCAGTTACCTTTTGTTGGGTTTAAGGATACTCAGGTAATGAGGCTGCAGATAAACTAGTTGTGGAGGGATCAGCCAAGGAAAATCGTCTTAACGAAAATGAGAAGGTCATCTCTGTGAGCAAGATGGACTGGTTTCTGCAGCATTTTAGGGGCCTAATTCTTGAATTTCAATAATAGAAGGAACGGTCCCTCAAGAGAAGAGATCAACCCCGGGGAATGATCCCACCCCCGAAAAAAACATGATTAGAAGGCCAGCTAACGTTACTAAGGTGCAAGTGGGACTTAGTAAGGAAACGGACCTTAGTGATCATAGGCCACTCCCTATTCGGAGTTCATGCGATAGAAATATCAACGCTATGCCGTTGTTACAAGGACGAAGAAAAATGGACTTACCAGGACGGGATTTTTGCTCTGGGCTCTGAGTAAACTGCTCTCTCTCTCTCTCTCTCTCTGTACATATAACTTTGAGCGCTACTTATTTTAATTTCCGATAAGATGTAGTTTGTTCCCCTTTAGTAGTCAAGGTTAGTGGTATCACAAAGCAGCTATAAGTCTATATGAGATATTAGCTAACATTATCTAATAGTGATCTACCACCTTCCCTAACATAACTATTTTTTTTGTTTTAGTCATTCTAGAAATACTCTCCTCTTCGAACACATTGGAAGATTTTACATCGATGCTTTTGGCTCTACCTAATAAAAACCACAACCTTTATTAAGCATGGTACATTATTAGAAAGAGCTGCACCGGGATCATATCATATATTTAGTAGAACTAAAAAGCATAAACTAAAGGGGTGTTCAGTTTAACCAGCCAACTCATGGGGCTACTGGGACATATGGGCGGGAAACGAGAAGATCGACGAGCTCTCCCGGATCGGAACAATCACCCAGTATGTAATCATGAAAAGACTCTAGGTATCACCAGAAGGCAGATGCAGAGTCGATTCAAAAATTGGACCAACGAAGGCAACTGACTGCAGAAGAGAAACAGGCTGAGACGGACCAAAGACTTTGTCCAAATGCGGCAGGATTAAATGACTCCTGGAGAGATTGTGGAAGGAAATTAGTCTGACGAGAGGAATCATAACAGTTCACAATCGACGCATAGGAGGCACCTGACCCAAATAGCGGTCGAAAAGGACTCGATCTGCCGAGCCTTCGAGAGGGCGAAAAATATTAATAAGTCATATAACCGACTGTGAGGCATACTTGCCAAAGAATGCTGCACTAGGTATTCGGATCCCTGAACCTGGACGAAGAGGACCTACAAAAACTCAAATGGGACAAAATACTGGACCAGGTAGAGCTGGTGGAAGATTATAGGGGCCGGATCGAGGTAAGGTAGAAAGGGCACAAGAAAACCTACTAGCCAGGCTGCATGCCGCTCTTTCTCTACTACTACTAAAGCCTCAACTAAAAGGCCGTTTGCTCAGATAGAACAATATACTAATGCAGAGTTTTGTGGAAAAAGCGCCAGATGTACCATTGTATCATACCCATGAATTGGTTCTGATAAGTATATGGATCAGATTATGATCACGTTCCCGATGTGCCCTAAGCGTCACGCAAAGGCACCACCCTATATGCCACTTAATTTGGTACCTAGAAGTGCGGTACCTGGTCATGCTTTTTTAAGCCCTCGGGTCTCGTCAACTTATATTTATTTTCGGAAAGTTCATTGGGAAAGTGTTTTTTATGATCTTTTAAGAGCAAAGTTATCTTGATGGTTTGGCATTTTTATTAATAAATACTTATGTAATGGTTGCTTACAGAAAATTTTTAAGGTTGGTTTCGTTTTTGGAGTTTCAATAACACGTCCTGATGATTGGTGGCGATTTCACAAGGGAAAGAAATTTCTGTTCCCATATTAGATTTTAACTTGGTTATTTATAGTAATAGTTTATATACAATTTTATTTGGATGATGCTACTAAAGTAATTCGTATTTGAAAGTAATCGTCATTAAAGAAGTTTAAAATTTTTGTTTTATTTTTTTGGAGATAGCAGACCAATTCGATCATGCTTTTGCCTTAATGTTTTCCGGCCGCGAGTCACTATTCGCTCCAAGCATACAACACTTTTAAAGGGACGTTTTACATTCTTTTACCATACTATTTTAACAATTGAAGAATAATTAAAAACTGACAAAACAAACTTAACTGACGTTTCGCTCGGTGATGTGTGGACGAGAACCCTACCCCCTTAAATAAAAAAAAGCCTTTTACATGTCATTAAACAAGTCTAAATTACGTAATTTATGGACGGCAACAACAAGTTGCAATCTATAGGCATAAGGCAAGGTCTGGGAGAAATGCAGGAAAGGAAGGGCGTGGGCGATTGCTCTCCTTCTTCCAAGAATTTACCGCGAAAGACTTTTACCACACAGAACCACCAAAACGGAAAAAAATGAGACAAAAAATATACATTTGAATGAGATGAATGGTTAACAACCCCAAAACTTATGTTTTTGATTTCGCGATTACAGCCGCCGACCTTTTATTATACATATTTTTTGCGCTGTAATCTTTATGTTCCCTAATATATTTAGGCGGAGATGGTCACGTTTGCGTCAAGATGTGTGCCAGTTTTTACTGTATTATGGCTCAACCGCGAATTTTCCTTCTTTTAATTACTTAAAATTAATTTTATACTTTTGTGTAAATGGCTTCTTTCTTCATTTAAGAGGGCAGTGATCTCCCTAATTAAATCAACTTAAAGTAAGATATCATGCGTTGGTTAAAGAAAGGGTTAACATACGCAATTAAAGCAAAAAAAAGCCTGGAATTTGATTTTTTTCTAAATAAGATACTTCAAAATTTACATTTTGAAAAAACAATCAACAAAAGCGAGATTGTTTTAAATATTTTAGTAGCTAAACCACCTCTTGGCGGTGGTCTGAAATGTGCGATGATTTTACTCTAAATATGACATCCCGTGTCACTTTGACAGTTCTTAAATTTCTTGATGAAAAAATGGCCTTATGGTAAAGTCATGATGGCCCTTAAAATAATTTTCTTAAATACCTGTTAAATTATTTTTAGATGTGCTAAAATACACTTTGATAGGAAACGTTTTTTGGTAAATAGACTGTAAAAAACTTTGGGTGAAAGAAATTAATACCACCTTATGTTTTACATACTTTACACTTTGAAAAATTACAATTTTTGCTGTTTTTTTAGATAAAAATTGCAAAATAAAAATCATATGCAGGACACCACTCAAGATGATAAACAGATGACATAAAACAGAAATTTTTAGTAAATATTTGCCTTAAATTATATCCATCTTTCTCTAAAATACTTTTTTATAGCCCGCTGTCTCACTTCGATAAACTTAAATATTTTTGCACGTCACTAAAATATCTCTCCATCTACCTCTAAAATTCTGCCCTCTCTCTCTAAATACTTTTCATTTTAACAGATAAAAAATGTTTTTTGACAGTACTCTTTTTAAGCGCGTGAAAAAGTTTGGAAAGAAAGCTTTAAAATGTCAGCAATATCATGGCATAAAAATGTGAAAAACGTAGTAAAAAATTGCTTTATCAAAAACACTATGCTAACATATTTTAAGCCTTAAATTACCATCATGTCTTGACTATTACGCATCTCATTCGTATGGTTTGGCTTAAAATCAACTTTTAGATACCCATGTATATGTGAGCCTTCAAACCAAACTTTACTTAAACTATAGTCCTCAGTAAATATCGCCCTTAGTGTCAATGAATCAAAATAAACAAAACCAGAACCCAAATTATAAATTTTAATTCTTTACACGTGTTTTCTTAACTCATGATTCACGGGGAAGATTGAAACTGAAGATGTTAACATAACCAGGTGACGTCACAATTTCCAAGAGGACTTTTAATATGCGCATGCATACTACAAGTCGTTTTTTTACCGACTCAAATATAGGGCCGACACAAGTATTTGACATGTTAGTGAAAAGGATCTAGAAATCGACATCCCACTTCATAACGGTTCAAGCTCTGTAGTTATCAATTCTACACGTTTTTAAAGATATTTAAAAAAATTCTTAAAAGTCCAAGTCACATCTATCAAATACTACAAATTTTGAAGAAAATTTTTAGTCATTATATTCTGTCGCAATAGCTTAATATTTTTAAAATGGTATTAAAATTTTCTGAAAGGACTCTAAATAATAAATAATCCAAGTTTAGTCTTCTATAGGCACTTCCGCCAAGGGATCCGTTTTCAGAGTGTTGAAAACACTGTCAACATCATGTTCATTATTAATCTTAACCTCATGCTCATGACCTTCGCGCTCATATAGGTACTGCGACATGATCACCGCCGCGTCGCCAAACCATGTGATCGAGCGACGTTTTGTCGCATTGGTCGCCACTTTCATGACGGCCTGCCTCCAACTCGCGGCCATTAATGATTATCATTGCAAGCATATCCAACCCGGACTGGTACCGATATCAAAAATTGAACCTGATTGGTTGATCGGCATAAGACGTTTCTTGAATTCGCGATTAATCGCTAAGTACACTCGATTTGTTGAGATCGTCGTCATAACCTTTAAACAGGGCTTAAAGTTAGGCCAAGTTTAGCAATCACAAAGCTATTTCGGACGGAACATAAAATCTGTTACGTTTTAAGGTTTCTGATACTTTTTCTAAAGTCTTTGCACATGATGACATTAAATATGGTAGTAAAGTAGTTAGGCTGGTTGTTTGCGGTTTCACAGATTATGTGATTTTGACGAAGAACGACGAGTTTGACTTGATTTCGAAGGAGAGGAATTTGGTTGTTATTTTAACGATTTGATATTTCATTCTATTGAATTTTTTGCTTGTTAAGCACCTACATAGAAGAAGTCTGTGTGGGATTTTCATTGTTAAGTTCATTAGGAAATAAAATTAATTGTGATCCCGTATTGAGTTGCTAACTTTTACTGATGGTCATCTGGATATTTTTTTGTTTTACGAGTAAATTACAATCTGGAAATGGATTATTACAGAATATTATTTCCGACACCTTTGCTGTTCATGAACATTACAAAAATAACAAGAAATTAAATAAACGTTTAATTGAATTTATTGTAAATGATTTAGTAAAACATCCAAAAGAATAATTATTTCATGAGATACTTACTGAAGAATAATTGTCCGACAAAGATCATGGAGTATACTTAAATGACAAGAAAGCTCTTTTTACAATTTAAAGACAATTTTGTGGGAAATTTATCCTAGAATATATAGAAAAAATGCTATTAATTATCAGTAATGATATTGATTCAGATATTTTGGAGAAGAAAGACGCAATTATTTACTTGTGAGGCTAAATTGTTTTAAAACCTTAGGCGCTAAATCTTCGTCTAATACTAAAATTACGTCTCGTTTTGAAACCTCATCTGAAAAAAATTTATTGAGTGAAAAAAGAATATAGTCAATTGGTTATATTTCATTCAGTTTTGGCAACATTGCTTGATTGGTTTGTTTTAAAGCATGTTCTCGAGCATGGTTGTTGTGAGTTATGAGTCAGTTGTTAAAATTAAAATGGTTTAATAAAACTCAACTAAACAAAAAAGGAAGTTAAAAACCTCCATATCAGTTACTTCAACCGAAAAGATACTAAAAAACAAAAGATCAAAAGATCTCGGGTGGTATTTTTGTCTCTTTTTATAATTTCTCCAGACAGTTTTTGAAAAAGTGTTTTTTTTTTGGTTAGTAAAATATGTCAAGCTTTGACAAAAAAAAAACAAAAACAAACAGTGAATATACACGGTAGATATTAAAAATGTAAATAATAGGTAAAATATAAAGATATTGATCTATATAAACACGGAAACATAATGTGAAATTTATTAATTAAGCACATGCTAAATGCGTAAGTCTACATACTGCTTGTAGTTCATTTTCCATCTTATTAAATGCATGTTTTTTTTTACTTTTCGTTCTCCGTTGGACAACGGAACAACACAAATTCGTCGAGGCAAGTGTTTTTACAGTTTTTGATACAGCAAAATTCCATTTTTAAACCGGATGTTTCTTAATAAAAAATGTGACACTGACAAAATTATTTATTGTTAGGGGTTACTAACTATCATTGCCAACACACAATTTGTTTCTAAATATTTCGCTAACAACTGTCAAATCCAGTTGCTCAACTCCGGTAAAAAATCGTATATATAGAGTGCGATTAATAGAGTAGAAAACTGTCTCTGTTTCTCTTACAGTTACTCATATTTGGATTTCCTTTTATTTATGCTTATCAGAAAAGAAATAGGAGAGATGAAACTAATTGGATGTTGGGAAATATCTTCTTGGAAATCCTCTTCAAGCTTGTTATATCTAGTACCTCAACCCTGTAGATATTTTTGCGATCCCATTTTGAAGATTAGTTCAATTATTCGTGTTATTGCTGTTGTTTAGAGTCGAAAAATTTACCGTTTTACAAGGGCGAATTTCTGCATTATTTTAGACCGCACTTCCTAGAACATATAACATGCAAAGTTCTCACCCTGGCTTTTTGGCGAAATTATAGCGTTGATAATGAAAATAATCACGACATGCAGTGGCGTAACAAATACCCTTTTAACTAACTACTCATGCAAAGTTTATTCGATCAAATGTCGCTTCCAACGGTAGTAATAAGGTAGCATTTCACGTAAAAATATGCACTTTTGGGTATGTCAGTGATCATGAACAATATTTTGTATTTTAAAATATAGTCCTTACTCGCCCCAGTATTAGTCCTTTGATCATTTGTTTTCGTATTTGTATGAGTTTTTGTATCAGTAGAAAAATCTGCTGTTCATACCCGTCTTACCTATTTAACTTAACTATCACTGAAAAAAATGTTGGTTATAATTTTTACCTTAACCTTTCTCTAATATATCCTCGTTCCCTCAAATATGTAAAGTCAATCAGTTGAAAGCTGAATTGTACAAATAAAAAACGGAAAGTTTTGTTATCAATTTCTGACGCTTCCTATCAAAGTTGCTAACTTTTCTTAAGACAAAAACTAGTATTTATTAAAAGATAAAACCAAAATACTGTATGATCACTCCCATATATGAACAATAGTTTTAAATTTCTTAGGGCCGGATTCTCAATAACGAGTTACCAGAGAGTTAAATTGACTCTGTTTTAAGTCAATATTTTTTTTTAGGTTAACCTGGACGTAAGGTAACTTACCCTCACCTTGAAGCCCTGGTTACCCTGGAGTTAATTTTAACCCGCTTTTTAAAGGTTATTACAAGGTTACGTTGCTCGAGTTAACGCTCGCTATTGAGAAACCGGCCCTTAGTAAACGCATAGGGACTAAAACTAGAATTAGAACAAAAATAGGGAATAGAAAGGGTATGGTTAGTATGTAGTAAAGATGATGACACCAACAACACGATTTTTAGAAACCAACAAAAATAAAAGATCCAAGAGAAGTTTACTGGATGGTAACAATCAGTGATGTTATAGTTCTGCAGGAAATTTTTTTGACAATTTAAGTAGAAAATTCGCCGAAAATTTTTATTTCTTTAAGGCTGTTTTGTATTATTAAAAAAAATAGTGAATTAGATTCATATAGGGCAATTCCATGATACCTCATGGGACAAACCTTATATAATTAATTTTTTGACCTCATTTTTCTCTCTCTTAAAAAATATACCACAATGACAATATTTTAATGCATTATGTAGAGCGTTTATCTAAATAACTTTAAAAAAAGTCATATTAATTTTTTATTATATAATATAACTATATAACCAAAAATTGGTGGTAACTCATGGGACATCAAAAACGGGCAGAGAAAAATCATGGGTTTAGAAAGTACTTTTTCTCTAAAAGTACTAAAAGTAGTTTAAAATTAGGAGTAGAACAATATGTTTATTTTCCCTAGGTTTAGTAAAATGGTATGATATCGCTTTCCTTTACGTGCTTTGATTTTAAGTCAAATGTAACTTTTGGAATTTTCTTATGAAACTTTAATATTTTGTTTGCCTTTATTTAAGTTATTGGCTATTATTTTAGGATTTGAAAAAAATTTCTTGCGTTCTAATGAGTCCACACGTTTAAAGATACTACTCACACTACTTTAATTCTGATAGTTTCTTAGATACAAAAATAAAAAAAAATGTCAAAAACCTTCATCACTCGTTGTAACATAAATGTGATATTACTAAAATGAAGTAAGAGTTAAGTAAAACTACGTATATTTTACATACCAGATTTACCTTGTTATATAAATTTAAGGTCACAGAGAGGTCACAATTATTTATTAATAAGGTAAAATTTGGGTCACCTTAATGTACGAAAACACTACATAATGCCATGCGCAGAGCCCACGTAATTCTTACATAAATGTGATGTAAATAAAATGACATACCTTTTACATACATGTTACGTGAATGTAAAGTAAAAACTACTCATATTTTACATAACAGGTTTACCTTGGTTTGTAAATTTAAGGCATTGATTAGGTAAAATTTAAGTCACATTAATCTGCAGGACATGCGCAAAGCGGCAACTATCTAAGTCCGACATGAGCATGCAGCTTGAGGCGGGCTAACGTCGGTGATTTGCGAAGGTCCGTCGGTGGCTGCTTGACACAGTCCGACATTGGCAAACTTACAAAGGTAACCAGGGCTGGTTTAAGTGGCAGAAGAGGTGATTCTTATAGAGAAGTACCACTATTTTGTCAATACCTCAAAGTCCGCATTCTAATTTTGAAATATGTTTGCTCTTTATATATATAATATAATCATCCACTGTACAGAGAAGATAGTGATATTAGCGCCATCTCTACCTACTAGTAAGAAACTATTAAGCACAGGTAATTTATTTCATTTTAGAGGATATAAATATTCCATAAAATGTTTTATTAAGTAGTTATGTAACATTTGATGTAGACTTAGGGTTCAATTGACTATATAATAATTATGTAAAATTTAGAACTTGAATTTGACGTAATTAATTTTACAGGGAAATTACATAACCTAGATTACATAATTAATACATAAAAAAAAATATGTTACAATTATGTAAAATTTTCGATGTAAACTTAAGTTTCACGTTGTTTCATTATATTTTTGTAAATTTCAAAATTTTAATGTGACGTAAATCATGTTATAGAGCGTTTACGTAATTTAGATGATATAAATGTTACATAAAATATTTTGCATAATACTTATGTAAAATTATAAATGTAAACATAATGTCTAAATTGCTACATAATAGGTATGTAAATTTTATTACTTTTATTTAAACTAAATAATTTTATGTAACGTTTACGTAAATTATATTACTTAAATACTAAATATAATTTTTTATGTAATAGGTATGTAAAATTAAGGTCCCACTATTCACGTAATATTTACGTAAATTTTAAGAATTTATTTATAAAGTCATATATTTACGTAGAATTAACATTACTTATGATGACTTAAATTTACAGTCAAAGTTTTGACGTAATATTTACAATTTTTTTTTTATAAAAATATTTTTATGTGGGATTTACGTAAATGTGATGTTTATTTTACATAAATATATGAACTTTAGATTTATAAAAATATTAAGTTAAAGTCACAAGTGTGTTTGCTGGGTATGAGATACTGCCCTGACCTTGCATTTTCCGAAAAAGAGCCGTACCGATAATAACTCTTCTGATCAAGTTAGCCTGAAAAGAATGCAGAGCCAAAAACTCTTCAGTACCAGTATTCTTAAAAGTGTGATAAGGGAGTAGGTACTGCCCTACTAAGAAAGAGGGGCATATAACTCCACTTTTTTCGAAATTGACTTTGTTTCATTTCAAAAACAACAAAGTAAATCTCGTGTCCGCCAATAAAAATTAAAGTAACACTCGTGGCATATCGGACAAAGCATTTTTTGTTTCTCACCTTATTACGACTAGGCCTCCAATATCTAATGGAGAATCCAGACACCTACAGAACTGTTTCAATCTTATTAGGAATCATCAGGGAGTCATAGGATTGTACCTGGCAGTTGAAGCTACACAGGCACCATGCGCACCTCTCGAATTTAAAACAAAAAGTTTGTAATTTGTGTAACGAACATTTTTTACACTAATTCTGACTACGAAAAAACTAAAAATATCACAAAATTTTATTATAAATTAGTGAGCATTGCGCTATAATGCGTTTTACATTTTAAACACTTTAAAACATTTTTAAAGAACATCATGTCTTTTATTTAAAAATTAAAAAACTCCAAGTAAAAGAAATCAAAAATAAAAATAAAAAAATTCATGCTATACTCGTAAATATACAAATTATTACTATATATAAAATATTCATGTAGCGTAATCAAAAATAAAAAGACAAAATTCATGCTTTACTGGTAAATATACAAATTATTATTATATATAAAATATTCATGTAGCGTATATGGCTAAACAGCACAAAAGTTGCTTTTTTTAAGCTCTGAAGCGGGTAGGCTTTTATACACTTTTAGAGATACTTGATACATTCAAAGATGTAAACTGCCGGAACCGTTAAAATTCTATAACAGCGAAAAGTGTTTCTACAACTTTTGTGTCAACAAGTTTTTTCTGCGACATGAACTCTGCCGGGAACATGCTCGCAACATAGAGGCACGGCGCGGCGGAAGCGACTCTAACTCCGTCCTTAGCACCCACGGTCTCTAGAATAAACACTATCTAGTAATTTTTCTGCTCTGCCCACCTGATGACGACACAAAGATATCAGCCTGCTTTCTTTAATGATTTTTTTCATGGGTGACATTTAGGTTGTATTATTTTTGCATAAATTATTGTAATAAAAATTGTATTTGTTCATCATTTATTTTCTTATGTGATATTACTTACATTATTTTTGTCATAGGTAGCTGCATTTTTCCGTTTTTCTAGTGAAAAGGCTCATTAAATAATGAAAAAACCAAAAAAACAAGGCACTTTATAGTTTTAAATTTGCACAGATCCGTTGCATATAGTATGCACGACAAGTCTTTCCTTCTGAATAAAAAAATAATCACTCTCCCAAAAATGCCTCTCAAAAATCCATTACAAAATAAAATAGCTTCCAAAACAGACGGAATCGATTACCAACTAATGATCTTAATTTCTATTTGGTTAAAGATCAATGCATGGAGGTCAAAAATAAATTATATTTACTTATACACAAAAAGTTATAATAAAAAATGCAAGCAAAAATAGGTCTTGTATCAGTCATTTAAACAAAAAAAAAATTATTTAATTTGTCAAGCCTTCATACAATTTTTAAATGGCGGACAAAAATCAGCTGCTATCTTTTTGTCGTCATCGGATCAAAGAGTGGGGCAAAATTAATATCTATCCTAGGGTCCATGCTTAGCACCGCAGAGGTAGAAGTTTCGGCGCATAGAGATGACCCGAAATCGATATTTTGAGGGGATTTATTATTGAAACTGAGTAGTTCAACCAAACAATTACTGTAAAAAAATAATTAATCATACGGTATTTTACAATTTCTGTTAAGTTTTTGCTGCATTTGGGGGCCATTATAGTGAAGTTAGTTGCCAAAGGCGGAATTTGTTTAAAGTTTAGTGCCTACGCCACTCACGAGCTACTGCTTACAAAATTGGTTTCTTATTTTCCTTTAATAGGATCATCCAGTAAACAACCACCTTTCTTTTCACCAATATAACCAATATTAACCGAATTAATCACTCTATAATATTCCGTGACTACTGTGGTTAACAAACTCCTAAATTATAGTCAAATATGCTTGCTGTGCTTTTTTGCATGCACGGCAGTCAACCGAAGAAACGAAAAGGTTGGGTAGAAAATGTTTTGACCACACGTTATTCCAAATTTAATCCGATCACTTTTTTGACATGTCAATGACAGTTTATTTCATTGTTATGTGAGCCGCCCAAGAGATTAATTAATTAAAAAATTATTTGTTTGTTTTAAAAATTTTAGTGTTACCTAAAAAATTTTATACCTACTGATATAAAAATATTGTTAATTATCTGTGACATCAGTCGACTTCATTAAATTTGTCATAGAAAAGTGGCAGGTATTTATTTATCACCCTGTTCAAAAGTGGTGCAAGATGCTAAGTAGCAAATACTCTACAATCATACTTTTGCATTCTACCCGAAGGGTGGCTCGGTAATGCACTTTGGTGTACACGCCAATGGCATTGCGTGTGGCATTTTGAAGCAATATTTCGAGGCATTTCAGGGGCATTTAAAGCATTTTATGCATTTTAAGGCAATTTATGGCATTCTGAGGCATTTTTAACAGAAAAATCTGGTCAAAAATGCCTTTTGGTGTACACAAAATGACGACGGAGCCACCCCTCGATTCTACCCGAAACATACCACCGAGTACTGATACCATACTACTGCGCATTAGCGTTATTTGTAAGTAAGCCTATTGAGCATTTTATTAGCACAATGTTTAGCTCTAGAGACCAATCTACGGAAATAGTGAGAAAAAAAGGTTGTTAGAAAGTTCGCTTAATAGTTTACCCAAAATTTTTGAAAAAACATAAAAAATAATTTTTAGTTTTCTTGACACACATAATAATATACAAAGTAAACAACTATTTGGATTCAGAGCTTGCAGATCCACATCATATGCAATTGCATTAAACAAAGCTAAAAAAATTGTCTGGAATATTCTTGGATTTGACAAAGGCGTTTGAGACCGTCAGTCATCAAGCTGGAGGCACAAAAAAATACAAGCTACTACTACAATAGATTACAGTGATTTCTAACCTTACTTCTTTGCGCGATTTTTGTTGGCGAGAAACAAATTACTTACATAAATGCACAAAAGACGCAAATAGTCCCATTTACAAAAAAAAAGGGTACTAAAACTACCCGTACTAAAAGGGGCGAAAATTCGATACACCAAGGAGGTGAAATATCTAGGGGTCATCTTTGACCAAAAGCTAACATTGCATTGGGCAGATGCATGAAATTGTGTGGAAAAAACTAGGGGCTAAATCCCAAGATGATTTTATGGTTATATGAAAAGGTGGTAAGGCCCATAATAACCTATGGTTCGGTAGCTTGGTGGACAAGAACCAAATATGTCGGGGTCATAGCACTCCTGAACCGCATACAAAGACACGCCTGCCTAAGTATCACGGGTCCTATGAGGACCACATCAACGGCAGCTTTAAAAGTTCTACTGCATACAGATGGTTCCAAGACCGATGAGGGTGTAGGAGCTGGCATATGTGGGCAAAAATACGAGACTTTAGTCTCTATAAGCCAGACAAATGATTACACAGTGTTCGATGCTGAAGTAGCGGTAATACATCACTGTGCCAAAGAAATACAAAGAGCAGACGAAAACTCTCATTCGGTAGTTATATATTCAGATAGTCAAGCTGCACTTAAAGCTCTAAAAACAGTACAAGTGACGTCCAAAATAGTTTGGGACTGCAGAACAGCTCTAAATAGGCTAGCAGGCACCAAAAGAGGACATCGGGGACACTCTGGAAACAAAAAAGCTGATGAGTTGGCCAGACAATGCTCGGCAATTAAGTTCACATTGCCATTTTGTGGGATCGCAAAGGCCAGAGTCAAGCAATCTATTAAATAGTGGTTCACCAAAGAGACGAACGACCTGTGGGAGCAAACGCTTGGACAAAGACAGGCAAAACAGTTCATTAAAGAACGTTCACCAAAGCTGACTGCAGCACTTCTTAGTGAAGAAAGGAAGCTTCTCAGACAAATAGTAAGGCTCCTAACAGGTCACTGCAAATTCAATAAGCACTTGTATGCAATGGGATTGGTAGATGGTGCAACATGCCACTTCTGTGAGGAAGAGGAAGAAGCCTCATTACATATCCTATGTCAATGTGAAGGCATTACTGGGAGACCTAGAATGTCCGCCACCAGAAAGCTATATACAGGGTACACAGGAAAAGCCTCTGGGTTTCATGACAAGAACGGGGCTGCAATTTTGTAGTTCTAGCAAAGCAGGGAAGAAGAAAGGGTAACCACAATAGATCTGAGAAGGTCGAGGTGGACACCACTCCATTCTAATCTAATTTAATCTAGCTACAAAATGGTAGTAGTAATTTTTGTTTAGTGTCGCTAGTTATCTCGTAGCATCTTGAATTGTGCCTCCAGCTTTAAGGGCTTTTTCAAAACTACATTACATACATAAGAGGAACTAAACATCTTTTGTAAAAGGCTTGCTTAATAAACCGTAAGAAAGCTGTAAAAATCGAGTAATATGAACAACCAAGGAAAATTGGACAAAGATACACTGCTGGGCTTACTTGCGGATGATAAATAAGGAACGCAATTAACTTTAATTATGTTTATTTTATGCATGGGGCACAACATGAGGATGTCTAGATGACATGTTTGGATGACAAAAATCTCAGAAACCTTTTAAACTTCGTGCGGAACTGTCAAAAATTGTGCCGACTTTATTAAAGTCGGCACAATTTTATTGAGGGTTCGATTTGGAAGAAAGTGAAACAAAAGGCGATGGTCTACGAATGTTTCATGGTAAAAGAAACTTTACACAGCGTTGCCAGATCATAGATATTTTAAAATAAAAATGTGTACAAACCCAAATAGAAGAGTGAGATAATTAATAACCCTTGTATACGCCCTTAAATCGAGGCATTCTATGTTAATAAGACTAACCTCCAAAACGCATGTTACCGACATCATTATATCTCTGCAGAAAACGCGGTTATTTTTTCCATAATATTAAGAGTCCTGACCTATATATTTACTAGACCAATCTTGTAAAAAAACGCGAACTTTTAATGGGACCTATAATATTTTTGGCGGGTCCTAATTGATATGCGCTGATATTGGGACCTAATTTAACTATCGAAAGGGGTTGACCTATTCGTGTTTTACCATAAAACGACTAACGATAGGTTAAGGATACGGAACTAATGTGCTTGTGGCACGATATGTGACCCTTCTTCGAAATTTTGCATCTGAATTTGACAGCATGCATGTCCAGTGGACCCAATTGCCACAAAAATATAGATGGAAATAATTTAAATTTAACATGGGTTAGGTATTTAATTAGATAATATTCAAGTGACGTACTGGATGAGTCACCATATTTTTCGCCCCCCCCCCCTTACCCCTTATCTTCCTTAGTGTTACAGTTGGAAACATTAGTTTTCACAACTAGTGGCTAAAATAGTGCTTTTTTTACAAGCGTTGTTTTAAATAACCAGCGCAGCGAAGTATTTAAAAACCCTAGTAAAAAAAAACAGTTTAGCCGCGAGTTGTTAACACTCTTTTTTAAATACTTTTGTCAAAAAATCCAAGAAAAACAAGAAAATATTTGTAAAAATCTCGAACGAAGAGCACTTCTCGCAAGGCACCATTTTTCACTATAAATCAAGGTGGCTGGTAAATGAAATAACAATGATGGGTGGGTCAGTCAGTCATTTGATCCATTCCGATTTAATTCACTCGTTTGATTCATTTTGTCTTCGTCGGCCATTTGACTCATTTGACTGATTGAATCATATCGAGCAAACATGATTCGATCATTCAAGAATCGCAAGTGATTCGATCATAGTGAACTAATCGTTGACGAATCACACATCTCTACAGAGGTTCATTTCATTCAGCAGCGAGAGCAGCTGCTAGCAGGACTAGCAGGAACTGCGTTGAATAGACGGACGCAGCCATGAGAGCGCGCGAGATGGAAAGAGACTTGGCTGTGTTAAATTATAAATACCAAGATAAACACTCATCTAATCAGCGCTGATAATAATAGGAAGTTTCGGAAACTTTAAAAAGAATAATATAAATCAGACATTTTATTATTACTTCCTTATTTTGTGTGAAGCTGCACATGCTCATGTGCTTCTATAAAGAAACTGCCTTAATAGGTATTAGAGACCTTTTCCACCTATAATTTTGATGCACTGAAAAAAATATCGTACATAGTATTTATAACAGGCGTTTATTAATTTTTTATAGATATTTGTACATCAATAACACGTAACTTTTACAAAAAATCGGAGAAAAGTAATAGAAACTGTCATATTCAGTAATGAAATTAATAAACGGAAGTTACGAAATCAATGAAAAATGTTTCTTGACATTTTATAGAGAGTTGTTATTAATAATATGTACAGGTTATGGCGATAATAAAAGAGCATATGAAATAAATAAAACATGTAAACGATTATAATCAATGCCCTAAATAAATTTAATAAATGGCTATCATTGACTAATCGTTTAAAAGTTGTTATGGAATGTATGGACAAGTTTAGAAAAATTATGAACCGGTCATACAAAATACATAAACAAGGTTATGAAATTTATGTACGTAACAGTCTTTTACTAAATTCATTTTTAGGTGTAACTAAAAGCTATGAAAACATGTCTCTTAATCGTTGATTTCATAACAGCCTTCATAAAAATCATTCTTAAAGTCTGTTGATATTGTAACAACTTTTTTTTGAAACTGTGTCTTGCAGCAATAAAATCAATAACTCTTTTTGGCTATAAAATTTATGTAAACTTGATTATGATATTAATAAAACTTTACATCGGAGCAAAAATCATATCTAAAATACATTGGTTCAATGTATTTTTTTATAGAAAACGGTGCCTTTTTTGGTTCAGGGTGCCCTTTTACTTTATCGCTTATTTCGGGCATGCGCAGTTACCTGGTAATAACGGAATCCCTTACTAATCGATAAAGTTTGACGTTACCTGCGGAAGAATACCGTATCTCTTATAATTGACACGGTTGCCGATATTAAAACGTTAAGTAGAAAAAAAAAATTAAATTGATGTTTGAATGCAAATATGTTCTGTATTTTTTTTTAATTGTAAAGGTGAGTGCCAATATTTGTTTAATCATTTTCTTTGACTAGAATTTCGTAAGAAATGTGATTTGCACTGGCAACTTTGACAAGTGATTCCGATCTGTTTATCATAACCTCCCTTTTCTCCTTTTCTCTGTTGTGTTTTTGAGTTTTTAAAGATTAATAATAATTAAAATTCACCGTAAAAAACACAAGAATAAGAAATTCTAAATGAAAAATATTATTGGATAAATACTTTTTGTAAATCTTTATAATAATAAATACCGTATAAATTCGGTAATAAACAAATCAAAGGCCGCGCACAGAGGTCATTTATGGCAAATTAGGCGGTAATAAATACGAATTTGAAAATGTTGGGTTTCAACCGTTTTAAAATTATGTAGTAGCTTTAGAGATACTTGCCAATACTTTTTTGCTCAATTTTATGTGTTTTTATTATACAGGGTGTTAAAAAATAGCAATTAGTATGTAGTAAATAGCCTATATTTTTTTACCATTAAACTCTAATCAAAAAAAGTATTCGATTTTAAAGCAAATAATACTTTTTAAGTATAACTTTATAAATTTTATATACAGGGTGGTTTCACTGTAACTAAAACCTTATTTTTAAAGCATTACTCATCAAAATTGTCGGAATCGCAACTGTTTTCTTTCTCAGAAATATAATTTGGCAATTGGGGCTCTAAAACCTCTTTTAAAAAGGGTTTCTTATTTGAGCGAGTACAGACACATTTAGATAAAGATGATATCAGTGGATCAGACGAAAGCAGTAACCTAGAAAATACGTCATTCATTGTCTCCTCCCTTGAAACTTTCCTGGAGTAACGTTCCCGATATTTTCTGAAATCTTTGTTGCGAGACTCAAGCGCTTCTTCCGAATACATGCCTACAGAAAGTGGCACTGCTTTTATAATTTCTGGCCCATGAATGAGTATTCGGTGCAAACTCGCTGGCATATAATACCATGAGTATAGCTGAATGTTGAGTGTTGCAGTTTTTTTGCAGTACTATGCAAATGCTTCTGTATTAATTTCATAGCCGGATAACATTGTGCTTAAAATTATAAAAAGACGTTTAATAAAATCTTCGTCGAGTTCTAAAATAAAGTAAACATATTTTGGTGTGTACAAAATGCCAGATAAAAAAATATATACCTGTAATTGAAGCAGCCTTCTCATAGTTTAGAAAAAACCTACGAGCGGTATTTCCGTCGGTCGTTGTTCCATATTCCTGTTTAGGGATGTCAACTAATAAACTTAGGTCTTGCTTTAACAATTGAATTATGTGATTTTTTCTTTCTTTCATAATTTGTTTTTCACCTGCATCCCGTATTTGCCAAATCAAATCTGTAGGATATATGGAGACACATTCTAAACATCTTATCCAGGCATTTAATGAGGAAATTCCGTAACCATATAAACTCTCGTCTACTGGCAGCGCCATTATTTTGTCCAGGCTGTTCATAATTTTAGGACTTGCTCCACATATTCCACAGGTCTGTGTTGATGAATTGCTTACAATCGAAAACATTTTGACTATTGATCAATAATTGTAGGTTTAATTTGAGATATTTGGTTTTCAATATTTTTAATTTCATTTTTACATAACTCAGGAGTTTCTTTGTCAAAAATCAGTTTTATGGGTCTGCAAAATCTCGTAGACGATGGCCGCGGATTCTGCCATAATATAGTGCCATTATTTGATGTCATCTGCAAAGGAACGAAACAAACTGAAAATAAATTTAAATCTGCACTTGATTCATTTTGTTGACCGCTAAATTCTTGCTTATAATGCGAATGTTCCGCACTACCGTCACATCCCCATTTGTAACTAATAGTAATTGCATTTTTTGACACATTTGATGGTAGGTTATTGTAAAGATCTTGTTGAGATTCTATTATTCTGTTTACAGTATGGTCAACAAGTGCCTGAAGGGTAACTTCAGCAGATATGTCTGTTATACAAATATCATTTTGATTCATTTCTTTATAGCCTCCAAAAGTTTATTGTACTTAGGATAAAGTTGAGCATTTTGCTCTATTGCTCCCTGTTGCATCAAAATATAAGATTTTTTGGTAAGAGAACAATCTAGATAAAGAGTAAGAGCTTCTCTACTGAATACTTAACGGGTAAGACTTCTTTTTTATCTATGATTTTTTTTTTATTTTTGTTGCCCTTGTCGGTGAGTTTTCGGTTATTTCTTTAATTATACGTGACGCATTTCGTTGACCAGCAGCATGTAGAATTTTTTGAACAGCAAATGCAATTTCTCCCTTAGAGTAATTTTCTAAGAGCCAAGTTTTCCAAGTCCTTCAAAAGGCTTTTCTGGTCTGCCCCTACTAAATTCAGAGATTCAATAAAATTTATAGACTCATTAAGCCACGGCCTGTGCCTCGCTTCAAAAATTTTTCTGGACCGATTGCAATTTTTCCACAATGTGGTAACTTTACTGTTAAAATTATGAATTTTTTGTACTACCATATCATAATGTTTATGTCGATCTTTATCTAAATCGAGTTTATTTGTTATAAATTAAAAAACAGCCGAATTTTTGTCGGTAAGTGAGCTTTGTCCACACCAGACGTCAAATAAGTTGTTTCTAAGTAATGACATTATGCCTAAAAAAAATGTTTTTTTAAGTGCTTGGCACTTCTTGGCACCCAAAAGTGTAAATAACAAAAAAGTAACAAAGCAATTGAACTTTTAAGGCTATTTGTGTGGCGAATATCTACGAATATTGGCATTGGCAGACTTTGAAATATGGTATATTTAAAAAAAACTGTGAAAAATGAATGAGCTAACATATATCTAGTTTTTATAGCTGCCCAATTCTATAAAATATGTTTTTTTATTAAAATATTAAAGCTCTTACCTTTCTCCCCAATCAAACAGTATCAAAATTTAAAAAACCTTAATCAGAAAACAACAAAACACAATGCAAACAACTCAAGATCTTGTAACGAAAACAAACGCGATA
This sequence comes from Oxystoma pomonae, assembly GCA_963921995.1. NCBI lineage: Eukaryota > Metazoa > Arthropoda > Insecta > Coleoptera > Brentidae > Oxystoma > Oxystoma pomonae. The sequence continues at coordinate 85,522,357 of OY998166.1, read as the reverse complement.
TTTTCATCATAAATGTCTTCCATGGTTTTTTCCATGGTTAACTCGAATCAGAAAAAAAATACGTTTGATAATATTGTACTATGGGGTGTTTTATTAAAAATGAAGGCGTAATATAAATTTTTTGAGAACATTGATATTTTTATTTATTAATTCCTAAAAAAATTAAAATGACCTCTGTGCGGCGTGCAAAAACTGAAAATACTGTCTTAAAAATAACGTGAAGTTAGCTACGTCACAACGCGTTATTAAGCGATAAAGTCACCTAACGGAGATTTTTTGGAAGAGGTGCAAAAGGTCTCTAATACCTAACACTGACTGACCGAATGAAGCGAAGCGAGTTCGGTCAAGCCGACAAGGGCGGTAAAGACCATCTACGAATGTGTTAGGTACAAAGGCGCAATTACACAGACGAACATGCTCAAACAAAAGCTCGTGCAAAAGATCTAAAATTTTTTGCGTGAACATTTTTGTGAGCTTTTCTTTGAACATTTTGTTCGGGTAAATTTTTGAGCAAATTATTGCTATCTGTTTTGGAAACATATTTTTAAAGATGAGAATAAATAAAATTTCACATCAGTGATCAGTGATCTCAATTCTTTAAAAAAATGGAACACCAACTTTTATTTTAAATTTTTGTAAAAAAAAGCCGACGGCAAGCAAAACAATATTCTTGGCTATCAGTTTTGTCAGATGGATTAGGGTTACTTACAATATTTTTTTCTTTGGTTTTTTCCCGGATTTTTTTGCCCGGGGGTTTTTTTGGGATTTTCATGCAAGTTTTTTTTTTTATTTCCAAGGGTTTTTTCCTAAATTCAAAAAACAACCCAGGAAAACTTTTCTTTTCCAAAAAAATTTTGAGTTTTTCAAATATCGACAAAAACTCAAAAATTGCACTTTTAATGAGGAGTGGTGGGGAGGGGATTTTTTTTTAAATATATTTTTGTAACTTTACTTTACCCTCAGCTTTGATATTTACTGTCAATTTAATGTAATAATCAAGGTCGATTACTGACACTGAACAAACAATATGCAAAGGAGCAACATTCCGATTCAGAAGTCTAGTCTATTACTGCTAAATTATATTTTTTTAGACAAAGGTCGGGATCGTAGGGTTGTAAAAGTGGGTAATAAACGGGGCCGAACGTTAATTTGACTTAATTATTATTGTATTGTGTTTTAAACTAGGAAGTAAAATAAAGAGATATTCTTTTAAACGTAAATTTTTATCATAACATTTTACAGGCAACAGCAATAAATAAGTGCCAATTATTATTTTTTTATTCTCGTTTTTTTATAACCCCAAAAAAGTTACAAATATACTGGCTTATCCCCTATAAAAATCAGGTCAATCGAAGTTGCTTATGAGGTAAAATGTGAATTTCGACATCAAATCGTTTTTCCGTCGGAAAGCACTTAATTAAAAATACCTTGTTTTAAAACTTAGTCTTTCTATTTTCAGTTAAGTTCAATTGCCATAAAACTATAAAATTTAAATTTGTAAGAAATTTCTATACCAACATTTCTTCAAACAAATTTTGCTTAAATCTCTTTTTGTACGAGATTTTGCTTGAACTTTTTTTTGAACATTTTGCTCAAGAGGCTCGTGTAAATGTTTGTCGGCATTTCAACATCAAAGGAAAGTTTGTCTGTGTAAATGCGCCTCAAGATGTTACCTACAAGCCGTAAAAATTCCCCAGAAGGGATAATAAATATCTGTATTTTAATAAACGTAGTCACTTTACCGCAAAGTGTGCTGTAAAGTGCCATAACGTTAGCGTTACCGCACGGTATGCGGTAAAGTACAATCTTCCACATGTGTTTTAAAGTGCACTTTACCGCATGCGAGTAGGTAAAATCATAAATACGGTTATTTCGCAGTTAAACATTTTAAATGACTTTTAGACAACAGTGAAAAATTTCTTCACCTTACAAAATGACTGAAAATCGATTTAATAGAAAAACATGGCGGCAGCTCGATGTTTCTACTGACAAGAAGAGTTCAACATTTCTTACAACAAAAAACGGATATTCAAAAAGTGTCTAACTATACAGGCAAATACTTAGTAAAAAAGAGCTACATTACAGCTTAAAATATGAATCTAACGCTTCTAATTTTGATGCCAAATTAGCCAATATTTAATCTAATTTTCTTAAACGGTTAAAAAGAGTAAGACCTTACCTAACAAAGTTAGGATTCCTTTAGTATAAGATTACTGAACCTTTAAAGACCTGTGCACACCTACGCGTGCCCACCCTGCTTCAAAAAACGCATCATGTCACTGAACACATATTTCCAATGGTTTTAAATGCAGTTAAATAAGTCACGTGAAGCCATGCGTGGGGATGCAAGGGCACGCGTTGGTGTGCATCGGGTATAATGGTGTTTGGGACGTGCCCGCGGATGCGATTTATTTTTAAATAATTAAATGTAATAAAATTTTAATAAATTGACAGACACCTGTAAAAAAGCATTTATAAAAAGAATTTGCGCAGACTTCACCACACCTTCTAATAAAGTGGAGGAAAAAAGAAGCTTATATCAATTGCAATAAGTTTGAGTTTGCTGCTAATATTTTTAAAAAAACTGAAATCAAAAGAAAACTTTCCCTTTTCTACGCACGGGGGGTTATCCTCTACCCTGGCCTACAATCAATGATTTAGACACAAAAAAATCAGGCATGAAAATAAATTAATATTAATCAAAAGAAAATTTTCAATAGAAAAACATACTTATCACAAGAAATTGTAGGCGGAATAAAAAGTCGATCAGTATACTAACCGAACAATCACTGCCATTCATTTTTAATTAACGTTTTGTTTTTAAACAAGTACCGGTACTGCTCCAAAAAATGGCAGACAATATATACAGCCAACCGAAACTGAAAATTAAATTTAAGTGATTCGGACATTAAAAAATTGTCTGGTCGGCTATTAAAACAGTACGAACGACTTTAAGTAGCCCTATTATCATAATGAAGGCTGACAAATGACGGTGACCGCCATGGGACATCACAGTCTGAGTTTGGAATAAATCATAAAGATCCTAAGGGCACTGATACAAAACATTTTTTAAGATCCATGCAAAAATCAAATAAGGTTTGAGAAGCAACGACGTTCTGCAAAAGTCTAAGTACGGATAACCCGAAATAAACATCGCCAGTCGCAAACAGATTTCGGATGGGTGATCGCTAGCGAGTCCTTAATTTAAATCCATTGTATCAGTGGTGGTCCCCCCCCCTTTACTCCAGAAAAAAGTAGACAACAAAAACCAAGATGCTGGTGGTAATAACTCTGAAGAAGAAAAAACGAGAAATTGCAGAAAGTTCCCTTAAATACATTCTAGAATCCCTCCAAAATATTTTGGGACAGTTTGACTTTCAATCCGTCAGACCAAGAATATACAAACGCATGACGAACTTACCGCGAAAACCATTGAAAATACAGACCAGTATTATAGAGCTTCTATTTATAAACAAGTTTTAGACAAAATCAATTCGGACATAAAAAAGTATTTTTGACCTGAACATATTCATACCAAGTTTAACATGAAGCCAAAATCAAGCCAAAATTAATTAAAGTCGTTTCTAAATACTATAAACTGTTTTATTAATCCCAAACAAAAATTCTTGAACTTTTGTTGGGAGAAGTCAGTATTTGGAAACAATATTGGTCAGAAGTAGGCAAAAGCTTAAATCAAAACATACCTGACAACGTTCTCGAGGCAATGAACAAGTGTGGCAATATTTTTCCTTTGATTAGAACATTCTTGGATGTTTGCCAGTAAGTAATGCCTCGTCAGAAAGAAGCTTCTCATGCCTCAGAAGATTGAAAACATAGGTACTCAAAAACACTATGACGGAAATTCGTCTAACGGGCTTAGCGTTGCTGCATATCAACAGACATATTGAAATTGACATTGATCGAGTCATTGACCGGTTTGCCCAAAAAACTGGAAATGATTTTTTTTTTTGAGCTGGGCATCTTCATCTGAGATATGCGATATAAAATAAATAATGTTTCCACAAAAGGCTTTTTAGACCTCAAAAAAAGTATTTAGCTATTAGGTTTTGTTTGTGGTTTGTTTGTTATCTATGTTTTTTATAACGGAAAAAATTATACGTAGTTACCCAAGCGCGGATTTCAGAAGGAGTTAACCCCCCTACCCTGACTTTAAATTTTTTATGAAAACATTTAGAAAATCAAAATTAGGGCATAAATTGCGGCGCTATAACAACTTTGATATTTACGGTATTAGTTTAATTTTGTGTTAAGAATGGCATTTGTATTGTCATTTTCTTAAAAATTTTCGCCTGCTGCGCTTTGAAACCATTCAAATAATTTTAGTTTATTAGTTTAATTAATTAATAAATTCAAAAAACACATTTTTTGCAGCAGTTTTCTTTAAAAAATTTCGCCTGCGGCGCTATAATACCGTTAATATTGACGATTTTACTTTATTTCGACTCACAAATTTCAGTTTTAATGTAATTTTGTGAAAAATTTTCTCAAACATTTTTTTAAATAAAAAATTTATAAAATAAACGACTTCAAATCTGAGTACCCCCCCCCTAGATCTGAGACCAAATCATCGCTTGTAGTTACTAAGTTTTGTTTGCATATATTGATATGTTCCCCATAAAAGCTATGCTTTTATTATATTTTTTTTCGTATCGAAACCGCCCCCCCTCTTTTCAAATGGCTCGGATCGCCACTGACTGTATATACATTGCCGTGTACGTAAAAGCATTTTTCCTTTATCTTGAGCAACAACAAACGCAATCCAAGCCAAAGCTTTAACAATACCAACAATGTATGTATGTATGTATGTATGTATGTATGTATGTATGTATGTATGTATGTATGTATGTATGTATGTATGTATGTATGTATGTATGTATGTATGTATTTTTGTATGTATGTATGTATGTATGTATGTATGTATGTATGTATGTATGTATATATGTATGTATGTATGTATGTATGTCTGTATGTATGTATGTATGTATGTATGTATGTATGTATGTATGTATGTATGTATGTATGTATGTATGTATGTATTTATGTATTCAAAACTGGTGGTTAGCTCTCTACTGAAGGCTAAATCCTGCACTGCGGCCTCAACTGTGCCTATTGTGCCCAGGTATCTACTAAGATAATAAAGATCGCTATTTAAACACATACGACCCAGGAAACAAAAATCCTGCAGACTACAAAACTTGATTTAGGCTTGATACTTTGTCTTCAACTTATGCCAGTCGAAACTTTAGTGAACGCCACCCAACAATACATACATCTCAGCCCAAAGGCACCTGCCTCTATAATAATAATTAAATAGGGTCGACCAACTGCCACTATATTTGATAAAGCGCATTGCAATAGCACCAACGAGTTAAGTGGTTAAGTTAAGTAGGCGGTTAGAATGCGACTTGCAACATTGCGCCAAGATTCGGAGAGTTACATTCTAACCGTCGACTTAACTGAGTGGCGACTTAAGGTGCAAACTGCAAATGGACTTGAGGCTTATAAAGCCCGAAAACTCTCCACTTCTCTGGACAACGTCTCAGGGTCCCAGGAACTAGTTCCTCTGGTATTTATAAAATACCCATTAGTCTTAGACAATGAAAAATACTTAATACAAATGATTGGGTTATATCTGAGAGATATTTTGCAAAAATAAACTTCTTAGCAACGCAACGCATGTTTAAAGAGGTGTCGAGTGTGACTAACATGCATATTTGAAGATTGAACTATTCTGACAATAGAAGTTTTTGGTGTAATAAAATATAACTCAAGTGAATAAGTTACTTCAGTTAAAAACACTAGTTTAGTTGATGGATTTTACTACGAAATATAGGTCAACTAAATGATTTACTTACCTTCCACAGAGACATTTTTGTCTGCTTAGGATATATTAAAAAGTTACTTTGTTTTTATTTATTTTTTTTTTAGTGTAAAAGTACCAAAAAGATAAGTGACCTTACTTCCTGAAATGATACCCACAGCCTCCGGCCATCAAAAAACTTTATGCATAATTATAATCTATTATAAATATTATTATTTTTTGACTCTGCATTAAGCAATTCCACGCGTGCCATTGTGTTTTGTTTATTTAAATAAATAAACGGGTTTTAAAACCAATGGGGACACCCTAAAAATAACGGACTTCGGTAAAAAAAATTGGAATTTCTGGATACCTTCGTTGTCACTTTTGTTTATACGGGCCTCTTAAAGCGCTTTTATGTAAGGACGGTTTGAAAATGTTTTCTTACAAACACCACTAAAACCGTTTTAAGTACTAAATCGACCTTATTTTAAAGCGATTTAAGAAAGTGGTTTATCGCTTTGAAATTAATTTTAAAAACGCTCAATTTTTTTCAATTTCTTCCAACCCAAAAAAATACTCAACCTTGGTTTTCCGAAAAATCTGTTGTTAACTGAGCTGTTTGTTTTTTCTCTAAACTGACATATTTAATGACATTTATGCACTTCAGGGAACAAAACTGCACTTTTTATCCCTATTTTTCGGGAATAAAGTGGGTCTTTTATTCCCCAGGAATTAATTTCTACTTTTATTCCCTAGGGATTAAATTTTTACTTTTATTCCCGAGGGATTAAATTTTTAGTTTTTTTCCCTAGAATTTTGGCCTTATTTTGCCCTGGAAATTGAATTCCACTAGTAAAACAGGTAAACAGTCGGTTTTAACTGTTCCTTTATTTTACTAAAAATATTACAAAATTTTCAAAAAGTTACTAAAAACTAATTATTTTTATCGTTAAAATGAATGTTTAGATTTATATTTGAACAATTATTTCAGTTGAAAAATGGAGGCTGATTGGAGCTCTAACAAACCAAACTCTGCACTAACATATTTTTCTTTAAACCTTTATGCTGTTCTGATCTATTACTAGATACAGGTTGGTTTCTATGCTCAACAATATGATTCTTGTCAAAATCAAAATCGTTTGGTTCAGAAGAACTTGACGTATTCGTGACTAGATGGTCGGTTGTCTTTGAAGAAAAGGGATTGGCAGATATCGGCTCAGATAAGGTATTTCTTGGAGAAAAGGTTGTTTTTTTTGAATATCTGGTCAGACACTGTTTTTTTCTGAAAGAGCGAGTTTTCTACATATCCCTCCGCGACGGTGGTACTCTTCCACCCACCATTTCGCTTCAATTGATCAATGTTAGCACCAGAATCCGCTAACATGGTGGCTGACGTTTTACGAAAGCAGTGTCCTGTATACAATTGTGGTTCTGGAAGATCCAAAAATTGGGCAATTTTCGTTGGCAGATGCCCAAAAATGTTTTTCCCAATAGGTTGGTTGGTACACCGTCCGTCTCGGTAGTCAACAGAAAATCTAGAGTGCTTTTCAGTATATGGTCTCAGCCCAATGTATTTTCTTACCAATCCTACGATATCGCATGAAGAGGAAGATTATTTGATTACAAACGAGCGATCTTTGGGGTTTTTTGTGTTACTGATATTTATTAGGAAAAATTCTCCATGATCCTTAACATCTTTGCAATCTAACTGGCACAAATCTTGACCACGGCAGGCCCCGGCAACCCCCATAATCAAAGCGAACTGTAACAAAAAAAATGTCATTTAGTACAATTGAATTTGATCAGTGTGGAATGTTATGATACATAGGTATGGAATAATAAGTAATAAAGCCTACCTTTTGTACAAGGAACTCATTATCCGGCGCCGTTTCTAAAAATTGCTTGATATGTTCCGAATCCAACACTTTTGATTTCTTGGGCTTCTATCCATCGTTTATTCTTTTCAAAAATCCAACCAATTTGGCGTACTTGCTGATGTCTATGTTCATTTCTGGAATTATTTTAGCTTTGAGCATAGAATATTGACTCTAAACGGTTAAAGGCTTCAGCTTCTTTGATTTCCCGAAAAAGTAGGCCAAAAGTGCTTTTTCCTCAGACAACTTTTCAACTTTTTGCTCAGCACGCCAAGAGCGGTATTCTATGAAGTGTTTTTCATAAATATTCCGGGATTTTGATAGCAATAATTGACTTATAGCTTCTTCCGCAGCTTTCTCGACATCCATTTTTGTCAATTTGAACAACGTAATTTTTGCCGAATTTTCACTCTGTTAGCATCACATGCATTGTTTATTATCATTGCAACGCAGATGCATTGTTTATTTTCATTTTTTTTTTTTTTTTCATTTTTTATTTCATTTTATTTTTCATAGCATGTATTTTGAAGTTTATGCACACTACGATTTTATCGATTTGACATCTAGTAATGTTGGTGTTCGTTTTGTTTTGACATTTAAGATTATTTGAGTACCTACAGTTGAAGATTTTTTTAAAGATTTTTACAATATTTTAAATTTTTATTCTCCTGAAATGCATAAAATACTGTATACACCTCAAGACTAAAGTGACTTTTAATCCCTCGACAAATTATAGCCCGACCTTAGGGAGAACTTTTTGTCCCGGGATTAAAATTTCCACTTTAGTCCCTAGGTGTATAATGTTTTATTAATGAAGGACGTATAAACCCTCAGAAAAAGCGATTTTATTCAAACCCGTCCTAATATAAAAACGCTTTTAGGTACATATAAACGTAGCAAATATATAAAAGGTCTGCTCAATTTTTATTTAGACAAAACCTAACCTAAATGACCCACTGAACAAAACCAGGTTTGAAAGTTGACAGACATCCAAAAGCCCTAGATTGTGGTTGTTGTCAAATTTAAAGTTTTCAAATTACGTTTTTTCTGACAGAAATTTTGGCGGAAAAAGTATTTGTTTAGATTTTGGCCATGGAAGGCTCGTAAAAATAAAATTATTTAAAAATACCTTACAACTGTGCCACTAATAAACCTAGTTTCACACGTATTAGTTTTATTTATGCGGCAACTGTGACCAACTTTTTAAGGAGAGGGCGAGTTTCTAAATTCATCAGATTTATTCCACCGATGTCATTGGTTTTTTGAAAAATTACATATGACGTTAATCTGACATTCCATGTTGTTGAGCTCAATGAGCCATCGAAGATTAAAAAAACGCGGTCAAATTCAGTCAGATTTTTTTTTTCGATTTTTCCCAAGTACTAAAATAAAGACGAATAAAAATATTCTCATAGGGCTTTAAAAGGAGATAGCGGGGATGAAACTTATGTCCATCGTATACCAGCCCAAATTATGATTTATTTATCTCCTTAGTCCTCGAAAACTGTCTTGCAAATAGGTTTAACACGACCTCTTATTAAGGAGGAAGACGGCGTTCAAGGCGACATTCTATTTTATTTTCCTTGCCAGAAGGAGGCCTTAAGGCTCCCTCAAGCGTGACTATGAATAATGCTTGTTTCTTGAAGAAGGTAGCATAAATATGGCCATAAGTCAGCAATCGTTGTTATAAAAACATCAAATAAATTAAAAAATAATAATAACAAAAAAACCACAGCTGATTAAATGACGTTAGTGACATTAATGGGGAAAGCTCACCGACCCCCAGAGTCGGTGAGTATCGATCCCATCAATTGGTGAATTGATGGAATCAATCGGATAATAAGCAAGGGCGGATCTAGCTTTGTAGTAAGGGGGGGGGACACATCAGTGATGTAAAGGTAAGCGGACATATTTGCCCCCTCCTAAGTTGGGAAAAAGAAGACCCAAAGCCAAAAAGTTTACTTAAAAAATTGAATCAAATTCCAAAATCAATTTTCCTCTTCTGTCTTTTCGAGAAACGATTAATTCCTCCCCATACTTCCATAGGAAAGTTTTTATCAATATGGAGAAGCGCCACTCCTGTTAGTACCTCTGGAGATTGAAGGTCGTTTATTATAGAATCTAGAAGAGGGATGTAGACGATCATGCTAAAATAATATTACCGACAGCGTTCTTTTTGGTTTTGCACGACGCGACGCCGTAAAATAACAGTGTTTTCAACTTACAGAAAAAATGTGCCCTGAGTTATGACTGTTACGTATGTTGTAAAAATTTCACATAAAATTTCGGGAAGTGACTAGATTTGACGTCCAAGTTAAAGTATTTTTGTTATTTAGATATTTAAAAAAAAAAGATGTTAACCGCCCAAGGGGGAGGGGGTCACGAACCCCATAACCAGCTTGGATTTGCCTTGATAATAAGAAAGCGATGATTGTCACCATTAAATCAATTTACAAATTCGATTGTTTTCATCGGTGAGCTCATCGGTGAATTTACAAACTCGCCCAGAAACAAAATTATCAAACGTCAGATCGAAAATTCTCGTTGACAGTTAACGTTAATTAAATCTGTATATACATCGGGTGGAAAATAGGTGGAGTTTGTAAATTCAACATTTTTTTGACAGCGGTGGAACATCGGTGACAACATTCGGTTGACATCCATCTGAGATCAAGCAGTGATGAAATGTCGTTGTTCCATTGAATACAAAAAGAACGCGTTGAGGTGTAAACAGCTAAGTGCCAATAACCACACTTAAAATAATAAAATCATAACAACTTTGGCTCGAGAAAATCGGAAATGTGACTTATAAGGGCCGTATTCATAGTCGCTCCCAAGTCTCCCTTCTTCCTTGGGAAATGTAAATTTTTTTATGGGCGAAGGAAGGAAGGAAGGAGCCTTGCGGAATGACTATGAATCCCATCCTTAAAGGCACTTATGCTATACTTCTGGACAGTTTTTTCAAAATAGTCTTCAATGCAAGTACGTTTTTTGCTCAAATTTAGTATGATGTCTAGCTCACATCAGAGTCTTCACTTGAACTGTCTTTCATTAATATTATGGCTCACCACTCCATTAAGCAACCTGTACTGTACCTTGTATTAACCGAAATGCATAAAAAAATCTCTTGGTTATAAAGTTCAAAAGTTATAAAAAAAACTAGAAAAAATAAATAACCATAAAGTAGGGTTATGTTTAATCCAACGAAGATTTTCCACCGACTCCCGAAGCCGGTGGCGATCGGTGCCAACATTTGTTGGATTGGTGAAATCCATCGAAAAATTTAGGAACTCTATTGTTGGACTGGAAACTTGTGAAATCTTTTGTTGGCAGAAATCTTTTTTTTCACCCGTGATCAAAAAAAAAGTCTTTTTTGTGCATCGGTAACCAAAAAAACCATGCTTTAGTTATCTGAAGACAGTTACTAAAATCATGTTTTTGATGAAGGTATAAAAAAAATATATTTTGTCATAGGGTCTCTAGTCGTAATTTGTAGCCTTCATGCAACTGTCTGTCAAATGTAATATCTGAATTTCATACCGGGGGCGATCCAAGATATTTTAGGCAAGAGGAATAGTCTCTAATCTAAAAATATATTTTCTTATGAACTCCTTTAATTTATTAATATTTCCTTACCTACAAATAATTGAAATTATTATATTATGTCTCAGAAAAACCTTCAGATTGTCGAAATAAACAGAAATTCGAAAATTAGCACAAATGCCTTATTTTTGACACTTTCCTGTATAAAAACTACGCTTCCGCCAACAATAACAATAGACTCGTACAGATAGTCTGTTGTTTAGCAATTTTAGCCACTTTTTTTTCATTTATTCTAGAGACCCGTATTTTCTTAATTGAAATATAACAGTGTATGGCTATTTTTCTCACTTTGATAGCGAATATCTCACAAACTATTCATAGAAACGAAATAAAAATTACCCATTTTTTTAACTAGCACTAGTTTTACAACATATCCAGAATCAGTTGAAATCGACGGAGGTGTATTTTATAGAAGTGTCCAGTGCAATAATATTTCAAGTAACCTGGGGGTCTGACTTTCGAAACTATACGAATATATTCGCACACGAGTACTTTTGTCTCTCCCTATTCCATACAGAAAAAGAGGCAAAAGAACAACCGATATGCTGATGCATGGGTAGTGTGTGAAAGAATAACCGGTTTTGCGTGCAAAACAGAGCCGCGTTCGAGTTAGGGCAGTCACGCTCTTTTTGAGCAAGGACACAACCCCGTTAAATGAAGTAGGTCTTTTACATATAAATTAAAGTAATTTAAATAAAAAACAGAGAATTTTATACATTTTCTTAATCTGCATTGCACCAATAACTTTTTTTAACTATTTTGTTGCGGTCATAAACGCCGTATGTCTGAGAAATGCAGTAGACGTCCGTCTTTGATTGATCTACTACTACGCCACAGTTCCTTCCGCCTGTTCCCCGAAACTGCCCCTATCTAATTTTTGGAGCTTCGTTTCCCACCAGTTATTAAACTATGGTTTAAAGATCACGAATATTTGGTCTCTTCCGTGCGGCTCAGATCGTCCAACCACTCAAATTGAACACATACCGACTTGTCTTTCGCCTTACATTCCACGCGGAATAGAAAGAGACTGACGTAAGAATTGCCTATTATTTAAACACAAGCACTAGTAGGCGGATATTTCCGTATGGTTTCGAAAACGGGCTGGACATAATTAACACATTTTTTTTTTTTTAAATTAAGAGATTTTTTTTTATTAAAATTGGCGACTATAGCAAGGTTACAATGTGCACCCTTTCAATTCTCCGGATCATACTAATGATTGAAAAGTAATGGTAATTGTGTACTAATTACATGAAATATTATGCAATTTATTTATAATGAAGCTAATGTGACTGGCTGCAGTTACACCTTACATTATGTTCAAATATTTCCACTGCCCTATGTTACTTTTTGTTAAATGAGCGAAACAAAAGAAAAGCCAACCCTACGTGCCATAAATTTATTACACAAAAATTGTCGTTTGCGACGAACGAAGACTGTAAAAAAGCAAAGTTGTCAACGCGTCAAGGGTAGTTAATTGTAGGGTTGAAATGATTTATATCAGGGCCAGTTTTGTCGCGTTATGCACCCGTCATTTGTGACTTTATTCTCACTAATTTATGTTCCTTAAGTACCTCCCTCTGCAAACTGTTTAAGGTTATGGACGAATAATGTTATAAAAGCAATCAGTGTGTTTAACAGGGCTCCCCAAAACGTGTGTTTAAAAGGACTCCTCAAAACGCCATAAAAACGGTTTTAAAACAAAGAAATTTGTGTAAAGGATTCTGAGACAATGAGAATCAAATCAAATGGTAAGACCGACGAACAAACATAAGTGTTTTAGAAGAAGCCAGAACAACTAGTATAGAAGCCCTTATCTTCAAGCACCAGTTTCGTTGGACTGATCACGTTATCCGCATGCCCGAAACACAACTCCCAAAGCAGATATTATTTTATGGACAACTGAAGGAGGAAAAGAGAAATCAAGGAGGTCAACAAAAAAAGTACAAGGACGTTCTTAAAGGCAATATGATGAAGGGTCACATCGATATAAACAACTTCGAGACCACGGCAAACGACAGGGCTTCATGGCGCCGAACAGTCAATGAGGGAGGAACTTTTGAAGAATAACGACGTAGAGTAGAGTTGGAAAAGAGAGAACGTAGAAAGGAGAGACAACACCCGGCTGCTGCCGGAGACTGGGTGTGCCAGGACTGTGGAAGGGTGTGCGGCTCGAGAATTGGCTTATATAGCCATCAAACAACGTACAACAGATAGCGACGATACAGAACAGAGGAAAATCATACTCGGTATCGACTGATTGCCTCTGATGATGATGATTTGTGTAAAGGTAAGTACTGTTATTATACGTATAGGTCATAGCAGAGTTTCATACAAGAATATATCAAAATGGATTACTTTCTTATTTTGTGAGATTTTCTAAAAAAATATATATGGTATTTCACTCAACGCATAAGTAAATATTGAAGTACAAAAATCAGGGTGTGCTTGATTCAGATACTGATATAAAACTGATTGTACTTTATTAACGAAAGCTTATTTCTCACTATGCATTTTCTTCATACATCTTGAGAAGTTGCATGGACTCGCGATGCATGGAATAGAACTTGTTCTAGTCATGCATTTTGGGGAATTTTTTAGTGAATTTGCGACAACATAAATATTATGTTAGCAAGCCTATCAATTATCAGCTATTAAACTAGACCCTGCCAAAAAAACCGCATTAAACCTCATAAAAAACATACCTTATTTTTGTCACTTTTTATTAGATTTATAAGCTTTTGTGAGGCAAAATTTTAGGATTATAAAAGTTTGTAATAATTTAGAGGTATATATTTGATTTTGGTAAGAATTTATGTGGTTTCATATGTATGTTTTTGATCTGATCCCATAATTAGACAGACTTATGAATATTTATAAAATTTGATAAGTGCAGATATTTTTTTAACATATTTTATGGTTTTACAAAAGTATCATTTTCTAAGAGATTTTATAATCAAACCGACAAATCAACTTTTATGGGTTTCTATAATTACATTCTTTTTCTTTTATAATGTATTATGGGATTATATAAGGCGATGTTTTCATGAGTTTTGTGAGAGATTTTATAGTCAAAACAACTCATAAAATTTTATGGGTTTCTACGATTAGACCCTTGGTCTTTTATCATTGTTTGTAAAAAAACATTTTTCATGAGATTTTTGGGATGGGATATTTTATGATCAGACCAACTCACAGAATGTGAAAGATTTCTATAAACATTAATATATTTCTATGAGTTGGTAAAAATATTTTTTTCTATAAGTCTTTAAATAAATTTTATAGTGCCACATCTCAAGGACGTACCAAATCTCATAGAAACTTAACAAAGTAATAAGATTTTAACTACCTTAACTTATATGCCCTTTGAAACAAATATATTAAGTCGTCGTCCACCGGAACTTATAAAATCTTATAAAAAAACTATAATCACATAATCTGTTGTAAATACTTTTGCAACAAAAAAATAGCTTTTGGATTATGAAATCTGGTAAGATTTTATAAACAATGCCTCAAGATTGCTTGAGTCATAGTAATTTATAAAAGTAACATACCTTCCACAGCTCTTGGCTAAAAATAAGTACTTATAAGAGAAAAATTTTCTATTAGGTATGTAGATATTTGTGCAAGCACAGGGAGTGTTATTGTATTATAGTGGATTAGTTCGTCGTAGTTTATAGTTTAGGTTAGGTTATAGTTTAGTTTGACAGTATATTCATCTCTATTGCATTACTTCTACTACTATTACTATTGTCATATTAAAAATCATAAAATATTGTAAACTTTTTTAAGCCAACTGGCTGATAAAATCACCAGTCAAAAATTATAAAATATTATATGTTTATATGAACATAGATTTTGAAAACTTATAATGTTTTATCTGTTATTTGCTATGATATTTTATAAGGTTTTTTTGGCAGGGTAAGATTAGGCCCTAGTTTTCAGAATTTTATTTATTTGTTGCCTGATTTTTTCTTTCCGTTTGGCTAAAAATTATATTTCTTGATGCACAGTGTGAACGCTTTTGGATTTCATGCATCTAGCAAAAGATGCATGAAATCCTGCATGAATTCTGCCATAGTTTCTAAGAAAACACGATTTTGATTAAATTAAAATTTGTTATTGGCGTGGCAAAAACTACATAATTTTTAGTTCAATATGTACAAAGTGAGCTAGAAACGTGATCAATGATTGGAAAAAGCGTTATTTTTAAAAAGGTATTTTGACGCTTCCATTGGATTGTAATAATTTTTGAGCACGTTAGTTAGCAAGTTAAGTTCTAGCAAGCAAAATCATCATGTTACAGGGTGGCCGAAAAAGTGTTTATTTTAATTTAATTATTATCTTTCATAAATTTTGATTTTTTAAATAATTCTGAGTAAATATGTAAATCTTTACTTGCCCATTGACGGACAGTAGTACCATCGATCTAAGCAATTCGATATTATTCTTTGTCGATAAGCATTTATTGGGTCCCAACAGGAGGCCGAATTTGCCTTCTTAAAAATAATTGCAATCCAATAACTCAGAAACATCAAAGACAAAAACCTAACCTCAGGGACCCACTGAACAAAACCAGGTTTGAAATTTAACAGAAATCCAAATGCCCTAGATTGTTTTATTGTCACATTTGATGCTTTCAGTTAGGTTTATCCTAAAAGAAATTTTGGAGTATTTGTTTACATTTTACCCATGGGCGACTTGTGAAAAAAAAATTATTTAAAAAACCTTACAATTGTGCCACCAGTAAACCTAGTTTCACTCGTAGTAGTTTTATTTTTCTGTGTTTGCAATTTTTGACATTGACATGTTATAACAAAATCTTTCATTATTTTTGGTTAGACAAGGCTGGAAATGTGAACAAACATTTGACGCGTTCATGAAAGTGATACTTACAGAAAAAAGAAAACATTTTTATTTAATTTGAATAACAATATTATTAGCGCACATGATAAAATAGTACATTATATACCTAGGGACTAAAGTGGTACTTTTTATCCCGAGGCGAAATGTAATGTAAGTATATATACTATTTTTTTGCACTTTTGGCCACCGTTTTTATTAAATTTTTATTATACTGGCCTTTAAAAATGTAACAACCAAACTACCATTCACTCTCTGACTAATAATACTTAGTTGCCAGGGTGGGGCCAAGGTACTAGAAAACAAATGGTAAGATACAAACAAAGCCTATAGCTGTCAAGATTTTTGCGAGTGTATCTAAAAGTGAAAAAAATGGACATCGACGAAACTGCCGCAATGAAAGCGCTGCTGCCCGCCAAATCAGAAAAACTATACGAAAAACACTACAACCATTTCCTTCATTGGTGTCAATCTCAAGATGTTGCTGCTGTAACCCAGGAAAAAGTGCTTCTGGCATATTTCTCAAGGCTTCAACAGTTTGGTCTCATTATTCAATGATTAAATCGAAGCTGATTGCGGAAAAGTTAATTTATATAGCTTGATAATAAGGTATAAAAAGTACCATTTTAGTCCCTGAAATAAGGGACTAAAATACGTATTTAGTCCCTGAAGTGCAAAAATAATATTAAGAAAAACTATGCGGCACTAGCCCAACTGTAACCAACTGTCTTTTTAGGGAGAAATAAAATTACCAAACGTCAGAATGAGAATTCTTGCTGATGGTTGATGTCAATTAAATTAAATAAATTTCTGGTGGAAAACACTGTACTCCTTTAACAAGCCTTTGCTTGGGTTGGGTTGGATTCGCAAGATATAAGCAAGTGGATCCAAAGCTCTCGTCTCTGAATACCCCTTGGGTAATTGTCAACAGGGGCGTCCAAGTCGCAGAGGTGGAACCTACTAAATAAGTCGGTGATCAAATCCTGTTGGGGAACACCATACCGCACCCCCCGGGAACGCAGTTCTTTGGGGTCGGTGTGCCGGAGATAAGGAGCGCTTAAGTGAACGTAACTCTGGCTCGCTCTCGACTTCTGTATGAGGCACTACAATAAAAACCTTCCTCGCGGAACCAGGCGCACACTGTTTTACAAATCCCCCTCCCTGAATGATTTGATTTGATTTGATTAGGAAGCTCCAGGTCTAAATCGTGGTCAGCATGGACGGTCCAACCAAAACAAAGCTGACTGAAGAGCACCTGCTCGAAGTCCTTGCTCCACCTAGGCAGGAAGTATGTGAGACCAGCAACATGACTCCTAACGGTACACTGTTTCCTCAACAAGCACCTAGAAACTCTGGAAATCGCCGGAAATTCAGAAAGTCGATGGTGCATGGAAGAATCGCCCTTGCATTTCCTGCTGGAGTGTCCAACTCGGGCCAGGTCAAGAGACTCGCACCTTGGGATCTATCTGTTGGTCCCAGGCGATGTAAGAGGGTTGCAGCCCAGAAAAATATGTTCTTTTGCTAAAGAGGCAGGCTTTCAGGGCAAAACCATGGATAGTGGGCGTGCAAAGGGCCCAGCAAGATGGCCTACGTACATGGGAATTGTCCCGCCCGCACTTCTATATTCATTCATTCGCTTTTTTAACAAAACTCTGCAAGAGCAAACCAAAAAAAACTACTGATGTAAAACTATCGTTGTTGCAATGCACCTTTCAAATTGCCATAGGAACCCAACTAATTGCAATGTTCATTAATTTTCTTCCATGCACGATCTTATGATGTTTAAAGTTAGCAGGGCCCTATATGTAACGGCTTTACCCGCCCCTTTTAAATCTCGATATTTCACTTCGCAAAAAACTATTAAAACAACAAAACAACCGATAACAAAACGTCAGCATCCCTGTTGCTGGCGTTTCCCTCGGTCGCGCCCTCTATCTTAATGACCGGGCCACGTGACCAGCGACTTTCAATTGTTTCCGATTGACCGGATACGGCGAAAAGAAGCGAGCGCGCCTAATCGGCTGGCGTGTCGCCAGAGTCGTAAAAATATTTGAATAATTGTCGCTAACAGAAGAGTAGAACGTGCTCTTAAGGATTTCTTGTTGTTGGGGCGGCGATTAATTTATTCTCAGGAGATTTAGCTGCTCTAATACCAATCTACTCCCAAAGAGTAATTTTTTATTGCGCCGAATTATTTTTTATTTCGTCGGCTTTAGTTATTTTATTTTTAATTTGTCTTTTTCCCGTAATCAACATCTAAAAACACACTTGGTGTTATTTCAAATTAAATATGACTTTTCGGAAAATGTTTGCCTTTGTCCGTTGTCTAAAAAAACGGGTGTAATATTTTTTAAATTCTCTCCTGCGGAATAAAGTTTGCTTGCAATTTGATAAATATAGTGTACAATAATAATTGAACTTTTCTGTGGTGATGATTTTGTGTTTGTTAAGGATCGGTCAAATTCGACCACCCCCAGGCAGGGTTTAAAAAATTTTACCAATATTTTTTACACATTTGGCACATTAACAATTAAATTTTGCACATCCTCCCATGAGCAACTGTGGCTATTTTTCTAAGAGGGGGGGGGGGTAACTTGAATATTGCCACTCCCCCACACAATATATTTTCAAAAATGTTATGTCATTCAAAATGTGTAATTTTGTACCCCCAATTTCAAATTTTTTTCAACCCCCCAGGAACCCTCGGAAGGATTCTCGGGTAACCAGGCTAGCCACGCACTCAAACGACATTTTTTCAAAATTTCTATGGAATATAAGGGAGGGTGGGTAAAATTTAATTTTTAGTTTGCAAAATTGTGCAAAATGTTTGCAAAATTGTAAAATTAAAATTTTTCACAGAAGCTACCCGGGGGGGGGGAAGGGGGCAAACTTGACCCAGACGTTAAAAAGCAAACAGGGCCGAACATTGTGTTAAAAACTGCACGAAAAATAAATCTTTTTTATTATTTACCACTTTTTTAATCAGTATTGAGTAAAAAGCACAAAATTTCCTTAATTTTGGGTTAGGTGCACTCAATTAATAATTTTTAGGTACTACCAGTTAATAATTACATATTTTTGAGTATATTAAAAGAACTCAATAACAATTCAAATTAAAATACTCAATTTGAATCAATAAAAAATAAAATTTATCAGCTCAGTATGAAATTGTTTTGACAACATTTTTATTCGCGGGTTGGGATTAAACCAAAACTTAGTAGAATATTTTACCAAACGAACAATGTTTAAAGAAAATGGAAATCCTCAAACTGTTGGTTAAGCCGTCGAGTTATTACTTTGTTATTGCTCAATTTTGCTATGTGGGAGACTACTAGCTTTTAAGGCAAAGACTAAACTAAAGCTGTTGCTTGGTATAATTAGACTAAATTAATACTTTTTTTCAAACTCTCTTTTCTCAAATATTAGAACTAGACATATTTGTTGTCGTTACTTTGTCTATGTATTTCTCTTTTTCTGTCTTTTATATCATATGAATGATAACATTTATTATATGATTTTTGTATAAAATGTCTCATAGGTAACCTAAAACTAAGTAGGAATTTATAAAATGATTCTAAATCACTAAGTACATAACAGTCTTACTAATTATTAGTTATATAATTATGTATAGTTCATTGGGTATATATAATAATTTTAATTATTTATATTATAATTTATTGTAGTAGAATTAATAAGATAGTATTGTTATTATAGTATTACTTCTTTATCAGTCAGGTTAGATGTAAGAATAGCAATCATGTATCATGAAAGCTAAATCTCGCCTTATTGTAATTTTTGAAATGTTTATTTCTTTTTTGCAATGAAAGTTATATACAATACAATAAATACAAAAATATTTTTATCCCTTATTTTAAGTACTGCTAAAAGCAGCCTTATGGAATCTTGAAGCAATTAAGTAGAGATGTTCCTTAAAATAGTCTATTTTCTCTTGCCTACAAACGACAGAATTTTCGGGACAATAAATATGATTTGAAACCAAGTTTGAAATTTTCTTGATTGATCATCACTTCCCAAAAATAATATTAATTATTCGTTTTTTGGGTCCTGACCATTTAAATTGTATAAAATAAAACTCTTGGGTTTCGGTCCATTTATATAAGGCGTTTTCTCGGGTTGAAATTGTTTAAAATGTTTTTAAAAAGTTTGAAACATTTGTTTTCTCGCGTTGCAACTGTGACGTCACATCTAAACGGGTTAAAAATATTTTGAAACGGAATCTACTCTAGTTTCAAAACTGACGCGTGCGTAGAAGATACGTCAAAATTCTACGTTTTTGCTTAACCTAAGATTTTTTTTTGTTTTTGCGTGAAAATGGATGAAAAATCGTATTCTAGATATCTTTTTAGCCATTGGTCTTATATGATTTTCGGGGCTTAAAAGAACAGTAAATAAAAAAACTTCACTATCCATGTAGCTTCCATTGCTTGCCATCCATGCTACTAAAACTGGCCGTACACTCGAAGGTTTTGTTAAATAAACCAATAGTTGATCCATTTTAATTTTAAACACCAAAAAAATAAACAGGAAAACAAAAAACTGAGGTTACACTAAACTACGTCAACGTTTTGAACTACTCATTTCTTCTCGGTTCTAAATGATGACGTCACATCTAAATAGTTTCAAATAATATTTCAAAATAATTTCAACGCGAGAAAACGCCTATAATATATTAGATTTCTGAAACGACGTACGTTTCGGCTTGCGCCATCATGAGGTTAATAAATATATATTTTTTTTGCTAAAAAAGAGTTAAAATTAGTAAAAACATAACATAACAAACGTTTATACTTACAAAATTATTCAAAAAATATTCTGTTCATACATCTAGAGAGACAAATTTTAATATGAAAAATAAAATTACCTGTTGTGATTTTTTATTAAAAAATGTAAAAAATTATAACCACAATATAGTTAATTTTTATTAGTATAGTAAGGATGAAAAGAATTTGCAATTTAATTATTTTGTAAAATATTAGTATAAATTTTAGATAAATTATTAATGTATGTTCTAAAGTTCACAGACTTAGTTTGTATATTAATCATTTCTTTTAAAAAGCTCATTTTCTTTTTCAATTATTTGTACATTATCAAAATCAGGAGTGGTTTTTTTCCAAAGAATGTTGACTTAGAGCAGGAGCATTTTTGTTTTCATTTCTAAAATCGTATTGGTGTTTGCAAACACGTTTATGTAAATATTGCAGTCTATTTTGTAAACAAGATTAGTTTGCTTTGTAGTTTCAATTTTTGGTTTAGTCATTAAAAAGGTTATGAGCTACAGAAAAATCATATTTAAGTAACAATTTTTTGATGTTTTCTGATACAACCTGTACATATAGCATAGAAAGAAACTTATCGGATCTATTATTGGTTGATTTAGCAGTACTATTGTAAAAATTGTTTTGATTTGATATTATTTTATTGTAAAAAGAATTTGTGTAACCATTCATATGTAAAGTTTCCCTAAAGTTTCCCAACGGCAGCAAACCTTGTATAAAACTTTATTTAACAAAATAAAAAACAAAAATTTTGATAAAATTAATAAATTAACAAAAAATAATATTTCTGAAAATACACTTGTTACAAACGTAAATTGAATAACGAATTTTACTAATATTTTAATACCTGACAATGTAAAATATTTTTTAAGTTTAGGGCCTAAGTTTTCTATTCCTAGCCCAAATTTCTCTACCAATAATATCATTGCTTGTGTCGAAAAAGGCCTAAGTATTTTGGATATTATCAACAAAGATGAAATTAGATCTAAAATTTGTAACATTTTAACAAATCAGCAAAAAAAAATGAAAAATACCAATTAAATTGCAAAAAATAAGTACAACTATTTATACAATAACTAAACACTTTTTACAAAAACCCGAAATATTTATATTCTAGCGGCTGACGAATGTAACAAAACTGTAATCATGTTGAAAGAAGAATATATCAGTAAGGTAATGAGTTTCTTAAATGATCAAAACACATATAAAAAAGAGAAAAAAGACCAAACATACAAAATCCAAACATAAATGAATAATCCTATTCATGATTGGTTTAAAAGGAAAATTATTAATATAAAACTAAAAAATTATCTATGTTGTTTTAATGGTCACTCCCCATACATATACGGCTTACCTAAACTGCATAAAAATAATGTACCGTTGCGACCAATTATTAGCAATTGTGGAACACTAACTTGTAATCTTTCAAAATTTTTTTCTAATACTCTATTCAAAATATTAGGTAAAAATAAGTTTTTTTATTAAGGATTATTGGGATTTACACAATTTTATAAAGAATAAAACTATTCCCAACAACCAGATGTTGCTTTCTTTTGACGTAATCTCATTATTTACCAATATTCCCACTGATTTTGCCTTGAAAATAATAAAAAAACTATCGCCTGAAATTTGCCAATTAACCCCCTTACCATTAAATGACTTTTTATCTGGAGTAAAATTATGTTTAAATTCTACGTTTTTTCAATTTGAAAATAGCTACTACTATCAAATTTTTGGTATTGCTATGGGCTCCCCAATTTCTACTACAATTGCTAATCTCGTAATGGAAGGACTTGAAATTTGGGCCATTAAACAACTTAATTTCAAACCATTTTTTTACAAGAGAAATATTGATGATTGTCTTTTATGTATTACCAAAAATCAAATCAACTACACACATAATATTTTTAGTAATTTTCACCCCAATTTACTATCGAAAAAGAACAAAATAATGCAATTAATTTTTTGGACTTAACCATTAATTACCATGATAATGGTACTATTTTTACTAACTGGTTCACAACAGATATTTGGTCCCAGAGGTACCTTAATTTTAATTCTTCTGTGCCATAAACCTACAAAAAAAAGTGTCGTCAGATCACTGGCAGACCGCGCTAATATTTTGTCACATCCAACAAACCTTCCTAACAGTTTAAAAAAAGTTAGGGTAACTTTAGATATGAATGGTTACAAAATAACAAATTTTACGATAGTACTGCTAAATCAACAAATAGTAAATCCGATGAGTTTCTTTTTATGCCATATGTAGAAGGTGTATCAGAAAACATCAAACATTTTTCTCTAAACATGGTGTTTCTATAGCCCATAAACTTTTTAATGACTTTGATTTTTGAAATCTGTTTCCAAAATTAAAACCAAAAATTGAAACTACAAAGCAAACTAATCTTGTCTACAAAATAAACTGCATGGATTATCCAGCCATATACATAGGAATGACACAACAATATTTAAATAAACGTGTTTACAGACAACAATATGACGTTATAAATGGAAACGAAAAAAAACCACTTCTTTGATTTCGATAATGTACAAAAATCGTGAACGAAATCATTAATATATATTATATTGTATTAATATATATAAACTAATAAAAATTTTGTGAAATTTAGAACAGACATAAATAATATATCTAAAATTTATTTTAATATTTTACAAAATAATTAAATTGCAAATTCTTTTCGTCCTTAATATGCTAATAAAAATGAACTATACTGTCGATATAATTTTTTTGCATTTTTTATTAAAAAGACCACAACAAGTAATTTCATCCCTCATATTAAAATTTGTCTCTCTAGATGTATGTCCACGTATTTTTAATTTTATGTTTAAATATATAATAATGTAGCGTTTTTTGAATAATTGTATAAACCTTTGATAATGTAACAGTTTTATATATTTCATTTTGAAATTAGTTAAGTAATATTATATAAATGGACCGAAACCCAAGAGTTTTATTTTATAAAAAAAATATTAAGAAATAAGTAGTATATTTCGTTTTGGAAAAAAAGGTTATTATTTTAAATATATAAAAATATCGTGACTTTCATTGAGCCAAATATTTTTGTCACCAGTAATCTAAACAAATTACCCAAAACCAGCACGTGTCGAAGAGCTATTTGACACGGTCATGCCAAAAAGACCCCCGCATTATGCCAAAAAATAACCCCGCATTACATAAAGCAGCGTTTTAACCCCCGCATATTAACAAAAGATGCGCTTCATTCGGTCATTCATGCAGATCTCTTTATGGAACAGTTATGTTGTCTCTTAGAAGATTTATTGAATGTACCCCGTTTTGTTGTGCTGTTGTTACCCTATTCATATAGTCAGTCAAAATTTGTATTGACAACAAATTGTGATGAGAAATTTTGGAATACTAATGCAGAGATAACAAAAATGATGTTTATTATTGAAGCAATTATATTACAGAAAAATAATATTGACTGAATTATTAGAATAGGTCGGATTTCATAGGGGAAAATATTAAGAGCATTTTTTTTTGTGGGAACTTACTGAATACCCGCATTTAAATACCTATATATGTGTTTAATTTTATTTAATATTTTCACGTTCACACCAGCCACTAATTACCATGGTTATTTCGAACGGCGATTTTTTATTATTACCAGTGCCAATTGATTGAATTAGAGAGATTTTGAAACGCTAATTTGACACTTAGTAAAGATTTACTTATAAACGAGCTTATACAATCAAAGGTACCACTTAAGCTGAAAAGTAGCAGCTTGTCATTATTTTACTTTTATTAAACATAACAAAGTCTTTTAATTAAAGAGACGTTTTTTATTATTAGGGTGATTTTGGTCAGGTTTTTGGCCGGTCTGTTACCCTTATCATTATTGCGCTTGGGCGCAGTAGCGCTCTGTCACGCTGTTACCTTTATTAAAGGTAACCCCTGGCGCTAATTAGACCCGAATAACGGCTATCTCTACTGTTAAAAAGACAACCAACCAAACTTGATGTGATTCTGTGGGGAAGATTTTTCGGTTCGACAGTTTGTTTGTTTTCTAAATATTTTTATATGATAAGTAGTATTGTGGGGTTTATACAGGGTTCCTAAGATTTTTCTTAGGGATAGGATTTCAATAACTCAAACAGAAATGGCATAGAAAGTTCTGCGCGCACAAAAGAAACAGGTATATTGAGCAATGGTGCCAGTTTGTTATTATCTCCGGACTGCTTTCATGAGAAAAAATTGTCGCCACTCTTTCATTGTGAGCATAAATCATAGTTGCAATAATAACCGTTGACAAGACGTCTGCAAATTCCGCTAGATGGCGGCCACAGATAAATTTAGATGTTTTTAGGTCCAAACCACAGCTTTTTCTTGCTTAAAGGAGGCGGCAGGGTTCATTATTTACGATACTGAGCGATAAATTCGTGAGGTTGTTAATATTAGAAAGAAATATCTTCGCTTTTAATTAAATTTCTTTCCATTCTGTTCTACTAGTGACATCTATCTGGAAACGGCCAAACCATGCAGCTAGCACTAGCAGCCAAAGAAATCAATAAACGGCGCTGTTTTTCCTGCGGAGATTTTTGCTTGCGATATTATTGATTTTAAATAAAGCTGGCCCTACACTACATTTGATATTTTCGAGATTTTATGACATTATCTCGAAACATGTAGCAAACCAATTCTTCAAAACTAGCGGGAGGGTAAAAGCGAAAAATAAGGGGCTGCCAATATTTGTAACACCCAAAAAGGGGTGAAAAGATTTATTTTGCTCTGTTTCTTTACAAAAAACGTTTTTTTTTACGAAAAACTTGAGCTCCGCCACTTTTTTTAATTTTTTTCTTCAACTTTCTCGAAATTTTCGTCATACCGTAGAAAAAAATTATTTCCCCCATGGTCATACTCTACTTTTATTCGAAAAAATTTAGAAACAGAGACGGAATCAGTTTTCCTAAAACGGGGGATCTTGGTTTCGAGTGAGAAGATAAAGGGCGCCGCAGGCAAAATTTTTTCAATTAAATTAGTCGAATGCAAAAATGTTAGAAAAACAAAGCACGAAATAAAAATGGCGCCGCTTACAATTTTTTTTCAAAAATTACGTAATTTCGGGAACGCAAAGAAATAGGTCTAAAGAGTATAATTTTTAAGAAAAAAATATCAATTTTCTCGCCCTCCTCCACTGGAACTACAGGGGCCGTGCGCAAATTACGTAATGGTCATAGGGGGGAGGAGGGTTACAAAACGTTACGTAGGGGGGAGGGGGGTTTTCAACAGCGTTTGCATTTGTGTGAAACTAAGAAAATTTGGAATGCAAATAAGTGAAAAGTTTTTTTTTTTTTGGGGGAGGGGTAAAGGTCTTGAAATCGTTACGTAATATTAGGGGAGTGGCGTGCCAAACCGTTACAAAACATTACATAGGGAGGGGGTCAAAAATTGGTAAAATCACCGTTACGTAATTTGTGCACGGCCTCACATCTGACTGTTCCTCCTTTTTGATTTCGAATCAAAGTGCAACACCCGGGTTGGACGTTAGAAGGCGTCAACCCGTCCTATTTGCTTGATAAAGTTTCTACGGAAATATCTCAGTCGATTTCTCCGGCCGTGTATGAACGCTTTAGGTTAGGCATTTGCATGTATCTCAGTCCCCAGCCTGTAAACAGTGCGTAAGGACAATGGTTACAAAATGAAAAGCCGAAAAATATTTTTTTTACGATATCTTTCATCAGCTTGGTATTAAAGTCGAGCAAAAACAATTTTTATTCCAGTCCTAAAGGTATGAAAATGGAAAACATTAGAAAACAACAACCTGGAATGGATTTACTATGTGTAAGGTGTAGTGACAACATCGCCCCATGCCCATCCTTTTCTGCCTAATGTGCTTTTCCGTTTGTCTGCGTCTGATACACGGCTGCTTGGCCCCCTAAGGATTTGCTTAGGAACCCAAAGACAAAAGCAAAGATTTTACAATAAAGAAAGAAAAATTATGAAAATAGATAAAATTATGTTTACTGCCAAACTTTATTTTTGGGTACGTTCAAAAGCGCTATTTTTAGCCTTTTAGAGTTGCCTTTATTTACGGTAAAGGTAACCATATGATTCTGACCAAAATCACTCTATTATCGTAATTTTGTACAGCTAGCCAATAAATGTTTCTATGGTGTTGGCTACAAATATATACTTAGTATTTTTCGCTTTGTGTTTGTTGTTTTTTTGATCACGTATGTTTTGGTTTGCAAAGAGGTAAGTGAGCTTTGAGTTAATAAAATGTGAAAGTTGGTGGTTTTGAGAGATTATCCTTTTTTGACAAAAGACTTTTTGGTTTGCATCCAAAACGGCACAAGAGCAAATTTAGACAAATCTGGATTTTTGTAAGAAACATGTTTACGCCCATAGTCGTACGGTAAATAGTAGTTTTTATAACTAGTGGCTAAAATAGTGCTTTTTTAAAAGCATTGGTTTAAATAACGAGCGAAGCGAGGTACTTAAAAACGCGAGTTAAAAAAAGCACAGTTTAGCCGCGAGTTCTTAACACTTTTCTTTTAAATCTTTATCAAAAAATCCAAGAAAAACAGGAAAATACTTTTTAAAATCTGAAACGAAGAGCACTTCTCGCAACACACCACCTTTACCCTATAAATCAAGGCGGCTGGTAAATGAAATGACAATGGTTTTCATAACGATATGCCTTTTTACTCGGTGACGTTCATTGTTGCGACATTTTAGTCTTGGACAGTTTGATATTTTGATGATGTTTTTGAATGATTTTTTCGTAAATACTTGGTGAAAACTGGCGGAAATGGCTTAATTTTTAGGCAAGAATAATTAGATGTTGTCAATATTAGTATTTTCCACTATTTCTCTTTAATTTTGGGTGAAAAAAAACAAAGATCTTTTTTTGCACCCGTGATAAAAAAAAGGTTTTTTGCATCGGCAACCAAAAAAGCCATGCTTTAGTTATCTGCAGCCAGTTACTAAAATCATGTTTTTTATAAGGTATAAAAAAAAGTTTTTTTCGTTCAAGATACGCTCACTTTCTTCACCAACTTGTATTTATGATAGCCAAAGATTTCATACTATTTAAAAATATATGGTTTTTATTTTTGGATCAATTACTGCGTTTATATACGGTACTAAAACCTCTCTTATAAAGGGACGGTTTTAAATAAAATCGCTTTCTCCGAGGGTTTATGCGTCCTTCATTAAATATCACTAAATGTCAGTTTTAAAAGAGAACAAATAAAAACAACTGCGTTAACAACAGATTTTTCGGTAAAACCAGGGTTGAGTATTTCTTTAGGTTGGAAGAAATGCGCCATAGCGTTTTTAAAGTGATTACACCGACCTTAAAATAAGTTTAAAAGCGATAAAACGCTTTCTTAAATCGTTTTAAAATAAAATCGATTTATTTATTAAACGACAAAATTTTCAAACCGTCCTTACATAAAAGTGCTTTAAGAGACCCGTATAAACAAAGTAAATGTTTTTTAAACACGTTTTGTTGGATTTATAGTATTGCGGTATTTAAGAGTCATTTATTTTAAAGAAAATATTTTTGTGTAAGTATTACTTTTTTACATGTTTTTTAAAGAAATTGTGCAGGACTTCATGTTAAAAATTTTTAAAATTACAAAAAATGCACAGTTCCCAGGCGTTTTCATAATGCTCTGTGCTAGGTTTAGAAATTCTTGACTTATTGTCGTACAATAATAGTTTAAACGGTCAGCAGTTTTGAATATAGTAGGGGTAGGGACATAATCAAAACATGAAAAATCAAATAGCACACATTTTGCTTTGAGGAACGCGAATCGCCAAATCGTCTTTATTTCATGGTTAATCCAAACCACATGAGTTGTTTCCACAATTTTTATTTTTATTTCATTTATTGCATTGCTTTATTCAAAAGTAAAGCTTTTCTCACTTGTTATACAATATACCATTATAAACGCATTATAAGATCCTAGTCTAAATCACCTCCTGTTTTCACACCCCCACAATAACTGCAGAGGGTGGCCAAGCAAAACGTCATAAATCCAGTTAAACAAAACTCTTCAGGATAGTGAAAAGCTAAAATGTTGCTGAGCCATTCAAGGCTTGACGTAAAAAGTTCATAATAAGTACTTTTGTATTTGAGGCGGCGGCTACGACGCCCTCTAGAGTCTTAACAAGTCCACATCTAAATGAGGTTGCTGAGTTAAATAAATGCCAATTTTATTCCCTTATTATATTTTTGGAACCCTTAAATTACCTAAAAGTTTTCTCGCAACATTTTTTTTTGCTTCTTCATCGTGTAATTTCGCTTCAAACTTGGGACCCTTAAAAGAACCTCCGTAAGTACTCGTGACGTGACTGGTGCTTAACGTTGCAAACTTCAGAGTAAATACGACTGGTTTTTTTCGCTAGCCGCCCGAGATTACGGTCAACCAACCAATCGATGGTTTCTGGTTAGCACAGAGTCATAACTTATAATATTTGTTTACTATTTTTGTTTTGTTTCTAAAAAAGTGCTATCAATTTTATTTTATATAAATATAAATAATCTGTGGCTTTAAAATGCAGTGTTGTGCTCCTGGCTGTTCACAGGCTCCAAGAGAACGGAATCTTTTTATTCACCTACATATTTTAGCAGTTGATCCATGACTAGGTATCGAAAAGGAAAGCAATCACAGTATATGCCGGTTTCATAGATTACGAGAAAGCATTTGATCGAGTCCAACACGAAAAGCTCATAGAATCGCTAAAAGAAGTTGGTCCACATGACCGAGATCTAAAGATAATCGCTAATCTATACTGAAATCAGACTGCTCAAATAAGGGTTGATGGCCAACTGTCCGAAGAAGTACAAATAAAAAGAGGTTTACGCCAAGGTAACATACAATAACAATACAACATACAATATGCGGACGACACTGTCATAATAGCAGACACGCTGGAAGGACTGCAAGAGTTGTTGAATCAAATTGCTGCCAAAAGTTCGCAATTCGGGCTTAACTTAAATGTTGGGAAAACAAAATGGGTGCTCATATCCAAGGAAAAGAAAATCCGAGGCATGTTAGAAGTAAATGGGGTATGTCGAACGCGTGGATTCATACAAATACTTGGGTTGCCTCACCAATGAGAACTGGGACAACATGCAAGAAGCTCATGCAAGAATTGAACAGGCCAGATCATCTTTTATCAAAACAAAATTAGGTTTTTAGCATCTTATATTATGGAATGGAAGCATGGACACTGACTGAGGCCATGTGTAAAAAGTTGGAGGCATTCGAGATGTGGTGTTATCGTAGAATGCTAAGGAAATGTGGATGTTCTGCTGAAAATAAATAAAGATATTGAAGTTTTATTTACCATCCAAAAACGAAAACTTGCATATTTTGGCCATATTTTGAGAAATGACAAATATAATCTTTTAAAATTGATAATAGAAGGCAAAATTGAAGGCAGAAGAGGTCCGGGTCGTAGACGGATATCATCGCTTAAACATGTTAGACAATGGTATAGTGTTAGTACTACGACATTTTCCAAAAAGCAGTTGACAGGGTACAGATCGCGCTGATGATAGCCAATGTTCGAAGAGAGCATAGCACTTGAAGAAGAAGAATCACAAAAATTTAAACAATTTTGCAATCGGTCACAACAATAAGCCTGCGCGAACGTCAAAGTGGAAAACGTCGAAAATAATTTAGTGGCTAAGCGCAAACAATGTCATCGTCACGCTAACTAAGAACATGGTGACCGAATTAGCAGTTTTTCAAGAGGTTCAACTTTAAAAAATCTCAACGTTTGCGCAGGTAGGAAGCGTTATCTATACTCCTCTCCTATCTATGGTTATTTTCTTCAAAAAGTAGATTTACCGCGTTTTGCTTACGGCTACTCGTCATCTATACACCTATTGCAAACTTTTGTGCCGCCGGCGGTATTGACATATCACTCCCGCGTTCTAGGATCAAGTTGGCAATTAACAATGGCTTGGCGGGCGGCCACGTGACGCGATGCTCATTCGTCTGGAAGAACGACAAACAACGCCCCGTGCGGCTGACGTTTGCGTAAGATGACGTAAATGCTTAAATAGACTGTCAGATTGAATCATTGTGATTGGTTATTGGATTGGAATTAAGATAATTTTGCATGATAATATTTTGCAATCTATTAATTATCTTACTACGATGTTTTCATCATTGTACCAAATCAAAATCCACTCAAAATTTAAAACTTTATGAAAACCCGTCATATGTCCATTTTCAAAATATTTTGACTCCATTGATATACTAACCTTAGATGGCGAACGTCTAAAATATGTTGACGCCGACATAAACAAAGCTATCTCACGAAACACATTTTCTTCGTCTTCATTTTATTTAAAATTATAAAAGCGCGTTTGTCATGTATTACATCAGATCTTTTTTACATTTTATTGTATTTTGTTTAATTTCAATATTATTGGCCAAATACAAAATTTCTACAAAAATATACCTTATTTTGAAATTCATAGGGAACAGGGAGTGCAATTTATTTAAAAAACTCGTCGTACTTATATTTATATAGGTATTTTAAATTTTCAAGGATAATAATTGGGATACTATAGGCATTGTTTTGAATTAAAAGGCAGATTTAATTATTAGGCATTAGTTTACCACTATTGGCATGGCTCTTCTCAATAAATTATTCTTACTGATTTTTCTTCAGTTTACATCGGCAACAGCCTCATAATATCGATTTTCCGAACCTCCATTCGTGTAATTTCTCGCGTAGTGGTGCGTGCTTTTAATCTACAGTGTTGCTGACAATTAATAATTATATTTTAAAGCATTTTTGTGAGTTTTGATAAACAGTTCCGTAGATTGATATAACTTAATTGTAATTCTTTTGTAAAGTGGTTAAAAATCTTTAAGTATGCTTCTGCAGATACCTTCTAACTTCGGCATTGAAGCTGATTTTTTATATTTTTCGTCACGCATCATCCACAAAAATAAACCATTTACTTATACCTCCATTAAATAAAAAACCAATTCTTGGAGATCGCAATCATCAACGGTAGGTATAAATAAGGTAAATTGGATTTTGACAGTATCAATGCGTTATATATCAGGAGCGATGCACCGGCGTGACTACGGGGGGGCCGGTCCCCCCCAGATCCTTCCAGGCCCCTCCAGAAAACTATAGCCTAGTAGTTGTCAGTCATATGATGGGGCTAATGTAATGTCTGGGAAACGTAAGGGCTTAAAAGCTTTAATAAGAGAAGAAACTCCTTCGGCAATATAAATTCATTGTTTGGCACATAGACTTAATTTAGTTGTTGTTGACGCATGTACAAAATATGCACCCGCAGCTTCTTTCTTTAATACATTAGAGGCATTGTATGTGCATTTTTCGCAACCAAGAAATCATGAATAACTTAAAAAGGTTGCAGAGAGCTTCGGTATTAAATTTTTGGAAGTATCTAAATTGTCTACTACTCGCTAGGCATGTCGATTTGAAAATTGTAAAGCAAATTTATTAAACTTTAATTGGGGCGAGTAAAATGGCACTAAAAAGTGAAGTAACTTATAACCAGGATAGAGATGCCCTTGAAGTTGTTGGACTATTAGCATCTATTCAAAAAGCCGAGTTTTGCATTTGCCTGCATATTTCATACTTTGTGTTATTACGTATCAACGTTTTGAGTCAGTACTTTTAGGGTAAAGATGCTACTCTCATCAAAGCAAATTTAATAATAGATGGTACGCTACAGTCTCTAGAAGAAACTAGAAAAATTTAAAAATATTTATTCTGAAATCCAAGACTTCGTCGATAAACATGATATTTCTTTAGAACCTATCAGAGTATCAAAACGGAAACGGCAAATTGCTGCACAAATTAAGGATTATATAGTGGAAAGCGCTCTTGGACAGCGCGATAGAGTTGCCATCAGATGTAAGTTGCTTAGAATACTGGAAAATCAACATGCACTACCTAATAATGGATAATTTAATTCTAGGGAGAAGTTTTTAAACTTGCTATTGGCCATATCGGTAAATGCTTTATTTAAGTAAAACATCAAAGAAAATCAAAATTTTATTGAAAATTACTACACGATTGCAGGTGTGGATGTATCTGAGCTTGAAGTTGATGGAAGTCAAAGTGTGCGATGGTGTTAAATGATGTCTGGATTGAGGGTGACTAGTGGATCCACTGACGAGCCCACGCTGGTCACCCCGGGCGAAACATCGTTTAATTGTTTCTACTTTCGCTTTCGTATTTTGTGTTCCTTGTGGGACACTCATCCAATTTTGAATTTTCGTTCTTTCCTTCCAAGATCTTTTGATCTTCTCTTTTTTAGATTCTTTTCAGTTGATGTAACTGATTTGGAAGTTTAACTTCTTGTTCACATGATACCTAACCTAGTTCTTCTTCCCAAGAAGAATGGAGTACATTTTACAAAACACTTATGTTGCGAGACTAAAACCTTCAAATGTAATGTCAGACAAATAATATTGCTTTTTACCAATGATGCCTTTTAAAATGGCGACATTCTTAACTATGGATATATACATATTATGGATGCAATGCAGGTTTCGTATTAATATTTTTAATTGAAATGAAATCCGTATTATATCATATCCGCCGTCACTTCTCTGAGCCGCATCAAAACTACACCTACGTTTTCGGGAGCGCCCGTGACATTCTGCGGTGTTGCCACAGATACCCTGAAACTCTCTCTTTCTTTGTCTGGCTATGTAGGAGCTGTTGGGGTCAAAACAAATAGTGATTTATGAATGGACTGCCGGGTAGTTAGTACGTCGATGGTTTACTCCCAGGTTATTCCTACTTTTTTGGTATCGTAATATTGATTGACCACGCAGATTGGACTAAAACATGCGCATTTTGTTTTAAAGTGGGAGGTAGGGGGTACCACACCTCTACAGAATCTGCTCCAAAAATTATCCGAGTCTCCATAAAAAATTGGTAAAATTATTAAATTCATACATAACTTACGTTACGTAAGTTTCTCTCTGCGGCGCTATTTTAAGTAAAGTTTAAACCAAGGTATAATAGTTTTTAAATTTTCGCCTGAGGAGGAGGCACTAAATACATTGTTTACCGGGATGCGTCGGATGAGATGAATTTGAGATATGTTAGAGCCATAACCTTCATGATATTTTTTCCAAAAAAGATTGGGGGGGTCATCGGTCTTGTTTTCGACCACTATTTATTGGAAAAGGCGCCACTGGAATCTTGATAATAGAACTTTTTACAGTTTTTCTATAATAACTTCGTACAAAAAAGAGATAGAAAGCTAAAACTAGTTTTATTTTGTAGACAAGGAACACATTTCAAGAACGTTTAAAAAAATATTTACCATTGCCTACTTACAGGGTAGACTCAAAAATACATATCATATAAACAGAAAAGTTGTCTCAGAACTTGCGATTATTCTACAGAAAACTGAAAATCCGTATTAAAAATTAGTTCAAACATATTTCTGTGGCGCCCTTTCGAATAAATATTGCTCGAAAACGAGACCGATACCCCTCCAATTTTTTTTGGAAAAAATATCAGGAAGGTTGGGGCTCTAACATATCTCAAATTTAGCTCATCCGACGCTTTTCTTTGAACATTTTGTTCGGGTAAATTTTTGAGCAAATTATTGCTAACTGATTTGGAAACATATTTTTAAAGATGAGAATAAATAAAATTTCACATCAGTGATCAGTGATCTCAATTCTTTAAAAAAATGGAACACTAACTTTCATTTTAAATTTTTGTGAAAAAAAGGCGACGGCAAGCGAAACATTATTCTTGGCTATCAGTTTTGTCACATGGATTAGGGTTACTTATAATATTTTTTTTTTAGGGTTTTTCCCGGATTTTTTTGCCCGGGGGTTTTTTTGGGATTTTCTTGTGAGTTTTTTTTATTTCTAAGGGTTTTTTCCTAAATTCAAAAAACAACCCAGGAAAATTATTCTTTTCCAAAAAATTTGAGTTTTTCAAATATCGGAAAAAAACTCAAAAATTGCAATTTTAAGCGGTAATCCGCGCCTCACGACTATGAGGAGTGGTGGGGAGTGGATTTTTTTTAAAACATATTTTTGTAACTTTACTTTACCCATAGCTTTGATTGTTTTTTTTTTAATTCCTCACACCAGATTTACCTAGTTAGTTTAAGGCCCCAACGGTTGTTTAAAAAAGCAAAAGGTTCATGGAAATGCTGAAGATAGATATTTACTGTCAATTTAATGTAATAATCAAGGTCGATTACTGACACTGAACAAACAATATGCAAAGGAGCAACATTCCGATTCAGAAGTCTAGTCTATTATTGCTAAATTATATTTTTTTAGACAAGGGTGGGGATCGAAGGGTTGTAAAAGTGGGTAATAAACGGGTATTATTTAGACCGAACGTGCTTTTGTTCATATATTTGAGATTTAATAAAATGTATATAGGTTTTTTAATTTGACTTAATTATTATTGTATTCTCTTTTAAACTAGGAAGTAAAATAAAGAGATACTCTTTTAAACGTAAATTTGTATCATTACATTTTACAGGCAACAGCAATAAATAAGCGCCAATTATTATTTTTTTATTCTCGTTTTTTTACAACCCCAAAAAAGTTACAAGTAGACTGGCATATCCCCTATAAAAATCAGGTCAATCGAAGTTGCTTATGAGGTAAAATGTGAATTTCGACATCTAATCGTTTTTCCATCGGAAAGCACTTAATTAAAAATACCTTGTTTTAAAACTTGGTCTTTCTATTTTCAGTTAAGATCAGTGAATTCCCGTAACACTATAAAATTTAAATTTGTAAGAAATTTCTATACCAACGTTTCTTCAAACAAATTTTGCTTAACATTTTCTCCAAAATTCTTCTTTCTCCTTTTGTACGAGATTTTGCTCGAACTTTTTTTTGAACATTTTGCTGCAGAGGCTCGTGTAAATGTTTGTCGGCATTTCAACATCAAAGGAAACTTTTTCTGTGTAAATGCGCCTTAAGGGACGGATTTTCGTCGTTATATAAGATACCGACATACAAAAATAAACTAAAAATGTATAACGGGGTCAGTATATGAACAATTTTTGTATTTTACTTTTAAAGTACTGTATTTTATTTTTAAAAATAGCGAATATGTTTGATTTTGCTTGGTGCCTGTGCTTACGAAAACGTAAAAATTGTTAAAAAAAAACACTTGTGGCATGTCTGACAAAGCGTTTGGTTTCTCAGTTCATTACGACCAGGAATCCAATATCTAATGGAGAATGCAGGCATATACGGACCTTTTTCATCTTTATTATAAATCACGAGGGAATAAGAATATTTTACCTGGCAGTTGAAGCTACACAGGCAACTGCACCTCGCGAATTAAAACGAAAAAATTTTGTCATCGTGTGTGCGACATCTGTTGAGTAACCGGAGAATCATAATAAGGTGTTCCATAAAAATTGCACTTATTTGAATGCCTTTACTTTGTGGATGTTATTTTTAGTATTTCGAATAACTATTGGCAAAGTTCAAGGCATTGGAATAAGCATAAGATATTTTTATTAAACTTTCAATATATATTTTTTAATAAGCAATTTTGTAATGTTCATTTTAATCCTTCAACACTTATATCTCAAAAGCTAAGGCAGGAACTTAAGTAATTTAATGATACATCTGACGCTGTGGATAAAAATATTGACACGATACCATAGAATAACGTCGGGATTTAAAAAATGTATATTTTATCTTTGAAAAATGGTTGGTACAAAAAGCGAACTGTAGCACGAATAAAAATTCAAAAAAACTTTGCCAAATCCCTCTCTCACACATGCCAAGTTTGTGACGAAGACTTCACAAATCTACATTCGCGTCACACATTTTCCTCCATTATCTGCTGAACAGCTAATGAAGCGTGTAAACTCCCGAATATTGACACTTTTTAGTTTCTAACAGATCAATCATTATTTGCTTTGCAACACAGTGGCAGTGCATTTTAATCGCATTTTATTTATCGATATCTGCATTTTTGTGAGACTCTACATCATTAGTTTATTCAAAGTGACCGAAGGTGGGTCAGTATGAAGGTTTCTTTAATATTTCTAAAAGCAGTAAGAATAAAAACAGATTTTCTTGTTCCTGGTCAGAGGGATGAGGGATCTCCGGGCTAGTTAGAGTTGGGACATCTGTAGGGCAGTTTAATCCTTATTAGATATCATCAGGGAGTCATAGGACTGTAAAAATTGATGGTTTTTGCGGGGTGTCGGCTATTTCCAGAGACGAAGGAAACAAAGTGACCCCCACTTGCGAGGCTTAATTTTTAAGAGAAGTTTAGTGGTGAAAACCGCATATTGATATGTGAATCCATTATCGAGATGCGGGGGCTTTTTGAAAAGGCTACATTTTGGGATGGGGTCTATAACTTTCTTATTTGTGAAAATTTCGCTTGGATGTAAATGACTTTTTTGTAGATTTTTTTAAAGCAGAATTGGCCGGTTGAACTGGATTTTGTCTGTAACTTTTAGTTTTTGAGATATAACATAAAGTTGGTATTTTTTAGGAGATGACTCTTTTTTTTATTTGACTTTGATGCCCTTTAAAATGATGTATAACACTTTGTGTTTTATTTTTTGTATTTTTCATTTTTTTAAAACTCATTTATTTTTCTATTACTATCTTATTCACTTTTTTCACCAACTTTTTACAACTTAAATAAATAAAAAATTATAAAAACTAAAAAATACAAAAAGAAACACAAAGCGTGATACATCTTCTTAAATGAAATTTTAACCGGATTTTAAAAATTAAATAAAAAATTGGTGCTAGAAAGCACGGATAGAGCACCATAAAATCAATTATTTTATGTTGAAAGGAAATAAAACTATCTCGAAAACTGTAGCTTTGAAAGATTTGAACCTTAAGGCGCAATTACACAGACGAACATGCTCAAACAATATTTGAGATAAATGTATAAAGGTTTTTTAATTTGACTTAATTATTATTGTATTGTGTTTTAAAGTAAGAAGTAAAATAAAGAGATATTCTTTTAAACATAAATTTTTATCAATACATTTTACAGGCAACAGCAATAAATAACTGCCAATTATTATTTTTTTATCCTCGCTTTTTTTACAACCCCAAAAAAGTTACAAGTATATTGCCCTATAAAAATCAGGTCAATCGAAGTTGCTTATGAGGTAAAATGTGAATTTCGACATCAAATCGTTTTTCCGTCGGAGAGCACTTAATTAAAAATACCTTGTTTTAAAACTTAGTCTTTCTATTTTCAGTTAAGTTCAATGAATTCCCATAAAACTAAAAAATTTAAATTTGTAAGAAATTTTTATACCAACATTTCTTCAAACAAATTTTGCTTAACATTCTCTCCAACATTTCCGTGAGTCTTTTTGTACGAGATTTTGCTCGAACTTTTTTTTGACACTTTGCTCAAGAGGCTCGTGTAAATGTTTGTCGGCATTTCAACATCAAAGGAAAGTTTGTTTGTGTAAATGCGCCTTTATAACAAAATTTCTGGGTAATATTCACGAACACCAAAATTTGAAAACCGCTTATCAATGGCGGCTTTTCTTCTAAGGTTATAATTGTTTTCAAATAACTCGGAAACTAAAGCTCCCACGAACTTTATAACAAAATTTGTAGCCCATATTCATGGAAACTTAAATCTAAAAACCGTTTATTGCCTCTTGCTTTTGTCCAAATTTACAATTTTTTTAAATATTATATCCCCCTTTCCCCCCTCAACCCCCCACCACCCTACCCAAAAGCGGATTTTTGTACCAAATTTAGTTAAAATCGATTAAAACGTTCTTGAGTTATCGTGTATACAAACAGACAATAGACAACAGACCGACAGACCGACAGAAATTTTTATTTTTCGTCGATTAGGGTGTTTTGAAACCTTAGTAACTCATTTTTGATAAAATTTAGAAAAGTCAAAACTTCACGATTTTAATAGTCCCCCATACCATATTGGTATGGTGGACTTAAAAGGGTCATTCCTTAAGAAAAATACCAACTTTGTGTAAGCCCTAGCAACTCAGCAATTACTTGGCCTGCAAGTAAACTTTCAGCAATACTTTTCTAGCTCTCTCTGTTTACATGTATTGCAAGCGACTTGTGAGAGTACTCTAGGCAAATTTACTTGCAAGTGGAAACGTGGATTTTAAGCTTTTATAAAAGGCACATAGCTTTCCGATAAAAAGCGATATGTGCTAATTAAAATGCGTCTTTTTACTAATAATAATTAATTTTATAATAATGGTTAAGGTTCAAGATTCAATTTTGCACCAATCGCTTTTATTATGCTGTTATAAAGCTTGTTATTTAAAAAACATTTTTAATTTAAATTCATTTTAAGTCGATTATGGGTACCTAATTTAACAACCCCCCCACCAACGTAGTTTTTTTATAATATTATGTTATAATGTCACCGGAACTAGTCGGGGGTTTCTTCAAACCATACCAAATTTGAAGTTGGTCAAAATTGACTTTCAAGATTTGTACCAAACTTACTAACCAAATAACTAACATACAAACATACATGTTAAGTTAAGCAAAAGCTTGTAAAAATGAAATAAACGCATATTGTTACCACAAATTTATTTGTCAACTAAAAAAAAATTGTGATGATTTAATGCCATTTACGTCAGAAAAATTATTTTGTATCAAGTAAATTTTTATTTAAAAATATCCAAACTACTTTTGAATAGTGGAGAAATAGAAAGCTTTTGGTGGAGCTACCTTTTTAATTTTTACCGTATTTTTCTCCAGTACTCCCACTGTTTTCTCCAAACATCCCGGTTTTTCTCCACATGCGGCTTTTGATAGGCTCGGTAAGCATGGAAATCCATCATCCCTCAGACGATGGTTGTCATGAAAAACCAAGAGTCAATAATTATTAACCAATTACCTGCCAGGATTCTCAAAAAAAAATTTCTTTAATGAAAAAAAATATGCTAAAGAGATAAATATTTGTTATTAAAATAATATTTAGAATAGTGAAGGGACTACAAAACTTTTAGGGAATCTGCCTTCTTAATTTTCTCCGTATTTTCCACCCTGACCGCCACTGTTTTCTCTAAACAGCCCGATTTTTCTCCACATGAGGCTTTCGATAAGATCCCTCATCCCTCTGTCGCTGCCGTCCCGAAAACCCGAGAGTCAATGGAGTGGAAACAGCGTCCGATGTGAGAATTACTCACAGAGACTCATCTGCAAGTCAGATCGACTCCTTCAGATACAGTGGAGGACCATCGAGAAGCGCCGACAAACCTTTGAGAACGAGGGTGTACATAACTGTGTGCTGGAACGACATGTGGCAAAAAACGAAATAGTATTTGCAAAGAGAAATTTGTATTACTACGAGGGCGTAGCAAGAACACTCAAAAATTTTTACAGTTTTGTTGCCTGCACGTATTTTAAAATTTTGATCAATCAAAAGAAAAGCAGCATTTTGAAGTCTTAAAGGCGCAATTACACAGACGAACATGCTAAAATAAAAGCTCGCGCAAAAGATCTAAAATTTTTTGCGTGAACATATTTGTGAGCTTTTCTTTGAACATTTTGTTCGGGTAAATTTTTGAGCAAATTATTGCTATCTGTTTTGGAAACATATTTTTAAAGATGAGAATAAATAAAATTTCACATCAGTGATCAATGATCTCAATTCTTTAAAAAAATGGAACACCAAATTTTATTTTAAATTTTTGTGAAAAAAAGCCGACGGCAAGCGAAACATTATTCTTGGCTATCAGTTTTGTCAGATGGATTAGGGTTACTTACAATATTTTTTTCTTAGGGTTTTTCCCGGATTTTTTTGCCCGGGTGTTTTTTTGGAATTTTCTTGCAAGTTTTTTTTATTTCCAAGGGTTTTTTCCTAAATTCAAAAAACAACCCAGGAAATTTTTTCTTTTCCAAAAAATTTTTGAGTTTTTCAAATATTGACAAAAACTCAAAAATTGCACTTTGAAGCGGTAATCCGCGCCTCACGATTACGAGAAGTGGAGGGGAGGGGATTTTGTTTAAAATATATTTTTGTAACTTTACTTTTGACTGTTTTTTTTTTTAATTCCTCACACCAGATTTACCTAGTTTTATTTTTTAGATATTTACTGTCAATTTAATGTAATAATCATGGTCGATTACTGACACTGACCAAACAATATGCAAAGGAGCAACATTCCGATTCAGAAGTCTAGTCTATTACTGCTAAATTATATTTTTTTAGACAAGGGTCGGGATCGTAGGGTTGTAAAAGTGGGTAATAAACGGGTATTATTTAGACCGAACGTGCTTTTGTTCATATATTTGAGATTTAATAAAATGACTTAATTATTATTGTATTGTGTTTTAAACTAGGAAGTAAAATAAAGAGATATTCTTTTAAACGTAAATTTTTATTATAACATTTTACAGGCAACAGCAATAACTAAGTGCCAATTATTATTTTTTTATTCTCGTTTTTTTACAACCCCAAAAAAGTTACAAGTATACTGGCATATCCCCTATAAAAATCAGGTCAATCGAAGTTGCTTATGAGGTAAAATGTGAATTTTGACATCAAATCGTTTTTCCGTCGGAAAGCACTTAATTAAAAATACCTTGTTTTAAAACTTAGTCTTTCTATTTTCAGTTAAGTTCAATGAATTCCCATAAAACTATAAAATTTAAATTTGTAAGAAATTTCTATACCAACATTTCTTCAAACAAATTTTGCTTAACATTCTCTCCAAAATTTCCGTGAGTCTTTTTGTACGAGATTTTGCTCGAACTTTTTTTTGAACATGTTGCTCAAGAGGCTCGTGTAAATGTTTGTCGGCATTTCAACATCAAAGCAAAGTTTGTCTGTGTAAATGCGCCTTAACACTTCTTGGGTCTTTTGTCAGGATCGTAAATGTTTCTGAATAGCTAATAAAAGCCCAATAATAGTAAAACATAAAGCAATAACTTGACGGACTGTATTCAGGATGGATATGTATGAAAACCAATTTATTCACATTACCATCAAAAGAACTGGCGATCTACTGGGTGTATATATACAGTGCGGACGTAAAAAAGTCCCCCCCCCTGGTAACTCTTAAACGAATTGAGGTATCGACTTCAAATAAAAACCATGTGTAATGATAGCACTTTTGCTATTTTTTGACGTATTTTTCATAAGCGTCATATTGACGTAGGTCTATAAGGTCACTAACTACTTTAAAATTTTAAATAGAAGGGGGGGCCGAGTGATACCTTGTTTAAAAAGTATTTTAATTCCCTATTTAAAATTTTAATTTTTTTAAAAATCGGTTTACGAATTACAGAGTTATAAGTTTTTTCGACTATAGTTTACGCACCTCATCTTACTTTTGACCGAATTGAGATAACGACTTTAAATAAAAAACATGCGTTATGATAATAACTTTACCACATTTTGACGTATTTTTTATAAGCGTCATATTGACGTAAGTCTGTACGGCTACTAACTACTTCAAAATTTTAAATAGAAAGGGGGGTCGAGTGACACCCTGTTTAAAAGGTATTTTAATTCCCTATTTAAAATTTTATTTTTTTTAGAAATCAGTTTACTACTTACAGAGTTATGAGTTTTTTTGACTATAGTTTACGTATTATATATGGTATAACTAAACAATAATAAAAACTTTAAGTTGATAGTGACTTTATGACCTTACCTTAAAAAAATTATTTAAACTCAACTGAATTCGTTCAAAAGTAAGAGGAGAGGTGCTCAAACTATAGTTACAAATGCTCGTAACTCTATAAATAATACACCGATTTAAAAAATAAATAAATAGGGAATTAAAATACCTTTTAAACAAGATATCACGCGACCTTCCTTTCTATTTAAAATTTTAAATTAGTTAGTGACCTTATAGTCTTAACTCATTATGAGAATAATCTAAAATACATCAAAAAAAATTTTAATCCGATATCTCAATGTCGTCCTAAGTAAGGAGAGGTTCGTAAGCTATAGTCGAAAAAATGTATAACTCTGTAAGTCCTAAACCGATTTTTAACAAAATTAAAATTTTAAATAGGGAATTAAAATACCTTTGAAATAAGGTATCACTCGACCCCCCTTCCCATTTAAAATTTTAAAGTAGTTAGTGACCTTATAGACTTACGTCAATATGTCGTTTATAAAAAATAGGTCAAAAAGAAGCAAAAGTGTTATCATTAATCATGGTTTTTATTTAAGGTCGATACCTTAATCCGTTCAAGAGTTATCAGGGGGGGTGGACTTTTTACGTCCGCACTGTATGTGCTCTGCCAAAGTTGTATTGGTATAAATAGTATAACAACCTCGCTATGTGCGGGTAAACGTGTGAGTAGAATGGGGTAAAAGTTGCGTAATCTTCCTAAGAAAACATTTTAAAGGGGGTTATTTGGTATTAAGTCTTAGTTTAATAGTCTAAGGCTAATCGAGATAATGAAAAACTTATACTGGAAACAGGCAGCTCAAATATGTTTACCACGGTTGCCTATTGTCTCCGCTATTGCCTAATATTTACAGTATTAACTTTCAGAACTAAGTCACTATCAAACCTTTGGGGTCCAAGCTACTTCAGAAGAGAGAGAGAAGAGTATTAGCTTTGAAAACACATTATGTTATACGTGACAACGACATGGAAAAACGGCTTAAAAATAACAAAATACACGAAAAAAAAAAGTGTTTTAAAAATAAGTATATTTATACTATTAAAATTTGATACATTATAGCTATTTAATATGTTACAAAAATACAAGTTTTTAAAAAATATTACAATAAGATATTAACTGCTAAAATTCAGCATATTACATATAAAAAATCATCCTATTTTAAAGTTGAAAATGTATTTTATTAAAACTTACAAAAAATATTTTATTTAATAAAAAAAATATGTATAAGCATAAATTTTTAAAAAGTCTATGTGTATAACCGTTTAATATCTCTTATTTTAAGATTAAATATATGTTTTAATAGGATTTAATAATTTAATAAGTTAAAATAAATATATTTAAAATTAATATATTATTTATCAACATATATTACAATAATATTTTAAAGGGTTCTATACAATTACACTAAAATTAGATATTATATAGATATAAAATTAAATTGTTACGAAGGCGGCTTTTCTCTCTTCCTTTATTCTGTTACCCCTGTCCAACATCTCTTGATTTAGTTTGTGCCGATTTGAAGGTTTTCTTTCTTCGCGTTTGCGC
This sequence comes from Oxystoma pomonae, assembly GCA_963921995.1. NCBI lineage: Eukaryota > Metazoa > Arthropoda > Insecta > Coleoptera > Brentidae > Oxystoma > Oxystoma pomonae. The sequence continues at coordinate 85,478,216 of OY998166.1, read as the reverse complement.
GTTTCCCTGTATTTTTTTTAGCCAAACATTCTTCTTCTTCTTTCCTGGAAAAGAGTACAAAATTTAGTACAAAAAATAATTATAAAATCTGGCGAGTAATTCATAAAAACGTAATTCTTTTAAATTTTTGTAAAAAAATGAACAAAATTAAATACAAGTTTACAAAGTAGCGTTAACATTTTTTTAAAGATACAATTAAAATAAAATTAGACAAAACCAGGTCAACGTCAGATTTTAGCTATGTAAAATTTCTTTAAATTTTTTATTTAAAAGAAATAGTTTGTTTAGGTATTTTATTTCCATATAATTTGGGTCATGTTGTACTTGTATTATGAAAAAAAAAACATGACATAACTTACGCAATATAAAAACGCTAAACCACGCATTTTAACCCTCGAAGTTTTCCACTGTCGATGTCGTCGAACGGTACGACTGTGGTACATTTTAAACAGTAAAAAGAATTTTTCATAAAAGGCAAAAATAAGAAAAAAAAATCTATTTGTGCCTTTGTTTCTGTTTAAAAACGTACCTTGAAATTCCGCAAAAAGTTCTGGTATTTGCCAATCTTCTAAGAGTTTTTGCAAATCATTTATAACTTCTCAAACTGTTAGTTTTTTCTACGCACTTACTCTAAACTACCGTAAACCGGGTATACCAAAGTATTTTTTCAAATTTCGGCCTTTGTCGGTCAAGACACATCCGCAATTGAATATCGAATGACACTTTTTAAACTTTCAAATTTTAGTAGCTCAACTTTTAAAATATTTTTGTTTTTCACTTGTAATATTTGGTATTTTTCGGAAAAATTGTAATAAACTTATTTTAGGTTTAAATAAGTTCACGTTTTATTTTTAAAACTACATTTTATTAAAAATATTTTTTCAAATATTTTTTTTTTTAATTTAATAAAAGTTGGTATTAAATTTTAAAACATTCTTATTTTAAGAATATTTTGTAAAATATGTAAATCTATTTTTAAAACACATAATATTTACTGTAAAATTGTAATAAATCTAAATCTGGAAGTATTCTAAGTCTAATATAAAAATGTATTTAAACGAAATACTCCCACGTTTTTAAACATAACAAAATAATATTTAAAATAAATATATCTTTTTTCAGTGTACGCATATAGAACAATATCAACACAATAAGCAACGGCATGTCAACTCCAGCTCAAATAGAGGAAGGAATCAAAAAGAGCCTTAAGCACAAGATTCATAGGAAAAAAAGCAAGGAAAAGAGAAATAGTCTCCAAGAGAAAGCTCAATGGACAACAACAGTTATGCAAAACCTAAAAGCATCAAGTACAAGAAAACATAATGCAACTCTTTACAGGACTCGAATAAATCGGTAAAAATAAATTAGCACAAGAAGGGAAGCAGATACAACAATATACTTTTTTCAATTACCCACGTTTTGAAAGGAAAGGTATGAAAGTGACGCAAAATGGAAGAAATAGAAAGCGAAAAGCTTGTCACAAAAATGCTAAGAGAGAAAGAAAATTGGAAAGCAGCAAAACATTGAGAAAAAAAGGTAATGAAACGAAAAGAAACAAATAAAAAGGCAAGAGCTAAAGAAGAAACATAGAAAAGCAACAAAGAGACAACCGGCGGCTACATGTGAATAATGTGCAAAACGGAACTGGGTAGCTGTAGCAGGAAAGGGGAGTGTTAGTGGGCATGCCAGGCAACTGGAGAGTCCCAGGCTACCAGACACGTCGCATCTGGAGTGCATAAAGTATTTCTCTTTCAAAGGAAAAAAGGCAAGTTTCTACCCACAACCCTTTCATATCTCTGATTTTCTTTTGGCGACAAGAAGCCTACCCACGGTGACTTCATAAATACTCGCCCTGATTAATTCATTTATATTTATCTTGAGCAGCAACTTCGCGTATCTGGTCTACAGAAGAAGCAGAAAAAGATTTGTCGTTAAATTCCAAAAGAATGAACCCAACAAACAAGTGCAACAAACCAAGACATAAATTACATCTACAATACAATGCACAGATAGCTTCGTTATTTTCTCAAAATCAAGATAATGTATTGGCAATGACATGTTTGATCGGTTTTCAAAGGAGGGAGCACGAAATACATTTTGTAACGATATCGGTGAAATGGGGTTGAATTGTGTCCTGACCTGAAAATTTGGGGGGCTCGTCAGTTTTGTTTTTGAGGTATGCCCGTTTAAATGTACGCCCCTGGAAAATAAAAAAATATACAATGGCCCACTATATTTGCAATATCTTTTTAAAAAGGAGCGGGCTCAAAAGCAAAACCGGAGATCTACCCAATTTTTTTTTTTTAATATCAGAAAGGTCAAGACTCTAACATATTGCAAACACAAGCCATTTCACCAATACCGGTAAACAATGTATTGAGTGCCCCCTCCTTTTAGTAACAATATCAACTTTCGAGACCATCTGGAAACACTTTTTTTCCTCAGTACAGAGTTCTAGCATAGTATTTGCTCTTATACCAAACCTCATTGATGGATTAAAATAATCCAATTATACTGGTGGACAATGTTAAAATTTATAAACTCACTGTGTGTTGGGCTTTAAGTGGCGGTCTCATTTGTCGAGCTTGAGACTCCCTGGTGCTTTGACAAGTACCTGGTTACTTGTAATAGGCTCATTACAAGGGAGACTGATGATGTAGTTTTTAGTTGTTATTGGTAAAAAAGAAAAACATTTTATAAGAAATTATATCATTAAGAATATTTTATTAAAACTTAAAAATTAATGCCGACAAAAATACTATTTTTGGATATATTTACCTACTATGAACATAACTGCACCGATAAAATTAGTTGAGATATTTTCCTTGATAATTTATTTGAATTTTGGTAAGTGACAAAACCAGAACGCGTTTACCTTTACAAATATTATCTAACAGGTATTTTTTTTTAGATTTTTAGACAAATAAAAATCAAGATCCACATATAAACACTCTTTTTCTTTAAAAAATTCTGGTTATTCCAGATTAGAAGTTTTTAAAGAATCTCCCTTTTGAATGGTTTTTTCATTCAGAAGTTGTTAAGTCAAATAAGATAAGAGGCTCAGATGGGTTTCTCTTGGTTATTTCCATAGTGCCCTGTAATAAAAAAATAACATTTTAAAAATCAGATCTCAATCTGCCTTTTTAATAGCCCCTGCATGAAGGTTTACCACAAAGAGATCAACAAAATTGGAGTTTCAAGTGAAAATATTGGCAAATAATTTTTTATATGCTACTATTACCACTCCAGAGCGGCATACTTGGAAAATCTTTTTCTCAATGTGTAATGACCGTTTAAAAATTCCAAAATTTCTGATCCCTTTTTTTATATCCAATGTTATTTCACTGATGCCTAAGGAAATATCATCAAAGATTTGCTGTGCTGTTGCCTTCAAAATTTCCTGTTATTCCACCTTTGCTAATTTAAGTGCAGCAGTATTTTTACTACGGTTTTTAGGAGACCTCTCTTCCATACGCGAATGTGTTTTTTCTTAGTAGTTCTTAAGTCTTAGAGTAGTTAAGTTTCGGCCGTCAAATATGATAAGATATTTGGTCGTCGTTAGTACATAATCTACACATAGGTTCCTTTGAGATATTCCCATACTGCTCTGCAAATGAAATAGTAACGTACAAAAAATTCAGATGTTGATACTTTTGCTTTTCTAATAGTCCCTGCATGTATGTAGTTTTACCTCACGGGGATCAACAAAATTTGAGTCTGAAGTCTTAAAAAGTATTGGGCAGCAACTACTGTGATCTGATTTCTGGCAGGTTTTAGAATTTTAAACGTCAGTGATGCCGAAGATAATTTTATCAACGATTTGCTGCGGTGTTGCTTCAGCTGCCATAAAGCGGCCTAATTTCTAGGCCCACGGGCCGCCCCCTCTACTACTATTACTACTACTACTACTACTACTACTACTACTACTACTACTACTACTACTACTACTACTACTACTAATACTACTACTACTACTACTACTACTACTACTACTACTACTACTACTACTACTACTACTACTACTACTACTACTACTACTAATACTACTACTACTACTACTACTACTACTACTACTACTACTACTACTCCTACTACTACTACTACTACTACTACTACTACTACTACTACTTCAGCTGTAGTGTTTAATTCTATATTCTAGTTTGTGTAAATATTCCTCTCTTTCCCATCTTCCCCAGCATCTACGTTCCGAGATTTTGGGTGCTCAAATACATATCCAACGTCTCTTGTCTTTTGAACTCTCACACATAGGGAGTCTGCGCCTTAAGTTCGTCGGTAAGTTAAAAAAAAAATTTTTTAATTGGCAATTTTGTTCTCCCTAAAAAGACAGTTGGGCCAGTGCCGCATAGTTTTATTTAATTTTGCTTTTAACATGTGTGCTGACAATATTGTTATTAAAATTTAATAAAACTTTTTTTGCACACTTTTTTATTTATAATTTTAGGAATTAAACCATCACTTTTTTTCTAGCCCTGTGTAGGCAAAAATAACGATACATTTTGTTATAACATGTCAGTGAAAAAAGTGCAAATAGTGAAAAAACGAATGCGTGTCAAACTAGGTTTACTGGTAAGATATTTTTAATTAATTTTATTTTCACGAGTCTTCCATGGCAAAAATGTAAAGAAATACTATTTCCGTTAAAATTTTTGTGAGACAAAAACCTAATCTACAACAGCAGCAATCTAGGGTGTTTATATTTCTGTCAACTCTCAAACCTGGCTTTACTCAGTGGGTCATTGAGGTTACGTTTTCTCTAAATAAAAATGGAACGGACTTTAGTTAATGAATAAAAAAAACTTACAGAAGAAGAAGAAAAAGAATAAAAAGAAGAAGAAGAAGAACAAGAAGAAGAAAAAGAAGAAGAAGAAGAAGAAGAAGAAGAAGAAGAAGAAGAAGAAGAAGAAGAAGAAGAAGAAGAAGAAGAAGAAGAAGAAGAAGAAGCAGAAGAAGAAGAAGAAGAAGCAGAAAAAGAAGAAGAACAAGAAGAATAAGAACAAGAAGAACAAAAAGAAGAGGAAGAGGAGGAAGAATAAAAAGAAAATTTATCGAATATCTTAAAGAAGAAGAAGGTTTATATAAAAGGGATGACCTTTATTAATAAAATAAAATATATATGTATATAAAAACGACCCCAATAGCGTTTATTTTGACAAAAATCGCAAACTTTTTTTTTGCTGTCTCCCAACACAATACACATCTAAGCAAGTGCTCACGACTTTTTCTAAAGTCGCCAATAGAACTTACAATACAACTTCTTCGGTAACGTCATTATCTGAGTTTGTTTTCTTCATTTTCGAAGTCAGGATAAGTACTTATCTTTCTAGGTTCTATTTTTTGATGTGATAGAGATTTTGAGAGAAAGAGAGAGATACCCCCAAAACCATTATAAAATGGCTAATTATTACTTACCAGACCAAACCAGGCAATTTTCGTCAAAATCGTCTATAAAATTTGCAGACCCCCTCATTCTTTTTCCCGTTCGACACTGGGCTTAAGACAGACTGAAACGGCAGATTTAAGCTGCTTCATAATTTTTGCTATGGTATTTACTGGGATGAGATATATTTGGTGGAGCTAAATTCTGTATAACAAATAATTTTTAACCCAAAAAATATTTTACGCACAGCAAGACAAGTGTCAGTGTGTGTTTAGCCGCACTTTGGAATCCAAATCAATTAATCTCAGTCTAGTTGGCTTTGGTTTCGACCAGTGGGGGTCCAATGCGAGGCCCAATATCGGGGAGGCGAATTTAGAACAAAAATTAATAGAAAACTATCAACAATCGGGGTTCCATTGTGAGCCAGTTATGGTTCTTGTATCATGGTTCTTAGAACGGCCTCGTGTCATAAATTATTATCAAAGAAAAGAAATTTGTCAGGTGGAAGGCGGTATCGTGGATTATAAGGCAGCTTTTTAGAACCATTAATTAAAAATAATTTGATCACAGCTTCGTCGTTGCACAGTAATTTGTTTAAAGGCTTCTTTATACTTTAATTAAAAACGCAATATAACTCACTGTCCGCAAATAACAAAACCATCACTTTCTTATACACAAATGTCAAAAAATGAAATAGACAACACTAAAGTAGGCGGTACAAACCATTGACATCTTTACTCTAATGCCATTAATTTGGGGCAAGGTTGATATACTACTCAAGTTGCCTACAGAATTTGAGAGGTCATTGAACCTATTATTTAATTTTTTAATGACCTTGCAGACAGCTATTTTGGTGAATTATGTATGTTCTTGTAAAAGTAAAGTAAGGGCATCCACTGATTTAGTTTAGTCAACTCGTTGGCATAGCCGTCCTTGATTTATACTTAGTTTTAATTACTAGTATTTTCTTTAAGTAACTATCAGTAACCAGCTAAGTTGCTTACTTATTTGTTTTCATTTTTTCTTCGCGGAGTAAGCCCAGCGATGACTTTATGGCCATGACCAGGCCCATGGGATGTGGTGTCTCAGGAAAAGTTAGGTGAAAGTCCGCTTTGTTGATCAGCCTGAACTTCAATTTCTGGATCGTTCGTTTGGAAACTATCCCATCAAATCACCTTTCCTGGTTTTGTTAAGTCATGATAACGCATTTTTTATAATTATATAAATATATATATTATATAAATTTTCAAACATTTTTTTTTAAACCATGAAGTAAACACGAGTATAGGTTACAAAAGCAATACCTCTGCAACGGTCTGCTTCTTTCACTTTTTGGAACTATCGCAGCCTTTTTTATATTTTTTTATACGAAGGGGTACACTCCATAACAACGAAAGTCCCTTTTTAATGAGCGGGCTCGCCGCTAATCATTATCATTTAAGCAGTGGTACCCAAAAGATCAAAAGAAAGAAAGTGAAAAGAAAAATGATTAAACAATGTTTCGCTCTGGGTAACCAACGTGAGCTCGTCAGTGGTTCCACTGGTCACTCTCCCCATACATCATTAAACACCATCATACACTTTCCAACTTTGAATCACTCACAAATAGGCATCGTTCCGCACTGGTACTTATCGAAGTTACCTGATACGAATTCGTCCTGGCGTGTTAATATTTCCAATAGGATTATGCTCCTAAGGCAATCAAAAAAGAAAAAAAGAAGTTAAATCGGTTACATCAACCGAAAAGAATTTAAAAACAAAAGATCAAAAGATCTTGGGTGGAAATAACAAAAATTCAACCCTGGATGAGCATCCCACAAGATATAACCCATTGAAGGTATACTGGGTGTCCCAAGGTGAGTAACCTATTAGAATATTTTGGAAAATATATAATGGAAACTTTTTAAACTTTCTATTCTAACATAAGTCCATATAAACTATCTTTATGAAATACTTTCATATTTGCAGTGTTGCTATTGGCAGAAAAACTTGGCAACAACTTTTTTATTTTAAATTGAACGCCCTGTATGTTTTTTCATTTTTGGATTCTACAGACTGTAATATAAAGCAAGCAAATAAAAGTAATATCATCTCATTTTAATATGTCTGAGGAACAAATATATATTTTGAAACGCGTTAAAAACTATTCTTAGATTATGAGACAAAACATTTTTAAATCCATGATTTTTCCCAGCCCGTTTTTGATATCCCGTGAGTTATCACCAATGTTTTGTTATAATAATATCTTGGACCCTAAAAAAATACATACATAAGGCAGATGTAGTCCATCTGCAATTATCTTTAAAAAAAAAATAAGAACAAAAATTAATTATTTTTAAGATTTGTCTCAAGAGTTATCATAGAATTGCCCTGTGATGAAAAACACTTTTATCCTAAATTATCCGGATCGATTTCAATATGGTGGCTGACATTTTTACACAGAGTGTCACTGTCAACGGCAAAAATCTGGCCCTATTGAATGTGGAATGAAGTGTACAATAAGCCCAACAGAAGGCATACGACTACGTTATTCTTTTTCGATTCCTACACAGATAAGACAATACTATATAGTCCCTCATACACATTTACATGATTTCTTGCAGTAGGCGCCTGTCACCATTTCGCTACCCCCTTTTGTTTTCTACAAGGGTCGCCAATTTGTCACTGTTATTACGACCTGAGAACAAGATTCCGAGATTGTGTTTTTGATTTGTATTTTTTACAAATTTTGTCGTTACGCGCTTGAGGTAGATCGTTGAATTTTAAATTAAGGGGGTGTTGAAGGTGGCCAAAATTTGTTAAAAACGGGTAGCCATTGTTTTCTTGTCGGTGGCATATTAGATAATAAAATGAGGGGCTTTATTTGACATTCGAAATCGAAATCTCGCATAATTTAGGTGTTTAAAATCGACCGAAGGGAGTGTTGACATTACTAAAACACTGGTAGCCATTGTTTTGGGACGATTATGTAAAAATGTTGACAAGATAGTTAATAAAACTGGGTATTTTATTTAATTTAGGCCCTTTTTTATGTTGTGAAGTGATGATTTTTAAATATTATTTTGTTAAATATCGATTTTACTTGTCAAAATATTTCACTGATTTTTGGTAAAGATTGCTTTTGTGGAGGGTTAAGGGTGGATTTCCGCGGGTGGTCCAAATTTGTAAAACCGTTATACAGATAAAAAAAGTTATATATATATATAGCAAAAATACATTTTTTGTACACCTTCATTAAAAACACGAATTCACTCACTATTTGCCAACAACCAAAGCATGGCTTATTTGGGTGCCGATGCCAAGAAAAGCTTTTTTTTAAAACAAACAAGAAAAAAACAAAAAAAAAACAAAAAAATGAGTTAAGTTACTTCAACCGAAAAGAAACCAAAAAAACAAGAGATCAAAAAATCTTGGGTGGAAATAACGAAAATTCAAACTTAGATGAGCATCCCACAAGAAACACACAAAGGACCAAAGCGAAAAGAGAAACGATTAAACGATGTTTCGCCCTGGGTAACCAGAGTGGGCTCATCAGTGATTTCACCGGTCATCCTCCCCATACATCATTAAACACCATCATACACTTTGATTTTCAACTTTGAATCACTCACAAATAGGCATCATTCCGCACTGGTACTTGTGCTGTCGTGTTAATATTTCCAGTAGAATAATGCTCCTAAAAAACAAAAGATCTTGGGTGGAAATAACGAAAATTCAAACTTGGATGAGCATCCCACAAGGAACAGACAAAGGACCAAAGCGAAAAAAGAAATGATTGAACGATGTTTCGCCCTGGATAACCAGCGTGGTCTCATCAGTGGTTTCACTGGTCACGCTCCCCATACATCATTAAACACAATCATACACTTTGATTTCCAACTTTGAATCACTCACAACACACACAAAAAAAAGAAGCTAAAAAAACCTTCAAATCGGATACTTCAACGGAAAAGAAACCATTACCTTTTTTGAGGGAAAGCTCGCTTTTCATTGATTTTGTTATTTATTCACCCTCACTAAATCCCTTTTTAAATTTATCAACTCCAGAGCTTAGGATATCTGTAAACGTAATTATATCTGTCTCCGTAGAGACGCTTAATTTTTCTTCAAATTGAAGGTACATCTGCCGATTCTGCAATTTGACAGATGGTTGTCATTTAAATTAATCCTGTGTCATATTATTCCATCATCATTTCATCTCCTAATTCCTAGTACCGTACTGATGAGCACCACAAGTGCGAAATCCGGATCTACGGTTACCATTACCTTTTTTGAGGGAAAGCTCGCTATTCACTGATTGTTTTATTTATTGACCCTCACTAAATCCCTTTTTAAATATATTTATAATCTTATTCCATTTTTTTTTATACTCGCCGCAGGTAAAAATTACTTTATGGAGAAAAATCGGATGGCCCAAAGTCTATAAAAAAAACTTTACCAGAAACACATTCCGTCGCTGCCGCCGCGAAGCAGAAAGCACTTTAAAAAAAATATTTAACTCGAATGATTACCTGCAATACAACCCAAAAGGCAGGAAAAAATACGAGCGATGCAATATGCAACCTGTTGGAGGTCAGAGCGGCAGTGTTCTGTGATTTTTCGAAGGCTTTTGACTGCGTGGATCACAGAATACTGCTGCAGAAACTTGACAGGTATGGCTTTCGCCGAGATTCATTGTCTTTGATCGAGTCTCTTCTTTCTTCTCGATTCTAGTTTGTATCTTGTAACAACATATTGTCAAGTCCTCTAATCAACCACAGGGGCGTTCCTTAAGGATCAGTCCTTGGTCCTCTTTTATTTTCAATTTACGTAGAAGACCTTTCAAAACTGCCTATTCGTTGCAAACTTACGCATTTTGCGGACGATACCACCGCTCTTTGGCGCGGTCCTAAAATTAATTTAAATAACATTATCTCTGAGGATATATAAATAATCAAAAACTGGTGTGATAGCAACCGCTTATGCTTCAACATTTCTAAAACAAGTATTTTGTCATTTAAACTTTCTATGGAGCCAATTGCTTTAGAAAATTACGTTTTAGATTGCGCACCTCAGGTAAAATTCTTAAGCCTTATAGTTGACAAAAAATTTAAAGTTTACTCAACATGTTGACAAACTAAAATCCAAATTAGCATCTGGATGCTTTGCAATTAGAACTACAGCTTCAGAGTTGGGCTACTCATCTGCCAAGATGGTATATTTTTCCCTTGTGGATTCATTGCTGCGTTATGGGTTGGCATTTTGGGGTTTATGCGCCAAATTCGTGTTTGATTCCGTTTTTGTTTTGCAGAAGCGAGCCATTCGCTATTAGAGATAGATAGAGATCACTGCAGACCATTGTTTATTTCTTCTAAGATACTTATTCTTCCCTCACTTTTTATCTTAGAGACTGTCTGTCTTGTCCATAAAAAGTACGGGAATTATAAAGATGGAGGCAGAATCACCAGACAGACCAGAAATCTGCCACTACCAATTCCCCGCTCGTCCCTGACAAAAAATTTAATTTATGAGAGCCTTAAAATTTAAAACCACCTTCCAATAAACCTCAGAAATATGGTGAGTCTAAAGCTTTTTAGAAGGTCTGTTGTAGGGTTGTTGGAGAACAAGGCATATTACAAGGTAAGCGAGTTTCTAGATGACCAACTACTATAGGGTTATTTTGTATTTTTTATTCTGTGATAGATTAATTTCGCGCCATCTGGTGTAGTGTTTTTTCATTTTTATTTGTACTGTATTCCATCATGTACCAACTAATTCTTTTTTTATTCATTTTACTGTTATGTTAATGTTTTTTTGTACTTAATTTAATAAATTTACTGTTATCGGTTTTTTTAACTCAGTCTCTGTAGTTTTTTATATAAGTAGTTCTAATAGGATAATCTTACGCTTTGTCAACGAGATTGATACATTGTTGTTAATCTTATATGATAATAAAATACATTTCAATAAAATTCAATTCAAATAGAGAAAATGCCCACAGATTGGCAACGCTGTAGTAGTATTTGATCGAATCACGTCGGCATCGTTCTTTGCGCGCGGATTTCAATTTGTAAAGATTGAAAGAGCGACGCGGGACGTTCACGTCCTTACCCTTTGAGCTATTATATTAATTCTTAAAATAATTGTACTTTATGTTTTAAAATTATGTATTTTTAAAATATAAATAAAAGAATATTAACATCTTAATAAACGAGTTTTTTGCGATATAGTATCAAATGTTTTTAAAACAAATATACAGAATATTAATAACTAAATATACTCGTATTCTATTTTTTAAAATAATGTATTTTATATTTTAAAATAATGAATTATAAAAATTTTGTAAAAAATAATATATTTTTTTATTTAAAAGTAATAAAGTGTATATTAGAAATAAATAAAAATTATATTAGATTGTTCAAAATACATTTTATTTCCTTTTAATCAATTGAATTTTAGCTTTCTTTAAATTCTTTATTTTACAATAGTTAAAATAAAGTATATTAACTTTAACTTTAAAGTAAAATCTATATTAGTTTTTAAAATATTGGATAGGTGTCCTATATAGTAATATAAAATGTATTAGTTTTTGAAATCATTATTTTTAAATTTAAAATATTTTTTTCCGTGTGAGATCGTGTTCAAGATGTGTTCGAATCGCTTCATGAAAACTGAAAAGTGAATCACATTGAAAACGTATTCAGTTCCACGTGAAAACGTGGTAATAATTGTAGACATTATCTAGTAAGCTACAAACCCAGCAGATTTCACACAATAATATAGAAACTTTGGTAACATGTTTTCGCACTTGTTGCCGCTGCAAGCCCTATATAGATTTTGAAGCAACCGCCAGATGTGACGATCCTGCAGAAAGACCCACCTTTGTCAATAAGTCGTTTTTTAGCGTAGAACACGATGCATGGCGTGATTTCGAAATGTGACGTCACCGGTTCAACCACAACATCATCGGTTCTGGCTATCGCTAAAATGCACTTTTCTCGTTAGAGGAAGGTACCCGAGAAAACCATATTATTGTATTTTCAACTATAAACGCATACTTATTTTGCATATAGCATCTCTCAAAAACAATAGTTCCCCGGGATATGATGGCATTGGTTCAAAGCTCATAAAAGATTATCATTTACATATTATTAATCCTCTCATGCACATCATAAACTTAATATTTCTGCAAGGTAACGTTCCAAAGGATTTTAAAAAATCAATAGTAGTCCCAATTTATAAATCCGGCAAAAAAACTGAGATCAGCAATTTTCGTCCTATAAGCTTAATAAGCACTATTGCCAAACTGTTTGAAAAATGCCTTAAAGATAGATTATTTGACTTTTTCGTAAAAAACAAAATCTTGAATGAAAACCAATTTGGCTTTCAAAAAGGTTTAAGTGCTGATCATGCTATATTTAAACTTGTTGATTGTATTAAGTCGGATCTGCACAAAAACAAAAAATGTGTGGGTGTATTTTTGGACCTTGCGAGGGCTTTTGACACAGTGCCTCATAAAAAATTGCTAAGAGTGCTTGAAAACTACGGCGTTAGAGGCACTGTGCTGAAAGTCTTCCGCAGCTGTTTGGAGGATAGAACCCAACAAGTTAAAATAAAAGAATTATTGAGTGACTGTCAAGGAGTCCATCTAGGCATCCCGCAGGGGACGGTCCTAGGACCGCTTCTATTCATCATATATATTAATTCATTATTAAAAAACAACATACAAGGCTTAATTATATCATATGCGGATGACACAGTTTTGATTTTCAGTGATAATACTTGGCAAGGTGTAAAAACTAAAGCAGAACTTGGGATTGAAATGGTAAAAGACTGGTTAGACTTTAATGAGTTAACACTTAACATAGATAAAACCAAATATATTGCATTCTCGCTTACTGATGTTAACAGACCAAACTTTAATTTTTTGCAGTTATTAGGACAGGGGCTCAAAATTAATGAAGTTGATCATATTAAGTACTTGGGTGTAACTGTTGACAAAAACTTGAAATGGTCCTATCATGTAAATAGTTTAGCTGTAAAAACAAGAAGGCTTATTTACAGATTTTATCAGTTACGTAAGTTTATGAATAAAAAGCTACTATTATCAATATACAAAACGTTAGTTGAATCTATTTTACAGTATGCCATAGTTGTGTGGGGTGGTCTGTATATCAGTTCAATTGAACCTCTAAATGTGGTGCAAAATTACATATTAAAAGTTATATTTAAAAAACGTAAACTTTTTCCGACTGACCAGCTTTATAATGAAAATATAATAAACATTAGAATGTTATATTTTTATAACTCCTGTCTCTTCTTATACAAAAACAGAAATTTACAAACAAAACTTGAACACACATACCAAACTAGACAAATATCTAATCAGAATTTAGTTGTTCCCTTCTATAGAAAAGATGGTAATCAAAGATTTGCTACGAGCTTAGCTCCTAAACTATACAACTCTCTACCAATTAGCCTGAAAAATATACCTAAATATAAAATATTTGCTAAAAAGTGCAAGCCACTTATTTTTACTAATTATAGGGCTTATCTCAATTTACTATGAATCTCAGCATTCTGGGCTTGAAAAAAAACTCTTTTTGTTTTTTTATTTTAGAAATTTATATGTTATTGTTTAATTCATTTTTATTTTTCTTAATACTTGCAGGTTGTCGAATAATATTTCTATTTTTATTATATAAATTTTTTAGAGTGTAATTAACCTGTAGATTTTTTGCACATACAGATTGTTAGTAATCTAGGTGCAATATTTATTCTTATGTAGAAAAAAAAAATGTATTTTATTTAGCTAAGTATCTATTGTTAATTTTTCAGGAACTTTTTTTTGAATAAATTTGAATTTTGAATTTTGAATACCAAATTTTAACACACTCGAATGTGGATAAGTCAGTTAAAATTGGTTAGTAAAACATATTGAATTTTTAAAATCTGATCAAAAATTCGTATTCCTTATCCCCAAAATTCCCCGTATACCAATTTTGGTTGAAATTGGACAAACTTAGGTGTTTTTCCTCCTTCACTCCCCTCATAGGGGGGAGGGGTGTCTTATAATGACATATTGTATTATCACAGGAACTGTAAATGCATGCCAAATTTAAAGGCAATCGGATGTGTATAAGTTATTTAAAGTTGGTTAGCAAAAGATGACCAAAAATCTTGAATCCGCCTTATTGAATTTTCAAAATCTGATTAGAAATTCGTTATCTCCATCCCCAAGTGCTCCACCGTACAAAATTTCAAAGAAATCGGGAGTACTTCAACTGTACCCCCCTCCACCCCCTTCGAGTAGGGGAGAGCTGTCAATTTCATCACACATATTCTTGTGTTGTCACCGCAACTATATAAGCATGCCAAATTTGAAGCCGATCGAATGTCGGGAAGTTGGTCAAAATTAGGTTGCAAGATTCCACCCGAACAAACATATCTAGTTCGTTACCTAGATAGATACGTTCCAATTGTAAAAAGATAAACAACAACAAAGTGTTGTAGATAGCGATTCGTAATTTTTAATATTATTTTATTGTTACCTGATTTTTTTTGGAGGGCTGGGAAAACTTTATGTCAGAAAGCAGTGCACCCGGATAGTTTTTTAAAAAATAAAGGGGAGTAGATGACAAAAGTAAACATTTTTATAGACATTTAATTGATCATAAAAGCCATCCCTGCACGCATTTGAGCGTAACGCCGCGCCTCAGGGTTCCGAGGACGTTTTTTATATCGTTTTAAATGATCCGGCTCATCACGTGACCCTCCGGAAGTATGTCTTACGCCTTTTATTGCAATATAGATATGGACAGAGTCGTTTGAAAAAAGACCTATAATCTAGAAAGTTAATATATTTTTTATATCTCGAAAATAATCAAACCATGGCTGTTTTGAATACCGATGCAAAAAAAATGCCCCTCCATTTTTTTACAAAAGATTGGTAATATTAAGAATATCTAATTTTATCCTTACTCAAAAATTAAACCATTTCCTCATGAATTCTCCAAGTATCAAAACAAACATTTTAAAAATTAACGCAAAAAAATGGCCAGCTGATGACTTTTAGGAGTTTTTGATACCTAAACGTATATAAACAAATGGTGTGTATAACCCAAGTCCAACTCTACTCTGGGATATATTACCCATTATCTGAAAAAGAATGCTGCTTGAGTGGTATGCATACAGGCACTAACGAAAGATAAGAACTTATTTATTTTTTACCAGCTCAAATTGTTTTCAGAGAGAACATATATTATTATAAAATGTTGAAAGACTCCTATAATACAGCCCTGTTCCCCTACAAGGAACAGTAAATGATCCAAATATCCTTTTGCTCTTATTTTTTCTTTTCTTTTCTGACTGACGATATTGATACGTCATGATGGCTTTTTGGGTCCACAGTTTTTTCAAGGAGATTTAGGCAAACGATATTATCAGAGCTTTGAGTCTCTGTGAGAGGGAAGCAATGCCTTAATACTATAGCTGTTTTATACGAAAACGTAGAAGGGCCACAAAGCAATTTTTATTTTAATTCCGACTTTGAATTCGGAATTCCGACTTACAACTCAGAATTCCGACTTTGAACTCGGAATTCCGACTTTAAACTCAGAATTCCGACTTTATAGTCGGAATTCCGAGTTATAACTCGGAATTGGACTTTAAACACCCCCTCAAAAAGTAAGCAACAATTAATTGCTTTTTTTGTTATAAATCATCCTTATGAAACTGAACATTTTCTATATTTAACTTTTTTTAGATCTATATAGTTCTGGATGGAAAAAATTGAGGGGGGTCCAAAACAGCGTTTTTTTTATTCTTAAGCGGTTATACTTGCAACAAAAACGATAGATGTCCTTTCAATGTGGAAAAAAATACATTTAATAGTATTTTTTTTCCTTTACTCTTTATTTACCCGAGATAATTTTTTTTCATAACCCGTGAAATATAGGTTGTTTCGGAAAAATGACAGAAATAAAAAAAAAATAATTTTTTGTCAATATATTTCCTTTTAATATATTTTTTTGAGTACTATAAATATTCATTCAATCATGAGTGTTATTAAGTAAGCCTTTTGAATAATAATAATTTTGATAATATCACGGACTCTTCATAAACTCTTCTTCTGGATGCTTTTAAATTTTTAATCTTTTGCGTAACTTTTCTGAAAAACTTTCATTGGGGGGGCGGGTTAAAATCATATTCATTATCAGACATAGTCGTAGATTGCCCAAATCGTATTGAGAATTCCAGTCCTCATTATATTAAAAATTTATTTTATAAAATTTATAAGGGGTGGGTCATTTTTTTATGTTTATTTTTAAACTGGCGACCAACCAACCAATTTTTCTTAAGGAAGGTCGAAAACACTCCCAAAAAAAGTTCGAAAATTCGATATTTTCCAAACGAGGGGCGTTGAAAGAAAAGGATTATAGTCTGTGTATTTTTGGCAACCATAACGGGGCAAGTTGCGCACCAAAAGAAAATCGAGAGGGATGAGCTTAATTTTTCAAATACAAACGGTTGAGATGCTTAAAAGTAGTCGTAGCAAACGACTGTTGCCAAAGATACAAAAAAAATCTGATGGGAGTCCATAGGTGTCCTTGTAGTCCCCCACCATTTTTTTAAAAATATTTTCGAAACCAAAACAGATCCAGATTGGAGACCCAAATTCGGGCAATCTAGGGTATTAGTCGATTAAAGAAAAAGACCCTCTCCTGCCAGTTTTTCAGAGAAGGTACGTAAGGGATTCACGCGCTTATTTGGTCTCTCATATCGACCAAGCGCCTATGGGATAATTTTAAATTTGACAGAGATTATTTTTCCCCCCAGAAAAATGAACTTTGCAGATAGCTTACGAGAAGCCAAATCGAGAGTGTCATAAAACTCGAATTTTTTTAAATAGTTTGGTCACCAGTTTAAAAAAAAAAACATAAAAAATTAACCCCCCCCCTTTTAAACTTTATAAAGAAAAAAAATTAATATAATAAGGACTGGAATTCTCAATACGATTTGGGCAATTATTAACCCCCCCCCCCACTGAAACTTTTCCAGAAGAGTTCCACAAAAGATTAAAAATTAAAAAACACCCAGAAAAAAGTTTATGAAGAGTCCGTGATATTATAAATGTTATTGTTTTTCAAAAGTCTAACTTTCATAACACTGGCCGCCTCATTTATAGTACTAAAAAATTATATATTTAAAAAAATAATAAATTGGATTTTTTTTTTATTTCTGTCATTTTTCGAAATAAGTTATATTTAACGGATTATGACAAAAAAATTATCTCCGATAGATAAATAGTAAAAGAAAAAAAAATACTATTAAATTTATTTTTTTTCTCCATAGAAAAGACTTTCATCGTTTTTGTTGAAAGTGTAACAGTTTAAGAATAAAATACCGCTGTTTTGGTCCCCCTTAATTTTTTCCAGCCGAAACTATATAAGATTTAGAATAAAAAGTTAAATATAAGAAATGTTCTATTTTCTAGGGATAATTTATATCAAAAAAAGTAATTAATTTTTGCTGAATTTTAGGGTTTAAAAAAAAATGGTGTTTAAAGGCCAATTCTGAGTTATTACTCGGAATTCCGAGTTTAAAGTCGGAATTCTGAGTTGTAAGTCGGAATTCCGAGTTCAAAGTCGGAATTAAAATAAAAACTGCCTTCTACGCTTTCGCAGTTTTATACATGTTTATTTTTTTTGGGTATCCTCTTCTACTTATAGTAACAGTTATATATGTATCTTTTAAACAAGCCGCTGCAGATATTTAGTTTTGAGTTTCATTAACTAATTTTCAATTTAAAGAAAACAAATAGTGGTTGAGGGGGTGGCTACAGGGCTTGTTATATTTAGAAATGCATAACTTTTGAACTGAAGCTGCTATGAATATATGCAGTTTTTAGATTTAAAATTTAACTACAGATATTTTTTAATTTTCGTTCGCAAAAGCAAAACCTTACAAAGTTGAAAATATAGGATTTTGGTCATCACAGGGGTAATCCGCCATTGATTTTTCTTAATTCGGTGGTAACTCGTTATTGATAAATGGGCCCTTAAGGGCGAATTTAAATAAAAAATGCGCTTCTTCCAACTACTTAGTCTAAAAAACTGTTAATCAAATTTGTAACAAATTTTGTAATGTGAAAGTTTGAAAATTGTAAATATATCAATGGTTTCAAAGAGCATCAGGCGAAAGTGTTTATGAAAGTGACACTACAAATGCCATTTTTAACACAAAATTAAACTAATACCGTAAATATCAAAGGTGTTATAGCACCGCAATTTATGCCCTACTTTTGATTTTCTAAATGTTTTCATCAAAAATTTAAAGCCGGAGAAGGGGGGGGGGGTTAACTGCCCCCCTATCCCCTTAAACTCCGCGCTTAAGTAACTACGTATAATTTTTCAGTTATAAAAAACATAGATAACAAACAAACCACAAACCTAATAGCTAAATACTTTTTTTTGAGGTCTAAAAAGCTTTCTAAGTTGAAACATTACATTTTATATTGCATATCTCAAACATAAGACGCCTATCTCAAAAAAAAAAAAAATTCGTTTCCGTTTTTTTTTGGGCAAACCGGTCAATGACTCGCTCAATGTCAATTTCAATATGTCTGTTGATATGAAGCAACGCTAAGCCTATCAGACGAATTTTTAAGTACTTATGTTTTCAATTTTCTGAGGCATTAGAAGCTCCTTCGTGATGAAGCATTACTTCCTGGAAAACATCTAAAAATATTCTTATTAACGGAAAAATATCGCCATACTTGTTCATTGTCTCGGAAACGTTAAGTATGTTTTGATTTAAGCTTCTGCTTACTTCTCACCAATATCGTTTCCAAATACTGACTTCATCCAATTAAAGAATTTTTGTTTTGGATTAACCAAACAGTTTATAGTATTTAGAAATGAGTTTATATAATGTAAAACCTCGCAAAATGTCCTGGGATAATGTATCAAGTTTTCACTATTTATTATTTTGTGCACTCATGGCCTCCTTTTAATAGATGATGTGATTGACAAAAGTATACAACAGGTGCCCAAAAAATATACCACTTAAAATATGATTTTAAACATCAGCTGTCACACCCCATATTTCTCAAATATCTACCTGTAACAAAGTGACCTCAAGCAGAGTATTTTAAATGGTAGGTTTTAAAAACTAATTTGCCACGTTCAAATAATGATCCCTTTAAAAATGACGTACGATCTCTAAAGCCGGGCCCTAAAAAAATGATGGAAATATAGATATGTTTGGGAACCAACAGCTTAAGCTTTCGGAGAATAATGACCGTTTTAATTTTTGGGTACCACCCTAATATTTAAGAGGTAGTTTATCTTTTTGAGGGTTTTCTTGTTATTGATAGGACTACTCCGGACTTAATTTGAAGATGTTAAGAAGAAAAACCACTGATTGATTTTTCAGTTTTTCTTATTGGATTTTAAAGAATTGTTTCCTGGTTCTATCCCCACGATTGGGTTGAGTTAAGTTTTTAACTAAGTTGATCTAAATTTGGTCTTAATGTGGGACTTGGAGAGTTTGTGGGAAATTTTAAGAGTGAATTTCAACCCTACAAACATTTCGTTTACTAAACAGATAAACCGCACATCAAAAATTGACAAAATTTTGCACAGCGAAGGTTTCTGATATCCCTCACAGACCATTCGCATTGGTTTTCAAAAAAAAAAAAAATATATATATATATATATATATATATATCTTCTTCTTATTTAGTTTTTTAAAATAATCGATAATTTTTAACGTGAATAAAACATTTTTAGTTGTGCAAAATCCGTGAAATGTTTCCGGGATAATGCTTCAAACTTTCACCTCACAAAATTTGTTACAAATTTGATTAACAGTTTTTTAGACTAAGTAGTTGGAAAAAGCGCATTTTTTATTTAAATTCACCCTTAAGGGCCCATTTATCAATAGCCAGTTACCACCGAATTAAGAAAAATCAATGGCGGGTTACCCCTGTGATGACCAAAATCCTATATTTTTCAACTTTGTAAGGTTTTGCTTTTACGAACGAAAATTAGAAAATATCTGTAGTTAAATTTTAAATCTAAAAACTGCATATATTCATAGCAGCTTCAGTTCAAAAGTTATGCATTTCTTAATATAACAAGCCCTGTAGCCACCCCCTGAACCACTATTTGTTTTCTTTAAATTGAAAACTAGTTAATGAAACTCAAAACTAAATATCTGCAGCGGCTTGTTTAAAAGATACATACAGACCGCTTCAAGCTACTGCGAACATAGGGCGGAAGAAGTCTAAATTGCCAGTGTACGTACATGCAGAGACACCGCACGCCTATCAGTGAAGCAACCAACACTCAGGCTTCCGATCGCCATTCGCTGCCGTTCGCCGCCATTCGCCTTGTATTTAGTACGCCTCTAACCACGGTGCTGTGTGGAGCGTAGTCAATGAAACCGGAATTTGGTCAATAAATACGCAAATTTTTATAACGTAATTTTCTTATTTTTTGTCACTGATAAATAAGAGCGTTTTATTGTCAACTGCTCAGATTTATCAGTGACGACGTGTTACAATGAAAATAATAAGGAGAAACAAAATAAAAGCAAGTTCTCAAAATAAAATAATACATTCTAAAAACCAAAAAGATTCTCCCAGTCAAAAAAAAATTAAAGCAAATGTTCGAAAAGTCCTCCTTGCTCGGCTAGACAATATCCGAGCCTACTATAAAAACCCCTTCTAACGTTTCCAAGCATGTTAGGGGTGATAATTTGAAAAGCTTCTTCAAAAACAGATAGAAGTCATTAGGAGCAAGATGGCCATAAAATAGTTCCCCGTGTACTTATAACCCGATTAGGAAATACATTATCAAGATATTCCCTAACAAGGCCAACATTGTGAGCGGAACAACCATCTTGTTGAAACCATGTTTCACCAAATCTTACACCTAACAACTGCCTAGCAGTTGGAATAATGTGCTACTGCAGTAGATCCAAGTATCTAGGACCATTCAAATTGCAATTGCCGTTAATAAAAAATGGCCCAATTACGTGTTCCCCTACAATACCCCCCCCCCCCAAACATTTAGTTTTTGGGGATACTGTGTTCTTACGTCAAAATACAAATGCAAATTTTCCCTCGACCAATATCAAACGTGTGTTGGGTTATGACGATTTGACCATTTGACCATCTGCAGTTTTTCGGCAACTTCGTAGACATCCATTTTTAGTTTTAAAAATGTATTATTTCAATTAAGAACTTACCCATCTGTTTCTCGAGCAAGGCAGAAATCAAACAAAATAATAAAAACAGAATGAATTTCCAAAAGATAACACTGCGGCGTGCTTCGAATCCACCTCGGTCGTACGGCACGGAGAGTAAATTGGACTTGATTCACCCCTATGTTCGCAGTAGCTTGAAGCGGTCTGTATATAACTGTTACTATAAGTAGAAGAGGATACAAAAAAAAAATAAACATGTACAAAACTACGAAAGCGTAGAAAGCAATTTTTATTTTAATTCCGACTTTGAACTCGCAATTCCGACTTACAACTCAGAATTCCTACTTTAAACTCGGAATTCCGACTTTTAACTCGGAATTCCGACTTACAACTCGAAGTTCCGACTCACAACTCAGAATTCCGACTTTAAACTCGGAATTACGACTTTAAACTCAGAATTCTGACTTTGAACTCGGAATACCGACTTACAACTCAGAATTCCGAGGCAATGAACAAGTATGGCGATATTTTTCCGTTAATAAGAATATTCTTAGATGTTTTCCAGGAAGTAATGCTTCATCAGGAAGTTGCTTCTAATGCCTCGGAAAATTGAAAACATAAGTACTTAAAAATTCGTCTGATAGGCTTAGCGTTGCTTCATATCAACAGACATATTGAAATTGACATTGAGCGAGTCATTGACCGGTTTGCCCAAAAAAAAACGGAAACGAATTTTTTTTTTTGAGATAGGCGTCTTATGTTTGAGATAAGCAATATAAAATGTAATGTTTCAACTTAGAACGCTTTTTAGACCTCAAAAAAAAAGTATTTAGCTATTAGGTTTGTGGTTTGTTTGTTATCTATGTTTTTTATAACTGAAAAATTATACGTAGTTACTTAAGCGCGGAGTTTAGAGGGATAGGGGGCCAATTAACCCTCCCCCCCCCTTCTCCAGCTTTAAATTTTTGATGAAAACATTTAGAAAATCAAAAGTAGGGCATAAATTGCGGTGCTATAACACCTTTGATATTTACGGCATTAGTTTAATTTTGTGTTAAAAATGGCATTTGTAGTGTCACTTTCATAAAAATTTTCGCCTGATGCGTTTTGAAACCATTGATATATTTACAATTTTAAATAAAAAAATGCATTCTTAGTGCAATTTTCTTAAAAATTTTCGGCAGCGACGCTATGATACCGTTGATATTTACGATTTTAGTTTAATTCGAATCAAAAATTGCATTTTAAACGTAATTTTTTCACAAATTTTCGGCGCATTTAAACATTTTTTAAAATAAAAAACATGTGAAATAAACGATATAAAATCTGAGTAGCCCGCCCCCCTATATTTGAGACTAAATCCGCGCTTGTAGTTACTAAGTTTTGTTTGCATATATTGATATGTTCCTCATAGAAACCATGCTTTTATTCTAGTTGTTTTTTCGTATCGAAACCGCCCTTCCCCCCTTTTTCAAATGGCTGGAACCGCCACTGAGTTATGTAATAAAAAAATACCAGAAAATAGACGAGTTGTCAACTTCCAGTGTGCAAATAACTGCACTTTAAATTATACGTTTAACAAATAAGTTTATTGTTAATTTTTTAATAAATATATAATTTTTGAAACATGAAAAAATAAAATGTACCAAAAATATGGTAGGCATCTATCTCATTTTTAAAAAAATCAAAAAAAAAACATATTCTTATTTACTTTAACTCAAGTTACTTTACCGCACTCAAAAAAAAATATCGAAAGGAATAAACTCTAGGTTACACACTTTTACAATATATACTCTTTTTAAAATTAATATTCTTGAAAAAATAATTGTTAGAATTTTTCAAATTATTATGTTTTTTTAAAGGGTATATGACGCTAGTAGGTAAAATTTTGTACATAACTGCCGATGAATGCGGTAAAGAATCTCTTTCCACACTTGTTAGGTAAATAGCTATAACAATTCCCCAGACGATAAAGTTACTTTGTTTATACGGGTCTTTTAGAGCGCTTTTAGATGAGGACGGTTTAAAATTTTTGTCGTATAAACACCTATAAATCCGCTTTAAGCACTATATCTTTTTTGTTGCTTTAAAACCGATTTTTGGTTCAGTATTAAAACTTTAAAAACGCCTAAAGATATACTCAACCCTGGTTTTACAAAAAAAATCTGTTGTTTTATTTTTTTTTCTGACATTTAATGAAGGACGTATATCAAACCAGTTTTAGGCGAACATAAATGTAGTAACTGAGACGGTTTAAGGGTCCGTTGTGTCCGAGTTGTCTTTTTTATTTTTCCTCCTATTTTGATAAATGTTTACGAAAAAAAAAACAAAAACTAGAAAAAAATGTAAGGTTAATTTCTTTGTCCGGCATTCAACGACTAACTGTTTAGTGGTGTTAGTGGTGTTAAATTGCGACACCCGGGGCGTAACGTCACTGAGCTTTGCTTGGTCTATGGAGTTTCTACTCAAATTTAAATTTAACCAAATATCTATTAACCCCAACCGACACCTCCAACTTGAACTCGTAAAAACGTCTGTCACTTTGCACAGAAATAAAGGTATAAATAATATGTAAAACAATTTTAAAACTTTGCAGAAAATTTTGAAAATTTATGATATGCATGCATTTATTAAACCTGTTTTATTCGACTTAATGAAAAGTGTACAACAGTGAAAGCAACTTGCTTAAAT
This sequence comes from Oxystoma pomonae, assembly GCA_963921995.1. NCBI lineage: Eukaryota > Metazoa > Arthropoda > Insecta > Coleoptera > Brentidae > Oxystoma > Oxystoma pomonae. Next base: position 85,453,936 of record OY998166.1, on the reverse strand, counting down.
TTTTGATATGAGTGGCTGAATTTTTGTTAAATATGTACAATCATGTCTTAATAATAAAAAATTTTTATAAAAAATATATATATAAAATATAAAGTACTCTAAAAAGTAGAAAATAATTTTAGCATTCTGATATCATAATAATAAAAGCGATGGGCGCATTATAGGAAGTTTGGCCATGTTGACTCGATAAATTTATGTCACTGATTATATTCTGATTGTTCGCAAAAATGTGAATTCACTAGAGAAATGTAAGGGTAAGTAAATCCAACCCAACTCGACCCAAGCTAACCTAACATTTCTCTGATATTTTGGATGGACACGTTAGTTTTAATTTACGCCCATCGCTTTTATTATTATATCAGAATGAAAAAAATTATTTTCGACTTTAGTGCCCTTAGCTTTTTTTTATATCAAAACTAATTTTTAGTTTTTAGATTCATTTTGAATCCAACATATTAACATTTTCAAACCTGATCAAAAATTCATAATCCCCTTCCCTAAATTTTGATTGAAATCGAACAAACTACGCACATATCAATTAAACATTCCTGTAATCTAATAGTCATATACTTAGAGAACAAAGAATGTGATAGGAATGTTACATTTTACCATTGGGAATATTGCTAACACATGCCGGCAATAAGTTACGTTCTAGCTCAAACAGGTGATATAAATGTGACAGAAACGTGACGGGAAACATGACTATAATAAGACCAGAACCTTTTTTTAAAAGAATTATAGTAATAGTCAGTGCCTATATCCCTATTGAATATTGCATGGATATGATTTTGTTATTCAAAACCTTTCCAGATGGCTACGAGATAGATATTTTATATTTTATATTTTATAGTTTTATATTTATAATAATATTATCTGCTACATAGAGAACATATTGATTCCAGTGCCATCTACTTACAATAGATGACATTAAACTAAATTATAATTATAAAACATGTAAATCGCGTTCTTTTCACAAAATAGTAATATTTTCAGCAAACATGCCAAAATCCTGACAATATTCTTTTTGAGAATTCATAGAAATAACATGATTATCACGTTAACATGGGAATATTATTATCTTACTACCAAAGAAATATACCTATCATAGAATCTTGAATAATATTCAAAAAAAAATATTCCTGGCACATTCCTGTCATATTCGCATTAGAATATTCCAAAAATCACTTTGAGGGAATATTCCTATAACATGAATAAAAAAATATTCAACAAACAATATTGCTGGCCCATTCCTGTCATATTCGCATTAGAATATTCCAAAAATCACTTTGTCAATCACAATGTTAGGTGGGTAAATTTTTTCCCCCTCCATTTCCCACGTTAGGGGGAGGTGGGAACCTGATAATACCATATTTTTGTAGTGTCACCAGAACTATAAACGCATACCAAATTTGAACACAATCGCATGTGTATAAGTCAGTTAAAATTGGTTAGCAAAACATGACCAAAAATCGTCCAACTTGAATCCGCTATATTGAATTTTTGAAAATCTGATAAAAAATTCGTGTTCCTTATCTTATCTTAAAACTTAGGCGTTTTCCCCCTCCACTCTCCTCGTAGTGGAAAAGGAGGGTGCCTTATAATACTATATTATTGTATTGTCAGCAGAACTATAATCGCCTACCAAATTTGAATTCAATCGGACATCTAGAAGTTAGTCAACATTCAGTTGCAAGATTTGACTAGAACATACATACATAGAGGTTAAGTTACATAAGAGCTTGTAACAATATCAACTAATTCGTCAGATTCACTTATGGACTTTTCTCTCCACACATTTTGTGACACTTTAAAATGTCGAATTTAAATACCCAAGAAATAGTATACGCTGTAATACCATCTAAACACTATACAACCCACATAGAGGTAGTACTCGATCTCGGCAAGTGTTCTTTCACCTTGCGTACCCCCTAGAGAGTTACTTTAATTGTGGATCGGTCCAGGAGGCCCCACTTTATCAGGTGTATTGAATTTTTCTATATTTTAACCGAATGGTGCCTAGAGGTTAACTTTGTAAGTTCATAGATATGTTAAAATTTGTCTGACTGAAACTGTAGCTACCAGCTTAGTTAATACCGAAATGTTATGCCTAAATCAAAATTTGTAATCTGCACTATTTTAACTTTTTATGTAGTCGTATCTCAATAGAGATACGTTGGTACAGTAAAGCATGGGTTAGCTAACCACAATTTTCCATTACAATACAATATCATTTGTTAAACCCGTTTTTAGTGAAACTATTAATCGCCAAACTATTTTTTATCAAATCTATTTAAAATCCAACCCGGAGTTTCTAAAACCGTTGTCTGTTAAATCAAGTTTCTGTTAAAATTAATTGCGCATTCGCCAATATCGCGTAAATGTGACGGATGTTCTATGTAGATCTGAAGTATTATTGGCGAAGATGCAATTGATTTAAAACAATTTGGCTTGACAAATTTCGGTTTTAACCAATTTGTTAGACACTAGGAAAAAAGACTTGCTAATAAGTTAAGGTTTAACAAGACACCAAGCAACGCTTAAACAAACAGATTTGTCTATGTTGGGAATTTGGAACCTTTGGTTGCACTAAAACAAAATTATGATTGTTTTCCACAAACCAAAACTACACTTTTTTGCACTCGACGCGCGTTTCGCTAACAACGTTAGCATCATCAGGAGACGATAAACAATGAACTAAATTAATCTACGCTCTATCTTATATACAATCCTTTAGTGTGCGGAGATAAGACTAATAATTTGTGATTGATCACGATTTTTAATCCTATCTCCCCTCAACCAAAGAATAAAGTGTACTAAACGGGATGGGTCCTCTATCTTTATTTAAACTATTTCCTGATTTAATGATTTCCATACTTCCATATGCATTCAAAAGTCTTTTGTTTGGTACACTTTTTAGAAGTTTTAGGTTATCTAATGTGAATCTATGATTAAATCCAGAAATAGTTTAAATAAAGATAGAGGACCCATCCCGCTTAGTACACTTTATTCTTTGGTTGAGGGGAGATAGGATTAAAAATCGTGATCAATCACAAATTATTAGTCTTATCTCCGCCCACTAAAGGATTGTATATAAGATAGAGCGTAGATTAATTTAGTTCATTGTTTATCGTCTCCTGATGATGCTAACGTTGTTAGCGAAACGCGCGTCGAGTGCATAAAAGTGTAGTTTTGGTTTGTGGAAAACAATCATAATTTTGTATTTTTTTTCTGAAACAGATTTGTGTTTTGCCAACTTTATCCAAAAACGCAAACGACCATAGTATTCACTGATCAATTATAATCATATGACTCTTTGATAATTCCTAATAAAGATGAAACAGGTCTGTAGGTGTCTGGATTCTCCATTAGGCATTGGAACCCTGGTCGTAATGAAGTGAGAAACAAAAACGCTTTGTCCGATATGCCACGAGTGTTACTTTAATCAATTATAACATTTACAGTGGGATTTACTAAAAGAATTTAGCCTATTTTAGACAGGTCCTAAGTTTAAGTGAAATTGTTGGTTTTAAGCAGTTCATCAAACTTCCTTGAGTTTTTTACATAGTTTAATTTCTAAGAATAATTTTAATTATTTTTTTTAGTGAAGAATAATCTTAACACAAATTTGTGTTATATATATATAAGACGAAAATTTCAGTTGAAAAGAAGTGTTTTTTAACCCTGGGGGTGGATCTAAATGGTAAACACTCTGTTGAGCAAATTAAAATTGACGTTATTTGTCACTATTATCAAAACTTAACCTTTTTATTGATTTCTTGATTTTCGCGATTAATACTCACAGTCACAAAACGATTTCGATATGTAATCATAAAATAAGGATTAGATTAACTTTGTATTTATTTAAATCTATCGAAAAGTATGAAAAAACTTTACAATTGCAAACCATAAATAAAAATATTTCATCAAACGAGGTCATGTAAACAAATGCGGCTAAAAACAGACCTGAATCTAACGATCATTCACTGATGCGTTCAAAAAAGAGTCATGTCGGCTCAACGAACTGGACAGTGCCCGGTTATCTGGTATAACATGAGAAAATGGTCATTAGGGAAGTACCGATGAAAACTGCAGAGACTTGTGAGTGTGATCTTTCAGTGGAAAGTTTTGTTTGATGCCTAAGCTTTTAGATAAAGTCAGTGTTTTATCCGGATATCCCGGATCAATCGGAAAAAGATTTGTTTGTTTGATTTGTCAACTGTCATTACTCCCTGCCAGATTTGCGTGTTCGATTATTGATCCCTACTCCAAGCGGGATTGCTCGAACTTGATCTGAGAAATTCTACAGATCAAGCCCGAGCACGAAAATCCCGCGTAAAATTGACATAACCTAATTCAAATTGTGTTTTGTTATATATATATATATATATATATTTTATATATAAATGTTTAATAACTTATTAATAAAGCTCAGAAGTAAAATCGCAAAATTATACATAAACCTACAAAAATTTAATTTAGTGACAAAATTTCAGTCAAACCCTCTTTAGAAGGCATTGTCCCAAGGACAGATACCACATTTCCGAATTGAATGGCAATATTGATTCGTTGTTTTAGAAAGCTAGTTGATCTTTTCTCTCCCGTTACGGCTTGGATTCTTTTTCCCAAACATGATATTAATTTTTTTGCTTCTTCCCCCATGGTCCAAAAGTTTCCACACAAAAAGGAACAAAAATGTATTTACTTAAGAAATCTTTATACTTATATATTTTCTAGCTTTCCGAAATTCTTGCAGTTTCCCCTGACTTAATGCTTGTATAATTTATGTAAGAATTTGCCAAAGTGTCACTACAATTAGCGTCCCAAATGAGCTGTCTTCCACCCTTCCAGGGGACCAAAGTCAACCCGTCAGCCTTCCTTCGATCAGCTCTGTGAACACCGGCAGGCTCCAAAATTGTTTTTATTTGGGCAGAAGCAAAAGCTTTTTATAAAATGTCATTAAGCATGCTGTGACGTGACCACCTACCTGTGCTTTTGCAGCAATAGAGGCCATGAAGACCCAATTCGTCTACTGTTACGCCGCTAGTGCAAATGTGTGGTTCACATATATTTTGGCCGGTTCTCAGAGCTACTGAAATTCGGAATGACGAATCGTCTAGAAGTGTCCCCAGAGAAGGTGAAGGCAACGCATTCAACCAGACCCCACTTTCTTCTTCTTTAATGGCTAATAATCTTGCTCTATCTTGAGGGTTTGTAGTATCTTCAATAATTTTTTCGATAAAACAGGAGCATAAGTTATAATCTAATTGTTTTTGTGTTAAAAGATTTTCATTGTTAATTTGGTTGTTGCATAAAGATAACCAGTTGAGTAAAGCCTCATTAAAAGCAAAATCAGGACTATTTAGAATGTTTCCCGGAACAATTGAAGGAAGAAATGTTAAAATAAATCTATTTGAAGAAATGAAAGCTGAAAAACATAAAGTGGAAATATCAAGGATACCTAGACCGCCAAGCGTTACTGGTAGCTTACACATAGGCCAAGATTTGGTCGTATTTATCTAAAAGATCAGGGTTTCTCCAACATAGAGAACAACGAAGTAAATAAATCATTCTTGGAATTGCAAGTGAGTTTTTCAACATGAAAAATGATATATAAGAGTTGATTCGTTCTAGATTCTTACATAAAAGTTTTAAATTTTTAATTTTTTTGTTTAAAGCTGGGGCTAAACCTTCATCTGAAAGAGGACATCCTAGAAGACAAAGATCTTTTTTTTCAACTAATTTAATATTTGGTGAAATTTTCTTGAAAAAATTAATTTTATTTGTAAAATCTTTGTTATTTCCTGAAAATACTGATAATTCACATTTATTAAAGTTTATGTTAAGCCCTATTTTTTCTGACTCAGAAATCAGGGATTGAAAATGTTTCAAGACAATTTCCCAATTATTCGAGATCGTGCCATCATAAAGATACTACAAATTAAGTTTTGGTTGAAGTTTTGATATAATAGGATGTAAGGCGAGTGAAAAATGAACAGGACCTAGTGGATTGCCTTGTTGAGCACCCCTTTGAGAAGGAATAAGTTGATTATTATATTGATATATTATATATTATACACGATTTGTTCAAGAATATGGCTGTTCTTGTCAATGCACGGATTGCCGAACTCAACAAAAATTTGTATTATATTTCCTGTGGTTCCGTTTCCACTCATTTTCTTTCAGAAATGTACTTAAAACGAACCAGAGAACAAATCGAAAGTGTATTTAAACTAATCGTTGAGCGAGCGCTCGTGACAGCTCGGCAATCTCCGAGAGATTTGCGAAGAGGATAATCAAAAACGCTATTAATTCCAGTTTGTAAATAAATAAATACTTAGGTACAGTTGTTTTGGATTTTTTTTTATTGGAAACAGTTTTCGTGCATAATCAGTGACCTTCACTTATGTTTGAATTGCCCCGTAGTGCCCTCATAAATATATTTTTTGTGCTGGAAACGGGTTCAAAATTGGAGTTTTTCTGGACAAAATTGGAAGTGTTTTATTTATATGAACAACTTAAGATATTAACTAAGGTAAATTAAATCTTGTAAAAACGGTTACTCTTTCTGACACAAAACAATCCTTTCTGCGGGCTACAAATTTATACCACCCCCCCCCCCCCAGAGATGGTCTAAAAAAATCACCAAATTTATAACCTTAAACACAGATAATGAAGCTATTATGTGCCAAATTTTTGGCGTATTCACCATTTTCCATCTTGAAACCTGTAAAAAAAAATCGTTTTATGGCATTTTCTCCTAAAATATGGTATATTTTGAGAAAAAAATCAGTTTTTTAGTGGTATTTTGCAATCACATTACAAAATAATCAATAAGTTTGTGTCTTTTCTGTATGGGTAAGCATTTTTTGAAAATTGCTTTAAAAAATTTAGTACCCCCCACAGGTGTAAATATTTAGACCTGTGGGGGTACTATTTTAGATCCTAGTAAATCCCACTGTTAAATTTTGTGTACATCTTTTACTGGGACTGCGAAAATGGAAAAAGCAAAAACAGTAATAAAGTGTTGTTAAATCTATGACTTCTGAAAATTGAACCTAATACCAATAAGATACTTATCAAATGATCAAAATAAACGGAGAAGGAAATTAATAAAGCTGTAAATTTGTAAGCACTACGCATTACTAGCCTGTCAGAAAGTAATCAGCCTAATGCCGTGGGTATTCCATTAAGTCTAGGGAGGATCGTTGAAGATATTGAATTTTCGGATTGAAGATCGAATAGATGATGCTGCATCGGGCGCCAGCTAAATAATAGAATTAAAAAATTTAAATAGTTATTTACCCAACAAGTGGTACTTTTTCGTACGCGACGGTACTTGCACGAACGACGCGGAGTGAAGTTCGGGCAAGCCGTCAAGGGTAAAAAAGGCATTTTCCGCAAGAGTTAGGTACAATGTTTTTCCTACGAGTGTTTTTGTCCATCTAATTTATCAAAAAAAATGTTTATAATCGCGTATATTTTATAATAATGCTACAAAATGACACATACGATAGAATAGTTACATAAGTTATTTAATTAGTCCCAAATATCTTCATTTTTAATAATAAAAAATCGTGCTGATTTTTTTATAAAGTGCTTGCATGTGACTTTTAAGGTTAATGGTTAAGGCTATGAATTTTCTGAATGAAAAATAGTACCCATAGATAGTAATTTGATTCAAAGTTATCTTGAATTAAGATATTATCCCTTGAAGTGTAGATCGTGCGTTACATTAAAAATCGTGCGGAAGAGTAAAAGTTTTTTTTTAAAGATGGAGAACACCATTTTACACAATAATAATAATACGTAAAAATCTCAAAATCGAAAATTTGGAAGTTACTTCATTCTTCACAAGATGAGCAGAATAATAACAACTCAGGAATGCAATATATTTTCGAGAAGGGGATTTCGTAGACCATTAAAAAAAGTATTGGAGGCATATAGTTCCTTAAAAAAAGGTTGCCGACCACATGGATTAAAATGTATTAACGTTAAACACCAAAATCATAGTTCTATATCAACTAGTTATCGAGATAAATGCTTCCCAACGTGGTCAAAATATAATGGACCACCCTGTACTAATAGCTCCAGATAAAAAAAAAATACTAATGTAATTTTTGTAGGTTATCCCAAGGAAGTGGAACTTTTAGCAATCCCATTCAACGTAAAAAATACAAAAATTGGCCTCTCTATAATTTTTAACATAGACTTAACTTGACCTTGAATTAGGACATTATAGTGTGTGCCAATAATGGGAAGAGAATTGTCAGTAGATTTGAAAATATAAAGGGTGCCCCATTAAAAAACTGCTAATACAACGTCACATAGAGTGATACTAACATGGTGAAATTTTGGAAAAGCACGACGAGAAATTGAGTAATAAAAATTAATTTTGAAAAAACAACAAAGTGAATCTCGCGTTCACAAATAAAAATAAAATCTAATGGAGAATCCAGATACCTACAGACCTGTTTCATCCTTATTAGGAATCATTATTCATTTTATCGAAAAAAAAGTTTGAACTCGCTAGCCTCTCTATTCTATTTAAAAGTCCCTCCCCAGAGCTGGGTCAATAGTTGCTGGCATTACAAATTTTGACTTTGGAAACATTGAAAATTTTTGGGAATTTTTTTATGATTGTTTGGACGGACATTATTTTGTAATAATAAACTGTGAAAAACTAGATAGGCAAAAATCTTGATTTTTTTCTCTTTTATCGTATGTCATTGTTCATACGTTCTAACCTCTTTCAAATAAAGATAAATATTCGGCTGATTAATGCTCGAAAAAGGACCAGCAGGTACTACCCTAGACGCTAAAAAAAATCGACCGCGAATGCCTCCTTCATAAATCAAACCCAAAATCTGAGGGTTGTTGGAATTTATGGGATATAATTCTGACACCTACTCCACCTACAAATTTACCTATTCCGCTGGAAGGTGTTCTTATATGTTTAACACAACAACATGTCAGATTCGTAGGTCATGTTGTTGTAGTTTTTTTAGTCCACCAAACCAATATGGTATAGGAGACTATTAAAATCGTGAAATTTTGACTTTTCTTAATTTTATCGAAAATGAGTTATTAAGGTTCGAAAACACCTTAATCGATGAAAAAAAAAGTTGTCTGTCGGTCTGTTGTCTGTCTGTATACAGGATAACTCAAGAATGATTTAATCGATTTTAACGAAATTTAATACAAAAATCCTCTATCCGCTGGCCATGAACTGATTAACTTTTAAGTGAAGTCGTAGGTGGTTGAAGGGGGGAAAAAGGGGATAAAATAAAGCTTTCGTTTTCAAGTTATTTGAAAAACATTAAAATATATTAAAAACATCATAACTTTAGAAGTAAAGCAGCTATTGATATGTGGTGTTTAAATTTTGGTTTTCGTAAATATTACCCAAAAATTTTGTAATAAGGTTCAAACCTTTTAAAGCTACAGTTTTCGAGGTATTTTCATTTCCTTTTAACTTAAAATAATTGATTGTATGGTGGATCCGTGCTTTATAGCACCAATTTTTTTCCATAGTGTTAGAGAATCTACGGAAAGAAGCAAAATTTTAATCGAATCAGTTGCTTAGACTTTGAAGTAGTTTACGGTCAACTGAGTTCGACAGGCGGCCATATTGTCTGTGGGGCACACAAACTATAGCTGTCATTCTGAATAGTTTTTTAATTCGGTACAGTAATAATACTTAATTGACTGCATAACTATAACCTTGCACTTTGAGGTATTAGCACCAAAAAAGAATATCGTGTTTTTAATGATGACGCGGCTAAAAAATTAATTAAGGCTAAGCATAAAACACGGTCAAGTCTGCCAGCAACCGTTAGAGCCCAAATCAAACATTTTTTAGTGTCCAAATATACTTTATAAAACAGGTACATATCAGAAGATACCACAGATCCTCCTCCAATTAAAATGCTTTAGGAAACAACCAGAGTTCCCCTAATAAAAACTAGGTAGCGAATCTAGAAAATATTTTTTTAGGGGAAAATTGACGAAGTTGGCTTTAAGGTACAGTAGGTTTGAAAAAATTTGGTAAATTTTATTGTTTTTTTTTACAATTAGTAGCTAAAATACAACTTTTTCTTACAAGCGTAGTTTTAAAGAAAAAGCGTAGCTAGTTACTTAAAAACGGAGTAAAAAAAGCACAACATATAAAAAAACTAGAACACAATATTAGTTTTCAAAACTAGTGGCTAAAATAGTGCTTTTTTTACAAGCATTGATTTCAATAACGAGCGCAGCGGGATATTTCAAAACGCGAGTAAAAAAAAAGCACAGTTTAGCCGCGAGTTGTTAACACCATTTTCCTTAATACCTTTATCAAAAAATTCAGGAAAAACAGGAAAATACTTTTTTATATACCTTTATCAAAAACATGATTTTAGTAAATGTCTGCAGATAACTAAAGCATGGTTTTTTTGGTTACCGATGCAAAAAAACTTTTTTTTTATCAGGATACAAAAAAAGATTTCTGTCCGTTTTTTACCCAAAATTAAAGAGAAATAGCGGAAAATAGTAATATTGAAACAATCCAAGTATTATTGCCTAAAAATTAAGCCATTTCCGCCAGTTTTCACCAAGTATTTACGAAAAAATCATTTAAAAAAATCGTCAAAATATGAAACTGTCAAAGATGAAAGCGTCGCAACAATGAACGTCATCTAGTAAAAAGGCACATCGTTATGGAAACCATTATTATTATTTATATAGTTATTTCATTTTTTATATTTTGACGAAGTTTTTAAATAATTTTTTCGTAAATTCTGGCGGAAATGGCTCAATTTTTAGGCAAGAATAATTAAATTTTTTTCAATATTACTATTTTCCGCTATTTCTCTTTAATTTTGGGTAAAAAACGGGCAGAAATCTTTTTTTGCACTCGTGATCAAAAAAAGTTTTTTGTATCGGTAACCTGCAAAAAAGCCTTGCTTTAGTTATCTGCACACAGTTACTTCGACACCTGCTGTTTCAATTTTTGCGGTCTATTTTTTTTATATTATTTGTGTTCAAAATAATAATAAAAATAAGTTTTCGCACTCCTGAAAGATAAAAATGATTTGCATCGGTAACCAAAAAAGCCATGTTTTTGTTATTTGCGAACTGTGAGTAAAATCCTTTTTCTGAACAAGGTATAAAAATACTTAATGACATTTTAGAGACTAAAAATGCATTTTAGTCCATCAAATGAGGGGCTAAAATAGTACTTTTATTCTCTAGGACCTAAAATGACACTTAAATTACACTTTTAGTCTCAAAATTGCACTTTTAGTAAGTAAAGAGTAAAAATTGAACTTTTAGTCCCTAGGTACTAAAAATTAAATCCGGAAATATTGCATGCAAGATATGTCGCACTTTATATTACGTGGGTGTAATTTTTTTAAGAAGAAGTTCTAAAAATAGTATATAATCTACGTGAAAAGAATCTTTATCCCTCAGCAAATTGTAGCTGTCCCTCCGGTCGGAAGAAAAAGTTTTCACCTTGAGATAAAAAGTACCAGTTTAGTCCTTAGGTATATAATGTACTATATATGATGCTTGTTTTGAAGAATTTTTGCGATTCATAATAGGCAAAGACCGAATCGACAAAAAGCCGTTGAATAAAAAGTATGGTACTTATGCAAAAAATAACCATACTCCACACACAACTCCCTGTTGGCTGCACGTTCCATTCATATTTTTTCGTTTTTTGTTGCTTTTAGCTTCTCGACAATAATATCGTGGTGCTGTAAAAGAGTCATGGCCTCATGCACCATGAGTAACACTCGTGACAAACCTAATATGGCTACCGGTTACCGTCTTTCTTCACTTTGGTTCATATTTTACTTGAAAAAGTCTTGGTATTATTGTGAAGGTCCCAGTTTCAATTTTTGGATTGTTTTGTGGCAAAAAAATACTATACTAAAAAGCAAACGGAACATGGCTGTGCCACTGTAAATATAACGGAAAAACAAGAGTTTTTTGAATATCAGTGCAAAATGAACTTTTTGAATTTCGATTGCTCACACAGAGGGTGGAACCTAGGACAAAGCCGTTACGTCCTTATTAGGGGCTCTTTGGCACATAAGCGTGACGAAACGGCGTCGTCCTAGGTTCCACCCTCTTGTGTGAGCAATGGAAATTCAAGAAGTTCATTTTGCACTAAAGTACAAAAATCTCTTGTTTTTTCGTTAAATACTATACTGTTTATTCCATATTCTCCAATGCTCCACTAAATTTAAGCATAAAAATATTCTTTAAAATATGCTCACACGAATATTAATTTAATTAACTCAAGAGATTACTAATTAAAATAACTAAACTATCTTTTTAGGTAAGGCACAAAGCTATTCTTAAAAAAAAAGTGATTTTATATTTAACCATAGATATACAAAGATTAAATAAATAAAATCTTATCCTAGAAATTATAGCTAATTGCTTTTGCAAAAATCAAATTTAGGCGTCATGTTTGTATTTTTAAATGTATCTCTACATTATTGCATTTTTAATAAAGCCTTTCAATCCTGATGTGAAAGATACTAAATACTTTATTTATTTTAATACTGATTTGTGGGAAAAATGTGAATGTTCTTAACATAAGCATTACGTGCTAAACAGAAAACAATCTGAGTTTTAATCTCTCTCTAACAAATTATTCGTATGATAAGGATTCTGTTGATGTTTTGTATATAGGAAGGAAAGGCCGATTCAAAAATGAAATAATATATAGAGTTTTTGTGGCAAATAAATCTAAAAGCGCTAAAAAATTTTTAGAGTTATTTTTGGTTCGTTCTACTTTGTTAGCAAGGCAAGGTTTTGTTGACTAATGGTAAAGCCATGAAGGTAATTTAAGGCTTAAAATATTATAGCATAAGTTAAGGGGTAACGTTTTTGTTTTAAGCAATTTTTGATACGTTTTTCACATTTTTAAGGCATGATTTTTCTCACATTTCTTCTTCTTAAGCGTTCAAAAAAAGTACTGCCAAAATGAAAAATATTTAAGGTTGTTGAAGAGAAGAAAGATGAAAATAATTTAAGGCAATTTGTCATTGTTTTGTCATCTGTCTGTCATCTTCGTGCATATGATTTTTATTTTTCCATTTTTTTCCAAAAAACATCAAAAATTTAATTGTGTAAAGCGTAAAGTGTGTAAAATATAAGGTGGTATTAATTTCTTACAATCAAAGTTCTCTATTCTTTAAATTTACCAAAAAACGTGGCCTACTATAAGTGTATTTTAGCCATATAACTATGAGATACTATAACGGCCCCAGTGCCGCAAAATGTGTAACGAAATGAACGTTGAAAAACAAAGAAGAAAATTCAAAATCGCGGTTGGCTTTGAAACTGTTTGGACCACGAGGCCATAAACCAAAAATCTACTGCGCATGCACTAACAAATCCATGCTTGGTATCGTAGTGCCCTTACGATAATTTAATGACAAGATATTAATTTGAGTGACAGTGACAACGACATTATCTGTCCGAAGACTTTGATTTTATTTAATAGAATTTATTTATTATATTATGGATAAAACATCTTCAACCGCAAGTTTAACCTCACTCGAGGGTTTCAATCCACAAGGTAAACCCGTTACATGAGGACATGGCCCCAAGTACAAAACTGAGGTATGGCTTTCCCATTTTGTTTAAGTTATTGAGGAGCTTTTGTGTTTTAAAATTTTGTGGCGGTATTTTCTGTACTTGCGTGCGTTATTATTACGGGAAACACTAGACAACACTTTTTCAATATTTTTTACGGTAAGTAAACAAACATATTAAACATAAACCTACATACTGTCATACTATACTACACATACTACACAAACAAACATAGTTGTCAGTTGCTTTCACTACCGACGCAATCGACGCGCCTGCCCAATACACTCCTCGTCTATCGGTTTTTTCCAGGCCAACTTGATGGTACGCATTTTTCTCTGGAAAAGCAAGCCGTTATATTATCTCATAGTTATATGATTTTAGCACATCCAAAAATAATTTAACAGGTATTTAACTAAATTATTTTAAGGTTCATCATGGGTCTACCATAAAGTTTAATTCTCTAAAACTTTGTTGGAATCTATTATGAACTGGTATATAACTGAAATATTTAAAGCAAAAAAAAACGCTAGGGTAATTTTTTATATTATAGTTTAGAATTCTCTGAAAACCGGGAAAGAAATACAGGACCACTTTGAGTCCCGACAATATCTTTAGTATTTTTTAGAATATCTATTTAATCCACTTTCTAAAAGCTTTAAAATACAAACACCTACAAAATGCAATATCAGTCATATCAAAAACGGCTTCTTTGAGCAAACTTGTATATGCTTCTCTAAAACAAAAAAAACTGTTTTTTTATATACGTACACTTAAAAAAAGATGTAAACAATGGCAAGTTGCTTCGTCTGACATTTGACAATTGTTGCTCAAAGAACCTCGCCAATTTCTTATGTAGTATTTGGTACGTCAATGCTTACATAGACTTGAAATTGACAACCATTTATTGTTTTATTGCTTTAAAGACCTTCAAAACTATTTCGCAAAAATAACGATTTTTGACCAAATTATAACAATTTTTTTAGCCTCCCTGTATAAATACGGGCTAAAGTGTAACTACAAAAAACGTTAATTGTGCTTTACCAAACAACATACTTGAAACTCACTTTTCTCCATTCCAAGTTTCCGTAAAAACAAGGATTTAGTGAGGTACAAAATCGTAAATTTTTGAACTTTAATCTTATTTTCTGGGTCACTCTGTACCCATTGGGAGGGATGACAACATATTAAAATTTAAAAAAATTTAACGGCTGTCCACGCTACATACGGAGTTGGTAATCTTTCCTTTGAAATATGTCAAAGTCACGTAGATAAGAACTGTCAAACTTCCGATTTAATTATAAAAAATGGGCTTTAACCTGAACCAGGTTCAAAAGGACCGAAATACTCCATCCAAGCTCAACAATGCACCATTTTCCTTAAACCAGAATCAAACACTGAACTGGCTTTAAATTGCCACATGCAAAAGCTATGAAAATTTTTTTTTAGCAAGTAAGATTATGGCTTACTTTAAGAGTAGAGACTCTTTTTCTCTGTTAGTGACCTTAGCTCAGGAAATGTCAAAGTTATATTTAAAAGGGGTCATGTGATATCCATACTTTTTGTAGTCAAATAAACATTTCCTGAGCTAAAGTCACTGACAGAAAAAAAAGAATCTCTACCCTTAAGAGTAGATTCTTAGCTCAGAAAATCTCGAAGTGACATTCAAAACGGGTCATGTGATATCCGTACTCTTTTGAAGCCCAGTCAAGCTACACCCCCCCCCCCCCTCAACATCACTCAATTTGGATATTGTAAACATTATGAAATTTGGTAATCATATTGGTCTTTCGGCCAGACTGTATTATAAAAATAAAAAAATAACATTTAGTGCCTCTAGGAGCCGGTAGAGGGCGAAACGTGGTTTTAATTTTTTACGTAAATATTTTTTTTTTCGAAATTGTCAAAAAAATGGCGTCTATTCAGAGCCCTCTGCTCACAGGCTAAAACATTTTTTGTGATATCGGGCTGATTTATAATATTATGTACTAAAAAACCACATAGTTTCAAGTGGTCAGGATAAGTCGTTCGGGAGATACAGAGAAAAATCTAAAACCACATTTCACCCCCTACCGGCTCCTAGATGCACTAAACATTATTTTTTAAATTTTATAATACAATCTGGCCAGAAGGCCAATACGAGTACCAAATTTCATTATCGTAGGTCAAACCGTTAAGATTTAAAAAAATATTTTGTCTTCCTAACCTCACTTTTTGACTGTAGCACTTTTGAGGCTGTTTACAGGCAGGGTGATGTTAAGTGGCCTATTACTACTAAAAAGCCCACGGAAGTCTATATGCCCCCCAACTAGAAAGCTTATGTATTAAATTTTTATGTGAAATCGTATCAAATGCTTTTTGTATATCTATCAATAATCCACTCACTTACTTATTTTGGTCCAAATTTTGAGTGATTTTCAAATGCATAACTATGTAAAGTTTGAAATTAATCGTTTTTGCTTGAGAAACAAAAAAAGTCAATCAATAACTTTTAGAAAAGTCTATGGGGAATGGCAGTTCTGTGTGGCATACAATAGAAAAAAAATCCCACCGGATCTTGAAAAAAATGCCCACACCGACTGCCTATAAGACCAGAAAAATGCAATATCAATCAAACCAAGCGGAATGTTGCATTTCGCATCATACGACATCATTCTTCTTCTTTCCCGAGATTATATCTGTCCGATGCGTTGTCCCTGCGTCTTCTGTGATTCTAGTTTTACCGCGCATTCCCTCATTTTTAACGGTGCCGGTGATCTGATGGCAAAACGTCAAAATAGACGATCGGCCGATCCTTTTTCGGTTTTCCAAAGAAGGCCGTCATACTGCAGATCTTTATCGAGATAAAAAAAAAGGCTTTTGTATAAAGTCCGAGATGACGGTCAAAATGCGATCGAAAAGCCGAAAACTTTTGGCGATTCGAAACAGGCAGTTTCTGTCAAATAAATAAGGGTTCTGTCGGTTTTTATATCGCAGTTTTATATGAAAAAAATGCAGGTGAACCTATACGCAGAAATCGTCCTATTGAATTTGGCACGGTATAAAATTTATGTTTTGATGAAATTTATTTATTACTTATGGCTTCCTTAGAAGATTTAAGAAACTTAGATATACCTACAGGTAATACAGATTTTATTTAGTTTTGGGTCATTACCCTTTTAAAGCAATGAATTGATCAACATTTAATTAAAATTTGGTTGAGACATTTTTCGCCAAGAGAAAATACATCTTCTCAGCTTGCCCACACAGGGGTTTTCACGTATTTTGAAATTTTTAACCTAATTTTAAATAGGGAAAGTGGGTCGAGTGATACCATGCTTTAGGTCTTTGAATGTCTTTACAACCGTGTAAAATTTCGAAAGTCTATAGATTTGTTTTTGAGACATTCACTTTCAAATAAATTTCCCTCCTTGTAGAAATGTAGCCTAAAAGCAAAAATGAAGTGATAAAAAAAATCAGGTAAATTGGTCCATGCCATTTTAAAAGCGAATATCTCGGAAACTAATTGCAAGCTTTGCAAGCTTTCTAAATTTTCACTTTCTTGTGAAACAATTTCAAAGACCTTTAAAACAAGATATCACTCGACCCATTTTCCCTATTCAAAATATCATCACTTGCGTACTATACTTAGAGAGGTGTACAACACATAACTACGAGATGTGTTAGAAGGTTGCAAAGTATTACATTAATAAAGGATTCATGTAAACAACATTTTAATTAAATCTGTGAACTTGTTCTGTATGTGTGGTATGTTTTGCGAGTAGTTTATGATTTCTTTCGTCTTACTCTTTTCCTAAAGTATCACTTTGTGCACTTGTAGCAAAATAATTGCCGATTTTTATCTAAATTATACCAGAAATTCGCCAAAATATTTTCTTGTTTGCAATAGAACCATATTTGACTTTAAACATATATTTTGACATACCGTATGGCGGCTAATAGATCATATTTAAATTGGGTGGGCCAAAAACTAAATAAAATTGATCACTGGGGGGTTGAGGGGGCTTAAGCTACCCTCAAGTCCAGTGAAAAAGTATCTAAAACTTCTTTTTTTTATAATTAGGGTGTGCCGAAAAACTGCAGTTTTTTAAATGATGATAACTTAGCGGGAAATTGTGCGATTTTAATAATATTTAACTTTTCCGAAAGCCAAAGCTTTAAAATTTATAGGACCAATATGAAACTTAACATTTGCTAAAAAAATAGTCATTTCTAACTTTTCTAGATCTTGTGCGACACTGTAATAAATCTGAAACATTGGCTATGAAGCCACACTCTTTCGAAGCATATAGATATACAATTTTAGAAGTTCGGACAATAAATAAGACAGTTTGCTTTTGAAATAGACCAGAGTTTCCATAGCATTAAATAGCCATAACTTTTTTAAAAATTGATCGATTTTTAATAAGTTTCAACTTTTTAAAAGGGACAAGATTTAAAATTTATATAACTAATGATAAAACTGACATTTACTAAAAATTCAAGATGGCCGACCTATTTAAAAAATAGGCATATTTCACCTCCCTAGAAAAAACTTTTTCTGCGACACTGTATTCAATCTCAAATATCGGTTACAACACATCCTTTCCAAGCACATCAATGTAATATTTAAAAAATTCGTACAAGAAATAAAGATTTAAAACTTCCTTATTTCTTGTCCGAATTTTTAAAATATTTCATTGGTGAGCTTGACAAGGACGGCTTTGTAACCGATGGTGAATACTGTGTTGCAGAAAATTTTTTTCTATATAGGAAGGTCAAAAATGCCTGTTTTTTTAAATAAGTATGCCATCTTGAATTTTTAACAAATGTCATTTTTGATACAAGTTCTAGAAATTTTGAGGCCTGTGCCTTCTAAAAAGTTTAAACTTATTAAAATCGATCAACTTTTGAATTGCTATTAAAATAAGTAGATTTTTTCCTAATAAGCTTGGTTTTGCAGGTAAACTCTGGTCTATTTAAAAATTGCAAAGTTCCTTATCTCTTGTACGAATTTTTAAAATGTTGCAATCTTGTGCTTCGAAAGAATGTGGCTTCGTAACCCATGTTTCAGATTTATTACAATGTCGCACACAAAAAACTATCTAGGGGTTAAAAATGCCTATTGGATTTTTAGGAAATGTCAAGTTTGACATTGGTCCTGTTAATTTTTGAAGCATTGGCTTTCTAAAAAATCAAATAAATAAAGAATTTTCCGCTAAGTTATAATCATTTAAAAAAGTGCCTTTTTTGCCACACGCTATATATCAAAGACTATACAAATATGTCATATCCAAACTGAAGGACTTACCTAGGTATATTTTTAAACTAATTCAAGCACCCCCCCAACATTTTTCTGGGTATGCCACTGCTGTTGGTCTATTACAGAAAAAAAAATTAAAAATTAACCATATTTCCTGCTGGAAACAATGAGATAGAAAGAACATAAAAACCAATCAAGATTGGTCCAATTAGTTTTTAACAATAATATTGAATACAATAAATTAAAGATTTACTAGCAAGTTGACTTTACTTACGTCTCTATCATCAAGAGCGGATTTCGGTGGTGTTGGGGGTATTTATCACCCCCTGGATGTAAATTTTTCGCAAAAGTCTTGGAAAAATACAAAATCTGTCTCTCATATTTATCGTTTTAGTCCCCGCGATAGCTCCAATTCGTTTAAATCCTAAAGAGTTAAATTATTCCAAATATATTATTAACTTTATAGTTTTCTCGCGGCTTTTATGACACCATGCTGTGAAGGTGCTCGTAAATAATTTCGTAACAGTTTTCTCTGTTGGATCATCTTTGGAAACGATATTGGTTTTTTTGTTTAGAGTCAAATAACCAGGTCTGTATTGATAACACTTTGATGTTTGACATTTTATATTTTCGTTTAAAAAAAATCCGCAAAGTGAAACACGGCGAAGAATTCAAAGACTTTTAGTATTGCTTAATATGTTGGAAAGTTACACAACTTTATATTTGACAATGCTTTTAGTAAAAACCGGTTTTATAAGATGAATATATTTAAAGTTTATAACTGGCAAACTATTTCTGAGAAACTGTCAAAAAAAAATAAATTCAACTAAATATATATCTGCTAGAGCCTACACATTAATTCCCAGTCCTTAAATCATATAATCATTATCTACATTTATTGACTTGATTGTGGCCATTGAAACTACTAATGATTCGTTGCTGTTTACCCAAAGTGAAACGTCGTTCAATTATTTCCCGTCTTGCTTTTGATATTTGAGGGTTCCTTGTGGGATGCAGATCATACGTATAAGGTTTGAATAGCGATTCAATCCTATTATTATGAAAACGAAGTAAGACCTCTTAAGGGGAAATCTTGCATAAGACGGCCGAACTACTTTTCTGCCAGAGTCATTCCTCCTCTACCAAGAGAGCCCGGATAGTGTCGGATTCCTAACAACTGAAACCTCCCGATTGTGGCTCCAACCTGACTGGTGGCAAGCCACAGTCACTGCACTGCAGCCATTACTGGCTTATTGTGCACCCTCTGGATTCCTAGGCTAACCACTCCATTAATTTTGTCCCCTGTGCAAGTTTGTACAGGTCCTTAATGGGATAGTCCCCAGTCGATATTAAGTCTAGTTTAACTTTCCCAAATATGATTTGCGCCTTTTGCGATCCAGTGCCTCGCATTGGCATATTACATATTTTACTGTTTCCGGTTTCTGATTGCATAGTCTGTAGCTCAGGTCTCCATGATACAGGCCCATGTTGTTTAGGTGAACTCTAATCGCCATATGGCCGGTCATGATTCCTATTAAAGTTCTTACTTGAATCCTACTATAACTTACCAGGTCCTTCGTGAGTTTGGCATTCAGGCCTTTGATGAAGGCTCTGCTGTGTCTTAGTCCCTGTTTTTCTAGCCAGTGGCTTTTATATTTTTCTCTTATCTAGAGTTTGACCTGGGACCTTATAGTACATTTTGGTACCCCCAGAACTGGCTCTGGTCCAATATATTTTTTTGACGATCCTTGTCTTGCAAGTTCGTCAGCTCCTGGTACCCATACTAATTTTATTTTATTATGTTCCACCGGTTTCAATAGTTTAGCAAGGCATCCCTACACTAGCTTTGAGGTAAACTTCAGACACATAAGCGCCCCAAGGGCTGCCTCGCTATCTGAGTATATAGATATGGTTTGACCGAAGTATCCCATTCTATTATTCTCTCTTGCGCATTATAGGATGGCAAAGATTCCTGCTTGGAAAACTCTCGGGTAAAATCCCAGTGAGAAATGCAGATCCAGTAAGACCTCTTACAAATTTGTATTAATCCTGAAGAATCCTAATACTATACTGTATCATATTATATAACACGGCCCTATTTTTATTATTAACATCATTTTTTATAGTTGTTTATTTGAAATTTTATGACTTCGGTTCCTTTTGTATACTGTGGCGCTAGTGCTATGTTACGAGTTTTCTACTAATATTTTATGTTACTTAGATTTTGGAGAAGGTTTGTTTATGTTTATCTCCTGTTCTGTTTTCTAGCTGGTCAAAAAGTACGTTCTAAAGTTTTGTTAACTGGGTCTTCGATAATCTATTTGCATTTCTGGCGTTTTTTAAATGTAAAGAAAACTGTTCAAATAATAATAATAATAAGTCTATTGCTAAAAATAAAATAATTATTATATCAGCGTCAATCGAAAATCTTAAACAAGAAACAGATTTGTAACCGTCAAAAACTCGATCTGCAAACAATGACTTTTTTTTGTAAAAATAGTAGTTTTCACAACTAGTGGCTAAAATAGTGCTTTTTTACAAAGCGTTGGTTTAAATAACGAGCGCAGCGAGGTATTTAGAAACGCGAATAAAAAAAGCACAGTTTAACCGCGACTTGTTAATACCATTTTTTTAAATAACTTTATCAAAAAATACAACAAAAACGGGAAAATACTTTTAAAAATCTCGAACGAAGAACGCTTCTCGCAACACATCATCTTTACACTATAAATCAATGGGTCTGGTAAATGAAATAACAATAAATTCCACAGCGATGTGCATTTTTACTCGGTGACGCTCATTGTTGCGACATTTTAATCTTTGACAGTTTGATATTTTGATGATGTTTTTAAATGATTTGTTCGTAAATACTAATAAATACTGGCGGAAATGGCTTCATTTCTAGGCAAGTATAATTAGATTTTTTCAATATTACTATTTTCCGCTATGTCTCTTTAATTCTGAGTAAAAACAGACAGAAATCTTTTTTTGCACCCGTGATCAAAAAAAAAGTTTTTGGCATAGGTAACGAAAAAAGCCATGCTTTAGTATCCGCAGACAATTACTAAAATCATGTTTTTGATGAAGGTATAAAAAAAACTTTTTTTACACATGGTAACAAAATAGTTATTTTGACAACTATGTCGCGATTCTTCAAAACCCGTCAGAACATCTCGCCACTACAAAAAATCCGACGATTTTTAAATATAAATTTACACTAACTATTTTTTTTTGTCAGGACTTATTTGCCAATATTCCTTAAAATTTAATTTCTTAATTAGGAAATCAATTTAATTGTGGCGACCTGATTTTTTTGCAAAATTTTACGTCATTGCATTTGTTTTCCATGGCAACGCGGAGAGTTTATTTATGTTTATCCACAGTGGGACACCAGAGCTTTTTTAGCACCGGGTTAAAAATTTGGGGTTAGGTTACTTATTTTGACTTCGCATTCCGCGCCGCTAAAGCACATAAGTTTTTTTTGCTTTCGCTTTTTTCGTAAAGTGTGTGCTGTCTGGCACGCGTCCGTGTAAGTCATGATGTGTTGCTGTAGTCCGAACTTGCCTTGATATCATTACCGCTGCTGTACCGCGTGTTTATTTTGATTTTTCAGACAAAAAAAATAAGTTTTTCTATTGTATTTGTGCCTCGGTTTCTGCTAATGCAGTACACGTGCCCTTTGATGTGCTTAAAGACTCCAAAAATATGCAATGAATATCAATATATTCCCTCATACTAAATACTAATACTAATAATACTAAAATAAAAGAAAACCATTGCTAAAAAAACGCTACCCCACTACATATTAAAGTAACTGGGTGTAATGTTTAAGGTTGCATTTACAAATACATTTATAATTGAATTGGAAACACTCCTGCTAGCTGCTATCTATCACTGGTTTTAGGACAACAGGTTAACTTAAAAAGCATCCAGATTTCAAAATCGGCTGCTGACGCTAGACGAAATAATCATATTCTTTTTTAAACAGGAGCGTCGTTTAAACCTCTAAATGGAGCTTTACTGACCTGTTTTGTTAATACTCAAGTATCCGTGTGTTTTTGAAACTGAGGTTGGGATCTAAAATTTATCCTTTGCCCTCCAAGACTTCACTAATAAACTTGCACATAACTATGCCGCAATAATTTAAATTAAAAAAAATTATTGGATCAAAATAAAAACAAAATTATGTGAGGTTATAGGCGTTATGTTTTGTTGTTTCTATGCGAATTTATAGTAATTCGAGCGCGTCAGTAAAGTTCTCTTGATTCTTTGATAAACTTGGGGTAGTGCCCGCGCAGAGCTAGGCCATTTTCGGCGGGCGACCGCGCACGCGGAGTTGTTCCGTATTCGTTTTAAAACAATGTTTTCGAAAATATAGTTTTGAAAGATAAACATGACCTTGAATGATTTTCTGTCAGAAAACGTAAAAATACTCTTCTGCCCCACTGCGGCCCTTGTTGACAAAACACCTGCAGTTGCCATGGTATCGGGGGCTTTAAGATAGTTGCGGGCTTTAGGTTAGAGGGCGCTTTGCTTATTTTGATTTCCCAATACTGTTCCAGTAAATAAAAAATATGTCAATTTTATTTTTTGTGGGAAGTTTTTATGAAAAACCCTTTTTTTATTTAAAAATATAGATGATTAAGCTTATTTTTGTGTGTAAACAAACCTTTAAAACTTAACATACAAAACCATAGATAGCCATGAAATATTTCGCTGTCACTGTTTAGAAAAGTCACACAAATTATGTTTTTCCTTTTATATGGTGAGAATTTTCGACACTTTTCGACGTTTATTGGCATGCGTAGTAAAAATTTAGCTCCGCTATAAACTAGTCCTGCAGAATATCTTCAAAATATTAAATTTACAAAATGTTATTAGAAAAAAGACGCAGTTTCTCTTACAACGTTAGGATCAATATGAAGGACGCTGTGTTATTATTTTAAATGAGGCGACAAGTAAACATCGCCACTTTCCAGAATTCTGACGGGTGAGATTTTCTGTCGTTTTTGAAGAATCGCGACCATTACACCAGAAACATGAAGAAGGCTTCAAGCTGAATTTTGAACAGTTGTTAAAATAAAAAGAAATAAATCCACTTAGCGTTCTTTGATTAATTTAGGTATTCCTAACCATGTAGATGGTTGAATTTTGTGTAAATGTTCAAGATAAAACACACTGAATATAATTTTATGCACAACTGATTTTTGTTAAATTTCGTCCCCGATTCTTCTTTTTTCACGCTAGAAAATAGCATAATAGTTAAAATGAAAAAACACACCTTTCGAACAAGGTGCCATAATGAGTTTCGAAAAAAAAGGCTACGCTGTTTTTAAAAAGCCTCTTCAAAAATATTTCAGATGGGGAAAATTTTTCCAAGACATGACTTTACCACTAAAAGTACGTAAGTAGTAATATATATAAGGTTACAAAAATCCCTAATCGCTGAATATTCTCATAATTGAATAAAAAGGTCAAATAAGGACTTACCTCTATTAAGGTAAGGGGACATAACAATAAATTCGGTGAGCTTCTGCGGCGGGTTGTTGTGTTTCGTTGCAAATTAAAAGAATATTGAGTAATTCGCTGTTTAATTTTCCAAGAAATTAATAGTTCTATGTAATTTTTTACAACAAAACACGAAGATAATCACTAAAAAACTAATACACCGCACCACAATGCGACGTGATATTCGAAACTCTAAACTTTGGTTATTTTTTTGGGAAACTTTTGAACAAACTTAAGCGAAGTGAACCGTCACGTCTTTCATTTTAATACATAAGTTGTGAAACACCCTGTATATAGCACATATAATAAATAAATAAAGTAATAGAAAAGTCCAGATACACCCTGGAAAGGTCTGGATACACCCTGGAAAAGTTTGGAAAAGCTTTGAAAAAGCCTGGACACACCCTGAAAAAATCTGTGTACATCCAGAGAAAGTCTGGATGCCTCCTTGAAAAGTTTGGATACACCCTCTAAAGGGGATGATTTTTTTTTGGGTATGACCGGGAAACTTACAAAAAATCTCAATTGACATGTTTTTGCGTTTTATCCGCATCTTTCAACCTGAAGTTGTAGCGAATTTGCGCCAGTTAAAGTCCCCACACTGTATATATCTATACAGTGTGTCCCAAAAGTCTTAGTCCCCCCCTATATCTCCAAAAGCCTTTGAGAACAATACTTTGGGAACTTCAATAAGAGGCAAAATGAAAAAAATCTAGATGGGTGGTGAGTGGCGGCATACTAAAAAGAGTTAAATAGGAACACATATCGAGTTGCACCACATTTTAATGGTCTCCTAAAATACTTTATCCTAACGTTAATATTATTGACATCTGTCACTCCTGTCAAAAGTTTTTGGGATCAATTTGATATATAAAAAAGTATTAGTCCCCCCCCTATATCTCCAAAAGCTCTTGGGATATTGTAACACTACTTTAAGAACTTTAATGAGAGGCAAAATGGAAAAAATTTACAGGGGCGGCATTGCGGCATTTCTTGACTCTAAAATATTTGAAAACATGTATATAGTGTGTTTCTCATATTAAGTTGAGTGCAAGGAAGACTAAAATATATAAAAAAAAAGGCTACGCTGTTTTTAAAAAGCC
The DNA here is from genome assembly GCA_963921995.1 of Oxystoma pomonae. Classification (NCBI taxonomy): domain Eukaryota; kingdom Metazoa; phylum Arthropoda; class Insecta; order Coleoptera; family Brentidae; genus Oxystoma; species Oxystoma pomonae. The sequence goes on along the minus strand of OY998166.1, from coordinate 85,428,496 downwards.
TCTTCAAAAATATTTCAGATGGGGAAAATTTTTCCAAGACATGACTTTACCACTAAAAGTACGTAAGTAGTAATATATATAAGGTTACAAAAATCCCTAATCGCTGAATATTCTCATAATTAAATAAAAAGGTCAAATAAGGACTTACCTCTATTAAGGTAAGGGGACATAACAATAAATTCGGTGAGCTTCTGCGGCGGGTTGTTGTGTTTCGTTGCAAATTAAAAGAATATTGAGTAATTCGCTGTTTAATTTTCCAAGAAATTAATAGTTTTATGTAATTTTTTACAACAAAACACGAAGATAATCACTAAAAAACTAATACACCGCACCACAATGCGACGTAATATTCGAAACTCAGTTAATATGTGGTAGGATACGCACATAACACATTTTTGGTTATTTTTTTGTGAAACTTTTGAACAAACTTAAGCGAAGTGAACCGTCACGTCTTTCATTTTAATACATAAGTTGTGAAACACCCTGTATATAGCACATATAAAATGTAATAGAAAAGTCCAGATACACCCTGGAAAGGTCTGGATACACCCTGGAAAAGTTTGGAAAAGCTTTGAAAAAGCCTGGACACACCCTGAAAAAATCTGTATACATCCAGAGAAAGTCTGGATGCCTCCTGGAAAAGTTTGGATACACCCTGGGAAAGTCTGGATACACTCTGAAAAGTCTGGATATATATCATGCAATAAGTAAATAGGTCAACTAAGGAATGTGTGCGTAGAAACCCATTTTCGTCTGAAGCACGCCCACTTAGCTCGCGATTGGTTTGACGTATGGAATCATAGGCGTAGACGTTCTAATAATCTGTTTATTGCACTTTGTGTCTTGTTGTCTCTTTGATTTTCCAGTTATTGTTTTATTTAAATGATCATCGGCGGTTATAAAGGGTTCAATATTTTTTAGTTCGAAATAGTAAATATTTGTTTGAGAGGTTTGGTGCTTAAAAGGTAAGTGTATTAAAATTATCGTACAGTAAAATCAATATGCATTAATTTGTACATTATACAATTGTTAGAAGTTACACTACAACACGAGATAGGTATTACTTTAATAATTTTCCAAAGCATTTTATTGATTTTACTATTTTATAAAGAAATATCTCTTTCACATAAAGTACATCTTGTCAATTTATTATTATTTTTAACAATAACATTATACATAAATAATGCGTATGCGCATAGAGTTAGAGTAAATTTAAATATTAATACACGAAGGGTACACGGGAAAACGAAGGAATGTACATTTTCAACTTATTTGAGAAAAGGCGTTTTTTAACTCTCAGTCTATTGCTACTCAAAAAATATTTATATTACAGTAAGTAATAGTTTTTTTTTTTGTGTTTAACCTGATTTTATTTATGTTTACATTGTTTCCAATATTTTGTTAAGATGAAGTCGTAGTCAACATGTGGCGAACGGAAAATGCATAGAAAGGATAGGCTGAAAACTACAAACAATTTTGAGAAAAAATCAGATATTTATTCAAAAAATGTTTCGAGTAGAATTTAAATTCATTAAAATGAATTAGAAAGCCCCTGATTTTTACAAAAATTGTAAAATAGCGAAATTTTTTCTTAAAACTTGAACTGTCAAAAAATTAGTGACTCTCCAATAAACGTTACTTAATTTTCTACAAAATTTATTTAAAGCATTTTTTGATTAAGTTGATAGGGACGGCTCAGTTTTGTTCCGCGTTTTAAACCTGTACGGTATCCTATTAAATAAGTACAATTATTTTTTTGCAAAACACGGGATTTATAAACGCGTCCGCAGTTGAAGTTCGTAGTTCGCGCGCTGGAGATCACCTTATTGAAATATGTAATTCCATTTATAATAAAAGGTCGCGTTCGCCTTTCACGTCCGCATTCGTAGTTCAGAAATTTTATGTTGTTAGTTTGTGAAGTTCGCATCAACCAATCAAAATGCAGGATTTCATTACATGATACATCTGTCAACTGTCATTTCAGCCATTTTTGTTTGTTGTTGTTTTCTTGGGAGAAATTTTTAGGTTGTTATGCTTCACTTTTAGCAATTTTTTAATTGCATCGGTCTGAGAGAGAACAATCTTACCAGAAAATGCTCCCCCTGCACCCCTCTGCCCATAACACATAACTATCTCAGTGATATAGTTATCGTTGATAGATATACGGGGGCTGAAGGGTGTACAGGCGGGTCTGACAGGCCATTGTTCTGATATGTTGTAGTAAGCTGGATCTCTCTCAGCCGAATGCATTTAGAAAAGTAGAATTTTGCTATTTGTGGGCTACAGGCTCAGTTAAGTTTGCCCCCCCCCAGATCGATTTTCTCAAAAATTTTTATGCCAAAATTTTGCACACATTTTGCACAATTTTGCACACCACAAATCAAATTTTGCACACCTTCCTACGAGAAACTACAGCCCATTTTTTGTGGGGGGGGGCAAACTTGACGTTGCCCCCACCAGTCAATATTTTTCAAAAATTATGATGTCATTTGAAAGGTCTTATTTTGCACAATTTTGCACACCCATTTTAAAATTTTGCACACCTCCCTGTAACCCACACGAGTGTTCTGAAAATATCAAGTTTGCCCCCCCCCAGTCAATATTTTTCAAAAAGTTTGGTGTCGTTAGAAAGGTCTTATTTTGCACAATTTTGCACACCCATTTTAAAATTTTGCACACCTCCCTGTAACCCACACGAGGGTTCTGAAAATATCAAGTTTGCCCCCCCCAGTCAATATTTTTCAAAAAGTTTGGTGTCGTTAGAAAGGTCTTATTTTCCACAATTTTGCACACCCATTTTAAAATTTTGCACACCTCCCTGTAACCCACACGAGGGTTCTGAAAATATCAAGTTTGCCCCCCCCCCAGTCAATATTTTTCAAAAAGTTTGGTATCGTTAGAAAGGTCTTATTTTGCACAATTTTGCACACCCATTTTAAAATTTTGCACACCCCCCTGTAACCCACACGAGGGTTCTGAAAATATCAAGTTTGCCCCTCCCAGTCAACATTTTTAAAAAATTTTTGTGTCGTTACAAAGGTCTTATTTTGCACAATTTTGCACACCCATTTTAAAATTTTGCACACCTCCCCGTAACCCACACGAGGGTTCTGAAAATATCAAGTTTGCCCCCCCCCAGTCAATATTTTTCAAAAAGTTTGGTGTCGTTAGAAAGGTCTTATTTTGCACAATTTTGCACACCCATTTTACAATTTTGCACACCTCCCTGTGACCCACACGAGGGTTTTGAAAATATCAAGTTTGCTCCCCCCAGTCAATATTTTTCAAAAAGTTTGGTCTCATTAGAAAGGTCTTATTTTGCACAATTTTGCACACCCATTTTAAAATTTTGCACACCTCCCTGTAACCCACACGAGGGTTTTGAAAATATCAAGTTTGCTCCCCCCAGTCAATATTTTTCAAAAAGTTTGGTCTCGTTAGAAAGGTCTTATTTTGCACAATTTTGCACACCCATTTTAAAATTTTGCACACCTCCCTGTAACCTACAAGAAGGTTCTGAAAATATTAAGTTTGCCCCCCAGTCAATATATTTTAAAAATTTTGGAGTCATTAGAAAGGTCTAATTTTGCATCATTTTGCACACCCATTTTAAAATTTTGCACACCTCCCTCTAACCCACACGAAGATTCTGAAAATATGAATTTTGCCCCCCCCCCTACCGTCGATATTTTTCAAAAAATTTTGTGTCATTCGAAAAGTCTATTTTGCGCAATTTTGCACACCCTTCAGTACCCCACAAGAGCGTTCTCAAAAAAGTTTGCCCCCCCCCAGTTAATATTTTTCAAAAAATTTATGTCATTCGAGAAGCCTAATTTTGCACAACTATTTTTAAATTTTGCACACTTCCCATGCCGTTTTCTTTTTGTGGCGTTTACGGTTAAACTTGGTCCTAAAATTTCCCAGAAGTATAAGCAAACGAAGGAGACCTCGATTGTGTAATATCTTTGAATATTGTTTAAATTTACAGATAATTGTTTATGTTTACATTTGTATATAATCAAAAGTTTTTAATTTTTATGAATTTCCGGATTATACTTAAATTTTCATATCAAAAATGAACAGAAAAAATCGATGTAGACAGCGCATCCTGTCATGTTCGATGCCTTGAGAATCGGAACCAGCCTATTTTGCCGGTTCAGAATGGTTGCGGTTCTCAAGGTATGGATCTTCACAGGATGTGCTATCTACGTCCATTTGTTAGGTGATGTCATAATCCAGAAATTCATAAAAATTAAAAACTTTTGATTATAGACACATATATGTAAGCATAAGCAATTATATGTAAATTTAAACAATATTCGAAGATATTACACAATCGAGGTCTCCTTATTTTGCTTATACTTCTGGGAAATTTTAGGACCAAGGTTAACCGTAACCGCTACAAAAATAAAACAGCTCCAGAAACTAGTAGGTAGGTATATGCACCTATATCTGAATTCGGGACAGGTATGCCGTACCGTAAAGAGAAATGCGTGCGTACCTACACCTACCACGCGCGAAGGCCTTTTATGTAATATATTGAAATGTCGCTTAGCAATGCCTAGTTTTATTTGTGTTCATGATTCTTAATGACTTCGGGTGAAATTTCCGAAGTTTGCAACGTGTATTTTAAATGGTGGCGTTCCATTTCGGCAGGAAAGTCAATGAGAACGCCTCTATTTAAAATACATAACATTACGTAACGCCTGGTTTTCACCTATGCGTGCCCACCCTGATTCTAAAAATGCATCACGTGATCAGCCATGCATTTGCCGATTTTTTAAAAGTGTCGCTTGATGCGTTTTTAATGTCAGGGTGAGCACGCATAGGTGGCAACTAGGCGTAACGCTTATAGGGGTTATGTAGGGGTGAGCGGGGTTTCGCGGTTCCGTTACGTAACGCAATTTTTAAATTATTATTGTGAAATAAAACAACTTTTTGGATTTTTCGAGTGAAAAAGAAAAAAAAGAGGGGGTCTCTGGCAGCAAAACGTTTTGTTATTTTAGACTGGAGTAGTCCCAAACGTTACAAAGCGTTATATAGGGGGTCGCGGGTTGGGGTCAAAATTGGGCAAAATAAGGGTTACGTAATAAGTGCACTACCTCTCAGTTTACGCAATTACTTTGTGGTTATCGGTAAATATAACCTAACGTTCTTACTTACTTTTTACTTTTTTTAGTCGATGATACGTACCTCATCAATCAATTTCCAAAAATATTACGTAACCATAAAGTAATTCCTCCGGAAATTCCGAACTCTGTTATGGAACTGCGCAGTCGCAGAAGTAACAATAATAATAAGGAAAAAGACAAAAACACTGACCAATTAAACAAAGATCTTAAGTGTGAATGGAACTTTAACTTTCTACCTATTGGTGTCATCCCATTTGCAGCAGGCGTTGTTTCCGTCTTTGGGTTGAGAATTGAGTCAAATTTACATGACATATAATTTGAATTCGATTTGATTTTTTTTTCGATCTATAAAAGGAATAATAATTTTTTTCTTATTTGCCATTTTAAGTGCATGAAATACAAAAACAAAATGTCTAAAATGTTCATGTGTAGAAATAAATAAACGACTTCTTCTAATTATAATTATTGACAGACGGAATTTTTTGATGTAAACCTAGTTAATGACACACCAAGACGCCAAACGCGTGGTGTGAACTGCAAAATCAAGGCGGGCGTCATTACCGTACCGGTGTCCGCAAATAGCAAGGTGTGATCCCACCATTATCCAGATGAAAATTTTCGGACGCACCCATGAAATCGGAGGCGCGTTCGACCTCGGGTGAAACTTGCCCCAAAATGGGTAAGTGCAGCCCTCTAGAAATTTGATAAGCCTTTGGTATTCTTGACATGTAAAAGAGAAAGATAGAAATACGGCGTTATAGGCGTTCTTAGTCATTTTCGGTAAGAGCTTCATAGAAAGTGACAGTTTCCTCGTCCTTCACTCCCCAAATGGACCTACCTAAATTTTTGGGTGTTCTGCACCAAATTTTGACGTTTCTTGGACCTTGGTCATCTTGTCTTTACACTTTGCAGTGTGTATTTGTGGAAGAAATGAATTTGATGGACGAGAAGCACGAAAACGTCTGGGCGTGAAAAAAAATCTGTTTTTTTTTTATAAGTTAACTATACAGGTTCAAAAAGTGTAGGTTGTATAAAAACAAGCTTACAGAATCGTGGAGTGAATTAGGGCGTACTCCTATTAACTCCACGGTCCCGTAAGTATTATATATATAACTTTTATTTTGGTTTATTATTGAAGTAAAATATGCGTGCGAGAAAGTAGAAAGATCTGAAAGAAAACAAAGCGTCGTTTTTTTTAAAAAAAAGTGTTTATTTTATCTATTAACTAAGTTTACTATTAGAAGTGCAACAAGACGCAAATACGATTTACTTACTTTCCACTAACTTGCCTAACTTGCGTGACAAACACTTTTATGGAACTTAAAATTAACGTTTTTATTTTATTAGACTCTTAAAGCCAATTATCAAAGTTAACACTATCCTAAGACGTATCTCTGTCGAGTGGACCAATCAACCATGTACAGTTTTAAATATATGAGGAATGCGAGACAGCTCCAGCTGATCAAAGTACCCCTGGATACCCATTCTTCAGTTTCGAGAGAAACTTTCGTGTAGGAACGATCACATCCTTTATTTCAACCATTAGGCAAGCCCCAATGCGGTTACGAAACGTTCGATAAGCTGAAAAGCTCCACGGCGCCCGCGCAGGAGAACCCGCTCTCTTCCCCATAACCAGCAGATGTAAGTTGTAGGAGAGTTCTCTTGATATGCGGTAGCCCGGTAATGTCCGGCGGTGCTCGACTGATATCGGATGGCTAGTGCAAGCAGTCAAACTATCCTATTGGTCCAAATCACTAATGTGAGCATTCCTATAGGAGTGTTCTCTCGAAACTGAAGAATAGGTACCCTGTCCTGCAATACGTGTCAGGATAACACGTAAGAAGACGTGACGTTACGTAGTTTTCACCCAAGACGTTGCTCTATCAACAAAAACGTGTCATTTCGATCAGCTGGAGATGTCATGCATTCGCCATAAATTTAAAAGTGTACTTGGTTAATTGGCCGACAAGATAGAGATACGTCTTAAGATTTTTTTAGGGATAAGGTATTTTGGGGGTAGTTCCGAAGGGAGAAATGGAGGAAAGTTCAAAAACAATAGGGCTCCGCGCGTCAATACACGTAATCGTTGTGTAAAATTTCGTTATGATCGGTGCAGGAGTTTTTGAGTTACAGTGGCGCATATCGAGGCGACGGACAGACAGATAGACAACAAATCAGTAAAGAATTGGGTTTCATCCTGTGAAGATCCATACCTTGAGAACCGCAACCATTCTGAACCGGCAAAATAGACTGGTTCCGATTCTCAAGGCATCGAACATGACAGGATGCGCTGTCTACATCGATTTTCTCTGTTCATTTTTGATATGAAAATTTAAGTATAATCCGGAAATTCATAAAAATTAAAAACTTTTGATTATATACAAATGTAAACATAAACAATTATCTGTAAATTTAAACAATATTCAAAGATATTACACAATCGAGGTCTCCTTCGTTTGCTTATACTTCTGGGAAATTTTAGGACCAAGTTTAACCGTAAACGCCACAAAAAGAAAACGGCATGGGAAGTGTGCAAAATTTAAAAATAGTTGTGCAAAATTAGGCTTCTCGAATGACATAAATTTTTTGAAAAATATTAACTGGGGGAGGGCAAACTTTTTTGAGAACGCTCTTGTGGGATACTGAAGGGTGTGCAAAATTGCGCAAAATAGACTTTTCGAATGACACAAAATTTTTTGAAAAATATCGACGGTAGGGGGGGGGCAAACTTGATATTTTCAGAATCTTCGTGTGGGTTAGAGGGAGGTGTGCAAAATTTTAAAATGGGTGTACAAAATGATGCAAAATTAGACCTTTATAATGACTCCAAAATTTTTAAAAAATATTGACTGGGGGGCAAACTTGATATTTTCAAAACCCTCGTGTAGGTTTCAGGGAGGTGTGCAAAATTTTAAAATGGGTGTGCAAAATTGTGCAAAATAAGACCTTTCTAACGCCACCAAATTTTTTTTAAAATGTTGACTGGGGGTGGCAAACTTGATATTTTCAGAACCCTCTTATGGGTTACAGGGAGGTGTGCAAAATTTTAAAATGGGTGTGCAAAATTGTGCAAAATAAGACCTTTCTAACGGCACCAAACTTTTTGAAAAATATTGACTGGGGGGGGCAAACTTGATATTTTCAGAACTTTCGTGTGGGTTACAGGGAGGTGTGCAAAATTTTAAAATGGGTGTGCAAAATTGTGCAAAATAAGACCTTTCTAACGACACCAAACTTTTTGAAAAATATTGACTGGGGGGGGCAAACTTGATATTTTCAGAACCCTCGTATGGGTTACAGGGAGGTGTGCAAAATTTTAAAATGGGTGTGCAAAATTGTGCAAAATAAGACCGTTCAAATGACATCATAATTTTAGAAAAATATTGACTGGGGGGGGCAACGTCAAGTTTGCCCCCCCCCCACAGAAAATGGGCTGTAGTTTCTCGTAGGAAGGTGTGCAAAATTTGATTTGTGGTGTTCAAAATTGTGCAAAATGTGTGCAAAATTTTGGCATAAAAATTTTTGAGAAAATCGATCTTGGGGGGGCAAACTTAACTGAGCCTGGGCTACATATATAAAAATTGTGGCGACAAAGAAACCAAACAGTTTTTGGAATTCTCTATCAATTTTTTTCCAAAATGCTATCAACAAGAATCACTTTCAAATGGACAAAATTTTTTTCCAATTTTTGGTTAGTTTATGATTTTATGTCAGCTGTTTTACATCATATTCACTTGACCTTGGAAAGCAACGAACTGCGTTTATAAGTTTTCTGAACTCCCAACTACGAACTTACAAATGCCGAACGCGAACTTCAACTGCGAACGCGAACGCGTTTATAAATTAAGCTAAAAGGAGGAAAGGTCAAGAATTATACAAGTTATTACTCATAATATTATCATTTTATTTGAGAACTCAATAAAACATGTATTAACCCAATTCAGTATTGAAATGTATAGTATGTAAATAAATTATTTGAGAACTCAACAACACATCAACTAAACAAATTCAAAATAACGGCTTGCAAATGAAAATTTTTTGTCATTTTATAATTCTTCAAACTTATGCATTTATTTTAAATGGCAGTGTCGATACGTACGCCCCTGCCACAGTGTTCGGCTCTGTCGTGGCCAATTACTTAATAATCGGACTCTACCATGGAAATCTGTGGAAAAGTGGTTTTGGCTGGCGCCTAAGTTGCCAAACAACGTTGCTGGAACAGCAAGTTTCTGCTACAAGAGCAAAGTTTCTTGCTAGAACTCGAATAGGAAAGTAATATTTAGTAGCCCTAACCAAAAAAATAGTGGCGCCAGCAAACAAATTTAGTAACCTAAAATTCTAGCAAAGAACTTTTCTGTCCCAGCTAAGAACATTGCTGTTCCAACAAGATGTTTTGGCTAAATAGGCGCTAGCAAAGTTGAAAATTTCTCAGTGTACACTCCAAAAAGCGTATGGATACAGCCAGAGAAAGTCTGGATGCGACCCAATCAATAAATGTAGTGTTTTTTAATGTATTTTTTTGATCGAGGGAAGCACAAAAAGCACTATTTTCGGTACTAATTGCAAAAACTAAGTACAATTTTGATTTAAAAAATAAAAATTTATCAACAGTTTTTTTATCACAAAATAAACACACGTAAGCTAATTAGGAAATTTATTTACCTAAAATCACAATAAAAAATGAAGCCACATTTTTTTTTAAGCGCAGATATTAGTAAATGGTGGGTTAGTAAAACTAGACCTCTTAGGTATTGTAACGCAATTAAAATACAAGAGCCTATTGCACGTTATTTCTCCTCGTAAAAAAAGTTAATTAAATTACTCCTAAATAAAAGCAGCGACCAAACACAACTGTCACCAAATAATGTTTAATGGACCGTGCTCACTTTAGGCGTCCTCGTGAATACGGTGATAGTGCATAAAAATCTCCGAAAATGCATAAAAATGGAGGAGAGAAAACAGAAGAGAAAACCGCAAAACGTAATGTTTTCCATCACATTGCTTCCAAGTTGGCCAGATTTTCAGGTTAAATTGCGACCTTTTCAATTGGTTTGAGTACTTGGACAATGTCTGACTATAGTTTTATTAGGGACTTATCAGTGCATAAAGTCGGCATAGCCTGTCTTTAATAAAGACAGAACTATTTTTGACAATTCCTAAAGAAGTTTCAAAGGATTCTGACATTGTTTTTGTCTAAATATGTCATCTTTTCTATCAAAATAATGTCGACTTTCATAATGTTTGTGCCTGCCTTTAACACAGAACGGCATTAACTTTAATTTGTGAACTTTAAGGATGGCACAATATGAGCATGTTTAGATGACATGTTTACATGACAATAATGTCAGAAACCTTTCAACCTTCGTGCGGAACTGTCAGAAATAGTGCCGAGTCAGACTATGCCGACTTTATGTACCGATAAGTTCCTATTATGTTTGCGATTGGTAGAAATCTGTGACAGAACTACACTGAAGAAAAGGATCACTATGGGTCAAGAAAAAATTCTCTTGAATAGAGCCAACCCAGAGGCAACCCCCCTGTGTCCTTGTTTCAAGATCATAATTATCTTAAATCAAAAGAAAATTGCTTGCAGCAAGAAAATTTTTCTTGTTGTAAGAAAAAAATGAACTTTAATTTAGGACACAAGGATCTTTTCCATAGAGGTTTTTGTCAAATTGAGAATAGGGGCCTTGTAGTATGTTTGAGAACAAAGTACACATTTGTTTAACTTATTAATTTACTTGTTTTCGCACAAGTCTGTGCCGTCAGAGGTCATCTTTCGGTAAGCGAATTTAAACACTCAAAACAGGGACCTCTTGGTTTAAGGACGAGATTTCTTTGAGACAAGATTAAAGACTCTTCTATCAAGAGCGAGAGTTAATTTAAGAATCCCCAAGAGATCCTTTTTTTAGTGTAATAAATATCATTGTGAAATATTATTTTCCGAAGAAAACATGAAAGTATTTATTTCTTTTTTGAAGGATAGTGTTAATGTATATTTGTAAATTTTTTCGCAATATTTTCTGACAGGTTGGGTCAGTGGCTTACCGTAAAACTATTAAAATACTGTTAATTTTTCATTAAGAGCACGAATTCAACGATATTATGTATAAATTTTGTGTTATTTTATAGTTTTTTAAATATTTTATAAAATGATAAATAAGTGGTGTCACATCAAAATATTAAAATACGACCTATACTTACTAATATTTTATTTGATGACTGAACGTATTAATTAAATCTATGGGCTTTAAAAATATAATCTTACTTATCTACTATTTTGCTAGGGCGACACATAAATTTTGCTTTTTTATGAAACTTAAGGCGGCTAAGTTTCACGAATGTCTAAAGCAAGTAATTGTTATTATCCTAACTGATGCGGAAAATTGTACTTTTTCGCACACGACTGCTACTAACCCTAAAGCCGCGGAGCGGAGTTCGGGCAAGCAATCAAGGTCGGGAAAGATACTTTACGCTTGAAGATATGCGTGCTGTGGGTCAATAAATGTAGAGAAGTTGGTGGATGTATTCGTTCAGAACAGAGCCAACATCATTTTTTGGGTTAAATTCATTAAAAAATACAGAACAAAATAATGTCATATGAGAGCTAGCAAATATCAAAATTATAAAACGGCTTTAAGATGATTTCCAATTAAATTGAAAAAATAAACAGTATTTTAATAGTTTTATGGTGCGCCACTGACACAACCTGTCGAAAAAATCTACAAATGATTTGATACGCCGCTGTAGCCAAACTAAATGCCTCACCAAGTTTTAAGATGCATTTTTTTAAAGCCCTTCTACAAACCTACAACATATCAAAAAAATTTCAAAATCGCCCGATGTTTGGGTTACATGGGCCGGTGTGCGGGGTTCAATTTGCAATTCACAAGGATAGATCGACCTCTCTTACATAAAGGGAAACATTATTTTAAAAAATATTTTTTTACATCCTTAATAATACACAGCATTAAATAATAGTTATTTATGTATCTGCGCCCGCGTCGTGAAAATAAAGACCCGAGGCGATAGGCGAGGGTTTTTAAACGCTGAGGTCGTTAAACGCAATTTAAGAACGAGATACATACAATATTTTATGCACAACCGTGTGTTTTAGAAGAAAAAAGACTTCATTAATTATTTCACAAAAAAAATTGTTGGTCTAAAGCTCTCTAATATTTTGACAACACACGAATCACTATCAGTAAGCGGGCGGCCGGTCTATTCATGTCACTTTTTAATCAAACAATCTGACAAAAACATTGCAACTATGTTGGGAATTTCCCAGCAAAACGTAGCAACCAAATAAACAAACTGAGTGTCACTTGAGAAGTTTCTTCTAAATTTTTGAGGAACAGAGTTCATGAAGTCTCCCCGGGAATATTCTGGATGCCGCCAAGGAGGCAAAGAAAGACCTTTTGCTCACGAAAACCAGAAAACTTTACGAAAAGGTATATACAGACCGCTTCAAGCTACTGCGAACATAGGGCGGAAGAAGTCTAATTTGCCAGTGTACGTACATGCAGAGACACCGCACACCTATCAGTGAAGCAACCAATACTCAGGCTTGCGATCACCACTTGCATGACTTTCCTTTGGTATTTAGTACGCCTCTAACCACGGTGCTGTGTGGAGTGTAGTCAATGAAACCGGAATTTGGTCAATAAATACGCAAATTTTTATAACGTAATTTTCTTATTTTTTGTCACTGATAAATAAGAGCGTTTTATTGTCAACTTCTCAGATTTATCAGTGACGACGTGTTACAATGAAAATAATAAGGAGAAACAAAATAAAAGCAAGTTCTCAAAATAAAATAATACATTCTAAAAACCAAAAAGATTCTCCCAGTCAAAAAAAAATTAAAGCAAATGTTCGAAAAGTCCTCCTTGCTCGGCTAGACAATATCCGAGCCTACTATAAAAACCCCTTCTAACGTTTCCAAGCATGTTAGGGGTGATAATTTGAAAAGCTTCTTCAAAAACAGATAGAAGTCATTAGGAGCAAGATCGGGAGATCGAGCTGGCCATAAAATAGTTCCCCGTGTACTTATAACCCGATTAGGAAATACATTATCAAGATATTCCCTAACAAGGCCAACATTGTGAGCGGAACAACCATCTTGTTGAAACCATGTTTCACCAAATCTTACACCTAACAACTGCCTAGCAGTTGGAATAATGTGCTGCTGCAGTAGATCCAAGTATCTAGGACCATTCAAATTGCAATTGCCGTTAATAAAAAATGGCCCAATTACGTGTTCCCCTATAATACCCTCCCCCAAACATTTAGTTTTTGGGAATACTGTGTTCTTACGTCAAAATACAAATGCAAATTTTCCCTCGACCAATATCGAACGTGTGTTGGGTTATGACGATTTGACCATTTGACCATCTGCACTTTTTCGGCAACTTCGTAGACATCCATTTTTGGTTTTAAAAATGTATTATTTCAATTAAGAACTTACCCATCTGTTTCTCGAGCAAGGCAGAAATAAAACAAAATAATAAAAACAAAATGAATTTCCAAAAGATAACACTGCAGCGTGCTTCGAATCCACCTCGGTCGTACGGCACGGAGAGTAAATTGGACTTGATTCCCCCTATGTTCGCAGTAGCTTGAAGCGGTCTGTATAAAGACTATTTTTTGTGGTGTTTATAGAAGAATATTGCTGAAAGTGGATGCCTAAATCTAAAAGAAGACACTTTGCTGGCGTACTTCAGTGAGAAGGCGAAACGAAACAAGCCCTCTTCCCTTTCGAGCTATTACAGTATGTTGAAAACCACTATTAGTTTTAACAACAACGTCGACATGCACTTCGAGAAAACGACCATCCCCATCCCCTTATGAATTTTTCAAACTGCAGCAACTGCATCTCCAATTTTAAGTTGGATTGATTTGTAACCATAAAATTATGTAAAAAATCTATGAAAAAACTGAAAAAAAACGTATCTAGGTAAAAAGTCTCTTTGTTTTGAACGAACAAAATGCAAGCTAAACAGAAAAAGCAAAATTACTATCAAATTTAAGTAAGCTCTAGGGCGTTAAAGTGTCACTTATCGCTCAAAAACGCGAGCGATAAAAGACATTTTAACTCCCGGTTGTGCATAAACAATTTTACTTATTTTTAATCAAATCGAGTCGCCCAAACGTAGACACACTATTTACCGTTAGTTTTCTACCAAAAATAAAAATTGCACGTGCCAGCAAACCTGACAAAATATAAATATCCCCGGAACGACCTAATCTTCAGATCTTGTCAGGCGATTCAACAAGTTAACACGATTTTACGAAATTGTCGTTCTTGTAACTGGTAATCACTTTTAAAGATAAGAAACATCACACGAAATGATGAACTGTTTTTATGTTACTTTATTTTACCTGCTTTTTTTTCGTAAACTTTGTCAGGAGTGTTGAGATTTATTTATAGGGTGGAAGAGTTTTTGTTATGATTCGAGGAAGGTGTAGGTCTGTATGAAACGTGGGGTCAAGTTTGTTGAGAAATTGCCCAAAATTTTAACAAAATATGGTTGCAGCAAGAGGTAAATCTGAAATCTGACACTGTTCTTTTGAGGAAAGATCAAAACAAGAATGATTTACAACATTTAGAAAACTAGCAACAATACAATTCCATGATATCTTAATTACAAGCAAAGCCATTAGCGACTTTTCCATGACTGTCAGACGAAGGATGGTGTATTGTTGGCTCCAACTTGCTAATTTTTTTAAAACTTTAGTTTGGTAGCCATGTAGAGATTAATTTCTTTGGTGATAGGTGAAATTGCTTAAAATTTTGGTAAAATATGGTTGCAGTAAATGGTAAATCTGACATCTGATACCTTTTTTTGTGAAGACGGATGAAAATAATAATGATTTAAACTTTTAGATAAAATTGGCAACGGTCATTTAAATTCTGTTGTCAATTACAAGGAAAGCAATCAGAGGCGGTTTGCGCATTTTCATTAGCAAATGGGGTGGGGGTGAGCAATTCTAGCCTCTAGATTTGGAGTTGTGCGTGAGCACTTACGTGTCAGTAGACGTGTTGAAATTTATTTCTGGGATGGAAGAGGTTTTTTTATGATTCGAAGAAGGTGCCGATGCCGGTCTGTGTGAAACCTGGAGAAATTCCTCAAAATTTTGTCAGAAAGGACCAAAATTAGAATGATCTATAAGATCTAGATAATTAGCAACAATATTAAAATGAAAAACCTTTTCGTCAATTTGTAAGCACTAAAACTGCTTAAACAGTACCGAGTAAATAACTGTACTGTAGTAAATTTTTCATAGAGACTTACTACAGACTATTGGAGTATCGTACTTTAATTTGACTAACAAATTAAACTAGTGAAATGTGCTATCGCACCTATTAATAACAACCTCTTAAAATATGACTTTCCATACCTATAGAGAAATAAACAAATGACAGTCTCTCTAACTTATGCGCACGTCACATCCTCAAACAATACCATCCCAAAAATGAAATATGGCGACGGGCATGGGCATCATTAGCATGAAAGGGTGTCAACCAGGATAACAATCGATTTTTTAATAATTCCGATTTTATAGAATCAGCAGACACATACAATAAACGATGGAAAATAATTATTCAGTCGGAGGTATTAATGATAGCAACAGAGTTTTAGGCTCACAAATAACACTAGGCAGCAAATTTTGTTTTTTTTCTTTAATTTCAATTGTTTATGACTGAAAAAGACACAAAATAGAAATACAGAACAGTACTGTAGAGTTTCAATTTATAAAAAAGTTTTTGACAAAATCATAAAATAAAGGGTCAATAACGAGAGTATTTTTAACCTCAACATATTCATACCAAGTTTTATACAACCTGAAGCCAAAATCAGGGAAAAATTAACTAATGTCATTTTCAAATACCTTAAAGTGTTTAATTAATACAAAACACATATTCTTGAACTTTTATTGGGAGAAGTCAGTAAGTATTTGGAAACAATATTGATCAGAATTAGGCAAAAGCTTAAATCAAAACATATATGATAACTAGCAAAGATTTTTGTGGGAAATAAGAACAGTGATTGTTTTTGTATACTATTTTTATTCATTCGCTATGTTTCGACGACAGGCTTTGAATTAAATTGTACACAACAATAATTTACAACAACAATAAACTTTTTAGATCTCAAACAAAAGTATTTAGCTGTTAGGCTTTTTTTATAGTTTGTTTATAATTACACAACCCACATTTAAATTTTTGACGAAAATATTTAGAAAATCAAAAGTAGGGCATAAATTGCGGCCCTGGAATACCTTTGATATTTACGGTATTAGTTTAATTTTGTGTTAACAATGGCATTTGTAATGTCACTTTCTTAAAAATTTTCGCCTGCTGCGCTTTGAAACCATTTCTATATCTACAATTTTAGTTTAATTTTATATCACGCATTTTTCAGTGCATTTTTCTTTAAAATTTTCGCCTGCAGCGCTATGACACGTTAATATTAACGATTTCAGTTTAATTTGACTAAAAAATTGCATTTTGAATGTAATTTTCTCAAATTTTTGCCGCATTTCAACATTTTTTTCTAAATGTGTATGAAATAAACAACCTAAAATCTGAGTACCACCCCCCCTAGATTTTAGGCCAAATCGGCGCTTGTAGTTACTAAGATTTGTATGATTGATATATTTCTCATGAAAGCTATGCTTTCACTGGGGCCGCCACTGCAAGTAGTGAAATTTTGTGAAACTAGTTTAAATTTTTATTTTATTTTTATAAATCTGATTTAAAATTCTGATTTTTTTGCAAAACTTGGTGTTGGTATATTTTTTACAAATTTTGTCTTTCACCAAATTCAGCAAAAAATCAAAATCTTCCCCAGACATTTGTAGAAAAATTTTTAACTGCTGTGGATCTTCGATCTAAATTCACAGAGCAGCTTCTCATATATACCTAAAGTAGATCTCCGCTGAATTCATTTTCTGACCCAAATTTTTCTAAATTTGTTTTTTTTTTAACTGAATATATGTCACAACCGCAGCACCCACTTGCTGAGACGACATTTTTCTGGAAGTCTGTGTACACGTTACTGAAGCAAACGAACTTGAAACAGTAATTTGCCGCAATAAATTTCAAAACAATTAAGTAGCATTTACACAGGCGAATATTCCTTTGATCTTCGAAATGCCGACAAACATTCGGGCCAAAAGGTTCGGGGTTCGGGTAAAAAGGTTCGTGGTGTTCGGACAAAATTTGCTGAAAGAAATATTTGGAATAAAATAAATATTAGAAAAATTATTTATCATCATCTTCATTGAACTGAATTGTAATATAAAAACCTTTCCTACGAAAAAACGATTTGACGCACTTGATAAAAAATAATGAGGATTACTTTAATAAATTTTGTGGGGTTTTGGTGGTGGGGTTTGGTGTTGTGGTTTTGTGATGGGGTTTGGTGGTGGTGTTTGGTGATGGGGTTTGGTGATGGGGTTTGATCATAAATCCTAAACACTAATTTAAGGAAAGACAAAAAAGTGATAAAGCATAGCAACAATTAGGTACAAATTTTGTTAGTAGACATCTACCAACCTCACAACCTACCACCCAGCAAATAATAATTTCCGTAGGCTTTTACTATTTAATCGAAAAATAAAATAAAATATTTTTGGTGTTCCAATTTAATTTCAAGAATTAAGGTCAGTGATGTGAGACCAAAAATATTATCTATTCCCACTTTAAAAAATATCTTTCCAAAAAATCTTGCGAAAATTTGCCGGAATGTTCGTGGCAAATGTTCGCTGCAAATGTTTTTCTTCGAAAAGGGTTCGCCAGATTTGGCCCAAATTTTTGGACGAACCTATTCGCTCTGTGTAAATGCGCCTTTAGATTTAGTATTACAGTGTAGACACGCCGGTAAGTACTTGGAAAAAACTTTCGCAAGTTACGTGCAAGTGGACATGAGGCTTTAGGGAGTGTCCTTTGATATGTTCGGTAAGAATAGGATTAGTTTTGCTACAGATAATTTGGTTTATGTCAGATATTGTCGGGGATTTTCAAAATTTTCCTGGTTTCCTTGTTTTAATATTGCAGAAAAAGTTGTAGTGCCGCCTTTCTGATGAAGCCTAGAAGTTTTGAAAATATAACTTTGGCCCATAGAACAAAACGCTGCAGAAAACATAAACTTAAACTTAAGTCCCGCTAAAAATGGTCCTTTCCATTAAAGCACACTTTTGCCCCATACTAACTATATCATGTATCTCAAGCACTTCATCCTAGGCCACTCTTGAGGACTTAATTATTTCTTGTATTATTTTTGTTGCAAAGTTGCTCACAGCTTCGTCACTTAACCAAAAAGTATCAGATAATTAAACAGCCGATTGAGTTGAATTAAATGAAATCCAAGCAAGTATTCCACCGATTCCCGTAACGTTGCCAGCTTGTGTTGCATCAGTGGAATCGATCCAAACATTAAGATTTGTTCTTCCACTAACACACAAACCATGATATACTTTTGGTATCCGGACCTCTTCTGCCTTCAATTTCTCCTATTATAAAATATTCAAGTTTAGGTTTTTGATGATGAATAAAACTTAAAGATCTTAATCTATTCTGAGCATTACGTAGGCTCTCCATTTGAGATATCCTGGGTATTCTAACTATAACATCGATAAGAATTTTTTGATTGATAAGTTATAGTTCTGATATTTATTAACAAAAATATGCAGCTAAAACAATCTTTAAAAAAATAATAAAATATTTGGAACTCAAATTTTCACCTTGAGCAATAAAAATACGTCATCATCATTGAGACCCTTTTTAACAATAAGTTGCCGAACTCTATACATTATTAATGGCATTCGAACATTCAAATGATTATATGGTAAATAGGGAAACTATTGTGGCTTGTCACCCAATTCTCGAGACGTTTTTGATTTGCCGTCCAAAAATTGAACGGATGTCATTAGTTTTTGGTTCGAAAACTATAATAGGCTAACGGATACGTAGATTGAAAGTGTCATCGATGGTATATTAGAATCGAATGAATTAATACTGTGGTCTCAAACTTTTCATCGGTTTTTATTGATGATTTGATTTTGTAGGTTTTGATTGAAGAGTGTCAATATTTGAAATTGATTTAAATGGAAAAAATAAAACCAATACATTAAAAATTAACAGAAAATATTGAACATTTTATTAAAGTTATAAAGAGTCTGAGGGTATAGGTACACTTGATTTCTAAAAGTGTATAATATATACGGACTACCAGCTAAAATGCCTAAAAACTTCAAAAGTACGACAATTTGTCATATTGTTTAAAAAAGGTCTCTAAAACTGAAAATATTTTTTAACTGAAATTAAAGGCAACCTTATTTTTATATTAAATTTTGCATAATACTAAAAAATCAGCAACAATAATGTTTTAGTAAAGTCTTTATTAAACAATATCAAATTACCACTCGAGTAACGGACGAAGGCTGTTCTATAAGGAGGGCGGTAAGCCATTTTGGAGTTGATAAAATAACAATAATACGATGAAAACAGCGCTGGATTGAAAACAATTCGACGAATAGGAAACTTGGATTAGGACAAAAACAATGGTAAAATTAATACTAATTATTTTAACTTAAAAAATAACTAAAATAAATAATTTAGTATTTAATAGGATCACCATTTTTCTCTATTACAAGCTGCAAACGTCTGGGCATTGAAAAGGTTAAATTTTGAAAATACTGATGGTCTTCTGAGAGCTGATCCAATGCGCGATAAATTCTTCAGCATTTCGTGGTCTCCAATTCCTTTGGTATATGATTTTAACGATTCGACCCCTTAAGGCGCAATTACACAGACGAACATGCTCAAACAAAAGCTCGTGCAAAAGATCTAAAATTTTTTGCGTGAACATTTTTGTGAGCTTTTCTTTGAACATTTTGTTCGGGTAAATTTTTGAGCAAATTATTGCTATCTGTTTTGGAAACATATTTTTAAAGGTGAGAATAAATAAAATTTTACATCAGTGATCAGTGATCTCAATTCTTTAAAAAAATGGAACACCAACTTTTATTTTAAATTTTTGTGAAAAAAAGCCGACGGCAAGCGAAACATTATTCTTGGCTATCAGTTTTGTCACATGGATTAGGGTTACTTATAATATTTTTTTCTTAGGATTTTTCCCGGATTTTTTTGCCCGGGGGTTTTTTTGGGATTTTCTTTCGAGTTTTTTTTTAATTCCAAGGGTTTTTTCCTAAATTCAAAAAACAACCCAGGAAAATTTTTCTTGTCCAAAAAACTCAAAAATTGCACTTTTAAGCGGTAATCCGCGCCTCACGTTTATGAGGAGTGGTGGAGAGGGGATTTTTTTTTAAACATATTTTTGTAACTTTACTTTAACCTTAGCTTTGATTGTTTTTTTTTAATTCCTCACACCAGATTTACCTAGTTAGCTTAAGACCCCAACGGTTGCTGAAAAAAGTAAAAGGTTTATGAAAATGCTGAAGATAGATATTTACTGTCAATTTAATGTAATAATCAAGGTCGATTACTGACACTGAACAAACTATATGCAAAGGAGCAAAATTCCGATTCAGAAGTCTAGTCTATTACTGCTAAATTATATTTTTTAGACAAGGGTCGGGTTCGTAGGGTTGTAAAAGTGGGTAATAAACGGGTATTATTTAAACCGAACGTGCTTTTGTTCATATATTTGAGATTTAATAAAATGTATATAGGTTTTTTAATTTGACTTAATTATTATTGTATTGTGTTTTAAACTAGGAAGTAAAATAAAGAGATATTCTTTTAAACGTAATTTTTTATCATTACATTTTACAGGCAACAGCAATAAATAAGTGCCAATTATTATTTTTTTATTCTCGTTTTGTCACAACCCCAAAAAAGTTACAAGTATACTGGCATATCCCCTATAAAAATCAGGTCAATCGAAGTTGCTTATGAGGTAAAATGTGAATTTCGACATCAAATCGTTTTTCCGTCGGAAAGCACTTAATTAAAAATACCTTGTTTTAAAACTTAGTCTTTCTATTTTCAGTTAAGTTCAATGAATTCCCATAAAACTATAAAATTTAAATTTGTAAGAAATTTCTATACCAATATTTCTTCAAACAAATTTTGCTTAACATTCTCTCCAAAATTTCCGTGAGTCTTTTTGTACGAGATTTTGCTCGAACTTTTTTTTGAACATTTTGCTCAAGAGGCTCGAGTAAGTGTTTGTCGGCATTTCAACATCAAAGGAAAGTTTGTCTGTGTAAATGCGCCTTAATATTTTCCATTGGGTTAGGGTCAGGCTGTTGGCTGGCCAAGGAAGTGTTTCTATATTATTAAACTTTTCTATATTATTAAACTGTGCCTAAACCGTCTTTGGATTTTACTTTCCTCCTCACCCCTGTTAATATCAATCATGAAAACAGAAAAAGCTATAAGATTTCTTTCACATCTGCCTCTTCACAAAAATGCTTTGTCCCATATGCCATGAAAGTTACTTTTCTTTTTTTTAATTTACGGACAGGAGATTAATTTTTTTAATTTTGTTTTAAATACCATAACGTTTGCCCGTTCACCACAACCAAAACAAGCATAATTACTGTTTTACAGCATTTCTATCACTTGCAAAATAACAATAACAAAATAACAAACACAGATATGTAAAATACGTAAAAAATACCAATTTTATTTTACAATTGTTTTTGTGGGTTGGTTTGGGTTGTTTTTTTGCCACCATCATATGCAGGTTTTCCAGGAAATTCCAGTAACTTGTGAAAATGAGAAAAAAAATTCCTAACAAAAGCTTTAATTTAATTTAGAACTGGTGCTGCCATCTGCCTTTTCTTTATTCAACCAAAAAATAACCGTATCAAAACGGATCCAATAGTAAATAGAGCCCTTCTTCCTAATCTATAAGCAACACATCTAGCTCCCTCTACACGCAAGCGACAAAACCTACCACATACAAAGTATTGATCCAACCGTAGTTTTCCAAGTTTAGTCGAGCCGCGAATATCAATATTAAAACAGACTCGATACAGAATAAGTGGAATGAGCTAGTCCAGGAAAGTAAAAATAGGTGGAATGATCATCATCATGACACTGAGAAAATATTGTGGTCGCCACAGCTAAAATTTTCACTGACGCAGCCAAATTACTCTCTACCTATAGCGCCAGCGAAGCAGTTTGCTATGTTAGTAAAGTTCACTTTTCTGATTGTTATCCTTTAACAATCTACTTATTTAATGATCGCTGCTGTCTTAGGAAAGAAACTTTGCTGTCACACGAAAGTGTCACAAAAGAGAATATTTCCTAGAAATAAAAAAATCTAAAAACGCTTTCTGTTGCAGGACAGATATTTTGCTACTTTTGACAAACATTTTGTTGAAATTAAAATCAAAGTGCTTTTTGCAGGCACACATAAACCTTCTGTCATAGAAGCTTTTTTTATACACCACAAAATTTACAGGAGAGTGTTTTTGTAGAACTGGAGAGTATTTTTGTGTACTAAAATGTATTTTTTTCCAAAATAAGGAAAAATATATAGGGTGTTCCATAAAAACCGCACTTTTTTATTGCCTATTAACTCCTCCACGTTACACCTCCTCAAAAATGTTTATATAGTACACTGCATATTTTACCTTGGGGTATACTATCAGTAAGTATCACTTATTAAAATGGGTTAAAAAATAAAAACGCTATGATAAGCCTTTGAATTATTACAAAAAAAATAAAACGATTTATTTCTTATTCCTGCGCCTTTCTTGTTAGTAAGACAGTGACAGAACTTGCGTTATAACAAAAATTGCGACTATTGCAGTGACTTTTCCCAATTACTTACAAACCACGCATTTAAATTTTGTGCGTTTAGACACCTGAAAATGTGCAATTTTTCTTCCTTATCAAAATAAAAAGACACATTCACAGAATTATGACCAAATTTATGCTTACGAGTGGGGTAACTGCAAAAGGTTTTTTCATTAAAAAAAAAATCGTTTTTAAAGTGACTTTTCCATTATCTCAGAAAATGTGCCGAGCCCCCCCAAATCGCACAATTATGCTGCAATTTTGTAAGGGAAGAAGCCTGGCGTCGAGGTGAGCGAGGGTACCAAGCACCAACCACCCCCAAAGATTTTCACTCCTTAACCTATGCACCAACTGAAGAGTGTCGCCTCCGATATTCCGAAATTTCCTCGAAACCGCTTTAGCGATGATATCCGAAATTACCCGAAGTCGTAAATTTCTTATCTCGGGAATCACGTAGCACCTGTGGACCTGTGGTTAGAAATTTCTCTCCTTTGATGATAAAGCAACTGTCGCGAAGACGACTTTCCAATTCCACCATGATTTTTGAAAATGCTGCAGACTTTTCTGGGGTAAAAAAGCGACGCAGCTGTACCTGCCAATATTGTTAAGGGCAGTTTAAATTATGTACTGGAAAGTGAACTTCTCAACTACAAGAAAATTAAAAACAAAAGATCAAAAGATTCTGGGTGGAAATAACGAAAATTCAAACCTGGATGAGCATCCCACAAGGAACACACAAAGGACCAAAGTGAAAAGAGAAATGATTAAACGATGTTTTGCCTTGGGCAACCAACGTAGGCTCGTCAGTGGTCCCACTGGTCACCCTCCCCATACATCATTAAACATCATCATACACTTTGATTTCCAACTTTGAATCACTCACACATAGGCATCGTTGCATCGTTCCGCCCTCGTACTTATTCAAGTTACCTGATACGGATTCGTCTTGGCGTGTTAATAGTTATGCTCCTAAGGCAATTAAAAACAAAAAGAAAGTTAAAAAACCTCCAAATCAGTTACATCAACCGAAAAGAATCTAAAAACAAAAGATCTTGGGTGGAAATAACGAAAATTAAAAACTGGATGAGCATCCCACAGGGTATGATGATGTTTAATGATATATGGGGAGGGTGACATCGTTTAATCATTTCTCTTTTCGCTTTGGTCCTTTGTTGTGTTCCTTGTGGGATGCTGATCCAGGTTTGAATTTTCGTTATTTCCACCAACTACCAACAACCAACGAATAATAATAATTTTACGACCATCTCAACACGATTTTAATGATTCATTTACGGTCCTGGGATAATAATAAAGCTTAGACGTAAACCACAAGATGGCATGACAAGCGATAAAACTTTATAAGAGCACTAATTGACGCAAAAATGTGAATTATTTTTTTATATTTTGAAGACAATAAATATTTATTAAACGTAAATGAATTCAATACAATTTTAGTACCTAACCAAGTCCCGTTAAATTGATATATTACACATTTTTAAGAAAAAAAAACCTTAATTGTTCTTAAAAAGATATATGAAAAGTCCCTTAGTAACCTTATTTGTTTTGACGTTTTAGATAGAACGTCACTGAAGCTTCAGGTTATGAATGAGTATTCGCGTTTGATATTTTTAATAATTTTTGATATTTATGATGACATTTTCATTGGTCGTAGGTAAAGGATAGTACACTAACCCCCAGATGCACCGTAAAAATATTCGGATTAGTTTAGCTAATCCGTGCTTCCTCTTTGTTCATTTATGTGGGATCAAGAGAGAAAAAAAATGGATTAGATAGCCAATCGCGATGAAGTGCCTACAGTGCATTTAGGGGTAACTCGCATGTTATAGTCATGACAGGCTCACAGACCGAAAGGGGTGTTATTCAAAAAATCATAAGTTTCTTATTTATTAACCGATTTTTCTCAAAATAATTTTAATATATTTATGATATAGCGGTCTTTTGGAGTCGTCATCAATACTAGTATTTTTGACGTTTGCGTACCGAAAACAAAATATTTTCTTTAAATCTTAACTTTTTTACGTGTTTTTTGAAATTTTCCTAAAAACCGTGCACTTAATAAAAAAAAAACTTAAAATAAAAACATGCTCACATTTGAGACGCTTTTAAAATGGGCACCAATTCTGTGCTAGGTTAATTGGTTTCCGAGAAATATTTAAAAAACCTTAAAATTCTCCTATGGCTACCCCCAGACAGAAAAATTTCACTTTTTCACGAGTCATTAAAGCTCCTATAAAAGTACGAAAATCAAGGACAATTTATGCTCCCCCAACTAGTAAACGTATAAATGTAAATTTTAAATTTTTGTTTAAAAATTAAAGACGCTCTAGGTACCTAAAGTTGTGTTCTATGCAAGTAAATAAAATACTACCAAACGTTGGTATTTTTTTTAATTTAAAATAAAAACAATATTTATCTTAGTACTTAACATACTATAAGATATTTAATATTGTTATTTATTTTGTAAAATAAATTTATTTACTGAAAATACTGACTGGGCAAAAAAACAAAAATGTTTGCGAAAATTCCGAAAAAATGACTATGCGAATTTCTTCGGAAAGAGCCATATTTTTGCCGCACCTTAGTTGAAGTAATGATTTTGGGACCGTTCACCATTTTGTATTAAAGATGGCCGACAAAAATATTATTTAAAAAATCATTAAAAGTTTGCATTTAGCTACCGAGTTCGTAGCGCTCATCGACTTTCAAATTCCCTGAATTTTCCAGGTTTTCCCTGACCAATTTTCTAAAAATTCCAGGTTTGTGCCATATATATTTCTGTTAAAAAGCAAATTTTTTATAAGAGAGTAATTACTTCCCCAATAAAATTATAATATACAGTTTTTGTTCCTTAACCAATTTTTATTCATTTAAAGAGGTACAAGAAAAAATTTTACTATTTTTTTACACACACGTCAAAATTCCAAGATTACATAAAAAAAAGTTAAAAAGCTAAAATTAGGTTTTATATTTTATTTTGACTCCCCTGTAATTTTTTACGTTTGACAAGGTACCACTCATAAAACTCGGCTTATTTATATGATAGTAACATTAGCTCCCCAAATAGCACATGTCGTCCTCAGGACGTCCCATTAAGGTCCGAACATCCCGGTCCCAAGGACGTCTGCTTGGGACCAATGACGTCTTTAGGACGTCCCTGGGAGGTCCAATGTTACAATTTACTAATTTAACGTACGACAAAGGCGTCTCTGGAACGTACACAAAAAACGTATATACAGCATATATTCATTCATTTTGATCTGCTATAATTTACATTTATGTAGAGAAATAGTCAATAATTGGTTTCAGTTTCAGTTTCACGGTCTACAGCACATATTCAGAGATGGCTTTTGTCGGACGTTTTGTGGACCAATTTTTTTGTAACATCGAACCGTCCCAGGGACGTCCGGTGGGGGCGTCCCACGGATGTTTTAGCGACAGATGTGTGTTACTTGGGTCAAACTCAACCAAAGTTCTAAAATTTATAAAACTTGGTTAATGAACATAATAGTTATTAGAAAATCAAAACACTCCAATTTAAGATTTTAAATATATATAATAAAAAAAATAATCAGAAACATCGGAGTGGAACCAAACTCACCCCTATCTACTTATAATTTCAAAATGGCGGCGAATCCACAAGAAATTTTTTCACATGAACTGTTATGAACATGAACTTCTTCCTGCTGTATACAAAATTTGACTGTCCATTCAGTTTTATAAAAGAAATCGACATTTTCTGACTATTTTATTGGGGTAATAGGTATAGGATCATGAAATTAAAAAACAAGCGAGTCAAAAAAGTCGAAATCTTTTCCACTCCATTTTTTACTTTGATGTCGTTTTTTTAGCAAAAATTACTTTATCTTTAAATTGTTTTTTCACTCCTGTGGCACTCCACCATCAATAATTATATAAATCCAGTCACATCGACTATTTTCCATAAAAAAACAAATTTCTCTGAGCTTTAACCAGACCTTTTAAATAATTTCCGTGAAAGAAATGTGGAGTACGTTATGCGAACTAAGCCTTATGTACTGACTGCATAAAGAAATCCTATTCTGATCAGTTATTTGCACTTTATAAAAATAAAGAACCTCCATTAACCTAGCGACCCCACCCCAAGAAAATTAAAATTTAGTTGTGCCATAATTATGTGCTAATTTCGTCTGTAACCAAAAAATTTTGTGCTCCTCTGGTTTCTAAGAAAATCGAAAAAGAAAATAGGGTAGCTAGGTTAATATTAACTTAGCAACCCCAGCAGGAAATATGGCGTGATACTTTTCCGCACGCAACGGCAGTTGCACGAATGACGCGGAGCAGAGTTCGGGCAAGCCGTCAAGGACGGAAAAGACACTTTTCGCACATGTCATGTTATTTTAAATAATTAAAAAAAAAATGCATGCGGGAAAAATACTTTCCCGCACGCTTTGAGCGAAAGACGCAGGGTAAATCCATTCCCGCATGGCAGTGTGCGAAAAATTCAACTTCCCGCACGCAAATGCGTGCGTAAAAATGTACTTTTACGAACGCTAGTAGGAAAAAATTATTAAGCACCATTTTATAGGGTCTAAAATTGCCTTTAAATTACTGTATCTCTTAACCTCATAGGCCACTTTTTTATATAAAAATGCACAACCCCCAAGACAAATTTCGTAAATCACATGTCGGCCCATTTTAAACCGCCACATTTAGCGTACCGCCGACTTTTAGCGGAAACCACTAGTCTTATTTTATTCAAAATGGCATCGCCTTTTGATTTTCATACTTTTTTAGGGACTTTGATGACTTTCATGAAAAATACCCATCGATATATTAACCGTCGATGAAAATACCCCTTGCGGCCAACTTTAGTTCAAAATGGCCGGGGTAAAAAAAACTCAAAGATCTTTCAAAAGCTTATTTTGAGAGCTCTTGTGCTATTAGTTAACATTTCGAATGTATTTTCATTTTTCCTAATAGTTATTTTCATTTTTCCTTGGAGCTATAAACTATGATAACATCTTAGTTAGCTCTGAGGAACAATGAAAGTATGAAACGTTAGCTAAGTGAATGAGTCTTTTTATATGTAGCAACCCCTTCCTTTAAAATATAATCCAATAATCAGTGGCGTACGCAGAAATTGTTCCAAGGGGGCTTGAGTAACAGAATAGTGTCAGTTTACCATTTTATTGGTGATTTTTGGGAAAAACTTAATTTTTATTTATGGTTTTCGGTGACTCTGGGGGGGGGGGCGAGGGGAAGGAGCTTAAGCTCTTAAGCCACCCTCCTGCGTACACCGGTAAGTATACTTTTTTCTCCCTTGTTTATAATTTTTGTGAAAAAAGTAAGTAGCAGAAAATTATTTTCGGATCGAATTTTACATGCTGCTAAAAAAATATCATTACTTTGAAATTACCCTGTATAAACAAACAATTTTCGCATTAATTTTGCATTAGGAAAGCCACTTATTTTGATCAGACGGGTTGTAAATTTTTAACTATTTAATAGAAAGTTTACGATATACATGCATGGTGGTTCTCGAGTACTTTTGGATGGTTAAAAGCAAAAACAGTTTTAAAAAAGTCTGTGAAAAAAATATTTGCAGATATTTTAATAGCTGTTAATTATTATTATCAATTATTTTTTTTTGGGCTTTGGCCTTATCTACGGTCCCGCGGCTTCGACTTACACGGGTGCAGATGTACTCCCCACCAACTGCGAAGTTAGTAGAAACGGTGTTGCGCATCGTGTGCTCTGAGCAAACGTAATGATCCAAGAATGACCGCGTTCTGCATTGCGCCAGCTTTGTCACAGCAGGCTGGCAAGGTCTTGAGAGCTGAGAGTAGTGTTTGCGGCGCACCTCCGAGAGCTCCAATTACCAAAACCACTAGCTTATTATTATTTTTTTTGGGTTTGGCCTTATCTGCGGTCCCGCGGCCCTGACTTACACGGCTGCAGATAGGCCAGGTGTTCCATTCACCGTTCTACTCCCCACCAACCGCGAGGTTAGTAGAAACGGCGTTCCGCATCGTATGCTCTGAGCATACGCAATGATCCGAGGATGACCGCTTTCTGCATTGCACCAGCAAGGTGTTTTGCCTTGTCACGGCAGGCTGGCAAGGTCTTGAGAGCTGAGAGCAGTGTTTGCCGTGCACGTCCGAGAGCTCCAATTACCAAAACCACTAGCTTATTATTATTATTTTTTTGGGTTTGGCCTTATCTGCGGTCCCGCGGCTCCGACTTACACGGGTGCAGATAGGCCAGGTGTTCCATTCATCGTTCTACTCCCCGCCAACCGCGCAGATGCAATAATCCGAGGATGACCGCTTTCTGCATTACGCCACCAAGGTGTTCTTCCTTGTCACGGCAGGCTGGCAAGGTTTTGAGAGCTGAGAGCCGGAGAGTGGGGAATTCGAAATTCCAGTAAATTCTGGTTCTATCATTCTCCACTATGGACGGAATATCAGAGGGGAAATATGGCAACACTGGAGTATCATCAATACCGTACGAGTGCCTTAGGTGGTAATCCAGTACCGTAACGCCGCATTGTGTCGATGGATATACGCGGAGACCGCATACCGCCCGCAAATAGACAGCAAATGATATAGGGTCTCCGGCGCCCTATGACAGGCCCTACAACTTGTGTCAGGAACCTGTATACCCATCACGCGACTTCGGTGTTACAAAATGTTGATGACTTCATCTTGGCAAGCAACGATGAACCCCCGCTTTAATGTACCAGACCTTAAGAATGCAAAGCTTAACTTTGTGGATAAGCCAGTGTTTTCAATGGTTTTAAAGAAAACACTGTGCAATGGCTTATCCATATGTAGACGCATTAAGTAGTCTACCTCTGCACTCTTTAAGGTGGTTTTAAGTCTTTGGCTGGTCAACTCTGTAATGTAATGTAAAAACTATTAGGAGCTCATCCGATGCCCTTTGTGCTGCTTCCTGATCCTCGTCTCTGATTACCTCGCACGCAGTACTTAGGACCAACCGTCTATGTAAACAATCGAAACTTAAGAGTCCACGGCCTCCCCGATAACGTGGGAAGTAAAGCCGTTGGACAGACGCCTTAGGGTGATGGCTGCGATATCGCGTCATCATCTTGCGGGTTTTCACGTCGGTTTCGCGCAACTCGTTCACGTTCCACTTTATCTCCCCAAAGGAGTAAGTGATAAGGGAAACGGCAAACATATTCGTAGCAGCAACTTTGTTCTTTTCAGACAGCTCTGAACTCCAGATTTGTCTTAGTCGCTGCTGATATTTGTCGCGGAGAGACCTTTTTATTGCGACACTATCATGGATGTGTCCCTAGGGAACACCCAGATATGTATAGGTCTCTCCGGCATCCAGATGGCGTAGGATACTCCCATCTACAAGTTGCGCGTCCTCGGCGTGGTCCGCATGGCGTCCTTTCTTAAGCTGACCCGTCGCGCACTTATCCAATCCGAACTCCATTCCGATCGCATGAGTATAATCCTGCACTACCCGAAGAGCTTGGTCATGACCTCTCTTCGTCGACGCGTAGAACTTAAGGTCATCCATATAAAAAAGGTGGGAACCCTATGTGTTCTACGGCCAGGAGCACCGCACATGTACATCTCTTTGCGTTTCGCAAAGCAACGAACAACGGAAGTAGCGAGACGCAAAAGAGGAGTGGGAGCTTAAAGAATCTCCCTGAAACACTCCCGGTCGGAACGATACCAATTCAGTCGACACCATTGTGTTACCTGTACTTATGGTAAATCGGATCTTCCAAAGTGGCATCATTCCTGAAATGCATCTCGCTATGGGATCCGGTACCGCAAGAACTCTCAAAAGATGAATAATAAGTTCATGAGAAGTTGTGTCAAAGGCCTTGCGATAATCTATCCAGGTCATCAAAAGGTTTCGCTTGTACTGGAATGAGTCTTGTGTGACACATGGGTCTATTAGTAGATTCTCCTTGCAGCCGGCTACGCCTTTCTTTGACCCTCGCTGCTCGTACACTTTACTAAACACGGGACCCATGGGTTAGAGTATCCGCTGGTACAAAAATCGCGTAAAAATTTTGTAACAAGCATTTAAACATGTTATAGGGCGGTAGTTCTTTGGGTCGGACAAGTCTACGTTCTTGAGCAGTAGGACGGTTCGCCCCTATATAAACCAGGTAGGGAGGCTGCCCCTAATTAACCCAGGAGATAAAAATTCGGGCTAGGGCCTAGGGCGGAAATTTCTTCCACTAGTAGGCAGTAATTCCATCAGGCCCCGGGGCAGCAAAGTTCTTAGCACCTATAAGAGCACTTCGAACTTCCTCCACAGTTATTGGTGTGCACAGTTGCTCTGGTGGTGGAAACCTCCTCACGAAGGTTTCAAACTGTGCCAGGGCTGGTGTGTTTACGTTAAGCGGACGAGTTACCTCGTAAATGCCCCTCCAAAAGTTTTCCACCCTCTCAGCGTTTGGAGAATTATCAATAATCCTCAGCGGTGTCTGAAATAGGCGACTAGGGTTTACGAAAAAAAAACTTGTTTTCCGAAATGCCCTTCGCCCGCCGAATTCACTAGCATTCGTATCCTTTCGCAGCACTGCTGCTTGATGGTCTGCAACAGCGCTTCGTTCAGTGTGTGGTGGATGCGCCGCAAGTTATCGCCTATGCGGCGCACTTTTGGCGTAAAAGGCCTGCCTGCCAATCTATATTCCACCACACACTGTATACGGGATACGTGCTGTCTTGCTGAGATTTTCTTTACTTGGCGTTGCGCCCTGTCGACGCAGGGGTCCCTGTTGGGCACCTTTGGTGACACGGAGCAAGCTGCCTCGTAGACGGCGCAATTTATACGCCAGATGTCAGCTTCTTCTGTCAGAGCATTTAACAGTTCTGCGTCCGCTTATTACTATTATTATTATTAATTATTATAATTAAAACAGTAGTATTAGAATCCGTGTATGCAATTTCACAGATTTATTAAGTATGTATGTATTTATTTAAAACTGGTAGTTAGTCCTCTCCCGAAGGCTGAACCATGCACTGCGGCCTCAAATGGGCCTAATGTGCCCAGGTATCTACTAAGATTCTAA
The DNA here is from genome assembly GCA_963921995.1 of Oxystoma pomonae. NCBI lineage: Eukaryota > Metazoa > Arthropoda > Insecta > Coleoptera > Brentidae > Oxystoma > Oxystoma pomonae. The sequence goes on along the minus strand of OY998166.1, from coordinate 85,396,524 downwards.
AGATCGCAATTTAAACACATACGACCCAGGAAACTAAAAAATCCTGCAGACAACATAACTTGATTTAGGCTTAATACTTTGTCTTCAACTTATGCCAGTTGAAGCTTTACTGAAAGCCTTGATTTATTAGATTCTAGGTTTTTACAGGAGAAGTATTAAAAAAATAAATATACTACATTGGGCTCCTCTAAATTATATCATTTTATGTTCTTTAGACTAATTATTAAATGGAAGTAAACTAGTTTCAAACTTCCATTGTCTTCATTTTTTACTTTTTCACAAGGTTTCGAGCGCTTATGTATCTGCAATCGTCATCAGGTGAATATTAACAAACATTAGGACTACCTTATTTTATATACTAGCATGTGTACAGTGAACCATAAAACTAACCTGTGTGCAGTGAAGTTTATACTTGGTTTGCTCTGCCCTTTCAGAGTTGAAATCTGTTACCTCCGAAAAGTATGGGTTTCCAAATATCCTTGATGGTAACACATTGTTGAGAAAATATATTCTGGTTAGAGTTAAAAAATAACTCTGCTCCAGGATATGACAACTTGACTACAAAAACATTTAAAGAAACAGTTCACCAACTTATAAAACCAATCAAGCATCTTATAAACATAATGTTTTACACCGGGCGGTGCCCAGAAAGTTTTAAGATGGCAATAGTAAAACCTATATTTAAAAGTGGTGACAGATAACTTGTAGAAAACTATAGACCCATTAGCATTTTGTCTACCTTATTTTTCTCGTTCTCAGCCACCAAAAAACTGAAGAATGTGGCATTCCGCAAGGAACTGTGTTTGGCCCAGTGCTTTTTATACTATACATTAATGACCTATTAACTTTGATGAAAAAGCACTGGCGTCGTTTGCGGATGATACAGTTTATTTTGTGGAACGTTCAACTTGGGAGGAGGTTGAAGCAGAAGCAGAAGCAGAACAAGGTCTAAAAAACATTGTGAACTAATTTGACTTTAATATACTTAAAATTAATTTAGAAAGAACTACTTACCTGCCATTTTCAATAACCCAAAGAAAGTTACCAAAAACGGATCTACAGATCACACTTCCATTTAGGAGGACATTGCCCAAATCCATAACGGCTAAATATCTTGGCATCACATTAGGTAATAATCTAAAGTGGAAAAAGCAAATAAACAACCTTACTGAAAAATTAAGTTCTCTCATGTATTTGTTAAAAAAAATCTTAAGTCTAAATTTAAGAAAAACTGGTACAGGTACAATCCTTGCTAGAATATGGAGTAGTGGCTTGGGGTGGAGCTTACGACATAAATCTAAAACCACTTGAAATGGCTCAGCGTATAATATTAAAACTCATATGTGAATTAGAAAATAGATTTCCTACGCAAAGAATTCAGTCATACACACAAATCCTAAGCATAAGACAATTATTTTTTAAACCTTCCATTGGACAAGTATTAAAAGATGGAAAAATATAACCGATAACATAAACTACACCACAAAATCTAGCAAAGCTATACACGAGCAGAACTCAAATTATACAACCTACTACCAATTACTCTCAAGAAAAAATCCCACATTAAAAATTTCAAAAAACAGATTTCTCAGTGGCTTATTCTAAACAACATTGAAGATGTTGAAAATTAAAAACAAAAGGCATGTTTGTTTTTTTTTTAATTTTTTTAAGTCAATTTTTATCTTGGTAAATGAAATTTTGTTATTAATCTGAGATTTTCTGTAATTTAGTTAATTTAATTTTGATTTATCATACCTATTTAATAACTTTTAATTTAGATAACTAACATTTGATTTAATTGATTGATTATTACAAAAAAAAAGGAAAAACTAAGTCTCCTAAAATGACAGACAAGAACTCTGCAGTACTTAAGTCTAACCGGGGCCTTAAATAAAAATAATCCTTTATAAGATTTTTTTTCTGCTTTCACTAATTTACAAAATTTAGGTACCCACTATGATTTATAAGTAGATTAAGATTTTACTTTTGTATACCTTACGATCTTTGTGAATAAAACTTTGAAACTTTGATCATAAATATATATACTATATATCAAAATATGTTTTCGGAAAACGGGTTCGTAAATAAGAAAGTTTTGATTTGTCAGTCATCCCCAGCAAACACATCTGTTATATTAACATATACGTAAATCTAAAGTCAACAAATTGACATAAAAAATATTTTCATAAAATTTAAGTAATATTTACATAACATAACTTATGTTTCCTTAATTACATTATATTTACGTAATAAGACGGGAACTTTCTGCATTGCATTATGCAGAACATGTACCTTACTTATTCTTACCTTTTTGTGACATTGGAAGTATATAAATATTATATACACATTATGACTTTAATTTTACATAAATTGTACATTGCAATACGTAATATTTATATAACACTTGTGTTATGAATTTATATAGTAGTTACAGAAAGAGTACGTTATTTCCGTGGGGTCAAGTTTACCTTGATCTGACTTGTAAGAAACATAAATATTATGTTAACTTAATTTTACCTTTCGACTTTTTCCAGTCACTAGTTAATCAATATCTGCCGTTACCCAATTTTTTGTTGCTGTGTGTTGCTAACGTTATTTTAATTACTTCTTATTTACGTTATTTACGTTAATTTTTACCTTGTTGTAACTTACAGTTTACCTAGAATTTATGTGAAAAAGTAATCATATGTTACAACTTTTACGTAATATTTACGTAACGGTGTCGGCTGGACTTCAGCGTCCCTAATAGCATGTTTGGAGTAACGCTCTTAGACCAGTGGAAAAACTCTCCAGTATCGATATCACACGCAAACCAAAGCGATTTACTGTCATAGCAACGTAAACAAAGTGATTAACGAAAATACAAAATATATGAGCCTTGCCCGTAATGTTTCGGGAAGTTTTTGTTGTGGAGTTTCCCTAACACTATATCGTGCCAAAATTGGCCCAAAATGAAACATTCTTTGTCTAAAAACTTTGTTTTCTGGCCACCTGATAACATATTGTGCACTCGCGAAATTAGACATTGTCAAAAGTGGCATGACACGTTAAGGTGAAAGTGACAATTTTTTTTGTACGTTCTTAGGAAAGTTTTTGAGGTAAGTTAAGCATTGATTTATTTGTAGGACAGGGGCAGTATTTTTGGACGTTGTTTAGAGCTATAAATAGAGTTCTAAAATCAAATTTTGGGCTATGATATACACCAAGTAACATATTAAATTATTGTTATTTTTAAAGCAACAAGGTAAAATTACCAATTTTTCAAGAAGTAGTAAATGTACTGTATAACTAATATAGAGGTGTTTCTACGTGAAGGTAACAAAGACAGTTTCGGGTATTTTTACGACATTTTGAAAAACCCCTAAATACGTCGATTGTTTGAAAGAGGAACTTTTTTTGCTTAGCTGCGTAAGGAGCAGCCGGTAGGGTGTACCCCTCTCAAAGGTGAAACTTACCCCTGAAATAACATCTTTTTAGAAAGGTTTTTCAATAGTTTTTCATTCAATTTAGGTAAAAAATGGATGGGTACATTTTTTTGCACTAGTGATAAAAAAGTTTGGTTATTTGCGGACAGATAGATATAGAAAAATCGTTTATATGAAAATACTTTATTTAGACAATAAATAAATATTGCTAAATGGCGTCATTTAAAATAATATTAAATTATATTTAATCAAAAATAAAAAAAAAACTGAAGGAAAAAAAAATAACATTGAATTATCTAAGGTTACTTTTTTGCAAGATTAAAATATAGATAATAAATTAATATTTACACAAAACAAGTATATTCAACAATGCAAAAATATACATAATGACAAACAACACTTATACATAAATAATTAAAATAGGAATTTAAGAATTTGGCAGAATAAAAAAATTGACATTATAAAACTTACCTATTAAGAAATTCGTCCAGTTTATGATACGTTTAGAAAATATTTAAATTTATTTTTAGATGATTTAAGTGAGGGTGTGGATTGAATTTATCTTTTCACGGAATTGTACAGCCTGCATCCAGGTGCAGGGTGACTGTTTATAAAGTTCCATTTGAGAAAACTTTTTTTGTTATTCATCATAAAAAGATAAGCAAAAATGTGAATTAATCATGAAATTTTGTAGATTTTTATTACAGTTTCACTTTTTTTGTAAATCACCCGTTAAACGCAGGATGGCCACGAGGTTCTATTTTTTTAAATAGAACACCCTGTATATTTTTCAAAATTTCGATCTTCAATGCTTATTAATTAATTAGTTAATGCAGCCAAATCCAAAAGACTTTGGTTGGGAGAAAAAAGGTGACGAATATTATAAGCTTGGGAAAATGTCTCTCCCAAAAAAATTTTAAAATTAATTAGTTGCAGCCACCGGCGAAACCTTGGGGGGGGCGATGGGGAGAAGCCTCCCCTCGCCCAATGTTGCTTGTATTTGGGAAATATGAAGGTTCAGTTGGGAAATTTAAGTACAGTTTAAAAAACATTTTGTAATTTCTTCAAACAACAATAAAAAAAATCGCTTTTCATATTAGTTGGAAAAATTGCTCCAACACAATGCCTTCGGATTGCCGGTGGTTGCAGCTGTAAAAAATCAAGGTGCAGTACAAGGGTTTGTAAATGTAAAGCAAACAACTTACTATGCCATGATGCTTGCAGTTGCAGTGAAGAAATTATTAATGAAGAAGATAATTGATATTATAATGTGCTTTTTTTAAATGAAATACTTATTAGGTTCCTCTTCGAAATAGAAAGTTCCTTAGTTTTGCTCAAATTGTACCTGCTTCTTTAATAAAAAACCTTTTTAAATTTAAAGGTTTGGTAAAATCAAGTACTAAGGTTGACGACTTACTGTAAATTGACTTTTTATTCATAATATGGGATGGTTGGGGAAGGGGGAAGTGGTAAAAAGGATTGTAAAAAAGTGCATTATTTTATCTTCGTTTTAGGAAGTATCTTAAATGAAAAAAATCTATAAATATAATGGACGTCACGTCGCCGATTATGAACATAACTCATCTGCTCATATCAGAAACGTGCCCAGTTTTGGCGTTTTGGCTCAAATCAAACGGTGCTATTGCGGGTGGGGTTAGAAAAACCCCGTAGATAGATAACCCTTTTAAAAAGATCGAAAATGGTGGAAAAATATATATTAAGAAAATTTGTTTCGTATCGGTCTGGGTTAGAAAACATGGACAAAAATTTTAGATTTGTTTTTTTGAAAATACACTTTTTTAAAATATCTTGTTTAGTTATTGAGATATGTAACAGAGTGTAACCACATCATATAATCTAGAGGTCAATGCACAAACAACAGTGAAATAGTAATTTACGTTACAAGGTCGGGAAATGCTCTATTAAAGTACAAGTCTAGATGACGAGTACTTTAATGACATTTCACGGCCGTGTATCGTACAACGTTGGATTTTATGTCATGTCATTAGTGTCATTTTCGGGGGAATTGGCTACGTCGACCGATAGAATCTGTGCGTTTTGGGGAAATATTTGTTTTCTTCCTGATTTGGAGAATAGCTACACAGGTCCCCGGGGACCGATCTTGTAGTCGTTTTAAAGTATAATACTTAAATTTGTTTAGGTCGTCAATATGACAGTCGGCGAAACTCACTCACTCACTCAAGTCATGCCGAAGGGATCCAATAGTAAAGCGTTTCTGCAAATCAACGTGGAACGTGAAAAAACGGCAGAAAGCGTCATGTCCGAGACGGAGAGCCGAACCAGGATGATGCAGACCGAGTACACGTTCTCCAGCTCCCCCAGAGCGCTGTATAATAATAAGAAAATGACTGTCGGGTAAGTACGACATTCAACTAATTATGAAACGATTATTTGGCAAGAACCTACAAAAGTTTTCAGAACTGAATTGGAACTATCTCAAATGTGCAAAACAACGTGGCAGGGGACTCATTCTTAAATTTAGAAAGAATAGTCGCCTAGGAACGTTCGCAGTTTTTATGTTATTTAAACAATAAGGCTAAGAAGTGTAATGAAAATATAATGAATTGTTTAGCCCGGAACGAACTGACAGCAGCATTGGTGAATGACGATTATTCGCCTCTGCTTCTTCCCTGAAGACAATGGGCTTTGAAAGAAAAAGAGGCTGATAATCTCCATTTTCCGAATGCCGCAAGTCTGTTTCCGGTTCTACAGCCAAACGCTGCACTGCGTGCACTGCGGTGGCATAGAGGTTCAACCAATTAGCGCCCGATCTCAGAAGGCCATATTAAAAATTCTAAAGCGCCGATTGTGCAGTGCACGCAGTGCAGCGTTTCTGTGTGATAACCTTTAGGTGTTCCCCATGCATGCTCATGCAGCCCGACCATAAACAGCATTGGTGCTATGTAACGTGGATAGAATATATGGACAAATATTCGTTAAGTGTACATTTTGAAGATTTTTTTCTTCCAAAACAAAATTTGAAAATAGGTCAGATTACACTAGAAAAACAGGTTCTTGATTGTTTCTAATTTTCCGAAGTAAACTTTTTAATGGCAAATTATGGACCGGTTATCTAAAATTCAAAAGGAAGATAGGAAATACAGGAAATGTGGTCATTACCATAACTCTTCTTCTAAGAATTGGTTTTAGCTTCATTGTTATTACTTTTGTAAAACTATATTAAATAAATGTTTGGGCGTTTAAGTGACTGAACTGGAACGTAAATATTTCTGTTAAGGAATATATTTGGAATTTTTTATGAAGCAGTAATTTAAAAAAACACTTCTGATTTTAAAATCATAGTTTATGTTTTTATAACTATTTATTTCTTTTGAATCTTATAATTGTAAAGCCTTTTTTTTTGTTAAAATTGACAAGTAAAACAAAATGGGAATATTTTTTTGGCACAAGTTCTGGTTAATTTAGCTATGCAATAAGAAGGAAGTTGTGTTATGGAAATGATTTACTTATATAAAAAAGTCATTATTAAACATATTTTAGGCAAAAAGAAAAAAAGTTTTAAAGAAACTAAAAAATAAATCCTGAGACAAAAAAAACAAAATCTTAAAACTAAAAATGTTTTGAAATAATAGCCATCAAACATTTAACTAATCAAATAAGTATTCTTTTAAAGAAGTAATCATAGCCTTGCCTTCGCATATGAAGTGTCGTTTGGTTATAGCCTATGGAAGCTTTATTTTGCATAAAATTCTTTCAGCCTCGATGGTCTTTCAACAGTGGAAGGTCAACAAAATTTACCTCCAAAAGGAGTAGGGTGCATAAACGTTACACCTATATTCTCTGGATCAATCACAGCCTCAATGCAGCCCGGATACTACTCATTCTCGTAGATCACTGCGATCCAATCATTTTGTATGAGTTCTTCCGACACATCATCAGATTGATCTTTTATGTGTAAAAATTGAATAATCTGTGGATCTAAGGCCAAATGATCACAATCTTGATCACAAAGGAGACAACTTAAATAACGTATCTTTAAGAAAATGGGATCAGTTAAATGCCATATAATTTGATGAATTTTCATCGTGTTTTTAACGGGTTTAATTTTTTCGCAGACAAGAGGACCAAATTTTTCAAATTCATTTCCGGGAATTACAAACGAGGAAATTTTTGATTCAGGCTTATAATTTGATAGTACATCGAATATAGTTTGGGCATTACTTATAGCATGTCCGTGTGCAACAGCTTCATCTGCGTTTGACTTAACTGCGCCCCTGCCGGTCTCCGTAGCGCAGTAGGTAGCGTATCGGCCTGCCGCACGGAAGATCTCGGGTTCGAATCCCGGCTCGGATTTGTCTTTAACTTTGCAAAAAAGGCATTGATCCTAAAATGGATGGAAAGTCCCAGTAGAAAAAAAATTGACTTAACTGCGCCCCCTATGCCGTCAGCAGCACTTTTTTCATGATCTGCCTCAGTCAATTGGAAAAATATGGATTGCATTGAGTACACCATCCCAAAATGGATCATAAAAAAAAGTTTAGTTTATTTTAGTACTGTGTAGTCGGACCATAATGCTAAGTCATTACTTTAATGCAAAAATATCAGGAAGAAAATTATGGTAGTGACAAAAAGTGCTATTATGTTAATGACATTTGCTGTTTGGCTGGTCAACAAAAAAAACGAGTTTATGTTATAAGAAAACGTGGTCATATTTTTATTTGCTTTTCCAAAGATATATAAAAATAAAAACAAACTGGCCACGTTTGTTGTAACATAAAGTAAGACTAGCATATTATGGTAATTACAAAAAAATGTGTTCACAAAGAAAAACTTTCCTTTTAAATTATTTTTTAATTGGCCTGCCACATCCACTCTTTCTCATGTCTACCGCCAAACTAAATCGTAGGGCGCTCTAACATGATGACAGATTCTTCCCTAACTAAGATTAATGAGTTGCCTACAGCAGCTAGAGAAGATTGCGTCATGGTAATGACAATACTTTTTCTTTTTACAATTAAAATTGTTGTCAAAAAGTGATAATTTTTTAAAAGGTAATTTTAACTCCATGCGTAAGAAAAATATTCACAGATATAAAATGTATGCTATTTTACAACAAGTGTCTTAAGAGAAGACAATTATTATAAATTGAAATCGATAAATTGGTTTAGGGATACGTTATGGTGGTGACATTTGACCCCTTTTAACCAGTCAAACATAGGAAAATTTAAATATTTCACAAAAAATTAAGATAAGCACATGCAGGCATAACGTATCTATATACCATAAAATTCAGATTGGGCTCAAAACCCTACACATTTTAAAGATATTAGCTGGGGACACAAAATGTACACTCAATGGATATTTGCCCATATATAGAGCCTCTCGTCATATCAAAAAAGGATAAAGATAAAAGCTACCATAACAGTACACAAATAATTTAAAAAAAGATAATTTTATATTTCCTAATAAGATAAAGTTTAAATATAATTTTAAGTTTGAATATAATTAGCTTTTGTTTTATAAAAAAAAAGTTTTTAATAAATATATTTAAAAAGGAAGTGTAAAATATACAGTAATCGAAAAACTATTCCACATTAGAATAAAACATATAAACAAAATTTATAATAATAAATAATCAAACGAAGTACTTGAGGGGGCAACTATATTGACAAGATTTTTGAAAAACTTGTTTTTACGTTTGTTTCATTGGTTTTCTTGATTTGAAGGCAAAGTAGGTTGGCCTAACACATGCATAGAAGGATTCTAGTATTATTTTTATAGTTTTTGACACACATGCAATGTGTGTAAGATGTTGGTCACAGTTTAATAATAAGTTATAGCCGCTAAACCCCCTGGATTTATATTCGCCTTGAGAAACAACTGTTTCAGTTAAACTTCCAAATCAGTTACATCAACCGAAAAGAATCTAAAAAAGGAAAGATCAAAAGATCTTTGGAGGAAAGAACGTAAATTCAAAATTGGATAAGTGTCCCACAAGGAACACACAAAAGACCAAAGCGAAAGGAGAAAACAATTAAACAATGTTTCGCCCGAGGTGACCAGCGTGGGATCGTCAGTGGATTAACTAGTCACCCTTAATCCACACATCATTCAACACCATCGCACATTCTGACTTCCAACTCTGAATCACTCACAGATAGGCATCGTTCCGCATGGTATTTATTATAAGTCACCTGATACGGGTTCGTCTTGGCGTGTTATTTTCGTTCTTTCTTCCCAACTGTTCCAGTGTTGTATGAAGGTGGTAGACAATGGTGAACTTGAGAGTGAACTAGATTTTCGAATTTCCATTGTTTTTATTTTTCACAATGTGCCTATGTATCTGCAATAATCGACAGGTGAATACTAACAAAATCTAAGTCTATAAAACTAACCAATTTTCAGTGAACCATGAAGTATACACTTGATTGGCTCCGCCCTTTCGCCGTTGATATCTGTTGCCTCCGAAAAGTATGGTTTCCAAATATCGTTGATGGTGACGCTCTGTTAAGAAAATACATTCTGGTTCCTCTGTATGAATGCTGTTTCTTTAAACTTCCCCCTGAATAATTTTTTTTTCCTTGGCGACGATCTTGGTCTCTTTCCATTTCATATAATGTTAATTTTCCCAGCCATGTTGAACTTTTTTTGATCCATGTGTCCCCTTGTCCAGTATTGCGTTTGTATTTGGTAAGGCGAACTATCATAAATGGGCTGGTTTCTCCGATGTAGATATCTCTACAGTCGCATGGTACCTGGTGTGGTCGTTTTGTAGACAGTCCGAAAATAGTATTGGTTGTCTATTCTTCTCATCTTTTCTGAGATTCCTGTTGATGTACGAAATTATAAGAGTCGCCTTCCCTTCAGTATTTACGTCTGTCGTCCTTTGTGCTGGTGTAGTCTGAAGATTTTTATTGATCGTGTAGTTAGAGAAACCGTTCTTTCGCAAATCGGATCGAATTTTTGCCTCTTCTTTATGTAAAGCTTCTCCTGTATTGCAGATGTAGGTAGCTCGACCTATTAGAGATTTTGAGATTTCCAGTTTGGTTGATGTGAAGTAGTTTGATTTGAAGTTTAGATATTGCCCAGTATAAGTTGGTTTGCTATATACAGAAGTGACTATGAATTCTTTTTGGTGACTAGAACGTCGAGAAAAGGGAGCTGACAATTTTCTTTCTTTCCCAGAGTTAATGTGATGCAGTTATGCTTATGCTGTTGACATTATTAAAGAATTGTTCTAATATATTGTTGTTCTTTTTTCAGACAATAAATATGTCGTTCGTGTATCTTAACCATAGTTTGTTCGCAGAGCTTTTTTTTCAAAGGATTTCATAAAGGGTTGGCCACTACTGGCGAAAGTGGAGATCCCATGGGTAGACCATCTTCCTGTTGAAAATACCTGTCCTTTTCCAGGAAGAAAGAATTCTGCAGACAGCATTTCAACAAATCCATAATGGCATTGATTGGTAGATTGGGTCTATCAGAGAGGTGGTTGTCGTTGAGTAGTTTCACTACATTGATTTAGGGTGATTCTTCCAGTGGTAAGTTCGTGTACAAACTTTCACACACTAGACACACACTAGAACATTTCTTCAATAATGTCAATAGTATATAAGTAACTGCATTACGTTAACTCTGGAAAAAGAACAAAATTGTCAACTCTTTTTTGTCGACGTTCTAGTCACCAAAAAGAATTCAACCATAATCACTTCCCTACATCGCAAACCAACTCATACAGGACAATATCTAAATTTTAAATCAAACCACTTCACATCAAACAAACTGGGAATTGCAAAATCTCTTATAGATCGAGCCACCTACATCTGCAATAGAGAAGAAGCTTTATATAAAGAAAGGGCAAAAATTCGATCCGATCTGCGAAGGAACGGTTTCTCCAACTACACAATCAATAAAACTCTTCAGACCACACCAACACAAACCACGACAGACGTCACTACTGAAAGGAAGGCGACTCTTATAATTCCTTACATCAAAGAAATCTTAGAAAAGATAAGAAGAATAGGCAACTAATACTATTTTCGGAATGTCTTTAAAACGACGTCAACAATAAGGAGTCAACTAACAAAAACTAAACCATACCGCCACAACAGAACTGCATCGACCAGGTACCATGCAAGTGTGGGGATATCTACATCCTAGAAACCAGCCGACCCATGAAAGTTCGCCTTACAGAACACAAACGCAAAACTCAACCAGAGGACACAACTGGATCAAAAATAGCTCAACATTGTTGGGAAGAGGCAAAGATCGTCGCCACGGAGGAAAATCTATTCCAGCGGAAGTTTAAAGAAACAACATGCATACAGAGGAACCAGAATGTATTTTCTCAACAGAGCGTCACCAAGGCTATTGGGAAACACATATTTTCGAAGGTAACAGATTTCAACTGCAAAAAGACGGAGCCAACCAAGTGAAAATTTTATAATTCACAGAAGGTTAGTTTTATGGTGTACTGAACACATGCTAGTATAAAAGATTTGGTAGTCTTAGTTTTTGTTAGTATTCATTTGATGATGATTGTAAATACATAAGCATTCGAAACGTTGTGAAAAAGTAACAAATAAAAACAATGGAAGTTCGAAACTCTAGTTTACTCTCAACTGTCCAGTGTTTCATCTGTTACACACTCTGCAAACTAGTAATTATTTATTAAGATTTTGTTACCGAATATTAACAATTTTCTTACGTAAACATACAGTAGAAATCGCGAGAAAAATCTTGAGGTCTCATAAGAAGGCTTCCATAAGAACTTATGTATTGACAAACCGGCTATAACGAGATCGTTTATAAGAACTAGTGGTTATGGTCGTATATAACGACGTGACGGCGCGAAACTGCTACGCTGCGGTTCTCTCTTTGTGTAAGTGGCACTAGTGCGGTGATGAGGTTATAATCTAATGGTCATTAGTGATGTAATAGACTCATTACGTAATTATTTATTAAAAAAAAAAATTAATTTATCTATAAAAAAAATGCATTTATCATAAAAAAAAATGTTAAAAGTAAAATCTGGGCTATGCTAAAAGAATTTAGGTCGTAGATAAAAATAAATGTTTTGTATCACATGTACGGTAAGGCTCATAACAGCACTCGTGCATGTGACTACTCATACGACCTAGTCGTAGCAATATTCCCAACTCGTTACTATGATGAAGCTCATATAGTTATTTTTTTCTTGTAAATCGCATTTAACAGCATACGAAAATTTACAGTCTATTGAAGGTCGTTACCCTATTTTTAAAAGGTATAGAGACCTAGGAGAGTCATTTTGGACTATAGCCCCAAGTAAGATCATTTTTGATTTAAAACTAATAAAAAAAGGAAAAATTGAGGTTTATAATTTGACTATTAAGCCGACAGATAAAAATAGAAAACTCGTAAATTCTAAATAATCAAAACGAAACTAGGCAGTAAAACTCAAAGTCATTGCCAAGGATAAGCTTATCTAGATGGAAAAATATAAAGAAAATTCGCATTGGCGCCTTTTTTTTTGTTAACGACTGGAATTTAATCATTATATTAAATGGCGATTCTAAGAATAGTGCAAAATAGGCAGCAAAAAAATAAGTCATAATTGCTTAGTTTATACGGCCCATAAACCATTTTTATTTTAATGCGGTTTACCGCCAATGCGCATTTTGCCTACTGTTTATACGTTGAAATTAAAAACACTTTCGAATCAGATGCTCCAGCGCTGCCAACCTTGACCCAACCAAAATCCGATTGGTTGGTATAGTGGGTACATACCTGGTTTCACATCGGAATCGACCTTGAACTCATTTTAAACTTTTCGGTTGGCAGCACTGGCTTCAAAAACGGTTTGAGGGTTTATACGCACTTTTAAATGGTTTTTCAAACGCTAATCCGCATGTTTAAAACGGTTTTAGCTAAAGCGCATCGGATCTCTTAAAACGGTTTAAGTAGTGTTTATGCGTTTTAGGAAAACGTTTTAAAATTTAAACGGTTTAACGGGACCGTATAAACTAATTAAATGTTAGAAACGAGTTAACAAGTGAAATACCTTACTATTCGTAGATTGTAACGATGCGTTCTATATTCAAGAATATCATTCATCGATTATGCCATTGCTTTTGCCTTTCGTGGTTCCCATTTTAACAATTAACTAATGACTTGTTCTTACTGTCAAAAATGGCGACGTCATAGGATAAAAAAAGTATCTACTAAATCGCCAGCCATTTACTGCGGCCTTTATATCGTGGAGAGAGTTGTATTGGTTGGTGCTAAATGGTTATTGCGCTAGAAGGGATGGTGCTGAAAATGGTGGAGGTGCCACCCTTTAAGTGATTGCTCCTCCAAAAATTTTGAAGGTTAAAAAAAACTAAAAATATTACTACAAATTATTTGTCTCCGCGGCTATTTTTCCCCCTCTACTCGACGTTTTGTTTTTATTGATTAGGTCACTTTCTAACCATGCTTAATGTGGAAGAACTGGGGCCCAATTCTTGAATCACTTGAGTTTCAGTCGTACACGGGTGATTCTACAAAAGTAGGCACAAAATAAAAAAAAATGTAATAAGGTTTTCCGACTAATATAAAATAACTTGATCGTTACGGCCTTTTCGAACATTTATCTTGAAAAAAAATAAACTCTTATTCCACGGTAATGATGTGATGTCCACGGAAATATCCTACAACTATATCCTTAAAAACTGAGCATGATTCTATGGTTGAAATAAGTTGAGAATTTAAGGTTATCATTTCATCAATTCAATTAGCCTTGAGTTTCCAGCCAATCAAGACAATAAAATTTTTAGTAGAAATATCAACTTTTAGCTTGTATATCAGTAAAAAACTTATGATAGTATTGGAATGTATAATGTGGAAAATAACTAAGATAATAAAAATAATATTTGAACAACCAAACATAAACCTAATATACTAATATCCAAAATTAAAATAAAAACTAAAATTCCTGGTCTGCGGAACAATATTTGCCTTGCGTTAAAGATTTTGGCACTGGTAATACTTTTTTAATATTTTCCTGGATCACAACCTCTTCATCCTTTACTTTTGGCCAAACAAATACAAAATGTTCTTCTTTGATCTCTTTCTAAGCATTTTCACGATATCGATGATCTAGAGTTATCCATTTCATGGACTTCGAGATCATTCTGTAACTAAAGTGCCTCTTCATTTTTTCGTTTTTTGTTGCCCCTGTATCAACGAGAAGCTTCTTTCCAAGAATTTCGTATGACTTTTACATCCCTTCTACTTTTCTCCTTGATAGATGTCAGCTTTTTCTTAGCTTTTCGCTTCTGGTACTCTCTCTTTCTCTACTTTTTGCTAGTTTGTACAACTCCGAGTCTTCTCTTAATCTTTCGCGTCTCCTTCGTTCACATTCCCTTTTCTGTTGGCGTCTTTTCCTAATTTGCGGAGTTTTTGCCCTTGCTAAAATCAAAAATTCATAAATTAATTATATTTTTTAGTAAAAAGAACATAATCAGAGTTAAAAACCATCTCTATGGAAACTACATTATTACCATGGACACGGCAGGTCCTTGGTGATGATGTCCATGGAGATGACAAATTGTGACTTTTTTCAGTTTTCCTCAAAAACTTGCTAATATATTAATATTTTATTAACGCTACAAATTACTAGACACTAATTGGAGCAGTCTGAATAAAAAAATTAAACGATTTTTTTAGAGGCAAGTGTTATCTTTTTATCCATGGAAAAAATACGCACCTGTAATTCCGCAACAAAACCATACTTTTTTGGGTCAGAATGTGAACTGAGAGCCCGCTGAGAGATTGCGAGCGACTTTGCCAGCGTTACATTTTATCAGTAAAAACACGGATGTCCATGGATATGACGTTCAAGCTGGTGACACTGCTTCAACTCGAAATTTCAGATTTAATAAAATATTTTGATAAAAGTGAATACGAGTACATGAATTAATCTTGATTTCGTTAATAGTCGCATTGCAGAAAGTGTTATATTTTATATACTACTTTGAACAAGATCATGTTTTATACCACAAAACTGGTCAGGTGACAGTCCATGGTGATGATTTTAAGGGTACATTTGTAACAAAAAAATATATTTGCGAGAAAAATATTTTAAAAAAAATATATCAGTGCAACTTTTCACGTTTGTACTTAATTTTTTTTATCAATATCATTTAGTCTGCTTGAAATCTACGGGAACGCTGTTTTTGCCTACTTTTGTAGAATCACCCATACGGACCACATTGATGAAAAATGGGGCAAATTTTCTCTTATTCACTTATTAACGCACACACAACATTGAACTCGAACTGAAATTCTGTAATATAAAAATTGTAATTTTACGTTTGTGATGCGCTTTTTTTTGCAAGTTTTGATGTTCGTATGTTATATTCGTTCGGATATGCATCGATTGCTGCTACCCACTCGATGTAAATTCGAGCGAAAACGACAGTTAAGGGGCAAAAACTGTTTTATTTTTCCCGCCAAAAATGCAATATCTAAATTTGTTGCTTATTTTAATTAAATATTGTGCATTGTGCATATAAGTCAGAATTTGTGGGCATGCTTATTTGGTATCTTTTTTTCGACAATTTTTTGCTAAAATATGATCCATGTACGACTAAATGTCGAGTGATTCAAGAATTGGACCCCTGGGGGTCTATTCTTGAATCGAAAGAAAATTTGCTCCCAGGGAGTCAAATTCTCTCGCTACTATGCATCTCATTGGTCCAAATCTTCGGTTTAAATCGGTTTCTCTCACTTTTGCCCGATATTGATCGAAAGTAATTCTATTGGCCTTCACTAAGAGAATTACTTTCGATCAATATCGAGCAAAAGTGAGAGAGACCGATTTAAACTTTAAAACTTTATCCTATAGAAAAACAACCATAGATGTGTAATGTGCTTCACCTTCACGTCAAATGATCTAGTGTGGTGATAAATATTAAGATATTTTATTTCAAACAAAATCAATTATTGTTATGATGTAAACTGATTGGCACTCACTCGGTCTGCTAAAGGTGAACGCTCTTTAGTCAGCTAACTAGCCTATACCTTGAAGGTCAGCTAAGACATTTAAATAGCTTTTTTACGCTAGCTGGACACGCACACCTGAAATAAAGGCCTGCAAGGCATTTTCGGTTATAAGGGTTTAAAATGGACAAAACGCATGGAAATTTAGGTGGTGCGAAAGGTGCCTATTTTAAAAGTCAGGTAATATGACTCGTTCAGAACGCCTACAGTTAGTTAATCAGAAAACAACAAAAAAATACACTAAAAAATAATTAAATAAAATAATAAAATAGCTAGTTTTTTGTACTACACAATACACAACCTGCTTTTCGACTATTCACACATTGAGGGGCGTACGCAAAAATTAAGATTTGAAAAATTTAAAAAATATAGAAGTATTTTACAAGGTTTTAAAAGCTTCCGCTCCGCCATCAAGACTATTTAATACACAATTGAAATCTCTTTCCAATCTCCATCAGTTTTATAATGGTTTTACCGAAAAATTCAGCAACGAAACGATTTTGAAAACAGAACTTGAACTTTAGACACTGTGGCGCAACCAACCCCCCCCCCCAAGAAGCCTGGTTATGGTCACATATTTACTTCAAATTAAGTTGTCCTTTTATTTATCCTTAACCCCCCCGAATTCAATTCTTGGGTGTGCCACTGCTTTAGAATACAAAATGAAAATCCCAATGTAAAATAAAATATTATAGTTATATTGATTGTAATATTAAAATATTTTCAAATATCAAAAAACTGCTTCAGATATTCATAACTTTGACAATAACCACCGCAATATTAGAAAGGTCTTTTTCAAATCTAAAATATTTTAAAAATTAAGAAATACTATTGAAAATACTTGCTTAATTGTTTGGCTCAAGACAATGACATATCTTCTGAAGAAGTACTCGATGGGATGGTAAAATCGAAACGTCGAATTCTACATATTAGAATAGCTTTTTATTTTTTGTATTAGTTTGTTGTATATGTTTTTGAAAACCTTTTTAGTACAATATGGTATGGGGGACTATTAAAATCGTGAAATTTTGACTTTTCTTGATTTTATCAAAAATGAGGTATCAAAGTTCCAAAGCACCTTAATCGACGAAAAAAAAAGTTGTCTGTCGGTATGTCGGTCTGTTGACTGTCTGTATACACGATAACTCAAGAACATCTAAATCGATTTTAACGAAATTTGGTACAAAAATCGTCTATCGGCTTACCATGAACTGATTAATTTTTGGGTAGGGTGGTGGGGGGATAAAAAGAGGAAAAAGGGAATAAAATATTTAATTTTTTTTAAAATTTGGAACAAAAGCAAGTAGCGATATTCGGTTTTCAGATTTAAGTTTCCATGAATATGGACTACAGATTTTGTTATAAAATCTAAATTCGTGAGAGCTTTAGTTTCCGAGTTATTTAAAAAAAAGTTAAAATATATAAAAAAAAATCATATCTTTACAAGTTAAGCAGCTATTGATATGCGGTTTGCAGATTTTGGTTTTCGTAAATATTACCCAAAAATTTTGTTATCAGGTTCAAATCTTTCAAAGCCACAGTTTTCGAGATATTTTCATTTCTTTTCAACATAAAATAACTGATTGTATGGTAGACTATCCGTGCTTTCTAGCACCAAATTTTTTATAATAATATAACATCTAAGTACAGGGTCGATTTGGTGGGGGGAAAGGGGGAGAAAAATGGTATTATTGCAATTTCCGGCAAAACTGAACGTCATAGAGTAAAAACTTTAATACAAAAGTTGTGGACGATGCAAAGGTCTACAAATTTTGTAAATATCACTTTTTAACATAACCTCAAAATTTTAGAGAAAAATGCAAAAATCGTAATATTTTAATTTTTTCGTTTTTTATTTTTCATTCCCCCAAAAATAATTGCATTTTCACAAAACTTTGTGAAAATATACCTGTCTGTGTCCTTAATGCCTACAATATTTTTTTAGATAAAAAAGTTAAAAAAATTTTGAGATAATAATTTTTTTCGGTCGAAATCACTTTTTCGTCAATCAAAAATTCTACTCAGGAAAAAACTCATACTATTTTTTGACGTTGCTCATTTTTTTTGCTTTGACATATACTTTTTGGTGGGATAATAAAAAATTATACTAACAATTAAAAAACATGCTCAGAAATGCAAAAAAAAACAAATTATGGGTTTTGCAACAAGGAATTTTTCATTTTATTGTTGATAATTTCTTTCAATTTAAAAAAAAATTACCTCATCTATTTCTACCGAAAAAATACAAAGTAGATGATATTTAATTGACTACGCGCCTAAAACCAGTTTTATATAAGAACGTTTTTAAATAAATTCGATTTCTTCTTCATTAAAATCGTTTTCTAACAGCTGATCTACGTACTGTCAATCCTCTTACCTAACAGTTTACCAAAAATTACAACATATATATATATATATATATTATTATATTAAAAAAATCTTATATTGCATTTGTTTTAACCGCAAAACTAAGTTAACAATTTTTGTTCTGGTTTAAAATAAAATTGATTTAGTATTTAAATTGTTCTAATGATATGCCTCGGACAAACATTTTCAAACCGTCATTTGTTTAAATCTTCATTTTTGTGCAGTATTGCTGCAAACATCTTATTTTGATTAATAAAGTGTCATATATAAACAAAAAGTTGTTTGTCGTAAAATCGATTGGTGCACTTATTTTTTATTTTATTTTAACAATTAAAATATATTTGTTTAATGTATTATTTAAAATATTTTTTTTTACCTTCTAAAATAAATTTGGATAAAATGGATATTTATATTACTGGCTCACGAAAAATCGTTAAGTAATCTATTAGAGAGTTTATTAAGCCGGAATTACAAAATCAATTGTCGTTTTCAATATTTATTTACTTTTTAATTTTAACGAGAATTTTTTGATTGATTGATTTTTTTTGTTTTGACATATACTTTTCGGTGAGACAATAAAAAATTATAGTTACAATTAAAAAACATGCATTACGAACATTTCATTTTTCAATAATTGTTTATAATTTATTTCAATTTAAAAAAAATCACTACTCGATTACACCATTCAGTTGTACGGAAAAAAATGATCATTTTAGGAAATATGTATTTTTTTATCTAAACTGCTTTCCCTAAAAAAAAACTTTTTTATTACCTTTTTTTGTAAACTGTTAAATCAGGATAATATGAGAGGCGTATTTTTTCTATTTCTATCCAAATAATTGTTGGACGGAAATAGTTCAAAATTTTAGCTTCTTGTTGGAAATGAAAAATAAAATAATTAAAAATGATGTTTTTAATTAATTTAACTAATTCATTAAAAAGTCCAGCTTAATAAGCTCTAATAGATTACCTTACGATTTTTCGTGAGCCAGTAATATAAATGTCCATTGTAAAAATTTAGAAAAATATACTATTTAACTATAAGGTAAATAATGCACCAATAGATTCCACGACAAACAATTTTTTTACGTATGACACTTTACTAATCGAAATAAGATATTAATAGCAATACTACACAAAAATAAAGTTTTAGGTCAAACAATTTCTTTGTTTATACGGTACTCTTAAAGAGCCTTTAAACAAAGGACGGTTTAAAAATGCTTGTCCTAAACATACCATTAGAACAATTTTTAATACTAAATCAATTTTATTAAACCGGAAAAAAATTGTTAAATTAGTTGTTTTATTTGCATTTTAAACAAATGTATATAATTATATAAGAATATATATGTTATAATTTGTAAGAAACTGTAAGGTAAGAGAATTGACAGTATATCGATCAGCTGTTAGAAAACGATTTTAATCAAGGAAAAAGCGACTTTATTTAAAACTGTTCTTATATAAAACCGGTTTTAAGCGCGTATAATCGTAGTAAATTAAACAGCGTCTTCTTTGTATTTTTTCCGTATAAATAGATGTTGTAATCGGTTGTTGATTTTTTTTTTAATTGAAGGAAATTATCAACAATTGCTGAAAAATTCATTGTTGCAAAAGCCATTATTTGTTTTTTTGCAATTCTGAGCATGTTTTTTAATTGTAACTATAATTTTTTATTATCCTACCAAAAAGTATATGTAAAAATAAAAAAAATGAGAAACGTGAAAAAATACTACGAGAATTTTCCTGAGTAGAATTCTTGATTGGAAAAAAGTGATTTGGACAGAAAAAAAATCATATTTTAAAAAATGGTAAACTTTTTTACCTAAAAAAAATTGTACGGATTAAAGACACAGAGGGATATATTTTTGCAAAGTTTCCTGAAAATACAATTATTTTTGCAGAAATGAAAAATCAGAAACGAAAAAATAAAGATATTACGATTTTTCGCATTTTTCCCGCACATTTTGAGGTTATGTGAAAAAGTGACATTTACAAAAGTTGTAGGACCTTGCACCGTCTACAATTTTTGTATTGATGTTTTAATTCTATGACGTTCAGTTTTGCCGGAAACTACAATAATACCATTTTTCTCCCCCTTTCCCCCCACCAAATCCACCCCGCAAAAGCCCCACTAACGCATTTTTTTTTAAAACGTTTATCAAAAGCCCCTTTATCATATCCAGTCATCAAACTGCTGTTAACAATTTTTTTGTCTTTTATTTTAATTTGGTTGAACTATTTGTACTTTTATAGACTAAATATATTATTATATCAAACACTATCCAAATATGTCCTAACTAAACCTATGTTGGGACTTCTTGTATGCATGTCGAATTTGGTGTTTTAATAGTTGTCGTGACTTTGTCATAGTTATCAATAAAAAATATTAAAGCTGTCACAAGTTTGCTTCCAAAATTCAAAAGAAAACCCAGAAATCACAACCTACGTACACTTCATTCCAAATTCAATGGGACCAATCAATAGTTCCATTTCGTTTCTGTGTTCAAATGTCATCCGCCATATTGAAATTGGTTCAGAGAATTTGGAATGAACAGTAGGTACCCATTTGCAAATTTTCTTTAAATATTTTATTCGGGCAACCCAACTTCGTCGGAGATCATAGGGCGCCCTCTTCTATATAACACGAGAATGTTCTCATTTCTCTTTTGGACATTCTAGGAACGTCTTTTTGAGTAACCCAGGGATGTGTATTTTGCGGACAAATTACATTTTGGGAATTATTTCCCTGAAATGTCCTGTGCTTTTAGGTAATGGAATAGCTTATTAACTGAGCCTATAATATATTACAACTTTTGACCTTTGTAAGCCTCCAAATTGAATAATTTCGCATGTCCAAAACAATAAAATTGGCTGGCGAAATAATGTTTTCACGAAAATTTGCAAAATTACCTTTGCCCTGTACAGTTTGTACAAAAGAAAACAACCTCGGTGTATAACTTTTTACCTTAGCTGAGAAATTTTCCATTTATTTAGTCCTTCTTGCACGCAAACTTCCGTCCGGTCGACTGACTGGCAAAAAAAATCTGGAAATGGGGTGTTTGCACAGATTTAAAAAAACAACAATAGGCTTGTAAGACTAAATAATTGATTTTTTTAACAAAATTTTACTCAGCGAATGATTTTTAATATCCGCAGAGTTTCACAATTTCTGTCTGTAAGTAGTTGTTTTTCTAACAGCAATAGTGGCTACAATAGTGCTTTTTTTACAAGCGTTGGTTTAAATAGCTAGCGCAGCGAGGTATTTAAAAATGCGAGTAAAACAATTTTTACTAAAAAAAAACTTTACAGTGGGATTTACTAAGATCTAAAATAGTTCCCCTCACAGATCTAAATATTTACACCTGTGGGGGGGGGGGTACTAAATTTTAAAACCAAATTAAAAAAACACTTACCCATACAGAAAAGACACAAAGTTATTTATTATTTTGTATTATTATTATTACTACAAAATACCATTGAAAAACCGCTTTTTTTCTAAAAATATACCATATTTTAGGAGAAAATGTCCTAAAACTAATTTTTTTTGACAGGCTTTTAAATGGCATATACTGAATACGCCAAAAATTTGGCACATAATAGCTTCATTATCTGTGTTTGAGGTTATAAAGTTGGTGAGTTTTTAGACCACCTCTGGGGGTGGTTTAAATTTATAGCCCCAGAAAGGATTGTTTTGTGGCAATTGGTAATAAGCTCGTTTAAAATTTCCCTAAGTAACCGTTTTTACAAGAAGTAATTTACCTTATTTAATATCCTAAGTTGTTTATTAATCAATAAAACACCTCCAATTTTGTCCAGAAAAACGACGTTTTCAGCACAAAAAATATATATATGAGGGCACTACGAGGCAAAACAAACATAAGTGAAGGTCACTGATTATGCACGAAAAATATACCAAACAAAAAAACCCACAACAACTATATTAATTTATTTACAAATTGGAAATAAAACATTGAGGTTATCTAAAAGCTCAGTCAAAATAACTTTCCTTACTCAAAGCCCACTCATTTTAAAGCTGTAGCTTTCATCAGTAGAGGTTGGTGCAAGCCAAGGTGTAAGCAGAGGTAAAAGATCGGAACTCGCTGTTTGTGATTGAACGCAGCGCTAATATTTTTAAACTGACATTTCAACAGTGACAGAAATGTAAAAAACACTTGAATTTAAGTTTTTTTAATACATTTCATAAATAAAAACACCTTTTAAATAAATACAAAATTAATCTACTCCTTATTTTATTATCACCCATCTAAATCGTTGTGTGACATCAAGTATTAATTGGAAAATCAATCATCAAGGCTAAGTTTTAATTAGAGTGACATAGAACCTCAATTTTAATTTGTTCTACAGAGTGTTTACTATTTAAACCCCGCCTGGGTTTCAATTTTTAAATTTTCTTTTCTTCTAAATTGAAACTTTCTTCTTAAATCCAACAAAAGATTGTGTTAAGATGATTATTCAATAAAAAAAATTTATTAAAATTCTTCCTATAATTCAAACTGTGTCCAAAACTCAAGGAGGGTTGGTTTAAAATACTTAAAACCAAAAATTTCACTTAAACTTAGGACCGTTCTAAAATAGACTAAACCCTTTTAGTAAATCCCACCGTTAAAGAACAAGCTTTTATTAAATGCACTCAAAAGTAGAAAATACTTTGTTATCTTTCTTATACCGTAATAAAAGCGATGGGCGCAAATTAAAAATTTTGTGCTGCTGCGAACGTTACCTCTTTTTAAGAGTCATGTTACAGTGACTTTATATTTTACAGGTTTCTTTTTATAACCTGCTGAAAGTTACAGGATTCTGTATTTACGGTCTCCTGCACTTTTCAATTTTGATGTTTTTCTTTCTCAGTTTATTCGACAGGTGGCGCACATGACACAGGTACCACGTCTCCGCGGATTACAAACTTTTTGTTTTAAATTCGAGAGGTTTGCATGGTTGCCTGTGTAGCTTTAACTGCCAGGTACAATCCTATGACTCCCTGATGATTCCTAATAAGGATGAAACAGGCCTGTAGGTGCCTGAATTTTCCATTAGACATTAGAGGCCTGGACGCTTATTCTTGACGGCCCGTGAGGTGAGCTGAGCTTACTTTCGCCACCTATTTCCACGGGGAAATGAACTTACCTCACCTCACGCGCCGTCAAGAATAAGCGTCCTGGTCGTAATAAAGTGAGAAACAAAAAACACTTTGTCCGATATGCCACGAGTGTGTTTCTATCAAAATTTTAACTTTAGGTATCGCATATCGGTCACATCGACGATTCACCTGCAACAGTTGTATTCCTCTCGTAACTAACGTAAGGACATTTTCAAAGGCTTAGCAAGCACGGCAATCTCACACGTTCTCAGCTTCTTTAGGTGAAAGCATTATGTTTATCATTCGAATAGAAGAAGAATTTAGTTCTTTTTTGTAGTTCTCTCTTTGTCACCGTAAAGTTAAAATTTTTAATTTGCGCCCATCGATCGATCGATAAAAAATTATTTTCTACTTTTGAGTGCATTTAATAAAAACTTCTGATAATAAGTTTTTTTTAATAAAAATTAATTTTTTAATTTTTAGAATTGTACCCTAGATCGTCCATTTTGAATACGCCATATTAAAATTTTCAAATCTGATCAAAAATTCATATCCCCTTCCCGAAAAACTCCTGTATGCCAATTTTGATTTAAATCAAACAAACTAAATCTTTTCCCCCTCCACTTCTCTCGTTAAAGGGAAGTGTGTACCTAATAATACCATATTATTATATTGTCGCCCGAAATATAAACGCATACCAAATTTGAACACACACCATTCATTTTTAGATTTGTACCCTTAATCGTCCATTTTGAACCCGCCATATTGAAAAACCCTGTCCTCCTTAAAAAACCCTGTATCTTTTTTCCCCTCCACTTCCCTCGTTAGAGGGAGGTGGGTACCTGACAATATCATATTATTGTATATCTTCACCGGAACTATAAACGCATACCAAATTTAAACACAATCGGATGTGGATAAGTCAGTTAAAATCCGTCCATCTTGAATCCGCCGTAGTGAATTTCCTCTTAAAGCCCCAATTTTGGTTAAAATCGGACAAACTTAGGTGTTTTCCACCCTCCACTCCCCTCATAGGGAAGAGGGGTGCCTAATAATGACAAATTTGAAGGCAATCGGATGTGTATAAGTTAGTTAAAATTGGTTAGCAAAAGATGACCAAAAATCGTCCATCTTGAATCAGCCATATTGAATTTTCAAAATCTGATTAGAAATTCGTTATCTCCATTCCCAAGTGCCCCAACAGTCCAAATTTCAACGAAATCCGCCGTACTTAAACTGTACCCTCCTCCACCCCTTTCGAGTAGGGGGAGCTGTCAATTTTATCACCTTATTCTTGTGTTGTCACCGCAACTATATAATCATGCCAAATTTGAAGCCCATCGGATGTCAGGAAGTTGGTTGGTTGGTTGTTAAGTTGCAACGTTCTACCCGAACAAACATTTACATCCGTCGCAAGTTAAATAAAAGCTTGTAAAAAATTGTTGGTTTCGCCGCGCGCCTATTATAGTATAGTTGGGGGCGGGGTTCTTTAGTGAAAACTATATAAATAAAACTTTTTTGCAAGGACTCTATTTATGACAGACTGAACTGACTGGATATATTTGGATAAGTTAGCATGACACCAACCTTATATCAATCCGATTTTTATTCATTAGATTTAAATTAAAACAGCACTGGAGCTAGAGCCACATTTTGGTTTGCAAATTCTTGAAAATTTTTGATGCGTGAAGAAAGGTTGACCTTGAAAATATATTCATAAATAATTTCACCAATCTGAGTCCATGCATATAATAATTTTGTGTGATTCTAATTGCATTGTGTATCTAGATAAATTGGTGAAGGCTAAAATAATTTAGCATTTGTAAGTGGAAATAATGTTTCGACATGAAAAGGATAATGATCTGCTTTTTAGTATATTTGAGGTCAAAGTTACCTCAAATTAAGGTGTCTATATTATAGATAGATATAGGTTGGATAAGATACAAACGGAATGTTAAGAGCAAATGGGTTTTTGCTAAAACTTACTTTTTTTACAGGGAGTTCTCAAAAAGGACCTTTTCTGTTATTTAACCAGGCAATGCTATCCCGGTACCATTTTCAGTCAATTTGGACTTGATTTATTGGGTTTTCAGTCAAGTTGACATGCTTTTAAATTTTGCATTTTCTGACAGTTTGGGAATTTTCAGAAAGGCCACATAATTTAAAAAATTAATTTTTTATTACCAATGAACGAATTATGGTTTGAGGCACGGTTTGAGGAAGGTTTCTGTCATAATTATTAATGTTGTTTTATGTCGAAGCCATACACGACCGGAAATCAACTTTTTTTTCAACAGACTGGAAAGTACATACTTTCCGTACAATTTTTTGAACGGAAAGCGTAACTTTACAAAGATGGGTACAAAGATGGGACCGAAAAATAAAACATAGAACGGAAAAGGAACAAGAGACCGGAAAATGATCCTTTTCCGGTCCCATTTATTTGATTGATGATGATTTATATGACTTGTGTTGACAGTTTTAAAACTTTTTTAATTTTTATTTTTTTTCAAATTTTTGGTTTTTACTTCTTTTTATTTATTTTTTTTTTGTTTTTATTTTTAAACTAAAAAGTTTATTAATGACCTCTACGTGTAAAAATTGGCCAGTATTAGTTGGTTGAAAGAAAAAAGTACGATATATGACCGGAAAGTCACTTTACAGGACTCCACAGATTTACAGGTCTCGCGTACGGCTCGCACTGTAAATTTTCTGTGTCTCCCTGTAAAGTTTACTTTTCCGGTCTAGTAAGATAAATAGATATTTTTTAAGCCCTCATTAAAAATATGAATTTTCTTTGTCCGCAAATAAAAAAACAAAAGCGGTCCAGGGAGCAAAACTTTTGTTTGCACGCAAATAAAGGTAATAAAAAAATAGTGTTTGTAACTCGCGGCTAAACTATGTTTTTTTTTACTGTTCTTTAAACCACGTTTGTATGAAAGTACTATCTAAGGCACTACTAGTAAATATCACTCATTTATAAACTCGGTCTAAAATTGTTTTTAATTGTTAAGTCGTTAAAATAGAAGTCTTTTTAAAAATTAAGTAGACTGTATTTAGTTCTTGAAGATAAAGGTTTTCAAATTGCATAAAAATTGTTAAATTAATCCCTTCCCAATTTTCGATAGCCTTTTTTATTTAACTCATTATTTTTTACAGGACGCAAGTGAGGGACTAAAATGCGTTTAATCAAATTTAAGGGAGTAAAATTAAATTTTAGAGACTCAAATAAAATTTTGGAGTCTAAAATACAATTTTACGGAATAAAATTTAATTCAAAAGTAAAGTTAAAAAAAAACGGGAATTTCAGTTTTTCCAGTCCCGACCCCATAGCTTACAAAAAGCGTTTGACCTTTAAATAGGCGTCGGAAAAAAATTTAGAAATTGGAAAAGTGGAACAAACTGAAACTCCACACGGATACGAAAATCTAGGCTAATTCATGAATCGATCATGTATTGAAAGCTAGACAGCAGGTCAAAAAACTGAAAAGGGGTAAACTAAATAATTCAAAAAAATATATAGGTAAATGCTCGGAATCTAGGAAAATAGAACGTTCGGGGTCACTTTCTATCAGCGGCGAGCGGTCCATGGAAGCAAGACGGGCAGTCCCAGCAAACACAGTTACCTCGAGCCTTCGTTGGTTCGATGTCGATTGCCGAATTTGCGTCATCGGCACGACGTCGATTTACGACATCGGACCAGCAGTATTTTCCGCTTTGCGATGTAGGCCCAATGTTTGCCGACGCAGCGTTTGGCATACCGTCGTCGTCGCCGTACGATTAAGGTCCGATATGGTTTAACCACATGGTAACGCCCATCCGCCCATAACTGCTTAATTTGGTCGGTCTAACGTAGGCAAGCTGGTCTCGGCCCGACATCGGTAAACTATTCAAGTCCGACATTGGTTTCCTAAAGCGGTCCAACGTCGGCCATTGACGGAGGTCCGTCGGTGGTAGCTTAAAGCGGCACGACAATGGCAATCCACAAAGGTCCGATAATGGGTGGATAATAAGGCCCCACATCAGCCTCTCAAAGTGGCCCGACGTCGGTGATTGAAGAAGGTTCGTCGGTGATTCCTTGACACGATCCGATATTGGCAAACTACAAAGTTTCGATAATGCGGGTGCTTAACCAGTCGCGCTGGTTTAAGTGGCAGTAGAAGTGATTCTTGTAGAGAAGTACCACCATCTTGTCAAGTCCGCATTCTAGTTTTGAAATATCTATGCTCATTTTATATATAATATTATCTTCCACTCTACAGGGAACATAGTGACATTAGCGCCATCTCTACATACTAGGAAGAAACTATTAAGCAATTTAAAAATTTTAAGGTGACGTAATCGGACCATCGTCGATTGCCGATTGTCGACCAATCAAACAAAGTTTCAATCGGACCATCGTCGGCTCTAAAGCAGATAAAGTGGTCGTCGACATAAAGTCGACTATAGTAAATCGAGCCATCGTCAGTTGCCGATTCTCGACCGATTAAACAAAATTCCAATCGGACCATCATCGGCCCTAAAGCAGATAAGGTTTGCATTGGCATAATGTCGACTATAGTAAATCCGCCATAGTCAGTTGCCGATTCTCGTCCGATTAAATAAAGTTCAAATCGGACCGTCGTCGGCCCTAAAGCAGATAAAGTGGACGTCGGCATAAAGTCGACTATAGTAAATCGGGCCATCGTCAGTCGCCGATTCTCGACCGATTAAAGAAAGTTCAAATCAGACCATCATCGGCCCTAAAGCAGATAATGTTTGCGTTGGCATAATGTCGACTATAGTAAATCGGGCCATCGTCAGTTGCCCATTCTCTTCCGATTAAACAAAGTTCCAATCGGACCGTCGTCGGCCCTAAAGCAGATAAAGTAGGCGTCGGCAAAAAGTCGACTATAGTAAATCGGGCCATCGTCAGTGGCCGATTTTCGACCGTCTAAACAAAGTTCCAATCGGACCATCGTCGGTCCTAAAGTGATGTGGGCATAAAGTCGACTGTAGTAATGTGGACCTCCATCAGTTTCCGATTATTGACCGAAAACTGAAAATCGCAATCTGCCTAACATCGGGTCAGAGTGTAGTCGCCGATGCCGACACACTGTAGACGTTGTCGACATTGGCCCGATTCAATGCAGACGATTTGTGTTTGCTGGGAGTGCTTCCCCCAGAAAAATATCATCTAAGTCTTAAAGCTGTGTTACTCCATAATGGAAACAAGTTGCCTTCAGTACCAGTTGGTCATGCAGTCCATATGAAAGAAACGTAGGGGGGGGGGGTGGGGGGTTAAAACCTCCCCCAAGAGGTCCAACCCAATCTACAATAAGTTAATAGTGATAAAGGGCTCCAGGGAGAGCTATAGCTCACCCACTTTTTTGACCCTTTACTTTGGTTTGTGACGTGTGTTTGGTATAATAAATTAAATTTTAAAAATTTTACCAATTCCACGGAATTTTTCTCACTAGTATACAAAAGTTGTAATAAATGGTATTCTTAGTATAATTTTTCTTAAAATTTTCATCTGCGGCGCATTTATGATTTGGCAACAAATCTATATATACCACCGCAAACCACTGGCATCTAACCCAATCTACCTTTCCAAAAATATTTTACAAAAACCCTAAGAGATAAAATTTTTAAAGAATTTTTTGTTTTTTTTTGTCAAAGTTTTCGCCTGCGGCGGAGCGCTCTACCAATATTTTTTTGTCAACAATATTTTAAACACGTAAAAAATAGCAGAAGTTTAGTGTAGTTTTTCTAAAATTTTTGTCTGCGGCGCATTTAATCGAGAGAATATTTGCTCCCAGGGAGTCGAATTGTCTCACTACTATCCATCTCATTGGTCCAAATCTTCGGTTAAAATCGGTTTCTCTCACTTTTGCCCGATGTTGATGCAAAGTTATTCTCTTAGTCAAGACCTATAGAATTACTTTCGATCAATATCGGGCAAAAGTGAGAGAAACCGATTTAAACCGAAGATTTGGACCAATGAGATGCATAGTAGCGATAGAATTTAACTCCCAGGGGCTCTATTCTGGGCGTAATAGAACGATCATTAGAAGAATTTCATAACAGAATGAAAAAATGCAATAATATACTGGGTGTTTCATTTAAAAGTTTGGGTTGGCATTCTTTTTAATATACCCTATATACATAACAATATTCTAGTATACTGTAACATTTATATATTGTGTCAATTACTTTAAAGTAAATTTGATTGTTCTTTTGTTTTTGTTTTGTTTGCATCCTTCTGCAAATACAACTTTCGAAACCGGGGCATGACTATACTCGACGCCATATAATTCCATCATCCGACCAATGATCTTGAAAATCGCAAAAAATACGATTTTTGCCATTTTCTTTTAAAAAATCTTAATAATTCGAAGTTTTGTCACACTAACGTCAAATGGACCTCAAAAAATTAGGCATATCTGCCAAATTCGATCCTTCGAGTTTGATGCAGTTTGAAGCTTTATGACCTTGAAAAATACCCAAGTAAAATTAACATTTTGCAAAAATAACATAACAAAAAGTGCTATTAATCAACTATTAAAGCTAAGAGGACCAAATTTGGTAGAAAGGATAGGAAGGTCGAGTCCAGTAACATTGTAAAAAAAAATTTGTTCAGTTATGATGCGTTTAAATATGGCAACTGATATATCAAAATGGCGACCTACAACCACATTTTATTTTATCCAATTTCGTAAAAAAACAAAAATTACAAGGTGGCCATCAATCATTGTTGACTTATCGCCGCTTACTATGAAAAAAAAAGTTTACTTTATGTATGACCTTGATTGACTTTAAAAATAGCATGTACAGATAAAAAACCAGATTTTTGTAGTGTTTTTTCCAATTAACCACTACTCAAAAACTTTAAGTGCCGGAGATGAAATTAATATCTTAGCCATAACTAAACACATAATTTTAAACCTCCCTATCATTTTTTTTTTCTGATCTGGCGTCCAAGGTGATTATGATATACCCCGGTAAAAATATGTCGTTTGTAGTAAGTTTCGGAACTGTAAATTTTATGTTCTACTCACTTGTCTACCCAACAAAGTCATTTAAATTTAAATTACCTATAAGAGAGTTAACAGAAGTTAGATATACATTACCATATAGTGGACCAGGTGTTTTAGATAATATTTTCCAAAATGGCGGACAAAAAAGCATACAAAATTCTAATTATGCCTGTAGGGCATGACTATACTTGTATATTAAAATTCATAATAAAATTCAAGGATGTGGTTACAGCTATTTAGTCACACACACAGTAGGTATTTTGTTCGCATCTTTGTAGAAAGTTCCTAAACTTAATAAAAATGACAGGCATATAGGTTATTGTTACCGGGGTATAGCATAAACATCTTGGAAGCCAGACCAAAAATAAAATGGTAGGGAGGAATGAAGTTTTTAGTTATAGCTAAGATGTTAATTTCATTTCCGGCACTTAAAGTTTTTGCGTAGTGGTAAATTGGAAAAATTACAAACATTTTTCACTTGTACATGGTAATTTCAAGGTCATGCATCAACTAAACGTTTTTTTCATAGTAAGCAGTGATATGTAAACAAAGAATTGATGGCCACCTTGCAGTTTTTGCTTTTTTACAAAATTGGATAAAATAAAATGTGGTTATAGGTCGCCATTTTGATATATCAGTCGCCATATTGAAACGCGTCAATAATGCTGTTCGACTTGACCATCTTATCTTTCTTACCAAATTTGGTCCTCTTCCCTTTAATAGTTGATGAATAGCGCTCTTTAGTACGTTATTTTTGCAATATGTTAATTTTACTGGGGTATTTTTCACGGTCATAAGCTTTAAACTGCATCAAAATCCAAGGATCGAATTTGGCATATATGCCTAATAGTTTGAGGTACATTTGAAGTTAGTCTGACAAAACGTCGAATTATTAAGATTCTTTGTAGAGAAAATGGCAAAAATCTTGTTTTTTTGTGATTTTCAAGGTCATTTAAGCTCGGATGACCTTAAAAGTAAATTTTTTGGAATCTTCGTCGTCAAATTATGTGGAGTTAACCCCGGTTGCAAAAGTAGTATTTTTTATTGTTTTTGGCCACCATCTTAAAAAAATTACGTCATATCAATCCCACATAGTCACAAAACCCTTTCATTCAAAATCCCACGAACTTACACATGCCCCTTCACTAAGAGTCGATTTCTGGATACGCCACTGCTGAAGGCGATACAATATGAAAGATATAAATGACAAATTTATGGGAATTTAAAAGTAGTGGCAATTTTGCCTGGAATGCAGCTAGGTTATACCAAATACTGTTGCTTTCTCTGCGAATGGGACAGTGCAGCACGATCAGATCACTATAAAAGAAAATTCGGCCACGGTGTCTTTTGAGCCAGGGAAAAAATGTATCCAGCGCGCCATAAGTTCCTCCAGAAAAAAATTTACTACCACCACTTCATATAAAATTAGGACTGATGGACAATTTTGTGAAGGCCGTTTCTAGAATCAGTGAAGCTAAAATTAAAGAGGGAATATTTATGCGTCCCCAGATTAGGAAACTTTTCGGCGATGCGCAATTCGATGCCATACTTCTAGGCAAGGAAAAAATGCATTTAAAATGGTTGCAACAAATTTTTTGGGAACGACTACAGCAGAAAACTATAAAAACGTGGTTGCTGAACTTCTATGGTGTGACCAAAAAAAAATTCATTTCTTGGATTCTAATCTGGATAACTTTTCGGAAAACTGTGGTACTGTAAGTGACGAGCACGGTGAGAGATCCCAGCAAGATATTTTAAACATTAAAAGAAAGTATCAGGGTAATTGGAACTATGAGATGTTAGAGTTGAATACTGCTAGACTATTACGACAGATGCCCCAGAGGCTATTTTCGAAGCTCAG
The DNA here is from genome assembly GCA_963921995.1 of Oxystoma pomonae. Classification (NCBI taxonomy): domain Eukaryota; kingdom Metazoa; phylum Arthropoda; class Insecta; order Coleoptera; family Brentidae; genus Oxystoma; species Oxystoma pomonae. The sequence goes on along the minus strand of OY998166.1, from coordinate 85,363,749 downwards.
TCAAGCTACATCCCACCTCAACGAAACTCAATTTGGATATTGTAAAAATGATGTACTAATTATGTACTAATTTAGTCTCGTTTTAAAATTTTTTGTACCTAATGAATAACAAGAGTTATTCGCACTTAAAAGGGGAAGGGATGTGGCTTGGCGCTAAGCTGCGCCCCGCGCCCATGCTTAGGAGATAGATTTGATGAAAACTGATATGTCATAATTTTCTACTAGTTATGTACTCTTAAAGAAGGGTACTTTTAGTTTACAAAAACAATCGGTTCCTAAGATTTTTGTTTGTTTGTTATGGGGTGTCTAGCGCTTGATATCAAGGTACAGCCCCGTCTGCTTAGGAAAGAGATTCGACCAAAAGTGACTATGCCAGAATTTGGTTATAATTATGTACTAATATCGCCTCCTTCTAAAAAATTGCCTACTCTCAAGATAACTTATTTCTTTCTTGTTTTTATGGGGTGTGTAGCGTGATATTAAGGCACACCCCCTTCTGCCTAGGAAAGAAATTAAAAAAAAAAATAATTATACCATAATTTGCTACTAATTATGTATGTAATTATGTACTAATTTCGACCCCTTCTAGAAAATTACATACTCTCAAGATAACTTTTTTTTTATGAAATGATATCAACGCATACCCCATATAAACAAAAAAAATCAAGTAACTTTAAGAGCAGGCAATTTTTTAGAAGGAGGCGAACTTAGTACATAATTATAGTACCAAATTCTGGCATAATCACTTTTGGTCGAATCTCTTTCCTAAGCAGATTGATTGATTGATGTCAAGCTCACAGCCCATAACAAACAAACAGAAATCTTAGGAACCGATGGTTTTTGTAGACTAGAAGTACCCTTCTTTAAGATTACATAATTAGTATTATGACACATCAACTTTCATTAAATCTATCTCCTAAGCATGGGGGGTGCAGCGTAGCTTAGCCTTTTAAGTGCAAATTGAGTTTCGTTGAGGGGGGGATGTAGCTTGACTGAGCTTTAAAAGTAGCCTGTGGGGCACCTGTCGTAATAGTCTAGCAGTAGTCAACTCTAACATCTCATAGTTTCAATTTCCCTGGTACCTTAAAAATCTTGGTGGAACCTCTCACCGTTTCGGAAAGTTGTCCATATGAGAATTCAAGCAATTAATTTTTAGCGACATGTTATACCCTAGGTTTTGTTCACATAATAGAAGTTGAGCAACCACGTTTTTATAGTTTTCTGCTCAAGCATGGGGGGCGCAGCTTAGCGCCAAGTCACCCCCCCCCTTTAAAGTGCGAATAACACCGTTATTCATCAAGTACAAATTTTGTTAAAAGGAGACTAAATTAGTACATAATTTTTACAATCTCTAAATTGAGTTTCGTTGAGGCGATGTAGCCTGGCTACCCTACTGAAAATGTCTCCTCAAATCTCATAGTATATTTTATGAGTTTTGAGTAGTTTTTAGAAGTTCGAGGAGATTAGAGAAGACGGATAATTATTCTCTTAAAACCTGATCAATTCTCCTACATTGATTTTAAAGAATCGATAAGATTTTACAGTATTTTATGGGATGTTGCGAAATCACGGATAAAAACTTCTCAGATTTTCTTAAAACATGTATGAGATTCGATGAGAATTTTTATGAGATTGGAGGAGACTTTTTCAGCAGGGTAAGCTTACTTTCAAATGCCAGGAGCGTAAAATAAGCGTCTAAACCCAGATTCAATAATAAAAGTGTACCATTTAATTGCTTTTGTTAGATTAAAAGTATATGGTTATGTGTATTTTGTATATTGTATTCCTATAAATTTTTTAACACATAATATATTTTGGGAGCCAACTTAAATCTTTAATTGGTATTTTTTCGTTACTTGGGTGTAGATACATGCAAAAATTTGAAATTTGTTTCCTCGTGCAATTTGAACATCGTACTCAATCAACCTGTGGGTAACAGTGGCGTGCTAGGTTCATCATTTGTATTTTCCCAGGAACGGATATTATCAGTCCCTAAATTTACCAATTTTACCGTATTTAAAATTGGCTAAAACTACAGGGGTGGGGGGTCCGGTCTTTGTTAGCCTGAAACTGTAGAAAGGAAAACGATTTTAGCTAAAATTTTGTAGAATTGTTTATATTTTTGCCAGTTTGTAACCATAACATTATGCCAATCTTCACTTTTGAATCTAGAGTAGGTTAAGTTTTAATATGAATACACAAATTGTCAGCATTGAATCGGGCCAATGTCGACAACGTCGTACTTGTACGTACACACTGGCCCGATGTTGGACAGATTGCGATTTTCAGTTTTCGGTCAATAATCGGCAACTGACGGAGGTCCACATTACTACAGTCGACTTTATGCCGACACCACTTTAGGACCGACGATGGTCCGATTGGAACTTTGTTTAATCGGACAAGAATCGGCAACTGACGATGGCCAGATTTACTGTAGTCGACATTATGACAACGCAAACCTTATCTGCTTTAGGGCCGATGATGGTCCGATTGAAACTATGTTTAATCGGTCGAGAGTCGGCAACGGACGATGGCCCAATTTACTATAGTCGACTTTATGCCGATGACCACTTTATCTGCTTTAGGGCTGATGATGGTCCGATTGGAGCTTTGTTTGATTGGTCGAGAATCGGTAACTGACGATGGTCCGATTTACTATAGTCGACTTTTTGTCGAAACGCACTCTATCTGCTTTAGGACCGACGATGGCCTGATCAGATTTTTCTTCGATTAGTCGATAACCGGCAACAGACGATGCTACGTCACATTAAAATTTCTAAACTGCTTAATGCTTTAGAAAACCAATGTCGGACTTGAATAGTTTACCGATGTCGGTCCAAAACCAGCTTGCTAGCCCGACTGGTTAAGCACCACCGACGGACCTTCGTCAATCACCAACGTCGGCCCGCATTGAGAGGCCGATGTGGGGTCTTATTATCCACCCATTATCGGACCTTTGTGGTTTGCCATTGTCAGATCGCTTTAAGCTACCACCGACGGACCTTCGTCAATCGCCGACATTGGACTGCTTTAGAAAACCAATGTCGGACTTGAATAGTTTACCGATGTCGGGCCGAGACCAGCTTGCCAGCCCGACTGGTTAAGCACCACCGACGGACCTTCGTCAATCACCAACGTCGGCTCGCATTGAGAGGCCGATGTAGGCCTTATTATCCACCCATTATCGGACCTTTGTGGTTTGCCATTGTCAGGCCGCTTTAACAGCAAAAATTCAAATTTACCATTGGTCTGACGGCGGGCTACAGTCTAACGTTGCGTCGGCAAACATACATTGGGCCTACATCGCAAAGCGGACTAAATATACTGCTGGTCCGATGTCGTAAATCGACGTCGTGCCGATGACGGGAAACTGTGTTTGCTGGTTGTATTCATTGCCTGAGAGGGATACATATAATTAATGGGTTGTAAAAATCTCAGTAAAGTAGAAAAAAAATATGGTAAAGTAATGCTTTAACCATTTTTAATAGTTTTTGGTACATTCCTTGTATATATACTTCCATCCTCAGTGATGATTCAAAGTAGTCATGTTAGCCCCTGCATTGGGCAAAATAGTCGCCGAAGACCTTCTCAGACAGTGACCGGTGTAGAGCGCTGGTTCATCCAACTTCAGAAACATTGCAATTCTTGAAAGTATCTTCGACAACGTATTTATTCCCTCACACTGGCTGGTACACTTCACATTTGTATTCTTGGACCTCAAAGACATGTATTTTTTACACAAATTGATCGGGTTGACTGGAAAGTATGGTGAAATTTCTAGATTTCTTGGTTTTAGTATCTGGCAAAACCACGTGAAAATATTTCCCTTTGTCTTGAATATTTTCTATTTTCAAATTGACCAATTCATCGCATCTAGGCACCGCTATTTTCCATTATCAAGGCCACTTTCATCAACAGGTACTCGTCATCGGGAGCTTCGTACAAAAACTTCTCTATTTTAGTTCGTTCTAATGTCTTGGACTTGGTTTGGATCCCTGTGATTTGCTTTTCAAAAAGGTCGTTAGTTTGCTATATTTTGAAATGTCGATTTTTTTTATAAAGGTCAATAGTCGAGCGAAGGATCAAGTATTTGGTCCATAGCGACGATGGGGCTAATTTTTTTTGCAACTTTAAAAAATAAGCCACTAGAACATTTTCATCGATACCTTTTATCTTCCGTGAATTCATCCAAAACTCAAACATTTTGAACTCGTCGCAAGCATCTCGAGACTTTTCTGGCAAAATCTGCATCACTGCTTCTTCCGCTTCCGTAAATATATCCTCAGGAACGTAATTTCCATCGGTTTCCTCTATTTTCTATACGTTTTTTTCTTCAAAAAAGCTTCTCCCTTTTCTGCAAGGAAAACTGCCAATTGTCTGTATCACGAATGTACACTTCTCTCCACATAAAACTGTTACAGCGGAAGGTAGCTGCAAATACGATTTTTTATATTTTCCTATGTGCAACACTGACTTTTTGACTTTGTCATTTTAGGTTATATTTTTGGCATATATAAACTTTTTATAAGGAGACGGATTGTTTATTTTTTACTAATTCAAAATATAAGGTCACTAAAAATAAAAACCACATTTCAAAGAAGCAAAAATGTTTTATTAACTAAACAAAAGCTACACAGTAATTGGTCTATTCGACTAGCTAATTATGAAAGTAGCAACTCTACGATAGTACCCATAATAATCGATTTCCTCGAAAGGAAGGCACCGGTTTGACGTTATTAGCCCAAAACAAATAAAAGGCTAAATCAAGTTATATTAGTTATATAGTTCAAATAAATAAAATAAAAAAAAAATAATAAAATTAAAAACATAATAAAGAAAATACTTATTTTTAATAGCGCTAATTCTAAATAGAGCGCGTCCCGCACGGTTTTCGTTTTCAGCAATATATCGTTCTTCGTATCGGGTTCTTGGCGGTCGATAAACCAGAATTTATTTTTAATCTATGTTGGATCTAAAGATCTTCTCATCTGTGGAAACCACCTGCTGCCAAAATTCTTCGTCCCTCAGAGAATAATTCAACGCAAAAATTAATCGAGACTGCTTCTTTTCCTCACTCAGTTTAATGGTTTTTGCCGCAATGCGACACCTCGTTTAATCAACCTGCCGAATTTTATGGATCCTGGAAAATTTTATTCAATTTTTACTTCTTTCGCTTTGGCAAATGGATGATTTTCCAGAAAATTGATTCCTTCTTGGTCTTCCTCTGGGCTACTAACTTTCGTCAAACCGGTGCCTTCCTTTCGGTGGATAGAAATCGGTTTTTTATGTTTACTTACGTAGACTTGCTCCTCCCATAATGAACAGCTATTTGCCGAATAGACTAGCCACCGTCTAGTTTTGCTAAGATTAGATCTTTATCAAATTCGGAAAGATGCATTTTTTTAAAATTTGGATAGCACTGACATGTAAAACATGATGTCAAGAGTCTGTGACAACACAGACAATGTCGTACTATAAAAATTTTAAAAATTAAACAAGCTGCTAACTTCTGCTGTACCAGTTTTATGTGAAGAGAAGTGTATTTGTATCATGTTTCATGCCCGTGGCAACCAAATAAACAACCTACTTTGACCAACCACTGTCAAGTCGTTCTGACATTTATAGGGTATTGAGACGCAACTAGCTTTGATTTGATCACAAAGCATATTAATTATTCTGTCATAAAAAAACCATTTCTTCCACTTGTTGGGTAAAACATTATACGCCACTCGTGTGTTATGTTTCCTAAGTCACTTGAGAATTTATACCCACGAGGCCGTTAAATCTTTCTCGCGTTATTTTCAACATAACATACTAGTACCATAAATAACTATTATACAGCCATTTTCACCAACATATTTACTTATTTAGGGGTCACCTAGAATAAGGTGGCCAAGATTAGAGATCGTTTGCATTTATAACTCCCCTAAACTACCTTAGGTGATCCCTAAATATAGGGGCCCGTTTTTGGTGCCCTAGCGCTCCCCTAACCTAAAACTAATCTAGATTTAGGTGCCACCCAATGCTAGTTGACCCCTAACTATGTTGGTGCATATGGCTGATAATATTTTATGAGTAAAGCCCCACCTTGTATATGACAAATCACCCCGATTACAAACTTTTTTTAGATTGGCAGTAATTCCTGAAAATCGAACAAAACTGTTGCGAGAATTTAGGCGACAAAAAATCGCATCGTCAGAAACCGGCTTAAGGCATTGCCTTAAAATGAATAAAAAACTACCCATAACTTCGTTGATTTTAATCCGCTTTGCTAACATAAAACCTTATTTGAAAGATAATTTTATCTGCTTTAATATGTCCTCCCTGCTTGCTTTTGTACTAAAATTCTTAGTTTTTGCAAAAGTCTAATTTTGTCCTACTGCAACCCATATTTTATAAAGAACCTAACGCGCAGCTAGACTCACCGGTTTCTTAAAACAGAAGATCTTCTGAACATATTGGCATTGATTAAATGTTTATTTTTCCTTTACTCTAATGATATTGGCCTAAAAAAAAAGGTGCTACAAATTAATTTCTTTTTGCTCAAAATAAATAGCTTCAGTTCATGTACTATTATCTTTATAAGACAAATTCTGTTACTTTTTTACTTATTTATCTATTTTTGTCTAAATTTCTTCTTAAGACTTGGGCTAGTTTTTAAATTAAATCCGTATTCAGATTGCATAAAAATTAAGCAGTGGCGTTTTGGGGGTTAAACCCCCTAGGAAGTCCAACCCAATCTACAATAAATGATCAAAAGCCCCAGGGAGAGCTATGGCTCTTACACTTTTTTGACCCTTTACTGGGGTTTTTGACGTGTGTTTGTCTTAAATATTAAAAATTTTGCCTGCGGTGCTACGATGTCTTTAATTGTTACAATTTTAGTTTAATTTTAAGGAATTTTTATCACCAGCATTCAAAACGTGTTATAAATTTTCATCTGCGGCGCATTTATGATTTAGCAACAAATATACATATACCACCGCAACCCACCTCTTCTTGGCATCTACTAATCCAATCTACTTTTTCAATAATATTTTACAAAAAACCTAAAAGATTAAAATTTTTTAAGAATGTGTTTTGTTTTTTGTCAAAATTTTCGCCTGGGGCGCTATACCAATATTAGAAACGCGTAAAAAATTGCATTTTAGTGTAATTTTTCAAAATTTTTGCCTGCGGCGCGGGTTAATTTTGAAAAACATCTGCAAATGAGACTAGATGATACTTGCTTTCAAATATACGTATTTTTGTTTTGTATACACTAACTAACCCAACATCTATTAAACCGCCCCTCTGCCGTCCTAAGTAAGACCCACGTATCTGCAAAAAAATCAAAAATGAGTTAGGACCGGAAATAGCTTTAGATAGGTCACCCTATTTATGAACAAAAATACCCAAATTTATGTCTGGAAGTATTTTTTTTTTAAAAATCGATACCCCGTATCTACATTAAAAATGGACTATTACTTAACAAAAACCTCGGTTTTTACTAAGTAATATGTACATGCGCGGTTTCTAACTAAGTAATGTGTAAGAATCGAAGCCGAAAAAAGTATTTCTAAAGGAAATTTCTACAACTGGGAAGATTTTTCGTTCCAAGTTAAAATAAAAGGAATGGAACCTCGACCTTACTTGACAGAGGTAACACAAATAACCGCACATAGAAATTCTTATGTTTTAAAATACAAAATAAAATATGAAGATGAATGTTTTGAGATGGATTTTCTGCAACTGAAAATAAAAAATTCTGGAACAATATCACCAGAGCCACGAGACCTTCCAGTTTGCATATCCAAGAAAAAAAAAACTTTATTAAAAATTTGTAGAGCGTTATGCTAGGAAATCGATTCGAATTTTAAAAACATTTACATGAAAACAACCAAATCTAATTTTAAAGAAACTTACAATTAATATTCGTACTATTTATAGTGTTCTGTTTTTAAAGTTTATTTTTAAACAAATTTAAAATTATTAGTACTTTTTGTTGATATCCTTTAATATAAATTGATTTTTTGTAGTTTGACAAAACAGTGACGTACGCATAAATGATTCCTGAGGAAGGTGGCTTTAGACTTCTGGGAGGAGGGCTTAAGACTCCTGAGAGGCTTAAACCTCTGGGGGGAGCTTGAGGCTCCTGGAAACTTCTGAGGGCTGAACGTTTCAGTTTACTTGATTTTTAAAAAAAATTGAATCTTGAGGAGTCAATTGGGCTCTGGGAGGGAGGTTGAGCTCCCAATAAATAAATTTTATTTATTTTTAAAAGTAATACACAATAAATATCATACTTTTTACAGAGTATAACCATAGACTAGGCTCGAATTGACGTACTTACGGGGTTCTTGCTAAGTAGTACTGGCTAAAAGGTTACCTCCGATTCCCATTTACATAGAAAAATATTAAATGATAATTTTTTTGTTTCATCACTCGAATATTGCTATTTTAAACCCAGCAAAAAAAATTATTGCTATATAATTTTCAGCAAGCACTTGTACTTTAAACTCGCTTTTCTCGAAATAAGCAAAAACGTAGATACGCGAGTCTTACTTAGGACTGCAGCCCTATACCCTCCCTTCAGTTCAAGGGCTCAAGCAATAGGCACCTACCAAATATTTAAAAATTTGCCATAGTTAGATATTTGATTTTTATTAAATGATGAATCCAACCCAGAGTCGCTTTCTGGCTACGCCACTGAATTAAGTAACATAGCATCCCTACAGTCATGAACCACCTGTGTTCCTGGGGCACATCTTCAAAATTTCAGTAGATTCCTAGGCATAATATAGTGTCACTTGAATTCAGAAGCACGGAAAAAATATATGCTGATACCAAGAGGATACATGTTTCAATTCATAATTGTTATGCTTAATCCAATATAAAATCTTAGACTCCAAAGAAGAAAAAGAATTACTTGAATTATATATCCTTTATTTGGCCAGATCGCCTGCTTGGAAGAATAATTGTTATACTTAATCCAGCGTGCAATTTTTGATCACACTAAGAATAAGAATTCCTTGAATCATGGAATTTTATCTTTGATTTAAAAATATTGTACTTTCAAACCAAAAAATCGAACTAAGCTATAACCTAACCTATGCCATACAACCTAATTTAAAGTACGACGACCTAACCATATAATAAGACCTTGGACTCGCACAAGCTTTACGTATCTATAATAGAAAATTGTTCTGGTATAAGTACTTATTTGTCGCCAAAGTCTGTAGGAATTCCGTTAAATGAAGAATAAGTATTTTTTTAACTCAAGATTTGGTTATATTTCTTTTTAATAGTCAAGTGTTTTTAAATCAAGTTTTGTGTTAGTATTGATTTAAGTTTATTAACTATTAATTTAAAAAAAGTTATTCTTGAGATTTAAGAATAAGCAAATAGTTGCTCGAAGTATTTAATAATATATAGAAGAATAATAATCTTACACTCAGTATATTTTTTAACAATAGGGCCATTCTTAAATAGCGTCTCCTTCATTGCGCAGCGCATAATTCAATTTTTCGGAAGAATGCCAACCGCCAGTTTTAAATATACATATATATACCCAATTATTTAAAAATCTAATACTAATATTAAAAGGTGTGGCGATTGCGCAAAAATATTGTGTACCTACATTCAAGTTGTATTCAAGTTTCCCTTATAGGAACCGGCCAGTGGTCAGTTTGCGATGAAAGTCGCCATGGAAGAACATGGCAATCGTGTCTAGCATTTTTCCATTCGTATCGAGTTTTAGACCGCAGTGACCGGTTTTCCCCAATAACTTCGTACTTATATTGTTACATTTTTGTGGTGTTTTTTTTATAATAAAATAATTGTAATATGTTTCGAAAATTAAGAAGTTTTGTTGCCCTCAGTCAGTTCTTTACGTTAATATTTATTTTCCTTATATTATTATTTACACCATTATTTTGATATTTATATTATTATTCTGGGTTTCCTTATTAATGAAATTATCCGTAACTTACTCTAAATAAAATCTATATATTTGTGGCGGATTCATAAGGTTGAAACTACTTTTTTTGAGTTTTTCGCAACTAAGTTAAGGAAATTTTTTCATTGCCCAACAGACAAAAAGAAAATTTTGTGTAAATTCATACTCGTCAAGGTTCCCTGATATCATAACCACCGTTGGTTTTCCCAAGTTGCTCGGTTTTGCAGAAAAAAATTAAAAAACTATTTCTTATAAATTTTAATTAAAAAAAATATTTCTTTTGAAACTCTTTTGGGTACACAGCTTAAATTTGGGCCATACATAGAGGATCAATAGCTGCATCTTTTAATAAAATATAAATTAAATAATTTATTGAGATACATCAAAATAAAAGTAAAAAAGCAGACATATTTTTAAAAAATCACCCCCAACTAAAAAAAAATAAAATATAAAAAAAATAAAAAATTCTATTTTGTTGTAAATTTACTACAAAAAAATGCTTTAGACACTTTCTTGAAAAGCTAACACTACTGGAGATAATTTACTTTAAAGTATAAAGAAAACAATTATAATTTACTCTGAATCAAATGGAAAACTCTGTTTTCTTGAAAGAAGACACACTTTTTTTTAGGAGTCGAGTATCTACTAACTTATACTAGAAGCTAACCACAAAAACTATTTTTAACCGATTGTCTTTGGTGTTCTGTGTTGGAACAGTCCTGTTGCAACCCCCAGCAGTCATCTGCCATCATGTGAATATCCCATTAACCTTGACAGCGCTCTTCCATTGTTTTAATGTCTTGGTGTCTTTTTAACTGATAAAACTATAAACATTTTTACCTACAAGACCTTTTTTGCATGATGTTTTCTACTGATAATTCTATAAAACAATATTTATCTACACGATCTTTTTTGTATGTACTGTATTTAGAAATACCCCTGTATACAAAGCCTGTACATTTATATGCTAATTAGTACCAAGCCTTTCAAAGTTACACCAAAGTTTCTTCAGAAAAACATGGTTAAAATTTAAAAAAGTTTTTTATTTTTTTTTAGTTAAAACAGAGCCAACTTAAATATATGAAAGGTAATTACAGAATCAATGGTTCATATCCAACAAAAATCCGTATTGTTTTTTTTTGCAACATAACTTTTTTATTATTTTGTAGAGCTATGTTATGTATTTCCTTTGGTAATTTTTTAAATATTTTAAGACAAATAAATAAAGTTCCAAAAAGTGACAAAAATCAGGAGTTAAATGGACTAGACTATTTAATAAACGACATAAAACTCAAACCTGATCAAAATTTCATCCTAGCATAATTTTACGCACATCTCTTAATAAACATAAAATAATTTGTATGGCTACTTATTGGTCACTGTCATATAATAGCTCAGGAATTAATAGCGGAAAAAAATCAAAGCCAACAGCATAGAAAATAATAGGGCACGAACATAATAGCGCAAAAAATGATGGTGCCGGGAATAAATAGCAGAAGAAACAAAAGTAGCGCATTGTTTTTACTCTTCTCCAAAGACCTCTATTTGTCGAGACCCATCAATAACCACAAATTAAAAAATAGGCTATTCGAGACAGGTTTATGTTGTTAATATATGGAGGTATAGACAAAGATTCGATGTTTCTTTTTGAATTTAGATGGCCGACAATTAATAAAATTATTTTTTTACTTAAAAATATCAGGTACAAATGCAGAATATATGCGAAACAATCCTTTCTAGTCCAGATATTATAATAATAATACTGCTGCTATCTACTTGGCACTGTATGTTCTCGTGCACCATTTCTTCCTTGGGTCATTATTTTCAGCACCTCTCTATCCTATTATTCTATTAACTTATTAATCTTAAAGAACTCTGCCATTTTCTTATGGGGGATGTGTTTCGGTTAATTTTTTTTATATTTTAATATGTTATAGAGGGGGTTCCCATGAACAATTTTCGTTATGGGCACTTTTCCCGATAGAAATTAAAGTTACCAAAATGTACAGGGTAAGTTAAAAAATATGCCTGAAATTGTTTAAAATCCCTTCCAAAGGTGGCTTTAGGCAATTTTAGGTGAAGCTAAAAAACTTTTTTTTTGGAGTACTCTATATATTTATTTAAATGTTTGTGGATCCTTAGAAATCAAATTTAAGGCTTAAACTCCGTTTCATTCTGTGCCCTTTTAAAAGTCAAATCGATTAAATAAAAAACGATTTTAGGAAAGTGTAAGTGCCTTTCTTTGCTCCCTCTGCATACATTCAAAAGAGATGTTAATGCAAAAATGTTGATTGTGGTCTGTAAAATCATATTTAAAAAAATAACTCCGTTGCTTAGCTAGTGGCTTTTCTGTGAGAAATATTTAAAAAGGCGTTTTTCGCGAGTGCTTAACCTCTTTTTGGCGTACTCTGTATACATTCAAAAGTTTGTAGCCAACAAAATTATTTTTTCAAAATCGTGAATGACTCATTGGGTCTATTCTTGGTTAAATGTCTTTGTTTAGAACTTTTAGAGCAATTTCAAAGGCATTTCCTTGTTCACCCTTTATTTAAACGATGCTTGAAATTAAGGTAAAAAATATTAATTGTGGTCCGTAGAATAAAACTTACCTATTTACAAACGGAAGACGGCTGTGGCACTGTAAATCTAACGAAAAAACAAAAGTTTTTTTTATAATTGCAAAATGAACTTCTTGAATTTCGATTGCTCACACAGAGGGTGGAACCTAGGACGATGCCGTTTCGTACTTATTAAGTTCATTTTACACTGAAGTACAAAAAACTCTTGTTTTCTTTTTAAATAAATAAGTGTTGCATGATTGGCACTTTCTTTGTAAAGACAATTTGAAAAGGTTAAAATAGTAGGTTACATAACAAGCATGTTATGATGGTTATTAAACGTGAAGATGAACCCACATAACATTTGAGGAATATTCATGTTCATTCATTCTCAAAGAATGTTTCTGTCACGATTTTGGCATGTTTGCTGAAAATATTACTATCTTGTGAAAAGAACACGATTTGCATGATTTATATTTATAATTTAGTTTAATGTCATCTATCGTAGCTAGATGGCACTGGAATCAATATGTTCTTTTGATAACTAATCTCAAGTAGTACATCAACATAATGGTGATACATTGATATACCTATATCCATAGGTTACTCCGTAATTTCATTTTAGTGGAATACTAATGCATATTTGGTGGATATTAATGTGGATATATATCCACTTCATATCTTAGGATATCCATCTCGTGGCCATCTGGACATGTTTTTAATCACAAAATCATATCCATGCAATTATAGTCGGTGTCCAGGTATATTACTATAATTCTTTTAAAAAAATTATTCTGGTCGTATTATAGTCATGTTTAACGTCACGTTTCTATCACATTTATATCACCTGTATGAGCTAGAACGTAACTTATTGCCGGCATGTGTTAGTAATATTACCAATCATTCATTGTTCTCTAAGTATATGACTATTACATTACAGGAATGTTTAATTGTTATGTGGGAAGTTAGAGACGTGAGCCGCAGGCGAGTGTATTAATTTATCTGAGCGTGTAATGATCATAACATGCGAGGTAGTGTACTATACTTTACCTACGATCAATGAAAATGTCATCATAAATATCAGAAATTATTAAAAATATCAAACACGAACATTATTCAGTCGATAATCAACAACCTTCATAACCTGAAGTTTCAATGATGTTCTATCTAAAACGTCAAAACAAAAGGGGTTACTAAAGGACTTTTTATATATCTTTTTAAAAACAAGGTTTTTTTTTTCTTAAAAATGCGTAATATGTCAATTTAAGGGAACTTATTTTTGTTTAGGTTCTAAAATTATATTGGATTGATTTACGTTTAATAAATATTTATTGTCTTAAAAATATGAAAAAATAATTCAAATTTTTGCGTCAATTATACGTAAAAGCGTAATTCGTATGTTTTGGCGTTATTATAAGTTTATCGCTCATTTTGTGTGCATCCTTTTTGGGGTATCAAAAACCATTTTTTCCGCTGCTCCTACAAGCGTCAAAAGTGCTTCTAAAATAAGGGATTTTGAGAAATTTTAGGCGTATTTTTTGGCTTACCCTAGACACACACGGACAGTGGTACTAATATCAAAAATGTAGGTTGTTATGTGTTAAATCAGATCTGCAGAAACCATTAATATTCTATCTTTACTTTTGTTGTAAACGAAGGTTAAATTTAGTAAAAAACGGCCATTTTTGTAACAACGGCAACCCTGTACATATTGGGCAAAGGGCAAAGGGCTAATGACGAAAGTTGCCCATTGTGACCCACTTTATAACATATTAAAATATAAAAAAATTTAACCGAAACGCATCTCCCACAAAAAAATGTTCTTTCTCGTTAGTTACTACGTTTATACGCACCTAGAAGCGCTTTTATATTAGAACGCTTTTAAATAAAATCGCCTTCTCCAAGGGTTTATACGTCCCTTATTAAATGTCATTAAATATATCAGTATAAAGAAAAAATAAATAAAACACCTTAGCTAACAACAGATTTTTCGGAAAACCATGTTTGAATATTTCTTTAGGTTGGAATAAATGCGCTAAAGCATTTCTAAAGTGTTTATAACGACCCTAAAATGAGTTTTTAAGCAATAATCTGCTTTCTTAAATCGCTTCAAAATCAAATCGATTTAGTGGTTAAATCGGTTTTAGTCTCGGTTTTAGTGGTGTTTACACGAAAACATTTTCATAAAGCGCTTTAAGAGGCTCGTATAAAAAAAGTAATTGTCACCCTAAAATAATACAATAAGAATCCATACATAGAATATGCATTCTTAGTTTCTATTTCGGAGGAACTAGCCAAGTAAATACAAAGTTTTGTCAGCCCGTTTTCAATTACATTATAATTAAAAACTTCATCCATCGGTATTTCAACATTCAAAAACTAGTCTGTTTAGCGCGCCAAATTATTGGATAAGAATAACCTGAGTGCCCCGATCTTTAGAAAAACCACTGAAATGGTTATGGTTAGACCTTTACCTTGAGACTAGCCAAAATTTTGACAGTTTTACATAAAAGAAATTTACGTGAGTATGCTTTAAAAAGAGGTTGCGAAGGTTTGTTAAAAAATATAGATATTACTAAAAATGTGACGACTAGTAATAATTAAAAACAAAATATATTGTTTCTGAAAATCAATTTTTCAAATTAAAATATAAGAGTTTTATTTTTTTTATTTTAAAAAAGTTGGATCCTATACAGGGTGTTTCAAATTCGATGCTCACCATGGGGATCTCCTAAACGGTAGGAGATACGAAAAGGTTTAAATTAGGGCAAAGTTGCGCAATTTCATGCTTTGCTCAAAACTAAAAAAAAGTGTACAAATTCCGGATTGTTCCGGATATAGGCGGAAAAAAAACCGAAGTCTTCATTTTTAGTTTTTATTTTTCTTCGCCCTTATTCTTAAAGCTGTCAAAAAACGCTTAAAACTTTCTACAGGCACTTTTTTAAGATCTACCTAATGAGATGACCATTTTCGAGAGTGTGACAGGAGGACTGTCAAGTTCATTTTTTCTTATGGACACATGCTTTTTTCTTCTGCCGTTTGGTTCATAAAGGATGACAGATATTTTACAACCTCATTTTGACAAGTACCTAACGTTTTGAGTTAATTAACCATCATCAGCCCAAATTCAAAGATTAAAAAACAAAAAAAAAACGTATTTTTAAAATATTAGGTAAAGTTATTTGGTTATAACAAAATATCTTGAGTAAGTTAAAAACAAAAATTAAATTTGTGCTGATGATGGTCAATAAATCCAAAACGTCAGGTTACTTTTTAAAATAAGGTTTTAAAATGTTATCTGTCATCCTTTGTAAATCAAACGGCAGGAGAAAAAAAGGATGTGTCCATAAGAAAAAATTTACTTGATAGAGTTCCTGTCACACTGAAACGTCAAATCTCAAAAACGGACCTCTCACTAGGTAGATCCTAAAAAAGTACCTGTGGAAAGTTTTAACCGTTTTTTGACAACTTTTAGAATAAGATCGCAGAAAAATAAAAACTAAAAATGAAGATTTCGGTTTTCTCCGCCTATCTCCGGAACTATCCGGAATTTGTAAACTTTTTTTTAGCTTTGAGCAAACCATCAAATTGCGCAACTTTGCTCTAAATTAAAATCTTCTATGGTTTAGGAGATCCCATGGTGAGCATCGAATTTAAAACACATTGTATACCCAAAATAATAAAATAACCCAATTAATTATGGTATTTTGCGCAGCAAATAAATAAAATTAGCCCCTTTGAGTTGGGTTTAAAATTAAAATTTTATGTTCGGTATATAGCATGTTAGTTGAAATCTATATGACCGCAGTATAAGTTTTTAATCCAACTGGGTCACGGAACACAAAAACATGTTTAAAGTGTGCTGGAAAATTCTATACAAAATATTATATTGCATGCCACAAATAATTTTAAAAAGTAGTTCTTATTTGGTAAAACTTTTTTAATCGACAACTGTTTCAAGAACCATCGAACTTTAAGGATCAACTGAATATCCACAATTTTTGTTTCCATATTTTTTATTTTAAAAATCCGTTGTTTTATACAACTTAAGATACATTTTCTTTAACCCAGTCAAATACTTGTTTTAATTGCGCCTCTTGTAAATTATATTATTGATTTATTGATTGGGAGGTTTACATTAAACATTTAGAAGTAATATCGGGGTGCATGACACTTTAAGTAGTGTTAATTATATACCTTCAAGGAGTAGGATAGATATTTCCAGAACAAGAACTATTAAGCAAGTATTTCAATTTTTTCTTTGGACGGGATGATAAAATAAAAAAAGAAATTTTGTATTTTCCTGATTTTTAAAATTAAGCTTTCTTTCGAAGATGTAGGATGATTTTCTTTTTGACAATAAAAACTTTCAATTTTACCTAAATATTTTATTAAAAATTTGCCCTAAGAGTTTAGCCTCCCCTGTATATTCCGTGTCCAACATCAACAAAATTTTCGAAACATATCAACAGATTTTCAAAACAGTTTTCAAATATAAAAAATGTAATAAACTACGTAGCTGATACATACTAAAAAATAAACCTTAAAATGGCCGTCGATATGGCCCGGCCAATCCTATCTATTTCCTCTGACGAAAACGAAGATGTTGCCTTTAAAGTGCTTAACAATGATGATCTACCGACTATTGCTGTCGTTGGAAAACCAATTTTTAAGCCATTCGGCCAGGACCAAAAAATCAAACCCAATTTAATAGTCCATCCAACAAGGAGAGTAGATACAAATTTAGAAGATAATAAACAAAAAGCTCTAAGCAAATCACATGGGTATATTAACAACGCTATACAAATTAGAAACAATAGCGATAATAAAATTCTAAAAAAGAAGTTTAGCAATTCACATGGACACCTTAACCATCATAATTCGTCGTCTAAGATTAAAGTGGAAGATTTTAAAAAACAGGTTGACCTTAAATTTACAAAAACTTTGGACGCTAAGCTCAGAAAACTACAACGAGACGAAAACAAGCATATAACACAAGAGAAGCCTCGTTTTGTCACTACTGTTAAAAGAGGCATTTTTGTGGAACCTCCAGCAGAGAAAGCTTACTGTATAAATTATAAGATAAATGATAAAAATGAAAGAGAAACGCTGTATCTTTACGCAAGTAAACCAAGAGTATTAAACCGTGATAAAAGAGAATTAAAATTTAACACAGAAAAGAGAGAACTACAAAAATTAGAATTATCAAAAGATCCAAGAGTTTTGACGAGAAGTCCAGCAAAAGATGTACATATGCAACGATGTCAGGCTGCTTTTATGGCTGCTAAAATTGCTGGTGGGGTTGCAGGGATGTTCAGGCAGATTCAGGATGAGAAAGAGAATATTGAAAACCATAGGTAAGTAAATAAAAAAAAACACACTGATAAAATATAAAATTTTACTTTGAGATACTATTATACGTTGGCCTTGTAATAGTTAATTAATTTAGCTGCTTTGCTATACCCAGTTTCAATGGCCCCATGAACTGTGGAAAAATAATATGGATGTGTAGCCTCTCCGGCAAATAATAGAGTTGGCTTTCCATCTTTGCTTAAAAGGGACATGCCAAGAGTCTCTTGAAAGTTATCTCCGTATTTTGAATGACCCTCAACAGATTCGTAGGAGTATGTTCCGCGGAAGTGAGGGTTTGAGTACCAAGAGCTCCTAAAACAGACAATAAAAAATATTTTAAGCAGATTTTTAAATAATTATTTCCTTTTTTCTTTCCCTGTTTTTTTGATTATTCTCTTATTTGTTCTTTTACTATACACATTTGATCATTTTTGAACACACTTTTTATATGTGGACTACAAATTTTGGTATAAAGCCTAAGTTCGTTAAAATATATAAAAAAAACATAACTTTAAAAACAAAGCAGCTATTGATATGCGGTTTTCTGATTTTGGTTTTATAACCCAAAAATTTTGCTATAAGGTTCAAATCTTCCAAAGCTACAGTTTTCGAAATATTTTCATTTCTTTTCAATATGAAATAATTGATTGTATGGTGGACTATCCGTGCTTTCTAGCACCAATTTTTTTATTTAATCTTTAGTCAAGCATTAAAACTGCTAGACATGACATACCTTATAAGTCCTTCTGGCTCCGGCACACCGAACTTGGGCTTTAAAAACTTCTCGATCAAATATTTCTGACCATCCATAATTTGCTCATCTGTCAGCTTTTCGATATCAGTTACATTACCCCCTGCATACCATCCAATCAGAACTTTTGGGTTGTTTTCTGCTTTAACAAATCCTGTTATATGCTGTAGCCAAATTAATCCTTTCTAAAAAAAATAAATCAATAAAAATATATATTCCTCCATCTCCAATCAATATTGAAATTAGCTCATATACCAACATTTACATTTAAATAAGAACTTAATTTCGCTTCACCTGTTGGGCGTCTTCCAAATCATCCTTAGTCCAAATAGTTCCCATTAAATTTGTAACGTTTAAAGGTTCTGGAAATTTCAGAATAATCTTGAGTATAGCTCCAAACCCAATACCTTTAATTGCGTCAACCTTATCTTTTGGTAAAGGAGGATCAAATAATTTCACGTAATCGGCTTTTAACACACCTGCTGATGGGGTAAAAATTACATGGTCGGCTGTAAAACTGTCACCGTCTTTAGTTATTACCTTCACTGGATCACCTTCCTTCCAGTTTTTAACAGTTACAACTTCCTTGTTTAACACAATTTTGTCATCAATAGGAAGAGCGTTTTCAGAATGTGGGAATTTACCCATCATAACTTCCAACACTGTTTTATATCCAAGTCCATTCCAATTTAAATGTAAGTCACCCTTGCATTTCTTATATCTGGACTTTCGCGTAAGATCGTGCAAGTCAAAATTCGCATCGTAAGCGCAAAGGTAACTGTTTAACCAATGTCTCGCTTCCCGAAGATCTTTTTTCTCTTTTTCGTCGGAAGTCTCTCTTAGCAAAGTGTCGTACCTAAAAGTTAACGGTAAAACGGTAGGAGATACGAAAAGGTTTAAATTAGAGCAAAGTCGCGTAATTTGATGCTTTGCTCAAAACTGAAAAAAACTTTTCAAATTCCGGATAGTTCCGGAGATAGGCGGAAAAAACCGAAATCTTCATTTTTAGTTTTTATTTCTCTGCGCCCTTATTCTTAAAGCTTGCAAAAAACACTTAAAACTTTCTACAGATACTTTTTTAGGATCTACCTAGTAAGAGGTCTGTTTTTGAGACTTGACATTTCAGTGTGACAGGAGCACTGTCAAGTTCATTTTTTCTTATGGACACATCCTTTTTTTCTTCCGCCGTTTGGTTCATAAAGGATGACAGATAACATTTTGCAAGCTTATTTTGGCATGTCACCAGTTTTGGGTTTATTGACCATCATCAGCTCAAATTTAATTTTTGCTTCTAACTAAATCTAGATATTCTAGAAAAAACAAATAACTTTACCTAATATTTTAAAAATACGTTTTTTCTATGTTTTTTAATGTTTAAATTTGGGCTGATGATGGTTAATTAACTCACTTGGCAAAATAGGGTTGTAAAATATCTGTCAAACGACAGGAGAAAAAAAGCATGCGTCCATAAGAAAAAATGAACTTGACAGTTCTCCTGTCACACTGAAATGTCAAATTTCGGAAACGAACTTCTCATTATGTAGATCTTAAAAAAGTGCTTATAGGAAGTTTTAAACGTTTTTTTGACCGCTTTAAGAATAAGGGCGCAGAAAAATGAAAACTAAAAATAAAGATTTCGGTTTTTTTCGCCTATCTCCGGAACTACCTAGAATTAGTAGACTTTTTTTTTGGTTTTGAGAAAAGCGTAAAATTGCACAACTTTGCCCTAATTTAAACCTTTTCGTATCTCCTACCGTTTAGGAGATACGAATTTGGAACACCCTGTATACGGTAAGCGAAAAAAACATATATTTAATTTTTGTGATAACCTCGCTAGTTTTAATCGTAGGTTCAAGCTAAAAAAGAAGAACTTTTGTTTATAATGCAATCACGTATGGCTTTTCACAAAATATTAAAAAATTTTTTTTTTAAGATATCGACCCTTCCGATGAATGATCTTCTTCGTTTTTTTCTATGAAGCCCCGTTAATGATATATAGGCTGGAATTTATAGTCGATCCTGTGAATGGTCTTTGAGGATCCCTTAAGCTCGGAAATGCATTTTATAGCTCAGAAGCTACCTTAAGGAGGCCTTGGGTCGTGATTTTCAAGTTAGATTCAAGTTTTATTTTTGTATATCAGCGAGTTTCATATTGTCCCAGAGTTTTTTCGGCTGTTTTATTGTTCTTGCAGAAAAACTGCTGTTGTAATATTTGATTATTCCTTTCAATGCCCTTTGTTTCCTTTGAAGTGTTGTGGCTTTTGGATTCCAATATAGAAACTTTTGCCACCAGTGAACACAAGTATTTGTTTTTTCCTCATTGGAAAAACAAGTTCTGTTCCCCCTTTCGTTTTTCCATAGCTTATAGCTTTAAAAACTACAACATGCAATTTAACAAAGTCAGTAAACTCACACAAACTAAAAATTAACCTAACATTCTTTACAACCACCACAGTTCACCACACTGACAGCGGCCAACAAAAAAAAAACCGCGGAAATGCGACGTTGCCAAATATTTCTCGACCTCAGAGTGTCCTTAAGCAAGCCTTTCTCGACGAAGGCTTTATAAGGATCGACTATAAATTCCAGCCATAAGCACGTTTATACCACGTGCAGTGCACACGTCATTCATATCATATTTAATTTTTTAACGAATCTGTCTGCAGTCCTTTTGTTAAACGATATATCCTAAAAAATGACACTGGCTTTTTTCAATGCTTGTAATATGTCAACAGTCAAAATTGTGACATTCCTTCTTTGACAATCAGTTAACTGAAAAACAAAAAAATTTATACCAAGTAGTCAAATTCGAAAATTCATGGAGAAGTGTGGTCGAAAACGTGCCTATATCTCATTAACGACAGAAAAAACGAAGATCACCATTCATCGTAAAGTTTGACTTGTCATCAATTTAGCCTAACTTAACATTTTCGTGAAATTGACGATTTTAAATAGATGGATGGATATACCGGGTGTCCGAAGGTGTGTAACCTTTTAGAATATTTTGAAAACTATACAATGGAAACTTTTGAAACTTTCTATTCTAACATAAGTTCATGTAAACTATCTTTATGAAATACTCTCATATTTGCAGGAAAACTTGGCAACAACTTTCTTATTTTAAATTGAACACCCTTTATATTTTTGCATTTTTGGATTCTACAAAATGAAAATTGACATTTTTTAACTTTAACAGCCCGTAACATCGAAACGGATAAGGATAGTGCAAAACAGTTTGTACATTCCTGTCTTGGTTTTTCACAGAGAAATGGGAAAAATATAGAATAAACGTCAACCTGCGCGAACGGGCGAATTTGAACGGCAGCCATTTTTATCACTTGTCAACATCAGCTGCTTGAAAGCTAGGTTATGTTACGTTATTTACATTTTGTTTCTTTTGTCTTTATTTAAATTTTTTCTAAATATTATCTAAACTTCGCGTGTTTGCCTGTTCACTGGTCTTGTAGAACATATGTCTGCCGGCCCTGACTGGTCGTGTCGTGACATATAAAGGCGGCGTACATACTTCTGTCAACGACTTGCTACTGGAACAACTTTAAATTAATAAGGATACAAGCCCCGTTTTTCAGCAAAGAGAATAATTATTGGACCAGTCTATAAGGTAAGTCCCATAAGTTATTTATATTACTAGTATGGTATGAGCTTCATTACAGAAATCAGTAGGGAATATTTCCACTAGATCAGACCCAGCAGAGAAATGGAAAACTATTTGTTTCTCTGAGACTGAGTTGTGGTAACCACACTAGTGCTGTAATGAGCCCTACTGTACGGGTGATACATAACATTTAAGGATCATTCATACAAGGCATAGCCTTAGTCACTTGATTAGTATTTGGTTTTGTTATAGTTTTGGTCTTAAAAATTGCTCACTGTTCATACTTGTCTTTTTATTTTACGAAGCAAATGCATTTAACCTCACTTTTTTGATGTTTTCTTTTGTTTACTTTTATTTTTTGTAGTTTGTTTTCAAAGAGAATAAGGTTTAATAGAAACAGTTTTTTTTTTGGAACCTACAAACACTTAGCAAAACTTATTTTTTGCTTTTAATTTGCCTGTATAAAACTTTTGAAAATATTGCGCATGCACACTTATATTTATTATTGTAATAGTCGTAATTTTAGTTATAAAAGTTGAAAATTGCCAACTTTTCCTTAGGACTGTGACTAAGCCTATGACAAAGCATAATCAAAAGCATTGCATGGACACTTTCATAAGAAACAGTGGTTTTAACTTTTTTATGATTAAAGACTGTTACAAAAAATTAAACCAAAGACTAAAACTATGCCTTGTATGAACGGTACTTTAAACTACAATCCAGATTCAAAAGCACTTTTTTATGCCAAAAATCTTCAAAACCCAGCCTAGGTTTTACTTGAAACATTTTATTTATAATAGACAAGGATTTATTTTTAATAAATAAAATGTAAAAAATTGATAAAAATGAGTTAAATAATAAGCTCTTTTAGTGTGGGTCAATATAAATTTAATTAAAGAATTGTTTAAAACAGTAACTAATTTAAGCGACCAAATATATGTCTGTCATACAGTTATATAGTTGCATAAAAAGGATGACCATCCCAGTTTTGTGTTTTTTTAAATTTCTTAATAAAAATTATATAAACTGTAAGTTGTCTCATGAATAAACTGAATAATTTAAATGATATTCTTATTTTGTCATGCATATGTGTTAAAAACATGCATGGAACTTAACATATTTTTTTTCTTTTTTTTGCAGATTCCAGCTACAATCATAGCCAAAAATAGGTTGGCAAAAAGAGAGGTACTTATAACTCTTAAGGATTTGCTCTTCGGTCATAGTATTAAATCTGCCTTAAAAATAAGATAAGAATAAAGGACCTAAATTAACTTAAAATTGAAGCAGTAAGATGCTGAGTTATACAATAGGTATGTACATTTTACCTTGCATTTTACATAAGAATATGACTTTTATCGTAACTCAACACTTATTAAAAACAATTCAGTAGGTCAGGTATCGTCAGATTTCTGAAAGGTGTCCACTAATTATTTGAGTTTCTTTTTAATATGGTTCCCTCCCTCCCCTGCTAACATGTTGTATGGGGGGTTTAAAAATTAAAATTTTTATGATGATGTTTAAACACCTAAGCATTAGTAAGAATATTTCTTCTATGTGCAACATCTTTTCAATTAAAAATTTATTTTTATTAACCCCCCCCCCCTTCCTTTAAAATAAGATTTTGGAAAGCCCTTCTTCCATTTTGAGTTCATATATTTATTGGTTGCCATATAATTACTTTTTTGCTAGATAGGGACCAATAGGTTTCCAAGACATAAACCAAATTCAGAACCCAGAGCCGCTTAATTCTATCCGATTAGTATCTAGGAATAAAATGACACATTTATTAGTCAGAATGATATAGCACATTTGAAATAGTATACTTTGATTCAATTCTGACCAATGAAATAAATGAATGAAAAGTTTCATTATGGTAAATATCAGCTGCCATATTGAAATTGTACTGATCAATAACTTTGTATAATCTGAATCATTAATAGTAGCAATTTTATTTCAGGAGTACAGTCAGTAGATGCAGTCAACATTTTTTAAGGTGCTATTGATAAATATGTGTATATTATCCCAAAGAGATTTAGAATATAAAACAATAAATTTTGGAAAAAAATGTCCTTTTATTTCTCTAAACTTAGGTATATTGTTTACAACCTTATAATATATATAAATATGTAGTAAAATAATACAAAGCAGATCAAATTTATTTAGTTTTGTCCTTGAATAAAAAAAAAACATTAATAGGAAATTAAGGATATAAAAAAATTATTCATACCTATCCTACTATTTTAAGGCTTGAGAGCTTGGAAAGCACCTATGCATACCAAGATAGAAAAACTTACAAAGAGACAAATCTTGAAAAGAAAGAAGTAAAAATGTAACTACTTTATCTAAGCAATATAAGTATTTATCTTGTTTTTAATTACATTAAATATTAATCTTAGGATTTAAATAGGGGGTAACTACTTACTGATGATTAAATAAAATAATTTTGTTTAAGTGCCTTCTTACTGAGGGTCCCTGAATTTTTAAAGTGTAATTTTTTGCTAAATTAAAAAATCTGATTCTTGCATAAGAAGAGACAATATTTTTGATTAAAATAAATCCATGGTTTTCTTCAAATGGAGCTGCTTCCAAAAAATGATTTTTTAATTCAGGAAATAAACTATAAATTCTGGGATAAAACTTTTGACTCACAGCAATAGCAAATGCCTGTTGAAAACCTTTTTCTTTTGGGATTTTATTTTCGGTTGATTCCATCAGTTTTCTTATTGTTATCTCAGTATTCTCACAAATTTCTACTACACTTTCTGATGGTACAATCAGGCCTCCTAAAAACATTAAACTCTTCAATGCAAATCTTTATAGAGTAAGGAAAATATTGTTTTATCTTTTTTTTACAATGTAGAAAATTCAAATATGACCTCAAAGTGGATTAAATATTTGCTGTGTTTCGCTAATATCAATGAAAAGTACTTCTAGGATATATGTTTAAATGAAATTTGAGTTGAAAAGTATTAAATAAAGTCAAATTAAAAGATTATTATGATAAAGTGATTAAAAACCTAAATGAAATGTATTTGAATAAAAAAATTAACTCTTAATAAAATACTGAACATTAAACTAACCTCTATTTTTTCTATGTATTAATTTATATGCAGTACTTTCAGTTTGATTATTATTTCCAACCAAACTTAAGTAGCATTCATTACAAATTCTTTTCCTCAGTAGCATCCTCATAACGAAACCTGAAATGTATGCTACAACATTTGATGATATTTGTGTTAATGGAATAAATTCCTCAATAACATCATAATCCTCATCCTGTATAATTGTATTTTCTGGTAGTATGTTGTATTTTCTTAGTAGTGATAAATCCACTGTATCCTCCTCCCCTTTAGTTGTGCTAGGGACAGATAAAACAACAGTGGAATCAAGCAGCCTACAATTTCCACCCTCTCCTCCAACCCTAGTATGTAGTAATAATCTCCTTAATGCATACATTACTTGAAGACAAGTGGGATTATTGTTCCAACCATTTCTACTCCTAAAATAATACACAAAAATTATTTTAAACAACAGGAAGACAAATAAACCAACAGAAAAATAATGATTGCATTTTGCTTTACCTAATTGCACAAAATAGTGTTTCTTGGTGGTCCTGGCTAATCTTGAATGTTAGCAAATAACTCATTTTTCCTGATTTTACATACATATCAAAAATGCCACATACTGAGATGATTGTTATACAAAATCCTTTAAATGCAGTTTTTTTCGGTGTGGCCC
Source organism: Oxystoma pomonae (assembly GCA_963921995.1). Classification (NCBI taxonomy): domain Eukaryota; kingdom Metazoa; phylum Arthropoda; class Insecta; order Coleoptera; family Brentidae; genus Oxystoma; species Oxystoma pomonae. The sequence goes on along the minus strand of OY998166.1, from coordinate 85,337,797 downwards.
AAATTGGTCTTCCACCAACGTCTGTACAATCTGTCAAGAATTCAATTGTCTCCATCAAAAAGGGCCTCCAATCCTTTTCATTAAATAAATTTAAACATGCCTTAGTTCCTTTACCATATGGGCTTTTGGAGTTTAAAATATCAAATAATCTATCTATTCTGATAATAAATTCTTCAGTTGCTTGACTATCTTTAAAATCAGGGTGTTTCATATCAAGCCTTAAAAATCTAATAGCATCTGCCACACTTCGGCTTAGAGTTTGAGCAGCTAAATTAACCTAAAATAAAATAAACATTCATTACAGAATATTCAAATGTTTCTAAACCTATCAAACATTTACAAAGAATGAATTTAAATAAAAATACTTACATGGTTTAAAACTTTCAAAAAATATATTTTTAATTAAACACATATGAATACATACCTTCATTTTTTGTCTTTTCCATTCTAAATGGGTTGTTTTTAGTTTATTGCCAATAATCAGTGTTTCTTCTTGTTGAATTTCATAGAGTCTTTTAATGTAATACCACCTAATGTTTCCTCCCCTAGGATCTTTAAATGTTTCTAAATCTGCCATCATATTCCTACATAGTTTTAGCATATGACATGGATCAAATATACAAAAAACTTTCTCTTGCGTTTCTGGGTGAGAAAAGTCTGTTTTTAAATTTTTAATATCCTTTACATTGGCACCCAATTCCTCCATCATTGTAAAATTGGCAGAGGGACCATCGCAAGTTACTGAAGTAACTTTTACTCCAATCTGATGGAGTCTTATTAAACATTCATTAATTATATTGGCCTTTTCTTTGCCTGATAGTGATTTAATAAAAAAATAAGCAATTGGGATTTTCCATGATGACAAATGGGATACAACAGTAACCATTAGAACTTCTGAAGCTGGTTCCAATTGATCGTTTTGTATAGCTACTCCAGTGTCAATATACCCCCACATTCTCTTACCATCATATTCAATCTGCTTTTTGATGGACATCTCATCAAAGACTAAGGCGCAAATTATTTCTCTGCCTAAATGCGAAGCCTCCAAAGCTTTTTCTTTTAAAGTGTCAAAGGCCGGTGAAATAAATCCAGGACTACAATCAATGTGAGTAAACCACCTTCGAATTGTATTTTGATGTGGCAAGGCAAGGTCAAATTCTTTACGAACCACCTCATAAGCTCTTGAAGAGTAGAATTGTAAAGTCGCTGCAAACTGTCGCAAGGGAGCAGGGTAAGATTCATGTGTGACAGTTTCATTTTTTAAGTTTTTTAGATATCGTGCCATGAGTAAGGATGGTACATCACTAACAGCTTTATTGATATGATCCAAACAATTTTCTGAAACTTCGCCATTTTTTTGCAGGAAGTTAATTATGCTTTTCATTGATGTCACTTTTTGCTGTAGCTTTGTTGCTTTTCTTTTTGAATAATACAGATTTTTTCTGTATCTTTGCATTGACTGCTTCATTTGCTGGTTTTTTTTCATTAAAGTACTTGGAGAAGCACTAAAAATATAAAGCTTTAAGAAAGAAATTTATAACAAAGGTTACAAAAAACACTTTAAAAATATGATAAAAACATAGGAAAGATAAAACTATAACTTACCTATAACTATGTATAGATTTAACCAGCTGTACTCTTCTCCGTTTGGTACCACTGCTGGTTGAGCTTGAGCTACTAATTTGTAGTGCTAGGTTTAACCTAAAAATAAATAATAATAATAGCAAGGAGAGATGGTTTTAAGCATGCATAAGCATTTTTTTGAAAAAAATGAAAATCTTGATTTTTCCAGGGAAAGAAGAATTTATTTCTTAAAAGGGGGGGTTGAATTTTTTATCCCAAGGATAAAACTTCAGTTCTAGAAAAAAGTGGAATTTACGAAATTAGTTGCATGGATTGTGACAAAAAATATGTTGGCCAAATGAGACGCTCTATTCAAACACCTTTTAAAGAACACTTAGCACACTTAAAATATGGAAAAACAGAAAAGTCAAGTGTGGCCGAGCATGCTTTTGAAAACAATCATAGATTCACATTAGATAACCTAAAACTTCTAAAAAGTGTACCAAACAAAAGACTTTTGAATGCATATGAAAGTATGGAAATCATTAAATCCAGAAATAGTTTAAATAAAGATAGAGGACCCATCCCGTTTAGTACACTTTATTCTTTAGTAAGGGGAGATAGCGATCAATCGCAAATTATTAGTCTTATCTCCGTCCACTTAAAGATTGTATATAAGATAGAGCATAGGTTAATCTAGTTTATTGTCTATCATCTCCTGATGATGCTAAAGTTGTTAGCGAAACGTGCGTCAAGTGCAAAAAAGTGTAGTTTTGGTTTGTGGTTTGTTTTAGTGCAACCAAAGGTTCCAAATTCCCAACATAGGCATCAGGAAGATCGAAATTCATCCTGCGTGTAAGGTGTGATTGTTAGTGTGACAGCCCAAAAAGCCTGAGTTTCAGAGAGTTTGACTTATGAAATATTTTTAAAATACAAAAATAAATCCCCAAAAATTTTGAGTTAAAGATAGATTGGACTTACAGAGGTTCAATTGTTTATGCCAATTGTTATAGAGTGGACAAAAAATATAATCATGTGACATGCTTTTTAGAGTCAGGGTGGTAATCTTGGGTAATTATGCAGTAAACAGTTTTCTGCCATTTTTCATTTTTTATGAAAAATTCTTTATGGGAGCACCTACTAGGGTCCCTAGGACCCCAAATCTGCCTGCGCCAGTTTTTTTTTAAGAAAAAAAAATGTGTAATGTGTTTTTTTTTTATTGTTTTGGGTTGAGTTGGAATAGGTTGGGTTGGCCTGTGTTGGATTGGGTTGTTTTAGTCAAAAAATAAAAAAAGCAAAAAAAATGCGGCGGATTTGGAGTCCTAGGGACTCTAGTAGGTGCCCCCATAAAGAATTTTTCATATTTTTCATAAAAAATCAAAAATGGCAGAAAACTGTATACTGCATAATTACCGAATCTTGGCGGGAATATATGGGAAACACTAAATTTTTACAAAGAATAAAATATGTACTTAGGTACCTACTTCCTCTTTCTCTTCTCCCTTCTCTCTTGAGATATGGATTCTATCTTCTGTGAATTATTACTGCCACTACTAGTAGAGGCATAGTGAACAACAGATGTTGAGGCATCTTGGGAACATTCAATTATATTTTTGCTTGAAGTAGCCCCAAAACTGGAACCCAAGCTTGACTCCATCTCCTCAGCTACCTCGTTAAGATGCAGAGTTGGCACTGCATTTGTTTTTAATCGTCGTGAATTTTCAGTAGTCAAAAAATTGTCTAGTTGAAAATGCCTCGAACAAACATATTTATGAGCAGCCCACTTCCAAGATTCATCATATATGTTTAGTGCTTTTAACCATAAGCTTAATGAGGCTCCTGTTTTAGGAAACCTGGCCAAAAAAAATCACATTTTAATATATTATGTGGGTTTATACAAAGGGTATTATTTACCTATGAAAAGAAATAGAGTCGTCTATTAATAATCGACGAACACTTCGACAACTTTTTACCGAACAACTCATAGCTATAAAAGTCTATGACGCGAGCACTTAACAAAACTTTTTCAAAAAACAGAAAAAATAATTCCAAAAACACGAGGTTAAGAAAAAAGCATCAGCAGATCACAGACATAAATATTGGTTGGTTACAGATATGTCAAAAAAAAAAGAAGAGAAAGAAGCCAACTTCAGGGTAATAAAAATGGCGGCACCCTGTGCGTTACCAAGAATTTGAATGCGCAGTGGTTTATGTACATTCTATATTTTTCCCATTTCTCTGGTTTTTCACAAGCTATCGTTTTATACTATTTTTAACCCAGGGTTAAACTAACCTTGGGATATTTTAACCCTGGGTTTAGATATAAAACGATATCTTGTGAAAAACCAAGACAGGCATCATGTAAAAACCGTTTTGCTCTATCCTTAACCGTTTCGATGTTACGGGCTGTCAAAGTTAAATCGCCTATCAATATTTTAAAAACAGTTGAACATAGGTATAGGATATTATACATAAAATTTACCTAAATTATTTCGTAGAATCCAAAAATGTAAAAATATACAGGGTGTTTAATTTAAAATAAGAAAGTTGTTGAAGTTTTTCTGTAAATGGAAACACTGCAAATACGAAAGTACTTCATAAAGATAGTTTACATGGACTTATGTTATAATAGAAAGTTTGAAAAGTTTCCCTTGTATAGTTTCCAAAATATTCTAATAGATTACTCACCTTGAGACACCCGGTATAGACCAATGTATAAGTACATGGATGAAATCTTAAAAAAATCGATTTTCGTGTTGTTGCCTACTTTAAATCAAAACACTCTCCAATCGAAGTAAAATTCTGGCAAGCCTTTTCTGTGTCCTCATCATTTCCTGAAGCGTCAATAGAATGCTCAAACTTAAACAACTTCGTTTGTATGTTCTCATTTAGCTTCTCTCCGTTAGATAATCTAAGTGCCACATCATCTTGAGAATGTTTTAAAACATCTAGATCTTTTACCATATAATAAACAATGTTGTCATCTTCTCCATGACAGAATTGGGCGCCCAAATCAACGTACTGATCACCAAATTTGACACTATTTATTCGACCTCCAATACGGTTTTCAGCTTCCAAAATCTTGACGTTGGTAAAGTTGTTTCTCAATAGTTTTGTCGCAGCAGCGATACCTAAAAAATATTACAATATATTAGTTACACACTAACCGCGCAAAATGTATACGATTTATTTTTACTTTGGCAACACACAATTTTTCGTAGTAACTAATCAAATTTTTTGGTTACTTATTAAATGTATGTTATCAACAACAAAATCCTTTGAAATTAACTCTGTGTAACGCTACGATCAAGTGCAATTTCTGACAAAATTCTTATCAATAACATTTTTATTCTAAACAATCCCAATATGTAAAAACAAAGAAATTACATACCTGACGGCCCTGCTCCAACGATGATTATTGAAGCGTTTCTATTATAATGTTTATCTTGATTTGTTGATTTGCAAGCGGCCAAAATTAGGCATAATGCAAAACCAACACCCAATAAAATAGCCTTTAGCGCAATCATGGTATTAAATGTATTACTGTGAATGTTTTTAAGGACGATTGATTACGTTAATTTTTGTAATTTATTTCTGTTGTGATAGGAATTGACCTTTATAAATAGAAATTCCAACAATACTAATTTAAACTTTATTAATGAAGAGACGATTTATTTTTAAATCATTGTTTAAAAAAGCACGAAACAAGAAGAGCCTTGCTCACGCTGTTATGAAATGACCCCAGAAACTTCCACTTCAATAACTGCTTTGTTCCAAAAGTAATAATTTGTTGTACGTTTTAACCCTTAAGCGACCCAGCATAATTTTTCCTGTTTCCAATTTGTTAAAATTTAAATTGCCGAAAAAGGTAGGGATGGAGGAAATTTTCTGCGTTTAGATTTGTGTGCGTGTGAGAGTGAGTTTGTATATATTTATTGTTTATATTTATAAAAAGTTATACTAAAAAAATGCGTACGCATTTGTTTAACTTTACCAAAAGCGTCGCGATAAACATCGTAAATTATAGTAGGTAAACATTACTTTGAGATGTTAGGAAACCCCAAAAAACTCGATTTAAGTATTTACCAGTTCTAGAACAAAGCATGAAAATCATTAGTTTATACGGGCCTGAGACATTTTAGAAATACGCATTAGCATGTTCATAACGACTCAAACAGTTTTAAGGATAAGTATTAAGTTACTACAGGGTTAGCACCAGGGTAAACGGCATTTGATTTAGAACGGTTTATGGTCTGTATAGACTAGGTAAATGTTGATGCAGCACATAAAAGCACATAACGCGTCACAGCCGTGCCTTCATTAAAAAAATAACCAAACTCTTCTGCTTACGCAATTATAATTTTTACCAGCTCAAAATACACATAATAAAGGATTGGTTTTCTATTTACATTTTTTAGTTCTTTTGATAATATTTCTGAGTAAAAGTCGTCTTCTTTGGTTTGACCTCGTACGGATTCATATAAAACGACAGCGCGAAAATTAGGGTTGGTGTACCAAGAAGACCTAAAAATTTCAATGTAAAAAATAAGATGAAAATGTCTCAGATTATTTACCTCATAGGTACATTATAAAAGCAGGTCGAATTTCACCTAATTATTCAGCGAAAATTTCCCGCTCAGGTGAAAATCTTCCTTGTCCAAACTGAAAACCTCCCTTGTCAAAACTGATAACTGCCCTTTTCAAAACTCAGAATGACACGTCTGTACCAACGGGTTTTTATTGTCGATGTCTCAGTTAATGATATATAAATAGCGAACATTGCCATTTAGATTTTTTGCCATGAGGAAACCGCTAGCCCTCGAATGGTTTCCACGGCAAAAAATCTTCGACTTGATTTTCGATAATTTCCCTATCCCTTAGTAAATTACTACAGATAATTTTTGCGGAATCAAAGAATACTCACGTCCAAATTTATACGGCTTTCGTGTTCCTCAAAGTCAAAGTAAGAAAATAGCTACTCACAATCTTTCTTCGCCATTTTCAAATCTTTTTCATTTGTACTGTGGGTATTTGATGATGCTTAAAACTGTACTTACATAATAAATGAGCCTACTTTAACACCCAAGAACAAAATGACCTTTTATGAACATTTTGAAATAAAATTAAAAATTGTGTTATAGAGTGCAACAAAAATATTTTGGTCGACTAACATATATATATGAGACATAAACAACACTCGTATTGGTAAGTTTAAGCCTCAAAACTAAGTTAAAATTACTCATGTCTCGTACTAAACTTCCCTTGCATAAACTTACATTACAAAAAAAATATATTATACCATGATTATCAGTTTTAAGTAGGTGTAACAATAAAAATACAAGTACCAGAAACTTATCCACCAAAAATTGTTGACCTCAAAATATGTCTACGTCCAATAGATTTTGGATTGCTATTCACACGCCTGTCCCAAGCAACATTTTTTCTAACATTAAGAAATATCATAATATGTGGCTGACTTGAATATGATTTTTTCCAGAGAAGCAAACCTCGCATTTTTAATGATTTTATAATCTTCTTGTGATCAGATTTTAACACACCAACGGATGAAGTACATATTACGTGGTCTACTGTAAAATGTTGACCATTCTTGGTTCAGATTTGAACATGGTCATCATTAGCCAAATTTTTAATGCTTTCTGATTTATTTTATCGTCAATCGGCAGCTGCCTAGGTATTTTTCCATCATCACATCCAAGATTGTTTTGTATCCTTTTTCCATTATAATTTTGTCAATAATTACATTTTTTGTATTGTGATTCCGAATACCTAACTAAATTATGACAGTCCACGGGAGAATCATATAGAGACAGATAGTTTACTAACAAAATTTTTGCATTTTTTCGAATGGCTTTCAAAAGTGTCAAATCTAAAATAAGTATTTAGGTTATTTTCCTTGGTTTAATACAGGTCTTTCATATTCGTCGATATTTATTTTAAGTACTATATAGTTTATTAAATAATGCTTGATTAAAATTTCCGTGAAGTTTTTTTTTTTATTTGGCATTAATACTGATTATTTGAAGTTCTTCTCAGAAACGAAATGGATTTATCACTATATCATTGTCAGAAAAGTGGTCCAATTCAATTGAAATTCAACTCTAATCCAAAGTTGTTCCTAATCGTATTGGCCATCTTTTTGAAAATGACCCTAACAGTTCCATTTAATTCCTATTCTTAAACGTCATTCTACGATTTTGAAACATCCTGGACAAAATCGGAGGATCACTTTGCAAATAAAGAATGTTTAGTGTTCATATCATAGTGTTCGCTTTCATTAAAAAAATTTCCGGCACTAAAACATCTTTAACCATAATAACTCTTCGCCGTGGCAAAATTCTGTTTCCAAATCGACAAATGCATCACTAAATTTGACACTGTAAATTCTACCACCAATACAGTTTTTCGCTTTCAAAATTTGTGAAGTTATTTTTTAAAAGTTTCGTTGCGGTCGCAATACCTGCTTTGATCGGATGATCCTTTTCCGAAATACTTTTTTCAAAAATGTTGAAAATATACAACATGCACAAAAATCATAGATCAAGAGAAAAAATTCATTAATATTTTGTGGCGTAATGTTGATTTTTCTTTAAAGAACCCCGCACAAAATACATGGGAAAACCAACTTTCTGGTTTTTGTATCCAAGGAAAAATAATAATAATTATGCTATCTAACTGTTTTTTTTTTATAAAGGGATGATTGAGTAAGCGACATTAGACCCGCTTGTGGTCAAATTAATCAGTCAGCTGTTTTTGCTTCATCGCATGAACATATAAAAACTACTTTTCTTTTCACTTCACAAATTTATAGTTCAGACATTGACGACAGTCCGTAGCTGCCATAGCATCATTTGAGTGAAATATTGTGAAAATTGAACTCACTTACTGACTACAGAACAAGAAACGTTGAATAAAAAAGTGTTTTTGAATGGACTCTGTAAAAGTAAAACAAAGATATTCTGCCACCAACTTTTTATGCTAAAAATTAACACGAAGATCGTGTTAACAATGGCAAATAGTAGATTTAGAATAGGTTTTGAACGTGGGACAAAACTGCTCAAAGATCTGAATCATGTCGGGTTTCTAAAATAGATGCAGATAGAAGAATCCTGTTGCATGTTTGGTTTTCTCTTCTAAGCTAATGTCAAATGCATAATGAAAAAATTATATTTTTTTGAGCACATCCTGCATAAGAACTAAACATATTTTAGCAATAGCGGTTATTCAGTGAATATGAACCATCCTTCAGTAATACAAATTCATTTATAGCTGTCACTATTTCAGCTGAGAAATAGTTCTCTTTTGTCAGCAAACTTACCACTGCAATGCGGTTTTCCGAACTTTGACCCCCAATATCTCAAGAAGTAGACATAAAATCTCCATAAAAGATGCATATCTCTTAAACCATGACTAGTACTATATATATATATATGGTACATTAAATTCGGGTAAAATTTATTACTTCGCAAAGATTAAATGTTATTTTTCAATGTGACATCTTGATCAGAATCTTAAGCAACGAGATTATTTTTGGTAAAGTTTACGTCACTTACCCGAGACTTGATTTATTGGGAAGGGAAGGAGGGGAAGTGGACGTGGTGAAAGAAATAAGGATTCGCCCGAAGAAACACTCATACTCATTGCAATAATCCCATCTTTCCAGAATGGACTTCATTAAAATACAACTAAAAAAAAACTTTTTCTTTATTATTTGATTAAATGTTTGCCTAAAGCAACGGCCTAAAGCAACGGTTCTTCGGTTTTATTTCTATACATATCAATAAGCCTCCAGGCCTGGTTTAACCCTGTCTCCACGGCCCCATGCACAGTGGTATAATACTCTGGATGGGTGGCTTCTCCGGCAAACATTAATCTGGGGTTGTCCTCGCTCGGAAGTGGGGCGGCCAGTTCTTTTTGGAAATCACCCCAGACCGTTTTGTAGGAGTTAACGCCGCGGAAGTGGGGGTTGCTCATCCAAGATGTTCTAAAACGTGGAAAACCGTTAATTAACAGAAGGAAACAAGCATTAACTATCACTGGAAAGCCACGCCATAAAATACGTCGTCATACAAAGGTCATGTTGCTAAAATGGGGCTTCATTTACAAGCGTGGTAAAGCCTGATAGGCGAGTGAAAAATTGCAACTTGTAAACACTATTTTGTTAATGCCTTCATCAAAAAATTCAAAAACCATTATAAATCAAGGTAACACCGTTCTCAGCTAAAAAGCCCTTTAGCCCACTGTGGTTTCCATTTTTATAAACAAATTAACAGGTAAAACATGGATTTTCTGTCAGTTTGGTGTCAATATTGCCGCAATAGTAAGCCAAAGGATACTAAAACGATAAGGAGTTAACTGGCTCTTTAGTTTTGAGACGGTGTTAATCAAGGACGGTAAGGCACTACCAGAGACCATTCGCTATTTGGTTGTTTCACACTTGTGTGCAAAAAAACTGCACCCCTACATTCAGTAAAATCGTGAGGAATAACAAAAAGTTTTCCTTTCCAATTAACATGTCAAATCATTTTGTTTTGAATTTGTATCTGACGTACGGGCGAATTTTTAATGAAAAAGAAAAGCCTTTCTTTAACTTTTGATCTTTTAGAAATAGGTCTGCGTGATTGATTGGTTATAAAATATGTAAGGAGTGGGTAATTTTTTCCGAAAATTTAGATCATTTTGTACAGTCGAAAAGGGGTAGTATGTTCATTTGACAAACAAGCTGTGTTTTCGGCAAGGCTGTTGACAAAATATAATTTTTTTTAATGTTAATATTAATTTGTATAATAATATTTTTGATAATAAAGGATAATTTATAAGTTAGGAATAGTATTTAGTACAATTTATGCTACCTTTACACAAAAAATCTTGATAAGTTGTTTTTTACTTTTGGCTAACTACACGATATCCAGTTGTAATTTTTAATCTAAAAGTTTGATTTTATTACTCACAAGTCACAATTCCAAAAAAATACTTAGCACCGCCTGATATTAAAATTCCAAATTTCATTTAATGGGTTCTAAAATCAACTTTGCAGATTTTAAATTACACTAGAAAATGGTGTCGTAAACTTACCTAACAAACTGTTGAGGAAAATCAGTCACTACGGACTGCGGTTTGAGCACCTTTTCTGCCAAATATCTTTGCCCGGTCATGATCACCTCATCTGGTAATCTCTCTATTACATCAACCCCTGGTCCAGTGTAAAAACAAATCAAAGTATGGTTGTTGTTCTCTCCACGGATCATAAAGCTCAGCCATTGGAGCCAATGGAGGTCTTTGCCCTGTAAAATGACATATTTTTATTAGCATCCTAGAAAAACCCCTCTATTTTTTTCCAATCCCCAATCCCACCTCACCCCACACAACCCAGCCCACCATTAATTTGACTAAACCGGGACCAACTAACACAAGAATAATAAATCGAATCATTATCAACAAGGCATTTTTGTTTCACTATGACCTACTTACTTCGATAGGTTCACTAAACTCATTAGGTTCCCAAACAACACCCATAGACCCATTGAGGGTTACGTTATCTCTAAATCGAAGAATAATCTTTAGCAAAGGTCCGAACCCAGTTCTCTGTATCGCTTCCTGCTTTTTTTCTGGCAACACTGGGTCGAACAATTTGGCTTGAGTGGCTTGAAGCACACCTAAAAAAAATGTGTTTTTTTTTGTACTTCTTTTAACTCCTTTCAGATAGTATTTTGATCAAGTGATAGTTTTTCGCTCTGTCGGTAAGGCACTTGCTAGCAGTTGATTTTCCGGGAGATGGAAGCCACCGTAGTGCAGAACAACATACCGAACAGCAAGCGGATTTAGATACAGGCGAATTTAGAACGAGTTCAGTCAATTCAAGTCACGAAGTTCTGGATGGGGTATTCCCATCACTGGTGTTGCTGCAAAAGGGTCTAACGAGACTTCTCCCCTATGTGAAAAGCCTCTTTAGGACCAGCATGGGGTATGTTCCGTTCTCATGGAGGAAGGCCTAGGTTGTTTTCATTCCTAAACCAGGAAAGAAAGACTACACCGCGGCAAAATCCTTCACACCTATCTGAGAGACTGATCTAACTGAATTTGGTTCACTAAACGCACCCAAAACAATCTATAACTTTCTTATTTCTCACTGGTTGTTAAAACAAGTGATAGTATCAGTACACTCTACATCTCGGATTTTTAAAACTCGTCACTTTTGGCAACATATTTTTAAATTTCTTAGCTTTTCGAAATGGTTAAAATTTTTCAAATCTAAAAAAAACTTTTTAAGTGTATTGGACAGTCAAAAAAGTCCCCAAGAACAAGAAGGGGATACTTCTGTGAGTACCGGGGCACTAGGTAACGAAAAGGCTGGGGGGCAATTCCAGTGGGCTATCGTTATGAGATAACGATCGCTATCGCCATTATTTTCACTGTTACGGCAACATCGCTTATTATTAATTAAAAAGAAGGCTTAAATGGCACGCAACCAGCAATACTTTCCCAAAACAACTGTCAAATGCCGACAGTCAGTCAAGTTTGTTTAGATTTTTGTTGCGGCGAAATTTCGGGAAAATAATAATTTTCATGAGCTTTTTGCACGCAATATGGACTAAAAATCTGATCACAATGTGATGGTGGTCAACCGTTATTGAATTTTGTTTGGAAAAGCCACGTTCTCTGTGAAGAAAAATCCACATGGGCCTTGTGTGGAAGTGCCTCCAGATTTTTTGTTTGGGTAAGTACTTATATTTACTTTATCTTATATTCTATTCTGTTCTTTTTGGTGCTTAAAGAACACTACTTACATAATGTAAAAAAAACGATATAGTAGGTCCGTTTAAAGTTCAGTTTATACATTTTGAAAAGACGTGAGCCAGTGGCCAGAAAACCGAAAAATAATTTTACAAAATATTCATACATTATAAGAAAAAAAAGTTGGAAATTCAAGAATGCAGGATTTGTTTGATCCAAGGTTATTAAACTGACTTTTTATTAAAAAAAATCTGACATCAACTAATATCTACCTATATATCGAGAAAAAATCAAATATTATTTATTTGGACAGTTTATGTTTGTATTTTTTGAGGTTATAGCCAAATTACTAAATATTATGCCTTGTATAAATAATAGTACTTACAACAGACCGCATTGAGTACCTAGTTGAAGAGAGGCGGCTGATTCTGAACTGCTATGCACGATCAAGTAAAAATTTAGCATCCCTTCTCATACTGTCCCCCCTTCTTCAATTATTTTATTTGCACAGGATAGTAGATCTTTTGAACTCCCTCCCTCTGACAGACAGATAAGAGTCATGTACCTAACTTTCATATATTCAAATTGATTTTGCTAAAACAAATTTTGATGTACAAATTTTCTTTTTTTAAGGTTTTCAAAGTTTTAATGTTTTAATGTAATATAATTTACTGTTCTTTTTTTAGGTCAACAGTTGAAAATCTCCAAGAGCAGGACCCATGCTGTAGTGCTAATAAGAGAGAAAATAAATTATGAAGTTTGAGAATAAACACTTACCGTAGCTGCTCAATGTATATTGATAAATTATCCATAGAAATCAGTTTTGGTAAGTTTTCAATTCCAACACCTGATTTTAAATTTGTAGGTACACCTATTGTCAAGTAATGCAAACTATTCTAAGATTTTGTCCCATACAGTCAAGTATTGTCAGGTATTATCGAGTTTTCGTACACCTATTGGAGGTGTTGGCCCCTCGGTTTTAGATTCTGAGTTTTAAAAATGTTTACTTAAATCTAGTAAACCAAAAAATTTGTGTAAATATAATATTTTTGTGTAAAAGTAGAGTATTGTGGTTTTTGACGAAACATCATTTTAAGTTTCACAATTATGTCAGTAATAAATAGTTATTTTTAAATATTTAACCTTTGTGTTTCTACATAATTTTAAGACCAAGTTTCTCACCTTTGTCAAAATCAAAATGCATAAAACTTTTAACTTTTCAAACTCTCTACTGTTGATCAAATTCCTGTCTTAAAAACTCTTTTAGTTTTTATCTACTGTTTTACAAAGTTTACTAGTTCTTATCAGTAAATTATTTAACCCATCATCACACAAAATTAGTAAAGTTTAAAAAATTTAATAATAATAAATTGTAATTTTACTCAGAAATCATTTTATTGAGATAATTTCGTTTTTTAACCGGTATCAGAGGGTTTTTACCTCGACTCCCCCTTCCTTTGGGACGCCACTGGGTAACAATATACACCTATATAACAAATCTTATGCATTTTTGTTAGATAACGTTTAAAAAATTGGATTATTTAATTCACGTTACATATTTTATGCAGATTTTATGGATGTCACTAATAAAAAGAATAAGTAAAATTGATAATACAGTACCTAAAATATGTTATAAAAATCTAAACTTTTTACATGAAAAAGTTAGCTCATTTTTTTCCTCGTATTGAAAGGTCATTCATTCATTTTGATTCAGGCCTAGATGAGAAGATTAACTTTAAATTTGGCACAAAATTGGAAAAATATTGGGAAAAAAAACAAAAAAAAAATAGCACATGGTATTGCTATTGTCTGAAGTATTAATTCAAGTGAACTAACTGGTTAGCTGATTAGACTATAGATTTGCATACATCACACCTATAATAAATTACTTTAAATTTAATTTCAGATCAATGATTTCTCGTAATTATTAAGATGTATGATGAATACATTTAAGCAGACAGCACCCCCACCCCACCTACGCAACTAAACATTTTAGCAGGACAAAACACATATGGTAAGCTACCTTCACATTAAAAAGAAAACATTTTAAAATCCAAAAATTCATCAGTAAAATTAAAAAAATTTGCTACTTTCGTTTCAACCACACATAAATTTCCACTTTTTTATTGCTGTAATTTAAGTTTTTGTTTTCTACTATTTTTATTAGCCACCAAAACCTAAATATTTCAAATTTCATTAGTAAAATTCAAGGAGGAATAAAGTTTTAGGTAACTTTTTATGTCCACAGGATATTTAAAAAAAAAACATTAAATAACAATTAAAGATCTTGGGGTAACTAGGGGATAAGCCACACTTATTTCGTTAATTTACAAGAAAAACTCAAGTCTTTTTCCACTTGGATCCCAACTTGTTAGATTTTCTGGACTTGTTCCCTTTGTTTTCCCAAGGTTTTTAATTATTATTCACTATCTTGATAGTTTTTTTGATCGACAGTTTACATTACTTTTTCTAAATAATATATACAAGGGCCAAATTCATATCGTTCTTTTTAACAGGCAAGTTTTTTTACGACCTTAGCCAGAAAGTTGTTTTATCCTCTTCCTTAGTTTCTAAATCAAAGTGCGTTGGACCAAATTCACACAAGCATTGACCATCACTTAAGTTTCTACTTTACCTTAAATATTAAGGTGTGGGGTAAACAAAAGATAGTCAATAATAAAATTTTCAAAGTAGAATGTAATGTAAAACTTGGTCCGTACTTTTCTAAAAGAATCTAAATTGGCAGACAGCAATAAAACTGGTGACCAAAAAATTGGTGAGATATAGTCGGTGTAAGTCTAATAAGTCGGATTATACTCTTGTTCAAAGGGTGAGGTGATTAAAAGTTACTATTGGTGTAATTGATTCATTTTATAAACCAAACCTGAAAGCTTTCAATCTTAAGTAGCCATTTCACTGGCTTACATTTTGAAATACATCTTATTTTTTGTTTCAGGTTAGCAGTGCCCAAGCTGATGAAAGAAAAGATGCAATCCACCAATTATTGAAATATTAGAAAACAATTTGTAATTCTAAGTAACATTTAAACCAATAAGTAAAATAAATCAGTTTTTTTATCCCAAATTTTATTATTTTTTAATAGCAATGTTAAGAGTGACAAAATCAACTCAAATCAATTTTTTCTTTGTAATATAATAAATTGGTAATATTAAATTAAAAACTAGTATAAAGTATTAATCTAGCCAAAAAAATACATTTATCTAAATGCATTGTAAAAAACTTGCCATGTCAGTCAGTAAAACTTTAGAGTTAATTTAAAAATGCAGCATACATTTAAGGCCCTTTATTTGAAGTAGGTACTAAGTAGGTTTCTTAAATTATATTACTCAGGTATTAAAAATTAAAATAATTTGCTTAATCAGCCAACTGCTATATAAATATCAAGCTATGCTATGTGTGTGTGGGAATAAATATCATTTAGGTAATTTAAAAATGGATGTAAAATAATGAAGAAATATCATTTAGGTAAATATTAAATCACATGAGTCCAATTTTTTAAAACATCTTCATCAATTCTTTCTTGAAATAACTTAATACTGTACTTAACTTACCCCACCAAACCAATCTAAAGGCTCTTGAAAAAAAACTCTGCCTTATTTTAAAAAGTTTGCAATAACTTAAAATAATATATAGTGGCCCACACTTTTTCGATGACTCCCCCAAAAAATCTGCGAATTTTTTTGAAAAAGTTCTAAAATCGTAGTTACAATAGGTCCAATGTTCTATAACTATCACTTAAGTGACATTTAAATTTTTTGATTTAAACAAATGTGGCCTAACAGAATTAAATAATAAAATTTTATTTCTGTACTATATTTTACACAACTTTTTAATTCATTAAAAGTTATCTTATTATTTTTTAATGGGAGAACAAATAACATTTAGCATACATGTATATTGCATCAGTTTCTTCTGAAAGTTAGTTTCACTATGTCTATTAAACATCGAATCTTTGTCTAGTTTCATTTAGTGCCTTGGAAGGTTGGTCTGTGTCTTACTTGAATCTATCCATAGTTAATTTGTGGCCCAAGTTGTGGTATTGTGTGGTACTGATTCTTACATGTAGCTCCATTCACATACCCTAGCATGTTATACCTAAAAAGAAGTATACACTTTAAGTTTTATCAAAATAGTACTTATCCAAAATCTGATCACAGCTTTAAGTAGTTATTTTTTCTTTGGTGAACTGCAAGAATCTAAGTCAGTAGTTTTCATTTTAAATAAACTATCTCAATGTATCACATTCTTGGCAAGCCTGACTTTAATTTAAGTGGGTGATAAACTCAACTAGTTGGGCCATGCTTATCTATATTCTATCATAAGGGCTTGCGATTCCCTTTACAGAAGAGTATAAAATATAAACCCAGCTTAAAATAGCAGTGATGTACAAGTTTGGGATAAGTAAAACAAATATTTCCCCATAACAAAAGCTAGTTTTACTTACTGTGCCGTTCTTTGTGGGCTCCAAATATGGTGTGAACTTATTTTCGTCTTCCATTCGGGTGGTTGGAGAACACAAGATCACAGGAGAAACTAGACAGCAGGAGTTATAAAAAGTATTTTGTTTCCCGATGTCTGCAACCATCGCAGAAGAAATCATGTTAATTTTTCTCAATAAAATCAAAACTTATATTTTTGTGCGAGTTTAGTTGTCAAAGTTGAATTGACACGGTCGCGGCCATTGTGAAACAACAAAACAAACCGCGGTGTTGCCGCGATAACGAATTCGCTACGTAACGATATCGGTATGAGCCACTGGAATAGCCCCCCAGATATAAGACCTGAACCTGCACTAAGAATGACGAGGCGGCAAGTGCAGGGGAGACTTAATGACTGGGCACTTAGGAGGTCACAGAATTAAGAACAAGAATGTAAACTACAAAAGATCAAAAGATCTTGGAAATAACGAAAATTCAAACTTGGATGAGCATCCCACAAGGAACACACAAAAGATCAAAGCGAAAAGAGAAATGATTAAACGATGTTTCGCCCTGGGTAACCAGCGTGGGCTCATCAGTAGTTTCACTGGTCACCCTCCACTATACATCATTAAACACCATCATACACTTTGATTTCCAACCTTGAACCACTCACAAATAGGCATCGTTCCGCACTGGTACTTACTTATCCAAGTTACCTGATACGAATTCGTCCTGGCGTGTTAATATTTCCAGTAGGATTATGCTCCTAAGGCAATTAAAACAAAGAAGAAGTTAAAAAAAAAGCTCCAAATCAGTTACTCCAACCGAAAAGAAACTAAAAAAACAAAAGATCAAAAGATCTTGGGTGGAAATAACGAAAATTCAAACTTGGATGAGCATCCCACAAGGAACACACAAAAGATCAAAGCGAAAAGAGAAATGATTAAATGATGTTTCGCTCTGAGTAACCAGCGTGGGCTCATCAGTAGTTTCACTGGTCACCCTCCACTATACATCATTAAACACCATCATACACTTTGACTTCCAACCTTGAACCACTCACAAAAAGGCATCGTTCCGCACTGGTACTTACTTATCCAAGTTACCTGATACGAATTCGTCCTGGCGTGTTAATATTTCTAGTAGGATTATGCTCCTAAGGCAATTAAAACAAAGAAAAAGTTAAAAAAAACCTCCAAATCAGTTACTCCAACCGAAAAGAAACTAAAAAACAAAAGATCAAAAGATCTTGGGTGGAAATAACGAAAATTCAAACTTGGATGAGCATCCCACAAGGAACACACAAAAGATCAAAGCAAAAAGAGAAATGATTAAACGATGTTTCGCCCTGGGTAACCAGTATGTAAACTGTTCAAGGAATTTGTTGACCAGAGGCATCTAGAAGTAGATGGTTACTGGGACAAAGCCGCAAAGACCTATAGGACTGCACACAAGCATACTAACTGGAGACTTGAGTGTAGAGAACGACGCTGTGTGTCTCTCCTGTGGACAGATAGAAAAGACATCTTGGTACCTAGTGGAAGAGTGCGTTCCGTATGTGAGAGTAAGACACCGAGAGCTGAGTGCCCCACCACTAACGATGCATCGTTAGTGGTGACTGGCTTCACGCTGATCATGAGGGAATGCAAGAGTAGTCGAAGTGGAGCTAGTGGGAAGATAGGGGAAGGCACGGGGTAGGGTAAAAAGGGTCCATGAAGTCCTACTTGCACACTGCACAACAAGCGATCTCTACTAACCCA
This sequence comes from Oxystoma pomonae, assembly GCA_963921995.1. Classification (NCBI taxonomy): domain Eukaryota; kingdom Metazoa; phylum Arthropoda; class Insecta; order Coleoptera; family Brentidae; genus Oxystoma; species Oxystoma pomonae. The sequence goes on along the minus strand of OY998166.1, from coordinate 85,319,280 downwards.
GCTATATGACAAAACAAGTTTTCGTTGTTTTCATCGTTTGACACAAAGCTATTTTAATACATTTGAATATCTCTGCTTGTTTTTCCCAGCGCCCTTTTGTGCCAGAGCCATAAATTGCACCCTCAATCTTACCTACTGACATTGTACAGATGACATAGTCGGCTAAGTAAACAGATTTATCGGCGCATTTAACTATTATTTTTCCACCATCTTCTCTCCAGTTTACGATTTTTGTTACTTCTTTCTTTAACAGTTTTTGATTATCCCTTAGTATACCTGAAAGTATAGAAACTAAAACTAATGTTATAAATTTTACAGTGCAAAGAATACACTCTTGATTTATTTAAACAAGATGAATACCATAACTTGGATGAGCACGCAGTTAATACAATATCCCTTCCTTCAAATTTTAACAGCAAACAATTAAATATTGTTTAATTGTTTCCATTTTCGCTATGGTCTTTTAAGTGTTCCTTTTTAAATCTTTATTGGTTAAATTACCTAATGGAGATTTTTTAACTTCTCTTTCTTTTTCCCTCTCTTTTTTGAAGATTAGAATCTCTGAAAGGACATCGCCTACTAAAATATTGCTTTGTTAACCTACATTTTTCCGGGTCAGGCCACCTTCCCAACATTATGTCTAATACGACTCTGTATCCATGATTTCTCCACGCCCACAAAGGTCCCTTTACCGGATGAGTACCCAATCCCCAATTGTACAAATCGGGAGCCATGCTAAACAAGTGTAGCATGGATCTAGACCAAATTCTCGAACGTTTTAGAAAGTCGATGTAGGCCGGGTCTACGGATGAGTTAATTAAGGCTTCGTATCTAAAAATTATTAAATTTGAAATGAAAACTTCTACCAAACTCGAAATTAGTACAATTCCGAGCTGTCAAGTCGGAATTACTATAATTTGTTTTAGAGCTTTAAAATTTTGGCGCATAGATGGGACTCTGACTCTGATATCCGTATTCAAGCGGAAGCCTTTATTTTTTTAAAGATAAAATTTGACCAACTTAAACCGCCTGTTTATTTTCCCTTTTACTTACTTTTTGTCAAAACATTCACCAACCGACTTAAACTCTTCGCAACCTTGATTTTGAAAATCGTTTAAAAATTGGGACAAAGTAACTCTCATTGATTCGTGTACCATATCTCCATGTGCATGATATAACTTAAATTTTTCACTAGGCTGTTCCAAGAGCTTTTCCTTTTTCTGTTGGTGGGGTTGGGCCATTTTCCTTAAGTCAATAAAATATATATATATGCATTTAAATCAAATGTCAGACACAAGTTGTGTCCACTGTTTTTAACTACCTGATCAACCACTATTTCCTAAAAACATTTTTAAAAGTTTGATTATTGGATACAAATAAATATTGAAGAAAGTTAGGGAAGAAAAGAAACAACCCAAACCACGTTACTTGAAATAAAGAAGTATCAAAAATGTAGGAGAAGTGTTCTATTTTGTAGTGCTTTTTGTTTAAACTTTCCAGGACTAATAGCAAACAAAAGAAAAAGTGCATAACACAGGCCTACGGAAACATATATTTTTTTGATGCCGCCGTAATTGGATTATACATATTTGTAGCAGCCCTAATTAGTTAATTTTACATAGTTGGCTGTGTTTACATAAATTTCTTTATTGATTTTGTGAATTATGCACGCATTTTTAATTAGTTTTTCCTCGAAAAAATGTTGTTTAAATATTTCGAATAGATTTTGTAACACTAGCGTATTTTGCTTTCTTTAAAATAAAAATTGAGAATAGATACAAAACAATATATACAAGTCATTTGAAGTTTGGTAAGCCTATGGATTTGGAAGGAACCCAAAAATCACTATGATAATTGCTATTTATCACCTGGTATCAGCTTTTGCGCCCATCAGCACATATAATTTTTCTACGTTTTGAAAGCTGTCAGATTAGGCAGATACGGAAACAGACTAACGGTGTCACAGAGTTACCAGTGGAGATAAAAATGATAGCGATTTTGAGACAGCTTCGTAGGAACCTCAAGATGCCTTACACAATTTTGTGCGTTCTATGAATGATTTAGAGTTGATCGTGTAGACATCTGATGTAGAAATTGTAAAAATTCGTAACTCACAAAGTTATCATACTTTAGTACTGGAAATGCTGTAAAATTTCAAAAGGTCTGGATGTCTTATGAATATAAAACCTCACTATCGTCACAGTCATTTGCATAGGTCAAGGGCGATGAGTTGAGTTGGTTACTGTTGGAGCATTACGTGGGACGGTCTTGAAGTTTCTTATGTAGGGAAATTAGTATAATTATGGTATATGCTACATCACAAAAACTACACGTAGTATCACAAAAATATAAGTACATTTATAAAATGGATGACCAGTAAACAACAAATCAATTTTAATATTGGCGGCATCAAAACTAATGTACACTTCCCGACACATAAAACGCATACAGCAAAAGTTAGGCACATATATTAAAAATTTTGCTTGCTTATTGTTACCGACTGTTGTAGGTTAACGCCTTTAGAAACATAAAAAAATTTTGTTAAGGAGACTGAAAGCATTTTTTACTGATATTTACTGATTCCATAGTTTTAGGGTTGCTGTTACGAAATATAAAAAAATTATAAACCGCTTTTAAAACTAAATTTTTATTGTAAATAAAGCAATTCAATCAAATTTTGGCAGAACTAGAAGAAGGTTGGCCCTTCGACAAATAGCCGGTTAAAATGGACGAAACAAGTCCACTATAGCGCGACTAAAAGGAAAATACAAAAAAGAAAGAACTGGAAGGCTTTGGGTTAAGAAGGTTCAATACACATCAACAGGATCAGTTTTATAAACAACAAAATATTAAAAAACAAATAAAAATAAAAAAAATATCGATAAATAAAAATCCAAAAATATTAACTTCAGTATCTGGTCATTGCAACATTTGCTTGAATAATTTTTTCTAAACCCCTTGGCATGGAGTGTGCTAAATTTTCAAATAAATTTGGATTTTCTTCCACGATCTCTTCATAAGCGCTAACTATTAGCCCCATCAAATGGTCAGCATTCCCTGGAAGAATATTAAATTTTGATAATTTTTTTGCGGTAAAAGCTACCTGTCGCCAAAATTCGTTTTCCTGTCTTGAAAAAGTAATCTGGCTTGCTTTTTTTCTTCACTTAGCGTATCTTTTTAACTGCAACAGGACATCTCTGCCTCGACTTCTTTATCCGTCTTACATCCATTTCCACCAAGATATTTAGGGGTCACCTAGCATTAGGTAGGACCTAAATCTAGTTTAGTTTTAGGTTAGGGGAGAGCTAGGGGGCCAAAAACGGGCCCTTGGATTTAGGAATCACCTAAGGTAGTTTAGGGGAGTTCTAAATACAAACGAAACTCTTCTCTAACCTAGGCCACTTTATTCTAGGTGACCCCTAAATAAGTAACTATGTTGGTGCAAATGGCTGTTAGTGCAGTTCTTAGCGTACCAGGAAAATGAACTGTTAATTTTGCTTCTCCGGCCGTGGAAAATTCGCGTTCTTCCAGGAAATTAGTGACATGCTGATCCTATTGGGGTGTGCTGACTTTGATCAAGCCAGTTCCTTATTGTATTTTCTTTTTAGTCTTACTATAGTGGACTTGTCTGATCCATAATGATCGGCGACTCGACGAACAGACCAACCTTCATCTAATTTTAATAAAATGTTATCGAATTTCGATAGCTGCCGTGACATTTTTGAGTTGAACCAGTACCTTCTCCATACAGGCCGATCAACTCCTACCGATTTAGTGTCCTTTAATCCACCTTCGTCGCCATTTTCACTCAAAAGTGATGGAAAATCCATTAGTTTTCTGTCAATATGGCGGCGAAGGTCGATAAAGGACACTAAAACGGTAGAAGTTGATTGGCGTATGTGGAGAAGGTATTGGTTGAACAAGACTGTGCGATGCCTTCGATATTTAATACGTTTTTCATCTGCTAGCATTTTAGTGAGCTCTGAACGTAATAACTGTCAACAGTGGCGGCGTCATACGTGTAAAAGAGTACTAAAACAGAAGGTGTTGGTTGGCCTTCATATCGGAGTTATCGGACTGTGACAACAAAACATGACATTGACTCTGACACTTTGTGACAGAAAAGGTTGCTAAATCGTAAAAGACATATGCGGCGTATGCGTTTTATGTGTCGCGAAGTGTACATTCTACTCACCAGACTGCGTCTTCTTTCAATCCTTCATAAAATTCCGCACCTAAATCCACAATTTCTTCATCGAACAATTGTTTACTGTATATTCTGCCGCCGATTCTGTCTTCTGCTTCCAATAGCTAGAAGACAAAATAGTTGGTTATTAGACTACCGGGTAAGGTGCCATATAAGTCACACAAAAACGTTACTTTTATAGAACCTAGTCACAAATCTAATTTAATCCAACACTATGAGTTAACTACTCAAAAGTAATTAAACAATGATATGGAAGTTGTGATAAACTACTTACCGTGACATTTTTAAACCCAGCCCTCACTAACTCAGAGACGGCCGCGATTCCGGATGCGCCCGCCCCAATCACAACCACATCAGGTTGATGTGTTAACCTAATCTCATGGGAAAAATTGCGTATTGTCGACATTGAAACGTGCGAAAACCGACTGAATAACAATAAATAAAAATTTATAATTATTATCAAACCGGTTTTTGAGTGAAACAATAACAATCGCATCATGATTACTTAATCTTGTAAACAAAGATAGGTCACAACTTGAAAGATATGAATGTAACGATTAAGTGAACCAGTTAAAATGCCAAATTGGTTGATAATAGAATTCGATAATATTGTAGGTAATTTGGGTTGTTAAGCTGTTAAAATTTAGATGGTTCAGGATTGGACTAACATAAAAGAACAGTTTTTATAATATCGCAGCGCAGTTAAAAATGAGGCAAAAATTTGGCACACCTCTTTGAAGGGTTTTCAAATAACCAGCCTCAGATCAATTTAACAGCATTTAAAAAAATTTGCACACTTATTGCATGGCACACAAATACTTTCTGTAGTAAGCGGATAAATTAATTTTTATATTGCACTATTTTGCACACCTTTAGGTATGTCTAGCGTCTTGGTTATATGCAATAATTAAAAAACCTTTCGAATATTTAATTTTTTTGGGAAGGAAATGAGATTTAGCTATATTAGATTTTTTTAAGACTTGTTTCCTCCGAGGGGTGTGTTTTGCCAATGGAATTTAAACTGAGAAAGTGTGTTTTATTTCCATATTTTAAAAATCTGTCGGTGAGATAATTTTTTTTCTAATTCTAAACAAAAATAATTTTTGAGAAATCGAGATATGTTGATTTTCTTCTTCTCAATATGTCTTAAAATTAAACGCTATAAAATCCAAAAAATAAAAATACACGACTAGCTTTAATATTTAAACAGAAATTATTTTTAGGAATAAATCGATAACGCTTTTATTAATGTTTAATGTATGTTAGGTTCCTAACCGATGGAAGAATAAAATTATCCTAGTTTGAAAACACAAATCGATATAAAATTGTTCCATAATGTACGCAACTCTTCCCAGTTATTTATTATTCGACAAATTTACCTTTTCTTAAATTAAATTAATTTTTATTTCAGAGAGATGACCTACGCTAACGTCATGCATGACAGAAGAGTCTTTAGAGGAAGCAACTTTGCTGCAACTCATATGGTAAATGTAGGGTCGGGTTGGGTTGGTACATTCGCTGACAGATAAACTTCGTCTTCCAGTGCCAGTGCCGCGTTCGAGCTAGGGTAGTCACGCTCTTTTTGGGACACAATGTCCTCATTGTCGCAGGCCTTTTACATATAAATTAACGTCATACAAATTAACGTAATTTAAATAAAAAATAAAGAATTTTCTACGTTTTCGTAATCTTCATTACACCAGTAACTTTTTTAAACTACTTTATAAACAAAATTTACGACAAATAATAAGAAAAAACATTATCTCGATCACGTTCATAAACGCCGTATGTCTGAGACATGCAGTGGACGTCCGTCTTTAATCAATCATGTGTCACAGTTACTTCCGCCTGTCCCCCGCAACAGCTCCTGCCTAATTTATGGAGCTTTATAACACCGGTTTCCAACCAGTTATTAAACTATGGTTAAAAGATCGCGAATATTCGGTCCCTTCCGTGCGGCTTTCATAGAGCTCAGACTCCCGTCACACTCAATGTCGTGCCGCTCATGTTGCTCTTTTCTTTATATGGCAAGTCACTAAGGCTGGAATTTATAGTCGATCCTTAAAGCCTTCTTTCGGTGAGGATTCCTTGAGGGCTTCTCATTGAATCCGTTTTATAAAGTCTTCCTCGAGAAAGGTTTGCTGAAGGCCACTGTGAGGTCGCGCAATATGCATTTTTGCTGTTTTTTTTTTTGGCTGATGTCAGGTTTGAGCCAAAAACAGGATTTTGTGTGGTGAACTGTGGTGGTGATCAAGAATAGGTTATTTTTTAGTTTGTGTAATTCTACTGATTTTGTTAAATTGCATGTTGTAGTTTTTAAAGCTATATAAGCCATGGAGAAACGAAAGGAGAACAGAACTCCTTTTTCCAATGAGGAAAAGAAGTATTTGTGTTTACTGGTATCAAAATTTTTCATATTGGAATCCAAAAAAAACAGATGCATGCCACATCACTTCAAACAAAACAAAGAGCATGGGAAAAAATAACCAAAAATTACAACAGCAATTTTTCTGCATTATTGAATTGAATTATCGGTTCTATCAACAGCCCTCTTCTGTTATCTTTTTTTTAATTTATCATAAACAATTGGGTTTAAATAATCTTGAAATATACTTTTAGAAAGCCAATATTGTTTTTTGAACGTCTTTTCGGAAAACCTCTCAAAAGGGTTGTCAAAATTTCTGACGTATATTTTTTCAACTCGCTGATATGGTGAGAGTGGTTCTTCTACTTCTACCATATCCTGAGTAGTAGTCCAAGAAATCTTGAAGTTGGTCCATTATTCAGCAAAAAAGAACAAAAAAGACTACTCTTCAAAAATCCCACCAAAAAGAATACATAAAACCTAAACCTAACCTAAAAAACACAACCCAAGGCCTCCTAAAGGTAACTCCCGAGCTACCTTGGCCTTTACTCAAACTTAAGGCTTCCTTCAGCGACTATATAATGCATTTCCGATCTTAAGGGATCCTCAAAGACCACTCAGCCTTAAGGAGGCCTTGAGGATCGACTACAAATTCCAGCCTAAAGCCTTTTAAAAATTTTGGAAGGATGTAGTTTACTCTTGCACCTAAGCTCGAACGCGAAATGCTGGTGGAACGCTGTAAATGATGAAGATGATTATTTTAATGTTGTTGTTTGAAGGTGGTAGATAATGTTGAACTTGAGAGTGAACTAGAGTTTCGAACTTCCATTGTCTTTATTTTTACACAAAGTTTCAAATGCTTAAGTATCTGCAATCGTCATCAGGTGAATACTAACAAAAACCTAAGACTACCAAGCTTAGCATGTGTTCAGTGAACCATAAAACTACTACCCTTTCACAGTTGAAATCTTTTACATCCGAAAAGTGTAGGTTTCTGAATATCCTTAATGGTGATGCCTGTTTAAGAAAATACATTCTGGTCCTCAGGATAAATGCTCTTTCTTTGAATTTTTGCTTGAATAGGTTTTCCTCCTTATTGGCGACGATCTTTGCGTCTTTCCATTCCATATGATGTTGATTTTCCCAGCAACATTCAGCTATTTTCGATCCAGTTTTGTCCCCTTGTCGAGTTTTGCGTTTGTGTTTGGTAAGTCGAACTTCCATAAATCGGCTGGTTTCTCCGATGTAGATATCTCCACATTCGCATGGTACCTGGTAGATGCAGTTCTTGGTGTCGTGGTGTTGTGGTTTAGTTTTTGTCAATTGACTTCTTATTGTTGTGTTCGTTTTGAAGATATTCCAAAGATGGTATTGGTTGTCTATTCTTTTTATCTTTTCTGAGATGCTTTTGACGTATGGAATTATAATTTTTGCTTTTGTTTCAGTACTTACGTCTGAAGGCTTTGGTGTTTGTGTGGTCTGAAGAGTTTTATTGATCGTGTAGTTGGAGAAACCATTCTTTCGCAGATAGGATCGAATTTTTGACTTTTCTTTATATAAAGCTTCTTCTGTATTGCAGATGTAGGTGGCTCGATCTATGAGAGATTTTCCAATTCCTAGTTTGACTGATGTTAAGTGGTTTGATTTGAAATTAAGATATTGTTCAGTATGAGTTGGTTTGCGATATACGGACGTAAAAAACTAGAATATTGAGAAAGGGGAGCTGACAACTTTCTTCTTTTTCCAGAGTAAATTTAATGCAGTTTCTTATGCTATTGACATGATTGAAGAATTTGTGTTGTAGTCCTTTTCCCAGATGATGAAAAGAACATGTATCTTAGCCATAGTTTGGGTTTCTGCCATGATGTTCGCAAAACTTCTTCTTCAAAGGATTCCATAAACATATTGACCACTACCGGCGAAAGTGGAGATCCTATGGGTAGATCATGTTCCTGTCGGAAATATATGTCTTTTTCCTGTAGATTGGTTCTATCAGAGAGGTGGCTGTCATTGAGTAGCTTCTGTTCAATGATTTGGAGTGACTCTTCTAGTGATACGTTTGTGTACAAACTTTCGACGTCAATAACTAACAAACTGGTAGTCAAGTTGTAGGTTATTGACTCTAAGGAGGTCCACGAAGTGCTTTGAATTTTTGACGAATGATGGTGACTTTCCTTGAAGAGGCTGAATGATAAGTAAAAGATATTTAACAAGAATATAAGTCCGAAAATTAGGAGAACTAGTTATCGGTCGAAGAGGCATGTTTTTCTTATGAATTTCCGGCAGTCCATTCGTATGCGGTGTTTTGCTGTAGTGCCGTGTAAGTTTGCTCCTTTCAATGTTGTTGAAGTATCTTCTGTGTTGGTAGAGAGTTTGGCGGATTTTTTTTCTATGGTGGTGGTTGGGTCGTGACCCTTTTGTCTATAATTTCCTTTCCAAAAGAAAGAAGAACAAATCACCAACACCAATACTGTCATGTACACATGTCGTGTACTTTGGTCTTTTGTTTGTTCCTTGTGGGACACTCGTCCAATTTTGAATTTTCGTTCTTTCCCCCCCCCCAAGATCTTTTGATCTTCTCTTTTTTAGATTGTTTTCGGTTGATGTAGCTGATTTGGAAGTTTAACTTCTTGTTTTAAATTTCTTAGGAGAATATTCTTATTGGAAAGATTACCACGCCAGGACGAACCCGTATCAGGTGATTTATAATAAGTACCATGCGGAACGATGCCTATTTGTGAGTGATTCAGAGTTGGAAGTCAGAGTGTGCGATGGTGTTAAATGATGTCTGGATTGAGGGTGACTAGTGAATCCACTGACGAGCCCACGCTGGTCACCCCGGGCGAAACATCGTTTAATTGTTTCTTATTTTACTTTGGTCTTTTGTTTGTTCCTTGTGGGACACTCGTCCAATTTTGAATTTTCGTTCTTCCCCCCCAAGATCTTTTGATCTTCTCTTTTTTAGATTCTTTTCGGTTGATGTAACTGATTTGGAAGTTTAACAGATTTCAACTGTGAAAGGGCGGAGCCATCCAGTAGTTTTATAGTTCACTAAACACATGCTAGTATATAAGCTTAGGTAGTATTAGGTTTTTGTTAGTATTCATCTGATGACGATTACAGATACATAAGCATTCGAAACGTTGTGAAAAAGTAAAAATAAAGACTAGGAGGCCTGGTCATAATGAAGTGAGAAACAACAACGCTTTGTCCGATATGCCACGAGTGTTACTTTAATTTTTATTTGCGGACTCGAGATTCACTTTGTTGTTTTTTTTTAAATATTTTTGCTTTTTAGTTCTGCGCAACAAGCCTTCTCCGGAGTGATTGCTTGCTAATGCCTTAAAATTAGAACCACATAGTATGAGGCTCCAATTGGGGGTGGTGCTACTGCGACCGTTACCTCTTTTTAAGAGTCATATTACAGTGACCTTTTATTTTTACAGGTTTCTTCTTATAACCTGCTAAAAGTTACAGGATTCTGTATTTACGATCTCCTGCACTTTTCAATTTTGATATTTTTGTTTATCAGTTTATTATTACAGGTACCACGTATCCGCGGATTACAAACTTTCTGTTTTAAACTCGAGAAGTGTGCATGGTTGCCTGTGTATCTTCAACTGCCAGATACAATCCTATGACTCCTTGATGATTCTTAATACGGATGAAGCAGGTCTGTAGGACATTGGAGGCCTGGTCGTAATGAAGTGAGAAACAAAAACGCTTTGTCCGATATGCCACGAGTGTTACTCTAATATTGATTTGCGGACACGAGATTCACTTTGTTATGATTTAAAAAATAAAGACAATGGAAGTTCTATTCTAATGTTACTGATCGAAGCTAGGACTACAAAGTTTTCTTTCTGATTCCAAAAACATCTTATTTTTCTTCAACGGTTTTTAAAGTTAAGAAGGTAATAAAATTAATTATTAATGAAAGTTTTTGTAATTTTATTCATAAACCTTTAGAGAAAACGTGTTGGTACTGGGTGATCCATTATATTTTGACCATGTTCTGATGCCTATATCTCGATAACTAGAATGTATAGGATTATGATTCTGGGGTCAAAAAATAGCTGTTGCCAACACATTTTAGTCTATAGACTACTAAAATGTGTTATTATATCTAATCGATTCTATACGTCCACTTAATGTCACTTTTTGACATAACCTATCTTTTTTTCAATATTTCCCCTTTTCAAAAATATATTGTCCATGTTTCCTTTAACAGTTTGCGAAATATCTCGCAAAATAATAATAAAAACCCAGACATGCAATATATTCGAGAAGAGGATTTTGTAGGCTATTGAAAAATGTATTTGAGGCATATAGTTCCATTTCGAAAAAGGTAGTTGGGTCAATGAATGACATTTCGCTTTTTTAACAAATACCTTACGTTAAAATATATTAGCTGTAGCTATCTTTTGACTTCAGAATCATGATTTTATTTCAACTATTTATCGAGATATAGGCTTCCAAACATGGTCAAAATATAATGGATCGTCCGGTACCTAATGATATTGGGTATATTTTTAATCAGAAAAAAAAGCTTCCTTAATTAACAGCATACAAGAAGATGCTTTTTGTAAACCATCTACATATGTGAAATTTTACTTTTTTCACTTTTGGGACACGCCGTATGTTAAGGAAGATCCACACAGAACGAACAGGCTCGTACGAAAGCTCTGACAAAAAAATCTGAAACTTTTTGCGCAAGCATTTCCGCGAGCTTTTCTTTGACCATTTTGTTCGAGTAAATGTTTGAGAAAAGTGGTACTTTAGTCTATAAGGTAATAAAGTAAAAAGTGATATAAACAAGTGTTTTTTTATTAAAAACAATGTACCACTTGTTGCACATATCTCACCTTAATTAACAAATATTCCTTATCTGGAGCTCCCTGCAAAAATTTGTTAACGTGGTTTGCGTCTAAAATTTTTTCTTGGGGACGTATCCATAATTTTCTTTTCAAAAAGGCAGGTAACTTTGGAAACTTGATGATATCTATGTTGTTCTCCATTACTAGTTTATTCCGGAGTAGTTGGACCATAAAGTCGACGGTTTGAATGTCTTTGATTCTTTAAAAAAATATGCAAGACGAACATTCTCGTTGATGTCGTTTTCAATATTGTTGCACTTGCACCATTCTTTAAACTTCTTGAACTGTTGTACGTAGATATTTCGAGACTTTTCTGGCAAAAATTCAATTCATTTACTGCCGCTTCAGCAGCAGCGACACGATTTAATGATTTATGCAAAAAAAATTTAGTTGTCAACTAAGCTTTGTTTATCCCTTGCATTTGTTATACCCATAAAGGTATAAATTCTTTGGTTATACCACAAATACCTTGGCAAAAAAATCTTTCGCACACTTTTTGAACATAGTCCAAATTGTCTACCACCCGACATTATTTTGACATGTTATTTACGAGAGACTAAAACCCACTTTGCGTTGGTCGGTTACATAAATATGAGGTTATAGATATATTTTGATTTGATTCACTTTCTTCCCCCTACTAATTAAAAAAAATAAATAATAACCAACCCGCAAACAAAACCAATCAAAACCAACCCTAACCAACGAACTAACCCGGGCCAACCCAAAGCCTAACTCTTTTTGCAATCTAACCAAATAAATCCTGCTGGGGTGCGTTTGAAAATAAAAGGTGATGATGAGAAAGATTTAAACACAAAAGCCCTAAACTCTAATCTCACAAACATGTAACCTTGAGTCGGTCAATGAAATCGTGGAACGCAAAGTGGGTTTTAGTCGCTGATTTTTGTTTTTGATAGTGCGCCTTAATTTTCTTGATTTTTTCTGTAATATTTTTTTGTAAAAAATAATTTGTAAACCTTTGGACTCAAGTGTCTTTTTATCCCTCGACGAATTGTGTGCTTTTCTTGACTTTAGGCCCTTGGTGTATAATATACTATTTTTAATTTTTATCAACTTCAACTTCAACTTATTTTTATTGTTTCTATAACAAGTCAGCTCAGTTTAAAAAGAAAAAATTTAATGTAAACACGTCTCTTAAACAAAACTTACAGTCAACGAAAAACAAAAATTAAAGAGAAAATCACAATGTGAGTGATAAACTAAAATTTATTATAAAAAGGATTGTTATACGTTTAATAATATTCTGATAAGAAGGAAAAGTTTTTTTTATAACTTGTTAAGTCTCTTAAAATTTCTTGCCAGTCAAATTTGCTTAAACCTATATGATTGTTTAATTTACTTTTATATAGGTACTCATAAAATCTTTTCTATTTTCATTGAAACACTTGCTTGTCAAAAAAGTGATGTGCGTGTCAATTTTCTACACTTGACACAACTCTTCACTTTAGTTCTCATGAAATCTTGTAAAATCTTTTAAAAACATCGCTTCATTTTTACTATTAAAATCTCATTAAAATCCGGCTTGCTAAATCTTATAAAATCTCTTTTGTCTGATATAAACTTACGAAATCTGTTAAGATATCTTGATAGTTAAATCTTTTATTATATGTTCTTTTTAATTTATGTTTATAGGTACTCATAAAATCTTTAAATTCTCATCTTGCTTGTCAAATGTGGTTGGTGCTTGTCTATTTTCGACATTTTAATATTTATATAATCCTTCTTCCTTCTTCCTTAGACTTGTAAAATTTAGTAAAATCTCCTTGCTAAACCTCATAAAATATGTGTCTGATATAAACTTAAAAAATCTCGAAAAATCTCCTGCTATAGTAAATTATAAATCTTTATAATATATTCTTTTTAATTGATTTTTATAGGTAGGTACTAATAAAAAATCTTTTAAATTATCATCTTCCCTGTTAAATCTGGTTGTGCTTGCATGTCCATATTCTGCACTTTAATACTTATATAATCTTGTTAAATCTTCACAACTCTTTGCCCTATTTCTCATGAAATCTTGTTCTATCTTGTGAAAACGTCCCTCTTTTAGACTTGTGAAATCTCGTAAAATCTCATAAAAATCTTGCTTCATGCAGCCTCATGAACTCTCATCGAAAACATGAAATTTTATTGTCTGTAGGATCTTTTGAAATCTTGTGAGTTTTCAATAGTCAGAAATTATTTGAGAATGATTCTCATGAAAAGAATTTGTCAGTTTTCATGTGGCATACATTTTTGCCAGATCAAGTCTCTTCAAACCAATAAAATCTTTTAAAATCTCATCAAGACTCAATGAGTTTTTAAGAGTTTTGAAGTGGTTTTTTTTTTGGCAGGGTAGCTATTGTTTTAAAACCTAAAAAATTAATTTTTAGTTTTTCTCTTTTCAGTTTAGTTAGTATAACAACTTTTATTCAAACAAATTTGGCCCGAAAATTCTCGCGAACATTTCCTCGAACATTTCGCCACATAGGCTCATGTAAATGTTTGTCTGTATTTTGAATATCAAAGGAATGCTCCTCTGTGTAATGTCCCTTTGTGTTTGCTACTTTGCAGGGCGATGGAGAGTCTGCCGCAGCACGAGCCGCAGAAGCAAGACGACGAGCGTTGGCCCGTCGAAAAGCCAAAAACCAGGGCGCCAAAAACCTTCGTCTGGGTTCGCCGCCCGCTGTTTCTGGCAGACGACACGAAAACATTCAGACGGAAACTTACCTGGAGGAGTTGTATGTCAATCCGCCGACTAGTGAGATCTGCACGCAGACCGATCTGTTCTTGGAGAGGCCAGTTTCACCGTTTTACGTGCCAGCAAAAACGGGAGCCGATGTGGAGACTCAAGTTTATCCTGGAGATGTAAGTATTTGGTACAACGTCCTGGAACATCATTTAAAAACGCCAAAATAGTTAGGCTCTATAAAAAGAAAGGCAAAAAACAGATATTTAAAACTACCGCCCAATCCTTATTTTTTCCGCCGTCCAAAATTTTCGAGGGTATTATAATTATGTACTTATACTATGTAAGACTTCTTAAGTTTACCATATTAAATAGGCAAATTGAATTTTTAGAAAAAAAGTCATCCCAACTAGCAAATTTTAAAGGTCCAATCTTAATTATTTGACCACTAGATAGGCAACAATAAATTTAAATTTTCGACTTGAAGGCCTTTGACACCATAGACCACCAACTACTAACAAAAAAATATAACCCCAGAATTACAAGCCACAGCCTAGAAGATAATCAGAGTTATTCTACAACTGTAAAAATAACTCCAGGGTTCTATTCTACGTCCCATTCTTTTATATGCGGCTGACATTCTTTAGGCACTTGTTACGGCATATCTTTTGCCACGGTTTGCTAATGATACAGGTGCAGTCGTGACAGCAAAATCAGTACCAGATTCATCGGCAGCCTGCTCATCTGCAGTGGGAGAGATAAGACATTGACACCATAGACCACCAATTAGTAACGCTACAACTATAAAAATAAGGCAAGGGGTTCCCCAGGATTCTATTCTAGGTCCCATTCTTGTTAAGTTATATCTTTTACCAGTTTGCTAATGATACAGGTGCAGTCGTGAGTGCCAAATCAGTACCAGACTCGACTTCAAACCTTAAAGTTAAAAAAACAAATCTACGTCCAGATTTCATTTTCTGAACTCTATCAAATCGAATTCAATCTCCGCATTTGTCATCGTGTAAAAGAGAACCATACATACACTCAACCGCAGCTGGTATTAACACTGTGCTTCCATATGACTAAAACAAAACTCAGGTCTTGGTTGCTTAAAAACGTTTTATGACGCATCAATACAACCTGTAATATTACATAGAGTGCTGTTTTAGGGAGCATCCGTAGGTAGAGAATTAAAGTTACATACAAGAGCTTCACGCAAACCCTATAAAAATCTTTAAATTATAACTGCTTCGTTACCGTGTTTTAAATGTCTTGTTACTCTCGCTAAAAGATATCAAGACTTCTTTCCAAGTAATTGCAATAATGCAATTAAATGGGGAGCAGAAGAGGATAATTTGGTCTCGACCAGCATTCGCATGCTTTCCTTTGGGCACGGTATTTTAAATAAACTACAAGAGTAATTTTAATTTTTAGTTATTCGACTTTGATATGGAAGTCCAACCTATTTTGGAAGTCCTAGTCGGAAAAACTATCGAGCAGGCTCTGATCGAAGTTTTAGAAGAAGAGGAGCTTGCTGCCCTTAGGGAACAACAAAGGAAGTTCCTAGAAATGAGTGCTGCAGAAGCAGCGGAGGCACTGAGGTATGTTGACTTGTTCTTTAATGGATATCCCTGTTGCAAAATATAGGAACATACAAATTATTTGTTAGTTTAACTCCCTGAAGACTTTGCTACAAAACTAAAGCTTGGTAAATAAATATAAATTTTGTCCTTTAACAATTTTAATTTTGTTCTTTTACAGACTAGAAGAAAGGGAAAAACGTCTAGTCAAAGAAAAAGAGCGAAGAATCATAGAACATGAAGGAGGTGTTAAATTACAAAAAGAAATGGAGGAAAGAATAGCTGCTGCTGTCCTAATGCAAGGCTATATGGCCGATTTGTTGCCTTCTGTCCTTGAGGGACTCGATAGTGATGGCTTTATGGTGGATAGTATTAAAGAAGGTACGGATACAAACGCTTTGGTAAAATCCAAAGATATTAGAGGTAAATAAAAACGAAACGGTGATTTGTACGATATGCATGGATAAAATCACGTGGTCTGTCAACTAACTAAAATTATTTTAGATCATTAATCAGCTGTTTGGATCGTTGTTTTTCTAAAAAGACTTCCTTTTTACCCAAAAAATTAAACTAACCAATGCTAAGGGAGCATATGTTCATTTTTATGTTTCACTTTTAAATCAATCAAAACTACACTTTTTTGCACTCGACGCGCGTTTCGCTAACAACGTTAGCATCATCAGGAGACGATAAACAATGAACTAAATTAATCTACGCTCTATCTTATATACAATCCTTTAGTGGGCGGAGCTAAGACTAAAAATTTGTGATTGATCACGATTTTGAATCTTATCTCCTCTCAACCAAAGAATAAAGTGTACTAAACGGGATGGGTCCTCTATCTTTATTTAAACTATTTCTGGATTTAATGATTTCCATACTTTGATATGCATTCAAAAGTCTTTTGTTTGGTACACTTTTTAGAAGTTTTAAGTTATCTAATGTGAATCTATGATTGTTTTCAAAAGCATGCTCGGCCACACTTGACTTTTCTACGTTGTTAGCGAAACGCGCGTCGAGTGCAAAAAAGTGTAGTTTTGGTTTGTGGAAAACAATCATAACTTTGTTTTAGTGCAACCAAAGGGTCCAAATTTCCAACATGTGTGCCAAAAATCCAGTTTACAGAACTTTAAAGTTGTTTTTAAATATATGTCAACTTAATGAATCTGCATGTTGTATAAATGGCTGACAGCGTCCGGACGGGGTTACGGTTACTTCTTGAATGCTTAATATATATTATTTCTCCAAAATATTTATTAAAGAAAACTTTTACAAGATTAAAAACTCTCTCTTAAAAACTTTGCACTTAAATAAATAACTAAAAAATTAATTAACACAAATTAATCCCATTTCTCTCAAGTATAATCAGATAACTGTTAAACAACTACTCCCCTGGCAAATTCCTTGATAGGTATTGAATTACAAACAACACACCTGTCGACTTCTGGTCAAAATTTAATCTATGTGCGCACAGAACCCTCATACCGATAGGATCCAAGAATCTTTTCTTGCCTCCTATCTTCCAGTTTTTGACTAGTTTCTACCTTGTTGTGTCTCCTCAGGACAACGCAGGTTTCCAGAAATCTCTAAACATTTTTGGGATTTATTGAGACCCTATAGTTTGTAGCAAAAATACAATAGAGAAAACGTATTTCATAGAAATGAACAATGAAAAAATCGTACTTTGTATAATTCGAACTTCGGAGAAATTATACATCGCAGAAATTGTAAAACAGAGAAACCGTAAAACGTAGAAATTGGTAAGGCGAAAATCTGTTCTGTGCCTGACAGCTGTTTGTATGTGCCCTTAGAATAAGAAAGGGTGTAGATCAAGTTATTTTTTTTTCTAAACCAACCCGACTTCTCCCAACTTTAAAAAAATAAAACTAACCCAACCCAACCCAGACCAATCCAAAACACTTTAAAAAGCAACCCAAACCAACCCACCACTTCTTAAAATTTAGCATAAAAAAATAAAAAAATGTCTTTTATACGCCCTTTCTTATTCTAAGCTCGCATGGAAACACCTGTCAGGCAGAGAACAGATTTCGCCTTACCAATTTTTACGTTTTACGGTTTCTCTGTTTTACGATTTCTTTGGAGTACTTTTCTCCAAATTTTGATTTCTACAAAATACGATTTTCCCAAAGTTTGTTTCTATAAATAACGATTTCTGCATTTTACTTTTCTTTATTTTATTAGACCCCTTTGGTATCAGGGTTCTCTGCAAACAGAGATTAAATTGTGACCAAAACGCCAGAGATGTGCTGTTGGTAATTCAATACCTGTCGAGGTATTAGCAAGAGGATTAGTTGATTTACAGTTGTATGATTCTACTGAAAGCAAATATGCTTAATTTGTGTATATGATGTGTGTAATATATGAATCTATTTTGTTTCAAAAAATTAAGTCTGACTTTTTTCCACTTTTTTGTTTCTTTTTCTAAAAATTATTTTTCTTTGATCAGATCTTTTGGCTATCTTTATTTTTAAAGGCCTGCTTCAAACGCTCTTCTGCTATATTTTTGTTTTCTCTTTTCCTCTTTTGCGCGTTTTTCCTCTTCAATCTTTTCTTGTTCAATTTTGAGTTCTTCCTCATAGTGATCTCTTGCCCTTTTAACCCAAGTATTTTTCACCTATAAGATACATGCCTTAAAAATTGTTCTTTTGGCATGTTTATTGTATTCAGGCATTTTTCAAAATCAACTCTTCGCTCAGGTCTATTATCGAAAAAAAATAGAATGGTAACTTCAGATGAGTTATTTTCAAATTCGTCAAGACCTTTAAGGAATGAATGGTTTATGGTATGTAGATTACATGTCCCAATGTGTATAAGTGAAACATTTGTTTTTGCTCTTAGGTATGTATTTATTTCTCTAATTACCTTTTCACAGACATTTGGTCCATCTGAACTTAGTGCTACTAATTTCTGGATATCCATGTTGCTTTCAATAAGAATATCCAGCAGAGCCTTTACAATATTTTCTGCAGTGACATATTCTAATTATACATTTGAAATGCCGGGAAATTACTCTATTGCACTTTTGAGACCAATAGCAAACTTTTGCTTGAAATTCTTTTTTTGAAGGAACATTATTTTGTTTTTTAAGTAACTGACTAATCTGGAGAAATTTAATTTATGAAAAACATTGTCAAAGGATCCAAAATCAGAGGGCGGTATTTTTACAGTAGAGCATTTTATGAAAGTCATCCGTGAGAAGTCTGAAAAAAATTACTTTTTATGAACTTTTGCGCTTTTTTAAAGAAATTATGAACTTTTTATGAACCTGAATGAAATTATAAACTTTTATGAACTTTATGAACCTAGTCCGGACGCTGGGCTGAGCTATGCTGATTAGCCACTTCGCGCAGGTTGTCGCCCATTCTATTTACCTCTAACATCTTTGGTAAAATTGAGTTTTCATGCCCAACTAGGTTTTTTTAAAATCGAAACATACATAAGCAATATTTCGTTTTTATCAAATCTTGAAAACAAAGTAAATTATTGTTTTACGGTTTGTTAAATTGTTTGTACGAAAATCGCAAATAATGTGACGTGCGTGCAGTAATCGTTACAGTCACTTACTGTGGCACTACTAAAATAACTCCCTATTGATCTGTTATTTTCCGATTTTTAGATATTGACGAATCCTTTATGCCCTGGCTTATCAAAGAAGTCACGCACGAACTACAGGATATGGTGTGCAGTAGAGACATCCTTTCAGGTAAAGAAGGTTTTTTTTTTATTTTAACTTGATTTTATCAGTCAATTAATAAATATTGTGCATGCAGTAACTGAATGAATATCGTGAGTGATGCAATTAAATAGGTCAAGGACATGCAAAAAGGTTAAAACGGGGGCTATTAATTAATTAACTAAGTACTTTATTAATGCAAACTTCTTGTGAAATTGTCGTTAGGTACTTTTACTTTCATAATATGTAGTACAGTACGCCCACTAAAAGTTGATAACCCTCGAACAACGGTATGTTTTTACAGAGTCTGTATGACGACAATTTTCGTGTGACATACTGTACTAAGAAAAACAGGAGCAATTATGATATAACATAATCCCCATGCGGAAATACAAAAACATAACATATTATTAGTTTAACAGCGTCAAAAAAAAAGAAAACTGATCTTTGCTTTCGCAGATATCGTCAAGGAAATCCTTGAAAACAGAGCGGAAATCTACAAAGCACTCAACAAAGAAACTACTTCGGAGGAAACTGAGGAGGAAGGGGGCCCCGCGGCAGAGGATCTTCTCCTGCAGGACCACATGCGACTGCAACAGGAGATACAGAGGAGAGAGATGGAGTTGAGGGAGCAGCAGGCACAGGAGGAAAAGGATAAGAAATAGGTGGGTAGAAAAAATTAATATGGAGTTTTTCTGCTCCCGCCATTCAATGCCGACGGGAACGTGATTACAATGATTTTTTTTACCAACAGTTTATCATTTACTTTAATCTTTATTAATATAGGCGGGCACACAAAAACTGAGAAATGGATGGTCCGATTTAAAAATAAATTACATTTCTGGGAAGAATATACTTTATATTTTTTAGAGTAAGTGTCGAAAAATATATTTTGCAAAGTCCAAGATGGTGTTTTTAGATTTTAGATTTTAGTTCGGTAAAATCGTTTTGGTTGCTGTCAAATTATAACCAAAGTAAAGGTTTATTTTACTTAACTAAAGACCAATTGAATTGTTAATTCTTTACCGATTTTCCCAAGTGATACTTTTTTTGTTTAGGAAAAATTCTTCTTTAGGGGAAAAAGTTATATTATTATATAATATTATTATTATCTCTATTTTCTCTATAAAAAAATTATTTTTTTTACCAGTGGCGGACAGAAAAAAGGTTTTTAAAATTGTCCACCAACTTGTACTTTTAAGAAATGTCATTTTTGACAGTTGTTCTGGAAAACATGAAGTATATTCTTTCCGCTTATATAATTTTTTTTTGAATCGGTCTCATGGTTTTAAAAATACATGCAATTCAAAAAAGACGCCCACGGTTCAGCAGAATGTGCAAAATCAAACTCGTTAAATAAAAGAAAGTTTCGCAGCAATTCGTTAAACCAATTTTTTATCCGAACCTTATTTCTTCAAACCCATTCAATAAGAAATTCGAAATTTATAGGACCTGTGTTTAATCAAACCGTAATTTATCAAAACATTTTTGCTAAATTTATTGCGCATTCGCCAGTACCACATGAGCCGGAAGCGTACACGCAGGTGGCGCGGCGTTTGATGCATTTGTCGCTGTTACACGCGCATACTTGTACAGGTTGCGTTCAATAGTTTGTGTATAGATGTCACTTGCATTCATGTGTTATTGGCGAATACGCAATCATTTTAGCAAAAATTTTCTGATAAATTACGGATTTTACGAATTCCGGGTTTGATATTGAATGAGTTTGATGAACAATGGTTCGATTAAGGCCACAAAAACGGTATAGGTTTGACAACACTGCTTTGCTGTTTTTGGGCCAATCTTTACCGGCAGAATATCGGAAACGAGAAAACGGAATCTGTTGAAATTTGGCAGGAATGTTTATTTGTGAATTTCTCCCAACTGTATCCAGACAGTGTTTTGCTGGACTCTCTCATTTTCGAAATAAAATAAACACGGCTAGATTTTTATAAATCCTATTGTCTGATAACAAAAAAGTTATGTTTTTTTTTTGTAAGTAATACTCTGCCAGAATGCTGAAACGTTAAGATCACGTAATTTAGTAGGCCCAAAGACACTGAAGTGAGTTCGATTGGATTATTGGAATTCAGGTTCCGCGTAGCCACCGGCCACTTGCCTAATGGAACATTCAGCCAATAAATTGATACATGTTAAGTGATATACATAATACGGAAACTTGTTATTTTTTTGATGTTGAATAATGATTTTTCTTTTGATTCTTTTTAATTTCGAGACTTGCAATCCATGAAGCATGAAGCCGAGCATCAAAACCTTTAAAAGAACCATTAATAAATTAGGTTAGGTTCCTAATAAGTTATACTTTTCCTCACATATGGTGCTCGCACCGTGTTCTGAACACTGCACGATTTCACTCGAAATGGTATTAGTGATGCCACCTATTGTGGATCTTTCAAAAAGTAGCAAAGCAGTGTTGTCAAATCTATGCCGTTTTTGTTTTGATAAACCATAGGCGTTCTTCAAAAAGTCCCATTTTTTATGTCCCACCCCGTGGTGACAATTTGAAAACTTACAATGGACATATTTTTTAAAATACACAAAATTTTGATTAACAAAAAAATAGCGTTTCTATGAAATTGAGGGGGAATAGGCCTGACACATTTTTCAGACACCCCTCCCCCCGTCCCTAAAGTGGTCAGCGCTAGCCCAACCCACTTTAGAATTTTAAATAGCACTAGCCTATTTGTGATACCTTCTTCAAAAGCTTATGAAAATCGCTTTTCATCGATATTCATGGCACTTAGATTTTGTCAAAAACTGACCTCAAATTTTCGAATAACTCTAATCTGCAATATCTTTTTTATGGTCTAGTAATTTAATTTTTTGTAAACATTTCTGAACTATAGTTCTCTCTAGAACTCCCAATACACCACCGTCATTAATATCGATAAAAAGCGATTTTCATAAGCTTTCGAAGAAGGTATATCACAAGTAGGCTAGGGCTATGTCAAATTCTACAGCGGGCGGGGCCAGCTACAGCTTTAAGGGGCGAGGGTCTGTAAAACGTGTCGGGCATATTTCCCCTCGATTTCATAGAAGCGGTATTTTTTTGTTTTTCAAAATTTTGCGTATTTTAAACAATATGGCAATTGTAGGTTTTCAAATTATCACCCTATATACCTTAATTTAGTACAGATGAGCAGCTTTAACTCCAAAGTATAATATTTTTGTGGAAGAAGTGAAGTTGCGTGTGACGGGCGTCATAAAAAAATCCTTGCATGCAGATTACAAACGTGTTGATTGATTAATTCTTGGCAAATCTCTACAGGAACAAAACAAAGTTATTTATCAGAAACATGGCCATGGAAGATATAGCTGACAATTTTTAAAATTTGTTATATTTGCATGGGCGTTATTTCACATTAGTCTTGGGAGAGGGGCATACCTAATTAAAAAAAAAAAAATATGAACGAAAAAAAAACAGTGTCTTGATGCCAAAATAACTCAAATAAACATAAAAAAGAAAATAAATATTTGGTTAAGTCGAGGGTAAAACATACATTTAAAAAAAAACAAAAAAGCTTAGACTTATATACTAAATTAACAAACAAACGGAAGATGGCTGTGGCACTGTAAATCTAACGAAAAAAACAAGAGCTTTTGTACATTAGTTCAACTCCTGAATTTCGATTGCTCACACGGAGGGTGGAACCTAGGACGATACCGCACAGTGGATCGAGGCAATGTAAATGGACGGACATTGACGATTTTTAAAAAGTATGATTTTATGTAACCAATATTCAATTTTTGTATTGCAAACATATTGTTCTTATTAGAAAACACCATATGATGCTTTTGGTTGTCTATACTGTAGATGAAAATAATATATTTACGAGTTAAAATAAATATTAGTCCAATACGACAAAATATTTACCGATACCTATTCAGTTTATCAAAAAAATTATTTGTACTAAGCTTATGATTCCCGCTTTTTGGTATATCAGAAACATGTTCTGGGTATGTTCTGGTGTAGTCGTTTTTTTTTAAAGTGTCTTTTAATTCTGAGGTACTAATTTTTTTTTAACTTTGATTTGTTATTTGCAAATTTTTTTTACTTAAAAAAAAAGACCTCAAAAAAACTGGCTGAAAATATGTATTTTAAAGAGACCACACCTTGTCTAAATAAAATCCATAAAGATTGGCTGCGACCCCTCGAAATAATTAAGGGTGCAAGTCGGCTTAGGTGTGTAAATTTGTTTAAAACATAATTATTTAGAAAAAAATAAAGTTTTTAACTAAAATTTAATGAAATAGTAAAAAAGTCATATATTCTACTTTGGGGGTTTATAAGCCCCCCGCCCCTTCAGTCAACTACCCGTCATAAATCATTATAATTACTAAAACCTTTAAAGGAAAATAAATTCCATGAGGACGTAATCATTTGAATAAAAATTGTATTTTCTCTACTTTTACTGGATACCCCCCCCCAACTTTTAGTTACTCTGCACCAATTTTATTAAAATAAAATGTCTTTTTATGCCACTAAGATATATTAAAACCCAATTATTTTTAAACAAACACTTTGTACAGAAATAGATTTTAGGAATCGACCCTTGAATAGTTAGGTGCTTTATGCCTTAGGTTACACAGTTTTTTCACTTAGGTGGCCATGATTTACAATTTAAGGCATTTTCATTAGACAAGCAATGCAAAAAAGTTTAGTCCAATATGATTTATCCGTTTGTTTGAAAGTTTGAGACAATGATGTATTTAAAATTAACTCTGTGTTTCGACTTCCATTGCCTGTCTTTTATTTATACAGGACGTTTCGATCAGTACAATCTCTGATCGTCTTCAGGTGCAAACTACAATCTATTCCCAAGGCTACGTACTTATATACTATGGGAAATCACTCAACCGTGAAGTTTAAGAAGTTGGCTCCGCCCAACGAGGGGCTTCCAAATATTTGGAATTTCAACATTTGGTTTACTGAAAATACCCTGATTCTGCCCAATAAAAGTAACTTCAAGGAATTTTCGTTTCTTTCAGTGCAAAACCTTTGGTTGTGTCCACTTCATTCGGTGTTGTTTTGACCATGTATATTCGGCGATTCCTGATTTCGTTGTTTCACCTCCTTGAGTATTCGTCTGATGTTCCGTAAGCCGTCTTTTTGTTTCACCTATGTATGATTTACCACACTCACGAAGAACCCCAACAAGCATTTGGACGTTATATTACGTTATGGTCACGTATGGCAAGAAATACCTGACGTCGGCTCCGACGTCCATCAGTCTTCCTGAGAACTCGATTTAGCACCTAAGTGGGGAATCAAAACTCGAGTCGTTTCGACGTCGGGTGCTGCACAATGTTTTGGTCAAATATTATGTCAAATTACGTAGATCCACGACCCAAAGTTTTACTGTGCACAACAAGTTTAAACTTATTAGGTAAAAACTTTTATATGTCTAAACAAACACATCCCAATGAACTGTGGATGACAATAATTATTATCTTAGTTATTGTAGGTAACTGAAAAAAGTTAGTTTTACACATTCTATGGATGCAAGTCTTCCAACGAAGGTCAGTTTACTGATAAATATAATTAAAATAGACATTAAAAAAACGGAAACCCACAAAAATAATTCAAAAATATTAAGAAATTAATTTTGAAAAAAATAAACCTAAAAATAAAATCTTTATAAGGAAGCCCGTTTCTTATAGTAAAACATTATAGGCATTTAAAAAATGCATTTTAGTTGCCAACAAATGAGTTAATTTACATATCAAGCCTTCAAAATTAAAAAATAAAATGTACTGTTGTAATGGCGCATCGATGCTAAACGTTTAAAATGGCGTTTCGGGCGCCGACCAAATTTCTAATGATTATTTACCTATTCGGACAAGAACACCTCCTGCGACGTCGCCTTGTAGAACGACCCGACCTAGAATATTGTAGTATAATTGTAGGTCACGCACCCATGTCGGTGGACCTGCGAATAGTTACATTTAATAAATAAAAGTTTGGCAACGTCAATTTTATTACAATTCTACTTTAAAACTCATACTAAATATAACGTCTCATGAATTGGACGTTATACCGGGTGTCCCGAGGTGACTGACCTATAAGATTATTTTGTAAACTATACAATAGAAACTTTTAAACTTTCTATTCTAACATAAGTCCATGTAAAGTATATTTATAAAATACTTTCGTATTTGCAGTGTTGCCATTTACAAAAAATCTTGGCAACAACTAAATTTATTGACGTCCGTTTTCACTTTGGCCTGACCTTAAATTTTATTCTAAAAATTACGTCGCCGAAATTAACGTTAATTTACGTCGCTGATAAGTAGCGATCACCAACATTTGGCTACGTCAATTTTGGTAAGTATCGACGTCACAACTGATGCACTAGTTGTTGGCGACGTCAAATCTTAGTAAAAAATACGTTGTTTGATGGACAAACCAACTGCCGACCTAAATTTGCGCCAAAACCAACGTCATGTTAGGTCGTAATTAGTCGGAAGTCAGAAAAATGCTGCTTGGGACTTGGTAAATGCACTCCTTATTTTGTTTGTTTTCCGGTTTTGTTTTACTAAGAAGGCTTCGAATTGTATTATTCAATTTAAAAGCTGTTTTTATATTAAAGTTGTTCGCTACTCTCCGAATTTTCTTTAGTATTCAATGTACGGTTGAGTAATTTCCGATAGTATATACCCAAGCAGCATTTTTCTGACTCACGACCTAATCTGACCAATGCGACGTCGTATTTAAGTTGAATTTGGGTTCCCTGGTGGAACACACCGCCTTAAATCATGATCCAACGTCCGGTTTGACTAAAAACTACGTTGCAGTTACAAAAAATAATTTAACCAGACGTGGAGACGACGTCAGCTATTATAATATAGTTTTAAGTACAGGTTTCATCGACCCATTGACGTCGGTCAATAGCCCACCTTAGTCCAGTTCAAATATTAGTGCACGCTTAGTCGTTGGACGGACGTCCTTATTTCTAACATATTTTTAAGAATTTCTGCTAACTACAAATAACGTCCGGTAGAGTAAGTAAAATTAAGGCAAGATACAGACGATGTCCCATCGTCAACAGATACGACGTAGTTTTAGGTGGATTTGCCAATAGTCATAGGTATATCGCCGACGATATATGCCGTTGACCTGCACGACGTATTTTTTTTTATTTATAACGTACGTATAATAACGTCCGCTAGATTCCTACTGGTGTCTTCTGGTTGCCGAAGAAAAAATGCCTAACGATGGGTGCACATCAATTTACGTCGACATTTGGCCTACCGTCTAGCGTCAAGTGGATAGTTCACGGACATACTTACTCATTGTTTTTTGCGATTTTGCCGAAATTTGTTCATTTGTGAAAAAACGGTTGGGATTGTTTCGACATGGTTGACATTTGACGCTTAAGCACAGTTACTGGATTCCGAGCCGACGACGATCGGACGAATTCCACTTAGGTCGACGGGCCATTGGGCCATCGTCGTACCTACATGAAAGCCGCACCCTACGAATGAAAAAAATTGGACGTCGGGTCCAGAGTTGTCAGCGTGACGTTGAGCCATCGTCACTCCTACGTATAAGGTTTATACCATGGCCCGACGTCCAAAATCCATTCGAATAAATCAATTTATCACCGATCGAGTAAAGACCATCTACTAAACTTGGAGATCCGGTCCGAATTGGTTATTTTTTGGGCCTCAGCGGAAATCCGCCATACTTAGAAATTAGGTGTCTTCCGCCATTAGACAAACGCAGGTTAAATTTTCCAATTACGTTGATATTGACAATCAAAAATGGTTAATATTGCAACCAATATGTCTTTAGAATATAGCTTAAACTAAGAAATGTCAAATATGTTTGCAAATTAAAAAAACATTTTTGTATTTTTCGGAATTATCTTATCAATGTTTATCGGTAAACTAATCCCCATCGTGCATTAAAGGCCTGTCTTGTTAGGATTATTATAAACTGCTTCTAAATAATAATATTCTTTGTTCTCCATATAGTTAGCTTGTATTCACAAACAAGTTTACCCGACGGACCTAATAAGATATAAATAGGTATAATGAGATTACATCTACTTGCTCCACCTCGGCTAAAACTATATTTTACGTTGGCGACTACTCCATCCTGGACATTTTGTAGAAACCTAGGTAATTCCGATGGCGGTCCAACGTCGTACGATCGACCTGTGTACCTATTACCCCCAGGTCAGTTTAAGTACATCGATAGACCCTAATAATTAAAGCGTTCGACATCGACCCGACTCGCATTTGAATGTGCCATGTAGGTGCAAAAAAGAGCCGGTTCGAGGTCAAATGGACGTTGGGGACCGACGTCCGATTATTAATGCGGACGAACGCACAACGTCTTATTACGTCAAATTGCTACTTGGGTAAGTACGTAACCTTAGGAATAGATTTTAGTTTGCTCCTAAAGACGATCAGCAATTGTACTGATCGAAACGTCGTGTATAAATAAAATATAGACAATGAAAGTCCGAAACACAGAGTTAATTTCATGATTTATCGGTTTTGTAAAAAAAGCGAAAAACATGACCTATAATTAAAACCCATAAAGTTGTAGGTCTAAATGAAAAAACTCCATATTGTTCACAAATAATTATACAGGGGCATATAATTAGTTATACATTTTTAAAATCAAGGAAGCCCTGATATTTTAAAATGCATTAAAATACATACGGTTTTACATACAGAGAATGTGCTGTCTAAATTTGACATTTAGAATGACACTTCAAAGCTTCTTACAAGATGTAAAAGCTTTTTATTCGTAACTTTTTCTACCTCACATATAAATAAATACAATAGTTATGATCATTTAAATGGAGCACCCTATAGGTACTAAAACGCTTTTAAATTGTGATATTTATTAGAGCAAAGCAAACAAACCCTAAAATTGTTTGCTGTATAACGCAAAAATTGTTTGTTTTTATTTAAATATAATTAAAAAATCAATTTCTGAACTGGCGAAAAACACTCACCCTGTATATCCATAAAAAAGCCTTTAAACATTTTCTTATGATTTTATAAAATTAGCTTTGTCCACATTACTTACTATCAAAGACAGATGAATATTTTGTTACTATACTACCACCGAACAAGCAATATTCACTAATACTACCATAATTATTAAATATATCTTTGTAAAATTATACCTCTAATTTTATTGAATTTTTGACCTATGTGGAATTTGAAAAATGTAAAAAAGGAACATTTTACCTTTTTATCAAACCAAAGTAAAGACTTAAAAGTCACAGGTCAAAACGAATGTCCAGGTTTTCCTATACCTCGATTCACTGTGCGCCGTTTCGTCCTTACTAGGGACTCATCAGCTAGATGCCGAAGCGGAAAAAATCCTGTCACTGGCGCTTTCTTTGTGGACAACCGAAACCAAGAAAATACCTGCTGTAGTTAGGAGTAGGGTGAGGTAGCATCGATTTAGCCATCTGCAATTGAAATTTAGAAAGTTCATTTTGCACTGGAGTACAAAGAACTCTTGTTTTCTCACTAAAATAATGGTTTAGTGTGTCCACGTCAAACTCGTTAACCATGTTTGATTGACTTTTGTGCGCAAATACCCCCTTTTAACGTGGAATGGATATCCACCATTTATTTTATTTTATTTTTATATACCATATCAAAACGGGCGAACCCAACTACAATGATAGGAAAAACATGAATATCAAAAGGTTACAATATAAAGTAGTAAACATTAAAATAAATGAAAGTAAAAGTCATGGCATATCGGACAAAGCGTTTTTGTTTCTCACTTCATTACATCCAGGCCTCCAATGTCTAATGGAGAATCCAGACACCTACAGACCTCTTTCATCCTTATTAGGAATCATCAGGGAGTCATAGGATCATACCTGGCAGTTGAAGCTACACAGTGACCATGCACACCTCTAGAATTTAAAACAAAAAGTTTGTAATCCTTGGGGACGTAGTAACTGTGTGCGCCACCTGCCGAATAAACCGAGAAACAAAAACATCAAAATTGAAAAGTGCAAGGCACCGTAAATTAGACATTGGAGGCCTGGTCGTAATGAAGTGAGAAACAAAAACGCTTTGTCCGATATGCCACGAGTTTTACTTTCATTTTTATTTGCGGACACGAGATTCATTTTGTTGTTTATTAAAATAAATAAGTACAGACAATAGCACCAGTAAAAAAAGGAAAACGGTAATTTATATACTGTTTTACAAATGCGCAGCTTTAAGTTGCTTTAGGTTAGTCTTTAAAATATCAATTTTATGAGTGTTGTTACAAATTTGGCACATATGATAAATAGGAGAAAATTTTAAAATATTAACTCTAGGCGTAGACAGGTAAAATGTGGTTGTTTGTCTAGATCCTTGGCGTGGAATTGTAAAGTTTAGTTGGGGTAGTATTTCTGCACAGTCTATTTGGTTATTTAAAATTTTGTGTAACGTCATCTGCGATGCATAATGCATAATGCCTTCTGCTTAGTGGAGTTTTGAATCTAGCTAAAAGTTGGTCCTGCGGAAAACCGTCAGGGTATGTACCATCTATTTTAAATGACAGAAATTTTAGGAATCGTCTATGTATTCTTTCTAAGTCTTCTATATATGTGGCGTGATAGGGGTTCCAGATTACGGAAGCATATTCGATCTTTGATCGTATATATGCAAAGTAAAGACTTTTAAGAGCAGAGATGCTGTTTATTTATTTAAAAATTCGTACAATAAAACCGTACATTCGTGAGGCTGCAGAAGTTATATCTTCAATATGAAAGGAGAAAGATAATTTTTTGTCAAATATGACTCCCAGGTCACGTATGGTCTCCGGTCTTTCAAGGACATGATCACTTATAGCATAGTCATAGGTGATAAAGGAATTTTTATTCTTTACACACCATTTTTGAATTTTATTTAGGTCGTTTTGGAGAGCTATGCAGTCAGATATATTGTTTATTACTCGGAAAGTTTTAAAATCGTCAGCATATGACAGGCTCGCTGAACTCCTCCTCTCCCCATGTCATCTATAAAAATGTCCAAAAAGAGAGGACCCAGGACAGACCCTTGAGGGACTCCTGAACCTACGAGGTATTCGGCGATATAGACCCTCATTTTTTTTTTGCTTCTCTCCAAGCGTTTAAGTTAAGATTTGCGATTCGTTGATGTTTTTTGGGTACCTACCCAATTAGAGAAACATCAAAAATATAAAGAGACCAAAAAAAATCGCAAGGCTTTTTCTAATTTTAAAACCAAGGTTAACCTAAACAATTATTTATTTTAAAGCACAAATTTGTTACCTATTACTAATAATGGTTTAATATTAATTTATTATTTCCACGTCCACCCAGATCGATTTTTTCACCCTGAATTTGTTTAATATCGTTTGACCAAGACAGTTACTTTTCATTGTCCAGTCGTTTCCCGTAGCAAGAACGTACTCCGAGCAGTACCTGTATCTTAATTAAGTGGTTCAGTACCTTCGAATTACGTGATCATGATTTTACTATTAGCAGCGATTACTTTCTTCGCGCTGGCGCTGCTTTAAAAGCCAAAGATTTTTTTTTATAGTTTCTAAGGAATGGATGGGTAATTTTTTCTTTTTTGTTCGAATGAGGTAAGTTTTGTTATCAATTAAAAAAAAAATAGCTTTTTGCTTTTAGTCGAACTTTAATTCAAATCTCTTTTTGATTAAATTTTTTTCGTTTTATTTAGATTATTTTTAGGGGCGACAAGGCCCTTTTAAAATGCGTTCCGAAAAAGCGGCAAGAAAGTAAAGGTTTGAGGTTAACACCCCCCTTAGCCTAAAAAATAACCACTCTCCAGGACAATCATGCACCTCAAAATTTTACAATAACAATAGTTTTCAAAACATGTTTTGTCGCAGCGCAATTTCTATCATTAATTTTTTTTAAATCACTTTTTTACATTTTAACCCCCGCATTTTTTCCCTATTGAAATTATAATAAATTACTTAATTATATTTTCTCAACATTTTTAAAAATAAATTATTAGACAAAAATATAATGTTTTAAAAAAATTTTTGCTAGCGACTATATAAAAAGTGCAGATAATTTTATATTTCTTTTTGGGAATTTTTGAGGCTTATGCGTAAAATCGTTTACCTAACACGTGCATAAAGTGTCTTTACCGGCTTGACCGAACTCGCTTCGCTTTGTTCAGTTAACTACCGTCGCGTCCGGTAAAGTATCACTTTCCGCACTTGTTAGGTAAATAACTATTAAATATAAATAATGCTGTGAAAATGTTACTTTTTAATATGGGTATATATATTAAAGGATGATTCAAAATTCCCTAGAAAGATTTGAACAGTGAGTAGATATTATTATTCTAAGAAAAGTTACGTGATTATTTTGTTTAAATTTATTTTTTTTTTCTATGAAATTAGGAGTACAATTTTCATATTTTTTTGGGAATCGCCTTTAAAATAATTTATCAAGTAAGTCTACGTGTGCTGACAATGACATATTTTAGGGTTTTTGTCAAGCATTTTGTAGTTGTTTAAGTTTTGTTTCCAAAAATTGATGTTTCTCCCACGTAGTAAAGGGTCCCAGCAAACACAAATCGTCGGCATTGAATCGGGCCAATGTCGACAACGTCGGCAGTGTGTCGGCATCGGCGACTACACTCTAGCCCGATGTTGGACAGATTGCGATTTTCAGTTTTCGGTCAATAATCGGCAACTGACGGATGTCCACATTACTACAGTCGACTTTATGCCGACACCACTTTAGGACCGAAGATGGTCCGATTGGAACTTTGTTTAATCGCTCGAAAATCGGCAACTGACGTTGGCCTGATTTACTATAGTCGACTTTATGCCGACGCCTACTATATCTGCTTTAGGGCCGACGACGGTTCGATTGGAACTTTTTCTAATCGGACGAGAATCGGCAACTGACGATGGCCCGATTTACTATAGTAGGCATTATGCCAACGCAAACCTTATCTGCTTTAGGACCGATGATAGTACGATTGGAACTTTCTTTAATCGGTCGAGAATCGGCAACTGACGATGACCCGATTTACTATAGTCGACTTTATGCCGACGCCCACTTTATCTGCTTTAAGGCCGACGACGATCCGATTGGAACTTTGTTTAATCGAACGAGAATCGGCAACTGACGATGGCCCGATTACGTCAGCTTAAAATTTTTGAACTGCTTAATAGTTTCTTCCTAGTATGTAGAGATGGCGCTAATGTCACTATGTTCCCTGTACAGTGGAAGATAATATTATATATATAATGAGCAAAACCGGCAATGGTATGGTGATACTTCTCTACAAGAATCACCTCTTCTGCCACTTAAACCAGCCGACTGGTTAAGCACCCCCATTATCGAAACTTTGTAGTTTGCCAATGTCGGATCGTGTCAAGCAACCACCCACGGACCTTGTCAACCCATTATCGAACCTTTGAGGTTTGCCATTGTCGGGCCGCTTAAAGCTACCACCGACAGGCCTTCGTCAATCGCCGACGTTGGAACGCTTTAGGAAACCAATATCGGACTTAATTAGACCGACCAAATTAAGCAGTTATGGGCGGATGGTCGGTACCATGTGGTTAAACCATATCGGACCTTAATCGTACGGCGATTCTAACGCTGCGTCGGCAAACATACATTGCCGATGACGGCAATCGACATCGGACCGACGAAGGCCCGAGGGAACCGTGTTTGCTAGGGTGCTTCTCATAGCACAACATATTAACAGCTTTTAAATGCAAATATCTCTGAAACGAAATCTGTAACAATTTAAAGAAACTTTTTTTTAGATACATTGTTTTGGATTTTCTGTTTATTCATGAAAAAATCTAGTGGTAATCTGTAGGTACACTTTTTATATTGTTTATTTAAATTTAACACAAAATCAAAAATATTGTATCTACAAAAATGTTTCTTCAAATTCTTACATATTTCTCTGAGGATGGTTTAAAACAAAATAAACCGAAACGTCAGAAAAAGAAAACTAATTTATTTCTAAAACTAAATCAAATTGTACATAGATCAAATACAAATATAGGTCGGATTCTATTTAGATAATAAGCAACAAAGCTAAATCTGAGAAAAAACACTTTAGGAACCCACATCAATGTTTTTTAGTCTAAAATATATATAATTATCAATTTTATGAGTCAATATTTAGCCCAGTTGTTTTGTTTAATATTTTTTCCAATACAACAATTATTGTAACACAGCATTAGTTATATAAAGGCATATTTATTTTTTCTCAGTGTATGTTAAGTTTTTAAAAATTTGTCGTAAACTTTTAAGACACTGATAAAACATATTCATCATATTTTTGAAAAAAATCTTTATTTATATTAATGCACCTTTGGTCTAGATCCCGTTTTTTGGTACCCCAACCCCTGCGATTATTTTCAAAAATGTCCAAATCTTTTATGACAAATTTGTTTAAAATTATCCAACTTTTCAACTAATTATAATTATTAGCCTCATTTTTAAATTGTTAAAAAATGCAACAAAATAGATCACATAAATAAAATCAACCCTCGGAAAAAGAGAGAACAAGGTTGCGGTTTTTAAATAAATTTCCTTTCAGAAATTCTTGCAGTTACAGCAGTAAAATGGTAAACACCCAATAATAAAATTAACTATTATAATCAGGCAATAAGGTTGAACGTAATTGACTATAACCCTGCCTACTTACCAATGTTTTTAAAAATAAAAATTGAACACATAATTAATATTAAAATTTAGCTAGGTGCGTGTGTGCGCATACATAAATAAATCAAGGTATTATAAAGTAAATCAGGACTTTTAGGCACCTGACGTTTAGGTGCCAACCGTTTGGGCGCCAACAAAGAAAAAAATTCGCCTTTGTTTTGTAAGGTTGGTTGGTTTACATTTTTTTTTTTTGGCTGACGCCCAAGACAGCCCAACTCAACCCAAACGACTGGCGCGGCGCTCAAATATCACGTACCGATTATGGAGATCTGTCTAGCAAAACAGCTGATCGAGTAAAAACTGGTTACCTTAAACCGTTTTTCTAAACGTTGTGTATATTTGTTTTTTTTAAGCATCATATTGTAATGAAATAACAGTTATTAGAACCAAAAACTGTAGAACTGAAATTTCACAGTAAATCATACAGACCGCTTCAAGCTACTACGAACAAAATTTGCATTTGTATTTTGACGTAAATGTTTGGGGGGGGGTATTGTAGGGGAACACGTAATTGGGCCATTTTTTATTAACGGCAATTGCAATTTGAATGGTCCTAGATACTTGGATCTACTGCAGCAGCACATTATTCCAACTGCTAGGCAGTTGTTAGGTGTAAGATTTGGTGAAACGTGGTTTCAACAAGATGGTTGTTCCGCTCACAATGTTGGCCTTGTTAGGGAATATCTTGATAATGTATTACCTAATCGGGTTATAAGTACACGGGGAACTATTTTATGGCCAGCTCGATCTCCCGATCTTGCTCCTAATGACTTCTATCTGTTTTTGAAGAAGCTTTTCAAATTATCACCCCTAACATGCTTGGAAACGTTAGAAGGGGTTTTTATAGTAGGCTCGGATATTGTCTAGCCGAGCAAGGAAGACTTTTCGAACATTTGCTTTAATTTTTTTTTGACTGGGAGAATCTTTTTGGTTTTTAGAATGTATTATTTTATTTTGAGAACTTGCTTTTATTTTGTTTCTCCTTATTATTTTCATTGTAACACGTCGTCACTGATAAATCTGAGCAGTTGACAATAAAACGCTCTTATTTATCAGTGACAAAAAATAAGAAAATTACGTTATAAAAATTTGCGTATTTATTGACCACATTCCGGTTTCATTGACTACGCTCCACACAGCACCGTGGTTAGAGGCGTACTAAATACAAGGCGAAAGGCGGCGAACGGCAGCGAATGGCGATCGGAAGCCTGAGTGTTGGATGCTTCACTGATAGGCGTGCGGTGTCTCTGCATGTACGTACACTGGCAAATTAGACTTCTTCCGCCCTATGTTCGCAGTAGCTTGAAGCGGTCTGTATAGTCCTGGCACCATCGTATACCCCCGCAAAAAAATCTAGATCCGGAGATTTTGACTTTTGATTGGGTAGACATTGAACACCCTGTAATTTTGTAATAAAAAGCTTAAAATTTGCATTTTTTTGTGTGTTTCCCTTGCGGAAAAAGGCTAAATATCAAAAAGTGCTTGGCCCATCGAAAAAACAAAACCACGGATCGAAAGATAATTTCTTTCTGCGTTTTATGTATTATGTTATATGTCTATTAAAGATAAGGGTTGCCATTGAAACCGAGATAAACAGGATGGTTACACCAAATTATGTACACTTCCGGCCACATAAAATGCGTACGCCGATTTTATATAAAGTATTATGGGCTTCGCAACTCAGTAACCTTTTAGGTATTTTAAATTGACAAAAGATGTCACCGATAGGTTTTTTTGTTGTCATACGCTTATATTTAAAAATGTCCCAACTAAACAAATTCGAAAAAGCCCAAATTTTTAGATTTTTTAAATTAGACGGTGGTTAGTCGGTTCGAGGAGTAGCGGCCCATTATGGACGAAACAAGGCTAAAATTGTAAGAATAAGAAGAAAATATCAAGAAGAAGGAACTGTTCGACGAAGGCGAGGCACTGGCTTGAAACAAGTCAGTACGCCTCAGTAGGATCAGCAACTGATCGACTTTCTTAAAGACCACTCATTTGCGATGGCTCCAGAGGCGAAAATTGATGCACATTTTCCTGTATCCATAAGAACGACGCGCAGACGGACAAGCCGTTCTGGGCTTAGATGTCGCGTTGCTGCCAAGAAAATCTTACTTAGTGCGGAAAAGAAGCAAGCCAGGTTAATTTTTTCACTAAACTACACGCTATCTCAAAAAATATATTGCTGGAGGATTTTCCGTGAATGTGTGAAGTTGGATATCGGCGAGAGGACATGGGGCTCTTTTTAGAATCGATCGAAGGTTTACGGCTGAGTTTTATGTTGATATGATGAGAAATCAACAGGATCACTGTCCTATCCTTACCGCATGCATTTCTAAACAGTGATTCCAGCAAAACAATATCGATGTTTTGTCATGGCCGGCAAACGGGGCCAGAAATTTCAACCATTTAATGGAGCTCATAGTCGGAGGGTACGACGAAGTCATTGTTTCAAATTCAAATTCAGATTCCATGCCACGAAGACTGGCAAACATTATCGAGGCTGATAGGGCAATGACACGCTACTAAAGAAACGTTTTTTTGTTTTTTTTTTAAAGTTACCTAGAGTTTTTTTAATAATAGGAGAGGTGACTATGATTAAGTTATTGCTTTACTTTGGCCAAACGGTCCCTTCCTCTTGATACCTTTTTCTTATTCGCACCGTCCATAATGAGCTTTAAGAATAAATTTTTACAATAAAATGTAACCCGCGCGAAACATATATTGCTGGGAACGAAGACCGGGCTGGAAGATTTTCCGTGAATGTGTGGAGTTGGATATTGCTGGGAGGACATGGGGCTCTTTTTAGAATCCATGGAAGATTTACGGCTGAGGTTTATGTTGATATGATGAAAAATATTATGCTTCCAGAAGCAACCATTCTTCATCCAGAAGGTTTTGTGTATCAGCAGGATAACTATCCTATCCATACCGCACGCATTTCTAAACAGTGGTTCCAGTAAAACAACATCGAGGTTTTGCCATGACCGGCAAAAACCCCTGACGCCAATCCCATGAAAAATGTGTGGGGCCTTACAGCAAAAAAGTTAACACAAACGAATAT
The DNA here is from genome assembly GCA_963921995.1 of Oxystoma pomonae. Classification (NCBI taxonomy): domain Eukaryota; kingdom Metazoa; phylum Arthropoda; class Insecta; order Coleoptera; family Brentidae; genus Oxystoma; species Oxystoma pomonae. Next base: position 85,282,111 of record OY998166.1, on the reverse strand, counting down.
TGTTCCCAGAAATTCCAACCACTTAATGGAACTCATAGTCAGAGGATACGACGAAGTCATTGTTTCAAATCCAAATTTATATCAAAATTTAGCAGATTCCATGCCACGAAGACTGGCAAACATTATCGAGGCTGACGGGACAATGACACGCTACTGAAGAAACGTTTTCTTTTACTTTACGTAGTGTTTAATAATTTCTTTTTGATTTTGAACATTTTTGGTTGTCTGCAAAGATTACTTAAATTTACTGATCCTGCAGAGGTGCGGTGACTATGATTAAGTTATTGCTTTACTTTGGCCAAACAGTCCCTTCCTCTTGATACTTTTTTCTTATTCGCAAATTTTTACAATAAAATGTTAAGTAATATAAAAAAATTGTTTTATTCATTAGTATCTTAGTCTTATAGTAAAGTATGGCCAGTCTCCTTATTTTTGTGTTTACAATGTCAAAAGATCTAACCTGTAATTCGAAAACGTTAAAGTCAGTCACAATAAGCAACGCAATTAGCTTAAATTCAACAGACCTGAAGCTCACTTCTACTGTACGCATTTTATGTGGCCGGAAGTGTACGTTTTCTAAAAAAATTCGCAGATTCAAGATAGCTTTTCTGATTTTATTTATTTTTAGGGATTTTATTCCTTAAGCCACGATAAACTATATTTATATCAACGCAATTTTCAGTATTATACAGGGTGTCAAAAAATCGACTTTAAATAAAAGTTTTTAAAACATTGGTCAATTTTTGTAATTTTTTAACAAACATTTTTTGTCATTACCACCAGGGTAAATTTCCAAAAATGGCCATTTTGGACCTTGGTTTATGAGAAAACTATATGAACTATAAAAAAATATGATTGTACATGCCATTATCAACAATTTTCATTAGGCACTTATCTTTGTATGTATTCGGGGTGACCAAGAAAAAACGTTTGAAAATACTCTCAATCGCACCCTCTAAAATTGAGTTTCAAAAAAGAGTAACACAATTAGAGGTAATACCAGGAATTTAAAAATATTTTTTTTTTGCAAAAGTAACAATCCTAAAATTTTTGTACAGGGTCAGCCAAAAAAATGGTCTTTGAAAGTCGTTAAATAAATTATAAATCGAATTTGCAAACATTTTATATTGATTCTATTGACCACGATCTACCTATTTTCTTTATATTATTCCTCATTTATGTACAGGGTGAGTTAAAACTACGCCCCGCATAGACTTGAAAGCTGAGGTTACTACCTGTAGAAAAATTTATATTATTCAGGATTTTTAATTCTTATTTAGCAAAAAATACAAATTAATATAGTGTTTTGATATTTTGAACGTTTATACAGGGTGTCTTAATACGCTTCGGTAACTTGTACAAAATAAAATAACAAAATATTTTTTGCTGAATCTCTTTGCAGTTTTAGCAAAGTTATATTGCTAGACCAACAAAAATTATTTATTAGATAGTCTATTTATTCTTGGAAAACTATCTACTTAAATTAATAAAGTTGTTGTTACTAAAAACTATTTAAACCCATCATGCGAGTTTTGTATTTTCCATGGGACTCCTTCGCTCTAATAAAAAAACTGTTAAGCTTTTTGTTCAAAAGGATGACTTCCCTATTCTAAGTACAAATAATTATATTTGAAATGAAGTTTTAGCAAACGTTTATTTTATTTTATTCCTTGGTTCACGGCACTTCTTAATAAAATGGTGGATGTGGCGGGCACGAGGGGTGGCTCGGTCGTCATTTTGTGTACACAAAAAGGCATTTTTTACCAGATTTTTCTGTGATAAATGCCTCCGAATATCATATAAATTGCCTTTAAATGCATAGAATGCCTCTAAATGCCCCCGAAATGCCTTGAAATAATGCTTCAAAATATCATGCAGTGCCATCGACGTGTACAACAAAGTGCATTACCGAGCCACCCTTGGGCGGGTTTATTTAAGATAAATACGAGTATTTTTAATTTTAAATACAAGGTTTAATATACCAAGATATTCAAACAGGGGTTATTTTTTAGTTTATTCACTAGGACCATGCATGCACCAATAAATCCACCTCTTTGTCAAATTTTACCAAAGGCACCTGCGCGACCGTATCTAACCACCCCATTTTAATAACAATATAACTGCCCCACTGACAAAAATACCCTATTCTTGGGGTTGAATTTATTAAATTTTGATTTGTATATTTTGGTTTGGTCCATACAAAAGATAATGAGGATATCATTTTTTTAAATTAATATTTGAAACAAGGGGTGGGTGGTGGATATTTTTGTATTGTTATTAAAATAAGATAACAAACAAATCGACCTATTTTTTCTGATTACTTTTTTTAGAGGGATTTGTTTTGTAAAATAGTGTTACTATAATGTTATTTTAAAAACAAAGAGCAATTTAAATGAAAAGATGTGCTTATCTCAGTCAGTTAAAACCCAAAAACAGTTATTAAAAAGTTTATTGATTAAAAAATTGATATAGGGGACTGCAGGACTTTGTAAAAAAATTATAGATTTAATTTTTATTTTTTACATTAAATACTTTCTTAAAATAATATATTTTTGTTTATTTTTTTCAGATATGATCTTGATGATACCCCCAAATTTTAAGGACAGAACAACGAAGAAATGTCATTACAATATTTTTAAAAAAATGTAAATTAGAACCTCTGCACAATTGTAGTATAACTCAAAAATATATAATGGTCTACCTTATTTTGCAACGATTTATATTAAATTTTTTTAGTCTGGTGTCTTCGAAAAATATAAATGCCACGTTTTTTAGTTTACTAAATTTTATATTTTACATTTTTTCTGGGCCTGTCTCGTCAAATTTCATTGTGTTTTTAAATTTGGGGTTAACTTTGTCTTAAACTTTACTATTACCTTTCTACAACTCACAAGGGGGCGCAGCCGTCTTTTTTTGGATGCAGCATGTAGATGGCGCTGAACAATAAGGGCCCAAACTTTAAATATTTGTTTAGCGCCATCTATACGTCAGAGCCAGAAAAGTCACGGTATTTGCGCCACTTTGTACACATCGCTATTAAATGTACCTTAATACATACCACAATTCAAATCATATTTATTGTTTTACTTTGTATTAAATAATCTTGTTTGCTTTTTTTGCTTTAGAAATAAAGTGAATATTAAGTTTAATTTTAATAAAATTATTTTCAATACCTAGGCATTATCTAATTTGGAGCAATAAGTAATTTTTGCCGAAATTAAGAATTAATGTCTTTGTTATATGTTTTATTATGGATCCCAGACTCAAAAACAATTCTCACAGTATTGTACAAAGTATTTTTTGTAAACTGTTTTTGTTGTTAAATTATTGTAATAAATGCTATAGTTTATACTAAATTGCGTATTATTATTTAAAAAAAAAATTATGCGATATTCTAAAAATTCCTTAACCAAACTATTAAAACAAACTAATTTAATAAAATGCTGGAATTCCAATATAGCAACTTTTTGGATCCAGCATGTACATGTAACTAAACAATAACAGTGGGATTTACTAAAAGGGTTTAGCCTATTTTAGACAGGTCCTAAGTTTAAGTGAAATTGTTGGTTTAAGCATTTTATACCAACTTCTTTGAGTTTTCGACATAGTTTGATTTATAAGAATAATTTTAATTGTTTTTTTTAGTGAATAATCATCTTAACACAATTTTTTTTTGGATTTAAGAAGAAAATTTCTATTTAAAAGATGTTTTTTTAACCCTAAGGGGGATCTAAATGGTAAACACTCTGTTGAGCAAATTAAAATTGACGTTATATGTTACTCTTATCAAAACTTACCCTTGTTTATTGATTTTCGCGACTAATACTCACTGTTACAAAACCATTTCGATATATAATCATAAAATAAGAATTAGATTAACTTCGTATTTATTTAAAAGGGGTTATTATCTATCAAAAGTATGACAAAACTTTACAAACACAAACCCATCGCAATCGCAAACTACAAATAAAAATATGTCATCAAAGTAGGTCATGAAAAAAAATGCGGCTAAAAACAAACCTGAATCCAACTGATGCGTTCACAAAGGATTCATGTCGGCTCAACAAACTGTTCAGTGCTGCAGAGTTAAGACCTTTGAGTGTGATTTTTCAGTGGAAAGCTTTGTTAGATGATTAAGCTTTTAGATAAACTCAATGTTTTAATTTCAGTTCTGTTTGTAAATAAATGAATAATTGAATTTTTTTCATTGGAGACAGTTTTCGTGCATAATCAGTGACCTTCGCTTATGTTTGTTTTGCCTCGTAGTGCCCTCATATATTCTTTGTGGTGAAAACGGGTTCAAAATATGGCGTTTTTCTGGACAAAATTGGAGGTGCTTGATTGATTAATGAACAACTTGAGATGTTAAATAATTCTTGTAAAAACGGTTGCTCAAGGAAATTATAAAGGAACTTATTACCAATTTCCACAAAACAATCCTTTCTGGGGGCTATAAATTTAAACCACCCCCCAGAGGTGGTCTAAAAAATCATGAACTTTATAACCTCAAACACAGATGATGAAGCTAATATGTACCAAATTTTCGGCGTATTCACCATTTGCCATTTTGAAACCTGTCAAAAAAAATTAGTGTTAGGACATTCTCTCCTAAAATATGGAATATTTTGAGAAAAAAAGCAGTTTTTCTGTGGTATTTTGCGATAACAATACAAAATAATCAATAACTTTGTATCTTTTCTCTATGGGTAAGTGTTTTTTGAAAATGGGTTTTAAAATTTAGTACCCCCCCACAGGTGTAAATAATTAGACCTGTGGGGGGTACTATTTTAGATCTTAGTAAATCCCACTGTATGGATCCGACATTTAAATATTTGTTTAGTGTGATCTGTATGTCAGAGACAGAAAAGGCAAGGTATTTGCGCCACTTTAAATCCATTGATGAAATTCCAAAACAAAATTGTAAAATGTATTCGTAAACTTTTATTTCTCGAGCCGACTATTAATTTATACTGTCCCCTTGGTTATCTGAACTTGACTGACTTATATAAACTTAAAATAAGTATATTTATTCACGCAATATTCTCTGATCAAAAATATTCAAATATCAAAATTCAAAAAAATTACAATTTTACCAATGATTACTTTTAGCGTTGTATGAACAGCTTCTTTTAGTAACATTGATTTTACTAGACAAAGTAATCAACTTCAACCAATACAGTTTAACAGTGATACTGGGAAAAATCTTTATTATATGATGAAATAAACATATACAGACCGCTTCAAGCTACTGCGAACATAGGGGGAATCAAGTCCAATTTACTCTCCGTGCCGTACGACCGAGGTGGATTCGAAGCACGCTGCAGTGTTATCCTTTGGAAATTCATTTTGTTTTTATTATTTTGTTTTATTTCTGCCTTGCTCGAGAAACAGATGGGTAGGTTCTTAATTGAAATAATACATTTTTAAAACCAAAAATGGATGTCTACGAAGTTGCCGAAAAAGTGCAGATGGTCAAATCGTCAAAACCCAACATACGTTCGATATTGGTCAAGGGAAAATTTGCATTTGTATTTTGACGTAAGAACACAGTATCCCCAAAAACTAAATGTTTGGGGGGGGGGTATTATAGGGGAACACGTAATTGGGCCATTTTTTATTAACGGCAATTGCAATTTGAATGGTCCTAGATACTTGGATCTACTGCAGCAGCACATTATTCCAACTGCTAGGCAGTTGTTAGGTGTAAGATTTGGTGAAACATGGTTTCAACAAGATGGTTGTTCCGCTCACAATGTTGGCCTTGTTAGGGAATATCTTGATAATGTATTTCCTAATCGGGTTATAAGTACACGGGGAACTATTTTATGATGAATGACTTCTATCTGTTTTTGAAGAAGCTTTTCAAATTATCACCCCTAACATGCTTGGAAACGTTAGAAGGGGTTTTTATAGTAGGCTCGGATATTGTCTAGCCGAGCAAGGAGGACTTTTCGAACATTTGCTTAAATTTTTTTTTGACTGGGAGAATCTTTTTGGTTTTTAGAATGTATTATTTTATTTTGAGAACTTGCTTTTATTTTGTTTCTCCTTATTATTTTCATTCTAACACGTCGTCACTGATAAATCTGAGCAGTTGACAATAAAACGCTCTTATTTATCAGTGACAAAAAGTAAGAAAATTACGTTATAAAAATCTGCGTATTTATTGACCAAATTCCGGTTTCATTGACTATGCTCCACACAGCACCGTGGTTAGAGGCGTACTAAATACCAAAGGAAAGTCATGCAAGTGGTGATCGCAAGCCTGAGTATTGGTTGCTTCACTGATAGGCGTGCGGTGTCTCTGCATGTACGTACACTGGCAAATTAGACTTCTTCCGCCCTATGTTCGCAGTAGCTTGAAGCGGTCTGTATAACAAGCTACCCATATCATTGAAACAAATTAAAAGAAAATACTCTTTATCTCGATATTTAACTATTTATTTATTTGTTGTTCGTGTTGATATAATTAAATTAACCACTAGGTTTGCTTTTTTACTTTATTTTTTTTTTTTTTTTGTTTCTTTCCTGTAATAATCCTTAAGGTTTGTTGGGAAATAAACAATTTTTATACTTAGTTTGTACACATCTTTATTAAATGTACAGGGTGATGTGTTATAAGTCTCTCCCTCCCCCGTCCATCTAGAAGGTTCAAACAAAAACTGAATAAAAAAACTATTTTTTAAAGTTTTCCCTAAGTCATATACAGAGTATAATAAAAAACATGTATTCTTTAAATGAGACACCCTATATGTTTTGACATTTTTGAATTCTCTCAAAAATCTACCTTTCAAAAATATTGCATACTTCTACCATCTTATCTTTTACAGTTCTCGAGATAATCGCATTTACAATTTTATTTCTATTATTAGTAAATACTTAGTACTATACCCAAGTGGTTGCAGGATATTAATAACCAGTGTGGAAGTGAATACAGTAGGCCATGGAATCACAAAAACAAATAAATAATGACAATTAATAACATTTAAGTCGTTTTGAAAAATTTAAATCGCTGTTTAACAATGTTCTAAAATTGGATATTTTTAAAGTAAAATTTAAAATAGTAGTTTGTAGCATTTTTAAAAAATAGATTTTTGGGAGAATGCAAAAATGGCAAAATATACTCATTTAAAGGATACATGTTTTTTGTTACATCTGGTATGTGACTTGAGGTAAATTTTAAGTAAATTATTAGAGAAAACTAAAACAAATAGTTCCTTTAACCAGTGTTTATTTGAACCTCCTATCACGCTTAGTCTAACCTCTGTATGGTGGGAGACTTATAATGTATGACCCTGTACTTTCCTACATAATACAATTAGTCAAATGCCATTTATTGTTTTACTTTATATTAACTGATCTTGTTTGCGTTTTTTGCTTTAAAAATAAAGTGAATATGTTTGGGGCAATAATGTTTGCCAAAATTAAGAATTATAGTTTTTATTATGAATCCCAGACTCAAAAACAATTCTTACAATACTGTACAAAGCATTTTTGTAAATTATTTTTGTTACTATAGTTTATAGCAAAATGTTTCTTTTAATGCATGGTTAGCGCATTGTTATTTTTCAGTTGATATTTTATTTTGAAACTTTTTGAACATTTTTATTGATGATTCTATGTCTTTCTGTATTCTATAAATTAAAGTGTTAGAAAATGATTTAAGTATTAGATAATTTAAGATTTAGAACATTCGCAACTTCATTGAAATTTTACCTTATCAAAGATGTAAATATGGTTATAGTTTAGAAAAATTGGACAGTAGTCCAGAAAACTATCTTTTTATTTTTCAGTTTCTATTTTATTTTCAAACCTTTCATACATTTTCCACAAAGATTTTATGCGATATTCTAAAAATTCCTTAACCAAACTATTAACAGAATCTAATTTAATAAGACGTTGCAATTCCAAAACAGCAACTTTGTTTTTATATTCTAAGAGGGTCTTTAGACAATTAATAATAACACTTTCAAAAGTTTTGGGATAATCACTGAACACTACAGAGCTATAATTTAAAAGTTCTGGATTGTAAGCCACAAAAATGAGTGCTTTTAAATTAAAGGAAAGACCTTCATTGTTATCAACATACAAATCTCTCATTAAGTCACTGTTTTTTAAAAAAGCAAATTGATGTTTGTTATATTTAAGATTCAGAATATTTACAATTTCTTCGAAATAAAATTTTGCTGAATCAAAAATGTTTCCAGGGATAAAAAATCCATACTCCATAAGTAATTTTTCATTGTCATGAGCTCCGTACGAAATAAAAAACTGTTCGTATTTTTGGTAGCTTCGTAAAGTTTTTAATTCATAAAATCTTTTACCATTTTCCTCCACCACGTTTACAGTAGTTTGTGCATAGCAATCATGGTTAAACATGTCTAAAAATGGACACAGCGCCATTGAAGGTTCATCAGATAACTTTTCGTTATTTCTGACGTCGGAATAGTAATAAGGGTCAACATAGACTGCCCTAGTATTGACCATAACGTAGCTCCATTTAAACAAATTATGCTTAAACACGCAACGAAGGGGTTTCTTACAACATTCGCATAAAGAACTTGGCTTTATTGATTTTCTTAACCTTTGGTAGCTTTCTTGGAAGTTTGCGTTTAATATTTCTGCTGTACTTTTCAGATATTTAGGATAATTTTTTATCTCTTCTAATTTCGATAGCCAAGGCAAACCTGGCTCGGGAAAAGGTAACGTATTTAAGTAATGATTCCAATTTGATTTTTCTTTTTTGTGTTTTTCAATTAACAGGAAAAAAGCTAAGATTTCGTGCATTTTATATACTTTGCCATCGACTAAATTGTCTAGAATTTGTGAATCGTTAACAGTTTTGTAGGAAATCAACAAATCAAAAGGGATTTTTATGAGGACATTATTTTCTTTAACTGAGGTTTTTGACGTTACGCCCCTTCCTGTGCTTGAAAAGTCTCTAAGCTGTAAATTTAAAGGATCTGAAAAATAATTTGAACTCATCCATTTCTTGAGGTGTATTAAACCAGAATCTAGATTTAGATTTCTATTTTGAGTCGCACATATTTTTCGATGTCTAGTCCTTTTTGTTCTGCCCATCTTTTTTCTGTAATAAAAAAAAAATAGGTAAGTGAAACTAAAGCCGACGACCGTGGATTGAAAATTTGGGGCTACCATAACTCACACCGTGCGTTACTATAGCACACGGTATGATTGTCCCAAACCATTTCAATTTAGCTGGGAGAACACAGCAAGTCGTGGGCTACCCATCAATGTATTAGTAAGGATTGCCCCTGTCCAGTTACATGTATTAACTTTTTGGATCTGTGGTAATTCGCGGTCTGGGCTACGATAACTCAGGGCCTGAATTGTTCTAACTCATGAGGCGTTTTCTCGCGTTGAAATTATTTTTAAATATTATTTGAAACTATTTAAATGTGACGTCATCATTTAGAACCAAGAAAAAATAAGTAGTTCAAAACGCTGACGTAGTTTATTGTAACCTCACTTTTTTGTTTTTCTGTTTATTTTTTTGGTGTTTAAAATTAAAATGCATCAGCTACTAGTTTATTTAACAAAACCTTCGAGTGCATGGCCAGTTTTAGTAGCATGGATGGCAAGCAATGGAAGCTACATGGATTGTGAAGTTTTTTCATTTACTGTTCTTCATATAAAACCACAGAGATACCATGAAGAATGGCTAATAAGATATCTAGAATAGGATTTTTCATCCATTTTCACGCAAAAACAAAAAAAAATCTGTTAAAACAAAAATGTAGAATTTTGACGTATCTTCTACGCACGCGTCAGTTTTAAAATTAGAGTGGATTCCGTTTCAAAATATTTTTAACCCGTTTAGATGTGACGTCACCGTTGCAACGCGAGAAAACAAATGTTTCAAACCTTTTAAAAACATTTTAAAAAATTTCAACGCTAGAAAACGCCTATGATCATGGTTTATTTTTTCCGCCGTTTAGTAAAACCCAGGGATTTATACATGTGAATCCGATTATAGGCGGTAGTTGCCGAATGTCGAGTTTTGCATATATTCGGGCTTGCGGGTTGCTTTGGTTGTTGACATAAGATAAGAAGACATAAATGTACAGACTCAAAGAATTATTTTAAACATTTACAAACGTTTAAAAGAAGAAAACTATAACTCTTCAGGTAATCAAATTGTAAATAGAATTTGTGAACTGACAGAACTTATACGGACTAATGTTTACACGCGCCAAAAGACAAAAATACCAAACAGCAACACAACAAAAGGTGACACGATTAAATTCCTGGAAACTAAAGGGTTAGAAATACCAGAGAAGGTTTCCGAGAAAATATTATTAGAGCTGATTAAAAAGCAAAATTTTGAAAAGTACTATATCGTTGATAATCTCTTGGAGCAATACGACCACACCGTTTTACGACTTCCGCCATATTATTAAATGTTTAATCCGATCGAGGGGCCACAATAAAAAAACAAATACGAAGATTTGCCAAATAGGCGAAACGGACCTATGAAAAAACTGTTTAAACCATTTTATTGAAATGGAAAATCAATATCACGTTCCATCACCGATTAATCCAATAATTATTTCATTTAATAATGATTCGGAAAATGGTAATATGTAAGCAAATCACCACGTCCTAAATTACTAAGTTTAGTTTAAATTTTTCAACTCAACTCGCATTGCTTTTTTAATACTAAACAGTATGGAAAAACTGCGTCTGTTAAGTTTTTTCATATCTTTTTTATTATTAAATAAGTAAGTGTCTGTAAAAAATTAACCAAAAGAATATATGTATTTTATTATGCGTCTGGCTGTACAAGTAGTTCCTTCCTGTAGCCACCGGCTGCGCTCGCGTCGCCGAAAAACAATGTTCCCCAAGTATAACACAGTATCGGTCACTCTCGCGTAGCTATTACTTTCTCTATGGTCACAACTGCATTGATTATTTGGTCACAATTGTCTCGTAAAGAGAAACGTTGAAAGAACGAAAATTAATTAACTCTAGTTAATTATCAACGTTTTGGCATTGTTGATCCGTCGTTGGTTGCGGTCGTTGAAAATCCCACAATATTTCTGTAACAATAAACATTGCTAGAGGGTTGCCAATTCACCCTAGTTATTAACAACGGTGTGACTTCGCGTTGTTTTCTCGTCCATCATAAACGCCGTAGTACAAATGACTAGTTTTTGTACTTTACACAACGTTCATTTTAGTGTATTTCTTACTTTTGTTAACTAAGGCAAGTAAAAATTATTACTTGGGATGTATTTTTTTACACAGAATAATAACATTGATTAAAGGAAAAATTAAAATGACAAGTTTAACCAAAGCGAAAAGAGAAATGACCAAATTATGTTTCGCCCTGGACATCCAGCATGGGCTCATCAGTGGTTCCACTGGTCACCCTCCCCAAACATCATTCAATAACATCATACACCTTAATTTCCAACTTTGAAGCACTCACAAATAGGCATCGTTCCACACTGGTACTTACAATAGGGTTACGCACCTAAGGTAATTAAAAACAAAAAAAAGTTAAAAAAAAAACCTCCGAGTCAGTTACATCAACCGAAAAGAATTTAAAAACAAAAGATCAAAAGATTTTGGGTGACCACTGGAACCACTGATGAGCCCATGCTGGTTGTCCAGGGCGAAACATCATTTGATAATTTCTCTTTTCGCTTTGGTCCTTTGTGTGTGTGATGCTCATCCAAGTTTGAAATTTCGTTTTTTCCACCCAAGATCTTTTAACATTTGGTTTTTAGGTTCTTTACGGTTGAAGTAACTGATTTGGAAGTTTTTTAACTTCTTTTTTGTTTTAATTGCCTTAGGAGCATAATCCTATTGGAAAGATTACCACGACAGGACGAACCCGTATCGGGTGACTTAGATAAGTGGCAGTGCGGAACGATGCCTATTTGTTGGTTGGAAATCAAAGTGTATAATGGTGTTGGGGAGGGTGACCAGTGGAACCACTGATGAGCCCATGCTGTTTGTTCAGGGCGAAACATCATTTGATCATTTATCTTTTGGCTTTGGTCCTTTGTGTATTCCTAAGTTTGAATTTTCTTTTTTTCCGCCCAAGTTCGTTTGATCTTTTGTTTTTAAATTCTTTTCGGTTGATGTAACTGATTCGCAGGTTTTTTTTTAAGTTTAAGTCTCGTGACTTTTCTGGTTCCAAATATTGAACAATATATGCGTTTGAGTCTGAAATAGAAGAAGTATTTTATATTATAATGGTGATTATTTAAAACAATATACTGTATTGGCTTAATTAAAAGTAATATTTTATAAAAATAATGAAATGATTTCTTTATTATTAATAGTAATATTAAATTAGGACTGAAATATTTAAAGACAGATTATATTTTGTTCTTTAATTTTTTAAATATTGTAATAGATAAATAAAAAAAACTACCTAGAATTACATTAATTATTTTAAAGTTCCTACTTTCAAATTTTGATCTTTACTACAATTTTAGTATTCATTTTTTAGTGGCTAAAATCACATTTTTACAATAATATCTATACCTAAATGGAAACCTCTTGTGAATTATTAAATTATGCAACACAACAACACTTATAATATGCAAAGTAGATTTTTAAAATTTCCCATGAAGAAAAGTCCAAAACTTCCACAAAATATAAACAAAAAAGATGGACATTTGACGAATACAGACTCAAGTAAAAATTTTTATTTGCCTCAGTTGCCATAACTAAGAAATACAATAAAATTGGAAATTAACGTTGCATAAAGTACAAAAACTAGTCATTTGTGCAACGATGATGGACGAGAAAACGTTACACCGTTGTTATTAACTAGGTTAAATTTGGCAACTCTCTAACAACGTTTATTTTTACTGGCATATTGTGGGGTTTTCAGCGACCGCAACGAACGACGAATCAACGACGCCAACACGTTGATAATTAACTAGAGTTAATTAATTTATGTTCTTTTAACGGTTATCTTTACGAGACAATTGTGTTCAAATAATCAATGCGGTTCAAAATATAACTGTATCTAACATCTATAGAGGGCACCTCCTCCACACGTCGCGAAACGGTCAAATCATTAAAAAAAATGTCTTTTTGCTGGATTTTCATGACATTTTAGTCAGTTTTGGTAATTTTTAAGTATTCTTTTAGACTGGCTACAGTTTAAAATAGGTTTAAGACATTTTTAAAATTTTCATTATTTAAATAAAAAAATTATTTAGCGAAAAAATAAGAAGGATTGACGGCTCGCTTATTTTTTAAAGCTAAATTATTTAAAAAGCCACTGTAATGTTTTAAATTAACTGTAAGTTACCTAGCTATGTATTAGAATTATTAATAAATGGTGTTTGGAAATTAGTCCATTTATGGTTGTAGATCTGGAAGTATTCCCAGCAAACACGGTTCCCTCGGGCCTTCGTCGTTCCGATGTCGATTGCCGAATTTGTCGTCATCGGCATGACGTCGATTTACGACATCGGACCAGCAGTATTTTTTGTCCGCTTTGCGATGTAGGCCCAATGCATGTTTACCGATGCAGCGTTAGACTGTGGCCCGTCGTCGGACCAATGGTAAATTTTATTTTGTGCTGACATCGGCATACCGTCCCCGTACGATTAAGGTCCGATATGGTTTAACCACATGGTACCGACCATCCGCCCATAACTGCTTAATTTGGTCGGTCTAACGTAGGCAAGCTGGTCTCGGCCCGACATCGCTAAACTAGTCCGACATTGGTTTCCTAAAGCGGTCCAACGTCGGCAATGGACGGAGGTCCGTCGGTGGTAGCTTAAAGCGGCCCGACATTGACAAACTACAAAGTTTCGATAATGCGGGTGCTTAACCAGTCGGGCTGGTTTAAGTGGCAGAAGAGGTGATTCTTCTAGAGAAGTACTACCATCTTGTCAAATCCGCGTTCTAGTTTGGAAATATCTTTACTCATTATATATATAATATTATCTTCCACTGTACAGGGAACATAGTGACATTAGCGCCATCTCTACATACTAGGAAGAAACTATTTACCAGTTTAAAAATTTTAAGGTGACGTAATCGGACCATCGTCGGTGGCCGATTCTCGACCAATCAAACAAAGTTCCAATCGCAACAAAGTTCCAATCGGACCATCGTCGGCCCTAAAGCAGATAAATTGTTCGTCGGCATAAAGTCGAGTATAGTAAATCGGGCCATCGTCAGTTGCCGATTATCGACCGATTAAAGAAAGTTATAATCGGACCAACATCGACTCTAAAGCATATAAGGTTTGCGGTGGCATAATGTCGACTATAGTAAATCGGGCCATCGTCAGTTGCCGATTCTCGACCAATTAAAGAAAGTTTCTATCGGACCATCATCGGCCCTAACGCAGATAAGGTTTGCGTTGGCATAATGTCGACTATAGTAAATCGGGCCATCGTCAGTTGCCGATTCTCGTCCGATTAAACAAAGTTCCAATCGCACCGTCGTCGGCCCTAAAGAAAATAAAGTGGGCTTCGGCATAATGTCGACTATAGTAAATCGGGCCATCGTCAGTTGCCGATTTTCGACCGATTAAACAAAGTTCCAATCGGACCATCGTCGGTCCTAAAGTGGTGTCGGCATAAAGTCGACTGTAGTAATGTGGACCTCCATCAGTTGCCGATTAATGACCGAAAACTGAAAATCGCAATCTGACCAAGATCGGGCCAGAGTGTAGTCGCCGATGCCGACACACTGCCGACGTTGTCGACATTGGCCCGATTCAATGCCAATGATTTGTGTTTGCTGGGTTGATTTCAAATCAATTATATTAATACAAATATTATCCAGAGGGCATTTTAGTCGTAGTCGCTTCGGCGACGGTGTGGAAACGTTGCACGCGACTCTAGTCGCAGGCAACGTCAACACAACTGAAAAAATATCCACCAAACTGCTGCAAAAGGCGAGTTGCTAGAACGTTTCCCTGCCAAAAAAACCACTACAAAACTCTTAAAAACTGATCAAGTCTTGATGAGATTTTAAGGGCTTTTATCGGTTTGAAGAGACTTGACCTGGCAAAAATTTATGCCACATGAAAACTGACAAATTCTTATGATGTTTCATGAGAATCATTTTCAAATAATTTCTGACTATTGAAAACTCACAAGATTTCAAAAGATCCTAAACACAATAAAATTTCATGCTTAGGTGCTTTACAAGATTTCATTATGTTACATTAGACACATGAGGTTTAGCAAGCAAGATTTCTATAAGATTTTACAAGATTTCACAAGTCTAAAAGCAGGGTCGTTTTTAAAAATTTTGCAAGTTTTTATGAGAAATAGGGTAAAGGGTGTGAAGATTTGACAAGATTATATAAGTATGAAAGTGTAGAATAAAGACATGCAAGCACTACCAGATTTGACAGCTAAGATGAGAATTTAAAAGATTAAAAGGGTACCTATAAAAATAAATTAAAAAGAATATATTATAAAGATTTATAATTAACAAAATTTTACTATAGCAAGAGATTTTTCAAAATTTCGTAAGTTTATATTAGAAACAGATTTAATGAGGTTTAACAAGCAAGATTTGTATGAGATTTTACTAGATTTCACTAGTCAAATAGGGTAAAGGGTTGTCAAGATTTGACAAGATTATATAAGTATTAAAGTCTAGAAAATAGACAAGCGCTAACCAGATTCGCCAAGCAAAATGAGAATTTAAAAGATTTTATGAGTATCTATAAACATAAATTAAAAAGAATATATAATAATGATTTAATATAAACTTGTCAAGACCAGTGAAATCTTATCAACTTGCTTGTCTTAAAATCTGATTAAAACTGCTAAAAACATTTGGATTTTCTCACGCAATCTTATGAAATCTGATGGAGTATGGAAACATATATATTCTCGTAAAACCTTGTGAAATATTATTAACTTTGATTTAAATTTTTGTTAAAATCTGCTCAAAACTTAACAAAACCAGTGGAAGCAGAGCCTTTAAAATACTGGTAAAATCTTATTAACTCTTGTCATAAATTCTTTTAAAAACTTT
Organism: Oxystoma pomonae; assembly: GCA_963921995.1. Lineage (NCBI taxonomy): Eukaryota > Metazoa > Arthropoda > Insecta > Coleoptera > Brentidae > Oxystoma > Oxystoma pomonae. The sequence goes on along the minus strand of OY998166.1, from coordinate 85,266,112 downwards.
TCAAAACTCTTGATGTTTAACGGGTTTTAAATCTCTTTTCAACATTGAAAGATCATGAGATTTTACCTGAAAGTGGTGTTTCATAAACCGCATGAAATACCGACCAGAACTCGTAAACTTTCACCAGTTTTTTTTACGAGTTTTGACGCGGTATTTTTGGCAGGGTTATACGCCGGTTTTACGCATCGTTAAGTCGCCTTTGACAACGTTAAAACGTCGACAAATTGTTACTTGGGGAACTCTTGGCATTTCTACGGCATTTTTAACACTCTTTTTTTTCATGAAAATTGTGGAAAATAACCTAGCTATTTGCTGCACTTTCCTAGGAAAATTGTATGATTACTTATTAATTTTCTTTTATTTTATAAAATTTTAAAGAAAATGTTTTAGTTTATCTTAAACGTCAAAAAGATGCACGAGACACGCACGAGGAGTTGCCAACATAAAACAAACAAAAACGGATGCAACTTAAATTCATGCATTTTCTAGTGAGTTTCGTCGAAACTCGCCCCAAGCATCCTGTTGGAACGTGTTGGTGCGCATAAGGCTTAAAATTTTTTATTCATGGGGACAATTTATAAATTTATTTAACATGGACGGCCACTAACCGGTTCGTTATCAATAAAGCGTTAATTGCTACGTTTTTATGGAAATTGAGTTCGTTCTGAAAACGATTTAAATCCGATACCGATCCATGAAAACGCCTGTTTTTCCAGTATTCAAATCGATTTTAATCTAGATCCGACCCTGAAAATTTTTAGGGTTGGATCAAGATCGTATTGAGATCGAAATACCGATTTTTCATGAAAACGGGGATTGAGTTTACACATGCGTATTGCGTCGGATTACCAGACAGCCGCCAAATTATATTTTATTGCTCTCACTCTTTTTGAGAGAGAGAGAGAGAGAGAAATAGAAGTGAAACTGTGGAACCGGCATTCTAAAATTTGGTGGAGTGTATAGAAAAAAGAAGATTAATAACATAACCTTACTTAAATAACTAAAGATTTGTTTTTTTAAAGACTTTAAAAAAATTAATTATGGAAAATAAAAGAAACATTTGGCTCCAAAGGGTATGTGCTATGTAGTAGTAATTAAAATTTTAAAAAAAATGTGTGGCCAGGGCCAACATCATCTTTTGAATAAAATATATTTTTAAAAAAAAGTACCAAAACTCAAAAATGAATATTTGACAACTATGACATATGTCAGCTACCAAATATCAAAATTTGAAAACCGTTTTGAAATCGATTCAAAATCGATTTGAAAACCTGTCATGAAGTCATGAAAAAAAAGTTTTCAAAACATATTGAAAACGAATTCGTGACTAAACCCAATAAACATTTGGACGTGACAGCGACGTCGCCTCAGGCGACCCGACGTCGACTGCCGACGTCGTACCTGACGACCGAAATTTCTACCTAAATGGAACATACGAATTTGGGTCGTAACGACGTCGGCTGCCGATTTTTTGAAAGATTTTAAAATATTTATAGTTTTTTAGGTTTTAGAATCTTCTTAACCTTGTTGATTTTTCCAATTAAACGCGTCTCTGAAACTTCTACTTACTATCATTGTCTTTTTCTTAACATTACCTGCACTTATTATTATTTAAGTATAATATCGAATCACCTTATATATTCGTAACAAACAAAACAACGTTCTTTTAAATCTATTATTATTTATTTATTATTAAATTTAGTATTCGGGAACAAACACAGTTAAAAAAAAGTTTCTTTGAGGGTCGTTATTGTAATTGATTGTTGGAGAACGTTCTTTTAAATCTATTATTATTTATTTATTATTAAATTTAGTATTCGGGAACAAACACAGTTAAAAAAAAAGTTTCTTTGAGGGTCGTTATTGTAATTGATTGTTGGAGAACCGCTGACAAACCCGAAACCAAGCGAAATTTTGTTTGAGAAGCGCTGGCTTGCGGAATTTACGGCATTGTCAGCTTTTCTCTTTGGTGAACTTTTAAAATCCTGAAACTTGCCAATGGTTAAGAGAGAGACGAAAAATAACCAAAAAAATCTAAAGCACCCACAAACCTTTTAACTTTAGAAAGTTGCCCAAATAAAAATTTCGATAAAGCGGAAATAGAGTAGAAATCTAACAATTTACCTGTGAGGACGATCTGCAATAAAGAAGTATCCTGCTTTAAAAGGTAATTTTCAATATTTTTAAAGGCAAAACTGCAGAGAAATATGGCTCTAAAAACAAAAGAACGGCACACATTTTTTAACCCTACTTTTCAAATAAATAAAATAAGTTCGAGTTTACCTATAGCGACTTAAGGCGGGTTTACCCAACTTTTCATATTGATAATTTACAACTGTAATTCATTAAATAGTTAACAGTCAATACCCACAATTTTAGTGTTAATACATAGGATAATTTTTTTTCTCAGCTGAAATCAACCAACCAAAATTTTTTCTTTGCTTTTGACTTGGTCATTTGAGATTTTTTCATATTGATGTGTGTGTACAGCTCCCTCCACTGCAATCTGAGAGATCTATTGTGCAGTTTTCTTTTCCTAGAGGGATTTAGACCTAAACCCCTTTGTCAGGGCTAGGGATCTTTAACATGCTCCACCATCAATATATGGATCACATGGGATCATCCTCGTCCTCTCCGAGGGACAGTATGGAATCAAATTAGCCTGCCTTCTAGCTAACTCGGCCTTCTCTGCTTCACACTGCATTTTACCTTAATCTTACAAAATTCTGTAAATTTATAAGAAAGTAGACTACCTGCAAGACCCAGGGCTTGAACCTGGTATCTCCTGCTTGAAAGTCGTAGCGTTAACCCCGACACCAAGCAGGCAAGAATTGACAAGATTTTAATAGATCCTATGAGAGATGTTTCATAACCCGCATCAAAAACATATTAAATCTGGTAAAATCTTGTCAAATTTTTATTTATTTTTGGTAGGGCTCTGCCTTAGTTCAATATGCCTTTTTCTGGTATCATATTGGGATCTAGATGTCATGAAAACGTGGAACATATCGAAAACAAATGAAAATTTTAACCAGACTGGATTCAACAATTTATTCTGTGGGTTAGATTACCAAACTTTTCTGTTTGTTATTTAATTTTCAAAATTTAATAAAGAGAACCAGTACAATATCAAAAAAAAAAAAAAAATGTCAAAAATTCAGTTTCACATGAAAACATAAGATATATGATTATGAATTAAATTCTATTTAGAATATGAATTATCAATAAAATAAGTTTTAGGTAAAGCTTTCATTAATGCACAATTCTTAAATTTAGTGTTTAATTTTGCATCTCTGTCTTTTTCTACCATACTTTGTTGGAAAAAGATAGAGATATAAAATTAAACACTAAATTTAAGAATTGTGCATTATGTTTATTTCCTTAAGATATTATTTACATACTACTTTCACATAGCACAAAGACGTACCAAAGACGTCCATAATATGTCATTCGGACTTCCCTGGGACATTCAATTTAAAACTTTTGACGTCTTATATTAGGAAATCTTTTGTTACAAAACCAGATGTACATAAGACATACATTCCAGTATGTCTTAAGGATGTTGGTTTAAGACTTCTCTAGGCACAAATCTGAGACATTTTCAGGACATTTTTGGTATTATTTTGGAGACTATTTAAAACGATTTAAGATTTAGTAAATTTGCAATCAGACATTACAAGGACATATTTGGGATATTAAAACTAATGATTGTAAAAGTAAAAGTTTATGAGTACATCCGTATAAACATATATATATATATATATATTTATATAAAATATATATACATAATGACATTTAAATGAAACAAAAATAAAAATAACGTTTTTTCACAATACACAGGGAGATAGAGACCGAAATATTACCCGACGACATCCGGCGTGTAATCTGAATGTAGTCCTAACGGATTTATAATTTCGATTACTCGCTAAATCTCTGTCAATCTCTATTTTTATATTAAAAAAGGGTATTTATGCAGACTTCTGTTTTGAGTTTTTAGAAATTTTTTTCAAGAAACTGCAGAAGTCAGCTTAACCTAACTGAAAATTTTCTAATCTTAAACCTAAAAATTGGCGGAAAACCCCCTATATAGTGCATAATTACCAAAAAATAAGTCCTAAAGACATCCTAAACAGGTCTTAAATTTTTGGTTCTCAACTGATGCATAATGGGACGTCCATAGAGCGTTGATCCGCTTCGGATCCAGTACATTCGGACCTAAATGGGACGTTCTGAGGACGTCCTGTGCTACTTGGGCTTATACTAGTTACATACATATTATTATTTTTGTGAACTTTTGTAACAAAAACTTGCATAACACACATATATGTGTAATGAAGAACTAATCAGCATATTTGTCTAACCCACAGAAGTCAATGGGTAGTAGCAGCATAGAAATTTGTAATGGAAGTGGCATGGATTGCTCTAAAGAATATAAACGACTAAAACTATTACCAGCCAATGACCAAATCAAGGAGCTACAGACCATATTAAGGGACAAGTAAGAGAAATCTTATTAATTTATACATTCATATGACCTACCTACATAAAAGTCTCTCTGATTTTGATGATTTTTGGTACAGTTTTTCCAGCCATGGAAAAAGTAAAAAATCCAAAATTTGAGATTTTTTGGACCAGCAGTTTTTTTTGATTAATTTTTGAAAATCAAAAAAACTGCACTGAAAGAAATGGAGATATTTCGCGAACTACTTACACTATTATAATGATATATAGCTCATTTTAAAGGTATTTTAAATACCTTTCGAATGATCACGATGTGATGTAGCTTTTTTCAAAAAACATTTTGAAATTTTTAAAAAAAAGCTTTTTTCAAAAATTTTCAAAAACAGCATTTTTAATTTAAAAAAATATAATTTTTTTATTGGATTCATTTCTAAACTATTTGGAAAATTTCCAGGTGGATAATTGATGGGTTTAAAAAAAAAATAGGTCATGTGATACTTCAATAAAATGGTCTTGAAAATACATTTAAAACAAGATACTACTCATTCTTTTACTACATATAGTCTTCAAAATATTCCTATTTTTTTTTCTCTACATACACACACTCTTTGTGTGTATGCAGGGACCTACAAAAATAGGAATATCTTGAGAAGTATATATAGTAAAAAAGTGAGTAATAGCTTGTTTTAAAGGTCTTTTAAAGACCATTTTAATGAAGTAGGTATCGCATGACCTATCTTTTGATACTTTTTTCTCTATGAAGCCATCAATTCTTCTTCTTAAAAATTTTTAAATAGTTTAGAAATATATCCAACAAAAAAAATATATAATTATTTTTTAAATTAAAAAAGGTGTTTTTAAAGAAATAAAAAAAAGCTTATTTTCAAAATGTTTTTTGAAAAAAAGGTACATCACGTGATACAGCATTCGAAAGGTATTTAAAATACCTTTAAAATGAGCTATATATAATTGTAATAGTGTAAGTAGTTCGCGAGATATCTCGATTTTTTTCAATGCATATTTGAGCAAAATGAGCACTTTTTTTGATTTTCAAAAATTAATTAAAAAAAAACAATTGATCAGAAAATTTTCTAATTTTGGATTTTTCATTCTCTTAATGGGTAGAACATCTGTACCAAAAATCATCAAAATCAAAGGTGGTGAGGTTTCGACCCCTCGTTGATTTGAAATGAAATAACCCATAAGATTTACTCTTATATAGACTAATCTCTCAATTAATTCTGTCAATTCATATTTCAGAAACACTTCTCGCAGTGACTTCAAATTCTATGCAGATCGTCTGATTCGTCTAGTCATTGAAGAAAGTCTTAATCAATTACCCTTTACCGAATGTAATGTGGTTACACCAACCAATGCTACGTACCATGGGTTAAAATATCGCTCAGGTAACTGTGGAGTTTCAATTGTGAGATCTGGTGAGGCGATGGAACAAGGATTGAGGGACTGTTGTCGAAGTATAAGAATAGGAAAGATTTTGGTTGAATCTGATGTGGATACACATGAAGCTAGGGTTGTTTATGCAAGATTTCCTGAGGATATTGCACAAAGACATGTAGGTAAATAAATAGTTAAAGATTGGCTTAAGTGTGCCTGTGCAATTTTTTAAATTTAGTACTTAACCATAAAAAGTCCCTGTACTTAATATACAGGGTGGATTCTTTAAATGGTGCTTCTAGAGGCTTTAGGGAAGAGGTTTTAAAAAAATCTACAAGCGAATCTTTAATGAGTTTTTACGGACTTTCTGCCCATGATAAAAAAAAATTTTGGGGCCCCCAACTGGAGGCTATCAAGTATTTTTTTTCATGAGAAGGTTCCACTTGTGGCAACTTTTTGGAAAGCTTTTAAAGAAAACAACCTAACACACTAGTTTTTTTTTGACATCTGTCAACCAATGTGTCAAAAAATTTATGAAAACCTATTTTTTGTCAATAGGTTTAGCTTCAAAATAAACTACATATTTCTCTATATACTAAACGGAATAAAGAAAATACCAGGGCCTACCAACATTTTTTTCATGAAGAGGTACCACTTGTGGCACCTTTTTGGAAGACTTGTTAAAAAATAAATTCAATTAAATAAATTTTTTTTGACAATTGCTTCAAAGTAAAGTACATATTTCTTTATTTACTAAGTGGAATCAACACCGTTCTCAACTAAAAAGCCAGTTAACTCTTATATATCTCTTCAGTGCCCTTTAGCCAAAGATTGCCACCATTTTTATAAACAAATTGACAAGTAAAACATAGATTTTGTGTCAGTTGGGTGTCAAGATGACCGCTATAGTAGGCTAAAGGATACTAAATTGAAAAAGAGTTAACTGGCTTTTTAGTTAAGCAGGTGTTGGTGGAATAAAGAAACTATCATGCAAGGATATTATTGGCGTAAAATTTTTAACATATGGGTTGACAGATGTCAAAAAAATTTATTTAATCGAATTTCACTTTTAACAAGCTTTCCGAAAAGGTGCCACAAAATTGTATCTTCTAATGAAAAAAATCTTGGTAGGCCCCAAGCCTTCAGTGAGAGACCATAAATTGGCTGTGAATAATGTTCTTGTATGATGTTTTCTTTATTCCGCTTAGTAATTTTAAATAGAGAAATATGTAGTTTATTTTGAAGTTAAAACAATTGCCAAAAAAATAAGTTTAAGTTTAATAAGACAGATGTCAGAAAAAGCTAGTGCATTAAATTTCCTTTTTAACAAGCTTTCCAAAAAGGTGCCACAAGTGTTACCTTCTTATTTAAAAAAAAAATAGTTGGTAGGTCCAGGGCCTCCAGTTGGGGACCCCAAAAAATGATTTTGTCATGGGCGCAAAGTCTGTAAAAAATCATTAAAGATTCGCTTTAAGCTTTTTTTAAAACCTCTTCCCTAAAGTTGCTAGAAGCACTGTTCCATTTAAAGAATCCACCCTGTATAATATATAATAATAATATAATAACAGTTCAGTTACTAGGTTTTTAAATTGAGTTTCAGAATTATACACAAACACAGAAAAAAATATTTTTTTTTAGGTTCTCCTGATGTACCCCATAATGTCAACAGGCAACACAGTTAGTAAAGCTATCAATGTTTTAAAAGAACATGGAGTAAAAGAGGACTGTATAATTTTAAGTAATTTGTTCTGCACCCCACAAGCTGTCCATACAGTGTTGGATTCATACCCTAGGGTAAGAAAAAATGAATATTTTTTTATAGTTTAAACAAAAATCGGCCCTATTTAGAGTTGGTAGGTAGCTGAGAAAAATACCTACACACAGTCTAGAATTAGGTAAAGAGGAAAAATGGCGCCAGTAGGCACTTACAGCCATCCGTTTAAACATTATAATTTTTTTAAATACACTTTTTGTGCAAATTGAAATTATATAAAAAGTCAGGGTAGTCACGGAAAGTCAGGGGTTTTTGCGTAAAAAACGCTAAAAGTCAGGATAGTTAAAGTAATAAAAATACATCACTTGCACTTCAAATCCTTTGAAATTAGCAAAAACAGAACAATAAAATCGAGACTAAAAATATCTCACTTGTGATTATCAAACATAAAAATACGCGTCCTCGCGGTTTCCAAATTTAAAAATGCATCGCTTCCAGTTTTCAAATGTAAAAATGCATTGCTCCCAGTTTTCGAACTGTTTGAATTTTGTTATGGTCTTTTGACCAAACATATCCAGAAGGGTCAGGATTTTTTTTTTACATTTTGGTCAGAAAAAGCCAAGGCAAGACAGGATTTTCGATTTTGAAATTTCGGTGGGAACCCAGTGTATAAGTACTTTCTAAAAAAAAGGCAAATGTGAAAAATAAACTGAAAAAAAAATTGTTTTTTTAAAACTGCTTTTGAAAGTTGTTTGGTACATGGGATCAAAAAACGGAGATTTATTAAAACTTAGTACCTATCAGAGTCGCAAAGAGAAGACATTCAACCAATAAATATTATTTTAATAAATTAGAAATCTTGGGATAATTAAAAAATTTAATTTTACATCAAAATAAATTCACTATTGCCTTTGAGGTTGATTGAATTTAAATAACTTATGGGAAAAATTGCCGGCTATCTTTCTGGGCATGCGCACTTTTAAGTTCATGCCTACGCGTTAGTTAAATTAAGGTGCTATTAGAATCGCACCTTGAAATATCAACTTACCCAGATCACACAACATTTTGTAACACTTTAGAAGACATAAAGTTTATTTAACATTTTTACTTACCTTTTTTTGAAACTGAAGTGTCTTAATGACCTTACAGCAATAGCAACTAAGCACTTATAAAGCATACTCTGTTAATAAAATCCTGAATTAAGAATAGCTCAATATTAGGTAGGAACCCAATGAGCATTTTCAGAAACTTCTGGTGACAGATATTTATATAATTATTATAAAGAGGGTTACATTGATACCCTAGGGTATTTAGAAGTTTCCTACAAGAATTGAGTTTGTATATTTGTTTTATTAAAGCCTCTAAATTGATGGTACCCTAAAGTAACATAAAACTGGCGTTAACAATATTTCCGCGGACATCTTTATAAAAATTAAAGTCATCGGTTCAAATGTTATATAAATTGGTGTTAACAATGTTTCCACCAACATATTTATAAAAATATAAGTCATCAGTGACAAAAGTTATATAAATTGGTGTTTGAAATCTTTCTGTCTACCCACCTATAAAACCGTAAGTAACTATCAATTAAAGATATATAATAGATTGGTTTTTAAAATGTTGCTATCAACCCACTTATAAAACTTAATTAACCAACAACAAATTTATATAAGATAAGATTGAAAATATTTCGAGAGACACTTATAAAAACTTGGGAACTCACACACAATAGTTATATAAATTGGTGTCTGTAATATTCTTATGAACTCATTCATAAACCTTTTTTGCCCATAAGGTTTTTTCTATAATGTTGTTATTAATTTCTTTATACAGTGATTATAATACAACTGTTTTTAGAACAAAAAAAAAACAATTTTAATTTATTTTGCCAATTATAATAACAAAACAAACAAGATTTTTTAAGGTTAATTTTTTGACATTAAAAGGCGCGTTTTTGCGAAATCAAAAGGATCGTTTTTGCGACATCAAAAGGCGCGTTTTTGCGAGATACCATACCATTATTATCTTGATTTAATTACATCAATCTGAGAGAGATAAGAGATCCAAATCTTCTTGAGATAGTTGCCGGTGACAGATATCGGGATCGAATGCATTTTACACCCGATTCCCACCAGCGTTTCCGATGCACAGTCACCCTGACTCAAAAAACCCATCACGTGGTCCGACATGAACTTGTATAGGCAAATCTCGCTTAGACCACATGATACGTGTTTTGATTCGGGGGACCCACGAATGAGAAACGCATAGATGGGAACCGTGTTTTAGAAAAAGAGAACAATATAGTAACCGTGTTAAGGTCGCAAAAACGCACTGTGAAACGTCGAGCGCATACGCTGATACTGCTGGTCGACGGCAAATGTGAACACCCCGGAAAATACTCGCCTGTACACCCTTCGACCCCGCAATCTAACTATATTCTTGAGATAGTTACCTCTGATAGTTATGCGGGCTTGAAGTGTGTGGAGGCGGGTATTTTTCCTGGTATGTGTAGTATGCTGGATCTCTCGAGGAATGCATTTAGGAAAAGAGAACAATGGTAACTATGTTAAGCTCGCAGAAACAGACCATCAGTGTTCAACACTGCGCCATCTGTAGCCCTTTGTTCCAAGTGGCATCATTTTTTAAAAGGGTTATAAAATAGTGTTGAGGAGGTAAACAGTGGTATAGTTGTATTGTTTTTTTTTTTATAGAATTGTCGGAAATTTTCGCCATTTTGTATTACAAAAATAGGTTTTTGGCCTAAATAAAAACGTTATTTATGGGGTTTCAACATGTGTTTCAATCGAAATATTGCTTGTTAGGCTTAAGAACAACATACGAAATTCAATATTTGTCCCAGAAAGAAAAAAACGCGTATGAAAAAAAAACTGATAGTTCAATGAATATTTTTTTTTACGTTTTCTCAAGTATTTTTGGAGCCCATGAAATTTACGTGAGTGTATTCGAAAACTATACAGTACACACGGGACCGCAGCTGATTTTCAGAGTAGGATGACTTGAAAAACAGCTTTTATTTGACTATAGTATATAAATATTCATATTCCTGCTTCAGCTTATCTCACTTTCATTTTTATTTATTTTAGAAGATTGCTAAACACCATTTTATAAATTTTTTTATTGTAAAAAGAAAAAGAATAATACATAACCAGCAAAGTGAAGAAAGATGGAAAATCTATATTTCTAAATCCATAAAAACCTTTAATTTGTTATGTAGTGTTGTTAGAACAGTTGTAAAACCTTTTTATAATAATCTCTATACTTGAGGGCTCATAAGGAAGTTTTATAAAATATATATGTTGTTTTTCCATCCATTACTATGTACCATAAATTTTTTAAAGCTGGTGTTGAACAGTTGTTTTTCAAGTCTTTTTTACTCATTTATGAGATATATTAGAGTTATATCATATCACCAACACTAAATAATATAACTTTTGGTTATTTTATGAAGGTTTTATATTATTTGCTGTAACTTTTATATAGACAAAAATGCTCATTGGGAATATCACTGTAGGTGCCTTTAAAGGGGAGACATGATTTGTCTGCCTACGGCACGAGTATCTATGTCTGTTTATAGGTGCCACGACAGACCAAATGGCTGAACCGATTTTGATAGCAGTGGCACCGTTGAAACGCTGATAGTCCCAAGAGTGCTATAAGCTATATTAATAAATAAGCTATATTTTTGATTTTACTCGAGAACCGCCAAAGATAAACCGTATATGATATGTTTTTGGAATCAGAAAGAAAAGATCTATCAAAATTTTATAAAGTATACAGGGTATTCAATTAAGAAAACAAGACCTCATGGCCACTCTGCATGTAGAGTGTAATTGAGCTGTTAGGCCGGACAGATCAGGCCACGGTGGCATGAATCTGTCCGCCATGTGAAGTTGGGCGAACCATACTGCCTGTAGGCGGTGGGATGTAGCGACCCCCGCCCACGATTCGAGTCTAGTGCTATATCGTGCAATCAGCTGGTCTAATCTCGAGGGACCCAATCGTCGTATTCCTTACGCCATTGGGTCGTCACTCGTTATTAGGGAGCGTGGGCTTGCTGCATGTCCACGTTAATAAAAGTCTTGCACAGGCATTCTCTACTCTGAGATCCTATACTTTCTAGGACACATAAGACCATTAAGTCCAAGTCTTTCGGCGATCGGCAAGTTGCGACGGGAGCAGGACAGTGTAGTCTGGAAGCTCTTAGTGAAAAACCGGCACAAAAGCGGCGGAAGCGTGATCACCGTTTTGCTCAAGGATTGGCTGTAGAGCAACTTGTGTGCTGCATCCGTGACTGAGCAGCCCTATTTAGGACCCACTCTGCTCACCCTGAAAGGGGAGGGGCTATAAAAGGTGCCCTAAACATAGCCAGCCAACAACTGCCCCACTGGACAACCGCTTCCAGTGGGTACACGACATGCGGTCAAAACAAAACAAAAAGAAATCCAACGAACTTTGCCACATGGAATATCCGTACACTTATGGATACAGACACAACCAAAAGACCACAAAGAAGAACGGCAATAGTGGTACGTGAACTAAGGAGATATAACATCGATATCGCTGCTCTCAGTGAAACTAGAAGAGCAGGCGAAGGCCAACTTAAAGAACACGGAGGAGGCTACACATTTTTCTGGAAAGGAAAAGAAGAAAACGAACCACGTATTCACGGAGTGGATTTGGCTATAAAAAATGAGATTGTGGACCACCTAACCGAATTTCCATCCGGAATAAGCGAAAGATTGATGACATTGCGACTAAACCTTAGCAACCACCAACACGCTACTATAATCAGCGCCTACGCTCCAACTCTTGCAGCTGATGAAAACCAAAAAGATAAATTTTATTCTCAACTTTGTAAAGCCATAACATCTGTACCTAAATCTGATAAACTTGTCATCCTAGGTGATTTCAATGCTCGAGTTGGTACGAATTCAAACCTATGGAAGGGCGTCATTGGCAAGGAAGGTGTTGGAAACATAAACTCAAACGGACTGCGCCTATTAACCTTGTGTTCGGAATATGACCTTATAATCTCGAATAAAATTTTCCGACAAAAAGAAAAATTCAAGACCTTCTGGCAACACCCGAGGTCAAAACACTGGCATCTGATTGATTACATTATTGTACGTTCCAGAGATCAAAAAGACGTAAACATTACAAGAGCAATAACGAGTGCAGACGACTGCTGGACAGACCATCGCCTGATACGAGCCAAAATGAACTTGCACATTCCACCAAGAAGTAGCCGTCAAAAAAAGCAAATCAGAAGAAGAACAAAATTCCAAGTCTCACTGAATCAAAAGCTGGGTACTTTAGAATACCCGGAGAATATCGACGATCACTGGAGAATGTTGAAGACAGCAATAACATCTGCCTCCGAAGAAACGGTCGGCTACACACAAAGAAAACATCAAGACTGGTTTGATGAGCACGACAAAGAAATTCAAGACCTTATTGAGAGGAAGAGAAAAGCCCATAATGCTTGGAAAAGCCAGCCTAACTCTAACGAAAAGAAAAGGCAATATCAAGAAGCGAAAGCAAAAGTACAAAGGCAAACACGTAGATTAAAAAACCAATGGTGGACAACAAAATCCCATGAAATACAACATCTAGCTGAGTCCAACAACACCAAACCCTTCTTTTAAGCTGGGTCAAACCATATCAAATCAACCAAAAAAAAGGTACTTTTCGTTTTGACCATCGCCGATTTTGATGATTTTTGGTACACTTATTCTTCTGATCCAAAAACTTAAAAATCCAAAAAATTAAATTTTAATAAAATACTATTTTTTTTCAGTATTTTTTTAATATTTTTGGAAAATTTCAGGATGGAGAAGTTATTGGTTCTATTTTTAAAAAAATAATATAAAAAACCTTGCAGGAAAAAACCATACATTTTTTGATAAATACCTATATATTTACGCTTTATATCTAAAAACTTGTCAATTGCTCCCAGTCTTGTAAATAAGATACATAAAAGGTTTTTCCAAACTTGTTTATTCCTTAAAAATTTTGAGTATTTCTTCAATTGTCCTCCCCTCCACCCAAGATCACTGCTTTTTGGACAAATGTGAGATATGCCCAGGAACTGAGAATTTAAAAAACTTTTTGAATGAAAAGTTCGAAGAAGCAATGATTGACAATGTGACTTTTAAGAAGTGGATATCTGTAGATAGATGCAATATGGAGACATTAATTAAACCAGCAGAGGACTTCATTGAAGAATTTTCAAACGACTTGATTAAATTAAAATCTCATTCTTTTTACACTCAAATTGAAAAAGAATACTACAATGAGGTAAAAGACAATTTAAAAAAGCGGGAAGCACTAATCACATGCGACTTCGCTGAAAATTATTCATTTATTTTGCAGGATGAAGTGCAGTCCTATCACTGGACAAATAGCCAGGCAACCCTACATCCTTTTGTAATATATTACAAAACTCATGAGGGAAAACTGGGTCATTTAAATTATATATTTATTTCAGACTGTTTGGTACACAACACTGTGGCATTTCATCTTTTTTTAAGCCACCTTATGCCTGAACTAAAGAGGCAAATTGATAATTTAGACAAAATTATCTATTTTTCAGATGGCTGTGCCGCACACTATAAAAATAAAAAAAAGTTTGTTAATATTGCGTACCATCTCGAGGAATTTAAAACTAAAGCAGAATGGAATTTTTTTGCCACCTACCACGGGAAGAGTGCATGCGATGGGCTGGGAGGCACCGTAAAAAGGTCTGCAGATACCATATAATGAACCGATTATGACCCCCGAAGATCTTTTTAAATTTGCAACAGAAAACATTCCTGGTATAACATTTAAATATTGTTCATTAAATGACTACCAGCAACATGAAAAGTTTTTGGAAAAAAGATACCTGGAAGCACAATCGATACCTGGGACTCAAAAATTGCACTCGATTATCCCCCTCAGTAATGAAAAAATTATTACAAAACCATTTTCACTAAGTAAAGAGGAAAATATTCAATGTCTTTTTGCAACCTGTGGTTTGTCAAACACAGAAATTGAAAACATCGACTCCGGTTTTGTAACCATAAACTATGACTGTCTTTGGTGGATGGGATCTATCATTGGCAAAAATATAGAAAGCGGGGAATTAAAAGTTAGTTTTTTACATCTTCATGGTCCCTCTCCGTCTTTTTACTTTTCAAAGCTAAAAGCTGATATGTTGGTCATAGATCAAAATTCTCTTTTAAGACAGGTCAACCCAAATACTGCCACTGGTAGGACATATACGCTAACTGCAGAAGAAATGACAGATTCTTCAAATATTTTACAAAAAAAATTAGCAACCTAAATATTTTTTATTGTAAATTTTCTATTATTCTTACTTTTCATTTTTTTGTTATACCCATATTAGGTAAATTAGCCCTGTATTAAATATCTTATTATTTTTTTAAAGTATGACTCCATTATTTTTCCATCCTAAAATTTTCCAAAAATGTTAAAAAAACATTGAAAAAAAAAGAAATATTTTTTTGAAAAAAATTAAAAAATGTGTTTTTGAGATTTTTCAAAAAAAAAAATTTGTTTTAATTAAGAAAAAAAAATTAAACAAACTATATTGTGTCACACATCTTTAAAAAGGTCTTTAAAAACCCTTCAAAATGGGCTATCACTCGCTTCTATAGGATTAATAGTTTTTGAGATATTACTATTTTTGTAAGTGTCTGTCAAGGACATATTGGTCAATTTCTTGAATTTCAAAAATCAATAAAACAAAAACCGCTTATCCAAAAAATTTGATTTTTTGGATTTTTGAGTTGAGACAAATAAGTGTACCAAAAATCATCAAAATCGAAGATGGTCAAAACTATTGCCTGGTTGACTTGATATGATTTGACCCAGCTACTAAGATGATATATGGTCCCACTACACAAGGTATCAATCCCCTACGATCCAAAGATGGAACAAGGATGCTTAAAGACAGATCCTCTATCAATTCACGATGGAAAGAACACTTCCAAGAACTACTCAAGAGAGAGTCTCAGATCGATAATGACATCTTCGACAAAATTCCGGAGAAAACTACACAACAACACCTAAGTGAGATTCCGAGATTAGAGGGGGTCGAAAAGGCAATCACATAGCTAAAAAATAACAAGTCAGCAGGCACAGATGGTATCGCTGCTGAACTCTACAAACAAGGGGGTCCCGCACTTAATTCCCAAATGCACACTCTAATAAGTAAAATATGGACCACTAACACCATTCCTGCCGAACTCAGAGACGCCTCTATAGTTACCATTTTCAAAAAAGGCGACAAGGCCCAATGTGGAAACTACAGAGGTATATCTCTGCTTTCCTCTGCTTTCTGTTCCTGAAAAGATACTTGCACGGTTACTATCAAACCGATTAATTCCGATTGCTGAACAAAATCTGCCAGAGACACAGTGTGGATTTAGGCTCAATCGAGGCACAGCTGACATGATCTTCAGTGCCAGACAAATGCAAGAGAAATCTAGAGAACAAAATCGCCCCCTTTTAATGGCCTTCATAGACCTAGTAAAAGCATTTGACTCGGTCAACAGAGAAGCTCTTTAGCAAATACTGGCAAAAGCTGGATGCCCTTAAAAATATATTCAAATTCTTAGACTACTACACGACAATATGAATGCAACAGTCCCGAGCAAAGATAGACCAGGAGAGTCATTCCAGATTACGACAGGCCTTAAACAAGCGTGTGTTATTGCGCCCACCCTATTCTCTATATTTTTAGGTGCCATGCTTCACCTTGTTGAGGAACATCTACCGCCGGGAGTGGAAATTCTATATAGATTCGACGGTGGCCTACTTAACCTAGGCAGACTGCGAGCAAAAACTAAAGTCTCGACGACCTCGGTAATCGAACTGCAGTACGCCGATGACAACGTCGTTATGGCCGATACAGAGGAAGGGCTACAGCTGGTAATCAACGCGTCAATCTTGCCAAAACGCAAATTCTTCACCAACAAGAACCAGGTACGAATCCCCAAGCTCCAAACATTTCCATAAATGGCCATCCTCTGCAGAACGTGGAACATTACCCATACGTTAGGAGCCACCTATCATCAAATGCAACTATTGACGCAGAAATACATCGCCTAGAATCTGCTAGCGCAGCGTTCGGACGGCTTTCGGAGAGAGTCTTCAACAATCACGACATCAATGCGGAGACCAAGCTTCGTGTCTACAACACAGTTATAATACCAACTCCAACATACCGATGCGAAACGTGGACCACCTACAGAAGGCATATCAAACGACTAGAAAAATATCACCAAAGTTGTTTAAGACGAATCCTGAGAATCAAATGGCAAGACCGACGAACAAACATAAGTGTTTTAGAAGAGGCCAGAACAACTAGTATAGAAGCTTCGTTGGACTGGTCACGTTATCCGCATGCCCGAAACACGTGTCCCAAAGCAGATATTTTATGGACAACTGAAGGAGGGAAAGAGAAATCAAGGAGGTCAACAAAAAAGGTACAAGGACATTCTCAAAGGCAATATGATGAAGGGTCACATCGATATAAACAACTTCGAGACCACGGCAAACGATAGGGCTCCATGGCGCCGAACAGTCCATGAGGGAGCACAAACTTTTGGAGAGCAACAACGTAGACTAGAGACGGAAAAGAGAGAACGTAGAAAGGAGCGACAAAGTGGAAGAATGGACGACCAACAACACCCGACTGCTGCCGGAGACTGGGTGTGCCAGGACTGTGGAAGGGTGTGCGGCTCGAGAATTGACTTACATAGCCATCAAAAAACGCACAACAGATAGCGACTATACAGAATAGAGGAAAATTATACTCGGTATCGAGTGCTTGCCTATGATAATGATGAGAGTGTAATTAAGGAAAAAACTGAAAATGTTACAGAAATCTACCCAATTTCATAACTCATTCACTTTTTGATTTATCTTCTCGTGACACACACACAACAAAAGTTTTCCCAAGTGGAACTTTATAAACGGTCACCCCATACAGTTGATATTTTTAGTAAAAATAGGACCTAATTAAGTTATTTTTAAGGTTTTTTTTAAGTGACACATTTTTATTCGCATTTTTAGCTTTTAAAAAAAAAAAATTTTGAGCCAGAGGCGCACAGAAAAAAAATTTGTTGTCCACCATCTTGGATTTTTACGAAACGTCAGTTTTGACACTTTTATTTTGAAAAATATGAAGTAAATTCTTTTCAGACATGTAACTTTTTAAAAAATCGGGCATTGGTTCCAAAATTATAGGCGATCCCAAGTCTCATTTTTTGTGGCCCACCCTATAATCTAGTCTGTAGGTTTCCTAAACCGGATTTAGAACTAGCAGTCAGTTAGTTTTATTTTTTTATTTAAATTTGTTTTTTATATTGCTTACTAGTTTTTAAACCTTTCTTTTTTCTTTATTTAAAAAGTCAAAAAAATCTTTGCTGTGTAAAAAAACGTAATTTTTTAAACTTGCTATATAAAGTAAATAATATTGTATATTTTTTTCTTGTACTTAAAATATAAAAAAAAATCTTAAGAAAAGTTTTTTTTAATTTAGCTGAATGATTTTAGCCTGCTTTATAGGTAAGAATACTTTTCTTTATTTTAGATGAAACTCTTAACATCCGAAGTCCATCCTGTAGCGCCAAACCATTTTGGTCAAAAATATTTTGGCACTGACTAATTTTAAGACTGAAAAAACTAATCTAAGTCATTTTTTTTTAGTAATCCTTATTTCAATTATTATTATCAATTTTTTACATAGTTAATTATTGTATTTTGTTTTATAGGTAATTTTTGGATCAATGAATCCTCAAAAATGTACGTATATTGTAATTATCAAGAAAAATAGTTTCCCTTTTTTTATTGTGATTAACAGAATTATTTTTATTTACTTTCCAAGTATCAATTTTTTTAAATTTTATTATTAACTATTAATTTTGTGTATCATGGTAAACAAATAATTGAATGTTACTTTTGTACCTAATTTAAACTATATAGTAAGGTTATTTCGCATCAATGTTGACGTTTATGTTTGGTGTATAAAATATAGTATAAAAAGTATTAATAATACATCATTTATGAGGTAAAACCCAAAATTTTTATTTTATTTCAAACCTATCAAGTTTGACGTTAAACAACATAAAACTGCCACAGACTATAGCAACTGCTAATAATAAGGCTAACGATGACAACCTTTGATAAAATGGCGAATGCGTTGGACAAACGAGTTCACATAGGATTTATTGTACCTCTATTTATTATTATAAGTCGTTTTCTAGGGTGACAAAATACGAAATACTTGATTAAAGCTTTATTTAGCATATCAAAACGTATTTCTTCAGACCGAACTCAGGTGCATATTCTGTGCTATTTAGTGTCTGATGCAACTCCGTCGAACGGCAAGGAAAGTCCAAAAAAGGGAAGCAGCTTGACCGCATATGGAAATTGAAAAAAATTAAAAGTGAAACTCAAAATTCCTTCTGTGCTTTTTACGTTAAGCCTAGAATTAGAAAATATATCTTAGATTTTTTGGAGGGGGAAATGCAAAAGGCGGTTGATCGGTATCTACCTTTGTTTAATTGGCTATATTTCTTCTATGTATTTAAAAATTCATGAAAGGCCATAAAAATATCCGAGGATAACAAGTGGTTTGTTATACTATGATATTATATCACACTTGTGCCGCATGGCCAACACATTTAATACCTACACAAAAACATTATACTTTCTAAATTTTGTACAGGATGTCTCGAAAATTGCGCATTACAAAAAACCCTATAATAAATTATGCAAAATTTTATCATTGGCTAATATATCTTATCGGGGGTAATATGATAAATGCATCTGAATTTTTCCTGTGGAATGTGCACGAATGGTATTTAAAATACCTTTTTTTGACAACTTGCCAAATTTTTTCCGGAAAAATTGACAGGTGGGTCGCGATTCTTCAAAACCCATCAGAAAATCTCGCCCTTACAAAGACGATCTGCCGATTTTTTCCACTAACTGCTTTTTTGTCAGGACTTATTTGCTAATATTCCTTAAAATTTAGTTTCTTAATACTGTTGCAGTACATAAAAAATATGTCAGTTTTAATTTTAGTAGCAAATGTTATTAAAAAATAACGCAGATTGTTTTACAACGTTAGGATAAATATTAAGAAGGCTGTGTTTTTATTTTAAATAAGGCCATAAGTAAAAACCTCCACTTTCCAGAAATGCAACGGGTGAGATTTTCTGTCGTTTCTAAAGAATCGCGACCGTCATGTCAATTTTTCCACTATAAAACATTATTTTAGGTCAATATACGTTTCTGTGATTGGTAGAAATATGAAGGAGTGAAATAATCAATGATATCCTATTGATTGACAGAAAAAGCCAAGATTTTTGTTTGACAGATTTGGTTTGATTGTATTGAATTATACTTTCAAAATTACCAAAATATTGCTAAATTTTAATATATCTCTACCGAACTAAGGATAATCGAATTTTTAGAGTAAGTATATTGTGGGCTTTTCCTTAGAGTACCCTGGTTTAAAAACCGCATAGAATCTCAAGAAATTTGGTGAGTTGTTATGCTGTCTTATAGGGCTTTATAAGATTCGACGAGCCAGGCTGACTTGCTCGTAAAAGATGATAGAAAAAATCTGCACTTCATGAGATTAGTCTTGGTTTTTACAAATTTGTTTCACCCCCATACCACATAGAAAAGATAACCTGGTAAAACATTATAAAATCTTGTCAAACTTTTCTAAAAGATTTTTGACGCCGTATTTTTGGCAGGGTATGGAAAATATTCATACTAGAGGCCCTGTATACGATTTTTGACAGTTATTTTTTTACTAGAGGTGGGCAACTCATATTTTCCTCTCTTTCTAGTTTTTTTTTTCATATTTGCATGTAAAACGGATTTTATGGAATGGACTGATGTTTTGTTGTCTCTTTTTATAATTTCCCCAGACAGTTTTTGAAAGATTGATTTTTTTTTTGGTTAGTCAAATATGTCAAGCCTTGACAAAAAAAAACAAAAACAAACAGTGAATATACACGGTTTGTGTTACTCTTTTTCTTGCAATAAAACACGGAAACAGAATGTGTTATTTATAACACTAAATGCGTATGTTTGTACTTACTACTTGTAGCTCACTTATGCCGTTTTATGGTTAAGCCATGATGGTAATTTAAAGCTTAAAATATTTTAGCATAATTTAAGGGGTAACGTTTTTGATGAAGCAATTTTTTACTATGTTTTTCACATTTATATTCCATGATATTGCTCACATTTTAAAGCTTTCTTTCCAAACTTTCGATTTCTAGAATAAAACACTAAAATTTTTTAAGTTTTCACTGCTTTTATTAGCGTTGAAAAAAACTACTGCCAAAAAACATTTTTTTTCTCTGTTAAAATGAAAAATATTTAAGGTTATTGGAGTGAGACAGCAGCCTATAAAAAAGTATTTGAGAGAAAGATGGACACAATTTAAGGCAAATGTTTACTAAAAATTTATGTTACCTATGTCATCTGTCTGTCATCTTGAGTGGTGTCGTGCATATGATTTTTATTTGGCAATTTTTATCCAAAAAACAGCAAAAATTGTAATTTTTCAAAGCGTAAAGTGTATAAAACGTAAGGTGGTATTAATTTCTTTCAAAGTTCTTTACAGTCTTTAATTTTACCAAAAAACGTGACCTACTAAGTGTATTTTAGCACATCTAAAAATAATTTAACAGGAATTTAAGAAAATTATTTTAAGGTTCATCATGGCTTGACCATTTACCTTGCAAATTCGTCTATTTTTATTAATTTTCCAGCATGGTAAATGCATGTTTTCTTTGCACTTTTCCTGAGTTTCTTTCTCCGCTGGACCACGGAACAATACAAATTCGTCGAGGCACATGTTTTTACGGTTTTTGATATACCAAAATTCCATTTTTAAACCGGACGTTTCTTAATAAAAAATGTGACAGTTACCAACTATCATTGACAACACACAATTTGTTTTTAAACATTTCCTAACAACTGTCAAATCCAGTTGCCCACCCAACACCGTTCTTAACTAAAAAGCCAGTTAACTCATTTTCGTTTTAGTATCCTTTGGCCTATGATCGGTGCCATATTGACACCAAACTGACAGAAAATCCATGTTTTATTTTTCAATTTGGTTATAAAAATGGCAGCCACGATAGGCTAAAGGGCACTGAGGGGGTAGGAGTTAACAGGCTTTTTAGTTGAGTACGGTGTTGGCTCACCTCAGGTAAAACAATAACTGTCAAAAATCGTATATATAAAGCCTCTAATTCATACCAGCCATAAGACAATAGTAAAGTACCATACATTTGGTGCATGCAGATAACTCTAAGCTTTCTTTGTGCTATTTCTGAAGAAAAATTTCTCACTTTATATCAGTAAAATGGTAAAATGTGCGGCTTTTGAATGCAAGAGTTTACTGCAGACAAAAAAAATAAAATGTGCGTTACGTTTCACAGAAAAATAAAATAATTGTTGTATATACAATACATTCCAAATTCAATCGGACCAATCTTTTGACAATGACAGTGACAGTTCCATTTAGTTTCTCTGTGTAAATGTCCCCTGCCATATTAAAAATTGGTCCGGAGAATTTGAAATAAATAGTAAGTACCTACTTACACTAATACCGTTCTCAACTACAAAGCCTGTTAACTCCTATCGTTTCAGCGCCCTTTAGCCTATTGGGGCTGCCATTTTTATAACCAAATTGACAAGTAAAACATGGATTTTCTTTCAGTTTGGTGTCAATCCGGCACCGATCATAGGCCAAAGGATACTAAAACGAAAATGAGTTAACTGTCTTTTTAGTTGAGAACGGTGTTGCTTACACAAATAAATCAAAAATACTTTCATATACGTGTAGTATTTTTTTTAGGCTTTAAATATATTAGAAATAACCCTCTATATAAGGTACACATTTTAAAAGAAAAAATGTCAGATTTGTTCTATTGTAAAAGAACAACAACCTAGTTTACAAGCCAGCATTGTTTATATAGGGTGTGCCAAACTAAGCGAGAAACTGTCAGATTTTCATAAGATTAAGCTTTTTAGAAATCAAAGCCATTTCTTAAAAATACAAGCCTGGTGATCTATTTAAAAAAATAGGTATTTTTGACCGACCCCCAGATATATTTTCCGTACGACACAAGCCTCATGATTTCCCAGCACATAGAAGTTTAAAATGTGTAAATAGACCAGATTTTGCATGTAAAATCATGTTTGTTGTTAAGAAAAAATCTAATTTTTTAAATAAGCCACATATCAGGAATATTTTGGTATATTGTCTAAAACACATTATGTGAATGTCCAACGGTCCACTTTTTTATTATTTACTGAACATTCAGAATGTTTGTAATCTGAACATTATATACTTTTTTGCATATGTAGACGCTTTTGTATTTAAAAATGTAAGGTTCAGATTACATCCATTCTGAAATTTCAATTAATTCATGGGATGTGTTTTTCCCATTCCGAATATTCCAAAAATATTCCGCAAAATATACTAATAATATTATTGCTAAGTGGGAATAGCAATAACAAAAATTGACCAATTTTAATAAATTTGGACTCAGGTTCCAAAACTTATAGAACTTGTGTTAAAAATGCCATTTACTTAAAATCCATTGTTGCATGTTTAAAAAATATGCATTTTTGACTCCTAGAAAAAACTTGGTAGGCAACACAACACAACACACAAAAATTTGGTCAAGAAATAAGGTAGTTTTAAATGTTCATATAGAAGAATTTGCCTGGGTTTCCCTGGGAAAATTTACTTTTTTGAAGGCAAACCGAGCTAAACTTTGGTCAGAGGCGTTTTTTCGCGTTGAAATTGTTTAAAATGTTTTTAAAAAGTTTGAAACATTTGTTTTCTCGCGTTGCAACGGTGACATCACATCTAAACGGGTTAAAAGTATTTTGAAACGGAATCCACTGTAGTTTCAAAACTGACGCGTGGGTAGAAGATACGTCAAAATTCTACATTCTGTTTTTGCGTGAAAATGTATGAAAAGTCGTATTCTTGTTAGCCATTCTTCACGGTATCCCTGTGATCTTATATGATTTTTGAGGCTTAAAAGAACAGTAAATAAAAAAACTTCACTATCCATGTAGCTTCCATTGCTTGCCATCCATGCTACTAAAACTGGCCGCACACTCGAAGGTTTTGTTAGATAAACCAGTAGTTGATCCATTTTAATTTTAAACACCAAAAAAATAAACTAGAAATATGTGATTCGTGAACGATTCGTTCACTATGATCGAATCACTTGCGAGTATTGAGTGATCGAATCATGTTTGCTCGATATGATTCCATCAGTGAAATGAGTCAAATGAGCGACGAAGACAGAATGAATCAAACGAGTCAATCAAATCGGAACGGATCAACGACTGACTGACCCACTGTGGCGATACACTGAATCAGTTGGAAATAGGTCGATCGTTTCGTTCATTCGTTCCTTTGATTCGAATTCCTGCGAAATTTTTTGGTCAGCAGAGTATGTCGTATTTAGCTGCATCCTTTTTTTTCTTTAATTTAATTTGAAATGATTGATTCAATGATCGATTCAAAAGATTCGATCACTCTAGAAACGAATCACTGATCGATTCGTTCAGTACAAAATTATCGATTTACCCATCTCTAATATATCCACATGAATATCCACCAAATATGCATTAGTCTTCAACTAAAGTGCAATTACGGAGTGCCTATGGATATAGGTATATCAATGTATTCATCATTATGTTGATGTACTACTTGAGATTAGTCATCAAAAGATATCCTAAATAATTTTTTGCTCTTATATATATAATAATATTATAGGATATATATATCCACTCCATATCAGGATATCCATCTCGTGGCCATTAGTGTTGTAAACATTCGTTACTGTTAAATAACTACCGATTCGTAACTTTTAATATCAATACCCGTTACTTTATATTTGGTACTACCTGGTACTTTCGGTATTATTAGTTTAATTTACATATAGGAATCAAACATAGGCTTAAACGAATTGGTATTTAAAAGGTAAGGGTAATAGTTTTCGGTACCTAGTTACTTATTATAATTATTTATAGAAACATATCAGAGAACAGGTTTTATTAAACGTAAACCAAACTTGTTTATTATTATCACATCAAAACAAAAGGAAAAAATATAAAATAAAATAATCGTTACTTTTTGTCAAGACACTATTTTAAAATTTTGAGCACTACAGCCTGTGCCTGTAGTCTACAGGTGTAAAAAAAGTAACGATTAACGAGTACTTTGGAAAACAAGGAATCGGTACTTTCCGTATTTGAGAAATACCCGGCACTTCACTACTGGACATGTTTTGAATCACAAAATCATATCCTTGCAATTATAGTCGGTATCCAGCTATATTAAGTACTATAATTCTTTTAAAAAAATGTTCTGGTTGTATTATAGTCATATTTCACGTCACGTTTCTATCACATTTATATCACCTGTATGAACTAGAATGTAACTTATTGTCGGCATGTGTTAGTAATATTCTCATGGGTAAAATCTAAAATTTCTATTAAATCCTTTGTTCTCTAAGTATATGACTATTACCTTACAAGAATATTTAATTGTTATTAGGGTCATTTGCATCGATGATCCCTTGAGGGGGGAACCTTCACGTTACTTGCAGTTGGGAAATATAAAGATTCAGTTGGGAAATTTAAGTTCATTTCAGAAAACATTTTGTATTTCTAATTTTCTCAAAAACAATAAAAAATATTTCAAAGTTTCAGGTACCTTGGGAATCGATTTTAATATTAGTTGAGAAAATAGCCTTTATCCCCCCTCCCCTCAATTAAATACCATCGGATGCCGGTGGTCATTTGTGGGATAAATCGGCGACATCGACCAATAAACCGCTCGTGCATTTGGGAGGAAATCCGAGTCCACCCTAATATCTCCAAAACCAAAAGAGACCGAGTGCGGTAAAAATTTTTACCGCACTCAAAAAAAAAACATTCGAAAGAAATAAACTCTAGGTTTCACACTTCTACAACGTTTACTCTTTTTAAAATTAATATTCTTGAAAAAAAACTTGTTAGAATTTTTCAAATTACTATGTTTTATTCATAGAAGTTTGGTTTTGTCTCTGGTTTTATTAAAGGGCATAAGACGCTATAGTCCATTCTTAAAGAAGAGAGAGTAATAAAACGATTTAAAACCCTTTTCTCGAGCGTACCATTGGCGCAGGTTTTTTGCCAAAATTTAAATTTAAAAAAAAAATAGAAAAAAGACAGCAGTTAAAAATATATATTATATTTTAACCTGATAGAGAAATTGTTTATTATTCGTGTTCTGTTTTAGAGGATTAAGTTTAAGTGACGGTTAAATAGCAATGTAATAATATAATTTTACGATTTTAAGAATTTGAGATTAATAGCAATTATTGTTTCTTCCTGGTATTATAGGTACTTATGAGTTGGTTCTAAATATTATAAAATGTGAAAAGTGCCTGACATGCATTCATGGAAGGTTGGTCGACAGGGATAAAGCCGCCGTCAGGAAAGGGAAAACGTTTGAGAATTGTCCATATTGGCAATGAAAAAGGGTTTTTAAAAGGAGGGGTTTTGGTCTTTCCGTCAAACCATACTGGCGACTATCACGAGGACATGAATGGCGATACATTTGAAAAATACTTTCAGAAAATGTTAGACCTAATACCTCCTGGTTCAGTAATAGTAATGGACGCCAGTTACCATTCCAGAAACTTTGAAAAAGTACCAACCACAGCATGGAGAAAAGCTGATATTTGTAAGTGGCTTACAGAAAAAAACATAAATTTTGAGGCAGATATGGTAAAAAAATAACTACTATCATTGGTAAATAGCCACAAAGAAAAATTCAGTAAGAAAGTTGTCGATGATATGGCTGAAAAACGAAACATAACAATATTAAGACTGCCGCCTTACCATTGTAAACTTAATCCAATAGAATTAATATGAACTCAAATGAAAGGGTATGTAGCAAGGAATAATACTACCTATAAATTAAAGGATGTTGAGGTGCTTTTTCAAGAATCAGTTAAAAAAATAACTCCAGATAATTGGCATAAATGTGTACAACATGTTTTAAAAGTAGAAGAAAAAATGTGGAAACTTGATTGTTTAATCAAAGAAACTATGGAACCGTTAATTATTTCTTTGGAAGAAAATGAGAGTGATGATTGAGAGCATTTACTGTTCTTCTGAATCTGAGTAATTTATTCCTATTTTATTTTTGACTGGTTTTAAAGAAACCTATCTACCTCCATTTAATTTTAATTATTTTTGTAGTTATAATAATTGACAACCGTAACATTTTTTTTTATGTACCAACCATTTGTTTAGCCTTAATTTAATTTTTAGGTGTGCTTATTAATTATAGTTAAAACGCCAATCCGTTTTATATATTACATATAAGTAATATACTTCTGCATATTCTCCTTATTCTGTGTAATATTTGATATTTAGAAATCGTTCAAAGGTTGATAATAATTAGTAAAGATAACCACGACATTAAAATATTTGGATAAGTTGTTTTTAAACTTTATCATTAAAACCAAATATTATTATTAATTTGTTATCAAATCATGTGCTTTCGAAGTGAAGGGCCAAGATATAACACCATGCGTCTAATTAGGCTAAATCATTCAAGTTGGAATCGTAGTAGCAGTAAGTAGTTAATAATAAGCAGTTTGTAAATATTAAAAGAAATAAAGTTTTTAAAAAAGCTTGCTGTGCATTTTTGGAACTTAACTGGCGCTGCGAACAGGATAGTTGGTTGGCATTATCCTGACGGTCTTATATTGCATAAGAAACGACATAGTGCCCCCAGCTACCAAAAAGAATACGTTTCCAAGAGAGACCCTTCGTATTCCACCCATAGTCAACTTGGTTCAGCTACAACAACTTGCTTCAGCTACAGCAACTTGGTTCAGCTACAGCAACCTGGTTCAGCTACAGAAGTAACCACGACTTGGGACCGAAGACTACTTCTCCATTTCGCACAAACGGCCATTGGACAAGTCTACTACGGCAACTGAAGTTTACTTACCCTAGAGATGTTTTTTCTGTAAGTAAATTTTCTTAATGTTTGCTAAAGATGAAGCCATTGATAATTTAAAAACTAGATTTCTACAAAAATTGAAAGAAGGCAGCACGTCAAAAGACCTTACTTCCTTCAAAACTTTAGAACTCCAGAAAAATTCTATTCCCGAAGAAAATATTTAATTATATTCTAAAATCGCTTTAGAAACTAAAAATTTAGATTTAGATAGGTTAGAAAATAGTTTAAGTAATTTAGCATTTTCAGATTCCGAACATAACCTCTCTGACCCCCCTGTTCAACATCAAATACTAAATAACATCACATACACACAAACAAACATGGTGAACGAAACATTCAAATTAGCCTGTGACTTTTTACTTACCTTCGACGGAAATTTTTTTTTTATTCTTGCTTGTAATGACTTTCTAACAACCTATGGAGCAAACCATATAGATTTAAATTTTGCTTTAAATGCGGTTAAATCTAAACTAAGAAAAGAAGCACAACTATACATTTTTCGTAACCCTCAATTTAAAAACTGGAATGAAATTAAAAAACCCTTACAAAAGAAATTTGGGAATGCAATTGATCTTAGATTATTGTTGGAATCTTTACAAAATCTTAAAATCGATAGAAATGAAATTATTCAACAATTTTTCGACCGAACTAAAAAATTCTTAAATGAAATTAACACCAAAATCAACTGCGAAATTTCTGATGAAAATTTAAAAAATTTTCAACTAGAGCAAGTAGAATCAATAGCAATTATAACGGTAGTTTCAAATTCACCGGATGATCTACGTCCTGTCTTTATTCAAGAACTACCTAAGAGCATGACAGACTTACAAGCCAAGATATCCAATTATAATATTATAGTAAATCAAATGTTTAGATTTAATAGACATAAACCTAAAATTCAAATCTTTTCACCTCAAAATAAAAATCAAAATTCCCAAAGACAACCTTTTTCTCCCCCATCAAATTTCAAGCAACCATCTTTTCCACAAGGACCGATTCCTTCGAATATTCCTGCATTTAGGAAACCACCCATGTCAGGCATATCTACCGCCGTGTTTAAACCTTTACCACAAACATCTGAACAAAAATCCTTTCAGCAAACTTATCAACAACGAAATCCTAATTACTGTAGACAAACAGCTCCATTTAAATTTAGAGATTTGTCAAGAAAATTCTAGAAGCCTTGAAAATTCGGAGTCAGAAATTTTAGATTTTTCACCAATTCTAAAAATTCCATTAAATCACAATTGCGGAACTGCCCTTTTGCCATCATTTGAATTACATAATTATGCATTTCCATATTGCTTACTCTCCATCGAAAATGGTTATTGCGAATTACCTAACCCATTCAATGAACCCGTCGTTACAGAATTTAAAACTAGATACAATGTAATTCCCTCTGAATGCTTTAATATTCAAACCAATTTTTCAAGTACCAAAAATCCCAATCTCAAGATTAAGTCATCTAAATTCTGAGGAAAAAGAAGCAATTATAAAAATTTGTAAGGAATTCTCATCGGTCATGTATACTGACAAATCCGATTTATCTTTTACCAGTCATGTTAAACACCACATCCGTACTAAAGATGATAAACCAATTTATGTAAAGTCATTCAGACATCCCCGTCTATGCTACCAGAAATGAATAAACAGATTCAAAAACTTCTTGGCAATAAAATAATTAGACCTTCTATATCTCCTTATTCTGCCCCAGTCTGGATCGTTCCAAAAAAATTAGATGCTTCAGGAGAAAAGAAATTTATAATGGTAATTGATTACAGAAAATTAAATGAAAATACAATTGACGACAAATTTCCTTTACCTGAAATAAAGGAAATCTTAGATAACTTAGGAAAATGCCAATATTTTACTGTTCTAGATTTGGCATAAAGTTTTCATCAAATAGAAATTAACCCTAAATGTATCGAAAAAACAGCTTTTACTGTCAACAACGGTCATTATAAATATCTAAGAATGCCGTTTGGTCTCAAAAACGCCCCTGCCACCTTCCAAGGAATGATGGATGAAATCTTAAGAAAACATCTTTTTAAGTTTTGCTTTGTTTACATGGACGACGTCATCATATTTTTTAAATCCCTTCACGATCACATCCTTCACATTAGAACTATCTTTCAAAAATTAAAATAAGTTAATTTAAAGGTTCAGTTAGATAAAACTGAATTCCTATGTAAGGAAGTTCCATTTCTTGGCCACATAATAACCCCTGAAGGTATTAAACCAAATCAATCTAAAATCGAATGTATAAAAAAGTATCCAATCTCGAAAACCCAAAAAAAAATCAAAGCATTTCTTCGACTCGTTGGATATTACAGGAGATTTATTAAAACTTTGCAAAAATTGTCCAACCCTTAACTGTGCCTACGTAAAAATACTAAACTAAATCCCACAGATCCAGATTACATCAGTGATTTCGAGAAATGTAAGGAACTGATGACAAATTCTCCAGTTTCAAAACCATTTAGGCTTACCACCGACGCTTCTAATGTTGCCATAGGATCTGTTTTATCACAGAATGATCACCCTATTTCTTTTTATTCTCGAACTCTTAATTCAGCCGAAATAAATTACTCTACCATTGAAAAATAATTTCTTTCCATCGTAGAAGCAACTAAACATTTTAGACCTTACTTGTATGGCCAAAAATTTCTAATCGAGACTGACCACCTCTTGTTTGGTACACATCTCTTAAAGAACCCAATTCAAGATTAACTAGATGGAAACTCAAACTTGAAGAATTTAATTTTGATATTAAATATAAAAAAGGCAAAGATAACAAAGTTGCTGACGCATTATCTCGAATACAAATTAATACACTAGAAACCGAGTCTAATACTCCTAATAATGACATAAATGATACGGCAAATATTGAAGACTTTGATATCAATACTGTACATAGTGACAGCGGTGCACTGAATGTCAGTATGTCAATATCCGAACTACCTATTAACTATAGTAACCAACGTATAGTAATTAAATATGGCCAAACTTATCATGTTTTCACTAGTCACCCTTTTCAAAAAATTCATAAAGTAATAACAGTTAAGAAAGATTCTTTAAATACTAACCTTATGCAAATCTTAACTGAACATTTAACTGACAATAAAAGATTTTGCATATTTATTCGTGATGAAGCCCTAAAGAATGAATTCATAAAATTGTAAAGGGGGCTTTTTGGTGTATTAACGATACCCCTATAATTAAAATTAAAACACACACCGGCTTAACTTGATGCATATAATCAACAACAGTAAATAGTGAGCTTTAATAACAAAGTCTTTCATAACTTAATATTCTTAAGACTAAATCCAATTAACTAGCATGGACTATTTTGTATCACAGGTTGTTGCAGTTTGTTATTAATCGAAATTATGACTTAAATGACTGGGATTAAGGCTAGGTCACCTGGCTTATAAACTACATGTTTAAGTACATAGAATCACCGAGTTATACCTCTTTATACTGGGGTTTACTTGGCCAAGTAAAGTTTTTCCTTAATAAATAACAAAATTAGGGTTTATTTTACATATCTTTAGGTTTTGCTTTGGTTTAGGAAGGTTGATGGATACGTTAATTCATTACAGTTACTTATCTGTCTATCCTGATTCGTTGGCGCAAGTAAGCCACACTGCTCCTGGTGTCTGGTATAATGGGGCGCTGGCTGAACTAGGGGTTACTAGGATGGCATTATTCTAGTGCCGGTAATGGCACACGAGGATGTGAAAGTATGTCACAACGGCTTTTGTGAAGTATGTCAAAGCATGATGAAGGAGGACGAAGTGCGATGAAGGAGGACGAAGTACGACGAAGAACGATAAAGAACGACGGAGAATGACGGAGAAGGCCTAGAAATAACCAAAAAGAAAAGAGGGAGTTAGAAAAACTACCATATACCATTTATGAGTGAACTCAGTACTGGCGTATTATAAGCTAAGACTCACCTAGCGTTGTTGAGTGGCCTTAGGCGAAACAGGGCACGGTCATGCGAGCTCCTGTAGCGGTCGGTTTTTTTATGGTCATCGGTGGTTGGACCATGGCTTAATGTGTTTTGAAATTGAGCCTGCATAAATCCAAAAGGCAGAGACTTAGTATCGCGGAAGACTATGAGATTTTGAATTATATCAAAAAAAAAGAACAAAGGACGCTTACCTGATAAGACACTGATTCCTCAAAAATACGTGGTTCCTTCGCCGAAAATGGCACTAAAGACTGGCACAGCTGATACCCACACTAATGGGCTATCAGAGAGCGGAAGGCGCACGAGGAATGCCCTTAAATTGCTTTTAAAATATAATTTTAATTGCACGTTTCGCTAGAAACTTCTAGCCGAAACCGCGGGCTTGTGTGTCTGTCAAGAATATTCGCGGTTCTTCCTCAGCTGACGGATGACCTTGACCGTGACTGGGAACAATCTAAATAATAGAATTTGCGCTCGAACAGCTGATTTACGTTGCTGTAAGCCGATACAAAGTCTCAGGTTTGGTTGAGCAAAGGCGAGCGGATTCGAAGACACCTCTCTGTAAACCGTTGCACTTGTCGCACTCGGGAGTGCCATGTTGTCACCTCATGACAACTTGATTGCCGAAAATCTATCCTATTATAAAAACCGGCTTTTCTTAAAGGGATTTTAACGGCCGTAGGGGCCTTAGGGTCATTTATACAGAACTACAACAACGGGAATGGGCTCTGGAAACTGAAAGTCAGATTTACAGGCAGAACTTGCCGAGAGAGAATCGCTGAAATCATTTCACTTTTATAGACAGTGCCTACAATCCGGCAACATAGGCAAATCGTTATACCGGGTTAAGCGGATTCCGAATACCATGACTCGAGTGATGGAATGTGGAAATTTGTTTGTTTACAAAATGTGACACACAGAAAAGCAGTGAAATTTCTGTAAACATGCTAGTTTTTCTGGAGAAAATTCAGTCAAGTGATTTCTTGGAATTATGTCAAACCGGTAGGTTAATGCTGGCTGTGAAAAGTGAGCCAAACTTAGGCTATGTTTACATTTCAGCAGAAGCAGAATATTCCGATTTTCCACGTATTTTCCAACAAACAGAAACCAGATTGGGACCAAAACAAGGGTTGCTAGCCAGGGACAAAACATACTTATACTAAGAGGACTGCCTGATCGGTAAAAGCCAAAACAAGGACTTAAAACTACACAGCTAAATGTAAGGTTAGTTACCGAGTCTCAAACATCTACGACTGGCAAAAAAAAAGGCAGCACCCGGGGTGCAAGCTATATAACACCCGGTAATTGGGCTACATATATCAATCAATATCTTTTACGCGCACTTCTAAATTTGAAATGTAATTATTTATGACTTAAAACTAATTTTGCGAAACTTTATGTAGAATGTAGCATTTTATCAGGGGAAATAGGAAAATAGAGGTTTGGGAATTTTTGACCCGTTACAACACCTCCCCTTCTTAACAAAAATTTTTCCATAGAAAAATTTTCATCAGTCAGGTAAAAGTTTAACCAGATGTTCCGTTCAATGAGAAAACAATATTTTGTAAACGGGGAAAAGATAAATCGCCTTACGAATCGGAAGTAGAGGTTGGCTCGTCAGGAGGGCGAGCTTTTAAGTCTTTGATGTTCCATACACCAAGTTTTCGACCACTGGCATCCACAAGCTCATATGACCAAGGACTCAGTAGCTTAGATATTGTGAAGGGACCAGAATAGTTGGGGTGAAGCTTTGCAGCAAAGTCTTTGGAAGCGTCAGATATTTTAAAGTTGCGTTTATATACTTGTTGACCAACTTGGAATCGTATGTCTCTTCGCCGAAGATTATATGTGGCACGAGAGGTCTTAAAGGCATTTACCAGCTTTTTCTGAACGTCATTAAAGAGCTTCTTGAGAAGACTTGATCGCTCGTTCGGAGTCGGAGGCTCGTCTTGGGGTAACGCATCAGTAGGTTTATTAACGTCAAGTTCGCTCCGAAAACGAATCTCTCTACCAAAGTTTATAAAGTTGGGGGTATGTCCAGTGACATCATGAGTTGCAGAACGGATGGCGCAAGCAAGTTTTGGCATAATCTTATCCCAGGTTTTATGATTATCCTTGACATAACAGGCTAACATCGTTTTTAGAGTCCTATGTACTCGCTCTACAGGGTTCGCTTGAGGATGATAGTTTGCTGTATGATGCAGCTTAATGCCATACTCACTCATAAGACTTTGAAAAGCGCCACTTTTGAACTGCGTTCCATTGTCCGCGATGACTTTCTCAGGAGTACCATTGACGAGAATGACATAGTCTTCCCACCATCTAACAATGCTACTAGCAGTGGAATTTCTTAACGGAAAGAAATAGACATACTTTGAAAATGCATCACAAACGGAGAGAATATATTTGTACCCTGAAGTTGACCGGGGTAATGGTCCGACTAAATCTGTACTGACTACTTGCCAGGGACGGCTAGCGGTGGGCTGCTGACTAAGCATCTGTCCAGCCGGAGTTTGATTAGAAGATTTAACCTGTAGACAAATATGACAACGTCGAATATATCTGGCAATGTCCTGACGTAGACTGGGCCAAAAATACTTCTTCCCAATACGCGAAAAGGTTTTTGCGACACCCAGGTGTCCACATTGCGGAGGATCATGGTTCTCTTCTATTACTGTACTTCGGAGTTCATTCGGAACAACAATTAACCACTGATCTTCAGGGAACGTAAGACCGGGGTATGAAAGTTTGGCTCTTTTAAATAATTTGTTATCTTCTATCCACCACAGAGGGTATTTTGACGGAAACTTCGCCACTTTGACACGCATCGACTTATACCACTTGTCGGTAGTGTTTTTCAATGAGTCGTCGAAAGAAGGATTTTCGGAAGCAGAAACAGTTTTGACAGAGTCGACAAGAGGGACACATCTCGACAATGCGTCCGGGACAATATTTTCTTTGCCCTTCCGGTGAACAATATTGAAGTCATATTGTGGCAGTCTTAGGGACCATCTGGCGAGACGCCCAATGGGGTCCTTGATTGAGTTTAGCCATTTGAGGCTCCAGTGATCCGTTATGATTGTAAATTTGGTTCCTTCGATATAGGGTCTAAGTTTTTCGATGGCAAATAATACCGCTAAAGCTTCCTTTTCGGTGGTAGTAAATTTTCTTTCATTGTTGGTTAAAGACCGGCTTAAATAACATACAACGTGTTCAACTCCATCTTGAACCTGGGTTAAGACTGCGCCGAGCCCATAATCGGACGCGTCACACTGAATTGTAAACGGAAGCTCAAAATTTGGGCATGATAAAACAGGTGCTTTAATTAAATGTTCTTTGACTGCACGGAAAGCAGAATCACATTCTCCAGACCATTCGAATTTAACATTCTTACGAGTAAGAGCAGTAAGAGGAGCTAAAAGGGTAGAAAAGTTTGGAACAAATCGACGGTACCAAGAGGCGAGACCTACAATCCGTCGAACTTCAGACACATTACGGGGAGGAGGAATTTGAACAATAGCCTCCACCTTTTCGGGATCAACCATTAAGCCTGAAGAATTCACCACATAACCTAGGTATTTTAATTCCGGTTTACAAAAATTACACTTATCTTTATTTAAAGTTAGACCCGCCTGGAAAATTCGACTAATAACCTCTTTGAGCACTCGTACGTGAATTTCAAACGTAGGTGTCGATATAATGACATCATCCAAGTAAATAAAGACATAGTTACTCAAGTCACCAAAATTTCCAACAACACGATCGATGAGTCGCTGCCAAACTGCAGGGGCATTCATTAGGCCGAAAGGCATACGAGTGAATTGAAATAGTCCTCTGGAAGGAACTGTGAAGGCTGTGAGAGGCTTGCTCTTGTCAGATATTGGGATTTGCCAATAGGCAGATTTAATGTCGAGCGTACTTAGGTACCGAGCATCTCGCAACTTATCCAACGTTGCGCTGACGTAGGGGATTGGGTACGCGTCTGGCGTAGAAACCTTGTTTATTGCCCTAAAATCTACACAAAAGCGCCAATCTCCGCTTTTCTTTTTGACCATCACAATGGGCGATGACCAGGGAGAATTTGACGGTTCCACAATACCATCGGCCAGCATCTGGTCTAATTCTTTATGCACTTGTTTAAGTAAAGCAGGGGAAATCGGATAATATCTTTGCTTCAAAGGTGGCGACTCTGTTTTTATGTCACGCCAATCTCCGCTTTTCTTTTTGACCATCACAATGGGCGATGACCAGGGAGAATTTGACGGTTCCACAATACCATCGGCCAGCATCTGGTCTAATTCTTTATGCACTTGTTTAAGTAAAGCAGGGGAAATCGGATAATATCTTTGCTTCAAAGGTGGCGACTCTGTTTTTATGTCAAGTTCGACCAAGTTCGTACATCCCAATTGGTCTCCCATTAAAGAAAATGACTCTTCGACAATCTGGTCTAATGTCTGTCTTTGATCCGGTGCAAGGTTATCAAGAGATTGTATTGCCGAAACCTCCACCACATCAGAATTGGATCTGAAAGACCACTCGTTGGCGAATAAGTCGGGAATAAGTCCAATGCGAGACCAAAAATCAATTCCAAGAATAAGAGTGTGGTACATTGACGGTACCACTAAGACATCCAAAACAACAACTTTGTCCCGAAGACAGATAGGTAAAGACACGGATCCAAGTGTCTCACAGGATTGTCCATTGGCCA
Organism: Oxystoma pomonae; assembly: GCA_963921995.1. Classification (NCBI taxonomy): domain Eukaryota; kingdom Metazoa; phylum Arthropoda; class Insecta; order Coleoptera; family Brentidae; genus Oxystoma; species Oxystoma pomonae. The sequence goes on along the minus strand of OY998166.1, from coordinate 85,229,745 downwards.
CCATGCAGTTAATCTTACTGGCAGTATGAATTTTACAAACAGGTTTTAAAATTGACCATCCGGCAGCACCCAAAATTGTGCGTGTCGATCCACTGTCGAGGAGACCTAAAAGATTCTTACCATAAACTGAAACTTCGAGAAAGGGACGTTGATCACCTTTGGCGTGTGTTAAGACATAATCGAGAATAACTTTGCTAGTCACAGATCGATTTGGTACTTGGGCCTCTGGCGCTTGGTAAGAAAGTCGGCCTTCTAACTTGCGCTGCGCACGTTTTTTGTGCATCTTGGGCAATCGCTAGCTACAGTGTTGTCATGGCCACACTTAAAACAAAACTTTCGGCGGGGTTTGTCGCACTGGCGAAACCCATGTCCCATCTCTTTACAGTTGAAACAGCCACGTGCAGACACTGCATTAACTTCAGGAGGTTGTTCTATTATTGGTGACGGTACAGAAGAAGTTAGTTCGGAAGATGTTGCTGACTGTAAAGCCCTAGCAGTAGGTTGTGATTGTGTAACTGGTAAAGAAAATGGTCCTATTGCCGAAACTGAATGATGAGCGGGACGGCGATATGCAAAATCGGGTTCCAAAAGTGTTCTATAGTTAGTGGGGGGTGGGACGAATTTCTGAATTCTCACTTCCGACTCCTCTATTGAACGAGCATAATGCAACAGTTCTCTGACCGTTTGAAATTCTGTTAAAGGTAATCTACTTTGGAGGTATGGTAGGAAATTTCCTTTAATGATATGGATTCTATCTTTTTCCGGTGGGAGTTCTGGTAGCATTCGAAATAAGTTTTCAATCGCAACTACAAAAGTGATAACTCGCTCTTGAGCACCTTGAGTACGTCGGTAAATTTCTGCCCAAATCTCAGTTTTATAATTATGAGATTGGAAATGTTCTCTAATTTGGATAACAAAGTCATCCCACGATTCGTAATAGCCGAGAGAATACCAATCTAGGGCTTCTCCTTCAAGAAATTCAGGTGCTGAACGCAACATTTGTGTTTTTGAAATTCCTCTTGCTATTCTTAAGTCTTCCAAACGTTGTAGAAAACGATTTACGCTTGAATAGCCATTGTACTTAAGTGTCCATCGACTCATATCAAAATGTCTGGGAGGGGGTGATTCATAATCATGATCATACTGTCTATTCGAACGGCATGAAATAGCCATGCGATCCTCTGGTCTGACACGAATTGTTGAGCGGAACAGTTCGTTGGGACGTCCCGAAGAAGGATCGAAACGAGGGTGTTCTATATCATCAGGTTGGGCATGTCTAGCTGAAGGTCTTCGTTCATCGAAATTTTCTCTGACAATGTAAGTTTCATTCAGACGACGTTGATTTCCATAATCAGATCGAGTAAAATTACCCTGAGCGTTTTGTTCAGTTGACCGTTGGTCTTCTCTTAAAACGTGCCTACGAGCTCTACGAGAATGATCCTCGTAATCAGATTGAGTAGCTCTGACTTGGGGTCTCTGTTCGGTTGGCCTCTGATCACCTCCGTAAAGGGGAACGTGATGGTCCTCAAAATCAGTTTGATAAAATCTAACTTGGGGTCTTTGTTCAGACCTTTCATAATAAGAATGAGCAAACCTAACATCTGACCGCTGTTCAGCTAACCTTGGATTTTCTCTGCTAACATCCGTTCCGCTTGGACGTGGTCGTGTATCTCTGTTTACGCTTTGAACCGAGCGCAATGATGAACGTCGAGGAGGGTCAAATAACGTTTCATTTGGCTGTCGAGGTTCTAACAAATACGGGTCATCGATCCTATGTCGGCCTTCTCCAACTGGATTGTAAGAGGGGTGTTGGGAAAGTAGACTGGAATTATGGTCGACTTGCGAAGGTCGATCGTATCGACGCTGTTCCGGAAAATGAGGTGGTCTAACTCCATGAGCAAACTCTACATTAGGAATTCGATCGTGTGTTCGCGAGGAATGTTCAGAACCATTAGGGTTAACTGTATGAGCTGTAGCTGAAGGATTGGGGACAACTACTGGTCGAGGGGGAAGTCCAACTTCTTCGTTAATTGGCCTCAACGATTGATGATCTCTAAAATTTGGTGGGGGGTCTCTGATCTCACCGTTTGGTGCAAGAATCTCTTCCACTCTGTGTACTGCTTCACTGAGGTTTCGACGCAATGATGCTGTTGTATGTGCTGGGGGATCTTCATTGGCTGGTGTTTGATTCTGACCATTAGCAACTGATAAGCTTTGAGACACCAAATTAATTATTAGATTTTCATCGTCACGATTCTTTGAAATGTCTGGATTTATTTCTACTGGTTCTTGTTGGGGGTTTGGTTGTTCAATATTTATCCCTGTTGAATGGTGTGGGCTTCTTTGGTTAGCAAGGTTCGCAAATGGGTTCAAGACGATCTCCGAATCAGAGTAGTAAAACCGTTTCCTAGCCGTACCGGCGGATCTTGAAAGATCCAAAGGTTGGTTACTTCTTTTCTCAGTTTTTGGTTGCCTTTGATCTTCATGATTAGATGACTCATCACTTGATTCACTGTGTGAGTTTCTATTATTCCAAGGGTTTTCTGCCATTCTGAATTTGTTTGTTCCGTAGGGTTAGGAAGAAGGAAAATAAAACACTAGTTCCACACAAAAAGAACGCGCTTTGTTTTGGTAGTTTGCTCTTGTGTATTAACACAACCCGCCACTAAATACACAAAAAAACGAGAAAAAAAAAGACGATAACCAGGGGTTGGTGCACAAGAAAAAAAAAATTCTTCTTGAGGGCGCCCTGTATATTTTGTACCAACAAACACAAAAAAAAAACCGCCAAATTGCTCAAGAAATAAACTGGGATTTTTGGGACACCCTGTATAGGACAGGAATATGAGGGCGCAAAAAAACAAAGAAAATTTATAAATAATGGATATTTTGCAAAAAGAAATACGCGGGCACCCTATGAAACACGTTAAAACGCTAAAGAAGCAAGCTGAGAAAGATAATTCTAAAAGAATTAAAACCAAAAAAAAAATCGTTCTGGGCAAATTCACGTTAATTTGGTTTCTCAATTTATTTTTGGGGCACCCTGTATAATAATCATGGATTAGGGTCATCAAAGGTTGCAATAACAAACAACGTTTTGTGGAAGTTTCACGCTTCACTTGCTATTTTTTTATTTTTTTTTTTTTTTTTTTGTTTTTGGGATACCCTGTATAGTAGAAACAGGAAAAAAACAAAGAAATTTATCTTTACCAAATAATGGGTATTTAAAAAATATATGCAGGCACCCTACCACGGTACAATGCCAAAGTAGCAAGGGACGACTCAAACTGAGAAAGGGAATTTCACAAAAATTTCCACAACAAAACAAAATTTTCCTGCAAATTTACATTAATTTTGTCCCTTATTTTATTTTTGGGGCACCCTGTAGAATAAACGTGGATTAGGGTTATCAAAAGTTGCAAGAACAATCGACGTTTTGTGGAAGTTTCGCACTTAACTTGCTATTTATTTTGTTTTGTTTTTGGGATACCCTGTATATACAACAAATCAAGACAACGTTTTGTGTAAGTTTTAATGAAGCTGGTTTCCTAGATCGTTGACCGTAAGTATTTCAGGTATCCAGTAAAGTTTGGTTTTTGGAACATTCTGTATATTTAGGTGATAGGGTTAACAAAAATCAGAAAAGAAAACCTGGTCCAATTCTCATTTCAATCTTTTTTTTTCCTTCCTTTTTTTTGTTTTAATTTTGGGACACCCTGTATATCCAAGGTCTGGGATTCAACAATAATCAACAATTCGAATTTTTCTGTTGGTGGGACACCCTTTATACTGCAAGTGTTAATGTGTAAACAAGGAGGTCACCAAAAAAAAATTTACTTATACAACTATGGGCTCCAAGCAATTCAAAATGCTAGAATAGCAACCAATACATAAAAAAAACATCCACTCAATTAACAGTCAGTTAATAACCAAAAAAAAATTTTAACATCAATAATCAACACTCTCTTGTTTGTATTACTTCACCAGCTTATCACAGGTTTCGATAAACAAAAGTCTGTTCATTATGTTTTTTTTTTCAGTAAAACAAACCGCAAACCCAAAGGGGTAAAAAAAATTGTGGAGGGGGGCTACACCAAAAAATGACTGCACTTTTGAAAATTATATAAGTTACCCAAAGTGATTCTATCTATTTATTCAAACAAAGTGTCAAACTGCAACATCCCAAATGACCAAGAACCTACTAACTAGCTAGAGAAATCCAGGGGTGGTTCAATAAGAAGGGCGCCAATTTGTAAAGGGGGCTTTTTGGTGTATTAACGATACCCCTATAATTAAAATTAAAACACACACCGGCTTAACTTGATGCATATAATCAACAACAGTAAATAGTGAGCTTTAATAACAAAGTCTTTCATAACTTAATATTCTTAAGACTAAATCCAATTAACTAGCATGGACTATTTTGTATCACAGGTTGTTGCAGTTTGTTATTAATCGAAATTATGACTTAAATGACTGGGATTAAGGCTAGGTCACCTGGCTTATAAACTACATGTTTAAGTACATAGAATCACCGAGTTATACCTCTTTATACTGGGGTTTACTTGGCCAAGTAAAGTTTTTCCTTAATAAATAACAAAATTAGGGTTTATTTTACATATCTTTAGGTTTTGCTTTGGTTTAGGAAGGTTGATGGATACGTTAATTCATTACAGTTACTTATCTGTCTATCCTGATTCGTTGGCGCAAGTAAGCCACACTGCTCCTGGTGTCTGGTATAATGGGGCGCTGGCTGAACTAGGGGTTACTAGGATGGCATTATTCTAGTGCCGGTAATGGCACACGAGGATGTGAAAGTATGTCACAACGGCTTTTGTGAAGTATGTCAAAGCATGATGAAGGAGGACGAAGTGCGATGAAGGAGGACGAAGTACGACGAAGAACGATAAAGAACGACGGAGAATGACGGAGAAGGCCTAGAAATAACCAAAAAGAAAAGAGGGAGTTAGAAAAACTACCATATACCATTTATGAGTGAACTCAGTACTGGCGTATTATAAGCTAAGACTCACCTAGCGTTGTTGAGTGGCCTTAGGCGAAACAGGGCACGGTCATGCGAGCTCCTGTAGCGGTCGGTTTTTTTATGGTCATCGGTGGTTGGACCATGGCTTAATGTGTTTTGAAATTGAGCCTGCATAAATCCAAAAGGCAGAGACTTAGTATCGCGGAAGACTATGAGATTTTGAATTATATCAAAAAAAAAGAACAAAGGACGCTTACCTGATAAGACACTGATTCCTCAAAAATACGTGGTTCCTTCGCCGAAAATGGCACTAAAGACTGGCACAGCTGATACCCACACTAATGGGCTATCAGAGAGCGGAAGGCGCACGAGGAATGCCCTTAAATTGCTTTTAAAATATAATTTTAATTGCACGTTTCGCTAGAAACTTCTAGCCGAAACCGCGGGCTTGTGTGTCTGTCAAGAATATTCGCGGTTCTTCCTCAGCTGACGGATGACCTTGACCGTGACTGGGAACAATCTAAATAATAGAATTTGCGCTCGAACAGCTGATTTACGTTGCTGTAAGCCGATACAAAGTCTCAGGTTTGGTTGAGCAAAGGCGAGCGGATTCGAAGACACCTCTCTGTAAACCGTTGCACTTGTCGCACTCGGGAGTGCCATGTTGTCGCCTCATGACAACTTGATTGCCGAAAATCTATCCTATTATAAAAACCGGCTTTTCTTAAAGGGATTTTAACGGCCGTAGGGGCCTTAGGGTCATTTATACAGAACTACAACAACGGGAATGGGCTCTGGAAACTGAAAGTCAGATTTACAGGCAGAACTTGCCGAGAGAGAATCGCTGAAATCATTTCACTTTTATAGACAGTGCCTACAATCCGGCAACATAGGCAAATCGTTATACCGGGTTAAGCGGATTCCGAATACCATGACTCGAGTGATGGAATGTAGAAATTTGTTTGTTTACAAAATGTGACACACAGAAAAGCAGTGAAATTTCAGTAAACATGCTAGTTTTTCTGGAGAAAATTCAGTCAAGTGATTTCTTGGAATTATGTCAAACCGGTAGGTTAATGCTGGCTGTGAAAAGTGAGCCAAACTTAGGCTATGTTTACATTTCAGCAGAAGCAGAATATTCCGATTTTCCACGTATTTTCCAACAAACAGAAACCAGATTGGGACCAAAACAAGGGTTGCTAGCCAGGGACAAAACATACTTATACTAAGAGGACTGCCTGATCGGTAAAAGCCAAAACAAGGACTTAAAACTACACAGCTAAATGTAAGGTTAGTTACCGAGTCTCAAACATCTACGACTGGCAAAAAAAAAGGCAGCACCCGGGGTGCAAGCTATATAACACCCGGTAATTGGGCTACATATATCAATCAATATCTTTTACGCGCACTTCTAAATTTGAAATGTAATTATTTATGACTTAAAACTAATTTTGCGAAACTTTATGTAGAATGTAGCATTTTATCAGGGGAAATAGGAAAATAGAGGTTTGGGAATTTTTGACCCGTTACAAAATTTTTACAAGAAAATGGCAATAACAAAATACGCATCAAAATTTCAACAATTTTACTTGCTGACATAGTTCTTAAACCCAACAAAGAGAAATCATTTCGCAATATCATTCACAAAATCATAACGGCATAACTGAAACCTATAATCCTCTTAAAACCAAATATTACTGGCCCCAATTACGAGAGTCTATTCAAGATTACATAAATAAATGTGATCTATGCTTAATAAATAAATACGAACGTAATCCTTATAAATTAAATTTTCAAGGACTTTTAATAGCTCCCAAACCATTTGAAACCTTGTATATCGATCTTTATAAGATTAGTAATCAACTATTTATCACCATTATAGACTCCTTTTCTAAATTTGCAGGCTAACAGTCCTAAATAAACTTCGCCATTACTTTTCGGAACATGGATATTCGCGAAAATTGGTCTTTGGCAATGGAAAAGAGTTTAATAATAATGTATCAAAGGAATTTTGTTCTCTTTTTAATATAGATGTTCATTTTACCAACCCCTAATTCTACTTCAAACAGTGTAGTAGAAAGATTACATTCCACATTAACAGAGAAATTAAGAATTCAAAATCAAAACAATCCTAATGAATCTTATGATTACCGTAATCTTAAATTACAACTACACTATCCATTCCACCACTGGTTATCCACCATTTGCCCTTATAAATTCACCTTGTTTTTATGAACCAGAAATTAGTGAGATGACACTTTACGAAGAATATAATCAGAAACGTAAAAATAAAATATTACCTTTTTATCATCAAATCTACCAAAAAACAATGCAAAATAAACAAAAGAAAATGCAAAATCAAAATTATGTTTCACCTGACTTAATACCATCTACTTCAGATAACCAAACAATTTTTGTACGCGACAAACAAATTAAAACTAACCACTTTATAAAAAAGAAAAAATTAACAAACAAAAAGCAAAAGAAAAATACAAATACACATCTAAGACACATAAAAAGATTAAGAAAGAATCTTTCTTTTCAGACTCCTGCTTCTTCAAACTGTTCAAAGTAACACCAATTAATTCAACTACCTACTCAGAACTTCTATCTAACCAAACTTACATACAAGATCATCTTCATTCCGCGTATGTAAATTTTAATTTATCTCAAATTTTTGGAACTTTGCAAATTCTAAATCATTCACTTAATATTATAAACAAATCAAAATACTTTTATGTAAAACAACATATGCAACAAATGAATTAATATCAAATTGTTTCGCCACATACAATAAATTAATTCCCAGTCGCCAAAAGCGCGGTTTGGTTAACCTCTTAGGTTCTGGAATAAAATTTGTAACAGGAAATCTTGACGAGCAAGATCTACAAGAAATAAATCAATACTTTAACATATTGACACAAAACCAAAATAAATTAACTTCTCGATTAAATAGTTACAGTTCATTAGCCGAACATATTTTAAACAGATATAATGATCTTATAAGTCATATCAATTTTCATTCAAGTGAACTACAAAGAGTTCTTAATGAGAGATACAACGAAACCGATAAAATCTGGAATATTTTGAATATTAATTTACAAACACAAAGAGTTAAAAATTATCTACAAATGTTAGAAAGAACAATATACATACATCTCACACTGAAACACTTAATTTAGAAATGTTCGATTTAAATGAAATCAAATTACTTTGGGAGTACTCACAAACACACTATACTAAATCCCTTTTATGGCCATTAGTATAGCCTCTAGAATTAGTGCAATTATGTAAAACCGCAGTTTTTATCAAAAGCAATATATTAATCGTAGTTATAAAGATTCCAGTTTTTAGGGATTATACTTGTAAAATGTCAATTGTTTACCCGATTCCCTATAATAATTTATTAACAACCATAGAAATAGAAATAGAAATAGAAATAACAATCATCAATGGTATTGTTTTAATCAAATTAATTGTATCAATAGTACCCAACATGAGATTTCAAATACTTATAATTATGTTATACAAACGGGGAATAAACAAATTATTTATTGTACATCACAGACTAACCCCATCTTGGAGTTGTGTCAAAAAGTCGTACGTAACGATACGGAAAATTGTAATATTATTAAATCAAACTGCACAGTAATTATCAATCAAGACAGATATGAACCAAAGGATAATACTATTGGGCATTACCCTCTTAAAATAAAATCTTTTATGAGCACCTCAACACTAAATTTAAATTTGGGTCATATCTTACAACCAGAAAAAATTAATGAAAATCTTTTTCAGCCATTAGAATTAGAAACCTACAGTTTTCATAAAAATGGACATAATTATTTACTGTTTTTTATTCTCCTTTTGTTAATAGTCACTACAGTTTGTATTTATCAAAAATATTTTAGACATAAAGTAATATCTAAGGATAGTATTAAAAGATAAATCATGAGGTCATAACTTCTTTTAAGGGTGGAAGAGTAATATACTTCTGTATATTCTCCTTATTCTTTGTAATATTTTATATTTAGAAATCGTTCAAAGGTTGATAATAATAATTAGTAAAGATAACCACTAAATTAAAATATTTGGATAAGTTGTTTTTGAACTTTATCATTAAAACCAAATATTATTTATTTGTCATTATCAACCAAATATCATTAGTTTATCATCAAATAATAGTTGTTCTAAACTTTGTAATTATTGTGCTTTCGAAGTCAAGGGCCAAGATATAAAACTATGCGTCTAATTAGGCTAAATCATTCAAGTTCGAATCGTAGTAGCAGTAAGTAGTTAATAATAAGCAGTTTGTAAATATTAAAAGAAACAAAGTTTTTAAAAAAGCTTGCTGTGCATCTTTGGAACTTAACTTATATTATAATACTATTTTTATTCCTAAAATGTATTTTTATTATTTAATTTATAATTTTTTTCTAATAAAGTAATTTGTTTTATTAAATTTCATAGAACTTTTCACATTTTTACTATTTTCTTTACTAATACCTATATACCACGGTACTTAAAATGTAAATTTCCCCCAATTGCGGCGTCTATGAGAATAGTTTATTGCTTGCCTTCTATTATTCTCGGTTTTGGGTTCTATTGTATTCTCCGGTCGAACAGGGTGAGGTATATAAAAATGAGGTGCATTAGAAAACTTTTAAAGAGAAGAAAAAGTGATTGATCACTCAGTACAAAATTTATCCAAATTTGCATTTTTACTAGTCTCTCTGCTTTATGAACAGACTTTAGTAGGTAACATTTTATACCTATAACACATGCATAAAGTGCCTTTATCGCCCTTGATGGCTTTCCCGAACTCCGCTTCGCGTCGTTCGTGTAACTGCCGTCGCGTGCGGAAAAGTATCACTTTCCGTACTTGTTAGGTAAATAACTATTACTTATACTCGCGTGCGGTAAAGTGCACTCATTTGAGTGCGGGAAGAGGTACTTTACCGCATTGAAAAAAAAAATCATAAATTTTGCTTAAAACTTTGTAATAAGTCCAGTGAACCTCCAGTGTCTAGTTATGTAAAAAAAATACCAGAAAATCACTAAATAAGTATTGTAATAAGCTAAACGTCATACCTTATTAAACGTCAGATTGTGAAAGATGTTATTTCTTAATAGATATTTGGATTGTAGTCCGTGATTGTAGGTATATACCGGACTGTTAACAGACGTCACATTTTCAAAAAATCAAAAAAAAATTTCATATTTACTTTAACGCATTCAGTGCAGTAAAGTAACTTTACCGCACTGAATACGGTAAAGTTACTTTACCCAAAAGAAGATTTGGAAAGGAATAAACTAAAAAAATAAAAAAAAAATTGTTAGAATTTTTCAAATTACTATGTTTTTTTAAGAGCATAAAGCGCGCTAGTAGGTAGGTAAAATTTTGTACCTTCCTGCCAAAAATACCGCGTCAAAACTCGTAAAAAAGAACTAGTGAAAGTTTAAAACTTGTCAAATATCATTAGTTAGAAAAAGGTTTTAAAAACAATTTATGATAAGAGTTGATAAGATTTCACCAGTATTTTAAAGGCTCTGCCTCCACTGGTTTTGGTAAGTTTTGAGCAGATTTTAACCAAAATTTAAATCAAAGTTAATAAGATTTCACAAGATAACATGAGAAAATCCACATGTTTTTAGCAGTTTTCAGCAGATTTTAAGAGAAACAAGTTGATAAGGTTTCAATGGATTTGACAAGTTTACATGTTTTCAGCAGTTTTGAGCAGATTTTAATAGAAGTATAAAATAACGTAATAAGATAAGAAAAATTTACATGTTTTTAGCAGATTTTAAGAGAAACAACATTCAGATTCACCAATTTTCAGATTTTAAACGAATCCATATTAAAAGTTATTGATAAGCCCGTTGAACATACATTTATATCTTATCATTGTTTAATATATAGAAAAGTTGGACAACCTTATGAACCAAATAGTTGACACTTTTTAGGCCAAATCGTGGGCACAATCATTAAATATCATTAAATATCTTGGACAAAATGAGTCGAACACTTTTTATTTCATACAGATTTTATTTTAAAAGATATCCAAAATGAAATCTTGTAAAATCTGTTAAAAACATCCCTTCATTTGTACTTTTAAAATCTCATCAAAATTCTGCTTGCTAAATCTTATGATATCTCCTGTGTCTGATATAAACTTACAAAATCTCTTAAAATATCTTGATAGTTAAATTTTGATTATATATTCTTTTTAATGATTTATGTTTATAGGTACTCATAACATCTTTTAAATTCGCATCTTGTTTGTCAAATGTGGTTCTACCTGCATGTCTACGTTCTACACTTTAATACTTATATAATCTTGTCAAATATTCACAACCCTTTATCCCATTTCTCATGAAATATTATAAAATCTTTTAAAAACTTCCCTTCTTTTAGACTTGTGAAATCTTGTAAAATCTCATCACATTCTTGTTTGCTAAACCTTATGCAATCTCATTTGTCTGGTAATAATGAAATTTTGTGAGTTTTCAATAGCCACAAATTATTTGAAAATTGTGTCTGGTGTAACATAATAAGAATTTTTCATTTTTGCAAGGTCAAGTTTCTTTAAAACAATAAAATCTCTTAAAATCTCATCAAGACTTGATCAGTTTTTAAGAGTTTTGAAGTGGTTTTTTTGGCAGGGCTAACACATGCATAAAGTGCCTTTACCGCCCTTGACGGCTTGCCCGAACTCCACTTCGCACGTTCGCAGCTGCCGCCGCGTGCGGTAAATAACTATTACAAGTTTGTTTCACATACCGCATGGAAAACATATGAAACCTGGTAAAACATTATACAAACTTTTCTAAAGGTGCAGTTAGACTGTGGTAGTGTAGTCGTCGTTGCATTGCAGCGGTAGTGATTTTTTTTCATAGATAATGCAGAACAGGATATTTTACAGATAAATAGTTAACAATATTTTTTGTTACACGCTTTTTAATATAATTTACCTTGTTTAATGTTTTAAACAAATATTGGTGATAATAGACCCTCTTGCAAAATGTTTGAACATGTTAAAAGATCCACCTTACATATTTCTTGTGTATTAACCAAGAAAGTACCGTTTTTTCTTAATATAAGTTCAAAATGCTTTAGTTTTAAAACTAGGGTTGATTGGGTACCAAAGATGGACAAGAAAATCATAGAAAAAAATTGGGTTCGGTCTGTCTGGCAGACAAGAAAAAAAATGTGGTATTTTTGTATTTGCATACATACATACAGTCAATAGTGTGTTCAGTGGTATTAGCGATAAATTAACAAGGTACTATACTAGTTATATCTGATCCGCTGATTAATCATTGGTTTATTATAATTGCGAAGAAATTAGAGCCTTTTTTCTAAGTGAGAAAAAGCGCTTACTTTTAGCATTACTTCGCTTGCATGGACAAATTATATCAAATAATTTACCTTCTTAATCCTATATATTGCTTTAGTAATAACCTTTAGAAAAGTTACAGTACCGTATTATCACAGTGGTTGTAGTGAAAAAAACTCACACAGAGATAGATAGACATTTTCGGGCGCGTATGAAAGAGATGGCATGAATACACCAACGTTAAGCATGGGAGTGATTTCGTGGAAAAGAATACAGTCGATCTTTGCAATAAAATAAAATGAAGAAGGTATTAATATTTACCTATGTCCCCATCCCCTGACCAACCGATGTTAATAATATTAATGTTACCTACCTACAATACGCAGTGGCGATACAGTAAACCCCCCCCCCATTTTTTTACATTAAACTATTAATTTTCTAAAATTTATTGTTACATTTATTGTTAAATCTCTAATTTCTGTACATTGAATATTTTTTAAACCAAAGAATATAAATACCTATAGTCTTATATAGTCAATATACATACTGCAATACCTACAGCTATCACGTATACTGCAATACCTACAGCTATCACGTAGAGGTGACCAAACTTTTTATCTCTAAATTTTTCTTTTTCGTCACTCTATCAAAATAGCAATAGCAATATTATAAATAAGGCGGTCGTGTTATTTTTATTACCCATAAATAAAAACTTAGTAGGTAGCGGCTATGTAGTGATCTAGAACTCTATTTTTAGCCATCCATACTATAGTATAGGCTAATGGGATTGGCAAAAAGAAAGACCTAAATATAAAATTTTTTTATGGTTAAGAAATTGAAAAAATCGCCACTTATCCCCCTGACTATAATTAGTTGTTTATCTATACATATAATAAATCTCTAAAAAGACCAGTTTTGTACATTGAATTGTACATTGACTATTTTTTTTATATTTTATTGTTTGACCAAACGAGATCTCAAAAATGCAATTTTTACAATTTTTGCTCGAATTTTTATCTGTATGTATGGCTGTTTGTTCCAGCATCACACATAGACCGCCCAGCCGATTTTGATGTGACTTTCACTATTGCATTCCTTGTGTCCCTAGGCAACACATAGGCATTTGTTTCGTCAAAATCGGTTTACGGAAACAAAAGGTATGGCATTTAAAGGAATAAAAGCGGGAAAAATGGGTGTTATAAAGTGGGTAATATTGAGGGAAAATGTTCTTTAAAAAAGTTACTTTTAAACAGTTTTATAAACAATTTTAGAAAAGTACTAGTTTGACGTAGAAAAGGGGAGAGGGGTAATATAGTACCGCTGTTTATTGTAGGTAGGTACCATTATTAATTACTAACTTCGGCTGATGGTCAGGGGATAGGGACATAAGTAAATATAATACTTTGTTCATTTATTGAAAATATCGATTGTCTGCATTTCCACGAAATAACTCCCATGCTTAAAGTTGGTGTGTTCATGCCACCTCTTTCATGTACGCCCGAAAATATCTACCTATCTCTGTGTGAGTTTTTTTCACTACACCCACCGTGCACCCCTGGTAATACAGTACTATAACTTTTCTAAAGGTTATTACTAAAGCAATATATAAGATTAAGAAGGTAAATTATGTGATATAATTTGTCCATGCAAGCGAAATAATGCTAAAAGTAAGCGCTTTTTGTCACTTAGAAAAAAGGCTCTAATTTCTTCGCATTTATAATAAACTAGAATGATTAATCAGCGGATCAAATATAACTACTCTAGTACCTTGTTAATTTATCGCTAATACCACTGAACGCACTATTGACTGGATGTATGTATGCAAATACAAAATTACCAGATTTTTTTCTTCCCCAAGTTTTATTTTGTCCATCTTTGGTACTCAATCAACGCTAATTTTAAAACTAAAGCATTTTTGAACTTATATTAAGAAAAATGGAACTTTCTCGGTTAATACAAAAGAAATATGTAAGGTAGATCTTTTAACAAGTTCAAAAATTTTGTAAGAGGGTCTATTATCACCAATATTTGTTTAAAACATTAAATAAGGTAAATTGTATTAAAAAGTGTGTACCAAAAAATATTTTTAACTATTTATCTGTAAAATATCCTGTTCTGCATTAACTATGGAAAAAAATTCAGTACAGCTGCAATGCAACGACGACTACACTATCACAGTCTAACTGCACCTTAAGAGATTTATTGACGTGGTTTTTTGACAGGGTGGTACAAAATTTCTTCAAAAGTTCTTTAGTTTTAAACGTCAATTAGTAGTTTTGTGTATTTTAAGTTTTTTAAGGCTTATTTATAAAATTGAATTTAAGGTTTACATGGGTATAATATTTATTTGAACTGATATTTTGCGACACCTTGTATGCGGTTTTATTATAAAGCAATAAGCAAGTGTCCGACCTAGAGGCAACAATAGTGGCTTAAATTATACTATTGCGGCTTTAGTGCTCTTTTGTTAGCACTGTAATTCACCCCTCGAATTTAGCTCGTATTAAATGATCGTTTAGATACACTTCGCGCGCTTGTCTTTCTGATCTCCCTCGTATCTACAAGGTGTGCAAACAAAAAAGTAGGATATAGTTTCACGGTTCTTTTTCTACCTCTGAGCCTTAGTCTTGGAATAAAAGAAGTAACAAAGGCTTGTAGTAAAAAAATAAGCAAAGAAATTTAAGTCATTCATAAATCACCTGGAAAATCATTGTCCTCTCCCTCCACTGGCACCTCACACAAGCTCCATCCACCTTACGTTTACCAACTCGATTCTACTAAAGCGGCAACTCTGATGACAAATGAATGGGGCAGCGTAGTACACGGTTATATATGTGACCCGCTACAAGTGCGAGGTTGTCACATTGTGTAGGTTTTATTCCCAATATATATTGGAAAATTAAAAAACGAGGGATATATATATATATATATATATATATATATAATATATAAAAAAGTTTGGGGGCATTACATACCCAAATGTCAAATACGTGTCCACCTTTTTTATGAACAGATGTGTCAAATGAGTGAAAATCAAGGCGACTATACTCACAGCCCTGACACGTGAGCCCAACATTTACAATATGGTGTGACGTCACGTGGGTACCGATTGAAATTTTATCGTATGATACTATATCTAGTTTAGTTTTATAGTTTGGTGTTTTTCCTTTGCTTTTAGTGCTTTTTTACAAAAATTTAAAAAAAATCGTATTTTTCACAATAAAGTTTATTTAAATATTAAAATCGTCAGTTTGTCTAAAAAATCACTTGAGGTTCTCTCAGGCAGACACTGCCCAGCAGACATGAATTAAAAAAATAATGCTTTTTAAGTACTGGCTTTCCAAGCTGCCAATAACGGCAAAGTACTAAGTAGGAAGTACTTAGTTTAGTATTGATTTGGAACAACGGCCAGCAGGTATATTTTTAGTACAGAACAAGCTGTACTTTTACTGTAATATTTTCTTTGTACTTTTTTAATAATGGTAAAAACAAAACCTTTAAGTACTAGGTAGAAAGTAGTTTCAGAAAAAAATTAAATAAAAATAAAACAACATGATCTCACACACTAATAGCCCAATACATTCTGAGGACACCTCCAGACCTATTTGGATGTTATCAATGTCCCACAAAAGTAGCATTTACGTCAAATCAAAACTCAACCCAACCCGCATAAAGTCAGAAGAGGACAATGATTATTAGAAGTATCACCATCATGTTCCTAAACATCTTCTTGCTGTTTATGTAAATATATATAATAATAGTATCTTCTATAACTAGCGCCATCTACTCATATTAGATGCAAACTAACTATTTTCTAACAAGATGCAACTGTTGTGGACAATACTTGCTGATTTTTCCTCTATTTTGCATGTTTGCCACTACTACTAATATGCTTGATTTTTTGTATTTTTTTTGTACATATTTTTTTATTTAATAGTTTGTTTATCTCTTGCTTAATTTTAATTCACTTGTTCAGACATACTTAGAAAATGATTTTTTGCCATTAACTCTGGCCGCACTTAGAATTTACAAAAATAAAGTACAATTTCTTGTACTTTTTGTTTCTTTTTTCGCAATTTTTTGAAATGTGCAAACTATACCATATAAATTAAAATAATAAAAAAATGCACAGAAACTAAAATGACGCTACCATTTTGTTAATAAAAAAGCGTTTATATGTGGGGCTCAACTTCGAGTAGAGGCGCCTTGAATACAAATAAGAGGCGCGTTTCTGCGAGGTTAACATAGTTACTAAATGCATTCGTCTGAGAGAGATCCAATATACCAGGAAAATACCGCCTGTACACCCTTCGACCCCGCTGTCTAACTACCTTTTTGAGATAGTTATCCCTGACAGATATGCGGGGTCGAAGGGTGTAAAGGCGGGTATTTTTTGTGATGGTGTAGTATGCTGGATCTCTCTTAGACGAATGCATTTAGAAAGAGAAAATAATAGTAACTATATTAAGCTCGCAGAAACTCGCCTAAGGTGTTTCTCTATAAGCGCGTTTCTGCGAGCTTAACAAAGTTATTAATGTTCTCTTTTTCTAAATGCATTCGCCTGAGGGAGACCCAGCATACCAGGAACATACCGCCTGTATACCCTTTGACCCCCTGTCTAACTATCTTTTTGAGATAGTTATCCCCTGACAGATATGCGGGGTCGAAGGGTGTAAAGGCGGGTATTTTTTGTGATGGTGTAGTATGCTGGATCTCTCTTAGACGAATGCATTTAGAAAGAGAAAATAATAGTAACTATGATAAGGTTGCAGAAAAGCGCCTTATGTTTTAAAAAGCAAACTAGTGGGTCTATTCTTGAATCGAGAGAAAATTTGCTGCCAGGGAGTCAATTATCTCGGTACTACGCATCTCATTGGTCCAAATCTTCGGATTAAATCTGTTCTCACTTTTGCCCCATATTGATTGAAAGCAATTCTCTTAGTTAAGACCAATAGAATTACTTTCTATCAATATCGGGCAAAAGTGAGAGAAACCGATTTAAACCGAAGATTTGGACCAATGAGATGCATAGTAGCTCCTGGGAGCAAATTGTCTCTCGATTTAAGAATAGACCCCCAGAGAATTTGAAAAATTGTAGGTAAATGATAAAATTGTTGTTTTACTTTTGTGAATTTTGAAAAATACAATCAACTTATACCTTTATGTCGAAATTATTTTTTTTTAATTGTTTTTGGTTTTAAAAAAACTGGCAGATTAACTTAAATTCATAGGGGCCTTCATAAAGTAAGGGATTGATTTGCGAGTCTGAATTAAATGTGCAAAACCTTTTGTAAGTACTAATTAATATAAAGGAGGTTTTTGTGATTATCTATATTAAATTTCAAATATCTTTATCTGCGCCATTATGATATACAATGTTAAAATGTTTGGTTCTAAAATTCTTTAGTACTTACATTTTTTACCCATTACGTCTTCACACAATAAATTATTCCCTCAAAATATAAAACATTTAATAACAATATCACAAGCTCAATCAAAGTTTAATCCATGTATAATCCCCTTCTAGTTCCTTAAATACGATTTGGATATAAAACGATAAGTGCAAGCTGCACCACGTTTTTACAACCCTATTTTCATAAAAACCAACCCCCATATACAGAGCAATCTAAACTAGTGATAATTTTATTTTAAGCTATAGCGTTAAAAAGAGACGAAAATAATCTGAAAAGCAGATTAAATGAAGCAAAATAGCCTGCGTTCAGTTTTTTTGCTTGTTGACCAGACGGCTTTGTCGCCTAGTTTACTTTTGGGATTTTCGCTCTATTTAGCCCCAAGGGACTCTATGGCTCTATAATTGAACCTTGAATATAGGTAATTTGCATAACATCTTCATCAATAAGACTTAAGATTCGTGCTAATGGAAAATTGGTGTAAAATATTTAATTTGTTAGGAAGTATAGGTTGTGTTGTGGAAACAGCTGTTTATACTTGTGACTACCACTCTCTGGCCAACACAGTATGTTACAAACTTGGGCCAACCGTCGCCTTGTGCTAATGATCATATAAGATGAAGAATTAGAAAGCATGTTTTTTTTCTTAATTAAAAAAAACATTTAAAATAAAAATTTTAAAGTTTCACAGAAAAAAATCCATACACCCGGACACCTCCAGGACTCTAATTCTTGAGCAGAGAACGACATAGATTTGTGTCGAATGATCCCACGTCGGATGCATTTCGTATTCTTGAGCGGTGATCGTTCATTCCATTCTATCAAAAATTGGGTGTTCCCGCTCCCCGACTCCAAAGCCAGGCATTGGTCCCATTTCTCAGGCAGGCATGTGCGTAAAATGTATAATTTTCTATCTAAAATTTTGAAGAGGTTTCAAGGAAAAACATATTTTTTTCGAGGGATGGGATCATTCCCCGGGATTGATCCCTTCTCTTGAGGGATCGATCCTTCTCTCGAGATTCAAGAATTAGGCCCCTGGAAAAACAAAATCCAAGGAAAATTATGATTTCTTGGAGGACCATAGTCTAGCGCCCAAGTTGTTATTAAACTAAAAGACCAAAAAACATTAAAAATATGTGGATGTAAGATCGAGCATTCTGCAATAAGTTACGATCGTTTGAAGGCTATTAACAAACTTTACTTACGACCAACCCATAATACTAGTTTAACGAGCGTCCTAACACGACTGTAATGGACCATTTACGCTCCTAAGATAATAATGAGGCTGATGTAAATCGTGAGAGGACGCGCCATGCGATGAAACTTTCTTTCATAAGGACACTGATTGACGCAAAAATGTAAATTATTATTCTATATTTTTAACAAAAAAACAAAATTATTAAATATATTTTCCTACGAGCGTGCGGAAAAATGCTTTTTTCGCATTCCATTCATTTCCGTGCGGAAAGTGCCACTTTTCCGCACGCCGTGCGGAAAAAAGAAATTCGGCAAGCCGTGCGCGAAAAAAATTTTTCACGCACGCTGTTGAGCAAAAAAAAAATTTCACGCACGCTGTTGAGTAAAAAAAAATTTTCACGCATGCTGTTGCTCAGTGATTAATCAGGAAGACTTGAAGTCGACAATGGCATTAAGCAACATAAGCAGTGGTACTTTCAATGTTACCGTGATTAATAACTACCATAAAAATTAATTTTTTAAGCTTCTTAAAGTTTAGTTCTGAATAAAACATAAAATTCGTACAAAGAAGAAGTTAAAAAACCTCCAAATCAGTTACTTCAACCGAAAAGAAACTAAAAAACAAAAGATCAAAAGATCTTGGGTGGAAATAACGAAAATTCAAACTTGGATGAGCATCCCACAAGGAACACACAAATGATCAAAGCGAAAAGAGAAATGATTAAACGATGTTTCGCCCTGAGTAACCAGCGTGGGCTCATCAGTAGTTTCACTGGTCACCCTCCACTATACATCATTAAACACCATCATACACTTTGATTTCCAACCTTGAACCACTCACAAATAGGCATCGTTTTGCACTGGTACTTACTTATCCAAGTTACCTGATACGAATTCGTCCTGGCGTGTTAATATTTCCAGTAGGATTATGCTCCTAAGGCAATTAAAACAAAGAAGAAGTTAAAAAACCTCCAAATCAGTTACTTCAACCGAAAAGAAACTAAAAAAAAACAAAAGATCAAAAGATCTTGGGTGGAAATAATGAAAATTCAAACTTGGATGAGCATCCCACAAGGAACACCCAAATGATCAAAGCGAAAAGAGAAATGATTAAACGATGTTTCGCCCTGGGTAACCAGCGTGGGTTACCCAGGGCGAAACATCGTCGGTTTTTTAAACGGAGGTTTTTTAAATTCTTCTTTGTTTTAATTGCCTTAAGAGCATAATCCTACTGGAAATATTAACACGCCAGGACGAATTCGTATCAGGTAACTTGGATAAGTAAGTACCAGTGCAAAACGATGCCTATTTGTGAGTGGTTCAAGGTTGGAAATCAAAGTGTATGATGGTGTTTAATGATGTATAGTGGAGGTTGACCAGTGAAACTACTGATGAGCCCACGCTGGTTACCCAGGGCGAAACATCGTTTAATCATTTCTCTTTTCGCTTTGATCATTTGTGTGTTCTTGTGGGATGCTCATCCAAGTTTGAATTTTCGTTATTTCCACCCAAGATCTTTTGATCTTTTGTTTTTTTTTATAAAATTCGTAGTTTTGACTATTTTTTCATTTCTAGTCTGCTAGGTTTAACTAAAATAATGACAAAATGTTGTACCTAACGCGTGTAGAAAAGTATAACTTTCCGCACTTGTTAGGTAAATATAAATTATTGTATAATATATAAAAAATAAAAATTTTCAAAAATTTAGACATTTCTTAAAATAAAAAAAAAAATTCGTAAAAAAAAATTTCAGTAAAAAAAAATTCAAAATTCTAATAAATTTTCAAAAACTTAAACTTCACAGGTTTGTCCTAATTCTCTTAGAAACAGTAATGTTGCATAAATAATAAAAAGTATATGTACTTCGTATGAGTGTTTAGATGTGGTATTTTTAATCATTTTTGATATTTATAATGAAATTTTCATTGGTCGTAGGTAAAGTATTAGTACACTAACTCGCATGGTATAGCTCAGATGGCTGGAATGTTATAGCTCAGATGAATTAAGACACTCGCCCTCGGCACGCGTCTCAAACTTCGCGTGTAATGACCAACATAACATGCTTGTCATGTAAACTACTATTTCTCACTTTGGGGATAAAGTGTTCACTTTTTATATCCTTATTTTAGGTATAAAAGTGTCAGTTTTTACACATGTCGCCACTAGACTTTATAACATTTTGCTAAATTTCAGACACTTAATAATTTTTTATGATTTTATATCAAAGAAAAGTACGAAAAATAGCGAAAAGTTCTTGATTAAAGTGTATTTTTATCCTTTGGTATATAATCATAACTTGTTCTAGCAGTGGCACACCGAGGGGGAGGGGCATATAAGGAATAAAATACAAGAGTCGGGATTTTAATTTTTAACAGAGAACTTTAAAAAATCATAAATTGCAAACAAAATTTTTCGTCTGCGGCGCTATAATACATTTTTCGTTCGTTCATGACCGCTATGAAAATGGTCTTTTTAATGTAATTTTATCAAAACATTTTGCCTGAGATTTGGTGTCAAAAATGGCATTTTAAGTGTCATTTTCGCAAAAATTTTCACCTGTGGCGCATTTAAGCATTTTTACAAACAAATTTCTAAGTCACAAAATGCATCTTAAGGCTATAGTTTCTCCCCAGATTTTAAGTAAACATAAGTACAACTGGCAAAAAAAAACTTTAATTTTTTAATCTTTGCCAGAGTGGGAATTTGGGAGACACACACAGTTCAAGTGTTGGCCAATAGACCGCAGAATTTATACGATTCCATGGTAACTGTAGGTGTTTTGTCAACAAACTTTAAATCGGGCCGCAGTGGGACAGAAGAGTATTTTTACGTTTTTTGACCGAAAACCATTCGAGGTTATGTCTTTTTTTCAAAAATGGGTTTTCAAAAACATTGTTCTAAAACAAATATGAAACCACTCCGCGTGTGCGGTCGTCCGCCGAAAAAGGCCTAGCGCTGCGCGGACATTACCCCGAGTCTATCAAAGAACCAAGAGAACTTTACTGGCTCGCCGGTATTACTAGGAATTCGCATAGAAACATTCGGCGTCCATAACCCCACATAATTTTGTTTTTTTTTTGTACTAGTGAAATCTTGGAGTGTAAAGGATAGATTTTAGAACCTCAGTTTCAAAAACACACGGATACTTGAGTACTAACAAAACAGGTCAGTAAAGCTCCATTTAAAGGTTGGAAAAACTAGCTAGTCGTTGACGCTCCTTTTTAAAATAGAATAGGATTATTTCGTCTAGCGCCAGTAGCCGATTTTTAAATCTAAATGCTTTTAAGTTAACCTGTTGTCGGTATTAGCTAGCGGGAGTGTTTCCAATTCAATTATAAATGCAACCTTAAACTTTACACCCAGCAGGTAATTCTGCAATAAATGGTTTTCTCTTATTTTAGTATTTTACTCGGTTTTTTAGCGGCGCAGAACGCGAAAAGTAACCTAACCCCAAATTTTTGACCCGGTGCTAAAAATCTCTGGTGTCTCACTGTGGATAAACCTAAATAAAGTCTCCGCGTTGCCATGGAAAACAAATTCAATGACGTAAAATTTTGCAAAAAAAAAAACATAGTTAAATTGATTTCCCGTACAGTGTTCCTAAAAACAATTCCCCAGATTGTAACTGCGACCTTAAGTTTTATTTTCTCAAAAAAATTTGCCTGCGGCGCATTGAACCATGATTTTGCCATCAAATATTCGGTAAATGAACAATTTTAAATGTGGTTAACACCCCCCCCCCTTCTACATTTGAGCCCAGGTCCGCGCTTTTAAGCACCTGTATCCTTATATCAATTATGGTCACATTTGTACCTCAAATTAAGATTTCTGTATTATTTATCCTTAAAACCTACTCGAAGCCAATTCCTCGGTGCGGCACTGGTGGTAGTCTTTATTATATTTACAATAATTGTGAACAAAATATCCGTGTCAAACCTGGCATATTCCGAATTCCAGTTCATGTTGTTTAAAAGAACTAAAATTTTGGGAGTATGCCTTAGTTTAACTAAATTTTTGAGTCATATTAAGAATGCATTTTTAAAAAGATTGCTAAAATCTGATCCCTCTTTGACCGATTTTAAAGCATGTAATCTTTGTGACCATAATTTAGAAATAAATTTTAAAAATTTTAAGTTTTTTTAAGTGATGAACAGTATTATACAGTTTCTATTTATAAACAAGTTATAGAGAAAATCATTTCGAACATAAAATCAAGGTTCAATAACGAGACTAAGGATTTTTGACCTGAACATATTCATACCAAGTTTTATACAACGTGAAGCCAAAATCAAGGGAAAATTAACTAATGTTGTTTCCAAATACTATAAACTGTTTGATTAATCCAAAAGACAAATTCTTGAACTTTTAATGGGAGAAGTCAGTATTTGGAAACAATATTGGTCAGAAGTAGGCAAAAGCTTAAATCACAACATATTTGATAATTACCCCCCATCCTGGATTTAAATTTTTTACGAAAACATTTACAAATTCAAAAGTAGGGCCTAAATTTTTCATTTTTACGGTATTAGTTTAATTTTGTGTTAAAAATGGCATTTGTAGTGTCAATTTCTTACAAATTTTCTTTGCGATTTTAGTTTAATTTGACTCAAAAATTGCATTTTTAATGTAATTTTCTCAAAAATTTTCGGCGTATTTAAACATTTGTTAAAACAAAAAATGTATGAAATAAACAATCTTAGTACTCCCACCTAGATTTTATGCCAACTCCGCGCTTGTAGTTACTAAGTTTTGTTTGCATATATTGATAGCAAAAAACAAAGTGAATCTCGTGTCCGCAAATAAAAATTAAAGTAACACTCGAATCCCGACACCCACAGACCTGTTTCATCCTTATTAGGAATCATCAGGGATTCATAGGATTGTACCTGGCAGTTGAAGCTACACAGGCACCATGCACACCTCGCGAATTTAAAACAAAAAGTTTGTAATCGTAATGAAGTGAGAAACAAAAACGCATTGTCCGATATGCCACGAGTGTTACTTTAATTTATATTGATATCTTCCTCATAAAAGCTATGCTTTTATTCTAGTTTTTTTTCGTATCGAAATCGCCCCCCCCTTTTTCAAATGGCTGGAACCGCCACTGTTACAGTACGGCGACTCTGACTCCAGCTCTAAATGCTCATCAGAGTTTGCGGAAAACAATCACCAAAATATGACGCACTTACTGTCGAAGTAAAAATATTCAAAGCACTTGTTCTTCGCCCCGAACCAGCGCACGTGCCACGCACCTTGCGGGCAAAAACTGGCAAAACGGCACGTGGCAATTTTCCCTGGCACGTGGCTCTTCCCAGGCTTCAAGAGGCAGATAATGTTGTCGCACCGTTTAAGAGGGTGTTTATACGATTTGTTGATGGCAGACAGATGCTTACTCGGTCTGGCATCGGCGGCAGGAGATTGCAGAATTCAATGGTGGAGGCGGGTAGAAAGTATAATATTCAACAAAAAAAAATCAACTTTATCTGGTGTACTTAGTTAAAGCTAGAATTTTGAGGTAGCTACTAGTCGATGCGCTACATCGGGCATTTTAGCCATATTGGGCGTTTTATGAAAGAAGCAACACCTTTTGTATAATTGTAGTATATTGGGACTCCCCAGATTATTTAGGGAGGAGATCCACCCCTACCCCTTGCGGTGAAGGTAAAATGATTCCCTAAATGTTAAATTTTTCAGTTTTTTGCCAATGTCTCAAAAACTATAAAAAAAGTTGTTGTTACATATTTTGTAATAGACATAAAATTATCTTTAATTGAGATTTGGAGGGAACTTTGGGGTATACTTTACTTTTTTCTGTACCCTAAAGTGCAGTTAATGTAACCCACTTTTTAAAAAAATTTTTAAGAATTTTCTTTTTAAATTGCAAAAATTTTACCTGCGCTATAAACAACATTTTTATTGTTACAATTTTAAGTAGCTTTTTTTTTGGCAAAAACGCGTATTTTTGGTATAATTGTCTCAAAATTTTCTCGCACGGACGCACATTGTGCTTTTCAATTCATTACAACCAGGCCTCCAAGATCCAATGGCTAGTCCAGAAACATACAACCTGCGAACATTGTATTTTGAACGGTCTTCTTTCAGTAACTGCTACATTTTCGCAGGTTCCGATTTTTATGTCCTGCTCGCAAATTTCATTCTTATTCATATTTGCATCCAGGCGGCGCTCTGCATATAGCCATGCCAATATCTCGAGTTATTTGACGACGAAAGTTGTTTAAATTCGCTTATGCTTATGTTATGCTTCATACGCCAGGCATAGTCCTATGTTAACCTGATGATTTCTAACAAGGATGAAACAGGCCTGTAAGTTTCTATACTATCCATTAGATCTTGGAGGGCTTCTTTTTATTTATTTTTCACGGAGAAGAAATCTAATTTTCTTAAAACTACACAATTTTTCTTAACCAATCCATAGTACATCAATTTCTTCCACTTTCCATTTAAAAACAATCGATTAAATCTAATGAAAGTAATTTATCCAGTGTCGCTGGCACACGACTCTTACTAACTCTACCCCTCTCATATTAATTTAAGAGGCAAAGTTAAGTCTGTATCAATCAACCCTCCCGAATTTTCCCCTAATATATAGGGCCTGCCGCCAGCAGGACCCACCCGGAAACCTACAGGTGCAGATATACGCTTCTATCAGCAACGACATCTTCATGCTTTGGTGGCCGTTCAAGAAGGGATTTTGCATTTTGATTGGACCCTATTGTCCGATGATTTTTGAGACCTTTTGTCCGTTATTGGGATGTTTTTTCAAGTATATTATTGTAGAGTCGGCATATGTTGGTATAGATCTGGGAAGTGATATCTAATAATGTTTTGGGTTTTTTTGTGATGGTTTAACTAAGCATACTTTAAGGTGAGGTGAAGTCCTTAATCAAAATGATAACAAATCTGGTTATCAACACAGTTGGTTTAAAACATGACTTCCGTGGTTAGAGCTGAATTTAAAATAAACTGAATCATCTTGATGATAATTTTTTTTTTTATTTTTTGTATTTTATTTTAATTATTTAGTTTTAATATAATTATTTGTTTTTAAATTATTGCTTATACCCTTTTAGGATTTTTATGCCGTGTTCATTTAGTAATTTGGTAGTTGAACGATAATAATCTGTTTTATCTGACTTCCCTTTGAAATATGAAAAAAAAGTAGTGGAATTATATATTCAGCCTCTATCACACAATCAACGTAGTTTTCTGTCTATGAAATTAGGAAATATTTCTTTAGTTTAACTTAAATCTACTGCATGAGTCACAAGTTATAAATTTATAAATATTATATTAACCCCCCCCCCTCCCTCCGTCAACCACCACACCAACATATATTTATCCTCTAAAACTAGGAAATATTTAGTAAACCCCAAGTCTAAAAACTGCATATTTTATTCAAAGATTATGAGTTTCAAATATATCAGCCACCACTCACCGTATTTCGGGGGATACTTACCCGCTAGGTAAAATTTTAAGAATACTGACCCAGATCTTTAAAAAAAAAACACTTAAAACTTCCAAAACTTTGTTCCTAATTCTGATATAACCACGTGTGGCTTTTAAAAACCCACCCTTATTGTGGTGCGTTTATTCAATCACCCCCTGTTTGACAGAAAATACAAAGTTAATGAAACTATCAAAGCGCAAATAATTCGTAATATAATCCTGATCAATCAGCGTGGTAGAAATCGCCCCACCCCCTATCTTTGTAACCCCTCTTATTACCTACATCATCCCTCATTTTTTGTCCGTATTATAGTCCAAAAGATAACCGAGTAATATGTTGGCAATTTGGAACCTTTGGTTGCACTAAAACAAAGTTATGATTGTTTTCCACAAACAAAAACCGCACTTTTTTGCACTCGACTCGCGTGTCGCTAACAACGTTAGCATCATCAGGAGACGATAGAAAACGCGCGTCGAGTGCAAAAAAGTGTAGTTTTGGTTTGTGGAAAACAATCATAACTTTGTTTTAACCGAGTAATACTTTAATATAACTATAGAATCATATCAGAATATTCGATTCTATAAAATAAACCGGAGATATAGTAACTTTTAACCGAATAGAAAAGTTTGTTTTAAGAAAAATTTGTAAACATATCAGTAACAAAACTAAAATATCGAAACTTTTTTTTAGCATGTTAATGTTTGGTTATTTCGTTGAATTTGGCACTTGGATGTACGTACAATTTAAGCTTCCCTACTCTATAGAGTATGGAAGGGTAAAAATATTTTCCAAAATTACAATAAATAGGCAAATTTTATGCAAAATTTTAACCGGTTACTATTTGTTTTCAATTTTAAAAGAGTGTTCAGTTTGAGTTTTGTCGCTTACATGATCTTTGCTTTTTTTTTTCATCTTTTGGACACCTTCGTGACCAAAACATTTTCTAGATGGTAGATATTCCTTGCTTTGGTCATAAAGTGTGCTTCTGTGAACCGATTTAGATGGGAATCCAAGGAATTCAGCAGCGAAACTTCCATCGAAGTTCATTAAGACAGACAAAAATTCTAAAAATTGGATTTTTGGTATCTATATGTATATGATTTGGTTTGAAGCATCAGATACCAAAAACTTTAAAAAAATATTTAATGTTCTTTCTAGAGATTTACTGTAAATTTATAGATAATTAAAATGACATGGAAATGAAAGCCCTAAGCTATAATAAAACTTATGTGGTAAACTTTTTTCTTAAGTTTTGTCCTTGGTGATCATGTTCACCACCACAAACCTAAATATTCTACAAACAACAAAGAAGGGATCAACATTTTTATAGAAGTTTCTGCTTATGCACAAATTTAAAACCGTTCAAAATCTACTTTCAAAAAATTGAGGCTATAGTTTCGCTCTATATAATAAAAAAAAACTATACCTAAATTTTGCATATAGTTTTTTGACAAATAATTTCTAAGCATATGGGACTAGTTAATAAATCAATAAGTACTCGAAAGTATAATAAAATCAAAATTTTATATTGTTGTGGTGGCCGCTATCCGCCGCTTCTCTTGACAAGTGGGAAACTTCTTCATTTGTAAAACTTTTTTATGTGTAAATTTGATTTTTTTTTCCTATTGACTAAGCACCACAAACCTTATAACCAAAAAAATAGACTGATGATGTATTTGACAGTTTGGTGCCAGAAGCAGTTGGCAGAAGCAGTTGGCAATGCGCCAAAATCCCTATAACTACCAACTGAGAAGCACAAATAACACTAGACGCGGCTAATTGTGAAAAAGGCTCTGGCATAATAAATTTGCAATTTTTTTAACAATAATCTTAAATAATAGCCCCCCCTTCCCTTAAAAAAAATCACCCTGTCTGTTCGGTACTCTGTGTTTATGCAGGCAAATAAAAATAATAGTTCAAATAAAAGTTGAGCGTATGGGAAATAGTGTAGGCGTTTATATAGCAGAAATAAAAATAGAAAGATGGGCAACTTTTATTATCTGAAAAAAGATTTCCGCATAACCTCACTTTCAGATTTTTTTTGCATTTTTTGGTTTGGTTTAGGCAGATACCTATTATTTAAGAAAACAGTATGATTGAGTTTAGTTTAATTTTTTCAATTATTGAAGCTGTGTGCTGATTGGTTCAGTTATTTTTATTTTCTAGAAGGTGTATATTTATGGGTCAAGGGATTTGGTTAATAAAACGTCCTTTTTTTGAAATGCCAACGTTTCGCAAAATTTATTTTTATATATTGAAATGCCGACGTTTTGCAAAATTTATTTTTATATAAATTTTGTGAAACATTGGCACTTCAAAAAAAGGACATTTCATTAACAAGATCCCTCAACCCATAAACATACAGCTACAAGAAAATTAAAAATAGGATCGTTAAACCATTCTGCCAAGTTATTTTTATTCAGCTGTATAAACCAAAATTATTTATTTTTATTTTAATTTTTGTTACTTTAATTTTTATTTGCCTGTATAAACCCAGCCTTAATATACATACCTTGAATTTTATTTAACATATCTTACAATTAGCTTAAATAAAAATAAATTTTATTTGTAGAAAATAATTATTTACAAAATACCATCAAAAAAGTTACAATACAAAAAATACTTAAAAGTAACTTATTTACAAACAGAAACTACTTATTTTTAATTAAAGATAATATATAAAACAACCTATTGATGTTTAAACAGTACAAGTTTTGTTAAAAATTTTCGGACCTTTTCTCCTGATATACTTTCATTAATTTTATTTGCAGAGCTATGACTCCTCAAAGTGCTGTATGTTTTAATGATTGCTTCAACTAAAAGCTGATCAAAACAGAGTCTTTGGTATTTAATAACAGTCTTAGAGTCTCTTCAAATGCTCAGTAACCACTTTCTACTAATAGCAGCATCTGGTGGAAACCTATTGAAAGAAATAGAAAAACAATAATTAGACTTTTTCATTATTACGATACTTAATAATACTGCCATCAGCTGATGAGCGATTCAATAAACCCTTTTTCATAAGGCATACTGCTAATACAGGGTGTCCTAATTAACATGGGACACTATTGCTATCTCAGTAATTATAAGAACTACAAGGTTAAATTTATTAAGATTAAATAAGTTTTTAAGCTCATAGTTTTAAGTATTGCAATTTTTTGACAAATCTCTTTTAAAGAATTTATGTTTCTTTCTTTCTACAAAATGCAACCTGTCAACAATGTTGATTTTGGT
The DNA here is from genome assembly GCA_963921995.1 of Oxystoma pomonae. Lineage (NCBI taxonomy): Eukaryota > Metazoa > Arthropoda > Insecta > Coleoptera > Brentidae > Oxystoma > Oxystoma pomonae. The sequence goes on along the minus strand of OY998166.1, from coordinate 85,200,114 downwards.
GTATACTCTATAGTTCATAGGTTTATTTCCAGTTTTTATTAAATTAGTAGTAGCAAGTAGTAGGGCTTGAGAGAGATGACTTTAGAAAACAATTCACAAGTGCATGCGAGCTAAAAGTACAAAACAACTGCGAATTTTGAGCTTCTGGTTCACATTTTATCAAAATGCTTATTTTTCTCTGATTCAGAAAGAATTATTCTATAAAATAGTCACTTTTTTATTCTTTCCCATTTCTCCAAAATTTTCATTTATAAAAAAGTAGATTTCTTGTTCGTGAAAAATAAATAAGAAGAAAGGTTCCGATAGCCACGAACCTTTCTTTTAATTTTCATTTATATTAACATTATGCTCTATGGAAAAACGGTTTGTCCTATGGCAAACATCTGGCTCAAGTGTTTTGCCATGAAGGCATGGATCAAGATGTATTCTTGAGATGAGGCCTCCCAGTAAACACAGAAATATTCTAGGAATATTCCTCTTAGATTATATCTTCGGTTTAAATGCAAAATCAACTAAGTCACTTTTTTTCACAAGAGAAAAATACAATTTTTATACTAGCATTAATTTTACACTTATTTTATCCATATAAAATTGAAAATTCTTAAACTAAAATAACCAATTAAATGCAGCACTTGCACAGAATTTAATATCGCCTTTTCTTAAAATTTAACGATTTTGCCTTTCAACAGACAATATAAATGTGATAAAAATTGATTACAGACGAGGATTTTTAAGTACAGTTAACATGAGTGGAATATTCTTTTTTTTTAATATTCCTGTAACATTCTTAGAACCTTCTTTAGATTAAATTTTATAAACAAATATTTTTAGCACAGGAATATTTAAAAAAAATATTAATAATTAATATTCTTATCATATAAATAGTATGCAATAAATTTATATCACCCTTTTATCACCTAATATGAATATCCTTCGAATATTAATATTCTTACTTACTGGGCTGCTACTGCGAACAAATTCTGCATGTCTCTATATTTTTTCACACAAGTCAAAATAAGGCTGGGTTTACCCAACTTTTCATATTGATAATTTAAAATTTTAGTGCTAGTATTTCTGTCTCTTTATTTTAATAACAAAGAAAAAAAAATAGACATATGGAATTAGCACAAAGTTATAAATTATCAATTTGAAAAGTTGGGTAAACCCAGACGTGAAAAGGGTGAGAAATGTGCGGAGATTTTTGAAATCCAAACCAGTGAGTACTCCCCGAAATTTGTGAGTGAGGTGGAGATATACAAAAGTACACAAGTAAGAAGGGGTGTACTCCCTTCTCACACTTTCAAGAATCCCCGCACTGGTGAGCTGTAACCACCTCATGGGCCTTTAAGAATACAGGCAATGATCGCAGAAGTATTAAAGAAAATTGGCAAAAACAGGAATTATTTACCCTTACCTGTGATAGGAAAACGTATTTCCACTCGCATAATTGCTGTTGTTGCAGCCGACAACAAAGCACTTCATGATGCAAAAGGGCACAGAAAAAGTATATTAAAAACACAACACGTTAAGCAAAAACCAAGCAAAAACTTCTTCATCTTCTTCTCGGTTACTATGGATTCGCGTCTTTACAGACGTCTATCCAAAGCAAAATCCTCGAAAACCAAGAAACGAAAATAAAGAAAATGACGAATCTACTAACGTCAAGACCATCAAACGCAGTGCTACCAACCAAAAACGTGGATAAAGAGAAAATAAGTTGTCACGTCATGACACTGTTTACACTGCCCCTTTGAAATCAAGTTAATTGAACAGTTTTTTAAACAAATTTTTTAAAATACTCAAGAAACAGTGGTTTTATATTTTTTCTTAAATTTCGTCAAGCAGTGCTTGTTATATATTCATCAAATACTAAAATATTGGGTTTGCAACCACAACAAATTTTACTCAAGTCGGTAAAATATAGCACCAAACTATCACTTCCATGAGGCAGTCATTTATTGGGAGAAAACCCATAAGCATTAGCAGTCTATTTTTTGGTTATAAGGTTTGTACTAAGCACATACTACTTTTTATTATACGTTACACCATAAATTTTTTTAAACACTCCAACCAAGCTCTTTGTTACAAGAAATGTATATTTTCTTTTTAAACAATAAATTATTGAATTGAATTGAAGTGGGAAACTTCTTTCTTGTTATGTGCCTCTACCCTCCAGCGCATTTCACAGCCCCATTTCCCATTTCTGACGTCACAATCGCGCTTTTGACTTCACAACTATGAAATCTTCTGATGCCTACTTCTGAATGCAGCTTTAGTTTCGTATTGACGAGGCAATACTTAACCATGAACCCTTTTTCAAGTCCCAAGTAAGTTTCAAATAAGTCCCAATGAACTTCTCCCTCTCTCCCTATCTCAAAATCCTTCTGTTAAAAGGAACATTTTATTTCTTATCTTGTTTCGATGCATTTCTTTTTCACATGCACAAAAACTGTTTTTTGTTAATTTTGAGGTCAACGTTCAGCTGGCTTCGGGATTATTCCGTTTATAATTTACACTAACGCGTAAATTATACTTCGATTGGGCACATCCTATTAGATACACCAGGTAGTGATACTTCGTAGCACATCATAGGCAAGTTTTAGAGATAAGAAAAATATACCGCCATGGCAGCGGGCCTGGGGTCGTATTTTCGAAACCATACGAAATTATTCGCATGCGACTACTTCCGTCTCTTCCTATACCGTATAGAAAAGGAGGCAAAAGATATGCCGATATGCTGATTCATGGGTAGTACGTGCAAGAATAACCAGTTTTTCATGCGAAACAACACGAATGCCTCCACCCACTCGTGCAATATTGCGTTAAACCAGTCGAATTCGAACGCGGTCCACACATACCGGCTTATCTTTCGCCTCTCATTTCACATGGTATAGAAAGAGACTGACATAAAAATTGTTGATTATTCAGTATACGTATGCGGATATTTTCGTATGGATTCGAAAATCAGACCCCTGATCTCTGCTAGGTACTTCAGTGTATTTCTTGCGCTGTCATGCGACTAGTTACGGTAAGGCACGCGCGAATTGTGAAAATACGCTTTTAAAGAAATAATGTAATAAAAGAAAACGTGAAAAGCAAATGGATTACCTAAAGAGGAAAAGGAGGAACCTGGAACAGGAAATGAAAAGGGCAGCAAACTGTCAGTTTTTAAACTATGGAGTAAGACAAATATTATGCTTTTGGCTAATATTTTTTGGTATGGGTTTGTTTATTCTGTAAACACACATTGTTTTTATTGCGCGTAAAATCTTAAACCCTGCACAGTGTCTGACTTATGCCCGCTAAATTAGTCTCAATAAAAAACTCCAAATGTTTACTTACTGGCACGTCGTTTTTTCATATATTATATGTGACGACGAATCTGACAGAACGAATAAAATGCCGAAAAAATTTAACAAAAGAAAACGTGAAAAGCAAATGGATTACCCAAAGAAGAAAATGAGGAAAGGAAGGGAAAAGGAAGCGTCGTTATTCAAGTAAGTAAGGCGCATTGTCAGTTGTAAACAGTGGAGTGAGACAAATATTAGGCTATTGGCTAATATTTTTTGGCATGGGTTTGTTTATTCTGTAAACACACATTTGTTTTTATGATTCATAGAAACTCAAACCCTGCATAGTTTTTGCGCATTCTTTCGATGTTTTTTTGCAGTACCAGAATAGCATGTGCGCTAAAAGGACAAAATAATGTTTTAATCAGTGATATATATGCATTATGCTAAATATGTTCTAACAGTAACCTTCTTGAGTAGTATTTCCTTAGAATATGCTAAGAAAATACTTAGAAGCTCACCCTTTTGTGGTACTTTTATGGTACCAAAATAGCATGTGCGCTAAACGAACCCAAAAATGTTTTAGAATTGATATATTCTTTGCATGTGTTAAAGATCAAATGGTACACATACACTTATACCATTTGCTAGGGATATCCTTAATGGTATATATTTAAATAGTGTTTACCAAGAATATGCTAAAGATGTGCTCAAAAGGACATCCTCAAAAGGAGGTTTAACGCATATGCTATGCATGTAAATGTTCTTTCATTGCTATATGGCTAACCTCAAAAACTACCAGCTGAGTTTTGTTGTTTTCTCTCAACTCTTTCAAGAAACTAGTTCGTCTGGATTTAATTTTAACTTTGCGAAGAAAAAGACATTCTAAGATTGAAGGCTATGTAGTCAATGCCTCGCGCCGTAGCAAAATATGATTTATTTTTATTTTTAAATAAAAAAAAAATCGGCTTTAAAAAAAACTGTGGTTATGTTAGTATCTGTCAATTGCCTTCTTAGTTTTTTTTTCTGTGGGACAATTGACATCCATCGGTGCTGACGTCACTCCATCAATTTCACCAAACTGATTCAATCGTCACCAAGTCGGTGAATTTCAGTGGACTTTAAAAACTCGCCCATATTAAATGATATAGATAACGGAAAACTTAGTAACTGAGAAATTTCATACTTGTGAGGTCAAATGCGCGATTGTGTCGTCAGAAATGGGATATTGCAACTGTGAAATGCGCTGAAGGCACGTTACAACTGAGAAATTTCCCGCTTGTGATGCCAGAAGTGCGAAATGAGAAGTGAACTGGCGGATAGAGGCCACCGTATAAAACAGATATCTCTTGGACTATACCGGTCCTTTTGATGGCAGAAAAAGGAACAAGTGCACCCTTTTGTACATTAATTTTGCATTAACATAGGGGCGTGGCGAATCAAGTGATACGCTGGGTTTGCATTGCAACCTGATCAAGAATACGCACTTGCTATAGATGTACAGGGCTGTATCAGAAAAATTGATTTTGACACAGGACGAAAATCATATAAGTAATCTTAAACAAATCTATATAAATGTCAGTGTTGCTAACCCAAATTTATAAAATTACACACAAGCCGCTAAAAAACGCTAAAAATGCCATATCTACAAGAAAATCAGAAATAAATTACACCTATTATCTAGGACTGCAAGAAATCAGGATAAGTTCTTTTGCCAAATCTTTTTTTTTAGCATTTTTATTAAAATATTTACCAAACGCACACTTTTCATTAAAATGTTCACCAAAAGTACACTTTTTATAAAATGTTTACCAAACGCACACTTTTTATTAAAATATTCACCAAAAGTACACTTTTTATAAAATCCTTACCAAACGCACACTTTATTTAAATGTTCACCAAACGCATAATTTTTATAAAATATTTTCCAAACGCACACTTTTTATTAAAATGTTCACCAAACGCACGAAAATTATGTAATTACACACCAGTTGGTAACACTGCTATATCTATACATTTTCCAAATTCTATCTCTCTTTATTTGTTTTTCCTAGTATCACACAAAAACTACTAAATGGATTTTGATAAGAGTTTCAATACTTTATTTCATTAAAATCGGTTTAGAGGAACAAAGGTTATGACCGGGTGTTCGACTGGACAATACCCTCTCCCCATAGCCCGTGACAGAGAATCCATTAGTTCTTTCTGTCAACATGGCGCAAAAAGTCGATAAAAGGACACTAAAACGCCAGGAGTTGATCGCACTAAAATTGGACCAGGTACAAATTGTGCAAAAATTTCAGATAATTGTATCAAGAGAACCAACAAAAATGTGGGAAGGGAAAAGGGGGAGGGATAAAGTTACAATTTTAAGACCGCGCGCGAACGAAGTTGCAGGCAATAGCTAGTAATTAGTATCCTGGGTCCAAAGAGAACTTAAAACTGAAAAAAAACCTACTGGAGGTGAAAAAAAAACTATAATAATTAGTCGATATTTCATCTCCTAATTCCTAGCACTGTACTGATGAGCACCACAAGTGGGAAACCCGGATCTACGGTTACCATTACCATTTTTAAAGGAAAGCTCGTTATTTTTAGTTTTTTGTTATTTAGATCCTTTTTCAATTTATTAGCTCCATAGATTAGGATACCTACAAAGATAATTATGTCTGTCTAAGAAGAGAGGCTACAAATTCCTTCAAATTGAAGGTACATCTGCCGATTCTGCAATTTGAAAGATGGTTGTTTTTTGCATAAATTCTGTTTCAGATTTTTTCATCATCATTTCATCTCCTAATTCCTCACCGTACTGATGATCACCACAGTCCGAAACCCGAGTCTACGGTTAACATTATCTTTTTTGAGGGAAAGCACGCTACATTTTGTTTTCCTTACACATATTTATGTTCATTGCCCCAATTTGATCCTATTCCGCCCCTGTTCAATAAATCCGAAACGGTTCATCAAAAATCATCCCCCTGGATGAATGCAGGCCTGCAACGGCTGCAGGACTAAACGTTCTTCGCCAGGGTGTCGATTGCAGGAGTCACCACCCCCTGCTGAAGGGTGGTGGGCAAGTGGTAAATGATGACCCCGCAAAAATTTAATTTTAGTTTCGCCAAAACCACCAAACTAATTGGTCCGGTCCACCAGCACACTTGATTGACTGTCACAATTCAACAAACTAAAAAGTCAAGTATCCTTTAAAAACAAAAACGCAACAAGCCATCACCGTGGCGACCGTCTTTCACCTGTCAAACAAGTATTCGCGACAAGTGTCAAAACACCAAAAAAGGTCCGGTAGTTTCTGGTTTTCAATATTTTTCGAAAATGGACCAACAATCGATAAGCTGCAGTCTTCCCGGTTCGAATCCGATAAATTGTTGCGTTTCGGAACCGGAAAAACATTTGATAATTCCGGAAATGTTATCGGCCTATCGCATGTTAAAATTAACGAATCCCGAGTTGAGTTTGATTCCTGTTTCGATACCGCAGGTTTCAAAAATCGACGATATTTTGGTGCCCAGTAGAGTAGTTGCGAGTACCAATATTCCTCAGGGTTCCATGACACTACCCATTGATCCTGCAAGTTTGGTTGGGAACATTGATCATCAACAGGTAAGGTTTTAAAACAGTTCGATATCTGTTTACAAGGGGTACATTTTCGTTTTTTCAATGTATTAAATTTACTTTTGTTTTAAGGTTTCGTGTATTGTTTTTCTTTTATTACATATTTTGCAACTCTTCTTAATAAACCAGTAAATAGATAGTACCTATCCTATATTACACAGCAAGAGTCCTCTTTTGATCTTAATAGATTGAGCATAGACTCCGCCTCAATTTAAATCATATAACTTTTAGGAATTTTATGGTAACGTTTTTTGGTAAATTTAAAGACTGTCAAGAACTTTGATTGAAAGAAATTAATACCATCTTATGTCTCACACACTTCAATAACCTCAATTTTGTTAAATACCGGTTAAATTATTTTTAGAGGTGCTAAAATACACTTTAGTAGGACACGTTTTTTGGTAAATTTACAGACTGTCAAGAACTTTAAAAAATTACAATATTTGCTGTTTTTTGGATAAAAATGGCAAAATAAAAATCATATGCACTCATATGCTAATCACTCAAGATGACAGACCGATGATATAACAGACATTTTTAGTAAACAACTGCCTTAAATTATGACCATCTTTCTCTAAACTACTTTTTTGTAGCCTGCTGTCTCTCTTCAACAACCTTAAATATTTTTGCACTTTACTAAAATATCTCTCCATTTACTTCTAAAATTCTGCCCTCTCTCTCTAAATATTTTTCATTTAACAGAGAAAAAATGTTTTTTGGCAGTACTTTCATTGAACGTTAAAAAAACAGTGAAAACTTGCAAAATGTGTGTGTTTTATTCTAGAAATCGAAATTTTGGAAAGAAGGCTTTAAAATGTGATCAAAATCATGGCATAAAAATCTGAAAAACATAGTAAAAATTGCTTAATCAAAAACGTTACCCCTTAAATTATGCTAAAATATTTTAAGTCTAAAATTACCATCATGGCTTGACCCTGCTTTGAAAAATTATAATTATTGCTGTTTTTTGTATAAAAATGGCAAAATAAAAATTATATGCACTACACCACTCAAGATGACAGTCAGATGATATAACAGAAATTTTTATTAAACAATTGCCTCAAATTATTTTGATCTTTCTCTAAAATACTTTTTTATAGCATGCTATCTCTCTTCAACAACCTTAAATATTTTTACACTTCACTAAATTATCTCTCCATCTACCTCTAAAATTCTGCCCTCTCTCTCTAATCATTTTAACAGAGAATTTTTTTTTTCTTGCAGTACTTTTTTTGAACTCTTAAAAAACATTGAAAACTTGAAAAATGTGACTGTTTTATTCTAGAAATCGAAAGTTTAGCTAATTAGCCTAAGCTTATTTACAATTCCCATTTAAAACTTGGTAATGTAACTGTAAACTTCTGCCACATATAGTTCTTCAAAAACTTCGGTGGCAACTTTGTTAAATCATGTATGCTGTAATTTACTTTTCTCTAATAAAAAGCTTTTGTATTTGTAAAAGCTTTAAAATAAATCATGGCATACAAATATGAAAAACATAGAAAAATGCTTAAACAAAAACTTAATCGTACAGCCATGATGGTTTTTCGCATTTTTTTGCCATGATTTTGTCCACATTTTAAACCTTTTTTTCGTACCTTTTTCAAACCTTTCTCAAGTATTCCCTATTTTTTTAGCGTTCAAAAAAAGTACTGCCAAACAACATAAATATTTAGAGAGATAGGGCAGAATTTTAGAGGTAGATGGAGATAATTTAGTGAAGTGCAAAGTATTTTAGAAAAGGATGGAGACAGTGAACAGGCAGTGATGGAGATCTGTTACAATTGGTCGCCTAGAATAATAAAATTAGCGTTGCGAAATCAAATTTTTTTAAGGAGATTTTGTTTTTAAATGAATGATATCCTTTTAATACTGAAAATAAATAAAAAAAAGGTTTTTATAAATAATTTTGCCAGAAAATGCTTAACTCAATAATAAATATGATATAAAGAATTCCAGGAAAATTTGGTTTAGTGCGTTAGGACAACAGCGTAAAATAATTTTTCCCACAGTGCATATTATTTTTATTTTTGATTTTTTTTAAAAAATGGTTATATTTTATATTTTTTAATGCTCAAAGTGGGGGTTTAACGCAAATTTCGTTACTCTTATGGTTACCGTTACCGAAAGTAAAGATAACTTCAAGAGGTTAAAAATAGAGCTTTTGAACGTAGTCAATCGTTTGGCGGTAAACATAACCTTTAGTGTTGTAAACATTCAGAATCAGAATCAGAATATACTTTATTGTACAAAGAACTAATTCTTATTTACAAAGCAATATTTGGTAATTTACAGCTTTTAGATAATCTAATTTCTAATTAAATAGGTAAAAACATCACGTATATAATTAAATAATTCATATAATTAAAGTTAAATTAATATCTGTAACAAATTTAGGTATATAATAAAATTGGGATAACCATTTTAATTTTTTTTTCAATATGGTCAAATACTAATAAAATTAAAAACAAAAAAGAATAAATAAGACAAATAAATAAATAACAAGATCCTATAAGAATATAAGAATTTAAACACATGTGGTACAAGTAAAATTAATTAAAATATAGTTTTTAAAACCAATTCATAGTTGTTTAATAGCTAGTTGACGAAGGTTATATATTTAAAATCATATTAAAAGACACAAAATTTTTTACATAGATTAATACAGGATTACAGAGTGTTAAGACTATTAAGATATTCGTTACTGTTAAATACTTGTACCGATTAGTTACTTTTAATATTAGTACCTGTTACCTTATATTCGGTACTAGGTACTTTTCGGTATTATTAGTTTAATTTACATAGGAGTCAAACATTTAAGCTTAAACGAATTGGTATTTAAAAGGTAAGGGCAATAGTTTTCGGTACCTAGTTACTTATTATAATTATTTATAAAAACATATCAGAGAACAGGTTTTATTAAACGTAAAGAAAACTTATAAAAAATATAAAATAAAATAATCGTTACTTTTTGTCAAGACAGTATTTTAAAATTTTGAGCACTACAGCCTGTACTCTACAAGTATAAAAAAAGTAACGAGTAACGAGTACTTTGGAAAACAAGGAATCAGTACTTTCCGTATTTGGCAAATACCCGGTACTTTGTAACGAGTAGATATTCTTTTTACATCACTAATAACCTTACTTTTTTATTGACTTTTATTGTTTTTTCCTCAAATTATTTTTTATTTGCTTTTGTAAACATATCATGGAGGAAAATATTAATATAGTGACAGGACTGGGAGACGGACACCCCAACAAAAATTTAGTCAGGCAAATGATTTTGAAAGATATCTTTGGTGGAGTAATAGAAGAAATCGAGCCTCTGCAAAGTTATTTGTACTTATTCAGCAGTTTACCAAAAAAAAAGGTAAAAAAGGCACCCCACTACTACTATAAACACGGTTAACAAAAAATAAAATCCAAATACACAAAATTTTTGTAAAACAAAATAAAACTTTTATAACCCAAAAATCTTCCACCACAGAATCACATCAAGTTTGGTTGGTTGTCTTTTTAAAGGTAATAAAGGTTACAGCCTGACAGAGCACTACTGCTCGTGCCTAGAAGAAAAGTAAGGGTAACAGACTGACAAAAAACCTGACCAAAATCTCCCTATTGACTTCTTTTTTTTTAAGTATAAAGTTCTTAAACTCTTTAAAATTTACTAAAACTAAAAACATTGAACAGGTTCATCCAATATCGGTCTCGACTAAAAAGCCTGTTAACTCCTACCGCCTCAGTGCCCTTTAGCCTAATGTGGCTGCCATTTTTAAAACCAAATTGACAAGTAAAACATGGATTTTCTGTCAGTTTGGTGTCAATATAGCACCGATCATAGGCCAAAGAATACTAAAACGAAAATGAGTTAACTGGCTTTTTAGTTGAGAACGGTGTTGGTTCATCATGGCACTACTATTCTTTTTGGATAAAAATGTTAAAATATTCTCAAGATGACAGACAGATGACAAAACAGAAAATTCGAAATTTTTATCAAAAAATTTTCTTGAATTATCTTCTTCTTTCTCTAAAATATTTTGTTTAATACTCCTTTTTCTCTTCAACATCCTTAAATATTTACCTACAAAAAAAAATATTTTTTGGGGCACTTTTTTTAAACCCTAAAAAAACAGTGAAAAAGTGAGTTTTTTATTCTACGAGTCGACATTCCGATAAACAAAAATGTTACCGCTTAAATTAGGCTAAAATATTTTAGGCCTTAAATTACCATCATGACGTTAGGATAAATCTATCAGTAAGTTTTCACATCGTATTCAATACGTATTGAAAAAATTGTCTTCTTTTTTTTTCAACAAAGAGCGTAATTTGTGAAAGAACAAGATGCTTGATTTTCGATACGTATTGAATAAAATATGAAAACATACTTTATATCAACTTCCTGTTTTTACCAGATTTTCTTACAAACTTTTTTTAAAAAAACAAAAGATCAAAAGATCTTGAGTGGAAATAACGAAAATTCAAACAAAGGACGAAAGCGAAAAGAGAAATGATTAAACGATGTTTCACTCTGGGTAACCAGCGTAAGCTCATCAGTAGTTTCACTGGTCACCCTCCCCATACATCATTAATCACCATCATAGACTTTGATTTACAACCTTGAATTACTCCCAAAAAGGCATCGTTCAGCACTGGTACTTATCCAAGTTAGATACGGATTCGTCCTGGCGTGTTAATATTTCCAATAGGATTATGCTCCTAAGGCAATTAAAACAAAAAAAGAAGTTAAAAAACCTCCAAATTAGTTACTTCAACCGAAAAGAAACCAAGAAACAAAAGACCAAAAGATCTTGGGTGGAAATAACGAAAATTCAAACTTGGATGAGCATCCCACAAGGAACACACAAAGGACCAAAGCGAAAAGAGAAATTATTAAACAATGTTTCGCTCTGGGTAACCAGCGTGAGCTTATCAGTGGTTTCGCTGGTCACCCACAAAGGACCAAAGCGAAAGAGAAATGATTAAACGATGTTTCGCTCTGGGTAACCAGCGCGAGCTCATCAAGGGTTTCGCTGGTCACCTTCCCCATACATCAATAAACACCATCATACCTTGAATTACTCACAAATAGGCATCATCCCGCACTGGTACTTATCCAAGTTACCTGATACTTATTCGTCCTGGAGTGTTAATATTTTCAATAGGATTATGCTCCTAAGGCAATTAAAATAAAAGAAGAAGTTAAAAAACCTCCAAATCAGTTACTTCAACCGAAAAGAAACCAAAAAGCAAAAGATCAAAAGATCTTGGGTGAAAATAACGCAAATTCAAACTTGAATGAGCATCCCACAAGGAACACACAAAGGACCAAAACGAAAAGAGAAATGATTAAACGATGTTTCACTCTTGGTAACCAGCGTGAACTCATCAGTGGTTTCACTGGTCGTCCTCCCCATACATCATTAAACACCGTCATACACTTTGATTTCCAACCTTAAGTTACTCACAAATAGGCATCGTTCCGCACTGGTACTTATCCAAGTTACCTGATACGGATTCGTCCTGGCGTTTTAATATTTCCAATAGGATTATGCTACTAACTTTTTTTTGTTAAAAACACTTCAATTTTTAGCTCTCTGTCTGCGTCAACGCCTACGGAACCTTGGAGATGGAACGCAAATCCAAAGGAGTTCAAGTACACACTCCTCACTGGGTCCGTTCCATTCGATTTTCTGATGACTGCCATTCGTACAATGTGCAATTGAAGCTACAACCTGCTTATAGGTAAGAATGTTTTAACTTTTATTTTATTATTAAATTAAATCATTTTTATGATAATTTATCATACCCAATCTATATATAATAAATCTTTAGAAAGACCATGTCTTTACGTTGAATATATATTTTTTTAAATTCTTGATGGTGGTCTCTAAACAAACGACGTCCGTTTTCACTTTGGCCTGACCTTAAATTTTATTCTAAAAATTACGTCGCCGAAATTAACGTTAATTTACGTCGCTGATAAGTAGCGAGTATCACCAACATTTGGCTACGTCAGTTTTGGTAAGTATCGACGTCACAACTGATGCACTAGTTATTGGCGACGTCAGGTCTTAGTAAAAAATACGTTGTTTGATGGACAAACCAACTGCCGACCTAAATTTGCGCCAAAACCGACGTCATGTTAGGTTGCAATTAGTCGGAAGTCAGAAAAATGCTGCTTGGGTCTGCTCCCCTCTCATTGGTCCAAATCTTCGGCTTAAATCGGTTTCTCTCACTTTTGACCGATATTGATAGAAAGTAATTCTATTGGTCTAGACTAAAGAATTACTTTCGATCAATATGGGGAAAAAGTGAGAGAAACCGATTTAAACTGAAGATTTGGACCAATGAGATGGATAGTAGCGAAAGAATTTGACTCTCTGGGAGAAGAATTTCTATCATTTGAAGAATAGGGGCCGTGAGCGCCTGTCTAAGTCTCTTGTCAGGGCCGTTATGACTTGGCATGCCGGAATACCTAGTATAGGTTCCTGACCTACCTGATCGGTTCATGATCCTTGTCCAGCCAATGTATCGGCCTCTTTATTTGCCGGTACACCTTCATGTCCCGGGACCCAGAGGAGATTGGCCTTGTTGTGCCTTGCCATAGTTGTCAAGACGCGTTTTCACTCCAATACAAGGGCGGAGTTAACCCTGTCCGACCTGATAGCAGACAGAGCAGCCCTACTATCTGAGCAAAGTTTTTAGAATTTGTGTCTGTTTGTTTGTACCAGTGTCACGCAAAAACTACTTGGAGATTTTCACTGCTAAATCAAAATCGGTTTACGGGAACAAAAGTTATGGTCATTTAAAGCAAAAAACGGGAAAAACCACAGGCAAAGCGGGTATCTGAGTGGATGGAAGAGGTTGAAATACTGAAGGTTTGAGGGCATGGAAGTGGGGGAGTGGTGAGAGTGGGGTGGTGTAGTGGGAGGGGAAAGTTAGAATTTTAAACACGCGAACAAAGTCGCGGGAAACCAGCTAGTTTTATATATTTTATTTTAATTAAAAGGATTAATTTAATTTTGCAGAGTCTACCCCAATGTAGCAAGAAATGGTCCGTTACCAAAATTGATCGTACAAGCAGTGAGACCGATCGAAGTCGGCCAAGAACTTTTCCTTTGGTTTTCCGAAGATATATTGGCCATGCTCCAGGTGGTATTTTTGAATCCGTCCAACATTCAAGGTAGGATTTTTTTATGACATTCTTATTGAAAAGAACGAATAGATAAATTTTTAGGCAAAATTTGTATAAACTTATTTGTTAGGAACTCAATATGGCTATATTTTTAGAGTCCTTATAGTTTGTAGAAAAAATACATTAGAGAAACGTATTTTATAGAAATAAACAATGGAGAAACTGTACTTTGTAGAAATCGAACTTTGGAGAAATGTATATCAAAGAAATCATAAAACAGAGAAACCGTACAACGTAGATAAAGTTATTTTTTTTTTGTAAACCAACCCGACTTGTCCCAACAAAACTTAAACCAACCCAGAACAATCCAAAACATTTAAAAACCAAACCAACCCACCACTCCTTTAAATTTAACATAAAAATAAAAAACGTCTTTTCTAAGCCATTTCTTATTCTAAGCTCGCATGCAAACACCTGTCATGCAGAGAACAGATTTTCGCCTTACCAATTTTTACGTTGTAAGGTTTCTCTGTTTTACGATTTCTTTGATGTATATATCTCCAAAGTTCGATTTCTACAAAATACGATTTTGCCAAAGTTTGTTTTTATAAAAGCGATTCCTGCATTTTACTTTTCTTTATTTTATGGGATCCCTATTTTTATAAGCTTTTCGACAAGGTTATCGCAGAAACTACAAATAGCTCTATGGAATAGTAAAAGTAATAATACGTATATACAGGGTGGATTCTTTAAATGAAACGGTGGTTCTGGCGACTTTAGGGAAGAAGTTTTAAAAAAAACTAAAAACGAAACAAGCGAAAGCTTGTTAAAAAAGAATATGTCAAGCAATATGTAAAACATTAAAAAAAAAACATTTTTTTTGTCAATTGTTTTAGCTTGAAAATAAACTACATATTTCTCTATTTACTAAGCGGAATAAAGAAAATATCACACACGAACATTATTGGCGGCCCATTTGAAGGCCCTTACTAAAGGCCCGGGTCCTACCAACAATTTTTTCATGAGGGCATACCATTTGTCGCACTTTTTTGGAAAGCTTGTTAGAAGAGAAATTCGATTAAATAAATTTTTTTGACATCTGTCAATCCATTTGTTAAAAATTTTACGCCCATAATATCCTTGTGTGATAGTTTCTTTATTCCACCTATTAAATAAAGAAATATGTATTTTATCTTGAAGCTAAAACAATTGACAAAAAATAGAATTTTAAAAATTAAAATTTTCCTCATGAAAAAAATGTTGATATGCCCTGGACCTTCAGTGAGGACCCCCAAATGGGCCACCAATAATGTCTTTGTGTGGTATTTTATTTATTTCGCTTAGAAAATAAAGAAATATGTAGATTATTCTGAAGCTATAACAATTGAGAAAAAATATATTTTTTTTTAATTTTTGACACATCGGTTGTCAGATGTCAAAGAAAAGTAGTGCGTTAAGTTAATTTCTTAACAAGCTTTCCAAAAAGGAGTGGTACCTACCTTCCCGTTAAAAAAAATTCTTGGTAGGCCCTGGGCCTCCAGTTGGGGGCCCCAAATGTTTTTTTATCATGGGCAGAAAGTCCGTAAAAAATCATTAAAGATTCGCCTTTAGCTTTTTTTAAAACCTCTTCCCTAAAGCCTCTAGAGACACCGTTCCATATAAAGAATCTACCCTGTGTACAAAATTTGATAAACATTTTTTTTTGAGTTACAATGCTAACCAAGTAGCTGAGATCCGTGAAAATTCCGTTATGTAGGTCATTGACCGATTAAATTTTTTCATTTTACAGCAATACTAACAGTTCTCTTTTTACAGAAATACTAATAGTTTTTTTTTCAGGTCAGAAAAAGTACGTTTGCACCCGCTGTCCCACGACTTACGAAGCTCCCAACCCTCTAAAACTTCACATTACTTTAAACTGCTTTAAATCACCAATTTCTTTTCTATGGGACCGTTTATCTGAACTGATGAGAGATCACAATATATCGGAAAACACTCAGGATACGTTCGAGTTTAAGTTACTGTCACCTGAAAAAGGTAGCGAACAGTACAGAAAACAAAAAAGTGCCTTAGATTTGAGCCTTATGAACAACACTTCGAATAAACAGTCGCAAAATTTACACAAACCGAGATTATTCAATGCGGCATCAGCATTTAAGCCGTTCAAAAAAGAAGCTCTTCAAACTAGCAACCCGGTAAATGTGATACACGAAATTCCAACTTTTTGGCCGATAGATTTTGAGCAAAATGTGGTACAGTTTCACCAACATTTGATGCAGTCGCAGAGTTTAAATCAACCACAGGTAAGCCTAAAACTACCGTTGTTTGGATGCAATATAGAACACTATTTAGAGTAAAGTCCGGACAGATGCCTCACTTTTTGAAAAAAAATCACAGAAATTATATGAAGAAAAAAATTATATTTAAAAAGATTCTTTAAACTATCTTTCATAAAAATACTGGTCTTGAAACAATATAAAAAATCGTTTATTACTCGAAAAACGTTTTGAAAAAAAAAAGTTTTTTTCTGGCAACTCTCCCCCTGGGTACGGAGAGATGCCCAATGCTAATTATCATAAGGGAGAGATTCCATTAATTCGTCACGTTTACATGGATTACATAGGCTTAGGAATCTCTCATTTTTGCTAGGAGATATGCGTCCATGACTAACGCACACTAAAACTAAAAGACTAAAATTAGCTTTAGCTAAAACATAATTTTTCAAGAGAATTAAAAACATGCGAAAAAATTATAGTTAACAAATAATAACTTTTCAAATTTATTGCTCAATAATGTTTTACCACGTGCTTTACAAAATGACCACAGCCAAAATATGACTTGCTAAATAGCTCTTTGATTTTATGGACGGCAGGTGAAGTGCACTCCGTTTCCTCGTCACGTCATTTGCGGCATCTCTCCCCCTGCGGCATCTATCCGAACTTTACCCTAATAGTTTAAATTAAATATTCAAGGAATACAAAGATATTTATTATTGAGCTTTTTTCTGATTTTTCCATGTTCTCTTTGAACGATGGTTATCACCATATAAATATGAGATACTATAATGGCCCAAGTGTCGCAAAATGTGTAACGAAAATAACTTTTTGAAAAACAAAGAAGAAAATTTAAAATCGCGGTTGGCTTTGGACTGTTTGGGCCAGGCCAAAGGCGAAAAAGCTACTGCGCATGCACTAACAAAGCCATACCAGATAATACAAAAAACACCAACGTTGCCCGATGTATCATGAAAAATAAATTGAAAGGATCTTATGTTTCTTTAAACGTACCTCAACTACAATATAATTTCCATTTTAGAGCTTTTTAAACTAGTCGTCCGGCTTAAGTCCCAAATACGAATCAATTGTTCATTTTGTGCAGAAAGCATGAAATTTGGCACACTTATACTTTACACAATTCTTTAAAATTTTGGTCGAGGAAATCGATGATCGGATGTATAGGAGCCAAGATGGCGGCGATTTTTTTAAAATGGACCTCTATTTTTGTTTTAAATTGTAGGTTTGCCATGTTTGCCATGACGTATGACCTTTATCGTCCTTCTTCTTCTTCTTTTTGATAATTTTTGGTCTTTTGTTGTAATTTTAAAATTTAGAATGAACATCAAAATAATTTTTCTAATTGACTTTTTGCTTACACGGAGATTGGCTTAGTTATACCAGGCCAGTCAAGGTAAGATTTTTAAAAAAAGCTACATTATCATGCGTGTATCTTTTTTAGTTTTTGAGCAAAAAATGTAAAATTTGGTACAATTATTACAATTGTCAAGGCAAACTGATAATCTAAAAAATTTTTAGATAGGTGGCGCTGCGGACGACGTGGCACCCAAATTTCCGATTTTAAATTTGATAAAAGTTCATATTTTTTTAATAGCCTAGATAAATCATGCATATTTAATAAAATAACCGATTATATATAGCTGAAGTATGCAGATTTATATAAAAATTATTTTAGTTTGATATGGTCATTGGTCGCCTACATTTTTTTTAAATAATATATAAAAACGGGTTTTTCAACGTTTTCTTCAATTTTTCCTAGCGACCAAAAATTTGGCTGGATATACACGTTGATGACTTCTGATAAATTAAAAATCCCCAACAAATCGATTCAGATATGAAATTCCAAATTCTATCGGGGCCGTTTTTATGCTATAGACCAGTAAAGTCGCTCCGAATAGTACTCTAATGTACCCTATTGTTCATTTTTTGCGGAAAGCACCAAATTTGGTACGCTTACTTTTTAAACAACTTTTTAAGATCGTGGTAAAGAAAATTTATGATCAGATGTACAGAAACCAAGTTAGCGGCGAATTCTTCAAAATGGCAGCCTTAAATCGAAAGTTACTTATTAAGAAAAAACTAAACTTGAATCTATGGAACTTAATGAAGGGAAATTTGACAATAACAATTGACGTGCAGCCTTCGATGACCTTGAAAAATGTCATTTTACTTTAAAAAAATACTTTTTCAGAGCATTTTTTTTCAATGTTTTATAATTCTGAAAACGGCCACAGGTCTTGTTTTATAATTTTAACATGACATCAGCACATCCCTCCTAAGTGACTTTTTGCTTACAGGGTGATTGGTTTAGTAAGATTTTTAAAAAAGTCACATTATCATTTTTTTTTTTAAATTTTTTAAAGTACAATTTCAAATTTGTTACGGTTAGTAGATAGTTTTTGTTCGTGCCAATTTACATCTCGATAACCTCGCCGACAACAATAACTTTACCCTATTCGACAGTTCAAAGTAGCCTATTTGATACAGATTTTACGTCGACGGTCCGGTTTTTGTTAAATTTATTGCTTTTATTTAAATGCATTTGAAGCAGCTACCTATTTAATTATACACAAAAGAACGCTCAAACCGAAAAACACGCTTAGGTGTGTCTTTGGTACTCTTTGAGCAGCGCCACCCGGTCCAAAATTATGCGGAATTTAATAGAAGCTCGCCATTAAGTCAAAATTCTTTCGTTAACCGTCCGTAGGATTGCGGCGTTTCACGGCAGCCCTTAACCATATATGATGTTCAAATGTCAACAGTGTCCAATAGCGCTAGTCGTCGGGCATTTTGGGCACGACCAAAAACTATCTATTATAATTGGTTAATGCCACCTTATCGATGTGTTAATCTCATGTTAAAATTATAAAATAGGACCTGTCACCGTTTTCAGAATTTTAAAACATTTAAAAAAAAAGCTTTACAAGAGTATTTTTTTAAATGTAAAATGACATTTTTCAAGGTCATCGAAGATTGTACGTGAATTTAACTGGTATTATAATTTCTCTTCATTAAGTTTTATAGATTAAAGTATAATATTTTTTTTGGTAAGTAACTTTCGATTTAAGACCGCCATTTTGAAGACCTGCTTTACCACGATCCTAAAAAATTGTTAAAAAAGTAAGCGTACCAAATTTGGTTTCGGGGCGACTAAATTCATGTTAGTCAACTTTACTGGCCTATAACGACCCGATAGAATTTGGAATTTCATATCTAAATCGATTTGTTGGAGCCTTCTAAGTCATTCGAAGTCATCAACGTGTATATCCAGCCAATTTTACTTTAATTATTAACTAGTATGTCAAATTTCTGTTCATTAAGTTCTATAGATTCAAGAATTTTTTTTTTTTATTAGTAACTTTCGATTTAAGAACGTCATTTTGAAGAATTCGCCGCCAACTTGGTTTCTGTACATCCGATCATAAGTTTTCTTGACCATTTTCTTAAAAAATTGTTAAGAAAATAAGCGTACCAAATTTGGTGCTTTCCGCAAGAAATGAACAATAGCTACATAAGAGTACCTATACGGGGCGACTAAACACATGTTAGGTCAACTTTATTGGCCTATAGCGTAAAAACGGCCCGATAGAATTTGAACTTTCGTATCTGAATCGATTTGCTGAGGCCTTCTAATTCATCGGAAGTCATCAACGTGTATATCCAGCCAAATTTTTGTTCGCTAGGAAGAATTGATGAAAACGTTGAAAAACCCGACTTTTTACATACTCAAAAAAAAATTTTGGCGACCAATGACCATATCAAACTAAAATTATTTTTACAAAAATTTACATACTTTAGCTATACATAATCGATTATTTTGTTAAATATGCATGTCTTATCTAAGCTATTAAAAAAATATGAACTTTTATCAAATTAAAAATCGGAAATTTGGGTGCCACGTCGTCCGCAGCGCCACCTATCTAAAATTTTTTTAGAATGTCAGTTCAACAGTTGTAATAATCGTACTAAATTTGACATTTTTTCCTCAAAAACTGAAAAAGATACGGATGATAATGTAGCTTTTTTTAAAAATCTTACTTTGACTGGGCTGGTATAACTAAACCAATCACACTGTAAGCAAAAAGTCAATTAGAAAAGCTATTTTGATGTTCTTTTTAAATTATAAAATTACAACAAAAGACCTGTCGCGGCTTACTAAATAATCAAAAATTATCAAAAAAATTTTCTCAAAATGCATTGTTTTAAAATAAAATGTCACTTTTTAAGGACGATAAAGGTCATACGTCAATGTAACCATTTTTTTTCCATTTTTTTTCAAACAACTTTTATAATTGAACTTTTGCTTACGGGGTGATTGGTTTGTTTATATCAGGCCAGTCAAAGTAAGATTTGTTAAAAAAGCTACATTACCATCCGTACCTTTTTTAGTTTTTAAGGAAAAAATGTCGTATTTGGTACGATTATTACAATTGTAAAGATCAACTGATATTCTAAAAAATTTTGGGATAGGTGGCGCTGCGGACGAAGATGTACCTAAATTTCCGATTTTAAATTTGATAAAAGTTCATATTTTTTTAATAGCTTAGAAAAGACATGCATATTTAATAATATAATCGATTATGTATAGCTAAAGTATGTAAATTTTTGTAAAAATAATTTTAGTTTGATATGGTCATTGGTCGCCAAAATTTTTTTTTGAGTATGTAAAAAGTCGGGTTTTTCAACGTTTTCATCAATTCTTCCTAGCGAACAAAAATTTGGCTGGATATACACGTTGATGAGTTCCGATGAATTAGAAGGCCTCAGCAAATCGATTCAGATACGAAAGTTCAAATTCTATCGGGCCGTTTTTACGCTATAGGCCAATAAAGTTGACCTAACATGTGTTTAGTCGCCCCGTATAGGTACTTTTATGTAGCTATTGTTCATTTCTTGCGGAAAGCACCAAATTTGGTACGCTTATTTTCTTAACAATTTTTTAAGAAAATGGTCAAGAAAACTTATGATCGGATGTACAGAAACCAAGTTGGCGGCGAATTCTTCAAAATGACGTTCTTAAATCGAAAGTTACTAATAAAAAAAAAAATTCTTGAATCTATAGAACTTAATGAACAGAAATTTGACATACTAGTTAAATTGACGTGCACCTTCGATGACCTTGAAAAATGTCATTTTACCTTAAAAAAATACTTTTTCAGAGCAAGTTCCAGTTAATTGTTTTATAATTCTAATGGCGACAGGTCTTCTTTTATAATTTTAACATGACATCAACACATCTCTCTTAAGTGACTTTTGGCTTACAGGGTGATTGATTTAGTAAGATTTAAAAAAAAAATACATTATCATCTGTTTTTTTTTACTTTTTAACTACATTATCAACACAAAATTTTTTTTGGATAGGTATTAAATCTGATAAAATTATTTTTTAATTAAATTTATTAAGATTATGTTAGGCACCCACTTGATGTTTTGTTACGTCTCCATAAATAATAAAAAAAGGTATAGTGCCTTTATAAAAATATAGAGACTCTAATACATGTAATTTGAAGAATTTATTGCCCTAACTATATAGATATAAAAACTATCTAGTAATCGTAACAAATTTGAACATTCTACTTTAAAATGTAAAAAAACTGACGATAATGTGGCTTTTTAAAAAATCTTACTAAACCAATCACCCTGTAAGCAAAAAGTCACAGGAGAGATGTGCTGATGTCATGTTATATTATAGAACTAAGCGCAAATCAAATAACAGGACCTGTCGCCGTTTTCAGAATTATAAAACCTTTTCAAAAAAGGCTCTGGGAAAGTATCTTTTTTAAGGTAAAATGAAATTTTTCAAGGTCATCAAAGGTGCAAGTCAATTTAACTAGTATTGTCAAACTCATCTTCATTAGGTTCTATACATTCAAGAATAATTTCTTTTTGATAACTAACTTTCGATTCAAGACCGCCATTTTGAAGAATTCGCCGCCAACTTGGTTTCTGTATATCGGATCATAAATTTTCTTGACCACGATCTTAAAAAATTGTTAAAAAATTAAGCGCACCGAATTTGGTGCTTTCCGCAAAAAATGAACAATAGGGAAAATTAGAATACTATTCGGGGCGACTAAACACATGTTAATCAACTTTACTGGCCTATAGCGTAAAAACGGCCCGATGGAATTTGGAATTTCATATCTGAATCGATTTGTTGGGGCCTCTTAATTTATCAGAATTCATCAACGTGCATATGCAGCCAAATTTTTGGTCACTAGGAAGAATTAAAGAAAACGTTGAAAAACCCGTTTTTTACATACTCAAAAAAAAATTTAGGCGACCAAGGACCATATGAAACTAAATTTATTTTTATAAAAATTTACATACTTCAGCTACACATAATCGATTATTTTATTAAATATGCATGTCTTATCTAACCTAAAAAAATATGAACTTTTATCAAATTTAAAATCAGAAATTTGGGTGCTACGTCGTCCGCAGCACCACCTATCCAAAAATTTTTTAGAGTGTTAGATGATCTTGACAATTGTAATAATCGTACCAAATGTGACATTTTTTCCTCAAAAACTAAAAAAGATACGGATGATAATTTAGCTATTTTTAAAAATCTTACTTTGACTGGCCTGGTATAACTAAACCTTGAAAAAATCGCCGCCATCTTGGCTCCTATACATCCGATCATCGATTTCCTCGACCAAAATTTTAAAGACAACAACAACAACACCCGGTAAGAGGGCCCGATCTGGAAGAATCCTTAGTGTTAGCGGACATCTATGTGCGCTGACACTAATTATTCTGCCAAACCTTTCCTTCCACCCCCACTTGACCTTCAAGTGGACCTCTTAAACTCTCCCTACCGCTAGGTAGCCTAAGTTTTGTCGATTTTTGGGGAGACTAGCTGCCTGAAGGGCTTAAATGTCGTGACTGTTCTAAAGAATTATTTGTTGTTGTTGTTGCTGGGGGGGAGGGGAGGGAAGTGGGATTTGGAAGAGGAGGGAAAGTGAGAACTAGCTCGCTAGCTGAAGGCTAGAGAGCTAGCTGAAGGCGGGGTAATTTTAAAGAATTGTCTAAAGAATAAGTGTGCCAAATTTCATGCTTTCTGCACAAAATGAACAATTGGGGACCTAAGCCGGACGACTATACGGACTACCAGCTAAAATTCCTAAAAACTTCAAAAGTACGACAATTTGTCATATTGTTTAAAAAAGGTCTCTAAAACTGAAAATATTTTTTTACTTAAATTAAAGGCAACATTATTTTTATATTAAATATCAAATAACAATACCAAATTATCACTCGAGTAACGGACGAAGGCTGTTCTATAAAGAGGGCGGTAACCCATTTTGGACTTGATAAAATAACAATAATACGATGGAAAGAGCGCCGGATTGAAAACAATTCGACGGATAGGAAATTTGGATTAGGACAAAAACGATGGTAAACTTAAGACTAATTATTTTAACTTAAGAAAGAACTAAAATAAATAATTTAGTATTTAATAGGATCCCCATTTTTCTCTATTACAAGCTGCAAACGTCTGGGCATTGAAAAGGTTAAATTTTGAAAATACGGATGGTCTTCTGAGAGAGCTGATCCAATGCGCGATAAATAGCATCGCTTAACTCTTCAGCATTTCGCGGTCTCCAATTCCTTTGGTATATTATTTTAACGATTCGACCCTACATATTTTCCATTGGGTTAAGGTCAGGGCTATTGACTGGCCAAGGGAGTGTTTTCATATTATTATTCTGAAACCATTGACGAACAACATTAGCCGCGTGTACTGGACAGTTGTCCTGCTGATAAACGAAGTCATTATTTTCATGTAAAGCCTGTACAGATGGCAGCATAACGTTTTCAAGGATTTTAATATATCGTTCACTATTAAATCTCCTTTCTATTCTCCAAAAAAAAACCCAAACCTCTAGCACTAAACCAGCCCCACATGTTTACGGAAAAATGTCCAGCTTTTTTAATTTGGTTTGTATATTCGGGTTCAAATCTAGAATTTGGTGGACGATAAACTAAAATTCTCCTGCTGCTTAAAGATGATTGAAAAATTTTTTCGTCAGTGAAAACCACCCTCTCCCAGAAATCATTATTACGAAGAACGTTCTTCAGTGCCAAAATCACTCTGGCCTGTTTTTGTTCTTCCGTTAGAAAAGGCTTCTTTGCAGCAACTCGACAAGATGCTTCTGATTTCGTTACTCTTCTATTTACTGTTGCTAAAGAACCCGGAAATAATGTTACATTAGCTGCTTCAACCGACGTTGAAAAAGGATTTTTTCTAAGATGGTCAATAAGTCTCTAATCTTGAACTTCAGAACTTACTTTTGGTCGTCCTGATCCATCTTTCCTATCCGTAGAATTATTTTCAATCCAGCGCTTTTTCATCGCATTATCGTCATTTTATCAATTCCAAAATGGGTGGCCGCTCTTCTTAGATCAGCCGTCTTCTATAACTCGAGTGATAATTTGAACTTTTGTAAAGTTGATATCTGTGGCATTTTTAAGGATATCACACTGAATTTTAAGCTGTCAGGCATACTAAGCTGGTGCAACACTATTCTCAACTAAAAAGCCAGTTAACTCATTTTCGTTTTAGTATCTTTAGGCCTATGATCGGTGCCATATTGACACCAAACAGACAGAAAATCCATGATTTACTTGTCAATTTGGTTATAAAAATGGCAGTCACAGTAGGCTATAGGGCACTGAGGAGGTAGGAGTTAACTGGCTTTTTAATGGTGTTGGCTGGTGGTGCCTCATAATAGTATACACTAATGGAAAGCTAAATTTTGTGGCATGTATGAGTTTTTTTGAAATCAAGTGTACATATGCTCCGACAGCCAGGCTGCCCTCAAGGCTCTAAGTGCACCCAAAATAGTCAGGAGTCTGGTAGAGGAGTGCGCTGAAGCACTGCAAACACTGGCTCAAAATACAAGAGGGTAAAACCTATATGGATCCCAGGTTATGAGGGAATACCAGGGAACGAGAAAGCGGACGAACTTGCCAGACTAAGGGCTGAAACCCAATACATTGGACAGGAACCTCTTCTGGGAATAAGAGGGAAACAGGTACAGAGTGAGCTCAGCAAATAAGCGAATAATGAACTGAAGACGTCCTGGGCCCGTATTCTTCAATTTCGGAGAAGGAAATGTTCCCGGTAATCAGAAACGCACCTGATTGGTCGAAATTTCAGTTTCCTGTCACTATTCTGCCTATTTTGGCACTAATGACTTTATTCGTAAGCATTTTTGCTCTTTTTTCTCCTCGTATAAGGCAGGAGAGCAAAGTCGCTCACAACTAATGCAATTAGTGCCAAAGCTGACAGAAATGTGACAAAAAATTAGAATTCGGCCAATCACAAGGCAAAGTGTAGACTAAATGGCTCTTAGGCAGAACCCGAAATACACTGGACTGCTGACAGGGATGCTGACTGGGTACAATCGGTTGAACAAACATCTGACGCAAATAAGAGTAGCAGGAGATCCCGTCTATCCCGCTTGCGGCCTCGAAGAGGAATCGGCGCAGCACTTGAGAGCAGAATGCGATGCATATGCCAGATCAATGCAGCTAAAGTGGGGATTTCCCACGATAGAGGAAGAAGAGCTGCACTCGCTCAAATGGACCGACATACAGAGCTTCGTAAAGAAGACAGGGAGGCCCGGTGAGAGAGTTGCAGCGGAAGTAGGGGTAAGGAACGGGGTATGGCAGAAAGGGCTCATGAAGAGGCCTAATTGCCAGGTCCACGGGCCGCCCTTATAGTACTACTACTACTACTACTACTACTAATACTACTACTACTACGACTTATTCAATTTACATTTTCAGTTCCAATTAGAAAAATTAATTGTTCTCAAAACTCCCCATTATATCAAATAACAAAAAGTGAATGCAGGATGGATAGTGTTGAATCCAGGTTGAACATGACTTGCTTATAGTTTTTAATTATGTGGTTTCGGCCACCAAAATGGGAATTGGTGCCACTGTGCGGCGTAATTTATAATGCTGAGCACATCACAACGGAACACACGAGTTCGGAGAGTGGTATTAAAAGCAAATAATTTTAATAAAATGACAACCGCTGGTTTTCTTATAATTGGTTTTAAACAGGTTAACTTCAGCGAAGACGCCCAAATAGAGAGCCTAGTCAGCAGTTTGGGCAAGGCTAAACAGGGTCACATCTGCCTTTACTGCGGAAAGTGCTACTCTAGAAAGTACGGCTTGAAGATACACATAAGGACTCACACCGGTTACAAACCTCTCAAATGCAAATACTGCGACAGACCGTTTGGAGATCCCAGTAATTTGAACAAGCATGTCAGGCTGCATGCTGAAGGGAACACTCCATACAAGTAAGGAAATATTATATTATCTTCAATCGATTTTTTAACATCATGCTTTCGTACTATTCTATAACGAAAGGCTCAGGCACAGACCCTCTTAAGCACCATTTTAGGTTTAGTAAACCAGTACCACAGTGTATACAAAGCGCTTCAGGCTACTGCGAACATAGGCCGGAAGAAGTCCAATTTGCCAGTGTACGTATATGCAAGGACACCGCACACCTATGTGTGGAGCAACCAACACTCAGGCTTGCGATCACCGTTCGCGGCTTTCGTTTAGTACGCCTCTAACCACGGTGACATGTGGAGCGTAGTCAGTGAAACCGGAATTTGGTCAATAAATGCGCAAATTTTTATAACGTGATTTTCTTGTTTTTTGTCACTGATAAATTAGAGCGTTTTATTTTCACTAACAACGTGTTAGAATGAAAATAATAAGGAGAAATAAAATAAAAGCAAGTTCTCAAAATAAAATAATACATTATAAAAACTAAAAAGATTCTCCCAGTCAAAAAAAAAAAGTCCTTCTTGCTCGGCTAAACAATATTGGAGCCTATTATTAACGTTTCCAAGCATGTTAGGGGTGATAGTTTGAAGAGCTTCTTCAATTTTAATCCGAAGTTCTTCCAAATTATTAGCCCTTTCATGAACGTAAACTTTAATTGTTTTTGATATAGCTCCACAGATAGAAGTCATTAGGAGCAAGATCGGGTGATCGAGCTGGCCATAAAATAGTTCTCCGTGTACTTACTATATATATTCCCTAACAAGGCCAACATGGTGAGCGGGACAACCATCTTGTTGAAACCATGTTTCACCAAATCTCACACTTAACAACTGCCCAGCAGTTGAAATAATAGGCTGCTGCAGTAGATCCAAGTATCTAGGACCATTCAAATTGCGGTCCATAAAAAATGGCCCAATTACGTGGTCCCCTACAATACCCCCCCAAACATTTAGTTTTTGGGAATACTGTGTTCTTACGTCAAAATAAAAGTGCAAATTTTCCCTCGAACAATATCTAACGTGTGTTGGGTTATGATGATTTAATAATGGAAAAGTGCTTTCATCTGTGAAAAGAATAGATCTCAGAAACTTTTTATCACGATTAGCTCTTTTCATCATTGTTTCGCAAAATTCCATATGACGATAGTTCTCCTCCGGAAAAATTTGATGCGTTTTTGACGTTTTTAAGAACGATATAGCCATTCTTTTTGAGAACACGTAAGACAGTGGCTGAAGACGTATCAACTGCTTCGGCAATTTGGTGGCTAGTTAAGTTTCGATTTTCCTCCACTGCAGCGCAAATCATCACATCTCGTACTTCCTGCTCGTCATTCAAAACAGTGGGTATTTTATGGTTTCTTGGCGCTACACAACTAAACTTTTGAAAATTCTGTACAAACCTATGAATCGTTGATAAACTAGGTTCTGGGCGATTT
Source organism: Oxystoma pomonae (assembly GCA_963921995.1). Lineage (NCBI taxonomy): Eukaryota > Metazoa > Arthropoda > Insecta > Coleoptera > Brentidae > Oxystoma > Oxystoma pomonae. The sequence goes on along the minus strand of OY998166.1, from coordinate 85,172,010 downwards.
ACAAAATTCTCCAAAAAAAGTTCTTGAATAAGTCTCAATGGTCTGCCTTGATAGTACCATTTGACCATCTGCACTTTTTCTCGAGCCAAGCAGCAGAAATAAAACACAATAATAAAAACAAAATAAATTTCGAAAAGACAACACTGCAGCGTGCTTCGAATCCACCTCGGTCGTACGGCACGGAGAGTAAATTGGGCTTGATTCCCCCTATGTTCACAGTAGCCTGAAGCTCATTGTATACAGGGTTGACCATTTAAAAGGGTTCACCTTGAGTTTTTCAAAAACTGTTAATAATTGGAGAAAATGCTGAAATACATTGATTTTGTTTGTAAAGAGGACACATCTTGAAATTTTTATAGCCCGCGTCCCCTTTGGGGGGTAACCTTTACCCATATATTTTGAATAGGGAAAGTGGTCGAGTGATACCTTGTTTTGAAGATCTCCTGAATGCCTTGACAATCGTGTAAAAATTTCAAAAATCTATCGATTAGTTTTTGTAAAGAGTGTATTAGTGCAGTTTTTAATTTATTAGTAGCTCTCAGTCCAAACGGCCATCATCAGATCAATATGTTTTGGAATTAGCTGTTTCCTCGTTTTATTTTGCTTTTTTGTTCTTTGTCACTTGCGTTCTTGTTGATTTAAACATTTGGTACTTTTATATTTATTTTGAGTGGTAAAATGAAGAATAGAAAAATCTTTCAGGTGAATAGGCTCGTGTCCAGCTTGAAATTGTCTTTTTAAAAAGTGTTAAAAAAACAAAAAACAAGAATTGCAAAAATCATGATCGCAAAAGTTAAACTAAACACTTCTTAAAAATACAAAAAGACAATTTCAAGCCGGACACTAGCCTTTTGACTCGAAATATTTTTCTATTCTTCATTTTACCAAAATAAATATAAAAAACCAAGTTTTCAAATCAACAAGAGCGCAAATGCTGGACAAAGATCAAAATAAGAAAAATAAAAGGAGGACACTGCTAATCCCAAAACTTATTGATCCGATGATGGCCGTTTGGGCTGAAAGCTGCTAATCAATTAAAAATTGCACTGATACAAAGTAAAACATTCGTGCTTTATTCAGAATCATTTTTACCTCTTAAGGATCCTTCAGAAGCAGTTTTATTACTATGCTGAATCAAAAATAGGTTAAATATTGGCTAATTTAGCAACAAAATCTGTAATCTTTCTTTACTCAAATTCAGGGACCATTTTGGAGCTTTAATGTAGCTCTATTTTAGCATAAGTTTGCCTTTATATTTAGGTAGTTTTCCGATATCCACAGTAGTCACAAATTACCAATTTTTGACCTAGATTTTGGATTCGACAAGCTTTTGATGTAAGAAATATGTCAAACCCTTCTGGTCACGTCGAACATCGATCGGCCGCCATATTTTTTTTTTATTATACGGGGTGATTCAAAGTTCCCTAGAAACACTTAAACTATGTAGGTAGAATTTGTTGTTCTGAACAAGAATGAGTAAAATATATTTTTGTAAACTTTTTCGTTTCAGAGATATTTGCATTTGGGTTTGAAACCCCCAACCCCCCCCCCAAGATGTCCAACCCAATCTACAATAAATTAATCATGATCAAGGGCCCTAGCAGGGTTACCAACCGTACCGTCTTTTACGGGACCGTCCCGTATTTAGATAAAAAAAAGGACAATAAAAGTCCCGTATTTTCATATGTTATAAAAGTATAATAAATAATCTAAATCAATTATTCATTCGTGCAATCTCATATTTAGAAAAATGGATTGATTGTTATGGAAATAATATGTACAAAAACTTAATCTAAATGAAAATTTTGATTTTTATGACCTTTGTCGAATTATCAATGAATGGCAATTACAAGAAATTGACATCAATACTGTATTTGAGGAGTATTTTTCTATTAAACCCTTAATACCAAGCATAATTAGGGAAGAGTGTTTTACGGCAGAAAAATGACTAAAAATTTTTCAATAATTTCATTTATTTTAAGCATTCCTGCATTTAATTGAAAATCCTGAGTTATTAAAGGGCTAAAAGCCAAAATAAATATGATTTAAAAAATTAAACTGTTATAGTGTTTTTTTGGTTGATATAGTGTAAACATATCACAAAATCGATTTTTCCGCACGAAAATGCTGCTTACAGAACGAAGCATAGCGGAGTTCTGTCAACGGCATTTTCGTGTGGAAAAATCGATTGCACTTTTTAGGAAAATAGCTATTTTCCGACAAATACAGATTTTATTTTGTGACCCAACTCCCCCACTTTTTTGACCATTTACCCCGGTTTGTGATGTGTGTTTGGTATAATGTCTTAAAATTTAAAAAATTTTTTAGGATTTTTTATCACCAGCATTCAAAACATGTAATAAATGGGATTTACGATTCGGTAGCAAATATACCACCGCAACCCACCCCTCCTTGGCATCTAACCCAATCTACTTTTTCAAAAATATTTTACAAAAAAAACCTAAGAGATCAAAATTTGTAAAGAATTTTTTGATTTTTTTGTCAAAGTTTTCGCCTGCGGCGTTATACCAATATTGAATATTGTTACAATTTTGTTTTATTTTAAGAAATTGTTTTGTCAACAACATTTGAAACGCGTTTCAAAATTTTTGCCTGCGGCGCATCATTTTTAAAAAAATCTGCAAATAATACTAGATGAGAGTTGCTTTTAAAAATAAGAAGTTTGATAAACTAACTTAACACCTATTAAACCGCCCCTATACCCTCCCTTCAGTTCAAAAGGCTTGAGAAATAGGCACCTACCTAATTTTTAAAAATTTGTCATAGGTATATAAGTAACTGGTTTTTATTAAATGACGAAACCCCCCCCAGAGCTGATTTCTGGCTACGCCACTGCTTTACTACGTGGTAGAAACATCAATTTTTGAAAACAACACTTTGACAAGTTCAAAATGCTTGACAGAAACCTAAAATATGTCATTGTCAGCACACGTAGACTTGCTTGGTAAATTATTATATATCCCAAAAAAATACGAAAATTTTACTTCTTAATTCAAACAAATAAAATATGAAATTTAATCAAAATAATCAAACTGTTCAAATCTTAATAGAGAATTTTGAATCACCCTGAATAGATTTTCAGTAATTTTTCAAATTCCAAAAAAAAAAAGGAAAATAATGTTGAATCAATAGCTTCTTGTAATTTTTTACTGTTAAATGTCTCAAACCTACGTGTTTTAAGGGCGTCTGTGTTTTTTAAAGACAAAATATCGAAGTTTAACAGAAAAAAAACTACACAAAATTGTGAACCTTCCGACCTACCATGTTGATTTTATCCTATTTTGAACTAAAAGCTACTATGCATTCAAGAATTACAAAATCGCTTTGTCCAAAAAATTATGTTCTAAAATCTGACCTTTTGTTTTAAAAAGTGAATAAGACTTTTTTTGAAACATTCCAATTTTCTGAAAGAACTGTAAAGGGTTGTTGTGAATCCTAGCCTTTTTAGTTGTTATAAATATCAAAAAATAAAAAGTCATAATTTAAAAAGTACATGGATAAAAAAGTCGCAACTTTAAAATTCAATATGTTAAAATCTGGTGATAAGCAAAAAATTGTATAATAACTAAATAATCGCTTCTTTTATAGGTGTGATCTTTGTGGAAAAATTCTAGTTCGCAGGAGAGACCTGGACAGGCATTTGAAATCCAGACACCTTTCAGACATACATCCCGGTGAAAATATTATTCCCGATTCGTCTACGACCGCCGTCGAAATGTCCAATATCTCTGAAGTTACAGATGTTTCCATGAATGAAGATTATCCCATTTCTTATCACGAGAACAAATCAGAAACGTTTGAAAGATCTTGTGAAAATGTTGATATTGATGACAATGATGTGATAGAGATAATAGAAGAAAAAGATTTTAAAGATATTACAACTGCTATTAAGGAGGATATAATTACTATTAAAGAGTGACCGTAATTTATTTATTAAAAAAAAAATCTCAGGGGTTATTTTTTAGAATACGTACAGATAAAAGTTTTTTTATTATAAATTGTTATTAGTTTTTGTAACGGAAGAAGTATATTTCTAATGTTGTTAGTTTTATAAGAGTTTAATAGTTAATAAATAACGTATGTAATGTACAGAGTCGCCCAAAAAAAACGGGACTTAACTTTTCAGTCCGGTTTCAAAAATTTTAACCATTTTGGATAGCCAAGACTTCAAAATTTACTTATAAAAAGATAGCGGACGTTTTTAAAAAATCGGTGTAATTTTTTTATGTTTGCCACTGGTGAAAAACTGATTATTTATTAATTAAGGAAAAATCTTGAATTTAAAAAAAAAAATTTAATATCAATATTCACATGAAACTGCAAAACTTTAAAACCTTGGATTTTCAATATGGTTAGCAATGTCCGTCAAATTTTTCAGTTTTCAAAATCGGACAAAAAATTTTTAGGTTATGGACAATCAAAAAAGTTCCGTCATTTCTTGGCCACCATAATTATTATTTTATGCATTTCGAAACCTATTCGATTAACTCACCCCCCTCCTCTAAAAAAACATTGAAAAAATTATTTTTGTAACCCAACCCGACCCAATTTCACTCAAATTGACTCAATTAAAACCTCTTAGAGGTCAGGCCCGAAAATACGTGCTCGTTTGCCTTTAAAAAATATTTATTATTATATCAATTAACGCTTAATTACTCTTGCTCCGAAGGGCAGACAAAAGCCGTGTTTTGATAATAAAATTAACTTGTTTTTTTGTCCATAATAATAAATTTTCGTTTAATTAAAAGTATCAAGCAGGTGCATAATATCATCAAGAAAATGATTTCTTTGTGTGTTTCTTCTTTAACATTTCCAATAACACTATGATAAAAAATAAACTTGACAATTGATCGTACTCGAAATGTCTCAGCACTGCCACCATATGAAATGAGTCAGGCAAATTTTTCCAGGTTCCTATAAAAAAATCGGCAAACAAATTTGGCAGAAATATAATTTGTCAGAATTTAATGGTAAAGCCATGATGACCCTTAAAATAATTTTAAATTATTTTTATATATGCTAAAATACACTTTAGTAGGACTCGTTTTTTGGTAAATTTAAAGACTGTAAAGAACTCTGATTGAAAGAAATTAATACCACCTTATGTTTTACACACTTTACACCTTGAAAAATTAAAATTTTTGCTGTTTTCTGCATAAAAATTGCAAAATAAAAATCATATGCCCGTCACCACTCAAGATGACAGACAGATGACAACAATAACTTTTAGTAAACATTTGCCTTAAATTATTTTCGTCTTTCTCTAAAATATTTTTTATAGCCTGTTGTCTCTCTTCAACAACATTAAAAATTTTTACGCGTCACTAAAATATCTCTCCATCTACCTCTAAAATTCTGCCCTCTCTCTCTAAATATTTTTCATTTTAACAGAGAAAAAATGTTTCTTGGCAGTACTTTTTTTTGAACGCCTAAAAAAAAGCCAAAACTTAAAAAATTTGAGTGATTTATTTTAGAAATCGAAATTTTGGAAAGAAAGATTTAAAATGTGAGAAATATCATGGCATACAAATGCGAAAAACATAGTAAAAAATTGCTTTATCAAAAACGTCACCCCTTAAATTATGCTAAAATATTTTATTCCTTAAATTACCATCATGGCTTGACCATAAGAGAAAAGAAAATAATTGGGCCGAAAAAAATTGTCTCGAAAATGAAATTACAGGAAAATCAAATCTCTAGAAAATATATGCATAGAATTAAATTTAAACGAAACATATTTTTATAAAAACACAAAATGTCACAAAATATTTTTAAGGAAAATAATTTAATAGAAACAATAAACTGTTTTTTGAAGTTGGAAAATCGCCATTAAAAATATTTTAAAATTTAGTAGTTTCTTTTACAAACTGATACAATAACCCACCAACATCAAAAAACTGTTTATTAAAAAAAGGATCGTTAACATTTTCTTAAGAAACAATAATGCCGAACCACAAAATTCAAGAACCTCAAACTGAACTAAAATAATTTGTACGAAAACGTAGAAGGGCTACAAAGCAATTTTTATTTTAATTCCGACTTTGAACTCGGAATTCCGATTTTAAACTCAGAATTCCGACTTTAAACACAGAATTCCGACTTATAACTCGGAATTCCAACTTAGTGCTCAGAATTCCGACTTTAAACTAAGAATTTCGACTTAGAACTTGGAATTCCGACTTATAATTCAGAAAAACGAGTTCAAAGTCGGAATTTCGAGTTTAAAATCGGAATTCCGAGTTATAACTCGAAATTTGACTTTCAGCACCCCAAAAAAAAAATAAAAAATTCCTTTTTTTATATCTGAAAAAGTAGGCAACAATTAACTACTTTTTTTGTTATAAATTACCCTTATAAAACTGAACATTTCTTAAATTTAACTTTTTTTAGCTCTTATATAGTTTCGGATGGAAAAGATTGAGGGGGGGTCCAAAACAGTGTTTTGTTTTATTCTTAAATGGTCATACTTACAACAAAAACGATGAAAGTCGGAATTCAAGAGGGGAAAAATACATTTAATAATATTTTTTTCTCTTACCGACTCTTTATTTACCCGAGATTTTTTTTTGATAACCCGTGAAATATAGGTTATTTCGAAAAAATGACAGGCCAGTATTATGAAAGGTAGACTTGAATAATAATAATTTTTATAATATCTTCATAACCTACTCTTCTGGATGTTTTTAAATTTTTAATCTTTTGCGTACCTTTTCTGGAAAACTTTCAGTGGAGGGGAGGGTTAATAAAAATCATATTTCCGAGTCCGTGATATTATAAATGTTATTATTTTTCAAAAGTCTAACTTTCATAAAACTGGCCCCCTCTGATTTTTGAACATTTACAGTACTAAAAAAAATATATATTAAAAAAATAATACATTGGAAAAAAAAATGATTTCTGTCATTTTTCGAAATAAGTTATATTTAACTGATTATGACAAAAAAATTATCTCGGCTAGATAAATAGTAAAAGAAAAAAAATACTATTAAATGTATTTTTTTTTCTCCATAGAAAAGCCTTTCATCGTTTTTATTGTAAGTGTAACAGTTTAAGAATAAAAATAACGCTGTTTCGGTCCCCCCTTAATTTTTTCCAGCCGACACTATATAAGAGTTAAAAAAAAAGTTAAATATAAGAAAGGTTCAGTTTTTTAAAGATAATTATATATATATAAATGGTAGTTTTTATTGCTTTATATTTTTGGGGGTGCTTAAAGTCAAATTCCGAGTTATAACTCGGAATTCCGAATTTAAAGTCGGAACTCTGAGTTGTAAGTTGGAATTCCGAGTTGTAAGTCGGAATTGGGAGTTTTAAGTCGGAATTCCAAGTTTTAAGTCGGAATTCTGAGTTGTCGGAATTAAAATAAAAATTCCTTTGTGGCCCTTCTACGCTTTCGTAGATTTGAACCGATAGCCACGAATTCAATTGCAATTCAGTTGCCAGGCTTACGGCAGGGAAGAGTTCAAGTCAGTTGTGATATTGTATTAATTTACCCCCTTTGCATCCCTCAACCATCCCCAAATTTTTTCATAATATTAAAATCGGTTCACGGCAAGTATGTCAAAAATGAATCCCAAGATTTAATACAGTTAGACGGCCAGAAACTGTGAAGTTGAATAAAATCGTTTAATAAAAAAAATCCCCGTGTCATCTTCCAAATAGAGAAACTTGTCATCGCCTCAATCCAGGGCCTACAGCGCTCTGTGTCAAAAATGAATCGCAAGCACGAAAGTAAAAACAAAAGTGGAATGATAATACCCCCTGAGAAATTTCACAAAAATGACCGCCTTATGCAGGTGTCATTTATGAGCCTAAAAGAACATAGTCACATCAATCGAATCGATTTGACATTCTTTTTTGTTTTTGGTGTGTCTTTTCCAGAATTTTGTTTTTTAAAATTTTTGTTAATAGAAAAAGTAAAGTTATATCATTTTTAGATGGGTTTCAAGCCCCCCCGTAAACATGATATATATTTGCCTGCTTTTTTTATTAGCCACACACTTGTTTGAACCAAAACAAAAGTTACTAGGATGTTACTCCATTGTTTTTTTTTAGTCAAAATAAAGTGTTTTCATTTTTTTTGCATGTTTTTGCTAAAAATATAGTGTTTTGATTTGTTCAGTGCTGTTATACAACCGGAATTACTAGTTTTTTGCTTTCCGTAAGTGATGTGCGATAACCCTTTTTTCTTATTAGCCTCAGAGTTAGGGGAATTTTGTCAATATCAACTTATTTAGGCTAACAAATGTCAAGTACATGTAGCGGTCATTTTATTTACAGGATATTATCATTCCACTTTTGTTTTTACTTTCGTGATCGCACGATTTAATATATAGATAGTTGACTGTCAGAAACTATGAAATTGAATAAAATCGTTTAATAAAATAAAATCCCCGTGTCATCTTCCAAATAGAGAAACTTGTCATCGCCGCAATACAGGGCCTACAGCGCTCTAGAGATTTAAATTTGACGCATGCCCAATAGCGATTCGGCTGGATTGTGGTTCTGCTCATTTAAGGATCGGGCAATTATTTTCTATCAATTTGTGGGTCCGGGAAAATTAAAATCGGGTAAATTTATTCGTGTTCTTTAAGGATCGAGTACATTAAAATTCTATAAAATTACATTCGTATCTATTTATTTCTGGCTGTTTGTTATACTTTCGTTCATATTTCGTTTCGGACGTTTTATTTTCTGCTAAATTGTGTTTCGTTTTTTGTAAAATTCGTCCTTTTTATGGGTCCATTTTTCCCATTTTAATGGGGTTAAAAACCACCCAGATAAAAAGGAACAAAAGCGTATTTAGCACTGGTACTTTTGGCGTGTCGCTCAATTAAATTGACAGACTAACCTTGGTATCTAGCAAAGCAAAATTCTGCAAGCTAAACAGTTGGACCCTGGTGGGCTTATTTTGTTTTGTACACAGGGTGTTTCAAATTCGATGCTCACCATGGGGATCTCCTAAATGGTAGGAGATACGGAATGGTTTTAATTAGGTCAAAGTTGAGCAATTTGATGCTTTGCTCCTAACTAAAAAAAAAAAGTTTACAAATTCCAGATAGTTTTAGAGATTATTTTTAGTTTTTATTTTTCTGCGCTCTTGTTCTTAAAGCTGTCAAAAAACGCTTAAAACTTTCTACAGGCAGCTTTTTAGGATCTATCTAGTGAGAGGTCCGTTTTTGAGACTTGACATTTCAGTGTGACAGGAGCACTGTCAAGTACATTTTTTCTTATGGACACATCCTTGTTTTCTCCTGCGGTTTGGTTAATAAAGGATGACAGATAACATTTTGCAAGCTTATTTTGACAAATCACCTCACGTTTTGGGTTTATTGACCATCATCAGCACAAATTTAATTTTTGCTTTTAACTTAATATATTTTGGAAACCCGATTGCAGTACTTTTTTAAAATTTTAAAAATTACTGATTTTTTTGATATTTTGTCATAACAAAATAACTTTACATAATATTTTAAAAATACGCTTTTGTCCTTGTTTTCTAATCTTTGAATGTGGGCTGATGATGGTCAATTAACTTAAAACGTCAGGTACTTGTCAAAATGAGGTTGTAACATATCTGCCATCCTTTATGAACCAAACAGCAGGAGAAAAAAAGCATGTGTCCATAAGAAAAAATGAACTTGACAGTGCTCCTGTCACACTGAAATGTCAAATCTCGAAAACGGATCTCTCATTAGGTTGATTTTAAAAAAGTGCCTGTAGAAAGTTTTAAGCGTTTTCTGACAGCTTTAAGAATAAGGGCGCAGAAAAATAAAAACTAAAAAGAAAAATTTCAGTTTTTTTCGCCTTCGGAACTACCCGAAATTTGTAAACTTTTTTTTGGATTTTGAGCAAAGCGTCAAATTGCTCAACTTTGCCCTAATTTAAACCTTTTCTTATCTTACCGTTTAGGAGATCCCCATGGTGAGCATCGAATTTGGAACACCCTGTATACTGTTCATTTCAAATTCTCAAGGCGAATTTTCAATATGGCGGCTGAGACTCGAACACAGAAATTAGATCGAACTCTCATTGTCAAAAAATTTGTACTATTGAATTTGGAGTGAAGTGTATATATATATATATATATTTTTTAATTTGGGTCTTTTGTCTGCAAAATTTTAAACTACTACTAGATCAATTTACCTTTTCTTATTAATTAACTGAATTTATTAAAGAATGTCGCATGCAGTAAACACATTAAGGAGTACTTCTTAATTGCACATAAAAGGGCAAAAGGTAAAAAACCTTTAAAACAATATCAGGTACTGCCGGTAATGCAAGTAGTACTCGCTGACAATGACGTCCTCGCCCAAAGGTACGACCAGGAATTTTCGAGACATGAAGGATTTTTTTTAGTAGAAAGACATGCGACAGACATACACGTAAGACAAGACAGTCAGTGGTGTAGGCAAACATTTTCTAAAATATATGGGATTAGGAAGGAATTTAAATGGAAAAAAATGCCTATAATATCTAAAATAAAATCTAAAAGTCCAAAACTTTACATTATTAAAAACGCATTTTGTAAAAAAAGAAAATTAGAAAACACGAAAATAATAGAGGACTTTTGGACCGGTTTTTTTCCACATATGATGAATATCAACGTAGACGCCTGGATTTTTGTAAAATTAACGATAACTATAACAGTTTAAAATGCATAACCAAAAACCCTCTAATAAAAAAGTATTTGAGTCAAACGTAAAATGACATTAAAAATGTATTTCTCAAAAATACCCGAGATAGAAAAAAACAGAATTTATAAACGAGCACTGAGTAAAAAAGTGAAAGGTAAAACCGTACAACGGAAAAATGGTTGGTTGAGGTTTTATCTGTGGTCACGTGATAGAGAAAGAAAGCAGCTTTCTAGTCCACCATACCAATATGATATGGGGGATTATTAAAATCGGGAAATTTTGACTTTTCTTAAGTTTATCAAAAATGAGTTATATATTACTAAGGTTCCAAAACACCATCGACGAAAAAAAAGTTGTCTGTTGTCTGTCTGTATACACGACAACTCAAGAACGCCTTAATCGACTTTAACGAAATTTGGTACAAAAATCCTCTATTGGCTGACCATGAACTGATTAACTTTTGGGTAGGGTGCTGACGGGTAAAAGGGGGGAAAAGAGGATAAAATATTAGAAGAAAAAATTGTAACTTTGGAACAAAAGCAAGTAGCGATATACGATTTTCAGATTTAAGTTTTCATGAATATGGACTACAAATTTTGTTATAAAGTCCAAATTCGTGGGAGCTTTAGTTTCCGAGTTATTTGATAAAACGTTAAACTATATAAAAAAAATCATAACTTTAAAAGTAAAGCAGCTATTGATATGTGGTTTTCAGATTTTGGTTTTCGTAAATATTACCCAAAAATTTTGTTATAAGGCTCAAATCTTTTAAAGCTACAGTTTTCGAGATATTTTCATTTCTTTTCAACATAAAATAATTGATTTTATGATGGACTATCCGTGCTTTCTAGCCCCAATTTTTTAATTCGAAGTAGTCTCAAACAACCCAACACTGAAAAAAAGGATATCTAGGCTGAAGAGAAATTCTCTCCCCTGTGACCTTGATTAAAGACCGTTTTTCTCTTGGAACAAGAAAAATTCTCTTGTTGCAAGCAATTTTCATTTGATTCAAAATAATTATGATCTTCATTTAAGGACACAGGGCGGTTCGACCTATTAAAGAGAATTTTTCTTGATACAAGTAATACTTTTTTTCAGTGAACCCTACAGACATCAGGTTTAATAAAATAATGACATTTTCTAAAAAATGCCAAAAATTTAGATTCTATCTTCTTTCTGCTCACTGACAACCTCGTGATCACTGCCCATAGATGAAACCGCAACCAACCATTTTTACGTTGTCCGGTTTTTACATTTTGACCAAATACTTTTTTTTATACCTTCATCAAAAACATTATTTTAGTAACTGTCTGCAGATAACTAAAGCATGGCATTTTTGGTTACCGATTTTTTTTGTCACGGGTGCAAAGAAATATTTCTGTCCGTTTTTTACCCAAAATTGAAGAGAAATAGCGGAAAATAGTAATATTGAAAAAAATTAATTATTATTGCCTAAAACTTGAGCCATTTCTGTCAGTTCATTTAAAAACATCGTCAAAATATTAAACTGTCAAAGATAAAAATGGCAGCAATGAGCGTCACTGAGTAAAAAGGCACATCGCTATGGAAACCATTATTTCATTTACCAGCCACCTTGATTTATAGTGTAAAGATGGTGTGTTAGGAGAAGTGCTCTTCGTTCGAGTTTTTAAAAGTATTTTCCTGTTTTTCTTGGATTTGTTGAAAAAAATTGTGTTAACAACTCGCGGCTAATCTGTGCTTTTTTTACTGCGTTTTTAAATACCTCGCTGCGCTCGTTATTTAAACCAACGGTTGTAAAAAAAGCTCTATTTTAGCCACTAGTTGTGAAAACTACTATTTTGTTTGTGCTATTTTTACCAATTTCATTTTTTACTATGTACGGATTCGGTGTTGTACTTTTCCTACTGTACGCATTTTAAGTTGTGCGCCCCTAAAATGTATGACACATGCGCTTAATTTTTAATTAGGTTTAATTTTGAATAGAAAAGTGATTTTGTTGAATAAGTTTATAAAAAAAAGAATTAATTAAGGAATCATACAAAACTTATTTTTAAAAGGTATCAAAAAGGTACGACCTCAATCGCAAAAAAAATTGGATTTTGAAATTTAATAATAAATTGAATGAAAATTAGAGAAAAAAACTGCAGTCTTTTTTTTTTCTTTTAGTTTTTTAGTTTTGTTTTCTACCTAACAAGTGCGGAAAGTAATACTTTACCGCGCTCGAGGGCAGTTGACCGAACGAAGCGAAGCGAAGCCTCAAAAATTCCCAAAAAAGAAATATAAATATCTGTATTCTTCTTCGTCTTTAGACCCAGTACATTTTATAGGAGATTATTAGTTAATTTTATTTTACACAATAAATTTTTTTTTGATCAGCATCTGAGATACGCCATTGTAAATATGTGGACGCGAAAAATAAGACTAGATCTGCTGCTCTGCATCCACATCAAAAATCAAGATCAACTTCTTTTTTTCAGCAAGCTGATCCGAACTGAAGTAAGTATAAAAAGATTTCCGCATCTTCGATTATCAACAGAGTTTTGCGAGTACTGAGCAACTCAGCAGCGCGAAATTTTAAAAAATGAAATTTTTCGGTTTACTTTTTGCCGTTTTGGCTTTGTGCAGTGCTGATCCCGAGCCAGGTAATTTCTGATTAAATTGCGTGGTTTTTAGCCACTGATTTTTTTACCAAAATGTCTGATGGATAAATATCTACACATAAATCTAAAAAGTTCCTAACTTTTTGATTCAAACAGTATTAATTTAGATACGGTAAAACACAATTTAGAGCAAAATAGCGGCTTTTTAACTGAAATTTTTAGGGATAAAATTAAAAAAAAAAAAAATAAATAAAAAGAAAGGTGGTACATAGCAACCACACCCAGCAAATTTAAATTCGATGGGTGTGGGTTAGCCTGATGATTTCTATCAAGGATGAAACAGGCCTGTAGGTTTCAGGACTATACATTAGATCTTGGAGGCCTGATCGTAATGAATCGAAAAACAAAATGTGTGTCCGATATGCCACGAACCTTTCTTTTTATTTATTTTTTACGGACAAGAAAGAAAAAATTATCTTGACTATATTTTCTAAACTAAATGTAATCCAACAAAGGTTAAACTTGAGGGTAAACTGAAGTTTCGACTTCCATTGTCTTTATTTTTACTTTTTTACAACGTTTCGAATGCTTATGTATTTGCAATCGTCATCAGGTGAATACTGCATTCACTTTTTAATCGTCATCAAGTGAATACAGTATTCACCTGATGACGATTGCAAATATATAAGCATTCGAAATTTTGTAAAAAAAGTAAAAATAAAGACAATGGAAGTTCGAAACTCTAGTTGAATATCAAATGAAAATACTGTTGCCCTGACAACAGGATTAAATTTTTTTGGCAATTTTTGATTTGTCGTGGGTTGCACCTCTTTGAAGGATTAAAATTGACGCCTAGACAACATTGGCGATGTGCATGGCGCTTAAATTCCCTTGACGGTAAAATTTTATCAATTTGTTTTCAAGATATTCACGTTTAAATTGACCGTGGAAGAAAAAATAAACTAATGTTGTTGATTTTTTCTAAAGTTTTTATAATTCTTACACTCGATTTTATGCACAACCGGACGTTAAAATGCCTTTTACTACCCGCGTTTTAGAGCGATAAGTGGCACTTTAACGCCCTCGAGCTCACTTAACGCCCGCGGGCATTAAAGTGATTTTTGCTTTTTCTGTTTGGCTTGCATTTTGTTCGTTCAAAACAAAGAGATTTTTTACCTAGATATGTTTTTTCTTCATAGATGTAATGGTAAAGCCATGATGACCCTTAAAATAATTTTCTTAAATATCTGTTAAAATATTTTTAGATGTGCTAAAATACACTTTAGTATAGGACACGTTTTCTTGGTAAATTTAAAGACTTTAAAGAACTTTGATTGAAAGAAATTAATACCACCTTATGTTTTACACACTTTACACTTTGAAAAATTACTATTTTTGCTGTTTTTGGGTAAATATTGCAAAATAAAAATCACATGCACGACACCACTCAAGATGACAGACATATGACATAACAGAAATTTTTAGTAAACATTTGTCTTAAATTATTTCTATCTTTCTCTAAAATACTTTTCTATAGCCTGCTGTCTCTCTTCAACAAACTTAAAAATTTTTGCACGTCACTAAAATATCTCTTCATCTACCTCTAAAATTCTGCCCTCTCTATTTTAAAAGAGAAAAAATGTTTTTTGGCAGTACTTTTTTTAAACGCCTAAAAAACAGTCAAAAATTGAAAAATTTGAGTGTTTTATTCTAGAAATCGAAAATTTGGAAAGAAAGCTTTAAAATGTGAGCAATATCATGGCAATTGTATGTGAAAAACATAGTAAAAAATTGCGTCATCAAAAACTTTATGGTCAAGCCATGATGAACCTTAAAATAATTTTCTTAAATACCTGTTAAATTATTTATAGATGTGCTAAAATACACTTTAGTTGGACACATTTTTTGGTAAAATTAAAGACTGTAAAGAACTTTGATTAAAAGAAATTAATACCACCTTATGTTTTACACACTTAACACTTTAAAAAATTACAAATTTTGCTGTTTTTTGGATAAAAATTGCAAAATAAAAATCATATGCACGACACCACTCAAGATGACAGACAGATGACATAACAGAAATTTTTAGTAAATATTTACCTTAAATTATGTCGATCTTTCTCTAAAATATTTTTTTATAGCCTGCTGTCTCTCTCCAACAACCTTAAATATTTTTCATTTTAACAGAGAAAAAATGTTTTTTGGCAGTACTTTTTTTGGACGCTACAAAAATAGTGAAAACTTTTATTCTAGAAATCGAAAGTTTGGAAAGAAAGCTTTAAAATGTGAGCAATATCATGACATACAAATGTGAAAAACATAGTAAAAAATTGCTTCATCAAAAACGTTATAGTCCAATAGACTATACCCCTTAAATTATGCTAAAATATTTTAAGCTTTAAATTAGCATCATGGCTTGACCATAACCCCTTAAATTATGCTAAAATATTTAAAGCTTTAAATTACCATCATGGCTTGTCCATAACAGCAATGAAAAGTAAACTTTTGTTTTATTTTGTCAATTTTTATTTCAAAAACAACAATAAACAAATTACATAATTATAGGTACAAATTAATCCAACTTAAAATTAAAGATGCAGTTGCTGCAGCTTGAAGTATGCCAGCAAAGTATCTTCTTTTAGGTTTAAGCATCCACTTTCAGCCATATTCTTCTCTGAACACCACAAAAAATAGGCCTTATATACCTTCTCGTAAAGTTTTCTGAATTTCGCGGACAAAAGGTCCTTCTTTCGTGTGTTATCAAAATGTTAGAGAGCTTTAGACCAACAATTTTTTTGTGGAATAATTCATGAAGTCCTTTTTCTCCTAAAAAACACGGTTGTGCATAAAAAATTGTATATATCTCGTTCTTAAATTGCGTTTAACGACCTCAGCGTGTAAAAACCCTCGCCTATCGACTCGAGTCTTTATTTTCACAACGCGGGCGTTAAACGCTGTCTTTAAGACAACTATTAAAGTCATGTTTCCCTTCTAAATTTTGACTAAATTTTACTTCTTACAGGAAGAACAAAAAAACTAAGGTTCAAATTTAAATTTAAATATCTTAAAAAACCAATTGATAAATTAGTTTATAAAATTAACATCTGCTAAGACAATTCAAACACATTTAAAAAAGTCCTACTTCCTTGTTTTTCTTCCTTTGGATATTACATTTGTTGACATTATTAGTAATACCACAAGATGCCAAATTATTTCCGGAAATTTTTACAAGATCATGAATATTTAGAAAATTATCCCGAGTCAAACACGAGGGATAATTTTCTAGAAATATTCATGAGCGAGAAATATTTCAGGATTTAATTTAGCCTAAACATGTTCAAATAAAGAAATTGAAACGTCAAAATATTTCCAGTAGAAATATAACTAGTGCATGAAATATTTCCGGAAATTTTTGAAAATTTTGTCTGAAACCAATTTTTTAACAAAAGCATGAGTGCATTGCACCTGAAAAAAAAAAATCCCGAACCCGCACGAATGCTTTTAGATTTGATTGACTAAAGACCAAATTTTGACAAATTTCCATTAGGAAATATTTTATGCACGTGTTATGTTTTGATTGGAAATTTCCCGATTTGATAAAAGTTTATTTAGGTAGTTGCTAAAAAATTGATTTTGATATATTTATTTATTTAAATAATAATGACAATTATCACCGGGATATTTCCAGATGAAATTTTCAAAACGGATGCAATTTCCACTTATCAATTTTTGAAAATTTTTGTGTAAAATTTCGAGTTAAATTGACACTAGGGAAATTTCCGATATAATTCGCTGTTGTTTACATACCCAAGCGAAAAAATTTCCGAAAAATACATGTGTTACCATGGTGACATGTAAAAAGACCCATTTTGACTGGTTAAAAAGTGCTGGTGTGCAATTTTCATAAAAAACAAACAAAACTGCCAAACAAAATATGTTTATATAAACTTGGTTTATATAGAAAATAAAATAAAAAAAAACAAGGAATAACATAAAAAATAAAGTAAAACAGATGAAAAAATAAAAATAGCAGGGAGTCCTGAAGAGCAATTACGAATGGGGCCTGAAGGGACTTTTGCCGTTTTTTTTTTCTCAAAATGTTATAAGAATGGCTAGAACTTCCCACCGAATGCACCAGTGATTTAATACTAATTACCTTTCCTCTTTATTTTCTTCAGAAGTTCAGAAAAACCCTACAATCCAAAACATCGGAAAATAAACAAAAAGTACCGTTAGGGTTGTCCATCCAACATGGCTTCGACAAGTCGTGTCATGCGCAGATAACATTTTCAAATAAGAAATAAGAAAAAGTTCACCAAAGTTTTATTTTATTTTATTTTTTGCATGGACTTTTTGTTTTATTTTATCTTCTTTTATGTTATTTTAATAGGTTATGTAGCCATAACCCCCCTGGCCTTTAGCTCGCCAATAGTGGCAGTGCCAGCTAGAATTTCCAGCCAGTACCACTCTCAAGATGGGCTAGGGCAGTACTCCTACGGGTACTCTAATGATTTATCTGCCAAAAATGAAGTAAGGACTTTGGACGGAGCTACCGTAGGGTCGTATTCCTATGTAGATGCCGAGGGGAAGGTGCAGAATGTACAGTATAGGTAAGTTTTTCTATCGAACAAATAAAGAACCCTGCCATTTTCTTATGGGGGTTGGAGGGATTTATTATGTTATAGAGCAATTTTCGCCATGGACACTTTCCCCAATATGGGGTGAGCTAGAAATTAGTTTTTTACTAAACTATGTACGTCTTTAAGGTAAGCCAAGAAATAGGCCTGAAATTGTTTAAAATCTTTAAGAATTAGTTAACGTTAAAAAAGCGTATTTCTTGAATGCTTAACCTGCTCTTTTTGGCGTACTCTGTATAAATTCAAAAGTTTGTAGCTAACAAAATTGTTTTTTCAAAATGAATTAGTTAACGTTAAAAAAGCGTATTTCTTGAGTGCTTAACCTACTCTTTTTGGCGTACTCTGTATAAATTCAAAATTTTTGTAGCTAACAAAATGGTTTTTTCAAAATCCTGAATGACTCGATATGGGTCTATTCTTGGTTAAATGTCTTTGTTTAAAACTAAGCAATTTAAAGCAATTTCAAAGGTATTTCCTGGCTCGCCCTGTATGTAGGTATACGATACCCGAAATTATGGAGAAAATGTTAGTTGTGGTCCGTAGAACAACATAACAAATAAATAAGTGTTGCCTTATTGGTAGTTTCTTTGTAAGGACAATTTGAAAAGGTTAAAAAGCGTATTTCGTATGTTTTGGCTTACTCTATACAAATTTAAAAGTTTATCGCTCATTTTGTGTGCATTCGTTTTAGGGTATCAAAAACCATTTTTCTTCGCTGCTCCTACAAGCGTCAAATGTGATTCTGAAATAAGGGGTTTTCGAGGGGATTTGGAGCAATTTCAGGCGTATTTTTAGGTTAAGTCGGGTTAAGTTAATTAAAAAACGGCAATTTTTGTAACTTTAAGTCTAATTTCTACCTCACCCTGTACATATTGGGGGAAGTGCCCATGACAAAAATTGCTTATTGGGATCTTCTCTATAACGTATTAAAATATCAAAAAAATTAACAGAAACACATTCCCCATAAGAAAACGCCAGGGTTCTTTAAATAAATTCCTTAAAACATTCTTTGCAGTCAATGGATACATAAAAAGGAAGGGGTCCATGTCCATAACATATGTTATCTTTCCAGATATGGCAAAGTTTAACACCATTTTTCCGATTAATTTTAACTTTTTTTTGTTAAAAAAAACACGGCTCGGGTATTTTTTAAAGTACTGTCCAAAATTGTTATTGTTGAAAAATGTGCATGAATCCCATTAGTAGTGTACGCAATAACGATTTTTAAAACATATCATAAAAATTGGGTGTTTGTTTAGATCCGACGCAATCCACGGCTTTAGAGTAGCGGCTACTAATCTTCCAATGCCAACTTCACCCGAAGTTAACGTTCAAGTTCCAGAACCAGTACAAGACACTCCCGAAGTTGTTGCCGCCAGATCTGCGCATATGGCTACCGTAGAACAAGCTAAGGTATTTTTTCTATATTCTACACCTTCACAAAAAATTTATATTTAATACCGCAGTTAATAAAAAGTATAACCAGTCTTGATGGCGCAATTTCCAAGATCAAAATTTAAATAAATAATTTGGTTAATTTTAGAGAATCATTAAATTACAATTAAACTTTGAATTTGTGGCCTTTAATGCCAATAGAAACAATAAACATTTTTCTCCTACGCACGAGAAATATGCAAAACCGTTTTGGCAAAAATGGTAGTCAAAATTAACTAATAAATAAACATATATTTTTTTGTAGAAACAAATTGAATTAGCCCGCCTCACCGCTAAAGCAACCGAACTAGCGGTAGCTAACCCAATCGCCTTTAGAACCGCTGAAGTAGCAGTGCACCAACCCTTCTTCTCGGCTCCTATTGTGGCCGTCCCATCAACTTACAGTTACTATTTTGACAACAGCCACTACCCCTACATTGCTCAACCCTACTTCCGGTCAATCCATGCACCGATTGTTGCAAAATACGAGGATGTAGAAAAGGAAGTACCTAAACAAGTCGAAAAAGTTCACGAAGTGGTAGTAGAAAGCGCTAGGTCCAATCCCGATGTTCCAGTCCAAGTTGCTGAGAAAGTAGCTGAAGTGTTGGGAGTCAACGTTGAAAAACATGTTAACGTTGTACCGTTTGAACCCAAATATACCCCTGAAGTAGCTAAGGCTCGAGCTGAACATATGGATTTTGTGGAAAAAATTAAGAAGAAGATTGCAAGCACACACTAGAGATACCAGGCTGTTTTAAGTTAACTGTAGCTTTAAGAAATAATGAACGAAAAGATTTTTGAAAACAGTTTCAAGAATAAAAGTTTAAAATTTAAAAAGTAACGTTTTATTATTCAAAGGCTAATTTTTGAAAGATTTGGTTAAATATTTACCTCTATGGTGGATATTTTATTCTTGATCTTTACGATGTATATTAAACAAGACAAAACGGTCAAAGTTAAAATTTCAAAGAGACTTTATGTATCATTCGAAGTTTACATCAAATTTTGATAAAGAGAGGTGTATTTAAGAAATGTAACAAGTTTTTTATCGGGAATAATAAAATAAAAAGTTCCCCTTATATTTAAAAAAAAATCATAATTTATGAGCTATCTATCAAAATACGGTTTTCACATTTTCATTGGGTAATGTCCATGTCCACCAACGTGAAAAGTCTCCGATTAAGGTTTAATCAGGATAAATACTAATCGGTGTTTAGAATGAGTTTTGGCAAAACAAATTTCAATGTAAAATACCACATTCTAAACACCGATTAGTAACTAATCACGATTAAAGCCTAATCGGGGAATTTTTGCATTGGTGGATACGAGCATAAACCTTTTTTAAGAAATCTTATTCTACGATACTATTATATCAAAACTTACTCCACAATATACTGCATTTTTTATAGCAGATACTTGGGTTCGTTTTGAAAATCATTCACAAATGTTTTGTGCATAATGTTGATTTTGAGTGCATGTAGGTGTGTAAGTGTAATCATTTCCATTCAAAGTTAAATGAATTACGCTTTTTGTCAGCAAACATAGCGAGCATGTTAAACCAAGGTTAGGCCAGAAGCCACTTTATATTAAACCGTGTTAAATTTCCAGACAAAATCGCAGGAGCTTTCCAGAGAATCTCAAACAATAAACTTAGTAGAGTATATAAAAAATATGTAGCTCGTGTAAATCGTCTTTTTAAATTTCCAGAAAATGATAGAGGGGCTTTTCAGAAAACTTCAAAGAATAACTTTAGAATAAGCGTTTATAAGTATAACCTAAGGCAGAGTTGCCAAATTCTTGAATCACTCGAGTTTCAGTTGTATATGAAACACATTTTAGCAAAAAATTGACGAAAAAAGGGGTAAATTTTATCTTATCCACTTATTAACGCATTCACAACATTGAACTCGTTTATAAGTATAATCTAAAGCAGACGTACCTGGTGCCAAATTCTTAAATCACTTGAGTTTCAGTGACCACATTTTAGCAAAAAATTGACGAGAAAAAGGTAAAGTTTCTCTTGTCTACTTATTAACGCACACACAACATTGAACTCGTTTATAAGTATAATCTAAAGCAGAGGTACCTGGTGCCAAATTCTTGAATCACTCGAGTTTCAGTGACCACATTTTAGCAAAAAATTTACGAGAAAAAGGTAAATTTTCTCTTGTCCACTTATTAGCTCACACACAACATTGAACTCGTTTATAAGTATAATCTAAAGCAGACGTACCTGGTGCCAAATTCTTAAATCACTTGAGTTTCAGTGACCACATTTTAGCAAAAAATTGACGAGAAAAAGGTAAATTTTCTCTTGTCCACTTATTAACGCACACACAACATTGAACTCGTTTATAAGTATAATCTAAAGCAGAAGTACCTGATGCCAAATTCTTGAATCACTTGAGTTTCAGTGACCACATTTTAGCAAAAAATTGACGAGAAAAAGGTAAAGTTTCTCTTGTCCACTTATTAACGCACACACAACATTGAACTCGTTTATAAGTATAATCTAAAGCAGAGGTACCTGGTGCCAAATTCTTGAATCACTCGAATTTCAGTGACCACATTTTAGCAAAAAATTGACGAGAAAAAGGTAAATTTTCTCTTGTCCACTTATTAACGCACACACAACATTGAACTCGTTTATAAGTATAATCTAAAGCAGAGGTACCTGGTGCCAAATTCTTGAATCACTTGAGTTTCAGTGACCACATTTTAGCAAAAAATTGACGAGAAAAAGGTAAAGTTTCTCTAATACACTTATTAACGCACACACAACATTGAACTCGTTTATAAGTATAATCTAAAGCAGAGGTACCTGATGCCAAATTCTTGAATCACTTGAGTTTCAGTGACCACATTTTAGCAAAAAATTGACGAGAAAAAGGTAAAGTTTCTCTTGTCCACTTATTAGCGCACACACAACATTGAACTCGTTTATAAGTATAATCTAAAGCAGAGGTACCTGGTGCCAAATTCTTGAATCACTTGAGTTTCAGTGAACACATTTTAGCAAAAAATTGACGAAAAAAGGGCTAAATTTTCTCTTATCTACTTATTAACGCACACACAACATTGAACTCGTTTATAAGTATAATCTAAAGCAGAGGTACCTGGTGCCAAACTCTTAAATCACTTGAGTTTCAGTGACCACATTTTAGCAAAAAATAGACGAAAAAAGGGGTAAATTTTCTCTTATCCACTTATTAATTAGCAAAAAATTGACGAAAAAAAGGTAAATTTTCCCTTGTCCACTTATTAACGCACACACCACATTGAACTCGTACTGAAATTCTGAAATATTAAATTAAATTCGCTGCAAAATTAATATTCAAAATTTTATTTCATGAACCCATCAAGTCTTCATCTTGAAATTTTGTAAATAGTTTGACGAAATACCCAGAAACAAGATATATTTTTATAAAAAAAGAATTTTAAAAAATGCTGTTTTTCAAAAATTAAAAAAAAGTTTATTTTTTAATTTCAATTTTTTTTAACAAAAAGGATATCATGTGATACATCATTTTAAAGGTATTTAAAATACCTTTTGAACGAGCTATAAGCCAAGTTTAACTAGTTATCGAGATATTAGTAGTTTTTGATATGTTCAAGAACTAATTTTAAAAAAAATAATGATAAATTTGGGATTTTTCATCCCCTTTATGGTTAGAGTAAATGTACCAAAAATTATCAAAATCGGGGAGATGGTCTACCAAACCTACCAATCTACCAGTCTACCAAACCTTTTTTTTTGGTTGACTTCAAATGAAATGACCCTAAGCTCTACTGTGCCTTGTTGAGCACTTACAGGATGCAAGAAGGTTTGGGGTTGCTTGCCTGCAGTAACACCCTTCCCCTTCGGAAAACTTTGGTTGTTAATTTGCCACTAAAGCGCCAAAATAACATTTGTGAAAAATCCATCAGAAAAATGTTTTTTCGGTATTTTGGCCGATCGCTGTAATTGGTTTGTCTCATGGAAGAAGTTTCAAAAATTCATAGTGTATAAAAATTATTTTAAACAATGATAAAATCTATGCTGCCTAGCTCTAGTTTTCTTGCTTACATTATGCAATCATTCAATAAAAAAATAACACTTGTTGAGAACCACTGTCAAGGATGAACCGTATTCACACAGAGAAAATTGCTAATATCCTGCCTAAATACCCACCTACTTCTCTCATTCTACCCTAAACTAGTTTCATTTAGAAAAAAATTCACTCTTCGACGTAACAGCGACAAGAACATTTTCTTTAAGAAATTAGAGAAAGTGGAAAAAAGTTTTCTTTCTATTACTGGGAAAATTAAAGAATGGGAGCCAATGACGCAAATAATATTTACCCAAAGAAAAATTAATAGTGCCGCAATTTCAATTCAAATCGATCTTTTTGAAATTTTGTCAGTTTTTTAAGTATTATTTTTGGATTTTTTTGCTAGGTAGGTAGTTTTTTTTTATTTTTAAAATATTTTACTTCTTATAAACATTTTTTTAGACTTTATTTGGAATTAAAAATCAATATATATCTCAAAACAATTTTTAGAACATAAAAATGACGAAACCAAAGCCGCCCTCCAGAAATCTAAGTAAACAAGATGAATTGCTGGAAGAGCAAACGAAATATTTGGTGAATTTCGGCAAGAAGAAGTTATCAACGAAAGAAACAATTCAATTGTTTATTTGGAATCCAGATACAAAAGCGATTTTCGGGAGGACGGGACCTAGTTGGGGTAAGTCAATTTTTAATAACTTTACACAAATAAACATTTATCGATTAGGCTAAGCTACACGGGAAAAATAGAAAAAAAAATCAGAACCAAAATTTTTTTTTATTAACAAGCTTAGAAAGGTCTGCCGTTTACCACACTTAAAGTCCCCATTCCTAACCTCTCGAGAACATGAGACTTTATGACTTTGAGTTTCCCAAGATGAAGCATTTGAAATTCAAGTCTCTTTGAGAAAATGGCCGATCCTTTTCAACCCCTCGGCAACTGTCATTTCTAACCTCATAGATAGACTGTCAAAATTGACGAAAGGGAAAAATGTTGCAAATTTAATTCTCTATCAATAAGTAAATAGTTATAGTGTAGCTTGAACCACTCCTTCCACCCAAGCAAAAATGATGCCAATTTTAACAATTTCTTGCATTCACCAAGATTTCTCAACTCACGAGTACCATCTTGGCAGGATTGACTTAAGTGCAAGACGTAGTCCGATTTTCTTAACTAGAAAATTTCAAAATGTATCAAAACTCTTTGATACGCCACTGTTACTGGCATATACAAAAAAAAGGCTCCGCGGATCTTATACTACATAATTGCATTTCCAACGACACCTTCCCCTTGTATTTGCTGCTTCTAGTAATAAAATAAGAACTTTTTAAAGTAATAATTTTTAGTATTTTTTAGTTATTTGTTAAGTGTGAAAGCCAATACCTTTTTTATGACTTTAAAAAATTCCTATTTTGTTACTACAAGCAGCAAATACAGGATCCAGTGAAAAGCGGGGCCTTTTTTTGTATATGTCAGTAACAGTGGCGTAACAAAGAGTGGTACATTTTGAAACTACGCCACTGGAAAAATTTAGTTTTCTGATACAATTTAGGTCATTGCTCTTAGATCAACTCTGCCAAGTTTGGTACTCGTAGATTGAGAAATCTTGGTGAAAATGCTAAAAAGGAATATGCAAGAAATTGTTCAGATTGCCATAATTTTTGCTTGGGTTTTTTCAATTTTTCTCGTAGAAGGAGTGGTTTAAGCTAGACTATCATTATTTACTTATTGATAGAGAATTAAATTTGCAACATTTTTTCCATTTGTCACTTTTGAGAGTCTGCCACCAGTTCGGAGTTATCCAAGAAAAAAGCTTTTTTGGAGGTTACAAATGACAGTTCCCAAGGGGGTAGGAATACGGACTTTTAGTATGTTAAACGGTTTACCTTCCTAAGCTTGCTATTGAAAAAAAAAAATCTAGTTTTTTCTTTTATTCAGCAAATTTATATTTAAATTTTCTCTCCTATAATATGTTAACAAAACATTTTCTCTAAACAGCTAATAGTTGTCATAATTACGCTAAAGGGATTTATTATACTTTTTGTTTGAAATTTTCGAGGATTTTTAAATGTTGTGAAAGTCAACTCTGGGTATCTCTAGAAAAAGAGAGAAGAAACGATGTGCCGTTCCGTTGGGTTAAAAAAAATCATAATATTGTAAAAATGTTTTTTTTATACCTTCATCAAAAACAAGATTTTAGTATCTGTCTGCAGATCGCTCTGCTCGTTATTAAACCAATGCTTGTAAAAAAAGCACTATTTTAGCCACTAGTTGTTAAAACTACTATTTTTAAATAAATTTTCAATGGATCTAATTGGTTTGACACCTTGCTGGTGCAGCAGAATTTTTCATAGTTTTTGGAAAAATCTATCCCAAGGATGGTTTTTTTCTTTCCGAAGAATAAAGTTGAATGCATGTGACTGCCGCTCAAATATCTAAGATATGAGAGGCTAGTTCGTCTGCCCCATCCCCTTGGGTACATAATATGGGTTCCCTTGTAGTAGGTGTTCCCATCTCTTGCAATGCACTATTCTAGATCTGATTTTTTAAAAACTTTTCAATCTTAGAATCCCTTCAATACATCTTGTAATGGTTAGAAACCTAAGTCAAAATTCTTGACATTCTCCTTCGCTTAATATAACTTAAATGTAATTTAAATTTTTTAAACATGTAAATTATTTTTTTTAACATTTAAATTAGAATTTAAACATCCATTTACTTTCGTCACTTCGGAGACGATGTATAACCTTGCTGCTAGAAAATAATTTGACGCAGCATTTACGGCAGTTTAAAGACTTGATTAAGTAAATGGACTAACTAGATGATGTATGACGCATTCAGGATCCAGATGATCATTTTTAGGTTTTTAGGAAACACGTGCTTTAAAATTAGATCATATATTTTTCAAATTATTCCACTTTGCATTTTGACTTCCTCTGGAATTAATAAATTTTATCCATGAAGGAAACTGATGTTTTATTATTTTTGATGCATGCATATAAGATCGGGCAAGGGTGTTTATATCTATCTCAAAAATTATAAAATCCTGAAAATACAGTGGCTGCAGGCCACATTACTCGATCCACCTTAGTTATTTTCTAATATATGGACGGTTTACCCAACAACCCAACACCCAACAACCTAAGCACAATTTTATTCATAATCATAATGTTAAATACATTATTGTTAATAGAAGTGTTTACTCAAGTTTTCATAGTTAT
The DNA here is from genome assembly GCA_963921995.1 of Oxystoma pomonae. Lineage (NCBI taxonomy): Eukaryota > Metazoa > Arthropoda > Insecta > Coleoptera > Brentidae > Oxystoma > Oxystoma pomonae. The sequence continues at coordinate 85,145,428 of OY998166.1, read as the reverse complement.
AATTCACAATTCATAAGCACAGTGCATAATTTTGAAGTTGGTTAATTTTAACTTTATGCACTATCAATATGAAAAACCCCATGTCAAAAGCAAAGAAAGCATTTTAGTTGGTGTGATTATATGTTCGCTTAATATCTGATCGTTCATTAATGCAATTATTTTAGGATTACACATACTTTTATTTTACGAAACATTTTTCTTTCGAAATTTAAAATACATTTTAACAAACGTCGTATAAATTGAATGCCTTGCAAGCGCGCTTTCAGGTTCAAAGTTAAAACTAGACTTTCTTCACCTAACCTAAGCTACGTAAAGTCCTTAACACATATCCCCTCTCCATAGGAAAACCAACAATCGTATAATAATAATAAAACCCTATCTTACAAATTATCTGCTTCCAAAGGTCTTTCCAATAGTCTAATTAACATAATGTCTACTGGTATTTGAATAATTTGTTGTCGCCATAATTTTATAATGTCTGTCTTGGCTATTGTTGTTTTTCTTTTCATATTTTGTTTATTTGCTATTCGGATTGATCCTTGGAAACGATTTATATTATACAGTGTGTTTTCTTTATAAAGTATACGGTCTATAGCATGACTGCAGTTGATTTCAAAATAGGAGTGATGCATAGACAAACTACTTGCCAGACAGACCAAAAAAAAATTTTTCTTCTCCTTTTTTGTCATTTGGGTATTTAAAATTTCAAAATTATACCTTGGATAAGCAGGTGCTGTTAAATTATGTATTAACACTAAAAATTGTGCTTATCCACTATGAATTAAACTTATGATTTATCAATATAAAAGTTGGGAATCCCCGCCAAATGTGACGTAGAGTAATTTAATCAAAAGTATAAAACTTATATGTATACATTATCATATTATTATTATTATTACCATATAATTAGATCATACATAACTTCGATCATCTACTTATTGAAATGACTGTAAGTAAATTAATAACATTTTTAATGAATACATTCAACATTTAAATTCACATTTGTAACTCTCTATACAGCATCCTATATGAATCATAAAATCAAACTTACCGCAGCCTAATAGAGAAAGAATGATTTAACCAATGCTTAAAGGGAGACAAAAACTGAGCCTGGGTTAATAAAGAATCCAACCGTTAATAAATATAAAGAGTGTATTGTATTACTGGTAGGGTATTGTGTACAAACCAAGGGCGTAGTTAATATTCTTTAAATTTAATATTCTTATGGGATGAAAAATAGGCATATAACACTGACTGAAAAAGTGGAACTATAAGTATAGTGTCTTTGAAATATGAAACATAACTTCAGTAGTTGTAGGTATTTCAAACATTTTTGAAATATTATTAATGTATCTTAAAAACAACTGAAATGATTTTAAAAAAGTTTACCGTGAAAATGAAGAGTCTGAAAAAAGTTTGTGCAAATGTTTTGGTGGACAACGGGCGTTTGGGCTTGCCCCCAGATTTTTTATAAAAACTTAAAGTACAAAAGTTTCGCCCGGTACTAAAATGGTTAGGTTGGTCAACTTCACAAGGCAATTAATTTTTTTTTCCTAATTATTAGTTTTTGCTTATTGGTTATAGTCCTAAATTATAGCAAAAAATCCCAAGTAACAATTTTTAGTTGGTAACCCTCGGACAACGTTTATTTTTACTGGAATATTGTGGGGTTTTCAATGACCGCAACGAACGACGGATTAACGACGCCAAAACGTTGATAATTAACTAGAGTTTACTAATTTACGTTCTTTAAACGTTTCTCTCAACCAAGAAATCATCATGGTCGCCATTTTCTGATTTGCGCCGCTATGCCATTTTGTTTAAATGGTTTTGAGGATTTGTTAGTTAGTTTAAGTAATTTTTAAGGACTCTTATAGACTGGCTACAGTTTAAAATAGATTCAAAGCATTTTTAAAATTTTCAGTATTCAAATAAAAAAATAATATAAATTATTTTTTTATTTGAAAACAAAAAAAGAATGATGAAGGCCAGCTTATTATTTAAAGCTAAAATTAAGGATTAAACGACTTACCTGTAAGGAAGTTCAATCCAAATTATACGAGATGGGTCACATCCTATTAGATACACCAGGTAGTGATACTTCGTAGCACGTCATACGCAAGTTTTAGAGATAAGAAAAACATACCGCCATGGCAGCCTGCCTGATCTTTGCTAGGTACTTCAGTATACTTCTAAAGCTTTCCTGAAATACTAAGATCGCCAAGAGCGGGTTGACTAGTACTTAAATAAATTGCATGAAAAATACATGAATATATAAATGGGAGGGCGTCTAATAGAATGTGACCAATCTCGTATAATTTGAGTTGTTTAGAGAATATGGCGATATTAGTTAAAAAGTTAAATAATAATAAGTAAACCACAAGGTTTAAAATTTAAATGTTTTTAAAATATATTTCTTAATATAATTAGCTAAGAAATCTTTTAAACTTAAAGGTTTGTTATAAAATAGATTGAACGTTTTCCTTTTTTCCGAACATCCCACAGCCTCTCTAATACTTTTGATTGATGCACCAACCCTTAATGCTGCGGAAGACACCCCATGTTCTGTGCTATGTCCTTTAAAATTTGATTCTATTTCTGCGTTTTTTAGACATTTTTAAATCCACCTGCTAATGCTTTGGGATGTAGCGGGCTTATGAGGCTTTTTAATTGTTAAAATAAGTGTATCCTTTGATCCTCGAAATAGTTTGGTTTTCTGTATACAATATAATGGTAAAACACAAATACTAAAATTTTCTTTGAAAAAAGGGAACCTAAGCCAAGGCTGAATTCTTCTGGGTCCAGATATTTTTAAAATACCTTTAAGAATTATTTCTATGCCCTTTCCGTTAGCCTTGATGTTACTTAACTTATAGAAAATGTCTGAACTCTTAGAGCAGCACAAAGAGTCAAAATAAGTACCATTTTTATAGTTAATAACCCGAATGTCAAGTTTACCAAAGGGTACAATTTGCCTATATAAGGTAACACTGGTTCCGAATACCAAGTTTATAAAAAGGAAACTGAGAGCGCAGCTTAAAAATGCGTCTCATAAACTTATCTACCGTTTCTGATTTTTCTGCTCGCAAATTAAATTTATGGCAGAACTATGTGTGTTAAGAGTTCAATATTTCCCAGTATTTTAAGATTCTGTTTCTAAAACGGATACAACTTGATTTACATTACGCTGCAAGAATGTCTCAATATTATTGTCGCAAAACTTCCATCATTTGGAAAAAAATTGCATCCTACCAAACGCCCCTTTTACTATAGGCCAACTTGATAAGATTGCTACCCCCTAAACGAGGATAAGAGTAAATCACCTTTCGGATTTACACCGACAACTTTTAAGCGAATCATGGATTCTAATTTTGGATACCATGCTTGAGTTCTCCAGATATCATAAACCACCATACATATACATTTTTTTTACATTATTGGAAACAGTGTGGAAGGAGGAAATATATAAGAATTAAGGTTTTTCTAATTCATTATGAATGCATCCACTGGAAGCCACGACACAAACCGGTGGCATTTTTTGTTTAGATAGCTTGCAAATAAATATACAATTTTTATACCAGATTTCTTGTCCGCTATATGATTATCCAACGTATTTATGTACGTGGCAAATACAAAAAATATACCTAAGCTCACTGCCACATCATTCTCCCAATAGAAATCAATTCTTAGTAAAATATGACAATTTTTTAAAATTTTTTACAAAGCTTGTTAAGCCATAAAAAGCTGCCTTCATTTCAAGAATGTTTATGTGTTTCTCCTGTTCACCTTGTTGCCAAAAAACTCCCTTTTACACTGCTTGCTTACCATTGCAACACGCCCCCCCTCCCGATTTGTATGCATCGTAGAAAATTTTAATGTTATAATTAGGCTGTAAAATAGTATGTGCTTTAACCACCACTCAAGTTTATTTTTAACTAAGAACCTAACAAGCATCTTTTTGTTATAGTTGTTCCTATTAGCCTTTAGGGCACGATATTTTCCTCGCTCAAGGGTTTTTACGTACAATAAGCCGTACTCTGTACAAACCGAGGCTAGCGTTCCTATAATTTGCGAAACCTCTTTAATTGTTATTATTTTTTTTTTCTTTAAATAATCTTAATGGCTGTTTTTATTTTTGTTATTCCTTTTTTTGCGATATATATCCACATCTTTTTTGCATTAAGGATAAATGCTAAAAATGGTATTTCTTGAGTCGGTCGTGTATGGTTTTTTAATTGTTAATAAAAAAACCTAATCTTTTAGATAAGAGAAATAGGCCTGAAAGAGTGGAACAAAAAAGTGCAGTGGCTAGACCGAATGGTAAACATTAGAATTCAACTTTTGTTTTAAAAAGAAAATCTTCAATATTTTTGGAAGCAGTTTTTAGTAATTAAGTTCTCTAATATCTTCCAGTTGAAAATGAGGTGGGCGAAAGAAATTTATGTAGGTTTCTTGGATTAAAGATAAACCTAAAATCCCCTGTTATCGTTCTGTCTTAAAAAATAGCTCAACAAAAACTGATCTTGACAGGTATTAACAGTTTTAACTGCTCCAACTTATAAATTTTGTATGCTTTTCGAATAAATTTTGAACTCATTTTTGGTAAATTTTGATGTTTTGGGGGTGAAAACTTGAAAAGGTTTGTCCACAAAGTGAATTTTGTAACCTTTTGTCCAACTCAAAGCTAATTTATTTTGAGTTATTTCATTCCACTCTTCTGGAAAAAAAATTATTCCACAGGAATACGTTCTTTCGCTGTTTAGCTCTAATACTTCCTCTCGGCGACTTTTTTATATTTTTGCAATTTTCGGCAAAACGTTCGCTAAAAAAGAAAAGATCTGGATTTTGCGCAGTAGCAGTTTTTTATATTTTTGAATGAAACAATATTGTGGGCAATGCAAAACAACTGCGACGATTCGGCAAGACCCAAAAGATCTTCATCATCTTTATTTAGGCCAAATTAGAGAAAACCCGCTCTAAGGCTGTCTAACCTTTTCCCAAAATGGTTTACAATTTCAAGAATTACGTATCTCTTTTTTGCTCTGTGGATACTAGCATCCTGGATTTAATTTGGGCCCTTGAAGAATTTTGCAATTTTTACGGGAATTTTGTATATTTCGAGGAGATTATTTTTAGTTTCCTTATCTATATATTCCCATAGAAAGATGCTTCTTCCATCTGCAAGCTAGCTCTGCTGTCCCCCCTAATATACTTTCTAAGGGGTGCCTCTCTATGATAGAGTTCGAGGAACTAATAGTGTCTGACGAGTTGAGGAACTGTCAGATTCGTCGTCACATACAATAATATGAAAGACGATGTACTAATAACACCTTTTTAAGTAAACATATTAAAATCTACTTATAAATTTGGACACCCGGTAGAGTAAACCATGCATCGGGAGTATGCCATATAGCATGCGGATATAGCGCGCTAGGCAAAAATATTCTGAGTCACGCTCCGGCTACATGAAAAATTCGGTTAAGAATTTTTGTTAAATTACGACGGGTGAAGGGTTTTGTTATAATAATTTTCTGAAAATTAAAATGTGATATTTTGGAAAGGGATTTTATTAATATTATGGAGTTTTTTATTAAGACTAATATGGCGCGCATAAGTCAAAACCTATGCAGGGTTTAAGTTTTTATGAGTCGTAAAAACAAATTTGTGTTTAACACAATAAGAATAAACAAACCCATACCAAAAAATATTAGCCAATAGCCTGATATTTGTCTCACTCCACTGTTTAAAACTGACAATGCGCCTTACTTACTTGAATCAGGACGCTTCTTTTTCCTTTCCTTCCCAGTTTCCTCATTTTCTTCTTTGGGTAATCCATTTGCTTTTCACGTTTTCTTTTGTTAGATTTTTTCGGCATTTTTCGTTCTGTCAGATTCGTCGTCACATATCATATATGAAAAAGGTCGTGCTAGTAAGTAAACATATGGAATTTTTTATTGAGACTAATTTAGCGGGCATAAGTCAGAAACTATGCAGGGTTTAAGTTTTTATGCGTAATAAAAACAAATGTGTGTTTACAAAATAAACAAACCCATGCCAAAAAATATTAGCCAAAGGATAATATTTGTTTCACTCAATTAATTGTTTAAAAACTGACAGTTTGCCTATATCTTGAACACTCCCTCTTCATTTCCCTTTTCAGGTCCCTCATTTTCTTCTTTAGGTAATCCATTTGCTTTTCACGTGTTCTTCTTGTTAGATTTTTTTTTCGCGCGCGATACCGTCTTCACTAGTTGCATGACAGCGCAAGAAGTATACTGGAGTACCTAACACTAAAACTTGCGTATGACGTGCTATGAAGTATCACTACTTGGTGTATCTAATAGGATGTGCCCAATCGAAGTATAATATCTATATTTGACAGGTTCGTTGGTAAATTTGGTGGATGGGAAACTTTAAGAAGCCACTTTAATGTTATAAATTAACTATAATACCTAGCTACATATTTTAGAATTATTAAAAAATGGTGTTTTTAAATTCGTCCATTGTGGTTGCAGACGTGAAAGTCTTGATTTAAAATGAATTATAATAATAAAATTATTATCCAGAGGGCCCTTCAGTCGTAATCGTAAATAAAAACGTTGCACGCGACTCTAGTCGCAGGCAACGTGTCAGCACAACTAAAAAAATCCCCACCAAATTGGTGCAAAAGCGAGTGGCTAGAACGTTTATACACTGGCGCACCCAGGAATTGACTTCGGGGGGGGGAGGGGTACGGATAAATAATAAAAAAAAACCTTTAAAGTAAAAATGTGACCATAACCAGGCTTCTCGGGGGGGGGGGGGGTTAAGCCCAAACACCCCCCCTCGGTGCGCCAGTGTTTTACACGCCGTTTTCACGCAACGTTAAGTCGCCTTGGCGGCATCGTCGACAAATTGTTCCTTGGGATCCTTGTCTTTAGTGATTGTAAGCCATTGACCAATAATGACCGGTCATATTTGGTCAAGACCAATGCATCTAAGCGACACCGGTTTTAACCAAAATAGGGGAAATTGTGGCGTCATTGATCAGATGTTTTACTTTTGGTCTTGACCAAAGATGGCCGTGCTCGGGAGGTGAGTTATGGTTTCGGTCATTAGTTTTGAAGAGGGGTATATTTTCGAATAGCGGTTTTTACATTTATTTTACGAATTTCGATGAGAATCTTGATCTGAGGTAAGTTATGTCTTGTTGGTATATCAAATTTAAAGATGATTCAAGGTTTTGTGTGGAAAATATCTGGGGCGAACAACTCCGGGATTATAGGGCTGCGCCCCATTTATAGACTATACGTGTTACTGTTGAGCTTAAGTGGGTCCTAAGACGAAAATTTTTGCCCTTGGCGGTGTTACTAAAATTTTCCAACCAGTCAGTTTGACCGTTCCATCCAAGCGAACGGTCTGTTGGGTTACGGTTATTGTGAGCTACGTCATAGCCTAACCACAAAATAAATTAACAAAAGAATACCAGCGGTTAAAACCGCTCCTCACTGGTCAATGGCTTATAAATCACTTTTTTCACAATCACAAATGTCAGTAAACAAATTTTGGTTAGTTGTGGATTCCATTAGATCTTTCAACCAACCGCAAATTGTCGGATGTGTTCAAAGCTGTTATTTTGGTATTTTACATATTTGTTAAATGGTTAACACATATATTTTTTTTATTTAGTAAAGTTTAGATTAAATAAACAGTATGAAACGGGAAAGTTTTAGGTTATTTAACTGTAAATTTTAACAAAAATTAGGCCAAGGACTAAGCCTACAATGACTCAAATTGCACAAACCTTTTATGGAACAAATAAATTTGTGTAAGAAGGTAGGGGGGCCGACTCGAATTCAACCCTTCCGGACGGCACTGGCAGCAAGTGGTGGTCATTGTATATCAAAGGTGACTAGCCTATAGTTGGCTGATGGCAACGCTGCGACGGTGCCTCGCCTTTACCTGGGCATGACGTGTAAACCCATTTAAAAATGTTTGTAGCGTCACCATCGATAATTTCCTGACCATGGCTGCAAGCTAACCTAAAAGTTTTGTGTTTTGTTTTCAAACAATTTTTAACAATCAATTCCGTCCACCAAATGTGATTCTTTTTTACTAGAAAATAAAATATTAGTTTGTAGTGTTAAAAATGACGAATCAAAGTTATTCTTATTCAAAGAAGGATTATTATTGGAATAAAGTCTTTGATCCGCAAAAGGGTACGATTCTCAGCAGAACGCCTCTGAGCTGGGGTAAGAATTTTTTGGCGCCGCCAATTACAAAAAATCTCACGTTTTTTGAGGTAGAATTAGATTGCAATTAATTATAAATAAGTTTTACACAGAATTCTTGGATTTTTTCCCTTTCAGTTTTTAATATTTTAAAATTTAAATATTTTTGAGGTTTTTTTCGGTGATCCGTTATTTATAGGGCATAAGATATTTTAAAAGTAATCGATCTAAATTTTTGGGAACAGTTTTAAATACAAAACGTTGGATTTTTTTGCACATTTTTATTGAAATAAAAAAAACATAATGGATTAATCTCGTATCTTTTGAGTTGTTGTTACATAGTTATTGCATGTTTATTATGCAGTAGGAATTTTTATTTCTTAACCAAAACATTTTGTTATCGCAATATTTATTTATAGTTTTGTGTAGTGAATTTATCTATTCACTTCATTTGTAAATATTAAACATAATAGTGTCCCGGGATTTTTTTTCGGCATTATAGTTAGTTAAAAAAAACTTATCAGGACAAAAAATGTAGCCGCACTGGAAGACACACAATGCGTTTTTCGCGTGTAAATATCGTAATAAATGAAAAGTAAAATTTTAAACCTGTGAAAGCAGAGTCCATGGACTCGAGAAAAATAACATTATATATAGAAAATATTCCTAAATAAAAAAAATTATTAATTTTTTTAAATCTGTAAAATAGACCAAAGAATGTTACTAAAAAGTAACTTTATAGGATTTATTAGATATCTTTTGGTGAATAAATTTTAAAAGCTGGGGCTACCTGTAAAAGCACGTTCCATGCACTGGTGCAAAAGAACTTTCTATGTAAAAGGAAATATTCCTAAATAAAAAGAGATAATTTTTGCTAATCTGTAAAATAGAACGAAGAATGTCACTAAAAACTAACTTTATATTTAGATATTTTTTCGTGAATAAATTTTAAGAGGAGGGGCTTTACCAGCTTTGTCAAAAAGGCTTATAATTTGAGTTTTTATAAGAGTAGCAATTTTACGTTTTTGATGAAAATTATTTTTTGTTGGAAAACGTTAACAATTGTCAAAAAAATTATTTTTATTTTTTTATCTTTACACCAAAAACAATATTTATTGATGTAGGTTAAAAAAAGTTTATAATAATAGGTGCCCAAGATGTTTTTTTTTATTATAATACTATAACATAAAACTCTAAAAAAAGTAAAGTAATGTGTGGAATTTTAATAATTACTATACAAGTAAAAAAAAATTTGCCCTTTAAAAAATTTTACTTATTTATAAATTACCTAGGTATATACTAGACAATACAGGAGCGAATTTAGTACGAGGGGGATTTAGGTACATATTTTTTGTACACTAATTTTACACTTTGATGCCAAAGATTACACTTTCAATATAATGCACATGATTGCAACATGATTACAAACTATTACAATATATTACACTTAATTATACACTATTATTAACCCTAAACCACATTTAAAAAAAAAAAATAAACAAGACTATTATTTTGATTCCGATATAAGTGAAATGTTTTTGCAAGCTAGGAAAATATTTGCTTTTGGTTAGAAAAACTTTCTGTGCTTTTTAGTGCTACGTGATTTTTTATAGGCTCTTGTGAAAGAAACAACTACATTATAACTAACATATCCAACATCCAACAAACTCTCAAAAGTATCATATCTCATTCTCAATGTTCTCTTTGGATCTTTAAAGAAAAACATGTACTTACAAAAGCCCATTTTTCATCATTATATTCAAGAAAACATATTTTCCTTACCTAGATAAAACTGTTTAATAGTAACTTATCTCATAGCTTATTTGACTAAAAATCCAGTAAAAACTTAAAACAAATTTAAATCCTTGACTAATAAATTTTTTATAGTACAAAAAATATAGAAATAAATTTTTTCTTCATAGATATTTAGATAAAGTTTTTATATAGTAACTATAACTGAAGAAATTTAGTCTACGTATAAGCTCAATTGGTTAAAACTCGAGTTAAAAAAAAAAAAAAATTTTTAGCCAAGAAGTTTTTTATTAAAGTAAAAACCAAATAAGAACACATTTTTTTCCTTATAGATAACTAGATAAAACTTTTTCATAGTAAATTTTGTCTATGTCAAGACTAGCTTAATTTAATGTAATGTTACTTACCTTTCAATAAATAATTTCACTTCTTTCACGGTCGCGCTGTTTAAATGTCGCACACAGAAAATGAACACATATGTCTGAACGCATGCGCAATGACCGACATTTCCAAAAATTACGACGAAGTTACAAATGATAACAACTTGATTACAATATGATTACAAATTGATTACAACATGAATACAACTTGATTACAACATGACTACAACGTACGTAACAAAATTACACCTGATTAAATTGCACTGGAACTTATTACAACATATTACACATCGGATTACAAATTACAACCACTACATGTATTACACTTGATTACACCTGGAGTTTTTTTTAAAGAATATTATTCATTTAAGGTTTATTTTATAAAATGATAAGTTGTCCTATGAAAAAAAAATCTTACATACCCTAAGTAAGAATCAAGTTCTATTTAAAAAAAGGACAAAAACAGAAAAACGCAACAACTGACCCTTTAAATTTTTAGGGACATAAATGTAAAAAACTGGATTAAATGTAGGCTTAATTAAGGAATAAGCGACAGTGGCTTAAGCTGGACAGCTCAACTGGGTCAGACCTATATGTACGCGTTGTGTACCCCCAATGGTCATTTTTGATCCCAATCATCATCGATATCCATAAAAATTGTATTATTCACAATGAGTGGTTCATAATATGAAAATGATAAAAATGTTCGATATTCTGAATCTCAAAAGCCTTTATGTAGTAAATCTAATATTGGTAAAACATTTTTAATTTTTTCAAACTTATTTAGAGCACGGAAGCGAATAGGCTAGAAAAAAATATATCATACCAAATTTTCTGAAAATTTGGGAATAATATATCAAATAAATCTATAAAGACAAAAAAATTTCATAAATTATATACAAATATTCAAAACTTAAATTGCAAAAATAAAACTTTTTAAATAGTGTTTAAGAAATCCTGGGTCTAGGACATTTCGGCACCGGAATGTTTCGACGCCAAAGTTTCACTGGTGTAGTGAATTAAGTTTAATAAAATAACTTTTTACGATACCAAATCCTGACTTTTAATTCGCCAACAAATCTTATTTAATTAAACCTAACCCCCTACACCAGAAAAATTGAATGAAGCCTTAATAACCCGACTATAAACAATCCTGTTGTCTTGTTTAAATTATTCTTCCGCATTTTTTCCAATGTTTTTAAAACATTAATGTTTGAACCTTTATTCAACTTAGAATTTCTGAAATTTTGCTTAGTTTGCAAAAATAAATTTTAGATTTCAATTTTAATTTTGTAACTATTTTTTAGCGAAAATCGGTTTGTTCTATCTAATCTTCTATGGAATGTTAGCAGCCTTAGTAGCCATCTGTATGTGGGTGTTCTTCCAAACTCTAAACCCAAGAATTCCAAAATGGCAGCTTGACAGGTCGCTCATCGGTACAAATCCGGGTCTTGGGTTCCGACCTATGCCGATTGAAAACCCGGAAAGTACACTGATTTGGTTCCAGGGATCGAACAAGTCGGAATATATGCCATGGGTGGATAACTTGATGGGATTCTTGGATGGTAAGAAAAGTGACCAAAGACGCGGTTAGATGAAAAAAATATTTGTAATGTTGGGTTGGGTTTCCGTATTTTTTATCTGAAATATTTTTCTTATACCTTCCTTAAAAATAAGATTTTAGTAACTGTATGCAGATAACTAAAGCATATATAATGGCTTTTTGGTTAGCAATGCAATTTTTTTTTAAATCACGGGTGCAACAAAAGATTTCTGTCCGTTTTTTACCCAAAATTAAAGAGAAATAGCGGAATATAGTAATACTGAAAAAATCTAATTATTCTTGCCTAAAAATTAAGCCAGTTCCACCAGTTTTCACCAAGTATTTACGAAAAAATTATTTAAAAACATTATCAAAATATCAAACTGTCAAAGACTAAAATCTCGCAACAATGAACGTCACCGAGTAAAAAGACACATTACGATGGAAACCATATTGTTATTTCATTTACCAGCCGTCTTAATTTATAGTGTAAAGATGGTGTGTTGCGAGAAGTGATCTTCGTTCGAGATTTTTAAAAGTTTTTCCTGTTTTTCTTGAATTTTTTGAAAAAATATTTAAAAAATAGTGTTAACAGCTCGCGGCTAAACTGAGCTTTTTTTACCCGCATTTTTAAATAAATAATTATTTAAACCAACGCTTGTAAAAAAAGCACTATTTTAGCCACTAGTTGTAAAAACTACTATTTTACAATTGCTATTTTCGGTTTAAATAAAAAGTTTTGGGCGTTTCGGTATGTATTCTATAATCAGTTACAGAAATGGTTTGGTTAAAATAAATCCGAACAATGCATTGTTTTCTTTTAGAATAAAATCACGTTTTTAAAAACAATCCAAGCCATTCTTTTAACCCGACATGTTGACAATAAGTAACTATATAATAGCAGGTCACGTGGTCTATTGCGAATCGGTATATTTGTTTCGCTCAATAATACCCCATTTAACTCAAAAAACATTTATAATTTTTTATTGTAGACAACAAGTAAAATATAAAAATGTTTAAAACACCAGACCATGCCAATTGAAATTTCATTATAATCGGATGAACGATTCAGAAGTTACAAAAGCGATTATATTTTTCATTGTATCTCAAATTCCTTGATCTCTGTAAGTAGAAAGCGTATTATCTCTAGAACTACTTACCTTATTTTTATCGAGCATAGCTAATAAAACTTCTTGAAGGATAGGCCCCAAACACAAAAATCGAAATCGGTTTACTGGCTACATGCTCACAGACAAACACACATACTCTTTTCAAATAATACTAATTAAGTTTTTATTGTCGGTATACAAACAATGTTCAGCCAACCATACACATGCAAAATTTTGAGATTTCCGTAATTAATTTAATCAACCCTATACTTTCAATCAACTTAACACTCACCCCTTTAAAATAAAATACCGGAAGACGAGACCGTGCCAAAACCATTTTTTATAAACTCATTAAAAACACTGTACGCAAATAAGGAAACCTGGCTTTTTTGGTTACCGATGCAAAAAACTTATTTTTTTGATCAAGGGTGCAAAAAAATCCATATCCCTTTTTTTAAGAAGAAAAATTATTATTATTCCAACCCTTAATTAAGTATTTTTTACGCATTCAAAAAAAATCTTTTTAAAAATACAACAAAATTACAAAATGTCAGAAATGAAAATGGCCGACGATGTATAGTTACTTTTATTGTTGTGTCATCCGCAGCCGCCTTGATTTATAGTATAAAAAAATGGCGAGGTCTGTCAGTGGATGTTGTTAGTGTTTGATTTTGTAATTGTTTTCCTGTTTTTATAGAGTTTTTTAATAAAGGTATAAAAAAATTGGTGCTAGAAAGCACGGATAGTCCACCATACAATCAATTATTTTATGTTAAAAGAAAATGAAAATATCTTGAAAACTGTAGCATTGAAAGTTTTTAACCTTATAACAAAATTTTATGGGTAATATTTACGAAAACCAAAATCTGAAAACCTCATCTCAATAGCTGGTTGACTGTCTAAATTTTTTTCAAATAACTCGGAAGCTAAAGCTCCCACGAATTTGGACTTTATAAAAAAATTTGTAGTCCATATTCATGGAAACTTAAATCTGAACTGTATATCGCTACTTGCTGTTGTTTAAAGTTACAATTTTTTAAATATTCTATCCCCCCTTTCTCCCCTTCAACCTCCCATCTCCCTAACCAAAAGTTAATCAGTTCATGGTCAGTCGATAGAAGAATTTCGTTAATATCGATTAAGGCGTTCTTGAGATAACTTTTTTTTTGTCGATTAAGGTGTTTTGGAACTCATTTTTGATAAAATTAAGAAGCCAAAATTTTACGCTTTTAAAAAATAGTGTTTCTAACTTGCTTAACTGTGCCATAGAGTTACCAACGCTTGTAAGAAAACACTATTTTAGCGGCTAGTTGTAAGAATGATTATTGCTAACAAGGTTAGTTAACAAAAAGTAGGTGCCTCTAAGGGCAATTCTATGATCGATGCCGATATTTTGGCATTTTTTTGAGTTTTGTATCGAAAAAACCAACAACCAATGTGCAGTGTGGGGCATCATTAAAGAAATGACTGTGTTACAAAAAAAAAGTTCATAAAATTACATTTAATTTAAAATAAAAAAGAAAGTAAGTAAAGAAAAGTAGTACCTACATATATGCTATGTTTTCATGGATATTGAATTCGTTTGCAATATGTTTTGAAAAATTTTTTTTCATGAGTTTTCATGACAGGTTTTCAAATCGATTTGTAAACGGTTTTCAAATTTTGATATTTGGCAGATGACATATGTCATAGTTGTAAAATATTAATTTTTGAGTTTTGGTACTTTTTAAAAAAAAATGTATTTTATTCAAAAGATGATGTTGGCCCTTGCCAACACATTTTTTTAAAATTTTAATTACTACTCTGTTTGGAAGTGGAAATGAAGAAAGAAATGCTGGACTGGCATATGTGCATAGCACATACACTTTCGAGCCAAATATTTCTTTTATTTTCCATAATTAATTTTTTTCAAGTCTTTAACAAAAACAAATCTTTAGTTATTTAAGTAAAGTTATGTTATTAATCTTCTTTTGGTAATTATGCAGTATATGGTTTTCTGCCATTTTTGATTTTTTATGAAAAATTCTTTATGGGGGCATCTACTAGGGTCCCTAGGGCCCCAAATCCGCCTGCGCCGGTTGTTTTTTTTTTAATTTTTGTTTTTTTTTATTTTTTTTTCACTAAATCAATCCAATCAAACACAGTCCAATCCAACCTAATCCAACCCAACCCAAAACCATCAAAAAAACACATTGCAACCCCCCCCCCCGGGCACCCTTTTTTTCCTTAAACAAAAAATCGGGCGCAGGCGGATTTGGGGTCCTACCGTATACTGCATAATTACCCTTCTTTTTTCTATACCCTCCACCAAATTTTAGAATGCCTGTTCCACAGTTTCACTTCTATTTCTCTCTCTCTCTTAAAAAGAGTGAGAGCAATAAAATATAATTTGGCGGCTGTCTGATAATCCGACGCAATACGCATGTGTAAACTGAATCCCCGTTTTCATGGAAAATCGCTATTTCGATCTCAATACGAACTTGATCCAACCCTAAAAGTTTTCAGGGTCGGATCTAGATTGAAATCGATTTGAATACTGAAAAAACAGGCGTTTTCATGGACAGTATCGGATTGAAATAGTTTTCAGAACGAACTCAGTTCTCATGAAAACGTAGCAATAGTTTAATATATCTAGAGAACAAAAATTAAATGAGTATCAACTAGGTTAAAATTACTTTTAGATTATGACAAACAGCACTGTTAAATCCGTCATTTTTCTCTGCCATTTCTGATGTCCCGCGAGTAATAATCCAATATTTTATTAGATTTGGGAACTTTAATAAAAAGTTCTGGTGTTACCTTTAAATAATTCTGGTAAACCCTCTACATAATAGACAAAGCAGTGTCGTACGCAGGAGGAAGCATTTTAGAGCATATTTTTGTTTTTGCATATATATTACATACTTTTTTCCTTTTTTTTCAGGCTACTACTTTCCCAGCAAAGTCGAAAAAGGAAACGCTCAGATTAGGCCCTGTTCGCACAGTGATTTTCCATCGATGGACGAGGAAGAAGTTTGCGGTGTAGACGTGAGGGATTGGGGCGATTGCAATAAGGATGATTTCTTTGATTATCATAGGTAAATAAATATAATCATTTTAATAGTTTATCGAGTTTATCGTCAAAATATAATCATTAAAAACTAGACTAATTAACAAAATTTTAAAAGGAAATGAAAATAAAACTGTGAATGTGTTTTTCAGGGACTAATATTTTTGTATCCCTATTTCAAAAATTCATAAGAGGATTTAAATAAATAAATATATAGCCTTTAAAAATCAATATTCTAATACTCTAATTTATTTTCTCTTCTCTTTTTTAATTTTTTGTAAATTTAATTCTGATTTTTTTATTTCATTTGTAGAAGTTCCCCTTGCATATTTCTGAAACTCAACAAAATTTACGGATGGACTCCGGAATATTACACTGACGAACGAGAGCTGCCTCACGATATGCCAAAACAGTTGGTAAATCACATTTTGAGTGTAAATAACACTGAACAGGTAAGTCCCAGCACGGAACATTATCAAGAGAGGAAGGGTCATTCTATGGGCTCCCACCGTTGATACCCTGCCAAAAATACCGCATCATATCTCTGAAGAAATTTGACAGGATTTTACCAGATTTATTATGTTTTTGATAATGTGAAACATCCCTCATAGGATCTCTTAAAATTTTGTCAATTCTCAAAAACGAAAAATTATTCCTTGGGAAATATGGTAAAAGCTGATCAGTTTTCACAACATCATAAAATATTGGCTTGTAAAGTTTCTTACCTCCATAAAGTCAGTTTGTTTATTATTTGTGTGAATGTCTGATATAAATACTTTTGCATTTACTTTAGGTTTTGACGGGTAAGTTTGTTTTAAATATAACTTTGAGTAAATGATTGTTTTATTCAAAAGTTTATACTTGGGTTTTCTAAGTATATTTTCGACGAGTATTTTTTTTGGTTAGCTTTCGTAAAAACATTATAATCTGCAAGTATTATATTTAATAACATAAAAATAAAAAGTTGCGCATATTTTCATTTTTAAGGAATATGGGAAATAGCCCAAGTAGCACACACCTGTACCAAAAACGTCCTTGGGACGTCCGCCTCCGGACATTCGTACATCCCCGGGACGTCCGCTTCTGGATTCGACTTACACCGTCTTTAGGTCGTCCCTGGACGGTTCAATGTTACAAAATAATTAGTCCATAGGACGTCCGACTGGGACGTACGCCGTCTATAGTCCACAGGACGTACGACAAAGACGTCCCAGAGACGTACACAGAAAACGTCTGCAGGACATATTCACAGGACGTCTTAGGTACGT
The DNA here is from genome assembly GCA_963921995.1 of Oxystoma pomonae. Classification (NCBI taxonomy): domain Eukaryota; kingdom Metazoa; phylum Arthropoda; class Insecta; order Coleoptera; family Brentidae; genus Oxystoma; species Oxystoma pomonae. The sequence continues at coordinate 85,128,117 of OY998166.1, read as the reverse complement.
CCGTTTTGGGATCTATGCCGTCTTTAGGACGTCCCTGGGAGATCCGATGTTACAAAATAATTAGTCCACAGGACGTACGACAAAGACGTCCCTGGGACGTACACAGAAAACGTTTGCAGGACATATTAACAGGACGTCTTAGGTACATCCGCTTTGGGACCTACGACGTCTTTAGGACGTCCCTGGGAGGTTCAATGTTACAAAATAATTAGTCCACAGGACGTACGACAAAGGCGTCCCTGGAACGTACACAAAAAACTTCCACAGGACGTACGTTTCGGACCTTAATAGCGGCAGTAGTATTAGTTATATATGTATTCACAAACTTAATTTAGACCACACCTGAGTATCTTAAACTTAACATAAATTAAACTATGACCTAGCCACTAATATATATATATATATATAATAGCACACACATTAGACTCGAATGAGGCATACACATATCTAATACAAAATTATACTGGTATAAGTAGATATTTTGCATGGGACAGTGAGAGAAATGTTACTTACATATTTTATTTGATTTATGGTTAGCTTGCATGTGTCGCACATAGAGCGCGCTGAGCGTTCGCTTTGAATCGACGGTACCATTCCTGTATGTTACAAAATAATTAGTCCACAGGACGTACGACAAAGACGTCCCTGGGACGTACACAGAAAACGTCTGAAGGACATATTCACAGGACGTCGTAGGTACGTCCGCTTTGGGACCTACGCCGTCTTTAGGACGTCCCCGGGAGGTCCAATGTTACAAAATAATTAGTCCACAGGACGTACGACAAAGACGTCCCTGGGATGTACACAGAAAACGTCTGCAGGACACATTCACAGGACGTCTTAGGTACGTCCGCTTTGGGACCTTCGACGTCTTTAGGACGTCTTTGGGACAGATGTGTGCTACTTGGGATGGCGCATCGGCTATTCTTTTTTGTTCTTTCAATAATAAAATAATGGAGTCTGATTTGGTAATATGCCAAATTCAGAGGAAGATTCGGACACTGTCAAGCAACTTTCGTCAAGTAGGTTATTTAATGGTGAGTTTTATATGAAAATAACAAAGGATAAGATAACCCAGGAATTATAAACCGGGGATAAGAAATAAAAACAAAGTTAGGTTAGGTTTGTAAAACTGTCACTGAAAATGCATTTTGGCCATGGAAAGAACCAATGACTTTGCGGTTGACCCAGTGACGTCACATTTCGAAATAACGCAAGCGCAGTGTTCTACGCCAAAAAAAGGCCACTTATTAAACCAATTTTATAGTAGGGCTGTCCTGGGGACGTCCTAAAACTGTTTGAGTGGTTTAATCCGAATTTTGGTCTCAGGTCAAACGTCCCCAGAACGTACATTTTGGACCTAGGGAGCATTAATGGATTTTATCACTATAAATAACTTACAAAACCAATTAAAATGGGACCCAATCAAAACCAGTTAGGAAATAAGTATAAATCAATTTTATAGTATGGATGTCCTCGGGACGTCCTAAAACTGTTTAAGTGGTTCTATTCCATTTTTGGTCCCACGTTAAACGTCCCCAGAACGTAGGTTTTGGACCTAGGTCGTTTGAGCATTAATGGAATTTGTCAATATAAATAACTTAAAAAAACCAATAAAAAGCAAATAAAATCCTCCTGGGGATGTTCTGAGGACGTATAAGTGTTCCCAACCGATCTTTGATCCCACTTCAAACGTCCCCAGGACGTCCGTTTTGAAACCGGGACGTTCGGCCCTTAATGGGACGTCCTGAGGACGACGTGTGCTACTTGCGAGTATTTTTGATTTATATCAAAATTTTTCTGTTTTATTAGATGCAGGGTTTCCTTCTATATCTTTGTACCTCGCCTAGCTAATAGATATGTAAATATGGTAAATACAAAAGTTTGACATTTTTTATGAACCATAATAATTTTTTGAAATAATATACTGGGTGTTCCATTTGAAATATTGCAAGTTTCGGTTGGAATTCTTTTTAATATACCCTATATACATAAAAATATACTAGTATTTATACTGTAACATTTATATATATTGTGTCAATAAAGTTGATTGTTCCATATTTGCAATATATATACAGACCGCTTCAAGCTACTGCGAACATAGGGGGAATCAAGTCCAATTTACTCTCTGTGCCGTACGACCGAGGTGGATTCGAAGCACGCTGCAGTGTTATCTTTTGGAAATTCATTTTGTTTTTATTATTTTGTTTTATTTCTGCCTTGCTCGAGAAACAGATTGCTAAGTTCTTAATTGAAATAATACATTTTTAAAACTACGAAGTTGCCGAAAAAGTGCAGATGGTCAAATGGTACTATCAAGGCAGACCATTGAGACTTATTCAAGAACTTTTTTTGGAGAATTTTGTAGATCGCCCAGAACCTAGTTTATCCACGATTTATAGGTTTGTGCAGAATTTTGAAAAGTTTGGTTGTGTAGCGCCAAGAAACCATAAAAAACCCACTGTTTTGAATGACGAGCAGGAAGTACGAGATGTGATGATTTGCGCTGCAGTGGAGGAAAATCGAAAGTTAACTAGCCACCAAATTGCCGAAGCAGTTGATACGTCTTCAGCCACTGTCTTACGTGTTCTCAAAAAGAATGGTTATCATTCTTACAAAGCGTCAAAAACGCATCAAATTTTTCCTGAGGACAACTATCGTCGTATGGAATTTTGCGAAACAATGATGGAAAGGGCTAATCGTGATGAAAACTTTCTGAGATCTATTCTTTTCACAGATGAAAGTACTTTTCCATTATTGAATCGTCATAACCCAACACACGTTCGATATTGGTCGAGGGAAAATTTGCATTTGTATTTTGACGTAAGAACACAGTATCCCCAAAAACTAAATGTTTGGGGGGGTATTGTAGGGGAACACGTAATTGGGCCATTTTTTATTAACGGCAATTTGAATGGTCCTAGATACTTGGATCTACTGCAGCAGCATATTATTCCAACGGCTAGGCAGTTGTTAGGTGTGAGATTTGGTGAAACATGGTTTCAACAAGATGGTTGTCCCGCTCACAATGTTGGCCTTGTTAGGGAATATCTTGATAATGTATTTCCTAATCGGGTTATAAGTACACGGGGAACTATTTTATGGCCAGCTCGATCACCCGATCTTGCTCCTAATGACTTCTAGAATTTAAAATAATTTTTTACCTCTTCACCAAAACTTTTATATTTTCTGTCTAAACGAGATTCACTAAGCATATTCCGGAAGAGATTAAAACTTAGTTTCTTTTAATGTAAATGCTAACTCATTAGTTAACTTTACACGAGTAGTAAATATAGTTTTGGTAAAATATTTCCACCAGTTTCTAATCTCCTTGATGCTAGTATTAAAGGCATTGAGCTATATGACAATTATTTTTTAGAGAAAAAATATTTGGGTATCCTGCGAAGGAGAAACACCAGCAGACAAGGAGTATATTGGCAGCATAACCTACTTTCCCAAGAGTTTCCAAGGATTTCCCGGGTATTACTTTCCTTATTTGAATAAGGAGGGTTATTTGAGTCCGCTGGTAGCTGTTCGATTTGAAAGACCAGTTCGTAAGTATTTTTTATTATGCACACGATGCGAGAGATAACGCTTGTAAATTAGAGCAGCCGTGATTCACAATTGGCATAATAAATCTAGCATTTGTATGTGCCATGCACTGATCAAATAAATTTAAAAAAAATCATCTTAGTGGATTTGCTTGCTCCAGTTCAAATATTTAAAAAAAGGAATGCAGGGGAAAGCGCCCCACATCTTTTGCAATTGGAACTTCCAAAAATCTCAAAATTTTCATAAAAACTAAAAAGTTAGTAGGTTACCATTTTTCGAAAAATATTGTTTTTTTTTCTAAATAACCGTTGAATTTTTTTTTAATTATCCGTTATTTTTTATAATTGCTGTAGTTTGATAGCGTTAAGGGAGGGAGAGGGGGAAATCGCCACCCCCTTCTTTACGATGGCTACTTCGAAAATTTATAAAAATTTGGTAAAATTTCTAAAATCAAGTAACTTTTCCAAATTTTATTTTTTGACCAGGGAGAGGTATTTGACGCTATTTTAAGGAAAAATTTATAATATTTAAAAAAAAAAATTACACTGGTGCTGTTATTCGTAAAATGCCGAAACCGAAATTTTTTGTAGATAAATGCTTACCTAACATATAGGCGGCAGTACTTATTCTCGTTTTTTTATAATTTTATTACTATAGCACCTTATATATAAGATGAGACAAAAAAAACATTACTATTAATTGCCTGTGGTTTTGTTACCGTGAGTTAGATTTTTGTGAAATTTTAAAACTTTACTCTCTTTAACACTTTCCACCAAAATGTTATGTGCACCATTGTCCGCAACTTTTATCATTTGCCAGAAAGCCATGATTTTACCATGCATAGATGATATTCAAATTGGATAAGAACCAATAAGGCTTAACCAAAAAAGTAAGTGCTGTTTTATTCCTGTTTAAAACAAAGGTCGACGGCTTACACAGGAAAAAAATTCATTAAATTAAATTAAAAATAAAAATAAGACTTAAACCTATAAGTCCACATGTAAGCATTTATACAGCTAAAATTAAAACTAAGAAAACAAAATTAAAATTAAAAGATGGTCAACTTTTTAATTAAATTTTATCTGAAAATCAATGTGCGCATCTCAGGAAACATTGATTTTTTTACATATAATTTCACGTCTGATTTTTTTTGTTTATTTTTAAATTTATTTATTTATTTATAAATTTATTTTCCTATAAAAAGGAACTTAAGGAAAGGTTTTGACACTGATTTTGCTGATTAAGGTAGTTATGTGACTTGGACAACCATTATAATCCGTGTTAATAAAGAAGAGCGAATGTGCAAATTTCTAGTTTTGAGAAAAACGCATTTGAAGTTTTTGACTTCTTAAATGTACTTCAAGTTCTTTAAAAATTCATATATTTTTTTATTTTTTTTGTTTAATTTTTCCGTAGAAAATTTTAGTATGTTGTAAAAATTACTGATTTTGGTTAACTTTATCTATTAGAAATGAACATATAATCAAAACGAATTTGAAATTTGAATTTGAAATTGAAGGCAACTTGTTAAGAAAGAAGAGCGAATGTTACAGCTGTGACACTTACGCCGTTTTTTGTTTATATTACTATACGGGGTTGGCCATTTAAAAGGGTTCACCTAGATTTTTTTAAAAACTGTAAAGAATTGAAGAAAATGCTGAAACACGTCGATTTTGTTTGTGAGGGGAAGACTTTTTAGCTATCTTGAAATTTTTATAGCGCGCATCCCCTTTGAGGGGTAAACTTTACCTCTATATTTTGAAAAGGGAAAGTGGATCGAGTGATACCTTGTTTTAAGGGACCCCTGAATATCTTGACAATCGTGTAAAAATTTCGAAAATTCGTTCGTTTTTGAGATATTTACTTTTAAGGTAAGCTCAAATTGTACACGTAAATTTTACCTCTCGTAGGAATGTATCCTAGAAAGCAAAATGCAATGATAAAATGTACTATTAACAAGAGCAAAGTCGACGTGTCCAGGGATTTGTCAAAAAAAAATAAAAAATATTTTTGCATTTGTCCGTGCAACTATGAAAGTGAATATCTCAAAAACTAATCGATTGATTTTCGAAATTTTTACACGATTATCAAGACATTCAGGAGACCTTCAAAACAAGGTATCACTCGACCCACTTTCCCTATTCAAAATATAGGGGTGAAGTTTACCCCTCTAAGGGGATGCGCGCTATAAAAATTTCAAGATAGCTAAAAAGTCTCCCCCTCACAAACAAAATCGACGTGTTTCAGCATTATCTACAATTCCTACATAGTACATAAACAAACAAGAGAAAAGAGAAATACAACGGAAATAAAAGGTTAACAAATTAAAGAAATGTACAAAAAAGAAACTTAACAATGAACATAAATAGAAATGCCAACTATAACCGTAGATAGAGGAAGGGTATTTTCTATCTACGCTATAACCTACCTTTTCTTGAATTAAAAACATTCGTTTATTTTCAAAAATAATCTTTTTAATTTTACTTAACATGAGATTGCAATATAAAAATATCTGAAGATTCAGTTGTTCTATATAGAATAAGCTTTTTCTTTTTCCTGATTACAATGAACAATAAACTAAAAACAGGGTATCGCTGGTAATATCATTTTATCATTAATATATCATTTTTATTTTGTTTTAATCATTTATAATAAAGCTTTTTAACTTTAAGGCTTCTTGTATGTAATTAAGAATGTAGTAAGTTGGTAAATTTTCAAAATCGTTTAAAATTTCCTCGCACGTAGTAATACTATTTAAAAACTGCATACGAAATAGCAAATATAAGGGGCACTCAAATAAGAAATGACTTAACGTTTTATTTGTTAATAAATCACATATAGAACAGATTTCCTGAGGATTTATGGAATATGATAACTTATTTACGTAAAACTTAATTTTTGTTGTTTGTCAAGCGTAGTTGAATAAATAATCTTTTTAGGGTAAGGGAAATCTTCTGATTTTGAATGTAACGTAGGTGATTTGATATAAAGGGATACCCATTAAACAAAAACTTATAGCCTGGAGAAAAAGTACTTAAAAGTATGCTATTCCAATCTTTAAACTTTGAAGCACTTTCAATTTTTTTTCTCTTCTTACTTAATATTTTGAACGAAAAAAATGCCCATTCGCTGCAGACTGTTGCTTTCGCTCTTCTTACCCAATAATATGATCTAAAAGTTGATTTCATGGCACATTCCCTGAATTTAATATTTTTTTTTATTTGTAAGATTTAAAAAAAAAATAAAAAAGTGGTTTAAAATAAAGCTAGGATGATATATAAAAATGCAAAGATGTGAAAATTGTAAATTTGTAGCATTTGCTCTTTTAGCTTCTGGAGGGAAATATAAAAAATCGGGAAAAATGTCTGCTGCTTGGTTCAATGCTATTCTTATTTTAACTTTATTTCTTGTATAAATCACCAACAATTTCTTATTTTTAATTGAATTTTATTTTGAATTAGGTTTTATTTTTTTCGGTATAAACCCAGCTTAAACATATAACTAGAGAGATACTATAAAGGCCAAAAGATCGCAAAATGTGACAGGCGCAAAATCTAGTACGCATGGCTGATGCAGTATGCTCGCGCCCAGAACAGTTTTTAGCTCTGCATTTTGTCCAGCCTTACTTGATTAGGAGTCATTATCGCTACGACTTTTTTCGGAAAATGCACAAGTAGTACAGTAAAATTGTCATCTGAGGTCGAAAAAAATCCGGGTAGGCTGAGTTTTTTAGGGAGTTTGTGTTTCCCCCACTCCTCGGGAACCATCCGCCATTTTGAAAAATCTTTATAATCGACTTTTCTCCATTTCTATTGGTCAGAGGCGAAAAAATCTGAGCACAAAAATATTCCGAAAAAAAATTTGCAATATTTTTGTCCAAGTGCTCAACTTTCTGTAGGTTTCCAAAAAGATAGAGGGCGTCAAAGTTACAAAAATTTTTTTTAACCTATTTTGACCAACAAAAAGTGATTAAAAAAAACTTTAAATAGGAAAGTTGTAGATATCGGAGAAAACTTATAAAACCATGTATATTATTTATAATTAATTAAACAGTCTCTGAACTATAAAGGGATTGGACGGGTAGGTAGAAGTATTATTAAGTGCTAAAAAGGAGGGGTAAGGGGTTGTAAAAATGTTATAAAGTGTTACATGGGGGAGAGAGGTCAAAATTTGGAAAAATAGTTTTATATAATTGATGGTAGTATAGTAAAATTGACATTTGAAGTCGAAACCGGACAGGCTGAGTTTTTTGTATGTTCTTTGATTGATCTGAAAGTAAAATTCCCAAGTTTGTGTTTTCCCCACTCCTCGGGAACTATCCGCCATTTAAAAAAAAATTTGGAATCGATTTTCTCCATATCTGCCGGTCAGAGAGACAAAAAAGTGTAGAAACAAAAATCTTTGGCATAAAATTTGCAGTATTTTTTGTTACAGGTTCAACTCTCTGTAGTTAGTTTTTTCAACGATGGAGCTAGGGCTTTGAAGTTACGAAAAATCAGTTTTAACGTATTTACTCACAAAATGTCAGTCTGTCAGATACTTTAGGCAATTTTAATGCCTACAGACTGGGTCATTTATGAAGCGCACTTCACAAGCTTTAATTTGATACCTCACTTGTACTGCTCTTACTATTAAATAATAATACATAATCCACAACACGCGACTTTATGCATGCCCAGAAAGCGGGTTTCAAAGAATTTTACTGACTTTCAGTCGCTGTGGCTCAGAGACTGTTCAATGAATTATAAACAATATACATATTTTCATAGGATTTTTCTGAGATTTACAACTTTTTGATTTAAAGTTTTTTTTTAAATCACTTTTGGGCAAAATACGATAAAGCTGATTTTTTTGTAAATTCGGCGCCATCTAACTTTTTGAAAACTAACTACAGAAAGTTAAACACTTGGACCAAAATGTTGAAAATTTTATGCCGTATATTTTTGTTCTCAGATTTTTTCGCCTCCGATCAATAGAAATGGAGAAAAGTCAGTTACAAAGTAGAGAGTAGCGGAAACACAAACTTGGGTATCTTACTTTTAGACCCCCCTCCAACATCATATAAAAGCTTTAACCTCCCCGGATTTTTTTCGAGGTACCTATACTAAAGTGTATACTAAAGGACAGGGCCATTATAGTATCTCATAGTTATGTATGGTTCTAAGAAACTCTTGTTCTGCTGCATATTTAGGGTTGCCAACCCGTCCCGATTTGTCGGGACTGTCCCGATTTGGAGCAAAATATCCTGCGTACTGACAAGACCCTTGTCAGTACGCCAAATGTCCCGATGAAAAGTTTTCAGCGAAATCGGCAGTAAAAGTTTCCAATTAAAATCAGAATCCCATATCTATTGGCCAGCGGTTAACTATAAATCCTTTCTTTTTTCTTAGCCGCATTTGAAATATTTGGCTATTGGCAATGTAGTGTTACAAAAAATCGACATCAGTTTGTTCAATCAGCTACTGAGTCTGTTGATCGGGGAGTTAAAACCATAGTTAGTGCGATGATGTTGAGTTGCAAATAATTTATGATTTCTTGTGTTCCGTGATGGGACTTGAAACTATAATCTAAAAATTTTCCATCACAGAATCACATCAAGTTTGGTTGGTTGTCTTTTTAACGGTAAAGGTAGTCACTATTCGACGCTAATTAGCGCCAGTGGGTACCTTTAATAAAGGTAACAGCCTGACAGAGCGCTACTGCGCCTGCCCACAGTAAAGGTAAGGCTAACAGACTGACAAGAAATCTTGAAAACTTGAAAATTATTTTCAAGATTTGTTGCAAATATGATGATGGTCATGGTGGTACACCTAAGAACCATTATCAGTGTTGCCAGGAACATGATAATTATCATAATCTTTGATAATTTTGGGTGAAATCTGATAATTAATAATGACCTATTATATTATTATACAAGGAGTAGGCGTGGCTAACTGACGTCACCTGGTGAGAGACAGCATTCAGTCGCCATTTTTATTACGAGCTGGTCGTTTGTTTACAATTAGTTTTAATAAATATTCAGTGGAAAAAACTAACAAAATGAGGTGCTGTGTACATGGATGTGGTGTCGACAATAAGACGAAAGGTTTTTCGCGTAACATTCAGTTTTTTAGATTTCCAAGACAAGAAAAAAGATATACGGAAGCATCTTTGTAGACGGGATGATAACTTTAACGTGAATAATGCTCGAATTTGCTCAAAACATTTTAGCGATAATGATTATGAACGAAACCTTAAACACGGGTTACTTGGCTACGTGCCAAAAATTTTGGCTACTAAAAATCTTTGTAGATATGTTTTTGGATTTTCATAAAAAACGAATTTCTAACCCGCTAGGGCCAAACCTTTCAGTACTTTTTGACAGAAAACCATTCGTACCTGCAACCCCCCCCCCCACACTAAATTATCACTTTTGAAAAAAAAAAACATTTTTTTAAATACCTGACTTTGTTTCCTTTAGTTTGATACCCAACCACCCATACTTTGAGGATACAGGGAGGTGGTTGCAAACAAATTTTCTAAAAATCTAAAAACACCTGTTCGTTAAAATTTCAAGATTTCTAAGAAATTGTGAGTTATTTGGACCCCCTTCAAAACAGACTCACCCCTATTTCTCAACCCCCTGTCTGAATTTTAGAAAATGCCAAAGCACGTTTTTATTTATTTTGTTAGTAGAGTCTACCCGCCAAATTTTAAACTTATGTTGCTTTTCGTTTTTGAGATATTGATAGTAACTCTACACAGTCAATTTCATTATTTAGTATTTTCAACAGAATGATAAGATCACAGTACTTTCTACGATTGTCTAGATTTGTTAAGTTCAACAGACTCATTAGCTAATCATAATCAATTGACTCAATAGGTGTGTGTAATTTATAGCATATAAAGCGCAAGAACTTTCTTTGTATTTCTTCCAAACGATCTTTATGAATCTTATATTATGGAGACCAAATAGTACAACTATATTCTAGAATTGACCTTACAATTGCAAAGTAAGCATTTCTCAATGTAATAATGTTGTTTACGTCTTTCAATGTTCTAAATAAAAATCCTAGCAATTTCATAGCATAATTGCAATAATATCTACGTGTGCGACAAAACTGAGTTTTCTATCAAAAAAGACACCCAATGTCACGCATGATATTTTCAAGGTTTCTCCAAATTGGAGTTATCCAACTGATAAGTAAAATCTATATGGTTTAATTTTTTACAAAAATATACAGTTTTACATTTGTCAACACTCAGGGATAAATTGTTATATCAACACCATGCTGAAAACCCATTCAACTCTTGTTGCAAAATATGGCAATCCTTCAGACTTCTTATAATTCTAAAGAATTTTAGATAATCAGCAAGAAGTACAAAGTTACAGTTTTCTAAAGCGGAAGAAGTATCATTTATAAATGCTTTAAATGTTAATGGAGACAAATGTCCACCCTGGGGGACACCTGACAAAACGTTAAACTCGGCGGAGATAGCATTCTTTATTTTTATTGCCTGGTGTCTTTCAGTTAGATCAATCCGAAACCAGTTGATAGATCAGCCATGGATACTCATGACTTTAAGTTTATCAAGTATTAGGTTATGATCGACCCTGTCGAAAGCCTTGGAGAAATCGTTATAGATGAAATCTACCTGATACCCAGTCTCCAAGGCTTCCAACAAAGTTTATTCATATATCAAGAGAATAGTAATTGATGATTTACCTTATGAAAACCCGTGTTGTTGGTTTATAATTATGTTTTGAAAATATGGTGCAATTATATCTGTGACTATTGATTCAAACAATTTAGGAAATCAAGAAAGTTTTGAAATACCTGTAGCTTTTAATGTTTGACTTATCTCCGCTTTTGAATATTGGGATAATATAACTTAGCTTCCAAGATGTCGGAAAATCTCCTGTAGAAAATGATCTATTAGAAATTTTAGCCAAAATACTAAGGAAGAAAAATTTACAGTTTTTTATGAAAATTACTGGTAAACCATCTGGGCCATTTGCATCCTTAGAAAACGTTATATTTCACCCGTGTGCAGAAATTTTTAGAAAAATTAGTGCAATTCAACGTTGTTCATAGGAAAAGTAGCGTACACAACTCGATAGAAAGTAACTTTCTTACACTCGCGTGGTGTTTTACTCGGCTAATGCCTCGTTCACAATATTCACGCTCGTGTGAAATTTGTCACTTTCTTTTCTTATTATACTACTACTTTGTTTTGTTTCGATTGAAATTTCTTAGATAGCTCGTAAATTAAAATTAAAAAACTATCAATATTTATTGTTATTTCTTTTCTAAGCGTTTTTGGAAATGTCCCGATTTTGCATCAAATGTCCTGATAATTTAGAACAAATGTCCAGATAAATCAAAATTAAAAGTTGGCAACCATATGCGTATTTGCTAAATCTTGTCCGTCAATTGATGCTTTTCTGTGCACGGCGCAAAGATGTGGCTTTCTGGAAAATTTGGAGTCGAGTACAGTGGCGCTTATAAAATTTTGCCAGGATATTTTGAAAATATGCTTCAAATTTTTATTCTGTATTCCAAACTAATTTAGTATAACTTCTAAAATGACATTTTACTTTTTTTTAGCCGGGATAGTTATCAACGTCGAATGTAGAGCTTGGGCTAAAAACATCCACTACAATAGAGCCGAGAGAATGGGATCTGTACATTTTGAACTTTTGATAGACTAAAAATTATTTTATTATTTTAAGGTTCTATGCACAAACAATTTTTTACTTCAGCAACCTAAAGTTGTGGGTTGTGTAAAAACTAAGACTTCCCTTATAAACTAAATATAAAATGTTTTTTTTACATACCCGAGTTCGCAGATAATTAATTTTTGCCACATTTAACAATGAGATATTTCAGAATCTGGAAAATTGCATGATGCTTTTAATGTCTCATGGCAACAAAAGCTTATTTTTACATTTTATGATGTTCTAAAACAAATTCATTCTAATCAAAAATAAAAAAAATGCAATTTTCATTCATTTTTGGGTTAACCCAAGCAATATCTGACATCTCGGCTGGATTTAATTACCACGTGACAATAATCCAAAAAATTTTCTCTTTTTTGGATTAATCAGAAAAATAACATGATGTATTTTTAACTCGAGGTTAACTTGACCCTGGGTAAAATGTGTAACAATTCTTGTCAAAAAGTAAAACATGTACATACTATATTATGTTGTTTTTGTTTATAGTATAAATAATATTTTAGAAATAGATTTATAAATTAAAAGTCTGTATATTAAAGATTTTTTTGTATTTTATTGTTTGTGGTAATTTTATTTTAAATTTGAGTAAAATACAACTTTTAAATATTTCATTTTCTGTGTTTATTTGATTGGACCGAATTTAATAAGGAAGTTTTTTGTGTTTAATCTTAGGCTTTAACTGTTAAAATTTTGTGTGCGTTTATAGTTTCGGTTACAATACAATGATAGAGCGTTAATATGCCATCAAAATTGGTGATACCGTGGGCCAAATCGGTTATTTTTCTCCTGTATACACAAGTAACTGAACCGAAATACGTTACTTACGGAGGCTTAACGGGACCCGCTTGGTTATTTATTACAACCAACCACATTTATGTTTGTGCAAAAGCTGCAGGTGGTAAAGGTGATTTTTTTGTTTAGGTAGGTTTTTACACGATACTGTAAAAACACGCCCACTTTCCCCAGGCAATCGGTTGTAAAAATATACCCTTTCAAAATTAGACCCATGTCTATGGAGATTCCTAAACAAAAATATCGAAAATGCACTTTTTTCGAAATTAAAAGTGCAATGTAATGTTTTCGCATCTTGAGGGACCCACGATACTGTAACTTTCCCTAGGCAATCGATTGTAAAAATATGAACTTTCAAAGTTTGGAGAAATGGGTCTATGGAGATTCCTATACAAAAATGTCGAAAATTTTCGCATACCCATCCCGCCAAACTGCATATTTTTACAACCGATTGCCTGAGGATAGTGGGCATGTTTTTACAGTAAAGTGGGTCCCTCAAGATGCGAAAACATTACACTGCAACTTAAAATTCGAAAAAAGTGCTTTCTTGAAATTTTTGTAAGTAAAGTATCTTCATAGACCCATTCCGCAAAACCTTGAGAATTCATATTTTTACAACCGATTGCCTGATGAAAGTGGCATGATTTTTTAGTATCGTGGACCCCTCAAGATGCTAAAACATAACATTGCACTTTGAAATTCGAAAAAAGTGGATTTTCGACATTTTTGTATAGGAATCTCATTTCGTCAAACTTCGAAAATTCATATTTTTATAACCGATTGCCTGATGAAAGTGGGCATGATTTTTCAGTATCGCGGGCCCCTCCTGATGCGAAAACATAACACTGCACTTTGAAATTCGAAAAAAGTGCATTTTCGACATTTTTGTATAGGGATCTTCATAGACCCATTTCGCCAAACTTTGAAAATTCACACTTTTACAACCGATTGTTTGAGGTAAGTGGGCATGTTTTCACAGTATCGTGTGCCCCTCGAGATGCTAAAACATAACATTGCAATTTGAAATTCAAAAAAAGTGCATTTTCGACATTTTTGTACAGGAATCTCCATAGACCCATTTCGCGAAACTTTGAAAGTTCATATTTTTAAAACCGATTGCCTGGAGAAAGTGGGCATGTTTTTACAGTATCGTGGGCCCCTCAAGATGCGAAAGCATTACATTGCAACTCAAAATTCAAAAAAAGTGCATATTCGACATTTTTGTGTAGGGATCTCCAGACCCATTTCGCCAAACTTTGAAAATTTATACTTTTACTATCGATTGCCTGACGAAAGTGGGCATGTTTATACAGTATCGTGGGCCCTTCAAGATTCGAAAATTCAAAAAAGTGCATTTTTGATATTTTTGTATAGAGATCTTCATAGACTCAACTCAACCGATTGCCTGGGGAAAGTGGACATGATTTTCCATCGTGGACTTCTTAAGATGCGAAAACATTGCATTGCACTTTGAAATTCTAAAAAAGTACATTTTCTACATTTTTGTATAAGAATCTCCTTAGACCCATTTCACCAAATTTTAAAAGTTCATATTTTTGCAACCGATTGGAAAGTGTGGAAAGTGGGCATGTTTTTACAGTGGGGATCTTCATAGACCCATTTCGCCAAACTTTGAAAATTCATATTTTTACAACCGATTGCGTGATGAAAGTGGGCATCTTTCTACAGTATCGTGTGCCCCTCAAAATGCTAAAACATTACATTGCAACTTAAAATTCGAAAAAGGTGCATTTTCGACATTTTTTTATAGGAATCTCCATAGACTCATTTCGCCAAACTTTGAAAGTTCATATTTTTACAACCCATTGACTGATGAAAGTGAGCAGGTTTTCACTGTACCGTGGGCTCCTCAAAATTCGAAAACATTACATTTCAACCTAAAATTCGACATTTTCGACATTTTTGTATAAGACACATTTCGCCAAACTTTAAAAATTCATATTTTTACAACCGATTCCTTGAGGAATATGGGCATGTTTTTACAGTATCGTGGGCCCCTCAAGATGCGAAAACATTACATTGCACTTTTAAATTCGAAAAAAGTGCATTTTCGACATTTTTGTATAGGAATCTTCATAGACCTATTTCGCCAAACTTTGAAAATTCATATTTTTACAACCGATTGCCTGCAGAAGGTGGGCATATTTTTACAGTATCATGCACCCCTCAAGATGCGAAAACATTACATTCCACTTTGAAATTCGAAAAAGGTTCATTTTTCACACTTTTGAACAGGAATCTCCATACCATTTCGCCAAACTTTGAAAGTTTATATTTTTACAAGCGATTTCACGGAGAAAGTGGGCTTATCAAGATGCTTTAGTATTACATTGCAACTAAAAATTCGAAAAAACTGCATATCTGACATTTTTGTATAGGGATCTCCATAGACCCATTTCGCCAAACTTTGAAAATTCATATTTTTACAACCGATTACCTGAGGAAGTGGGCATGGTTTTTCTGTATCGTGGGCCTATCAAGATGCGAAAACATTACATTGCAACTTGAAAAGTTTTTTTTAAGTTTTGCTTTAATTAATTTGAAAATAGTAACTTTTCTCTCCAAGAATTATCTATGAGACCACTAGCTTAACGTTAACCTAGCGGTCCTACGGTTTTTCAATTTTCTGCTAAAACTAGAAGAGCAGTTAGTTTTTATTTTGAGGACAAAATTAGCATCTAAATAGCACCTAATTCTGGTACTATCGTTTTTTAACTGAATTGAAGTTGTTCATATAAATGATAAATTTAATACACAAAACTATAAAAAAATGTGATACAATACAATAATATTATTCAATTAATACCACTTTTAATGTTTAGGCATATGGATGTCAACAATTTAACTCAAAACAGCAATTAAATCAGTCAGTATGCTCAGTGAAGCTCAAGCCCCCTCATAGAATATAGACTCCTAAAGATTAAATTTTCCCCGAAAATAAGGAATATAAATTATATTATTCAAGCCCCCCCCCCCCCCCGCCCAGAAACAATTTCTGCACACGCCACTGACTAAACTTATGTACAGTTCATATTGACATTTAAACACAGAAATTATACGCAATTGTCATTGTTAAAAAAGTGGTCCAATTAGACCTCAGATTAAACTGGGATTCCGCTGCAGTTTTTTGTTTCTTTTTCTTAAAATTTAATATTTTATGTATGTAATATATTAGCTATTGGATCTGTCGAAAAAATACCCGAAAAAATAACTAATAATCATCTTATTAACCGAATAATAAATATAAATAGTCTTTATTATAATTCAAAAAATTTAAAAACAAAATGTTTACTAAAAGTTCAAATTAAAAAGACAACTATATTTTTAAGAATTTTTTTAGCAATTAAATGTTACTAAATTTTTTTAACTTGATGCTTAGAAAGTGTAAAGTCGAACGCAAAAAAAACAGACTGACTAAATATCGATTAAATCTTCTAACAAGCTAAGAAACATATTTTGCAGCCTTATATTTCTTTGGAATATTTATAAAATCAAAACGTTTTAATTCAAAGGGAAGGAATTGTACCTTTAATAACTTGGAGACAAAGTGGCTTTTTGGATTCCGAACTTTGCTTTACGTCAAGCGTTCTAATAACGTTATTGATGATTTTTGGCACACTTATTCTACCTGCAAAAAAACTCGAAAATACAAAATTTATGGATTTTTGAAAATTCCAAAATTGTAAGTTCTGGAACTATGAAATGATGTGCCACATGATATACTTTTTTGAAGTTTATAGTTTGAAATTAAAAAAAAAAATTTTTGAAAAAATGTCAAAATACCCTATTTTTGATTTTTTCAAAAAAAATATATATTTTACTTTGATGTTTTCTCAACATACTCACAAAATTTTATTAGATTATACAATTAAAAAAAATAAAATATTATTTTAATTTTTCTTTTCTATGAACGTACAAATTTTGTTTTAACTTGATTATATGATAGGAAACAGCAAAGCTAAAAAAAGATAATATATCAAGGATTACTTTCAGATTTGAACAATACAAACATGTTTTAAAGGCAACGTAAAACAAAATAAATGTATATTTCTGAGATTTTTTTACGGGCGGGTTTATTAGGTAAATCATAAATTATACAAACATTTAAAAAATAAAAACAGTGAAAAATATCAAAAATGTAAGCAAAGGTATATATTATATCGAGTATTTTATGTAATTAATGTCTTTTTTCATTTATTCTTTTTTGCAAAATATTAGAAGAATCTCCATTTTTTTTTGAAATAGTGTATCTTCTTGCAGTGCCTGTATTTGGATTAACTTTATTTAATATGGAAGGCCTTGGATAAAAAAACGATGGAGCTGGACCATGAAGGTATAAAAAACTAATTTTAAACTTTCCACATTCTGTGTTTTTCTCCATTACACAGGTCCACCACCAGAAATTGTCATAATGGTAACAAAACCAGAATCCATTTTCTCAAGTTCCATTGTTGCCAAGCCAGATGCTGAAATAAGTTCACGAATGTGTTCCTTATGGCTTAAAGGAAAAGGTTTTGCAATTATCTTGGAATCTGATATGGGGATGACTGTGTGTATTTTTGAGTTCCTGCGATAGTTGGGGCAGTAAGAAATCTTGTTTGAAGACACTTTTCGTGATTTGTATAATCATATGTTGTACAGTATTTGAAAACTATACCAGGAATATTTTTTTCTGCAAATTTAAAAAGTTGCCAACCTTTTAACTGTGCCTCCCAAAACAAACCATCATAGGCACCCTTACCATGTGAAGTAGTGTAGTAGACAAATGCTCTCAAAGTTTCTTTTTGTTTTTATATTGGAAAAATAAATATTTTGGATAAATTATTAATTTTTTGCTTTAAATGTGGTAAAAGTTGGGACAAAAATAAATGGAACGCAACCGTATTGTGGATTAAACAGTCAGTCAACGTTTTCTTTGTTATTAAAGTATATCACAAAAGGGTGCAATGGTAGGACTGCACTTCATCCTGTAGTACGAATACAAAAAATTTCAGCTAAGTCGCACGTTATTAAAGCTTTTCTCTTGGCTAGATTACTTTGAACTTTATTGTAGTATTCTTTTTGCATATTTTCAAAAAAGGAGTGGGATTTAAGTTTAACCAAGTCTTCACTAAATTCTTCAATGCAATCGTCTGCTGATTTGATGATTCCCATGTTTCATCTATCTACTGTAACTGTAACTTTGGGATATTGAAAAATCCATAAAAACACTACAGGACCGGTATTCTCGTAACTAAATACGCTCGGCGTTTCGTACTCGCTGACCGTATGATAACGTAATATTCGCATACCACGTGACCAAAGTAACAAAAATAGTATTCACGTATATTGAACGCAAGGCGTCGACGAAGTGCGCTCAGCGCGTGGCGACCGTTTGAGAAACACCTACCATTTGCCAGCTGTTTTGCCCTTCGCGCGTACGATTTTCCTACCCTGCAATACTTTGTAGAGTGCTGCAGAAAATATAGTAGTTTTTTCAGTTTGCGTTTTTATTAATAATTAGAAAAATAAAAATCTCTTATTAGTAGCTTGGGGACGGGTGACAAACACGTACACATCAACCTTACTATTTGATGCTCGATGTAAGACAACTTTTTTTACAAAAAATTGCAACAAAAACTAGAAATAGAAGCAATCAAAATTCTGTAAAACCAAGGGTAAGAAAAGCCAGTGGGCAGCGGTACTTTTTGTATCTTTCATCGGATGTGTACCAAAAAATATCTGGTTTTGTTAGGCTCCTGCCCACATTAATTGTTTTCTTTCAAAAATAAACTAAAAGCTTTCATGAAATATGAAATTAGCAAACATGAAATAAATAGCTTAATTGATATAAAAAATAATTAGCAAACAATATAGGTAACTACCTTTATTTCTGTGTTTTCGTCTGGATTTTCTTTACTTTTCTGAAATATCCCATTTTTCACATTAATTACCATTTTTATGTTTTTTATCTTTTATTTTTTTAATTTAACAGTTCCATGAAAACATACATTTTTCCACGCGCGAGTTTTCTCTTGTGGATATATGAATTCTGTGTTTGTTGTTGAATTGGTTAGGTTATTTTTTGGGTAAAAAATACCTTAGAGTTTTATTTTCTGTTTCTTAAAATGTAGAAAACGCATGTTCACTATAATTAAAAGGTATAACTTACTAGATATATAACTAACTATTGTGAAACCATTTTAACCATAAATGCTACAAAATAAAGTATCAATATGAATATACGACCGTGCCGGAAACACCACTTTCCCTGACTGAGTGCCGGAATAAATTTAAACTTTCCCGCACTGAGTGCGGAATTTTTTTGTAGGTGTGCGGTTAAGTCTCGGGGTAAACATTTTCCCGCACACTGTGCGGGAACGTTCTACTAGTTTATATCACAGGGTCAAAGGGCGGGTTTAACTGAGCTAAATCAAACCATCAAGTAATTTTTTAAAGGATCAACAAGCACTTGTGCAAGTCACCATTTGATTTACCCTTTCTGAACTACGGATCGAATCGGATCACGTAATGGCCTCTTTCTTACACATAGAAAAAGAAAAGGAGCGACAAGACTAACAAGAAATAAAAATGCAAAATTCGGTGATGCCAAGATGTGCTAAGCGAATTTGATTCTGTCTGCTCGTAGGGCAGCGCGTTCGGCAGAGCGAATACGAAAAGTCGTCGGTCAGCGTGCCGCTGAGCGCGCTGTTCGCTATTCGTTTCGCTTAGCGACTTCAAAACGTTACGTATTACGAGAATACCGGTCCTGGTTCCAAAATTCTAAAATTTTTTTGTAGGTAGATTATATGTGTGCCAAAATCGGACATGGTCGAAACAATTGTCCGGTCGATTTGATATGGTTTGACCCTTTCCGCGCTTGTTAGATAAATCACTATTTTCTACAAGCGCCTATTGTTTGAAAAAACCTGAAGAGTAACATGGATAACATGGATAATAAGTAATTAGTTTTTTAGAGCTAAATTTAAGAAACCCATTTAAATTAATTAATGCAGTAAGGTGCGAGTTGAAAAACGAATAAATAAAAAAAAACTTTATCAATACAAAAACTACAGCCAATTTAATATTACACAAAACAGTAAATTCTTTGAGAGCGTGCATATTTTGTCAAATTACATATGGATAATTTAGGACGCTTTTAAAAATCTGGACTTACGTTCCAAATTACAATACAATACAATAGAATATCTTTATTTGCTTATTAATAATTATTACAGGTTTTAGCATCGTCAAAATAGAGAACAGTAGGTTAGATTAAAATATAAGATACACAATAATTAGTTTATAAAAGTTACACTCTAAAGAATTAATTGAACAACTACGGACTAAAACAAACATAAGTACGGTATATTTTACAAAATTTTTGTATTTAGAAAATCATTATTTTTGCAATTTTTTTTATTTTTTTTTAATTTAATTTAGACTACCTATTCCTATGTAATTTAAAATAACTATTCGGGAGGCGTCCCAGGTAAATTGGTCCGGATGGTCTTAGTGTCGGTCTTAGAAGAATAAAACTCAGAATAAAACTATCTATATCTTTTTTATTAGGTATTTTAATAAAAATGAACAAGATTAGTAATAGGCCCCTAAAAAATTTAATGATTTCACGGATTTCACAAAGATTTCACGGATTTCACACAAGATTTCACGGATTTTGCACAAGATTTCAGAGATTTCTCAAAGATTTCACAAATTTTACGGATTTCACAGAGGTGGTACACCGGATTTCAGTGTTTACCCCCTCGGTACGTGTATATTAATACACCTGCATTGATATTCATTTTATTGACTATCTCTAATTCACCTGTACTAGTATCTATCCTTTTAAATAGTAAGTGGTAGTAACATAATGTCTTAATACCAATTTTTATAAGGAATAAAAACTAAACTGCTATATTTGAGTACTATTATTCAGTACTTCAATTATCATTAGTTCAATGGTAAATACTAAAATCAAAACATTCTTATATTTATATTTAGTAGCAGCTGTACTATAGGGTTTAATGCTTAAAAGTTTAAATCAAATATTAGGATCTGTTAAGCTTATACTGGCGAAGGATAGATCTTAGTTAGGCCGTACTAAATTCAAGTACACAGAATCAGAAGATAAAATCAAATATATTTTGTGTTTTTTAATACCTATTTTTATTTTTTATAATTTTTTTATTTATTTTTACAGCGTACTTTTTACGAAAAACGAAAAAAATGTCAAAAAAAAACAGTAATACTAACAATAAAAGAATAAAATATCATGGGCAATACATTATTGTAAAGGAAATTTTGTGCTGATTACCAGAATAGAGTAAAAAATAAGTCATTCCATAAAAAAAAATACCAACTTAGTGTTATATCTCAAAAACTAATGGCCACTAATTGTCATTTACAACAAGCAAAATTAGCAGTTGGAACTGGCCATTACTTATAGGTACATACATATTTTTGTTATTTGCCTATTGAAGCACTTTCCTAGAATTTTCCTTTGTATACCACCATAAAAAATTCAATTACACCGACCCCCGAAATATTTGAAGAACATTTTAAAGGTTTCCTGATTGAACCGTAGATAAAACACTATATATTGCAAAATGTAAAACAAAATAGAAAAATAGGTCATATTCTCGTAGACTTGATGTCTCTCTCTGGACACAACGACCCCTGTTTATAAACTGTTATTATAAAATGAGCGAAATTTAATCCAAATCATAGCCAAGACTTTACTAACAAATTTAACCAAGAACTAATCAAAATAAGACTAGAAATAAATACTTCTCTATTATCTGTCAGACAACCACTGAAGAACGCGTACGGTGCCTTGTTCAGTGATACAACGGTAAAGAAAAATGGCTAAGATTCGCACATCAGTTGACCAGTGTTCTTACCCAAAATCAATAAATTATGGCGCCAAAAATCCTGCACCCCATGTCCCCCGTTCTATAACTGCAGAGTAGATGTCTCCACCTATTAATATACCCTACTACTACCCCTAGTTTTTCCCTATGGTTTGTTCCATAGGAAAATAATAAATAAAAGTTTGAATGAAAATCAACTGGTTAGATACACTAATTATGATTCTCAGTATATTTACTCTTCCAAACAAAGTTTTGAAATTAAATTTTTGGAACTTTCGAGAAAATTTAGGTCTCAAAGCTATAAGGGAAAACTCAAACCGTTCTAACAATTAAACTTTGAAAACAAATAAACTATTGTAAAAATCAGGGTTGTTTCTGGGCAAGACCAAATTCTAAAAATCTACTGCGCATGACAGGCGTAGTCTATTTTGCATTTTTTCCAGGTTAACTTGATTGGGAGAGTTATTCCTGACTAACATTTAAAGTTGTCGCGACGTAACCAGCACCTCATAAAATTTTCTGAAAGCAGAGAGCATATAAATCTAAATAGAGAGGACACCTGATGGTAAATTTGCAACCCCGCTCAATTGACTTGAAAACCAAGTGGCGCAGCTATCGTTTTTTTAGTTCTTAGCTTGGAAACTTGGTGCGTCACTTTCGCTTTCGATCTTGATTTTTTTTTAACGATCCAAAGCAGTGGCGGCGCACAGGAAAATCGTATTCTTTTGGACGAGTTCCGCGTTCAGAACTATCCATAATCTTGATCGCCCGCGTTGCACTGCAGACAACAGAACCGTACCGGTGAAGTCACAGGTAGCAAATACAGAGGGAGGCGACCGACCCCCTCCACGACGAAATTATGTACCAACTTACCCAAAAATGTTGCCCTGCGGAGCCAGTTTTTTTTATTTTATTTTAAATTAAACATTACTCTTTTGCAAGGTTTTGTCTTCGACGGCCAAATTAAAAAAAAAAATCATAATCGGGTGTTCTTCCCATGATCACAAACGCCTCTTTTGGATTAGGAGAACAGAGCCATTGAAGGAATATCCAAGAAAATTTATCATATGAGACCATCAGTTTTCATATACCTTCTCACCCATTCTGATCTCCTAATCATGTATTTTTCAAACATTCGGAAATGACGGTGTTATTAAAATTTGGTACGGAAGCATAGTTTTGGTGGTTTGCTGCAAATGTTTGTTTTTTATAGCAAAATTGAAGTAATAAAGGCTTGAAAAATATATACAATAAAAACTTTCTGCCAGCTTCTTTAACAACAAGTTCATTTAAGATTGCATTAAATAAAAGTATGTACGACAGTGATAAATTAATATCCATTCAACGCGCAGGATTATTGCCGTTTTAATTTGAAATAAATATTTCCCGGTTCATCCTGGCGCATTCAGCTAATAATCAAAAGCTCGCTGTGAATCGCATTGCTTTGCTGGTCGGATATTACCATTACGTGTCCTCTCTACTTGAATTTATATGCTCTCTGCTGAAAGTAACCGCAACTTGCCCCCGCTACGTGTCTGTATACCGGTTATTTTTACGTTGCCACGAATTTAGAGTTAGGTACCAAATACCACACTGCTATGTCGCAACCACGTTCCTGATACATAGATGACAAGGTGATTAACAAAACCAACAATGTCGTCAAATTTGTTAGTTTGGTAATGGCTAGTATATATGCGATCAAAAAGTGTCAAGTAGAGAGTCAAAATTCAAGTGTGAAGGAAATTTTAATGTGAAATATACGTCACGTGTATTGCAAAAAGCAAGCGCGCCCTCACAATTCTTCCGTTTTCTTGTAGCTGATGAATTTTTTTCGTTGTGGATTTTGGGGTTATGTTTTCACAACCACCAACTGGACCTCTCAAAATGTGTTGAGATATCGACGTTTGCTGTTCATAATTTAATTGGGGTTCAAAAATCGAAAATAAAACAAGGCAGATGTTCTGTTCCACGAAAAACATGGCCGACCGACAGTAGAAAATGTTACTTTAGAGTGGTTAGTTACTTAGAAGTGGACATAAAAAGTAATTTCCTCAACACTGCCACATCATTATGCAACTATAACGTCGCAAACTTTTTTAGTGAAATTTAAAGTAATTTCCTAGTGCTGGCGTTCAACATCGACTACTACAATGAGGCGTAAATTTATTGAGGCAAATAAGTAACGAAAAAAAGCAGGAGCTACTAAAAATTCACG
The DNA here is from genome assembly GCA_963921995.1 of Oxystoma pomonae. Classification (NCBI taxonomy): domain Eukaryota; kingdom Metazoa; phylum Arthropoda; class Insecta; order Coleoptera; family Brentidae; genus Oxystoma; species Oxystoma pomonae. The sequence goes on along the minus strand of OY998166.1, from coordinate 85,103,966 downwards.
AATTGGAAGGAACCTTGGAAGGACGGGAACTTGGTATTGTCCCATGGTGGTAAGAAATACTTTCAATCGGCACTATAAAAGAATACGACTAAGAAATCGTTTTTGGGGGTGATTATTACGTAAGGCGCACTTTTATACGCGATACTAAAGAGTAAAGTAGGTTCTGAGGGTATTAATAAAGTAAAAAAAGGAGAGTCCTCACCTGCAAATCAAGTAGCGTTTTCATTTTTGTAAACTAGTGTTTAGGGAATCCTAATCCAATTAGGCAAAATTTTACCCTTTTTTCTTCAAGTGTATGGCCTTATAGTATTAGGGTTTGTTTAGGGGAAAAGGTTGCAAATACAATTTTTAGAATCCCTATATAATTTGGCAACCAAATTTGGGCATCAGGGACAAATTTTAACCTGGTACCTAGTGTGCTTTTATTAGACCTTTAAAACTTTGAACTATTCATTTAGTAAGTTATTTAGTTTTTGACAAAAGAAATGTGTTTAATTATTTATCATTATTATTTTCATTTTTAGTATTTAATTTGGGCTAGTCTTGCAAAGCCATTGGACAATACTCTTTATTGAAGGAGAACAATATTAAATTAATATATATTTTTTATATTTCAATGTTAAAGAGTGTCCCAAAGTCTTCCAAAACGTTTTAGTGCCAAAAGACGTATTTGTGATTACAAATTTTGATTTTTCTTTAATCAAAAATATCTAAAATTTTCATATTCTAAAGGTAAGCCTGCTTTGATTTTTCGGTAGATAAAGCTGGTTGAGTTATTTAGTAAACATAAGCAATTTTGTATTATTACTATAATAGATAGGATCTTATTTCATTTTCCAATTACGTTCCACTAATAGGTAATTCCTTTTTTCTCGATACATACATATTTTGCAAATATTGGGCCAATGACCAAAGAATCTTACGTCCGTCGGTTAACCTGGAAGGAGCATCATAAGGAGCCTAAATATTTGCAATGCTACAATTTGTAGCCTTTTTGTACAGGGTTATCCATTATAAGTTCCCCCCCCCCCATCTAGAGGCTAAACTAAGCATGAGAGAAGGTTCAAACAAAAAGTGGCTAAATGACCTATTTTTAAAATTTTCCTCAATTCATATAAAGGGTGTAATAAAAAATATATATTCTTTAAATGAGACACCCTATAAATTTTGGTATTATTAAATTCTCCCAAAAACTTACTTTTTACTTATATTTTACGGTTTTCGAGATACTCGCGTTTAAAATTAAAAAAAATCAAATTTTGAACAAAGCCAGTACGCTATAAAACATACTGGTTTAGAATTAAAATTAAATGTCATTATTTATTTGTTTTGTGATTCCATGGCCTACTGTATCCACTGCCCCAATATTTTAAACGCGAATATCTTGAAAAGCGTAAAAGATAAAATAGTAGTATGCAGTATTTTTGAAAAGTAAATTTTTTGGAGAATTCAAAAATGCTTCCCATTTAAAGAATACATGTTTTTTCTTACACTCTGTATATGACTTATTAGAAATTTTAAGTAAACCATCAATGAAAACTTAAAAAATACTTCTTTTAGCCAGTTTTGGTTTGAACATTCTATAACTCTGAGTTTAGTCTCTAGATGGGGAGGGGGAGACTTATAAAGGATCACCCTGTACCTATTTTGTTACGGTTAAATTAATTTTGTAGCTGTTTCCGCTTATGAGATAATTTTATTTTCCTATTTATTTACCTTAGGGCCCACACACTTTAATGGTTATTTCATAGAGCACAGTTTTGGCTCTCATCTGACGTATTAAAACATTCTGTAGCTGTTGCCGTTTACGAGATATTTTTATTTTATTTTAATGGGCAAAATATATATTTTTTCAAACCCAACCCAACCCTAGGAATAATGTTAAAAAAATTAATACCTGATCCCCTCGAATAAGTCGAGCTACAAAATGTGGTGTTTATTTTAACTTTCTAGCTTTAGCAGAATTGTAGTTATTGGGTGGCTCCTCACCTTAACGGTTAAGCTAGGGGGTATCGCGTTTTCTCGAAAACGGCTACAGCTACAAAATAAATTTAACGGTAACAAAATAGCTACAAAAAGACTACTAAATGTCGCATTGAAAATATTTGAGCACCTCATGATGGTAACCGACGTAAGAACCTTGTCCATGACAAGATTCTTACATTCCTACACAAAATCAGTGCGATTGGTTTAATAGATTTTGATATTAGCTCTACAAAGCCTAAAAACTGCAATACGTGAAATAAAATTTTGTCATCCAAAAATATGAACATAGACCGAATAACCTTCAAGAATTATTAGAGCGTGAACGGCAGGATCCGCAGGAACATACCACGTTTCATTGTTTGGTTTGAGAACTTTTGTGACGCATTTCGAGGGCTTAGTTTGTTGCGTAGTTTCGAAGGGTTTGTGTAGTTTCCCGTAGTTTTCCCCGAGTTTTTTTGTTAATAAAAAAAATGGTTGAAAAAGGAGAAAAATCCGGAGACGCTGAGGTCACGACTCCTCTGAATCCACAGCCTTCGGAGGACATTGAAAACTGTGACGAAGACAAAGTCGTGTGCCTTGGAAGGGGTAGATTATTTTGGGGTAAGTACAAACATAAACAAATTATTGATACGTATGGCGCTTCAGGCCGAGATTAATATTTTACAAATAAAATTTAAAACATTTTCGTCATGATGTTCGCGATTCTTCAAAAACCGCCAGAAAATCTCGCCCTTAGAAAAAATCTTACTATATTTTTAAACACAAGTTTGCACTAATCAATTGTTTGTCAGGACTTATTTGCTAATATTCCTTAAAATTTAGTTTCTTAATACTGTTCCAATAAATAAAAAATATGACAATTATAATTTTTGTAAGCAGTTTTTGTAAAAATTTTTTTTTTTTAATTTAAAAATGTGTTTTATTAAGCTTATTTTTGTGTGTAAACAAAGCTTTAAAACTTGTAACACACAAAACCATAGGTAGCCATGGAATATGACGCTGTCAGTGTTCAGAAAAGTCACACAAATTCTGTCTTTCCTTTTACATAGTGAGAATTTTCGACACTTTTTGGGGTTTATTTGCACGCGTAGCAGCAATTTTGCTTCGCCGTAAAACTAGTCCTACAGAATATCTTTAAAATATAAAATTTTCAAAATATTATTAAAAAAATGACGCAGTTTCTCTTACCACGTTAGGAAGAATATTAAGGAGGCTGTGTTTTTATTTAAAGTGAGGCAATAAATAAAAATCGCCACTTTTCAGAATTGTTACGGGTGAGATTTTCTGTCGTTTCTGAAGAACCGCGACCATATGCTATTCCTTTTTGACTTTCAAAGAAATTTTGGATACACAGGATAACACTACTTTATACAAAATAACATATTCTATATCCTTTCCTGTTCAGAGGCTAATTTTTTTTGTAGTTCTTTAGTTAGTATCGTTCTCATCCTGTAATTTCGTGCACCCTTTTATCCATAAGTTGGCAATGAGGTTTCAGCTATAGAATATTACAGGGGCTGTCGCAGCTTTTTCTGAAGTAAAGACGTATTGCATTAGCATCTACGCAACAAAATGTTTATATTTAGAAGTAATATAAGGGCGCCAAAATTATATCTTATGCGCCGCAGATGCACGTTAGATGCACGTCATTGAAAGGAGAAAATGAAAGTATCTAATAAAACACAAAATATCAATATAAGTCTTCATCAGTTAAAATATTATATTTATGAAAATGACACAGTTGTGATTTTGGAATCCATTAAAACAATTAATTACTGGTGCGTACTGTGCACCCAAACATATTCAAAAAAGCGATTTTTTATTTAGTTAAAACCTTAATATTTGGGCAGGATGCATTTAACAACTAATTCTTCCAAATACGCTCCTTTTCTAACTTTTTGAGCTTGAACTATACATGTTAGGCTAATCGATTTAAAAATTAGAAAAATAAATTATTTTTCGCTTGTGAAGGTCCACCGTTAAACATACTAAAATTCTTCTGCAAAATCTCCAAAAAAGAGTATTTCTTGGATAACTCCTAAACGGCGACAGACTATCAAAAGTGAGAAATGGGAAAAATGTTGCAAATTTAATTCTTTGTCAATAAGTAAATGGTGATAGTGTATAGTCCAATTTTTTGATGAGCGGATTGATGTCATTTTTACCTCTGAAAACGTATTTCTTTGTTGTCAACAGTTCGCATGTCAAATAATTTGTTGTTGTCAATTTGAAGTAACAGTTGAAACATTCAACGACGTGTCTTTTTTTACATATTTATTATCGCTGTCTAAAACAATTTATCAAATAGAGATCCAAAAAAATAGCGTCAGTATGCTCAGCAAAAAATTAGACTATAGCTCTCGTTCTACCAGAAAACTTAAAAAAACCCAAGCAAAAATGATGCCAATATGAACAATTTCTTGCATATCCCTTTTTAGCATTTTCATTAAGATTTTTTAACCTACGAGTATCAAACTTAGCAGGGTTGATTCAAGATAATGACCTAAATTATATCAAAAAAATTAACTTTCTCCAGTGGCGTAGTCCGATTTTCTTAAGTAGAAAATTTAAAAATGTACCAAAACTCTTTGATACGCCACACAGAAAAATCGATCTACGCCATTGGAAAAATTTAATGTTCTGATATAAATTAGGTCATTGTTCTTAGATCAACCCTGCCAAGTTACTTGTAGGTTGAGAAATCTTCATGAAAAAGCTAAAAAGGAATATGCAAGAAATTGTTCAAGTTGGCATCATTTCTGCTTGGGCTTTTTTAATTTTTCTGGTAGAAGGAGTGATTTAAACTACACTATCATTATTTACTTATTGATAGAGAAGTCATTTTGCAACATTTTTCCTATTTGTCACTTTTGACAGTCTGTCACCGTTTAGGAGTTATTCAAGAAAAACGCTTTTTTGGAGTTTTGGAGGTTAGAAATGACAGTTTTCGAAAGGGTAGGAATGAGGACTTTTAGTATGTTAAAAGGTGGACCTTCCTCAGCTTGTTAATAAAAAAAAATTGGGTTCTAATTTTTCCTATGTAGCTTAGCCTATATGTATTGATCATCGACGTAGGTTAGTACATCGATGGTATTGATTGATTGATTCATCCGTTCACTTTTCACTTTTAAGTTGGTGAAACATGATTGAAATCCACTGAGTGGATCTGTGACGACGCTGACGTTCAATCACAAGACACTCGTCCTCCATACTACTCACACTATATTCTTTTTAGGTTTGATAGGCTTTCTCTGCAGTCTGGTTGGTATTCTCCTGATCGTGATTTTGTACTGCACCCTAAGAGGAGTCCTCAGTGGACCACGTGAGTAAATATTTTTTTAAAACTTTATGGAAAATACGTTTTTAGTACTGTTCCTCAAAATACAAAACACAGGTTTATTTGGTCACCGATGTTAAAACCGAGGAACACACGGGTGCAAAAAAAATAGCCACGCATGCCTTTGAGACAAGTTCGTTCCAATTTTATTTAGATAAAACCTAACCTCAATGAGCCACTGAACAAATTCAGATTTGAAAGTTGACAGAAATCCAAACGACCTACACAGAAAAAAGGATTAATTGAGCCAAATGAATATTTATTTCCCATGGTCCAAACAAATATTTATTGAGGACAAAATAAATTTCTTTAAGTCAAATTAATCTTGCTTGACAGAAATAAATATTTATTTAATTCAAATAAATACTTGTTTGGCTCAATTAAATCTTTTTTTGGGTAGATTGTTGCTGTTGTCAAATTTGAAGTTTTCAGGTTACGTTTTTTCTGACAGAAATTTTGTCGGAAAAAGTATTTGTTTACATTTTGGTCATGGAAGACTTAAAGAATAAAATGATTAAAAACCTGGTTTGACACGTTCGTTTTATTTTTCACTGTTTGCACTTTTTGACACTGACATGTTATAACAACGTTATTTTTGACTAGACAAGGCTGGAAATACGGAGAAACCTTTTGAAATGATGCGTTCATGAAAGTGATACTTTTATCCCTTTATAGATAAAAAAGTGTGCAAAAAAAAGTTTTATGAAATCTTTATAACACTAACATATTATGTTGGGAATTTGGAACCTTTGGTTGCACTAAAACAAAATTATGATTGTTTTCCACAAAACCAAAACTACACTTTTTTGCACTCGACGCGCGTTTCGCCAACAACGTTAGCATCATCAGGAGACGATAAACAATGAACTAAATTAATCTACGCTCTATCTTATATACAATCCTTTAGTGGGCGGAGATAAGACTAATAATTTGTGATTGATCACGATTTTTAATCCTATCTCCCCTCAACCAAAGAATAAAGTGTACTAAACGGGATGGGTCCTCTATCTTTATTTAAACTATTTCTGGATTTAATGATTTCCATACTTTCATATGCATTCAAAAGTCTTTTGTTTGGTACACTTTTTAGAAGTTTTAGGTTATCTAATGTGAATCTATGATTGTTTTCAAAAGCATGCTCGGCCACACTTGACTTTTCTGTTCTTCCGTATTTTAAGTGTGCTAAGTGTTCTTTAAAACGTGTTTGAATAGAGCGTCTCGTTTGGCCAACATATTTTTACACTTAAAATACGGAAGAACTGAAAAGTCAAGTGTGGCCGAGCATGCTTTTGAAAACAATCATAGATTCACATTAGATAACCTAAAACTTCTAAAAAGTGTACAAAACAAAAGACTTTTGAATGCATATGAAAGTATGGAAATCATTAAATCCAGAAATAGTTTAAATAAAGATAGAGGACCCATCCCGTTTAGTACACTTTATTCTTTGGTTGAGGGGAGATAGGATTAAAAATCGTGATCAATCACAAATTATTAGTCTTATCTCCGCCCACTAAAGGATTGTATACAAGATAGAGCGTAGATTAATTTAGTTCATTGTTTATCGTCTCCTGATGATGCTAACGTTGTTAGCGAAACGCGCGTCGAGCGCAAAAATGTGTAGTTTTGGTTTTGTGGAAAACAATCATAATTTTGTTTTACACTAACATATGATAAAAGTAAAATTAAAGAAATCTATGCGGCGCTGGCCCAACTGTGACAAACTGTCTTTTTAGGGAGAAACAAAATTACCAAACGACAGATCAAAAACTCTCGCTGATAGTTGACGTCAATTAAATCTGTACAAACGTCGGGTGGAAATTACTGTAGCTTTGGTCCCTACATTGGTATCAAGTAGAACTTGGCCTTTAAGCAGAAGCTAGTTCTAACTGCTAAGTCAGTTTGATTTATTCTTTTTATTTGTTTTTATTAGAATTAAGGGCGTTGCCAGCATTCTCGTCAGGATGGTTTTACGATGAAAACGAACTTATACACTACAAATCAAACGATAAATGGACATCACAGTACTACGTTCGAAAAATTGACGATTATTTATTGCGTAAGTATAGTAAACCCTAAATATATTAATGACATAACAAACATATAATTTTCTGATTTCTTTTTTTTTTAATGTGCTTACTTACTTCTTATTCAACTTCATATTGAAACATTAATATTTTTCTACAACCGAGCGAAAAGTACCACGTTTGCGCTTTAAAAATAAAGCGCAAAGTTGCACAGCGAGAGTTTTTTACCTTGTGACTCGCTCCTGCAACTGCTAAAAACATTTGTGACATTGTTGTCGTCTAAACATGCCATCTAGACATGCTCATATTGTGCCAGCCATAAAGTTGACATAATTAAAGTTAATGGAGTCCTTTATTAAAATTCGGCACAAATATTAGGAAAGTCGACAATATTTTGATAGCACAGCGCACATAAAAGCTTTTCCCGAACGTAGGTTTCGGATAGTTCTGGCAACCAAGAAGAGCACCGTCTCATAACAGATGAGTAAAGTGCCTTAAATATGTAGCAGTCGTGCGGAACTGGCAAAAAAAGTGCCGACCTTATTGAAGTCAGCCTATAATGTACTTAGTAAAAGTCGACAAAAACATTATGACATCACGGATCACCTTCGGTACTCTGTGTTGACATCGCGCACAAGAAAGCTCTGCCCGAACGTAGGTTTCCGATAGCCTCGGCAACCTCAATCTCATAACAGATGGGTAAAGCGCCTAAAATATGTAGTAGTCATGTAAAACTGTCAAAAATAATTCCGACTTTATTAAAGTCCGCCTATAATGTACCGATAAGTCCTTAATGTTTGTGCCAACCTTTAATAAAGGACGGCATTAACTTTAATTATGCCCTGCCAAAAAAACCGCATTAAACCTCATAAAAAACATAGCTGATTTTTTTCACTTTTTATAAAGTTTATAAGCTTTTGTAAGGCAATATTTTAGGATTATAAAAGTTTGAAATAATTTGTGAGGTGTGTCTTTGATTTTGTTTTTTATCTGATCCTAAAATCAGACAGACTTTAAATGTTTATAAAATTTGATAAGTGCAGATATATTTTAAAAGCACCATTTTCTATCAGCTTTTATAATTAAACCGAAAAATCAATCATAACATTTTATGGGTTTTTATGATTACACCCTTGTTCTTTTAAAATGTTTGTGTTGTTTGTAACAAAACGTTTTTTCATGAGATTTTTGGATATTTTATGAGCTGACCAACTTATAGAATTTGATATATTTCTATGAACATTTTTAATTTTCTATTAGTTGGTAAAACCAATTTTTTTATAAGCCTTGAATTAGATTTTATAGATTTTTATGTGTCTACCCTGCCAAAAAAACCTTATTAAATTTCATAAAAAAATATAGTTAGTATACTTACTTACTTCCAAAAAAAAAATATTTTTTGACTCATGATCCCATGCAGCACTCTTCGTCCTAGGGACATACATTTTATGTCCATTTTACGTCGGTAAGTCCCGGGACCAATTAGGGACGTACTATGTACACGTACAAAAATGTACGTGCATAGTACGTAACAAAGTGTACGTACCTACGATTATTTTACGTCCAATTTTGGTCCTATATGGGAAATATACGTATGTGTACGTATCGTGGCTGTATGGGGAAATCTTATAAAATATTACAAAAGCTCATACAAACTTATCAAAGTAATCAGATTTTACCTGCTATAACTTATATGCCCTTTGAAACAAATATATTAAGTCGTTGCCCCCGGAACTTTTAAAATCTTATTAAAAAAACATAATCACATCATCTGTCTACTTTTACAAAAAAAAAATAGTTTTTGGCTTATGAAATCTTGTAAGATTTTATAAACAATGCCTCAAACAATCTTATAGAAATATATCAAAGTAACATCTCTCCCACAGCTCCTAGCGATAAATAAGCACTTATACGGGAACAATTTTCTATTATACAGGGTTCCTAAGATTTTCCTTAGGGATAGGATTTCAATAAATCAAACAGAAATGGCATAGAAAGTTCTGCGCGCACAAAAGAAATAGGTATATTGAGCAATGGTGCCAGTTTGTTATTATCTCCGGACTGCTTTCATGAGAAAAAATTGTCGCCACTCTTTCATTGTGAGCATAAATCATAGTTGCAATAACAACCGTTGACAAGATATCTGCAAATTCCGCTAGATGGCGGACAGATTTGAACATCTAACATAATTTAAAATTAGATGTTTTCAGGTCCAAACCACAGCTTTTTCTTGCTTAAAGGAGGCGGCAGGGTCCATTATTTACGATACTGAGCGATAAACTCTTGAGGTTGTTAACATTAGAAAGAAATATCTTCGCTTTTAATTAAATTTCTTTCCATTCTGTTCTACTAGTGACATCTATCCGGAAACGGCAAAACCATGCAGCTAGCACTAGCAGCCAAAGAAATCAATAAACGGCGCTGTTTTCCCTGCAGAGCTTTTTGCTGGCGATATTATTGATTTTAAATAAAGCTGGCCCTACACTACATTTGATATTTTCGAGGTGTTTTATGACATGATCTCGAAACATGTAGCGAACCAATTCTTCAAAACTAGCGGGAGGGTAAAAGCGTAACACCCAAAAAGGGGTAAAAATATTTATTTTGCTCTGTTTCTTTACAAAAAACGTTTCTTTTACGAAAAACTTGAGCTCTGCCCCTTTTTTTATTTTTTTCTTCAATTTTCTGGAAATTTTCGTCATACCGTAGAAAAAAATTATTTCCTCTACTTTTATTCGAAAAAATTTAGAAACAGAGACGGGATCAGTTTTTCTAAAACGGGGCATCTTGGTTTCGAGTGAGAAGATAAAGGGCGCCGCAGGAAAAAATTTTTTAATTAAATTAGCCGAACGCAAAAATGTTAGAAAAACAAAGCACGAAATAAAAATGGTGCCGCTTAAAATTTTTTTTCAAAAATTACGTAATTTCGGGAACGCAAAGAAATAGGTCTAAAGAGTATAATTTTTAAGAAAAAAATATCAATTTTCTCGCCCTCCTCCACTGGGACTACAGGGGCCGTGCACAAATTATGTAATGGTCATAGGGGTGAGGGGAGTTACAAAACGTTACGTAGGGGGGAGGGGGGTTTTCGACAGCGTTTGCATTTGTGTGAAACTAAGAAAATTTGGAATGAAAATAAGTGAAAAGTTTTTTTTTTTGGGAGGGGGTAGTGGTCTTGAAATCGTTACGTAATATTAGGGGAGTGGCGTGCCAAACCGTTACAAAACATTACATAGGAAAAGGGTCAAAAATTGGTAAAATCACCGTTACGTAATTTGTGCACGGCCCCACATCTGACTGTTCCTCCTTTTTGATTTCGAATCAAAGTGCAAAACCCGGGTTGGACGTTCGAAGGCGTCAACCCATCCTATTTTCTTGATAAAGTTTCTACGGAAATATCTCAGTCGATTTCTCCGGCCGTGTATGAATGCTTTAGGTTAGGCATTTGCATGTATCTCAGTCCCCAGCCTGTAAACAGTGCGTAAGGACAATGGTTTCAAAATGAAAAGCCGAAAAATATTTTTTTTATGATATCTTTCATCAGTTTGGTATTAAAGTCGAGCAAAAACAATTTTTATTCCAGTCCTAAAGGTATGAAAACGGAAAACATTAGAAAACAACAACCTGGAATGGATTTACTACGTGTAAGATGTAGTGACAACATCGCCCCATGCCCATCCTTTTCTGCCTAATGTGCTTTTCCGTTTGTCTGCGTCTTATACGCGGCTGCTTGGCCCCCTAAGGATTTGCTTAGGAACCCTGTATATGTAGATATTATGCAAGCACAAGGAGTGTTATTGTATTATAGTGGGTTAGGTCGTCGTAGTTTATACTTTAAGTTAGGTTATAGTTTAGTTTGACTGTATATTAATCTCTATTACATTACTTCTACTAGTATTACTACTACTACAACTGCAAAAGTTGTGCCGCAATTTTTTATTTTAGAATTTTACAGGTAGATCTTATAAAATCTTTTAAACCTTTATGAGGAATTGTCATATTAAAAATCATAAAATATTGTAAACTTTTATAAGCCAACTGGCTGATAAAATATGATGAACTCCTATGCGGGATTGGTGTTTCACTTTCACTAGTCAAAAATTAAAAAATATCATAAGTTATATAAGCATAGATTATGAAAACTTATGATGTTTTATCTTTTATGTGGTTTTTTTTGGCAGGGTGTCAACTTTATGGGTGACACAACATAAGCATGCCTAGATGAAATGTTTAGATTACAACAATGTCGGAAATCTTTTAAACTTTGTACTTAACTGTCAGAAATAGTGCCGACTTTACTAAAGTCAGGCTATGCCGACTTTATGTAATAGTAGGGACTTATCGGTACATAAAGTCGGCATAGCCTGACTTTAGTAAAGACGGCACTATTTTTGACAATTCCGCACGAAGTGTAAAAGGATTCTGACATTGTTGTTGTCTAAATATGTCATCTTTGCTATTAAAATAACTTTTATAATGTTTGTGCCTGCCTTTAATAAATGACGGCATTAACTTTACTTTGTCAACTTTAAGAATGGCACAATATGATAAGGTGACCAACTCCTAAACGGGCAAAACCGGGACACTCCGGCCATTCAATGTATTGTATATCATGTATTTTTGCACCCCTAATAATATTAAGATGTATTTTCCAAAATACTTATTAAAGAAAAATAATTTAAGTAAGGTTCAATTCAAATTTATAGATGGCAGAGAACATCCGCTTTTTTAATTGCATTGATTTTAAAGTTACAAAATACAGTGGTATCAAAACCGGGGCGAACCGGAACTTTTGCTGAAAAATCGGGACTATCCGGGACGGATTTTTTCCCCGGGACAAATGGTTAAAAATCGGGACTGTCCCGGACTAACCGGGCGGTTGGTCACCTTAAGTATGAGCATGTTTAGATGACATGTTTATGTAACTAAAATATCAGAAACCTTTCAATCTTCGTGTGGATGTTTATTCCAAACTTTAATAAAGGACGGCATTAACTTTAATTTGTCAACTTTATGGATGGCACAATATAAGCATGTTTAGATGACATGTTTATATGACAAAAATGTCAGAAACCTTTTAACCTTCATGCGAAACTGTCAAAAATAGGATCGAGTCAGGCTATGCCGACTTTATGTGCCGATAAGTTCCTATTATGGGCATGTCTATATGACAAATTTGAGACTTATCGGTAGATAAAGTCGGCATAACCTGACATTAATAAAGTCGGCACTATTTTGGATAGTTCTGCATGAAGTTTAAAAGAATGTATGCCACACATAAAGTTGACATAATTAAAATGAATGCCGTCCTTTAATATAGGTCGGCACAAACCTTATGAAAGTCGACATTATTTGACAAAAAAAACAAAAAATTCTTTAAAAATTTTGATCTCTTAGGTTTTTTGTAAAATATTTTTGAAAAAGTATGGATTGGGTTAGATGCCAAGAAGGGGTGGGTTGGGGTGGTATATATAGATTTGTTGCCAAACCATAAATGCTCCGCAGATGAAAATTTTAACAAAAATTATACTAAGAATGCCATTTATTACACGTTTTGAATGCTGGTAATAAAAATTCCTTAGAATTAAACTCATATTGTAACAGTTAATGACGTCATAGCACCGCAGGCAAAATTTTTAAAATTAAAGACATCACACCAAAGACACGTCATCGTCACAAGCCGGAGTAAATGGTCAAAAAAGTGAGCAATAGCTCTCCCTGGGGCCCCTGACCATGATTAATTCATTCTAGATTGGGTTGGGCCTCCTGGGGGGGGGGTTAAACCCCAAAACCCTCCCTGGCTACGCCACTGATTGTAATAGTCGAAAGTAGTACCTAGTTTATTAAAGTCAGCCTATTTTGTGTATGTATATGTATAATATAAAAGTCGACATTATTTTGACAGCACTGCGTCCAAAAAGCACTGGCCGGATAGCCCCACGGTCCCTAGAATAGATACGGTCTAGTAATTTTGCCCCACTCTTCGACCTGATGACGACACAAAGATAGCATCTGATTTTTGTCCGCCATTTCAAAATTGTATGAAGGTTTGACAAATTAAACTAACTTTTCGGATTTAACTTCTTTTTCTTGTTTAAATATTTGATGCAAGACCTATTTTATGCTTCTATCTTTTATTATAACTTTTTATGTATAAGTATATATAATTTATTTTTGGCCTGCATGCGTTAATCTTTCACCAAATAGAAACTAAGATCTTTATTTGGTGATCGATTCCGTCAAGAAACTCATCGGATGAGTTGGAGTTAGTTGGTCCTCGTAGTTCAGAAATTAGGTTATGTGGTTGTTATTTTTCCTGTTTTAGAAGCTATTTTATTTTGTAGTTGATTTTTGCCAGGCATTTGTGGGAGAGTGATTATTTTATTATTTAGAAGGAAAGACTTGCTGTCAAATTTAAAACTATATAGGGTGCCTTGTTTTTTTGTTTTTTTTTTATCTAATGATGAATCTTTTCACTAAAAAAACGCATAAATGCAGCTACCTATATGACAAAAATAATGCAAGTAATAGCACAGGGTATTTAATTAGGGCCAGAAGAAAAGAAATGATAAACAAATACAATTTTTATTGCAAAAATTTATGCAAAAATAATATAACCCCAAATGTCACCCATCAAAAAAATCAATAAAAAAAGCAGACTGATAGCTTTGTGCCGTCATCAGGTGGGCGGAGCAAAAAAATTACTAGACCGTGTTTATTGTAGAGACCGTGGGACAGCCCGAACATAGGTTTTCGATAACCCCGGCAACTAACAAGAGCACTCTCTCATAACAGAAGTGTCTAAAATATGTATTGGTGCGTGTCAAAAATAGTGGTGCCTTTATTAAAGTCAGCCTATAATGACCGATAAGTTCCTAACATCATAACCATAAAATAACTATTCTTTGCAGTTTATACAGGGTTCCCAAGCAAATCCTTAGGGGGCCAAGCAGCCGTGTATAAGACGCAGATAAACGGAAAAGCACATTAGGCAGAAAAGGATGGGCATGGGGCGATGTTGTCACTACATCTTACACGTAGTAAATCCATTCCAGGTTGTTGTTTTCTAATGTTTTCCATTTTCATACCTTTAGGACTGGAATAAAAATTGTTTTTGCTCGACTTTAATACCAAACTGATGAAAGATATCGTAAAAAAAATATTTTTCGGCTTTTCATTTTGTAACCATTGTCCTTACGCACTGTTTACAGGCTGGGGACTGAGATACATGCAAATGCCTAACCTAAAGCGTTCATAAACGGCCGGAGAAATCGACTGAGATATTTCCGTAGAAACTTTATCAAGCAAATAGGACGGGTTGACGCCTTTGAACGTCCAACCCGGGTTTTGCACTTTGATTCGAAATCAAAAAGGAGGAACAGTCAGATATGGGGCCGTGCACAAATTACGTAACGGTGATTTTACCAATTTTTGACCCCCTCCCTATGTAATGTTCCGTAACGGTTTGGCACGCCACTCCCCTAATATTACGTAACGATTTCAAGACCACTACCCCCCCCCAAAAAAAAAACTTTTCACTTATTTTCTTTCCAAATTTTCTTAGTTTCACACAAATGCAAACGCTGTCGAAAGCCCCCCTCCCCCCTGCGTAACGTTTTGTAACCCGCCTCCCCCTATGACCATTACGTAATTTGTGCACGGACCCTGTAGTCCCAGTGGATGAGGGCGAGAAAATTGATATTTTTTTCTTAAAAATTATACTCTTTAGACCTATTTCTTTGCGTTCCCGAAATTACGTAATTTTTGAAAAAAAATTGTAAGCGGCGCCATTTTTACTTCGTGCTTTGTTTTTCTAACATTTTTGCGTTCGGCTAATTTAATTGAAAAATTTTTGCCTGCGGCGCCCTTTATCTTCTCACTCGAAACCAAGATCCCCCGTTTTAGGAAAACTGATCCCGTCTCTGTTTCTAAATTTTTTCGAATAAAAGTAGAGTATGACCATGGAGGAAATAATATTTTTCTACGGTATGACGAAAATTTCGAGAAAGTTAAAGAAAAAAATAAAAAAAGTGTCAAAGCTCAAGTTTTTCGTAAAAAAACGGTTTTTGTAAAGAAACAGAGCAAAATAAATCTTTTCACCCCTTTTTGGGTGTTACAAATATTTTTCGCTTTTACCCTCCCGCTAGTTTTGAAGAATTGGTTCGCTACATGTTTCGAGATCATGTCATAAAACACCTCGAAAATATCAAATGTAGTGTAGGGCCAGCTTTATTTAAAATCAATAATATTACAAGCAAAAAGCTCTGCAGGAAAAACAGCGCCGTTTATTGATTTCTTTGGCTGCTAGTCTAGATGCATGGTTTGGCCGTTTCCGGATAGATGTCACTAGTAGAACAGAATGGAAAAAAATTTAATTAAAAGCGAAGATATTACTTTCTAATGTTAACAACCTCACGAGTTTATCGCTCAGTATCGTAAATAATGTACCCTGCCGCCTCCTTTAAGCAAGAAAAAGCTGTGGTTTGGACCTGAAAACATCTAATTTTTAATCTCATGGTGTGGCCGCCATCTAGCGGAATTTGCAGACATCTTGTCAACGGTTATTATTGCAACTATGATTTATGCTCACAATGAAAGAGTGGCGACAATTTTTTCTCATGAAAGCAGTCCGGAGATAATAACAAACTGGCACCATTGCTCAATATACCTATTTTTTTTGTGCGCGCAGAACTTTCTATGCCATTTCTGTTTGATTTATTGAAATCCTATCCCTAAGGAAAATCTTAGGAACCCTGTATAAAGTTTTAAGCCATTTTACCACTTCGCCAAAACTTTTTTACTCTCGTTACGCGTTTCGCTAAGTTCTCATGATTTTATTCTGCTCCTGAAAATGCCGACTTAGCGAAACACAAAAAAGTGTTGAAAGTGGAGAATGGTTTTAAAATTATTCATACATACTAAAGGTTTCAGTCATCTCGTCTTGCTTAGCGCCATTTTCTACAGGGTGTTTCATTCAAAAGCAGGATGAACCTGGAATGATAAAAATATTAAAAAATCCCAAAACACGTAGATTTTTTCTGCAACGGGGACACATTTTGGCAATATCGGAATTTTTGTAAAATTCTCCCCTCCAATGGGTGATCTTCACCCCCAAAACGTTATTTTCGAGATACTCACTTTCGGAATAGGTTCAAAATATATACGTAAATTTTACACCTCGTAGAAGAGTATTCTACAAGAAAAAACGCAATGATAAAATGTACTACTGACGAAAACAAAGTCGATGCATAGCACGATTTCTCAAAAAAAATATATTTAGTAAAAAAAACAAGTTTTGTATTGTTCTATGCTACTTGAAAAAAAATACATAAAAAAGTAATCGCTAAATTTTTAAAATTTTAACAAAAGACCTATTAAATATTAGGGACATTATGGACCACTTAAAATAATATTTTTCGTGGTTATCGTAATTTGTGCGGCTGCGCAGTAAGGGAAAAGAGGGGAGGCTAATCAAATAAGAATAACGATTTTTGTGGTTACCCTTATCACAGACTAAAAAATTGTTGCTTAGTTCATTAATTTTTTCGTAAGAACGGATATTTTCATCGATGTACTAGATGGATATTTTACATCATTTTCTAATTACTTATTGTAATTTAAGATTTTATATCTATAAAAACATTCTAAATAAAAAGAAAAAAATACACAAAATTCACATCACGTACTGACCTCACAAAGGTTATGTTGCATTTAACGAACTTTTACGTTATCTCCTTTTATATTCCAAAAACCCTTTTAAATTTGACAGTTGTTATTCTGATCGTTAATCACTATAACCACGAAAGTAGTTATTTTTGCTGTTATTTTAGGTGGTCCAAAATGTCCCTATTAGAATAAACAAAATACCACTTGACTTTATTTAAATTTTGGAGGTGAAGTCCACCCTTTGAAAGGGAATCATTTTACAAAAATTGTAATGTAACCAAAATGCGTCCCCCTTGCAAAAAAAAGCCGTCCTGTTTTGGGATATTATAAAATATTGATCAGTTTCCAAAAAATCCCGGTGTATTATTTTAAATGGAACACCCTGTAGACGTTTTATTAATTATATTCTAGCTTATAACAAAACGTTCAACCGCAACGCGGACAAACTTCAGACATGCTCGCCGTTTGTCCCTCCTCATCCCGGTCGCGTTTGCGAGGTAAACATCGACACCCAATGGTACCCTTGCATACCGCAAACGGGGTACAACTATCACAGCCAGTACAATCAGGGCGGTCCTTGTATTTTCTTGTATCTTCAAAATGTAAGTATAATTAATTAAAATAAATATAAAAAAAACGGCTTTATGTTTGCGTGTAGATAGTTAACAAAAAGGTGGATTCAGAAGGCATTTACAAAACGGTTGTTCAAAGGTAAATTCTATATTTTAAAAAGATTCTATTTCAGTCAATACTTGTTTTTTTACAAAATTATAACCGAAATTGTGCTACCTACAAATTTTGTAAAAAATTACATTTTATCGTATATATTGTAAAACAACCCTTTTAGTCACACAAAAAAAATTATACAGGTAATTTTTAGACCGTAATTTTCCACACATTTTGCATACCATAAATTAAATTTTGCACACCTTCCTACGAGCTACTGTGGTCATTTTTCTATGGGGGGGCTAACTTGATCGTAGCCCCTCCATATAAGGTTTTTTAAAAATTTTGGTATCGATCGAAAGAAAGGAAATTTTGCACACCCCATGGGAACACGCAATAGGGTTCTCGAGTAACGAGGCTGCCCCCATCAGATGATATTTTTTGAAAATTATTATTATTTGAAAGGTCCAATTTTACACAATTTCGCACACCAATTTTGAAATTTTGCACACTCCATGGGAACTCGCAATAGAGTTCTCGAGTAACGAGGCTGCCCCGCCCCCCCATATGATATTTTTTAAAAATCTTGGCCTCAAGGTCTAATTTTGCACATTTTGCACACCTATTTTGAAATTTTGCACACTCCATGGAAACCCGCAATAGGGTTCTCAAGTGACACGACACAACGCAACAAAACCCAACCCAACCACCTAAACCAAAAAAAATTCAAAATAGGTGTGCAAAATTGTTCAAAATTAGACCTTTCAAATGATACCAAAATGTTCAATAATTTTCATCTGGGGGGAGGCAGCCTCGTTACTCAAAAACCTTATTGCGGGTTCCCATGGGGTGTGCAAAATCTTAAAATAGGTGTGCAAAATTGTACCAAAATTTTCAAAAAATATCATCTGTGGGGGGCCAGCCTCGTTACTCGAGAACTTTATTCGGGGTTCCCATGGGGTGTGCAAAATTGGACCTTTCAAATAATACCAAAATCTTCAAAAAACCTAATACGGGGGGGCTACCATCAAGTTAGCCCTTCTCCCATAAAAAATTTTTCACAAACTGTGGTGAGGGGGGGCAAAGTTAAACGTGGTCAAAAGAAAAGTTTCCTAGAATCAGTGAAGCTAAAATTAATATTTGGAATATTTGTGGGTCCCCAGATTAGGAAACTTTTCGGAGATGCGCAATTCGATTACTGTCCGGAAAATTGTCGTGCTGTAAGTGACGAGCACGGTGAGAGGTTCCACCAAAATATTTTAAACATGTAAAGAAGATATCAGGGAAAATGGAACTGTGAGATGTGTGACTACTGCTGAAATATTACAAGAGATGCCCCAGAGGCCACTTTCAAAAGGCAGGCCAAAAAGCGCAAAATGAGTGTCTAAACTCTAGATTCAATAATAAAAATGGGCTATTTAACTGCTTTTGGTAAATTAAAAATATAAGGTTATATTTATTTTGTATATTTATTGTATGCCTATAAATTTTGTAACAAATAATATAGTTTTTTTTGCGAGCCAACTTTGTATGGTGTAGTTAACCCAAAAAAAAATTGTTTCTGTTCAGGAATTTGTTCCCTAGTATTAAACACTACAAGCTCCACATTTTTTTCATAGAAAGGTATAAAAAAGTCCTGTCAATAAGCTGGGGGTCTCTCTGATACGCTCTATGTATTAACTCTATAGTTTAGATGCAAAAAAAGTTAATGAATTTTTTCAAAAATCATTAGCTTTCGCAATTTTTTAACGCCAAAACACCATCTTCCAAGCTATACCAGTTTTACTTCTTAAAGCATAAAAAATACAGTTTTTTGACATATCTATCGTCTGTCAATGTGTTTGTTCTAGCATCACGAAAAAAACGATTTTAATGGGATGTTCACTGCTGCCTTTATCCACGGATTCTATTGGTCGACGCCATCAATTTCCCCGAAAATGACACTAATAACATGATGATAACATTTGTTTCTACTGGTCTTTAGTGAGAAATATAAATAAAGATACCGATTTCTATTTAAAATACTCCCATTAGAGTCGTTTGTGGCAGAAATCAACGACATCAACTAATGGGATCCGCGCATTTCAGGGAAATAAGTGTTTTCTCCCTGATTTCAAGAATAGAGGCCCTGGGGAGTAGATAGAAAAAAAGCAGACAAAAAACGGAACAAACCCGCAGGTGAAGTGGATATTCAACGTTGCCCTTATTCTCGAACTGATAGAAATTCTGCTCGCAGGGAGTCAAATTCTCTCGCTACTACGCTTCTCATTGGTCCAAATCTTCGCCTTAAATCGGTTTCCCACTTTTTCCGGTATTGATAGAAAGTAATTCTATCTATGGTCTTGACTAAGAGAATTACTTTCGATCGCCCTCCCCCTCTGCTCCAGAAAAAAGTAGATAACAAAGAAGTTGGTGGTAACCCTGAAGTCTTTGGAGAAAAAACGAGAAATTGCAGAACGTTCCTTTAAAGACATTCTAGAATCCCTCCACAGTATTTTGGGACAGTTTGAAACAGACGAAAACCACGATATTAGAAACACAAAACAGTATTAAAGTAACACTCGTGGCATATCGGACAAAGCGTTTTTTGTTTCTCACTTCATTACGACCAGGCCTCCAATGTCTAATGGAGAATCCAGACACCTACAGACCTGTTTCAATCTTATTAGAAATCATCAGGGAGTCATAGAATTGTACTTGGCAGTTGAAGCTACACAGTGACCAAGCACACCTCTCGAATTTAAAACAAAAAGTTTGTAATCCGTGGAGACGTGGTAACTGTGTGCGCCACCTGTCGAATAAACCGAGAAACAAAAACATCAAAATTGAAAAGTGCAGAACACCGTAAATAGAGAATCCTGTAGCTTTCAGCAGGTTATCAAGTAGACTCCCCTATGACTCCTTGATGATTCCTAATAAGGATGAAACAGGTCTGTAGGTGTCTGGAGTCTCCATTAGACATTGGAGGCCTGGTCGTAATGAAGTAAGAAACAAAAAATGCTTTGTCCGATATTCCACGAGTGTTACTTTAATTTTTATTTGCGGACACGAGATTCATTTTGTTGTTTTTTAAATATTTTGGCATTTTAGTTCTGCGCAACAAGCCTCCTCCGGAGCGACTGCTTGCTGATGCCTTAAAATTAGGGCCACGTAGTATGAAGTTCCAATTGGGGGCGGTGCTGCTGCGAACGTTACCTCTTTTTAAGAGTCATGTTACAGTGACCTTATACTTTTACAGGTTTCTACTTTATAACCTGCTAAAAGGTACAGGATTCTGTATTTACGGTGTTCTGCACTTTTCAATTTTGATGTTTTTGTTTCTCGGTTTATTCGACAGGTGGCGCACACAGTTACTACGTCTCCACGGATTACAAACTTTTTGTGTAGTTTCAACTGCCAGGTACAATCCTATGACTCCCTGATGATTCCTAATAAGGATGAAACAGGTCTGTAGGTGTCTGGATTCTCCATTAGACATTGAAGGCTTGGTTATTTGCGGCCACGAGATTCATTTTGTTGTTTTACAAAACAGTATTATAGAGTTTCAATTTATAAACAAGTTTTAGACAAAATCATTTCGGACATAAAATCAAGGTTCAATAACGAGACTCTTAAGTATTTTTGACCTGAACATATTCATACCAAGTTTTATACAACGTGAAACCAAAATCAGGGCAAAATTAACTAATGTCGTTTCCAAATACTATAAACTGTTTGATTAATACAAAATACAAATTCTTGAACTTTTATTGGGAGAAGTCAGTATTTGGAAACAGTATTGGTTAGAACTAGGCAAAAGCTTAAAGCAAACACATATGATAACGTTTTCGATTTTTTCGATTGATAAAAACATTCTTGAATATTTGTCAGTAAGTAACGCTTTGTCAGAAAGAAGATTCTGCTTCCAAAGAAGATTGAAAATTTAAGTACTTACAAAACACTATGACGGAAATTCGTCTGACGGGCTTAGCCTTGCTGCATATCAACAAACATATTGAAATTGACCTTGAGCGAGTCATTGACCGGTTTGCCCAAAAAAACTGTAAACGAAGTTTTTTTTTGAGATAGGCATCTTATATTTGAGATATGCAATATAAAACGTAATGTTTCAACTTAAAAAGCTTTTTAGATCTCAAAAAAAAGTATTTAGCTATTAGGTTTTGTTTTTGGTTTGTTTATTATCTATGTTTTTTATAACTGAAAAAATTATACGTAGTTACTCAAGCACGAATTTCAGTGGGGTAGAAGGGTAATTAACCCCCCCCCCCTTCACCTTGGATTAAAATTTTTTAAATTGCGGCGCTATAACACCTTTGATATTTACGGTATTAGTTTAATTTTGTGTTAACAATGACATTTGTAGTGCAACTTTCTTAAAAATTTTCGCCTGCTGCGCTTTGAAACCACCACTGAGAAAAAACCAAGGGCGCCGCCCGGCGCTCCTGATAAGGTAGAATTTGAGTCACGTTTGGCAATGCCGGCGCCGCATCCGCTATTAATCGAGCCTCGAGCCCGAGAGAGCTAAGCAAGTTTCTAGATTTGATATTTACAATTTCAGTTTAATTTTAAATAAAAAAATGCATTTTTCAGTGCAATTTTAGTAAAAATTTTCGCCTGCGGTGCTATGATACGTTGATATGTATGATTTTAGTTTAATTTGACTAAAAGATTGCCTTTTGAATGTAATTTTTTCAAATTTTCGGCGCATTTAAACATTTTTTAAAATAAAAAATGTACGAAATAAACAACTTAAAGTCTGAGTTCCCCCCCCCCTAGATTTGAGGCCAAATCAGCGCTTGTAGTTACTAAGTTTTGTTTGCATATACAGATATGGGTCATTCCATATCAAATCAACCAAAAAATCACAAAAATTTTACGCGACTAATTCCAATTTTGATGATTTTTGGTATATATTTTCTTCTTACCATAAAAGTTGAAAATGCAAATTTTTAGATTTTTTTGATTCGTAGTTTTTTTTTTTTAATTTTTCAAAATAAAAAAGTCAGCATTTTGACCTTAACAAGAATGTACAAAACTAGCAATATCTCGAGAACCACTTACACTAGGAAAGTAATAAATGGCTCATTTTAAAGTCATTTTGAAGCTCTTTTTTATGAAATATCACAACATAATTTTAACAACAAAAAAATTGAAAATAAAAAATTGAAAAAAAAATTGAAAAATTCAAAAAGGCCATTTTTAATTTTTTTGAAAAAAATATATAATTTTGGTCAAAGTGTTACTTAATTATCCACAAAATTTTATGATGGAGAAATGATGGGTTCAATGTCAAAAAAAATATCAAAAATATTAAGTAAATTAAAAATCATGCATTTAAAAAAATAAACA
The DNA here is from genome assembly GCA_963921995.1 of Oxystoma pomonae. NCBI lineage: Eukaryota > Metazoa > Arthropoda > Insecta > Coleoptera > Brentidae > Oxystoma > Oxystoma pomonae. The sequence goes on along the minus strand of OY998166.1, from coordinate 85,080,935 downwards.
TATTTTAGGAGCACCAATAGTGCACTGGATATTAAAATAAATAAATTTGTTGGATGGATACAGGTTTTAAAAAATACCCAGAGGCTTTATCTACAAATTATTTTATTTTAAACTCGCAAAAGAAATAAACAAACTTTTCTACTTCGTTGATAAAAATTAGACAGAAAACACTAAGACTAACTATATACCTTAAATTTATTTTTTTAACTTTCTTTTAAGAATTTCTGATGAATCTGACATTTCTTTTTTGCTGACATTGTAAGTTCTGCCAGTAGCAGTGTTGGGTTCAACTTTTTTTATAAGACTTTCTGGTTTAATAATTAAAATATCTTGAGGTGTTGGGTAAAAAAATGATGAGGCAGGTCCTCGTGGATGAAGAAAGCTTACTTTCAGTTCTCCGCTCTCATTATTTTTCCCCAAGACACAAGCCAGCCACCAAGCACTGTCATATTCTACAGTGACAAACCCTGACTCGATATTTTGCAAAATAATGCTTCCACCTTTAAAAAGATTATGTGTTTCGACCTCTAAGCATGTAGAAAACTGTTTTGCCAAAAACGTGCTTTCTGTAAGAGGAATTACAGCATGAATTTTTTGTGTCCCCGGTATTGTTAAGACTTCCGCAAATCTTTTATTCAAAATTATTTCATGATTTGTATAATCTGCTTCTGTGCAATATTTAAAATCAATGCCAGATATGTTTTCTTCACACCAAGTAAACAATTGTAGAGGTGTCATTATTTGATTGTCATAGGGCCTCTGCAAACTGGCTTTGGCAGCAAGTCTTTTAACAGTTCCTCCCAAGCCATCGCAGGCACTTTTGCCATGCGAGGTGGCAAAATAATGCCACTCTGCTTCAACACCAAAATCTTTTTTATGCAGGCATAAATTCAGAAAATTCTTTTTGTTTTTGTACTGCGCAGCACATCCATCCGAAAAATAAAAAATTTTGTTAAGTCCTGGTATTTTGATTTTTAAATCAGGCATTAATTTTTTTTAAAATAAATGAAATGCAATTGTATTATGTGTCAAGCTTTCCGAAATAAACACATAATTCAGGTTGTGCAGTTTACCAGGGTGGAGGGTTGCCTGGCTGTTATTCCAATGATAAGACTGGACTTCATCTTGCATAACAAAGGAATAATTTTCCGCAAAGTCGCAAGTGATCAAAGACTCTCCAGGTTTAAGGTTAATTTTTATTTCATTGTATCTATCTTTTTGCATTTTTGCAATAAAAGAATATGATTTAAGTTTTACAAGATCATCACTAAATTCCTGGACAAAATCATCACTTTTCTTAACAACGGTTTCCATAGTACACCTATCTACTGAGACCCACTTTTTAAATGAGACCTCATCAATTAATTCTTCCTCAAATTTTTCTATTAACGTATTTTTAAACTGTTCTACTCCAGGACATTGCTTGCATCTATTGCTTAAAAAACAGTCCACTGAAGGTGGATTACACATTAGTTTATAAAGGCAATCATGATAAGATATTGCAAGAGGCCTGTTATTTTCATCATATAGCTTATTTAATTTGGAGCCATTGAGCATTAGTTTTATATTTTGATGTATAGTACATACACATACAGTATGAGTCCCACTTTTTCCTGCCAGTATACAGTTTTTGGGTCGCAGTTCACAAAATTTTGAAAACCCAATTTTTTCATTGGGGTACTCAGTTTTAAACAATGCATAAATTTCTTTTAAATTAGCTAAGACTAATTTTTTTTGTACATATTCTTTTTCAGCTCCATATTTTCTGATAACAACATAATCTTTTTTACCTGGCATGGTCCTGCTAATGTCATCCCTTTGGTAAAAATCTACCACTATTTGGGCCACTCTATCACTAAGGGTCTTTCCCGGTTTGGGGTTAGGAGAACATAATATCCCATTGTCCTTAACTAACTGTTTTACAGCTCTGGCCAAATATTGAGAAACTCCAAATTCTTCTTCAATCTTCTTTCTACTCCAACTTTGAGGTAAACATGATAAAACTAGTATTTTCTCACTCCTCTTTTCGGTTTTTAAAAATTTGTCCTTTAACTGCTTAATCATTTCACTTTCGTCACTCTGGCATTCCTTTACTAGCGTTGAATCTGATTCCTTTGTAAATGCTTTCGCAATTGTATGCTGTACAATATCAATTTTTTCTTTGTATACATTTTTTCTTTTAATCGGCGACACACCAAGAAGCTCCAATGACTTGTTTAAAAGAGTAAATGATTCAGCAGGATCTTGAAAATCTGGATCATTTTCTGGAACTTGACTGGGTCTAAAAAAATTTAAAAAGTTAGTTTTTTATAAGAACTTAAAAAGGGGGTAACAGCTGACCCAAAATGTGTACATAATGCCAAGAAATTTGTACATAATGTCTGTATTCTCAAAATGCCATGCAAAATAATGCCATGAGATTTTTCCACTCCGTACTTGACGCAATTGGTTTAGTTTATTAATTTTATATTAAAAAATACTATTTGTTACTTACCCTGCCTCATCTTCTTCAGATGCCTTAAACTCCTTTGAAAGCTTTAGTCTACAACCATCACAGATTTTCATTCCCATTTTGACATTTTTGTAACTGCACATCCACTTGGTCACATTTCTTAATTTCCCAAAATGCTTGATTTTTAACTCTAGTGGATCACAGCACTTTACTTTATATTTAGTCCATCCACTTGCCTCACCCATAGTTGAAACTTTTAAAATTACACAGAGATGACTTCTGATAAACCTTCAGTCGAACTATTATGTATCGATTATTTGGAGCTGTATCAGGAAGATACTTGCCAAAAATTTAAAATCAATTTATGCAGGAATTTTCATGTCAGCAAATCCCCACAATGTACCTAAACAGACCAATAAAATGAAGGAGGTGTGTCCTTAATGTTAAACAGGAATAAACAGGCAGTATTTCACAAAAGTATTGGCAGGTTTATACAGGCATATTTTCCTAAGAATTGGAACATCCAATAGTACGTCTCCGGTGGAAAAGAGGTTTTGTAAGTAAATATTACAATGGATGGCAATGTTAATCTGATTACTGATACAGAATGAAACGTAGGATATAATTTTTTATTAAATAAAATATTGTTAAATATTTTTATAATATCGCTTTAAACCCCATTATATTCTTCTAATTACCAAAATGCATTGTCTATTTATAGGCGATTTTTCATGCATGTGACATTTTTAATAAATTTTTTCACATTGAACCCATGATTTGTCCATCTCAAAATTTTGTGAATAGTTTAATAACACTTTAAAGAAAATAATATAATTTTTTGAAAAAAATTAAAAATGGACTTTTTGAAATTTTTCAAAAAAAAATCAAAAATTTTTTTTTTTATTTTTTTTTTATTTTTTTTTTCAATATATGTTATGCAATATTCTCATATGAAAGGTCTTTATAAGAGCTTTAAAACGAACCTTCACCTACTTTTCTATTATAAGTGGTTCTTTGGATATTCCTAATTTTGTGCGCACATGTTAAGGACAAATAAGTGACTTTTTCGATTTTCAAAAATTAATTCAAAATAAACAACTGGTCAAAAAAGTCTGAAATTTTGGATTTTCCAGTTTTTTGGTAGGAAAAACATGTATACTAAAAATCATCAACATCGGAGATGGTGTGGTAAAATACCCTGGTTGACTTGATATGGACTGACCCATATGTTCCTCATAAAATCTATGCTATGCTGCTTTTTATTGTAGTTTTTATTTCGTATCGAAACCGCCCCCCCCCCTTCTCAAATGGCTGAGACCGCCACTGAATGAGATGCATAGTAGCGAGAGAATTTGACTTCCTGGGCGCAGAATTTCTATCAGTTGAAGAATAGGGGCCCTGAACGAAAGGGTTTGACGGGCGGCGGTAGGAAATGGAGAAGAATGAGCGAGGTGGAAGGGGAGGAGAAAGCTACAATTTTAAACACTCGAACGAAGTCGCAGGCAATAGCTAGTTTAAATATAAATCTTTTTTTTTTGTGTATTTCGAATATGAAAAAGGTTGTTAAACCTTTGATTATATAACCAGATTATATCAAAGTTTAAAGCAAGAGTCAAAAAATTTTTCGATTGGAAAATGAAATATTAAACAAAGCTCTATTTTATTAATTTTAGACTTACGACTGGACACCAAAATACTATTCAGCAGCTGACTACAGAAATAACTCAATGCCCTACCACATGCCATCCTATTTGAAAAAAGACATTGTGGATTCTACTGCAGACAACAGGGTACGTTTTATCGCAAAATAAGAAAGAAACACACTGTACTTAAAAAAAAATATTTAAAAAATATCCTCCTAATAAAATTGTGTAGAAGCAATTTCAAACCATTGCAATTTTAGGTAAATATGATCTGGGTCACTTGTGAAGGAGAAAACCCTGCTGACAAGGAGCACATGCAGGCAATTCGACTGATGCCCATAAAGGGGTTCCCTTCGCAGTACTTTCCGTACAACTACAAACAGTACATTAATGGGTACCTCAACCCTATGGTGGCTTTGCATTTTGAAAGCTTAAAACGTAAGTTTTGACAGGCAATTCCACACAAAAAAATTACAATAAACTAAATTTAAACCATCTAGGTTGTGTTAAGACAGTTTAAAAAAAATAAGAATAAAAATCTAGGCAGTTTGTTTACTTTAATTATAAGAAAACACCTGCTGCAGAGTTTGAGTATTGAAGCATCTCTGATATAAATTTCGCAACTTTGTGTCAGTAGTTTTTTTATAGTGTCATTGCCAAATGACTGAAATGGAAATCATTGCACTTCTTAATTTTGTTGGTGGTAGTCATGAAGAAAAGTAGGCCATTGACAAGAAGTAGATCAGTGGTTCCCAAAGTGTGCGCTGCGGCGCCCCGGGGCGCCGCGAGAAAAAACCAAGGGCGCCGCCCGGCGCTCCTGATAAGGTAGAAAGAGAAGGTAGAAAGTCACGTTTGGCAATGTCGGCGCCGCATCCGCTATTAATCGAGCCTCGAGCCCGAGAGAGCTAAGCAAGTTTCTAGAATTTCCAGAAGCCCGTATTCGACCTGCGCGTCGCTTGACGAAAATTTTCGCGTGCGCTCTTTGACAGTATTTATGTCGCCGTAGTCCGCTTTGCTAGGTTAGTTTACGGTAAGAGGAATTGTAAGCGGTTGAACTGTTATGATAAATAGAATTAGTAATAGAGAGTTTTAGCAGTGATACATTGAATTGAAAATTCTAGCGGTCGAAAATATGCTCCCAAGTAAGCTAAAACGACATCTCGAAACCATTCATCCTACCATGGTTGGAAAGTCACGCGAATTTTTTTACAAGAAAGTTGCAGAATGTACAAAAACAAAAGAACGTATTTACTCAACAAACTTCAGTACCTAGCAACGCACTGCTGTCCTCTTTCAATGTGGCATACAGGGTGGCGAAGTGCAAGAAACCTCACACCATCGCAGAAGAACTTATTTTACCGGCTGCTGTCGACATGGTTAACATTATGAATCGGCGGGAAAACTAATTTTAAAGGTACCTTTATATATTTTAACACTATTAGTCGAAGAATCCATCATATAGCTGAGGATCTTAATGATCAATTGATAGAGAAAATGAAAAACAAGGAATTTGGTCTGCAACTTGATGAAACTACTGACAGTAATAAAGATGCACACCTTATTTGTTACGTACGCTTCCTGGATGATAATATTATTGTTGAAGACCTTCTTTTCTGCAAAAGTATCGATGAAAGCGGAAAGGCTCAAGACTTGTTTCAAATTCTTGACAAGTTTATAACAGTGAATAATTTAAATTGGGAGAAGTGTATTGGAGTTTGTACTGATGGCGCTCGATCAATGTCTGGCCGTTATGGTCGATTGCAAGCACTTATTCGCAGTAAAGCACCGTATGCCATGTGGACCCATTGCATCATTTATAGGGAAGCACTTGCATCGAAGTCGTTGGGCTGTGAATTGAATTTGATTATGGAACGTATCATAGACGTAGTTAACTACATAAAAACTAGGCCGCTAAAAACCAGACTATTCAAAATTCTTTGTATGGACATGGGAGCTGAACACACTGTGCTGCTATATTAGTCCAGTGCATGATGGCTTTCACGTGGAAACGTCTTATCCCGTACAATCGAGCTACATCAAGAAATCCACATTTTCCTGGAAGAGGAAGGTTATGTAAGCTCCAGATACTTTAAGGATCCCGACTTTTTGCTAAAACTGGCATATCTGTGCGGTATATTTGACAAACTGAATGCCTTAAATCTGTCTCTCCAAGGCAATAACATGCATATCTTGAAACTATCAGAGAAAATTGCAGGATTTAGGAAAAAACTGCAGTTGTGGATAAGAAAAATTAATGAAGATGGCGGTCAAGATTGTTTTCCAGAATTGCACAAATTCTCAGCCTCTAATGAGCTCGTTATCATTCAAGACTTGCTGTCCCTTTTCACCAAACACCTTTCGAAACTCTCGGAATGGTTTGTAAATTACTTTACAGAAGAAAATGTCGAAAAATTTGCATGGATTCAAGATCCTTTCCATGCACAATCTCCACCAGAATTCACTTCACTAGAAGAAGAGGGTCTTATTGAACTCTCTTGCGACAACAGCCTAAAATCAAAATGCGCTTCTTCTGATTTGGTGGAGGTTTGGGTATCCGTCAAAAATGAATATCCGGCTCTAAGTTTAAAAGCTTTGAGGATTCTAATCCCCTTTGCGACATCCTATTTATGCGAAGCTGGATTTTCAGCTGTAGCTGTGATAAAGGGCAAATATCGTTCAAAGATCAACGTGGAGCCAGAAATGAGAGTGGCAGTGTCAAGCCTTATTCCCCGCTTTGAAAAAATGTGTGCAGATCACCGAGCTCACCCATCACACTGATTTTTTTTCTTCAATAATAATGTATTCTTGTGTGTTAGTTTAATAATAAACCTATATGAGCGTTAGATTGGAGTTGTTTTCATTCATGTATTTTGTAACTAGTGTTAAATAAAGTGTTGTACAACGCTTGCGCTTTGCTACTATACAGTAGGAAAGTTGCAAAGCACATATTTTATACATTATACATATGCAACACTTTGTTGGACACACAACACAAGTGTGGGAACCACTGGAGTAGATAATTGTCAAAAAGTAAAAATATTGCCTTAAAATAACTGGTTTCAAATATCTAAGATGTGGGTGTTATTGTTCAACACTACCAAAAAAAAACTAGTTGATTAAATGATTTTACCTACGACCCATGAATAATACTAATTTTACGATCATCTCAACACAATTTTAATGGCTTATATACGGTCCTAGGATAATAATAAAGCTTAGACGTAAACCACAAGATCGCGTGACAAGCCATGAAACTTTATTTTATAAGAGTTTTTTTAATTTAATACCTAAACAAAAGAAAGTCCCGTTAAATTGACATATTACACATTTTTGAGAAAAAAAAACCTCGATTTTAAAAAGATATATGAAAAGACCTTTAGTAACCTTATTTGTTTTGGCGTTTTAGATAGAACGTCACTGAAACTTCAGGTTAAGAAGGTTGTTGACTTAACGGCGCAAGAACAATCCAGAGATAATATAAATTTGTCCATCGATTTCAATACGTCATCTACCACTCATTATCTATCTCTGGTTTCTTTACTGTATTCTCCTGTTCACAGATTGCGCTGCGAATCATTGGGGATTAGGGTCACTGGATCCTAAAACCTGCGGCTGGGACCGCAGGTCTCAGGATCCAGTGACCCTATGGGGGATTGTTTATTTATCACCTAGGTGATCGAATTGAGAGCAGTGACAACTAGTCAAATGGCCATACACACAGACCACTTAAGGGTTCTAAAAAGTAGCTTTTCACCAAAGGAAAAATTATTAAATAAAACACAAAAACCAGGCCGACGAACTCCAAAACAAAACGACAAAACTAAGGTTATGAAGAATGTCAGGCAGACACACTGACATTGGTTAGTTGCAAATACAGTGATTCGACCATTTTCGATGTTTGCATGGCATAAATTTTTTTTCCTGGTAAGGGGTGTTACCTAGGTATATATGCTAGATCTCTCTTAGCCGAATACATTTAGGAAAGGAAAACACTAGAAACTATGCCTAGGGTAAGCTCACAAAAAAAAGACGTGGGTAGTTTATTTTGATGGTGGCGGTATCTATAATATAACCATTTAAGTACTTCTTAATGCTAGGTATATAACTAATATTGATAGGTAACCAGTATAGTCCATGTTTTTACATTTCCGCATGTTTTAGCTTTAGAGGAAAATAATACTCAATTTGTTTTTTATTAGAGGAAGAGGATTACAAAGCTTATTAATACAATCTAGAGAGTTTTTGAAATTAGGTGTCCATTATTTGGAAAATTACAAATATTTCCAATTTAGTTTTACAGGTCTCTATAAAGGGTATTTCTGACTGTTTCTGACGTAATATGGGCGCGCCAATTTTGAAACACCACAAAAGCTAAAACAGTTTTTTTCAAAAAATAAACAAAATTTTAAAAAAGTACCAAGATTTGATGGAAAAACATAGTCCAATAAACAATTTAGGCAAAATTTCAGGCCATTTGGACGTCCCGTTTCCGAGAAACATGCGGAAAAAGAATTGCCTAATAAACGGACCCAACAGCGTTGCCGGTTTAACGATGTAATTGGGCCGTTAAGAGTGTTCGCGTTTGATGTTTTTAATAATTTTTGTTATTTATAATGACATTTTTATTCGTCGTAGGTAAAGTATAGTACACTCCCTCGCATGTTATGGTCATTACACGCTTAGATAAATTAAGATACTCGCCTGCGGCTCGCGTCTTAAACTTCATCTTTGCGTTTAATGACCATCATAACATGGGATTATCTTACTTTTGTGTACTACAGGGTGATTTACCATATTTTTCACGCCTCTTTCCTCCCTTATATTGATGTTTTTATGTTTTATGTACAGAATTGTCTGGAAACTCATAAATGACGTCCTTAAAAATTAGCATCTGTCATCGCAACTGTCAAATTTTGACATATTTTTTTTTTAAATATAAATATAATATATAAACACCCTATATATATTTTTTAAAATGTAGAAAAGGCTTTTTCAAATGTGTCAAAAATATGTCAAATATTGGATTTATTTTGAACGGTTAACGAATAAAAAGAAAAATACTTTTTCATAAGAACATAAACGATGGGATTTACTAAAAGCGTTTAGTCTATTTTACAACGGTCCTAAGTTTAAGTAAAATTTTTGTTTTATGGTTATATGACACTTTAATTAAAACTTACCCTTATTAATTAATTTTTCCAATTAATACTTCATGTCACACAACAATTTAGATAATAAAATAAGGTGTAGATTAATTTTGTATTTATTTAAAAGGTGTTGTTACTTATGAAATAGATTACAGAACTTAAATGTAAGTTTTGTTTACATTTCTGTCATTGTCGAAATGTAAGTTTTAAAATATTAGCTGCAATCAAATCACAAACAGCGAGTTCGGATCTCTTACCTCTGCTTGTACCTTGGCTTGCACCAACCTCTAGTGATGAAAGCTACAGCTTTGGTATATTTTTCGTGCAAAATCAGTGACCTTTACTTATGTTTGTTTTGCCTCGTAGTGCCCTCATAAATATATTTTTTGTGCTGAAAAATGAACAGCTTGGGACATTAAATAAGGTAAATTAATCCTTGTAAAAACGGTTACTTAGAAAAATTATAAACGAACTTATTACCAGTTGCCACAAAACAATTATTTCTGGGGGTTATAAATTTAAACCACCCTCCAGAGGTGGTCTAAAAAATCACCAACTTTATAACCTCAAACACAGATAATGAAGCTATTATGTGGCAAATTTTTGGCGTATTCACCATTTGTCATTTTGAAACGTGTCAAAAAAAATAAGTTTTAGGGCATTTTCTCCTAAAATATGGTATATTTTGAGAAAAGAAGCAGTTTTTCAGTGGTATTTTGCAATAACAATACATAATAATCAATAAATTTGTGTCTTCTGTATGAGTAAGTCATTTAGTACCCCCACAGGTGTAAATATTTAGACCTGTGGGGGGTACTACTTTAGATTTTAGTAGATCCCACTGAAATATTGTAACACAAGTAAACATATAGTATGTTTTCACATCGTATTCAATACGTATTGACAAGATTGTCTTCTTTTTCTTTCATAGAGCGTGTTCTTTGTTCCGACAAAGACCGTGATACTATAGTTTATACTTATAGATATATAGATACTACTAGTTTAGATCGTTCTTCGTTCAAAGCTTTAATCTTATAAGAAAGTATTTTTTCCTTTACTCAAGAAACATTCAGGAAGAAAGAATCAGAAAGAAAAGGCCATTCTAAATCTAAAAAAATATTCAGGGTTTTCTATTTAAAATAAATAAGTTAATGCTGCTAATTTTTACGCACGTCATTTGAAAGTTTACAAAAAATTATGCAGCTTCTGTAAATAAAACTTTTTTCCAGCTCTATTAAGGTGGGGTGGAAAATATGGTGAATCACTCTGTTCATTTTTCTTTGTTTCATCTTAGGTGGAGTCATCGTCAATGTTTTATGTAAGGCCTGGGCCAAAAATATAAACAAATACGAACCTGAGAAGGGCTACATTTCCACTACTTTCAGCATTCTGGTGGATTAAGAAGAATCAATTCCTCACAAAGAAAATACGTATGATTCATAAGAACAAAAACTAACCAAACTAAAGACATCCTACTTTGAGACCAAAACGATCACATGAAAAAAATTTTATGGTAAAAAAAACTGTGATCAAGTAGATCCGGTGCCCCTATTATGGTCTTATGTTTCTATTACAATACCACAAAAGACTTTAAAAGACTGTAATTTTTTTTAATTTTTGTTAAACTCATTTCAATCACTTTTTTTGATAAAAAATGTAAATCAATTCAAAATGCTTTTGGTTGTCTTGAAAAAAAATGGTTTTTTTCTTTATATCTGACAACCTTATACATTATAATTTTTCATTTAATAATTTTTCGCGGCGTATAATTAAAAAATGATACATACGTCGCGATTCCTCAGAATCGACAGAAAAATCTCACCCATCACAATTCTGAAAAGTGGCGATTTTTACTTATTACCTTAAAATAAAAATTCATGGTCCTTAACATTTATTCCAAAGTTGTAAGAGAAACTACGTAATTTTTTTAATAACATTTGGTAAATTTAAAGATATTCTGCAGGACTAGTTTCACGGCGGAGCTAAATTGCTACTACGCGTACCAATAAACGTCAAAAAGTGACGAAAATTCTCACCATGTAAAAGGAAAGACAGAATTATGACTTTTCTAAACAGTGACAGCGACCTATTCCATGGTTATCTATGGTTTTGTATGTTAAAAGTTTAAAGGCGCATTTACAATTACGTAAGCAAGCAAGCGGACAAATGTCAATGTCAAATTTCCCGGCTTTTTTAACTTTCTCGAAAAGTACAAAATATTTTTGAACTAGAATGCGTTTGAAACATTTCTAGGTGTTTAGAAGTTCAAAAACATCAAAATTTTTTTGACTTTCTTGAGAAAATTTTAAGAAATTTAAAAACAAAGAAAACCTAACCTCACATACGCAGCTTCGCAGGCTGCGAGAGGCGCCACTTGCGAGGTTAGGTTTTCTTTATTTTTAAATTACTTAAAATTCTTCCAATAAAATTTAAAAAATTGATGTTTTCGAACTTTTAAACACCTAGAAATGTTCGAAAATAATTTGTACTTTTCGAGAAAATTTCAAAAGTCGGGAAATTTGACATTGACATTTGTCCGCTTGCTTGCGTGCTTCCTTGCGTAATTGTAAAACCGCCTTTAAAAGTTTGTTTACACACAAAAATAGTAACAGTATTAAGAAACCAAATTAATTAAATAAAGGGCGAGATTTTCTGACAGTTACTGAAGAATCGCGATCATTGGAAATTGATTGCTTATTGTCAACTGCACCAACGTTAACTCTGTGTTTTAAGCCTGACTTAAAAGTTTTGATATCTCTCAGAAGCACGCAATAAGAGAGAGAGAGAGAGAGCAACTGGCAATTAGTCTAGTTTTTTATCCGTCAACTATGTAATAAAATTAGAATTTATAATCCCAACCAAAAAATTACATCCAAGCATTACAAGATATTTTTTTATATTTTTGTGAAAAATCAGTGATAAAAAATAATTTTTAAGCATTTTTAAACCAAACTTGTCTGTCTGTCTAAATCCCCTTTTAGATTATCCATCCACATTAAGATGCTTTATGTATTGTAAAGTGTGAAGTTTGTCAAAATGTTAATAACGAAAAATTATTGTAAAACGATCCCGAAAATAGTTAGTTATTTACATACATAAGTTTCCTCTGACTGACAGATTGTTTAATGCCCGAAGAAGGAGGAATGTATCAGATTTTTTCTACTACCTTTAATTTAATAATAATACTTGTAGTTTTTTTTGTTTTTTTTTTACTGAGACCTTCCGTGCGGCAGGCCGATACACTACCCACTGTGCTACAGAGGCCGGCTAATACTTATAAATAATATTAATAATACTTGCAAATAAATTGAGTTTAAACAAAAATTAAATTTTTTAATAACAAATTAAATCTTACAAAATGATGAAATGTTTCTCTAAAAATCATTGGATCTGCAGGGTTTTCGTCGTTAGCAGGTCGCAATTATCATTTACTACGTTTATACGCATCTAAAAGCGCTTTTATATAAGGACAGTTTTAAATAAAATCGCTTTCTTCGAGGGTTCAAACGTCCTTCGTTAAATATATTTTTTTAAAGGTAGTTATCGTCCTATTAGTCAGATTGTGTAGAGATTATTGGGAATAAGGACACCTTGATATTGTTGTATACCTTCCAATCCTACAGGCCTCAAAGTCTCTCAAGTTTTATTCTTAAAACAATGGAGAGAGTAATAGACCGTTACCTTAGCCCTCCATCACTTGGTGAATAAGGTGGAGAGGTCTATGGCTCGTGGTAGACCAGTATTGGCAGCATTCCTGGACATAGAGGGACCCTTCGATAATACATCTTTCGACTCAATAACCGAAGCAATCCGCAAGCGAGGTACTGAAATAACCATTGTCAGTTTCAAGACTCTGCTAAGGTAACCCGAGTTTGTCCGCAGGGAGGAGTACTATCACCAACATTGTGGTGCTTCGTGGTTGACAGCTTACTCGTAGCTTATACCTACGCTCATGCAACGAGCGCTTGATAAGGTCCAAGCCTGGTGTTTTAAAGAGGATCTAAGAGTCAATCCAGCCAAAGTCGGGTTAGTCCTCTTCACAAGAAAGAGAGCTATGGGCACTTTACGTGAACTTAGACTGTTCGATTAAGTCGTTGCATACAAAAGCTCCGCCAAACATCTTGGAATCATTCTAGTCTCCAAGTTAAATCGGCGAGAGCATGTAACCAATCAGATTAAGAAAGCCACAAACGCCCTATGGGCATGCAAAAGGGCTTTTAGCACCACGTGGGGACTTCAACCGTTGTATCTACACTGGATTTATACGGCTGTCGTGAGACCTATGGTAACGCATGGGGCCATAAGTGTGGCGGCCAAGTACAAAAACAAAGATCGCAAGGGCACAATTAGACAAAGTCCAGCGGTTAGCGTGTTTGGGCATAACATGCGCCATAAGGATGGCACCTACCAGGGCTATTGAAAGATTCGCATGACTGTCTCCTTTGCACCTTTTCATAGAACATGTGGCTTTGAGGACTATGTACAGACTTCAAAGTCATTGTGACCTCAGGATCAATTCTGATCCCAAGAGTCACACAGCACTTTATAGGAATGTAACAGAAATCTGTCCAATGCTATGCATGAACAAGGACAGAATACCGATGCAAAGTAGTTCAAAGTTTCCAATTAGGTTTTACACGCCTGATAGGGAAGTCTGGAAGGAATGGATGTGTGTCCCTTGCCCCCCGAATGGGACAGTCTGGAACACAGACAGCTCAAAAACGAGGGACAAGTCGGGGGTGGAAGTGTACTGTAAAACCACGGGGGCGAAGGTCCACTTCTCCCTAGGAAGGTACGCAATTGTTTTTCAGGCTGAGGTATACGCCATTCTGATGTGTGGATATAAAAAATCTGGAAATGTCCGCTTCAGGCAAGGATATTTACATTTGCTCAGATAGTAAGGCTGCACTGTCTGCTGTCAGGTCGGACAGGGTTAACTTTGCTCTTGTATTGGAGGGCAAACGTGTCTTGACAACTATGGCAAGACAACAAGGTCAATCTCCTCTGGGTCCCGGGACATGAATGTGTATCGGGAAATGAAGAGGCCGATAGATTGGCTAGACAAGGATCATCAACCGATCCGGTAGATCCGGAACCCATACTAGTTATTCCGGCATGCCAAGTCATAACGGCCCTGAAAAGTGCCTTAGACAGGCGCTCTGAGGAGCTCTGGAATAGAACGTAGGGCATGAGACAGGCCAGGCTTCTGATTGGTGAGGTGAGCGCCAAAAAAACAAAGTCCTTGCTCCATTTAGGTAGGAAGGATGTAAGACTGGCAACAGGGGGACACTGTCGCCTTAACAAGCACGTAGAGACGATGCATGAAGGACGAGGAATCGCCTTTGCACGTCCTACTGGAGTGCCCGGCTCTGGCGAGGTCAAGAGAGTCGCACCTTGGGAACTATCTGCTGGCCCCAGGCGATTTTAGAAGGTTGCATCCTAAAAAGATCTGTTCTCTTGGAAAGAGGCAGGTTTCGAGGGCTAAACCAAGGATAGTGGGCTTGCAACGGGCCCAGCAAGGTACATCGGAGTTGTCCCGCCCGTATTTCTACATTAATTTATACGTTTAATTCACAGGCGACGTTTCGACCATGGTTTTTGTCTTCCTGAAGCTTCGATTTGTTTGAAGAAACTTATGTAGGCTGGTGATGTACATCTTTAGGTGTAATAGTTTAAAAATGTACATCACCAGCCTACCTAAGTATACAACCAAATTCGAAGCCAGAGGAAGACAAAAACCATTGTCGAAACGTCGCTTATGAATTAAACGTATACAACATTAACAAGGTGTCCTTATTCCCAATAATCTCTACAGTCATTAAATATGTCAGTTTAAAGAAAAAACAAATAAAACAACTTAATTAAAAACAGATTTTGCGGAAAACCCAGGTTCAGTATTTCTTTAGGTTAGAAGAAATGCGCCAAAGCGTTTTAAGGCGTTTAGCGATAAACGGCTTTCTTAAATCGCTTTCAAATAACATTTAGCAACGATTTAGTGCTGAAAACAGTTTTAGTGGTGTTTATACGACAACATTTGCAAACCGTCCTTATAAAAAAGTGCTTTAAGAGGCCCGCATAAACAAAGTAATTGATATTCCTTCTGTCAAGTATCATCACACTTCTTGAATTTTGAATTTTTTGTTGGGACGTTTTCTACTTCCTTCGCTATATAAGAGAAGTAATGTAATTACTGAATCCCGTTTTAAAACAATTGTTCTGAAAAAAAACATTTTAAAAATTCATATTTAAACCGTACCGAATCTGAATGCCAGCGCTGTTTTTTTGGGATTGCATCAACAGTTTATAATGGTGAAATGTCTCATATTATGCTATGTTTTTATTATACCGTGACGCAAAAGTTTATCGCATTTAAAACGGATTCAGTTGCGCATAAGAACGTGGAAGAAAAAATTATAAAATTTAAGCGAAACCTAGCAAAATCTCCCATGAAAGAATATATTTTTTGTATTTTTAAGAGCTTTTGAATGTACCGTTTGTGCAACTGTGTGTGTGCCTTGCATTTATTTATTGACAAAAAGTATTTATGACACAATATATTTAATATACATATTTACAAAATATTTATAAACATAAATTATAAAAAAGTTAACATATAAACCAGATTTTAAAGAAATATAAAGTCGATGTTTACAACGAACAAAAAAAGTAATAATATTTCTCGTTGACCTGCCAAAATTTATATCAAAGTGCAGCCGCTAAAAAAATAAAGTCGTTTCCTTTTCCGTACAGCAAAAAAGAAAATATTGTAGGAAAATATTTATTGATTAATTTAGGAAAAATTATGCGACCTTATTTTTGATGGCCACTGTACGTTACTTGTTGCTCTTTTTAGTATAATTTAAAATTCAATATATAAATTTTAAGTCTATGTTAAAAAATAAATGTGTGTGTCAAATTTTAATATTTCTCTGATGTAATACTTTTTTTGTATGATTTTTCTTTGATTTAAGAATAATAGAGCAATAAAACAATGATTCTTATTTTATTTTCACCCCCTTTTAAAAGAAAAATTTCGATTTAACATATTTTGAAGTTTAAATGTCAAGCAGGCGACGCTGGGTTCAAGTCCTGGGTCAGGCAGGTAGTTTTCTTATAAAATTACAGAATTTTGTATGAATAAGGCAAAACGTAGTATGAAGCGGAGACTGGCCGAGTTAGCTAGAAGGCAGGCTAATTCGATTCCATACCGTCCCTCGGAGAGGACGACGGTCCCGTGTGATCCATATATTGATACTGGAGCACGTTAAAGATCCCTAGCCCCGACAAAGGGGTTTAGGTCTAAATGCCTCTAGGAAAAGAAAACTGCCTTCCTAGGGGGTGCTCATCAGACTGGTCTGGTGAGCAGGGGTGGGGGGAGGCCCAGGAAAAATAAGTGTAAAAGGTAACTTAGGTCCTAGGGTAGTAAGGAATAGTGATGCGAATATAATGTAACCTTCATATATGCTCGGAACAGTTGGAGACCGTGCTTACACCCGCTGGGCGTGGGACCAGAGGTTTTCGATCGGTATGATGCGAATGCATCTAGTCTCTAACTAGTCTCTCTAGTCTAAAACAGACGAGGTTCTGGCGACCGAATATGGACGGTATAGCCCTATGGGGAAGTTGAACTAGACCCAATAACCACTAGGAACTGCTCCGTTAAGGACCTGTACCAACTCGTACAGCGGAAAATTTAATGGTGTGGTTAAACTAGAATCAACACTAGGAACTGTTTCATTAAGGACCTGTACAAACTCGTACAGGGGAGTGGAGTGGTTAAACTAGGATCAAAGGGTGCACAATAAGACATGGCTGTAGTGCAGTGACTCTGGCCAGCCATCAGGCTGGTCGGAGCCACAATCGGGGGGTTTTAGTCGGTAGGAATCCAACACTACCCGGGCTCTTCTGGTAGAGGAGAAATAACTCTGACAGGAAAGTAGTTCGTGCGTCTTATGCAAGATTTCCCCTTGATACCCTTGAAAAAAAAATCTTAGGTCCTACCCTTCCATTCACGCCGGTAACCAGGCCGGATGGGATCGGATATCACGTGGAGACGGACCTAGTTACACACTTCCTAAGTCGGTAGGCTACTGGAGGACAAAAAGACCTAGATCTGGGGTTCGAAAGTAGTTGATAACCTGTCCGATTAGGTTAATAGTGCCTACGGGACTCGAAAAAGTGCCCATAATCAAACGGGGAAAAAAAGTCTAAATTTTTGCGTACTTCCATTTTTTTTGTTTTAGTGCGGATGGTAAAGTTTAATTAAGCATAAAAACTTAAAAAAATATTAAACAAGCTTCTGTAGACACTTCTTAGAGTTTTTTTTATAGCTTTAAGAATAAGGTCTCAGAAAAATTAAAACTAAAAATGAAAATTTCAGTTTTTTCGCCTCTCCGGAGCTACTCGAATTTTGTAAACTTTTTTTTAGTTTTGAGCAAAGCATCAAATTGCGCAACTTTGCTCCTACCGGTAGAGATTCTCATGGTGAGCATCGAATTTGGAACATTCTCTATATACTTTAAAAAGGTAGGCTTAATAAAAAATTTAAATATTTTTTTTTATTTTGTACCTTTTATTGTTTTCTTTTTTTTTAAATTTTAAGTGGTGGAGGCCGTTTCACGTGAAAGTCCGACACAAAAATAAAAATACGTCCGTCTCAGTCAGGTTAGCTTAGGAAATATCGAAGTGACATTTAAAACGAGCCATGTGGTATCCTTACTTTTTAAAGTCAAATAAACATCAGAATTGGCTAAATTTTCACCGGAAGCTACATTTTGTAAAAACTTAGACACGGCTCGGAACACTTTTTTGATGTTTTGCCGAATAAGCTCAAATTTCTTTTTAAGGCCATTAAAATGATTCAATATTGTGAATGGCCTTAGAGAGAAATTTTAGCTTATTCGGTAAAAATTTACAAAATATGCCTTCCATCCAAAGCTCATTTGACTCCAAAAAGTATAAATATCACATGATCTCACAGTTCACTTTTTGATTGATGTTAAGAAAAAATGTATACTTATAGTGTTAATATATTAGTTATATTTTTGTGTAGGTGCCGTCCCTACATAGTTATTCTGAAAAAAATTAAAATATTCTATATACGTCCTACTGTCAAAACCTGTCAAAAATATGTCATTTTTTTCCAAAATTAAAAAAAATATATTAAAAAAAAATAAAAATTAGGGCTTATAGAGCATTTAATTTTAGACAAAAAAACTCAAACAAACATTTATGTAGTACTAACCGTTTTTTTATAAACGTCATTTAAATGTTTGAACAATGGAAAAAATTGTCACATTTTGAATTTTAATGCTGTTAACTAAAAAAAATATATTTTCTGAAAAAGCGATGTGAAACCTGAAAGAGAACATATTTTTTCTAAGAAAACGTTACAATGTTTTTTACATCATGTCGATTGTATTGAACGTCTTTCCACCAAGATTTTTCTATAATCCTAAACTTCTAAAAAAAATACAATTATGTGCTAAGTATGTCTTATTACCTATCAAACGACAGTAAAAAATGTTTGAACAATGGAAAAAATTGTCACATTTTGAATTTTAATGCCGTTAATTAAAAAAAAATATATTTTCTGAAAAAGCGATGTGAAACCTGAAAGAGAACATATTTTCTCTAAAAAAAACGTTACAATGTTTTTTACATCATGTCGATTGTATTGAACGTCTTTCCACCAAGATTTTTCTATAAACCTAAACTTCTAAAAAAAATACAATTATGTGCTAAGTATGTCTTATTACCTATCAAACGACAGTAAAAAATGTTTGAACAATGGAAAAAATTGTCACATTTTGAATTTTAATGCTGTTAACTAAAAAAAATATATTTTCTGAAAAAGCGATGTGAAACCTGAAAGAGAACATATTTTCTCTAAAAAAAAACGTTACAATTTTTTTTACATCATGTCGATTGTATTGAACGTCTTTCCACCAAGATTTTTCTATAATCCTAAACTTCTAAAAAAAATACAATTATGTGCTAAGTATGTCTTATTACCTATCAAACGACAGTAAAAAATGTTTGAACAATGGAAAAAATTGTCACATTTTGAATTTTAATGCCGTTAATTAAAAAAAATATTTTTTCTGAAAAAGCGATGTGAAACCTGAAAGAGAACATATTTTCTCTAAAAAAAAACGTTACAATTTTTTTTACATCATGTCGATTGTATTGAACGTCTTTCCACCAAGATTTTTCTATAAACCTAAACTTCTAAAAAAAAATAAAATTATGTGCTAAGTATGTCTTATTACCTATCAAACGACAGTAAAAAATGTTTGAACAATGGAAAAAATTGTCACATTTTGAATTTTAATGCCGTTAATTTAAAAAAAATATATTTTCTGAAAAAGCGATGTGAAACCTGAAAGAGAACATATTTTCTCTAAAAAAAAACGTTACAATGTTTTTTACATCATGTCGATTGTATTGAACGTCTTTCCACCAAGATTTTTCTATAATCCTAAACTTCTAAAAAAAATACAATTATGTGCTAAGTATGTCTTATTACCTATCAAACGACAGTAAAAAATGTTTGAACAATGGAAAAAATTGTCACATTTTGAATTTTAATGCCGTTAATTAAAAAAAATATATTTTCTGAAAAAGCGATGTGAAACCTGAAAGAGAACATATTTTCTCTAAAAAAAACGTTACAATGTTTTTTACATCATGTCGATTGTATTGAACGTCTTTCCACCAAGATTTTTCTATAAACCTAAACTTCTAAAAAAAATACAATTATGTGCTAAGTACGTCTTATTACCTATCAAACGACAGTAAAAAATGTTTGAACAATGGAAAAAATTGTCACATTTTGAATTTTAATGCCGTTAATTAAAAAAAAATATATTTTCTGAAAAAGCGATGTGAAACCTGAAAGAGAACATATTTTCTCTAAAAAAAAACGTTACAATTTTTTTTACATCATGTCGATTGTATTGAACGTCTTTCCACCAAGATTTTTCTATAAACCTAAACTTCTAAAAAAAATACAATTATGTGCTAAGTACGACTTATTACCTTTTAAACGACAGTAAAAAATGTTTGAACAATGGAAAAAATTGTCACATTTTGAATTTTAATGCCGTTAATTAAAAAAAAATATATTTTCTGAAAAAGCGATGTGAAACCTGAAAGAGAACATATTTTCTCTAAAAAAAAACGTTACAATTTTTTTTACATCATGTCGATTGTATTGAACGTCTTTCCACCAAGATTTTTCTATAATCCTAAACTTCTAAAAAAAAAATAAAATTATGTGCTAAGTATGTCTTATTACCTATCAAACGACAGTAAAAAATGTTTGAACAATGGAAAAAATTGTCACATTTTGAATTTTAATGCCGTTAATTAAAAAAAATATATTTTCTGAAAAAGCGATGTGAAACCTGAAAGAGAACATATTTTCTCTAAAAAAAACGTTACAATGTTTTTTACATCATGTCGATTGTATTGAACGTCTTTCCACCAATATTTTTCTATAAACCTAAACTTCTAAAAAAAATACAATTATGTGCTAAGTACGTCTTATTACCTATCAAACGACAGTAAAAAATCTTTGAACAATGGAAAAAATTGTCACATTTTGAATTTTAATGCCGTTAATTAAAAAAAATATATTTTCTGAAAAAGCGATGTGAAACCTGAAAGAGAACATATTTTCTCTAAAAAAAAACGTTACAATGTTTTTTACATCATGTCGATTGTATTGAACGTCTTTCTACCAAGATTTTTCTATAATCCTAAACTTCTAAAAAAAAATAAAATTATGTGCTAAGTATGTCTTATTACCTATCAAACGACAATAAAAAATGTTTGAACAATGGAAAAAATTGTCACATTTTGAATTTTAATGCCGTTAATTAAAAAAAATATATTTTCTGAAAAAGCGATGTGAAACCTGAAAGAGAACATATTTTCTCTAAAAAAAAACGTTACAATTTTTTTTACATCATGTCGATTGTATTGAACGTCTTTCCACCAAGATTTTTCTATAAACCTAAACTTCTAAAAAAAATACAATTATGTGTTAAGTACGACTTATTACCTTTTAAACGACAGTAAAAAAAAAAAAAAAAAGTTTTGACTGTTTATTAAGTAAAAATAAGATATAATCAAATTTCTGACTAGAATACTGACTAGTACATGATGCTTTGTGCTCTTGATATTTTTTTAAATGTTCTATAAGACCCTTCGAACTCACCGGGATTAAGGGGGCAAGATAGAAGCAGGAATAAGGGAAGTACCTTATATAGTCAGTATTTGTAGTTATTTTATTGTATATACAAAGATGTCTTTCAGAGAGCTCCTCTTATTTAATTCTGCCAGAGGTTACCTTTTCAAATCTAGTCGAAACTTTTTTACTGTCGTTTAATAGGTGATAACAGTAACTATTTAGCAAATAATTGTTTTTTTTAGAGTTTAGTTTCATAGAAAAATCTTGGTGCAAAAAAGTTCAAAACGGGGGCATGATTTTACCATTTTCTTCAACTTATTTTATTTTTGTATAAAAACTATAAGTGATGCAAAAAAAAGTTTTTTATTGAAAATATGTTCTCTCTCAGGTTCCCCATCGCTTTTTCGGAAATTTTTTTTTTTTAACTAACAGCATTAAAATTCAAAATGTGAAAATTTTTCCATTTTTTAAATATTTAAATTACGCTTATAAAAAATGGTTAGTACTACAAAAGTGCTTATGTGACTTTTTTGTCTAGAATAGAATGCCCTATAAGCCCAAAATTTTTATTTTTTAATTTTTTCTTACATTTTGGGAAAAAATTACATATTTTTGACCGGTTCTGACAGTAGGACGTATATGTCGTCATCTACACAAAAATATACCTTTCGAAAAGAGTATATATTTTTTCTTAAAATCAATCAAAAAGTGAACTGTCTCTCTCTGGGCTTTTACATTCTTTCATGGTAATTCACCTCATTTGCAAAAATATCGTATCATGTTTGTCGAAAAAAATAAAATAAAAAGGAGGGTTGCCCATCTACCCCTCTTTTGCCATTTTATTTTTTTTATACAGGGTGGATTCTTTAAATGGAACGGTGCTTTTAGCGCCTTTAGGGAAGAGGTTTTTAAAAAATCTAAAAGTGAATCTTTAATGATTTTTGACGGACTTTTCGCCCATAATAAAAAAAAAATTTGGGGTCCCCAACTGGAGGCCCAGGGCCCACCAACAATTTTTTTTAAATAAGAAGGTACCACTTGTGGCATCTTTTTGGAAAGCTTGTTAAAGAGAAAAGTTAACGCACTAGTTTTTTTGACATCTGTCAATCAATGTGTCAAAAATTTTCAAAACTTATGTGTTTTGTCAATTGTTATAGCTTCAAAATAAACTACATGTTTCCCTATTTACTAAGCGGAATAAAGAGAATACCACACAAAGACATTATTGGCAGCCCATTTGCGGGCACTCACTGAAGGTTCAGGGCATACCATAATTTGTTTCATGAGGATGTACCACTTGTGGCACCTTGTTGGAAAGCTTGTTAAAAAACAAATTCGATTAAATATATTTTTTTGACATCTGTCAACCCATGTGTTATTTTGAAAAACCGATTTTTGGTCAATTGTTTTAGCTCCAAAATAAATGACATATTTCTTTATTTATTAAGTGGAATAAAGAAACTACCAGACAAGGATATTTTTGGGGGAGCAGCCTAATTACATTTTTTTTAATTTACTAGATATAAGATAAAAGGAAAATATATTCAAAGCACACCTCGATTTTCTTTTTCACTAAACCGTCTTTAACGACAAAAAAAACAAAACAAAAAAAAATCAAAAATG
This sequence comes from Oxystoma pomonae, assembly GCA_963921995.1. Classification (NCBI taxonomy): domain Eukaryota; kingdom Metazoa; phylum Arthropoda; class Insecta; order Coleoptera; family Brentidae; genus Oxystoma; species Oxystoma pomonae. The sequence continues at coordinate 85,057,874 of OY998166.1, read as the reverse complement.
TTATAGACCCCCATTCCAAAATGCAGACTTTTCACAAAAACCCCGTAGCTCGAAAAGGGCTTGACATATCAAGATGGAAATACCCAAAACCATCGAATTTTGGACACCTGGTGTATATCTACTTTCAGTGTATACACGAAAAAAAATTCCTGTGTAATTTCCTCAATTTAATTGTATAAAATATACACAACTGTGTTTAAGATATACAATAAAATTAAATTTTGTTACACAATTTTGTCACCAGTACACATCCAGTTACAATTTGTGTAAAAATTTTTTTTGTAATACGAAGTTATTAAACTAAAACAATAATATTCTAAACTTATGCAAAATATAAAATTAAAGCTTAAATTCACCAAATTATTTCTCGTTTGTAGTTTAGTCGAGTTGGCACAAAGCAATTTGTCATATATTATGATTTAATGTCGATTTTTGTCTAAACCCAATAATTAAAAAAATATATATACTAGTAATAATAGGGGGGGGGGGGCAACCCATTTTTTTCAAACAATAATGTAGTCTATTGAACGTGTTTTGCACCATATACTCAAACCTGGTTTAATGGATGGCATATAGAAATAGTGCTTATAGTAATTATCCAGGCATAATTTTTTTTCCTACAGGGTTATATATATTATTTTATTTTCAAGACGTTACAAATATTAGCCCACGTTAAAAATTTTGTAATCGATAGAGAACATTTTAAAGTGTATATATACCAAAAATTAGAAAAAAATAAAATGTGGCTTTTTATTAATAGCGCATTTATTGAAAAACCATCAAATCAGGTTTTATACCAATGTTTTTTTAAATCACTTTTTATTTACCTTTTAATATACCGCAAATAAATTTTTTAATACTGAGCCACTTTTTTAAAAAAATATTATTATTTACATGTAGAATTTGCGCAAAAAAAATTTAGGCACTCTGTATATTTTATTATTTTTAACATAGAAACCTAAAAAGTACCATAAGGTACTGACTAACTCCAATACTCCACAGTACCAAAGTTTGACAAAAATTAAAAATTTGATGTGGAAAACGTGGCTGAGTTAATATGGAATGCCTAAGGTACTAACTCGAAAACTAAAAGAGTTTGTTATTATACGTTCGGAATGCAAATCTTCAAGTCGCGATAGTCAGTTTAGTTGCACTTAACATGTGTGTGTGTGAAGAAATTATTTTCTTTTTATTAATATATGATTTTTTTTCGATTTATTATATTAATTATGGTCTATTAAAAACACAACTTTGGCACATATGTTGGCTTCCGGCGACGTACCCTCATGTGTAATAAAAATTACATAGGTGGCCCCTAGGGGGCAACAGGGGCCAAAATGCGTTTTTAAACTATCTCTTATACCTTCTATACTGATGCACCTGTACATCTTAATCTCAGTCAGTTGGTTGCTCATACTATTAGCTACAAGTCTACTATACCGATAAAATTTCCATAGCTGTTAACAAGGCTCCTAGGTCAGGGGCTAAACAGTTTTGTCAATTTCAATTAAAAAATTATATTTTACTAATCTTTCATCCTATGTCCCAGCCCCTAGGCGCTGTAAGGGGCGGGATCTAATTTCTACTATTTTCATATTCCAGAAAACATTCCATAATATGCAAATTTGAAACTCATGAAATGATAAATGGTACAAATCTTGCCCTTTTATAGCCCCTAGGGGCTGGGGCAAAGTTGCATATAAAAAAATTTGTAATTTTGCACTTTTTGAATTTGGTGGAGTAAATTTTAAAAAAGTTTTTGGAGATTTAACATTTTTAGCCCCTATTTAGGGGTCGCCCCTGGGCTTTAAAATGTTTATATTTCATAATATTTGTTACACCAAATTCATGAGTTTTAAATGTGCATATGGAGTGTTTTCTGGAATATGAAAATGGTGAAAATTATATCTCGGCCCCTTACAGCCCCTAGGGGCTGGGGCAAAGTTGGGGGTATTTAAAATTGAGAAATGGTCCACTGCGCCCCTGGTTAGTCGTGCATTTTTGTTGACATTGGCTGAAGATAAGTCAAATATAATTTTTTAATTGAAATCGTCAAAATTTGTAGCCCCTAACCTAGGGACCTTGTTAACAACAACGAAGTTTCTTTCGGTATAGTAGACTTGTAGGTAATAGTATAAACTAGCAACTGTCTAAGATTCAAATATGGAGGTGCATTAGTATGGAAGGTAGAAGGGATAGTTTAATAACACATTTTGGCCCTTGTTGCCTGCTACCCAACTAGCAATTTTTAGTTGTGCAAGTTGTAAAAATTAGAATTGCACTAATTTTAACCGTTGTTTTACAGATAAAGAATAGCTATCATGGCGACGGTCGACAATGTCGACTATTATACGACGTCTAAACGTTTATCACAACTTCAGTCGCCATCACAACTATTTATGACCGTCTATTGTACTAACAGTAATTCCTTAGTTGTGAAGGCGCCGACTACAAACCGGTGTGTGCTAAACCAAAAATTGATCAATTTACTCCACGTTTTCTGGCCGGTTTGTTGGAGACGCGGGCGTGCCTGTTTTCATCTAGCAATTTTTCTGTTATGTTTGCAACAAACCAATTTTAGAGCACTGCTGTCTGTCATACAAACGTCAATTAATTCAGTAAAAGTAACTAACAAGTGTTTTGTAAAGTTTCTATTAGTTTTGTTTGAACATTTTTCACTATGAAAAGAAACAAATGGTATAAATATTCTTCGATATTTTGACATGTGACAGCTGTCATTGAAGGTGATTCCCCAGTGTGGCGGAAAAAAAGAGGAAGGTCCTGTGTAAACAACAAGGATGGAAATTAGGTGAGCAGCAGAAAGCCAAACTGTGGAGCAATTTCGATTGGGTAAAAATTGAGGCGTGTTCGCGTCTTTTAAGTTAGGGGATCCGTTCAAAACACAGTTAAGTAGTTAAAGCAGTCGAGACACGGGACTCCTTTGGTTGTCATAGAAACTAATAAGTGCCGCCATGATTGATTGTTAAAACTATTGTATGCTAATTTGTAAACAAACATTAAAAATTATTTTTTTGCTTTTTTCTACAATAAACTACGATCTTTTTGCATATAAAAATCCTTATTTTGTTCTTAGGAATCCTACGCAACATCTTTAGAGGATTTTCGAAGCGATTTTTAAATCATGATTTTTTTTTAATTTCATAAAATCATCTGAATCGAGGGCGCCCTTGTTTTTTAGAGCTACGAACTATACATTTGACAGTAAACTACCGTCTGTTTATATATTTTGGCATTGGTTCGCATGTTATGATGATGCAAAACATGATATATGACATAGAATATCATTTTATTTTAATAATATGATGGTGTTAGAAATAGTTTAATTTGTAGTCGAATAGTGTATTTATCATTTTACGTAATGAATAGTATTTTGAACAAATAATTGTACTCCAAAACCCATTGAACTATTATTTCAACTGTAGTCGCGATCGCGATGTTGACTCAATCAAAAAATCATCCACCAAATTGGTGCAAAAGTGGGTGGTGTTTGAGTAAAAGTAACCGTTGCGACGCAACGTTGGCACGCGGTGCACAACGTTGAGACGTCGACAAATTGCTAGTTGGGTAGGGGACACATAATTAACTTTTTATTACACACGAGGGTACGCTACAGAAGGCCAACAAATGTGCCAAATTTTATTGCTTTTGCTTAAAATGTCTAAATTTAAGAAAAAAAATTGACACCCTAACCCTACTTTTTGACTGCAGAATTTTTGGGGCTATTAACAGGTTAGACAATTGGCGGTTGGTGGGTCCATTGGTTATTGATTAAAACAGGTTTCGTAAAAACTTCATCAAAAGTCCCAGGGAATACGCTATGCCCCCTAATTATATTAGTGACTGTGGTAGGACTATAGCACGCGTGGATATTTTTATTAAAGGTAAAAAAAAAACAGATTACTCCCGTTGGTCGTTTCGTAAAACAAAAGAAGGTGACATATATCAGATCTACAACAAACTAGACCAAAAGCATCGTAACTGCTTTATTAAAGTTAAACGCTTGAACTACTGCGCCTGCGCAGAATAAGCATAAAAGTCACAGAATATCAAACGCATATTACTTTTTAGAAAGCTTCCAAAATAAATTTTTAGAAAAGAACTGTAACTGGAAGCGTTGTATGAATATTGTTCATACAACGGTGGAAGCAATCATCAATAATCGACGAAAACAAAAATCAATATGCACTTTATCGAATTTCTCAATTTTCCACATTCTGACCACTAGAATGCGCTATCCGTAAGGTCACTCGAGGTATTACGAAAAAGTATAATTTGCAATCCAGTGACCTTAGAGGCGCCGGCGTCGTCGTATAAACCGTCACGACGCGCCACCATTCAGGTCACTGTTGAATTTAATTTTACATAGATTCGTTAATGTTTTGGTGAGCGTTTAACCATGAAGACTTTGAAAATTTAATAGTCGTGTCTTATTAAAGTTGGATTACATAAAAATATATAAACATAAAAATAATTTTATTTTATATTTTTAGTGAGCTCTTCAGTGTACTTTTTTGAAAACGGTTCAATTTTTTGTTAAAAAGTTCTTAATTTTGAGTGGTGAAAAGCTTTTTAAATATACCTGGTTTTTACAGGTAACACATTTTTTTAGTACAAATATTTCATTAAATACGACGCCGTTCGATTTTTTCTCTAAAACATCATTTTCAAGTGTGCATTAGAACGTCAAAAATCCATCATTAAGGGTAACATTTAGGACACAAACTACACATAATTAAATTATTAATAAATAAAACATGTCGGTTATTTATTAAAGGGTAAAATTTAGGACACAAACTACACATAATTAAATTAATAATTAATAAAACATGTCAGTTATTTATTAAAGGGTAAAATTTAGGACAAAAACTACACATAATTAAATTAATAATAAATAAAACATGTCGGTTATTTATTAAAGGGTAAAATTTAGGACACAAACTACACATAATTAAATTAATAATAAATAAAACATGTCGGTTATTTATTAAAGGGTAAAATTTAGGACACAAACTACACATAATTAAATTAATAATAAATAAAACATGTCGGCTATTTATTAATTTAATTATGTGTAGTTTGTGTCCTAAATTTTACCCTTAATGATGGATTTTTGACGTTCTAATGCGCACTTGAAAATTATTTTTTTTTATACCTTCATCAAAAACATGATTTTAGTATTTGTCTGCAGATAATTAAAGCATGGCTTTTTTGGTTACCGATGCAAAAAAAAATTTTTTTTTTTTGATCACGGGTGCAAAAAAAGATTTCTGTCCGTTTTTTACCCAAAATTAAAGAGAAATAGCGGAATATAGTAATATTGAAAAAATCTAATTATTCTTGCCTAAAAATTAAGCCATATCCTCCAGGTTTTCAGCAAGTTTTTACGAAAAAATAATTTAAAAACATCGTCAAAATATCAAACTGTCCAAGATTAAAATGTCGCAACAATGAACGTCACCGAGTAAAAAGGCACATCGCTATGAAAACGATTGTTATATTGTGCGTTGCGAGAAGTGCTCTTCGTTCGAGATTTTTAAAAGTACTTTCCTGTTTTTCTTGGATTTTTTGATAAAATAGTGTTAACAACTCGTGGCTAAACTGTGCTTTTTTTTACTCGCGTTTTTAAATACATCGCTGCGCTCGTTATTTAAGCCAACGCTTGTAAAAAAAGCACTATTTTAGCCACTAGTTGTTACAACTACTATTTTAGCATATAGGACTTTCTTTCCTTCTACCTACTATGACATATTTTTAGTTTTGTCGAAAAAAAGCTGAGGAAAGTATCGCGTATAAGCACAAAGTGACGAATTTTAGGATTTTCAAAATAAATTTTTTAATAAAAAAAATCTAAACCGGACAAGTTATGTTGGAAATAAAACCATTCAAGGGGAGCAATGGACTCGGACAAGCGACTCAAGTATCCAAATTGAAGCTACATGTAAGGGTGTTGTATTTAAAAAAGAGAAAATCAAAAGATCTTGGGAGAAAAGAACGAAAATTCAAAATTGGATGAGTGTCTTACAAGGAACACACAAAAGACCAAAGCGAAAAGAGAAACAATTAAACGATGTTTCGCCCGGGGTGACCAGCGTGGGCTCGTCAGTGGATTTACTAGTCACCTTCAATCTAGACATCATTTAACGCCATCGCACATTCTGACTTCCAACTCTGAAACACTCACATATAAGCATCGTTCCGCATGCTACTTATTATAAGTCCGATACATACAAAAAATTGTATGGAAAGTATGTACTTTCCGGTCTGTTGAAAAAAAAAATGTTTTTAGCAATACTGCATGTCGATAATTATATTCTCCATTTCTTTTAAAAATCTGAAATAAAACCTGGGATCAAAAAGTATTTTTTTATCAAAAAAAAAAAAAAAATTAAAAATGAACACACGTTCAAAATTTCAGCTAATTCTGATTTTCAGTTTTTGATGTGCATCCTGGCAAAATTATGGAAAAAGAAGTTTCCAGTTGTAGTTTTTCCTTAATTATATGGGGAGAAACTATGCCCTTAAGCCAATGGAAAGCTCATACAACACGAAAAAAGAAGTGCTATAGACCACCTAAACTGGCTTTATAAGAAAACGCTTTTTAATTAAAATAAGTACAGTATGAATCGCGCTTAGGTTTTCTTTAAACTATTTCATAAACCTTTATCCTGCCCCACCCCCACAGTCACTCCCAAACCAACCATCGCAGCGGAATTCAAGAGTATATACAAAAACATCTACTTTTAGATCATTTATTTTTTTGCAGCTTCTATACAATAACCCATTCTACACTTATTGGTCTATATCGAAGCTAGTTGTCGGCGGTGGGGAATCTTGCGACTCGTCAGTGTCCTTACGAGGATCAGCGTCGCCGCACTCGACACACCGATGCTATCGACGCGGCGTCGAAGGCACCCCTCGCGCCTGTCTCACACCCCAACCTCACCCCTTCTTTGCAGAGAGACGGGGCGGCCGAGAGCCAAGTTAGAGATACCGTGCCGTGTGAGTGCAGTTAGCTGGCTGAGATTTTTTAGCGCAGCTACGTTGTTTTAGTCGAAAAAACCATGGCGGACAAAAAGAATAATGCCAATAATGCGACGGGAAACGATATGCAGTATTATTCCAGGCCTCCAGTGCTTGGAAAATGGGAGTCGTTCAGGGTGTTCATGTGGAACTCAGAAACTGGGCAAGTCATGGGCAGAACCGCCGGAAGTTGGGGTAAGTACCATAATGACTTGAAACAGCGTCCCATAAACATACCTAGAACCCGTAAAAATCCCTCGAAATCCTTTGGAAATTACCCCGTTACCTATGACCTTTAGACATAGAGACCCTCTTAGCAATTATGTAACAAGGCCTGAAAGTGTAACACCCGCCCTCGGATTTGGTGTCCTTCCGACCAAAAATAATTCTTTGGCATTTTTATTCGGTAAATCATTAAGGCCTATTCGAATTGGCTTGTCTTTTGGGAAAAAATTATGAAGGTAAAAAGCGATAAGATGGCAGACATTTTGGGGCAAAAATTTGTTGGAATCAAAGGCGCCGTCGCGCCAAATTACAGCAAGGGCTCTAATGGGGATGACGCCGCCCGTTGATGCGTAGTTCGATTTTGATTTTTTTTAAATTATTTTTCTTCAAAATCCCACAACTATGGATATGCTTGAAAACTGAAATATTTATGACAACTTAAAAATCAAATGGTTGTTAAAGTAGAAAAATTGCATTTTTGACGAATTAAAAAAAATTAACACCCAAACAAAATTAACAGAATCCGAGGGGCGAACTATATTTCGGGACTTATATTTCAGCACTTATGTATTATAGGTCGTACTGAAAAAGGAAAAGGGATCCCGACAGGACTTAGAATATGGACCCTTTTCTCCGGAGGTGTTTAAAATATGGGAATAGGTTCGCCTCGCGACAAAATCTATGCGGCATATTTTGTCTGGTTTATACATAAACTAGGTCATGTTCTCCTGAATTAAATTTATGCACAACTGGGCAGAAAATTATACTTTAACGCACGCGTTTTCAAACGTGAAGTAGTACTTTAACTCCCTAGGGCGCCTTTTATGCCCGCGGGCCTTACAGAGTTCTAAGATTTTAAAAAGTGACCAGTTGTCCTGTAGAATAATTTTAAGTGACTCAAGAAGTATTCAAATCACAAAATTTTACATTATTATGTTTTAGATATTAAAATGAAAACATACGCAGCATGCATAAAATGTTGTATGTGTGTATAATAACATGCCTCAGGCTCTTGTTTACCCACTACGGGCGGTAACTCTATACTTCCCTACACCTATAATATATAATAGTAGTAGTAGTATTGTTTATTTTTGCACATAGTTTTTACATAGAGTTACATATAAAAAAATAGCACCAAAAGGGATTTATTGAAAAATGCAAAAAAATTATTATTATTATTATTATTATTATTACATTAAATAAGCACTTTTGCAGCTAATAGTAAAAGTTTCTATTATAAACATTAGTCCACAATGTGATCTAAATATAAAATAAGACAAAAACTTAAAGAGGCAGAAGTACAAAAAAAAATATTCCCTAGTAATACCACAAGGAATTATTTCCGAAAATTTTTACGAGCTCATGAATACTTTGAAAATTATCCCTAGTGGAAGACGAGGGATAATATTCTAAAAATATTCATGAGCGAGAAAAATGTTCAAGATAGGAGAATATCTTGCGCCGTATTGGTAAGAAAACTCCATACCAAATGGTAGGGCCATGGTAAACCTTAAAATAATTTAGTTAAATTCCTGCTAAAATGTTATTATAGGTGTATTTAAGGTATGAGCATGTTTTTCGTCAATTTTAAGAGTTTAAAAACTTGATACTTAAAAAAAAGAAGACAATATACTATAGTCTATTCATAAAGGAGAGAGAGTAATAAAACGATTTAAAACCCATTTTCTCGAGCGTACCATTGGCGTAGGTGTTTTACCAACATTTAAATTTAAAAAAAAATAGAAAGCAGTTAAAAATATACATTATATTTTAACCTGATAGATAAATTGTTTATTATGTGTGTTCTGTTTTTGCACTAAAATACGTAGATATGCAGATAATGCCATAATTGTTTCAGGTGCATAATTAGAGGATTAAGTTTAAGTGAGGGTTAAGTAGCAATGTAATAATATAATTTTATGATTTTAAGAATTCTAGATTATTAGCAATTTTTGTTTCTTCCTGGTATTATAGTTACATATGAAATATTATTTTTATTAGGTGATTAAGATCTCTGAAATATTAAAGTTGACTGCGTTTTAACTTTTAAAGTGTGTGCAGTTTGTGTATATAGAAAGTAAAAAAATATGGCTTCTACTCCGAGTACAAATAAAAGTCGTTTGCATTTACCGCTTAGAGAAAAACAAACAGTTCTTAATGTGTTCGATAATCTGCAAAAAGACTATAAAGCATTGACAGTGGATAAGTTGGTAACGAAGTGTTCTAATTTTATCCAATTTGGAAAATCAATTATTAGACCTAATACCTCCTGGTTCACTAATAGTAACGCCAGTTCCCATTCCAGAAACCTTGAAAAAGTACCAACCACAGCATGGAGAAAAGCTGATATTTGTAAGTGACTTACATAAAAAAACATAAATTTTGAGGCAGATATGATAAAAAAAAGAACTACTATCATTGGTAAATAGCCACAAAGAAAAATTCAATAAGAAAATTGTCGATGATATGGCTGAAAAACGAAACATAACAGTATTAAGACTGCCGCCTTACCATTGTGAACTTAATCTAATAGAATTAATATTGGCTCAAATGAAAGGGTACGTAGCAAGGAATAATACTACCTATAAATTAAAGAATGTGGATGTGCTTTTTCAAGAATCAGTTAAAAAAAATAACTCCAGATAATCGGCATAAATTTGGACAACATGTTTTAAAAGTAGAAGAAAAAATGTGGAAACTTGATTGTTTAATCGAAGAAACTATGGAACTGTTAATTATTTCTTTGGAAGAAAATGAGAGTGATGATGAGAGTACTTACTTTTCTTCTCCATTTCATTTCAATTATTTTTGTAGTTATAATATGTGATAACCGTAACATTTTTTTATGTACCAACCATTTGTTTAGCCTTAATATAATTTTTAGATGTGCTTATTAATTATAGTTAAAACGCCAATCCGTTTTTGTATATATATTATAATATTATTTTTATTCCTAAAATGTATTTCTATTATTTTATTATTTTTTCTGATAAAGTAATTTTTTTATTAAATTTCATAGATCTTTTTACATATTTACTATTTTCTTCACTAATACCTATATACCACGGTACTTAAAATTTAAGTTTCCCCCAATTGCGGCGCCTATGAGAATAGTTTATCGCTTGCTTTCTAATGTTCTCGGTTTTGGGTTCTATTGTATTCTCCGGTCGAACAGGGTGAGGTATATAAAAATAAAGGATTTTACATTAAAAAAATTTTAAAAGAGAAGAACAAGTGATTGATCGCTCAGTACAAAATTTATCCAAATTTGCATTTTTATTACTCTCTCTTCTTTATGGACAGACTTTAGTTTTAAGGCTTACTATATAATTATAATATTTTACGCTGTTGCCATAACACTAAGCCTATTATTCCTGGTATTCTTTATTTGCCTTATTATCATAAAATATATCATTAATAAATACATATATATTTAGTTTAGCATTTTCTGGCAAAATTATTTCCAGTATAAAGAGGATATCATTCAAATTTATTTAAAAAAAAAGTCTCCCTAAAATAATTTGATTTGGCAATTTTTTTATTCTGGGCGACAAATTATACCAGATATCCAGATATGTCTAAAATACTTTGCACTTTAATAAATTATCTCCATCCACCTCTAAAATTCTGCCCTTCCTCTCTCTAAATATTTTAAATTTAAACAGGGAAAAAATGTTTTTTGGCAGTAAAGCTTTAAAATGTGAGCAAAATCATGGCATAAAAAAAATGGTTAAAAAAATTCTGTCGTTATAATCAAGAAGAGCGAATGTTCAAATTTATAGTTTTGAGAAAAACATATTTGAAGTTTTTGAATTCTTAAAAGTAGTTCTAACTTCTTTAAAAATACATATTTTCTTTTCATTTTTTCTTGTTTAATTTTTCCGTACAAAGTCTTAGTATCTTGTAAAAATGATTGATTTTGGTTACCTTTTTCTGTTAGAAATTAATATAAAATCAAAACGAAGGTTCCCTGATTTGGAAATTTACGGCAACTTGTTAAGAAAGAAGAGCAAATGTTACAGCTGTGATACTTTCGCCGTTCTTTGTTAAAATTACTATATACAGGATTTAGTAAGTATTAATCTTATATTTAAAGAGGAATTAGACAGAGGCGGCGTAGCCAAGAACTGGTTTTGGGGGATTTTGGTATCCTGGTTAAATAAGGTTAGGCTATGGTATTACTATTCTTTAGTATGATTATGTAATAAAAATCAAGAAGTAAATTTTGAAACAGTTTTTACATAAAAATAAATGTGTCCGCAGCGCGCAAACCAACAATTTTATAAACTCGTAAAAATTAAGCCGTGAGTAAAAAGTTGCTCCACTTTATTAAAAAGGTAAAAATAAATAAAATAATAAAATTTCCTAGTTTTAAAGGCAATAAAGTAAATTTGGTTCCAAAAATAATATTTTATTATAATGTAAAACTAGAGACATAAAATGAATGGAACAATAAAACTGAAATTCAAATTGAAAATGATTGTAACAAGTACCTACTTATTTGTTTTATCTAATAAACATTATTATACAAAATAGCAATAGCAGACAAAACAAAAGCATTTGTAAAACTTTTTTAACTTAAGTAATACACTGTTATTACATTATAATAATAATGCACATCAAATCATGTTAAACAAAAAAAAAAGTAAACAAAACGTTTTTGTACAAAATACCCTTAATATTTTTATGTTAATACTATTGAAAATATTAGTTATATTTCTTTACACTATAATTTAACAAGAACACAAAAAAAATATGCAATCGAAAACCCAAACAACAATCCAAAGAAGTATTTATACAACATTATTTGGCACTATCACTTAAAAAAAAAGCAATATTTACCCTTTGAAGAACGAAATAAAATTAAAAAGGGAATAAGAATACAATACATTAGCTTGAACATTTGAAAACAGTGAATGTGTAATGGCCGGCGGGCCTCCAAGAGATTTTATTAGAAAATAGGGCAAAATATTAAGGAAAAACAGCGAATGTGCAGAAAACGTGTGTCATTCGCTCTATTACTTAATATTTTGACCGAAAAAAGTGCCCATTCGCTGCAGACTGTTGCTTTCGCTCTTCTTGGCCAACAATATGACCTGAAAGCTATATGATAATATAGATTATCAAAATGCAAAAAACTGAAAATCGCAAATTTGTAACATTCGCTATTCTTTAGTAACACGGCAGAATTGTGTTTAAAATAAAATAATTTTGAAATTATATTTTTTGACTCCTCAAAAGGCCTCCCAGCAAAATTTAGTTTTGATTAATTTGGTTATTCAGTTGGCAGGGTAACTAGTAAAATCTTAACCTAAAAAGTATATTAGTTCCAAAGGTGTCAGTTACTACATTTATAGGCACCTAAAACCGCTGTTATATAAGGACGGTTTTAAATAAAATCTCTCCGAGGGTTTATACCTTCTTCATTAAATGTCATTTTAAAAAATAAATAAAACAACTAAATAAAAACCGGGGTTGAGTATTTCTTTAGCTTGGAAGACCCAGTTTGATTGGTAAAAAAGTATTGGTGTGGAATTTTCAGTAGTAATAATTTGGAAATTTTGTTTAAAGCCAATTTTTTAACAAAAACTTACACCCGTAGGGTGAGGAATGTTTCATGCATGTTTTTAAAATAAGACACTCTATATTTTTTTACATTTTTGGTATTCTTGGAAACATTCTGCGTCCAAAATTTTAACAATTTAATTTATTTTTTTTTAAATATCAAATATTTTTATACCGTTTTTTTTAAATACGATGATTCTGTTCACACCATTATTAATAATAGTTAAGGTTATAGAAAATATTTTTTTTATAAAAAAAATGAAGAATTTCCAATCCTACTTATTCACTTTTAATTGCAAGCAAGACATTGCCTTCTTGACTTTTAACAAGCCCACGAGTAAAAAAACAAAATAAATAATAAACTGCGTCTAAATATTTGTTTAATTTTCTAGTTTTTCACTAACAATTATTCTTTATTAGTTTAACTTTTTTAATAATAGTGTAAACATATATATCAGAGTAAAACATTTACATCAGGGTATTTTTAATTTTTGTTGGGTTAATTGAGATTGAAATATTAATTTTTGATCCATCATGGCCAACTAGATTGAAAACAAAACAAATTTTGTTTTTTTAAAAGCTGTCAGAATTTTACATATGAGGTACCGTTGGACGCAGAATATTCTTAAGAATCCAAAATATATATAGTATGTCTTATTTAAAAATCGAAAGTTAAAGCCGTTTCCAGTGAAACGGGAAGTCACCCGAAGTCACGTGGCTTGTTAAAAAACGTCAACTTTGACATTATATGATATCCCCAAGTTTAATTTCTCTATCTTTAAAAACGCAGATAAAAAAAGGGGTGTTGTCAATTGCTTTAGAAGAAGTTCCGAGGAAAGTTCTATTAATTTTTACCTCAACTACTTAGGTACCTCACAAAATCTGATCCTCATCACTATATTTTCCACTGATTCAAACGATTAACCTAATTGAAATATATATGGCCCATATCTATTATGTAATAATATATTGATCTAAATCAAACGAATGTATATTGATGGTCAATCGAGATTTAATGTGGAACTGCGACCTCGATACAATTGAGTGGCATCGTAAAAAAATTGCTAAATTAATTAAAAATTAAAATAAACATTTTTGTAATTTTATTTTAGCAAGAAACAACGCAGTCTTCTTAAGAAATAAATAAATGACTGACAACCAACTCAAAAATAAAATGTGGACTACTTTTGCTTCAAATTTTCTTTATTTATAACCACGTTTTGCCAGTTTGGGCCCTTTGAAAGGAAATGAAATTCAATATTTTTCATTAAAAAAAAATTAGACGCTAAAGTACAGAGTATCTCCCTTAATTTAAGAGACAATTGGGTTCTCAAAAAACATGTCTGTAGTAACCTTTTTAAAAAAACACTCCATATTTTAGTTTCTTTTTAAGTTTGTTTGATAATAACATATATATTTTTTTATTTAGAAGTTTCGATTTTGAAAAGAATCTTCTTCAGCGCATTTTTTTTCTGGTACGGCCATGTCTCATTTTAATTATTTTTTTTAGGCCATTTATATTAACCTACTATATAGTAGACCTGGAGAACCAAAATATATTATATAAACGTACCGGGTGAACCGAAAAAAACTGGACAAATTGTTTTTTGTTATAATTTTAGCAATTTCAATAAAAAAAAAACTGTATTGATAAGACAAATAAGCCTTTTGAAAAAAAAACAATCGCTTTGCCGCCATACGCCAATACCAGTGGAGAAAGGCCCTTAAGTTTTCTTGTAAATTTTATGAGCTCCTTTACTTTAGGTTTGTTGTTTAGAGAACTTATAGTAGAGGAGCCAGCGGCCAAATCGATTAACGTGTTTTAGCAAGGCTAAAATTTTGTAAACATATGTTTAAATAGTCGTTAGTAAAAATGGTACTGACTTGCCAAACCATACCGGGTTGCGTCCTTGAAAAATAATTTTTTCAAAATTCTAATATCAAAAAATAATGGACAGGCGATTTCGATGGTTGCATCTCCGTGACAGACGTGCATATATATACTCACTCTATTTTATAATTTTTTTTATATTGCTCTACCAAATCTACAATTTATAGGAGATATTCATGGATCTATTGCAAGGCACTATGCAAAAGGACTGGCGATTCTGCTAGCGACTGACAGGCGAGTATATTTAATTAAGACAGGAATTGTGCCGCAGGCGAAAAATTTGTCAAAAATACTATACAATAATGTGCAAAAAATGATGTCGTAGGCGAAATTTTTTGTAATTAGGATAGGAGTTGAGTCGCAGGCAAAAATGTTTGTGAAACATACTGTAAATTCTGCAAAAAATTAGGTCGTAGGCGAAATTTTTTTAATAAAAGATCTAGCTTTCAGGAGCTCCGGGAGGCTTGAGCATCTGGGTACACGACGTAATTTTTTGCAGAATTTACAGTATTTTTTACAGGCATTTTTGTTTGCGCATCAATTCCTATCTTAATTACAAAAAATTTTGCCTACAGAGTCAGTTTTTGCACATTGTACAGTATTTTTTACAAATTTTTCGCCTGCGTAAATTATCTTTACTTTATTGCATTTTTTTCAGAAAAAAACTCCTCCTCCCTCCCTGACCTAACCTCAAGTCTAAAGCCCCCTCCCCTAGACAAAAAAGAGTATTAAGTAAAAGTGGATTTATCTCCTTAAATATTCAAACCAAAACACTATTATTCCCCTGCAACGTCCTGTAAAATATACTCGCCTGTTAGTCACTTGTAACCAGCAGAATCGCCAGTCCTTTTACATAGTGCCTCGCAATAAATGCATGAACATCTCCTATAAATTGTAGCTTTGTTACAACAACATAAAAAACTCATAAAATATAGTGAGTATATGCCCGCCTGTCACGGAGATGCAAACATCGAAATCGCCTGTCCATCGTTTTTTGATATCAGACGTAGACACTATAAAATATATTAAAATTATAGCTTTGTTAAAGCAAAATAATTTGTAGTTTTTTTTTTAATTTTGAAAAATTAATTTTTCAAGGACGCAACCTGGTATGGTTTGGCAGGTCAGTACCATTTTTATTAACGATTATTTAAACATATGTCTACAAAATTCTAGCGTTATTAAAATACCCTAGTCGATTCAGTCGCTGGCTCTTATACTATTATTTGATTTTTGTTTTTACAAATAGTTGGCCAGGCATTTTGGTCCATATAACTAACCTGACGTATGCCACACTGATGAGATCAAAATAAGTTCGAAACACGTTTCTGTGGCTACTTTTAAGTTAATTAATTTATTTGCCGGCAGCCACCGTAGCGCAGTGGGCAGCCTATCTGCTTGCCGCACGGAAGGTTCCGGGTTCGAATCCCGGCTAGGTGCATGGATATTTTGTGTTTGTCTTTAACTTTGCATAAACTTGGTTAACACTGGGCATTGATCCTAGAATGGATGGAACGCACTAGTATAAAAAAATAATAATTAATTTGAAAAATCATGTGTCTTCACTTATTTTTTTTTAACCCCTTTAAAGACCGACTAAACCCCAAACGTTACCTCCCACTAAACTTGGACCGACGTCGACGAAAAAGTTTGGTCAACTTGACTTGAAATGTTTACTTTACAAACCATTACACTTATTATAGTTTCGACACACCCCTCTTGTCTTTTGTTGCAAAATTTGTAAATAGAGCGCGCGGTTACCAATTTTAGAAACGAGCCAGTAAAAACCCGTCCTTTAGAAAATTGACTGGATTTTTGCCATTCTTTCAAAGAAATTGGACTCGCCGAATTTTCCATTACCTCTCTAGAGCATTTGTTAGCATATTTCAGTGGAATTTCCCAAGAGCAAAAGTTTTGTTTTCTTGAACAAAGGAAAATTTATTTTTATTTTTGCAAATAATATGTTCATCTGCATAGAAGGCAATTGCTTGCGTGCACAGAAAAAATATCTCTGTGGTAGGCAAGTAAATTATTTAGTTGACCTATATTTCGTTGATTGAAATATATGTTAATTTAAAACAAGTAAAATTTACTTACTTCAAGTAAACTAGTGTTTTTAACTGAAATAGCTCATTTAATTGAATAGTATTTTGTTAATTAAAAAAGAACTATATTTTAAAGAAAGTTTGGTTTGAAGATTGACATCACAGACCTAAAAACCATAGACCCTGAATCCCATTCATAAATTCTTATTTGTTTTGCCCCCAAGCTAGCCTGTGTGCCAAAAAAGGACAGAATGATTTTCAGAACGTTGCCCGGCAACACTGCGGTAAAACACATGTATGTTTGTAGACGTATGTCCTAGATACATCCATTTGTTTTACATACTCTACCAGTAGCGGCGAAAAAATAATAAATTGTAAAAAAATGGGTTAATTGCACAAAAGCAGTAATTTGTAGTTTTCACAATTAGCGGTTAAAAGAGCGTTTTTTTTACAAGAGGTGATTTAAATTAACGAGCGCGGCGAGTGATTTAAAAAAAAACGAGTTTTTTTTTGCATCGGAACCACGCTTTTGTAATTTATGATGAAGTTATAAAAACCCACTCCCTTTCTTGTTACCCTTTTAGAAACCTGCCACCAATTTAATTGTGTTATGTTGTTAAATATTTTTTTAAGTGCTAATGGTGAGTAAAAGCGATTAAGGTAATTTTAATAATTATTGTAAAATTTGCTGGTGCAATACCAAAAAAAAAATTACAAGATAACTTTAGTGCAAGGTTCAGGGCAACAGTTGTTTAATAGTCTTTTCTATCAACTGAAGGAAAAAGGCAAAAGCTGATGTTTAAATTAAACCCCTGATGAAATATACTAAATCACTTGCATAATTATAAGTTTCAAATATGTCATATAAAATATGTTAAGATAAAAGTAAAAATATAATAAAATACCTACTCTTTTTTTAAAGTAATATTCAATTAAACATTTGAGAACTAAAATATTTACTTAACTTAACAATTTCGTTTTACCCACAGAACTTGAAACCCTTAGGTCTGTGGTCAGGTACCTGCTTTTCTAAATTTAGGACTAAAATACCAAAATACCAGAATAAACAGACAATAAAACATAATAATATTTTGATATATTATTTTTGCCTTTGTTAAGAAATTATAGCCTTGAGCACACCTGCACAGAGGGTATATAAACAGGGTGCTGGTTCTAACAACAAAGCATATTAAAAAAAACAGCGTAATTATGCAGTATAGGGTTTTCTGCCATTTTTGATTTTTTATGGAAAATTCTTTATGGGGGCACCTACTAGAGGGTCCCTGGGACGCCAAATCCGCCGGCACCGATTATTTTTTTTATTTTTTTTTGCTTTTTTAATTTTTTTTTTCACTAAAATCACCCAATCTAACACAGCCGAACTCAACCTAACCCAACCCAACACAAAACAATAAAAATACATTACACCCTTTGTTTTCTTTAAAAAAACTGCCGCCGGCGGATTTGGGATCCTAGGTGCCTCTATAAAGAATTTTTCATAAAAAATCAAAAATGGTAGAAAATCGTATACTGCATAATTACCAAAGACGGTAATAGCAATAATTGAAAATAGGTAATGAACGACACTGACCGGTAATTAACACAACAAAACTACACCTGATTTTTACATTTACCTTTGAAACGAAATCCCTTGATTTGGGTGTTCCAATCGTCTACACACGATGCACTCCCGCACCATCCTATAGTTTTTAACTTCACAAGTTTATAAAAAACACAAAAACCATACAAAACGTTTCGAAATCAGAAATATTTGAACACGGTCGGTATGCAACGCTGCAAAACATATATAATGAATGCAAACCACCAGTAGTGCGCAGAAGACGGCAAGGTATTGCGACTTGCCAGTTCTTGTTTAGGGATCGTTGGGAGTATTGGAAAAAATATGGGCTTTTTATTTTTTATGAGTTTATTTTTTATCTTTTGTTTTGTAATTATAGTTTTTATTTTCATTTTCATGATATTTTTGAATATAACTGCTTATAGTGGTGAAAAAGTACCAAGATTTTCATGAAATTTCGGAACCAAGAAGAAAGTAACCTCAAGTTGGCAACAAGGCTTCATCCTACTATGGTTTCATCATTTGGGGAATACGAGCTTATATACTACATATATGTAATAATTTTCATATCGCATACTGGCTCAGACACATTGTATCTTTTTTTCTCTTTGAGGCGAAGATATTGTATAAAGTGCGAGTTAGGATGACTACAAATAATTTTTTGGATTTATATAAAGAGAAAGAGAACATCTAATTCCGGCGATACGTTTTGCGAGATTCATTGTTATAGTAGGAGCCAGGGCATTAGCATAGCATTCATGGTCTAATGGTGTAGGTCTGTGGTTGACATATACATGGTTATCTAAAAATTGATTGCGCAATTGATAAGATATTGTTTCCTGGATGGACGTCAAAAATGAGACGCGCAAGGTAATTTTTTCTTAAAACCGGACAAATAATCCGTAAAAATTAATGAAACCGGGGTAAACAAGCAATCTGAGAGCTGTCAAAGTGACACGGAATATGATAGACCACCGCCATAAGGTGGTTTATCCACTTTAAATTTTAAAACAATCCCGATTTTGTTGATTGTGTTTTTGAAAATGTAAATGTAAAAGTATTTTATTTAGAAAAAAGTAAATTGCAGGATGTTTTCCGCTATAATTGGCTATTTTCGCCTGTTCTTCAAGTCAATGTATAGGAACGTATAATATCTCACTTTCAGATGCATCAAGGAGATCACTGCCCTCTAAAATCAAGAAAAAAGCCTTTACATATAAGTTTAATTTTAATTAATTAAAAGAGGAGAAATTCGCCTAAATAATGTAGGGTATAGTCCAACTTTTTGATGAACAGACTGGTGACGTCATTTTTTGGATCTCTATTTGATTCATTGTTTTAGACAGCGACAATAAATAGGTAAAACAAGTCATGTCGTTGATTGTTTCAACTGTTACTTCAAGCTGACAACAACAAATTATTTGACATGCGAACTGTTGACAACAAAGAAATACGTTTTCAGAGACAAAAATGATGTCAGTTCGCTTATCAAAAAATTGGACTATAAATAAAGATTACAGTGCAAAAAATACGCGTAATAGAGGTCCGCCGCTTTAACCGCGCAAATAAAAAAATGCATTTTTTGGGTTGTTAGAGATTTACCTCATTCAAATATAGTAGTAGTAGATGAGTGGGCAGATATTTTTTGCCTAATTTTTCTGATTTTTGTATCTCAAAAACTACATTAACCAAAGTAGAGTATGGGGTATCTTTAAACGTGTACAATCATTGGAACACAAGAACTTTTTTCCAAATCATAAAATACTAGCCAATAGGATTATGGGGAAACAAAATATTAACGTTTCAGAAGAAATGTCCCATGATTTATCAAAATATTACATTTGACTTAAAATTAAAGCCAGTAAAGAAAAGCAATATCATATCATTTTATTATATCTAGAGAAAGAAACATATTTTGCAACTCCTAATTTTAAAATACTTTTAGTTTAAGAGAAAAAGCACTTTCTAAATCCCTGATTTTTCTCTGCCCGTTTTTGATGTCCCATGAGTTACCACCAATTTTTGGTTAAATCCTGGACTTTGAATAAAAAATGAATATGGTTTTATTTTTAAATTGTTCAGATAAACCCTCCACATAAAGTATCTCTTAAGAGAGACAAAAATGAGATCAAAAAATTAATTATATAAGATTTGTCCCATGAGTTATCATGGAATTGGCCGGTATTCTTCATTGTCTTAGATTAATTGGTATTTTATAAATACCCATCCTTCGTCAGAAACTTGTTCCTGAGGGTTCGACCAGCAGTGGAAAGTCTTGGTCATTTGCAGCAACGTGTTAAGTGGCCACTCAGTTAAGTCGGCGGTTAGTCGTTCACATACTAACTGCCTACTTAACTTTAATCAATGCGCTCAACCCCATATACTCTTTTAGTATCAATCCATTCCAAAATATATTCTTAAACGAAGTAAGCGCATGACTTTGTTACTAAATATTACCAAGTAGTTGACTGAACCATTTGTACATGGAATAATGGAGTCAACAAAATGTGTAGCTTGCCCTATATAAACAACTTATGTATTTGAGTAAACTATAGGTAAGTATATTTCTTAAAAATAAGTACTGAATCCTGCTGCAAGAGGTGAATTGTAGTCAAAAGTTCATAATTTGGGTTGGGTAAACAAAATGTACAGTCATAGTCAAGAAAAAAAACATTAGAGGCTTATTAGAATTAAATGGCCAACAAGTCAAATGCGTAATGAGAACTGGGACAACATACAAGAAGTCCGTGCAAGAATTGAACATGCCAAATCATCTTTTATCAAAATCAAATCAGTATTTTATAGTCGCGATCTTAATATTACTCTTCGAATTCGTGTGCTTCGTTGTTGTTTTAAGCATGTTATATTACTGCTGTTATCGTAAAGTACCTACTCAAATGGAAAAAATATATAATAGTACCACGAACATATATGTTGATCCAAGCATAACTTCGTTTTGATAGTCCTCAATATTAGTGAGACATTGGGACAATTATACACAACTACTTAGATAGATATTTAGGCTATTCTTAAAGCAAAGAGACTATTAAAATTAATAATTGTTAGCCTTAATCCAACACGCAATTTATACCCCAACCATGAAAAAGAATTACTTCAATTAAAGTAGTTTCATTTATTCGTCCAGATTGCCTGCTTAAAACAATAATTGTTATATTTATTGCAACACTCAATTTTGGCTTAAACTAAGAATAAGAAATCCTTGAATCAAGGATTCATATATTTGATTTAAACATATTGTACTCTTAAACCAAGAAATCCAACTAAACTATATAATCTAACCTAAACTATGAAAAACAACCTAAATTAAACTACAACGACCTAATAATGACACCTAAAACTTGCACAAGCGTTACATATCTTATAAAAAATTGTTGTCGTATAGAGTTTTGGATAATAGATATGCTAGATTTAAGAGCATAGACTCATAGTTGCAAAAACAATAAATTCTATTCAATTGAAGAATAAGTATTTCTTAAACTAAGATTGGACTATTGATTTAAGTTTACAAACTACTAATTTAAAAAGGCTTATACTTCAAATTTACGAATAAGTAAAGAGTTGTTTGAAAGTTTAAGGCAATGATGTGTTTGAAATAAATTAACTCTGTGTTTCGGACTTCCATTGTCTATATTTTATTTGCAGTTTGCACCTGAAGACGATCAAAGATTGTACTGATCGAAACGTCGTGTATAAATAAAATATAGACAATGGTAGTCCGAAACACAGAGTTAATTTCAAAAAGAGTTTTTTGAAGTATTAAATAATGTAGATAGAAGAATAATATTATTAATCAAACAATATTTTTTAAGTGCACGTTCAAATAGAAGAAGGTAAGGAGTGGGTTAGTTTAAGCAGTTAAAGCATGCATTAATTTGTAATTACTTTGGTATATTTTTTAAAGCCTCTGCATTGGCTAGGTTTTGACTCGAAACTCCTCTCCTTCTTTGTACGCCAAAGCCAAAATATTTTTTAATATTAGCTATAATAATATAATTATTTTCTGTATATAATGTTACGCATTGTTATAGTTTCCACAAAATTATAAATAATTGTGTTTTCCTGTTTTTGAAATGTATAGATAATTACAATAATTAAGTTATCTCTTTTATTTATCATGCATATAAAATATAAACAATTATAATGGATCGTCCTGTCTATGCTAACCTTTTGTGGCTGTACTAATCTGCATATAGGATATGATGTTGTTATATTACTCGATGGTGCATTAAAAAATTTGTCATGCAACACAGAACATAAACCAAATTAAAAAATGTGAAGCGCTTATAAACTCTTTTGGACCTTCTAATTTTCTTCTCAAGGTCATTTAGGTTTTGACAAAATTAAAAGAAAAAATTAAATGTAAAATTTTAGCACTTTGATACTTTACTTATTTCGGTTCACAATTACTACGTTTATACGCACCTAATAATAGAGAATGCACTTCATAACTGCCAAGACGGTCTGCCCACAAACGGTTTAAAAATCAACAACCTACGATATGCTGACGCCAATGTCATAATAGCAGACACGATGCAATGACTGCAAGAGGTGTTGAATCAAATTGCTGCCAAAAGTTCGCAATTTGGGTTTCATTTAAATTTTAAAAAGACAAAATGGGTCGTCAAAGTCAAGGAAAAGAACATCAGGTCATATGAGAAGTGAAGGCGGATTCAGAGTTCCGTAAGGTAAGCGGTATGAGGTATGCGGTAAACCGCAAGGAACATAGACAATAGACACAGTTCATTTTCGGGTTTATCGAGTGGTCCTATCGAGCAGGTGTACTTTTAAATTAATGGCGAATGCGTGACAGCTCCAGCTGATCAAATGCGTCAAAACATCGTTTCGTATGCAGGGACGGTCTTAATGTTACGACTCCCTTATTGTACCTAACGAGGTTTTCGTGCATCTAATCAGCTGGAGCTGTCACGCATTCGCCATGATTTTAAAAGTGCACCTGCTTGATTGGTTGACTCGATAGAAATAAGAATACGAATGCTGATAAAACTGAAAATTTACTTTAAGTGTCTAATAGCAGTCGCATACTGCTTTTACCGTTTATCGCTTGCGGCTGAAAATTGATAATAGAAAGTAAAATTAAACGCAAAAAAGGTCCGGGTCGTGCAAGAACAACATGGCTTAAAAATCAGACAATTTTTCGAAAAGCAGTGGACAGAGTGCAGATCGCGCTGATGATGGCCCCAACGTTCGAAGAGAGCATGGCACTTGATGAAGAAGGTATATATGCACCTAAAACCGGTTTTACAGAAGGACAGTTTTAAATAAAATCGCCTTCTCCGAGGGTTTATACGTTCCTTCATTAAATGTTATTAAGTGCCACACAGAAAACGAGGTTTAATCTTACCAAATAAATATTTAAAAAACAAACGGAAGATGGCTGTGGCACCGTAAATTTAACGAAAAAACCAGAGTTTTTTGTACTTCAGTGCAAAATGAACTTCTTGGATTTCGATTGCTCACACAGAGGGTGGAACCTAGGACAACGCCGTTTCGTTCTTATTAAAGACTCGTCAGCTAGGTGTACCACAACAACAGAAAACCTCGGTCACGCTTATGTGCCAAAGATCATAGCTCAAGCGGAGAGAATTCGAGTACCGACCATGGCGCCCTCTGTGTGGATCTCCGACAACCAAGAATAAAACCCACTGCATAAGCACAAAAGAAAGATGGCTGTGACAAAGTAAATATTTGTTTCCCATGGTCCAAACAAATATTTATTTGAATCAAATAAATACATATTTCTGTCAAGCAGGATTTATATTGACTCAATTAATTATTTTTTCTGTGCAGTTAAGATCAGATTTTTCGGTAAGACCGGGGTTAGATTAGATTAGATTAGAATGGGGTGGTGTAAACACCTGTCCACCTCGACCTTCTCAGATCTATTGTGGTTCTCTCTTCCCTGCTTCGTTAGAACAACCAAACAAGTTGCAGCCCCGTCCTTGTCATGAAACCCAGAAGCTTTGCCAGTGTGCCCTGTATATAGCTTTCTGTAAGGCCCTGGTTCTAACTAGACCTTCACATTGACATAGGACATGTGGGATACGAAGATTTCTTCCTCTTTCTTGCAGAAGCGCCATGTTGCATCTTCCACCAATCCCATTGCATACAAGTGCTTATTGAATGAGTGACCTGTTAGGAGCCCCATTATTTTTCTGACAAGCTTCCTTTCCTTACTAAGAATTTCTGCAATCAGCTTTGGTGAACGTTCTTTAATGAACTGTTTGGCCTGTCTTTATGCAGGCGTTTGCTCCCACAGACCGTTCGTCTCTTTGGTGACCCACTCTTTAATAGATTGCTTGGGTCTGGCCTTAGCGATCCCACAAAATGGTTCAGGCCCTTTGCACTTTATTGTCGAGCCTTGTCTGGCCAATTCATCGGCTTTTTCGTTTCCAGGGTGTCCCCGATCTCCTCTGACCCAGGCTAGTGTCTCGCGTTAGGGGTTGAGTATTTCTTTAGATTGAAAGCAATGCGCTAAAGCGTTTTTAAAGCGATAAAACGCTTTCTTAAATTTATTTAAACATTTATTTTTCAAACCTTCCTTATCTAAAAGCGCTTTAAGAGGTCCTTATAAATAAAATAAATAATTCTTTTTTTCTTCGACCTTTACCGGATTTTCGTCCTTCTTATATAAACTGGGTGACTCTATAATCGCAAAATCGATATCTTTATAAAACTCGCAGCGTGATGAACTACCACTTTCAGACACAGCATTTTTAAACAGCATACGGCAGTTTATTTTACGCGTTAAGCAGCTAAAAATGGTGGAGGGTGGAGTGGCGGGTTGAAGCTAAAACCCTCTTCCCAGAGGACTAAAATAATGGTATTTCCAATGTAACCAAATCCTGTGTGCGCCACTGCATATAGGCACCATATATGTATGGCATGTTTTATTTCTAAGATATAACGGGTTAAAAGGTTCTACTCGTTTTTTTTTTGTTCCCGTGAACTAATTTTGATGAAATAAAGCCCATATACTACTCATCAGGAGGAATGCAGGGTGAAAGTCCCATCAAAATCAGTCCAGTTGTTTTTGCGTGATGCTGGAACAAACAGACAGACAGACAGGTAAAAATTCTAAAAACTGATTTTTTTTTACCTATGGTAGAAATGGTGATTTTATTAAGAAAAAGAAATAAAAAAGTAAAACTTATAACTCTTAAAAATTGTTTTGTTTATATAAAGTTACAGAAAATTAACATAAGCCAAACCCAACCCAATACAAAAATCTTGCACAATTTTGACTTGCTAGTAACTTTTTTAATTTTTACTAACCAATATCGAAATTATGATATATCTCAGTGGCGTGGCCAGGGGGAGTTTTTGGGGGTTAAACCCCCCCAGAAGGTCCAACCCAATCTAAAATAAATTAATTATGATCAAGGGTCCCAGGGAGAGCTCCCCCACTTTTTTGACCCTTTACTTTTTGTTTGTGACGTGTGTTTTGTGTAATGTGTTAAATTTTAAAAATTTTGCCTGCGGTGCTATGACGTCATCAATTGTTTTAATTTTAATTTAATTCTAAAGAATTTTTATCAGCATTCAAAACGTGTAATAAATAGTATTCTTAGTATAATTTTTTTTTTCATCTGCGGCGCATTTATGATTTGGCAACAAATCCATATATATTACCACCGCAACCCACCCCTTCTTGGCACCTAACCCAATCTACTTTTAAAAAAATATTATTCAAAAAACCTAACAGATCAAAATTTTTAAAGAATTTTTTTGTCCTGTTTTTGTCAATTTTTGCCTGCAGCGCTATACCCTGGCCCTGGTCTGCCTGCATCCTGTTCCTCCTCTCCAAGCGGTCGCCATGGCATCGTTGGCCCATTTATTGAGTCGACTTTGCAATTGCCTCTTAGTTGTTCCTAGGAGTGGTTCCGGCCCTACATACTGGCTGCTTGCCCCGATCCTGCGAGCTCGTGGGCCTTCTTGTTCCCCGGCACCCCCGTATATCCCGGTACCCACAAACGTGTCACTTGTTTGCCCTCTCCAAAGGATTCTAGTGCATCCGCACATTCCTCCACCAAGGTGTTGTTGATCTTGGGCGCCCTTAGTGCCTTCAGGGCCGATTGGCTGTCGGAGCATATATAAACATGCTCCTCCGTACCGTTCTTTATTTCCTCCATGGTTGCAGCCATTATTATGGCATACACCTGGCCTGAATGACCGTGGCTTGTTTTCCGAGCGAATAGCTCTTTCGAACCTCCTGGTCTTCTACGTAAACCCCCGATCCTGTGGTTTGCTTCTCCGACAGTTTGGACCCGTCGGTGTAGCAAATCACAGCGTTCTTTTCGAACTCAGACACTAACTCAACACCTATTAAACCGTTCCTCTAACCTCCCTTCAGTTCAAGAGCTCAAGCAATAGGCACCTATTTATATTTTAAAAATTTGCCACAGTTAGGTAGTTGATTTTTATTAAATGATAAAACACCCCTCCCAGAGTCGATTTCTGGCTACGCCACTGTATATCTAGAAAAAAATGAAAATTAAAGTTATGCCGTAATTTTCACTTAACACATTCACCGCCAGAGCGGACACCGGTGTTCGCCATATTTGGGTGTTGATATTTCCCTGAAAATGTTTAATTTTTGAATTATTTTATTTTTAAGTATTCTTTTCGGAGCTCTAGAATGGCCTACTGACCGTGGTTTTTTGTAACATAAATTTTCTTTGAATTTTAAAGACTGTGTCCGCTGTGGCGTGTAAAAGTTTTTAAAGCAGCTATACTCTAGGCGCCATAGCGGACACAGCCACAGCGGACAAAAAAAGTGTCCGCCCTGGCGTGATGCGACGGAAAATTGCCTTTTTTACTGATGGCGCAAGAGTGGACACCGGTATCCGCCGAGTCGCTCTTATGGGTGGCGTGGTGGGAAGTTTTGTAAAAGTTGGCTTGGCGGTGAATGTGTTAAAATAGCGGCGAAGGTGAACATTATCCTATCTTAAAATTTTCACTTAAAATAGGTTCCGAATCGAAAATTTACAGCAATGATATATTACATTCGGAGGAACTGTCGCAATAAGGGGGGAGGAGATAAAATAAACAAGTATAATAAAAAGACCATAAGAAACTTTATGATATACATTCCGTTGCCAGAAAATAATTTCCTACCTGCAATTTATACAGGGTTCCTAAGAT
Organism: Oxystoma pomonae; assembly: GCA_963921995.1. Lineage (NCBI taxonomy): Eukaryota > Metazoa > Arthropoda > Insecta > Coleoptera > Brentidae > Oxystoma > Oxystoma pomonae. The sequence continues at coordinate 85,030,345 of OY998166.1, read as the reverse complement.
TTTCCTTAGGGATAGGATTTCAATAAATCAAACAGAAATGGCATAGAAAGTTCTGCGCGCACAAAAGAAACGTATATTGCAGCAAGAAAGGTATATTGAGCAATGGTGCCAGTTTGTTATTATCTCCGGACTGCTTTCATGAGAAAAAATTGTCGCCACTCTTTCATTGTGAGCATAAATCATAGTTGCAATAATAACCGTTGACAAGATGTCTGCAAATTCCGCTAGATGGCGGCCACACATCTAATCTAATTAAAAATTAGATGTTTTCAGGTCCAAACCACAGCTGTTTCTTGCTTAAAGGAGGCGGCAGGGTCCATTATTTACGATACTGAGCGATAAACTCGTGAGGTTGTTAACATTAGAAAGAAATATCTTCGCTTTTAATTAAATTTCTTTCCATTCTGTTCTACTAGTGACATCTATCCGGAAACGGCCAAACTATGCAGCTAGCACTAGCAGCCAAAGAAATCAATAAACGGCGCTGTTTTTCCTGCAGAACATTTTGCTTGCGATATTATTGATTTTAAATAAAGCTGGCCCTACACTACATTTGATATTTTCGAGGTGTTTTATGACATGATCTCGAAACATGTAGCGAACCAATTCTTCAAAACTAGCGGGAGGGTAAAAGCGAAAAATAAGGGGCTGCCAATATTTTTAACACCCAAAAAGGGGTGAAAAGATTTATTTAGCTCTGTTTCTTTACAAAAAACGTTTTTTTTACGAAAAACTTGAGCTCTGCCACTTTCTTTATTTTTTTCTTCAACTTTCTCGAAATTTTCGTCATACCGTAGAAAAAAATTATTTCCCCCATGGTCGTACTCTACTTTTATTCGAAAAAATTTAGAAACAGAGACGGGATCAGTTTTCCTAAAACGGGGGATCTTGGTTTTATATTAAATTAGCCGAACACAAAAATGTTAGAAAAACAAAGCACGAAATAAAAATGGCGCCGCTTACAATTTTTTTTCAAAAATGACGTAATTTCGGGAACGCAAAAGAGTATAATTTTTAAGAAAAAAAATATCAATTTTCTCGCCCTCCTCCACTGGGACTACAGGGGCCGTGCACAAATTACGTAATGGTCATAGGGGGGAGGGGGGGTTACAAAACGTTACGTAGGGGGGAGGGGGGTTTTCGACAGCGTTTGCATTTGTGTGAAACTAAGAAAATTTGGAATGAAAATAAGTGAAAAATTTTTTTGGGGGGGGGTAGTGGTCTTGAAATCGTTACGTAATATTAGGGAAGTGGCGTGCCAAACCGTTACGAAACATTACATAGGGAGGGGGTCAAAAATTTGTAAAATCACCGTTACGTAATTTGTGCACGGCCCCACATATGACTGTTCCTCCTTTTTGATTTCGAATCAAAGTGCAAAACCCGGGTTGGACGTTCGAAGGCGTCAACCCGTCCTATTTGCTTGATAAAGTTTCTACGGAAATATCTCAGTCGATTTCTCCGGCCGTGTATGAACGCTTTAGGTTAGGCATTTGCATGTATCTCAGTCCCCAGCCTGTAAACAGTGCGTAAGGACAATGGTTACAAAATGAAAAGCCGAAAAATATTTTTTTTTTAGATATCTTTCATCAGTTTGGTATTAAAGTCGAGCAAAACCAATTTTTTATTCCAGTCCTAAAGGTATGAAAATGGAAAACATTAGAAAACAACAACCTGGAATGGATTTACTACGTGTAAGATGTAGTGACAACATCGCCCCATGCCCATCCTTTTCTGCCTAATGTGCTTTTCCGTTTGTCTGCGTCTTATACACGGCTGCTTGGCCCCCTAAGGATTTGCTTAGGAACCCTGTATATTTTTGTCAAGTATTGCTGGCTACCTAAATTTATATGCTGTGATCTAAATATAAACCCATTATTCTTCTTTTGTGCGACCCGTCGTCACGGAAGCATTATTTTTATATTAGCTGGGACACTTTTAGGTGCTTCTTGTCGAATTTTTCTTTTGATGGTTATTAAAATATTAACCTCAAAGCTTTTACTATTTTACCTTTAATCATAAACGATATTCACACATTATAAAGGGTGATACATTATAATGTTAACAAGTTCGGACGCCTATATCTAGATGGGATAGAATTATGATTCTAATGTCAAAAAAATGCTTTTAGTCCATCTAATCGATTATTTACTACATGTCCCCTAAATGTCACTTTTTGACATAAATTACGTATTTTAAATGGATCCATATCCTTCCGGCAGATTATTTTAATAAATCAGTAATTTCCCTTTTCAAAAATATATTGCATGTCTATGGTTCCTTTAACCATTTGCGAGATATCTGCAAATAAAGTGTTTTTCGTTTTAAACAATAAACTGATTAAAATCACATCAACTGATTGCAATCACTTTATTCATAGCCACAAGTGATGGAAATATTTTTGCGAGAACTTTGCTTGCTCAGACCAGGGTACCGATTCTGAAAGTCATAGGAAGTGATCGTTCGCCTGAGAGAAGAAAAGTAAATTCAACCAATAAACGTGGTTAAAAGCAGTGACGAGACCATCGAATAATCAGCAAACTATTATGGGCACGCGCGGAACTGCCTTGAACAAAAATTTTTGAACGAAGCCGTTCTCTCGACTAGACCCAGTAGTTGGGTTTTGTAGGAAAGCTCGTGTGAAAAACGTCACTTATATTATTTCAAAACACGCTATTGGACGAACGACCGAACGATATTTTAACTTGACCGTCATTTAGACTGTGCTGTCGACTTTTGTAAAAACGCGGACATTAAAAAAACTTTCACATTGTAATTTAATCGTACAGAATATTTAGTTTTAATAAAAAGACGGAATGATCGTGTGAATTTTCACATTTATATTAAGACATTTTTAAGAGGAAAAAGATATATATTTATTAATTAGCTAAATTAAAGTAAAAATGTTAGTTTAGAAAAAGAAAAAGAAAATATATTAAAAAGAATGCCAACCGAAACTTTCAAATGAAACACCCAGTATATTATTGCATTTTTGCATTTTATTTTTAAATTCTAAGCATTTCTATATAACGTACCTTATGTCGATCTTCAACTGTTTTCGAGATATTAACAGTTGACTACTGTCATACTGTGGGTCTTCTATTTGAAATTTGATGTTGAATACTGATGCGTAATGTCAAACTCGTAAAAAGCGTAGTTTATTCGTTGGCCAACTATTCGCCTTTTGACAACCATATAGGGGCAAATTTAGATACATTTTGAACTTTTTAATTTTTTCATTTATGTCGGCGTTTTCCGAAAAATCGACCACCGTGTGTCATTCGAATGACTTTTGTGCGATCGGCCGGTCCCAGAATACGGAATTTTGGATTTAATTAGAAGTGGTCACTTCTCAGGGTATGATCGTTCTATTACGCACAGAATCGAGCCCCAGTTACCATACCCAGCAAACCAGGAGGTGGCGTTAAACAGTGGGCCGCTATAAGTGATACCGGCGAATTTCTGCCGGGACGCATCGGCACTTGCAATGCAGCTGCTAAAAGCGTTCTGTATTTCGGAACGTATTTGGCGCTCGCTAATTCGAATTCATTCCGAGGTTGGTTAAATGCCACCAAATGCGCTTTCTAACAAGTAGGTTCTTTGCTTGCTGAAAAACGCCTGACCGTTTTGTCGCTTCGTAGGCGCCAGTTCTACGCAACCTTTCTCGCGGCGGGTTCGCAATAGAAATAAATCTTATTTGTGTGGTTCGCAAAGGTTGAAGTTAAAAGGCAGATTTCATAAAGAAGTCTCGTGGCGTAGTGGTAGAGGGCAAAAATTTCTTCTTATATTAACACTAGGGAAATATAAAAATTCTTAAAGGAAATTCAAAAATATCTATCCAGAAAACGCACGTCAGAATCAGCTGTTAAGTTCTTCTTCTTTCAATGTGATTGAAGCAAACTGTCTCTCACACATGCATAACCAAAAATAAATATTTTAGGTAAATACTTGATTGGTCTATGAACAGTTAAGGTGCAGTTAGACTGTGGTAGTGTAGTCGTCGTTGCATTGCAGCTATAGTGTTTTTTTTTTTCCATAGATAATGCAGAACAGGATAGTTTACAGATAAATAGTTAACCATATTCTTTGGTACACACTTTTTAATATAATTTACCTTGTTTAATGTTTTAAACAAATATTGGTGATAATAGACCCTCTTGCAAAATTTTTGAACATGTTAAAAGAACCACCTTACATATTTCTTTTGTATTAACCGAGAAAGTTCCGTTTTTTCATAATATAAGTTCAAAAATGCTTTAGTTTTAAAATTAGGGTTGATTGGGTACCAAAGATGGACAAAATAAAACTTGGAGAACAAAAAAATGTGGTAATTTTGTAGTTGCATACATACATACAGTCAATAGTATGTTCAGTAGTATTAGCAATAAATTAACAAGGTACTATACTAGTTATATCTGATCCGCTGATTAATCATACTAGTTTATTATAATTGCGAAGAAATTAGAGCCTTTTCTTCTAAGTGACAAAAAGCGCTTACTTTTAGCATTACTTCGCTTGCATGCACAAATTATATCAAATAATTTACCTTCTTAATCTTATATATTACTTTAGTAATAACCTTTACAAAAGTTATAGTACCGTATTATCAGGGGTGCACGGTGGTTGTAGTGAAAAAAACTCACACAGAGAAAGGTAGATATTTTCGGGCGCGTATGAGAGAGATGGCATGAATACACCAACGTTAAGTTAAGGAGTGATTTTGTGGAAAAGCATACAGTTGATCTTTGCAATAAAATAAAATGAAGAAGGTATTATATTTACTTATATCCCCATCCCCTGACCAACCGATGTTAATAATATTAAGGTTACCTACCTACAATACATAGTGGCGATACAGTAAACCACCCCCCTATTTTTTTACATTAAACTATTAATTTTCTAAAATTTATTGGTACATTTATTGGTAAATCTCTAATTTCTGTACATTGAATATTTTTTAAACCAAAGAGTATAAATACCTATAGCCTTATATAGTCAATATACATACTGCAATACCTACAGCTATCAAGTAGAGGTGACCAAAATTTTATCTCTAAATATTTCTCTTTCATCACTGTATCAAAATAGCAATAGCAATATTATAAATAAGGCGGTCGTGTTATTTTTATTACCCATAAACAAAAACTTAGTAGGTACCAGCTATGTAGTAATCTAAAACTCTATTTTTAGCCATCCATACTATAGTATAGGCTAATGGGATCGGCAAAAAGAAAGACCTAAATATATAATTTTTTGATGGTGTCTGTCTGTCTGTTTGGGAGACAATTAGGCAAAATCCACTGAACCGAAATTTTATGAAATTTGGAAAAATCGCCACTTATCCCCCTGACTATAATTAGTTGTTCATCTATACATATAATAAATCTCTAAAAGGACCATTTCTGTACATTTAATTGTACATTGACTATATTTTTATATTTTATTGTTTGACCAAACGAGATACAACATGTTGATGTAACTGTCACTTGTCTATGTCAAACGTGTCAAAAGTTATGGACTGTCAAACTATTTTTTCTCAAGTTTTTGGAACCCTAGATATTATTGAGTGATACCTTGTTTGAAAGGTCTTTTCAAGACTTACATTTTGATAGGTATAACAGTAGTGTATCACTATGTCACCCAAAACTTTTTTTATAATAATCAGCTATCAATTTTATAATTAAAAAAGAAACAATTAAATTAAAACTCAACTATTTATTCTTGAAAGCTATCGCAACAACATTGAACCTTATTGAACAAGGTTTTGAGAAAATGGAGAAAATTGAATTTAAAAACTGTTTAAAATGGCCACCAAGAACCTCCTGACAGTAAAAACTCACTACGAACGTTTCTTAAAATTTCTGGCGTTATTGATCGGCAGACCCCCAACAATTCCTTATCTTAGTTCCTGCAAGATTCTGGGCTTAGTATAATAGATTCGTTCCTTGATGTAACCCCAAAGAAAAAAATCCAAAGGCGTCATATCGGGCGAACGAGCAGGCCATTCTAAAGTTCCTCGACGCCCAATCCAACGACGAAATTCATTATTGAGAAGCTGCCTCACAGGAAGATAGTAATGGGGCGGCGCCCCATCCTGCTGAAAGATGGGTTCAAATAAATTCCCAGCTGCTTCTCTTATCGCAGGAATGATATGATTTTGTAGTAGCTACAAATATCTTTCGCCTGTAAGGTTGCCATCAATAAAAACTGGTCCTATTATTCGATTTCCCAAAATTCCCGCCCATACGTTTAATTCCAAGGGATTTTGGGTGTGAGCTTCTTCATACCAATGAGGATTCTGGTCCGACCAATATCGGCAGTTATGTCTATTGACTATCCCATCCAAGAAAAAATAAGCTTCAGCACTAAAGCAAATTGGATTCAACACATACGGTTCAGTTTTAATTAGTTCAGTCATTTCTTCGGAAAATTACACGCGGCGATAAAAATCATCTTCGGTTAACTCTTGAATAAGGATGGAATCTGAACCGCTTGAGAACCCTATGGACCATGCTCTTACTGATTCCAAGATCACCTGCTATAGTTCTCACAGACTGCTTGGGCTGTTCAATAACGGACCCCAGCACCTGCTCCTGGATCTCCTTGTTTTCTTCTCTTGGTCTCCCTTGACGTAGGGCATCTTTTACAGTGAAAAATCGTCTAAACTTTAGAACAGTTTTTCTTACATAGCTGTGGGACACAGGTCTGTCGGGAAACGCATTGTTGAAAAGGCGTCTAGCTTGTCTATAACATCTTGTTTGTCCGTAGAAAAAGATAATTTCAACTTTACCTTCATTTGATCGTGACATCGTAAAAACTTATACCGAAAGCAGTTTTCACTTGACATTTTGCTGAATTTTATTTGTTTTTTTTTTAAGTCAGATTTTCAAAACCTTCTTGATTCTCTTATTCTTTAACAATTAATATTAGTCAGGTATCATTATCGATAAATTTTATGTAAAAAAATAACCAAATATCGAAAATATGCGGCTCCTATTCAAAAAACAAAAATTTATAAATTACCACCCTATATTATACGTCTTTTCCCTATTTTAGACAAGTGACAGTTACACAAAAATGGTAAACTTTAAAAAACTAGAAAATTAACAAGTTTGTCAAAACCAATGAGTTTCATAGACGATAGATTTTGACGCCTTTGACATAGACTAGTGACAGTTACGGCAAAATGTTGGTTTGGATAAAACCTTTTGAATAAGGTATCACTCGAATGTGTTTTCATTGGCTAACACAAATTTTCGAAATTTGTCAAAAATTGTGAAAAATAAGTTTGACAGTCCATAACTTTTGACACGTTTGACATAGACAAGTGGCAGTTACATCATCATGTTGATTTTTCAAAGTTCTTCAAAACAAGCTATGACTCGATAGAGGTTCCATTTAAAATTTTCATGATGGCCGCCCGTATGCCACCCCCCAAGACAGGGGCGGCACAACCGCCCCTTAAAAAAATAGATCTTTTGATGTTATAGATCAATGCCAAATATAGTTTAGTTACCTCTAATAGTTCAGAAGATATTTGGGTGGACTCGGACTTTTGGGACACCCTGTATATATTGACTATATAAGGCTATAGGCTATATTCTTTGGTTTAAAAAATATTCAATGTACAGAAATTACAGATTTGCCAATAAATATACCAATACCAATTAATAGTGTAATATAAAAAAATGGGGGTGAGTTTACTGTATCGCCACTGAGTATTGTAGGTAGGTAACATTAATATTATTAAACATGGGTTGGGCAGGGGATGGGGACATAGGTAAATATAATACCTTCTTCATTTTATTTTATTGCAAAGATCGACTGTATGCTTTTCCACGAAATCACTCCCATGCTTAAGGTTGGTGTATTCATGTCATCTCTTTCATACGCTCCCGGAAATATGTACCTATCTCTGTGTGAGTTTTTTTACTACAACCACCGTGCACCCCTGATAATACGGTACTATAACTTTTCTAAAGGTTATTACTAAAGCAATATATAAGATTAAGAAGGTAAATTATTTGATATAATTTGTCCATGCAAGTGAAGTAATGCTAAAAGTAAGCGCTTTTTGTCACTTAGAAAAAAGACTCTAATTTCTTCGCAATTATAATAAACCAGAATGATTAATCAGCGGATCAGATATAACTAGTATAGTACCTTGTTAATTTATCGCTAATACCACTGAACACACCATTGACTGTATGTATGTATGCAAATGCAAAATTACCACATTTTTTTCTTCCTCAAGTTTTATTTTGTCCATCTTTGGTACCCAATCAACCCTAATTTTAAAACTAAAGCATTTTTGAACTTATATTAAGAAAAAACGGAACTTTCTCGGTTATTACAAAAGAAATATATAAGGTAAATCTTTTAACATGTTCAAAAATTTTGCAAGAGGGTCTATTATCACCAATATTTGTTTAAAACATTAAACAAGGTAAATTATATTAAAAAGCGTGTACCAAAAAATACTGTTAACTATTTATCTGTATATATCCTGTTCTGCATTATCTATGGAAAAAAATTCACTACAGCTGCAATGCAACGACGACTACACTACCACAGTCTAACTACACCTTTAGGACGTGGTTACGACCGACTTACAGAATAGACCTCGAAATAATTTAGCTAAAAATATTACCACAGAACTATCGAGTTTTCTTTTCTAAACTTGTGCTATGAAAAAAAGCATAAAACATAAATTAAGAAAAACAAATTTTTAGTATTTTATTAACATTGCAACTTCCTCGTCGTCAAAATATAAAAATGGTTACTTAAATTTTTATCAATTTTGGAAAAAATTACACAATTGCTTTTTCCAAAAATCGTGGTTTGTGAAAATGAAAAAATGACGGGTTGCTATGGCAACAACCCGAATTTTTCGGAAATTTTTTCGGTCACGTGACCTAGTTGAAAAATTAAAAAGTGATAATTTCCCTGGCTTGACAGCTGTCACGTGCAGATGTCAGAATAACAACAGAGGCGTAGGTACAATTTTCTATTCATTTTATGATATCTTCTTTGCGAAAACAAAATTTAATATGACGAATAATAATTAACAAACAAAACAAGAAGATATTAGCGAAACGTCATTTCATCAATGCGCTGCAGGAGTCACAGCCAACTTCGCAGATTTTATGTTTCCTACCTAAATACTTAACGCGTTAAATTGTCATCGACTTTGCAAGGGAATAATTAATTTTCCCTTCTAGTAGTATAAGATTACTAGAGTATGAAGAAATGTGTTCATTTCGGGATTTTGAGAATCGTTTTTTTTTAGTAGGGCAAAGGAAAGTGAAAAAAAACAAATTCAAACTATTTGAAATACAAAACACCTAGGGTCTATCCTCTAGTACTATAATATTGTGTGATTTAAATAGAATATAATCAACTTGATACAAAGATGCAAACCTTATTTTACTAGAGTACCAGGGAATTGTAAAAATAATAGATGTGTCAAAAAAGTAATTAAATAGCCAAACTATTAAATTTTGTATTTTTTTAAATAATTTTTGGTATAAAATTTTCGTACCAAATCTCCCGCAAGCTTGAATTAATCTCCGTAAATTTTTTCTCTGTTGCGAATTTTTATAAGAAAATTTCCCTCGGCTGACGCCTCAAGAAATTTTCAAAAAATTCGCACCTCGAAAAAATTTTCGGAAATAATTCAAGCTCTAGGGAGATTATAAGTGAGAATATACCTTGTGCATATTAATGACTGGAAATTTTATTCTCGATTAATAAGTGGAAATCTTTGGCAATCGCATGACATGTGTCAAAAATTTCCACGGAAATCGCATCTTATATTTTTATATTAGATTTTCTAATGTTTTAAATAAAATTTGTCCTCTGATGGAAATTCAGTTTCACTCGGTATATTCTCTATCAGAATATAACGCGTGCATGTTAGATTTTCTTCTTTCCTTCTCGGAAATTTTTGAAAATTTCGTTTTCAGCCAATCGTTTTTAACAAAAGCTTTTGTGCATGGCATAAGGCAAGAAAAAATCCCTCACTCTAGTTTGAGTTTTTTTCAGATCGCATGCATTCCAGGTATTGTTAAAAAATTTCCACCTGTGCATGTCAGATTTCCAAAAATTTCCTGGAAATCTGACAAGCACTAGGGATATATCTCCCGAAAATCACATCCCTTCTGACTTTTTGGAAAGATACATTTTTGGAAAAATTATACGCGCCACGGAACATCATTATGAAAAACTAAAGCTGTTGTTCCAATGTAAGCTTTCGTTTATAGAAAATTCTCAAACATATAGCGATTACGCGACAGCGCCAGATAATCAAAGTAACGGTAACAATTACACATATCTTAAAAACTTTATTTTTGTTTAAAAATTAGTAATTATTGGAAATTCGTCTTTGAAACACACCAAAATTTCTAAAAAAGTTACTTAAAACTTAAAACATTTTTTGACCATTATTTTGTTGTGACCTTTTTCTTGTGTAAGCAATGTCTATTTTTATTTTTTCAACATGTCACTCTTCAAAATACGCAAGCTAACTAAAATATTGAATATAGCGCCCAACTGTCAATCACCACTCGTATTCAATTACTTATTAATCCGGAAACTTTTCGTGTTACGAAGCTTTCAACAACTTATGAGTGGCAGTTATTTTTTAATGTTTTTTTTTTCGGAAGGCAGGGCCGTTGATATAGTTTTTTATGTAATCAGTCAGCGCACCGTGGCTACATTAAATCACTCATAAAATTATAACACCAGGGAATAAATTCCAACTTTTTTGTTATTTCCTGAACAAAAACTATTTTTTTGGGTGTAACTACATCCAATTACCGAAAAAATACCAATTAAAGATCCAAGTTACCTCAAAAAAAACTGTATAATTTTTTATAAAGTAGATATAGACATGAACATACAAATATACAAAATACATATAACCATATATAGGGTGGGCCAAAAAATTTGTCACTTTTTAAACGTGCTATAACTTTGGACCAAATCGGCCAATTTTCGAAATTTTTAGCTATTTTCGTAGAAACAAGTTAAAACTTTACTGACCCTACTGAAAATATGAAGTATGTCAAAAATCCAAGATGGCGGAGAGCTTTCAAAAATGGGCAAATTGCACCCCCTGCGAAAAATTTGTGTGCGACCCTGAAATTGATTTTTGTCAATGAGGCAAAAGCCCCATAGATTCTTCGCCTACCGAGGTATCAGTTATCTAAATTGGTTATGAGATAACAAAGTTATAAACATTTTAAATCAGGAATATTAAGACCAAAAATTGTAATGTCTGTAGGAAGGTGCACTTTTTAAGTCTAGCATAACTTACGACATACATAAATCTTCACTAATTCTGTTCAAAAATTGGCATATGTCAAAAATTGGGCGACTGGGTCAAAAGTTTTTGTAAAAACAATATAAATACTCCTGGTCTAAAATATTTATAAATTTTCTATCTCATAACCAATTTAGATAAGTGATACCTCAGTAGGCGAAGAAGGGGTCTTCTGTCACACACAAACATTTTTCGCAAGGGGGTGAAATTTACCCATTTTTTAAAGTTCTCCGCCATCTTGAATTTTTAACATATTTCAAATTTTGAGCCAGATTGGTTTCCTACCAACAAGCCTAAAATTTTCAAAATAGGACACAAGATATGCTAGCCCTAAACAGTGCACCTTCCTACAGACATTACAATTTTTGGCCTAAATACTCCTGATTTAAAATTTGTATAACTTTTTTATCTTATAACCAATTTAAATAATAATAAGTGGGCCAAAAAAGTATGGTGCGGTTGCCTCATTGACAAAAGTCGCACACAATTTTTTGCAAGGGGGGCGAAATTTACTAATTTTCTAAAGCTCTTCGCCATCTTGGATTTTTGACATATGTCAAATTTTGAGTTGTGTCAGTAAAGCTATATCTTTTGTCTATAAAAACAGCCAAAAATTTCGAAAATCGGCCGTTTGGGTCTCTCTCGTAATAGTCCAGCAGCTAGTAGTCGGCTAACATCACAGTTCCATTTCCACGTATAAAATATCTTGGTGGAACCTCTGACCATGCTCGTCGCGTACAACTAGGACTTTATAGTTTTCTGCTCTAGTGTTTCCCAAAAAATTTGTTTCCATCCTAATAAATGCATTCCAAGCGTCTTCTTTGCCAACTATGAATTCGCATTGCGCATCTCTGAAAAGTTTCCTAATCTAAGGACCCACAAATTCCCTCTTTAATTTTAGCGTCACTGATTCTAGGGAAATTTTCCTTCTTGTCCTTCTTTATCCATGGCCTTCGCGATATTTTTCATAAGTCATAATTTTATATAAAGTGGCGGCTTTTCTGGAGGAACTAACGGCGCGCTCTGGTTACATTTTTTCCCTGACTCAAAAGACTCTCTTGATCCGATCGTCTTCGACTGTACCATTCGTAGTGTAAGCAACATTATTTGGTATAACCTAGAGGCCCTCTATACATTTGACAGTTATTGTTTTACCAGAGGTGGGCAACTCTCTTTCTATTTTTTTCATATTTGCATGTAAAACGGATTTTATGGACTGATGTTTGGTTGTCTTTTTTTATAATTTCCCCAGACAGTTTTTGAAAGATTGATTTTATTTTGGTTCGTAAAATATGTCAAGCTTTGACAAAAAAAACAAAAACAAACAGTGAATACACACGGTAGATATTAAAAATTTAAATAATAGGTAAAATATTAAGACTCCTATGATCTATATTTTTGTTACTCTTTTTCTTACAACAAAATATGCGTATGTTTGTACCTACTACTTGAAGCTCGTTCACCTCGCAAATTCGGCTATTTTTATTAATTTTCCAGCTTGGTAAATGCATGTTTTCTTTTCACTTTTCTTGAGTTTCTTTCTCCGTTGGACAAAGGAAAAATACAAATTCGTCGAGGCACGTATTTTTAGTTTTTGATACAGCAAAATTCCATAGCAAAATTTCATTTTTAAACCTCACGTTTATTAATCAAAAATCTGACAGTGACAAAGTTGTATATTGTCAGGGGTTACCAACACACAATTTCAAACATTTCCCTAATAAACTGTCAAATCCAGTTGCTCACCTCTGGTAAAACAATAACTGTCAAAGATCGTATACAGGGCCTCTAGTATACCCTAGCTGCATTTCAAACAAAATTGCCACAACTCCTAAATCTCCCCATTTATATCTTTCATATTGTATGGTCTCCAGTAACAATTCCAAATTGCTATACGTTTCTTTCATATGGACTGCATGACAAACTGGTACTGAAGGCATCTTGTTTCCATTATAAAGTAACGCAGCTTTAAGAGTTAATTTTGAAGAATCACAGACCAGATTTAAAGCTCTCATTAATCCCTGAATGTCAATACAGGCTAACAAATTGTTTTCCATGTTAAAAAATGGTGTTAGCTTTTTTCAACATCTCCCGTCATCATCGAGCACAGCACGACCATAGGTAAAGTAACTTAAAAGTAGAATAACAATACCCTTGTAAATAAACATAGAATAACAAAATACTTATCATCGCTTAAATCAAACACACCAACAAAATTCACTTTCTCAGACTAATTCCTAACAATATTATATAATAACTAACAATTTAGGATTTTATAAAATAAATCTCCAAAATTGCCGCCGATCTGGAACGCAGATCACTAAAACAGAAGTATCTATCTCTCGAAAGTGTCGATCAGGAGCGTCTGATGGATGAGGCGTTTATTTTCAATGAGTGACCTGACATTGTTGGTCACCAGTGCTGCGATCGCTAGCTTTCTCACCCTTTCTCCCACTTTCACAAGATCTTCTTGGCGTAGATCGTTTGCATTACGCTTGTTATTCCTCTGCAAAAGAACCCTTAGAGTGTACATCCGATATAAAAACTTCCATTTTGAATTTATTATTTAATAATAATTTTAGTCAGCGAAGATTATTTATTTGCTCATCTCCGGCTGCTTCGGCTTAAAACTGGATAAGTGTCTTTAAACTCTGGGTTAGATTGCTTTTAAATGTAATTAGACCTAATCTCTGGCAATTCCAGTGGAAAACGGGTCATCTGTTAAATTGAAATGCCTCTCGCTTTGGAGCCACTGTGGAAGCGTTGTCAGAATTCGTACAGCCGTATCATGATTTTATAATACTTTTTATGTTAAACTATTTTATTATTTTCTAAACTCCATAAAATGACGCGTGATATAAACAGAGTTTATATTTATTTCGTTGAACAAATATTGGAACCAAGTAATAATTAAAACTATAATATTTATTTATTCAACTGCTTCAAAATATACATGGTAGGTATGGCAAGAGTGCAGCTCACAGGAGATCCTGCTTACTGATTTATTCCCTTATACGGAGTATGCGAATCCTTTATGGGATACACACAGTTTGGATTTCGTGGCGATTTCGCGACAACAGAATCCTTAAAGAAGTTAAAAAAACCTCCAAATCAGTTATTTCAACCGAAAAGAATCTAAAAACCAAAAGATCAAAAGATCTTGGGTGGAAGAAACGAAATTTCAAACTTGGATGAGCATCCCACAAGGAACACAGGATGGACCAAAGAGAAAAAAGGAAATGATTAAACGACGTTTCACCCTGGGCAACCAGCGTAGGCTCGTCAGTGGTTTCACTGGTCACCCTCCCCAAACATCATTAAAAAACATCATACACTTTGATTTCCAACTTTGAAATTACTCACAAATAGGCATCGTTCCGCACTGACACTTATCTAAGTCACCTGATACGGGTTCGTCCTGGCGTGTTAATATTTCCAATAGAATTATGCTCCTAAGGCAATTAAAACAAAAAAATTTTTTTTTCCACCCAAGATCTTTTGATCTTTTGGTTTTTAACAGAATCTCTATTTGGTATATTTAAGTATTAATTCAATGGTCTAAGGATGTGCCAGTGCCAGTACCTATATGCATGTTTTATAAATTTTGGGAAAGCTTTTCACCAAGTCCAGCATAAAAATCTTATAGAATTTCTGATCAATATCTAAAGACAATGGCAACCCTACACTGGAACCAGTCAATTCGTATACAAATACATGGGTTGTCAGCTCAACGAGAACAACATTTATCAAAATGAAATCAGTGTTGTGTAGTCGCGATCTCTATACCAGTCTCCGAACTAGTGTGATTTATTGTTATGCGTTCACGTGCAAAAAATTGAAGGGATTCGAGACGTGGTGCTCAAGAATGCTCAGGATAACTTGAACAATTTGGACACATGTTAAGAAATGAGAAATATTAACCCTTAAAACTAATACTAAAAGGAAAAGTTAAAAGTGGAAGAAGACCGGGTCGCAGACGACGGCTACGACACTTTTCAGAAAACCAGTAGGTAAGGTGGGAATCGCGCTGATTATAGCTAACTTTTAAAGAGAGCAAAAAAGGCAACCTTAAAATATTTTTTTTTCCTTCGGGTCTGTCTGTGGACTGTCCGCTCATAGTTTTGGAAGTATTTTAAAAACCTCTCAACAATCCGAGAAGGCTTTGAGCTCATTCTGTTTTCACGTAAAACTAGATATATTTATATTTTAATTTTCAATATCTGTATGCATGGAAACCGTATAGCAGCGATTTTGGCTTAAAAAAGCAGATAATATTTGAAAAAATTACACTTTCAAAATTGACAAAAAATCATAAATGGGTTGTCGCCTATTTTAGATTTAAAGAAAGTGACTCCAGGGGGTCGGGGTTTAATTCAGTTTTAGGGAATTGTTTTCAACAACAAAAAAATTATCCGCCGAAATTTATATCTTTCTCCTCTTTCCTTTTCTTTCTGTATCTTTTTATGCAAGTGTAAGTGTTTTAAATTTTACTTCTATGGCAATAGTTTTTGGTCATGCCAATTTGCTGCCGATAACTTTGCCGACAACGATAGTAGTCGTAGTAGTAGTATAGGCCCGTGGGCCTGGAAATTAGGCCTCTTCATGGGCCCTTTCTGCCATACCCCGTTCCTTACCCCTATGCCACTACTTCCGCTGCACCTCTCTCTCCGGGCCTCCCTGTCTTCTTTACGAAGTTCAGTATGTCGGCCCATTTGAGCGAGTGCAGCTCTTCTTCCTCTATCGTAGGAAATTCCCACTTCAGCTACCTTGATCTGGCATATGCGTCACACTGTGCTATCAAGTGGTGCGCCGATTCCTCTTCGAGCCCGCAAGCGGGACACACGGGATCTCCTGCTACTCGTATTTGGGTCAGATGTTTGTTCAGCCGATTGTGCCCAGTCAGCATCCTCGTCAGCAGTCCAATGTCCTTTCGGGTCCTGCCCAAGAGACATTTAGTTCTGGCTACATTCGGACCATCCACGAATAGCTTGGACTGTCTGCCCTTTGACTCCTGCCTCCAGGACGTCTTCAGTTCATTGTTCGCTCATTTGTTGAGTTCACTCTGTACCTGTTTCTTTGTTATTCCCAGAAGAGGTTCCGGTCTAATGTATTGGGTTTTGGGCCCTAGTCTGGCAAGTTCGTCCGCTTTCTCGTTTCTCGGTATTCTCTCATGACCTGGGAGCCACATCAGTGTCACCCTTTTGTCTTGAGCCAGTGTTTGCAGTGCTTCAGTGCCGACAACTATAACTTTAACACTATTTGGACAGTTAAAAATAGCCTATTTGGCACAGGTTTTACGTCGACGATACGGTTATTTGACGTTTGGGATAATTTATTTGTTTTTGTTTTCAATTTTTAAATAAAATTAGTTTACGAATATTATTGGCCATTTCACGACAAAATTTATATTCCTTAGTTAAGTTCCGAGAAAAAAAAACAGAGGATTAAAACTAGCCAAATTTATTTGCTACAAACTTCTTTAGAAGAGTTTAGTTATCTAGACTGTCCATTTTTTTTAACACAAATTACATCAGAAATTGATAAAAAAATTAATTTTATCAAAATACTATCAGAAAATCCTAAATTTTTAGACTCATATATAACTTACTATTTACTTAAACAATCTTTTGGCATACCTAGAGTTTCTTCAAGAAATTAGTAATTGTGATATAAATTTGAAAACTTGGTTACAGAGCACCTTACCAGTTAATATGGGATTTATTTACTCTATCAGTGTCAGCGTTTTTGGGTTCGGTAAATGCTATAACATAGCTAATATTGTTCTTCCGGACTATATTTCAACTTTAACTGATTCAGATTTTAATGAGTGTTCATCAAAATTGCTTAATTCGAAAATTTTTGTTCTCTCAAACAACATGATTTGGATTTAGAAATATGCAAAGTTTGTTACGTTCATTTATTCAATAGTTGTGACTAAGTAACCCACAGAGCACGTTTTTTAGCTCTCCAAACCCCCGAGAGTAGCTCCTGGATAAGTGCTATTCCAGCCATAATCGTCGGAAACCTTTTAAATAACAACACTTTTAGAATATACATAGCTCTGAGACTTGGTTTTCCTGTGTGTGTGGAACACACCTGCGTTTGCGTCGAAATAGCAGATGCTTACGGCTCACATGGATTAAGCTGCAAAAAGATTCGTCGTGTTTCGAGACACAGGGAAATTAATGACATCATTAAGCGAGCTAATTTCAGCCGAATTCCTGGCTGTATTGGAGCCGCTTGGTGTTTCTCGGAGCGATGGAAAGCGAATGGCTGGAATGACATTTGTCCCATGGAAAATGGGCAGAGAGCTGCTCTGGGACGCCACATGCAGTCACTCAATAGCTCTTTCATACATAGAAAAAACATCTCAAAATGCAGGAGGGGCCGTATGTATTGGAGAGCAAAAAAAACATAACAAATACAAAGACCTAAAAGACAGATACATTTTTGTTGCTTTTGTTCAATTTGTTGTGGAGACTTTCGGCTCTTGGGATGATGAAACAAAGAGCCTGGTCGCTGAATTGGCGCAAAATTACCGGATAAAAGAGCTCAGAGTTTCATCACCCAGAAGGTCGGAATTGCAATACAGCGTGGGAATGCTGCGTTTGTGCTAGGAACGTTCCTAGAAGGGTTAGTTTTGGAAAATTTTTTTATTATTATGTAGATAAAGATATGAAGGTAGGGGGAGTGTTTATGTTGTTTTATGTAGGTTGGATTTTAATTTAAAGAACCACGCACAATTTAAATGGAAACTGGATCTCAGTGGGATTTCAACGCCGTTTAAGTATGTTATTGGAGCACAGGTGCCAATATCTACAGGGTGAACCAATAATAGCTGCCAAAGTTTTGGGATGAGCTTATTATTATCATGCTTATGATCACCGATATCTGCAAAAAAAGCATCAATTCCCACTAAAATGACAACGTTGAATTTAAAAATGACATTTATTTTGACACCCGTCAAACCCTGTCAAAATGGCGGAAAAATAATTAATGATATTGAAGTTTTTGGAAAACAGAATACCTTCTTTTTACTCCGATAAAGACATTAAACCGTAAAAAAAGTGACAGTTCTTTTAACTGTCATTTGTTTACTATTATGGGGAAAACCACTGGTGCAATGACATATTTACGAGTGGGGATTCGAACTACACTAAATTAAGGTCGATGAACTCAAAAATGTTATTGCAAAGTTTTTGGAAAAGTAAATACCTTTTTTGTACTGTGATGAAGACGTTAAATCGGACCCTGTAAAAAAAATGACAGCTGTCTTAACTGTCATTAAACCACTGGTGCGATGACACATATTTACGGTACGATATTTTAATAACAAATGCGCATGTCCTTCGGTCATCAAAGTTCTTATAAACAATCCGTACATTTGCGGCGTTTCACGGCAACGCTTAAGGATACAGGACGTTCCAATGTCAATGTCAGGTGACCGCCGTAGCGCAGTGAGTCACGTATCTGCCTGCCGCACGGAAGTTTCCGGGTTCGAATCCTGAAAAAAAAGCGTTAGTCATCGGCCGTTTTCGGCACGACCAAAAGGTTAAAAAGCCTTTCCTACTTCGTTGTCGCAAGTATAATGTTATAAAAAGCTAAGACTAACTCAGATTTTTTTTTTTAATCGATCGATATATATCACACGATAAAATTAAAAACAAAACTAAAATGTCCATTTTATAAAAGTTCCACGAAATTAATGGACAGAATTTTTAGTTTTAAACAATCTATAGAATTTGCAGTCAAATCTATTTGCTTTATTCATTTAGCTTTATTAAATCGAATGTGCAAAATATTCAATTTTCAATGAAAGAATGGCATAATTGATACATTATTTAAAAAGTTATTACGCAAAACGCATATTATCACGTTTTAATTTTGGTAATTGATAGGAAAATGTTAGTGAAACTGGAATAAATCCTACCCAATTCCAGGGTTAACAAACCATGAAAACGTAAATATTTTTGATACTCAATTTTGAAAAAAAAAATTTTTTGGTGGAGATAAACTGATGACCTTCTTCTTTTGATTTCCTGGGCAACAGTTCCCAGTTGCAAATAGTTATTTCGACAATAAATTTGGTTATACGGGCCACTTAAGCGCAGTAAAACTGTTTATGTGGAGACTTAACAAACAAACTAGGACAGGACAAAGATTACAAGATCAAAACCAGGCAAATGCATTTGCATACATTTAAGGCATATCAAATAAAATTCGAAGAGTAGCGAGCAACTTTACTATTAAAACAGTTTTTAAATCTAATAACACAATTCGAAGCTTTCTTAGTAAAACAAAACCGGAGAACAAACAAAATAAGTTCATTTACCAAGTTCATTGTGAGTGTGGTGAATCATACATAGGCGAAACAAAAAAGACCACTATCTGTTAGGCTTAAGGAACATCAGACGAATGCCCAAAGAGGTGAAACAACGAAATCGGGAATCGCCGAACATGCATGGTCAAAACAACACCGAAGAAGTGGACAGAAGAAAAGGTTTTGCACACTGGAAGAAACGAAAATTCCCTGAAGCTGCCTTTATTGGGCAGAATCAGGGTATTTTCAGTAAACCAATTGTTGAAATTCCAAACATTTGGAAGCCCCTCCTTAAGCGGAGCCAACTTCTTAAACTTCACGGTTGAGTGATTTCCCATAGTAACGTAGCCTTAGGAATAGATTGTAGTTTGCAATTGAACACGATCAGAGATTGTACTGATCGAAACGTCGTGTATAAATAAAATATAGACAATGGAAGTCCGAAACACAGAGTACATCATTGTCTCAAACTTTTAAACACACCTACCTATATAGTCAGACTTAGTTCTCTGATATAGTGTTTACCTCTTAAATTATCACTGGGAAACAGCAAAAATGTATCCTATAGTCCATTCATAAAGAAGAGAGAGTAACAAAACCCATTTTCTCGAGGGTATGGTACCGTGGCGTAGGTGTTTTGCCAACATTTAAATTGTGGAAAACTTTAAAAGAAATTAATTTTTCTTGGGAAAAATATAACAGAAAGGCGGTGTTAATAGAAAGTGACGATATGGTATGCTGGAGAAGAAAATATTTAAGGCAAATTAGGCAATTTCGAAGGGAGGGCAAAAATATATATTTTCTTGATGATACTTGGGTAAATGAAGGTCACACTTTTGGCAAACACTGGCAAGACAAAAATGTGAAAAGTGCCCGACAGACATTCATGGAAGGTAGGTCGGCAGGGATAAAGCCGCCATCAGGAAAGAGAAAAC
This sequence comes from Oxystoma pomonae, assembly GCA_963921995.1. Lineage (NCBI taxonomy): Eukaryota > Metazoa > Arthropoda > Insecta > Coleoptera > Brentidae > Oxystoma > Oxystoma pomonae. The sequence continues at coordinate 85,009,767 of OY998166.1, read as the reverse complement.
GTTTGATAATTGTCCATATTGGAAATGAAAAAGGGTTTGTAAAAGGAGGTCTTGTCTTTCCGTCAAACCATACTGGCCATTATCACGAGGACATGAATGGCGATACATTTGAATAATACTTTAGCAAATGTTAGACGTAATACCTCGTTTAGTAATAGTAATCGACAACGCTAGTTACCATTCAAGAAAAATTGAAAAAGTACCAACCACAGCATGGAGAAAAGCTGATATTAATGTAAAATGGCTTACAGAAAAAAACATAAATTTTGAGGCAGATACGGTAAAAAAAGAACTACTATCATTGGTAAATAGCCACAAATAAAAATTCAGTAAGAAAGTTGTCGATGATATGGCTGAAAAACGAAACATAACAGTATTAAGACTTACCATTGTGAACTTAATCCAATAATATGGGCTCAAATAAAAGGGTATGTAGAAAGGAATAATACTACCTATAAATTAAGGTGCTTTTTCAAGAATCAGTTAAAAAAATAACTGCAGATAATTGGCATAAATGTGTACAACATGTTTTAAAAGTAGAAAATGTGGAAACTTGATTGTTTAATCGAAGAAATTGTGGAACCGTTAATTATTTCTTTGGAAGAAAATGAGAGTGATGATGAGAGCATTTTCTGTTCTTCTGAATCCTATTTTATTTTTGACTGGTTTTAAAGAAACGTATCTACCTCCATTTCATTTTAATTATTTTTGTAGTTATAATAATTCACAACCGTAACATTTTTTATATGCACCAACCGTTTGCTTAGCCTTAATTTAATTTTTAGGTGTGCTTATTAATTATAGTTAAAACGCCCATCCGTTTTTGTATATACACTATAATATTATTCTTATTCCTAAAATGTATTTTTATTATTTAATTTATAAATTTTTTGTAATAAAGTAATTTGTTTTAATAAATTTATACCACGGTAATTAAAATTAAGTTTCCCCCAATTGCGGCGCCTATGAGAATAGTATATCGCTTACTTTCTCGGTTTTGGGTTCTATTTTATTCTCCGGTCAAACAGAGTGAGGTATATAAAAATAAAGTATTTTTACCTTAGGTACATTAGAAAATTTTTAAAAGAGAAGAAAAAGTGATTGATCACTCAGTACAAAATTTATCCAAACTTGCATTTTTATTACTCTCTCTTCTTTATGAACAGACTTTCAAAATAACAAAATCTTACTTATTTTATTATACTTATTAACAATCTGTCTTGCAAGTCTCAGTTAGCTCGGGTTTTATAGATCTATGCTAATTATGATAATTACCTAACTGCCCTTAATGTCAATACCTGGATTTATTATACAAATTTTACTTTAATAAGGTGTTTAAATATTCATAACATAATTCTTAAATTTTTTAAAAACATTTTTATATAGTATTTTTAGGAATTAGTCTGAGAGAGTGAATTTTGTGGATGTGTTTGAATTTTAGTAAACGGAGTGAGTCTTTTGAGCCAGAGAAATAAATGTGGCCAGCCCGCCATTAGTTCTACCAGAGAAGATTTTAAAACCGCCACTACATATAAAATTAGGAATTATGAAAAATTTTGTAAAGGCCATGTAAAAGAAAGCAATGCTTTTAGGTATTTAAAAGAAAAGTTCCCTAGGATCAGTAACGCTAAAATTAAAGGGGGAATATTTGTGGTCCTCAGATTGGGAAACTTTTTGGAGATGCGCAGTTGGAAACACTAGAGCAGAAAACTATAAAGACCTGGGTGCTCAACTTCTTTTGTGTTACCAAAACCTAGGATGTAATATTTTATTTAAAATTTACTTCTTGGATTCTCATCTGGTTGACTTTCCGAAAAATTGTGGTGCTCTAAGTAACGAGCACGGTGAGAGGTTCGACCAAGATATTTTAAACCTGAAAAGAAGGTATCAGGGAAAATGGAACTGTGAGATATTAGTCGACTACTGCTGGACTATTACGAAAGAGGTCCCAGAGGCTACTTTGAAAAGGCAGGCTTTGCCAATTGTACCAACGTTAAGTCTGTGTTTTAAGTCTGACTTAAAAGTTCTCTCTCTCTCTCTCTCTCTCTCTCTCTCTCTCTCTCTCTCTCTCTCTCTTATTGCGTGCTTCTAACGTTGGTGCAATTGGCAATAAAAGTGTGCTATTTAATAGCTTTTGTTAAATTAAAAATATATGGTTATATGTATTTTGTATATTCATTGTATGCCTATAAATTTTGTAACAAATAATATCGTTTTTTTTTGCGAGCCAACTTGTCTGTTTGGAACGGTTTTATTGTCGCATATAAAAAATTAAAAATACAATTCATAATCTTATGACTACCTAAAAGTGAAAAAACAAGCGACAAAAGGCAGAGTTCACACTCTCCTTTTAAGAAATAGGGAGCAGTGTCATTACACTCAACCTTTTGTAAAATAAATTAATAGAAAAAAGACAAAATATAATCACAACAAAATATATACAGTATATGCCACCAGAAAATTATCCACATTGATTGACGTCAACTGTCAACGAGAATTTTCAGTCTGACGTTTATTTTTTGTTTCTCCCTAGATTTTTGGCCACACTGATCACAGTATGGACAGTGCCTCATTCAGAAAATTTTCGATTTCGTTTAGTTTAAATTTTATCATGAGTTGACTGTAATAGAAAGTTTTTGAAACATTTTTTTGCCATTTTGTTGTTGCTACCGTAAAACAAATGATTACAGTGTACTAGATATGGCCAAGGCAGCAAGTGTTGATCCAATATATAAACGTAAATAGTGCAAACTCTACACATCAAAGAAGGGACTGGTTATGAAATCTCAAATGAATGAAGCTGAGACATTGTTTGGGGCACAGGCATGGTGGACGCACCCACCCATTGGTCATTTTTAGGGGCACAATATATAGGCATATAGCCGCAAGAGTAGCAAGATCGATAGAAATCTGTTTCGTCGCAATTCCCTCTAATATTAGGAAGTAATTTGGTATTTTAAATCTAAAAACTGCAAATTCGTAGCAGCCTTAAGGCTCAAAATTAGAAAACATTAAGTTTATTATTACAAGCTTTTATTTAACTTCACCTCTATTATCGATATATGTTTCTATGTTCGGGTAAAAATCTTGCAACTTTATTTTGACTAACTTGTAGTCCGATTGAATTCAAACTTGGTACGCGATTATAGTTCCGGTGATAATACAATAATATAACCATATTCCATAGTTATGTTAGGTATTCCCTGGAGGGACGAAAACGCCTAAGTTTGTCCGATTTCACCCAAAATTGGTATACGTGGGTTTTTGGGGATAGGGAATACGAATTTTTGGTCAGATTTAAAAAAATCAATATGGCGGATTCCAGAAGGACAATTTTTGATCATGTTTTGCTTCAAATTGTTCGATTGTTTTCAAATTTGGTATGCGTTTATAGTTCCGGTGACAATACAATAATATAGTATTTTCAGGTACCCACCTGCAACTAACGAGGAAACTGGAGGAGGAAACATATTTAGCTTGTCCGACTTATACACATCCGATTGTCTTCAAATTTGGCATGCGTTTATAGTTCCGATGACAATACAATAATATGGCATTACCAGGTACCCACCTCCCCTAACGAGGAAGTGGAGGAAAAAGATTTAGTTTGTTCGATTTCAATCAAAATTGGCATACAGGGGTTTTTAGGGCAGATATATAATTATGAGTTTTTTTTTATCAGATTTGAAAATTTCAATATGGCGGATTCAAAATGGACGATTTAGGGTAAAAATCTAAATATTAAAAAATAATTTTATGATAAAAAAAGCTTTTCAAATACAAGCTTTTATATAATATAAAGTTTACTAAAAAGTAGAAAATAATTTTTAGCATTCTTGTATCATAATAATAAAAGCGATGGCCGTAAATTAGGTCGAGTTGGGTTGAATTTACTTACCATTGCATTTCTCTGCATTATAGTGAATTCAGATTCTTGCGAACAATCATATAAACAATATCATAAATTTTTGGAGTCAACATGGACAAACTTTCTATAATGCACCCATCGCTTTTATTATTTTGATAGTAAACTTTATATTTTTGTATAAAAGCTTGAATTTGAAAAGCTTTTTTTTATATAACATTATTTTTTAATTTTTAGATTTGTATTCTAAATTGTCCATTTTGAATCCGCCATATTGAAATTTTCAAATCTGATAAATAACTCATAATTATATATCTTCCCTAAAAACCCCTGATATTTTCATATTGATATTTTCAAATCTGATCAAATATTCATAATTCACTTCTCTAGGAATCCCTGTATGTAAAATTTTTGACTCGAAATCGAACAAACTAAATCTTTTTCCCCTTCCACTTCCCTCGTTAGGGGGAGGCGGGTACCTGATAATATCATAAATGTATTGTCACCGGAACTATAAGTGTATAAGTCAGTAAAAATTGGTTAGCAAAAGATGACCAAAAATCGTTTATCTTGAATTTTCAAAATCTGATCAAAAATTCGTATTTCTTATCCCCAAAAAAACCCCGTGTACCAATTTTGGGTGAAATCGGATAAACCTTCGTATACCAATTTATTTTTATTTCTCTTGAATCCGCCATATTGAATTTTCAAAATCTTATCAAAAATTCGTATTCCTTATCCCCAAAAACCTCCGTATATCAATTTTGGTTGACATCGGACAAACTTAGACGTTTTCCTCCTCCACACCCCTCGTAGGTGGGAGGGAGGTGCCTAAATATACTATATAAGGGGAGGAAGGTGCCTAATAATTCTATATAATTGTATTGTTAACGGAACTATAAAAGCATACCAAATTTAAAGACAATCGGATGTGTACAAGTCAGTTAAAATTGGTTAGCAAAACATGACCAAAAATCGTCCATCTTGAATCCATCATATTGAATTTTTAAAATCTGATCAAAAATTCGTATTCCTTATCCCCAAAATCCGAATACCAATTTTGGTTGAAATCGGAAAAACTTACCCGTTTTCCCCCTTCCAGTCGGTGCCTAATAATACCAATTATTGTATTGTCACCAGAACTATAATCGCATACCAAATTTGAATTCAATCAGACATGTAGAGGTTAGTCAAAATTGAGTTGCAAGATTTGACCCAAACATATAAACATACAATACATAGAGGTAAAGTTAATAAAGCTTGTAATAAAAAATACGCAAAATATAAAGCCGGTCCAGCGTTTTTAAACGTCTAAATTGAATTTGAATTCATTAATTTTTGGGTAACTTCGCTCACCAGTCTGGGTCTCTCTCAGGCATATTGGGTCAGCATTGCGTTTTCTTTGTTACGTTCGGTGTACAAATAAAAACGAATATGATGGCCGGCTTAACAGGCATATTACATAATAATATATTTTTCATCCATAAAGTATCTCTGGCATCTTGCTGTTTCACTCTGGAGCATTTGATTGATATGAAAGCGTAATATAAGAGGTTATTCGGAGTGATTTAAAGTTAGCAGTGTAGTTATAATGCCGTGGGAGCGTTTGATTTTGGCAACTTAAAAATCTGGTTTTTGTTCAATGGAGAGTGAGGTTATGTTTTGTCTAAATAAAAATGGAATGGACTGTACTATAGATAAGTACAGTACCGCAAAAATAACATTTGGAACGTCATTATGTAAGGTCTAACCCACACCTATCCTGGAATTTCATTTAAGGAGTTAAGTTTTTGTATTTATCTGGTATTTTATTACTTGAGAGTAGTTAAACCCAAAATAATAGTTTTTCTTCGGGAAATAATAAAAAAGTTGGAATTTGTTCCATAGGGTTATTACCCACTTCTCCAAATGACTCTCAAATCTCTGTTTTAACAACAGATTTGGATTGACCAGACCCAAGAACCTCATAATTAATTATTTGATTTTTTGCTCTCGGTCTTGAATATTGCAAAATGGTGGATGATGCCCAAAAGTCATTAATTAGTTTTATAACGGAGTTGAGCAGAGCTATCAGAATCTGTAAAAAAATTTGAATAAGTTTGTTCGTTAATTCTCCGCCACACTTCAGTTTTTGGTCGATTCCAAGAAAAAAAAAATATATTTCTTGAACTATGTGTTTTTATGTTTGACCATCTCGCACTATTATTTAAGATAAAAATGTAAATACATCTTAGAGAGTAACACCCTATAAATCTGTAAAAAAATGCCAAAATTTATCAAAATTAAAAAAATTACAAATAAACTTTTTTTATCATGTTTAGCTTTTAGAGATTGTTTTCTAAATATTTCAAAATTTGTAAAAATTGAAGTTTTACAATTTTAAACACCATTCATTAAAAAATTAAATAAAAAAAAATACGATTGCACAGAATCTTATGTTGAGCAAAAAATGTTTTATTAGGTTTTTGTAGCATCTACACTTTTCTCACAAAAAAAATCCAGTTTGAAATTCTGCAAAAATGGTCAATTTTATTGACTTTTTTTGCACCAAGGTTTTACCAGGAATATGGCAATAAAAAAATAAAAAACAAATGCAAAGGATAGCTGTGTTTTTTTGTCTGCCAGCCAGCATTAAAAATATATATATATATAATAATGTTCACTTTGTCAAAGTGACAGGATTTGTCTAAATTAATTTTTAAAAACCATTTAAGATTTTTTAACGATTTGAGTTAAACAAACTGCATTATATACATAATCAAAAAGAATTTTTGCTTTTTTGGTGGCCATATTGAAATAAAAGATGGTGGACGAAATTAAAAACAACTATCGAGCCTAAAAGAAAAGTTGATTTTAATTTCGTCCAGCATCTTGGATTTCAAGATGGCCACCACAAAAGCAAAAATTCTTTTCGATTATGTATAAAATTTGGATTTCAAACTCAAATCCGTAAAAAATCTCAAGTGTTTTTAAATTAATTTTTTCTTAGTTTTTATGGCTGAGCCAATAAACTTATGGACAAATTCTGACACTTTGACAAAGTGAACATTATTATACATATGTTTTAATGCTAGCTGATAGACAAAGAACACAGCTATCTTTCGCATTTGGTCTTTTATTTTTTTATCGCCAAATTCCTGGTAAAACCTTGGTGCACGAAAGGTCGATAAACTTGACCATTTTTGCAGAACTTCAAACTAGATTTTTTTTTGTGAGAAAAGTGTAGATGCTACAAAAAACCTTATGGAATATTTTTTGCTCAACATAAAATTCTATACAACTCTCAAAAATTTGTTTTTAAAAAATTTAATTTTTTTATGAATGGCGCATAAAATTGTAAAACGTCAATTTTTGCAAATTTTGAAATATTTAAAAAAAATTTCCTAAAATCTAAACTTGCTACAAAAAAGTTTATTCGTTTTTTTTTGCCTAAAAATGTATTCTATTTTTAATTTTTTTAAAATGTATTTTTTTTTAATTTTGACAAATTTTGGCATTTTTTTTACAGGTTTACAGGATGTACTCTGTAAGATCTATATGGAAGATTTTGATTTTTACCTTAAGTATAATAGTGCTGGATGGCACAAACACAAAAACACATAATTCAAGAAATATATTTTTTTTCTTGGAATCGACCAAACAGTGAAGTGAGCAGCATGAACATTTTTACTGTGTACCTCATAAATACCCCCCACTCCTTCAAATTACCCCCAAAAATTTTTAACTACAGATTTGAATTCATCGAAACCCCAGAATTGAGGATTCACATGCCTATGTTAGTAGGTCGATTATTTTCATAAAATCCTCCCCCACTGTTCCTGTTGGGGTACCCCAAAAAAAAAATAATGCCAGATCATAATCAGTTTTGATAGAAAATATAATTCTCCATATTAGCGTGAAAACCGCTTTGACCCAAATAACTTATTTTTAGTGAAAAAAAAAACAATTTTTGACCCCAACAGCCTCCATACTATGTATGGATGGCTAAAAAATTAAATAGTTGAATCGCAACCAGACTAATTGTAGTGGTTTGGATTTAAGCCATTTTTCGATGGAATACGAGTGTTTCCTATTTTTCCCAACTGTTTTTACAAATCCTATCAACCTCAAGGGCTGGCTGGGAAAGAGTATTTCGGTGTCAGGCACACAAATCTTAACTAGGTCAGTGGGAATAGTTGAAGTCGGATTCTGCTAGGGTAAAATTACAAGTGTATACTGTTTACTGAAACACGGAAAAGTCCTTAAAAAGTTAAGATTCAGGTAGATATAAATGCAAACATTTTCCACATTTAAATCTTGGCGAAAGCTCAATCCCCATGAATGTGAAGATGCAGTCTGAGTTAGCTAACAACTGCTGGAGGCGCAAGGTTAGTCAACAAGTTGGTTGGTTTGTTTTTTTTGGTTTGGTTGGTTGGTTTAGTTAGTTTGGTTGGTTGGTTTGGTTAGTTAATTTGGTTGGTTTTAGGTTAGTTTAGTTGGTTTGATTTGTTGGTTTTCAAACCAACTAAACCAACCAACCAAAACAACTAAACCAACCAACCAACCAACCAAACCAACCAAACCAACCAACCAACCAATCAACCAACCAACCAAGAAAGCTCTCAGTGCTGTGCTGATTTGTCGGACTTTTAATATATCGCTGTTTTAAATGTCTAGTTATTTAATTGCTTCATAATATTTAACTAAATGTTTATTTTTATTAGTAGTAAGCTGTTTTCATTTGTCGCTGTTTTAATATATCGCTATTTTAAACGTCGCTATTATATATCGCTGTTTTAACGAAGGAACTTTACATATTGCAAATAAAGTTAGCGATTTAAGTAGTCACTCTTTTCATATGTCGCTGTTTTATTATATCGCTGTTTTAAATGTCACTGTTTTGTCTAAATGTCGCTGTTTTAAATATCGCTGTTTAAATATATCGCCTTTATGACTGTCGCCATTTTAATATATCGCCTATTTAAAGGTCGCTCTTTCAAATGTCGCCAAATTAAACATCGCTTTTTTGAACCGGAGCCGTTAAACAATTATTTCTTATACAATATTACATAAGTGTGCGATTTTTCCTTTTACTTGCGACCAACCCATGATACTATCTTAACGAGCGTCCTAACACGGCTGTAAGGGACTCCTAGGATAATAATGAAACTTAGACGTAAATCGCAAGCGATGAAACTTTCTTTCATAACGAAACTGATTGACGCAAAAATGAAAATTAAAAAAAAATTAAAAATTTTTAGAATTTTTAAAAATTCTCAAAATTAAATAAAATTACAAAATTTTGAAAATATTCAAAATTCAAGAAAAAAAATAAAATTTGAAAAAATTTAAAAATTTTCAAAAATCCAAAAAAAATCAAAATTTTCAGAAGTTCTCAAAATTATTTTTTTTTTAATTTTGAGAACTTCTGAAAATTTTAATTTTTTTTTGGATTTTTGAAAATGTTTCAATTTTTGATTTTTTTTTTTTAATTTTGAATATTTTCAAAATTTTGTAATTTTGTAAATTTTCAAATTTCAAAATTTTATATTTTCAAAAACTTGAATGTCATCATTTTGTACCGTAATGTTGCATAAATAATACAAAGTATGTACTTAAGGAGTGTTTAGATGTGGTATTTTTAATCATTTTTGATATTTATAATGAAATTTTCATTGGTCGTAGGTAATGTATAGTACACTAATTCGCATGTTATAGTCATTACACGCTCAGATCAATTAAACTCAAGCTTCATCTTCGCGTGTAATGAGCATCATAACATGCCTGTTATGTAAACTACCATTAAATTTGTACCTTGTTAAATTTACAGTTGTGTGCCCTCTTTATTATATGTTTTGTTATATAGTCTGAATCCGGCTTTGAAGTGTTATTAATAAAAAAGATTATTTTCCATTTAGAAACAACCAAAACAAATTAAATTATCCGCAAACGCCATAATGGCACCGACTGAACGGCGGGCGATCGAAAATTGGCTTAATTTTGGTGGATTTCATGAACCCGAAGAATTCCCTATCATATAAGTATAGTGACTTATCTTGTCTATCCCTCCAGATCAGATCTCTACGTTCAGACAGTAAAAGAGCAAGCAAGAGAAATGAGGGGGAGGGAGTATCGATCAATACGAAACTAAACTCCAAAACGACGGAAAGAAAGCGGAAGGGTGGTTGGGGTAAATGCCACAGTCATTTTTTTTTCTGTAAGGCAAAATGGAAACAGCTGGTTTGCAGAGATTTTTAAGAGCAAAGGTGAAAAAGGTAAAGTTTCTTCCAACAAGAAACTGCGAAATGCTAAAAGATTTGAAAAGGATTTATTTTAGTTCAAAATAAGTAAAAATAAAGGACCAATGGCACTCACTATATATGTATATAGTGAAGGAAACGTAGCGACAGCGGTAAAAGGATTTGTGTAGGCATCATATTCCACAATATTAAGAGAAAATAAGATAGAAATCGAAATTTTAAGAGAAATATTTAATATATTACTTAGGGCATTCTCCATGTTATGGGGGAGAATCCGTAACAATATGTCATTTTTTTTAACTATACTAGATCCAAATAGTGTGAGAGAGGATCAATTTCAGATCAGAAGTAAAGAAGAAAATATTAATATATAATGAACACAATGCAAAAAGAAACAATTGATTACGATAAGATCACAATTCCAGTATAAAGGCGCATTTACACAGACAAACTTTCCTTTGATGTTGAAATGCCGACAAACATTTACACGAACCTCTTGAGCAAAATGTTCAAAGAAATGTTCAAGCAAAATCGCGTACAAAAAAACACACGTAAATTTTGGAGAGAATGTTGAGCAAAATTTGTTTGAAGAAATGTTGGTAATAAAAATTTCTTACAAATTTAAATTTTATAGTTTTATGGGAATTCATTGAACTTAACTGAAAATAGAAAGACTAAGTTTTAAAACAAGGTATTTTTAATTAAGTGCTTTCCGACGGAAAAACGATTTGATGTCGAAATTCACGTTTTACCTCATAAGCAACTTCGATTGATCTGATTTTTATAGGGGATATGCCAGTATACTTGTAACTTTTTTGGGGTTGTAAAAAAAACGAGAATCAAAAAAAATAAAAATTGGCACTTATTTATTGCTGTTGCTGGGTTAGGAAAAGATAAAAACCGTAGACTAGTGAGAGGGAGTTCTGGTCAAATGAACATACACACACAAAATTACAGCAGTGTTTGACAGCGCTGCGTTCCGACTGTCTAAACCTCCCTATCCCCCCTCCCCAGGGAACAACTAACTACTCTCCAGAACAGTTCTCTAAAAATATCCACCTGCATTTTAAAAAGTAATTACTTCGAAGACATTTCCGTTTTCTTTTTATAATGAAAGAAAACCAAAAAAGTTAAAGAAAAGAATTAAATGTTATTACCTCCATCATTAACTATTTTAACATTGCATATGACAAAACTGATAGCCAATAATAATGTTTCGCTTGCCGTCGCCTTTTTTTCACAAAAGTTTAAAATAAAAGTTGGTGTTCCATTTTTTTAAAGAATTGAGATCACTGATCAATGATGTAAAATTATATTTATTCTCATCTTTAAAAATATTTTTCCAAAATAGATAGCAATAACTTGCTCAAAAATTTACCCGAACAAAATGTTCAAAGAAAAGCTCACAAAAATGTTCGCGCAAAAAATTTCAGATCTTTTGCACGAGCTTTTATTTGAGCATGTTCGTCTGTGTAATTGCGCCTTAACAAGAGTGGAGGAATTTAGAGTTACCTTTATAATAATACTTAGTTGATCCCAATAGGATCAGGAATGTTTTCTTTTGTTAGTCCTTAATAAAGAATCTCAACACAATCCCAGAGTGCACAATTAAAGATAACATAAAAACAAAAGATCAAATGATCTTGGGTGGAAATAACGAAAATTAAAACCTGGATGATCATCCCAAAAGGAACACACAAAGAACCAAAGCGAAAAAAGAAATAATTAAACGATGTTTCGCTCTGGGTAACCAGCGTGAGCTCGTCAGTAGTTCCACTGGTCACCCTCCCCATACATCATTAAACACCATTATACACTTTGATTTCCAACTTTGAATCACTCACAAATAGGCATCGTTCCGCACTGGTACTTATCCAAGTTACCTGATACGGATTCGTCCTGGCGTGTTAATATTTCCAATAGGATTATGTTGCTAAGGCAATTAAAAATCAAAGAAGAAGTTAAAAAACTTTCAAATCAGTTACATCAACCGAAAGGAATCTAAAATCAAAAGTTCAAAAGATCTTGGGTGGAAATAACAAAAATTTAAACCTGGATGAGCATCCCACAAGGAACACACAAAGAACCAAAGCGAAAAGAGAAATGATTAAACGATGTTTTGCTCTGGGTAACCAGCGTGAGCTCGTCAGTGGTCCCACTAGTCACCCTCCCCATATATCATTAAACACTATTATACACAAATAGGCATCGTTCCACACTGGTACTTATCCAAGTTACCTGATACGGGTTCGTCCTGGCGTGTTAATATTTTCAATAGGATTATGCGCCTAAGGCAACTAAAAATTTAAAAAAAAAGTAAAAAAACCTCCAAACCAGTTACATCAACCGAAAAGAATCTAAAAACAAAAGATCAAAAGATCTTGGATGGGTAGTCCTACTTTTTTGATTTTTAATTGCCCTAGAAGCATAATCCTATTGGAAATATTAACACGCCAGGATGAATCCGTATCAGGTAACTTGCATAAGTACCAGTGCGGAACGATGCCTATTTGTGAGTGATTCAAAGTTGGAAATCAAAGTGTATAATGGCGTTTAATGATGTATGGGAAGGGTGACCAGTGTAACCACTGACGAGCTCACGCTGGTTACCCAGAACGAAACATCGTTTAATCATTTCTCTTTTCGCTTTGGTTCTTTGTGTGTTCCTTGTGGGATGCTCATCCAGGTTTGAATTTTCGTTATTTCCACCCAAGATCTTTTGATCTTTTGTTTTTAGATTCTTTTCTTGTCTGTCGTTCATAAAAATTCCCAAATATATTCCCTTTAAAAAAAGTGTTTCTTTCTTCCATATCTCACATGACTCTAGAAGATGTTTTTGAGATTATTTATTATACTCTCTGTAGCTAGAAAAACTTCAGTCAAAGCTCAAGGAACCTGCAAAATTTCCCCTTACATTTTTCATAATAAAAGCGGGTAAATCAAAAATCAATTCAAAGTTTTCATATACCTATACATAAACAGTTTAACAAATGGGAATCGAGAAATTGGAATGCGGGAAAATTCTATCAAAATGGGTTTCTCGAAAGGCAGGGATATTATTCATTCGACAGACAAGTCTAAACCACTGAAATTTATTGCAGAGGTAATCCTAATAAAGCGTCTAGATAAAGGGCACTAAGATATTCATCAAATGTTTATGGTATTCTGTTCAAATTCCAAAACTTTAACATTCTCTATTTTTATTAAAAATGAGTTACTTGGACCCCCAAAAATATACTACTTATTTACGATGTCTTAAAGTGCGCCACACATTACGGGATCTGTCTCGAGTCACGTTGCAAAGCAAAGTCTCGATTGAAATAGTATCCCGTCTAAATAGTCCCCATACGTATATGTATCAGGCTTGAATTGAAAATCAACGGCATTATGTCAGTGCACTCTTTATTGAATTTTTACCGAAAGGAAGGTGTCTAAGCCAAAAGAACATTAAATCTTGAGTGAGGATACGAAGCTTATCAGCTACAGAAATGAGGAGGTTTATTTATGACTGAGTAAATCAAAATAAAACTGTCATGATCAATTTTCTTTTGCGATTTTGCTTGGCCCTAACCTACACCGGCAGACGCGTCCGATGGGAAATAGAACTTAACAAAATATTTTCTTTTGACTTTTTGGTCATAACTTTAGTTTCTGTGTACCAATTAGGCCAAAAATAAATTTTGTTTACTTGTACACAAAAAGTTAGAATACAAGATACAAAATCAGAAAATTTAATTTAATTTGTCAAGGCTTCTCACAGTTTTTAAATGGCGGAAAAAATCAGCTGCTATCTTTGTGTCGTCATCAGGGTGCTTATTCTTGAATGTGAGAGATGGGAGAATCCCCGGGAGCTCCCGGGGATTGATCCCTAGCTCACGGTCCCCGGTAGAAAATATCCGCATTCTTGAGATATGGGGAGTGGGCGGGTCAATCGAGTCCTTGAAAACACTGTTGCCGGTTTGACCTACCAAACCAACCAAAAATTTTTCTCAATGTACATAAGCTGTTTTTCGTTTGTTGTTATTTTTTACAAAATGGAGTTGCAAAAGAAAACGTGGACAAATCCAGGCCTTTATCGAGCCAACAAAAAGATCTGCTTATAGAATTTGTCTACGCTAGACCGAATATGTACATGGGAACTTTCTCTGCTAGATTCACATATGCGGCAAGCAGTATTTTATGGAAAGAAATATCCGAGTACTCGGACATATTTATGTTCTTGTTTGAAACAATGATGTATTTGAAATTAACTCTGTATTTCGGACTTCCATTGTCTATATTTTATTTATACACGACGTTTCGATCAGAGATTGTACTGATCGAAACGTCGTGTATAAATAAAATATAGACAATGGAAGTCCGAAATACAGAGTTAATTTCATATTTATGTTTTGTTAAATCATAGGGGTTTATTTTGTCCAAAACATCCCTTGGAACCCCTAGTTGTTCCACTCCCAATGAGCATTTTCAGAAACTTCTGGTGACAGATATTTATATAATTATTATAAAGAGGGTTCCATTGATACCCTAGGGTATTTAGAAGTTTCCTACAAGAATTGAGTTTGTATATTTGTTTTATTAAAGGCTCTAAATTGATGGTACCCTAAAGTAACATAAAACTGGCGTTAACAATAGTGGAAATAGACATATTTTTAAAAATTAAAGTCATCGGTTCAAATGTTATATAAATTGGTGTTAACAATGTTTCCACCAACATATTTATAAAAATATAAGTCATCAGTGACAAAAGTTATATAAATTGGTGTTTGAAATCTTTCTGTCATACCACCTATAAAACCGTAAGTAACTATCAATTAAAGATATATAATAGGTTGGTTTTTAAAATGTTGCTATCATCCCACTTATAAAACAACCAATTTATATAAGATAAGATTGAAAATATTTCGAGACACACTTATAAAAACTTGGAAACTCACACACAATAGTTATATAAATTGGTGTCTGTAATATTCTTATGAACTCATTCATAAACCTTTTTTGCCCATAAGGTTTTTTCTATAATGTTATTATTAATTTCTTTATATAGTGATTATAATACAACTGTTTTTAGAACAAAAAAAAACAATTTTAGTTTATTTTGGCAATTATAATAACAAAACAAACAAGATTTTTTAAGGTTAATTTTGTGACATCAAAAGGCGCGTTTTTGAGACATCAAAAGGAGCGTTTTTGCGACATCAAAAGGCGCGTTTTTGCGAGATACCATACCATTATTATCTTGTTTTAATTACATCAATCTGAGAGAGATAAGAGATCCAAATCTTCTTGAGTTGCCGATGACAGATATCGGGATCGAATGCATTTTACACCCGATTCCCACCAGCGTTTCCCATGCGCAGTCACCCACTGGGGACCCACGAATGAGAAACGCATAGATGGGAACCGTGTTTTAGAAAAAGAGAACAATATAGTAACCTTGTTAAGGTTGCAAAACCGCACAGTGAAACGTCGAGCGAATACGGTGATACTGCTGGTCGCCGGCAAATGTGAACACCCCCGAAAAATACTCGCCTGTACACCCTTCGACCCCGCAATCTAACTATATTCTTGAGATAGTTACCTTTGACAGTTATGAGGGCTTGAAGTGCTGGTATGTGTAGTATGCTGGATCTCTCGAGGAATGCATTTAGGAAAAGAGAACAATGGTAACTATGTTAAGCTCGCAGAAACGGACCATCATTGTTCAACACTGCGCCATCTGCAGCCCTTTGTTCCAAGTAGCATCATTTTTTAAAAGGGTCATAAAATAGTGTTTGTCGAGGTAAACACTGGTATAGTTGTATTGTTTTTTTTTTTTTATAGAATTGTCGGAAATTTTCACCATTTTGGATTACAAAAATAGGTTTTTGGCCTAAATAAAAACGTTATTTATGGAGTTTCAACATCTGGTTCAATCGAAATATTGCTTGTTAGGGTTAAGAACAACAAACAAAATTAAATATTTGTCCCAGAAAGAAAAAAACGGGTATGAAAAAAAAACTGATAATTAAATGAATATTTTTTTTCCCGTTCTCTCAAGTATTTTTGGAGCCCATGAAATTTACGAGTGTATTCGAAAACTATACAGTACACACGAGACCGCAGCTGATTTTCAGAGTAGGATGACTTGAAAAACAGCTTTGATTTGACTATAGTATATAAATATTCATATTCCTACTTCAGCTTATCTCACTTTCATTTTTATTTATTTTAGAAGATTGCTAAACACCATTTTATAAATTTTTTTATTGTAAAAAGAAAAAGAATAATACATAACAAGCAAAGGGAAGAAAGATGGAAAAATCTATATTTCTAAATCCATAAAAACCTTTAATTTGTTATGTAGTGTTGTTAGAACAGTCGTAAAACCTTTTTATAATAATCTCTATACTTGAGGGCTAATAAGGAAGTTTTATAAAATCTATATGTTGTTTTTCTATCCATTACTATGTACCATAAATTTTTATAAGCTGGTGTTGAACAGTTATTTTTCAAGTCTTTTTTACTCATTTAAGAGATATATTAGAGGTATAAAATTATCACCAACAATAAATAATATAACTTTTGGTTATTTTATGAAGGTTTTATATTATTTGCTGTAACTTTTATATAGACAAAAATGCTCATTGGGCTGCATCTTCCACGTCTTCCCGAGCGTCTTCCACTACCATATCATTTAAAATTTTGTTGTTGAAGTCTTCAACATTCATTTTACCCTTCTATGATTACGCTTTTACTCATAAAAAACAAAAACAGACAAAATCAATATAAAAATTAGGTTAGAAAATTCGGGGATCGGCCTCTACTACTGGGTCTTACTAAGAGAACATGGCTGCTCTCTTGGGAGCATCTCCCTCTCTTAACTTTTTTTCAAGAATACAGTGTCGCCAAATTTTTAGTAAACCCCGCCTACTTCTCTTGCCTCTTCAACTCCCTACCCGTCAAGAATAAGCACCCAGGTCGAAGAGTGGGACAAAATTACTAGACGTTATTTATTCTACGGACTGTACAGACTACAGGCCCACATACAGTGCGGTCCATTTTTATGTAGACAAAACCTAACCTCAATGACCCACTGAATCAAACCAGGGTTGAAAGTTGAAAGAAATCCAAATGCGCAAGATTGTTGTTGTTGTCACATTTAAAGTTTTTAGGATGGGTTTTTTTCTCAGAGAAATTTTGGAGGTAAGAGTATTTGTTTATATTTTGGCCATGAAAGACTCGTGAAAATAAAATTATTTGAAAATATCTTACAATTGTGCCACCAGAAAACATAGTTTGACACGCATTCTTTTTCAATGTAGGCACTTTTTGACATTGACATTTTATAATAATTATAATTATCTTTATTTTTGGCTAGACAAGGCTGGAAATGTGGATAAACATGTTGAATTGTTACGTTTATGAAAGTGATGTTTTTATCCCTCAAATTATAAATAAAAGTGTGCAAAAAAAAGTTTTATGAAATTTTATTAACAATATTATCAGCAGACATGATAAAAGTAAAATTAAAGAAAACTTTTCGCCCTGGTCCAACTGTCTGTTTAGGGAAACAAAATTACCAAATGTCAGATCGAAAATTCTCGTTGACAGTTGACGTCAATTAAATCCGTATAAACTTCGAGTGAAAAATACTGTACTGCCCAGGAATACAAGGAATGCAGTACCCAGCAAACATTTCGCAAGTACAAAAATAGCACTAATTTGGAACAAGGCATTTTACAATATTTGTACAATTTGTGCTGCAATGCGTTCCAACAATACAAAAAAAGCGTAAATATTGCACTGGTATAAAGTACTTTAATCAGAGTACTAAAATATTGCTTTATTTGTAATGGCACCGCAAAGTGCAGCATCAAATGTACAAAAATATTAAAATGCCATGTTCCAAAATGTGTACTGGTCACAAAATTGTGTAACAAAATTACGTTTTATTGTAGATTTTTTTTTTATTTCATACACAATTGTGTTACACACAGATATTTTTTTACGCTTAGGGTTACCAAAAATTAATTTTGTGTGTGATGCTGATGCTTCGTTATTTAAAATTTAAAGTTAAATTCAACATATTTAGTTGAAAACTTATGATACCATTATGGTAAAGCCATGATGGTAATTTAAGGCTTCAAATATTTGATCAAAATTTAAGGTGTAACGTTTTTGTTTAAACAATTTTGATTATGTTTTTCACATTTTTGTGCCATAATTTGGCACACATGTTAAGGCTTTCTTTCCAAACTTACGAATTCTAGAATAAAACACTCACATTTTTAAAGTTTCCACTGTTTTTTTAGCGTTCGAAAAAAGTACTGCAAAAAAACATTTTTTCTCTGTGAAAATGAAAAATATTTGAGGTTGTTGAAGAGAGACAGCAGCCTATAAAAAAGTATTTTGGAGAAAGATGAAAATAATTTAAGGCAATTGTTCTGTCATCTTGAGTGGTGTCGTGGATATGATTTTTATTTTGCCATTTTTATACAAAAAATAGCAAAAATTGTAATTGTTCAAAGCGTAAAATATATAAGACATGTGGTATTAATTTCTTTCAATCAAAGTTCTTTACAGTCTTTAAATTTACCAAAGGTATAAGTGTTTTTAGCACATGTAAAAATAATTTAACAGGTATTTAACTAAATTATTTTAAAGTTCATCATGGCTCTAATATTACACTCAATTAAGAATTACTGTGACAGTGCCAATTTGGCTGAAATGACAAAACATCCAATAGGTTTTTCATTTGAAATCGAAACAAAAACTGTGCCAAAATCACCTATTTTTTTTAGGGTATACTTTTGTGTTTCTGACAAAAACACAATGTTATCTGGGGATTTTACACCGAATAAAAGGCCGAGTTTTCCCCAAATAAAAGGCCTTTTTACATAATTGTATAGTCTGAATATATCGGACTTTTCTAAAAGGGCTTCCTTTCAACAGGCTCAAAACAAAGTTTCAGGCAAGGGAAAGCCGAGGGAATAACGTAGTGAAACAAAGCAAACATGTGGAGAAACAATTTCAAAAGCATTTGATTTGTTGGCAATTTTTCCCTTCAGCTTACTGGATACCATTTTTTTTTAATTTTCCAAAATTTACAGGGGGCAGGTAATATTGTTTTTTTGAAAGCATAAGACAATGATGTTTTTGAAATTAACTCTGTGTTTCGGACTTCCATTGTCTATATTTTATTTATACACGACGTTTCGATCAGTACCATCTCTGATCGTCTTCAGGTGCAAACTACAATCTATTCCTATGGCTACGTACTTATATACTATGGAAAATCAATCAACCGTGAAGTTTAAGAAGTTGACTCTGACCAATGAGGGGCTTCCAAATATTTGGAATTTCAACACTTGGTTTACTGAAAATACCCTGATTCCGCCCAATAAAGGCAGCTTCAAGGAATTTTCGTTTCTTCCAGTGTGACTCCTTGTGCAAAACCTTTGCTTCTGTTCACTTTATTCGGTGTTGTTTTGACCATGCTTGTTCGGCGATTCCTGATTTCGTTGTTTCACCTTTTTAGGTATTCGTCTGATGTTCCTTAAGCCTAACAGATAGTGGTCTTTTTGTTTCGCCTATGTATGATTCACCACACTTGGTAAATGCATTCCTTCTTTTTTTGTTCTCCAGTCTTGTTTTACTAAGAAGGCTTCGAATTCTGTTATTAGGTTTAAAAGCTGTTTTAATATTAAAGTTGTTGGCTCCTCTTCGAACTTTCTCTGATACTCCTTTAATGTATGGAATTGTAAGGAATGCATTTGCCTGGTTTTGGTTTTGTAATCACTGTCCTGTTTGCTGAAATTTAGAAATAGTCTCTGTTATCAGTTTAAGGCTGTAACCATTTTGCTGCAGATCCTTGTTACAAATTTGAACGGCTCTGTTATACAAAGTTCTTATCATGCCTCGTTTGGTTGTAGCACAATGATTTGAACGTTGATTTAAATATTGTCCTGTGTGAGTGGGTTTACGATAGACTGTTGGTCCTTATTTCTACTCGTTTGACAAGTACATCAAGAAAAAGAATTTGACACTTTAGCTCTGACTCCATTGTGATCTAAGTGGTGTAGAAATTCTGAAAGTTGTTGGTCATTCCCGGTCCAGACAATAACAGTGGGATTTACTAAGATCTAAAATAGTACCCCCCACAGGTCTAAATATTTACACCTCTGGGGGGTAGTAAATGTTAAAACCAATTTTCAAAAAACACTTACCCATACAGAAAAGACGCAAAGTGATTGATTATTTTGTATTGTTATTGCAAAATACCACTAAAAAACTGCTTTTTTTCTCAAAATACGCCATATTTTAGAAGAAAGTGCCCTAAAACTATTTTTTTTTGACAGGTTTCAAAATGGCAAATGGCGAATACGTCAAAAACTTCGCACATAATAGCTTCATTATTTGTGTTTGAGGTTGGTGTTTTTTTTAGACCACCTTGGGGAGGTGGTTTAAATTTATAGCCCCTAGAAAGGATTGTTTTGTGGCATTTGGTAATAAGTTCGTTTATAATTTCCCAAAGTAACCGTTTTAACAAGGATTAATTTACCTTATTTAATATCCCAAGTTGTTCATTACCCAATAAAACACCTCCTATTTTGTCCAGACAAACGCCATATTTTTAACCCGTTTTCAGCACACAAAATATATTTATGAGGGCACTACGAGGCAAAACAAACATAAATGAAGGTCACTGATTATGCACGAAAAATATACCAAACAAAAAAATCCAAAACAACTATATTAATTTATTTACAAACTGAAAGTAAAACATTGAGGTTATCTAAAAGCTCAGTCAAAAAACTTGCCTTACTCAAAGCCCACTCATTTTAAAGCTGTAGCTTTCATCAGTAGAGGTTGGTGCAAGCCAAGGTGCCAGCAGAGGTAAAAGATCCGAACTCGCGGTTTGTGATTGAACGCAGCGCTAATATTTTTAAACTGAAATTTCGACAGTGACAGAAATGTAAAAAAAACTTGAATTTAAGTTTTTTAATACATTTCATAAATAAAAATATCTTTTAAATAAATACAAAATTAATCTACTCCTTATTTTATTATTACTCATCTAAATCGTTGTGTGACATCAAGTATTAATTGGAAAAATTAATTAACAAGGGTAAGTTTTAATTAGTGTGACATATAACCCCAATGTTAATTTATTCTACAGAGTTTTTACTATTTAAACCCCGCGTGGGTTTAAATCTTTTAATTTTCTTTTCTTCTAAATTGAAAATTTCCTCTTAAATCGAACAAAAGATTGTCTTAAGATGATTATTTAATAACCCAATTTATTAAAATTCTTCTTATAAATCAAACTACGTCCAAAGCTCAAGGAGGGTTCATTTAAAATGCTGAAAATCAAAAATTTCACTTAAACTTAGAACCGTTAAAATAGACTAAACTGTTTTAGTAAATCCCACTGTTAAAGTCTAACCAACATATCTCAGCCAGAGCTTAGTTTTATATGTTGCGGTATTAACCGCGTGTGATTCGAACCGCTCCATATAAATATTGGCCACCACTGGCGAAAGCGATGAACCCATTTGCAGACCGTCATCCTGAGCATAAAACCTCCATCTTTCACCTGAAAATAAGACTTATGTAGACAACAACTTCATCACTCGTTCCTGCTCATAAAGGGATTTGTCATCAACCAGTCTCTGTCTAATAATATCTGGCAAATAATCACTATCGGGTGAGACTTTCGACATCAAAACTGACAATCTATCCTCGGGTCCTAAAACAAAAGATTTAAGAATAATAACAAAATGGTTGGAATTTTCTACAAATGAAGCGGTCTTGCCTGCAAGAGGAATCGTCGAACATGCATGGTCAAAACAACACCGAATGAAGTGGAGAGAAGCAAAGGTTTTGCGCAAGTAGTCACACTGGAAGAAACGAATACTCCTTGAAGCTGCCTTTATTGGGCAGAATCAGGGAATTTTCAGTAAACCAAGTGTTGAAATTCCAAATATTTGGAAGCCCCTCCTTTGGCGGAGCCAACTTGTAGATTGTACTGATCGAAATGTCGTGTATAAATAAAATATAGACAAAGGAAGTCCGAAACACAGTTAACTTCAAATTCAAGTTTTACCTGCCCCTATATATATATATATATATATATATATATATATATATATATATATATATATATATATAAACGAAAAAATTGGCGATTCCAGCGATTTTTAAATTATTAAATTTTAATTTCTTTGATGATAACCCCATTTCCCTAATATTTAATTTTGCACTCCTACTTTGAAGTTTTTGCACCAAACTGAAGCAGCATTTTAAAAGAATTTTGAAATTTTGTACGCCTATTAATAAGCTTCTCGAGGAGATTTCTGTGAGGAGTACAAAAATTTCATAAAAGGTGGGGAGGGGGCTAAACGGTTGAAGATGATGATGATTAATTTGTGAGTGTGCCAGTCTGGCACTGCCCACTGCGACCACTAGCGGGTCTATTGTGGCTCACTTTTGAGATTGTTTGTTGCTACAGAATATTCAGCCTCTTTAAAAGACTCGAAATTTGCTTTAGTGAAGCATCTTTCAGATCCAGCGTGTCAATCTGTGGTTTGTCGAAAATAAGTTGACGTTGACGTGCAATGGCCGGACACTCGCATAGCGCATGTCTGGCCATCTGGTCCTCCTCCATACAGAGCCTACATTCGGTTTCCTCACTTATGCAATGATACTTTCAGCTTGCAGTGTCCGGCATATACATCAACCGGCCGTTTTCTTGCAGGGTTCTGTAATGAACTCTTTGGAATGTGCCAGTCGTGGAAATTCTCTACATTATTGGTGGAACTTATTCTTCAACCAATTTGAGAGAGCACTGTTGATTGTGAGGGCTGGTTCGGGGCCAACCAAGTCATCGGAGGCCGCTTCGCGCGCCAACGGGTCGGCAGTCTCATTTCCCCGATGCCTAGAATGTCCCGGAATCCATACCAGCGACACAGTGTTTATTTGCCCAAAGGATTCAGTGTGTCCTGGCAGCTCCTAACGGTTCTCGATGAGCACCAAGAGGAGGCCTTAAGGGCAGCTTGACTGCCGGAGAGTATTTTTATTGATCTGTTGTGCCAGTTCTGATCTATCATCCATTTCAATGGCGAAGAAGTCCGCCTGGAAGATTGTAGCCATCTGTCCAATAAGCTCCGGATTCAACGCCCGAAGACATTTTGTATCCGTCAGGGTACCAGCAGCTATCTTCACTTGAGAAAGGTATTCTGTTGGCTAACCCGGTTAGTCGAGAAGCCTTTTGAAGCTTAATTCTTACATATCGAAAGAAGGATCGATCACTTGAAAGCCAATGCAAATCAACTGGAAGTCAAACGATCGTTGAAATTTGACACCATTTAAGAATTAGCCCCCTGAGTTTTTTCGGGGACCTTTCGAATTATATGGTAAACATTTTTAGGAAATTATAGGGGTACAGGCCGGCAACAAGCTATCCCTCCCTCATAAAAAATGACTACAGTTACTCGTGGGCGAGTATGCAAAATTTTTGGCTTTTAATCGCAAACTTGACTGACGCCCTATACTATAGCGATTTATAATAATGTGTATTTTCTTTTTTTTTTAGCAAAAATCATCCTATTCTATGTCATCTTCTATGCCGTTTTGACGGCATTTTTCGCAGCCATGTTAGCCGTATTTTATCAAACATTAGACTTGCACGTTCCAAAATGGCAGTTAGACAGTTCGTTAATAGGAAGTAATCCAGGTATGTCCGCACTCTCGACATTTTATTATTACAGAACAGGTCCCCACAA
This sequence comes from Oxystoma pomonae, assembly GCA_963921995.1. Lineage (NCBI taxonomy): Eukaryota > Metazoa > Arthropoda > Insecta > Coleoptera > Brentidae > Oxystoma > Oxystoma pomonae. The sequence goes on along the minus strand of OY998166.1, from coordinate 84,985,897 downwards.
CGAAGGGTTTGCAAAAAAAAACTCCGGTAGCGTTAATGGGGGCGTACTGGTAGTGTACGGGCATATGTCGATATTTTCTATCCAGTGAGATTTTTTATGAAGGGGTTTTGTAACTATGTGGGATTGATAGCTCTTTAGTCACACAATCAAGTGTTACCGGATGTTTTGTTCGCATCCGTGTAGAAGGGGTTGATATGACGACATCTTTCAAGATGGCGGCCAAAAATTATAAAAAATACAAATTTTGCATCCGGGGAATGACTATACTCGTTTCCATATAACTCGAGGACGAGGATTGCAAAAAATTTACTTTTAAGGTCATCCGACCCTAAATGAACCTGAAAATCGCAAAACACAAAATTTTTGCCATTTTCCCTTCAAAAAATCTTAAGAATTCGACGTTTTGTCAGACCAACTTCAAATGTACCTCAAACTATTAGGCATGTATGTCAAATTCGATCCTTAGAGTTTGATGCAGTTTGAAGCTTCATGACCTTGAAAAATACCCCAGCAAAATTAACAAATTGCAAAAATAACATACTAAAGGGCGCTATTCATCAATTATTAAAGCCAAGAAAACCAAATTGGGTAACAAAGATAAGAAGGTCACGTCCAACAATTTTGTTAAAAAAAATTGGTTCAGCTATGACGCGTTTCAATATGGCGGCTGATATCTCAAAATAGAGACCTATAACCACATTTTATATTATCCAATTACATAAAAAAGTAAAAATAAAAAGGTTGCCACCAATTCTTGTTGACTTATCTCTGCTTAATATGAAAAAAAATTAGTTGATGTATCACCTTGATTGACCTTGAAAATTGCATGTAAAATTGAAAAACCAGCTTTTTGTAGTGTTTTTTTTACAATTTATAACTATGCAAAAACTTTTAAATAAACACTTAATTTTAAACGTCTCTACCATTTCTTTTGATCTGGCGTCCCAGATTTTTATGCTATACCCCGGTAAAAATGACCTATATGCGTGTTGTTTTTAGTTTCGGGACTGTGAATTTTATGTTCTACTCACTCGTCTAGCCAACAAAGTCATTTAAATTACCTATAAAAGAGTTAGCAGAAATTAGATATACATTACCATATTCTGGACCAGCTGTTTTAGATGCGATTTTCCAAAATGGCGGTCGAAAAATCATAAAAAATACAATTTTTGCAACCGGTGCGTAAATATACTCGATTTCATATAACTGGAGGACGAGAATTCCAAAAAAAATCACTTTCAAGTTCATCCGACCTCAAATGACCTTGAAAATCGCAAAAAGCACGATTTTTGCCATTTTCCCTTTAAAAAAATATCCATAATTTAACATTTTGTTACACCAACATCTGGAACGCCAGATCAAAAAAAATGGTAGGGAGGTTTAAAATAGTGTTATTTTATGGCTAAAATGATATTTTCATCTCCAGCACTTAAAGTTTTTGCGTAGTGGTAAATTGGAAAAACACTACAAAAAGCGGGTTTTTCAATTTTACATGGTATTTTCAAGGTCAATCAGGGTTATGCATCAACCATACTTTTTTTTTTCATAGTAAGCGGAGATATGTCAACAAGAATTGATGGCCAGTTTGTCATTTTTACTTTTTTACGAAATTGGATAAAATAAATTGTGGTTATAGGTCGCCATTTACATATATCAGCCGCCTTATTGAAACACGTCATAGCTGAACAAAATTTTTAACAAAATTGTTGGACTTGACCTTCTTACGTTTGTTCCAAATTTGGTTCTCTTCGCTTGAATAGTTGATGAATAGCGCCCTTTAGTATGTTATTTTTGCAATTTGTTAATTTTACTGGGGTATTTTTCAAGGTCATGAAGCTTCAAACTGCATCAAACTCTAAGGACGAATTTGGCATACATGCCTAATAGTTTGAGGTACATTTGAAGTTGGTCTGACAAAATGTCGGAATCGATTATAATCATGACCTGGTTGCGAAAGTTGTATTTTTTATGACTCTTGGCCGCCATCTTGAAAGATGACGTCATATCAACCTCTTCTACAGATGCGAACAAAACACCGGTGTGACTAAAGAGCATTCCCACATAGTCACAAAAATTCTTCATTAAAAATCCCACGGACTTACACATGCCCCTTCACTATAAATAGCAATTAGGAATGGACACTCCCTATAATTAATAATTAATAATATTAATTATTAATAAAAGTTAATTAGATATTGTAATGACCTATATCAACTAGCCTCATCATTTGGGCTTTTTTTTTCTTCACAGAAAGTTTGTTTAAGATGAGATTAAAAAACCCTGCCATTTTCTTATGGCACTGGCGCACTAAGAGGGGGGGTTTTTACGTTTTTTTTATTATTTATCCTTAAACCCCCCGCCCCGAAGTCAATTCCTGGGTGCGCTAGTGCTTATGGGGGATGTGTCTCGGTTAATTTTTTTTTTATATTTTAATATTTTATAGAGGGTGTCACTTTCTTTCCCCAGTATGTACAGGGTGAGATAGAAATTAGACTTAAAGTTACAAAAAAGGCCGTTTTTTCCTAATAATAATGGTTTCGGCAGATCTGATTCAACACATAACGACCTACATTTTTGAAAACAGTACTAATGTCCGTATGTGTGCAGGGTAAGCCAGAAAATACGTCTGAAATTGCTCAAAATCCCTTATTCAAATTGTCCTTACAAATAAACTACCAATCAGTCAACACTTATTTATTTGTAATGTTATTCTACGGTCCACAACTAACATTTTTTTACCTAAATTTCAGGTATTGTAGGTACCCAAGGCACCTTCAAAATTACTCTAAATCGCTTAGTTCTAAACAAGAATAGACCCATCGAGTCAGGATTTTGAAAAAATAATTTTGTTAGCTACCAACTTTCGAAAGTATACAGAGTACACCACTAAAAAAAAACAATTCCGTTGCTTAGCTGGTGGGGTTATAACGGTGTATTTCGCGAGTGTCTTAACCTCCTTTTAGCGTATTCTGTATAAATTCAAAAGTTTGTATTTAATAAAACCATCATTTTTTTTAAGTCCTGTTTGGGAAATAAAAATTATTTTCAGTTTTACTACACTTTTAAAAGTCGAGTTTTATAATTGCTTGACTTATTCTGTACAGGGTGGTCCAAATTCGAAAGGCCTCTATAGCTTTGAGCTTTTGCAGCATAGTTAGCCCAAAACTAGTATACATGGGCTCGATTTTCAAGAGAAGTCGAAAACTATCAACCGCATTGCGATATGTCAAAGCGTTTCTGAGCTACAGGGTGATTCTCAAAAATGTGCGATTTTAAAGGCCTTCTACAACTTTTTTATTTGTAAAGATAAGAGATTTTCATTAAAAACATTTTTTGAAGATTTTTTAAAGGCAAATCTACCTGTTTTACCGATTTTCTCTTAAATCCTTTAGTTCCCGAGATATCACACAAAGTTATATTTATTTAAATGGGATACCCCAATTTTTCTAAAAAAATCAGTTTTCTAATAAAATTTCCTGTCGAACGATGTGCCATACACCTATTTTTATTAAATAGTTTAAAAGATATTTGCATATTTTGATATTTACCATAGTAGGCGCTGTGCGCGCCCTAAATGTGTAAATAAAATTTTTATTAATTAAACTATGTAACACCTAAAATCTACATCTAACAATTTTCTTTAATTCTAAAACAAATGCTCAAATTGACGGCCGTTTTCTTGTAAACATATCCTACATCTTCTCTTGACGCTATTTTCTGCATTAAGAAGTTCTACCGCACGAAGTGCCTCTTCCAATTTCCTTCTAGTAGTTGGGCGATTTCGAAATACAAGGTCTTTGACTCTCCCCCACAAAAAGAAGTCGCAAGTGGTCAGGTCTGGAGACCTGGGGGGCCAATATATAGGACCTTTATTTCCGATCCAGTTTTCGGCAAACACAATATTTAGCAAATTAGTAATGTCTCGTGCACTGTGAGGAGGTGCACCGTCATGTTGAAAGTATAGCTCATTATTTACATCAAAAATATATGGCCCAATAATTTGTCCTCTGTAGATGCCTACCCATACCTTAAAACTGAACCTTCCCTGATTCGCTTGTTCCACCATAATATGGGGATTTTGGTGTTTCTAGTAATAGCAGTTATATCTGGTGAATATTCCGTCACTAGAAATCGTTGCCTCATCCGTCCCAATAACTTTTCTGGCAAAATCGGGGTCTTCTTGCTTTTATTTAGGTACCACCTGCAAAATGCTCGTCTTGGAGCAAAATCTCGTTGTCGGGGTCGATAGGGCCTAAACTTGTGTTTTTTAGGCACCCGAACGGCATTGCTGCGTGGAATTCCAGTGTTTCTCTCCATAGCCCTGGTGGAAGTATTCGGGTTAATTTCTATTTCTCCTAGAATCGTTAGTTCTTCCAACTCTCTATCTCTGGCTAGGTTTCTATACGTCCTTAGCCGCGGTTTTGTAAAGGATCCGTATTCTTGTAGATGACGTTTTAACTTAAAAAAATATTTTTGAGCTAGGTTGCCTTCTTTCCGGATATCTCTGGAAATATAGATTTAACGCCGTCTGTCGATTTTTCTTACTTTCAATATAACATTTTATCATGTCGTACTTTTCAAAGTTTTCAAACATTTTTATATCTTGACGAAGACGCCACTTTTGACACTTGGGACTCGTTTATCATGGCAATTGTTTTTATTTGATCATAGCTACCTAGATAGATACCCTAAAACTGCATAGGTCAGAGTTAAACACAACCTACTACGGTAATTATTAAAAATTGCAGATATCTGTTTAACTACTTAACAAAAATAGGAGTATGACAACACACACACAGGAAATTTTATTACAAAACTAATTTTTTTAAAAAAATTGGGGTAATCCATTTAAAAAAATCTCGTGAACTAAAGGCTTTAAGACAAAATCGGTGAAACAGATAGATTTTTCCTTAAAAAATTTAAAAAAAATGTTTTTAATGAAAATCTCTATCTCTACAAATAAAAAAGTTGTAGAGGGTTTTTAGAAACGCACATTTTTGAGAATCACCTTGTAGCTCAGAAACGCTTTGACATATCGCAATTCGGTTTTTAGTTTTCGACTTCTCTTGAAAATCGAGCCCGTAACATGTACATTAGTTTTGGGCTAACTATGCTGCAAAAGCCCAAAGCTATAGAGACCCCTCGAATTTGGACCACCCTGTACATATTCGATGAGGGTTATCACAGTTAAAAATATTTGCTGGGTTCTAGAATTATATAAGCAATAAAAATTAACTGTCCCTTAGTTATCCGTTTATTTAAACGTTAGATCAAGTTTAAAACCAAGAGATCTGGAGCAATTTCAAAAATATTTCTTGACTCACCATGCATACGATATCCGGAATTCAGGTAATTGTTGTGGTCTGTAGACTAACATTACAAAAAATAATGAATAAGTGTTGCCCGATTGGTAGTTTCTTTATAAGGACAATATAAAAAGGTTAAAAAAGCGAATTTTGTATGTTTTGGCGTACTCTGTGCATATGTAAAAGTTTATCGCTCATTTTGGATGCATCCTTTATAGGATATCAAAAACCATTTTTTTTCACAGTTCCTACAAGCGGCAAATGTGTTTCTAAAATAAGGGATTTTGAGCAATTTCAGGCATATTTTTTGGCTTACCCTGTACACATACGGACCTTAGTACTAATATTAAAAATGTGGTGCGTTATATGTTGAATCAAATTTGTAGAAACCATTAATACTATCTTTAGTTTTTAGATTTTGAGCTATTTCAGGCATATTTTTTGGCTTACCCTGTACACATACGAACATTAATACTAGTATTAAAAATATCGGTCATTATGTGATGAATATTTTGGGAACCTGTACATTTTGGGAAAAGTGCCCAAGACGAGAGTTGCTAATTGGAACCCGCTCCATAACATATTAAAATATTCAAAAAAATTTACCCAAAACACATCCCCCATAAGAAAATGGCAGGTTTCTTTGTTTACTAAACAAACTAAACTAAAAAAAATAATTAATTAATGATTCAATCAAGTGGTCTGCGATTTTGTTATTCGCTGCATTCAAAACATTTTTTTCTGCAGCATCTTTGGTCCATTTCAACAACTCATTTCTATCCACAGGGACATTTTTAAACCATCCTGTGCTGTTTGAACAGTTCCATATTAGATTCACCGTCAAAAATAATCTTTTCGTCGCTATGTTCGGTAAACGTTTGGATAAAAGAACAAAAAACAGGCGGGACAAAATCCTGGCCTTTTAGTATTCGGGACCAGCCACTTACTGTCGCTCATCTTTTTCGCAACTCTCTGAGCTGTTTTGTTGAACATAGGGTTCTATTCTATTCTTCCTGCAACAAAAAAAAAATACGTACATTTTGAACTTTTCTGATGTGGAGAAGCTACACATAAAATTACAGCATTTTTAATAATTAAAGAATTTTTAAAAATTTGTAGAAAGTTTTAGTTCGAAAGTACCAGTATTTACTCCATCGTTGTCGATTGACTTAAAGTAGTGGAACAGGCAATTATTGGCAGCTTCTGCTTTTAAGTAGAATTTTCACTGTAAGCTAGTTCGCGTATTTTCATCCCACACCAGCAACATATTGTAGTACTCATCCATTTTTAAGGAACTAGAGCTGTTCTTCTTCCTTACCCTCTTGTTTCAATGTCTTTTGAATAGATCGAAAATAATACTAAGTTCTTTAAACAAACTTTTCCTGTAGCTTTTTCGCTACAACGGTCCACATAACCTTCACACATTATTCCTTGTATTCCTCACCATTTGATTTTCGCATGTTCCATACCCAGTCTTTCAAAATCAAGTTGCAGTTTGGTCGATCGTGTACCTCTTGAGCGAACAAAACTCCAAAAATTGCCTCTAAATTGAGGCGTGCATTCTAGTTGTCTTCACAGGAATGCTCTTCTCCACCCAGAGTTTACCTCGTCACAGTTTTGCGAAAATTTTGATTCAAATTGCAAGCGTTCTTTTGCTTCACTCGTCAGTTTTCATTATGTCATCGATTGCCGGATTGTGAACTTTTGTTTGACGAATTAATTTTAGGTATTCGTCTGCGAAAAAGACCTCTTCTGCCTTCCAATTTTTTCCCCTATTATTATTAATTTCAAGAGTTCATATTTGTCATTTCTTAAAATTTGGCCAAAAAAATCGAGTTTACGCCTTTTGAAGGTGACTGAAACTTCAAGATCATTAGCACCACATCTCGAATGTCTACACTTATATTTGCACATTGCATCAGTTAGTGTCTGGCTATGCTACACACTAATTTAATTTTGATAAAAGATTATATTATCTGACCTGTTTAATTCTTTCAGTTCCCATTAAGCTGGTAATCCATGTATTTGTTGGAATCGATGTGTTCAACTTAATGGCAATTTACTTCTTGTATCCCTTTAACGTTTTTTTCATTGGACTTATGACACATATCTTAGGTTGTTGATTGCTATGCCGTTTATAGTCAGACCCTTTTTCTCTCAAAGTTGTGAAGTGCGTTCTACATTATTTTATTACTGTAAATATGAAACTCTAGCGGAGACCACGATACACTTAACATAATGTTCAGTGTATCGCGGCGGAGACAATATGCATGGCAAACAACTCTCTTTATTTGTACCTCTTTGACGGACAGTTAGCCGCCAACTTTAATTTGAATTGCCTTGTTGTCACCCAAGATCTATTGATCTTTTCTTTTTAGATTCTTTTCGGTTGAAGTAAGTGATTCGGAGGTTTTTTAACTTCTTTTTCTTCTTTCTTTTTTGTTTTAATTGCTTTAGGAGCATATTCCTATTGGAAATATGTATTAACACACCAGCACGAACCCGTACCAGGTGACTTATAATAAGTACAAGTGCGGAACGATGCCTATTTGTGAGTGATTCAAAATTGGAAATCAAAGTGTACGATGGTGTTAAATGATGTTTGGGGAGGGCGACTAGTGAAACCACTGATGAGCCCACGCTGGTTACCCAGGACGAAACATCGTTTAATTATTTCTCTTTTCGCTTTGGCCTTTTGGATGTTCCTTGTGGGATACTCATCCAATTTTGAATTTTCGTTTTTCTACCCAAGATCATTTGATCCTTTCTCTTTAGATTCTTTTCGGTTGAAGTAACTGATTCGGTTTTTTAACTTCCTTTTCTTCTTTCTCTTTTGCAATCATTTTTAGGTTTTGATTATCCAGATCCACTTCTTTAAGATATTTTATAAGCCTTTTGTGTTGGACTGTATCAATAGCTTTCTCATCATCCATGAAACAGGCATATACTCGCCTCAAAACAAGACCATTGAAGTAAGATTTGAATACCAAATAAGGCTTGTGTCTCTTCCATAACGAATTCGCATTTTCCTTAAATCCTTTAAGTAATTACTACACTCCTTTGCTGAAAGTTTTTAGACAGTGTACCAAACTTTGACATGAGTATTCAGCTAATCTTGGTTTTATACGAGCTTCTACACTTTTGTGTATGCATGTATTGTATATTTCGTCTTGCCTTGCCGCTATTCTATTTTTTGTTAAAGATATTGCGTGTTATACTTCTTCTGGTATTATATTTATGCACTGGTTTGAAAATTCCTCTGGATGTTTGGACCGATTATCACTAAATAGATTTTCTATGTAGTTACACCATTCCATTAAACTTTCGTTGATATCAGGTACGATTTTGACTTGTTTGTCATCAAGGATTCCAGCAGGTCTTTTATTAAATAATCCGGCCGCCTCCTTTATTCGTTTGTGTAATTTAAAAATCTCATGATAAGCATCCAAATCTTCTATTTCTTAACATTCTTGTATTATCTGGCGTTGGATATGTTTACTTTTTTCTTTAAAAAGATAATTTAACAAAATTCAATTCAATAATAAAATTACACATTATCAGGCTAAAATTTTTATTTTATTATTTTTATCATTTCAGGATTAGGCTTTCGGCCAATGCCGCCGGCGATCAACGTAGAAAGTACGTTAATTTGGTATAAGGCCGGAGATACCAAAAACATAGACCATTGGGCTGGTGAACTCGACAAGTTTCTAGAAAGTAAGTATAGTTGCGTTTTTTCCGCAACGCTGCGTTGACGTTGGACAACGCGAATATTTTTTTGTTTGGTGGAATTAAGATGTGTTCACAGGCAACTAAATACATATTTTTAAACAATTTTTTAAGTTTATTCTTAAAATCATTTGTGAAACTGGGATAGAACTATTACTTTTATTTATTTTAATCGGCAAATTTGTCCTAATTTAAACCTTTTTGTATCTCCTACCATTTAGGAGATTCCCATGGTGGGCATCAAATTTGGAACACCCTTTAGTTCACTAAAATATAATTAGCTATATATGGGCGCTGACCTAAAATCGGTTCCATTTTTTGTTAAAGAAGAACGCAAGGTGGCTATGCCCATGTGCACGGGTTCGGCTTGACATGTAAGTCGAGCTTAAGCTTTAGTTTTGGTTTGCAAGGGTGTGGAATATCATGTAAGTGGCACTTAAGCTGTAGTTAAGATAAGCCGTAGAATTACTTCGGCTTAAGCGCATTTTTAGGTTATTTGAGGTATTTTTTGTTTTCAAACAAAAGCCATTAATTTTAGGAGTTTATAAAATTGTTTGTTGCTTAAAATGGAACTTATTCGGGATGACGAAGAAGATGAAGAATAATTAACGGAATACCAAGAAGGATTTTTCAAAGAATGGATCATTTCAAAACTTTTGTTAAAGATGCCTTTTACAAAAGGTTTAGGACGCTCAAAAAAAATAATGTTTTTAAAACTTTGCACAATACTCAAAAGCAAACTTTTTTCGCTAAGGGAATAATTCACCTTTTTTTCGCAAAATCGTTGCAAAGAAACTCAAAAAGGGGTTGGGTTGGTCTGGTGGTGTAATAATAAATAGTCAGGTTTTATAGTTGACCAATTATAGTAGTTTTATTTGCCTTTTCCCCCATATAATCATAAATCATCAATAAAATTCGTTTTTTTTTAAACAACCTCAAATTTTACGTTGCTTTTTGACAGCTGACAGGTAATAATCATGGTCACTACACAAAAACACAAAATGATGCAAATAACTTCCACGTTGCCAATAATTTCCTCACTTTTTCTAAGTGGAACATTTTCTGAACTTTTGCAAACCAAGTAAATCTCAAGTCTCACCCTAAGTTCAAGCGGCACTTGAACAGGTGGAGGAGGTAAGGGGAATTGGTGCACACGGGCATTAGAGTGAGTTTGGTTAATATTTCATGATGTTTCCCTACAATTTTTGATTTGTGTTCCGTCTCATTTAAAGGATGTGTAAGCTCTTTTAATTTACAATCAAATTTTAGTCTACAACAAGTCGAACAACCCGCACCACAACAAATTGCAAAAATGCGATCCGTTCAGAGCACCGGAACCAGGTAAAGTGTGCGACGTCAGTGTGAACCAAGAGTGGTACCCCTGTGTCGCAAGCAACAGATACAACTACAACAATACCAAGGAAAACCTTGGGGGACCATGTATATTCTTAAAATTGAATAGGGTAAGAGTTCAACAATATCGGCTAAAAGAAAATAGACACAAATATTCGCAGTGCGGGTTGCAAGCAGTATTTTAGGTTCAGTAAACTAATAGTACAGGAATCTTAACCTTTGAAATTGACTCTGTGTTTCGGAATTCAATTATCTATATTTTATTTATACACGACGTTTCGATCGGTATAATCTGTGATCGTCTTCAGGTGCAAAATACAATCTATTCCTAAGACTACGTACTAATATACTATGGGAAATCACTTAACGGTGAAGTTTAAGAAGTCCAAATATTTGGAATTTCAACACTTGGTTTACTGAAAACACCCTGATTCTGCCCAATTATGTTACTTAGGTGGTGAAGAAAGTCTGGAAGTGGTTGGTCATTCCCGGTCCAGACAATAAAAGTATCATCAACATATCTCAGCCAGAGAGTTTATATGTTGTTCTGATGTCGCTTTCTACTCGTTTGACAAGTACATCAAGAAAAGGAATTTGACAATTTTTCCCCAACTCCATTGTGAATTTAATGGTGGGTCTTATGTTACTTAGGTGGTGAAGAAAGTCTGGAAGTGGTTGGTCATTCCCGGTCCAGACAATAAAAGTATCATCAACATATATCAGCCAGAGCTTAGGTTTATATGTTGCGGTATCAACCGACTGTGATTTGAACCACTCCATGTACATATTGGACACCACTGGCGAAAGCAATGAACTCATTGGCAGACCATCATCCTAAGCATAAAACCTGAAACCTTTCAGCTGAAAATAAAGTTATGCGGCAGGCTGGTACGTTCATAAGGGGATTCGTCATCAACCAGTCTCTGTCTAATAATATCTAGCGATTCCTTTATCGGGACATTGGTGTATCGGCTTTCGACATCAAAACTAACAAATTTATCCTCGGGTCTTAAAACAAAACATTTAAGAATATTAACAAAATGATTGGAATTTTTGTACAAATAAAGCGGTCTTGCCTACAAGAGGTTGAATAATTTTCAAAAGGAATTTAGACAGATTGCTTGTTGGAGAATTTCTGGAACTTGTGAAGGGCATTGCATCTTTGTGAATTTTGGGAAGTCCATATAGATGAGGAGGTTTGCTATAATGAGGTGCAAGTTGAGACCTTGTGTTGCTCGGAATATATCTGAAATACTTTTTTTTAATTCTATAAATCTAACTTCTACTTTGCACCTGAAGACGATCAGAAATTGTACTGATCGAAACGTCGTGTTTGATCAGTACTCCGAAAACGCAGATTTCATTTCTAATTATTTTGTGTTGTCAAATTATGTTAGGTAGCCATTATTCCTTTACAAGATTACTTTATTAAAACAGCGTTGCCCCATTTCTTCATTTTCATATTGACCTGTGGTAGAACTAACTACTGTGACCTATTTTGGAGGGAAAAATAACGACAGTTCTGTCCCCACCTAGGTAGAATAATGGGATTTTTTACGTAACTTAGTCCCTATTTAATTTGTATACGTAAAGAGTCCTATCCTTTGTTACGGATAGGAAACCCGACAAAAAATGCTACTTGAAAAATGTTCTTCAGGCGTAAATTTTCAAAAAATTATGCCAAAAATATTTTTGACAAAAATTACTTAAAATTGAAATAAAAAAAAAATGAAAATATAATATTTAAAAAAAGGAATAGCTGCTAATGGAAGCGGGGTTGAGGTGGGATTTACTATCTGTAAATTTTTTAAGAAAAGCGTAACTTTTCCAAAGATAATTTTCATTAGGGAGAATATAAGTCAGAATATGTTTAATCCAGTCACGATCGATCTATTTTGATTACTAGGTCTGCGAAAATGACACATAAAATATTTTAAAGTTCAGACTCAAAGATTGCACTGATAACGTGATTTTTTTGCAGATTTACAATTGGGTACCTGATTATTACAATGCTAAAAATCTAAACGATTCCAACATGAAACCTTACCTGAGGAAAGCCGTTGAGGATGAGTACAAGAAAAATAACAATGTAAGTACCCCTAGCAGTAATTTACGTTTCCATGGATAAAAAATACTTATTGAAATACGGCCTGCCACTATTATTGTCGACCTTACGCTTATCCGTACATTATAGGTTGACTTTAATAAACTGCACTATTTTTTACAGTTCCGCACGAAGTTTCTGACATTTTTGTCATATAAACATGTTATGTAAACATGCTCCTATTGTGCCATCCATAAAGTTGAAAAATTAAAGTTAATGCCGTCCTATATTAAAGGTGGGCACAAACATTATGTTAAGTCAACATTATTTTGACAGCGCCGCTATCAAAAGCACTCTGGCTGGATAGCCCAAACGTAGGTTTTGGATAGATCCTGCAACCAAAGAGCTCGCCGCGCCGCCGCTGTCCCATAACCAAAGTGCCTAAAAATATGTTTTAATTGTTTACCTTTGTGTGGAACTGTCAAAAATAGTGCCGATTTTATTAAAGTCAGCCGATAATGTCCGATAAGTCATTATTAAAAGTTGGCACAAACATTATGAAAGTCGACATTATTTTGATAGCATAGATACATGATTAGATAATAACAATGTCAGAATCCTTTTAAACTTTGTGCGGAAGTGTCAAAAATAGTGCCGACTTTATTAAAGTCTGGCTATGCCAACGTTATGTACTGATAAGTCCCTAATAAACGACGACATTATCTTTAATTATGTCAACTTTATGTGTGACACAATATGAACCTGTCTAGAGGACATGTTTAAAAAAATATAGTGCCGACTTTATTAAAGTCAGGCTATGTCGACTTTATGTATGTATTCACCATAAAAACTGCAATTTCTTCAAACCCATTCAATAACACATTCGAAATTTATAAGACCCGTTTTTTAATTCTCAATCAATTCAATATCAAGCTCGTAATTTGTAAAACCCGTTTTTAATAAAACATGAAATTTGTCAAACCATTATTTTTCAAAACCGGAATTCGTAAAACCCGTTGTTTATCAGAAAATTTTTGCTAAATTGATTGCGCATTCGGCAATAAAATCATGAATCGGGGGCGTAAAGAAGAAAAAAGCAAAAAAAGCGCTCCAACTAAACGGCTATCCTGAAAACTTAATAAATATTTTTTTTAAAACCGAGTATACTTATTTTACAACAAACCCCAACAAAAAAGCAAACCAAAAACAAGCAAAAATAAATTTCTATCCCTACTATATATACTACCAAATTTATATAGCCAAATAGCCTATACAGGATACAACCTATCAAAAAAAAACTTTAGCCAAATAAAGTCTTCTATCCTAAAAGAAAGAAAAAAGTCATGTCATATACCAAATACCGTGTAAAAATTGTGACAACGTATACATTGAACAAACGTCTCAATATCTCAAAAACCGTTTAAATGGTCACAAATACGACAAAAAAAACAAAACCGCACTAACAAACCATAGCCAGTCGCTCAAGCATACTTTTGATTTCGAAAATACAACAATTTTAAAAACAGAAGTCCATAAAAAAAAGCGGGAATTTTTGGAAATGATGGAAATTCAAAAAAAAAATGCGTAAATTCACGAACTGAGATAAAACAATTAAACCCAATATATTTCAACCTACTAAAAAAGAAATAACAAACACGCACATACACAGACGCACACAAAAAAAACAAGAACGAACCCCAAAATCTACCTGTCTTCCATACCATTCCCTCCTCCCCCGCCACCAATACAAGCACACACATTTTAAAATTCACTAAATCAATAGAATAATTTTTAAATTTTATCAGTACCACGTTCAACTTGAACCCACTATTTACCTTTGTTTTCGTTTTCTCGTAAAATGTGTCGATCTTTTTAGCATAGCAAGGGTACAAAAAAATAAATCATTTTAATTATGTGTTTTAATTCAAAAATTAATGGTTTTATGAATTAATTGGTAAGTGCCTCTCCTTTCTGTATATTTTAACGAATTTTCTCTATTTTGTCATATGTAGTAAGCAATAACGAACAAAAAAAAACAAAATAACCTACAATGTTGTTTTCTACATTATTTACAGATATTTCTGATGAAGGTCCAAAAAAACCGAAACGTCAAATAAATAGGTAATAAAAAAACACCGCCTTTCAATTCACTGCTGAACCAAAATTCCCAAGAACTCAAAAACTAAAAATATATTTTAAAGGTTCAAGAAAACAAACAAAAATAAAAATATATATATATATATATAGCACATGTAAAACGAAATGTTTTTAGAAACAATAAAGTCTGAATCTATATATGTATATATATAGCACATATAAAATGTATTGGAAAAGTCCGTGCACCCTAGAAAAGTCTAGATACACCCTGGAGAAGTCTTGAGAGACTCTGGAAAAGTCTGGAAAGATCCTGGAAAAGTCTGGACACACTCTGGAAAGTCTGGAAAGACCCTGGAAAAGTCAGGATATACTCTAGAAAAGTCTGGTATCACTCTGCAAAAGTCTGCAAAGACCCTGGAAAAGTCTGGAAACACTCTGGAGAAGTCTGGAAAGACTCTGGAAAAGTCTAGAAAGACCCTGGAAAAGTCTGGACACACTCTGTAAAAGTCTGGATACACTCTGGAAAAGTCTGGATACACTCTGGAAAAGTCTGTAAAGACCCTGGAAAAGTCTGGATATACTCTAGAAAGTCTGGAAAGACCCTGGAAAAGTCTGGAAACACTCTAGAAAAGTCTGGAGAAGTCTGGAACTACTCTGGAAAGACCCTGTAAAAGTCTGGATACACTCTGGAAAGTCTGGCGAGACCCGGGAAAAGTGTGGAAACACTCTGGAAAAGTCTGGATACATTCTGGAAAACTCTGGAAAGACCCTGGAAAAGTCTGACTACACTCTGGAAAAGTCTGGAAAGACCCTGGAAAAGTCTGGATACACTCTGGAAAAGCCTGGAAAAACCCTGGAAGTCTGGATACACTCTGGAAAAACCTGTATACACTGTGAAAATGTCCGAGTACACCATGGAAGTCTGAATACACCCCTGAACAGTGTAGATACACCCAAGAAAAGTCTGGATATACCCTGGAAAAGTCTGACCAACCCAATCTAACCCATGTATATATGAGTAGCGGTTTTTTTCTTTAAAAATCTGAAGAGAAAATGGCCTTAACATAATACGCTAACTTGAATCGATAACGAACGTTGATATTTAGGTAGGAATAACACGATTTTCGTAACGTTTTGTTCCTTCTTTAGGGTTTACATGAGTTTAGTTTAGTTTATCTATTGTTTACTCTTCCTACATTTGTAATTTTGAAGTCCTTTTTATGTTTTTGATGAGTATAATGATAATTCTATAAATATATAAAATTGTAGAACTTAAGATTTTTTTGATTTTTTTTAAAATTTTTTAAATTATATATTAAATTATACATATATTAGATAATTAAATTATATGTATAAAAAGAGTTTTATTAAATTACTTTTACAGTTGGACGGAAAATCCTGTTATTCCTACAAAATAATACGCTAACCTTATAGTTTCATAAAAACATTTTAAAAATACTTTAATTTTATTAAAATTTTAGACCGAGATGGTCTGGGTTACTTGCGAGGGTGAAAACGCTGCCGATATGGAACACATTGGACCCATAAGGTACATCCCGCAAAGGGGATTCCCCTCCCAGTATTTCCCCTACAGAAACCAAGAGGGGTATCTCAGTCCCTTAGTTGCCGTGTTCTTTGAAAAACCAGCACGTAAGTAATTTTTTAACATCAAACGTATTTTATCTTCTTTAATTTAATTCAAAAAATTATGTGAACTACATATTTTTACCTTTGAAATAGCTTCTGAATCCTTGTTCAGATGAATCATATTATGGAGAAAATAATATAAAAAAATAAGTGGAAAATCTTTCATAATCAATCAACGCATGCAAGATGGACCCAACAAAAAAATATCTCGAAAACTGTAGCTTTGAAAAATTTGAACCTTATAACAAAATTTTACGAAAACCAAAATCTGGAAACCGCATATCAATAGCTAATTTATTTCTAAAGTTACGATTGTTTTAATATATTTTTTTTTAAATAACTCGGAAACTAAAGCTTCCACGACTTGGACTTTATAACAATAGTAGTCCATGTTCATGGAAACTTAAATCCGAAAACCGGATATCGCGACTTGCTTTTGTTCCAAAGTTACATTACATTACTAAAATGAAACTTAAATCGTAAATATTAATAGTTCTATAGAGCCGCAGGCATAAATTTTTAAACTTGTAAATATCAAAGATGTTATTGCACCCCAGGCAAAACATGTTGCCATTTATGCAGAAAAAGTGGAAAGTTTGACGTAAACAGGACTTTTTACAGGACATCTAATGATGCAGGACACAACTTGCAAATACAGGACTGTTCTTCCTAATACAGGACGAATGGTCACCCTACTTAACGGTAATCCATGTACAAAACAATAGCACCTAACATTTTTAACAATTTCTTTCGGCAGAAGTAACAAATTCAAACTAATTCACTTAATATCCCTAAAAACTGAAAAAAAAGAGCTACTCCTTTTATATCCCTAAAGTTCATAACGACTATTTTCTCCTAGGTAACGTCCTAATCAACATCGAATGCAAGGCATGGGCACGAAACATAATACATGACCGAGCCGACAAGCGGGGGTCCGTCCACTTCGAGTTAATGATCGATTAGGAGGTAGTATGGTAAGCGGCCCTGCTATTTCAACGTAGGCGTGCTTCTGACCATCAAGAGACGGTTCTACTACAATTAGGAGCTACAGCGAAGCGGCCATCTTACCATTAGGAACTGGCCGCGCGAACCGCAAATTGAGCCGAAAGGATTCAGAGCGAGCTATTGTTAAAAATTAGTCTAGAGTGTAATTAGGAGCTGCTGCTACGATTAGGAGTAGTGGGAGTGCCTAGTAATGAGTGTGCTTTCTTGAGAGCTACTACGTCAAACAATTCTTTTATAATTAGGTGCTGGTGACTAGTGTAGAACCGTGTATCTTTGATCGGGGGCTGCTTTATGCGATTAAATGCCACTTCTTATACTTAGGAGCTAATTCTGCAATTAGGAGCCGCTCCTAGTAGAAAAGCTGGTGTTAAAGGGGAAGGGGCTATTATAGAAAAAAAATAACAACTGCCAAATAATGTACACACGCACGCGCGCGGGTTTCAGGCCCGTATTTGCGTTTTAAACACATGTATAGTATTTTGATGTTACGGGACGATAGGAAACGTCATTTTGGTGGGGGTAAGTGCACCCTTAGACATATAATTTTTTTAAGAAAATGTAAGGGTACCCACAAAAATACAAAAAAAATAAGAATAAATCATAGAACCGCTAAATATCGTTTGTGACAAAAAAAAGGTTTTTACATAGAAATTATCTAGTGACCTTTTTTTCAAAAGGGCCGCTACCCCCACCATCTTATTTTCTATATCGGCAACGTTAACGGTCTACGTAGTATGTAGTGGTGTTCGTTTTTTGACTCTAAACAATAATTCTAGGTCAGTTATTATATGGGTTAGCTCATGTCATAGATCAGTCACTTAGATTATTGAAATCCACATTGGGTACGCGCTATTATATAATAATATTGAATGAAATATAGGGTGGGCAAAAAATCGAATAATTTTTAAATATTTGGGTACTAGTCGCGGATTAAAACTATCTAGTTGGTTGGTTGCCGGTTAACTAAGGTTTTACCCAAAATTACTTTTTGTGGCGTCAAGAAATTGGCTTGCTCGTAGGCACTTTTAACGGACGGGTCATCAACTACCTTCGAACCTCAGACCAGGTATTTTTTTATCTGGTCTTTTTGTCCTTCAGTAGTCTACGGACTGAGCACTGTGTAACTAGTGCCGCCTCCACGGGATACCGACCCCATCCGGCCTAGTTACCGGCGTGAATAGAGGAGTAGGATCTAGTTTCCTTTTACACTCTTCCCCGTTTTTTATTTTCGGTTTTATCCAAGAAAAAGTGATATAGGACAACCGAGAAACCTAACTTGATCGTCTCAGTCGACCTAACCGACTGAGCCATCAAGACCGGTCTTTGGCCATTTTATGAATAACAGTTTACTACATTAGTGTTTTCTTACATTTTTTTTTTTCGAGTAAAACAAGTAAAAAACAAGCAAAAAATAAATAATTATTTTAAGCCAAATTCCATGGGCAAATATAGACTGAACTATTAAAATAAAATTATAATCACATTTTGTTTCACACACTTTTTATTGGTAGCTATGTGTAAAACCGCTACACATGAAAGGGTGATTTTGGTCAGGCACAGTGGCGTAGCTATCATCTAGCAACCCGAGGCGAAGCCTCGGGGCCCGGCGATGCAAGGAGGCCCACTGCCCAGTCAGTATTTCCAGTAAATAAAATTGTTTATTTATTTTACCAAAAACCCGATGTTAATTTTATAAGGCCTGCACTTTTTCTCTCTCTAACCGAATCTAACATCACAACTCTCATACCTAATTTTTATTCGATTTAACTAAAATCAATAATTTTTTAAAATACCCACTTTTGGTAGTATTCTATTTACTTGAATAAAACACAACTTTAGGTACCTAACACGTCTTTAATTTTTATAAAAAAAAATAAAATTTATATTTATAATTTATTAGTGGGTGAGGGCCACAAATTGTCCTTGCCTCGGGGCCCCAAGTCATGTTGCTACGCCGCTGGTCAGACAGTAAATAAAGGTAACTGCAGGAGGCCAAAAATAGTGCTTTTGGCAGTAAACATGACCTTCCCTATTTTGTTGTTTTTTTCACTTTTCATTCTAAAATCTTTGCGTTTGTGTTTAATAATATAAACCCCACACTACTACTAACTCCATAAAAATAAAGTACAAATCAAAACTTAACAAATATTTGTAAAATAAACAAACCTTCTAACCTAAAAAATCTTCCACCACAGAATCATACCAAGTTTGGTTGGTTGGCTTTTTAACGGTAAAAGTAGTCGCTATTTGGCGATAATGGGCGCCAGTGGTTACCTTTACTAAGAATAAAAGACCGTCCAAAAGCTTGACCAAAATCACCCTAACATGGCAATACTCGTTTTTACATAATTACAAAGAACCCTGTCATTTTCTTATGGGGGATGTGATTCGGTTAAAATTTTTTATTATGTTATAGAAGGGGCCCAATGAGCAATTTTCGTCATGGCAACTTTCCCCAATGTATAAAGGGTAAGCTAGAAATAAGGGAATGAGGTCCAAAACCTACGTCTGAAGGAGAATTATGAGAAATAAATAAACAAATTTCAAAAGGCATCTGACGCGACGTAAGAGCTTTTAGACAAAACCAAATCAAAGATACCATAGAGACCAACAAGGGTATAAAAGTTCTACGTAGAAAGCTCGACAATGGAAAAAGACAAATAATAAAACTAAAAAATGCACAGGGGCACACATTGACAAACAGGAAATATATTCTAAATATAGAAGAGTTTTATGGAATGCTATATAAAAGCCAAAGTGATGTAAATTTACATCCAGAATCTGACATACTAACCCGTAAAAAAGGTATGGTTAACCAAGGCTCGGAACTACTGTTAGAAAAGTCACTAGATTAAACTAGCTCTAAAAAAGATGAAAAATCAAAAATCGCCCGGAGAAGACTGTGTGGCTTCCGACGCGATAAAGATTAGTGGTCCTTGCTTGCTCCAAAAAATCAAATCTCTCTTCAACCTTTGTCTATGCAATAGTACGATACCAGAAGTGGCACAGCACCATCGTAATACTGAACCACAAGAAAGGAGACATCTCGAAACTAGAAAATTACAGGCCGATAAGTCTACTTAACCACCTCTACAAGTTATTTACTAGAATAATTACCACACGACTTGAAAAGAAGTTAGTTGGGTTTGGAACTCATGATCATTTTCAAAGCGTCAAAACAGTGATTGAATGGCAGACCTCTTGTCCTTGCTTTTGTAGACTTCCATAAAGCCTGTGGAGCTAGACGCAGTGTTGCAGTCCCTAGAAGCATGCCGTATTGACTATTGTAACACATAAAAATGCTAATCTTATGGTAAAACTACATGAAAACACGAATCCTATAGAAATTGGGAAAGGAGTACGCCAGTGAGATACGATGTCTCCAAAACTGTTTATCACCGTCCTAGAATATGTATTCAAAAAGCTAGATTTGGACCAAAAAAGTCTAAAAATAGTAAGTCTGTCAAACTTACGGTTTGCAGACGACATTGTTTTACTAGCTGACAACTTGGAAGATATTAGGATAATGCTACAGGAACTTCAGGAGGTCTGTGCAACAGTAGGTCTAAAAATGAACATCGGAAAAACAAAATTTATGACAAACCTAGTCCCTAGCAACAACCTAACTATTGAAAACTCTGAGGTAGAATGGGTAGATAAATACACATATTTAGGCCACGAGATAAGCATATCCAAAGCCAACCAAATATGCGAGATAAACAGAAGAGTTATACTCTCCTGGGCGGCTTACGCCAAACTTGGAGACGTTTTCAAAAGCGACCTTCCAAAATGCTTGAAAAGAACAGTTTTCAACCAATGTGTTCCATCGATTATGACCTACGGCGCCGAAACACTAACCCTTACCAACACTTCTGCTAAGAAACTAAGAGTAACACAGCGCAAAATGGAGAGAAATTAATGCGAACAGGTGTGACTGATGTGGTCGTACATGTAGCAAAACTCAAATGGAACTAGGCAGGACAAAACGATTACTTGAATGGAGACCCAGATCCGATAAAAGAAATAGAGGACGACCACCAACTCGCTGGACAGATGACATTACAACTAGGGGAGACCTATGTCCAACAGTGAACGCAGAGGGCTGATTGATGATGATGATGATGATGATGAAGCTAGAAATTAAACTTGAGGTTACGAAAATAGCCGTTTTTTCTAAACTTAACCTTAGTTTACTACAATACTAAAGATAGGATGATAATGGTTTCTGCAACACATACGACCTACATTTTAGATATTAGTACTAATGTACGTATGTGTACAGGCTAAGCCAAAAAATAAGCCTGAAATGGCTCACTCTTTTAATTTAGAAGCACATTTGACCATTGTATATTTTTAGCATAGCCTGTATACATACGGACAGTACTAATATCAAAAATATAGGTCGTCATGTTTTGAATCATATCTGCAGAAACCACCCAACCAGCATACTATAAGGGGGTTCTTCTGGAAACAATTATACAGTATTTTACTTCTATTGATAGAACCTGAACTTCTAAAGTACGAGAAGAAAGGTTTTTTTAATGTGGTTTGAATAAATATTGAAATAATAAAATGGGCTTTTACCTATGACTGATTTTTCTTCCGCAGTAGGTATTAATGGCGACACCAAACCTATCTTGACAATAAATAAATATTACCCGAAAACTTACCTATTTTGAAACACGTACATCACAATTTTGTTAACGAACACCACTTTACTGCTAATATCCCTATCATTTATTTAAGAAAATTTTCACTCGCCATTGAAATGTCTTTGTTTGGAGCTTAAAATACTGTCTGAATAAAAATAAAAAGTGACAAAATATATACAGAGTTTTTTAAGCAAATTATGCAATATGTGTGCATGGTTTATCATTTCTATGTATTTTTATGAATTATACCTTCATGTTATTGAGGTTTTTGTTGCTTTTGGGATATATTGTTAAACTCATAGAAAGACAGAACATTTCTAAGATGAACATCTTGTTGTAAATATTTATAACATATATATAGCAAGTATACAATAACCATACAGTAATTTTTAGTTGTAGGGATTCCCGTCCTCCTTGTTTTTCCATTATCCGCAATTTCTCCGATTTGAGTGGTCCATGTTTATATTTTCCGGTCCATTTTTTAATGCGGATTTATAAACTTAAACTTTTTGTTTACTGTTTGTTGTTTAAGGTTATATTTAATTTTAATTGGGCAGTTGGCCAATTATGAGGCTAACACGAAAGCAAGGAAAAATTCCAGAAGTAGCTAAATATTTTCATCCACCATGAACCACTTAAGTGCATTTTTGTTTTATTAGAGAGATCGGATATGATGGTTATCACCTTTTTGCTCTTGTAATGTATCTTCATAAAGTAAAATTACTAATTATAGAGCCTTTTTGATTTAAAATTGTTATATTTTTGGGCCTGAAACACTCTTATACAATCTGCTCTATAGTAAAACCATATAAATATTCTTACGGAGCTTTTATAGGACATTCCTTTAATTGTTGCTGTAAGAACATTCCTACAGAGAGCAAAATTACAGGTAAAACCTTACAGAACACTTTTGATTTAAAATTGTTGTATTATTGGGCCTGAAACACTCCTATACAATACTTTAACAGCTTAAAGTACTTTGCGGTAATTATGCTCTATAGTAACACCGTATAAATGTTCTTACATACTCCTGTGAAATGTTGCTGTAAGAACATTCTTACAACAATATAATCATCGCTAAATTGCTTTTAACACCTAGATGAGTTTGTCGAAACCGTAACACAGCAAACTGTAACTTACATGCGAGAACTGCCCTGTAGTACATAAAAATTGTTAGTTGGGCATTATTATCGTATCTTTAGTTTTGTCGTAAACGAAGGTTAAGTAAGGTAAAAAATGGTCATGTAACTTTAAGTCTAATTTCTAGCTCACCACATATTGGGGAAAGTGCCCATGACGAAAATTGCTCATTGGGACCCCCTAAATACCATATTAAAATGTAAAAAAAATAACCGAAACCCATCCCCTCGCACATCCCCCATAAGAAAATGGCAGTGTTCTTTTCACATGCGACACCTTGATGGGCTTTAAAATAACGACGCTTTTGACAACTGAGATATTATTAAATTATTGAAATTTTTGCTATTTTGATCAAAACCTTGATTTATTGGCTTCAATTGGCAACCAATATTAAAAGTTATTAGAATAAAACAGCGGTTTTTTTCCCACCTGAACTGTAGTACATTGCAGTTTAAAACGGTCGACTTTTTTTATTACTTTTTGAGTGAGGGAAAAAATTATGGTGGTCCTTTATCCATTTTTTAAGCCTATTTAGTTTAGGCTTTTTTATCAGTTGTAATTTTAAGCAGTTAACCCGAAGTAACTTAAAAAAATGACGAACGTTTTCAAAAAAAGAAAGATTAAAGAGACAGAATAAGGTTTTTCTTTTTTCTTTTGAAAGGCGGCTCGAAATTTTGAAAATATTTTAGAATAACCAAATATTATACTTGTTACTAACTGTGTAATTAAATGAATATATCAGAGAATTTCCAGTGTTTTTCCTAGTTTAGACACGTGACACTGTCAAAATTAGGAACCTAAAAAGGTTGGGTTAAACTAAATCTATGTTTTTGAGTAACACAAGATATATATTAGGAACATAGTTACAAATATTAAAATGCTTATTGCTTAACCCACCCGAGAAAAAAAACGTTGTGATAGGGTAAAAGTTGTAAACATACTTGTTTCTTTGTAAATAGATTTATCTAATCGCTCTCTGTTGCGTAATGGCTCAAGATAATTAATATAACCCAACCTAAACATTACTACGGGTTTGGTAAAAAAATCACCTTCAACATGCTCTTATTAGTTTACGAAATTGGAACCTCGTAAAAATTGTTTCTGTTTTTAGCTGGGCATTTTTAAAAAAATTTTAAGTACGAACCTGTGCTATTTACAGCCCGAAAATCATCACCTGATGTAACGGGCACGCGGCGATCCGAAGGCATTTGATTGGAGGGGGGGGATTAAAAGCGATTCCCAAGTTACCTGAAACCTTGAGATTTTTTTACTGTTGTTTGAAGAAACTAGAAGTACAAAATGTTTTGTAAAATGTACTTAAATTTCCCAGCTGAACCTTCATATTTCCCAACTGCAAGCAACATTAAAGGGGGGGAGGTTCCCCCCTCCAAGGGATCGCCGGTGGATGCAAATCACATTAGAAAAAGTATTCCTAAATTTGTGAATATGTATAGCTCTTTCTCTGTCATTAAAAATACATTTTTCTTTAAGGTTTTAATCAAGTTTGATATAGATACCACACAGGTTTTCTTATAAAATTTGACAGGTCATTAAACCCATTACCTGGTCTATTATTCTCTTTTTTTTTAAATAACTGTCACATTTTGGTTATCTTGAAATTTTTGTAGCACGCACCCCCTTTGAGAAGTAAACTTTACCCCTAAGTTTTGAATAGAGAAAGCGGGCCGAGAGAGATATTTTGAAAATCGACCCATTTTTCCTATTCAAAATATAGGGGTAAAGTCGAGGGTAAAGTTTACCCCTTGAAGAAAGTGTAACAAAAATTTCAGGATAGACAAAAAGGGTCGAAGAAAAAATCGACGTGTCCGAGGATTTTTCTAAAATAAGACTCTACATACGTGAATCTTGGGAGGCAAGTTTTAAAATAAACATCCTGTATAGGGAAGTTACACAACATTATGGACAAAACAGTTGAGACTTTTTGGGCCGAATCGTCGTCCAAATTATTAAATATCTTGGGCAAAATAAGTCGGAAACAGTTAATTTCCTATCCAAAATTAAAACTGTATTAAATAAGAAATGTGTTTTGTCCAAGATATTTAATGATTTGGACCAAAAAAAGTGCCAGCTGTTTTGAACAAAAGATTGGCTAACCTTCCTATACAGTGCGAACGTAAAAAGTCCCCCCTCTGCTAACTCTCTTTAAAATTTTAAATAGGGAATTAAAATACCTTTTCAACAAAGTATCAATCGACCCTCTTTTCTATTTAAAATTTTAAAGTAGTTAGCGACCTTATAGACTTACGTCAACATGGTTTTTATTTGAGGTCGATACCTCAATCGGTTCAAGAGTTAGCAGGAGGGAGGGACATTTTACGTCCGTACTGTATATTAGACAATGGCCCAACTATTAATTAAGTCTACTTAAATCGAGGAGAATTTCACTGACCTAATTTTTGTACATATAGTGTATTGTGGACTATTGGCAGTATTGTGAACTATTGCTGGATTATTGAAATTATTGCAAACTACTGTCAGATTATTACGCAGTACTAGGCTCAAAATTTGTATGTAGTGGAGTGAAATTCCCGTCGACTCAAATTTTAATTCCGTAACTCAAAATCTGTAAGGTACCTATGTCTGTAAGGGACGCCCACGGTATATCAGAATGTGTAAAATCAAATCCGTTAAATAAAAGAAAGTTTAATCATAAATTGATTCACTGTAGAAGCTGCAATTCGTTAAATCAATTTTTTTATCCGAACCTTATTTATTCAAACCCATTCAATAACAAACTCGAAATTGATAAGACCCGTTTTTAATCGAACCATTGTTTATCAAACTCATTCAATATCAAACTCGTAATTTGTAAAACCCATTTTTATAAAACCCGGAATTTGTCAAACCATTATTTTTCAAAACCGGAATTAGTAAAACCCGTTGTTTATCAGAAAATTTTAGCTAAATTGATTGAGCATTCACTAATAATACATGAACCGGAGGCGTATACGCAGTGTTATGAACAATAGAGTGAAATCTATACAAAAAGTATACTACCTGTGAATACTTAGAACGACAAAATCAATTTAGCAAAAATTTTCTGAGAAACAACTAGTTTTACGAATTTTGAAAAATAATGGTTTGACAAATTCCGGATTTTATTAAAAATGGGTTTTACAAATTACGAGTTTGATATTGAATGAGTTTGAAGAACAATGGTTCGACTAAAAACGGGTCTTATAAATTTCGAATTTCTTATTAAGTGGGTTTGTAGAAATAAAGTTCGGATACAAAATTGGTTTAACAAATTGCTGTTTTTATGGTGAATCGTTCTTACGATGAAAATTTTTATTAAATACGGCCTGACTGATAAACCATAGGCGTTCTGTGTAAGCACAAAATCGATAAGCTGGACAGGTGGCCTAGAGAATCGGTGCATCTTAATGACGTCACCGCGTTGCTTCAATTAAGTTTCAATAAATAGTGTCATTTTTATATATTAGGAAGGTATGCCAAAATTTTAAAAATAATTTACTTAAATCACTGTCTATGTACGTCATTTAATAGAATTAAATAACTGTGTATGTAAGTCATTTAATAGAATGAAATAATGGGTTGAATGACCTCCCCAGATCTGTAGGCAACTTGTAGACAGCGTTTACGAGTTCAAGTCTTGGCTGCGCTTTTACTGAGGTGCAAGCAAGGGCGTAGATAGATTTTTACTTGGAGGGAAGGGCCAATCATGTGGGCCAATATTTTGTAGTAAACTAAAAATGTAGCAATCAATGGGTTGTAGCGCCGCAGGAAATTTTTATATACTTTGGTATTTTTTACGTTTTTTATCAAATATAAAAAAACTACGTTGGGATCTGGTTTTGATTTTAGATTTGTTGCTAAAATCATGTCATAAATGTGCCGTAGGCGAAAATTTTGTAAAAATATACTAATAACCTAATAATTTAAACTAAAATTGTAGCAAACAATATGTGCAGGTAAAATTTTTTGCAGTTAAAGAAAGATCTTCAAAAATTCAAAAAAAAACTGGATAAGGATCTGGTACTAATCCTAAATTCGTTGCTAAAATAATGTCATTAATGCGCCGAGGGCGAAAATTTCGTAAAAATATACTATCTTTTTACTTAATCAATCAATGTGTTGTAGCGCCACAAGCAAAATTTGCTGTGAAACCGGAGATAAATTAAAATTCTAACAACTAACGACTTTATAGCGCCGCAAGCAAAATTTTTTTAAACTTAAGGTACAAATTTTAATATTTCAGCTACAAAGACGGGAAAACAGAATGCGCGAAAGCTACGCAGCAAACATCGGATTACAAAAAGAGTAAAACATCTAAAATACGTATATATACGCATTTTCGTAGAATTTTCACCAGCGCCACAGTTTCACATATTTCTCGAAAATAGACAGTGACAAAGATAGCTAGCACTAGCAAAGGCGGAGATTGCGAAAAAACAGTCGAGAGCATGTTTACCTCATTAAAAGCGCCCCAAGAGTTGGACTTGTACCCGCTGTATATCAACCTTGATTTAAGCCAAAGATTTGTTAGGAAAGCAGGGCTGTACCGGAGCAAAATTGCAACGAAAGCAAATTACTAGTCCAGTTACAACTAAAAAATAAGCGAGTCCTTTAAAATGCAAGAAAACTTTAAAAATGTTAGCGGTTAATTAGGTATATCTAGATACATAAGTTAACTAAATAGATCCAAAGTCTTGTGTGTTTGTAGTAAAAATGTTAAGGGAGTAAAAAAATATTAAATGAAGACACTAGCGAATAAACGTTCTATTTGAAAAATCGTCAACTAGGTATTTGATAAAATCTGAAAAGCTACTGTAAAAAAAGGCAAATTGATCGTTTTTTACTAATGCCTCTTCAATTGTTTCAAAAAAAATCGTTATTGTTAAAAAAACGTCGTGGCCACTATAAACTGTTAAATCGCTGATGTAATAAATTTATAGAGACGAACAAAATATTATAAAATACTTGTATCGCGTCTAAAAAACAATAATTTAGAAGTCAGGCTGCATTTTCCTTAATATCCAGAAGCAATTGTTTTTTCTAAACAAGTGAAAATGGAGCCTTATACAAAAACTACTGTTATGTGTAACCTAAATATTAATAGAATCTAGAATAAATTAGGTTAAAATATTATCAAATTCATCACAAAAATCTTCAGAAGGCATGTAGTTTTGATCGTAATAAAGTCAGAAAAAAATTCGATAGGAAAAAAATATGATTTCACATTAACATAAAAATTTGAAAAAAGTAAAATTTTGGGAACGCCAGCAGTCATTTTCGTACTGTGGCGATGAACATTTAAATAGAAATATTTTGCATATCGTAAAGAAAATCAATGTAAGGGTAAAATTAAAAAATAAACCCCTCGCACAACTTTAATTTCTACCTAAATAAAAAGTGCCGAAATTCATTACAAAAATAGAAAGTTAAAACCATTATTCGTGGCGCATCCCAAATAAATTTATCCATAAAATTCACCCTAACTATGTATATTTCAGCTTTCTGTGTAAAATAACCATTAAAACATTTTAGAAATATAAAAAAGAATATAACTTAAATTTAATATAAAACCAAAATATAGATCATAGAGCCTTTTCTCGTCAAAACTGTTTTAAAACACAATAACTAAATAAAAAGGTTTTTGAGTTATTATAGAATTTGCCAATAACATTTAACTAAATAGGCATAAGTATAACAAAAGAAAATATTTTATTTATGTAGGTTTGCACATTGATGAAAACTAGAAAACAAGCAACGTTTCCTAAATCCACAATAAATAAAAATATGACGACAATAAGGAATGATCAACAACAACAAAAAAAATCAATGTGCGTTAAGTCTAGACTTATTTAATTCCATAAATTAGCATGTTAGCCTAAAATATACGCCTCTAGAAAAGTCTCACTTGTTGAAGGATAGAATCGTTTTTGATTATAGAAAAATATAAAATTTAAATAAAAAATCTCTTTAATTATGAAAATAAAAGGCTTCTAAGGATTTAATTGCAGCAAATTTGTGTGTTATAAAACACCCGACAAAATGATTCGGTGCAAATTTTTGATACAATGCGAGAAAAATCCATTTTTTTTGTAAGGATATCGGTTTGGTTACGTTTTTAGACGTTCCAAACCTTAACGTTTTTTAAACGTTAGTAACAAGAACGTTTTTTAAACGTTTACAACCTAAACGTTTTTCCGATATATTTAGTATATTATTTAAAAATGGTCCGATTTTCTACCAATCCAATCTGTTGCATATTTTATTGAGAATTTATTTTTTTAAGCAATAAGTGTGTAAATTTGTGACCATCAGTATTTTAAGAGTTATTCCTACTCAATTTTGCTCCAGATTTTTGCGATTCTTATAGGGCCAATTGCACCAAAAAGTATAGTCCCGGCATCTAGTCCAAAGACTTCAGCGGACCAAGGATAACTTTCTACGAACTTGTTATCATTTGTCTCTCTCTAATGACTTGCATCCAAGGGAGATAAATTATTCTACCCTGACCCTGAATGAATCGTATCATTGATATCTCCCAGACGCATGTCATTAAAAGATGTGAGAATGAATGACAGAAAAGCCGTGAGAAATCTTATAGAAAATTAATTTTTTTCGATGCCGGGATTATTTTTTAATCTTATGGTAAAGCGGCCATTTAATCTAAGTAGAAAATTAAAGTTACAAGTAAAAAAACAATGTTCTAGAACCATATAAAAGGCTTATTATTGGTAATGTTTTCTTTGTACTTAAAACTTACAAAAAATATGTCTGTGCTCTGTTAAGTATTAAGTGCACATTTTTTGACAAGTAATTATTTAATGCTTTAATGTAATTTTTTAAATGAATAAATAGGTACCTAATAAACTATATTAGCGGTTCTAGTTACGTATAGTTTTATTTATGCCCCGTTCCTCACCCACCGATTTCCTTGCCCATTTCATACAGAGCTGTTTTTTACCACCAAAAAAATAATTTCAAAGTATTCAAGTCGAAAGTATAAAACTTCTTTTTTATTAGGTATTTTATTACTTTTTTAAAAATGGTTTAAATTTTCCGTTCTGAAAACATTGTTGGTCCTGTAGAATCCAAGTGTTTCGAGGTGTTCATGCAACCAGTTAATTTTTAGTTAATTTTGATGTTTTTTTTGAAAGAGAGATTGATTGACAGAGAGAAAGTCAGTACAGGTCCTACTAATCCATTTAAGCGTGTACTTTTTGAACAAAGTAGAAATAAGATGTGTAAGACAAAAAACGAAAAATCCAGCAAAAAAAATAACAAATAAACACAAGAATAAATAAACAACAACAAGAATAAATTAAAAAAGAAGAAATAGCAAACAGAAATTAGAAACAAAAAAGATTAATCTTAGCAGAGGCAAAAAAAAAATGAGTAATGATATATTCCAAAACTTCCCTCGCTCAAGAAGATACATTACAAACCTTGTAAAAAACACTACTCGTATACACGGGTCCTGCGTTCGGAACCACCAACCTTGTGGAGATTCATCAAAATCTCGAAGTGAGCTGAGATACTTCTCTCAGCGAAGCAAGTAAAAAGAGTTTATAAGAAAAATAAGGAATAAGAGAAAACTAAAAAAACGAACCAAAACACTTTTTATAGAGTAGCAGTAAATCTTTAAAAATGGGATGAAGATTTGAAATATGAGGATCGGGGTACTAAATGGTGACATCTCAATTCAGCATGTTTCGTTTAATTATCTTATTAAAGTGCACTAAATATATTGTGTGAATTTTTTGGGAAATAACGCAACCAAGCCAAATTTGTCTATTTAACCCAGGCAACCAGTCACGTCACGTCACGTGCATTTGACGTGTTATTTGGGACTATCATACAACGTGACGTAAGTGACGTCGAATTTACGTCGAAATTTGGGTTTCAGGAAACCAAAGACAAAAGTCACACGAATTTGACGTGTTTTTTGGGATTAACATTTGACGCGACATAAATGACGTCGAATTTTAAGCTCTCAGGCAACCAGAGATATGCAAGTAACAATTTTCTTACATCTGACGCAATGTTTTGTGTAAGTATTTTTCATTCTTTTGAAATAATTGGTATTTTATTTTATGGAAACCCATATCCCCGTCCAGAACTCTTTCACTGAGCATCGGCCACTGGAGTACTTATTGAAAGTATTCGAAGTATAACTGTTTGGCTCGAAGTTGACCACAAGGTCGTAAAAGTATCATTTACGCCTTGATTTCCGATAATTAATATATTGTAAATCGCCTGTTTAGACCAAAATTTCATCAATATTATTACGTCAAATTCACGGAAATTAATTCACGTCAAATTCACGTGACTAAAGTCACGTCAAAAAGCGGGTCAAACCCACGTGATACAAACGTCTAAGAGACGTCGCAAAAATCACATGATTGGTCGAATTTTTGACGTCTTCTCGACGTGATATAGACGTGTTTTGGTTTTCTGGGAAATATGTTGTTCAGGAAAAAGACGATCTCTTAGGTAATTTGTTTTAAAATCAAAAGGCAGTTAAAGACAATAAAACACATTTTTTAACTGATTGTATACTCTACTAATAAGGAATGATTCTCAATTGGTATTTACTAAGGCATAACCTATTTCCTATGCTGTTTTAAAGTTTTTGTTGGTTTTTAATGTATTTTTGTTAGTCGTCCTAAAACTCCGACTACAAAGAAGTGAGAAAGAGATATATAAAGTTTTTTTCCGTTTTTCGCTTCCATTTGTGGGTAGAATTTTGGAAAAGCAGGAACTTAACGATGACTAAGGTTTTTTTATTGGTTTTGGTAGCTGAGGGGTCTATGTATGAATACGATTGATGCCACTTGGGTAACCCCAGATATTCAAGATAGCGGCCATATTTAAAAAATAAAAAATTATGGAAAAAAAAATGAATAACTATCTGTGCAAAAGATATTCTTAATAACTTAAGGATTCTAGGGATAGTTTTAAAAGTTAAAATTTTTAAAAACTGACACATAAAAATGGGCTACAGCAGCTTTTTATTGTGGGTGTTTAACACTGATGCGCTTTAAAAAGGTAAACTTCAAAAATTTGAAATTTAAAAAAATTTAAATAAGTAAAACTTAGGTATAATATTACTATTATTATATATCACTTATTGTAACCATTATAACTAAGTTGAGTAATCTCACACGTGGGTTTAAGTACCTATTCACATTTGTGAGAAACTTAACTATTACAAAAAATTTTTGCAGCTTCAAGATAAAAAATTTTCAAAAATGTTTTGTTTTCATGTTTTCTATGAAATATTAAAAAAGGGGTTAGTTGTAAATGCCACGCGCCGCGCCGCAAGCAACAATAAAAAAAATATCCAGCATCAGTCACGCTAAAAACCAAAAGACAGACACAGAGAGGACCAAAGCGAAAAAAGGAAATGGTTAAATGATGTTTGGCCCTGGGCAACCAGCGTGGGCTCATCAGTGGTTTCACTGGTCAGCCTCCCCAAACATCATTAAACACCATCATACACTTTGATTTTCATCTTTGAATAACTCACAAGTAGGCATCGTTTCGCACTGGTACTTAATATCTAAGTCACCTGATATGGGTTCGTCCTGGCGATGTGGTGTTAATATTTCCAATAGGATTATGCTCCTAAGGCAATTAAAACAAAAAAAATTAAAAAACCTCAACTTCAACCGAAAATAATCTAAAAACCAAAAGATCAAAAGATCTTAGGTGGAAAAAACGAAAATTCAAACTTGGATGAGCATCCCACAAGGAACACACAGAAGACCAAAGCGAAAAAAGGAAACGATGTTTCGCCCTGGGCAACCAGCGTGGGCTCATCAGTGGTTTCACTGGTCACCCTCCCCAAACATCATTAAACACCATCATACACTTTGATTTCCAACTTTGAATAACTCACAAGTAGGCATCGTTTCGCACTGGTACTTAATATCTAAGTCACTTGATACGGGTTCGTCCTGGCGTGTTAATACAGGATTATGCTCCTAAGGCAATTAAAACAAAAAATTAATTAAAAAACCTCCAAAACAGTTACTTCAACCGAAAATCTTTTGATCTTTTGGTTTTTAGATTCTTATCGGTTGTATTAACTGATTTGGAGGGTTTTTAATTTATTTTTTGTTTTAATTGCCTTAGGAGCATAATCCTATTGGAAATATTAACACGCCAGGGCGAACCCGTATCAGGTGACTTAGTGCAGAACAATGCCTATTTGTGAGTTATTCAAAGTCGGAAATCAAAGTGTATGATGGTGTTTAATGATGTTTGGAGAGGGTGGCCAGTGAAACCACTGATGAGCCCACGCTGGTTTGGTCCTCTGTGTGTTCATTGTGAAATTGAATTTTCGTTTTTTTCACCCAAGATCTTTTGGTTTTTAGATTCTTTTCGGTTAAAGTAACTGCAGATTTAAAGGTTTTTTAATTTATTTTTTATTAATCACGTTATCAGGCAAAATGTTTTGAAATTTAAACAAACAATTTTGATCTTAAGAAAATGTGGGTTGGGTCAGCTAAAAACTGGCGTGATGGCTAACTTTAGTGTTTTGTTTTTTTTTTAAACTAATTTAAATTAGTTAAGTTTATGATTTTATGATTCCGATTGATGCCTTTAAAACTCAGAATATTCAAAATGGCGGCGAATTGGGGCCACAAAAATTTTAAAGAAACTAAATCAAATACATCCTATACAGACCGCTTCAAGCTACTGCGAACATAGGGGGAATCAAGTCCAATTTACTCTCCGTGCCGTACGACCGAGGTGGATTCCAAGCACGCTGCAGTGTTATCTTTAGGAAATTCATTTTGTTTTTATTATTTTGTTTTATTTCTGCCTTGCTCGAGAAACAGATGGGTAAGTTCTTAATTGAAATAATACATTTTTAAAACTAAAAATGGATGTCTACGAAGTTGCCGAAAAAGTGCAGATGGTCAAATGGTCAAATCGTCATAACCCAACACACGTATTTTGACGTAAGAACACAGTATCCCTAAAAACTAAATGTTTGGGGGGGGTATTGTAGGGGAACACGTTATTGGGCCATTTTTTATTAACGGCAATTGCAATTTGAATGGTCCTAGATACTTGGATCTACTGCAGCAGCACATTATTCCAACTGCTAGGCAGTTGTTAGGTGTAAGATTTGGTGAAACATGGTTTCAACAAGATGGTTGTTCCGCTCACAATGTTGGCCTTGTTAGGGAATATCTTGATAATGTATTTCCTAATCTGGTTATAAGTACACGGGGAACTATTTTATGGCCAGCTCGATCTCCCGATCTTGCTCCTAATGACTTCTATCTGTTTTTGAAGAAGCTTTTCAAATTATCACCCCTAACATGCTTGGAAACGTTGGAAGGGGTTTTTATAGTAGGCTCGGATATTGTCTAGCCGAGCAAGGAGGACTTTTCGAACATTTGCTTTAATTTTTTTTTGACTGGGAGAATCTTTTTCGTTTTTAGAATGTATTATTTTATTTTGAGAACTTGCTTTTATTTTGTTTCTCCTTATTATTTTCATTGTAACACGTCGTCACTGATAAATCTGAGCAGTTGACAATAAAACGCTCTTATTTATCAGTGACAAAAAATAAGAAAATTACGTTATAAAAATTTGCGAATTTATTGACCAAATTCCGGTTTCATTGACTACGCTCCACACAGCACCGTGGTTAGAGGCGTACTAAATACAAGGCGAACGGCGGCGAACGGCAGCGAATGGCGATCGGAAACCTGAGTGTTGGTTGCTTCACTGTTAGGCGTGCGGTGTCTCTGCATGTACGTACACTGGCAAATTAGACTTCTTTCGCCCTATGTTCGCAGTAGCTTGAAGCGGTCTGTATAAACTTGGGGGTTTTTACTCGGGTTTTTAGGTTCACAGAAATTAATTTTTTGGATACAAATATTTAGTTTAGGTGTAGGGCGAATATTGTTTGCAGTTTTAACAATGTCAAAAGTGTTTTCACAATTTTGGCATCATCTACAAAAAACAGAAAACAGTACGTCTTGATATATAAATATTTTTTTCGATACTGTAAACAATATGATTGGCAATTTGAACGACGTATGTGCAATGCGACTATATCCGAGATGGCTTTCATTCCAATGACTGCGGGAATGCCACAGTAACTTGTGAGGTAACGGACTTTCCTTCAACCTTGACGTTTATTAACTTACAATATTGTATTTAATAAACTTGCAATATTGTGTAATATCATGTAACTGTAAAGAAGTAAATTTGTTTCGACAGTAACATTTATTAAACTTCAAATAATGTTATTTTTTAGATACTTTATCGTTTACATTTCTTGTTAAATCCAAGATTAAATATTAACGTAGTAACGTAAATTAGTGCTTCTTTCGTGTATCAGCAATACTTTCACATATTTGAACTTACATTTTACTTTTTTTAAACATTTCTCTTAACGTATTCAAAGTTACACCAATTTTACATTTTTCCAACGTTGAAAACCTGTAATGTAACAGACCTTGCTTAGTGGGAAGGGACTGCGGGATTGCCTAAAAGGCTGCGGGACTGCGAGCGATTTTCATAGTGATTTCCGTGACTGCCGTCCAAAATGTACGCGTATTGCGGGTAGTTGATGACCCCTCGCCATTTATATCAGTGTTACCAACCACGAGTTTAAATTTTCTGCTCTTGTCATGGTCCCTTGAAAATGTGCGATTTTGCAGAAAATTATGCTTTATCACATTTAGGCTACAATTGGTAACACTGATTTATATACTCTTTTTCAAAGCTTTATGTAAACTATACTGTCTCTGTCAAAAATACCGCGTCAAAAGTCGTAAAAAAGAACTATTTCATGCGATTTATGAAACACCACTTTCGACTGAAGTCTCATGAACTTTCAATGTGGGAGAAAGATTCAAAACTAGTCAAACATCATGAATTTTTGTTTTGTTTTGAAAAGTTTTTAAAACAATTTATGAAAAGAGTTGATAAAATTTCTCCAGTATTTTAAATGCTCTGCTTCCACTGGTTTTGTTTAGTTTTGAGCAGATTTTAACCAAAAGTTAAATCAAAGTTAATAAGATTTCACAAGGTTTTATGAGAATACACATGTTTTCAGCAGTTTTTAAAAGCACCACCCTCCATCAGATTTCACAAGATTACATGAGAAAATCCACATGTTTTTAGCAGTTTTCAGCAGATTTTAAGAGAAACAAGTTGATAATTTTTCAATGGTTTTGACAAGTTTACATGTCTTCAGCAGTTTTGAGCAGATTTTCAGTAAACACATTTGTGACTTTAACTTAATATTTATATAAATCTAAGGTTCATATATTTATGTAAAATATGTTACATCATAATCGAGAACAAAATTATGATTGTTTTCCACAAACCAAAACTACACTTTTTTGCACTCGACGCGCGTTTCGCTAACAACGTTAGCATCATCAGGAGACGATAAACAATGAACTAAATTAATCTACGCTCTATCTTATATACAATCCTTTAGTGGGCGGAGATAAGAATAATAATTTGTGATTGATCACGATTTTTTAATCCTATCTCCCCTCAACCAAAGAACTCAATTATTAGTCTTATCTCCGCCCACTAAAATTGTATATAAGATAGAGCGTAGATTAATTTAGTTCATTGTTTATCGTCTCCTTTTGTATGTACTTCCTACGTTTTTAAGTTGTCATAACTTGGACGTAGTTCATTTCTCTCACTTCTAATGCAAACTTTTGTATAAGTATTTTTCATTCTCTTAAATAAGTAATTGGTAT
Organism: Oxystoma pomonae; assembly: GCA_963921995.1. Lineage (NCBI taxonomy): Eukaryota > Metazoa > Arthropoda > Insecta > Coleoptera > Brentidae > Oxystoma > Oxystoma pomonae. The sequence goes on along the minus strand of OY998166.1, from coordinate 84,949,182 downwards.
TTTAAATATACCCATCCTCCATCACGAATTCTTTCCCGGAGAGTCAACCAGCAGAGAGGAGTTTTCGGAGTTTAAAATCGCCGCCCCCCTCTCTAGGCATAAAAAATATTTTGTATTTTATTTATTTACGTCCCCCATGGTACGTACCAAAAACGTCTCCTGTACGTACCCCGTACGTACATCGTACATTTTACGTCCAATTCACGTCTTTTATTGATCCCCCGCGGGACATACAAAATACGTACACAAATGTACATACATGATACATATTTTCCATATCCCAAGGACGTACCTAAGACGTACATAGCGTTGGAAAGTGCACGTAAAATGTACGTCCCTAGTACGTACATTGGAGTTAGTGTATGTACTATGTACGGGTCAAGCCATATCAAATCAACCAAAAAAAAGGCACTTTTCGTTTTGACCCTCTCCGATTTTGATGATTTTTGGTACACTTATTCTTCTGATCCAAAAACTTAAAAATCCAAAAAATTAAATTTTTTAGATAAGCGGTTTTTGTTTTATTGCTTTTTGAAAATAAAGAAATTGACCAATATGTCCTTGACAGGCACTTACAAAAATAGCAATATCTCAAAAACTATTGGTCCTATAGAAGCGAGTTATAGCTTATTTTGAAGGTTTTTTAAAGACCTTTTTAACGATGTGTATCACCATGTAATTTTTTGTTTTATTTTTTTTTTAAATTTTTTAATATTTTTTTTTTAAATCTTGAAAACACCATTTTGAATTTTTTTCAAAAAAATACTAATTTTTTTCAGTATTTTTTTAATACTTTTGGAAAATTTCAGGATGGAGAAGTTATTGGTTCTATTTTTAAAAAAATAATATAAAAAACCTTGCAGGAAAAAACCATAAATTTTTTGATAAATACCTATATATTTACCCTTTATATCTAAAAACTTGTCAATTGCTCCCAGTCTTGTAAATAAGATACATAAAAGGTTTTTCCAAACTTGTTTATTCCTGCAAAATTTTGAGTACTTCTTCAATTGTCCTCCCCTCCACCCAAGATCTTTTCACCCACCTATTATACATTTAAACATGTTAATTCCTGCAAAATGTTTAGCTCCTCCCATTACTTTTTATTGGCCCTTACCCCTATTTGTATCATTTCTGGTTCAGACAGGAAAAGTTTTGACAATAATTAATTGCAAACCTGCCGTTTATGTGATAAATTGCTATTTTTTAATTAAAAACATTTATCGGAGTCGTGTGTTGTAAAATGGCACAAAATAAGCCAAAACAATGGACAAAATTTTTTGTGAGGTGTTGTGATCCATTAAGTCAGGAGAAACATTCCGGAAAGTTACGGAATGTCACAAATTGGATGACTTCCTTTAAAGGGGTGGAGACTGGCATGAAAATTTGTGACAATTGTCGAATGAAACTTTCCAAGGAACACAAGGAACAGGATAAACAACCATCTCCTGTAGCAGGGTAAGCAATAGTAACGAATACCTACCTACATTTTTACTTGTTTTTTTTTGTGTGTTGTGGCTCTGCTAATAATTTTAGGGTAATTATTTAGTATCCGGTTTTCTGCCATTTTTGGTTTTAAGTGAAAAATTCTTTATGGGGGCACCTACAGGCCTATAAGTCTGATTTCATCCTTTGCAAAAATTTATGAGTTATTAATACATAAGAGGCTGTTAGATTTTTTTCTGAGCAATTCACTTTTAAACGATTTTCAACATGGCTTTCTCCTGAAAAGGTCTACAGAATCGGCTCTTTTAGAGTTGAACAAGTCAATAATTTCGACTCTTGAATCTAGGGGAGCGGACTGTGGACTTTTTTTGGATTTATCAAAAGCATTTGATACAATAAATCATGAAATTCTTTTGGAAAAATTAGAAGCGTACGGGGTTAGAGGAAGTGCTTTGGATTTATTTTGCTTGTATCTGACTGAAAGACCACAAAAAGTTACAATAAATTTGAACAACAATAAAATAACGTCAGAATCAAACGTCATAATGACAGGAATTCCGCAGGAAAGTATTCTTGGTCCTCTGCTCTTTGTTATTTATCTTAATGGGGATTGGGAGTAACTACTGATAAAGACCTAATTTTTTTTTCACACATCAGAGATCTATGTAAAAAAATATCAGCGGCAAGCTATGCTATTAGAGTTTTAAGTAAAATTTTTAGAGGTCACAGTTCATTAAAATCAATTTATTATGGTATGTTTTACTCTCAATTAAAATATGGTGTATTACTTTGGGGCCATAGTAGTCACATAAATGACGTTTTTATTTTACAAAAACGTGTTATTAGAATCTTGGTAGGAATCAAGCCATATGCTTCTTGTAGAAATAATTTTAGAGAAAATAAGTTGTTAACGGTCCCGGGTGTTTATATCTTGAAATGTTTACTGTATTTGGGAAAAAATCCATTACTTTTTGCTAAATATGCCGGTACTAGAACCTGTAACACAAGAAACAAAAACAACATGTATATATGTATCCAAAACATAGACTAAGTATTACTGAAAAAAGCCCGAATTATGCTGCAATTAAATTCTTTAATAAACTTCCAAACAAAATAAAAAATATCCAAAGCTACAAACTACAAAACTAATTCGTAAGATAGAACCCTACAGCATTAGTGAGTTCATAAATTTTAATGAATTTTAATGTCTTTTATTTTGGTAATGTATATATGTGTGTCTTTTAAGTAATGTTCGCCACATCTGGTCATGTTTTAACCATATTTTAACTAATTTTATATTATATTGTTACTACTGTTATTAGAAATAATTTTTAACGAAGTTGTAACTGCAACTTATTTATGTACCTTTGTTATTTTTACAATTTTTTTGTAGATTTTTATGACGATCCTATTTTACCTATTGTAAACAATTTGGAAATAAACTATTGTCTATTGTCTTGTCTGTTCTGGGGTCCCTAGGACCCCAAATCCGCAACCGTCGAAAAAAATTTTTTTTAATTTTTTTGATGCAAAAAGGGGTGTCGCCGGTGCCCGGGGGGGGGGGTTGTGAGGGTTTTTTTTTGTTGTTTTGGGTTGGGTTGGGTTGGTTTGAGTATTTTTAAGTGGGGTTGGGTTGGGTTGGTTTTAAAAAATAAAAAAAACAAAAAAAAATTCAAAAAAAAATAAAATTCGGCGGTTGCGGATTTGGGGTCCTAGGGACCCTAGTAGGTGCCTCCATAAAGAATTTTTCAAAAAAAATCAAAAATGGCAGAAAACCGGATACTAAATAATTACCAATTTTAGTAAATGTTTTCATATTAAAAATTGTTTTTTTTTATTGTTACAGACCTTCAGCTCAAACTCCAGATTCTCCTTTTAAAGAATGTGATGAATCTATGGACCTTCTAAACCAGTCGTTCCAAATTATTGGGGAATCGCCTATCAAAAAAAGAAGAGTGTCCAAAGAAAAGGCTGAAAAAGTGAAAGCAGTGATCGAAAAAAGATTAAGTCAGGAACAATACTCAATATTAGAAAAGACCAAAGAAAAAAACATGGGCGAGTGCGAAATAATACAACAATTAAAAGAAAAATTTTAGCTAGTTCAAAAAAGAAGCGAAAGAATGTTAATTCTATCTTGTCTTCCTATGAGTTGGAGACGGGCAAAAATTCAGCAAGAATTTGGAGTTTCCCAATACATGACCAGGATGGTAAAAAAAATGGTCAAAGAAAAAGGAATTTTATCCACACCTAATCCAAAGCCTGGGAAAACTCTTGACCAAAACGTTGTAGAAATGGTAATATCATTTTACCTTAAAGATGATGTGAGTAGATCCATGCCTGGAAAAAAATATTTTGTTGTTGTAAGAAAAGAAGGAACTAAGGAGCATCATCAGAAAAGGTTAGTTTTGGCTAATATCAAAGAAATATATTTGCATTTTAAGAAAGAGCATCCAGACCTAAAAATTGGTTTGTCTAAATTTAGTGAATTGAGACCAAAAAGTTGCATTTTAGCAGGAAAGAGCGGTACACATACAGTGTGTGTGTGCACAATACATCAAAATATGAAGTTAATGATAGAGTGTTCTAAAATAAACAAGTTTATCTTAAATTATAAGGGTAATCCTGCTTTACCAGACTACCATGCTTGCCTCTCAAAAATGATGTGTAACCCATCAGGAGTTCACTGCTTTTTGGACAAATGTTAGATATGCCCAGGAACTGAGAATTTAAAAAACTTTTTGAATGAAAAATTCGAAGAAGCCATGATTGACAATGTGACTTTTAAGAAGTGGATATCTGTAGATAGATGCAATATGGAGACATTAATTAAACCAGCAGAGGACTTCATTGAAGAATTTTCAAACGACTTGATTAAATTAAAATCTTATTCTTTTTACACTCACATGCAAAAAGAATACTACAATGAGGTAAAAGACAATTTAAAAAAGGGGGAAGCACTAATCACATGCGACTTCGCTGAAAATTATTCATTTATTTTGCAGGATGAAGTGCAGTCCTATCACTGGACAAATAGACAGGCAACCCTACATCCTTTTGTAATATATTACAAAACTCATGAGGGAAAACTGGGTCATTTAAGTTATATATTTATTTCAGACTGTTTGGTACACAACAGTGTGGTATTTCATCTTTTTTTAAGCCACCTTATGCCTGAACTAAAGAGGCAAATTGATAACTTAAGACAAAATTATCTATTTTTCAGACGGCTGTGCCGCACAGTATAAAAATAAAAAAATTTTTGTTAATATTGCGTACCACTCGAGGAATTTAAAATTAAAGCAGAATGGAATTTTTTTGCCACCTCCCACGGGAAGAGTGCATGCGATGGACTGGGAGGCACCGTAAAAAGGTTGGCTGCTAAAGCAAGTCTGCAGAGACCATATAGTGAACAGATTATGACCCCCGAAGATCTTTTTAAATTTGCAACAGAAAACATTCCTGGTATAACATTTAAATATTGTTCATTAAATAACTACCAGCAACATGAAAAGTTTTTGGAAAAAAGATACCTGGAAGCACAATCGATACCTGGGACTCAAAAATTGCACTCGATTATCCCCCTCAGTAATGAAAAAATTATTACAAAACCATTTTCACTAAGTAAAGAGGAAAATATTCAATGTCTTTTTGCAACCTGTGGTTTGTCAAACACAGAAATTGAAAACATCGACTCCGGTTTTGTAACCATAAACTATGACTGTCTTTGGTGGATGGGATGTATCATTGGCAAAAATATAGAAAGCGGGGAATTAAAAGCCCAAAGCTGATATATTGATCATAGATCAAAATTCTCTTTTAAGACGGGTCAACCCAAATACTGTCACTGGTAGAACATATACGCTAACTGCAGAAGAAATGACAGATTCCTCAAATATTTAGAAAAAAAATTAGCAACCTAAAGATTTTTTATTGTAAATTTTCTATTATTCTTACTTTTCATTTTTTTGTTATACCCATATTAGGTAAATTAGCCCTGTATTAAATATCTTATTATTTTTTTAAAGTATGACTCCATTATTTCTCCATCCTAAAATTTTCCAAAAATGTTAAAAAAACATTTAAAAAAAAAGAAATATTTTTTTGAAAAAAATTAAAAAATGTGTTTTTGAAATTTTTCAAAAAAAAAAAATTTTTTTAATTAAGAAAAAAAAAATTAAACAAACTATATTGTGTCACACATCTTTAAAAAGGTCTTTAAAAACCCTTCAAAATGAGCTATCACTCGCTTCTATAGGATCTAAGTAAGTGTCTGTCAAGGACATATTGGTCAATTTCTTGATTTTCAAAAATCAATAAAACAAAAACCACTTATCCAAAAAATTTTATTTTTTGGATTTTTGAGTTTTTTGATAAGACAAATAAGTGTACCAAAAATCATCAAAATCGGAGATGGTCAAAACTATTGCCTGGTTGACTTGATATGGTTTGACCCGTACGTACTTTTCGTCCGAGGCTTAGGTACGAGGTACGTACCTGGTACATAACTTTGCTGTCTGGGAAATCTCATGATCTGATATATAAACTTACGAAATCTCTTAAAATATCTTGATAGTTAAATTTTGATTATATATTCTTTTTAATAATTTATGTTTATAGGTATTCATAAAATCTTTTAAATTCACATCTTGTTTGTCAAATCTATTGTACTTGCATGTCTATAGTCTACACTTTAATACTTATATATAATCTTGTCAAATCTTCACAACCCTTTATCCTATATCTCATGAAATCTTGTAAAATCTTTTAAAAACATCCCTTCTTTTCGACTTGTGAAATCTCATCAAAATCTTGCTTAACATAATGAAATCTTGTGAGTTTTTAATAATCAGAAATGATTTGAAAATTGTGTCTGGTGTAACATCATAAAACATCATAAGAATTTGTCAGTTTTCATGTGGCATACATTTTTGCCAGGCTGTTCTGTTCAAACCAATAAAATCTCTTAAAATCTCATTAAGAGTTTAGAAGTGATTTTTTTGGCAGGGCTATTATTTTAAAACCTCAATTTAAACTATATACCCTCTTTTGCCATATCATGACAATATTGACAATAATTAGATTTTTTGTTTCTTAGTCCACCATACCAATATGGTATGGGGGACTATTAAAATCATGAAATTTTGACTTTTCTTAATTTTATCAAAAATAAGTTACTAAGGTTGCAAAACACCTTAATTGACGAAAAACAAAAGTTGTCTGTGGTCTGTCTGTATACATGATAACTCAAGCAACGCCTCAATCGATTTTAACGAAATTTAGTACAAAAATCCCCAATCGGCTGACCATGAACTGGTTGAACTTTTGGGTAGGGTGGTGGGGGGTTTAAAATGGGAAAAATGGGGGGAAAAGGGATTAAAATATTTTGGAACAAAAGCTTGCTATTTGCTACAGTTTTCAGATTTAAGTTTCTACGAATATGGACTACAAATTTTGTCATAAACTTCAAATTCATGGGAGCTTCAGTTTTCAAATTATTTGAAAAAACGTTAAAATCTATAAAAAATCATAACTTTAGAAGTAAAGCAGCTATTGATATGTGGTTTTCAGATTTTGGTTTTCGTAAATATTACCCAAAAATTTTTTTGTGAGGTTCAAATCTTTCAAAACTACAGTTTTCGAGATATTTTTATTTCCTTTCAATATAAAATAATTGATTGTATGGCTATCCGTGCTTTCCAGCACCAATTTTTAAAAATGATTTCTATAATTTAAGGCAACCAAGCTAATATCAAAACTTTTCAAAACACATCCAAGCCTAAACAAATTAAATATTTTAAAGTTATTCCTGCTTGAATTGCAAAAATTTGCGCCTGCGGCTCTTTTGCTTTTTGTCAGTGGCGCAATTTAAAATATAGTTCAAAACTCTAGTTTATTCTAAACAAAGAACACGAAATCTGATTACCCTCTTCACCTAAATTTTCTAGATGGCATATTATGTGGTTCTGCTAATATTATTAATTACAGTGATGGTCACAGGGGCGAGTCAACTTAATTCAACTTTTTTTATTCGTAAAAAAAAATATAAAAGATTGACATTTTTAAAGTATTTTTGGCTTAAATTATTAGTGTGATTTCACATCAATGTGTATTAAAAATCAAACCATCTTGTTCTTTCATAGATCACTGTGAACAGACAACATGCTCTATGAAAGAAAAAGAAGACAATCTTTTCAATATTTTTGTGGGCCTTGGTAATACCTACTATATATATGATCACACTTATATATGCTATGTTTTCATGGGTATTGAGTTCGTTTTCAAAACTCATTGTATCTTTTTCTTTTATATAGCGTGTTCTTTATCCAGAGCAAGAACACGCTATATAAAAGAAAAGGATACAATGAGTTTTGAAAACGAACTCAATACTCATGAAAACATAGCAATAGTTTACTATCTTGAAAACCACTAACTGGATCACTGTGAGGCCAATGATTAGGATAGAGATTTCATCAAAACGACGATCGGTAATTATGCAGTTTATGGTTTTCTGCCATTTTTGATTTTTTATGAAAATTTCTTTATTCCTTTTTTTTTATTTTTTTTTTCACTAAAACAACCCAATCCAACACAGTCCAACCCAACCTAATCCAACCCAACCCAAAACAATAAAAAAAAACACATTACAACCCCCCCACCCCCCGGGCACCCTTTTTTTTTAAAAAACAAAAAATTGGTGTAGGCGGATTTGGGGTCCTAGGGACCCTAGTAGGTGTCCCCATAAAGAATTTTTCATAAAAAATAAAAAATGGCAGAAAACCGTATACTGCATAATTACCAGACGATATACAACCATCGCCTTATAAACTTTTACAACATATGAAGTTGTATTTTAAGGAACATAAAAAATAATAATGTCTATTCTATTTGTAAAAGGTTTTATATATATTGTTTAGAGACTCATTTTATAATGAACGGACATACCAGCATTACAAAATAAAACAATACCTGAGATACGTAAAAGTCGTGATCCTAAAAAAAGTTTATTCCCTTGGAGCTACGCGTTCCCTTCAATAAGCTCGACTCGTTCACTTCTTATCTAACCTCACTTGACACCACTCTTAAATAAAAGCGTCACCAGTTAAAACGTGCAAAAGAGCTTTCGGCAAAGAACATCTGCTTTCCAGAAAGGTAAAATTGGTTGTCTACCTTCCAAAAAATATTTTTGCTCAGATAATCATATTTATTACTATAATTTTTAATTTCTACCAAAAACCAACTTAACACCGGTTCATGGTCAATGCAGTATGAGCCAAGTAAGAAGGGCCTCTTCTACCTGTGGTGTTATGTTTTGTTCCGATTTTTTCGGTTTTGTCATTGGAAAAAAAAAATTTTAAATGTGTTTTTAATATCCCGCAAACCGTTTTTGGCTTGATTGGGGATAGGTATTTTTTAATATTTACCTAATACCGCAAATAATTTTTTTTACGTTTTTTACTTTGCGCAGCATTTTTTTGAGATGATTACTAAGGAGAACATCTCTTTTTGGAATTAGGTATTCTTACTATTCTTGTTCATCTTGTAAAGTTCGAAATTAGTCGTGGAACGTTGGGCAACCCACAATACTTTTCCCAATATGACAGAATTCCTCAAAGTTTAAACTTTTAAAGAATATTGGCAACGTGGCAATAAGCATACGAATCCCGTCTCCCGTCTCCTCTTTAGTTTTGCGTATTTGCTCTTGCATTCATTGTCTGAAAAACAGAAAATTGAACAATTTTTGGTGAAGAAATTTACAAACAAAAAAAATGAGGAATTGTTGTGGCCTTCTAATATTGTTTGCAGTTGTTTATGGAGCCCAATCCAGCCCCGATGGTAAGATATTTAAATTTATAATAGCATACCTATTCCTTACTTCTACAGGAATGCCATGTTTTTTTTTTTGTTGCCAATGGCTTCAAAAGGAGGCGTTTTTTGTTTATTATTTTCATTTTACAATCTAGAATAAACTAATTTTTATTAGAATGTGGTTTTTATCAAAATGAAAAATATGTTTTTTATCTTAAACTTGTATGGGATACCTACAGGACAGGAACAAACAACTCTACTTGAGAATTTTTTATAAATTCATAACCTTCCTAATGATACATATTCTAACAAAAGCTATGGGAGGTTTAACCAACTCGTTTTTATGCATAAGCATAAATTTAATAGTAATTCTGTATGTCTGTCTCTTTATTTTCATAAGGATGAAGAAATACAGATAGAGAATTAGCACTTTAGAAGTAAACTTGCCATTAGTTCCTCAGTTTTTTATTTTTTTTTCCTTTTTGTATTTCATATAATGCCTACTGTTTTCTCCCTTGTTTCGGTAATTATGCAGTATACGGTTTTCTGCCATTTTTGATTTTTTTTGAAAAATTCTTTATGGGGGCACCTTCTAGGGTCCCTAGGACCCCAAATCCGCCTGCGCCCGATTTTTTATTTTTTTTTTTTAACGAGAAAAAAGGGTGCCCAGGGGGGGTTGTAAAGTGTTTTTTTAATTGTTTTGGGTTGGTTTGGATTAGGTTGGGTTGGACTGTGTTGGTTTGGTTTGTTTTAGTGAAAAAAAATTAAAAAAAACCAAAAAAAATCAAAAAAAAAAACCAACCGGCGCAGACGGATTTGGGGTCCTAGGGACCCTAGAAGGTGCCCCCATAAAGAATTTTTCAAAAAAAATCAAAAATGGCAGAAAACCGTATACTGCATAATTACCCTTGTTTCAAGCCAAGTCCAAAGTTTGGACAATCATGTGACCTATCTTTTTTATACTGGCACATACACTTCATTCTAAATTCAATTGTACCATTTTTTTTACACTTACTATTTAGTATGTTTTCACATCATATTGAATTGAAAATCAAGCATCTTGTCCTTTCATATATCACCCTCTTTGTCCGAACAGGGGACATGCTCTATGAAAAAAAAGAAGACAATATTTTCAATACACATTGAGTATGATGTGAAAACATACTAATGCAGTTCAGTTTTCATGAAGGAATTTAAGTAAATGCATTTTGAACATGATTTTTTTGACATGTTTTTTTTTGTATGATACCATTTTTTTTCTTTAATTTCAAAAATTAGAAAACACATAAAAAGCTTGATTATCTCACCACAAAATAAACTATCATTCAAGTCTGGTTAAAACTTTCATTAATTTTTTGATACAATCTGATAGTTTTGAAAGTGAATTGTATTGAAGATGAATTCTGTTTACATGAAAATGTACTAAGTAACTGAGAATGACAGTTCCATTTAGTTTGTGTATTGAAATGTCATATTGAAATTGGTCCCGACAATTTGGAATGAACTATACAGGCTGTCTTATCCTGAGAAACATGATTTTTTAACATTTTTACAAGAAAACCAACAAAACTGAATCATATTAACAAAAATGTGACCTATCTCATAACCTAACTCAAGAGTAAAAAGCCCTAACCAATGAATCCCAACCACATAAACAGCCCCTTTTGAAAAATTTTGTGCTCTTTATAGTTTTTGAGAAAATTAAAAAAAAAGGTGGGATCGCTAACTTTTTATGAACCTGGCACTCCCACCCTTAAATGAAGCTTAAAAATATTCATTAAATATCTCAGAATTATGTGCTTTTTATGTACTCCATGAAAATAAAAAAAAAACAAAAAATATATTTTAGCAATTTTTTTTTTTAATAGGTTAACAATATCCGTTAAATATCTCAAAATTATGTGGTTTTTATGTGCTTCATAAGAATAGAAATAACTAAAGATTTTTTACCTTTTTAATTACTTTTTTTAAAAATGGTGTGGGCTTGCTAGCTTTATATATAAACCTACCAAGCTTAAATAAAGGTTAACAATATCCATTAAATATCTCAGAATTATGTGCTCCATGAAAATTATTTCCATGGAACACATAAAAAGCACATAATTCTGAGATATTTAATGGGTATTATTTTTATTTAAGGTTCGGCATGCTAGGTTTATGTAAAGCTTGTGAGCTCCTTGGCAAACCCAGACCATTAAAAAAAAATAACTAAAAAAGTAAAAAATCTTTAGTTTCTTTCTATTTTTATGGAGTACATAAATAGCACATAACTTTGAGAGATTTAATGGATACTGTTATACTTTATATAAAAATAAAGCTAGCAAGCCCACACCATTTTTTTTTAAATTGCTAAAAGTATTTTTTTTTTGTTTTCATGAGTAAGTAAAAACCTCATAATGCTGATATATTTAAAGAATATTTCTAAGTCTTATTTAAGGGTGCCAAGCAACATTTCAGGCCACATAAACCATGCATTTAGTAAAAATGCCCTTGTCTGGTCAATTCCTTTTCTTTTAAACCTACTAAATGTCAAAATGACAATAAAGACATATATTTGTGTCAGAAAACAGAAATACCGACCTAGGATGTTTATCTGTTAAGAAAAATTTCTCAAAAGTTAAAGAGCAGGTCAAAATCTAGAGAAATAGTTCATTTTGTAGGACTTCCGAGTTGAAGACATTATTGTGTGTGATTTTTGCTACATAATGTCTTCAACTTGGAAGTCCTACAAAATGAACTATTTCTCTAGTTTTTGACCTGCTCTTTAACTTTTGAGAAATTTTTCCCAACAAATAAACGTCCTAGGTCAGTATTTCTGTTTTCTGACACAAATATGTGTCTTTATTGTCATTTTCACATTTAATGACATTTAGTAGGTTTAAAAGCAAAGGAATTGACCAGACAAGGGCATTTTTACGAAATGCATGGTTTATGTGGCCAGAAATGTTGCTTGGGCACCCTTAAATAAGGCTTAGAAATATTCTTTAAATATACCAGCATTATGAGCTTTTTACTTACTACATGTAATCAAAAAAAAAAATTCTTTTTAGCAATTTAAAAAAAAATGGTGTGGGCTTGCTATTTTGCTGGAAAAAACATAATTTGGTGTTGTACAGGGTGTTTCATTATAAATGCCCCCCACCCTCCTATTATCTCTGTTAATATGTGAGCTAGGAAAAAATTTTAAATACAAAAATTATTTGATAAAGATCTTCAAAAATATTAGTCAAATCAGATATTCCGCGCAGATTTCAAGTTATGGTAAAGGTGCCTATCGTTGTCAGTTCTGTCACTGTTTTACCCAGAAAAACAAGGTCAAATTTTGAAATCCGCGTGGAAAAAAAGCTTATGGAAGTCAAGCCATAACCACCGCTTATTGGCCAATTGAACTAAACCATGGCTGAGTGTCAGAATTTCAGAAGAAGAGCTGTTATAATTTTTCTAACCAAATTTTTGTTTTTACGTTTGAGTGAAATTTTCATAAAAATTTGAAAAATGTGTGAAATGGAAGTCTTTATTAAAAGATATTTTTTGGAAATATTTCCTTGGAGTTCCAAATATGATAGAAACTTTGACCTGGACCCTAGTTGTCAAATCCTTCGAGGTTCATTATGAAAGAAATTTGCCACAGGCCTCCAGCCCTATTGTTGCAGCCATTTTTGTAAATAAAAGTATTTAATCTTCAATTTAACTGGTTTGAAGAGTTTTAAAATGCATAACGAAGCCTTCTTATGTTTTGACAAGCGCTTTTAGAGATATTTTGAGCATTTACAAGATTTCTTTTTAACCTAACCTAAAACATTTATAAATAATATTTGATTTTTTTTAAAAATAAGAAGTTATATAAGAGGCCCCTTCAATTTATAAGAGCGTAATGAGATTTTGCTGGAAAAAACTTCCATGGCAAATGATTTTTGTTTCAAATATCATCATAATCATTAATTTTGTTTGCTTTATATTTCTTAAGGGGACATGTAACTTCTAGAAATTTAATGACTATATGTGTCTGAGTATAATAAAATTTCCCATTTTTTTTCTTTATTTTTTCTTCTTCAAATCAATTAGTTGATATGAAGACATTTTAAAGACAATCTGTGGGAAAATTGCGTTTTTTAAAACCACAATATGTCCAATACAGGGGAAACTGGCCCTCAACCTCCAAGGCATAAAAACCTTCATGACTAATTTTTTACTTCCAAATGTCCTTCATTTTATTCTCCAAAATGGGAAAATGTCAGGAAATTTCCCAACAATTTGCCCTTCTCAAAGGAGGTCATGGTCAGCTGTGATGGTCAAAATGTACACAATTTAACCAAAATTGTTGCTTGGGTGGGTTTATATAAAGCTAGCGAGCCCACCTTTTTTTAAATTTTTTTGAAAACTAAAGGAGCACAAACTTTCCTAAAAGGGGACGAAATTAGCACATAAAAAAGTGTACAATTTTGGAATAATTAAAAATGGAATAATTAAAATTTGGATTTTGTGAGGTGGGCCCGCTAGGTTTATGGAGGTCCAGGAATCTACAGGACATTAAAACCGAGATTAAAACATTAAAATCCTGCAGATAACAAAACTTGATTTAGGCTTGATACATGGTCTTCAACTAATTTCAGTTAAAGATTTAATGAAAACCACTGACCATGATACATATCTATCTTTTAGTAAGAGAGAAACAGACAGATATGCCAAAGTTGAACAATAACAGTACCATCAAGTTTATAAATGGGGGTTAACTAACCAAGAGGGAAACAGGAAATTGTACATGCGTTGGTGTAATGCCATGGCAATTTAATTATAGAGTGAGCCACTGAAAGCCTATATGTCAATTATATATTGCAACTATTGTTATATCAACAAATAAATAAATTAGTCTATATTGAACTCACACATGACAAGATTTAGGGCCAAAAAAAAAATAAAAACCATAAAAACAAATAAGGCAAAAGGATAAAAAACTGTTGCTTTTCTAGGACCTTTCGTTTATTGTCATTTGCCAGAATCCTTAAGGGGAGCACATCAAAACAAACAAAAATTTAAAAGTAAGTTAAAAAAATGGGAAATTTTTTCTGAAATATTTTAACATAAAAGCTAAGCTAATATCATAAACAAATAATCATCTGTGGTGTTGTCATTAAATGTTGCCAAATGATTTAAATATTGCATTAGGTAGGTACCATATATTTAATCTTAATCTTAATATATTAGATAAGAAATTAATATTTTATATTTAGCATAGGTTAATGGGTTGTAAAATATAAAAAATACCTGCAATTAGATTTTAAGTATTTTATATATATATATATATATATATATATATATATATATATATGTCAACTGGCAATACCCCACTTGTGGTACCTCTTTGGAAAGCTTATTAAAAGTTCTAAGCAACAGTCGTCAAAATTTTTAGGTAAAATTAAAAAATTACCCATAAATTAAAAGTCATTAAAAATCAATTTCACAAGAAAAGTTTTTTTAGAATAAATTATAAATAAATCATTAAAATGACCACCATTTAACGTCGATTGGTACAATGTTAGTTTAGTTTTAAGCAATTTTTTTCAACAGCATTTAAACTGTGGCTGAGAGGTGAACCAATCTGTAAATTTTGGACACCTCCTGTTAGAAGGGCCCATATTCTAGGTCTTGGCAGGTCCTGCCGTTCCTGTCAGGGCCTAGCAAGACCTAAATTTGCATTTTTTTCAGTTGGCACCTGACAGAACCTATAATTTTGGTTCTGCCTAGTCTTAAAACATAGGTCCTGCCAAGTCCTGCCATTGGTTTACCCCTCGAGTATGGTCCAATGGAAAGGACATCATGAAGCACCAAGAGCAACCAAAAAAAACCGCAGTTTATATGTATTAAATTAAATTACTTAAGTTTTTGTTAATATAAAAAGCACTTTTTTACAAACAGTGTTAAAGAAAGGGTCTATAGCGATTTTTTTAAAAACCGCGAGTAAAAAAAGTTGAGTTTAGCCAGCCTTGTTTCATATTTTTCTTTTCTTTCTCTGGACCATTCTAGCATGGTGCACTACTATCTTTAACAGGAAACTCGGAAAGTACAAGAGCACAAAATTTGGCGACTTCTCAAAATAAATCAGGTAAAGGTTTACTCTAAAACTTCCCTCACTCAAGAACATAAATAAAATACCACTACTTGTATACACATGGGTTAGATTGAGTTGGTCAGACTTTTCCAGGGTATATCCAGACTTTTTTTGACTGTATCCACACTGTTCAGGGATGTATTCAGACTATTCCATGGTGCACTTGGACTTTTCCAGAATGTATCCAGACTTTTCAAGGGTGTATCTAGATGTTTCTAGGGTCTTTCCAGACTTTCAGAGTGTATCCTGACGTTTCCTGGGTGTATCCAGACATTCCAGGGTGTATCCAGACCTTCACAGGGTTTATCCAGATTTTATTTCTAGACTGACTTCCAATACATTTTATGTGTGCTATATATATATATATATATATATACAGACCGCTTCAAGCTACTGCGAACATACGGGGAATCAAGTCCAATTTACTCTCCGTGCCGTACGACCGAGGTGGATTCGAAGCACGCTGCAGTGTTATCTTTTGGAAATTCATTTTGTTTTTATTATTTTGTTTTATTTCTGCCTTGCTCGAGAAACAGATGGGTAAGTTCTTAATTGAAATAATACATTTTTAAAACTAAAAATGGATGTCTACAAAGTTGCCGAAAAAGTGCAGATGGTCAAATGGTCAAATCGTCATAAACCAACACACGTTCGATATTGGTCGAGAGAAAATTTGCATTTGTATTTTGACGTAAGAACACAGTATCCCCAAAAACTAAATGTTTGGGGGGGGGGTATTGTAGGGGAACACGTAATTGGGCCATTTTTTATTAACGGCAATTGCAATTTGAATGGTTCTAGATAGTTGGATCTACTGCAGCAGCACATTATTCCAACTGCTAGGCAGTTGTTAGGTGTGAGATTTGGTGAAACATGGTTTCAACAAGATGGTTGTTCCGCTCACAATGTTGGCCTTTTTAGGGAATATCTTGATAATGTATTTCCTAATCGGGTTATAAGTACACGAGGAACTATTTTATGGCCAGCTCGATCTCCCGATCTTGCTCCTAATGACTTCTATCTGTTTTTGAAGAAGCTTTTCAAATTATCACCCCTAACATGCTTGGAAACGTTGGAAGGGGTTTTTATAGTAGGCTCGGATATTGTCTAGCCGAGCAAGGAGGACTTTTCGAACATTTGCTTTAATTTTTTTTTGACTGGGAGAATCTTTTTGGTTTTTAGAATGTATTATTTTATTTTGAGAACTTGCTTTTATTTTGTTTCTCCTTATTATTTTCATTGTAAAAATGTAAAATTTTGTTATGATTGGTGCAGGGGTTACAAAGTAGGCGACAGACAGAGCGACGGCGCGGCGTCTGAATTCGTGCTTATCACTATTCAGAACTTCAAAATTCGTGGAGGATCATGAAAGCCTCAAAGTGTGATTTTTAGATGATTACATTACTTCCCTTAGTTATTCTTATAATTTTTTTTTTGTAAAACACAATATTTTAACAATAACATCTCTCTTTATATTGGTTTTTAAAAATCTCAAAAATACCATAGAAAATAATAGATCCCAAAGGTTCACACGGCAGCATGGTTACTTGCCCTTGCCTATACCAAAGAGTGTTCTTGTCCAAAAGTCTCTTATTTATGAAGGTCATAAAATTTTTAATCATTTGTCACTAGTCATTAAACAAGCTGCTACCATTAAGGAGTTTAGACAAAAACTTGCATTGTTAGACAAACCATACTACAAATTTACTGAATATTTTGATGACCAGTTGTAATATCTGTATATCTATGTTTATATGCTGAAAATTTTTTATATTTTTAATAAAATAAAATTTTTCTTTGTTTAAATTTATTTGTTTCTTTTGAAATATTTGACTATTGCCAATGTAGTGTTAAAATCAGTTTTTTCAATCAGTTATTCATTATCAAGCCTACTGAGTCTGTTGATCAGGGAGTTAAAACCATAGTTACCACCATGATGTTGAGTTGCAAATAATTTATGATTTCTTGTGTTCCATTATGGCACATAAAACTTGAATACTCATAGTAACTCTACAGAGTCAATTTCATTATTTAGTATTTTCAACAGAGTGTGTACCATTGTCTTGATTTGTTAAGTTCAAAAGACTCGTTAGCTGGTCAGAATAAATTTACTTAATAGGTATGATGTGTAATTTACAGCATACAAAGCGCAAGAACTTTCTTTGTATTTTTTCCAAATGACCTTTATAAATCTCATAATATGGAGACCAAATAGTACAACCATATTCTAGAATTGACCTTACAATTGCAAAGTAAGCATTTCTCAATGTAAAAATGTGGTTTACATCTTTCAATGTTCTAAACAAAAATCCTAGCAATTTCATAGCTTTATTTGCAATCTACATGGTTTAATTTTCTATAAAAACATACAGTTTTACATTTGTCAACATTCAGGGATAAATTGTTATATTCACACCATGCTGAAAACCTATTCAACTCTTGTTGCAAAATATGGCAATCCTCCAAACTTCTCATAATTCTAAAGAATTTTAGATCATCAACAAAAAGTACAAAATTACAGTTTTCTAAAGCGGAAGGTATATAATTTATAAATGCTTTAAATAACAATGGAGACAAATGTCCACCCTGGAGGACACCTGACAAAACGTTAAACTCGGCGGAGACAACATTCTCTATTTTTATTGCCTGGCGTCTTTCAGTTAGATTTATCCGAAACGAGTTGAAAGATGAGCTATGGATACCCATGACTCTTAGTTTATCAAGTTTTAGGTTATGATCGACCCTGTCAAAAGCCTTGGAGAAATCGGTATAGAGGACATCTACCTGACTGACCCCACTCTCCAAGGCTTCCAACAAAGTTTCTACGTATATCAAGAGATTAGTAATTGATGATTTACCTTTTTCAAACCCGTGTTGTTGGTTTATAATTATGTTTTGAAAATATGGTGCAATTTTATCTGTAACTATTGATTCAAACAATTTAGGAAATCAAGAAATTTTTGAAATACCTCTATAGTTTTTAATGTTTGACTTATCTCCGCTTTTGAATATTGGGGTAACATAACTTAGCTTCCAAGCTGTCGGATAATCTCCTGTAGAAAATAATTTATTAAAAATTTCAGCCAAAATACTAGACGAGAAAAATTTACAGTTTTTTTGAAAATTACTGGTATACCATCTGCCTGGGCCACAGGTTTTTGTGTAGTTTAACTATTTTTTCCTATGACCACATATGAAAATAATGGATTTTAAACGATTTGCATCATTAGAAAACATCAAATTTTACCTGTGTGCAGAAATTTTTTGCGCACTTGTGCGGAAAATGAGTTTCATTTAATTTGTGCTAAATTAAAGACCAATTTTTGCAAAAATTAGTGCAATTCAACAGTGTTTGTAGGAAAAGTAGCATACACAACTCTATAGAAAGTAACTTTCTTACACTCGCGTGTGGTTTTACTCGGCTAACGCCTCGTTCACAATATTCACGCTCGTGTGAAATTTGTTACTTTTCTTTGAAATTTCGATTGAAATTTCTTAGCTAGCTTGTAAATTAAAATTAAAAAACCATCAATATTTATTGTTTTATTTCTTTTCTAAGCGTTTTTGAAAATGTCCCGATTGTCCATCAAATGTCCTGACAACTTAGAACAAATGTCCTGATAAATCAAAATTAAAAGTTGACAACCCTATTTATGTATAACATATTATGTTTACTGTTATTTTTTTTAGACATAATTTATGTATTTATTTTATGTTTTTAGTACTTAGCGTTTTATTTTATCTAATGACTGTGAAAAATTTTCTTGTATTAGTAATTTGTTTTTAATTTGGTTTTTTAAACATTATTGTGACTACTATATCTTTAGTTTATAGCCTGCTTTCTCGACAAAATTACTGACAGTAAAGTACTTTTTGAATTGAATTAAATTCTGGAATTTTCCCACCTGATGATCTAGTTAGAAATGAAAAAATCGTTTATCAGTATATTTTTTACTTTGATGAATTTAAGAATACTACCTATTCTAAACATTTTATGTATTCTTGCATTCTCGGTTGCATTATTATACTGGTTGGTTTGTTGGGTGCAAAGTTCTGTCTTTGTATTTTCTTTAAGGCACTTTCTAATCACCAAGTAAACTAACTAACTATCTTTATTTGTAGTATTAATAGAGTAATACAAATATTTAACTAAGGTAGTGAGTAAATTTACTTGGTGATTGTTATGTTTGCTTTATCATGGTGCAGGTTCGAGTGCAGATATTTTTCGGAGTTGGTAGCAAAAAATGTTCTTTAGTTTTTTCTTCAATTCCTGCAAAAGTCCTGGATTATTCCTGAAAAAAATATCATCAGAACTGTGTGAACCCGGCCACTCACGACGGCCACAGGGGTGTGTTTGAAATTTGTTATACAAGGGTGAAGGTTATACTTAAGGGGAGTTTACCCAACTTTTCATATTGATAATTTATAACCTAAGCACAGTTTTATTCATAGTCATAATGTTAAATACATTATTCTTAATAGAAGTGTTTACCCAAGTTTTCATAGTTATAGTTCACAATTCATAAGCACAGTGCATAATTTAAAACTTGGTTAATTTTAACTTTATGTGCTATCAATATGAAAAAAGCAAAGAAAACATTTTGGTTGGTTGATTTCAAAATGAGAGTGATTGATTTTAGCTGATATTAGAAAACAGAAATTTAGCATGAAGGAAGAATACCTAACCTGTTGAGGTTAAGTAAAGAAAATCATTTTTTTTGTTCTTCTTTTTTGTCAATTTGGTATGTCAATTTTCCAAATTTATCTTAATGCACTATGCTTATATACTCTTGGATAAACAGGTGCTGTTAAATTATGTATTAACACTAAAATTGTGCTTATACACTATAAAGCCGCCTTTACTTCGGCTAGCCCAAAACCGTTCGAGGTAAAAGTAATGACGTCATACACCTCCGTTCGATAATCAAAAAGGTCCGGGGTGCGCCAGAATCGCCGTTGTCTTGAGCTGGGTAAAAGTTGCCCGCGTCTGGCCTAAGAGGTCATAAACATTACCTTACACTAGAGGCCCTCTATACATTTGACAGTTGTTGTTTTACCAGAGGTGGACAACTTATGTTGCCCTCTCTTTCTAGTTTTTTTTCATATTCGCATGTAAAACGGTTTTATGAAATGGACTGATGTTTTGTTGTCTCTTTTTATAATTTCCCCAGACATTTTTTCAAAGATTGATTTTTTTTTTTTGATTAGTAAAATATGTCAAGCTTTGTCAAAAAAAAACAAAAACAAGATATTTAATCACACGATTTTCCTATCTTGGTGACTTTCTTAATGTTAAACACTTAAAACAAGTCTACTTTGCGCTGTTCCAATCTCAAATAAACTATGGAAACCTTCAAAACATTGATGTGATACAAAAATGGGTCCTAAAAATCATTTTTCATAAAAATCGAACCTACTCTAGTGATCGCTTATATTCCGAGTATTACAACTATTTATTTGCATACACCGAAAAAAAATTACCCTTAACACGCTATCACACCCACACAATACAAGATTCAAAAACGAGTGTAAGACAGTACCATTAAATAGAAAAGAAATAGGAGACAGGTCGTTCTTGCACATGGCTCCAAAATTCTACAATTTCCTACCAAATAACATTAAGTCAACAATATTTGAAAAAAGATTTAAAAATAATTTAAAAAGATGGATAGATAGTATTAACAGACTTATTATACATAATCTATTTAAAACTATGTTATAATAAACTACTGTTATCTGTTGATAGTGTAGATAGGAATTATTATAGCGTTTAACAATTGTAACAATTTTTACCCAAAAAGTGACGTGAAACCAAATTGTGACATTTAAACCTGAATTGTGACATTTAAATCTTAATTTGACAAAACAAACCTGAATTATGACTTTTTAACACTAACAAGAAACTATAAAAGTTTCTTCAGTGTCTTTGTTTATTTCATTAGATTTAGAGATTGATCATGTATTACTATTTGAATTTGAAATAAACCATATATAGTTTGGATTTGCAAGCGTGTAGGAATTATTTACTTTTATTTAAAAACCACTGACACACGAAGTCAAATTTTTTCAAAAACTAAAAAAATTAAGCTTCTCTCTACGGAGACAGATATAATTATCTTTACAGATATCCAAAGCTCCTCCAAAGAAATAACAAAATAAAAAAAAACAGCGAGCTTTTCCTCAAAAAAGTGATTTTAACGGTAGACCCGGGTTTCGCACACAAAAAATTCATGTAAAAAACAGCCATCTGTCAAATTGCAGAATCGGCAGCTATACATTCAATTTGAGGGAAAATTAAGCATCTCTACGGACACAGATATAATTATCTTTACAGATATCCTGAGCTCTGGAATTGATAAATTTAAAAAGGATTTAGCGACGCTGATTAAATAACAAAAAAAATAGCTTCTTTCCCTCAAAAAAGGTGATGTGGACCGTAGATCGGGGTTCGCAGTTGTCGTACTCATCAGTACGGAGCTAGGAATTAATCTAAAACAGCATTTATATAAAAACAACAACTGTCAACTTGCTGAATAGGAAGATGTACCTACAATTTGAAGGAAAATTAAGCGTTTCTATAAAACTCGTTTTTTTTTTTTGAGGGAAAGCCCGCAATTTTTTTGTTTGTTATTTATTTATTTTTAAAAAATTTTTCTTTAGGAATTTACATATTTTTTTAAAATATCTTTGACTTAGTGGCAAAAAACCCAAAAAAAGTAGTTTCAGCATTATAAATCCTCCACAAACATATAGATTTTATTTACAAAATATTATATTTCCATAAATAAATAAGTAATTTATATGCAACAAAGTAAATGTACAGGGTGGTCCAAATTCCAAGTCCAAGGAAAGATAGCGAAAAACTGATATACTAAAATTATATTAATGGTGGAAACCGCGTGTCTGTAAAAAACTATAAAAGAGCAATTTACACTAAATAAATGCACCGTTTAAATACACAGGGTGTCAACAACCTGGAAAACCTGGAAAGTCAGGGAAAAGTCAGAGAATTTGAAAATTGTCAGGGAAAGTCAGGGAATTTGAAAATTGTCAGGGAAAGTCAGGGAATTTTCCCCAATGAGAGTAATTTCAGGAGATTTTTTACAGTGCTCTAGTGAATAACTATTGTAGCACTGTCTTTCTATCTTAAGTTCAGGAAAAAAAGCAAACATGAAAATATGAATGATGATGAATATGAATTTTCGTTTTTTCCACCCAAGATCTTTTGATCTTTTGTTTTTAGATTCTTTTCGGTTGAAGTAACTGATTCGGAGGTTTTTTTTAACTTCTTTTTTGTTTTAATCGCCTTAGGAGTTGTAACCCCATTGGAAAGATTAACACGCCAGGACGAACCCGTATCAGGTGACTCAGATAAGTGCCAATGCGAAACGATGGCTATTTGTGAGTGATTCAAAGTTGAAAATCAAAATGTATGATGGGGAGGGTGACCAGTAGAACCACTGATGAGCCCACCCAGGGCAGAACATCATTTGATCATTTCTCGTTTCGCTTTGGTCCTGTGTGTTCGCCTAGAAATAGCCAAAACACTACAATCGCCTCGAATTTGGACTACCTTGTACATTACAGTAGTTAGTAATGTTGCAAAAAAGCCATGCTATGCTAATTTCAAATTAATCTAAGTTTGACCCCTGGTGCATATATAAAATAAGAATATTTAACTTGTCATTCTTTAATAACAAATAATCCACATTATCTATATATATCTTTCAAATCAAATTTAAAGTTAATAGTAAAAAAGAGGTATAGTTTATACACCAAAAAATATATAAGTATAAACTTGCTTCAAGTTTTTTGATTTGGTTGAATTTTAAAGAGTCTATTAAACTGAGTAGTTAATTAAATTTAAAAGATTTGACAACAAAATTTACAGATCTAAATATGTGACTTATTTTTTAGCCATCCATACATGCATAGCAGGGACGCCCATTAACAAATTTCTCAAGGGGGGCAAAATAAAAATGTATCAACTTTAATAATTTTAATAAATAATAAAAGGCTGTTTGAAATAAACAAATGTATAAATAATAGCATTATTAAAAAATCAGAACAAAATTAACTTATTCTCATCAAATAAAAGTTGCACGTTTCTTTTAGACTTAACAAATTTGTCAATAACCCTAGAGCAAAAGTCAGCAATGTCGGAATATATTTTTCTCGATAGACACTCATCATCGCTAACCCGTCGAGTCTATCTAGGGATATTGTTGACCTTAGCCATGTTTTAATTCTCCTCAGGGTACTAAAGGATCATTCAACAGATGATTTAGTAGCTGGAAGAGCTAAAGCAATAAGAAGACACCTTTTTACTAAAGCAGGGTTCCCACTGACCTGGAAAATCTGGAAAAGTCAGGGAATTTTGAGAGCTACCTGGAAAAGTCAGGGAATGACTAAAAAGTCCTCAAAAGTCAGGGAATGGGCACACAAAACCTAAACCTATTTTTAAAACCTATTTTTTAAACCAACTTTGTAAAAAATATTATGTGAGTTCTTCTCTGCTCACCTCGTATATAGGCTCAACATCTGTTTCGCGCTCAATCAGTTTCAGTCCACCTAAAATCCAAGAGCAAGAGAAAAGAGAGAGGAAAGCTTTTTAAAACGTATAGGACAAGAACCGCATCATTACCCAGGGTGGCAGATTGTGTTTATTGAACATATTTCGTTTTCGTTTCGAATTAATAAATATCACATGGTATTATTTCTCCTTGTTCTAACCACCACACATCGCGCTATCTTTTGTTAAAACTTTCAAGTGTAGTCTAGCGCGTTTTTTCCAATCGACGAGATTTCGAGAATTTTCAATTTTTTTAAGAGCAAGAATCCAATATGTCGAAAAAAACAGTTTCTAATTTAGACTGGATAAGTCCTTCCATAAGTCCACCAGAGTGGCAGTGTCTACAGGCTGTGAAAACCAATAAATATGAAGCATATTGTAAGCTTTGGTTAAAAAATATTGAATTGAGTAATATGGGGCGTCAGGTCATCTTGAGCCATTTTAAGATGTAAAGTACGTGAAGGCTGAAAAAAATTTAAGGAAATTGCTTTTGTTAATCAAGAAAACTGATACACTATCAGACTTGACCCAAAATCTACATCATCACCAACTACTGAAAGTGAAGGAACCTCCACAGCAACTGCTTCCACTGTCAAAAAGGGTTCTACTCCTTTTTTGTAATCTTTAAGATTAATCCTGCTGTTGCCAATTATGTCCAGATCATCTGCGAAGGCCAGTAGTAGTTAACCGTTGGTGTCTCAATCTTGGCTTTCCTAATTGCATATTCTAATGCTATGTTGAAGAGTTGGAGTGAAAGAGAGTCACGACCATGCTAAAGCCCATTGTTGATACCAAAGAAATCAGAGTAGCTCTGTTCCACCCTTATCTTGCACCTTGTATCCTCCGTACACATTTTTACCAGGGATATCAGCTTTTAAAAGCCCAGTTCCTGCATTGCTTCCCACAACTTTGCTCTATTTGCCTCTTTGTTGAGTAGTTCGCAAAAGTAGTTCTTCCAAGTTGTTAGGATCTTTCTTTCGTTGGTTATCAGTTGTCCGTTGTTTGTTGAGAGGAAGTTTTCGGTTCTGGATTGGTATTATGTTTTGTGCTTTGTTATTCCCTGAAAGTATTCTTTTATTGTTGTTTTTTCTGCTTTCCTCCATCTCTTATTATATTTAAATGGTGGTCTCTCTTTTTCCTTTATATCATTTAGCTTGCTTCAGATCTTTGTTGTTTATACTATCCTATATTAGATGCTGTTGAGTGTTGAAGCATTTTTTGCCTGGTCATATTTCGTCTTTCCGTCGCTCTACTACAGTCGTCATCAAACTACTTCCTTCTTTGTTTTCTCTTTTTGTCGAGCACTTGACTAGCCACCCTAGGTACTGTTTCTTAGATGTTCTTTTTCTTCAGTTCTTCAGTAATTGGTATATTTTCTGGGTTTGTTCTGTCTTGAGTTTTTCCCTATTTCAGCTTATGCTGGTCTTCTTTTTCTTGTGCATGTGCACACGTGCATATATATTAACACTTCGTGCAATTTACTTTTATAACTTGCTAGATGAACCAAAAAAACGTTGGTAGAACTAGGCAAATTAGTCTTTTATTTTTACCTGGTTTGTTTTTAGGATTTAACGAATTCAGTTTCTGTGATTTTTGTCTTCAAATAGTTTCGAACAAAGTTTCTCGTCTTATTTATCTGCTTTTTACCCTTTTGTCTCGATAATATAAAAACCTGCTGAATTTGAGCTTTCAAAAATTGTCATGCTAAAAGTCTACATTTACTTGGTATCGGATAATCCACGTAGACAAGCAATTTATATCCAAAAAATACCTGGAATTTCGTAAAAAATGGTCAGGAAAAACCTGGAAGTCAGGAAATTTGGAAATCAGAATTTGGTGGGAACCCTGTAAAGGAAAAAAGTTACATAATACTAAAAGTTCCTCATAAGGTATATTTTGTTCAATATTTTTTTTGAATTATTTAATCTTTCCATAGTAATCCCTTTTCTGTACCGTACAGGGTCCCTATTTATACAAGATTTTTATTTTGGATGTAATTTAAGTAACAACTAAGCAGTACTATTTTTTTGAGAAAACCTGTCTTCAGTGCTTTCTATTAGCTTTGATTTGCTTACTACATGTTCTTGTTATTTTAGTATCTAATCCTAAAGCATCGCACGTTGCTTCAATGATTAAGTCTATAATTTTTATAAATGTCAGTAAAATCTTCTATGTATTTTCGAACATCAAAAATATTTCTTTACACCTTGAATTATATTAAAAATTGGTTCCAATAAAAATGAATACTTATTAGGAATTATAATGCCCTGTTCTCACTGTGCAACTTTTCTATGCATCAAACTTTAATAACAGGTTAAAAGAAGACACAATCTGCTTGTGTCTTCTTTTAACCTGTTGTTAGAAAATTTGGTGCATGGAAATGTTGCACAGTGAGAACAGAGCTTTATAAAAAAGCAAACTATGAAACGCATCGAGGAAACTGCAGCTAAAAGTTGATAACTTCTGGATTTCGTAGCAGAATTTTTGTTATTTTCAGTGGATAGCTCTTGCAGTGCATTTTGTAAATCCAAAAAGTGTTCAATAAACTCACGAATGCTCTTATATTTAGCAGACCATCGAGTTTCACACAATAAACCTATATTGAGTACTAACTGACGATGTAACAGACTTGACAGCGGCGTTCTTTTTGGTTTAATGTTTTAATTGCATTGCTTAGAATTTTTTTTGGGATCGTCAAAAAAGCTTTTTTATTTCCTCAAAAATTATTTCAAAAAAGACGATTAGTTAAAAACCGCTTAACCGATTTTTATCAAATTTGGCTCAAAAATTCTCTGGCACCAGGTGGTGAGCTGATTAGTTTTCGGTGGGGGTGGGGGGTTGCGAAGGGGGTAGCAGTAGGTTTTCACGCTAGGATGGATGATAATTATATTTTTTATAAAAACTATATTTATGATGAAGTCTGTCAGATCCATAGTTTTTGATATATTCAAGAAAAATTAAAATATACTTATAAATCTCGTAATTCACGAACTGTAGCAACTAGGGACACACGGTTTTGATATTTAGACGGGTAATGCAATGTTAAAGTCTGTCAGATTCATAGTTTTTGAGATATCTAAGAAAAATTAAAAAATACTTATAAAAAACTCGCTAATCGTAGCAGCTAGCGACACGCGGTTTTCACATACATTTTCAACCAAAAAATATTTTTAAAAAAATTAGAAATTTATTTTTAATTGTTTTACAGCTATAGCTTTTCTGTGAAAACGCTTTTCACAGATGTTAGTATTTAAAAATTTGTTCTCGAAATGTTTTTAAAATTTTCCACTTTTACAATAAACAGTTAATAGTTGGGTGAACCCATTTTTTGTTTGAAAATATTTCTCGACACAATTTATTTCTGCAGTGGCGTACACAGAAATTGCTCCTGGAAGGGGGGGAGGCTTGAGTAATAGCTTAGGCTCAGATAACTATATAGATTCAAAATCAAATACATCCCCTAAGCCCCCTTGCGTAGACCACTGCTACTACTGTAATAGAAAAATAAAGTGCGCTATTAGACAGCCCCACAAGATGCTGAAAAAATCCCATTGAGGACTATTATCTTACTTGCTGCTTGCGTCAAATGTTTTGTTTTGATCTTAAATATTACAACGACTTTTTTTAGTTCATAAATTTTAATTTAAGTTCTTTTGGGTAATTGGAAAACCTTAAAAATAACCTGTCACCTTTATTAGTTAAAAATGTTTACTTTTTTTTTTAAATGCAAAACTGCCATTTTTATTTAAAAATGGTACTGGTTTATCTAATACTGATACTCTAGGTTTTTATGTATCCCAGAAAGAATCTCCGGATAAACGGATAACATGGGTTTGTGGCCTACCGTGAAAGTTGAACCATTTTTTTAAATATTTTGAAGATATTGTACTTTGGGTGAAAAAAATGAAATTCTATTAGGATCGCATGTCTGTGATAAGCGATATGAGCTATGAAAGCACGTATGTCTACGAAACACCTACGGAGAATTTTTCTTTGCAGATTTTTATGATTGGGGTTTCATTTGAAATGTACTTAAATGGGTTTAGGGTTATTTTGCTTCCTAGATCTAATGAATATTGAATTCTAAAAATTAAACTCTCCCAAATATCAAAAATAAATTGTCATCTGAAACTATGTTGTTACTTAAGTCTCCCAAAAAATCTCAAGTCCTCCCAAGAAACAAAATTTCTGCATACGCCACTGAGTATGGGCCAAGTCTTGGTATTAGGTTGGGTTTGGTGCGAATAAATCAGAAAAATGGAAAACATCGGATTTAAAACATTGTTTTAGTCGATTTTCTTTAAATATTTTCGTATTGATTGTCTTAATTTTATCATTTTAGAGTCTTTATCAGAGAAAAACAGTAGCGTAGTAATTACTTATATTAGAAAGAACAAAAACTTATTGAGTAATTTAATTTTCAAACAAAACTTATAAACTGAGACTTCTTTAATATCATCCTATGCATATTTATTTTTAATAAAACAAAAATTTTGCTTCCTCGATGGTGGCTTTCTAAAACAAAAAACAAATTTCAATTACAATTACATAGATATCTAAAAAGTGCATTATGACCTACTTCTAATTGTTTTTCAAAGCAAAGTCAAAGCCCGCTTAGTTTAAACTTACCTAAACCTCTTGTATAAATCTCAATCCATTCAAATAAGATGAATATTATTACATATTGTATTCATTTATATGGACCTCTCCCGAGTGTGCTATAGGCTATATTTTATTTGATTTTTTAAAAAATAAAAATACTACTTTACTGCCAGTTTTAAAGAAGGTTTAGTTCTCTATTTTATTAATAAAACAAAAAATTTTTGAAACTACACGAATATGAATATGAATATTATTATTTCCCCTTACTAGAAATATATTATCCATGTATTTGCTTTGAACCTACAAGCATAAAGGTTGATAAGAGTGTTATCACACTTCTAAAATAGTATTGGACGAAATATATCTTTCTGTGATTTATGTTTTAAAATCACCCATTCAATAATTTTTAGAAAAAGATAGCTTTTTGAGTAATTTATCCGAGAATTTCTCATTTAAGTGTTCCATTTTGCAGAATTGTTTGTTTCTGTTTTAAACCAATCTTTACAGATAAATGTCTTAGTAACAATTTTAATTTACTAATTATTATTCATGCAAACAATAACAAAATATATGCTGGTGATAAAAAATTGTCGGGGTATATTATGTTCTACAGGGATTTTCAAAAGTTTTATTGATTTTTGCAAATACTAAAATTGACATATTATAATTAGCTCTTGCAAGAACAAAAATAACGGTTTCTCGAAAACTATAGAGGCGAGTGACAGCTTGTTTTAAAGATTAAAATAGTTTTATATGATGTGTCACGTATATTGTTTAATTTTTTTTTTTTAATTTCAAACCACCTTTTCTTTGGATGGATACAGTATCTTATCTGTCATTCTTTATGTACCAAACGGCAGGAGAAAAAAGCACGTGTCTATATAAAAAAATGAACTTGACTGGACAGTGCTCCTGTCAAACTGGAATATTAAATCTTGAAAAAAAGAGATGTCATCAGGTAGATCTTAAAAAAAGTTTTAACCGTTTTTTGACAGCTTTAAGAATAAAGGAGCAGCAAAATGAAAACTAAACAAAATTCGGATTTTTTCGCCTATTTTCGGATTTACCCAAATTTTTTAAACTTTTTAAAGTTTCAAATTGCGCAACTTTGCCGTTTTGTATCTTATGGTGGTGAGCATCGAATTTTAAACACTCTGTGTATACATTTATATTCAAGGCGTAAGGGAAATTTTTTAATTTGGTCGGGGAACAAGTCAAGAGTTTTTTAACATATGAACCTGGTAAAAAAAATGTATTTTTTAAAGATAATTTTTTAACAGTTTATTTTAATACTTAATTGAATGTAAACAAATTTCATTGTTTTTTGTTAGTTTAAAAGAGAAAATTAAAAAGAAAACTTTATTTGTCCCCAAGGTATATCAAGTTTTTTTTTTAGTCTCAGAACTTCAAGAGAAGAAGACAGCAGAAAATGCGGCAACCTCGTCAAATGAAACAATCTCGAAAGATATAACACACCCTTCTATAACAACCCCTGCCATAACAACACACAATATAACAACCCCGACAACTACACCACAACCCACAACAATCCCGACACATCCAACAACTACAAAACCGAATACAATTACTACAGCAAAACCTACAACAACAACAACAAAACCGAACACAACCACCCCAGCAACCACAACAACCACACCACAACCTACAACCACATCCACAACAAAGCCAACTACAACCTCGAAGCCGGCGCCACCCAAACCAGTACCGAATCCTGAAGAGAACCACTGGATTTTAAATATTACCGGAACCAACCGAACCTGCTTGGTGCTTAATGTTGCCGCTCAAATTGAGTTGCCCATTAATGGGACTAACTCAACACAGAAGGTATGTATGATACAAAAGGGGGTTAATTTGTGATGCAAAGACCGTACCTAAAATATTTGGATCTTCTAAAAAAAATTCGGTCATTTCCATAGTAGTTTTTACAATTCTTGCTAAAATAGTGCTTTTTGACAAGCGTAGTTTTAAAGAATGAGGGTTACGAGCGAGCGAGTGATCGAAAAATGAAAGTAAAAAGTGGGTAACAGGCCAATGGATTAAAATTTGGGGAAAAATTAATGGTCTACCATTTATTACTGTAAATTAACTCTTTGTTAATATTAAAATCATTTGACAAACTTCAGACTCACTCGACCCATTTTTATTTGTCAATTTTAACTTGTAAAAATAAAATTTCCATTTTTAAATTGAATTGTATTGTTATAATGGAGCATAATTAGGACGCTTGATAAAAAAAAAATAAATAAGACTTCAATAGGTAATAAATAAAACATGTTCTTTGATGCTCTTTGTTTAAGTAGAAATTTGACTTGTTATGGTGCACTGTTTAAATTTAGTTCAGCAGCCTATGGCCCCCGTGGCCATTTGTGAGTTACCTTTTTTACAGTTTCATGCAGGGTTTCATTCAGAGATCAATATTTTCGATTGCGATCAAGTTGGTCCGGGAATTTGTCGCCCTCGAGTTTTTTAAATAACTCCCGATCTTCAGAAAATTTGAACCCAATAATTGGTTCGGTACTTTATTTTTATTTAATTTTTTTTTATTTAAATTTATTTCCATAATAATAAATTTTAATAACAAATATAAACTATAGTAAAATAGCAGGTTAACATACTTCTAAATAGCAAATTTAATAGAAATAACGGCTGTTCTGCTAAAGTCCCAAGGGACATGTGCGCAGAATTTTGTTGATATTCTATTTAAGTAGTTGTATCCAAATAGATACCTATAATAACACAAAGTTTTTATTATTTTTTTCTTTTTAAAAATCAATTTACATATATAAAATATAAACTTAATAAGTTAATTTTGTTTTAAATTTATTTATATATTCTTTGAGGCCTTACGAATATTATTTTAGTTTTTTGTTTATCAGATCATTAATCAAATTACGAGGAGTTTCAAAATTTTTTTGTAGTATTATTAAAGAAATTTAGGTTATTAATATTTTTAATAACTTCTGGCAAGAATCTGTAGATGTAAGGGCCGAGAAAAGAAATTGTTCTTTGAGACATTGTCTTTTTGGTTTTTATAATTGTAATTCTCATTTTGGACATTTGTCGAGCATTGTGTGACTGATCAATCATATTCAGTGTATGCTTATATCTAAATTGATATATTAATAATTTATAGGTGTATAATTGATTAATGTCCATTGACTTACTTTCTTCATAGGTTTTATTACTTGAATACAGACGATTTTTATGCAACATTTTTTAATTTTTTCCCATTTTTCAATATGCCCCACCCCAGCCTACAATCCCATACTGAATTATGGACTGAACAAGTGCAAAATATATAACTCTAAGTTGTGAAAAGCAAAGAATCTTTTTAAGTTGTTTAAATTTAAAAATTATATTCCGTAATTTTTTAATTAGGTTGTTAATATGTATGTTCCAATTTAAATATCTATCTATTTCTATTACTAAGTATTTTATATGATCTGTTTCTTTTACAATTACTGGTGAGTTATTTTCTTGTGATAAGGTTATTTCTGTAAAATTTGGAACATTTGCTTTTAAAAATTAATTGTCAGGGACATCTCATCAAATCAATCCTTTATCTTAGCTAAATCTTTTTCAGCTTTTGCTGCGATCAGGTCAAGAGTGTCTATATTTAGTAAGCCGTTAATGTATATTGTAAATAATATAGGGCCCAATACACTTCCTTGGGGAACTCCATACTCCACAGTTGTTGCATCACTTAAGGTTTCACAAATCTGAACACATTGTTTTCTGTCACATAGGTAAGACTTTATCAATTTTTTTGTAACTCCACGAAATCCAAGATTTTCCGAAACATTTATCAGCATGGGGTGGTCCACAGTGTCAAATGCTTTTGCAAGATCCAAAAAAACTCCAATAACACATTCATCCTTATTAAGTTTTTTACAATACAATGGCATCTTTTGCGGACAACCCCTGCTGAAATCCAAATTGTTTATCTGAGATTATTTTGTATTTAGTAAGGTACGAAACAAACTGTTTTTTATTATTTTTCAACAATCTTCGAAATCGTGGAAACTAGAGTTATTGGTCTATGGTTTTATATTTGTAATTTTTAGACTACTTGGGTATTATTCTTGTTGAAATATTTTATTTATTAAGTGTGTTATAGGTGTTTTTATACATTGAGACAGAAGTTGAAGAGTTTCTGTGGTAATTGTATCATGTCCTGGAGCTTTTTTCTTTTTTAATTTTTTATTGTTTGTTCAACTGCAAGTTCATGTGTTTGTTCCAGAAAAAAATGTGTTTTTTTTTTTGTATTTTTTGCTTAAATTTAGTTTTTCCCGCTTTTTTTATCTTTTTTGCTAAATTTTTACCTAAGCTTGTAAAGTATGTGTTGAATTTGTTTGGTATTTCTGTTTTGTCAGTAATTAGTTGCCCGTTTGATTTAATTTGTTTTAGTTCTGTGTTCTTTTCCCAAATACTTGTTTACACTTTGCC
Source organism: Oxystoma pomonae (assembly GCA_963921995.1). Lineage (NCBI taxonomy): Eukaryota > Metazoa > Arthropoda > Insecta > Coleoptera > Brentidae > Oxystoma > Oxystoma pomonae. The sequence continues at coordinate 84,916,180 of OY998166.1, read as the reverse complement.
AAAGATTTTTACTGTTATTGCTGTTTTTGTTAATTTCTTTTTGAAAATATTCTTTTTTAGTTTTATCCAACAATTTTTCAAAGATTTTTTTATATTGTTTGTAAAATGTTTGTTTTTGTCTATTTTTAATAATCTAGGTGTGATATTTTATACAATTAATTTTTTCTTTGTGATGAAGCCATTAAACCTGGAGTGATCCACGGATGACGTTTTTTTTTTATTTATTTTGTATATAATTGTATCTGTTGCCAATTCAACTGTCAATTTTAATTTACTTATGAATAGATCCATTTTTACGTCCAAATTTTCAGTCTCATAACAATCTGACCAAGTTTCGTTCTAAATAATTTGTTTAAGTTTGTTTTTGTTTATTTTTTTGTATTCAACATTTTTGTTATTATTATTACCTAATGATGATTCGTTTAGTTTTAACACTGTTGCTTTTGGGTAATGATCTGATCTTTTAATAAGAAATGACACTAGATCCCAATTCAATTAATTCCTAATGAAAATATGGTCTATGCAGGACTTCGACCCATTTTTTTCCCTAGCGTATCCGTTTATTAAAGGTTTATATCCATGTTCGCGTAGCAAATTAAGGTAATCATTAAAGGTGTGAAGGATAGGATAGCTACCAGTAATGTTGAAAAAGTAAAAAAAAAATAATAATTTTCAGTCACAAAATATATGACCCTCTTTCACTAGTAGCGGTTAAAACATACGTCATCAAAATAATTTTTTGTTTTAAGATTGCCTTTAAATTTAATATTTTCGATGGTGCAGTTGCGAGATGTTATTCATAAGGCAAGGCGAATTTGGCGCCATTGAAAATGGAGATCATAATTTAACCATGTAATTTGTCCAACATATATATTGATTTTGATGACCCTTCACCCCCAATAAGCATTTTCAGAAACTTCTGGTGACAGAAATTTATTTAATTATTATAAAGAGGGGTCCATTGATACCCTAAGGTATTTAGAAGTTTCCTACAAGAATTGAGTTTGTATATTTGTTTTATTAAAGGCTCTAAATTGATGGTACACTAAAGTAACATAAAACTGGCGTTAACAATATTTCCACGGACATCTTTATAAAAATTAAAGTCACCGGTAACATGTTATATAAATTGGTGTTAACAATGTTTCCACCAACATATTTATAAAAATATAAGTCATCAGTGACAAAAGTTATATAAATTGATGTTGGAAATCTTTCTGTCAACCCATCTATAAAACCGTAAGTAACTATAAATTAAATATATATATATTGGTTTTTAAAATGTTGCTATCAACCCACTTATAAAAACTTAAGTAACCAACAACAAATTTATATAAGATAAGATTGAAAATATTTCGAGAGACACTTATAAAAACTTGGGAACTCACACACAATAGTTTTATAAATTGGTGTCTGTAATATTCTTATGAACTCATTCATAAACCTTTTTTGCTCATAAGGTTTTTTTCTATAATGTTGTTATTAATTTCTTTATATAGTGGTTATAATACAACTGTTTTTAGAACAAAAAACCAATTTTAATTTATTTTGGCAATTATAATAACAAAACAAACAAGATTTTTTAAGGCTAATTTTGTGACATCAAAAGGCGCGTTTTTGCGTCATCAAAAGGCGCGTTTTTGCGACATCAAAAGGCCCGTTTTTGCGAGATACCATACCATTATTATCTTGTTTTAATTACATCAGTCTGAGAGAGATAAGAGATCCAATTCTTCTTGAGATAGTTGACGATTACAGATATCGGGATCGAATGCATTTTACACCCGATTCCCACCAGCGTTTCCCATGCGCAGTCAAAAAACTCATCACGTGATGTGTATAGGCAAATCTCGCTTAGACCACGTGATAAGTGTTTTTATTCGAAAGAGAAACGCATAGATGGGAACCGTGTTTTAGAAAAAGAGAACAATATAGTAACCGTGTTAAGTTCGCAAAAACGCACCGTGAAACGTCGAGCACATACGCTGATACTGCTGGTCGGCGGCAAATGTGAACACCCCGGAAAATACCCTCCTGTACACCCTTCGACCCCGCAATCTAACTTTATTCTTCACATAGTTACCTCTGACAGTTATGCGGCCTTGAAGTGTGCGCAGGCGGGTATTTATCCTGGTATGTATAGTATGCCAGATCCATATATGTATGAGGTTAAATATAGGCCTTTCCCAGGCCAAACTTGTAAGCAAGATCTAAAATCTAGCAGGCCATAAAGCCGTTTTAGCTCCGCGCCTATGCACATGCGCGAAAATTTTACGAGGCGGCCGGTTTCGCGAGCTTCGTCTTCGCGCTTCGGTCGAGACGCCATTTTTGTTGATTTGTTTTGATCACACATAGTCGTTTTCCGCGTTTTCGTTTATGCAAATTTTTTTATTGTGATATTTTAAATCTTTGGTTACGCGAAAGTTTTTAGGAGTTATAATAAAAACTGTTTATATCTTGGAGCTTAAGATGTTGCCGCATAAAAAGACTGACGTGTTTGTGGATGCCGCCAAGCAACAAAAGTGAAGTTCCACAGGTTGGTAGCTATTTTTTCTTAAAATTTGAAGGAAAAAAAGTGAAAATACCTAAAAATTATTTCTATTTATATATTTATTTATGTAAAAATAGAAAATACTGATTTTCTAAAAACGTAAACAAATAGAAAAATTTTGACAACTGCACAGCTATCTTTCTGGATTTTGGTTGGTTATCCGATGACGATGGCCGCGCATGTGCTGAACCGCTAAGCTTTGACACCAGAAAGAGACAATAAGAGTCATAAAAGAGAAAGGTATAGGCGTATATATAGGACATCCTGCTTACAAAGTTTTGCACGCCGAAAGCTTTGCAAGGGCGTATATTTAAGCTTATACATATATGGCCGGATCTCTCGAGGAATGCATTTAGGAAAAGAGAACAATGATAACTATGTTAAGCTCGCAGAAACGAACCATCAGTGTTCAACACTGCGCCATCTGCAGCCCTTTGTTCCAACTAGTATCATTTTTTAAAAGGGTCATAAAATAGGTAGTGACGAGGTAAACAGTGGTATAGTTGTATTGTTTTTTTTATTGAAATTTTCGCCATTTTGGATTCCAAAAATAGGTTTTTGGCCTAAATAAAAACGTTATTTATGGGGTTTCAACATGTGTTTCAATCTAAATATTGCTTGTTAGGGTTAAGAACAACATAAAAAATTCAATATTTCTCCCAGAAAGCAAAAAACGTGTATGAAAAAAAAGTGATTTTTAAATGAATATTTTTTTTCCCCGTTTTCTCAAATATTTTTGGAGCCCATGAAATTTATGTGAGTGTATTCGAAAACTATACAGTACACACGGGACCGCAGTCATCCTACTCTAAAAATCAGCTTTTATTTGACTATTGGGAAATCAATTTAACTGTGGCGACCTGATTTTTTTGCAAAATTTTACGTCATTGCATTTGTTTTCCATGACAACGCGGAGAGGTTATTGATATTTGTCCACAGTGGGACAACAGAGCTTTTTTAGCACCGGGTTAAAAATTTGGAGCTAGGTTACTTATTTTGACTTCGCATTCCGCGCCGCTAAAGCAAGTAAGTTTTTTTTTACTTTCGCTTGTTTCGTAAAGTGTGTGCGGTCTGGTACGCGTCCGTGTAACTCATGATGCGTTGCTGGATCTCGAACTTGCCGTACTATTATTACCGCCGCTGTACCGTACCACGGCGCAAATAACCCTCTAGGTCCATGTGACAGCGTGTTTATTTTTATTTTTCAGACAAAAACAATAAGTTTTTCTATTGTGCCTCGGTTTCTGCTAATGCAGTACATGTGCCCCTTAATGGATATCAATATATTCCCTAATATATATATATAATAATGTAATATATATTCGGGTCAACCATATCAAGTCAACCAGGCAATAGTTTTGACCATCTCCGATTTTGATGATTTTTGGTACACTTATTCGTCTTATCAAAAAACTCAAATATCCAAAAAATCAAATTTTTTGAATAAGCGGTTTTTGTTTTATTGATTTTTGAAAATCAAGAAATTGACCAATATGTCCTTGACACACTTACAAAAATAGTAATATCTCAAAAACTATTGATCCTATAGAAGCGAGTGATAGCTCGTTTTGAAGGATCTTTTTTCCAAAAACTTTTCATGTTGCTGGTAGTCATTTAATGAACAATATTTAAATGTTATACCAGGAATGTTTTCTGTTGCAAATTTAAAAAGATCTTCGGGAGTCATAATCTGTTCATTATATGGTCTCTGCAGACTTGCTTTAGCAGCCAACCTTTTTACGCACGAGATGGTACGCAATATTAACAATTTTTTTTTATTTTTATACTGTGCGGCACAGCCGTCTGAAAAATAGATAATAAGGTGGCTTAAAAAAAGATGAAATGCCACAGTGTTGTGTACCAAACAATCTGAAATAAATATATAATTTAAATGACCCAGTTTTCCCTCATGAGTTTTGTAATATATTACAAAAGGATGTAGGGTTGCCTGGCTATTTGTCCAGTGATAGGACTGCACTTCATCCTGCAAAATAAATTAATAGTTTTCAGCGAAGTCGCATGTGATTAGTGCTTCCCCCTTTTTTAAATTGTCTTTTACCTCATTGTAGTATTATATGTATATACACTCACATGCAAAAAGAATGAGATTTTAATTTAGTCAAGTCGTTTGAAAATTCTTCAATGAAGTCCTCTACTGGTTTAATTAATGTCTCCATATTGCATCTATCTACAGATATCCACTTCTTAAAAGTCACATTGTCAATCATTGCTTCTTCGAACTTTTCAGTCAAAAAGTTTTTTAAATTCTCAGTTCCTGGGCATATCTCACATTTCTCCAAAAAGCAGTGATCTTGGGTGGAGGGGAGGACAATTGAAGAAATACTCAAAATTTTGTTTGGAAAAACCTTTTATGTATCTTATTTACAAGACTGGAAGCAAATGACACGGTTTTAGATATAAAGAGTAAATATATAGGTATTTATCAAAAAATGTATGGTTTTTTCCTGCAAGGTTTTTTATATTATTTTTTAAAAAATAGAACCAATAACTTCTCCATCCTGAAATTTTCCAACAATATTAAAAAAATACTGAAAAAAAATAGTATTTTTTGAAAAAAAATCAAAATGGTGTTTTCAAGATTTTTCAAAAAAAAATATAAAAAAAAATATAAAAAAAATAAAAACAAAAAATTACATGGTGATACACATCGTTAAAAAGGTCTTAAAAAATCCTTCAAAATAAGCTATAACTCGCTTCTATAGGACCAATAGTTTTTGAGATATTGCAATTTTTGTAAGTGCCTGTCAAGGGCATATTCGTCAATTTCTTTATTTTCAAAAATCAATAAAACAAAAACCGCTTATTCAAAAAAATTAATTTGGATTTTTAAGTTTTTGGATCAGAAGAATAAGTGTACCCAAAATCATCAAAATCGGAGATGGTCAAAACGAAAAGTGGTTTGGTTGATTTGATATGGTTTGACCCACTCCCTAATACTAAATACTCATACTAATAATACTAAAATAGAAGAAAATCATTTACTGCAGCATTACTTGCTAAAAAAACGCTACCCAACTACATATTAAAGTAACTGGGTTTAATGTTTAAAGTTGCATTCACAAGTGCATTTATGATTGAATTGGAAACACTCCTGCTAGCTGCTACCACTGGTTTTAGGACAACAGGTTAACTTAAAAAGCATCCAGATTTAAAAATCGGCTGCTGACGCTAGACGAAATAATCAAATTCTATTTTAAACAGGAGCGTCAACGACTAGCAAGAGTCTCTCCAACCTCTAAATAGAGTTTTACTGACCTGTTTTGTTAATACTCAATTATCCATGTGTTGTAGAAACTGAGGTTGGGATCTAAAATCTATCTTTTGCCCTCCAAGATTTTACTAGTAAACTTGCACATAACTTAAATTTAAAAAAAAATTATTGCATCAAAATAAAAACAAAATTATGTGAGGTTATAGGCGTTGTATTTTGTTGTTTTTATGCGAATTCCTAATAATTTCAGCGAGCCAGTAAAGTTCTATTGGTTCTTTGATAAACTCGGGGTAATGCCCGCGCAGCGCAAGCCCATTTTCGGCGGGCGACCGCACACGCGGAGTGGTTTCATATTCGTTTTAGAAAAATGTTTTTAAAACATATTTTTGAAAGAAAACCATAACCTCGAATTGGTAAACACCATTTTATAAATTTTTTTATTGTAAAAAGAAAAAGAATAATACATAACAAGCAAAGGGAAGAAAGATGGAAAATTTATATTTATAAATCCATAAAAACCTTTAATTTGTTATGTAGTGTTGTTAGAACGGTTGTATAACCTTTTTATAATAATCTCTAGACTTGAGGGCTCATAAGGAAGTTTTATAAAATCTATTATATTGTTTTTCTATACATTACTATGTACCATACATTTTTATAAGCTGGTGTTGTTTTTCAAGTCTTTTACTTATTTAAGAGATATATTAGAGTTATAAAATTATCACCAACACTAAATAATATAACTTTTGGTTATTTTATGAAGGTTTTATATTATTTCCTGTAACTTTTATATAGCTAAAAATGCTCATTGGGCCAGCTTTACCTACAAGCACCAAATTTGGCACAGAACTACAGGACATACAGAGACATAAGAGAAAAAAATAATCATGTTGATGGCCTCCAACAACTTGTAAAACAAAAAATGATGATCAAACATCACACCTATTATTTATTTATTAACATGAATCGAAAATATTTTCGTTGAATTGATAACTTGTACTTGCATAAAATTCACGCGCCCTTCAAAACATGCAGTTTTAACCAATATATCACTAATAAATTACGTTTCGGAAAAACACTAATTAGTAAGTATTTTTTCCAATTTATGATCATAATTTAATATTTGGATATATGAAAAACATTTAAGCAATATTTTAGTCCATATTTTATGGATTTTTTTTTTAAATAAAAAAATTAAAACCTGCCAAAGAAGAGCAAAAAAAACATAACGTGTTACCTTTTTTTTGTCGACCGTGCCCTTCAAGTTTTTTTAACCATGATTTTTCCCCCTAAAATTTACAATGTTGAAGGCGAAATTCCTTATTACTTTGAACTTAAAAAACGGTTCGTCCATTTTTCGCCTTGACTACCAATTCTTCCCTGCACTCCCAAAGACCCCTCGTTCTCCCATGGTTTGGTTGTGAACAAGAGCGAACCCGGCCAAAGAGTGGATATTTCCCTTTCTGTTTAATGATATTTTCTTAGAGAGAGAGAGAGAGAGAGAGAGAGAGAGAGAGAGAGAGAGAGAGAGAGAGAGAGAGAAATAGCTGCTCTACGCTAAACGCACCATGTCTTAACGGTGCTTATACCAGCGTAACGCGTTTAACTTGACAGATGTACAGAATAACATTACAAAGAATACGGTGATATTCCAACCGAAATTTTTAGAAGTTTTAATACTTACAAGGAAAAAACACGAAAAAAATCGCATTTTTGGTAAACGTATTCTGTGCATCTGTCAGCTTAAAGCCATAAATGATCTCGTCCATAATTGTGTTTTATCTCTTTAAGTCCTTTCTGGCTTGGTTATACAGAGAAAGAGCTAGAGACCTCAACCGTGCATTTAGATTTTTTTTACCCTGCCAATCGATCCAGAAAAGAAAGGTAAAGTGACAAGTGAACACGAAATGAAAAACTGGCAGTTAAAGCTGATCCGAAAGCTAATCTAAAAATTCGATTTTGACGTTTATGTAAAACCAAAATGGCTGGGTCAGGTCACGTGATTCCTGAGTAATTCTCTGGGAATTTAACTTTTTCACTAAAAAAATAATTCTATTTTTACATACGTTTTTCTGTTCAATAAGCATCTGGGTTTCATCTTTAGAGTATTCTTTTATTAGTCCTAACTCAAAACTAATAAATATTTTCAGTCAGCTAAGTTACAGGAAGAACGTTTATATGCAAGACATTTTGTCATTACCGTCCGCTCTATTCTTCCTATTAGGAGGATGTTTAAATCTCAAAATACAAATCCATTTTTAGAAAACTTAATAGTACAGGCACGTATAGTCTCCCCTAAAGAACAGTTCAACTTGCCGACAAATTATTTTACATATATATCTTGGAAGAAATCATAAAAATTATTAATTTTTCAAACTCATACTTAAACTTTTGTTACAAATTTTAAAAAAGGTAACATATCGAGTAAAAATGTATATAAAAAAACCAAGATAGGTAAAACAATGCAATTTTAAATTATTTTAGAAAGTGTATTGGTGCCATAATTTCCGAAAACTAAAGAAGTTGTAATGAGGACGGTAATGACAACATGGGGACGGTTGTGATAATAAGATAATAATGAAGAAATACTTGTGAAAAAAAGAAAACTTAAATAAAGCTAAACATTGCTTTAGTGAACTAAAAAAATTTACATTTTTTATAAGAAATCAGTGGGGTTTCCACACTTCTTTACATCAGGCAGGTATTTGTTCCTCCAAAAACTTCAAGTTCATTAATTATTTTTTCGTCATTTTTGTAGGGTTTGACAGGTGTTAAAACTAATAACATTTTTGAGTTCATCGACCTAAATTTAGTTTAGTTAGAGTCTCCACTTGTAAATATGTGTCATCGCACCAGTTGTTTTCTCCAGTAAATGACAGTTAAGATAACTGTCACTTTTTTTACGGTTTTCGATTTAATGTCTTCAGCAGAATAAAAAGAAGGTATTCGCTTTTCCAAAAACTTCAATTTCATTAATTATTTTACCGACATTTCGACAGGATTTGACAGGTGTCAAAATAAATGTCATTTTTAAATCATAAGCATGATAATAATAAGCTCATCTCAAACTTTGGCAGTCTATGAGACAATAATGCTCTGAGGGACTGTCCCCATAACGATAATAAGCTCATGTCAAACTTTGGCAGTCTATGAGACAAAATGCTCTCAGGGACTGTCCCAATAACAAACTTAAACAGCATTGAAATTCCACTGAGATCCAGTTTCCATTTAAATTGTGCTTCGTTCTTTGTTTTTGGGTTTGTTTTGACTAGTGAACCCACCACCAATAGTAGTAACCCTAATAGTAGCCCTGCAACAGTTCTTTTTAGTTTACTGCTATTAAAAAATTAATTGCACAATAATTTGTATGGTAACTTCATTTTTCTTACCTGTAATTTTAATATCTTTTGACACTAATTTAATATACAGACCGCTTCAAGCTACTGCGAACATAGGGGGAATCAAGTCCAATTTACTCTCCGTGCCGTACGACCGAGGTGGATTCGAAGCACGCTGCAGTGTTATCTTTTGGAAATTCATTTTGTTTTTATTATTTTGTTTTATTTCTGCCTTGCTCGAGAAACAGATGGGTAAGTTCTTAATTGAAATAATACATTTTTAAAACTAAAAATGGATGTCTACGAAGTTGCCGAAAAAGTGCAGATGGTCAAATCGTCATAACCCAACACACGTTCGATATTGGTCGAGGGAAAATTTGCATTTGTATTTTGACGTAAGAACACAGTATCCCCAAAAACTAAATGTTTGGGGGGGGAGTATTGTAGGAGAACACGTAATTGGGCCATTTTTTATTAACGGCAATTGCAATTTGAATGGTCCTAGATACTTGGATCTACTGCAGCAGCACATTATTCCAACTGCTAGGCAGTTGTTAGGTGTAAGATTTGGTGAAACATGGTTTCAACAAGATGGTTGTTCCGCTCACAATGTTGGCCTTGTTAGGGAATATCTTGATAATGTATTTCCTAATTGGGTTATAAGTACACGGGGAACTATTTTATGGCCAGCTCGATTTCCCGATCTTGCTCCTAATGACTTCTATCTGTTTTTGAAGAAGCTTTTCAAATTATCACCCCTAACATGCTTGGAAACGTTAGAAGGGGTTTTTATAGTAGGCTCGGATATTGTCTAGCCGAGCAAGGAGGACTTTTCGAACATTTGCTTTAATTTTTTTTTGACTGGGAGAATCTTTTTGGTTTTTAGAATGTATTATTTTATTTTGAGAACTTGCTTTTATTTTGTTTCTCCTTATTATTTTCATTGTAACACGTCGTCACTGATAAATCTGAGCAGTTGACAATAAAACGCTCTTATTTATCAGTGACAACAAATAAGAAAATTACGTTATAAAAATTTGCGTATTTATTGACCAAATTCCGTTTTCATTGACTACGCTCCACACAGCACCGTGGTTAGAGGCGTACTAAATATAAGGCGAACGGCGGCGAACGGCAGCGAAAGGTGATCGGAAGCCTGAGTGTTGGTTGCTTCACTGATAGGCGTGCGGTGTCTCTGCATGTACGTACACTGGCAAATTAGACTTCTTTCGCCCTATGTTCGCAGTAGCTTGAAGCGGTCTGTATAGATTCGCCTTGAGGTGGTAAGCAGAGACTGACCAAAGGCATCTATTTGACACAATATTTCGCGCAAAGTGCCATCTATCAGAGGGAAAACGAATTTAAATCAATAATTTTTTACATAGGTCGACTTAAGACGTATTGACAAAAAAATTCAGCTGTTCAAAGTGTACCTATGCAAAAGATAAATTTTCGAATGGAATCATGACGTTTTATGTTAAGAAAAAAGATCTAACAAACACGTAGATTTCATCTGGGGAACGGGAACGGTAATAGTTTAAAGGAGTTTCTGCCTTATTCAGCAAAAAAAAACGCTTTAAAGTATAGCTTTTTTATCTATAATCTTTCACTAAGCTAATATTGCTAAAATTATTAGTAACATTTTTTATCTAAATATGTAAAAATAATTTTTTTTATATACATGGAAATGAAAAAGCTAAACTGCAGGAGAATCACTCTCCTGCTTAAAAATAACTCTGGGTGGTTACATGATGATCGAATTGGGAACACGCGTTATACGTGGTAATCTCTTTTTGGCTCACCTACACAGAGAGCAAAAGATCAACCGCAGATGTAGACTTCTCAAACTCAGCAAATCAATACAGTGAAACAACGACGGTTACGACGGTAAATTCAAAAAGAATGCAAAATTTGTCCCGCGTTTTCTTTTTCTCACAACACAACAAAGGTGAAGTTTATCTAATCAAATCCAAATTTTCCATACGGTTCAACAAATTAGAAGAATTCCGTACATATTTCTAGGTTGTACTTACATAGTCAAATAAACCATTGGTTGTCCTAAAACAAAAACTAAAGAAACCCCTGACTTGGAGGAATTTTTTTAGGTAAAAAATAAGTAACTTGGAGGTAAGATCTAAACCAAAAAAGTTCTTAACTTTCAAGGATTTCTTTAGGTCATTAGTAAGAACTTTGGACAAGAGATGTTGACCAAAAAATGCCCAAAACAAGCGAGGAACTCATAGTAGAATGTCAGTTTAAGTTTACCATCATTTTTCCTTTTTTTTCGCCTTATAGTAAAAACAACTTTGAAGACTAAATACACGGCATCTAATTAAAAAAATTTCCCAAAAGAAAACCTTCAATATGTCATATGTCTACCGACGGTTTCTTAGGCTATTTCTTTCAATTAGGGACGTATTTCCAAACCTCAAATAGAAAGTCATTTTGTGAAGGAAAAAGGTGGATATTTTGACATCTGATTGGTTTTTTTAACCTTCCCAATATGCCCTTAAAATGTAACTAACTAACTTCCTGCGTAAAAACCTGTTTTACGCACGTAGCTAAGAAGGAAGAATTTACAACATAAATTGATTTATTTTTCTAGATTAACATCCCAAGCCATAATGTCACCTACAGTGGCACCTGTAGCACCGACAAAAACTCAACGGTCGTGTTGCAAAGTAACCTGGCAGTCATGTGGCAAAGCAACACCAGCAACACCAACTATTCTATTTTCTTCGAATTTAGCCGAAACCACAGCAAGTATGACATTTCTGCTATCAAAGCAGATATCATTGAGCAGGCCACAAGTAAGGATAAAAATGTGTTTAATTTTTCAGGCGGCAAATAGGGTTTATGCCTTTTCCAACAGATAAAATTAAAAATAGGGTTTAATCGATAGCCAGACGAAAAATAAATTTAAAAGTAAAACTCGTAGCATATCGGACAAAGCGTTTTTTGTTTCTCATTTCATTACGACCAGGCCTTCAATGTCTAATGGAGAATCCAGACACCTACAGACCTGTTTCATCCTTATTAGCAATCATCAGGGAGTCATAGGATTATACCTGGCAGTTGAAGCTACATAGTGACCATGCACCACGAGTTTTACTTTCATTTTTATTTGCGGACACGAGATTCATTTTGTTGTTTTTTTTAAAAATAAATTTATTGTTTTTCCATGTCTGCACCAATGTAAATTTGGATGCTTTAAACTTTATACATATGCTTTGATCGCATTTTTCTTTGATTTAAAGATATGCCAGATGTTGAAACTGCTCTGGAAAACTTGGAAAAGTCAAGGAATTTAAAAAGTGACCTGGAAAAGTCAGGGAATGGGTCCCGAGTCATGAAAAATCAGAGAGTTTTACAGTGTGGTTTTTATGTTTTATGCTTTTCTCACTATGTTCTTCATATAATGCCAAAGACAGTATTTTGCAAAAAACGTGAAAAATATTAAAACTTAAGAAATTTCCCTCTTAAATTGCAAAAATTTTTGCCGGCGGAGCGATTACATCATTAGTTATCACAATTTTAGTTTAATTCAACACCTTCCAAGTTCGACACATTTATGAAATGAATTTTTATGTTCTGCTTAAATCGCAAAAAATTTACAAAATATTTATAGGTCCACAAGCTTGTGACTACCTTTTTTTTTTAAAATGTTTTCAGATATAATAAAATAATATAATTTTTTTAACTTCGATTTTAAGTTTTTAAACGTAATTTTGTGATTAGACATTCATTATAAAACACTAAAATATTTTTTCTTCAGTTTGTTTTTTTTCCAATTTTTATAATAGTCACTTATTTTAAAATTTGAGTGATTTCGTTCTAATGAGTTTAATGATACTAATACTAATTTTAAAAAATGCCAAGAACCTCCTTCTCACGTTACTTTTTGGGTCATGTTAGATCTTTATTTATATCCATTTTTCCCTCTTCAATTTCACTTCTTGTGTTTTTCATTCTAGCAGCTGATATTTCAGTTTTAATTGAATATCAGCCAAGTAGTTTTTATATTATACTACCATAACAACGAAACATTTCTGGGTAATTTTTAATAAACAAAAAAAAATCGCTTATTCATTCCAGTTTCATTGTTTTAACAATACACAACTTAAATATTCAACTACATTTTTTACTGTTATGATTCTTTGCAAATGAAAAAGTGTATATTATTTAATAATACCAGGGACTGATTTTATATCCGTCATTGACAATAATTCAAATATAAATCTATAAAGAAGGTAAAAAATATTTGCTTTAAAAATAATGAAAACCTAATTTTTCACAAAGAAAAATTCTAGGTCATGCCTACCAAAAAAATATGAATTAATTATTCATTTTTAAGAATTGAGCGAGGTCTTAGAATATTCAAGATATTATTGCAAGTTTGTTTGGGTACAAACGGGTTTAAAATATTGAGATTTTGATTAAAATAACTGCTTCCCAGCTAGGCGAACGAATAAATGATGACTAATTTCAAATAATTTTACAGATGCCAGTAACCCCACAACAAAAACGCTCTACCACAACAAACAGGAGTTTACCGTGTCAGAAGGCAAATCCTACAGGTGTGCTAAAGTTCAAACGCTCAACTTCACCGACGGTCAATCAAACGCGACGGTTGGTTGGTTGCATGTCAGTCACCTGCAGTATCAGGCGTTTGTCAACAGGACCGACGACAAGTTTGAATCAGGTATGTATTCAATGTTTTTACCATGTTTTGACGCCTTAGATATCTCAATAACTAGATGGGATAGAATTATGATTTCTGGTGTCAAAAAGCAACTGCTACCAACACATTTTGGTCTATGTAATCGATTATTTACGTCCGCTAAATGTCACTTTTTGACACAACTTACTTTCTTTTTAAATGGAACCATATGTCCCTAGCAGATTATTTTATACTTTTTAAAAATTTACTGTATGTCTTTGGTTCGTTTAACCGTTTGTGAGATATTTGCAAATAAACAGGGTTGCCACAATCCTTGAAAACCGGGAAAAAGTCGGGAATTCGGTGGGGTCGGGAAATATCCGGGAAAAAGTCGGGAAATTTGCTAAGATTCCTTGAATTTTTCAGATATTTTTGACCTGGTTGAGATTCCCTTGTATCTAGATAAAATTTTCATATAACTTTTTTCCGCCGGCCTCCATATCGCAGTGAATAGCGTATTTGCGTGCCGCACGGAAAGCCTCGGATTCGAATCCTGGATAGGATGGATATTTGGTTTTTGTTTTTAACTCTGCAAAAATACTTTGCTACATTGGGCATTGATCCTACTAAAAAACATAAATTTCAATGAAATTTTCTCCTTCAGGGCTACCTTTCGATTTATAAATAATAGAAAATATATTTTTGTAAATTATTTTAAATTCTACGGATTTTTTAATTTTAAATATAAAATATTACACTATTTGTTATTTGTTTCGATCACAATATCAGATAATTTTTTTCAATAGGCCCCCCCCCTTTGCAGCTCACCAAACCCAAAAGTTTCAGTAAAAATTTGTTTTTGGCGCTCGCTATAATGTCATTAATTGTTACAATTTAAGTTACCGGTTTTTATCAACAGGATTCAAAAAGTCTGAAAAAATATGTTTTTTAGAATAACACATATAAAACTGAGACTAAATTTGACGCCAACTTGGTGTGTCTCGACCCAAATTTTTTAAAATAATTATAAAAAACTTGCAAGAGATAAATATTTGAAAAATTTTCTGCTTATAGGTAGGTCAGGATTCTCACTGACCTGGAAAATCTGGAAAAGTCAGGGAATTTTGAGAACTACCTGGAAAAGTCAGGCATTCATCAAAAAATTCTCAAAAATCAGAGAATTGGCACACAAAACTTGAAATTTCTCTTTTTCAACTTATTTTTTAAACTAACTTTGTAAAAAATATTATGTGCGTTCTTCTCTGCTAACTCATATATAAGCTCAACATCTGTTTCGCGCTCAATCAGTTCCAGTCCACCTAAAATCCAAGAGCAAGAGAAAAGAGAGAGGAAAGAACCCTGCACAAATTACATTGGGAATGGCTTTTGGCTAAATGTCATATTTTTTTTATATGTTGTGGTACTCGATCGACACAGCACAAAAATAAAACGAGATAGGGAGCAGGATTAGTTTCTGAGATATGCAGCTTTAAAGTTGACATGTTTTTTGTTGATTACCTCCAAAATAAAACGATTCGTTTCTCTATTTGTCCTAAATGAAACACCCTTTCCATCCATGTAAAAATATTCCTATAAGGGTTCTTTGGTACCACCAGAAAAGTCACTGATTTGTACATTTTAAAAACGAAAGAAAATGACCATTTTTAAAAAAATAAAATGTTTATTTTCTTTAAAACAAACGCCCAGATTTTAATAGTTTTTACATATGTTAATAAAAATAATGCTAGTAAGCTAAAAAAAACTTTTTGCTTGGGTGGTACCATTAATGCTTTTTAATATTTTTGAAATATTGGTGAAATACGAGAGGTGTTTTAAAATAACTTATGGGTAGGTTATACAAACTTTTTCTGGACAAATTCAATTTAAAAGCAAATAAGAATATGTTGGTACCCATAGGTATCTATTGGTGCCTGTATTTGACCAATCAAATTCCTCGAGTGTTATATTCTTTTAGGCTAACTTAGGGTTGCCGGTAACGAATATGATAACATTTTGCCGGTTGTTTACACTGTGTTGCCAATAGAATGCGTAAAATGATCTGGCAGCAAATGTCGCTATTTCTTAAGCAAAAGTTTGTCGTTGTCAAGCCTACCTTGATTTTTTTACCATATTAAACATCTTAAGAGTTAGAACTTTTTGGACGCAAATGCATGCGTAAAAAACACTTTTCCGCACTTAAGTAGAAAAAACACTTTTTCTCCTTTTTTTTTTGTTGTAGAAAAATGGTAATAGTAACCGAAAAAATGTTATCAAATTCGTTACCGGGACCCCAAGTTAGCCTAAAAGCATATATCACACGAGCAATTTGACTGGTCAAATACAGGTACCAATCGATACTAATTGGTACCAAAATATTGGTATTAAGCTTTTGGATTGGATTTGTCCATAAAAAGTTTTTATAACTTACCTAAATATATTTAAAATCTCTTTTCGTATTTCTCCAATATCAAAAATATTAAAAAACATTAAAGGTGCCTACCATTTTTGAAATTTATGGTCCCACTCAACCTAAAAAATTTTTCTTTAGCCAAGTAGCATTATTTTTAATAACATATGTGAAAATTTTTAAAATCTGGCTGTTCGATTTAAAGACAATTAGAATTGTCATTTTTTAAAAATGGTCGTTTTCTTTCTTTTTTCTTTTTTAAAACTTACAAATCAGTGACTTTTCTGGTGGTACCAAAGAAACCATCCCAATGAGCATTTTCAGAAACCTCTGGTGACAAAAATTTATATAATTATTATAAAGAGGGTTCCATTAATGCCCTAGAGTATTTAGAGGTTTCCTACAGGAATTGAGTTTGTATATTTGTTTTATTAAATGTTCTAAATTGATGGTACCCTAAGGTAACATAAAACAAATGTTATATAAATTGGTGTTAACAATGTTTCCACCAACATATTTATAAAAATATTAGTCTTTAGTGACAAAAGTTATATAAATTGGTTTTTGAAATATTTCTGTTAACCCATCTATAAAACCGTAAGTAACTATCAATTAAAGATATATAGATTGATTTTTAAAATGTTCCTATCAACTCACTTATAAAAACCTAATTAACCAACAACAAAGAGTCACTTATAAAAACTTGGGAACTCACACACAATAATTATATAAATTGGTGCCTGTAATATTCTTATGAACTCATTCATAAACCTTTTTTGCCCATTCTTTCTATAATGTTTTTATTAATTTCTTTGTATCGTGGTTATAATACCACTGTTTTTACAACAAAAAACAATTTTAATTTATAACAAAATAAACAAAATTTTTTAGGTTAATTTTGTGACATCAAAAGGTTCGTTTTTGCGACTTTAAATAGTGCGTTTCATCAAAAGGCGCGTTTTTGCGAGATAGTGGTTTTAATTGAGTTCGTTTTCTATTACAGATATCGGGATCGAATGCATTCTACACCCGATTCCGACCAGCGTTTCCCATGCGCGGCCACCCTGACTCAAAAAACTCATCACGTGGACCGACATGAACTTGTATAGGCAAATCTCGCTTAGACTACGTGATCCGTGATTTGATTCGGGGAGCCCACGCATAAGAAACCCATAGATGGGAACCGGGCTTTAGAAAAAGAGAACAATATAGTAACCGTGTTAAGTTCGCAAAAATGCACCGTGAAACTTCGAGTGCATACAGTGCGCACGGCTGTTCGGCGGCAATTGTGAACACATCACCTTACGACGCGACGAACGCAGCCTCAAGGTCTGTTTCTGCGAGTTTGACATAGTTACTATTATCCTCTTTTTCTACATGCATTCGTCTGAGAGAGATCCAGCATACCAGGGAAATACCTGCCTGTACACCCTTCGACCCCGCAATCTAACTATTATCTTGAGATAGTTACCTCTGACAGTTATGCGGGGTTGAAGGGTGTGCAGGCGGGTATTTTTCCTGATATGTGTAGTATGCTGGATCTCTCTCAGACGAATACATTTAGGACAAGAGAACAATGGTAACTGTTAAGCTCGCAGAAACGAATCTTCAGTGTTCAACACTGCGCGATCTGCAGCCTTTTGTTCCAACTAGCATCATGTTTTAAAACGTTGATAAAATAGAGTTGAAAGAGGTAAACAGTGGTATAATTGTATTGTTTTTTTTTTATAGAATTGTCGTAAATTTTCGCCATTTTGGATTCCAACAATAGGTTTTTGACCAAAATAAAAACGTTATTTTTGGGGTTTCAACTTGTGTTTTAATCGAAATATTGCTTGTTTAGGGTTAAGAACAAAATACAAAATTCAATATTTCTTCCAGAAAGCAATAAACATATGTGAAAAAAAAGTATTATTTAAATGAATATTTTTTTCCCGTTTTCTCAAGTATTTTTGAAGCCCATGAAAATTTTTGTGAGTGTATTTGAAAACTATACAGTACACACGGGAACGCAGCTGATTATCAGAGTAGGATGACTGGGAAAAGAGCTTTTATTTAACCTATGGTATATAAATATTCATATTCCTGCTTCAACTTATCTCACTTCCATTTTAATTTATTTTAGAAGATTGGTAAACACCATTTTATAAATTTTTTATTTTAAAAAGAAAAAGAATGATACATAACAAGCAAAGGGAAGAAAGATGGAAAATTTATATTTCTAAATCGATAAAAACCTTTAATTTGTTATGTAGTGTTGTTAGAACAGTTGTAAAACCTTTTTATAATAATCTCTATACTTGAGGGTTCATAAGGAATTTTTATAAAATCTATATGTTGTTTTTCTATTCATTACTATGTACCATAAATTTTTATAAGCTGGTGTTGGTCAGTTGTTTTTCAAGTCTTTTTTACTCATTTAAGAGATATATTAGAGTTATAAAATTATCACCAACACTAAATAATATAACTTTTGGTTATTTTATGCAGGTTTTATATTACTTGCTGTAACTTCTATATAGACAAACATGCTCATTGGGATATAAAACATTTTTATATGAGTGGAAGGGGTAATTCATTCCAGACAATAGAGGTTCGAATCATTTTATTTCGGCGGTAATTACCAAAGTTGTGGAAAAAAACTTGGACTATGTCCAAAAATATAGCCTAAAAACACGTCAACTTTAAGGCTGCATATCTCAGAAAGTAATCTTGCTCCCTATCTCGATTTTTTTATATGTGTGCTTTGTTGATCGAGTACTACAACATTTAAAAAAAATTATGACATTTAGCTGAAAGCCATTTCCAATAGTATATAAATATAATATAATAATAATATAAATAAGTGCAGGGTTCTTTAAACGTATACAACAAGAACCGCATCATTATCCACGGTGGCAGATTGTTTTTATTGAACATATTTGGTTTTCGTTTCGAAATAATAAATATCACCTGGTATTATTAGGAAATAACGAAAATTCAAACCTGGATGAGCATCCCACAAGGAACACACAATGGACCAAAGCAAAAAGAGAAACGATTAAAAGATGTTTCGCCTTGGGCAACCAGCGTAGGCTCGTCAGTGGTTCCACTGATCACCTTCCCCATACATCATTAAACAACATCATATACTTTGATTTCCAACTTTGAATCACTCACAAATAGGCATCGTTCCGCACTGGTACTTATCCAAGTTACCTGATACAGATTCGTTCTGGCGTGTTAATATTTCCAATAGGATTATGCTCCTAAGGCAATTAAAAACAAAAAAAGACGTTAAAAAACTTCCAAATCAGTTACATCAACCGAAAAGAATCTAAAAACAAAAGATCAAGAGATCTTGCGTGGAAATAACGAAAACTGAAACCTGGATGAGCATCCCACAAGGAACACACAAAGGACCAAAGTGAAAAGAGAAATTGGGCAACCAGTGTAGGCTTGTCAGTGGTTCCACTGGTCACCCTCCCCATACATCATTAAACACCATCATACACTTTGATTTACAACTTTGAATCACTCACAAATAGGCATGCCATTTGTTTTTTTTTCTGTTGTTTTTAAGTCCACCAGAGTGGCAGTATCTACAGGCTGTGAAAACCAATAATTATTAAGCATATTGTAAGCTTTGTTTAAAAAATATTGAATTGAGTAATATGGGGCGTCAAGCCATCTTGAGCCATTTTAAGAGCAGTGGTCATGTAAAGTACGTGGAGGCTGAAAAAGATTCAAGTAAATTGTGCCAAAATGACAATGGACCTACATCTACACCAACTACTGGAAGTGAAGGAACCTCCACAGCAACTGCTTCCACTGCCACTCCTCTTCTCCTTTTTTTGTAATCTTCTTATTAAGCAATCAGTTATGGATGCAGAAATATTGCGGTGCAAGAAGCCTTTAAGATAAATTCTGCTGTTGCCAATTATGTCCACATCATCTGCGAAGGATAGTAATAGGTTGGGTCCTTCCTGGTGGAATATAGCCGTTGGTGTCTCAATCTTGGCTTTCCTAATTGCAGATTCTAATGCTATGTTGAGGAGTTGGGGTGAAAGAGAGTCACGACCCTGCTTAAGCCCATTGTTGATTCCAAAGAAATTAGAGTAGCTCTGTTCCACCCTTATCTTGTACCTTGTATCGTCCGTACACATTTTTACCAGGGATATCAGTTTTTAAAAGCCCAGTTCCTGCATTGCTTCCCAGAACTTTGCTCTACATAATCTGTCAAATGCCTGTTTGAAATCAATAAACATCTGGTGAAGTTCTCTGTCAAATTCCCAGCATTTTTCCATTATTTCTCTTTCGTTGGTTATCAGTTGTCCATTATTTGTTGAGAGAAAGTTTCCGGTTCTGGGTTGGTATCATGTTGCCTGAAAGTATTCTTTATTGTGTTGTTTTCTCTGTTTTCCTCCATTTCTCTTATTATATTTAGATAAGGGTCTCTTTTTCCTTTATATCATTCTGCGTGCTTCAGACCTTTGTTGGTTATACTGTAAAGCCCCTATTTAGGTGGTAATATTTTGGCAAATCGGTTTACTAATTATTCGCGGTAAAGCATCGCTCAACTTGCAGGAAAATACTTAAAATATTCCCAACTAAGTATCTCGGTCGCCACCCTCTGTATCAACGTGGTAGAGGGTCCACTTGCCTGGGTAGCAGAGTGGAGACTGTTAAACCAGTGGTTTAGCTGTCTCTCTTTTCGATTCTCTTGACTATAAAACAACTAAAATGACAAGGGTTAAACTAAAGGTTTCATTTATTTTGGTAAAATATGGTTTGCATAACAAACGGAAAATTCAAATAAATTAAAATAATATCTCTTAAGTAAACGAAAAGAAAACTACGGAAAGAGCAACACATAATAGAAACCCAGAGTTTGGGGCGGTATTCAAGTTTAGGAAAAGCTACAGATTATGGTATGAAACCGAAACAAAAATTACACAACTAACAATTCTGGCATGTAAGTGCCTTATAAATGTCACTAGATTACTCATCTAGGTGTTGAAAGCAATTTAGCGATGATTATATTGTTGTAAGAGTGTTCTTACAGCAACAGTTTAAAGGAATATCCTATAAAAGTTCTGCTTCTTTCTGTAAGAACATTTATACGGTGTTACTATAGAGCAGAATTGCCGCAAAGTACTTTAGGCTCTTAAATTATTGTATAAGTGTTTCAGGCTCAATAATACAACAATTTTAAATGAAATGAATTCTATAAGGTTTTACCTGTAATTTTGCTCTCTGTAAAAATGTTCTCCCAGCAACAATTAAAGGAATATGCTACAAAAGCTCTGCTTCTTTCTGTAAGAACATTTATACGGTATTACTACAGAGCAGAATTGCTCTTAAAGTATTGCATAAGAGTGTTTCAGGCCCAATAATACAACAATTTTAAATCAAAAGGATTCTATAAGGTTTTACCTGTAATTTTGCTTTCTATGAGAATGTTCTCCCAGCAACAATTAAAGAAAAGTCCTATAAAAGCTCTGCTTCTTTCTGTAAGAATATTTATACGGTTTTACTATAGAGCAAAATGGCTGCAAAGTACTTTAGGCTCTTGAAGTATCGTATGAGAGTGTTTCAGGACCAATAATACAACAATTTTAAATCAAAAAGGCTCTGTAATTAGTAATTTTGCTTTATGAAGATACATTACAAGAGCAAAAAGGTGATAAACATCATATCCGACCTCTAATAAAACTCATAATTGGCCAATGGACCAATTGAAAATTAAACATCATTTCTCAGTCTCACATAACCTTAAACAACAAACAGTAAACAGAAAGTTTAATTTTATAAATGCGCCTTAAAGAAAGGACCTGAAAATATAAACATGGACCACTCAAATTGGAAAAGATGCGGATAATGGAAAACCCAGGCGGACAGGAATTCCTACAACTAAAAATTACTGTATGGTTATTGTATACTTGCTATATATATGTTATAAATATTTAAAACAAGACGTCCATCTTAGAAATGTTCTGTCTTTCTATTAATTTAACAATCTATCCCAAAAGCAACAAAAACCTCAATAACATGACGGTATCATCCATAAAAATACATAGAAACGATAAACCATGCAACAATATTGCATAATTTGCTTAAAAAAACGTCTTCCGTATATATGTTGTCACTTTTAATTTTCAGTCAGACAGTATTTTAACCTCCAAACAAAGGTATTTCAATGGCGCGTGAAAATTTTCTTAAATGAATGATAGGGATATTAGCAGTAAAGTGCTGTTCGTTAATAAAATTGTGTTGTACGTGTTTTAAAAAAGGTAAAGTTTTCGCGTAATATTTATTTATTGCCAAGATAGTTTTGGTGTCGCCAATTAAAGAAAAATCAGTCGTAGTTAAAAGCCCATTTTGTTATTTAAATATTTATTCAAACCACATTAAAAAAACATTTCTTCTCTTACTTTAGGAGTTCAAGCCGTATCAATAGAAGTAAAATACTGTATAATTGTTTCCAGAAGAACCCCCTTATAGTATAGATTGGTGTTGAAATTATTCTATAAATACCACATACGAGTTACGCAGATCTTTTATACAGTTCTTACGGGTTTATCCCATTTTGCACTTATAACCGGCCTAGTAGCGTCTTACAGAACCCTTATATAAGCAAATTAGACAGGCATTTATTCCTGAAGTTTTTACTGTAAGAATGTCCTTTTGACTCTTACAGAGAAAAAAATGCTGGTTGGGTAAAAACGGAAAAGTAAAGAGAGGTATGCATGTTTTACGGCGGTTCGGTTATCAGATGAACGGGTCATAGGCCGATCTTTCTTTACGGATTATATAAAAACTTGACTCCGAGAAATCTGCTTGTTACAGAAACACTCACAATCCCACGTATTAAAGCCAAACACTCTAAAATCTCTTTTCCAATGCCCATTCTTCTGATGTCTAAATTAACGTTGCGTGTTTTAATTTTTGGTGTGTGTATACGATTTTACAGCGGTACTTACATAAGTAGTGTGTCAGGGTGGTTAAGTTAGGTTGTTCCATTGCAAGTACGATTATACAACAATACTTACAAATGAGGTGTAGGTTGGGTTAGAGCGAAATGTACCAATGCAAGTACGATTACGCAGCAATACTTACAAAGGCAGATTCGGTTCGGTTAGGGTGTAGGATCCCAATGCAAGTTCGATTAAATGTATAAAATATGAACGGAGAACGGGTTAATTTAAGACCTCAAAAATACGGTAGCGTTTGTATGGTTTTCTTATCTTCTCTTAAGTGCAAATAAATAATTAATATTTAAAACAAAAAGGCAATAACATTTACACGACGCTGATTTAAGTTGAAATAGTAATAGTTATTTAATATCTTAGAAAATTAAAAGAAAGAAGCCGCTGTTCACTACACCTGGGATGCGGTGCACTATAATACTCGGTTCTACATCCTTACCTTAAGTGATTTGAATAGCTCGCGGAAACAGCAGAAAAGAAAAACAAAGCAGTTGTTCCATTAAACGGTCGGAACGGAGTCCCGCTTTCGTTTTTAGGCGCCAGACTGTCTGGCTGACTTTGCTAAAATTCGGTGGTAGAGATTCCAACCGTGCGTATTTTGAATAGAACGCGGTAGATAGCTGTAAAAATGATAACTTTATATTTTAATCCTAGATAATGTATTTCTAGAGCAATGAAAGTGGTACCAACGGTTGCGCAGTAATCTTCTTATGACTGACGGAATAGAAAACCATGCATACCTATAATTTGAAATAAACTTAGATATAAAAATAGTAACTTTGTTACAATAC
Organism: Oxystoma pomonae; assembly: GCA_963921995.1. Lineage (NCBI taxonomy): Eukaryota > Metazoa > Arthropoda > Insecta > Coleoptera > Brentidae > Oxystoma > Oxystoma pomonae. The sequence continues at coordinate 84,892,233 of OY998166.1, read as the reverse complement.
TCTTCTATATTAGATGCTGTTGGGTGTTGAAGCATTTTTTCCTGGTCATATTTCGTTTTTCCGTCGCTCTACTACAGTCGTTATCAAACTACTTCCTTCTTTGTTTTCTCTTTTTGTCGAGCACTCGACTAGCCACCCTAGTTACTGTTTCTTGGATGTTCTTCTCGTTTACATTGTAGCCCCATTATGGTTCTTTCCTGTGTTTGTTCCGTCTTGAGTTTTTAACGTAATTCAGCTTTTGCTGGCCTCCTTTTTCGTGTGCATGTGCACATGTGCATATATATTAACACATCGTGCAATTTAGTTTTATAACTTGCTAGATAAACCAAAAAAACATTGGTAGAACTAGGGAAATTAGTATTTTATTTTGAATACTGTTAAGTACGTGATTTGTTTTTAGGATTTAACGAATTCGTTTCCTGTGATTTTTGTCTTCCAATAAAGTTTCGAACAAAGTGTCTCGTCTTATTTATCTGCTTTTTACCTTTTTATCTCGATAATATAAATACGTGCTAAATTTGAGCTTTCAAAAACTGTCATGGTAAAAGTCTACATTTACTTCGTATCCACGTAGACAAGCATTTAGCATTTAGAATTTGTTTAAAAATGGTCACGGAAAACCTGGAAAATTCAGGGAATTTGGAATTAGAATTTGGTGGGAACCCTGTAGGGACTGCAAAAATTTTTGTCTACTTTGTTATAATTTTAGTTTAATTTTAAGCATACTTATGACAGGATTTTTGCCACAAATCTAGAATTAAGACTAACCCCTAAATGTACCGTAGGCACTTAATCGCAGTTGGCTATCTAATCCATTTTTTTTGGGGAAATGGGGAAAAAAAACCGGAAAAGGTCGGGTATTTTATCTACGGAAAGTACCCACGACTATGAAAACAGTTGAGGCACAAAATACCAAAATGTCAAGCTTCGGTCGCATTTGCTTACTGCAAATGAAAGGTTTTGGTATTGTTGCCATAAGCGTCGATTTTTTCGAATTTATGTTTAATATATTTTCCAGGAAAGGATTTTTGTAGGCCATTGACAAAATATATTTGAGGCATATAGTTTCATTTAAAAAAAAAAGATACGTTGATAAGATATTAGTAGCTATCTTTTGACACCAGAATCACAATTCTATTTCCACTGGTTATCGAGATATAGGCTTCCAAGCATGGTGAAAATATAATGGATGTGCAATTTTGCAGGCAGTAACGCCTTCATGGCTTCAGCTGCAGCCCCGTCGATGCCCATCATTTTTACATTTCTGAAACTTTCGCAAATCTTGACAGTGAAGTTGTTACCCAGTACCTTGGCAACCAACCATTAGTGAAGTTGGCTAAGAAAATATAATTTGACATTGGTTTTGTGTCAGTTTTGTTAGATCAGTACTTACTGATATAGCTGTTTTTCTTTTTTGTAAAAATTTTGATAAAAACGAATACCAAAAGTGAAAAAAGTAGTATATATTCCACGAGAATAAAGTGTCTTTTTATCTACAAACTACAAACTTTTCGCCTCGGGATAAAAAGTACCACTATAGTCCCTAGGTATATAATGTATCATTTGTTCGTACTTTAGAAGTAAAAGTGCACTTTTTATCCCTAAAATTTAAAACGGGGTTAATAAGTAAGAAAATGACAAAACTTCGTTTTTCTACAAAATATGCCAGCCACGTGTTTTTATGATAATTTCTAAGGCTTTTCGTCCAGACCAGTCTACAAAAATCTTTTGTGTCGAAGATTTTTTGTAGCCTCTTTAGAGACCGTCAGAGTGCGCATCACTGCTTCAATTTTCAAAAATGTTTTTTGACATTTTGCTGTTAGTGGAGTACCGAGAGTACCTAAATGTCACATAAATTAGCTTACCTTAACGTAAAAAGACACTTTAATCTCGTGGAATATATACTACTTTTTGCACTTTTGGGATTCGTTTTTATCAAAATTTTTACAAAAAAGAAAAACTGCTACATCATATGATGTATGTATGTAAATCAATATGTACTGATCTAACAAAACTGACACAAAACCAAACCACGTCAAATTATATTTCTTAGCTAGCTTCACTAATGGTTGGTGGTTGCCAAATTATTTATTAAAGCTTCAGTCAGTGTTACTGTACGGGGTCAAAGAGGCACAAAAAAGTTGCTGCATAATTAATTAACAAGCTTGTTAGCCCATTTGATTAAAAAATCTTTAGCGCATTGCTTTCAATCTAAAGAAATACTTAGCCCTATATGTAAAGTATATGCTCCGACAGCCAATCAGCCCTAAAGGGACTAAGGGGCCCAAGATCAACAACACCCTGATGGAGGAATGTGCGGATGCACTGGAATCCTTGGGAGAGGGCAAACAAGTGACACTTATGTGGGTACCGGGACATATGGGGGTGCCGGGTAACGAGATGGCCGACGAGCTCGCCAGGATCGGGGCAAGCACCCAGTATGTAGGGCCGGAACCACTCCTAGGAACAACCAAGAGGCAATTGCAAAGTCGACTCAATAAATGGGCCAACGATGCCATGACGACCGCTTGGAGAGCAGGAACAGGATGCAGACAGACCAAGGACTTCGTGAAGGGCCCGGATGTAGCCAGACAAAAATGGCTTCTGGGGAGATCGCGAAGGGATGCTGGTCTGCTGACAAGTATCATAACAGGTCACAACCTACTAAGGAAGCACATGACCCGGATCGCGGTGGAGAATGACTCGACCTGCCTGGCCTGCGGGCGGGCAGGAGAGACATCTCGACACGTTATAGCGAACTGCGAGGCATACCAGAGGACGAGATATCAGGTATTCGGTTTCCCGACCCTGAATGAGGAGGACCTGCACATGCTCAAATAGGACAAAATACTGGACTTTGCAAAAAGAACAGTGAAACCAAATGAGCAAACTGCCAGACTAGTGGTGCAGGCGGTGGATTGCAGGCTCGGGGTAGGGCAGAAAGGGCCCAGGGAGGCCTACTTGCCAGGCTTCGCGCCGCCCCTTCTCTACTACTAGCCCTATAAATCCTCGAAGAAAGCGATTATATTTAAAACCGTCGTTATATAAAACCGGTTTTAGGCGCGTATAAACGTTGTAACTTTGGCTCAAGATGCGCCACACGAAGGAAAAATTACGTAAAATGATGAAGACAAATATTAAAATCGCAAACAAAATTCAGAGCAAAACGTCAAAATTTTAATTTAAAAAATTTCCTCCCTTAGTTTATTTTTGATCTGGGTTAAAACATAATGTGTCTTTATAACGATGTGAAAATAAAACTTTTTAAAACCCCCGACAACCAGAAAACTAGTATTAAGTATGATATTAAACAGGGTTGAAACTGGTCAGGGAAACTTGGAAAAGTCAAGGAATTTAAATAGTGACCTGGAAAAGTCAGGAAATGGGTCCCAATTCATGGAAATCACGGAATTTGTACAGTATGGTTTTTATCTTTTAACTCTTTTATCTTAAAAACACATAATTTTTTCATTTGTTTTAGTTTTCCTAGATTTTGCAAAAAACGTAATCAGTACTAAAACTTATGAAATTTCTTGCTTAAATTGTATAAATTTTTGCCTGCGGTGCGATAACATCATTAGTTATTACAATGTTATTGTTTAATTTAACAGCCTTCCAAAGTTCGTCACATTTATGACATGATTTTAGTCACACAAAAAAAGCTGCAGTCGCCCCTGAATAACATTTTGCAAAAACGTAAAAAATATCAACATTTTTGAAAAATTTACTAGTGTGTTGCAAAAAATTTTGCCTACCGCATCATTGAAAACATCTAACATCATTGAAATCGTGTCAAGAATGACATTTTTAGTATAATTTTCTAGAAATTTTTGCGTGGGACACATTTATGACATGATTTTGACAACAAATCCTGAATTGAGACTGGATCCCACCCTAACTTACTTTTTTTTTTCAATAAGTAAATTTTTGTGATCTGTTTTATTTATTTGGGGTATCTGAGTATTGGTCGCCGTGCTACATAAGTTTATTGGAAAGTAAAAGAGAGTTTATTGGAACTTGTAAAATATCCTGGATTTGACACCAGAGAAGAGAAAAGTGCGATTTTTCTGAAAACTACTCCCATTTGCTCGCCCCCTCTTTTTGCTTGACGGAATTGAAATAAACTAGTACCTGATCTACATGTGCGCACCAAATTTCACCAAAATCGGATAAACAGTTCAAAAGTTCCATCCGATTATATATATTTTTGTGGCCCAATGAGCATTTTTGTCTATATAGAAATTACAACAAATAATATAAAATCTTCATAAAATAACCAAAAGTTACATTATTTAGTGCTGGTGATAATTTTATAACTCTAATATATCTCTTAAATGAGTAAAAAAGACTTGAAAAACAACTGACCAACACCAGCAACATATAAATTTTATAAAACTTCCTTATGAACCCTCAAGTCTAGATATTATTATAAAAAGGTTTTGTTCTGTTCTAACAATACTACATAACAAATTAAAGGTTTTTATCGATTTAGAAATATAAATTTTCCATCTTTCTTCCCTTTGCTTGTTATGTATTATTCTTTTCCTTTTTAAAATAAAAAATTTATAAAATGGTGTTTACCGATCTTCTAAAATAAATTAAAATGGAAGTGAGATAAGTTGAAGCAGGAATATGAATATTTATATACTATAGGTTAAATAAAACCTGTTTTCCCAGTCATCCTACTCTGATAATCAGCTGCGGTCCCGTGTGTACTGTATAGTTTTCGAATACACTCACAACATTTTCATGGGCTCCAAAAATACTTGAGAAAACGGGAAAAAAATATTCATTTAAATAATACTTTTTTTTCACATGTTTTTTGCTTTCTGGGAGAAATATTGAATTTTGTATTTTGTTCTTAACCCTAAACAAGCAATATTTCGTTTAAAGCACATGTTGAAACCCCATAAATAATGTTTTTATTTTGGTCAAAAACTTATTGTTGGAATCCAAAATGGCGAAAATTTACGACAATTATATAAAAAAAACAATACAATTATACCACTGTTTACCTCTTTCAACACTATTTTATCAACGTTTTAAAACATGATGCTAGTTGGAACAAAAGGCTGCAGATGGCGCAGTGTTGAACACTGAAGGTCCGTTTCTGCGAGCTTAACATAGTTATCATTGTTCTCTTTTCCTAAATGTATTCGTCTGCACACCCTTCAACCCCGCATAACTGTCAGAGGTAACTATCTCAAGAAGATAGCTAGATTGCGGGGTCGAAGGGTGTATTTCCCTGGTATGCTGGATCCTCAGACGAATGCATTTAGAAAAAGAGAAACTTTTGTCACTGATGACTTATATTTTTATAAATATGTTGTGGAACATTGTTAACACCGATTTATATAACATTTGTTACCGATGACTTTAATTTTTATCAAGATGTCCGTGGAAATATTGTTAACGCCAGTTTTATGTTACCTTAGGGTACCATCAATTTAGAACCTTTAATAAAACGAAAATACAAATGGAACCCTCTTTATAATAATTATATAAATTTTTGTCACCAGAGGTTTCTGAAAATGCTCATTGGGGGAGAAAGCTATCTCTGAAAGTACTTGGCCTATTGTTATCGAATATTTCTTGATGAATAGGCTCCAAACAACAAAACCGCCTCTAACTCGGTTCTAATATAGGATAAATAAAATAAATAAAACATTTTTTCCAAAAAATGGAAATAAACAAGAAAAGAGTAAATATAATTTACAATAGTCGCTGATTGGAACAGTCACAGTTCGTTTTTTTTTCTTCTTTTTTTGGACACTAAAGTATATTAGTCACATCTGGGTAATACGACCTGATAAGGATAAGACTTTTTCTATAATACCTAAGTGGGGACAAAACTGACGTAAATTTTCACGTGTCACAGTAGTTAGTTGTCCAGACAGATCAATATAAAAATACAAAATAGGGCAATGCTGTTTTAATAAAGTAATCTTTGTAAAAAATAATGGCTACCTAATACAATTTGACAAAACATAATCAGGGTTTACCTGGAAAAGTCAGTAAAAACCAGTCAGTAAAATTTGTATGCTGTCAGGGAAAAGTCAGTAAAAACCCAAAAATGACCTAAAAGTCAGGAAAAAGGCAGGGAGTAAGATAGCCATAATGTGCAACAAGAAGCAAAATAAAACTATAGATTTAGAAAAATACAGAAGAAGAAAAGCAGAAACCAAAATCTACTTTTACAAAATAAAAATTTTTAAATTACAAAAAGATTCTAAGGATAAAATGTCCGCAATTGATTTAGAAATTGCGCGGCTTAGAAAAACTTGTAAATTAAAAAATTAAATTTTTTTGTAGTTTAAAATTTTAGGAAATTTTTTAAAAAATGGTCAGGAAGAATCTGGAAGAGTTGGGGAATTTAATAAATTAAATAGTTTTAAAAGGAACTTATTCAAAAAATTTAGCCGAAATCCATCTCGAAAACAAATTTGTCTAATAAACTTTAATATTTTCTCTTTAAAAAATACAGCCGCAGTAGGTTTTAGTTTTTTGAAAAACAAAATCTACATTAAATAAATCATAAACGTTTTTTTACCATTTTAAAAGACTACACTTTTTAACACAGTGAAAAATTAAAAGAACATATTCATTCAATATTTTTTTTTTATTTTCGAACCTCGAAAATTACGTAAAATCAAAATATGATACACAGTTTCACCCTGGAGAAATCTACGATTCTATCTATAAAGCTAACTAGCTCGATCATCCATAAGTCAAGTCAAAAACTGGTAATTTGTGACTACCGCGGATTTAAAAAATGTCTAGCGATAAAGGCAAACTACTTGGTAAAAAAGAGCCACATTAAAGCTTCAAGTTCGTGGCTGAATCAACACCGTTCTCAACTAAAAAGCCAGTTTACTCATTTTCGTTTTAGTATCGTTTGGCCGATGACGTGACCTTCGGTCACTGACCGAACGTCACGCCTATGATCGTTTCCAATTTGGTTGTAAAAATGGCAGCCACAGTGGGCTAAAGGGCATTGAGGCGGTAGGAGTTAACTGGTTTTTTAGTTGAGAACGGTACAAATTTTGTTGCCAAATTAGCGAATATTTGACCTTATTTTCAGTCGGGCATAGTAGTACTGCTTATATAAGGGATTCTGAAAAGGTAAAAAAGAGTTTTCAGAAGTTGTTCCTTTTTTCTGTAGCTAAAACTTGACTTCACATTTTTTTTTTCATTTTAGCATGGGACTGCGAAAGTAGCGGCAACAATTCGGACGTGGTACCCATCGTAGTCGGGTGCGTTCTCATGGTACTAATCCTAGTCATCCTGGCGGCCTACATCATCGGCAGGCGTCGTTGGAACGCCCGGGGATACCTGTCAATGTGAGTTCTGAGCGACCGAAAACCATAGATATATAGGAGAGGGGAATAGACAACGTCTCGTACCTGCGCGATCGTTGAGATTCGTTGGGCGGCCATTTTTATGGTAGATACGACATGATCGAAAACCTTACCTAACCTCTTTTTAAAGTGCAAACAGCTGTGACCTTAATGTTTTGTTTTTTTTGTACTGTTTACTAACCAATAAATAACACATAGCTAACATAAAAATGGCGACACTCATGGCGTTTGTGCTAAAATTTTAAATGCGCACTCGTCGTTCTATTTCCCTTTGCTTTCTATGGTGAAAACAAATACAAAAAAAATACACTTTGCTAATAGAACATCGCGGATAGGGAGGTCAGGTTTAAGGGGGTGCTGATTTTGTTTTGTTTTGTTTTAAATATCATGTAATATAGCCGGTATACAACTTACAAGTCGCGAGGTCCAAATGGCAACACCATAGTTTCAGTTTCAAATGATTATTAAATCGGCTGAATAATAACCAGAAATCGAATTAATATATATATGGATTATTTTAATTTTGATGCTGCCTTCTATTTTTTTGCCAAGTCCATCTGCTGTGTCACTTGCTTCACTATCGACGTACCAAAAGACCAAAACATTGTCGATTAGCTGGGAGTGTAAAAAAGTTTTTTATTTCAAAAAAATTAAAAATTCGTTAACCAGGTTCCAACTACATATTGTTATTTTGCTATAATGTTTTACTTTTTGATAAAAAACAATGAAAAATTGCTTTTTACATTTGTAAAACTTCTATAAATCAATTTGCCCTGTTGCCGTTTTCGCAATCAATTCGCTTGTTCGTTGTAGACCGGCCGTTCATATAACCATTGCAGTACATACATGGTCAATGTGCGTCATGAACTGGCAACGTGTCATTGTTTAATTTGCTTTTAAAGTCATTTAGCCACCTTATTTTGATAATGTAGTTAATCTACTCAAGTCACGAAGCATTTTTTTAACACTTTGGATGCATTCTGGTAGGCTGTATCCAAACAAAGCGGTATTTGATCTAACAGACCAATTTTGTTGATATAATAAATTTGTTAAACCTACCTAGTTCTTTAAAATTCCAATTTCTTATAGACGATATCTAGCAGAGAGTGACCATAGAAATATTTGTCAATTAATACTTTTATTTTTTTTCTGTACACTTAAATTAGGAAATTATTTCCAAATTATCTCTCCATTGATTTTTGCCTGCCAAATAATAATTCCCATTTTCCTTAAGGCGAATACAAAACCAAATGTTTTTATTGCAATGGTTACCATAATCATTGCTCAGTCATTTTTAAAAATAAATATAGTTTTTTTTCCTCTCATTTTGGTTTCGTTTTTAATTCTAGTTGTTAAATTGGTGTTATACGAAATCTCAAAATTTCACAAAAACTTTAAATACTTCGATTTTCTTGTCTGAAGCTGTAAGTTTTCATTAATTTTTAAAAATGTTGTATGTGTTATAGTGTCTAGTCTTTTTGTCTGCAACAGTTATTAACTCTGTTATTTTATTCCAAATTGACTATAAAATATATTAGTCCGAATTTTTAAAACCAGTAACGTAGGGTATTTTGTGATCTATTCTAAAGTTTTTGAAAATCGTGTAATTTAGTCAGTATATTTCACTAACGGATAGTTATAAAATAGGCTTAGATTAATTATTGTATATAAGAAAATACAGCCTTACCAATCTTAAGGAGCTTAGCAAATTCGAATTTAAAACACCTGGAAATTGTTGTTATTCTTTATAATAATACCATATTCATTTACCGGCAACAAAAATAACCTAATCATTTCATTTTATGGCTTTGCTTTCGCTTCTGCTTTATTAATTTTTTTTGTTACTAACATTGAATTATTTTTTTTTCAGACCATAATTTTTTTATAAAAACTAGTGGGAAAATGTGCTAGAATAAATATCTGACTCTTACTATGGATTTAATGTTATATTTTTAATACAGATATTTCAATCATTTAAAACCAATATTGTAAATTTCCGGGTTTTTCGGTATAGGTGCCTAAATATTATAAACTGAATTGGTTAATTGAAGTGACATGCTGGTTTTTGGAGTTGTTTATAAAAAATTAGCAATTTAGGTGATTTCGTTTTGAAAAACTGTTATCCCTGAATGAAAGGGTAAAACAATTAGATTTCTTCTTTATTCTTAGATTTATAAAATGGCAAATCTCTTGTAAGTAAAAGAAAAAATAATTTTGGAGTCACTTGTTCGACCGAAATTTTTCTTTAAATGTATGCGTCATTTCAATAAACCGGTTTAGTGAAATCTTACTAAATTTATAAAAACAAAAAGATTGAGAGGCTGTGAAAGCTCGAAGTTAAGCGCGATTATTATTAAATATAAATGTCATATTATTACTATGAATTAGCCGTAAAATAAAAAAAAATTAAAAAACATTGTTTTTTTCTCTCCCTATCCCAGTGATACAGTGTCAAGTGTATTTTTTTTAATGCCTTTTTACCCAGTAACAAATGCCTTGTATAAAAATCCATTTTTTCTAGGTTCTCTCAAGAACGAAAAGACAGTGACTACATTCCAATGAAAAATTTGTCATGCTTCAGTTAAAAACTGAAAAACTCTTGTACTCAGAAAAAAAAAGTTCACTTTTTAATTTTAGCACCAAAGAAGCACAAATTTGTTAAAATTGACCACAATTTTTTCGCTTGACACCGTATTACTCACGTACATACAGAATGATTCAGAATTTATTAAATAAATAACATAGTGTTAGGTCTTCAACAAGGTAAAAAACATTAGTAGAATGTTTTTTATTCCTGCTTTTACCAATAAATTAATCAGAAAAAAACCTTCCATTAAATAAGGTAAACCTACTAAATTTTGCATAGTGAATATTTAAAATATCCCGACAAGTTTTACGTGATTTCATGGACGTAACCCCGCCCCCCCCCCCTTGGAGTTTACACTAAGCACTTATTTTGACGAAACTGACATTTAAAACATACAAGTGCCTATATTTCCCTGTGTGGTTTTACATAATCTGAATTGTTCACATATTTCTAGTTAAAAAAAAACAATAAAAACAACTATCGGTTGTTATTTATCATTTAAATTCATTTACTTGCGACCAACCCATAATACTAATTTAACGAGCGTCCCAAAACGACTGTAATGGAACATTTCCGCTCCTAGGATAATAATGAAACTTAGGCGTAAACCACAAGATGGCGTGACAAGCGATGAAACTTAATTTTATAAGAGCACTAATTGACGCAAAAATGTTAATTATTTTTCTATATTTTTAAGACAATAGACACCTAAAATAAATATTTCAACGCATCGGTATACCTAACGCGTTCGAATTAAAGCCAAAATATACTACATTTTTTACTGGTTTATGTGATGTTTCGAACGATGCTCCCTTTTTTAAATGCTGCCCAGTAAAAACCTTTATGTAGATATTACGTAAAATTTACAAAACAGATTTACCTTGTTATGTAAATTTATGGTCACTCAGAGCTCACAATAAGGTAAAATTTAAGTCAAATTAAGGTGCAAAAACTCTGCATAATCCCATGCGCAAAGCCCACCTAATTTTTACATAAATGTGATGTCAATAAAATGACATACCTGTTACATAAATATTACATCCAAGTTACGTAAGAGTTAAGTAAAAACTACGTATATTTTACATAACAGGTTTACCTTGTTATGTTAATTTAAGGTCACAATTACTTATTAATAAGGTAAAATTTAAGTCCCATTATTCTGCATGACATGCGCAATGCGTCAACTCTATCTAAGTCCGACATGAGCATGCAGCTTGAGGCGGGCCAGGCCAACGGAAGGTCGGTCCAGGTGCGTCGGTGGTTGTTTGACACGGTCCGACATTGGCAAACATGTGGCAAACTCCAAAGTTAACCAGACGGGCTGGTTTAAGTGGCGGAAGGGCGATTCTTATAGAGATCTTGTCAATACCTCAAAGTCCGCATTCTAATTTTGAAATATCTTTGCTCTTTATATATATAGTAATATCATCCACTGTACAGGGAACATAGTGACATTAGCGCCATCTCTACCTACTAGGAAGAAAATATTATTATAATATTTTTGTACATTTTAATGTGACGTAAATCGCGTTATAGAGCGTTTACCTCATTTAGACGATATAAATATTACATAAAATATTTATATAATACTTATGTAAAATTTAGGACTTTAGTTTGACGTAAATCATTTTACAGGGAATTTACATAACTTGAATGACATAATTAATACAGAAAACGTAAGGTTCACATTGTTTTATAATATTTATGTAAATTTAAAAATTTTAATGTGACGTAAATCATGTTATAGAGCGTTTACGTAATTTAGATGATATAAATATTACATAAAATGTTTTACATATTAGTTATGTAAAATTTTAAATGTAAACGTAATGTTTAAATTGTTACATAATGGTTATGTACATTATATTACTTTCGTTTAAAGTAAATAATTTTATGTAACGTTTACGTAAATTAGATTACTTAAATTATAAATATAATTTTTTATACAATAGGTATGTAATACTTTTTATGTAAAATTAAGGTACCACTATTTACGTAATATTTACGGAAATTTTAAGAATTTATTTATAAAGTCATATTATTTACGTAAAATTAACATTGCTTATGATGACTTAAATGTACAGTCAAAATTTTGACGTAATGTTTATATAATTTTTTTTATAAAAATATTTTTATGTGGGATTTACGTAAATATGATGTAACATATTTTCCATAAATATGTGAATCTTAGATTTATATAAATATTAGGTTAAAGTCACAAGTCTGTTTATTGGGTGCGATGACAGAACTGCTGATTGAAATCGTTGCGTACGTTCATGCGTCCGTAACCTTACGTACATCCCTCCGTACGCAACGAGTGGAATCAGCTGTTCTGTCATTGCACCTGTCAAAGAAGCAGGCATCGTTCGAAACATGGCATAAACAAGTCAAAAATGTAGTGTATTTTGGATTTATTTTGAACGCGTTAGATATACCGATACCGATGCGTTGAAATATTCACTGTAAGTGTCTGATAAATATTTATTAAACGTAAATAAATCCAATATAATTTTAGCACCTAACCAAAAATAAGTCCCTTAGTAATGCCTGATCCACAGTTTCACTTCTTCGTTTAGAGAAAGAGGGCAATATATTTTCTATTGCCGTCTCACTCTTCGTTAACGAGAAGTAGAAGTGAAGCTGTGGATCAGGCGTAACGTTATAGTAGAAGAGCCAGCGGCCAAATCGACTAAGGTGTTTTAGCAAGGCTGGAATTTTGTAAACATATGTTTTAGTCGTTAATAAAAATGGTACTGACCCGCCAAACATTGAGAAATGAATTTTTCAAAATTAAAAAAAAAAAAACTAAAAATTATTTTGCTTTAACAATGCTATAATTTTAATATGTTTTATAGTGTCTACGTCTGATATCAAAAAACGGGACAGGCGATTTCGATGGTTGCATCTCCGTGACAGGCGGGCATATACTCACTAAATTATATGATTTTTTTGTGTTGATGTAACAAAGATACAAATTTATAGGAGATGTTCATGCATCTATTGCAAGGCACTATACAAAAGGACTGGCGATTCTGCTGGTTACAAGTGACTGACAGGCGAGAATTTTTCTTTAAAAAAAGGTTTTTTTTTAATAAAAATTAGGCACCTATATTAAGTTAAAATAAAAAAAAATTGTACAGGCAATTTTCTTTTTAAAGAGCTTTTCAGCAAGGTGCTACAAGTACTATCATGCCGTTTAAAAAAATTAAATGGGGTTGGGTTTCACCCTCTAAAAGAGGTAAACAAATTTTTTTTTAGTATGACTGGAAAGCACAGAAAAAAACTCAATCGACGTGTTTTTTCGTTTTATCCGCATTTATCACCCTGAAGCTGTAGCGACTGGCTCCAGTTAAAGTCCTCCCCTGTATGCTGAATACATACTACAATGATTTTGCGTATCAAAGTAGCCTATGAAAATGTTATCACTGTCATGTCGAGGTTGGGGACCATTTTGCTTCAGAAGATGAATCCTATTCAATGACGAAGTTTAAAAAATGTTTCATAAGTAATTTTTTTATTAAAATAATTCTTTTTTTAAATATTTTATTATTATCAACATGTTAAAATAATAATTTATCCGAATAACATAACTACTTTAGAATGTAAATCAGTATTAGGGGCGTACCCAGATGCTCAAGCCCCCCAGAGCTCCTGAAAGCTAGATCTTTTATTAAAAAAAATTCGCCTACGACGTAATTTTTTGCAGAATTTACAGTATTTTTTACAAACATTTTCGCCTGCGCCTCAATTCCTATCATAATTACAAAAAATTTCGCCTACGACATCATTTTTTACACATTGTACAGTATTTTTTTTAATTTTTCGCCTGCGGCACAATTCCTGTCTTAATTTACATTGTTTTCTTAAAATTTTTAATTTTGAGGCCATTATCGCAATATTTTTCACCTCATTTCTGGCTCACGTTTACATAAAATTTTGATATTTTTTAAAATTATCTATTTTATTGCATGTTTTTCAGAAAAAAACTTGAGGTGCCCCCCCCCACGTGACCTAACCTCAAGTCTCAAGCTTCCCCCCCCCCTAGACAAAAAAAAGTATTAAGTAAAAGTGGATTTATCCCCTTAAATATTCAAACAACCGTGATAAACACTATTATTCTCATGCAACTTCCTGTAAAATATACTTGTAACCAGCAGAATCGCCAGTCCTTTTGCATAGTGCCTTGCATGAACATCTCCTATAAATTGTATGCTCACCTGTCACGGAGATGCAACCATCGAAATCGCCTGTCCATTGTTTTTTGATATCAGACGTAAACACTATAAAACATATTAAAATTATAGCTTTGTTAAAGCAAAATAATTTTTAGTTTTTTTTTGAATTTTGAAAAATTAATTTTTCAAGGACGCAACCCGGTATGGTTTGGCAGGTCAGTACCATTTTTATTAACGATTATATGTTTAAATAGTTGTTTGTTTGTTTAAAAATTCTAGCCTTGTTAAAACACCTTAGTCGATTCGGCCGCTGGCTCTTATACTATTATTTGTTTTGACGTTTTAGATAGAACGTCATTGAAACTTCAGGTTATGAAAGTTGTTGCTTCCTCTTTGTTCATTTATGTGTTCATTTAGGGGTGTGTGTTCACGTTTGATATTTTTAATATTATCTGATATTTATGATAACATTTTCATTGATCGTAGGTAGAGTATAGTACGCTTAATGACCATCATAACATGCTTGGTATGTAAACTACTATTAAACTCATAAACTGTCACTTTAAAAACAACTTAAATATGAAAAACAAGTTAATCACATTAACAAATAAATCGTAGGTAGGTAAATAAAACATTTACGAAAATTCTTATGCGCACATCATAAAATCATGAAAAAGAGTCCACAAATTCTCACTGATTGCAACTTGTGGTTTTTTTGTTTAATAAATTCTGAATGATCCTGTAAATTTTGTTTTCAAAGATTGAAACAAAAACACTGGAAAATTTTAAATGTGACTGAAAAAAGTGATCCTGCCAGTTTTTGAGCCTTAGTAAGTAAAAAACACCTGTGATGTAAAAAATATCGAACACTAGCTAGGAATGCTTTTTTGTGATATTAAAAATAGTTTTGTGATTTTTTTCATATTTCATCTTTTTAGTAAACTACTACTTAATATTTAAGTTTATTTTTTGACATGCATTATTGTAAATTTTTAAAATATTTTAAGTTTCGAACATGTTTTAGTTTGCTGTAATGTATAAGTATATATAATATAATTTATGTCAGTAAGTACCTGAACAGATCTAAAGTTTGCTCCATCCAAGATCTTAGTTCTAAATACCGTTTCTTACTATATAATTGGATTTTTTGTGTTTAATTATGGCGAAATTATAGAAATGCTTGTTTTTTAGATCCTAATGAGTTAATTAAAGCAGGGATGGCTATATATCGGTCCCTGGTCAGATAGTTATCGTAATTGGCGAAATATGTTGATATCATATTAGTAGTAGTAGAGGAGGGTATTTTCCCGCGATCAGTAGCAGTCACTACGGGCCTGGCACCCTCTGGGCTGTGGCATGATCTCGGGATAATGGACCCTCCCTGACACCACATTTCCCGGCGGCCGGTATCGACCACAGGATTCGGTGCTAGGCTTTTCCCTGTTCGCTCGCCGCTACTAAGGGAATCCTAGTTAGTTTATTTTCCTCCGTATGCTTAAATTCAGCGGGTAGTCTCACCTGCTCTGAGGTCTATAAAAAAAATCAAATATGCGTCGAAAAAGTTTGAGACAATGATGTGTTTGAAAATAACTCGGTGTTTCGGACTTTTATTGTCTATATCTTATTTATACACGACGTTTCGATCAGTACAATCTCTGGTCGTCTTCAGGTGCAAACTACAATCTAGCTATTCCTAACGTTACGTACTTATATATACACTATGGGAAATCCCTCGACCGTGAAGTTTAAGATGTTGGCTCCGCCCAAAGAGGGTCATCCAAATATTTGGAATTTTAACACTTGGTTTACTGAAAATACCCTGATTCTGCCCAATAAAGGCGGCTTCAAAAAAATTTCGTTTCTTCCTGTGTGACTCCTTGGGCAAAACCTTTGCTTCTGTCCACTTCATTAGGTGTTGTTTTGACCATGCATGTTCGGCGATTCCTGATTTCGTCATGTCACCTCTTTGGGTATTTGTCTGATATTCCTTAAGCCTAACAGATAGGAACTTTCTAAATGCATTCCTTATTTTGTTTGTTCTCCGGTTTTGTTTTACTAAGGTGTTATTGGATTTAAAAGCTGTTTTAATGATAAAGTTGTTCGCTACTCTTCGAATTTTCTCTGATACTCCTTTTAATGTATGTAATTGTAAGGAATGTATTTGCCTGGTTTTGGTCTTGTAATCTCTGTCCTGTTTGCTGAAATTTAGAAATAGTGTCTGTCATAAGTTTAAGGCTGTAACCATTCTATTGCAGATCTTTCTTAATGTTTCTTATTTCGATTGGGAATTGTTACAAATTTGAACTTTTTTCATATTTCATCTTTTTAGTAAACTACTACTTACTATTTAAGTTTATTTTTTGACATGCAGGCACCTAGCCTAAATATATGACATATTCTTCATTATTGTACATTTTTAAAATATTTTAAGTTTCGAACATGTTGTAGTTTGCTGTAATGTATAAGTATATATAATATAATTTATGTCAGTAAGTATCTGAACAGATCTAAAGTTTGCTTCATCCAAGATCTTAGTTCTAAATACCGTTTCTTACTATATAATTGGATTTTTTGTGTTTAATTATGGCGAAATTATAGAAATGCTTGTTTTTTAGATCCTAATGAGTTAATTAAAGCAGGGACGGCTATATATCGGTCCCTGGTCAGATAGTTATCGTAATTGGCGAAATATGTTGATATCATATTAGTAGTAGTAGAGGAGGGCATCTTCCCGCGATCAGTCACTACGGGCCTGGCACCCTCTGGCCTGTGGCCCCGTTCAATAAGGACTTGGACGCGCCGCATGATCTCGGGATAATGGACCCTCCCTGACACCACATTTCCCGGCGGTCGGTATCGACCACAGGATTCGGTGCTAGGCTTTTCCCTGTTCGCTTGCCGCTACTAAGGGAATCCTAGTTAGTTTATTTTCCTCCGTATGCTTAAATTCAGCGGGTAGTCTCACCTGCTCTGAGGTCTATAAAAAAAATCAAGTATGCGTCGAAACGCGCGCGTATAACAACCTCGTTTGAAAGTTTGAGACAATGATGTGTTTGAAATTAACTCTGTGTTTCGGACCTTTATTGTCTATGTCTTATTTATACACGACGTTTCGATCAGTACAATCTCTGATCGTCTTCAGGTGCAAACTACAATCTAGCTATTCCTAACGTTACGTACTTATATATACACTATGGGAAATCCCTCGACCGTGAAGTTTAAGATGTTGGCTCCGCCCAAAGAGGGTCATCCAAATATTTGGAATTTCAACACTTAATTTACTGAAAATACTCTGATTCTGCCCAATAAAGGCGGCTTCAAGAAATTTTCGTTTCTTCCTGTGTGACTCCTTGGGCAAAACCTTTGCTTCTGTCCACTTCATTAGGTGTTGTTTTGACCATGCATGTTCGGCGATTCCTGATTTCGTCATGTCACCTCTTTGGGTATTTGTCTGATATTCCTTAAGCCTAACAGATAGGAACTTTCTAAATGCATTCCTTATTTTGTTTGTTCTCCGGTTTTGTTTTACTAAGGTGTTATTGGATTTAAAAGCTGTTTTAATGATAAAGTTGTTCGCTACTCTTCGAATTTTCTCTGATACTCCTTTTAATGTATGTAATTGTAAGGAATGTATTTGCCTGGTTTTGGTCTTGTAATCTCTGTCCTGTTTTTTTTTTAAATTTAGAAATAGTGTCTGTCATAAGTTTAAGGCTGTAACCATTCTGTTGCAGATCTTTCTTAATGTTTCTTATTTCGATTGGGAATTGTTACAAATTTGAACTGCTCTGTTATACAAAGTTCTTATTATGTCTCGTTTGGTTGCAGCAGAATGATTTGAAACTTGATTTAAATATTGGCCTGTACTCGTTTGACAAATACATCAAGAAATGGAATTTGACAATTTTGCTCCAACTCCATTGTGAAAAGTATCATTAACATATCTCAGCCAGAGTTTAGGTTTATATGTTGCGCGTGTGATTCGAACCACTCCATGTAAAGATTGGCCACCACTGGCGAAAGCGATGAACCCGTTGGCAGATCATTATCCTGAGCATAAAACCTATCTTTCACCTGAATATAAGATTTATTTAGACAGCACTCCAACAACTCCATCACTTCCTCCAGCGACAGGCTGGTACGTTCATAAAGGGATTCGCCATCAACCAGTCTCTGTCTAATAGGAATAGATTGTAGTTTGCACCTGAAGACGATCAGAGATTGTACTGATCGAAACGTCGTGTATAATCAAATATAGGCAATGGAATCCGAAACACAGAGTTAATTTCAAACAGCAACTTTGTCGATTGGCCTCCCGATCACTCACGTTTCTAATCGTATAACGCAGGGTGTCGATCCTGCAGTTTCCGCATTGGAAAATTGCGGACACGACGATATTCACTACTGTAGTAGTAGTAGAGAAGGGTAGTGTAAACCTGGAAAGTAGAGAGTTCATAAACCTTTTTTGAACAGAAACTCACGTGAACCCCCGACTGATGCCCGCGCCAGATGATGACTTCTAATTTTACCTGACACTACATCTTGTCCAGATTGAGTAGCTAGATACACATTCGCATGATATGATAAAGGATTTTTATATTTAAATTTCAACAAAATTAAGTGATGAAAAGAAAAGAAGTAGGGATATAGCTAAATGAGAAAAGAGCTATCAAATGCATGGACAAGCTATTGTAATAGTAGTTTTTACTACTCGTAGCTAAAATATGGTTTTTTTTACGAGTGTTTAAATAACGAGCGTCAAAAATGGGAGTAAAAAAAGCAAGGCATTAAACTTTACAAAAAATAGGATCACAATAACATACCCATTCCCAAGTAGCACAAAGACGTCCATTTTAGGACTTTTGACGTCTTAAGGACGTCTTTTAGGACCTCTTTTGTTACAAAAGCAGATGTCCATGAGACGTACGTTCCAGTACGTCTTAAGGATGTCGGTTTAAGACGTCTCTAAGCACAAATTTGAGACATTTCCAGGACATTTTTGGTATTGTTTTGGAGACATTTTTAACGATTTAAGAAGTATTTAGTAAATTTGTGATCGGAAGTTACCAGGAAATATTTGGGATATTAAAACTAATTATTATAATAGTAAAACTTTAAGAGTACGCATTCATAAAATCATCAATATAAAAACTAACCACAAATGAAAAAAAAACCTTACAATGTCATTTAAATTAAATGAAAATAACGTTTTTTCGCAATTCACAGAGGGAGAGACAGAATTCCGGCGTGTAATCTGAACGTAGTCATATTTTTGTATTAAAAAAGAGTATAAATGTTGTCTTTCTGTTTTGAGTTTTTCGAATTTTTTTTAAAGGAACTGCTACAAATTGCCGGAAAACCCCCTATAAGTCTTAAAGACTCAACTGGTCCTTAATTGGACATCCATAGGACGTCCGCTTCGGACCCAGGGAATTCAGACCTAAATGGGACGTCCTGAGGACGTCCTGTGCTACTTGGGTTGTTATCGGAGGGCAATTATGATTTTTGACAAAGTAAATCATGATTTTTTGAGGGGTGAAAATTAACCTTCCTGAACGGGAGATATTTGCTTGATAACAAGTAAAAACCAACCCGCTTTTGTAATGGGTTACGAGGTAAATAATAAATGATATTTTTTTTATGTTGTATCCGTGTACAAAAGTTAAGTAGCTCTCAATCAACACCTGCTTAACTCGAAATCCAGTTAACTCTTTTTCGATTTAGTATCCTTTAGCCTACTATAGCGGCCATATTGACACCCAACTGACAGAAAATCCATGTTTTACCTGTCAATTTGGTTATAAAAATGGGGAAAACTTTAGCTAAAGGGCACTGAAGAGATAAGAGTTAACTGGCTTTTTAGTTGAGAACGATGTTGTTCACAATTATAGAGATCAGTGGTACAAGTACATAATTCTAGATATCGACTCATATTATAGACTCCCCGCCCAGTAACAAGTTTTAAGTAGGAGTAAATTTTAAATACAGGAAAAGTGCATTTTAAGATTGTTTCAGTAAATATTTGTTTTTGTTTTCCATCATGATGAAAAAGGTAGCTCACATACATAAATGCTAGATGGCTTACATCTAGACACTTTTTAAGTAAATAACAACAAAAACTAATTTCGCCCATCAGTTTTTACATTATAATCGGAAAAAGTGCACCTATTTTATAATTATTTCAGTAAATATTTTTTATTGCCAACCATCCCCAAGTAACACAAAGACGTACATAGTATGTCCACTAAGCATATTCGGACGTACTTGGTACGTTCATTTTAGGACCTTCGACATCTGAAGGACATTTTTGGGACATCTTTTGTTACAAAACCAGATATATATAAAAACAAAAAAATTATGCACACGTAACAAGTAAGGTAATCTTTAAAAACGGCTAAACCTTTAGTTTGCTATTTTTTGGGCACCACTGCCTATTTTCACAAAAACAGCTTGGCCCAAACATTTTAAACAAAATTTGCGGAAAACTCCCTAGTGCATCTAGTGCATAAGTACCAAAAAATAGTATTGCATGGACGTCCTTAACATATCTTAAAATTTTGATCTTTGACTGGTCCTTTTGGGCGACCATAGTACGTCCGCTTGGGACCCAGGAAATTCGGACGTCCTAAGAATGTCCTGTGATACTTGGGTCATTTATTGAATGTCTTGGTAAATTTATATGTAAATGAAAAATAAATGCATTTGACATACCAAAGACATCCATAGACATTCCATTATTTGTTAAAAATTCCAATGTGTCCTGCAGCAGCCCAGGGGTGCATTCAGATTGAAGAGTCGGGGTGAAGTCCGGCGCAGAGCGTTACCCGATAGAGAGTGCACTCCGAGTGTGCCCGACGATTTGTCCAATATGAACGAACAAGACGCATTAACATAACCTCACGCTTAAGATTTTAAATTTTGTTGTAATTATGGAAGAAGTAATAGTAAATGCGTTTATAAATGAAGAACTACTCGTTGAGGATGATTCACTTTCACCACTTTTTCGCTCACTTTACCACTCTTGATTGTTCCATCTAGAACAAAATTGCCATCCTCGTCCAAAACCAAATTATGGATATGTGTACTGATTATTTCCATTACCAAACACTAGACTTCAAATTTAAAAAATACAAATACAAAAAATATTGTCTCTGAAATAAGGTTAGAAATGGTTGTGCATTTGATCTGCGCATGCGGGACAAATTTTATCAACCTATTTCGTGGGGTGCGAAAGTGCGCGTTTGGGTAGCGTCCGGTAAAAATCTACCGACAATCTGAACAGCCACTGAACAATCTGAACAGGTAAATTTTAACCAGAGCAATCTGAACGGCCACGGCGCGCCCGGGCGTCACCCGACGTTCAATCTGAACGCACCCCAGATGTCTCTTCGACGACTGTATCTCGTGGGTTTGACCCGCTTTTTGACGTGACTTTAGTCACGTGAATTTGACGTGAATTAATTTACGTGAATTTGTCGTAACATTATTGACATTGGTCTAAACAGGCAATTTACAATATATTAATTACCGCAAATCAAGGCGTAAAATGATACTTTTACGCCCTAGTGGTCAACTTCGAGCCAAACAGTTATACTTCAAATACTTTCATTAGGTACTCCCGTGGCCGATGCCTAATTGACGGGGATATGGGTTTCCATAAAATAAAACACCAATTATTGCTTCATATGTAAGAAAAATGTTACTTGTATATCTCTGGTTGCCGGAGAGCTTAAAATTTGACGTCATTTATGTCCTGTCAAATGTTAATCCCAAAAAACACGTCAAATTCGTGTGACTTGTGTCTTTGGTTTCCTGAAACTCAAATTTCGACGTAAGTTTGATGTCACTTGACTGGTGACTGGTTGCCTGGGAAAAAAGATTTTACTCTGATGAAAATATTAAAAAATTCCAACAAATATTGTCAGCTGAAAAGTGGCATGAGGTATATGCATCGCAATTTTATAGTATAATTTTGACTTGTCTTTCCCTTCAAAAACAACAAGGTTAAAAAAACGATTCTTGGATAAATCAGGAAACTAAAAAATATAAAACTATATAATGTAAACTACAAAAATTTAAACACACAGGAAATGTAAATTCCAAAACAGAAAAAAGAAAGTATAAAAAATATTTGTCTGACTTTAAAAAACAAACAAATGAAAGCTTAATCATAAACTCAAAAAAATAGGAAAGACAATATGGAAGATATTTAGAAAGGAGACAAATAAAGAAAGAACAGATAAGGGAATTACATTAAGCAAGGTGCACTAGAACAAAAAATCGCTTCTATTTTTAAAAAACAATTTGACCAACCTTTTGTTCACAAAGTTTTAGAAACAAACATTCCCTACTACCCAAACTCACTATTTTTGCAGCCAACCACATACAGTGAAATTTTGAATATAATCAGGAATTTTCCAAATAAGTTTTTATATGGCTTAGATGAAATTCCTTTGGATATATTAAAAAATGGTGTAAATGAATTTAGCAAGATACTTTCTTACCTAATAAATAAATGCTTCACAACTGGTATGTTTCCTTCAAAACTAAAAGAGGCCAAAGTTCAGC
Source organism: Oxystoma pomonae (assembly GCA_963921995.1). NCBI lineage: Eukaryota > Metazoa > Arthropoda > Insecta > Coleoptera > Brentidae > Oxystoma > Oxystoma pomonae. The sequence goes on along the minus strand of OY998166.1, from coordinate 84,869,548 downwards.
CTTTCTACAAAAAAGGTGAAAAAACACAGGCCAATATCACTGCTTCCTTCTGTGTCGAAGGTCTTTGAGAGGGCACTGTACAATCGGATGATAGACTGTAGAAAAGCAAAAGATATTAAAAGGTAACCAATACGGATACAAAAAAAAATCAACAGAACTTGCAATATGCGAATTCTTAAGGTTTATAGTGGAAGACATTGATCAGGGAAAACATACAGCTGGATTGTACCTTTACCTCTCAAATTTAAGGCATTCGACAGTGGACTTTAAACTAATGTTACAAAAGTTGGAACGTCTGGATATCACGGGGGTTGTCTTAGAACTGCTGAAATCGTATCTTACTAACAGAAAACAAATAGTCTGTGTTCAAAAAAATAATTGAAATTTTTTTTTGAAATGGTCAGATATCAATCAAGGAGTCCCTCAAGGCTCAATACTGGTAACGCTCCTCTTCCTGCTGTATGTAGGTGACCTCTCTGAGAGAGTAGATGCAAGTATAACAGCACAATTTGCAGATGACACCACAATGGGGAGGCAGACCATACCCGGTCTGGTCTTTCGGAGGGGTGTACGCAGGTAGCGGGGAGTGTCGCGGACTGGTGTGAGAAAAACAACTTAACCTTAAACATTCAAAAATCTGTTTTGATTACCTTCTGTAAGACCAGCCAAACAAAAGAATCACTTTTGGTAAAACTAAATAGCAAATCTATTCCACATATTCATAATGTTAAGTTATTGGGGGTAACAATAGACCCAAATTTAAACTGGGAATATCATATAAAAAATTTGCACATATTCAAAACTTAATAGCGCTAGTGCAGTAACAAGAAGATTAAGATGAATAAGCAGTTTCAGAATTTACTAACTTGCAAGTGTACAGATGAGTTTAATTACTTATGGCATATCAAAAATATTTAAAGCACAGAAGCGAATAATAAGGGCTCTTTTAGGACTGCATCCAAGGACAACTTGCAAACCTCATTTCAAAAGCTTGAATATCTTAGTTGACTGTTCCTTCTTTGTATTTTCTGCACTTGGTAACTTTTGTCAGAAAAAATGATCATTTATTTTCTGAAAACAGAGATTGTTATAGCAATCAAATGCATGATATGATCACACGAAAAGGGAACAGCATGGCAATAAAACCTTTCCGCAGCCTTCCTGTAGATTTTAGGAAAGAGAACAATTTGAAAAGATTTAAAAGACTTTTAGGTTTATATCTGCAGGATAAAGTCCTCTATGATTTTAGTTTTTATTGATTTTAACTTTGTTTTTAAAAAATTTTAACTATTTTCGTGTTATTTCTTATTTTCTGTTAATTTAAAGTGTTTTGAAAATGTAGTGAAAGTTAAATAGTTAATTACATATAACTTTCAAACTGCTTTTGTATCTGCTCTGTTTGAATATTGGAGGATTTTGACGTTGCTTTTTGTGTAGAACATGTTTCTGCAAAGTTTGTTGGCAATAAAGTTCTATTCTATTCTTCTTTTAAAAAAGATATGGGGTTTTTTTGTATTCAGTATTTCATCCCTTGCTGGGCCATCTTAAGAAGGTTAATGGTACCGGCTGGTTACCTATGCTATGGTGGGGTTTAGTTTAAGGTAGTTGTAAGCTCTTAAAGCAATCATGCATGCTTATCAATTTCTTTATTGTAGATCGGATCTCTTCTGAAGATGACCCAGCAAGTGCTGAAAACATGTTAAAGATTTCATTATGAAATAAAATTATATTGCACTGAATACAAAAAACCCCCACGTCTCTTTTAATAAAAAGAGCACGCAACCAACCAACCCTTTCTTCTCTATTCTTCTTTTACCCAAAAATACAAAAATATAATATAAATGAAGCCAATTTTTACGCAAGTGAAAACTCATTTAACAAAGTAGCTTATTTGAATACCCTACTTTTGATATTGATAATTCATAACTTAAATTCCTAGCGGATAAGCACAATTTTAGTGTTAATACATGTTTTACGGTTTCACAAGCATATAGTGCATTAGAATCAATTTTGACAATTTACAAACCCAATTGGCAAACAAGAAAAAATAAAAGAAATGTTTTTCTTTACCTAACCTCAATAGGGTATATAGCCCAGACAGCACAACTCTGTCCCAAGGATGTCCAGTGGAGAGAGTTTTCTGGACAATGCAACAGTCCACTGGACAACCAAATCTATAATAAATTTAATTGTCAAAACGTTGGACGGCTGTGTCAATATTTTGACCATTATAGCACTATACTAAATCCAATGGTTATCCAGTGGAACGAAATTCTTTCCAAAAGTTATCCATTGGCTATCCAAAAAGTATCTTTATGGTTTACTATTGGAAAAAATTAAAATTACAATGTGTATCCGTTGGTCTAATTTTCTTAGTACACTGGACATATTTGTTCCAATGGATATCCAGTGCACAGTTTTGTCAAAACCACTCCAACATCAATAGTCTGATTGTCGATCCCCGAAGATGGAGTTCCTAGCAAAGGATGAGTATTAAAATACTAAAATACCAATTGGTCTAAAATAATATATACACAAATATAATATACAAATGATTCGGCTAGAATGAGAGAAATGTTATTGTTGGTAATGAATAAGAAAAAACATGATCCATTGGATATCCAAAACCGTTCGAACAATTGACATAGATTTTTTGATAAATATTCAATATTTAGTCAATGTATAAAGTAAATCACTTTTGCAGGACACAAAATGGACTTCCGCCGGATATAGTTTATTTTTATTATTATCCATTGGATATCCAAAAACTAACTGAAAAAAGGCAGTTCTTTATGGATTAAAATTGGAAGTCCTTTGGACTCAGTTTTTTTGTCATCCACTGTATCAGGAAAAACCTTTGTCCAATGGATGTCCATAAATGGTCCATTGGACAATGCGGGCGGTTTTGAATAAAAAATAGCTGTCCGATGGACAATTTGTGCTGTCTGGGAGGTGTTCTTCCTTCTTCCTTAATATATGTTTTCCAATATCTGCTGAAATCACATTAAAATTATGACTATATGAAAACTTGGGTAAACACTTCTATTAACAATAATGTATTAAACATTATGATTATAAATAAAATTGTGCTTAGGTTATGAATTATCAATACGAAAAGTTTGGTAAACCCTCCATGCATTACATAACAAACTCGATACGCGACCTCCGTCAAAAAAACGAGCAGGCCAGCTGACTGACTGGGGCACCGTGGAATGAGGTCAAAAAGCCAAAAATCACCAATATATAATAGGTAGTACCGGTCCGAACTGGTGATACCCCATAATGGTACCGGCTGGCTGGGTCAAAAGTAATCAATGGACTTGCACCGGTACTTTCGATATCTTGAGGCCAAATTCTCGACAAGAACCACCGTCAGAACAGCTGCACGGGTTAAAATGTTTGGTAAACATTATTTGGGGCTTATTAAATATTTTTTTAACAATTTCGTTACTTTTCAAGATGATTTTTTTGGAAGAAAGCAAAACCATTTTTCAGGGGGGGGGATAGGTATAAAAGTATTCGAAACACTATAGATCCAACGTCAAGAAACGGCATCTTTTGCAAAGTTATAGTAATAAGTGTCGGGGGAGGGGGTTGCCCCCCTCGTTACTACGTCAATGGTTAGGCCAGCCGCATGGATAGTTTTCTTTAATTTTACTTTTATCATGTGTGCCAATGATGTTAATATCATCTTGTGATAAAGATTTCATAAAACCTTTTTTTTATACCTTCATCAAAAACATGATTTTAGTAACTGTCTGCAGATAACTAAAGCATGGCTTTTTTGGTTACCGATGCAAAAAAACTTTTTTTGATCACGGGTGCAAAAAAAGATTTCGTTCCTTTTTTTATCCAAAATTAAAGAGAAATAGCGGAAAATAGTAATATTGAAAAAATCTAATTATTCTTGCCTAAAAATTAAGCCATTTCCGCCAGTTTTCACCAAGTATTTACGAAAAAATCATTTAAAATAATCGGCAAAATATCAAACTGTCAAACATTAAAATGTCGCAACAATAAACCTCACCAAGTAAAAAGGCACATCACTATGGAAAGCATATTGTTATTTCATTTACCAGCCGCCTTAATTTATAGTGTAAAGATGGTGTCTTGAGAGAAGTGCTCTTCGTTCGAGATTTTTAAAAGCATTTTCTTGTTTTTCTTGGATTTTTTGACAAAGGTATTAAAAAAAATAGTGTTCACAACTCGCGGCTAAACTGTGCTTTTTTTACTCGCGTTTTTAAATACCTCGCTGCGCTCGTTATTTAAACAAACGCTTGTAAAAAAAGCACTATTTTAGCCACTAGTTGTGAAAACTATTTTTGCACAGTTTTTTATTTATAATTTTAGAGATATACGCATCACTTTTATGATAATAATATTTAAGAATGGCCATAGTACCTTTTACTTAAGGAAGGTAGTATATACAGGGTTCCTAAGATTTTCCTTAGGGATAGGATTTCAATAAATCAAACAGAAATGGCATAGAAAGTTCTGCGCGCACAAAAGAAACAGGTATATTGAGCAATGGTGCCAGTTTGTTATTATCTCCGGACTGCTTTCATGAGAAAAAATTGTCGCCACTCTTTCATTGTGAGCATAAATCATAGTTGCAATAATAACCGTTGACAAGATGTCTGCAAATTCCGCTAGATGGCGGCCACACCATGAGATGATCGAGGAAAAACTAATTAAAAATTAGATGTTTTCAGGTCCAAACCACAGCTTTTTCTTGCTTAAAGGAGGCGGCAGGGTCCATTATTTATGATACTGAGCGATAAACTCGTGAGGTTTTAACATTAGAAAGAAATATTTTCGCTTTTAATTAAATTTCTTTCCATTCTGTTCTACTAGTGACGTCTATCCGAAAACGGCCAAACCATGCAGCTAGCACTTGCAGCCAAAGAAATCAATAAACGGCGCTGTTTTTCCTGCACAGCTTTTTGCTTGCGATATTATTGATTTTAAATAAAGCTGGCCCTACACTACATTTGATATTTTCGAGGTGTTTTATGACATGATCTCGAAACATGTAGCGAACCAATTCTTCAAAACTAGCGGGAGGGTAAGAGCGAAAAATAAGGGGCTGCCAATATTTGTAACACCCAAAAAGGGGTGAAAAGATTTATTTTGCTCTGTTTCTTTACAGAAAACGTTTTTTTTGCGAAAAACTTGAGCTCTGCCACTTTTTTTATTTTTTTCTTCAACTTTCTCGAAATTTTCGTCATACCGTAGAAAAAAATTATTTCCCCCATGGTCATACTCTACTTTTATTCGAAAAAATTTAGAAACAGAGACGGGATCAGTTTTCCTAAAACGGGGCATCTTGGTTTCGAGTGAGAAGATAAAGGGCGCCGCAGGCAAAAATTTTTCAATTAAATTAGCCGAACGCAAAAATGTTAGAAAAACAAAGCACGAAATAAAAATGGCGCCGCTTAGAATTTTTTTCAAAAATTACGTAATTTCGGGAACGCAAAGAAATAGGTCTAAAGAGTATAATTTTTAAGAAAAAAATATCAATTTTCTCGCCCTCCTCCACTCGGACTACAGGGGCCGTGCACAAATTACGTAAAGGTCATAGGGGGGAGGGGGGTTACAAAACGTTACGTAGGGGGGTTTTCGACAGCGTTTGCATTTGTGTGAAACTAAGAAAATTTGGAATGAAAATAAGTGAAAAGTTTTTTTTTTGGGGGGGGGTAGTGGTCTTGAAATCGTTATGTAATATTAGGGGAGTGGCGTGCCAAACCGTTACAAAACATTACATAGGGAGGGGGTCAAAAATTGGTAAAATCACCGTTACGTAATTTGTGCACGACCCCACATCTGAGTGTTCCTCCTTTTTGATTTCGAATCAAAGTGCAAAACCCGGGTTGGACGTTCGAAGGCGTCAACCCGTCCTATTTGCTTGATAAAGTTTCTACGGAAATATCTCAGTCGATTTCTCCGGCCGTGTATGAACGCTTTAGGTTAGGCATTTGCATGTATCTCAGTCCCCAGCCTGTAAACAGTGCGTAAGGACAATGGTTACAAAATGAAAAGCCGAAAAATATTTTTTTTTACGATATCTTTCATCAGTTTGGTATTAAAGTCGAGCAAAAACAATTTTTATTCCAGTCCTAAAGGTATGAAAATGGAAAACATTAGAAAACAACAACCTGGAATGGATTTACTACGTGTAAGATGTAGTGACAACATCGCCCCATGCCCATCCTTTTCTGCCTAATGTGCTTTTCCGTTTGTCTGCGTCTTATACACGGCTGCTTGGCCCCCTAAGGATTTGCTTAGGAACCCTGTATAGCGGGTGTAACAAGGCATAAGTACGGCAACTTAGCGCCTTTATTTTTAAGAGTAGAATTCGGAATTTTTGGAATTTTACAGAACTGGTAAGAGTTACATTTACACATTTACGTTTATATTTACATTTAAATTTATTTATTTACACACAAACAGTTACATTTTCTAGAAAAATGAGGTTAACTTTTGATTTTTAAATAAAACACCCTGTATATGTCATCATACCTGAAGATGTGAAGAGATTTTTAAATACGTTTGTGTTTTAAAAAATATTTTTTTTTTTACATTTTACAGTTTTTTTCCAATATACCTACGGCTTAAAAAAATCTTAAAATACAGGAGATATTAATAGCTAAAGGATTTTCTACTTCAAGACGAATGAAAACCCTTCGGTATGCCTACGTTTTCTGAAACGACATATTCTTACACATCAGATTGAGTTTTTAAGTTAAGTTACAATAAGAATTGCTTAAGTTATAAAAAGTAAAATATGTAAACTTATTTAATTTTTAATAAGTAGACAACACGGCACTGTCACCAAGAAAAAAAGACATTGAAAATTTTTAATTCGTCAACCTAAAGTCATGTCATTTCGAATTCTGGACCACCAAGAGAGTGTCTTTTTTCTGGGTGACAGTGGCGTGCGTTTAATAAATTTAAAACTTTTTTCTTTCATTACTCTAACGGATGTGTAACAAAATGTCATTTCAGAAAAACTTAGTGTACCAGAAGGTTTTCATTCTTCTTGAAGTAGAAAAATGCAAATGACACTTTTAGCTATTAATTTCTCGCTTATTTTAAAGATTTCTTTAAAGCCGTAGGTTTTGGTAGGCGCTTGCACTGCCGCCAATGGAAAAATATTAGAAAAAACAGTGAACTGCAAAAAAAAAAAAATTAAAAAAACTTGTCAAAATAACATATGGATGACAAGGCAAAACGACAGAAACAGTGCGTTTAATTTTGTTTTCATGGAAACTGTGAGAGTTTGACATATGCCAAGAGGAAACAATTTTTTGCTTTTATCAGTTCTGTAAAATTACAAATTTTCAGAATTCTATTCTTAAAAGTAAAGACGCTAAGTCGCCGTACCTATCCCTTGTTATACACTGTATATGCTTCTAGTATACCCATATAACTATGGCCCAAATGTCGCAAAATGTGTAAATAATAACTGTGAAAAACAAAGTATTTATACTTATTATCTCATATAGTTATATGGGTATACCCAATTATGTCACAAAATACCTAGATGTGCTACACCAGCTCATCTGGCTCAAGGGCAAATTTTGGTTGGTATTAAATCATACACTTGTTCTACCTTAGCTGTTCTTTGCATGCAATATTCTTATATACATGCAATATTACGGTTAAATCGCTGCCTACTTTAGTACCATGGTACTGCTTCCAGCACTCCTCGCTTGTGCCGCGTCGTATGTACCTCTACAGTTTATAGTACTGCTCGCGTGCGTTAGTTCCGGCGCGCTTTCGTATTATGAATGTAGTACCGGTATATTTTGGTTTGTGTTTATGTGGGATTTATTTTTTTATTTGAATGGGAACCTTTTAAAATTGTTTAAAGGTAAGTTTAGTCAGTTAAAGTTAAGAATAAAAATAAATTAAAAATAGCATTTTTTGTTTCTCAGTTAATTCAAAATAAAAAATAAACAGGGCAAATATTGCCTATTTAGTTTTGCCATCGTTTTACATAGTTTTATGTAAATGATAGCACAATACCCTCTCCACATAGGCCGATCAGCTCTTATCGTTTTAGTGTCCTTTTCTCCACCTTCGCCGCCATTTTGACAGAAAACTAATGGATTATCTGTCACTTTTGGTGGAGAAAAGGACACTAAATCGGTATGAGTTGATCGGCCTATCTGGAGAGGGTACTGGATAGTACCTACCGGTATATTTTTGTTTGCATTTATATATGATTTATGTTTGTATTTGATTGGGAACTTTTTAATATTGTTTAGGTACGTTTGTTTAATTAGTTGAAGTTAATATTGGGAAAAGAACTTGAATGAAAATGTGCACTTCATAGGTTTTTCAATTAATTACAAGAAACTGCGCCTTTATGCATAACGGGCTATTAGGGGCTCGTAACCACGGCCTGCTATGGTGGCTTCATTTTCTAAGGCGCTGTATATATTATCCATGGCTTAAAAGCCCACTAGAAACACCCGCCAGGCACGACATGTTTTGTACATCGATATACTAACATTAATAATAATACGTCGATGTTTTTCCATCCCTGTCAAAAAAATTTCATAAAAGATTATAAAAAATAACACATAAAACTTTATGAAATGTCATGATCAGTGCTCAGATAATGTTATGATTTATTATAATTTTTGACTAGTGACCACCAGTGGTTTATCAAAGTTTACAATATTTTATGATTTTTAATATCATAAGGGTTTAAAGATTCGATAAGATCTACCTGCAACTAAACTAACTAAATTAAAAAAAAATGACGACACAACATTAGCAGTGCTAGTACTAGAGTAATAGTAAAAGTAATATAATATGGATTAATACAGGCTAAATAAACTATAACCTAAACTAAACTACTACGACGACCTAACCCGCTATAATACCGGGTGGCCTAAAAAAAACGAATGATTTTAAATGGCTATAGCTTTGTTAGTTCTTTACCGATTTTAACGAGTGATAGCCCCATTAAAACCGCATGAAATTGCCCTTCGACAAATTTTAAAAAAATGGCGGTCATCTTAAAATCCAAGATGGTGGACATTGTCAAAATGAGGCATATATTTCAACTCGTTTCTTTTTAAAGAATCCACTTAAAGGAAATTAAAAAAGTAACATTATTCAAAAGTCAGTCTCTACCAAGGCGATCGACATATCGATTATTAAAATCGTTTAAGTACTTTAGGATTTATACCCAAAAATTTGGGAGAAGTTCCAGTGATCTATATGTAAATAATGAATATATTCATATCGCCGCAACTTTTTTATTTCTTAACCGATTTTAATGAGTGATAGCTCGTTTGATCAAAAATTAAATTTTCCTGCAGCGACAAGAAAAAATTTCAATCATATTTGAATTCAAGATGGCGGATCTTATATGAAATAATCATAATTAATCTCACCTAGCACCGTACTGATGAGCACCACAAGTGAGAAATCCGGATCTACGGTTACCATATCCTTTTTTGAGGGAAAGCTCGCTATTTATTGATTTTTTTTTAAAATTATCGAGAATAAGACTATTCAGAAGATCATTATTTTTTTTTAAAAATTATCGAGAATAAGACTATTCAGAAGCCTAGTCTCTGCCGAGGCGATCGACATATCGCTCATTAAAATCGGTTAATTACTTTAGGATTTACACCTAAAAATTTAAGAGAAGTTCGGCGTAGCGCAGTGGGTAGCGTATCTGTCTGCCGCACGGAAGGTCCACGGGTTCGACTCCCGGCTAGGTGCATGAATATTTTGTGTTTGTCTTTAAGTTTGCAAAAACTTCGCTAGCTCTGGGAGTTGATCCTATAATGAATGAAAAGCATTGGATAATGATCTAAGTTTTTCTCATTCTTTTGAAATCTCTTCACCGATGGACTACTACTTCAGTAGAGTTATTTTGAATGTTAATTTCCCAGTAGGAGTCAAACAATGTTAACAGTCAAAATTACAGAATAATGAAGCTATTTAAAAGCAAAAGAAGCTTTTCGCAGCATTGACTATTGGCTTTAAAGTCTGTATCGCATATATTACCTATACAATTTAAGCTTACTTTGAAAGTGAATATCTCAAAAACGAATCAATAGATTTTCGAAAGTTTTACGCGGTTGTAATGACATTCAAAAAACCTTTAAAACGAGGTATCACTTGACCCACTTTCCCTATTCAAAATGTAGGGGTAAAGTCTACCCCTCGAAAAGGGTGCATGCTACAGAAATTTCAAAAGTGTCCCCCTCGAATTAAAAAATCGATTCTAAATACGTGAAATCTCCTCTGCTTCGTTTTCGTTGGAGCACACTGTTAGGCTTTTGTGTTTTGTAGGTAATTATACTTAGTGACAGTATGCAGAATTACAGACAAAGTCTACGTGTTTTTTTTTTCTATTATTATTTTAGCGCCTTTTGGTTTAAGTGCTTATTAGTTGGTTGAACGTGAACAATATCATATAATGTTGAAGTGGCTTCGTTTTTTTAAAGAGTAGTCAGGAACGCTTTTTAAATTGTTATTTGGTACCTATACCTATAAGGAGCTCTGTTTAGTAAAAAAAAATAATGAAAAATAATTCAAAATAAGTCCACTAAAGGCATCATAAAAGTGGTACGTGATAAACATAGGTATTTTTTAAGTTGTATGGTTAACTACCGGATTATATTTTGTGACAGACTTGTACTAAAATGTGAAAATATTGACATCAAAGATTGCTTTCAAAAATAATTTTTATATTACAATAATACGCTAACGCATAAAACAACTGTAACAAAAATTAAAAAACACCACTGTAACGAAAATTCTAAAACAATAGAAACAAACTATTAGGTATATAAATTTTAATATCTAGTAATTGCGCCATTCACCTCAATTATACCGTTTAACCTTCCTGGTAGAGAATCAGCCAAAATTTCAAAAAGGTTTTCATTTTCACCAATCACTTCTTCATAAGCATTGACTATTAACTGGACTAAGTTATGTTGATTTCCCGGCACAATATAAAGCTTTCCAGCTTTTTTGAAATTAAACCCCAGATACTTTCCATAGTATTGGCGTCTGGGGTTTTCGCAGGCCAAAAAAGAACTTCAATATTTTGCTCCCGAAACCAAGTTTGGCTGGAAGCATGGTGTTCTCTAAAATGTCCACGTAAAGCTGTGCTGTGAGCCTTCCATTGATTCGAAATAGAGAAACATGACCTCTAGCAGAAATCCAACCCCACATATTTACCGAAAATCTTTCAGCGCGATCATTGTTACCAGCAATATGTCTTTCCTCATAGCGCGTTCTTGGTGGACGATAAACCTGAATTTGTTTTCTGTCACTACAGGACTGGAAAACTTTTTCATCGCAAAATATTACCTTTCGCCAAAACTCTGGTTCCTTTAAAGAGTAATTAAGGGCAAAAAGTAGCCTGGCCTGTTTTTTTTTTCATTCGTAAGTTTAATTTTTTTAGCAGCTACACGACATCTTAAATTAGAGCCTCTCCTTACGCGATTTCGTGCCACTTTTACACATCCTGGAAATTGGGTTAATCTCTTTTCCTGGGCAACAGAGGCAAAAGGGTCTTCTTCCATAAAAGCGATAAGGTCATAATCTTGTTCATCAGTTGAAAGTTTCAATAAACCAGTCGCTTGTTTTCTCTCTACTGTCTGATCTTCTTCCCATCGTTTTTTAATTTTTATTATCGTAGTTTTACTGCGTCCATAATGTCTAGCCACGTCCCTTATTGACCATCCTAGTTGTAGTTTTGCCAGGAGTTGGGCTTTATCAAATAAAGAAATTTCTGGAGGCATTTTTTATTTATTTGTCAAACTAAAATACAGAATGACATACTTTAACAGTTTTGTTTGTAAGAATAGACCAAGGTATTACAACAAAAAGTATTATGTACCACTTTTATGATGCCGATAGTGTACCTACTAAAAACAAGTGTTTTTGTAAATTTTGACACTTTTTTTTGATAAATTATTTTTATGCTCAATCATTATACCCTTATTATGAAGTGACAATCTAAAAATTTGTTTTCCTAAAACTATTCCTTCAAATGAAGTTTTTCACACGCTATAGACAACCTCTGAAAATGGCGTTTTCCACACAGCTTGAGAAAAAGTTTTTCGCACGTTACTAATAATTAGTTTTTATATTTGGTTCCTGGTCATTCTGACATGACAACAAAGAATATTGAAAATTAAACATAATTTTGAAGTTTTAAAAAAATTTGACATGTCAAAACAAATACACTTCTCTCCACATAAAACTGGTACAGCAAAAGTAGCTGCAAATACGATTTTTATATTTTCCTATGTGCAACACAGACTTTTTGACTTTATCATTTTAGGTTATATTTTTGGCATATATAAACTTTGTATAAGGAGACGGCTTGTTTATTTTGTACTAATTCAAAATATAAGGTCAATAAAAATAAAAACCACTTTACGATAGTAAACACAATAAAGCGATTTCAAAAAGAAGGAACTGTCCCTCGAAAGGAAGGAATAAATCGATTTCAAGAAGAAGAAACTGTCCCTCGAAAGGAAGGCACCGGTTTGACGAAAGCTACTATCCCAAAACAAAAGGCCAAATCAAATTAACAAAATAGATAAAATTAAAAAAATAACAAAATTAAGTCTTCTGGGATTGAATTGACTAAATTTTCTAATAAGTTTGGATTTTCAGGAATAACTTCCTTATATGCTCTTACGATCAGTTCCATTAGATGTTCTGAATTCCTGGGAATGATATTAGAACTTGCTAATTTCTTTGAAATAAGTCCCCAAACGTTCTCTATTGGATTTGCATCCAGGCCCAAGGCAAAATTTCGATATTATTATCCTGGAACCATCGCTGCGCAATTTTGGGCGTATGAACAGTTAATCTTGTTGGAATACAAAATGATCTGGATAAGGAACTCTCACCTCTGGAAGCATTACATTTTCCAGCATATTAACGTAAACTTCGGCTGTAAATCGCCTATAAATAATGACCCATGTCCTCTAGCCGATATCCAACTCCAAACATTTACCGAAAATCTTCCCGCCCGTTCTTTGTTTCCAGCAATATATCGTTATTCGTATCGGGTTCTTGGCGGTCGATAAACCAGAATTTGGTTTTATCGCTGTTGGACTTTGAAACGGTACTTCGTTATAGGGAGTAGGTTAGCGGTAATAAGAGCCCCAGAATTTCGGTACAAGTGTGTTTTTATTTGAGGTTAGGATTGTGACTTAATCGTCTAGAAAGAAAAAATACACCAATATTAAAAGTAACGCCTAATTACAGAAAAAAGACAACAACTTACCTAGCACTAAACCGCAGCACTTTTTATTTTAACTTAATAAACAATTAGCACCAAACTTTAAACTATTAGCTTCTAAACGATCAGTGTTCACAAATCTTATCTGAAGAAACAAAGGCAGCCAGTTTTTTGCTTAAATTTTAGAAAGCAGTCGATAAGGTGGGAGTATGGAGTCTTTTAAACTTGCGGCGAAGGAGCTAGGAAAACTAGTCCGTAGTTAAAAAGGATCTGTTTCAACTTAAAGATATTCTCATCTGTGAAAACCACCTGCTGCCAAATTTCTTCGTCCCTCAGAGAATAATTCAACGCAAAAATTAATCAAGACTCTTTTCCTCACTTAGTTTAATTTTTTTTACCGCAATGCGACACCTTAGCCTCGAACGTTTAATCCTCCCACCTAATGTTGTTATAGACCCTGAAAAATTGGATTCAACTTTCGCTTTTGCAAACGGATGATTTTCCAGAAAATTGATTGCTTCTTGGTCTTCCTCTGGACTAGTAACTTTCGTCAAACTGGCGCCTTCTTTTCGGTGGAAAATTTCCTCCTCCTGAAATCGGTTTTTTATGTTTACTATCGTAGACTTGCTTCTCCCATAATGAACAACTACTTGCCGAATAGACCAACCACCGTCTAGTTTTCCTATATCAAATTCGAAAAGATGTGGCGAGCTTTTTTTAAGTTTCGATGACACTGTCATACAAAACATGATGTTGACAGGAGTCTGTGACAATATGGACTTATCGGTACATAAAGTCATCATAGCCTGACTCGGCACTATTTCTGACAGTTCCGCACGAAGATTGTAAGGTTTCTGACATTTTTGTTATGAAACTTGTCATCTAAACAGTTGAGAATGGTGTTGGCTCATATTGTGCCATTCTCAAAGTTGATAAATTAAAGTTAATGCCGTCCTTTATTAAAGGCAGGTACAAACATTATGAAAGTCGACATTATTTTGATAGCGAAGATGACATATTTAGACAACAAGAATGTCAGAATCCCTTTAAACTTCGTACGGAATTGTCAAAAATAGTGTCGTCTTCATTAAAGAAAGATAATGCCGACTTTATGTACCGATAAGTTCCTAGACAATGCCGTACTGTAAAAATTAATTAAATTAAACAAGCTGCTAACTTCTGCTGTACCAGTTTTATGTGGAGAGAAGTGTACTTACGCTCGACTTTTAACGCTCTTGGCTCTTGTTCAAAAAGTCGTTGTCAAATCTCTTTTTAATATACTTACTATTTCTTTGCGCAGGGTAAAAAAAAACACGTCATATCTTTTAGAGAAGAGATTTTACAATGTTTTATCAGGTTTTCTTACGCACTATGTACGTACAAAAATGTACGTATATATTACGTAACAAAGTGTACCTACCTAGGATCATTTTACGTCCAATTTTCGTCCTACATGGAAAATAAAATGTACGTACTGTGACACATCCTAAGGACGTATACGTGTACGTACCGTGGCTGTATGGGGAAATCTTATAAAATATTACAAAATCTCATAGAAACTTATCGACCCAATAAACATTTGGACGTGACAGCGACGTCGCCTCAGGCGAGCCGACGTCGACTGCCGACATCGTATGTCATACCTGACGACCCAAATTTCTACCTAAATGGAGCATACGAATTTGGGTCGTAACGACGTCGGCTGCCGACCAACCATAAAGCAAGAGAGTTTATTAAAACTGACGTTAACATTTTTTTACTAGAAATGTGGTAGAGAAAAATTGGACAAGTTGACAAAGTAACATTGATAATAATTGACTTTTATAAGGAATGTTCCACATCGAAATTTCCATGCGACGAGTATTTTACTGATAAATATAGTAAGGTTAGGTGGAAAAAAATTCGTGGGCTTCGAAAATAAGTCAAATTTGATGTTTTTTGTATTTTTTTTATAAAAAAAAAGAGGTTTTTAAACTAGGTTTCTCAAGGCATATTTTAATACATATCACAAAAACTAGCATTAAAATTACAAAAATTATGTTATTTGATCATAAATAACGGCCAGTGTTACATCCTCCGTGTGGAAAAAAAATGGCGTAGTTACTCAATGCACCTAATTTGCCCGCGTCGGTTAACCAGAAAAAATACGTCTCATCGACGTCTGCAGATTAGAATTCCAATGCCCGACAAAATTGCGACCTTGAGTCATTTGAACTACTAAAATTCTCCCACCGAACGACGTTTGGCTCTAACATTTTTGGTAATGCCTAAAAATATCTAAGGTAAGAATTCAGATACTTGCACAAGAACAATAATAATCGATCAACTGCTTCGCGGAAAACAATGAAGTAGATCCAGGATGGAGCGCTGACCCAGTCCTGAAATCTGTTTATCCTAATGTAAGTATCTGTCTCAATAAGACACGCTGGCTAACGACACGTACACATTACCAACAATAGGTAGGTGCCAAAAATGAATCTTTAAAATAAGTAAATCAAGACTGTGCAAATACCTCTTTGGCTTTACTTATCACTGTGTTTTTTATATCCATAATAAGTTTGTTCCTTTCTCTATAAAATGTGTTAGTACGCCGTAGTTCGTTTTAGGCATATTTTCAAAACACAGTTTTATTTTAATGACTATATTCATAACCTAAAAGTGAGGTTAGGTTCCCAACAGACAACTTTCGTCACTTTTTTTTACGAAATTGGCCGTTGCGGCATGACCTAGAACCGAGGTAGAAATCTGTTCAGAAAAATTGACCAAATGAACAAGGCAAGACATCAACGACGTTCAGACGTCGGAATTTTTTACCTAAAATTACTTTCCACTCGAAAACGTCGCTTTCAACAACACTGACACGCCGGAAATTTTACTAGAAATCACTTCCAAGTTGGTGACCGTCGGATGACGTCTCCGGTGAAGACTTTCAAATGCCAACGAAAACACGACGATAATTCGAGGTCGCTTGAAGAACTACAATATGTTTTACCTAAAGTGAGGTCGCGATTGATGCAAATTTGATCGCGCTTAAAGAACTAAAATATTTTTTACCTAAAGTAACGTCGCGATTGGTGCAAGTTTGGTCGGAAATCAAAAAAATGTTTATTGGGAAAGTAATAAGATTTTACCTGCCCTAACTTATATACCCTTTGAAACAAATATATTAAGTCGTCGCCCACTGGAACTTATAAAATCTTATAAAAAAAACTATAATCACATCATCTGCCGTAAATACTTTTACAACAACAAAATAGTCAACAAAAAAAGAAGTAAAAAAACCTCCAAATCAGTTACTTCATCCGAAAAAAAACTAAAAAACAAAAGCTCAAGAGATATTGGGTGGAAATAACTAAGTTTTTGTTATTTCCACCCAAGATCTCTTGATCTTTTGTTTTTTAACAAAATAGTATTTGACTTATGAAATCTTGTAAGACTTTATAAACAATGCCTCAAAAAATCTCATATAGAAATTTATCAAAGTAACATCTCTCCCACAGCTCCTGGCGATAAATAAGTACTTAAAGTACATAAACTCGGCATAGCCTGACTCGGCTTTATTTCTGACAGTTCCGCATGAAGGTTGAAAGTTTTACGACATTTTTGTCATATAAACATGTCATCTAAACATGCTCATATTGTGCCATTCCTAAAGTTGACAAATTAAAGTTAATGCTTCCTTTATTAAAGGCAGGTACAAACATTATGCAAGTCGATATTATTTTGATAGCAAATATGACATATTTAGACAACAATAATGTCAGAATCCTTTTAAACTTTTGCGGAATTGTCAAAGTCTTTATTAAAGTCAGGCTATGTCGACTTTTTGTACCGATAAGTCCCTATTGTATTATAGTGGGTTAGGTCGTAGTAGTTTATAGTTTAGGTTAGGGTATAGTTTAGTTTGACTGTATATTAATCTCTTTTACATTAATTCTACTACTATTACTACTACTACAACTGCTAAATTTGTGCCGTAATTTTAAACCTTTATAAGGAATTGTCATATTAAATATTATAAAATATTGTAAACTTTTATAAGCCATCGGGCTAATAAAATATGATGAACTCCTATGCGGGATATGTGTTTCATTTTGACTAGTAAAAAATTATAAAATATAAGTTTATATAAGCACAGATTATGAAAACTTATGTTTTATCTGTTATTTGCTATGATCTTTTATGAGGCTTTTTTGGCAGGGAAAAAACTTTTTTTGCATTGGCACCTGTTAAAATGAATATCTTAGAAACTAATCGATCGATTTTCGAAATTTTGACGCGATTGCCAAGACTTTCCCTATATAGGGGTAAAGTTTACCCATCGGAGGAAGTGCGGGTAACAAAAATTTCAGGATAGACAAACCGTGTCCCCTTTGAATGAAAAATCGACTTATCCGAGTATTTTTATAAAATCAGACTATACTATACGTGAATCTTGGGTTTGAAGTTTTATAATGAACACCCTGTATATAATAGCCTTATTATATTAGCGCATTTTAATTTCTTTAAAAAGTTTACTCTCAAGGTAGGTATGCAGTGTTGTTAGATAATAATTGTTTTATTCTACTTCGTATACCAACGTGGTATGGAAATTACATACCAGTGAAGTAGTTAGCACGATCGTGGTTTTGTTTGTAACAGTTTTTTTTTCTGATAAACTAATAATTAACAATTGGTCGGACAGTTTTGAATCTTAAGCCACACCCAGGTGTGGATTTAAATGGGTACCATGCCTATAAGACGGCGGTGATCACAAGATTCACTTAGCTAGTTTACACGGTCATGTTAAGAGAAAATTGATATGATAAAAAAATCAATCATACACTAAAAGTGTAAAATCATCGAGAAAGTAATAAATACACCAAAAAAATAAAAGTGGCACATTTGGTTCCAGGCGAAAACTTTTGTTATCTTGTATGATAAGTTGGGCACTTTTTATCCCGAGGCGAAAGAATTGTAGCCTGAAAGCAGGGAGGGCTAAATCTCATAAAAGGAGACTTTTATCACGAGCCTTATTGCTGTTTTTCGCACTTTTGATTTTTTGTCATTTTAGTTTTAATCAAAAAAATTGGTGCTAGGAAGCATGGATAGTCTACCATAGAATCAATTATTTTATGTTGAAAGGAAATGAAAATATCTCGAAAACTATAGCTTTGAAAGATTTAATTTTTGAGTAATATTTACGAAAACCAAAATGTGAAAACCGCATATCAATATGTTTTGCATGATTTTTTTAATATATTTTAACGTTTTTTCAAACAACTCGGAAACTAAAGCTCCCACGAATTTGCACTTTATAACAAAATTTGTAGTCCCCATATTCATAGAAACTGAAATCTGAAAACCGTATGTTTTATCCACCTTTTTCCCCCTTCAACCCCACACCACCTTACCCAAAAGTTAATCTGTTTATGGTCAGGTTAAGGCGTTCTTGAGTTATCGTGTATACAGACAGACAACAGACCGAAAGACCAACAGACAACTTTTTTTTCGCCGATTAAGGTGTTTTGGAACCTTAATAACTCATTTTTGATAAAATTAATAAAAGTCAAAATTTCACGATTTTAATAGTCCCACATACCAAATTATTGTACGTTCTAGAGATCAAAAAGACGTAAACATTACAAGAGCAATAACGAGTGCAGACGACTGCTGGACAGACCATCGCCTGATACGAGCCAAAATGAACCACATTCCACCAAGAAGTAGCCGTCAAAAAAAGCAAATCAAAAGAAGATTCAATGTAGAACGCCTTAAAGATGATCAAACCAGAACAAAATTCCAAGTTTATCTGAATCAAAAGTTGGGTACTTTAGAATACCCGGAGAATATTGACGGTCACTGGAGAATTTTGAAGACAGCAATAACATCTGCCTCCGAAGAAACGGTCGGCTACACACAAAGAAAACATTAAGACTGGTTTGATGAGCACGACAAAGAAATTCAAGACCTTATTGAGAGGAAGAGAAAAGCCCATAATGCTTGGAAAAGCCAGCCTAACTCTAACGAAAAGAAAAGGCAATATCAAGAAGCGAAAGCAAAAGTACAAAGGCAAACACGTAGATTAAAAAACCAATGGTGGACAACAAAATCACATGAAATGCAACATCTAGCTGAGTCCAACAACACCAGAGCCTTCTTTCAAGCTACTAAGATGATATATGGTCCCACTACACAAGGTATCAATCTCCTACGATCCAAAGATGGAACAAAACTGCTTAAAGACAGATCCTCTATCAATTCACAATGGAAAGATCTCTTCCAAGAACTACTCAACAAAGAGTCTCAGGTCGATAATAACATCTTCGATAAAATTCCGAAGAAAACTACACAACAACACCTAAGTGAGATTCCGAGATTAGAGGAGGTCGAAAAGGCAATCACACAGCTAAAGAATAACAAGTCAGCAGGCACAGATGGTATCGCTGCTGACGCCCACAAACCAGGGAGTCCCGCACTTAATTCCCAAATGCACATTCTAATAAGTAAAATATGGACCACTGAGACCATACCTGCCGAACTCAGAGACGCCTCTATAGTTACCATTTTCAAAAAAGGCCATAAGGCCCAATGTGGAAACTACAGAGGTATATCTCTGCTTTCTGTTGCTGGAAAGATACTTGCACGAATACTATCAAACCGATTAATTCCGATTGCTGAACAAAATCTGCCAGAGACACAGTGTGGATTTAGGCCCAATCGAGGCACAGCTGACATGATCTTCAGTGCCAGACAAATGCAAGAGAAATCTAGAGAACAAAATCGCCCTCTCTTCATGGCTTTCATAGATCTAGTCAAAGCATTTGATTCGGTCAACAGAGAAGCTCTTTGGAAAATACTGGCAAAAGCTGGATGCCCTCAAAAATATATTCAAATTCTTAAACTACTACACGACAATATGAATGCAACAGTCCTGAGCAACGATGGACCAGGAGAGTCATTCCAGATTACGACGGGCGTTAAACAAGGGTGTGTTATTGCGCCCACCCTTATCTCTATATTTTTAGGTGCCATGCTTCACCTTGTTGAGGAACATCTACCGCCGGGAGTGGAAATTCTATATAGATTCGACGGTGGCCTACTTAACCTAGGCAGACTGCGAGGAAAAACTAAGCTCGACAACCTCGGTAATCGAACTGCAGTACGCCGATGACAACGTCGTAATGGCCGATACAGAGGAAGGTCTACAACTGGTAATCAACGCATTTAACCAAGCCAGAAAAGCATTGGCCTAGAGGTCAATCTTGCCAAAACGCAAATTCTTCACCAACCAGAACCAGGTACGAATCCCCAAGCTCCAAACTTTTCCATAAATGGCCATCCTCTGCAGAACGTGGAACATTACCCATACCTTGGGAGCCACCTACCATCAAACGCAACTATTGATGCAGAAATACAGC
This sequence comes from Oxystoma pomonae, assembly GCA_963921995.1. NCBI lineage: Eukaryota > Metazoa > Arthropoda > Insecta > Coleoptera > Brentidae > Oxystoma > Oxystoma pomonae. Next base: position 84,848,911 of record OY998166.1, on the reverse strand, counting down.
ATCGCCTAAAATGTGCTAGCGCAGCGTTCGGACGGCTTTCGGAGAGAGTTTTCAACAATCACGACATCAATGCGGAGACCAAGCTTCGTGTCTACAACACAGTTATAATACCAACTCTAACATACGGATGCGAAACGTGGACCACCTACAGAAGGCATATCAAACGACTAGGAAAATATCACCAAAGTTGTTTAAGACGAATACTGAGAATCAAATGGCAAGACCGACGAACAAACATAAGTGTTTTAGAAGAAGCCAGAACAACTAGTATAGAAGCCCTTATCTTCAAGCACCAGCTTCATTGGACTGGACACATTATCCGCATGCCTGAAACACGTCTCCCAAAGCAGATATTATATGGACAACTGAAGGAGGGAAAGAGAAATCAAGGTGGTCAACAAAAAAGGTACAAGGACGTTCTCAATGGCAATATGATGAAGGGTCACATCTATATAAACAACTTCGAGACCACGGCAAACGATAGGGCTACATGGCGCCGAACATTCCATGAGGGAGCACAAACTTTTGAAGAGCAACGACGTAGACTAGAAACGGAAAAGAGAGAACGTAGAAAGGAGCGACAAAATGGAAGAATGGATGACCAACAACCCCCGGCTGCTGCCGGAGACTGGGTATGCCAGGACTGTGTGTGTGAAGGGTTTGCGGCTCGAGAATTGGCTTACATAGCCACCAAAAAACGCACAACAGATAGCGACGATACAGAATAGAGGAAAATCATACTCGGTATCGAGTGATTGCCTATGATGATGATGATACCATATTAGTATGGTGGACTAAAAATATTTAGTGAGATTGAATAAAACTAAGGATTAACGCCGAGGTAATTTTTTTTTAGTGAATAATAATTTGATATTGTTTGACATTCATATAGGCACGACGGATCGGTACTCTGCCAAAAGCAAAATGTCAAAAAAATTGTTGGGTGGCCACCCTCATATCACAAATATAGTATTTATTTTGCAAAATAATGTGATTTAGATACAGAAAATCACGCTTAGTAGGTAGCTTTAAAACGTTTTTTTCCTTAAATCACCTAAAAAGCGTCATTTTTACAAGCCTTTATTTAACTTCACATCTATGTGTATGTATGTTGGGGTGAAATCTTGCAACTCAAAATTTATTTTGTGTCTTTGTAGCCACTGTATGTTTTTCTTTATGTTATTTAATTTGTGTTATAAAATAAAAAAATACTTTCCAATTAGTGTCGAAAATGCGACTTACTAGACCTTAGGCGACTATTATAGTATTATCTTATTTATATTATACACAAATATAAATTGATCCAAAAAATTAATACGAGTCTTGTATGGATTTAATTCTCCAATTAATAAACCAATTTGAAGAAGTGGAGGACTGAAATAAAAAGCATCACTAAAGCAAAAATATCACCTACCCTTTTTTAAATTGTCAATAAACCTTTTTTTATATAACTTTATCAAAAACATGATTTTAGTAACTTTCTGCAGATAACTAAAGCATGGTTTTTTTGGTCGCAAAAAAACTTATTTTTTGATGACAGGTTCAAAAAAAGATTTCTGTCCGTTTTTTAGCCAAAGTTAAAGAGAAATAGTAATATTGAACAAATTCTAATTATTCTTGCCTAAGAATTAATCTATTTCCGCCCGTTCTCACAAAGTATTTCCGAAAAAATTATTTCAAAATATCGTCAAAATATCAAATTGTCAAAGATTAAAATGTCGCAACAATGAACGTCATCGGGTAAAAAAACATATTGCTATGGAAACGATTGTTGAAATTCTCTTCGTTCGAAATTTTTGAATGTATTTTCCTGTTTATCTTGGATTTTTTGATAAAGGTATTAAAAAAAATAGTGTTAACAACTCGTGGCTAAACTGTGCTTTTTTTTACTCGGGTGTTTAAATACCTCGCTGCTCTCGTTATTTAAACCAACGCTTGTAAAAAAAACAGTATTTTAGCCACTAGTTGTTAAAACTACTATTACCTAAACATAAATGCAATTCAATAGAAGAAAGCATGCGTTGCTTCAAATCTCTATTTTGCACCAATAACTAGAGCACCGGCCTTAAACCCGGTATTTTTTGGACAAAATTTAAAAAAATATTTTTTTATACCTTCATCAAAAACATGATTTTAGTAACTATTTGCAGATAATTAAAGCATGGTTTTTTTGGTTACCGATGCTAAAAAAAACTTTTTTTTTGATCACGTGTACAAAAAAAAGATTTCTGTCCGTTTTTTACCCAAAATTAAAGAGAAATAGCGGAAAATAGTAATATTGAAAAAATTTAATTATTCTTGCCCAAAAATTAAGCCATTTCCGCCAGTTTTCACCAGTATTTACGAAAAAATCATTTAAAAACATTGTCAAAATATCAAACTGTCAAAGATTAAAATGTCGCAACAATGAACGTCACAGCGTGCTGTAAATAAGCTGGGACAACGTTTTCGCAGCAAAAAAGATACCAATAATGCTTTTGCTGTCTTCTGCCACAACGTTTTGAAAATGTCATAAAAATGTTGTCGCAACTAATTTGAGGAATATTTTTTGCTTGTGACAACACAGCATTTTTGCACATCCTTAACACAAGCATGCCAACATGGTGCAGTCAAATAAATATTACCGATGCTTAAAAAACTCTTAATAAAAATACGCATTTTGTGGTCTTCCCAAGAGTCAAATCTTTGTGCGAAGGCCCGTTTGATGACGAAACCTGTCATGATATCTCGTTAAACTGCACGCGCTTTAAAAATTTGAGATAATAAAGGTCTTTAATCGTTATGTTTCGCCATAATATAAAACATGGCCGCTCGCCCGCCCGTGCAACCAAGAAACTTTACATTTTTTAACCAATAAATCTAAAACAAAATCTTTATATATATATGTATTATAGCAGGAGAGGGCGCTTATTCTCAAATGCTAAATAGCATTGAAAGCAGCTGCATTTTAATAAAATTTGCACTAGGATGCAACAAATAATTGTCGTTGCCATCTTGGTATTTTTTTCAGTTGTATTTTAAGAAAAAAACTATTTTGCTAGTTAAGTTTTAGCATATTTTTGGGTATAGGCTTTACCTTTAAAAGTTGATTAGCTAGATGATTTTGAATGTAAATTTAGTAGACAAACAAAATCACAGATTAAATGAAGCTAGCTATTTTAAATCAGAAGGAAAGCTGTACCAACGTTTTTCCAGCATTTACTTGGCTTTAAAGTCTATATATTGTCGAAGCTGTGTTACTTGGGTATGGAAACCATTGTTATTTCATTTACCAGCCGCCTTGATTTATAGTGTAAACGTGGTGTGTTGCAAGAAGTGCTCTTCGTTCGAGATTTTTAAAAGTGTTTTCCTGCTTTTTTTGGATTTTTGAATAAACGTATTTTAAAAAATAGTGTTAACAACTCGCGGATAAAATGTGCTTCTTTTTACTCGCGTTTTTAAATACCTCGCTGCGCTTGTTATTTAAACCAACGCTTGTAAAAAAGACACTATTTTAGCCACTAGTTGTAAAAACTACTATTTGTGTACAGCGCGGTTACTCTCGAAAATGTAAATAGAACACTCCTCGCAATTCAAATGAAACTAATAGTAGGACCTGCCTGTAAAATCTTTGATTTGAAAACTCTACCACCAGCAAAACAAAACTTTGTAAAACAAAAATATAAACGAACCATATGCAAATAAACATTTTTAAAATTTCTCTATTCAAAATGCAATCTTTAATTAAACGAAAAACATAAGGAAAAAAAATTAAATTCCACAACATTATTTCTACAATTAAATTTGTGAGAAACATATTTATTATTTTGCCTCCATTCTCTTCCTATATCATAAGGCTAATTTTTGTAAACGCATAAAATGGAAATAAAAAATTTTTCATTGGGGATCCAATTAAACATTGCGAAAACAATGATTAATTAAATTTTAGTCAAGATTTTTCGCTCAATTAACTTGTCAGCGTTGCAGTTAATTCTGTAATAAAAATTATAGATATATTTTTTTTTGTTTAAATAGAGCTATTGTCTTATTGTTTAACAGGTCCAAGTACCGTCTATGTTTAAATTACTAAAAGTCCTTTAAACAATAACGTTGCCAATGAGACTAACGCAAAATTACTCCAAAAAATAAAAAAAAATGCATGGTAAGAAAATGCAACACAATTTTATCTATATACTTACAGAATAGATACCTGAGTATTCTACGATAACGCCACATCTAAAGTGTCCATTACGTAATAAATTTGCTAAAAACATAACAGCGAAACACACGAGTTCGGTATTAAGATCGCGACAACAACATACTAATTTTATTTTGATAAAAGATGATCTGGGCCATTCTTGCACGGAATCAATGAAAAGTGCTTTATTTTCCAAGAAGTATCACAATAAATAAATCTTATTGGCAAAGCTTTATATAAATGAAAAATGGGATAATTAAACGTAATAATTATGACATATCAATTTCAAGGAGTAATAATATAGAAACATTTTTTATTCGTATATAATAGTTATTTACTTATTAAAGTAAAATAAAAAATATATAAATTAATATGCAGCTAAAAAATATCAACCACAAAACAAGCATAAAAACAATTACACTAACCAGGCATACTTACAAAACAAAATCCTCTTCCAGGTCAGGGTCAGAAGGGATAGTACCTAATACACTTGCGGCGTTTCCGCGTTGAATGGCAAGGCTGATCCTCTGGGTAATAAAGTTTTTTGCCTTTTTAGAATTTAGTTTTCCACAGATCTCTGACTTCGACTGATTTTGTCCGTCGAAGATGTTCGATATGTCAACAAATCTGAAAAGGGTGACGATTTTCAAAAACGACGGTTTTTTTGTGTGGCGTAGCTACATAAGTTTATATTATTAAATTAATAAAAAATAAGTTAAAAACTTTTCAAAATCTTCGCCAAATTAATTAAACGTTTTTATTAGAATTTATAAAACTGTATCGCTGTTTCTTGTGTTCGTGGAAAGTAAAATCTCATGAGTACAGAGGTCGTATTAAGAAAGACAAAGCGTATGAACAGCTCTTGGTAAAATTGGAAGAAGTAAATACGGGGTTCTCCTCAAAAGCCATAGTTTTGTCCACTTTCGTTACTTTAAAAGATCTTCGTTAAAATTACTTTATTTCTACGCCAAATGGTTCACAAACTACAAGAAAGGGTGCTAAGAATGAAATCTTGGCCAAGAGCAAGTGCTGTTTGGCCATAAATTCAATTATAATTTTCCAGGGATTAGTTTTTTTTAATCCCCGAGAGATTAAATTTATTTTTAATCCCTTAGAAATTAAATTTTCTTTGAATCCCTTAGAGATTAAAATGTCACTTTAGTCCCTAGAAAGAGGGATTAAAAGTACCTATTTAATCCCTGAAGTGCATAAAATATATTGTTTTGCGAGTAATTATAAAACTAAACCGAAGTCCGTGTGCGACTCGCATCCGTCGTTTTTGCTCGATCAGATTTGCTCGTCAAACAATACCGTCCAACAAAAACGCAGTCCGTGGGCTCCTTAATATTAGAGGAAAAAACTACAGTCCATTCCATTTTTATTTAGACAAAACATAACCTCACTTTCCATAGAACAAAAACCAGATTTTTAAGTTGCTAAAATGAAACGCCCCCCGGCATTATAACTACCCTGCTAACTTTAAATCACTCCGAATAACCTTTTATATTACGTTTTCATATCAATCAAATGCACCAGAATGAAACAGCAAGATGCCAGAGATACTTTATGGATGAAAAATATATTGTTATGTAATATACCTGTTAAGGCGGCCATGATATTCGTTTTTATTTATACACCGAAGATAACAAAGAAAACGCGATGCTTACCCAATATGCCTGAGAGAGACCCAGACTGGTGAGCGAAGTCACCCAAAAATTAATGAATTCAAATTCAATTTAGACGTTTAAAAATGCCGGACCGGCTTTATATTTTGCGCATTTTTTATTACAAGCTTTTATTTAACTTTACCTCTATGTATTGTATGTTTATATGTTTGGGTCAAATCTTGCTACTCAATTTTGACTAACCTCTACGTGTCCGATTGAATTCAAATTTGGTATGCGATTATAGTTCCGGTGAAAATACAATAATATGGTATTATTAGGCACCCCCTGGAGGGGGGAAAACGGCGAAGTTTGTCCGATGTCTATCAAAATTGGTATACGAAGGTTTTTGGGTATTAGGAATACGAATTTTTTGATCAGATTTTGAAAATTCAAAAATGGCGGATTCAAGATGGACGATTTTTAGTTATATTTTGCTGACCAATTTTAACTGAATTATACACATCCGACTGTCTTAAAATTTGCTATGCGCTTAAAAGTCCAGTAACAATACAATAACTTGGTATTTTAGGCAGCCTCTCCCCCCCCCTTCGGGAGGAGTGAAGGAAAGAAAACACCTAAGTTTGTCCGATTTCAACCAAAATTGGTACACGGGTTTTTTTTGGGGATAAGGAATACGAATTTTTGATCAGATTTTGAAAATTCAATATGGCGGATTCAAGATAAACGATTTTTGGTCATCTTTTGCTAACCAATTTTAACTACTTATACACATCCGGTGACAATACATTGATATTATCAGGTACCCGCCTCCCCCTAACGAGGGAAGTGGAGGGAGAAAAAGATTTAGTTTGTTCGATTTTAATCAAAATTGGCATACTTAGAGAAGGGGAAATATCAATATGGGTTCAAAATGGACGATTTAGAGTACAAATCTAAAAATTAAAAAATTATTTTATATAAAAAAAAACTTTTCAAATCCAAGCTTTTATACAAAAATATAAAGTTCACTATCATAATAATAAAAGAGATGGGCGCATTATAGAAAGTTTGGCCATGTTCACTCGAAAAATTTATGTTATTGATTATATGATTGTTCGCAAGAATCTGAATTCACTATAATGCAGAGAAATGCAAGGGTAAGTAAATTCAACCCAACTCGACCTAATTTACGGCCAGCGCTTTTATTATTATGATATCAGAATGCTAAAAATTATTTTTTACTTTTTAGTGAACTTTATATCATATAAACGATTGAATTTGAAAAGCATTTTTTTAAATAAAATTATTTTTTAATATATACATTTGTACCCTAAATCGTCCATTTTAAATCCGCCATATTGAAATTTTCAAATCTGATAAAAAACTCACAATCCTCTTCCCTAAAAACCTCCGTATGTCAATGATGGTAGGGTATAAGTCAGTTAAAATTGGTAAGCAAAACATGACCAAAAATTGTCCTTCTTGAATCCGCCATATTGATTTTTTAAAATCTGATCAAAAATTCGTATTCCTTATCCCCATTATAGTATACCAATTTTGGGTGAAATCGGACAAACTTAGGCGTTTTCTTCCCTCCAGGGAATGCCTAACATTACCATATTATTGTATTGTCACCGGAACTATAATCGCGTACCCAGTTTGAATTCAATCGGACTACAAGTTAATCAAAATTGAGTTGCAAGATTTCTACCCGAACCTAGCTTGTAATAATAAACTTAATGTTTTCTAATTTTGAGCCTTAAGGCTGGTACGAATTTGCAGTTTTTAGTTATTAGAGGGAATTGTGACGAAACAGATTTCTATCGATTTTGCTACTCTTGTTCGCACTATTTACGTTTATGTATTGGATCAACACTTGCTGCCGTGGCCATATCTAGTACACTGTGATCAATTGCCTTACGATAACAATAACAAAATGGCAAAAAAATGGTTCAAAAACTTTCTATTACAATCAACTCATGATAAAATTTAAACTAAGCGAAATCGAAAATTTTCTGAATGAGGCCCTGTCCATACTGTGATCAGTGTGGCCAAAAATCTAGGGAGAGACAAAAAATAAACGTCAGACTGAAAATTCTCGTTGACAGTTGACCTCAATCAATGTGGATAAATTTCGTGTGGCATATACTGTACGTCATTGGGGATTGGTTAAGGGGATGAGAGGGTGTCAATATATTTGGAAATTTATATATTTTTAACGAAAGCTGCTACGATTATGCAGTTTTGAGATTTAGGTGGAGAGGTGGTTAAGGGAGGGACATTATGAAGTTCGCATTCTCCCCTCCTCTTTGATGTGGGATGAATAGGGTCGAACCATCTAAGTATCTTCGATTTCGTTTAAAATTAGTATATAGGAGTTTTTGGAGTCGAGGAACACGAATTTTTGATAAAATTTTAAAAGTTATGATGTTGTCAGCTCCTCTCTCTTTGGAGGTGGGGGCGATATCTAAATAAGCTCGATTTCGTTCCAAATTGATGTACAGGAATAGGAGTTGTTGGTGTAGAAGATTAAGAATTTGTGGTAAGATCTTAACAGTTATCAGGTTAACAGCTCTTTACTTTTTGAATGGAGGGGGGGATCTAACTTAGTCCGATTTTCATTTTAAAAATTATAAAATTGTCACCTGCCCACTGTTTAAGGGTGTAAAGGGGAGTACCATCTAACTACGTCCGATTTCGATTAAAATGCGATTTAAAATGCCATATTCTCCAATTTGGACCAGCTCACTTAGCATTGCCACTGGCTTTTCGTTGGAATGGGCTAGGCGTTTGATATGTTGTAGATCTATTTTCCCTGATCAACGTTTAAATGGACCTCTTTTTCATCCTATCCACGGTTTCAGAGATATAGGGGTTGAAAGTTGGAGGTTTCAGATTTTAGGATTTTTTCACTAAAATCAGTTTTTTGTCTATTTTGTTGTATTCGCGTAGCTAACTTGCTACTTCTACTAAAAAATTGACATATTTCATTTACGTCACTCTCAGTGGCGGCACAAACTTGAAAAACGTAAAAGACTTTTTTTCAAAATGCAATTTTTTGTAAAATCGCTGATTAAAAAGGAACAAACGGTGAAATATTTTTTATTTTTTGATATGCTATAAAAAAATGTCCAGAGCTGAAGCAGAAGTTAGCTACTCAAATAAAACAAAATAGGCAAAAAACTGATTTTAGTGAAAAATCCCTAAAATCTAAAGTCTCGAACTTTCAACACCTATATCTTTGAAACCGTAGATCGGATCAAAAAGGGGTCCATTTAAAAGTTGATCAGGGAGAACAGATCTACAACATACCGAACGCCCAGCCCATTCCAACTGAAAGCCAGTTAGTGAAGGGGCATGTGCACATGCCCCTTCACTAACTGGCTTTCACCGTAGGATTTTGAATGAAGGAGTTTTGTGACTATGTGGGATTGATAGCTCTTTAGTCACATAATCGACTGTTACCGGGTGTTTTGTTCGCATCCGTGTAGAAGGAGTTGATATGACGTCATCTTTCAAGATGATGGCCAAAAATCATAAAAAATACAACTTTCGCAACCGGGGCATGATTATACTCGATTCCATATAATTCGAGAACGAGGATTTCAAAAAATTTACTTTCAAGGTCATCCGACCTTAAATGACCTTGAAAATGGCAAAAAACAAGATTTTTGCCATCTTCTCTTCAAATTTAATAATTCGAGGTTTTGTCAGTCCAACTTCAAATTTGCCTTAAACTATTAGACATGTATGCCAAATTCGATCATTAGAGTTTGATGCAGTTTAAAGCTTCATGACCTTGAAAAATACCCCAATAAAGGGCGCTATTCATCAACTATATAAGCCAAGAGAACCAAATTTGGTAAGAAAGATAAGAAGGTCAAGTCCAACAATATTGTTAAAAAAAATTTGGTTTGCTATGACGCGTTTCAATATGGCGGCTATATATCAAATGGCGACATTTTATTTTATCCAATTTTGTAAAAAAGCAAAAACAACAAGGTGGCCATTAATTCTTGTTGACTTGTCGCCGCTTACTAAGAAAAAAAAGTTTAGTTGATGCATGACCTTGATTCACCTTGGAAATAAGATGTACAAGTGAAACAAACCAGCTCTTAGTGATTTTTTTCCAATTTACCCATACGCAAAAACTTTAAGCGCCGGAGATTAAATTAACATCTTAGTCATAAAAAACACTTAATTTTAAACCACCCTACCATTTTTTTTATATGGCGTCCCAGATGTTTATGCTATACCCCGGTAAAAATGACCTATATGCCTGTCGTTTTTATTAAGTTTCGGAACTGTGAATTTTATGTTCTACTCACTTGTCTAGCCAACAAAGTCATTTAAATAACCTATAGGAGAGTTAGCAGAAGTTAGATATATATTAGCATACACTGGACCAGTGGTTCTAGATGACATTTTCCAAAACGGCAGTCGAAAAAGCATAAACAATTCTAATTAGGCCAGTAGGGCATGACTACACTTGTTTATTAACATTCATAATAAAATTCAAGGATGAGGATTTAAGAGCGATTTAGTCACACATTCATGTGCCACCGCATCCCTGTAGAAGTTCCGAAACTTAATAAACACGACAGGCATATAGGTCATTTTTACCGGGGTATTGCATAAACATCTGGGACGCCATATCCAAAAAAATAGTAGGGAGGTTTAAAATGAAGTGTTTTTTTTATGGCTAAGATGTTAATTTCATCTCCAGCGCTTAAAGTTTATGCGTAGTGGTAAATTGGAAAAAACATCACAAAAAGCTGGTTGCTGATATTTTTAAGGTCAATCAAGGTCATACATCAACAAAAATTTCTTTTTCATAATAAGCGGCGATAAGTCAACAATAATTGATGGCTACCTTGTCATTTTTGGTTTTTTACGAAATGTGATAAAATAAAATGTGGTTATAGGTCGCCATTTTAATGTATTAGCCGCCATATTGAAACACGTCATAGCTAAACCAAGTTTTTTTAACAGTATTGTTGGACTTGCCCTTCTTTTCTGGCTTACCAAATTTCGAATTCGAACTTTAAGAGTGAATTTGAATCCTAAAAACAGTTTAAGCAGTTAAACAGATAAATGGTATCCCCCATAGACCATTCGCGTTGTTTTTCAAAAAAATGTATATATCTTGTTTTTATTTAGTTTTTTTTTTTAATTATCGATAATTTTTACTGTGAATTAAACATTTTTAGGATATGTAAAATTATGTAAAAAACTTTAAATTATGCAAAATCACGTGCAATGGTTCCGGGATAATGCTTTAAACTTTCTCCGTACAATATTTGATACAAATTTAATTAACAGATTCTTGGATTAAATAATTGGAAGAAGTTCATTTTTTATTCAAATTCACCCTTAAACCTTATTAGGGAAGAAAATTATAATAAATGGCTCTGTACCGAGTTTGGTACTTACTAAACTCAAAAAACACCCAAATATTATTAAGCGCCATCGCTTTTATTATGGTATCAGAAAAGTTAACAATTATTTTTTACTTTTTAGTGCATTTTATAAAAGGTTGCTATGAACAAACATTTGTTACTTAAATTTATTATCAGTGACCATCAGTAAAATAACTGAGATTAAATTGGTAAAATAACTCAAGTATACTGGTAAAATAATTGTCGTATTAGAGTTACACACTGTATAACTATATAAAAGAGTTCTAGGTTAATTTGAAATCGGCATGGCATCTGTAATAATAAAAATAAGTAGAGCTCGCAAAAATAATAATACCTCCATACAAGATACCAAACTGCACTTCTTTGAAAAATTAACACTTGTTTTTACGACTTTCATTTGAGATTATATCAATTAAACATTTCGAAATTCTTGAGAAATCTTTATTTTTGTCTTCAGGCCGATTATTGACAGGATGTCTCTTTTAATCACGATTAAACAAAAAGACACAACTTGCATGAAATTCATGATTTATTGCACCATGTCAAGCAGCCCTTAGAACATGGAATCTTACCGCGTCCCATACGCTTCTTTGGACTAAGGCTGGTTTCACACGGTGCGATTGCGATGCGATTTTCCGTTTGTAGCATGTCGCAAAGATATCGCGACACAAATTGCACATTATGCCGAAGCGACAGAAGTAAAATCGTCGTATATTGTAGTCCACCGCCAAGAAGTGGTTTATCTACTTTAAATTTTAAAACAATCACGATTTTGTTGATTCGTATGGTATACTTTAAGTTAATTCAGTAGCCTTCTTAAATCAAGAAAAAAGCCTGCGCTGTATATGCCGGCGCGGTAAAAAGGTGCACTGTAAAAAATTTAAAACGTCCGCGGCATGAACTGCGTAAGAAACAAAAATAATTTTTGGGTTGTTAGGGATTCGCCTCACTTGTTGCCATTTTTTTTTGTTTTGGTGCTCCTGTGCGGTAAAAATCTTTCGCGGTAAATTCTCGCATGCTAGGGGCCGGAAAAGTGACGTGAGATTTTAGCAATGTTTCTAAAATTTTATGAAAGCTTGAGATTTTTTGCAGAAGCCGTAAAAGAAGGAGAGCAATTGCCCTCTGTCCTCCCTTCCCGCATTGCTCCCAGAACTTCTCTAATAACACATGACGTCCCCGGGACGTCCTTTTTAGGTCTTATTAGGTCCCGACGTCCCGGGACCTTAATACGTTTTTAAAACGGACTTTTTGGAACGTTTTAAAAAGGTCAAATTTAAAATTTTTAAAAATATACTTTTTAAGCAAAGATCCATTTTAAACAACTTTTAAAAAGTAAGTCTTTAAAATGTACTGGATTGGACGTTTACACAACGTTCAGTTTTTGACGTTTAAAAAAAAATACCAGGTAAAATGTTTACACTGGATGGTTACTTTTTAGAAATATCATAATTTCAAAAAATCTGTTCAAGACCGTTTTAAAAACTTCAAATTTAGACATACTTAAACAAAAATTTGATATGTAAAAGGAATAAAGTGGGTACTAATAGAGATAGGGATGTTACTACTTAAAATTTTTAAGAATATAATAATTAGGTATATACTTTGCAAGCAAAAGCTCCATATACAACAACTAATAAAAAGTATACCACGTCTTTAAAATGTACTGGACTGCACGTTTGTACAACGTTCAATATTTTCCATTTTAAAAACGTTTTTTTTTATCCAGAAAGTTTGTCATATAAATATTATTATATAAACAAAAAAGTACTAGGTAGAATTTTTACACTGGAAGGTCTTACTTCAAAGTTCAAGCAGCGTGGAGAAGTTAGGTTGGATTTTTATTTAATTTGACAAAATGGTCGTATTTTTGTGGCAAGATATTTTCTCATTTTTAAGTAAATTGAAAAGGGTTTTTTATTTAGGATTAAATTGCATTACCAAAAAGTTACAGTTTGAAAAACGTTTCTTAAGGTCGCGTCTAAAACCATTTTAAGACGTGCAAAAAGCGTTCTCAGTGGATGTCCCACGGTGTAACAAAGGTGGACGTTACTTATTATTATTATTATTATGGGACAAGGGACGTCTTTTTTGTGTCCTGGGAAACTCTTTTTAGATCCTGAGAACGTTCCGAGTGAGTCCGAGATCGTCCTATAAAAGCGGGGAAAAATTATAATTTAGGGACGTCCAAAAACAGTTTTTAAACCTTCAAAAAACGTTCTGGATGGACGTCCTAGGACTACACATTCCGAGACGTCTTAAAAACGTCTTTAAGACATATAGGTCCCCAAGAGTACGTCCTCGAGACGTCTGGTGAGTTCGACTGGGACGTTTTAAAAACGTTTTTAAAACGACTGTTATTAGAGTGCCTTGTGCCTATAGATTGCAACTTGTTGATGGCGATGGCGTCCACCTAAAGCTAGGAACACACGATGCATCTTTTCCATGCATCAAATTTTGTAATAACGGGGTAAATACAGACACAATCTGCTTGCATCTTTTTTTATCTTGTGGAAACTAAATTTGTTGCATGAAAAAGTTACATCGTATGTTCCTAGCTCAAGGCGGACGTCGTGGGGAAAAGTAGATAAAATGTTATAAGAGAGAGATTTTTATCTGAAAAATTATAAAGAAAAGAATAGAATAACTAATATTTGAAAATAAATGTTACCTAATTTAAGAAGGGGAAGGATTCGAAAATATTATAATGAGGAGGAGAGCAGTACCCTCTCCAGATAGGCCGATCAACTCATACCGATTTAGTGTCCTTTTATCCACCTTCGCCGCCATTTTCACTCAAAAGTGACAGATAATCCATTAGTTTTCTGTCAAAATGGCGGCGAAGGTGGATAAAAGGACACTAAAACGATAAGAGCTGATCGGCCTATGTGGAGAGGGTAATGAGGAGAGGGTCGAGGCTGAGATGTAAAAGGCTTTTTTTATTTAAGAAGGTAGGGATCTCCTCCAAACGTCAGTTAAGTTTGTTTGTAGTTTTTAGTTATTATTCGTTAAAAATATATGGATTAAAAATCTAAATTTTCGTTTCTCATTGAAAAATCTTATACAAAAATCTAAGAAAGTCACCCAACTAAGAGAACATTTTTAGTTAAACGGCCTGCTATACAGGGACAAACCCACCGCCAATCTCTTTTTTTTTATTTTTTTCTCGAAATACTGGCATCCTGTGCTTTTCCCATGGTTAAACGACTTATATGATTCCAAGTCCAAAATTCCAAAAAAATTCACTCAAGTTTAAAGAAAAACCCGCATAATTAGATTAAAAACGACATCCCATAATCCTAAACCTTAGTCCATCTTAGTATATATCATTCTCTGTGTGTACTCCCAGTGGCGATCCCAGCCATTTGAAAAGGGGGGGGGGGGTTTCGATACGAAAAAAAATCAATATATGCAAATAAAACTTAGTAACTACAAGAGCGGATTTGGCCTCAAATTTAGGGGGGGGGTGCTCAGATTTTAAGTGGTTTATTCCATATATTTTTGTTTTAAAAAATGTTTAAAATTAAACTAAAATCGTAAATTTCAACGGTATCATAGCGCCGCAGGCCAAAATTTTAAAGAATATTGAACTTAAAAATGCATTTTTCTATTTAAAATTAAACTAAAATTGTAAATATATCAATGGATTCAAAATGCAGCAGGCGAAAATTTTTAAGAAAATGCCAACTACAAATCCCATTTTTTTTTAAAATTAAAATAATACCGTAAATAATTTATAATGTTTTCGTAAAAAAATTAAATCCAGGGTGAGGAGCGATAATTAACCCCCTACCCCCCTGAAATCCGCACTTGGGTAATAGCTAAATACTTGTTATTGAGGTCTAAAAAGCATCAAGTTGAAACATTACCGTTTTATTGCATATCTCAAATAAAAGATGCCTATTTCAAAAAAAAGTTCGTTTTCGGTTTTTTTGGGCAAACCGGTCAATGACTCGCTCAATTTCAATATGTCTGTTGATATGCAGCAACGCTAAGCCCGTCAGACGAATTTCCGATATAGTGTTTTTAAGTACTTATGTTTCAATCTTCTGAGGCAGGAGAAACCTTTCTCTGATGAAGCATTACTTAAGCCGATCACACACAAACGCTGCACTGCTCGCACTGAGGTGGCATAGAGGTTTCAACCAATCGGCACTCGAGAATTTTCCACATATGCAACAGCGCTAATTGGTTGAAACTTCCATGCCACCGCAGTGCACGCAGTGCAGAGGTTGTGTGTGATCGGCTTTACTGGCAAACATCCAAAAATATTCTTATCAACGGAAAAATATCGCGACATTTGTTCATTGCCTCGAAAACATTCATCATCATATATGTTTTAATTTAAGCTTTTGCCTACTGCTGACCAATATTGTTTCCAAGTACTGACTTCTCCCAATAAAAGTTCAAAAATTTGTGTTTTGGATTAATCAAACAGTTTATAGTATTTGGAAACGACATTAGTTAATTTTGCCTTGATTTCGCCTTCACGTTCTATAAAACTTGGTATAAATATGTTCAGGTCAAAAGTACTTAGTCTCGTTATTGAACCTTGATTTTATGTCCGAAACGATTTTGTCTAAAACTTGTTTATAAATAGAAACTCTATGATACTTTTGTTTATTGTTCTGCAATTTCTCGTTTTTTCTCTAAAGACTTCAGGGTTACTACCAGCATCTTTGTTGCCTACTTTTTCTGGAGCAAAGGGGGGGCGATCGCCCCCCGCCCTCGCCCGCCCCCTGGAACCGCCACTGGTACTCCTTTGTTATTTAATGATACCAAAAATAAATAAAATAAAAATAAATATATTTAAATACAATCTTTATTGCAAAAGAGTAATTATCACTCGAGTTACAGAAGACGGCTGGTCTACAAGAAGACCCGCCACTCATTTTGGGGTTGATAAAATGACGGCAATAAAATAAAAAAAGCGATGAATTCAAAATAATAAAACGGATTGGAGACAACTAAATATTAAAGAGACTAAAACAAGATTAAGTATCATATATTAATAAAAACAACAACAAAAATTAGTATTTAGTGGGCGCATCATTCTTTTTACTAAATCTCTGCAAACGCCTGGGTATTGAAAACTTAAATTTTTAAAATATTCACGATCTTCTAAGAGCACCTCCAATGTGGATGAATTGCATCGCTTAACTCGGCCTCATATATTTTCTATTGGGTTCTATTAGGGCTGTTGGATGACCAAAGAAGGGTTTCCATATTATTGTTTTTAAACCACTATTGAACAATATTAGCCGTGTGCACGGGACAGTTGACCTGCTGGTAAACGTTGTTTTTGTAAAACATCTGCACAGATGGCAACATAACATCCTCAAGAAAATCAACATATCTTTGACTGTTGAATCTTCCTTCGATTTGCCAAAACATACCGAAACCTCTAGCGCTAAATCAGCCCCACATATCCCCTGAAAAAAGATCCAGCTTTCTTAATTTGGTTGGTGTATTTTGGATCAAACCTAGAATTTGGTGGACGATATACTGAAATTCTACTGCTGCTCGAAGATGACTGAAATATCTTTTCGTCTTTGAACACCACCCTCTCCCAGAAGTCATCAACTTCATTTAATGCAAAAATAACCCTGGCCTGTTTTTGTTCTTTCGTTAAAAAAGGTTTTTTGCAGCAACTCGACAGGAAATTTCAGATTTTTTTAATCCTTCTGTTAATAGTTGATAAGGAACCTGGGAACCTCGTTACATTAGATGCTTTAACGGATGTGGCAAAAGGATTTTGTCTGAGGTGGTCGATAAGCCTTTCATCTTGTAACTCAGAACTTATAGGTTTTCGTCCTGATCCATGTTTTCCATTCATCGAATTATTTTTTCTTTTGTATGCAGCGCTTTTTCCATCGTATTATCGTGATTTTATCAACCCCAAATTGATTGGCCGCTCTGTTTATAGACGAGCCGTTTTCTATAGCTATAACTCGATTGAATGATAATTAAATTTGTTCTTTCGTAAATGTTGTAATTTGCGGCATTTTTGACTTTGAAAATTATTGTCAAAATCAGTTTGACGCATACCGTCACCAAAGTAAACTTACCTACCTACTGCAAAGACACACCAGTATCTGCGAAAATCATCTGAGCAAAGCAACACAGCAACATTTTATCGTTGCAACAGAAATTTTATCGCTGTGTGTTAAAGCTTCCTGCGATGCGATGCGACATGCCGCAAACGGAAAATCTCATCACAATCGCACCGTGTGAAAACAGCCTAAGGCTTGTGATCCAGAAAAACCTGAAGATACTTAACAGTTTGGAACACTTGTTGCAGTATACCTATGTACTTATTACATTGTTGGCAAAGTTAATTTCATTTTCATTCGGCCCTAATCACCTTAATCCATCACTCACTGTCAAGAAAGTATAACCGACATGGAGAAAAAACTATATGTTTCCTGTGATACCAAAAAATTACTACATTTATTGTACTTAGACAATACTAATTTAAATTTATTTTGAACCAATTCACTTGTATTTATTATTTATTTATCTGCCAATGACATCACAAGAAATGCCAAAATTTAAGATGCCTACCTACCTAATCGTAAAGCTAACATCCCATTTAAATAATATTTTACCAAAAAACAAAACGTTTAGGAGCGGAACAGTATTTTTATTTTAAATAAAAATAATATTTAAATTACAAGAAAAGTGATTTACGTAAAATTAAAAGGTTTACTTTACCTATTTGTTATAAATTTTTTTTAAGCTGATTTTTTAATACAAAAAAAACACTCAAACAAAACAAACATTTTAAATGTATTTTTGAGTAGAAACAGTTTTAGCCCCAAAAGACAAAATTAAAAAACGGTTAAGTGGTCACGGAAAATAGTTTAATGCCTTCGTAAATTCGAGTTTTGTGATATTATCCGTGGGGAACTTTTGCCTCAAACACAATTAAAGCAAACGATTATCTTAAATCCTGATGGCTTCCCCCTCCCTGTTCACACCTTTCATCACTTTTTCTGCGTAAATAATTGATGCCTTCGTCTGGTTTTATACAATTTGATATTTTTTTTTTTCGATTTGTTTGATGACAAATTAAAGTAGGCTAAATAAAAAGAGAGTACTTATAGTGTTAGAGGCGAAAGCAAGTAAAATTCCAAGGTTCGGTTATTTTTTTAATTCGAGCTCGCTGATTGACTGTCAAATAACTTTATATTATAAATTTTTTATTTATAATATTTATAATATAATTTAACAAAAAAGTTCAAATTCAAAAAATTACAAAACAATCGCTCCGTCACTGACGAAAAGTGGAATTTTTTGATTTTTTGGAGGAGTAATCGCTTCTCCTCCCAGTATATTGACTTCTGACCTACACATATAGTGATCAGTTATAAGCGTTCCCTGGAATAACCTTTTTTCTTAAAGCCGCAGAGGAATTAAACATTGTCTAATATATAGGATTAGACAATCGATAAAACTAAAATTGTATTAGGACATTTTATACAAATCTAAAAATCGTTAATTAAAATCAATTAGTTCAAATAGTATACAGAGTGTGTAAACAAATTATGTTTTTTCTTAGGTATGTATATTTTTTTATTTTCGAATTCCCCGAAAAATTATCTTTGTAAAATACCATATAGTATAAGTCTTTGGGTAATCGTTTTCGAGTTAGAAATATATCCATCTGTATGTGATTCCAATATTATTACGTCATGTCCTACATGGTTGTATTATCCAATTTTTTAATAATTCAAATTGAGATATGTCGAAAACGGTTACACGCAGACCTATACTACAATTTTTTTGGAAAATCGAAAACAAAGAAGTACACAGGGTCGGTGTTCTATAAGAAAAAAGATAACTTGTTGGCACCCACTGTACATTATTTGAGCTGATTTCTTTTAATTAATTATTTTTAGGTTTCTAAAAAATGTGTTTTATAATACAGTTTTTCTTTGATCCCTCTGCGACTATTAGAAAAAAGTTATCGAAGGAAACAGTTTTAATCGATCACTTTGTACACAGAACATACCTTTAATAAATTAAAAAAATTAGCTTGATTACTTATAGCAAAAATAAAAGTTACCTATATTGATAATTTGATGTATTACTATTCCAGGTTATTAAATATTATTAATTGTTATTATTGTTCTTTTTCAGATTGGACTTTAGCTGACCGTTGCTCATCTATATCTAAGCAATTATAGGTAGAATACAGAAGAAAGAAAATACTACTTGATCGGTAGTGCGTATCGAATTGGGATGTAGTCCGTTTAAAATCACCGCTCCAGAACAAAATTTTGCCACTAATTGGACCATTGTGCGCTTGGTAATGAAATGATGCCAAGCAGCGGCTGCTAATAGGTCAAAAGAGATGTCTTTGTCGGTAGTAAAAATATTGATCAACGTCCAGTGGTCGAGTTAGTGTTGTCAAGTCTTAGGAACTGACGTTCATCTAGTTCTTTGAGTATTTCGTTGATTGGCTGTCAACAAATTTATATACGGACTACGCCCCTTTGCCTTGACTTTCAAAATAAATGAATTCAGCAATAATAATGCAATATTATTTGCAGCAATGGGAAATGAACATGCTAATGACGATATATTAAAATATTTATTGTTTTTATGCAGTGGTTTGGCGAAAAAAATAAGATAAATAAATTACAACAGAAACTTTTAAATTGTGCATCAGTAATGAAATAATTAATCTAATTTATTGGCAGTTTAAACAAAACCTACGAAAAAACTAAATTAACGAAATGTGCTGAAAAAAGTTTCTAGGGATTAAAAAACCGAAAAAATGAAAAATATATTAGGTGTGAATGTTTTGTGTTTAAAAAAGAAAAAGAAGAGGACTTATAGACTGTCAAATGCTGCGGACTTCAAGTTTTCGGTTGGGAGCTCAAAAACTCAACAGGAAAGGTAAGACTCTTTTGCCACTTCATTAGGGCAGCCAAAGCATAATAAGCTTTTTTAGCACCTGGTGCTAGACTGTACTGCAGGTACCTATCAGCACATCATGTCCTGCCTAAAAAAACGAGAAATGAGATAACTATCCATTAACTCTGTGTATATATTTTATTTATACACGACGTTTCGATCAGTACAATTTTTGATCGTCTTCAGGTGCAAACTAAAATCTATTCCTAAGGTTACGACTTATATACTATAGAAAATCACTCAACCGTGAAGTTTAAGAAGTTGGCTCTGTCCAAGGAGGGGCTTCCAAATATTTGGAATTTTAACACTTGGTTTACTGAAAATACCCTCATTCTTCCCAAGAGAGGCAGCTTCAAGGAACTTTCGTTTCTTCCAGTGTAACTCCTTGTGCAAAACCTTTGCTTCTGTCCAGTTTATTCGGTGTTGTTTTGACCATGCGTGTTCGGTGCCCTTACGCTCAATCACAAGTTCCAGAAATTCTTCAACAAGCAATCTGTCTAAATTCCTTTTGAAAATTATTTAACCTCTTGCAGACAAGACCGCTCCATTTGTAGAAAATTCCAACCATTTTGTTAATATTCTTAAATCTTTTGTTTTAGAACCCAAGGATAGATTTGTCAGTTTTGATGTCGAAAGTCTATACACCAATGTCCTGATAAAGGAATCGCTAAATATTATTAGACAGAGACTGGTTGATGACGAATCCCTTTATGAACGTACCAGCCTGCCGCTGGAGGGAATGATGGAGTTGTTGGAGTGCTGTCTACATAACTCTTATTTTCGGGTGAAGGTTTTATGCTCAGGATGACGGTCTGCCAAAGAGTTCATCACTTTCCCCAGTGGTGGCCAATATATACATGGAGCCGTTCGATTCACACGCGGTTGATACCACAACATATAAACCTAAGCTCTGGCTAAGATACGTTGATGATACTTTTATTGTCTGGACCGGGAATGACCAAAAACTTTCAGAATTTCTTCACTACCTAAATAACATAAGACCCACCATTAAATTCACAATGGAGTTGGAGAAAAATTGTCAATTTTGTTTTCTTGATGTACATGACTAGAAAGCGACATGAGAACAACAGTGTATCATAAACCCACTTACACAAGACAATATCTTAATCAAGTTTCAAATCATTCTGCTACAACGGAACGAGGCATAATAAGAACTTTGTATAACAGAGCCATTCAAATTTGTAACAATTCTCATGACTTCTGCTGTAGAATGGTTACAGCCTTAAACTTATAACAGTTTAGATACTATTTCTAAATTTCAGCAAATAGGACAGAGATTAGAAGACCAAAATCAAGTAAATGTATTCCTTACAATTCCATACGTTAAACGAGTATCCGAGAAAATTCGAAGAGTAGCGAACAGCTTTAATATTGAAACAGCTTTTAAATCTAATAATACAATTCGAAGCCTTCTTAGTTCCAAGTGAGTGTGGTGAATCATACATAAGTGAAACAAAAAAGACCACTATTTATTATGCTTAAGGAACATCAGACGAATACCCAAAAAGGTGAAACGAAATCAGGAATCGCCGAACACGCATGGTCAAAACAACACCGAATGAAGTGGACAGAAGCAAAGGTTTTGCACAAGGAGTCACACTGGAAGAAACGAAAATTTCTTGAAGCTGCCTTTATTGAGCATAACCAGGGTATTTTCAGTAAACCAAGTGTTGAAATTCCAAATATTTGGAAGCCCCTCCTTGGGCGGAGCTAACTTCTTAAACTTCACGGTTGAGTGATTTCCCACAGAATATAAGTACGTAGCCTTAGGAATAGATTACAGTTTGCACTTGAAGATGATCAGAGATTGTACTGATCGAAACGTTGTGTATAAATAAAATATAGACAATGGAAGTTCAAAACACAGAGTTAATTTCAAATACAACATTGTCTCAAACTTCCAAACAAAACTATCCTTTTTTGTCACTACATTTAAAAAATTTTATCTTAGTTTACGGTCCCTTCCCGACAAAACCAGAAAAGTTTTTTTTGTCATTCTTAACAAATTAAACTTTAAAAAAATTGACGGAACTTTGGAAAATTATCGCAGATCTAAAAATTAAAGAAACATATTGTGCATTTTTTTTAAATTCGTCATCAAAACACAGATTCTGTTGTACGAGAAAATCAGCGTTGTATGCATTTATAGCCACAGGACTCATTAAAACAAAAATGGAAGTGTCCTCAATATGCAATAGTCTTAAAGATGTATCAACTATAACAATACGACTAACCCTTATTAGGAAAATAGAAACTATACTTACACCAAACTGATCTTCCATTTAATGCGAATGTCAACCAGAATTATACACAATTCGAGACTACACAGAGATGGTGATCTTCTTTAATCAGAATTTTTTTAATTTTTTCTAATAAGGTCTAAAACATGTTTACTTAAACAAATAGTAACAAAAGTTCTTCGATCAAGAAATTATTTTACTTGCTAATATTTTTTTCATATACCTTTGTATGTTTGTGTATATTGTCATTAAAAAAAGAGAAAAAGGACACGTTGGCAAACATTATCAAAATAGCGTATCAAAAGTCATCCTTAGTAAACTTACTCCTCAAGTAGAAGTTTTGGTTGGTAGCACTGGAGACATCTGTCCCGGAAACGGTTTTAATTTCAATACATAAAAGGTATTGCCGATGTCGATGTCGTCTCAAAAATAGGATCCACATTTGGACAGTATATTTTGATCTGCGTAACGAATAACAACAATTTGGAAACAGTTTTGCCAATGCCTCATAGAATTTAATTTAAATTTTAAAAGCAACTCGATTTGCAAAGACAGTAAACTTAAAATAATATTTTTTCTTATAATTTTAAGTGCTTTCGTGCCTTGTGTGCACTCACTTAAATATTAAGATATTATTAGAATTAAAAATATTAAGCAGAAAAACTTTACTTTACATAAGCCAATGGCGCTCCGAGGGAGGGGGGGTTGGGGTTATAACTCGCCCCGAGAAGCCTGTTTACAATTGGCACAATCAAATAACAGCTGCAATAAAATATATAGGAAACAAAATACAAAACCTTGAACTCTAATTTCTAACAAAAATCTTTTTAATGTAATTTATCAGAAATGGCACTTTAAGTGTCATTTTCGGAAAAATTTTGAACTGCGGTGCATTTTGGTATTTTTACAAACAAATTAAGGTTAAATAAACAACTCAAAACCCCATCAATATTTACGATTTTTGTTTAATTTTAGGGCAAAAATTGCATTTTAAGTATTCTCAAAAAATTTTGAATTATGGTCATATTTTTACTTCCAATTTTTTTAAAATTATTTATCCCTAATCCCCCCCCTCGAAGTCAATTTCTGGGTGCGCCACTGCATAAGCCTTATCGATTTCGGTTCAGTCTAAAGATTGGCCTAATTTGAGAGAACTGATGATATCTGGAACTACACGGGTACGGAAGAGAAGAACGGGGAAATTTCCTTATTAACTGCGATTTTTGTAGGTACTTGTTTTTAAAACTTTTGTAAAATACTTATTCATTTTCAAAGGATTGGGTACATACTTCATAAAATTATAACTTTGTGTTAACTGCACCTTTATAATTTGGTCAAAACTTTAATTTAGCACAAGTCTTATTGAGAAAATGATTTGTTATATATGTTATATGTCTTTTGTCAGAGTTATAAAACCGTTACCGCACCAGCTAACTTCCGAAAAGAGTTTTCTTGCAGAAGTATTTTTTTAATTTTTTCTAATAAGGTCTAAAACATGTTTACTTAAACAAATAGTAACAAAAGTTCTTCGATCAAGAAATTATTTTACTTGCTAATATTTTTTTCATATATCTATACAGTATCAAAGAGACAAACTTAAACTTAAAATTGTTATTAAAAAAAGAGAAAAAGGACACGTTGGCAAACATTATCAAAATAGGGTATCAACAGTTATCCTTAATAAACTTACTCCTCAAGTAGAAGTTTTGGTTGGTAGCACTGGAGACATCTGGCCCGGAAACGGTTTTAATTTCAATACATAAAAGGTATTGCCGATGTCGATGTCGTCTCAAAAATAGGATCCACATTTGGACAGTATATTTTGATCTGCGTAACGAATAACAACAATTTGGAAACAGTTTTGCCAATGCCTCATAGAATTTAATTTAAATTTTAAAAGCAACTCGATTTGCAAAGACAGTAAACTTAAAATAATATTTTTTCTTATAATTTTAAGTGCTTTCGTGCCTTGTGTGCACTCACTTAAATATTAAGATATTATTAGAATTAAAAATATTAAGCAGTAAAACTTTACTTTACATAAGCCAATGGCGCTCCGAGGGAGGGGGGGGGGGTTGGGGTTATAACTCGCCCCGAGAAGCCTGTTTACAATTGGCACAATCAAATAACAGCTGCAATAAAATATATAGGAAACAAAATACAAAACCTTGAACTCTAATTTCTAACAAAAATCTTTTTAATGTAATTTATCAAAAATGACACTTTAAGTGTCATTTTCGGAAAAATTTTGACCTGCGGCGCATTTTAGTATTTTTACAAACAAATTAAGGTTAAATAAACAACTCAAAACCCCATCAATATTTACGATTTTAGTTTAATTTTAGGGCTAAAATTGCATTTTAAGTATTCTCAAAAAATTTTGAATTATGGTCATGGGAATATGGGAATTTTCAAAGGATTGGGTACATACTTCATAAAATTATAACTTTGTGTTAACTGCACCTTTATAATTTGGTCAAAACTTTAATTTAGCACAAGTCTTATTGAGAAAATGATTTGTTATATATGTTATATGTCTTTTGTCAGAGTTATAAAACCGTTACCGCACCAGCTAACTTCCGAAAAGAGTTTTCTTGCAGAAGTATATATTTAATAGAAAATTGTTTCTTACTCACTCCTTAAAATTAATTGGCCTATTAAACCATTTCTAACGTACTTAAATATCATATCCAACAGAGAAACTTAAACAAGTGTCTCTCGTTATTTTTTAACATCGTAACATCTTTAACTAATTAGATTTTGTCTACTAACTGTATAATACAATTTTTAATGAGTTTAATTATTTTTAAGTTTATTCTTTACTTTAAGGTAAATTGTCTGGTTTATCAAGTACGTTTTACCTCAACGTCGTTTGTGTGTAAAACAGGGGCGTATGGAGGAAGGAGGCACTAATCCAACTCTGATAAAAAAAACCGCGATAAGCTATGAGACAGCATATCTTTTTTATTCGATTTTGTGTTTACATGCTAGATGGACCTGCAAACCCGTTCTTTAGTAATTGTTTAAGGTTTGGTCTTAGGGTTAGCCTGATAGGTAAACACAAATGTAAATAACTTATAGGGGCCCAATATCAAAAGAAAATATGTCCGCAGAAATGACGTTTTTCCAGTGACTTTTAGTTTAAAAATGTGGCAAAAATTTAAAATTTTAAAAAGTTAACTGTTTAAAACTGTATCCTATATACAGGGAAAAGACTTTAAATGGAATATTGGCCGTAGCGAGCTAAAAAATTGTTTTATAGAAAAATCCAAAAACACGTCAACTAAGATTTTTAGCAGCTAAAATTTTCGGCAAAAAAACCTTTTTTTTTCAAATTAGAAGACCCCGCATGTGGCACCTTTTTGGAAAAGTTATCGAAAAAGAAAAACGGTCATGTAATTTTTTTTGACATTTGTCCATCCATGTGTTAAAATCCCCAAAAAAATATTGTGTTGGACTTCAAATGGAACATTGTCCCTGGCGGGTTGCAAATTCGTTTTTTAGAAAAATCCAATAACACCTCTAATAGTTTTAACAATCACAATTTTCGGCATACATTTTTTGTGAACGAACCCTCAGAAAGGGGTCTAGTCACATACAACTTTTTTTTTCAAATGAGAAGACCCCGCTTGTGGCACCGTGTTGGAAAGCTTATCGAAAAAGAAAAACGCTCGTGTATTTTTTTTCAACATTTTTCAATCTATTTGTCAAAAAGTCACAAGCGAGATCTTCTTATTTGAAAAAAAGATTTTGTAAAACCCCCTCCTGAAGGGGTTTTAAAAAATTAGCAAAATTTTAGCTACCAAAAATGTTGATTAATGTGTTTTTGAATTTTTCTAAAAAACAAATTTTTTGAGGATTTTAATACATGGATTGACAAATGTCAAAAAAAAATACAGGGGCGATTTTCTTTTTCGATAAGCTTTCCAACAAGGTGCTACAAGCGGGGTCTTCTCTGTTGAAAAAAAGAAGTGTATATGAATAGACTCATTTCTGGGGGTCCGTTCACAAAAAATTTTTGCTGAAAATTGTAGCTGCTAAAAATCTTAGTTGACGTGTTGTTGTTTTTTTTTGAAAAACAATTTTTTAACCCGCTACGGCCAATATTCCATTTAAAGTCTCCACCCTGTATATAACAAAAATAATGTTGTGTGTGTGTTGTATAAAGCAAAGTTTTGTGTACAATTATGTTTTTTCTTATACTTTGTACAGTGTCCAAAAGTGCTCTCTGGTTGTCCAAATATATGTTCGGACATTTGCAGCCCTATTCTTTTTATTTTAAGTTAATAAATAAATTTAAACATTAATTTATGTAACACAAAGTTAAGTCTTATTTTCGCTAAAACAAAAATTGAATCTCAATTAATAATCATGAAACTTTGCATGTAAAGGCTAACATACAACGTCTGATGGTTCTTTTCAACCTTTCGTCGATTTATTTTCGGTGTAGCCCCCTGCCCTTTTTTTCCATTTTTTTATATTTTTATATTTTAAGTTTTTATGTGACAGGGTCCTGTTAAAATACTAATAACGCACTGTATAACTCCTAGCTGTCCCATAAAATTACATTAAAAAGACCATTTTAACGCGAAATCGTAAAAATGAAGGGTGTTATATCGCTGCAGGCGAAAAATTTTGCAATTTAAGATTTTTTCAATATTTTTGTTAAAAATTAGAGTACAGGCTCTTGTATTTTATTCCCTATATATTTTATATCTGCTGTTATTTGATTGTCTCAATTGTAACCAGGCTTCTCGGGGAAGGGGGGTTAACCCCAAAACCCCTCCTCCCGCGGTGCGCTACTGTTTTAAGGAAAAGTTCTTCTCGCCCCCTCCTCGTTCCTCGCTCTCTTAGAAAGAGCTATATCCACATTCAAGGTTACATAGTATAAGTTTCCCAAAGTTTACCATAAAATTTAACTAGAACTTGGAACAAGATTTTTCTTTGATTTTTCTATGGCAAGAGGTTTAATTAATTTTTAAGTTGCGTAAAATTAAATAAAATTGTTTCTTGTAGGTATTGTTTAAATTAATCTACGCACGGATCTAATTACTTATCATTACTATTGAGCATTCATACAAAATGCGTATTTCCTACTTCCTTATACAGAAAGCTCTGTCTTTTACTTTATAATAGAATGTATTGCTTTTTTATTTAAATCGAACATAAATAATGTATTTATATAGAATTCAAACTTTTTTGATTCAAATCGAAGAAAAATTGTAGTAAAACATACCTACCTAGGTTCGTTTAGCAAATTAAAATAAAACAACCAAAATAAATAAAAGCCCTACGTTGTTAATCCCACTCAACATAATTTTACTTGCTCAGAATGCGCCTGACAATAACAAATTTAGAGAGATATGAGGTAAGGTGTGATATGTAAAATAAACACAAAATTTGAAAAATACTCCTAATTTATTAATTCAAAGAATGTTCAAAGAAAATCAATAGTAGTGCCGTACTCAGCCTGAAATTCACGAGGGGAAAGAGCACGGCAGAGAAACCCTCGATCTCAATTCCAAAAATCGAGTCATGCTGTGCCAAAAATTGAATTACAAATACTAAATTAAATTACTGAAAAAAAAATTAAAATTACTGTCTCAGTACTAAAATTTGTCGTTCGACATTTATAACAATACATTCAAAACTGAAGAGTTTGTGGTTAGTTAGCTGGACATCGCCAGAAGGTACTGAGGTCCCATACGGGAGGCTACTCAGCTAATAGTTGATATTTTGGGCTAATATCTCTAGACTATTCCTTTTTTTACTTGCTAGGATATTCGCTCAATCAGGGAAGAAAAATGTTAGTAGATTCACCAAGGCCCTTTCTCACATCCTGAATCATGCCAAAAATATATGATATATCTATTTCATACATCTTTGGTCATACGTCATACAAACTAAAATTCCAGCACAAAAGACAGCATATGTTTTGATTTAAATCTGCATGGTTCACAGCATAAAACGATTCTATCTAAATATACACATGTTATAAACCAACACATTAAATATAATAGAAATAAAAAAACACTTTGTTTGAAATATAATAATTTTTAAATACGCATTTTACTGACCTGTAAACAATTCTCTCCACCGTCAACCAAACAACTCCAACTACTCTTGATTCCGAATCTCGTAAAAACACACACACACACACAAATGCATGCTTCTTTTTTGTTGTTTTTTTTATTAACACCAAAATATAGGGTGCTACATAACCGAATAAAAGATTTAATATTTTTATAAATAGACAGTTTTCTACAAAATAATGCGGATTTTGGATATTCGTTAAACTCTCGTAGTAGCCAGAAATCGGCTCTGAGGGGGAATTTAATATAAATCAAATACTTACCTACTGCAAATTTTTAAAAATTTGGTATTTATTGATTTTTACTGTCGAGGTTAGCGGCGTCACGTAGCCCCTACAAAACTGCAGGCAGAGGAAGGGGGGCAGTTTAATAGGTGTTGGGTTAGTGTGTGTGAAAGAAAAATACTTATTTTGAAAAGCAAGCAATGGCGTATCCAGCCCAGGCGTCTGGGGTAAGGGGCATTTTATTTATGGTATAAACTAAAAAATAACAAACACTCTTGCTACGATTGTTGGCATGCCGCTTGTGAATTTCTCCCAAAACTAATGGGACATCCTTTATCACGTCGAAAGCGCTAGAAGAAGCTATAGCAACCCCACATTTTGACCTTTTACTCTGGCTGAATAATTTTTCCTGCGGCGCTATGACATCATTAATTGTTACAATTTTATTTTAATTCTAACCAATTTTTATCAACAGCATTCAAAACGTGTAGAACACATGGCATTTTTAGTATCGCTGTTTAAATTCTGGTGGTGAAACTTCCCCTTGAAGGGGGTGTGCTCTACAAAAATTCCAATATAGCCAAATGGTGTCCCTCTTGCAAGCGAAATTGATTGTTTTGTGATTTTTTAAAATTTTGATCAGTTTTTGAGAAATTTCAGGTGCGTGCTCTTAAATGGCAACCCCTATATATAACACCGCAACCCAGCTCTTCTTGGCATCTAAATTTTCCTATATTTCCTATATTTTCTTGAAACCAAATGTCTATTTATTTAAAAAAAAACTTCGCCAGCGGCAGCGCGGTGCAACTTCTCGTCCATTTAATATTACTTTTATTTTTATAAAGTTTTCAATTGCGGTGTAATATTTTGCATTATTTTACAATATTTGTCGAAAATTATTTGACTATTATTTTAAAAAAAATTATTTTCTCCACTTCTTGATGCCTCCCCCTCTAGCTTCGTCCAAGCTCAAGCCTCCTCCAGAAATAATTTCTACGTATGCCACTGATTTTAGTATAAGTCGTTTACATTCTGTTAGATCGCCCAACTATAAAAGCAATACACTTTTTATAAGACGATTGCATTCCAGTTTCACTTTGACTTTTACGGAAAGTGGCATGCCAACAATCGCAGCAAGAGTGTTTGTTATTTTTTAGTTTATACCATAAATAAAATACCCCTTACTCCAGACGCCTGGGCTGGATACGCCGCTGCTTGCTTTTCAAAATAAGTATTTTTTTTTCGTACACACTAACCCAACACCTATTAAACCGCCCCCCTTCCTCTGCCTTCAGTTCAAGATCTGCACAGCCCCCCCCCCACTTTTGTAGGGGCCACGTGACGCCGCTAAACTGGTCAGTAAAAATCAATAAATACCAAATTTTTAAAAATTTGCAGTAGGTAAGTTTTTGATTTATATTAAATGACGAACTTCCCCTCCAGAGCCGATTTCTGGCTACGCCATTGCCTAATCCAGTATTGTTTTAGTTTTCGTGATTCTTCGATTTGAATCAAAAAAGTTTGAATACTTATATAAATACATATTATTTATAAGTAATACATTCTATTATAAAGTAAAAGACAGAACTTTCTGTATAAGGAAGTAGGAAATACGCATTTTTTATTTTATGAATGCTTAATAATAATGATAAGTAATTAGATACGTGCGTAGATTAATTTAAACAATACTTATATACAAGAAACAATTTTATTTCATTTTACGCAACTTAAAAATTAATTAAATCTCTTGCCGTAGAAAATCAAAGAAAAATGTTGTTCCAAGTTATAGTTAAATTTTATTGTAAACTTTGGGAAACTTATAGTATGTAACCTTAAATGTGGATATAGCTTCTTCTAAGAGAGCGGGGAACGAGAAGGGGGCCAAAAAGTATTCCGTGGGCGAACATTTGATAAATATTAAGTCTTTATCTTAAAACTCTCACTTAAAACAGTAGCGCACCGTGGGGGGAGGGGTTTTGGGGTTAACCCCTCCCCCAACAACAGATATAAAATATACAGGGAATAACATACCAGAAACTCTAATTTAAAAAAAAATCATAAATTGCAAAATTTTTTGCCTGCGGCGATATAACAAACACCTTTTATTTTTACGATTTCAAGTCAAAATGGTCTTTTTAATGTAATTTTATTAAAACATTTTGGCATTTTAAGTGTCACTTTCGCAAAAATTGCATTTTAAGTGTTATTTTCTAAAAAAATTAAAGCATGATTTCGACATCAATTTTTGGCTAAATAAAAAATTTTAATTTTAACGGTCCGCGCTTATAAGCACATGTTTCTTTGTATCAATTATGGTCATATTTTTACTTCAAATTAAGTTTTTTTAAATTATTTATCCTTAATCAACCCCCTTCCCCCCCCCCCGAAGTCAATTTATAACATGTTTTATCAACTTTTATATGTTTTCGATGCGGTATGTGAAACAAACTTTTAGAAACCAATGGAATCTTATGACGTATAGGGTGATTCAAAATTCCTCTGAAAGACGCGAATTTGTTGTTCTGAACAAGAATTAGTAAAATATATTTTTTTAAACCCTTTCGTTTCCGAGATATTTGCATTTAAAAATTGTTACTATTTTCTGAGAAGCACCTTTTACTACGTGGGAGAAACATCAATTTTTGAAAACAAAAATTTCAAAATGCTTGACAAAAACCGTAAAACATGTCATTGTCAGCACACGTAGACTTGCTTGGTAAATTATTTTATAGGCGATTCCCAAAAAAAATTTAATCCTAAATTCAGAGAAAAAAAAATTTGAAATTTAAACAAAATAATAACGTAACTTTTCTTAGATTAATGATATCTAACCACTGTTCAAATCTTTCTAGGGAATTTTGAATCACCCTGTATATTTATAAAACCTTACAAAAAAAAATGTAAAAACGCACCAACTTTTATGAGATAAGCGAGTTTTTGCCCCCCATAAAAATCTACCTTGCCATATAAGATAAGCAGTTATTTATTGTCTATGGACCTATTCTATGTGCAGCAGCATAATATTAAGTTTCAATACTGCCAAGTAAATGTTGGCTAAATAAATGGAACTCTCACCAAATGCTCTAAAGAAATTATTTATATTTAATCTGTTCCTCGCTAGATAGCGCTTGAGTTTAAAATTCCATATTTCTTTTTGCTAAGGTAATATTTGTTAAAAACCCTTGTTTAATGCACACTTTTTAAACAATGGCATAAGCAGAGATTGCTCCGGATGGGGGGGGGGACGGCCTGAGTAACAGTATAGTCTCAGATAAACATTTTTCTCTTGATTTTTGGGGAAAATTCAATCTTTAGAAGGCCGTACTTAGAGGCTAAAGTGACACTATTTATCCCCTAGCGAAAGCGAAGGCTACAATTTGCTAACGTAATAAAAAGCTACTTTAGAAAGGTAGTTTATATTATACTATAGACACTTTCGATTTGTAATTTGTATGAAAATA
This sequence comes from Oxystoma pomonae, assembly GCA_963921995.1. Taxonomy (NCBI): domain Eukaryota; kingdom Metazoa; phylum Arthropoda; class Insecta; order Coleoptera; family Brentidae; genus Oxystoma; species Oxystoma pomonae. Next base: position 84,816,750 of record OY998166.1, on the reverse strand, counting down.
TTTACCAAAAAGTCTCAGTCACGTCGTTTTCAGTCGATTTCTTAATATTTTTTCACTGAAGTTAACTTAACTCTTTACAATTCTAATGTACAGGGTGTCCAATTTTCTATCGGATTCAATGGAAAACTCCGTTGTTATTTAAGATAGAGACATGCGGTTTCCGCATTACTGTCTTACTTTTCTTAGCTTTAAAAAGGGGTATTAATATATTTATTCTGACCTTTGTAGTTTTGATATCTTCCTTAATTTAAGAGATAATTGAGTTCTGTAAAAATATGTATGTGACAACCTTTTTAAAAAAACACAATAGTGTTTTCGAAATTTTAATTTGACGTTTCGTTTCGTAGATACCATGATCAGGATCAAAAAGTTAAATATAGACCAAAATGTTTTAATTCATATTTTAGGTTCTTTTTAAGTTTGTTTTTTTATACTGTAACTTGGGACAAACACAAAATATCCATGCACCTATCCGGGATTCGAACCCGGAACCTTCCGTGCGGCAGGCAGATACTCTGACCACTGCGTTACGGCGGCCGGCATTTTGTTTGATAATAAAATATCTTTTTTTTTTTATTGTGAAGTTTCGATCCTGAAAAAAATTATCTTCAGTGCATTTTTTTTTCTGGTACGGCCCTGTACCATTTTAATTTTCTTTTTTGAGACAATTTATATTTAACTACTATATAGTAGACCTAGACAACCAATATATATTAGATGAACATACCGGGTGAACCGAAAAAAACTGGACAAATTGTTTTTTGCTATAACTTTACAATTTCAATAAAAAAAAACTGTATTGATAAGACAAATAACCCATTTAAAAAAAATAAACATTTACTTTGCCGCCAGATTTAAATCCAATTGTTGCCATTTTTGCCAAAGTAACATAACATTTATACCTAAAAGTAAAACAAGATGCGCATTTGATTTATGCGTCATTTTGGATTTAAATGGCTTATTTGTCTTATCAATGGTTTTTTTAAATTGAAATTGGTAAAGTTGTAGCAAAAAACAATGTGTCCGGTTTTTTTAGGTTCATATTATATATCTTGGTTCTTCAGGTCAACTATACAGACCGCTTCATGCTACTGCGAACATAGGCCGGAAGAAGTCCAATTTGCCAGTGTACGTACATTCAGGGACACCGCACACCTATCAGTGGAGCAACCAACACTCAGGCTTCCGATCGCCGTTCGCCTTGTATTTAGTACGCCTCTAACCACGGTGCTATGAGGAGTGTAGTCAATGAAACCGGAATTTGGTCAATAAATACGCAAATTTTTATAACGTAATTTTCTTGTTTTTTGTCACTGATAAATTAGAACGTTTTATTTTCAACTGCTCAGATTTATCACTAACAACGTATTACAATGAAAATAATAAGGAGAAACAAAATAAAATAATACATTCTAAAAACCAAAAAGATTCTCACAGTCAAAAAAAATTTAGAGCAAATGTTCGAAAAGTCCTCATTGCTCGGCTAGACAATATCCGAGCATATTATAAAAACCCCTTCTAACGTTTCAAAGCATGTTAGTAGTAGTAGATCCAAGTATCTAGGACCATTCAAATTGCCGTAAATAAAAAATGGCCCAATTACGTGTTCCCCTATAATACCTCCCCAAACATTTAAAAAAAAAATACAAATGCAAATTTTCCCTCGACCAATATCGAACGTGTGTTGGGTTATGACGATTCAATAATGGAAAAGTGCTTTCATCTGCGAAAAGAATAGATCTCAGAAAGTTTTCAGCACGATTAGCCTTTTTCATCATTGTTTCGCAAAATTCCATATGACGATAGTTGTCCTCGGGAAAAATTTGATGCGTTTTTGACGCTTTGTAAGAATGATAACCATTCTTTTTGAGAACACGTAAGACAGTGGCTGAAGACGTATTAACTGCTTCGGCAGTTTGGTGGCTAGTTAACTTTCGATTTTCCTCCACTGCAGCGCAAATCATCACACCTCGTACTTCCTGCTCGTCATTCAAAACAGTGGGTTATTTATGGTTTCTTGGCGCTACACAACCAAACTTTTAAAAATTCTGCACCTATGAATCGTTGATAACTAGGTTCTGGGCGATTTACAAAATTCTCCAAAAAAAGTTCTTGAATAAGTCTCAACGGTCTGCCTTGATAGTACCATTTGACTATCTGTACTTATTCGGCAACTTCATAGACATCCATTTTTAGTTTTAAAAATGTATTATTTCGCTTAAGAACTTATCAATCTGTTTCTCGAGCAAGGCAGAAATAAAACAAAATAAATTTCCAAAAGATAACACTGCAGCGTGCTTCGAATCCACCTCGGTCGTACGGCAAGGAGAGTAAATTGGACTTGATTCCCCTATGTTCGCAGTAGGCCTGAAGCTCATTGTATAGTAGTTAAATATAAATAGTCTAAAAAAACATAAGTTAAAATGGGACAGGGACGTACCAGAAAAAAAAATGCACTGAAGATGATTTGTTCCGGGATCGAAACTTAAATTTTTTTATTATCAAACGAACTTAAGGATATAGTTTCTCCCCAGATTTTAAGTAAAAAAGTACAACTGGTAACGCCTTGTTCTTTAATTTTTTAATCTTTTGCCAGAGTGCACAGGGAAAACTAAACCCAACTAGCAATTTGTCGACGCCTCAACGTTGTGCACCGCGTGCCAACGTTGCGTCGCACTGTTTACTTTTACTCAAACACCACCCACTTTTGCACCAATTTGGTGGATGATTTTTTGGTTGAGTCAACGTCGCGATCGCGACTACAGTTGAAGTAATAGTTCAATGGGTTTTGGAGTACAATTATTTGTTCAAAATATTATAAACAGACGGTAGTTTACTGCCAAATGTACAGTTCGTAGCTCTAGAAAACAAGCGCGCCCTCGATTAAGATGATTTTATGAAATTTAAAAAAAATCATGATTTAAAAATCGCTTCGAAAGAGAAAGAGAACGAAATACGGATTTTTATATGCAAAAAGATCTTAGTTTATTGTAGAAAAAAGCAAAAAAATAATTTTTAAAGTTTGTTTACAAATTAGCATACAATGGTTTTAACAATCAATCATAGCAGCACTTATTAGTTTCTATGACAACCAAAAGAGTCCCGTGTCTCGACTGCTTTAACTACTTAACTGTGTTTTGAACGGATCCCCTTACTTAAAGACGCGAACACGCCTAAATTTTTACCCAATCGAAATTGCTCCACAGTTTGGCTTTCTGCTGCTCACTTAATTTCCGTCCTTGTTGTTTACACAGGACCTTCCTCTTTTTTTCTGACACACTGGGGAATCACCTTTAATGACAGCTGTCACATGTCAAAATATCGAAGAATATTTATATAATTTGTTCCTTTTCATAGTGCAAAATGTTCAAACAAAACTAATAGTAACTTTACAAAACACTTTTTAATTACTTTTACTGAATTAATTGACGTTTGTATGACAGACAGCAGTGCTCCAAAATTGGTTTGTTGCAAACATAACAAAAAAATTGGTTAGATGAAAACAGGCGCGCCCGCGTCTCCAACAAACCGGCCAGAAAACGTGGAGTAAATTGATAAATTTTTGGTTAAGCACACATAGTGTTTGTAGTCGGCGCATTCACAACTAAGGAATTACTGTTAGTACAATAGACGGTCATAAATAATTGTGATGGCGACTGAAGTTGTAATAAACGTTTAGGCGTCGTATAATAGTCGACGTTGTCGACCGTCGCCATGATAACTATTCTTTATCTGTAAAACAACGTTTAAAATTAGTGCAATTCTAATTTTTACAACTTGCACAACTAAAAATTGCTAGTTGGGAACATCAGAATTAGCTGAAATTTTGCAGGGGTGATCATTTTTAAATGCTTAACAAAAATATCTGAAGGATTTTTCAAAATTCCCAATTATTTTTTCTTCAGAATAAAAGCTCTGGTGCTGTGATCTATCCCAAAAGCCCCAATATAATAGAGAAATACTCACAATTTCCTCTGGATTACATTTTTCCTTTTTATATTTCCTTGCTTTAACGAAAATAAAAACTAAGTTTCCTTTTTTCTAAAAGCCTGTGCACTCCGGAAAAGAAAACCGATCAATCAATCACACTTCATTGAATTTGGGAGACACACGCAGTTCAAGTGTTAACCGATAGACCGCAGAATTTATACGATTCCATGGTAACTGCAAGTGTTTTGTCACAAACTTTAAATCGGGCTGCAGTGGGACAGAATAGTATTTTTACGTATTCTGACAGAAAACCATTCGAGGTTATGTTTATCTTTCAAAAATGTGTTTTCGAAAACATTGTTCTAAAACAAATATGAAACCATTCCGTGTGTGTGGTCGCCCGCCTAGCGCTGTGCGGGCATTACCCCGAGTCTATAAAAGAACCAAGAGAATTCGCATAGAAACATTTGGCGCCCATAACCCCACATAATTTTGTTTTTATTTTGATTCAAACATTTTTTTTTAATTTAAATTATTATTATTATGTGCAAGTGTACTAGTGAAATCTTGGAGTGCAAAGGATAGATTTTAGAACCTCAGTTTCAAAAACACACGGATACTTGAGTACTAACAAAACAGGTAAGTAAAGCTCAATCTAGAGGTTGGAAAGACTCTTGCTAGTCGTTGACGCTCCTGTTTAAAATAGAATACGATTATTTCGTCTAGCGCCAGTCGCCGATTTTTAAATCTGCATGTTTTAAGTTAACCTGTTGTCGGTATCAGCTAGCGGGAGTATTGTAAATTGCAATCTTAAACATTACACCCAGTTACTTTAATACGTAGTTGGGTAGCGTTTTTTTAGCAGGTAATTCTGCAATAAATGGGTTTCTTCTATTTTAGTATTTTACTTGGTTTTTTAGCGGCGCAGAACGCGAAAAATCAAAATAAGTAACCTAACCCCAAATTTTTGAATCGGTGCTAAAAAATCTCTGATGTCTCACTGTGGATAAACATAAATAAAGTCTCCGCATTGCCATGGAAAATAAATTCAATGACGTAAACTTTTGCAAAAAAATCAGGTCGATAAAGTTAAATTGATTTCCCGTACAGTGTTGCTAAAGACAATTCCCCAGATTGTAACTACGACCTTAAAAAGAAACTAAAATATGAGGTAAAACATTTTGGTCCATATTTAACTTTTTGATCCTGATGATGATATCAAGTCGGATTAAAATTCCGACAAGACCATTGTATTTTTCTAAAAAGATTGCCACAGACCTGTTTTTACAGAACTCAATTATCTCTTAAATTAAGGGAGATATCACCAATTGGTAATTACGACCATTTTTCAACTTTCCCCTGTAGCTCAAAAACTACAAGGGACAGAATAAATCTAATAGTACCGTTTTTTAAAGCTCAAAGAAGTAAGTAATGCGCACACCGCATGCCTCTATCTTCAATAACAACGGAGTTTCCCATGAAAATGGGACATCCTGAAATTTTATTCCCTCAAAATGTGTTACTTAAATACGTTTCATGCACTTCAGGGAACAAAATTTCACTTTTAATCCCTATTTTCCGGGAATAAAGTAGGTCTTTTATTCTCCAGGGATTTTTTTACTTTTTTTCCCTAGGGATTAAATTTTAATTTTTTTTCTCTAGGGATTAATTTTTTTTTACTTTTTTCCCTAAGGATTAAATTTTTACTTTTTTTCGCTAGGCATTAAATTTTTACTTTTTTCCCTAGAATTTTTTCCTTATTTTGCCCTGGAAATTGAATGCCACGAATAAAACAGGTTTCAACTATTCCTTTATTTTACTAAAAGCATTACAAAATTTTGAAAAAAGTTACTACAAACTAATTATTTTTATTATTAAAATGAATATTCGACTCCAAACAGTTGAAGGCTTCAGCTTCTTTTATTTCCCGAAAAAGTAGGCGAAAAGTGCTTTTTCCTCAGACAAATTTTCAACTTTTTGCTCGGCACACCAAGAGCGGGTATTTGATGAATTGTTTTTCATAAATCTTCCGGGATTTCGATGGCAATAATTGACTTATAGCCTCTTTCGCAGCTTTCTCGACATCCATTTTTGTCAATTTGAAAAACGCGATTTTTGCCGAATTTTCGCTCTGTTAGCGTCACATGCATTGTTTATTGTCATGGCAACGCAGATGCATTGTTTATTTCCATAGCAAGGCATGTATTTTGAAGTGCATAAAATACTTTATATACCTCAGGACTAAAGTGTTTTTTAATCCCTCGACAAATTATAGCCTTTCCTACGGTCGGGCTATAAACTTTTTGTCGCGGGATTAAAAGTGCCACTTTAGTCCCTAGGTGTATAATATACTATTTTTATACCTTCATCAAAAACTTGATTTTAGTAACTCTCTGCAGATAACTAAAGTATGCTTTTCTGGTTACCGATGCAAAAACAATTCTTTTTGATCACGAGTGCCAAAATAAATTTATGTTCGTTTTTTATCCAAAATTAAAGATAAATAGCGGAAAATAGTAATATTTTTCACCAAGTAGCTACGAAAAAATCATTTAAAAACATCGTCAAAATATCAAAGAGTAAAAAGGCACATCACTATGGAAACTATTGTTGTTTCATTTTCCAGCCGCCTTGATTTATAGTGTAAAGATGGGGTGTTGCGAGAAGTGCTCTTCGTTCGAGATTTTTAAAAGTATTTTCCTGTTTTTCTTGGATTTTGTGATAAAGGTATTTAAAAAAATAGTGTTAACAACTCGCGGCTAAACTGTGCTTTTTTTACTCGCGTTTTCAAATACCCCGCTGCACTCGTTATTTAAATCAACGCTTAGCCACTAGTTGTGAAAACTACTATTTTAGTCCCAAAGTGCAAAAAAATATATAGATATATTCTTTCTTGTTTGAATAGCAGTTTTTTTAGCTAGGTAGATATTTCACGAACCTTTGTGTTGAAAATTAAATTAACAATCAAAGGAAAAGAATAATTTTATTTTAAGCTTCAATTATCTCGAATATAGAGATATATCGGTAAAACAATGTACCTCGTCATTACGAAGTTCAAAATGATATAATGGAAGATATAATTATATGCGAAAGGATATAAAATGTTACGAAAGAAGGCTTTAGAGTACTTTTATCTTTTATCAACTGCATCTTTTTAAGAGTGACCATGCGTCCCACATTAGATGGGCCGCCCCCATTTGCATAAATTTGATTTTGAAACATAAAAACAATAGAATTTCGACCCTTCCCTCAAAAATGGTAATGGGAACCGTATACAGGATGGATTCTTTTAATGGAACGGTGCTTCTAGAGGCTTTAGGGAAGAGGTTTTGAAAAGAGCTAAAAGCCAATCTTTAATGATTTTGTACGGACTTTCTGCCCATGATCAAAACAAATTTTGAGCCCCGAACTGGAGGCCCAGAGCCTACAAAGTGTTTTTTTTTTTAATGAAGAAGGTACCGACCATTTGTTGCACCTTTTTGGAAAACTTATTAAAAAGAAAGCTAAGGCATAAGTTTTTTTTTACATCTATCAACCAATGCGTCAAGAATTAAAAAAACTTATTTTTTCTATTTCCGTGCGAGAAGTACTTACTTCTGGCACGCATTTTAGTTCGCAAAGTGTCGAATAATTTACCTCGAGACCTTCCCGCACTTACTTTTTATTTGGAAGCCTGAATCATCATAACACTAAATAAAACTAAGCCTCCCAGTGTCAGTCAAAAACACTACCTTGTCATAACCAATTTTGATGTCTCACTTTTTTTTTAAATTGTTTAAAAATAAAATTTAAATAAGAATTTTACCCCACTAGAAAAAATTTTGTTCCTAACACGTGCGAGAAGCGTCTTTCCCGCACTTAAAGCTTATCGGAACTCCGCTCTGCGTCGTTCGTCTAACTGCTTTGGCGTGCGGGAATGTATTACTTCTCGCCCTTGTTCGGAAATGTACTATTTTCGTCAAATGTTTTAGAGCTTCAAAATAAACTACATATTTTTCTATTTACTAAGCGGAAGTGGAATAAAGAACTACCACACAAAGATACTATTGGCGTAAAATTTTTCACACATGGGTTCACAGATGTGAAAAAATAAACAAGCTTACCAAAAAGGTGCCACAAATAATGATACCTCTTCATAAAACAAATGTTGGAAGTCCCCGGGCTTTCAGTGAGGGCCTTCAAGTGGGCCGCCAATAATGTTCTTATGTGGTATTTTTTTTATTCCGCTTAGTAAATAGAACAATATATAATATAAAACAATTGACAAAAAAATAAGTTTTTTTTTAAATTTTTGACACATTGGTTGACAGATGTCAAAAAAAATCTATTTCGTTAAATTTATTTTTTTAACAAGCTTTCCAAAAAAGGTGCCACAAGTGCCTCTAGTTGGAGGGCATGGGCACAAAGTCATCAAATCATTAAAAATTCGTTTTTAGATTTTTTTAAAAACTCTTTCTCAAAGTCGCTAGAAGCACCGTTCCATTTAAAGACTCCACCCTGTACATAGCAGCGTACTGACGAGGACCACTAGGACGAAACTCGAGTCTGCGGTTAACATTACCTTTTTTGAGGGAATGCTCGATAATCTATTGTTTTTGTTAATTTTTACCCTTTGTAAAATACCTTTAAAATTTTATTTTGATAATTTTAAAGAAAAAATATTGCAGTCCACTGTTTATGCACCTATATGCACAACCAATAAATCTTTTTGCACCTCTTCCCATGAGTTACACCACCAATTAAATCTAAAAAACCTATTAATGGTGCATATTGTTGCATAACTAGTGCATTTTGGTTCAATATTTGGCTTGACCATAAGAAGGAAGGATTTTGCAATTACGAAGAATTTCAGGATAAGAGTTGCTACAATTTATCCGTTTTATAGCTTACAAGACATAACCTAATGGTTTTTTTTCCTTTCCCAACCCAACCCAACCTAACCCATACCTGTTAAATTATTTTTAGATGTGCTAAAATACACTTTAATAGGACACGTTTTTTGGTAAATTTAAAGAATGTAAAGAACTTTGATTGAAAGCAATTAATACCACTTTATATTTTACACACTTTACGCTTTGAAAAATTACAATTTTTGCTGTTTTTTGGATAAAAATGGCAAAATAATAATCATATGCACGACACCACTCAAGATGACAGACAGATGACATTTTTAGTAAACAATTGCCTTAAATTATGTCTATCTTTCTCCAAAATACTTTTTTATAGCCTGCTGTGTCTCTTCAACAACCTTAAATATTTTTGCACGTCACTAAATTACCTCTCCATCTACCTCTAAAATTCTGCCCTGTCTCTCTAAATATTTTTCATTCTAACGGAAAAAAAATGTTTTTTTGCCAGTACTGTCTTTGAATGCCTCAAAAATAGTCGAAACTTCCAAAATTTAAGTGTTTTATTCTAGAAATCGAAAGCTTGGAAAGACAGCTTTAAAATGTGAGCAAAATCATGGCATAAAAACGTGAAAAACATAGGAAAAATTGCTTAATTAATAACGTTAACCCCTAAATTATGCTAAAATATTTTAAGCCTTAAATTACCATCATGTCTTTACCATTATGTTTTGTTTAATGTCTAGTTATACTCAGGTTTATTAGACCAATTTTTTTAGCCGCATTTTTGTAGGGTTGAGTTTTAATTGTATTTTCTGATTTTCTTGTCTGAAAATGCCTGGGAAAATGAATATCGCTAAAAACCATATGAAAAAGGTGCAAATGTTTTTTTTTTAATATAAAATAATAAAGTTGGTGACCTATAATATGTGATAAATTGAGGTAAAATATAAAAAAAATACAATAAAAACAGGTCTTTCAGAAGAAGACGAAGAAATTATGCTCGAAATTATGTGTTTTTTATACCTTCATCAAAAACATGATCTTAGTAACTGTCTGCGGATAACTAAAGCATGGCTTTTTTGGTTACCGATGCAAAAAAACTTTTTTTTTGATCACGGGTGCAAAAAAAGATTTCGGTCCGTTTTTTACCCAAAATTAAAGAGAAATATTGGAAAATAGTACTATTGAAAACATATAATTATACTTGCCTAAAAATTAAGCGATTTCTCCAGTTTTCACCAAGTATTTACGAAAAAATCTTTTAAAAATATCTCAAAATATCAAACTGTCAACGATTAAAATGTGGCAACAATGAACGTCACCGAATGACAAGGCACATCGCCATGGAAACCACCATTGTTATTTCATTTATCAGCCACCTTGATTTATAGTGTAAAAATGGTGTGTTGCGAGAAGTGCTCTTCGTTCGAGATTTTTAAAAGTATTTTCCCGGTTTTCTTGGATTTTTTGACAAAGGTATTTAAAAAAATAGTGTTAACAACTCGCGGCTAAACTGTGCTTTTTTTACTGGCGTTTTTAACTCGCTGTGCACGTTATTTAAACCAACGCTTGTAAAAAAAGCACTATTTTAGCCACTAGCTATTAAAAGTACTATTTATGATTTTGAAATATAATCTGTTAGCTAGGAAAAATTTTATATTGTTTATTTTAAGGGTCGTGAAATGCACTTCAGAAAAAATTAATTTGAGCGTTCAACCACATTTTATACTGCTACTGGAGATGTTCTTGACATCCCATTAAAAATACCTCGACTGGTAGTCATGTTTTATGTTGTTTTAGACAACATAAGTAATAACCAAGGAGCAAAATAAAGTAAAAATTCAATCCCAGGGATTCAAAGATCAATTTTATTTATAAAAATCAGGGATTAAAAAGTACCTTTTTAATCTCTAAAGTGCATAAGATATATATTTTTTAAATATTTACTTATACACCAGTTAATATGTACAGTTTGTCTGTGGGTAGGTAGTACTTTATTTTAAAAAAATTGAGTTTTTACTGTTAGGATTTTTATTTATTCTACTGCAAATCATATCAGCCAATCTATGCGGCCATCTTGAAATGAGTTAATTGGCTTATTTATTTAAGAAGTTGGGCGCCAGTAGACTGCTTTAGGCCTTGCCCAGGGCCAATCATGATTTTTACATAATTTCTTTTGTTTTTAGAAGTTATTTTTGTTATATTTGCATTACATTTTGGGAAACTTGGGCCATTATAGTAACTCATAGTTACATGGCGAAAGTAACCAACCCAACTTCGCAAATCAGTTAATCATCAGTTACAACGGTATTTTCTTAAACCGTTTAAGAGATCAAAACATGACAAAATCACCGAACAAACACACTGAACAGAAGCTCAACTTGTAACAGCGCTACAATTCAAATCAAAAAGGATTCAGTAAGGATAAATAAAACGAAAACAATAAAATAGCAAGCGGTCCTTTAACCCCCCTAAAATTACGTAACACTTTGCCAACTCCCTCCCCCCCCCTGGAGAAGAACAAAAAATAGTTGGCATCCAAAAAAAAACGTTGACAACCAACTTGAAAACCAAAAAAAGGTTATAAATTTCAAAATTTAACAAAAGTGTGAAAAAACCTTCACTTATGGATAAACACGAAGTGTTACGTAACAATTCCACGAACCACCTCTTACCCCTCCCTCTCCTCTTAACACTTTGTTACACTTTCAAAAACCCCCCTCGCCCCACGAGTGTTATGTAATTTATGGACGGCCCCCAACTAGTGCAAAACTCGAGGCTATGTTTCCCATTAGATTTTTTGAGTGACTGTTCGACAAAATTCACATTTCTTAACATCATTGTTAAATATTTTTAATTGTCAAAAAAGTCACATTTTAAAGTTTGGTACTTTTTAAGTTTTCTAAGTATCTAGCGAAGAGACCCCAAGCGCCCGGAGAGGACTAACGATCCATTGCCCTTCAAAATAAACATTTTTTTTAAAATAAAAAATGTAAGGTTCTTCAAAAAACAGGACAATTTTGGAAAATCCACAACTTTTTCATTTCTAAACCGATTTTTTTTTAGACAAATTGATTTCCATTTAATCATATTGCACTTTTAACGAAACCATCAATAACTTGCACTGCACTCTCAAAACGCATACCAAATAGAAGATGGCAGCTCAAACATTAAAAACAGGACAGTTTTGGAATATTTGCAACTTTTTTATTTGTAAACCGATTTTTTTTTTAAACAAATTGATTTCCCTTGATTCATAGTGCACTATTAGTGAAGCCATCACCCACTTGCATTTTTAATGTTTCAGTGACAGAAAAAAATATATCCTGCAGCATAATGTTTTTCTACGTGTGGGCGAGTTTGTAAATTCAACATTTTTTTGACAGCGGTGGAACATCGGTGACAACATTCGGTTGACAGATGGGTTTGACATCCATCTGAGATCTAGCAGTGATGAAACGTCATTGTTCCATCGAATCCAAAAAGAACGCGTTGCGGTGTAAACAGCTGAGTGCCAATAACCACACTTAAAATAATAAAATCATAACTCAACTTCGGCTCGAGAAAATCGGAAATGTGACTTATAAGGGCCGTATTCATAGTCGCTCCCAAGTCTCCCTTCTTCCTTGGGAAATGTAAATTTTTTATGGGCGAAGGAAGGAAGGAAGGAGCCTTGAGGATCGACTATGAATACCATCCTTAAAGGCACTTATGCTGTACTTCTGGACAGTTTTTTCAAAATAGTCTTCAATGCATGTGCGTTTTTTGCTCAAATTTAGTATGATGTCTAACTCATCATCAGAGTCTTCAAAAAATATCTTGGTTTGAATAAAAAAACTGGAAAAAATAAATAACCATAAAGTAGGGTTATGTTTAATCCAACGAAGATTTTCCACCGACTCCCGAAGCCAGTGGCGATCGGTGCCAACATTTGTTGGATTGGTGAAATCCATCTAAAAATTTAGAAACTCTATTGTTGGACTGGTGAAATCCATCTAAAATTTATGAACTCTTTTGTTGGCACCGGTAGCCCACCGGTGGATTTACAAACTAGCTCTGTCTTTTTGCTTTTTATAGAGTTACTGTAGTTTCTGCAAAAAGTCACAATCCACAAGAAACATGTGTATTAACAAGCTGTGGTATAGTGGGCACGATTTTTACCATAAGTTAAAAGAATTCCAAGATATGCTTAAAAAACTGCGAAATTGGTCCGGGGGAGGGTAGTCTCAGACACCAAGCGGAAAAAAGTTACTAAGCTTTAAAACTGATACCATTTCTAATACCCTGAACTGATTTTTAATCAAAAGAAGTCGATACTGTGTCAAATATGGAGGCCTACATATATACACGCATTAAAGTTGTGAATTTTACAAAATTTTCATGCTTGTATTTTGTATGCGTTTGACAGAAGTCTAAATAACTTTACCTCGAAATCCTTGCGCGAAGTCGGTAAAATAGTAAAAGTTCACATTCCATTTAATGCGCTTTTTCAATGGTCAAATAAAAATTTTAAATGAGATTAGCATCCTTGAAGTGAACCTGTCTAGTTCAAGTTAAATAATCGCTCTCTTATTTTATACTAACCAAAAGAAGTAGACCAGAACTAGAGTTTATAAAATCTTACAAGTTGAAATTATCAACGAATAACTGTTATTTTGATGTTTTTATAATGATCATCTAAGGATCTCTTCAAGATTTATTTACATTCACACTCAATCCGGATTTGTTTGGTAAAATTTATTGACTTAATCCTTTCCTTTGTGATGACATAACAAACATTTTTATTTTTCGAAAGTCAGAATCCTAATATATAAACTTTTCTCAAGAAAGGTAAAAGAAATATATTCTTTCCTAAATAAGGTGTGACGGATTTTTGATGGTTCTTCATTTGTTGGATGACTAAATGACTTTTGGATGACTGTGACGAAAATTATTAAGTGGGCCCCTGACTAACATCAGTTATTTTGCCAACAAAGTTGTTTCGCCAATACTAATTCGATGTTGAATCGACGGAGAAGAATCTTAATCCTAAATACATCAGACTTTGTTGTTGAGCCATTGAAGAAAAAACTATACTGGAGCATATATTATTGGCTCACTGACTATCTTCAGTTTGTGTGCCAACACAGTTGGTTTGCCAACATTAATTCGAAGGAGAAGGATCTTCATCTTAAATACTCCGGACTTTTTGTTGAGCCATTGAAGAACAAGCTACATTTCTCCAATAGGGAGAGTACATTATTGTACGAAAGCGTAGAAGGGCCACAAAGCAATTTTTATTTTAATTCCGACTTTGAACTCGGAATTCCGACTTACAACTCGAAATTCCAACTTAAAACTCGGAATTCCGACTTAAAACTCGGAATTCTGACTTAGAACTCGGAATTCCGACTTACTATTCAGAATTCCGACTTTAAACTTGGAATTCCGACTTTAAACTCAGAATTCCAAGTCATAACGCGGAATTCCGACTTTAAACTCGGAATTCCGAGTTATATCTCGGGATTTGACTTTAAACACCCCCAAAAAAATAAAGCAATAAAAAAATACCATATTGTCATGACCCAAAAATCAGCAAAAATTAATTATTTTTTTTATATAAATTATCCTGATAAAACTGAACATTTCTTATATTTAACTTTTTTTCTAACTCTTGTATAGTTTCGGCTGGAAAAAATTGAGGGGGGACCAAAACAGCGTTTTTTTATTCTTAAGTTGTTACATTTACAACAAAAACGATGAAAGTCTACTAAGACTAAGACCTTCAAATAAGCGCCTCAATCCCTTACGTAGCTTCTCTAAAAAACTGGCAGGAGACGGTATTTTTCTTTAATCGACTAATACCCTAGATTGCCTGAATTTGGGTCTCCAATCTGGATCTGTTTTGGTTTCGAAAATATTTTTAAAAAATGGTGGGGGGCTACAAGGACACCTATGTCATCAGATTTTTTGTTACATCTTTGGTAACAGTCGTATGGTACGACTTTTGATTATCTTAACCGTTTACGCTCATCCCCCCCGATTTTTTTTTTGGTGCGCGACTAGCCCCGTTATGGTTGGCAAAAATACACAGACTTTAATCCATTTCTTTCAACGCCACTCTTTTGGAAAATATCGAATTTTCGAACTTTTTTTTTGGGGGTGTTTTCGACCTGTCTGTCTGGAGAAAAATTGGTTGGTTGGTCGCCAATTTAAAAACACACATAAAAAATTACCATCCCCCCCCCTTATAAACTTTATAAAATAAATTTTTAATATAATGAGGACTGGAATTCTCAATACGATTCGGGCAATCTACGACTATGTCTGATAATGAATATGATTTTTATTAACCCCCCCACTGAAAGTTTTCCAGAAAAGGTACGCAACAGATTAAAAATTTAAAAACATCCAGAAGAATAGGTTATGAAGATATTATAAAAATTATTATTATTCAAAAGTCTAACTTTCATAACACTGGCCTGTCATTTTTTTAAAAAAAATTTAAATTATCTTGGGTAAATAAAGAGTAAGAGAAAAAAATAGTATTAAATGAATTTTTTTCCCTATTGAAAAAACTTTCATCGTTTTTGTTGTAAGTGTAACCGATTAAAAATGAAAAAAACAGTTTTAGACCTTCCCTCAATTTTTTTGGGGTGTTTAAAGTCAAATTCCGAGTTATAATTTGGAATTCCGACTTTAAAGTCGTTTCGTCGTTTTCGTTAAAAATATTTTGTGAAATTTTTGTGTTTCTATAAAAATATGTTTCGTTTAAATTTAATTCTATGCATATATTTTCTAGCGATTTGATTTTCCCGTCATTTTATTTTCGAGATAATTTTTTTCGGACCAATTAATTTATTTTCTTTTAAATTCTGACAAATTATGTTTCTGCCAGATTTGGTTTCGGATTTTTTAAAGGGACCCACTATCTTCAGCCAAAACGGTAATTCACCGAAATTTTTCTATGGTCGCAATGGTCCAGTGATTATATCGTGGGCGTGCTAATCTGTAAGTTAACGGTTCGAATCCCATCATCGTCTCTACTTTTTTTTTTTAAGATGTATTGATATTTTAAAGATTTTGGAGCAGAAAAATATATTTTTTATTTTATCTATGTCAATTTTTTTTAATTACTGATCCACCAACGGTTTACCATTGGACCAATGATGTGGTGTATCGGTTAAGTGAGTGATGGGTACGTATTCCCAATTAAATATTCCGAAGTTAGACAAAAAGTTACCGGCCAGACATCTGCTACGTTCAGTGGTCCATTGAACGAATAACTAAAAATTTATATTGGGTCCATATTTATCCGTCAAAAATTGCTTTTGCAAAAATTTTGTGTAATGGGAACAAGAATTAATAGGACATAACAACATTGGGATATATCCGATTTTATTTTAATATATTTTTATTAAACTTTTAAAATGTGTGGAAAATTTGAAATGTAATTGTATAATTTTTAACTAAATTTAAATAAACAAACTCCAAACCTGATTGCCTCTCCCAGTACTTTTTTCATCCAATAAAGTGGTATTTTGCCCTAAGTATTTATTGTGTATGCTTCAAATCATACTTGCAAACGCAATTCAGTCTAAAATTAAATATAAATTTGGTCGATGGACTCAAACAAAAAGTTTAATTTGTTTTATTTTTGGTTGGCAATCTAGGAATTTTTGCTATCGTAAAACTGCTTTATAAGTGCCGTTTTGTATGAATGATTACTCGTTTGAAAGAAGAAGAACAAAAACAAAATTGTGTAACATAGGTAAGCCAAGAACCAAAGGAAAATAAAACCATATCTACAATAAAAATACATGCATAAGGTGTACCACAAAAATTTCAATTTTTATCATGTTGGTCAGAGCAAGTGTCAAAAATGACGTTTCTTAAAAATTTATGATGTGGGAAATTTTATGCAATTTTTCACCCACCATGAAACTTTCTTCTGTGCGCCACTTGCTGAAAAATGCCTTTTTCCAAACACAAAAATGTATCATCTGCGGCAATCGATAAAGAATTAATAATGCAAGATATCTTTGTTCCAGGTATATTATTGTCATATTTTGCTAGATATAATTGATTGATTGATTTAATTGATTTACTTAATAAAGCAAGGTAAGGTTTAGAAATTCCCTAATCTGCAGCTGCTTGCTTATTGTATTGCTGTATTCTTTCACCTAAAAGAGGTTTGATGCCTTGTTAGGTTGAGCACCCTCAAATTTACTTTATTGCAAAAAGCCTATAGCTGCACAATATTTTTCCCTATAGCTAAAAACTCTTAACAACTATATACTTACAAACTGTAATTTTGTAGTAGAAAATTACGATATTTTTTTAAATTGTAAAGTTAGCAAAAAGTTTTATATTTTTAGTACTGATTCGAATAAGTAATTTTTTAAAGCAGAATTAAATATTTTTACATTTAAATTTGTTATATTATTTGTTAGTCTATTGTAAATAGTTTTTCCTAAATGAAAAAGGGAGTTCCTGGTGAGTGGTCTATCAGTATGCAAGTGATTTTTTGCCCTTGTAATATACTAGTGTAATTCACATCTTTTTTGAAAGAATCCCTGCTGGGTGTAACTGTGAAATAACATAAAAAGTAAGTATTTATTTTTATTTATTTAAATGTAGGGCCAACTTATTAGCATCAAACCACCCTTTGATCTATTCAATGTCCACATTCATCATCCCGCCCAACTCCTTCTTGTTATTAGATGACCAAGTTATACTTATATCATCTGCCAAAAATGTACAAATACCTTGTATAGGAACATCTGAAAGGTCATTGACCCAAAACAGATCCCTGAGTTACACCGCAAGTCATTGAAGCAAGAGAAGATCGAATCACCCCACTTTTATTCCTAACTGTGGTAATTTGTTGCCTATTTACAAGGTAGGACATAAACCACTGCAAGACCTCACCACGAAAGCCTTAAAAATTCCATTTCCTGCAGCAGTGTACTGTAATCTACACAATCAAAGGCTTTTGCGAGGTCACAGAACATTGATGCAACAAAAAACGTATCCAGTTTTAAGTATACTTCATTTAGGAAGTTGAAAATAGCATCTTTAGTCTTTTTTTACTTTGAAAGCAAAATTGTTTTTTGGAAGGAATTTTGATTTTTTCAAAGTAGGATAACATTCTAGATTTTGCTATTTTTTCAAAAATCTTTCATATACCGGGTAAAAAAGAAATGGGACTATAGTTTGTGGGATCTTTTAGGTCTCCCTCTTTGGGCAAAAACGCTTTGTCCGATATGCCACGAGTGTTACTATTGCAGTTTTCATATCGTTTGAAAAGTAACCTTCTATAAAAGAGTTATTTATGATGTACGTTAAAGCCTCGCAACAGTTCTCTGGAAATTATTTAATAATTTTAACAGGTAAGCCATCTATGATATAAGAGTTTTTGATCTTTTGTTGTTTTATTGTTTTTATTACTTCTTCAGTCGAAGTGGTCAAAAATACGAAGCAATTTATTTCTTTAATTCTTTTTTTTTAGTAAAGTATTAGCCTCAAATTTTGATTTTATGTTTTTTGTAACAGAGGCGATAATGGTGCAGAAATGGGTATTTAATTTGTTTGAAACTGGTAGTGGTCCTTTGTTAATAACAGAATTCACTTTAGGTTAAATATGTTTTGTTTGCTGTGTTTTTTGTCCACCTGAAAATTTATTTATTATGTTCCACGTTTCTCTTTTGTAATTTTTTGCTATTTTAATTTGGTTTTTATAAAAAAGGGATTGGGATTTCAAAATAATTTCTTTTAAGATAGATTATTTAATTTTTTTTAAGTAATTAATAAAGCTTAAATTATTGGTAAATGTGGCAATGTACGATAGCGAAAGTTTGTTCGACATAATATTTTTATAGCTCTTGTAATATAGTGTTTAGACTGAGAACTTCATTGAGTTTTCCAGAGAAAGCAAGTTTCTATCACATTGTTTACAGACTGTTGAAAAAACGCACATTTCTCAAGTAAAGAAACATGCAAAAGTGACGTCGAGTCTATTTTCGATCATGTGTATCATTTAAGGCAATTTGTATATTAGCAACTAGAATATCATGATCACCTACATCAGTGTTAATTGTTTTAACTTCTGCTTCAGAAAGAAAGTTAATTAGTACAAAAGTAGTCGATCATAGTTGCACTATTTTTAGTTATGCGAGTGAAAGAATTTACATGCATTTTTATATTATTGTCAAGTTTCAAGATATTAACTTATATTTAGATCACCAGTAAGAACTATATTTGCTTTAGGGAGCAAGTTTGTAAGTTTTCATAGAAAATATCAATATTCCCTAAAGATGATCTATAGATACTTAAGATGTAAATCTCTTACAAGCCTCCCTCCTGAGAAGATGCCTCTTTCAGAAGGTGCCGAGATCTCCAGTAGTTAAGTACCGGGCACTCAAATTTCCCTTCCGAGTAATTATCAAGCATCTCAGCTATTTTGAGTCCTGTGAGAGGTTGTTTAAAGGTTTTGTCCCCAGTTGAGGTACTCGGTTTGTCCTTTGACTCACACCTGCTTTTCTTGGCTTGTCTTGCCTGTGATGGCGAGGGGGTGCTGATTTCCGTTCCGTTTGTTGGAAGGTTTTTCAGCCTTCTTTGCCAGGTCATGGTTATACCTGATGGTTTTTTAGCCATAGAGGTAGCTTTTCCTGATGGTCACCTATTTGCCCGTTATTTTCTTGGTTTAGTAGGCTCTTATCTCGCCTTCGCTGCCGCTGTAGCCTACTTTCGGAGTTGTGCACCTGACATGTGCTTTTTCTCCAGACCCAATTTAAGTAGGTCGGAGGTCACTCCTTGTAGGTTTTACCCGTCAGAGTCTGCCTTAGAAGTGTGAGCCTGGGGTCTTTCATTTGCAGGCTGGTTGCCTGCTGGTGTGCCTCCAGTTTCTGCAACACAATCAGAGGATGTGGTTTGTTAGGCCACGACCTCCATTAGTTTGGCTTCACTAGCAGAGCATAAGGTTTTTTTGGGCCTTAGTCTCCACTAGTGATGGGATTTTATAGGTTCGCCCAGTGGTCTTGGTAAGGCTAATTACTCTGAAAAGTCGCCTGGTATCCCAGACGTTTTGAAACACCTGTTTCGGGCACAGGTGACATTCATTCCTCAGTACGGTTCACATGACACCTTGAATTAAGCCTTGTGTCCTGTAGCCTAGACAGGGGCCCTTACAAGGTTCTCTCATCCGAGCCAAATGAATCTGGTTATTTTAGCGAGGTGCTACTCCTCGATCCCCCTCCTTTCCCTTAGTGCAATAGGACCCTGGTCTTAGGACCGGCCCGGCGGCGTAGCGGAATTTAGGTTATAATTACTTTAGCTTTAATTTGAAGTAGACTAAACCCATTTTTTTTCAGTTATTTTTAGCGTCGTCTTTATTTTATTACCGATTTTTATAAACGATAAGTTTCTATGTATGTATTAAATGCAGATTTAAAAACAAAATATTTTTTAGTGCAAAAGTTTTTTAGGTGGTGAAAAATTACACTTTGTAAAATTGTTTACCATCTTGAATTTTTACAAAACGTCACTTTTGATACCAGTTATGAAGAAAAAGAATATTTTTCCGTATGTATTTTTTTTTTCTAATCGGACCATTGCAGCATTGGGTCTCATATTCTATTCAATCCAAAAAGACTCAATTTTTTGTGGCGCAACATATATTTTTAATAGCATACCTTCAGCAAAAACAGGATTTCAGTAACTGTCCGTAAATAACCAAACAAACCATGGCTATTTGGGTTACAGTAATAAGAATTTTTTTCATGTAAAAAAAGTTCTTACATATTAAAGAAAAAATGGTTATAATAAGAAAATCTAATTATTATCTCGCCTCAACATTAAGACAATATCCTTGTTTTTTTTAATAAATCTTACGATAAATGAATGAAACAAAATTTGAAAACGATAATCTATATTACCATTAATATTGTTGTATAAAACCATTTTAAAGGACAGTTCACATAACAACAAAATCTTCTTAACAATACCAAGGTATTTACAATCTATCCAGAGCTTTTCCCAACTTTTTCTGCGCATACTTTTCATAACTGGTCGGTTCGTACTTGACAACTTTTCCTTTTTCATCGTAAAAAATCCCGACAGGATTTCTTACGTAAAAAGTTTTAATTTCTTCGATTCGCTCGTGAGGTTTGCAAAATTTACAACGGCAACAGCAACAGCACCAGCCGTATTGACACCATAATGGAAGCGCTATCATCAAGTACACCAAAACCTTCAGAAAAATATAATTTTAAAATGTCTAACAAAATTGTAAACACGGGGCATCGTAAGAAACTACGTAGACGAATTTAACTCTGTGATTCGGATTTCCATTGTCTATATTTTATTTATACACGACGTTTCGATGAATATAATCTTTGATCATCTTCAGGTGCAAACTACAATCAATTTCTAAGGCTAGGTACTTATATACTGTGAGAAATCACTCAACCTTGAAGTTTAAGAAGTTGGCTCCGCCCAAGGAGGGGGTTCCAAATATTTAGAATTTCAACACTTGGTTTACTGAAAATACCCTGAGTCTGTCCAATAAAGGCAGCTTCAAGGAATTTTCGTTTCTTCCAGTGTGACTCCTTGTGCAAAACCTTTGCTTCTGCCCACTTCATTCGGTGTTGTTTACACCATGCATGTTCGGCGATTCCTGATTTCGTTGTTTCACCTTTTTGGGTATTCGTCTGATGTTCCTTAAGCCTAACAGATAGTGGTCTTTTTGTTTCATATGATTCACCACACTCACAAGGAACTTGGTAAATGCATTCCTTATTTTTTTTGTTCTCCGGTTTTGTTTTACTAAGAAGGCTTCGAATTGTATTACTAGATTTAAAAGCTGTTATAATATTAATGTTTTTCGCGACTCTTCGAATATTCTCTGATACTCCTTTAACGTATGGAATTGTAAGGAATGCATTTGCCTGGTTTTGGTCTTGTAATCTTTGTTCTGTTTGTTGAAATTTAGAAATAGTATCTGTTATAAGTTTAAGGCTGTAACCATTCTGCTGCAGATTCTTCTTAATGTTTCTTATTTCGATTTCCAAATCATGAGAATTGTTACAAATTTGAACGGCTCTGTTATACAAAGTTCTGATTATGCCTCGTTTGGTTGTAGCAGAAATTTACGATAGACTGTTGTTCTGATGTCGCTTTCTACTCGTTTGACAAGTACATCAAGAAAAGCAATTTGACAATTTTGCTCCAACTCCATTGTGAATTTAATGGTGGGTCTTATGTGGTGAAGAAATTCTGAAAGTTGTTGGTCATTCCCACTCCATGTAAATATTGACCACCACTGGCAAAAGCGAAGAACCCATTGGCAGACTGTCATCCTGAGCATAAAACCTATCCTTCACTTGAAAATAAGAGTTATGTAGGTAGCACTTCATCAACTCCATCGCTCCCTCCAGCGGTACGCTGGTGCGTTCATAAGGGGATTCGTTATCAACCAGTCTCTTTCTAATAATATCTAGCGATTCCTTTATCGGGACATTGGTGTCTAGACTTTCGACATCAAAACTGACAAGTCTATTCTCAGGTTCTAAAACAAAAGATTTAATAATATTAACAAAATGGTTGGAATTTTTTACAAATGAAGCGGTCTTGCCTGCAGGCTGAGATATGTTAATGATACTTTTATTGTCTGGACCGGGAATGAATAACATTTTTCAGAATTTCTTCACCACATAAACAACAAGACCCACCATTAAATTCACAATGAAGTTGGAGCAAAATTGTCAAATTCCTTTTCTTGATGTACTTTTAAAACGAGTAGAAAGCGACATCAGAACAACAGTCTATCGTAAATGCACTCACACAGGACAATATTTAAATCAAGGTTCAAATCATTCTGCAACAACCAAACGAGGTATAAAATTCCCCGTTCAAATTTGTAACAATTCTCATGACTTGGAAATCGAAATAAGAAACATTAAGAAGGATCTGTAGCAGAATGGTTACAGTCTTAAACTTATAACAGATACTATTTCTAAATTTCAACAAACTGGAAAGAGATTACAAGACTAAAACCAGGCAAATGCATTCCTCACATACGTTAAAGGAGTATCAGAGAAAATTCAAAGAATAGCGAAAAAATTTAATATTAAAACAGCTTTTAGATCTAGTAATACAATTCGAAGCCTTCTTAGTAAAAAAAAACCGGAGAACAAACAAAATAAGGAATGCATTTACCAAGACCACTATCTGTTAGGCTTAAGGAACATCAGACGAATACCTAAAAAGGTGAAACAACGGCAGAGAGTCACACTGGAAGAAACGAAAATTCTTTGAAGCTGCCTTTATTGGTCAGAATCAGGGTATTTTCAGTAAACCAAGTGTTGAAATTCCAAATATTTGGAACCCCCTCCTTGGGTGGAGCCAACTTCTTAAACTTCAAGGTTGAGGGATTTCTCACAGTATATAATTACGTAGCCTTAGGAATTGATTGTAGTTTGCACCTGAAGACGATCAGAGAGTATACTGATCGAAATGTCGTGTATAAATAAAATATAGACAATGGAAGTCCGAAACACAGAATTAATTTTAAATACATCATTGTCTCAAACTTTCAAACAAACTACGTGGACCTTAAAAAGAAATGGTAAAAATAGAGGCTATTTGTTTTTCCTCTTGTCAAAACAGGAGAGTATGCATAAGAGACTTAGAGGCTCAAGCACGACTTCCCCCTCCTTCAGAGCCATTAAGTATGGGCTCCTAATGATTCAATTGCTTCAGAAAATCCAGAGTAAAATGGTTATCTGAAGACAATGCTGTCACTCAAGACCCCCCCTTCCCCAGAAACAATTTCTGCGTACGCCAAGCATTGAAATATTAATTGCGTAAAATAAAATGCTTTGAAATAATCAGCTCTTGTGCACAGTTACTTTGATAAACAGATAAACTTTGAAGTATATCTTTTTGAAATAGTATACACTTTATTCCAAATTCTCTGGACCATTTTCAATATGGCGGCTGACAATTAAACACAGAAGCTAAATAGAACTGTCAGTGTCAAAAAACTGGTCCGCAGCAATTTATAATGGAGTGTATCCCTATAGCTTAAATTAAATATAAAAATTAAAAACTAATTTTTGTTGTGTGATCTCCTGTTCTTGATATCAAATTTAAAATTCTTTTAAAATTTGCTTGCTAATTTTCGAGATAACTGCTATCAAAATCTTAAAATTTCCATTTTTGAAAGCGATAATCTCACAAACTAAACAAGAAACCCTAGGATGTTGGTTGCCATTCTAAAGGATTTTTTTGAAAGCATCTACATATACTAAGATTTTAGAAACAAAGCGTTTGTACAGACACTTTTTTTAAAATAACACCCAACATCATAGAGAATCTTATTTAGTTTGTGAGATCGCTTTCCAAAATTGAAATTTTAAGAATTTGATAGCAGATATCTCGGAAACTAGATATGGGTACCCTATTATATCATATTTTATACGGATTTTAAACGAGGTATCAAAAACAGAAAAAATAGAATTGCTCCCAAAAATGTCCTCCTCCCCCTCAAAAAAAAAATAGCTACGTCACCGATTAATTTTTTTTTAAATTGAATTAAAGCTAGGGGGTCTATTTCTAAAATATGTAGTTCAAAGTTTTTATATTTTTTTTCTTGACTATATAGTTCGGGCGACCTGTGTGTGTCCAATGTCCGGCGATTGCACGTCAGTATCATTGTATTCGACAAGCCACAAATCGACGCAGTGGATCTGAAAATAGGTTGTAAGCCTCCTCTTCAAGTGGCTAAGCGAATTATAGGAAATTTAAATAATTTAGTTAGTTACCGTCAAAAAAGGAACCCTAATTTCAAATAGACCTTTTCTTTATCTAAAGAACAAAGAAAGACGCATTTACCAAAGTTCTTTAATTTTTTATCTTATACGCAAAAAAATATTATATTGGCAAAGTGCAAACGACCAACATATTCCTTCTATGAGCAGCCCCATACTAGTTAATATTAATTGTTAAACATTAATGACTCTGTATTTTTCGAAAAAATAAATTTGCTTTTAAAACACCAGGGTTAATGCTGAAAACTACTACCTACAAGAAAAATTGACCACTTACCCACACCATAATAATTTTTACAATCTTCTCCACAATATTATACTTCTTGTTCTTATTAAAGTGTGAATTCTTTGCCTCAATCCACAGACATTCAAGTGAACCAAAACTAGTCTTGCTTAGTTCTTCTTTTGTACAATTCCTAGGACTAAAAACAAATAATAATATTTTAATGTTTATAACTATGGAAAAGATAAGTTGGAATACCTAAAATCCACTAGAGTTTTAATAGCATCTTTTGGATTTTCATCCTCTTTCGTTTCGTTATATTTTAACGTATCGTTTTTTTTCTCTTCCAACTTAGTTTCATTTTCGTACGCACTTTTAAAAGATTCATAATCATAATTTTCAGTTTCATTTTTGCCTTTTTTAGATTCTGCGTCACGTTTTTCTGAATTTTTAT
Organism: Oxystoma pomonae; assembly: GCA_963921995.1. Classification (NCBI taxonomy): domain Eukaryota; kingdom Metazoa; phylum Arthropoda; class Insecta; order Coleoptera; family Brentidae; genus Oxystoma; species Oxystoma pomonae. The sequence goes on along the minus strand of OY998166.1, from coordinate 84,791,484 downwards.
AGCTCATAGTTTTGTTAGTAAGATTGTCATCATCAATATAAAAACTTTCATAACTATTTTCTTCATTTCTTTTAACTATTCCATCTTTATTTTGTTCTTCTTTACTTTTATACTCTTTGATATATCTTCTTACAAATTCTTCTTTTGTAATGTTATCCCAAAATGGATCCATTTTCATTTTATTTGCTTCTTTTTTGGTTCTTATATGACTGTTTTTAACGTACGATTGCCTATGGAGTCCCCAGTATTTTTGTGGGTTGGCTTTCTTAAATTTTAAAGCGTCATCATGTTCTTGGATCATTTCTTCTTCGTCGTAAACATCTTCGACATCTGAAGAGCTTAATAGTTCGGAAATTACAAATTCTTCGTTATGGGTCATAGAGATGTTATAAGTTGGTAATTGAACGCAACAACAAAAAATAGTCACATATAGAATTACAAATATTTGAAAACAAACCATATTAGTTTTTTAGGAAAATCTCATTTAAGTTAATGGTTACGTGTCAAAAATGTTTTCTGGTTTCAGTGGAATGGAAAGTAATTTGACAATTTTGCTGTTCGTATTTGACATAACCGGATTCCTGGCAATACAAAAATACCTGCTTTACATGGTTGCCAACTTATGACAGTAAATAGATCTTTTTTAATAAACTAATTTTTAGTAAGTCTTGTGATGAGTAGATACCATAATCAACAAGAGAAAAGTTGTTGAAAACTGTGGTTAATCTTTTCCTGTTTAGATATATTTCGAAAAATATTCTTTTTGGATTGGATTGGTTGTTTTTTTTTAACCGAATTTGCGACCAAGTAAGCAAGGAATCTATTTGCTTAAATATTGTACAAAAAGCGTTTTTGTACAAAGTTAAGTGATATTTCCTCCATGCAAAAACAAGCCCACAAATGTTAATTATTGTTTCTATCAAAGGGTTGGGCTTGATGTTGAATTAAACTAAACGATCTCTTATTTATTTACAATCGGTTAAAGAAGAAAGTCTTTCATTATCTTCTCTTGGCAGAAAAAAAAATTACGTGTCTAACTCACGAAGTAAAGAGGTCGCACCTTTATCGCTTTATAATAGGAAGGTTACTTTTGCTTGGTAAGATTTGTACACTTTGAGATCTTAGGTACATTTTCTGGAATTTGATCTGATAATAGGCACCGTTGAAAGAGAGCATGCCATGCACTTAAACACGAAGAAAAATTAATCGAGATGTTTGGACATGCATCTGCGCTTGTCAGTTCATTATTATTTAAAAATGATTGTTATAAAATAGATTTTAGCTAACACTAAGTAAAGCAATAAATTGATATAGTATTTAGATATTTCTTTTTGATATGAAAGAACGTATTTTAATATAAATGCGCTTACATAAATATATCTTAGCAAGAATTCCTTTTTCTATCAAGTTTTCGAATTGTGCGAACGTAATGAAAGAAATAGTTGGGCATGTAAAATTACATTTCAAAGATGTTAATCTCAGGTAAAATATGAATCGCAGAAAACGGTAAAAATGTTTGAAATCATGGATAAAAGACACGCTATGTAGCAAATTGGGATTGCGAATTCACGTAATTTGTTTTTTGTTGTTTTGTTGTTAGCATAGGTCGTTGACGTGTCATTCTTAAATTTAACCATAAAAGTAAAGTTTATCGCCTTCGCATATAATAAGGAAGGAACTCATACCTATAAAAATATATAATATATATTTAATACAATTTAGGGATTAAATAGGTAGGTTTAATCCCTTTTTTAGGAACTAAAGTGGTACTTTTAATCCCTAATAGATTAAAAAAATCTCCAAGGGTTTAAAAGTTAATTTAATCCCTCAGCCTAGGGACTAGAAGTAAATTTAATCCCTCAGGGATTTAAAAAAATAATCTTCGGAAAATTATAATTAAATTTATCGCAAGTCAAGCCAAATAGCACTTGCTCTTGGCCAAGATATCATTCTTAGCACCCTTTCTTGGAATCGACAAACCATTTGACATAGAAATAACGTGATTTTAACAATAATATTTTCCTAAAGTGCATAAAATAGTACATAAACCTCGGAACTAGAGCGTCATTTAATCCTTTAGCGAGTTGTAACCGTAACCGTCGTCCAAACCGTTCGCCGCGGAATTAAAAGTAGCACTAAGTAAGTAAATATAATCCCTCAGCCTAGGGATTAGAAGTAATTCAGGGATTCTAAAAAAATTAATCCCGGGAAAATTATAAATAAATTTATAGCAAGTCAAGCCAAACGGCTCAATCAAGCTACACCCCCTCTCAACGAAACTCAATTTGGATATTGTAAAAATTATGTACTAATAATGCACTAATTTAGTCCTCTTTTAAAAATTTTTATACATAATAAATAATATGTAATAATAAAAGGGAGGGGGGGGGTATGTGGCTTGGCGCTAAGCTGTAACCCCCCCCCATGCTTAGGAAACAGATTTAATAAAAGTTGATATGTCATAATTTTGTACGATATAATTATGTACTCTTAAAGGAGGGTACTTCTAGTTTACAAAAACCAACGGTTCCTAAGATTTTTGTTTGTTTGTTATGAGGTATGTAGCTTGATATCAAGGTATACCCCCCTCTGCTTAAAAAACAGATACGACTAAAAGTGACTATGCCAGAATTTGGTACTAATTATGACCTAATTTCGTCCCCTTCTAGAAAACTGCCTACTCTCAAGATAACTTAATTTTTTTTTGTTTTTATTTGTATGTAGCTGATATTAAGGCACATCCGCCTCTGCCCAGGTAAGAGATTTGAAAAAAAATAATTATGCCATAATTTGCTACTAATTAAGTACTAATTCGGCCCCCTTCTAGAAAAGTGCTTAATCTCTAGATAACTCTCTACGGCCGAGCTACTTTAGTCCCTAAGTTTATAATGTACTATTTAAAAACTGGCCTACCAGCCAGAATCATTATTGTCCCGTAAGTTTTCTTTAATTCTAAAACAAAAGCTCAAATTAACGGCCGTTTTCTTGTAAACATATCCTACATCTTCTCTTGAGGCTATTTTCTGCATTAAGAAGTTCTACCGCACGAAGCTGCCTGAATTCAGTACGAAGTGCCTCTTCCAATTCCCTTCTAGTAGTTGGGCGATTTCGAAATACAAGGTCTTTGACTCTCCCCCACAAAAAGAAGTCGCAAGGGGTCAGGTCTGGAGACCTAGGGGGCCAATATAGGTGACCTTTATTTCCGATCCATTTTTCGGCAAACACAATATTTAGCAAATTAGTAATGTCTCGTGGATTGTGAAGAGGTGCACCGTCATGTTGAAAGTATAGCTCATTATTTTGCTGAAGTGGCAAATTGTCGATAAACGGAATCACCTGCTCTTCTAAAATTTGTTGGTATCTTTCGACATTTAAATTTCCATCAAACATATATGGCCCAATAATTTGTCCTCTGTAGATGCCTACCCATACCTTAAAAGTGAACCTTCCCTGATTCGCTTATTCCACCATAATATGGGGATTTTGCTTCTTGACTTTTATTTAGGTACCACCTGTAAAATGCACGTTTTGGAGTAAAATCTCGTTGCCGTAATTAGTGCACCCGTCGGGGTCGATAGGGCCTAAACGGCATTGCTGCGTGGAATTCCAGTGTTTCTCTCCATAGCCCTGGTGGAAGTATTCGGGTAGAACCGTTAGTTCTTCCAACTCTCTATCTCTGGCTAGGCTTCTATACGTCCTAGGTCGCGGTTTTGGAAGGGATCCGTATTCTTGTAGATGACGTTTTAACTTCAAAAATATTTTTGAGCTAGGTTGCCTTCTTTCCGGATATCTCTAGAAATATAGATTTAATGCCGTCTGTCGATTTTCGTTACTTTTCCATTTTATCATGTCGTATTTTTCAAAGTTCTCAAACATTTTTATATCTTGATGAAGACGCCACTTTTGACACTTGGGATCGTTTATCATGGCAAGTGTTTTTATTTGATTATAGCTACCTAGATAGGTACCCTAAAACTGCATAGGTCAGAGTTAAACACAGCCTACTATAGTAATTATCAAAAATTGCAGATATCTGTTTAACTACTTAATAAAAATAGGTGTATGACACATCGTTTAACAGGAAATTTTATTACAAAACTATTTTTTTTTTAAAAATTGCGGTATTCCATTTAAAAAAATGTAACTTTGTGTTATATCTCGTGAACTAAAGGCTTTAAGACAAAATCGGTGAAACAGGTAGATTTTTCCTTAAAAAATCTTCAAAAAATGTTTTTAATGAAAATCTCAATCTTTACAAATAAAAAAGTTGTAGAGGGATTTTAGAAACGCACATTTTTAAAAATCACCCTGTAGCTCAGAAACGCTTTGACATATCGCAATGCGGTTTTTAGTTTTCAACTTCTCTTGAAAATCGAGTCCGTAACATGTATATTAGTTTTGGGCTAACTATGCTGCAAAAGCCCAAAGCTATAGAGGCCCCTCGAATTTGGACCACCCTGTACATGTTTTTCCGTGTAATTTTAAGGTAACAGCAAGTGGTTTTAATTTTTTATTTATGGTCACTTTTGTTTTTTATAATTGTTTTTTTTACAAAAAGAGCCGCAAAGAATTTTTTTAAAGGTGGACAGTTTTCACCCACCCGACTTTTCCTGTTACTAAAAGTCACCCGACTAACGTAGCATTAAACTTTTTTACCTACTTCTTATTCTTTAAGGCTATAGTTTCTCCCTAGATTTTAAGTAAAAAAAAATACAACTGGCAACGTCTTGTTCTTTAGTTTTTTAATCTTTTGCCAGAGTGCACGGGGAAAACTAAACATCAGAATTAGCTGAAATTTTGCAGGGGTGATCATCATCAACCGCTTAACTAAAATATCTGAAGGATTTTTTAAAATTCTTAATTATTTTTACTACAAAATAAAACCTCTGGTGCTGTCATCTATCCCAAAAGCCTCAAAATAATTGCGGTTTAGAACAAACCCGATTTACAAAAAAAATAGATAAATACTCACAATTTCCTCTGGATTACATTTTTCCTTTTTATGTTTCTTTGCTTTAGCGAAAATAAAAACTAAGTTTCCTTTTTTCTAAAAGCCTGTGCACTCGGAAAAGAAAACCGATCAATCAATCACACTTCATTGAATTTGGGAGACCCACGCAGTTCAAGTGTTGGCCGATAGATCTACAGAATTTATACGATTCCATGGTAACTGAAGGTGTTTTGTCAACAAACTTTTAATCGGGCCGCAGTGGGACAGAAGAGTATTTTTACGTTTTCTGTCAGAAAACCATTCGAGGTTATGTTTATCTTTCAAAAATGTGTTTTCAAAAACATTGTTCTAAAACAAATATGAAACCAAGTAAAATACTAAAATAAAAGAAAACCATTTATTGCAGAATTACCTGCTAAAAACACGCTACCCAACTACGTATTAAAGTAACTGGGTGTAATGTTTAAGGTTGTATTTACAGGTGCATTTATAATTGAATTGGAAACACTCCCGCTAGCTGATACCGACAACAGGTTAACTTAAAAGCATGCCGATTTAAAAATCGGCTACTGGCGCTAGACGAAATAATTTCGAAATTCGAAATAATAATTTAGACGAAATAATTTCGAGCTTTATTCACCTGTTTTGTTAGTACTCAAGTATCCGTGTGTTTTTGAAACTGAGGTTCTAAAATCTATTTTTTGCACTCCTAGATTTCACTAGTACACTTGCACAACTATGCCGCAATAATTTAAATTAAAAAAAAAAATGGTTGAATCAAAATAAAAACAAAATTATGTGGGGTTATGTGCGCCGAATGTTTCTATGCGAATTCCTAGTAATCCTAGCGAGCCAGTAAAGTTCTCTTGGTTCTTTGATAGACTCGGGGTAATGCTCGCGCAGCGCTAGGCCTTTTTCGGCGACCGCACACGCGGAGTGGTTTCATATTTGTTTTAGAACAATGTTTTTGAAAACACATTTTTGAAAGATAAACATAACCTCGAATGGTTTTCTGACAGAAAACGTAAAAATACTCTTCTTGTGTCCGACTGTGGATAAACATAAATAAAGTCTCCGCGTTGCCATGGAAAAGAAATTCAATGACGTAAAATTTTGCAAAAAAATCCGGTCGAGAAAGTTAAATTGATTTCCCGTACAGTGTTGCTAAAAACAATTCCCCAGATTGTAACTACGACCTTAAAAAAATCCTATTTTTCGTTAGAAAAAAAGTCAATAAATCGCTTTATTGGCAATCCCACCAGTCTGTTAAACAGAAAAAACCCATCAATCAATCTCTTTGGATTTTTTTTATTAATATAATTATTTCTTATTGTTTTACATTTTTTTTTATTGAAAGACTATCATGCTCGAGTTAACTTGGTGATAAATCTTGACCTGTCCAATAAATACTCCAATAACTACTTTAAACTACTTTTTTCTTATATTGTTTATTATTTTTATCTGTTGCTCGCTATCTGTTGCTTTCTACCACGATTTGAGGAAGAAAAATATGAATTCTCAATTCTTTGTGGTGTACCGCACCAGCAACTGTAACTTTTTTACTTGACCTTTTTTTTGAAAATGCGATATTACTTGTTTATAGCTTATTTAATATAACTACTTTTTTCCTACATCATTTCTTTCTTACCAGAACGTGTTATATTATTTGACCTCAAAAATATTTTGGTTTTTTCGGTAGCTACCATTTTCATTTTTTTGACAGGTATCTAAACTCTATGTGTAGTAAAACTAAACAAATATTATGTTTAGTAACCTAATTGACCTTGCCGGATGAATAAAAACTTCTTTGAGGAGTAATATCCTATAGTTTATTACTACTTTATATCTTGTTTCAAAGTTAGCTCGAAAATATGTTTATTTAATTTTTAAAATATGTCAATTTTTTCGAAATTACAACTTTTTGGGTTCTATTAGTTCCATGACGTAGTGAATTCAAATAAACCTTTGCTAATACGAACAATTAAAAATTTGATATATAAAAAATGTTAGTAAAACAATTAATTTATTTTTTTATAAAGTTTTTCTCAAAAATGTCATAACTAGCCGTTTTTGAAATCCAATATAGGGGAAGGCGGTAAATAACTATTATACAAAAATAGTTTATAATTATTAACCCAAGCTTCTTCTTGAAAAAGCATTTAACTTTGAGGTGGATATTTGGTTACACAGGATGCCATGTAACAACTAAAACAAAACCGATGCGTTTTTTTTCCAAGCGAAAGAAAACATTTTTTTGTATAAAAATCATAAAAAAGTGGTTAATTATTGATTTTATTTTAAGGAAAATTTTTGGAATTTGTTCAAAAAAGTACTAAAACAAACGTTTGGAAAAAAGTTTAACTCAAATATCTCGAAAACTAATCGCTAAATTTTTTAAGGCATTGAAAAGATCTTCAAAATACGGTATCATTTGAGGCACTTTCACTATTTAAGGTCCGGATGTGAAACTGACCCTCGATAGGGAAGGATTCTACAAAAATTCAAATATTTGCCACAAAGTTCCCCTTGATTAACAAATCGAAGTGTTCAAAGATTTTTTTCGATGTCGTACACCAACCAATTATCCACCTTAAAGTTGATTTTTTTTATGAAAAATGTTGGGTTAAAAAACTTTTTCTACTGGGACAAACACAAAATATCCTAGCCAGGATTTGAACCCGAGACCTTCCGTGCGGAAGGTATAAATGTATAAATAAACTTAACGCATTCGCGTATATTAGATTTCAAAATTGGCTAGTTTCGATATTTAAGGGAAAACCTTAAATATAAAAATAAAATTAGTCATCACATATTTTTTGTCAAAATTTTTACTGTTTGTATTGAAAAGATCTACAGTTGCTGAATATGTATTTGGTTATTTGCAGTCATCACGTCATGGAAATAACAGATTGATATAAAGTTGTAAATTTGACAAATTTGACATTTTAAAAATATTGAATAATTTGAAATATTAAATATGAAGTAGTAATAAACTATAGGTCATTACTAATCAATAACATTTTCCTTTATTCGGCTAGGTCAATTAGGTTACGAAATATAATAGCATCTAACGGAAAACAAAAATATTTTTAAGGTCAGATAGTTCCCCAATTTAATTAAATAAAAAATCAGCAAAATCGAAGACCCTAAAGTTTCCACTGTTTGTAACTATTTTATGGAATGACTCTAATTGATCCGATACATGCAATGTAATTTATTTGAAATCATGGTGTAGTCGACTAACATCTAATAGGCTGCATTTTTGATATTAATTGGAAGAATTTTTTTATTTTTTTTTAATGACATTTTTTGTAATAATAGTTTCCTATGAACGTGCGGAAAGTGTCACTTTTCTGTACAGCGTGCCTGAAAAAATAAATTAAAGCACGTCGCCGTGCGGAAAAAGCCTTTTCACACACGCAATTTTTTTTAAATTTTCCTCACGCTCGTAGGAAAAATGTCATACCTAACGCGTGCGGAAAGCGTCTTTTCCAAATTTACGGCTTGCCCAAACAACCCACACAACATTGGAGGAATATTTATGTTATAGGAATATTCCATCAAAGTGATTTTTGGGATATGACAGGACTGTTCCAAGCCTATTTTTTGTTGAATTTTCTTTAAGAGTTTGTGATAGTTGTATTTTTTTGGTAATAAGATTGATGATTGAGATTGATTATCACATATCAAGTTATTTCTATGAATATTTCCAAAAAGAATATTTTTGTCAGGATTTTGGCGTGTTTACTGAAAATATTACTATCTTGTGAAAATGACGCGATTTACATGATTTATAATTATAATTTAGTTTAATGTCATCTATTGTAGGTAGATGGCACTGGAATCAATGTTTTCTATGTAGCAGGTAATATTGTTATAAATATAAGACTGCAAAAAGTTATTTAGGTAAACTTTTGATAACTAATCTCAAGTAGTACATCAATTATTGTACTTTAGTGGAAGACTAATGCATATTTGTTGGATATTCATGTGGATATATATCCACTGTATATCTTAGGATATCCACTCGTGGCCATCTGGATATGTTGTGAATCACAAAATCATATCCATGCAATATTCAATAAGAGATATAAATTTGCTATGCGGGATATTATAGTCAGTGCCGAGGTATAATATTCGTATTATAGTCATGTTTCACGTCACGTTTCTATCACATTTATATCACCTGTATTAGCTAGAACGTAACTTATTGCCGGCATGTGTTAGTAATATTTCCAATGGTAAAATGTAACATTCTCTAAGTATATGACTATTACATTACAGGAATGTTTAATTGTTATGTGGGAAAGTATCATTTTCCGGTAAATAAGTATTACCAACTATCCAGGAAGTAGATGTTATTCGATATTAAAATTTTAAATGTATTTTAAAAATTAAATTTCAAGTAGATACCTATAATTGTGTGAAATAATAAATTTACCTTATTTTTTCATTTGTTCAATTATCATTAAAATTAAAACGTATACTAATTACATATATATGAAAATAAATCTATTATGAAAGTTTAAACGGCGGGTTTTTCCAGTTTCATGTGTTTTTCGGAAGCTGCGTGGATATTATGTGGGATTTAACTTGCCTAATTCCACATACATCAATTCTGAATATTTTTTTACAAAGTGCAGTAAGCAAAAAAAAGTCTTTTATTTCCTCAAGCAGAAGCAAGCAGCCAAGAATACTGCAATTTCCAAGATGAAACCTTCTGCAAGGATATAGTTGGGGTTATTTTCTCACAACACAAGTACGCACACAACTGATTAGTGCAGTAAAAAAGGCAACCAAAAATGTGCGCTAATCCCACATAGCAAAAAAATATTGCACGTATATCCAGCGTATATTCGAAAACGGAGAAGGATATTGCCCTGGATATCAACCAGATATTCACCCGACGTACATAGGAGCTCCAAAAAAGATACAATTTACATCCAGAGGTAACCGTTAGGTAACATCCACTGAATACACGTTAGAAGTATATTGTAAACATGTATTAATTACTCCACAAAAATATTCGAGTTATATTTCTATTACACCAAATTTGATGTTTAATGGTATATCCATTATGGTATATATTTATATAGTATAGCCTATCGATATCCATCACGATATACAAAATGTATATTTGTCCAAATTTAAGTTTATATATAACAATGGTATATCCACAAAAGTATATTCTTTTCGTGTCCGTAATGTTTTATTGAGGGTATATCCCAATGAGCATTTTCGGAAACTTCTGGTGACAGATATTTATATAATTATTATAAAGAGGGTTCCATTGATACCCTAGGGTATTTAGAAGTTTCCTACAAGAATTGAGTTTCTATATTTGTTTTATTAAAGGCTCTAAATTGATGGTACCCTAAAGTAACATAAAACTGGCGTTAACAATATTTCCACGGACATCTTTATAAAAATGGAAGTCATTGGTCCAAATGTTATATAAATTGGTGTTAACAATGTTTCCACCAACATATTTATAAAAATATAAGTCATCAGTGACAAAAGTTATATAAATTGGTGTTTGAAATCTTTATGTCAACCCACCTATAAAACCGTAAGTAACTATCAATTAAAGATATATAATAGATTGGTTTTTAAAATGTTGCTATCAACCCACTTATAAAACTTAATTAACCAACAACAAATTTATATAAGATAAGATTGAAAATATTTCGAGAGACACTCATAAAAACTTGGGAACTCACACACAATAGTTATATAAATTGGTGTCTGTAATATTCTTATGAACTCATTCATAAACCTTTTTTGCCCATAAGGTTTTTTCTATAATTTTGTTATTAATTTCTTTATATAGGGATTATAATACAACTGTTTTTAGAACAAAAAAAAACAATTTTAATTTGTTTTGGCAATTATAAAAACAAAACAAACAAGATTTTTTAAGGTTAATTTTCTGACATCAAAAGGCGCGTTTTTGCGACCTCAAAAGGAGCATTTTTGCAAAGGCACGTTTTTGCGAGATACCATACCATTATTATCTTGTTTTAATTACATTAATCTGAGAGAGATAAGAGATCCAAATATTTTTGAGATAGTTGCCGATGACAGATATCGGGATCGAATGCATTTTATACCCGATTCCCACCAGCGTTTCCCATGCGCAGTCACCCTGACTCAAAAAACTCATCACGTGGTCCGACATGAACTTGTATAGGCGAATCTCGCTTAGACCACGTGATACGTGTTTTGATTCGGGGGACCCACCAATGAGAAACGCATAGATGGGAACCGTGTTTTAGGAAGAGAACAATATAGTAACCGTGTTAAGGTCGCAAAAACGCACCGTGAAACGTCGAGCGCATACGCTGATACTGCTGGTCGGCGGCAAATGTGAACACCCCGGAAAATACTCGCCTGTACACCCTTCGACCCCGCAATCTAACTATATTCTTTAGATAGTTACCTCTGATAGTTATGCGGGCTTGAAGTGTGTGGAGGCGGGTATTTTTCCTAGTATGTGTAGTATGCTGGATCTCTCGAGGAATGCATTTAGGAAAAGAGAACAATGGTAACTATGTTAAGCTCGCAGAAACAGACCATCAGTGTTCAACACTGCGGCATCTGTAGCCCTTTGTTCCAAGTAGCATCATTTTTTAAAAGGGTTATAAAATAGTGTTGACGAGGTAAACAGTGGTATAGTTGTATTGTTTTTTTTATAGAATTGTCGGAAATTCTCGCCATTTTGGATTACAAAAATAGGTTTTTGGCCTAAATAAAAACGTTATTTATGGGGTTTCAACATGTGTTTCAATTGAAATATTGCTTGTTAGGGTTAAGAACAACATACAAAATTCAATATTTGTCCCAGAAAGAAAAAAACGCGTATGAAAAAAAAACCGATATTTAAATTAATATTTTTTTTTTTTCGTTTTCTCAAGTATTTTTGGAGCCCATGAAATTTACGTGAGTGTATTCGAAAACTATACAGTACACACGGGACCGCAGCTGATTTTCAGAGTAGGATGACTTGAAAAACAGCTTTTATTTGACTATAGTATATAAATATTCATATTCCTGCTTCAGCTTATCTCACTTTCATTTTTATTTATTTTAGAAGATTGCTAAACACCATTTTATAAATTTTTTTATTGTAAAAAGAAAAAGAATAATACATAACAAACAAAGGTAAGAAAGATGGAAAATCTATATTTCTAAATCCATAAAAACCTTTAATTTGTTATGTAGTGTTGTTAGAACATTTGTAAAACCTTTTTATAATAATCTCTTTACTTGAGGGCTCATAAGGAAGTTTTATAAAATCTATATGTTGTTTTTCTATCCATTACTATGTACCATAAATTTTTATAAGCAGGTGTTGGACAGTTGTTTTTTAAGTCTTTTTTACTCATTTAAGAGATATATTAGAGTTATAAAATTATCACCAACACTAAATAATATAACTTTTGGTTATTTTATGAAGGTTTTATATTATTTGCTGTAACTTTTATATAGACAAAAATGCTCATTGGGATGTAAGATTTGCATTACTGCAATATACTAATACTAGTCCACCTGAAATAGAAATTTGGTGATTAACAGTTAACAGTTACCATTCCTACTGATTTTATCAGGGCAGAACTTATTTTTGAGTGGTCCTAATTTCACAAAATCTTTAAATTGTTGCTAATAGTAAAACAAAACTTTAATATTTTATGCAGGGAATTTTCACAGATAATTCAAGAAAATGAATTATGTATTGCTAAAGTCACTTTATTTGGATAAAAAATACAAAAAAAAATAAAAAATACAACTTTGAAATAATAATCAATTAATAATAAATATTGTTCGTGGCTCTCCATTTAGGTAGATTTCCTGTGAAATCTCGTCCAGATTTGGATCAGACTGAAATGATTACCTGAATTATTTTGTATTTATAAAATGGCCTGATTTTTGGTATGAAAAAAATGGCCAAGGTGCATTTTTTCTGACTCCACCATTTATGAATAAAAAAACTTTAATCGGCTTTATCTACTTACCCTGCAGTCCCCAAGAGATGTAAAGTTACCAAAGATGGTGAGAACAACCAACCAAATTTTTATCAAGTGTTCATCTGAAACAAAAAAATAAAACCATACAACTTATATATTTGCTTTAAGAAGGCTACTAGCAAAGCAGAAAAATAAGTTTTAAAACGATTCTTCTTTTACAATACACATAAATAAATAAAATAAAAATAAATAAATAACTTTAAATTAATCAGCATAAAAATTTTATAAAGGTACAGAAATGTGAGGTTATTTATCAATTTTCTAAAAACCCAACTTAACCCTAAAAAAGGTTGTTTTCGCTCTAGATATAAACGTCGTAACTTTAGACACTGTGAAACAAAAATGCAAAATACACTGGCTCCCATATAGGTCAATGTTTCTTTTAATTTTACAGTATAAACCTAGCTTTAGATAAATCAACGCCTGCTGTTCCTGATTGACATTGACCCTTCTCTGTCCCTTTTTTACGCAGTGCGTCAATGTCGAAAAGCAACATATATCGTCAAGTTGAAATTCAGCCATATATATAGATGCATTTATTTCATCTGACGCCACCATTTTGAACCCACACGAATAAAACAACTTCAATCGCGTTTATCTACTTACCTGCAACAACTGGATGTAAGATAGCAATTCCCAGGGAGATAGTCCATTGTAGTTTAATCTAACCGATATTAAAAAATATTGTTTTTTGCTACAAAACTTCAGAAAACGGCACAAACTAACCACACAATTAGATAGACAAGCTTAGTTCCGTATTTGCAACGCAGAGGAAGGATTTATTAATCTCGTATCTGATTGGTTGAATTCAAACCACGTGGTACACGCGCTAACGAATCAAAATGCGTAGAGGAAAACCGAGCTCGTAGGGTCGTATACACCGCTAAGTGGTTAATATTGAAGGCTCCCTCACTAAAGGAATCCTTTAATATATTTGATCAATTTAGTGTTTTTTCACTAGGATAAGAAAATATATGTAAGACTAGGGACCATTTGCACCGACAACTTAAGTGGCCACTCGGAGAGAATGTGATTCGCCAAATTTTGGCAAGATGTTAAGTCACAATCTAACCCTCGTAAAAAAAAAATTAACTAGCAATATACCAACGATTTTTTACAGATATATAAAACAAGGAGGATCTGGGTTAAGTACATTTAAAAAAAAAAACCATTAAAAAAAGCAGAAAAATGTTGTGATCTCTAATGCTAGAAAAATGTAATTCCGCATTTATATGTGCTAAGTGGGTACTATTCCTTATAAAAATAATATATTTAATAAAGTATTCCATTCCACAAAACAAATATTTGGGCATATTTAATATGCAAATATTCAATGATATTGGGCTAGGATATGTCTGCCTTAAATACAAAGAAACAGATAAATAGAATATACTGAAACGGATACACACTGAATATTGGGAAAATATTCAACATTTTCTTTATATAATTTCTTGCAATAAATTTTATCTAAAAAATATGTAGTATTTTAAATGCAGAGGGAAATATTAAAAACCTTTTTTAGAGAAGATTACGTAATAATTATAAAATTTATATATTTACATTAAAAAACAAATATTTGGGTAATATTTTATTTTAAAATATTAACTGATATTCTGTTAAAAAATGTAAGGCTCATATACCAAAAACATATATTTAGGATGTACGCTAGCGCATATACACTGAATATACAGTAAATATCGGTTCATGTTTCCTTTTTTTTGAAACGAATAATGTTTTTTGTCTAATATATACAAAATATACATGTAACATACAAAACGTATATCCTAATTTTAAATATCTTTGTAATATACAATATCCAAGGCTTGCTATGTGGGAATTTACCAGGTGTGATTGAAAATTTGACGTGCGGTTTGTATAAGGAGTTACAGGTGGAATTTTAAAAGTTTGTTTACGCTAAACTTAAAATATTCAGGTTTTTGTACAAATTTTATGACAATACGGAATTCCATTCCATTCCACCAAACGTTTTAAATATGGTGAAAAGGTTAAAAATACGTTTACATACGCAGTTTCAGCAAATTGAAAACAAATTCGAATTTTTAAATAAAAACACAATGATGAATGTACTTTTTTTCGTAATTATACTTTTTTGCTTTTGTTGTTGCGCCCTCGAAATCGCAAAAGACGGTTATGTCGTGACAGTACTTGCGCGATCAAACTTTCTACTCGAACAGATCCAAAAGGTTTATGCGTTCAAATGTAAACATAGTTGTGGTCGAGACGAGTGGATATGCAACTTGTAGTGCTTGTTTGTGTATTTTAGGTTTCAGATATAAAGATATGGCTATCTTTGTTTGACTTGTTGCTTATTATTCTATTATTATAAAAAAATTGAAAAAAGGTGTGTGTTTGTAAGGTCTACTTTATTAAGAAACACAAAAAATAAGATGATTTTTTTTTTTAAATAAAACCAAAATGACCACACAAAGCCGAGCACAAAGCCCATTCGTGAGCTGCAATTTGACTGCTTCCTTTTCCCTTTGTGATGTGTTCCTTTCTCCACTTTTTAATCGTCAACGGTTCTTAATGAGCTCCTTTAATAAAAATTCAATGTCGAAAAATCTTCTAAGGACCAAAACGACGACTCGTCGACCATTTTGGCCCCATAAGGCACTGCTCTTGTAAAATTAAAAACAAAAAATTCTAACCAAAAAATTTACCAGCCACCGCAACGCCACCGTCTTTAAGAACTGGTGGAAATAATCAGCGCTAGAATACGTCCGCAAATTTAAAGTTTTGGTCGGGAAATGCTTCTTTCCTTTATCAATAAATAACATGACCAAAAAAGAGAGAATGAAAAGAACGACGGTTTTCCGTCATTCTCGAACATAACTCTTTTTGACATCGGCATTCATAAAAAAGGCTGATCTACATAAAATTTAATGAATTGGGCGAGTTTTTAAATCCACCGGTGGATCCAATAAGGTTTGCAAAAATTTATGTCGTTCACCGATAGAGTTCTTAAATCTCTGATGGATTCACCGATTGTTGGCACCGATGCCCACTATTGTTCACCTACTCCAAAGGTTGGTGGAAATGTTTGATGGATGATATAAACTCAAAAACTACCAAATGAGTTTTATTGTTGTTTGATCAAGAGGGTTTTTTTGTGATTAAGGAGTGGCTGCAGAAATGGTCATGAAACTCTCTAATGATAAGAAACTGGATTTAATTTTAACAAAGTGAATCTCGTGTCCTCAAATAAAAATTAAAGTAACACTCGTGGCATATCGGACAAGACGTTTTTGTTTCTCACTTCATTACGACCAGGCCTCCAATGTCTAATGGAGAATCCAGACACCTACAGACCTGTTTCATCTTTATTAGGAATCATCAGGGAGTCATAGGATTATACCTGGCAGTTGAAGCTACGCGGGCACCATGCACACCTCTCGAATTTAAAATAAAAAGTTTGTAATCCGCGGAGACGTAGTACCTGTGCGCGCCACCTGTCGAATAAACCGAGAAACAAAAACATCAAAATTGAAAAGTGCAGAAGACCGTAAATACAGAATCCTGCACCTTTCAGCAGCTTATAAAAAAGAAACCTATAAAAGTATAAGGTCACTGTAACATGATTCTTAAAAAGAGGTAGCGGTCGCAACAGCGCCGCCCCCAATTGGAACTTCATACTAGTTGGCCCTAATTTTCAGGCATCAGCATGCAATCGCTCCGGAGGAGGCTTGTTGCGCAGAACTAAAAAGCCAAAATATTAAAAACACAAAGTGAATCTCGTGTCCGCAAATAAAAATTAAAGTAACACTCGTGGCATATCCGTTATGCCTCTAGGCCACAAATATTTTCTGTAAATTTATTAGGGCGCCAAATTTTCCCTTCATTTTGTAAATATGTTTGGCTGAAATTATTAGTTGGAAATTTGCCATCTGACACCTTCAATAAAACACTATATGTCGTGTATTGTTGTCTAGGTTTTTAAAGCCGCAATAGGCTTCAAAGATCTCCCCACCACTAACAAATGAATCGGACGAAAGGATTTCCAAATAGTCAGTTAAAACCCCAGTTCCTTGGTAGCTCAGTTGGTAGAGCATTAGACTGGTATTCTAGAGGTCCCGGGTTCAAATCTTGGTCGAGGAGAAACTTTTTTCCGATTTATTCCTTCACCGTTTGCCTTCTACGCCACAAATCTTTTCTGAAAAAAAATCAGGTTCTAAATCAACTGTGGTTATATTAGTATCTGTCAATTGCGTTCTTAGTTCTTCGCCGTGGAACAATTGATATCCACCAGTGATGACGTCTCTTCACCAACTGATGCAATCAAAGTCACTTATTATGAAGGTGAATTAAAAACTCGCCCATTCTGATAATTTTGACAATATTTGACGTATGTAACGCACGAAAACAATTACACTAAATAAAATTAATAGTTTTATCACAGTCTCACAAATGATTCTAAGAAACAAAAAAAAAACATTCGCGTCCAACGCCAACGCAACGTTGCGGGAAAAAATGCAACTAAACGTAATATTTTTTCTTTATAACATTTTCGCAACATAAAGATAAACAATAAAGTTAGTCAAATGAAATTTAGTGATATTAGGGAGATTTTGTTCAGGCAGTTTAACGGCAAATTGCGTTACTCTTATGGTTACCGTTACCGTAAATAAAGGTAACTTCAAGCGGTTAAAAATAGAGCTTTTGATCGTAGTCAATCGTTTATCGCTAAACATAACCTTACTTTTTTATTGACTTTTGTTGTTTTTTTTATTTGATTTTGTAACTAAATCATGGAGGAAAATATTAATTTAGTGATAGGACTGGGAGACGGATATCCAAACCTAAATTTAGTCAGGCAAATGATTTTGCAAGATATCTTTGGTGGAGTAATAGAAGAACCCAGACAGCAAAACTCTGTCCAAGGATGTCCAGTGGAGACAGTTTTTTGGACAATGCAGCAGTCCACTGGACAACCAAATCTGTAAAAAATTTTGACCAAAGCATATCCATTGGATAATACAATTGTCAAAATGTTGGACGGCCCTTGGATATCCCAAAAAAGTCTAAAAGTTTCAATCTTTTGATTATTGTACCACTATACTAAATCCAATGGTTATCCATTGGAACGAAATTCTTTCCAAAAGTTATACATTGACTATCCAAAAAGTATCTTTATGGTTCACTGTTGGAAAAAATTATTAATTAAAATGTATATCCGTTGGTCTTAGTACACTGGATATATTTGTTCCAATGGATATCCAGTGGACAGTTTTGTCAAAACCACTCCAACATCGTCTGATTGTCGATCCCCGAGGATGGAGTTCCTAGCAAAGGATGAGTATTAAAATACTAAAATACCAATTAGTCTAAAATAATGAAAAATATTTACCTATAATATACAAATGATTTGGCTAGATATGAGGGAAATGTTGTTGTTGGTAATGAATAAGAAAAAACATGATCCATTGGATATCCAAAACGGTTCGAACAAAAGACATATTTATTACGTCTCTGAAGTTGGCTTGGTATTGGGATTGTGAAATATTACAAGGGACCAAACAAATACTGTGCTATTTAAAATTGAAGATTTTTTATTTAACTCTCTCGAAGGTTATCGGTACCAAGCTGGTAGTGGGTATTATAGGCGGTTTCTGGTACAATATTTATCACTATGTACTCAGGTGGCACAACGTCAAGTTAGTCCAAAATTGATTTTTTTTTAGAAAAATTGAGAAAAAATTGAAGATTTTTTATTTAAAACTCTCGAAGATAATCGGTACCAAGCTGGTAGTGGGTACTATTGTCATTATCACTATGTACTCAGGTGGCACAACGTCAAGTTAGTCCAAAAATTGATTTTTTTTTGAAAAATTGAGAAAAAATTTAAGATTTTTTATTTAACTCTCTCGAAGGTAATCGGTACCAAGTTGCTAGTGGTTACCATAGGCTGTTCCTAGAAGATCATTTATCACGATTTACCCAGGTGGCACAACGTCATGTTCTTCCAAAATTATAATTTTTTTGAAAAATTACGAAAATATTTAAGATGCTTTATTTTAAAACTCTCGAAGGTAATCGGTACCAAGCTGGTAGTGGGTACTATAGGTGGTTTCTAGTAGAATCATTATCACTATGTAATCGGTACCAAGCTGGTAGTGGGTATTATAGGTGGTTTCCAGTACAATATTTATCACGATATACCCAGGTGGCGCAACGTCAAGTTTCTCCAAAATTGTAATTTTTTTGAAAAATTACGAAAATATTTAAGATGCTTTATTTTAAAACTATCGAAGGTAATCGGTACCAAGCTGGTAGTGGGTACTATAGGTGGTTTCTAGTAGAATCATTATCACTATGTACTCAGGTGGCACAACGTCAAGTTAGTCCAAAATTGTTTTTTTTTTTGAAAAATTGAGAAAAAAATTAAGATTTTTTATTTAAATCTCTCGAAGTAATCGGTACCAAGCTGGTAGTCGATATCATAGTTGGTTCCTAGTAGAATATTTATCAAAATATACCTAAGGGGCAAAACGTCAGGTTAGTTTGAAATTTGTGTTTCTTTTTTAAATGAAAAATAATTAGGAATTTTTTTAATCTCTTCAAACCGATCGGTGCCAAGCTGATAGAGGGTACTATAGGATGTTCGAAAAGCAACATGTAGCACAATGTATGTAACACAAAATCAAGCTAGTCCGGGGTTAATTTATCAACCTCCTCTTCCTTCCTACATCCAGTTAATTTTTTTTCAAAAAATGCAAAAGCACTGTTTTTACTTTCCATGCTTTATGCCCTTCAATTTGAATATAAGAATAATCTAGCAATCCCCCCTCCTCCCTTCCAAAATTTGATTTTTTTTTAATAATTGAAAAAAAACTGTTTTTAGATTTAACGTAGTTTGATATCCCACAAGTCATATTTTAATGAACTTTAACAACTTTACCATTCCCCCCCCTCTAAATTTTTTTTTGTAAAAATTACTTAAAAACCGTTTTTAGATTCTACCGAAGAACCTACGCTCCAATCAATTTAATACCTCACAAGCCATATATTATGAAGTAATTATTTTTTTAGCGCAGCCCCACCCTAATTTTTGTTTTTTTCAATAACAAAAAAAGTTGACCATTTTAGAATACATTAAGCATCTAATTAGGTACCTACAGCACATATTTTTACCTGAGTAGGTAGGTACTCACATTAATGCGGAACTCTCATATTATTTTCTATAATTTTGCCACGTCCAACAAAACTACCTCTCTTTCCCCACCCCTTGTAATTTTTTCAAAGTTTCACAGCAACATCAATGGACACTTGCATAGAAAATATTTCTATAAAATTTCGTTTATTTCAGACCACAAATAAGGCCAGAATTGCATTTTTTAAAAATAGCACATTATTTGTTTGGTCCCTTGTAATATTTCACAATCCCAATACTAATACCAAGCCAACTTCAGGAACGTATATTTATTAATGTGCCAACTAGGCCAAGCCCGATTGACATAGATTTTTTGATAAATATTCAATGTTTCGTAAATGCAGGACACAAAATGGACGTCCGCCGGATATAGTTTATTTTTGGTCAGATGGACCAAGAAACATCGTTATCCATTGGATATCCAAAAACTAAGTGCGGGCGGTTTAGGACAAAAAATGGCTGTCCGTTGGACAATTTGTGCTGTCTGGGAAATCGAGCCTCTGCAAACTTATTTGTACTTACTCACTCACTAACAACACACTTGTGTAACCTAAAAATCTTCCACCACAGAATCACATCAAGTTTGGTTGGTTTCCTTTTTGACGGTAAAGATAGTCGCTATTCGACGCTAATTAGCACCAGTGGTTACCTTTAATAAAGGTAACAGCCTGACATAGCGCTACTGCGCCTGCCCAGAATAAAGGTAAGGGTAACAGACTGAAGAAAAACCTCACCAAAGTCTCCCTATTGTCAGATTTTATAAATTTTCCAATGTCAAGAAATTTACAGAAAAATCTTAACTAAAAATGTTACACCAGTCAAGAAAAAACAATGTAGCAGTAAAGGTTCGCTTCCCGACCGCTCAATCCCTCAATCATGATCCAAAAAATTACCAGAAAATCACAATTTATCTAGGAAGAGCCTTTTTAAAAATACAGTTACTTTGTTTATACGGGCCTCTTAAAACGCTTTAATGTAAGGATGAAAAATTTTTCTCGCATAAACACCACTAAAATCACCGCTTTAATAACTAAAGTGATTTTAGAGAGCGGTTTATCGCTCTAAAACCTATTTTAAGGTCGGCATAAAGATTTTTAAAACGGTTTAGCGCATTGCTTCCAACCTAAAGAAATACTCAACTCTGGTTTCACCAAAAAATCTGTTGTTAACTTAGTTGTTTTATTTGTTTTCTTTTTAAACTGACATTTAACGAAGGGCGTATGAACCCTCGGAGAAAGCGATTTCAAACCGTCCTTGTACAACACCGTTTTAGGCGCATATAAACGTAGAAAGTGATGAAAATACAGTCGAATTCCTATGTTGCGGAGGTAAACGCACAGCCTGGTATACAATGAGCTTCAGGCTACTGCGAACATAGTGGGAATCAAGTCTAATTTACTCTCCGTGCCGTACGACCGAGGTGGGGTCGAATCACGCTGCAGTCTTTTTCAAATTTATTTTGTTTTTATTATTTTGTTTTGTATCTGCCTTACTTGGGAAACAGATTGGTAACTTCTTAAGAGAAATAATACATTTTTAAAACTAAAAATGGATGTCTACGCAGTTGCCGAAAAAGTGCAGATGGTCAAATGGTACTATCAAGGGAGACCATTGAGACTTATTCAAGAACTTTTTTTGGAGAATTTTGTAAATCGCCCAGAACCTAGTTTATCAACGATTCATAGGTTTGTGCAGAATTTTGAAAAGTTTGGTTGCGTAGCGCCAAGAAACCATAAAAACCCACTGTTTTGAATGACGAGTAGGAAGTACGAGATGTGATGATTTGCGCTGCAGTGGAGGAAAGTCGAAAGTTAACTAGCCACCAAATTGCCGAAGCAGCTGAAAGATCTTCAGCCACTATCTTACGTGCTCTCAAAAAGAATGGTTATCATTCTTACACAACGTCAAAAACGCATCAAATTTTTCCAGAGGACAACTATCGTCGTATGGAATTTTGCGAAACAATGATAGAAAGGGCTAATCGTGATGAAAACTTTCTGATATCTATTCTTTTCACAGATGAAAGCACTTTTCCATTATTGAATCGCCATAACCCAACACACGTTCGATTTTCGTTGAGGGGAAATTTGCATTTGTATTTTGACGTATCTCCAAAAACTAAATATTTGGGAGGGTATTGTAGGGGAACACGTAATTGGGCCATTTTTTATTGACGGCAATTTAAATGGTCCTAGATACATGGATCTATTGCAGCAGCATATTATTTCAACTGCTAGGCAGTTGTTAGGTGTGAGATTTGGTGAAACATGGTTTCAACAAGATGGTTGTCCTGCTCACAATATTGACTTTGTTAGGGAATATCCTGATATTGTATTTCCTAATCGGGTTATAAGTACACGGGGAATTATTTTATGGCCAGCTCGATCACCCGATCTTGCGCCCAATGACTTCTATCTGTGGAGTTTTATCAAAAAGCTTTTCAAACCATCACCCCTAACATGCTTGGAAACGTTAGAAGGGGTTTTTATAATAGACTCGGATATTGTCTAGCCAAGCAAGGCCTTTTCGAACACTTGCTCTAATTTTACGTATTTATTGACCAAATTCGGGTTTCATTGAACACACATCGCACCGTGTGGTTTTCTTTAATATACTTTATCTATAGCACCGTGGTTAGAGGCGTACTAACAAGCAGGCGTAAGTGTTGGTTGCTCCACTGATAGGTGTGCGGTGTCCCTACGTGTACGTACACTGGTAAATTGGACTTCTTCCGGCCTATGTTCGCAGTAGCCTAAAGCGCTCTGTATAGGAATTTCCCACAATAATAGGATACCCCGTACTATTCAATACGGTTTTTTCTTTTTAATCATCAATATAAATTATTAATAAGGCAATATCTTCTGCAGAAATAGTTGCATCAAGAATGTCCTATAAATTATTTATATGAAATGTTGTCGTTTTATTTAACTTGTGTATTTCCCATCATAGGCCAGTCAAATTAAGATATTTTGTGGAATTAATTCCCGTCGAGCTGGAAATAATTTTAATACCTTTATTCGGTTCTAAATGCGTGTAATCTGAGTTTGCACCATCCCAGGAGCTTAACTTTTGGTAGTCAAAAAACTTAAGCCAAATTTTTGCACTTTTTTTAGTCTTTTGCTTGTAGCTGGAAAACGGTGCGTCGGATGGAAAATAAAAAATTATTTCTGTTTTCAACATTCGATTTTGGCTACAGCACTGAACCGAATTTGACGTTTCTGATGTCATTTGACGCAGAATTTAGTTTTCTACATTACTGAATAGAATGGCATTTTCTGTCTGACGCACCGTTTTCCAGCTACAAGCAAAAAACTACAAGAAACACAAAAATTTGGCGGTTTTTAGCCACAAAAAGTTAAGCTTACCATCTGGGATGATGCAAACTCAGAGTACACACACATTTAGGACCAAATAGAGGTACTACAATGATTTCCAGCTCGCTGGGAATTAATTCCTCAAAACGTGTTTTTCGACCTAATTTGACTGGCCTTTCACCATATACTGCTAAATTAAGGTTAACAAAGAACGACGCCCTAAATACATTGGTTGACCCAACAGCAAAACGTTACGTACCATAACTCTGTACCATATAACTATGAGTAACTTTGAAAATCAAAGAAAATCATGTAAAAATCACGGTTAGCTCTGGCCAAGGCCAATGGCGAGAAATCTACTGCGCATGCCTGACGCAATCTGCTCGCGCCCAGCAGAATTATTTACCCTGCATTTTTTCCAGGCTGACTTGATTAGGAGAGTTATTATCACTACGGCTTTATTGCACTAATGGCGCACTAGCGCACCGAGAAGGGATGGTTGGGTTTAAAACCCGTCCTAGAGATAAAAAAAATTACATTTGTTTGCCATGGATGAAATAAAACAAATATTGTAACAATTGTAGCCCGACCGTAGAATACAATTCGCCAAGGGATTAAAATACACTTTAGTCACGAGGTTTTTATACTATTTTATGCACTTTAGAATGCGAGAAACTAAAAACAAAAAATCACAAAACTAACAGTAGAACACTTAACGGTACTCTAGTTTCAAGATTGACAGCTCGTATTACTGATAGTTGTTGATTGTTTGTTGTTGGCATGGTGGATTCAATCAAAATTTATTGTGCCTTGGAAGTGTTGCTATGGCCCAAAACAAATGTCAGTCAGTTGTTGTTATCAAACGGCGTCACCAAACGGTAAGTCCAGAAAAATCGTACAGCATTTTTTTTTGAAAATGAACATTGAAGAGGCCGCGGAAGAGGTGTCTCCTCCGATGTCGATATGGCATCAGCATCAACCATAGGAAGATCAATTTCAGAAAATTAGACGACAGCGGCTACTGCTACGTATGTGCAGAATACGTCTATAACTAAAAATGTTGCCTCCAACTGTCCACCCTTCGTAAGCCTTGCAAATTGCACCCAAGTAAATGTAAATGTAAATATATATCATAATAAGAACTAGATTTAGGTAATGCATATGCTAATTATTTTTTTCGTTCATACATTTTAACAAATAAAATTTCAATAAAATTATTGTTTAATTTGAAAAAAATTACTTTAAATCCCCCAAGGATTAAAATTATTTTTAATCTTTGACGGTTTAAAAGTGCCCCTTTTATCCCTAAAATGAGGGATTAAAAGTGTACTTTTAATCCCTAAAGTGAATAAACAATATTAGGTCTGTATAAATTTAGCCAACTAATCCGCACTAGTGCTGAAAAGTTACTTTTCCGCACGATTTTTGTATTGCTAAGAATGAAGATATTTAGGACTTATTAAATGATTTATGTAACTATTCTATCTTATGTCTCATTTTGTAGCATTATTATAAAATCTTTGCCTATTAAGAACATTTTTTTTTCCACCCTTGACGGCGTTTTCAAAACTGTGCCCATTAAAATCCCAGCTGGTCCCCTTTTTGACATTTTGCATCCAGTTTTAAAATTAAAGACATGTTTTACCTTTTGATAAAATGTTATTATGTAATCAACGTGCCGAAAATACACACTTTTTTACTGTCTATCTTTCGAAGGCCTATGGTTTGCCAAACCATTGATTTATCAGACCGTGTTTAATAAAAATTCATCGTAAGAACGATTCACCATAAAATCTGTAATTAGTTAATCCAATTTGTCAAGCCGGACTTTGTCAAACCATTATTTTTCAAAAATGCAAGTGACATTTATACACAAACTATTGAACGCTACCTGTACAAGAATATGCGAGTAGCAGCGACCAATGCATCGAAACGCCGCGCCACCTGCGTGTACGCCTCCCGTTCGTGTATTATTGGCGAATGGACAATCAATTTAGCAGAAATTTCTGATAAACGACGGGTCCTACGAATTCCGGTTTTGAAAAATAATGGTTTGACAAATTCCGGGTTTTATTAAAAATGGGTTTTACAATTTACGGGTTTTCTATCAAATGAGTTTGATGAACAATGGTTCGATTAAAAACGGGTCTTATAATTTTCGAATTTGTTATTGAATGGGTTTGAAGAAATAAGTTTTGGATAAAATATTGGTTTAACGAATTGCAGTTTCTATGTGGGCGTCCGATCTGGATATGTAAGTGTGTTGATTTTAATTAAGGTAAACTTGCCAATGTACGTACAACAAAATTTGATGATACTTGATTCACCTTATTACCAAAAATATTTTAAAGTTTCGTTAAAATCTGTTAAAAATAATTGTTCGAACACTCAATACTTTAGGGAGCTGTTTTTAAAATTTTTAGAGCCGTTTTCGTTTAAAAAGTCTAGTTTAGTAGGGGGTGATTAAAAGGGTGTCTTTATTATAATAAAGGACGTTTGGGGGTGAAGAGATGGAGAGGGGGATGATACATTTAAAAATTCGTAAACTTGAACCAAAGCTGCTGCAAACATGCAGTTTTACGGTACAAATTTTACATAAGCTTTTCTAATTTTAGAGTGAATATTTTTTGTCGGGGGGGGGGGGTGGTTGAAGGAATGAGATGGGGTTAACATTTTGTTTTAAGTTTTAAGATTTAAATTTTACTTAATTCTTTCTAAATATTTGAGTACGGGGTGTTTGAAGGGGTGAGACGGGAATTAATATATTTGTAAATTCATAGCTTTTATACCAAAGCTGCTATGAATATGCAGTTTCAAAATATATTTCCTAATACTAAAGAAACATTTGACGAAACAGATTTTTCTCGATTAACTACTCTTCTGCCTAATTCGCCATCTTCGCTACTACCAATTTAATTAAAACTACCCAACCCTCTAATCCACTCCTAGTAAGGAGCTAATTTTGCATCTCTCTTACAAAATATGACATAAAATCGTGCGGCGCTCTACACTGGAAATTAAAGGCGATACAAAGTTGGAACTTCCATCTTTGCTGGAAATTTAGAATAATACTATCCTCTTATGCATAATACAATACAGCAGCCTAAAAACTTCGTAGCGCCGCACGATTTTATGTCATCTACTGAATAGGCACACCATATTCAGTATAATACATTTGTTAAAAATTATAATTTACTTAAAAACTTTTTTTATTTATTTTTTTACCATAAGTTATGCCTCAGGTTATGCACCCCATCATAAATTGTGTATGTGCAGTTTTTTTACAATTTTGAAACAAAATTAAAATTTGTTGAATTTATCACATTGTTTTAAATTATTTTAAACTTTTTTTTTCATGGAAATAAGGGGGTTTCACCGAGGGTTTGACACCCTATTATGAAAAGGCCGTTTTTTATATTTGGAATATTATGGTTTTAGAAACCGCTTAACGTCTTTGATCTCTTACTCTTTTGTCAATAACAGTGGCGTAGCCAGAAATCGTCTTTGAGGGAAAGGAGTTACGCGTTTGAAATGTTGTTGACAAAAAAAATGCGCCGCAGACGAACATTTAAGAAGATTATACTAAAAATGCCATTTCTAAAGGCGCAATTACACAAAAGCTCGTGCAAAAGATCTAAAATTTTTTGCGGGAACAGTTTTGTCAGCTTTTCTTTGAACATTTTGTTCGGGTAAATTTTTGAGTAAATTACTGCTATCTGTTTTGGAAACATATTTTTAAAGATGAGAATAAATAAAATTTCACATCAGTGATCAGTGATCTCAATTCTTTAAAAAAATGGAACACCAACTTTTATTTTAAATTTTTGTGAAAAAGAGCCGACGGCAAGCGAAACATGATTCTTGGCTATCAGTTTTGTCACATGGATTAGGGTTACTTATAATATTTTTTTCTTAGGGTTTTCCCGGATTTTTTTGCCCGGGGATTTTTTGGGATTTTTTTTATTTCCAAGGGTTTTTTCCTAAATTCAAAAAACAACTCAGGAAAATTTTTCTTTTCCAAAAAATTTGAGTTTTTCAAATATCGCCAAAAAACTCAAAAATTGCACTTTTAAGCGGTAATCCGCGCCTCACGACTATGAGGAGTGATGGGGAGGAGATTTTTTTTTAAACATATTTTTGTAACTTTACTTTACCCTTAGCTTTGATTGTTTTTTTATTAATTCCTCACACCAGATTTACCTAGTTAGTTTAAGGCCCCAACGGTTGCTTAAAAAAGCAAAAGATTCATGAAAATGCTGAAGATAGATATTTATTGTCAATTTAATGTAATAATCAAGGTCGATTACTGACACTGAACAAACAATATGCAAAGGAGCAACATTCCGATTCAGAAGTCCAGTCTATTACTGCTAAATATTTTTTTAGACAAGGGTCGGGATCGAAGGATTGTAAAAGTGGGTAATAAACGGGTATTATTTAGACCGAACCTGCTTTTGTTCATATATTTGAGATTTAATAAAATGTAAGTTTTTTAATTTGACTTAATTATTATTGTATTGTGTTTTAAACTAGGAAGTAAAATAAAGAGATATTCTTTTAAACGTAAATTTTTATCATTACATTATTATTTTTTTATTCTCGTTTTTTTAGAACCCCAAAAAAGTTACAAGTATGCTGGCATATCCCCTATAAAAATCAGGTCAATCGAAGTTGCTTCTGAGGTAAAATGTGAATTTCGACATCAAATCGTTTTTCCGTCGGAAACCACTTAATTAAAAATACCTTGTTTTAAAACTTAGTCTTTCTATTTTCAGTTAAGTTCAGTGAATTCCCATAAAACTATAAAATTTAAATTTGAAAGAAATTTCTATACCAACATTTCTTGAAACAAATTTTGCTTAACATTCTCTCCAAAATTTCCGTGAGTCTTTTTGTACGAGATTTTGCTCGAACTTTTTTTTGAACATTTTGCTCAAGAGGCTCGTGTAAATGTTTGTCGGCATTTCAACATCAAAGGAAAGTTTGTCTGTGTAAATGCGCCTTTACACGTTTTGATCGCCGTTCATAAAAATTGTTTAAAACTAAACTAAAATAACAATTAATGACATGTCACAAACCGGAGTAAAAGGACGCCCTTGCATAATAAATTTATTGTGGATTGGGTTAGACTTTCTGGGGGAGGGATTTTAACTCCAAACCCCATCCTGACAATGCCACTGTCATTAAAGGTCTTGTATTATAACTCTGTAAGGTAGGAGAACATTCTCGCCTTTATGTTAGGTATCTAGGCAAAATTTTTCTGTCCGAAACAAAGAGACAGGAAGTAGTACCTACAGTTTATTTTACTGTAGTGAAAAGGCACTGATTTAAGTGACCATGACCCCTCTATCGTGTTTGTTGACTGAATCGTAAAAAGCAAATATTTTCGTGAAGCCGTATTGTATGTCTTTTAAATAAAAGAATATTTTAGAGCAATCCCAGATCAGCATAATCATAACGATTAGCTATTATCTTTGTACACGAGAGGCACTTTAAATAAATAAAATATAATCTGTGTATGTTTTGTTTGAAATAGGTAGGAAATCAATATGCGCATTGGCCATGCAGGGGTGGATTTACGGGGGCCGGGGGAGGGGGGGGGCTAATAATTTTTCATTTGCGCTGCTGTATTACTTACTTTTGTCAACCAGATAAGCTATGTTATGCTACTCGATAGAACGACTTGAGATCGAGCCACTTAGAATATATCTCTAAAGGTACATTTATGGCACCAGTTGGACCGACCTTACTCAGGGCCGGTCCTAGCTATTTTTTGACTATGGGCAAAAGCTTAAGTTGCCTCCCCCTCCCTGCAACTTAAAAAAATAATAAAAACTGCGTGTTTTACGATCTTAATTTTAAATTTTTTAAAAACTTACCTTAGAAACTATAACTTTAGGTCTCAATTGTACAAAAATATATTTTAAAAAATTACCAAAAAGTTTTATGTCAAACTTTAACTTTAACGAACTTTTTAATAATACAAGTGCGAACCTGGCCTCTAACTTAGGGGGGGGGGGGTTAATCAGATTTCAAGTTGATTATTTACCTTAAATTTGTCGGCAAAAACAACGTCGCAGGTGAAAATTTTAAAAAAAGTTAGTCGTAAATATTAACGGTGGTATAGCGCCGCAGGCGAATTTTTTTTTGGAAATATTTGAAATATTTTTATTAGAGATTTTTCTTTGTTAATTAATGAACAGACAATGAGCAATGACGAGACGTTATTTACTTTCTTCATTTTGCCGCCCTCTTTTGTGCCTCCCTGGGCAACCGCCCAGTTTGCTCATGTCTAGGGCCCTGCTTTACCAAACTCAGACTGTTTTGCTAGTATCGGTTCAGTATATAAACAACTCGAAATTGGATTACCCCATCGAAATACTAACCTCCCAGTAAACCCACTTGTGACATCATATTTACGTAAATCTCACATAAAAATATGTTTCTTAAACAAAATATGTAAACATTATGCCAAAACTTTGACTGTAAATATAAGTCATCATAAGCAATGTTAATTTTACGTAAATAATATGACTTTATAAATAAATTCTTAAAATTTACGTAAATACCTATTATATAAAAATTATATGTAATACTTAAGTAATCTAATTTACGTAAACGTTTACATAACTATTACGTAACAATTTGGACATTACCTTTACCTTTAAAATTTTACATAACTATTATGCAAAACATTTTATGTAATATTTATATAATCTAAATTACGTAAACGCTCTGTAAATGATTTATTTTACATTAAAATTTTAAAATTTTCATAAATATTATGAAACAATGTGAACCTTAAGTTTACATTGAAAATTTGACATAGTCGTTACATATAATTTTTTATGTATTAATTATGTCATCTACGTTATGTCATTTTCCTGTAAAATTATTTACGTCAAATTAAAGTTCTAAATTTTACATAATTATTATATAGTTAATTGAACCGTAAGTTTACATTTCAAATGTTACATAACTATTATATAAAACATTTTATGTAATATTTATATCGTCTAAAATGAAAGAAATTAGCAGTTCTTAATAGTTTCTTCCTAGTAGGTAGATATGGCGCTAATGTCAGTATGTTCCCTGTACAGTGGATGATAATATTATACAGACCGCTTCATGCTACTGCGAACATAGGCCGGAAGAAGTCCAATTTGCCAGTGTACGTACATGCAGGGACACCGCACACCTATCAGTGGAGCAACCAAAACTCAGGCTTCCGATCGCCGTTCGCCGCCGTTCGCGGCTTGTATTTAGTACGCCTCTAACCACGGTTCTATGCGGAGCGTAGTCAATGAAACCGTAATTTGGTCAATAAATACGCAAATTTTTATAGCGTAATTTTCTTGTTTTTTGCGAGGTTTTTTGTCACTGATAAATTAGAACGTTTTATTTTCAACTGTTCAGATTTATCAATAACTACGTGTTACAGTGAAAATAATAAGGAGAAGCAAAATAAAAACAAGTCCTCAAAATAAAATAATACATTCTAAAAATCAAAGATTCTCCCAGTCAAAAAAAATTTAGAGCAAATGTTCGAAAAGTCCTCCTTGCTCGGCTAGACAATATCCGAGCCTATTATAAAAACCTTTTCTAATGTTTCCAAGCATGTTAGTAGTAGTAGATCCAAGTATCTAGGACCATTCAAATTGCCGTAAATAAAAAATGGCCCAATTACGTGTTCCCCTACAATACCTCCCCCCAAACATTTAAAAAAAAAATACAAATGCAAATTTTCCCTCGATCAATATTAAACGTGTGGTGGGTTATGACGATTCAATAATGGAAAAGTGCTTTCATCTGTGAAAAGAATAGATCTCAGAAAGTTTTCACCACGATTAGCTCTTTCCATCATTGTTTCGAAAAATTCCATACGACGATAGTTGTTCTCGGGAAAAATTTGATGCGTTTTTAACGCTTTGTAAGAATGATAACCATTCTTTTTAAGAACACGTCAGACAGTGGCTGAAGACGTATCAACTGCTTCGGCAGTTTGGTGGCTAGTTAACTTTCGATTTTCCTCCACTGCAGCGCAAATCATCACACCTCGTACTTCTCGTCATTCAAAACAGTGGGTTTTTTTATGGTTTCTTGGCGCTACACAACCAAACTTTTCAAAATTCTGCACAAACCTATGAATCGTTGATAACTAGGTTCTGGGCGAATTAAAAAATTCTCCAAAAAAAGTTCTTGAATAAGTCTCAACGGTCTGCCTTGATAGTACCATTTGACTATCTGTACTTATTCGGCAACTTCGTAGACATCCATTTTTAATTTTAAGAATGTATTATTTCACTTAAGAACTTATCAATCTGTTTCTCGAGCAAGGCAGAAATGAAAAAAAATAATAAAAACAAAATAAATTTCCAAAAGATAACACTGCAGGTGCTTCGAATCCACCTCGATCGTACGGCACGGAGGGTAAATCGGACTTGATTCCCCCTATGTTCGCAGTAGCCTGAAGCTCATTGTATATATAAAGAGCAAAGATATTTCAAAATTAGAATGCGGACTCTGAGGTATTGACAAAATAGTGGTACCTCTCTATAAGAATCACCTCTTCTGCCACTTAAACCAGCCCGTCTGTTTAACTTTGTAGTTTGCCAATGTCGGACTGTATCAAGCAACCACCGACGGACCTTCGTAAATCATCGACGTTGGCCCGCCTCAAGCTGCATGCTCATGTCGGACTTAGATAGTTTACGCTTTGCGCATGTCATGCAGATTAATGTGACTTAAATTTTACCTTATTAATAACTTATTGTGACCTGAAATTAACATACCAAGGTAAACCTGTTATGTAAAATATACGTAGTTTTTACCTAACTTTCACGTAACATGGATGTAATATTTATGTAAAAGGTATGTCATTTTATTTACATCACATTTATGTAAGAATTAGGTGGGCTCTGCTCATGGCATTATGCAGTGTTTTCGCACATTAATGTGATCCAAATTTTACTTTATTAATAATTGTGACCTCTATGTGACCTTAAAT
Source organism: Oxystoma pomonae (assembly GCA_963921995.1). NCBI lineage: Eukaryota > Metazoa > Arthropoda > Insecta > Coleoptera > Brentidae > Oxystoma > Oxystoma pomonae. Next base: position 84,759,020 of record OY998166.1, on the reverse strand, counting down.
TTACATAACAAGTTATACCTGTTATGTAAAATATACGTAGTTTTTACGTAACTATTACGTAACATGGATGTAAAAGGTATGTCATTTTATTTACATCACATTAATGTAACAATTAGGTGGGCTTTGCGTATGGCATTTTACCTTACTGTGACCTCTGAGTGAACTTAAATTTACGTAACAAGGTAAATCTGTTATGTAAATTTTACGTAATTTCTACATAGCGGTGTTTACTGTGCTAGTACATCGATCCGCTAGGGTAATAAGTTTCCAGGTGCGCTACTGCATTGCCTATGTTTTGTCAACAAGTTTTGATAGATATGTATATTTTTTTAAAATCGATAAACCTACTTGAGGGCCCCTTAGATGTCTCTCTAAAGGTACACCTATAGCACCGGTTTAACGTACGTCCGACCCCACTAAAGCAAGGCTGTGTGCTAGTGTCGGTTAATTCAGTTCGTTTGAAACGGCGACCTAGTATACAAGAGAGCATAGGAAACCGTTGTTTTAAATGGTTATAATAAAAGTCGAATAGCGTGAAAATTTGTAGACTCCACTGCATGGGATTTTGCGCGATTGTCGAGAAGATTTTAGAGTGGCGCGTTTTTTGCGGTTTTTGTGTCGTGTTTGGGTCAGATTAGAATGTGAATACTATTGAAATTTTGGATTTTCTGCGCTGGAAATTTGGACAGGATACATTTTTAAGCGGAACCGTCAGTAGAAGGGTAAGTAAATTTAATATGAAATTAGGGTTGTATTATTGGATTTATTTCACAATATGATCACTTACTTTTCTGGAGTATTAACCAGCATATTTAGGTCCCTTGTAGGTACTTTTGTGAAGAATAATGTTTATAGATGGTGAGGATTCTAAAAATATTGGTTCTTACGCACTAAAACTAATAACAAAATTGTTTCCAAGATTGGCGCGATTATGGCGAAGATTTTAGAGTGGCGCGTTTTTTGCGGTTTTTATGTCGAGTTTGGGTCAGATCAGAATGTGACATTTATTAAAAATTTAAATATTCGCGATGGAAATTTGGATACATTTTTTAGGGTTGTATTACATGCAATATGATTATCCTCCTGGGTTATTAAGAGTGAATGAATTTGTACTATTGATGGTGTGGATTATAAATTATAAAAAGTAACAAAAAACAGCCCAAATAAAAAAGTCCCAAATTAACCCTTTCGAGTCCCAGTTTATTACGACCCCATAAAGACACCCTTTCTATTTGGATAATTGCTTAAGATATTTTGAGATTTGGAAAAGCCCGTGGCAAAAGTGATCGATAGGAGGCAAAAAGGTATTATTTTAAAACTAGACTTTCTACCTATATTTAAGTAGGTATCTACCTATCTAAAATTCATATATACCTGCTTGGGTTTTCATATCATCTGACTTGAAATATTGACCTTTGAATGATCATTTAAACATTCCCAGTAAACACAGAAATAATCTAGGAATTTTCTTTAATTTGATAGAAACTGGGATCGGTTTATGTAAAATATTTCTAAAATATTCTCCTTTAATACTTTATCCCCAAACTCCTCAAAATATGAGTATTTAAGATTTTTCTAATACTTTTCAATTCCTATGTCGTTATAATCTGTTATACAATATGTCTTTTTCTTTGCTTTTGGAGGATGTTTCTTAAAATGGTACTCAAAACGGTTACCTATCCATATTTCTTCTTCCATCCATAAACTTCTTGAGATACAAACGGAATTCTAAAACGCAAATACTTTATAGATAAGCCAAAAAGAATATAAAAACCGTTCCTCTGAGAGAAGAGATAGTGGAGAGGATAGTGGAGCACATGAAAGATCCCTAACCCCGACAAAGGGGTTTAGGTCTAAATCCTTCTAGTAAATGAAAACTGCCTTCCTAGGCGGTGCTCATCAGACCGGTCTGGTCTAGAAGTTGCGAAAAAAGCGGTAAAAATTCTTAAAAGGAAACTGCAAAAAGGGTGTATTTCTTTATATTTAGCATAGTAATACCTAATACCCAAAGCTGATTTTCCAGTCCAGGGTCCCCCATTTTCCAACCCCAGAAAAAAAATGTGTTTTTTAACGAAAAAAATACAAATAAAAGACTTCTTTTTACTCCCGATTTTATAACCAAGCTATTAAAATGTCATTTTTTTTTATAAACAAAAATTTAAAATTAATTTAGCTCATTCATCCTAAAACTACTTTTGTTTGTGCAAAAATGCAAGACCGCAAAAAAATATTGTTTTTTATTAAAATTTAATCGCATTTTGTTTGAAATTTTTGACATAAGTGTCCTCGATTTGGTATAAATTAATATATGCATCAGTGTATGAAACCAGAAAGAAAAAATACTTTTTTATTAACTCAAATTTTTTTAAAAAAAGGAGTAGAAACGAAGTCAATGCTACCGTTGTCTATAGGTTAATAAGGTTTCTTACACACGATTCCAAACTACGACTTTTTCGTGAGTGCTCACTCACATGATGTCAATATAAAATGTTATGACAGTCATGTGACGCGTGAGCGGGCACGCACGAAAAAGTCGTAGGTGGGAACCGGGTGTTATATTTTTGAAAAATCAAGAGCCATCATCTTAATTTTTTACTGTGAGATTAAAGAGTTGGTCAGTATAGCTTTATCAAAGAAAACCTACATTTTTGAAATCTGGCCGCCATTTTGTGTTCAAATTTAATTTATTATATATCTGGATTAAGTGGGACACCTTACTATAAGTCGGCTAATTTTTACTTGATATCTTCCGAACTTTGACAGCCGCCATCTTGGTTTCTGGGATCGGAAAATAGGGCCACCTCTACCGGAAATTTAGCTTTTAGTGTTAGTTATTAATTTCACAACTAGTGGTTAAAATAATGCTTTTTTTACAAGCGTTGGTTTAAACAACGAGCGCAGCGAGCAAAAAAGCCCGAAAGAAAAATAGAAAAATACTTTTAAAAATCTCGAAAAAAGAGCACTTCTTGTAACACACCTTCTTTACACTATAAGTCAAGGCGGCTGGTAAATAAAATAACAATGGGTTTCCATAGCGATGTGCCTTTTTACTCGGTGACGTTCATTGTTGCGACATTTTAATCTTTGACAGTTTGATATTTTGACGATGTTTTTAAATGATTTTTTCGTAAATACTTGATAAAAACTGGTGGAAATGGCTTAATTTTTAGGCAAGAATAATTAGATTTTTCCAATATTACTATTTTCCGCTATTCTCTTTCATTTTGGGTAAAAAACAGACAGAAATCTTTTTTTGTACCCGTGATCAAAAAAAAAAGTTTTTTTGCATCGGTAACCAAAAAAAACATGTTTTAGTTATCTGCAGACAGTTACTAAAATCATGTTTTTGATGAAGGTGTAAAAAAATATATTCTTTTTGCAGCTTTATTTTGAAAATCCCTACCATTTTACTCCACTAATTTTTTTTTATATACTGGACGTTTCGATCCAATTCAGGATCAATTGCCCAGTATAGCCAAAAGTTAGTTAGCACGCACGCGTTAAACAATTTGGGACAAACACAAAATATCCATGTACCTAAGCCGAGATTCGAACCTGGAATCTTCCGTGCAGTAGGCAAATACGCTACCCACTGCGCTACGGAGACCGAAAAAAACCATTAAAATTTAAAACTGATGGAGAATCTCTTCAGCACCAAAGCGAAGCAATTGGTCCTTTGCGTGTTCCTTGTGGGATACCCATCGAATTTAGAATTTTCGTTATTTCTACATATATTTTAATCTTCCCCTTTGTAGTTTTAATATGTTGTGTTGTATGCAAGCAGCACACTTTTAAATAATAAGAAACTCGCATATATATCAACCGCATGTCAACGATTCAGTAAAACAAGATAACGTAATTTGAAACTCTTACTTTCACACCTTAGAAAAATGCTTGCAAAAAATTGCACATAGATATATACAATATAATTACGAGGTAAAATTAAATTTTTCTTCGTAAAGCAATTAAAATTTACAATGAATTTAGAAATTAGAAATGACCAATCAGCTATTGAGTACCGGCCATAATAAAAATGTAATAAATTTTATAGCACAGCAGCAGCAGGTTTTCGTACTCTCAGATCGATCCGAGGTAGAGTAGTGACGTCACGAATCTACCCGCGCATGCACTGAATCCCAACCGGAGTGCTCGCGCAGAGAGTGATTATCGAAGTCGCCATTTGCTCAAAAAATTACTTTTTAACCTCACTTTTTTATTTATTTATTTCAGTTTCAATATTTTTGAGATTGGACAGCCGTTTGAAAAAGACGCGAATTCTCAAAGAAAAAACAGAACAGAATATTATTTAAAAAACTAAAAGTAGTCTAGTAATTTGTACCTAACATTCAAAATTATTTTTATTTTGCTTAAGGTATCCCTCACATTATTTGCTCCTCAGCTCAAAAAAAAAATAGAATAAATGCATAGCTTTTATGAGGAACTACAAATGCGGATTTGGCCTCAAATCTAAGAAGGGGGGGGGGGGTACTCAGATTTTAAGTTTTTTATTTCATACATTTTTTGTTTTAAAAAATGTTTGCATACGCTGAAAATTTTTGAGAAAATACACTAAGAATGCAAATTTTGAGTCAAATTAAACTAAAATCGTAAATATCAACGGTACCATAGCGCCGCAGGCGAAAATTTTAAAGAACAACAGAACCAACTGTCCGAAGGGGTCCAAATAAGAAGAGGTGTGCGCTAAGGTTGTATAATATCTCCGCTGCTGTTTAATATCTATAGTAACAAAATAATAAAGAATGCACACGCTAGAAGGCCTGCAAGAGTTGTTTAATTAAATTGCGGCCAAAAGTTCGCAATTCGGGCTTAACTTAAATAATGGAGAAACCAAATATATGGTCATATCCACGTCCCCGAAGCTAGCAGAGCAAGGTGAGCAAAATAATTTTTTTATAGTGCATAATTAGGTGCTAAGTAATTGCCCCACTTAAAAATTTAGTGCTCTTTTAAAAAAAAATACAGCATGTTTTGCTAGCTTCAGATGAACTCAGCAGAGCAATACATTAGAAATCATCGGAATCAAAATTATCATAGTGCATAATAAAGTGCTAATTAAGCCCTAATTAAGTGCCCTATTTAAATATTTGGTGCTCCTTTTTTTTAAATACATCATGCTCTGCTTGCTTCAGATGAAGTCCGCAGAGCAATGCATAAAAAATCATCGGGATCAAAATAATCATAGTGGATAATAAAGTGCTAATTAAGTGTCCCATTTAAAAATGTAAAACTCTTTTTTTGTAAAATAGCATAGCTTCAGATGAACTCAGCATTAAAAACCGTCGGAATAAAAAAATGTTGTGGTAAAAAGCTAATTAAGTGCCAATTAATTGCCCCATTCTAAAATTTAGTGTTCCTTTTTTTTTTTAATATAGCATGTTCGCTGGCTTCAGATGAACTCAGCAGAGCAATGCAAAAAAATCGTTGAAAGAGAAACTATTATGGTGGATACTAAAGTCCGCATTAAGTGCTATTTAAATGGCCCTTTTAAAAATTTGGTGCTGCCTTTTTTTTAAATGGGCACTTAATTAGCACTTAGTTAGGCACCGAGTTATGCATCATGATAATTTTGATTCCGATGATTTTTAATGTATTGCTCTGAAGCTTCATCTGAAGCTAGCAGAACGTGCTGCAATTTTTTTAAAAAAAGGAGCACTAATTACGCACTATAAAAAAAATTGTTCTGCTCACCTTGCTCTGCTAGCTTCAGAGACGTGCCATATCCAAGGAAAAGAACATCAGAGGCATGTTAGAAATAAACGAGCAGCAAGTGGAACGCGTGGATGTCTACAAATACTTACTCAATGAGAACTGGGACAGCATGCAAGAAGTTCGTGCAAGAATTGAACAGCCCAGATCATCTTTTATTAAAATGAAATCAGTGTTGTGTAGTCACGATCTTAATACTACTCTCCGAATTCATATGCTTCGGTGTTATGTTTTTATCTTATACTAGGCATGGAAGCATGGACACTGACTGAGGTCATGTGCAAAAAGTCAGAGGCATTCGAGATGTGGTGTTATCGTAGAATACTAAGGATATCTTGGATGGGCAGAGTAACTAATGTGGATGTGGATACCACCAAAAAACGGAAACTTGAATATTTTGGCCATATTTTGAGAAATGACAAATATAAACTTGACAAAATTGAAGGCCGAAGAGGTCCGGGTCGTAGAGAGATAATTTAAAAATCTTAAACAGTGGTATGGTGTTATGTATGTATACAGACCGCTTCAAGCTACTGCGAACATAGGGCGGAAGAAGTCTAATTTGCCAGTGTACGTACATGCAGAGACACCGCACGCCTATCAGTGAAGCAACCAATACTCAGGCTTGCGATCACCACTTGCATGACTTTCCTTTGGTATTTAGTACGCCTCTAACCACGGTGCTGTGTGGAGCGTAGTCAATGAAACCGGAATTTGGTCAATAAATACGCAAATTTTTATAACGTAATTTTCTTATTTTTTGTCACTGATAAATAAGAGCATTTTATTGTCAACTGCTCAGATTTATCAGTGACGACGTGTTACAATGAAAATAATAAGGAGAAACAAAATAAAAGCAAGTTCTCAAAATAAAATAATACATTCTAAAAACCAAAAAGATTCTCCCAGTCAAAAAAAAATTAAAGCAAATGTTGGAAAAGTCCTCCTTGCTCGGCTAGACAATATCCGAGCCTACTATAAAAACCCCATCTAACGTTTCCAAGCATGTTAGGGGTGATAATTTAAAAAGCTTCTTCAAAAACAGATAGAAGTCATTAGGAGCTTACACCAAATCTTACACCTAACAACTGCCTAGCAGTTGGAATAATGTGCTGCTGCAGTAGATCCAAGTATCTAGGACCATTCAAATTGCAATTGCCGTTAATAAAAAATGGCCCAATTACGTGTTCCCCTATAATACCCCCCCCCAAACATTTAGTTTTTGGGGATACTGTGCTCTTACGTCAAAATACAAATGCAAATTTTCCCTCGACCAATATCGAACGTGTGTTGGGTTATGACGATTTGACCATTTGACCATCTGCACTTTTTCGGCAACTTCGTAGACATCCATTTTTCGTTTTAAAAATGTATTATTTCAATTAAGAACTTACCCATCTGTTTCTCGAGCAAGGCAGAAATAAAACAAAATAATAAAAACAAAATGAATTTCCAAAAGATAACACTGCAGCGTGCTTCGAATCCACCTCGGTCGTACGGCACGGAGAGTAAATTGGACTTGATTCCCCCTATGTTCGCAGTAGCTTGAAGCGGTCTGTATATTCAAAACTCGTGGTTAGCTCTCTACCGAAGGCTGAACCATGCACTGCGGCCTCAAATGGGCTTATTGTGCCCAGGTATCTACTGAGATTTTGAAAATCGCAATTTAAACATATACGACCCAGGAAACTAAAAAATCCTGCAGACTATACAAAACTTGGTGAAAGCCACTGGTTTGGTGTTAGTACTACGACACTCTTCCGAAAAGCAGTGGACAGGGTACAGATCGCGCTGATGATGATGACATTCGAACAGAGCATGGCACTTGAAGAATCCATTGATTTTTTGACTCTCTACGTATTTTCCCATATCTCTGCGTTAGCAGCATAGAGCAGACGTTATACAATGTAAGCTTAAGGCGCATTTACACAGACAAACTTTCCTTTGATGTGGAAATGCCGACAAACATTTACACGAGCCTCTTGAGCAAAATGCTCAAAGAAATGTTCGAGCAAAATCTCGTACAAAAAAACACACGTAAATTTTGGAGAGAATGTTAAGCAAAATTTGTTTGGAGAAATGTTGGTACATAAATTTCTTACAAATTTAAATTTTATAGTTTTATGGGAATTCATTGAACTTAACTGAAAATAGAAAGACTAAGTTTTAAAACAAGGTATTTTTAATTAAGTGCTTTCCGACGGAAAAACAATTTGATGTAGAAATTCACATTTTACCTTATAAGCAACTTCGATTGACCTGATTTTTATAGGGGATATGCCAGTATACTTGTAACTTTTTTGAGGTTGTAGAAAAACGAGAATAAAATAATAATAATGACACTTATTTATTGCTGTTGCCTGTAAAATGTAATGATAAAAATTTACGTTTAAAAGAATATCTCTTTATTTTACTTCCTAGTTTAAAACACAATACAATAACAATTAAGTCAAATTAAAAAACCTATATACATTTTATTAAATCTCAAATATATGAACAAAAGCACGTTCGGTCTAAATAATACCCGTTTATTACCCACTTTTACAATCCTACCATCCCGACCATTGCCTAAAAAAATATAATTTAGCAGTAATAGACTGGACTTTTGAATCGGAATGTTGCTCCTTTGCATATTGTTTGTTCAGTGTCAGTAATCGACCTTGATTATTACATTAAATTGACAGTAAATATCTTCAGCATTTTCATGAACCTTTTGCTTTTTTAAGCAACCCTTGGGACCTTAAACTAACTAGGTAAATCTGGTGTGAGGAATTAAAAAACAACAATAAAAGCTAAAGGTAAAGTAAAGTTACAAAAATATGTTTAAAAAATATCTCCCTCCCCACCACTCCCCATAGTCGTGAGGCGCGGATTACCGCTTGAAAGTGCAATTTTTGAGTTTTTTGCTGATATTTGAAAAACTCAAAATTTTTTTGGAAAAGAAAAATTTTCCTGGGTTTTTTTTTAGGAAAATAACCCTTGGAAATAAAAAAAACTCGCAAGAAAATACCAATAAAAACCCCGGCCAAAAAAATCCGGGAAAAACCCTAAGAAAAAAATATTATAAGTAAACCTAATCCATGTGACAAAACTGATAGTAGAGCCAATAATAATGTTTCGCTTGCCGTCGGCTTTTTTTCACAAAAATTTTAAATAAAAGTTGGTGTTCCATTTTTTTAAAGAATTGAGATCACTGATCACTGATGTGAAATTTTATTTATTATCATCTTTAAAAATATGTTTCCAAAATAGATAGCAATAATTTGCTCAAAAATTTAACCGAACAAAATGTTCAAAGAAAAGCTCACAAAAATGTTCACCCAAAAATTTTTAGATATTTTGTACGAGCTTTTATTTGAGCATGTTCGTCTGTGTAATTGCGCCTTTACGTCTCGTCTAAACGTTATACATGCTAAAGACGTGATATCGTTTTAGAGCGGAATTCTTTGTTTATTTACAGATAAAGGAAGACAGATTATTGCGCATTATTGCACTATATTCCACGTCTACGCGCACGTCCTATGACCAACTTAAACTGTCTATTGTGTTTACTTCGGAAAATTTATCTCAGATTATCTACAGCACGCTGTATTACTTGGGCTGTCAAAGATTTAACAAGTCATAGAAAAGTTGTTTTTTTTTTATCTGGGGAGAAACTTTATGGTCTTAACATTCCTTGTAAGTATTTCATTCTTTATTTTTATTGAACAGAATAATTCATAGTTGTCGTTCACTATTACTATTTAATAACCACAAAATTGCTGGAAGCAGTTTCTTGTCATCGAGATGACGGGAGAGACTTTCATTTCTTATAGCAAAAACTCATAAACTAATACCTAAAATTAATTTGCCATAAGTCAGATTTAATTTAAATATTGCAAAATGTTTTCTTTCACTTTACTTGTAACATGAAAGGATTCATCTTTAGAAAATTATTAACTCAAGGTGTAATAGTAATTTTATTGTCATACAAAATTAAGTTTTAAACTTGTTTGAAAGAAGAAACAAAAGAAAAATATCTTAACACGGCAAAAGTTGCTAATGACAACTTTGTAAAACATTTATGCATAGTTGAGGTAATATTCTTATTTAAAATTATGTTAATCCCAAAGGCCGAAATAATCAAAAGCAATAAAGTTATTTTTTTCCATACTACACATATTGAGTACTTAACTTGTACTGACTACATTATTTAACCAATTTTCATATTAAAGAGCTACTTACTTGGTACTTATGCATACAATACAGGGCGAAAAAATTTATTGGGAGGTCTCCGTAACCTAAATGTGGAAAAAGTCATTATTTATTGTTGACCCTATCGCATTAATTAACTTTGTAAATTAAAAGTTTAAAATTACATAAAATGGGTTCACACAGAAATAAAAATAAGATAAGATAACATAAGATAAGAGAAAATAAAAAATAAGAATTCACTTTATGGGACTCCTTGATGGCTTTCCTACATGACAGAAAAATAAGATAACTTGACATAACAAAAAGAGGAGAAACTTTTATCTTTTTACTTTATTTTATCTGAAAACGCGTTCCACGCACACAAAGAGGAGACAATAATAGTGACAGTAAAATTCAAAATCGCATGCGCCGAAATTCGCGTTTGGATTGGCTGGAACTGCTCTCTTATTTTATGCTATTTCTCTGTGTGAACGGTCAATTTTTTTTATTTTATTTTATTTATGTATGAACCCAGCTTTACTGAATAAAAGTTTTTAAATCTTGTGAATCACCCTCTATAAAACAATGTTGTTATATTATGTTAAATAATTCTTAGTTATATTTTCTTTAATCTGCTTGAAATATTTTATTTATTGTTGCATTGAAATTGTTATGAGTTTTCTTTTAAATTGCTGCGAAATAGCAGCATTTTCTGCATAATATCTAACTAAAATCTTCCCAGCATTCAATTCCAATTTTAACAAAGTAACGTTTTGGTTATGCAAGCAAAAACCACTTGATTTTATGTAACACTTCATTAAATTTAAGCTTCAACTATAGATGCGTATTTGGAGAAATCGCATTTTTATTACGTCTATTTACCACAAAACCTACCGATAAGTGTTACTCCTAATATTTTACATCATGCTCTTAAAAAACTTTTATTCACATACACATTAAAAAAAATCAACATTTTTGGGGTAGGTATAGTTATTAGCAAAATTCTGTATGGAAAATATTTGTAAAATTAACATAGGTTTTTCCATTAAGCAGGTATTTAATAGGTTCGTGAAACAGGTTATGTAAATGGATATTTTACTAAAAATCCGAAAAAAAAAATCGAGAAAAAGATTTTATGCTAGAAACTTATTTCTGTATCCCTTAAGTGGCCACGTTTTGAAATAACAAAAACTGCATTTTTTTAAACACAACAATACACCTATTTAATTGCACTCTGTGTATATATTTTTTGCTTCTAGTGGTTTAAATTATTTTTTGTAAATGATAAAAAATCAAGTTAATTAATCGATTTATAGAAAGTAAATAGATTATAATAAATCAGAAATATTAATTTCTTTTGCGATTTCCCTTTCTTATAAACAATTCTACAAAGCATATGTACAGGGTGATTTTTTTACACACAAGTTACCATCAAAGTTTGTTTTATAAAACCGGCTCATATATAAGAAAGATACGATGTTTAAATAATCTGATCCAAGATGGCGGAGAACGCAGACGTCCTTTAGAGCGAAACTTTTTTAAAAAGGCCACTATGTGGGTAACCCAACACCTGAAAAAGTGTAGTAGGTACGGGGTAATTCACCATATTTTCCCAACTACATAGCACATTTATGATTAGAGATAGAAAAATAGTTTAAAAACAAAAGTTGCTTAGTTTTTCACAGATTTTAAGAAAATTCAACCAAAATTTTCAAAACGTCATTCAAAATGTCAAACTTAGTCATCAACTTTCTTATTTTATATTGACCACCTTGTATATTTTTTAAAATTTCCATAGATCTTATATATAATACATAATATGTATATATATATATACTATGTAGGGTTTATATTTAGCGGTTCTCGAGTGAAATAAAAAATAATTTGCCATAAGGGCGATGTGTTAGCGAAGGAATAGCTATTTCCCTAACAAGTGCGGAAAGTTATACTTTTCCTCACGCACCGGCGTTTGAATGCACGACACGCCAGCGGAGTTCGATCAAGCCGTAAGTGCGGAAAATACTTTCCATACGCGTTACGTACAAACTTTTTCCTACGAGCGTGCGGAATATCAAAATATTTTGTCATTATTTTAGTTTTACGAATTTTATGTTTTATTCAGAACTAAACTTTAAAAAGCTTATAAAGTTAATTTTTATGGTAATTATTAATCACGGTAACATTGAAAGAACCACTGCTCATGTTGCTTAATGCCATCGTCGACTTCAAGTCTTCCTGATTCATCACTGAGCAACAGCGTGCTCAAGAAAAAGCGTGCTCAACAGCGTGCGTGATAAATTTTTTTTGCTCAACAGCCTGCGTGAAAAATTTTTTTGCTCAACAGCGTGCATGAAAAATTTTTGTTTGCTGAACAGCGTGCGTGAAAAATTTTTTTCGCGCAAGGCGTGCGGAATTTTTTTGTCATACACGGCGTGCGGAAAAGTGGCACTTCGCACGGAAGTGAGTGCGAGAAAAGCGTTTTTCCGCACGCTCGTAGGAAAAAATAGTTTAGATGATTCTTTGTTCAACACATTGCTCTTATGGCAAAGTTTTTCTAAATTTGTTCAATGATCGTTCAAAACCAAGGCAACATATGGTATATATCTGAAATCAGGTCTACCGAGGTTTTAAAAAATATACAGGGTTGAGATAAGAAATTTGATGATGAAATTTGACATTTTGAAAATTCTTTTTAATTTTATCAAAACTCGTGAAAAACTAAGCAACCTTTGTATTTAAACTTTTTTTCTGTCTTTAATAATAAACGAGTTATGTAGTTGGGAAAATACGGTGAATCACCCTGTACCTATTATAGGTAATATCCTATTACTATTAGCTGGCCTGCTGGCCCAACTATTAAGACGGTATTCGGTTTTGATTTTAGTAACGATGTGAAAACTTTTTTTTGATCACGGGTGCAAAAAAAGATTTCAGTCCGTTTTTTACCCAAAACTAAAGAGAAATAGCGGAAAATAGCCATATTGAAAAAACCTAATTATTCTTGCCTAAAAATTAAGCCATTTCCGCCAGTTTTCACCAAGTATTTACGAAAAAATAATTTAAAAACATCGTCAAAATATCAAACTGTCAAAGATTAAAATGTCGCAACAATGAACGTCACCAAAAAAACCATTGTTAGTTCATTTACCAGCCGTTTTGATTTATAGTGTAAAGATGGTGTGTTCCGAGAAGTGCTCTTCGTTCGAGATTTTTAAAAGTATTTTCCTGTTTTTCTTGGATTTTTTGATAAAGGTATTAAAACTAATAGTGTTAACAACTCGCGGCTAAACTGTGCTTTTTTTACTCGCGTTTTTAAATACCTCGCTACGCTCGTTATTTAATTCAACTCTTTAAAAAAAGCACTATTTTAGCCACTAGTTGTGAAAACTACTATTGTTGTTTTTAGTTAGGCCGTCATTCAAAAAAATAAATTGATTACCCACCGTTACCCCATGCCCAGATGCACCGAAAATATATTCGGATTAGTGAAGAACGCTTCGTCCTGTTATGTTATATGTTACTTTAATTCGAATTAGTTTAGCTAATCCATGCTTCCCCTTTATTCATTTATGTGGGATCAAGAGAGAGAAAGAATGGATTAGATAGCCAATCGCGATTAAGTGCCTACGGTGCATTTAGGGTTTAGATAAACTACCTTAATTCGTCTAAAGCGCCTTTCTCACTCACACACAAGCAGAGTGTGTCTTCTTTTAACCTGTTATTAGAAAATTTGATGCATGGAAAAGTCATATAGTGCATAATGAGAAAGGGGCTTAACCCACACCAAACGCCTGTGACGGATACGCCCAATAGAATCGGTCCACTTTTTTGACAATTCTTTGACAGTCTTATTTAGTTTCTGTCTTTAATTGACAAGTCGCCATATTGAAATTTGTTCGAAAACTGAAGCATTACATCGCGTCGTTGGATCGCATCGTAACAAAGAGTCCCAGTAAAAAAAAAACGAGAAAAATAAAGCACACCAACTAAGGTAGCCCTTCTTAGTGCCATTATGGCCATTAAGAAGTCGATAACAAAGGCCACTCGGATATAAACAGGTTCTAAAAGAAAGAAATTCATGACAAGCTCAGAGTAGGTAAGCACAACATGCTTTTTGTCCTTTCGTTAAACGATAATAACGCTCTGATGGTAAAACAAAACGGTCTTATTTTTATTTTTGAATTTCACAGCCTACTCTTACAATATAGATACAGTGCGGACGTTAAAAGTCCCCTCCCTCTTATTAACTTTTAAGCGGATTGAGGTATCACCTTCAAATGAAAGACCTGTTTATTGAAAATACTTTCGCATTGTTTTGACATATTTTTCATAAGCGTCAAATTGACTTAAGGCTATAAGACTACTAACTTTAAAATTTTAAATAGAAAGGGGGATCGAGTGATACCTTGTTCAAAAAATTTTAATTTTTGCAAAAATCGGTTTACCGTTTACAAATTTATCACTGAGAAATTTTCAACTTTACTGGCGCCTATTTAGCCAAAACATCTTGCTGCAACAACAACGTTCTTAGCTGGGATAGCCAAGTTTTTTTGCTAGAATGCTGGGTTACTAAATTTGTTTGCAGGCGTAACTATGTTTTTGACTAGGGCTACTAAATATTATTTTCCTATCAGAGTTCCATCAAGAAACGCTGCTGTTGCAGCAGAAACTTTGCTCAAAAAAGAAGTTAAAAAAAACCTCCAAATCAGTTACATCAACCAAAAAGAATCTAAAAACTCTGTGTGGAATGCTCATCCAGGTTTGAATTTTCGTTATTTCCACCCAAGATCTTTTGTTTTTAGATTCTTTTCGGTTGATGTAACTGATTTGGAGGTTTTTTTTAACTTCTTTTTTGATTTTTAATTGCCCTAGGAGCATAATCATACTGGAAATATTAACACGCCAGGACGAGTCCGTATCAGGTAACTTGGATAAGTACCAGTGCGGAACAATGCCTATTTGTGAGTGATTCAATGTTGTAAATCAAAGTGTATGATGGTGTTTAATGATGTATAGGGAGGGTGACCAGTGGAACCACTGACGAGCTCACGCTGGTTACCCAGAGCGAAATATCGTTTAATCATTTCTCTTTTCGCTTTGGTTATTTGTGTGTTCCTTTTGGGATGCTCATCCAGGTTTGAATTTTCGTTATTTCCATCCAAGACCATTTTACTAAAAAAATTCGCAGTGATGATTATTTTCGACTATAGTTTGGGCACCTTTTCTTACTTTTGAACGAATTCAGTTATCGTGGTTGGTTACCCAGGGCGAAACATAGTTTAATCATATCTCTTTTCGCTTTGATCCTTTGTGTGTTCCTTGTGGGATGCTCATCCAAGTTTGAATTTTTGTTGTTTTCCACCATAAATCTTTTGATCTTTTGTTTTTTAGTTTCTTTTCGGTTGTAGTAACTGATATGGAGGTTTTTTAACTTCCTTTTTTTGTTTTTAATCGCCTTAGGAGCGTAAACCTATTGGAAATATTAACACGTCAGGACGAACCCGTATTAGGTGACTTAGATAAGTACCAGTGCAGAACGATGCCTATTTGTAAGTGATTTAAATTTGGAAATAAAAGTGTATGATGATGTTTAATGATGTCTCGAGCGGGTGACCAGTGAAACCACTGACGAGCCCACGCTGGTTACCCAGGGCAAAACATCGTTTGATCATTTCTCTTTTCGCTTTGGCCTTTTGTGTGTTCCTTGTGGGATGTTCATCCAAGTTTGAATTTTCGTTGTTTTCCACCCGAGATCTTTTGTTTTTTAGTTTCTTTTCGGTTGAAGTAACTGGTATGGAGGTTTTTTAACTATCTTTTTTTGTAAGTTTTCAATATTAATATAAGCCAATATTAATACAAAATTAATATATAGAAGACAGAATATGATAACGTTTCACGGAGGTAGTAGTCTTTGCGTGGCCAGACACGACACTTCTTATTTCTCTAATCTTCTTTTAAGAAAAAAAATCACGAGCTTTTTGTCCACTTTGCTCGTGGGACAATGTTAAAATGTTAGTAGGAGTTTCAGCGTGAGCAAAAACAACCAATTAGAAATAATAAAGTAATTAGTATCTTGTTTTGTTTAAAAATATTTCAAAACCCACATCACACATTTTTACCGGTTTAATTCCAGTATAAAGCGCCTAACGATTCTATATCATATTATTAAACAGACCTCTATTCAGTAAAATACATCAGTTAATATTATTTTGAATTTTTAGTACAGTATTAAATAGAATTGTTAAACTATTGGATTTTTTTTGTGAATAAATAATAATAACTAACCAACTCCATGCAATTGCATGTCTACTAGTTACCTACATATTATTGCTATGTTTCTTAAATTAACTTAAATAAATAAAATAAGTGCATAAAAATTACAAATTTAACTATTCAAAAGAGAAACCTGCTAAAGTGTTATATAAAAAATGCATATGCGGTTGAGACTTCGATAAAATTATATTAATAAAATCAATATTATAAAACCTAAATTTCTGTACTTTCCATAGAATTTACGCTTTCAAACACACTGTGTGAATATCCCAAATTGGGTGTTAAATTCAATTGAAGACACAATTATTTATTGAGAAATCTGTGTTAATATACATGGTGTTATTACTGAACAACGCGCGGTGTTATTCAGTGGTGATATTTCATTCTTATTCCGATCCTGTATACAAGCACAGACTAGTTAGATTTTTAAAATTTTCCTTCATAAAGAAAATCAATCTGTTTGGTAGGAATTTCACGAAATCTGGTGAAGTGGTTGCTTTACGACACTTTAGAAGAAGTAAAAATGATAACAGTAGGGACCTAAAGACTTTCTAAAAAAGCTAATAGAAAATATATAAAAAATAACACCAATAAAATATACACCTCATTTCAAATTCTCCGGACCAATTTTAATATGGCGACTGACAATTAAACGTAGAAGCTAAATAGAACTGTCATTGTTAGTGTCAAAAAACTGGTCCGCAGCAATTTGGAACGGAGTGTAGGTTGGTCAAACATAGAAAATGTAAAATTGTACAGAATACACCTTCTCTCTGTTTGTGGCTTAAAAAGCGGCTTTTTCATGAGTAACTGTTTCAACAACTACTGAATTTTCTTGTACTAATCCTCTCACAAAGAAGTGCCTTAGGTGTATATATTTAGTTATACGATGAAACTCGGGATTAGATTTTAATGTTGGTATTGACTTAAAGGAAGCAATTTCTTCATAAAACCTTTTTATTAATTTTTTTTGGCAGTTTCACTTGCAGCTACTATCTCTGCTTCTGTCATAGAAAAAGCTACTGAGGCTTATCTTTGACTCATCTAGGATATTGCAGCACCAGCATGCATGCAAACAACTCCAGATATTGAACGACCTGTTGTTTTATCTCCACCATAGTCTCAGTCACTATCTAGTCTAGTCTCCAATTTTTCTTGTACCCCAAGCTTATATATCAAGCCAATGTCTGTTGTGTCTTTTAAATATAGGATGATTCTCTTGAACTTTGAAATGTCATGTATGATTTTCAAAATTTCTTGACACAATGCTAACAGCATATGCAATTTTCGGTCTGGTGCAAGTCATTAAATACATAAGGGCACCAACAGCTTCTCTATATGGAAAGATAGTATTCGATTCTTCTTCGCTTGCCTTCTGTGCTGAAGTGGTTGTTTTATGATACTTTAGAAGAAGTGGAATTAATACCAGTAGTAAGACTTTTTAATAAAACTAATCCAAAATATATAAGCAATAACAGCAATAACATATAGGTCATATGGCCAAACAGAAAAATGTAAAATTGTACAGGGTACTTCAACAAAATCTTAGAGCAGTTTTGTCCCAGAGCCAAGAAGTTTTGCCCTTATTAGCCCCCCCTGATTCGGGTCTACCTGTGATTATTCTCACGCTGTTTCTTGGTAGTTCCAAGAGCTGTTTTTCTCTGCGTTTGTTTGGCTTATTCGGTAAGAATTTTTAGGGGGTTTGTCAGAAGTTAATCGCCAGTAACATAAAAGAAAATTCTTAGAATTTTGGATAGTGTACATGCATCTATAGGAGCATTAACAAAATAAGTATTGATTAAAACTTTAAAAAAATTGCCTGAACCTATTGACCTTATTACTATCGCTAACACATATTGTGATAAAACTATAAGGGATTGGAATATTACTAGGTTAACGAATAATCTTGATTTTTTTGTTTGTTCTCCAAGCTTAGAGAAAGCTGCAAAAGCACCACCAATAAAGGTTTTAGATCATATTCACCACTTTGTTTGTGTGAGCCATGATGGAAAAAGTAGCAAAATTCCCATATTTTGAACATTTAGTTTGGCGAAAAGAAAACCTTAAATATTTTTTCATACACTCCGGGATTAAAATTATTATCAATAACACATATTGTGATAAAACTGTAGGGGATTGGGATATTATTAGGTTAACGAATAATCTTGATCATTTTGTTTCTTCTCCAAACCTAAAGACAGCTGCAAAAGCTTTTCTATTTACCAGCGACCACCAATAAAGGGAGTTTCAAATCATATTTACCACTTTGTGTATGTGACCCATGATGGAAAAGTAGCAAAAATCCCATATTTGGAAAATTTAGTTTTACGAAAAAAAAAACCTTAAATACTTTTTCATACAATCCGAAACGATACCAATTTAAATATGACACGTTGGCTTATTTATTATGCCCTGTAACCTAAACGGAAACAAAAAGTAAATATAAATAAATGTTTATTAAAAAAAAACTTTTAAAGAACAAGCTTTTATTAAATGCACTCACAAGTAGAAAATATTTTTTATCTCTCTTATTCCATAATAACGACGATTCACCTAATAAAGAGTTGTATTGCTCTGTAACCTAAGGAAATTTTCAAAGGCTTGGCAAGCACGACAATCTCACCCGTTCTCAGCTTCTTTTGATGAAAGCATTATGTTTATCATTCGACTAGAAGAAGAATTTAGTTCTTTTTTTGTAGTTCTCTCTTTGTCACTGTAAAGTTAAAATTTTTAATTGGCGCCCATCGCTTTTATTATGGTCTAAGAGAGACAAAAAATTATTTAAAAAACAACAAAATGAATCCCGTGTCCGCAAATAAAAATTAAAAGTAACACTCGTGGCATATTCAATTGGGGGCGGTGCTGCTGCGAACGTTACCTCTTTTTAAGAGTCATGTTACAGTGACCTTATACTTTTGCAGATTTCTACTTTATAATCTGCTGAAAGGTGCAGGATTCTATATTTACGGTGTTCTGCACTTTTCAATTTTGATGTTTTTGTTTCTCGGTTTATTAGACAGGTGGCGCACACAGTTACTACGTCCCCACGGATTACAAAATTTTTGTTTTAAATTCGAGAGGTGTGCATGGTCACTGTGTAGCTTCAATTGCCAGGTAGAAGCCTATGACTCTCTGATGATTCCTAATAAGAATAAAACAGGTCTGTAGGCGTCTGGATTCTCCATTAGACATCGGAGATCTGGTCGTAATGAAGTGAGAAACAAAAACGCTTTGTTCGATATGCCACGAGTGTTACTTTAAAAAAATTATTTTCTACTTTTGACTGCATTTAATAAAAGCTTGTTCCTTAAAAGTTTTTTTTTAAATAAATATTTATTTTTTAATTTTTAGATTTGTACCCTAAATCGTCCATTTTAAATCCGCCATATTGAAATTTTCAAGTCTGATAAAAAATTCATATCCCCTTCCCGAAAAACCCCTGTATGACAATTTTGATTGAAATCGAACAACCTAAATCTTTTTCCACTCCACTTCCCTCGTTAGAGGGAAGTGTGTACCTAATAATACCATATTATTGTATTGTCGCCGGAACTATAAACGCATACCAAATTTGAATAAACAGCCTTAATTTTTAGATTTGTAACCTTAATCTTCCATTTTGAATCCGCCATGATATGATAAAAAATTCATAATCCCCCTCCTTAAAAACCCCTGTATACCAATTTTGATTGAAATCGAACAAACTAAATCTTTTTCCCCCTCCACTTCCCTCATTAGAGGGAGGTTGGTACCTGAGAATACTATATTATTGTATTTTCACCGGAGCTATAAACGCATACCAAATTTGAACACAATCGGTTGTGGAGAAGTCAGTTAAAATTGGTTAGCCAAACATGACCGAAAATCGTCCATCTTGAATCCGCCATATGAAATTTTCAAAATCTGCTCAAAAATTCGTATTCCTTATTCCCAAAAGCCCCCGTATACCAATCTTGGTTGAAATCGGTTACATGTTTTCCCCCCTCCACTCTCTCGTAGGAGGGAGGGGTGCCTAATAATGACGTATTATTATATTTTGAAGGCAATCGGATATGTATAAGTTAGTTAAAATTGGTTAGCAAAAGATGACCAAAAATCGCCCATCTTGAATCCGCCATATTGAATTTTCAAAATCTGATTAGAAATTCGTTATCTCCATCTCCAAGTGCTGCAACACACCAAATTTCAACGAAATCGTGCGTACTTCAACTGTACCCCCTTCCACACCCTTCGATTAGGGGGGAGCTGTCAATTTCATCACACTCTATGCTTGTATTGTTACCGCATCTATATAAGCATGCCAAATTTGAAGCCGATAGAATGTCGGGAAGTCGGTCAAAATTGTCTTGATTATTTTAATAAGATAATAATTAAAAAGCTAAAACATACAATTTAAGCTACCTGCCTTAACTGGATAGAGAAAGCAATTTATTGGATTAACTAGGGGATTGACACTATTATTTTCTATTGTCCAATATATGTGTTTGTAACTTATATGTCATCCCTGTAATGACTTTATCTTTATAATATTGTGCATTTACTTGGCACGAATTTCCTTATAGCTCTGGCACAGTAGGTCAATTTTTTTCATATTAAATGTTCCTTTTTGAAGCAGCAATTTAAGAAAATCTACCTGCAACTTTTTAATAATTTTGCTAATTTTAGTAGAATTAAAACCAATAAAATACTTCAGCCAATCTGTCATGTGATTTGCAAATGAAATAAAAATGACGAACGAGAACATTAAACCTAACCCAATTTTTGACGTTTAATAACTTATTTTCCGCTCTGACGATTTTTATAGGAAGTAAGAGAAATATTACAAATAAACACTTCGGTAATTATAAAAAAGTGGAAACGGAACATTATACTGCTAAATTGGTGTTAAATAAGAGCTGTGCTGCGTTGCAAAATATACCAATGGGATACTTTTACTTCGCATGTTCTTAAAAATCTGATTAGCACAACTGTCACTGTGGTAGGTTATAATTTTCTCTAATTTCCATTTATTTTAAATAATTGATTACTAGATATAGTTGGGGCGTTTCAAGGTTCTTTGGGAAATAAACTATAATGCTATACTTAAATACTATTAGGGACTTATCAGCACAAGTCCTGACTTTAATAAATTCAGCATTATTTTTGACAGTTCTGCACGATGGTAAACAACTATTATTGTCATCTTGTTGTCATCTAGACAGACAGACATAACTAAAGGTAATGCCAAACATTATGAAAATTGACATTATTTTGACGTTTAACCTTTATGCCGAACTGTCAAAAATAGTGCCAAATTTAATTTAGGTCAGGCTTTGCCTTTTTATATATCGATCAGTATTGAATACTAAAGGCGTGCATAGCATTTTGGATTAGAGAACATCTATATGTTTTACAATAAAACCAACCTAAACTCACTGTAGATCTTCAACTTTCCATCCTCTAGGAACCAATCCATTCCAGAAATAGCGCCTTATTGATCCGGACCAGATCAGGATCATTTTTGAACTTCTTTGAAGCTCCGCCTTCATTCGGGAGGTCACGGCAGTCGGCCAAAAAGGTCGCGTTCAGCCCGCGTCAGTCAGTTTGCGTGCGAGTTAGAAAACGTTGTTGTATACTGTGGGTCTATTCTTGAATCGAGAGAAAATTTGCTCCCAGGGAGTCAAATTCTCTCGCTACTATGCATCTTGTTGGTCCAAATCTTCGATTTAAATCGGTTTCTCTCACTTTTGCCCGATCTTGATCGAAAGAAATTCTCTTTGTCAAGACCAATAGAATTACTTTCGATCAATATCGGGCAAAAGTGAGAAAAACCGATTTAAACCGAAGATTTGGACCAATGAAATGCATAGTATCGAGAGAATTTGACTCCCTGGGAGCAAATTTTATCTCGATTCAAGAATAGACCCCCTGGTGGTAGGTACACTTCCGGCCACATAAAATGCGTATAGCAGAAGTTAGCTGCAGGTCTGTTGAATTATTGTGCTAATTGCGTTGCTTATTGCAACTGACTTTGACGTTTTCGAATTTCAGGTTAGATCTTTTGACATTGTGGCTACACTTTACTATGCTTTACAGTTTCTTCTTCTGGATACTTTCTTCTTATTCTTACAATTGTAGCCTTGTTTTGTCCATAATGGGCCGCTACTCTTCGAACCAACCAACCACCGTCTAATTTTGCCAAAATTTGGGCTTTTTCAAATTCGGTTGGTTGGGGCATTTTTAATATAAGCGTTTGGCAACAACAAAACCTGACGGTGCATTTTTTGTCAATTTGAAATACCTAAAAGGTTACTGAGTTGCGAGACCCACAATACACTATATAAAATCAGCGTACGCATTTTATGAGGCCGGAAGTGTATATGTGGCATTTAAAAAATGTGCTTGACCATATTGCCATATTAGGCGGGGCCAAGCCTTCCTGGCCCGCTCTCTGCGCACGCCTATGAATACTATTGTTTTAGTTAGATACGGAAGAACGAAAGGGATTTAAAGTTAGGAACACATCAGTCGGGCAAAGTGTTATTTTGACATTGATGACATAAGAATAATAGAAAAAATAAATTTTGAAATAAGGAAAATAGTGTTTGACACTTCCTCACATCCCTTTTTCAAGGAGCTGTATCCGCCTTTGTCCAACCTGCTTAACTAAAAAGCCAGTTGACTCTTTTTCGATTTAGTATCCTTTAGCTTACTATAGCGGTCATATTGACACCCAACTTTGGCTAAAGGGCACTGAAGAGATAAGAGTTAACTGGCTTTTTAGTTGAGAACGGGGTTGGTTGCTTTGTTCAACCTGCTTAACGGTGTGGGTCCAATCGTATTTGTTGGATTTTAAAACTGATTATCCAGCCAAAATTATGCAAAATTACTCGACTTCAATTTATAACGTGAGAAATTACAGTAGAATTTTTTAATCCGAATAAAATGATGGATCATAAAAAAATCCTACCACTAGTTTTTAAAATCCAATACTATAAAAATTTAATTACCAATTATGGAATTTGTAGAAAATTATATATACCTACCTCTTTATTTATTTTACATAAATATTTATATTAAGTAGGCATTTTGTTATGATTGGTATAACCAAAATAAAAAGTTTAAATACCTGTTGTAGCTAAGTTATTCCACTTTGTTAATGGGTGTTCTAAAGGTCATAAAAAATTAATTCCATTAACCAGGTTTTGACATTTACAAGGTCATTTTTTTGTTGTTATAATGAAAATATTAACACTAGTAGCATAATACTATTTTAATGAGTTTCGTTTTCATGTTTGTTTATCTTTGTTTGACATAGGACTATAATTTTTTTGAACAATGGATATAAAAAAAAGTTTATTCTCAAGTTTTCCGATTATAAAGTTAATCCTAAAACGTAATTTTGTATTTGATATAAAGTTTTTAGTTTTGCCAAAATTTTTATCTAATTTTATTTTACTCAAACAAAAAACTTGACGTGTTCGAAGTTTTTTCCGAAATAGTACTTCGTTTCTGAAAACACCTCTGTTTCGTTACTATCCTTGAGTAAAAAAGTTAATAATTGAACTCTTCCCTCTACCCCCCCCCCCTAAATAGTAAATGTTAAATGTTATTATTCACTAGCGCCCCCAGCAATTGACTTCGGGGGGGTTTTTAGGGATAAATAATAAAAAAAACGTAATTTAAAGTAAAAATGTGACCATAACCAGGCATCTCGGTGGGGGAGGGGGTTAACTCCAAAACCCCCCCCTCTCGGTGGGCCAGTGTATTATTAAAAGACACACCTTAATCAGTTTAAACAGTTTTTATAAGGTTTATAAGCTTATGTGAGGTTTATCAAGGTTTATAAGAACTTATGAGTTAATTTAATAGTTTTTTACCTGATCTTATAATCTGGAAGACTTATAGTACAAACGTTTTATTTTCAATAATTCATATATTTAACTTAATAGGTTTCTAAGATTACACGTTTCTTTTTATAATGTATTATAAGTTTATATGAAAACATTTTTATGAGACTTTTGGAAGATTTTATGATTAGCCAGACTTATTAAATTTTAGAGGTTTAAATGAACACTATGTTTTATTAATCGTTTTCTATGGGTCCGTAGAAACATAAGTTTTGGTAAGTCATCCTGTAAATTTTATATTCAGACAAACACACAAAAAATTAAATGCTTTTGGGTGTTAATTTAAAAAAAATATATATACTATGGGGTTGAACTTATCCACAATTTTTTTATATTATATTATAATTTAACAAACTAATAATATTTTATAGGTTTCTATAATTAATTTGCTATTCTTTTATAATCTTACTTGCTACATGGTTAAGGTCTTTGAAACAGACAAATCTCATAAAAACCCCGTTTTTTTCGACCACCTGAAAACTAATTAAAAAAGCTATATTTAATATACTTGCTTACTTACTTAGTTGCATATAATGTTGTAAATACGTGAAATCGTATAAAATAAACAATAACAAGTATTAAATCGTTATAATTTTTTTTTCGCTTACCTGAACATCATTTGTCGTAAATAGTTTTACAAAAAAAAAATTGGCTTATGAAATCTTGTAGGTTTTTATAAACAATGCCTCAAACAATCTCATAGAAATTTATCAAAGTAACATCTCTCCCACAGCCTCTGTCACAAAAATAAGTACTTATACGAGAACCATTTTCTATTAGGTTTGTAGAGCTTATGCAAGCCTAAAATGTGTTATTATATTTTAGTGGGTTAGCGCATCGTAGTTTATAGTTTAGGTTAGTTTGCCTGTACTAATCCATATTATATTACTTCTACTATTATTACTACTACTGGCACTGCTAAAGTTGTGAGGTCATTTTTAATTTTTGAATGTTGAAAGTAGATTTTATTGAATCTTTTAAACCTTTATGAGGAGAATTGTCACAACAAGAGGATTTGTGATTGACTTTAACTAGTAAAAAATTATAAAATATCATAAATTTATGTGAGCATATTAAATCTTATAATGATTTATGTGTTATTTTTTGTAATTTTTTATGAGGATTTTTTTTTCAGCGGTCCATTTATTATGTTAGATTTTTTCATGTTTCTTCATGATGTGACTAAATTTCATATACGCAGATAAGGTTTAGTCCTTAGAGTATGGAACGTTCCCGCGTATATGCGAAACAAAATGCTGCTATAAGAATATGCTCGCCGTGAGACAGAATTGAAGCCAACTTTCCCCAACCAATTTGCCTTTAATTGAAAGAAAAATAGAAAATTTACAGGATCATGGTGAAATATGGCGACGGCTTTTGGGTGTAACACTTGGTTCTCACCTACGACTTTCTCGTGAGTGACTCACGCGTCACATGATGTTAATATGAAATGTTATGACATTCATGTGACGCGTGAGCGGGCACGCACGAAAAAGTCATAGGTGGGAACCGGGTGTAAGAGTGACTGACGCTTCACAGGAAAATAAAAAGTTACTTAGAGGGCATAGCATATTCCATGATACTTTTGATGAAGATTTTTCGAAAACTGTTTTAATCGATTAGTAATGGACCCACCAACACTGTATAACCTGTTAACAGCCCCAAAAATGCTGCAGTCAAAAAGTGAGGTTAGGGTGTCAATTTTTTTTCTTAAATTCAGACGGTTTAAGCTAGAGCAACGAAATTTGGCACATAAATTGGCCTTCCGCCAACGTACCATCGTGTGTCATAAAAAATTACATATGTGGCCCCTAGGGGGCAACAGAGACCAAAATGTGCACCTGCTCATCTAAATCTCAGTCAGTTGGTAGTACATACTATTACCTACAAGTCTATACCTACTATATAGGTTTATATAAAAATTATGTTACACTTATCTTGCAGCCAATGTCAACAAAAACGCACCACCAGGGGTGTAGTGGACCATTTCTGAATTTTAAATACCCCCAACTTTGCTTCAACCTCTAGGGGCTGTAAGGGGACAAAATCTAATTTTCACTATTTTGATATTTCAGAAAACACTCCATATGCATATTTAAAACTCATGAATTTTGTGTAACAAATATAATGAAATATAAAAATCTCAAACCTCAGGGGCGACCCCTACATAGGGGCTAAAGGGCTAAAAATATTAAATCTCGACCAAATTGTTCAAAATTTACAATAGTAATAATAATAATAATATACCAAATTCAAAAAGTCCAAAATTTTTTGGAAATTACAAATTTGAGTCAAAACACTTACATTTTAAGAGGATTTACTTTTTACATTTATCCCAGCCCCTATGGGCTATACGGGGGGAAGATTTTTACCATTTATATATTCCAGAAAACGTGTGCATATGGAGTGCTTACTGGAATTGAGAAATGGTCCATTGAACCCCTAGTGGTGCATTTTGGTTGACATAGGGTGAAAGATAAGTGAAATATAATTTTTGGATTTAAATCGACAAAATTTTTAGCCCCTAACCTAGGGGCCTTGTTAACAGCTATGAAAATTTTTTGGTACAGTAGACTTGTAGGTAATAGTATGAACTACGAACTGACTAAGATTCAGACGTGCCGGTATATTAGTATAGAAGGCATGAGCCACCCTAACCCTACTTTTTGTTGACTGCAGCATTTTTGAGGCTGTTAATAGGTTAGGCAGTGTTGGACCCACCAAGTAAGTAGTATTCGATTAAAATAAGTTTCATAAAATTTTCATCAAAAGGTTCACGGAAGCCAAATTTTCTACGTATGCCCCCTAATTAAAAATATATCGCTAAATAATTATTTAAAAATAGAGAATCGTGTAAAAAAAGCAGTTTACGCACCAGATTCCTTTAAAAATTCTTTAGTTATGAGCGTTAGTATTTTAGTAGATTTTAGGGTAGGTTTGCCCAAATTGCGGTCGGTCGCCATTCGTTTGGTTTCATTATGCTTTATTTTGCATGCCGATTTCCGAAAGATTCCCTACTATAAAAGATTTAGCGATCTATTGCATAATTGCTTTTATCTGGTACCTAATTGTTTAAAATTAAAGCACTTGCAATTAATTGTAAGAAACACCGTTAACATGTTAGCCTACTCGTAACGCTAAAACCTATCATATTACCGTTTTTTTTTTCACGCGGAGTTACCATGTCACAATGAAGTGATGATATTCATAGACCATTGTTTAATTATTTTTATTGTTTTTACAAGAAACACACTTTCATTGTAGGGTTTACATTTTTAATAAAATCATTTTATTCTTTGGACCATTGTAGCTGCTGTTATCTAGATACGATGGTGCCGTTTTTGAGGAAGTAAGTGCAATGTTAGTTTTCTTTGTTTTTTTAGTTAGTTAAGTATATACTTATTTAGTTTAAATTGAAGGTCCTGTATACAATTTTTGACATTTACAGTGGGATTTACTAAGATCTAAAATAGTACCCCCCACAGGTCTAAATTTTACAGCTGTGGGGGTACTAAACTTTAAAATAAACTTTCAAAAAACACTCACCCATACAGAAAGACACAAAGTTATTGATTATTTTTTATTCTTATTGCAAAATACCACTGAAAAACTGCTTCTTTTTCTCAAAATATACCATATTTTAGGAGAAAATGCCCTAAAACTAATATTTTTTGACAGGTTTCAAAATGGCAAATGGGGAATACGCCAAAAATTTGGCACATAATAGCTTCATTATTTGTGTTTGAGGTTATAAAGGTGATTTTTTAGACCACCTCAGGGGGGTGGTTTAAATTTATAGCCCCCAGAAAGGATTTGATAATAATTACCTTATTTAAAATCCCAAGTTGTTCATTACCCAATAAAACACCTGCAATTTTGTCCAGAAAAACGCCAAATTTTGAACCCGTCTTCAGCACAAGAAATATATTTATGAGGGCACTACAAGGCAAAACAAACATAAGTGAAGGTCACTGATTATGCACGAAAAATATACCAAACAAAAAAACCCAAAACAACTACATTAGTTTATTTACAAACTGAAGGTAGAACATTGAGGTTATCTAAAAGCTCAGTCAAAAAAAAACTTTTCTTAGTCAAAACCCACTCATTTTTAAAGCTGTAGCTTTCATCAGTAGAGGTTGGTACAAGTCAAGATGCAAGCAGAGGTAAAAGATCTGAACTCGCTCTTTGTGATTGAACGCGGCGCTAATATTTTTGAACCGACATTTCGAGAGTGACGGAAATGTAAAAAAACTTGCATTAAGTTTTTTAATGCATTTCGTAAATAAAAACACCTTTTAAATAAATACAAAATTAACCTCCTCCTTATTTTATTATTACCTATCTAAATCGTTGTGTGACATCAAGTATTAATTGGAAAAATTAATTATGAAGGGTAAGTTTTAATTAGAGTGACATATAACCCCAATTTTAATTTATTCTACAGAGTGTTTACTATTTAAACCCCGCGTGGGTTTAAATTTTTTAATATCCTTTTCTTCTAAATTGAAACTTTCTTCTTAAATCCAACCAAAGATTATGTTAAGATGATTATACAATAAACAAATTGATTAAAATTCTTTTATAAATCAAACTATTTCCAAAACTCAAAGAAGTTTGGTTTAAAATGCTTAAAACCAAAAATTTCACTTAAACCTAGGACCGTTCTGAAATAGACTTTTTAGTAAATCCCACCGTATATGTCTAAATTTGACATTTGCAAAGACAATTATAGCTTTTGTCAAAGACTCAAAAAACCCGGTACCTACGGAAAACCTCTGACATGTATCGGCAGTTAAGATTTCCCTCATCAGAGGTCTCAAAACCAGACAATTGTAGGTTAAACCATGGTCAAACTGAAAAGCGGTAACGACCATCACATGACTTGAAGGTGGGACCTCTACAGTAACCCAACAAATATTAGACATTTAACGGCGCAAGAACAATCCAGAGATAATATAAATTTGTCAATCGATTTCAATACGTCATCTACCACTCATTATCTATCTCTGGTTTCTTTACTGTATTCTCCTGTTCACAGATTGCGCCGCGAATCATTGGGGATTAGGGTCACTGGATCCTAAAACCTGCGGCTGGGACCGCAGGTCTCAGGATCCAGTGACCCTATGGGGGATTGTTTATTTATCACCTAGGTGATCGAATTGAGAGCAGTGACAACTAGTCAAATGGCCATACACACAGACCACTTAAGGGTTCTAAAAAGTAGCTTTTCACCAAAGGAAAAATTATTAAATAAAACACAAAAACCAGGCCGACGAACTCCAAAACAAAACGACAAAACTAAGGTTATGAAGAATGTCAGGCAGACACACTGACATTGGTTAGTTGCAAATACAGTGAGTCGACCAATTTCGATGTTTGCATGGCATAAATTTTTTTTCCTGGTAAGGGGTGTTACCTAGGTATATATGCTAGATCTCTCTTAGCCGAATACATTTAGGAAAGGAGAACACTAGAAACTATGCCTAGGGTAAGCTCACAAAAAAAAGACGTGGGTGGTTAATTTTGATGGTGGCGGTATCTATAATATAACCATTTAAGTACTTTTTGATGCTAGGCATATAACTAATATTGATAGGTAACCAGTATAGTCCATGTTTTTACATTTCCGCATGTTTTAGCTTTAGAGGAAAATAATACTCAATTTGTTTTTTATTAGAGGAAGAGGATTACAAAGCTTATTAATACAATCTAGAGAGTTTTTGAAATTAGGTGTCCATTATTTGGAAAATTACAAATATTTCCAATTTAGTTTTACAGGTCTCTATAAAGGGTATTTCTGACTGTTTCTGACGTAATATGGGCGCGCCAATTTTGAAACACCACAAAAGCTAAAACAGTTTTTTTCAAAAAATAAACAAAATTTTAAAAAAGTACCAAGATTTGATGGAAAAACATAATCCAATAAACAATTTAGGCAAAATTTCAGGCCATTTGGAAGTCCCGTTTCCGAGAAACATGCGGAAAAAGAATTGCCTAATAAACGGACCCAACAGCGTTGCCGGTTTAACGATGTAATTGGGCCGTTAAAATAAAAGTAAATTTAACGCATTGGTAACGAGGCCCGCTTTGCGATGTTTGCAATCGTTGCGTACATTGCTGGACCGTAACGCTGAGAGTGGAATCAGTTTTTCTGTAATCGCATCTCAAATCAATCAAAATCAAATCAATCAAAAATAAATCTTATTGACAAAGCAAAAAATTCAAACTTCAAAGTTATACTTATAGCCAAGCATCACAATAAAAAACACACATTCTGAAAGGCAGGTTAAAAATATTGAGCAAACTAATTATACATTAAAGTTAAAGGACTTTGTTACCAACATTTAAAATAAAATTAAAATACACACTTTAACAACATTAATTTTTTTTAAAAAAATACCAAAAACATGAGTAACATAGTTAAAGCATCTAAAAAAAATATAGAGGTACTTAGAAATATAATATACACTCGATTTAAAACTATAATTCATAAAATTCTCCTAGGCTGTAATATGCTTTGGCAGCTAGATACTTTTTTACACGAAGACGAAAACATTTACGGTGGGATTTACTAAAAGGGTTTAGTCTATTTAAAATTGTCCTAAGTTAATGTTTGGTTTTATGCATTTTAAACCAACCCTCCTTGAGTTTTGGACATAGATTGATTTATAAGAAGAATTCTAATAAATTTGTTTATTGACTAATCATCTTAACTCAATCTTTTATTGGATTTAAGAAGAAATTTTCAAATTAGAAGAAAAGAAAATTCAAAAATTTAAACCCACGCGGGTTTAAATACTCTGTAGAACAAATTAAAAATGGGATTATATGTCACTCTAATTAAAACTTACCCTTGTTAATTAATTTTTCCAATTAATACTTGATGTCACGCAACGATTTAGATGGGTAATAATAGAAATAGCGAGTAGATTAATTTTGTATTTATTTAAAAGGTGTTTTTATTTATGAAATGTATCAAAAAACTTAAATGCAAGTTTTGTTTATATTTCTGTCACTGTCGAAATGTCAATTTCAAAATATATTAGCTGCCTTCAAATCACAAACAGCGAGTTTGTATCTCTTACCTCTGTTTGTACCTTGTCTTGCACCAACCTCTACTGATGAAAGCTACAGCTTTTAATGAGTGGGCTTTGAGTAAGGAAAGTTTTCTTGACTGATGACCATCACCCAGAGGTGGTCTAAAAAATTACCAACTTTATAACCTCAAACACAGATAATGAAGCTATTATGTGCCAAATTTTTGGCGAATTCATAATTTGCCATTTTGAAACCTATCAAAAAAATTTAGTTTTAGGGCATTTTCTCCTAAAATATGGTATATTTTGAGAAAAAAGCAGTTTTTCTGTGGCATTTTGCAATAACAATACAAAATATTCAATAACTTTGTGATTTTTCTGTATGGGTAAGTGTTTTTTTAAAATTGGTTTTAAAATTTATTACCCCCCACGGGTGTAAATATTTAGACCTGTGGAGGGTGCTAAATTACTGAATTTTTAGTCAACGCAAATTTTTATATTGGCAGAGGCAAGTTGTTATTTCGAAGATTGTAATTTATATCATTGACAAACCCTGAAAATGTTTTAAACACCAAACGAACCGACTCGACTCAAGAATAAAAATACACGGTACGGTTAATATTTCCTCTTATCTAAATAATGGCCTACAACTCTCTTTGCTGTTTTTTTTGCAAATATAACGAACGGCTCTTTTTTGTAAAACAAAGACTGTGTGAATTGACTTTTGCGTTGAGTATCCCCCGAAAGCAAGTCAATATAATTTTTTAGCAATATTTTTCCCAAGCTCACACTCTATCTACCATAAAAGCGAGCCTTGACCAAAACATGACATAAACAAGTCAAAAATGTAGCGACTTTTGACTTTGTTTTGAAAGAGTTAGGAATACCGAATACCGATGCGTTGAAATATTTACTTAAATTTTCTATTATTCTTAATCGATTTAAATCGTGTAGGTATGTAAAAGGAAAAAATAGAGCAAAACTCAAACATATAGCAGCAAACTCAATTAGAATCCGTACGAAGTGAAGGACGTCCAGCGCAATTATCCGGTTTTTTCTATTAAAGTCCATTTATGCAGGCATTTCGGTTGACTATAAACATGACCTTTAGCGTTCAAGTTTGGAAGTTGGAAAAAAATTAAAAAAAAAACATAAGTTCGGTTTTTTAGTAGCTTCTTTCTTAGATAATGACTATTCTTGTATAGGTCAATTTTTCTAGCAAATAAAATGGACAACATTTGATTGTACCTGTAATAAACCATTTTGTGAATAACAATAGTAATTTATTTAGTTATGTTGGTTTAAAATAATTCGCAGCAAATCATTTTGCTACCAAAAAATTGTTGTCTAGGCTCAGGTTCAGATACAGGGTATATTCAAAATTTTTGTTATTTTTCTACCCGTACATAGCTTTTAATTTATTTTTTTTAAATGTCTCGGTCAATTTTAATAAAACTTTACTTGATTATTTGTATATCTATCCTCAACCATATAAAAAAAATATATATTGGCTACATCTAGAGATATTAATGTTTATATCTTAGACCATTTTAAAACTTACGTCGAGACGAATAAAGAGAAGTACCTATTCTGTATTTTTACTGCACATTTTAAAATAGTATATATTCTCTGATATAAAAATCTAAAAAAATGCGTCCGCCAAGAGGGTAGCTTGTTTTATTTTAACCAATTAATTAAGTCAAAATGCAGCACATTTAGATAGGCATTATTCTTTAGTTAAGATAAACAACTTAATTTAATATTTTCAATTCTGTATCTACTGGATCCGTCAATAGATTTTTGTTTTTCAAAGATAATTTTAAAAAGGAATGATGTAACTAAGTGGATTGAATAAAAAAGCTTTTCTATTGACGGATCCTGTAGTTACAGAATTAAAAATATTGAATTAAGTTGTCTAACTAGATTTTGATTTGTTTTTTTAAGCTAACTTTAACAACTTTTAAGTGTATAGCATTTCTACCTAATTAATTGGTTGAAATAAAACAAGCTATCCACTTGACGGACCCTGTAGATTATTTTTCATTTTTAAACATATTTTTTTAGATTTTTATATTAGAGAATATTTACTATTATAAAATGTGCAGTAAAATGCAGAATAGGTACTTTTCTTTATTCATCTCGTCGTAAGTCTTAAAATGGTCTAAAATATAAAAATTAATATCTCTAGATGTAGTCATACATAATATAGATACATATAGATGTAGAAATAATCAGGCAAATTTTTATTAAAATTGACCAAGTCGTTTTTAAAAAATAAATTAAAAGCCATGATGGGTAAAAAGTAAAAAAATTAAAATATTTTGAATAGAGGGTCTATCTGAACCAAAGCCTGTACAACAATTTTTTGGTAGTTAAACGATTTGCCGCGAATTATTTTAAGCCAATATATCTAAAAAAATCACTATTGTTATTTACAAAATGGTTTATTACAGGTAGAATCAAATGTTGTCGATTTTATTTGCCAGAAAAATTGACCTATAAAAGAAAAGTCGTTATCTAAGAAAGAAGAAGCTACTAAAAACCAAAATAATTTGTTCTTCTTTAAAAATGGGTTAAAACTATTATTTTCAGCTCAAATACAACATCTTTGTTTTCACAATTCGGTAGTAGTAGAAGTATAAAAAAGATAAATTTTTGACTAGCCCCTGTATATTACATAATAAACTGTAATAAATCTCGGCCAAAGACAGTGGCGCACCCAGGAATTGACTTCGGAGGGGGGGGGTAAGAATAAATAATACAAAAAAAATAATTTAAAGTAAAAATATGACCATAACCAGACTTCTCGGGGGGCTTTAACCCCATTTTCCTATAACTGTAGATAAACATTTTTTTCTACGCCATAATTGCCCCCAAAACACTTTTTTAAGATATTATGAAATAGATACGAGCTACTGTTTTGTAGATAAAAGTATAAGTAAACATTCGTTATTGTGTGCATGCAATTTACATAAAATTCACATGTTCAATGCAAATGAATTAGCTCCATATTGGAATTTGTAAATTTGTTGGTTTGTTAGTTTGGTTTGCGCTGCACGAACGTTAGTTACGTAAGGCGAGTTATTGCAGCCTTTTAACGAATAATTAAACGGGTCTCACACGTAACCGTAGGTCCACGTATACCTAACGCGTTTACGCATTACGACACTTTTATTTTGCGATTTATGCACTTACAGAAGTTACAGAGCAGCGGAATGCAATGGTTTCACAAATTCCAAGTATATCCCTAACACACGATAGGACCCTATTCCTATACATATTAAATAGGGACTAATAAACGTAAAAAATCCCACTACTCTACCTTTGTGGTGACAGAACTGACGTAAATTTTCCCTCCAAAATAGGTCACAGTTTATCAAATTATTATAAAATAAAATAAGGCAACGCTGTCTTAATAAACTAATTTTTGTACAAATGAATAGGGGAATTTTGGAACTCTTAAAATTATGGTTCCATTTATAGCCGTTATGGTAGTGTTTAAAAACCACCACCACTACCACGCGCCGATTTTACCAGAGTTTTATAAGTGTTTTATATGTTGGAATCTGTTAATTTTTTTTTATTTTAAAAATTAATGGC
Source organism: Oxystoma pomonae (assembly GCA_963921995.1). Taxonomy (NCBI): domain Eukaryota; kingdom Metazoa; phylum Arthropoda; class Insecta; order Coleoptera; family Brentidae; genus Oxystoma; species Oxystoma pomonae. The sequence continues at coordinate 84,724,318 of OY998166.1, read as the reverse complement.
GCTAAAATTTTATAAAATTAACCTAATAAATAACCACAACCCCAATGAAATTAATTCGTCTCCTACGATAGTGGTAGTGGTTAATTACCACAACGACATGACGTTTAGCCATTGCGCAGACGCATTAATTAACACAAGCACAATGAAGTGTCGAATATTCATTCCAAAATGTTTTTGATGGCTATCTGAAATAATTTGACACCATATATAATGAAATGGTTTTAAAAGGAACTTATATTCACAAAATTCCGAGAAATCCACCTGTCATTTTTCTGATAAACTTTAATATTTTATCTTTAAAAGCTTAAAACACATAGCTTTTAGACATTTTTTAACAGTGAAAAATTAAATAGTAATAATAATATAATAATAATAATAATAAACGTTTATTAAGCAATAAAAATACAAATTACAATAATGCATAATGTAAAAACTAAACGTTTAGGGAGTAATCACGAAGCACGAAAGTGTTTGTATGTGATTGTCTTATCGAAATCAGGTTAAAAGTATAAATCGAGTATTTTATGTCATAGTCCGAAAAGTCTAATTTGTGTAGAGTCCTAGTTAGTAAATATATAATATAATCCTATTTAATATATTTTAGATTAATAAAGTCGTTTAAAGTTTTCCTACCCTTAGAAAGTATCCATTCATTTTAATTTTAATTTTAAAGCTTTTTATCTTTTCCATACATTTAATATCATTTAGAAGCATATTATATAACCTAGGCGAAAAGTACTTTAAACTTCTCTGTCCATGTGTCTTATGAGTGATTGTGGGGTATGCAAACATTGTACTTTTGGTCAGAGTTGATTTATTAAAATTCAATTTAATTTTTTTGTTTTCTATATTCTTAAGAATTTCTAAGCAATAAAGTTGTCGCATATCTAATAAATTACTTTCCGAAATAAGGTCTTCTGTCGAATGCATTTTGTTTTTTCCAGAGATAATTTTTATAAACCATTTCTGAAGTGTGTTAAGTTTATTCTATGTTTAATGTTAATTTATTATGTTGATACCAATTTTTAATTTCTATAAAGTCATTCTCGATTTCTGTTTTTAGATTGGGCCAGGAGTTCGCTCTACAAAATAAAACTGTATCGTCAGCAAAACTAATTAATGTGCCTTTTAGCTTTAGATTTAACATATCGTTAATATACGTTGTGAAGAGCAAAGGTCCCAACGCTGTCCGTTGCGGAACGCCGAATTTTATAGTTGGTTCTTCACTAAAGTTTCCGTCGATATTTACTTTTTGTTTTCTGTCAGATAAGTAGCTTTTTAACAGGTCGAATATTTTCCCCCTAAGACCGTAAGATTTGATTTTATTTAAAAGAATTTCGTGCCAGACAGTGTCAAACGCTTTGGGAAGATCTACAAAGATGCACATACCAGCATCACCATCATTCAGAGCATCGGTAATTTTTTATGTTAAAAATTGTGTGGCTCCTGTGTAGATTTTCCTTCCCTAAAACCAAACTGAAGGTCAGACAAAATTGTAAATTTTGAGAGGAAGTTGCTAATTCTATTTTTAATTAACTTTTCTATAATTTTAGAAAATACTGACAATAGCGAAACAGGTCTATAGTTTATTACTTCCTGTTTTTTACCACTTTTATGTAGGGGTTTAATAACACCAGTTTCTAGGCAGTTTGGAAAAATACCCTTGTTAAATGATCTATTTATTTGGTAGGTTAAAACAGGTGAAATTTCGGGCGCTATTTGGGGCGCTTTTAATATTGTCCCACCCAGGCGATTTTTTAACTTTATTTTTTTTATGGTACTTAAAACTTCAGAATTTGAAACTCTAGTTAAAAACATTGAATATTTTACATCTTGAATATTATTTTTATAGTTTGGAATTTGTTTTACTTTTTTTGCAAAATTTTCCCCCTAATCACTGTATGAGTTGGTAAACTCATTGCAAATATCATTTTTATTTGTTAGAAGAATTCCGTTTTTTTTTTGGCTTGATCTATTTCAGGTTTTTTCGTCGAACTATTACAGATTTGATTTACACAGTCCCAAAGATTTGATTTTGATGTTAAATTAGAATTTATTTTATTTTGAAAGTAGGGTCTTTTACTTGATTTTATCTGAAGCCTCAATTTGTTTTTAAGTTTATTTGGTTGTTGTTTAAGATCGGCGTATAATTTGTTTTTTTCATTTATCGTTTTTTCTATAGAAGCCGTCATCCATTCCTTACAAAAAGGACTTTTTTGTGGTTTTAAAGTAACAACTTAAGTATTTTTTTCAATGTAATATTTCACTTTATATATAAGTAGACTAAAGCTTTCATTGATAAAAAGCAAGCAAGCAATATTATTTTCCTTTTGTTTTCGAATCTTCAAAATTAATGAAAATCGATCGATGTTTGACCTAATAAATAGGATTTTACATGTTTCTTACATGAAAAGCTAACTAACTGGATCATCCAAAATTTACGCCAAAAAAAGGTAATTTGTGACAACCGCGGATGTCCAAAACATGTCTAAGTATAAAGGAAAACTTCTTGGTTGAAAAAACTACTTTAAAGCTTCAAATTCGACCCTTAATTTAAGTTAAAACAATACAAATTTTGTTCCTTCAGAGTAATACTGCTTATGACGGATTCTTAAAAGGTAAAAAAGTGTAACACTTTACCTAATTAGGTTAGGATTCCTTTAGTGCTGGTTGACTGAACCCAAAATGCTGCTTGAGAGTAGACTTTTGACTTTGTTTTGAAGAGGTTAGGTATACCGATACTTAACCTAATTTTAACAATGTCATTAGATTCATGGACACAGTAGACCCACCTAGGAGGCCGCATTGCAGGATTTATTTTCGTAAGGGTGCTAAACTCAATTTTGTGATTTATAAAATGCGGCCATATTTTCTGAGGGGCACATCAAAGCATCATTTGCATAGGATTTTGTAAGATAATTACTAGTTTTATTATAAGGTGACCAACTCCAAAATACTTATTAAAGAAAAATAATTTAAGTAAGGTTTTAATTCAAATTTATAGATGGCAGAGAACATACGCTTTTTTAATTGCAGTGATTATAAAGTTACAAAATACAGTGGTATCAAAACCGGGGTGAACCGGAACTTTAGCTGAAAAATCGGGACTATCCGGGACGGATTTTTTCCCCGGGACAAATGGTTAAAAATCGGGACTGTCCCGGCCAAACCGGGACGGTTGGTCACCTTATTTATTAGAGCTTGTAGCGAAAATAAAATCAAATTTTACAGTAGTTTACATTTTTATTAAGGATTTTGGGCAGTTAAAAATAACGCGCTAAATGATAGTAAAACTTTATTTCCTCCTTTATAACACTGATGGTAATACAAAACATTGTCAAAATTAATGAACTATGAACATTTAAAGTGAGTAATAAGCGCAATAATTAAATTTGTGGTGACGCCTATTTCATTTACTTCCCCTCTTTTGCTTAGTGATCCTTTGTCTTTGAAATTAATTATTGTTACCCATTTTGGGCCATAGTGTCCCATAGCTATATGACTTATAAAAAACTTATTTAATAGTCCACACCAAAAAGTAATTTGAACAAATTCGAATTACTTAAATTTTTGTTTTTCAAAGAACCACCCATATTCTCCTTGCTATTAAAAGACAAACCCCTTCCCTCTTTCTATCAACCACCGAACCAAAACAAAAAATAAAAGATTTTCACTGTTCAAGTTGCCCTCGGCAAATCTGTGTTGCTTTTCCATTACACGTTATGTAGGCAAAATATTGACTAAACTAGAAGCTTAAATACATCGAGATTTGGCTGAGTATTTTTTTATGTTGACCTGACCTGAACAAAGAGCAGACACGGATTGACATAAAAATTGCCTAGGTTAAACTAAACTGTCGGACCAGAAACCGACGACCAGTATTTCTCGCATCGATTTACCTTCGGGCAGTCATTTCCGTTCTACTCATCGAATTGACGACGATTCGCCGATCAAAATCGGCCTGATTTTCTGGTAAATCACTTCCTATTGATTACGAAAATGGGCTTTGGAAATCGCTTCTATTTGATGACAGATCGTTTATAGAATAATACCGTTTTTGATCTATACGCTCAAAAACCGCTCCCGAGTATTCCGAGGTGAGATTTGCGGGCACTGATAAAAAACTATCGGTTTTTTTATATCTTTTTTCCAATGTATAGGAAGATTTTTGGTGATTTTGTTTTAACTCGGTACACACTTAGGTATGACTTCGAGGTCTACGAAATGAATATTAAACTTTTTTTAGGACTTCATTTTGACAGCTATATCTCGGTCAAGTGACAACATTTTAAAATTTTCGTTAAACCTCTTAAAAGGCTATAAAATGGCCTTTAATATAGTATGCAAAACCTGATATTTTATTTCCGGTTGATTACATAAAAAAATAATAAATTTAAAATTTAAAAAAAAATGTTTTTTTTTAAATTTACAAAAAAAATTCTGTTCTCTATTTATGAACGGGATTATGCAAATTCATTTTGAAGTGACTGTAAGAAGGTCCTAGCTTGTCGCCGATATCAAAAAAATGCAAATTCATGCCACGGAAAAATCACAAAAAATCGTTCAGAAAATTTACAAAATCTCAATTTTTTGACCCCGGCTGCTTAACTTAAAATTTTTTAATTCACATTCTCTTTGCAGACCTGCCAATATATGATTTTTAAAAGGCTATATAACACGCCCCCAAATTTTAATGAAATTAAACAACATACATGAAAAAGCCCTTTGTTAAAAAATTCAAATATAACAAAAATTATGTCACGCTTTATATTCTGTCGTGTATTTAGAAATTTTTTCAGGGGATTAAATGTTTTAGAATAATTTCATCCACTTCCGTTTTTTTCAATTTATTATATTTTTTTTCTCAAAAACGTAACATTTTGTGAAAAATTTCAAAAAAGAGATCAGCTTGGATTTCATGGAATCCAGTTTTGAGCTAACGGAATGTTCTCTAAAAATTATCACATTGCAAGACAAGTTTTGGTGGCATTTTCATGTGTCCTGTAACCGATTCAGGCACACCGTGAATAGTCATTGAGTGAAAAAATATCTCATTGACAATAGAGTAAAAGTCACACACAATAGTGTATGGTAACTCAGAATTGTGTGAAAAGTTTATGAAATTGGCAAGGTCAAACATTGTGTCCACAAAATTTGAGTCGAAAAAATTTTCTCAATATTTCGTGGACTCGTTTAATAATAATAAACTTTTCACAGAATTCTGAGTTTACATACAGATATTTTTTCACTCAATGACCATTGAGTGAATCAAAAAATTAATTTTTTACATTGTGTAAGAACCATTTTCCATAATTCGGAAAACTCACTTTCCATCAAAATTGAATTTGTAGTATCAATTCTTTAGTCAGACCATTTTTGAACGGAAAGAAGAATATGATAATTTTAATTGGGGATAATAGTTGGTCGAAAAAAATTACTAAAAGCGTCTAAAGTTTCAAAAAGTAGTGTCAGATTTTATTCATAACGTCTGAATCACACTCATCAGATTTTTGCGATTACCAATTTAAAGTGGGTACTTAGTTTTAACGAAATGAATGACTATATTATTGAATATTTTATTTTTTGTTTTTGGTGCATTTTAGTAAGATAGGGTCAGATAAAAAGTACCAAATTTATTATTCACCGATGTTTCGACATCTTATTGTACCATCTCCAGAGCTCTACAAGACAAAGAAAAAGGGTTCGTAAGATAACAGAATAACAAAAAAAAAATTAAATTACAACATTTTTCACATATATGGGTAGTGGTAGTACTAATCTGTGTACATTTCCAAACGTACCCAGACAATAAAGTGTCGAAACGTCGGCAACGTCCAAAAATGTTGGCAACAATAAAAAAAAAACAGATGGCCCACTCGTTATAAGTACAACATGATGCAAAAATACATATGCCAATTTACTTAACTTTTTTTTCAAATTATAGGTTAAAATGTATAACGTATATCTATTTGATTGAACGTATTGCATGATAATTTGGAAATAATATTATACGTTAGCTTTCGATTTAAAATAAATTTACTTTTAATTGAATAATCGAAAGTGAAAAATCGGATAAATATAATATGTTTAAATACAATAAATAATAACTAATATAACAAATTACTCTGTTGGCCTAATATCAGTCACAAAATCTTTTAAATTTATAAAACCGCTATAAGCTAGGATGACCAGTAGCGGTCGCAGGGGGAGGGGGCGGTGGGGATGATTGCCCCACCTCCTTTTTTTAACGAAACAATAAAAAAATTACAGTTTTTAATAAATTTCGCATGCGGCGCCCTGTTGGGTCGAAAGTTACATTAATTTTAGAACTTTTTCATAAAACTTTTTCTTTGTTTTTGCAAAATTTTGCCCTCACGACACCCGCTTTTGGGAAAGCTGCGACCTCCACTGGGATGACACGGTATCTTCGATATAATGGTTAGGTTTTTAAGTATTAATACCCATTCCTAACTTTTAATCGTTGATTATTAAAGAGTTTTTTTTCGTATGGACCAAACAAAAATTTTTACTAATCGACTGTTTTAACTAATCCGGCAAATTTAGCCGGTTAAATAAAAATAATTGATGATAACTAACAAGTAAAGTTATGTGATTGTTATATTTAAAAAAAGTATAAAACGGCCGAAAAATCCATGAAGGTTGTGCTTACAGGTTCTCCAAGTCGGTGGAATGAATTTTTCACTCACAAAAAAAACAAACTGGCGTCCGGCTTGTAGATCTACAACCTTGCCATTCCGTTTTTCGAGTAAAAAACCTGTTTCTTTCTTCAGCCTCTGACTACTGTTGTTGAAAATATTTTGATGCATAGAAAATATCGTTGTCTTGATTATTAACTAGCTAATAATCAATTAGCTAATTATAAAAAACGTGCAAGTTGGGGCATATAGGCACTACTAATGTTTTTACCCGACTGCCTACGGCACGAGATTAATATTTTTTGAGTTGGATGGACTATGTATGTATGTATCCCGTGAGTTCAGAGGGTGTTATAGGATACATTTTGTTTGAAAAAAATCAATATGGCCGATGTTGTGCTTTTGGAGGCATAACTTTGTAAAATATAAGCGATTCCTCCTCTCCCCTCATCGACTAACCCTCCACTTCCAAGGAGTACGAGGTGGGGTTAAACTTTTATATAATGTCGCATGACTAACGACTCAATTAAAGGGATGCAGCTACAAAACATTTCTCAAATAGTACTGGCGGACGGGTATTTTTTTTATTTTTATTTTTTTTTGAAATTTTTTTTTTATTTTTCTTCTACGTATTGTTAAAATAAGGCCCAACTCTTATAAATAGCTAGTTAATTGGTTGAAAAAAAATCTCGAATTTTTTCATTTACTTCTTATCTAAAATCTACCTACCTATAATACCTAGGTATTCTCACATCAAACTCCTCCGACAGAATTCCTTTTATCGTCTTGAAAATCAAACGCCTACCTCGTTATTACACTTGACTGTGCCTCTAATGTGTTCTTAGATTTAGTTTTTTTTGGTCATATGCAAGGGTCAGAAGTAAGAGATACATAAAAAAAGGCAAATAACTCACTGATTCCACCATCTATTTCAGTAATTCCGATATCTACTAGACAAATTCTTTTTGAAGGAAACCCGTAGTTTGTCAAAATTTTCAATTTTTGGTAAGAACCATAATTCGATAAAACAATTTACCAACTTACTAAATATCAACTAATAAACAAGGTTTATAACCTCTCGTAATGAGAATTCTTGGCTTTTTTAGTTATGAAACTTATTTGACATTTGTTCAAGTATAAATCCCATGCAGTCATGTTTGCTAAATTTGAGAATCTCTGTTCCTAGAAAGAAGTCGATGTCCGCAACTCGCATCAAACACACAAATTGTATTAAATACGTTTGTCTCTTTCTAACCCGTCAAGGTAAGATAAGGCGTTCTATTCTAACACACAGTGGACATTAGAGTGTTAATTGTTTTGTTCCTTTTTATTGTGAAGATGTTAGCAAAAGGCAGGTAGCCATGACCATACGGACTCATCGAGGTGAATGGATTTTATACGTGAACTCATATTTACCCATAGCGATAAATTAGAAGTTGAAAGAGATGCTGATGAGGATGAAAGATGAGCTTCCTTCTTGAATAAAAAGATAAATTTATATACACACAAATATAGTTTAAGGTCGTAGTTACAACCTGGGGAATTGTTTTTAGAAATACTGTACGGGAAATCAATTTAACTATGTCGACTTGATTTTTTTGCAAAATTTTACGTCATGGAATTTGTTTTCCATGGCAACGCGGAGACTTTATTTATGTTTATCCACAGAGGGACACCAGAGATTTTTTAGCACCTGGTCAAAAATTTAGGGTCGGGTTATTTATTTTCACTTTTCGCGTTCTGCGCCGCTAAAAAATCAAGCAAAATACTAAAATAAAAGAAAACCATCTATTGCAGAATTACCTGCTAAAAAACGCTACCCAACTACATATTAAAGTAACTGGGTGTAATGTTTAAGGTTGCATTTACAGGTTAACTTAAAAGCATGCAGATTTAAAAATCGGCTACTGGCGCTAGACGAAATATTCGTATTCTATTTTAAACAGGAGCGTCAACGTCAACGAGTCTTTCCAACCTCTAAATGGAGCTTTACTGACCTGTTTTGTTAGTACTCAAGTATCCGTGTGTTTTTGAAACTGAGGTTCTAAAATCTATCCTTTGCACTCCAAGATTTCACTAATACAATTGCACATAACTGTGCCGCAATAATTTAAATTAAAAAAAAACGGTTAAATTAAAATAAAAACAAAATTATGTGGGGTTATGGGCGCCTAATGTTTCTATGCGAATTCCTAGTAATTCCAGCAAGCCAGTAAAGTTCTATTGGTTCTTTGATAGACTCGGGGTAATGCCCGTGCAGCGCTAAAACTTAGTTTTTATTTTCGCTAAAGCAAGGAAAAATAAAAAGGAAAAATGTAATCCAGAGGAAATTGAGTATTTCTAAATTTTTTTTGTAAATCGGGTTTGTTCTAAACCGAAATTATTTTGAGGCGGAAAAAATAATTTTCAAATATCCTTATATTTTTGCTAAGCATTTAAAAATGATCACCCCTGCAAAATTTCAGCTAATTCTGATGTTTAGTTTTCCCTGTACACTCTGGCAAAAGATTAAAAAAAAATAAAGAACAAGGCGTTGCCAGTTGAACTTTTTTTTTACTTAAAATCTGGGGAGAAACTATAGCTTTAAGCCAACTCTTAAAATTTTACAATCTACGCATTTCGTAGGTTCAATCTTTATGCTTAGTTGTAAAATGAAATTAACCACATTTATCATTTGCTTAAGGCCATAGTTTCTCTCCAGTGCTATGGAAATTTTTTAAAAATTAAACCAAAATGCTGCTTTTTACGTGTTTCAAATGTTGTTGACAAAAAAATTGCTTAAAATTAAATAAAATTGTAACGATATTCAATATTTCTATAGCACTGCGGGCGAAAATTTTGACAAAAAAACAAAAAAAAATCATAGAAACTTTGATCTCTTAGGTTTTTTCTAAAATATTTTTAAAAAAGTAGATTTGGTGGATTGCAGTGGTATATATATACTTTTTGCCAAATCAAAAATTATACCAAGAATGCCATTCATTACACGTTTTGAATGCTGGTGATAAAAATTCCTTAAGAATTAAACTAAAATTTTAACAAGTAATGACCTCATAACACTGCAGGCAAAATTTTTAAAATTTAAGGCATCAAACCTGGGGTCCTTGATCCTGATTGGGGCGGGGTTAACCCCCAACCCCCCCTGGCTACGCCACTGGTATTTCTCTATCATAAAAAGCGTAGCGTAAACACCTTCCAAATATCAAGTTGGTCGGGGCCAATGGATTAATGACGTGTGAAATAATCAGAGAAAATCGGTCGAATGTACCCCGATATGATAACGTCGTGGTTAACCTGGTGGTTAGTATCTAAGGGCAGATACAGTAGATTTTAGAGATATCGTAGGTGTTGGGTTTGATCAGTGTGTAAAGACGGACTCACAGCACAGAGTACCGAACAGTGATCCGTGCGCAGAGTTCCAAAAGATAAGCGATATGAGCAATCCCAAGTAACAATTTTTAGTTGCCTTAGTTGCCCTAACTAAGAAATACATTAAAATTAACGTTGCATAAAGTACAAAAACTAGTCATTTGTGCAACGGCCGCTGTGAATCACGAGAAAACCACGCCACACCGTTGTTATTTTTTTGTAAATTTGGCAACCCTCTAATAATGTTTATTTTTACTGGAATATTGTGGGGTTTTCAACGACCGCAACGAACGACGTATCAACGACGCCAAGACGTTAATAATTAACTAAAGTTAATTAATTTTGTTCTTTTAACTTCAATTTCTCTTTGCGAGACAATTGTGGCCAAATAATCAATGCAGTTGCGGCCAATTTCAAAATATAACTGTATCTCACCACTATAGAGGGCACCTCCTTTAGTTGCAAAATGGTTAGGTTTTCAGTAAACCAAGAAATGTTTATTGCCACCATAGCGTTTAATTTTCCTGGTTTTTACCGCTACGCCATTTGTGTAAATCGTTAAAAAATCTTGTTTTTTTGCTGGATTTTAATGATTTTTTAGAAGTTTTAGTAATTTCTAAGTGTTCTTTTAGACTAACTATAGTTTAAAATAGGTTTAAAACATTTTTAAAATTTTCAATATTAAATAAAAAAATAGAAGGATAGAAGGCCCGCTTGATTGATTATAACTGATATTAGAAAACAGAAATTTCGCAAGAAGGAAGAATAACTAACCTGTTGAGATTAGGTAAACAAAACATTTTTTTTTGTTGTTCTTTTTTGTCGATTTGGTATGTCAATTTTCAAAATTTATCCTAATGCACTAAGCTTATAAACTCTTGGATAAACAGGTGTTATCAAATTATGTATTAACACTAAAATTGTGCTTATACACTATGTTGGCTTATACAAAAGTTGGGTAAATTTAGTAGATAAAAAACTTTAAAAAGCCAACAAAACAAAAATTGTAACAGGAACGTCTTTATAGCGCCGCAGGCGCAATTTTTTGAAATTTAAGTAAAAAATATTGATCTTTTTCGTATTATTGTGTAAATGATTTAAGAAAATGTGGGATGGGTTAGCTACGAAGAAAGAGGTGGGGGGTGGCAATTGCCTCCCCTTTATCCACCACTTTGGCTTCAAATATTTTTTATATGTGTGAAATACAACGATTTTGAGAGGGTAGCGAAAAATTTAAACCGAATATTGAATTATAAATGGTGGACAAAAACACTCGAACTTTTTTAAAACTGTCATAACTTGAAATAGTTATTAGTGGAACTAGTGCGAAAAGTTAATCTTTCCCCCTCGCGACTGCCGATGCCGTTGACCTGAACGACGTGGACCGAAGTTCGGGCAAGCAGACAAGGGCTGAAAAGGTATATACTATAAAAGTGCATTTTTACGCACACATTTGCGTGCGGGAATGGATTTACCCTGTGTCTTTCGCGCACAGCGAGCGGGAAATTTTTTTTCCCGTACGCATTTTTTTTTAATTATTTAAAATCAAATTTAAATAACTATTTTATGAAAGTGGGAAAAATTTTGAATCTGACACATGCGAAAAGTGTCTTTTCCGACCTTGACGGCTTGCCCGAACTCCGCTCCGCGTCGTTCGTGTAACTTCCGACGCGTGCAGAAAAGTAAGTATCACTTTCCGCACTTGTTAGATAAACAGTTATATTTTTTAACGACACATTTGTCATCAGGGCAAGGACGTGTTATCACGGCGAATGGTTGAAAATATGATTAAAAAACAAAATATATGTTGTAACGGTTTCGTTTTGCAGTTCATAAAATGTTATAATTTATTGTTAGCTTTTGATGTGTAAAATAAATTTAGTGTCCTATGTGTTACGACTTTATTCTAATGGTTGATAATGGGCAGTAAAAATGCCTTGTTAGTAATAGGTCAACTGGGAATATCATTTTAATTTAGTGACCGCCACTTTGTTTTGGCCTTCATTTTGATTTAGTGAACTTTGTTATCATTAATGGATGATTGACATTTGAAAGCTACCAGTTAATAATTGTTCAAGTAGGATTTTGTTGTAGATTTTCTCTTGTTTAAAAACGATTTCGTTTGTTTAAACAAAATATTGTTTACTTGATTGCAAACAAAAGATTAAAATATTTATTTTGGAAAATTCTTCGGTAAAAACAACAACCTTCAGCAAAATTTAAATTGATAAGAAGTGGTCAAAAGCAAAGTTGAAGGAAAGGGAACTCTCTTTGAACGAAAAGAAACCCTCTTTAAAGGAAAAGGAACCCTCTGTTTTGAGGTAATTATTTATTGATATAAAGCTTAAATTATATCATACCAAGGTTGATTCTATAATTCTTCTTTTAAATTGTTCAGTGTGTAATTCATGGTATTTCTTTCTAGGGTGTTTGGAGTTGTTGGAGTCGTTTGAGATTACGTTTAATTTATGTTTGAGTTTGGTTATCCTCGCAGAAATTGAATTCTCCGTGCTTTGGATAAACCGAAGTTGGCCAGACGTTTTAAAAAGAAATTTGTAGTAGAATGTTCAACCGAAGATACTTACGTCAATTCAGAATCGCAAATTGTCAGTAAAATAGGTTATCTTGTCAGGATAATTTCAGGGCACTAGCTTGTGAGGTTGTGTTTGATGGCAATAAAAATCTTAAATATTCAAAAGACGTAGTCTCATTTAACCTAATTAAAAAAAGAACCCAGAAAGTTTCGTTACAATGTGTGGAGAAAAAAAAACAAATTAGATGTAATAATTAAATTAAGCCTACCTTCTAATAATCTTTTATTGGTGCGCACTGTTTCGATGACGAATGAGAATAGAGGCCATGCAGGAACCATGCACATATTATTTCATACACTGACAAAATAGATGACTGAACACAATCAATCAATGTAAAATTACTTGCTGGGTGTAGTTTTACAAAAAAATGGGATTTTTCCTTTCAATTTACATATACATATACAGTGTTTATTCACATTTATTTGTGTAGATTTACAATGTTAAGTGTATTGCTACTTTGTATAAAATATAATTTTACGTAAATAAAACAAATTTACATTTGAGAAAGTGAAATTCAACACGTATTAGGAATTATATCCCTTACGTTGTAAAGATGCCACAGTATTGCATTTAAACGGAAAAAATACAATATCTAATATGATTTTCGTGAAATTTTACACAAATGGTGTAAAAAAATTAAGATGTAGATTTTCTTTTGTTTAAAAACGATTTCTTTAAAAGCAATCGTAAATGATCATACTTTCGTACTAGTTACTACGTTTATACGCACGTAAAACCGCTTTTATATAAGGACGATTTCAAATAAAATCGCTTTCGCCGAATGTTTATACGTCCTTCATTAAGTGTCATTAAATGTCAGAAAGAAAACAAATAAAAAACTAAGTTACCAACGGATTTTTCGGTAAAACAAGGGTTTATTATTTCTTCGGTCGGAAGAAATGCGATAAAGCTTTTTTAAATTGTTTATATATATATACCGACTCTAAAGCGATAAACCGCTTTCTTAAATAACTTTAAAATAAAATCGATTTAGTGCTTAAAACGGTACAAAGTAAATGTAATTTTTTTTTGCCCCATTTTAACCAAATAAAAAATGGAGTCGGAGTTGTAAAAAAAGATTTTCCGGATTATGTCAGATTTTTTTATATTGTATTGTATGGTCAATGTTCCTGTTCTGTTAAGAAGATTTTTAAGATAAACGTAAAACGCCATATTTTCCATTTCAGAACTGTTACTCGAATAGCAGAAAATCTGGCGGAATTTATAAAATTATAATATCCGCATAACTGTATATCTGGTGAAACGAAACAAACGAAAAGCATTTGACGTTATAGTTGCGCTGTGGTAGGTCAGGAGTTTACCATCAGTTTTTTCAATAATTGCACCCTGGCTAATTACTTATAGATGACGGGGTAACGCAAAATTCTTAACATTAATATTATTCTAAGATAGTGTGAAATATTCTGTAACCTAGGAAAAGCGTTCGAATCGATCATTTTCGGAATTATAGTCAGTTTGTTTTACTCCTGGTGTTTTATCATTTGTAACTTTCACTAACCTAATCGGAACTATAAATATACGTAATGCTAAATATCTTTATATGTACAGAGAAACAAAAAACTACGGTAGTATCAATAGGAGTTCCCACCCATATTCCTGAATGGCAGCTCCTTTTACATTGATGACAGTCAACTTTGAATTAACAACACTGCGTTACAAATGAAAAAAAAATTGCTCACTTCAATTCTCCCTGTTTATTTATTCATACACGTCAATATTATGTACTTTTTTTCTATCACGTAATGTTTCTTACGGACGGTAGGTAAATAAATTAAAGACTTCAGTATACACATAGTTTTATTTAATTCAATCTAATTCGAATAAAACTGCCATATAAACTTATTATTTATACATTTCCAAACAACAAATTATATAAGATATGGTAAAAAGTTTGTATTTTTAAATAGGACATGCTTTATATGATTAATAACAGTTAAATTGCATTTATTCAGATTCAGAGTTAGCAGTTAAACTTTAGTTATTAAGGGTGAATTTGAATAAAAATGCATGTGTTCCAATTACTTAATCTAAAAAACTGTTAATCAAATTTATATCAAATTTTGTACGGCGAAAGTTTAAAGCATTATTACGGAACTATTCCACGGATTTTGCATAATTTTAAGTTTTTTATATAATTTTACGTATCGTAAAAATGTATAATTCACGGTCTAAATTATCGATTATTTTAAAAAACTAAATAAAAACAAGATATATATTTTTTTTTGAAAAACCACGCGAATGGTCTGTGGGGGATACCAGAAGTCTCCGCTGTGCAAAATTTTGTTAATTGTTGTTGTGCGATTTTTTTGTTTCAGTTAACGAACTATTTTTAAGATTCAAATTCACTCTTAACCATCAAATTTGGGTTGCGTATATTTATCTAGAATAAACCAATCAGGGCTAATACCTAAATTTAATTTATTTATCAGAAATAAATGGTGGTTAATAGTTAGATTTCGGTTATTTATTATCAATATATGAAGGTCGATTGACGAACATTCAATATTCTTTTTTAACAAAATCGATTAACAGATATATACGAATATTTATAAACAATATTTCTTGACTATTAACATGTAGGACGACATTTAAATCTAATATTTCGTTATTATTACAAAATCTGCGATTGATAATGAATAAATCGGTATGTTACAATTAAGTGATGACTTGGTTTTTATTACTAATCGTTTGTTTCTAAGTACTAAAAAAATCGTTTTTTTTTTAGAAACAAATATTTAGTAAGCCGGATTTCCGTAAATCATTTGGTAACTATTAATTACATTTGGTAAACATAACAAAATCCTTTTTTTTTTAGTGTAGAAGGTATCTTCTCGCGTAATCTCATAACATAGATGCGTCCCAACAACCTTAAAACTCTACCTCAAACCTTTCCATATCCTGATGAAACCGCTCCTCTTGTTTGACTCTCACAGCTACAACAAGTGAAGGGAAAAAGCAAAAATGGGAAGGGAGAATGCGTAAATTTTGAAAGACATCCGGCAACCCATCTTGTTATATGCATTTAAGAAATGGTTCACCAACCTAATTAACGAATATCTAACCAAAAAATAAATAATGCAAATATCAACGAGAAATACACCTGTTTTCTCAATAACGATTAGGTACATATAATAAATCTCTAAATTCTATCTCTCTCTAATTGTTTGTCTGTTTGTTTGTTCCAGCATCACGCACAAAATACTGAATGGATTTTCATAGGCCGGATTCTTCGGATTCCTAAACAAGACATTTATTTCATTAAAATCGGTTCACAGAAACAAAAAGTTATGACAAAAGTCAAAACCAGGAAAACAGCGGGCAACAGCGGCAAACAGGTGGAAAGCTACAATTTTAAACACGAGAAGCAGAGGAAGAACAAGCTTTTATTAAATGCGCTCAAAAGTAGATAATAATTTTTTATCTTTCTTATACCATAATAACAGCGATGGGAGCAAATTAAAAATTTTAACTTTAGGTATCGTATATCGGTCACATCGACGATTCACCTAAGAAACAGTTGTATTACTCTATAACCTAAAGATATTTTCAAAGGCTTGGCAAGCACGGCAATCTCACCCGTTCTCAGCTTCTTTAGATGAAAGCACTATGCTTATCATTCGAATAGAAGAAGAATTTAGTTTTTCTCTTTGTCACCGTAAAGTTAAAATTTTTTATTTGCGCCCATCGCTTTTATTATGGTATATGAAAGATAAAAAATTATGTTCTACTTTTGAGTGCTTTTAATAAAAGCTTGTTCTTTAAAAGTTTTTTTGTAATAAAAATGTATTTTCTAATTTTCAAATATGATCAAAAATTGTATGCCAATTTTGATTTAAATCGAAAACTATATCTTTTCCTCCCTCCACTTCCCACGTTAGAGGAAAGTGTGTACCTAATAATACCATATTATTGTATTGTCGCCTATAAACTATAACTACAAACGCATACCAAATTCTTTACATACACCCTTAATTTTTAGATTTGTACTCTTAATCGTCCATCTGAATCCGCCATATTGAATTTTGAAAATCTCATTAGAAACTCGTTATCTCCATTTTCAAGTGCCCCAACTTACCAAATTTCAACGAAATCGGGCGTACTTCAATTGTACTTCCTTCCACCACCTTCGAGTAGGGTGGAGCTGTCAATTTTATCATACCAAATTTGAAGCCGATCGGATGTCGGGAAGTTGGTCAAAATTAAGTTGCAAGATTCCACCCGAGTTAAATAAAAGCTTGTAAAAATAGGTGGAATGATAATGATTTTTCGTAATATATTAAAAGATAAATTTTTTGAATTTTTATTAATAGAAAAAGTAAAGTTATATCCTTTTTAGATGGGTCTCAAGTCCCCTGTAAACATGATATATACTTGCCTGCTTTTTTTTATTAGCCTCACACTTGTTTAAACCAAACCAAAAGTTACTGCGTTGTTTTTTTAGTCAAAATAAAGTGTTTTCGGCTTTTTTGCGTGTCTTTGCTCAAAATATAGTGTTTTAATTTGTTCAGTGCTGTTATACAACTGGAGTGACTAGTTCTTTGCCTTTCATAAGGGCTGTGCGATAACCCTTTTTATTATTAGAGTTAGAGGAATTTTGTCCTTACTGATTTAGGCTCACAAATGTCAATTATATGTAGCGGTCATTTTCTTTCTAGACCTTTATCATTCTACCTATTTTTATTTCCGTGAACACACACAGTAATTAGCTTTTATTTATTTTTTTAATCAATGGTTTGTTGTTGTTGATTTAAAGGGAATGTCATTAAGACAATCCCCAATTGCCACGTCAGGAATATGGATAGAAACTCCTATTGAGTAGTAAAAGTGTTTTTTTTTTGTTAAAATTATCGAAATAACAATTTAATGCTGTTTCTTTTTTGACTACTATGGACGGTACATGCTAATAGATTGTATTCTCGCAGCCTACCTTGGTGTTCTCTCTCGTGTAAACAGTCATTGTTGGCGCTCACCTGCGACTCTTGTGGAACCGTGACCTACAAGGCCGATCAACTATCTACCTGCTTTACATTCGAGACTTTGCGGAGAACGTTGTAAAATATATGACTTTGTGTTTAAAAAGCACTTCAGATCAATTAATTTTATGTAGGTCTTGTTTTTATTGTTGATTTTCTTTAATGGTTTAAATGTTTGGTAATAAATAAATAAACCTCATTTGATTAGTCAATATTTTACAACATTCAAAATAATTTTTAAATGACACCTATAAAACAGGTGTTCATTTTACAACTACTACATATTTTAGGCGCTTTACCCAACTGTTATGAAATGAGTGGAACACATCCTCGCATTTTTCACGAAAGTTTCACTTGAATTTTCACGTTTAAATGCTCTTATCCAACTTAAAATCTATAATCACAAAATTGAGGTTAGACGGCACTCTTCTTGTTGGCCGCGGCTATCCGAAACCTACGTTCTGGCTATCCGGCCAAAGCTTTTTTGAGCGCGGTGCTCTCATAGATAGAGAGGTGCTTGCAATTGAGATGTATGATTTCATTCACATTATAACTAGTGTTAAACTGTAGTTTACATCCAAACGAATTAAGTATAAATATTATGATGCTCAGGTGGTGGGGCTTTTTTACAGGGAGGTCATAAAACTTGAAAAAGATTTAGGTCTATGAAGTCATTTTATCTCTTTTCTTGTTATATAATCTTCTTGTCGGAAGTGTCAAAAATGGTGCCGACTTTATTAAAGTCGAGCTATGCCGACTTTGTATACCGATAAGTCCCTAATATCCATTAAAACCTTATACCCATACCCAACATATTAACTTGCTTCGGTATTAAAATGTAATTTAAAAATATAAATTGCAAAAAAGGTGATTTGCTAGCAACTATAAGCCCGACGATAAATAGAAAGATTTAGGTAAGAATGTTTGTAAAGTAAATAATTGGATATTATCATCCCCATGACTGAGACACCTATATAAAGTTTGTTCTTTTAAATCATTTATGCACCGAAAATCATAAAAATTCAACTAGTTCACAAAGACTACACACTAATAACATTAATTTCATCTGGATTTGCAGTAGATAATACGGGTATTAATATGAGGCATAGTTTCTCCAAAAATATTAAATTTAAAAAAATGGCGACAGCAGGCACGTATAGCCATCCATACAAACTTTTAAAAAAAATTAAAAAAATGTTTTTTTTTTAAATTTTGCAAATGCTTTTATCTATCTTAATGTGAAAACCGCGTGTCGCTAGCTGCTACGGTTCGTAAGTTAGGCACAATTTTTGTAAAAGTTTAATCCCCCCTCTTGCCAACCCCCCACCACACCAAAAACTAATGAGAGATAATTTTTGTGCTATATTTGATAAAAATCGCTTAAGCGTAGGTGTGCAAAGTGAAAAAAAATTCCGGGGTGCCCGGGGATAATCAGAAGTACCTGAAATTTTGCATGGTTGTCCATTCTTAAGTTCTGAATATTTTTTTTTATAAAAAAAAGTAAATGAACAAAATTTACGTTTGGGCACCCAAATTCAAGGATCGATAATTATTGCTCTCTAAATGTGTTCAGTGGTTGATATACAGGTTGCAGTATCTACCCTTATATATTGAAAAGTTTTTTTTCAGCAATTTTTACGTTAATTTGGTGAAAATTTTGCTCTCTAATATTATCGGCTACCTTAGTTCCAGGTAACACAAATTAACCATAGCAAATCGGCTAACGTTAGTATAATAATGCCTCTAAGCATTAAATTAAAGTTATAATATATAGGAAGATCTCCCGCGGATTGCTGGAAGAGATTAAGTGGTTTAAAATATGCCTAGATATAATATTATGTATTACTTAAGCGTGAAAAAGGTGATTTTGGATGCAACGCGAGCAACATGCAAACTTGTATATGTATACCGTAACTTCGGGTGACTTCCGGTTTTTTCGGGAACGACCGATTTTGAAATAAGGCACCCTATATATTTTTACATTTTTGGATTCCTGAAAGTATTCTGCGTCCAACGGTACCCCACACGTAAAGTTTTGACAGCTTTCAAAAAATTATTTAGGTGGCGCTGATGGACCAAAAATACTCAAAATGGAGGATAGGGTGTTCACACTATTATTAAAAAAGTTAAGGTTGTGAAAAGAATAATTTTTAGTGAAAAAATCGGAAATTCTCGAAACATTTAGCTTTTTATAAATTAAATTCCTTGTTTTTGTTTTTAAGGGTGAATTTGAATAAAAAATGCGCTTCTTCCAATCATTTAATCTAAAAAACTGTTTGCCAAATTTGTATAAAACTTTGTACGGTGAAAGTTTAATGCATTATCCCGAAACTATTTTACAGATTTTGCATAATTTAAAGTTTTTTACATAATTTGACGTATACTAAAAATGTTTAATTGACGGTAAAAATGATCGATTATTTAAAAAAATCAAATCAAAACAAGATATATATATTTTTTTGAAAAAAACACGCGAATGGTCTGTGGGGGATACCACAAGCCTCCGCTGTGCAAAATTTTGATAATTTTTGATGTGCGGTTTATTTTAAGTCAAAAAACTTTTTTTTAAGATTCAAATTCACTCGTAACTCGCACGCTTGTTGAGAGTTAAGAAGGTAGTGTAGCAGTTGGAAAACAAATGAAGAAATTCCAAGCTTACTTTATGCGCTTTTATAGCACATGACATGCAAGACACTGCATTCTCAACTATCAACAAGCCTACGAGTTAAAATCAAAAACAAATAATTTAATTTATAAAAAGCTAAATGTTTTTTTTTATACCTTCATCAAAAACATGATTTTAGTAACTGTCTGCAGATAACTAAAGCATGGCTTTTTTGATTACCGATGCAAAAATACTTTTTTTTTGATCACGGGTGCAAAAAAAGATTTCGGTCCGTTTTTTACCATTTACGCCAGTGTTCATCAAGGATTTACGAAAAAAACATTTAAAAACATCTTCAAAATATCAAACTGTTAACGATTAAAATGTCGCAACAATGAACGTCACCGAATAAAAAGGCACATCGCCAAGGAAGCCACCATTGTTATTTCATTCACAAGCCGCCTTGATTTATGGTGTAAAAATGGTGTGTTGCGAGAAGTGCTCTTCGTTCGAGATTTTTAAAAGTATTTTCCTGTTTTTCTTGGATTTTTTAATGAAGGTATTATAAAAAATAGTGTTAAAAGCTCGTGGCTAAACTGTGCTTTTTTTTACTCGCGTTTTTAAATACCTCGCTGCGCTCGTTATTTAAACCAACGCTTGTAAAAAAAGCACCATTTTAGCCACTAGTTGTTAAAACTACTATTTTGATTTCCTATTTTTTCACTAAATATGATTCTTTATAACCCTGAGTTTTTTAATAATAGTGTGAACACATATAATCGTATTTAAAAAATGGAGTATTTTTATTTTGGAATTTCAAAATGCAATCAAATTAAGCATAAAGCATTTATAGGGTTTTTTTTTACTTAATTATTATATGAACAACATTTATTTTACCAGTCGGTACCTACCTGTACATTTCTTTGAATTTTTCGTGTGCTTCTAACCAAACCGTACAGATAGCAAAAATCCAATTTTAAGATTTTTTCTCAATTTGTTTGTCTGGTTGTTTCAGCATCACGCAAAAACTACTGAGCGGAATTTAATAGGACTTTTCGATACTTTAATTTATCCAAATAAAATCACAGGCAAAGCGAGTTTTCGACTACATGGAAGGGTTTAAGACGCAGAAAATGTCGGGAGAGGAGCGTGATGAGTTGAAGGGAGAGTGGGAGAGGTAAGCTACAACTTTAAACACACGAACGAAGTCGTGGGCAATACCTAGTACAATATAAAGATATCCAAAATCAATAAAAATCGTTTACAAAAAAAATTGATATCTTGTAGAATGCTTGTTTTTTTACAAATCGTTTTAAAAAACTTAAAATGTTTAATCTAAAACCACGTGAAACGTCGTGGGAAAATGCTCTAAACTTTCACCGTGAAAAATCTAGTAGATTTAATGGACGTTGATTTTTCCCTATTATTATTCAAATTCTCTAGTAAATCCAGTTTAAATTAAATTAATGTTTAGAATGTTACAAATACAGTACTAGCAACTGACAGAAAAGTAATGTAAGCTTCCACTAAAACTTCTCCCAACAAATTGATTGAAGTCGCCAATGATGTTTCTATGACACCGTTTCGCGCGGATTAATTCTCGTGGAACTTGTCCATGTTTTTAAATTCATCTGGTCTATCGGCCCCGTTTCTAAAATTACCGATAGATACATCAATCCACCGACCGATTCCCAGTAAACACCGTTATGTAAATATTACGTAAAATTTACATAACGGATTTACCTTGTTATGTAAATTTAAGGTCATCTAGAGGTCAGAATAAGGTAAAATTTAAGTCACATTAAGGTGCGAAAACTCTGCATAATGCCATGCGCAAAGCCCATTTAATTTTAACATATATGTAAAGTAAATAAAATGAGATACCTTTCATATAAATATTACATCCTTGTTACGTAATAGTACTTAAGGTCACCTAGAGGTCACAATTGTTTATTAATAAGGTAAAATTTAGGTCACATTAAGGTGCGAAAAATCTGCATATTACCATGCGCAAAGCCCACCTAATTTTAAGTCACATTAATCTGCATGACATGCGCAAAGCGTCAACTATCTTAGTCCGACATGAGCATGCAGCTTGAGGCGGACCAACGGAAGGTCTGTTCAAGTCCGTCGGTGGTTGCTTGATACGGCAAACTACAAAGTTAACCATACGGGCTGGTTTAAGTGGCGGAAGAGTTGATTCTTATAGAGATCTTGTCAATACCTCAAAGTCCGCATCCTAATTTTGAAATATCTTTGCTCGTTATATATATAATAATATCATCCACTGTACAGGGAACATAGTGACATTAGCGTCATCTCTACCTACTAGGAAGAAACTATTAAGCACTGGTAATTTCTTTCATTTTCATAATATTTTTGTAAATTTTAATGTGACGTAAATCGCGTTATATTACATAAAATATTTTATATAATAGTTATGTAATATTTGAGATGTAAACTTACGGTTCAATTGACTATATAATAATTATGTAAGATTTAGGACTTTAATTTGACGTAAATCATTTTACAGGAAATTTAAATAACTTGAATGACATAATTAATATATAAAACATATTATGTAAAAAATATGTAAAATTGTACTAAACTGTTTTATAATATTTACGTAAATTTCAAAATTCTAATAAGACATAAATCATGTTATAGTGCCTTTATGTAATTTAGATGATATAAATCCTACGTTAGATATTTTATGTAATGCCTATGTAACATTTCAATTGTAAACCTACGGGTTAATTGATTATATAATAATTATGTAAAATATAAAACTTTAATTTGACGTAAATAATTTTAGAAGGAAATTACATAAATTAGATGACATAAATAATACATAAAAAATGTTATGTAACAATTATGTAAAATTTTAAATGTAAACTTAAGGTTTACATTGTTTCATAATACTTACGTAAATTTAAAAATTTTAATGTGACGTAAATCATGTTATAGAGTGTTTACGTAATGTAAATTATATAAATATTACATAAAATGTTTTACATAATAGTTATGTACATTTTGTTACTTTCATTTAAAGTAAATAATTTTATGTAACGTTTACGTAAATTAGATTATTTATATATTACATATAATTTCTTATATAACAGGTATGTAATATTTTTTATGTAAAATTAAGGCCCACTATTTACGTAATATGTACGTAAATTTTAAGAATTTATTGATAAAGTCATATTATTTACGTAAAATTAACATTGCTTATGATGACTTAAATGTACAGTCAAAGTTTTGACGTAATTTTTACATATTTTTTTTTATAAACATTTTTTATGTGATATTTACGTAAATATGATGTAACATATTTTACATAAATATGTGAACATTAGATTTATATAAATATTAGGTTAAAGTCACAAGTGTGTTTACTGGGTTGCATTCAGGTCCCACCGACTTTAGAGTCAGTGGATCGGTTGTGATGGATTCACTGCCAAAGAAAATAATTGAGGTTACGTCAAATGTCATGTACACAGGGGCGTTTATTTATACAGCATTTGATGGTCAGTCTAACATTCATCGGTAATGACGTCACTATTCAACTGTCCAAAAGTCGATGTCACCGAACTTGAAAAAGCGTTGGTTTTAAAAACATGCGGTTTATCTTTTGTGGCTCTCACTTCGGATGCGGTTTTAACCGTTATTTACGGTTTTTCTTGCTTAAAATGAAAATAACTATTGTTCCTGTAAGCCGATTTTGATGAAATAAAGTCTATGCCTTGGATTGTAAGGAATTTATTAGTGAAACTCCTAACAAAATCCGTTCAGTAGTTTTTGCGTGATGCTGGAGCAAACAAACAGACGGACAGACAAACAGAAAAAAAATTGTAATTTGGTATCTATATGGTTTAGTTAAAAGCCACCATCAAAAACTAAAAAAAATGTTCAATGTAAAAAAATGTGTTTTTCTAGAGATGTCTTATATGTATAGATAATTACAATGCTAGCGAACAAAACAAAAAACTCCATCCCTCTGATACAAGAGGAATATTTACCTCATTACCACATTTCTATAATTAAAGATTACTTATCAGCATTTCCTGCAAAGCCGGAGGATTAAATTGGAGATAAAGCCAAGAATAATCTTGAAATACTTCCCGTATCGCAGCAGGTTATCTTTATTTTGAGTTCATTTTTCAAGGTGGCATTTTAATTATTGTGCGGCTATGAATTAGATGGCGCAGATAATTAAAGTAATATAAAAATATTTTTTTTATACCTTCATCAAAAACATGATTTTAGTAACTGTCTGCAGATAACTAAAGCAACGCTCTTTGGGTTACCCATGCAAAAAACTTTTTTTTTATACCTTCATCAAAAACATTATTTTAGTAACAATCTGCAGATAACTAAAGCATGATTTTTTTGGTTACCGATGCAAAAAAACTTTTGATCACGAGTGCAAAAAAAGATTTCTGTCGGTTTTTTACCCAAAATTAAAGAGAAATAGCAGAAAATTGTAATATTGAAAAAATCTAATTATTCTTGCCTAAGCATTAAGCCATTTCCGCCAGTTTTCACCAAGTATGTACAATTTTTTTTTAAAAAAACATCGTCAAAATATCAATCTGTCAAAGATTAAAATGTCGCAACAATAAATGTCACCGAGTAAAAAGGCACATCGCTATGGAAACCGCATTTTTATTTCATTTACCAGCCGCCTTGATTATTAGTGTAAAAATGGAATTTTTCTCACTAGCATTCAAAACGTGTAATAAATGGCACTCTTAGTATAATTTTTCTTTAAATTTTCATCTGCGGCGCATTTATGATTTGGCAACAAATCTATATACACCACCGCAACCCACCCCTTCTTGGCATCTAACACAATCTACTTTTCCAAAAATATTTTACAGAAAACCTAAGAGATTAAAATTTTTAAAGAACTTCTGTTTTTTTTGTCAAAGGTTTCGCCTGCGGCGCTACACCAATATTGAGTATTGTTACAATATTGTTTAATTTTAAGCAATTTTTTTGTCAAAAACATTCTAAACGCGTAAAAAATACCAGTTTAGTGTAATTTTTCTTCATCTGCATCTGCAATCTGAAAATAAGACTAGATAAGACTTGGTTTTTGTTTCGTATACACTAACTCAACACTTACTAAACTGCCCCTCTCCCCTCCCTTTAGTTCAAGAGCTCAAGCATTAGGTACCCACGATCCGTAAGGGATCGTGATAGGCACCCATCTAATTTCTGGCTACGCCACTGATTTTAGTCACTAGTTGTGAAAACTACCTACTATTGTAGATTCCAGTTTGTCTCTGAGATAGCAAATAAAATTTTTCTTGAACGAACGATTGTTCAGTTTGATGACCTACCAAAAATGCTTAAAAGCAAGATTTATGGAGTACTTAGAAATTAAATTATAAGTGCCCCAACAATAATGTTATACCAATTTTAATTAACCATAAAATATACAATTTTTATTTGTAGAAACATATGCGCATGCAGTCGTAAATTAAAAAAACTTTCTAAAACCACTGCTTACAAGCAAAAGTTATGGTGCATTGTATTTGTAAATTTATCGATTTTTAGAAGATAACATCCATGAGAGCTACTCTTACGAAAATCCTCGTTGTTGTCAACAATTTTATTAACATATAATGCAAGAAACGATTAGCCTTTGTTATTTTGCATTTGAATAGTTTCAAAGTGATGTCTCAATTACTTTTAACATTTCATTATTCCATTAGAAGAAACTCACAAGTCTTTTTGTATAGGTAGGTACTAACAGCATTTCTTAATATGATCAAAAACAAGTCTATAACAAAAAGCCTAGCTTAAGGACACAAAAACGGCATAGATTTGACAACACTGCTTTTCTATTTTTTTGAAAGATCAACAATAGGTGGCATCACTAATGTCATTTCGAGTGAGATCGTGCAGTGTTCAGAACACGGTGCGAACACCATATGTGAGGCTAGCCTTCCGTTAGCAGATTTTCCGCGCGAATTTGAAGTTTTGGTGAAGGTGCCAATAGTTCTGTCACTGTTTCATTCACTGACAGACAAGGTCAAATTTCAAAATCCGCGCGGAATAAACGCTTATGGAAGTCCAGCCTTAGACAAGTGGCCGGTGGCTACGGCGTTTCAGAATTCCGGCAGAATCTCGTTTATAAAGAAAAAACCATAAATTTTTTGTTATCAGATAATAGAATTTATAAAAATCTACAACCGTAGTCCAAAGGATTTTTCAAAATTTGGTGTATTTTTTTCAAAAAATTAAAAAATTCAAAAATTGTTGTGCAGATCTCTGTATTATCGACGAGGCTAAAGAAAAAGCCAGGTAAGATTTTTGACTATTGTTAGCCGTGTTTATTTTATTTCGGGAATGAGAGAGTCCAGCAAAAAACTGTCTGGATATGGTTGTGAGGAATTCAAAAATAAACATTTCTGCCAAATTTCAACAGATTCCGTTTTCTCGTTTCCAATATTCTCCCCTGTGAAGATAGGCCCAAAAACAGCAAAGCAGTGTTGTCAAATCTATGCCGTTTTTGTGGCCTTAAGCTTTAGAATTGGATTGTAATGTTGTGGAATATCATGTAAGTGGCACTTAAGCTGCAGTTAAAATAAGCCGTAGAATTACTTCGGCTTAAGCGCATTTTGAGGTTATGTAAGGTATTTTTTGATTATGTTTTTAAACAAAAGCCATTAATTTTATCAGGTTATAAAATCGTTCCGTTGCCAAGCGATTAGTGGTCTGTGCTTAAAATGGAACTTCTTTGGGATGACGAAGAAGATAAAGAATTAGAATTTGCAATTAATGGAATACCAAGAAAGGATTTTTTCAAAGAATGAATTTATTTCAACAATTTTGATGACTATACCATTTGCAAAATTTTAGAATTAAAAAAAAAAAAATAATGGTTTTAAAACTTTTTTCGCTAAGCGAATAATTCACCTTTTTTGGCAAATTCGTTGTAAAGAAACCCAAAAAGGGGTTGGGTTGGTCTGGTGGTGTAATAATAAATAGTCAGGTTTCATAGTAGCTTTTTTTCCTCCATATAATCATAAATCATCAATAAAATTTATTTTTCTTAAAACAACCACAAATTTACGTTGTTTTTTGACAGCTGACAGGTAATAATCATGAACACCACAAGAAAAACACAAAAAATGCAGATAACTGCCAGGTTGCCAATAATTTGTTTACTTTTTCCAAGTGGAACATAATATTACCCAACAATTTTGTTATAAGGTTCAAATCTTTCAAAGCTACAGTTTTTGAGATATTTTCGTTTTCTTTCAACATAAAATAATTGATTCTATGGTGGACTATCAGTGCTTTGTAGCACCAACTTTTTTTATTTTATATCATTTATTGATAGTTTATCTTATAATAACTACATTTACAGTGTCTGAACAATAAATATCGTAGTTTCCCAGAAGATCATCTCCATACGTTGAAAAATAGTAATTTTCCTAACTAGTGCGGAAAGTGCCACTTTTCTGCACACGATTGCACATGGCCGAACGAGGCGTTAACGGAGTTCGGCCAGCAATTAAGTGCGGAAAGGTCACTTTACGCGCGAGTTAGGTACAATATTTCTTCTACTCGCTTGTCTTAAGTATTGAATTAACTCAATAAAAGGAATTTTGAAAATGTTACTCTTTATTTATCGTGACTAAAATGTTTTAAAATATAGCAATATATTAATTTTTTTATTTTTGGTTAAGTGCGGAAAAGTACCATAAAGTTAACTTTTACGCACGCTAGTAGAAAAAACAATTTTTTACAATCTTATTTTAACCAATAAAAAATTAGCAAATCTTAGGAACCCAAGAGTACAACGGGCGCGTAGGATATAATAAGTCTACCTAATCAATCATTTATGAAGATAAATATACAAGCATCATTTTTTTTTAAATATGTAAGAAATATAAATATATACTTTTATAAGAATAGAAATTTGACCAGTTAAGAAATAGAGAAGAAAAAAAAGTAAGCCTATAATTTTTTTAAAGAGGAACTTTATTTTATTTTGTAAATCTATTATGCTGTGAACTTCATTTCGAGATATCTAGATTTTGAGAAATACTTTTAATTTGTGTTTAGAAGCTGGTTTGGATGGAATATGAAGAAATGTTTAGATTTATTAAATTTTGGGAGCTATGAACTCAAATATATAATAAGACAAAAATATTCTTCTCTATGGCTTTTTCCTACTATTACAATTATTTGCATGCTTACACTCTTTTCTTTGATTTATGAATGCAGTTATGCAATTTTTTTGTTCTTGACTTGTTCGTGCAGACAACCGCAGAAAGAGTTATGCAAACTATTTCTAATTTTATCGCTAATGAGATGCCCGTTTCTAATTAATTATAATAACCCAATTAAGTTGGACGTGCCTTAACTATCTGGTTAGTTAGCTAGTCGATGATAAGGTATTAAATTAAGAAATTTCTAAAATTATTTTTACGTAATTTTGTGGTGGTTTTATTACGCCGGACACTTTTATGGTCGTATATTTGTTATAATTGATTATTTAAGATATATTTTATGAATGTGTGCTAACAAATCACGAATTTAATGAATTAATTAACAAATTTTTGCAGCGACTTTTCTTATACGTCCTTTCGCTAAAACTCTGATTAAGAACAAGTGAAACAGTACGCATAACATTTTCTTCATTTGCACTTTCGTTCTAAAAATTAATAATCGCATTGAACTGGGGTGAAATTAATGTCAAAATATCATGCGAACAATAAATTCGTAACCCATTAACGAAACAAAAGTTAGTATGGCCTTGACAGTGTTGCATGTTTTTAACCATACTGATTTGTTTTGATTTTTTGAATTTTTTAAAAAAATAAACTACAAAAACGTCAATTTAAAATTATAAAGTAAAAACCAATGCTGAAGTGCTTAGTGTCGCCAGAAGTTAATTTTAAAATAAAAAGTGAGCTGTTTACTTTGAGCCCAGTGGCTCATAATATTTTTGAACAATTTTATTTATTATCACTGAATCCAGTGGCACCCGAGTAGCCTGGTTATATACAATTGGCACAATCAAATAAGCAGAAATAAAATATACAGAGAATAAAATACAAACTTTAATTTTCAATAAAACTCTTTAGAAAATCATAAATTGCAAAATTTTTCGCCTGCGGTGCACCTTTAATTTTTACGATTTTTTTTTATTTGTTTTCAATTTGGATCACCATTAAAATAGTCTTTTTAATGTAATTTTATGAAAACATGTTTCCTGCGATTTGGTGTCAAATATGGCATTGTAAGTGTCATTTTCACAAAAATTTTCGCCAGCGGCGCATTTTAGCATTTTTGCAAAAAAACTAAGGGTACATAACCAACTCAAATTTGGCGGCATTGAACCACGATTTAAGCATCAAATTTTGGATAAATAAACAATTTTGTTAACACCCCCCCTCCCCCTCTCTCTACATTTACTGTTTCCTTGTATCAATTATGGTAACATTTTTAATTCAGTTTTTTTTATTATATTTAGGTCCGGTGACAAAACACTATTAGATATAAAAAGGTAACCCCCCTAATCCACCCCCATTGGGGAGGCAAATTTTGCATATTTTCCTTTTTATTTATACTAAAATGTACAAAATAAAATGAAAAAAAAACTTTTTATGTAAAATGAATTTATTTAGTTCAGCACTAATATGGTGTCTATTCAATAGATGACAAAATCATTTTTCCTGGAAATTTAGAAAAAAATAGTTGAATTACACTTCTTATTCGTACAAAACATGTCAACTTGAAAACTTCGTAACGCCATCTATTAAAAAACACACCATCCATATTGAGTACAATACATATGAAAAACAATATTTGAATCTTTTAGTGCAGAACTAAATAAAATCGTTTTACCTAAAAAGTTGCTTTATTTATTTCATTTAAATTTTAATTCACAGGGGCTATTGACAGACTTCAAAAACAAACTTAGTATGAAAACGTAAATTTATTGAATGTTTTTTCTTTGCCTAAAATGCTTTTAGTACACAAATCTTAGTAAAATTATCATTTCGTATACCTACATACATACATACATACAGACAAAAAACTGATTAAAATTAAAGTAAAACCGTGCACCACAAAGATGTTATTTTTTTTTTAATTTTTTGGAATTGAAACGTTGTTTATATTCTGGGGTGGAGGAAGGGGTGGTAATCACCTTCTTTGTCATACGCTGAGGTACGAATACTTTAACGTAACGCAATTTTGTATAACTTTAAGTGACTAATAATATCGATCGAGATCCACCTGACCCACTTATGCCAATAACGCGACCTTAACCCGACTTTCTTAAGCAGATTATAATAAAATTATAAACACTGGTATTCCTCGGACCAGGTTGTCAATAATACCACTATACAGATGTTAATCTCGTATTCGAAAAAACATGATTTGCAATACTGTATATATCAATACACAATCTGATGGCCGCGCATAAAATTTACATTTATAATTAAAACAAGCAGTTATCCTTTTAGCCATCCATAATTACATGGAGACTATTTGGATCGGTAAAAACTTTTTTTTGTTTTCAGTAAAAAGGAGTTATTTGAGTAAAACAAGACCCCAAGTAACACACATTGTACACATTAGAATTTATGACTAAAGCTGTGAAAACATTTTATCAGCACCTTTTTGGATTAGCTTGCTTAGTTTTTGTAATACTTTTTGCTTTCATAATGTAAGCGCAACGCATTTTGATGACCATACTGGTATTAAAAGCAAAAGTGTTTATTAAACTTTGCTCAAAAATACTATTCTTTGGGCAGAAAAATATGCAGAATGTTGACTATACATTAAAGCCAAACTTCGTAGCTTTTTTGAATCAGTCCTGACATCAATAAAAACTAAATTGGAGCAATAAAGTTGTAAAAACAGAAAATAACATTTTTGGCTATAATACAGCAAGTTTAGCCGTCGGGTTTTTTCGGGTCGTTTCGACAATAATGCGCTTTCTGTACAGGAAGTTGTAAAAATAGTTAGAGAAAAACATTTTCAGCTAAAGCACAGTAATTTTAGCCGTCGGGTTCTTTCGGCTTGCTTCGCGAACAAAGCTCCGCCCCTTATTCATATTAAGCAGAAAAAATAGTGGAAAAAAAAATTATTTGCTAAAGTACAGCAATATTAGCTGTCCAGTTAGTTTCAATGGCAGCCATTACGTGAAAACAACATTAAAAAAAAACAGTTTATCCAAAATAAAATAAAACATTCTATAAAAAAGAATAGATTTTTGAAACTAAAACTAGTTTTAGGGTAGAGATAAATCTCTTTGGGTTATTTTGGCTTTAATCCAAAAACAAAAAAATGTAAACTAAAAATTAAATAAAAAAAAACTTTAAATATTTTTAATATGTGAAGCGCGCGTATTTTGGTGAGGTTTCTTGGTAAATATATACTGGCCTTCGCATGTCAATTTGGTCCATGGATGAAGCCAAAAATCCGATATTAAGCGTGTGTATAAATAAATAGTCCCATCATCCATAATACATCCATACTCGTGTTTTCAAAACGGCATCAACCATTTATTTGTATAAAAATCTATTTTTGTCTTTTTGTCATTTTTTCTTTAGGTTTTGTAAAAAATGTTTTTTAAAATTAAGTTAACTGAAAAAGCTATATCGGTTGCAAAAAGTGCTGCCATGGTAATTGCAGTGACCAAAAAGTGATTGCCAAATTGGGCTAGGCGACGTTTTATCAACACTTTCAAGACGTTGTGGCAGACAACAGCAAAAATACATTAGTAGAGGAGTTTTGCTGTCGCAACGTTTTTGCAAAAGTTTTTCATCACCGTGTGTTACTCGGGACCTCAACTCAAAAACCGCTAAACCGATTCTTATCAAATTTGGTACAAAAATTCTTTGTCACCAGACGCAGAGCTAATTATTTTTTGGTGGGGGTGGTGGTTTGGAAAGACGATAGGAGGGGGGATTAAACTTTTAAAAAAAATTTAACTCATGAACCGTAGCAGCTAGCGACACACGGTTTGCACATTAAGATAGATAATTGCATTTTCAAGCAAAAAAAAATTGAAAACATTTTTAATTTTGTTTTGTTTGCTGGCGCCATTTCTTGTTAATAAAGATATCTAATATTAACATATAAAAATAAGATATATGCTAGAACTTTGGAAAGTGAAGAAATAATACTGACAAAGTGACAACGTTGTAATCCTAATTTTTCCCCAGACTTTACGAAAAGATACACTGGCAACGTCTTTTTCCATTAATTCTTAAATGTTGCCACGGCGCCTAGGGAAAAAAATAAGCATCAGAATTT
This sequence comes from Oxystoma pomonae, assembly GCA_963921995.1. Classification (NCBI taxonomy): domain Eukaryota; kingdom Metazoa; phylum Arthropoda; class Insecta; order Coleoptera; family Brentidae; genus Oxystoma; species Oxystoma pomonae. The sequence goes on along the minus strand of OY998166.1, from coordinate 84,691,806 downwards.
TCTGAAATTTTGGTTGGTTGCTCAGTTTCAAATTCTTAAAAACCATACCTGTTGTTAGTTCTTGTTTGAAAATTAATGATAAAGATAAATAGCGCCCAACACTATTTTAAGAGCTTCTGATATATAAATAACATGATTTTATTATATATTATGGCCAATATTTTATACTTGTCACCCATAGAAAGGCCAAGACCACCCTATATCGTATTTTTAGTTATTATAAGAAGGTAAAATACTCCCAAACCTTAAAAATAATAAAAATAGGTAAAACTCCCATTGAATACGATTCTGCATAAAACTGTATAAGACAAAAATTATTTATCTGTTGTTAAAGAGAAAAATTATATATCAAAGTTTATGGAGTCGAAATAGCCACCCTTAAGACAAAACGGATGAATATGACCCCTACTCATTCTTGTGCATTGTTTAAAGTATACACAAAATGTGCCTTCCAACAATCCGTTTTTGTGCATCAATCAGAATATATAAAAAATGTACCATTTAAATAGCTTTTTTCCTATTTTCGACATACGAAAATATTCGCATACGACTACTTCCGTCTCTTCCTATACGGTGTAAGATAGGAGGCAAAAGATATGCCGATATGCTGATTCATGGGTAGTGCGTGTAAGAATAACCGGTTTTTCATGCGAAACGACACAAATGCCATCCACTCGCTCGTGCAATATTGATATAAACCAGTCGAATTCGAACGCGGTGCACATCTTCTGGCTTATCTTTTGCCTTTCATTTCACACGTTATAGAAAGAGACGGACGTAAAAATTTCCTATTATTTAGCACACAATGGTACACGTATGCGGATATTTTCGTAAGTTTTGAAAATCCGACCCCTTGGTGCTGTCATCTTACACGAAGTGTGCGTTTTGAAACAAGCAAGATTTTTTTTTAAACGGGAACTTTTCAAAAATGTCTTATTGATTTTTTTTCCCTACTTTAACGAAAAAACCAGGTCACACTGGAAAAGAAAATCAAGAGACAATAGACAGTTACATATAAAAAGAGTGCATATTCGTTGTCGTATCCCAATGCGCATGCTCGAAACGCCATACAGCATTTCGTCTTACCCATAAACATTTAAACTAGCACATAAAAAGGCTGCTTAGTGGTTATCGTATCTCAATGCGCATGCTCAGAATGGATACGCCATACCACAGCGACTACGCCTCACCTATCTCTAAGACCACCTTCCATGCAGTATTCGCAAGCAGTAAGCGCACTGTATCGGTCCTGAGCATGCGCACTGAGATACGACAACGACTAAGCACCCTTTTCATATGCAACTTTAATGGTGGGATTTACTAAAAAGGTTTAGTCTATTTTAGAAGGGTCCTAAGTTTAAGTGAAATTTTTGGTTTTAAGCACTTTAAACCAACCCTCCTTGAGTTTTGGACATAGTTTGATATATAAGAAGAATTTTGAATTTAGAAGAAAAGAAAATTAAAAAATTGAACCCAATGGAGGGTTTAAATAGGAAACACTCTGTAAAATAAATTAACATTGGGGCTATATGTCACGCTAATTAAAACTTACCCCTGTTAATTAATTTTTCCAATTAATACTTGATGTCACACAACGATTTAGATGAGTAATAATAAAATAAGGAGTAGACAAAGACGTTTAACTAAAATAGACCCATCAAGTCATTCATAAATTACTTTGAAACGCGATCAGTCGTTAGATTTAGGGAAAACCATTTTATGTTTCACTGGCAACACTGCACCAGACATGCTCCTCCTCACACATGCTCCAACCGCCTTACGTTTAGCAGCGGCCAGAAGCGGCTCGTTATTTATAAATGTAAAAAGGTTTGGTCGTTATTTTCAGATTTATCAAATTTTTTTGGAAATACAATCTTTAATTTTTTTATACTTAATAATTGAAACCGAGGGTATGGAGAAGTATTATATTTGTCATTGTGAAAATGTTTATGTAAAGATATAACATAGAAAATATTAATTTTTTAAATGTTCTCCAGATAGTTATCTGCCTAATTAGTGCGGAAAGTGATACTTTTACGCACGGGAGAAGTTCTGGCGGGAAAGACACTTCCGCAAGGCTTAGGTACAATTTTTTTTTCTACGAGTGTTTATGATGACTTTCTTGATCAAAAAGTAGTTTTTAGAACACACATTTCAAACTCAAAATTTAAAAATTTGGTCCATAAGGTCCCATTTAAAAAAAAGGCGTGCGTTAAACGTTTTTTCACGCACGCTATGACAGTTTTTTATGCACGCCGTGCTTATTTTTTTACGCACGGCGTGTGGGAAGTTGAACATTCCACATTAAAATTGATATGTAACAGTAGACTTTTTCACACGCATTTGCGAAGTAGTTGCTTAACCTATTTAGTGTCAAGTACCTGCAAAACTTTATTAAAAAATTAGCATAGGTAAAAGTATTTTTTTTAGCATGGAGTGAATTTTAAGTCTAATTGGAGTTTTTAGATGCATTTATAAACTAGAATAAATTAAAAATGGAAACAAAATTATTTTTGGGTTTTAATTTTAAAAATACCAAATATATATAACCTTAGGCAGAAGCTTTTTATGCAAGTAGGAAATTGTTGTACTAAAAACGTGTCAAAAGTGCCATTTTTGCCCTTAACGGCCTTCGTGTGCAGAAAAGTATCACTTTCCGCACTGTTTAGGCAAATTACCAAAAAACTAATGTGGAAATAATAAGCAAATTCGACTAAAAATAGTGGTATTTCGAAAAAGGATGTTACCTATAATATTCGTACTATATGATGGTTTTTCGTTGTGTAAAAAAATGAAATTTATACACTCTACTATAATTTTCATTTAATACGTACAAAAGTATCTTTACATTTTTAATAAATACAAAAAATCTTATGTGGAGTATCTACCTATGTAAATATTATAAATAAAAAGTTGTCTGACATAATAATGTTTTAAAAGTTTATATTTATAGCAGAAAAAATAAGCTGACTACAGTATCAAAACTGTGAATGTAGTTATAAATAAATATCATACGCACCTCTTACATCTTTTTCCTACTCACATAGGATATTTAAAAATGTCGCAGCTGGGGTTGGTTCATTATACCAAATATAGTGTAATTAATTATAAAGTCTTACCATATTGTTTTTATCACAAATTCCTATATTTATTAATTACATTTTGTATTTATTGCAACACTAGTTGCACGCCTATGGCGGCCTATCACAAGATGGCGTCGAAAAACCATATAATAACAAACCTGTGAAATGTTTGGTTTTCACCTGCAATCTCCAGTTTTCGTCAAACTACGCACTTTGTCACATCACTTTTGCCACAAACACTTAAAAATCTATTGAAAAAATATTAAAAAACTCTCGATTAATCTGTAAAATATACCAAAACCTCGATTATCCTAAAGCTACAACGCCGTAGAGAAATTATGAATGGAGCAGCGTACACACGTTTATATGGCTGACCCGCCACAAATGCGAGGTTGTCACATTGTTGTAGGTTTTATTCCCGATATATATTGAGAAATAAAAAGAATTATTCTTTCGGCCAAAATATCAGGTATTTTGTATGTTATTTCGATCGAAAAAATAAGGTATATTTCAAGTACCATAACATGTACCTCCATATTATAAATTCTTTATTGATTTAAAATTGTGAAGATTCAAGAAAATTTGAATGCAAATATATAATGTACCTAAATTTCTTTATATATTTGAATAATAATAAGGTGTTCCTTCATGTTTAAGAAAACAAACCGGAGAATTTGCATAATTGCATGTAAATAATAAAGTTATAAAAATAATATGTTTTTAAAAACATTACGTGTAAAGATACTTTCAGCGCAATCTGGCATTGTCGTCAAATTGTTTACCTTATTTTTGATCGCAACTGTGGTAAACATAATGTCTCTATTTAAGTTATACCTTTATGGGAGTAGATTAATTTTGTATTTATTTAAAAGGTGTTTTTATTTATGAGATGTATTAAAAAACTTAAGTGCAAGTTTTTTTTACATTTCTGTCACTGTCGAAATGTCAGTTTAAAAATATTAGCGCTGCGTTCAATCACAAACAGCGAGTTCGGATCTTTTACCTCTGCTTGCACCTTGGTCTGCACCAATCTCTACTGATGAAAGCTACAGCTTTAACATGAATGGACTTTGAGTAAGGAAATTTTTTTTGACTGAGCTGTTAGATAACCTCAATGTTTTACTTTCAGTTTGTAAATAAATTAATATAGTTGTTTTGGGTTTTTTTGTTTGATATATTTTTCGTGCATATTCAGTGACCTTCACTTATGTTTGTTTTGCCTCGTAGTGCCCTTATAAATATATTCTTTGTGCTGAAGACGGATTCAAAATATGGCGTTTTTCTGGACAAAATAGGAGGTGTTTTATTGGGTAATGAACAACTTGGGATATTAAATAAGGTAAATTAGTCCTTGTCAAAACGGTTACTTAGGGAAATTATAAACGAAATGCCACAAAACAGTCACCTCATCATATTATGTGCCAAATTTTTAGCGCATTCACCATTTGCCATTTTGAAACCTGTAAAAAAAAATAGTTTTAGGGAATTTTCTTCTAAAATAAGGTGTATTTTGAGAAAAAAAGTAGTTTTTCAGTGGTATTTTGCAATAACAAGACAAAATAATCCATAACTTTGGGTCTTTTCTGTATGGGTAAGTGTTTTTTGAAAATTGGTTTTAAAATTTAGTACCCCACACTAAATATTTAGACCTGTGGGGGGTACTATTTTAGATCTTAGTAAATCTCACTGTAAATGTTTATGGGTGAGACGTAATGCCGCATGTCGTTTTGAGCATGCGCATTGAGATACGACAAGGAATGAGCACTATTTGTATGTATAACTTTAAGTGTCTACTAATTGTTACTTTCTAAACGTGTCTATTTCATTGAATTTGCGTAGATGCGTGCATGCATGACAAAACAGCTGATTCAATTTACCATAAAAGCGCGCCTCGTCCAAACGGGGCATAAAAAACTAAAAAACGTAGCGTCTTTTGGCTTTATTTTGATCGCGTTAGTTATATACCGACGCGACGCGTTGAACTATATACTTTAAGTTTGGTAAAAATTAAGAAATTTCAGAGAAATAAATCAACTCGTGGTGTAATCTTAGTTTTCAGGTTTTTTTATGGACACCATCACTCTTTATTCATGTCTCTAATCGTTCCTCCATCTTTTATTATGGTACCTATACATGTACAGTGCATGCTATGAAATACCATATTTATAACCTGATCGGCGCAAATTACCTCTCGTACTACTAAATTACTCCAAGAAAGATCCATATCTCAAAGTAATTCAAGTCAAAATTCCATAGAGACTTTTTTAGCGTCCAGTTAGTAGTGTTAACATGCCGTTTATCATAAGAAAGCTTAAGCACTGTTTAGATTCTGCTCAGCGTAAACGTATTAGCAATTATATTTATAATTATAGGCATGGCATTTAAAAACCTTGTAAATTAGTAGCATCGAATTCTGCCTAAATGTAAATATCGGAATCTCGCTTTTTATCAAGTCCACGTTCAAGACATCTTTTATAGCGTTTTCGTTTATTGCTCTAAAACCACTCTCGCGTACTCCAAGATCGATGCTAAAAAGGATTTGGATGTTCGATCATGTACTCCTGCTCCGAGTAGCGTGTTCGGTTTTCCGAATCTGTTACTCCGGATTTGAAACAGATCTATCTTTCTGTGTGACGTCACTACTCTACTCCAGATCGATTTGAGAGTACGTAAACCAAAAGCGCTATTAGTTGCACCATTTTCAAACAAACGGTCGGTTACGTAAACTCTGGTTATTTTTTAACCTGAGTTTAATTTGGCAGCGTTAGCACCAACAAAAATTAACTGACGGTTAACGTTAATATTCATGTCCTGCAAACTTCACGTTTTAAAACATTATGTGGATATCAATATCTATCTATTTTCGACTGTTTTTTGATTACTTTGAGTTTGTCATTTTGATTGATATAAAATGCAAAAAATAACTGTACTGTACACTGTAAGCATTAAAAAATATAAAATATTAACGATTTTCATGGAAAATAAAAATAATTTGCCTAGCCATACTAAACCAATTTTTACTGAAATTCTTTATTTACCTTATTATTATAAAATATATCATTAATAAATGTTTCTCATTTTCTTGGAAAATGATTTATAAACACCTTCTTTTTATATATTTTTAGTATAGAGAGGATATCATTCAAATTTATTTAAAAACAAAATCTCCCTAAAATTAGTTGATTTGGCACCGCTAATTTCTTTATTCTTTTGTTATTTAAGAAGTCAGATGGCCAAAACAGAAGAATGTTGCAAAATCATGGCATGAAAATGAGAAAAACATAAAAAAGAATTGGTGAAATAAAAACGATACCTCTTAAATAATGCTAAAATATTTTTATTTTTAAATTACCATCATGGCCGTACCATTACTTTTTGCTACAAAAATATTATTTATTGGAAACACTCAGATTAATAAAATATCGTTCGTACAAGGCATAGGCATGGTTTAATTTTTGTTGCAGTCTTAATCATAAATAAGTTAAAACCACTGTTTATTATGAAAGTGTTCATGCAATGCTCTTGATTGTGCTTTAGGTTTAGTCAAAGTCCTGAGGAAAAGTTGGAAACTTTCAACTTTTATAACTAAAATTACGACTATTACTATAGCAAATATAAGTGCGCATGCGCGAGTTCCAAATTGTAAGTATGGCGCCCATCTATGTTGACAGGAATGAAATCAATATTTTCAAAAATTTTTTACAGGCAAATTAAAAGCAAAAAACAAGTAGTTAAGTGTTTTGTAGGTACCAAAAAAAAAACTGTTTCCATTAAACCTTATTTTCTTTGAAAACAAACTACAAATAATTAAAGTAAACAAAACAAAAATCAAAAAAGTGAGGTTAGATGCACTTGCTTAGTGATTGTTATGACTATGACAAAGACTAGTATGACCATTGAGCAGTGTTTAAGTTTAAAACTATAGCTTACACTATAAAAAAAAACCAAATACTAAACAAGTGACTAGGCTTAATCGTATATTTTTCAAAAAGCCCTCTGTAACTCAAAAACGCGCCCATAACATGTATATATGTTTTTCGCTAACTCTCTTAAAACCCCAAAACCCCTCAGTCGCCTGAAATTGGGAAGACCCTGTACAATTACTACTATGTGTAGATGCTTTAACTGTCTATAATTATATTTTTTGCATATGAGTTACGCTCTTAATGGGCATAGATAGACAACTTAAATAGTACAAGAGCTGGGAACAGTAGATTTAACTAGGCATTTTTGGGGGTTTAAAAAATTGTCAGCAATTACATATGCACTCTCCATGTTTTTAACTACTCCGTTTTTTTGCTCTTCGTTATCCCAATCTTTAGTAGCGATCTATTCTGATACTCTCTTTAATAAGGGCTCTATGGTGCTTATCTTTGACTTTGTTGGTGTAACTAGAGTATAACATCAAAAAAGAAGTTAAAAAACCTCCAAATCAGTTACATCAACCGAAAAGAATCTACAAACAAAAGATCACTCAGTGAGTGATTCAAAGTTGGAAATCAATGGGGAGGCTGACCAGTGGAAACACTGACGAGCTCACGCTGGTTACCCAGAGCGAAACATCGTTTAATCCTCTTTTCGCTTTGGTTCTTTATGTGGTCCTTGTGGGATGCTCATCCAGGTTTGAATTTTTGTTATTTCCACCCAAGATCTTATGATCTTCTGTTTTTAGATTCTTTATGGTTGATGTAACTAATTTGGAAGTTTTTTAACTTCTTTTTTGATTTTTAATTGCCATAGGAGCATAATTATATTGGAAATGTAAACACGCCAGGACGAATCCGTATCAGGTAACTTGGATAAGTACCAGTGCGGAACGATGCCTATTTGTGAGTGATTCAAAGTGGGAAATCAAAGTGTATGATGATGTTTAATGATGTATGGGGAGGGTAACCAGTGAAACCACTGACGAGCTCACGCTGGTTACCCAGAGCGGAACATCGTTTAATCATTTCTCTTTTCGCTTTAACTTCTTTTTTGATTTTTAATTGCCTTAGGAGCATAATCCTATTGGAAATATTAACACGCCAGGGCGAATCGGTATCAGCTAACTTGGATAAGTACCAGTGCGGAACGATGCCTATTTGTGAGTGATTTAAAGTTGGAAATCAAAGTGTATGATGGTGTTTAATGATGTATGGGGAGGGTGAGCAGTGGAACCACTGACAAGCTCACGCTGGTTACCCAGAGCGAAACATCGTTTAATTATTTCTCTTTTCGCTTTGGTTCTTTGTGTGGTCCTTGTGGGATGCTCATCCAGGTTTGAATTTTCGTTATTTCCACCCAAGATCTTTTGATCTTTTGTTTTCAGAGTATAACATGGCGAGTTTTTAAAGTCCACTGAAATTCACCGACTTAGTTTATTAAAACTGGTAGAGTGACGTCACCGTGGATGTCTAATGTTCCACCGCATTTGACAGACACTAACATAACCTCAGTTTTTTTAGAAGCTCATATTTTTTTATTTAAAAAGAAACGAAGTGGATTGTAGGATTTAAAGTCCATTTAATCATAATATTAGCATGTCTTTTTCGTCGCTGCTTTTAATTTATGTTCCACCTCTGATCACAAAAAAAACCCTCATGATCAAAAAACAAACACCAACAAAACTCAGCTCGTAACTTGTGAGGTTACATCATCCATCAAACCTTTCCATCAACCTTTGGGGTAGGTGGACAATAGTGGGCATCGCTGCCAACAATCGGTGAATCGATCATAGATTTAAAAATGCTATCGGTGGACAACATACATTTTTGCGAACTCTTGTTGGCACCGGTGGATTTAAAAACTCGCCCATACTCACGGGTGTAACCTTCATTCTGCTTATAGCGATCTGTCATGCTGTTGCGGTAACAAGAAAGTAGACACTTAAAGTAATTAGACACTTAAAGTAAATATTTCAACGCATCGTTATCCGTATACCTAACGCGTTCGAAATCTAGCCAAAATGCACTACATTTATGACTTGTTTATGCGATGTTTGGAACGATGCCCGCTTTTTCAAGAGTGCGATGACAGAACCGCTGATTGAAATCCTGATACGTACATCCCTCCGTACGCAACGAGTGGAATCAGCTGTTCTGCCATCGCACCCATCAAAACAATGAACAAGTCAAAAATGTAGTGTATTTTGACTTTGTTTCGAACGCGTTACGCATACCGATACTGATGCGTTGAAATATTTACTTTAAATGTCTTCTACTCTTGTGGACTTGTTATCGTTGGTGTATATGCTCCAGAGCTGCAAAACAAATATTTAATTATCTTACATTTTATTCCCTTACCAGATGATCCCGTACCTAAAAGGTCTACATGATGGTATAATTTTTTGAATAATCAATGGCCATAGTCCTTGCAAGGCTAAGGTGGCATATAAAAGGGCGGTAAATTGAAGAAAATATGTGAACATATTATACAAACTACAGAAATTTACACTTAAAAGTATAAAATAAAATAATTTTTATTTGTATGTTTGAAGTCCAACTTTTTTTTAAATCGGCGCCCATATATGCCTACCTTATAGAGTATATTTATTCGCTTAGAAGGTACATATTATATAGTAGATTTCGACTTCAGAAAACTTGAATTTTCTGTATAAAATAAATATTATTTTATTTTTAAATTTTTAGTGATTTTCTTATGTATACCTACCATTACCTACCTCCCAGGGTGCTTATTCTTGAAAGTGAGAGATGGAAGAATCCCTGGGGAGCTCCCGGGAATTGATCCCTAGCTCACGGTCCCCGGGAGAATATATCCGCATTCTTGAGATATGGGTAGTGGGCGGGTCAATATAGTCCCTGGGAACGTCTTAGGTTAGGTACGTTTGTTTTTTTTACAAAATGGAGAAACAAGTTGCAAAAAACACGTGGACAAATCCAGGCCTTTATCGAGCCAACAAAAATATCTGCTTATAGAATTTGTCTACGCTAGACTTTATATGTATAGGGGAACTTTCTCTGCTACATTCACGTGTGCGGCAATCATTATTTTATGGAAAGAAATATCCGAATAATTGGACATATTTATGTTCCGTTAAATCAAACGGTTTTCTTTTGTCTAAAACATCCCTTGGAAACCCTAGTTATACGACTGCATCTTCCACGACTTCCCAAGCATATTCCACTACCATATCATTTAAAATTATGTTGTTGAAGTCTTCAACATTCATATTTGCCTTGTATGGCTTTTACTCAGAAAAAAACAAAAACAGATAAAATCAATATAAAAATTAGGTTAGACTACCCCTGGATCGGTCTCTACTACTGGGTCTTACTAAGAGAACATGGCTGCTGCTCTTCTACTCCCTACCCGTCAATAATAAGCACCCAGGCTTTCTTAGTATAGGTACTACTTTTATACTGTAGATTATATTAGTTTTGTCTAAAAGTAGTTAGGAAAGTGTATTTTTTAATAAAACGGATGATTTGAATAAAATAATAAATATAAAAATTAACTATGCAGGATATTAAATTATTTATGGTTGCAACTTCCACTTTGCCTTGTCTTTTCATATTATGCGGATTAGCCAAAGTTAGGTTTATTTAAGTCGTTTTTTGGCGTGACAAGATTTCGGAACCATTTTGAAATCTGCAAGAAATGTCATTTTGGCGTTGCATACTCTGTAAAATAATAGTTTTTACCTACGACCAATGAATAATACTCATTTTACGACCCTCTCGACACGATTGTAATGGCTCATTTACGGTCCTAGGATAATAATGAAGCTTAGACGTAAACCACAAGAAAAATGTGAATTATTTTTCTGGATTTTTAAGACAATAAATATTTATTAAACGTAAATAAATCCAATATAATTTTAGTACCTAACCAAAAATAAGTCCCGTTAAATTGATATATTCCGCATTAAAAAAAACCTTGTTTTTAAAAAGATATGTGAAAAGTCCCTTAGTAGCCTTATTTGTTTTGACGTTTTAGATAGAACGTCATTGAAACTTCAGGTTATGAAGGTTGTTGACATCGAGTGTTCGCGTTTGATATTTTTAATAATTTCTGATATTTACGATGACATTTTCATTGGTCTTAGGTAAAGTATAGTACACTAACTCGCATGGTATGGTCATTAAACGCTCAGATAAATTAAGACACTCGCCTGCGGCTCGCGTCTCAAATTTCATCTTTGCACTTAAACTAACTACTATTACCTACGACCAACGAATAATACTAATTTTACCACCATCTCAACACGATGTTAATGTCTCATTTACGGTCCTAGGATAATAATAAAGCTTAGACGTAAACCAAAAGATGGCGTGACAAGCGAAGAAATTTTATTTTATAAGAGCACTAATTGACACAAAAATCAGAATTATTTTTATATATTATTAAAACAATATATTTATTATTTTGTTAAACGTAAATAAATCTAATATAATTTTAGTATCTAACCAAAAATAAGTCACGTTAGATTGACATATTACGCATTTTTAAGAAAAAAAAACCTTGTTTTTAAAAAGATCTAGGAAAAGTCCCTTAATAACCTTATTTGTTTTGACGTTTTACACCGAAAAAAATATCGTAGATAGTATTAATAACAGGTGTTTATTAATTTTTTATAGATAATTGTACATCAATAACACATAACTGTTACAAAAATCGGAGAAAAGTTATAAAAATTGTCATATACAGTAATGAAATTAATAAACGGAAGTTACGAAATCAATGAAAAATGTTTCTGCACATTTTATAGATAGTTGTTATTAATAGTATGTATGTACAGGTTATGGAGATAATAAAAGAGCATATGAAATAGATAGGACATGTTAACGATTTTAATCAATGCCTTAAATAAATTTAATAAATGGCGATCATGGACTATCGCTTAAAAGTTGTCATAGAATGTATGTATAAGTTTATGAAAATTATGAACCGGGCATACAAAATACATAAACATGGTTATGAAATATATGTACGTAACAGTCTTTTACGTAATTCATTCTTAGGTTTAACTAAAAGCTATGAAAACATGTCTCTTAATCCTTGATTTCATAACACCCTTAAAAAAAATCATTCTTAAAGACTCTTTATATTGTAACAACTTTTTTTTAGGAAACGGTGCCTTTTTTGGTTCAGTAGTAGTAGATAGAACGTCATTGAAACTTTAGATTATGAAGGTTGTTGTCTTAAGAGGGTTCGCGTTTGATATTTTTCATCATTTCTGATATTTATGATGACATTTTCATTGGTCGTAGGTAAAGTATATTACACTAACTCGCATGTTATGGTCATTACACGCCTGCGGCTCACGTTTCAAATTTCATATTCGTGTTTAATGACCATCATAATATGCTTGTTATGTGAACTACTGTTAGTGGCTAACATAGTGCTTTTTTACAAAACGAGCTCGAGCGCAGCGAGTGATTTAAAAACTCGGGACAAAAAATCACAGTTTAGCTGCGAGTTTTAAACACTATTTTTTACCACCTTAATCAAAAAATGGGAAAAACATACAAAAGAGCACAAAACCATTGACAGGTCACCATTATTATACTATAAATCAAGGACAGCTACAACATGGCGTTACACCGCCCCCTAAAAACCGTTTTCAGAAAAAGTGGCAGCACTGAACAATTTTTTTTTTACATCGGTATATAAGTTCATGGTTTTGTTATTTGCGGACAGAGAGTAAAGCCATGTTTTAAATAAGGGAATAAAAAAAATTATTTTAAGACCTGCCGAATTGATCCCAAGGCTTGTCTCTCGTCCTAATAAAACTGCGTAGAGAATCTAGAAGAACGGGTTCAATAGAATTTATGACCATGTCGGATTAATTATAGCTGTGTTGAAAGGATCTTGAAGATACATTCTCTACTTTAGTATTACCATTAAGGAAGCAGCAGAGTTAATCAAGCAAAATATGCGAATGGAGTTTGAGGCAAACCCTTTTTACAAGCTTTTATTTAACTTCACCTCTATGTATGTATGTTTGTATGTTCGGGCCAAATCTTGCAACTCAATTTTGACTAGCTTCTAGATGTCCGATTGAATTCAAATTTGGTATGCGATAATAGTTTCCCCCCTCGAGGGGACTGGAGGGGCTTAAACGTCGTAGTTTCTGTCCGATTTCAACCAAAATTGGTACACGAGGGTTCGTGGAAATAAGAAATACGAATTTTTAATCAGATTTAAAAAATTCAATATGGCGGATTCAAGATGGACAATTTTTGGTCATATTTTAACTGAATTATACACATCCGATTGTCTTCAAATTTGTTGGTATGAGTTTATAGATCCAGTGACAATACAATTATATCAGTGGCGCACCCAGGAATTCACTTCGGGAGGAGGGGGGGGGTTTAAAGATAAATAATTAAAAAAAAAATAATTTGAAGTAAAAATGTGACTATAACCAGGCTTCTCGAGGAGGCGGGGGTGTTTAACCCCAACCTCCCCTTCTCCTTCGGTGCGCCACTGATAATATGGTATCATCAGGTACCCACCTTTCCCTAAGTGCGGAGGGAAAAACATTTAGTTTGTTCGATTTCAGTCAAAATTGGCATCAGATTTGAAAATTTCAATACAGCGGATTAGAAATGGACGATTTAGGGTACACAACATCTAGATTAAAAAATAATTTCATATAAAAAAAAGCCTTCTAAATACAAGCTCTTATAAAATCGAAAGTGCACTAAAAAGTAGAAAATAAGTTTAGTCATAATAGACACTTAAAGTAAATATTTCAACGCATCGGTATCGGTATACGTAACGCGTTCGATACAAAATCAAAATACACTACATTTTTGACCTGTTCATGCCATGTTTCGAACGATGCCTGCTTCTTTGACGGGTGTAATGACAGAATCTCGTTGCATACGGAAGGATGTACGTATCGTTACGGACCCACGAACATACGCAACGATTTCAATCAGCAATTCTGGCATCGCAACCTTCAAGAAAGCAGGCATCGTTCGAAACATCGCATAAAAAAGTCAGAAATGTAGTGTATTTTGACTTTGTTTCGAACGCGTTACGTATACCGATACCGATGCGTTGAAATATTTACTTTAAGTGTCTAATAATAAAAGCGATGGGCGCAAATTAAAACTAACAATAATATCAGGGAAATATTGGGGTAGCTTGGGTCGACTTGGGTTAAATTAAAAAATGGACAAACATAGCGCGACGTCATTTATGGACAGCCCCATATAATTTGTTTAGTGTCCTTTAAAAACGGGGCTGATTATTTTTATCTAATTTTTATTCAGTTGGTGACATTTAAAAGTCGTCATTTGAAATTCTAGTCACAGTGTTTGCGGCGTTAAATCATTTAAAAGTTGATGTAAATTAAATTTTGAACGCCTCGCGATTATGCATGGTTTCCTGGCAAATTGAGACGTGGATGCAATGTAAATTTTTGAATGCTATAACAATAAACGATTCTAGTTTTATTAATTTATATAATAAGTTTGTTTTGATTTTATGTCGATGACATGGTTGGCTAAGTTGAAAGTTTTTCTGACTTCCACAAATATCAACAAAATAGGTGCTCATTTATACCATAATAATTATATTCACAACCAGCTGTTTCCGGGTGGCTAAAATTGTAGGTTTCCCCCTTCGCCTCATGCTCTCCCCATTCACCCTCACCTTCTGCCTCCGCTGTATTTGTGTGTTGCGGGAACAAACAGACAGGCGAATAAAGAGAGATAGATTTTAGATAATTATAATATGTATAAATATAGATCTATATCTTTTCTATGGTTCCCCAGAGATATAATTACTCTAAAAACCAAAAAATTAATAGGCAATCTATAAGTTTAACAGCATATTCTATATTTATTTGTCTTCTTAATGTAGGTGAATATCTCAAGTTAACGCTATTTAAACTAATAATAAATGCTTGAAAACATGATGGAAATCAGAATAAATAGTGCATTTAACGAAGACATGCTAAAATAATCATTATTGACATATTCCGTTTTGTGATATGTTGTTATAACTTTGTTGTTTTGAGGCCAAGATAGTTGGGTAGGAAGTAGTCCGGCCGGGTTTCGGGGAAGGCTGAAACTATTACAGTTGGTGATTATAGTAAAAAAGTGTCTGGGATGTGGATGATTTTTTCGAGAATTTTTGGAAAATGAAAATTAGGGTCGGTATGCACAGATGATTTTTCATATCTTTTAAGCAAAAAAATATGTATTTTTTGGATCACATATTTTTGAAATCTACATAAGTTCTTGATCTAGAGATTTTTCTCCCATAAGCTCAATGTTAAATTTAATGTTGCCCAAAAATAAAGTTCGATTGATTCCGTATATTCCACTATAAAGTTCTTGACCCACCGGTGCATAAAAAATTATCATACAGAGACAACTCTTAATTTGGCCTACTTTTTGAAATACGGGTGGCAAAAATTATTTTTTTTGCAGACTTGATTGGATTTAGCAGTCTCAAAATCTAGAGAAAACAGAGAGTTCCACCCTTAACAACTTTTGGCCAGTGGGCCGAAAATTCTATTTTATGCTATTTAACATATAGAATCCAAAAAACGAAACTTATTTTTTGGGCAAAACTTTGGGGGCTTATGAGAGAATATTGCAAAAATGCCCTAAACTCAAAACCAATCACATACAAGATTTAACAAAAAATATATTTTTTTTCCTAAAAGGTATGAAAAGTCAACTGTGTATGTAAATTTTCTACAAATATCTATCATTTGCCTACTACTGTCAAGGGTTCATAAACACCCGATTGTTCAAAGCCCAAAAAGTCAATCAAATTCCTTGTGTGGACACCCGTAATACCATATTTTATGTTTTTTTTTCTGAAAGAAAAACTTTATATCTGCTATTGTTATTTATTAAGAATTTGTCAAAGGTGGGCCTAAATAAATCTTTAAAAAATCAAAGATGTGAATTCCACGATAACATGTCTAAGTAGCCCAAAATTTAATTACTTTCTTTTAGTCCATTTTTTAATGTTGATATTTAAAAAAAACCGGTTTCACGTTCTCTAAAACGACTTGCTATTTTTACCGAGGGTATTTATTACCAAAGCCTAGACATTTTTTTATTTCCTTATTTTTGTTGAGAATTTTCAGAAATAAATGAGCAGCATTTCCTCGTTCCTTTTTCTTAGCCTTATTATGTCTCTTGCGCATAAAAAAGATAGTATCTTGTTAACGTTTATAAAATACCTCATGTGCTTAATTTAGATCATAAGGTAACTATTTAAAACAATGCCGTTCAAAAGATGACGAAAACAGCACAATTTTGAACTTTTACCATCCAAACCTGTTTGCCAAAATCCACTGTCAATTCAATGCAATAAACAAATTTTACACGCACTCATGATGTAATGTGTAACGTCGGCAAAATAAGCTGAGCCTCTTTGTCAGCTTTATTCAAATTGTTGGGTCCAAACATAAGTGTAAACTGCTATCTGTTTTTAAACCATAACTAGAAAACTCTCGATCTAGGTGTTACATTTGACAAGAGACTGTCGTTTCTGCCTCCACGTTTCTCTTTACTTTTATGCATGTCTCATTTATTTTATCCACGATACTAACACCTGTTTTGAAACGCCAATTAACTGCCACTTGCAGACGGTTTAAGTACTTATTTTAATTCTATGTAAGTTAATTTAATCCACCAGGGTTCATGTGCTTGATTGACAATATTCTGGCCAGCCATGGCTTCCGTAAGTGTTTCCAACCTTCTCTAAACAAGTTTCACTAGGTGAACCTTCAATAACAAATTCCTTATTTTTTTGGAGATTTTTGTACTGCCAACCTAACTAGAACCCATTTTTTTTTGCTTGAAAAAGACCCAGTTTTTACACAACTTTTTACACAATAACCATTTTCAAGGACTGAACAAATAACTAAAAATAAAATCTATCAGTGGGATTTACTAAGATCTAAAATAGTATCCCCCACAGGTCTAAATATTTATACCTGTGGGGGTACTAAATTTTAAAACCAATTTTTAACAAACACTTACCCATACAGAAAAGACAAAAAGTTATTGATTTTTTTCGGTTGCTATTGCAAAATACCACTGAAAAAATGCTTTTTTTCTATACCATATTTTAGGAGAATATGCCCTAAAACTAATTTTTTTTTGACAGGTTTCAAAATGGCAAATGGTGAATACGCCAAAAATTTCGCACATAATAGCTTCATTATTTGTGTTTGAGGTTATAAATTTGGTGATTTTTTAGACCACCTCAGGGGGGTGGTTTAAATTTATAGCCCGCAGAAAGGATCGTTTTGTGGCATTTGGTAATAAGTTCGTTTATAATTTCCCTAAGTAACGGTTTTTACAAGGACCAATTTCCTTTATTTAATATCCCAAGAACACCTCCTATTTTGTCCAGAAAAACGCCATATTTTGAACCCGTTTTCAGCACAAAAAATATATTTATGAGGGCACTACGAGGCAAAATAAACATAAGTAAAGGTCATTGATTATGCACGAAAAATATACCAGACAAAAAAACCCAAAACAACTATATTAATTTATTTGCAAACTGAAAGTAAAACATTGAGGTTATCTAAAAGCTCAGTCAAAAAAACTTTCCTTACTCAAAGCCCACTCATCTTAAAGCTGTGTAGCTTTCATCAGTGGAGGTTGGTGCAAGCCAAGGTGCAAGCAGAGGTAAAAGATCCGAACTCGCTGTCTGTGATTGAACGCAGCGCTAATATTTTTAAACTGATATTTCGAAAGTGACAGAAATGCAAAAAAAAAACTTGCATTTAAGTTTTTCAAGACTTTTCTAAAATAAAAACACCTTTTAAATAAATACAAAATCAATCTACTCTTTATTTTATTATTACTCATCTAAATCGTTGTGTGACATCAAGTATTAATTGGAAAAATTAATTTACAAGGGTAAGTTTTAATTAGAGTGACATATAACCCCAATTTTAATTTGTTCTACAGAGTATTTAAACCCGCGTGGGTTTAAATTATTTAATTTTCTTTTCTTCTAAATTGAAACTTTCTTGTTAAATCCAACAAAAGATTGTTTTAAGATGATTATTGAATAAACAAATTTATTAAATTTTTTCTTATAAATCAAACTATGTCCATAACTCAAGGAGGGTTGGTTTAAAATGCTTAAAACCAAAAATTTCAGTTAAACTTTGTTCTAAAATAGACTAAACCCTTTTAGTAAATCCCATCGTTAATGTTTGTTTCGACAACATGAACAATTAAACTATAAGTGGATAAAAAACGGTTGATATTTTTAAAAAAGTTACGTTACGTTACATTATTTATGATAAAAAGAAGGACATACATACAGTAATACATATTAAATATTTAAAAAAGCATAAAACACACTTAATTTTTGATTTTTAAGGAATAGTTGATAAACATAAATTGACATGTGTATTTCAAATGAGTCCTATGGTAGGTTAATGTGGAGATTAAGGTTACTTATTATAGTTTTGTACAATATAATTAATAACTTTAATACAAGGAGAAATATGTCAAACTTTTGGTGTTGAAAAATAGGATGGAAAGAGAATTTTTGTTTATTTTGGTAGGTGTAATGTTTGAGTTGACGTTTGGATTAGTTCAAAACACTAAGTTTGATGGTTCAAACACTTTTACGCGAACCATCATGGCTGCCCAGAATACTTTTTAAAAACTTTTAGTGGTTATTGAACGGAGTGCAAAAATTTTAAATTGTACGTTTATTAAGTAATCGGTGCATAATAATGAAACAAAATTATGACATTCTTGACCACCCTTTTTAGGCCCGTAAATAACCGCAATGTGTTATAACACAGGCAACTATAATAGTTAATTTATATCTATTAGTGTGTTTTGTGGTAAACCTGATCAAAACAAATAATGTACTAAATTAATTTACTCAAAATTACGCAAACCCATACAAAGTTAAAGGTTATAGATTTTTAATTACCTACCTATTCGCTTTTTTTTATTTTGGTTGTGGAAAAAAACTGCTCGATGAATAATCATTAGATAGAAATTTAGGGGATCTTGGGGCAAAATGGACATTCTATAAAAACCATCAAAATGGGTAGTTTTCGACTTTTCGAGAAAATTCTGCAACGACAAATTTGTTTTTCAATTTTTGACTCTGTGAATTTGTGTTTTCGTGATCGTCGTTTGGACAAAAAGTAGGGAGACAAGGCTTCGGAATTTGTACTATTTTAATGTTTGTATGTATGCATATTATTTATAGGTATACCTATCTAAATTAGAAATGTTTAAAAAGCATATTCACACCTTACGCTAATTCCTTCCCTAGTTCCCCTACGTGTAGAAACATTTGTGGGTAGTTGATTAGCGTTTTCCCTATAAGTTAGCGATTAAAATTTTTAACTGCAATGTCAATACAAGGCTGTTAAAATAGATAAAGCAAGGTCGGAATTTTATATCGTGGAACAGCGTGCGATTTTTACCCAATAGTGGTTATTTTATGAAATATTAAATGTTTTTCTTGTGTGTATTCACAAAAATGACCTTTACAAAAATTATTGCAAAATTTTTGAAGTAATACAGTGCAATCTAATTTTTATCAGAATAGTGCTGAAGAACCCGGGGATTTTCATAAAATTTTACTGACTGGGACCTTTTTTTACCTGTTGCATTCATTAAATTTTTTTTGCACATTTCAACTCCGTTTTTTTTATAAACTCACAACCAACCAAATTCACCAAGTCCAGAAAAAAATGCCAAAATTTATCAAAGGTTTTATAATTATTAAAAAACGTCCTACCTACTCATAAAGCATAGTACATGTTTAGCGGTTTAATAGGTGTTGGGTTGGATTAATGTGTACAAATTTATATCTTGGAGGGATCTATTATCAATTCTAGATCTTTTTCTTAAAACATATTTTAAACCATACGGGAAATTAAACAACTGTTTATTAAATTCCATGATATTGAAACAAAATAAAAATTAACAAGTTTTCGACATGTTCCGCCAGCACTGTTAGCTTAAACTTATATTAAAAATATTATGGTTGTACAACTCAACATATTTTAAATGCGCCGCAGGCCAAAACTTTGATAAGAAATTAAACTGAAAATACAATTTTTTAAATGTTGTTGACACAATTTAACTAAAATTGTAACAATCAATGATGTTATATCGCTCCAGTTGAAGCAGATAATTTTTTTAAATCTTTGATCTCTGTTAATTTTTTTTATATATTAAAATAAAAAAGTGGCTTGGGTTGGCTGCCAAGATGGGCTGGGTTGAAAAATCTATAGTCTAAATTCTAGATTTGAAACTTAGACTAAAAATTCATTTTTTAAAGGTTTTACATGTTGTTTTCTTAAAAATACACCAAAAATTTTAACAATATTTCTCAAAAATTTCCATGCTTTTTAAGAAGTATTTAAAAAGGATGGATTGGCTGCAAAAAGGGGCATCACAACCCATCCAAAATAACTTAATGTTGGTTTAAAAGTGAGCCGCTGTTTCCACATATCCAGCGAGTTGTGAAATAAGGTTTTCGAACGAGTTTTTTAAAATGTTTTTTCTACAGCTGCAAAATAAAGTAGATAACTAAATACGTAAGACGTAGATATGCGTGGCAGTAGCTCGACACCCAACAAAAATAATAATAAACCTTTACAACCGTATCTGTAATAGAAAACTTTTTGGCGAGCGTGCAAAACACTCTATTTTCACAGATACATGGATAGATAAAAAAAAATTATACAGTAATAATTAAAATTTTAACTTTACAGAAACGACAGTAAATATTTAAGTACCTGTGTATTCCTATCTAAATTACTTTATAACAGGTATATAATCATACCTGCTTACGCAAGTAAAATTTATAAATAAATAGAAACCATTCGCAATATGCATAATGCTAATTAGTATTTTTTACCAAAACACCAACTTTATGGTTGTAATCTAAAATATTTTATAAATGTCTATTAGTATTAAAATTTGTAATAATTAATTAATAGTAAATATTTTCCGAGATATTTACAAATCTCTCACAAGTTAACTGGATACGATACATACCTTCAAAACAATAAAATAAATTATCTAGTGGGGAGGGGGTTGGTTGTGTGCACCCTATTTTCAATTGAAACGAAGTTTTTTGTATTGAGTGCAGTTTTATTAATCTGTTAGGTTGAGTGCTTTCGCCATTGCGGCACCGAAGTAAAAAAAGGTGGAATGATAATATCTTATAAATAAAATGACCGCTCCATGTACTTGACATTTGTCAGACCAAATTCCCCTAACTCTGAGGCTAATAATAAAAAGGGATATCGCACAGTACTTATGAAAGGCAAAAAACTAGTAATTCCGGTTGTATAACAGCACTGAACAAATCAAAACACTATATTTTTAGCAAAAACACTCAAAAAAAACGAAAACACTCTATTTTGACTAAAAAAACAACGGAGTAATATCCTAGTAACTTTTGGTTTGGTGTGTATGTGGCCAATAAAAAAACCAGGCAGATATATATCGTGTTTACAGGGGGACCCATATAAAAATGATATAACTTTACTTTTTCTATTAACAAAAATGTAAAAATCTAAATTTTAATATATTATGAAAAATCATGTCAAAAACAACCATTTACTAATTGTAGAAAAGGTACATCACAAAAAAAATAATGTCAAATCGCTTCGATTGATGTGACGTTCTTTTAGACTCATAACTGTCACCTACATAAGGTGGTCATTTTTGTGAAATTTCTCAGGTGGTATTATCATTCCACCTTTATTTTGACTTCCGTGCATTGCGGCATCATCGGAGACGTTTTCTCACATTGAACCCGTTTTGAGAATTAGTGACGTCACAACTCTGAAATCTCGTGTTATTAGTGCTTAAAAACCATTTACAACCTAGAAAATTCTGTATTGCTTCCCAACAATTTAGTAAAATCAATTTAAATGTCAATTTTTCCCGCTCGTTATTAATGACGTCACTTTTCCACCAATTTGAATGGTTTCGAAACGAGCTTTTTGTTCGTTTCGAACTAGCGCATGCGTCTTTTGCTCCACATTTAAATTTTGTGTCGCTGTCATCTATTGCTCTATTGCAGTGGCAATACGTTGGACTGTAGACTAGGCATTAGTTAACTTTTCAAATACTGTGGCTAACTTCTCGTCAACTCTTAGCGTCTTTATTTTTGTTTTTCCACCTTTTCTTTTTAAGATGTTGCCGATGAAACATTAGTTTATTCGAGTCACAACCGCCTTGTCAAACTATGACGTAGTATGTGACGTCATTGTTTTGAAACTTTTTTGAAATAGTTGCATTTGAGAAAACGCCTCAGAACCGTTTTTTATAATTTTTGTGGTTTTCCAAACATGTTAAATATCAACTTATATCTAAGAGGAGCTGTCCAGGACGTATACAAACACTTTTAAATCGGGATAAATACCATTAAAATAGAATTTAAATTTTTGGAGATTTTTTTCCTTCGGTTCATATATTTTTATTTCGCTCACTTTTGAGCTTGTTTGTCCCGATTTTAAAGTATTTGTATACGTCCCGCACTGCTCCCCTTAGACATAAGTTGTCATGTATACTGTTTGGAAAATCACAAAAATTATAAAAAAAAGGTTCTGATAATGCCGCAATGGCGAAAGCGCTCAACCTAACAGATTAATGAAACTACACTCAATATAGAAAAGTTCATTTCAAATGAAATAAATGCTGTAAGTTGCAACAGAAATACTGAAAAAATCTGAATGTCTGAATTCAAAAACTAAAGAAATTGGGCTGATTTTCAGCCTGGAATGATTTACGGTTGGAAACTTTGACAGTAAATGTGACGTCATATGCCTCCACTAATCAAGAATCATAAATGAATAAAATGGGTCGCTGAAATGCATGGGTTAAAGAGTAGAGGAATAAGAGGTTATGTCTTTTTTTTAAGGGACTGTTTTATTCCTATAATACTATCAAAAATGTTAATATGTGGGCTCATATGACAAAAACATACCACTAAGCAGAAAACTTGCTGTTCCGAGGTCGTCGACATTGATCAACATTCCTGATCCTTCATAGTTTACCACTACTTGGTATTTTTCTTCCATTTCCTAAACACAACAAAACTTCTCACAAAAAAAACCTAACTTTAAAAAGCTATACCCAAAAGATGAAACCAAGTCCAGAGTGTGGTTATAAGGGGTAAATAGCAAATCAGCTGATCCGCTACGTGACAATTTCCCCTAAAACCGAAATCGCGGCAATTCAACTTTTTTTTCAATTATAGTACAGTGGACCTATGGAGGATGGTAGTACCAGCAAATTTTGGTAGGCGTCGTAAAAATTTAGAAAAAAACTAAACAGACGTGATATCACGCATAAAAATTTGGAAATAACTATTGTAGAAAATTGCATCGCAGACTACAAAAAAGTATTATCAATTTGTAGTAGCGCCGCAGGCCATTTTTTCCATAAAACACACAAAAAATGGACATCAGTGGATTTTGG
Organism: Oxystoma pomonae; assembly: GCA_963921995.1. Taxonomy (NCBI): domain Eukaryota; kingdom Metazoa; phylum Arthropoda; class Insecta; order Coleoptera; family Brentidae; genus Oxystoma; species Oxystoma pomonae. Next base: position 84,668,306 of record OY998166.1, on the reverse strand, counting down.
TACATTTGGCGTACCATTCAAGGGTCGGACTTTGGATGGTATACATAATTATGGTACTGTGGGTAACACTGAAACCTGTATACGTGATAATAAAACTAATTTTCTTTCACAGATCCGGACCTGGTACCCTCACGATGCTTCACATCACAGAAGATACGCCGCCCGACATGTTGGCTGGCGCCATGGACTTGACAGTGCACCTGCCAAACGGTAGAACTGTCAAAATGGCCGTGGAAAGGAGGTGGGTTTTAGGAAATTAGTTGTAGTCACACGAAAAGTAAGGCGTGAAAGTTGCCTATTAGTTATCACAAGAAAGTACTGGGTGATTCAACATATTTTCCACCCTCCCCTTACGTCCCTTTTATGGAAGGTGGAAAAAGGTTTTATGTACAGAAGTTGCATAATTTTCTCTAAACTTTCAAATTACGCCCCTAAAAATTAGCAGCATTCAAATTTTTGACGTTAACTTCTTTATTTTAAACAGAACACTCTGTAAATTTCTTTAAAATTTATAATGGCCTTTTCTGATTCTAAAAATACATTTTTATTATTTTTGACGGTTCTGAAATAAAAAGAAAAATAGTTTACTATTTTTTATTTTATCCTAGGACCATCCATGAGATATCCAACATATTAAATATTTTAGGAATCAGAAAAAAAGGTAATTCTAAATTAAAAAACATACAGGGTGTACAAAGAAGTTAATGTCTGAATTTAACACTTCTGATGACAGCTGCTAATTTTTAGAGACGTCATTTGAAAGTTTATAAAAAACTATGCGTATTTCCGTACATAAAACTTTTTTCCAGCTCTAATAATAAGGTAGCTAAGGGGAGGGGGGTGGAAAATGTGGTGGATCACCCTGTACTCATCCTAATAAATAATGCAAAGCAGCTGAGAAATCACAGGAGGATTCAGGATATAAAAATATGATATTTCTAAATGGTTCCATTTAAAGACCCCTTGTTATCTTTAGATTATATTGGGGAAATTGTTAAAAAACAATCAGTTTTGGAGAATTTTTCAACACTCAAAGTTTCGTAGCTGTTTATTTTTTGCCAGCCAAGTGTAAACAGTTCCTACTTTGCAGATGGCCGAATGACGCGATAACTGAGTTCGGTCAGCAATGAAGTGCAATCTATTAACGAATAAAACGCATGATTTTAGAAAAAACAGAAATACTTTCTTAAATATATTTTTAAAAATCTAGACAAAAATCAACATGTAATTGGAATATTTTTTGATATGTCCAAAACTTTTGATACTATAGACATTAGTGTTGTAATTGTTAAACTATACGCTATTGTTTTAGAGGTAAAATATTAAAGTTATTAAAGTCATATCTAGAACATCGTAAACTATATGTGGCATTAGGTGAGAAAATTTCACAATTCAAAGATGTAGACATGGGAGTACCACAGGGCTCAATATTGGGACCACTTATATTTTTAATCACTTCACCTGCAGCTGGAACGCATAGCCATATTTACAGATGATGTAAGGCATTTCAGCTAAAACAATTGAAGAACTAAACCGAAAGGCAAATGATATTTGCGACCTGTTTCATGACTGGTTCAGGAAAAATAAGTTGATTGCAAATGCAAATAAAACAGTTCTGGTTCATTTTCAACAAAATAAAAGTGCCGTAACAAGTCTTAGTCATGTCATTATGAATGGGAAAATCGTAAAAAGTGTTAATTGAACAAAATTTTTGGGAATGATTGTTGATTTGAATTAAGGTTGGCAAGACAATATTGAAACACTTTCAAAAAATCCTAATTCTGCATTTTACAAAATTTTAAAAGGTACACTTCCCAGCAAACAATTGATAAGTTTGTATCATGGAATGGCACCATATGTCGATCAAATTTTTAAAAAACAAAAAAGAATACTTAGGGTAATATTTGATTGTTGATCTATATTTAAGTAGAAAAATCTCTTGACGTTTTATTGCTTGTATGCGTATAGGTCAGTTTTATTTATTAAGCCAAATCTAAGAGATGATGAAACACTCAACCATACTTACCAATATAATACAAGAGGAAAATCATAATACAACTTTATTTTACAAATCCTTCACTTATAGGGCTGTTCAACTCTATAACGCACTTCCTGGGGCACTTAAACTTGTAATTGATTTTAAAGCATTTAAAAAATAATTGCATAAATATCTTGTAGCAAATAGTTATTTAAACAACAAGGTTTGAAAACGACTTTTTGCAGGGAGTGTGCAGAGAGGTTTTCAAACGAGTTTTTTACGATACTTTTTATACAACTGCAAATAAACAGAGACAAGAAAAATAAAATTTCAATTTAACTCGTTTTTAATAATAAAATGTATAATATTCTATTAACGCATTAGCAAAGGAAACCAATTAATACTTAAAATTTATGGTAACATTCGAAGATTGCTTCAAGCTTACGCCGCAAAAATCAGTTTTATTTCCCAACTAGCAATTTGTCGACGTCTCAACGTTGTGCACCACGTGCCAACGTTGCGTCGCAACGTTTACTTTTACTCAAACACCACCCACTTTTGCACCAATTTGGTGGATGATTTTTTGGTTGAGTCAACGTCGCGATCGCGACTACAGTTAAAGTAATAGTTCAATGGGTTTTGGAGTACAATTATTTGTTCAAAATATTATTCATTACGTAAAATGATAAATACACTATTCGACTACAAATTCATCATATATCATGTTTTGCATCATCATAACATGCGAACCAATGCCAAAATATATAAACAGACGGTAGTTTACTGTCAAATGTACAGTTCGTAGCTTTAAAAAAGAAGCGCGCCCTCGATTAAGATGATTTTATGAAATTAAAAAAAAATCATGATTTAAAAATCGCTTCGAAAATCCTCTAAAGATGTTGCTTAGGATTCCTAAGAACAAAATACGGATTTTTATATGCAAAAAGATCTTAGTTTATTGTAGAAAAAAGCAAAAAAATAATTTTTAATGTTTGCTTACAAATTAGCATACAATGGTTTTAACAATCAATCATGGCGGCACTTATTAGTTTCTATGACAACCAAAGGAGTCCCGTGTCTCGACTGCTTTAACTACTTAACTGTGTTTTGAACGGATCCCCTAACTTAAAGACGCGAACATGCCTCAATTTTGACACAATCGAAATTGCTCCACAGTTTGGCTTTCTGCTGCTCACTTAATTTCCGTCCTTGTTGTTGACACAGGACCTTCCTCTTTTTTTCCGACACACTGGGGAATCGCCTTCAATGACAGCTGTCACATGTCAAAATATCGAAGAATATACCATTTGTTCCTTTTCATAGTGCAAAATGTTCAAACAAAACTAATAGAAACTTTACAAAACACTTCTTAGTTATTTTTACTGAACAGACAGCAGTGCTCCAAAATTGGCTTGTTGCAAACATAACAGAAAAATTGGTTAGATGAAAACAGGCGCGCCCGCGTCTCCAACAAACCGGCCAGAAAACGTGGAGTAAATTGATCAATTTTTGGTTTAGCACACACCGGTTTGTAGTCGGCGCCTTCACAACTAAGGAATTACTGTTAGTACAATAGACGGTCATAAATAGTTGTGATGGCGACTGAAGTTGTGATAAACGTTTAGGCGTCGTATAATAGTCGACGTTGTCGACCGTCGCCATGATAACTATTCTTTATCTGTAAAACAACGTGTAAAATTAGTGCAATTCTAATTTTTACAACTTGCACAACTAAAAATTGCTAGTTGGGTTTTCACCTTGTTTTCGGTAATAGACAATATTTTTGGTGTCGTGTTTTCAGCGTGTAGTCGTGGTTTTCTCGTTCTGTTCAAATGGACAATGCTTGTTCTAGTTCTGTGACTGACACTGAAGACTCTATTTTTTTCGAAACTTTAATTTTATTTCACAGAGAGTCATCAACATAGCCTTCGGCAACTAAACTGGACTTCCATACGGCATGGCGTTTAAGGACAAGCAGATCTGAGCCAGAATTAACTAAAATTGTGGCTGATGAACGCCGAAAACAATGTCCCGTGAAACTTTCTAGATTTTCTAGCAACAAAAACTTGTCAATTTCTCTAGCTATGTTTCCAATTTTGTTAACGCCAACGTTTTGTCTTAAAAATTTTACGTTTTGATAGTTCAAAAGAAAACTTGCCTGTCTTCAGTTCGGGAGGACGAAGAGCACAGTACTTCTTCAAGATAGTAACTGTAAAAGATTTTGGTACTTTTGTTTTTGTGTTCTCTAGTTTAATCAGCATAGCACTGAAGAAATCTTTCGTGTCTTCTATTTTGAGATAACATAATTCCTCTCTTCGACATGCCCCAGACAGGCCAACTGCAACCACCGCCTTGATAAGTAAATACTTGTCGTCTAATGCTTTCGTCAAAAACCGGCCGAAATCTTCTTCTGTAAAAATTTGGGATTTCTTTGGGACGTGGTTTTCGGATTTCGTTTGATTAGCGCTTACAACTTATGATTGGCACTTAACGTTAACTTGAGCATCGAAAAAATCGTCCTCAACGTTGAATATTTATATTTCTCAGACAGTTCTTCAAAATATACCATTAGTGCGTTTTCTGATAAAGTTTGGACATTTTTGGCTACTCTTCATTCCATGAATTGGCCATACTCAGATTTATAACTGCTTTTGGATTTTGTGGGTAGCAGTCTCGAACATATTTCGCTTGCTTTTTGTAAAATTTCCTCAGAATCCGACATTTTTACACCTAAACTTTGAAAAATCAACTATTTTTTTAAGTATCTAATCAACAAAACAAAGGAGACGTGACGGTTGCTATGGAACTCAGACAACTTATACAAAACAACGACGGGAGATCCGTGTGCGAAAATGACGTAAGCGTGCGCAAAAATGTCGTAAGCGTGTGCAAAACGTTCTCTCCGTGTTCAAAACCCCCTTTTTCATAAAAATGTCTTTATACCATGGATGCTTATTTTTAGAAGGTTGGGATAATTTTTTTCTTAAATTAATATGTCGATTGATATTGTATATTTTATAAAATTACACAAATCAAGTAATTTTACGATAACCAATGATTGATTGAGTGTAAATTCACTAATATTTTTTATCAGTGTGTTCGACTTTGCAGTCGAAGGGACTTAAAGAGAGTCGAGTGGACGTAAATAAAAAAGACGATAATAAAAAATTATATAATAGTGTGAAAATGACTTGGGCTAAATTTATTCCTTTACTCAGTGCGAAAAAAGCCACTTCTTATACTCAAATGAGTGTCGAAAGTAAGTACTGGAGTAGAAAAAGTATATGTGGATTTTGTGTGTTCTTCGTACGTACATATTTTTTATTTATTCTGGAAAACGTTTACTTCTTATTGCACAAGTCAATGAATAATTATCCTAAAGTTTATACAAGTAATTAATATTATTTTTATTGTCTGTTTTCATTGGCTCCTTTTATCTTGATGTTGTAAGTAAACCTATACAAGCAGTTAAAAAACTCTGTTTACTTAAAAGTTTATTACGTAGTTCAAAAAATCGAAAAATTGTTTTATTACTTATTCCCATCATTATGCTCACTGATATAATAAGGACTTGAGAACTTCGGAGTAATTCAAACATCCCCGTTTAACTATTTCGTATTTTTCTTGCCTTAATGAGTGATTGAACTGATTTATAGGAAGTGAAAGTGATTTTTATTATCATATTAGTTTGCTAACTTCAATCATATTGAAAGAAGAATAATTTAACGGCTGATTCTAAAGTGCGTTTTCTTGGAATTCGAAATTTTGATAATTTATGTTTCTCTAGTGTTAATATAAGAAAATCTTTAAAAATGTAGAATAAAACAAATTTTTGTCATGTTGTTTTCAAACGAACGTTCCGACTCCGCTCGGCTTAAAAAAACCAAATAAATTTTATTACACAAAAGTTTAGTAAATCTCATCCATCCAGAAAAAAATCAATTCTTGGAAAGATTTACAATATCCCAAATTTCCAATCTGTCTCAGATATTCTTTCAACTTCTCAAAAAGAGTTTGACAAGGTGACCTCCGGGAAACTGGTGTTGCGTGTTCTTTTGGACTGCGATGGTTTAAAAACAAAAGCCAGATATCTCGCTCTTCAGGAGCCAGAAAGCAATGATTGGCTTAGTGCTCTTCCATCTTCTCCTTTGGGCACTCTTCTGGATGATCAAACCTTTCGGGTTTCCGTTGCTTTAAGGCTAGGCATTCTTGTTTACGAGTCTCACGACTGCAACTCTTGTGACCAAACAGTAGATATTTATGGCTATCACGGCCTGAGCTGTCACAAGAGTGCTAAAAGGATGTCTCGGCACAGCACGTTAATTAATTTCATTCTTCAATTTTTATATTTTTGTTATATTTAACGTACTTTTTAGATTTCTTTTCAGTTTCATATGTACTTAGATATTGTTTTTAATTTAAAAATAAAGTAAACTCTGTTCCAAAAAAAAAAATAAAAAAATTAATAAAAAATAAAAAAACATAAGAAAAAATTTAAAAAAAGTAAATTTTATATTCTTTTAGATCAAAGAGATTAACTTGTGTTTTATTCATTTTTGGAAAACCCAAATTTGTTTACTTTTAATTGAGTTTAGGTTTACTGAAGTGATTATTATAATATAATTGTTCAGAACGAAAGAATAGATATATAAGTTGGAAATTTTGCCCTTCCCGCCGTATTTAATAGCCTTCACACGTTATATGACTTAAAGAAGAAATAATACATTTGGTCAGAATGCCACAAAATATTCTTTAACTTTCACAACTTTTTTGACGATCTAAATTAGAAGTGAGTTTCTAAAATACAAGACATTGTTGAATTTTCTTATTTAAAGGTAGTGTACTTTACAAAATGTTATTTTTTTTTTCAGTACGCCTATGATGGATCTTCTAGTCCAAATCACCACCAATAACCATCTGCAGCTCTCCAACTACACTCTGCAAGTACTGGGCATGGCGCCATCTGTCGAACATAGCGACAAAGTACTACCTTTTAAGCCAAATACACCGGTAGGGGCGCTGGAAACGCAGCATATCAAAGTGCTGCCTAAAGGTAAATACCCAAAATTATAACAAAACACTGGAAATGTTGGTAATACATAAGTTCCTGATATAACTAAAGCTAAGCTTGCAAACTTCAACGATTTTTTTAGTTTCACATTATTGAATACTTTTGTTTTTTTTTATTGTCTAAATAGTCACGTGGCAAAATTCAATTTAAAAATGTGAATTAAACAAAAATAGGTGTTCTATTTCTATTCTTCTTCAATAGACTTCGGGCAAAAATAAGTGTTGTTACATGTTCATTCTGCCCATAATTAGGTAATGCAGGTAATAGTTTTAAATTAGTCATGTCTAATAAATAATTATCTAACTAGCTATTTAATTTAATACGCATATTGGTGTTAAAATAACTAATGCTTAATTACTACCCAAGTAACACAGTGTGCTGTAAGACAGTACAAACAACGTTTCTACCACTGTGTTTTGCAACAACGTTTTGGAAGCGTCATCAAAATGTTGCCCCAGCTACTTTGCGGAAAATGTATTACCTGTGACAATGTCAAATGACATGCATGAATGCATGCAATTTTGTTTAAAAATTTGACTACCCTGGTAAAAAATGTATTTGAAAGTAGCAATTGTAACAAAATTGTCGGAAAGATGGAGACATATAAAATAAATATTAATGATGATGTTTAGCTAAATTACTATTTCTAAATACGCATTTTGAGGACTTATCGGTGGTAAAATCTTTGTGCGAAAACCTGTTAATTAAGATACCTCATTAATATACACGACATCTTCACTGTCTTTATTTATTTTTCTTTTCCATTTACATAATATAAACATGGCTTCGCACAATTTTTGACAGAAGTGTTTCCCGTTTTTAACCAGGTTTGTTTCGTGAGTGATTTCTGATTTCTCTGGTGGACAACTAGAAACAGAGATTTTAACAAACCGGTAAAAAATACCAAAAACCCAAAGACGTTTAACTAAAATAGACCCATCAGCTCATTCATAAATTGCTTTGAAACGCGATCAGTCGTTAGATTTAGGGAAAACCATTTTATGTTCCACTGGCAACGCTGCACCAGACATGCTCCTCCTCACACATGCTCCAACCACCTTACGTTTAGCAGCGGCCAGAAGCGGCTCGTTATTTATAAATGTAAAAAGGTTTGGTCGTAATTTTCCGACTTGTCAAATTTTTTCGGAAATACAATCTTTAATTTTTTTATACTTAATAATTGATACCGAGGGTATGGAGAGGTATTATATTTGTCATTGTGAAAATATTTATGTAAAGATATAACATATAAAATATTAATTTTTTAAATGTTCTCCAGATGTTATCTGCCTAATTAGTGCGGAAAGTGATACTTTTACGCACGGGAGGAGTTCGGCCGGGAAATACACTTCCGCAAGGGTTAGGTACAATTTTTTTTCTACGAGTGTTTGTGATGACTTTCTTAATCAAAAAGTAGTGTTTAGAACACACATTTCACAACTCCAAATTTAAAAATTTGGTCGATAAAGTACCATTTAAAAAAAAAATTGCGTTGGTTAAACGTTTTTTTACGCACGCTATGACAGTTTTTTATGCACGCCGTGTTTATTTTTTTACGCACGGCTTGTGGGAAGTTGAACTTTCCACATTAAAATTGATATGTAATAGTTGACTTTTTCACACGCATTTGCGAAGTAGTTTCTTTACCTATTTAATGTCAAGTAGAAACAAAATGATTTTTTGGTTTTAATTTTAAAAATACCAAATATATATAACCTTAGGCAGAAGCTTTTTATCCAAGTAGGAAATTGTTGTACTAAAAACGTGTCAAAAGTGCCTTTTTCGCCCTTAACGGCCATCGTGTGTAGAAATGTATCACTTTCCGCACTGTTTAGGCAAATTACCAAAAAACTAATATTTCGAAAAAGGATGATACCTATATTATAGGTACTATATGATGGTTTTTCGTTGTGTAAAAAAATGGAATTTATACACTCTACTATATTTTTTATTTAATATGTACAAAAGTATCTTTACATTTTTAATAAATACAAAAAAACCTTATGTGGAGTATCTACCTATGTAAGTATTATACATAAAAAGTTATAACCAACATACATTCTGTATCCTGTGTCTGACATAATAATGTTTTAAAAATTTATATTTATACCGGGAACGCTTGTACTATCTATAAACAAATCTCAGAAGAAAAAATAAGCTGACTACAGATAGTATCAAAACTGTGAATATAGTTATAAATAAATATCATACGCACCTCATACATTTTTTTGCTACTCATATAGGATATTTAAAAATGTCGCAGCTGGGTTTGGTTCATTATACCAAATATAGTGTAATTAATTATAAGTGCTTACCATATTGTTTTTATTACAAATTCGCAAAAATATCCCAAAAAAACTTATTCCTTTCCTATATTTATTAATTACATTTTGTATTTATTGCAACACTAGTTGCACGCCTATGGCGGCCTATCATAAGATGGCGTCGAAAAAACTCTCCAGTTTTCGTCACACTACGTACTTTGTCACATCACTTTTGCCATAAACACTTAAAAATCAATTGAAAAAATATTAAAAAACTTTCGATTAATCTGTAAAATATACCAAAACCTCGATTATGCTAAAGCTACAACGCCGTAGAGAAATTATGAATGGAGCAGCGTACACACGTTTATATGACTGACTCGCCACAAATGCGAAGTTGTCACATTGTTGTAGGTTTTATTCCCGATATATATTGGGAAATAAAAAGAATTATTCTTTCGGCCAAAATATCAGGTATTTTATATGATATTTCGATCGAAAAAATGAGGTATATTTCAAGTACTATAACATGTACCTCCACATTATAAATTCTTTATTGATTTGAAATTGTGGAGATTCAAGGAAATTTAAATGCAATTATATAATATACCTAAATTTCTTTATATAATTGAATAATAATAAGGTGTATCTCCATGTTTAAAAAAACAAACCGGAGAATTTGCATAATTGCATGTAAATGATAAAGTTATAAAAATAATATTTTTAAAAACATTACGTATAGAGATACAACTTTCAGCGCAATCCGGCATTGTCGCCAAATTGTTTACCTTATGTCTCATCGCAACTGTGGTAAACATAATGTCTCTATTTAAGTTATACCTTTATGCAAAAACCGGATTTTTAGGGCGTCAGATCTCGGAATGCCGGAATATACAACAGCTTAACCGCGATCGAAACTATAAACGCAGAAGCTTCTTGGTTAAGAGGTGTTTTGTATGTGCAGTAGAGGGCGCGACATTCGCGCGGTTTTAGCTGTAGAAGTTAAAAATTTTGAACCTGTTGGGTGATCTGAGATTTAGACTCTATTTTAACATAAAGCATGCAGTAAAATTGCAGCTTAAATTAACTTAGCTACTTCAGAGCTAATACGTAATTGTCACAACGTTTCTACAGCTATGGGTTAGTTGTAAAATCTAAAGTGTTTATAGACTTTGATTTTTGATACTATCTAATAATATTTCAGAGCTTTCCTTAAGAAATCATAAGAAATGAGCTTGACGTTTGCTGTTTGCAAGCCTTTTTGCCTTTTTACCAACAATGATGTTTCCATGACAACCAAAATCGAGTTATGTACCAGACCAAATTACTAACTGCATATGTATTTTTAGGCAAAACCCTGCCAGCTCCAAAACATCCCCCTCCACCCGGACACCAACCCTTCGAGAGTACCTTTAGACTGAAGGTGCACCTTCCGAGAAACCAGTTGTACGTTACCAGGGTCAGTAGGAATGTTCATTTAGAAGATATTATGAAAAAAGTTTGCGAGGAGAAAAACTTGGACCCTGCAAAGTTTGAACTGAAGCATCCAGGTAGGTGTAAATCCTTGCTTAATTTACTCGCGAAAACTAAAAAATTTTAATTGCAATTTAGCAATTGTGTAAAATTTTTACGCAATTTGTTCTTAGATTTGCACCAAGAACAAATTGTGGGTTGTTGGGGCACTCAGGGATGGAGATACCGAATTTCTAATCAGATTTGGAAAATTCAATATGGCGGATTCAAGATGGACAATTTTTGGTCACCTTCTGCTAACCAATTTTAACTAACTTATACACATCCGATTGCTTTGGCACGCATTTATAGTTCCGGTGACAATACAATAATATGTCATTATTAGGGACCTCTCCCCTCTACGAAGGGAGTAGAGGGGGAAAAACACCTAAGTTTGTCCGATTTCAAGCAAAATTGGTATACGTGGGCTTTTGGAATAAGAAATACGAGTTTTTGATCAGATTTTGAAAATTCAATATTGCGGATTCAAGATGGACGATTTTCGGTTATGTTTTGCTAACCAATTTTAAATGACTTATCCACATCCGATTGTGTCCAAATTTGGTGAAAATACAATAATTTGGAATACTCAGGTACCCACTCCCACTAACGAGGGAAGTGGAGGGCGAATATTTAGTTTGTTCGGTTTCAATCAAAATTGGCATACAGGGGTTTTTAAGGAGGGGGATTATGAATTTTTGATCAGATTTGAAAATTTCAATATGGCGGATTCTAAATGGACGATTAGGGGTTCAAATCTAAAAATTAAGGGTGTGTGTTCAAATTTGGTATGCGTTTATAGTTCCGGCGACAATACAATAGGTAATAGGTATTATTAGGTACACACTTCCTTCTGACGAGGGAAGTGGAGGGGGGACAATATTTAGATTGTTCGATTTAAATCAAAATTGGCAAACAGGGGTTTTTCGGGAAGGGGATATGAATTTTTGTTCAGATTTTAAAATTTCAAAATGCTGGATTTAAAATGAACGATTTATGGTACATATCTAAAAATTAAAAAATAAATTTAAAAAAATACTTTTAAAGAACAAGCTTTTATTAAATGCACTCAAAAGTAGAAAATAATTTTTTATCTTTTTTATACCATAATAAAAGTGATGGGTGCAAATTACAAATTTTAACTTTACGGTGACATAGAGAGAACTACAAAAGAAGAACTAAAGAAGCTGAGAACGGGTGACATTGCCCTGCTTGCCAAGCCTTTGAAAATGTCCTTAGGTTATAAAGTAATACAACTGTTTCTTAGGTGAATCGTCAATGTGACCGATATACTATACCTAAAGTTAAAATTTTTAATTTTCATCCATCGCTTTTATTCTGGTATAAGAAAGATAAAAAATTAGTTTCTACTTTTGACTGCATTTAATAAAAGCTTGTTTCCCCAATAAAAATTTATATACCAGTTTGTTTACATTGTCTATGAGAAATATCCGAAATTACCCACGTTACTCTGGTATCCTCTTTTGTATGATAAATTGCATACCGTGGAATGCAGCACGGTTCTGTGGTTTGGTATAGTAGTAGTAGAGAAGGGGCGGCGCGAAGCCTGGCAAGTAGGCCTCCCTGGGCCCTTTCTGCCTTACCCCGAGCCTGCCCCTATAATCCGCCGCCTGCACCACTGGTCTGGCAGTCTGCTCTTCTGGTTTTAGTGTTCTTTTTGCAAAGTCCAGTATTAACATATCGAGATGTCTTTTCTGCCCGCTCGCAGGCCCGGCAGGTCGAGTCATTTTCGACCGCGATCCGGGTCATGTGCTTCCTTAGTCGGTTGTGACCTGTTATGATTCCTGTCGGCAGACCAGCATCCCTTCGTGATCTCCTCAGAAGCCATTTTTGTCTGGCTACATCCGGGTCCTTCACGAAGTCGACTTTGTAATTGCCTCTTGGTTGTTCCTAGGAGTGGTTCCGGCCCTACATACTGGGTGCTTTCCCCGATCCTGGTGAGCTCGTCGGTCTTCTCGTTCCCCGGCACCGCCATATGTCCCGGTACCCACATAAGTGCATCCGCACATTCCTCCACCAGGGTGTTGTTGATCTTGGGCGCCTTTAGTGCCTTTAGGGCCGATTGGCTGTCGGAGCATATATAAACATGCTCCTCCGTACCGTTCTTTATTTCCTCCATGGTTGCAGACATTATTATGGCATACACCTCTGCCTGAAAGACCGTGGCTTGCTCTCCGAGCGGGTAGCTCTTTCGAACCTCCTGGTCTTCTACGTTTGGTATAGTGCTATCTCTCTCTATTTTCGTTTTGTCCTTCTCCAAATAAGTTGGATTTTACATTTTTGTTGTTTTCAGTTGTATGGATTTAAACGACCCATACGGGGTAACTTTCTTCCTAAATGGAATATCGTAAAAGAAACTAAATTTCTTTGAATATCGTTTATTTTAGCTCATAAGTTACTCGAAGGTGAATATTTCTGTTTGTTGTTTATGTTTGTTGAGGGGGTCAAAAGGTGATAAAAAATGTATACACCAATGATAAATATTCTTGAATAGAAGAGATTTAAAGGTTGTGGAAGATTGTGTGAAGGGTTGTGACCAACTTGTACACTAACTGCAACATAACAATATAACCACAAAAAAATGGTTAAGGCTCATTTTTCTTGATCTACCGAACGAATTCGGGAGAAAGTGGTATGTTATGACGTCACAGGTACCAGTTGTCTAATCAAACGGTTTACCAAGGAAAGCTTGCCGAAATCGTCTTTAGAAAGAGTACGAAAAATGCATAAGCTGATTAGTAATCGATTAAATGTATATTTTAACATTTGTTTGAAAAGTAATCTTCCGAAAAAGCAAACATATCTCAAAAGAAAAATTAAATAAAAAGAGTGTAGATCCCAAATTCTTGAGGGGCGCGGGCGTGTAGTTTAATAAGGTACCATAACAGGTTTCATCAGTAAACGGGCCTTCGCACAAAGATTTGAGCACCGGTTTCAATCAATCCATCAATCAATCATTTATTGGTGCTAATGTGCTTACGCATTTACACAAGTTATGTTACAAAGTTTCATCATAAATCTAAATCTTAAAAGGTAATTTAAAAAAAAATGGGTAAAATTACAGCGAACATTTAAAAAACAAAAGAAAATGTATAAAAAGACAATTAAAAGCAAAAATCACAAGTAGAACAAATAGTGTAAAAAGCAAAACCTAACACAAATGCACGATGACGAGTTTAAAGTAAAATTACAGCGAACATTAAAAGAACAATAACAAAAAATCCAAAAAATAATGAATTAAAATGGTATAGAAATTAAAAATAACAAGATAATAATATTAAATTCTAAATGCTCTAAATCTAAAATAGGGTAAAATTACAGCGAACATTTAAAAAACAAAAAAAAAATGTATAAAAAGACAATTAAAAGCAAAAATCACAAGTAGAACCAGTAGTGTAAAAAGCAAAACGTAACATAAATGTGTGATGACGAGTTTAAAGAAAAATTACAGCGAACATTAAGTAAGAAATAATGAATTAAAATGGTATAGAAATTAAAAGTAATAAGATTATAACATTAAATTCTAAATCCTAGAAAAATCTGTATTTTATATTACTCGTGAGTATAGTAATTTAGTTAAACATCAAATATTTGTTTGATATAATGTCTCCATCTTTTAGTCAAGTTTTTTTATAATTGATATTTCACATGCAATTTTTGCCAGGAAAGTCAGATTTTAAACATCATCGCATGCATATGCAATAATACTGTATTTATTGTTGGCGTTGACATTGTCACAGGCATAAATTACTCCTCAAAATAACTGGGACATAACATTTTCAAAACGTTGTGGCAGCAATCAGCAGAAGCATTATTGTTATTGTTTTTGCTGTAGAAACGTTGTTCTTGCTGTCTTACAGGACACTGTGTCACTTAGGGTTCTATAAATTCATCTTCAAAGTTGATGAAATTTTAAACATTCCTAGAGTAATGGCTTTATCCACCTTTCATGTACGCATCAGAGAAAATTGGTTCAAGCAACCCAAAGTGCTTCTAGGGGCCTAGTAAAATATCATGAACAATTTTATTTTCAAATGGCATATTTAGCGTTTTCTGTTCTATTATTCTACCTTCAATTATTGCGTTTTTATATCCATATGAAGATCTCGTTGCTTGTATGTCTACTGTTGGTCGATTTTAAGGGTTGTCGTAATGAAGCGAGTGGTATTCGACCAATCACCACTTCCTGCCATTTCCTTTACGGCATTGCCTAAATTTAAAATAAGCAGCAATTACAAAATATTATAGCTATCGCAGTGGCGTAGCCAGGTGGAAGGGTTGGGGGGTTGACCCCCCCCCATAAAGTCCAACCCAATCTACCATAAATTAATCATGATCAAGGGCCCCTGGAAGAGCTATAGCTTTGCTACTTTTTTGACCCTTTCCTCCGGTTTGTGACGTGTGTTTGGTGAAATGTCTTAAATATTAAAAATTTTGCCTTCGGAGCTATGATGCCTTTAATTGTTACAATTTTAGTTTAATTTTATGGAATTTTTGTCACCAGCATTCAAAACGTGTAATGAATGGCATTCTTAGTATAATATTTCTTAAAATTATCACCTGCGGCGCATTTTATTTGGCAAATCTATATATACCACCGTATCCCATCCCTTGGCATCCAATTCAATCTACTCTTTTTAAAATATTTTACAAAAAACCTAAAAGATCAAAATTTTTAAAAGATTTTGTTTTTTGAACAATTTTTACCTGTGGCGCTTCACCAATATTCAATATTGTTACATTTTAGTTTAACTTTTAGCAATTTTTTTGTCAACAACATTTGAAACGCGTAAAAATTAGCATTTTAGTGTAATGTCTTCAAAATTTTTGCCTTCGGCGCGGGTGAATTTTGTAAAACATCTGCAAATGAGACTGGCTTTTAAAAATAAATATTTTTAACGAAAAAACAAGATTTTTTATACTTCAGTGCAAAATGAACTTCTTGGATTTCGATTGCTCACAAAGAGGGTGGAACTGGAACCTAGGACGACGTCGTTACGTCCTTATTAGGGACTCGTCAGCTAGGTGTACCACAACAGCAGAAAACCTCGGTCACGCTTATGTGCCAAAGATCACGGCTCAAGCGGAGAGAATTTCTGTCGAGTACCGACCATGGAAGTTCATTTTGCACTGAAGTACAAAAAACTCTTGTTTTTTCGTTAGATTTACGGTGCCACAGCCATCTTCCGTTTGTTTTTTAAATCGTGCAGTACAGCACTTTCGGTTGTTTTGCGATTATATTCGCATGCTTGTAGACGAAACCTGCATACAGATGGCATTGTAATATGTCTCTCGCAGGATCGATGCTACGATTTGCACCTACTGCTTATGCAGTGGGTCTTATTCTTGGTTGTCGGAGATTCACACAGAGGGAACCATGGTCGGTACTCGACAGAAATTCTCTCCGCTTGAGCCGTTATCTTTGGCGTTTGTTTTATAAATATTTTTGTTTCTTATACACTAACCCAACACCTATTAAACCGCCCCTCTCCCCTCCCTTCAGTTAAAGAGCTCAAGCAAGAGGCACCTACCTAATTTTTAAAAATTTGCCATGGGTAGGTATTTGATTTTAATTAAATGATTAACCCCCCTCCCACAGTGAATTTCTGGGTACGCCACTGACTATCGCATGGTTTAACGAATTTATTTATTATCATCGTCAGATTTTTGCGTATCGTTATAGATAATGATTTAGTGTGTGATAAAACAATAAATTCTCTAATAAATAGGTACTTATTATCTTCTGTTAAGCGTGTACAATTTTATCTTTTTACAATAGTAGAAATTTCTAATCTAAACATGGCAAACAACAAAAGGTGTCACTGATAAAAATTAACAATTATCTACATGATTTTACAAGAATACAGTGGTTTTAAAAAGTATCTGACTATTGTTTTTTTAACGTGAGCAAGTAAATTTTTCTTTTCATTATTGATTTAAATTTAGCCCATTCTATTGTTTCTAATTTTTAAAGTCCTTAGAATTGTCTGAGCGAAACGCAGGTGCTATTTTTCGGTCAGAATAACAATTTATGTTACCAATTTCTAACACTTAACTTTAAATTTCTTTAAAATTGCCTTAGCGTACTAATAACTATGAGATAATAGGGAGATGTTGGTCAGGTTTTTTTTTGTCAGTCTGTTACCCTTACATTTATTCTGGACAGGCGCAGTGGCGCTCTGTCAGGCTGTTACCTTTATTAAAGGTAACTACTAGCGCTAATTAGCGTCGAATAGCGACTACCTTTATCGTTAAAAAGACAAAAAACCAAACTTGATGTGATTCTGTGGTGGAAGATTTTTAGGTTATAAAAGTTGGTTTTGTTTTAAAAAAATTTTGTGTATTTGGATTTTTTTTTGTTAACCGTGTTTGTAGTGGGGTGCCTTTTTCACCGTTTTTTTTTTTTGATGAACAGGTGAGTAAGTACAAATAAGTTTGCAGAGGCTCGTTTTCTTCTATTACCCCACCAAAGATATCTTGCAAAATTATTTGTCTGAATAAATTTATGTTGGGGTATCCGTCTCTCAGTCCTATCACTAAATTAATATTTTCATCCATGATATGGTTAGAAAAGCAAAAAAGATATTTGTGAAAATAACAAAAGTCAATAAAAAAGTAAGGTTATGTTTACCGGCAAACGATTGACTACGTTCAAAAGCTCTATTTTTAACCTCTTGAAGTTACTTTTATTTACGGTAACGGTAAAAATAAGAGTAACTAAATTTGCCGTTAAACTGCCTGACCAAAATCTCCCTAATATCTAATAACTTTGAAAAACAAAGAAAATAATTGCGCCACTGAGGCAGTCTGCAGGTGCCCGGAGGAGTTCTTGGCTCTGCATTTTTTTTCCAGGCTAACTTGATATCGGAGGGCATAGCTGTTATAGTATCTCATAGTTCTATGGTTTAATGGTGTTAATGGTCTCTTCAAGTAAAAATAGCCTTGTCTTATTAACGCCAGCGCAATTTTTTATAACAGCAGAAGCCTTTCGTTAGTTTGAACATTTTTCTTAGAGAATGTATCGCTGCGCTTAATTTGCTTATAAAAATGAAAAACCATGTTTATATATGATGCAATTGGACCGCGATTAAATCCGTATTGACATCTTTGAGTTTTTCTTTAGGATCATAGAGAATATTCACAATGATTTCAGTACGAATCGAATCGCGGTTCATTTCTATCATGAAAACCACCGGCGTAAGTTTGTGCCTCTGAGCCCTCCCCCCCCCAGAGTCGCTGAAAATCGACACCTAAAGTATTGAATTATCAATAAAATGTTAATCTAAGACTACTCAAGCCCCTCCAGAAACAATTTCTGCCTACGCCACTGTGAAAATGTGGTAAAAATATTTATCATTAAAAAGTGTTTTTTTTCCTTGTACAATTTTCATGGCTATTAATATCTCCTATCGCATACATTTGTTTTCCGCTGTATATTTTCCTCATCGGTAAACATTTGCTAACTTTAAAATTAAACAATTAAATCACGCCAATTTACTATCCTTTTCTAATACCTTGTTAAACAATTTTATCCTCCACCACAAGTAAATTAAAACCAGTTTTTGATGGAAGAAATCATCTCACGTCAGCTTATTAATTCTGCAGGTTTTTTGCTATTAAATTTTTCTTGTCATATCTAACTAAGGATTTGATGCAAATGCTAATAGAATAATATAATAGTATAATATTTTAAAATCACGAGACTTTCGCACCGGTTTTAGTACGTGTTAAAATTGTGCGCAGTGTTATTTATATTATTTGTTTTGTGAGGAAGGATTTAATTATAAAAATTGTAAGTTTTTTTTGCTAATTATATACTGTACATTTTTTTTTCAAACGACCGGAAAATAGCCACTTTCCGTACGATTTTTCATATGGAAATTAATAAATCAATCATTCTTAGTATAAATTTTCTTAAAATTTTCATCTGCGGCGCATTTATGATTTAGCAACATTTATAGACAGTTATACTTTTCCGCACGCACTGGCGTTTGCCGTAAGTGCGGAAAATACTTTCCGCACGCGTTAGGTACAACATTTTTCCTACGAGCGTGCGGAATATCAAAATATTTTGTCATTATTTTAGTTAAACCTAACAGACTAAAAATGAAAAAAATAGTCAAAACTAACGAATTTTATGTTTTATTCAGAACTAACCTTTAACAAGCTTAAAAAATTAATTTTTATGGTAATTATTAATCACGGTAAGATCGAAAGTACCACTGCTCATGTTGCTTAATGCCATCGTCGACTTCAAGTCTTCCTGATTTATCACTGAGCAACAGCGTGCTCAACAGCATACGTGAATTTTTTTGCGAGCGTGTGGAAAATGCGGTATTTATTTTTAGTGCGGATATGTCAAATTTCGAAAAACCTGTACTGAGTCGAAGTTTCTTTTCATCATATTGCCTATGAAATGCCTTGGTTGCTATGGTGTGACTAACCAGTTGTTTATGCATTTATTTGTCAGTGGCAAAAAACTATTTTCAGTGTATTTTCCTCACGCTCGTAGAAAAACAGTGGTTCCTAACACGTGCGAAAACCTTTTTTTCCGCACTTGTTAGGAAAATAGCTATTTTGCTCAACAGCGTTCGTTCAAAAGCTCAAACAATGGGCACCAACCTAATTTTAAAAAATTTGCCATAGGTAGGTAGTTGATTTTTATTAAATGATGAAACTTCCCCAGAATCGATTTCCGGCTACGCCACTGCAAAAAAGGACCTTTTTGTTCAGTTTTCCGGTCCCTTGATCCTTTTCCTGTCCCATTTTTGGCCAATTTGACCACGACTTCTTTTTGACAGTTTTTAGCTTTTATTTTGTTGCAGTTTCCACACTTCTAAAAAAGCTCTTTTAAATTTGTTTTAAAAGTTTTGGTTACAAAAATGGACTTAGATCTAGAAAACAAGTTAAATCCAGAAGAAATAATAGAAGCTGCTTCAAAAGTCACGTCGATTGCTGCCTGAAAAATCTAAAGAACCGCTGAGGATTTTTAACAAGGCTAGAATTTTGTAAACATATGTTTAAATAGTCGTTAATCAAAATGGTACTGACCTGCCAAACCATACCGGGTTGCGTCCTTCAAAAATTAATTTTTCAAAATTCAAAAAAAAAAAACTAAAAATTATTTTGGATGGAATGGACAGGCGATTTCGATGGTTGCATCTCCGTGACGGGCGGACATATACTCACTATATTTTATGAATTTTTTATGTTGCTGTAACAAAGATACAATTTATAGGAGATGTTCATACATCTATTGCAAGGCACTATGCAAAAGGACTGGTGATTCTGCTGGTTACAGGCGAGTATATTTTACAGGAGGTTGAAGGGGAATAATAATGTTTATTACGGTTATTTGAATATTTTACTTAATACTCCTGGTTGGTTTCGAGTGCCTGTATAGGACGGCACCTACCTATACAGGCACTCGAAACCATTCTGGGACTGCCGCCGCTTCCGATCTGGATCAGAAAAGAAGCGATGGCGACCCACCTCCGGCTGAGAGATACAGGTCAATGGAGAGGAAGAGGGGAAGCTGCGGGGCATCTTAGGATTTCCCAAATCGCCGAGAGATAAATTCCAATGGCAGCGATTAAAACACAAAGACCAAAAAACCCCTGGAGATTCAACAAGAGTAGTCGTCCCAGACAGGGAACTATGGCAGAGTGAAAACCTCCTCGAACAGTTCGAGGAGAATGCCGTGATTTG
Source organism: Oxystoma pomonae (assembly GCA_963921995.1). NCBI lineage: Eukaryota > Metazoa > Arthropoda > Insecta > Coleoptera > Brentidae > Oxystoma > Oxystoma pomonae. The sequence continues at coordinate 84,647,752 of OY998166.1, read as the reverse complement.
CTATACCGACGGGTCCAAACTGTCGGAGAAGCAAACCACAGGGGGTTTACGTGGAAGATCAGGAGGTTCGAAAGAGTTACCCGCTCGGAGAGCAAGCCACGGTCTTTCAGGCAGAGGTGTATGCCATAATAATGGCTGCAACCATGGAGGAAATAAGGAACGGTACGAAGGATCATGTTTATATATGCTCCGTTAGCCAATCGGCCCTAAAAACACTAAGGCCGCCCAAGATCAACAACATCCTGGTAGAGGAATGTGCGGATGCACTAGAATCCTTGGGAGATGGCAAACAAGTGACACTTATGTAGGTACCGGGACATATGGGGGTGCCGGGGAACGAGAAGGTCGACGAGCTCGCCAGAATAGTGGCAAGCACCCAGTATGTAGGGCTGGAACAACCAGGAGCCAATTGCAAAGTCGACTCAATAAATGGGCCAACGATGCCATGGCGACCGCTTGGAGAGGAGGAACAGGATGCAGACAGACCAGAAACTTCGTGAAGGGCTCGGATGTAGCCAGACAAAAATGGCTTCTGGGGAGATCACGAAGAGACGCTGGTCTGCTGACAGGAATCATAACAGGTCACAGCCAACTAAGGACGCACATGACCTGAATCGCGGTGGAAAATGACTCGACCTCCAGGCCTGCGGGCGGGCAGAAGACATGTTATAGCGAACTGCGAGGCATACCAGAGGACGAGATACCAGGTATTCGGTTCCCCGACCCTGGATGAGGAGGACCTGCACACGCTCAAATGGGACAAAATACTGGACTTTGCAAAAAGAACAGTAAAACCAGATGAGCAGACTGCCAGACCAGTGGTGCAGCCGGTGGATTAGGGGCAGGCTCGGGGTAAGGCAGAAAGGGTCCAGGGAGGCCTACTTGCCAGGCTTCACGCCGCCCCTTCTCTACTACTAATACTCCTTTTTGTCTAGAGGGGTAGCTTAAAACTTGAGGGCACCTCAAGTTTTTTTTTGAAAAGAATGTAATAAAGTAAAGATAATTTTAAAAATTATCCAGATATAAAAAAAAAAATAATGTAAGTGAGCCAGAAATTACGCAACAGCGTAGGCGAAAAATATTGCGATAATGGCCTAATTAAAAATTTTAAGAAAACGATGTAAATTAAGACAGGAATTGGAAATTGAAAATGATGTCGTAGGTGAAATTTTTTGTAATTAAGATAGGAATTGAGGCGCAGGCAAAAATATTTGTAAAAAATATTGTAAATTCTGCAAATAATTACGTCGTAGGCGAATTTTTTTTAATAAAAGATCTAGCAGCAGTTATGTTATTCGGATAAATTATTATTTTAAGATGTTGATGATAAAATATTAAAAAAAAAATAACTATGAAACATTTTTTTATTATATTACTACACTGTTTAAAGTGTTTTTATGACAAATTACACAAATAAAGTTCGACCGTTCCATCATTAATATCACCAATTTTTTCTTATTTATTAATAGTTTTTATAAAAACTACCCAATGAAGCATTGAAACGCATGGATAAGCCAAGTTTTTTTTTCGCGTCATTTTTAACACAGTGATCGACAAGAAAGTGGCAACATTTTCATAGGCTACTTTCATAAAAACACGTCCATTGCGTTTTTTCCTGTGCTTTCCAGCCATTCTAAAAAAATCTTTTTTTTACCTCTTTTAGAGGGTGAAACCCAACCCCATTTAATTTTTTAAACGGCATTATAGTACTTATAGCACCTTGCTGAAAAGCTCTTTTAAAAGGAAAATTACCTATACAATTTTGTTTAATTTTAAATTATTAGGTATCTAATTTTTATTAAATTATTTTTTAAGAAAAATTCTTTCCTGTCAGTCACCTATAACCAGCATAATCGCCAATCCTTTTGCATAGTGCCTTGTTGTGTTGCATAAACATCTCCTATAAATTGTAGAAATTCATAAAATTTTTTCCAATATTTTTTGATATTAGACGTAGACACTATAAAACATATAACTCATTTTTGACAAAATTAAGAAAAGTCAAAATATCACGATTTTAATACTGGTGAACATGGTGAACTAAAAATGGTTCATTATTAATTTCTCAAAAATCGAGTCCATAACATGTTTAGTTATCTCACTTAGAAACGCTTACTCCACAATCCCCTTGGATTTGGACCACCCTGCACATGTTATCTTTTGTTTATTTAAGATTTTATGCCACTGGTGAGGGGTGGCTGAGATAGTTGATATATTTTTCGACACTGCTAATGTTTTTGTGGCTTTGCTAATGGACCATTTTTCTTGCTTATTTTACATTTTTACATTTTATTTACACTCGCTAACACTTTTGGGAAGGGCGTTTCCCGCTTAAAGCTTATCCGTCTTGTTAGTAGAATTTTGCAAGAAAATACAGCCTCCTGTGATTCTAGCATTTGTATAGCTCAAATGCACAAAACTGTGATAAGTTTTTAAAAAAATGTCTTAAATTTTATGCAGAGGTAGTGTCAAAAATTTACTTGAAAAAAATCTTTTCTGCAACAGATCTTTCTTTTTTTTAAAAAAATAATATGTTTGTAAAAATTAATGTCATTTACTTTATGGGAAACTCCTAGACGAAACCCGAACTTTTTTATGCGTTTAACTTTTTTGAAATCGAAGCTGTACTTTTCGATTTTTTGGTCAAGGTTTAAGTAAAATTTAAGTAAAACTCACGACTGCTAATGCTTTTTAAAATGCTATTTAAGCCACTAGTTGTAAAAACGACTATTTTACCTCCTAATAATCATTTAAACTTTTTTGCTTCCTCTTAATGGATACCAGCCATGATTCTTAAAAGAAAACATATGGTAATAAAAACTACACGAACCATTTTTCCGCTCATGGGTGATTATTTTCCTAATAATTATTTTTGACTACCTTTATTAGACTCAGTGAAAATTTTTAGATATTTAAATTTTCAGGATTTTTCGTTTTTCGTGATATACTTAAGAAAACCTGGTTGGGATCTGGTAGCCGATTTCATGCACAATTGCTCATGGCAATCTCATCAGAGAATTCCCATGTTCAATGTACCAGGTTAAGTTGCCCTTGTAGCCAAAATAAGGCTTTTTACTACTTTCCAAAATATTTCCACCTACCTTTATTTCTTCGGTATCCAAATTTGATCTTAACAGTCTCTTTTTGCTACTTCACGTAGTAGAGTGGCCGCTGATATAAAATGCTACAAATTAAACCAACATGGTAACAATCAACCTGTCATAGCAACGCAGGCTAAATTTTTTGAATTAAACTCTAATTGTAGACAAAAACTGTGCTTTTAATTAAAGAAAAATTGTAACATTTATTGCGTTATGTACTTAAGATGTGTAAGATGTTCTTTTTAAATTTGAACCTTTTTCTTACCCTCTTTCCAATCCCCCTTCCCAAAAAATAACTAATAAAATTTGAGGCAAATTTGAGAAATATTGGTTTTGCCGCTTTTGAGGTATCGTGTTCCAGAAAGACACCATCACAAAATTTTATATCATATTTAAGTCGATTTTCATCCAAATAACTCATTTTATATTTTAATACTACTGTGGACTCGCGACGTTGCCTGCGATATTCAAACCATTTTTCTTGCTTATTTTACATTTTGATATTTTTTTTACACTCGCAGAAAAAAATGTGTTTCTAACACTTGTGGAAAGTGCGTTTCCCGCTTAAAGCTTATCCGTCTTGTTAGTAGAATTTGGCGAGAAAATACAGCCTCCTGTGATTCTGGCATTTGTATAGCTTAAATGCACGTTGTTCAAAACTGTGATAAATTAAAAAAAAATGTCTTAAATTAAAAGTAGTGTCAAAAATTTACTTGAAGAAAATCTTTTCTGCATTTGACAGCTGTCATTGAGCAAAATGTCAAATCAAAAATAGCCAGTTTCAATTCAGGTCACATCCAATCTTCCTACTAAATTTTATCCAAATTGGTTCAGCCTACACAAACTTTCTCATTTTTAATATATGTTGGATTACCGTACGTATCGTTGCGTTCTTTTTGCAATATTACGGTGCAATTTTCATTCAATTCCACCAAACCGACACGAAACGTTGCAAAGATGGTACAAAGGTTTAAAAATTGCAATGTATATTTCAGAAATAAAGATATGGCTATCTTTGTTTGACTTGTTGTTTATTATTATACTTGTGCTATCTTTTACATATAGAATTAATTAGGACTGGTTGCACTTAGATAGGATTAAAATCTAATATTTAAAATAAATTGAATAAAAGTTCTTTCTTTGTAGATATGATATAAATATGAAAAAAAATAAAACGAAAATCAACACACAAAGCCCATTTGTGAGTTGCAATCTCACTGCTTCCTTTTGCCTTTGTGATGTGTTCCTTTTTCCACTTTTAAAACATTTACGATTCTTAGTGGGCTCCTTTAATTTAAATAAAATGTCCCGTCAGAATAACCATCTTTTAAAGAGCAAGACGACGACGAGTCTTAAGCCATTTTGACTACGTAAGGCACTCTTGTAAAATAAAACCAAAAATTCTAACCAAAAAATTTACCAGATACCGCAACGCCAACTACTTTGAGGGAAAGAGAATATTCACGATATAAAAAATAATAGTGGCATAGCCCTATTATCAGTTTTTTTTAAGATTTTCGAAAGAACATTTTATATTAGATTACTCTCATTTTTAGAGAAAAACAATTTTACTTTGCAGTTCGGTTTCCGAAAAGCTCTTTCAACTCAACATGCCATCATGGCTTTATACAAAGAAATTATTTTAAATATAGAATACAAAAGATATACTGCCTCCTTATTTTACGATCTTCAGCGTGTATTTGATGTTATTGATATCGATTTGATTTTACAAAAATATTATTCATTTGGGGTCCGTGGATTACGTCACACCTGGCTTAAGTCATTTCTGACAGATCGAGAACAGAAAACAGCTTTTAAAGATGGTTCAATCATATACAAATCTGAATCATTGTCATTGCTATTGGCGTGCCACAGGGAAGCTTGTTGAGCCCTTTACTTTTTATAGGGTTTATTTAAAATATTTTTTTGAACTTTGCTGAATATTTTCTTGCATTATTTGCAGACGTTGCAGTAGAATCTACGTCCAGTGACGTCTTTGATGAACTAAGCAAAAACTCGCAAGAATTAGTTACTAAAATGGTAACATTCTGTAGCCAAAATAATTTAATAATAAATAATAACAAAACGAAGTTATTAGTTTTTTCATCAAGGGACCTTCATAAAAGCCTCTTACTGCGAATTAACAACAAATCATTGACTTTTCAAATCACATTCTAAAAAAGTTGGCGGTATATTGTTTCGTCATTTGAAAATTACGCACCGAATTTAGTTGAACTTTGTTAAAAATTTATTATTTTGCTTTTGTCCACTCCTATCTAAATTATGCTAATACTTGTTCGGGAAATGCACCCCGTGCCCAGGAGGTACTTTTATTGCAAAAACGCATTATACGAACAATGATGTTTAAACCAAAGAGTCTCTCTTGTCGTACGCTGTTCCCAAAACTGAATATTTTCACCTTTCCCAGCCTATATATCTTTAACAATATAATGTTATTAAAAAATAATCCATCTGATTATGATTTGACGCTTAAAACAACACATAACTTAAGAATCATAATACCATTCGGATACCTCGGCACAGGACGACTTTAGTAGCTAAGAGCTCTCTAGTGTTAGCAGTAAAATTACACAACCACTTACCAAGCAAAATAAACGAGATACAAAGTTTAAATAAATTTAATTCAACATTGAAAAATAGCTTATTCAGCCATGCCTTTTTTTGACTGTAATAATTTTTAATTTTGTTATTTAAAAAAAAACAAATCAATTTTAATTGTTTTTTTGTCATTATTTTTGATTGTGTATTTATATTATATATTTTTTATTTTGAATTTTTAGATATTAATTTCTACACTGTATTTTTGCGGTCTATAGAAAATAAAGATCGTATTGTATTGTATTGTATTGTATTGTATTGTATTGTATTGTATTGTATTGTATTGTATTGTATTGTATTGTATTGTATTGTATTGTATTGTATTGTATTGTATTGTATTGTATTGTATTGTATTGTATTGTATTGTATTGTATTGTATTGTATTGTATTGTATTGTATTGTATTGTATTGTATTGTATTGTATTGTATTGTATTGTATTGTATTGTATTGTATTGTATTGTATTGTATTGTATTGTATTGTATTGTATTGTATTGTATTGTATTGTATTGTATTGTATTGTATTGTATTGTATTGTATTGTATTGTATTGTATTGTATTGTATTGTATTGTATTGTATTGTATTGTATTGTATTGTATTGTATTGTATTGTATTGTATTGTATTGTATTGTATTGTATTGTATTGTATTGTATTGTATTGTATTGTATTGTATTGTATTGTATTGTATTGTATTGTATTGTATTGTATTGTATTGTATTGTATTGTATTGTATTGTATTGTATTGTATTGTATTGTATTGTATTGTATTGTATTGTATTGTATTGTATTGTATTGTATTGTATTGTATTGTATTGTATTGTATTGTATTGTATTGTATTGTATTGTATTGTATTGTATTGTATTGTATTGTATTGTATTGTATTATATTATATTATATTATATTATATTATATTGTATTGTATTGTATTGTATTGTATTGTATTGTATTGTATTGTATTGTATTGTATTGTATTGTATTGTATTGTATTGTATTATATTATATTATATTGTATTGTATTGTATTGTATTGTATTGTATTGTATTGTATTGTATTGTATTGTATTGTATTGTATTGTATTGTATTGTATTGTATTGTATTGTATTGTATTGTATTGTATTGTATTGTATTGTATTGTATTGTATTGTATTGTATTGTATTGTATTGTATTGTATTGTATTGTATTGTATTGTATTGTATTGTATTGTATTGTATTGTATTGTATTGTATTGTATTGTATTGTATTGTATTGTATTGTATTGTATTGTATTGTATTGTATTGTATTGTATTGTATTGTATTGTATTGTATTGTATTGTATTGTATTGTATTGTATTGTATTGTATTGTATTGTATTATATTGTATTTTATTGTTTTGCATTGTATTGAGAAATGCTTATTTCCTTCACCAAATAGCATGGCAAAAAAGAGACAGAATGAAAAAAACGACGATTTTCCGTAATTCTCGGACATACCTCTTTTTGACACCGGTACCCATAATAATAAAGGCTGATAAAATTAATGAATTCTAATAAGTTTCACAATTTTTGCCCTATTTAAGACACGGAAACGATTAAAATAAATGAGAGTAAGAGTCCTATCACAGTCTCACAAATTATTTTGAGAATAAACTTGAAAACTGTTTAAAAATATGTTTTTTAATCGCGTGTCATACATCTTAATTCCGCAAAACAAAAAACATTTGGGTTATCCAACGCCAACGCAAAGTTGCGGAAAAAAGTGCAACTTTTTTTTTATTTTTAAGGAAATCTAGACGAAACCCTCGATCCAAGTCTAACCCTTAGCGATTACCAAATCACCGAAATTTATTTGGTGCCAAAGGGTACATCGAATCTAAGTCAAGCTCTATCATCTACCGACATTATGACCTTGAGGAAAGAAGAGGAGAGGAAACAAATGCATACTAAGACGGGAGGAGGAGTGTTTAATCTTATTTTTAAAAGGAATAAATCGGTAAGTGGAAGCTGTTAAAATAATTAATTAATTTTAATTAAGATTAATTAGGCTATAGGTTTACATATATGCTGTTCGGCGTCGTGACCTCAAATTCACTATCCAATGTTTACAATTTCAGTGTTTACCATGGTCAAATTGTATGCATCCAATCATAATTATTAGACAGATATACAGGGTGATTCACGACGAATTAATGGTGTATTACAGACCAGGTGCAACTCATATCCAATCTTTTTTGTCTTTTTGTGAAAATAAATTAAAACAGTGTGATTTATAAAAATATTAAAAAAATAGTATTATCTATTTTTGTTAAAAACAACACTCTGTTTACTGCAATTTGCAAATTTTGGTATTACCACGTAAAAGCTAAAGGATGGTGCTATAATACCCTTAGATTGTATTTAACGCGTTAAGTCTCAGTTTTCTATAAAAAAAAATAAAAAATCCAAATTCCGATCCTGACCTATTAGGGTTACAAACAATGTCACGTTCTAAATTAATAAAAACGTATTTCTAGGTTAAAACGAATTTAAGCATAAATAAATCAACACCCACGCTACCCAAGCAAAACAGGACCGAATTAATATTTTTTAATTTATTTTTATAAAATATACACACATATACTTTTAATTTATCAATAACCTTATTTTAATTTTAAAGTCGTAGTCAAATCATTAAAATGTCAGGCCCCGACTAATATTTAATTTACTTTATTTGTCCGTATAAGATAACAACATTTTTTTGTATTTCATGTAAAGATTTTCGTATCACAACATACAAGGCATAGAATGGTGCTATAATATTGCATATTCTAAATTTAACGCAGCAGACCTCAGTTTTTTTTAAATTGTAGAAGTTCCAAATTTAAAAATAAAAATTTGGTTTTAAAATAATTTGTTTATTACATATTACATATTACAATCATTACATGTAACGTTTAAAGTGAACTCATGAAAAAAATTATAATTATTAAATCCTCAATTTTTTTGAATATTTTAAAAATGCCATCTATTATTTCATAATAATAAAAAAATAAACATTTATTAATAATAAATATTAGTCCGAGCCTGAAATTTTATTGATTTGTCTACGACTTCAAACCAATTCAAAAAACTGATTTTAAATTAAAACAGGGTTTATTAATAAATTAAAAGTATGTGTTTGTATATTTTATAAAAATAAATTAAAAAATAATAATCAGGTCCTCTACCTGCCTGTTTTTTGTTTGGGTACGATGGGTGTTGATTTATTTATGTTTATACTAATCTTAAGCTAAAAATACGTTTTATTCACTTCCGGGAATAAATGCACCCATTTAATCACGCTTTTGCGGGAATAAAGTGGGTCATTTATTCCCTATGTAAATAAAGTAAAATTTATTGACATATCGACGCAATGTTTCTGCGTTTCGGCATACTGGATGTTATCGCTTGACATAAAGACAGAGCGTAGGTACATGTGGTGGTTTGTCTACAGGGTGCGATTTTTTGAAAAATAAATAAAAAAATAAAGTTTTTTTTACTTTTCTTCTTATTCTAAAGTGCATAAAATAGTATATAAACCTCAGGAGTAAAGTGATGCTTAATCCCTCGACAAATTATAGCCCTCTCTTTGGTCGGGCTATAAACTTTTTGCCTCGGGATTAAATGTACCACTTTACTCCCTAGGTTTATAATGTACTATTTAGTAATTTAGAACATGATATTGTTTGTAACCCTAATATCTCAGGATCGGAATTTGGATTTTTTTTAAACTGAGACTTTACGCGTTAAATACAATTTAAGGGTGTTATAGCACCATCCCTTAGCTTTTATGTTGTAATACCAAAATTTGAAAATTGCAGTATATGGGGTATTCTTTTTAACAAAAAGAAATAATACTAATTTTTTTTGTACGGATCTGGAACTTAATTTTTTTTTTAGACATTTGTAGAAATGGTTTTTGGGGCTCCTTATGTATGCCAAATGTAAAGCAAATTCGATTTTTTTTATACTGGGTGTTTCCATCCATTATAGGATCAATGCCAGTGTTAGCCAAGTTTTTGCAAAGTTAAAGACAACACAAAATATTCATGCATCTAGCCGGGATTCGAACCCGAAACCTTTCGTGCGGCAGGTCGATACGCCACCCACTGCGCTACGGAGGTTGGCAATATTGGTTTCCGAGATATGTCCGTTTTTATTTTTGCAATATTTTCATAAATCACAATGAATATTTGACCCCCGGGCCTGTAATACTTACCATTAAAATATTTGCATTTCGTCGTGAATCACCCTGTATATGTAACTGTAGGTAAGATCAACAAAGTTGTAACCTGTTGATAGATATATTGGCCATTCTCATTCAAATGGGCAACTTTGCACTTGAAACTATTGAAAGAAAAAGTCTATCATCTATCTATCTATCTATATCTATCATTTGGAATGTCGATGGATGAACGTTTGGATATCAGTCACGCTCAAAGGTTGTTATTTACTTACCTAGGTTTTCCATATTACTATAACAAAATAAAAAAATAACGTCAAAAATAAAATAAAATTTTCATGCAATGAAAATGATCTTAGTTAGGAAATAATGGGAATAAATAAAATAGATAGATATAAGTGCAAATATTATTTCCAAAAATATGCAAAATTAAAAGAGAGCTTCGTGTCCACATTAGCAACACTCTTAACTCAAACATTAAATTTTAGCTTATTTATGCATTACTAATTATTTAACTAAGTAAATATTCGAAATTATCTTATCGAAACCACATTACTTAAGGCTTATTTAACTTTAAAAAAAAATATTAAAAAACATGTCCATGGTAGTGACATGTTATAGGTAGTGACAAAATAACTTTTATTAAAAAAAAATAATTCCAAAACTAACAGAAATCAAAAGAAGATTGCCAACTATTTTTTGTTTTTCTTAAGCCCGTGGTGAGGTGGTTTCAGGTTGTCCATGGTAGTGACAGTAAAATCTAGGAACAAATTTTCCTGTGCTATGAAATAGATAATTGTAAATGGTTTTTTATTATTTTTAAAAAACAATAATAATAAAGTTTTTCGGTCTAAAAAATATTTTCTTTCTAATATTTTTCAAATTTTGGGATAGGAACAGTCCTTGGTAGTGATATTTTGGGGTTTCAAAAAATTATTTTACTGTGGATAGATGAAAATTAAGAAAAACGCTGCACGTCCCTGAGACCATTTCTGCTCAAGATAACGTAAATATAAAAACTACCAAAAAATTTATCAAATCAAGTTGCCCGTTTGAATGGGAATATCACATATACTCTTAAAAGTGTACTTCTAAGAGAATTGCCACTTTTGGTGTAAAAAATCAATTCAAAAACGTTTTAACACTCTATTTTTTACTGTCTACACGTTTTTGCTAACTACCTAAGTTAGCATCTTTAGGAGAAGAATAAAAACTTTTTAATTCACTATCTAAACGAGTTTCAGTAATTAAGTTAGCATCTTCAGGAGAAAAGCAAAAATATTTTTGAAATAAGTTAAAACTTTTTTAAATCAAAAACAATTTTGGAAATAGTAAAATGGTTTGTGTTTTACAAATTTGCCGGTTTTTTTTGTTTAAACCCAAACATTCTTTTAGAGCATGAGCTCGGGCTCAATTTCAAGCGACACTCGTTCACTTTCCCCCACTCATAGCGACGACAGTCGTTCCGTTACGCCACCTGGTGTTCTCGCACTGCCAATAATGGCACCACCCAAGCGGGAACCGCCGGAACGCCCAAAGCCGCCTCAGAGAAAGAGAAGACCAGCGCCTTTGCCTCCTACACAGCCGACTAGAGAAGAGGGGTGTCAAAAAGAAAATGGTAGCGAAGAGAAAAGCTCATCAGGTAAAGAATTCATCAGTTAACATAACACACTTTTTATAAGGCGAACATCAATGTTTTGATTTGTATGCAGCCCTAATTAAATTCTGAAAAATAAATATTTTCTCAGAAGTTGCAAAAGACACCCTCGATCAAACACACTCCTCCACAGCCAGGCAAACCATCTCAGAAAACGGTCTGACTATCTGCCATTCAAGAAATAGCAGTGATAGTTCCGGATACCATGAGGCGTCCATCCTTAGTGACCACAATGCCTCCCTGCCGCGCACGCGCCCAAAGAGTGCGTTTGTTACGACGGATATGCATCAGATGGCGCTGGCTGGCGGAAGTAATTTAGAAAAGATGGCTGCGCATTCAAGGAGTACGACGAGTTTAGTAACCGGTAGGTCATTTAGTAATTTGTCTTTATTAAAGTAATGTTTTTCACGTAGGTAAATTAATCTTTTTAAATAGAGATATCTTTAGTTTAATTATTTAATTTATTATTACAAGTTTTGCTTTATGTATGTTTAATTTTATTCCTATTTTTTTATTTTAGGTCGAAAGAAAAAAGCTCCAGCCCCCCCTCGTCCCCCCTCCATCAATGCTGCAGTAGTAACTGTATCGCCAAGCAGTTCTCTAGTATCAGCTTTTAGCGAAAACCCTAGTCCTTTAGCTGCTAGTCAAACCATTCCCACCCTTGCAGGTAAGTCATGTGCTTCTTTTGCTTTTGGCGAGTATTCTAACAATGCTAGTTTGGTTGAAAATGGTGACAGTCTTGATTTGCCTCTAAAAAAATCCAGATTTACAAAATCTCGCATAGATCTTACAGAATCTAACACTTTTTTGTCTAAATCTTGTGACATTCTATCAAAGCTTGAAAAAAGGTTACCGAAAACTTTAAAAAGTGTAACTTCGCGAACAGATAATAAACATAATGGTAACACTCCGATCAAATCTGATAGCAAAATACCAAAATGTCTATCAAGACTAAATTTAAAAACACAAATTAAACAGTCTTTAGAAATAGCTCAGACCATTTTTAAAGATAAAACTAGAGTTTACTCTCCACGGGGTACCACTACCCTGGGCAGGATTTATAGTGAAGAGAATTTTAATATAAACCCAAATTTAAAAGGACATACACGTAGGCATTCGGACATTTTGACTGCGATTGTTAGGGGTTCAGGAGAAGCGCGGTTGTCCTTAAGATGTAATGAATTTGATATCTCTACTGAAATGCGTGAAATAGAAAAAGATTCCCCAGAACTGAAACATTACAACTATGATAAAAAACAAAACGATAACAGTAATCCTTCCACCAATTCTGGCACTGACTCTTCAACCTTTAAAAATAACACTCATGTAACTCAATTTAAAAATAATAGGTATATTAAAGAGGATTTAACTTCACCATCTACAGCAACAACAAGTTTTGGTATTAAATCACCAGAGACAATAATACGTAATATCAAAAATGATTGTGCGTTTGAAAATGCTAGTGTTGATAATTATAAATACTTCAAAGTGACTAATGCGCCTAAAAAATCTACATTAGCTAAATTTAATGAAATCACTGCTGAAAAACCCTTGGAATATGTTTATCTAGAAAAAACAAAATCTCTTGGCAACGGTCTATTAGAAGATGTAACTATAACAGAAACAAATGTAAAAAATACTGGAATGGTACCGAATGTCATTAAAAATAGTATGAAGTGTTTTCTTAATAATATAGAAAAAGATCAAGAGTCATTGTGTTTTCAAGACATAGAAAAAAAGGAGTTTCTACCTGTCAAAATTATCGATTTTGAAATCGAGAATCGTAAAAACTCAAGTATTAAAAGACATGTGAATGTGAAACGTAAAAATTTTGTTAAAAATTTAGTAAAAGATATCAACAATTCTAGTACTACCCATAATACATTTAAACCTCTTTCAAAAAGGCAGACTATTAGAAATGCATTAGAACAAGCGGAAAATTATGCTGAAATTACTACGGATCAAAATTGTGTTTCTAGAGTTCTGGCAGACAATGAAGGACGTACAAGTTTTATTGAGGGATTGACCAGAGATAATGAAACACAAGTAAATAATAACACAAAAGCTGTTTTAAAAATATTAAAGGAAATCGAACAATCGCAACCAGTCACAAAAACTAGTAGCGCTGGTAAAATAAAGAATTTAACTAATCGAGATATATGTCTAAAAAATAAAATAAAAACACCAATTTTTGTTAAAAATATCGAGTTTTACCCTCCAAATTCCAAATACGAAAAAATTAAAACAGTAATCAAAAATGTTGATGAAGATTATGAGTATCATTTAAGTTATAGATATTTGCCAAATCCAAATCTTAGCAATATTTTTGATGAACATACTGAGTCCACCTCCTTTATCGAAGTGGACAATGATGATGATAAGAACATGTCTGATATTAAGAAAAAGTATAATACTGTGGATAATTATTCCTCTGAAAAATTTGTAACACAGGATTGTAGAGAAAATATTGATCAAAATAATGATCAGTTTAAATTGGAAAATAAAGTGACAACATGTAATAACAATGATTTAAAAATCGATAATATATCTTCCAGTAATCGATATCACAAAGAAATGACACAAACATTAATTTTTACAGATACACAAATACACAAAATTGAAAGTCCAAATTTTAGACCACCCATTCTTGAAGCGTACGGAATTTTTCCTAACAAATCCGGTCGCAGAAAATATGGTTCAACAAGAAAACTTCCTACTTTAACTTCACCAAGTCTTAAAGAAAAAGTAAGCGATACATATAAGGAGCAAAAATCAAAAATCTGTTTTTTAAATAAGAAAGAATCAAAAAAAGATCCACAAAGTTCACGTAGTTCTACTCCAGAGATTGTGGTAACCCGTGGTTGTGAGGATGAAAAGTGGAAACAATTTATTTCAAATCTTGATAGAATTATTGTTAATAAAAGTACAGAATTTATATAATTCAATCTTCTTAATAAAATATATATTTTTAGCGGCAAATCTTTGTATATTCAATAACTTGTATCTGCATGAACCTTGGGTGACGATCCTTTTGAGGTTTAAAAATTAATTTATGGTTATAAAAAATATTTAAAAAATATTAAATTAAAGACCCAATTCTTAAATATATACGTAATATTTTGAGCTTAATTTTTACACCTTTATTTTTTAAATGTTTTTTTAACGTATGCAATACACATGGATCTTTTATTTTTGATTTTTAACTTTTTGGTTTTTAAATACTAATATAGCACCATTTTTACCTTTTTTGCATGCTAGATTTTCCCGAGGTGCAGGACACAACCTTTACCTCTGCCATTTGTAACCCTAAACCTTTCCCAAGAAAAAAGATTGGATCTTCAGAAGCTGTAGGCGATATTATCAAGCTTCAAAAATGTAACTTGGAATCTTTAGAAAATACCAATTACAAATGGGTAATATCAAAAAATTCTGAATCATCTGATAGTGCATGTCATGAATTTTTAAGATCAAATGTCAAGCCTCCTAAACCAACACCTCGAAAAGAAAGAACGAATAGTATTAATTTATTTAGTGATTTTAGTAATTTGGAACCAGATTCAAAAAGTATAGAAACAAGTATAGATAAAGATTTAATAAATAAAAAAATCGTTGAACAGATTATTAAGGAAAATTTGAGTTTTGAGATATCTGATACTAATTATTGCATTAAAAATAATAAAGAAACTGCTGCAAGTGATGGTGAAAACAAAACCGAAATATTAACTTTAGACCCCACTATTGATATAATTAAAAAAAAGGAAGATACAGAAAACTTTTCAAGTATAAATTTTAAAACACATAGTGATTCAAATTCAGGTTTTAGTATTATAAACGAATGTCTAACGGATCAAAACTACCTAAAAAACTCTATCCACAAACATCCAGTATTGCAGCCCAAATTTATGATAGGGGCACATGAAATAAACGCAGCTAACTCTGAAAAGTTAAAAAATCGTGACCCGTCTTTAGAAGAAATGCTTTGTAGTTTAGAAGCTGTCAGTTCTTTTGCTGCAGAAGAAAGCTTAACTAATAAAAACCAATTAAATAATGAAAATAATAATTTTATTACTCCAAAAGTAAACAGCAGTAATGTTTCGGTGGGTCATATCCAAAAAAGTATCGTAAAAAATATATTTTTATCAACAGAATTTCTTAAAGAAAGTAAACCCCCAGAAATAGTGGGCGTTATTCCGAAAACCCTCCCAAAGAACACTAACTACTTACTAGAAAATAATATAGACAATGATACTAGTCTTTGTAAAGCCGAAATTATTGATGAAATGTACGATATTAATCAAGACATGTTTAAAAGTATTTATTTAGAAGAACCCACATCAAGTATAACAGAAGTATTTAACCCAATAAATCTTGAAGATAAAAATAACATTTTTCCAAAAAATTTGTCCACATCAAATTTAAAAAGTTTTGAATCTGGCACTAGCGCAGAAAATACAATCTCAATGAAGAAATGGAGCAACACAGAAAAGTTACATGATTCCTCGTTAACTTATTTTGCTGTAAAAAACGACTGGGTAACTGGGGAGGAGGACGACACAGGCATGTCTTTTACTCTATTTCTTTCTGTTATTCTTTCATTGTGCAAGTTTGCTAGTTTTGTAGAATTCTTAAAACTTTGGATTAGATCACCCATAATAGTCGCACATTATTTACTCACACCACAAAAAACAAGAACACATAATTTTGTAGCATACTTACTTTGTAAAATAAAAATTCATGAGTTCAGCGTCTGCGTTTAAATGTTAGCTGCCATGTTGAAATTAGTCTGGAGAATGTAAAATTATCAGAACATAGACAACACAATTCGCTTTATATAGGAGGTAAAAGTAGGTGTTCAAATATGTTAGGGGGCATAAGAGGAGGCTAAATAGTTCATGCAACATGCAAAAAGAAACTTTATTTTACCGTTACTAGTTATGCATAAATTCTTCCTAGGGAGGAAGGCTTCAATAACATAATATTCTTACACAGTCCAAGATTTTTTAGGGTGCCCCTTTTAGTTTAAAAGTTTAAAGAAGCGCATTCGAAGCATTACTTAACGGTTAAGTACGAATTTTTAGCTAAGTCGAACTTTAAATCGGCGCCATATTTTTAATTTTAGTGAGTATTCGTAGACTCAGAAGAAACAAAGATTTTTGAGTAAAAGAAGTTATCCCTACGTTTTGTTTTTAATATATTTTATTCGTTTTCTTCCTTTTAACACTAGGTGGTTAGGTAGGCCTTTAAATTTGCTACGATTTGTATAGAAAAGTATTTATTTTCGACCCCTGTAGTACCGATTTTTTCTTCGTTTCGCTTTTAGACCAGTTAGCTGCAGTGAGTGACTCAGGAGTACTTGAAAACAAAAATACCGGATGTTTGAAAATTTGCTCATTTGTTCAACTTTATGACCTAATAAATAACATATTAAATTTGTGAGCAAGCCACTGCTAGCGACGCCATTTGGTGCCGCCAGAATCAGTGTTTTTGTTCTTTACAGCACCCCTAGGTAAAAAACAGTTGCAACAAAAATTATAAAGAAGACAGAAGGCTTATTACATTTTTTTTTATCAATTTCTATTATTTCTCAAAAAAAAATGAAAAAAATGGTCTGTAATTTTTGTAATTAGTGTTTTACTCATAACTTTATTGTAAAAATTTCAACGCATCTGCTTACGTCCTACTCCTTCCTCTCAAGGTCTGACATAATATAGACTTCTCCACAACGCGGTTCTAGTTCAGATAATTGGTCCTAAAATGCGCAAGACGCACAAAGAACAGAAGGAGATGTCAAAGAGTGTAATTTATTTAAATATTGTTTTCCTACGACCACAGTGGAAAATGATGAATTTCACACGATTTGCATTCTTAGAAAACGTTAAATTTCACCCGTGTGCAGAAATTTCTCCGCACATGTGTGGAAAAGCGTTCGATGACGTTAACTGTGACCATACTTTTCGGCACATGTGTTGCAATAGTAGTTTACCTAACGAGTGCGGAATGTGCCACTTTTTCGCACATGATTTCAGATGGACAAACGACATTTCAGCGGAGTTTGGCCAGAAATTAAGAGCCGAACAGTCACTTTACGCACGTGTTAGGTTTTTTTTCTACAACCTCTTAAATGTGCCGTCAAACACACGTAAAGAGAGTCAGGTGGCCGTAAGGAAAAAAAGTAATAATTTAAAAAAATAAAAATTAAAAATTTCGAAAAGTGCAAGTTTCCGCCCGCAAATAAGTGCGGAAGTGAGTACTTACCACACTACTACTACTACTACTACTACACTCGAGTAGAAAAAGTACTTTTCCACACATGTGCGAAAAAGCAGTTTTATTTAGTTTGTGCAAAATTAAAGACCAATTTTTACAAAAATTTTGCAACTCCATAGAAGTAACTTTCTTACACTCGCCTGTTGTTTCACTCGGCTAGCGCCTCGTTCACAACATTTACGTTCGCGTTATGTAATATACTATTAAATTTACAGAATGTTTATATTTATATATGTAGGTCTTTGCATTAAATTTTCAGGCATGTATTAGCTGACATATGGATAGTAGAAATACAAAAAGAGACATTGGCTTTTGGCTAAATATCATAATTATTTTATATGTTATAGTATTGGACTACCTGACAATAAAAATCATAAAAACGAGACAGAAAATAGGATTAGTCTCTGAGAAATAGATTTTTAAAGATGCCGTATTTTCAGATTATTTTTTATTTTTCTTTATTAACTATAGCCGAAATAAAATAATTTTTATCTCTAATTGTCGAAAACAAAACAATATTCCCATATAATATAAAAAATTTTTTAAAGAGGTTCTTTAGTATAAAAAAATCACTTATTTATAAGGTTTTAAAACGAAAGAAAAATAGTGTTTTTTTTTTAAATGGCAATTTCAATATTGCTTTAAACAAACGGGTGGATTTTAATTATTTTTACGTATGTTACTTAAAATGGTGTCGATAAGCATAAAATATAAAACTTTTTATTTTTAAGGGAACCATACGTCTTAAAAATCGTTCAATATCTTTAATATTTATAAAATATTAGGTACTTCCCAAGAATGATTCAAAATACATCTGAGGCAGCTTACAAATAGTTTTTATAGATTAATGTTAATTCAAAATTTGGAGCCTAATCAAATCAAATCAAAATTCTTTATTCCAAAGATCAAAATTACAATTGGTATAGGAAAGGTCCTAACTTACAATTTACAATTGGTATATCTATTTAAGACTTGTAGAAACTAGATAGTTTTATAGATCAGTCGTTTAAAATAATTGTATTTTTATCTATAAATTCCTCAATACTGTAAAAGGCATTTTTAGCTGAATAAGATTTTAAACTTTTCTTGAAAATGTTTGTTTTTAGCTCATTACGTAACTGACACGGCAATGAGTTAAACAATTTTATACCAATATATGAAGGTGCTTTCTCAAATATTGCTATTCTATGAGTAACATAATTTAGGTCATTACCGTGTCTAGTATTGTAATTATGATACTCCTCAGTTGGTCCAAATTTTTGAAAATTATTTCTTACGAATATATAAATGCATGGTGATGTTAAAAGATCTAAATTTATAAAGGGATTTTTGCAATGAGCTAATCTTGAAGCTCCATCAATACTTCTAACGGCCCGTTTCTGTAACTTTAAAACCCTTTCACTTTCAGAACAGCCACCTCAGGAAAAAATGCCATATTTTACACGAGAAAAAAAGTGAGAGTAGTAATAAGATAAAAAAAAGTTTTTGATTCGTTACTAATCGTTACTGATTTTAACCGGTACAAACAGAAAGAGACGCTAGACAGTTTTGGAGATAAACTTTCTATGTGTGTATTCCAAGAGAGATTATTGTGAATGTGTAATCCAAGACTATTAGTATGAGCAACCTGTGATACTGATTTTCCATCGACTTAGAGTAAATAACTTTTATCAAAAATTGAGGTTCTGGGCGTGAAATTTATGAATTCGGTTTTTTCTAGGCAAAGCCTATTATTGTAAAACCAGTCCTTGAAATGATTAAGCACATTCTGGAGTTTATCACAAGCTCACAACATAAGTAAGAATTATCATCCGCAAACATGGCCAAGTCCTCAGGTTCCAAACCAGCCGTATTCTGCAGGTCATTAATATAAAGTAAAAATAAAAGAGGTCCAAGGACGGATCCCTGTAGAAGTCCCACTGTACGATTTTATCCAGTTTGCCACTATCCCTCTAAGTCCATAGAAATTCATCTTAACATGTTGGTATACATTTAATCAATACAAGTGACCCGTGTTTTTTAAAATAATTGTTATAGGTAAATGGATGTTGCTAACTAAACGGTACCATTAGTACCAGTGTTACCAAAATGTAGATACAAAATTTTAAATTTACATTGGTCTACACAAATTATTTCTGAAATGCCTTGAAGATATTTTGAATAATTTTTCGAAAGTAAATAATATTTCAAAAATATTAAGAATATTATACCTTTTTTGAGGCAAATGGTATTCTTACAAATTTTTATGTTTTATGTGCAAAGTAAAAATTGCCTTTTTTTAAAAACGTTTTTTTTTGCATTTTAAAACCTTATAATGTGGCACGAAAGAACCCTTTAAAATATTTTTTTATAATATGGATAGAGTATTTAGTTTCAGACAAACAAAGAGAAAAATCATTTTATATCAGCTAAAATGATAAAAGATATACAAAAAAACTCTATATCTTAGAAACTTATCCTACTCCCTATCTCGTTTCCTTCATGTTTATGGTCAAGTGTTCGAGTACCATAATATACAAAAGAAATATGTTAGCCGAAAGTCATTTTCAATATATGGTTTGTGCACGGTTCTTTAGGACCAAGATCAACGAAACTCCTGTTAAATAGAAAACGAGTAATGTTACTCCCCTCTACAATTTTTGTGACAATTCTTTCTGGGATTGGACATGAGGCATGACAAGAAAACTGATTTTTAGAGCTATCTTTGGTGGCGCCAGGGGCTGCTTATCGTGGTTGCAAATTTAATACTATATTATGGTCGTAAGGTTCTATCAAAAACCTTTCAAAATATTTGTACTCGTACCTTTTACAGCCTGTGTAATCGTTGAAAAACAACTGGCAGTCTGCTAATGTAAATATACAAGCTTTTGTAAAGTTTCTTGTGTTGTTATTAATAAATGTTAATGTTTTATTACTAGACCACATGACTGGTAAACTGCTATAGGCTAAATCCTCGTTTTTATTTTTATTTCAGAATCCATAACCTCTAATAATAACCCACTAGACACACCTTATACTCCACCAATTGATAATATTTTATTAGACAATCACATAGAAGAAGAAAACATCTTGGAATCTACCGACAGTGGTATAGCCCAAGATAAACCATCTGATATGGACAAAATTACAGAGAGTTGGATGTTAAATACGTCGTCGATTAATTTAGAAGAAAATACGACAGATATAGCAGAGGATACTCCTAGAACAGACATAAGTATTCAAGAATATACTCGGACTAAATGTGCGTTGGAAAATCTGGTAGATGAAACCCAAAACAGTCAAAAAGAACAAGTTGTTACAAATAAAGTCTTAGAAGTAAATGAAGAAAGTGTAAATAATATTCAATCAAAGACTATAGAAAGCAATATTTCAAAAACATTTATTAGTAATATGGATGCTGAAAATGAAAAAGTAGTAGAAGATCAAGAAAACTATTATATTTTAAAGCAGCAAAATAACATCGAAATTTATCAGCAACAAAGTACCGATGCTGCAAAATATGAAAATATAAATAAACCTGTGCAAGGTATCGAAAAAAATCGGTCGTTTTTGTTGGGCAATAAAATTCAAAAACCTGTTAAGGATAACAAAGAAATCAAAAATGATTCTGAAACTAATAAAAAAGAGTTAGTCAAACCAACAGAAAGTGGTAAAGTAGAAAACCGGCCAACTTCTTTAAACCTCAAACCAGAAAAAGAGACTGACTTATTTGAGATTAACTGGCAATATCAATTGCCTTCGCCTCCAAAAGCCTTTAGAGATAGTCCAACTAATTTTTCCGAAAATATTGACTGTGATACGCAAACAGCGACTGAATTTAAAGATTCTGTTGTTACGCAACCCGATTTATTTGAAAAATTACATCATTTTACTACAGATAACGCTTCTGAGACTGAAACCTTAAAAAGTGATGTAACGAGTATTGCAAGCGAGGAAGTATTAAATACTTTAAGCTTGGAAAATTTAGAAAAACGACGATCCTTAGTTTACAATAGAGAGTTAGCAACTAGTTTAAAAATGAACAATAATTCAACTATTCAAGAAACACGAGAAACTAAAACGTTAAAATCAAGTCGATCCAGCAATACAAACACTTTGCCAAATTTTAAAATAACTACATACGATGTTCCCAAACAAAAAATCAAAGTGTTTGAAGATGATACTATAAGAAGCAATGTTAGTAATATGTCAAACTTAAGAAAGTCAAATTTGGCACAATCTATGGAAAATGTTTCAAGTATAAGACCAAATAGTTTCTCACAAGTTCACGATGAATGTAAGGAATACAGTTTTTTTCGACCAAAGTCTACAAATTTTGAAACAAATAGTGGTATTCATAGGTCAGAATCATTCTTTACAGACCGGTCAAAATGTAGGCCAATGGTTAGATCACAATCATACCTGACATTAAATAAATTTAGGGACGGAAGAATGGAAAAAAGTAACAGTACGTTAGATGTGTCTGAATTGCAGAGTATTGGGGTAAGTACTGGAAACTTAATTATATTTAACAGGATCAAAGTATAGTTAAACAAACAAAATCATCAGCGCGGAAGTTTTAGACAATTTTTGTTTGATTAATTATCAATGAAATAGTTTGAAATATGGCTTAAATTTATTTAAATGGGCAACTAATAAGATTTTTACTAACACTTTTAACATTTAAAATGCAATTTGGGAATGCTTGCTTTCCGATGCGCTGGTTTTAAACCCCGCTAGTTGCATTTTTTTTTTCAAGGATGCGTTTTGGCCAATTTATTAGTTTAAATATTTCAGAGGATGAGGAGTAAAGAGTAACTTTATTCTCACTCCTGGAAACATGCAAACAGCGGCATCAGATATCCCAGTCGGACTAACTTGGAGATAAGGACACAGACCGTTATAAACCGTCGGGGTTAAAGGGAGGGTTAAACAGAGCAAGCAAGCAAAGAAGCAACTTTTAATATCTAAATGGGTATTAATAGATTAAACGCTACCCAACAAACACAAATCGTCGGCATTGAATTGGGCCAATGTCGACAACGTCGGCAGTGTGTCGGCATCGGCGACTACACTCTAGCCCGATGTTGGACAGATTGCGATTTTTAGTTTTCAGTCAATAATCGGCAACTGCCGGAGGTCCAAATTACTACAGTCGACTTTATGCCGACACCACTTTCGTTCCAATTGACACTTTGTTTAATCGGACGAGAATCGGCAACTGACGTTGGTCCGACTTACTATAGTCGACATTATGCCAACGCAAACCTTACTAGCTTTAGGGCTGATGGTGGTACGATTGGAACTTTGTTTAATCGGTCGAAAATCGGCAACTGACGATGGCCCGATTTACTATAGTCGATTTTATGCCGACGACCACTTTATCTGCTTTAGAGCCGACGATGGTCCGATTGGAACTTTGTTTGATTGGTCGAGAATCGGCAACTGACGATGGTCCGATTACGTCACCTCAAAATTTTTAAACTGCTTAATAGTTTCTTCCTAGTATGTAGAGATGGTGCTAATGTCACTGTGTTCCCTGTAGAGTGGAATATAATATTATATATATAATGATCAGATATTTCAAAACTAGAATGCGGACTTGACAAGATGGTGGTACTTCTCTACATGAATCACCTTTTCTGCCACTTAAACCAGCCCGACTGGTTAAGCACCCGCATTATCGAAACTTTGTAGTTTGCCAATGTCGGATCGTGTCAAGCAGCCAGCGACGGACCTTCGTCATTCACCGACGTCGGGCCGCTTTGAGAGACTGATGTGGGCATTATCAGACCTTTGTGGTTTGCCATTCTCGGGTGGACCTTCGTCAATCGCCGACGTTGGACCGCTTTAGGAAACCAATATCGGACTTGAATAGTTTATCGATGTCGGGCCGAGATCAGCTTGCCTACATTAGACCGAGCAAATTAAACAGTTATGGGCGGATGGTCGGTACCATGTGGTTAAACCATATCGGACCTTAATCGTACGGCGGCGGTATGCCGATGTCAGCAAAAAGTTAAATTTACTATTGGTCCGACGGCGGGCTACAGTCTAACGCTGCGTCGGCAAACATACATTGGGCCTACATCGCAAAGCGGATTAAAAATACTGCTGGTCCGATGTCGTAAATCGACGTCGTTCCGATGACTAAGGCCCGAGGGAACCGTGTTTGCTGGGTATAGTCTTGAAACACTTTAAGTATTAAAACAAAAAAACTGATAACCACTTTTCTAGCTGAACAAAGCTGAAAATTTGCACCTTCAAAGTCAAACTTTTCAATAAATCATTATTTATTTTATTTTACTAAATGCATCCTAAAAAGTTCAAGTTTTTTTTAAATTAAAATCCAAAAAGTGCGATTATTAAAAAAAAGCTTTTGATTAGCTCATATTACAAGCAATAAAATTACAAGACAAATAAGTAAGCTTAGGTTACTTGGCTTAGGTCTATTAAGCCAATAAATAAACTATCTAACCACCAAGTAACCCTTGTCACGTTCTTTCGGTAATTTGTGCAGGTTGGGTACTCATGATGTCGTGCCATGATAATTAATATGAAGGGACTCAAATTTAAATTCTTATTGTTAATTTTAGGTCATGCGCCTTATACAAAACCGACTCAGTACACCAACATCATCGTTAGAGAACTTATCTCAAATTAATCAGTCTCAAGTCCCGCTTAATTCAATGCCAACAATTTTGCCACTAATGGAAGAGCGAGAGAATGCCATTTTGTCAAGTATCAACAAAGATTCAAGCAATAAACCGCATGAAGTTTGTCAAAATAAAGAGGTAGAAGAAACAGCGGTTAGTAGGATACACAAGGAATCAAAAATTATCCAAAATATATCAGAGGCATCTACAGTATCCAGTAGTCTAATATCCGATGCAAAACTTCAAACAGAACCAGAAAAAAGGTATCATTACAGTGGCCCACCAACGATCAATATGGTAACCTGGTCTGAACGCCCAAAAGTACCTGTTCACGTGCGGGAAGATCCTGATTATAAATTGGGAAACCACGATAATGTTGTAGCTTCAAAAATAATTGTTAATTCCTCGAACCACCGTATTAATAGTAACGATAGTGTAGAGATTAGGAACACCAGGAATTCTCATAATAGGGACAGCAATTTTACCGACGTATCTGGAAATAATGTGGTAGGTAAAATTGATGGCTCCGAAACAAAAACCAAAAATTTAATTGCAAAAAATTTTGAAAACAGCAGGTTTCAAGCACCTTTAGGTTACAGAAGACCTTTTCAAAATCTTGAGAAAAATACAGTAAGTTATACTCCAAAACAAAGACCATATTCTATAGCTTTTGATTCTGATTTTGATATTTCTCGGGTACCTGTGGTAAGATCTGTCGAACTTAAAAAACCTTACAGAGACATTTATACTTCTGTCACTCATATTAACCCTAAAAATAATATTGAAACTGATAATTGCATTAACAACAACAATAAAGCGGATACGAATTTCACAACCATAGATAATTTAGCAGAAAATGATAACAACAAATTTGAAAATAAAGTTTTAAGAGTAAACAGTTTTAAAACTTTAGATAATCACGCACCACCTGTTGTTAGGGGATTTAGAACTCCATCTAATCCAAGTAATCGTCTTTCGTGGAGCCCATCTAGTTTTACTTTACCTCCAAAATCAAAATTGGAACACCATTTTACAACGAATCAACATGTTCCGTTTTCACAACTTAATTTAAAAAGAACCGACTCAAATAGATTGTTAAAAGAGGATTCAACAGAAAATACAAAAACTAGAAAATTATCTAGAGATGATGATTCGCCTTTTAATAGTTTACCCTCGTTTAACTTAAAAACAAACCTAAATTTAAATACCACAACGATTAATGATAAAATAAACAAAAGAAATGTACCTCAAAATTACATTCCGCCCCCACCACCAGCTCAAATGGCTGAAGTGTCGTTGAGAAAGGTGCCCCATCAAACAGTTAACATTCAAAAAAGCCCCTTTGATGCAAAAGATATGCTAATGGAGTCCATTAGAAGTTTTGGTGGTAAAAAAGGTTTAAAAAGTGTTAAATCATAGATTTAGTTCTACACCCTAAAAACTAATAGTAGATCGATCTAAAATTAATTCCCGCGCATGCGCAAATCAAGGATAATATTTTTTTAGATCGATGTTTTTCTATTCATAATAGCAAAAATGTGAGTATTGAAATAAATGATGTTAACTAGAGCACTGGGAGTGTTTTGGCATAATGACTGCGGGAAACCGATGCTGATTGGTTTAGAAAATCCAAATAAAATTAAGCCATGCAAAAATCGACGCCCAGAGCATTTTTCTTAAAATGTTTAGCTTTATTATAACATCATTTAGTTGTTTTGTATATAATTAACAGTGTCTTTTTTTGTTATTATTTAATGCTCAATGTGTATGTTATCTTGTGTTTATACTTTGGATTAACTAAAGATAATTACTATTTATAGATTTTTTTGATCATTTCTCTATTTAAACTACATACACGTACCTAGCTAGGCTATATTTCAGTATTTTAGTGCATGGTTTTTAGGACACAAAATAATTTTTTATAAAATTTTTGTGTTTACAATGCTTAAAATAGTTGATCATAAAATATATAGTATTATCTGCGTTTCCAAATATTAAATTTATGTATCACAATATTTTAACATTTATTTATTTCATTATAAAAAAAAACGGTTAATACTATGTAATCAACAATTTAAGGGACCAAAGGTATATAATATTGTGTAAAAATTTAAATCTAATATTTATTTGTTATGTAAAAGTTGTATTGTCTTCAATATTATTCTAATAAAAAAATATTGAACAATTAATTTTTCTCCTCTATATAATTATTTTTCTGTTTAAAAAAATATTTTTGACACAATGTATGTAAAATAAAACAAACATTTCTTCTATTTAATGATTTAGGGAGGTTTATCAAAATAAATTAAAAATAAAAGCCATTTCATTTTTGGGAAAGATATAATAAAATGATACATGGTATTACATTATTAAATACTCTTTTTGTGTGTGTTTTGCAACTAAGTTGGGAATTTTTTGAATTGTTTTAAAGTACTGCACAAATTCCTGACGTACTACTGCTGTTCAACAAGTTTTTCTCTTATTTTAAAAACAATAATAAAGTCTAAACTATAGGGGTTGGAGTCTAACTATTCAATTGTTTTCTTTTAAAAAAACATTGTTTTACTTTTGACTGAATTAAAAAAGTAAAAAAAGGGATAGGAAAATCACGGATATTATAAATTTATTTCAAAGAAGCCCTCTATTTATCTGATATAAGGTTTTGTCTATAAGAGATTATGTAAACTCGTGCTACTTTGCTCTCTTTTATGAGCATTCTAGATGACTTTTTTAATTTTGACGGTGTAGGTCTCAAAAAAAACTATATACTTATTTCATTATTCACTCATTCATTATTTCATTTGGCTATTTCATTTGGCTATCGGTTCCAGATAAAATGCCATTTGAAGGAAAACAAGAAATGCTTTTTTTATTTTGAAAATTTGGCAGTGACCTCGAAGTTGGTGACGCTTTGCCACTGTCACTTTGGACGCATATAACACACAATCTATGTAGGTTATAGGCGTCTTTGCCAAGAATTTATGTTGTTTAATTTATTTTCTTTTTTTTGCCAAAAAACTTTCAAATTAAAGTTTAAGTAATACTTAAAATATCAAAAATAATAATAATAGTAAAAAAAGTAAATAGTTAACAATATCTTTAAGATTCAACCACAGCCTTTTTGGGTAACTTAAAATATAGGAATATAAAAGAACTTCAAAAGTTTTTCTTCAGACGGAACAAAATACCTAAGAACAAAAAATAGGTATAAAGATAAATCTTAAAACGTAAATCTAAGAAATTAAGCACAAAAATATTTCTCAAAAATAAGATCAAAATAATGGTATTCCCGGTTGACATCCCTGTCAAAAAAACCGCATTAAACCTCATAAAAACACCTGATTTTTATCAGTTTTTATTCGATTTTTCTAAAATAAATGATCGATGAACTGTGAAATAAAATTTAGATTTTTCGAATATGACTAGATACTTCAAAGATCCTACCTCTTGGAAGCAAAAGCAAAAAGTATTTTTAGTGAACGGCAAGAAGTGAAGCTGTGGATCAAACATTACTGTTTAAAGAGCACCATTTTGTATTCTTAAGCTGTGATCGCTCATTCCATTCTATCAAAATTTGGGTGTTCCCGCTCCCCGACTCCAAAGCCAGGTATCGGTCCCATTTCTCAGGCAAGCATATGCCCCCGGGATTGATCCCTTCTCTTGAGGTAAGCATATGCCCCGGGATTGATCCCTTCTTTTAAGGGATCGATCCTTCTCTCGAGATTCAAGAATTAGGCTCCTGACCAGTTGAGCCAGACAGGTCAGAAACGTCGCAAGTTCACGTAATGTGAAAGTTGTTTAGACGTTGATACGTCGGCAGAACGTAAGTAGAGTCTCATAAAAACGTCCACACGACGTCACTGGTTTACTAGAAAATGCACCAAGGCGTGACAGGTCGGCTAAACGTTGGGTAGACGGTAACAATGTCACTGCAGTATTATCTAACGTTAAAGCAACGGAATTTTGTCGTAATATGCAAGACCGTCTGAAGATCACTAATTTATACACCCAAATTAACGTCCATTTAGGTGAAGTATGTGGTCATTGGTCAGAAAATTGTTGCTTGGGCATTTCATCGTTTTAGTATCCTTTGGCCTACAATCGCGGCCATATTGCCAGCAAACTGACAGAAAATTCATGTTTGACTGGTCAATTTGGTTATGAGAATGGCGGCAACGATAGCCCAAAGGGCACTGAAGAGATAGGAGTTAACTGGCTAGATGAGAACGGTGTTGCTTGGAGGTGTCGCTGCAATAAATTCTTTGCAACCAGAAGCGCAACAGTAATAGCGGTTTCCATTGGTAAAACTGGTGCGCCCCTAAGTGTAACTTTTTCTGCACCGGCTCTGGGGGCTCATGGCGTACCGGAAACTTTTTCCCGCTTTTATATTTTAAGCCAAAACCCACTATGGTTCTAAGCTCCTTTTATAAAGACGTTGAGTTAAGTGTTTGAGTGAAACGACCCAGTAAACACCGTTATGTAAATATTACGTAAAATTTACATAACAGATTTACCTTGTTATTTAAGGTCACTCACAGGTCACAATAAGGTAAAATTCAAGTCATATTAAGATGCGAAACCTCTGCATAATGCCATGCGCAAAGCCCACCTAATTTTACATGTGATGTAAATAAAATGACATACCTTTTACATAAATATTACATCCATGTTACGTAAGAGTTAAGTAAAAACTACGTGTATTTTACATAACAGGTTTACCTTGTTATGTAAATTTAGGTCACATAGAGGTAACAATTATTTATTAATAAGGTAAAATTTAAGTCACATTAATCTGCATGACATGCGCAAATCGTCAACTATCTAAGTCCGACATGAGCACGCAGTCTGAGGCGGGCCAACGGAAGGTCTGTTCAGGTCCGTCGGTGGTTGCTTGACACGGTCCGACATTGGCAAACTACAAAGTTAACCAGACAGGCTGGTTTAAGTGGCGGAAGAGATGATTCTTATAGAGATCTTGTGAATACCTCAAAGTCAGCATCCTAATTTTGAAATATCTTTGCTCTTTATATATATAATATGATCATCCACTGTACAGCGAACATAGTGACATTAGCGCCATCTCTAACTATTAGGAAGAAACTATTAAGCACTGGTAATTTAGATAATATAAATATTGCATAAAATGTTTTATATAATAGTTATGTAACATTTGAAATGTAAACTTACGGTTCAATTGACTATATAATAATTATGTAAAATTTAGGACTTTAATTTGACGTAAATAATTTTACAGGGAATGTACATAACTTGAATGACCTAATTAATACATAAAAAATGTTATGTAACAATTATGTAAAATTTTAAATATAAACTTACGGTTCATATTGTTTCATAATATTTACGTAAATTTAAAAATTTCAGTGTGACCTTAATCATGTTATAGAGCGTTTACGTAATTTAGATGATATATATATTACATAAAATGTTTTACATAATAGTTATGTAAAATCGTAAATGTAAACGTAATGTCTAAATTGTTATATAATAGTTATGTACATTTTATAATTTTTATAAAGTAAACAATTTTATGTAACTTTTATGTAAATTAGATTATATATCATTTTTTATATAATAGGTATGTAATATTTTTTATGTAAAATGAAGGTCCCACTATTTACGTAATATTTACGTAAATTTTAAGAATTTATTTATAAAGTCATATTATTTACGTAAAATTAACATTGCTTATGATGACTTAAATGTACAGTCAAAGTTTTGACGTAATATTTACATAATTTGTTTTATAAAAATATTTTTATGTGAGATTTACGTAAATATGATGTAATATATTTTACATAAATATGTGAACCTTAGATTTATATAAATAATAGGTTAAAGTCACAAGTGTGTTTACTGGGGAGCGTTGTGGTGTGAGTACAATGTTTTTCATGTTTCATTCAATCTGCACTCAGACTGTACTGACGCAATTTTTTGACAGCACCAAGGCAGTGTTAGTGCACTACGAGTGGCGCACCAATTTTACCAATGGAAACCCCTATAAGTAAGAGTTATTAGGGATATTTTGGAAGGGTTATGCGGAATAGCTAAACGTCATTCCGTTGTGTTAGTTACCCAACTAGCAATTTGTCGACGTCTCAACGTTGTGCACCGCGTGCACCAATTTGGTGGATGATTTTTTGGTTGAGTCAACGTCGCGATCTCGACTACAGTTGAAGTAATGGTTCAATGGGTTTTGGAGTACAATTATTTGTTCAAAATATTATTCATTACGTAAAATGATAAATACACTATTCGACTACAAATTAAACTATTTCTAACACCATAATATTATTAAAATAAAATGATATTCTATGTGATATATCATGTTTTGCATCATCATAACATGCGAACCAATGCCAAAATATATAAACAGACGGTAGTTTACTGTCAAATTTAAAGTTCGTAGCTCTAAAAAACAAGCGCACCCTCGATTAAGATGATTTTATGAAATTTAAAAAAAAAATCATGATTTAAAAATCGCTTCGAAAATCCTCTAAAGATGTGGCTTAGGATTCCTAAGAACAAAATACGGATTTTTATATGCAAAAAGATCTTAGTTTATTGTAGAAAAAAGCAAAAAAATAATTTTTAATGTTTGTTTACAAATTAGCATACAATGGTTTTAACAATCAATCATGGCGGCACTTATTAGTTTCTATGACAACCAAAGGAGTCCCGTGTCTCGACTGCTTTAACTATTTAACTGAGTTTTGAACGGATCCCCTAACTTAAAGACGCGAACACGACTCAATTTTTACCCAATCGAAATTGCTCCACAGTTTGGCTTTCTGCTCCTCACTTAATTTCTGTCCTTGTTGTTTACACAGGACCTTCCCCTTTTTTCTGACACACTGGGGAATCATTTTCAATGACAGCTGTCACATGTCAAAATATCGAAGAATATTTATACCATTTGTTCCTTTTCATAGTGCAAAATGTTCAAACAAAACTAATAGAAACTTTACAAAACACCTCTTAGTTATTTTTACTGAATTAATTGACGTGTGTATGACAGACAGCAGTGCTCCAAAATTGGCTTGTTGCAAACATAACAGAAAAATTGGTTAGATGAAAACAGGCGCGCCCGCGTCTCCAACAAACCGGCCAGAAAACGTGGAGTAAATTGATCAATTTTTGGTTTAGCACACACCGGTTTGTAGTCGGCGCCTTCACAACTAAGGAATTACTGTTAGTATAATAGACGGTCATAAATAGATGTGTTGGCGACTGTGATAAACGTTTAGGCGTCGTATAATAGTCGGCTTTGTTGACCGTCGCCATGATAACTATTCTTTATCTGTAAAACAACGTTTAAAATTAGTGCAATTCTAATTTTTACAACTTGCACGCAACTAAAAATTGCTAGTTGGGTAACCACTACCGCTGCCGTAAGGTACGAATCCATTTTGTTGTGGTTATGGTTACTTTTATAGAATTTTGGCACAATTGATTTTAAAAATAATAAAATACTACCAGGTTCCAACCTATAAAACATTTATTGTGCAAAATAAAGTCCAATTTTGCGTGTTTTCTCATCTCTAAATTTTTTTACGAGAGACAGTTTCTAATGTGTTCCAAACACTTCAACAACAAAATCGATTCATGGTAGTGGTAGCAGAGCCGTAGCTACAATAGGGCAAATCAGGGCGCCGCCCCGACAGACAAATATTTTGCCCTTACAGAAAATTTAGGGGAGTATCCGACGAGTCGGCAACAGTGCAACGGGACCGCGGCCAGCGACGCCTCCATTGCGCGTCGTCTTTGATAGGTGCTTGATGTATAATAATTTGAGTTCCAAATAAAATGTCGCCCTGACAATAATCAGTAATGCCCTGGTACCAACGCAGGTGTGGCTACGGCCCTGAGTGGTAGTGGTTGTTAAAGACTACCACAGCGCCTGTCAAAGTTGTCAAAATTTTAAGCGTTTCAAAATTTCCCTAATGATAAATAATTTCCGTCAATCAAAAAGTGTCAAACAGTTGGATTGTCAAAAATATTTTTGTTCGAGTCGAAAAATTTATCGTAACCATGACCGAAACTCTGTCTAAGACCAAGAAAGATTCCATGACCATCACCGGAGTGTCCAACGACAAACAGATTCAAGTGCAAACTATGAAAAATGTAAAAGTGTTCAGGCCAAATATTCGCGTCGCCAGTGCTATCGTTGGTGCTATAGCTTTTCTACAAAAGTCTGGATTTAAGGTAGGATTTTTTTCTGGTTCTTTGTCAGACTCAAATAAATTAAAATAAACTAAAAACCGCACAAGAAATATTAGACAAATCTCACATCTAGAATGAAATTTTTATCTCATAGACACAGGTGCCGATATCTACAGGGTAAGCCAATAATATCTGCCAAAGTTTGGGATAAGCTTATTATTATCATGCTTATGATGACCCATATCGGCAAAAAAAGCATCAATTCCCACTAAAATGACAACGCTGAGTTTAAAACTAACATTTATTTTAATACCTGTCAAACCCTGTCGGAAAAATAATTAATGAAATTAAAGTTTTTTAAAAGTGAAGACCTTTGTACTCTGCTAAAGACATTAAATCGTAAACCGTAAAGAAAGTGACAGTTTTCTTAACTGTCATATACTGTTATCAAAAACAAAATTATGATTGTTTTCCACAAACCAAAACTACACTTTTTTGCACTCGACGCGCGTTTCGCTAACAACGTTGGCATCATCAGGAGACGATAAACAATGAACTAAATTAATCTACGATCTATCTTATATACAATCATTTAGTGGGCGGAGATAAGACTAATAAATTGTGATTGATCACGATTTTTAATCCTATCCCCCTCAACCAAAGAATAAAGTGTACTAAACGGGATGGGTCCTCTATCTTTATTTAAACTATTTCTGGATTTAATGATTTCCATACTTTCATATGCATTCAAAAGTCTTTTGTTTGGTACACTTTCTAGAAGTTTTAGGTTATCTAATGTGAATCTATGATTGTTTTCAAAAGCATGCTCGGCCACACTTCACTTTTCTGTTCTTCCGTATTTTAAGTGTGCTAAGTGTTCTTTAAAACGTGTTTGAATAGAGCGTCTCGTTTACGACTTAAAATACGAAAGAACAGAAAAGTCAAGTGTGGCCGAGCATGCTTTTGAAAACAATCATAGATTCACATTAGATAACCTAAAACTTCTAAAAAGTGTACCAAACAAAAGACTTTTGAATGCATATGAAAGTATGGAAATCATTAAATCCAGAAATAGTTTAAATAAAGATAGAGGACCCATCCCGTTTAGTACACTTTATTCTTTGGTTGAGGGGAGATAGGATTAAAAATCGTGATCAATCACAATTAATTAGTCTTATCTCCGCCCACTAAAGGATTGTATATAAGATAGAGCGTAGATTAATTTAGTTCATTGTTTATCGTCTCCTGATGATGCTAACGTTTTTAGCGAAACGCGCGTCGAGTGCAAAAAAGTGTAGTTTTGGTTTGTGGAAAACAATCATAATTTTGTTTTAGTGCAACCAAAGGTTCCAAATTCCCAACATATACTGTTATGGTAAAAACTCCTGGTACGATGACACATATTTACGAGTGGGGACTCGAACTAAACTAAATTGAGGTCGATAAACTTAAAAATATTATTAGTTTTGACACCTGTCAAACCCTGGCAAAATAACGAATAAATCATTTATAAACATGGAGGTTTGTAAAAGGCAAATATACCTTTTTTTACTCTGTTGACGATATTGAATCGAAAATCAGTTGTCTTAAAATATTTTATAAACATGGAGGTTTGGGAAAAGCAAATAACTTTTTTTACTCCGTTTACGATATCGAATTGAAAACCGTGAAAAAAAGTGACAGTGTCGTTTATTCTATACGATATAAATTGTAGTTGAAAAAAGTGTCACTTTTTTAACTTTAAAAGAGTAAAAAGAAAGTATTATCTATTCCAAAAATTCGTTCAAAAATTATTTATTTGCCATTTTGACAGGGTTTGACATGCATCAAAATTAATGATATTCATAGACCTCAATTTAGTGTAGTTCGAGTCCCTACTCGTAAATATGTATCACCCCTTGACAATTAACAGATTTTCCCCATGACAATTAACAGAACTGTCACTTTCTTTACGATTCCCGACTTAATGTCATCAGCAGAGTAAAAAAAAGTATTTGCTTTTCCAAAAACTTCAAGTTGCCAAAACTAATAACGTTTTTGAGTTCATCGACCTCAATTTAGTGTAGTTCCAGTCCCCACTCGTAAATATGTGTCATTGCACCAGTGGTTTTCCCCATAACAGCAGATGACAGTTAAGACAATTGTTACTTTTTTAACTGTTTCCTATTTAATGTCTTCAGCAGAGTACAAAAAAGGTATTTGCTTTTCCAAAAACTTCAAGTTCATTAATTATTTCCCGTCATTCAGGTGTCAAAAATAATAACATTTCTTCTATTACTCCACCAAAGAGATCTTGCAAAATCATTTGTCTGACTAAATTTATGTTGTGGTTTCCGTCTCCCAGTCCTATCACCAAATTAATATTTTCCTCCATGATATGGTTAGAAAAGCAAATAAAAAAAAGACTTGAGAAAAATAACAACAAAAGTCAATAAAAAAGTAAGGTTATGTTTACCGCCAAACGGTTGACTATGTTCAAAAGCTCTATTTGTAACCTTTTGACGTTACCTTTATTTACGGTACCGGTAAACATAAGCTTCTTGCCGTTAAACTGCCTGATCAAAATCTGCCTATTATCAATAGCTCTCTTAGTATACTACAACAAAATAGGTGGCACGAGGGAGAGGGGGGGAAAGAGAGGTAAAATTATTTTATAGGTAGCATAGACAAACTACTTTCTGCCAGCCAGACCGAACCCAATTTTTTTTCTATGACTAGCACTACCTGCTCCTGAATCAGCCTCAATTTAGTCAATTTTGAAAAAGACATGGGTTTCATTCCACATTTTCATTGCGACTTTTGTAAAAGATTTTTGATAAGCCGCTGTCCTGTGCCTAGGTGACCAAAACTAAAAAAAAAAGTTTACAAAATCCGAAATTTTCAATTTTAGTTTTTCTTTTTGTTGTTGTAGTTGCTGTGGTTCGTCTTTGTTTACCGTCACTTTTTTGTGTCCCAAAAGCACATTCTATGTGAAAGTATCGCTGATACACGAAAGAAGCGCTAATTTTACGTTAACATTTAACTTGGATTTAACAAGAAATGTAAACGAGAAAGTAACTGAAAAATAACATTATTTGAAGTTTAGTAAATGTCAGTGTTGAAACAAATTTGCTTCTTTACAGTTACATGTTACACAATATTGTAAGTTTATTAAATGTCAAATTTAAAACAAAGGAGGAGGCAATCTGGCCAGCACACGACCTTTTTGAAATTTTGATATGTTGTACAAAATTTAATTCTGGATAGCCTTTAAATACGACAAAACCCTTAGACACGTACAGTTTCGGAGATATTAATGTTCAAAGTTTGACATTTTTACGACTTTTTTTCTAAGTATTTAGCGATCTACTGATATTTTTCTTTCATAATTCTGGCGGGTTATGTCAGGCAATTATTTTTTTTGATTATGCTGTTTTTTCAAACATTTCAAAAATCGTAGTATAGGACCTAACAGTAAGCGATTTTTAATTTTTGTAAGACGCACAACGTTCCGAGAAAGATCGTATCAAGCGATTAACAATACAGTGTGAAAATAAGGTACGTATATCGTATGCGTAAATCTTTAGCGCTTTCGTTGCTCTAAAACGACTTACGCGTACTCCAAGATATATCCGGAAAGGATTTGGATGTTCGATTATGTACTCCTGCTCCAAGTAGCGTGTTCATTTTTCCGATTCTGCTGCTCCGGATTTGAAACAGATCGATCTTTCTGCTTCCGCAAAATCGCGAGAGTAGAGGCTAGAGCAAAACAATGTCATGACCGTACTTTTTTGGCAACAATTTTATCTTATTTTTTTGTTGTTTATAAACATTTTGTAGGTCAAAGAAAAAAATGGATCGAAAAAGAAAGTTTTATTGAAATTGAAGAATTGTTCCTCATTTTTTCTACTTCCTCCGAGGTGGAAGAATGTTTGTCCACTAGTACTCGATAGGGGTAGAACCCAAAAGCAAGCCAAAATACGCAATTATATGTTTAATGTGGTCCCCGAGTATACTGAGGAGCAAGTAAGCAAAATAAAAATAATTTAGAAACGACTAGACTACTTTTACTTTTCTAATTAATATTCGGTTCTTTTTTCTCTTTGTGGACTCGAGCCTTTTTCAAACGGCTGCCGGCTGTTCAATTTCAAAAATATTGAATCTGAAATAAATAAATAAAAAAGTGAGGTTAAAATGTAATTTTTCAAGCAAATGGCGTGTTCGATAATCGCTCTTTTCGCGAGAACTCCGGTTGGGATTCAGAGCTCCTGCGGGTAGATTCGTGACGTCACAGCGCTATAAGATAAGGAAACAATTTTAAAAATCGTACCTACGCACCTACCGCTTTTTTACAGTTTTCTCTTGTCGAGTGAGCTATCTGCTTCCAGACCTATATAGGTACTCAACTTGTGGATTGATCTGAATTCTTGAATTTATAAGACGGTTTTGACGAAATTAACATTTTTTTTAAACGAAAACACGGCTTTCTTGATTGCTCATTTCTCGGTTCCTCGATGCTTTTCCGGTTCCTCCATGCTTTTCCGGTCTGTCTTTGTAAAGCATTATTTTCCGTACAAAAAAGAATATATTTGTTTTCGTCCTCCGTTTTTTCTATGATACTCAATATCCAAGTAAAATTCACATTTCAAGTTATGAGCTTAGCTGCTCGCTACTTTTTTCCTATAGTAGAACGCAGTGGTTCTTGCAGGTTGCCAAATCAGCAAGTTTAACATATAGGTAGTGCATGAATCAATCTTGTGATCCTTATATCACAAGCAACATATATTCTGCATTGAAGATTCAACGCTACTTCAGCAAGTCTGAAGCAACGCCTGTGTTCTTGGGCGAGATTCCTTTTAATCTCATTTTCGAAAAAATATCTCCATGCTCCATTTGAATTACATACGAAACAGTTAACCATTTTTGAAAAACCGAAAAAAAATCAAAACAACGACACAAGAACGTGACACCGGTAACAATATAATATTATGACAATGATTAACAATATGTCAGAAATTATACCAGGGAAAAAATATATCAAATTTTGTATGGAAGTCGACCAGGGCCTTAACTACATAAAAAGCTGACCACCGTGAAAAACAAATGACTATCTGCTAGTGGAATATCTATTAAAACATCGGTAAACCGCTAATTCTTTAGCAGAAAAATAGCAAAAAAGTTCAACTTCGAGCACTAATATCTCCGAAACTATACGTGTCTAAGGATTTTGCCCCATTTAAAGGTTGTCCAGAATTAAATTATCTACAACATATCAAAATTTCAAAAAGGTCGTATGCTGGCCAGAATGCATGTAATGTGTGCCTTCTCCTTTGATTCTTTGTTGTGACATGACAAAATACACTATTGTAAGTGTAATAAACATCAAAGTTGAAACAAGTTTGGTTTTTTTAATGGTGACATGAAAGCAGCAGTATTGTTAGCTCAATTAATGTCAACTTTAAAACAAACTTGGTTGTTTATTGAAAAATTACCAAATACAGTTGTAAGTTTTATGCAAAAATTCAAAAATTAATGAAACTTTTAACCCAAATATGGCGAAAATTAAAAAGAAAATAAATCTTGCAATGTGTTTGATAACTTCCCACAAAAGGGAAAATAACTCGAATAAATTTAAGTATATGTATTTGCAGTAACGTACGATCATTTTATTATTATATTATTATTATATATATATACCTAGGTATGTATTTTCAGTTTTTTTTTTATTTTGGCAAATTATGATTCGATGAAATTATTGTCATTCAATATTTGTATACAAATTTTTTTTAATTGCAACTGAAACCTTTTTACATGTATTTGATTCATTAAAAACAATTAATTAAATTGATAATAAAAAAAGAGGCAACTTTTTATTTTCTGTAAAAATCGTATCATTAATGACACCACTGCATTAATATACCGTGAATTGATGACATTTCTTAACAAATCCGAATACGGTCTAGTGGTTTAAAGCGCTAAAACCCTGGTGTATCGTCTTTAGAGTGTAGGTGCGAGTCCCGTCAGCGCATATTTTTTTTCTTTTATTTTGATTATTTTATTTAAAATTTGTTTAAGATGTAATCACGAAGATCAGAGATTTGAAAGCACAAAAATATATTTTTTATGATCTTTGAACCAAAATTTAACAAGTTAGAGGTAAATTTAAAAAAAAATATGTTTACCTAGCCTTGTAACATAAAATGTTACATGCAAGTCACATACTTGTTAAAAAATTCGAATGGAACTGAAATGTGGAGTAACTAAAAGAATATTACTTACAGTTTTAGCAGGATATCCACGAAATGGAGAAGTTTCTACCATTAGGAAACGTGCCAATCGGTAAACCGGGAACAAAGAGGTCGTCTTTGACCTTGACATATTTCGGGTGCACTTCCGCGCAACTGCGCGAAAAATTCAAATATATTACATCCCTTAAGATGATTTTTTCACTTGAACTTCTCTCTAGCCCCTTTTCCATTGCATGTACATATAAACACTTATTTATGTTTTTCTCACTTTACACACCTATTTGTATATGATGCATAATTACACACATTTGTCTATGATACACAATTACAATTTACATTAACATTAAATGTGACAAAACTATAACTGTATATTTTTTGACTGGCTAGAACTTCGATTCTCATTAACTGGTGGGGTGTGGATTTCCACCAATGTGTTCTGACGGTTCTGAGGCGAGTTTCCACTGTTTTGTGAAACATCAATATTTTGCTCCTGTATGACATCTTTTTCTTGGGCTGTTGCTTTAGCTATTGCCCTTTCTTTTTCTTCAATAAAACGTCCAATTCTTTTAACTTTCCTTTCAGAGATCTTGTATTCTGTTGTATCTTGTTTCTGCACAAGGATTTCTGTAAATCACCTGTTAATCTGGTTTAAATGTCTTTTCCACATTTGTCCTGTGGGTAATTCGCACAGATACACGCCACAGCCAATTCTTTTTTTTATTGATTCTTCTGTCCAATTCTGCTTATTTCTTAGCCTGTGGTCTCTCACCATCATACTCTCTCCCTCCTTAAAAATCTCACTCCTTTTTGTATTTGTTTGCTTTAGTTGGCACGAATAAGGTCTAACCTTGTTTTTAGTCTTCTGTCAAACATTAGTTGGGCTGGCGTTGCTTTGGTTGTACAGTATATGTATTGTATTCCTATAATTCCTATAATTTAATAAAAATCTGTACATTAGTGTCTCCACCGGAATACTCTTATTCAAACCATCTTCCATAGCACATTTCATCTTTTGTTTAAACGTATGAACTGAATTTTCAGCTTGCCCATTACTCTGGCTATTATGTGGGGGGATGGTGATGTACTTGATGCCATTTCTGAACAAAAATAGCTCCAATTCTGCTGAGACTAAATTTGAACCGTTATCCGAGCATAAAAAAATCAGGTAAACCAAAAGTAGCAACTCACGAAGTTTTCTATCTGTTTCTTTGCTTGTCAATGTTTTTACCATGTGAACTTCTGGCCATTTGCTGTAAGCATCCGTAATAATGAAGAAATTTTGCCCTCTGGACAGCTCCAGAAAATCTACGTAAATGCGTTCATATGGTCTGCTTGCTAGCATCCAGGAAAAACATGTCTTTGGGAGATTGTCTTTGTTTTTGAGACATGCCAAACATCCTTTTATCTTAGACTCAATGTCCTGATCTATGTTTGACCACCATAAGTAAGATCTTGCTAATGATTTGGTCTTCACTATACCCAGATGACTACGGTTATGCAATTCTCTTAACATTTCTTCTCTTACTACTTCTGGAATTGTTACTCTATATCCATACATCAAGCAACCATTTTCTTCAAAAATTTCTTTATTTCTTCTTCATCTACTTTATTTTTGTTTGGCCATCCAGTTCTCACATAGTCCATTATTTTGGTCAAAACTCTGTCTTTTTTTGTTTTATCAGACAATTTTTTGCTGTCAATATGCCACTGCCTTGTTGTTGAAGCAAAGTTGAAATAGTTTTCTTCTATTATGCCTATATTTTTGTCCGTACTGTCATCTGGTAGCCTTGATACGCAGTCGGCAAGATGGTTCTCTGTTCCTTTTATATACTCCATGTGATAGTCAAACCCACTCATATATAATGCCGATCTCTGCAATCTATCGCGCCTTCTTTGGGAAATTGTTTATTTTTACCCAATAAACCTAGCAAGGGTCGATGATCACTTCTGACTATAAAACGTGTTTCTAGCAAATACTGCTCAAAATAACGGAATCCAAAAATTATTCCACCTCCTTCTTTATCCAAGGTTGACATATTTTTTTCTGATGGAGAGTATGTCCTAGATGCACATGCTATGGGTCTCTCATTTCCACTTTTGTCTCTAGCATATAACACTGCTGAAATGCCATAAGTAAGTATAAATTTAAGTATATGTATTTGCAGTAACGTACGATCATTTTATTGATTTGATGATTTGATTTATTTACAGTCCGACGAAATTATATATATACCTAGGTAGGTATTTTCAGTTTTTTTTTATTTTGGCAAATTATGATTCGATCAAATTATTGTCATTCAATATTTGTATACAATTTTTTTTTGTATTGCAACTGAAACCTTTTTACATGTATTTTATTCATTAAAAACAATTAATTAAATTGATAATAAAAAAAGAAGCAACTTTTTATTTTCTGTAAAAATCGTATCACTAATGACACCACTGCATTAATATACCGTGAATTGGTGACATTTCTTAACAAATCCGATACGGTCTAGTGGTTTAAAGCGCTAAAACCCTGGTGTATCGTCTTTAGAGTGAAGGTGCGAGTCCCGTCAGCGCATATTTTTTTTCTTTTATTTTGATTATTTTATTTAAAATTTGTTTAAGATGTAATCACGAAGATCAGAGATTTGAAAGCACAAAAATATATTTTTTATGATCTTTGAACCAAAATTTAACAAGTTAGAGGTAAATTTTAAAAAAAATAAGTTTACCTAGCCTTGTAACATAAAATGTTACATGCAAGTCACATACTTGTTATAAAATTCGAATGGAACTGAAATGTCGAGTAACTAAAAGAATATTACTTACAGTTTTAGCGGGATATCCACGAAATGGAGAAGTTTCTACCATTAGAAAACGTGCCAATCGGTAAACTGGGAACAAAGAGGTCGTCTTTGACCTTGACATATTTCGGGTGCACTTCCGCGCAACTGCGCGGGAAATTCAAATATATTACATCCCTCCACACTTAAGATGATTTTTTCACTTGAACTTCTCTCTAGCCCCTTTTCCATTGCATGTACATATAAACACTTATTTATGTTTTTCTCACTTTACACACATTACACCTATTTGTATATGATGCATAATTACACACATTTGTCTACGATACACAATTACAATTTACATTAACATTAAATGTGACAAAACTATAACTGTATATTTTTTGACTGGCTAGATTTCCACCACTGTGTTCTGACGGTTCTGAGGCGAGTTTCCACTGTTTTGTGAAACATCAATATTTTGCTCCTGTATGACATCTTTTTCTTGGGCTGTTGCTTTAGCTGTTGCCCTTTCTTTTTCTTCAATAAAACGTCCAATTCTTTTAATTTTCCTTTCAGAGATCTTGTATTCTCTTGTATCTTTTTTCTGCACAAGGATTTCTGTAAATCGCCTGTTAATCTGGTTTAAATGTCTTTTCCACATTTGTCCTGTGGGTAATTCGCACAGATACACGCCACAGCCAATTCTTTTTTTTATTGATTCTTCTGTCCAATTCTGCTTATTTCTTAGCCTGTGGTCTCTCACCATCATACTCTCTCCCTCCTTAAAAATCTCACTCCTTTTTGTATTTGTTTGCTTTAGTTGGTTTTCTTGTAATTTCTCAATTGCATTTTTTTGTGTTTTATTTGGCTCTTTGCATTCTTGGGAGGCACGAATAAGGTCTAACCTTGTTTTTAGTCTTCTGCCAAACATTAGTTGGGCTGGCGTTGCTTTGGTT
Organism: Oxystoma pomonae; assembly: GCA_963921995.1. NCBI lineage: Eukaryota > Metazoa > Arthropoda > Insecta > Coleoptera > Brentidae > Oxystoma > Oxystoma pomonae. The sequence goes on along the minus strand of OY998166.1, from coordinate 84,605,158 downwards.
GTACAGTGTATGTATTGTATTCCTATAATTCCTATAATTTAATAAAAATCTGTACATTAGTGTCTCCACCGGAATACCCTTATTCAAACCATCTTCCATAGCATATTTCATCTTTTGTTTAAACGTATGAACTGAATTTTCAGCTTGCCCATTACTCTGGCTATTATATGGGGGGATGGTGATGTACTTGACTAAACTTGAACCGTTATCCGAGTATAAAATTCAGGTAAACCAAAAGTAGCAACTCACGAAGTTTTCTTTCTGTTTCTTTGCTTTTCAATGTTTTTACCATGTGAACTTCTGGCCATTTGCTGTAAACATCCGTAATAGTGAAGAAATTTTGCCCTCTGGACAGCTCCAGAAAATCTACGTAAATGCGTTCATATGGTCTGCTTGCTAGCATCCAGGAATTGTCTTTGTTTTTGAGACATGCCAAACATCCTTTTATCTTAGACTCAATGTCCTGATCTATGTTTGGCCACCATAAGTAAGATCTTGCTAATGATTTGGTCTTCACTATACCCAGATGACTAGTGTTATGCAATTCTCTTAACGTTTCTTCTCTTACTACTTCTGGAATTGTTACTCTATATCCATACATCAAGCAACCATTTTCTTCAAAAATTTCTTTATTTCTTCTTCATCTACTTTATTTTTGTTTGGCCATCCAGTTCTCACATAGTCCATTATTTTGGTCAAAACTCTGTCTTTTTTTATTTCTTCCATATGCCACTGCCTTGTTGTTGATGCAAAGTTGAGATAGTTTTCTTCTATTATGCCTATATTTTTGTCCGTACTGTCATCTGGTAGCCTTGATACGCAGTCGGCAAGATGGTTGTCTGTTCCTTTTATATACTCCATGTGATAGACAAACCCACTCATATATAATGCCCATCTCTGCAATCTGTCGCGCCTTCTTTGGGAAATTGCTTTATTTTTACCCAATAAACCTAGCCAGGGTCGATGATCACTTCTGACTATAAAACGTCTTTCTAGCAAATACTGCTCAAAGTAACGGAATCCAAAAATTATTCCACCTCCTTCTTTATCCAAGGTTGACATATTTTTTTCTGATGGAGAGTATGTCCTAGATGCACATGCTATGGGTCTCGCATTCCCACTTTTGTCTCTAGCATATAACACTGCTGAAATGCCATCTTGGCTTGCATCCGTGACTAGCACTAACTGTTTTTTTTGGATCATAGTGTTCCAGTGTTATATCTTCTACTATTAACTTCTTTATCATCTCAAATGCTTCTTGACACTCCGGACTCCATTCTACTTCAGTATTTTTAGACACACTTTGGTTTTTTGTTAGTAATTTATATATTTGCAAGGTTTGGTATAAATTTGGCATAATATTTTAGAAGACCACAGAATAATCTAACCTGGGTCTGGGTGGTTGGTCTAGGTGCATTCATAATTGATTTAATCTTTTTTTCGCTGTTTTTCAAACCATCTTTACAGATCCTATGTCCAAGGTATTCTAGTTCTTCCATGAAAAATTCATACTTCTCAGGTCTCACTGTCAATCCAGCCTCTTTCAACTTTTCTAGCACTGTCTCCAAATGTTTTATGTGATGTGCCATATTTACCCCAGTCACTCATGATGACACACCTTTTATTCTCTTAAATAATTGCTCTATTTTTTGTTGAAAAATAGAAATGGCGGGGGTATACCAAGTGGTAATCGCAAGTTTTTGAACAAACCTACATGCGTTGGTATGGTAGTCATTTCTTGCGATTTTTCATCAAGCTCACTCTGAGTATATGTACGTGATAAGTCCAATTTTGTGTACAGCTCACCTTCGTTCAATTGACCAAAAATTTCTGTGACTCTTGGAGTTGGGTAATAGTGACATTTGTCAGTTTGTTTATTTAACGTTGACTTAAAATCACAGCAAATACGTAATGTACCATCTGCCTTTATGATGGGTATAATTGGGGTCGCATATTTTGAAAATTTGACCGACTCTAAAACACCTTCTTGCATCATAGCTTCCAACTGTTGTTCGATTTTCTCTTTATACGCTAGTGGAACTGATCTGTGTTTTAAAAAAATAGGTTTTGTTTCATTTTTCAAGACTAAAGAGACCTTTTCGAACTTAAATTTCCCTAACTTATGGGTAAATACCTCTGGAAATTGTTTGCTGTTGTTATTTTGTCTGAGTTTAAAGTGATATTAAATAAAGAGAGAAAATCCCGACCTAATAAGCCTTATTCACCGTTATTTACTACATAGAATTTTGCAAGTTTTGTCACATTTCCTATCTTACAATCTACTTTAAAATACCCTATAGGTTTTATAAGGTTGCCAGTATAACTCCGTAAAATTATATTATCACCAGTCAAATGGTGTTTGTCAAAATTTTGATTTTAAAAATCCAAATTTATTGCAGTTATGCTCGCACCTGTGTCTACACACATGTCATAATTTGTACCCTCAATTTTGACATTCAATTTAAAAATTTTTTCGTTTTTATTGCTACTGCCTAAACATCCATGTCCTCTACTGTTTCAATCGTATTATGTCCCCTAACTTTTTTTTTAGGACACATGATTTCAAGATGTCCCTGGACGGAACATCGTCTGCATATTGCATTCTCAAACCTACATTTTAAACTGCCATGGTTACGGCTACAAATCTGACATTTGATATTAACAGATTTACTACTATTGTCATTATATGAAGGTTTTTGTCCATTATTATACATTTTTTTAGGGGCTACATACTTTTTTTATGCGACGAGTTCCTCAGCCAGTTCACTGGTGGTGCTAGTGGTTTCCTTGTTATAAGATTCCTTCTGCATTGCTTTTTGTGGGGAAATTCAAATATATTACAGTAATACTGTAAATGTTTAGGGCAATTGATGTACTGACAATGTAATATCCTTATTAAGGTTACAAGCTGTGTTAAGTAACAGGTCACAAAAATAAGTTAAGGTAATGTAAATGTAACAGGTTTCTGCTTAGTGGGAGGGAATGATCCCATCCCTCCAAAAAAAGATGCTTCTCTTTGAAACCTCTTCGAAATTTTAGACAGAAAATTATACAGTTTACGCGCATGCTTGCCTGAGAAATGGGACCGATCCCTCGTTTTGGAGTCGGGGAGCGCGAACACCAAATTTTTGATAGAATGTATTGAACGATCACCGCTCAAGAATACGAAATGCGTTCGACGTGCTCAAGAATTAGGGCCCAGGTGACTAAGGGCACCTCCACGGGATACCGACCCCATCCGGCCTGGTTACCGGCGTGAATGAAGGGGTAGGGCCAAGTTACCTTTTACACTCTTCTTTGTTTTTTTTAGCCTATTCAGTTTTATTTAAGGCAGAACACTTGTCGAAAGTTTTTAAAAAACGATTCAAACTTTCTACAGGAACTTTTTGAACGTTTATCAAATGGCGGGCATATTTTTCAGATTTGACATTTTAGTATGACAGGAGCTTTGTCAAGTATTTTTAATGGGCACATGCTTTTTTCCGGAAAATTGTCACACAAGTCACCTGACGTTTTGAGTTAATTGACCATCATCAGCTTTTTACATTTGAAACCGCCCTGTCAAAAAAAACTCCGGGAATGATCCCTTCTCTTGAGGGATCGATCCTTTTCTCGTTCTCTCGAAAGAATTAGGCCCCTGTCAAGCTTCCTGTCCTTTGAATAAAGGTCAGGAAGGTCGACCATTTGAGCGTCAAGAGGTGTTCTGGCTCGAATTATTTTTCTTTGAAAATTCCTTTTCTGAATCCGCTGTAGACTAGACATTTTGGAATGAGGATTCAGCCTCCTCCCGGCATTCACTGCAAGTTGAGTTCTGCACCGAGTAAAACAAGCTTGTGCAAAGGTCTGGGCTAGAAAATTGGGGCTCGAAAAACTCGTTTTACTGGTGCCTTTTAGACACTCCCTCAATTGCTCCAAGTAATTTTTATTACTTGCAAGAACTCCGCGCATCTAGGTTTAAGAGAACTCACACGCCGTTAGCTTGGGCTGTAAAGTTCAAAGCAATGACTACGCATATTCGTGAATTAATATTCTTCTACCAAACCAACTTCGGGTCTGTCTAATCATACTTTTAAGTGGTAACATCCACAATTGTGCATATAAAACAACGGAATTTGACGAAAGTGTCCGAGGACTGATTCTTCTTCTCACCAAAATAAACCGAATGTACTGTACCGTGGGGTGTTTCCAATTTCCTCCAATTATTACCTTGCCGCTCGCCGCTAAAAAAAGTGAATTTGTTCATGAAATTATGTAGATTTCTATTAGAGATTCACTTTTTCTAACAAATTACAAATTCACAAAAACGTTGCCATAAGAGTAATGTGTTGAACAAAGAACCACCTATAAATACTATGTTTTCTTGGCTAACACATTGCCCTTAAGGCAAATATTTTTCAAATTATCAAAATTTTATAAAATATACAGGGTATTCAATTAAAAAAACAGAACCTCTTGGCTACTCTTCATGTACAATGTGATTACTTTTTGATTTATCCTCTTATGACAAATAACAAAAAATTTTTCCCAAGTGGAACTTTATAAGCGGTCACCGTGTACACAAAATGAAGACCGAGCCACCTCTCCGATTTAACAAATACCTAGTAGAACAAAAACTAGAGGTTAGAGGAGGTTAATAAAATTTTGGCGGGGTTTTAAAAATGGGCAAATTTAAAAATCACGCGCCATCTTGAATTTTAACGAAATGTCAATTTTGAAATTCACATCATACAATCCAAAGCTTTATCTTTTCGCAGAAACTAAAATCGCAAAAGTAGCAAAACTAAAGTCGAAAAAAAATATATGGTTTTTTTTTGGCCCACCTTATAGTTATATTGTGCTAGGATTATTTTCCAGATCCATGCAAAAAGTGAGCTGTGGTAATTCAAAAAACTAAAGCATATTGGGATATCAAAATAAGAAAAGCGCCCTCTAATCTAAAGCCCCCAACTATCCTAAGGCCCCCGATACCATGGCAACTGCAGGTGTTTGTCAACAGGGACCGCAGTGGGGCAGAAGAGTATTTTTACGTTTTCTGATAGAAGACCATTCGAGGTTATCTTTATCTTTCAAAAATATGTTATCAGAAACATTGTTCTAAAACAATTATGAAACCACTCCGCGTGTCGCCCGCCGAAAATGGCCTGAGAACCAAGAGAACTTTACTGGCTCGCTGGAATTACTAGGAATTCGCATAGAAACATTCAGCGCCCATAACCCCACATGATGTTGTTTTTATTTTGATTCAAAAATTTTGTTTTTAATTCAATTTATTGCGGCAAAGTTATGTGCAAGTTTACTAGTGAAATCTTGGAGGGCAAAGGTTACGTTTTAGATCTCAACCTCAGTTTCAAAAACACGGACACCTGAGTATTAACAAAACAGGTCAGTAAAGCTCCATTTCGAGCATGGAGAGACTTTTGCTAGTCGTTGACGCTCCTGTTTAAAATAGAATATGATTATTTCTTCTAGCGTCAGCAGCCGATTTTTAAATTTCCATGCTTTTTAATTTAACCTGATAATTGTCCTTAAACCAGTAGTAGCAGCTAGCAGGAGTGTTTCCAATTCAATTATAAATGCTCTTGTAAATGCAACCTTAATCATTACACCCAGTTACTTTAATATGTAGTTGGGTAGCGTTTTTTTAGCAAGTACTTCTGCAGTAAATGGTTTTCTTTTTTTTTGTCTAAAAAATCAAAATAAACACGCGGTCACATAGACCTACCCTAATAACACCGAACGTCCCCGGGACGTCCTTTTTAGGTATCCATAGGTCGGGAACGTCCCAGCCCTAAATTGTACGTTTTTAGTACGTTTCAATCAATTGGTTTTAGAAACATTTCTAGTTGACCGTTCAAGAGACGTTTTTTTTATGGCTCCTTTACTTTAAAACACTTTCAGCCTTAATATGTACATTCTAAAAACGTCCAAAATATTACATTATTGGGACGTTCTGGAGTGGCTTTATTTCGTATGTCTATAAGACGTTTTCATTAAATCGTTTTTAAAACACGTGAGCGGAACGTCCAAGGATGGTTTTTTTAAACAAGGAACATTTTTATCTGTAGCACGAATGTTCCAAAAACGTCCGGAAAAACACATTATTAAGACGACGCTCTGAAGTGGCCTTAAATTGTACATTTGTAACTTACCAGGGTAAGTTCGTTTAATTTTGTAATTTTGTGGTACGTTTCTTCTACGAAATCAGATAAGACTTGTAGATGTTCAAAGTAGACTATGCAAAATTTTATAAATGGGTTTTATTATGAAAAATAACAAAAAAAACCTCTAAATTAAATAACAAAACAAACAAATTAACTTATAACCTTTAACTAACTAGATAAAATAGCACTTGCAAAGGAGTATCTATTACTTGCAGTAATTGGCCTGTTATAAAACAAGGCAAAAACTTTCGAGGGTGAATGCATAAAAATATGTATTTTTCCAAGAAATAGTAAATGCATCTACATTCACTGCCCCTGGATCTGGAACCCAGGATATAAATTTATGACATTTTCTATTTAAATGAGTAGCAAACAAGTCTATTTCTGGAAAACCAAACTTTTGAGTAATTTTGGAAAAAATAAAATTAGAAAGTTCCCATTCATTTTCATTATCCTACTTCCTTGATTTCTCATCTGCTTGAAAGTTCTCTGATGAACTAATGTAAGATGCAAATACCCAAATTTTTCTTTTAGGTGTAACCATACTCTTTTTATGATTTATAACAAAACCTAGTTTACTCAATATGTCAGATGTAACTTGAATATTTTTAAGACAAGAGTTATTAGTAATTCCCAGAAGTAAAAAATCATCGAGATAAACTACAGATAAAAACCCTTTAGCTCGTAGATATGAAACAATAGGTTTTACAAGCTTGGTAAACACCCAAGGTGCTGTGCAAAGCCCAAAGGGTTAAACATTAAATTGTAATAATTTAGAGTTAAGTTTAAACCTCAGATATTTTTTTATCGTTTTCTGCTATTGGAATTAAAAAATAGGCTTCTTTCAAATCCAATGTTGTCATGAAAAAATCCTTTGACAAAATAGAATCCGCGACTTTCCTATCTTCCAACTTAAAATGGCAAGTGTCAATAAATTTATTTAAATTTTTTAAATTCAAAACAAGTCGCGAAGACCCATCAGATTTGGGTATTAAAAAAACCTTAGAAATAAATTGACCTTTACAAGGTTCACAAAATGACACTGCCCCAATGTCTAATAGGTGTGTTATGGCTGTTGTTAAATTACATTTTTCTGTCGTAGACCAATTTGTCTTCTCCGGGACAAAATCATGGAAGACCGGTCTAGCAAAAGGGATATTATAACCTTCTAGCCAAGATAAAATCAATGGGTCCTTAGTAAATTTTAGCCATTCCTTCTTAAAAAATGATAATCTCCCCGCAAAGTTACTTACTAGTACTTGTGGGTCCTTCTTGGGGCATACTTTCTCTGGGGGGCAGGCTCTCGCTCCCTCCGCTCCTCCCGTTTTACATGCTGATATCGGCTGTGGTTGGGCCCACTCCTGCGTTGAGGCCTGTGAAACTTCGTATGGCTGGGTGGGCCAGAGGAGTTTAAATCCTTTGTTATTTTTAACTGGGTTGTTGATGTTCTTGAAGTGTTTATCTTGAGTTCTGCCACTGAACGACTTAAAGCTTTTGCTGCCTTAAGTCTTTCGGCTAAATCCTCCCTAAAAAGTAGAGAATCAAATGGGGCATCTTTTAAAGCTTCTTTTGAATGTGGCTGAATGATGTTTTGGTTTAAAGATAAACTTAAAATAGCTGACCTTCTATATTCAGATTCTGAGCTATGTTCTGGGTTCAATTTGGGCGGCTTGACCAAAGGACAATTTTCTGGTAGCGGATACCCATAATCTCATTGAGTCTTTCCTCTGGCAAGCCCGACTTTACCACCATAGTCCACTGGGTTGCCATTACCTTATGAATTGGTTCCCCTACCACTATTTGTTTTGATGATACTGTGCCTATTGCATTCAATACCCTTTGGTCTAATTCAATCTGCAATGGGTCCACATTTTCAGTAACTAAGCTACCTAAAAATCATACTTACATGAGTTTCACCAAAATTGTACCATTAAGAATATATTTTTCCATATCATGGAGAAATATACAGTTATATCATGACTGCCCCCCGCGCAAATTATAACCTCTAAATGCACAATTTTTCACTTACAGTCAACAAAGTGTGCATCATCTGGGGGTCTTGCCAATTCTGGGGACTCCCTAGGGGACACCGAACGGGATGCAGATCTGGAGGCTGGAGAGTAATAACGTCTTCTACTATATAAATGCTCTCTTGAAGAAGAGCGGGAACGACGATTTCCTCTGTAGTTTTCTTATTTTTTGTTTTAAGTATTCCTTCTCACTTGAGGAGGATGATACACTTCTTGATCTCTTATTTCTTCCCATTAAAACGCCGCAAAACCGTGAAAAACTCCAAAAAATATAAAAAATAAAAAACCGCCTGTCACACAAAGAATAGTAATGAAGTTGGGCGGCCACAGATAGTAATAACCGCATAGAGAGGATTCCACAACTTTTGGTTTAGACCTTAAAGTTGTGAGCGCCACCGGTGACTGGGATGGTATACTACAAGTCTTATCTGATTTCGTAGAAGAAACGCACCACAAAATTTTGTATTAGATATATGTATGGCTCATGCGAGTCTAAGGTGTACGTTATATTATATATTATATTAGTGGCTAGATCATAGTTTAATTTATGTTAAGTTTAGGATACTTAAGTGTGGTTTACATTAAGTTTGTGAATACATATATAACTACTACTACTGCCGCTATTAAGGTCCGAAACGTACGTCCTGTAGAAGCTTTCTGTGTACGTTCCAGGGACGCCTTTTTCGTACGTCCTGTGGACTAATTATTTTGTATTATTGGATCTCCCAGGTACGTTTTAAAAACGTTATTTCTCGTGTGCTTTTTAGGCGTCCTATTAGGTACGTTTTACAAACGTATAAATACTTGGTCCAGGGGACGTCTTTAGAAATCGTTTTAAAAAAGTTATTTCTCGGGTGTTTTTAAGACGCTCTTTCTCGGGTGTTTTTAAGACGTTCTATCAGGTACGTTTTTGAAACGTGCCCGTGTATACAAAAACTTCATCCAGGGGACGTCTATGGACGCCGTTTTCAAAACGTACCCGTTGAACGTTCTAGGAACGTCTTTGAAGATTGGTTTAGAAACACCCGAGATATGATGTTTTAAGAACGTCTCCCAAAGACGTCCACTGGAAGAAGTATTTGTACACACGGGCACGTTTTAAAAACGTGCCCGATAGTTCGTCCTAAGAACGTTCCCCAAGTCGTGGACAAACGTTTTAAGTACGTTTTAAAAACCAACTTGTGTTATTAGGGTAGAGAGTTATTTGCGCCATGGTACGGTACAGCGGCGGTAATGACCGTAAGGCAAGTTCGAGCTACAGCAGCGCATCATGACTTACACGAACGCGTGCCAGACCGCACACACTTTACGAAAAAAGCGAAAGCAAAAAAAACTTATGTGCGTTAGAAGTCAAAATAAGTAACCTAACCTCCAAATTTGACCCGGTGCTAAAAAATCTTTGGTGTCCCACTGTGGACAAACATAAATAAACTCTCCGCGTTGCCGTGGAAAACAAATGCAATGACGTAAAATTCTGCAAAAAAATCAAGTCGCCACAGTTAAATTGATTTCCCAATAAATTTTATTTATAAAATTACTTGCTGTTATTCAAGGTCTGGGCTGTCCTCTATTTAAACCACGGCTCGGGGTTAAAACAAATCATATTTGAGTTCCGATACCCATTTTTTGCCCAGTATGCTCTACCCTCGTGCTTTCTAGGTGCTCTTCGAGCGCACTATGCCCAGTAAATAGTTAATTACCTAATATTTTCTTATTTTAGGCTAGTACTAGAGCTATCAAAACCTGTATAGTCAAAAGACAACGTAGTAGCTGCAAAAAGAGTCTTACCGAGGTTTCAAAATATTTAAACAGAGGCGTAGAACTGGGAATTTTTAAAAAATGGAACGGCGGTTACAAATTGGGGCAGATAAAGTTGAAAAATAGGAAACCACGAAGAAAACCTAAGAGTTATGGAAAGAACTTGGAAGTCATTAAAGCGGTTAAGGTTAAGTCTAGATCTGCAGGCCAATCTACCAAGAGTTCAGTTTCAGCATTTTAAAAAACAACATATACCATTTTTTTAAAACTAATCAAAATTTGTGGGAATGAAAATTTTTGTGAAACAAAATAAAATTTTCTTATCGGTACAGTATTGTCTATAATTATTGAAGGGGTATAGGTTTATCTCAAAATACTTGTCCTGCCAATGCTTTTTACTTATCCCAAAATTGTAATGGCAACCATGCGGAAAAATCAAGTTGGCCAGGGGCCGGATTCTTGACCTGTGAATGCATATGAATGCGCACACGGATTTATAATTGTAATATTCTTGAACCAGCGTTCACCGATTACATTCACCCAAAAACCATGCGAACTTGATCGCCTGGCCCGCGGCAGGTGAATAGGTTCACTTCGAGAGACGTATACATACAAATAACTATTTTATATTCATTTATTTAATTTGTTTTTGGTCATTTTGTTTTTCGTCACCGGAGAGCGTTCACTTCACAGAAGGGGAATTTCATGTGCTTGAGATTCAAGAATTTAGTACCAAGGTGGAATGAAACCGATAGATTCCGCGCGCATCCAGTGACGCAAATATGTCTCTAGTTTTAACAATTTGATATGTTGACGGTGCCATTTTTGTTTGTTTACTTTTTTTCTGATTTTTTGTTGGTTTGCAAAAAAGGTTTTATAGCAAAAAAAAATTAATTAGAATTACACTATGCAACTTTTTTGTGCGCGTCGTAAAAATTGTATCCACGTGTTTGTAATGTATGTATGATAATATGTCCTTTATGTAGGTACCTACCTAAAATGCATTAGATATGCACAAAACTATAAACATGAACCTGAACTATACTCGAGTATACTTTACCGCCGCAATTTTTTTCAATATATGTTTTATGACATTAAATATTTCTTGTAGAGCACCCTGTACACAGGCTTTCTACATTAGGTGTTGCTTTTTACAGTTTTGATATCGTTGGTACCGTTATGCAATTGGTCGTTTTAGTAATAATTTTATTAATGTGGCGGGACTGACCTACTAATGGTGCACACCCGTGTCCACAACATGTAATATATATTCATCAGGTTTGTTGAGTTAACTAGTCCCACAGTTACGTTAATTCAAAAGATTGGTTGGTGCTACTGCTATTTTTAATAACTTTTTAAAAACTTTTTAAAAAACTGCTTTTGATAGACAAAATAAATTTTATTTAATTAAAAAGTGCATGCTTAAAACCCAAAGAGTTCTATTAAAATCGGTAAAGTAGTTAAAAAGTTTTATAAAAAATACTACTACTACGTCCAAAAAAAACAAATTTCAATTTCTAGCTTATATAGAGATTCGAATTGAATGAATTTTCTTAATTTTAATAAAATGGCACTTTAATATTTTTTGAGAGTTTTGATTTGTTTGATTTAAAAAACCTGATAAAAAAACAGTCTAGTCGCACAATTTTTTTTACATGTTCATCAAAAAATCTAACTATAAAAAGAGGGAGATAGGGCTATAGGTATAATTAGGATTAATGACGGGCTCCATGCACATGCCTCAGATCCAGGCTCAGATCAAGCCGTAATACCATTGACCATGTCATTGAAATCTAGATTTTGACCGTTGCCGCTACGTTTTTCTCGCATCCATACCTAATAGTTATATGGTCAGATCTAACTTTTTCTTCCAAAAATATTTATACTTTCTACTATAGTGGGATTTTTTATGAAGGAATTTTGTGACTATGTGGGATTGATAGCAATTTAGTCACACAATCAAGTGTTACCGGGTGTTTTGTTCGCATCCGTATAGAAGGGGTTGATATGACGACATCTTTCAAGATGGCGGTCAAAAATTATAAAAAATACAACTTTCGCAACCGGGGAATGAATATACTCGATTCCATATAACTCACGGAGGAGGATTTCAAAAAATTTACATTCAAGGTCATCCGACTTTAAATGACCATAAAAATCGCAAAAAACAAGATTTTTGCCATTTTCTTTGCAAAAAATCTTAATAATTAGACGTTTTATCAGACCAACTTCAAATGTACCTCAAACTATTAGGAATGTATACCAAATTGGGTTCTTAGAGTTTGATGCAGTTTGAAGCTTCATGCCCTTGAAAAATACCCCAGCAAAATTAACAAATTGCAAAAATAACATACTAAAAGCCTCTATTCATTAATTATTAAAGCCAAGAAAACCAAATTGTGTAACAAAGATAAGAAGGTAACAACAACAATTTTGTTAAGAAAAATTTTTTTCAGCTATGACACGTTTCAATATGGCGGCTGATATCTCAAAATAGAGACCTATAACCACATTTTATTTTATCCAATTACGTAAAAAAGTAAAGATAACAAGATGGCCATCAATTCTTGTTGACTTATCTCTGCTTAATATAAAAAAAATAGTTGATGCATGACCTTGATTGACCTTGAAAATAACATGTAAAATTTAAAAAAACCCGCTTTTTGTAGTGTTTTTTTACAATTCACAACTGCGCAAAAACTTTAAGTGCAGCAGCTGAAATTAACACCTTAGCCATACACAAACACTTAATTTTAAACCTCCCTACCGCTTTTTTGATCTGGCGCCCCAGATGTTTATGCTATATCTCGGTAAAAATGACCTATATGCCTGTTGTTTTTAGTTTCGGGATTGTGAATTTTATGTTCTACTCACTTGTCTAGCCAACAAAGTCATTTAAATTACCTCTAAGAGAGTTAGCAGAAGTTAGATATATATATTACCATATTTTGGATCAGGTGTTTTAGATGCCATTTTCCAAAATGGCGGTCGAAAAATCATAAAAAATACAATTTTTGCAACCGGTGCGTGATTATACTCTATTTCATATAACTCGAGGACGAGAATTTCAAAAAAATTACTTTTGAGGTCATCCGACCTCAAATGACCTTTAAAATCGCAAAAAACACGAATTTTGCCATTTTCTCTTTAAAAAAATCTCCATAATTTAATGTTTTTTTACACCAACATCTGGAACGCCAAATCAAAAAAAATGAAAGGCAGGTTTAATATGAAGTGTTTTTTTATGGCCAAGATGTTAATTTCATCTCCGGCAAGTTTTTGCGTAGTGGTAAATTGGAAAAAACACTACAAAAAGCGGGTTTTTCAATTTCACATAGTATTTTCAGGGTCAATTGGGGTTATGCCTCAACTAAACTTTATTTTTTATAGTAACCCAATGAGCATTTTCAGAAACTTCTGGTGACAGATATTTATATAATTATTATAAAGAGGGTTCCATTGATACCCTAGCGTATTTAGAAGTTTCCTACAAGAATTGAGTTTGTATATTTGTTTTATTAAAGGCTCTAAATTGATGATACCCTAAAGTAACATAAAACTGGCGTTAACAATATTTCCACGGACATCTTTATAAAAATTAAAGTCATCGGTTCAAATGTTATATAAATTGGTGTTAACAATGTTTCCACCAACATATTTATAAAAATATAAGTCATCAGTGACAAAAGTTATATAAATTGGTGTTTGAAATCTTTCTGTCAACCCACCTATAAAACCGTAAGTAACTATCAATTAAACTTATAAAACTTAATTAACCAACAACAAATTTATATAAGATAAGATTGAAAATATTTCGAGAGACACTTATAAAAACTTGGGAACTCACACACAATAGTTATATAAATTGGTGTCTGTAATATTCTTATGAACTCATTCATAAACCTTTTTTGCCCTTAAGGTTTTTTCTATAATGTTGTTATTAATTTCTTTATACAGTGATTATAATACAACTGTTTTTAGAACAAAAAAAAACAATTTTAATTTATTTTGACAATTATAATAACAAAACAAACAAGATTTTTTAAGGTTAATTTTGTGACATCAAAAGGCGCGTTTTTGCGAAATCAAAAGGAGCGTTTTTGCGACATCAAAAGGCGCGTTTTTGCGAGATACCATACCATTATTATCTTGTTTTAATTACATCAATCTGAGAGAGACAAGAGATCCAAATCTTCTTGAGATAGTTGCCGATGACAGATATCGGGATCGAATGCATTTTACACCCGATTCCCACCAGCGTTTCCGATGCGCAGTCACCCTGACTCAAAAAACTCATCACGTGGTTCGAGATGAACTTGTATAGGCAAATCTCGCTTAGACCACATGATACGTGTTTTGATTCGGGGGACCCACGAATGAGAAACGCATAGATGGGAACCGTGTTTTAGAAAAAGAGAACAATATAGTAACCGTGTAAAGGTCGCAAAAACGCACCGTGAAACGTCGAGCGCATACGCTGATACTGCTGGTCGGCGGCAAATGTGAACACCCCGGAAAATACTCGCCTGTACATCCTTCGACCCCGCAATCTAACTATATTCTTGAGATAGTTACCTCTGATAGTTGTGCGGGCTTGAAGTGTGTGGAGGCGGGTATTTTTCCTGGTATGTGTAGTATGCTGGATCTCTCGAGGAATGCATTTAGGAAAAGAGAACAATGGTAACTATGTTAAGCTCGCAGAAACAGACCATCAGTGTTCAACACTGCGCCATCTGTAGCCCTTTGTTCCAAGTAGCATCATTTTTTAAAAGGGTTATAAAATAGTGTTGACGAGGTAAACAGTGGTATAGTTGTATTGTTTTTTTTATAGAATTGTCGGAAATTTTCGCCATTTTGGATTACAAATATAGGTTTTTGGCCTAATTAGAAACGTTATTTATAGGGTTTCAACATGTGTTTCAATCGAAATATTGCTTGTTAGGGTTAAGAACAACATATGAAATTCAATATTTGTCCAAGAAAAAAAAAACGCGTATGAAAAAAAAAACTGATAGTTAAATGAATATTTTTTTCACGTTTTCTCAAGTATTTTTGGAGCCCATGAAATTTACGTGAGTGTATTCGAAAACTATACAGTACACACGGGACCGCAGCTGATTTTCAGAGAAGGATGACGTGAAAAACAGCTTTTATTTGACTAGTATATAAATATTCATATTCCTGCTTCAGCTTATCTCACTTTCATTTTTATTTATTTTAGAAGATTGCTAAACACCATTTTATAAATTTTTTTATTGTAAAAAGAAAAAGAATAATACATAACCAGCAAAGGGAAGAAAGATGGAAAATCTATATTTCTAAATCCATAAAAACCTTTCATTTGTTATGTAGTGTTGTTAGAACAGTTGTAAAACCTTTTTATAATAATCTCTATACTTGAGGGCTCATAAGGAAGTTTTATAAAATCTATATGTTGTTTTTCTATCCATTACTATGTAACATAAATTTTTATAAGCTGGTGTTGAACAGTTGTTTTTCAAGTCTTTTTTACTCATTTAAGAGATATATTAGAGTTATAAAATTATCACCAACACTAAATAATATAACTTTTGGTTATTTTATGAAGGTTTTATATTATTTGCTGTAACTTTTATATAGACAAAAATGCTCATTGGGAAGCGGAGATAAGACAACCAGAATTGATGGCCACCTTGTCATTTTTACTTTTTTACGAAATTGTATAAAATAAAATGTTGTCGCCATTTATTGAAACACGTCATAGCTGAACAAATTTTTTTTAACAAAATTTTTGAACTTTACCCTCTTATCTTTGTTGCGAAATTTGGTTCTCTTCGCTTGAATATTTGATGAATAGCGCCCTTTATTATGTTATTTTTGCAATTTGTTAATTTTACTGGGGTATTTTTCAAGGTCATTAAGCTTCAAACTGCATCAAACTCTAAAGATCGAGTTTGGCATACATGCCTAAGAGTTTGAGGTACACTTGAAGGTGGTCTGGCAAAACGTCGAATTATTAAGATTTTTTGAACAGAAAACAACAAAAATCTTGTTTTTTGCGATTTTCCAGGTCATTTAATGTGGGATGACTTTAAAAGTAAATTTTTTGGAATCCTCGTCTTCGAATTATATGGAAACGAGTATAACCATGGCCTGGTTGCGAAAGTTGTATTTTTTATGATTGTTGGCCTCCATCTTGAAAGATGACATCATATCAATCACTTCTATACGGATGTGAACAAAACACCCGGTAATACTTGATTGTGTGACTAAAGAGCTATCATTCCCACATAGTCACAAAACTTCTTCATTAAAAATCCCATGGACTTTCACACATGCCCCTTTACTATATATTTTCTGGATAAATAATATTTTTTTTGTACTTTTTCATTTTCATAAATTTATGCATTATGTCTTTCTAAGATCGTAACGGATGTTACATAGGCTTTTTACCAAAAAGAAGAATTAAGGAGTCCACGGAAAAGATATTTTTAACTACGGAACTGACTTTGGCTAACCAATTAAAATTAATTGGAGAATATTTGCACAAGGTGTCCAAATTGGGCACTTTTGAATCCGCACTTGCGAGGCTCGATTTTTAAGAAGAAGAGAAAACTGGCATGTGCCCTCCGATCATATATTTTTTTTTTGAAGAGTATAAATTAGACACTTAAAATTAATTTTCAGTTTTATTAGCAGTCGTATCCTTATCTCTATCGAGTCGACCAATCAAGCAGGTGCACTTTTAAAATCATGGCGAATGCGTCACAGCTCCAGCTGATTAAATGTACGAAAATCTCGTTAGGTACGATAATGGAATCGTAACGTTACGACCGTCCCTGCATACGAAATAACATTTTGACGCATGGCTGGAGCTGTCACGCATTCGCCATTAGTTTAAAAGTACACCTGCTTAATAGGTCAATTCAATAGAGATAAGGATACGAAAGCCGATAACACCGAAATTTAACTCTAAGTGTCTATTTTTTTTTTCAGTGACCTTAGCTCAGGAAATGTCGAAGTGATGTTCGAAATCGGTCATGTGATATCATTTAAAGAAACATCAGAATTGGGTGACCTTTGAACGGAAGGCACATTTTGTATAAACTGAGCCACGTCTCGGCGCACTTTTTTGATTTTTTGCCGAATAAGATAAAAAAATTTATAAGGCCACCAATTCGACATATTCGCATATTTTTTATATAGAGTAGGGTGGTTATATATTAGGGATTATGAAAACTTGTGTTGAAACGGAAAACAATTTCTTTTGTAAATTGCAAATTTTTTATCCAGGAAAACAACATTTGTGTCCCCATTTAATGTATGAGGATTACTAAACCATTGTGAACAAAATAGTAACAAAAAAATTATACGGTCTAACGGAAGAGGTAAATTTTACACATTGCTGGTTTTTTGTACATTTTAACACGTGTTTAGGATAGCTGCACTTTGTTCAAATATAGACGGTTACGGTGGGATTTACTAAAAATGTTTAGTCTATTTTAGAACCGTGCTAAGTTTAAGTGAAATATTTGGTTTCAAGCATTTTAAACCAACCCTCCTTCAGTTTTGGACATAGCTTGATTTATAAGAAGAATTTTAATAAATTTTTTTTATTGAATAATCATCTTAACACAATCTTTTGTTGGATTTAAGAGGAAATTTTCAAGTTAGAAGAAAAGAAAATTTAAACCCACGCGAGGTTTAAATAGTAAACACTCTGTAGAATAAATTAACATCGGGACTATATGTCACTCTAATTAAAACTTACCCTTGTTAATTAATTTTTCCAATTCTTGATGTCACACAACGATTTAGATGGGTAATAATAAAATAAGGAGTAAATTAATTTTGTATTTATCTAAAAGGTGTTTTTATTTATGAAATGTATCGAAAAACTTAAACGCAAGTTTTTTTTACATTTCTGTCACTGTCGAAATGTCACTTTAAAAATATTAGTGCTGCGTTCAATCACAAATAGCGAGTTCGGCTCTTTTACCTCTGCTTGCACCTTGGCTTGCACCAACCTCTACTGATGAAAGCTACAGCTTTAAAATGAGTGGGCTTTGAATAAAGGTTTTTTTGACTGAGCTTTTAGATAACTTCAATGTTTTAGTTTTAGTTTGTAAATAAATTAATATATGCGTTTTGGGTTTTTTGTTTGGTATATTTTTCGTGCATAATCAGTGATCTTCACTTATGTTTGTTTTGCCTCGTAGTGCCCTCATAAATATATTTTTTGTGCTGAAAACGGGTTCAAAATATGGCGTTTTTCTGGACAAAATAGGAGGTATTTTATTGGGTAATGAACAACTTGGAATATTAAATAAGGTAAACTAATCCTTGTAAAAACGGTTACTTAGGGAAATTATAAACGAACTTATTACCAAATGCTACAAAACAATCCTTTCTGGAGGTTATAAATTTAAACCACCACCCTGAGGTGGTCTAAAAAATCACCAACTTTATAACCTCAAACACAAATAATGAAGCTATAAAGGTTGCGATTCTTCAGAAACGACAGAAAATCTCACCCGTCAGAATTCTGGAAAGTGGCGATTTTTACTTATCGCCTCATTTAAAATAAAAACACAGCAACCTTCATATTTATTCTAACGTTGTAAGAGAAACTGCCTCATTTCTTTTATTAACATTTTGTTAATTTAATATTGTAAAGATATTCTGCAGGACTAGTTTATTACTACGCGTACCAATAAACGTCGAAAATTCTCACCATGTAAAAGGAGAGATAGAATTTGTGTGACTTTTCTGAACAGTGACAGCAAAATATTCCATGGCTATCTATGGTTTTGTATGTTAAAAGTTTTAAAGGTTTGTTTACACATAAAAATATTTAAGGAATATTAGCAAATAGCCCTGACAAAAAAGCATTAAGTGTAAATTTGTGTTTAAAAATCGTCAGATCTTTTGTAGGGGCGAGATTTTCTGACGGGTTTTGAAGAATCGCAACCATTAAATGTGCTAAATTTTTGGCGCATTCATCATTTGCCATTTTGAAACATGTAAAAAAAATTAGTTTTAGGGCATTTTCTCCTAAAATATGGTGCATTTTGAGAAAAAAAAGCAGTTTTTCAGTGATATTTTGCAATAACATTACAAAATAATCAATACCTTTGTGTCTTTTCTGTATGGGTAATTGTTTTTTGAAAATTGGTTTTAAAATTTAGTACCCCCCCCCCCAAAGGTGTAAATATTTAGACCTGTGGGGAGTACTATTTTAGATCTTAGTAAATCTCACTGTTAAAGTTTCACTTTATTTTACATTGAACATTTCTCAAATGCAGTGTCGATTCTTGAAGTAAGTCATTTTTTTGCGTTTAGTATAATGATCAAAAAAAACAAGTCGAAAATTTCGTATAGACTTACAGTTGGTTTCACATAAAATGCGTACATAAAATATAAAGTACGTTTTTTTTCAGTGTATTTAGCTATACCTACGCTTTTTAGTATGCACCTGGGACACTACCTGCTAATTGCAGTGTAGGTAAGATATTTCTATTATTGTTATAGTTTACCTATTATTTCAATAACTATTTCCAATCGACGTGGCATGGAATAAGCCAAATTTCGACAATATATATTCTTCATCGTTAGAAACCAAATCTCATGCATTACGTATAGCGTGTAAAAGTTCTTCGGAATTTTGAGGCCTCCAATTATGTTCATATATGTTCATATATTATTGATCTTCCCCAAATATTTTCGATAGGGTTAAGGTCGGTACTGTTCGATGGCCAAAGCAGCACTTCTATATTTTGGTTTTGAAACCAGCGACGCACAGCATTAGCTGTGTGAACAGGACAATTGTCCTGCTGAAAAAATATTTCTTTGTTTGAATATAAAAAATCAACTGACGGTACCATTACCCCTTCTAAAATTTCCAAATATCTCACTGCGCTAAATCTTCCTTGATTTTGCTAGAAAACACCTAACCCTCTAGCAGGCATCCAACCCCTTATGTTTACTGAGAAGTGTCCTTCTCTATTAACCTGGTGGGTATATCGCGCAATAAACCGACTTCGAGGTGGGTGATATACTTTTATTTTTCGGCTATCTGAAGAAGATTGAAAAATTTTTCATCAGTAAAAATCACCCTGTCCCAATATTCCTCATCCTCTGCAGCGTGAATAAGTATATTAAACTGTAGGATTACAAACAAAAAACATATTTTTAATAACAAACAATGTTAATTAGACAAAAAAGACGTAAAAAAAATAATAGATAATATTTTTTGTATTAACGTGAAATCACGCTGCCAATGGTCCCCCTGTCCATTGTCACGCATCATCACGCAAAGCACTACCCTCCTCCCCCTAAAATTTGAACGTCACTTATGGGCAGCCCCTAAGCGATTGTGCAATACTGCGCAAAAGGTGCAAAAATAGGAGCAATAATTATCTTTTTTTTTTTTAATTTTTAATGAGGGGAAGGGGCAGCTTTACTGACCTCATGTTTTGTCTTTCATGATATGCACCCCATTTTGAAGATATTTGAACAACCTTTTTTTTAAGCTCCGTCGTTTTTAGATTTTTTTTAATTGTAAAAGCTCATTTTGGCACTTATTTAACTTTTGGTGCTTTTTGCCCATGCTCTAGCGAAATGGCCTTGATAGGAATTACTTTTTCTCGTTTTTGCGGTATTTTACCGAATAATTATCACTTATAAGGAAACTCGGTAGACAATTTAAGGAAATTGTATCACTTTAGTCTTGTTAATGCGTTTAAAAATTTACACAATTTAGTGTTAGAGGCGTTTGGACTAATGACAGATTTTTCAGAATATTCTCGAGTTGTTTACCTTTTCCTTGAAGACTTCCAAAGGAAATTTTTGTTCTAGGACCGTTTTAAGCACTAAAATCGATTGTATTTCAAATCCGCTTTAAAATCGCTGTCTTTTAAGCGGATAACGCTTAAAAACGCTTTAGTGACTTTTGCTACCCGAGTAACATTTTTCCGCCTCTAACTACATTCTGATCAAAATTAACGTTAAATTTGGTGATCGTTTGGCAACGACGAGTTTTAGACGTTTTAACAACGGCGCATTAACTACGTGTGCGACCTCCCTTAAATACCGACGTTGTTCAAAGGTTTCCACGACGAACTGATAATTGGTACTGTATTTGGTTTGTCGGTGACGTTAAGGAAACGTCATCTAATTAACTTTGGTAAAGACACAACGTTTTTAAGTCGTTGAAACAACGTTAAGGCAAAAACTATTTAGAGGTTTTAGTTTTTGTTAAAAGAAAAGTAAAAAAAAAACAATTTTGACAGATGCTGATATGTCACTAATGCTGGGTCCACAGTTTCACTTTTTGCCGCTCATTTCTATTTCTCTCTTTGTTGATAACAGTGAGGGGGAAAAAAAGATGAAAAAGAGCGAAATATAAGTGAACTTCAAGAAGTGAACTTGGTCAATATTGTCAGAAACGATTTTATTGGGAAAGTGGTGCAGCACCAGAATATATCTGATCTTTGCGATTTTATGTAAAAACAAGAAACAAATTGCTGGCGTTAATGCGCCAATGACTACGCGGCCAGTCTCTTCCGTTTACCCGGCGTGTAAAATACGACTAAATACGACTCCGCCATATTTGGTGATTTACGGCTTGGCCTGCCATGAGTCTTGTTAGTTGTAAACAACAGAAAATGTAAGAAATATTGCTAAAATTTGCTTTAATATACATTTAGAAATATGCGAGGGACCTAGGCGACTACCCACATTAAATTACTGATTTACGGCGTTTTTTAGGTCAAAGTAGGCATATATTTGACAGCAAACTGACTTGCGTCGGATATTTTTGCTCGGAAAATGTATTTTTCTTTCAGAATCAAATACCTAAGTATTTTTACTGCATTATTTATTTCACGACTAGATAGTTAAAAAATGCCTTTTTAAGCTGTCCATTTTGTAAATATGGAATGTGTATTATTTAGAAACTGTCACGACTAAATTTTGAAGTGCAAAAGTGAGCCCAGAGGGCGCTAAATTCAGTCGTTTTCTGGTAAACCCACGACGTTAAAACATTGACTCCCGCCGACTGTAGTTAGGGTTGCATCGTCGCTACGACTCAAAAATATATTCCCCAATTTAATGCAAAACTGGTTTTTTACTACGTCCACAAAACGTTGACCGTGCAACTAAAGT
The DNA here is from genome assembly GCA_963921995.1 of Oxystoma pomonae. NCBI lineage: Eukaryota > Metazoa > Arthropoda > Insecta > Coleoptera > Brentidae > Oxystoma > Oxystoma pomonae. The sequence goes on along the minus strand of OY998166.1, from coordinate 84,583,065 downwards.
CAATTCGGCGACTTCTTAAAATACGTCGTCGCAACGTTAAAATGCTGCTTGGGTATTCCAACCTAAATAAATATTCAACCCTACTTTTATAAAAAAAAACCTGGTTGCGATTTTGGATAAGAGATTTTTTGGCATTAAAATACTGATTTTTTTAGAGTTGTTTGTAAACTTTAATATTAGGTCCTTAGGTGAGCGGGCTGGCAGTGCTGCGATCAACTGCTAGAAAACTCTTTAAATATAGGACACTTGGAGACAGCGATTTTATTCAAATCCATCCTTTTTCTATAGTTCTAGAACATTTCAGCAACATGACAACGTTGCTTTCCAGTCAAAAGTAAAACTGCTGTCATTTTGAAGATACCTATTAGGGAATTATTGAAATACGGCCGCACTGGATAGTGCCTACTTAGTGCCCACCTTAGGCGCAATTTTACAAGTCATAAACGTCAAATCTCAGTTTAAACCACGGATGTCGACTTTTTTACGTTTTATAGGTGCAGTTTGACAACAAAATTCGGTTTAACCATTACCGGTGGTGTGGGTGTTTTTTTAACTTTAGTTACCGAAAGATTCTTACTTCAAAATGGTTATTACAAATTTATTTAAAATTTGTTTTTGGTAAAAACTGTAAGTACCAGGAAGACCAAGAATTATTCGTCCTGGAACAAATCTTTTGGAGGAGTACGACAATTTATCAAAAGAGGTTTAGATTATCTAAAAAGACATGCGAAATTGTGTACGAGGAAATTCGACATGAGTTGGAACATCTCACAGACCAGTAAGTTTTATTCTCACAACGACCTCACACGTATATATATATTATATATCTTTGCGTTTCTGACAATTCTGAACATTTTTTGTTGGGGCGTCTGGCTGTACGTCTGTCTGTAACTAACGCTGTTATCTCAAAAACTACTTGACTGATTATTATCAAATTTGGTGACTATGCTGGATTTGACTCTAGTTGGTGTTATTTTAAAGTCATGTTTAAAATAATAAACCCTATATTCCAAGAAAATGTAGGTTTCTAAACTAAACAAAAACTTGTTGTGCTCCTAATCTTACAGCTGGTCTAACCGCTCTTTATTTCTTTCTGGCCGTCGTTTAACTGCGACTTATAAAATTGAGCAACTTGTTTACCAATGGTTTAATCCAAAGATTAAACTGAAGTTTAAACTATGGTTTAATCTGGAGTTTGACCTTTGGTTGTAAAATTAGTACTTAACAAAGGCTGTGTCTGACCCTAAAAGGTGCTAATTATAGAATTATTGAACGCGCCTATAGCGAAACGGACACGACTTTATTTCTAACCTACATGCTGCCTGTTTTCGAAATTCTGTGTTGTTTTTTTTACATTTTTATATTTAAAACTGTTTCGGAGTGGAGGATGTATTGGAAACGTTCTTGGTGGAGGATTGTGTTAGTTGAACTACTTCTCGTAGCAAACAAATATTGTCTTCATCGGTAAAACGAAGTCTTTGAACCTTGCTTTTTTCTCTTTTTTCCGCCATGTCACCCGATTTCATCAAAAAAATAACTATTTTGTGTCCAATTTTTGCTTTTTGGCCGCCAAAACACAAAACAATTCCAAAACTTGAGTTACGGTTAAAAAAAAAGAATATCCCAATTAACATTTGGACGTCGTTTCTACGTTGGCGTAGACAACCTGACGTCAGGAATCTACGTCAGAACGACCGCGCACCGATTCAAATTTATACCAAAATGAGGAATACAAATCTGGGTTGTACCGACGTCTCCATACGTGGGTTCCATAGAGGGAATACAGAAATTTTTACTACAAACTAAGTCGTACTTAGGGCAAACAGCACAACGCCTGGACAACACACTTAGTTAATATTTCTGCCAAATTTAGGAAAACCCTACGCTTTTATTCGAAATAACAACCGAAGGTCAAAAAATATTCCCAGATTTTTATTCATGCAACGTTGGCAGACACAAATAAGATGCCGTCAGTGTTTCATGTTAAAATTATTACATACCCCATGAGAAACGTGTGCGAGCTTGAAAATCAGACTGAACACCAAAAATTACCAACACACTTTACTTTACTGACACACATGACCAATGCAGGGCCGAAAATACATGATGGCCACAAATATTCTCACTTTTTTAATAAAAAATAAGGTTTTATTGAAAAAAACTTCACCATTCTTTTTACAATATGCCTAAATGAAGTATTTAGACATTTCAACAATATTTTATAGCAAAGTTGACATTTTACACAAAAATACAAATTTTCCGACTTTAATATTTATCCACAACTACCGCAAGGAAAATATGGGTACGTCAGAGAATTCCAGAGAACTTGCTCGATTGCTACTGAAACTCCAGTTTTAGTGAATTTTTCTTTACTTAATCGGTTGCCCGTTCTGGATAAACGTGGGTTTCATCTACAGTGATACCACTGCAAGATCCTAGAGGTCGCCAGCCGTGTAAGTTTGATTCGATCTGGTGGGTCTGACCTCTGGTGGTGTTTGGTTAACTTATCTGTTTAGGGAACTTTGCTTCCAAAAAAGATTCCCCTACAAGGTCGGTCCGACATCGGACATCGGAACAAGACCCAGAGAGGTGGCAGCAGTGAGTTTTAATGGAATGCCAAAAAGCCTAACCTGCAAAATTTTGTCACAATTTTTGTGCTTTTTCCAACTGTCTTTAATTTTTTCTTCCGTTTTATGTTTTGCAACCACGTTTATACAAGACGCTAAGTGATCAACAAAAGTGATACACAACACAATGGTTTGTAGTAAACTGCTTAAGGCCTAGATAAGGTAAGTTTAAAGTCGAGCTTCTACCCAAATTAATCCTAAAGCTTGATCTATACCTTCTGTTAACTTCTGTGCTAGTTACTCATAATGATTTTTTAAATTGAATATTTGAATTGGTTTTTCTTCGGCATTATTAGTTACATACATAGAAACACAAAAATGTACAGCACGCACGAAAATACAAAAAGGAATTCTAATTTTCACTACTTTGGATTGGATTCCAAAACCCTAATGTTGAAAAACCGTTAGGCGTAGGTCAAATATCATCACCACATACGTTAGGTACATTTTTCATATCCCGGACGTGGGACGGACGTCGTAGTTTTTACTGATTGCAATGTTGACAGCACAGACGTCGGACCGTCGGTCGCCAGAAAACTTTACTAGCACAAGTACTACAAATTCAGACGTCGGGCTAACGTCAACGTTTTCTTTAACGACGTCGAAGCGTTGTTGGGAATCTGCACTAGGCTACACACAACGGCTCCAAATGTAATCTCGAAGACTCACGTCCGTCTATACAAGCTAAGACAACATAACAACGAAAGATAAAGTATAATCCTTGACTTAAACCACCAAAGTTGTCAACTGACTATATTTTCTACTCCCTCTGACGTTAGATGCCGTACAGAACTAGTTGGAAGACGAAAAAATGCTATTTGGGATAGTTGTCAAAAACGTCAAATACGGCCAGACACAGCCAAGATACGGCCCAGTATAATTTCTCCACAAATAAGAGCAGGCCCTAACGTTATTAGTGCCGGACCCCAAAATGTTTTTCTCTATTACTTCTACAGTACTTAACCGATTTAAACAAAATGTCCCTCATTTTTTAGGTAATAGATGTAGCTTTACAACAAGTAAACACGGCTTCTATCAAACGAAGCCTTTCAATGACGCTCGTTATTTGTGGTCATGCATTTTTTTTTAAATAAAATCTTTATGTTCATATCCACGAACGCAAAAATTCCCCGATTAGGTTTTAATCGTGATTTGTTACTAATTAGTGTTTAGAATGTGGTGTTTTACATTAAAACTTTATTTGCCGGTTATTGTTAATCATGATTAAAGCTTAATCGGAGAATTTTCATGTTGGTGGATATGGACATAAATTTCTGGTTATTGTTAATCATGATTAAAGAGAAGAAGAGAGGAGAATTTTCATGTTCGTGGATATGGACATCATTTTCAAAAATTCTTTACTTTACTGCTTTTAACAAGCTATCAACTTTTACAAAATCGGTTAAGGAAATTTTGAGTTATGCTCTTTATTTCCAAATGAGCATTAAACAACATGTCCTGACGATTCGTCCAAACTCAGCAAAAGTCTTTTTGCACATATTTCTTCATTTTTACCCGATTTTGATAAAACAGATAGGGTTGTGTTTAATATAAAGAACATTCTGATACCAGCAACTACTTTTATCCGCAATTTTAAAATCAAAGATGGCAGACTTAATTAAATAAATTACTTTTTTGGCGCTCGTTATTTCTGGTGATACGAAAAAATTTTTCGAAACAAAAACTTTAGTGCCAAAAAGCCTTCTCTTTGCTTCTTTTAACGAGCCATCAACCATTATTACCGGTTAAGGGAATTTTGAGTAATGCTTTTTTTTCCCAAATCAATAAACCTGCACCTCCACCATATTTTTAAAACAAAACGGAGTTACTAGTGGATTTTTCTAAATTCTTTTTGGTGATATTAGGTGTTCGAAATTAGTTCTTAATTTTGAGAATTTTCCTCTACGCTTTAAATAAGGGGGGTGTAACTTGACGTCCGGCTCCACCTCCCATTTTGAAAATAAAAAAAAACAGGAAGATGTGGTTCAAAATTTTTAAAACTGGTTCAAAATTAGTTGGAAAATGACATATCAAAACTCGAATATCTTTCGTGGGAGATGTGGCTTGACTGACCTCGTTTCGCACTAGTAGGAGGAGTAAATAGGAGATAATATAATGAAAATTGAACTTATTGCAACCATCAGTCTGCAGAATCGGCATAAGCTTTTTCACTCCGAGCGAAAAATAAACGTAATTTAATTGAAATCAACATAATTTAACGAACTAGAGGTGTTTTATATCGCTTTCTTATCTAGACCAAAAATATTCGTTAACTTTCGCGACCATTTTTGTAAAGATTCTGACAGTATTTGTTAACAAATACAAAACAATTGGCGATCACCTTTGAAAGACCGCGCGCGTTGTTGCGTTGTCTTCATATACAAATAAACTTAATATCAATCATGATCAAGTAGGTCATGAAAATAAATATACAGGATGAAGACTTTAAATGGAATATTGGCCGCAGCAGGTTCAAAAATTGTTCTTCAAAAAATCCAAAAACACGTCAACTAAGAGTTTTAGCAGCAAAAATTTTCGGCAAAAAATTTTTGCGAACGGACCCTCAGAAAAGAGTCTATTCATGTACAACTTTTTTTTCAAATGAGAAGACCCCGCATGTAGAACTTTGTTGGAAAGCTTATCGAAAAAGAAAACCGCTCGTGTAATTTTTTTTGACATTTGTCAAAATCCTCAAGAAATCGTTGTGTTGGGCTTCAAATGGAATGTTGCTCCTAGCAACTTGGAAATTCGTTTTTTAGGAAAATCCAAAAACCCTTCAACTATTATTTTTAGCAATCAAAATTTTCGGTATAAAACTTTTGTTAACGGACACTCAGAAAGGGGTCTATTCAAATAGGACTTTTTTTTCAAATGAGAAGACCCCGCTTGTAGCACCTTCTTGGAAAGGTTATTAAAAAGGAAAACCGTCTATGCATTTTTTTTGACATTTGTGAATTCATGTGTCAAAAATTCTCAAATAATTAATGTGTCGGACTTTAAATGGAACTGCCCCAGACGGGTTGGAAATTTGTTTTTTCATTTGAAAAGAAAAGTTGTATGTGAATAGACCCTTTTCTGAGGGTAGGTTCAAATGTTTGATATGAGCCTTACATAATTATTTTTTGAAGATTTTTGACAGATGGATCGACAAATGTTAGAAAAAGTACATATTTAAAAAGTTTTATGTGAACAGACCTCTCTCTGAGGGTTCGTTCACAAAAATTTTATGCCGAAAATTTTGATTGCTAAAAATATTGATTAACGTGTTTTTGAATTTTTTCTAAAAAACAAATTTCCAACCCGATAGGGGCAATGTTACATTTGAAGTCTGAAACAACAATTTGTTGAAAATTTTGACTCATGGATTGACAAATGTCCAAATCAAATACACTAGCGTTTTTCCTTTTCCTTAATCTTTCCAACAAGGTGCCACAAGCGAGGTCTTCTCATTTGAAAAAAAAAAGTTGTAGGTGAATAGACCTCTTTTTAAGGGGCCGTTCACAAAAAATTTTTAATGAAAATTTTAACTGCTGAAAATATTAGTTGATGTGTTTTTGGATTAAAAAAAAAACAAATTTTTAACCCGCTACGGCCAATATTCCATTTAAAGTCTCCACCCTGTATATTAATATTTTTGTTTGTTTTGATTTTTTTCCGAAAGTGGTGTGTTTTTTCGGTTTTTAATTTTACTTACAGTGCACACACTATAGTGTACTTTACTTTATCTTCTATGTTTATGACAGACATTTATACAAAATAAAACTATTTATACAGAAAAAAACAAATACCTGTAAAATTTTTTGTATCGTCCAGAGAAAAGTTCAAGTTCGAGTTCATTTTATCTGATCTACTTAAAATACAATTTTTTACCTTTAAAAAAGTAAAAGTTACAAGACGTAGACATACAAAAACAAAAAAAAAATAGGTAACATACGTAAAACACACAAAATAGTACATATATTTCTTATAAAGGTTTTTGTCTGGTATGTTTCATCCTAATTCAAAAACTTCAGTTTTTCTGCGTCACTGAAAAATTCCTCAACGCTATAATAGGTTCTATTTTCCAGAAGTTGACCTATTTTTTGTTAAATTTTTCTATTTGGTTGTTGTCTTAGTGTAATGGGCAGCGAGTGTGAGATGTGGTATATATCTGTTTTTAAGTTTCGTTTTTGCCTTGTGTAATATTGATGTTCAGTTTTATGATTCTCAAATAAATCTGTATTTTTCAAAATAAAATTAATACTTTGTGAATTTTCTATTTAGTGAAATTTGTCTTACAGCTTTCTTGTCGACTTAGTTTTAAGATTGTTCTTAGGCAACGCTTCTGTAGAATAAATATTCTATTAGCATAAGCTGAGTTTCCCCAGAACATGACACCATATCTAACGTGCGACTGTAACTAGGCGTAGGGTCACTGGATCCTGAAACCTGCGGTCCCAGGGATAGCGACACGAAATATAACCTAATTCGCGAAAAACTCAAATTTTGACACTATCACAGGCAACGATTTCAAAAAAAAAAAAAAAAATAAATTTTGACCACTTTTGACTGATGCAAACAACACATTTGTCAAAACTGACATGAAATTTTTGTAAAAATATACGTTCAAAAATCCTCAAACATTAAAAAATACTGGAGTAAAGTTACTAAGTGCCTTTCTATATATATTTTCGCGTCAATGCAAGACAATGCCTCTCGTATTACACAAGAATTATTGGAATAATTTCGGTATTAGAATGTTTATACGTAGAGTTTGGACTGGTAATAGAGACATAAAGCTATTTGTAACTCATCGCCGTATACGTATCCGTATCTAGCGAGAACCAAGCACATTAATTGGTCAGAAACTGGCACCACGTTCGAAAAGAGCAGATCTAAGGTGTTCTTGAACGGGATAGGTGTTGAGATGCGTTAGGTATCACGTATCCTTATGGCACACCTATCATATTTCAGCACCTATTGCGTTCAGAAACACCTTAAATTAGCATATATCTGCTCTTTCCGAACGTGCTACAAGTATGTGCTTGGTTCTCGCTAGATGCGGATACGTATACCGCGATGAGTTACAAATAGCTTTATGTCTCTAATATAATCGTACAAGCAAGTTAGCAGAACCAAGTACCTACTACTGAAGATTTAATGGATACGTACATACACAGGATGTGTTTTGGACATTCCCGTATGTTCCTAGAATATTTACGCAATATATCAACATTTTTGCTATATGTGGGGTTGTTCGTTAGGGCTTTGTAAAATTATTTTAAGTACGTGAATAAAATATCACAATCGCAACCAAAAAAGCTTTGTATTGTCTCACACCACACGTCACACCAAGCCTTATCTCAAAACCCATTACGAACTACCAACCTACATTTTACTATGTAGTTTTCATCTTACAGAAGTTCGATTGTGTAATAAAATAGATATACCTATCTTATATAGTTTAGGATATTCGGTATAAGAAAAACCTGCAGTATTGAATATTGTTAATACATTATTAGGTTAGATTAGATTATACTTAATTATTAATAAAGTTTTAACGTGTGTCTCTTTTAATTGTGTATTTTTAGTACTCATTAATTTTCTATAAAGCAAAGAAATAATTATTGAAAGAAAATTATTTTTAGCAATTTTTAAAAAATTCTCCAAATATTCCACCTTACAAATTTTCACAACAAAAAAAACCTAGTGACATTTTTTTTCCTAAGCTGTATAAAACTGAGTTTTATTAAAACAGTTTTTCTATCTCAGACTGTATAAAAACGAGTTTTTTTTCACGAACGTTCATGGAAAAACGAGTGCGGTCACGTGACTCGTGTTGCTACGCCTGGGTCCGCAGGTTTCAGGAACCAGTGACCCTACATAGGCGTGATAAGAAGTAAGGGCAGCAGAAAGACACAATGTTTCTCCAATAATTCTGAGAGCGTAGCAGAATTGGCTTAGTTTTGCTGAAATATAAAAGCGTTTGCTTGGCACTTTCACATCTTATTAATTTTTCGATCATTAAAATGCGATTAAAAACGCCATAAAACTACATTTTTATTTTGAGCTGCACATATTTTTACGTAAAAAAAAAACGACCACTGGTTGGTTTTTGAAAAGTAAACATTACTGTTAACGTGAAACGTAACATTAAGATGCCATCGGCCATCGCAGCCATATTAAGTTCATAAGTATATGGTTGTCCTTTTTCAACAATAATAGGGACCAAAAAAGAAGTTAAAAAAAACCTCCAACCTGGATGAGCATCCCACAAGGAACCAAAGTGAAAAGAGAAATGATTAAACGATGTTTCGTTCTGGGTAACCAGCGTGAGCTCGTCAGTGGTTCCACTGGTCACTTCCCCCCATACATCATTAAACACCATCATACACTTCGATTTCCAACTTTGAATGACTCACAAATAGGCATCGTTTCGGACTGGTACTTATCCAAGTTACCTGATGCGGATTCGTCCTGGCGTGTTAATATTTCCAATAAAATTGGCAATTAAAAAAGATATTGGGTGGAAAAAACGAAAATTCAAACCTGGACGAGCATCCCACAAGGAGCACAAAAGAAACCAAAATGAAAAGAGAAATGATTAAACGATGTTTCGCTCTGGGTAAGCGTGAGCTCGTCAGTGGTTCCACTGGTCACCCTCCCCATTCATCATTAAACACCATCATAGGAGCATAATCCCGGAACGATACCTATTTGTGAGTGATTCAGAGCGAAACATCGTTTAATCATTTCTCTTTTTACTTTGGTTCCTTGTGTGTTCCTTGTGGGATGCTCATCCAGGTTTGAATTTTCGTTATTTTCACCCAAAATCTTTTTACTTTTTCAATTTAATCTACGCGAAAATTCTTTAAAATGAAACAATAAAAATACAGCAATCGCACAACGAAAGGCCTCAGTATGGCAATGGTAGTGGGTAATTACCACAACGGAATGACATTTAGCTATTGCGGAGACGTAGCAGTTACCACAACAACAATAAAGTGTCAAATAAGCGTTTCAAAATGTCCCTAATAAAAACGTCCGTTAAAGCGCATTTACACAGACAAACTTTCGTTTAGGCGCAATTACACAGACAAACATTCTCAAATAAAAGCTCGTACAAAAGATCTAAAATTTTTTGCGTGAACATTTTTGTGAGCTTTTCTTTGAACATTTTGTTCGGGTAAATTTTTGAGCAAATTATTGCTATCTATTTTGGAAACATATTTTTAAAGATGAATAAATTTTCCAATATCATTTGCAAAAACACTCATACACAACCCATTAAATCAAAAGTTACTCACTTAAAACCCTGGATGACTAAGTTCTTCTAAAATCAGTAAGAAAAAAACAAAAATTTTATAAACGGCATAAACTAAATCCCAATATCATCACATTTAAAGTTGATTTTAACAGATACGAAAAGGTTTTGGGAGAAATTAATATGGAGTACAAAAATATCATATTACCAACAAGAAATTAATAGCACTAAAGATATAAAAAAACACTGGAAACTGTTAAAACAGAACCAAAGCAAAATAAACCAGTTAAAAAGTTAAAATCAAATGAGAAAATATGAACCAATCAAATTAATATATATAGCTGAATGTAAAAATGTACCCTTAAATAATAACATTAAAAAAAACTACATAATAGTATAATAAATAAAAGTAAAACAATATTAAATTCTCTTTTATGGAATCCATTTACAGATCAAGAAGTTTCAGAATATGTAAGAAATCTTAATGTAAATAAAGCTGTAGGAAGTGATAATATAAAGCCCAAAATAATAAAATATCTTAACCCATACCCCAGTCTTAGTTTATCTCTTTAACCTGTCCCTAACTGATGGTATTTATCCTCTATCATAATACCCATTTACAAAGGCAAAGAGAAAGATCTACCTGGAAACTATTGCCTTGTAGCACTTCTCTCCATTTTATCCAAGATATTTGAAAAGCTTGTACACCGTCGAGTTTACGACTTTCTTCAAAGAAACAACTATTTTTCAGAGAATCCACACGGATTTCTTCCAAGAAAAGACACAGATCTAGCTTTAGTAAAATTTAATAAAAAAGTTACTGAAAGAATAGACAGGGGTTTAAAGGTTTCTTCTTTATTTATAGATATTCAGAAAGCGTTTGATACCATTTCTAATCAAAAATTTTTAAACAAACTGGAGATAGCAGGAATAAGGGGAGTTGTACTTCAGTGGTTTAATAGTTATCTTAGAAATAGAAAGCAGTATACATCTGTAGCAGATGTTACAAGCAGAAGTACAAACATTAAAACAGGAGTTCGTCAATGCTCTGTCTTAGGTCTACTTTAATCGCTTTTGCAGATGATACTGCAATTATTTTTACCAGCAAAAATTTTAATCAAAACTATTTGGACATGGAACATGATTTTGAGTTATTAAAAACCTGATTCACATCTAACGACATGTTCATAAACATCGAAAAAAACACCTACATCAACTTAAGCCTTAAAAATAAAATTAGTTCTATAATCTAGGTATAATTTTTGATGAAAATTTGACCTTTAAGCAACATATCCAGCTAATCTCAAAAAAACTAAAATACACCCTCTGTAAATTCTATTTTATTAAGAAAATATTACCAATAGCACTGAAACGTACATTTTACTTTGCAATGGCTCAGTCAATTTTAAATTATGGGAATGTGATATGGGGCGGAATATATCATAGTAATCTTTATCCACTGTCTTAAAATCTGTAACTTCATAAAACTTCACAGCAAAAATATAAAAATGACTTTAAATCACAATTCTACAAAAATTTTTCTTCCAAGAGTTAATAAATCTGACACTCAAAGAACATTTTACTTTTTAGGGCCAAAAATATTCAATGAATTACCAAATAATATCAAAACCACTTAAATTATTTTGCTCAAGCCTTACACAAATACTTGCAAGACCTTTTTATGTTCCTATTGTATAAGAATAGAGAATAGTATAATTACATACACTAAATATTTACTAGTCTCTTTGTATAGTCCTACATTATTTTTAGTTTTTAGTTTCTATTTTTTCTATTAGTTACATTAGTGAAATTTAAATCTGATGTTAAAAATACATAATGTATAATAGCAACCGCTTTCAGCATACACAAGATTAATTTATTTGTTCTTAAATTTAATAATGTCTGTGTAACTTTTATTAGTTAAGATTACTTTTGTGTTTCTGTAAAATAACTTGAATAAAATACTTGAATACTTGAATATACTTGTATAAACACTTGTATTGTATTGGGACCAGTTGATTTTAACTTTGAGGATTATGTTAATTAGATGTGCATTAATAAACCCAGCTTTCCAACTACAATCAATAAAAATGACTAATTTTTTTTTGGATTTTAAACACGCTTTAAGAAAACGGAATCTTTTTATTCACCTATAGTGCATGGGCTACGTGGGAAAAAGCGGCGTTTTATGATAAAAGCAACAAACTTTGCACAGTTGTTCTTTAGATCAGAACAGTCAATTTGACCCGCAACTCTTCTGCCAAAACTTGTGCAGGCGCGGTGGGAAGAGGGGGGGGGGGGTAAAAACTGGAGGGGTTTATATTTTCTTAAATTTTAATTTGTTGTATACATCATTGATATCAATTTATAAATTTTCGATGATGTCCAAACCAATAATTACCACCTCCATTCATTTTACGGTGCCCCAAGGGGGTTAAGGGGGTGTTAAAGCTGCTATTTGAGCATTTTAATAATAAAAGTATAGCATTTCAAAAAAATTTATAAAAATTTGCGTAGAATTGTTAATAATTTTAATATTTTAACTTATATCACTTAATTTCATTAATCAAAAATCTTCATTCTGTTGGGTACGTGGAAAGGGAGGGGGTAAAAATTAAAGGAGCACTTATATAAAAAAAATAGTTTGTTGGATATTATTGATATGGGTATTGATTTACAGCTTTTCGAGGATGACCAAACCGAAAATAACAGGATGGAAATCTTTGGTAAAAAATTGAGTAATATAAGTTAAAATATTAAAATTATTGACAATAGTATGCAAATTTTTACTAAAATCTTACACTTTTTTTTATTAAAATGCCCAAATTTGAGCTTTTAGCTCCTCACCATCCCTTAACGAAACCTTAAAATGAATGGAGGTGGTTATTTTCGGTTATTCAGCAAAGTATTTTTTTTAAATATGTTTTTTTACACCCTCCCTTTCCACCTACCCAACAGGATGAAGATTTTTGATAAAAAATTAAGTGATATAAGTTAAAATATTAAAATTATTAACAATTCTACGCAAGTTTTGAATTTTTAAAAAAAATCCTACAATTTTATTATTAAAATGCCCAAATAGGAGCTTAAACACCCCCTTAACCCCTTAAAGGTACCTTAAAACGAATGGAGGTGGTAATTTTCGGTTTGGCCATCATCGGAAACCTATAAATTGATATCAGTAATGATTATATACACCAAACTAAAATTTAAGAACTAAAAACCCCTCCACTTTTTACCCCCCCACCCCTGCTGCGGTCAAATCGATTGTTTTGGTCCAAAGAACAAAGTTTAAGTTAATCCAGTACTTAAATCTTACAGCGAATACAAATCAAACTCTAGTTTTTCAATAGGTATCGAAAAGAAAAGTAATCACAGATATTTAAACAATTTTGCAATCGATCACAGCAACAAAACCGCTCGAAGTCAAAGTGGAAAACGTCAAAAATAATTTAGCAGCTATCGTTACCTTTTTCAAAAAAAAAGAAAAGATAGAGTTGAATATTTTTTACGAAGTTTCCAAATATGTGGTAACTAAAAAATGCGCAAGAACCTCATTATCTACATCATATATCTCATAGTTAAATAATCTTCATATATAAAATTAATTTTATTAAAATACTCTCAGAAAATGTAAAATTCTTAGACCCACATATAGTTTACTATTTAATTAAACAATCTTTTGGCATACCTAGAGTTTCTTACATATTGCGATGTGTCCTTTGCAGGAAGTACCTTGAAACTATGGAAAAATTAGAGAGAGAGAAATTAGTAATTGTGATATAAATTTAAAATTTCGGCTGCAGAGCCCCTTACCAGTTAAACTGGGTGGATTAAGAATAAGGGATTTATGTACTCTATCAGTGTCAGCTTTTTTGGGTTCGGTGAAGGATATCACTAGCTAATATTGTTCTTCCTGACTATATTTCAACTTTAACTGATTCAGATTTTAATGAATGTTCATCAGAATGGCTTGATCTTTGTTATTTATCAGAAAATTCATTTGAAAATTTTTGTTCCCTCAAACAACATGATTTGGATTTAGAAATATGCAAAGTTCGTTACGTTAATTTATTAAATAATTGTGACTCAGTAACCCAAAAAGCATATTTTTTAGCTCTCCAAACCCCCGAGAGTAGCTCCTGGATAAGTGCTCTTCAACCACAACCGTCGGATACCTTTTAAATAACAACACTTTTAGAATTTTCATAGCTCTGAGACTTGGACTTCCTGTGTGTGTGTGGAAAATACCTGCGTTTGCGGCGAAATAGCAGATTCTTACTGTCGAAGCTACCTTTTTTCGCTATTTAGCCATTAAGTTAAGGAAATTTTTTCAAAAATATGTTAAAACCTACTGCGTAAATTCCCAAAGAAAAAATTTTGTTCGTTTGTCAGTGGTTTTTAAATAAGATAAACAAATTTGGCCTATACAGTCAGGTCAGCAGGTCGTGTTTCAAGACACAGGGAGATTAATGACATCATTAAGCGAACTCTAATTTCAGCGAAATTCTCCTTCATACATAGAAACAACATCTCAAAATACAGGAGGGCCCGCATATATTGGAGGGCAAAAAACATAACAAATACAAAGACCTAAAAGACAGATACTTTTTTGTTCCATTTGCTGTGGAGACTTTCGGTCCTTAAATTGATGAAGCAAAGAGCTTGGTCGCTGAAATAGGCGCAAAATTTCCGGATATAAGATTCGGAGTTTTATCACCCAGAAGGTCGGAATTGCCATACAGCGTGGAAATGCTGCGTCTGTGCTTGGAACAATTCCAGAAGACTTAGGTTTGAAACATTTTTAAGCTTTTTTTTATTTTATGTTGTATTATGCACCTTAGATTTTATATATCAAATTTTTCATTTACAGTTCACTTATGAAATGGAGAAGTTTAATCTTCTTTGTGACTGACAAGTTACTATATACAAAACAATTTTAAATAAGTCATTGATATGACTATAACGCATTGTTTTCGGTAGGTCAAACACTTTTCTGAATAACAAGCAGCATTATCATGACCCCATCAAGGTTTCAAAAATCTCTCTTCATCTTTTCAGAATGCAAAGCCTTTATCTGCAAATCAGAGTTCCACAATGGCGGTTTTGCATACCTAACACCATGTTGTTATTGTTATTGCTGTGTGTAGGACATACAATTAAAATTGTATGTACGAGACGAAAAAATAACAAACTTATTTAAATTCCAAACTGGCATACGGAAATACTTTATAAATGTATAAGTAAAGCATGATCCATGAGCTTTTAGATGTGTATACAGGGTGTTTCAAATTCGATGCTCACCATGGGGATCTCCTAAACGGTAGGAGATACGAAAAGGTTTAAATTGGGGCAAAGTTGCAGAATTTTCTGCTTTGCTCAAAACTAAAAAAAAGATTACAAGTTCCGGATAGTTCCGGGGATAGGCGGAGAAAACCGAAATCTTCATTTTTAGTTATTATTTTTTTGCGCCCTTATTCTTAAAGCTGTCAAAAACGCTTAAAACTTTCTACAAGTACTTTTTTAGGATCTACCTAGTAAGAGGTCCGTTTTTAAGACCTGTCACCTGCCATTTGGTTCATAAAGGATGACAGAAAACATTTTGCAAGCATATTTTGACAAGTCTCCTGACGTTTTCAAATTATTGACCATCATCAGCCCAAATTTAATTTTTGCTTTTAACTTACTCAAAATATTTTGGAAACCCGATTGCAGTACTTTTTTTAACATTTTCAAAATTACATTTTTTTTGATCGTTTAAAAATGACAGTTTCTTGACATTTTGTTATAGCAAAATAGCCATTTTAAAAATACGTTTTTTTCTTTGTTTTTTAATTTTTTAATTTGGACTGATGATGGTAAATTAAATCAAAACGTCAGGTACTTATCAAAATGAGGTTGTAAAATATCGGTCATCCTTTATGAATCAAACGGCAGGAGAAAAAAAGCATGTGTCCATAAGAAAAGATGAACTTGACAGTGCTCCTATCACACCCAAATGTCAAATCTCGAAAACGGACCTCTCATTAGGTCGATCTTAAAAAAGTGCCTGTAGAAAGTTTTAAACGTTTTTCGACAGCTTTAAGAATAAGGGCGCAGGAAAATAAAAACTATAAATAAAGATTCCGGTTTTTTTCGCCTATTTCCGGAACTATCCGGAATTTGTAACTTTTTTTTTGGTTTTGAGCAAAGCGTCAAATTGCGCAACTTTGCCGTAATTTAAACCTTTTCGTATCTTCTATTGTTTAGGAGATCCCCATGGTGAGCATATAATTTGGAACACCCTGTATAAATTGTTTTCGATAGGAATATTTCTTTTCTTTCTAAGTCTAGATCAACGTTTTTATCTTGTTTCAAGTTATTAAGGGGTTCTTACGCCTCTAGAAAAATGGTGTAATATTTTTGAAAAATATTAAAATTTAATAAAAAAACAAACGAAAGATGGCTGTGGGACTGTAAATCTAATGAAAAACAAATAGAAATTCAGGAAGTTCATTTTGTACTAAAGTGCAAAAACTAATTTTTTATTAAAATTTTTGACCCTATAAACTGCTTTGAGAATTCTGTAGTTTATTGACATTTTTTTGATACGTTTTGCATGTAAGATATATTGTGACTTTTATTTGTTTAATAGGGATTTATCGGTACATAAAGCCGGCATAGCCCTACTCTAATAAAGTCGGCACTATTTTTGACAGTTCCGCTTTGTGACACTTAAAAACGTACACCTACCCGTCCCTCCCGTCCTTGCTGCGTTACGTAATTTTTAGATGAACCCTAAGTTTATCTAAAGTTCCGTATGCACCAAAAAATGGAGCAAGAGCGAGCATTTATTCTTGTTCATGAATGTTTGCTCGTGCTTGCTCGACATATTGAAATATGGTCCACACTAGATCGAATTTGTTCAAGTTCGCAGTTGAGCCATCTATTTTCAGCGAGAATTTCAATATGGCTAAATCAGAAATTGTTGTTAGCCAGTGCTGCTTTCGTCGTACTAAGTTATCAAAAAAGAAAAAACAGAAAAAACGGTTTTGGCATGCAACCTTATTCAAAAACAGAAACACCTATAATGGCAGTAGCCTATTGCGTGATTTAAATGTAGAACACGACAACGGCATGTTCCAGAATTTTTGCAGAATAACTCCTAGTCCCCCTAGCTTAATGGTTAAGTTAGAGCATTATCAGTTTTCTCGGTAACGGCTGCCGCTAGAAATGTTATTCTTTGGTAACACGTTAGCAACAAATTAGCTACAAATTATGGGATAAGTATTTTAAAGATAGTTTTGTGGCACTTTATTTTGGTCAACCATGAGGCAGGAATTCGTTTCGTAAATAACTCTTTTGGAAATAAAAAAGATTCTCTGTTATTTTTTGCCATTTTTATTTTTGAGTGCAAATGTACACTTGATTTCAAAAAAAATTCGGACATTAATTTTTTCCTATGCCACAAAATTTAGCTTTCCATTAGTGTATACTATTATAAGGCACCACCAGCTTAGTATGCCTGACAGCTTCAGGCTAAAATTCAGTGTGACATCCTTAAAAATGCCACAGATATCAACATTTACAAAAGCTCAAATCATCACTCGCGTTATAGAAGACGGCTGGTTTATAAGAAGAGCGGCCACCCATTTTGGAGTTGACAAAATGACGATACTGCGATGGAAAAAGCGCTGGATTGAAAATAATTCTACGGATAGGAAAGACGGATCAGGAAGACCAAAAGTAAGTTCTGAAGTGCAAGATGAGAGACTTATTGACCATCTCAGACAAAATCCTTTTTCAACGTCGCGTGAAGCAGCTAATGTAACATTATTTTCGGGTTCTTTAGAAAGTAAATATAAGAGTAACGAAATCAGAAGTCTCTTGTCGAGTTGCTGCAAAGAAGCCTTTTCTAACAGAGGAACAAAAACAGGCCAGAGTAATTTTTGCACTGAACAACGTTCTTCATGATAATGACTTCTGGGAGAGGGTGGTTTTCACTGACGAAAGAAATTTTCAATCATCTTCAAGCAGCAGGAGAATTTTAGTTTATCGTCCACTAAATTCTAGATTTGAACCCGAATATACAAACCAAATTGGAAAAGCTGGACATTTTTCTGTAAACATGTGGGGCTGGTTTAGTGCTAGAGGTTTGGGTTTTTTTTTGAAGAATCGAAGGAAGATATATTAAAATTTCTGAAAACGTTATGCTGCCATCTGTACAGGCTTTACATGAAAATAATGACTTCATTTATCAGCAGGACAACTGTCCAGTACACACGGCTAATGTTGTTCGCCAATGGTTTCAGAATAATAATATAGAAACACTTCCTTGGCCAGCCAACAGCCCTGACCTTAACCCAATGGAAAATATATGGGGTCGAATCGTTAAAATAATATACCAAAGGAATTGGAGACCACGAAATGCTGAAGAGTTAAGCGATGCGCATGGATCAGTTCTCAGAAGACCATCAGTATTTTCAAAATTTAACCTTTTCAATGCCCAGACGTTTGCAGCTTGTAATAGAGAAAAATGGTAATTCTATTAAATACTAAATTATTTATTTTAGTTCTTTTTTAAGTTAAAATAATTATTATTAAGTTGACCATCGTTTTTGTCCTAATACAAGTTTCCTATTCGTCGAATTGTTTTCTATCCAGCGCTGTTTTCATCGTATTATTGTTATTTTATCAACTCCAAAATGGGTTAGCGCCCTCTTTTCGTCTTCGTCCGTTACTCGAGTGATAATTTGATATTATTCAATAAAGACTTTAATAAAACATTACTTTTGCTCATTTTTTAGTATTATGCAAAATTTGATATAAAAATAAGGTTGCCTTTAATTTAAGTAAAAAAATATTTTCAGTTTTAGAGACTTTTTTTAAACAATATGACAAATTGTCGTACTTTTGAAGTTTTTAGGCATTTTAGCTGGTAGTCCGTATATATTATACACTTTTAGAAAGGTCAATTTTGTGACTGCATGTATTTGTTTTTTTTTAAATCAAGTGTACCCTTCGAGCTACAAATTATGGTTTATGACTCATTGTCCCACTGTTACCCTAACGGTTATGGGGTGGCCCCCTAGCTTAATTGTTAAATTAGGGGGGTCTCATTTTTTCGGTAACGGCTGCAGCTAGAAATTTTATTCTTTGGTAACAAATTAGTTACAAATTATGGCATCGGCATTTTGGTGACCCTCTATGATGGTCCCCCCAAACTTAATTGACGTTCAGGCTATGCCAACTTTATGTATACTACCTAACATTTTTTGAACTTAGAATGTGCTGAGCCATTCCACGAAAAGTGAAACTAAATGTCGTCTCAATTATCCTGTTTTTAATTTTAAAACACACTTTTTTTTTAAAAAAACAAAGGGATGTGGTTTTAAGTCCATATAGTGTGACTAAATTATTTTGTTATCTCCAAAAAACAAAAATTCAAACTTGGATGAGTATTCCACAAGAAACACACAAAGCACCAAAGCGAAATGATCAAATGATGTTTCGCCCTGGGCAACCAGCGTGAGCTCATCGGTGGTTCCACTGGTCACCCTCCCCAAACATCATTCAACACCATCATACACTTTGAATTCCAACTTTTAATCACTCACAAATAGGCATCGGTCCGCACTGGCACTTATCTAAGTCACCTGATACGAGTTCGTCCTGGCGGCGTGTTAATCTTTCCAATAGGGTTACGTTCCTATGGCGATTAAAACTAAAATTAGTTAAAAAACCTCCGAATCAGCCGACTCCGACTTCAACCGAAAGAAAATCTAAAAACAAAAGATGAAAAGATCTTGAGTGGGAAAAACGAAAATTCAAACTTGGATGAGTATCCCACAAGGAACACACAAGGGACATCATACACTTTGATATTATTTTAGACAGCGACAATATGTAAAAATATGTCATGTCGTTGATTGTTTCAACTGTTGTTCAAATTGACAACAACAAAGAAATACGTTTTCAGAGGAAAAAATGACGTCAGTCCGCTCATCAAAAAATTGGACTATACACTTTGATTTCCAACTATGAATTTGTGAGTGATTCAAAGTTGGAAATCAAAGTGTATGATGGTGTTGAATGATGTTTGGGGAGGGTGACCAGTGGAACCACTGATGAGCCCACGCTGCCTGGTTGCCCAGGGCGAAACTTCATTTCTCTTTTCGCTTTGGTCCTTTGTGTCTTCCTTGTGGGGTACTCATCCAAGTTTTTTCCACTCAAGATCTTTTGATCTTTTGGTTTTAGATTTCTTTTCGGTCGTTTTTTAACTTCAATTTTTTTAAATATATTTTTGTTTGTTTGTCACTATGAAATGGCTGGGATTCATTATCTATTATTTTATTGGTAACTTACAAATTTTACCTGTAAACCACCATATTAAATCTTTATCTTCCTGAATATGCAAGAGTACGGTCCCATAAATTAAGAATCAAGATATTTTATATTTTCCGTTTTATATAGGTAAACTTCAACTTTAAATTAGCGTTCGGTGTAAATTTTAATTAAACTGATTAAACAAAAAGAAATAAAATCGCAGGAAATTTCAATACTTGCAAAACTCTGCAAGAAGGACGTAATAGAGCATTATTCGAGCTATTATCGGAGCAGAATATATAGCTATGAGATACTATTGGGATATCAAAATAAGAAAAGCGCCCACTAATTTTAGGCCCCCAACTATCCTAAAGCCCTTGATTCCATAGTAACTGCAGGTATTTTGTCAACAAACGTTAAATCGGGCCGCAGTGGGACAGGAGAGTATTTTTACGTTTTCTTACAGAAAACCATTCGAGGTTATAACACATTTATGGAAAGAGTTTTATGCCAAAAATATTTTAAGAACAGAAAAAGTAATTATGAAGACCAATAAGAAATATATCCTCAGGCATAGGGTTCAATGACGCAAAATTTAAAAGCCCTTGTTTTCCAAACATGTCATCACTAGAAAAAAGGTATTTCTAAAGGCACTCATCAGTGCAAGGAACAACATTGCATATTTTTATTGTGTATGATTTTCTGTTGTTGTCAGTGTTGTCAGCTGTGGCCAGCTCTGTCTTTGTGAGCAAAGGTTTTTCACGACTTGCTAGTTGCTAGTACCATCAACTTGCTAGTTATAAATTCAACCATATTCTCTAAAATAATATTATCAACTTGGCACAACTTATTTAGCCTCGTATTTGGCTCATTTAAGGTCAATTCATGCTCGTACTTTGGATCAACATATGTCAAAGTGTGCAGGATTTTTCTAAAGAGTAAAAAACCTGCTCACTTTGTCTTAAGTTAATCTAAGTTGCGAGCATGAACTGACCTTTATTAGAGCTTCGTTTAACTAAGAAAAAACCGCTTGTGTTTATTCATTAAAACAAAAATTTCCAAAAACCCATTAGCAACCCTGTTTTTTTTTGGAAAATAAGGTGGGGGTTGCAGGTTGATGTCAAGCCACCCCCCCCCCCCGAAAGATATTCGAGTTTTGATATGCTTATAATTTTGAACTAATTTTGAACCACTTTTAAAAATTTTGACCCACACTCCTTCCTGGTTTTTCTTAATATTCAAAATGGGAGGTGCAGCCGGACGTCTAGCTAAAAAACAAACAGGAAAGAGTGTTGTTCAAAATTTTTAAAAGTGGTTCAAAATTAGGTCAAAATTATTAGCATATCAAAGCTCGAATATCTTTCGGGGGGGGGGGGTGTGGCTTGACGTCAACCTGCACTCCCGCCACATTTTTTTTTTAAAACAGGGTTACTTGTTTGAAACTAGTTCTTCTCGGCGTAAGAAGACTGCGTCACGCATGCGCAGTAGATTTTTCGCTTTTGCCCTTGTCCACGGCCAACCGTGATTTTTCATTATTTTCTTTGTTTTGCAAAGTTAATATTGTCAGATATTTTGCGATCCTTGGGCCATTACATATAGTATATCATAGCTATATATGGAATTGAAAATCATCATCAAAAAACCAAAACATACACATTGACAGGTCACCATTTTTATACTGTAAATCAAGAAGGGCTATGGCGCTACAAATTAAGAGTATTTACTTTCCCTAATCCGTTTTTAAATTTCACAGCATTTATTTTTTGAATATTTGTTTTTTCGATATTTTTCTTCATTTGTTTAGGGGTGTAAAACAGTTACCTTAACTAGTGCGGAAAGTAAATCTCTCCCGCAAGCGCCTACCTTTGACACGAACGACGCGAAACGGAGGAGGACAAGCAGGCATGAAATGCATTTATCACATTCACACGGGCAAGATTTAAAAATTTTATCGAGCATACGGGCGGCAAAAAGGCCGTGCGTTGTGACTCTAAAGGCGCAATTACACAGACGTGCTCAAACAAAAGCTCGTGCAAAAGATCTAAAATTTTTTGCGTGAACATTTTTGTGAGCTTTTCTTTGAACATTTTGTTCGGATAAATTTTTGAGAAAATTATTGCTATCTGTTTTGGAAACATATTTTTAAAGATGAGAATAAATAAAATTTCACATCAGTGATCAGTGATCTCAATTCTTTAAAAAAATGGAACGCCAACTTTTATTTTAAATTTTTGTGAAAAAAAGCCGACGGCAAGCGAAACATTATTCTTGGCTATCAGTTTTGTCACATGGATTAGGGTTACTTATAATATTTTTTTCTTAGGGTTTTTTCCCGGATTTTTTTGCCCGGAGGTTTTTTTGGGATTTTCTTGCGAGTTTTTTTTATTTCCAAGGGTTTTTTCCTAAATTCAAAAAACAACCCAGGAAAATTTTTCTTTTCCAAAAAAATTTTGAGTTTTTCAAATATCGGCAAAAAACTCAAAAATTGCACTTTTAAGCGGTAATCCGCGCCTCACGACTATGAGGAGTGGTGGGGAGGGGATTTTTTTTTTAAACATATTTTTGTAATTTTACTTTACCTTAGCTTTGATTGCTTTTTTTTTGATTCCTCACACCAGATTTACCTAGTTAGTTTAAGGCCTCAACGGTTGCTTAAAAAAGCAAAAGGTTCATGAAAATGCTGAAGATAGATATTTACTGTCAATTTACTGACACTGAATAAACAATATGCAAAGGAGCAACATTCCGATTCAGAAGTCTAATCTATTACTGCTAAATTATATTTTTTTTAGACAAGGGTCGGAATCGTAGGGTTGTAAAAGTGGGTAATAAACGGGTATTATTTAGACCGAATGTGCTTTTGTTCATATAATTGAGATTTAATAAAATGTATATAGGTTTTTTAATTTGACTTAATTATTATTGTATTGTGTTTTAAACTAGGAAGTAAAATAAAGAGATATTCTTTTAAACGTAAATTTTGATCATTACATTTTACAGGCAACAGCAATAAATAAGTGCCAATTATTCTTTTTTTATTCTCGTTTTTTTACAATCTCAAAAAAGTTACAAGTATAATGGCATATCCCCTCTATAAAAATCAGGTCAATCGAAAAATCAATAAAACTATAATATTTAAATTTTTAAGAAATTTCTATACCAACATTTCTTCAAACAAATTTTGCTTAACATTCTCTCCAAAATTTCCGTGAGTCTTTTTCTACGAGATTTTGCTCAAACTTTTTTTTGAACATTTTGCTCAAGCGGCTCGTGCAAATGTTTGTCGGCATTTCAACATCAAAAGGCGCATTTACACAGACAAACTTTCCTTTGATGTGGAAATGCCGACAAACATTTACACGAGCCTCTTGAGCAAAATGTTCAAAGAAATGTTCGAGCAAAATCTCGTACAAAAAAACACACGTAAATTTTGGAGAGAATGTTGAGCAAAATTTGTTTGAAGAATTGGGGGTATAAAAATTTCTTTACAAATTCAAAATATATATTGTTATCGGAATTCATGGAACTTAACTGAAAATAGAAAAACAAACTTTTGAAATAAGGTATTTTTAATCAAGTGCTTTCCGACGGAAAAACGATTTGATGCCGAAATTCACATTTTACCTCATAAGCAACTTCGATTGATCCGATTTTTATAGGGGATATGCCAGTATACTTGTAACTTTTTTGTGGTTGTAAAAAAAACGAGAATAAAAAAAATAATAATTGGCACTTATAAACTCTCGCAAATATTATCAATTTTTGACTGGCATTCAGAAACTTCTACAGTGAGGTCTATTGCAGAAGATTTTGTTGCCGAGCATGCAGCTTTAAGGTTTTTGAAGTGCTTCTTGCAGTTAATGCAAAACCATAACACTAGGTTGTTTGGTAGTTTTTGTATGCTTTGGTAATGATTTTCAGTGATGTTAATGCAGGAAATGTGAAACCATACCTCAGAAAAGCCGTTGCATTTTAAAGCTTTTCCTTCATTGGATACGGGTTTATCGTATTTTGGGAATATTTCCTAATGTTGCCACCCCGTCATTTCAGCGTAAATGTGCCTTTAGTTAGCTTTGACTAAGGTGATATTGAAGAAGAGGACAAATTTATGCTGCTAACTTTACCACTCTGGGGTTTTGGCGCTAAGAAAATTTTACAATAAAGTTTTTGCTCTTAAGGTTATCGTCACTGTTGTTCCGCGATGCTGTATGGTCGCACTAGATCCCCAACTTGTATTCGTCACTGTTTTTAAACATTATAAGTCGGTATAACTCCCGAAATTTAAAAATTTTTAGCGGGCGTTGCGAAAGGCCATGTTGACAGACGGCCATCTTGGCAATACAAGTGCTTAGGAATGTTCACAATGAATTTTTGCAATCGCGTCACTGAGTTATTTGAACAGCCAGGAGCACAACACTGCATTTTAAAGCCACAGATTATTTATAGATATATATTTAAAGCACTTTTTAAGAACAAATATTTTTTTTTATACTGGGACTTTCCATCAATTATAGGATCAATGCCCAGTGTTAGCCAAGTTTATGCAAAGTTTGAACCCGGAACCTTCCGTGCGGCAGGCAGATACGCTGCCCACTGCGCTACGACGGCGCCGCGGCGGCCGGCTGTGGTAAACAAATATTATAGTTTATGAACCTGCGCTAGCCCGAAATTATTAATTGGTTGGTTGACCGTAATCTCGGGCGGCTATCAAAAACCGGTCATATTTATTCTGAAGTTCACAACGGTAAGCACCAGTGACGTCACGAGGACTTACGGAGAGAGAACCAGAAAAAAAATGTGAGAAAACTTTTCGGTAATTTAAGGGTCTCAGAAATATAATAATAAAGATTTAAGCATTTTTTTTTAAACAAGAGTGTTTTGTACTTCATCCAAGTAACATTTGTTTATTTATAATAGTGGTCACCCTGTCGTCACCACCTGCCAATAAAACATAGGTCTTAAAGCTTGGCTACTAGAACCTTTCTGCCACACTTTTATACCTCCTAAACCTCTTAAATGAAGAAGTATATAGAAGTTCTGGCTACTTGATCTTTTGACCGACCGTGAGGTGAAGTGAGCGAAATTTCCCGTAGAAAAAGGTGGAGAAAAAAGCTCACCTCACGTCACGGTCGTTCAAGAATAAGCGTCCTGACCACATTCTAGGATCTGTTATACAACCAATCTTAGAAATCTGGTCTCCAGGCATTCTGGTGGTGCAAATTAAGAATTCAGATGCGCCTTGTTACTGATGTAAAACGGTCATATAAAAGAATAAGAATGACAAGAGTGGAGTTTAGAAAGTCTACTTACATAAAATATAATATTATAATTAAATATGACTCTCACAATAAACAAAATCATGTGCAATCCGCGGTTTACTGATAATGTCTTATTAGTGTAGGGGCATATGTCGATAATTTCTATCCCGTGGGAATTTAAATGAAGGAGTTTTGTGACTATGTGCGATCGATAGCTTTTTACACATTCAAGTGTTACCGGGTGTTTTGTTCGCATCCGTGTAGAAGAAGTGGATATGACGTCATCTTTCAAGATGGGGGCCAAAAATCATAAAAGATACTTTTGCAACCGGGGCATGATTGTACTCGATTCCATATAGCTAAAAGACGGGAATTCCAAAAAATTCAATTTCAAGTACATTCGACCTCAAGTGGCCTTGAAAATCGCAAAAAACAAGATTTTTGCCATTTTCTTTTTAAAAAATCTTCATAATTCGAGGTTTTGTCAGTCCAACTTCAAATATACCTCAAACTATTAGGCATATATGCCAAATTCAATCCTTGGAGATTCATGCAGTTTGAAGCTTTATGACCTTGAAAAATACCCCAGTAAAAGTAACACATTGCAAAAATAACATAATAAAGGGCGCTATTCATCAACTATTACAACGAAGAGGACCAAATTTGGTAAGACCGAAAAGAAGGGCAAGTTCAACAATATTGTTAAAAAAATTTGGTTCAGCTATGACGCGTTTCAATATGGCAGCTGATATATCAAAATGGCGACCTATAACCAAATTTTCAATTCTTGTTGAATTTTCGCCGCTTACTATGAAAAAAAAGTTTAGTTGATGCAGCTTTTTGGGATGCTTTCTCTAATTTACCACTACGCAAAAACTTTAAGCGCCAGAGATGAAATTAACATCTTAGGCACAAACAAACACTTCAGTTTAAACCTCCCTACAATTTTTTTTATATGGCGTTCCAGATATTTATGCTATGCCCCGGTAAAAATGAACTATATGTCTGTCGTTTTTGTTAAGTTTTGAAACTTCTACAGGGATGCGGTGGCACATGAATGTGTAAATAAATAGCTGATAAATGTAGTCATGCTCTACTGGCATAATTAGAATTTTTTATGCTTTTTTAAACGCCATTTTGGAAAATGGCATCTAAAACCACTCGTCCAGTATATGGTAATATATATCTAACTTCTGCTAACTCTCTTATAGGTTATTTAAATGACTTTGTTGGTTAGACAAGTGAGTAGAACATAAAATTCACAGTTCCGAAACTTAATAGAAACGACAGGCATATAGGTCATTTTTACCGGGTTGTGTTTATTTATGGCTAAGATGTTAATTTCATCTCCAGCACTTAAACTTTTTCCGTAGTGGTAAATTGGAAAAAACATCACAAAAAGCTGGTTTTTCATTTGTACATGTTATTTTCAAGATCAGTCAAGGTTATGCATCAACTAAACTTTTTTTTCATAGTAGGCGGAAATATGTCAACAAGAATTTATGGCCACCTTGTCGTTTTTGCTTTTTTACGAAATTAGATAAAATAAAATGTGGTTAAATCTCGCCATTTTGATATATCAGCCGCCATATTGAAACCCATTATAGCTGAACTGAAACTGAAACTGTTGGAATTGACTTTCTTATCTTGTTTACCAAATTTGGTCCTCTTCGCTTTAATAGTTGATGAATGGCCCCCTTTCGTATCTTACTTTTGCAATATGTTACTTTTATTGGGGTATTTTTCAAGGTCATGAAGTTTCAAACTGCATCAAACTCTAAGGAACAAATTTGGCATACATGCTTAATACTTTAAGTTGGACTGACAAAACCTCGAATTATTAAGATTTTTTGAAAATAAAATGGCAAAAATCTTGTTTTTTGCTATTTTCAAAGTCATTTACCTTGAAAGTAAATTTTTTGTAATCCTCGGTTGCGAAAGTTGTATTTTTATGATTTTTGGTGGCCATCTTAAAAGGTGACGTCATGTCAACCCCTAACACCTGGTAACACCCAATTGTGTGACTAAAGAGCTATCAATCCCATATAGTCACAAAACTCCTTCATTCAAAATCCCACGGACTTACACATGCTCCTTCACTATATAAAAAAAGTTTCCAGAAAACACGCGCTTCGCCAAATATGTTTTTTTCCTTCTTTTTGATAAAATATTGATGCATTGTTTCAATGTTTTGTCTAAACACTCAAAATTTAAACTTTAAATCCACAGCATCCAGATACAGAACAAGCACTAAAAAACCGCCAATTATTTTTTGTTACATTTTTTGGTTATATCCAATTTTAAGGAACGGACATTTTTGTTATATAAAGAACTATGGTTTTTTCTTTACCAAATGACCAAGAGAAGTACAAACGACCCCTGTAAAACTAACCAAATAAAAAAAAGGAAGAATAATTCCCTGGCCAAACAGGTGGTGCCCAAGAATGTTGACGTCACGAAATTACCATAAAGTTTAATAACTTATTTATGAAAAAATGATTATGGACATATTTTTAAGTTTATCAAACTATTTTTTTTTACGTAAATGGTTTTTGCTTTTATTTGAAATGATCAGAGAGTGAAGTAATTTTAATTCGATAATATCTTAGTGGCTTCACAGATGAGCGATACATCTTGCAACACCGAGCTTTTTGCTAAATTGTTGACGATTGACAAAAACGTTTCTTTTGTATTTTTATTCTTGCAGAAATTACAAACCGTAGCTTGTAGATATGTTTTTTATTGTGCAAAAAATTGAAAAGAGCAAACCCCATTTTACGATTGTGCTCTCTGGGTGGGTCGAGTGCAGGAGCGTTTTCTGGACCCCGAAACATATTTTGGGGCGCCCAGGAGCCTTGTCCAAAAAGTAAAAAGGTTTGAAGGTTCTAAATCACACCCTTTATAAATAAAATCCTTTTGTCCTTATATGATTATAAGTAATTAATGTAAGTTGAAGAGCAATAGTTATATACTTCCCCATTTATAAATTAACTTTTTGTTCTATAAAATTCCCTTAAGCGCTCTGGTAGCCATAGTTTTATTTATGTAATTAAATATGACCTTCGGTAAACTAATAAAACTGGATAATAAGGTATAAACCATAAGGTAAATAATTCAACCATTATGAAAACCGGGAACCTAATTAATAAAACTTTGAGAGCTTCAAATGTTACTTGGGCAGTGCAAAATGAACTTCCTGAATTTTGATTGCTCACACAGAGGATGGAACCTAGAACGACCCGTTTCATCTTTATAATGGACTTATCAGCTAGGTGTACCACAATGACAGAGAATTTCGGTCGGGCTTACGCACGCGTAACGTACGACCTAACCAAACCAATTCCTATTCAGTGCTTGATGCACAGTTTTACTTCATGCCGCTTACTTCTACTTCCTTCCTTGTCGAAAAAAGTGAGAGGGCAATAGAATGGAAAATAGAAGGAATAAAACAGTGGATCAGGCATTTATGAAAACCCACAGATAACAAAATGGTTAGGATACGCTAGCTGCTGTACCACGTCATGGTCCCTTGAATAAATATGGTCTGGTAATTTTTTTGCTCTGCCCACCTGATGACGACACAAAGATATCAGCCGGCTTTATTTGTTAATTTTTGTTGTTGACATTTGGGGTAATGTTATTTTTGCAGAAGTTTCTGTAATAAAAATTGTATTTGTTCATCATTTTGTTTTCTTTATTTGTTCCAAATTTAGCATTATAACATTTACATTAGTTTTGTCGTAGGTAGCTACATTTATGCATTTTTTTAGTGAAAGGGCTCATCATCAATGAAAAAAAAACAAAAATACAAAGTTTTAAATTTTCAATCAGATTTTTTGCCTATAGAATTCACAAGTCTGGCCTCTAGAATGGCAAAACACAGATACAAAAAATAGCTTGCAAAACAAGAAAAATAACAACTACATAACCTAACTTCTGAACGACAAGTTCGAACTAACCGCAACTCATTTGATGTGTTTCTTGACGGAATCGATTACATACCAACTATTGATCTTAATTTTTATTTACTGCAAGATCAACTCATGTAGGCCAAAAATAAATTTTGTTTACTTGTACAAGTTGTAATAGAAGATAAAAGTAAAAAATAGCCCAACAAACGAAAAAGAAAAATTCCAAAATTTAATTTAATTTGTCAAGCCTTCTTACAGTTTTTAAATGGCGGACAAAAATCAGCTGCTATCTTTGTGTCGTCATCAGGTCGAAAAGTGGGGCAAAATTACTAGACCGTATCTATTTTACGGACCACGGTACGACGTATCCGTTCTGAGCATGCGCACTGATATACGATTACGATTAAGCACCCTCTATTTGTGCAAATTTAAGTATTAGTTATATTTACTTCGTTTTTATTTGTCTTGGTATTTGTAGCATCCGTTACGCCCTTTTTCATATTTCCTAAATATTTTTCTGTATATATTTTAGGAGAAACTTGCAAAAGTAGTTGTTTGAACCAAAAACGTTATACTTATTATATTTTATTGTATGAACTTATCTGTAAACACTAAATTTTTCAAACAAAGATGGAATATGTAGCGTCCGTTACGAATAAAGTTTGAATTAACGTATACGGATTGTAAAAAAAATGTATTTTGCCTAGTTTAATTTACCAGAGCTAACATTCATTAATGTTTCTATTTTCAATCATTTTTATTTTAGCTAACTCCCCCCCCTTCTGTAGGATTTTTTGTCACATTTGAATGAAATTAAATACGTATATTATACATAATTTATGTCACTATGTAAACATTCCTATTTTTGTTGCAGATACAAAAAAAAAAGATGTGACCACCAAAGAGCGCATGCGTCGATACAGAGAGAAAATTAAACAAAATAAAGAATTAAAGGATCAGTTATTGCAAAAAGATGCTGAACGAAAAATGAAAGAACGAGCGGCAAGGAAAATGATCATGACGGGAAGTGAAAGAAAAATTGCTAAACAAAATCACAAAGAGCGTATTCGACAGTACAGATTAAGAATTAGGCACCATATAGAGGAAAAAACAAAAATAATACAAATAGTCTTTGGCCTTACACTTACCCACAAACACTTGGCAAAGCACTATCTAAGGTAAAAAGGGTTCTAACAAGTCTTGAAAAACGAAAAACGATTATTAAACATCTTGCACATGATAAGGTTCCAGATCTAATCAAAGAAAAGAAACCTGATAATATTAAATATCTATATACACCACTGAGACGATTGATCATGTCAAAGAATTTTATCGTAGAGGTGACAGAAGCAGACAGGCCCCTGGCAAAAGGGATACTGTCAGTATTAAAGACGGAAGTTCGGGCAAACGAGAAATTAAAGAAAATAGGCATCTGATTATGACTATGAAAGAAGCGTTTGCATTATACTCAAAAGAATTCTCAGAAAAAAAACTTAAAAATGAGCAGAATTTATGAAACGTCCAAAATATGTTTTGTTTTCATCTGATATGCCGCACAACGTCTGCGTGTGTAGGTATCATGCGAGTTTTAGTTTTTTGATAGAAGCATTACATAAGATTACCCAGCGAAGTCTGTATGGCTAATACAGTAGCATGCTGCTAAACCGATCTAAATTTTGCATTGGTTCCACTTAGTATGTTAGTTACATTAAGTAATTTGAAGACCGATTTTGACCTACCACGAATAGAGTGGATTTTTTTGACACCACTACACGGGAAAGGGGCTATAGATGCAATACGTGGCAATGTTAAAAGAACAGTATAAAGAGAGGTAAAGTCAAAAAATTTAAATCTTGTTAGTGCCGCCGAGTTTTATAATTGTGCTTGGAATTATCTGCCATCCACCAACTTAATGCACAGGTGGAAAATGTTAAATCATTTTTTTGATGACAGATGGGTCAACTTTAAAACTATTAAAGGCATTCAGTCAAAAGAACATTTCTATAAATTGCATAATAACATTTTAAAAACCGCACAAACTGCCAAGTCATCCTGTGAATCTTTTATTGTTTAAAATAAAATGTATATAGCTGGGCTAGCCTTATTAAATTAATCTGTATGAGTTTGTAGTTTATATTGTTTAAGTTTTCTAATAAAAAACTAGTAAAAAAACTTGCAGCGTCCGTTACGTAGTGTCCGTTACAACATATTTTCTTTTTTTTTATTTCTACAACAAATTAAAAATAAAAGTTTTCTCTAAATAAAATCTTACTATTATTGTGTCTTTACAAACATATGACACTTATTACGTTACTTTGTTTCATTTCGCAAAAAATCGTGATGGACACTTTTTATAAAAAGGCAGTTCTTTTTGATGTATCGTCCGTTACGCAAATTCAAAAATCAATATAAAAAAGTCCGAAAGTTACAGGTAGGGCAGGTGTCTTTTATTTATTAAAGCCACGTATTTTACGTTTGTCCTTTATGACAATCTTTAAAAAAATAAAACTTTTTCATGTTTGATATATTATTTTACTAAAAAAAATCGTACAAAGTGTAGCGTCCGTTACGCTGGAATGGCTGATCTATTCTTGAACTGTGCTGAGCATGCACTTGATGTGCTTTGGCTGTTGAGCGATCCATTCTTCTCGCGGCTTCGAAAATTAGGTCTCAAAAGATTACTCAGATAATATTATAACCACAGTATAATATAATTTATTAGTAGACTGTGATATAACCAAAGTCTCCGTAAGCATCAGGTAGTAGTTCA
Source organism: Oxystoma pomonae (assembly GCA_963921995.1). Taxonomy (NCBI): domain Eukaryota; kingdom Metazoa; phylum Arthropoda; class Insecta; order Coleoptera; family Brentidae; genus Oxystoma; species Oxystoma pomonae. The sequence continues at coordinate 84,550,951 of OY998166.1, read as the reverse complement.
TCTAAGATTCTAAGGATAACTCTTACCATTTTTTGCTGGATGGATAGTCTTGTACCTGAAAATTACGGCTAAGGGCACGGCACGGAACAGCATCCTAAAGATATGGAGTATTTAGAAGGTTCTGTGATGCATCGGGTAACCCCCACCATTTTCACATATATAATTTAGTGGAATCCCCTGACCACAAATCAACTTCTGTGCCTAATCTACCCAAGCAGCATTGTAGGTTCAGTAAACCAGTAGGTACTAAAGAAATCTTAACTTAATTAGGTAAAGTTTCTTTGGTTGGCGGCCAAAATGTTGCAAAATTTTGAGCGCTGACCAATCGCGCATAAGATTCAATATTTGTCTCAAAAACACAGAGGTTTTTTAAACATGAGAGTTTAGGACATTTTTGAAAAAAATGTCAATATTTAAAAAATCACAAATACAGATTTTTTGGCACTAAAACGTTTTAAAAAGTTTTGGGATACTTTTATCAGTTTGAAGAATTAAAAGGACATATTGATGTAATATTGTTTTCATTTTGTTTTCGAATTTAGAAAATTACTGAAAATCAACATATTTAAAAGATATGGTCGCCAATCGATATTTGACCTGACAAAAAGGATTAGAAATATTTCTCACATCCAATAGCTAACTCGATCATCCAAAATGCTGGTCAAAAATAGGTAAATTATGTCTATTGCGAATATCCAAAAAATCTCTTACTATAAAGTCAAACTACTTGGGATAAAAGAGCTACATTTTAGCTTTAAATTCGTCCCTCAATGTAAATAAAAAATGTATAAATTTTGCTGCCAAATTAGCCAATATTTGAACTATATTCAGACTAAAATAGTAATATTATAGCACTTATCGTCCCTAAATCTAACTAAAAAACTGTATAAATTTTGTTGTCAAATTAGCCAAAATTAGACCTATTTATTGATAATACTACTTAGGAAGAATTTTTAAAAGGTAAAAAAGAGGATATATATTTATTAAATACAATACCCCTCTCACACGTATCAGATCTAACCCAAGCAAGCAAGTTTTTAGGCTACATGTACTACGTATTATATATTATTGGAGAAAAAATACCTTACCTAATTAGATAAGGATTCCTTAATGATTGGTTTACTGAACCTGAAGAATCGTTCATACAAGGCATAGTCTTAGTCTTTGGTGTAATTTTTGTAACAGTCCTAATCATAAAAAAGTTAAAACCACTATTTCGTATGAAAGTGTTTATGCAATTCTTTTGATTATGCTTTGTCGTAGGTTTAGTTTAGAGACAAATTAAAAGCAAAAAACAAGTTGGTATAAGATACTTGTCGACAGTTGATAGACGTCTTAAGAGATGTCTAATAAGACGTCTTAAGAGATGTCTAATAAGACGTCTTAAGAGATGTCTAATAAGACGTCTTAAGAGATGTCTAATAAGACGTCTTAATAATAAGACGTCTTAAGAGATGTCTAATAAGAAGTCTTAAGAGATGTCTAATAAGACGTCTTAAAGATGTCTAATGAGACCTCGTCAATTTTTAAAAATATGCTATACCATTATTGCCGAAAGGTATTTTATTTTTTGGTGTGAACAATTGAAGATAAAAGTAAAAATATATATATTTTTTTTTCTTACAAATAGAGATTTCAGATGCTTTTTTGAGCCATATCAAGAGTTGCTTACCAAAATTCAATGATATTTTGACTTATCTCACATTTTCGAAGGACAAAAACAAATTGGTGACAGCGGTACCTACAATATTCGAACCTTGATACATACAATAAATTATTTTTGTTACCACTAATATGATATGTAAAATAAGGAGATATCCATAAGACCTCTTTAAAACGTTAAGTCTGTTTTCTTAAAAAAGACTTTCATAAGACGCCTCTAAGATATCCCCATGTCGTTAACCTAAGGAAGTAAAAAAAAGACGTCTTATGGACTTATCTTAAGACATCGCGTCGTAAATCAGACAAAAATAAGAAGTCTTTCAGACATCAGGTGCTATCTGTGTTGTGGGTTCCAAAAAAAATTGTTTCTATTAAACCTTATTTTCGTTAAATCAAACTAAAAGCATGGCTTTTTTGGTTACCGACGCACGGGTGCAAAAAAAGATATCTGTCCCTTTTTCACCCAAAATTAAAGAGAAATACCGGAATATTGAAAAAATCTAATTATTCTTGCCTAAAAATTAAGCCATTTCCTCCAGTTTTCCCCAAGTATTTATGAAAAAAATCATTTAAAAACATCGTCAAAATATCAAACTGTCAAAGATTAAAATGTCGTCGCAACAATGAACGTCATAGAGTAAAAAGGCACATTGCTATGTGTGTAAAGATGGTGTGATGCGAGAAGTGCTCTTCGTTCGTGATTTTTAAAAGTATTTTCCTGTGTCTCTTGAATTTTTTGATAAAGCTATTAAAAAAGATATTGCTAACAATTTATTGCGGCTATTTAAACTGTGCTTTTTTTACTCGCGTTTTTAAATACCCCGCTGCTCTCGTTATTTAAACCAACGATTGCAAAAAAGCACTATTTTAGCCACTAGTTGTAAAAACTACTATTAATTCTCCCCCTCTCACCCCCAAGCAGCCAAAAATAGTGAAGGTTCATCCATAAAAATTAATACCATAAACTCATGTTCTACCAGAAAAGGCTTTCTATAACTTTAGTTTTTACGCTTCAAGTTAACTGTGAACTGCGATTAGTAAGATGCGATGATGGTACGCACCTTTCAGTACCGTTTTAGCGGCAAAAGGTTTCTCAAATGAATAATGTTAATGCAGTGGCGTCGACTTAGTCAAGTAGAGGGGCTTCAAATCCAACAACTTATAAATTGGAGAGGGACCAATGCGCCAGGTTTCAGCCAAGTTTAAAACCATCGGCGATCTAGTCGAGTCCACGATTCGATTTTAAACTTGGATTTAAAGCAACGAAATAAACGGAGATAAGGCAATAGCCCATTCGCGGTGTCCAATCTCTGGTAGAAGAATCTTTTCGATTTTCGTGCTATTTTTTTCCGCGCGTGAATGAAAGTAACTCTTTTATGCCGCGAGTAACCACCAAAAAGATATGGCTAAATAAATAAAAATTGTTGAAAAAAACTTTCCAACATTATTAAAAATAAATATTGTCCACACAAAAAATCGCGTTAACTATAAATAAAAACAATATGAAATAAACTGAGGCTCTCTTGATATTTTATTGTGCTGTATAATTTTAATTTTGTTAACTTGTTTTTAAGTTTGTTAGTGTTTTGTTTCTAATATGACTTCAGGAATCAACCATACTGTGATAAAGTAAGTATCCGATTTTTTTATATATACAGGCTGTATTATTTAAATGGAACGGTGCTTCTAGTGGCTTTAGGGAAGAGGTTTTAAAAAAAGGTAAAATGCTTCAAACTGGAGGCTCAGGGCCTATCATCTATTTTTTTTGAATAAGAAGGAAAGTCTGTTAAAAATGACACCTAACGCACTAGTTTTTTTTTAAATATCTGTCATCTAAGTGTCAAAAATTTTAGAAAACTTATTTCTTTGTCAATTGTTTTAGCCTCAAAATAAATTACATATTTCTCTATTTACTAAGCGGAATAAAGAAAATTCCACACAAGAACATTATGAGTGGTCTATTTGGGGGCTCTCACTGAAGGCCCAGGGTCTACCAACATTTTTTTCCTGAGGAGGTACCACTTATGGCACCTTTTTGGAATGCTTGGTAAAAAAGAAACATCTGTCAACTCATGCGTTAAAAATTAAAAAATCTGTTTTTTGTCAATTGTTTTAGCTTCAAAATAAACTACATATTTCTTTATTTACTTTAAGTGGAAAAAAGAAACTACCATACAAGGATATTATTGGCGTATTTAATCGAATTTATTTTTTAACAAGCTTTCCAAAAAGGTGTGGTATTTTCTTTATTCTACTTAGTAAATGGAGAAATATGTAGTTTATTTTGAAGCTAAAACAATAGACATAAAAATATTTTTTTTTTAAATTTTTGACACGATGTTTGACAGATGTGAAAAAAAAACTAGTGCGTTAAATTTCTTTTTTAACAAGCTTTCCAAAAAGGTGCCACAAGTGGTGCCTTCTCATTAAAAAAAAAAAATAGTCGGTAGGCCCTGGGCCTCTAGTTCGGGGTCCCAATTTTTTTTTATCGTGGGCGCCAATTCCGCAAAAAATCATTAAAGATTTGTTTGTAGCTTTTTTTAAAACTTCTTCCCTAAAGCCGCTAGAAGCCTTTTTTATTTTTCATTTAAAGAATTTTTTTTTTCATTAAAAGAATCCACGCTGAATATAAAGGATGATTTGAAAGTGGATGGCACTAGAGGGGGACGTCAAGAGTTCTTAAACACTATTTTTTATTATAAATTATTATTTACATATTTTTAGTGCAAAATCACAATAAAAAATCCGTACAATATATTTCGAAAAAAAAAATCTGTGATTTATAGAATACGTACAGAGAAAATTTTTTACAATAAGTCCAAGTAAAAAAAATAAACGACACTGCATCAAAATCACCCTGTAGAGACGCTCCAAACGTTTCTAAAAAAAAATATATTTTTAATCATAGAGGTGGTTAGTTTTACATTTTGTTTAACTTGTTATGCACAGCAACCCCCAAAAATTGTTTACTACTTGTGTGAGGTAAGTGCAAACCAGTATCTATATGTGAAGGCTGTTATTAGGAAGTTTTTCTTATTTTTACTAAAAGTGAGAAATTTTAAAGACCTAAATGCAATATTTTGTGAAGGTGTTTGTCTGTATCAACGTTTTTGTGGGACACGATAACTTATCTTAAACTTCTATCAATTTGGCACAACAATTCTTTGGCACCGGGCGATAGGCTAATTAGTTTTTGATGGCGGTTGGGGTTGAAAAAAGATATGATAAGTTAATAATATCTATCAAAAAATGTATGGAGGGCTAATACGTGGCTGCTGGTACCATTAATATTTTTAGGTCGTAGGTACTAACCATGTAAATACAATATAACCTCTGTATATCTGACATGCACTTAATTAACTTACAAAATTTAAAAAAACAGGATGTTTGACTGATATTGCAAATTTAAGTTTTTTTCTAATAAAAATGGATTTGGAAAATATTTGTTTTCTTTATAAATGTGGAGGGGGCAGTACCTTAAAAAATGATTTAATTCAAAAATAGTAGTTAACATAACAAGCATGTTATGATGGTCATTACACGCGAAGATGAAGTTTTACCTACGACCAATGAAAATTTCATTATAAATATCAAAAATTATTAAATATAACACATCAAAACACTCTTAAGTACATACTTTGTATTATTTATGCAACATTACTGTTTCTAAGAGAATTAGGAAAAAAATTGTGACATTCAAGTTTTGAAAACTTCATAAAATTAGAAAATTTTTGAAATTTTTTTGGAATTTTGAAAATGTTTAAATTTCGTAAAATTTTATTTTTATTTTAATTTTAAAATTTATATATTTAATTAATATTTATTTTGTGAAAAACATGGAAAAATAGTTTACATTTTTATGTCAATCAGTGTCCTTATGAAAGAAAGTTTCGTCGCTTGACGCGACCTTTTGCGATTTACGTTTAAGCTTCATTATTATTGGTATTAGAACGTTCTTTAAACTAGTATTTTGGCTAACAGTGTTACCCCTTGCTTGTTTTTTTATTTAAGTTTCTTTTAATTAGTAACTTTCGTTTCAATTTTTTTTTAGTTTGTTTGCTTGAGATTTAATCCAGAGACCATTCTTTTGGTCAACTGATCTCCGACATTTTTCTAGCAGCCTTATTTTGTAGAATTATTGTTTTTTTTTATATTTTTGTATTTCCCAGAAAATAAAGACCTATTCTATTAAGTTGCCTTCCAACCAACCAAACTTGATGTTACGCCGAGGTGGAAGATTTTTAGGTTGCAAAGTTGATATGATTAAATACAAACGCAAGGATTTTATAGTGGGGAAAGAAAAAAACAACGAAAACTATCATGTTATGTTTACCGCAAACTGTTATTTTTGGGACGTTCAAAAGCACTATTTTTAACCTCATGAAAGTACCTTTACTTTCGATAACGATGAGAGGAACGATCCAAAATCAGCCCAATATTTATTTTAAGACACCTTAATAAAAAAATATAAAAAGTAAGCAGCCATTCAAAATGTTTAGGCTTTCCTTCTGAAATGCGGTAATCGAGTTAAGTGATATAATCCTATTATAGCAGAAGAAGAATTTTATTTTAACGCCTTTGCATATTTTTACCTAAAGCGGCCTTTACACAGACGAGCTTTCCTTTGATGTTCGAAATGCCGACAAACATTTACGCGAGCCTACATGTAGCAAAATGTTCAAGGAAAGGATCGCGCAAAAGCTCGTGAAAAAGCTCGCCGAAAAGCTGGCGGAAATGTTCGCGAGAATGGTCGGAAAAAATTTGTTTGAAGGAAAGTTGGTATAGAAATTTATTAAAAATTCAAAATATATATTTTTATTGGAAATCATTGAACTTAATTGAAAATAGAAAAACCAAAACTTAGATTTTAAATTTTAAAACAAGGTATTTTTAATAAAGTGCTTTCCGACAGAAAAACAATTCGATGCATAAATTTAATTTTTATCCCATAGGTAACCCAGGAACGGTCAGTTTATTTGTAAATTTTCTGGGGTTGTCAAAACAGGAAAGAGAGGAAATAATAATTAATGGCGCTGTGAAATTTAAAAGAGTTCTACGGTGCTTAGGGTGAGGGGAAGGTAAAAAAATAAGTCTTTTCAAATTTCAAGTTTTACAAATTTTTTGTTAAACCTCCCCTCAGAGTCCTAAAAAAATAAGTATTTACTCTCCAAAACGGTCCCTTAAAAATATTCACCTGCATTTTAATAAGTATTTACTTGGAAGGATATATTTTGTTTTCTTTTTTAATAAAACAAAACTAAAAAATTGGTGCTAGAAAGCACGGAGAGTCCACGATACAATCAATTATTTTGTTAAAAGGAAATGAAAATATCTCTAAAACTGTAGCTTTGAAAGATTTGAACCTTGTAACAAAATTTCACGATTTTAATACTAAAAAGTAATAGAAATACAATATAATTTTATTATTTCCACAGTAAACCATTAACAGGTGTGACAAAAATTACAAACTTATTTAGCACCTCAGACAGCCATGCAATAATACTGTTTCGCTTGCCGTCGGCTTTTTTTGATAAAATTTAAAGAAAGTGTTTTGGTGTCCCATTTTTAGTCCACCATACCAATATGGTATGGGGGACTATTAAAATCGTAAAATTTTGACTTTTCGTCATTTTATCAAAAATGAGTTACTAAGGTTCCAAAACACCTTAATCGACGAAAAAAAAAAGTTGTCTGTCGGTCTGTTGTCTGTCGGTATATACGATAACTCAAGAACGCCTTAATCGATTTTAACGAAATTTGGTACAAAAATCTTCTATCGGCTGACCATGACCTGTTTAACTTTTGGGTAGGGTGGTGGGGGGTTGAAGGAGGAAAATGTTGGATAAAATATTTAAAAAAATTGTTACTTTGAAACAATAGCAAGTAGCGATATACGATTGTCAGATTTAAGTTTCCATGAATATGAACTACAAATTTTGTTATAAAGTCCAAATTCGTGGGAGCTTTAGTTTCCGAGTTATCTGGAAAAACGTTCAAATATATTAAAAAAATCATAACTTTAGAAGTAAAGCAGCTACTGATATGCGGTTTTCAGATTTTGATTTTCGTAAATATTACCCAAACATTTTGGTAAAAAGTTCAAATCTTTCAAAGCTACAGTCTTCGAGATATTTTTATTTCCTTTCATCATAAAATAATTGATTGTATGGTGGACTATTTGCGCTTTCTAGCACCAATTTTTTAAAAGAATTAAGATCAGTGATGTAAGGTCAAAACTATTTGTATTCTCAAATTTAAAAATATGTTTTCAAAAAGATTCCAAAATTTTGCCCGAAAATTTGCTCGAACATTTACTTAAACAAAATGTTTGTTTGTTCTGTGTGGATTCTCCTAAACGCGATGAAAACAAGTCAAAAGATACTACATTTTTGACCTGTTTAGGTCACCTTTCGGACGAGGACCTATTTTATGATGGACATGATAAGAGAAACGCTGACATCCGTTGCGTACGTAGAGGTGGGACTTAACGTTACTGCCACAGCAAGGTACGCAACGCATATCGAACCTCCTTCGAAACATGGCATAAAAAAACTCAAAAATGTTGTGTTTTTCGGCTTTTCTCTAAATGTTTTAGATATAAGGGTACGGATGCGATTAAACAAAATGTTTTCTTTTGCACAATAAAAATGCTTGCCCTATAGAGTGTGAGTGATGTGCTGCATTTAGTTCTGCGTGGCAGAATCCTTAAATAAATACTAGATATAATAGTATAAGAGCCAGCGGCCGAATCGAAGATGTTTTAAAAAGGCTAGAATTTTGTAAACATATGTTTAAATAGTCGTTAATAAAAATGGTATTGACCTGCCAAACCCTACTGGGTTGCGTCCTTGAAAAATTAATTTTTCAAAATTCAAAAAAAATTAAAAATTATTTTGCTTTAATAAAGCTATAATTTTAATATATTTTATAGTGTCTACATCTGATATCAAAAAACAATGGACAGGCGATTTCGGTGGTTGAATCTCCGTGACAGGCGGGCATTTACTCTCTATATTTTATGAATTTCTGATGTTGCTGTAACAAAGCTACAATTTATAGATGTTTATGCATCTGTTGCAAGGCACTATGCAAAAAGACTGGCGATTCTGCTGGTTACAAGTGACTGATCGGCGAGTTTATTTTACAAAAGTTTGCAGGGGAATAATAGTGTTTATCACGGTTGTTTGAATATTTAAGGGGATAAATCCACTTTTACTTAATAGGTAGTTCTTTTTGTCTAGGGGGGGGGGGCTCGAGACTTGAAGTTAGGTCAGGGAGGGGGCACCTCAAGTTTTTTCTGAAAAAATGCAATAAAGTAAAGATAATTATAAAAAATATCGAAATTTTTAAAAAAATTTCCTAATGTAAACGTGACCGATAATGGCCTCAAAATTAAAAAATTTTAAGAAAACAAGGTACATTAAGACAGGAAATGTGCCGCAGGAAATGTAAAAAATACTGTACAATGTGCAAAAAATTATGTCGTAGGCAAAATTTTTTGTAATTAAGATAGGGATTAAGGCGCAGGCAAAAATGTTTGTAGAAAATACTGTAAATTCTACATAAATAAATAAATATTACTACATGGTTTAAAGTGTTTTTATGACAAATTACGCAAATAAAGTGCGGCCGTTCCATCATTAATATCACAATTTTATTTTTATTTATTAAAATTTTTTTAAAAAACTGCCCAATGAAACGAATGGATAAGCTAAATTTTTTTTCGTGTCATTTTACAATGATCGACATGACAGTTACAACATTTTCATAGGCTACTTTGATACGCAAAATCATTGTAGTATGTATTCAGTATACAGGGGAGAACTTTAACCGGAGCAAATTCGCTACAGCTTTAGACGTCTTTGAGTTTTTTCTGTGCTTTCCACTCATATTAAAAAAAAAACTTTTTTTTACCTCTTTTAGAGGATGAAACCCAACCCCATTGAATTTTTTTAAACGGCATGATAGTACTTGTAACCTTGCTGAAAAGCTCTTTTTAAAAGAAAATTGCCTCTACATTTTTTTTTTATTTTAACTTAAGAGGTACATAAGTTTTATTAAAAAAAAAACTTTTTTAAAAGAAAAACTCTCTCCTGTCAGTCACTTGTAACCAGCAGAATCGCCAGTCCTTTTGCATTTGTAGCTTGGTTACAGCAACATAAAAAATTCATAAAATATAGTGAGCCTGTCACGGAGATGCAATCACCGAAATCACCTGCCCATTATTTTTTGATATTAGACGTAGACACTATAAAATATATTATAATTATAGCTTTGTAAAAGCAAAATAATTTTTAGTTTCTTTTTGAATTTTGAGAAATCTATTTATCAAGGATGCAACCCGGTATGGTTTGGCAGGTCAGTACCATTTTTATTAACGACTATTTAAACATATGTTTACAAAATTCTAGCCTTGCTAAAGCACCTCGATTTGGCCGCTGGCTCTTCTACTATAAGCGCAGATGCTAAAATTAAAACATAAAAATTGCATAAAATTAAATTAAAATACGTAAAAACATGTTTTTTAATGAATTTTTAAATCTTAAAAAAAATAGATAGAAGATCCCACACACTTTTCATGTCCATTCCAGAGTTTACACAACAAATAAAATTGCATATTGTGAGGTACCTTCTTATTATACTTCTATCTAAGTGATTTACAAGCGATTGACCAGTGAGGAGCGGTTTTAACCGCGTATTATTCTTTTGGTAATTGATTTTTGGTAGTTCACAATAACCGTAACCGAACGCACCGTTCGCTCGGATGGAACGATGAAACTGACTGGTTAGAAAATTTTCGTAATAGCGCCAAAGGCAAGAATTTTCAGCTTATCAACCCAACCTATTAATTTCAATGGTAACACAGTATTTTTTCAAACAAAACCCTGAATCATCTTTAAATATCATATCCAAAGACATAACTCACCTTCAAATCAAGATTCTCATCGAAGTTTGTATTATAAATTTAAAAATCGCTATTTGAAAATATACCCCTCTCCAAAACTAATGACCGCAACCCTAACTGACCTCCCGAGCATGGTCATCTTTGGTCAAGACCAAAGGTAAAACAGCTGATCAATGACGTCACAATTTCCCCTATTTTGGTTAAAACCGGTGTCGCTTAGAGGCATTGTCTTGACCAAATATGACCGGTCATAATTAGTCAATGGCTTATAAATCACTCAAGACTATCTGTTGAAACTCTATTTACAGAGCTGAAAAGTCATGCGTACCTCAGCAATCTCGAAAATAGTATTTCTTTTAGTATCTCCGCCCCTATCGGTTCATTTAAATAGTGCTCTTTTTACAAGCGTGATTTTAAAGAACGAACGCAGCGAGTTATTTCAAAACGCGAGTACGCAAGTTTAAACACTATATTTTAATACCTTCATCAAATAATTTCAAAGACAAAAAAGCACACAAAAAACCTAGAAAACAAAAGCATTAATGTCGTCACCGAACGTCCCTGAAGTTGTGCGATTTTTTAAAAATGCAATTTTGGCCTTATTTGTAATCTAAATCTAAATTTGTTGTGTAAGTGTCCATTGATATAGTCGTCAAATTTTGAAAAAATTGCAAGGGGTGGGGAAAGAGAGGTAGTTTTGTTGGACGTGGCAAAATTATGGAAAATAATGTGAGAGTTCCGTATTAATGTGAGTACCTAGCTACTCAGGTAAAAATATGTGCTGTAATTACCTAATTAGATGCTTAATATATTTCAAAACGGTTTAAAAAAAAAACAAAAAATTAGGGAGGGGGTGCGCTAAAAAAATTAATTACTTTATATTATATGGTTTGGGAGGTATCAAATTGAATGGAATGGAGCGTAGGATCCTCGGTAGAATCTTAAAACGGTTTTTAATTAATTTTTGCAAAAAAAAATAATAGAGGGGGGTAATGGTAAATTGGTTAAAGTTCATTAAAATATAACTTGTGGTATATCAAACTGCGTTAAATCTAAAAACAGTTTTTTTTTTTCAATTTTTGAAAAAAAAAATCAAATTTTGGAAGGGTCGAGAGGGGATTACTAGATTAGTCTTATAAAGTATGGCTTGTGGGGCATCAAACTGAAGGGTACTATAGGTGGTTTCTAGTACAATATTTATCACAATGTACCCAGGTGGCACAACGTCAATTTAGTCCAAAATTGCAATTTTTTTGAAAAATTAAGAAAAAATTAGAAATTTTTTATTTAACTCTCTCAAAGGTAATCTGTACCAAGCTGGTAGTGAGTACTATAGTTGGTTCCTAGTACAATATTTATCACAATATACCCAGGTGGCACAACGTCAAGTTAGTCCAAAATTGTATTTTTTTTGAAAAATTAAGAAAAAATTGAAGATTTTTTATTTATATCTCTCGAAGTTGATCGGTACCAAGCTGGTAGTAGGTACTATAGGTGGATCTTAATACAAAATTTATCAAAATGTACCTAGGGGGTACAAGGTCACGTTAGTTTGAAATTTGTGTTTCTTTTTTAAATGAAAAAAAAAATATTTTATAATCTCTCCAAACTAATCGGTGTCAAGTTAATAGAGGGTACTATAGGTGGTTCCAAAAGCAACATGTAGCACAATGTTGTAACACATAGGTTTATAAAATAACTCATTAAATTTAATAGGTTTCTATGATTACACCGTATTGTATAAGTACATTGTTTATGAGACTTTTGGGAGATTTTAGGATCAGCTAGACTAATAAAATTTTAAAGGTTTCTATAAACCTCTTATTTTATTAATAGTTTGCTATGGGTTTGTAAGAACACAATTTTTTATAAGTCTTCCTATAGATTCTAGAAAGCTCATAGTATTTTATAGGTTCCTATAATAAATTTAAGATTCTTTTATAATCTTACTTACTACATGGCTAAGGCCTTTGAAGCAGACAAATCCCATACAAACTCTGTTTTTTTTTCGACCACCCAAAAACTATTCACAAAAGCTATAGTAACTAACAAAATCTAATAGAATCTTATCAAAGTAATAAGATTTTACTTGCCTTAGTCTATATGCCCTTTGAAACAAATATTAAGTCGTAAAAAAAAATTTTCGCGCAGCTGAACTTATAACATCTGAAAAAAAAAACTATAATCACATCATCTGTAGTAAATACTTCTACAAAAAAAAATGTTTTTTGCTTATGAAATTTGGAAGAATTTTATAAACAATGCATTAAAGTAACATCTCTCCCATAGCTTCTGGCGACAAATAAGTACTTATACCAGAACCATTTTCTATTAGATATGTAGAGCTTGCGCCAGCCCAAGGTGTGTCATTATATTATAGTGGGTCAAGTCGTCTTAGTTGATAGTTTAGGTTAGGTTATATTTTAGTTTGACTGTATTAATCCATAATATATTATATATATATATATATAATATATTTATATAATATAATAAACCTTTATAAGGTATTGTCCAATTAAAAATCATAAAATATTGTAAACTTTTATAAATTGACTGGTGAAATATGATGAAATCCTATGCGGGATTTGTGTTTCACTTTTACTAGTCAAAAATTATAAAGTATCATAAATTTATGTGAGCTTAGATCATGAATTGTTTGACGTGTTATTTTTTATAAACTTCTATGAGGTTCTTTGGCAGGGTAAAACACACACTGGCAATGTAAAGTAAGTGGTCTTCTGTATTCATTTAATAAAACCGTAAATTCTTTATTTACGTTGAAACTATTTGAAATCTACAAATTGAATATCTTACAAAACGTTTATCCGATATTAACGAAATTTCATGGTCGGAGAGGACAAGAAAAACCAAAATTTAATTTTAGTAAATTCTTACTTTTATGTATTTAAGTGTTGTAGAAAAATGCTTTATCATGGCTTTTCCAAACTAAACAAAAGGCATTGGGATTAAAGGAGAAAGCATTTTGTTAACATTTATGTAAAAAATTATTGTGAATTATGAACCAGTAAAGCTTTTCATTTCGGTTAGACGGGACAAAAAATACAATAATTGAAAAAATATAATTTGCTTTAGGTCCGAAAGTGTTTGTATATTTCGGCTTCTTTACATACCAAGAAAAAGTGTTATAGTGGTTTTATGATTTGGAGTTATTTCAAGATTTTTAACAAAAACCAATAGATTGTTAAAGCGTTTTTCTTTTTTTTAATAAAATTACATTTTCTTGAAATGGCCCATTTACTATCCAAAGTCAAAAGCCTTGCTGCTGAAAACACTATACAGGGTGGATTCTTTAAATGGAACGGTGATTCTAGTGGCTTTAGGGAAGAGGTTTTAAAAAAGCTAAAAACGAATCTTTAATAATTTTTTACGGAATTTCCTCCTATGATAAAAAAAATTTAGGGGCCCCCAACTGGACGCCCGGGGCCCACCAACTTTTTTTTTTTAAGTAAGGTGACTCTTTTAACTTATTTTAATTTATTATTTATTTATTTTATTTAACGCACTAGTTTTTTTGACATCTGTTAACCAATGTGTCAAAAATTAAAAAAAACTGTTTTGTTTGTCAATTGCTTCAGATTCAAAATAAACTGCATATTTCTCTATTTACTAAGCGGAATAAATGAAATACCACCTCACTGAAGGCCCAGGGCCTCCCAACATTTTTTTTCATGAGGAGGTACCATTTGTGGCACCTTTTTGGAAAGTTTCTTAAAAAAGAAATTCGATTAAATCATTTTTTTTGACATCTGTCAACCCATGTGTTAAAAATTTTAAAAAACCTACTTTTTGTCGTTAAGGATGGTTGAGTCAAAAAGAAAATCAAGGTGTGCTTTGAATCTATTCCTGTTCATCTAATAAATTTTAAAAAAGTTAATTATGCTGCGCCCCCAAATGGGGCGCTAATAATATCCTTTTGTGGTAGTTTCTTTATTCCACTTAGTAAATAAAGAAATATGTAGTTTATTTTGGAGCTAATACAATTGAAAAAAATAGGTTTTTATAAGTTTTTAACATAAATCGAATTTCTTTTTTAACAAGCTTTCCAAGAAGGTGCCACAAGTGGTACATCCTCATGAAAAAAATGTTGGTAGAATATGGGCTTTCAGTGAGGGCCCCCAGATGGACCGCTAATAATGTCCTTGTGTGGTATTTTCCTTGTTCCGCTTATTAAATAGACAAATGTGTAGTTTATTTTGAAGCTAAAATAATTGACAAAAAAAAAGTATTTTTAAATTTTTGACACATTGGCTGAGAGTTGTCAAAAGAAACTAGTGCGTTAAATTTATTTTTTAATAAGCTTCCCAAAAAGGTGTCAGAAGTGGTACCTTCTGATTTAAAAAAAAAAAAACACTTGGGTGTCCCAAATTTTTTTTATCATTGGCGGAAATTTCCTAAAAAAATCATTAGAGATTCGCTTTTAACTTTTTTTAACACCTCTTCCCTAAATTCGCTAGAAGCACCGTTCCATTTAAAAAACCCACTCTGTATATATTTCTGCTATATTTGAAACAATACATTTTATTAACATTTTTTTGGCCATAAAACAAAGAAAAATTACTAATTCCAATATTCTATTACATGGTGAAAGTTGACAATTACTTCGTTTATTTCTTATTTATAATAAATGAAATGTTTGATACAGGGAAAGAATACCCCGTTAAGTTTTTTAATTGAGTTGTATTAGTTGGGGGGCATATGGACTTCCGTGGGTTTTTTGATGATGATTTTATGAAACCCTTTTTAACCGGTTAGTAATGGGCCACTTAATATCACCCTTCCTGTGAACAGCCTCAAAAGTGCTGCAGTTAAAAAGTGAGGTTAGGACGAAAAAATATTTTTTTAAATCTTAACGGTTTGACCTACAATAATGAAATTTGGTGCTCCTATTGGCCTTCTGGCCAAATTGTATTATAAAATTTTAAAAATAACATTTAATGCATCTAGGGGCTGGTAGAGGGCGAAATGTGTTTTTAGATTTTTCCCTGTCTCTCCTGAACGACTTATCCTGCACACTTGAAACTATGTGGTTTTGTAGTACAACCTATTGACAATCAGCCTGATATCACAAAAAGTTTTTAGCCTGTGAGCGGAGGGCCCTGAATAGACGTCATTTTTTTGACAATTTCGAAAAAAAAATCTATTTATGCAAACTTAACTTAAGGGCATCGAAAATTTATATAAATCGGTTACTTATAGACCACTCAATATTTCTCCACCTATGAATAGTCTCAAAAATGTTGCAGTCCAAAAGTGAGGTTAGGGTGACAAAATATTTTTTTTTAATCTTAACGGTTTGACCTACGATGATAAAATTTGGTATGGTTGAAATATTTTTTAATATCATGTTTATTGAAATTTAAGAAATGCTAATATTACTTTTTCAAATATTGATATTTCGAACACATTTTATAAAACAAGAATTTTTATTTTTAATAGTTTTTTTTTAATTTTCGCGTATTTTCGCTTTAAGTCGGGAGCAGTCGTTGAACGAATCAGGACTCATCCATCGCGTTTTACGATCGAAGACTGAATGAAGATTTTCTAAAGTTTGGAATTAATTAGAAAAAATCTTTGTAAATTTTAATATAATATATTATAAAAAAGAAAATAAATAAAATTATATTAGGTTTTATTATGGTGACATTTTTATTTTCAAAATAAATTTTATTAAAAATAATTCTTAATATAATGTTTATTAAAATTTAAAAAACGCTAATATTACTTTTTAAAATATTCCTATTTTGAAAATCTTTTGTAAAATACGTATTTTTATTTTAAATAAATTGTCTTTTTTTTTTAATTTTCGCGTACCGGTCCACGTCGGGGGCAGTCATTAAACGAATCATGGCACATCCGTCGCGTTTCACGATCAAACACTAAATGAATTTTTTTTAAATTTGAAGTATATATATAATTCATCATTTTAAAAAAGAAAATAAATAAAATTATATTAGGTTTTATTATGATGATATTTTTTATTTTAAGATGTATTTTATTAGAAATATTTTTTAATATAAGGTTTATTAAAATTTAAAAAACGCTAATATTACTTTTTAAAATATAAAATATTTTGTAAAATACGCATTTTTATTTTTTATAAATTATATTTTCGAAATTATGCGTATTTCCAGTCTTTGTCGAGAGCATGCCTTGAAAAAATCAAGACACCATCCCTCGCGTTCCACGATCGAAATCAGAATGAACCTTTCTCAAAATTTGGAAGTTTCTTTGATTTTTTTTTAATTCTAAAATCCTATACTTATATTGTCATATTTCTTTTTAAAATATATTTTATTAAACATTTTTTAATATTTTATTTATTGCAATTTAAAAAACTCTTGTACCTATTACATTTTAAAATATCTGTATTTTAAAAATATTTTTTTAAATAATTATTTTAATTTTTAATAAATAATATTTTAAGCAGTAAAATTTTAAAAGTTTATATTTTAAGTTTTATGTTGATATTAAGAAAGGGTATTTTCAGTTTCTATCCTTCAAATTTCGCGATCGAAAACGAAATAAAGTTTTTTTAAAATTTAAACATTTTAAAAATATTTTTTGTTAAATCCAATAACCTATTTATTACGAGAAAAAAAAATATTAAATTTATTTTTGGATTAAATAAGCAAGCATTTTAGAGCATTAGAATTGAATAAATTAAGTATATTAAAGTTTAATAAATGCATATTAAAAATTATATTTATATTTTACTTCTTAATTATCAACATTATTACATACAATGGTATTTTACCCTTCAAACGTTAAAAACAAAATAAATTTTAAACTAGAAAATATTTATATTTGTTTAATTTTTCTTAATAAATATATTTTAATGTTTAAAATAATAACCTGAATTATAAAATTATATTTGAAACAAAAATCTCCAGATTTTTAAACGTAGTAAATTTATATCTTTAAAATATAATTTATTAAAAAATACTTTTTTTTCGTGTAGAAGCAAATTTATTAGATATTTTTGAGAAAAGACTCAAAAAAAGGCCAAGAAATTCCAACTTTAAAAAGTAAACAAAAAAGTAGGGTTATACCTCAAGTACGAGGTGGCATTTTTTGTACATATGGTATTACCATAATAATCCTAACGTAATTATAAAATAATAGGTTTCTATATTTTAACGTTTGTTTTTTGCGACTAAAATTTACCTTTTTTCATTATAAATCAATTCGGCAATTTAATACACTTAATTACTTAAACTGATTAAACTTTCCACTTTTATTTTCTCGCTTTTATTTGTAAACGTCGGATACCCGCTGTTTCTACTGGGAAAGCCATAAATTGAGGTCAGTACTTTTTTTTGTGTTTTCTTCTGCAATATAAAATAAACATTTATTTGAAAATTTAATTTTTTTGTTAGGTACAATACCTACCTAGTTTAAGCATCTGAGTTCGTTTATAACATAAATCATTGTCCGAATTTTACGAGTGGATGAATGCTGAACGGATTTAAAGTACATATTGTTGCACACCGCTGCTATAAATATTTGCCAGAATTATTAGACATTAGATTAAAGTTCATTTTCGGGTTTATCGGCATTCGTATCCTTATCTCTATCGAGTCGATCTTTCGAGCAGGTGTACTTTTAAGCTAATGGTGAATACGTGACAGCTCCAGCTGATCAAATGCGTCAAAAGATCGTTTCATATGCAGGGACGGTCGTAAGGTTACGACTCCCTTATCGTACCTAACGAGGTTTTCGTGCATTTAATCAGCTGGAGCTGTCACGCATTCGCCATGATTTTAAAAGTGCACCTGTTTGATTGGTCGACTCGATAGAATTAGGGATACGAATGGTGATATAACTGAAATTAACTATAAGTGTCTATTATCAATTAAATCTTTAATAGTAGTTTTAACAACTAGTGGCTCAAATAGCGCTTTTTTTCTAAAAAAAAGCACAGTTTAGCCGCGAGTTGTTAACACTATTTTTTTTAATACCTTTATAAAAAATCTAAGAAAAACAGGAAAATACTTTTAAAAATCTCGAACGAAGAGCACTTCTCGCAACACACCATTTTTACACTATAAATCAAGGTGACTGATAAATGAAATAACAATGGTGGTTTCCATGGCGATGTGCCTTTTTATTCGGTGACGTTCATTGTTGCGACATTTTAATCGTTAACAGTTTCATATTTTGACGATATTTTTAAAAGATTTCTTCGTAAATACTTGGTGAAAACTGATTAAAATGGCTTAATTTTTAGACAAGAATAATTAGATTTTTTCAATATTACTACTTTCCGCTATTTCTCTTTAATTTTGGGTAAAAAACTAACCGAAATCTTTTTTTGCACCTGTGATCAAAAAACCAAAAAAGCCATGCTTTAGTTATCTGCAGACAGTTACTAAAATTATGTTTTTGATGAAGGTATAAAAAAAAGAGAAACTCTAACCTTTGATTATATATAAACGCTATAAGATATTTAACGCTATTAACGCTAATAAAGCCACCCATATTTATTTATTTATATAGCTTAAACGTTAGCAGGGGCCGTAAGCTCCCAAGGCACAAAATCTTGACCAAAACTTTTTTTTTATAGCGAAGGAAAATCTTTGTAGACACCGGCCTCTGACGGTCTGCCGAATGTGGGTGCCTGCGGACTAAACCTCTCTACTGCAGATTTGGTCGAAATAGCGGAACCATTCTCAGGAATATATCGTCACTATTTTGGTCTCTTAGATGCGTTCGTTTTCGTGTTTTGATTCTATTCTTATCATATCGTATCCCTGATTCCATTTATCTACGTGTTGTATCATTTCTTTGAAGAGATTCTCTATGATCATATTCTCTATCTGTAGATCTTGTCTTGTGGTTTCAAGGCAGTTCTCAAATCTTGGATAGTAAATTAACGTATGTTCTGCATCATCTATTATTTGACAGTACCGAAATATGTTGTTCGTTTTCCCTATTCGCTTTGCGTATGCCCTGAAACATCCATGTGCTTCTGTCATATAGAAATCCAATTTTTTGTGTTTACAATCTATCCATATTTTAATGTTGGGAATAATTCTTTTCGTCCATTGTCTTTTTTCGGTATTTCGGTCCCATCTTGCTTGCCAGGATTCAAGTGTTTTTTTTTTTGCAGTTTCTTTGATTTCTTCACAGTGGCCATTTTTATCTTCGCATATACAATTTTTTCGACAATTAGGGCTATGGGCGGGATTCCTACTTCCCTTGATATCGTTCGGTAGCCGCAGGCTATTCTTAGTAAGGCTTTCCGTTGCATTCTTATTAGGATTCTTTGCGCGCAGTACTGGAGTACACATCACTGCATCATATATCACGATTGAATGGGTTACACTGTAAAGTAACTTCCCCTTGCTCCTACTGGGCCTTTTTATGTTGGACATAAGCCTTTGTAGTCCATCGAGTCTTTTAGTTGCCTTTTTAGTGGTTTCTTCTATATGCTTTCCGAATTTCTGGTGTTCACCGATGTGGATTCCAAGATATTGTACGCTCTTTTGCGATTTTATGAGGATAGTCCAAAATGTAGGGCTGGAAAATTATTTGCACTTTTTTTTTTAATATTTCACAAAAAACGTAAAAAAGTTCAAATATTTTGAAAAATTTTAAAACATCATTGATTGGAACAATTTTTGTTTTATTTTGATCAATTTTTGCCAAAAAATGACACTTTTACCATAATTTTCCTAAGATTTTCGCATGCGGAGCATTTATGACATAATTTTTACAACAAATCTTGCCCAACATTAATTATTACAATGTAAGTTTAATTTTAAATAATTTTTAGCCATCCATATACAAAGATTGAAGACTATGAAGCCAAGCATCAGAAAACAACTGCCCTTTCTCCCAGTTTTGACCTAGTCTTATCTAAAATGTTAATAATAATAATAATAATAATAATAATAATAATAATAATAATAGTAATACTAATATGAGTTTAGGATTTCCAAATTAAATGTCTTTCCAGTTTTAATATGTTTTATTAAGTAAATATTAATATTTTTACTTTTATTGGTAAAACTAATCAGTGATTTAATGAATAATTTTTAAATTTTGATTTGAATTCCATTCCATTCCAAAACTATATTATCCCCGTTCAGAACTCTTGGTAGGTATATCTTCAAGATATTTCACGCACAGGAGTGCCAAGTAAGGTTCCCATGAATCATAGAATCAATGGGACGCATAAAAAAACGTTGTAAATTACAACAACTAAGATTCTTCCATGCTGAATTTTAGCCGACTAGTGCTTCAGGAAAAAAAAATGTCTAAGAGTTGCTTTTTGTTCATGTTGATAGCAGCTAAACGGTGGTGTTTTTCGTTTCACAAATAAATATAAAAGTCACTTTTTGGATGATGGATGAAGGATTTTTGACAAAAGATAAGTTGATTTACCCATTCACTGCCATATAATTTTTGATTTGGCTTGCTGCAGTCTG
The DNA here is from genome assembly GCA_963921995.1 of Oxystoma pomonae. Lineage (NCBI taxonomy): Eukaryota > Metazoa > Arthropoda > Insecta > Coleoptera > Brentidae > Oxystoma > Oxystoma pomonae. The sequence continues at coordinate 84,529,933 of OY998166.1, read as the reverse complement.
TGACTATTTTTCTAGGCTAGTTTAAACCTTAGATAATCACCACTCAAAGTTTCCTATTCACCTTCATCCACATTTTTTTTATGCAATTCGAAACGTATGATCAAAACTGGGAATCGTAAAATAAGTAGAAAAACCGAAATATGTTCGGTTAATGTTGATAAGGTTGATGTTGAATTATTATACCCCACACTTTGCTGATGATTTTTAATAGCCATTGAGTATACTTAATTTCATTGTACGCAAGTTACAATAGGCGCGTTTCTGCGAGCTTACCACAGTTACTAATATTCTCTTTTTCCAAATGCATTCGTCTGAGAGAGACCCAGCATACCAGGAACATACCGCCTGAACACCCTTCGACCCCGCTGTCTAACTACCTTTTTGAGATAGTTATCCCCTGACAGATATGCGGGGTCGAAGGGTGTAAAGGCGGGTATTTTTTGTGATGCTGGATCTCTCTTAGACGAATGCATTTAGAAAGAGAAAATAATAGTAACTCTGTTAAGCTCGCAGAAACGCGCCTTTTGTAATTCCTCTAATTTATTTAATGGAGATATTTAGCATTATTGAGAAAAACGATAGACATTTTTCTCTTGATTCCAAATACACCCTATAGGTTAATATTTCGTTTAACCGTTTTTGCGCTATTTAAATTTAAAGTTTCATTCAATTTACATTACCTTGATTGTGGGTTGCCAGGACTTCTGCTGACATGACCTAAATTAAACTTAAATAGCGCAAAAACGGTTGGATCAGATATCAACTTATAGGGTATATTTGAAATCAGGAGAAAAATGTCTATCGTTTTGGTCACCAATATACAGGGGGATCCATTTAAAAAAATTCTTTGCAGTCATTTTGACAGTTTGCAAACGTCTTTTTTTTATATATGCATATCATAATAGAGGTAAAATCCTTCAACTTTTATATTTGAACTTTTTTGTATCTTTAGAATCAAAAGTAGTAAAGGCTCCACTAATTCTAAGGAACAAATCCTGTACGTAATGACTAAATTAATTGTTTTTATAGACTATTTTTGTGTTTTCCTGACTAAAATACTGTATTTCTGGTGTACTGTACATTACTTATATTTATATTATTGTAGATTTCGTGTACTGTGTCGCAATATACGTAATTTTTCATTCCAGTATAGCTGCTTGTTGATATTTCGATTGATATTTTCTAAGATTGTCGAAAATCTGAATTTTTAAAAAAATGTCATCGACGCCCTTGGCAAAATCCTATAAATTCAATAACTTTTGGCCCTTCAAAATACCCGAAAAAAGTTTTTTCCAAAAAACGACCTTTCGGCATTTTGTCAGCACATATAAAAGTGTTTTTTGTTTTACAAAACAATGATGACATTGATAAGGTTAATGATGATGAGGTTGATAATCGAATCTATAAATATTATTAGTTATATTCTTAATAAGCAACCCGAAAAATCTCTACATACCAAGTTTGAATCGGTTCAAAAATGACAAAATTCGCCATTTTGGATTCGCCATTTAAAATTTAGAAATTTTGACTTTAAATCAAGCAAATCCATTAACAAATGACAAAATTCGCCATTTTGTATCCGCCGTTTTGATTTTTTATTTGAAAAAAAGTTTAAAATGTATTTTCACCGAAGCCAAATACCAAATTTGAAGTAAAGTTAATGGCCGGAAAAGGTTTTTTCCAAAATATGACTTTTCGGACACACTGTGCGTCACACGTCGCGCATCCAGTTGACTGTGCATTGATTTACAATGTCAGTAAAATAGCGATATAGCGTTAAAAAAAAGGTTTTTTTATTTCCATCAAAAATAGGTTATTAGGATAAAAAATAATTAAATTCAAAAGTTGCGATGGTTTCTGTCTGTTTGTATAACTCAAAAGCCACTAAACCGATTATTATCAAGTTCGGCATAAAAATTCTTTGGCAAATGGCGATGAGGTTTTTGATGGCAGCGAGAGACTGTAAAGACGGTAGGCAGAGCCCGAGAAGAGGGGATGAACGTTTTTTAAAATCTTAACTACTGAACTCCAGCAGCTAGCGATACACGGCTTTGCCATTTAGAAAATAATTACAGATTCAACAAAAATATATTTTTTTAACATTTATTGTCAAAATTTTCGCCTGCGCTGCCTTTAAGATAGACTTTTGGCAACGAATGTAGAATTCTTGATCTACCCGAGGGTTCGTCTTTGCACAAAACTTGCAACCGCTCGCGCGCTCCTGTGAAAAACCCTTATACCACAGTATAATATAATCTGATAGATAGACTGTGCTTATACCTAAATCAACAATATAATATCACTTTGTTTATCATGTATATATTACCAAGTGAAGGGGGTCTGCTAACTAAGTACTTTCTACTTATTACTTGGTCATTACTGGCAGCTCGGATAGCAAGTAAAAAGTACTATTTTTTTTTATTCGTGTTTGCTGGGAATCTTTTAGAAATTTTAGGATAAAATCGTATAAGGTAGATCCGTTGAAGTAGTTTTAGACAGTCAGTTCTGCCCATGCATAGTGAAATTTTACTAGTATGTGATTTAGTTGTTCTTAGCTAACAACTTCGCAGAGATTCCTTTACAAAATGCAAGCGACTATTTGCTCACAATACGAATTCAAAATAATTTTTCTTTCCAGTGCTTAATTTTTTTAAATTTTCACGACATTCTGGAGAACTTCGTTTCGCATGAACTTCTAGTAATATCGAGTTTCCGGAGAACTAAAAGGATAAACCTTCAATGGGTCACACTTTACGCTCAAAACTAATTATTTGAAACTCAAAACTAGTTATTTACACTCAAAACTAATTATTTAAATACTAAAAACCACTCAAGCACTTCTGATGTTCAAATGCACTAATGCGCACTAAGTGTATCAATGTCTTTTTTCAGCTTGGATAAATTTAAAAGATAGCGATACAACCAGTGTGCACCGGTGAAGCAGAAGGAAATAGCTATCTTAGTAAGTAGCGAGGCGTTTTTGGCGTTGAAATTGTTTTGAAATATTTAAATATGACCCCCCCTCTCATCGAGTAGAAAAATCTCACTGTAGGTATTCAAAAAACTTTACCATCCCTTTGTGTTCCGCTCCCCGAAAAAGAATAAGTTCACTTAAACTGTTCAAAAATATGTATAGATATACAATGAGCTTCAGGCTACTGCGAACATAGGGGGAACCAAGTCCAATTTACTCTCCGTGCCGTACGACCGAAGTGGATTCGAAGCACGCTGCAGTGTTATCTTTTGGAAATTTACTTTGTTTTTATTATTTTGTTTTATTTCTGCCTTGCTCCAGAAACAGATTGGTAAGTTCTTAAGTGAAATAATACATTTTTAAAACTAAAAATGGATGTCCACGAAGTTGCCGGAAAAGTGCAGATGATCAAATGGTACTATCAAGGCAGACCATTGAAGCTTATTCAAGAACTTTTTTTGGAGAATTTTGTAAATCGCCCAGAACCTAGTTTATTAAAGATTTATAGGTTTGTGCAGAATTTTGAAAAGTTTGATTGTGTAGCGCCAAGAAACCCACTGTTTTGAATGACGAGCAGGAATTGCGAGATGTGATGATTTGCGCAGCAGTGGAGGAAAATAGAAAATGTTATCTAGCCACCAAATTGCCGAAGCAGTTGCTACGTCTTCAGCCACTGTCTTACGTGTTCTCAAAAAGAATGTTTATCATTCTTACATAGCATCAAAAACGCATCAAGTTTTTCCGGAGGACAACTATCGTATGGAATTTTGCGAAACAATGATGGAAAGGGCTAATCGTGATGAATACTTTCTGAGATCTATTCTTTTCACAGATGAAAGCACTTTTCCATTATTGCATCGTCATAACGCAACACACGTTCGATATCGGTCGAGGGAAAATTTGCATTTGTATTTTGACGTAAGAACACAGTATCCCCAAAAACTAAATGTTTGGGGGGAGAGGTATTATAGGTAAACACGTAATTGGGCTAGGCAGTTGTTAGGTGTGAGATTTGGTGAAACATGGTTTCAACAAGATGGTTGTCCCGCTTACAATGTTGGCCTTGTTAGGGAATATCTTGATAATGTATTTCCTAATCGGGTTATAAGTACACGAGGAACTATTTTATGGCCAGCTCGATCATCCGATCTTGCTCCTAATGACTTCTATTTGTGGAGTTATATCAAAAATAAAGTTTACGGGCATGAAAGGGCTAATAATTTGGAAGAACTTCGGATTACAATTGAAGAAGCTTTTCAAACTATCACCACTAACATGCTTGGAAACGTTAAAAGGGGTTTTTATAATAGACTCGGATATTGTCTAGCCGAGCAAGGAGGACTTTTCGAACATTTGCTCTAATTTTTTTTTGACTGGGAGAATCTTTTTGGTTTTTAGAATGTATTATTTTATTTTGAGAACTTGCTTTTATTTTGTTTCTGCTTATTATTTTCATTGTAACACGTTGTCAAGGATAAATCTGAGCAGTTGACAATAAAAAGTTCTTATTTATCAGTGACAAAAAATAAGAAAATTACGTTATAAAAATTTGCGTATTTGTTGAATTCCGGTTTCATTGACTACGCTCCACACAGCACCGTGGTTAGAGGCGTACTAAATACTTAACGCAAGTCACGCAAGTGGTGATCGCAAGCCTGAGTATTGGTTGCTTCACTGATAGGTGTGCGGTGTCCCTGCAGGTACGTACACTGGCAAATTGGACTTCTTCCGGCCTATGTTCGCAGTAGGCTGAAGCTGTCTGTATATTATGAGATGCAGACCATTTTCTGAGAACCCGAAAAAATTTACAGGTTGTATTTTTATAATGCGCCCGAGGGGCCACTGGTCCAACTGATGATGTCGCTAACATTTATTTCCCTGTAACGTCACTTTTTTTTAATCACTGTGATATATTAGGTATACGTAAAAAAATATCACCCTGTACTTGTTATGTATAAATATATACTGTAATAATACGTACCAAACAACCACACAGAATTAGGAAATTCCAAAACACCGTCGTCACGCCTCCTAAAGTAATTAAAAAATAGTTAGTTAGGTACTTAGGGAATAGGAGGTAAGTTAAGTAAACAACCTTTCAAAAGCATATTCAGGCAGACTTCTAATTTTAACTTAAATAAGTTTTTGTAACTCTTCGTATGGCTAAAAAATATTATTTCATTTTAACTTGTACAAAAGCATATAGTGTCATCTAGAGATAAACAAAAAAATAATCGTAAAATGCAAAATTATTACTTCCGCGCACGTGTCGGTTTTCATTGATGATAAGATCATTCGTAAAAATTGGACAAGAACTAAAAAAGCTTTGCTCATCGAAAGAAATTCTTTTTTTAAACCTGTGTAAAAATATTTAAAAATGTTTAACAAATCGTGAAATTTTGTCTTATGTCCATTTGCATATTATCATATATATATTTAAATTTGGTGCATTAAACTTGCCTGCTGATATATGTAGTATTCTTAACAAAAGTAAACACGGAAAAATAATAATATTATAATCTAAAATTTTCCATAATAGCATTGACTAATAATGACGTAGCTTAGTCAACCTGAGAAATGTATGCTACATTTTTATGTAGATTCGCCACCATGAAAAGCTTATTTATCAAAATAATACTACCGGGTCCGATAATTTCATATTATTATTATTGAAGAGCCTAAATATCCCGATGTTCTAATTATTTAGTCCAATATTAAGCCACATAATTTGTTTGCACAGTTGATTTGACAAACAAACATTACCATACGGTGGCAATATTTTATCTTTAGCACCTTTATATGGGTTTTATTATCTGACGATATGGATTCAACGAATCACTGTCATTATTTTTAATATTTAAAAGCATTAATTAGTAACAAACGCATTCAAATATTACAAACAAATTCCTAAATAATCAAATCTTGCTCACTGGGGGCCGATGTGTTGAATTTTGAGTGACGTCACGTTCAGTTTCATCCAATAGGAGTAATATTTTACGCGTCGTTTTGCGGTACATCCAGTGATCAAGTTGCTGCGACGTTTGTAAAAAATAAGAGACCTCAAGGTTTACCCTCTTGCCCAGTTTATTTTACTTGGATGCTATACCCGTTGCTCCCGCCTTTAACAGTGGGATTTACTAAAAAAGTTTAGTCTATTTTAAAACGGTCCTAAGTTTAAGTCAAATTTTTGTTTTAAGCATTTTAAACCAACCCTCCTTGAGTTTTAGACATAGTTTGATTTGTAAGAAGAATTTTTTTATTGAATAATCATCTTAACACAATCTTTTGTTGGATTTAAAAAGAAAGTTTGAATTTAGAAAAAAAAAGAAAATTAAAAAATTGAAACCCACGCGGGGTTTAAATAGTAAACACTCTGTAGAACAAATTAAAGTTGGGGCTATATGTCACTATAATTAAAACTTACCCTTGTTAATTAATTTTTCCAATTAATACTTGATGTCACACAACGATTTAGATGGGTAATAATAAAATAAATTAATTTTGTATATGTTTAAAAGGTGTTTTATTTATGAAATGTATTACACACCTTAAATTCAATTTTTTTTTACATTTCGGTCACTGTCGAAATGTCAGTTTCAAAATATAACCTGCGTTCAAATCACAAACAGCGATTCGGATCTTTTACCTCTGCTTGTACCTTAGCTTGCACCAACCTTTACTGATGAAAGCTACAGCTTTGAAATGAGTGGGCTTTGAGTAAGGGAAGTTTTCTTGATTGAACTTTTAGATAATTTTAATGTTTTAATTTCAGTTTGTTAATAAATTATTAAAGTTGTTCTGGGCTTTTTTGTTTGGTATATTTTTCGTGCATCATCACTTTCACTTATGTTCGTTTTTCCTGGTAGTGCCCTCATAAATATATTTTTTTGCTGAAAACGGGTCTAAAATATGGCGTTTTCTGGACATTTGAGGTGTTTTATTGGTTAATGAACAACTTGGTATATTAAATAAGGTAAATTAATCCTTGTAAAAATGGTTACTTAGGGAAATTATAAACGAACTTATTACCAATTGCCACAAAACAATCCTTTCTGGGGGCTATAAATTTAAACCACCCCCCAGACGTGGTCTAAAAAATTACCAACTTAATAACCTCAAACACAGATAATGAAGCTATTATGTGCCAAATTTTTGGAGTATTCACCATTTCCCATTTGGAGACCTGTCAAAAAAAAATTAGTTTTAGGGTATTTTCTCCTAAAATATGGCATATTTTGAGAAAAAAAAGCAGTTTTCCAGTGGTATTTTGCAATAACAATACAAAATAATGAATAACTTTGTGTCTTTTCTGTATGGGTAAATTGGTTTTAAAATTTAGTACCCCCCACAGGTGTAAATATTTAGACCTGTGGGGGGTACTTTTTAGATCTTAATATCTCACTGTAAACGTTTATTTTTACTTTTACTCATGAAATTATGTAGATTTCTATTACAATTTCACTTTTTTTTTAAATCACCCGTTACATGCTGGATGGCCATGAGGTAATTTTTTTAATGGAACAACCTGTATATTTTTTAAAATTTCGATAGATCTTTCTTGTCTGATTCCAAAAATATACCATATGTTACCATTGTCTTGAATGGTCATTGAGCAGAGTCGCGAAAACGTTGCCATAAGAGTAATGTGTTGAACAAAGAACCACCTAAACTATTTTTACTTGGTTAACACATTGCCCTTATGACAAATTATTTTTGATTTTACTCGAGAACCGTCAAAGATAAACCCAACATATGATGTATTTTTGGAATCAGAAAGAAAAGATCTATCAAAATTTTATAAAATATACAGGGTATTCAATTAAAAAACCTAAACCTCATGGCCACTCTGCGCGTACAGTGTGATTAAGGAAAAAACTGAAAATGTTACAGAAATCTACCTAATTTCATAAGCCATTCATTTATCTTTCTGTGACAAATAACAAAAAGGTTTTCTCAAGTGGAACTTTATAAGCGGTCACCCTGTACATCCTTCGACCCCGTATATCTGTCAACAAAAACTATATCAAGGAAATAGTTATATTTTATGGACAGAGCGGCGCAGGGGGAGCATTTTCTGGTAAGGTTGATCTCTCTCAGAGCGCTGGAATTAAAAGAAGAGAACAATAGTAACTATGGTGAGCTCACAAAACATTTCTATTTGTATCAAATCCTCTCGAGTAAAATATGGTGTGATTGATCTTATCAAAGGCTTTTAAGTAATCAATCAATGCTAGAACAGTCAACTTATTTTCATCAGATCCCTTCAAGATATCATCAAATTATCATCTGTCAGACAAAAATTAAATATATGTTTTAAAATAGGCAGAACAGGCCTGCAACACCTTAATAACATTTTATGGATAAGACAAATTTGTGTATTTAATTTTCAGAACAAAGAATATCTAAAATCTCGCACTCCATTTTTAAGTTTTTGATTTAAAAAATTGTCAATTAGTTCTTTCTCTGGGATGTTCTTTGATGTACATTTATTTACAAAAAAGTTGTTTGTATCTTCGGGATTGCTCAAGTTTTCTGGTATTGAAAGTTTTCCCGTAGAGAAATGATTCCACTCGTTGCGTACATACGCAACGATTGCAATCAGCTGGTTTGTCATCTCATCTGCTAAACAAGCGGGCCTCGTTCAAAAAATGTTATAAATAAGTCAATTTTATCTTTGCTTCTAGTAGTCCGATTTCAAAGATTTTTTTTTATTTGAAAAATCTTCTGGAAAGGTCATTGCTTGTCACTACTTATTTAGTGTGGCATTCATAGAATTATGGGTAATTTGAATAAAAAAAAATATTTATTTTCATTGAAAAATTAAATTTGAATGAATCAATGATTTGACAGCTGAAGAACAAGTCAGAAGTCAAGTTAAGTAAGTTTGAATCAGACCTTAAGTGATTTGAATTGAGTCAGAACAAAATTTTGTAGGTATTTATGGTTATTAATGGAACATTGCTTGGCTTCAGTGAAATGAAACCTAGCGCTCACCACGTTGTGAAACCTAGCGCTCACCGCATCGTGAAACCTCGCGCTCACCGCGTCGTGAAACCTAGCGCTCACGGCGTCGTGTTACTGCCGTTGCCCTTTATCATGTATGTATGGTTTTGCTCAGTGTGCAATGGAGGAAAATGGCGCCAGCAGACATGTATAGCCATCCATAAAATACTTCTGAAAAAATCAATTTTTTTTTTCAAACAACGTTTTCATTTTTTTTTTTTTAGTTGAAACTTCAATTATCTATCTTAATGTGAAAACCGCGTATCGCTAGCTGATAGGGTTCGTGAATTACAATTTTTAAAAAAGTTTAATCCCCCTCCTACTCTCTTGACAACTCCCCACCACCATCAAAAACTAATAAGCTCTGCGTCCGGTGACAAAGAATTTCGGTGTCAAATAACTTGTTTTTAGTTGAAATAAAAAAAACAAAAGTCTTACAGAAGCTTCCAAAACAATAGTTGTCAAATAAAAAAATTCTTCTTATGTAGTTATTTGTCGCCTTTTTGACAAAAATTTGCAGTGGTGGTTGGTGTTTTTTACAGGTAAGTTTCTTTTCTAGTTTGAGGGTGAAATTATAATACACATGTGATTTGATCCGCCATTTGGGTTTAAAAAGTATCAGCCATTTTTTAGAATGCGATAAAAAATGTTAATGATTATGCCATCAGACAACAAAATCGGTCTTAATCAGATATTTATTCGGTGGTTATCTTCATGAGATCACCCTGCAAACAAAAAAAAAACTCATTAAAATCGGACCATTAGAAGGAAAGATAGAATATTTCCTAAAGATGGCAGCCATCTTTAAAGGCCGGTATTTTACACGGATTCAGAGGTGGCTCTGGATCTAAAAAGTTGTCTTTTGCCATTAACTTTCTCTAAAAGTAGCATTTCTCAATAAAAAAGTGCTTGGTTTTTTCGATATTAGCGGCGCGGCGTACCCAAAGAAATTAAAATAAGTGTACCCAACGTACTAACGGGTGTCCCATAAGTTTTGGCACAAAATAAAAAATCGTATACTTTTTTTTAAACTGTATATATTTTTTTAATAAGTTGATTTCCAGTGAATATAATTTATCTATTTTAGTATATGCAGCGGTCCGTGTTCCTCAACAAGCCGCAACTTTGTTCGGACACCTCTTATAAGGGTCAAGGCGGTGGCAATATTAATTTCTCTGCACTTGATTAAAATTCTGCGGCGCAGTTGGCCTTCATTTTGAGCAGTCCAGCCTCCGGCATACACTTCCCTTGACAAGTGGGCCCAAAAGTCTTCAATGGGGCGAGCCTGGGGCAAATTAGGAGGATTGTCATTTTTTGGTACATATGGAATATTATGCTCTTGAACCCAATTTTGCGTTTCCCTGGCATAATGGCAAAATGTCAGGTCGAGCGAAAACATAATTTCGTTTCCAGCATGATGTTCTTGAACAAACTCTGCTAGTTAATGCTTTGCCTCGTACATGTCCTATATATAGTCTTGCTATACCCCTTTCGGAAATTGTACACCACACTAAAACTTTTGTCGGCGAATTTGGATTTTTCTTTGAATCTTACATTGTCCGAAGTCTCGTCGGTATAAAATCCTTGATTGCCTGGAATTTCTGCGTTTTCACAAGTGAAGTACTCTTCATCATCCATTATGATAGGTTTGTTCGCAAAATGAACACGTCGAAGAGAATGAAAACATCGGGGTATCCGGGCAAGCTGATTAGGGATGTATTTTGGACATTTTTGCCTTTTGCGGTATTCTTGACCATTTCTGCTCAAAATTCTACAAATAGTACTTTTTGAAGTTTGTTTTTTTCTCGCTTCCTTACAGACACCCCGACTTTGTTTTTAGCCAACCTTACCAATCTTTTGCACTGAGGGGGGGGGGGTGAAAATCCTTGGTCTTCCACTTTTCGGGAGGTTCATACAAAAAATACCATGTTCGCCTTCGAATATGGTTCGATAAATGGTTCTCCTTTCGCACTATTTCAGCTTTGGGCATTTGCCCAACCAAATTATAAATAGATTTTCTTATTTCCAATTTGTAAGACAGTTTTTACAAACTGACTTAAAACATAAATATGTCAAATTGAAACCTAGGAAACCAGGAAACTTTTGTTACCAAAGCCAACTTGGTAAGTCAGTTAGGTATTTCTTTTGAGCTCCTTGAACTTTGTGCCAAAACTTATGGGACACCTGTTAGGTAGGTATAATCAAGTTAGCCTGGAAAATATGCAGAGCCAAAAACTCTTTTGAGCGCAAGCATGGACTGCGTCTGGCAGGCCTGATTTTTTAATTATTTTGTTTATTTTTCAAAATTACTTACAGATTTTGGAATCCTTGGGTCATTATAATAGTAACTCATAGTTAGATGCAAAAATTGTTATGGTTTATGGAAGTAAAGTACTGCAACGTGATGACCGTTATTACTAGCTTCTACAAAAATATTATTTATTAAGAAATAATATCCAATATTTGTTGAAATTTCTAAAATTATCTATAGCCTTGTCCATTGTTTATTACCATTTTATTTTATGGTTGGTTAAACATCTTTTAACTTTAAAGATGCATTTTGCAATTACAACAGTGCACAACCACAAAATTTGAAGAAGGAGGGGGGAAGCATAAACTTTCTTAGATATGTAGAGGGAGGTCCAACAAGATCGAGAATAAGTCCAATTAAACAGTAATTGATCACCGGATTTATCTGTGTTCTTGAAACTCATACGATTCGGTATTTCTCTCGTGCGATGGCATCTATAGCGTTTACGTTTACCTCCCACGGTCGAGGGTCGAAAAGCAGTTTAGGAAACGATACATTTAAAGAAAACCTCTTTAATTGAGTAAACGTCACTAGACTTCATGAGGTGACATACAACATTTTCGTCCCATAACATGTGCTGATCATTCGCTCTAGATCAAGAATACATCCAGAAATAATAATAAATATTTGTTTCTTTCAAGCAAGATTTATTTGACTTAGTAAAATTTATTTTGGCCTAAATATATATTTGTTTGGTTCAAATAAATATTTGTTTGGCACGTCTCAAACTCTCAAACTTGAAGAATATTTTTTCTTACATAAATTGGGGTCTTTTTGTTAAAAATATTTTCGTGAGGCTTAATCTTCCAAATCTTAGTCATAAAGACTCTAAAACTTTTTGTTAGATAAATCCGGTGGCCTGTCTTATTGGACAATCCTGTATTCATATTTTTAAACGAAACATTTTTTAAAGCTGATATTGAATTTGGTTAGTAAGCTAGCTGGTGTACATTTACTACCAACATTCTTCAAATTTGGTTAAAATAAATCAGTTTAATTTATTAATAAATTAAAAATTATAGGCGAAACAACAATCGTGAAGGCGTAAAATAAGAGTTGGGAAGGGGAAGGAGGGATTGGAGAGTAAAATAATTTTTAAAACTATGTTATATTAGTCTATTAATGTTAGTTTGGTATAATACGAAAATATTGTACAAATAAATAGAATAAATCTCGAAGAGTGATTGTGCATTTTAATAAACTCTTTACGCATTCGTACTGTGAAAATCAAGTAAATATCCTTCCTTTTTGATTTATGCAATCATCGCACGAACGAGGTCTTTGCCACTGCTGTCTATTTATTCGCAGTGATTTTATTGTACAGGGTATCCAAAATTCCATGGTTTTAAGGGGTTTCGAGTTCTGGGAGCTTTTTTACAGCAGAGTTCGAGTGTTAAACTTGATTTTATCTGTCTCTTTTAGTTTTTGAGATATAACCCAAAATTGGTATTTTTATTATGGAATGACCCTTTTTTATTTTATATTTAAAATTAAATTTTCTTTAAAATGATGTACACCATGTAATATATTTTTTGTATTTTTGATATTTTTTATTGTATTTTTTAATTTTTTATTATTATAAAACGTGAGTAAAAAAAGTAAATAAGCTAGCTAGATATAGTAGCAGTTATAAAAATAAATAAATTTTAAATTAAAATACAAAAAATAAAACACAAATTGTGATACGTTATTTTAAAGGGAATTTTAAGAAAGAGTAAAAGTCACAAGATAAAATCCAGTTTGACGGTTTTTTTTTAAGCAGAATTCGCTTTAAAAAGTGTACAAAAAAGCCATTCACACCAAACAGAAATTTTCACAAATAAAAAGTTATTAACTGCAAAAGCCCACATAGCTCGAAAATGGTTTGACATAGGGCGAGTTCGTAATTTCATCGATTGAGTAATCGATGCATCAAACAAGTTCTTGAAACGTTCCGATGCCATCAAACGCGTTCTTTTGGATTTCCGATACAATCGACTTGATGCCAACAATTGCAATCGGCTCTGGACGCTGATGGCTACTAATGGATGGATTAATATCATAACCTCAAATTGTGTTTTAGTTATTTCTGATTTTTTTACAGAAATTTTTTTGCAATTTGAAATTTATGATGGTGCCCTTTAAGGATAACGGACATTTGACTATTGCACAAAGTTTAATAAAAAACTTAGCAGTACCAGCGTTATTATTGCACAAACATTTGGAAGACTGGTAGGAATTTTTAGAAGACACATTTATAATAGGAAGTATACAATGAGCTTCAGGCTACTGCGAACATAGGGGGAATCAAGTCCAATTTACTCTCCGTGTCGTACGACCGAGGTGGGGTCGAAGCACGCTGCAGTGTTATCTTTTTGAAATTTATTTTGTTTTTATTATTTTGTTTTATTTCTGCCTTGCTCGATAAACAGATTGGTAAGCTCTTAAGTGAAATAAGACGAAGCAGTTGATATGTCTTCAGCCACTGTCTTACGTGATCTCAAAATTAATGGTTATCACTCTTACAAAGCGTCAAAAACGCATCAAATTTTTCCGGAGGGCAACTATCGTCTTATGGAATTTTGCGAAACGATGATGGAAAGGGCTAATCGTGATGAAAACTTTCTGAGATCTATTCTTTTCACAGATGAAAGCACTTTTCCATTATTGATTCGTCATAACCCAACACACGTTCGATATTGGTCAAGGGAAAATTTGCATTTGTATTTTGACGTAAGAACACAGCATCCCCAAAAACTAAATGTTTGGGGGGATATTGTAGGGGAACACGTAATTGGGCTATTTTTTATTGACGGCAATTTTAATGGTCCTAGATACTTGGATCTACTGCAGCAGCATATTATTTCAACTGCTAGGCAGTTGATAGGTGTGAGATTTGATGAAACATAGTTTCAACAAGATGGGAATATCTTGATAATGTTTTTCCTAATCGGGTTATAAGTACACGGGGAACTATTTTATGGCCAACTCGATCACCCGATCTTGCTCCTAATAACTTCTATCTGTGGAGTTATATCAAAGATAAAGTTTACGGGCATGAAAGGGCTAATAATTTGGAAGAACTTCGGATTAAAATTAAAGAAGATTTTCAAACTATCACCCCTAATATGCTTGGAAAAGTTAGAAGAGGTTTTTATAATAGGCTCGGACATTGTCTGGCCGAGCAAGGAGGACTTTTCGAACATTTGCTCTAATTTTTTTTCTGACTGGGAGAATCTTTTAGGTTTTTAGAATGTTTTATTTTATTTTGTTCCTCCTTATTATTTTCATTGTTACACGTTGTTAGTCTAATGAGCAGTTGAAAATAAAACGCTCTAATTTGTCAGTGACAAAAAACAAGCAAATTACGTTATCAAAATTTGCGTATTTATTGACCAAATTCCGGTTTCATGGACTACATTTCACATTGCACTGTGGTTAGAGGCGTACTAAACGCAAGCCGTGAATGGTGATCGCAAGCCTGAGTGTTGGTTGCTCCACTGATAGGTGTGCGGTGTCCCTGCGTGTACGTACACTGGAAAATTGGACTTCTTCCGGCCTATGGTCGTAGTAGCCTGAAGCGCTCTATATACTACAAGTTCATAGTAACATTAGCCTGCATTCTGCACAACTTTATCCTTATGCAGGATAAATTTTACTTCGAAGCCGCACGCTTATTCTTTACAGCCCATGAGGTGAGGTGAGCTTACTTTCACCACCTATTTTCACGGGGAATAAGCGTCCAGAGATGAAAGATGGGTTCACCTGGAAGAGCAGAATAGGCCACATGAAGAACTTGTTTTGTATTAAGACATAGTATAAAGCATAGGTTAACATGGT
Organism: Oxystoma pomonae; assembly: GCA_963921995.1. Taxonomy (NCBI): domain Eukaryota; kingdom Metazoa; phylum Arthropoda; class Insecta; order Coleoptera; family Brentidae; genus Oxystoma; species Oxystoma pomonae. Next base: position 84,514,826 of record OY998166.1, on the reverse strand, counting down.
ATTTTTGATTTGTGTCATAGAACTGGAATAGTGTGTTTATTTGTATTATAGAGGTTTCTCTACAGAAATAAATAAAATAGATTGAACATTCCCAATCAAGTTCTTCTATTTTTGATGGGCTCATCTGCTGTTCAACCAAATGGTGATATCGGTGCCAACGTTTAGATGAATTTGAGATGATTTTAAAAACTTGCCCATATCAAGTAGGGGTTTCAACCTTTTAACTTCTTAAAAATTAATCTTTATTCTTGAATTTCAATATCTAAGTTAATTATGATCTAAGGAGATTCACTTCGTTCTTTTTAACGAATTAGAACTAGCTATAGGCGAAGTTTTCCGGATGAAGCTGGTTTTTTGACAGATGTTAGTTTATCCCTAGATTCGTTTGTAAAAAAGTTTATCTGGGAAAAACGATTCCACGCTTCCTTCCTCCGTCATCTTTGATTAATGATATAGTGCTCTTTTAGAATTACTGCTATTGCTTTCAATAATTAATTTTTCACGTTTTTGTACCGAAAAAAAAAATTATTTCTTAAAATCATGATTGTCAATATTATCAATTTTACGTGTTTTTTTATTCACGAAACCGTGTCAACTCTTTAAATAAAAACATGCGGACAGTCGTACCTAAGAAGTAAAATTTTAAAAACTGCGAAATTGGCCTAGAGCGACCCCTGATCACCAAACTTTCACTTTTCCAGGAAAGTTATTTTTTTTTTTTTTAATGTAATTAATATTGTGTTGTATGAGTGTTTGGTGGTGGTGAAATCCTTAATCAATGCTGAAGAAAAGAAAATTATTTTGTAATAAGCTATCCTAATGGTATAGTAAAATTTTCATAAATAAGGGGGGTACCTTGAAAAAAATCTGGGGAGGCCAAAATTTTTATATATATGTTGTTGGGGAGGGTCTAAAAGTAAGATTCTCAGGTTTGTGTTTTTCCCACTCTTCGGGAACCATCCGCCAAATGTGCAATTGAAGTTTCTCAATTTCTATTGGCTGTAGGCGAAAAAGTCCAAGAACAAAAATATTCGGCATAGAATTTTTAACATTTTTGTTGAAGTGCTCAACTTCCTGTAGTTAGTTTCCAAAAAGTTAGATGGCGCCGAAATTACAAAAAATCAGTTTTAACGTATTTTGACCAATAAAAAGTGATTTTTTTAAAACTTTAAATAAAAAAGTTTTAGATCTCGGAAAAATCCTATATAAACAGTCTCTGAACTAACGCGACTGAAAGTGGGTAAAATTCTTTGAGAACCGATTTCTGGGCATGCATGAAGTCGCGTGTTGTGGATTATATATTATTATTTATAGTAAGAGCAGTACAAATGAAGTATCAAATTAAAACTTGTGACGTGCACTACACAAATGACCTGGTCTGTCGGCATGAAAATTGCCGAAAGTATCTGACAGACTGACATTTATTGTTTAACCTGATTTTTCGTAACTTCATCGCCCTTTATCTTTTTAAAAACTAACTACAGAGAGTTGAACCTGTCATAAGAAATATTGCAAATTTTATGCCAAACGTTCTCGTTTCCATACTTTTTTGCCTCCGACCAACACAAATAAGGAAAATTAATCAGTTATCAAGCTTTTCAAAATGGCGGATAGTTCCCGCGGAGTGTGGGAAACATAAACTTGAGAATTTTACGTTCAGGTTCCGGTTTTTTTTCGACTTCTAATAACAATTTTACTACTATAAATTACGGAAAACCATTTTTTCAAATTTTGACCACTCCCACCCCCCCCCCCTGCAACACTTTATAACATTTTTGCAACGTCTACTCTCTCCCTTTTGGTACTCAATAATACTTCTACCTACCCCTCCAACTTCTCTTGACGCGTTACCCAAAAGGGCTCGATTATCGGTACCCGACTAAATGTCAGTCTGTCAGACACTTTCGGCAATTTTTGTGCCGACAGACTAGGTTATTTGTGTAGCGTACGTCACAAGCTTTAATTTGATACGTCATTGGTACTGCACTTACTATAAATAATAATATATAATCCACAGCACGCGACTTCATGCATGGCCAGAAAGCGGTTCTCAAAGAATTTTACCGACTTTCGGTCGCTGTATTTCAGACGCTGTTTTAAAAAAATCACTTTTTTTTTGGTCGGAATACGTTAACTAAAACTAAATTTTTGTAAATTTGGCGCTCTCTATCTTTTTGGAAACTAAATACAGAAGCACTTAGACAAAAATGTTGCAAAGTTTTTGCCGAATATTTTTGTTTTCAGACTTTTTGGCCTCCGATCAATAGAAATAGAGAAAAATCGGTTACAAAGATTTTTCAAAATGTCGGATGGTTCCCGACGGATGGGGGGACATACAAACTTGGGAGGTATACTTTCAGACCCTCCGAAAGAACATACCAAAAACTCAGCCTCCCGGATTTTTTTCGACCTCAGATGACAATTCTTGACAATATTGGGACCTGTAGCCACCTTCAAAATTTTAATAGTTCAGGAGTTTTAAGAGTGAATTTGAATCCTAAAAACGGTTCGCTAACTTATCCAGATAAACCGCACATCAAAAATGAACAAAATTTTGCACAACGGAGGCTCCTCGTATCCCCCACAGACCATTTGCGTTAAAAAAAAATATATATCTTGTTTTTATTTAGCTTTTTAAAATAATCGATTATTTTAACCATGAATTAAACAATTTTGGGATACGTAAAGTTATGTAAAAAAAAACTGTAAAAATTATGCAAAATCTGTGAAATGGTTCCGGGATAATGCTTTAAACTTTCACCGTACAAAATTTGATACAAATTTGATTAACAGTTTTTTAGTTTAAGTAATTGGAAGAATCGCATTTTTTATTCAAATTCACACTTGCACTTGCACAATGCAAAAATTATTCAAAAATTAAAGGGTCCTAAAGATGTAAAAACAACAGATCAAAAGATCTTGAGTGGAATAAAACGAAAATTCAAACTTGGATGAGTATCCCACAAGGAACACACAAAGGAGCAAAGCGAAAAGAGAAATGATCCAATGATGTTTCGCCCTGGGCAAGCAGCGTGGGCTCATCAGTGATTCCACTGGTCATCCTTCCCAAACATCATTCAACACCACCATACACTTTGATTTCCAACTTTGAGTCACTCACAAATAGGCATCGGTCCGCATTGGCACTTATCTAAGTCACCTGATACGGGTTCGTCCTGGCGTGTTAATCTTTCCAATAGGGTTACGCTCCTATGGCGATTAAAACAAAAAAAAGTTAAAAAACCTCTGAATTAGTTACTTTAACTGAAAAGAAATCTAAAAACAAAAGATCAAAAGATCTTGAGTTGAAAAAAACCAAAATTCCAACTTGGATGAGTATCCCACAAGGAACACATAGAGGACCAAATCGAAAAGAGAAATAATCAAAGTTGGAAATCAAAGTGTATGATGGTGTTGAATGATTTTTGGGGAGGGTGACCAGCGGAACCACTGATGAGCCCACGCTGGTTTCCCAGCGCGAAACATCATTTGATCATTACTCTTTTCGCTTTGGTCCTTTGTGTGTTCCTTGTGGGATACTCATCCAAGTTTGAATTTTCGTTCTTTTCCACACAAAATCTTTTGATCTTTAGTTTTTGTATTTCTTTTCGGATGAAGTAACTGATTTGGTGGTTTATTAACTTCTTTTTGGTCCAAAAGATATTTCAAATATGTCAAAAACTGTCAGACTCACAAAATTAAAATATACTTTATGAAATTGGATTCCAAAAAGTTGAAGTCTTTAATATTCCGAATATTAAAGGCTAAAACTAAAAAATTACGGTTGATTAAGAGCGATTTTTGCAAATAACTCAGGAATGGTTTGATTAACATAACAAAAAGTTACTGTCAATAAAATTCTGTAAATTATTAGCCTCAGTAAACGAAAAAAATTATTTACCTCGCTAAACGAAAAAAACGAAAACAACCAGCAGAGTCGAATTCGATAGGGTCAACTGTTACTTAAAATGCTTCTCGCACTTTATAGGGATACATTTCCTAATTACGGGCCTGATCTATAAGAAATGTTTGTCATAAAACATATCCGCTCTGTTGTGATCTCTCTTACTTAATCTCTCGGTATTTATTAAATTCCATAAACTACATTAAAACTTGTGTTTAAAACAAACATGTTGGCTGTAAATGGGTAATTTTCAAAATTACCATGGTTTGTTCAACTTCCTGTATTTTCCCATAGAAAAATTTGTCAAGATTAAATATTTTGTTACGGTTGGCCGGATTTTATTTTTTTAAGTGAATCCACTTAACTTTCTATGATATACAGAGTGATTATAAGTTCCGTAAAAGTATATTATGCTAAATATCCAAAAAATTAATACTTTAAAGGCAGATCTTGCTGATAAAATTTATTTAGTATTTTGTTTTTAAAGCTGGAATCCACACCTCGAAAGTTTTAAATGTTTGACACTACAAAATAGTAGTATCTACAGTATAAAAAAAACGTGAAATGGATAACACAACAAACACTAGAATACCAAAGTTTTTTTTTAATAGTGTTTCTTGCTAGTCAGGTACCATTTTATTTTTGACAGTTTTTGTTAAAACTTGAATAAAGCGTTATTTTTCCTCAAATTTGGGTAAATAAATTAAGGAGCAATTTTTTTTGCACACATGTGCAAATGAGATATATATCTCATATTTTAGGTTCTGCCGACAGCGGAACCTGAAATATGTATCTTTTACATTTGGCACCTGCCAGAACCTATGCCACATTAGTTCAACCCTCGGGATTTGTTAATATCAGTAGGTAGATATCAATCAAATAAAAAAGTGTTAACAAATTGAACCAAAAAGTAAAAAATAAATAATTTGGTAGATCTCTGTTTACTAAAGCCTAGTTTTACCAATAGCGTTAATGGGCACATAATAATTTCAGGTTTAATCTCAGGTTTAGGGTACAAATCTAAAAATTTAAAAATTATTTTCAAATACAAGCTTTTATAAAATACAAGGTGCACTAAAAAGTAAAAAATAATGTTTAGCATTATGATATCATAATAATAAAAGCGATGGGCGTATTATAGAAAGTTTGGCCATTTCTACTCGATAAATTTATATTATTGATTATAGTATGATTGTTCGCAAAAATCTGAATTCACTATAAAGCAGAGAAATGCAAGGGTAAGTAAATCCAACCCAACTCGTCCCAAGCTACCATAACCTAAGTTTTACTTTGCGCCCATCGGTTTTATTGTTATAATAACAGAATGCTAAGAATTATTTTCTACTCTTTAATGCGATTTATATTTTATAAAATCTTGTATTTCAAAAGCTTTTTTTATACTTTTTATATTTTTTAACTTTTATAATTATACTCTAAATCATCCCTTTTCAATGTGCCATATTGAAATTTTCGCATCTAATCAAAAGTAATCCCCTTCCTTAAAAAACCGCTGTATACCAATTTTGATTGAAATCGAACAGACTAAATCTTTTTCCTCCTCCACTTCCTTTGTTAGGGGGAGGTGGGTACCTGATAACACCATATTATTGTATTGTCATCGGAACTATAAACGCATACCAAATTTGAAGACAATCGGATGTATGTAAGTGAGTTAAAATTGGTTACCAAAAAGAGACCAAAAATCGTTCATCTTGAATGTGCCAAATTGAATTTTTAAAATCTGATCAAAAATTCATAGTCCTTATCCCTAAAAACCCCCGTATACTAATTATGGTTGAAATCGGACAAACTTAGGCGTTTTCCCCCCTCCTCTCCCCGCATAGGGAGGTGTCTAATAATATCATATTATTGTATTGTCAACGGAACTATAATCGCATACCAAATTCGAATTTAATCGAACATCTAGAAAATTGAGTTGCAAGATTTGACCAGAACATAAAAACATACATACATAGAGGTGAAGTTAAATAAAAGCTTGTAAAAAAGCCATGGTTTTGTTGTTTGCATCAGTGACTAAAATCCTGTTTTTCATAATTGTAATCTTTTTACCAAATAATCAATCTCTTTCAAACAACCATAATAATTAGTGGTAATAGGTAATTATAAGTTGGTTATTGTTCGCTCTAAACTTTACATACACGACAAACTATTTAACAAAATTAGTTATTATAATTATTCTCGGGATTATTAGATATATTAAACAAACAAAAATTGGTTTTTGGTGAACTAACCAAAGATATATTTTTAGCAAACATAATAAATCTCTTAGCATTCTCTCAAAAAATCTAATGCTAGCCGCAGGGTTGAGTTTCGCACTAGTTGTGCTCATCAGTACGACGCTTTCATTTACTAGTACGGAGCTTAAGTTGTCAAAAAGATTATTTTTTGAATAGGTAGGATATCAGTTAGGGATAAGAAAAATTAAGAGCATTTTTTTTAAAATCGCTGCGTCAATTAGTTTTTTAAAATTTTACCTTGTTTGTGAGTGGTTTTGAAACGAAAAATAGTTGTATCCTGCATATTATATAAGCAAATTAAATCATTTGATAACTAGAGAGTTGAGTTTATTTTTTATGGACAGGCAGGCTCTACTACTTATAAAAAATAACAAAGGTAGAAAACGCGGTCCTTCCTTGGTTCCTAGAGAAGAAAATTTTCATTCCGCATTGTTTCGGGAATATTTGTTTAGCCTAATAATGACCTTAACCTTGCTAATAACATCCTCATGAAAAAGATTTAACAACAACAAATTTTTATTGTATAATATCGTTGCTCATTATTATTTTTCTATGAACAGGTATTAGTATAAAAATGAACCACCACAACAAATTATTATTATTAAATTAATTCTTTATCGTGCCAAAAAAAACCAATTATAAAGCATGTTTATTGTTGAAAAAATACAAGAAAAGCTTTTGATTTACATAAATTTTAGACAATTTTAATTATACTTACTAATAAAACGTTTAATAAGTTGTTTTCATTTTACAATTAAACTAAAATCGTGTGAATAATATTGGTAATATTTTGCTATAAAAAATAATTGTAATAATTATGCATTCTACAAAAAGTTTTAAATAGAAAAGTTAAACAACTTTTGTATATAAAACATTTTTGTGGCATGCATATGAAAAGAAATTACGGTGGTAGATGAGCTCAGAGGTCAAATTGTAATGCGCTGTATCTAAAAAATATTTTTTTTATACCTTCATTAAAAACATGATTTTAGTAACTGTCTGCAGATAACTAAAGCATGATTTTTTTGATTACCGATGCAAAAAAACTTTTTTTTGTTCACGGGTGCGAAAAAAGATTTCTGTCCGTTTTCTACCATAAACTAAGCAGAAATTTAGCCTATTCCGCCAGTTTTCACCAAGTACTTATTGTCAAAGATTAAAATGTCGCAACAATGAACGTCACCGAGTAAAAGGGCACACCGCCATGGAAACCATTGTTATTTCATTAACCAGCCGCCTTGATTTATAGTGTGAAGATGGTGTGTTTCGAGAAGTGCTTTTCGTTCGAGATTATTAAAAGTATTTTCACGGGGAAATGTGGTGGTGAAATTTATAATATAACACCCTGTATTATACTGAACAGAAGAGAAATGGTCCTTAATCCACAAAAAATAAAAAATTTAATTCTAGGTTGTTAAAATGTTATTGTTTTTCCCAACTCGTTTCATCATACCAACATTGTCAAGGGAAGATCTAAAAAATATATAAAAAAATTTTGTGCCTACCTAAGTTCAAGGATTTGGAAAAACAAAAAATATTATCAAAAAAAGGAAGGAACAAATGGTGTTTGAACAATAAAAACAGTTTTGTTTTTCTTACGCAACATCACATAAGACAGACTAACAAAATTAAAAATATTAAAAATTGATTTTCACCGTTACAGAACAAAACAAACAATGCTGTTATGGTTTCGCCCACTGGATTGAATTGAAATGAAAATGTTGCAGCTTTTTCGGACAATTATTTTTATTTAAACTTTTACGTCAAGTGCCGACTTTTCGATCCTAATCCGTAAATCTCGAAGCATCTTATTCTGAAGATGACCCTGGTTAGGATCGAAACGTTGGAACTTGATGTAAAAGTTTAAATAAAAATAATTGTACAAAAAAACTGAAACCTTTTTCATTTCAAAACAAACATGAAAGTTTTATATTGTACCATAGTGTAAGCATTTTAAACCAGCTTGTCAACAAAAATGCAAGGTGTAAACCTCAATCTGCAAACATTTAAATGATAGAAAAAAAAATAAAATTGAGAAAAAAGTTTCTTTTTATATACAGGGTTGGCCATTTAAAAGAGTTGACTTGGATTTTTTCAAAAACTGTTAAGAATTGGAGAAAATGCTGAAATACATAAATTTTATTTGTAAAGGCGACACTTTTTGGCTTGAAATTTTTATAGCGCGCATCCCCTTTGAGGGATAAACTTTACCCCTTTATTTTGAATAGGGAAAGTGGGTCGAATGATACCTTGTTTTGAAGGTCTCCTGAATGTCATAACCAAAAAATGGCTTTTTTGAGAAATCCCGGGACACGTGGACTATGCTTTTATTAATAGTACATTTTATAATTGCATTTTTTCTTCTAGGATACATTCCTATGAGAGGTGAAATTTATCTGTACAATTTGAGCTTAATTTGAAAGTAAATATCTCAAAAACGAATCGATATATTTTCGAAGTTTTTACACGATTGGCAAGACATTCAGGCGACCTTCAAAACAAGGTATCACTCCACGGAAAGAAATAATGTCCTAGAATTCAGTAAATCATGTTATTAATTTTAGAATCTGTCAATTTACTAAAATTTAGTACAATATATTTGATTTTATCTTCTGTATACTTGAATTTAGTACAGCCTAACTAAGATCAATCTTTGGACAGTATTTAACGCTAGTATAAGCTTAACAGACCCTACTATTTGATATTTAAACTTTTAAGCACTAAACGCTAGTACAGGTGCTACTAGATATAATTATAAGAATATATTCGTTTTAGTATTTACCATTGAACTAACGATAAGTACATAAGTACTGAATACTAGTACTTAAATATAGCAATAGTCTTTATTCTTTATAAAAATTGGTATTAGTAAATTATGTTACTACCACTCAGTATATAAAGATAGACTTTAGTACAGGTGAATTAGAGATAATTAATAAAATGAAAAGCTGTATTGATATTTATATGCACGTACTAAAGATAAATTTATTTGTACTCATTTTTGACGGTTTTTTTTTATTGAAAGTTTTTCTATTCACGGGTGCATGTTGTACGAGTTATAGTCTTTCATGGCACCGTTTTCGCTTGCAAAACACGTGGTATTTGTTTTCAGTTTTGGACAGGAAAAAACTTATTATTTTAAAGATATGTTAAACAAACTATTTAGAACAAGTATTTTCTTTTAAATAATTACGAATTCCATTATGTAATTTTTTAAACTATTATCCATGTGTTTTTTTATTTTAGATTCAAGGAACGTTTTAATTGTCGAATTGTTTACAATGTTATCCTGGTAATGAGTAATTACAGTAATACCTATACAAATCTGTAACTTGTATTATTTAATAATTTTATATTATATATTTTATGTCCGTTACCGATAAAATTTAATAATTGTTTTTTAATATTAAAATTTAGTACGGTTGTACTACATTTAAATGTACGATAAGCTTATATGTAGTTGCAAATGGCACTATAATTTAGTAAAAACAGTATTAAATATTAGTAATAAAAGGCATTTGTGGCACTAAAAGCTAGTATAATAAGTACTACGGTTTTAGTTTAAAAATAATAAATATTAATACAAATGTATTAATATTTACTCCAAAATGTTTGAGATTTAATTCAGCAAATACTAAATACTATTATTAAAAGTACTGACAAAGAATTATTGCTAGTACAGATCTTTTTAATATTAATGCAATCTGTACTTTTTCAAAATAAATATTAGTGAAGCTTTATACTAATATTTATTCTTAAAATACTGATTTATAGTTCAAAATCAGCCAACCTCAAGATCAGTTAACTTGTACTAATATTAAATACAAATGTTATTGACGCTATATTGATCCCAAGATTTACTAGTTTTTATTGTATAGTACTAATATTTAGGACACATTTCTTTCCGTTTCGACCCACTTTCCCTATTCAAAATATTGGGGTAAAGTTTACCCCCCAAGGGGGATGCGCGCTATAAAAATTTCAAGCCAAAATGTCTCCCTCTTACAAAGAAAATCGATGTGTTTCAGCATTTTCTCAAATTCTTTACAGTTTTTGAAAAAATCCAGGTGAACACTTGTAAATGGACAACCCTGTAAATATATAATATCAGAAAAAATCCTTGATATAAAAAGCGCCCGTGATTTTCACTGATGATGATGTTAATTTTTCCGTTTATGTGATATCACAATCGACTCTACATCACAGTGCCTATTTCGGTCATCGAGAGTCGAATTAAACCATCTTTACCCAACCCTCCCCTTTTCCAAACATCCTTTCGACCTATATTTTGACCCAAATGCATTTTAAAAATATAAATCAGCCGCAATACGCCAAACGAATTATGTTTTCCGCATATTTCAACTATATATCTATATTTAAAGACTGAAGTTGAGGTATATTCTCAGAAGAGACTTCACTAGCCCCTGGACTGCTTCCCAAATAGGTTTTATGTCTGTCCAAATGTCCAATGCGGCATTCAATCGCTTCGACTTCACGAGTCCATCCCCATGCAAATGGCAGGGAATTTTTGAGTCAAAATAATCGCTCAGGGCCCAGCTACGGTCGGCATATGTGCTGACGAAGTGATGCCTTCTTTGAAATTAATTTTCAGTTTGGAACAAGATGCCGTAGAAAATGATGAAGCAGACGACACTCTCTCGATAGCTAGCCATAGCTTACATATGCGGGACGCACACAAAATATAGGTCAGAAAGGTGGGAGGGGTGAAGATGCTTTCATTTGAATCGCCATGGTTGAAATATGCAGAATCGATGCGCTGCTTGATGTCTAACGGTCAACTTCTATTTTTCAAAGTCTGGACCAGTGTTTTACAAAAAATGGGGATTCTGGCCAAAATTTGGGTCGATTTTATTGGATTTGCCTTCTCCATAGGACACAGCATCAATACTCTGCTTAACACCTCACGGTCAACTTTTATTTTTAGAAATGGAGATCACTGTTTTGATGGGACCCTTGGTTAAAATATGAGATAGAGAGAGTGGGGATGGTTTTATTCAATTCTCTATGGCCACACTGACCATTTTTTTTGAAATTTTACCCCTACTTTTAAAAGAAATGGGGCTTCCGGCCAAAATATGGATCGGATTCAGATAAGGGCAGTCTAATTTGACTGAGTATGCCGAAAATATGAGGAAAAGATAATTCGTTCGACTTTCTCCCACCATATTCAATTTTTAGAAATTTGGGTGGGTTGCACTAGGGAACATATTCCAACTTTTTTTTTGTCTCCTGAACTTTTTTGTTAGGTTCAACTATATCCAAATAACGAAAAAAATACCAATTAAAGATATAAGTTGACTCGCAAAAAAAACTATATTATTTGTTACAAAATTTATGGACATATACGGTGGAATTTACTAAAAAGGTTTAGTCTATTTTAGAACGGTCCTAGTTTAAGTGAACTTTTTGGTTTTAAGCATTTTAAACCAACCCTCCTTGAGTTTTGGACATAGTTTGATTTATAGGAAGAATTTTAACAAAGTTGTTTATTGAATAATCATCTTAACACAATCTTTTGTTGGATTTAAGAGGAAATTTTCAATCTAGAAGAAAATAAAATTAAAAAATCTAAACCCACGCGGGGTTTAAATAGTAAACACTCTGTAGAATAAATTAACATTGGCGCTATATGTCACTTTAATTAAAACTTACCCTTGTTAATTAATTTTTCCAATTAATACTTTATGTCACACAACGATTTAGATGAGTAATAATAAAATAACGAGTAGATTAACTTTGTATTTATTTAAAAGGTGTTTTTATTTACGAAATGTATTAAAAAACTTAAATGCAAGTTTTTCTTACATTTCTGTCACTGTCGAATTGTCAGTTTAGAAACTGCGTTCAATCACAAACAGCGAATTCGGATCTTTTACCTCTGCTTGCACCTTGACTTGCACCAACCCCTACTGATGAAAGCTACAGCTTTAAAATAAGTGGGCTTTGAGTAAGGAAAGTTTTTTTGACTAAGCTTTTAGACAACTTCAATGTTTTAATTTTAGTTTGTAAATAAATTAATATAGTTATTTGGTTTTTTTTGTTTGGTATATTTTTCGTGCATAATCAGTGACCATCACTTATGTTTGTTTTGCCTCGTAGTGCCCTCATAAATATATTTTTTCTGCTGAAAACGGGTTCAAAATATGGCGTTTTTCTGGACAAAATAGAAGGTGTTTTGTTGGGTCAAGAACAACAATAAATTAATCCTTGTAAAAGCGGTTACTTAGGGAAATTATAAACGAACTTATTACCAAATGCCACAAAACAATTCTTTCTGGGGGCTATAAATTTAAAACACCCCCCTGAGGGGGTCTAAAAAATCACCAACTTTATAACCTCAAACACAAATAATGAAGATATTATGTGCCATCCTTAACCGTTTCGATGTTACGGGCTGTCAAAGTTAAAAAATGCCAATTTTCACCTGTCAATATTTTAAAAACAGTTGAACATAGGTATAGGACATTTACAATATTTTGTAAAATCCAAAAATATACAGGGTGTTCAATTTAAAATAATAAAGCTGATGCCAAGTTTTCCAGCAAATGCCAACACTTTTAATATGAAAGTATTTCATAAAGATAGTTTACATGAAAGTTTGAAAAGTTCCATTGTATAGTATCCAAAACATGTTACTCACCTTGGGACACCCGCTATATAACCATAAATTTTATATTTAACAAAAGCAATTAAATAGCACACTTTTATTATTGCATCTAGAGTTGGACACTCAATTTGAGCTTCTTAGCCTGCCTTTTGAAAGTAGTCTCTGGAGCATCTGACGTAATAGTCCAGCAATAGTCAGCTAACATCTCAGAGTTCCATTTTCCCTGATACCTTCTTTCCATGTTTAAAATATCTTGATGGAACCTCTCACCGGGCTCGTTATTTACAGCACCTCAATTTTCCGGAGCAAATTTTTTATCCGAAACTTATTTCTTCAAACCCATTCAATAACAAATTCGAAATTTATAAGAACCGTTTTTAATCGAACCATTGTTCATCAAACTCATTCAATATCAAACTCGTGATTTGTAAAACCCATTTTATTAAAACCCGGAAAATTCTTGCGAAATTAATTGCGCATTCGCCAGTAATACATGAACCGGAGGCGCGGCGTTTCGATGCTTTTGTCGTTCTATGTGCGCACACTTGGCTGAAAGTATTCACAGGTAGTGTTCAATGCATCGAAACGCCTCCGGTTGGCGAATGTGCAATCAATTTAGCAAAATTTTCGGTTTGACAAATTCCTGGTTTTATCAAAAATGCGTTTTACAAATTACGAGTATTGAATGAGTTTAATGAACAACAATGGTTTAATTAAAAACGGCTCTAATAAATTTGGAATTTGGTATTAAATGGGTTTGAAGAAATAAGGTTCGGATCAAAAATTGGTTTAACGAATTGCATTTTCTATAATAGTGAATAACTTTATGATTGAACTTTCTTTTATTTAACGGGTTTGAGTTTACACATTCTAATAAACCGTGGGCGTTCATTATAATATAATTAGCATGGATCTCTAAAACCGCAGTTAACTGAGACTTTTGAAAGACAGATTGTTATTTATAGTGTAGGGGCAAGTCGATAATTTCTATCCCGTGGGATTTTAAATGAAGGAGTTTTGTGACTATGTGGGAATGATAGCTCTTTAGTCACATAATCACGTGTTACTGGGTCTTTTATTCGCATCCGTGTAGAAAAAGTTGATATGACGTCATCTTTCAAGATGGCGGCCAAAAATCATAAAAGAAAAAACTTTCGCAACTGGGGCATGATTATACTCGATTCCATATAACTCAAGAACGGGAATTCCAAAAAATTCACATTCAAGGTCATCTGATCTTAAATAACCTTGAAAATCGCAAAAAAACAAGATTTTTGCCATTTTCTCTTCAAAAAATGTCAATAATTCGAGATTTTGTTGGTCCAATTTCAAATGTACCTCAAACTAATTGACATTTATGCCAATTTTATATAGTGTTTTATGTGCCTCGCAACTCAGGTATTTCCAATTGACAAAAAATGTCACCGTCAGGTCAACACCGCCTCAACTAAAAAGTCAGTTAACTCCTACCGCCTCAGTGCCCTTTAGCCTATGGTGGCTGACATTTTTATAACCAAATTTACAAGTAAAACATGGATTTTCTGTCAATTTGGTGTCAATATGGCGTCGACAATAGGCCAAAGGATAATAAAACGAAAATGAGTTAACTGGCTTTTTAGTTGAGAACGGTGTGAGATTTTTTTGTTGTCATACGCTTATATTTAAAAATGCCCCACCTGATTTTGACAAAATTAAGCGGTGGTTGGTCAGTTCGAAGAGTAGCGGCCCATTATGGACGAAACAAGGCTACAATTGCAAGAATACATAAAGAGTATCAAGAAAAAGAAACTGTTCGACGAAGGCGAGGCACTGGCTTGACCCAAGTTATTACGCCTCAGCAGGATCAGCAACTGATCGAATTTCTTGAAGACCACCTAATTGCGATGGCCCCAGAGGCGAAAATTGAGGCACATTTTTATGGATCCATAAGAACGATTCATGGGAACGAAGACCGGGCTGGAAGATTTTCCGTGAATGTGTGGAGTTGGATATCGGCGAGAGGATATGGGGCTCTTTTCAGAATCCATGGAAGATTTACGGCTGAGGTTTATGTTGATATGATGAGAAATGTTATGCTTCCAGAAGCAACCATTCTTAATCCAGAAGGTTTTGCGTATCAACAGGATAAATGTCCTATCCATACCACACGCCACGAAGACTGGCAAACATTATGGAGGCTGACAGAGTAATGACACGCTACTGAAGAAACGTTTTCTTGTTTTTTTTTTTAATTTTCGTAGTGTTTTTTAATAATTTATTTTTGATTTTGAACATTTTTGGTTATCTGGAAAGACTTGATTTTCTTTCAACAGTTTCTTCTGCTTGATACTTTTTTCTTATTCGCACGATTGTGGTCTTGATTCGTAGAAACAAGTTAATATACTAATAAGTTTTTATAATAAAATGTTGAATAACTTAAGAAAATTGTTTTATTCATTAGTATATTAGTCTTATAGTAAAGTCTCCAGTCTCCTTATTTTTGTGTTTACAATGTCAAAAGATTTAACCTAAAATTCGAAAACGTCAAAGTCAGTTACAATAAGCAATGCAATTAGCAAAACTTAAATTCAACAGACCTGCAGCTAACTTCTGCTGTACGCATTTTATGTGACCGCAAGTGTACAAGTACCAGCTTTTTGTCATGTATTTTCCAATTTACCACTACGCAAAAACTTCGTCGGAGATGAAATTAACATCTTAGCCGTAAACAAACACTTCATTTTAAACCTCTCTACCATTTTTTCTTTGATATGGCATCCCAGATGTTTATGCTATACCCCGGTAAAAATAACCTTTGTGCCTGTCGTTTTTATTAAGTTTCGGAACTTCTACAGGGATGTGTGACTAAATAGCTGTTAAATGCTCATCCTTGAATTTTTTTAAAAATGTTAATAAACAAGTGTAGTCATGCCTAACTGGCATAATTAGAATTTTTATGCTTTTTGGACCCCCATTTTGGAAAATGACATCTAAGACCACTGGTCCAGTATACGGTAATATATATCTAACTTCTGCTAACTTTCTTGTAGGTTACTTAAATGACTATGTTGGCTAGACAAATGAGTAGAACATATAATTCACAGTTCCGAAACTTAATAAAAACGACATGCATATAGGTCATTTTTATCGGGGTATAGCATAAACATCTAGGACTCCATATCCAAAAAAATGGTAGGGAGGTTTAAAATGAAGCGTTTTGTTTGCTTATTGCTAAGATGTTAAATTCATTTCTGACACTTAAAGTTTTTGCGTAGCGATAAATTGGAAAAAACATCACAGAAAGCTGGTTTTCATTTGTACATATTATTTTCAAGGTCAATTAAGGTCATGCATCAACTAAACTTTTTTTTCCTAATAAGCGGTGATATTTCAACAAGAATTAATTTTTGCTTTTTTACGAAATTGGATAAAATAAAATGTGGTTATAGGTCGCCATTTTGATATATCAGCCGCCATATTGAAACGCGTCATAGCTGAATTAATTTGACTTGACCTTCTTATTTTTTTACCAAATTTGGTCCTCTTCGTTTTAGTAGTTGATAAATAGCGCTCTTTAGTATGTTATTTTTGCAATATGTTAATGCATCAAACTCTAAGGATCGAATTTGGCACACATGCCTAATAGTTTGAGGTAGATTTAAAGTTGGACTGACAAAACCTCGAATTATTAAGATTTTTTGAAGAGAAAATGACAAAAATCTTTTTTTTTGAAATTTTCAAGGTCATTTAATGTCCGATGACCTTAAAAATGAATTTCTTGAAATCCTCGTTCTCAAATCATATGAAATGTGACGTCATATTAACCCCTTCTACATGGATGAGAACAAAACCCCCAGTAACACTCTATTGTGTGAGTAAAGAGCTATCAATCCCTGATATTCACAAAGCTCCTTCATTCAAAATCCCACTATTAGTATAATAAACATTTTTGCAATTTCTTTATGTTACCGGCAAAAACGAGTCTCTCAGCTCAAAATGTTTTCTCCTGGACTATGATCTTTTGAGACTGGTCTAAATTAGAGACCCTGTTTATATGATATTTATTGGAAAATCTGTCATCATACAAGTATAGCCTGCAATATCGTAAAAGTTGATTAGCATCATAGAAATTAAAAGAGAATAGATTCAAATTTTAGGAAACAACATGAGTGCCTCCATTTTTATGGTAGCTTCCCCTTAAAATCTCTATGGTTTTGCAGGGGTTCCTTATTTTTATAAAACCGTTATCAGAGCTTCTTAGATTAAATCCCCATTTTTTTTTATAAATCCGTTCTCTTAGGTTAAATGAAGAAAAATTACCCGATGGTGCTCATGAGCATGCAGGGGCTTTTCTGCAGGGGAACAACAACCATCTTAGGTCTCCCCTCGCTTCCAAGCTTCCAACTTGGATCAAGATGGCGACGCACCTACGACTGACGGACAAGGGCCTATGAAAGGGCAGAGGGGAAAAAGGGCGTCATCTGGCAATCGAGGAACTGGTAACAAAAGAGTTGCCTCTTCTAAAGAGGCAAGTAAGGACTCCTTCGAAACCATGGAGGTTTGACAAAAAGTACAAAGTCACAATTACTGAAAGGCATGGGTCGCAGAGAGAAGAATTCCGAAACAAATTAAGCAGAGATGCGACGGTCTGCTACACTGACAGATCAAAACTGTCGGTCAGGCAGACAACAGGCGCAGGAGTGTATGTGGAAGACCTAGAAGTTCAAGCTACCCGCTTGGCGAGCACGCTACGGTCTTTCAAGCGGAGGTATACGCCACTATCATGGCGGCAGCCCTACCAGAGGTCAGAAATGGCAAGAGAGAAATTTGCATAGGTTCCCTCCAGTCTGCCCTCAAGGCTCTTGTTTCACCAAAAGTTGTCAGTAGCTTACACTGAAAAAAATATCGTGCATAGTATTAATAACAGGCGTTTATTAATTTTTTATAGATAATTGTACATCAATAACACGTAACTGTTACAAAAATCGGAGAAAAGTAATAAAAATGTTCATATACAGTAATGAAATTAATAAACGGAAGTTACGAAATCAATGAAAAATATTTCTTGACATTTTATAGTGAGTTGTTATTAATAGTACGTACAGGTTATGGAGATAATAAAAGAGCATATGAAATAAATAAAACATGGCGATCATTGACTGTCGTTTAAAAGTTGTTATGGAATATATGTACAAGTTTATGAAATTTATGTACGTAACAGTCTTTTACTAAATTCATTCTTAAGTGTAACTAAAAGCTATGAAAACCTGTCTCTTAATCCTTGATTTCATAACACCCTTCACAAAAATTATTCTTAAAGACTCTTTATATTGTAACAACTTTTTTTTGAAACTGTGTCTTGCAGCAATAAAATCAATAACTCGTTTTGGCTATAAAATTTATGTAAACTTGATTATGATATCAATAAAACCTTACATCGGAGCAAAAATCATATACAAAATACATTGGCTCAATGTATTTTTTTTTATAGGAAACGGTGCCTTTTAAGGAAAGCAGGAAGACCCGGAGAGAGAAAGAGAGGCAGGACATGTAGAGGGAGTGGGAGGATAAGGGAGCGAGACAGGGTATGGCAGAAAGGGCACATTAAGAGGCCTAATTGCCAGACCTGTGGGTCGCCCCTTACTACTACTACTACTACCACCCGATGGTTATGGAGACTTTGGTTATATTATTATTTTAGAAAATATCTACTTTTCTTGGGACCTAATTTTCGAAGCAGCAAGAGAAATCGATCACAACGTTTAGAACGATATGGAATTTATTCCAACCTATTGCTTTGGTTTTGTCGGGTGTTGGCAAATTTTGTAAATAAACAGTGGATATTATTTACCAAGGAGTTTTCGTTGGCTTATAATCTAAGCTTTGGCGTGTTGTGGCCAACAATAAATTTTAAATAAATTTAAATCTGAGACATATTGCCGGCGACAGAAGAGTGGAGAAAAGCCGCATAATTGCTATTGGTTAATGAAGTGTCGCTTAAAGCCCTGTTCTCAGAGCTATTACGTATCGCGGGCGACAACCCCGTCCACTCGCGACTGTGGAATCCAGCGACATCAACTGACTATCGTTGGGTGTCGCAAACATTTGTGTTTAAGGTTAGATTTTTGTTTAAATAATAACACCATTTAACGATAAATACGTTAATTGATTTTTGTGTTTGGCGTAAAGCAAAAAAAGGGGGAAAAAATTGAAATAGCAGAAGATAAGCAGCGAAACTTTTTTTTTTTTTCTTAAAAATAAGCATTTTTTGCATCTTCTACTACCGAAATAGATGCAAACAAACGAAACGAAACCAACTGACCATATGGACCGAGCAAAATAACTGAAAATGTACAAAAGTCTACAAGAAACGAAACAATTTGGAACCAAAACATGGAAAAACTTTCTAAATATGGTGCGCAGCTAGCATAAAGTACATATTCAAGAAAAAATATATAAACATTGAATTATATATTTTTGAGATAGACATAGCTTTAATTACATATAATAATAAAAATCTTTGATTTAGGTATTTTTTGGGGGGACATTTTTGTGGGAAATCCTATTTTTTTTGTGCGATTTCTTGTTTTTTATACCTAATTTTAAATCCCTAAAAAATTTGCTTTTTAAAGATACCTCATATCACAGAGAGAGATATCCGCAATCAAAATCTTAAAATTTAAATTTTTGAAATCGATTATCTCACAAAGTAAATAAGATATATTATGATGTTGGGTGTCATTTTAAAGAGTTTTTGTGAGAGAATTTACAAACAGTAACTTTTTTGAAATTAAGCATTGGTATCAACAACACTTTTTAATAAATGATATCAAAATAACCAAAATAGCATGTAAATGTGTAATCGCCCTACACTACATTTCTGAATTCGTTTTTTTTACACTTTAGGGCTAAAGACGCTTTCTAGTTCCTCCAATGTAGGACCAAAATGGCACTTTTTTCTCTAGGGACTAAAAATGGCGCTTTTAGTCATTAGAAGAAAAAGGGAAACAAATTCCAAAACGGCAAAAGATAGGTAGTATCAAAACCACGAGGCAAAAGTATAATGCCTCGGCGAATTGTAACTTTCCATCTCGGGATAAAAACTATCAGTTTAGTCCCTACTTATATAATGTACTATTATTTTTTCATTAATAAACTGCAGAAAATAATAAGAAATCGAACCGCGTTCGAGGTAGGGCAGTCACACTCTTTTTGGACAAGGACATAAGGCCTTTTACATATAAATTAACATAATTTAAATAAAAAATAAAGAATTTCTTACATTTTTGCAATCTGCATTGCACCAATAAACTTTTGTAACTATTTTATAGACAAAATTTTCGACAAATAATAAGAAAACACATTATTTTCATGGCCATGATAAACGCCAACAACTGCCCCTACCTAATTTTTGGACTTTTATAACATCGTTTTCACACCAGTTAAGGTGATTTACCACGATGGAACGATTATAAATGATATTTACCAATGCATTTCCGCGACTCCGATTTGGACCAAAGTAAAAATGGTAAAAACCAATTATAACCTCACTTCGGACCTGTCTCAATGTTCCGGTTATAATTTTTGGGGTTACGTTGTTTGTTTTTTTGCAAAAAAATAAAAAAAATGGAGAAATATCAGGTAGTTTTAAATAACGAAGGAGTGGACTATTTAGTGGAGGTTGCCGACCTCAACACGGCTGCTGCATTAATTAATAGGGACTTATTGGCCGTACATTTTCGCGTTTCCTTATTAAGGAAAATTGACATTTGACATCTGAGCATGCCCGTGACCTGCGTTTTTATTAAGGGAATCGTAATAAAATACGGTGTTCCCTTAATTCGGTACAGTTACCGTACGTCCCTTATCTTTAAACATACCCTCAATTAGCACGGATAATAGTGATGGTTGGTTTGTTTTTCGACACGACTTTTTAATATTCTTTACATTTTTAGTTTTTTGTTTATAAATGAAAACAGTCTTTTGGATTTTAAAATTTTTTTTAAAAAAACGACATAATTCTTTTGTGAGAATTTATCAATCCCTACAAGGTTACAAATTTTAGGTTAGGAATAAGGAAAAGTAATAACACTTTTTTTAAAGTATGGTTAAGGATGAACCTAAATAAAATACGGTTTGCCCTTATTATGGTAAAACCTTATAGAGTAACGCCCAATAAGTCTCTAATGGTAAGCTGAGGATTTAAAAAAAGTGTGAGCAATTTTAATAAGGCTGATTTATGAACAGTGGGGGACCTATTTTAACGAAGGTGTTTTTTTGACTGAGGCTCTTGCACATCAGATCAGTAGTGTGTTTTAGAAATTGACATCTTCTGTCAGAAAACTGAAGAAAAAATTAATTAAAAAAATAAACATCGGAAAACAAAAACCTCAACCCAACGTTTAATTAACCAATTCGTTTCCGCGATCAATTCGTTCGGTTATAATTCTTGTTCGCCTATGACGTCAAACCTAGCTGTCAAAGTTGTCAACCAGAAGAAAAACCTTTATTAAACCACGGATCACAAAACAACTTCGGTACTCTGTGATTAAACTATGGTGCTATCTCTTTTTTTAAATGGCAAGTCACTAAATAACCCTGTCAATAAAACCACTTCAAAACTCTTAAAAACTGATCAAGTCTTGATGAGATTTTAAGAGATTTTATTGTTTTGAAGAGACTTGACCTAGCAAAAATGTATGCCACATGAAAACTGACAAATTTTTATGATGTTTCATTTTCAATAATTTTCAAATAATTTCTGACTATTGAAAACTCACAAGATTTAATTATGTTACACCAGATACATGAGATTTCATAAGGTTTGGCAAACAAGATTTTGATGAGATTTTACAAGATTTCGCAAGTCTAAAAGAAGGGACGTTTTTAAAAGATTTACAAGATTTCATGAGAAATAGGATAAAGGGTTGTGTAGATTTAACAAGATTATATAAGTATAAAACTGTAGAATATAGACATGCAAGTACAACCAGATTTGACAAACAAGATGCGAATTTAAAATAATTTATGAGTACCTATAAACATAAATTACTAAAAAGGTTATATAATCAAAATTTAACTATTAAGATATTTTAAGAGATTTTGTAAGTTTATATCAGACACAGGAGATATCATGAGATTTAGCAAGCAGAATTTTGATGACATTTTAAAAGTACAAATGAAGGTGTGTTTTTAAGATTTCATTTTGGATATCTTTTAAAATAAAATCTGTATGAAATAAAAAGTGTTCGACTCATTTTGTCCAAGATACTAAATGATTTGGTCCACGATTTGGCCTAAAAAGTATCAACTGTTTGGTTCATAAGGTTGTCCAACTTTTCTATATATTAAACAATGATAAGATATAAATGTATAATATATAGATATAATATAAAAGGCTTATCAATCACTTTTAATATGGATTCGTTTAAAATCTGAAAATTGGTGAATCTGAATGTTGTTTCTCTTAAAATCTGCTAAAAACATGTGAATTTTTCCATGTAAACCTGTGACATCAGATGGGGGCTGGGTTTTTTTATAAGTGCTCAAAACTGCTGAGAATTTATTAACGTTATTTTATATTTCCATTAAAATCTGCCCAAAACTGCTGAAAACATGTAAACTTGTCAAAACCATTGAAACCTTATCAACTTGTTTCTCTTAAAATCTGCTGAAAACTACTAAAAACATGTAGATTTTCTCATGTAATCTTGTGAAATCTGATGGAGGGTGGTGCTTTTAAAAACTGCTGAAAACATATGTATTCTCATAAAACCTCGTGAATTTTTATTAACTTTGATTTAACTTTTGGTTAAAATCTACACAGAACTTAAGAAAACCTGTGGAAGCAGAGCCTTTAAAATACTGGTGAAATCTTATCAACTCTTATCATAAATTGTTTTAAAAATTTTTCCAAACTCCTAAAAATTAATGATGTTTGACGAGTTTTGAATCTTTTTCCAACATTGAAAGTTTATGAGATTTCACTCAAAAGTGCTTGGTGTTTCATAAACCGCATGAAATACCGACCAAAACTCGTGAACTTTCACTAGTTCTTTTTACTGACGTGGTATTTTTGGCAGGGAAGCCTTATCGAAATTTTAGAAGGATGCAGTTTACCCTTTTGGGGCTAGTTGCACTTAAGCTCGAACGCGGCTCTGGGGTCCTATTTTCGAAACCATACGAAATTATTCCCATGCGACTACTTCCGTCTCTTCCTATACCGCATAGAAAAGGAGGCAAAAGACATACCGATATGCTGATTCATGTGTAGTACGTGAAAGAATAACCGGTTTTTCATTCCAAACGACACGAATACCCTCCACCCACTCGTGCAATATTGCGTTAAACTAGTCGAATTCGAATCCGGTTCACAGATACCGGCTTATCTTTCGCCTTTCATTTGACACGGTGTAGAAAGAGACTGTAATAAAAATTGTCGATTATTCAGTACATGTATGCGGATATTGAATAATCAACAATTTTTATGTCAGTCTCTTTCTATACCGTGTGGAATGAGAGGCGAAAGATAAGCCGGTATGTGTGGCCCGCGTTCGAATTCGACTGGTTTAATGCAATATTGCACGAGTGGGTGGAGGCATTCGTGTTGTTTCGCATGAAAAACCGGTTATTCTTGCACGCACTACCCATGAATCAGCATATCGGCATATCTTTTGCCTCCTTTTCTATACGGTATAGGAAGAGGCGGAAGTAGTCGCATGCGAATGATTTCGTATGGTTTCGAAAATACGACCCCAGGGGTCTGATTTTCGAATCCATACGAAAATATCCGCATACGTATACTGAATAATCAACAATTTTTATGTCAGTCTCTTTCTATACCGTGTGAAATGAGAGGCGAAAGATAAGCCGGTATGTGTGGACCGCGTTCGAATTCGACTGGTTTAACGCAATATTGCACGAGTGGGTGGAGGCATTTGTGTTGTTTCGCATGAAAAACCGGTTATTCTTGCACGTACTACCCATGAATCAGCATATCGGCATATCTTTTGCCTCCTTTTCTATACGGTATAGGAAGAGACGGAAGTAGTCGCATGCGAATAATTTCGTATGGTTTCGAAAATACGACCCCTGGGGTTTGCACTTAAAAACGTTCGCGCAGGTATGAAGTGCAATCTATTCCACTCTCCTATATCTATGATTAGATAGATAAATGCTAAGGATGAAGTGGTTGATGTGTCTGACGTTTATTCAAATTTTTGCCTCCTTATAAATGAATTTTCCGTAAGATAATGTCAATCTACTTCCATTAAAAAATTATTAAGCTGATAGGCACTTATCGGTACATAAAGTTGGCATAGCGTATTTTTGACAGTTCCGCACGAAGGTTAAACAACTACATATTTTCAGACACTTTACCCATCTGTCATGAAATGACGGGAACAAACGCTCGAATTTTTCAGGAAAGTTTCACTTAAATTTTCACGTTATCGAACTATAAAGAAGAAAGCACAGTTACTCTTATCCGGACTGATTTGCACCAACATTCACTTAAGGAAAGTACAATCAAGGAACCTTAAATGTAAGCAATCCTCAAAACTGATTTTGGTTTGCACCATTCGTTTCTGAGGTTTGCTAAGGTGGGCCGCTCTGAAATCTGGAAGCGTTACAGAAATCTAGTAACTTTCGTTTGTCTGGCGGTTGTTTTGGGAACAATAATGTCAACCAATTGACGTGAATGACGTTGAATTTGAAAACTATGATTCTCAAATATATATAAATAAAAAAAGGCGTGCCCATTTCACTCCAAAGGAGACTATTTTTCTCACGGCTATGTTAAGCGACTTGAAACAGATAACCAGCGCTGTTAATTCAGCAAGTGAAGAGAGCATTTTTCTTGAAAATTATGTGACAACTTTTTTTTTTATAAAAAACAGCGATTTACATCAGGGATTTTCGATTTAAGAATTGGTCTTGGTTCTGGTTGACACTATTTTGACATAAGTTTTGACAGCGGATCTAAAATAATGACGTCATTTAAAATATTGTGAAGATATCTTTGATTTTACTCAAAAACAACAACAAGAACCAAAGAGCCGAACCAACCTTCCAGGCTGGTTCTAAAATTTCATAACCGGGTTGCAACTGTGACGTCATTGTTTTAAAATGAAAGGACCGGTTCCGGTTCTGGTTCAGCCGGAACCAGGACCAATTGTAAATCGAAAATCCTTATAGTCGAGGGGATCCTCTGCTCCGTGAAACAAAAGACGTTTTCAAAGTACGATAATATTTACATAGATGGTGCTTTGACTTTTATCGTAATGTAGTTTTATTTTTAATTATTGCCAAGAGGGGTCAGCACTGATTAAATGAAATAAAACAATTTTAATCTGTTTGTTAAATTGGTTTTATACAATAAGAATAAAACCTGAACAAAAAATTTAATTTGTCAAGCCTTCATACAATTTGTCTCTTTGTGTCGTCATCGAGTCGAAGAGTAGGGCAAAATTACCAGATCGTATCTATTCTAGGGACCGTGATGTTTACCCAGGTTTCGTTTTTCTGGGAATTGGCAATGACATTAGTTTGCTTATGTTCTATTATATATTTTTGTATTGGAGTGCTATGGTAAAAAGGTGATTTACCTCCCTGGGTCTAAAATTCAGCCCTCTAATCCGCTTCTGCATTTTCTTCGTCGAAAATTTGAACAAACGGCATTGTAGAAACTAACCAAACGTTAAAAAGACTAAACTTGGCACTACTCGGTAAATAAACTTAAACTTCTAGGTTAGAATTTCCGCAGTTTGATAGACTTCGATATACTCGCTCAGAAGCATCGAGCTAATCGAGGAGCTCTTTTCGCTCACTCGGTCTCAAAACGAACGCGAAAAAGTGACAAAAAAACGGGAATTTACCATTTTGGAGCGCACGGAGCGGATCGATCAGATAAAAGAACGCACCGCCAGTAATTTCAAAATATGGGCGAGTTTATAAATTCATCAGATTTTTGTCACCGATGTCATCGGCTTTTTGACAAATGAAATATGACGTTAATCTGACGTTCCATCGAAAATTAAAAAAACGCAATAAAAATCAGTCAGAATTTAGCTATGGCCTAGATTTTTTTTCCAATTGAGAAGTTGGTGCTTTTTCGAAAAAATCCCATCTATTACAATAAAGACGAACGAAAAATCCTTGTAGGGCTTCAGGAGGATATGGCGAGGATAAAACTTATGTCCATCAAAATAAGAATTAGCGCTGCGATTGGTCAAATGTGATCATGTGAACGCGACTCCGTATCGAGTCGGCAATCTTTAATAAAAAAACATTAAAAAATTTGAAGACAAAATAATAACACAAAAAACAGCTGATCAAATGACGTTAATGACATTTATCGGAAAGGCTCACCGGCCCCCAGATTCGGTGAGCATCGATGCCATTAATTGGTAAATTCGTGGAATCAATCGGGTAATTAAAGAACCCGATGAATATCACCAAGAATCAAAGATGAATTTACAAACTCGATTGTTTTCATCGGTGAGCTCATCATTGAATTTACAAATGTGCCCCATGTAGTAGTTCTTTATCGTTGGTGCGGAACTGTCAAAAATTGTCCGACTTTATTAAAGTCAGGCTATGACGAATTTATATACCGTTAAGTCCCTAAAATATCAATCTAGGTATTCATTTTTAAATAAAATGTAATATAGTTTTTGGCTTTGCGAAAATATCATGAAAATAATCATAATATTAATTAATACTATTGAAAAGCAAAAATATTATCTTAGTTAATTGACTACAATCAAGGTGTATTTTTGCAAGGTAAAGGCACAAGCTCTTACGAAAATTTACTTTAGTGAAAAACAAAAGAATCTTTTGGCAAAAAAGCTAGTTGGTAAGATAGCACTTGTAATGATTGTAAAAAATAATGCAATTTGAGACCGTTAAAATACGTTTTGTTAGCAAAGTTTTTTTTAACCTTGAATCGCAGAGACAAGTCATGCCGGCAAAGAAGTTGAATAGGGTGTATTTATTTTAGTAATTGAATTGAATATTACAAAAAAAAGTTTGATAAAAACCGGCACCTATAAACCCACTTAGGATCGAGAGCTTACATACTATATTCACAAAGGTTCGCAGTATGAATTTAAGTGAAATTTCAACAAGAATGAGTTTATCTTGCTTTTTGCTAAATTTTGTGAAAGTTACTAAGATGGCCGCCCCAATTTTTTCTAGTTGTTGCTCTAAAAACACAAATATTTACTTGTTGAGTTCCTAGATTGTGGTTTGGAATCTACTTTTAAGTAAAGTTTTTTCTAACAATTTTGCGAGATGTCTTTGCCCTTCAATGAAGTGGTGTATGTCGGGGTGCAAAATAAAAAGACTATGAATAAACGGTTAGTAATAAAGCGTGTTTTGTAAAGTGTCAGTTCCAAACCATTGAATTTATTTGTTTTTTTTTATGGTGTTGGCCGCCCGAGGCAATTTTTTATAAAACCACTCCTAATCAAAGGATTTTTAATTTTATTTTTAACTTAACTATTCAAGTTAAAAGAATAAACATTTTTATTTGCTATTTTAATGCAATGATTTCAACATTAACCCAGAAATCCTATCCAACGTACTTGAAAACCCACATACCGCACCAGAATTTCTCAGGACGAGAGTCACCTACTTTCTTTCCAAAACGAAAAAATACACAGACAATCCGTCGAAATATCGACCCATAACCTGTCTCCCTACTTTATACAAATTTCTGGTAAGGACAGGACAAATTACTTCCAGAAGAGCACAAGGGCTGTGGGAAAAAGTCTCAAGGACATAAAGAACAAATCATTATAGATACGGCACTGAGACAAAAAAACGAGCTTCACATAGCCTACATCGACCATCAGAAAGCATTCGATAGCGTTCCTCACTCCTGGTTGCTCGAATGCCTTGCTGTATTCAAAACATGCCCTACAATAGATAATTTCCTCAAAACTATCATGCAGAAATGGAAACCATCTCTTGTTTTCAGCGGGACAAAGGAAAACGCCCCCATTAGAGCAAGAGTTCAAGGTATAAAATATGATGGATAGGTAACCCTCGCCAATTTTTGATAATATGTGCATTTTCTCGTTCTCAATACGAAATGGACAATCCTGTACCTCCAAATTATGGATAAGGCTCGGCACACCAATCCAAAGACGGGAAATTTTAGAGGGGGTAGGGTAACCCCCACCATTTTCACATATATGATGTAGTAGTACCCCCAGACCAAAAATCACTTGGTGCGTCGGACCTCATGAATGGATGAGGGTTCGGCACACCACTCCAAAAGTGGGCATTTTTAGAGTGGTGATAGAGGATGTTCCATTTCGTATTCAGGACAAGAAAATGCACATCTTATCAAAAAATGGCGAGGGTGACCTATCCATCATAATTTTTACTACGAACGCTTGTATTACACAGATATCAATATAAAAAGAGGAATTTTCCAAAGTGACGTACTTAGCATACTCTGGTTTTGTTTACCACTCTCATCAACACTCAATAAAAAAGAAAACGGATACACTATCAACGGCAAAAAAAGTACACATCTAATGTACATTGATGATATCAAGATCATAGCCCCAAATTCAACTAAACTTAAAAGACTGCTAAGAACAACTGAACAATTTTCCAATAACATATGGCAACGATCTGAAGAACATCAGCTTCTTTAAAAGACAGAAGGAGGAACAATATCGACAATGGGAAGATATATATGAACACTATAAATACTGATAGAACGAAATATATTCCTTTTAGTTCATGCAAAAATAAACTACCGGAGTGTACGTCGATTAAACACCTTGGAATTCATATAGATCACCAATTAAGATGGGATGTTCACATTAAAAGCACCGCAAATAAAATTAGAGGTTTGCTATCCAAATGTATGTACTTAAAAGATTTCTTGAGCATAGAGCAGTTGAAGATCCTTTACGGATCCTTAATAAAGAGTCACCTGATTTACTTGAAATAATTGGATGGGAGGAGTATCCAAAACTCACTTGAAAAATCTGAATACTCTTTATAATTGATTCATAAAAATTATCTTTAAAGAAAGTAAAACATACCCAACTAACCGTTTATTTGAAGAAAGTAAGCTTCTAGACATACGCCAGTTATTTAGTTTAGAATTCTCAAACAGAATAGAGCTTAACGAGTATACTTTTAACACCAGAAATAAAGATGCGTATTTAACAATGGCAACTCACGGTCGACGCTCAATAAAATATTATGCTTCGAGATTGTACAAAATGTTACCAGAAAACTTAAAAAATATTCAAAACTTTAAAAACAAATTAAAACTCTGGATTTTCTACCAGGAACAGCCCTTTTTCAACGACTTAATAAATTTAAAGTATTTAAGATTAAAAAACAATTAAGTAAGAAACAGGTGTATTCCAATTATGGTTTGATAAACTTCATATAGACCTAACCCACTTACCCAATTTGGACTTTTTTCCTGATTAAGGCACACTCCCGGCTATACATAATTAGAAAGATTTAAAACGAAAATGTAACAATTATGTTTTTTTTAAGAGAATTTAGTTTCTTCTAAATGTAAGAAAAATACCCCGCCACAAGCACTTGTGGTGCTTCTTTCTACGTTTATTATAAATTGAATTAAAAAAAACAATGTAAAACTTTTACTTTTTGTTGTAATAAACATATACAGGGTGATTCACGATGAAATGCAAATATTTTAATGGTAAATATTACAGACCAGGAGCAACTCATATCCAATGCTAAAAAGTTTTTTGTGTCTTTTTGTCAAATATACAGTGTGATTTATGAAAAGGTCGCAAAAATAAAAACGAACATATCTCGGAAACCAGTAATAGTATTTATTTAAAATTTCGGACATATAAGGAGCCCTAAAATATATAATTCCAGGTCCGGAATAAAAAAATTTAGTATTATATACTTTTGTTCAAAACAACACCCTGTATACTGCAATTTGCAAATTTTGATATTACCACATAAAAGCCAAAGGATGGTGCTATAATACCCTTAGATTGTATTTAACGCGTTAAGTCTCAGTTTTTTATCAAAAAAATAAAAACATCCAAATTCCAATCCTGAGATATTAGGGTTACAAACAATATCACGTTTTAAATTCCTAAAAACGTATTTTTAGGTTAAAACTAATTTGGGCATAAACAAATCAACACCCACCCTACCCAAGCAAAAGACAGACTGGTACAGGGCCGGAGTAATATTTTTTAATTTATTTTTATAAAATATACAAACACATACTTTTAATTTATTAATAAACTCTATTTTAATTTGCAATCCGTTTTCGGATTTGATTTGAAGTCGTAGTCAAATCATTAAAATTTCAGGCCCGGACTATTATTTATTTGATTTTGTTTGTCCTTATTGAAACACAACATACAAAGGCAAAGGATGATGCTATAAATATTTTTTTAAATTGATCATCATCTACAAAACCGTTCAAAGATTACAACCAAGGGATATTGTACAGGGTGATCTACCATAAATGCCATCGCCACTTTTCTTTGTTACTAGGCATGCTTTAAAAAGTGTTTGGTACAAAAGCTGTATAACTTTTTCCAGCCCATTAGAATATATATGCCAAAGTTGACAAGTGTCATTGCAAATGTCAAATTTTGACATAAGGTTTCTTGTTTTAAATAAAACATTCTAAATTTTATCGAATTTTTAAATTCAACATTTTCTTCTGATTTCCAAAACTTTTTTATAGGATGCATAATAAAAAATGGTGGTGGCATTTATGGTAGATCACCCCGTACATTATCAAATTAAAAAAAAATATTTATAGCAACATCCCTTGACTTGTATCCAAATGAAGTACAAAAAATGTTGTTTTTCAATAAGGACAAATAAAACAAAATAAATACCCCCCCCCCGTACGTAGTCCCCGTTGAAGACTTAAGGACAAATACTGTGTCACGTTGCGTGGTTAAAGAGGTAAACCGAGGACCTTGATGCGGAATCCACGTTAAGCAGGTCCCTCCGAGAATGGCCCTAGAATTTTCCATAGAGTGCACATATGCAAAATATTTTAAGAAAAAAAATATACTTGTAATTTTTCCAATGATTAAGCATTATTTTTCTATTTTTTTCAGAAATCCAACATGGTGGAAAAGGCGGACAAGCCTGGAAAGGTGTTTGACGCTTTCTACTGGAATTTTGTGTCTAATAGGAATCTCATTAGCGATAGCCCTTGGTACATCCTTGTACAATAATAGAAGTAGTAAAGACGTACCCAATAGTAAGTACCCATCAGCTTGTCAAATCAGACATCATCAACTATCTACAATGAACTCTATGAAACTTGGTAACAGATAAATGAGCTTTTCAAAACATATACTATCGTTTTACCTTAACATTATTTTTTACATATAGATTGTCACAAAAGTCTTAGTCCTGCCCTATAACCAAATTTACGCCAAGTTGTTACCGCGATGAGACATACATAAAATATAACCAAAATTAACATCAAAATATGCAAAATCTTTTTATTTTCGTTTACTGCTCAGTGAAACAGCTGGTAGTTTTATAGCCGAATTGCACATTTTTTTTGGACCAAATCGTAAAATCACAGACTAACCACCGGCGATCCGAAGGCATTTGATTGGAGGGTGGGATAAACTAATATTAAAAGCGATTCCCAAGTTCTCTGAAACTTTAAGATTTTGTTTATTGTGTGGTTTGAATAAATTAGAAATACAATAGGTTTTGTAAAATGTACTTAAATTTTCCAACTGAATCTTAATATTTCCTAACTGCAAGCAACTGAAAGCAAAATTGGGGGGGGCCTCCATCCCGCCCTCCAATGGATCGCCGGTGAGATTACCTTTACAAACAGGTAATTATATCGGCAAAATCTCTTTGATCTCACTTGAAGCGATCGACAGGGACACTCCCAGCGAGAATTCATGGCCAGATTGAAATATATTTTTATTCCAAGCCAGGGTGGTAATTGAAATTTTTTAAATTATTATATTTTCCTGTTTGAATGTATATCATGAGAACCTTTTGTAAACATATTTTAATTAGTTATGCATTAATATGGTTTGCAATGCGTAGTTTCGTTAAACGTAGTTATTTCGGGTTTATTAGTTTGAAGTCTGGGGCTAAAAACTAAAAAAAAGTTTCTATTTTCTTTAGGCTCGCAGTTTAAGGTAACTTTATTGCATTCAAATAACTTTAAGCCAGTCAATTAAGAATTAAAGTAGATAGAGAGAAACTTGACCGTGAAGTAAGCAGCTTTATTCAACACCGTTCTAAACTAAAAAGTCAGTTAACTCATTTTCGTTTTAGTATCCTTTGGCCTATGATCGGTGCCATATTGACACCAAACTGACAGAAAATCCATGTTTTACTTGTCAATTTGGTTATAAAAATGGCAGCCACAATAGGCTAAAGGGCACTGAGGTGGTAGGAGTAACCAGGCTTTTTAGTTGAGAAAGGTGTTGCTTTGTTAAGGTAGTCTGTGGTATAACTTGCCTGCTTTATGGTAGTTCTCAAGGTTTATAGTTTAAATCTAGTGTGGATTAAGTTGGTTACATTTTTTTTATTTCTAGATTCACAGTTCAACTCCGAGGCATTGTACACCCCCATTGTTATTAATGCGCCAGAAAATGACGAAAAGCACAGTCTATGTCTCACTTCAGGATGTGTCCAGACAGCTGCAAAGTAAGTTATTTTTAAGAAAAGTAGATTTTTTTCCGTGAAAAATAAATAAAAAGAAAGGTTCGTGGCATCGAACGCACATTTTTCGTTTCAAAACAGGACCGTTTCATCCTTGTTAGGAATCATCAGGGTAACATAGGACTGTACCTGGCATATGAAGCATAGCATAAGCAACCACACCCAGCGAATTTGCGAACTGACTGATGACACCAATAATAAGCTGTTTATTTTAATTATATTATTGTGCTGTAAACTTATTGGCTATAAAAAAAAAACGAAGAAGTAAAAAGCTCAAATCGTGTTCAAAACGCACTTGAAAATGTAGTAATTGATATCTAGTAATTATTGCTTAATATACAGCCTGGATTCTTTAAACGGAACGGTGCTTCTAGCGGGTTAAAATTTGGTTGAATAAAAAAATCCAAAAACACATCAACTGAGATTTCTAATTTCCTTTAATCGTGCTATCTTGGGTTTTTTATGTCATTTTGTTAACGAGGTATGGTAAAAAAATATATTTTTTTAAATAGGACACCCTGTGTATTTTGCAATTTTTGAAATCTGCAAACAATTCCCTCTTCAGCAATACTACACAGTAGGATCTATCTTTTACGATAATCAAGATATTTTTATCTAAATCTGTATAGAAAACTTCGATATTCATTAAAATATCCCCCGTAAAACAGGGCATAGACAACAATTTCATGCAAGTTTAAATGCCTCTATCTTAAAAACCATAAGAGATAGAGTATTCGTGTGTTGTATTTTCGAAAAGATAATTTTTTTTAGAATGCAAAAATGTCAAAATATACAGGGTGTACCATTTAAAAAATATATATTTTTTGCCATACCTCGTAAACAAAACAATAAACAATTCTCCCTTCAGCAATACTACACAATAGGATCTATCTTTTACGGTAATCAAGATATTTTTATCTAAATCTGTATAGAAAACCTCGATATTCATTAAAATATCCCCCGTAAAACAGGGCATAGACAACAATTTCATGCAAGTTTAAATGCCTCTATCTTGAAAACTATAAGAGATAGAGTATTCGTGTTTTGTATTTTCGAAAAGATAATTTTTTTAGAATGCAAAAATGTCAAAACATACAGCGTGTACCATTTAAAAAATATATATTTTTTTGCCATACCTCGTAAACAAAACGATAAAACAATCCAAGATATCACAATTAAAGAAAATTAAAAATCTCATTTGACGTGTTTTTGGATTTTTTTGTAAAACCAAATTCTAAACCGCTAGAAGCACCGTTCCGTTTAAAGAATCCACCCTGTATAGGTAAGTTACACAACTTTATAAATAAAACAGTTAACACTTTTTGGGCCAAAAGAGTGAAACACTTTCCATCTTACCTAGCATTAAAAGAATATTTACATGATAAGAATATACGTCGGACCTCCTTCACAGGACGTTCCTTACAGTACCTGTTTAGTATATGCTGGCTGCATACCATTTAAAGATGTACTTATAAAAACGTGCATGGGCCAATAATAAATACTAAAGTATAAATAAACATTTTCATGCATACATGCAGTACATCTTTACCACATGCAAAGTATATAAAATTATTAGAACATTATTTGGTTCCTATTATTGCCAGAACCGACTACAAAAGAACATTAATATACCAAATACAGTGGCATAGTTTTAGGAGTTAAAAATCCCCCCTTCAGGAGGTCCAACCCAATCTACAATAAATTAGTCATGATCAAGGGCCCCAGGGAAATCTATAGCGCCCCCACTTTTTTAACCCTTTAAGTACTCCGGTTTGTGACGTGTCTTTGTTCTGATGTCTTAAATTTTAAAAATTTTGCCTGCGGTGCTATGACGCCATTAATTGTTACAATTTTAGTTTAATTTTAAGGAATTTTTATCACCACCATTCCAAACGTGTAATAAATGGCAATATTAGTGTAATTTTTCATAAAATGTTCATCTGTGGCCCATTTACGATTTGGCAACAAATCTATATATACCATCGAAACACCTCTCTTCTTGGCAGCTAACCCAATCTACTTTTTCAAAACTATTTTACAAAAAACCTGAGAGTACAAAACTTTTGAAGATTTTTTTGTTTTTTATCAAAGTTTTCGCCTGCGGCGCTGTACCAATATTAAATATTGTTACAATTGGATTAAATCTTAAGCAATTTTTTTTTCACCAACATTTGAAACGCGTAAAAATAGCAT
Organism: Oxystoma pomonae; assembly: GCA_963921995.1. Taxonomy (NCBI): domain Eukaryota; kingdom Metazoa; phylum Arthropoda; class Insecta; order Coleoptera; family Brentidae; genus Oxystoma; species Oxystoma pomonae. The sequence continues at coordinate 84,480,172 of OY998166.1, read as the reverse complement.
TTTATACATTAACTCAATACCTATTAAACCACCCCTCTCCCCTCCCTCCCTTTCAAGAGCTCAAGCAATTTATTAAATGATAAAACCCCACCCAGAGTCGATATCTAGCTACGTCACTATCACTAATGTCTAACGGTGGGATTTACTAAAAGAGTTTAGTCTACTTTAGAACGGTCCTAAATTTAAGTTAAATTTTTGTTTTTTTAGCATTTTAAACCAACCCTCCTTGAGTTTTGCATATAGTTTGATTTATAAGAAGAATTTTAATAAATTTGTTTATTAAATAATCATCCCAACACAATCTTTTGTTGTATTTAAGAAGAAAGTTTCAATTGAGAAGAAAAGAAAATTAACAAGTTTAAACCCACGCGGGCTTAAAATAGTAAACACTCTGTAGAATAAATTAAAATTGAGGTTATATGTCACTCTAATCAAAGCTTACCCTTGTTAATTAATTTTTCCGATTAATACTTGATGTCACACAACGATTTAAAAGAGTGATAGTAAAATAAGGAGAAGATTAATTTTGTATTTATTTAAAAGAGGTTTTTATTCATGAAATGTATTAAAACACTTAAATGCAAGTTCGTTTTACATTTCTGTCAGTGTCAAAATGTCAGTTTAAAAATATTAGCGCTGCGTTCAATCACAAACAGCGAGTTCGGATCTTTTACCTCTGCTTGCACCTTGCCCTGCACCAACCTCTACTGATGAAAACTACAGCTTTAAAATGAGTGGACTTTGAGTAAGGAAAGTTTTTTTGACTGAGCTTTTAGATAACCTCAATGTTTTACTTTCAGTTTGTAAATAAATTAATATAGTTGTATTGGATTTTTTTGTTTGATATATTTTTCGTGCATAATCAGTGACCATCACTTTTGTTTGTTTTTCCTCGTAGTGCCCTCATAAATATATTTTTTGTGCTGAAAACGGGTTCAAAATATGGCGTTTTTCTGGACAAAGTAGGAGGTGTTTTATTGGGTAATGAACAACTTGGGATATTAAATAAGGTAAATTAATCCTTGTAAAACCGGTTACTTAGGGAAATTATAAACGAAGTTATTACCAAATGCCACAAAACAATCCTTTCTGGGGGCTATAAATTTAAACCACCTCCCAGAGGTGGTCTAAAAAATCACTAACTTTATAACCTCAAACACAAATAATGAAGCTATTATGAGCCAAAGTTTTGGCGTATTCACCATTTGCCATTTTGAAACCTGTCAAAAAAAATTAGTTTTAGGGCATTTTCTTATTTTAAAAGAAAAAAGTGTATTTTGAGAAAAAAAGCAGTTTTTTAGTGGTACTTTGCAATAACAATACAAAATAATCAATAACTTTGTGTCTTTTCTGTATAGGTAAGTGTTTTTTGAAAATTGGTTTTAAAATTTAGTACCCCCCACAGGTGTAAATATTGAGACCTGTGGGGGGTACTACCCACCAATGGAAATTAAGAACTTTCCCAAAAAATTAACTATTTCAGATATTCTTCAAATGTCCTCATTTGTACATTCTGGGAACGTCCCCTGAAAACATTCCAAGAATGTCCTTTCTGGACATTCTGGTAACGTCTTCTTCGGAACATCTCAAATTCCGACAGTCTAATGAATCTGCCCGCTATTGGAGAAATTGTGGGTAGATGGCGCTAGTTTAAAGATTTTTTCTCTATTGTAGATACTATTATTCAACATATAGACAGAAAAATTATTTAAACTTTGAACTTAATAAGTAAATTATTATTAAGAAGTATTAATAAAAATCATGGTGATACATCTATGCAGGATTATCCTCTTCTGATATTCATATCCTGAAATTAATTTTTAGTGATATTCCCAGATGTCTATATTTGGGTATTCTAACATGTCCTTTCTAGATATTCTTGGATTGTTCTTTTTGGACATTTGAGGGATGTCTATTTTGCTGACATGGGTCATCCCTAAAGCCCTCCTGATAGATTAGATATTACATGCAAAGAATTTACTTAACGTGTATGAATGTCCTAAGTACATGATAAGCATTTAAAAAATCCTTAGCAATACTATTGTTTTAAGGAAATTTTACGTATATGTTAAGGACAAGAAAAAGTACTATATATATTTAATATGCTAAACATCTACTTAGCATTTAACTGTATATTTTAAGCATGTGCTCCGAATATTTTAGTGCTAATTTAGAACCTCCTTAGCACATCCTTTTTCTTCTTAGGGATATTCTATGCATCTTCTAAGGATACCAAATTGCTACGAGGGATTTCATACAGATTTAATTTTAAAAACCTGTTCAAAATAAAATAAATATATATGAAATGAAAAGTGTGCGCATGCGACTCATTTTGTTAAAGATATTCAAAGATTTGGACCAAAAAAAGTGTCAACTGTTTGTCTATAAGGTTGGCCGACTTTCCTATACATTAGACAATGATAATAAGCAATAAATCTTGTTACTAATGTTATTTGATATGCTGGGAAAGTTTGGGTCGTAAGTTTGCTGCGTAATTTTAGGTTTAGAAAAAGTATAAAGGGTGTTCCAATGAAAGCGGCACAGAGGCCTTGTAGAATATTTAGCGTCTGTTTCAGAGAAAATCCTGAATTGACACTCCCCTCTCCGCGGGATGACATTCACCACCGAAAACCAAAAAATTTTGTCAGTAATCAGTAATCAATAGACACTTAAAACCATTCAATTAACTTATTAAAATTAAGAGTATCCATCTGGTAAACTAAACAATCAACGACAAGTTTTTTTCCAAAAATTTTTAACTCCATCGACTTAATTCACGACACCAGCAAACTCACGTCTTGTGCGACACTGAGGCGGCAGGAAGCAATCTTACCTATTTTTCTCTTATTAAAGAGTCCTGGAATACATGGACCCCACCGTGGACCCATGCGACGATTTTTACCAGTTCACCTGCGGTAACTTTATCAAAAAAACAAACATACCCGATGACAAGTCGTCGATTACTTCATTCAGTATTATCAGCGACGAACTGCAGGAACAGTTGAGGACGATGATCGAGGAACCGATCAAAGAAAACGAGCCCAAGCCGTTCCAGTTGACTAAGAAGCTTTACAGGGCTTGTATGAATAAGACAAAGATAGAGGAGCAGGGTGAGTTTTTAGTCAAATCGTTTTCCTCATATAAAATACTGCTGCGGTATTATTTAATGAATTAAACATTTAAGAGTACCTTACCTCAGAAAATGTCGAAGTGACATTCAAAACGGGTCATGTGACATCCGTACTTTTTGGAGTCAAATAAACATCAGAATTGACTGAGAATTGACTGAACTTTGAATGGACACGGCTCTGAGCACTTTTTTATTTTTTGCCGAATAAGCTAAAATTTCCACTAAAATATCGAGGGTCGGATTGAGTTGGTTGAGTCACAAACTTTTTTGTGTTAGACTCGATCAAAAAGCTATTGTACTGTTTCTTTCTTTCTTCTTTGTTGTTATATCTATTCCTTGGTTTAATAATTTTTCTGAATGTTCGAGCTAAAGAGATTTTCTGTTTAGTTATCACATTATTTTAATTTTTCTTTGGTATAAGGTACGATTTTACCCAATCCGATCGATTCGTTATGCTGATTGGGCGCTATCACTATATTTCTTTGCTAAGTACTTTTTAGATGATGCAGTAAATGTTTACTTCAGCCAGTCATCTGAAATTTCACCGCTGCCACAGATCAAGTTAAATATTTGAGTGACTTGTTCAGCAAGTCTTCAGAACTTTCGTCAATACTTTTGTCTTGCCTCATCTTTTTGCTATTTTTATAATAATATATTGGCTGCAGTACTTCTTATATTGTTATATCTATTTCTTGGTTTGAGAATTTCTCTGGATCTTTGAACGGACTATTGCTTAAGAGATTTTCAATTTAGTTATCCAGTTATTAAAATTTTCCTTTTGTATTTGATACGATTTTGCTTTGGTTGTCTAGAGGGATACCATCTTGTGTTTTATTAAATAATTCTAATTCGGCTGTTTTCTTTATGCTTTGTATTATAATAATAGAATACATTTTGTGAAGCTTATTCTGGAAATTTGCTTTTTTTTCCTTTTTTTCCTTCCGAAACATATTATAATTTTAATAACTTCTTTATTTGAGTTTTAATTTTTTATATAGGTATGTCTGTTATCACCGAAATCCTAACAGAACTAGGAGGATGGCCGGCGTTAGAAGGTGAGAAGTGGGAAGATGGAAAATTCAACTGGAGAGAGTCGGTATACCGATTTAGAAAAGTTGGTTACAGCGTAGACTACTTTATTGACTTTTCTGTCGGTATTGACGTCAAAAATTCGACAAAGAGAATAATTGACGTAAGTATAGATAAGAAGAATCTAATTTTTCCAACACAAACCAGCGTAATTGCCAGTAACGTATTTACCAGTATTTACGTAGTTATCAGTACGTCAATAAGTATTGAAAAGATTTTCTTCTTTTTCTTTCATAGAGCACGTTATCTGTTCTGACAACGAGATGCTTAATTTTTGATACGTATTTAGTACGATATGAAAACTGTTAAAAATAAAGGCTAATTGTCTTTCAGTATAAGAATAAGTATATATAATTCCCAGTTCCATTTGTTAATTAAAACAAAAAATTTACTATTGAGAGTTCCAACTAGAAAATTAGCTTAATTCCTAATTCCAGCTGACAATTAGTACCAAAAATTGCTTATTCAAACTGACCACTATAACTGTTTAAACTGACAGAAATTAAATAAATTTGTCGGTGGGTAATGGTAATGGTATTTTTTCTTAATAATTATTTTGAGTTGGAACTTCTCTTCTTTAAGTTTACAACCCTTACTGTGCTGCATGCATACTGATATCAACAATTGTAGGGTGAATTGGGAACTAAATAAGATAAAGCCTGGGACTAGGCGAAATCGATAGCTACTGGCGGGACTAAACATAATAAAAAATTTTGAATTTTTCACATTTTTCTTTTTTCCCCAATAACGCAAAAGATAAGGGTTTTTGACAAAAACTGAAAAGACAAGAAATATCGGGAATTAAATAACAAACAAATAATTTGTCTGAGACAAATGGTTCTTGAAATAATACCCTTGTCGGCCATTTTTAATCCAAAACGGCGAAGGGACCAAGCATCCCCGGAGAAAAACTTTTTTAGACCCTAATAGGGGTATACTAATATCTGAAAATGCAACTTTTTTCGGGAAAATTTTTCAAATTTTATAATGGTCTTATGATGTTATTTAAAAGTTTTTTAAATTGTAAATGACGCAGACTTTAATATTCTACCATTTGGTTTGTTTTTTTTTCTTCTCAGTTTTTCCCAAAAACCCCTTATTTTTTTAGTTAATAGGGAAAAGTGTGCAAAAAAGTTCCCGGTGGGAGAAGATTCCAGATTTTTCTATGTACAATAAGAGGCCAGTACCTATCGACTGCGCCTAGTCCCAGCTTTATGATATTAAGTTCCCAATTCACCATTAGGAACCTAACCAAGTTTTCCAGACTAAATTTTTAATCTAACAATTTGTTTATTTTCAGTTAGACCAAGGATCTCTAGGCCTTAGAAGAGAATTTTTAATCAAAGGAATAGAAGATAAGCTGGTCAAGGCTTACTACGATTATATGGTTGATATCGCGGTGCTCTTTGGTGCTGACAGAAGCAGGGCTGCAAAGGAGCTTAAGCAGTCGTTGGAGTTTGAAATGAAATTGGCTAATGTAAGTAATTCGTACATTCTCCTTGAGAATCTTCTACACTTTTCTACAAAAATCTAACCGACAATGAAATATGAGAGTACTGCCAAATCATACACTTAAAATTCTTAGTTTATTTACCCTACAACGGTCGAAGCTTCCCATCCTTTGGATAAAAGTCAGCACCTCCGACCACTTGAGCGTAAGGAGGGGTTCCGGCTCCTTTTCTGGTTTTTCTTTAGGCTGGATGTCTTATATGGTAGATTAATAAAGATTTATCTACCCCCCCAGGATTCTCTGTAAGTTGGGTCCTGCTTCACCTGAGCACATTGTTCAGTAATAACCTCTACCAGCAAGCAAGATTTTCTCTTTTTTGCAAGCTTGCCTGCCATCACGTTGCCGGAGATTTCCATGTACCCTAGTGAAAAGTTCCTCTCATATATAAACTTTAGCCCCAGCTCTGTTCATAATATCTTTCTCCCATGTAACGATGACCTCTAAAACGGCCATGCGTTTTCCGAAAGAAAAAGCCATAGCGATAATAAGTCTTCCAATCAAGTTGACCTGGAAAAATTGCAGAGCCAAAAACTCCACTGGGCGCGAGAAGACTGCGCCACGCATGCGCAGTAGGTTTCTCACCTTTGGCCTTTCCAGGGCCAACCCTGATTTATAAGTTATTAGGGATATTTTGGAACGCTTACTTGACAGTTCGTAGTGGTTGTGGTAATTACTGCGTCTGCGCAATAGCTAAACGTCATGCAGTGGTGGTAATTAACCACTACCACTGCCGTAAGCTACGAATACATTTCGTTGTGGTTGTGGTTATTTTTTTGGTTAGAATTAAAGAGTTTTGACTTAATTAATTTTAAAAATAATAAAATATTACCAGTTTCCAACATATAAAACATTTATTTTGTAAAATTAAGCCCAATTTTGTGTTTTTCCTCATCTCTACATTTTTTAAAAGTGACAGTTTTTAATGTGTTCCAAAAACTCTGGTAAAATCAATGAGTGGTAGTGCTACTGGTTTTTAAACACTACCACAGCGGCTGTCAAAGTTGTCAAAATTTTAATCGTTCCAAAATTTCCCTATTTTCTTTGTTTTTCAAAGTTACTATTATTAGGACCTCATAGTTATACAGACCGCTTCAAGCTACTGCGAACATAGGGGGAATCAAGTCCAATTTACTCTCCGTGCCGTACGACCGAGGTGGATTCGAAGCACGCTGCAGTGTTATATTTTGGAAATTCATTTTGTTTTTATTATTTTGTTTTATTTCTGCCTTGCTCGAGAAACAGATTGGTAAGTTCTTAATTGAAATAATACATTTTTAAAACTAAAAATGGATCTCTACTAAGTTGCCGAAAAAGTGCAGATGGTCAAATGGTACTATCAAGGCAGACCATTGAGACTTATTCAAGAACTTTTTTTGGAGAATTTTGTAAATCGCCCAGAACCTAGTTTATCCACGATTTATAGGTTTGTGCAAAATTTTGAAAAGTTTGGTTGTGTAGCGCCAAGAAACCATAAAAAACCCACTGTTTTGAATGACGAGCAGGAAGTACGAGATGTGATAATTTGCGCTGCAGTGGAGGAAAATCGAAAGTTAACTAGCCACCAAATTGCCGAAGCAGTTGATACGTCTTCAGCCACTGTCTTACGTGTTCTCAAAAAGAATGGTTATCATTCTTACAAAGCGTCAAAAACGCATCAAATTTTTCCAGAGGACAACTATCGTCGTATGGAATTTTGCGAAACAATGATGGAAAGGGCTAATCGTGATGAATGATACTTTCCCATTATTGAATCGTCATAACCCAACACACGTTCGATTTTGACGTAAGAACACAGTATCCCCAAAAACTAAATGAATGGTCCTAGATACTTGGATCTACTGAAGCAGCATATTATTCCAACTGCTAGGCAGTTGTTAGGTGTGAGATTTGGTGAAACATGGTTTCAACAAGATGGTTGTCCCGCTCACAATGTTGGCCTTGTTAGGGAATATCTTGATAATGTATTTCCTAGTCGGGTTATAAGTACACGGGGAACTATTTTATGGCCAGCTCGATCACCCGATCTTGCTCCTAATGACTTCTATCTGTGGAGTTATATCAAAAATAAAGTTTACGGGCATGAAAGGGCTAATAATTTGGAAGAACTTCGGATTAAAATTGAAGAAGCTTTTCAAACTATCACCCCTAACATGCTTGGAAATGTTAGAAGGGGTTTTTATAATAGGCTCGGATATTGTCTAGCCGAGCAAGGAGGACTTTTCGAACATTTGCTCTAATTTTTTTTTGACTGGGAGAATCTTTTTGGTTTTTAGAATGTATTATTTTATTTTGAGAACTTGCTTTTATTTTGTTTCTCCTTATTATTTTCATTGTAACACGTCGTCACTGATAAATCTGAGCAGTTGACAATAAAACGCTCTTATTTATCAGTGACACAAAATAAGAAAATTACGTTATAAAAATTTGCGTATTTATTGACCAAATTCCGATTTCATTGACTACGCTCCACAAAGCACCGTGGTTAGAGGCGTACTAAATACCAAAGGAAAGTCATGCAAGTGGTGATCGCAAGCCTGAGTATTGGTTGCTTCACTGATAGGCGTGCGGTGTCTCTGCATGTACGTACACTGGCAAATTAGACTTCTTCCGCCCTATGTTCGCAGTAGCTTGAAGCGGTCTGTATGTTTCCTCCCATGGGGCTGCCATTATGAAGAGGCGTACTCAGGAATTTACTTCGGCGGAAGTGGGGGGGGGTAACGATTTTTGTACAATGCAAGATTACTTCTTCTTCTGCAGAAACTGAAATCTCTGAATTAATAAACATTAAAGTCAATTCGTTTAGCCTATCTTCTGACGTTCAGTTTCTCAGTAGTTTTTCCAAACACAATTTGTCATATTGTTTAAAAAAGGTCTCTAAAACTAAAAATATTTTTTTACTTAAAGTAAAGGCAAGCTTATTTTTATATTAAATTTTGCATAATACTAAAAAATAATGTTTAAGTAAAGTCTTTATTGAACAATATCAAATTATCACTCGAGTAACGGACGAAGGCTGTTCTATAAAGAGGGCGGTAACCCATTTTGGAGTTGATAAAATAACAATAATACGATGGAAACAGCGCTGGATTGAAAACAATTCGACGAATAGGAAACTTGGATTAGGACAAAAACGATGGTAAACTTAATACTAATTATTTTAACTTAAAAAAGAACTAAAATAAATAATTTAGTATTTAATAGGATCACCATTTTTCTCTATTAAAAGCTGCAAACGTCTGCGAATTGAAAAGTTTAAATTTTAAAAATACTGATGGTCTTCTGAGAGCTGATCCAATGCGCGATAAATAGCATCGCTTAACTCTTCAGCATTTCGTGGTCTAAAATTCCTTTGGTATATTATTTTAACGATTCGACCCCATATATTTTCCATTGGGTTAAGGTCAGGGCTGTTGGCTGGTCAAGGAAGTGTTTCTATATTATTATTCTGAAACCATTGGCGAACAACATTAGCCGTGTGTACTGGACAGTTGTACTGCTGATAAACGAAGATGGCAGCATAATGTTTTCAAGGATTTCAAATATCGTTTACTATTAAATCTTCCTTCGATTCTCCAAAAAAAACACAAACCACATGTTTACAGAAAAATGTCCAGCTTTTTTAATTTGTTTTGTACAGGGTGGTCCAAATTCGAGCCCAAAACTAATATACATGTTACGGACTCGATTTTCAAGAGAAGTCCAAAACTAAAAACCGCATTGCGATATGTCGTTTTCGTTTCTGAGCTACAGGGTGATTCTCAGAAATGTACGATTTTAAAGGCTTTCTACAACTAATTTATTTGTAAAGATGGAGATTTTCATTAAAACATTTTTTGAAGATTTTTTAAAGACAAATCTACCTGTTTCAGCGATTTTCTCTTAAAGCATTTAGTTCCCGAGATATCACACAAAGTTATATTTCTTTAATTGGGATACCTCCAATGTTTTTAAAAAATCAGTTTTCTAATAAAATTTCCTGTCCAACGATGTGCCATACACCTATTTTTATTAACTAGTTTAAAAGATATTTGCATATTTTGATATTTACCATAGTAGGCGCTGTACCATGTGTAAATAAAATTTTATTGTTTTTTTTTCATACAAAATCAAGTTGGTTACGGCACGAGGGGACACAGCAACCTCGAACTTCAACTTCTAGTTTACTATAATTACCAACCCTAAAATAATATATAAAAATAAAGTTATTAAAAGATTTTATTTAAAATTTTTATTAATTAAACTATGTAACCTAAAATCTATATCTAACAATTTTCTTTAATTCTAAAACAAATGCTCAAATTGACGGCCGTTTTCTTGTAAACATATCCTACATCTTCTCTTGATGCTATTTTCTGCATTAAGAAGTTCTACCGCACGAAGCTGCCTGAATGCAGTACGAAGTGCCTCTTCCAATTCCCTTCTAGTAGTTGGGCGATTTCGAAATACAAGATCTTTGACTTTCCCCACAAAAAGAAGTCGCAAGGGGTCAGGTCTGAAGACCTGGGGTGCCAATATATAGGACCTTTATTTCCGATCCAGTACATTTAGCAAATTAGTAATGTCTCATGTATTGTGAGGAGATGCACCGTCATGTTGAAAGTATAGCTCAATATTTTGCTGAAGTGGCAAATTGTCGATAAACGGAATCACCTGCTCTTCTATCTTTCGGCATTTAAATTTCCATCACCCATACCTTAAAACTGAACCTTCCCTGATAACTTTTCTGGTAAAATCGGGTTCTTTTTGGCTTTTATTTCGGTCGTCGGGGTCGATAGGGCCTAAACTTGTGTTTTTTAAGCACCCGAACGGCATTGCTGCGTGGAATTCCAGTGTTTCTCTCCATAGCCCTGGTGGAAGTATAGGGGTTAATTTCTATTTCTCCTAGAACCGTTAGTTCTTCCAACTCTCTATCTCTGGCTAGGCTTCTATACGTCCTAGGCCGCGGTTTTGTAAAGGATCCGTATTCTTGTAGATGATGTTTTAAATTCAAAAATATTTTTGAGCTAGGTTGCTTTCTTTCCGGATATCTCTGGAAATATAGATTTAGCGCCGTCTGTCGATTTTCGTTACTTTCAATATAACATTTTATCATGTCGTACTTTTTAAACTTTTCAAACATTTTTATATCTTGATGAAGACGCCACTTTTGACACTTGAGCTCGTTTATCATGGGAATTATTTTATTTGATCATAGCTACCTAGATAAATACCCTAAAACTGCATAGGTTAGAGTTAAACACAGCCTACTATGGTAATTATTAAAAATTGCAGATATCTGTTTAACTACTTAATAAAAATAGGTGTATGACACACATTTTTTTTAAAAAAATTGGGGTATTCCATTTAAAAAAGTGTAACTTTGTGTTATATCTCGTAAACTAAAAGCGTTAAGACAAAATCGGTGAAACAGGTAGATTTACCCTTAAAAAATCTTCAAAAAATGTTATTAATGAAAATCTCTATCTTTACAAATAAAAAAGTTGTAGAGGGTTTTTAGAAACGCACATTTTTGAGAATCATTCTGTAGCTCAGAAACGCTTTGGCATATCGCAATGCGGTTTTTAGTTTTCGACTTCTCTTGAAAATCGAGCCTGTAAAATGTATATTAGTTTTGGGCTAACTATGCTGCAAAAGCCCAAAGCTATAGAGGCCCCTCGAATTTGGACCACCCTATATATTCGGGTTCAAATCTAGAATTTGGTGTACGATAAACTAAAATTCTCCTGCTGCTTGAAGATGATTGAAAAATTTTTTCGTCAGTGAAAACCACCCTCGCCCAGTAGTCATTATCACGAAGAACGTTGTTCAGTGCAAAAATCACTCTGGCCTGTTTTTGTTCTTCTGTTAGAAAAGGCTTCTTTGCAGCAACTCGACAAGAGACTTCTGATTTCGTTACTCTTCTAACTACTGTTGCTAAAGCTGCTTCAACCGACGTTGAAAAAGGATTTTGTCTGAGATGGTCAATAAGTCTCTCATCTTGCACTTCAGAACTTACTTTTGGTCGTCCTGATCCATCTTTCCTATCCGTAGAATTATTTTCAATCCAGCGCTTTTTCCATCGCATTATCGTCATTTTATCAACTCCAAAATGGGTGGCCGCTCTTCTTATAGACCAGCCGTCTTCTATAAATCGAGTGATAATTTGAACTTTTGTAAATGTTGATATCTGTGGCATTTTCAAGGATGTCACACTGAATTTTAAGCTGTCAAGCATACTAAGCTGGTGGTGCCTAGTATAGTATATAGTATACACTAATGGAAAGATAAATTTTATGGCATAGGAAAAAATGCATGTATGAGTTTTTTTTGATATCAAGTGTACAAGTGTGGTGACCGACAATGTGACCACAATTGATAAAAACGGACCTGGTCTCAAATTTAGGCTCTCAAATTTTAAATTGTTTATTTACCCAAAATACATTGACTAAATCATATTTTTTAGCAAATTTTATTGTGTCGATTGTAACCCAACGACCTCTCGGGGAAGGAGGCTGTAACCCTAAACCCCCCCCCCCCCCCTTCGCTGTGACACTGCAAAGTGACATATAATTCCGCTTGAAAAACTGTTGCAAGGCGATTAGTCTGTGAAGCAGATTATAAAAAGTCGACCTCAACTCTAGTGCATGCCCCTCTAGTCACACCAAACTTAATTTTTTCTTCTTCATAAGGAAGAGCATAGGTAACTTGGTCCTATCCCTCCATTCACGCCGGTAACTAGGCCGGATGGGGTCGGCATCCCGTGGAGGCGGCCCTAGTTACACACTCCCCAAGTCGGTGGACTACTGAAGGCCAAAAGACCAAATTAAAAAAAACTTGGTCTGGGGTTTGAGGGTAGTTGATGATCCGTACGATTAAGTTAATAGTGCTTACGGGGCTCAAAAACGTGACAGTAAACAAAGAGGAACAACAACCACAACAATCCTCTTAATTTTTAAAAGTAAACTATGACATTTTACACATATTTATAGAGAAATTGCTTTTAGTGTATTTATTTTATTGTTAAATATTTCTTCGAAATTTTAGTAAATATTATACATGTTTAACGTCCTTGACCTAGTACGAAGAAGAAAAAAAAACAGTTGCAAAAACAAAAATACCAATAAACGCTTTTTAGTGCATGATTTCGATAAAATTTGCACGAAAAGTGAAGCAATGAAGTGAATAAATTTTAATTTAATTTATTTATTTTATTACCTGGTTTTTATTAAGGTTACTGAGGTTTTGAAAATACCGCCAGGCGTGACACTTTTTTATCTTAATTATTTTTGTGTTGGTAATTTAAAATGGTTTTACATATCAAATACGTGAATTCACAGATACTGCTACTTACTATTCACTATACACAGTGTACCAACAAAAACGAAGAAAAGGCATTTTCGAGTATTTGGAGCAAAATTTCGAAAACAACAACATAACACATAACACGTAGGTACGTTTGTTATTAAGTGGAACACGTTTTGTTCCAATTGGAATTTTCTAGGGGTGGGTTTCACAATACGAATTTAAATGGGGGAAATCGGATCAAGTGATACCTTATTTTGAGGGTTTTTTAACTGAATTTACAAAAATAGTTATTCACTTTCAAATTGCAGGGACCAATGCAAAAAACGTTTTTTTTTTTGGAAATTATTATTTTTAAATCCCGGGAAACGACGATTTCGTTTTGGTAAATAGTATGTTTTATCACTTTACAGAATATATTTCTAGCTACAATAGGTGAAATTTAACTGTAAGTACCATTAAGTTTTAAAGTGAATAGTTTTAAAGTGAATAGATAAAACTGAAAATTAACTGGATTTACTAAAAGTGTTTAGCTTATTTTAGACAGGTCCTAAATTTAAGTGAAATTGTTGGTTTTAAGTATTTTGATATAGTTTGATTTATAAGAATAATTTTAATTATGTTTTTTAGTGAAGAATCATCTTAACACAACCTTTTGTTGGATTTAAGAAGAAACTTTCAATTTCAAAGAAGTTTTTTTTTAAACCTAGTGGGGGATCTAAATGGTAAACACTCTGTTGAACAAATTAAAATTGACGTAATATATCACTCTTATTAAAACTTACCTTTGTTTATTGTGTGTTTATATCGCCATTAATACTCACTGTGACAAAACCATTTCGATATGTAATCATAAAATAAGGATAAGATTAACTTGGTATTTATTTAAAAGGAGTTTTTGTCTATCGAGAGTATGAAAAAACTTTACAAACACAAACCCGTCGCAATCGCAAACTACAAATAAAAATATTTCATCAAAGGACGTCATGTAAACAAATGCGGCTAAAAACAGACCTGAATCCAACGATCATATTCACTGATGCATTAACAAAAGAGTCATGTCGGCTCAACAAATTAAATGGTGCCCGGTTCTCTGGTAGAACATGAGCGAAGTACCGATAAAAACTGCAGCTTTGAAACTTTTGAGTGTGATCTTTCAATGGAAAGTTTTGTTTGATGATTAAGTTTTTAGATAAACTCAATAGTTTAATTTCAGTTTGTAAATAAATGAATATAATCAGTGACCTTCACTTATGTTTGTTTGTCTCGTAGGGCTCTCCTAAATATATTTTTGTGCTAAAAACGGGTTCAAAATATTGCGTTTTTCTGGAGGTGGAGGTGTTTTATTGATTAATGAATAACTTCTTTTGGCGTATTCACCATTTGCAATTTTGAAACCTGTCAAAAAAAATTAGTTTTAGGGCATTTTCTCCTAAAATATGGCATATTTTGAGAAAAAACGCAGTTTTTCAGTGGTATTTTGCAATGATAATGCAAAATAATCAATAACTTTGTGTCTTTTCTGTAGGGGAATGTGTTTTTTAAAATTGGTTCTAAAATTTAGTACCCCCCACAGGTGTAAATATTTAAACCTGTGGGGGGTACTATTTTAGATCTTAGTAAATCCCACTGTAAGTGTCTATTATCTCAAAAACTAATATCTAAATTTTTAACGTCTTTAAAAAGAAATTTAAAAGTCCATAAAAATAAAGTGTTGTTTGACCCACTTTTAAATTCTGGATCTGGAACACACCCCTTTAATGGCATGTACTGTACAAAAATTCCAATATAACCAAAAAGTGTCTCCCTTGAATGACAAATTGACGTGTTCAATATTTTTTTCGATGTATTTCTCCAAATACACGAAAATGCCTATTTAGATTCAAAAATTTTTAAAAATCCGTCCTGCCCATGCGCAAACCAAATGTCGAGATGCACGTCTAACTATACCAATTTCGATACACTGATGCCAAAAATTGATATTTTAATTTTATTCTGTGA
This sequence comes from Oxystoma pomonae, assembly GCA_963921995.1. NCBI lineage: Eukaryota > Metazoa > Arthropoda > Insecta > Coleoptera > Brentidae > Oxystoma > Oxystoma pomonae. Next base: position 84,465,161 of record OY998166.1, on the reverse strand, counting down.
GTTCGTCTACATATACGCCGTGATTGGTATCCCCGTCTTTATTAATTACGGGATTTATAAAGGCGTTCTTGTCTGCAGTAGAAGTTCGTAGTTCACGCGCTGGAGATCTGCTTATTGAAATATGTAATTCCATTTATAATAAAAGTTCCCGTTCGCACTCACCTTTAGCGTCCGCGTGCGCAAATTTTATGTTGGTTGTTGGTAAAGTTCGCATCAACCAATCAAAATGCAGGATTTCGTCACATGATACATCTGTCAACTGTCATTTCAGCCATTTTTGTTTGTTGTTTTTTTCTGCTTCACTTTGTGAGCTACATATATAAGAATTGTGGCCACAAAGGAGCCAAACAATTTTTAAAATTCCTTATCAAAACTTTTTCCGATTTTTGGTTAGGTTAAGATCTTATGTAAAACAGCTACATCATATTGACTTGACCTTGGAAAGACCAATCAAATTTCAGCAACGAACTGCGTTTATAAATACTGTTTTCTGAACTTCCAAGTTCGAACTTACAAACGCCGACCGAGAACTTCAACTGCGAACGCGAACGCGTTTGTAAATTAAGCTTAACGATCCATTAAAGCACTCACGTGACTGCATGTGAATTTAAAATAGGTAATTAAAAATACATAAACCCACACACAATTATTATATAAAACCAAACTACAATAAAACGACAGTCAAATTAGTAATGACAGAGGCATATCAAACTTTGACTGTTAAAAAAAAATTAGAATGGACTGTTTGTCTGATTAAGGACGTTTCTTTTTTCCGAAAATTACCTTTAGCCTTTGATTAATTCTTCCATATATTTTTTTAGATTTCTCTTCCCAGTGAAAAAAGACGAAACGCCACAGCTCTCTACAACCCTATGACAATTGAAGAACTGCAGAAGAAATTTCCAAGTATTCCTTGGCTAGAGTACATCAATACTTTGTTGGCACCTGACACCACTGTATCACCCGATGAGGTTTGTAATATCTCAAACAAGAATTATACGTTACCAACCAAAGCCCCTAGTCAGACGGAGAAACGAAAATAAAAGGAAACATAACTAGCTACGTTCGGTATTTGCCTCGTGGACTCATCCGATTTTTGATCACGTGATCACAGACCAATCTAAATTTATTGAAATTAACGAACGTTCTGGATCGATTGCTTTCAACTTAAACACACCTAACCTCACAATCTCAAATACCCATTTATTTTAGCCCTTTTGCTTTTGCTGTGATGTTTGTGCCGATCAACGATTTTTTTGTTTGTTTAATAATAAACATGGGTTGTTTAATATGAACAGTGATGTCGAAAGGATTGCAGGAGTCTATTCTGTATACAAAAATTGCAGGAATACTTTTTACAACCGCTTAATTTTTTCATTCCTTCCATTTTTTTCATTTTTGCAGCTGCTCCACCTTTTTGGCAGGATGAACGATTAAAGTGGGATAAAAAGTGAACTTTTTGTGTCAAAAGTGCGAAAAATTATTTTATGCATTTTAGGGATTAAGTAAGTTTAATCTCTCTTTTAGGGACTAAAGTGGCACTTTTAATCTCTACGAGATTAAACAAAAATCCCTAAGGGATTAAAAATAAATTTAGATTATAAGTAAATTTAATCCCTTAGGGATTAAAAAAAAATTATCCCTGGAAAATTATAATTGAATTTATCGCAAGTCAAGCCAAACAGCACTTGTTCTTCGCCAAGATTTTATTCTTAGATCCCTTTCTTGTAGTCGACAAACCATTTGGCGTAGAAATAACGTGATTTTAACAATAATTTTTTCCTAAAGTGCATAAAATAGTATATAAACCTCGGGACTAAAGACTCTTTTAATTTCTTAGCGAATTGTAGCCCTCCCGACGGTAGGGCTACAAAACTTTCGCTGCGAGATTAAAAGTAGCATTTTAGTCCCGAGGTTTATAATGTACTATTAAATCCCTAAAAATTAATTTAAATCCCGAAGAATTTAAAGTATAATTAATAATTTTTGTATTTTTTTTAGTAAAGGTAAAAGGCAACACTGCGCTTTACAAAAAATAAATAATTCATCTGTATATATTCATCTTTGTCATATTCATGTAACTCAATGAACCACCAAAGATGTTATTGATGTATGGCTTACATTTAGAACATTGAACTACCAATGTTCTAAGCACACATATTTGGATAAAAAATACTTTTCTTAACAACTTGCGTCTAATATGCTAAGTTCGCCAGACACACTTAGTTTTTATAATATTTACTATAGTAGTTATGTTTTAAAGTTCACAAATTCATAACCTTTCATCTGAAGTTGCTATTGTCGTGAAACTTAAAAAGTTTGCCTAAAAAAATTATGTATTATACAATACATGGTAAATAACAACCTTTAATTTTTTGTCTTTTTAAAAAGTTAAAAGTTGTAAAATTCGAGTAAAAAATAAACAGATTATTAGAAAACAAAAACGTCTCTTACATTTGAATAGTAGTTTGAGACAATGTAACTTTCTTATTTTTTCAGCAAGTTCCAGCACTTTTTTATTTACTCTGTCTTCGATTTTTTACATTTGCTGTTTTTGGTAGAAAAAATAGTAAAAATAGTTTTGTTATTTTGCCTTTTCAAAAAGGGTAAATCTGCAAAAAGCCGATTAAAAAAAAGTTATAAAGAAAAATATTTTTTAGTGTTTAGAATAAGCACAATACTGAAGAGAAAAAGTTCCAGCCTTTTTCATAAAGACCTAATTTTAGAATGTTTTTTGCCGTCTTGGATTTTTCAAACTTAACGAGTTTTGTAAAAAATAGAAAATATTGGTTTTTTAGCATTCTAAGAAACTAAAATCTATAAAAACTGGATAAAAATCAAAAAAGTTATTCTTCTTCTTCAAGTGCCATGCTCTCTTCGAACGTTGGCTATCATCAACGCGCTCTGTACCCTGTCCACTGCTTTTAGAAAAAGTCTCGCAGTAATAACACCATACCATTGTCTAAAATTTTTAAGCCCTGATATCTGTCTACGACTCGGACCTCTTCTGCCTTCAAATTTGCCTTCTATTATCAATTTTAAGTTTTCGTTTTTTGATGGTAAATAGAACTTCAAGATCTTTATTTATTCTAAGCAAAACATCCACATTAGTTACCCTGTCCATCTAAGATATCCTTAGTATTCTACGATAACACCACATCTCAAATGCCTCTAACTTTTTGCACACGGCCTCAGTCAGTGTCTATGCTTCCATGCCATAATACAAGATGCTAAAAACATAACACCGAAGCACACGAAATAAGAATTAAGATCGCGACTACACAACACTGATTTCATTTTCATAAAAGATGATATGGTCTGTTCAATTCTTGCACGAACTTTTTGCATATTGTCCCAGGTCTCTTTGAGTAGGCAACCCAAGTATTTGTATGAATTCACGCGTTTGACTTGCCCATAAACTTCTAACATGTCTCTGATATTCTTTTCTTTGGATATGATCATCTATTTTGTTTTCCCAACAGCCAGAGTTGCGAACTTTTGGCTGCAATTTGATTCAACAACTCTTGCAGGCCTTCCAGCGTGTTTGCTATTATGACAGTGTCATCGGCATATCGTAGGTTGTTGATTTTTATGCCGTTTATTGTCAAATCCTCTTCACAGTTATGAAGTGTATTCTCTATTTTTTGTTAATATAGATATTAAACAACAGCGGAGACAAACAAACTTGGCGCACACCTCTTCTTATTTGGACCTCTTCGGACAGTCAACCTTTATTTGAGCGGTCTGATTCCAGTATAGATTAGCGATTATCTTTAGATCTCGGTCATCTAGACCAACTTCTTTTATCGATTCTATGAGCTTTTCGTGTTGGACTCAATCAAACGCTATCTTATAATCTATGAAACAGGCATATACTGACACCGACACATCCCTAGACCGCTGAACTAAGACCTGAATGTCAAACAGGGCCTCTCTTGTCCCGAACCCACCACGAAATCCAAACTGCGTGTCGCCCATAAAGGATTCGCATTTTCCATAAATAAATATGGATAAAAAAGTTATTCCAAGATTGTATGTTCTTTTTGCAGATCGTAGTGGTTAGCGTTCCAAACCACATCTCGGATTTTGAAGCTCTCATCGCTCGTACACCTAAACGAGTCCAAGCCAACTATGTTATGTGGCGGGCGGCCGCTTCATCGGTCTCGTATTTGACAGAAAGCCTTAGAAAGAGGCAGCTGGAGTATACTACGATCGTTACTGGAAGAACCGAGAGAGAAAGCAGATGGAAGGAATGTATTGATATATCAGCAGGAAGGTGGGTAGTTTGAACATTAATTTGTGCTTGAAATGATAATTTTGTTAACTTATTCATTTAAATAGTCACGCATCAATGAGCTTCTGGAGCTTAAATTAAATTGCATCAAAAATAACTTACCTGTATGTAATAAAAATTTTTATTAAAAAAACTTTTAAAGAACAAGCTTTTATTAAATGCACTCAAAAGTAAAAAATAATTTTTTTACTTTCTTATACAATAATAAAAGCGATGGAAGCAAATTTAAAATTTTAACTTTAGATATCGTAGATCGGTCACATCGTCTACTTAAGAAACAGTTGTATTACTTTATAACCTAAGGACTTGGCAAACATGGCAATCTCAGCCGTTCTCAGCGTCTTCAAATGAAAGCATTATGTTTATCATTCGAATAGAAGAAGAATTTAGTTCTTCCTTTGTAGTTCTCTTTGTCACCGTAAAGTTAAAATTTTTAATTTGTGCCCATCGCTTTTATTATGTTATAAGGAAGATAAAAAATTATTTCCTACTTTTAAGAGCATTTAATCAAAGCTTATTCTTTAACAATTTTTAATAAAAATTAATTTTTTAATTTTTAGATTTGTACCCTAAATCGTCCATTTTGAATCCGCCCTATTTCAATTTTAAAATCTGATCAAAAATTCATATCCCCTTACCTGAGAATACCATATTATTGTATTTTCACCGGAACTATTTACGCATACTAAATTTGAACACAATATGATGTGGATAAGTCAGTTAAAATTAAAAATTGTCCATCTTGAGTTTTTAAAATCTGATCAAAATAATTCGTATTCCTTATCCCCAAGTGCCCCCGTATACCAATTTTGGTTGAAATTGGACAAACTTAGGTGTTTTTCCCCCTCCACTCCCCTCATCGAGGGGAGGGGTGCCTAATAATGACCTACGATTGTATTTTTACCGGAACTACAAATGCATGCCAAATTTGAAGACAATCGGATGTGTATAAGTTAGTTAAAATTGGTTAGCAAAAGATGACCAAAAATCGTCCATCTCGAATTCGCCATATTAAATTTTCAAAATCTGATTAGAAATTCGTCTCCATCCCCGAGTGCCCCAACACACCAAATTTTAATGAAATCGGGCGTACCTCAACTGTACCCCTCCTTCACCCCCTTCGAGTAGGGGGGAGCTGTCAATTTCATCACACTATATTTTTGTGTTTTCACCGGAACTATATAAGCATGACAAAGTTGAAGCTGATCGGATGTCGGGAAGTTGTTCAAAATTAAGTTGCAAGATTCCACCCAAACAAACATATCTAGTTACATACATTGCAAGTTCAATAAAAGCTTGTAAAAACACTGCCTGGTAGTCATTTTAAATAAAACAATGGTAAAATTTGGTTCTATAATACAATTTAAAAAATAAACTTAAATCGGATGATTTTCCACTCAGTTTAAGTTGCGGTCAAATAATATAATTATTTATTTTTAGTTTGTCAATTGCATCCGGCGCCCTCTACGTCCGCAAATACTTTAACGAAAACGCCCGACAAAACGCGAAGGAAATGGTGGCGGATATCCGTGCGGAATTTCAGGAAATTTTGGAAAAAGTCGACTGGATGGACTCGATAACCAAGAAAAATGCTTTGGACAAGGCCCAGTCGATGACCGAGCATATTGCATACCCCGACGAGTTGCTTGACGACAACAAATTGGTGGAGTTTTACACCGGGGTAAGAAAAATATCAAAATTTCTGAAATTATTTGTCTCTGCTGAGCTTGCTGCGTATGGATTATGGAGTTTTCTTCACAAACCTTATAACCTCAAGATCAGTGGCGGTCCCAGCCATTTGAAAAAGGGGGGGGGGCGGTTTCGATACGAAAAAAAAACTAGAATAAAAGCATAGCTTTTATGAGGAATATATCAATATGTGCAAACAAAACTTAGTAACTACAAACCCGGATTTGGCCTCAAATTTAGGGGGGGGGGGTACTCAGATTTTAAGTTGTTTATTTGATACATTTTTTAAAAATGTTTCAATGCGCCAAAAAATTTTTTTAAGTCAAATTAAACTAAAAGCGTAAATATCAACGACATCATAGCGCCGCAGGCGAAAATTTTTAAGAAAATTGCACTAAAAAGTGAATTTTTTGTTTTTAAATTAAATTAAAATTGTAAATATATCAATGGCTTCAAAGCGCAGCAGGCGAACATCTTTAAGAAAATGACACTATAAATGCCATTTTTAACACAAAATTAAAATAATACGGTAAATATCAAAGGTGTTATAGCACTGCAATTTATGCCATACTTTTGATTTTGTAAATGATTTCGTAAAAAATTTAAATCCAGGGTGAGGGTGGGAGTAATTATCCCCCTACTTCTACTACTACACTGAAATCCGCGCTTAAGTAACTACGTATAATTTTTTCAGTTATAAAGAACATAGATAACAAACAAACCACAGACAAAACCTAAAAGATATATACTTTTGGTATAGAAACTTTAGAAAATTATACTTTTCTGTATTTCCAATATCGTGGTTTTCGCGGTAAGTACGTCATGCGTTTGGTTATTATTTGTCTAAAAAGGTCTAAAAAGCTTTTTAAATTGAAACATTACGTTTTATATTGCATATCTCAAATAAAAGATTTTTTGGGCAAAACTCGCTCAATGTCAATTTCAATATGTCTGTGTTGATATGCAGCAACTAAGCCCGTGAGACGAATTTCCATCATAGTGTTTTTAAGTACTTATGTTTTCAATCTTCTGGAGGCAGAAGAAGCTTTTTTCTGACGAAGCCTTACTTACTGGCAAACATCCAAGAATGTTTTTATCAACGGAAAAATATCGCCACACTTGTTCGTTGCCTCGAAAACGTTATCAGGTATGATTTAATTATTTAAGCTTTTTCATGCTTCTGACCAATATTGTTTCCAAATACTGGCTTCTCCCAATAAAAGTTCAAGAATTTGTATTATGGATTAATCAAACAGTTTATAGTATTTGAAACAACATTATAGTTAATTTTGCCTTGATTTTGGCTTCACGTTGTATAAAACTTATGAATATGTTCAGGTCAAAAATACTTGTCTTGTTATTAAACCTTGATGTTATGTCCGAAATGATTTTAAAAACGAATGAGTAGTGGTTGCGTGCACTTTAAATCTAACGATAATTGGACTAAGTACAAAAAACTCCTGTTTTTTCGAAATGATTTTGTCTAAAACTTGTTTATAAATAGAAACTCTATAATACTGTTTTGTATCTCCAATATCGTGGTTTTCGCGGTAAGTGTTTGTTTATTCTTAGTGTGCCCAAAGACTTTAGGGTTACCACCACCATCTTTGTTGTCTACTTTTTTCTGGAGAAAAGGGGGGGGATCGCCCCCCCTGCTCCCACTGGGACCGCCACTATCAAGATAGGCTGATAATGTAATTTTGAGAAATGTCTGCTCCATGCATGTGTGACCGTTTGGCGCTGAAAGCAGTCGGCAATGCACCAAAATCCCTAGACTGTCAAGTGATAACAATAAATACCACTGGACGCGACTAATCGTGAAAATGGATCTGGCGTGAATAACAAAACTGCAATTTGCTGCCGGCAACAAAGTACTTCATAATGCAGTTCTTCCAAAAACAAGACTCAAAAAGGAGAACAGCAAAATTTAAAAAACACACGATCGCGAAAATCGAATTTATTGGCATAAAAACGCAGTACTATCAACCTAAATTTAACGTGGAAAATAAGAAAAGATGATTTAAAACAAATTTGTTTTAAATAACTCAAACGAAATTATATTAAAAACTTGATAAAAGATATAACTAAACTATTATAAAACTAATTTTATTCAAGTCGGTTTACTCTTGTTCCCGTAATCGTTTTATTGGGAGAGTTTCATGGTTTTCTTATGGCGCGCGCGATCGATACTTAAGTTTAAAACGCACAGTGTTATTTATTTTTTCGAATACGGGGACGTAGACTTATACCATGTAATTAATTAGGTTATCATTAATTAAATTAAATATTTTTGTTTATTATAGCTGGAACTAAATGAACACGAATACTTGAGATCGATACTGAATTTGACACTGTTCGGGACCAGGTTTTCCTTTAAAAGATTAAGGCAACCTGTAAACAAAACGGATTGGATTACTCATGGCAGGCCTGCTGTGGTTAATGCCTTTTATTCTTCCATTGAGAATAGTATTCGTAAGTAAAGAATATATAAAATAAATAATTATTGAAAAAACAGTAAGGACGACGCCGCACAATGGTTTATCCCTAGGAAAAAACTATTCATTCATTCATATCAATAATTTTTTTAATATTTCCATTTTTTTGTAAAGAAATGTCCCATTAGTCTAAACCTATAATTGATTTTTTCAGATTTATTTTGAATTTTGAGAAATTGGATGACAAAGTAAAATTTTGTATTTATTTTCAATGTTTTTTCCTTCTGCAACCCGTCCATCGTTCATCTCTAAAACAAAAACCGCTGTGTCAATTTCACTCTTTTTTTTACTTGTTTATAGGGTATATTTAACAGTTTTTTGTTAAGCCTTCAAATAATGTTTTTTGTCTTTAATTTAAAAAAAAACATTAAAATAACAGAAAACACTAAGTTCTGCAGAGAAAAAGTTGTCTTCCGGCAGCCTCCCGCACTAAGATTTTTTGTGTGGTTATATACTATTATGTGATTTTTAAGTTTCTTTGTATAGGAAGAAATATTCTAAAAAATTTTTGTCTTTAATTAAAACAAAAACCTTAAAATAACAGAAAACACCATGTTGTTTTGATATATATAAAGTTCTGCAGAGAAAATGTTGTTTTCCCGCAGCCTCCCGCAATAAGATTTTTTTGTGGTTATATACTACAATGTCTTAACTTTATGACTGCATAGGTTGTAGCGGCCAATATTTGTCTATCTGTGGATTAGGTTTCTAAAATTGTGGTCTTGTTTTTCAAATATACTAGAAATACACACCTTTTGTTTGCTGTGTTAGTATTGATGTATGTATGTAAGTTTTCTCGGGGGGGAGGGCTGAATAAATTTAAATCCAGTTTATTAAAAGAACACTACAAAAAAGTACATTTAAAAAAATCTTGGGGGGGCTGGGTGCGCACCTGCTAAAGGTTATAGGGGATTAAAATTAGAGCAGAGCGCTAATAAGAAGGATAAAGTAATAATGATGTAATGATAATAATATCGCATAAACCATTCAAGGAAATGCTCAAGACTTCCACAAATATTGACATTTTTAACATGCTTTTTGCGTCAAATGATCCTTCTATACTTGGGCTTAGGCCAAAGCCAAAAAAATAGTGTAAAATATCAGTCAATTTATTAGTTTTTGATTATAGTTTTAGCATTAAGTATATTTAAAAATTATGATATATATTGGTCGGATATTTTTACAGTAAAAAGTTTTTTTTTTAATTTTTTTGAAAAATAAGAGTTAAGTAAGATGTTTTTAAATTACTTTCTTTTGTAGGTTTATTTAGAATATAAATTTTAATTTTGGATAAATATATATAAAAAATACTAAATATATAGGAATAATTAAGCGAATTTGACAAAAAAGTGGGGGGGGGGCTAAATAGTAATTTAATAAAAATTAGTACTTTTCTTTTTGTTTGATTCCACATGGACATTAAAATTTAAAGGACTGTGGGATCTGAGGGGGGGCATCCTACTCCCTCCCTATACGTACGCTTATGTCACGACACAAATGAGGGTGGAAGTGGTGTTTCCAAAAATCAATGATTAATAATACTAGTAATATTGAGTAATTCTTTACCTTTTTATCTATATTACACAATATTTATCCTACACCCAGCAAGGGGAAGGGGGACGTTTAGCTAAGAAAAAAATGGTAAATATGTGTTGAATATATGTACAAAATTTCAAGTTTATCCGATAAATACCCTTAAAGATATTTAGTTGTTTTCGAAATTTAACCGTTTTAAACCACTTTGCGCCGTTTCGTTCTTATTAGGGACTCATCTTGTTTTTTCATTGGATTTACAGCCATCGTCCGTTTGTTTTTTTTTAATAATTAATGGGTTTTCACTTTTATATAGCAGAAGAGGTAGTGGCAATAAAATATAAATCATTTTATCGTATTTGAGTTTTAGATAGTTTTGATAAGGACCCCACAAAGATAACGAAAAAATTAGTCGCACTTCACTTCTTGGTCGATTCCAAGAAAAAAAAATATTTCTTGAATTATGTGTTTTTTTGTTTGTGCTACTCAGCACTATTAAACTAAGGTAAAAATCAAAATTTTCCATATACATTTTAGAGAGTGACACCCTATAAACCTGTAAAAAATGCCAAAATTTCTCAAAATTAAAAAAATAAAAAATAGAATACATTAATGCATTCAATTTTGAGTAAAAAATAAAATAAAAACTTTTTTGTAGCACGTTTAGCTTTTTATGAAAATTTTTTTAAACTTTTCAAAATTTGCATAAATTGGTGTTTACAATTTTATTATTTTTATTTATTAAAAAATCAAACTTTTTAAAAACGAATTTTTGAAGTTGTATAGAATTTTATGTTGAGCAAAAAATGTTTCATATATGTTCAAAATAAAAAAATCTTGTTTTCAATTTTGCAAAAATGGACGATTTTATTGGCCTTTTGTGTACCAAGATTTCACCAGGAATTTGGCGATAAAAAAAATAAAAGACCAAATGCCAAAGATAGCTGTGTTTGTTGTCTACCAGATAGTATAAGTGGAAAGAAAATATGCATTTACCAAGCTGCAAAATTAAAACAAATAACAGAATTTGCGAGGTAAGCGAGCTATAGGCAGTAGGTACAAACATACGCATTTAGCATGTACTTTGTTAATAAATAACACATTATGTATCCGTGTTTCATTGTAAGAAAAATATAAACAAAAATATAGATCAGTAGGAGTCTTTATATTTTACTTATTGAAATTATAAAAAGAGAAAACCAAACATCAGTCCATTTCATAAAATCGCTTTTACATGCAAATATGAAAAAAACTAGAAAGAGAGGGCAATATGAGTTGCCCACCTCTGGTAAAACAATAACTGTCAAATGTATAGAGAGCCTCTAGAATAACCTACCCACCTCAGGAATAAGAAAAATACAAACAACATCCGTCTGTGTTGGAGCGTCTATTAGTAATGAATACTTTTTATTTTTTTATACCTATACAAAGGTAGCGAAAAAAATGACGGCACACGTCTAGGTGGGGATTTTTTCTACAGAGAGGCTCCAAAATTTGCCAAAAAATTGCTATATGAAGGTATTTTCTCGCGTTTTTTGTCAGGAGATTATGTTAAGGAACCCACAAAGATAACAAAAAAAAAATGTAACACACGTGCACTATTACAGGGAAGCTCCAAAACCTACAAAAAAATGGGTATATGAAGCCATTACATTACGTTTTTTATGAGTGCCATTATGTTAACGGCCCACAAAGATAAGGATGATACAAATCTACGTGCGGGTTTTTTGCAGGGCGGTTCCAAATCTTGCAAAAAATAGCTGTCAAGGGGGTAGGATAACGCCCATCATTTTCACATATATGATGTAGTAGTATCCCCCAGAGCAAAAATCAACTGGTGTGACGAACCCTTATCCATGAATGAGGTCCGGCACACCAGGTGATTTTGGGTGTGGTGGTACTACTACATCATATATGTGAAAATGGTGGGCGTTATCCTACCCCCTTGACAGCTATTTTTTTGCAAGATTTGGAACCGCCCTGCAAAAAACCCGCACTTAGATTTGTATCATCCTTATCTTTGTGGGCCGTTAACATAATGGCACTCATAAAAAACGTAATGTCATGGCTTCATATACCCATTTATTTCAGAATTTCCTGCTGGTATCCTGCAAGGCGTTTTCTTTAACGCCGACAGGCCAAGATACATGAACTACGGCGCTATTGGCTTCGTCATCGGCCACGAAATCACCCACGGATTTGACGATCAGGGCAGACAATTTGACAAGAAAGGCGACCTTTTCGACTGGTTAGTAACGTTAATCTACAGAAATTCGTTCACGCAATATCGCTTCAGATTATAGAAATCCAAGTACATAACTCTGCGTTCTAATCACCAATAAAAAACTTCCGGATCACCTAGATGTTCTGATTTTTCTGGTATAAATCCTTTTGCTCTGCTTCCTGACAAACCAATCTTCAAAATTTCAATTATTTTATACTTAATATTGCCACTGTTTCTAATAACAGGCAAAGGCAGAAATCGCGGTCTCATTTGAGTTGGGTCAACAAAACAGCGACATATCAAAACACCGACATTCAAATGAAGACATCAAAAATCATACAATTTTACAAAGCTTGTAAAAGTTTATAAGGTTTTACAGTGCCTCTTTTATAGTTTTTAAAAGATTTGATGTTTTTGTTTCTCAGTTTATTCGACAGGTGGCGCACACAGGTTACACGTCTCCGCGAATTACAAACTTTTTGTTTTAAATTCGAGAGGTGTGCATGGTTGCCTGTGTAGCTTCAACTGCCAGATACAATCCTATGAATCCCTGATGATTCTGAATAAGGATGAAACAGGCCTGTAGGTGCCTGGATTCTCCAATAGACATTGGAGGTCTGGTCGTAATAAAGTGAGAAACAAAAACGCTTTGTCCGATATGCCACGAGGTTTACTTTAATATATAGTTTTTTACAACAATTTACATAAGTCGTCTAAAATTTTTATGTTAACTTTACTAGTTTTAATAGTTTCTCATGGGAGTGTAATGAAATAAAAATTTAATGGGAATTTATGGTATTTTTTATAGTATTAATTTTATTGCAAGTTCATTATGGAGAAAATTATGAATTTTGTAATATTTAAGGAATAATTTGGTGAGTTTTTACGATTTTTTACAAACATATGTGGTCGTAGGAAAAAGCATTGTTTGGAAAACAACCAGATCTTTAAGCTAAACAAAATTGCTGTCTTATCAAATCACTCTGCTAAATGTCACTTTTTTATTATATTGCTTTTTGAAAATGTCGTTATTTAACATTTCATTTTTTTGAATGTCACTTTTTTGCACCGAAGCTTAGCGACATATCAAAGAACGTAAATTAAAACATACATACATTTTGTAAAATTTCGTGGATTTACCAAATTATAATTGTATTAAAATATATTGTTTCAACGATATGAGCATTCTTCTTCAAACTAAATTTCTTCTCCTGTACTAGGTGGGAATCCGAGACCAAGACGGCATTTGTCAAAAAAGCGCAGTGTATTATTGATCAGTATGGAAACTATACAGTGCCTGAGTTAAACTTGAATGTAAGTAGATTACTGTAAAATATCGTTTGTCGATTTTGTACAGTTGGGGTTGATTTTGGTTAATAGAGGTCGCTGTCTTGTGACGGGCATAGTGGAAATTTGTACATTGAGAATTTTTGTTTTCGTGATTTTGTTGTGTCATGTACAATTTGTAGTTTTTTTGGGATCTGCATGTTGTATTTTGGTTTGTATTTTGAGAAATATTTTTTAAACCAAGATACTTTGGACAATTATGGTTTGCCCGATAAAGGTTTAAATAAATATCAACATCTCCTGGGTACTCCATCGACTTAGATCTTATAAAGTGTCTGAACATAAATCCCTAATAGGAACGCCTTCTTCAGGAATTTATCAGACCGTATTTAATAAAAATTTCCATCGTAAGAACGATTCACCATAAAAACTGCAATTTGTTAAACCAATTTTTTTATCCAAACTTTATTTCTTCAAACCCATTTAATAACAAATTCGAAATTTATTTAAAACCCGTTTTTAATCGAACCATTGTTCATCAAACTCATTCAATATCAAACTAATTTGTAAAACCCATTTTTAGTAAAACTCGGAATTTGTCAATCCATTATTTTTGAAAACAGGAATTCGTAAAACCCGTTGTTTATCAGAAAATTTTTGCTAAATTGATTGCGCATTCGACAATAATACATGAACCGGAGGCGTACAAGCAGGTGGCGCATTTCCATACATTTGTCGTTCTATGTGCGCACACTTGGCTAAAAGATTTTACAGGTAGTGTTACAATACTTTGTTTATAAATGTCACCCTGTTGTTCTTAACTATTGAACACTACCTGTACAAGTATGCTTGCGTAGCAGCGACAAATGCATCGAAACGACGCGCCGCCGCACCACCTGCGTGTACGCCTCCGGTTCATTTTCTAAAAAACAACGGGTTTTACAAATTCCGGTTTTGAAAAATATTGCTTTGACAAATTCCCAGTTTTATCAAAAAATAAATGGGTTTTACAAATTACAAGTTTTATATTGAATAAGTTTGATGAACAATGATTCGATTAAAAACGGGTCTTATAAATTTCAAATTTGTTATTGAATGGGTTTGAAGAAGTAAGGTTCGAATAAAAAATTGGTTTAACGAATTGAAGTTTCTGTACTGAATGATTTTTTGATTGAACTTTCTTTTATTTAACGGGTTTGATTTTGCACATTCTGATAAACCGTGGGGGTTCCCTAATAGTAGTTTTATCTAACTCCAATTTTCTGGTACTTAGATAACGAATGACCTTAATATTTCAAAAAATAATTTTACGAGGTGGCCTCAACTGGTATACCTATACACACTAGCACTACTATTCCACTCCCTATCGGGTACTCCATTTAACATCATCACCAAACGGTATTGGAAAGAGGAGTGGAATTTTAGTCGGTTTTCCGCAATGACCTTCTTCCCCATTAGGTTACTATTAAACTTACTTCAGTCCAAACCGACTGGGAAAGATGAGTGATATTGAAAAACTGTCAAAAGGCATACTGAAGTCCGCTAATTCAACCCCTTTATCTAGTACTGTTCGTTGCTGGTGTTATAGTCAACTAAAGTCTAATAAGTCGCATTGCTGATTATTGAATTTATTTTGTAGTTTGGTGGCCAGCGAAATTTATATGTACAATTTTGTCGCTGTTTACAGATACGCATGCGCAAAAACGACACAATAAGGTTAGAGCCTGCCCTTATTTGTGGAGGAATTTTACTGGGCCGTATCTTGGCTGTGTCGGGCCGTATTTGAAGTTTTTGTGTTGTGACGGCCAAAAAAGCAAAAATTGGCTCAAAATAGTTATTAAAAAGCAAGCTCGAAGACTTCGTTTTCCCTATAAAAACAATATTTGTTTGGTATGGAAAGTAGTTTAACAAAATCCCTTCAAAACCCCAAATGCATGGATTTCTGTTTGTTATAAAACAGAATGTAAATGATAGTCATTATTTAAATGGGTAATATGGGGGAGGACAAAACAAGCAAAAAGGTTCATATAATATGGGCTAAGTGGTTTCTGAGATATACGATTTTTAAGTTAAACAACGTTTGGCAACAATGCGCTTTTAGATATAAGAAAATTAAAGGTGATCTCATGATAGAGTGGCGCGGCGCGGCAGGGCGCAGCTTAAATATCAACAAAAAGTAGGTATATCACCTTTAAGATGTTTTTTTCTTCACATCTTATAACATTAATTATTTCAAAATAGTAAAAAGCAATAAAATAAATGTGTACTTACCGAAAATTGGTTTTAGCGCATCGTCTGGTTGTAAAAGTTTATTTAAAAGTTCTTTTTGGTATCGAAAAAAAGTTTTACTTTAAAAACAACACAATTTTCACAGCTCTTTTTAATTTGCAAAAACTATTTTTTATTCTAAAAAACACTAAAAAGAACCGAGCTAAAAACACTTCTTTTAAGCACTTGTTTTGTACACTTCTACGGCGCACTTTCTTTTTTTTAATAACAATGACGCAAAATTTTCAAAACTTTAACAATTTTTTTAGTAGAAGAAACACTTGGAGACAAAGTTCCTTTTTTTTAATAAAAACACTGGTAAAAGCACCTGCCACATAGTTTTTTCAAACTGTTTTTAATTTGTAAATCAACTCTCTTTTATCAGATTTTTTTTTTGAAAACACTAAAAACAAAACTCTGAACCCTTTCTGTATCCAGAGTTCTTTGGTACAGTTGCACAAATATCCTTCTGTCTCAGCTGCAAGATTTGAGTTTCTACGAACTTCATCGTATACTAGTAGCATGTCAGCGTATTCCTGATTAGAGAACATTTTTTACTCCGTTTAATTTCACACGAAACTGCAAAAATCTCGCGAAAATAATAGTGGAGTCAGGTAAACTCGCGCGACTGCCAACAGTGCCAAACTTCACAATGAACAGCGGAAGATGCACTATGCACAGGGCTGTGGAGAGGAGAGAGGGTAATGGGAATGCGGGGTCGTGAGTCGGAGGTCAGAGACTTGCGTATGCAGCGAATTGTGTTGTTGTCAAGTGTTTTTTAAATCTTTAACTCAAAGAAAATCATTATTTAATTTTTTAAAATTTAGAGGATTTTTATTTGTTTGGAAATGGCCTTATTGTAAAATAGTTAAAGTTGGATGAATATTTGTAAAATTCAAGTTTTCTCCCATAAGTCATACGAACTTTTTGACTTATTTTGGCATCCCTCCCCCTTTCATAAGTTAAAAGGATGGTATTGTTTACACCCTGTATTATCTAAAACCACAAATTCCAGGTCGACATTTCTCTCCATCAAGTCCACTGCTTCCAACACACATCTTCCATGCTTTTCAATTACTCAAAAACACTTTTAAATATTAAAATTTGAAAAAAGAACAACACAGAACACAGCTTAGAGTCGTTTTTTGAGGTAGAACATTGGGCTTGCGTGATTTTGAAATGTGACGTCACCAATTCAACCACAGCGTCATCGGTTCTTGCTATCGCCAAAATGCCCTTTTCAGTGACAGTTTCACAAAACCTTACCTAAGTTATTGCTGTAAAATATTTGTTAGCGTTTTGTTTTTTTTCCAATCCCCGGTTTATAAATCCGGAGTTATTTTGTTATTTTGATTTATAAGCCCACCATTAAATAACTTATATTTGACGAAAGCTGCCTGGCAGTGTCTGAATCTACCTCTAAGAGGAATTCCCCCAATTGAATTTGGCACACTACCAAATCAGACTCCATCATTTTATTATTAAAAAAAAAAACAAACAAATAGCTGGTGCTTCATAACCTGACACTACTCGAGTATTTTGACAAATGCACAAATGAAATCCTTTAAAATGTGTTGAACCGTGATGTCACCAGTTCAACGCCAAAATGACATTTCTTGCATGATTTCGATATAGTTTCGAAATCTTCTCACGCAGAAAAACGACTTAGAAATAAAAGGTCCGTTTCTGCGAGCTTAACATAGTTACTATTGTTCTCTTTTTCCAAATGCATTCATTTGAGAGATCCACCATACGAAGGAGATACCCGCCTGTACACCCTTTGACCCCGTAATCTAACTATGCGGCGGCTCGTGAGGAAGTGCCATGGCACTACCTTATTTTTCTGCAAAAAAAATACTTTTTAGTCTTTCAATTTTTTTCCCTTTATTTTGTAATTTTCTTTTTATCTTCATAATTACATAACCATGGTTATCCCGACTTTGGCGATCGCGCATTTCTCATTCAAAGCGACGGACCTGCGAACGACAAACTCTGTGCCAGTTTCAGGCTGGCTCGGCTAAAAAGAGATAGGTTTTACCCGCAGCCCATGTAAACGACAGAGATGGGGTGAAAAGCGCGCCTTTAACGTTGCGTATATGGGAAAATTAGAGCTAAATATGTGCCAGGCACGGCGGTCGGCGACCCATTAGGCAATTATTGAAACGCAGTTAGGGCCCTGCACTAATAAGGCCAGGCACTATTTTGACGCTGTTGACAGATACGCATGCGCAAGAACGACCATATTTAGTGCCGACACTAATAAGGTTAGGACCTGCCCTTATTTGTGGAGGAATTATACTGGGCCGCATCTTGGCTGTGTCTAGCCGTATTTTACATTTTTGACAACTATTCGCCATTTTTTTACCTTAACCCTACTTTCGGGAATTTTTTGTGTTGTGACGGCCAAAAAAGCAAAAATTGGGACAAAATAGATATTTTTATGAAATCGGATGACATAGCACAAGAAAATTTAAAAAAGCAAAGCTCAAATACTTCGTTTTACCGATGAAGACAATATTTGTTTGCTACGAGAAGTAGTTCAACAAAATCCCTTCAGAACTCTAAATGGTCCTTCTCTCCACCCTCCACAAAGACCTCTGCTTCCAACACATCACCCATGCTTTTGATTACTCAAAATATTAAAAAAAAAACAACACAGAATTTCGAAAACAGGCAGCATATATTTCTAGGTTAGAAATAAAGTTGTATCATCACCGTTTTGCTAGAGGCGCGTTCAATAATTCTATAATTTGCACCTTTTAGAGCCAGGCACAGCCCGTGTTAAGGTCGGCGCTAAGTAGGCACTATCCAGTGCGGCCGTATTTCAATAATTCCCTATTAGGTTATATTGTTTGGGTGGACTCGCGCTTTTAACGGTTTTTTTTTTGTTTTTTCTCGTAAAAGGTGACAATGAATAAAATTAGCGTCCTAAAAAACTGTTTTAATGGGTTTTCCCTAGAAGAGAAACTACAAATTAAAGAATTAGGGCGGCCAACACCCGAATTAAAAATTGAAGAACAAAGTGAAACCGGACAAAAATTGCGCTGTCGTAAATTTAATAAAACTATTTATGATAAAAATAATAGGTTGTGTGGTTGTGACGAAATTACTAAATTGTTTTGTTTTGTATGTTTTGTTTGGAGGTGAGGAGACTTGGTCAAAAAAAGGCACAGACGATCTTGTCCATATATGGGATAAAATTAAGTCCCATGAAAAATCTAAAGTGCACATGAACAATGTTTTTAGCTTTTCCATGCTTGGTAAGTTAACTATAATAACCCAGTTAAATTCTGCTTATCGTGATGGTCTGATTAAACATAATGAACAAGTGGACAGTACCCTCTCCAGATAGGCCGATCAACTCATACCGATTTAGTGTCCTTTTATCCACCTTCGCCGCCATTTTCACTCAAAAGTGATAGATAACCCATTAGTTTTCTGTCAAAATGGCGGCGAAGGTGGATAAAAGGACACTAAAACGATAAGAGCTGATCGGCCTATGTGGAGAGGGTAATGAAGTGGATAAGAATCGATATGTTTTAAATCAAAGTATCAATTGTATACGGTTTTGTGGAGCTTTTGAGTTGACTTTAAGGGGTCATGATGAAAAAGAAAATTCGAATAATAAAGGCATATTTAAGGAGCTGGTCAATTTTAGCGCAGAATTAGACCAAAACCTAAAGGTGCATATACAAAGCTCCCAAGCTTTTAAAGGTACCTCAAAAACAACTCAAAATGAACTCCTTGAGTGCATGTTAGATGTTTATCACGAGGAAAGAAATGCAAAATTCTCTTTTTATTGCAGTGATTGCTGATGAAACGACGGACGTTGCTTACGAATTTCGAAGTTAGTTACAGTTTTTAGATATTTTTGTAAAGGACGACCAGTTGAGAGATTTTGGGGGTTTTACGTGCTCGACGGACACGACGCCCAATCAATTGCTGAATGCATCTTAAATGTTTTAAATCCATTATTAAAAGATAGTCCGAATAAATTAATTACTCAAAGTTATGATGGCGCGTCTGTTATGAGAGGTGCATTAAATGGTGTGCAAAAAATTATTAAAGAAACATGCAAACTACGTTCATTGCTATGCACATCAGATAAATTTAATTATGACAGGTGCATGTTCTGTCAATAAGCAGGCTAGAATATTTTTTTCTAATTCGACTGGTTTATGGTCTTTCTTTTCCACGTCTCCTCAAAAAACAAAAGTTTTGGATGAGGTAGTAAATCGCAGGTTGCCATGATTTTCCCAAACACGTTGGAATTTTCAATCACGGGGTGTTCATACCGTTTATGAGCATAGAACTGAGCTTATTACAGTTATGGATATTATAGAAAGTACTTCACGTGATCCTTCGTCCATTAATCAAGCAAGTGCGTACAAATTGAAGCTTCAGGATAAAAATTTTATATTTTGGTTAAGTATTTTTTGATACAATAATGCCTCATGTAGAAATTATTTTTAACCAATTACAAAAAGTATGCACCGATTCTGTTCAGGTCAAGAAAGATTTGGAGAATTTTGAAGCAGCAATTCAAAATATAAGAAATCAAGTTGACAGGATTATTGACAATATTTATTTATTTATTTATTTATTTATTACAATAAGGGTTCTCAACAGATTGACATAGTCAATCCTTTTATAGAGAACCACAGATCAAAATTTACAAAAAGTAAACCTAAAGCTAAAAAATAGTCCTAAGGTAGTTTAGTTTAGTTAAGCAAACAAAAACTTAATTAGTGGATAGTACGATAACATTCAAATTTTAAAGAATTAATACTTATGTTAAACAAGTCTATGTGAAAAAAGTAGACATTAAAGTTACGTTGCATGGAAATCAAAGGTGAGTTACCTACATAATTAGTTGAAAATCTTGGCAGATAAAATAAATTAAAATGTCTTAAGTTGTGGTGCCATCCAATATTAAAGGTCATTCTCGATAAAATCTCAGATGAATCAACATGATTATTAATTACTTTGTATAAAAATATTACAGAGTGAACCAACCTTCGAGAGCTCAGTTTGCACATCCTAAGCCTTCTTAGGCTAGTTTCATAATCTTCATGAGAATTTGCTCTATGAAATCTATAGTTTAGGATTTTTATAAATTTTGATTGAACTCTCTCTATACGGTCAATATATTTAAAATAAGTAGGGCACCAAACTATATTTGCATACTCAAGATGACTTCTAACGTACGAATTATAAAGCATAATAACACTTTTGGATGATTTAAATTCCTTTGTCACTCTAGCAATAAATCCTAGATTTTTATATGCTTTTTTTACTACAGTCTCTATGTGCAATTCAAATTGTAGGGACCTATCAAGAATGACCCCGAGATCTTTTACACTTTCCACACTCTCTAATTCTTTTTTACCCATTTTGTAAGGAAATGTAATATTGAGTCTTTTATGAGAAAATGTTATTTTACAACATTTACTTAGATTTAGTTCTAATCGATTCTCTCTACAAAATAGGTAAAATCTATCGAGGTCCTCCTGAAAGTCCTGAGAGTCAGTTAAATTATTTATAACCTTGTATCCTTTTAAATCATCGGCAAAAGCTGCAGTTTTAGAGGATTTAAAACATTTCGAGATATTATTGATAAATATAGAAAAAAGTAAGGGACCTAGATGTGACCCTTGAGGGACACCTGAGGTTACATTTACAAAACTGGATATGCTATCTCCTATTCTTACACACTGCTGCCTTTCTGACATGTAGCTTTTGGACAGGCTGAGGAGTTTGCCGCACACCCCGAAGTTCTCCAAATTAACAAATAAGGTCGGATGATGCACTTTGTCAAATGCTTTGGAGAAATCCGTGTATACGGCATCAACCTGATTACCAGATTGAATGTTTTCATAAATATCCTGAATGTATGGTACGAGATTAGTTACAACAGAGCGAGATTTGAAGAATCCATGTTGATGTTCACTTATAAGATGTTTG
This sequence comes from Oxystoma pomonae, assembly GCA_963921995.1. NCBI lineage: Eukaryota > Metazoa > Arthropoda > Insecta > Coleoptera > Brentidae > Oxystoma > Oxystoma pomonae. Next base: position 84,443,407 of record OY998166.1, on the reverse strand, counting down.
ACTTGAAAAAATAATTCATTAGATATTATTGACTCGAAAATTTTACCAAATATACAAAGCAGAGTTATTGGTCTGTAGTTTTCAATACAGTGCTTATCACCATTTTTGTACACCGGAGTAACCAACCCTTTTTTCCATAAGTTTGGAAAGTAACCTTGATTCAGTGAGGAATTAAAAATAAAACAAAGAGGATCGACAAGAGAATGTGAACAATTTTTTATAAAGATACCAGGTAAACCGTCTATTCCGGAACTTTTTCTAATATTAATTTTATTAAGCTCATCTCTAACTTGTTCACATGTTAATTTGTTGATTGTAAATTTGTTTTTTGTGACTTGTCGTTGAACCAGACAAGGGCTGCTGTCAGAGATGAAAACCGACCGGAAATACTCATTAAATGAGTTACAAATGTCTTTAGGCTTATCAAAGATTTGATTATCCAAGCTGAGGGAAGTTGGAAGGTTAGACCGGTTATTTTTTTTTGCAATGAAAGACCATAATGATTGTGGATTACTAGAAATATTATCTTCGACCCTGGAAATCCAGTTTTGATAATCTTTTTTTAACTCTTGCTTGACTAGTTTGCGTAAGTTTGAAAATTGTGCATAGTCCGTCGGATTTCTATATTTCTTGTATTTATTATGCAACTTTTCTTTTTGTTTTAATAAAGTTATCGAATTGCGGGAAAACCAACATGGGTATTTATGTCTAACATTTCTGCTTGGAACATGATTTTGTATAATTTTTTTGAGTTTAGTATTCAAAAAAAGTACCATCTCGTCTATAGACAGACTTGCAAAAATATTTAGCCAGGGAATACGGGATATCTCAGCATTAATAATGTTAAAATCGGCCAGACCAAATTTCAGCTTGGAATAATCTTGCTTCTTTTTAAGTTTAATGTGATCATCAAGTTCAATTGTCATCTCGACAGCATTATGCTGAGGAACTTCTGGAACAAAGGGGTTTAAACTTCGAATTACAAGAACATTTTCACATGACGAAAAAATTAAATCAAGAGACTTACCATAGCTATTAGTTACTCCGTTGTACTGGTACATGCTCAAATAACTAAAAACATCAATTAGGTGTTCCTCCTTGCTTTTAGTGACATTCACAGGTTCATAAAAGTTAGAGTAGGACACTTTATTCCAAGAAATATCGCTACAATTAAAATCACCCAAAATCACCACTCTATCATTCGAATTAGACTCTACAATATCACGCACTCTATTGAGATAACTGATATAGTTATCAGCACTAGCATTAGGAGGAATGTAGACACAACATATTAGTAGTCTCCTTGCACCATTCAGTTGAACCGACACCCATAAGTCTTCACAAAGACCATCGCATGACCAGTCTGGATGGTGGACAGCGTTAAACTGGTTGGAAACTAGGATCATCACTCCCCCTCCGTCCTTTTTATTAGTAAGCTGATAGTTTCTATCTCTTCTAAAAGGCGTGTATAATTGAGAATCACATATTTCACCATTCAAAACTCTATCATTTAACCATGTTTCGGTTATACAAATGAAGTCCAATGTCGAGCTATTTACAGCTAGAGAAAAATTGTTTAATTTTGTCCTTAGACCTTGCGCGTTCTGGTAGTGGAAAGACGCCATTTCAAATCATTAGGAATAACTACAAAAAATGTTTGTCTAGGATTTTCAAATTTAATTAGGGTTTATAAATTTGATGAGGGCTGGTTCGTTACTGATATGCATAGTTTTGCCACTAGTTGCATTACGTAAAAAAATTTTACAATCTCGTGTCCAGCATACGTAATTTCTGTTGTTCTTGCAAGAGGCACGTGCTTTCCTAAACAATGACTTGTATGTTGGGGTCAAGTGGTCATTAATATAAATAGAGGAATCTTCAGCGCGAGTAATCCCAATTTCAGATGTTTTTAGCCCTTTTTTGATTCGAATTGCCGATATTATTTCATCCTTGTAGCGTTTTGACGTTAATTTAACTATTAATGACTTGGGACTGGTAACGGTCTTGTCGAAGTGTGGGACCCTATGACAAGTTTCAATTAGGCTGTCCTGAAAGTTTACTCCAAGGGTCGTGATGATTGTTTTGGTCAGGTCTACTACATTCTCGTTTTGCTTTTCTGGGATTCCCTGAATCTCCAGATTGTTCATGCGCAATTGTTGTTGTAGTTGATCCAACTCCATCTTCATTGAGTTTATAGATCGTTCCGCCAGCGTGACGTTAGTTTCAAGTACTGTGATCTTGTTAATTTTTTGCTCAAATTCCACGATTTTTTTGTTAAAATCGTCTATTTTATTACCGTAAAAAGTGAGAGATTCACCGAACTCATTCTGTTTCGTTTTGATTTCTTTCACGTCGTTGCATAACGAATCTAATTTCTCCAATTTTTTCATTATTGCACTGAAGGACGGTATAGGCGGCTGCGCACATCCATTGCACTTCCATTGAACCCCTTCAACTAACGGAAAGGGTGTCATATTTAGGCACTTGAAGTGGTGAGTTTTTTACACACGAAACAGTCAATCGCTGGGGCATTCCTTGCAGATGATTTTAAATTACAAATCACACATATATCCGACATCGTGATAAATAAAAAAAAAACACTTTTATTTCAATTTGCTTATCGTAAAAAAAACGTAAGATAATTTTGACCGACCTCGCTCACGGACTGAACTGTACTTGATTCAAAGAGAAATAAACACGATGCAGTGTGAACCAATTAAAAAAAAAAGACGCGAATTGAAGAAAACTGGAGAAAAAGGGAAGCTTTAGAAATATGCGATGCAGTATTACTGCAAATAAAAACAAGATTTAACTTCTCTGGGCATTTGGTCGCTTCCAACTTGTTTACGTCAAAGAATTTTTCCACTTATAGGCATCAGTTCCCTGAATCATACATCAAAGAGACATGCATACAATTTCCATTTTTAGATAAAGATAGGCTAAAAAATGAATTACAAGTATTATATCAGAGAGACGAATTAAGTACTTCATCTGGAACTGTTGTGCTATCAGTTTTATTAAATGAGAAATGTTTAAATTGTACATTTCAAGAAACTCTCAAACTTTTAAGTATTTTGGTTACCATACCTATGTCAACGTGTGAAGCAGAGCGCTGTTTTTGAATGAATGAAGGAAGAAAGACTTACTGCTTTAGGTATGCTCTCTGCAGAAAGACATTTTATAAACGGCATTAAAGATTCTAATAATAAAGTGATCGAAAAGTTTGCAAACAAGAAAGAAAGAAGGATGGAACGGAAAATTTAAAATTACTTTGTGCGCGTGTGGTGTCTGTTAATACTGTGAATAGTTTTATTTTTGGATTTTTGTTGCAAATGGAACTAAAGATATTCAACGTTAATCACTAGGGGTAAGTTGAGTTATAATAATTGTACTTAATTTACCATTTTTTTTAAAATAAATTTTGAGTAGATAACTTCTTGGCAAAATTTGGATTAAGCTGGGTTAGTATCCTGTCGAAACTCGGTTCCCAACCCCCCAAAAATAGTAGATATATATGGAGATTTTACACATAAGTAGTAGTGACCAATGCGTATTTTTTTAACGGCTCAGATAATAGTAAAATATTCCATGTGTCACCAAATTTTTTTTTAAAGCGGCTGTCAAAATTCTGGCACTACCATCTTGTTATGGCACGAGCCGCCACTGACTGACAGCTATGCGGGGATGAAGGGTGTGCAGGGTACTTTACCTGGTTTGGGTAGTATGCTAGATCTGTCTCAGTCGAATGTATTTAGAGAAAGAGAACAATAGTAACTATTTTAGGCTCGCAGGAACGGACCCAAAGTTGTGTCGTCACCGTTTCGCTAGAGGCACGGTCCCTAGAATAGACACAGTCTAGTAATTTTGTTCCACTCTTCGACCCGATGACGACACGAAGATAGCAGACGATTTTTGTCCGCCATTTAAATATTGTATGAAGTCTTGACAAACTAAATTAACTCTTCGGATTTTTCTTTTTTCTTGTTTAAATGATTGATGCAAGACCTATTCTTTGGTTGTATCTTTTATTATACCTTTTTGTATATAAGTAAATGTAATTTATTTTTGGCCTGCATGCGTTGATCTTTCACCAAATAGAAATTAAGATCATTCGTTAATAAATAATCGATTTCGTCCAAAAACTCATCGGATGAGTTGGAGTTAGTTCGTATTCGTAGTGGAGAAGTTAGGTTATGTAGTTGTTATTTTCTCTGTTTTGGAAGCTATTTTATTTTGTGTTTGTTTTTTGCCAGACATTTTTGGGAAAGTGATTATTTTGTTATTTAGAAGGAAAGACTTTGTGCATACTATATTATGCAATAAATCTGATGAAAATAATGTAAGTAATATCACAGGGTATTTAATTAGAGCCAGAAACCCATCAAAAAAAATTAATAAAGGAAGCAGGCGTTCAATAATTCTATTATTTACAGGGTCAGGCACAGCCTGTGACAATGTACATTTCCGGCCACATAAAATGCGTACAGGGGAAGTTAACCGCGGGTCTGTTGTATTTAAGTTTTGCTAATTGCGTTGCTTATTGTAACTCACTTTGACGTTTTCGAATTACAGTTTAGATCTTTTGACATTGTATGCACAAACATAAGGAGTCTGGCCACACTTTACTAAAAAACTAATATACTAATGAATAAAACAATTCTTTTAGATTATTCAATATTTTGTTATTTGTTATTATTCTTAAAGCTCATTATGGACAAAACAAGACCACAATTGTGCGACTAAGAAAAAAGTATCGAGATGACGGAACTGTTTGGAGAAAGGAAAACAATAACTTAATCATAGTCAGCGCACCTCTGCAAGATCAGTAAATTTGAGTAACCTAAGTCTTTGCATATAACCAAAAATGTTCAACATCAAAAAGAAATTATTAAAACTCCACGTAAATTTAAAAAAAAAACAAGAAAACGTTTCTTCGATAGCGTGTCATTGCCCCGTCAGCCTCGATAATGTTTGCCAGTCTTCGTGGCATGGAATCTGCTAAATTTTGAAATAAATTTGGATTTGAAACAATGACTTCGTCGTACCCTCTGACTATGAGCTCCATTGAGTGGTTGGAATTTCTGGGAACAAAATTCATTCGTGTTAACTTTGTTGCTAGAACCACTGTTTACAAATGCGTGCGGTATAGATAGGACAGTCATTCTGTTGATACACAAAAACCTTCTGAAAGAAGAATGGTTGCTTCTGGAAGCATAATATTTCTCATCATATCAACATAAACCTCAGCCATAAATCTTCTATGGATTCTAAAAAGAGCACCACGTCCTCTCGACGAAATCCAACTCCACACATTCACGGAAAATCTTTCAGCCTGGTCTCGATGCCGGCAATACAGACCGCTTCAAGCTACTGCGAACATAGGGCGGAAGAAGTCTAATTTGCCAGTGTACGTACATGTAGAGACACCGCACGCCTATCAGTGAAGCAACCAATACTCAGGCTTGCGATCACCACTTGCATGACTTTCCTTTGGTATTTAGTACGCCTCTAACGGTGCTGTGTGGAGCGTAGTCAATGAAACCGCAAATTTTTATAACGTAATTTTTCTTATTTTTTGTCACTGATAAATAAGAGCGTTTTATTGTCAACTGCTCAGATTTATCAGTGACGACGAGTTACAATGAAAATAATAAAGAGAAACAAAATAAAAGCAAGTTCTCAAAATAAAATAATACATTCTAAAAACCAAAAAAATTCTCCCAGTCAAAAAAAAATTAGAGCAAGTGTTCGAAAAGTCCTCCTTGCTCGGCTAGACAATATCCGAGCCTACTATAAAAACCCCTTCTAACGTTTCCAAGCATGTTAGGGGTGATAATTTGAAAAGCTTCTTCAAAAACAGATAGAAGTCATTAGGAGCAAGATCGGGAGATCGAGCTGGCCATAAAATAGTTCCCCGTGAACTTATAACCCGATTAGGAAATACATTATCAAGATATTCCCTAACAAGGCCAACATTGTGAGCGGAACAACCATCTTGTTGAAACCATGTTTCACCAAATCTTACACCTAACAACTGCCTAGCAGTTGGAATAATGTGCTGCTGCAGTAGATCCAAGTATCTAGGACCATTAAAATTGCAATTGCCGTTAATAAAAAATGGCCCAATTACGTGTTCCCCTATAATACCCCCCCCCCCCCCAAACATTTAGTTTTTGGGGATACTGTGTTCTTACGTCAAAACACAAATGCAAATTTTCCCTCGACCAATATCGAACGTGTGTTGGGTTATGACGATTTGACCATTTGACCATCTGCACTTTTTCGGCAACTTCGTAGACATCCATTTTTGGTTTTAAAAATGTATTATTTCAATTAAGAACTTACCCATCTGTTTCTCGAGCAAGGCAGAAATAAAACAAAATAATAAAAACAAAATGAATTTCCAAAAGATAACACTGCAGCGTGCTTCGAATCCACCTCGGTCGTACGGCACGGAGAGTAAATTGGACTTGATTCCCCCTATGTTCGCAGTAGCTTGAAGCGGTCTGTATATTTTTCAAGATAGCGTGTTCGTGGCGGGCGATATACTAAAATTTGTTTGCTGTCGTTGTGGGACTGAAAGATTTTTTCATCCGTGAAGACCACTTGTTGCCAAAATTCTTCTTCTTGTAGTTAATAGTTTAGTGCAAAAATTAACCTGGCTTGCTGATCTGCGCGTCGTTCTTATGGATCCAGGAAAATGTACCTCAATTTTCGCCTCTGGGGCCATCGCAAATGGGTGGTCTTCAAGAAAGTCGATCATTTGCTGATCCTGCTGAGGCGTATGACTTGGGTCAAGCCATTGCCTCGCCTTCATGGGACAGTTCCTTGTTCTTGATACTTTTTTCTTATTCGTAAAATTGTAGCCTTGTTTCGTCCATAATAGGGAATTATTGAAATACGTCCGCACTGGATAGTGCCTACTTAGCGCCGACCTTAACACAGGCTGTGCCTGGCTCTAAAAGGTGCAAATTATAGAATTATTGAACGCGCCTCTAGCAAAACGGTGGCGATACGACTTTATTTCTAACCTACAAATATATGCTGTCTGTTTTCGAAATTCTGTGTTGTTTTTTTTTATATTTTGAGTGATCAAAAGCATGGGTGATGTGTTGGAAGCAGAGGTCTTTCTGAAGGGTGGAGAGAAGGACCATTTAGAGTTCTGAAGAGATTTGGTTGAACTACTTCTCGTAGCAAACAAATATTGTCTTCATCGGTAAAACGAATTATTTGAGCCTTGCTTTTTTTAATTTTCTTGTCTATGTCATCCGATTTCATAAAAATATAACTATTTTGTCCCAATTTTTGCTTTTTTGGCCGTAGTGAGTAGCGAGGCACATAATACACTATATAAAATCGGCGTATGCATTTTATGTGGCCGGAAGTGTAGGTGTGTGTACTATCGAATGTGGCCGTGTTTCAATAATTCCCTATTAGACTTTGGTCGACTATTAATACAAGTTTTATTACCCTTAAAGGATATCAAAAAAGTCGAATAAAACTTTTTTGTTTGCAAAATCTGTTGCATATTCTTGGTTTTAAATATTTGCACCCGATTTCTATAATCCACCAACTAAACTTTATACAAACTAGAAGGTACTTACTACACAAACCGTACAAACTTGAGGCTTCTTGCATGAACTGTCATTCAGTTAACACCGCTTTTTCCTTTTTTAACCCTCTCTAGCTTAACGGCATAAACACCCAGGGTGAAAACATCGCCGATAACGGCGGCATCAAGGAGGCCTACCTCGCTTACGAAAGATGGATCAACCGAAACGGCGAGGAGCCTTATTTACCCGGCCTAAACAACCTGTCGGGTAGGCAAATGTTTTGGGTGTCAGCTTCGTCTGTATGGTGTTCAGTTTCCCGCGATGAGGAGCTAAAACAGTTGGTGGTAACTGATGAGCATGCGCCGGATAAATACCGGGTTACCGGGCCGTTAAGTAATATGGATTATTTCGCTAAGGATTTTAACTGTAAAGTGGGAAGTAAGATGAATCCCGTTGATAAGTGCAAAATTTGGTAGATGGGTTTTTGCGCCGCTTACCTTAAATATCCTCCAGTTGAGGTAATAGAGTTTTTAAATGTAATCCAAGATCACACTTTTAAGGAGCAAATTCATTTGCACCCCATTCTAAGTACGACTTAAATTAAACTTAAGCGGTAGTTTAATTTAGGTTCTTACATAATGTTTATCCTAGCAGCACATATTTTTATTTTGCGGTTTTTGGCATATAGTCCGATATCTTACCATAAAAAAACTTCAAACATGGATGAATCTGAGATTTTATTTTCTAAAAGCAGAATACTGGAGCTGTAAAAAACGCCCGAGACACAAGTTATATGTCAACGGGTTTACTAAGTATTAACTGGCATATTAAGAATAATTTAAATAACTTATATTTTTACGTGTAAAAGATACTGGAAAAGGTGTACTTTTTCACAAATCTGCTAGAAACGTTATTCTAGAGTTATCTGACACAAAAAGTGCAAAGGGGTAAATCAAAGTTTAAAACATTTCTCAAATACTGAGCTAATAAAATATACGCTTATTGGGGTCAATGGCGTACCGCGATGATGATATTCGCATTAAAATTTTGACACTTTTCTTCGCCATTTTTTTTCCATCTTTTTTAATTTGCACCGCAATTAGAATTATTAAATTTTTTACAAAACAAGCATATAAAAGTGGTAGGTTATCTGAGCTCTGGCGTAGCAATCGAAAGTTTAAGCTTAAGAAATATATACATTTTGGTGTTTTTTTCTCAAACTTTATAATTACTGACTTATGTGGCACACGTTAACAAAAACTATTATGGCGCGACAAGTTCTGCATAAAATAAGACCAAATTAATTTTTAAGCTGAATAATCAAAAGTAAAAATTTGTCTACTATTTTTACATACTCAGTCGACCGTAACGCGCCACTGGCTTGAGCTGTCCCTGTAGATTTTAATTTCTTTTAGAACTTTATAATTTATTATTATTATTGTGTGTATTGCAGCACGCAAAAAGAGGAGCTCTTCAAGCAATTATTTGGAATATCTATTTGTATAAAAACTTTACCCCTCCAGAACCTGAGTTGTAGGGATGGAAAAAATTTGACAGTGGATTTGTCCCACTGTGGTCAACTATTCGAACTGTCACTAACAGTTTGCAGAAGGTAATAAGGTGTGTGCTTGTAAATAAATTAAAATGTACTAAATTATGTGCATGTAATTGCAGTTATTTTTCTGAGCTAAAATAAAGTTTATTTTTTTTAAATAAATTTCTGAGAACTTTAAATGTTATTATTTGTACTGCATCATTAATTATTTATTCAAACACGTTAGAAACGTGGGGAGGGGAATAGTATAAGAAATAATATTTTGCTAAAAAACAAAATCAAATTGATTAAAATACTTAACACAATTTAAATTTTATGACATCATTATGACATCTTGCATGTTTTTTAAAACCTTCGTTGCAAAAAAAACTATAAAAATATCTAAGTAAAATATAATATTCATCAGACAAATAAAATTAAACCGCAATGTTTTTCTGCGGATTTATAAACAATTTTCCGTTTAATATGGTTCTGCAACTCTTACGACAACCCTAAAAATGACATGTGACATATGAAAAATAAAATTTCTTGTAAAACGCTTCATTAGAGTGTTTTCGTACACATATGAATTTTCTTGAACCACAAATAAATCTAAAATTATCGTAGTTTGATGAATATCTGGCGAACGGGATGACATATAGAGCTTGTGTCTCAAAATTTTTTAAAGCTCAGAGATTTTTCTTTCAGCTGAACTAAATATGTCAAACGCATGCAAGCTTGAAGTTTTCTTATCTTTTTTGAGGCTATGACACCGGACTAATAGGTTATTTTTTGCTTTTGTCCCACCAAACTAACACTGTTGTCAAATTGGATATAATTTTTGCAATACTTTTTGCATTTTTTGTATAAAAAAATTACAAATTGAAAATTTTTAATCAAGAAGAGGATATTTATTACAGTCAGAAAATATTTATAAATTGACGTGGTTTGTTTCTCAAAATCCAGAGGTTACAGTATAGTTCCTGCTTTTTTTCAAATTATTTTAAAAACAAAATAATGATCAAACATCAAAAGAAAACTAAAAGAAACGTTGTTTACTATTGAGGTGCAACTGAAAATGCCACTAAGGATGAACCGTAAAATGTCACTTAACTTTAGTGTCGGGCTGTGCTAGTAACAGTAAGGGGGGTAAATTGGGGTTATGGGGTTTAATGGGTTGTTGCCATATGCCTATTAACTTAAATATACGTCTTACTCAGGCCAAACTTGTAAGCTACATTTATAATCTAGTCAGACGACTTAGCTCCGGCCTTTCGCACATGCGCGAAAATTTATCGATCCGAGCGATTTCGCTCAGTTTCCGCCGGCTTCGCGGCCTACTTCATATGTCTTTCATTGAGGCGACGCCATTTTTGTTGCTTATTTGTTTTGATTCCGTATTTTCATTTGAGCTGCGCATATTTTTCATTGTTAAAAATTTGAAAAAAGTAGGTAAAAAGATTGGGATACGTAAAAAATCATGCTGTGTTTATAGAGAACATCAGATAATGAAAGAGGAGCGATACCATGAGAGGTATCGACTGGAGAAGATCCAGAGGTTGGTAGCTCTTTTTTATCTTTTTTATCCAGGATTTTTTAGATAAGTACACAAATACATGTCAAATACCGAATGCTTCCTGTCAAATAGCAATGGTCGCTTGCCTTTGTGGTTTCGGTAGACAAAGGAGATTATAGAAAGGGAGAGGGAGATAAATAAGAGAGAAAGTAGAGGGAAATCTTGCTTACAACGACGCGCGTCGTGCATGCTGAAAGCATGCGTCTATTTAAGCTAATAGGTATATTGCTATTGCCTTTTTAAAAAGCATACAAACAGATACCCAGTTTAGTTAGTATACCATACATAGAATATGAATATAAGTTAAAGAATGTATTTTATTTCAACAAGAGCTAATATAAGTTTGTGCTTTTTGTTTTGTTTTTTAAAATAAGTTGTTTTTTCGAGTTCTCAGTTTGACAAGGGGGTGGCCCCAGACTTCGAACTATTGTAAACCATATATAATATATTTAGGTGTCTACTGACTACTAGTATTTTAAAACTTTGAACTAAATATGTAAACAAAAACGATCATTTATCTATTTTATATATTTCTAGATACTTAATGGTAATGAGATCTGAATAATTTTATATACCCATGCATACGCTATCTATTCCGAGGGAGTAACCAATTCAAAAAAATTTGTACACATATTCCCAAAAATGGTAATTTTTTTAATTATCGCGAAAGCAGTACAAAGTGTTCTGTGACTGTGCTTAAAAGTAGGTAGTGCGAAAGTACTGCTGGTCAAAATGAATACGTATTCACAAAGGGGGTTACCCTCTCGATCTATCTTTATAGTGCATAGGGGTCGATTTTTAGCTATTACTTACATGTTAATTTTAAATTAATTTAAACTTAGCAATTTTTTGTGCATCAAATACTAATTATACTAGATACACAAGAGATTATGAAACAGTGTAACATTTTTGAAAATCGATTTGATTTTCAATTAATTTTTTTTTTAATTATAATATAAAATGAAAAACAGTATTTTTAAAAATTGTTTTAAAGCAAAAAATAACAGACAACGTCGAACTTTTTTCACAGAAATGCACTGTAATCGTTTTTTAAAAATGTATATTTTTATTTCCTTTTAACGAAAACTAATTGTGTTTTCAATTATTGTTTATGATTGTAATTAAAAAATTGTAAATATGACATACAAAATGAGTTATAGTACCTATCCTATAGTAGTAGTACCTATCCTATAGTAGTAGTACCTATCCTATAATAGTAGTAGTACTTTATACATTTACGAAAACGAAACAGAACCGTTTTCGTGTATTTATCGTACTTTTTTAGAAAAATGCTCGAACACATCGATTTTGTTTGCAAAGGGAAAACCCCTACGAGGGGTGACTCTCACCCCTATTTTTTAGATAGGGAACATGGGTCGAATAGCACCTCATTTTGAAGGGTTTTCAATTGTTTTTATTACGACGGACTTTTTCCAAAAACGGTTGAATAGTTTTCGAGTTATTTGCTGTCAAACTTACCATGGGCAAATAAAAAAAAATATTTTGATGATATCTTCAGATATTAACTTTTTCTTGGACACGATGATTATTTTTGCAAGGGGGATATCTGTTGGTTTCTTAAGCATCTATCTTTCAAATAAATTTTTTCTGCTCGGGTACGTAGATTTCATTGAATGGCCGCCGCGTTCCCCAGATCTAACACCATTAGATTATTTTTTATGGGTCCATATTAAGTCAAAAGTTCACGCAACCCCACCCAGAAATTTAGACGAATTGAGTAGGCGCATAATTAAAGAATGTAGAGCCATCACTCCAGAGATGCTGCAAACGTGAGATCCCCATTCCCCCAAGGCGGCAGGCATTTCCAGCATATGCTGTGAAATGTTCTTAAATGAATGCAAAGTCACAACTGTGTTAACTTATTGTGTTTAATTCGTTTGCTTGAATTTTCTGGTGACAAGAATAATTTTTAAAGTCTGATATGTTGACTTTTAAAGAGATAAAAATTTATTGAAATTATGTTAGAAGCAATAACTGTTAATTAAAAATTAAATATTTTCATGGCAAATTTCACTTTTAATCAAAATCCTTAACAATAAATAATGACCAGTATTAGTATGTGGGAACAAAATAACCCCCTTATGAATTCAAACAGATTCGAAGAATGAAATACAAAATGTGCATTTTTCAAAAAATAATTTCCAATCTAGCTATTGCAAGTTTGACAACAGATATCTTCAAAACTAATCAACCGAATTTTGGAAAAAATCTGGAGTTGTAAAGACAATCAAAACCCCTTCAAAACAAGGAGCTACTCGACCCATGTTTCCTATCTAAAAAATAGGGATGAAAGTCACCCCTTGTAGGGGTTGCACTCTACGGATACACCTAAGCAATCAAAAAGTGTTCCTCTCGCAAGCAAAATCGACGTTTTCGAGGAAAAAGTTAATATCTGAAGATATCATGCTCAAAAAAATCATTTTTCATTGGCCCATTGTAAGTTTGACAGCAAATATCTGGAAAACTATTTAACCGATTTTCTAAAAAAAATACGTCATTATAACGACATTCAAAAACCCTTCAAAATAAGAGGCTACTCGACCCATGTTCCTCATCTAAAAAAATAGAGGTGAAAGTTACCCCTCGTAGGGGGTGCATCTTACAAAAATACCAAAACTGCCGAAACGTTTCCCCCTTGCAAACAAAATAGACGTGTCAGAGCATTTTTCTAAAAACTTACGATAAATACACGAAAACGCCTCTGTTTCGTTTTCGTTGAGACACCCTGTATAAACTAGTAGCGTAGATAGAGAATAGGTATTCTCTATCTTCGCTAGTAGCTAAAAATGCTCAAAATTATATATTTGGCACGTTAATTTAAGGTGAACATCCTCAAAATTAAATATTTAAAGTTTTGTAAACTGCTGGCCCAATTTTCAATTGCGGCTGTATTATTTTTACTGAAAGAAAATCAGCTGATGAAAAAATAAACTTTATATTGCACTTATTGCGAGCATGAGTGTCTATACGTTATACCATTTTATTAGTCAGGTAACATTGTAAACATATAGGTACCAGTTTTATGTGTGATATGTATTATTTGTTATAAAATAAAATTGTATAAAAAAATTTTAGTACTTACGTTTATAGGTATGCCTGAGTTGGGTTGGGTATATTTTAAGGCATGTTTTGCAGATTTCTTAATAAAAGAAACCAGTTGTTATCTATCCCACCTAAATCAAAAGCACTTTTTGAATACTAACTCCAGTGTATGTAGCTACCTACTTGTTTAAATAAATTTTAGTTGAAAAACATTTTGTCTTGTATTTTAATTTGGTTGTGATTAAATTCTAAAATTAAAGAAAGGTAGGTAAATAAAGTAAGGTAATAGTTTTGGAAAAAAAACAGTACTTAAGGACTAATCTGCACCACTACTAACAATAGATCTTGTGTTAAATAACTTTAAATAATAAAAAGAACATTTCGGGTAATAAAATAAAATTTAATTTATAGCTTAATGGCATAAACACTCAAGGAGAAAACATAGCTGACAATGGAGGTATCAAAGAAGCATACCTAGCTTACCAAAAATGGAAAAAAAGAAACGGAGAAGAACCACAACTACCAGGTAAATGCTTTATTAAATTCGGAGGACTCCTCCACCATATAGTTGGCTTTCACGATGAATTACTTATTACTTGTAATTGGTTCTTTGGCAGTGGCGTAGTAGTTGGTTCTTTGGCAGTGGCGTAGCCAGAAATCGATTCGAGGGGGGTAGTTCATCGTTTATTAAAAATCAACTACCTACCTATGGCAAATTTTTAAAAATTAGGTAGGTGCCTATTGCTACAGCTTTTGACCTGAAGCTAAAGAAGAGGGGCGGGTTAATAGGGGTTGAGTTAAATGCGCCACAGGCAAAAATTTTGAACAAAATTGTAACAATATTTAATATCAGTATATCGCCGCACCGCAGGCAAAAATCTTGACAAAAATAACGAAAAATTCGTTAAAAATTTTGATCTAGGTTTTTGGTAAAATATTTTTGAAAAAGTATATTGGATTAGATGCCAAGAAGGGGTGGATTGCGGTGGTATATATAGATTTGTTGCAAAATCATAAATTATTATACTAAGAATGCTGGTAATAAAACTTCGTTAGAACTAAACTAAAATTTTAACAATTAATGACGTCATAGTATAGCAGGCCAAATTCTTAGAATTTAAGACATCACATCAGACACACGTCACCAACCGGTGTGAAGGGTCAAAAAAGTGGGGAGCTATATAATAGCTCTCCCTGAAGCACTTGATCACGATTAATTTATTGTAGATTGGGTCGTTCAATCTCCTGGGGGGGGGTTAACCCCCAAAACCCCCCTCTGGTTACGCCACTGTCTTTGGGCCACCTTCCTTAAAATCCTTTGTCAGATGTAAACCTGAATTTCTAGAACTTTTACTTACTTATACTTTAAGCGGACGAAGGATTGGAGTCGAAACCCGCACCACGTGGGACCTGTCTATGAGGCCCTTAGAATATAGACAGTACCAGGAATGATTGGCGGCCAAAATGTCGCAAATTTTTGAGCGCGGACAAAAATCGCGCAATTTATGATTAATATCGCGCAAGACTAGAATCGCGCGGAGTGCAATATCGCAATATCAAAATCGCGCAAAGTTGAAAAATGCAAAATATTAGGAATACCTCAAGTTAAATAAATGGCGGCAACAGGCATGTATAGCCATTCATAAAATCTTTTAAAAACAATTATTTTTGTTTGAATTTTTTTTAAATTTTTTTAATTTTTTTTTTGGTTAAAAATTATTATTTATTATCTATCTTATTTTGAAAACCGCGTGTCGCTAGCTGTTACGGTTCGTGAGTTACATTTTTTTTTTAAAGTTTATTCTACCTTCCTACCCTCTTGTCAGCAGCTAGCGACACGTGGTTTTCACATTAAGATAGATAATTGCATTTTGAATCAAAAAAATAATTAAAAAAACACGTTTGCAAAATTATTTTTCTTTGGTTAAAAATGCAATTATCTATCCTAATGTGAAAACGGCGTGTCGCCAGCTGTTACGGTTCGTGACTTACAATTTTTTTCAAAAGTTTAATATTACCCTCTTGCTAACACCCCACCCCCATCTAAAACTATTCAGCTCTGCATAGGGTCACAAAGAATTTTTGCCCAAAGTTTGATAAGAATCTGTTTAGTGATTTTTAAGTAATCGTGTTACCAACAGACAGACAGATACCAAGATATAAAATAACGACACAACCCGACCAAACTCATCCCAAACGGAGACAACCCGACCCAATCCAAAGATTCTTCCTTTATTTAAAGCTTTATATTTCGAGCGTTTAACTTGCTTGAAAAGCAAGCGCAATTTTTAATATTGCGCGATTTAGGGCTGCGCTGAACTATACTGCGCGATTTTAGTCTTGCGCGATATTTATCCGGTGCATTATTGGGAGGTGCGGTATTGGGGTGCGCAATTTAAGACCTGCGTGGTTTTAAATTTCGGGATAAATGGCCGATTTTGATCCGCGCTCAAAATTTTGCGACATTTTGGCCGCCAACCTCAAGGAATTTGTAAACGGGCCAGACGCAGCCAGAAGTATATGGCTACCGGAAAGAAGCCACAAAGACATAGGACTGCTCACAAGCATACCAACCGCGGACACAACTGGTTAAAGAAACATATCTCCCGCATGGGTCTGGAGAACACCGCGACTCCATGCAGGAGTGCGTGGCCTACGCAAGAGTTAGACATCCCAACCCCAGCACTCACTGTGAGAACCACATTCTCTCAAATGGACGCGAAGTGGCGCTAGTGTCATAAGAGGAAAGCAAGAGGTATGGTAAAAAAGGCCTATGGAGACCTACATCCCAGGCAGCGAGCCACCCCGTTTCTACCACTTTTCCTACTACAGACACATTGTCAAAAAAGATTTCTATTTGGATTCCGTTCCGTGACCCTGTCGGAAGAAACTTTAAACCTAAGCTAAAAAAGTTTGGGCATAACATGCGCCATGAGGACGGCATCTACCAAGGCTATTGAAAGGCTCGCGGAGCTGCTTCCTTTGCACCTTTTCATAGAACATGTGGCTTTGAGGAAGTGTACAGACTTCAAAGTTATTGTGAACTCAGGATCAATTCTGATCCCAAGAGTCACACAGCTATACGGATGTAACGGAGATCAGTGCTACGCATGAACAAGGACAGAATACCGATGCAAACCGGTTCGAAGCTTCCAATTAGGTTTTACAAGCCTGGTAGGGAAGTCTGGAAGGAATGGATATGTGTTTCTTGCCCCCCGAATGGGACAGTCTGGTACATAGGCGGCTCAAAAATGGGAGACAAGTCGGGGGTGGGAGTGTACTGTAAAACCACGGGGGCGAAGTTCCACTTCTCCCTAGCTTCTCCTTCAGCTAGGGATATTTACATTTGCTCACTGTCTGCTATCAGGTCGGACAGGGTTAACTCTGCCCTTGTATTGGAGTTCAAACATGTCTTGACAACTATGACAACAAACAACAAGGTCAACCTTCTCTGGGTCCCGATTGGCTAAAGAAGGATCATCAACCGATCCGGTAGGTCCGGAATCCATACTAGCTATTCCGGCATGCCAAGTCATAACGGGCCTAAAAAGTGACTTAGACAGGCGCTCTGAAATAGCACGCAGGGCATGAGACAGGTCAAGCTCCTGATTGGTGAGGTGAGCACCAAAAAACAAAGACCTTGTTCCACCTAGGAAGGAAGGATGTGAGACTGGCAACAGGGCTCCTAACGGGATACTGTCGCCTTAACAAGCACCTAGAGATGATGGGAATTGCCGAAGACTCAGAGTGTCGATGGTGCAAGGAGGACGAGGAATTGTCCTTGCACGTCCTGCTGGAGTGTCCGGCTCTGGCCAGGTCAAGAGAGTCGCACCTTGGAAACTACCTGCTGACCGCAGACGCTGCAGCCCAGACAAATCTGTTCTTTTGCGAAAGAGGCAGACTTCGAGGGCTAAACCGAGGATAGTGGGCGTACAACGGGCTCTGCAAGGTAGCCTACGTACATGGCAATTTTCTCGCCTGTATTTCTACATTCATTCATTCATTTTTTCCGCCCGTCTTTCTACATTCATTCATTCATTCAAGCTAAGAAAGCCCTATTCATTTATTTATTATTTTAGGGTTAAACTACACCTCCAATCAAATGTTCTGGATGTCCGCAGCTAACACGTGGTGTTCAAAATATAGAGATGAATCTCTGAAGCTAAGAATTTTGACCGGATATCATTCCCCCGGTATGTTTAGAGTGTATGGACCTCTAAGTAATTCTGACGACTTTTCTAGAGATTTTAAATGTCCTGTGGGAACGAAAATGAACCCTGAGAAGAAATGTAGGGTATGGTAAACAATGTGAATTTATTTTTGGGACTTATAAATAGGAACTAAACTTATTGATATTTGATTTTACAAATTAAATAACTATGGAAGGCTTTTTACAGTAAGATGCCTTAGAATAAGAAAATCTTAGAATCTGACGTTACTGGAGCGGAGTGCCAATTTTTTTAATGATTTGTAAATAGGAAAAGTTTTTATCCCGTGGTGAAAAGTGTACAATTCACCTAGGATTTAAAAGACACTGTTGTCACGTGGTTTACATACTATTTTTTGCACTTTTGTTTTACTTTTTCTTTAAAAAAGTTGATGATTTTTACGTTTTATTTTATTTCATGCTATATATCTGGATTCAATTTTTAGTTCTTATAGGGCCTAAAAGTTCCATTTTGCCTGGGGACAAAAATATTAATTTTAGTCCCTATGTGCAAAAAAATATTTTTTGACACTACGGTGACATTACAGAGATTTGTTTTTATTTTATATTTATATTTAACTTTTAGAGTTTTATTACTTTTCTGACGTAGGTGTATTATTAGTAATAAAAAAAACTTTTACTATAAAATTTGAATTTTATTAAAAAATTTCGAGTACACTCCTTAACTGTAAATGGGCAAAAACAGGAGCGGATCAAGAAGGGGGAGCGTCATTTTTCAGCATTTATTGAAAATTGAACATTAGTGTTCTAAAAATGTTCGTATTAAGTAAATAATAGGGATTATTATTCCGTACGAAGTTTAAAGGGATCCTGACATTATTGTTGTCTAAATATGTCATCTTTGCTATCAAAATAATGTCGACTTTCATAATGTTTGTGCCTGACTTTAATAAAGGATGGCATTAACTTTAATTTATCAACTTTAAAAATGGCACAATATGAGCATGTTTGGATGACATGTTTACATGAAAAAAATGTCAGTAACCTTTCAACCTTCGTGCGGAACTATCAGGAATGGTGCCGAGTCAGGCTATGCCGACTTTATGTACCGATAAGTCCCTATTTTAAGATGAGGTTATAATATTTTCTAATTTCGATGAGGTGATATAAAGCCTAAACTTACACATTACATATCCGCTCTTGACAAAGGCATTATATTAGGACTTAAGAATTAAAATGGCTTTGGATATTAAAATCTAATTACTTATAATAAGTACATATGGTATATGGAAGTTCTTTGTTCTTTCTTAGTTTTCTGTTAAAAAAACTTCATGGTGGTTTTATTTACAACGGTACGGTATCTGGGCGACTTTCTATTCAATAAGTTTGTTTTGTTCGGCTTTTTTCCGATGACTCTGCAAAAAATATACAATTTTAATGAACTGAAACATTTTTAAGCAGGCAGCAGACAAGCCAGACAAACAAGACAGAACAAATATAATAAAAAATCTAAAAAAGCACCGTGAATAGTAAAATGTGACATTTAGTATGTTAGAGCTTGATATATAAAAGAACGAGATGCTCGATTTTCGATACTTATTGAATACAATATGAAAACATACCCAGTGTCAAAATGCATAACTGTACATAATTTAATGAAATATAAGTTATTTTATTAAACCTTACTATAGAAAGGCATGTTGTCTTGTTTCAATTCATCTCAATCAAAACAAAATGTTTCTCGAAGAAAATTATTTTGAAAAAACCTTATTGGAACAAATGTTTTTCATTGGAAAACATTTTCAATCGAAATAAAGTAAAAAAATATAAATTGAAAAATAAACAATTAGAGAAAATGGGATTTAAAAAAAAATCCAAAAAATGCATCAAAAAAAAAAATTTTGAAAAAATTTCCTGCCCCCTATTAATTCGGAAAATTATCTCAAATTTACCCATCTAGCAAGAGTATTGGTTTATTGCGTGAATAGTCAAAATTCCTGTAATTTAAATATTAGCTTCTTGCAAATGTTCAGATTATGTCCAATATGAATATTCAGTGAATAATAAAAATATAATTTTATATATAAAAAAGCTTTTCAAATACATGCTTTAAATATAAAGTCCACTAAAATGTAAAAAATAATTTTGAGCGTTCTGATATCATAATAATAAAAGCGATCATGTTGACTCGATAAATTTATGTTATTAGGGAGATCTTGAAACGGTTCCCTCGGGCCTTCGTCGGCCCAAAGTCAATTGTCGAATTTGCCGTCATCGGCACGAAGTCGATTTACGACATGGGACCAGCAGTATTTTTTGTCTGCTTTGCGATGTAGGCCCAATGTATGTTTGCCGACGCAGTGTTAGACTGTTAGGCCATGAAGAGAGAGCGATTTTGATCTCTAGATTTAGATGGCACTGAAGATCATGTCAGCTGTGCCTCGATTGGGCCTAAATCCATACTGTGTCTCTGGCAGATTTTGTTCAGCAATCGGAATTAATCGGTTTAATAGTATCCGTGCAAGTATCTTTCCAGCAACAGAAAGCCGAGATATACCTCTGTAGTTTCCACATTGGGCCTTATCGCCTTTTTTGAAAATGGTAACTATAAAGGCGTTTCTGAGTTCGGCAGGAATGGTCTCAGTGGTCCATATTTTACTTATTAGAATGTGCATTTGGGAATGAAGTGCGGGACCCCCTTGTTTGTAGACTTCAGCAGCGATACCATCAGTGCCTGCTGACTTGTTATTCTTTAGCTGTGTGATTGCCTTTTCGACCTCCTCTAATCTCGTAATCTCACTTAGGTGTTGTTGTGTAGTTTTCTCCGGAATTTTGTCGAAGATGTCATTATCGACCTGAGTCTCTCTGTTGAGTAGTTCTTGGAAGTGTTCTTTCCATCGTGAATTGATAGAGGATCTGTTTTTAAGCAGCCTTGTTCCATCTTTGGATCGTAGGGGATTGATACCTTGTATAGTGGGACCATATATCATCTTAGTAGCTTGAAAGAAGGCTCTGGTGTTGTTGGACTAGATGTTGCATTTCATGTGATTTTTTTGTCCACCATTGGTTTTTTAATCTACGTGTTTGCCTTTGTACTTCTGCTTTGGGCTCCTGATATTGCCTTTTCCTTTCGTTAGAGTTGGGGTGGCTTTTCCAAGCATTATGGGCTTTTCTCTTCCTCTCCATAAGGTCTTGAATTTCTTTGTCCTGCTCATCAAACCAGTCTTGATGTTTTCTTTGTGTGTAGCTGACCGTTTCTTCGGAGGCAGATGTTATTGCTGTCTTCAAAATTCTCCAATGATCGTCAATATTCTCCGGATATTCTAAAGTACCCAACTTTTGATTCAGAGAAACTTGGAATTTTGTTCTGGTTTGATCATCTTTAAGGCGTTCTACATTGAATCTTCTTTTGATTTGCTTTTTTTGACGGCTACTTCTTGGTGGAATGTGCAAGTTCATTTTGGCTCGTATCAGGCGATGGTCTGTCCAGCAGTCGTCTGCACTCGTTATTGCTCTTGTAATGTTTACGTCTTTTTGATCTCTGGAACGTACAATAATGTAATCAATCAGATGCCAGTGTTTTGACCTCAGGTGTTGCCAGGAGATCTTGAATTTGTCTTTTTGTCGAAAAATTGTATTTGAGATTGTGAGGTCATATTCCGAACATAAGGTTAATAGGCGCAGTCCGTTTGAGTTCATGTTTCCAACACCTTCCTTGCCAATGACGCCCTTCCATAGGTTTGAATTCGTACCGACTCGAGCATTGAAATCACCTAGGATGATAAGTTTATCAGATTTAGGTACAGATGTTATGGCTTCACTAAGTTGAGAATAAAATTCATCTTTTTGGTTTTCATCAGCTGCAAGAGTTGGAGCGTAGGCGCTGAATATAGTAGCGTGTTGGTGGTTGCTAAGGTTTAGGGGCCATGTCATCAATCTTTCACTTATTCCGGATGGAAATTCGGTTAGGTGGTCCACAATCTCATTTTTTATAGCCAAACCCACTCCGTGAATACGTGGTTCATCTTCTTCTTTTCCTGTACAGAAAAATGTGTAGCCTCCTTCGTGTTCTTTAAGTTGGCCTTCGCCTGCTCTTCTAGTTTCACTGAAAGCAGCGATATCGATGTTATATTTCCTTAGTTCACGTGCCATTATTGTCGTTCTTCTTCGTGGTCTTGTGGTTGTGTCTGTATCCATAAGTGTATGGATATTCCATGTGGCAAAGTTCATTGGATTTCTTTTTCTTTTGTTTTGACCGCATGTGGTGTACCCTCTGGATGCGGTTGTCCAGTCGGGCAGTTGTTGGCTGGCTATGTTTAGGGCAGCTTTTATAGCCCCTTCCCTTTCAGGGTAAGCAGAGTGGGTCCTAAATAGGGCTGCTCAGTCACGGATGCAGCACACGAGTTGCTCTACAGCCAATCCTTGAGCAAAACAGCGATTACACTTCCGCCACTTTCGTGCCGGTTTGTCACTAAGAGCTTCCAGACTACACTGTCCTGCTCCCGTCGCAACTTGCCGATCGCCGAAGGACTTTGGTGTGCGTGGACTTCATGGTCTTATGTGTCCTAGAAAGTATAGGATCTCAGAGTAGAGAATGCCTGTGCGAGACTTTTATTAACGTGGACAAGCTGATGCACAGTTAGCAAGCCCCCGGTCCCTAATAACGAGTGACGATCCAATGGCGTAAGGAATACGACGACTGGATCCCTCGAGATTAGGCCAGCTGATTGCACAATTGAGCACTAGACTCGAATCGTGGGCGGGGGTTCGCCAGATCCCCCTGCCTACAGGCTACAGGCAGTATGATTCGCCCAAATTCCCATAGCGGACAGATTCATGCCACAGTGGCCTGATCTGTCCGGCCTGACACCCGGCCTGGTTGTTAAACACTACAATAACGGCTGTCAAAGTTGTCAAAATTTTAAGCGTTCCAAAATTTTTCTATATACTGATTATATTATGATTGGTCGCAAGGATCTGAATTCACTATAAAGCAGAGAAATGCAAGGGTAAGTAAGCCAAACCCATCTCGACCCAAGGTACCCTAACATTTCTCTGATATATGGATGGACATTGTTAGTTTTAATTTGCACCCATCGCTTTTATTATCATGATATCAGAATGCTAAAAATTATTTTCTATTTCTTATATTTTAAGTATAAAAGCTGTGTTTTATGTAAAACTAATTTCTACTTCTTAGATTTCTACCCTAAATCGCCCGTTATAAATCCGCCATATTGAAATTTTCAAATCTGATCAAAAATTTATAATCCCATTCCCTAAAAACCCCTGTGTGCCAATTTTGATTGAAATCGAACAAACTAAATATTTTTCCCCCTCCACTTCCCTCGTTAGGGGGAGATGAAGGCCATCTTGAATCCGCCTTATTAAATTTTCTAAATCTGATCAAAAATTCGCATTCCTTATCACCAAAAACCCCCGTATACCAATTTTGGTTGAAATCGGACAAACTTCGGTGTTTTCCCCCCTCCACTTTCCACTGTATTGTCACCGGAACAATAATTGCGTACCAAATTTGAAGTCAATCGGACATCTAAAAGTTAGTCAAAATTGAGTTTCTTTAAGATTTGACCCGAACATACAAACATACCTCCATAGAGGTGAAGGTAAATAAAAGCTTGTAAAAAAAGTGGACTGTTGGACATTCACTAAGAATATTCACGGAATATACCAATATTCATGTTATGTGGGTAGTCATTTTGTTAAACCTTAAAAGTTGGCCACGTAAAGAAAACTAACGAAAAACAAATAAGGTTTCTTATAATTGCCGCAAAATGAAAAAGTGGGAAAATATTACGTACTTCTTCAGCAATTAACATTAAGTTCTCGGCCATCGCTTTTCCAGTCTGTTGCACCAACTCGTAAAATACGCCATCTTCCCTATTCTGGAGCAACTCGTGCGGATGTCCGAACTCTACCACTCGTCCCGCGTCCATGACCAACACTTTGTCGCTGTCCATGATGGTATGGAGTCTATGGGCCACTGTTAATACTGTGCAATTGGCGAATTTTCTTCTAAAATAATTAATGCATTTGCCATTTATGAGGTCTGCTAAAACTACTGTTAACATGAGAGATGAAAGGAAAAGAATTGAAAAACCTCTGAATCACCTACTTCAACCGTGGAATATTAAATTAGTGTGACCATAATATTTTAGAGCAAAAGGACAAGACAAGAACGGTTACTTTTCCTAATAATTATATCACCCAGAAAATATATATTTTTTTGAGGGTGGGGGTCTCAATATGATTTTTTTTTAAACAGCTAAAATTTGTGTTGTTTTATTTTTCTAAAACTACTCTACTCTATCTCTACTACTAAACATTTAAGTGTCATATCCTTAGATTAAAAAGAGACAAGATATCTGGTCCAACGAAAACTTCTTGGCAAATGATAACCACTGTTTATCTACAAATAAAATCAAAACACAACAAAGGTGAGAAATATCGATTATTTTTGTATCCTTTTAAACGACGTTAAAACTATAGGGACAGATAATTCTGTGTCAGCCACTTTAGGTCGTGATTGGATTGTAGGCGGGGAAAGTCGGCAGAGCGCAGACGGTCGGATGATATTTTTATTGACATAAGCTTTTTCGTGTTATTTATTTTAAAATTTCAGGATGTTTTAAGCAGTTTCGAAGTCTTTTTAAAACCATATTTTGTCAAAAAACGTTTATAGTGTGTTTTTTACCAGTAGGAGAATATTTCAGTGTATTTAAAGTGATATTGTGAAACGAATCGTCCAATGTTTTGAAAACAAAACATAAAAAAAAGTTTATGAAATATACTTAAATTAGTAGATCCTTAGACTAAAATATCAACCAAAACTTTTGTTTTTTTTTAAATTTTCAATGCATCAAATGAGATATTTTCGAAGGTTTTTGTCAGGTTCTTTCGAGGTTTTTTTATAAAGACGATAAAATAAAACATACTTTTGATGAAGTAATTAATGCGCAAATGAGATATTTTCGAAGGTTTTTTATAAAGACTATAGAATTATTTTCTTCATATTTTAACTTTTAGTATGAAATTGTTGGGAAAATTGCACTACTATGTTTGGCATAACACACATTTTATAGCCGTTGATAATATAGTATATTATTATAAGGTACTATAAAACAAAAATGCTTTGAATATTTTTTAAAAATGATAGTAAAATTTTTGAAATAAAATCACAGTTGGTTCCTCGCTTTGCTCAGGTTAAAAAAAAAATTGCCTCGAGACAGTATATAATATAGATACATACCTACATTATATACCTTAATATAATTCTTAAACTTGCACATTAGCATAAGATGTACCAATTTACTCCCTCGTGATATGTGTATTGGGTTTATTTTCTCAATAACAGTAAACTTTACCTAAAACTTGGCTCTTTAAAATATGGTGTAGGATGAATTACTTACTTATATTATTGTAGGTTATTGGATCACGAGGGCAAAAATTACAATGTTTTATCTTATTTATAAGGCCCTACTTAAGTATTCTATTTCAAATAAAATATTGCTTTTGTAGAGTTAAATCAACATATAATCATATAGTTTTACCTATATGTTTCCCATGTAAAAAAGGCCCCTATAACCACAGATTATCTAGGTCCTCTATGCTATACAGGAGATTTTAAAATGACATTTGCTTGAATGAGGAACATTTCACAAAAGCAATAACATAAATTTTAGTTAGTGGGTAATATTATATTATCTTTTTTTTTCTTGAGGTTACAGGTGATGTGATTTTATTGTTTTGAAAATTGAAATTGCAATAAATCATATGCAAATTTTGCAGTGGCGGTCCCAGCCATTTGAAAAGGGAGGGAGGCGGTTTCGATACGAAAAAAAAAGTAGAATAAAAGCATATTTTTTATGAGGAACATAGCAATATATGCAAACAAAACTTAGTAAATAGAAGCGCAGATTTTGTCTCAAATCTAGGGGGGGTACTCAGATTTTAAGTCGTTTATATCATACTTTTTTTATTTTAAAAAATGTTTAAATCCGCCAAAAAATTTTTAAGAAAGTTGCACTAAAATATGCATTTTTTTATTAGAAATGAAACTAAAATTGTAAATATATCAATGGTTTCAAAGCGCAGCAGGTGAAAATTTTTAAGAAAATGACACTACAAATGCCATTTTTTAAGACAATTAAACTAATACTTTTGATTTTCTAAATATTTTCATTATTTAAAGCAAGGGTAGGGGGGTTAACTACACTCTTATCGCCCTGAAAACCACGCCTGAGTAACTACGCCTAATTTTGCCAGTTATAAAAACATAGATAACAAATAAATCACAAACAAAACCTAATAGCTAAATACTTTTTTTTACGTCTAAAAACCTTTTTAAGTTGAAACATTACCTTTTATATTGCATATCTCAAACATAAGATGCCCATCTCAAAAAAACAATCGGCAATACAGACTTCTCCCAATAAAAGTTCAAGAATTTGTGTTTCGGATTAATCAAACAGTTTAAAGTATTTAGAAACAACTTTAGTTAATTTTGCCTTAATTTTGGCTTCACGTTATATAAAACTTGGTATGATTTTTGCCTATAATACTGTCCTGTATTTTTCTTTTCGCGTTAAGTACGTCATGCGTTTGTTTATTCTTGGTGTAAAGAATTGAAGATCAAACTGTCTCAAGATACTGTGGAGGGATTCTAGAATGTCTTTAAAGGAACTTTCTGAAATTTCTCGTTTTTTCTCCAAAGACTTCAGGGTTACCAACAGCATCTTTGTTATCTACTTTTTTCTTTTTTTTTCGGAAGCAAAGTAGGGGGCGATCACCCCCCTCCCCCGCCCCCGTGGGACTGCCACTGAATTTTTTTAATAAATTTATTTTGTATAAAACCACTACAAACATTTATTATTAAGGAGCTTACAAAGCTCAAATTGGCGGAATTATTTTTTGCATTATTTCGCAAATTTATTAATTATTTTGCAAATTTCATACCATTGTAAAATTTTACTGATATAATTCATGTGTAACTTTATATTTAAGTAGGTAGGTATGCCACTGGTGTATTTACTGTAAACAACAGAAAGGTAAACATTGTTCATATAATAATATAACCAAAGTCTCTGTAAGTGTCAGGTATCTTGTCTCTTTTTAATCTAAGGTCATATCTTAACACATATTCTATTACACTTTTTTTTTTGAAAAATATTGTGAATTAAACAAAACTTGTAAATAAGAAGTATTCAAAGGCGTCGCAGGCAAAAGTTTTTAGGAAAATCACAGGTTACAATATTTTTAAACCGAAATAAACACTTTACTGCCAAATTTAAAAAAAAATCGCTTGCGGCGCTCTAAAATATTGTTATCAACGATTTTAGTTCCATTTTACACAATTTCGATCAGCCAGTATTAAAAAACGTATTAAAAATGGCACTTTCAAATTAATTTTAGAAAAAAATATTCCTTGCGGCATCGGCTTCTTATAATTATTCTTATTTATGATTTTAGTTTAATGCTTTCTTCATGCTGGCTAATTAAAATTGTGTAAAATAAAACTAAAATAAAATAGACTAAATAGACTAGAGGAGCCGTATTAAGTATTGTTTGAGTGCTCCATATGTAGGAGGGTTTATTATTATTTGCCACCATAAATCAACACAAGATTTTCCTTGTTGCAAGCTCCCAGTAAAAAACATGACATTACGAGAAAACCACCTTTTCCGTGGCCTATTTTGCCTATACCAACCTCAATTTGTTTCTTAGGTCTGTTTAAAAAACTAATAAAGAATATTTGAATTTTTAAAATTTTTATTCTATACGTTTAAAAGCATTTACTTAAACATTTCTAAAATATTTCCCAAAACACGATATTATTAAGGTACAACTGGCAACGCCGCCAACCGCGGTTAGTTTTGGGAAGTCCTCTTGTTGAAGGTTACGCAATTTTCGTTTCGTTTCGGTTCCATTTTAAAGTTGTGTTTTAAATGTTTGTAAAGTTACTTGTTATTTTGAACTATTTTATTATCCATTAAGGTAAAACGATGTGAATTATGCCACAGGGCGTACTCCAAAGAAGGCAGGTAATCGCTCTTTTCACAAGTAAGTAAACCGCTCATAATCAAAATGTTCCATGGGCGTGCTGAAAATGCTTTTAATTCTAACCATTAATAAGTATCAAATAATAAGTATCCCAGCAAATACGGTTCCCTCGGGCCTTCGTCGGTCCGATGTCGATTGCCGAATTTGCCGTCATCGACACGACGTCGATTTACGACATCGGACCAGCAGTATTTTTTGTCTGCTTTGCAAAAACATGCATGGAATGTTTTTAAAGAACAAACTATCAAAAGATCTTGAGTGAAAAAAACGAAAATTCAAACTTGGATGGTTCCAGGAACCAGGAACACACAAAGGACCAAAGCGAAAAGAGAAATGATCAAATGATGTTTCGCCCTGGGCAACCAGGGTGGGCTCATCAGTGGTTCTACTGGTAATCCTCCCCAATCATCAGTGAACACCATCATACACTTTGATTTCCAACCTTGAATCACTCACAAATATATAGGCATCGTTCCGCTCTGGCACTTATCTAAGTCATTTGATACAGGTTCGTCCTGGCGTGTTAATCTTTCCAATAGGTTTACGCTCCTAAGGCAATTAAAATAAAAAGAAAAAGAAGTTAGAAACCTTAGTATCAGTTACTTCAACCGAAAATAATCTGAAAACAAAAGATCAAAAGATCCTGGGTGACGAAAATTCAAACTTGGATGAGTATCCCATCGTTTTCTCCACCCAAGATCTTTTGATTTTAGATTCTTTTCGGCTGAAGTAACTGATTCGGAGGTTTTTAACTTCTTTTTCTTTTTTTGTTTTAATTGGTTTGGGACCGTAAAACTATTAGAAAGATTAACACGCCAGGGCAAACCCGTATCAGGTGATTCCGATAAGTGCCAGAGCGGAACGATGCCTATTTCTGAGATATTCAAGGTTGAAAATCAAAGTGTATGATGGTGTTAAATGATGTTTGGCAGGGAGATCAGTGTCATCACTGATGAGCCTACCCTGGTTGCCCAGGGCGAAACATTATTTTTAGTTTTTAGATTCTTCTCGATTGAAGTAACTGATTCGGAGTTTTTTAACTTCTTTTTGCTTTTAAAGAAGTTGAACATAAATTTATAAGGAATTATTAAACTATGTTAAGATCTGTTTAAAAGTTTGAGACAATGATGTATTTGAAAACAACTCTGTATTTCGGACTTCCATTGTCTATATTTTATTTATACACGACGTTTCGATCAGTACAATCTCTGATCGTCTTCAGTTGCAAACTACAATCTTTTCCTGGCTACGTAAGAAGTTGGCTCCGCCCTCGGAGGGTCTTCCAAATAATTGGAATTTCAACACTTGGTTTACTGAAAATACCTTGATTCTGCCCAATAAAGGCAGCTTCAAGGAATTTTCGTTTCTTCCAGTATGACTCCTTGTGCAGAACCTTTGCTTCTATCCACTTCATTCGGTGTTGTCTTGACCATGCGTGATCGGCGATTCCTGATTTCGTTTTTTCACCTCTTTGGGTATTCGTCTGATGTACTTTAAGCCTAACAAATAGAGGTCTTTTTGTTTCACCTATGTATAATTCACAACACTCACAAGGAACTTGGTAAATGCATTCCTTATTTTGTTTGTTCTCCGGTTTAGTTTTACTAAGAAGGCTTCGAATTATATTATGAAATTTCCAATCCGTTTTTATATTAAAGTTGTTCGCTACTCTTCGAATTTTCTCTGATACTCCTTTAATGTATGGAATTGTAAGGAATGCATTTGCCTGGTTTTGGTCTTGTCTCTGTCCTGTTTGTTGAAATTTATAAATAGTATCTGTTATAAGTTTAAGACTGTAACCATTCTGCTGCAGATCCTTCTTAATGTTTCTTACTTCGATTTCCACGTCATGAGAATTGTTACAAATTTGAACGGCTCTGTTATACAAAGTTCTTATTATGCCTCGTTTGGCTGCAGCAGAATGATTTGAACCTTAATTTAAATATTGTCCTGTGTGAGTGGGTCTACGATAGACTGTTGTTCTGATGTCGCTTTCTACTCGTTTAATGAGTACATCAAGAAAAGGAATTTGACAATTTTCGAAGCTCTTCCTTGGTCGGAGCCCATAGTATATAAGTACGTAGCCTTAGGAATAGATTGTAGTTTGCACCTGAAGGCGATCAGAGATTGTACTGATCGAAACGTCGTGTATAAATAAAATATAGACAATGGAAGTCAGATATTTTGAGATCGTTGAAAATATGCTGGAAAATGCAGGTTTCTTGGTTGCAATATGAGCATAAAAATTCACTTTTTACATTCGTATTTGGATTATTAAGAAATTAAAGAGATGGAAAAAGATACCAGAGATGCTGGCACACAAAAATGATGGCCGGTTACTTGGACATTGAGAAGAAATCTTTCTTTAGCTGAATATAACAACAGAAAAACAACCAAAAGAAGCGTTTCTGAAAAAATAAAACGTATCTTTAAGAAGCGTACAGAATAAATAACTATTTGTAATAGTTTTTATATGTATAAATATTTTTAATTTTTTTCTTTATTATATTATAAAAGTAGCTTTGAAATGAATTATATCGTGTTTTATCTATATTTTTGAATTTTACTGGTTTGAAAAATAAACTTACGTGATACAAAAAAAAACTAAAAGCAGATTTGAAATCAATATTACAAAATGCAGACCTCTGTAATATAATAACACGGGTCCTTTTAAATTTACTGCTATCTCTGGTTCAAAATAAAAAATAAAAGATGCGATAAAAACCCAACAAACGACAAAACAGCTGATATCTTGTGAGGTTCAATAATTCATCAAACCATAGTCACCGATCTTCGAAGTCAATGGGCATTGTTGGCATCAATCGGTGAATCCGTGGAATGTATCAAGGATTTCGTAACTCTACCCATGGAGAAAATAAACTTTTGAGAACTCTTTTGTTGGCACCGGCCGTGGGTTCACCGATGAATTTAAAAACTCACCCATGGTGTTCAATGATGCTTGAGGAGGGATCACCCTCCTCACTGATGAATTCACGATCCTTATCCGGGTCCAAACATTCTTTAATTCTTTGCTTTTTACTTTGGTTTTTTTGAATGTTCCTTTGAGCTACCCATCCAATTTTGAATGTTCGTTATTTTATTCAAGATCTTTTGATACTTCTTTTTACTGTTAATATGCTATTAACAAACAGCTAACTAAATTTACTGTACGTATATAAATAGATACCTACGTTTTGCATTACTAACTTACCTAATAGTAGATTGGATCAAAGAATCCGTATGAGGATCGACATTGGCAGTCGCTTCATCCAACACTAAAATTTTGTTGTTCCTTACAATTGCCCTTGCCAGACATACAAGTTGCCTTTGTCCTACACTGAAATTTGATCCTCCTTCGGACATCTTGCTTTCCAAACCATAAGGTAAATCGGACACTGCGTTTTTGAGTTCTACTTCTTTGAGTGCACTCCAGAGCACCTAAAAGTCAGGCTAGTTTCAGAGTTTATACCACTCTGCATCAGTTTTACTTAGAATCGGACGTGTGGCGTCTTCCTATTGAAATCTAGCGAACTGCAACGCTGATATAAAGATTCTTACCTCATCACTGTATTCATCAAATGGATCCAAATTCTTTCTCAGAGTTCCCGAAAACAGGACTGGCTCTTGAGGAATAATAGAAATATTGGATCTAAGTTTCAGTAAAGCTAAAGTGGTAGAATCAACACCATCTATAACGATTTTGCCATCAATGTCAGATAATCTAAAGAGAGCCATAATTATGGAAGATTTACCAGCACCGGTTCTCCCTACAATGCCTACTTTTTCAGTACTGTTGACGCTAAAAAAGAGATTAATAGGCATAAAATTCATATTGCAAGCTTTGGGAAAAACGAAAACCAAATATATTGTACTTGATGTTATAAAATTAAGGTCTACCTACTTGAATGTGAGTTCTTTGAGTACGTAAGGTTCTCCAGGGGCGTATCTTAGAGAAAGATGATCAAACTTAATATTTCCTTCTTCTGGCCATTCATTTGGTGGTTCCTTGGGGTTTTCATCTTTTTCTGGTACTACGTCCGCGTATTCTTTAATTCTAGAATTTTTTATATTTCCAAGTAATTAAATAGTTTTTCAATTGTAATATTAGTGGTGGAATGACAAAATCTTTTGGAATTAAACTTATCAATTTATTTATCTACATCAAAAAGTATTTTGCATACCTCTCTACGCAAGTCATAACATTTTCGAGTTCGGACCATTGGCGCATGCCCCACTGTAACATTCCAGTCAGATTTATAGCTTGGGTTATGGCAAGACCCACATTACCACCAAAGGTTTCTGAAAAAATTAGACAAAATTAGTTAGTATCGGAAGGCATAGTTTTAATTTTTATCAGTGTTTTCTTTATTAAAGTATTCGTTCAATGCTTTTTATTATTTTTTTTGATATCTTAAGACACAGTCCTAATAAGTTAAAATGTTTTACTGTTACAAACAAGAATAAACAAAAATAGCAAATGCATTACCTGATCCAATAAACAAAAAACTAAAGGTAACTATGGCAATGAATAAAGTACAGTGGATGTCCAACCAAAATCCAAAAGTTCTATTGGCTCCCAGGAACATAAAATATGCTGAGCTGTAACTATTCTGATAGTAATCAAATTCTTCTTTCAATATTTTTTGTGCACCAAAAGCACGAATTGTCGTTAAGCCCTGTAAAGATGCTGTTAAGTGTGAATATACAGGGCTTCTTGCTAAAATGAAAACAAATAATTAAATCCAAATGTAAATGTAACTTTATTCTCCATCAGATCAAAATTTTACATGATATTAGTCATTGTCAAATAATAAATTTAAAACTTAAAATTACTTACAAAAACAAATAAATAAATCTACCTAAATAGACAAATATATAAACAACTATAAAAATAAAAAAAAAATAAAATTACTCATTTTTGTCAGAAAAGAACTCTTGTACCGAGTAGCAACATTTTGACATAAGGTGCTGTTTCAGCTTGTTTTTGAATTTTTCAATTGAGTTGATATTTTTAATTTTAGAATGTAGTTGATTAAAAAGTTTTTTCCCCATGTAAGCTGGCGACTTTTTAAATAAGCTAGTTTTGTGTTGCTGCTGATGTACTTACTGATACCCTCCAATCTTTTCAAATCTCTACTGGTTCTTAAAAATATGACTCTGATAAAGTAGAAAATAGTAAGCATAATGGCTGCGGGGAAGAACATCCAAGGTGTTACTGAACAAATGACAATGGTTATGGAGGCCACCGTAAGAGAAATCTAAAAAAAAAACATATTTTAATTACGAACGTTAAAAGTTCCAAAAAATTTTACTTCCAAATAAAGCACTAACAGTGTGATATATTTTTTATGATATAATTAAATGAATAAAGGTAAAACAATTATTAACAGAAATCATAAAATAAATATTAACACGCCAGACGAATCCGTATCAGGTGACTTAGGTACAAGTGCAAAATGATTCCTTGTGATGTGAGGGTTTTTGATGGTATTGGATGGTGTTTGGGAGTGGAAGTACTGATTATAAGATTTCAAACGAGTTATAAACGTGATATTAGATTGCAACAAGTTTTGTATCTTCTTGAGACTTACTTGTAGTGTGTCTAGCAGAGTCATAGGCAAAACCTCATCCACCTGATTCATATCCTTTGAAAACCTATTCAAAATCCTACCGCTGGGATTTGTGTTGAAGAATCTCATAGTAGCGTATACGATTTTATCAAACATGTTATTGTGCAGCCTTACAGAAGCTTTCATACAGCAAATATAGAAACAAAGGGCTCTTGTAATGGTTAAAAAAATTACCAAGAAAATAAGCGTGCTGTAAATATAAAGGGGTATTTCACCAACAAGATATGTTACCCATAATTTTTGAAACCTAAAATAGAACGACAAATTAACAAAAAAACGTTTGTGGGAAATTCATGAAATATAAAGAAAACAGTTTGGTAATCTCGAAATCAAATATCCTACACTAACCATGTATATGAAAATCCGGACTCTTGATTTATGATGTAATCATCAATGAAACTTTCCCCAGCTTTGGTATAGATATTGTTCCCTAAAGTACCATCCAAAGTACTATTATTTGTAGCTACTTCTGCAATAGCTCTGGCAGTACGATTCAGTGTCGATTTAATATTTTCTTGAATGCCAAAAGGTTGAATGGTCGTAGTGATTGTTGCTGGTAAAAGTGTTGTACTGGTGTTGGTATTATTCAAAAACAGGATTGCGCCTTTTCTGATTTGTTCTATGTTTACCCTGAAAGAGAAACACGATTTTTTGGATGACTGATAAAAACATTTGGTGCTTTTTACAGAGCAGCTTATTTTTTTTACATTTGTGTAAGCTCTATTCCTAATACGTGTTTATTTTTACTTTCTAAAATGTTAAGATGTTTTATCTATGTAAAATTACATTTTATATTTTGTAGAAAGTAGCAATACACTAAACACTGTAAATCCCGGCTAGGCGCATGGATATTTTGTGTTTGTCTTTAACTTTGCATAACTTTAGCTAACACGGGCATTGATCCTATCATGGATGGAAAGTCCCAGTATAAAAAAAAAACTGAAAATCTACACAAACAAACAAAACAGGTATGTAAACTTTAAGGTAAACTCACAATCTTTTCAGTGGCGGTCGCAGCTTTCCCAAAGGGGGGGCCGGCGTGAGGTCAAAATTTAGGGAAACCAAAGAAAAAGTTGTATGTTGTAATGTTTTTAGTATGGCTGGTTAGTAAAAAATCGCTTTTATTATATTAAAAAATATATATAGGGAGTGGGCTACAAAATTCAGCACTTTTTGGATTGACTATAACTTTTGACATAAGTCCTCGATTTTTAAAGATAAAACGTGATACTTTTATCGATTCATTTGAAAATTTAAATTTTCTAAAAAATCCAAGATGGCGGACAATTTTAAAAAATGTGTAATTTTCAGACCCCCTGAAAAAAATTTATGTGTGACAATAAACTAACTCTAAAACTTTTAATACAAACGCTCATTGTTTATGGGTATATTGACGTATTATTTAATCCAATCGGTTGAGAAATGAAAAAGTTATAAGCTTCTAGATTATTAGTGTTTGGGCTTAACATTGGAAAAATCAAAAAATTACTTATTTTTTCAATTTGCTATAACTTTTGGCCTGTTTACTTAATTAAAAAAAAATATTGTTGTTGGAGACAAAATATGAGAGTTACGTCCTTTTGTTCAAAAGTTGACATTAAAAAAATATTCAGGATAGCGGATAGTTTTAAAAAGAGTTGGGTTTTACACGCCTTATTTTTTTTTTAAGTAAGACACTGGACAAAATATAAATTAGTAATTCCAAATCTCCATTTTTTCTTTGTATATCGAGGTATCACCTAATTAAATCGGATAAGAGATAAAAAAGTAATGTGTATTTAGATGTCTTTTCTTAATTAAATAATTAGGTTAAAAGATATAGCAACTGGAAAATGTATGTAATTTTGTGATTTTTTTCAATGCGAAGCCAAAACACACATAGCAAAAAAAGTTATAACTTTTTTATTTCCCAACTGATTTAATTAAATGATACTTCAATATACACAGAAACAATGAGCGTTTGTAGTGAAAGCTTCAGAGTTTGTTCAGTGTCGCACATAAATTTTTTTCAAGGGGGGGGGGCAAAAATTACACATTTTTTAAAACTGTCCGCCATTTTAAATTTTTTATCGGTTTTAAAGTTTTAACCGAATCGAAAAAGTCTCACATTATATCTTTCCAAAAAGTCAATATATTTCCAAATCGAGTAATCAAGTCAAAAGTTATAGCCAATTCAAAAAGTGGGGAATTTTGTGGCCCACCCTATTTATTTGTTTTCGTCAAAAAAACTTACCACCAGGTTAGGTAATAATCACAGAGGCTGTTACTTGTTTGTGAAAGTACAAAAGCTAAGAAAATCATAAGAATTTTACACCAGTGTCCACCAGATAGCATGTAGGCCTTGTAAACGGCTCCAGATACGGAGCCTGCACCCCTTCCTAAAAATAAACAGCGGTTTTTTAATGTTCATTGGTTTTGGTTTTAAAAACAATTCAATATTGGCAATTTCTAAATTGGATAGAATTTATGGATAGGATGGATTTATTAACTATCCTGTAGTTGTTGCTTAGTATATCAGAGTGTGTGATTGTTCGACATATAGGAATAGGAATCAGAATAATGACAAAACTTTATTTTTCCAAATGACTGATTTTACGCAATATAATTTTGTTAAGTCATTTGGAAATTCAAAGTTTTTTACCCAGTTTTTTACACAATACTTTTTCCTATTACACATATTTTAATCTGCGCATATAAAACGTTCGACCTATCAGGAATCACTAGAAGGAGACTGAAATTTATTTAGTTCTTACCTTCTTTTTCCAATTGCTGATCCTTATTTTCTTGAGGAACAACCTCTTTGGTACTTTTTCTTCTTCTTCTTACCGGCTGAAGGTCAGCTCCTTCCTCAGTTTGAGCTTCCTTTTCCTCTTCTTCCTCTGCCTCCATTATCTCTTTTAGTTCTTGAAGGAGTTTGGTAAACTGAGTGCCGGAGTTTTGAATATCCTCATAAGTACCCGAGTTTTCAACTCGACCGTTGTTAAGAAAGTAAATGGTTTTAACATTTTTCAGATACTGCAATTGGTGGGTGACTAGAACTACGCACTTGTCATTTAAAAATCCCGCAATACATTCCTCAAAGAGATGTTTGCCTACGTGCGTGTCGACGGCGCTCAGTGGGTCATCCAGCAAATAAATGTCTGCTTTTTTGTAAACGGCTCTCGCTAGATTGATACGAGCTCTTTGACCTAAAAATTGGATATTTTTAAACAGTTTTTCATGCTTTATACATTTAATAACTTAAAAGTGGGTAAAAGGATTGAAGCAGCAACAGTTTATATATAATAAAACAGTTTATATATCGTACCATCGATTTAACAAATTCATTATTATTTTCTATCCAAAAGCATTTATTGAGTCCCTGCAGCTGCCACAATAGAACAATCTCACATAGCACAAAAATCACATCAAAGTAAAATTAACGTTAACAAAAACAATAAAGTTTTTTTTTCACTAGAAAAGAACCTCATACCATGTTATATTTATTTGTTTATAACTACATCTTTAAAAGTTACTTAAAATCGAGGAGAAATTAAGCTATTAAAATATCATATTTGCGGAAGCTTTTAAATGCTGGGTATTTAACATCTTTTTTAGTCTCGTTAATTTTACGTTAATAATTGTCACTTAAAAAGTCGTCGAAAACAAGTTCCACAACCACACTAGATAAAGATTTATCAGATCTATTAACATTTTGCGTTTTTTTTTGTCGCGTTTTTTTCACTTCTTTTTTTTTATTCAAAAAAAGACGCGAAAACAAATTATAAAAATTCACTAATTTCTCTGATATGCGCGACATGTGACGTAAAAATTCACAGGATTTGAAGCAGCAACAGTTTATATATAGTACCATCGATTTAACAAATTAATTATTATTTTCTGTCCAAAAGCGTTTATTGAATCCCTGCAGCTGCCACAATAGAACAATCCCACATAGCACAAAAATCACATCAAAGTAAAATTAACGTTAACAAAAACAATAAAGTTTTTTTTCACTAGAAAAGAACCTCAAAGTAACTTAAAATCGAGGAGAAATTAAGCTATTAAAATATCATATTTGCGGAAGCTTTTAGGTGCTGTGTATTTAACATCTTTTTCAGTCTCATTAATTTCAAGTTACTTATTGTCACTGAAAAAGTCGTCGAAAACAAGTTCCAAAACCACACTAGATAAAGATTTCGCAGATCTATTAACTTTTTGCGTTTTTTTCACTTATTTTTTTTTATTAAAAAAAAAACACAAAAACAAATTATAAAAACTCACTAATTTTTCTGACATGCGCGACATGTGGGGGCGCTGTGGTCGGCCACCTTGCTTATTGACGAAATCTTTCGTGTCGAGTGGCCAGTGCCTTGTTGCTCGCCATTTTTTATGTTTTGTGAATCGCACAAATAACCGTGCACGTAGAGTTGAGATTTTTGTGATAGTATGTGAATGTGCTAAATAAAAGTATGGATTATACTCTAAGGTAAGTAAATGCACCAAACAATTACTGCCATTTCTTCTATACCGAAAAACCTTATGGCGTCTCTATTGTTCGATCGCCATTTTTGATATCGCCCATTGTATCTGTTGCATACTTGATAGCCTCATCTTTACAAAATTTTAAGAGGAAACTCGTAATCTTATTACTGCGGTCCTTGATCCTTTTTAGATACGGTTTTGACAATATGTGATTTATTAGTTTATAATTATAGATTATATAAATGCATAAATGTATAACTTAAATAGAGACCTTATGTTTACCACAGTTGCGATCAGACATAAAGTAAACAATTTGGCGACGATGCCAGATTGCGCTGAAAGTTGTATGTCTACACGTAATGTTTTTCCAAACATATTATTTTTATAACTTTTTTATCATTTACTTGCAATTATGCAAATTCTCCGGTTTGTTTTTTAAAACATAGAGGAACACCTCATTTTTATTCAAATATATAGGGAAATTTGGTATATTACATATTTGCATTTAAATTTCCTTGAATGTTCACAATTTTAAATCAATAAAGAATTTATAACGTGCAGGTACATGTTATGGTACTCGAAATATACCTCATTTTTTCGATAGAAATATCAGATAAAATACCTGATGTTTTGGCCGAAAGAATAATTATTTTTATTTCCCAATATATATCGAGAATAAAACCATTTTGTAGCGGGTCAGCCATATAACCGTTGGATGCTTCTCCATTCATAATTTCTCGACGGCGGCGTTGTAGCTTTAGCATAATCGAGGTTTTGGTATATTTTACAGATTACTGGACAGTTTTTAATATTTTTTCAATAGATTTTTAAGTGTTTGTGGTAAAAGTGATATGACAAACTGAGCAGTGTGACGAAAACTGGAGATTGCGTGTGAAAATCAAATATTTCACAGGTTAATTATCATATGTTTTTTCAACGCCATCTTGTCATAGACCGCCATAGGCGTGAATCTACTGTTGCAGTAAATAAAAAATGTAATTAATAAATATAGGAAAGAAATAAGTTTTTTTGGGATATTTTTGCGAATTTCTGGTATAATGAACCAACCCCAGCTGCGACATTTTTAAATGTCCTATATAAGAAGAGGTACTTGTAAGAGGTACTTATGCCTGCGTATGATATATATTTATAACTACATTCACAGTTTTGATACTATCTGTAGTCAGCTTATTTTTTCTGCCGAGATTTGTTGTACTTTTTCTGTATTCTTTCTGCCGAGATTTGTTTATAAATAATACAAGCCTTCCCGGTATAAATATAATTTTTTAAAACATTATATCAAACACAGGATAAAAAATATATGTTTCTTACAACTGTTTATTTATAATATTTACATAGGTAGATATTCCACATAAGATTTTTTTATATTTATTAAAAATTTAAAAATATTCTTGTACATATTAAATAAAAATTGTAGTAGAGTGTATACCTATAATATAGGTATCTTCCTCTTTCAAAATACCACTATTTTTAATCAAATTTGCTTATTTTTTCCACATTGGTTTTTTGCTAATTTGCGTAAACAGTGCGGAAAGTGATACTTTTCTGCACAATTTCCTACTTGCATAAAAAGCTTCTTCCTAAGGTTATATATTTGGTATTTTTGAAATTAAAATTAAAACATAATTTTGTTTCCATTTTTAATTTAATTTAGTTTATACATGCATCTAAAAACTCCAATTAGACTTAAAATTCACTCCGTGTTAAAAAAATACTTTTACCTATTTTAATTTTTTAATAAAGTTTTGCAGGTCAGTTGACATTAAATAGGTAAAAAAAAACTTCGTGTGAAAAAGTCTACTTTTACATATCAATTTAAATGTGCAAAGTTCAACTTCCCACACGCCGTGCGTAAAAAAATAAGCACGGCGTGCATAAAAAACTGTCTTAGCGTGCGTGAAAAAACTTTCAACGCACGCAATTTTTTTTTAAATGGTACTATAGGGACCTAATTTTTAAATTTTGAGTTTGAAATGTATGTTCTAAAAAATATTTTTTGATCAAGAAAGTCATCATAAACACTCGTAGAAAAAAAAATTGTAACTAACTCTTGCAGAAGTGCCTTTCCCACCCGAACTCTTCCCGTGCGTAAAAGTGTCACTTTCCGCACTAGTTAAGCAACTATCTGCAGAACATTTAAAAAATT
Source organism: Oxystoma pomonae (assembly GCA_963921995.1). Taxonomy (NCBI): domain Eukaryota; kingdom Metazoa; phylum Arthropoda; class Insecta; order Coleoptera; family Brentidae; genus Oxystoma; species Oxystoma pomonae. The sequence goes on along the minus strand of OY998166.1, from coordinate 84,403,172 downwards.
AATATTTTCTATGTTATTTCTTTACATAAAGAATTTCAGAGTGACAAATGTAATACCTCTTTATACCTCGGTATCAATTATTAAGTTAAAAAAAATTAAAGATTGTATTAAGATAGTATTTTTAAATATTTGACAAGTCTGAAAATAAAGACCAAACCTTTTTACATTTATAAATAACGAGCCGCTTCTGGCCGACACCTGATTTTTTTACAGTAACAAACATTAAACCGATAGAAGACAAACCTCCCAGAGAGCCATTAGAAAAATGATAGATGGTAAGATAAAGTTGCATATTTGGCTCAGAGCTGAGAAGTATTACAGGTATGTATAGTATTAAACTGGTTGATCCAATTTTATCAATCTCATGATATCCAAACATATGTTTAAATAAATAAAAAAAATTGTAAAAAGTTAAAAAAAAAGATTTTTTTTGTATAGTTTTTACTTTCTACAAAATTTTAGTTAGGTATTTTTATTTTAAATATAGAATTTTTGTATCTTATGATTTTATAAAATTAGATCCATAGGATTTCGTGTGTGTTCCTTGATAATTACACATATATACAATGTAGCAATTAAGTAGAAAAACTGTGAAATTCAACTTTTAAAAACGCCAGATTCATGTAGAAAAGGCGCAAAATTAATGCGATTTTGATGTTGATAAAATCTGCTTAGAATTCACTGCTAGAAATAACGTAAAAAAGTTGTTATTTTGATTTGATAATTGCGTTATTTAGACGCCTTTTTTAACAACTTTTTTTTTATAACGCTAAAAAGCGACCTATTAAGCTTGTTTTCATATATGAAATAAACGATTTTTTCTCGCAACTTTCAAAATTAACGTTTTTTTTCTCACACAATTTTTACGCAAAAAATATGCGATTGTGCTATGTGGGATGCTTGTACCAACCTTCTTTTATCGAGTTTCACACCCGCATCAATAGATGATTATGAGGATTGTGAGGGTATCGGATTAGCATTTATTTTGAATTGAGGCATCCACAATGAATTTGTGCGACTTTACCACTAAACATTTTCAAACAAACTGGAAGGAATTTTGATCAGCTTAACTCTTGACCGCGTCATTAGTCAAATTAAGAAAGTACCTACCTCCACTAAGTGAAACACCTCTTTCACCAACTAGGGTACGATCTCCGTAAGGGAATAGTGTGAAGTCTCTTTCTAAAGCGCAAACTCTGACTACGTGGGCATATCTAAAATAAAAGATATGTAGTTTTATAAGAAATAATATTAATACGATCAAGTGAAGCCGGTTAAAACTGTCAAAAAATAATGAAAAAAGTTTTTATATTTTTTTTTTAATTTTGACACTCCTTTCCTTTCTTAGTTTCTGTCACGGGGTTAAACCTAAGTTATATTAAATCTAAGTTTAATTTTAAGTAATTATTTGGATATTCCGACTCTTCTTGCTGCTTTTTTGTCTTACCTGAGAGGGTCAAATTCCTGCCCAAAAATAATATTCTGTCGAACAGTACCCACAAATAACCAGGGTTCTTGACTGGCGTACGAAATTTTTCCGTTGATTTGAGCAGTACCAGATTCAACGGGTAGTTCTTTTAAAATAGCGTGAAGTAGAGTTGTTTTACCGGAACCAACTGGGCCTATGACAGCAGCAAGTTGGCCAGGGTTTACCTGCCAAATTAAAATAAGTTAGTTAGTCGTGGGCATATAGGAGTAGCCATAGCAACTCAAAGAAGCACTTTTTGTGATTCCTTTCAATAGACAGGACAATGGACAAGGATTTATTAGAATGTGTAAAATTAAACCCGCCAAATAAAAAAAAGGTTCCACCATAAAAAATGCAATTTGTTGAGTTGTTCCATTATTCCAAATCATCGTTCATCTTGCCAAATTTATTCAAAATCAAATTCGGTTAATCAAACCGGTTTAATTCATCTTTCTATGCTTGAGAGGATAACGTTAAATCAAAAGTGAATAACGGTTTTATTAAAAATTTTAAATTTGGCTTTAAATAAATTTAACTAAAATGGCTTGGAAAATAAAACATTTTAAAATTTCCGTGTTTAATATTAAATTGGTTTGAAGAATTATGGCTCCGATAAAACACTAGTTTAACGAATTCTCATTTTCGATCATTCCTACAATAAAAATTTTTAATTAAAACGGTATAATAAATTTCTGGTTTAAGAACAATAGGTGTGCTGTAGCTTTTTTCTTGAATAGCTTAGTACTATTACATTCTATGTTTACGTTAACTTGCTCAAATGCCCTCTTACTTACTTCCATAGTTAACTCATCCAAATTGTTATCCTTAGCCTTTCGGATCCACTTGACAGAAACATTTTTCATATGAATGCCGATTGGCCCATCACTGACACCATTTGTATTACCATTCTTTAGACCATTGGTTTTTAAATCTAATTTTTCTTGAGATACGCTGTTAAGGAACGTATCACTCGAATCAAAGTCAACTTCATCGTAAAGTAAAAATTGACGAATTCTTTTGACGGAAATAGATGCTTCAGCAAATTGAGTAATACCTTAAAAGGGAATAACAGCCCTTAGCTTAGCTTTCAATTATGATCTTAGGAACTAGAGAGACTTACCTTGAGGGAAGAACATGGTCACAGCCATTCTCAAAATTTGATAATACGAAGTAGTAACAAACACATACTGGGTGTTTAAAATATTTCCAGTAAGGATGTACGTAAGCATACTAAGGTAAATGCAACTTTTGTTCATGAACATGGAGAAGGACATCATTATGGCGCGAATGACTGAAATTTTGCGAATTTGATCGATTTCTTTCCTAAAAATTATTTAATTGGGCATTCGTTTATAATTTGTGATTTATTGTTATCCTCCACAGTCAACCCAGTTCTTAATATAAAAGCTACTGCACTCCACCTCAGTAAATTTTTGTGTAGAAGAAGAAATTAGACTTTTCTTTTATGTTTAACCAGCGGTGTAGCAACATGACTTGGGGCCCCGAGGCAAGGACAATTTATGCCCTCTCCTAATAAATGTATAAATGTAAATTTTAAATTTTTTTAGGTACCTAATGTTGTGTTTTATTCAAGTAACTAAAATACTAGCAAATATTGGTATTTTTTTTATTGTAAAAAAAACATAAATAATTTAAAACTCTCTTTTCCTCGCTTTTTCTTTGGCAAATTATTTTATTATAGTTGTTAAGTACATTTCGTAAATAGTTTTAATTTACTAAACATCCTCTCAAGAACTGCCACTGTTATCGGTAATGTTAGAAACAATAAAAGTGCGGTAAATATTTGAACAAAGTTACTTTCTAGAACTCCGTACGTATTGTTTAATAATTATCTGAAAAAAATCGTCAGTCGACATTTTATTATTTAGATTGTTTTTTTACAAGTGGTAAAATTACTATAGAAGACTCTATAATTTCAGAATTTTTGTTATAAAAGCGTTTAAACTTTTTTAAAAGAATTTCTTCAGTAGAACTTAATGGTTCTGGGATTCAAAAAAAATCAAAATACCATACATCATACCATCATCATACATCTGATTCGATTCTCAATTTGACCTGCAACCTGATCAATAACATAAAAATTGGGTATGAGAGATGTAACGTTAGATTGGATTAGAGAGGGGAAAAGCGCAGGCTTAGTAAAATTAAGATCGGGTTTTAGATGTTTTAGTAAAATAAATAAACAATTTTATTTACTGGAAAAACTGACTCGGCAGTGGGCCCCTTGCATCGGCGGGCCACGAGGCTTTGCTTCGGGTTGCTAGATGACAGCTACGCCACTGTGCTTAACTATTCAATGTAATCATAATGTATGTTGTGAAATATACGTTTGTGTTTATAGTTCCAGCAAGGTAAATATACGGGTGGTCTAATTTAAATAACAAAACCCCAAAAGCTTGTGTTGTAGCTTTCAATATATTTGTTGTTTTTACCTTCTAGCAATTTCGACTAATTTGGCAAAGGGTTTTTCCCATGTATACATTTTTATTACTTGTATTCCACTAATAATTTCGTTCATTAAACGAATCCTCTCATCGGTCCTTAGTGCTGTTCTTAATCTGTAGTCTGAGGTTTTTTTGCCCAACCACACTAGAAGAAAATATTTGAAATATAGGATAAATATTTTAAAGAATAATTTAACAGTATAACTTACTTTGTAGAGGGATAAACATTAACATGAGAATTACTCCAGTCATTGCAGTGACTCCAACATTAAGGTACAATAAAATAAGAACAACTATCGTTTCTACAGGTGCTAACCTAAAATAAAATGTTACATTTCTAAAAGTTTTAAGCAGGAACAAAGAATAAATGGAATACTGAGCGTGCTTATAATATTGGTCTAACGTATAGTGCTTCCAATGTCAGTTGGCACACCTCGTTTTACAGTGTTTTATAGAATTTCGCAAAAATTTCCATTGAAATAAACTTTTCACGTTCATGTGATGTTCCCCGTATATTTTTATGTCTTTTTATGGCACTCCACGTGGATTAGACACCTCACGTCAAACACATTCAGGTTGAAGGAAAAGGCTTATTGGTAACCGAAAGGGTGTACGGGGTTCAGATTGGGTGGGCGATAGGCATGTACTTAATCCCTATGCTAATAGGGTATTACCTTTATTTACATATATTCTTAGTGAGTGCCGTGACAAGTTTGTGGTGAAATGAAATAAATTTTAGTAAAAGCGTTCTTGAATTATTTTGCAATTAAACATGGCGATGTGGAGACCTTTTCTTTTTTTTTTCGAGGCGTGGTCAGCCTGTATCACTGAGCAAGTGGTCCCCATGAAATGCATACTCCACCTGGAACCGTTTTCTAAACATCGCGTCAGGTGGTGCAGCCGTATGTCTTCCCGCGATATCACTACATCTCCCTTCCGCTTGTAGCGATTAGGAGTTCGTATATTTCGACTAGTTTGTCTATCTTTGTCTTCTTTTTTCGTCTTGTTCTTTTATTCTCAGTATTTTTCTAGTCACATCATGTGTCTCATTTTCTCTTGCTTGTTAGCATCAAATCTATTATATTTCTTGAGCTACCGTAGTTCCCAGTTCTATACACAAGTTTTGTCTTATATTAGTCCATTTAATGTAATTTGAATATTGTATGTTCAACATGCTTGAGACTCTTCCGGCTCGAAGGACCATCTATAGCGCCTGGATTTATTTGCTCTAGGCTCTATATATACTTGAGACTCTTGACTGTTAGAGTAGAGGAAGAAGGGGCCTTATTACCAGACTGGACTATAATAAGTCACGGCACTTGTATAAGGCAGAAAGAAAGTTAAAGTGATTTACAACCAGACTAGTGCACTTGCTGTAAATCGGAAAAAAGGCTCGTAACCAGACAGGGCACCTGCTACGAGTTTAAGTAAAAGACCTGTAACCAGACGGAGCACCTGCTACAGGTTTAAAGAAGAGCTTCTTGCAACCAGACGGAGCACTTGCTACAAGAAGGCTAAAGTATTATTGCCAGAATGCAGTCTCACGCTCTGCTAGGTAGGCTAGGCCAAAAAGACTTGGGCACAATTACGATATAAGAGAAACAACAGTCAGTTTGAATTTCATTTATTAATTGCCAATCGCTGGTGCGAATATTATAGCGAAAGTAAGGTACCAACGTTAGAAATTATTCTAAATAAGTTACAGGAATATCCAGATTATACATACAAATCTACACAGACATTACGCGAAGCGTTAATCCACTGCGGTTTTCATTATAGAAAAGTAAAAATTATCGACAAGATAAAAGAAATACTGTATACCTGGATGAGACGTGGTATGACACACACGATGTTGTGCAGTATGATTGGGTTGATGATAGCAAAAATGTACGTTAAGTGGTCATGTAAAACGAGTAATCGTTTTACATGCTGGAAGTGAATTGGGTTTTGTTCTTCTGTAGACTGTCGCGATGACATGAGGACAAATTTGTTTGAAAAATGGGTTGAGGAACAACTTATACCAAATATTCCGCAAAATTCGGTTAAAGGACTTGACAATGCATTCGCGCCAAAAGACAAAAATACCAAACAGCAACACAAGAAGAGGTGACATGAATAAATTGCTAGAAATCAAAGGGTTAGAAATACCAGAGAAGGCTTCCAAGAAAATATTATGAGAGCTGATTAAAAAGCAAATAAAAATTGGAGAAAAACGGTCACACTGGTTTACGACTTCCGCCATAATATTGCATTTTTAATCTGATCGAAATGGTTTGGGCAATAATGAAGAAACAAAAACGAAGGTACAATAATAATACACCACAAGTGAGTAACTTTTAATTATTACTATTAGAAATGTGAATGGCCAAATAGGCAAAACAGACCTATGGAAAAACCGTTTAAACCATGTTATTGAAAAGCAAAATCAACATCACGTTCCAACACCGATTAATCCAATAATTATTTCATTTAATAATGATTTCAGTTCTGAAAACTCCGATGATGCTAATATGTAAGAAAAATCAACATGTCCTAAATTAGTAAGTTAAGTTTAAATTTTTTAGGATGTATGATTTGAATTTTCCTCAACTCTATAATATTTACTTTAATTTGACAAGGGTTGTACGTAATACAACCGCTTTTTAAATACATTTGGAGCTGGCCGTCTTTTAAATCACCAGTTTATTATGTATTTAAAGCGTTCTGTATTATTCTGCATAACTAAATATTCTTCGATATTAGTTGCCTGTTTCCGCCTCTGTTCACAAAGACGATGCCGACGATTTATGAAGTTTTGGTGTTTAGACCTTGCCAACTGAGATGGAAGCACTATAAAGACTTTTTCTTTTAGGATATTCGTTTGGATTACTTGTCATGACGTCACGGTTACTTTGAATGGCCGAAGCTATGACATCATCATTAAAAACATGAGTTTTGTAAAAAAATAATCTAAATTAAAAAAACCATAAACCATCAACAAACCGCATTTTAACCTCACATTTTTCGAAAAGCCACATCCACTAGACTGGTAACATATTCTGTTTACTCGTGACGTCATGGCTTAGGTTACGAAGAAAAACTGAAAACGAGAGTTACTTCGAGGAGAAATCCTTAATACGTCTCATCAGCAAAAGATTTAATAAAGGACGTCCAGTGGTGGTTTCTCTAAATTTTGCTTTTACCTTTTAATAAATATTTAAAAAAAATTACCATAAATTGTGAATATGCGTAGTTGTCAACTCAAATCTGCCGACATCATTTGAGATTAAATTAACCATTTGTCCTACGGTGGTTTCTGCTAGAGCTGATTTGCTTAGTTTAAGAGATTTTCTGTATACAATTGCAGAAGTGGCAACCTATAATTAATAAAAAGAGTATCGTTTTTATTTTAACAGTATGTCGCGTATCGCCAGTAAAATTTGACACATTGCACTTTTATTTAAATCAGCACGCCCAGCAAATATCGATCTACTGGTACTTTACTAATATTGTATTGTAGTATTATATAAGGCATTCTGCTGGCATTTCCTGGCACCGGCAATGATGGACATTTTTTTATTAGACAAATAAATTTAGCAACCTATTTTTGATTCCTTGATCGTAGCGTATCTTTGATGCGTTTGTGAAAATGTCCTTTAAAAAAAAGAGTTAAAGTTGTGCTTACAACGTACGACGTAACCAAACCAATTCCTGTTCAGTGCTTAATGCACAGTTTTACTTCATGTCGCTCACTTCTATTTACGTCCTTGTCGAAAAAAGTAAGACGGCAATAGAATGAAAAATAGAAGGAGTTAAACTGTGGATCAGCGGCGGCTTGTCAGGTGTGTAGGTGAAGGGGCTCTTCACCAGGAAGAAATTTTACCAATACACCTGCCATTTTAGCACAAAAATATTTATGTTTGATAGAATAAAATTAATTTAATCGAAGTGTAGCTATGCATAATAGGGCCACGACTCCGATGGACAATATATAAACGCTCGTTGCACTTTGGCGTGCTCCAGCCGACCTCCCGCGCCCGTTGCAACGCGCATCGCTACCACAGTGTAATATAAAGCATTAGTAGACTGTGTCGCTACTAAAATATTCGAATTATCGAATAGAGATGGGTAAATCGATAATTTTGTACTGAACGAATCGATCAGTGATTCGTTTCTAGGATGATCGAATCTTTTCAATCAATCATTGAATCAATCATTTGAAAAAAAAGTCTACGAAATACTCTGCTGACCAAAAAATCTATATTTTCATACAGTTTACCCCGCGCGCAGGAATTCGAATCAAAGGAACGAATGAACGAAATGATCGACCTATTTCCAACTGATTCGTGTATCGCCACAGTGGGTCAGTCAGTCGTTGATCCATTCCGATTCGATTCACTCATTTGATTCATTCTGTCTTCGTAGGTCATTTAACTGATTGAATCATATCGAGCAAACATGATTCGATCATTCAATACTCGCAAGTGATTCGATCATAGTGAACGAATCGTTCAGGAATCACACATCTCTATTATCGAAAGCAAAGCAGCAAGTGAAAAGCCAACATGCAGTCAAGTGGCTTTGATATTGACCGTTTCTATGGTTATGTGACGTCAGCCACGCGACAGCATGTAATAATTTGTAATGGGATGAAGGACAATTAAAAAATAGATTAGTCGTATGCACTATTGTTTTGGCATTGCTTCCCGAAACTTAACGGTTATAGAAATCGTTTTTAAGCTGTTGTTAAGTTTTTTTATTTTTCAGTTACTTAGTAGTAATAGTGTTTATTGTGTGTTTGTAAAAAATAGATACACATTAGTCAATGTTTGTTTGAGCTCTTCACCATTTTTTAAGGCTACGAGGCGCCGCTGCTGTGGATCAGGCATTCATGAAAACCCACAGATTAGCTAGCTGCATACGAATAGGGCAAGGGTGGTCGTAGAGATAGCTGAGACGTAGTCGCCGTTGTACGACGTATCCGTTCTGAGCATGCGCACTGAGATACGATTACGATTAATTTAAGTGTTTTATATTTTTATATGGTAGAGTTTGCATACTTTAAAAAAGTACCAAAAAAGTAAAATTTTAGAACTTACTTTGTTTTTAATAAAGCAAGAAATTTCACTTTATTTAAAAAAAATCTTAGTGCATCCAGAGTTAATGGCAATAAAACCTTCTCTTAGTATATCCAAACAAGTGATTTAAAAATCTTTTGGTATAAGCAAAAAATAAATAAACTTCCGGAAATAAAAATGGTTTGTCATTAAAAATTTTCCCAAAAAAATAAAAAAAAAATTAATAGTTAGTTTGCACCTATTTTAAGATATATTTGTATAGATAGCGAGATCCTGAAATCAGTGTAGTGCCAATTTCGGGAATTTTTCCCTAGTTCTAGGAATTTTTTGATGCAGTAGGGAAATAGGGAATCTCATCTAATATCTAAGGAATTTTCAACTGCTTCGAACTGCTGAGGTAGGCCTTAATTCAATGTAATTTCTGACGGGACCTATAGGCACTTGCAATACAGCCGCTAAAATCGTCCTGTATTTCGGAACGTATTTGGCGCTCGCTAACTCGAATTCATTCCGAGGTTGGTTAAACACCACCAAAATGCGCTTTCTAACAAGTAGGTTCTTTGCTTGCTGAAAAATGCCTGACCGTATTAAGCGTTTTCTGACTTCGTAGGCGCCAGCTCTACGCAACCTTTCTCGCAGCAGGTTCGCAACATAGAAATAAATCATATTTTTATGGTTCGCAACGGTTCAAGTTAAGAGACAGGTTTGATATAGAAGGCTCGTGGCGTAGTGGTAGTGTATCACCCGGGATGCGCAGGTTCAGATCCTGGTTGCGTCCAACACTTTTTTTAAATTACAGGTACTCGCGCCCACCCGCCTATCGACCGACACGTGCCCAAGCGGTCATGGGCGGTATACATGCCGCGGCGCCCTAAGTGGTCAAGCCGCCAGCTGTCTTCCGAAAAATTGTAAGAGATGCGTTAGCGTCCAGGGCCCGTATTCTTGACGGCCTGTGAGGTGAGTAGCGACCGGCGAGTATTTGCCTCTCTTACTTTTCACGTGGTTCAAAGGAGGTGAGAAGTGACAAATTTGTTCACACTCATGGTCCCGGGTGTCAAGAATACAGCCCCAGACCACGTTGTGTTTGTTGGGGTACTACTTATTTAAATCGTGTTTGCTGGACGAATTTTTTTGATTAAATTTTTGTGAAAATTATGTCTCACCCTGATTTTCATGCCCAAGTGGAACAAATGTAGCACATAGGTGTGCATGGCCAATACGTTTATAGCAGAAGATGCAACTATACCGCCTGCATACAGATAAGCTTCTTGTTTAGTAAGCGTAGTGTCAGGCTCAAAATATTCTAGAAGTTTTGCTATAGCCAAGGGTTGTGAAAGCCTAAAAATATTTAGACATAAACTCGTCATGTTTCGGAAGTATACCCACTTTTATAATTAAATTAACTTTGTCTTTAGTTGGAGGAACGCCAATTAAACACCTGTTGAATAAATTGTGGAATATTGAAAGAATAGCACATTATAAACCTAGGGGCTAAAGTTCCACATTTAATCCCGCGGCGAAAGGTTTTATATACTATTTTATGCACTTTAGGAAAAGATCTTTGTTAAAATTACGTTAGTTCGTCAACTACAAGAAAGGGTGCTAAGAATGAAATCTTGGCCAAGAGCAAGTCCTGTTTGGCTTCACTTGCCATAAATTTAATTATAATTTTCTAGAATTAGTTTTTTTTTTAATCCCTGAGGGATTAAATTTACTTGTAATCCATAAGCAGAGGGATTAAACTTATTTTTAATCCCTATGCTGAGGGATTAAATTTATTTTTAATCCCTTTTAAAGGATTAAATTTTCTTTGAATCCCTTAGGGATTAAAAGTGCCACTTTAGTCCCTAAAAAGAGGGATTAAAAGTTCCTATTTAATCTCTGAAGTGCATAAAATAATTTCCTCACTGGTATTTATCCAAGTTACCTAATACGGATGCGTCCTGGCGTGTTAATATATCCAATAGGATTATGCTCCTAAGGCAATTAAAATAAAAAAGATGTTAAAAAACCTCCAGATCAGTTACTTCAACCGAAAAGAAACTAAAAAACAAAAGATCAAAAGATCTTGGGTAAAAATAACGAAAAATCAAACTTGGATGAGCATCCCACAAGGAACACACAAAGGACCAAAGCGAAAAGAGAAATTTTTAAGCGATGTTTCGCTCTGGGTAACCAGCGTGGGCTCATCAGTGGTTTCACTGGTTTTGAATTGAATTGAATTTGAATTTAAATCACTCAAAAATAGTCGAAACTACTGATGAGCCCACGCTGGTTACTTAGGGCGAAACATCGTTTAATAATTTCTTTTTTCGCTTTCTTTCTTTGTGTGTTCCTTGTGGGATGCTCATTCAAGTTTGAATTTTCGTTATTTTCACCCAAGATCTTTTGATATTTTGTTTTTTAGTTCCTTTTCGGTTGACGTATTTAATTTGGATTTTTTTTAACTTCTTTTTACTGTATAGCATGTTAACATTCGCAAAAAGTAGGGTCAGGGAGTCAATTTTATTTCTTCAATTCAGACGGTTTAAGCCAGACCAATGAAATTTGGCATAAATGTTGACCTTCCGGCGTCGTACCCTCTTGTATTATAAAAAATTACATGTGTAGCCCCTAGGGGGCAACAGGAGCCAAAATATGTTTTTAAACTATCCCTCATACCTTCAATACTAATACACCTGCACATATGAATCTCAGTCAGTTGGTAGTTTATACTATTACCTACAAACCTTCTATCTTAAAAAAAAACTTCGTAGCCGTGAACAAGGTCCCTAGGTTGGGGTCTAAAAATTTTATCGATTTTAATTAAAAAATTATATTTCACTTAACTTTCAGCCAATGTCAACAAAAATGCACCACCAGGGGCGCAGTGGAACATTTCTTAATTTCAAATGCCCCCAACTTTGCCCCAGCCCCCTCGAACAACATGTTCAAAATTTACTATTGTAAATTCAAAAAGTGCAACATTTTTTGTCAATTACAAGTTTGAGTGAAAACACTTGCAGTGGGATTTACTAAGATCTAAAATAGTACCCCTCACAGGTCTAAACATTTACACCTGCGAGGGGCATTAAATTTTAAAACCAATTTTCAAAAAAACACTTACCCATACAGAAAAGACACAAAGTTATTGATTATTTTTGTATTTTTATTGCTAAATACCACTGAAAAACTGCTTTTTGTCAAAATAAATAACATATTTTAGAAGAAAATGCCCTAAAACTAATTTTTTTTGACAGGTTTCAAAATGACAAATCGTGAATACGCCAAAATTTTGGCACATAATAGCTTCATAATCTGTGTTTGAGGTTGTAAAATTGGTGATTTTTTAGACTACCTCTGGGGGGTGGTTTAAATTTATAACGCCCAGAAAGGATTGTTTTGTGGCAATTGGTAATAATTTCGTTCATAATTTCCCTAAGTAACCGTTTTCACAAGGATTAATTTACCTTATTTAATATCCCAACACCTCTAATTTTGTCCAGAAAAACGCCATATTTTGAACCCATTTTCAGCACAAAAAATATATTTATGAGGGCACTACGAGGCAAAATAAACATAAGTGCAGGTCACCGATTACGCACGAATAATATACCAAACATAAAAACCCAAAACAACTATATTAATTTATTTACAAACTGAAATTAAAACATTGAGGTTATCTAAAAGCTCGTCAAGAAAACTTTCCTTACTCAAAGCCCATGCACTAATTTTAAAGCTGTAGCTTTCATCAGTAGAGCTTGGTGCAAGCCAAGGTGCAAGCAGAGGTAAAAGATCCGAACTCGCTGTTTGTGATTGAACGCAGCGCTAAAATTTTTAAACTGACAGTGACAGAAATGTGAACAAAATTTGCATTTAACTTTTTTAATACATTTCGTAAATAAAAACACATTTTAAATAAATAAAAAATTAATCTACTCTTTATTTTATTATTACCCATCTAAATCTTTGTGTGACATCAGGTATTAATTAGAAAAAATAATTAACAAGGGTAAGTTTTAATTAGAATGACATATAACCCCAATTTTAAATTGTTCTACAGTGTGCTTGCTATTTAAAACCCGCGTGGGTTTAAATTTTTTAATTTTCTTTTTTTTTTTAATTTATATTTTCTTCTTAAATCCCACAAAAGATTGTGTTAAAATGATTATTCAATAAACAAATTTATTAAAATTCTTTTTATAAATCAAATTATGTCCGAAACTCAAGGATGGTTGGTTTAAAGTGCTTAAAACCAGAAATTTCACTTAAACTTAGGACCGTTCCAAAATAGACTAAACCCTTTTAGTAAATCCCACCGTTACATTTTAATAGCCTATATTTTTTAAATCCACCTTTGTCCTAGCCCATATTTAGTCAACTGGCTAGCACCAAGTTTACAGAAAAAGTCATCAACCAAAATAATTAAGTGTTAAAACTAGACTTAGTGTAAACATATTACAAAATTTTACAGTTCAAGTTAAAACAATAAATAGGTAGACTAACCTACAAAAAGTAAAAAGAAGTTAATATTATTAAAAGTAAAAAGAATTTTATATTTCAATAGGTACTTGATGTAGGATACTTTTTAATTAGTTAAGAGTTGAGTTCAAAATATCAAATTTTATTTTATTCGTATTTTTCATAATTCTGTTTATAGGAGATTGTTCGCCATACAAAGTGCGGTGGAAATTGGTATAAAAAGTAAAATTATTTCCAAGTGTGACAGTGGGAATATGAAAGTTTAAAAGTAATAAAAAATCTGGCGAGAATTAAACCTACATTTTAGAAAGGGTTTCTAAATTTAAAAGTTTCAACAATTCACCACAGTTAATATGTTTCTTAGGTATATTAAATTTAAAAGCTATATAATGTAGAACTTTTGTGAACACGTTTAATTGCATCAATATATTTTGTGAAGTATGGAGACCACACAGTTGTACAGTTTTCAAGCTGTGATCTAACCAAAGAGTTATATAGGACTTTAAGAGCAAAAATGTTTGTAAAGTCCCCCCCATCTTATATGCTTTGTTGCAACAGTATTTAATATGATAAGTAAACGAAAGTTTAGGGTCAAAGTAAACTCCACGATCTCTAACAATATTGCCATTTTTTAATAAATGGTCATTAATTTTGTAAGAACGCCCACGATTTATTAGAATGTGCAAAATCAAACCCGTTAAATAAAAGAAAGTTCAATTATAAAATCATTCACTATAGGAACAGCAATTTGTCAAACCAATTTTTTATCCGAACCTTATTTCTTCAAACCCTTTCAATAACAAATTCGAAATTTAACAGACCCGTTTTTGATCGAACCATTGTTTATCAAACTCATTCAATAGAGACCTTTTGCACCTCTTATAAAAAATCCTCGTTAGGTGACTTTATTGCTTAATAACGCGTTGTGACGTAGCTAACTTCACGTTATTTTTAAGACAGCATTTTTAGTTTTTGCACGCCGCCTTTGATTTGTTTATGACTGACTTTATGCGGTATTTATTATTATAAAGATTTGCAAAAAGAATTTGTCCAATAATATTTTTCATTTAGAATATCTTATTATTGTGACTTTTACGGTGAATTTTAATTATTATTAATCTTTAAAAACTCAAAAACACAACAGAGAAAAGGGAGGTTATGATAAACAGATCGGAATCAATTGTCATAGTTGCCAATGCAAGTAAATGTTTTGCATTTCTTACGAAATTCTTGCTAAAGAAAATGATCAAACCAAAATTGACACCTATCTTTACAATTAAAAAGAATACAAAACATATTTGCATTCAAAAATCAATTTAATTTTTTTGTGTTTCTACTTAACGTTTTATTCTCCCGCAGGTAACGTCAAACTTTATCGGTTAGTAAGGGATTCCGTTATTACCTCGTAACTACGCATGCCCGAAATAACCGATAAAGTAAAAAGTCATCAAAATTATAGGTGCAAAAGGTCTCTAATATCAAATCCGGAATTCGTAAAATCCGTAATTTATCAGAACACGTATATCCAGGTGGCGCAGCAGCGCGGCGTTTTGATGCATTTGTCGCTGTTACGCGCGCATAATTACAGGTTTCGTTCAACAGTTTGTGTATAGATGTCACTTGCATTCACCCGTCTTGCATTCAGGTGATATTGGCGAATGCGCAAACAATTTAGCAAAAATTTTCTGATAAATTACGGGTTTTACGAATTTCAGGTTTGATATTTAATGAATTTGATGAACAATGGTTCGATTAAAAACGGGTCTGTTAAATTTCGAATTTGTAATTGAATGGGTTTGATGACATAAGGTTTGGATAAAAAATTGGTTTGACGAATTGCAGTTTCTATGGTGAGTCGTTCTTACGATGATTTTTTTAAATTAAATACGGTCTGATAAATTCCTGGTCTGATATTTAAACCATAAGTGGTCTCAAGATACATGTAGTTATCAGCACACCATTGTTGAAATCGGTTCAAATCTTCCTGCAGGTGCTGAACCGTCTGTTCGTCCTTAAATTATAATATAAATTTTTAAATCACCTGCGTATAATAAAAATTTACAATTTTGAAAAAAAAGTGTGCATATGTGCATATGGAGTGCTTTCTGCTGCGCCCCTAGTGGTGCATTTTTGTTCGCATGACGTAAAAGAAGTAAAAACTAAATTCTAATCTCTCTAAAAATTTTTAGCCCCTAACCTACGGGCCTTGTTAACAGCCATGAATTTTTTTTCGGTA
Source organism: Oxystoma pomonae (assembly GCA_963921995.1). Lineage (NCBI taxonomy): Eukaryota > Metazoa > Arthropoda > Insecta > Coleoptera > Brentidae > Oxystoma > Oxystoma pomonae. The sequence continues at coordinate 84,387,485 of OY998166.1, read as the reverse complement.
TAGTAGACTTGAAGGTAATAGGTATTTACGTCACTAGACCGGAAAATTGGTCTTTACAGGTCGACGCAGGAAATTTACAGGGCGAGCCGCAGGCGAGTCCTGTAAACCTGCGGAGACCTGTAAAGACACTTTCCGGTCGTGTATCGTACGTACTTTTTTTTTCAAACGATCAGAAAAAACATTTTAGTATCTATCACTTTCGTCGACGCCTAGCCGTGTTGCGTAATTTATGAACAGTCCCCTGATATTTTCTGCTTCTTGTTGGCTAGATAGTCATTGCCGCTAAGGCCGGTAATTTTTAAGATGACAACTAAGAAAAACAAGTAAAGTTTTGTGGTTAGAAATTATTTTTGTATTTTTAACTTGTGCAAAATTGTATAAAACAGTAGAAAAATTATAGTGTAGTGCCTATTAGCTTCACACAGCTAAATCAGTGATGACTGACAACCAGTTATGGCCAACCATGGCCAACTTATCAAACAAAATAATGATAAAAGAGCTCATAAAAGGCAGATTTCTAGGTTTGTTCTTTATTTACCTATATTTATAGTATACTCTTATTTTGAGAATTAAATATGTGTGGTCGATTTTTCGGTGTATGTGACTCTTGAGGCAGCTTCTGTTATTTTCTCCGGATTCAACTCATTTTCTAGATCTGAGTCCATTTTTGTACAAAACTTTTGAAACAAATTTAAAACAGCTTTTTTAGAAGTGTCAAAACTGCCCAAAAAAACAAGCTAAAAGCTGTCAACAAGAAGTCATATCCAACTTGGCCAAAAATGGGACCGGAAAAGGATCAAGGGACCGGAAAATCGAACAAAAAGGTCCTTTCTGGAGAGTGGAAATATTTCAAAAGAACATGCCTTGTAATGTAGAACTTTCCGTATGAAAAATCGTAGGGAAAGTGACTATTTTCCGGTCGTTTGAAAAAAATAGTATGAACTACCAACTGACTGAGATTCAAATGTGCAGGTGCATTAATGTAGAAGGTATGAGGGATAGATAGATAGATTGTCCCCTAGGGACCACATATGTAATTTTTTAATATACACGAGGATACGCTTCCAGAAGGCCAACATTTGTGCCATATTTCATTGCTCTAGCGAACGCCTATGGTATTTAATTAAAAAATTCATCGTAAAAACGATTCACCATAAAAACTACAATTCGTCAAAGCAATTTTTTATCCGAACCTTATTTCTTCAAACCCATTCAATAACGAATTCGAAATCTAACAGAACCGTTTTTGATCGAACCATTGTTCATCAAACTCACTCAATGTCAAACCGTAGATAGAAAATACTTAAGATATGTAACTGATAAGTGGAAGTGAGAATAGTCCGTTGCACTTCCACTCGTTATAAACCCTGATCAGGCAAGTGGTGCCCCCCATTTACCTTGCGGAAAGTATGGAAACCAAAAATTTTGTTTTGCCGAGTAACTGTTAGAGGGCGCTAGCGGAGACCGCAATAAATAGGTAGTGCTGGCAACGAGGATACATGCTAATATCCGATGCAAGCCAACGGTATCCGAACAGGCCGAACAGCAAGCCAAGCCATGAAAGGGGAATTATCGCAAGTTTTTGATTCTTTGCTGAATACCGGTTTATCAGTAGCGTAAATCGTAGATAGAAAATACTCCTCTATCTACGCGTAAATGAATGAACTTGTTGCTAAGGGAATGGGAGCTGGTAGAGAGATCATAATATAAATTCATGAATATGCTGAATGAAGCAAGACAGTTTTTATTATTATTAAACGATTATATTTAACTTTACAGTCTGCCTGGCTATCAAATTTTGCGATTCGTTTTTGACACACTTCCCGTAAACCGATTTTAATAAAATTTGGCACAGTAGTGTAGTTCGGATGATAATACAATATTATGAAAAAAAAATTGGTCGGTAGGGGATGGTTAAGGTTTAAAAATAAGGGGGTAAATTCATTGACACACTTCCCGTGAACCGATTTTAATGAAATTTGGCACAGCAAAGTAGATCCGATGATAATACAATATTATGAAAAAAGGGGGGGGGTAGTGGGTGATTGGGGGGTGTAAATGGGGTAAAGTGGTCTAAAGGGAGCAAATTCAGAACTTTGAAATGAAAACAGATACGAACATGTGGTTTTAAGATTTATTATTGAATCTGGTGACAATACAATTTTATAAATCAAAATCGGGGGAAGGGGGGTTAGTTAAGGGGTGTAAAAAGGATAAATTCAGAGCTTTGTAATGAAAACAAATACAAAAGTGCGGTTTTCAGATTTATGATTTGATCTGGTGACTATATAATTTTATGAAAAAAAACGGAGGTAGAGGGTGGGTGAGGAGTGTAAAGGGGGTAAATTCAGAACTTTGTAATGAAAACAGATACAAACATGCGGTTTTAGTGACAATACAATTTTATGAAAAAAAATCGGAAGTGGGGGGTGTGAGTGTGAGGGGTGTAAAGGAGGTAAATTCAGAATTATTTTATACTGGGACTTTTATGCAGAGTTAATTGGGAGAGAACTTGTACAAAATTGACAGGAAAGAAACCTTGTAATAATAAGGCATTGCTAGAAATGGAAAGGTTGCGAAAAAATTATATAGGGTGTGCCAAAAAACAACTGCACTTTTTAAAATGATTATAACTAAGCAGGAAATTGTCCGATTTTAAAATACTCAATATAAATAAAACTTTTTAGAAATCTAAGGTTTCAAAATATACAAGACGAATGTCAAACTTGACATTTCCTAAAAATCCAAGATGGCGGACCTATTTAAAAAATAGGCATTTTTAACCCCCCTAGATATTTTTTTGTGTGCGACACTGTAATAAATCTGAAACATCGGTTACGAAGTCACATTATTTTAAAGCGAAAGCGTAGAAGAATATATATATCATTTTAAAAATTCGGACAAGAAATAAGGAAGTTTGCAATTTTTAAATAGACCGGAGTACCTACAAAATCATGCTTATTAAGAAAAAATTTACTTGTTTAAATAGCAATAACTTTTTCAAAAATTGATCGATTTTAAAAGGTTTAAACTTTTTAAAAGGCACAAGCTTCAAAATTTATAGAACTAATGAAAAAACTGACATTTAGTAAAAATCCAAGATGGCGGGCCTATTTAAAAAGTAGCCAAATTTCACCCCCCTAGAAAAAACTTTCTGAGACACTTTATTCAATCTTATTTCTTGTCCGAATTTTTAAAATGTTTCATCGATGTGCTTCGAAAGAATGTGGCTTCGTAACCGATGTTTCAGATTTATTACAGTTTCCCACACAAAAAAATATCTACGGGGGGTTAAAAATACCTATTTTTCAAATTGGTTCACCGTCTTGGATTTTTAGGAAATGTCGAGTTTGAAATTGGTCCTATACATTTTGAAGCTTTGGCTTTTTAAAAAGCTTAATATTATTAAAATCGGACCGGTTTTTTTTTTCTGGCACATCCTATACATTTTGCATTTTGTTTCTTTTTGATTAGGAATATGTGAAAAATAAAACAAATATTTTTTTTAACTTGAACGATTTTATTAAAAAATTGCATTCAAGTAAAAAATATTTTGGCAAATCTCTGTTTACTACAGCCGTAAATGGCACATTATATATTTTTAAGTTCGACATAAAATCATGGTGCATATACACTATTTTATAAGTATCTTTAATAATGTTTAACCATTGTATAATACTTCTTTATACAATGGTTTAACATAATATTTTGTTAAAATTTAAAATTATATCCTCTGCTACCATTCAGCATAATTTCCACACATAAAATCGCCATGCCGGTCCGCGTAATGTTTTCGACCTTCCCTTACAAAATTTAAAATTTTACTAGCTGCATGATTACTAAGTTGGCAGTACAAAAATCCCAAAAAAATTACCATTATTTTGTTATTGAAAGTGGGCAACAAAAAATAAACAGCATGTGAGCATGGCTGCCCAGAATATTGTCGATTGATCAGTTTTCAACTAATTATTTTATTTCGCATTTTGAGTTGGGTTGCCTGGATAGAAATACAGCGTGTTAAAAATGGATAAAATTTAAAAAATAATTTAGTTTTTAAATCGTGTTTTTTGCAAGCTTGGTTTTAAAGAACAAGCGCGAAGCGCCTTGATTTATAGTGTAAAGATGGCGTGTTGCGAGAAGTGCTCTTCGTTCGAGATTTTTAAAAGTATTTTCCTGTTTTTCTTGGATTTCTTGATCAAGGAATTAAAAAAATAGTGTTAGCAACTCGCGGATAAACTGATGTGCTTTTTTTTACTCGCGTTTTTAAATAACTGCTTGCTGCGTTCGTTATTTCAACCAACGCTTGTAAAAAAAGCACTATTTTATCCACTAGTTGTGAAAACTACTATTTTACAACAAGTGTCTAAAAGAGTGTTTTTTTTTACGTCCGTTGTTATTTAAAAACCCGAGTAAAAGAAAACAGAGTTTAGCCGCGAGTTGTAAACACTATTTTTTTAATACCTTTATCAAAAACTCCTAAAAAAACAGGAAAAAAACTTGCAAAATAAATTTCAATCGACGTGATTTTGCATTTTTTGCATTGCTGAACAATATAAAATTTGGGGCAAAATGTTTTTCATAAATGACAAAATTTTTCAGTTCTTCCTCGGTTTTACAAAGAATGTTTAAGCTTCCCGAATGTTTCTTCCATTTTTCCAATATTACAATGGCGGTGGCGCACTGTAATGGTGCATTTTTTGTCAAATATATATTAGATTTTACGCGTGTGATAAAAGTTCCTTTTTTACAAAAATTTATTGTCGCATTTAGGCATTGCAAAAATATTTCAGAAAAAATTATTTTATTACATATTGTATTAGTTGATGAGCATAAATATAATAAATGCTATAATCTTATTTCTATTATAGGTATTTATTGTATTTAATATTTTTAAATATGCTTTTTTATTTTAACTTAACAACAATTTGTTTTCAAATTTAAATATTTAGCGGCCATATTACAAAATAGAATCATCTACCATGATGAACCTTGAAATAATTTAGTTAAATACCTGTTCAATTATTTTAAGATGTGCTAAAATACACTTATATACACGTTTTTTGGTAATTTTAAACACTATAAAGAACTTTGATTGAAAGATCATAAATAATAGTATAGTATATTAATTATATAGTATAGTAATATGTATTTATTGTATTTATTTTCTTTAAATATGCTTTTTTATTTTAACCCTAACAACAATTGCTTTCAAATTTAAATATTTAGCAGCCACATTCCAAAATAGAAACGTCTACCATGATGAACCTTAAAATAATTTAGTTAAACACCACCAGGTTAAACATCTGTTCAATTATTTTTAGATGTGCTAAAATGCACTTATAGTAGGACAGGTTTTCTGGTATAAAAACATAAGACCAGGCTTCCATATTAATGGAGAATCCAGACAGCTGCAGGCCAGTTGCATCGTTGTTACGAATCATCAGGGAGTTATAGGATCCTACTATCTTAATCCATATTCACCAACGTGAAAATCCTTCCATTAAACTTAAATTATGATTAAAACTAATCGGAGTTTGGAATGAGTCTTGGCAAACAAAGTGTCAATACAAAACACCACATTCTAAACACCGATTAGTATATAATCATAATTAAAACCTAATAGGAAATTTTTCCGGATACGAGCATTAGTAATATCTATAGAACCTACATAATATCTTTTAAGTGTATTAAAGTGTATGATCACTATGTAAGGACAGGATCAATTAAACAACTTCAAAACAAAAGCAAAAAGATAAAACAAAATGCATATCTATGAAACTGAAGACTATATCCACTCCAAATTTAATCGAATCAATTTTTTGACGCTGACATTCCTGCCAAAAAATCCTCAAAAAATATTATAAAAAATAAAACATTATAAGATTTCATGATCTACGCTCACATAAATTTATGATATTTTATGTTTTGACTAGTGAAAGTAAAAAACAAATATAGCCAGCCAGTTGGTTTATAAAAGATTACAATAGGTATTTTATGATTTTTAATATGACAATTCCTCATAAAGGTTTAAGGGTTTGAATAAGATCTACCTGCAGCATTCTAAAAAAAAATACGGCACAATTTTAGCAGGGCTATTAATAGTAGTAGAAGTAAATTATAACCTAACGTAAACTATAAACTACAACGACTTAAGCCACTATAATATAATAACACATTGGAGCTTGCACAAGTTCTGCTTATCTAATAAAAAATTGTTCTCGCAGAAGTATTATATGTCCCCAGAAGCTATGGGAGGGATGTTACTGTGATAAGTTTCTTTGAGATTGTTTGAGGCATTGTTTATAAAAGCCTACAAGATTCCATAACCAAAGAATTTTTTTTTTGTAAAAATATTTACGACGAATGATGTGATTATAGTTTTTATAAGATTTTATAAGTTCAGGCAGACGAAAAAAAAATTTGACGACTTAAAACCTCGAATAAAACACACAAATTTTTCAAGCCTTCACCGGTTTTTTAGCGTTCAAAAAAGTACTGCAAAAACATCTTTCCTCTGCTAAAATGAAAAATATTTAATGAGAGAGGGCAGAATTTTAGAGGTAGATGGAGAGATAATTTAGTAAAGTGCAAAAATATTAAGGCAATTGTGTACTAAAAATTTTAGTTGTCATCTGTCATCTTTAGTGGTGTCGTGCATATGATTTTTATTTTGCTATTTTATTATAAATTCTCCTCCCTATGACAGTAGCTATTTGGATTGAAAGTTCCTTTTTTTCCAAAAATTTAGTTTTGGGATACAAGAGTGTCGCATTTAAGCATTGCAAAAATATTTCGGAAAAAATTATTTTATTATATATTATATTAGTTGATGAGCATAAATATAATAAATGGTATAATCTTATTTCTATTATAGGTATTTATTGTATTTAATATTTTTAAATATGCTTTTTTATTTTAACTTAACAACAATTTGTTTTCAAATTTAAATATTTAGCGGACATATTACAAAATAGAATCATCTACCATGATGATCCTTGAAATAATTTAGTTAAATACCTGTTCAGTTATTTTAAGATGTGCTAAAATACACTTATATACACGTTTTTTGGTAATTTTAAACACTATAAAGAACTTTGATTGAAAGAAATTAATACCACCTTATGACTTACACGATAAACAATTACAATTTTTGTCGTTTTTTGGATAAAAAAAAAACACTCAAGATGACAGACAGATGACAAAACAGAAATTTTTAGTAAACAATTGCCTTAAATTATTTCCATCTTCCTCTAAAATACTTTTTAATAGCCTGCTGTCTCTCTTCAACAACCTTAAATATTTTTCATTTTAACAGAGAAAAATGGTTTTATTGCAGTACTTTTTTGAAGCTAAAAAAAAAGTCAAAACTTGAGAAAACTGAGTGTTTTATTCTAAAAATCGAAAGTTTGGAAAGAAGGCTATACAATGGGAACAAAATCTTGGCATAAAAATTTCTTAAACAAAAACGTTACCCCTTTAATTATGCTAAAATATCTTAAGCCAAATTTATTTATATTTAATATTTTGTTTATAACTGAAATTTTCTAGGAAATTCCCGAACTGCCCGATGTTTTTTTTTTAAATAGTTCCTACCTACTTAATTATTAATGCGAAAAAACGGTAATTATGCAGTATACGGTTTTCTGCCATTTTTGATTTTTTATGAAAAATTCTTTATGGTGGCACCTACTAGAGTCCCTAGGACCCCCAATCCGCCTACGCCGGTTGTTTTTTTTTTATGTTTTTTTTTTATTTTTTTTTTCACTAAAACCACCCAATCCAACACAGTCCAACCCAACCCAACCCAAAACAATCAGAAAAACATTACAAACCCCCCCCCCCCGGGCACCCTTTTTTCTCTTAAAAAAAAATCGGGCGCAGGCGGATTTGAGGTCCTAGGGACCCTAGTATAGGTGCCCCCATAAAGAATTTTTCATAAAAAATCAAAAATGGCAGAAAACCGTATACTGCATAATTACCGAGAAAACATTTACCAACAGTTTTTTGTTACTATAAAACAAAAACATGCAAAATAAGGAACACTTACCTGTAAGCGTTAATAAATCACAAGAATAAAACTGTTTTTGTTTCAAAAATCACAAAATCAACAAGATAATATTCTTTCTTTTTCTAACACTAAAAAAGTACTGATAAGAACAAGAAGAATATTCTCTATGTCGTCATAAAAAGTTAATTTCAATGATATACGGTTCGATTTCCACCAAATCTAAACAATGGCAGTGATATTTCTATTTTCTACACTATCTAGTGCAGGAGGAATGTTAATGCTAAGTTAATAGCGCCACCTATACGAAGTCAAGTGAAACATTGTAGAGTTATTACAGATTGCAAAGGAAAATTGATTATGTCTTCTATGCTTACAGATTTCGCTGCGGCGAAATGCACTGGGTTGATGACAGTCGAGTTGTCCAAAAGCGACTATGCGCGCTCTGGGGAGTTATCCACGAACGAAATTTTTGCTAACATTTTAGCCCGTAAGGTTACCTATCTTCAGTATTTCCTCTATCTACGGTCAAACCCAGAATTCGTAAAACCCGTAATTTATCAGAAAATTTTTGCTAAATTGATTGCGCATTCGCCCATAGCTCATGAATGCAAGACGGGTGAATGCAAGTGACATCTATGCACAAACTGTTGAACGCAACCTGTAGTATGCGTGCGTAACAGCGACAAATGCATCAAAACCACGGATGTATGGGAAATTTTCATGAAAATCACTGCCGCATGTCTTCCGCCATTTTCGCCGCCATGTTGTGGAGATTTGGGTTGGCGACATTGGTTTCCTTAATTTTAAATAGTAGTGTGGGAACACTGACTGTCAACAGTGTCAAAATATGATTGAATTTGATATTTCTTTGAAAGGTTATTTTTGTTGTTGTTTTTTAATACAAAAACAAAAAAGTAAAGAAACAAGTCATAAACAAATGTTTCAACGGTCACGCCATTTATCTCTCTCATTTGGTCTGGAGTATGTACAGGTTTCGAACAAATAAATCACAACATGGAAACATTGCCCCCCAATTTATAAACTCAAAGGGTACTGTTAAGCCACACGTTAACCATTGCTGCTGGCGCTACCGCTGAAGATACACCTTGATTACGTTGATCTGAATCTGCACAGGGACTAAAACAGCTAAGAACAGATGCACCAAAGTGATACAGTAATAAAAAATTAATTAATAGAGGTAGATACTGACTTTGATAATAGCATATATGGCTCAGCTGAAAGCCAGAGCCATGACAAGTCAAGCAACATTTAGCGATCACAAAAAAAAGTACATCTTTGGGACATGGAGTCGAGCATGGAGTTTTACAATATTTGAAGACCTTGGCGGAAAAACCTATTAACTAACATCTGTGTCGACCATACCTACTCTAAGTTAATAAGTTATTACTAAGATATCCTTGAGTTTTGGTAAGTTTTCAGCATTCAACATTTTTTTGTAGCTCTATCTTTTATAAAGGATATGGGATTTTGCTAAAAACTGCATATGTTGTAGGTTTCATTGTCCTGATAAAAATCTATCATTGCTCCTCAGTGATCTGGTATGTTGTTTTCGAGATACTGCGGTCACAGTTAAACATTTTGGTATTCTTTTCCTTAAAATCAGTTTTTTTCACTTTTTGTGAAAATGTAAATAATATTTATGAACCAAATTGTAGTCTGAGAATAAGTAGCAGAAAAATATAGGTTGCGTCTCACTGGTATCACAAACATAAAAAATATATTAAAATCATATGACCAAGAAATTACTTTTTTAACAAAAGGCAAATTTCAATTGTTATGTTGCCACTTAGTATTTAACAAACATGCTTCAAAACAAAAACTTTTGTAACATTTTTAGCCATTTTTGTTGATTTTAGTAAAATGGGTATACCTATTGATTGCTATGGGGCAATGATAGATTTTCATCAAGATAAGCAAAATCACACAGAACACCAGTTTCCATAAGGAAAGTGCATCATCCTTAAAAAACGAATCTACAAAAAAAAAATGCCAAATGCTGAAAACTTACCAAAACTTAAGGATATCTTAGTAATAACTTTTTCTGCTGAGGTCTTCAGAATCAGAAAACTTTTATTACAAAAATTGTTAACAAAAACATTAATTGTCACAATTGAATAAATAAGCGTCAAAATGTAGTGTTAAAAATTAACATTAAGGTAAATTTACCCTAAGAATGTCTTCAAAATGTCATTTAGATATTAAACAATGTTAACATTAAAGGTTTGTTAATAAAGATTAAAAAATAGACATTGATTTTTCTTTATTTCTAGTAACTTGGTAAAACATCTTATAATTACTGGTCTTAAAATCTCAATAAAATACTGGCTACAATATCACAAAAATTGACAATGAAATCTTAAACTACTTACTTAAAATTACATATAGAAAGTTACAGACACATGGAAATGACAACAAGAAAAAGAAAAAAAAATATACTGAGAAAATACATATTAGAATTAATTTTTTTAATATTCTTTTTTAAACTTATGAAGTATTGTTCTAATTTTGTAAAACACGATGTGCCAAAGACGTAATTTTTTATGATCATTTGCTATCGCTCTGTTTTCAGCTGATCCATATATGCTATTATCACACTCCGTATCTCCCTCTATTCATTTATTTTTCTTGTCTTCTAGACCTGTAACAACCTCAGATTTATAAACTGTTGGTGCATATCTGTCCCTAGCCGTTTTAGTTCCTGTTTCAGATCAACTTAATGAAGGTTTATCTTGAGCGGGAGCGCCAGCAGCAATGGTTGACAGTACTCTTTGAGTTTATAAATTGGGGGTAATGTTTCCATGTTGTAATTTATTTGTTCAAAACTTGCACATTCCCAGACCAAATGAGAGAGATTATCATGGCGTGGCCGTTCAAGAATTTGTCTGTCTTTTAAATGGTTTTTATTGCTTGGTTCTTCACTTTTTTATTTTTGTATTAAAAAACAACAAAAATAACCTTTCTAGAAACGTCATTTTTAACACTGTTGATAGTCAGTGTCCCACACTACTATTTAAAATTAAGGAACCAATGTCGCCAACCTAGATCTCCACAACATGGCGCTGAAAATGGCGGAAGACACACGGCAGTGATTTTCCCACAAGGATATTATCAATCCCTTTCTTTTTTACATCCGTGATCAAAACGAAAAAGTTTTTATAGTGATCATTTATCAACAACCATATTTTACTTAATCATCCATAAGATGTCGTCGTTTCGCCTGTTTTATTATTATTACTTTTTTTTAATTTGACCATTTTTTAATAGCCTTCAACGTTCCTATTAGTGTATTATTTTGTATGGTTTTGTTTTTAATTTTAACTATTTTAAATGTTTTATATCAGTGTATGTCCCAAAAGTCAAGACACTTTCGAAGATGATTTGTTTTCCCAAAATGTAAGTCACAAATGCCTATATTTTTCTTCAATTTTATAACACTCTTTTTCTTTACATTTTAGTACACCCTTGACAATGGTCATATGACCGAAACGCGTCGGGTATAATATTAAATGGTTTTTTGTGAAGTTAAGAAGGACTGGGGTTTTCTTTATTTTCCCATTAAAACATGCTTCACCCCGGAGAAATTCACCAATCTCTTTGAATGCGCAATTAATTTAGCAAAATTTTTCTGATAAATTACGGTTTTTACGAATTACGGGTTTGATATTGAATGAGTTTGATGAACAATGCTTCGATTAAAAACGGGTCTGTTAAATTTCGAATTTGTTATTGAATGGGTTTGAAGAAATAAGGTTCGGATAAAAAATTGGTTTAACGAATTGCTGTTCCTATAGTGAATGATTTTATAATTGAACTTTCTTTTATTTCACGGGTTTGATTTTGCACATTCTGATAAACCGTGGGCGTCCGCTCTAGCTTAAACCGTCTGAATTTAAGAAAAAAAATTGACAACCTGACCCTACTTTTTTATTGTAGTATTTTTGGGGCTCCTAACAGGTTAAGAAGTGTTGGTGGGTCCATTAGTAATCGAATAAAATAAGTTTTGTAAAATCTTCATGAAAAGGCCTACGAAAGCCAAATTTTCTACGTATGCTCCCTGGAAGACTTTGGGAATCACGCATCTTCTCCAAAACCTTCCAAAATTCCAAAGTTATCCCCTTTTTACGCGATGTATAAGCCCTCAAAATAATTTTTTGGGCTACGCTATAGCAGCAAACTAACTTCTAGAATATTATGATTTGAAGATACACGACACTGTTAAATATTAATTTACAATGTTAGTAATAGATGATGCTATCTCACCACATTTTAACTCTGCCTAAGTTTAAGTCCTTTAATCCCTGAAAAGAGATTTAAAGTATCGTTTAATTCGTGACGTTTTATAAATAGAGTATTGTAAAGTGAAATTTATTATTTTTTTCTATAACTTAATGTTTCCTATCCTAAGGTGCAAAAACTAATGCATAAACCACGTAACCAAAGTGTCTTTTTATCCCTCGACGAACTGTAGCCTTGCTTAGCTCTGGCTACAAACAACAGGATGAAAAGCTACTTTACACAACGTTCTAGGCAAGTAACCATAGATGTTTCTTTGCCTTACTAATCGCTTTTAGGGCTTTTTTGTCAATTTATCTAAAGACCGTTAAAAAAAGGTAATAACATAGTACGTACTAGCTGAAGACCCTGCAGCTTCTTCTGCGGTTTTACCCATTTTTTCCCATTTATCTCGCTTTAAAGCATCATAACTTTTGTTCCCGTGAACCAATTTTGATAAAATAAAGCCTATATCCTGCCCAGGGGTCCAAATAATCCATCAAAATAATACTGGTAATACTGGAACAAATAGACAGATAAACAAAGATGTGTGAAATCAGAAAATAAACATTACATTACATAAACATACGTTGTTTTCTATGTAAAAAAATTAACGTTTGTTTCAGGTCTTATGTTTGGAACACCCTGTAGCTATACTATATAGTTATTAGTCTTTAAAATGAACAGCTTCTTTAAAAAAAAAAAATTAACATTTTATTGGAATTTTGAATGTAATTAATATTTTTACATACTCGCGTGCGATAAAGTGCATTTTACAACACTCTTCTGGATGTGGAAGATTGTACTTTACCGCATACTGTACGGTAAAGTTAACATTATGGCACTTTAGACCACACTGTGCGATAAAGTGACTAAGTTTATTTCAGAAAATTAAAATGCAGATATTTATATTTCTCTTTTGGGAATTTTTTAGGCCTAACACATACGTAAAGTGTCTCTACCGCAATAACTGCCATCGCGTGCGCCAAAGTATCACTTTCCTCACTCGTTAGATCATTAACTATTACAAAACTTCAAAAAATTCTTTTTTCAGAGGTCGAACCCCTTAAGTATATTGATTTCTTACCCTAATTTTCATTCCTAAATGAAACAAATGTAACATGTAAGTATGTTGACATAAGACGCTAAGAGAAGATGAAGCGATAATTGCGCCTGCGTACATGTAAGCCTCTTGCTTGGTCATCGTTGAATCAGGATCATAATATTCTAGAAGCTTTGCTAGTGCTATGGGCTGAGAAAGCCTAAAAAATTCAACTTTGCTATTTACCAATCAACTCTCAAAAATATATTTGGTAACCAAAGATGAGGGGTTCGTGAAGTTAGCAGCCAGTGTGTCGAATTTCATCGCCAAATATTTGTAAATCGTTAGAGCTTCGATAGTTTCAAGGCCCATAGCCGATCATTGAGATAAAAGGCTTAAACGCAAGTCGGTGGTTAGTATTTTGTTAGTGCTTTCATCTGCTCTAAGTAGTTTTGTTAGTTCTCTTATGGTTTTCAAGATATATATATATATTTCTTTAGTGTTATTTAGTGTGTTAGTGTAAAATATAAAGAGATAGAAGACAGAGAATTTTTGTTTTATACTTTTGCAGTGGAAACCCTAGGTCCATGGGGTGATGAAGCTAAAAAATTAATTTCCGAAATAGCAAAAAAATTGAAAAAAAAATGCATCACCCAGCCATTCAAAGGGGGAATGCAGCCTCAGTGCTGGGGACTTTACCCAAAGAACAAGGATTAGAAGAAGTTTTTTATTTATAGTTTTTTAATTTTAATTTTGATTTTTTTTAGCTATATGATTATTAAAAATATATAGCTATATGATTATTAAAAAATATTAAAAAAAAAGTTATCGAGTTTTTAAAAATCAGGGTCAACAGCCGCACTTTTATTCAGGATCACAAAATGATACTTATTTCAATGTATTTTGTTAGCTTAAATGCCTCAAAAATCGACTTTTCATTCTTTTTTCAAAAGTTATCGCGTTTTTAAAAGTCAAGGTAAACCTTTTGTGTTATTTCCCTTCAAATTTGAATAAAAAATGGAGAATCTTTTTTTGCACCCGTGATCAAAAAAGAAGCTTTTTGTTGCAGCGGTAACCAAAAAAGCCATGGTTTGGTATCTTGCGGACAGTGGGTAAATCGCGTTTTTGATGATGATATAAAAAAACATTTTTATTGAAATCCTAATCGCGTGAAATTAAAAAGAAAAACAAAACATAAATTGGGATTGTTTTACTACCTATTTTAAACTGAAGCACAGCTTCTATATTATACTCATCATAGGCAATCACTCGATACCGAGTATGATTTTCCTCTATTCTGTATCGTCGCTATATGTTGTGCGTTTTTTTATGGCTATGTAAACCAATTCTCGAGCCGCACACCCTTTCACAATCCTGGCACAGCCAGTCTCCGGCAGCAGCCGGGTGTTGTTGGTCATCTATTCTTCCATTTTGTCGCTTCTTTCTACGTTCTCTCTTTTCCGTCTCTAGTCTAGGTCGTTGCTCTTCAAAAGTTTGTGCTCCCTCATGGACTGTTCGCCGCCATTTAGCCCTATCGTTTGCCGTGGTCTCAAAGTTGTTTATATCCATATGACCCTTCATCATATTGCCTTTGAGAACGTCCTTGTACCTTTTTTGTTGACCTCCTTGATTTCTCTTTCCCTCCTTCAGTTGTCCATAAAATATCTGCTTTGGGAGATGTGTTTCGAGCATGCGGATAAGGTGACCACTCCAACGAAGCTGGTGCTTGAAGATAAGGGATTCTATACTAGTTGTTCTGGCTTCTTCTAAAACACTTATGTTTGTTCGTCGGTCTTGCTATTTGATTCTCAGGATTCGTCTTAAACAACTTTGATGATATTTTTATAGTCGTTTGATATGCCTTCTGTAGGTGGTCCACGTTTCGCATCCGTATGTATGAAGCTTGGTCTCCGCATTGACGTCGTGATTGTTGAAGACTCTCTCCGAAAGTCGTCCGAACGCTGTATATCTGCGGCAATAGTTGCATTTGATGATAGGTGGCTCCCAAGATATGGGTAATGTTCCACGTTCTGCAGAGGATTGCCATTTATGGAAATGTTTGGAGCTTGGGGAATCGTACCTGGTTCTGGTTGGTGAAGAATTTGCGTTTTAGCAAGATTGACCTCTAGGCCAATGCTTTTTTAGGCTTGGTTAAATGCGTTGATTACCAGCTGTAGACCTTCTTCTGTATCGACCATAACAACGTTGTCATCGGCGTACTGCAGTTCGATTACCGAGGTCGTCGGGACCTTAGTTTTTGCCCGCAGTCTGCTAAGGTTAAGTAGGCCACCGTCAAATCTATATAGAATTTCAACAAGGTGAAGCATGGCACCTAAAAATATAGAGAATAGGGCGGGCGCAATAACACACCCTTATTTAACGCCTGCCGTAATCTGGAATGACTCTCCTGGTCCATCGTTGCTCAGGAAGAATTTGAATATATTTTTGAGGGCATCCAGCTTTTGCCAGTATTTGCCAAAGAGCTCTGTTGACCGAATCAAATGCTTTGACTAGGTCTATGAAGGCCATGAAGGGGGGCGATTTTGTTCTCTAGATTTCTCTTGTATTTGTCTGGCACTGAAGATCATGTCAGCTGTGCCTCGATTGGGTCTAAATTCACACTGTGTCTCTGGTAGATTTTGTTCAGCAATTGGAATTAATCGGTTTGATAATATCCGTACAAGTATCTTTCCAGCAACAGAAAGTAGAGATATACCTCTGTAGTTTCCACATTGGGCCTTGTCGCCGTCTCTGAGTTCAACAGGAATGGTCTCAGTGGTCCATATTTTACTTATTAGAGTGTGCATTTGGGAATTAAGTTCGGGACCCCCTTGCCTGTGCCTGCTGACTTGTGATTCTTTAGCTGTGTGATTGCCTTTTCGACCTCCTCTAATCTCGGAATCTGACTTAGATGTTGTTGTGTAGGTTTCTCCGGACTTTTGTCAAAGACGTCGTTATCGACCTGAGACTCTCTGTTGAGTAGTGCTTGGAAGTGTTCTTTCTTTAAGCAGCCTTGTTCCATCTTTGGATCCTAGGGGATTGATACCTTGTGTAGTAAGAACATATATCATTTTAGTAACTTGAAAGAAGGCTCTGGTGTTATTAGACTCAGTTAGTTGTTGCATTTCATGTAATTTTGTTGTCCAGCATTGGTTTTTTAATCTACGTGTTATGGGCTTTTCTCTTCCTCTCAATAAGGTCTTGAATTTCTTTGTCGTCCTCATCAAACCAGTCTTGATGTTTTCTTTGTGTGTAGCCGACCATTTTTTCGGAGGCAGATGTTATTGCCGTCTTCAACATTCGCCAGTGTTCGTCAATATTCTCCGGGTATTCTAAAGTAATCAGCTTTCGATTCAGAGAGACTTGGAATTTTAAATCTTCTTCTGATTTGCTTTTTTTTATGGCTACTTCTTGGTGGAATGTGCAAGTTCATTTTGGCTCGTATCAGGCGATGATCTGTCCAGCAGTCGTCTGCACTCTTTATTGCTCTTGTAATGTTTACGTCTTTTTTATCAATAAAGTACTCAATCAGATGCCAGTGTTTTGACCTCGGGTGTTGCCAGGAGGTCTTGAATTTGTCTTTTTGCCGGAAAATTGTTTTTGAGATTAGGAGATTATATTCCGAACATAAGGTTAATAGGCGCAATCCGTTTGAGTTCATGTTTCCAAAACCTTCCTTGCCAATGACGCGCTTCCATAGGTTTGAATTCGTACCAACTCGAGCACTGAAATCACCTAGGATGATAAGTTTATCAGATTTGGGTACAGATGTTATGGCTTCACTAAGTTGAGAATAAAATTCATCTTTTTGGTTTTCATCAGCTGCAAGATTTTTTATAGCCAAACCCACTCCGTGAATACGTGGTTCATCTTCTTCTTTTCTTTTCCAGAAAAATGTGTAGCCTCCTCCGTGTTCTTTAAGTTGGCCTTCGCCTGCTCTTCTAGTTTCACTGAGAGCAGCGATATCGATGTTATATCTCCTTAGTTCACGTGCCACTATTGCCGTTGTTCTTTGTGATCTTATGGTTGTGTCTGTATCCATAAGTGTACGGATATTCCAAGTAGAAAAGTTCATTCAATTTCTTTTTCTTTTGTTTTGACCGCATGTGGTGTACCCACTGGATGTGGTTGTCCAGTCGGGCAGTTGTTGACTGGCTATGTTTAGGGCACCTTTTATAGCCCCTTCCCTTTCACAGTGAGCAGAGTGGGTCCTAAATAGGGCTGCTCAGTCACGGATGCAGCACACGAGTTGCTCTACAGCCAATCCTTGAGCAAAACGGCGATCACGCTTCCACCGCTTTCGTGCCGGTTTGTCACTAAGAGCTTCCAGACTACACTGTCCTACTCCCGTCGCAACTTGCCGATCGCCGAAAGACTTTGGTGTGCTTGGACTTAATGGTCTTATGTGTCCTAGAAAATATAGGATCTCAGAGTAGAGAATGCCTGTGCGAGACTTTTAATAACGTGGACATGCTAATGCACAGTCAGCAAGCCCACGGTCCCTAATAACGAGTGACGACCCAATGGCGTAAGGAATATGACGATTGGGTCCCCCGAGATTAGGCCAGCTGATTGCACGATCGAGCACTAGACTCAAATCGTGGGCGGGGGGTCGCTACATCCCACCGCCTACAAGCTGTATGGTTCGCCCAACTTCCCATACCGGACAGATTCATGATCTTTCTGGCCTAACATATATTATACTATGACTGTAGTGACAACCTCGACCTATGTCCATCTCTCTCTGCCTGATTTCACGGCTTTTTTGAACCCTACGGATTTGCTTAGGAACCCTGTATATTTATAAGTAAATAAAAACCTACGGTTTTTGAATTTACGTCTCTCTGTAACACCCGAAATGTAGTAGTTGGGTGCGTATGAGAGACCCAAGTAACAATTTTTAGTTGTCTTAGTGGCCATAACTAAGAAATACACTAAAATTAACGTTGTATAAACTACAAAAACTAGTCATTTGTGCAACGGCCGCTATGATGGACAGGAAAACGACGACACACCTCTAACGACTTTTATTTTTACTGGAATAATGTGAGGGTTAATTTGTATACCCTACATAAACGACTTCGTGACGTCGCAAACAACTTTTTTAGGACGCATCAGTTTAACGTTTCCTGGCCGTTTACTCAACGTCAACATAGTTGGTCTACTACAGGCATATTAGAGGCACAAAAAAATGGTGAGGGAGACATAAATTCAAAAAATCAGTTTCTAAGTGACCAGTAGTCAGATTACCTTAAAATATAAACTAAGGGCCGTTAAACCGGCCCTAAAAAAGGGCTGCGTCCATAAATAAAACACGGCAAGGGGTAGAAGGGGGCGAAAGTTTTATAAAGTAACTGCGCTCCGTAACAGTTTTACTTCAAAAATAATGTAAAAAATAATAAAAAATTATTTTTTTATATTTTCCATATTCATTAAGTATTGCACAATTTGCAAAAGTATCACGAGGAAGGAAAGAGGGGTTAAAATTAGGATAAAATGATGTTAGATAATTGACCGACCATACAGGCGCCATGACCCTAAACGTTTGAGACGTCACACAATCAGAAATCGCGACGTAATTTTGTTAGCAGCTGTAATTCTTTGATTGGTTTTTCTGCCTACAAACTATGTAACGCCCCCCAAGTCAGACTATGGTCAGACTCCCTGACCGACTCTAGATACCAAGTAACGCCTGACGGACTGTAGATATCAAGTAACCAAGAGTCAGACTACCTTGAAATTAATTTGTGGGGTTCTTCTTTTGATGCACTGGTGTGCACTAAATATATCTATGTCCTTTTCTAGCTTGTATAAATATAAAGGATAGATATAATTAGTGCACTTTCGGTCAATTTCAAAATATAAGAGAACTATAAAGGGCACCTCTTTAGTCGCATAATGATTAGGTTTTCAGTAAATCAAAAAATGATTATTGCCGCCATACTGTTTTCTTTTCATGATTTGCGCCGCTACACCATTTGTGTGTAGATAGATAATTTAGCAACAAAGTAAGAAGGATTGAAGACCCCCTTATTTTTTAAAGCTAAAATGTCCATTTTTGACGGAAAACTAAGGTTCGTTGTTACATTTAGTTAGCGGGAACCTTTAAAAAGTCACTTTAATGTAATAAATTAACTGAATGTTACCGAGCTACGTATTTTAGAATTATTGATATTGGAAGTCTTGATTTCAAATCAATTATATTAATAAAAATATTATCTAGAGGGTATTTCAGTCGTAGTCGCTTCGGCGACGGTTGGGAAACTTTGCTAGCGACTCTAGTCGCAGGCAACGTCAACACAACTCAAAAAATCTTCGCCAAATTGGTGCAAAAGCGAGTTGCTAGAACGTTTATACGGCGTTTTCACACAACGAAATTAGGAGATGTTGCTAACCTTTAATAAAAAATTTCGAATATGTGCAAAAACTGAGAAACTCTCACGAAGGTTGGACAAGTACAAAGCAATAACAAAACACTATCGATGGTAAAAATTTGGTGATGAAATTTCACATATCGGCTGCTAACTTCACGGACTGACTTTAGGCAAAAAATGTCGATGTCGAAACTGCTTAGACAACTAAAAAGCACTTCACGCGCCAGTGCAGGGTTGACCTTGACTTAAAAACGCGATAACTTTTGAAAAAATAAAGTAAAGTCGACGCTTTTTGAAGCACTAAAGGGCACTAAAGAAATACTTTGAAACGAGTATTATTTTGTGATTCTGACTGATGACCTTAAAACTAAATTTGGGAATATCTTGACAACCATAAAAGCACTAACTACTTAAAGCAGATGAAAGCACTAACAAAATACTAACCAATGACTTGTGTTTGAGCCTTTTATCTCAATGAGCGGCTGTTGACCTTAAAAAAAGAGAAAGTCAAATACCTTAAAAGGTAAAAAAGCACTAACGTAATTTATTAAAGCACTAAAGATCACTAACGAAGCACTAACGATTGACGAATATTTAGCGATAAAATTCGACACATTGTCTGGTTACTTCACGGACCCAAAGATGAGACGTGAAACTTTGCATTATTCTGTGAATTAATTAAAATATTTTTAACTTTAAAAAAATCAGGAAAAATAATTAAAAAAATAGGACTGGATTGAAACTTTTTATCTTGAGTAGAAAAATATAGACAATTTGCTGAGGGTTAAAACGACACTTTAGTCACGTGGAAGAAATCGTGCAACACGAAGTACGCCGTCGCATGCCTTAAAATTAACTTTAAAAAAGCGTTTACCTGACAAATATTTCCAAAAAGAAATAGAAAACACCTAAAAGTCCTAATTCCCTTCCGAAAACCTTCGCTAAAGCTTTCCATAAAGATGGGCTTTTATTGCTTTTTACTTCTTTGGCCCACTGCCTTTCTAACCTAAAAGAAATAATTAAAATTTTTAAATGACGCATACTTAGATCATAATCTTTGTAAAAAGGGTGTCTAGTAAAGAACCCCGACCGGATTTTGTTCAAATTTTAGTATGTTGTGAATCTCGATGCCCTGATAAAAAATTATCATAGCCATAATATTCTCCAGCCGATAGTTTTCGAGAGGTCCCAGCAAACACGGTTCCCTCGGGCCTTCGTCGGCCCGATATCGATTACCGAATTTGCCATTATCGGTATGATGTCGATTTACGACATCGGGTCAACAGTATTTTTTGTCCGTTTTGTAGGCCCAATGTATGTTTGCCGACGCAACGTTAGACTGTAGACCGCCGTCGGACCAATAACAAATTTTACTTTTTGCTAACATCGGCATAACGTCGCCGTACGATTAAGGTCCGATATGGTTTAACCACATTGTACCGACCATCCGCCCATATAGCTGCTTAATTTGGTCGGTGGTATATAATATTATCTACCACTGTACAGGGAACACAGTGACATTAGTACCATCTCTACATACTAGGAAGAAACTATTAAGCAGTTTAAAAATTTTAATGTTTCGGCATAAAGGCGACTATAGTAAATCGGACCATCGTCAGTTGCCGATTCTCGACCAATCAAACAAAGTTGTTTCAATCGAATCATCGTCGGCCCTAAAGCAGATAAAGTGGTCGTCGGCATAAAGTCGACTATAGTAAATCGGGCCATCAACAGTTGCCGATTCTCGACCGATTGAACAAAGTTCCTATCGGACCATCATCGGCCCTAAAGTAGATAAGGTTTGCGTTGGCATAATGTCGACTATAGTAAATCGAGCGATCGTCAGTTGCCGATTCTCGTTCGATTAAATAAAGTTTCAATCGGACCGTCGTCGGCCCTGAAGCATTTAAAGTGGGCGTCGGCATAAAGTCGACTATAGTAAATCAGGCCATCGTCAGTTGCCGATTTTCGACCGATTAAACAAAGTTCCAATTGGACCATCATTAGCCCTAAAGTAGATAAGGTTTGCGTTGGCATAATGTCGACTATAGTAAATCGAGCGATCGTCAGTTGCCGACTCTCGTCCGATTGTCGACATTGACCTGATTCAATGCCGACGATGTGTGTTTGTTGGGATAGATGTCCAAAGTTTACGTTTTTGCTTTTTATGCATTTTTCACAAAAAAAAACTTTTATAGGTTAATTTTACCTATTCTACATTATGATATTCTTACTTTTTATACATTAAACGTGGTGAGAGGATTGTTCTGTGGCATGCCGAATACAAGCTGACGAAGACGCCGCACCGACGTGCCATCGCTGGACATTCACACAGTATATTTTTATTAAACTCGCTTCATATTTGAGAATATTATTGTGTTTTGAAGACGCGTCGTCGAATAAGTAAAAACTTAAATTAACATTTATATTATTAGTGTTTGACCCGATAATATATGGCACGCCACTGGATCTGCCCTTATATACCTAGATGATTTTACATGATAAGTGAAACAGAAGCAAACATTGTTGTATGTATTTTAAAAAAAAGCACACAAAATCTTCAAAATTTAGGGTTCTAAACCATTTTGTGGGGTACCCTAGTTTAAACATGTATACGTATTCTGGTATCATGAGGAGTTGGCTAAGACTATATAACTATGAAATAATATAACGGCCCTCCCCTTGCTTTTTCCGAGAAAAATGCGTACCGATAATAACTCTCCCAATCAAGTTGGCCTGGAAAAAACCCATAGACGAGGAGTGTAATGTTCAGGCGCGTCGATTGCATCAGTAGTGAAGGCGACTGACAACCATCTGACAGCAAAAATGTAGGTTTATGTTTAATATTTTTGTTTACTTTTGGAAAATCTATTAAAAGAGTGGACACTACCGTAAAAAAAATTGAAAAATTGTTGTCTAGTGTTTCCAAAAATGTAACTTTACGACAATTCCCAGTTTTCTCGGGAAGTGGGTTCGGCACTTGGGGCGATGTCCTCGTGTAACGGGTTTACCTTGTGGATTGAAACCCTCGAGTAAGGTTAAACTTGCGGTTGGAGATGTTTTAGCCATAATATAATAAATAAATTCAATTAAATAAAATCAAAGTTTCCGATATCCGAGATAATGTCGTTGTCACTGTCACTCAAATTAATACCTTGTCATTAAATTATGTAAGGTCTCTACGACACCAGGCATGGATTTGTTAGTGCATGCGCAGTAGATTTTTGGGTTATGTCCTGGTGGCCTAAACAGTTTCAAGGCCAACCGCGATTTTGAATTTTCTTCTTCGTTTTTCAAAGTTATTTTTGTTACACATTTTGAGGCACTTGGGCCGTTATAGTATCTCATAGTTATATGGCTAAAACAGAGAAAAAAATGTAAAAAATTCCCCCGTTTGTCTTTTTAACCTAATTTAAAAAAAAAACCTATTTTTGAAGAAAGGTTTTTATGTTTCGAACGCCACTGAATATAACAAACCATCACTACGTTTATTTTTTGATTGCGAATAATTACCGACACTCATGGCCTAACATTTAATGCCTAACAAGCAATAATATCATAATGCAAAATAGATAAAATTGACCTCTAAATGTTTTTTGTGAAAAATGGTTAAAAACTAAAAACGTAAACTTTGGACCTGATGTTATATGATAACTCTTTATCAGGGCATCGAGATCTACAACTTACTAAAATTTAAACAAAATTCCACCGAAAGCCATTCCCCATTAGCTCCGGGCGGGGTCCTTTGGACAGAAGAACATTTAAAGAAAAGAGAGATGCAGACGCAGTCTACTTTGCGCCCCAGACAAGTTTTTTGGTCTCCATTTTTTCCAGGCTAACTTGATTGGGAGAGTTATTATCGCTAGGGCGCGCGGCGGCGCAAAAATGCAAAGACACGGCCGTTACATAGTGAAGGGGCATGTGTAACTCCGTGGGATTTTGAATGAAGGAGTTTGGTGACTATATAGGATTGATAGATCTTTAGTCACATAATCGACTGTTACCGGGTTTTTTGTTCGCATCCGTGTAGAAGGGGTTGATATGATGTCATCAAGATGGCGGACAAAAATCATAAAAAATACAACTATTGCAACCGGGGCATGATTATACACGATTCCATATAACTCGACAACCAGGATTCCAAAAAATTTACTTTCAAGGTCATCCGATCGTAAATGACCTTGAAAATAGCAAAAAAAATGATTTTTGCCTTTTTCTCTTCAACAAATCTTAATAATTCGAAGTTTTGTCAGTCCAACTTCAAATTTACCTTAAACTATTAGGCATATATGCCAAATTCTATCCTAAGTTTGATGCAGTTTAAAGCTTCATGACCTTGAAAAATACCCCAGTAAAATTAACATACTGCAAAATAACATACTAAAGGGCGCTATTCATCAACTATTAAATCGAAGGGGACCAAATTTCGTAAGAAAGGTAAGAAGATCAAGTCCAACAATATTGTTAAAAAAAATTTGGTTCAGCTATGACAAGTTTTAATATGCCGGCTTTATATCAAAATGGCGACCTTTAACCACATTTTATTTTATCCAATTTCGTAAAAAAGCAAAAACGACTTTAAGCGCCGGAGTTAAAATTAACATCTTAGCTATAAAAAAACACTCCATTTTAAACCTCCCTACTATTTTTTTTGATATGACGTCCTAGATGTTATTATTATATCCCGGTAATAATGACCTATGTGCCTGTCGTTTTTATTAAGTTTCGGAACGGTGAATTTTATGTTCTACTCACTTGTCTAGCCTACAAAGTCATTTAAATAACCTATAAGAGTTAGCAGAAGTTAGATATATATTACCATATACTGGTCCAGTGGTTTTAGATGACAGTTTCCAAAACGGCATTCCAAAAAGCATAAAAAATACTAATTACGCCAGTAGGGCATGATTACACTTGTTTATTCACATTTATAATAAAATTCAAGGATAAGGATTTAACAGCTATTTGGTAACACATTCATGTTCCACCGCATCCCTGTAGAAGTTTTGAAACTTAATAAAAACGACAGACATATAGGTCATTTTTACCGGGGTATTGCATAAACATCTGGGACGCCATAACCATAAAATGGTAAGGAGGTATAAAATAAAGTTTTTTTTCATAGTAATCGGCAACAATTCAACAAGAATTGATGGCCACCTTGTCATTTTTGCTTTTTTACGAAATGGGATAAAATAAAATGTGGTTATAGGTCGCCATTTTCATATATCAGCCGCCATATTGAAACGCGTCATAACTGAACCAATTTTTTTAAAATATTTTTAGACTTGCCCTTCTTTTCTGTATTACCAAATTTTGTCCTCTTCGCTTTAATAGTTGATGAATAGCGCCCTTTCGTATGTTATTGTTAATTTTACTAGGGTATTTTTTCAAGGTCATGAAGCTTCAAACTGCATCAAACTCAAAGGATCGAATTTGGCAGATATGAGTAATAGTTTGAGGTACATTTAAAGTTGGACTGACAGAACCTCGGATTATGAAAGTTTTTTGAAGAGAAAATGACAAAAATTTTGTTTTTTGTGATTTTCAAGGTTATTTAAAATCGGATGACCTGAAAAGTTAATTTTTTGGAATCGCCGTTCTCAAATTATATAGAATCTAGTATAATCATGCCCCGGTTGCGAAAGTTGTATTTTTTATGATTTTTGTCCGCCATCTTGGAAGATGACGTCATATCAAGCCCTTCTACACGGAAGCGAACAAAACACTCATTAACACTGGATTATGTGACTAAAGAGCTATCAATCCCACATAAACACAAAACTACTTCATTAAAAATCCCACGGAATAGAAATTATCGACATATGCCCCTACACTAACAGTATCTCATAAGTATATGCTTGCACAGCACAGCGGCATGCTGCAAATAAAGTTATAAGTAGCTATATAGTAAAGATACACCTACCTATCTCCTAAAAACGTAGAATCATGTGAAGGTAGTGAAGGAAAAAGGTCATCTTCTGTTAAGTCCCGTTTAAATCCTTGATAAAATAGGGGAAAATTCCATCTAAAATTAAAAATATAATTTAAATATTGGTACTAATATCAATTTTAATTAATTAAGCTTAAATAAAAGCATAGTGCTAACTATAAAGAAATACTTTTGTTCGTTAAAGGTGAATCTCGATGTTTACGCCGATTGTCAAGGAGAAGATAAACTATTTTTGTACAAGAATATAGAAAAATTCTACAAACTTAAAACTAGATCTAAACACAGTTAACTTTAGGTGCATATTCAAGCAAAAAAAAAATATAAACTTTATATCTAGTTTTCTAGATATCTGCAATCAAAATCTTAAAATCTCAATTTTTTAAAAGCGATTATGGGGTATGTCTATCCCAAAAATATATAGTTCAAAGTTTTTAGGCGAACACTCGAACTGAGTCTTTTTAAACGATTTTATTTAACTTCATAGAGCCTGGCTGTCTGTCTATCAAATATTACGATTTATTTTTGAAACACTTTCCGTGAACCGATTTTAATGAAATTTGGCACAGTAATGTAGGTCCGATGACAATACAATATCGTGAAATTATTTGAGGAGTAGAGAGTAGTTGAAGGGTGTAAAGGGGGTAAATTCAGAACTTTTTAAAGAAAACAGATACAAAAACATGCGGTTTCCAGATTTATGATTTGTTCTGGCCCTGAATTCTTGAGCAGGGAATGACATAGATTTGTGTCGAATCATCCCACGTCGAACGCAGTTCGTATTCTTGAGCGGGGATCGCTCATTCCATTCTATCAAAAATTGGGCGTTCGCTCTCCCGACTCCAAAGCTGGAGATCGATCCCATTTCTCAGACATGCATGCGCGTAAATTCTATCTTTTTAGATCTAAAATTAAGAAGAGGCTCCAAGAAAAATCATGTTTTGTTTGTGGGATGGGATCATTCCCCGGGATTGATCCCTTTTCTTGACGGATCGTTCCTTCTATTGAAATTCAAGAATTAGGCCCCAGGGGACAATACAATTTTATGAAGAAAAATCGAGGGTAGGGGGTGGCTGAGATGTGTAAAGGAGGTAAATTAATAACTTTGAAACCAGTAACAATAGACTATTAAAAAAATTGACAAGATGTTAAATTTTGAGTCTGATGAGCAAGAACTCATGTCTTGTCTTACCAAAAACCTAAAATTTTCAATATCGGACGACTAAGTCACAAGCTATGCTAGCCCTAAACAGCGCACCTCCCTACAGACTACAATTTTTGGTTTAAATACTTGTGATTTAAAATTTGTGTAACTTTTGTATCTTATAACTAATTTAGATAAGTGATACCTCGGTAGGCCACGAAAGTATGGAGCTGTTGCCCCATTGATAAAAATCACAAATTTTTTGCAGAAGAGGTGAAATTTACTTATTTTTTTATAGCTCTCCGCCATCTTGGATTTTTGACAAATGTCAAATCGTGAGCCATTTCAGTAAAGTTTCATCTTTTGTCTATTAAAACCACACATTTTGAAAATCGGCCGATTAGGTACAAAATTATAGGGCGTTCAAAAAGTGACAAATTTTTAGCCTACCCTCTAGTTAAAATTCGACAAGTCACATTCCAAATGTCCAACTTAATTAAATCGCGACTAAACTATCTGGCAATTAAAGATTATCGAGTATTATTGGCAGATAATAAAAAAAAATTAATTCAGATCTACTTACAGCCAAAATAACTTGGAAAATATATTTGCTTTGGTAAATGGATGAGGTTTCTTAGTGCCTTTTCTCGCTTCTGCTGTGTTGTGATCCTCCATTATACATTTGGTTTCTTTACAATTTTTTTTTAACTCACTGTCCTTTATTCGTATTTCTCGGTTCTTTTCACGTAAACTTTTTTCTTGTTCGTTGTAGCAGCAAGTAAAACTAGATAATTTTTTATCTGTATGCTTTGAGTATTTGAAGAAGGATTATTTTGTACTTATGTAGGTAGGTAAGTATTTACTGAAACAAAAAAAGTTTAATTAATGATTAGAATAACGTAGGTTAGTAAAAATTTAACATTTTTCACCCAAGTCCCTTAATTAAAATGTTGTAGATAGTTGTAGGTATATGTTTTATAAACGGGGCATTGCAAGGACATAAAATATGTTCGATAAAAGAAAGCTGACGTAGACATAAGATAAAACAAAGTTATGATTGTTTTCCACAAACCAAAACTACACTTTTTTGCACTCGACGCGCGTTTCGCTAACAACGTTAGCATCATCAGGAGACGATAAACAATAAACTAAATTAACCTACGCTCTATCTTATATACTATCTTTTAGTGGGCGGAGATAAGACTAATAATTTGTGATTGATGACGCTTTATAATCCTATCTCCCCTCAACTAAAGAATAAAGTGTACTAAACGGGATGGGTCCTCTATCTTTATTTAAACTATTTCTGGATTTAATGATTTCCATACTTTCATATGCATTCAAAAGTCTTTTGTTTGGTACACTTTTTAGAAGATTTAGGTTATCTAATATGAATCTATGATTGTTTTCAAAAGCATGCTCGGCCACACTTGACTTTTCTGTTCATCTGTATTTTAAGTGTGCTTAGTGTTCTTTGAATCGTATTTAAATAGAGCGTCTCGTTTGGCCAACATTTTTTTTGTCCCAATCCATGCAACTAATTTCGTAAATTCCACTTTTTTCTAGAACTGTAGTTTTGTCCTTGGGATTTCCTAGTAAACTTCTTATTATGTTTCCGGATTGATATACTAATTTAAGACCTGTGGTATTAAATACTTTTTTTAATCCTTTCGTATAATTAGGATTATAAGGAATTGATACAAATTTTGAGTCGGTTTCTTTTTGTCTGAAAAAAGTTGAATTCTGAAAGGTCTTTTGAAAAGAATGTCTATTTATCAGCTCATTTATTAAGCCTTCGTCGTAACCGTTTTCGCCAGCTATATACATAATCCTATTATTTTCTGCTTCAAATCTTTCTTTGTTTAAGGGGAAATTTACTAATCTATATGTTAAAAAGTGCAAACTTGCAAGCTTATGTTTTTTTGCTCATAAACAGCTTTGCGATAAAAGGTGATAAACTATTACCCATTGTGGTTCCTTCTAATGGTTGGTAGTAGTTATTTTTATATTGAAAGTAATTTTGTAATTTTGATTCTGGATTCTGGATTCTAAAGTCTGTTTGTCTTCTAGATTGTTTTTTCTTAGTAGTTCCTCCAGATATTGTAAGGTACTGGGGATCGGCACACTAGGGAACAACGAACTAACATCAAACGAGATTAAAATTTTTCCTTCTTGGAGTGAAATATATTTAACTTTGTTGATAAATTCAAGGGAATTTTGAACAGAAAAACCTTTTTCCTTTATAGGTAAATTTTCAAACTCGTTTGCTAGCCATTTCGAAATATTGTAAGTAGGTGATCCTACAGCAGAAACTACAGGTCTAACCGATTTTCCAGGCTTGGGATTTTCGGAAGACAATACAGTTTCGGCATAGTGGGATTGCTTACTTGTAGCTTATATTTAATATTGTCAATAATAATATTGTTACATTTTTTAATTGTGTTTTTTACTTCGTTAATCATTTTTGGTAAGGGGTTCTTTGGGACTTGTTTGTACGGTCCATTTTTTATTAGGTTATCTACCCTTTCGAAATAATCTGTTTTATCTAATATAACAACTTTATTACCACTCAGCCTTTAGATAGAAGAATACTATTTTTGTTATTTTAAATGATGTTTTGAGAAATCTGATATCGGCAAGCATCTCGCACATAGTCCTTTGTGCCTTCTAAAAGATTAGAGATTGAACTTTCAATATTTGCAATAATATCACTTAAATTATCTTTTTGTGGGTGCAGAGCAAAATTAAGACCTTTGTTTAAAATTGATATTTTTTTGTTATTAAAAGTTTGAGAGGATAGATTTTCTACAATGTTTGCGATTTCCTTCGACTGTTTTGGTTTTTGTTCAGAACCTTTTAACTTTTGTAGCTTTTTATTAAGTGAAGACTTCTTCGTAAATTTTTTCTCAATTACTACAAACATATGTCTTTGGAAATCGCACGCAAGTCTAAATGTCAACTTTTTAAACAGTCGATATGCTTCAAGCTCAAACTCTTCGTTTTGCGTACAAATGTTTGATTTCTAAATCTAACCATTTCTGTTTTGCAAACAGGGCTACTTCTGAAGAAACTCTAGATTTCGGCAACTTTCCTTGAACAAAGTTTGGGAAAACTTTGAATTTTTTGCAAGATTTTAGAAACCAAATATCTACACCAACTAGCCTAATCTTAGTACTAAACTTACGATAGAGATTTAGTTTCGCCTACCGTGAAGCCATCTCAACTAACCATAAGATATCCTGTAATGCTAAAATGTCATTGTTTTCAAGATACAGTATTTATAAAGCAAAAAAAAATAATATTAATTTAAAAAAAAAATCAAGCAAACTGATTTTCAAAGGAAACGCAATAAAACAGAACTGTTTTTTTTTTAAACAGTGTTATACAGACCGCTTCAAGCTACTGCGAACATAGGGGGAATCAAGTCCAATTTACTCTCCGTGCCGTACGACCGAGGTGGATTCGAAGCACGCTGCAGTGTTATCTTTTGGAAATTCATTTTGTTTTTATTATTTTGTTTTATTTCTGCCTTGCTCGAGAAAGAGATGGGTAAGTTCCTAATTGAAATAATACATTTTTAAAACCAAAAATGGATGTCTACGAAGTTGCCGAAAAAGTGCAGATGGTCAAATGGTCAAATCGTCATAACCCAACACACGTTCGATATTGGTCGAGGGAAAATTTGCATTTGTATTTTGACGTAAGAACACAGTATCCCCAAAAACTAAATGTTTGGGGGGGGGGTATTATAGGCTAACACGTAATTGGGCCATTTTTTATTAACGGCAATTGCAATTTGAATGGTCCTAGATACTTGGATCTACTGGAGCAGCACATTATTCCAACTGCTAGGCAGTTGTTAGGTGTAAGATTTGGTGAAACATGGTTTCAACAAGATGGTTGTTCCGCTCACAATGTTGGCCTTGTTAGGGAATATCTTGATAATGTATTTCCTAATCGGGTTATAAGTACATGGGGAACTATTTTATGGCCAGCTCGATCTCCCGATCTTGCTCCTAATGACTTCTATCTGTTTTTGAAGAAGCTTTTAAAATTATCACCCCTAACATGCTTGGAAACGTTAGAAGGGGTTTTTATAGTAGGCTCGGATATTGTCTAGCCAAGCAAGGAGGACTTTTCGAACATTTGCTTTAATTTTTTTTTGACTGAGAGAATCTTTTTGGTTTTTAGAATGTATTATTTTATTTTGAGAACTTGCTTTTATTTTGTTTCTCCTTATTATTTTCATTGTAACACTCTTATTTATCAGTGACAAAACGCTCTTATTTATCAGTGACAAAAAATAAGAAAATTAGGTTATAAAAATTTGCGTATTTATTGACCAAATTCCGGTTTCATTGACTACACTCCACACAGCACCGTGAGTAGGGTAGGTTAGCCACTTTCAAATAAAATGAGGAGATGAGGGTGGGCGTGGCCACCCCCTTCAACCCCTCACCCCTGACCTTTGATCCTTGACCTTTAACCCTTGACCTTTGACCTTTGACCCTTGGCCCTTGACTTTTGATATTTGACCTTCGACCTTTGACCCTCTCATATTTCCCACTCTCTTCTTCTCCCCCTCTACTCCTACTCTCTTCATTTCCCCTACCATTACTTTCTTCGCCCCTCTCTATTTACTTAACCCCTCTAAGTTTCTCCCACCACTACTTTAGTTTTTAGCCAGGAGATGATATCTCTCTTTAAGTCGGTATTTCTACAACAGAAGAGTGATTTCTCCCCTCTCCTATTACATACATTTTTGGTTATAAAATAGTTCGTTTTTGGGAGTATATAGTGCACGATACGAAAATGAATTTGTGTGAGTTTTGTGGAAAAAATTTTACTCGTGTCGATAATCTTAAGAGGCATCAACGCACGGCATGTAAAAATACACCAGTTACAACTTCCGATGCATCTCCGGCTAAAAGACTAAAATTAAAAGAAAATGTGAAAAATAGTGGACAGTCGACTATGATTGCGAATAGTTTGCCATCAACATCAACCGCTTGTGACCAGGATGTGCAAAAAGTAATGTGTCCAACATGTAATGTATATGTACAAAAACGTTTAATGGCTGCACATTGTAGAACACAACAACACCGCACAAATGCATGCGTTCCGCTATCGGACGGGGTCAGTTTAATAAGAAGTGCTTTCGGAAAGAAGATTGCTAATTACAGGATTCACCCTGAGTCAATGGGCACAAACTTTAAACAATTAATTTATAGATGTTAAAAGTAAAGTAATTATTTGCTCTATTTGTGATGCCCAAAAATGAAGAATGTGAAGAAAAGTCGTTTAACACACAAAATCAAATTGTGCATGAAGGCTCCGACTTAAATGAGATCTATAATGATTTTGTCGATAAATTGATTAACCAAACTTCAGAGTTTGAAGAACGTAATTCTGGTAAGTATTAATATTTTTAAAAATAATGTAAATTTAAATAGCTTTTTTTAAAAATTTTTTGGCCTACGATTACTTATATTTATTTATTTTCTCTTTTTAAGGATGGGCCTTACAACAAATTTCATATTTGGAGGTGAACATCAATAAATGTAACCCTGTTAGAGGCTCCTCATACATCAAGCTACCCAAACCCATTGAGAATAAGCACGCTGTCATAAATGTCAAAAATGAAGATCAAGCCTGCTTTGCCAGGGCGATAGTATCAGCATTGCGACCTGCTCATCAGAATCCTAAACTAATTTCATCATACCCACACTATTCTTCGGTGATTAATGTGACAGGTATGGAGTTTCCAGTAAAATTACACGACATATCAAAGTTTGAGGAGCTAAATGATATCTCTATTAATGTGTATGGTCTCGAAAGTTTTTTCGAAAATGGTAAAATGAATTATGAAGTTGTAGGTCCTTATTATTACTCAAGAAAAAAAAAGAATTTTCACATTAACTTATTTTTTGGTTTTGCAGGATTGTCAGTCAAAAGATAAGAACCACGTTTGTGATAATTGCCAAAAAAGTCATTATTGTTGAGATAAAAAATTTTTCGGCTTTAGTGTCTAAACAAATTTCTTCTAATGGCCACAAATTATATTTTTGTGATGGTTGTTTAATCCATTTTAGATCTCCAAAAAATCTTCATCAACATCAACAAAACGATTGCATACATATCTTTACTGTCGCGCCTAAGACCGATATGCGTATAGATAAGTTCGGGGACAGTGTTCCCTCAAATATTTTAAAATTTCAAAATATTCAAAAGCAAATGGAAGTACCCTTTGTAGTTTACGCAGATTTTGAATCCATCTTAGCACCAATACAAAGTTGTGAGCCCAACCCCAAAGGATCATTTACGGAACGAAATTTTATACATAAACCATATTCATTTGCTTATATTATAAAGTGTTCTTTTGATAGATCCATTTCAAAGTTTGTGCTCTATCGAGGCTCTGATGCTGCGAAAGTATTCGTTGAGCGTATAGAATCTGACTTAAGAGAGCTATATCACAAATATTTAAAGGATATAATGCCAATGACACCTTTAAACGATCAGGAACTGATTGAAATGGAACAAGCAAGTGAATGTGGTATATGTGAAAAACATTTTGAGACTTTTGATACAAAGGTAACTGACCATTGTCATATAACGGGACGAAAACGCTTTATTGCCGCACATAGTAAGTGCAATCTAAATTATAAAACGCCTAATTTTGTCCCCATTGTGTTCCATAATTTGAGCGGCTATGATTGTCACATGTTTATCAAGGAACTGTGTCGCCATGGGGATAAAATCGATGTTATTGCCCAAAATAAAGAAAAATACATTTCTTTTACCAAATCCATATACATGCACGACTACACAAACTATAAGGGAGAAATAAAGAAAAAGTATTTGAAACTTCGATTTATTGATAGTTTTAAATTCTTGAGCACTTCTCTGGAAAATATAAGCAAAGGATTAGATTCTGAGTCATTTTTTGAGACTAAAAAGTATTTTCCCGACCCAGAAAAATTTAATTTGATGAGGCAAAAAGGTGTTTATCTTTATAGTTTTGTCACAAGCCTTGAAAAATTAGATGTTTGTGAATTACCAACAAAAAATCAATTTTATGATAATCTAAACGAACAATATATTAGCGATGAAGACTATGAAAGAGCAAACAAAGTTTGAAAAACATTTAGATCTAGAAATCTGGGCGAATTTGCAAATTTTTATTTAACTGGGGACGTACTGACTCTTTGTGACAGTTACGAAGCATTTCGCTTAAATTCATTAAAAGCCTATAAATTAGATCCAGCGCAATATTACACACTACCCTCACTGTCCTTTGATGCTATGCTTAGAATGACTAAAGTTCAATTAGAGCTACTAACCGACATCGATATGATACATTTCTTTCGGTATTTCGGTATTCGGGGGGGGGTGTAAGCCAATGTACAGATCGAAAACATATCGCGAATAATAAGTATCTTCCAGAGTTTGACCCCAATGTTGATTCATCTTTCATTATGTACTTAGACGCAACAAATTTATACGGCCATAGCATGTCTCAACCTTTGCCCACTGATGGGTTTGAATGGCTTATAGAACAGGAAATCTTGCAATTAAATATTTCTGATATTTCAGAAAATAGTCCTGTTGGATATGTACTTGAGGTTGATATTTATTATCCACTTGATTTACACAATTCTCATTCAGACCTTCCTTTTTTGGTTGAAAATTTAATTCCCCCTGAATCCCAGTCAAAAATTAAAAAACTTATCCCAAATTTAAACCACAAACAAAAGTATGTTGTTCACTATAGGACTTTAAAACAAGCCATTGAACATGGCCTTATTATTATAAAAACCCATCGAATATTAAAGTTTAATCAATCTCCTTGGTTAAAAAGATACATTGATTTTAACACGGATTTAAGAAATAAGGCAAAAACTCCTTTTGAGAGTGACTTTTTTAAGTTTTCTACAAACTCCATATATGGTAAGACTATGGAGAATGTAGAAAATCGCAAGGACATAAAATTAGTCACAAGTTGGGAAACTATTGGTCGAAAAGTTGGTGCTAGAGCATTAGTTGCGCGACCCAATTTCAAGAACAGCTTAATATTTTCCGACGATTTTGTTGCTCTTCACATGGGAAAGCTAAAGGTTGTGTACGACAAACCAATTTATCTTGGTTTTTGTATCTTGGACTTGTCAAAAACAGTTATTTATGACTTTTTCTATAATGTTATGAAAAAACAATTCAAAGATAAAGCGTCTCTCTTATACATGGATACCGATTCATTAGTAATGAAAGTCATAACAAATGATTTTTATAAATATATGGTTGATAATCCGAATTATTTTGACACGTCTAACTATGATATTAATAATAGGTTTGGCATTATAAAAGGTCCTTCGGTGTTGGGAAAAATGAAAGATGAATTTCCTGGAAATCCAATAATGGCTTTTTATGGTACTGGCGCGAAGGCATATTGTATAAAGTCTCTTTTAAAAGAGACTAAAAAGGCAAAAGGTATAAAAAAATCGATTATTAAAAAACAAATGTCAATTGAGGATTATAAAAATATTGTAGAAAAGGGCGGTTTAATTTTTCGTAAAATGAAAACATTTAAGAGTGAATTACATAATATCTACACCGAAACAAAAAATAAAGTAGCTCTGTCTTCCCACGATGACAAACGTTATTTAATACCGGGCACTACGAGTACATTACCTTGGGGTCATTCAGAAATTAAATCATGCCAAGAGTTTTTAGAAGTGCTATCTTATCTTAGATCTTTAAATGAAAATGATTTGGCTAGAATAGAAAGAACTATGTTACCGTTATAATGTTGTGTAGTAAACCATGTATATTAGCAATTGTTATTATTTGTGTAATAAAAAAATACATTTATGTATTTATTTAAGTGTTTTTTTTATTTACTACCTTAACCTAAAAAAACAAATCAAAAGACCATGTTTAAACTAGGCAGTATTACCATTTAATAAATTTTTTAAAAATTTTACATTGGATAAAGCACATATAGATAAATTTTTATTGTTGTGATATAAACAGCTAGGATTTCCTTTGGGCAGCGGAGGATGTTCTGGAAGTTCAATAACATTGGAAATATATTTTCGGATAAAATTGGCTTTTTCCAGCCCTTTAACATACACAAATTCTGACAGACTTGAAATGTGCTGTATAATATCTTTAAAATCTTCAATATTGGTAAATCCATTAGACCAGTTTATGCAGTGGTGGTACTTCATAATCCAATTGGCTTGTTTCTTATATTTTAAATCCAATTTGCTAATGTTAAATGGAGGTTTAAAAACGTAATGAGCTATTTTTAAACCATCATAAGCCGCCAATTCTTTGGGTATAAATTTGTTATTGTGAGCCTTAAATCCTTGTACGTCAACAAACATATTTACAATAGAGTAGCCAGTAGAAAAGTGATGTGCAAAATTTTAAAACCATAAACTTTATACAATATCTGCAGCGTTAATCCATGAATTGTGCTTTTCAGGGAAACCCAGCCACTTAACGTAATACTCATTTCTATGGTTCATTTTTCGTTTTCGAAGTATTTTTTCTACTAAATATACATCCGGATTTTTGGTTTTTTGTAGTTCTAATTCGTAAAATGCTCCACGTATTGGTTCTCCATCAAGACTTTTTAAAATATATGAGGCTGGATTTGTAAAATTAACTTTATCAATTATAAACAGCTCTGTAGACCACGATGGAGTATATCCTTTTTCAAAAATTGATTTATATTTACTTATTCGAACTTTGTCTCCAACTTTAAACTTAAACTTTTTCGGCGCAATTTTTATGTTTTGAAATGCTCTAATATGGGAGTTTGGCTTGACATCAATTGGTCTCATTTTAATAGTGGTGTGTACTGTTCTATTGTATTTATTAACTATTTGTTCTAAAATATCAATCCATTTGTAGCTACCCCTAGCAGAAAACTCCTTAAATAATTTGTTTTTTATTGTTTTAATTACCCTTTCAACGATAGCTGCTTTTTTAGTACTATACGTGCAGTAATGATTAATTCTTTTTTTCTTCATAAGTGCTCGAAAATTAGCATTAAAAAATTCTGTTCCTTGATCAGATTGGAGATTGCTAGGGAAACATTTTGCCTCTTTAAATATATCTTTCATTGCGTCATGAACTTCAGGTCCTGTTTTGGTCCGTAAGGGCCTGACCCACACGAATTTAGAAAAGCAATTTATGCAGACCAAAATATATCGATAACCGTTATTTTCTTTTAAATACTGTTGCATATCAGCCAAATCGATTTGCCACAAATCATTATATCCCTTAATTATAGTTTTTCTTCTGGGAAAATTTTTCCTTGCTGTTCTGTGCAACTCATTAACTACACTTAGTTTTTCCTGACTAACCATTTTAGCTTCTTTGTAATTTTTTACACAGTTGAGCCTGGATGATGTAATAAAACAATTTTTTTAATTTTTTCGATTCTTATACGCAAATGTTGAAATTTGTACCATACCTCAGAATCTAAATCTTCAACTGTTGGTTTTTTGTTCTTTATAAAGTCTTCTAAATTGGATTGAACAAGACTAACAGCTACTGTTATAGCTGCTTTTAAGTCTTCTACAATCTTTCCTAGACGGTTTTCCAAAAACTCCGAATTAACTGCATCGTTTTCATTTATCGCATCTCCAACGTTGCATAACCGCTTATTATCAATATCAAACTGTTGGTCTGAAGTCAATTTAAAACCGTTTCCATTCAGCCCTTTTATAATCTTCACTTTAGAACTATGACCCAAGCGTCCGAACTTATCTATAGTGTTCACACCAACCATTTCATTTAACAACTAACACTAAATTAAAAATATTCATGGTTTTAAATGTTTTTTTTTTTAAAATTAATATATAACACCTTCTTCTTTGAGCTCTTCAATAATGGACAGTATTTCACTATCGTGCCCTGTATGCCCAGCCATTTTAGAACTCCACAATAGTCGCAAGCGTGCAACCAACTCCTGCGTTGTATTCCAGTACACATACTCAACTTTTTTATTGCCAAGTAATTTATTTTTTAAATTTATGTTTTGTCGCTTTTTAAGACCAGATCCTGTTTTTTCAAAAATAAGCGGTTTAATAAAATTGGTAAATTTAGCAGATTTACTTTTATTTATTCCATTTATTTTATCGTATCGATTAAAGTAGGCATTAGAAACTTGAAGAATATCTTTGTAATCGCTGAGAACATTCTGATCAATTTCGTTTATGCTGGATTCATGCGGTTTCTTTAAAAACAGTAAGTCATATAATTGTCGAGATCCGATGTATTCTCCGAGTTTATGTTTTCCACGCCATAATGTTATCATTCCACCAGGAAATCTTATTATTACATCTCCTATATACATCTTCTTATTAGCAATATTATATCGGACTCCATACACAGTATCATACCTTGTTGGATTATCTTTTAACCCATATATATAGGTCATAGTTATAGCTTGTGATTCTCCTCCGGATCTTCGCATAAAAGATATATCATTATCAGTCAGCCCTGTTGTATTCGGTGACCTATCGGTCAACTTTGAATTGTTTGAGGGCGTGCCTGTTAATGGCGGACTAATTGGATATAATTCTAAATTTTCTTTCCCAAATGATTTTTCGCTGACATTTTCAGTTCCCTCCTCTTTCTCCAGATCATTATTCCTTGTATTTGTTGATATTGAGACAGCTGCAGGTTTTTTATTTTTCTTGATGCTCGCAACATTTTCTGAAATCGAGACTAGGGGTTTGGAAATGGGTCCATAAAATTTATCCAACCCAATTTTGTCATGTAACTGCTCACTTTTCAGAGCTTTAAACTTTTTCCTTACAGCGTCAGTCATTAAAACAAGTTCACGTTTTAAAGATATATCATTAATTGACATGATTATGATGTGTGCTTCCGTTCATTCAACTTGCAACTAATAAAGAATGTGAATATGTTATAAATATATGTAGTTGTCAAAACCTTTTCTATATCTTCCACTGTTTAAATCAGCGTCTTTATCAATCACTAAAAAATCATGTTTATCACTCCAACATTTTCCAGAAATTTCTTGAAACTGAGAAAATGTAAAGTCTGGTGAAACATGGTCGGAAAAAATGTGTTTGAGATTTGTTTCATCTTGTTTAAACACTACAAGAAAATTTGCATTGTCTCGAACCAGTTGTTTTGGCACTCTAGAATACGTTTGGGCTAAATAAAAACAATCAATATTTCTATGTCTACCCATACTGTAATATGTTCTTATAATATCCTGATTATCACAAATTACATCATCGAATACAAAGACAGAATTTTCTTTTGCTTCGTTTGGATGTATGACGTTGGAGGTGTCATCAAACGTGTAATATCCTAATCCCTTTATCGGAGTCAAAATCTTCTTTAGATATTCATATTTTGGTTGAAAAAGTGATTTAGAGTAGACATAAACATTTTCAAAACGTAAACCAAGAGGGTGTGTTAAAAGTGTAATAAGAACATTGGTTTTTCCACAGTTTGATGGTCCTATTATAAGACCTCGAATAGAATTCGGTAGTAGTTTTCCATGGCGAGACTTAATGCTACGATGGCCAATTTTTTCATCTAAATTAATAACAGAAATTTTATCTTGTTGTTGCACGAGACGCATGACGATAGAGACTAAAATTTGTATTTAAGCTAAGGTAGATATATAATTGTTTTCATTCAAATGTTGTTACCCGACCGCAAAAGACAGTGCAACAAAAAGAAAGGTTATGGTATTTTTAATTCTCTGATAAATAAGTTACCAGTTGAACTACACCTTCCTTTTTACCAATTCTGTGGCCCAGCCACTCGTCTAAATAAGAGATTAGCTAGGGGTGACCCTGGAATTAATCAATTAGATAAAGCTTGCAAAAAACATGATATCAGTTACGCAAATAATTTGAATAATTTAGAAGAACGACACAAAGCTGATAAGCAACTGCAAGACGCGGCAGAACAAATTGTGAAGTCGACCAATACAGGACTCAAAGAGAAGGCTGCTGCTTGGTTTGTTGCAAAAGCTATGAAAGTAAAGCAGAGGTTTGGAATGGGGCTGAAATACAAAATCACAGGAGGAACAAAAAACGGGAAAAATGTCAGAAAAGTAAAAAAAGGAAAATCTATGAAAACAAAGCAAACATTTGGAATGGGCCATAAACGCAAAAAAACTAAAAGTGTTAAAAAAGGAAAGAATGTAAAAAAAGTGGCGTTGGGTGCTGCTGTAAGAAAAATTCGATCGGAACTTCAATCCTACCGAAAAACCAATAAACAAAAACATCAAAACGTATCAACTATATCAAAACTTGCATTGGCTGCAGCACGAAAGCATATAAAAGCATATGGTGGAAAAAAGTTTATTAGAACACCGAGAATTATTCCTATACCTCGAACAGGCGGATTTTTACCATTTGCGTTGCCTGCTCTTATTCCTTTATTCTCAGCGTTATCCGCGATCGGAAGTTTAGCAGGAGGTGCAGCAGGTATTGCGAGGGCAGTTAAAAGTGTGGCCCAAAATAAGGATAGTGTTATTAACAATAAAAAGCAACATACATTATCAGAAAGTAAAAATGGAAGTGGACTCTATTTGAAACCATTTCGCACCGGACTTGGATTGTATTTAAAAAACTCAAAAAACCACTAAAGCCCTTACCAAGAAGGGCTTTATCAAATTTTGATCTAGAAAAATATGCAAAGAAATATAAAATCGCCAATTTTAAAGGTATTTTTATGCGTGACACACTGCCCAAAAACGGGCCAAAAAAGGATGAATCCGGGATTATTAACTTGGAGACCTTCCAACAAATGGGCAGTCACTGGACCGCTTACAGAAAGAAAGGAGGAAATGTTGTATATTATGATAGCTTTGGAAACTTACCCCCACCCCTAGAGTTTGTGAGATACATGCGCACTGGCACACATTCTGCCACTGAGATTCGCTATACATATACAAAAGAACAGAACTACGACACAGTTTGGTGTGGTCACTTATGCCTAAAGTTTTTAATGAGAAAGAACCCTTTTTAGCAGTAGTAAAATGAATTGTTTTTCAAATCCAAAGTCGGAACGTGAAAATTTAAAGAAAATGCATAAATCTTTGCGGGCTTTTAGTATATGTGGAAGTTTACTGAAAATGACGAAAGAAGAATTAAGTGATATGCCGAAAGAAGTAATGATTGCCTGCGCTCCCAATGAAATAGCTTTAGTGTGGGATAGATTACCGGAAGAACTTAAAAGTGATATTGATGTGTTGAAGTTTCAGTATTGTACTGACCACTACTCGGTAAGCAGTTCCACAGAAGATCAGATAGATGGTCCACCTCCGAGGAAAATTTATTGTTGTTTGTGTAACATAGAAGGATCTAGAATTTTAAAGTCTGAAGAAAGTGTTGATTGTAGTCTACTGTCGACTTGTTGTAAAACACAATAAAGAAATGTCGCACACCTTTACTTTACATAGCGACACAAGTGTGCTTCATGCAAATATTTATCCTCCTTTAGAATTGGACAAAAGAGAAAAATATGGATTAGGATTGGTGGGATTTTATTCCTACAATTCAATTTTTAATGTAGATGAAACAAATAATTGTTTTGGTTATAGCAAACAGCAATGGAAAGGACCAGTGTTGATAAAAATACCACCAGGGGCATATGAAATATCTGAAATTAGCAATGCTATGCTAAAGGCACTTCAAAAAGCAGCCAAAGACCTTGATGATACCATTTTTAGTTTAAATGCCAACAATAATACTTTGAAATGTGAAATTAAGTCAAAATACTATCTACATTTTAATCATCCCAACTCTATTGGAAAGATACTGGGATTTGGAATGGTGGAACGCTTAAAACCGAACGACAATCATATTTCATCATCAATGGTTGATATTTCTCGAGTAAGACTAATACGAGTTGACTCAAATATTACGGCAGGAGCATTCTTAAACTCTCAACAAGTTCACACACTATATGAATTCGATATTGACGTAGAACCTGGATATAAGTTAAGTAAAGAACCAAACAACATTATTTATATGCCCATTTTTCCAGAAGGTCGTCAGTACATCGACAACATCACACTAAGGATCTTGGATGATAATAATCAGCTGATAAATTTTCAACGAGAAAAAATAATTGTTAAATTGGAGCTCAAGAAAATTTCATAAATATTTTAAAAGAGAATGGGATTTTGTTACCATACCAAAATTCGATGTCATCAACACGAATCCACCCAGATAAACAGACAAATAAATAAAAACAAGCGTAAATTTAGAAATAAAGTCAGTTGTGTTAGAAACATAACGAGAGAACGTTCTAAACTATCAACTGAAGATAAAAAGTTTTTAACAGCTCTTGGCCTACGAATAAAAAAATCGATAAAATCAAGTGCAGACAAAAAAAGTCTTTAACAGCTCTTGGACTACGAATAAAAAATCGACAAAATGACATCAACAAGTGAAAAACTGGAAGTTTTTGGAGAACCCATTTTTGAAAATTCAATAATAAGCCTGGAGGAATTCAGCTACAAGCCATTTGGTAGCCCATCATTTAAAAATTCTGATGAAATTCGAATTCCAATTCAATTTCAGGATTTAATATTGGATATTTCTAACAGTTATATCTACATCGAGGGCAAATTTACTCCAAATGATACCACTAAAAAATGTTACCTATCAAATAACGCACTGGCTTTTCTTTTTGATGAAATACGTTACGAGATAGGTAGTGAACAAATTTGTGTGGTTAGAAAGCCGGGTATCAGTTCGACATTAAAAACGCTTGTTTCCTTTGGAAGTCGTCAAGAAAAAACTTTAAATACCTACGGATGGGGACTTAGTGAAAATGATCAATTTATTTTGGATAAGACAAGCCACACCTTTAGTGGTCGATTACCGCTCAAATATTTAATGGGGTTTGCTGAAGACTATACAAGAGGAATTTTTAATCAAAAACATGAGTTAATTCTAGTTTTGGCACACACATTTAGCAACAGTTACATTGGTGAAGTTGATGGCGAAATATCCATTGACAAAATTGAATGGAGGATTAAACACATCATTCCAGGCGATAAGGAAAAGTTAAGAATTTTGTCCAAAGTAAATAAAGCTGTAAATATTAAAGCTGCTTTTCGCATGTGGGATCTTTATGAGTTACCACTTCTTCGAAGTACCTCTTCAGATACGTGGGCGATAAGAAGTAGCACAAACTTGGAAAAGCCTCGATACATAATTGTTGCATTCCAAAATACCAATAATAGTAACAGCAAAAGCAAGGACGCAACAGAATTTATTTCTGCTGACATGTGTGACATAAGACTGTATATCAACTCAATAGTTTTTCCATACGAGAGATGGAATCTCGATTTTTCAAAAAAACTATGCGGGGCTGCCTTTTACGCATATGAGAATTTTCAAAAAAGCTATTATGGGAAAACATTCAGTGACCCAATGCTGGACTTTGAAAGTTTCATCGCCAACCCAGTATTTGTTATAGATTGTTCGCATCAACTAGATTCTATAACCTCATCCACGGTCGACATCAAACTGGAATTTAACACAAGAAAATCAAAGTTTCCAGA
The DNA here is from genome assembly GCA_963921995.1 of Oxystoma pomonae. Taxonomy (NCBI): domain Eukaryota; kingdom Metazoa; phylum Arthropoda; class Insecta; order Coleoptera; family Brentidae; genus Oxystoma; species Oxystoma pomonae. The sequence goes on along the minus strand of OY998166.1, from coordinate 84,344,092 downwards.
CAATACTAAGGTGTTTGCATTAATAATTCACGATTCACTTATTTCGTACAACATTGTAAACGGTACTGTTCAACGGGGATAAAGTTTTTTAAATTATTTTATTTTGTTAGATAAGTAGCCAGTATTTTTAATGTTTTTTTTTTATCATGGTGTAAGTTTATAATTGTAGGTTTTACATCAGAAATAAAATGTATTTTTTAAATATTATAAGTATATAATAATTGTATATATATATTTTTTTTGAAAAATAGTTTTACATAAGATATAAAGTGTAGTTTTTTATTAATAATCCAAAAAAAAAAAAGAGATTTATATATTTATAGGGTACCATTAACTATTTCTTTGATTTGAATTTTCTTCCATCTCCGAGTCTGTGGATGACAGGAAACCATCAAGTTCCAATAAATTAGGAGGAGGCTCGTTAGAAACCGTCGTCCTTTCAAACAAATCCTGGCATTCCTCACAAACTCCAGATGCATTGAACCATTTTATTTGCTGATACGTCTTGCAAAATCCGCACTGCATACGGTCATTTATTATAAAGGGACTGCATACCGCTGTTGGTTTTGACATTTTTGATTTTGCTAAAAATAAAAAATTATTTTAATATTCGAAAAAATAGTAAAAACTAAAACTAAACATTTAAAAATAAAAAAAGAATAAGAATAATACCTACATTATACGCCTTTTGCTAAAACTTCAATTATTCAACCAATTCCGAAGATCAAAAAGCTCGTAACTTGGCTACCTCTGTGTGTAGAATAAAATGTTTCGAATAGAAAGAGTGTCTTTTAAAACCCTCTAACCATCCTCATTAATTGCGCATGTCCAACTTTTATTATTGTTGTTTGCGCATGACCCGAATCACCAACCAATGAACTTAGAGGAAAATGTTTCAAACACAAAATGAGTTTTTTCAGGCCCATAATACAGCCACATTCATTGCGCATAACGATATATTGTGGTTTTTTTTGCGCATCTTAAATGTCATATTTTCACAGGGAAGGGGGGGTGATAATTATGCGCACTATAGCGGAAAAGATTTTCGGACCCTCCGGGATAGGGGGGGCAAGAGGGGGGGAGGGCGGAGGGGGGGGGGGGTGAGGGGGTGGAGGGGGGGGCACAGCGTTTCCCCCTTACAATTTTTTTAAATTTTATAACGTTAAAAGATCGCGGCTATTTCATTTGATAGCATTTAGAGCATGTTAAAAATAGTACCCATTCTGTTTGATTTTTTTTCGAATATTTTTTTTTCTCAGGAACTAAAGCTTCAATCAACATTAATCTAGGGACAGCTTTTATTGTAAATATTATGGCAAGTTAAAGTTCGAAAGTTACATTGTAATAGAGTGTTTTTGAATGATTGATGCTATAATCAACCTTATCCTCATAACGGGTTAGGATCAATATTTTTTTTTTATTTGGATCACTTAGAAAAGCAAAAAAAAATAATGCAACAAAAAGCCGATAATAAAAAAATTAATTTAAGGGTGAAAAGTCTTAAAGCCAAATTAGTACTGGAAATACCCATTTTTTTTAAATCAAAATGCGTGCGGGTTGTTTTTCGTACACATTTAGAAAATATTTATTATTCTGATTAGTGCGGAAAGTTAAGCTTTCCCGCACGCGACTGCAGTTGACTTTATAATAAAAAGTCCGAGTGCGGGGAAAAACTCGGTGTAATCTTTCTGGCTTAAAATGCGTGTGGGAAAGTGGTGTTTCCCACACGTTCGTAGAAAATACTTATTTACCTAAACAATGTAGAAAGTCTTTCTTCGACGCACGAGACAGCCGTTAGATGCATAGTTAGCAAAAAAAATTAATGCAACAAGAAATCCGATATTAAAAAATGTAAGGTAGAAAAGTCTTATAGCAAATATATTTACAGCACCGGAAATAGTTATTTACCTAACTAGCGCAGAAAGTTATTCTTTTTTGCGACGGGACAACCGTTAGATGCAGAGTTAGAATCACTTAGAATAATAAAAAAAACCCGATAATAATAGTACATTATAAACCTAGGGAGTAAAGTGGTATATTTAATCCCGAGGCAAAAAAGTTTATATAATATAATTTGTCGAGGGATTAAGCATCACTTTACTCCTGAGGTTTATATACTATTTTATACACTTTAGAATAAGCAGAAAAGTAAAAAAAAATACTATATTTTTTTATTTATTTTTCAAAAAATCGCACTCTGTAGACAAACCGCCACATGTACCATCGCTCTGTCTTTATGTCAAACGATAACATCCAGTATGCCGAAACGCAGAAACATATGCGTCGCTATGTTAATAAATTTTACTTTATTTCCCTAGGGAATAAATGACCCACTTTATTCCCGCAAAAGCGGGATTAAATGGGTGCATTTATTAAGTCTTAAAGCAAATTTATTCCCTGTACGGGAAATATTATTTTTTTTTGAATTAAAATGCGTGCGCGTTATTTTCCGCACGCTTGTAGAAAATATTTATTATTCTGATTAGTGCGAAAAGATGGAAAAGATACTTTACGTAAAAAGTCGATAATAAAAAAGTCATAGTCGGAAAAAACAATTTCCCGTACTACTGTGCCACTTTACAAACTAAAATACGTGCGGAAAAGTGTTGTTTCTCGCACGGTCGCAAAAAAAATATTATTTATAATTAATATTTTAAATTGGTATTATTATGTCACCCTTAGAATATTTTTTCTGTGTGTCTTAATACTCTAAAAGGAGAGCGTTAGACCATGCTCTAAAAAGAGAAAAAAGGTACTTCCCTAGGAATTGGTGCAGCGAAGTCAAAGGGAGGAGCTAAAAAATGAGAGGGTGGTAAACCAAAGATTTCATTTAAAGCAACTACGGATATAGCAAGTTAGTCTGTCTTTAGTTGCCAAAATTGAAAGACTTTTTGAAGTGTTACCGAGTTTTTTTAGTTGTGTGTGTTAAAAAATGGCCGAAGAAAGTTTTAATTTAGAACAGTACTTCGATGACGAAGCGAGGATGTGGGCGGAGGCGTCCGATCTTGATTATAACTCACAACTTTGGGATATTCAAGGGTCGGACGACGAGGAGGACGCCGAGGAGGTGGCCGAGGAGGTCGCCCAGGAGGTCGCCCAGGAGGTCGCCGAGAAGGAAGTCGAGGACGTGGTAGACCTTATAACGCAAACAGACGACGAAGAAGAGATTCCTAACTACCAGCCGATTAGGAATTTTGTTACGCCGGCGTCGTTTGGAAGGTAAAAAATTTGTAATTTATTGTGTATATTACCACACAGGAATTACCTAAGAAATTCCTCTGTGATACTACCTTTTTCTTTCTTTTCTCTTTAAAACCGAAAAAGATATTTAGATCCCCAAATGCAAAAAAAATATCTTATCAATTATGATTTATAATCTTGGTAAAGAATTCTCTAAAAAACCAGAAAAACATAACGTTTTCAATTTTAGCAATTAGAATGTCGCAAGTCAAGACGCAATAGCCTCGTAGAATTAATTATTTCACAAAAAAAAGTATGGAACATGCGATTGCACGCTCGTAGAAAAAATATATATTTTTTTTTGTTATTATTTTTTATTAGGGTAGTAGTAGGTTTTGACAGAACGTTCTCGCAAGATTTTTAAGTGTTATATTTTTAATACCGCACTCAAATAAGTATGCTAAAGCGCACATATATTACCGCCTGCTTGTTGATAAAATTAAAAAAATTTTTTGTTTTACAGATTCAATGTGACTGACAATTCGGCTGGCTCATCCGGGGCTGCTTCGATGGCGGGAGCTGTAGGGACGGGAAGAGCCGAAGAAAGAAGGTAAAAATTTGTTATTAATATTACTTAAGGAATTCTCTCTAAAATTAAAAAAGTATATTGTCTGTTTTTTAAATCTATTAGAAATTGGTTTACATTTAAAGACAAGTCTTCTTTGGATATTTGGACGTTCAATTTAATATGTAAATATAAATTTCTTTTTTGTTTTGATTTATAGATTTAATGAGCCACAGCCCAGCTGTTCGTTCCGTGGTCCAGCTGATGAACCACCCAGAAAAATTCAGGTGCTGGAGGACCGAGTTGTGCGGCCTGGAAGGTAAATACACTTACAATTTAAATTATTTTTTTAAATAAAGTAGCATTTGCTTTTACCTATATATACCTATAATAAATCTATAAATAGAAATTGTTAGTTAACCAAACGTCATAGATACCAAAAGTTTATTTTTTGAGTCTGTCGTGTGTTCGTTTGACTATTCCACCGTCGATCACGTAAAAAAAAAAATGCTGAACTAAATTTAATGGGAGTTTTACTACTGAATTTCTGGGCTTTATGTATGCTTTATTTAATCAAAATCGGTTTAAAAAACCCAAGCAAAGCTCTTTTATTCAGCTAGTTTACTACCTATATTTTGTTACGTTAATTTTTAAAGTTTTTTTTTATTTTTACAGGTTTGCTGGAAGACAACAGCTGGGAGGAACAGTTGCCCCATCTCCAACCCCAATGTTCCACACACAAGGGGGAACCCCTGTGGAAATTCGGCTTGTGGGGGACCCACAAATTCAAATTCCGGTACTTCGTCCAGTTCCAGATGAAGACGATTTTTTTACGGCGTCGCAAATCGACGCCATGGAGCGCGTCAGGAATCAAAGGTTGCAGATTCGTCAGGCTGTTGGCGACGCGGAGGCCACAACTAATCGTCTTCGTCGGGAACTGGAGGAATCCGAAATACGCCTTAATAGGGAAAAGGAAAAAGAGAGAAAATTTTTGGAAAGAACAGGATTCTAAGATTTTTTTTCTTTTCGTTTTCCCTATCGAGGGAAAGTACATATTGTAAATTTTGTTTTAATTAATGTAGTTTTTTGTTAATTTTAATTCTATAGAGGGAAAGTGTATATATATTGTAAATTTAGTTTTAATTTTTTAGTTTTATGTATGTAGTTTTAACCTTAATGTAGTTTTTTTCTTAATTTTAATTTTTAATAAAAATATTTAATTTTTCATATCTATGTGTATTATTTGTTATTAATGTTAAACCTTGTTTAAATTAAACCGGTGTTTAGAATTTGGCACTTTGGTATTTTAAGTTTCTTGTCTAGGTTTAACAGTACGGTGTAATAAGTAGATCATTAAAATATAAAAAAACCAAATGAATAGTTTTAAAAAAATACAAAAAACCATTAAAAGGTACCTAATGCTAGCAGTTAAAACTAAATAATAATAATGTTTTTATACGACTGCTATATAAAATGAGGTTTTTCACAAGGAAAACTCACTCTAGGGACGGTTTCTCAATAGCGAGTTAGGAATTTAACCTTTAAGTTAGCTTCAGCTGTCTTCTCTTTAACTAGTTGGTTAACGCATAACTCGCTATTGAAAAGCAAGTCCTGAAAGTAGCGCTTTGTACACAGATATGTCAACATTGCACATCACGCATCATTATTAATGTTATTTGATGATGACTAACAACGTCAAAAAAATAAGTAAATTAAAAAAAAAATACAATTGTGTGCTTTTTTTTTTGCAGTCGCAGAAATAATACAGTAAATAACGTCTTTGCTCAAATTATGGATTTCGCCTTCGGCTCAGATTACCAACTTCGTCTCGATTGTGTCCTAAGAGTTGATTTCTAACCTTGTTTTTTAATATAATATTATAATCAAGTTGTTCTAGATACTAATAATTATTGCAAGCTACTTTTATTGTTGCGTTTTGGTTCTTTGAAATTAAAACTAATATATATCCCCAACTATGCTTTTGCGACTCTGTATAATTTAAAAAAAAAAAGAGCAATACATGCCACTGTTCATTTACCTCATCCTGTATACACTCGTTTCACAACGTATTAAAATCCTTATTCTAGCATAATCTCACCCCAACAAGTTACCGCCTATAGTGCACATTTTCATACGTGTGGTCTTTTTTCTAAGAAAAGCCGCTTACTAACATAACAAACATTAATCTTAGCGAAGAAATCTACCATTCACCGAAAAAGTTAAGTGCATTTTTATGTCTCACAACAAAGGGATGCTCATTAAAAGACAAAATCTACCCATTTAGGGTGAAAAAAAAAAGCTAGGCATATATGCTTGGGACGGATATAATATCGCCACCTAAATCATATACCTACCTACACATTAAGTCAATATGCGGCTTTTTTTTGACCACCCGCATGGTGATTTAAAGCTACTCTACAGTTTCGACCTCACACAAACGCAAATAAATACATCTTTTCTATTTTAAAAGCGTTGAATTTTTAACCTAAGTAATATTTACATTTTTTTTAACTTTGTAGGAATATTTGTATTCCCATTAAAAACGCATGGTAGAACACTAAGCTTTTGCTATGGTTTTTGCTTGCTGTTTTACCATTTATCTTGGCAGCGCTTTGCGTTTTTTAATCACGCAAATATGGGCCCAGAGTTGGCTGTTTCTTGTAAAAAAGTAAAACACATATTTTCTCAGCACAATTTGTTTATATTTTTAAGACAAATTTATTTTGATACATATAAATATATACAGCCTTACCCCTATACATTCCAAAAAAAAAACATAATTTTATAAGGTAGCCAAAACAAATATAAAATGAATTATTAAAGCGCAAAAAAAACCTATCGTGTAGTGGTTAGTACAGCATGTTTTTAATGTTGAATAGATTTAGAATTAATCACTATTTAAAGTAAATCATCTTGTGAAATAATACATCAATAATAGGTACATACACTTTTATTAATTTTCTTCTAAATCTGATGCAAGTTTTACAACTTTGTCCAAAATATATTTGGGCAGGAACGCCTTAATATCAAAAAAAGTTCACTCCATAATTCTAACCCAATCAATCCGTTAACTAATGTGTTCAAATTCAAGTCTTTAAAGTATTCAACACAGAGAAATATTGCTTTTTTTGTATTTTTTCTTCATTAAAAAACATTCTTCTACGTTCCAAAAACCTGGGCCTCCGCCCCGCATTTCGGCATTTTCAGCTTCAAAACACCTATCTCGAAATAACTCGAAAATATACTCTATGGCCCCTTGCAAGTCGTGAAATTCTTTGTATTCTTTGGAATCAAACCAAGACATTTTCCTTGCAAAGTCAATATTTTAATATAAAAAAGAGTCACTACGTTTTACTATTTAGCATTTCGTCAGCTTCTGAAAGATATCTGCTAAAGTGCGGAATCACAAAAAGAGTTTTTTGTAGGTTTTCTTGTAACATCAATTGAAAGAATGTAGATTCGGTAAATAATCCATAAATAAACTGCTGGCAAAACAACGCTCCACTCAAATATCTTCTTACGTTTTCTAGTTCCTCACTGGTAACTTGTGGATTCGAATTAAGTTCTTCTGCTTTTGTTATGTATAACCAATACAGTTCGGAGATATAAGTTGTCACTAAACTAATATTTAAAGTCATTTTTTAACCAATTAATTTTATTCGACAAAATCAATCTTTAGTTTTGACTGTGTACGGGCCCCAATAAATTTAGGTTCACTCTGTCCAAGGTATGTTAAAGTACACTTTTGATAATTGTTTATAGCTGAAATAAAGTCGTCGCTAAATTTTTCCACCACTCTTTTTGGTAAAAACGTTTTAAACTTGTGTTCTGTCGAGCTGTCACATAAAGTCACCAAAATTGATTTTCCGTATCTAGTGCTAATTTGCTGCATATTTTCTATTACGTAAGCTTGATCCACATTTAACTTGCAAAATGTTTTCACTTCCAGTGACATGTTTTTCTCTTCATTTAACATGGCATTAAAATCACACAAAAAACTTTTATCAATTTTCATTTTTATTGTGTTTCCAACGTTTAAACTAGTTATGATGCTGCGTTGGACCTGTTATTCATTTATATGTTCTTTTTTTTGCTTCCCCCACTATTTTAAATTTGAAAATAATGAGTAAAAAAAAGCGTTTTTTATTCGTGACGTAACCTATGATTTGTTATGCTTGTTTCGGTCCCACCAAGGCATATTAGGCACGTCTCTGGGTAAATTAATTGGTACAGTTTTTCTTCACATATGGCACACGTCAAATGACTACAATTCATTTTGTCTATGTAATGCAGATTGACGTGTTTATTGTGGCCCATAGGAGTGTTAATCCCTTGATTAAAATAACACTCACAACATAACGCAACAAATTGTTCCTCACCGATTTTGATTGCCACGTAAGACTGCGTAACACACATGGTCTTCTCACGGTACCCCGGTTTCACGGTTTTATCCGCTTTAATGTCCCGCATTCTTACGAGGCCGGATGTAGCACATGTGCTCTTTTCGAACATCTCATCATTATCGGAGTCTTCTTCCTCCAAGGGATTAATGAAACTATTGACATCCCTGTCAATCACCAACTCCTCTCTACATGTAACCATATCTTCATATTTCTTGAAGAAAAACATAAACACACCCGAAAGCAACTGAATAAAAGCACTCATTTTTGGTGCTTTTTTATTTAAATCAAAACCACTCATTTTAATTTAAATCAATATATTTGTTAATACTCTAACAAATATAAAACTATAAAGAGACATTATTTTTTACTGCGACTTATATGTGCCGCATCCCCACCTAGCTCAAAAAATAGTGGAGGAGGAAAATGTCATCCCCTCCTCGCTAGAAACTAAAGTAGTGGTGGGAGAAAAGTAGAGGGGATAAGTAGAGGGGATAAGTAAAGAGCAGGGGGTGAAGAGTGTAGGTAAATAGGAGGGGGAGAAGAGGAGAGGGAATGAACAGGAAAGGGGGGGGTGAAGAGAGGGTGGGGGGTGAAGAGAGGGTGGGGGGGGAAGAGAGGGTGACGGGGGTAAAGAGGTGAAGGGGTTAAAGAGGTGAAGGGGGTAAAGGGGGGAAGGGGGGAAGGGGGGTTTGGCCACGCCCACCCTCATCTCCTCATTTTATTTGAAAGTGGCTAACCTACCCTACTACCGTGGTTAGAGGCGTACTAAATACCAAGTGATCGCAAGCCTGAGTATTGGTTGCTTCACTGATAGGCGTGCGGTGTCTCTGCATGTACGTACACTGGCAAATTAGACTTCTTCCGCCCTATGTTCGCAGTAGCTTGAAGCGGTCTGTATATAAAGTTTATTCCTAAAATCATTTTCCCCATAGAATTATTACTTTAATTTATTTTAATCGTTTTCGTGTGTCCAGTAGTGCAAATTTGTCAAATTTATCAGAATTCATTAAATTTTATGTCGATTTCAAAAAGAGGTATATCCAAGAATTACGGAAAATCGTCGTTGCTTTTATTTGGTCTCATTTTTATCATGCTATTGATAAAGGAAAGAAGCATGTCCCGACCAAAACTTTATATTTGCGGAAATACTATAGCGTTGATTATTTCCACCAGCGTTCAAAATCGTTGGCAGTCGGTGGCTGGTAAATTTTTTGGTTAAAATTTTTTGTTTTTAATTTTACAAGAACAAAATGGTTCAAGACTCGTCATCTTGCCCTTTAAAAAATGTTTATTCTGACGGAATTTTTATTAAAGAAGGAGACCAAATAAGGAACACATCACAAAACCCAAGTAACATTTATTTTTTTATAATGGCCATCAATACCTTCTGGCAACAACATAATAAAACAAAAAGCTGTATTAGGTTCTCTTTAAAACCTTTTCAGGACTCTTATAAACCCCTTATACGTCTTAAGTGTCAGTTTTTATAAAGGGATACATTACTACTTTCACATGAGTTTTAGTTTTAAAAAATATCTTTAAAAACATTTTCTAACCCATTATAAAATCTCAAGCCAACTACAAGCCCCTTATTGATTTAACCATATAATATATATGGTATTAGCTTTCCTTCTTTAAAGTTACAATGCATGCCTTTTTTTATAATTTAATGACGAAACTTTTGATCGATATTAATTTTGACAAATATTTATTGGTTATATTATTATAATATTTTATTGATGTTTATATCGATTCTCTAGGAGAAATCCTATAATCCAGGTCGTCTTTATCGTGTAGGATTAATTTCTGCCTTCTAAAAACATGCGCGCTTGAAAAAAAACCGTAATTTAAAAAATTTTTAACCAAATGGAGAAAAAAGTAAGGTTAGTTTTCTTAAAGTTCCTGTAATTCAAACTATAGTGAACAAATAACAAAATGCAGGTCGAACGATTAATAAATCAACTATTATTATATAACTTATTATACTATTTGGAATTTAAAGTCAAAAATACAAAATTTTTGAATTATGAAACAGTTTAGGAAAATGGCTGCCAGTCAGATATTTTACGTCAAGTTTTATAAGGGTTATCAAAACCCTTATAGAATCCCAAGAAGTTGTAATTACCATTATACTGGTCTCCCTCGATAGTGATTAATTATTTGGTAAACTGAAGTCCTAGTGGCCACTTAGCCATTTTAACTAACCAAAATATTTTCTTTGATATTTGACAGCATCTTCCGTCATTGTCAGTGCGCGCATATAATTTCGCCAGAAAAATTAGTTTTTTTTAAATAAAATCAATAAAATCGTGGACACGCGCGAATAACATAAATATAAACTAACAATAGTGTCACATGCGTGGGAAAACCACGACGTTCTATCATGGCCCCGCCCCCCCCCACCACCATCTCGGCAGACGAAATTAATATATATATATAAAAGCTTGTGCAGCTATGGACACCAACAATTTTGTAGTGATTATCTTTAAAAAGATTTTATTTCTATCTTATAAAACTTAAGAAGAGTTTTTAAAATGTTTTGCTAACTATTTTATAAAACTTGAACCACTTTATGCTAAAAGTTTTACTAGAATAGTTTTTAAAAGGTTTTGATTACGATCTTATAAAACTTGTCAACTTTACACTAAAAATTTTATAAGAAATGTCGTCAAAAGGTTGTGATTGATAAATTATAAAACCCAAAAACCAAAAGGGAGGTTTCTAAAATGTTTTGTTTCCTATATTATAAAACCTAAGAAAAAGTTTTATAAATATAGTAATAAGAATATTCCGATTGCTAATTTTGGAAGAATAATGCTCGTCTGGTTTTTCCATTACTTTTATAAACATTAACATGTTAGAGTTTTCTTATAAATATTGTTTTAAATATTCACGACCTCTATAAACCCCTTATAAAAAAGTTCAAAAATAATAAAACTATTTAGCAACCTAAAATGTTACTTCGGAAGGAGAAAGGAAGCAGTAGAATTGCAGTTCACTAGTGGGTTTTGTGTGTTGATTTTGGTTTTATTTAAATATAACACTTAATTTTTTTGTGTTTTTTAATAAAGTAAACCCATATCTACAAATAAACACCTTTTATTATTTTTTTAAATATTAGCCTTAACTAATCCCATATGACAGAGAGCCATTAATAATTCATAATAAACAACAAGTCAACCAAAGACAGCCATATCCTTATTTCGGAAACTTACAATACACAATCAAGCACTACAAGTTGCATATCCACTCGTCTCGATCACAACTACGTTTACATTTGAACGCATAAACCTTTTGGATCCGTTCGAGTAAAATGTTCGATCGCGCAAACACTGTCACGACCTAACATCCTTTTGAGGTTTCGACGGCGCAACAACAAAAGCAACAAAAACATAATTAAAAAAAAATTACATCGATCATTGTGTGATTAGATAAAAATTCGAATCCATTTTTACACATTTAAACATTTTCACCGTATTTGCAACGTTTGGTGTTGGTTTGGTGGAATGACGTCAAAATTTCCACCGCAACGTCGCGGAAAAAAAACTATATTGTAATAAATAATAAATAAATTTAAATTTATTTGTATAAAAAAAAGGTACAATGATCTTCTATTACTAAAATATGTGAATGCAAAAAGGAGTTGAAAACAATTTGGTAATTGATCTAAGTTCAACCCCTTTTAGGTATTTTACCTATAAATTTAGTATTAAATTATATAAATAAAAAATATTAAAGAAAAAACAATAACAAAATTAAAAAAAAAATACACAGTTATGATAACATAACATCTATAAGAATTATATAAAATATGGTCCCTACAGATTTTTGATAGAATTAAGTCGAAAAATTATACTAAAATTTAAAAAAAAAAATAATAAATTTGACGAGTTAAGAGTTTTTTTTTCCGAGGATTTTTTTTATTAGTTTTGATTGGTTCGAGTCCATACAGATTTTTTACTGAATTAAGAACAAAAAAATACAAGAAAAAAAAAACAAAAAGTATCAATTTGTAGAGTTAAGGAGTTCTGTCTTCAAAAATTTCTTGAATTGTGAGAGATTCAGAGATTTTGGCTTTTTTGGAATCGAGTTGTATAACTTACATATGTTGTAGCTAAAACATCTTTCAAAGAGTGTTGTACGATGTTGAGGCGTGACAATGTACGTTTGCAGTCTATAGCCGAGAGAGTATTTGTTAGATCGAAATTTAATTTTTTTATATAAATATGTTGGCTTTTTTGATTTAATAATGTTGTGAAATAAACATAATGAATGAAGATTTCTTCTCTGTTTCATTGACAACCATTTGGCTTCCTTTAATTTATGTGAGATTCTTTCGAATTTGCGTATTCCATAGACATATCTTAGGCAAGACTTTTGTACTTTTTGAATACGTTCTGTATCCACTGCGTCCAGACAGGGACCGTACACAGTGTCACAATAGTTGAAGTGACTTAGGACAAGCGTGTCTGTTAGTTTTATTTTAAGGCTCCTGGGTAAGGTATGTCTGCTGGGGTATAGCATCTTCAGACTATAGTAGGCTCGTTGGAGACATTTTTTTATGTGCGGTTTGAATCTTAGTTTATCATCGAAGTGTAATCCTAAATTTTTTGCGTCATTTGTTGTACTAATTATTTCATTATTTATTTTAATTTGAATGGGATCTTTAACTTTCTTTCCAAATACTATTACCTTTGATTTTGTTGGATTAATCATTAGGTTGTGGGCTTCTGACGCTTTCATTAGTCTATGTAGGTCTTCATTTATTTCCGTTTCTGCCACTCTTTGATTTTCGTTTCTAAATGATTTTTTGATTTGTGTATCATCACAATATCTTGCTGATGAGCATTTTTCCAGACAGTTAGTCAACTCCGCAGTATATATATTGAAGAGAATGGGAGATAATATCGAGCTTTGTGGTACTCCGCTGCTAATTTTGGCACAACCAGATCTCCCCTCTGACGTCTCAACAAATTGCGACCTTCCTTGTAATTGACTTTTCATTAACTCTATTGCTTTGTTCGAAAAGCCCGCAAAATATAGGACGGCAAAGAGCAGTTCGTGGTTTAATCTGTCGAATGCTTTTGAGTAGTCTAGCAGAATCAAAGCCGTAGTTTTTCCACTGTCTGACGCTTGAATTATATCGTCTGTGATATTTAGTAGTGCTGTTGTGCAACTGTGGTTTGAACGGAATCCTGACTGATCTGGTGGAATTATTTCATATTGATCTAGGTGTTGTTTTATTTGCTCGTTCATAATTTTTTCAAGAATTTTGGACATGACTGGTAAGATGCTGATGGGGCGTAGATCATTAAAGCTTTTAGGTTGTGTTATTTTTGGTAGTGGTATTACCCTAGTCACTTTCCAAGCGCTAGGAAACAATCCTTCAAGAATACATGAGTTAACGATGTTGGTTATGAAAGGTAGGATTCGATTGCAGCTTAACAGGAGCATGTTTAGGTTTATTGAATCCACGCCCGTAGATAAAGATTTAATGGATAAAAGGTGTTCTTTGACTTTGGACTCTGCTACAGTGTGAAATTCAAAGGTGTGTTGGAAATTAGTTTTAAGATTATTTTTGTAAAAGTTTATTTGGTTAGTGTCTACGGTTGAATTCGATAGAGAAGCCTGTAGAAAGTAGTTGTTTATATCGCTAGGTTTTTTTAAATTATGTGGTATGTCACTTGTCTTTTTCTTAGGATAGATGTCGTATTCTTTCAGTTTGTTCCACAAATATTTTTGGTTTTTGTTTGTTCTTATAATTTGTTCAAAAAAGCTCTTTTTTTCATTGGATATAGCAATGTTGACTTGGTTACGAAGCTGTTTATAGTAATTCCAGTTTTGCTCAGTATTTCTAGTCTTGCACTTTTGAAACGCTCTATTTTTAAGCTTGATCATCTCTTTTATCGTGGGCGTAAGCCATCCAGGATTTTTATTTGATTGTTTTTTTGTTTTTTCTGGAGCCAGAACATCAAAAATATTTAAAATAAGTTTATTAAAACAAGAGACCTTTTCATCAACGTTCCGTATATGAATAATGTTTTCAAAGGGTGCCTGGTCTAGGAATTGTTGCAGCAGTTCCTAATCCAAGTTTTTGTAGTCTCTAAATGTTACTTTTTCTGAGTCATTTTTTGTTATATTATATGGTAACGTACATTGTACAAGCGAGTGATCCGCAATGAATGCACAATCTTTTACAGCGCTGCCAAACTTATCCTGATCTTTGGGTATTAGGATATGGTCAATAAGTGTGCTTGATTTCGAGGTAACCCTTGTTGGTTCTGTGATTATTTGTTTTAAGTTAAATATGTCAGTTAATTCATTGTATTTATCTGTATAATTTGTTTGTCTGAACAGGTCTATGTTAATGTCACCTCCACAAATTATCTGATATCCCGAGAATTTTTCGAGTAGTGATTCAAAGTTGTTAAAAAATTCGTTAAAGTTGTCTTTTGGTGATCTATATAATGCGCCTATAACATACGTTTCCTTAAGGACTTTTATTTTTATCCAGAGCTGTTCTAGACATTCAATATGACCTGTATCAAGTACTTCAAAATTAATTTTTTTATCCACGTACATTGCCAAACCGGAACATCGTCTCCCTACATCTTTCCGGATGAGTGAGTAATTAGGGATGGTTAATATGTTGTCTGGAATATTATTGGTTAAAAAGCTTTCAGAGATTCCAAAAATGCCGTATTTTTCATTTTCTAGAACGTTCTTAACGCTTGCGAAGTGAGCAGGCAAAGATTTTACATTTAAGAATGCAACTTTTAAATTATTCATCTTACTTTAAAAAATTCAATTGGGCAACTATGTAAATGAAAATAAAATAAGTATGTATTTTACAGTATGGAAAGGTTTTGCTTAAAATTTATTTGCTAAAAAAGGTATCTATACTACAAAGTAAGGTTATACTCCTACAACAAAAATTGAAATCATGGTCGGAATTCTTCAAAAACCATCAGAAAATCTGGTCCTTACAAAAAATCGAACGATTTTTAAACATAAGTTTATAATAACTGCTTTTTGTCAGGACTTATTTGCTAATATTCCCTAAAATTAAGTTTCTTAATAGTTAGTTAGTTTCACTTTCCAGAATTGTGACGGGTGAGATTTTCTGTCGTTTCTGTAGAATCGTGACCCATATGACAGATAGATTTTAACAACAAAAATTCGACTAATATACAAAACACTTATTGTGGATTCATTTATATATATGTCGTTCAAATAAAAGATAAAAATTTGGAATTTCAAAAGTGGTTTAAAATTAGTTCGAAATTGGTTCGAAATTATAAGCATATAAAAACTCGAATATCTTTCGGGGGGAGGGTGTGGCTTGACTGACCTCTATATTTAGGTTCAAAGAAAAAAAATAACTGTCCGGTTCAAAAAAATTTAATTCTGGAAATTTTTATTTTTTTTTGGTTGTAGATTATTTTTAGTCATCCACACACTATGAAGCGGCTAAATATGAACAAAGTAATTTAAAAACAAAAATTTTTTATCCAATATCACAACAGGTCGAAGTCATGCAGTAATATTTTATTAGAGACTGTCTGTACTAAAGGGAAAACTGATAAATTTTTGATATGTTAGAGGTCGATGACACGAATAAAAAGAAGGTGTTAAGGAAGAAAATTCTGTGAGATCTTTTTCCGAGTAACTGACATCGTTAAAATTATGTCAGTTGTTATAAAACCCGTCGCGATCTAAAAGTCGTTGTAAAAGCTTAAAATAAGATTCGATACGTCGTGTCTAACCTGAATATATTGTCGTTCTATCCGTTGTAAACTTAAAAGGTATCGTTACGTTGTGTCTGTCATTCTCTTTCGTAGGAAAGGTCGCACAGGAACGGTCACCTCCCTGGGTGCCGATTCTTGAATTTCGTAGGAAAGGTCGCACGGGAACGGTCACCTCCCTGATATCGACTAATAACACGCTTTAAAAAGCTATCACGAGTGATCCGAAAATTATCCGACCACGACCCAACTCCACCCGATGGCCGTGTATCGAAGGAACCTTCCTACACTTTCATACGCCTGCCTCTGAGCAGGAGAACGAGCGCTCTTGAAAAGCGATGATACAGTCAGCTTTGCGCGTGCACCGTACAAGCTTGCCAGCTTCTGGGCCTCCTTATTGGTCAAAACCAAGGATGTCAACGTTCCCAGACGATCATTCTCTCGAAATTCAAGAGCACCCTTTAAAGCTATCACGAGTTATCCAAAACCTATCCGACCACGGCCGAACTTCACCCGATTGCCGTGTATCGAATGAACCTTCCTACACTTTCATATACCTGCCTTTCAGCAGGAGAACGGGCGCTCTTGAAAATCGATAATCAAGTCAGCTTTTCACGTGCACCGTACAAGGTTGTCAGCTTCTGAGCCTTCTTATTGATCGAAACCAAGGATGTGAACGTTCCCAGGCGACCATTCTCTCGAAATTCAAGATTTGGCACCTTGGTAAGCGCTCTTTCTCTATTAGTCCGGGGGACAATCACATTTCCACAGCTCGACTGTCCTACCACACAGTCTCTAAAATATAACGGTCTAGTAATTTTGCCCCACTCTTCAACCAGATAACCACATAAAGATACTATGTAAATAATTTAATAACTAATAACTTAATTTGTGTTTTGTGCTTTTTGAATTTTATTTTCACTATTTGAGAAAGAAGAATTTCATAAAGCCACTTTGAGGACCAACAAAATGGTTTACCAGTGCATGGTATGCAATAAAAGAGGATATTCCAGCGCAGAACTATTATATCGGAGGTAAGAAAACTCATGTCATTTAACTTAGTCATGTCAACTAAATCAATAATAACACCTCAAAAATCTAATATTAATACTATTTTTTTTAAGAAACAAAAGTTCCACATAATTTTGCTGCTTTTTCAGCACGTAAAATATTTACTTCTCATAATTGATACATAAAAAAGCAGGCAATATGTCCAAGTGCTGGCAGGTACTCTGGTAGGTACGGGTATGAATGAATGAATAAATGCGGGCGGGACAATTCACATGTACGTAGGTCACCTTGCTGGGCCCGTTGCACGCCCACTATCCATGGTTTAGCCCTCGAAGCTTGCCTCTTTCGCAAAAGAACAACACTCTGAGTCTTCGGTAATTCTCAGCATCTCTAGGTGCTTGTTAAAGCGATAGTATCCCGTTAGGAGCCCTGTTGCCATTTTCTCATCCTTCCTACCTAAGTGGAACAAGGACTTTGTTTTTTTGACACTCAACTCACCAACCACAAGTTTGGCCTATCTCATGCCCTACCGGATAGGGTGATGATCCTTATCTAGCCAATCTATTGGCCTCTTCATTTCCCAGTACACCTTCATGTCCCGGGACCCAGAAGACATTGACGTTGTTGTGCCTTGCCATAGTTGTCAAGACACGTTTGCACTCCAATACAAGGGCGTTAACTCTGTCCGACCTGATAGCAGGCGGTGCAGCCCTACTATCTGAGCAAATGTAAATATCCTTGCCTAAGCGGAAATTTCCAGATTTTTATATCCACATATCAGAATGGTATATTTTATATTTTACCTTTTAAGTACCCATAGAAATGAAAAGAGGTAATATGTACGTATGTTTTTCTTACTAACACCAAACAATAAATTATAGCAATATAAGTAATGTGCATTACTGGAATGAAAATACTTAGATAAAGGACCGTTTAAGTCAACTTTTAATACTTAATGCGTAATTGATAAATGTAAGGGATAATGCTTAATGCATAATTTGTAATGCTTAAAAATTAATAAGGGGCTTTTACTCAAGTTTTTATGCACAATAGTTCACCTCTTTTTTAAAATATCCCTTTGTTTTGTAGACATGAACATGCAGCTAATATTTAAATAATAAAATTTTTTGGCCTTAAAGTTTTTCTGATTTAACAAAATAAAGACTTTTTAACATCATTTGTATTTGAATACCTAGGTTTTTTATTTTAGCATATGTTTTTTTAATTTGATAAATAAAGTTTATTCCGTACTATTTAAAAGAAATATGTGCACTTGCTCTTGGTCAAGATTTCATTCTTAGCACCCTTTTTTTTTTAACGTGATTTTAACAATGATCTTTTCCTAAAGTGCATAAAATAGTTAGCTTAGTTACCTTTTGCCGCGGGATTAAAAGTAGCACTTTAGTCCCTAGGATTATAATGTACTATTTGTAGGGTATTTAATTACCCTCAAATCAATGTACATCTCAATCCCACAAAGGTTGCAGTTCTAGCATAAATGCACCCCTAAAATAAATTTTGCGCTATGCGTGTCGCCCATCTTTAAACCGCCATGTTTCGTGTACCAACGACTTTATTTGAAAACACTTATTTTATTCGTCTCTCGATTTTAAGGAGATTAATGACCTAAGAAAAAAATTAAGCTTTTTGAATAAGTTTTTAAGTATTACTTAAGAATCACCAAACCTAGCACAGAGCTTGTGCCTACTTATTATAAAAATGTCTCGAAAGTGAGATATTTTCTTAAAGTACAGAAAAACACTAAAATATTTTCCATTGATCAGTGAATTGATAATGACTTTAAAATATCGTTTTATTCTGAATACATCAACATGTACTTAACAAAAATCGGTTAATAAATAACAAACTTATTTTTAAATACTAAAGCTCTTGGGTTAGGTAAAAAAACCGCAACTGAGTGCAGATTGGCGGGCGAAAAATCAACCAATCGGGAATATTTTTTTTGAAACACGGACAATTAAGTCTAGTTTGATTGCTGTGGGATGACCAGAACGTCAGATATAAGCGGTTGAAAAAGAAAAATAAAATCCAAGTTAGCGGCGCAAGGGAGAATATGGAGAATTCGCAAAAGACTCTTTCGAATAAGCAGCAAAACAAATTTTTGTATCACACCTATAAAATTTTCCTAGTTGCACAGAATTTACTTCCCAGCAAACATTGATCTGTGGGTACTTTACTAATATTGTAAAAAAGTGCCCAAGTGCAGCCAGATTTGATGGCAAAAAAACATTATCTAAGTATTTATCCAAACAAGTGATTTAAAATTATTTATTATAGGAAAGAAATAAATAAACTTTTAGATGTAAACATATATCATGAAAAAATATGTACAGAAAAGCAAGCATAGTATTAGTACTTTGATTTTAATAACAATAAAGCAAGAAACTATACATTATTTTTAAAAAAATTGTAAGTGAAGCCAGATTTAATGACAAAAAGCCCGACCGTAGTGAGGGCTACAACTCGCTGAGGGATTAAACGACATTTTAGTCGCGAGGTTTATATACTATTTTATGTACTTTAAGGAAAGATCTTTATTAAAATTACGTTATTTCTACCCCAAATGGTTTGTCAACTACAAGAAAGGGTGCTAAGAATGAAATCTTGGCCAAGAGCAAGTACTGTTTGGCTTGACTTTCTATAAATTTAATTATAATTTTCCAGGGATTAGTTTTTTTTTTATCCCTGAGGTATTAAATTTACTTGTAATTCCTAAGCTGAGGGATTAAATTTATTTTTAGTTCCTTAGGGATTCAATTTTCTTTGAATACCTTAGGGATTAAAAGTGCCACTTTTGTCCCTAAAAAGAGGGATTAAAAGTACCTATTTAATCCCTGAAGTGCATAAAAGTATTTGCAACGAATATGTACAAAAAATATAAAAAATCAGGCATAGTAAAGATGTTCAACGAAATGAAAATCACCAAGTATTGTACACAGCAATTGCATTTTGTTCGAAAATAGTTAGTTTGCGTGTATTGTGAATAGATGGCACTTATCGTTTTATTATTTTTTCTTTATAGAAGATACTATTATTATATAGAGTAGCGTAGCCAGAAATCAACTCTGAGGGGGGGTGGTTTCATTATTTAATAAAATTTAACTGCCTACCTATCGCAAATTTTTAAAAATTGGGTAGGTGCCTAATGCTTGAGCTCATGAACTGAAGGAAGGGGAAAGGGGCGGTTTAATAGGTGTTGAGTTAGTGTATATGAAACAAAAATACTTATTTTTATAAGCAAGTCTCATCTGGTCTCACTTGCAGGTTTTTTTCAAAATTAACACTTAGATGCGCCGCAGGAAAAATTTTGAAATTTTTTTTCTGAAATGCTATTTTTTTACGTGTTTATGTTGTTAAAAAAAATTAATTAAAATTAAACAAAATTGTAACAATATTTAATATTGGCATCGCGCGGCAGGCGAAAACTTTAACAAAAAGGAAACAAAAATTTCTTTAAAAATTTTGATCTCTTAGTTTTTTTTAAATATTTTTAAAAAGTATAGGTTAGATGCCAATAAGGGGTGGGTTGCGGTGGTATATATAGATTTGTTGCCAAATCATAAATGCGCCGCAGATGAAAATGTTAAGAAAAATTATACTAAGAATGAAGAAGAATAAAAAATTCCTTAGAATTAAACTAAAATTGTAAAAATTTTTAAAACACAAACCGGAGTAAATAAGGGTCAAAAAAGTGGGGGATCACGATTAATTTATTGTAGAACGAGTTAATAACCCCCAAACCCACACCCTGGGTACGCCACTGTTATACATATAGACAGCAACAAGTGTGAACTTGACTATTATTATCAAGACGTATAGAAACATGATGATGATACATCTGACGTCATGCGTGTTGAGAGAGGTACTTCTGTGAGACATTTCTAACTATCCCAAATAGGTCATTCTTGGGATGCCCCTGGAATGTATTTTTTATCCGCTTTGCGATGTAGGCCCAATGTATGTTTGCCGACGCATCGTTAGACTGTAGTCCGCCGTCGGACCAATGGTAAATTTTACTTTATGCTGACATCGGCACACCATCGCCGTACGATTAAGGTCCGATATGGTTTAACCACATCGTACTGGCCATCCGCCCATATAGCTGCTTAATTTGGTCGGTGTAACGTAGGCAAGCTGGTCTCGGCCCGACATCGGTAAACTATTCAAGTCCGACATTGGTTTCCTAAAGCGGTCCAACGTCGGCGATTGACGGAGGTCCATCGGTGGTAGCGGCCCGACAATGGCAAACCACAAAGGTCCGATAATGGGTGGATAATAAGGCCCCCAGTCGGTGATTGCTTGACACGATCCGACATTGGCAAACTACAAAGTCGGGCTGGTTTAAGTGGCGGAAGAGGTGATTCTTGTAGAGAAGTACCACCATATCTTGTCAAGTCCGCATTCTAGTTTTGAAATATCTTTGCTCATTATATATATAATATTAACCTCCACTGTACAGAGAATCCAGTAACATTAGCGCCATCTCTACATACAAGGTAGAAACTATTAAGCAGCTTAAAAATTTTAATGTAACGTACCATCGTCGGTCTTAAAGCAGATAGATTGCGTTTCGGCATAAAGTCGACTTAGTAAATCGGACCATCGTCAGTTGCCGATTCTCGACTAATCAAACAAAACTCCAATCGGACCATCGTCGGCCCTAAAGCAGATAAAGTGGTCGTCGGCATAAAGTCAACTATAGTGAATCAGGCTATCGTCAGTTGCCGATTCTCGACCGATTAAACAAAGTTCCAATCGGACCATCATCGACCCTAAAGCAGATAAGGTTTGCGTTGGCATAATGTCGACTACAGTAAATCGGACCATCGTCAGTTTCCGATTTTCGACCGATTAAACAATCGGACCATTACCGGCCCTAAAGTGGTGTCGGCATAAAGTCGACTGTAGTAATGTGGACCCACGAAAACTGAAAATCACAATGTGTCCAACATCGGGCCAGCATGAAGTAGTGTAGTTCTAATCGGAACGTCGCCGTCATCGGCCCTAAAACAGATAAAATGGGCGTCGGCATAAAGTCGACTATAGTAAATCTGGCCATCGTCAGTTGCCGATTTTCGACCGATTAAACATCGTTCCAATCGGACCATCGTCGGTCCTAAAGTGGTGTCGGCATAAAGTTGACTGTAGTAATGTGGACCTCCGTCAGTTACCGATTATTGTGCGAAAACTGAAAATCGCAATCTGTCCAACATCGGGCCAGCGTGTAGTCGCTGATGCCGACACACTGCCGACGTTGTCGACATTGGCCCTATTTAATGCCGACGATTTGTGTTTGCTGGGTATGTTGTTTTATTTCTATTTAATTTTTTTCTGAAACTACTTTCTACTTAGTACTAATACGTTAAGTTTTTACCATAAAGAAAGTACAAAGAAAATATTAAAGTGAAAGTATAACTTATTTTGTACTAAAAATATACCTGCAGGCCTTATGCCGGCCATTGTTCTAAATTAATACTAACTAAGTACTTTCTACTTAGTACTTTGTCGTTATTGGCAGCTTGGAAAGCCAGTACTTAAAAAGTACAATTTTTTGAATTCGTGTTTGCTGGGTTGTTTTAGATTGCTATGTTTCCTAAAATATTTATTTAAATCAATAGCACAGAAAGACACAGCACAAATCACGAGCAGGTTCATAAAACACGTGAATACCATTTTTTCTACCGTCCAATGTTCTCTTAGTTTTTTTTGTTGACAATATCCTTAGATTAAAAAGAGACAAGATATCTGGTTTAACAAAAACTCCTTGGCAAATAGTAACCACTGTTTAATTACAAATAAAACCAAAACAAAACAAAGGTGATAAATATCGATTATTTTCTATCCTATTAAAAGACGTTCACACGATTAGGCCAGTCAAATTAGGATATTTTAAGGAATTTATTCCCAGCGAGTTGGAAATCATTTTAGTACCTTTATTCGGTCCTAAATGTGTGTAATCTGAATTTGCACCATCCCACGTGGTGAGCTTAACTTTTGGTAGGCAAAAATCCGCAAAATTTTTGCACTTTTTGCTTGTAGCTGAAAAACGGTGCAGAAAACTAAATTCTGCGTCGAATGACATCCGTCAAAGTCAAACATCAAATTCGGTATAGCCGAAATCGAATGCTGAAAACAGGGAATATTTTTCATTTCGGTGCAAAATTACATTTACCTGGGGGACCATCTTAAGCGGCCCAAATATTTTCACACCGCTTCATTTTGTAGCCTTTTTATATCTATTTTGTTGCGATTAAATTAATTTTGCAGCCGATTTCGAGAAAACGCGACTTCCCCCCCCTAGCTTAACCGTTAAGCTAAGGGGCCACCCTATAACTTAAGTAACTGTCAAAGCAAGGAAGATCAAATAAACACAAATTTTGTAGCTAGGCTTGTTTGACGGAATCGCTGCAAAATTACATTTACCTGGGGGACCATCTTAAGCGGCCCAAATATTTTCACACCGCTTCATTTTGTAGCCTTTTTATATCTATTTTGTTGCGATTAAATTAATTTTGCAGCCGATTTCGAGAAAACGCGACTTCCCCCCCTAGCTTAACCGTTAAGCTAAGGGGCCACCCTATAACTTAAGTAACTGTCAAAACAAGGAAGATCAAATAAACACAAATTTTGTAGCTAGGCTTGTTTGACGGAATCGCATATAAAAAGTTTTCAAAATAATTATAGATTTTTTTCATTAATTAATATTGCAGCCGTTTTCCAGAAAACGGCTGCAGCTGCAATATTAATTTAGCCGTAACAAAATAGGTACAAAAAGGCTACAAAATGTAGCGTTGAGAATATTTGGGCCCATTATGATGGTCCCCCATCAGGTTAACCCGACGTCGCAAAATGTAATTTTTTACCGAAATGAAAAATTATCCCCGTTTTTAACATTCGATTTTGGCTATACCAATAAACCGCATTTGACGTTTTCGATGACATTCGACGCAGAATTTAGTATTCTGCATTATGGAATAGAATGGCATTTGCCGTCCCAACGCACCGTTTTTTAGAGACAAGAAAAAAACTAAATTTGGCGGTCTTTTGGCCACCAAAAGTTAAACTCACCACCTGGGATGGTGCAAACTCAGATTACTCACATTTAGGACCAAATAAAGGTATTAAAACGATTTTCAGCTCGCTGGGAATTAATTTCTCAAAACGGTTTTTTGCGACGTAATTAGACTGGCCTAGATACAGACAGAGAGTTCTGAGTCAACCACTTTTTGTCGTGATCGACTTGTCGTCGGGAAAGTCCGGCGGAGCGCAGTCCGTCAGATGATATTTTTATTGACATAAGCTTTTTCGTGTTATTTATTTTAAAATTTCAGGATGCCTTAAGCAGTTTGAAAGTCTTTTTAAAACCACATTTTGTCAAAAAACGTTTATAGTATATTTTTTTTACCAGTAGGAGAATATATCAGTGCATTTAAAGTGATATTTTGGAACAAATCATCCAATGTTTTGAAAACAAAGAGGGGGCAAGTGAAGTCAGTCAGTGGCGGTACATGCCGGTAGGTACACAAAAAATAATAAAAAGTTTATGAAATATACTTAAATCAGTAGATCCTTAGATTAAAATATCAACCAACACGTTAGATATTTTCGAAGGTTTTTTTTTATGAAGACGATAAAATAAAGCATACTTTTGATGAAGTAGTTAATGCGCAAAAGAGATATTTTCGAAGGTTTTTTTTATAAAGACTATAAAATAATTCACATGTGTTCGAGTTTGTAAGAATATTGAATTCCTACCTCTTATCAGAACATTAAGGTTAATTTATACTGCCGTCGTTGCCATCTGCGCTCGACATTCGAATTGATATTTGAATCTTCTGATTGATTTGAAGAATGGTAAGTTTTCCTTTGTTATGTTATTGAAAATGAATATCAAACCATATTAAACAAGATAATAAGTACATGTATTTAGGTTAAGTTAACCTTTATTTTGTTCATATTTTAACTTTTAGTGGTACCTATGGAATTTTTTGGGAAATTGCATAATAAGAATCTGATTCAACTGAAATTTAGCACACATTTTTCTAGCCGTTGATAATATAGTATATTTATCATACTGCTTATGAAACAAAAATGCTTTGCATATTTTTGAAAATTTTTCTTTATTTTCAGTAATTCTAAGACTTTCAAATAATTTTAATCATAGTTAAAATTTTGTACTAAAATCACAGTTGATGCCTCGCTTTGCTCAGATTACAAATTTTTTGCCTCGTGACAGTATATTATATAGATACATACCTACATTATTCTTAAACTTGCACATTAGGATAAGATGTACCAGTTTACTCCCTCTTGATATGTGTTGGGTTTGTTTTGTCAATAGCAGTAAACTTTAGCTAAAACTTAGCTCTTTAGAACAAGGAGTTAGTGATTTTTAGATGTATTACTTACTTATATTATTGTAGGTTATTAAGTCATGGATCACAAGAGCAAAAATTACAATGTTTTATCTTATTTATAAGTACCTACTTAAATTTTCTATTTCAAATAAAATATTGCTTTTGTCGCACTAAAGAAACATAAAATCATATAGTTTTACCTATATGTTTCCCATGTAAAAAAGGCCCCTATAACCACAGATTACCTAGGTCCTTTGTGCTATATAGAAGATTTTTAAATGGCATTTGCTTGAATGAGGAACATTTCACAAACACCATAACATCATTATTAGCTAGTAGGTAATATTATATTATTTTTCTTTATCCTTTCTTCTTGATGTTCCAGGTGATGTGAAATGTGTTTGTTTTAATATTTGTCATAATTTTATTGTATTGAAAATTGAAATTGCAATAAATCATATGCAAACTTTGTAATAAATTTATTTTGTAGATTTATTATTAGGGAGCTTCCAAAGCTCAAATTGGCAGATTTCATATTATAGTAAAATTTTAATAATATAGTTCATGTGTAAATTTATATTTAAGTAGGTACACGACTGGGGTGTTTAGTGCAAACAACAGAAAGGTAAACATTGTTCCATATAATAATATGACGAAAGTCTCCGTAAGTGTCAGGTATCTTGTCTCTTCTTAATCTAAGACAATATCAAATATATTATGGCTTTATGCTCATGCTGGAAAGAAAAAATGATTGTTTTTTTACAAGCCTAATTTTGCTCGCTGTCCGCAAACAGTTCAGCGACCAATTGTTTTTTTGTTATAGTTAATTGTATGTTTTCCTTTTTTTTTATTTTTTGATGAAGGTATTGAAATAGGATTTACAACTCGCGGCTAAAATTATGCGGTGCGGTCGTCTTTTAAAACCACGCTTGTAAAAAACTACTATTTTTAATGAATATACTGAAAATACGATGATTTAACCATATTATTTATATTTTTTTAAAAGCATGGCGATATATTGCTACCTATATATTTAGTTGTTAAACTTGAAAAATGAATATACCGTTTTCCTGGCCTACACTTCGTTTTGTTTATAATATCGTTCATATAAGGCATAGTGTAGTCTTTGATATAATTTTTGTTACAGTCTTAATCATAAAAAGGTTAAAACTACTGTTTCTTACAAATGTGTTCATGCAACGCTTTTTATTATGCTTTGTCGTAGGTTTAGTCACAGTCCTAAGGAAAAGTTGGCAACTTTCATCTTTTATAACTAAAATTACGACTATTACTATGACAAATATAAGTGCGCATGCGCGAGTTCCAATTTTAAGTATGGCGACCAACTAAGTGGCAGGGAATGAAATCAAAATTTTCAAAAATTTTATACAGGCAAATTAAAAGCAAAAAACAAGTTGGTAAGTGTTTTTTAGGTGCCAAAAAAAAAATTTTTGCTTGCTTAGTGGTTGTTATGACTATAACAAAGACAAGTATGAACAGTGAGCAATTTTTAAGACTAAAACTATAACTAACACTATAACAAAACAAAATACTAATCAAGTGAGTAAGCCTATGCCTTGTATGAACGATCCTTAAATGATGTTGTAACATCATTTATACGTATAGTATTACGCTCGAGGTTATAGTTTCAATTCTATGTAAGATATACGTGTTACGTATATTGTTAAAATCTTTAGTAAATACAGATAAAACAAATGTGAAAGCCTAACCTTCAAATTTCTGCCACAGACGGAAATCACAGGCTCGATTTATCGAAAAATCTCACTTACTAGTATTCATCACAAAACACTTTTTTTGATATTCGCGCACAGTCCTACATCTACGTCGAAACAATACTACAACAACAATGAAAAGGTATGAGAGATAAGTATGTGTTTAAATTTGTTGGAATTAAAAATAGGACAACTTATAGCTTTTTAATTTATACTGTTAAAGCAACTAACTATAAAGTGGACGTAAAGAAATCTAGGAGTGGAATAAAATAAATGAAATTTGTCAAGCACACATTTGATTTTATCTAAATATTGGCAAAGTACTTAAAATAATAATGAGAGCGAACATTTTATTTGAAAAAATAAAGCGTTATTGTCGTCACAGAAAAATATTTGCTCACATGGAAACCCTTTTGCTGCAACATCCAACAGGAAAAATTCTGATAAAAATATATGACGGGTTTTTACGGAATACACTTTACCCTTTCATTCCTGAAACTTCCCACTTTCCTTTTCTGACGTCAGAACCGCGAGATTTCTGAGTGGGAAATCTACTTATTTTTTATTTCACATTTTCCCTTTAAATTTATTTTTACCTCCCCCAAAACCCCCCCTCCAATATTTTTTTTCCAAGACCTCCCCCCCCTAAAAAAATGGACTTTAAAAAGTTTACTTAAGGAAAGGTCGAAAAAAGTGCGGGACAGTGTGGGGGAAAAAATGGAAAATCGCCGTTGTGGCGTCAAAAATCGGAATTGTAAAATAGGCCTTGGTTAATTTCTCAAGGCAATCCTGCTGAAGTCAATCATACTCGTAGCCCACCTATCCAGGCCCATTGCACCCACGTACCTACCTACTATACAGACCGCTTCAAGCTACTGCGAACATAGAGGGAATCCAATTTCCAATTTACTCTCCGTGCCGTACGACCGAGGTGGATTCGAAGCACGCTGCAGTGTTATCTTTTGGAAATTCATTTTGTTTTTATTATTTTGTTTTATTTCTGCCTTGCTCGAGAAATAGATGGGTAAGTTCTTAATTGAAATAATACATTTTTAAAACTAAAAATGGATGTCTACGAAGTTGCCGAAAAAGTGCAGATGGTCAAATCGTCATAACCCAACACACGTTCGATATTGGTCGAGGGAAAATTTGCATTTGTATTTTGACGTAAGAACACAGTATCCCCAAAAACTAAATGTTTGGGGGGGGGGGGTATTGTAGGGGAACACGTAATTGGGCCATTTTTTATTAACGGCAATTGCAATTTGAATGGTCCTAGATACTTGGATCTTCTGCAGCAGCACATTATTCCAACTGCTAGGTGTAAGATTTGGTGAAACATGGTTTCAACAAGATGGTTGTTCCGCTCACAATGTTGGCCTTGTTAGGGAATATCTTGATAATGTATTTCCTAATCGGGTTATAAGTACACGGGGAACTATTTTATGGCCAGCTCGATCTCCCGATCTTGCTCCTAATGACTTCTATCTGTTTTTGAAGAAGCTTTTCAAATTATCACCCCTAACATGCTTGGAAACGTTGGAAGGGGTTTTTATAGTAGGCTCGCATATTGTCTAGCCGAGCAAGGAGGACTTTTCGAACATTTGCTTTAATTTTTTTTTGACTGGGAGAATCTTTTTGGTTTTTAGAATGTATTATTTTATTTTGAGAACTTGCTTTTATTTTGTTTCTCCTTATTATTTTCATTGTAACACGTCGTCACTGATAAATCTGAGCAGTTGCCAATAAAACGCTCTTATTTATCAGTGACAAAAAATAAGAAAATTACGTTATAAAAATTTGCGTATTTATTGACCAAATTCCGGTTTCATTGCCTACGCTCCACACAGCACCGTGGTTAGAGGCGTACTAAATACAAGGCGAACGGCAGCGAATGGCGATCGGAAGCCTGAGTGTTGGTTGCTTCACTGATAGGCGTGCGGTGTCTCTGCATGTACGTACACTGGCAAATTAGACTTCTTTCGCCCTATGTTCGCAGTAGCTTGAAGCGGTCTGTATACTATATACTACTACTATAAAAAAAGCACAGTTTAGCCGCGAGTTGTTAACATAATTTTTTTAATACCTTTATCAAAAAATCCAAGAAAAACAGGAAAATACTTTTAAAAATTTCGAACGAAGAGCACTTCTGGCAACATACCAACTTTACCCTATAAATCAAGGCGGCTGGTAAATGAAATAAGGTTTCCATACCGACGGGCCTTTTTTGACTTTGACAGTTTAATATTTTGACGATGTTTTTAAGTGATTTTTAGTAAATACTTGGTGAAAACTGACGGCAATGGCTTAATTTTTTGGTAAGAATAATTAGGTTTTTTTAATATTACTATTTTCCGCTATTTTTAATTTCGGATAAAAAACGGACAGAAATCTTTTTTTGCACCCGTGATAAAAAAAAACGGTTTTTTGCATCGGTAATCAAAAAAGCCATGTTTTAGTTATCTGCAGACAGTTACTAAAATCATGTTTTTGATGAAGTTATGAAAAAAAATTGTTTAATTGAATTTCTTTTTTAACAAGCTTTCCAAAAAGGTACCACAAGTGGTACCTCCTCGTGAAAAAAATGTTGGTAGATCCTGGGCCTTCAGTGAGGGACTCCCCCCCAAACAATTGACAAACAAACAAGCTTTTTAAAATGTGTGCGTTAAATTTATTTTTTAAGAAGCTTTCCAAAAAGGTGCAACAAGTGGTACCTTTTTATTTAAAAAAAAGAGTTGGTGGGCCCTGGGCTTTCAGTTGGGGGCCCCAATTTTTTTTTATCATGGACGGAAAGTCCGTAAAATACCATTAAAGATTCGTTTTAAACTTTTTTTAAAACCTCTTCCCTAAAGTCGCTAGAAGCACCGTTCCATTTAAAGAATCCACCCTGTATATATATTTACATAGACAGCGAGATGTTTTTAAATTGTGGAATTAAATATTAATATCAGAAAGTTTGGGAACATGATGTGATACATCTAAGAATAGTTAACCTCTTCCAACGTTATGCGGGTTGGGATTTCACCTCAATGGAACTTCTGTGGGACATTTGGGCAATCCCTGGGATATTTCGTATATCCCGAAAGGATCAATCTGGGGATATCCCTAAGATCTACTGTGAAATTATGTTTTATTTAATTATTTTTTGCTGAAGCTACTTTCTACTTTGTACATAAATGCGTTATGTTTTATTATGAAAAAAATACATAGAAAATATTAAATTTTTATACTAAATATCTATCTGTTGGCCCTACGCAGGTCGTTATTCCAAATCAAAAGTAACTAAGTACTTCCCACTTAGTACTTTGCCGTTATTGGCAGCTCAGAAAGCGAGTACTTAAAAAGTACTATTTTTTTAAATTCGTGTTTGCTAAAAAAGCAAATTTTCTGAGGATTTCGGTATCAAAAACAGAAGATCGAGCAAAATGTCTTCCAAAAAAATAACTAAGTGAAAGATTTTAATTTTTCTATTTAATTTTTTTAATTGAATATGAACTTTAGTGAAAATGGCGACTCTAACGCCCAAGGGGCATTTTAAGATTAGTAAACCAGTACCAAAGGAATGCTGGGCTTGCATTAGGCTGTTACTTTTTTTTATGACGATGGCCTATTGTAGTTGTATTGACGGTCTCACGGATTGGGATATTGATGGTCTATGTCAGTCATGCCGGCAGAAAATAGCGGAGTCCCGGAACGGCATCTTTATTGGCCCGAGGGGACATTTTCGTACTTTTTTTGGATCCCATAAACATATTGTTAAAAGGCCATTAATATGACTGTCCATGATTCTGCAACAAGCCAACAGTGAGCCGTAGTAAATTGTTTACTGGGATATCAAATCCTTGTTATCAGATCAAACATTGATTAACCGCCATATTTTTTTTTATTATATCGATTTTCAGTAATTTCGGAAGTTCATAAACAAAAGGAAAATTATATTTAATAACATTTAATCAATGTTCTTTTAATTTTAAATTGTTAAAAAGTGTCTGAAAGGCGTCGGCTAACCTGGGGGACCCATCATAAGGGGCCCAAATATTTTAAATGCTAACTTTTGCAGCCCCTTTCTAGCTATTTTCTTACGGTTAAATTAATTTTGTTGGTGTAGCCGTTTTCGAGAAAAGCTGTCCTGCTAGAGCTAGAAAGTTCAAATAAACCCTAAATTTTGTAGCTCGACTTGTCCGTAGGGATCACATATTAAAAGTTTAAAAAATATTTCTAGATTTTTTTTATTAAAAAAAAACTATTTTTCTGTTTTTACATAATGTTTAACTTGTTGTGGGGCTTTTTTGTATTTTAAAAAATTAGAACGGCACACTATGGTCTGAATGATCGAAATATGCTCCAAAAGTCTCAATTTTCAATCTTATAAATAAGGCATTTTAAGTTGCCTATATTATCACCTGATAAGCCCTTCGTTAATTACAAATAATTATTTGACTAAAAATCAAGTATAGGCATTGCTTTTTTAAAAACAACAAAATGAATCTCGTGTCCGCAAATAAAAATTAAAGTAACACTCGTGGCATATCGGAAAGCGTTTTTGTTTCTCAATTCATTACGACCAGGCCACGGCCTGGGCACTCGTAGTTCCTGCACCGCTCGTGGGTAGCGCTAGTGGTCATTTTATCTGTCAAAAAAATTGTTTTTTTTTTCGAGATTTTTCCCGCCCGTTTTCTTTGCGCGTCATTGAAGTTTTGTGCAAATTATTCTTGATTTTTTTTGTTTCAACAATCCAGTTCTTCGAGAAAAGACTTTTATAAACCTTTCATTATTGACGAAGTGATTTTTGAAAGTTGCAAAAATGCGTTGTTTTGTGCCTAGTTGTGAGGTTAATTCAAGACCCTTTCATAGATTTCCGACGAATGCTCAAGTAAGTGTCCCGTATTTTAAACCTTTATTATGATTTGTTCAGCAATAAGCTATTCTTGCATGTAAAAAACTGTAGGATGTGGGCTTTCAAAGTTATTTCCCCAAGTTGCTTAACCTAACCTAGAGACCCTGTACCTAAGGCTGGGTTTATAGACGCAAATAAAAATAAAAGATGAGCTTATGGGAAATAGGTGTAGGCGTTTATAGAGCAGAAATAAAAGTAAGAAATTGAAATAAAAAGATGAGCAACTTTAT
The DNA here is from genome assembly GCA_963921995.1 of Oxystoma pomonae. Taxonomy (NCBI): domain Eukaryota; kingdom Metazoa; phylum Arthropoda; class Insecta; order Coleoptera; family Brentidae; genus Oxystoma; species Oxystoma pomonae. The sequence continues at coordinate 84,311,950 of OY998166.1, read as the reverse complement.
TTTTATCTAAAAATGGATTTTTGCCTGCTGCATTGATGCACATAACCTCACTCACTCACTCACTTGTTGCCATTTAAATGGGCGTTTTTTCGGGTTTTTACATTTCTTGGTTTGCTTTTGGCAGATATTTAAGAAAACAGTATAATGGGGTCTAGTTTAATTAATTCAATTCACTTTTGTTTGCATGTGCAGAAGCTGTGTGCTGATTGGTTCCAAGTTATTTTTTTTCTTCCCTATTTTTATTTGGCTGTATAAACTAACATACAGTTAGTGCTTCTTTTGTGTATCAGCAATACTTTCATTTACATTTTACTTTTTTTAAACCTTTTTCTAAACGTATACAAAGTTACAGCAATTTTACATTTTTTCAACATTGAAAATCATGTAACAGACATTGCTTAGTGGGTTAGCACTAAAATGAGTTGGGTAAGCTTGCCGTGCACTGAAACTGACATTTTTTGGTTAGGTTATGGAAGATTAACCCAACTCATTATCATGCTTAAGCATAATAATTTTCCTTGTGTCTTACTGCATAACTCTTACCACTTATCTTACAGAACTCTGAATCTGCCTTCACGTTCCAGTCATGTTCTATAAAGTAAGAATTATGAAATATAAATTATTGAATTCTTACTGTCTACTATAGACAACAGCATATTTCTATGATAATTTATTTTTTCTTCTAAATCAAATCAAATCAAAAGTAGTCTGAATACTTGGTACACATCCACAAAGCCATGCTTATAATAAGTAAATAACTTAAGTGTAATAAAAGTCACACATTCAATCAATCAATCAATCAATAGGTCGAATCCAGTCGCACATTTTTTAAAAAGAGAATAATTCATACATTTTTAAAATAACATTCAAAATCAATTTCTAAAATAATTTTTAAGATGATATGATATTTAAGTACAATCTCATCAGTCATCTTACTTCTTGCTTTACAGAACTGCTGCACTTTCCTGAAGCAGAACTATGTATTATAAAAAAACTAAACCTTAAAATTATTAAGTTTTTTAGCACATAACATATCAAATAAGATAAAGGTTGTGTTTGATATGTGTGGTAACATAGGTATGTTATCTGTAGCAAATATTAATTCTTACTTTTTATTCAAAAATATGTCCAAACATAAGGTTTCACAATTTGCCCTATTTTTTATTTCAATATTTATTTTAAATGTTTTATTAAATTATTCCATTTTTTTTAAATTCCAAAATCAATAATGTAGTTTATTCGTTACTTTAAGAATATTATTTTGTACACAATATGAGATTTATCCTAGGTTTTACCTAAATCAAAAAATGTGTAGATGTTCTTGTTTTTGGAAGGCAGGATTGGGTGTACAATTCCATAAATTTTAAAAATAATTTTGTATATAATATAAGTTAATAGTTTTGTTTCTTTTTTAGGGTACTCATGAATGGCTTCTTGCTATTGGGCGGCACTCTTGGCTAGGACAGAAAAAGAGTGGATGCAATCCCAACTCTGCATCTCGGGGTGGCTGATCCACAAGTTGTTGGCAAGGACTTAGTGGAAAAGACAGTTGGTGCGCATAAAGAGGTGGTTGTGACACAAGAAGATATGGTTGTGGCATGAAGAGGTGGTTGTGGCACATGAAGAGGTGGTTGTGGCACATGAAGATGAGGTGGTTGTGACACAAGAAGATATGGTTGTGGCACATGAGGAGTTGGTTGTGGCGCATGAAGAGGTGGTTGTGGCACACGAAGAGTTGGTTATGGATCAAAAGGAAGTTGTGCAAGAAGCACAATCTTTGCATAAGGATATTTCTAACACGACATAGCCGCAGAGGGATCACACAAAAACTAAGTAAACAGGCAATTTATAAAAACCTAAAAATTATCAATTAAAATTAATCAGTTCAAATGTTATATGTATGCCAGCAAGTTATTTTTGGCTTATGGAAGACCCTTTTTAGGTCTTTATAAATTGCCCTTTTGCCCAGCTTTTGTTTGATAAATAATGAATAAAATAATCCCAGGGAACAGTTATAGCCGATTACCCTGTGCAGTGTTGGTAAAAGAAAAAACACTTAAGAAAATAGTGGTTTAATATTATTTGTGATTAGTATTTGTTATTATCCTTTATTATTATACTGTAGATAACTATAACAACTAATAAAATATTAAAAACATATTTGTCTTTTATTTACAAAATAACGTTCGAACTGTTTTAAAGACAGCATTTCTTGCTGTCTTTAAAACTTCAACTTATTTTTTTTTTAATTAAAAAAATATATAAGAAACCTCTAACAGCCTGCTTTTAAATTTCCCGCCAAAATACTTAACGCGCAGCGAGGCGCAACTGGCGCCGCAGACGACCGGTGCACGAACTATTGCGTCAGCTGTATTCTGGGAGTGGCCTATCTTAAAATTTTTTATATTAATAGTATTTAATCTTTGGACCAGGCCTCCAAAGTCTAATGGAGAACTAAAAAGCCGAAATTTTGGCTTTTTAGTTCTGCGCAACAAGCCTCCTCCGGAGCGATGGCTTGCTGATGCCTTAAAATTAAGGCCACGTAGATGAAGCTCCAATCGGAGGCGGTGCTGCTGTGAACGTTACCTCTTTTAAGAGTCATGTTACGGTGACCTTATACTTTTACAAGTTTCTTCTTTATTACCTGCTGAAAGGTACCGGATTCTGTATTTACGGTCTTCTGCACTTTTCAATTTTGATGTTTTTGTTTCTCGGTTTATTCGACAGGTGGCGCACACAGGTACTGCGTCTCCTCGGATTAAAAACTTTTCGTTCTAAAGTCGAGAGGTGTGCATGGTGCCTGTGTAGCTTCAACTGACAGGTACAATCCTGTGACTCCCTGATGATTCCTAATAAGGATGAAACAGATCTGTAGGTGTCTGGATTCTCCATTAGACTTTATTTTGAAAGTTGGTGTTAGTCAATAACATGGGTTTATGGCCTAAATGTGATAGAAGATATGAGCCGTGAAAGAACGTATTTCTGCTAAACACATACGGAAAATTTTTCCCGTAATTTGTAAGGTACTTTGTAGATTTTTGTAATTGGGGTGTCATTTGGAAGGTACTTGAAATCTGCACAGGGGCGTATCCAGGATTATATTTTAGAAAGGTTTTGATTATCTGGAAAACGATTTTTTTCAAGTCTGGTGCTTAAACTTTATTTTGTCCTGTTTTCGCTGATAGTTTTTTCGCAAGTTTGGCCTCATTTTAAAGGTAATCAAATACGCTACATGGGTTTATCTAAAATTCTATCTTAGAAAAGTCATAAACACTCGGAGAGGTCCATGTAAATTATTACAAAATGTAATAATATTCATCTTATTCAAATGGATTGAGATATATACAAGAGGTTAGGTAAGTGGCTTTGACTTTTCTTTGAAAAACAATTAGGAGTATATCTATGTAATTATCATTGAAAATTGTTTTTTGTTTTAGAAAGCTACTGCAGATTGAGGAAACACAAAACTTTGTTTTATTAAAAATAATTATGCATAGTATTAAAGAAGTATTCAGTGTATGAGTTTTGTTTGAAAATTAAATTACTCACTAGGTTTTTGTGCTTTCTAATGTCTGTCTGTCTGATACTGTTTTTCTCTGATAAAGAATCCAAAATGATTAAATTAAAACAGTCAACACGAAAATATTCCCACCAAACCCAATCTAATACCAAAACTTGGCCCATACTCAGTGGCGTATGCAAAAATTTTGTTTCTATGGGGGGCTTGAGGTGTCTGGGGGGACTTAAGTAACATCATAGTTTAAGATGACAATTTATTTTTGATTTTTGGGAGAGTTTAATCTTTGGGATTCAATATTCATTAGATCTAAAAGGAAAAAAACCCTAAACCCAACCCTGCATACGCCACTGCCTATACTTTTAAGGAGTACTCACTTCATTAATTATCTGAGATAAAAAATTTTAATGTAAAATATAGAGTTGGTTTAACATTTTTCTTATTTATTGAATTTTTAAAGCCCATGCCCCCTCTCAAATTATATTCTGCCTACGCCCTTAAATTACCTTTTAAATACGACTAACCCTTAAAAAAATCACCAGAGAAAATAAAACACAAAAACGTTTTAGTCTCATTTACGTATTTTTTTAAAAATTATCTTTCCCAAATACTAAAGCACCACTAACTTATAATCCTGGTTACGCTTCTGTGCAAAGTACTTTTCAACTTACGAGAAGAACTCTCCGTAGGTTTTTAGTAGACATACGATCTTTCATAACTCCTATCACAGACATACGATCCTCATAGAATTTAATTTTTTCGCCTAAAGTACAATATCTTCAAAATATTAAAAAATGGTTTACAATCACGGTAGGCCATAAATCCATGTTATCCGTGCGGGATTCTTTAATGAATATATTTTTCCTAATTTGAACGAGATTTTCTACAAAAACGAATTAAACAAATATTTTTTTATTATGAATGATAATCAAGAGGTAAGTATACCACTTTGGTCATAAAAATTATATTTGGCATATTTTATTCTCCATTTAAAAATAAATAGAAAAGAAGGTGCATTTTTTTATTATCATTACTATTTTTTTTTATTTTATTAAACCTACCAAAATTCAGTAACTAAATGTAACAAAATTTGTATACTATTATTTACTCTGTCGTGTTTAGTTTAATGTGCTACATAAATTTCTTGCAAATATTTGCAGATTTGGCACATTTTTGTTTTTTTTTTTGTTGACTCCCAATACACATTGGAGAATATTAAAAACCTAAATATTACGGACGAAATTATAATATTATTTTATAAATTATATTATTATAAATATTATTATTCGCAGTCAAATCTAGCAGAAAGGTGAAGAAAAGTAAACAAATCATTTTGAAAATAAATATTGTTTACGGTTACTTTGGTGATGATGCTGCAGAATCAAGGAATAAACTTTACAAAGAAAATCGTTTGCGTCAAGTAGAGTAAATAATTTAGATATTTGCCGAGGTCTGGATACCTCAGATCCTCTTATTTCAAGTGCAACAGGCAGGCAGGTCAGTAAACACATAAAAAAAATAAATCAAGAGCTTACTGTCTGATCAACTAGCAAAAACATGGTTTTACTCACCGGGGGTCCTATGCTGCCCTCATATCATTCATACAACATCATCTGGTCATAATCATCTTTTCATATCTTATTTCAATTTAATACCGGTGTTTAGTTGTTATTAGCTAATTATTCTTTATTCGACATGTCACCCTAAAATTAGTAGAGGGGCTTCCGCCGGACGCTTCCGTGAAGTGATAGGGTTGCCCTTTATAGTAACCCTTTCACCTTTATGTATCATTCAGAAAGCATGTAAGAACCCCTCAGGCTTACAAGTACCAATCTGAAGGAACGCCGGCGGGCACCTATGTCCCCAGGATTTTTCCATTAGTAGTGCTTCGCCATATTGCCTACACTACTAGAATACATATCATCTAGTGGTCCGCCATTTTGCCTACACTAGTCACTATCACATCATTTCACTTTCTACATATCAACTCATTATTATTCTCTCTTTATTAATTCAGACTCTATGATTTAATATAATTAAAAATGAACAAAAGCTCTTTTCTCGTCTATGACCGAGACTCAACTGTCTTTTAAAAACAAATCTTAACCTTTCCATTGCCTTCTAGCCTGCCCCGTAAGCAATAAATATTGTAAATCAAGTATTTAAGTTTCAAAAGGATTTTAGATTATAATAATGAAAACAATAAAAGTACGAATATATATTTCTGACTACCTAAATACTAACTAACAGGTTAAAATAAAAGTGAACGTCACAGAAGCTTGTTTAATAAATTAACCAAATTTGAATATTGTAAATCTGGAAAATATTTTAGCTCGGGAAAATTTAAATTTACAATCCGAAATTTTGTTATATGTTCTTATTAAATAAATTTAATTGCTTATTATTAAAAAAGCTGCTTTTATATACAGGGTGTTTTATCATTGAATGACAATAATTAAGGCGGTAAATCTGTGTATGATTTTAAGTTAAAAAGTTTATTAAAACATAGGTCTGTTTTCGTTTTATTTTTGTTTCTTTATATGTAAGAGTATGGTGATATAGAAGTAGATATTCGTTCCCAGCAAACACAAATCGTCGGCATTGAATCGGGTCAATGCCGACAACGTCGGCAGTGTGTCGACATCGGCGACTACACTCTGTCCCGATGTTGGTCAGATTGCGATTTTCAGTTTTCGGTCAATAATCGTCACCTGACGGAGGTTCACATTGCTACACTCGACTTTATGCCGACACCGCAATGGTCCGATTGAAACTTTGTTTAATCGATCAAAAATCCGAAAATGCCGAAGCCCACTTTATTTACTTTAGGGCCGACGACGGTCCGCTTGGAACTTTATTTAATCGGACGAGAATCGGCAATTGACGATGGCCCGATTTACTATAGTCGACATTATGCCAACGCAAACATTATCTGCGTTAGGGCCGATGATGGTCCGATAGGAATTTTCTTTAATCGGTCGAGAATCGGCAACTGACGATGGTCTGATTTACTATAGTCGACTTTATGCCGACGGCTAGTTTATCTGCTTTAGGGCCGACGACGGTTCGATTGGAACTTTGTTTAATCGGACGAGAATAGGCAACTGACGATGGCCCGATTTACTATAGTCGACATTATGCCAACGCAAACTTTATCTGCTTTAGGGCGGATGATGGTCCGATTGGAACTTTCTTTAATCGATCAAAAATCGGCAGCTGACGATGGCCCGATTTACTATAGTCGACTTTATGCCGACGACCACTTTATCTGCTTTAGAGCCGACGATGGTCCGATTGGAACTATGTTTGATTGGTCGAGAATTGGCAACCGATGATGGTCCGATTACGTCATCTTAAAATTTTTAAACTGCTTAATAGTTTCTTCTTAGTATGTAGAGATGGCGCTAATGTCACTATGTTCCCTGTACATAATATTATATATATAATGAGCAAAGATATTTAAAAACTAGAATGCGGACTTGACAAGATGGTGGTACTTCTCTACAAGAATCACCTCTTCTGCCACTTAAACCAGCCCGACTGGTTAAGCACCCGCATTATCGAAACTTTGTAGTTTGCCAATGTCGGGATGCTTTAAGCTACCACCGATGGACCTCCGTCAATCGCCGACGTTGGACCGCTTTAGGAAACCAATGCCGGACTTGAATAGTTATCGATATCGGGCCGAGACCAGCTTGCCTACGTTAGACCGACTAAATTAAGCATTTATGGGCGGATGGTCGGTACCATGAGGTTAAACCATATCGGACGTTAATCGTACGGCGACGGTATGCCGATGTCAGCAAAAAGTAAAATTTAGCATTGGTCCGACGACGGGCCACAGTCTAACGCTGCATCGGCAAACATACATTGGGCCTACATCGCAAAGCGGACAAAAAATACTGCTGGTCCGATATCGTAAATCGACGTCGTGCCGATGACGACAAATTCGGCAATCGACATCGGACCGACGAAGGCCCGAGGGAACCGTGTTTGCAGGATTCTTTATTGTTTTACTTAAAAACAGTTTAAAATACCAAAATAAGTCAACAGATTGTTTTCTAAAAAAATAAAGTGCCATTAGGAAAATATTTTTTGCATTTGAAAAAAAACAGTGGCGTATAATTTTTTTATGTAAAATATTCAGGTTTATATTATTCAGAGCGCCACTGATTAAAACTAAAAACTCATTTTCTTTGCGAAAGATATGTCCCTACGCCTACCAACCAAATTTTTTAAAAATAACTAATTTAGTTTGGAAGCTATTAAAAAAGTAAAAAATAACCCACTGTTTATTAAAAACAGCCTTTTTTTCTCAAAATTTTCACAGATATTTTACATTTATTTACGCAATTATTTCGTCTTATTTTTGTTGAATTTAAAAATATAAAGCTTTTGTAATAAATCAATTTTTAATAAAGTACTTGTGGCGCAAATAATAGTACTTCAAACTATAGAGCATAGACGGAAATGCAAATTTTGTCTATAATCCAACAATAGACTGTTGCTCTAACCCAACCAAAATGGTGGCTCCTCAGCTTAACCGTTAAGCTAGGGGGAGACTGGTTTCTTGGAAACGACTGCAGCTACAAAAATAATTTTACCGTAACAAAATAGCTACAAAAAAGATGAAAAAATACTATTTAAATTGAAGAAGTATTCCATTGGTGGAGGGATTTCAAATAAATGAAAAAGCTTTGGTCATTCTCCACTGTTTTACTGAAAAATCACCAAACATGTTTCAACAGTATAGACTGTCATCTTCAGGGGTGTACTGAAAGAACTCAAGAAGACTTATTGTAAAATTGATATTTGATATTTGTAAAATTTATATGTGAAAAACAGTTATGCTTGGTCTACCCATCCATCAGACACAAGCACAGTGCCAACCATCCAATGGGAAGATGGAAGAAACGCACAAAGGAAGGCCACCACCGAGCCAGTGACCCAACCATTGGACAGACCAAGCATAACAAAAAATTGCAAGTTTGAAATTGAAAGAAAAGAATTGAAGTTATGAGGTGGCCCCTCAGCTTAACGGTTAAGCTAGGGGATCGCGTTTTCTCGAAAACGTGCCTATTTTCTCGAAAACAACTACAGCTACAAAATTAATTTAACCGTAACATAGCTACAAAAAAGCTACAAAATGTGGCATTGAAAATAATTGGGCTCCTTATGATGGTCCCCCAGGTTAACCGAGTTGTCTTAAAGTCTTTTAAAATGTTTAAAGTTGTAGTTACAATCTGGGGAATTGTTTTTAGCAACACTGTACGGGAAATCAATTTAACTATGTCGACCTGATTTTTTTGCAGAATTTTACATCATTGAATTTGTTTTCCATGGCAACGCGGAGACCTTATTTATGTTTATCCACAGTGGGACACCAGAAATTTTTAGCACCGGGTCAAAAATTTGGGGTTAGGTTACTCATTTTAACTTCGCGTTCTACGCCGCTAAAAAACCAAGTCAAATACTAAAATAAAAGAAAACCATTTATTGCAGAACTACCTGCTCAAAAAACGCTACCCAACTTGGTAAATAACTTTGTGTAATGTTTAGGGTTGCATTTACAGGTGCATTTATAATTGAATTGGAAACACTCCCGCTATCTGATACCGACAACAGGTTAACTTAAAAGCATGCAGATTTAAAAATCGGCTACTGGCGCTTGACGAAATAATCGTATTCTATTTTAAGCAGGAGCGTCAACGACTAGCAAGACTCTAAATGGAGCTTTACTGACCTGCAATGTTTTGTTAGTACTCAAGTATCCGTGTGTTTTTGAAACTGAGCTTCTAAAATCTATCCTTTGCACTCCAAGATTTCACTAGTACACCTGCACATAACTATGCCACAATAATTTAAATTTAAAAAAAGGGTTGAATAAAAATAAAAACAAAATTATGTGGGGTTATGGGCGCCGAATGTTTCTATGCGAATTCCTAGTAATCCCAGCAAGCCACTAAAGTTCTCTTGGTTCATGTTCTGTCACAGCCACTTCCACCGACTTTTTTTTAATGGTCCTTTAGGCTAAAGGACCTTTAAAGTACCTTTAGCGTATTTTGTGTCTTGCACCGACATTAATGGTCTTTTAAACCTTCTTTAAAGGAGCATTAACTAACTGGCCAAATCTGGTCAATTAAACGATCTTTAAAGCTCAGTTAGCTCTTTTGAGGTTAGTTTTGCGACCCACTTTTCATGGTATAGTTTTTTTTTTCAAAACGCAAGAAAAAATAAAATTCATAAAATGTTATTATGGAATATGTAAAAATTATTGAAGATGAGGTGGTAGAGGATAATCTTTGAAGATGATCTTGAAATATTGGATTTTGTTAATTTTGGCTTCCCTCGAAGGTGCCTCGAAGATTCAAGTTAAAACACGTTGAGGATCAATTGGAATGTCCAGATGACAGGTAGGTACTTACTTAGTCAATGTTTGACACGGGATGAGGGGGGGGGTTAAAAGTTGGTTAGCAAAATGTTTATAATTGCAATTGTTCTTGTTTATATACATTAGATGCATATTTTTCCCAACACTCTGATTATCTTCCAGGATCAGTTATTATTTTTTATTAAATGATTTTTAGCTAGTATTGATCAAAACTATAATAATCCAGTGTTTATAAACAAGCTTCTCCAACAGCTCCCTAAATGAATGAATGATATATCATATAAACTGTGACTGTTTCAGTTGTCAGTAAATTATAGTCCACTCCTTACCTACTTTTTTTCTTATTTTTAGGAGACAGTGGATATGGTCTTTCAAATTACCTCCTGACACCTTTAGCAAATCCAATTACACCAGGTGAACAACTGTATAATGAAGCCTTAATTCGAACAAGAACTTCAATAGAACCTACATTGTGGATCTGGAAACGTCGGTTTCCAGTTATGGTTTATGGGCTTTGCCTTATACTGGACACAGTTCTGACAATAATAGCAGCTTCTTCTGTGCTTCATAATATTGCCAAAAAAAATGAACGAGCCAGAGCCCCCAATACCAGAAGATATAAACAAGGAAGAATATTAAATTATCTTATGCAAACTCAACAAATTGAAATGTATGGTCAAGACCACCAATGCCATAATGTTGTGCAGAATGGAAATTATTTATTATGTACTAATTAAAAAATAAATTTCATTTCTTAGGCATAATTATGACGTACAAAAAAGGAGCTGTGCATTTTAGGGTTTTACATTTGCTGTTTTTTTTTAATTGTTAAATGTGATTAATTTTTTGGTGGTTTTTTTAATATAGGTATTAGGTAGTAGGTTTAATATAGGTGCCAGACCACGCACTTTTTGCTCAAAATAAACAAATAATAATACCGCTCGATTGCAAAAGGCCAAAGAGGCTGAGACAAAATAAATTGTAACAAGAGGTAAATAAGTACAACTCTTAAATACTACTACTAATAGTAAAACCCTGTGAAAAACAGTAAATTTTTTCTTATCTAGCAAAATAACCATTTTCAGTAACCACAAATCTCCTTTAAGGCGCAAAAAAAAACTAATAAAATGCAAAAACGTCAGATACCTTTCATGTAATATGTGACACATTCAAGATAGATTGGTTTCTCCTAAAGCTTCATATAGATGAATATATTTAATTGAATTGTCAAATGTGACCAAATAGTGTTAAAAAAAATCAGCGAGTACTTCTATTTTTATCTCCAGGTTTTTCTTCTGGAGTTGATGCTCTTTGTCAGTATGTAATGCTTCTCTTTCCAACTTTTTTAGGGTGTTGTCAGCAATCATGTTCTTTTTGTCCGCTAAGAAGTCATATTTCTCTGCTAAGGTACCCTACAATAAATTAAACACCAAACTAGATATTTGCCATATAAAGGATTTAATAATAATAAAATTAATAATAATAATATTAATAATAATAATAATAAAAGATTCTCAAATATTTTAATTGGAATGGCAAGGATTGAAGCGATTAATTAAGTGCATCAAAAATTTGTCATAGATGGATCTTTCAATATATATATGTATATATATATGTATATATATATATATATATATATATATTTATCTGATGTTAAACTGGAGAGTCTATAATTAAGTAGGCCGAGATACTTTTAAAGAATATGTTGTTTAGCATTATACATAGATTGCTATATTTCGTTATCAAAATACCTACCCTTTTGACTTGCCTCCTTGTCCTGTCCGTTGACCTCTAGCTGTTTCACTGCCAGCATTTGCAGCATCCATGGATGTTTTGGAGTAATATTGAATAGATGGGCAACAGCTCTCCCTTGGATTAAGATTCAGCCCCCTTTTTCTCTTTTTAGCCTCCATTGAAATTGAAGCACTGCACAATAGCCTAGATTATGTTCATAGTCCATGTAACAACTAGCTACCTCGACTAGATGAACAATTCATCGTCAAAAAATATCAAATGAAAACAAAAGAACCATAAAAAATAAAATAAAAAAAATATGTGAAAGTTTTAGGTTATTGAAGACAGAGATGGCAATAAAAAAACCCCAGAAATCCCTAAATTCGTGCGACGTTGCCGTACTGTGAAGAAAATAAAGAGCCTTTAGTAAAAGTTCAAAAAAATTGAGCCCGTGCAAGTCATTTAAAATTAAATGTCCTTTAAAATTTAAAGGTTCTTTTGTTAAAGAACCATTAGAAAAACGTCGGTGCAAGTGGCTGTGATAGACTCGGGGTAATGCCCGCGCAGTTACCATGGAATCGTATAATTTCTGCGATCTATCGACCAACACTTCAACTGCGTGTTTCTCCTAAATTCAATGAAGTGTGAATGATTGATCTGTTTTCTTTTCCGGAGTGAACAGGCTTTTAAAAAAAAAAGAAACTTAGTTTTTATTTTCTCTAAAGCAAGGAAATATAAAAAGGAAAAGTGTAATCCAGAGGAAATTGTGAGTATTTCTCTATTTCTTTTTTGTAAATGGAGTTTGTTCTAAACCGCAATTAATACTTTTATTTTCAATAAAAAATAATTGAGAATTTTAAAGAATCTTTCAGATATTTTTGTTAAGCATTTAAAAATGATCACCCATGCAAAATTTCAGATAATTCTGATGTTTAGTTTTCCCTGTGCGCTCTGGCAAAATATTAAAAAATTAAAGAACAAGGCGTTGCCAGTTGTACTTTTTTTATAAAATAAAATAAAAATCTGGGGAGAAACTATAGCCTTAAAGGCCAAAAAACCGTATTTGTAATTTTTTAAATTTTCATTTTTTTTCAAAAATATCTAAAACTTACGTGTTTTAAGATAAAATATTAAAAGATAAAATATTTAAAGATAAAATATTATCATAAAAAGTTGTTTGCCAGGTGGATTTTGGCTGAATTTTGTGAATAAGTTCCTTTTAAAACGATCTAATTATTATGTATTTGCATATTATTAGGGAATCCACAAAAAAGCCGAATTTACAAAAACCGAAACACAATTGAACAGAAAATAATACATTTACTCGTTCCTTAAATGACACGAATATAATTTAAACCGATTATAATTTTCCCGAACCTTAAAATATCAGAATTACAAAAGTATCGAAAACAATTTTTTAGAAACAAAAAATAACCGAACCACATTTTTTGATAGAAAATTGTATGAGCAGAACCCCAATCCATCGGAATTATTAACACCGTAATAAAGTCGAAAAAACTAGAAAATTAAATAACCGAATATCAAGAGACCGAAAATAATTGCATAGTAATAAATTGCTCCGAAAATTACTTTAAAAGAAACCCATAATGTAAGAAAACAAAATTCAAGAACCCAAACCTGTCAAAAATGATTTCCTTAACCGATTTTGATAAAATTTGGTATACTTATATAGGTTTGATGACAAAGTTAGACAGTTAGAAGCTGTAAAGTTAAATAAAATCGTTTGATAAAAAAATCTTCTTCTTCTTCATCTTCCAAATAGAGAAAATTTTCAACTCCGCAATCCAGGGCCTACAGCGCTCTAGAGATTTAAATTTGACGCATGCCCAATAGCGATTTGGATGGATTGTGGTTCTGCACATTTAATGCTCGGACATATTATTTTTTTAGTTCTGTTTTTTTACGGTTCTAGTAGATTTTTATCGAAGATATTATATTCTTGTTTTTTAATTGTTGAGCGAATTAAGCTTCCCCTCAATTTTATTCTGCTCATTATTTTTTAGAATTTTATTTTCGTTTACATTTGATGTTTTTAATTCCGGCTATTTTGTAGTCATTTAAATTGGTTTTCTGATGAATTAGGTTTCTTGATATTTGGATTTCTGCACGATTATGTTTCGATTATATTATTTTCGTGCAAAATATTTTCTGACATTTTGTGTTTCTACAAAAATATGTTTCGTTTAAATTTAATTCTATGCATATCTTTTCTAGCGAATTGATTTCCCCGTCATTTCATTTTCAAGACAATTTTTTTCGGACTTTTTTTGTGCTAGATTTTGTTTGTGATTTTTTTTAGGAACCCCCAAATTATATTAGCTAGCCATTATTCTTTAAAAGATAATTTTATTACAACAGCATTTTATTTTATATTGACCTCTCTAGATAACTAACTACTGTCTGCCCATTTTGGAGGAAAAATTTACGTCAGTTTTGTTCCCACGTAGGCGTAGGTTATATTGGGAAAGAGTCCTATCCCATTTTTAGTAAAGTTGGCTATGACTTGTGTTGACAGTTTTAAAACTTTTTTTTATTTTTTTTCATATTTTTTTTAATTTTTAAACCAAAAAGTTTATTAATGACCTCTAGATCTAAAATTATGTGAATATTAGTTGGTTGAAAAAGAAGAGTACGATGCATGACCGGAAACTCTTTTTAGAGGTCTTCACAGACTTTTCCGGTCTAGTAACGTAAATACCTATTATTAATTGCCCCGCTGTGGTTCAGTTTTCATACTTTTCCCATTACTTATAGGATGAAAATCCATAAACTTTCAAATGGTTCAACCGATTTTCATAATTATTTTTTATTAAAAAAAAAGAGGCAGAGAACTAAAAAAGAGGCAAGTAAAATTTCACACACAGTTAAAAAAAGTGTATTTTTGGATGCTACTCGTGCCACCAGTCATTAAGGGGCAGACATTACAGACAAACTTTTTTTTTTGTTTCCAAAAATTAATATGTTAGTTACCCTTTTCTCCAACGCTTTTTAAGTTTCATTTTGAGCAAGTGTTATTAACAACATCAAAAAACATGTAAAACATAGAATTTTTAGTATAACTTTCTCCAAATTTTCTCATGTGGTAAATCCCATATAGCAATTTATCATCCTTAGCGGGTGCATAGAATGTCCCTTAGAAGGAAAAAAATGTGCTAAGGAGTTTCTAAATTAGCGCTAAAATATTATAATATAATAATCATAACATGCTATGGCAGGTCTACAGAATGTTCTTATACAGATATTCTTACCAGATGCTTAAAATGTACCCTAAAGACATATTTAAAGTTAAATGCTAGATAGATGATTAGCATGTACCATCGATAACTACAGGTATATATGGTACTTTTTCTTGTCCTTAACATATAATAATTAGAATTTCCTTAAATGTTTATCATGTACTAAGCACATTCATAAAAATTAGGTTATACCAAGTAAATCCTCTGCATGTACTATCTAGATATCCCTGAAATAATGAACAAGAACATTTCAAGAATATCTAGAAAGGACATACCTGGGATGTCTAATGAGAATATTCTTAGAATACCCAAACAAAGACATATACGTAAGTCGTAGTTTTGTTACATAAGTTGCTCCTGAACTGCCGGCGTACTGGAACCTATTTTACAATCAAGAGATTTTCTAAAATTTTTCCAATTAGAGATTTTTTAAAGTTTACATCAGATTTTAACAAATATACAAGGGTCGAATTACTAACAATTTTATATTTATTTTAAAAATCACATCTATAAAATCGTGTATACATATTTATCTATGAATATAATCTAATAAAATATATGTATATATGTTTTTCATATAAAAATAACACTAACCTTAAAAATGAGAAAACTTAACTTAAGTAGTATTATTCAAAAAAGTTTTTAAGTATTCGGAGATCGGGATCATTTTCCACCTTCTTCCATTTTTCTTTCATAAGTCTAAAATAATTAAAAAAAATGTGCAGATGCAATAATATTTTGTTTAATATCAGTAGGTACAACACAAAACTATTTTTATGACTCATTTTGTCAATGAAAACCGCTACAAAAGTTTAAAGTTCAAAAAATCTTTAAAAATAAATGACTTTAATATCAGGGAGTTTTTGGGCAAACTAAAATAAGATCCAATTTTATAGAAGTTATGCTTATTTTTAGGATACAGGTAAAGAGATGTTGGCTTCACCTGAAATTTTAAAAATAACGCGCAGTTATCTCGACACAAAAAATTAGTGTACCTACTCGCGTGCGGTAAAGTGCACTTTACCGCACTCATTTGCGTGCGGAAAGTAGTATTTCACGTTATTGCACTTTACCGCACTTCGTGCGGTAAAGTGACTACGTTTATTTTATAAAATTAAAATACAGATATTTATATTTATTTTTTGGGAATTTTTGAGGCTTGTAGGTAAAATCGTGTACCTAACACATGAGTAAACTGTCTTTACCGCCCTTGCCGGCTTGACCTAACTCTATAAGTTAATATATTAGTTTAGGGCTCTAAAATACCGTTTGAACATTAAAAACAAGAAAACTACCTTTTTTGATGAAAATTGTAAAATAAATATTTTATGTAGTGCGGAAAAAGATTTTTACACTGTTGCCATAACACTGAACCAATATTTCCTGGAATTTTTGATATTATAATTATGGCACTCAAAAATACATTTCCTGTAATTTCAAAAGTTTTTTAACAGAGTTATTCACAAAAGGCTTCTTCTTATATATTTTAAGTTCAAACTTAGTAAACATAATGTAAAATAAATTTACTTTTAGGAAAAAATCTCCCTAAGATGACAACAAACTTTCTTCTTTTCTTGAACGCTTTCCGTTCACCAACAATTTTTTAGGAAACCGGTGATTAAAGAACGCAGTACCAAAATTTGTGTTGACAGTTTAAAGCACTCTTTTTGAAAGAAATTGTTTCGCTTCAAACTGCACATGTGTTGACCGGAAATACCACGATTAACCGATCGGCTAAATGTGACTGAAATTATAAACGGAATACATTCCTTCTCTCTTCTTCTCTCACATCAGAAAAATTTTCCAGTCGACCAGTTTTAAAATATCTCATCTTTCTCTAAAATACTTTGTCTTTCTCTTAATTATTTCGCTTTACATCTAAAATACTGCTTCCTCTCTGTAAATATATTTCATTTTTTACAGAGGAAATTTTCTTATTACAGTACTTTTTTTAAACGCTAAAAATCAGTGAGTTTTTTACTCTA
Organism: Oxystoma pomonae; assembly: GCA_963921995.1. Classification (NCBI taxonomy): domain Eukaryota; kingdom Metazoa; phylum Arthropoda; class Insecta; order Coleoptera; family Brentidae; genus Oxystoma; species Oxystoma pomonae. The sequence continues at coordinate 84,295,066 of OY998166.1, read as the reverse complement.
CGAATCGTCATTTAGGAAAGAAAATTCGAAAACTGAGTAAAATTATGGCCCAAAAATGTGAAAAATAATATATATAGCGCTTTCGGTTTACGAACACTCAGATCGATCCGGAGTAGATTAGTGACGTCACGAATCTATCCGCGGGTGCTCTGAATACCAACCGGAGTGTTTGCACAAAGAGTGAGAATTATATATTATATATTAGGGATTTATTGGGCGTACCTTTTCGCATTCCCTTATTAAGGAAAATTGACATTTGACATCTGGGCATGCGCGTGACCTGCGTTTTTATTAGGGGAACCGTAATAAAATACGGTGTTCCCTTAATTCGGTACAGTTACCGTATGTCCCTTATCTTTAAAGATAACCTCAATTAGCACAGATAATAGTGATGGTTGGTTTGTTTTTCGACATGACTTTTTAATATTCTTTACATTTTTAGTTTTCTGTTTATAAACAAAAACAGTCTTGTGGATTTTTAAAACTTATGTGAAAAAATGAATAAATTGGAGAAACCTACAAAGTTGAGGTTCAGCTACACTGGCGACATAATTCTTTTGCGAGAATTTATCAGGGAAAATCCCTATAAGGTTAGAAATTTTAGGTTAGGAATAAGGAAAAGTAATGCGACTTCCAATAACACTTGTTCTTAAAGTATGGTTAAGGTTCAATCTAAATAAAATACGGTTTTCTTTTATTATGGTAAAACCTTATAGAGTAACGCCCAATAATTCCCTAATAGGAAAATTTTGGAAGGCTTAAAATTTTGACAACTTTGACAGCCGCTGTGGTAGTATTTAACAACCACTACCACTACCACTCATCGATTTTACCAGAGTTTTTGGAACACATTAAAAACTGTCACTCGTAAAAAAATGTAGAGATCAAAAAAAAATAAAAAACTCATTTAAATTTTACCAAATAAGTGTTTTATATGTTGGAAACTGGTGATATTTTATTATTTTTGAAATTAATTGGGCTAAAATTCTCCAAAATTAACCAGAAAAATAACCACAACCACAACATAATGGATTCGTAGCTTACAGCAGTGATAGTGGTTAGTTACCACAACAGAATGACGTTTAGTTACTGCGCAGACGTAGTCATTACCACAACCATTACGAAGTGTCACATAAGCATTCCAAAATATACCTATTATATTATACAGGGTTGACCATGTAAAAGGGTTCACCTGGATTTTTTCAAAAACTGTAAAGAATTGGAGAAAATGCTGAAACACGACGATTTTGTTTGTAAGGGGGAGACTTTTTGGCTATCTTGAAATTTTTATAGCGCGCATTCCCTTTGAGGGGTAAACTTAACCCATATATTTGTTTTGAAGGTCTCCTGAATGTCTTGACAATCGTCCAAAAATTTTGAAAATCTATCGATTCATTTATAAGATATTTACTTTCAAAGTAAGCTTTCTCAAAAAAAAAATTCTTAAAAAAAATATATTTGCATTTGCCCATGCAACTGCAAAAGTGAATATCAAGACATTCACGAGAACTTCAAAACAAGGTATCACTCAACCGACTTTCCCTATTCAAAATATAGGGGTAAAGTTTACCCCCCAAAGCTGATGCGCGCTATAAAAATTTCAAATTCCTTATAAACAAAATGGACGTGTTTCAGCATTTTTTCAAATTCTTAACCGTTTTTGAAACAATCCAGGTGAAACCTTTTAAATGGCCAACCCTATATATTAAAAATGACATTTTAACCTGACTTTTTTATTTATTTATTTCAGATTCAATATTTTTGAAATTGGACAGCCGTTTGAACAAGGACGCGATTTCACAAAGAGAAGACAGAACAGAATATTAATTAAGAAAGTAAAAATAGTCTAGTCGTTTGTACAGGGTGTTTGTTTATAACTGGAACACTCAGTACCTTTTTTATTAGATCAAAAGATCTTGGGTGGAAATAACGAAAATTCAAACTTGGATGAGTATTCCACAAGGAACACACAAAAGATCAAAGCGAAAAGGAAATGAATAAACGATGTTTCGCCCTGGGTAACCAGCGTGGGCTCATCAGTAGTTTCACTGGTCACCCTCCACTATACATCATTAAACACCATCATACACTTAGATTTCCAACCCTGAACCACTCACAAATAGGCATCGTTCCGCACTGGTACTTACTTATCCAAGTTACCTAATACGAATTCGTCCTGGCGTGTTAATATTTCCAGTAGGATTATGCTCCTAAGGCAATTAAAACAAAGAAGAAGTTAAAAAACCTCCAAATCAGTTACTTCAACCGAAAAGAAACTAAAAAACAAAAGATCAAAAGATCTTGGGTGGAAATAACGAAAATTCAAACTTGGATGAGTATTCCACAAGGAACACACAAAAGATCAAAGCGAAAAGGAAATGAATAAACGATGTTTCGCCCTGGGTAACCAGCGTGGGCTTATCAGTAGTTTCACTGGTCACCCTCCACTATACATCATTAAACACCATCATACACTTAGATTTCCAACCCTGAACCACTCACAAATAGGCATCGTTCCGTACTGGTACTTACTTATCCAAGTTACCTAATACGAATTCGTCCTGGCGTGTTAATATTTCCAGTAGGATTATGCTCCTAAGGCAATTAAAACAAAGAAGAAGTTAAAAAACCTCCAAATCAGTTACTTCAACCGAAAAGAAACTAAAAAACAAAAGATCAAAAGATCTTGGGTGGAAATAACGAAAATTCAAACTTGGATGAGTATTCCACAAGGAACACACAAAAGATCAAAGCGAAAAGGAAATGAATAAACGATGTTTCGCCCTGGGTAACCAGCGTGGGCTCATCAGTAGTTTCACTGGTCACCCTCCACTATACATCATTAAACACCATCATACACTTAGATTTCCAACCCTGAACCACTCACAAATAGGCATCGTTCCGCACTGGTACTTACTTATCCAAGTTACCTAATACGAATTCGTCCTGGCGTGTTAATATTTCCAGTAGGATTATGCTCCTAAGGCAATTAAAACAAAGAAGAAGTTAAAAAACCTCCAAATCAGTTACTTCAACCGAAAAGAAACTAAAAAACAAAAGATCAAAAGATCTTGGGTGGAAATAACGAAAATTCAAACTTGGATGAGTATTCCACAAGGAACACACAAAAGATCAAAGCGAAAAGGAAATGAATAAACGATGTTTCGCCCTGGGTAACCAGCGTGGGCTCATCAGTAGTTTCACTGGTCACCCTCCACTATACATCATTAAACACCATCATACACTTAGATTTCCAACCCTGAACCACTCACAAATAGGCATCGTTCCGCACTGGTACTTACTTATCCAAGTTACCTAATACGAATTCGTCCTGGCGTGTTAATATTTCCAGTAGGATTATGCTCCTAAGGCAATTAAAACAAAGAAGAAGTTAAAAAACCTCCAAATCAGTTACTTCAACCGAAAAGAAACTAAAAAACAAAAGATCAAAAGATCTTGGGTGGAAATAACGAAAATTCAAACTTGGATGAGTATTCCACAAGGAACACACAAAAGATCAAAGCGAAAAGGAAATGAATAAACGATGTTTCGCCCTGGGTAACCAGCGTGGGCTCATCAGTAGTTTCACTGGTCACCCTCCACTATACATCATTAAACACCATCATACACTTAGATTTCCAACCCTGAACCACTCACAAATAGGCATCGTTCCGCACTGGTACTTACTTATCCAAGTTACCTAATACGAATTCGTCCTGGCGTGTTAATATTTCCAGTAGGATTATGCTCCTAAGGCAATTAAAACAAAGAAGAAGTTAAAAAACCTCCAAATCAGTTACTTCAACCGAAAAGAAACTAAAAAACAAAAGATCAAAAGATCTTGGGTGGAAATAACGAAAATTCAAACTTGGATGAGTATTCCACAAGGAACACACAAAAGATCAAAGCGAAAAGGAAATGAATAAACGATGTTTCGCCCTGGGTAATCAGCGTGGGCTCATCAGTAGTTTCACTGGTCACCCTCCACTATACATCATTAAACACCATCATACACTTAGATTTCCAACCCTGAACCAGTCACAAATAGGCATCGTTCCGCACTGCCTTAGGAGCATAATCCTACTGGAAATATTAACACGCCAGGACGAATTCGTATTAGGTAACTTGGATAAGTAAGTACCAGTGCGGAACGATGCCTATTTGTGAGTGGTTCAGGGTTGGAAATCTAAGTGTATGATGGTGTTTAATGATGTATAGTGGAGGGTGACCAGTGAAACTACTGATGAGCCCACGCTGGTTACCCAGGGCGAAACATCGTTTATTCATTTCCTTTTCGCTTTGATCTTTTGTGTGTTCCTTGTGGAATACTCATCCAAGTTTGAATTTTCGTTATTTCCACCCAAGATCTTTTGATCTTTTGTTTTTTAGTTTCTTTTCGGTTGAAGTAACTGATTTGGAGGTTTTTTAACTTCTTCTTTGTTTTAATTGCCTTAGGAGCATAATCCTACTGGAAATATTAACACGCCAGGACGAATTCGTATTAGGTAACTTGGATAAGTAAGTACCAGTGCGGAACGATGCCTATTTGTGAGTGGTTCAGGGTTGGAAATCTAAGTGTATGATGGTGTTTAATGATGTATAGTGGAGGGTGACCAGTGAAACTACTGATGAGCCCACGCTGGTTACCCAGGGCAAAACATCGTTTATTCATTTCCTTTTCGCTTTGATCTTTTGTGTGTTCCTTGTGGAATACTCATCCAAGTTTGAATTTTCGTTATTTCCACCCAAGATCTTTTGATCTTTTGTTTTTTAGTTTCTTTTCGGTTGAAGTAACTGATTTGGAGGTTTTTTAACTTCTTCTTTGTTTTAATTGCCTTAGGAGCATAATCCTACTGGAAATATTAACACGCCAGGACGAATTCGTATTAGGTAACTTGGATAAGTAAGTACCAGTGCGGAACGATGCCTATTTGTGAGTGGTTCAGGGTTGGAAATCTAAGTGTATGATGGTGTTTAATGATGTATAGTGGAGGGTGACCAGTGAAACTACTGATGAGCCCACGCTGGTTACCCAGGGCGAAACATCGTTTATTCATTTCCTTTTCGCTTTGATCTTTTGTGTGTTCCTTGTGGAATACTCATCCAAGTTTGAATTTTCGTTATTTCCACCCAAGATCTTTTGATCTTTTGTTTTTTAGTTTCTTTTCGGTTGAAGTAACTGATTTGGAGGTTTTTTAACTTCTTCTTTGTTTTAATTGCCTTAGGAGCATAATCCTACTGGAAATATTAACACGCCAGGACGAATTCGTATTAGGTAACTTGGATAAGTAAGTACCAGTGCGGAACGATGCCTATTTGTGAGTGGTTCAGGGTTGGAAATCTAAGTGTATGATGGTGTTTAATGATGTATAGTGGAGGGTGACCAGTGAAACTACTGATGAGCCCACGCTGGTTACCCAGGGCGAAACATCGTTTATTCATTTCCTTTTCGCTTTGATCTTTTGTGTGTTCCTTGTGGAATACTCATCCAAGTTTGAATTTTCGTTATTTCCACCCAAGATCTTTTGATCTTTTGTTTTTTAGTTTCTTTTCGGTTGAAGTAACTGATTTGGAGGTTTTTTAACTTCTTCTTTGTTTTAATTGCCTTAGGAGCATAATCCTACTGGAAATATTAACACGCCAGGACGAATTCGTATTAGGTAACTTGGATAAGTAAGTACCAGTGCGGAACGATGCCTATTTGTGAGTGGTTCAGGGTTGGAAATCTAAGTGTATGATGGTGTTTAATGATGTATAGTGGAGGGTGACCAGTGAAACTACTGATGAGCCCACGCTGGTTACCCAGGGCGAAACATCGTTTATTCATTTCCTTTTCGCTTTGATCTTTTGTGTGTTCCTTGTGGAATACTCATCCAAGTTTGAATTTTCGTTATTTCCACCCAAGATCTTTTGATCTTTTGTTTTTTAGTTTCTTTTCGGTTGAAGTAACTGATTTGGAGGTTTTTTAACTTCTTCTTTGTTTTAATTGCCTTAGGAGCATAATCCTACTGGAAATATTAACACGCCAGGACGAATTCGTATTAGGTAACTTGGATAAGTAAGTACCAGTGCGGAACGATGCCTATTTGTGAGTGGTTCAGGGTTGGAAATCTAAGTGTATGATGGTGTTTAATGATGTATAGTGGAGGGTGACCAGTGAAACTACTGATGAGCCCACGCTGGTTACCCAGGGCGAAACATCGTTTATTCATTTCCTTTTCGCTTTGATCTTTTGTGTGTTCCTTGTGGAATACTCATCCAAGTTTGAATTTTCGTTATTTCCACCCAAGATCTTTTGATCTTTTGTTTTTTAGTTTCTTTTCGGTTGAAGTAACTGATTTGGAGGTTTTTTAACTTCTTCTTTGTTTTAATTGCCTTAGGAGCATAATCCTACTGGAAATATTAACACGCCAGGACGAATTCGTATTAGGTAACTTGGATAAGTAAGTACCAGTGCGGAACGATGCCTATTTGTGAGTGGTTCAGGGTTGGAAATCTAAGTGTATGATGGTGTTTAATGATGTATAGTGGAGGGTGACCAGTGAAACTACTGATGAGCCCACGCTGGTTACCCAGGGCGAAACATCGTTTATTCATTTCCTTTTCGCTTTGATCTTTTGTGTGTTCCTTGTGGAATACTCATCCAAGTTTGTATTTTCGTTATTTCCACCCAAGATCTTTTGATCTTTTGTTTTTTAGTTTCTTTTCGGTTGAAGTAACTGATTTGGAGGTTTTTTAACTTCTTCTTTGTTTTAATTGCCTTAGGAGCATAATCCTACTGGAAATATTAACACGCCAGGACGAATTCGTATTAGGTAACTTGGATAAGTAAGTACCAGTGCGGAACGATGCCTATTTGTGAGTGGTTCAGGGTTGGAAATCTAAGTGTATGATGGTGTTTAATGATGTATAGTGGAGGGTGACCAGTGAAACTACTGATGAGCCCACGCTGGTTACCCAGGGCAAAACATCGTTTATTCATTTCCTTTTCGCTTTGATCTTTTGTGTGTTCCTTGTGGAATACTCATCCAAGTTTGAATTTTCGTTATTTCCACCCAAGATCTTTTGATCTTTTGTTTTTTAGTTTCTTTTCGGTTGAAGTAACTGATTTGGAGGTTTTTTAACTTCTTCTTTGTTTTAATTGCCTTAGGAGCATAATCCTACTGGAAATATTAACACGCCAGGACGAATTCGTATTAGGTAACTTGGATAAGTAAGTACCAGTGCGGAACGATGCCTATTTGTGAGTGGTTCAGGGTTGGAAATCTAAGTGTATGATGGTGTTTAATGATGTATAGTGGAGGGTGACCAGTGAAACTACTGATGAGCCCACGCTGGTTACCCAGGGCGAAACATCGTTTATTCATTTCTTTTTCGCTTTGATCTTTTGTGTGTTCCTTGTGGAATACTCATCCAAGTTTGAATTTTCGTTATTTCCACCCAAGATCTTTTGATCTTTTGTTTTTTAGTTTCTTTTCGGTTGAAGTAACTGATTTGGAGGTTTTTTAACTTCTTCTTTGTTTTAATTGCCTTAGGAGCATAATCCTACTGGAAATATTAACACGCCAGGACGAATTCGTATTAGGTAACTTGGATAAGTAAGTACCAGTGCGGAACGATGCCTATTTGTGAGTGGTTCAGGGTTGGAAATCTAAGTGTATGATGGTGTTTAATGATGTATAGTGGAGGGTGACCAGTGAAACTACTGATGAGCCCACGCTGGTTACCCAGGGCGAAACATCGTTTATTCATTTCCTTTTCGCTTTGATCTTTTGTGTGTTCCTTGTGGAATACTCATCCAAGTTTGAATTTTCGTTATTTCCACCCAAGATCTTTTGATCTTTTGTTTTTTAGTTTCTTTTCGGTTGAAGTAACTGATTTGGAAGTTTTTTAACTTCTTCTTTGTTTTAATTGCCTTAGGAGCATAATCCTACTGGAAATATTAACACGCCAGGACGAATTCGTATTAGGTAACTTGGATAAGTAAGTACCAGTGCGGAACGATGCCTATTTGTGAGTGGTTCAGGGTTGGAAATCTAAGTGTATGATGGTGTTTAATGATGTATAGTGGAGGGTGACCAGTGAAACTACTGATGAGCCCACGCTGGTTACCCAGGGCGAAACATCGTTTATTCATTTCCTTTTCGCTTTGATCTTTTGTGTGTTCCTTGTGGAATACTCATCCAAGTTTGAATTTTCGTTATTTCCACCCAAGATCTTTTGATCTTTTGTTTTTTAGTTTCTTTTCGGTTGAAGTAACTGATTTGGAGGTTTTTTAACTTCTTCTTTGTTTTAATTGCCTTAGGAGCATAATCCTACTGGAAATATTAACACGCCAGGACGAATTCGTATTAGGTAACTTGGATAAGTAAGTACCAGTGCGGAACGATGCCTATTTGTGAGTGGTTCAGGGTTGGAAATCTAAGTGTATGATGGTGTTTAATGATGTATAGTGGAGGGTGACCAGTGAAACTACTGATGAGCCCACGCTGGTTACCCAGGGCGAAACATCGTTTATTCATTTCCTTTTCGCTTTGATCTTTTGTGTGTTCCTTGTGGAATACTCATCCAAGTTTGAATTTTCGTTATTTCCACCCAAGATCTTTTGATCTTTTGTTTTTTAGTTTCTTTTCGGTTGAAGTAACTGATTTGGAGGTTTTTTAACTTCTTCTTTGTTTTAATTGCCTTAGGAGCATAATCCTACTGGAAATATTAACACGCCAGGACGAATTCGTATTAGGTAACTTGGATAAGTAAGTACCAGTGCGGAACGATGCCTATTTGTGAGTGGTTCAGGGTTGGAAATCTAAGTGTATGATGGTGTTTAATGATGTATAGTGGAGGGTGACCAGTGAAACTACTGATGAGCCCACGCTGGTTACCCAGGGCGAAACATCGTTTATTCATTTCCTTTTCGCTTTGATCTTTTGTGTGTTCCTTGTGGAATACTCATCCAAGTTTGAATTTTCGTTATTTCCACCCAAGATCTTTTGATCTTTTGTTTTTTAGTTTCTTTTCGGTTGAAGTAACTGATTTGGAGGTTTTTTAACTTCTTCTTTGTTTTAATTGCCTTAGGAGCATAATCCTACTGGAAATATTAACACGCCAGGACGAATTCGTATTAGGTAACTTGGATAAGTAAGTACCAGTGCGGAACGATGCCTATTTGTGAGTGGTTCAGGGTTGGAAATCTAAGTGTATGATGGTGTTTAATGATGTATAGTGGAGGGTGACCAGTGAAACTACTGATGAGCCCACGCTGGTTACCCAGGGCGAAACATCGTTTATTCATTTCCTTTTCGCTTTGATCTTTTGTGTGTTCCTTGTGGAATACTCATCCAAGTTTGAATTTTCGTTATTTCCACCCAAGATCTTTTGATCTTTTGTTTTTTAGTTTCTTTTCGGTTGAAGTAACTGATTTGGAGGTTTTTTAACTTCTTCTTTGTTTTAATTGCCTTAGGAGCATAATCCTACTGGAAATATTAACACGCCAGGACGAATTCGTATTAGGTAACTTGGATAAGTAAGTACCAGTGCGGAACGATGCCTATTTGTGAGTGGTTCAGGGTTGGAAATCTAAGTGTATGATGGTGTTTAATGATGTATAGTGGAGGGTGACCAGTGAAACTACTGATGAGCCCACGCTGATTACCCAGGGCGAAACATCGTTTATTCATTTCCTTTTCGCTTTGATCTTTTGTGTGTTCCTTGTGGAATACTCATCCAAGTTTGTATTTTCGTTATTTCCACCCAAGATCTTTTGATCTTTTGTTTTTTAGTTTCTTTTCGGTTGAAGTAACTGATTTGGAGGTTTTTTAACTTCTTCTTTGTTTTAATTGCCTTAGGAGCATAATCCTACTGGAAATATTAACACGCCAGGACGAATTCGTATTAGGTAACTTGGATAAGTAAGTACCAGTGCGGAACGATGCCTATTTGTGAGTGGTTCAGGGTTGGAAATCTAAGTGTATGATGGTGTTTAATGATGTATAGTGGAGGGTGACCAGTGAAACTACTGATGAGCCCACGCTGGTTACCCAGGGCAAAACATCGTTTATTCATTTCCTTTTCGCTTTGATCTTTTGTGTGTTCCTTGTGGAATACTCATCCAAGTTTGAATTTTCGTTATTTCCACCCAAGATCTTTTGATCTTTTGTTTTTTAGTTTCTTTTCGGTTGAAGTAACTGATTTGGAGGTTTTTTAACTTCTTCTTTGTTTTAATTGCCTTAGGAGCATAATCCTACTGGAAATATTAACACGCCAGGACGAATTCGTATTAGGTAACTTGGATAAGTAAGTACCAGTGCGGAACGATGCCTATTTGTGAGTGGTTCAGGGTTGGAAATCTAAGTGTATGATGGTGTTTAATGATGTATAGTGGAGGGTGACCAGTGAAACTACTGATGAGCCCACGCTGGTTACCCAGGGCGAAACATCGTTTATTCATTTCCTTTTCGCTTTGATCTTTTGTATGTTCCTTGTGGAATACTCATCCAAGTTTGAATTTTCGTTATTTCCACCCAAGATCTTTTGATCTTTTGTTTTTTAGTTTCTTTTCGGTTGAAGTAACTGATTTGGAGGTTTTTTAACTTCTTCTTTGTTTTAATTGCCTTAGGAGCATAATCCTACTGGAAATATTAACACGCCAGGACGAATTCGTATTAGGTAACTTGGATAAGTAAGTACCAGTGCGGAACGATGCCTATTTGTGAGTGGTTCAGGGTTGGAAATCTAAGTGTATGATGGTGTTTAATGATGTATAGTGGAGGGTGACCAGTGAAACTACTGATGAGCCCACGCTGGTTACCCAGGGCGAAACATCGTTTATTCATTTCCTTTTCGCTTTGATCTTTTGTGTGTTCCTTGTGGAATACTCATCCAAGTTTGAATTTTCGTTATTTCCACCCAAGATCTTTTGATCTTTTGTTTTTTAGTTTCTTTTCGGTTGAAGTAACTGATTTGGAGGTTTTTTAACTTCTTCTTTGTTTTAATTGCCTTAGGAGCATAATCCTACTGGAAATATTAACACGCCAGGACGAATTCGTATTAGGTAACTTGGATAAGTAAGTACCAGTGCGGAACGATGCCTATTTGTGAGTGGTTCAGGGTTGGAAATCTAAGTGTATGATGGTGTTTAATGATGTATAGTGGAGGGTGACCAGTGAAACTACTGATGAGCCCACGCTGGTTACCCAGGGCGAAACATCGTTTATTCATTTCCTTTTCGCTTTGATCTTTTGTGTGTTCCTTGTGGAATACTCATCCAAGTTTGAATTTTCGTTATTTCCACCCAAGATCTTTTGATCTTTTGTTTTTTAGTTTCTTTTCGGTTGAAGTAACTGATTTGGAGGTTTTTTTAACTTCTTCTTTGTTTTAATTGCCTTAGGAGCATAATCCTACTGGAAATATTAACACGCCAGGACGAATTCGTATTAGGTAACTTGGATAAGTAAGTACCAGTGCGGAACGATGCCTATTTGTGAGTGGTTCAGGGTTGGAAATCTAAGTGTATGATGGTGTTTAATGATGTATAGTGGAGGGTGACCAGTGAAACTACTGATGAGCCCACGCTGGTTACCCAGGGCGAAACATCGTTTATTCATTTCCTTTTCGCTTTGATCTTTTGTGTGTTCCTTGTGGAATACTCATCCAAGTTTGAATTTTCGTTATTTCCACCCAAGATCTTTTGATCTTTTGTTTTTTAGTTTCTTTTCGGTTGAAGTAACTGATTTGGAGGTTTTTTTTAACTTCTTCTTTACCTTTTTTATTATTGAAAATAAAGGGTAGGTCTAAATTCAAAAATTTCTTGGGAAATTGCAACGAACTTAAGCTCTATAACAACTTTTTTGTTGCCCTTGGTATACAGTGTGTGGGCAATAAAGACAATATTTTTAAATAGAACACCCTGTATATTTTTGCATTTTTGAATTTTCTAAAAAATTAGCTTTATAAAAATATCAAACACTATTTCAATATCTTTTGTAGTTCCTGAGATATTTGCGTTTAAGTTTTAATCATTGTTAAAATGAAAATATATTGGAAATGACCAACTAATCAAGCTACCAAGTGGGCTATGAATGTATTTCTTCATTTTAACATTATAAACTTAAAAATCTAGTGGTCTTGAAAGAAAAACGATTGAAGGCAATGTATCTTGATCAGATGGTAGTTTCTAATATATTTTATTAAAATTTTAAACGCAATTATCTCAGAAACTACAAAAGATATGTCAGTAGTGTTTGGTATTTTTGTAAAGCTAATTTTTGGAAAAATTCAAAAACGGAAAAGTATACTGGCTATTCTATTTTAAAAAATTAGCTTTATTACCACAACCTGTATAGGGGAAAAAAAAAGTTTTCAAACCTACCCTTTATTTTCATTAATAAAAAAGATACTGAGTGTTTTAGTTACAAACAAACACCATGTACCAAGCCTTCAAAATTATTTATAAGTTGCTTACTTGCTCTTCACTATATTCGAGGACTACCTCAGACATATAATTGCGCATTTTGGCGCGCTTTTGGTGGAACAATTCTTCAATTTCAATAAACTTTCCTTTTCGATGCATTTTTTTTTATTTGATCCACAAAACGTTTATAAACAGCAAAAAAATAAGATAAAAATATTGTCAAACAAATAGGGTTATGACATTGTTTTGCTCCAAATCCTCTACTCTCACGATTTTACGGAACATCGAAATCCTTTTCGGATCGATCTTGGAGTAAGCAAAAGTTGTTTTTTGAGTAATAAACGAAAGCGCTAATAGAAAAAATTGGTTAAACTAAAACCTTTACCGCTTAAAACCATGATGACGACGAGCTTTTTTTCTTCTTCTGTAACACTACACATAAAACATCAAAATTTCAGGTAGATAAGAACCATATATGTATGAGCTTAAATATACGCCCTTGCAATGCTTTCGGCGTGCACAACTTTGTAAGCAGGATATCCTATATATATGCCTATACCTTTCTCTTTTACTCTTTTATGACTTTTATTGTCTCTTTCTGGCATCAAACCTTAGCGGTTAGCAGAAAGACAGCTGTGCAGTTGTATATATTTTTCTTTTTTTTTCGTTTTTAGAAAATCAGTATTTTCTATTTTTAAATAAATAAATATTTAAATGGTAATAATTTTTAGGTATTTTAACTTTTTTTTTCAAATTTTAAGAAAAAATAGCTACCAACCTGTGGAACTTCACTTTTGTTGTTTGGCGGCATCCACAACCACAGGACATCTTTTTATGCGGCGACATCTTAAGCTCCAAGATATAAACAGTTTCTATTATCACTCCTAAAAACTGTCGCGTAACCAAAGATTTAAAATATCAAAATAAAAAATTTGCATAAACGAAAACGCGGAAAACGACTATGTGTGATCAAAACAAATCAACAAAAATGGCATCTCGACCGAAGGGCGAAGGCGAAGGTCGCGAAACCGGCCGCCTCGTAAAATTTTCGCGCATGTACATAAGCGCGGAGCTAAGACGGCTCCATGGCCTGCTAGATTTTAGATCTTGCTTAGAAGTTTGGCCTGGGAAAGGCATTTATTTAACCTCATACATATATGATAAGAACATAAAAATGGTCGTTTGGTTGACATATTTAACTACGTTTTAAACCGGGCCAGTTCCCTTAATCAGCTTGAATTCAGCGATTACTGAGAGCGCTCCACGGAAGTAAAAATAAAGGTGGAATGGTAATATCCTATAAATAAAATGAACCATACATGTACTTGACATCTGTGAGCCTAAATAAGTTGGTATTGACAAAATTCCCCTAACCCTGACGCTAATAATAAAAAGGGTTATTACTTATGAAAGGCAAAAAACTAGTCATTCCGGTTGTATAACAGCACTGAACAAATCAGAAGACTATATTTTTAGCAAAAAAACGCAAAAAAATGAAAACACTTTATTTTGACTAAACAAACAACGGAGTAACATCCTAGCCGAATTAGCATTTGGACGTCGTTTCGACGTTGGCGTAGACAACCTGTCGTCAGGAAGCTACGTCAGATCGACCGCGCACCGACTCAAATTTATAACAAAATGGGGAATACAAATCCGGGTTGTACCGACGTCCGAATACATGGGTTCCATAGAGGGAATACAATAATTTGTACTACAAACTAAGTCGTGCTTAATGCAAATAGCTCAACGCCTGGACCCCTACGCTTTGATTCGAAATAACAATAACCAAGGGTTAAAAAGATATTCCTAGATTTTTATACTTGCAACGTTGGCAGGCATAAATAAGATGCCGTCAGTGTTTTATGTCAAAATTATTACGTACCCCATGAGAACATTGAGACTTGTAACTTGTGCAAGCTTGAAAACCAGGCTGAACACCAAAAATTACACGATCGCCAAGAATATTCTTACTATTTCAATAAAAAACAATATTTTATTGAAAAAACCTTTAGACACTTCAACAAAGTTCATTGGATTTCATGATATTTCACACAAAAATACAAAATTTCCGATCGGCTTTATTATTTATCAGTAACTACCGTAAGGAAAAGATGGCTACGTCAGAGAATTCCAGTAGACTTGCCCGATTTCTACTGAAACTACAGTTTCATGTTTCAAATCTGACTGGTCCTAACTCCTAATTTTTGTTTATTTAATCGGTCGCTCGATCTGATGAAACGTTGGTTTCATCTACAGTGACGCCAATGTAAGATCCTAGAGGTCACCAGTCGTGTAAGTTTGACTCGATCTGCTGAGTTTGACCCCTGATGGTGTTTGGTTAACTTAATCTGTTTAGGGGACTTTGCTTCCAAAAAAGATTCCTCCACTACGTCTGTCCGACATCGGAACAAGACCCAAAACGGTGGCAGCAGTAAGTTTTAACGGAATGCCAAAAATTCTAACCTGCAAAATTTTGTGACATTGTTTGCTCCTTTTCCAACTGCCTTTCATTTTTTCTTCCGTTTTATGTTTTGAAACCACGTTTATATAAGTGATCAACATAAGTGATACACAACACCCAACGGTTTGTGGTAAACCGCTTTAAGGCCTATTTAAGGTAAGTTCAAAGTTGGGCTTCTTTCCAAATTAATCATAATTCTGTTAGCTCCTGTGCTAGCTATTCATAATGATTTTTTGAATTAAATATTGATTTGGTTTTTCTTTGGCATTATTATAGTTATAACACAAAAATGTACCGCACGAACGAAAATACAAAAAGGAAGTCTAATTTTCACTACTTTGGGATGGATTTCAAACTTCAACGTTGAAAAACCGTCAGGTGTAGGTCAAATATCATCACCACATACATTGGGGTACATTTGTCGCATCCCGGACGTGGGACGGACGTCGTAGCTTTTACTGATGGCAACGTTGGTAGCACAGACGTTGGACCATCGTCAGAAAACTTTATTAACACAAGTACTACAAGTTCAGACGTCAGGCTAACGTCTTACTCTGTACTACATGCCAACGTTCTCCTTAATGACGTCGAAGCATTGTCGGGAATCTGCACTAGACTACACACAACGGCTCCAAACGTTATATCGACGACTTACGTCATCGTAACAACGAAAGATAAAGTATAATCCTTGACTTAAACCACTAAAGTCGTCAACTGAATATATTTTATACTCCCTCTGACGTTAGATGCCGTGCAGAACTAGTCGGAAGACGGAAAAATGCTATTTGGGAGTAACTTTTGGTTTGGTTCAAACAAATCTGTGGCTAATAAAAAAAGCAGGAAAATATATATCATGTTTACAGGGGAACTTGAAACCCATCTAAAAATGATATAACTTTACTTTTTCTGTTAACAAAAATTTAAAAAATCATAATTTTAATATATTACGAAAAATCATGGTAAAAAATACCATTTTCTGAAAAGACACATAAAAAAATAATGTCAAGTCGATTCGATTGATGTGACTACGTTCTTTTATGCTCATAACTGTCCTACATAAGGCGGTCATTTTTGTGAAATTTCTCAGGGGGTTATCATTCCACCTTTATTTTTACTTTCGTGGAGCGCAGCTCAGCAGTGGATTGAACAACTGTTTTTGCTGATAAAGAGGGGACGCGATTAGCTGGCTGCTTCTAGCGGATTTTATCAATAACACGCTTGATGGCATCGGAACATTATCAAGGATGCGCTTGCTGGCAGCGATTGCACAAGTGCTGAGTTTACAAACTCACCCACCGACCATAATAAACATAAACACCTTCTTTGGGCCGTATTGGGTTTGTCGTTATGCATATTTCATTTCCCTCCCCCTTTTTTAGAGCGTTCTTGCACAAAAAATCATTCTTAAGCACAAAAAAATTTATTTTTGCTTGCCCAAAAACTATATATTGACAGTAAAAACAAATGCTTCATTACATACATGGTGGGGACCTTACCCGAAGTTAATTCGTTAGAGCCTCAGGATAAAATTCGTGGATAAATAAAGCTTTTGAAGGGTGAAACATAACCCTACATATTTTTTTTTTAAATGGGATGCTACAACGACTTAGTCACCTTTTTGGCAAACTCTTTTAAAAAGAAAATTGACTGTGTAATTTTTTTTTTTTAATGTAATAGTTAATTTTAAATTAAAAAACCCTTTAAAACAATCAAATTAATATTGTTTTTCTTTAGGAAACATACACAAAACCGATTTTTTTTTAGGTGTGAGTGGTTTTACCTCTTTTAGGTAGGTTAAACGTTAAGTAGTAAGTGTTTAATTAAATTATATCTTGTCAAGCGCCATCCACAAAAATAGTAGTTTTAACAACTAGTGGCTAAACTAGTGCTTATAGTTAGTTAAAAACGCCAGTAAAAAAGCACTGTTTAGCCGCGAGTTGTTAACACTATTTTTTTAATACCTTTATTAAAAAATTCAAGAAAAACAGGAAAATACTTTTAAAAATCTTGAACGAACAGAATTTCGAGCAACAGACCATCTTTACACTATAAATGAAGGCGGCTGGGAAATGAAATAACGATCATTTCCATAGCGATGTGTCTTTTTACTCGGTGACGTTCATTGTTGCGACATTTTAATCTTTGATAATTTGAAATTTTGACGAAATATTTAAATGATTTTTTCATAAATACTTGGTGAAAACTGGCGGAAATGGCTTAATTCTTAGGCAAAAATAATTAGATTTTTTCAATATTACTATTTTCCGCGATTTCTCTTTAACTTTGAGTAAAAATCGTACAGAAATCTTTTTTTGAACCCGTGATCAGAAAAAAGTTTTTTTTCATCGGTAGCCAAAAAAGCCATGCTTTATTTATCTGTAGACAGTTACTAAATTCATGTTTTTGATGAAGGTATTTAAAAAAAGCATTTACTTATATCTGCAATAGGTAAAAGACAAAGAAACTGAATTCTTGATATTTTAGGAGCTAGGGTTAAATTAATTTAAAAAAAAACAACAAGTATTCTAGTAGAGTAAATTCGTAAAAAGAAACTGAAAAAAGAGTATATTGTTTATATTTGTCATAGAAATACCTAATACCAAAAGCTAACATTCCAGTCGAGGATTCCGGCCCCAGAAACCAAGGATGGCGGCTGTCAAAATTAGGAAAAAAATGTATTTTCTACGTTTTCAGAGAAATCAAATCAAAATCAATTGGGTAACAGTGAGGAGGTCCCACTTAATCCAAAAATATTAGAAATGTTGACTTATGTCAGTTCAAAACAAAATGGCGTTCAGATTTAAAAAATTTGGTTTTTCTTCGTTTTTTTTTTACTCTTTAAGTGATGAAATTTTTTAACATCTCATATTAAAGCTACTGACCGGCTTCTTGATCCCAGAATTAAAAAAAAAAGAGATTATAAGCGGGTACAAAGATGGCGATTGAAAAGCAAGTAGTCTGATCTCAATAAAAAAAAATAAGTAAGGTTAGACTTCACGCTTTTAAAGGTGTAATTTTTTTTCTAATGACTGGAAAGGCCATAAAGCAGGCTCCCGAGGCAGTTAAGGTCCCCACCCTGTATGTAGTCCCTATTCTTTAGGCCTTTAAAGACAGTGCATAGATCTAGTAGTTACTTAAAATATAACATTTCTTTTTAAATCTTAATAATTTTGATTTTTTGGTAAAATGAAATTTTTCAAATTAAAATCGGCAAAAAAAAGTATTCTTAACACCTAAGTATTACCCTGAATCTATTTTTTGGATTTTTTGCCAGTCAGTTAAAGAAATTTCTTTAAAAATATATAAAAAACTACTACCTAAAAAGTACTTAGATTCTAGTTAGAATTTGCCAGTGTGTACGCATTTTTTATTTTTATTTAAAAACCACTGACAAATGAAAAAAAAAAAATTTTAGGAATACACGTAGTAATATTTTACATATTTTTTAAGAAATTTCCTTAACTTAGTGGCGAAAAATCCTAAAAAGTAGTTTAAGCATTATGAATCCGCCACAAACATATATTATATGGAAATTTGCATTTATTTAAATAAAAAGCATACCTCTTTTGCTATTGCCATTAAGTTTTCAGCCATATTTTTCCCGGTTTGTTGTACCATTTTGTAAAAAATTCCCTGCTTATTCTGCAAAAGCTCATGAGGTGTACCAAACTCCTTCCCTCTTCCGGCGTCCATTACCAAAACTTTGTCGCTATCCATTATTGTATGTAATCTGTCAAAGTAATAGTAGTATTTAAAACTAGTGCCTAAAATAGTGCTTTTTTTACAAGCATCAGTTTAAAGCTTGAGCGCAGCGAGTAATTTAAAAACGTGCGTGAGTAAAAGAAGCACAGTTTAGTCGCGAGTTGTTCAATAGATTTTTTATTACCTTCTTCAAAAAACGAAAACATACAAAAATCTATGCCCCAATACTACCAAATTCTAAGGTTTTGGCATCAAATTTAACTTATAAGTATGTGTTAACCCTTCTAAAACTTGTCTCTTAACATCTGTAAAGTGTTGTATAATTAATTGCTAGGAATTATTGGAATTATTTTAACCCAATATAACTAAAAAAATCACAGAAAAGATTTGTGACGTAGAGGGCAAAGGGTAAGGGAATAAATCGGAAAAAAGTTTTTCTTCGACCAGGATTTGAACCCGGGACCTCTAGAATACCAGTCTGGTTCTAGAGGTCCCGGCCAAATCCTGGTCGAGGAAAAACTTTTTTTTCCAATTTATTCCCTTACCCTTTGCCCTCTACGCCACAAATATTTTCCGTAAATTTTTGTAAAAAAATCACCATTGTTATTCAAAAAATGGTTTATTACGGGTACAATCAAATGTTGTCGATTTTATTTGGCAGAAAAATTGACCTATCAAGGAAAAGTCATTATCTAAGAAAGAAGAAGCTATTAAAAAAACAAACTTATTTTTTTTCTTTAAAAATTTGTTAATACTATTATTTTCTGCTCAAATATATTATGTTTTTGACTAGCCCCTGTATATTACCTACTGAACTGTCGTAAATGACATTATCATGGGGTTTTTCTACAAGCTTCTACTATTTTAATTTTATGGTAACTTACTTTATTTTAGATAAGTGTTACGAGTTTTTATTGATAAAACATAGCCGAAAACTTTCACCGCATATATCTCAGGAAGTGGACATAAAAATTTTCGGGCCAGAAGGAGTAGATTTTTTTTCGAAATTGTCAAAAAAATGGCGTCTGTTCGGGGCCCTCTGCTCACAGACTAAAACGTTTTTTTGTGATATCGGGCTGATTGGTAATAGTATGTACTACAAAACCACATAGTTTCAAGTGGTCAGTATAAGTCGTTCGAGAGATACAGGGAAAAATCTAAAACCACATTTCGCCCCCTACCGGCTCCTAGATGCACTAAATGTATTTTTTTTATTTTTATCATACAATCTAGCACGAAGGCCAATATGACTACCAAATTTCATCATTGTAGGTCAAACCGTTAAGATTTAAAAAAATATTTTGTCACCCTAACCTCACTTTTGGACTGCAACATTTTTGAGGCTATTCATAGGTGGAAGAATATTGAGTGGTCTATAAGTAACCGATTTATATAAATTTTCGATGCCCTTAAGTTAAGTTTGCGTAAATAGATTTTTTTTTCGAAATTGTCAAAAAAATGCCGTCTGTTCAGGGCCTTCCGCTCACAGGCTAAAAAATTTTTTTGTGATATCAGGCTGACTGTTAATAGGTTTTACTACAAAACCACATAGTTTCAAGTGTGCAGGATAAGTCGATCGGGAGATAAAGGGAAAAATCTAAAAACACATTTCGCCCTCTACCGGCCCTTAGATGCACTAAATATTATTTTTTCAATTTTAGAATACCTAGAATAGGCCAATATGAGCAACAAATTTTATTATCGTAAGGTCAAACCGCTAAGATTCAAAAAAATATTTTGCCGTCCTAAACTCACTTTTTGACTGCAGCACTTTTGAGGCTTTTCACAGGCAGGCTGATGTTAAGTGGCCTATTACTAACCGGTTAAAATACGTTTCGTAAAATCATCATCGAAAAGCCCACGGAAGTCCATATGCCACCAAACTATTTGTGTGTAAAAAAATTGCACCCCTGAATAAATTTTTTTGTAATAATTCTGAACACAAAAGGTATGTAAAAACAAACGATCAAACAGATCTTGGGTGGAAAAAAATGAAAATCAAACTTGGATGAGTATCCCACAAGGAACACACAAAGGACCAAAGCGAAAAGAGAAAAGATCAAATGATGTTTCGCCCTGGGCAACCAGCGTGGGATACTCATCCAAGTTTGAATTTTAGTTTTTTTCCTACCAGGATTCTTTTTGATTGAAGTTACTGATTCGGAGGTCTTCTAACTTCTTTTTGTTAAAAAAGGTATGGTTTTGTTATTTGCGGATAGTGAAAAATCGAATGAAAAAAAAGGTAAATTTTTTCGAATTATTCATCATTCTCCGCTTCCGTATGACTATGAAACTATAATAGCCGAAGTATTAGTAGTAGTAGTAGTAGTAGAATAAGGGGGGGCTCCCGGCCCGGCGACTAGGCTCTACGCGAGCCCTTTTCGCCATCCCCCAGAGCTTCCCCCCCACGCTCCCACTCCACCATGGTCGAACCTTCCCGTCCTTTGGATAAAGATCAGGATATCCGACCATTTCAGCATAGGAAGGTGTTCCGACTCGAACACTTCCTCTCCGAAGATTCCCTCTCTGATTCCTCTGTAGGCCGGACACCTTGCAAGATAGTGGTGTGAGGATTCATCCTTTTCCCAGCACTCTCCGCAAGTTGAGACCCGCACTACCTTTATCCTTGCCAGGTACTTTTGGAGCGTACAGTGTCCAGTGAGGAATCCTATTAAGGGTCCTACCTCTGTTCGTTTCCTGCGCAGTAACCAGTCCCTTCTTGTTTTGCTGAAGCCCTGGATGAGCTCCTTGGCTTGTCTGGCGTCCCCTGTGTGTTGCCACTCCTGATTTAGTCTTGTATGGGTCCATTCCTTGGTGGCAGATTTCATCTGACATCTGGTAAATCCCAGACACGGTTCCGGTCCGACGTATGCTTGGGCTGACCCTTTCCTTGCAAGCTCGTCCGCCATCTCGTTACCTGGGATCCCCATGTGTCCTGGAACCCAGACAAGCTCAACCTCTTTTTCCCCTGCTAGATCCTGGAGGGCGTCCGCGCATTCCTGGACCAGTCCTTTTGGCATTGTAGGTTTACAAAGTGCTTTTATGGCAGCCTGGCTGTCCGTGCATATGTAGACCTTATCTTCTGCTCCGGTCCTTAATTCTTCCTCTTGTGTGGCTGCCAGTATGGCATATACCTCCGCCTGGAAAACCGTCGCGAACCGACCTAGTGGGTAGCTCTTCTTTATCTCCCTATTTCCTATGAATAGACCTGCTCCTGTCAATTCCTTGTCTGCTAACCTTGATCCATCTGTAAAGCAGAGCATGGCATTGCCTGAAAGGTCGTTCCTAGTTCATACGTCTCTAGGTGGTATGGTTACCCTGTACTTCCTCGTTTCCCTAATTTTGTATTCTGGGTTTTCGATCCTGTATGCTGCAAGGGGTATTTCCCTTTCCGCCATCCCGGCGATAGCCAGGTGCCCGACCTTTTCGCTTCCCCTTTTCCACAGCCCCGCATCTCTGATTCTTAGGTGCATTGCCATTGCTTCCCCTCTGATCCAGAGGGGGAGCGGCGACAGTCCCAGGACAGTGTTTAGAGCTGATTTTGGGGTCGTCCTCATTGCGCCAGTTATGCCTATGGCGCAATGATTACAAAATATTACAAAATGTGTAATAATAATGACTTTGAAAAACACAGAAAATAACAAGGCCAAAGCCAAAAAATTTACTGCGGCTCGCCCCATAAAAGTTTTTTTATCTGCATTTTTTTCCAGGCCATTTTGATTGGCATAGTTATTTCGGTGCGGCTTTTTTTCCGAAAATGCAATCGAAGGGCTGTTATAGCATCTCATATTTATACCGGGTGTCACAAGGTGAGTAACCTATTAGAATATTTTGTGAAACTATAAAATGGAAACTTTTTAAACTTTCTATTCTAACATAAGTCCATATAAACTATCTTTATGAAATACTCTCATATTTGCAGTGTTGCCATTTGCAGGAAAACTTGGCAACAACTTTCTTATTTTAAATTGAACACCCTGTATATTTTTGCATTTTTGGATTGTACAAAATATTTTAGGTACATTTTATATATAATAGGACCTATGTTCAACTGTTTTTAAAATATTGACAGGTAAAAATTGACATTTTTTAACTTTGACAGCCCATAACACTGAAACGGTTATGGATAAAGCAAAACGGTTTTTGCATTCGTATCAGGGTCAAACTAACCTTGGGATATTTTAACCCTGGGTTTAGATATAAAACGATAGCTTGTGAAAAACGAAGCTAGGAATGTAAAAACCGTTTTGCTCTATCCTTAATCGTTTCGATGTTACGGGCTGTCAAAGTTAAAAGTAAGGTAAATTTTAAAAACAGTTGAACATAGGTGTAGGACATTATACATAAAATGTAGAATCTAAAAATGCAAAAATATACAGGGTGTTTAATTTAAAATAAGAAAGTTGTTGCCAAGTTTTCCAGCAAGTGCTAATACTGCAAATATGAAAGTATTTCTTAAAAATAGTTTCCATCGACTTATGTTAGAATAGAAAGTTTGAAAAGTTTCCATTGTATAGTTTCCAAAATATCCTAATAGGTTACTCACCTTGGGACACCTGGTATACATTACTCTCTAACGACACAAAAAAATAAATACGATAGTAATGCTTTCGTAATGCTTCTACGGTAAATTAGCATGATACAGCAAGATTCATTGTGGACAATCTCATGACCTAATGTCATGCTTAACATGAACAAAAAAAAAATACATTTTTGACATTATTTATTTATCTAAGCTTTAATGAAGACGTTTCAAGAGGCCTTTTAAAAAATATTGATACAAAAAATGTCCTGTCATATGAACCAGATTTTAAAACTCTCACAAAATAATATTTACAAATGTTACATTTTACCATTGGGAATATTACTAACACATGCCGGCAATAAGTTACGTTCTAGCTTTTACAGGTGATATAAATGTGATAGAAACGTGACGTGAAACATGACTATAATACTGACACTGACTATAATACCCCACATAGCATATATATATCACTATTGAATATTGCATGGACATGATTTTGTGACTTAAAACATGTCCAGATGTCCACGAGATGGATATACTAAGATATGCAGTGGATATATATCCACATGAATATCCACCAAATATGTATTAGCCTTCTACACGGAATAGCCTATGAATATAGGTATATCAATGTATCACCATTATGTTGATTTACTGCTTCAGATTAGTTATTAATAGATTACCTAAATGACTTTTTGCTCTCTTACATGTATAATAATAGTATCTGCTACATAAAGAACATATCGATTCTAGTGCCATCTACCTACAATAGATGACATTAAACTAAATTATAATTATAAATCATGTAACTCCCGTTTTTTTTCACAAGATAGTAATATTTTCAGCAAACGTGCCAAAATCCTGACCAGAATATTCTTTTTGGGAATATTCATAAAAATAACTTGATTATCACGTTATCATGGGAATATTATTATCTTAATACGAAAGAAATATAACTCTTAAAGAATATTCAATAAAACATGAATGTTCCTCCAATGTTATGTGGATTAAAGCGTTAAAGTTGTTTTTGCACTGTAAATTTTTCACTGTCAGGACCGCAACTCCTTTTTCACCCGACTTCCTATGGCACTCGATGTTTTTCGAGTTGGATGGACTATCTTTATACAGTGTATCCCAAAAGTCTGGAATAATGGATTTTTTGGGTGAACTATGGTTTCTTCAGAAAAAAACTTATATAGGATCATTTTAGATAAAAACATGGCGCCAGCAGGCACGTATAGCCATTCAAAAAATCTTTAAAAAGAAATAAAAAAAAACAAAATTTTCAAAG
This sequence comes from Oxystoma pomonae, assembly GCA_963921995.1. NCBI lineage: Eukaryota > Metazoa > Arthropoda > Insecta > Coleoptera > Brentidae > Oxystoma > Oxystoma pomonae. Next base: position 84,270,675 of record OY998166.1, on the reverse strand, counting down.
TTATTTTTTCAAAATTAAAAAAAAAAAATCTCATATTTTTGGTTGAAGATGCAATTATCTATCTTAATGTGAAAACCGCGTGTAAGTTAAAATTTTTAAAAAAGTTTAATACCTCCTCCCTCTTGCCAACCCTCCATCCCCATCAAAAACTAATCAGCTCTGCGTCTCGTGACAAAGCATTTTTGTACTAAACTTGATAAAAATCGGTCAAGTGGTTTTTGAGTAATCGTGTAACAGACAGACAGACACCATGGGAAAATTTTGTATTTAGGTATTTTTTGACTTATTTTTTTGAAAATAAAAAACTGTTTTTTTTACGATCTCAATACCCTCCATACTATGTATAGATAGCTAAAATTTCGATTTCCCAATCTCTTCCATACAAATTTAAACTTGAATATCTTCGAGAAGATAAAATATATTCCCGTTTCTTATTTTTGAAAAGCTTTTTTTTTTTAAGGATTCAGAAAATGCGATAATATATAGGGTGTTCAATTAAAAAATAATAATATTGTGCTATATTTTGTTTTTGGGCATCTTGTATAAAAGGGTTTATATTTTTTGAAACTGCTTTTTTTACCTAAAGTGATCCTATACAAGTTTATTTTGAAAAAACTCATAGTTCTCCCAAAAAATTCATTATTTCAGACTTTTGAAACACACTATAATTGCCACGATAGAGACCGAACGGGTCAACCGATTTTCATAATAGAGATATCGCTGGAATGCTAGGAATCCCGAGAGTGCTATACGATTACAATTCATTTAAAAAAAAATCAATATGGCGGATGTTGGCACTATTAGCAGTTATAACTTTCTCGACGATTGCGGCCAAGTAGGGGGCTGCAACTAGTTTTGTAGTTTTAGCAAAGCAGCGGAGAAGAAAGGGGAACCACAACAGATTTGAGAAGGTCGAGGTGGACAGGTGTCTACACCACCCCATTCTAATCTAACCTAAGATCATTTTATATTTTGTATATTTAATTGTTTATATTTTGTTTTGCTTTATTCGCAATGACCTCCCGATTTACTCATCGTTCCTCTTCCACCTTACCGACCGACCCCCCCCTCTCACGACCAAGGATTATGGGGTGGAATTAAAGCTTTATAACTACATCACAGAAAACATTTTTTTTTTTTTAATAACGAAACTACTCGAATGCCAGTTCTAAGTAGGGTTTAGCAGCAGATACATAAAAGTCGCACTCGCGAACTTAATTAAAAGCATGCGGCTACAAAAAATGTTTCAGTTCGATACCACACCCTATTTAGTAGGTACTGGCAGTTGGATAGTTTTTATTTAACAAATAATTCTTACCTATGAGCTACAGTTAATACTGTACAATTTTGAAACACCTTTCTGATAGTGTTTTGTATCAAAGCATCTGTATGATGATCAACATTCGCTGTTGCTTCATCTAGCACTAAAATTTTGTTATTTCTGACGATCGCTCTAGCCAGACATACTAGTTGTCTTTGTCCGACACTAAAATTCGATCCACCTTCAGACATGAAACTTTGCAGTCCCTCTGGAAGTTCAGTAACGGCGTGTTTTAGTTCGACGTCTTCTAAAGCACTCCACAAGTCCTAAAAACAATTAGTTAATAATAACAAAAGATCATGGGTAGAAGTAACGAAAATTTAAAATTTTATGGGCATCCTACAAGAAACACTCAAAGCCTAACCTAACTTAAAAAATTCAACACTATCATTCCGTTTTATATATCAAATAGAAAAATCAAACGGGATGATGGGTTGTTTGAAAGTTTGAGACAATGATGTGTTTGAAATTAACTCTCTGTTTCGAACTTCCATTGCCTATATTTTATTTATACACGACGTTTCGATCAGTACAATCTCTGATCGTCTTCAAATGCAAACTACAATCTATTACTAAGGCTACGTACTTATATACTATAGGAAATGACTCAACCGTAGAGTTTAAGAAGTTGGCTCCGTCCAAGAACCCCCTCTAAATATTTGGAATTTCAACACTTGGTTTAGTAAAAATACCCTAATTCTGCCCAATAAAGGCAACTTTAAGGAATTTTTGTTTCTTCCAGTGTAACTCCTTATACAAAACCTATGTATGATTCACCACACTTACAAGGAACTTGGTTCCTTATTTTCTTTGTTCTCCTGTTTTGTTTTACTAAGATGGCTTCGAATTGTATTATTAGATTTAAAAGCTGTTTTAATATTAAAGTTGTTCACTACTCTTCGAATTTTCTCTGATACTCCTTTAATGTATGGAGTTGTAAGGAGTGCATGTCTCTGGTTTTGGCTTTATAATCTCTATCCTGTTTAAGGCTATAACCATTCTGCTGCAGATCCTTCTTAATGGTTCTCAAGATTTGTTACAAATTTGAACGGCTCTGTTATACAAAGTTCTTATTATGCCTCGTTTGGTTGTAGCAGAATGATTTGAACCTTGATTTAAATATTGTCCTGTGTAAGTGAGTTTACGATAGACTGTTGTTCCGATGTCGCTTTCTACTCGTATGACAAGTACATCAAGAAAAGGAATTTGACAATTTTGCCCCAAGTTCATTGTGAATTTAATGGTGGGTCTTATGTTATTTAGGTGGTGAAGAAATTCTGAAAGTTGTTGGTCATTCCCGGTCCGGACAATAAAAGTATCATAAACATATCTTAGCCAGAGCTTAGGTTTATATGTTGCGGTATCAACCACGTGTGATTCGAACCACTCCATGTAAAAATTGGCCATCACTGGCGAAAGTGATAAACACATTAGCATCCTGAGCATAAAACCTATCTTTCACCTGAAAGTAAGAGTTGTGTAGACATGAGAATGATGGTGTTGAATGTTATTTGGAGAGGTGACCATTGAAACTATACTATGCTGATGCAGCCACGCTGGTTACCCCGAGCGAAACATCCTTTAGTTATTTCTCTTTTCGGTTGGGTAATTCCAGTGTTCCTTGTGGGACACCCATGCATCCAATTTTAAATTTAAGATTATTTTCGGTTGTGTAATCGGGTCCGATGGCACTCCAGACTCGGTAGATTACCTTTACAGGCTTACGGACAAAGATCAAAGATCAAAAATTAATGTAATGATGCATTTATTAAATTACGTTTATTATAAGCTGGCTACAGAAGGTACTCATATTCGAATATTTGTTTGACTGTTGCAACAAAATAAGGATTTATGAATGTGCATGGATTTATTGTTTGTGTGATGGAGTCATTGTGTTAAGTGTTATGCATGGTTTTAATTTAATTATTAAAATAATTTTGTTCTTTTAATGCTTTTACCTTATCACTATATTCATCGAAAGGATCCAAATTTTTGCGCAAACTACCAGAAAACAGTACTGGTTCCTGTGGAATTATGGATATATTAGACCTAAGTTTATGAAGGCTTATAGTGCTTGTATCTATGTTGTCAATCAAGATTTTGCCTTCGTTTTGCGCAAGTCTAAAGAACGCTGAAATGATTGAAGATTTACCTGCTCCTGTTCTGCCAACGATGCCTAAAATTTTAAAAAAACCTTTTTTACTGAATCTCTAGATTCTGGCAGGTAAGAGATCCCAATACCTATATCCTAACGCAGTGGTTGGTTAAAGGTCAAAAACCCCCGAAAGCCCTAAATCTTACATGCGGTTTTCACCTATGCGTATCACAACGTAACGGGAATTAAATTTGGGGGGTGAGCACCCATAGGTACATGAGAACCGGGTGTTAGTCCCCCACCTTTTTGATTTGATTTAATTTTCTTCTCATATTTTTAAAAACAAAAATCAAGTTAGTTGTAAAAACAACAGAGCTACCTCATATTGAATTCCAACATCGAAATGATTATAAACAAAAAATCAAAAGATCTTGGGAGGAAAAAACGAAAATTCATATTTGGATGAGTATCCCACAAGGAACACACAGACGACAAAGCCAAAAGGGGAATGATCAAATGATGTTTCGCCCTGGGCAACCAGCATGGGCTCATCATTCGTTTCACTAGTCACCCTCAACAAACATCATTCAACACCATCTTACACTTTGATTTCCAACTTTGAATTACTCACAAATGGGCATCGTCCCGCACTGGCACTTATAAGTCACTTGGTACGGGTTCGTGCTGACGTATTAATCTTTCCAATAGGGTTACACTCCTAAGGCGATTAAAACAAAAAGAAGTTAAAAAACCTCAGAATCAGTTGATTCAACCGAAAAGAATCTAAAACCAAAAGATCAAAAGATCTTGGGTGGAAAAAACGAAAATTCAAATTTGAATGAGTATCCCAAAAGGAATACACAAAGGACCAAAGCGAAAGAGGGAATGATGAAATGATGTTTCGCCCAGGGGTTTGATTCTGGGCGTAACGGATGTCCCATAAGTTTTGGCACAAAGTTCAAGGAGCTCAAAAGAAATACCTAAGTTACTTACCAAGTTGGCTTTGATAACAAAAGTTTCCTTGTTTCCTGGGTTTCAATTTGACATATTTATGCTTTAAGTCAGTTTATAGAAAATGTCTTACAAATTGGAAATAAGAAAATCTATTTATAATTTGGTTGGATAAATGCCCAAAGCTGAAATAGTGCGAATCTTTCAAGATCAACCATTTATCGAACCATATTGGAATGCGAACAGGGTATTCCTTGTATGAACCTTCCGAAAAGTGGAAGACCAAGGATTTTCACCCCCCTCAGTGCAACAGAGTGGTAAGGTTGGCTAAAAATAAGGTCGGGGTGTCTGTAAGGAAACTAGTGGGAAGAAAACAAACTTCAAAAAGTACTATTCGTAGAATTTTGAGCAGAAATGGTCAAAAATACCGCAAAGGGCAAAAATAACCAAAATACACTAATCTAATCAGCTTGCCCGGATACCTCAATGTTGTCGTTCTCTTCGACGTGTTCAGTTTGCGAACAACAAATCCATCATAATGAACGATGAAAAGTACTTTACACCGATAATAGGACAACGTAAGATTTAAAGAAAAAGCCAAATTTGCCGACAAAATGTTAGTGTGGTGTGCAATATCCGAAAGGGGTATAGCAAGAACATATATAGGACATATACGAGTCGAAGCATTTACTAGCAGAGGTTATGTTGATAACTGCCTAGTGAAACTCAATGAGTTTATTCAAGGACATCATGCTGGAGACGTAGTTATGTTTTGGCCCGACCTGGCTTCTTGCCATTATGCCAGGGAAACGCAAAATTGGCTTCAAGAGCATAATATTCCATATGTACCAAAAAATGACAATACCCATAATTTGGCCCAGGCTCGCCCCATTGAAGACTTTTGGGCCCACTTGGCAATGAAAGTGTACGACGGAGGCTGGACTGCTCACAATGAAGGCCAACTGCGCCGCAGAATTTGAATCAAGTGCAGAGAAATTAATATTGTCACCGCACAGACCCTTATGAGAGGTGTCCGAACAAAGTTGCGGCTTGTTGAGGAACACGGACCGCTGCAGTATCTAAATATATACAGTTTAAATAAAAGTTAGTTTTTCAAAAAGTATACGATTTTTTATTTTGTGCCAAAACTTATGGGACACCCGTTAATAGAATGATCATACCCTGAGAAGTAATCACTTCTATCAAAATCCAAAATTCCGTATTCTACGACCGGCCCATCGCACGAACGATGCACAGTGGATCGATGCAATGCTTTTGTACGGACATTAAGAAAAAAATTGCTATTTTGTACTTTGTTTGTTCATGATATACCACGGTTTAATTAAATCATAAGCAATGAATTATTTAATCTTTGTACTTTTTGCCGTGACGTGTTTTTACAGATCATTTTATATATTTGTCAACATTGTTTTAAGGGAGACTTAATAGCCATTTGACTCACAATTTTTTTCATATTTTTTAATTTAGTTTCTACACTTTACAGCGTTTCTTAAAACCCTACTTGCTATGTTTTTTTATATTTTTTTAAAATAATTTTTTTTTCAATTTTTTATACCTACATCAAAATTTCAAACATTTTAAAATTCATATTGATTTTTAAAAAAATGCTTAAATATGCACAACTTTCTTTTATTATTTTTGCATTCTTTGAAAACCATAAACCAATAAAACATTTTACTTGAGTGCGATTTTCTGCGACATTTTGGCAAAAACGGCCAAAAGTACTTAATAATATAATATATTAAAAAAATATATACGGTTTAAATAAAAGTTGGTTTTTCAAAAAGTATACGATTTTTTATTTTGTGCCAAAACTTATGGGACACCCGTTAATAGAATGATCATACCCTGAGTAGTAACCACTTATATCAAAATCCAAAATTCCGTATTCTGCGACCGGCCCATCGTACGAACGACGCACAGTGGATCGATGCAATGCTTTTGTACGGACATTAAGAAAAAAATTGCTGTTTTGTACTTTGTTTGTTCATCATATACCACGGTTTAATTAAATCATAAGCAATGAATTATTTAATCTTTGTACTTTTTGCTGTGATGTGTTTTTACAGACCATTTTATATATTTGACAACATTGTTTTAAGGGAGACTTAATAGCCATTTGACTCACAATTTTTTTCATATTTTTTAATTTATTTTCTACACTTTACAGCGTTTCTTAAAACCCTACTTATTATGTTTTTTATATTTTTTTAAAATAATTTTTTTTCAACTTTTTATACCTACATCAAAATTTCAAACATTTAAAAATTCATATTGATTTTTAAAAGAATGCTTAAATATGCACAATTTTCTTTTATTATTTTTGCATTCTTTAAAAACCATAAACCAATAAAACATTTTACTTGAGTGCGATTTTCTGCGACATTTTGGCAAAAACCGCCAAAAGTACTTAATAATATAATATATTAAAAAAATATATACAGTTTAAATAAAAGTTGGTTTTTCAAAAAGTATACGATTTTTTATTTTGTGCCAAAACTTATGGGACACCCGTTAATAGAATGATCATACCCTGAGAAGTAACCACTTCTATCAAATTCCAAAATTCCGTATTCTGCGACCAGCCCATCGCACGAACGACGCACAGTGGATCGATGCAATGCTTTTGTACGGATATTAAGAAAAAAATTGCTATTTTGTACTTTGTTTGTTCATGATATACCACGGTTTAATTAAATCATAAGCAATGAATTATTTAATCTTTGTACTTTTTGCCGTGACGTGTTTTTACAGATCATTTTATATATTTGTCAACATTGTTTTAAGGGAGACTTAATAGCCATTTGACGCACAATTTTTTTCATATTTTTTAATTTATTTTCTACACTTTACAGCGTTTCTTAAAACCCTACTTATTATGTTTTTTTATATTTTTTTAAAATATTTTTTTTTCAATTTTTTATACCTACATCAAAATTTCAAACATTTTAAAATTCATAATGATTTTTAAAAGAATGCTTAAATATGCACAATTTTCTCTAATTATTTTTGCATTCTTTAAAAACCATAAACCAATAAAACATTTTACTTGAGTGCGATTTTCTGCGACATTTTGGCAAAAACGGCCAAAAGTACTTAATAATATAATATATTAAAAAAATATATACAGTTTAAATAAAAGTTGGTTTTTCAAAAAGTATACGATTTTTTATTTTGTGCCAAAACTTATGGGACACTCGTTAATAGAATGATCATACCCTGAGAAGTAACGCCTTCTATCAAAATCCAAAATTCCGTATTCTGCGACATTTTACTTGAGTGCGATTTTCTGCGACATTTTGGCAAAAACGGCCAAAAGTACTTAATATACCTACGTGCTCTCCCCTGTCGTCAAAAATTCGAATTGAATCTGGTGAGTTACAAATAATGATTTTTAATAATTTAATTTCTCGATAAGTCACAAATGCGAAAAACTTACATGAGACAAAATATTTTTTAAACTAAACAGGTAATTTATGTATTAATTCAGAATCCATCAGCGGCGCACCACGTAAAAGATTAAGGGGAAAAAAGAACTTCACATCTAAAAAATATCTCTCTATAGTTCTAAGCTGCAGTTGCCTATGTTTCATATTTGGCCCAAATATCTCAAAAACTGCAAAAGCTATAAAGCAAAAACTAAAAAAAATGTGTGCGTGTAGATCAGTAACAAAGTGTTTGCGGACATGTTCATGGAAAAAAATGGTCTTATTTTAACCTGAAAAATTCGTGCCTAAAATCTTTGCACTAAATTTTAAAAAACAGCCTGTATACTTGTATAATAAATGTCCAAAATTCCCTATACCTTGATCCACTGTGTGACGTCCTACTCTGAAAGATAGTCAAGTTTGCCGTAGCCTGCGCATTAGCGAGTAAAATATCAATCGGTCACGTGATGGTTTCGTCAAATAGCGTGCTCTGAAATCATCCGAGTAACGTTTTTCACACGAGCTTTCCTACAAGTCCCAACTACTGGGTCTGATCGAGAGAACGGCTTCGCTCAAAAATCGTTGTTCGAGGCAGCTCTGCGCGTGCCCATAATAGTTTGGTGATTTTTCGATCGTCTCGTCAATGCTTTTAAGCGCGTTTATTGTTTGAAGCTACTTCTCTTCTCTCAGACGAACGATCCCATCCTACGAAACCCGTATCAGGTGACTTAGATAAGTGCCAGTGCGGAACAATGCCTATTTGTGAGTAATTCAAAGTTGGGAATCAAAATGTATGATGGTGTTGGAAGATGTTTGGGGAGGGTGATCAGTGAAACCACTGATGAGCCCATGCTGGTTTCGCTTTGATCCTTTGTATGTTCCTTGTAGGATACTCATCCAAATTTTAAATTTGGTTTTTTCCACCCAAGATCTTTTTTTTTAAGATTAACAAGTCAGGATGAACCCGTATTAGGTGACTTAGATAAGTGGTGCGGAACAATGCCTATTTGTGAGTAATTCAAACTTGGGAATCAAAGTGTATGATGGTGTTGAAGGATGTTTGGAGAGAGTGACCAGTGAAACCACTGATAAGCCTATGCTGGTTGCCCAGGGCGAAAAATTATTTGATCATTCCCCTTTTCGCTTTGGTCCTTTGTTCCTTGTGGGATACTCATCCAAATTTGAATTTTCGTTTTTTTCGCCCAAGATCTTTTGATCTTTTGTTTTTAGATTCTTTTCGGTTGAAGTAACTGATTCGGAGGTTTTTTTAACTTCTTTTTGTTTTTTTTATCGAAATGATTGTTATACCCAATGATCGACCGCCAAGAGTTCTGAGGTCCAATTCTTGAATCACTCCACTTTTAGTCGAATACGGAAAAAGAGTCAATTTTTACTAATTCAGATACCAAATATGCCCACAAAGTCTAACTCGTATGCACAATGCACAATATTTAATTAAAATAGACCCAAAATTTAAATATTGCATTTTTGTCGGGAAAAATAGAACGGCTTTTGACGCTTACATGTCGTTTTCGAGCGAATATAAATATTAATAAATAAATAAAATCGTCTTTAGTCGAAGAAAGAATTTTTTTACAAATATATCAAAAAAAAATTAATACAAAGAGAAGATGCATCAGTGGCTAAGTCTAGCTGCTATAGCTATTCATACTTAAATTTAACCATGTAGCACCATGAAACATGAGGAAATAATAAATAGAAATAGGTACGAAAGAAAACAAATACTAAAAGGTATTATCATTCACAAAAAGCAAAACATTGATAGAAAGCTAAAAAAGTTCTTGGTTTAAAATAGACAATTTAAGTTGATTTTTGAGCTGTCTGAGTCGCACAGGTAACGAATTGTACAGTTTTATACAGTAGTAAACAAAACTTCTTTGGTACAAGGCTGTTTCATGACGAGGTATTGTGAAAGACGAAACATTTCGGAGAGCACGTGAATGGATATTATCACGGCGGATAAATTTCTGTTTGAGGGGGGAAGAGACGTGAGACGCAGTTATGAGTTTATGAAAAAAGTTGTCCATATGTAATTGTCTGCGCTTGTCCATTTTAAGCCACTTCAACTCTCTAATTTTTGGAGTAACCCGGTCGTATTTTCGAAGACGGAATATTAGTCGGACGCAATTATTTTGCATTTTTTTTATTTTAAATTCTGTAAGCTTAATAAATAAATAATAAAAATAAATGAAATCGCAATAATTTAGCTTTGACAGTACAAGAGATTCAGACAATTTTTTTCGCAACTTCTGACTTAGAAAATGCCGGCTTTAATATAAAAGTTTTAAGGAGAGGTATGATTCTCAAATTTCTAGCAGAGTCAACAACAGGTATTTTCTCACCGTTGATATTTATAAACATTCGACTTACAGCGTATAATTTATAATTTTTGGTTCCAAAAAATAAAACACATGATTTTGAGGCATTTAGTTTTAGGTTATGTTGTATAGACAAATCACTAATAATTTTAAGATCCTCGTTTATTAAGTTATTTGCAAGTAATGCATTTTCACAGTTGAAACTAAAATAACATTGTTTATCGTCGGCGTACGCTGCGATATTACAATTTTTAACCGATTTATATATGCTTGCGGTGTAGATTAAAAAGAAAAGTAGGTCAAGCACACTGCCCTGTGGCACGCCAGATAAAATGTCAACTGATTTTGAAGTTACCCTGTTATATGAGACACCATTAAACGATGATCAATGGTGTCAAATGCCTTAGAAAAATCCAACAAGGTCAACGCAGTGATCCCTCCTTTACCATAGGCATCTAAAATGTCACTCGTAACTAAGGCCAGAGAAGTGGCTTTAGAATAGTCTTTCCGAAAACCGCATTGAGTATTTAGTAAAATACCCCTTTCTTATGCATATCTAAAAATCTGTTTATATAAGATTTTTTCGAATATTTTAAAAAGTGCTGGTAGAATACTTATTATGCTCAAATCCGCAAATTCTTCAGGGTTCGACTTTTTTGGCAGTGGTCTTCCTATATAATTTATAATATGCACGATATACTTATCAATAAAAGGAGAGCAATATTTTAACATTTGAGCAGATATATTATCTACACCGTAAGAATTAGACTTCAGTTCCTTGATGATGGTACCTACCTCTTCTATTGTCGTCATCTCTGGTTTCAAACAGAAGTTCAAATCATAGAAATTATTATTATAAAAATCAATTTGCCCTTGGAAATTCTGCGCTACTGTCTGAAGAAACTGACAAAAATAATTATTGATCATATCCGGGTTTGACAATTGCACTAGTAAACGTAAAATTTTGACATTGAAATCACTCAAAGAAGACCAAAATTTTCTAGGATTTTTATGGTCAGTTGCCAATGCATACAAATATGCTTCTTCTCAGTCAAACGTAATGTTTCTGAGAGATTTATACTTATTTCAATCAGCCTTAAGTCTACTCTGTTTAAATTTTTGTAACGCTAGGCCTCTCTGTTTTTGTACTAGTTTTAAATTTGAAGAAATTGATTAAATAATTCAACCTTTCTGTCAATGTCCGATTCTCGAAGTAGCAAGTGCCATGACAGTTTCTCTAAATCCGTGATAAAATTATAATAGTTAAAATTTTTGTAGCGACGAATTTCAAGAATTTTAAGTGAAACCTTTGGTTTTGAGATATTTAGTTAACAAAATGTGAGGCAATGATCAGAAACATGGTTTGTGGCAATAGATCCAGAGGACACAACTAAGTCAGTATTGCATACAAAAATTGGATCTATCAGTTTTTGTGAATTTTTTGTTATACGGTTGGTTCAGTAATTATTTGTGCTAGACTGTACGACTGTAGACAAAAGTTAACAGGGTTATCTAAATCCAAAAAATCAGAATTAAAATCTCCCATTCATTAAAAATGGAACTTAGAAATATTAGAAAATATTGTCACAGTCACTGATAAAATTATTGATGTTTCTATCGCGTGGTTCGTATCGAGCGCCCGTAGCTAAATTAAGAGATTTTATACTGAATTTTAAAAATAAGAATTCTAAATCCTCGCTTAACTCAAAATTTAAATTTATGACTTGACAGTGCAAATTGGATCTCACGTAGGCGCCCACATGACCATATGACATACGAACGTCAAAAACTGCGAAAAAAGCGCATCACAAACGTAAAATTGCAATTTTACGGCAAATTTACTTTAATATTACAGAATTTCAGTACGAGTTTAATGTTGTGTGTACCTTAGTAAGTGGATAAGAGAAAATTTACACCTTTTCTCGTCAATTTCTTGCTAAAATATGGTCTATATACGACTGAAACTCGAGTGATTCAAGAATTGGGTCTCTGATCGGACGTGGCAAAGATCGATCCAATATTTTTGTATGACCTGTAGATTTTTGATTAACCTATCATATTCTTTTGTTTGTAGTTCAGTGATGCTTTATCTCAAAATTAAAAGACAAAATAAAAACGTATGTTCTTATGAAAATATCGTAGTTATTTAAATGTTAGCTAATTAATTATTTTAAATATATAATATACAGTTTTAAAAAGGTCTAAAATATAGAAAAAAAAATTCCCAGTCGCAGATTTATGGGTCCATTTAGATTTCCCATACAGACTGTTCTAAAAATTTCTGAAATACAATAGTAAGAATATAATATTTAACTAGTACAGATTGATTGTGATTCATTCTCTGCAAAGAATATATTGCAGTTTTCTCGGTTTGAGAGAACAAATTAGTCTTCCGGCAACGATTTGTCTTTTATTCAAGACTTTATTAAGCTTTAGATTTTATTAGTTGTTTTTATCCACATATCAAAACAACCAGCTAGTTTTATCTTTAAAGTATCTATATTATCAGCCGTGGTGGTCGCAACCGTTAGCCAGTTGACACGAGCAACTTAGGAATTCTTGTTTGCCGATGAGCGCGGGTTTGATCCCCGCAAGGTACAGTACTTTTTCAATGGTTGTATCTTAGAAAATTTAGTAGGTTAAAAATTCCAGGGAATGAATGTAAAATTTAAACTTATCCTACCCCTCCCCCCTTCAGGCCGGTTACCAGGCTGAATGGGATTGAATATCTTGTGAAAGCGGATAAGGTTACACACTTCCCAGTCGGTAGACTATCTTGGAGGCTTAAGAACAGTTTGTTTCTCCCAGGAATGATCCTGTCAGGGGTGACAGTTATTGTTCACACTGTATTGTTCGTCGCCTGCCACGCTGTGTTCTATGATGGGCATTCAGAAAAAATAAAAAAAAGTGCCCTCCTAGGCATGATGGTTGGATCGGGATGCAGTGGATAACGCTATCTCCCAGAAAGAGTTTTGTCGTGTGGCCCTACTGGAACATGGGAATACAATGACTGTGGCGTCTGCCTCCACGTGGCACACCTGGACATGGTGGTATCATAGTTTGTCTCCTTGTGACATCTGTGGCAACATCTAACTAAAGATGCCTCACAAGTGTTATTGGGGGTTTTGCAGTGACCTTCACGTTGGTTTGGAGGTTATTGTGAGACCTCCAGTAGTACTTAGATGGCAAACAAATGAGGCATCAAGTGGAGTAACTTGATGCCGTATGATCTGCAGAAGTCTGCAGTTCAACACGAAAAGCTCATAGAAACGCTAAAAGAAGGTGGTCTACATGACCGAGATCTAAATATAATCGCTAATCTATACTGGAATCAGACTGCTCAAATAAAGGTTGATGGCCAACTATTCGAAGAGGTCCAAATAATAAGAGGAGTACGCCAAGATTGTATATTGTCTCCGCTGTTGTTTAATATCTATAGTAACAAAATAATAGAAAATGCACTTCATAACTGTGAAGAGGGTCTGACCATAAACGGCATAAAAATCAACAACATACGATATGCGGACAACACTGTCATAATAGCAGACACGCTGGAAGTTCTGCAAGAGTTGTTGAATCAAATTACTGCCAAAAGTTCGCAATTCGGGCTTAACTTAAATGTTGGAAAAACAAAATGGATAGTCATATCCAAGAAAAACAACATCCGAGGCATGTTAGAAGTAAAATTCATACAAATACTTGGGTTGTCCCCTCAAGGAGAACTGGGACAACATGCAAGAAGTTCGTGCAAGAATTGAACAGGCAAGATCATCTTTTATCAAAATGAAATCAGTGTTGTGTGGTCGCGATCTTAATACCACTCTCCGAATTCGTGTGTTTCGGTGTTATGTTTTTAGCATCTTATATTATGGCATGGAAGCATGGACACTGACTGAGGCCATGTGCAAAAAGTTGAAGACACTCGAGATGTGGTGTTATCGTAGAATATTAAGGATATCTTGGATGGACCGAGTAGAGCTTACAGTTTTATTTACCATCAAAAAACGAAAACTTGAATATTTTGGCTATATTTTGAGAATTGACAGAGGAGGCTCGGGTCGTAGACGAATATCATGGCTGAAAAATCTTAGACAACGGTATGATGTTAGTACTATGACACTTTTCCGAAAAGCAGTGGACAGGGTGCAGATCGTGCTGATGAGACAGCCAATGTTCGAAGAGAGCATGGCACTTGAAGAAGAAGAGCAGAAGTTTTTACCTCTAGGATGGTATGTGCTCCAATTAGCATTTTTAATAACTTCGTAGATAAGGTGGGCACAAAGTTTCTATACCTTAAAGAGAGCAGTGCAAGGCTGAGTGCCGAAAGTGTTCTGACCACCACTTACGCAATTTAACATCTATCTAACTTGACCCCTGGCAGCGTACAAAGGGTAGTAGTAGTAGTAGTAGAATAAGGGAGGGGGCTCCCGACCCGACGACTAGGCTCTACGCGAGAACTTTTCGCCATCCCCCAGAGCTCCCCCTCATACTCCCACTCCACCACGGCCGAACCTTCCCGTCCTTTGGATTAAGGTCAGGATACCGACCATTTCAGCGTCGGAAGGTGTTCCGGCTCGAATACTTTCTCTCCGAAGATTCCCTCTCTGATTCCTCTGTAGGCCGGATACCTATCAAAATAGTAGTGTGAGGATTCATCTTCCTCCCAGCACTCTCCGCAAGTTGCTGAAGCCCTGGATGAGCTCCTTGGCTTGCTTGGCGTCCCCTGTGTGTTGCCACTCCTGACTGGTAAAACCCAGGGTTCCGGTCCAACGTATGCTTGAGCTGACCTTTTCCTTGCAAGCTCGTCCGCCTCCGCCATCTCGTTACCTGGGATCCCCATGTGTCCCGCAACCTCTTTTTCCCCTGCTAGATCCTAGAGGGCGTCCGTACACTTTTATGGCAGCCTGGAAAATAAGGTTTACATATGCACATGTATACCTTATTTTCTGCTCAGGCTCTTAATTCTTCCCTCGTGCGGCTGCCAGTATGGCATATACTTCCGGTACAAAGGGGTAAAAATCCAAACAAAAAAAAATTGTCAAAATCTTTAAAATTTGGCAGAGTTACTTTAAGATGTTAATTGTTTTTAACTATTTTTTTTTACGTCTGTTTTTGGGCATATTAATTTCTTAAGAGCATAGGAAGAAAGGTACCAAAGCCGAAAACTATATCAACCTTCTCTCCCCCCCCCCGCTCCAATGTCAAGTTTAAAATTTCTAGTTTCGAGCCTCTCGGATATTTAATACTTGAAGATTCAGTCCATTTATGAATCAGTCGCCCAGTTTTGCGAAAATAGGCTGAGAGCGGAAGTAGGTACAGCAGCCTGCGAGGCAACAAGACTTATTAAATAATGGATGACAAACGGCTACCTAGAATTAGCACCAGAAAAAATCGAAGCCGTTATACTAATCAAAAAAAGAGAACGGCAAAACATTGAGTTTCGACTAAATGTAGTCCTCATAAAACCGGAAAAAAGCGTACGATATCTGGGAATCCACATCGGTGAAAACCAGAAATTCGGAAAGCATATAAAAAAAAACTACTAAAAAGGCAACTAAAAGGCTCGCTGACCTACAAAGACTTCTGCCCAACATAAACGGGCCCAGTACTAGCAAGAGGAAGTTACTATACAAAGTAATCCATTCAATCGTGACATATGGTGCAGTGATATGGAGTCCAGTACTTCGCACAAAGAAGTACAAAAACATGCTGATAAGAATGCAACAGAAAGCCTTACTAAGAGTAGCCTGGGCTACCGAACGATATCAACGGAAGCTATTCAGGTTATAATAGGAATCCCGCCCATAGACCTAATTGTTGAAGAAATTGTATATGAAGATAAAAATGTCAAACAGTTAAGCAAACAAAGAAGCTGCAAAAAAGAAAACACTAGAATCCTGGCAAGCAAGATGGGACCGAAATACCGAAAAAGGACAATGGACGAAAAGAATTATTCCCGACATGAAAACACGAATAGACTGTAAACACAAAAAAATGGATTACTATATGACACAAGCTCTAACGAAATATGGATCGTTCAGGACATACACAAAGAGAATAGGGAAAACGGACGACATATGTCGGTACTGTCAAAGAATAGATGACGCAGAGTTAGTTAGTTAGTTTACTGTCCAAGATTGAGAACTATATACTGCCAAACAACAAGACACGAACTACAGATAGAGACTCTGACCATAGGGAACCTGTTTAAAGAAATGATACAAGACGTAGACAAATGGAACCAGGGACATGATATGATTAGAACAATTCTAAAAACTAAACACGCATGAACGCACCTAAGAGATTAAAACAGTAAACGGCAAAATAGTGATATTATATTCCTGAGAATGGTTCCGCTATTTCGACAAAATCTACAGCGGAGGCGTCCTAGGCGTCCTCAAGAGAGGATGAATCGGGCACATTCGGTAGACCACCAGAGACCGGTGCCTATGAAGATTTCTCGTCGCTATAAAAGAAAAAGTTTCAATGCTTTGCCAACTTTTAAGGGCACCTAATATGGATATTTTGTGTTTGTCTTTAACTCTGCAGATACGCTGGGCTACACTGGGCATTGATCCTACTATGAATGGAAAAGTCCCAGTATATAAAAAAAGAGGAGAGAATTATTATTATTATATTAAGTGAAGCAAAAACCGGATTCATTTTTTTGACATAAAAATTAAACAAGAAATCGGATTCTACGACAAAAAATTTATGTTTATTTATGTAGGACACTTTGTTATCGGTCGAAATAAGGTGCTTATAGCAATACTGCATAAAAATAAAGTTTTAGGTCAAACAAATACTTTGTTTATACTCTCAGCGCTTTTTAAAAAATGACGGTTTGAAAATGTTTTTCCTACACATACCTACAATTAGAACAATTTTAAACACTAGATCAATTTTATTTTAACCCGAAAAAAAATTGTTAACTTAGTTTAATTTAATTTAATTTATTTGCGTTAAAAAAAATTCATTACAAGTTTTTTTAATGTAACAATATATATGTTTTAATTCTTGAGAAACTATAAGGTAAGAGGATTGACAGAAGAAAGCAACTTAATTTAAATCCGTTCTTATATAAAACCGGTTTTAGGCGCGTATAACGTAATAAATTAGATATCGTCTACTTTGTATTTTTTCCGTACAAATAGATGATGTAACCGGTTGTTGATTTTTTTTTAATTGAAAGAAACTATCAACAATTGCTGAAAAATTCATTGTTGCAAAAGACATTATGTATTTTCTTGCAGTTCTAAACATGTTTTTTAATTGTAACTATATTTTTTTATTATCCTACCAGAAAGTATATGTCAAAGCAAAAAAATGAGCAATGTCAAAAAATACTACAAGAATTTTCCTGAGTAGATTTTTGATTGAAAAAAAAAGTGATTTGGATCGAAAAAAAATAATATCTCAAAAAATGTTTAACTTTTTATCTAAAAAAGAATTGTAGGCATTAAGGCCACAGAGAAGTATACTCTCACCAAGTTTCGTGAAAATCAATTATTTTTGTGAAAATAAAAATATTATGATTTTTTGCATTTTTCTCGAAAATTTTGAGGTTATGTTAAAAAGTGAAATTTACAAAATTTGTAGACTGTTGCACCGTCTACAAGTTTTTACTTTTACTCAGTTTTGCCGGAAATTGCAATAATACCATTTTCCTCCCCCTTTCTTCCTACCAAGTCCACCCCGCAAGAGCCCCACTCACGCATTTTTTTTTTAAACGTTTATCAGAAGCCCCTTTACCATTTCCACATAACAAAATGCTGGTAAAATTTTTTAACTAACTAAACTTGATTAAAAAATGTATGCCGAACAGACAAACAGTTGACACCTAATGAAAATATCAATTTCTTACCGACTTTTTCGCAACTGTTGATCTTAAACGTAAGGTTCTTGATCACAAAGGGTTCTCCGGAGTCGTACCTAAGTGAAAGATTTTTAAATTCCACTTTGCCATCCTCCGGCCAACTGACAGGTGGTTCTATGGTGTCTGTGTCTTTTTCTGGTTCTATGTCGGCATATTCTTTAATTCTGAAAGAAAATACAAAAAAAATCTTTTGACAATCAAATCGATTTATAATTCTATGGGATCGATAGTTAAGTTATTATCTGTAAACAGGAACAAACAAAAGTTTTCGCCAATTTTTAATTAAAATGTAAGGGAAATCAGTTTCTTTAAAACAAGGTCTATTTTGATCCTACACCGAAAATAAGTATTTTAAATTTTTTTACCAAATAAGACCGCCAATAAAATATCCATTCCCTCACTATATCCCAATACCACAAGACAATTTTTTATTTTGATATGGAAATTTTTAAAAAATGTTCAATATTTTGGTTGATTTTGAAAGCCTCAAATAATCCGAATTTTAGTAAAAAGAAAGCCAATATTCAACGCATTGATTCTATAAAATTTATGCAACAAAGTCTGTCCGAAAGTTTTTTTTCTCATTTCCTCACTCTATTTCGGTTTCAACAACTGAAATTGATAAACATGCCAATGTCAAAATATACGCATCTGCATTCCCTCACTAAAAATAAATAAAGTGTGGTTGATATTTTTTGCATATTTGCTTAAGTAATTCTTGTGGGCTAGATTCTCTAAGAAAAACCATTTCTGAAAAATTGTGTCAGGTAACGAAGTATTACTTCACCTTATAATTAAGTGTTTTTTGACATTTTCACATCTATCCTTAGGAAAATAAACAATAACATGATATCGCATTATTTTTGTAAACAACTTTTGTATCATAGGCAATGTTACCTAGATTTAAAATATTAGCCTGTAGCCATTGTAAAGAATTACCATGAAGTTCATAAAAAATTAATAAATATAATAAAAATTATTTTAAAGCACAGATTTTTACTAAGAGATTTATAGTAACAACACTGGATTTTAGAGGTTTTTTTGGTAATCACTTGAACAAAGATCTAAAGTACCATTCATGTAAAAAATAACTTTCAAACCACAAAGACCATAACTACGTAATTCTACCTACGCAAAGATTCCAAATTTAATGGCACAAATTATTGTAGTTTTGTAAAACACTATTTTATTACTGTTTTTTGTTTTTTTTTTAAATTTTTTGGTTTATTATACAGCAATCCTGATTTATTTATTAAATTCAAATATTTGTTGTTTTTAATAAGGCCTTAAATACATACTGTACCTACCTTTCTACACAAGTCATTGTATTTTCCAGTTCGCTCCATTGGCGCATGCCCCATTGAAACATGGCTGTCAAAGTTATTGATTGAGTAATAGCCAGTCCCACATTACCGCCGAGACTTCCTACAAAGTTAGCCACATTTAGCCTGATGGTAGCAACTAAATATACCACGGTGCCTTAGTTAAATTTATTAAGTGACACGTTGTCCATAGAGAACCAAAAATTTACGCATCTAGCTGTTCAGTTAGGAGTTATCTAGTGTTTTTAGGGGAAATTTGGGGCAATGTATAGGTAATTTTTAAGTTAAAATTCAAAGACATTCAACTAAAATAGACCCATCAAGTCATTCATAAATCGCTTTGAAACTCGGTCAGTCGTTAGACTTAGGAAAAGCCATTGTCCTCTTCACTGGCAACGCTGCATCAGGCAATACCAAGCATGCACCACCTCACACATGCTCCATTCACCTTACGTTTACCAGCTCGATTTTACAAAAGCGGCAACTCCGACGACAAATAATGAATGAGGCAGCAGAGTACATGGTTATATTTATCTGATATTTCGATCGAAAAAATGAGGGATATAACATGTACACATGTGTTAAAAAAAACGCGGGTATTACGTACCCAAATGTCAAATACCCCTTTTTTATGAACAGATGTGTACTTACTTATGATGTAGTAGTAGAATATGGGAGGGCTCCCGGCCCGGCAACTAGGCTCTGCCCGAGCCGTTTTCGCCATACCGACCTATAATGCTATATTCAGTTTTTTTTATAGTTTGGTCGTTTTCTTTGCTTTTATTACTTTTTTGCAAAAATAGAACATTTTTTTCTTTACATTAAAGTTTATTTAACTTCACATTTGTCTAAAAAAGCACTTGACGTTCTCTGAGGTTTATACAAAAAAATTTTAAAATAAATAAAAGGACGCTACCATTGTGTTAATAAAAAAGCGTTTGTAGTACCCAGGTGACGTTTCAATATGGCCGCCAGTCAAACAAGGTGTTTATCCATGCATCATCGCCTATTTACTCAAGTTTTAATGACTAATGCTTCTCTCTCTACTTTTTGAAGAGAAATAGAAATAAAAAATTAAGCATTATAAGTATTAAGCATTATGCAATAAAACGCCAGCCAAAATGAATCTTCTTCTCTAACGTTATATATCCACTGGTCAGTTAGAAAGATTCAAACAAAAATTGCATCTTATTTTAATCAATAACCTGGAAAATTTAACTTAATAAATAAGTGCCTACAAATTTTTGTTGAGTAAATTTTAAGTTAAGAGGGCATTTTTGTTAGTATTCTGTGAACATCTTAATAATATCAACACATCTGTTTTTTTTGTGTTTACACTAACGCGAGCCTATTGTACCTTTATGTTAAAATTATATTTTTAAACCAATGTGCGCAAAATTACTCACTTGCATTAAAAAATAAGAAGCTAAAGGTAACCAGGGCAACAAAAATGGTGCAATGTAAATCCAACCACAATCCAAAACATCTTGCCAGTGCGGTAAAGGTAAAATAAGCGGAACTATTTTGATTCTGGTAGTCATCGAATTCTCTTTTTAACAATTCTTCGGCTCCAAAAGCGCGAATTGTCGTAAGACCTTGTAAAGTAGCTGTTAGGTGGGAGTAAACTGGACTTCTTGCTAAAAATATCAAAAATAAGCTTTAAGAATAAAAACAAAATTAGTGCTACTAATCTAGGAATGCCGTAAAATATAATTTTAATAATCAAATTGTGCTTACTAGTTCCCTCAAGTCTCTTTATATCCCTCGCGGTTGCCAAATAAAACACTCTTATAAAGTAAAACATAATCAGAATAGCAGCTGTAGGAACTAGCATGTAAGGATTAATAGTGGCTATAACTATTATGATCCCAGTAACCAACAAGAAATTCTAAAAAAAATAATAAAATAGATTGGTTTACCAAAAAAACAGTGACCACTGGGCGCTCATCAGTAACGAGAGACTAAAACTCCAGTTTACGTTCCACGTTTTCATTGGTCGACTCAAGGTGACATGAATGTGAGGTTATAGATAATTTTGATTTTATTAAGTTTCTCCCCCTTACAAATTAAAAAAAAATAATAACCATGCAACCTAACGAAACCCAACCCTACCCAACGGACCAACCCAGAGCCTAACCCTTTTTACAATCCAACCAAATAAATCCTACTGGCGTGCGTTTGAAAATAAAAGGTGATGGTGAGAAGGATTTAAACCCAAAAGCCCTAACCTCACAAACATGTAACCTTGAGTCGGCCAATGAAATAGCGTTTCCTTTTGATGCACGGGTGCGCATCGAGAGCAATATTCTTTTTCCATTCGACTGCACTACTCGAGTTTTGTCATTTAATTTTAAAACGAGTACATTTTATTTTTCCCTGAGTAGCATGATCGTGTTGCGTCAGTGCATATTTATTTTTTTTTTGACATTTTGACTAAATGTTTTTTAAAATATCCAATAAATAAAATTTTTAATGTGTAGAACGATAAAAATAAAAATGGTTACTTCTATTTGTAGAAAAGCCAGTCGATGGGAATTATCATAAAACTCTTAACATTTTTGATGTTTAGGTCAGTGGTTTTTAGAAAATCACTCTGTTAAGGTCACCCTTTTAGTTGAAATTTTAATATTTAGTGACCTTAAGCTGTTAGAATTTGACTTTGGCAATTTAGGAAAAAAGGTTGACGGATTCATCATCAAAATTTTATCAAAGTTAAAATCTTAACAATTCGTCAGGTTAAAAAAATAAAGGGTGTTTCTTAAATTGCAAAATCATTAATCCAAATATAAAACATGTTAATAGTTGAGAATGATATGTGGGCTATCCGGAAGAGCCACACAAATGTTTCAATTACCAAAAATGCTTTCCTGACCGGTGACAACAACATATCAAAAAATTAATTAAATCGGTAGATCACCAGGATCCTATGCATCCAGTACAATATTTTTATTACTAACTAGTATATAGGGTGTAAACAATACCATAGTCATCCTTTTAACTGATGAAAAGGGGGGTCGGGGGTCAGAACAAGCCAAAAAGTTAAAATGACTTATGGGGCAAAACATAACAGATTTTTGTCCAAAGTTGAAAAACTTAGGTGCTTATGT
This sequence comes from Oxystoma pomonae, assembly GCA_963921995.1. Classification (NCBI taxonomy): domain Eukaryota; kingdom Metazoa; phylum Arthropoda; class Insecta; order Coleoptera; family Brentidae; genus Oxystoma; species Oxystoma pomonae. The sequence goes on along the minus strand of OY998166.1, from coordinate 84,248,215 downwards.
CTACTAGAATTTTACAAATATTTATGTCTAGCTCTAACCATTTTACAATAGGCCATTCCCAAATAAATAAAAATAAATATTTCCTCTAAATCTTCTAAACTTAAAAAAAATAAAAAAACAATGATTTCCTTTGATTTAAAGATTTAAAAAGATACTTGGCAACAATGCAATTCGCTGCATACGTGAGTCTCTGACCTCCGACCGACCCTCTCTCCATGCTCTCTCCTCTCTATTATAGCGCAGTGCATAGTGCATCTTCCGCTGTTCGTTGTGAAGGTTGGCAGTCACGCGAGTCTACCTGACGCCATTTTTTTAGCGAGTTTTTTGCAGTTTGATGTGAAATTAAATTGTATCAAAAATGTTTTCCAATCAGGAATACGCTGAAATGCTATTAGTATACGCTGAAATGTTTTTTGAGTGTTTCTTTAACTAAAAGAATTCTTTAAAAAAAGAGTTTTTACAAATTAAAAGCCGCTTTAAGAATTTTGCGTCGTTATTAAAAAAAGGAAGTATGCCCCACAAGTGTACAAAACAGGTGCTTAAAAGAAGTATTTTTGCTCCGTTCTTGAGTGTTTTTCAAAATAAGAAATGAGTTTTTACAAACTAAAAACAGTTTAAAAACTGTGTGACAGATGCTTTTAATTTAAGAAAAAGGGAATGCGCCCTACAAGGGTACGAACAAATGTTTAAAAAAAGTGTCTTTTTGAGTGTTTGCCAAAAAAATTTTTAAAAAAATAGTTTTTGCAAATTAAAAAGAACTTTTACTTTTTTATAATATACTTTTTACAATTTTAAATAACTTGAACTGTGATGATCTTACGTTGAATATAAAAAAGTCTACATGTTACTCATTTGAGTTCTAAATTGGTTCTCTATTGAAAAACAGTAAAATTATACATAAGCATTCAAAAACTAGTTTAAAACAATAGTTACTTAACATAAATAAAATATACCCTAATTATTCTAAATACGTGCTACTAAACATAATACCTAGATATACTTAATAACAAACCAATGTTATGCCTTAAAATACCAAATTTACCTATTGTGAGATATTTCTAAAATTCCTGTAAAATATCCTTACACTACACCTCCTACGAAAACAAAAAAAAAGAAAAAAAAAATGATTGGTCCACCTATCATGATATAATTTAACTCTATTTTTGTGAACTTCAATATTTTTGTTTCCTATCTTTATATGAATATATATATATATATATATATATATATATTTCCTCCATTTTATTTCCTGATTAATTTTTATCAAAATTTTTTGTCCATTTTCATATGACATACCATTACTTTTATCATATTTATTTTTCCTGTTAAGTTTTGAGGATATCAAATTATTTTTTGCATCATTCCATGCTTGTTGTAAACGAAATTTTAGTTCTAACGGGTAATTATCAAAAGAGTATAAAGGATCTATCTTATAACTAATGTTTGAAGGTAAAATGTTTCTGTGGTACCCACTGGCTTCAAGAGTTTGGATGGTCTGCAGTTTAAATTCTTAAATATGCACCTAGATGTTCGTGTGTGTTTTCTAAAGCTCCTATACTTTGATGATGATATGAAGTTGAATTTAGTTGTTGTGATCTGATGCAACTGTCTCTAGTGTGCCAAATCGTAAAATAAAATTATCTACAAAACTTTTTGCATTTGATTCTTTATTTTTATTACATTTTCCATATTTTTTTAAATAAAAATTTCCTAAATATTAAATTTACTTCAAATATTTTTAAGATCTCTCAACGATGCACTAAATGCTAACGCCGATCGAGGTTCCTTAATTTTTATACAATTTTCTATTTCGCAATAAATAATATTTTCGATATAGTATTTATTATCATGACTAGTCATTAAACAATCCTGAAATTGCTTCCGATATACAGTGTGCTTCAAAAGAATTTTTAGGTAGTTTTAATAGCTCGATGACTCCTGGGTGATCAGTCCTTTCGTACATCTTACCGTGATTAACCCCTTTTTTAGTTTCGCTTTTAGTTTGCTGTCTTGTTATAGCTAATACTGTACCCTCTACTTGTTTAGACATATTTTTAAGCTCTGCTGTAACGTTACTCTTTCCTCTGAAATATTTTACTATGAAATCATATTCCTCTAATAACAATCTAAATTTTGTCAACCTAATTGATGGGTCATTCATACCAAGAATATTTTGAGCATATTTTTTGTAAAGAAAATAATTCAGATTTGTCTAAGTGATCGAATTTTAATATTTTTAGGAGATTATCGAGTCTTGGGACTCAGTGTGCTTTTGAATCAAATATGACAAATTTCGTATTTTTCAATAGGTTCTATTTTTGGACAAAAGTTTTTAATTTTTATATCCTGTTCTCTGGTATTTAAAACTCGGACGGGTATATTATTTGAAATAGGTTTACCTAAACTTCCCGCAACAATTATTCCCTGACAAATTTCATCGGGTAGAATAGTGCAATCGCTGTCAGAATTAACCTCAAAATATCAAATTACTTCACACCTAGCAGGAATAATTGTATATTTTTCTTGATTACACTGCATAGGCACCAATATTTTTTTGTCATTAACCCATCATGAAAAGGTGAAATTTTCAAAATCAATTTTGGCTAAATATTTTTGAAAAAAATCAGCTCTTAATACACCCTGTATGTTATTGTCAAATTCATTTATTATTAAAAAGTTATGAGTAACGGCTACGTCGCTCAAGTAAACTCAAAATTTGCTGATCCCTGCGATATCATTGACCCAGAGATTCCTTTTATTGTAACCTTACTCGCAGTGTTTATGTTTTACAAACCATTAACACTATTTTGAAATAAAATACTTACCGATGCCCCCGTGTCTAATAATCATAATAATTTTAAAGTACTATTTTTATACATAACACAAATAAAATTTAACCCATTAATATTAAAAATTTGTTTAAAATTATTTAATTTATCATTTTTACTGAACTCGAAAAAATGTTTCCCGATTTTCGGATTCCTGTGCCTGCGGTTCGTTATGACTATCTGAACTAACCTGATCTGGCATTTCTCTATTAAAATAATAACTTCTATGAGACCCCCTATAATTGCCATTACTAGAGCCTCTAAAATTTCCTCTATTCTGGCCTCTACCTCTATCTGAATTAAAATTATTTGGTCTCTGGAAAAACCTATTTTGGTGTTGAGGTCTTACGCCCCTATTATTGTCATGTGTGCCCCTATAAAAAGTCATATTTTGCCTACCTCTAAAATTTTGTCTATTTTGGTTAAACTGATTTTGAAAATTTCCCCCTCTCTTCTGAAAGTGAAACAAGGTTTTAGGGGTATTTTGCGAATTTTCCTCGGTTTTGGCGACGCTAATCGCCTCGCTTAGTGACGTATAATTTCTCGCTTTAATGATAGTGCGCAAGTCGTTGCTATGAAAACCGTTGGCGAATGAGCTAATAGCAATTTTTTCGTTTACCGGCCTAAGTATTTCAAGAGATTTGGAGTTACCTTCCGCCTGTGAAATAGTTAAGTCAACCATCAACTCCTCAATAGATTTTCCAAAATCCTCAAATGACCTATTACCCTGTCTACTTTTGTTTAATTTAGAAGATAATAAATAAAATGAGTTTTTAGATTCTCCATAAGAGTGTCACATGAATTATAAGAAGATCTTATTTTTGCATTGTCAGTTAATCTAGTTTTTAAGATATACGTGATTAAAAGTTTTTTGCCATCTAAGAGAGATTCATACCACGTAATTGCATCGATTAAAATTTTTGTTGTTGTTTCTGATCCATCCATTAGCGGAATTAAAGTGGAAGCGGTTTTAAGGTCAAATTTTTCCTCCATTTTGATATTTTGAGTCGTATTTTAATTTAAAATATCCTGGATAGCTCCTAAATATTTTTGTATATGTCCTAACTGCATTGAAAATAATTAATAGTCTCTAGGCTTTGCTGTTCCTTATAAAATTTATCCTACTACTACTTAGCTCTGATTTAATCCTATTTAACTTATTTAATTTACGAGTATTACTTAAAGTCGAATTCCTACGCTCACTAGGATCCTTATTTAAATTTCTATAAAATACCTTCAATTCTTCTAATACAAATCCAACTGCTTTTTGGCTTGACATATCCTATATACTGTATATCCCATATTTGACATTATTCCATCAGCCATATTATATTCTACAATATTATATTTTTATCCATCAACTTTCCATACAATATCCATAATTTTTACTAATATACCATTATTCCATATTTCCATTATCTATATAATATAATTAATTTAATAAATCCATAACCATAACAACCATATATGCCATAAGTATAAATTTTCCATCTTTGTACAAACCATCAAACATCTTCTTGTCGGGGTCTTAGCATTAAACTTCTTGTCAAATTTTTCCTTAAATTTCTTATTACTTTTTAATTGAAATGAATGCCCAAGTTAGTACAGCAACTGCAATAACGTACATTACTACTCGGATATCATGAGGCACTTGAATATCTTCTTCTTCTGCTATAAAATTCGAGTTACTGTGCCAGTATTCGTCGTCTCAGCGTGCTTAGAGATGCTTTTTCCCATATTTAATTAAAATAGCACTAGCAACTTTACTATAACTTTCTGAAACGAGTGGCAGGATCGCCATGACCTGTTATGAACTAACGTTGAATAAAAAAAGTCTACATGCTACTCATTTGAGTTCTAAATTGGTTCTCTATTGAAAAACAGAGAAAAACTTAACTGGGCGCACTATGAAACGCATATTTTATATTTAGGAGAGTATTTTAAACCTCTGTAACTTTTTTAGGTTTTATTATTTTGAAATGGGGTTTTTGGTATTGTATAGCTAGTATTTTTTGCTAAAAAAAGGTTAAAACCAAAGTTTGCCATTTTGTGTTTTATTCGGTGTACAAGGTGTGACAAAAAGTACTGTTTTTTTTTTGTCAAAGTTTAAAGTTAACGAAAATAAAAAAGAAAATTTCGGAAATATTTTAAATTATTAAATTGGTTATCAAATCTTTCTTAATAAAATTAATTCTCAGATTTTTTATTTTCTTTTATTTTGGAGATATGATTTTTTTCCAAAATTTATGCTTATTTTACATTCTTTGGCCACGTGGATTTGACAGGATTTCGAAAATAATTTTAAATATGCATTTTCGCAATCTCTTGAAGGCGTTTTAAAAATAAAACGTACCCAAAGTTATTTTGGAAATTAATCTTGATTACCAGTGGTGTCCAAGTTGTGAATTGTAAAAGATGTTTACAAAAAATACTTTATACGTTTAACATCAATTTTTTTATTATTTTTTTCAGTTACTATTAACTTTTAACTAGTGACTATTGTTACCAAAGTTTTTTATTTTTTAAAAATATTAACCAGGGACGGAGCTAGATTTGTTTTCAGAATAAACTTTTATTGATAAAAAATGGTTACATAAATTAGAGAAGTTCAGCTTACATAAATTAGAGAAGTTCCGCTTATATTTTTTTAAATTATTATGTAAATAATTTTTTTATAACAAGCACATCAGGGGCGTGTATAATTTTTTATTTTAAAAAATTTTTATTTAAAAATCTGTTAGTTCTGTGTGATCCTAAAGTTAATTAGTGAAAACCAATCATAAAATATAAGGTTTTTTTTAAAATTTTTGTATCATTCGAAAGGTCCAATTTTGCACAATTTTGCACACCTATTTTGAAATTTTGTACACCTATTTTCATATTTTGCACAGCCCATGGGCACCCGCAATAGGGTTCTCGAGTGAGGCTGGCCCCCCCAGATATTTTTTGAAAATTTTGATATCATTCGAAAGGTCCAATTCCTCACACCTATTTTGAAATTTTCCACACCCTTTATAGGAACCCGCAATAGGGTTCATGAGTAACGAGGCTGCCCCCCCCCCCCAGATGATAATTTTTGAAAATTTTGGTACCATTAGAAAGGTCTAATTTTGCACACCCATTTTGAAATTTTGAACAACACATGGGAACCCGCAATAAAGTTCTCGAGTGAGGCTGGCTCCCCAGATATTTTTTGAAAATTTTAATATCATTCGAAAGGTTCAATTCTTCACACCTATTTTGAAATTTTCCACACCCTTTATGGGAACCCGCAACAGGGTTCATGAGTAACGAGGCTGCCCCCCCAGATGATAATTTTTGAAAATTTTGGTACCATTAGAAAGGTCTAATTTTGCACATTCATTTTGAAATTTTGAACAACACATGGGAACCCGCAATAGGGTTCTCGAGTAACGTGGCTGGCCCCCCAAGATATTTTTTGAAAATTTTGGTATCATTCGAATGGTCCAATTTTACACAATTTTGCACAATTTTACACACCCTATGGGAACCAACAAAGGGGTTCTCGAGTAGCGAGGCTGCCCCCCCCCCCCCGATTATATTTTTTGAAAATTTTGGTTTAATTCGAAAGGTTTAATTTTGCACACCTATCTTGAAAAATGGTGAGGGGCTAGCCTCGTTACTCGAGCACCCTATTGCGGGTTCCCATGGGGTGTGCAAAATTTCATAATAGGTGTGCAAAATTGGACCTTTAGAATGATACCAAAATTTGATTGGCCTCCCTAATTCACTTTAGGATCATACAGAACTAACATGATAAAAAATAAAAACTTTTTAAAATAAAAAATTAGGCACGCCCCTTATATGCTTGTTATAAAAAAAAATACATAATAATTTAAAAAAATATAAGCTGAAGCTGTTTTCTCTAATTTATGTAACCATTTTCAAACCAATTCAAACAAATCTAGCTCCGCCCCTGGTTAACATTTAAAAAAATAAAAAACCGCTTTGGCGAAAATGGTTACTAGTTACTAATAACTGAAAAAAATAATCTTTTTTTAGTTGGTTAGGATCCACAACTTCGACGCCACTGGTAATCAAGATTATATTTCAAAATAACTTTGGGTACGTTTTATTTTTAATAGACCTACCAGCCATTGCCAAAATGCATATTTAAAATTATTTGCAAAATCCGGTCAAATCCACGAGACAAAAGAATGTAAAATACGCATAAATTTTGAAAAAAAATCATATCTATAAAACAAAAGAAAAAATAAAAAATCTGAGAATTGATCTTGTTAGGAAAAATTTCATAACCAATTTGATAATTTTAAATTTTTCCCTATTTTTTTTTAAATTTTGATAAACTTTAAATTTTGACCAAAAAAAAAACAATACTTTTTGTCACACCTTGTATACCGAATAAAATACAAAATGACAAACTTTGGTTTTAAACTTTTTTTTATAATTAAACCTAAAAAAGTTACAGAGGTTTAAAATACTCTCCTAATTATGAAATATGCGTTTCATAGTGCACCCAGTTTACTTTAAAACAATAGTTACTTAACATAAATAAAATATATCATAATTATTCTAAATACGTGCTACTAAAGATAATACCTATACTTAATAACAATCCAAGGTTATGCCTTAAAATACCAAATTTATCTATTTTTAGATATTTTTTTCACATTTCACAAATTAATAATTTGTGAAATGTGAAAAAAAACATCTTAAAGGTGATATGTTGATATTTACGCTGCAGGCCACCGCGTCGCGCCGCGTCACTCTATCATGAGATCTCCTTTAATTTTCTCGCACCGAAAAGCGCATTGTTGCCAAACTGTGTTTAAGTTAAAAGTCGTATATCTCCGAAACCACTAAGTTTTGACGCCCATGTTATATGAAATTGTTTGCTTTAAATAATTACTACCATATCGTTTACACCCTGCATAAGTATGTTCCAACGAAACAAAACAGGAACTTTTTTCCCGTCGAACGCGTCCATTTTTTATTCTTTCGGTTATCCTAAAATTCAATAGTTAAACTTTACCCCTACACTTTGAATAAAGAAAATGGACAATAATATATATAATAATAATAAAGAAAAACTAATGCAAAAATCATTTTTTTTTTGACAAAATTAATAATTTTTGAGAAATAGTCTAATTGATTTATTATTTAATTTTTCTTCTAGGACAGTGGTTTTCAAACTTTTTTAGTTTGCGGCGCACTTACAGGTTTAGTATTTTATCAGGGCGCCCCTACTCGCAATATGCATATATAGTTGTATCCAACAAAGTGTTGCATATGTATAATGTATAAAATATGTGCTTTGCAACTTGCCTACTGTACAGTAGCAAAGCGCAAGCGTTGTACAACATTTTATTTAACACCATTGTAAACATATTAGCACTAGTTACAAAACACATGAATGAAAACAACTCCAATCTAACGCTCATATAGGTTTATTATTAAACTAACACACAAGAATATATTATTATTAAAGGAAAAAAAAATCAGTGTGATGGGTGAGGATCTGTATACATTTTTTCAAAGCGGGGAATAAGGCTTGACCCTGTCACTCTCATTTCTTGCTCCATGTTGTTCTTTGAACGATATTTGCTCTTTATCACAGCTACAGCTGAAAATTCAGCTTCGCATGAATAGGATATTGCAAAGGGGATTAGAATCTTCAAAGCTTTTAAACTTAGAGCCGGATATTCAATTTTGACGGACACCCAAATCTCCACCAAATCAGAAGAAGCGAATTTTGATTTTGGGCTGTTGTCGCAAGAGAGTTCAATAAGACTCTCTTCTTCTAGTGAAGTGAATTCTGGTGGAGATTGTGCATGAAAAGGATCCTGAATCCATGCAAATTTTTCGACATTTTCTTCTGTAAAGTATTTTGCAAACCATTCTGAGAGTTTCGAAAGGTGTTCGGTGAAAAGGGACAGCAAGTCTTGAGAGATAACGAGCTCATTAAAGGCTGAAAATTTATGCAATTCTGGAAAGCAATCTTGACCGCCATCTTCATTAATTTTTCTTATCCACAACTGCAGTTTTTTCCTAAATGCTGCAATTTTCTCTGATAGTTTCAAGATATGCATGTTATTGCCTTGGAGATACAGATTTAAGAAAATCAGTTTGTCAAATATATCGTACAAATATGCCAGTTTTAGTAAAAAGTCGGGTTCCTTAAAGTATCTGGAGCTTGCATGACCTTCCTCTTCCAGGAAAATGTGGATTTCTTGATGTAGCTCGAATGTACGAGATAAGACGTTCCCACGTGAAAGCCATGGAGTAATATAGTAGCGCAGTGTGTTCAACTCCCATGTCCATACAAAGAATTTTGAATAGTCTCGTTTTTAGCGGCCTAGTTTTTATATAGTTGACTACGTCTTTGATACGTTTCATAACCAAATTCAATTCACAGCCCAACCCCCCTATGAATCATGCAATGGGACCACACGGCATACGGTGCTTTACTGCGAATAACTGCTTGCAATCCACCATAAGGGCCAGATATTGATCGAGCGCCATCAGTACAAACTCCAATACACTTCTCCCAATCTAAATTATTCTCTGTTATAAACTTGTCAAGAATTTGAAACAAGTCTTGAGCCTTTCCGCTTTCATCGATACTTTTGCAGAAAAGAAGCTCTTTAACAATAATATTATCATCCAGGAAGCGTACGTAACAAATAAGGTGTGGATCTTTATTACTGTCAGTAGCCTCATCAAGTTGCAGACCAAATTCCTTGCCTTTCGTTTTCTCTATCAATTGATCATTAAGATCCTCAGCTATATGATGGATTCTTCGACTAATAGTGTTGTTAGATAAAGGTAACTTTGAAATTAGTTTTCCCGCCGATCCTCCTATCATCATGTTAACCATGTCGCCAAAAGCCGGTAAACTAAGTTCTTCTGCGATGGTGTCTTGCACTTCGCCACCCTATATGCCAAGTTTGTCGAGTAAATACGTTCTTTTGTTTTTGTACATTCTGCAATTTTCTTGTGAAAAATTCGCATGACTTTCCAACCATCGTAGGATGAATGGTTTTGAGATGTCGTTTTAGCTTACTTGGGAGCATATTTTCGACCGCTAGAATTTTCAAACAGATCACACACTGCGGTCTTTCCTCATGATTTACTGCTACTGAAGTAAAACCAAAGTTTAAATAGCTATCATCGTATTTGCGATGTTTCCTTCCTTTTACTCCTCCGTCACTTGTCGATGCTTGATCACTCTGTCTCGATCTATCAATTTCCTTATTTAATAAAAATCTTTCCATCTTGTGACTAACTTTTTATGAAAAAACGAAGCAACCGATCCGATATTAGAACGTTTATGTGTCCTGAGTTCGTAAATCCCAACACTTTGTATCACTACTAAAACTCTCTATTACTACTTCTATTTATCATAACAGTTCAACCGTTTACAATTCCTCTTGCGGTAAACTAACCTAGCAAAGCAGACTACGGCGACCTAAATACTATCAAAGAGCGCTCGCGAAAATTCTCGTCGAGCGACGCGATCGAATACGGGCTTCTGGAAATTCTAGTAGCTTGCTCTATTCTCTCGGGCTCGAGGCTCGATTAATAGCGGATGCGGCGCCGTTGCCAAACGTAACTCAAATTCTACCTTATCAGGAGGGCCTGGCAGCGCTTCTGGTTTCTTCTCGCGTCGCACACTTTGGGAACCACTGTTCTAGGATATATTCCTAACTGAGAGAAAATTAACCTGTACAATTTGAGCTTACTTTGATAATGTAAAGACATTCAAGACACCTTCAAAAGAAGTTATCACTTGATCCACTTTCTCTAATATAGGAGTAACGTTTACCCCTCGAAGGGAGTGCGCGCTACAAAAATTTCAATATAGCCAAAAACTGTACCTCTCGAGTAAAAAATCGACGTATCCGAGGATTTTTCCAAAATCAATACGTGAAATCGCTTCTGTTTCGATTTTGCTGGAAAACACTGTGTATATCCTGTTACAATCTCTTGTGGACATACGCTGGTTTTATACAGGAAATAGGGGTTATAAGCCACGGCATGGCGTAAACGCAACGTACGTTATGCAGAGAGGATACGTCGCCTAGTTACGATGAGCTAAAAAAGGCTTAGCAATGCTTCTTGCGTAGCAGAGGGCGCTCTCATTTGCTTTGTTTTTTATAAGATAGGTAACCTAAAAATTGTCGTGTTTTTTTATTTTTTTTTATATTTCAAAAGTTGAAGACATTCTTAATGTCTTTATTTTTGATGATGACGATGAAGAAAATGATGACATCGATTATGCTATCATCATCGAAATTCAATTCTCCGTGGAGCGACTGCTCTCGGGAATAGAGCAGCTCGTTATGGAAGATTCAACTTTGACGAGGTGGCAAAACCTGAGTGTCTGACACTATTTAGGTTTGAAAAACACTACGTACATCAGCGCCTCGCTATACAGATATCTGGGAATATCAGACAAGTACGGTGTTGATCAGACATGCTTATAGTAAACAACTTTCTTTTGATCTGGGGTTACGCATTCATAGACAAACTACTTGCCAGCCAGACCGAACCCATTTTTTTTTCTATGTACGCATTTATGTACGATACGCAGTATAACGATACACCGCGCGTAAAGCGTGTCGTACATTTGGGGTTTACTGCACATGCCCACTTGGTCAAAACTTACGCTACGTCGAGTTACGTGCTGTGGCTTTTCGGATTTGGGTTCCATGTCCAAGATAAATATAAAATATCTAAAGCCAGGAAAAATGTTTTTTTCAAATAACCTAAAATAGGGTCGCCATATTTGTAAAACTAGGACAAAAATACTTAAAAACTCGGACAAAATCCGGACATGTACACCTCTCTCCTCATAAAACTGGTCACAGACTCCTGACAACATCATGTTATCCAAATTTTAAGAAATGCCGCCGCATCTTTCCGAATTTGATAAAGCTCAAATCTTAGTAAAACTAGACGGTGGTTGATCTATTTGGCAATGTGGGAGAAGCAAGTCTACGATAGTAAACATAAAAAAAAACGATTTTAAGAGGATGAAACTATTCACCGAAAGGAAGGCACCGGTTTAACGAAAGTTACTAGCCCAGAGGAACACCAAAAACCAATCAATTTTCTGGAAAATCATCCGTTTGCCAAAGCAAAAGAACAACATTAGGTAAGAGGATTAAACGTTCGAGGCTAAGGTCTCGCATTGCGGTAAAAAAAATTAAAGTAAGTGAGGAAAAGAAGCAGTCTCGAATAATTTTTGCGTTGAATTATTCTCTGAGGGATGAAGAATTTTGGCAGCAGGTGGTTTTTACAGATGAGAAGATATTTAAGCCCAACAGCGATAAAATCAAGACAGGGCCGAAAGAAAGGAAATGGAGCTCTATTTAGAATTAATGGGCGATTTACAGCCGAAGTTTACTGTAATATGCGGGAAAATGTAACGCTTCCAGATAATGTTGAATTCCAAGAAGATAACTGTCCAGTTCATAAGGCTAGAATTGCGCAGCGATGGTTCCAGGATAATAATCTCGAAGTTTTGCCTTGGTCTGCAAAAACACCTGATGCAAATCCAATAGAGAACGTTTGGGGACTTATCGCAAAGAAATTAGCAACTTTTAATATAATTTCCAGGAATTCAGAACATCTAAAGGAACTCATCGTAAGGGCAATGCCCAGAAAACCTCAAAACATCATTGCAGCCAACGGGGCAATAACGAAATAAGTATTTTTTTTATATATTTTTAAATTTTTTCTTTGTTGATCTGGCATTTTAATTGTTTTGGGCTAGTAACTTTCGTCAAACCAGTGGTGACTTCCTTTCGACGAACAGTTCCTTCTTCTTGAAATCGATTTATTATGGTTACTATCGTAGACTTGCTTCTTTCATAATCAGCTAGTCGAATAGACCAATTACTGTGTAGCTTCTGTGTAGTTAATAAAACATGATTTTTTTGAAATGTGGTTTTTATTTTTACCTTATATTAACTTAAACAAGCCGTCTCCTTATAAAAAGTTTATATATGTCCAAAATATAACCTAAAATGACAAAGTCAAAAAGTCAGTGTTGCACACAAGAAAATATAAAAAATCGTATTTGCAGCTACCTTCCGCTGTACCAGGTTTATGTGGAGAGAAGTGTAGTTCTAGAAAATTTAATTTTTTTGTAAAATATTTATTAAAAAGTGGGTTGGGTTACATATAGTTTCAATTAAAGATTTTCCTACAAAATCACGTCATAAATGCGCCGCGGGCGAAATTTTTAAAACATTATAACTATAAAAAAAGTAATTTCTTCTTGAATGCATTAGTGCCATTTCTTCTTGAATGCTGTTCCTGACAAAAATTAATCCAAAAGTACAAATAAAGCACATTCAAAAAAATAATTTTGATTTAAACTTTTACGTGCTGAAAACGTTTTAAAGAAAAGGAAATCACAAGCTTGTGAACCTATAAATACTTTGACAAAAGTTTACATATTAAAAAAAAAGTGGGTTGGAGTGGGATCCAGTCTCAATTCTTCAAAATTGTTTCGTTTTTTGTGCAATTTTTAAATAAATGCAGTAACCTGAAAAAGTCCGTCCGCAACAAAAATATTTTGTTGTTGATTCAATTTTATTTAACAGTTCGGACTATTCGGGCTGCAAAAGAAAATCATTAAATTCTAAACATGTGTATTTATAGTTTTTGGTAAAAAATCTTATATTTTATGGTTTCAAAATGATTTTTGAAGGCACAAAAATTGCCGCGCTGCCTCTCGCAGAAATTCCTGACAATTTTCAAAAACCCGCTTGGACTTCCCCGGACGCCTCCAAAATCCGAACATTTCCGGGGAAATCCGGACGGATGGCAACCCTACCTAAAAAAATCTGCCCCCGCAAACGGTGCATGTCATATTCCATTTCGCAACAAACTTATTATGCACCGATTTTCTGAGTGCACCAGTTTCACTTTTGCCACAGTGCGTGCATTAAAAGGAAAACGCTATAAACGGACACGCATCAGATACTCAAAAAGCCTGTTTCTGCGGGGTTAATACAGCATACCGGTATGTATAGTAACAGGGTGACCGGTATTTTTGCGAGTAACTACACCTTAGCATGGCGTCACATTTAACTTATGTGTGACGTCATGGTTACATTGCTTATTTCTATTTTTGGCAATCCTGAATATGAAAATAAATTGTAAACAATATTTTGTAATTTTTGTTAAATGTTTGAAAAGTTTTGTGGTGGAAACACACAACCTCAAGTTAATTAGGACATATGTCTGGCTCGCTTATGCAAACAAAGTAAAGTACTTACATTTAAAATATGTATAACCCGACGATGAAGTCGACCAAACCTGTTGTATAAACCATTGAAAATATGGAACTTACAGGGCAAAAAAGTGTGGCTCAGCTCTAAGAAAGTCGATAAGACTCTTTGGAAAAGTCGAGGACACTTGGGCTTCAATCAGGTGGGTGTTTTGTCAACTGACAACAAAGGTAGAGCAATTTAGTGTACAGAATATCATATGGTATGTGATAAAGGTGACTCTGGTATTTTCAGGACATAAATAGGGGGCCCTTGAGCACTACATGTGTAAATTTGAGCCCAATGTTTCACAGAGAATTTAAAACTTCCAAGATTAATGAGGACAGGAATTAAAAACTCAACAAATGGACCAACACCAGTACATGGTTTATTAGGTATAGACATAAATTTTAGTAAAAAAACAAACGGAAGATGGCTGTGGCAATGGAAAAACCAGAGTCTTTCAGTGCAAAATGAACTTCCTGTATTTCGATTCCACCCTCTGTGTGAGCAATCATCCCTCAAGAGAAGGGATCGATCCCGAAGAAGTACAAAAAAACTCTTGTTTTTTCATTAATTTTTGTGTTTTATTTAAAGTATTTAAATTATAAAAGGTTTTATTTCTAACTCAGAAAACACTTACAAACCCAAAGAGCAATAAATCCTGAACATTTTCAAAACAACTAAGTAACATGAATTTTTGTAGTTATCGTCAAAAAATAATGAACAAAAGATTTGAAGCTTAAAAAACACTTAAAAACTAAAAAAAAAAAAAAAATTAATCGTGAACATTTTTGAAACAAGGAATATACTTCGTTGACTTTCCATCGCAGTCTTCGCAAAATGTTAACACTTTTGGCATTTTCACTCTTGCCTCTTTACTACCTCTCTCCTCAGTGATATCTTCTTCGTTCTGGAGGTCATGTTGCAGTCACTAATCATTAGTTATCTCAAACAAAAGTTTTATTTCGCATTTTCGCAAAAAATGACCCATTTCACTAGTGCCCACCGGTGGGTCATGCTCTAAGTAAAAATCGTCTCTACAGGCCGTCGTGACCCACCGGTTGGTCACAATTCAAGCGGGACAAAAATGCAATTAAACACAAACTTATATAATATAAAACATTTATTAACAACCGAAATATACTAATTACGTCTGAAATCGAAAACCGCGATGAGGTTTCAGAGGACTACTAGTCAAAAATCTCGCGTGACCCACAACGTGTTCCCCTATGATTTTAAACCAAAAGGTGGCGCTGGCGGACCGGCGAGGTTTGGATAATGAGAAAGGGTGGTCGTGCGATATAGAGGTCACGTGAGTGTTCCTTTTTTTAATTTGTGAGAACCTTTCATCATTACTATTCATTTAATATTTTATTAATTGTGCTCGTGTTGTCTCATAAGAGTTCTAACAAGTAAAATAAACGTAAATTCTAACATACCACGAGCATCTAACTACCTTCGAAAGGTAATTAGATAGTATAGTATGTGAAACGTCATATCTGACGTCATGGTATCTCATGGTTACTCGCAAAAATACGATACAAAAATGTATATTTTTAAAATTCAGTATGTTTCGTGTTTTTGCCAAAAATATTATTTCTTGGTATTGCCTCTTCAAAATAATATATAAATTAATACATTTTACTTACAAACTACCTGATATTTTTGTAAAAAAATCTGTTTTTTTTTGTTTTTAGGTTGGCAACAATACCAGATATGTCACGTGACTGCTACAACTGTATTTATGGTTTTAAAATTAACCTTGCAGATGTAAAATAAATGTGTAATTTTATTGAAAACAGTTTGTAATATCCACGTTTTTATTGTGCAATGGGGCAACATAGCGAATTAAGTCTGGCAACAGCATACCGTGACGGCATTAATTTTGCCATACCGGTATGCTGTATTAACCCCTCAGAAACAGGCCTAAAATTAACACCCAGTTGTATTTACTGTTCTTTAGAATTCAATAAGAATGACTTTTACCTGAATTGTGTCCAACATGTTTACAGGCAGAATCTCATCGACTTGATTCATATCCATGGAAAACCTGTTTAAAATCCTGCCGCTCGGATTGGTATTAAAAAATCTCATGGTAGCGTAGACTATTTTATCAAACATGGTCTTATGCAGATTCTTCGAAGCTCTCATACAAAAGTAGTAGAAACAGACGGATCTTACTAGGGTTAATGAGATGAGCAAAACAATTATGGTTGTGTACGTTATAAGAACCACATCTTCAAACATACTATTTATCCAAAAAGATTGTAAAGAGCTAATGGGTGAAAAAGTGGGAGAATCTTGAAATGGTGCCGGTAGGTCAGTTCTTCCATGGTAAGTTTTATTCATTAAGAAAGATTGATTATTAACTGTCATAATTGCAGCATCAGCTTTTGCGTCACCCTCGCGACTTTCTTTCTTTACTTGTTCCATATTCACCCTTAAAAATAAGTAATCTTCAAAAGTCGTTGCCATTCCCAAAAATATAAACTTACCAATAAGTCAAAAAGTAATCCGAAGTTGTACACACTACTTGTGTGATGACACATAATGCCAAAACCAAAACAATTGTGAGAACACTTCCTCCAGCACTAAAATATGCTTTGTAGACATCCCAAGATATTTTGCCTTCACCTCTGCCTTCCTTCACTATGGTTGGCTCCATATCTAATTTATGGATCGATTGGGACTGACTACTCATACTTAGAGACCCTAAAAAGTAAAAACTTTGTCAATAACGTGTTCAAAAATCTCGCAATTTGAAAATAGAAAATGGATGGTTATCGCAAAAAAAAAATCATTAAAATTATGTTCAAGGTAAATGGCCAATGAGTTGAACGCGTCGATTTGTGCAAGAATCGAACTCGCCAAAACTTATTTTTATCTTGTGTAGTCGCCATTTTAATACCACTTTCTCTTTATTTTTATGGTGTAGATACGTAAACACTGCTGCTATGGTACATCACATCCGTAACGCGAATGTCCTGCTCAGAATAAAATTTGAAGTTTTACTTATTATTGCCAGAGCTGAGCCCAAAATCCAATATATTGCGAGCTCAACAAATGGGCGAGCGATCAACTGAAGTCGTCCTGGGCCTGTATTCTTTACACTCGTGCTCGCGAGTGTGACCAAATTTCGCACTTCCCACCTGCTTTGAACCATGAAAAAAGTAAGAGAGACAAATACTCACCGGTGACTACTCACCTCACAGGTCGTCAAAAATACGGGCCCTGAAGGAAAGAGAGAGAGTGCAGACAGTTCAAACTGTTCGTGAGTGAACCGGATGCAGCCAGAACTAAATGGCTCCTGGGAAATACTCGCAAAGACATTGGACTGTTAGTAGGAATGATGACAGGGCATAATCGGTTGCGTAAACACTTGACATGCATCAGAGTGTTTTGGACGACTCCGCCTGCCCAGCATGTGGGTGAGCGGAGGAATCAGCGGTACACCTGGGGCCTAATTCTTGAATTTCGAGAGAAGGAACCATCCCTCAAGAGAAGGGATCAATCCCGGAGAATGATCCCATCTCTCGAAAAAAAGATACTTCCCTTGATTGAAAAAATATACATTTTACGCGCATGCTTGCCTGAGAAATGGGACCGATATCTGGCTTTGGAGTCGGGAAGCGCGAACACCCAATTTTTGATGAATGGAAGGAGCGATTACCGCTCAAGAATACGAAATGCGTTCGAAGTGGGATTATTCTACACAAATCTATGTCGTTCTCTGCTCAACAATTACGGCTCTGATAGGAGAGTGTGACGGATACGCCAGATTGAGGCAGCAGACACCCACAATAGAAGAGGAGGACTTACACTCTCTAAGATAGGCTGACGTGCTGACCTTGGTAAGAAAGTCAGGAAGACCCGTAGAGAGAGAGGCAGGACACTACTACTATTATTAAAACTGCTATTATTAAAAAAGTAAACCTGAATATTTTAAGAAATCAGGGTATAATGGAAGAAATAAATGGAGGTAAAATAGTTCCTGGTCGTAGGCGAATTTCACGGCCAAAAAATCTTTCAAAAAATGTTTTAGTATTAGAACAACGAAACTTTTTCAAAGTAAACATGGGTTTACTATTATAGCACAATGCCAAATAAAACCACTTGACAGATTGGTATTGATCCCAACCAAAGTCTTAACGTTAACCAAGAACCCAAAATGAGTGACCAACTAGGTATTTAAATATTTTTCGGAGTAAACCATTTCTTAAATTACTATAATACCTTTAACAGACATTTTCCTTTCAAGTACTTGTGCTTTTTGTTGAGTTTCCTCCTCGGTGTCTTCATCTTGATGCATTATGTCTTTCAGTTCTGTTAGAAGTTTAGTAAATGATTTGTTGCTTGATGTTTGTATTTGTCCATACGTTCCTAAAATTTCAGTAAATTATTATTAGAACGTGGTTTTCTTAAAACACGAAACATTTAAAACCTAGATCAATAACAACAACTCACTTAGTAAGAAATGAATAAAAGCTAATTACTAACTCAGTGGCGCATGTTATTGATATTAAAACTGTGTTTAAGATAATCCTAGTTGACATTCAGTAATATGGATGGGCACTCCTATTGACACTACCCCAGTGTTTTTTTTTAAGCGGCATGGTAACTGGAAGTACCTACCTGATTGTTCCACCTTTCCATTTTCCAGCAAATAAATCTTTTCAACGTCTTGCAGATACTGCAACTGATGCGTCACCAAAACGACACACTTGTCTTTGAGATACCCTTGGATACATTGCTCGAAAATGTGCTTTCCCACGTGAGTATCAACGGCGCTCAGTGGGTCATCAAGTAAATAAATGTCAGCCTCTTTGTAGACCGCCCTAGCCAGATTGACACGGGCCCTTTGACCTAGAAAATGACATAACAAGGAAACTATTACGCTCATACCCACCATCGCACAAATTCCCTGATTAGGCCTTAATCGTAATTAGTTACTAATCGGTGTTTAGAATGTAGTATTTTATATTAAAACTTTGTTTGCTCAGACTCAGTCCAAACTCCAAATAGTTTTATTCTTGATTAAAGCCTACTCGGAGAATATTTACGCTGAAATTAAGTTACGAGAGTGCAATAATAGACAGTTTTAAATTGGTCACATGACGTATGAGTAATATTCTGTCTTCCTTTTAACTGTAAAAAACCAAAGACTTCCGCTTGAATTCAGATATCAGAATCCAATCTCTGCGGTCTAGCGTTGAGCTTTTTCATTAAGATCGCGTTTTTAGCATGTTTAACTTTCAGACCAGAGGCAATATATATACAAGGTGTAAACAATACCATAGTCATCGTTTTAACTGATGAAAGGGGGGTCAAAACAAGTCAAGAAGTTCAAATGACTTATCGGACAAAACTCAAAAGATTTTTGTTTAAATGACTCTAAGTTGAAAAATGTAGGTACTTATATCTACGAGAATTTAAGAAATATTCATCTCTAACTTTAACCATTTTACAATAGGGCCATTTCCAAATAAATAAAAATAAATACTTCCCCTAAATCCTCCAAATTAAAAAAAAATATAATTTTATTTGTGTTAAAGATTTAAAAAACACTTGGCAACAACGCGATTCGCAGCATACGTGAGTTTCTGACCTCCGATCCTCTCTCCAGTCTCTCCTCTCTACAGTAGTGCTTAGTGTATCTTCCGCTGTTCGTTTTGAAGGTTGTTAGTCGCGCGAGTCTACCTGACGCAATTATTTTCGCGAGTTTTTTTCAGTTTAGTGTGAAACTAAACTGAATTAAAAATGTTCTCCAATCAGGAATTCGTTGACATGCTATTAGTATACGGTGAATGTATCGCGACAAATTTCCCCAGTGGCTTAAAAGGCGTTTGTGCTCGGTTTCTTAAGGGTTTTTGAAAATAAAAAGGAGTTTTTACAAAGTAAAAACAGTTTAAAAACTGTGCGACAAGTGTTTTTAATTTAAAAAAGGGAGCGTGTCCTACAAGTTTACGAAAAAATGCTTAAAAGAAATGTTTTGTAAGAGTATTTGCAAAAAAAAATAATAAAAAAAGAGTTTTGACAAATTAAAAAGAGCTTTGAAAAGATGCCGAAAAGGACTAATAAATAAACTTTTACAATCAGACGAGGCGCTAAAACCAATATTCGTTAAGTATACATTCACAGTGAAATTTAAGAAGATCTCAAATAGTACCCGCGAATATTCACATCTGTGGGGGATACCAAATTTTAAAACCAATTTTTAAAAAACACTTACGCATACAGAAAAAACACTCTCTCAAAATATATCATATTTTAGGAGAAAATGCCGTAAAACTAATTGGTGAATACGTCAAAAATTTGGTGAATTTTTGTGTTTTGTGGCAATTGGTAATAAGTTCGTTTATAATTTCCCTAATTAACCGTTTTTACAAGAATTAATTTCCTTTATTTAATATCCCAATTTGTTCATTAATCAATAAAACCTCCAATTTTGTCCAGAAAAATGGCATATTTTGAACCCGTTTTCAGCACAAAAAATATATTTATGAGGACACGACGAGGCAAAACAAACATAAGTAAAGATCACTGATTATGCACGAAAAATATACCAAACAAAAAACCCAAAACAACTAATATTAATTTATTTACAAACTGAAATTTAAATATTGAGGTTATCTAAAAGCTCAGTCAAGAAAACTTTCCTTACTGAAAGCCCACTCATTTCAAAGCTTTCATCAGTAGAGGTTGGTGCAAGTCAAGGTGCAAGCAGAGATAATAAACTTGCTGTTTGTGATTTGAACACAGCTAATATTGACGTTTCGACAGTGACATAAATGTAATCAAAACTTGCATTTAAATTTTTTAATACATTTAATAAATAAAAACACCTTTTAAATAAACACAAAATTAAGTCACTCCTTATTTTATTATTACCCATCTAAATCAATGTGTGACATCAAGTATTAATTGGAAAAATTAATTAACAAAGGAAAGTTTTAATTGGAGTGACATATAACCTCAATTTTAATTTGTTCTACTATTTACTATTTATACCCCGCGTGGGTTTTAATTTTTTAATTTTCCTTTCTTCTAAATTGAAACTTTCTTCTTATATCCAACAAAAGATTGTATTAAGATGATTATTCAATAAACAAATTTATTAAAATTCTGTTTATAAATCAGACTATGTCCAAAACTCAAGGAGGGTTGCTTTAAAATGCTTAAAACCACAAATTTCACTTTAACTTAACCCCGTTCTAATACAGATTAAATCCTTTTAGTAAATAAGTAATAGTAATTTGTAAAGGTGCAGTTAGACTGTGGTAGTGTAGTCGTCGTTGCATTGCAGATGTAGTGAATTTTTTTCCATAGATAATGCAGAACAGGATATTTTACAGATAAATAGTTAACAATATTTTTTGGTACGCGCTTTTTAATATAATTTACCTTGTTTAATGTTTTAAACAAATATTGGTGAAAAAAAGATCCACCTTACATATTTCTTTTGTATTAACCGAGAAAGTTCCGTTTTTTCTTAATATAAGGTCAAAAATGCTTTAGTTTTAAAATTAGGGTTGATTGGGTACCAAAGATGGACAAAATAAAACTTGGAGAAGAAAAAAAAATGGTAATTTTGTATTTGCATACATACATACAGTCAATAGTGTGTTCAGTGGTATTAGCGATAAATTAACAAGGTACTATACTCGTTATATCTGATCCGCTGATTAATCATTCTGGTTCATTATAATTGCGAAGAAATTAGAGACTTTTTTCTAGGTGACAAAAAGCGCTTATTTTTAGCATTACTTCGCTTGCATGGACAAATTATATTAAATAATTTACCTTCTTAATCTTATATATTGCTTTAGTAATAACCTTTAGAAAAGTTATAGTACCGTATTGTCAGCGGTGCACGGTGGTTTTAGTAAAAAAACTCACACAGAGATAGGTAGATATTTTTGGGCGCGTATGAAAGAGATGGCATGAATACACCAACGTTAAGCATGGGAGTGATTTCGTGGAAAAGCATACAGTCGATATTTGCAATAAAATAAAATGAAGAAGGTATTCTATTTACCAATGTCCCCATCCCCTGACCAACCGATATTAATAATATTAATGTTACCTACCTACAATAGGCAGTGGCGATACAGTAACCCCCCCCCCATTTTTTTACATTAAATTATTAATTTTCTAAAATTTATTGGTACATTTATTGGTAAATCTCTAATTTCTGTACATTGAATATTTTTAGACCAAAGAAGATAAATACCTATAGCCTTATATAGTCAATATACATATTGTAATACCTACAACTATCAAGTAGAGGTGACCCAACTTTTTTTCTCTAAATTTTTTTTTATCCGTCGTGTTATTTTTATTACCCATAAACAAAAACTTAGTAGGTACCGGCTATGTAGTAATCTAGAACTCTATTTTTAGCCATCCATACTCTAGTATAGGCTAATGGGATCGGCAAAAAGAAAGACCTAAATATAAAAATTGATGGTGTCTGTCTATCTGTTTGGGAGAGAATTAGGCAAAATCCACCGAACCGAAACTTTATGAAATTTGGAAAAATCGCCACATAATTAGTTGTTTATCTATACATATAATAAATCTCTAAAAGAACCATTTCTGTACATTGAATTGTACATTGACTATTTCTTTATATTTTATTGTTTGACCAAACGAGATACCAAAAATGCAATTTTTACAATTTTTGTCTGTATGTATGTCTGTTTGTTCCAGCATCACGCATAGACCGCTCAGCGGATTTTGATGGGACTTTCACTATTGCATTCCTTGTGTTCCTAGGCAACACAACATCAAAATCGGTTTACGGAAACAAAAGTTATGGCATTTAAAGGAATAAAAGCGGGAAAAATGGGTAAAACCGCAGGCAAAGCGGCGCGGCGGTGTTTAGTGTGTAATAAAAGTAATATGTCTAGTGGCCAATATAAGTAATATTTTAGGGAAAATGTTCTTTAAAAAAGTTACTTTTAAATATTTTTATAAACAATTTTAAAAAATTACTAGTTTGACGTAGAAAAGGAGAGAGGGGTAATATAGCGCCGACAGGGACATAAGTAAATATAATACTTTATTCATTTATTGAAAATATCGACATTTCCACGAAATAAATCCCATGCTTAAAGTTGGTGTGTTCATGCCATCTCTTTCATGTGCGCCCGAAAATATCTACCTATCTCTGTACAACACCGTACTCAACTAAAAAGCCAGTTAACTCCTACCGCCTCAGTGCCCTTTAGCCTACTGTAGCTGCCATTTTTATAACCAAATTGAAAAATAAAACATGGATTTTCTGTCACTTTGGTGTCAATATGGCACCGATCATAGGCCAAAGGATACTAAAACGAAAATGAGTTAACTGGCTTTTTACTTGAGAACGGTGTTGCTCTGTGTGAGTTTTTTTCACTACAACCACTGTGCGCACCCCTGATAATACGGTACTACAACTTTTCTAAAGGTTATTACTAAAGCAATATATAAGACTATGAAGGTAAATTAATTGATATAATTTGTCCATGCAAGCGAAGTAATGGTAAAGGTAAGCCCTTTTTGACACTTAAAAAAAAGGCTCTAATTTCTTCGCAATTAAAATAAACTAGAATGATTAGTCAGCGGATGAGATATAACTACTACAGTACCTTTTAATTTGTTAATTTATCGGTAATACCTCTGAACACACTATTGACTGTATGTATGTATCCAAATACAAAATTACCAAATTTTTTCTTCCCCAAGTTTCATTTTCTCTCTAATTTTAAAACTAAAACATTTTTGAACTTATATTAAGAAAAAACGGAACTTTCTTGGTTAATACAAAAGAAATATGTAAAGTGGATCTTTTAACATGTTCAAAAATTTTGCAAGAGTAAACAAGGTAAATTATATTAAAAAGCGTGTACCAAAAAATAATGTTAACTATTTATCTGTAAAATATCCTGTTCTGCATTATCTATGGAAAAAAATTCACTACATATGCAATGCAACGACAACTACACTACCACAGTCTAACTGCACCTTAAGATATGAAAAAAAAAACATCTTTAAGGTGATATTGATATTGATATTTACGCTGCAGCCCGCCGCACCGCGCCACTCAATCATGCGATATCCTTTAATTTTCTCGCACCTAAAAGCGCATTGTTGCCAAACTGTGTTTGACTTAAAAGTCTTATATCTCTGAAACATCTAAGTTTTGACGCTCATATTATATAAACTTTTTTGCTTGTTTTGCCCCTCCCCCCCAGTATTTAAATAATGAGTACCATATCGTATCTGTATAAGGGGAGTAAAGGATAGTGATGCGAATATAACCTAGCCTTTATATCTGCTCAAACCAGTTGGAGACCATTCTCGCAGCAAGGGTGGGACTAGAGGTTGTCCATCAATATGATGCGAATACATGTAACCTCTCATATCCAAATGCCAACCTCACCTTCTCGTGGTGCTTCCTGTCTAAAACTGACAAAGCTCTGGCGACCGAACATGGACGGTATAACACTATGGGGAAGTTTTTGAACTAGACCCAATAACCACAAGGAACTGCTACATTAAGGACCTGTATAAACTCGTACAGAAGATACACATAATGGAGTGGTTAACTAGAATAAAAGGGTGTACAATAAGCCAATAATAGCTGCAGTGCAGTGACTCTGGCCAGTCATCAGGCTGGTCCTCGATACCGTTGAGAAAAAAAAATATAACATCTGCTCTATGTTGCTCACGTAGCCGAAAAGAGTGAAAAAATCAATAGATTGGTGATACGAACGGCCGAACCAAAGAAAACAAGATAGAAATACATGGTAATAAAATGTAAAATAAAGAAACGTCCAATCTGGTAAATTCCACGTCTACCGCTAGGCACCTCGTACTTCTTCTGATTAACTTAAACTGTCTAATATCCTGCTGGACCCCATGAACGTGCAGGATTAGCAGCCATCCAACCGAAAATAATGGAATAGATGGAATTACTCAAGGTAGTTCCCAAACTAAGAGAGTTTGAGAGCCCTGAGTGTACAAGTGCAAAGTCGCAGATTTGTAGGTTAGTAGGGAAATCCTGAGAGAAAGGAGGGAGGATGAGAGGAAAAAAGACATTAGGGAGCGTGATGCAGTGAGGATCCCCATTACGTAAGAAGTTAAAGATTGGGCTGAGGACCCTCTTGTTGAGGACAAGTTGTGCTTGCTGCAGCATCGCAGGCTCCCATATAAGTTAAGGCTTAGTAAACTTCTCAAAAAAACTAGGTTTCTGTTACTAACCTCCGCTTAGGGAAACACCCCTTTCTCCAACGATCGTTCTATCTCCATAGGGAAAGAGTGTAAAATCTCTTTCTAAGGCACATACTTTGACTACTTCGTTGTATTTTGTTGCGTCGAATGGCTGACCGAAAATTATGTTTTGCCTGACACTACCTACAAGCAAAATTTAGGGCTTATACATACAGGATTTTCATAAAATGTCACCTATATAATTTAAAAGCTAGACCTACCATACCGAGGTAATAAAAAACTAATTTAAAGTCTTCATGCTATAAAATATAAAAGAAGTTGTATTAAATTGTATGCCTGTCTATCTATCTCTTCTATCCCAAACTTTCTGGGTTTACTATTGTTGTATTAACCATTGCATATTAAACTAACCTACAAATAACCACGGCTCCTGGCTGGCATAACTAATCTTTCCGTCAATTTGGATCTCGCCCTCAACGGGAGATAATTCTTTTAAAATGGCATGTAACACGGTAGTTTTGCCGGAACCCACTGTTCCGATAAGGGCTGCCAGTTCTTTTGATTCCAATTCCATGCTAACCTTCTGGAGTGTGTTTTCCTCAGATTTGTTTACCCTTCAAAAAAGTCTGTTAAGTTGGACTGGAATTCAAGCTATATATATATTGTCATTCTAACATGACCCAAACCTCCCCTCTTCCCACTACTGCATACCCTGGCATGGATATATTATTTTGGTTACTACCAATTCTTGGAAGTCCAAGCTACTTCAAAAAAGAGTATAGGGCGTTCTAACAAATTGTCAAAGTCAGCCATTAATAATGTGATGTCTCTTTAAAAATGCTGGGTGTAGGGTAAAAGGATGAAGATTCAACAAAGTGACTATTTTATAGAGTAAGCCTTTCTTAATTGGAGAGCAACGAGCATGTTGCAAAAAAGTTCGAAATAAACTGATAATTCTCAGTTCAAAGAGGCAATATCATGTAATTTTATCTCTCTCGCACTTGCACAGTGTGGATAGGCATCATCTCTGTAATTACACGGGTTCGACAGAGATAAATGGAGAGATATTTCCACGTTTAATTGATATTTTTGAGTTTATTGTTAAAATTTCGGGAAAGTGCTTGTTTTTCCCCGATTCAGAAAAGATTACTCTATAAAAAAATCAATTTGCTTAACCTGCGTCTTTATCCAGTTTGCCAAACTTTTGATTGAAGTTAGCAAGTTTTACGGAAAAAAAATTTATTTACCCTACACCGGCGACATTGGATCGACCCAATACAACCGACCATATTGTTTCCCCTATTAGCTCTGACAACTCAATCCACTATGCTTAAAATGTCAATGATACGAGAAAACAGCTTAATAACAAAATCCAAAGAAAAATTAAAAATGTATCAAAAAAGAACTCTCCTAGGAGTAATCTGCGCACACGAAAAAAAATATACTGTATTTCGGAATTCCATTGTCTATATTTTATTTATATTTATACACGACGTTTCGATCAGTATAATCTCTGATCGTCTTCATAAATTTATTTATAAGGCTACGTACTTATATACTATGGGAAAACCACTCAACCGTAAAGTTTAAGAAGTTGGCTCCGCCCAAGAAGGGGCTTGATTGTAGTTTGCACCTGAAGACGATCAGAGATTGTACTGATCGAAACATCATGTATAAAAAAAAAATATAGTCAATGGAAGTCCGAATACAGAGATCATTTCAAATACATCATTGTTTCAAACTTTCAAACAAACGATACATTTTGATCCAAGCATAACTTTGCTTTGATAATCCCCAATATTAGTCAGTCGTTGGAACAAGTATACACAACAATTTGGATGAATATTTAGACCCTTCTTAAGGCAAGCATAAGTTATTTAAAGCAAATCTAAGTAATACTTAAGGGAAAGTAAAGAGACTATTTAAACCAATAATTGTAATACTTAATCCAATACAAAATTCGTATGTAAGTTTCAGACAATATGTTTGAAATTAACTTTGTGTTTGGGACTTCCGTTGTCTATATTTTATTTATACCGGCAGATAAAGGCAATGCAACAGTGATTTTGGATACGGAAACCTATGACCAGAAAGTTGAAGAGGTACTTACCAAAGGAAAATATAAACTTTTCCCAAAAGACCCGACGCAATCAATCGAAAGTAAGCTTTATAGAACTTTAAAGAAAGTATTCCAGATATATTCCGGACAACACAAGGTCTCAACTTACACCACATTATAGCAAGCCTCCTCATCTATACGGAATTCCCAAAATTCACAAAGATACCCAATCACAAGTGTCAGAAATTCTCCAACAAGCAATCTGTCTAAATGCCTTTAAAAAATTATTCAATCTCTTGCAGGCAAAACCGCTTCATTTGTAGAAAACTCCAAACATTTTGTCAATATTCTTAAATCTTTTGTTTCAGAACCCGAGGATAGATTTGTCATTTTTGATGTTGAAAGTCTATACACCAATGTCCCGATAAAGGAATCGCTAGATATTATTAGACAGAGATTGGTTGATGACGAATCCCTTTATGCACGTACCAGCCTACTGCTGGAAGGAGTGATGGAGTTGTTGGAATGCTGTCTACATAACTCTTACTTTTAGGTGAAAGGTAGGTTTTATGTTCAGGATGACGGTCTGCCAATGGGTTCATCGCTTTTGCCAGTGGTGGCCAATATTTACATATATATATATATATATAGGGTGGGCCACAAAATTCCGCACTTTTTGGATTGGCTATTACTTTTGACATAAGTGCTCGATTTTTCAAGGTATTACTTTTTTAGATAGATGAAACGTGATACTGTTTAGATTCAGTTGAAAATTTAAAATTTCTCAAAAATCCAAGATGGCGGCCAGTTTTAAAAAATGTGTAATTTTCACCCCCACCCTGAAAAAAATTTATGGGCCACAATGAACAAACTTTAAAGTTTTCACTACAAATGCTCGTTGCTTATGTGTATATTGACGTATCACTTACTTAAATCGATTAAGAAATGAAAAAGTTATAAGCTTCTAGATTATGAGTGTTTGGGCTTAACATTGGAAAAATATCACAAAATTTCATATTTTTTTAATTTGCTGTAACTTTTCGCCTGATTAGTTTATTAAAAAAATATATTGTTTAAAGATACAACACATGAGAGTTGCGTCTGTTTGTTCAAAATTTGACATTAAAAAAAAATCAGTATGGCGGATAGTTTTAAAAAGGTTTAGATTTTATACGCCTTATTTTTTTTAAAGTAAGACACTGGACAAAATAAAAATTAGTATTTCCAAATCTCCCTTTTTTTCTTCGTATATCGAAGTATCGCCTAATTAAATCGGATCAGAAATAAAAAAGTAATGGGTATTTAGATTCTTAGTATTTTTCTTACTTAAATAATTAGGTCAAAAGATATAGGAAATGGAAAATGTATGTAATTTTGTGATTTTTTTCAATGCGAAGCCAAAACAGTCGTAGTCAAGAAACTTATAACTTTTTTATTTCCCAACTGATTTAGTTAAGTGATACTTCAATATACACACACAATGAGCGTTTGTAGTGAAAGCTTTAGAGTTTGTTCAGTGTCGCACATTAATTTTTTTTTCAGGGGGGGTGAAAATTACACATTTTCCAAAACTGTCCGCCATCTTGAATTTTTTGAAAGTTGTAAATTTTTAACCGAACCGAAAAACTCTAAGGTTTTATCTTTTCAAAAAGCCAATATATTTCAAAATCGAGTAATCACGTCCAAAGTTATAGCCAATCCAAAAAGTGCGGAATTTTGTGGCCCACCCTATATATATATATATATATATATCTATATATATATATAGCATAAGACCCACCATTAAATTCACAATGGAGTTGGAGGAAATTGTCAAATTCCTTTTTTTTATATACTTGTCAAATGAGTAGAAAGCGACATCAAAATAACAGTCTATCGTAAATCGACTTACACAGGACAACATTTAAATCAAGATTCAAATCAATCTGCCACAACCGAACGAGGCATAATAAGAACTTTATATAACAAAGTTGTTCAAATTTGTTACAATTTCATGACTTGGAAATCAAAAAAACACTATTTTAGCCACTAGTTGTAAAAACTACTAACTAAGCTGTTTATACAACGATAATTTTAATAGCACAGACAGTTGTTGTAAAACCTAAAAATTGAATTCTTAACTTAAGATTTGATAATATTGTTTTCAATTTTTCAAATTTTTTTAATTACAATTTGGTGGTATTATTGATTTAAGTTTATTGAGTAACAATTCAAAAACACTTGTTCTTGAAATTTAGGAATAAGCAAATAGTTGCTTGAAGTATTAAATTTTGTTTATAGAAGAATAGTATTCTTGCATTAAGTATTTTTTAAAGTGTAAGTCTATTCTTAAATACGCAATACATATTTTTTTCAATGCATATAGAACGAAATCAGCAAAAGCAGCAACGGCATGTCAAAGGGAAATCACAAATAGAAAAAATAAAAGTTTTAAACAGAAGATCCAAAGGAAAGAAAAGCACGGAAAGCATAGATAATGATAGAGGAGCGCTAAAACACTTTTGAAGCATAGCCAATATTCTGGAATTGTCTCCAATATAAATAATCTTAATGGACCACAACACTTATACAAAACCTAAAAAAGCATGAAGTATAAGTTAATATGAAAAGTTAACACATTACATGACACAATTAGGAGACAAAGTTGATTTATGACATACATAAAATGGGAGAAGTAAATATCGAAAATCCAGCCACAAAACTGCTAAAAATGAACCAAAATTGGGAAGCAGCAACAAAAGAACAGATGAAAACGCAAAAGCTAGAAAAGGAATAGAAAAGAATTTCCCTCCACCTTACCATTTAACGGATACATGCTTGAGAAGAATCCTCGGTCTTTTCTGAACGTCCACATTAGACAAACTTCTGGTACTATTTGCACTCACACTTCTACTCTGATTACTCGTTGTTTTTGGTATTAATGTCGATAAAACTTTGTCTTTACTGTTGCTCTCTAATATTGGTGATTTACTGTGGTTGTCTACTTCCTTGTAAAGCAGAAATTCTTGGATTCTTTTGACCGAAATGCCTGCTTCGGCCACTTGCATTGCACCTAAAATGAGTTTAAAAATTTTAACTTAAACTTAATAGCGTATTTAACAGAGATAGCACTAGAGAAAGATATTTCTATCCAAGGGACAGAAGATATCTCTGTGTGGTGCTAACTGTCTAAGTGGATTACCCCATAACTTCCTTTAATACACCTATTATGTTTTCATGTAGAACTGATCACGTTTTCAATACGATTCACTTTCAAACTTTTAAACTTTTTTTTTTGTTAGCACTATCCAGGTTCAATAGCGCTTTTTTTTGGGATCAAACTACATGAAAACGCGTTGCCAAAAAAACAACTTCAAAACTCTTAAAAGCTGATCAAGTCTTGATGAAATTTTAAGAGATTGTATTGGTTTGAAGAGACTTGAAAAACTGACAAATTCTTATGATGTTTCATGAAAATCATTTTAAAATAATTTCTCATAATAAACTCACAAGATTTCAAAAGATTCTGAAGAAAATAAAATTTCATGTTTACATGTTTCAGTATGTTACACCAGACACATGAGATTTCATGAGGTTTAGCACGCAAGATTTTTATGAGATATTACAGGATTTCCCAAGGGACGTTTTTAAAAAAATTTACAAGATTTCGTAAAAAATAAAGTAAAGGGTTGTTTAACAAGATCTTATGAGTACCTATAAAAATAAATTAAGAAGAGTGCATTATAAAGATTTATAATTAACAAAATTTTACTATAGCAAGGGACTTTTCGAGATTTCGTAATATCAGACAGAGATATTGTGAGGTTAAGTAAGCAAGATTTGTATGAGATTTTACTAGATTTCACGTCTAAAAGAATGGACGTTTTTACAAGATTTCATGAGAAATAAGGTATGTGGGATTGTGAAGATTTGACAAGATTATATAAGTATTAAAGTGTAGAAAATAGACAAGCCTCAACCAGATTTGACAAGCAAGATGAGAACTTAAAAGATTTTATGAGTACATATAAACATAAATTTAAAAGAATATAATTTAAGATTTAACTATCAAGATATTTAAAGAAATTTCGTAAGTTTATATCAGACATAGGAGATTTCATGAGATTTAGGAAGCAGGATTTTGATGAGATTTTAAAAGTTTTCATAAGAACTAAAGATAAGAGTTCTGTCAAGTGTAGAAAATACACACGCACATCACTTTTTTGACAAGCAAGTTTTAAAATGAGATACAAAAAGATTTTATGAGTACCTATATAAAAGTAAATTAAACAAAACATATTATAGATTTAAGCAGATTTGACTAGCAAGGAATTTTAAGAGATTTGACAAGTTATAAATGAAGGAACTAGAAAGAGACAATTTTACCAAAATATTGAAAAACATTTTGGATGTGGATGGAAAACATGTGGATTTTCCATGTGACATCTGATGGAGGCTGGGTCTTTTTAAAACTGCTCAAAACTGCCGAAAACATCGACAATCTCATGAAATCTTATTCACTTTATTTTATATTTCCATTAAAATCTACTCAAAACTGCTGAAAATATATAAACTTGTCAAAACCATTAAAACCTTATCAACTTGTTTCTCTTAAAATCTGCTCCAAACTGTAAATACATGTGGATTTTCTCATGTAATCTTGTGAAATATGATGGAGGGTGGGTCTTTTAAAAACTGCTGAAAATATGTGTATTCTCATAAAACCTTGTAAAATCTTATTAACATTGATTTAAATTTTTGTTAAAATCTACTCAAAAATTAACAAATCCAGTGCAAGCAGAGCCTTTCAAAATACTGGAAAAATCTTATCAACTCAAAAATTATTTTAAAAACTTTTCAAAACTCCTAAAAACGTGCAAAACTCATGAAGAGTTTTGAATCACGTTCCAAGATTAAACGTTCATGAGATTTTACCCGAAAGTGGTGTTTCATAAACCGCGTGAACTTTCCCTAGATTTTTTACGAGTTTTGAGCGGTATTTTGGGCAGGGCGGGTACACTAATAATAGGCTGTTAGCACTTCCAATATTCCTGCAAAAAATATATATAATAATAAAATTATATTATTGTGCTGTCAACTTATTTGTCTTAAAAAAAAAACAAACAAAAAAGTAAATTTGGCAATAAATTACCTCAAAATGCATCAGGTAAGTGTCAAGAGTTTAAAAGGTTTTTCAAAACGCGTTCAATTCGCTTTATGAAAACAGAAAAAAAAAACGTATTGGAAACGCATTCAGTTCCATATGAAAACGTAATAGAGACATAAAGCTATTTGTAACTCATCGCGGTATACGTATCCGCATCTAGCGAGAACCAAGCACATTGATTGGTCAGAAACTTGTACCACGTTCGAAAAGAGCAGGGGTCCTATTTTCAAAACCATACGAAATTATTCGCATGCGATTACGTCCGTCTCTTCCTACACCGTATAGAAAAGGAGGCAAAAGACATGCCGATATGCTGACTCATGGGTAGTACGTGAAAGAATAACCGGTTTTTCATGCGAAACAACACGAATACCTCCACCCACTCGTGCAATATTGCGTTAAACCAGTCGAATTCGAACACGGTCCACACATACCGGCTTATCTTTCGCCTCTCATTTCACACGATATAGAAAGAGACTGAAATAAAAATTGTCGATTATTCAGTAAACGTATGCGGATATTTTCGTATGGATTCGAAAATCAGACCCCTGATATATGCTAATTTAAGATGTTTCTGAACGCAATAGGTGCTGAGATACGATACGTGTGTCGTAACGATACGTGATACCTAACGCATCTCAACACCTATCGCGTTCAAGAACACCTTAGATTAGCATATATCTGCTCTTTTCGAACGTGGTATAAGTTTCTGACCAATTAATGTGCTTGGTTCTCGCTAGATGCGGATACGTATACGGCGATGAGTTACAAATAGCTTTATGTCGCTAATAACTTATTACCTTGTGGGAACCTGAACGTCAAGGATATGGTCAAAATGCTGTAGAAAGAGGTCACAACAAACACATATCTTGCAGTCAAAGTATTGCCCAACAGGCAGTAAGTTAGCACTCCCAGAAAAATTTGAGTTCTTGTCAAAAATAAGTTGAACGACATGCTAACGCCACGTATTATTGACGATTTTTTTATTTCTCGAATTTCTTTCCTAAAAGATATGAAATATTAAACTGCATTCATAAAAAGGGATGCTTATTATCTATACTCTGTCTTAACCTGATAATTCTAAATGTAAACCAAGGATTTTTGTTACGCCAGCGAATGTCCACACCAAGACAAAATATCTTGCTTGAAGAACTAACGGTCTAAACCTTCAACCACTGTATTTGTTTATGTATTTTCTCGCAACAGGATAAATTGAAAACGCATTTATTAAAACATACGTTTTTTTTATAGAGCAAAAAAGTCCTGAATCAAAACTCCAGGAAGTTGAACCCAACTATTCAAGATCATTTAAACTGGCTTCAAGGTACGTTTCCAGCGCGTTACACTATTATATATTTTGTAAAAGAAAGTACCTAAATTCCTTAAAACAATCGGTGGCCAGTTGCCACTAAAAAACAGATATTTTGAATCAAGGTTTGATGATATTTATTAGGGCCAATACCCTTGCGTTCGTGAATTAAGACTTTTTTCCCAGAATACGAAAAGGCCCTTGATTCAAAAAAATTCTGACCTTAAACGAATATTGGCCCATTTTGTCTTTGGGCAAGAGATCCTTTTTCCTCAGTGCATTTAGAATAAAATATATAATTATTCTACTTTTTACTCTATTACAACAAAAATCCAACTTACCTTCTGCTTACTTCCACTAAGTAAGCGAAAGGACGTTCCCACGTATACATTTTAATAACTTGGATACCAGACAATATTTCATTCATAAGTCGAATCCTTTCGTCAGTTCTAAGGGCGGTCCTTAGCCTGTACACTGATGTCCGTTTACCCAGCCATGCTAAAATCGAAAGAATTTACTCTGTGCTTATGCCATCGGCGTGCGCAGAGGAGGGGCAGGGCCCACCACCACACTAGTTCGATGAACGCTCACACGATCAATATTATTGATATTGGTACTTTTGGTGGATAGAAGCTTGCTTACGTCCGCATACGCGGGCTGAACGCAACCTTTTTAGACGACTGCCGAGACTTCCTGAGTGAAGGCGGAGCTTCGAAGTTAAAAAATGATAAATCGGTTCCGGATCAATAAAGCGCTATTTCTTGAATGACTTGATTGGTATTGAGTTTTTTAAAGGAATAACAAATTTTTTAACCCTGCAAGTTACCACGTGCTCTTCACTCAGAAAACCATCCCAAGTGAAGTGCCTACTTATCTTTTTTTTTAGTGGTAAGTGAAGTTTCTATTAGCCCCTAGTGATGAATTTAATAGCTGCAAGTAAAACGACCTACTTAGATCCGAGTTTGTTAACTCTTAGTGATTTATCTACTTACCAATATGCAGCAAGTCACTAAACTTTCCCTTCACTTAGGGTCAGTGAATTATTCTACTAGTTTGTTAACACGTAGTGATTTATCTACTTACCAACATGTGACAACTCGCTTAACTTTCCCTTTATTTACGGTTAGTGAATTTTTCTGCTAAGGACAAGTGAAGATATCAAATATCAAAAAATCATGCGAAAAAATATATTCATCTGAATAATAATGCATGCCTATAATGATTTGGCAACTTATTGCCATAATAAGAATTCGACAATTTAAGTTAAAAAAAATCGAAAAAAAAATCGAGGACCGGAAACGAACCCGGTAACCCTTGGTTTAGAGATGCTTGTCCATATATATCCACCAAACGTGACAATTCTCTGATTAATGATTAACACTTTTCTCACACTCAAAAAACCATCCCAACTGAAATGTCTACTTAGCTTTTTTTTTGTTAATGGTAAGTGAAGTTTCTATTGGCCCCAAATGATGAATTCAATAGCTGCAAGTAAACCTACCTACTTAGACCCGAGTTAATCTTTAGTGATTTCTCTACTTACCAATATGCAACAAGTTAATTAACTTTCCCCTCACTTAGGGTTAGTGAATTTTTCTACTAGTTCGTTAATCCTTAGTGATTTATTTACTTACCAAAAGGGTTAGGGTTAGTGAATTGTTCTACTAAGGACAAGTAAAGGCATCAAATATTGAAAAATCATACGGAAAAATATATTCATCCTAATAATAATGCATGCGTATAATGATTTGTCAACGTATTGCCATAATAAGAAGGCAACAATCTCATTTGCAACGACCATTGTTTTATTTATAGGGAGAACATGATGGAAACAAGGTAAAAAGACTTGAAAAAAAATCGATGACCGGAAATGAACCCGGTAACCCTTGGTTTAGAGCTGAT
This sequence comes from Oxystoma pomonae, assembly GCA_963921995.1. Classification (NCBI taxonomy): domain Eukaryota; kingdom Metazoa; phylum Arthropoda; class Insecta; order Coleoptera; family Brentidae; genus Oxystoma; species Oxystoma pomonae. The sequence continues at coordinate 84,212,490 of OY998166.1, read as the reverse complement.
TGTTTAATCATGATTAACACTTGTCAGTCGACTAATAAGAATCCACCAAAACGTTTATATTCCGCGGTTTCAATCTATTTCTTTATTAGCATGGTACAGTGGATAAAGCATTGGTATATATAGGTTGTCGTTCCGGACCCCGTCGGCGCGTCACATTTTTTTTATTATTTCTTTTTATTTTTTTTTGTTAGGGTGTATTGTGATAGAACATGGTTTTTAGAGCTGAAAAATATATTTTTTATTTTATTTAAAGTCATATTTTAGGAGTTATACTGGTTTTGCGCTACTATAGATTTACTAACGGTTAGTAGATATTTCACTTACGGTAAGTGAAGTTTTTACTTTTGGTTAATATGTTATTTTAGAACCTTAAGTAGGCGAGAAAACTTATGGTAAGTAGGCAGTTCACTTGTATCGTATTTAAATAAAGTTTCTACTTGGGGCTTTTTAGGATTAGTGGACATTTTTCTCAGTGTTGTGAAAGATCATTTTCCAAAATGACAATTTGCAAGAGCAAACTAAGGTCAACTATGAAGCAAGAAAGACATGAATCGTCTGAATGAACTAAAAAGAACCAATTCTGATAAAGTCTGTTTTGTTTGAAGGATTAATAAAAAATTATAAAATTTCTTATTATATTTTAATTTCTTATTGTGCTATGGCCCCCCTAATGCAAAATTCTGTGCACGCCTGTGGATTATGTCACAAGAACCCTGGCTGTTATTGTTAATAACAAAAGAAATGGACGTTCAGTGAACATGAATGTTCTATCCAGGAACATAATAATATTGTGGAGGAATGATCCGACTTACATTGGAATGGCATAAAAAATAAAACCATCGCAAGGCCGGCTACTCCAGAGGGTCCAACGTGAAAGTAAATCAAAATGGCGACTGTTATAATTTGAATAGGAACCACCCAAAGATCTTGAAGAAATTTCGTTACCTAAAAGATGTATAAGTTGTGTTAAAAGATATAGGTAGGTATATTAATCTCATACTTACTATGGTTTTAAGATCTTCTTAATTTTTTATACGAATTCTTTAAAAAAAAAAAACCCATTTCCTCCGAGCAATGACAAAAAGAACAAAATTAGGATACCTGTTCAAATCTTCCAACATCATTGGATATCAAATTAACCATTTGACCCACGGTGGTTTCAGCTAGAGATGACTTACTTAGCCTAAGAGCTTTTTCATAAACTAAAGCTGAGGCGGCGACCTTTATTTTTCTACCTAAATAAAAATCAAGTCTGAGCTGGGATTCTACAATCGTATTTCGAACAGAAGTCTTCGTCTTTATTACGGCAAAAATAAAAACATCCAATTCGATCACGTCGTATTTAGATGCTAGAATCTGGCCTCTGGTGAGGGGGGTATTTTTGGCGGTATAGGGCGAGTTTTTAAATCCACTGGTGGATTCACCGGTGCCAATAATAGAGTTCGCAAACATTTATGTTGTCCACGGATAGCGTTTTTAAATCACTGACTCCAAAGGTTGGTGGAAAGGTTGGTTTTTTGAACAATCAAGCACAAATCGTCATGAAACTCTCTCAAGAAACTAGTTCCTCTAATGATAAGGAACTGGATTTAGTTATTTATTTATTTATATATCAACAGGCCGAGCCCACTTACAAAATGTTAAACTTTGAATTCATAACAATAGGAGAATAATAATTATTAATATCCGAAATAATATAACAAAGATAACAAAAATATAATTAACAACTTGAAATGAGTTTACATAAGTAAAATTTAGATAGGATAAATTGGACTTATAGATTTCGGTAAAAATTACATAATAATTATTAGTTAAAAAAGTACATTATTTCTGTTAAAAGTATTGCGAACTTGACTCATGATAATGTTAGAGGGAACAAAGAGGTCAACCTCATGGTGTTCGTTTGCGAGTCTGGCTGTTCGGGAAATAAAAGTATTAGGCCCATAATTAGTTCGATGAGTCGGAATATGAAAACTGGCAGTTGATCTGGTGGTTCTAGGAGGGACATGAATGGAGATTTTATGAAGAATTTCAGGAGTAGAAGCTTTCTCATGTAGAATATTATAGAAGGTTGTAAGGTCTCTCCCCATATAACGCATAGTTATTGGGGCCATATTTAACATAGAGAGTAGTTGAGTATTATTATAATTATCCAAAATATTCAGTTTATAAGCAATTTGTTGTAAGAATTTGTGTTCAACGAGCTGTAGGGAATCCCTGTGTACACCATAAAAAGGAGACCAGACGCAAGCGGCATACTCTAGATGAGGACGTACTAGGACACAATATAAAGTTTTTAAAGCAGTAATACTGTTCAAATCTTGGGTAGTCCTTCTGATAAAACCCAGCATTTGAAATGCTTTATTTACTGCATTATTTAAGTGATGATGATGAAACACGACGGTCTTTGATAATGGAAACCTCCCCAAGAGTGTGTGTCCAATTTTATAATTAAATTTAATAGGAGTTTTAACACGTGACTAAGTAATGGCTATACATTTAGAAGGGTTGAGATCCATGAAGTTTCTATTACACCAATCTAGCAGGTTGTTAAGATCGTACTGTAGTTTGTCACAGTCTTCAGGAGATTTAATTAAGCAGCTCACTTTGAGGTCGTCGGCAAACAACAAAAAAGATATATGGTAAAACATTCGTGAATATCATTTATAAAGACATTGAAAAGGAGTGGTCCAAGATGGGACCCCTGTAGTACCCCGGAGGTGACCTGAATACTTTTGGAGAGAAAATTACCAATTTTAACAATCTGCTTCCGATCGGACAAGTAATTGTACCTTAGTTTGTGTAATAACATGGTATGGGAGACCCTATCAAATGCCTTGGAGAAGTCGGTGTGAATTGTGTCCACCTGAAATCCCCTCTCCAAGGCATCCAACAGATAATGTAGTTGTGTTAAAAGATTTGACTTCGTCGATTTGCCCGGTCTGAAGCCAAATTGTTCTTTGAATAAAGTTGGCTCTATGAGGGGGGATAAAAAGTCACATACTAGGCTCTCAAATACTTTAGGGACTGTGCTGATAATACTTATGGGTCGGTAATTGAGTACCAGGGATTTATCTTCAGATTTTTTGGGCTTGAGAAAACTTTCCTTCCAAAACTCTGGAAAAACTCCACTACTTAGTGATAAGTTGAAAATATGGTAAAGGGTCTGGAAAGATTAAAATTGCAATTTTTTAGAAATATGGGTGGTATCCCGTCGAGAACAGGGCCTTTGTTGCTATCTAGCGTGGGCAATTTAGTGAAAATGTCGGATATTAGTATATGATAATACGGTATGTGGAGTATGGATGATGGTAATTCATATGTAGGAATATCATGGTGGTTAATCGAATAGAGTGAAGAAAAATAATCTGCAAACATGTCAGAAATCTCCCCACCAGAGCAGCCGGACCTGTCCTGATAATTAAGTTCGCTAGGAAAAGCATTGATCTTCCTTTTATTGTTTAAAAATACCAGAATTTTTTTATGTTGGAATTAATTGCCATTTCATTTCCCTGAATATAATATTGATAGCAGCACTTTGTCAAAATTCTAAATATGGTTTATTTCGTAGTAAAAATCCACTCAAAAACCGCAACCTTAAAAAATCATTTCTCGAATACCCTAATAACTACAAGATTTAGGGCAATTTAAACATTGTTTTTCAATATCTACAACATATAAAAATTTCCAGCACTTTTACTGATGCGAAATTTCCCATGTATCGTGTGCGTCCTCCATCAGTGGACTTTAAAAACTCGCCCATACACACAAATGAGGTTCTTGCACATTTCTAAATAAAAGAAAAACGGCTTTTTTAGGGAAGTACCGCATTGGTAACATAAAACAGTCCTTCTACTTGCCTAATAGAAACTGTCTAAAAACAAAATTGTGGTGAAACATCACAGGAATGAAAGTGGCTAGCACCATAAGACCTGAATATATGTAGGCTTCATTTTTACTCATATTTGAGTGGGGTTCGTAGAATTCCAATAACTTGGAGAGGACGAGGGGCTGCGATAAACTAAAAAAAATATATGTTATAGATATGATTGTTTCCTATATGAAGTCACCAAACAAAGAATATGTTGGTTGTTTAATTTTTAGACCAAAAGCAGGACATTAAAAATATCATTAAATGTTACTTTTTATTTCTTCATAGACAATTAGTTACTCATAATTTTTTTAAATGCAAAAATTACAAATTTTTTTGAAATCTTTGGTGACTCGAATACCTTATTGATTATTAAAACCTTGATTTTTTGCCTCGTATCGCTAGGTATACTACTTACCTGACTATAGACTCAAAAAACCAATAAAAGGCGCCCAAAATTGCCATTTCTTTCCAGAAAACCTTCATCAGTGCCTTCCATAGTGAAGGTTTATTTTTCCTTTTTAGTTGGTTAGCCCACTCCTTTTTTAACTGGTTTCCCAGGACTTCGGATTCGTAAGAGTTTAAAATTGGATATATGTCTTCTTCGGTCAAGTCTTTTTTGTAGCCTTCTCGCAGGAGTGGAAAAAGCCATCTAAACAAAATTAACAAAAAAAACTGAACAATGTTAAAAGATGTGTCCTGCTGCTTATACTTTTAGAAAGCCCTACTTAAACACACATTTTTATAGTACTTACTTAGGTCAAAAAATATATTTTTTGGTTAGGGGTACATTTTCTTAAGAGCTTAAGAGTTCTCAAAAAAGATAGCATTTCCAGATTTTTTAAAAAATTATTTCAAATGCTTAAATTAATAAGAACCGTTGCAAACCAATTAAAAATGTTATATACCTACCCATCTGAAAGTCTGTAAATGTTTCCTGCTATCAGGGTGAGAGTCACGGAAAGAAATGCAGAGGGAAGCGTGCAAAGATTTTATGATTGGAAAAATTAGTGCTAATTAAGTGCTAATTCAATGCCAAGTCACACAATTTTGTGCTCTTGTGTGTTCGTTAAAGATAGCAGTGCACCATGCTAGAATGGTCCAGAGAAGTGCTAATTAAATGCTGCCATTTCAATAAGGAAATTTTATATTTTTTAGTTTTTCCTTCATATGTTTTAAAATGAACTTGCTTCACTGCTAACTTTGTAATTTGATATATTTGAGTTCTCGTGAAAGAATACGTTGGTGGTGTTTTTGATATGGGAATAAATTAGTGCTATTTAGGTGCTAATTAAATACCAAGTAACCAAATTTTATGCTCGTGTAGTTTCTGAGATATGGCCTGCACTGCTACTACCTGTTAAAGATAACAGTGCACCATGCAAGAATGGTCCAGAAAAGTCGTAGAGTGGTCTGGATGGTGCAGAAAATTAAATGCTCATTAAATGCTGCCATTTCAATCAAAAAATTCTATATTTTTTACTTTTATCTGTATATTTTTTTAAATTAACTTGGTGCACTGCTAACGTTAGTTCATACACATATTTGAGTTTTAGTGAAATAAGACGTTGGTCATGGTTTTGATATTGGAATAAATTAGTACTATTTAGGTACTAATAAAATGCTCAGTAATCAAATTTTGTGCTCTTGTAGTTTCCGAGATATGACCTGCACTGCTAGCGCCAAGTTAATTTTAAAAAATATGCAGAAAAAAGTAAAAAATACAGCATTTTTTTACCGAAGTGGAAGAATTTAATTAGCATTTAATTTTCTGGACCACTTAGACCACTCTACCACTTTTCTGGACCATTCTAGCATGGTGCACTGCTATCTTTAACGGGTAGCTAGCAGTGCAGGTCACGTCTCGGAAACTACAAGAGCACAAAATTTTGTGACTTGGAATTTAATTAGCACCTAGATAGCACTATTTTATTGCAATATTAAAAACACCACCAACGTCTTCTTGCATGAGAACTCAAATAAGCGTACTGCACCACATGATTCTAAAAAATATGCAGAAAAAAGTTTTAAAAAAATATAATTTTCTTATTGAAATACAGCTTTTAATTAGCATTTAATTTTCTGAACCATTTAGACTACTCTACCACTTTTTTCGGGACCATTATTAGTATGGTGCACTGCTATCTTTAACGGGTGGCTAGCAGTGCAGGTCATATCTCGGAAACTACAAGAGCCCAAAATTTTGTGACTTGGCCTTAAGTAGCACTAATTTTTCCAATTATAAAATCTTTGAACTGCTGAATTTGTACTTCTAACTTTAGGGACGTTAAATATACGCCTTACCCAGACCAAACTTGTAAGCAACATTTATAATCTAGTTAACTATGGAAATACAAAAACAAAAAGTAAACTCTTTCTGTCAAACAACAATGATCGGCTGACTTCTTGACGTCGGGTTACTAAGCCAAACGAGATAAGAGCGAGAGAAAGGGAGATAAATAAGAGAGAAAGTAGATGGACATCTTGCTCACAAATTCGTGCAGGATGAAAGGATTGAAAATATATTTAAGCTAGTAGTTACATCGTATAAATACTGCAATATCACAGGGGCAATATTCTATTTTTCCCTGGGTAAATACGAGGTATAGGCTAATGCAAAGAAAATAAAACATGGATACTAGTAGAGATGCACTGCCTGTCTTTAAATCAGACAGATCAATATCAGTCAATATCAGCTATAGCTGTCCAGTATAAAGCTATCTTGGAAACTTTATCTAGACACAATAAGTTCACTCTTCCCTGAGTTCTAGAACATAATAATGTTCCAGGGAATGACAAGATTGACTAGTGAAAAGTCATCGATTAGAGAACAGGCTAAAACATTACAAATAAAGATCTTTCATTCGTAAGATTGAAAATTGAAGAAATTGCAAAACAGCAATGGATACTGATATTGTATAGTAAGGCTATTCACAGAAAAAGAAATAAAAAAAATAGATAGGCACCTGGACGGACTTCCAGCGGAAGCTGTTAGAGAATTTGGATAAGAGGACAAGGTCTACTACTACAGATTATGAACTATTTGCTTAAACGATTAAGCATGTTAATCCTCAACCACAGAACAGGTAAATAAAACGAGATGGCCATGCAACAGCTATATAGACCTTGGTGTTTTTGATGGTAAAACTATACAAGCAATCAATAAAAAATGTTTAGAGAAAGAGGCGAAAGAGAAAAGTGGAATCTCCTCAGAATATACACTTCGAATAAGTAGGTAACGGCAGTGGCGTATTCTCGGGGAGACCTGACCCGCCCCACTTTAGACGATATTAATTTTTTGTGGTTGGGTTGTGACGCGCCCCCTTTTTAAACATTACACAAAAAGCATATTATTTTGGCGTATTCAGAACGTCTAAAAAATGCCATTTTTCGTATAATCTTCTAAAATTTTATGGCATGATTTTGGCATCAAATCTAGAACTTAGACTATAGACTTCACCCTCTTTTTTTTAAATATTAAAAAAAAAAAACATGAAGCGAGTGATCAAAATGTATGACGAACTTTCTGGTAAAAATATAAAAAAATTGGTGCTAGAAAGCACGGATAGTCCACCATACAATCTGTAGAGTTGAAAGATTTGAACCTCGTAACAAAATTTTTGGGTAATATTTACAAAAACCAAAATCTGAAAGCCGCATATTAATAGCTGCTTTACTTCTAAAGTTATGATTTTTTTATATATTTTAACTATGTTGGGAATTTGGAATTTTTGGTTGCACTAAAACAAAGTTATGATTGTTTTCCACAAACCAAAACTACACTTTTTTCGCACTCCTGGTTTGTGGAAAACAATCATAACTTTGTTTTATATATTTTAACGTTTTTTCAAATAACTCGGAAACTAAAGCTCCCACGAATTTGGACTTTATAACAAAAGTTTATAGTCCATATTCACGGAAATTTAAATCTGAAAACCGTATATTGCTACTTGCTTTTGTTTCAAAGTTACAATTGTTTTAAATATTTTATCCCCTTTTCCCCCCATTAAACCCCCCCCCCACCAACCTTCCCAAAAGTTAATCAGTTCATGGTCAGGCGATAGAGGATTTTTTATCAAATTTCGTTAAAATCGATTAAGGCGTTCTTGAGTTATCGTATATATAGACAGACACCAGACAACAGACTGACAGACCAACAGACAACTTTTTTTTTTCGTCGATTAAGGTGTTTTGGAACCTTAGTATTTTTCATAAAATAAGGAAAAGTCAAAATTTAACGATTTTAATAGTCCCCCATAACATATTGGTATGGTGGACTAAAAATTAAACTGTAAAAAAGTTAAAATTAAAGTTTCCTACGCGAAAGTCTGTTCTTTTGTAGTCTTATTTTTCTTGTCTGAAATTCCCCTCGTGGACAATACTGAATTGTATAGTATATACTTTACAAGTAATGGATTGACTGAATAAACCTTTTTTCAAAAAAACAATTTATTAATATCAAGAAGTTTCCGCCCAGTTTCGACCTTATTAGCTCCTTCATAATTTTTTATCAACAAATTTGGCAAAACCCATGCACCAAATAGTTCAATAACCTTCTCTGTGTAGAAATGTTATAAATATATGAATATTTTTTATTGTCTTGGAGTATAAAATACCCACTTCCCTCGAAAATTTCCAAGGATTAACTATATTTAGTGGTTTTTATTCCTAGTTTATGCATTATGACCTTGGTTAGAAGCATTTTTTTTTAAATTATTTTTTTAAAATATTTGCATGCATATTCCTCAATTAAAGTAAATAATTTAAAATGTAAAAATAATTTTTTTCTTGGTTCTTATTAATTTATTTTTTTATTTAAATCTTCAGTAAACTTTAACGACTATCCAACAAAGTTGTTGCAGTTTCGTTAAAATGTTTATTGTGTAGTTTGTGCATTATCACTAAACATTAATTATGTAGTCTTATCATTTAAATTCCATAGGGGTTTTATTAGTCCACTCTGTATGTTAATTTGGTAAAATTTGTTATTACTAAACCAAGAATTGCACTTTATATCTATGATGTTAGGGTTATTCGTAAGCTAATTTTATTGCAAATGTTATGGCTTTTATGGTTTACCTATAAAATGCAATGCCAAAGAATTATTTGATAAACAAATGCTTATTAGCTTTATTTGGTCTAAGGAATTTTCTTCGTTTTCCACCAAATAAGTTATTGTTTTAACATAAATAGAAGAATTCTCGGATTTCTATTCGAAAACATTATAAAAATTATTTTTTTTCCTATAAATTAAGGTATTGAAAGGGAACTTAAAGTCTCGACAATTAATTTTTTTTTGAATTCTTGTCTTTAAGGAGTTTCATCATTTAATAGGGAGGGGAGGGAAGGGAGGAGAGAGAGGCAGTTTAATAGGTGTTGAGTATATGAAACAAAAATACTTATATATAAAAGCAAGTCTAATCTAGCCTCATTTGCTGATTTGTTTTAAAATGAACCTTTAAAAGCGCCGCAGGCAAAAATTTTGAAAAAATTACACTAAACTGCTATTTTTTACGCGTTTAAAATGATGTTGACAATAAAATTGATTAAAATGAAAGAAAATTGCACACAATATTTAATATTGGTATAGCGCCGCAGGCGAAAACTTTCACAAAACAAAAAAAAAATTCGTTAAAAATTTTGATCCCTTTGGGCTTTTGTAAAATATTTTTGGAAAAGTAGATTGGGTTGCGTTGGTATATATAGATTTGTTGCCAAATCATAAATTTTAGACTAAGGATGCCATTTATTACACGTTTTGAATGCTGGTGATAAAATTTCCTTAGAACTAAACTAAAATTGTAACAATTAATGACATTATAGCACCGCAAGTAAAATTTTGAAAATTTAAGATATTACACCAAACATACGTCACAAACCGGAGTAAAGGGTCAAAAAAGTGGGGGAGCTGTAGCTCTCCCTGGGGCCCTTGATCACGAATAATTTATTGCGCCCCTCCTGAGGTGGGGGTTAAACCCACAAAACCCTCCTGGCTACGCTACTGCATTAAGTTTAATAGAATCACAAACAAACAGAGACGACTTAGGAGCATAACCCGCCTTCCCCAGAGCCATTAAATATTAACTCTTAAAGGTTGAATTTTCCACAAAATCAAAAATGAGACTATTCTGCTACTGAAGGCCCCCTTCCGAAAAAATTTTTAGGTACGCCACTGCTAATAAATCGTTTTTTTTTCCGATGGCTCCGGATGTGTAAAATTTCGAGTAATAAACCCAGTGCTTAACCACAGAGTAATTTTTTTGTAATTTTTTTTTAAATATGTATTTTTATATCACTGTAAAATTAACATTTAATGGGAAACCTTCAGTAGGCACTTCAAGTATTATTGAAAAGTTTATTACCTACATAATACCACGAAGTACATACCTAGGGAACAAAGGTGCAATACTTAACGAACCGAAATGGATCGCAGGCTTTAAAAAGGTTTTCTATCAAAAAGGGTCCCTATAAAAAATCCGAAACCAAATTTGGCAGAAACATAATTTGTCAGAATTTAAAAGAAAGGAAAATAATTGGTCCGAAAAACATCTAAAATGAAATGACAGGAAAATCAAATCGCTAGAAAATATATGCATAGAATTAAATTTAAACGAAACATATTTTTATAGAAACACAAAATGTTAGAAAATATTTTTAACGAATATAATTTTATAGAAACATAATAATGCCGAACCACAAAATTCAAGAACTCCAATCTGGCCGAAAATGAATTGAACCGATAGCCACGATTTTAATTGCTACGTTGCCAGGCTTACGGCAGGGAAGAATCAAAGTAAGTTGCTTTACATTCTTCAACCATCCCTTACCCCCAAATTTCTTCATAATATTGTATTGTCATCCGATCTACATTACAAAAATAAATCGCAAGATAGTTAGACAGCAAGAAACTGTGAATTTAAATAAAATCATTTAATAAAAAAAATCCCCGTGTCATCTTCCAAATAGAGAAACTTGTCAACGCCGCAATCCAGGGCCTACGGCCATCTACAGCGCTCTAAAGTTTTAAATTTGTCTTGCCACGGAAGTAAAAATAAAGGTGGAATGATAATATCCTATAAATAAAATGACCGCTACTACTACGCTGACTTGAAATTTGTCAGCCTAAATCAGTTGGTATTGACAAAATTCTCCTAACATCCTAGTAACTGTTGGTTTGGTTCAAACAAGTGTTTGGCTAATAAAAAAGCAGGCAAATATGTATCATGTTTACAGGGGGACTTGAAACCCATCTAAAAATGATATAACTTTACTTTTTCTATTAACAAAAAATTAAAAAAACAAAATTTTAATATATTACGAAAAATCATGGTAAAAAATACCATTTACTTATTGTGAAAAAGGCACATCCAAAAAAAATAGTGTCAAGTCGATTCGATTGATGTGAGTACATTCTTTTAGGCTCATAACTGTTACCTACATAAGGCGGTCATTTTTGTGAAATTTCTCGGGGGTTATTACCAATTCACCTTTGCTTTATTTTTAGTTCCGTGGGTTCTGCTCATTGAAGGATCGGGCATATTATTTTCTATCAGTTTGTGGGTCGGGTGTTTTTCGTTTCCAGATAATTATTTTCGATAATTTTATAATTCTGATATTTTAAGGTTCGGGAAAATTATAATCGGTTAAAATATATTCGGATCGAGTAAATTAAAATTCTATAAAGTTATATTCGTATCCATTATTTTCTGGGAATTTTACTTTCGTTCATATTTCGTTTCGGACGTTTTATTTTCTGTTCAATTGTGTCTCGGTTTTTGTAATTTCGGCTTTTTTGTGCGTTCTTATCAAGAATATCAGTGAGTTTTATTTTGTAGTAGAATCGTTGCCAAGCCTAGAAGTGAAATTCGTTTTTTGATATCACTTTAAGTAATCGAGGTATTCAATTTTGAATGATAAATCCTGCCACTATTTCGTCATCACACCCTTAGAGACGACCACTGTTCCTCCTTTTTGAATCTATCTTACACCTTCTTTCTCAGAAGGTTAAGTGTCACATATACAGGTTTCCTAAGATTTTCCTTAGGGATAGGATTTCAATAAATCAAACAGAAATGGCATAGAAAGTTCTGCGCGCACAAAAGAAACAGGTATATTGAGCAATGGTGCCAGTTTGTTATTATCTCCGGACTGCTTTCATGAGAAAAAATTGTCGCCACTCTTTCATTGTAAGCATAAATCATAGTTGCAATAATAACCGTTGACAAGATGTCTGCAAATTCCGCTAGATGGCGGCCACACCATGAGATGATCGAGGAAAAACTGGGATTCACAGGCATTGCATTTTTATTTCCTTTCGAGTCGCTTCAGTTTCGTAAATTTTGTGTTTTTATAATGCCGTATACTCGAGAAGAAAAGATTTTTATTATTAAAAACTACATAAAAAGTGACAGTGCGGACGAGGTCATTGGGCTTTTTGTTTTTGCGTTTCCAGATCGACCGGTTCCTGTGGCTCAAACTGTCTACAACATTTATCATCGTTTTAAAAGGTACGGGTGCATAAATGGTTGTAGAAAGTGTTACCACGACGGCGAAATACCAGAGCATCCCGTTCTTCCACACAGGGTGGAACGAGACGAAATGGTATGCGCTTACGTTGAGGCACATGAACCATGTTCGACGAAACCGATTGCGGAGGCACTGGATATTCCCAACAGTATTTGCCAATGGATCCTAAAAAAATACGGCTACAAGTCGTTTAAGATTGGGAAGTCGCAGGAATTGCAACCAGGTGATTATTTTCGCCGGTTAGAATATTGTGAGGTTATGAGGGATAAATGTGACAGGAACGAAAATTTCCTATCAAAAGTTTTGTTTAGTGACGAGAAGCCATTTGAACTTCATAGCTCTGACAATCTACAAAATAGCCGCTATTGGTCCCGCGAAAATAAACATCTGTACCCAAGTGTTAGAACGCAACATCCTCAAAAATTAAATGTCTGGAGCGGTATTGTCGGGGATCACATTATGGGACCCTTTTTCATTGAAGGGAATTTGAATAGCCAAAAATATGTTGATCTTCTCCAACACCAGGTTTTTCTACGGTTGAGGGAACTCAACATAAATTTGGACGAATTGTGGTTTCAGCAAGATGGCTGTTCATCCCACAATTCACGCCAAGCTACAAATTACCTTCGTCAGGTATTTGGTGATAGAATTATTTTCACGTATGGAAATATCCGATGGCCTCCTCGATCACCAGATATTGCGCCAAATGATTTTTTCCTATGGGGTTGTTGGCACGACAAAATTTTCCAACACCCTCACTTACGGCCTACGACTATACAGGAGTTGAGGGCGAAAATTTTGGAGGCGGGCAACTCTATCAGCCCTGAAATGTTGGCTGCTACGCGCCAAGAGTTTTACAATAGATTGGGATATTGTGAGGCTCAAGAAGGGGACAGATTTGAACATCTAATCTAATTAAAAATTAGATGTTTTCAGGTCCAAACCACAGCTTTTTCTTGCTTAAAGGAGGCGGCAGGGTCCATTATTTACGATACTGAGCGATAAACTCGTGAGGTTGTTAACATTAAAAAGAAATATCTTCGCTTTTAATTAAATTTCTTTCTATTCTGTTCTACTAGTGACATCTATCCGGAAACGGCCAAACCATGCAGCTAGCACTAGCAGCCAAAGAAATCAATAAACGGCGCTGTTTTACCTGCAGAGCTTTTTGCTTGCGATATTATTGATTTTAAATAAAGCTGGCCCTACTACTACTACTACTATATTTGATATTTTCGAGGTGTTTTATGACATGATCTCGAAACATGTAGCGAACCAATTCTTCAAAACTAGCGGGAGGGTAAAAGCGAAAAATAAGGGGTGAAAAGATTTATTTTGCTCTGTTTCTTTACAAAAAACGTTTTTTTTACGAAAAACTTGAGCTCTGCCACTTTTTTATTTTTTTTTCAACTTTCTCGAAATTTTCATCATACCGTAGAAAAAAATTATTTCCCGCATGGTCATACTCTACTTTTATTCGAAAAAATTGACAAACAGAGACGGGATCAGTTTTCCTAAAACGGGGCATCTTGGTTTCGAGTGAGAAGAGAAAGGGCGCCGCAGGCAAAAATTTTTCAATTAAATTAGCCGAATATCAATTTTCTCGCCCTCCTCTACTGGGACTACAGGGGCCGTGCATAAATTACGTAATGGTCATAGGGGGGAGGGGGGTTACAAAACGTTACGTAGGGGGGAGGGGGGTTTTCGACAGCGTTTGCATTTGTGTGAAACTAAGAAAATTTGGAATGAAAATAAGTGAAAAGTTTTTTTTTTGGGGGGGGGGGGGGTAGTGGTCTTGAAATCGTTACGTAATATTAGGGGACTGGCGTGCCAAACCGTTCCAAAACATTACATAGGGAGGGGGTCAAAAATTGGTAAAATCACCGTTACGTAATTTGTGCACGGTCCCACATCTGACTGTTCCTCCTTTTTGATTTCGAATCAAAGTGCAAAACCCGGGTTGGACGTTCGAAGGCGTCAACCCGTCCTATTTACTTGATAAAGTTTCTACGGAAATATCTCAGTCGATTTCTCCGGCCGTGTATGAACGCTTTAGGTTAGGCATTTGCATGTATCTCAGCCCCAGCCTGTAAACAGTGCGTAAGGACAATGGTTACAAAATGAAAAGCCGAAAATATTTTTTTTACGATATCTTTCATCAGTTTGGTACTAAAGTCGAGCAAAAACAATTTTTATTCCAGTCCTAAAGGTATGAAAATGGAAAACATAAGAAAACAACAACCTGGAATGGATTTACTACGTGTAAGATGTAGTGACAACATTGCCCCATGCCCATCCTTTTCTGCCTAATGTGCTTTTCCGTTTGTCTGCGTCTTATACACGGCTGCTTGGCCCCCTAAGGATTTGCTTAGGAACCCTGTAGATATGACATATTTGACATTACGTATTTGTTAACTTATGTCAGTATCGCAGCATGTCATATTTTTTCAAGGCATATATTAACCAAAAGGTTTGATAAAGCTCCACTAGGATTTAACTGTAATGTAATAGTCATATACTTAGAGAACAAAGAATGTGATAGAAATGTTACATTTTACCATTGGGAATATTACTAAGACATACCGGAAATAAGTAACGTTCTAGCTCATACAGGTGATATAAATGTGATAGAAACGTGACGTGAAGCACACAGCATACCAGAAAATGACGTGAGTCAAGCAACATCCCCCACGAAAGATATTCGAGTTTTGATATGCATATAATTTCGAACCAATTTCGAACTAATTTTGAACCACTTTTAAAAATTTTGAACCACACCCCTTCCTGTTTTTTTATATTCAAAATGGAGGTTGCAGCCGGACGTCAAGCTACACCCCCCTCATTGAAAGCGTAGAGAAAAATTAAAAGCTACTATCCCAAAACTAAGAAGTAATTTCGAACTCCTAATATCACCAAAAAGAATTTCGAAAAATCCACTAGTAACCCTGTTTTTTTTAAATATGGTGGGGGTGCAGGTCAAGCGACACCCCCTAAAAAAAATTTAACCACCCTAATTTCTGTGATTTTTTATATTTATTTAAAATCGGGGGTTTAGCCAATTAAAATTCTGTCAGTTTGGAAGGCATAGAAACATACTAGAAACGACTAGAAATCACGTAAGAAAAACTATTTCCATCTTTGTTGGACTTTTGGTACCTAATATGTGCTCGTGTCAAGCACTTGATTTTTCCAATGGTGCTTCTTAGCCAGTGGCGGTCCCAGCCTTTTGAAAAGAGGGGCGGGGTTCGATTCGAAAAAAGGAACATATCAATATATACAAACAAAACGTAGTAACTACATACTTATACTTGTATTTTTTATTTAAGAAAATGTTTAAATGCGCCGAAAATTTCAGAAAATTACATCAAAAATGCAATTTTTGAGTCAAATTAAACTAAAGTTGTAAATATTAACTTATCATAGCGCCGCAGACGAAAATGTTTAAGAAAATTGCACTGAAAAATGCATTTTTTGATTTAAAATTAAAATAAAATTGTAAATATATTAATGATTTCAAAGCGCAGCAGGCGAAAATCTTTAAGAAAGTGATACTACAAATGCGATTGTTAACAAAAAATTAAACTAATACCGTAAATATCAAAGGTGTTGTAGCGCCGCAATTTATGCCCTACTTTTGATTTTCTAAATATTTTCGTACCTACCCCCCTGAAATCCCCGCTTGAGTAACTACGTATAAATTTTTAAGTTCTAAAAAACATAGATATAAAACAAACCACAAACAAAACCTGATAGCTAAATACTTTTTTTTGAGATCTAAATAGTAGTTTTTACAACTAGTGGCTAAAATAGTGCTTTTTTTGCAAGCGTTGGTTTAAATAACGAGCGCAGCGAATTATTTAAAAACGCGAGAAAAAAAAGCGCAGTTAATACCTTTATAAAGAAAATCCAAGAAAAACGGCAAAATACTTTTAAGAAATCTCGAACGAAGAGCACTTCTCGCAACAAACCATCTTTACACTATAAATCAAGGCGGCTGGTAAATGAAATAAAAATGTGCCTTTTAATCCTTGACAGTTTAATATTTTGACAATGTTTTTAAATGATTTTTTCGTAAATACTTGGTGAAAACTGGTGGAAATGGCTTAATTTTTAGACAATAATAATTACATTTTTTCAATATTACTATTTTCCGCTATTTCTCTGTAATTTTGAGTAAAAAAACGGACAGAAATCTTTTTTTGCACCCGTGATCAAAACAAAAGTTGTTTTGCACCGGTAACCAACATAGCCATGCTTTAGTTATCTGCAGACAGTTTTTGATGAAGGTATCTCAAATATAAGATGCCTATCTCAAAAAAAGTTCGTTTCCAGTTTTTTTGGGTAAACCGCAACGCTAAGCCCGTCAGAGAAATTTCCGTCATAGTGTTTTTAAGTAATTATATTTTCAATCTTCTGAGGCAGGAGAAGCTTCTTTCTGACGAAATATTACTTACTGACAAACATCCAAGAATGTTTTTATCAACGGAAAAATATCACCACACTTCTTCGTTGCCTCGAAAACGTTTCATATATATTTTGATTTAAACTTTTGCCTACTTGTGACCAATATTGTTTCCAAATACTGACTCCTCCCAATAAAAGTTCAAGAATTTGTGTTTTGTATTAATCAAACAGTTTATAGTCTTTGGAAACCATTAATTAATTTTGCCCTGATTTTGGCTTCACGTTCTATAAAACTTGGTATGAATATGTTCAGGTCAAAAATATCTAGTGTCTTGTTATTGAACCTTGATTTTATATCCGAAATGATTTTGTCTAAAACTTGTTTATAAAATTGTTTATAAATTGAAACTCTATAGTACTGTTCTGTATTTCTAATATCGTGGTGTTCGTCTGTTTCAAACTGTCTCAAAATACTGTGGAGAGATTTTAAGGCGCATTTACATAGACAAACTTTCCTTTGATGTTGAAATGCCGACAAACATTTACACGAGCCTCTTGAGCAAAATGTTCAAAAAAAAGTTCGAGCAAAATCTCGTACAAAAAGACTCACGGAAGTTTTGGAGAGAATGTTAAGCAAAATTTGTTTGAAGAAATGTTGATATAGAAATTTCTTACAAATTTAAATTTTATAGTTTTATGGGGATTCATTGAACTTAACTGAAAATAGAAAGACTAAGTTTTAAAACAAGGTATTCTTAATTAAGTGCTTTCCGACGGAAAAACGATGTGATGTCGAAATTCACATTTTACATCATAAGCAACTTCGATTGACCTGATTTGCATAGGGGATATGCCAATATACTTGTAACTTTTTTGTGGTTGTAAAAAAACGAGAATAAAAAAATAATAATTGGCACTTATTTATTGCTGTTGCCTGTAAAATGTAATGATAAAAATTTACGTTTAAAAGAATATCTCTTTATTTTATTTCCTAGTTTAAAACACAATACAATAATAATTAAGTCAAATTAAAAGACCTATATACATTTTATTAAATCTCAAATATATGAACAAAAGCACGTTCGGTCTAAATAATACCCGTTTATTACCCACTTTTACAACCCTACGATCCCGACCCTTGTCTAAAAAAATATAATTTAGCCGTAATAGACTAGACTTCTGAATCGGAATGTTGCTCCTTTGCATATTGTTTGTTCAGTGTCAGTAATCAACATTGATTATTACATTAAATTGACAGTAAATATCTATCTTCATCTTAAACTAACTAGGTAAATCTGGTGTGAGGAATTAAAAAAAAAACAATAAAAGCTAAGGGTAAAGTAAAGTTACAAAGATATGTTTAAAAAAAATCCCCTCCCCACCACTCCTCATAGTCGTGAGGCGCGGATTACCGCTTAAAAGTGCAATTTTTGAGTTTTTTGGCAATATTTGAAAAACTCTAAATTTTTTTGGAAAAGAAAAATTTTCGTGGCTTGTTTTTTGAATTTAGGAAAAAACCCTTGGAAATAAAAAAAACTCGCAAGAATATCCCAAAAAAACTCCCGGGCAAAAAAATCCGGGAAAAACCCTAAGAAAAAAAATATTAGAAGTAACCCTAATCCATGTGACAAAACTGATAGTCAAGAATAATGTTTCGCTTGCCGTCGGCTTTTTTTTCACAAAAATTTAAAATAAAAGTTGGTGTTCCATTTTTTTAAAGAATTGAGATCACTGATCACTGATGTGAAATTTTATTTATTCTTATCTTTAAAAATATGTTTCCAAAACAGATAGCAATAATTTGCTCAAAAATTTACCCGAACAAAATGTTCAAAGAAAAGCTCACAAAAATGTTCACGCAAAAAATTTTAGATCTTTTGCACGAGCCCTCCCCCCTGGGACCGCCACTGTCTTAGCTGATGCGGACTATATGGGTAGAGAGATCTTTATTGCGCATCCAAATCAATAGTGGATTTTTCTAAATTCTTTTTGGTGATATTAGGAGCTCGAAATTAGTTCTTAAATTTGGTTCCTTTTAATTTTTAATGAAGGGGGTGTAGCTTGACGTCTGGCTGCACTCGCCATTTTAAATTTAAAGAAAAACCAGGAAGGAGTGTGGTTCAAAATTTTTAAAAGTGGTTCAAAATTAGTTCGAAATTGGTGGTTGTGGCTTGACTGACCTAGAAAATGGCCTCTCAGACCCGCCTGTACCCTTCGACCCCGTATATCTGTCAAAGATAACTATATCAAGGAGATAATTACATTTTCATGGGCAGAGGGGTGCAAGAGGAGCATTTTCTGGTAAGCCCGATCTCTATCAGACCGATGCAATTAAAAGAAGAGAATAATAGTAAGCTCAGAAAAAATTGCTAAAGCCAATTTTTGTTTATTACTTGATGCAGAGTTTTACTTCATGCCGCTCACTTCTATTTCCTTCCTGGTCGAAAAAAGTGAGAGGGCAATAGAAGCAATAAAACTGTGGATCAGGCATTTATGAAAACCCACAGATAACAAAATGGTTAGGATTCTGGACGTAGTCGCTGTTGTACGACGTATCTGTTCTGAGCATGCGATTACGATTAAGCAAAAACCAAATTTGTATTACTATAGTAGGTACTTACGTAAAAAATAGTTTTGAGAAGATGTTAGCTTTTTTGTACGGATGAACAAACTTATTGTCTTTTTCTTTGATTTCTTCCATTTATAATTCGATAATATTTAACATTTGTACCGTTTAATTATATCTGTATTTTATATCACATTCTATCACAGCAGACCTAAATACCTAAAAATAACAAAAAACAAAAGTAAGTATAACTCAAGAGAACTAACCCAATAAAATCAAATTTAACACCAAGATTATTGATAGAGAATTTCACTACCTGTCCAGATGCAGAATTATTCGAGCTATGGCGTCGCGGCTCGAGCAAACGCTGCGCTGCGTGCACTGCGGCGCTCGAGAATTTTCAACATGGCGTCCTGAGATCGAGCGCTAATTGGTTGAAACCTCTATGCCACCGCAGTGCACGTAGTGCAGCGTTTGTGTGTGATCGACTGTACTCGAACCAAGCCGCGGTGCAATCAGCTGGGCATATTTGACTAGACTCGAGCTGACCGCGTACAGTTCGATTTCATATTTCGGTAGCCGCTCCGGAGCGGAGCACAGTGATCTGGCTAGGTCGGAAAGCGGTTAAAAGTCGTTTTGTTATTAACCACTTGTCCGAGTTTGACGAAATTTAGTGTGTAGTCTTAAGATAGGGTTCAGATGGTCCCATTTTAAGCACATTAAAATTGGACCCCAGGGGCGGAGATAATGAGGAGGAACTTATTTAAAAAATAGAGTTTGATGCCAAACATGGCTTGTGGGGTATCAGTCGAAATTTTTTTGAATGTGGATTGTGAAAAAAATATTTTTAGTTGTCAACTGTCGTTTTGGCAGTTTTGACGTATCTTAAATGATAGGACATATTCCAGGGAAAATTAACATAATGCGATTGTGACATGTGAGCTTTGGCGCCTTCAATTTGCAGAGTATTTTAATATTTATACGTCGCAAGTGCAAATACCTAGGAGACCTGACATATTTCGAACACCAAATATTCTCAGTATCAATGAAATTTCATTTCAGTTTGTTGTAAATTAAAAATTAATTCAGTCTTATGAAATTTTTAGTTAATGATGGCAATTTAATTATGAAAAATAGGTAAATATAACATGTTTTAGAATACAAAATTTATTAACGAGACATATTATACTTAACCACAATTAAGAATACACATCAGTATAACAAAGTACTTAACTTATATTTCCCCCCCACCTGCACACGTTTATGGAGTCTGGCGAATTAATTTTGTCCTTGTCCGTGATAATGATGTCACCAGTAAAGCCCGTGAGAGATGCTTGGTGGTAATAATAACGCACCGGACAACTGTTGTCCTCATGAGCGGGTCAGGTCGGGTCAGTTCGGGTAAATGTATAATTTAGATTTACTCAGTAAGCCTTGGGTCATAATACTTATATACCAGCAAGCCGGACCAAGGTGGACTTTAAAAGATCTAGTCTATGAAAGTAGCAGGAACTACTTTTAAAATAACATTTTATAAAAAAAAAATAACGTAAAAACAAAAACGCTCTCACCGTTTTTTTTTATACTGCTTAAAAGCTCAATGCTTACCCTACACGCAAATGTCTTTAGTTTCTTTCACGAACAATTTTTGCCTTACTTATAATTTGTTTTACTTTTTTGCTTTAGGTTTATGGTGATTATACACCAAAAATTATACCAAATGAACCCTCTATAACTTAAAAAAGAATAGATTTAGGAATTAACTTTTAATGCATCCAATCCCTAGGGACATTTAAGAGTTCAATTAGCATCGGTTAAGGATGTTATCAGGATTTGAGCACTTATGAATTTTAATCATCTATATCCAGGAGGATATGAAAATCTTTTAAATTTCAGCCGTTTTACGCATGCGCGATGCCCTTCACTGCGATGGCCGATGGCATATGCAACGACTATAAACTATAATAGATGACAGTAGTGTTTACCAGAGACAACATAATAACTTACGGAGACTAACAGAAAGATAGGGCCGCGAAGGAACTACGTTCCTGTAGTGCATAGCGCATCGCGGCGGAAAGTGAAAGTAATGCTTGTGTTAAGTAACACCTACCTTGCCCCATCCACCTTTTTCTATATGATCATGAAAGAAAGACAGAACATTTTTGGATGTCGAAATATATTTCACAGAATTTTAATTTAGTACTTGCCGGTTTTTGCCACCCCTTGTCAAAGTCTGTCAAGCCTGGCAAGCGGTTTTTTTAGATTTTTACAAGTGAGTTATTTTAATCAGTTTTAGTTGGAAATCGCGAGAGGATCACTATCATTAAAACCAGAGAGCATGGGACTATTTGAAGAGTGCCGAAAATTGGAGTTCAGATTTTTGCGAACCAAATCCTTGAAGAAAATATTGTGATAATTTATACAGAGTTAAGCAAGAAGATAGTAGGTTAAAATACAACAAAAAAAAGAGGTATAGGTTAAAATATTTATAAATTCTGTAAGACTTTGGTACTGGGATTCTTTACCAGTTAATAAAAGAAAATAACATAGGTAATAAAATGTTCTTACCTTTAATATTTGCTAATATTCCTCAACATAGTTATAACCCCCTCCTCCTATTTTAGACTTTTAAAGGGTCCAAAATACTTTTTGTAAGTTAAAGAAAGTTTTTTAGTTTGTATAGAGCTAAAACCTTTCGCGAATGTATTGCTTTTTTATTACTAAAAAGTATGGAAAAACCACTCCGGTTAAGTTTTTTTCATATCTTTTGATTATTAAATAAGTAAGTGTCTGTAAAAAATTAATCAAAAGAATATATGTATTTTATTATGCGTTTGGCTGTACAAGGAGTTCCTTCCTGTAGCCACCGGCTGCGCTCGTGTCGCCGACAAACAATGTTCCTCAAGTATAACACAGAATCGGTCACTCTGGCGTAGCTATTACTTTCTCTATGGTGTTTACTTTTCAAAAACCAAACAGTATTAATTTTTTTAAGTAAAAATATGTTTTTCTCTGTGTAAATAATGTAATACCAAAATAAACATACGGGTGAAAGTATAAATGCCTGCCATAAACATAGAAGGTAAAGAAAAATCACAGTAAACTATAGTGTGTGTACTGTGAGTAAAATTGAAAACCGAAAAAACACACCACTTTCGTAATCAAAAAGCAAAACA
This sequence comes from Oxystoma pomonae, assembly GCA_963921995.1. NCBI lineage: Eukaryota > Metazoa > Arthropoda > Insecta > Coleoptera > Brentidae > Oxystoma > Oxystoma pomonae. Next base: position 84,189,947 of record OY998166.1, on the reverse strand, counting down.
AACAAAAATGGCTTCAAGAATAACGTGAATTCAACGCACTTGCGCAAAACGGCCGTATATCTGTAATTTCATGTCCTACTTGAAAGATATTCGAGTTTTTATATACTTATAATTTCGAACCAATTTCCAACTAATTTTGAACCACTTTTAAAAATTTTGAACCACACTCCTTCCTCAACGACGTCAAGCTATACCCCCCTCATTTAAAGCGTAGAAAAAAATGAAAAGCAACTATCCGAAAATTAAGAACTAATTCCGAACTCCTAATATCACCAAAAAAAAATTCCAAAAACCCATTAGTAACCCAGTTTTTTTAGAAAATATGGTGGAGGGTGCAGGTTGACGTCAAGCCACCCCCACTCCTAAAGATATTCGAGTTTTTATATGCTTATATTTTTGAACTAATTTCGAACTAATTTTGACCCACATTTAAAAATTTTGAACCACACTACTTCCTGGTTTTTTTTAATATTCAAAATGAGAGGTGCAGCCGAACGTCAAGCTAAAAAAAACAGTAAAGAGTGTGGTTCAAAATTTTTAAAAGTGGTTATTATAAGCATATCAAAACTCGCATATCTTTCGGGGGGGGGGTGGCTTGGTTCACCTAAAAAAATTACCACTTCCAGGTCGTATATATTATGTTTATTAAGTATATGGTTCTACTTCATTGCATTGTGCAAGTTCGAATTTTCTCCGTTCGAGACCAAGAGCAAGCTAAGCACTGTGCACGCTATACTTCAATTTTGAACTAGGGCTACGAAAATTCGAGCCGTGTGCAGTTCGTTATAAATAACAACATTAGATTCTTAAATCGAACAGCCTGTTTTAATAGTAGTTTTCACAGGTATTTAAAAATACGAGTAAAATAAAGCACAGTTTAGCCGCGAGTTGTTAACACTACTTTTTTTTGATACCTTTATCAAAAAATCCAAGAAAAACAGGAAATAGTATATTACATAACGAGAAAAGAAAATACCATATTTCACACGAGCGTGAATGTTGTGAACGAGGCGCTAGACAAGAAGAGCACTTCTCGCAACACACCATCTTTAAACTATTGCTACGTTTTGGAATTGAGTTTGTTCTGAAAACGATTTCAATCCGATACCGTACATGAAAACGCCTGTTTTTCTAGTATTCAAATCGATTTCAATCTAGATCCGACCCTGAAAATTTTTAGGGTTGGATCAAGATCGTATTGAGATCGAAATACCGATTTTCCATGAAAACGGGAATTGAGTTTACACATGCGTATTGCGTCGGATTATCAGACAGCCGCCAAATTATATTTTATTGCTCTCACTCTTTTTGAAAGAGAGAGAGAGAGAGAGAGAGAAATAGAAGTGAAACTGTGTACTTAAATAACTAAAGATTTGTTTTTTTAAAGACTTTAAAAAAATTAATTATGGAAAATAAAAGAAATATTTGGCTCGAAAGCGTATGTGCTATGTGCTATGCACATATGCCAGTCCAGCATTTCTTTCTTCACTTCCCCTTGCAAACAGAGTAGTAATTAAAATTTAAAAAAAATGTGTGGCAAGGCCCAACATCATCTTTTGAATAAAATACATTTAAAAAAAAAGTACCAAAACTCAAAAATGAATATTTGACAACTATGACATATGTCAGCTGCCAAATATCAAAATTTGAAAACCGTTAAAATCGATTTTAAATCGATTTGAAAACCTGTCATGAAAACTCATGAAAAAAAAGTTTTCAAAACATATTGAAAACGAATTCAATATCCATAAAAACATAGCAATAACAATAACAATGGTTATAGCGATGTGCATTTTTACTCGGTGACGTTCATTTTGCGACATTCTAATCTTTTGACAGTTTGATATTTTGATGACGTTTTTAAACGATTGTTTCGTAATACTTGGTGAAAACTGGCGGAAATCGCTTAATTTTTAGGCAAGAATAATTAGATTTTTTTCAATATTACTATTAATTTAAAAACCGGACAGAAATCTTTTTCTGTACCCATGATAAAAAAAAGTTTTTTTGCATCGGAACCAAAAAAGCCATGCTTTAGTTGTCTGCAGACAGTTACTAAAATCATGTTTTTGATAAAGGTGTAAAAAAAGCTTTTTTTAATGTAATTTCATAAATCCGCAATCTTTGGCGGTTTTCTTGTGAAATAGAATTTATATAATTTATGAACGATACTATAAAGTAGTGCGAAAAAATTGATATCTTAAAGATTTGTACATTTTTCATAAAACTTGCCAAACATCAATTTTTGTGCGTGTTAACCAAAAACATTCGAGTTATACCTTATTAAAAAATATGTTATTTATAATAAGGGGTGGTGTAGGTATTGAGACTTTTGCGATGATAATATTTATTATTTTGAGAGAAAATGTTGACACTAGAATTACAGCCAATTTTTTGTCCTTTCTACCCCCCTGTTACTTTCAAATTGTACCCCCCTATTGAAAATATTGGAATCTGTCAAAAAAAAAACATAAAAATGCCAGGTTTGACAAAAATTTTTCAGAAAATATACTTGTCTAATAAAAATGTATTTTTTTACAAAATTAAAAGTTTCCTGTTGGCTTTTACATAATAGTTTTAAGGCACATACCTATTTAATACATTTCTTATTTTCTCCTTCAAAATCAAGGTTACAAAAACTGTCAAAGGTGGTACGCTGTCAATATAAATTGTTTCCTACCTATTCCTTTTTTTAATTTGGATTTCTAACCAAAAACCAACAGACGACAAAAGTCCTAATTTTACCCGTTATTAAATGCTTTTTTATTATTCTGACGCATGTTTTGTTAGGTATAGTGATTAGATATGTTTATTTAACAAAAAAATAAAATGGTGTTAAAATAGAAATCGCTAGCACAACCTTGGATAATCGCAGGATAATCTTATAACTAAACCAGTGGTGTATACTGCCAAATTTTTCAGTTGCAACTTGTTGCACAAAAATTGCAGAGCTTTAATAATTTTTAGATAGATTTAAAGAGTAATTCTTATTTTAATTTTTCATCCTTTTAGTACAAGCGTTCGCAGTTAAAATTATGATGGATAGCTAACCCTCGTCATTTTTTGGACAATCCTGTATCTCAAAATTGTGGGTATTTTTAGATTGGTGTGCCGAACCTTTATCCATCAATGAGGTCCGGCACACCAGGTGATTTTTGGTCTGGGGGTACTACGACATCACATATGTGAAAATGGTGGGGGTTACCCTACCTCCTCTAAAATTGCCCACCTTTGGATTGGTGTGCCAAGCCCTTATCCATAATTTTGAGGTACAGGATTGTCCATTTCGTATTTACCACGAGAAAATGCACATGGCGAGGGTTACCCATCATAATTTATACCTTGAACTCTTACTCTATTTGTTTTAAGCTGGGTTTATACAGAAAAATAACAAAGATAAGATAAGATAATAAATGGCTGTTTTTATAGAAAATAACATGACATAAGATAGCTGAACCCCAATTTACTGCAACATTAATGAACAGCCTACCCTACCTATGTAAATATCAATATTTAATGTTTTGCTTACGTTTTTTGCGTAAAGGCTGGTTCATGGTTAAATTTATTTCCGTAACTTTTGCTGTAACTAACTGTAACTGTAACTAATGACAGGTGCACTCGCGATTTTGGCCTTTTGTTTACAAAATTTGGAGTTCTTTTTGTCCTACAAATGCGGAAACTTTCTATTAAATGATCAGTATCCGTTTATGTAATAACTACTGCTTCAAATAATGTTTAAAAAACAATCAATTTTGAGGATAAAAAGATCATTAAATATGTTACCGCCCGCACTTGCGCCGCACTTGCGCATCGCGATTTTTCCGATGCGGAAAAAGAATAAGCATGAACACCCTAATCTGAATACATGCAATTTAATAATTGTCAAAGGAAAAAGTTACAGCAAGTTACAGAAAAGGAAACGGAAAAGGAATTTAACCATCAACCAGCCTTTAAACTCGTTATTTTAAAACAAAAATAAGATCCAAACACTATTAAAAAAAAGTAAGGTTATGATGGAAATTCGTAAAAAATGGTGTCGTGGTCAAGCGCGAACATAACATAAAATAAAAAGATAAAAGTTGGGCATCTTTTTATGGGTTATGTTATTTTATGTTATGTTATTCTTCTGTATAAACGCCAACAGGGTTTGTGATAACCTCATGTCTTATCCTATTTTTCTGTATAAACCCAGAATTACCTTTTGTCCGTGTTTTAAATAAATTTTATTTGCAACTGTTCCCCAATTTGAATTTTAGGGATCCTTAACTTAAAGCAAAAGAAAGAATCCATACCATCACTGGTATATATTGTACGCTTATGATAAAAGTGTATTTTTGTTGCCACGTGTTCAAAATTAAACAGACATATATTTATTGTGTTACTAAATCGACAAAATCATAACAAAATCTGTGCTGTAAAATTGGATTTAGAAATGGTATAATCTTAGATTAAAAAGAGACAAGATATCTGGTCCAACGAAAACTCCTTGGCAAATAATAACCACTGTTTATTTAAAAATAAAATCATAACAAAACAAAGGTGAGAAATATCGATTATTTTTCTATCTTTTTAAACGACGTTAGAACATTAGGGACAGAGAATTTTGTCTCAATCACTTTAGGTCGTGATTGGCTTGTGGGTTGGGAAAGTCGGCAGAGCGCAGACGGTCGGATGATATTTTTATTGACATAAGCTTTTTCGTGTTATTTATTTTAAAATTTCAAGATGTTTTAAGCAGTTTATAAGTCGTTTTAAAACCACATTTTGTAAAAAAACGTTTATAGTGTGTTTTTTTACCAGTAGGAGAATATTTCAGTGCATGTAAAGTGATATTTTGAAACAAATCGTCCAATGTGTTGAAAACAAAGGGGAAGCAAGTGAAATCAGTTAGTGGCGGTACATGCTGGTAGGTGCACAGAAAATTAAAAGAAAGTTTATGAAATATACTTAAATTAGTAGATCCTTAGATTAAAATATCAACAAACACGTTTTTTTTTATGAAGTAGTTAATTCCCAATGCATCAAATGAGATATTTTCCAACGTTTTTATAAGGTCCTTTTCGAGGTTTTTTTTTGTAAAGACGATAAAATAAAGGTAGGTAAAATCCTTAAACCAACTTCCAAACAACAATAAAAGTTAATTCACATGTGTTCAGGTTTGCCATCTGCGCTCGCCCTTCGAATTCATATTTAAATTCTGTCCTAGATGTCTCTATATACCCTAAGCATTATTTACTTTATTGTGTACTGAAGAAGTCAGTATAAGTAAGTTTCTGCTAATGACCAGAAAAAATAATAAAATTAACACACGCAATAACATGAGTTTTTGCCAGTGGGTAATGTTTTTTTTTTCTTGATATTCCAGGTGCTATGAACTGTGTTTCTTTGTTTTAATGTTTGGCATAATTCTATTGTGTTGAAAATTGAAATTGTCATGAATCATATACAGACTTTGTAATAAATTTCTTTTGTATAAAATTATACTACAAACATTTATTGTTAGGAAGCTTCCAAAGCTCAAATTGGCAGAATTAGTTTTTGCATGTTTTTTAAATTATTTTGCATATCGACCATTTCAAGCGGTCGTACGGGACAAAAAAGTAAATCATTACTAGAAAAACCAGCTGTGACTTCTTTATGATTAAAATTGTGACTATATTTCTGATAAATAATTTCCTAAAACCATATGTTATGCAATAAAATAGTTGAAAAAAATAAGTTGTAACCAGAGCTCTTAAGGTGAACGTTTAAACTTTGGTTTGAAGGGACAAGAAAAACCAAAACTTGATTTTAGTAAATTCTTACTTTTATATATTTCAATTTTTTAGAAAAATGCTTTATCACGGCTTCTCGAAACTAAACGAAAGGCATTGGAATTAAAGAAGAGAGCATGTTGTTAACATTCATGTTTCTTTTGGGTTGGACTGGACAAAAAATACAATAATTGAAAAAATATTATTTTCTTTAGGTCCGAAGCTGTTTGTATATTTCGGTTTTTTTACATACCAAGAAAAGCGTTGAAGTGGTTTTATGATTTAGAGTTATTTCAAGATTTTTAAGAAAAATCAGTAGATTGTTAAAGCGTTTTTCTTTTTTTAATAAAATTACATTTGCTTGAAATGACCCAGATTTCATATTATAGTAAAATTTTATTAATATAATCCATGTGTAAATTTATATTTAAGTAGGTACGCCACTGGTGTGTTTACTTTAAACAACAGGAAGGTAAACATTGTTCCATATAATATTATAACCAAAGTCTCCGTAAATGTTAGGCATCTTGTCTCTTTTTAATCTAAGGGTATAATAGTTTTTTTGCAAATTTTCTACATTAGTTAGAATTTTTCTAAACACACCTATATCAAGGTTAATTTGCCTTGCCATTTTTTTCATAATCTTAAAAAAAATTAAAAAATATATATTTTTCATAATTATATTTGCTACGCTTGTTAATACTATGGAACGGATAATTAAAGACTTATTTAACAAAATCACAGTACAAAATATTCTCTTCGATTTATTTAAAAATATTTTAAATATCCAGATTTTGAAATGGCTTTTGGAACTGATCCTACTATAACCACAAATTTATTTATTTTTGTTATAACCTTATCGAATCGAGACCGTTTAGCTATTTTGGTATTAAAATAACTTTATACAAAAAAAAGCTTTTCAAATAGAAGCTTTTATAAAATATAAAGTGCACTAAAAAGTACAAAAAATACGTTATATAGAAGTTGTGCCATGTTGACTCGATAAATTTATGTTATTGATTATATTATGATTATTTCCAAGAATCTGAATTTACCATAAAGCGAAGAATGGCAAGGGACCCAAGCTACCTTAACATTTCTCTGATATTGGATGGCCATTATTATTAATTTTAATTTGCGCTCATCGCTTTTATTATTATGATATCAAAATGCAAAAAATTATTTTTATATTTTATAAAATGTTGTAGTTGAAAAGATTTCTTATATAAAATTATCTTTTAATTTTTATATTTGTACCCTAAATCTGATCAACAATTCATAATCCCCTTCTCTAAAAACCCCAGTACGCCAATTTTGATTTAAATCGAACAAACTAATTCTTGTTCCCCCTCCACTTCCCTCGTTAGGGGAAGGTGGATACCTGATAATACCATATTACTGCATATTGAATTTTTAAAATCTAATTAAAAATTCGTATTCCTTATCCCCAAAAACTTCCGTAAACAAATTTTGGTTGAAATCGGACAAACTTAGGCGTTTCCCCCTCCACTCCCCTCTTAGAGGTAGAGGGGGGAGTCTCATAATACCATATCATTGTATTGTCACCGGAATTAAATCATCATCTAGAGGTTATCCAAAATTGTGTTGCAAGATTTGACCCAAACATACAAACTTTTTTTTTTAACTGGGACACAAAATATCCACGTACCTAGCCAAAATTCGAACCCGAGACCTTCCGTGTGGCATCGGCGGGCCGATACGTCACCCACTACGCTAGGGAGGCCGGCTAATTAGCATTGGAAGCATGGCTTTGTTAATGAATACTCTGTATTTTTAAAAAATCAATAAAGCTAATTTTAATTGATTGATTGAGTATTTACTGGTAATAAATGCAAATTTAGTTTTATCTTTTTTTTAAACTTTAATACAGACACGTTTGACTAATAGCTTAGTAGTTCCCACTGTGTATAAAAAAAAAAACAGTTCCAACAATTCCATTCGCAAAAAAAAACAAAATTATTTTTGCTACTTGCGTGCCTAAAACTCGTTTGTATCTACGCATTTGATTAATATTTAAATTTGATTTGATATGATTTTCCTCACGCTCCTCTTAGAAAAACAGTTGTTCCTAACGCTTGCTCAAAAATACAATTGTTGCTAATGCTTGCCGAAATGTTATTTTTTATTTAAAGAACCACGTACCAAATACATAGATTTTTAAAATGTTTTAATATGTTATAGCACACGCAAAATAGGCCCTTATTGTGCAGGTTTTGCATGTCCAGAATTTTTTCAAATGGTAAAAATTACCATTTTTTAAGATATAGATTTAGCTTTATAATAGCAGAAAAGTCTATATTTTATAGTGAGGGCAGGTTGGGGGTTAAAACTCCCCCAGGGTGTCCAACCCAATCTAATGCATGATTAAGCGAGTCACGCGCGCCAAGAGAAGCTCTCCCAAGTAATATTTGTTTTTATAATGGCCATCAATACATTTTTGTATTAGGTTCTCTTAGGGATACATTACTACTTTCACATGAGTTTTAGTTTTAAAGAATATCTTTAAAAACATTCTGTAACCCTTTATAAAATCTCAAGCCAACTACAAGTAGTTTTCAAATGGTTGTCTGAGGGTTTTAGCGCGTCCAATTTGACCCCGCCCCTTATTGATTTAACCATATAATATATATGGTATTTGCGTCCCTTCTTTAAAGATACAATGCATGCATTTTTTTATAATTTCATATTTGTCTAAATGCATCAAGTAAAATGTTTACAGAAATGACGAAAGTTTTGATTATATTATTATAATATTTTATTGATGTTTATATCGATTATCTACGAGAAATTCTATAAGCCACGTCGTCTTTATCGCGCAGAATTCATTTCTGCCTTCTAAAAACATGCGCGCTTGAAAAAAACCGTAATTTGAAGAATTTTTAAACAAATTTATGGAGAAAAAGGTAAAGTTAGTTTTCTTAAAGTTCCTGTAATTCAAACAATAGTGAATAAATAACAAAATGCAGGTCAAACGATTAATAAATCAACTATTATTACATAACTTACTATACTGTTTGGAATTTAAAGTCAAAAATACAAAATTTTTGAATTATGAAACAGTTTAGGAAAATGGCTGCCAGTCAGATATTTTACGTCAAGTTTTATAAGGGTTATCAAAACCCTTATAGAATCCCAAGAAGTTGTGATTACCAGTATATTGGTCTCCCTCGATAGTGATTAATTATTTGGTAAACTGTAGTCCTAGTGGCCACTTAGACATTTTAAGTAACCAAAATGTTTTCTTTGATATTTGACAGCATCCTCCTTCATTATCAGTGCGCGCGAATAATTTCGCCAGAAAAATTTGTTTTTTTAAAATAAAATCCATAAAATGTATGGCTTTAAAATCATGCACACGCGCGAACAACATAAAAATATTCAGGCCCCTTATGTATTGGACACTTGTCTTTTGCGCGTCTGCTGCATGGCTAATTTACCTGGTCACGTGATTTTGGCTTGGTTTTATATCAAAATTATTGAAAAGGTTTTGGTTACTACCTAAAAACTTAAAAAACTCTTACACATGGAAAGCTTAAGATAAATCTTCAGAAAGTTTTCCTGGCTATCTTATAAAAGCTTGTGCAGCTATGGACACCAACAGTTTTCTAGTGATTATCTTTAAAAAGTTTTGATTTCTATCTTATAAAACTTAAATGAATTTAAACCAAAAGTTTTATAAGAAGAGTTTTTAAAATGTTTTGCTAACTATTTTATAAAACTTGAACCACTTTAAGGTAAAAGTTTTATTAAAATAGTTTTAAAACTGTTTTGATTACGATCTTGTAAAACTTGTCAACTTTACACTAAAATTTTTATAAGAAATGTCGTCAAAAGGTTTTGATTGCTAAATTATGAAACCCAAAAACCAAAAGTTTTATAGAGAGGCTTTTTAAAATGTTTTGTTTGCTATATTATAAAACCTAAGACAAAAGTTTTATAAATATAGTAATAAGAATATGCTGATTGCTAATTTTGGAAGAATAATGCTCGTCTGGTTTTTTCATTACCTTTATGTTTAGTTTTCAGTTTTTTTAATATTTGTTTTCATTTTCAATAAATTTTACCTTTTACCTTTTTATATAATTCAAAAGTGACACAGCAAGGCCTTTTAAAATTCGCGTCTATGGTTTGTTACCTATATTCAGAATTTAATTGGTCAACTGGAATCCTTTAGAGAAGATAACCTCACTTTTGGAGTCAACAGTTGATATTTTTGCCATATTTTGGCATTCGAACGAAAACCGTCGTTTCGGTCGGGTCAAAGCAGCCCCAAGATTCCAACCCCACATTTGTCACGTGATGGTGCCGGCACCCTGGTGAAGAAGACAACAGAACAAGGTATGATTTTAGGAATCCTGTTAAATTCTGACGTACTTTTTTCTTGTCATCTAAATCAGGCTTTTTTTTTGCTACTTTTGGCCATTTGCGGGGCTAATGTTACGAGGCAAGTTGGGATATTTAAGTTGGGCAAATTCACGTAAGAATGTTCTATCGATTGTGAACACTTTATGTTAAAGTTTTCTTATAAATATTGTTATAAATATTCACGACCCCTATAAACCCCTTATAAAAAAGTTCAAAAAGAATAAAACTATGTAGCAACCTAAAATGTTACTTGGGATAGCTCCCCTCCACTTTTTCACCCTTTATTCCGGTTTGTGACGTTTGATATGGTGTGATGTCTTAAATTTTAAAAATTTGGCCTGCGGCGCTATGACTTCATTAATGATTACTATTTCAGTTTAATTCTAAGAAATTTTTATAACCAGCATTCAAAACGAGTAACAAATGGCATTTTTAGCATAATTTTTCTTAAAATATTGATCTGCGACTCATTTATGATATGATCTTGACAACAAATATATGTACAGTATTTCCCACCCGAAATTTATACACATTGTTGACGTCAACTCTCAACGAGAATTTTCAGTCTGACGTTTATTTTTTTGTTTCTCCCTAGATTTTCGTTTAGTTTAAATTTTATTATGATTTGATTGTAACAGAAGGCAGTTGATCACAGTAATACTAGATATGGCCGGGGCCGCAAGTGTTGATCCAATAAATAAACGTAAATAGTGCGAACTCTCTCGGAGTCAGTTAAAATTGATTAGCAAAAGATGACAAAAAATCGTTTATCTTAAATCCGCCATATTGAATTTTCAAAATCTGATCAAAAATTCGTATTCCTTATTATCCCCAAAAACCCGTATGCCAATTTTGGTTGAAATCGGACAAACTTAGGTGTTTTTCCCTCTCCACTCTCCTCGTAGTTGGAGAGGGGGTGCCTAATAATACCAAGTTATTGTATTGTTACCGGAACTTTAAACGCATATCTAATTTGAAAACAATCAGATGTGTATAATTCAGTTAAAATTGGTTAGCAAAACATGACTAAAAATCATCCATCTTGAATCCACCATATTGAATTTTGAAAATCTGATCAAAAATTCGTATTTGTCATCCCCAAAAACCTTCATATACCAATTTTGATGAACATAGAAAAAACTTAGGTGTTTTCCCCTCTCCACACCCCTCGTAGGGAGGAGGGGGTGCTGACTAATACCAAGTTATTGTATTGTTACCGAAACTTTAACCGCATACGAAATTTGAAGACAGGCGGATGGGCATAATTCAGGTAAGTTAGCCAAACATGACCAAAAATCGTCCCTCTTGAATCCATCATATTGAATTTTCAAAATCTGATAAATAATTCGTATTCCTTTTCCCCAAAAAAGTCCGTATGCCAATTTTGGTTGCCATCGGACAAACTTAGGTTTTTTCGCCCCTCCACCTCCCGTAGGGGGGGAGAAAGGTGCCTTATAATACTATATTATTGTATTCTTCCTAATCGGATGTGCATAAGTCAATTAAAATTGGTTAGCAAAACATGATCAAAAATCGTCCATCTTGAATCCACCGTATTTCTTATCCCCAAAAACCACCGTATACCAATTTTGGTTGAAATCGGACACACTTAGGGGTTTTCCCCCCTCCAGGGGAACTTTGATCGCATACCAAATTTGAAATTAATTGGACATCTAGAAGTTAGTCAAAATTGAGTTGCATGATTTGACCCGAACATATAAACATACATACATAGAGGTGAAGTTAAAAAAAGCTTGTAATAAAAAATTCGCAAAATTTAAAGCCGGCGATGCATTTTTGAATGTCTAAATAGAATTTGAATTCATTATTTTTTGGGTGACTTCGCTCACCAGTCTGTGTCTCTCTCAGGCATATTGCGTCTGCATCGCGTTTTCTTGGTTATGTTCGGTGTGGCAGGCATATTCATTTTTCATCCATAAAATATCTCTGGTATCGGGTTAGTAGTGTAATTATAATGCCGATTACCAAAAGTATTTCATATCTATGACCAAACTATAGGACTTTTGATTTTTCTCTATGGAAAGTGAGGTTATGTTTTGTCTGGGTTCGAATCCCGGCTGGATGCATGGATATTTTGTGTTTGTGTTTAACTTTGCAAAAAATGGATGGAAAGTCCCAGTATAATATATATAAAAAAAGAAAAAAAAATGGAATGGATTGTTTTGTTTGTTTTTTTTGTTTTTCTGTCAAAATTTTCGCCTGCAGCGCTATAAGAGTATAAATTGTTACAATTTTAAGCAATATTTTTGCGGCGCATTTAAGAGTTGATTTTTTTAAAAATCTGTAAATGAGACTAGATCTTCCAAAGATCCGTTCTAGCCAAAATGTGTACTACGAGAAAACGAAATCAAGATTTTTTTTAAATTTTGATTTGATTTCGAAAAAATTCAGGTGCATCCTTTTAAATGAAACACCCTGTATAGGAAAATGGACAAAACATTTGACACTTTTAATCTTGGACCAACTCGCATACTTTCCTTTTAATGCAGATTTTAAAATAAAATCTTTTTTTTATATATTTTTAAGGTAGGTAGCACATATTTTCTTTCTCTTTGTCGGATATCCCTCAATTTATTAATAATGTTTGTGGTTCCCCGCAAATGGGCAATATCGTTGTCAATAAACTACAAATATTATTGACAAATTGACAATATTATCGTGTGAGAGCCGCTTTAAGCAATCATAGGTAGTAAAGTCTGATTTTATATTATAGGGTATTTAAAGCACCCTTTAAATTTTGTTCTGAAACATCATCATTACTACAAAAAAGAAGTTAAAAAACGTCCAAATCAGTTACTTCAACCGAAAAGGAACTAAAATCCAAAATATCAAAAGATCTTGGGTGGTAAAAATGATTAAACGATGTTTCGCCCTGAGTAACCAGCGTGGGCTCATCAGTGGTTTCACTGGTCACTCTCCACCATACATCATTACACACCATCATACACTTTTATTTCCAACTTTGAATCACTCACAAATAGACATCGTTCCGCACTGGAATTTATCCAAGTTACCTGATACGGATTCATCCTGGCGTGTTAATATTTGCAGTAGGATTATGCTCCTAAGGCAATTAAAACAAAAAAGAAGTTAAAAAACCTCCAAATCAGTTACTTCAACCGAAAAGAAACTAAAAACCAAAAGATCAAAAGATCTTGGGTGGAAATAACGAAAATTCAAACTTGGATAAGCATTCCACAAGAAACACACAAAGAACCAAGGCGATGGGCTCATCAGTGGTTTCACTGGTCAACCTCCACCAAGTGTATATGGTGTATAATGATGTATGCTGGTGCCACTGATGAGCTCACGCTGGTTACCCAGGGCGAAACATCGTTTAATCATTTTTATTTTCGCCTTGGTCCTTTGTGTGTTCCTTGTGAGATGTTTATCCAAGTTTGAATTTGGTTATTTCCACCCAAGGTCTTTTGATCTTTTGGTTTTTAGTTTCTTTTCGGTTGAAGTATCTGATATGGAAGTTTTTTTAACTACTTTTTTGTTTTAATTGCCTTAGGAGCATAATTCTACTGGAAATATTAACACGCCAGGACGAATCCGTATCAGGTAACTCGGATAAGTACCAGTACCAGTGTGAGTGATTCAAAGTTAAAAATCAAAGTGTATGATGGTGTTTAATGATTTATGGTGGAGGGTGACCAGTAAAACTACTGATGAGCCCACGCTGGTTACCCAGGGCGAAACATCGTTTAATCATTTCTCTTTTCGCTTTGGTTCTTTGAGTGTTCCTTGTCGAATGCTCATCCAAGTTTGAATTTTCGTTATTTCCACCCAAGATCTTTTGATCTTTACTATTATTATATAATTAGTTTATATTTGATTTTGCTGAACTATGTAATTTTATATTTAAGATATTCTACAATAAACCTTAGTAAAGCTAACTTCAAAAGAGTTGCTCTTCATAAGTATTTTTATCAAGAGAGTTAAAATGTAAAACCGAGTTGGCAGCGCCATCAGTTTAAATTTTGTGATGACGAATAGGCAGGCAACAGAACAAGAATATTTTAAGTGCAGTCTTCGAAATGGCTAAAAATAAGAATCAAGAAAAAAGAGATTTATTTATTAGAAAATCCAGACTGTTTAGACAAAAGAAGAACGTGAAAAACAGTAAGTCAAAAATATTGTGGTAATTTACTTTTGGCAAATTTAATATTTATATGGAAGGTTGAAGCAGTAAAATAGAAATAGCAAAAATTACCACACAAAATGGATATGAATTAGCTAAAATAGTTCTATTTATATTCTAGTGGATGGCATGGATACTTTTAAGAAAACACAATAAAAATTATATGGTACTATATGGTTAACATTTTGTCTTGGAAGAACTAAATACACAAAAATATAAAAAATTGGAGAAGTTGTGAGTTTTCAATCTTTATATAAAATGGAATGTAATTTCAATAGCAACTGATTATTATTTATAATAAAATAAAGGAATGTATTGGAATAAACAAAAACATTGATTAATATAAGAAAAGTAATTTTTGATGGAAAAGGAACAAATAAACAAATACTTACATGGTTAAAAATAAATGGTGGAAATAACAAATTCGAGATATACTAAGGAAGATGTCAATGGGTACCGCCAGTGGCGGTCCCAAGGGGACAGGGGGGGCGATCGCCCCCCCTTTGCTCCAGAAAAAAGTAGACAACAAAGATGCTGGTGGTAACCCTGGGGTATTTGGAGAAAAAAACGACTACTTAATTGTAGAACGTTCCTTTAAAGCATTATAGAATCTCTCCACAGTATTTTGGGACAGTTTGAAGCAGACGAAAACCACAATATTAGAATTATAGAGTTTTAATTTATAAATAAGTTTCAGACAAAATCATTTTAGACATAAAATCAAGGTTCAATAACGATTTTTGACCTGAACATATTCATACCAAGTTTTATACAACGTGAAGCAAAAATCAAGGCAAAATTAACTAATGTCGTTTCCAAATACTATAAACTGTTTGATTAATACAAAACACAAACTCTTGAAGTTTTATTGGGAGAAGCCAGTATTTGGAAACAATATTGGTCAGAAGTAGGCAAAAGCTTAAATCAAAACATAATTATATGATAACGTTTTCGAGGCAAGGAACAAGTATGGCGACTGCGATATTTTTCCGTTGAGAAAAATATTCTTGGATATTTGTCAGCTTCTCCTGCCTCAGAATATTGAAAATAGAAGTACCTACTTAAAAACACTATGACGGAAATTCTTCTGACGGGCTTAGCGTTGCTGCAATCAACAAACATATTGAAATTCACATTGATCGAGTCATTGACCGGTTTGCCAAAAAAAACTGGAATCAAACTTTTTTTTTGAGATAGGCATCTTATATTTGAGATATGTAATATGCATGGTAATGTTTCAACTTACAAAGTTTTTTAGATCTCGAAAAAAAACTATTTAGCTACGAGGTTTTCTTTGTGGTTTGTTTGTTATCTATGTTTTTTATAACTGAAAAAATTATACTTAGTTAATCAAGCGTGTATTTCAGGGGGAAGGGGGGGGGGGGTAATGAACCTCCGCCGCACCCTGGATTTAAATTTTTTACGAAAATATTTAGAAAAACAATAGTAGAGCATAAATTGCGGCACTATAACAACTTTGATATTTACCGTATTAGTTTAATTTTTTGTTAACATTGGCAGTTGTAGTGTCACTTTATTAAAAATTTTCGCCTGCTGCGCTTTGAAACCTTTGATATATTTAAAATTTTAGTTTAATTTTAAATCGAAAAATGTATTTTTTAGTGCAATTTTCTTTAAACTTTCGCCGGCGGCGCTACGATACGTTGATATTTACAATTTTAGTTTAATTTGACTTAAAAATTGCATTTTTAATGCAATTTTCTCAAATTTTGGGCGCGTTTAAACATATTTTTAAATAAAAAATGTATTAAATAAACAACCTAAAATCTGAGTACCCCCCCTCTCCCTATAATTGAGGCCAAATCCGCGCTTGGAGTTACTGAGTTTTGTTTGCATATATTGATATGTTCCTCACAACAGGTATGCTTTTATTCTACTTTTTTTTTCGGATCGAACCCCCTCCCCTTTTCAAATGCCTGGGACCGCCACTGGTACCGCTTCTAGGTATCCTCTCTTTAATGTGTTTACCTGTTTTAGCTTTTTAGATTTAGAGTTTTTACAACAAAATTATGCAAAACGTTTTTAGTGATAAGCAAGATCATATTCAAAAATAAATAAATAAGTGTCAAAATGGAAAGAATAGATAATTCTCAACAGCGAACGTTAACTCGAGCAACATAACCTTATAAAAATCTTTAAAATGCGGGTTAAAGTTAACTCCATGGTAACCCTGGCTTCAAGGCGAGGGTAAGTTATTTTATTCCAGGGTTAACCTAAAAAATATTGGCTTAAAATAGCAAAAAACTGTGATTTATAGCCCGAGTTAATTTAACTCTCTGGTAAGTAACCCACTATTGAGAAACTTACTTATGTGTTGTGTATACTGTTTTCGCGCAATAGTATGCTAAATAACTAAACTAAATTAAACCCATCTATTTTTTATAATAATTTAAATATTTTTTAATTATTTCTCAGATAAAACTTGGATTTTATTTTAATAACTAGGTTGATTAGAGGCGAAAATATTTAAAATTCATAGATATTTGTGGAAATAGATTTTTACTTTTGGTTATATCAGAGTCAGATCTTGAAATTTTGGTAATGCTAAAGAGTAAATTTAATACATCAATTATTGTTCCTACAATATTGTTTATGCACATTATGAGATATATCTCAAATACATTATATTTGCAGCAAAATGTTTTAATTTTAAAACAGAAAAATAAATTTTCCATTTTAAAACATTAAACTCAAAATATTTATTAGAAATAGACCAATAAAAAATGATGTAATATGTATAACGTTTAATTAAAATAAATAAATAGAAGATCTCTCAAATACAAAAGAGTGACTTGAGAAAATAAAAAATACCTAGATCAAGGATGAGTCAAACTAATATAATGCAGAATTTATGTTATGTAAATATTTGGTAAAATATTCGCTTCTATCCTAAAAGATAAAAAACGAGCCTTCATAATTTTTTGTGTAAATTAATGATTCTTTTACGTCTAAAGTAGATATCAAATAAATTACTCATATTATAAAAAATTTAAGAACTTTTCCTATTGCCAAACTTTTTGAATTCAAGTTTTTTTTTTAAACCAAACTGAATATGAGGCATTCCGTGTCAACTCTGCCACCTTTTCCACATCAAATTTTTAATTTGTGTCAAACTTTGGTACTGTGGAGTCTTGGGGTTAGTCAGTACCTTATGGAGGTTTTTAGGTTTCTACGTTACAAATAATAAAATATACAGAGTGCCTAATTTTAATTTTTACGCAAATTCTACATGCATTCAATAATATTTATAAAAAAAATGGCTTAGTATTGAGATATTTAATTGCGTTATATTAAAAGGTAAATAAAAAATGTTTTTTTCAATAAATCCGTTATTAATAAAAAGTGACATTTTATTTTTTTTTTTTATTTTTGGTATATATACGTTTTAAAATATCCTCTATCGATCACAAAATGTTTAAAGTGGGCTAAAGTTTATAACGTCTTAAAAAAATAACATATATACGCCTGCAGAGAAAAACAATATGCCCAACTGGATAATTATTATAAGCGCTATTTTTATATGCCGTCCTTTAAACCAGGTTTAAATGGTGCAAAACACGTTCAATAGGCTACATTATTTTTGAAAAAATTGATTTCCCCCCCCCCCCCTATGATTACTGGAATATTTTTTTTTTAATTGTTGGGTTTAGACAAAAATCGACACAATCATAATTTATGATAAATTGCTTTGTGCTGTGACCTTAAACTTTAATTTTATATTTTGTGTAACTTTCAAATATTATTGTTTTAGTTTAATAAGTACCTACGAAAATTTTTTAAGTATTTTAGGTATTTATCCATATTTAATTATCAATAATTTTTTCCCGAACAAAGCGATTTAGAGACCTTATAATTCAAAAATTAAGAAATTCTCCCTGGATAGAGAAGAAATATTATTTCCAAAGAAAATAAAAAAACAGTCAATGTTCCTTTTCTAAAATAAGGCGTTTTAATAAACTAATAATAATTGCTTTGCTTTTGTGTTTATTGTAGTTAACGTTTGATATTTTGTTTTAAAGATACTAAATACATTTTATTATTAGAAGCATAAGTTTTTCATCATCTAAAATTTAAATGGTTTTGTATCGGTATTGCAGATTCTCTTACTTAGGAAAGAATCTCATATTCTAATCCACATATAGCAAAATTTTCATAAACTGTTTCAAATTTATTTTTTTTAACGTTTTGTCAAATATATATAGATTATGTAAAATTAAAGCAAAAAAAAGTTAACAACTATTATAAAAAGGTGGGAGAAAGAGGAAGTTTTCACAGTATAATTTAATTTGGTCACCTGTTTTCAATATACTTATTATTTTTGCACCATGTAATTGTAATAATTAAAATATAATACTTTTACCATGGATATATATTAAATTTTATTTTTTCCCCTACAGGTATAAATTAAATATTTGGTTTGATTCCTTAAAATTATCACCCCACTTTAATTTTTTTTGTAGTTAATAAAGGACATTTTAAAGCATATACAAACAAAAACTTAAAAAAAAAATAAATGTTACTTTTTATGAATGGTGAATTTATCGAAAAAAAAGTCAAAATTAAGGTCCCTAAATCAAAAACTTAGATTTTATATAAATATTTTTTATATCACATTTTATTTATATTTTCCCCATAATAAGCCACTTTTTCTTCAAATATTATTATTTACATGTAGAATTAGCGCCAAAATAAAATTTAGGCACCCTATATATTTTATTATTTTTAACATAGAAACCTAAAAAGTATCATAAGGTACTGACTAACCCCAAGACTCCACAGTACCAAAGTGTGACACAAATTAAAAATTTGATGTGTAAAAAGTGGCCGAAAGAGAATATTTTTTATATCACATTTTATTTATATTTTCCCCATAATAAGCCACTTTTTCTTCAAATATTATTATTTACATGTAGAATTAGCACCAAAATAAAATTTAGGCACCCTATATATTTTATTATTTTTAACATAGAAACCTAAAAAGTATCATAAGGTACTGACTAACCCCAAGACTCCACAGTACCAAAGTGTGACACAAATTAAAAATTTGATGTGTAAAAAGTGGCCGAAAGAGAAGATTTAATTTTTAATTTTTATTTATGTTACATAATTTAAGGAACTTGCGCAAGATATTAGGGAGTTTTTGGACACCAGACAAAAATAACAACCTTTGTGATTATCGTTATTTGACAAGCCGTCAAGAATAAAGTTATTTCGGTTTATTTTCCAAACTATTTTTACGCTTACCCATAAAGCAATTTATTCTGCATTTTCCTTAATAAAAATGTAATAATTTTAAGCTTTCTTTGTGCAAAATTCGCCGAAAACAGAAACCCTTTGACGTAAATTGACAGAAGTAAATATAAACAAAATAAACATAACTTCAAAAATCGTTGTTGATAATCACCAGGTATGCTAATTACCGCCAAAATTACATTATTTTTGTGATTATCTTTATTTTGTTTGTTTGCAAAAAAAAAAGTTTAAAATTGTTACTTTTTAGTTAAGGAAGATGCAGAATATATTACTTTATAGGTAAGCGTAGAAATTCTTGACGGCTTGTCAAATAAAGATAACCACAAAGGTTGTTATTTTTTTATGCTGCCCAAAAATTCTCTATTATACTTTATTAATTAGGTGACATTTCTCGATAAAATACATCAAAATAAAACTCCGCTTTTCCTTTCAATTAAAAAAATATATATTTCTATTTTTCTTTTATTTTATACCATTATTTAATCTATAGTTTTTAGTTTTTGAGATATTAACTTAAGTCGACCTTTTTTTAAACACAAGACATACAAAATAATTTAAAGAAGCAAAATAAGTGACCAGTTGCTACCGAATGTTGAAACATACCCAATAAAAAATATTTAAACCTATCCAGAGGTTAATTTTTCCATGAATTTGGTGCTGTTTTTAAAACTTTTTTTAACTTATTATACTGATGCTTTTCCATCCAATATAGAACCAATTCAATACCCACTTTGCCAAGCTAAGTTAGTGTAAGTATTAATACCTAATTACTAACCTGGAATCGAACCCGTGCCGTGCGGATAAACTAACCGCCTCAGCACTGTGACTGACTTTAATAAACTGGTTCTTATAACTTTTTTAAAATAAAGGTAAAGTGCGTTGTAATAACTGTAATTAAGTAAGTTTTATCTTTTTTACATTTTCAAATATTATAAAAAACCAACAATATTATTATTTTAGTAATAATCTTGATTGACAACCAATAAGTAAAATTGCACCGTAGAAAATAGCGTGACATGACAATTCATTTTATTTAATGGGTACCCATGGTATTTTCTTTAACACGTTACTACCCTCAAATAGTAGTGAAAAAAACATTTTAAAAAATCAACTGATCATGACACGGACATACAACAAAAAATAAATTTTTAATGTGCAACATTAAATTTAATTTTAAATAACTACCTGAGCTTTTTTAAAAAAATTTCCCCGAACCGCTTTTTTGCGTCTTTTTATAATGTTTCCATCACGTTTCTATTCAAAAAATTTTCGTCTGCGCCGATATTTATAAAAACAAAAAATTTATTAATTACATTTTTTCTCTTTTGGATGACCTGTGTCCGTCAATGCTTTTAAAAAACTATATAAGTCAGAGAGGAGTCGGCATTTAAAATACAGGGTGTCCTAAAACTTATTTTGACAGATTTAAGGTAGAAATGGGGGCCACAAAATTCCGCACTTTTTGGATTGGCCATAATTTTTGACTTGAATACTCGATTTGAAATATATTGGCTTTTTGGAAAGATAAAACGTGAGAGTTTTTCGATTCGGTTAAAAATTTAAAACTTCTAAAAAATTCTAAAAAAAGAAAATGTGTAATTTTCACCCCCCCCCCCCCCCCCACCTGAAAAAAATGTATGCGCGACACTGAACAAACTATAAAGCTTTCACTACAAACGCTCATTGTTTCTGTGTATATTGAAGAATCATTTAATTAAATCAGTTGGGAAATAAAAAAGTTCTAAGTTTTTTCACTACGAGTGTTTTGGCTTCGCATTGAAAAAAATCACAAAATTACATACATTTTCCAATTACCATATCTTTTAACCTAATTATTTAATTAAGAAAAACACTAAGAATCTCAATACCCATTACTTTTTTATTTCACATCTGATTCAATTAGGTAATACCTCGATATACGAAGAAAAAATGGATTCGGAAATACTAATTTAAATTTTGTCCAGTCTCTTACTTTAAAAATAATAAGGCGTGTAAAACCGAACTCTTTTTAAAACTATTCTCCATCCTGAGTTTTTTAATGTCAAATTTTGAACAAATGGACGCAATTCACAACAACGGATTATTTAATAAAAGACAAGCTGGAATCCTTGTGAATAATCAGGACAAAATTATACTGGATACCAAAGAAAAACTAAAAGACTGGTGTAGCTACAACTCTTTACCGATAACCGATTCGAACAGCCAGAAGAATTCTCAATAAATATAAAACCAGTGGAAGTACATCACGCAATATCTTCATCTAAAAACAGAAAAGCGGTAGGGCAAGACGAAGTATACACTGAGCTTCTAAAGCTAATCAAAAACGAAGACTCGGTAAATACGCTGGTCAAACTTTTTAACTTGATTGATCGCAGCGGTAAAATCCCTGATGAGTGGCTAAAATCAACCTTTGTTACACTGCCTAAAAAACATTCAGCAAAGAAGTGTAGTGATTACCGCCTAATTAGCCTAATGAGCCATATGTTAAAAATATTTCTAAAGATAAATTATCCATAAAAGAATTTATTGAAAATGCTAATCCTTTATGGGCGACACGCATTTTGGATTTCGTGGTGGGTTCGGGACAAGAGAGGCCCTGTTTGGCATTCAAGTCTTAGTTCAGCGGTCTAGGGATGTTTCGCGTTTGATCGAGTCCAACACGAAAATCTCATAGAATCGCTAAAAGAAGTTGGTCTAGATGACCGAGATCTAAAGATAATTGCTAATCTATACTGGAATCAGACTGCTCAAATAAAGGTTGATGGCCAACTGTCCGAAGAGGTCGAAATAAGAAGAGGTGTGCGCCAAGCAACACCGTTCCCAACGAAAAAGCCAGTTAACTCTTATATCTTCAGTGCCCTTTAGCCAAAGATTGCCACCATTTTTATAACCAAATTGACAGTTAAAACATGGATTTTTTGTCAGTTGGGTGTCAATATGACCGCTATAGTAGGCTAAAGGATACTAAATCGAAGAAGAGTTAGCTGGCTTTTTAGTTAAGCATTTGTTGCGCCAAGGTTGTATGGTCCAATTTTTTGATGAGCGTACTGACGTCATTTTTTGGATCTCTATTTGATACATTGTTTAAGATAGCGACAATAAATATGTAAAAAAAGCCATGTCGAGAATTGTTTCAACTTATACTTTAAAAAATCTGTCACATTAGAGACTAAGTGATCAGAGTCAATTAATAACATTAAATTTGCTGGCGTCTTTCGAGTTTGAAAAAAGACAAATAACTGCGGGAATCCCCCTGGATGTTGGAAATGTGGTAGAAAGAGTTTCTTTTGTAACAAAAGTTAGTATAGAACTACAATATTCGAATTAAAGAAAAAGGGAATCATATCTGATGAAATATTTAAGGAACAAAAATCAACAAACGCAAAACAGCAGACCAAAATTACAGATTACTTAAAAAGTAAAATTCGTAAAACTATATGCTGCATGTATACCAGAAAAGAGTATGAATCAAGACATGTCCAACCGTTTTAAATATTCCGTCAGTTTTCTTCGAAAATGGGTAAGAGATATTGGCTTTCGATGGAAGAAAAGCGACAATAGAAAATAGCTGAAGGATCTTCCAGATATTTTGAATAAAAGAATTCAATTTTTAAAAGAATATGTTAAAAACATGAATTTATTGGATCACGGCTAACAAATTATTTAACATGCGAACTGTTGACAACAAAGAAATACGTTTTCAAAGGCAAAAATGACGTCAGTCCGCTCATCAAAAAATTCGACTATATATTATCTCCGCTGTTGTTTAATAACTATAGTAACAAAATAATAGAGAATGCACTTCGTAACTGCGAAGAGGGTCTGAACATAAACGGCATAAAAATCAACAACATACGATATGACGACGACACTGTCATAATAGCAGACACGCTGGAAGGAGTGCAAGAGTTGTTGAATCAAATTGCTGCCAAAAGTTCGCAATTCGGGCTTAACTTAAATGTTGGAAAAACAAAATGGATATTAATATCCAAGAAAAGGAACATCAGAGACATGTTAGAAGTAAATCGGCAGCAAGTCGAACGCGTGGATTCATACAAATACTTATGGGTTGCCTCCTCAATGAGAACTGGGACAACAGGCAAGAAGTTTGTGCAAGAATTGAACAAGCCAGATCATCTTTTATCAAAATGAAAACAGTGTTATGTAGTCGCGATCTTAATACCACACTCCGAATTCGTGTGGTTCGGTGTTATGTTTTTAGCATCTTATATTATGACATGGAAGCATGCATGCTGACTGAGGCCACGTGAAAAAAGTTAGAGGCATTCGAGATATGGTGTTATCGTAGAATACTAAGGATATCTTGGATGGACAGAGTAACTAAAAAACGAAAACTTAAATATTTTGGCCATATTTTGAGAAATGACAAATATGAACTTTTAAATTGATAATAGAAGGCAAAATTGAAGGCAGAAGAGGTCCGGGTCGTAGACGGATATCATGGCTTAAAAATCTTGGACATACTACGTACTACGACACTTTTCCGAAAAGCAGTGGACAGGGTACAGATCGCGCTGATGATAGCCAACGTTCGAAGAGAGCATGGCACTTGAAGAAGAAGGAAGGACGCAACTCTCATGTTCTGTCTCTTCAAACAATATTTTTTTTTAATTAAGTAATCAGGTCAAAACTTATAGCATATTGAAAAAATATGTAATTTTGTGATTTTTTCCAATATTAGGCCAAAACACTCATAATCCAAAAGCTTATAACTTTTTTATTTCACAATTAATTAAATGATACGTTAAAATACACACCTTTGTAGTGAAAGCTTTAAAGTTTGTTAATTGTCATTTTTTTTCAGGGGGGGTGAAAATTACATATTTTCTAAAACTGTCCGCCATCTTGTATTTTTGATAAATTTTTAATTTTTAACCGAATCGAAAAACTCTCATGTTTTATCTTTCCAAAAAGCCCATATAAAGTGCGGAATTTTGTGACCCATTCTATATAGTAGTAGTTCACATAACAAGCATGCTATGATGGCGAGCATGATGGTCATTACACATTAATTAATCCGAGCGTGTAATGACTATAACATGTGAGTTAGTGTACTATACTTTACCTACGACCAATGAAAATTTTATTATAAATATCAAAAATGCTTGAAAACACTACATCTAATTCCTAAGTACATACTTTGTATTTTCTATGCAACATTACTGTTTCTAAGAGAATTAGGACAAAATTGTAACATTGACGTTTTTGAAAATTCCATAAAATTTTGAAATTTAAAAATATTTGAATTTTGAAAATTTTTAATTTTTTTTTGGAAGTTTGAAAATGTTTAAATTTTTGATTTTTTTTTATTTTTTTTTGTAATTTGGAAAAAGATTAAATTTTTGAAAATTTTAATTTTTTGTCGAAGTCTGGAAATTTATATATTTAATAATTATTTATGTATACATTAAAAAGAGAATTTTACCAAAAGAAAAAGTATTGGATTTTTGGCGTCCTCCTTTAGTTCCAGCACTGACTTATTTCAGAGACAGTGCAACCACTAGTCGAGTTTTTTACTGTAACCAATCGATAGCAAAAAACAAACTAAACAAAAAATTATTTCTCATCCTGTTATTCTAGTGTTTGCCCAGCATTTGTCCATGACTTGTTGATTTGTTCGCTTACATTATTCGTCTATAAAAACTTATGTCGCACTGATGATCCCTAACAAGGATGAAACACGTGTTTTCGTCTAGTCTCCAAGTCGCATCCGGTATGTATTCTTGTGGTACTCCGGTGTATTTTGTAAAGTTCGTTTTTTTGCTATCGATTCGACATAGTAAAAAGCCCGTCTGGTGGACGGACTGTGTCTGAAACCAGTCAGTGGTAAAACTAGTGGAAGAGGCAAAAAATCCAATAGTTTCCAATTGACAAAACTCTCTTATTTATATTTACCTCCACTATGGACATTAAGAATTTATTTCTCATTCTGTTAAAATAAAGTTACATTTTTGTGTCAATCAGTGTGCTCATGAAAGAAAGTTTCATCGCTTGGCGCGCCCTCTTACGATTTACGTCTAAGCTTCGTTATTATCCTAGGAGCGTAAATGGTCCATTACAGTCGTGTTAGGATGCTCGTTAAACTAGTATCATGGGTTGGTCGTAAGTAATAGTAGTTTACATAACAAGCATGTTATGATGGTGATTAAACGCGAAGATGAAGTTTGAGACGCAAGTCCCAGGCGAGTAATTTATCTGAGCGTGTAATGACCATAACATGCGAGTTCGTGTACTATACCTTACCTACGACCAACGAAAATGTCATCATAAGTATATCAGAAGTTATTAAAATTATCAAACACGAACACTTCATAACCTGAAGTTTCAAGTTTTCAACGACGTTCTACCTAAAACGTCAAAACAAATACAGTTACTAATAAGGGACTTTTCATATATCTTTTTTTTTCTAAAATAATTATATTGGATTCATTGACGTTTATATAATCCCAGCAAACACAAATCATCGGCATTGAATCGGGCCAATTTCGACAACGTCGGCAGTGTGTCGGCATCGGCGACTATACTCTGGCCCGATGTTGGCCAGATTGCGATTTTCAGTTTTCGGTCAATAATCGGCAACTGACGGAGGTCGACTACAGTCGACTTTATGTCGACACCACTTTAGGACCGACGATGGTCCGATTGGAACTTTGTTTATTCGGTCGAAAATCGGCAACTGACGATGGCCCGATTTACTGTAGTCGACTTTATGCCGAAGCTCACTTTATTTGCTTTAGGGCCGACGACGTTCCGATTGGAACTTTGTTTAATCGGAGGAGAATTGGCAACTGACGATGGCCCGATTTACTATAGTCGACATTATGCCAACGCAAACCTTATCTGCGTTCGGGCCGATGATGGTCCGATAGGAACTTTCTTTAATCGGTGGAGAATCAGCCACTGACGATGGTCCGATTTACTATAGTCGACTTTATGCCGAAGCCCACTTTATTTGCTTTAGGGCCGACGACGGTCCGATATTTCAAAACTAGAATGCGGACTTGACAAGACGGTGGTACTTCTCTACAAGAATCGCCTCTTCTGCCACCTAAACCAGCCCGACTGGTTAAGCACCTTCATTATCGAAACTTTGGAGTTTGCCAATGTCGGCCTCTTTAAGCTACCACCGACGGATCTCCGTCAATCGCCGACGTTGAACCGATTTAGAAAACCAATGTCGGACTTGAATAGTTTACCGATGTCAGGCCGAGACCAGCTTGCCTACGTTAGACCGACCAAATTAAGTAGTTATGGGCGGATGGTCGGTACCATGTGGTTAAACCATATCGGACCTTAATCGTACGGCGACGGTATGCCGATGTCAGCAAAAAGTACAATTTTCCATTGGTCCGACGACGGACCACAGTCTAACTACATCGCAAGCGGACAAAAAATACTGCTGATCCGATGTCGTAAATTGAAGACGACAAATTCGTCAATCGTGTTTGCTGAGATATTTATTGTCTTAAAAATATAGAAAAATAATTTCACACTTTTGCGTCAATTAGTGCTCTTATAAAATAGTTTCATCGCTTGTCACGCCACCTTGTGGTTTACGTCTAAGCTTTATTATTATTGAGATGGTCGTAAAATTATTATTTTTCGTTGGTCGTAGATAAAAAAAAAATATCTTGCCGCCCTAGCGCAAGTGTCTGCTTGCCGCCTCATGAAAAATTGATTTTTTTTATTCTTGCACCACTTCATTACATTCATTACACAATTAAAAAAAAACAGTTGAATAAAGAATTTATTTAAAGAAAAACATAAAATTCACTTATTGTCAATATTAAATGTAAATCATTTTGTATTCTTTTCCTTTTATTTAAATGAGAAGAGATTCTTTTTTTTTCTGTCAGTAATCTTAACTCAGGAAATGTATAGAAGTGACGTTCAAAACGGGTCATGTGATACCCATACTTTTTGGAGTCAAATAAACATCAGAATTGGCTGAACTTTGAAAGACACGGCTCGGGATCGGAGCAATTATTTGTTTTTTTGCCGAATAAGCTAAAATTTCTTTAAGGTCGTAGGGGAATTATTTTTAGCAACACTGTACGGGAAATCAATTTAATTTCAAAATTTTACGTCATTGAATTTGTTTTCCATGGCAAGGCGGAGACTTTATTTATGTTTATTCACAGTGGGACACCAGAGATTTTGTAGCACCGAGTCAAAAATTTGAGGTTAGGTTACTTATTTTGACCTTTCGCGTTCTGCGCCGCTAAAAAACCAAGTAAAATCCTAAAATAATAGAAAACCATTTATTGCAGAATTACCTGCTAAAAAAACGCTACCCAACTACGTATTAAAGTAACTTGGTAGGGTGGGTGCGCCGGTTTTTGACCAATTAACGAAAATTTTGATTTTAGAAGCAAAATTTTTAGACTTCTCGGCCATTTGAGGCAATAATATGGATACCGATGAATTCTGAATTTAATCGAGATTTCACAAAAAATATTTTTCATTTTTTCCGTTATAAAGTTAAGAAGTTAAATAATAAAAACTTAACAAATGTCATTTTTACCCCTTTTCGACCAGCACTTCCCTCGAACCGACCGCCAATATCCCACTTTTCGACTGAGGGGTGTCGAAAATAGACCCGTTCTTGACTAACGAAGAAACCGAGACTTTGACCTAGGTCGAAAAACTGGGACATCATCGACCGTTTAATTTACTACTAAAAACAGTAAATAAACTATACCGTTTATTAAAAAAAGCGTTTGTTAATTTTACAAGGTTGGCAAAAAATTCTACTTTATACCTAAAAATTTAACAAATAAACTCAAGAAAAATATCTAGGTAGGTACGTAACTAAAATACTGATTAGATCCGTATTAAAAACTTTAACAAAAAAATCCAAATAGATAATATGTATTTTATAAATAAGTCTTCTAGACCAGGCAGCACAAATAGATTTTTTTAAATAGATTTAGTTTTAACGTACATAACTAATACTTTAGATAGGTTAACAAACGGTACTTATAAGAACTAAAACTGCTTTTTCTTAAATCTTACAAACCAAAAGTTAAACAACCTTTATCTATTCTATGATAAGTCTTATAGACTAGGCACAGAGATTAATTTAATTTAACAAGCTCTAAATATTAGGTACTTAAATAACTCATGCTTTGGTTAGGTTGCAAACAGTACTTAAAGGTACTAAAAACAGTTTTTTAAATCTTACAAATTAAAACAACAATAAATAAAAAATAAATTCCTAATGAAAAATACCTATAGGTACTAATAGATATCTAAAAACCAGGTACAAATCGATTTATTTAAATTGCATTGAGCTGTATTGAAAAAATTTTCTTTTCGTTGTTGTCTTTTTCTCTCTTTAGTTCCTTTCTTCTTTTTTTGGGGTACCTGAAAAAAACGTTAATAATATAGTAGATAACTAGGCATTAAGGGAAGAAATTGAAAAAGTTCACCCGAGTATAAAGATTTCTGTGGTTTTTCACGAGTACCAAGATTAGTAGATTATTTTTTCTACTTTAAAATGTAAATTGGAAGTCTGATATTCTTATGATGCATTTTCACCAGTTTCAGTTTAAATTGGAACGGGGTGGGTTGCTGCTTTTTAATCTAAGTTGATAACTGCTTAAGTGTCTGTTTATAGGGGTGCCACTCCAACAGGTGTGTAGAAAACATCGATGTACTACCTAGTTAGTACGTCGATGGTAGAAAACCAAAATTTATGACGCGTATTTTTTATTTAAAAGAGGAACCACATTTGCTTTCCATTAGAATGGTCATCTTTTGTCGAAGAACAAATTTCTTCTGGATCTCTCCTTTTTTTTTGGGTGCCATCTGACGATCTAAAAACAAACACGCGATTTTTGCTTTGAAAATATGTAATCCTTAGGGAAATAAATTAAAAATTTAATCTCTAATTTTTTATAAAATAATGTCAACAACTCGGGGGTGTTTTTTAGTCCCTCGACAAATTATAGCCCTCCCGTCGTGGTCAGACTATAAACTCTTTGTCTCGGGATTAAAAGTACCACTTTAGTCCCTAGTTGTATAATGTACTGTTATCCTACATAATTTATTCAAAGTTATTCAAAGTGCCTGTGGTCTAAAAACAGACTAGTTTCTCGACCACCAAAATAGCAAATAAAATAATATGGACGAGGAGCAGACTTATTCCTCGACTAGTAAAATAGCCTTTAAAATATTAGGGGGCAAGAAACAAGCCATTTCTCGACCACCTAACTCAAAAGTAGTCGAACAACAGGCCGGTTTTTCGACCACCTAAAATTTACCATATTTTAAAGCTTCTTATTTCTTAAACTACGTCAAAAAGGGGTAGTCGGAAACCGGACTTAAGATTCTTCGCAATCGGAAGATCTAATTGTGCTAAAACCATTTGGTCGAAAAACGGATTTTGGATTTTTTCATATTCCGGTTATCCGACTACCTTTATTTTTCAAAAAAAAATACAAATTCACCAAAAAAAATATGTGTGTCTGATTAAAAAATCATGTTTGTATATAAAAAACACAAGAAATTATAATAAAATACTAATCTCTATTACTTACCCGCTATTTTCACCGACACTGCACACTAGTAAAAAACTACTAAAATCGAATTTTTCAAATTAACGTCTACACGTCTCGATAAAACAGCCTATACTGACGTTATTTTAGGAGGTAGGACTGTCATTTTTATTTGGGCGGTGCAGAGCGCATTAAAGAATGTATGGAAATGATTCATATGGTTCCTGGTTTCTTATTTTTGGGCAAAAACCCTGAAAATAGTCGAAAACCGGCTCTGGTCGGGTAACCGGCGCACCCACCCTATAAAGTTTAAGGTTGCATTTACAGGTGCATTTATAATTGAATTGGAAACACTCCCGCTAACTGATACCGACAACAGGTTAACTTCAAAGCATGCAGATTTAAAAATCGGCTACTGGCGCTAGATGAAATAAATGTATTCTATTTTAAACAGGAGCGTCAACGATTAGCAAGTGTCTTTCCAAACATTGAGCTTTACTGACCTGTTTTGTTAGTACTCAAGTATCCGTGTGTTTTTGAAACTGAGGTTCTAAAATCTATCCTTTGCACTCCAAGATTTCACTAGTACACTCGCACAACTATGCCGCAATAATTTAAATTAAAAAAAAAATGGTTGAATCAAAATAAAAACAAAATTATGTGGGGTTGTGGGCGCCGAATGTTTCTATGCGAATTCCTGGTAATCCCAGCGAGCCAGTAAAGTTCTCTTGGTTCTTTGATTGACTCGGGGTAATGCCCGCGCAGCCTTTTTCAGCGGGCGACCGCAACCGCGGAATGGTTTCATATTTGTTTTAGAACAATGTTTTTGAAAACACATTTTTGAAAGATAAACATAACCTCGAATGCTTTTCTGTCAGAAAACGTAAAAATACTCTTTTGTTCCACTGCGGCCCGATTTAAAGTTTGTTGACAAAACACCTGCAATTACCAAGGAATCGTATAAATTCTGCGATCTGTCTGCCAACACTTGAACTGCGTGTGTCTCCCAGATTCTATGAAGTGTTATTGATTGATCAGTTTTCTTTTCCAGAGTGCACAGGCTTTTAGAAAAAAGGAAACTTAGTTTTTATTTTCGCTAAAGCAAGGAAATACAAAACGGAAAAATGTAATCCAGAGGAAATTGTGATTCTTTCTCTATTTTTTTTTGTAAATCGTGTTTGTTCTAAACCGCAATTATTTTGAAGCATTTGGGATAGATAACATCACCAGAGCTTTTATTTTGAAGAAAAAATAAAAAAGCATTTAAAAATGATCACCCCTGAAAAATTTCAGCTAATTCTGATATTTAGTTTTCCCTATGCACTCTGGCAAAAGATTAAAAAATTAAAGAACAGGGCGTTGCCAGTTGTACTTTTTTTCTAAAAATCTGTTTGAATATTTCGAATTGATGGCCTCAGAAAAAAATTTTAGCTTATTGGCAACGTTTCGGTTTATAGTTAGGATAAATATAATTCGAAACGTTGCCCTAAAATAATCCGAAGACCAAAACCAAAAAAATTAAATGTTAAAGGACTACACCCGGAGCTAATGGAGAATGTCTTTGGTTGGGATTTTGTTTAAATTTTTTTTTGATGTAGATATCGATGCCCTAGTAAAAAGTTATTATAGCCACAATGTCCTCCCGCCAATAGTTTCCGAGATACAGAGGTCCAAATTTTAAGTTTTTGGTTTTTATGCATTTTTCACAAAAACTATTTAGAGGTCAATTTTACCCATTGACTTGTATACTCCAGCCTCTGGCTGCATTACGATATTATTGCTTGATATACATTAAACGTTAAGCCAGGAGTGTAGGTAACCATCCGTAGTCCAAAAATTAACGCAGTGACGGTTTGTTACATTTAGTGGCGTTCGAAATATAGAAATTGGCAAAAAAATTTACTTCAGAAATCGTATTTTTACAAAATTAGTTTAAAAAAAACAAACGGTGGAATTTTCTTAATTTTTTGCTCTGTTTTAGCCAACTCCTCATGAAACCAGAATATGTATACAAGTTTAAACTAGGATAATCCAGTTTTCTACAAAATGGTTTAAAACCCTAAACTTTCAAAGATTTTTTTGTGTCGACTATGTAAGATTTTGTTGGTATTTAAAGGCAGATACAGTGGCGTGCAATATTTTATCGGGTAAAACATTAATAATACAAATGTTAATATATATTTTACATGGTCAGTGAAACAGAAGCAAACATTGTTGTATGTATTTTAAAAAAAACAAATCTTCCAAAGTTCAGAGTTTTAAATAATTTTGAGAAAAACTAATTTAAACATGTATACATATTCCGGTTTCATGAAGAGTTGGATAAAACAGATCAAAAAATATAAAAAAATTCCACCATTTGCTTTTTTAAGCCTAATTTTGTAAAAAAACGATTTTTGAAGAAAAGTTTTTGGCCAATTTTTATGATTCGAACGCCACTAAATGTAACAAACCGTCACTGCGTTCATTTTTGGACTACGGAGGGTTACCTACACTCCTGGCCTAACGTTTAATGTATAACAAGAAATAATATCATAATGCAGCCAGAGGCTGGAGTATACAAGTCAATGGGTAAAATTGACCTCTAAATGATTTTTGTGAAAAACCAAAAACTTAACCTCTGTATCTCGCAAACTATTGGCTGGAGGGCATTCTGGCTATGATTACTTTTTATTAGGGCATCGAGATTTACAACATTCTAAAATTTAAACATAATCCCACCGAAAGCCATTCTCCATTAGCTCCGGGCGGGATCCTTTATTCCAAGCGTGACATTGCCTTCAATGTATTTTTAATTACTACGTTTTTACGATTCGTATTGAAAACCTATTCAGTTCCTTGTAAGAACGTAGTAAATGTTTAAAATGACGAGCTAGCGGGGTTGCCCACATAATTAGTTTAGGAACTCCTTTCGATCGTTTCTCCATCCCCTCGTATTTTTGTATTTTCCTCTCAATGACTACGTTTATACGAACCTAAAACCGGTTTTATACAGGATGATTCACGAGGAATGGGACATAGTTAAACCATAGGCACTATGGACTAAGCCCATTCACTATCTGGTAATAAAATTTACCTGGTGTCCTTTTTAACGGATATACAGGGTGATTTATCTTTTTCTTTTATGTGTCTATTTTCCATTGTTTTATTTCTAGAAAAATAAAAAGAAAAAGAAATGTCTGCGTCTTTTTTTTTACTTTTAATAAAAGAGCATCTAAACTTTACTAAAATATGTGATGCGTCTATTTCTGACGTTATGCTGTAATATTATGTACCGAAAGATAATAATTAAATAAAATCATAAATCCGGACCTGGATTTTTTTTTACTTTGTTTAAAAAAATACTTAAACTTTATTAAAATACACCCTTTTTATAATTTTTGTGTCAATTTGATGATTTGTATTTAAAATTATGCTGTTAAGTCTATGTTACCGTAAGACACCAGGTAAATTTACACATTTTTTTAAAAACAATTTTTTTATAGCAAAAATAAAAAGTTGTGCATTATTTTTTTTTCTTTGGTAATTAGTAATAATTCTGGGCTTTTTGGAAAAAATTAGAAAATGTACTCGTTGTAAGTTAAAGAGTGTTATTTTTAAGTCAGAATTATAAATGAGAAAAAACCAAGTCCGGACCTGAAAATTTAAAATTTTTGAAAACATATATATTATTCTTCAGGAATGTAATGAGCATGCAAAATTTCATAATTTTTGGCTGCCTAGTTTTTCAGATATTAAAAAGAACAGTTTCCGCATATTTTGATAAATCACCCTGTATATCCGTTAAAACGCCATCAGATAAATTTTATTACCAGATATGGAATTGGCGTAGTCCATATTGAATATGGTTTGACTATGTCCCATTCGTTGTTAATCATACTAAAGCACGATTTTTAATAAAAATCCGTCTGGAAAGTCTGGAAATGGATTCAAGATATCATGGAGACAGGAGTCGGCCACACACCCAACGATATATGCCTAACAGCAATACTATGTTCAAGTGACCAATATTTTACATAAACCCTTAGCCGAGAGCTGTTACACGCTGAGGTCGTAAAGCTGTTTTTGACCGAGGTACAACAGTTTATGCACGATGAGCATGTCTTCATTTTAATATTTTATTACTTAAAAATTTATAATTTTGTTATAACATTATACAGAGTGTCCCAAATTCGATGCTGCGGTAGCAGATACGAAAAGGTTTAAATTAGGGCAAAGTTGCGCAATTTGACGCTTTGCTCAAAACCAAAAAAAAAGTTTACAAATTCCGGGTACTTCCAGAGATAAGCGAAAAAAACCGAAATCTTAATTTTTAGTTTTTATTTTTCTGCGCCCTTATTCTTAAAGCTGTCAAAAATCGCTTAAAACTATCTGGAGGCACTTTTTTAAGATCTATCTAGTGAAAGGTCCATTTTCGACATTTGACATTTCAGTGTGACAGGAGCACTGTTAAGTTAATTTTTTCTCCTGCCGTTTGGTTCATAAAGAATCACAGATATTTTACAATCTTATTTTGACAAGTAGCTGAAGTTTTTAATTAATTGACCATCATCAGCCCAAATTCAAAGATTAAAAAACACAGAAAAAAACGTATTCTTAAAACATTAGGTAAAGTTATTTCCAAAATATCTTGAGTAAGTTAAAATCAAAAATTAATTTTGGTCAATAAACCCAAAACGTCAGGTAACTTGCAAAATGTTCTCTGTTATCCTTTATGAACTAAACGGCAGGAGAAAAAAAGGATGTGTCCATAAGAAAAAATAAACTTGACAGTGCTCCTGTCATACTGAAATGTCAAGTCTCAAAAACGGACCTCTCACTAGGTAGATCCTAGAAAAGTGCCTGTAGAAAGTTTTAAGCGTTTTTTGCCAGTTTTAAGAATAAGGGCGCAGAAAAATAAGAACTAAAAATGAAGATTTCGGTTTTTTCCGTCTATCTCCGGAACTATCCGGAATTTGTAAACTTTTTTTTGTTTTGAGCATCAAATTGCGCAACTTTGCGCTAATTTAAACCTTTTCGTATCTTCTTCCGATGGTGAGCATCGAATTTGAATTAGTCAAAACTACTTCCAAATATAAACTTGACAAGTCACTTAAAACAAACGATTGCACGGGACAACTATAGTCATTTTAGAACAAGGACATAAAAGTCGCCTTGGAGTGTTAAATTTCTACTTCAAGCTTGAAAATGCGGGCATTAAAGTACACTTTTACCAAACGGTCGTAAAAATATATACGTACTTACCTGCTATGGAAACCACTTGTAAGAAAGTAGGACTTACTTGTCTAAAAATGCACTTTATATATTCATACTTACTTTAATTTAAAAATATTACTAAGTTTTAGGTAAGTATTTGCAACAAAAATGTTTTTCAAATAAACCAAATTGGCTACCCATATAAAAACCATTTTCGAATATTTCGTGCTTATTCGATAACAAGTAAAATTAAAAATTTTTAACATTCCTCTTGCTACTTCAGTCGTCACAAGTTTCAAAGTGCAGGTCCTGTATTCCTGAATTGCCAGAAAATGTTGTGGCTTGGGAAACGGGTGTGGATAACAAAAAGTGACGACGAAAATATGCACAATGTATAAAAGTGTGAAAAGAAGAAGAAGAGCGATTCCTTCCCACAACGTCAAGAATATGAGACCAACTTAATTGGTCCGACCGATAAGGAGGCGAATACCGCTTCCCTAAGTTGGATTTATCTCCCTATATATACCCTGTAAAAAATGAAATTTTTATTTACTCAAAAGTCTTTGAGTTAAAAAATATCTTACTGAAAATTCAGTTAAAGTCACTAAAAATAGTGTAAGGTAACTCAGAATTGTGTGAAATGTTAATGACATTAACAAGTTCAAACATTGTGTCAATGGTGTCCACACAAATTCAGTTTAAATGTCAAAAAATTTCACTCAATTTTTCGAGGACTTATTTTAACGAAATTTTTGTAAAAACGAGTCTACGAAATATTGAGTTAAATTTTTCGATATTTACACTCAATTATTGTGATAATTATTGACACAATGTTTGAAGTTGTCAATGTCATAAACGTTTCACACAATTAAAAGTTAACATACACTATTGTAAGTGACGGAGCCAGGGGAGTTTTGGGGGTTAAACCCTCCCCCCCACGAGTTCCAACCCAATCTACAATAAATTAATCATAATCAAGGGCCTCAGGGAGAGCTATAGCTCCTCCACTTTTTTAACCCACCTCTTCTTCTATTTTATTTCAAAACTTTCGCCTGCGGCGCTATACCAATACTAAATATTGTTACAGTTTTGTTTAATTTTAAGCAATTTTTTTGTCAACAACATTTGAAACGGGTAAAAAAAAGCATTTTAGTGTAATGTTTTCAAAATTTTTGCCTGCGGCGCATTTAAGGGTTTAAAAAAAAATGCAAATGAAACTTGCTTTTTAAAATAAGTATTTTTGTTGGGTATACACTAACTCAATATTAAACAGCCCTTCTCCCCTCCCTTTAGTTTAAGAACTCAAGCAATAGGCACCTTCCATAGGTAAGTAGTTGATTTTTTTTAAATGATGAAACCCATACCAGATTCGATTTCTGGCTACGCCACTGCCATTAATCACATGAAATAAAAATTTCCCAGAAAAAATGAAGTCAAGATTAAAGAGGGAATTTTTTGTGACTCCAAATAAGAAATCTTTTCGTGAATTCTGGATTTGACGCTGTGATTGAGAGAAAAGAAAAAACGCATGGAAGCCTTTAGAGTAGTGGTTACCAAATTCTTGGGAAATAAAAGAGCAGAAAATTATTCAGAGTTTGTAAACAAACTTTTACAATTATATGAAAATATGGGATGTAATATGTCCTTAAAAATACACTTTCTACACTCTTACTTGGACTACTGCCCCGAAAACTGTGAAGCTGTGAGTGACGAACATAGAGAGCAGTTTGGATGCTTAACCAGAGGCTGTGAATAACAGTAGGTAACTTAAAAATACATAAAGAAGTGAATAGTTTAATTTGTCATTATTTTAATTAACTATAAGTTATTTAGATTTAATATTAGACTAATCATTAAGTATATAGTAGTTCTTATAATATTGGGGTTATATTATTACTTAAAAACAATGTCATACTAAAATTCTCAAATGGCGTGTCTATTTTTTATTTACGACCTAACAAAATTTTTCAAAAAACATTTTGGCTCTATTTCAGTCATAATCAATCGAAAAACTCTATTTTTACCCACGACTTTAAAAAAAAAATAAAATTTGTTGCCTAGTGAAATCTTAAAGTTTATAGACTAGACTTGGACAAACTATTAGTTCATCAAAGATTCAAGTGCTCATTTTTATCCGCTACTTATATTTCGATGATTTGTTCTAATCAAAAATATATCGAAGGTTATTTAAAATGAAAATTTTAAATTTGAGTAAAGTAAAAACAAAAGCTTAATAAAGGTCATTTTGATTGGTGCCGTATGGAAATTTAATTTTGTCTTAGATTGCAAATGCTGCAATTTTTATAGCAAAAGGCATTTTATTTTTGCATTTAAATAGTATCTAATATTATAGAATAATGTATTGATGTTTTACACAATACAATATTGTTTACCCATGTTAGTAACGCCTTAAAAAATTAAATAAAATGAATTGCTACAAATTAAGTGTGGTTTAAAAATATCATTTAAAAAATAGACAGATAAATTACTTAACAAAGTCACATTTTCACCCACAGTAAAATAATAAAATGGCAAATAATCGTTTAAGTTAACTTAACTAAAATTTATATTTCAAATATTCTTCGAATGAGTAGAAAGCATTTTCCAATAATGTTTTTTTTTTTTATTTTAGTTTTAAAAGCTTTTGACGGTAATATTTTAATATATTGAAGCAACACATTGAAAAACTAAACGCTTCAGTATCTCGTGGAGTTGTTACATCTTTTTAGTCTAGTCTGGTCTTAAATTTTTAACTCGTGTTTTATAGTTGTGCAAATCCTTGTGAGTTTCGTACAAGCTTAGGTTTGATTTTAAGTAGACTAAGCTATGTAATATATAAGTGAAGAAATTGTCAAAATGTTTTCGGTTTTAAAAGTTCCCTTGCAATTGTCTCGATATCTTAAATCAGCCACAATACGAACTGCCCGTCTTTGAGCATTGAATTAGTGGCCTCAGGTGCATCCATACTATAGCAGAGCATAATCAACCCTACTCTGATACAAAGTAAAATAGGCATGTTTGAGCAGTCTTGAAAAAGCAAGGACGACTATATCTGTGCTTGGCTTCCGACAGACCAGCTGAACGTGGGTTTTTCACAAAAGCTGTCAGTCAAAAATCACGCCGAGATATTTGACAAGGCTATGCTCATCCAAGGTACCTCAGTTAAGTATAGCAAATTGAATAAAACAAAATTAAAACTTCTGGGGATTAGGTTTTTATTCACCCTCTTAAAACCACCAAAAAATGCTCTACAGGGTGAGGGGTAACTTAAGCCTCAAACCCCCGTCCTCCTGCGCACGATAACACGGTATGCCAGCGCGCAGGGTCTTGCTTTTCTCTCTCGCACAATGTGACGTCATGTTGGAATCATAATTTGAAATGTTCGATATCAAGTGTATGGTTTATATGGTCTTTTATTTAGAAATATAGAATATTTTGTAACCTACTTTATTTGGCAAATGTAATATGTGAAATTACATTTTTTAATACATATATACACATATTTTTATTGAATTTATCAGTTAAAATCTCACGTAAAGCAGGGAGTAATTTACGACGAAGATAAGGCTTGCCCTGTTGAGTAAAATCAGAGCTTTTAAGTATGATCAAAATGATTGGATTTAAAAATATTATTTGAAAGATTAAACAACCTATATGTATACTGGGTGAATTTCGAGTTCAGACACACAACAGAGCAGCGGCGCACCAAGAGGGGGGTTGGGGTTAACCCCCCCCCACGAAAAGCCTGGTTATTGTCATTTTTAATTCAAATTAAGTTTTTTTTATTTATCCTCAAGCCCCCCCAAGTCAATTCCTTGGTGCGCGCCACTGTGTGAATTATGACATTTTCCATTGTTCACATTTTCATTTTTGCACATCTTTAATTATTACTGAGTTTTAATTTAAAAAAAAAGCTGAAATATTGTTTGTCTATTCGATTTCTAGATGCTGTTGAAAAAAATGCCTCAACTTAAAACAGATAAAAGACAATATCTAGGTAAATAAAAATGCTCTAGTTTGTTATAAAAATCCACAATATAGATAACTTCTATTAAATATATGGAATTGGAGAGAAATGAAAAACGTTAAAAATAATTACACTAATAATTTATTAATATCAAACTTTAATCAGGAATTAGGTACATATATTAAACTGTAAATAAGTATATCCCTGTAAACAAACAATTCTGATTCCAGCATACCGTGTTAGGTGTATCGTGATACCTACGAAACAGAGGCGCAAAGTGAACCGAAGTGGGTCGCAGGCTCAAGTTTGCGATACATGTCGGCCGGCTTTGCGCCTCTGTTCCGTAGGTATATTACTTTACGATTTAACCACCCCTTCTTAACCCAATTTTTGCGATATGAGGTTTCAAAGGTGGGCTTCAAAAAAATGATGAATGATGCTTTTTACGGCCAAAAGACGATTTCAAAAACATTGGCTAACCTTTGCTGGTTGGCACACAATTTTGTTACAAAAAGCCGAAAAACTACCTATTACACTGTTCTGGACTTTCATTTTCATTAAAAACAACGTCACGTTAATGGATACTGGGAAATTCGAAAGTTAATTATTTAAAAATATATTTTGTCACGCATTTTGGTTATCAAACAAATAGGCGCTACATAGGAAAAATAGAGGAAAAAATTAGAACCCACAATTTTTTTTCATTAACAAGCTTAGGTAGGTCTACCATTTAACATTCTAAAAAACCTCATTCCCAGCTCCTCGGGATCTGTCAATTCTAATCTCCAAAGAACTCCAAAAAAGCGTTTTTCTTGGATAACTCCTAAACGGTGATAGACTGTCAAAAGTGACAAATATGTAAAATGTTGCAAAATTAGGGGAATTTAATTGTCTATCGATAAGTAAATAGTGATAGTGTAGCTTAAACCACTCCTTCTACCAGAAAAGTTAGAAAAACCGAAACAAAAATTATGCCAATTTGAACAATTTCTTGCATATTCCTTTTTAGTATTTTCATCGAGATTTCTCAACCTACAAGTACCAAACTTGGTAGCGTCGATTCAAGAGCAATGACTTAAATTTTGTCAGAAAATTATATTTTTCCAGTGGCGTAGTCCGATTTTCTTAACTAGAAAATTTCAAAAACTATTTGATACGCCACTGTTACTGACATATACAAAAAAAGGCCCCGCTTTTCACTCGATCTTATAATAGATAAAATTGCATTTCCAACGACACCCTCCGCTTGTATTTGCTGCTTCTAGTAATAAACTAAGAATTTTTTAGTCATATTTTTTTTAGAAAATTCATTAAATGCAAGAGCCCTACTCTTCTAATACCAATTATGACTTTACTAAATTCTTATTTTATTACTAGAAGCGGAAGGTGTCGTTGGAAATGCAATTTTATCTAGTATGTATAAAATCCAGTGAAAAGCGGGGTCTTTATATTTATATGGCAGTAACAGTGGCGTATTACAGAGATTTGGTACATTTTAAAATTTTCTAGTTGAGAAAATCGGACTACGTCACTGGAAAAATAGAATTTTTTGATGTAATTTAAATCAATTCTGCCAAGTTTGGCAGCCGTAGGTTGAGAAATATTGATGAAAATGCAAGAAAGAGATTTGCAAGAAATTGTTTAAATTGGCATTATTTTTGCTTGGGTTTCTTCAATTTTTCAGGTAGAAGGAGAGAAGGAGTGATTTAAGCTACACTGTCACTATTTACTTATTGATAGAGAATTAAATTTGCAACATTTTTCCTATTTGTCACTTTTGACAGTCCATCGCCGTTTAGGAGTTATCCAAGAAAAACGCTTTTTTGGAGTTTTATGGAGGTTAGAAACAACAGTTACCGAGGGGCAGGAATGGGAACTTTTAATATGTTAAACTCTGGACTTTCCTAAGCTTGTTATTGAAAGAAAATTTTGGGTTCTAATTTTTTCCTCTATTCAAGAAATTTATGTCTAAATTGCCTATCCTAGCAACCAGTCACGTCACTTCACGTGCATTTGACGTGTTATTTGGGACTATCATTCAATGTGACGTAAGCAACGTCGAACTTACGTCGAAATTTGGGTTTCACGAAACCAAAGACACAAGTCACACGAATTGGGATTAACATTTGCATAAATGACATCGAATTTTAAGCTTTCAAGCAACCAGAGATATACAAGTAACATTTTTCTTACATCTGACGCAATAATTGGTATTTTATTTTATGGAAACCCATATCCCCGTCAAAAACTCACTCACTAGGCATCGGCCACAGGAGTACCTAATGAAAGTATTTGAAGTATAACTGTTTGACTCGAAGTTGACCACAAGGGCGTAAAAGTATCATTTTACGCCTTAATTTGCGGTAATTAATATATTATAAACCGCCTTTTTAGACTAATATGTCATTAGTGTTACGTCAAATTCACGTAAATTAATTCACGTCAAATTCAGGTGACTAAAGTCACGTCAAAAAGCGGGTCAAACCCACGTGATACAGACGTCGAAGAGGCGTCGCAAAAATCACGTGATTGGTCGAATTTTTGACTTCTTCTCGACGTGATATAGACGTATGCATTCCAAACAGTTTTTTGACACTGACAATTTCAGCCGCCATATTGAAATTGGTCCGTAGAATTTGGAATGTGTAGTTAGCACCATAAATCAGAAGATATTTTGGGTATCATATACATATAACACCTGTATCTACTAATGTCTTCAATTATTTTAGTGTCGCTACTTTTAAAATTTTAACATTTTCTTTAAAAAAATTTATTCCACAGAATTATGTAGTAAATATCTATTTTATATAAAAAAAAAAGAAAAGTATTTCTTAAGTTTCTGTATTTTCTCATTATCAAAACTCCATTCCCAAAAATCACAAAATTCGTTTTGTACAAAGTACAATAGTAATAAACAAATATTTCTAATGAAAAAGTATTATCATGACGAGTTCTGCACTATATCAAACTTACTTCCAGCAAAATCTAACCAAAGCCACCGGTCGTGTAAAGTATGAGAGAACATTTAAAACATGTCAACTTTTACTAATTTAACATGACAGCTTTGATATAAATTCTAAAATATCCACCAAATGAGTATTTGATGATTTTTAGTTTTATATTTTATCAAAAATGAGTTACTAAGGTTCCAAAACTAAATCGACGAAAAAAAAGTTGTATGTCGGTCTGTTGTCTGTCTGTATACACGATAACTCA
Organism: Oxystoma pomonae; assembly: GCA_963921995.1. NCBI lineage: Eukaryota > Metazoa > Arthropoda > Insecta > Coleoptera > Brentidae > Oxystoma > Oxystoma pomonae. The sequence goes on along the minus strand of OY998166.1, from coordinate 84,147,470 downwards.
AGAACCCCTTAATCAATTTTAAAGAAATTTGGTACAAAAATCCTCTATCAGCTGGCCACGAACTAATTAACTTTTGGGTAGGGTGGTGGGGAGTTGAAGGCGAGAAAAAGGGGATAAAATATTTAACAAAATTGTAACTTTGGAACAAAAGCAAGTAGCGATATACGGTTTTCAGATTTAATTTTCCATGAATATAGACTACTAATTTTGTTATAAAGTCCAAATTCGCAGGAGCTTTAGTTTCCGAGTTATTTGAAAAAACGTAAAAATATATAAAAAAATAATAAATTTAGAAGTAAAGCAGCTATTGATATGCGGTTTTCAGATATTGGTTTTCGTAAATATTACACAAAAAAAAAAGGTTCAAATCTTTCAAAGCTACAGTTTTCGAGATATTTTCAGGTCCTTTCAACATAAAATAATTCATTGTATGGTGGACGATCCGTGCTTTCTAGCACCAATTTTTTAAAATTACTTCATCACTGCCTTTTTATTTATAAAAACATATTTTGAAAGTATATAAAGGCATACCTATCCAATGAGTTCTGCCAAAGATATTTACGCGCAAAATAAGTTACAAAATTTGGGGCTCACCCGGTATTCCGTAGTGGAGACAAAGGGTGTTTAAAAATCTCTTGCAAGTAGCACTTTATATTTTATAAAGGTTTTAACGATCTTTATAAAAACCAAAAAATTCTTTAAAATAGCTGTTGAAACCCCCATAAAACCAAAATCCGTACCACTGAGTAAAAGTGTATTAGTCCAAAATGACTAATTTCAGGTTTTTGACATAGCTAGATTCAAATTTTCCACATAAAATTAAATATAAAATAGTTTTGAAATTAGTTTTTCCGTAAAATGTATCTTTTATGATTTAATACACTTTTGCTTTGAGATACAAAAAAAAATTAAAGAAAATTTGGTTCAGGGTGGAAAACTATCAAACAAAAACTAAATTTTAAGAAGCAGAAATCTCTTGGCAGAGTAACTACCAAGAAGTCATACCTTCCACATTTTCTTGTCAAATTCTTCAATATTTAAATCAACCAATAGAAATAAAGCCGGCTTTCTGGAAAATGTCACCCTTAAATAAATAAAAATATACTTGCTTAGACGTTGGTATATCTCATCATTAGAACCATAGAACCAATTAAAACACAGAACCAAGGAACCTATAAAATCACAGTTGCATAAACATGCGATTTTATCTAGCACCTCGAAAAACCTATTCAAATATCGCAACTGTTCATTATTACTGATATTTTCGTATACGAACAAAAATGAATTGATTTTCCTTGCATATTCTGCGCAAGTGTATAAGTTACGTGCATTTCGACGAGGAGTGCTTGAACCGCGGAAAAAGGGAAACACGATGGAATAAAGTTTTCCCTTTTAAGAGCCTCGTTTACAACAAGTCTAGCGTAGTTGTACCTACTTTTGTAAACTAGTAAACCGACCATGCGGATTAAATTGAACCATTTCCTTTGTGAAAGATCCAAAAACTGACGTATGTGCACCCCAACTTTCTTGTTTTGCAAAATTTTAGAAACTGAAAAGTATAACTATATTCTGGCTCTATCTTTTTATAAATCCTGCTGAGACGCTAGCGATGATAGAAAGATGAGATCTAGCAGTATATCACCATAAGGAGGGGGTGTAAAACTGGCGGTAGACAATGTAAATACAGGGTGTTTCAAATTCAATGCCCACCATGGAGATCTCCTAAACGGTAAATTAGGGCAAAGTTGCGCAATTTGAATCTTTGCTCAAAAAAAAAAAAAAAGTTTACAAATTCCGGATAGTTCCGGAGATCGGCGAAAAAAACCGAAATCTTCATTTTTAGTTTTTATTTTTCTGCGCCCTTATTCTTAAAGCTGTCAAAAAACGCATAAAACTTTCCACAGGCACTTTTTTAAGTGTGTAGAATAGGTTCTATATTTAGAGGAAATTTGAGCAAACGTAAAATTAAAACGTAAAAGTAGTAAAAGTAAAAGTAAAACGAATTTTATGAGTGGTACTTCGTTGAACGTGAAATAGCATGTGCTTTCTTACTTTTATTAAAAAAAATTACAGGGTGGTAAAAAAAAGTTGCAGCTCTGTTTTAAAAAATATGATTTTGAATTTTTTCCGCCATCTTGAATTTTTGGCATATGACGGTTTTTTTCAAAAAGTTATAAAATCTATTTAATGACCTTTCCAAAAAGCTAATATTTATAAAAATCGATTAAAAAACAAAAAAGTTATTAGAAAATCAAAACAGTCCAAAATTTTAAAGTCCACCCCATATTTACCAAACAGTTTAAATATTCCTGTCTGTAACAAAGAGGTGTCAGACAAAATTATGCCCTCTTAGAGAAAAAATGTATTTAGGAGGCACGTGTATTAGTCAAGAGTTTAAAAAGTGTCTATGAAGACCTATTTGCCAGGTTTAAAAGCCCCTCCCCACTACTACTACTACTACTTTTACGGAACTGTGCTTTTTTACTTCGGTACAATTATTTTTTTATTAAATTTATGTGATATAAAAATCATACAAAAATTATTTTCAAGATGTATAGAAGGATGTAAATGTAGAGAACATACAACTGATATCTTTTTAACATAAAAAATTTTTACATTTGTAGAACTGTTTGTACTGTACAGGGTGGTCCAAATTCGAGGGGCCTCTATAGCTTTGGTCTTTTGCAGCATAGTTAGCTCAAAACTAATATACAGGTTACTAAAAACTAAAAACCGCATTGCGATATGTCAAAGCGTTTCTGAGCTACAGGGTGATTCTCAAAAATGTGCGTTTCTAAAAACCCTCTACAACTTTTTTATTTATAAAGATAGAGATTTTCATTAAAAACATTTTTTGAAGATTTTTTAAGGACAAATCTACCTGTTTCACCGATTTTGTCTTAAAGCCTTTAGTTCACGAGATATAACACAAAGTTACATTTTTTTAAATGGAATACTTCAATTTAAAAAAAAGAATTAGTTTTGTAATAAAATTTCCTGTTAAACGATTTTTATTAAGTAGTTAAACAGATATCTGTAATTTTTAATAATTACCATAGTAGGCTTTGTTTAACTCTGACCTATGCAGTTTTAGGGTACCTATCTAGGTAGCTATGATCAAATAAAACGGGCCCAAGTGTCAAAAGTGTCGTCTTCGTCAAAATATAAAAATGTTTGGAAACTTTGACAGACGGCGTTAAATCTATATTTCCAGAGATATCCGGAAAGAAGGCAACCTAGCTCAAAAATATTTTTGAAGTTAAAACGTCATCTACAAGGATACGGGTCCTTTACAAAACCGCGGCCTAGGACGTATAGAGCCTAGCCAGAGATAGAGAGTTGGAAGAACGAACGGTTCTAGGAGAAATAGAAATTAACCCGAATACTTCCACCAGGACTATGGAGAAAAACACTGGAATTCCACGCAGCAATGCCGTTCGAGTGCTTAAAAACACAAGTTTGGGCTCTATCGACCCTGACGGGTGCACCAATTTTGCTCCAAGACGTGCATTTTGCAGGTGGTACCTAAATAAAAGCCAAGAAGATCCCGATTTTGTCGAAAAAGTTATTTGGACGGATGAGGCAACGATTTCCAGTAATGGAATATTCACCAGATATAACTGCTATTACTGGAAACAACAAAATCCCCATATTATGGTGGAGCAAGCGAATCAGGGAAGGTTCAGTTTTAAGATATGGGTGGGCATCTACAGAGGACATATTATAGGGCCATATATTTGTGATGGAAATTTAAATGCCGAAAGATACCAACAAATTTTAGAAGAGCAGGTGATTCCGTTTATCGACAATTTGCCACTTCAGCAAAATAATGAGCTATACTTTCAACATGACGGTGCACCTCCTCAAAATGCACGAGACATTACTAATTTGCTAAATATTGTGTTTGCCGAAAACTGGATCTATCTAGGTCTCCAGACCTGACCCCTTACGACTTCTTTTTGTGGGGGAGTGTCAAAGACCTTGTATTTTGAAATCGCCCAACTACTAGAATGGAATTGGAAGAGGCCCTTCGTACTGCATTCAGGCAGCTTCTTGCGGTAGAACTTCTTAATGTAGAAAATAGCGTCAAAAGAAAATGTAGGATATGTTTACAAGAAAACAGCCGTCAATTTGAGCATGTGTTTTAGAATTAAAGAAAGTTGTTAGATGTAGATTTTAGGTGTTACATAGTTTAATTAATAAAAATTTTAAATAAAAACTTTTAATAATTTTATTTTTGTTTATTATTTTAGGGTTGGTAATTATAGTAAACTAGAAGTTAAATTTCGAGGTTGCTGTGTCCCCTCGTGTCGTAGCCAACTTGATTTTGTATGAAAAAAAAATAAAAAATTTTTTACACATTTGGGGCGCAATATGCAAATATCTTTTAAACTATTTAATAAAAATAGGTGTATGGCACATCGTTCGACAGGAAATTTTATTAGAAAACTTATTTTTTAGAAAAATTGGGGGTATCCCATTTAAAGAAATATATCTTTGTGTGATATCTCGGGAACTAAAGGCTTTAAGAGAAAATCGGTAAAACAGGTAGATTTATCTTTAAAAAATCTTTAAAAAATGTTTTTAATGAAAATCTCTATCTTTACAAATAAAAAAGTTGTAGAAGGCCTTTAAAATCGCACATTTTTGAGAATCACCCTGTAGCTCAGAAATGCTTTGACATATAGCAATGCGGTTTTTAGTTTTCGACTTCTCTTGAAAATCGAGCCCATAACATGTATATTAGTTTTGGGCTAACTATGCTGCAAAAACCCAAAGCTATAGAGGCCCCTCGAATTTGGACCACCCTACAAATATATCTCTTGCTTTCAAAACTTTTCGTTCGCCGTGTTTCATCAATTAGTAAAATCAGTAAAAAAATTAAAGTAAAGTTTCATTCACAACAAAGCACAAAAAATGAGGTTAGAAAAATATAAATATTAATCACGTGACTATTTTAACCCGTGTTGATTGGTTTAGCGCTGGTGGCTACTAAATTGCTACGAATTTCGCAACGGCATGAACCAAAAAAGTTGGACTTGGACGATCTCTGCCGGCGTCGAACGGAAGATATGAATGGAAATATTTATTTCCTTTTGTTTATGTTGAACGGAAGACGGTCAACGGCATCGGCATCGGCAAACGTCAAGTTTATGAATCCCGCTTTATGTACTTGACACCCAAAGTTATTAATATTATTTCAGACTCATTAAAAGAGTTTCCATAAAAAGTATTTAAAAGGAAACTAAAGGATTTTCTTTTTGAATAATACTAAAGTTCATATTCTATTTATAAGGAAATACCAGATTATATCTTTATCAATTATAATTATATAAATTTCAAAATTTTTAAATTATTTAAAATTGCCGACTTATTATTATTGTTTGTCACTTTATATATTTTTTTGTGTTTATAAAAGTTTTTATTTTTTTTGAAATAGACACAAGATTGATTTCTTTGTTTTTTGAATTACACCAAAAAACCTGATTTTTTGTTAAATACAAAATGTAATGTTATAGACTTGTATAAAAAAAAGTTTTTAATAAATTAAATAAAAAAAAATATAAAAATATTTTTTTTATTCCTCCCTTAAACTCGATTTTACTCATTGTCAAATATATAGCTTTTTAGTTAGACAAAAGTTTAAAAAAAAAATGAAATGGCCAACAATAAGGATATGGCGCGAAATTTATAAACGGAGTAGGCAGTGGAGAAGCAAATATGCTATTGGGTTGCGCCACACTCGTCCTTGATTTTGTTTCAAATTTTTGCATATGTTTTCCTATTTTTGTAAAGTTTTTGATGAAGGTGTTAAAAAAAAGTCTTTGCAACTCGCAGCTATAATCCTCTCCTTTTTCTCTAAAACAGAGCAAATACATAATTTAGAAAATAAGAGCGTAAATAAAGGACTCTGCCCGGAGCTTATGATGATTTTCAGATTTGCTTTAAATTTGTTCTAGATCTCAAGCCCATGATAAAAAGTTTTTATAGCCGCAACATTCTCCGATCAATAGTTTCCGAGATACAGAGGTTCAAAGTGTAGCTTTTCAGTTTTTATGTATTTTTCACAAAAAACGAGTTTAATTTGATCTATTCTGCATTATAATATTAACTTTTATTCACTAAACCTTAGGCGAGGAGTGTGGCCAAATTTTCGTAGTAAAGATATGAACACAGTGACGGTTTGTTAGATTCAGTCGCGTTCGAAATATAAAAATTAGTAAAACAACTTTTCTTCAAAAATCTATTTTTTACAAAATTGTGTTTTAAATAAAAACAAACGGTTCAATTAAAAAAAAAATCTGTTTAGCCAACTTCTCGTGAAAACAGAAAATGTTTAACAATTAAGAAACATGCTCAGAAATGCAAAAAACAAATAATGGCATTATCAACAGCAAAAAAAAATCAGAATTCGACAACACTTGAACGGAAAAAATACAGGAACGCTATGTTTTATTGTTTTGACCGAAACGTTATTTTTGTGGAGTATTGCTTTAAGCTTAGAATGCATTTCTCTTAATCATTTTAGTAAATATTGCCACCTAATTTAAAGTATGTTTTTATTTTTTTATGTTAACTACTTTCTTATATTGTCTGAAGTTTTTTTCATAAAAATCAAAAAACTAAAATTTTAGCTTCTTGTTGGAAATTAAAAAGTAAATACATATTGAAAACGAAAATTCCTTTTGCAATTCTGGCTTAATACGCTCTAATTAGAGTACCTTACGATTTTTTGTCAAAATTAAAAAAAATATTCTAGTTTTGAAAGCAAAAATCGGAATTTGAAATAATTTACTTAAAAAATGGCCTATTCATTTCATTTCTCTTTTGTCTTTACTTGAAAATTGCATTCATATAGACGAGAAATTTAGATTCAAATTTAATTATAAGGTGAAAGACAATAATTTTAAATCATATATTTAAAAAAATATATATTAAAATTTAATAGTATTTATTTAAAGTATTTAAAATTTAATAATCGACAAAAGATGTTAATAACAATACTGCACAAAAATAAAGTTTTAGGTCAAAAAATTACTGTCTTTATACGGTACTCTTAAAACGCTTTTAAACAAAGGACAGTTTGAAATTGTTGTTCCAAACCATACCATTAAAACAATTTTAAACACTAAATCGATTTTATTTCAAACCGGAAAAAAATTGTTAACTTAATTCTTTTATTTACGTTTTAAAAAAAATGTAATGTAAGGTTTTTTAAATGGTAATAATATATACGTTTTAATTTTTGGGAAATTGTAAGGTAGGAGGATCAACAGTGCTTCGATCAGTTGCTAGAAAATGATTTTAGTGAAGGGGAAAGCGATTTTATTTAAAACAGTTCTTATATAAAACCGGTTTTAAACGCATATAAACGTACTAATTAAAATACCGTCTCCTTTGTATTTTTCCCGTACAAATAGATGGTGTAATCGATTCTTGATTTTTTTTTAATTAAAAAAAACTATCAACAATTGCTGAAAAATTCATTGTTAAAAGGCCATTATTTGTATTTGTATTTCTGAGCATGTTTTTTAAGTGTAACTATATAATTTTTTTATTATCTCACCAAAAAGTATATGTCAAAACAAAAAAAAATGACCAATGTAAAAAAATACTACGAGAATTTTCCTGAGTAGAATTTTTGATTGAAAAGAAATGGATTTGGACCGAAAAAAATTAATATCTCAAAAAATTTTTAACTTTTTTATCTAAAAAAAAATGGTAGATGTAAGGGACACAGAGAGGTATATTTTGACCAAGCTTCGTGAAAAAGCAATCATTTTTGCGGAAATGAAAAATCAAAAACCAAAACAAAATATTACGATTTTTCGTATTTTTCTCGAAAATTTTGAGGTTATGTTATATAGTGACGTTTACAAAAGTTGTAGATCTTTGCTCGGTCTATACCTTTTAAACTGAAGTTTTTACTCTATGACGTTCAGTTTTGCCGGAAATTTCAATAATACCATTTATCTCCCCGTTTCCCCCATCAAATCCACCCCGCAAGAGTCCAGTCACGCATTTTTTTTGTTATGTTTACCATTCCCACTCATCAAACTGCTGTTAAAAACTTTTTCACCCTACGATAACTTGAATATTGCCATAAAGTGCCTTTGAAAAACAAATCGATATATTCGTTTTCTTTTAAATACTCGAAAACACTTCTCTTTTGCTTTCATTGGAACACCTTGTGTATCCATTATTACGCTACATAATGAAATTAAATTAAAAGTATTAAGTAGTGTTATTTGCTAATTGGTACTACGCACATCTTATACGTCAATTTTAACAAAAGTTTAAATAAAAATAATTTAGTGATCAATCGATTGAACGATTAACTGAAAGCCACAAAACGATATCCGATCAGGTTAATCTTGATTAAAAATCAAAAAAAAAAGTTTACCTACGAATGATGGATTTCGTACGATTAGCATCCTTTGAAAACGTTAAATTTGACAAGTGTGCAGAAATGTTTCCTCACATGTGTTGAAAGTATTTTTCCTACGACCACACACGAAAGTAACCAAATCTGCACTCTATAACGCCTCAGAAAGTTTTAAATTTCACACGCATATCAATTTCATTTTCTGCTGTAGTGATTTGTGGAAGCGTTGGAAATAGACCGAAACCATTTTCGTCCCTAGAGAAGAAAATACTCTCTTGAGATAAAAATTAAAAAAATTTAATAATAATAAAAAATACGAATTAAATCCTAATGTGGTCGTAGGAAAAAAAGCGTACACAACTCGATAGAAAGTAACTTTCTTACACTCGCGTGTTATTCCACTCGGCTAGCGCCTCATTCACAACATTCACGCTCGTGTGAAATATGTCACTTTCTTCTCTCGTTATGTAATATACTATTTCCGCATATGTGTGGGAAAGTGTACGATGACGTTAATTGTTACCAAACTTTACGCACATGTGTTGCAAAGTACTTTTCCACGTATGTGCGAAACAGTAGTTTCATTTGATTTGTGCAAAATTAAACACCAGTTTTTACAGAAGTTAGTGAAACCAGTGTTTGTCGTAAGACAAATAGCGTACACAACTCGATACAAAGTTACTTTTTTACACTCGCATGTTGTTTCACTCGGCTAGGGCCTCGTTCACAACATTCACGCTCGTAATACACTATTCTCTCACTATAGGTTCAATACCAATATTTGAAGCAACACAAAAATCCTGCAATAGTATGTTAGTACTTACACACTTTTAACAATTTTTATTAAAAAAAACTTTTAAGGAACAAGCTTTTATTAAATGCTCTGAAAAGTAGAAAATAATTTTTTATCTTTGTTATACCATAATAAAAGCGATGGGCGCAAATTAAAAACTTTAACTTAAAGTATCGTATATCGGTCACATCGACGATTCACCTAAGAAACAGTTGTATTGGCAAGCACGGCAATCTCACCGGTTCTCAGCTTCTTTAAATGAAAGCATTATGTTTATCATTCGAATAGAAGAAGAATTTAGTTCTTCTTATGTAGTTCTCTCTCTTGTAAAGTAAAAATTTTTAATTTGTGCTCATCGCTTTTATTATGCTATAAGAAAAATAAAAAATTATTTTCTACTTTTGAGTGCATTTAATAAAAGCTTGTTTTTTTTTAATAAAAATTATTTTTTTAATTTTTAGATTTGTTCCCTAAATCGTCCATTTCGAATCCGCCATATTGAAATTTTCAAATCTGACCAAAAATTCATATCCCCTTCCCGAAAAACCCCTGTATGCCAATTTTGATTTAAATCGAACAAACTAAATCTTTTCTCCCCTCCACTTCCTTCGTTAGAGGGAAGTGTGTAATTCGTATTCCTTATCCCCAAAAGTCCCCGTATACGAAATATTGTTGTATTGTCACCGGAACTATAAATGCATGCCCAATTTGAAGGCAATCGGATGTGTATAAGTTAGTTAAAATTGGTTAACAAAAGATGACCAGAAATTATCCATCTTGAATCCACCATATTGAATTTTCAAAATCTGATTAGAAATTCGTTATCTCCAGCCCCAAATGCCCCAACACACCAAATTTCAACGAAATCGGGCGTTCTTCAACTGTGTCCCCCTCCAGCCCCTTCGAGTAGGGGGGAAGCTGTCAATTTCGTCACACTATATTCTTGTGTTGTCACCGCAACTATGTAAACGTGCCAAATTTGAAGCCGATCGGATGTCGGGAAGTTGGTCAAAATTAAGTTGCAAGATTCCACCCGAACAAGCATGTTAGTTACATACAGACCGCTTCAAGCTACTACGAACATAGGGGGAATCAAGTCCAATTTACTCTCCGTGCCGTACGACCGAGGTGGATTCGAAGCACGCTGCAGTGTTATCTTTTGGAAATTCATTTTGTTTTTATTATTTTGTTTTATTTCTGCCTTGCTCGAGAAACAGATGGGTAAGTTCTTAATTGAAATAATACATTTTTAAAACTAAAAATGGATGTCTACGAAGTTGCCGAAAAAGTGCAGATGGTCAAATGGTCAAATCGTCATAACCCAACACACGTTCGATATTGGTCGAGGGAAAATTTGCATTTGTATTTTGACGTAAGAACACAGTATCCCCAAAAACTAAATGTTTGGGGGGGGTATTGTAGGGGAACACGTAATTGGGCCATTTTTTATTAACGGCAATTGCAATTTGAATGGTCCTAGATACTTGGATCTACTGCAGCAGCACATTATTCCAACTGCTAGGCAGTTGTTAGGTGTAAGATTTGGTGAAACATGGTTTCAACAAGATGGTTGTTCCGCTCACAATGTTGGCCTTGTTAGGGAATATCTTGATAATGTATTTCCTAATCGGGTTATAATACACGGGGAACTATTTTATGGCCAGCTCGATCTCCCGATCTTGCTCCTAATGACTTCTATCTGTTTTTGAAGAAGCTTTTCAAATTATCACCCCTAACATGCTTGGAAACGTTAGAAGGGGTTTTTATAGTAGGCTCGGATATTGTCTAGCCGAGCAAGGAGGACTTTTCGAACATTTGCTTTAATTTTTTTTTTGACTGAGAGAATCTTTTTGGTTTTTAGAATGTATTATTTTATTTTGAGAACTTGCTTTTATTTTGTTTCTCCTTATTATTTTCATTGTAACACGTCGTCACTGATAAATCTGAGCAGTTGACAATAAAACGCTCTTATTTATCAGTGACAAAAAATAAGAAAATTACGCTATAAAAATTTGCGTATTTATTGACCAAATTCCGGTTTCATTGACTACGCTCCACACAGCACCGTGGTTAGAGGCGTACTAAATACAAGGCGAAAGGCGGCGAAGGGCAGCGAATGGCGATCGGAAGCCTGAGTGTTGGTTGCTTCACTGATAGGCGTGCGGTGTCTCTGCATGTACGTACACTGGCAAATTAGACTTCTTCCGCCCTATGTTCGCAGTAGCTTGAAGCGGTCTGTATACATACATAGTTAAATAAAAGCTTGTAAAAAAAGCAGAGGACCATTGGAAGAGGAGAACAAAGGACAATACTGAGTGGAGTAAAGTAACTTGGCACGTTTATTTTAAAGTTGAATTACTGGCAATTATACAGAGTGATTCAAAATTCCCTAGAAAAATGTTAACAGTGGTTAGATATTAATCATCCAAGAAAAGTTAACTAAATATTTTTTCAAATTTCATGTATTTTTTTCTCTAAATCTGGATGTAAAATTTCCGTTTGTTTGGAAAATCACTGGTATGGTTTTTGTCAAAAATTTTAAAGTTGTGAAAGATTTGTTTTCAAAAATTTATGTTGCTGGTGGTTCGAAAATAATACGTAGATACACGGTGCTTGAAAGAGTCAAAAAAAGTTTTACTAATTCTTGCTCAGGAGAACAAATTCTTGTCCGTTAAAATCTTCCTAGGAAATTTTGAATTACCCTGTATATTGTTGGGAATTTGGAACCTTTGGTTGCACTAAAACAAAATTATGATTGTTTTCCACAAACCAAAACTACACTTTTTTGCACTCGACGCGCGTTTCGCTAACAACGTTAGCATCATCAGGAGACGATAAACAATGAACTAAATTAATCTACGCTCTATCTTATATACAATCCTTTAGTGGGCGGAGATAAGACTAATAAATTGTGATTGATCACGATTTTTAATCCTACCTCCCCCCAACTAAAGAATAAAGTGTACTAAACGGGATAGGTCCTCTATCTTTATTTAAGCTATTTCTGGATTTAATGATTTCCATACTTTCATATGCATTCAAAAGTCTTTTGTTTGGTACACTTTTTAGAAGTTTTAGGTTATCTAATGTGAATCTATGATTGTTTTCAAAAGCATGCTCGGCCACACTTGACTTTTCTGTTCTTCCGTATTTTAAGTGTGCTAAGTGTTCTTTAAAACGTGTTTGAATAGAGCGTCTCGTTTGGCCAACATATTTTTTATCACAATCCATGCAACTAACTTCGTAAATTCCACTTTTTTCTAGAACTGTAGTTTTATCCTTGGGATTTCCTAGTAAGCTTCTTATTGTGTTACCGGATTGATATACTAATTTAAGACCGGTGTTATTAAATACTTTCTGTAATCCTTTCGTATAATTAGGATTATACGGAATTGATACAAATTTTGAGTCGCAGGTATCTTTTTGTCTGAAAAAGGTAGAATTCCGAAAGGTCTTTTGAAAAGAATGTCTATTTATCAGCTTATTTATTAAGCCTTCATCGTAACCGTTTTCGCCAGCTATATTCCTAATCCTATTCTTTTCTGCTTCAAATCTTTCTTTGTTTAAGGGGAAATTTACTAATCTATATGTTAAAAAGTGCAAACTTGCAAGCTTATGTTGTAAGCAATGAAAAGAGTCATTTGGAATATACCTGTTGGTGGCCGTGCCTTTTCTGTATAGGTCAAAGTCCAATTTATTTTTATTTCTTATAACTAAAGTGTCTAGAAATGGCAGTGTACCATTGTTCTCTGTTTCATAAGTAAATTTAATAGTGGGAAATTTGTTATTTATTTTTTCCATAAAATTTTCAACACTAGTTTCTTTAGTGTTGAATACTGCAAACACATCGTCTACATACCTGAACCATACTCTGGGGAAATACTCAAATTCTTTACTTATATCTGATTCAAATTTGCTCATAAATAGGTTTGCGATAAAAGGTGATAAACTATTACCCATTGTGGTTCCTTCTAATGCCACTATGGGTAATAGTTTATCACCTTTTATCGCAAACCTATTTATGAGCAAATTTGAATCAGATATAAGTAAAGAATTTGAGTATTTCCCCAGAGTATGGTTCAGGTATGTAGACGATGTGTTTGCAGTATTCAACACTAAAGTAACTAGTGTTGAAAATTTTATGGAAAAAATAAATAACAAATTTCCCACTATTAAATTTACTTATGAAACAGAGAACAATGGTACACTGCCATTTCTAGACACTTTAGTTATAAGAAATAAAAATAAATTGGACTTTGACCTATACAGAAAAGGCACGGCCACCAACAGGTATATTCCAAATAACTCTTTTCATTGCTTACAACATAAGCTTGCAAGTTTGCACTTTTTAACATATAGATTAGTAAATTTCCCCTTAAACAAAGAAAGATTTGAAGCAGAAAAGAATAGGATTAGGAATATAGCTGGCGAAAACGGTTACGACGAAGGCTTAATAAATAAGCTGATAAATAGACATTCTTTTCAAAAGACCTTTCGGAATTCTACCTTTTTCAGACAAAAAGATACCTGCGACTCAAAATTTGTATCAATTCCGTATAATCCTAATTATACGAAAGGATTACAGAAAGTATTTAATAACACCGGTCTTAAATTAGTATATCAATCCGGTAACACAATAAGAAGCCTACTAGGAAATCCCAAGGATAAAACTACAGTTCTAGAAAAAAGTGGAATTTACGAAATTAGTTGCATGGATTGTGATAAAAAATATGTTGGCCAAACGAGACGCTCTATTCAAACACGTTTTAAAGAACACTTAGCACACTTAAAATACGGAAGAACAGAAAAGTCAAGTGTGGCCGAGCATGCTTTTGAAAACAATCATAGATTCACATTAGATAACCTAAAACTTCTAAAAAGTGTACCAAACAAAAGACTTTTGAATGCATATGAAAGTATGGAAATCATTAAATCCAGAAATAGCTTAAATAAAGATAGAGGACCTATCCCGTTTAGTACACTTTATTCTTTGGTTGAGGGGAGGTAGGATTAAAAATCGTGATCAATCACAATTTATTAGTCTTATCTCCGCCCACTAAAGGATTGTATATAAGATAGAGCGTAGATTAATTTAGTTCATTGTTTATCGTCTCCTGATGATGCTAACGTTGTTAGCGAAACGCGCGTCGAGTGCAAAAAAGTGTAGTTTTGGTTTGTGGAAAACAATCATAATTTTGTTTTACCCTGTATATTCTTTTCGCGTATTTCTGAGGCTTATAGGAAAAATTTTGTACAACTAAAATATCAGATTTATTAATTGAAAAATTATACTCACCTACATCACGAAACACCTTCACTTTCTGTCTCTCAACATTTTACTACACATCATTTGCAATAAAAAAAAAACAAAATAAAATTTACTGTTTTGTATAACCTTAAAAAGAGCCTTAAAACCATCAAGTTTATTTTTAATTTCAAACTGATGATGTCCTACTCTCATTTAAATGCACTGGTGTGACGGTAAAAACTTTCTAATATTAGAATCGCTGTTTTGGCGCCAAAAATTATATAGTATCAGGTGCGTACCGCTGGTGGGGGTTTAGGGGTTAAAACGGACCCATGAGTAAAAAAAATGGTGTACAGAGGAAGGGCAGCTGACCCGAACCGTATTTCATTAAATAATTTACAGAAAAAAAACGAAAAATATTCAAATTTCTAGCTTTAGTTTTAAAAAAATTTACCTGCAGCGCTATAACATCGTTGATTGTTAAAATTTTAGTGTTTTTTTAAATTTTTGGTTAAACAGCAAAGAATTTTTTCTGCATCACTATAAAACATTGAGTATTATAATTTTGGTTTAAGATTTTAAGCAATTTTTGACAACGGCATTTACATGTAAAAAATGACATTTTAGTATATTTTTTATAAAACTTTTACCTGCGGCACATTTCTGACATGATTTTAATACCAAATCTATGATTGAGATTAGATCCCATAAGCCCCCGTTGGCAGCTAATCGAACTCAGTTCTTTTAAAATATTTATAAAAAGCAAAAAGGAATAAAATTTTTGAAGAATGTTCTGCTTAACCTGCAAAAAATTTGTTACAATTTTGGTTTTATGTTAAAACAGTTTTGTTAAGGGTATTTCAAACGTAAAAAAAATTGCGCTTTCATCAAAAATTTTTGCCTTCGGCGCATTTATTACGTAATTATAGCAACAATTTACTTTAATTTAGATAATATTCTCTCAACATTATTTTTAAAAAAGGCAATTTTGGAATAATTTTCTCAAAACTTTTGCTTGCGGTGCATTTAATATTAATCGAACTTAACACCTACAACAAATTCTCCCCCCGCCCCCTTTGAAATCGGCTGTATCCGCGTGTAAACCTGTTAAAAAATGTTCACTCAATTTTCTTTTATAAGTTATTCATACGAAACCCCCCCCTCTTTTCATCGTTAGCAGTAGGCTACTGTGTAGTGTGAAATTTGAATGGGCTTGGGTCACAACTTTTTTTGACGACGACGATTTTTGACCCCATAAAAAAGTTGTCGGGACGGGCAAATGTCCTGTTTTTTTGCTGAGGTCGTGTTTTTGTCCCTTGTTTAAATTAAAATAGCCCCAATTAATTAAGTTTATACAGGGTGTTCTATTTAAAAGGAAGTACCAGAATTTTCTCGAAAACAGATCAAAATTTTAAAAAATCTCAAGGCATGTCGATTTTGTTTGCAAGGGGGACATTGCTTGACTATATTGGATTTTTTGCAAGGCAAGGGGCGAGTTTTCCCACCAGAATTTAAATAGGAAGAGTGGGTCAAGTGATGAAAGCTTATTTTTAAGCTCTTATAAATGCCTTTAGAACAATGTTAATAGTACATTATAAACCTAGAGACTAAACTGCTAATTTAATTCCCGCGGCCAAAGGTTTGTAGCCCGGCCGTAGAGAGGACTACAATTCGCTAAGGGATTAAAAGACGCTTTAGTCCCGAGGTTTATATACTATTTTATGCACTTTAGGAAAATATTATTGTCAAAATCACGTTATATCTACGCCAAATGGTTCGTCGACTACAAGAAAGGGTGCTAAGAATGAAATCGTGGCCAAGAGCAAGTGCTGTTTGGCTTGACTTGCAATAAATTTAATTTTAATTTTCCAGGGATTAACTTTTTTTTCAATCCATGAGGGATTAAATTTACTTCTAATCCCTAGGCTGAAAGATTAAATTTACTTTTAATCCCTTAGGAATTAATTTTGTTTTATCTCTTAAGGATTAAAAGTGCCACTTCAGTTCCTAAAAAGATGAAATAAATGTACCCATTAAATCCCTAAAGTGCATAAAATTTAAAAATCTTTGTTTTTGAGATATTTACTTTCAAAATAAGCTTAAATTCTACAGGTAAATTTCCCCTCTCGTAGGAATGTACCCTAAAAAATTCGACGTGTCTCAGGATTTCTTCAAAATAAAATTTTAATTTCGTAAAAAACATTGGACGTGAATATCTCAAAAAATTAATCGCTAGGTTTCTAAAATTTTAACACTTTTGTAAAAGCATTTAAAAGACCTTAAAAATAAGCTATCACTTGACCCAGTTTCCCCATTTGAATTCTGGTGGTGAAACTCACCCCTTGAACGGGGCGTGACCTGCAAAAATTGCAATATAGCTAAATAGTGTCCCCCTTGCAAACAAAATCGACGTGTCTTGAGGTTTTTTAAAATTTTGCTCAGTTTTCGACAAAATTCTGGTGCATCCTCTTTAATGGGACACCCTGTATAAATATGATTTATAGCAAAAGGATCGCTCTCAACAACAAATTCAGCTTTTTTTAAGTTTTGGAATTCAAGATTTAGTCTTTTTCCAAGTAGAACTATGAACACTACTATGGATAATTTAAATTTGTTATGGTGGGTTTACCCATCAATTAACCACAAATTTATGAGTATTTTTAAATTTAGCAGAAGTGTCAAAAAAGTTAAATATGTACAAATGTTTACCCAAAATTTAGTGTTAATCACAAACACAAGCACAAATTTAGCATTAGGAAAAGTTGGTAACTTTCAACATTTATGATTGTGATACGTCCATTGTCAATTGCAGTCAGCGTAAGATCAAAAATTTTTTTCAAGGGATTAACGCGTTTTTTTTTTTCGTGTTTAAAAAAAACCATGAATAGTCATGAAGAAGAGCTTTTTATTTAGATTGTGGAAAAGTTCCCTGCATATGGAATATAAAAGACAAAGGCTATTGGGTGAATTTCAAAACAGAATGCCAAAATGCAATAATATACTGGTTGTTTCATTTGAAAGTTTCGGTTGGCATTCTTTTTAATATACCCAATATACATAAAAATATTCCGGTATACTGTAACATTTATTTATATTGTACCAATTACTTTAAAGTAAATTGGATTGCTATAAACTAACATTTTTAGTTTAATTTTGTGAAGTGAGCTTAAAATTAAAATATCATGTGACTTTAACTGTAACCAAAATTAACACCTGACTGGACACTTTTAAATAGTCACGTGACTATCAGTGCTATATTCGAACTGTATTTGACATCCCAACAAGCTCCAATCGTCTTTCAATTTACATGTCCTTCGTATATCCCCCCTCACACCACCATCACAAATTTAACTAATTAATAAATATATATCTTTTACCTCTTAAAAATGTCTTAAGATATATATGAAAATTAACACGATCATCCTGTGTATCAGCTAAATAAGAATAAATTTATCTTTTTATTAAAACTAAATATTTTGTGCGATTAAATTACAATATGGAAGTTTTTTTTTAATATCCGCGTTTTTACAAAAATCGAGTGACGTTTTTCACACGAGCTTTCCTACAACTCCCAACTACTGGGTCTAGTCGAGAGAACGGCTTCGCTCAAAAATTGTTGTTCGAGGTAGGTCTGCGCGTGCCCATAATAGTTTGGTGATTATTCGATCGTCTCGTCACTGCTTTTAAGCGCGTTTATTGGTTGAAACTACTTTTCTTCTCTCAGGCGAACGATCACTTCCTATGACTTCCAGAATAGGCGGCACCCGGGTAGGTTGATAGCAATTTTTTTCAATTGAAAACTTTTTTATGGCTATTTTGGTTGTTACAGATAACCAACCAAATTTTATTGTACCAATTGTCCACAAATTTGTGTTTGTGTTTACAGAATGGGTAAAGAGGCAATTTTTTTTAAGCCTAAATTTAAAATTACGTTTACTACTTAATTTAAAGATACTGATAAGTTTCAGCTTAATTGATGAATAAACCCACCATTAAATAATATTTATTCTGTTAGTTGCAGGTTCTTATATTGAGGTTTTCATAAAAAAAGTAATTTTAATATTTTACGGTCGGTAGTGATACTGCCCAGGATGATTTTCCGTATCACACGATCACTTCCCCTTTTGCGACGGCTCCACATAATATACCCGAATTTGTATACAAAATTACACATCTTTTGCAAAAATTTTCGCGCCATTTATTTTAAATTATATAACATTAATTTTCTGTTAATTTTTGCCTTTGGCGCTATGTTAAGAAGAATCTTTTAGAAGGATTGGAAAGGACTACATTATTTATATTTTGTTTGGTTTAATACCAACAAAAATCTGGTGCTAAAAGATCTTTTAACAAAAGCCCGGCCCTAAAGGTAAGACCACGAGGCAGCCGCCTCAGACTGCCGTTTTAGAGGGGGGGCGGCCAAATGGCTACAATGAAACCCCATAAATTAATTATAAAGAAGGTATTAAATTAAGAAGATAAACTTGTCTTAACTTTTCCACCAATTTAGATATAGAATCGTACAGTCCAGTTTAATGAATAATTTATAATTTTAATAATAATTTTAAAATATTTTGTTTTTATTTATTTATTTTATTTGTAAAGTGGATAATACACTTTATTAACGGAAAAAGCAATAAATTGCAAAACTTCTTTACTTTAGTAATAGTCTCTTCTCTATTGCGACAGCTTCTCCAAGAGTTTCCAAATCTTCATAAAATTTTACCTTCAAATTTTTATGAAGATTCGGAAACTCTTGGAGAAGCTGTCGCAATAGAGAAGAGACTATTACTAAAGTAAAGAAGATTTGCACTTTATTGCTTTTTCCGTTAATAAAGTGTATTATCCACTTTACAAATAAAATAAATAAATAAAAACAAAATATTTTAAAATTATTATTAAAATTATAAATTACTCATTAAACTGGACTGTACGATTCTATATCTAAATTGGTAGAAAAGTTAAGACAAGTTTATCTTCTTAATTTAATACCTTCTTTATAATTAATTTATGGGGTTTCATTGTAGCCATTTGGCCGCCCCCCCCCCTAAAACGGCAGTCTGAAGCGGCTGCCTCGTGGTCTTACCTTTAGGGCCGGGCTTTTGTTAAAAGATCTTTTAGCACCAGATTTTTGTTGGTATTAAACCAAACAAAATATAAATAATGTAGTCCTTTCCAATCCTTCTAAAAGATTCTTCTTAACATAGCGCCAAAGGCAAAAATTAACAGAAAATTAATGTTATATAATTTAAAATAAATGGCTCGAAAATTTTTGCAAAAGATGTGTAATTTTGTATACAAATTCGGGTATATTATGTGGAGCCGTCGCAAAAGGGGAAGTGATCGTGTGATACGGAAAATCATCCTGGGCAGTATCACTACCGACCGTAAAATATTAAAATTACTTTTTTTTATGAAAACCTCAATATAAGAACCTGCAACTAACAGAATAAATATTATTTAATGGTGGGTTTAATCATCAATTAAGCTGAAACTTATCAGTATCTTTAAATTAAGTAGTAAACGTAATTTTAAATTTAAGCTTAAAAAAAATTGCCTCTTTACCCATTCTGTAAACACAAACACAAATTTGTGGACAATTGGTACAATAAAATTTGGTTGGTTATCTGTAACAACCAAAATAGCCATAAAAAAGTTTTCAATTGAAAAAAATTGCTATCAACCTACCCGGGTGCCGCCTATTCTGGAAGTCATAGGAAGTGATCGTTCGCCTGAGAGAAGAAAAGTAGTTTCAACCAATAAACGCGCTTAAAAGCAGTGACGAGACGATCGAATAATCACCAAACTATTATGGGCACGCGCAGACCTACCTCGAACAACAATTTTTGAGACCCAGTAGTTGGGAGTTGTAGGAAAGCTCGTGTGAAAAACGTCACTCGATTTTTGTAAAAACGCGGATATTAAAAAAACTTCCACATTGTAATTTAACCGCACAAAATATTTAGTTTTAATAAAAAGATAAATTTATTCTTATTTAGCTGATACACAGGATGATCGTGTGAATTTTCACATTTATCTTAAGACATTTTTAAGAGGTAAAAGATATATATTTATTAATTAGTTAAATTTGTGATGGTGGTGTGAGGGGGGATCTACGAAGGACATGTAAATTGAAAGACGATTGGAGCTTGTTGGGATGTCAAATACAGTTCGAATATAGCACTGATAGTCACGTGACTATTTAAAAGTGTCCAGTCACGTGTTAATTTTGGTTAGAGTTAAAGTCACATGATATTTTAATTTTAAGCTCACTTCACAAAATTAAACTAAAAATGTTAGTTTATAGCAACCCAATTTACTTTAAAGTAATTGGTACAATATAAATAAATGTTACAGTATACCAGAATATTTTTATGTATATTGGGTATATTAAAAAGAATGCCAACCGAAACTTTCAAATGAAACAACCAGTATATTATTGCATTTTTGCATTCTGTTTTGAAATTCACCCAATAGCCTTTGTCTTTTATATTCCATATGCAGGGAACTTTTCCACAATCTCAATAAAAAGCTCTTCATCATGACTCTCCATGTTTTTTTTTAAACACGAAAAAAAAAACGCGTTAATCCCTTGAAAAAAATAAGGTTTTTTTTGATCTTACGCTGACTGCAATTGACAATTGACGTATCACAATCATAAATGTTGAAAGTTACCAACTTTTCCTAATGCTAAATTTGTGCTTGTGTTTTTGATTAACACTAAATTTTGGGTAAACATTTGTACATATTTAACTTTTTTGACACTTCTGCTAAATTTAAAAATACTCATAAATTTGTGGTTAATTGATGGGTAAACCCACCATAACAAATTTAAATTATCCATAGTAGTGTTCATAGTTCTACTTGGAAAAAGACTAAATCTTGAATTCCAAAACTTAAAAAAAGCTGAATTTGTTGTTGAGAGCGATCCTTTTGCTATAAATCATATTTATACAGGGTGTCCCATTAAAGAGGATGCACCACAATTTTGTCGAAAACTGAGCAAAATTTTAAAAAATCTCAAGGCACGTCGATTTTGTTTGCAAGGGGGACACTATTTAGCTATATTGCAATTTTTGCAGGTCACGCCCCGTTCAAGAGGTGAGTTTCACCACCAGAATTCAAATGGGGAAACTGGGTCAAGTGATAGCTTATTTTTAAGGTCTTTTAAATGCTTTTACAAAAGTGTTAAAATTTTAGAAACCTAGCGATTAGTTTTTTGAGATATTCACGTCCAATGTTTTTTACGAAATTAAAATTTTATTTTGAAGAAATCCTGGGACACGTCGCATTTTTTAGGGTACATTCCTACGAGAGGGGAAATTTACCTGTAGAATTTAAGCTTATTTTGAAAGTAAATATCTCAAAAACAAAGATTTTTAAATTTTATGCACTTTAGGGATTTAATGGGTACATTTATTTTATCTTTTTAGGAACTGAAGTTGCACTTTTAATCCTTAAGAGATAAAACAAAATTAATTCCTAAGGGATTAAAAGTAAATTTAATCTTTCAGCCTAGGGATTAGAAGTAAATTTAATCCCTCATGGATTGAAACAAAAGTTAATCCCTGGAAAATTGTAATTAAATTTATCGCAAGTCAAGCCAAACAGCACTTGCTCTTGGCCAAGATTTCATTCTTAGCACCCTTTCTTGTAGTCGACGAACCATTTGGCGTAGATATAACGTGATTTTGACAATAATATTTTCCTAAAGTGCATAAAATATTATATAAACCTCGGAACTAAAGCGTCTTTTAATCCCTTAGCGAATTGTAGTCCTCTCTACGGCCGGGCTACAAACCTTTGGCCGCGGGAATTAAATTAGCAGTTTAGAATCTAGGTTTATAATGTACTATTAACATTGTTCTAAAGGCATTTATAAGAGCTTAAAAATAAGCTTTCATCACTTGACCCACTCTTCCTATTTAAATTCTGGTGGGAAAACTCGCCCCTTGCCCTGAAAAAAATCCAATATAGTCACCCCCTTGCAAACAAAATCGACATGCCTTGAGATTTTTTAAAATTTTGATCGGTTTTCGAGAAAATTCTGGTACTTCCTTTTAAATAGAACACCCTGTATAAACTTAATTAATTGAGGCTATTTTAATTTAAACAAGGAACGAAAACATGACCTCAACAAAAAATCAGGACATTTGCCCGTCCCGAAACATTTTTATGGGGTCAAAAATCGGGACGTCTGGTAGACTGATCATTAGCAAATCCTGTTTCGTCAAAAAAAGTTGTGACCCAAGCCCATTCAAATTTCACACTACACAGTAGCCTACCGCTAACGATGAAAAGAGGGGGGGTTTCGTATGAATAACTTATAAAAGAAAATTGAGTGAACATTTTTTAACAGGTTTACACGCGGATACAGCCGATTTCAAAGGGCTGCGGGGTAGAATTTGTTGTAGGTGTTAAGTTCGATTAATATTAAATGCACCGCAAGCAAAAGTTTTGAGAAAATTATTCCAAAATTGCCTTTTTTAAAAATAATGTTGACAGAATATTATCTAAATTAAACTAAATTGTTGCTATAATTACGTAATAAATGCGCCGAAGACAAAAATTTTTGATAAGAGTGCAATTTTTTTACGTTTGAAATACCCTTAACAAAACTGTTTTAACATGAAACCAAAATTGTAACAAATTTTTTGCAGGTTAAGCAGAACATTCTTCAAAAATTTTATTCCTTTTTGCTTTTTATAAATATTTTAAAAGAACTGGGTTCGATTAGCTGCCAACGGGGGCTTATGGGATCTAATCTCAATCATAGATTTGGTATTAAAATCATGTCAGAAATGTGCCGCAGGCAAAAGTTTTATAAAAAATATAATACTCAATGTTTTATACAGTATACAGTCCAGTTTAATGAATAATTTATAATTTTAATAATAATTTTAAAATATTTTGTATTTATTTATTTATTTTATTTGTAAAGTGGATAATACACTTTATTAACGGAAAAAGCAATAAAGTGCCAAAATTCTTTACTTTAGTAATAGTCTCTTCTCTATTGCGACAGCTTCTCCAAGAGTTTCCAAATCTTCATAAAAATTTGAAGGTAAAATTTTTAAAATCATGCATTTATTTTCAAAAAAATTTTGCCTGGGGCGCTATAATGCATCTTTCATTTGATATATAATTTCTTGTTGCCTTCCCCCTTTTGGAGAGGCTGCATTCGCCCCTGAGAAGATATATTGTTAAAAAGAGTGGTGTTGATCATCTGTGGCAATCGCCCTCCCCCAGCAGCAAACCAAACCAACTTTTTTGAATGTTTAAAATTTTAATTAATATTACTTAAAAAATAATGAAAATCTGCACTTTTCAATTTTGATGTTTCTGTTTCTCAGTTTATTCGACAGGTGGCGCACACAGGTTCTACGTCTCCGCGGATTACAAAATTTTTGTTTTAAATACAATCCTATGATTCTTTGATGATTCCTAATAAAGATGAAACAGGTCTGTATGTGTCTGGATTCTCCATTAGACATTGGAGGCCTAGTCGTAATGAAGTGAGAAATAAAAACGCTTTATCCGATATGCCACGAGTGTTACTTTAATTTTTATTTGCGGACACGAGATTCACTTTGTTGTCTTGAATATCTTTTAGTTAGAGGCGACATTTAAAAAAATTAGAAAAGATGCCGCTGCAGCAGACATCGAAGGTATCGAGTGGAGAAGGTCCAGTAGTTGGTAACTTTTTTGTTTTGGAAAGCTGCAGGTAAACATCAATCAATGGGATTACGTTTCTTCTTCAGTGGCACACTTTTATATTTTTATCTTACAAAAAAATTGTTGCTAGAAAGCATGGATAGTCCACCATAAAATCAATTATTTTATTTTGAAAGAAAATGAAAATATCTCGAAAACTGTAGCATTGAAAGATTTGAACCTTATAAAAAAAATTTTGGGTAATATTTACGAAAACCGAAATCTGAAAACCGTATATCAATAGCTGCTTTACTTCTAAAGTTATGATTTTTTTAAATATATTTTAACGTTTTTTCAAATAACTCGAAAACTAAAACTCCCACAAATTTGGAATTTATAACAGTCCATTCATGGAAACTTAAGTCTGAAAACCGTATATCGCTACTTGCTTTTGTTCCAAAGTTACAATTTTTTTAAATATTTTGTTCTCCTGTCCTCCCCTTCAACCCTCCACCCCACCATCCCAAAAAGTTAATCAGTTCATGGTCAGCCGATAGAGGATTTTCGTACCAAATTTCGTTAAAATCGATTAAGGCGTTATTGAGTTATCGTGTATACAGACAGACAACAGACCGATAGACCGACAGACAACTTTTTTTTGGTCAATTAAGGTGTTTTGGAACCTCAGTAACTCATTTTTGATAAAAGTAAGAAAAGTCAAAATTTCACGATTTTAAAATATAAATATCCAGGGTTTTTAAGAAAATTAAACAAATATGTGACAAACACCGAACTCTTTTTGTCAAACAACAGCAATCGTTCATGGCTTCGGGTTTCAGTCGATGACGCTGGCGTGGAGCATGTGCAGAAAAGCATTACTAAACCAAACGGGATGCTTACAACTTGAAAACCTTATAATCTAATTGGTATATGAATACTTATTTTTTGACGACTTTCTATTCAAAGCACTAACCTCAAAATACATCAGGCGAACGCCTATGGTTTATCAAACCAGGAATTTATCAGACCGTATTTAATAAAAATTCTTATCGTAAGAACGATTCACCAAAAAAACTGCAATTGATTAAACTAATTTTTTACTTGAACCTTATTTCTTCAAGCCCATTCAAAAACAAATTCGCAATTTATAAGACCCGTTTTTAATTAAACCATTGTTCATCAAACTCATTCAATATAAAACTCGTAATTTGTAAAACCGATTTTTAATAAAACCGGAATTTGTCAAACCATTATTTTTTAAAACCGAAATTCGTAAAACCCGTTGTTTATCAGAAAATTTATACTAAATTGATTGCTAATTCGCCAATAGGACGTTCCGCCAATAATACATGAACCACACGCACACGCAGGTGGCGCAGCGCGGCGGCGTGGCGCGACAAACTTGGCTAAAAGTATTCATAGGTAGTGTTCAATACTTTTTTTACAGATGTCACTCTATTGTTCTTAACTGGAATGCAAGTGACATCTATACACAAACTATTGAACGCTACCTGTACAAGTATGCGGGCATAGCAGCGACAAATGCATCGAAACGCCGTGCCGTCGCGCCACCTCCGGTTCATGTATTATTGGCGAATTTTTCTGATAAACAACGGGTTTTACGAATTCCGGCTTTGAAAAATAATGGTTTGACAAATTCCGGGTTTTATTAAAAATGAATTTTACAAATTACAAGTTTGATATGGAATGAGTTTGATGAACAATGGTTAAAAAAAAACATTGTTATTGAATGGGTTTGAAGAAATAAGGTTCGGATAAAAAATTAATTTAACAAATTGGAGTTTCTATAGTGAATGATTTTATGATTGAACTTTATTTTATTTAAAAGGTTTGATTGTGGGCGTCCCATGAGGCAAATGTCAAAAGCTCATTGTATTGAAAACGTCAGTTCCATCCAGCAAACATGAATTAACAAAGTTATGATTGTTTTCCACAAACCAAAACTACACTTTTTTGCACTCGACGCACGTTTCGCTAACAACGTTAGCATCATGAGGAGACGATATCTTCTAACAATCATAACTTTATTATAGTGCAACCAAAGGTTCCAAATTCTCAACATAGTAAACATGAATTTAAAACATAATACATTTTAAGTACTGGCTTTTCAAGCTGCCAATAACGGGAAAGTTCTAAGTAGGAAGTGCCTACTTAGTTAGTATTGATTTAGAACAAACAAATATTCTTAGTACAGAAAAAGCTGTACTTTTACTGTAATATTTTCTTAGTACTTTTTTAGTAATGGTAGAAACACAACGTAAAAACATAACGTAGTAGTAGTTAGTATTGATTTGGAACAACGGCCAGCATCAGGCCACCAAGTATTAACTAGAAAGTAGTTTCGGAAAAATATTAAATAAAAATAAAACAACATAATCTCACACCCTAATAACACAATACATTCCAGGGACACCCCCAGAATGACCTATTGGATGTTCTTAATGACCCACAAGTCCCATTTAGGTCAAATCACAACCCAACCCAACCCGCATAACGTAAGAAGGGGATAATGATTCTTAGAAGTATCACCATCATGTTCCTAAACTGTCACTTCTCACTGTCTATGTAAATATATATACAGGGTGGATTCTTTAAACGGAACAGTGCTTCTAACGGGTTAGAATTTGGTTGAATAAAAAAATCCAAAAATATGTCAACTGAGATTTTTAATTTCCTTTAATCGTGCTATCTTGGATTTTGTCTATGTCATTTAGTTTACGAGTTATGGCAATTTTTTATTTTTTTTTAAATAGGACACCCTGTATATTTTGCAATTTTTTAAATCTGCAAACAATTCTATTTTCAGCAATATCACACAGTAGGATCTATCTTTTACGAGAATCAAGATATTTTTATCTAAATCTGTATGGAAAACTTCGATATTCATTCAAATATCCCCCGTAAAACCGGGCATAGAGAACAATTCCTTGCAAGTTTAAATGCCTCTATCTTCGGAATCATAAGAGATAGAGTATTAGTGTGTGGTACTGTCAAAAAGATATTTTTTTTTTTAGAATTCAAAAATGTCAAACTATACAGGGTGTCCTATTTTAAACAAACCGACATAAAAAAATTCAAAATAGCACGATTAAAGAATATTAAAAATCTCAGTTGACGTGTTTTTGGATTTTTTGTAAAACCAAATTCTAACCCGCTAGAAGCACTGTTCCGTTTAAAGAATCCACCCTGTATAATAATAGTATCTTTTATAGATATTTATAATTGTTGTGTACAATACTTGCAGATTTTTAGCTCTATTTTACATGTTTGCCACTACGCTTAATTTTTTGTATTTTTTTTGTACATATTTTTTAAGCCCTATTTGTACATCTAAGAGTTTGTTTATTTCTTACTTATACTAAAATAATTTTAATTTACTTGTTTGGATATACTTATACTAAATGGTTTTTTAACATTAACTCTGGCTGCACTCGGAATTTTTATAAAATAAAGTACAATTTCTTGCTTTATTTAAAGCAAAGTACTAAAATTTTGCTTTTTTCGCAGTTTTTTGGAATGTGCAAACTATACCATATGCATGCACTTGCCAGATCGATGTTTGCTGGGATGTGAAACCGCAGTAATACAGCAATTTTGATATAGACTCGCGCTCAGAAGAGCAATGGCAGGACCGTTATAGTATCGCCAGAGATCTCTTATCCAACGAGATGCGACAGTCGGCGTCGGCACCTTTGAAGTTGGGGGTCCCGTTTTTCGTGACCTTGATTTCGTATCCATCGTATCCGACTGGCTCGTCAGATTTAGTCTATGAGCCGGAGCCTAAAAACCGGTTTAATTTTTTGATGTATTAATAATTAATTAGGTATACGTAGATAAAAAAGCAAACGGATTTCTTGGAGAAGGGAAACAGAAAGATGTAAAATAAATTTCAAGTAATTTTTTAAATTCGGTATATTATGTCTGTTATTCTTTAATCTAGCAGAAAAATATAACTTAGAAATACAAAAATAATCAATGCTGAATTATTTTACGTTTAATTCAAAAGTCGTTTAACTCAAAAATTTCGACTGATTACCAAAATATACAGTACAACAGAGTAATGGCGTCTCGACAGCTATGGTACTTAATTTGGCAGAAAAATATAATTTGAAAACACAAAAGTAATCAGGGCTGACATTATTTACATTTAATAAAGTCAAAAATTTCAACTGATTACCAAAATATTGATGGATTTGAATTTTTGTTAGTATAGCATAATGGCGTCTTGAGAGCTATAGGTATTTAATGTGAAAAATATAACTTGAAAACACAAAATAAGTAATCATGTCTAAATTAAGTTGCATTTAGTAAAGTCAAAACCTACAACTGCTTACCTTAATCTAGTCATTAGGTTGCCTAAAACTTATTTTATGTATTTGTTATTACTTTTTCAAACCATCAGAGCAATAAAAAAATTGTCTCGTTCCTTTAAAATTAATAAAAATGCACATAGCAGGTTTTAGGGTGTCAACAATGATATATTATTATAAGTAAGTAGGCATTTAAATATGTAAAAGAGCTTAAAAAAATATGTGTTCCTATATACCGTTTTGTATACCTAGGAAAAGAGAAAAAACTGATGCACATACTAGTTTTTGACACACAGCCGCGATAAGCAAATGTGGCAAGAACGATGTCAAAAATAGAAAAACTCTAACGAATAAGCGCACACCAACAAGATGCGAAAATCTCTCGGCCTACTCGGACCAATAAATCAACGAGCGGGTCAGGAGGTTTTGAAGCTTAGACCCGCAGTACTGATCATGCGCATAAAAAAACGGCTTGCTGACTGTCGCATCTCGGTTGATAAGAGATCTCTGGTATCGCATAGGTACCTATATGAGTTTTATCATAAAGTAAGGAACTTTATGGTTTTATAAACCCAGTTACAATTTTTACCTACGGCAAACGAATAATACTAATTTTACGACCCTCTCAACACGATTTTAATGGCTCACTTACGGTCCTAGGATAATAATAAAGCTTAGACGTAAACCGCAAGATGGCGTTTTAGTGCCTAACCAAAAATAAGTCCCGTTAAAGTGACATATTACGCATTTTTAAGAAAAAACACCTTGTTTTTAAAAAGATATTTGAAAAGTCCCTTAGTAACCTTTTTTTTTGACGTTTTAGATAGAACGTCATTGAAACTTCATGTTATGAAGGTTGTTGACTTAGGAGTGTTCGCGTTTGATATTTTTAATAATTTCTGATATTTATGATGAGATTTTAATTGGTCATAGATAAAGTATATTAACTCGCATGTTATGGTCATTACACGCTCAGATAAATTAACTTCATCTTCGCGTTTAATGACCATAATAACATGCTTGTTATGTAAACTACTATTATCAACTGCAAAAATGTCGATAACTTTTGCGGTGACAATTGTCGTATTTTGTAATTAGCGTAGATAAATCTCTCTTTTGTAAAAAAAGATAATTTTATTTAAAAATATACGTATTAACGTATAGCCTTATTACTAATATAATAAATAAGTTAATAATTATCTGTTTAAAACTTTAAATAGTAAAATTCGAAGCTTATCTAACTAAACCTTTAGGAACTACAATATAAAAATAATTTCTATAAATTACTAATTAATTTATTAAAGTTTTTCCGTTTTTCTCAGTCCAGCCTAAAAAGAGATAAAAAATTAGTGAGTACTTATATACAGGGTGTCCCAAAAGTTCGAGTCCACCCTAATATCTGTAAAACCAAAAAAGGCAGAAAAGCAGAATTTTACATAATTAGATGGTTTACAAAAAAGTATCTTTTGGGATGCTAATCATCGCACCCGTCATTAAGTAAAAGGAGCTACGGCGGCGACGATACTTTTTTTAAATGAGATACCCTGTATATTTTGGAAAATTTAAATAGAGCTTTCCTTTCTGTTTCCAAAAATACCTAAAATGTCACTTTTTTCTCTAGCAATTTTGTGAAATTTCACTTTTCTGTCTCTTTTGGTTCTGGAGATATTAGGGTGGACTCGGATTTTTAGGACAGCCTGTATGTGAAATCAATAGCATTCTTACAAATATACCAAATAAACACTTGTTTCCTTGATGACAAATTACGTCATTCTCGATGAGGGAAAATCGTTTAAATGTTTGTATCCGGTTATACCACGGATCACCCATGTGGTGGGATGTTCCCAGATTTTCAAAATTGACAAATAAGCCTCACCAAAATTACAGGGTGTAACAACGAAAACGAAACCATGCGTGATTCTTTCTACGTTTTATTATGAGAGAGAATCGGAATATTAAAAAAATTCGATGGAAGAACATACACCGATAAATAATTTAGACAAAATTTTGCCGGTCTAAAGATAAAAATGAAATCTATCGACAAAATTGGCCCGTTAACTTACCTAATAGATAGTTGACATTGCCTTTTAAAAAATTAAATTTTATTTAAAAAATCTTTTAAAGAACAAGCTTTTATTAAATGCACTTAAAAATAGAAAATAATTTTTTATCTTTCTTATACCATAATAAAGGCGAAGGGTGCAAATTAGAAATTTTAACTTTAGGTATCGTATTCACAATTCACCTAAGAAACAGTTGTATTACTCTATAACCTAAGGACATTTTCAAAGGCTTGGCAAGCACGGCAATGTCACCCGTCCTCAGCTTCTTTAGATGAAAGCATTATGTTTATCATTCGAATAGAAGAAGAATTTAGTTCTTCTTTTGTGGTTCTCTCTTTGTCACTGTAAAGTTAAAATTTTTAATTTCCGCCCATCGATTTTATTATCGTATAAGAAAGATAAAAAATTATTTTCTACTTTTGAGTGCATTTAATAAAAGCCTTGTTCTTTAAAAGTTTTTTTAAATAAAAATTAATTCTTTAATTTTTAGATATTTACCCCTAAATCGTCCATTTTGAAACTGATTCGAAATTTTCGAATCTCATCTATGTGCCAATTTTAATTTAAATCGAACAAACTAAATCTTTTCCCCCCTCCACTTCCCTCGTTAGGGGTAAGTGTGTACCTAATAATACCATATTATTGTATTGGCGCTGGAACTAGAAACGCATACCAAATTTGAACACACACCCTTAATATTTAGATATGTACCCTTAATCGTTCATTTTGAATCCGCCATATGGAAATTTTCAAATCTGATCAAAAATTCATAATCCCCCTCCTTAAAAACCCCTGTATGCCAATTTTCATTGAAATCGAACAAACTAAATCTTTTTCCCCCTCCACTTCCCTCGTTAGAGGGAGTAATAAACGCGTACCAAATTTGAACACAATCGGATGTGGATAAGTCAGTTAAGCAAAACATGAACGAAAATCGTCCATCTTGAATCCGCGATATCAAATTTTCAAAATCTGATCAAAAATTCGTATTCGTTATTCCCATAAGCCCCCCGTCTAACAATTTTGGTTGAAATCGGACAAACTTAGGTGTTTTCCCCCTCCACTCCCCTCGTAGGGAGGAGGGGTGCCTAATAATGACATATTATTATATTGTCTCCGGAAAAGATGACCAAAAATCGTCCTTCTTGAATCCGCCCTATTGATATTTCAAAATCTGATTCGTTATCTCCATCCCCAAGTGCCCCAACACACCAAATTTCAACCAAAATCGGGCGTACTTCAAATGTGGGTGAGCTGTCAATTTCATGACACTATATTCTTGTATTGTCACCGCAACTATATAAAGGCGCATTTACACAAACAAACTTTCTTTTGATGTTGAAATGCCGACAAACATTTACACGAGCCTCTTGAGCAAAATGTTCAAAAAAAAGTTCGAGCAAAATCTCGTACAAAAAGACTCACGGAAAGTTTGGAGAGAATGTTAAGCAAAATTTGTTTGAAGAAATGTTGGTATAGAAATTTCTTACAAATTTAAATTTTATAGTTTTATAGGAATTCATTGAAATTAACTGAAAATAGAAAGACGATTTGAATTCGAAATTCACATTTTTACCTCATAAGCAACTTTGATTGACCTGATTTTTATAGGGGATATGCCAGGACCCTTTTAACTTTTTTGAGGTTGTAAAAAACCGAGAATAAAAAATTAATAATTGGCACTTATTTATTGCTGTTGCCTGTAAAATTTAATGATAAAAATTTACGTTTAAAAGAATATCTCTTTATTTTACTTTCTAGTTTAAAACACAATACAATAATAATTAAGCGAAATTAAAAAAACATATATACATTTTATTAAATCTCAAATATATGAACAAAAGCACGTTCGTTCTAAATAATACCCGTTTATTACCTACTTTTACAACCCTACGGTTCCGACCCTTGTCTAAAAAAATATAATTTAGCAGTAATAGACTAGACTTCTGAATCGGAATGTTGCTCCTTTGCATATTGTTTGTTCAGTGTCAGTAATCGACCTTGATTATTACATTAAATTGACAGTAAATATCTATCTTCAGCATATTCATGAACCTTTTGCTTTTTTAAGCAAACGTTGGGGCCTTAAATTAACTAGGTAGATCTGGTGTGAGGAATTTAAAAAAAACAATCAAAGCTAAGGGTAAAGTAAAGTTACAAAAATATGTTTAAAAAAAAATCCCCTTCCCACCACTCCTCATAGTCGTGAGGCGCCGATTATTTTTGCCGATATTTGAAAAACTCAAATTTTTTGGAAAAGAAAAATTTTTCTGGGTTGTTTTTTGAATTTAGGAAAAAACCCTTGGAAATAAAAAAAAACTCACAAGAAAATTCCAAAAAAACCCCCGGGCAAAAACATCCATGAAAAACCCTAAGAAAAAAATATTATTAGTAACCCTAATCCATGTGACAAAACTGATAGCCAAGAATAATGTTTCGCTTGCCGTCGGCTTTTTTTCACAAAAATTTAAAATAAAAGTTGGTGTTCCATTTTTTTAAAGAATTGAGATCACTGATCACTGATGTGAAATTTTATTTATTCTCATCTTTAAAAATAGGTTTCCAAAACAGATAGCAATAATTTGCTCAAAAATTTACCCGAAAAAAATGTTCGAAGAAAAGCTCACAAAAATGTTCACGCAATAAAATTCTCATATTTACTAAATAACAATCAACTAAAAACTTTATATCTTTCGAGTCATTTGACCTATGGCATTTTTGGATGGAAAGGGTGTCACTGAAAATTATTTAAAAGTAAACTTAGTACTCCTGGGTACCGATTCTGGAAGTCATAGGAAGTGATCGTTCGCCTGAGAGAAGAAAAGTAAATTTAACCAATAAACGCGCTTAAAAGCAGTGTGAAAAACGTCACTTGTATTATTTCAGAGCACGCTATTGGACGAACGACCGATCGATATTTTACTCGCTAATGCGCATGCTACGGCAAACTTGACCGTCTTTTAGAGTAGGACTCGCACAGTGGTCGATTTTTGTAAAAGCGGACAAAAAAAATATATTTAGTTTTAATAAACCGACAGGATGGATAATCGTGTGAATTTTCACATTTATCTTAAGACATTTTTAAGAGGAAAAAAATATATATTTATTAATCAGCTAAATTAAAGTAAAAATGTTCGTTTAGAAAAAGAAAAAGAAAATATATCAAAAAGAATGCCAACCGAAACTTTCAAATGAAACACCCTGTATATTATTGCATTTTTGCATTTTGTTTTTAAATTCTAAGCATTTTTATATAACGTACCCTAGGTATATCTTCAAACTGTTTTCGAGATATTAACAGTTGAATACTGTCATACTCTGGGTCTTCTATTTGAAATTTGATGTTGAATACTGATGCGTAATGTCAAACTCGTAAAAAGCATAGTTCATCCTTTGGCCAAATATTCGCCTAGTATCTTGACAACCATATAGGGGCAAATTCAGATACATTTTCAATTTTTTTATTTTTCCATTTATGTCCGCGTTTTCCGGAAAATTGATCACCGTGCGTCGTTCGAATGACTTTTGTGCGATCGGCCGGTCCCAGAATATGGAATTTTGGATTTTAATAGAAGTGGTCACTTCTCAGGGTATGATCATTCTATTACGCCCAGAATCGAGCCCCAGAATGGTTTATAAAATTTTATGAAATTTTAAAGAGCATAAAAAAAGGAAAACTCAATTCAAACTTTAACATACACCTAATAATGTGCGGAGAATGCAAAGATAGACCCTATAATGAGTGCGTAGTCTGTATTTTTATTTTTACTTTTGTTGTAGGACTTTCACTATTTTTGAATTATTAAATCACGTATACAAACTTATAAGTATAAGTGCACCTAAATGGGTATGCATGTTTTTACCTTGATCTATTTTTATACTTATTGGTTTAAGTTTGTATGCTTTTTTTATTATGGTTTTATGGCACAATAAATTCAATTTGATCTGATAATAATATACTTATATTGCCTTCATGCATCAAAACACAGACGAACATACTCAAATAAAAGCTCGTGCAAAAGATCTAAAATTTTTTGGCTGAACATTTTTGTGAGCTTTTCTTTGAACATTTTGTTTGGGTAAATTTTTGAGCAAATTATTGCTATCTGTTTTGGAAACATATTTTTAAAGATGAGAATAAATAAAATTTCACATCAGTGATCAGTGATCTCAATTCTTTAAAAAAATGGAACACCAACTTTTATTTTAAATTTTTGTGAAAAAAAGCCGACGGCAAGCGAAACATTATTCTTGGCTATCAGTTTTGTCACATCGATTAGGGTTACTTATAATATTTTTTTCTTAGGGTTTTTCCCGGATTTTTTTGCCCGGGGTTTTTTTTGGGATTTTCTTGTGAGTTTTTTTTATTTCCAAGGGTTTTTTCCTAAATTCAAAAAACAACCCAGGAAAATTTTTCTTTTCCAAAAAATTTGAGTTTTTCAAATATCGGCAAAAAACTCAAAAATTGCACTTTTAAGCGGTAATCCGCGCCTCACGACTATGAAGAGTGGTGGGGAGTGGATTTTTTTTAAACATATTTTTGTAACTTTACTTTACCCTTAGCTTTAATTGTTTTTTTTTTTTAATTCCTCACATCAGATTTACCTAATTAGTTTAAGGCCCCAACGGTTGCTTAAAAAAGCAAAAGGTTCAGGAAAATGCTGAAGATAGATATTTACTGTCAATTTAATGTAATAATCAAGGTCGATTACTGACACCGATTCAGAAGTCTAGTCTATTATTGCTAAATTATATTTTTTTAGACAAGGATGGGCATCAAAGGGTTGTAAAAGTGGGTAATAAACGGATATTATTTAGACCGAACGTGCTTTTGTTCATATATTTGAGATTTAATAAAATATATATAGATTTTTTAATTTGACTTAATTATTATTGTATTGTGTTTTAAACTAGGAAGTAAAATAAAGAGATATTCTTTTAAACGTAAATTTTTATCATTACATTTTACAGGCAACAGCAATAAATAAGCGCCAATTATTATTTTTTGATTCTCGTTTTTTTACAACCCCAAAAAAGTTACAAGTATACTGGCATATCCCCTATAAAAATCAGGTCAATCGAAGTTACTTATGAGGTAAAATGTGAATTTCGACATCAAATCGTTTTTCCGTCGGAAAGCACTTAATTAAAAATACCTTGTTTTAAAACTTGGTCTTTTTATTTTCAGTTAAGTTCAGTGAATTCCCATAAAACTATAAAATTGAAATTTGTAAGAAATTTCTATACCAACATTTCTTCAAAGAAATTTTACTTAACATTCTCTCCAAAATTTCCGTGAGTCTTTTTGTACGAGATATTGCTCGAACTTTTTTTTGAACATTTTGCTCAAGAGGCTCGTGTAAATGTTTGTCGGCATTTCAACATCAGAGGAAAGTTTGTCTGTGTAAATGCGCCTTAAAACTTGTTTAAAAATAGAAATTCTACAACACTGTTCTGTATTTTCAATAGTTTTCGCGATAAGTTCATCATGCGTTTGTATATTCTTGGTCTGACGGATTGAAGGTCAAACTGTCGCAAAATATTGTGGTTCAGGTTTATTACCACCAGCATCTTTGTTGTTGTCGTCTACTTTTTTCTGGATCAAAGAGAGGGGCGATAATAAACAATTCAACATAAAGTTTTATATTTTCAGTCGATAACACAAGGCCAAGGAATTTGTTTCCATGCAGTCAAAATGAATCAACTAGCCGCGCTTCAAAATATGCTGCACCCGATTATAAGTGCTCTAGAATCAACAAAACCAAGCGTTTTTTCCAAAGACCTTTATGGTTTTTTCAGAGTCGTGTACGGTGTATTTTAATTAATCCAGGTCAAGTGAAACTTCTTTTTTCATATAAATTATATTATATGAAATATAATTATGCAAACTAAAATAAAACATAATATTGAGAAAAGTTAATGAATATTGATTCACTAGTTTTTCTTACCACGAGCCGCCACTGAATCAGTGATGAAAGCAGAAATTGTTGGGGTCTTGAGGGTCCTGGGGAGAGGGGGCTTGAATAACCAAAATGTCTCAGATTACTATTTTATTGGTGATTTTTCGTGGCTTTGGGAAGGGCTTGAGCCCTTAAGCTCCCCAGTGACGGCTTTAGGATTCCGTCTTGGGGGGGCGGCGCATCAGTTTCAATTAACTTCCCCCTCACCCGAAAGTCAAATCTATACATATATCGTAAGTATACAAAAAAATCATTATTTACAGTCTAAACGACCAAACTTTTTTTTATTTAAACAATTAAGTGTGTATCAATTTTCAAAAGGTCACATATTCGGCTTAATAACTGGGACAGCTTTATGATACTTAGTACTGGCAAGGCTTGATGGGACGTGCTGGATTAAATTAAAGTGCGAAAAAAAATAAAAAGGAATAATATTATTTTCCTTACTCGGCCCTTTCTTCTTCATATTGCATTGCAGGATTAATAAAAACGACACGTCATTTTGAGTGTATGTAATATAACGAATATTTCGATTCTAAACCCTAGGGGGGGGGGCACGCCCCTCTATTAAGCCGCTACTAAAGCTCCCCCCCTCCTACGTACGCTGATGTAGGTTGTAATAAGGTGAAATATAAAAAAATAAAAGGGTCATGATATGCCATAAATAAAATTGAATCAACTTATTGAAATCATCTAATAAATTTGATTGAGAAAAATATTCTAAAAGGATTGTAAATATATTTTTATTTAAAAGTTTATTGTAGAAATTTGCTTTTTTCTGCAATTGAAGAGTTGCTTCAATAAACTTCCAAATATCCCAAAATTCTTAGACGATATAAGACGCCTACCATCAACACTACCTTGACCTTATAGAAAAAGAAGTGGCTAAAAGCCAAGGATTTTTTAAGGCGGAAGGGTACCTCATGCAACCGTATTTTTCATCTGTAGTCGAAACGACAATGCTGAAATTTTGCACATAGGCTAAACTTTTCTGGCCGAACGTCGATGACTCCTTTGATGTTGCCAAATTTACGTTTTCCGAATTACTTACTTCAAAAAAAAAATTAGTGAGTCAGTGCCATTTTATAACCAATTTTAGAGATCTCTGGAGAATTTCAGCTTTCTAGCCGTTTGGATAAAAATTACAAATACGATTTAACAGATTTTGCACAATATTGGAACCTTTGAGAAAAATCCTAATTTTTCGTCGGTTTTTGTTTACTTGGTACTACCCTAAGGCTCATTAAAAACTTAAGTCCAAGGGAGATTTTTAGTTTTATTTGTGTCTGGACAAACTATAAGGCTCTTGTTTAAAAGAAGACGACAAATTGAAAGTTTTTACCTGTGTGGCTATCTCTATTAAGTTTTCGGCCATTGCTCTTCCAGTCTGTTGGACCAACTCATGGAAAATCCCATTTTGTTGCAGCAATTCGCATGGAGTACCGAACTCTGCTACTTTGCCCGCGTTCATTACCAATATTTTGTCAGAGTCCATGATTGTGTGCAGCCTACGAAATATTTTGAGCCAATTATTAGCGGATAACCAATTTTGACCAGGCCTCTAATCTTGAAATCATGAAAAAAAACACTTATTTCCCTGAAATGCGCGGTTATTCCCATTGGTTTATGTTGTTGATTTCTTCCACAAGTGACACTAATGACAGTATAAAATAGAAATCGGTATCTTTTATTTCTCTCACTAAAGACCAATAGATACAAATCTCATCAAAAGTCATATTATTAGTTAATAGGTGGCCCGCTGTAGAGAAGCTGACCATATCCAAAAAGCTTACGAGCCTGCAAGGGCTCTTCTGCAGAGGGTCCATGGGTCTCCCCTCGCTTCTAACCTGGATCAAGAAGGAGGCGATGGCGACGCACCTGCCATTAGGGGACCAGGTACTGTGGAAGGGCAGGGAGGAAAGAGAGGGCCATCTGGCAGTGGAGGGACTGGCGACGAAAGGGTTGCCCCTCCTAAGACTGCCAGTGAAAGCACAGCTTAAACCATGAAGGTTCGATAAAAATTACAATGTCACAATACCAGAACGGAATGAGTGGCAAACACGGATGGCTCTAAACTGTCAGCCAGACAGACAACAGGCGCTGGAGTGTACGCAGAAAGCCTAGAAGTTCAGGAGCGTTATCCACTTGGAGAACACGCTACGGTGTTTCAGGCGGAGGTGTATGCCATTATCATGGCAGCAACCCTACCCGAGGTCAGAAATGGCAGGAGGGACATATACATATACTCCGACAGCCAGGCTGCCCTCAAGGCTCTAAGTGCACCCAAAATAGTCAGTAGTCTGGTGGAGGAATGCGCTGAAGCACTGCAAATAATGGCTCAAGACAAAAGGGCGACATAGGGAACGAGAAAGCGGACAAACTTGCCAAACTCGGTGCCGAAACCCAATACATTGGACCGGAACCTCTTCTGGGAATAACAAGGAAACAGGTACAGAGTGAGCTCAACAAATGGGCGAACAATGAACTGAAGACGTCCTGGAGACAAAAGTCAAAGTGCAGACAGTATAAGCTATTCGTGGATGGTCTGAATGTAGTCAGAACTAAATGGCTCTTAGGTGAGGCCCGAAAGGACATTGGACTGCTGACAGGGATGCTGACTGGGCACAATTGGCTGAACAAATATCTGACGCAAATAAGAAGAATTGGCGCAGCACTTGATAGCAGAGTGTGATGCATATGCCAGCAGCTGAAGTGGGGATTTTCCACGATAGAGGAAGAAGAGCTGCTTTCGCTCAAATGGCCGACATACTGAACTTCGTAAAGAAGACAGGGAGGCCCAGAGAGAGAGGTGCAGCGAAAGTAGGGGCATAGGAGTAAGGAACGGGGTATGGCAGAAAGGGCCCATGAAGAGGCCTAATTGCCAGGCCCACGGGCCGCCCCTATACTGCTACTACTATTAGTTAGAAATAAATGTTTTCTTTGTGAACTCAAGATTAGTTACATTGATCATATTAGCGATCGCGATTTAAACCAAAGTAGGGAAAAATTTGCTGTAAATAATAGACGATTTTCAGCCTGGAATCATTTATCTTTGGTATTCGCGGTTATTCTTTCGTTGACAACTTTGACGGTAAGTCTGACGTCAAATTCCTCCACCATTCAAGAACCATAAATGAATTAAATGAGTTGCTGAATTGCATTGATTAAAGAGTGAAGGAATGTTGGGTTACGTTTTTATTTTTGTGACTTGTAATAAATGCTAAAACATGGAATAATGTTTATTTCGAAGTGTTTTGCCCATAAGACTGCTAAAAAGGTCAATTTGAAAGCTCATATTGCAAAAACATACCATTAAGAAGAAGACTTGCTGTTTCGAGGTCGTTGACCATCAAAAAACAAAACCTTAAAAACCTATAACCAAACTGTGGTTATAAGTGCTAAATACTAAAAGCAAATCAGCTGATCCGGTACCTCACAATTGCCCCTACTTTAGTTAAAATCAAAATCGCGGAAATGCATTCGTATATACCAATAAAGAATCATTCCACGCTGCAAGTTGCCTAATCAACTGTTTCACTTTTAGTTCCAACAAAAAATAACCCAGCCAGTTTATGTTAATTTGTGGCCCAACAGCTCGAACTCGTCGAATACCTGGGTTTTGCCAGCTGAATAAAAACTGGGACCAACACACAAGAAGTCCGTGTAATAATTGGACAGGTCAGGTTATTTGCTATCAAATGAAATAAGTGTCGTGCAGTTGCAATCTTAATATACCATTCTGCGGATTGGCGTAGTAGTACGATAAAGGGCAAAAAAATGATTAAGCAAGGAAACTTGGCACTAATACTTTGTGGACCATTCGGTAATTTTTGAGATATGTTGCCAATATGAAGTCCCCTGCAGAGGATCCTTATACCCGAAAGTAAACCAAAAAATGACTAAGATATGAAGAAATTATATTGGAGCTATAAAATTTGGCAGAAATGTTTATTAAAGTCCCAGAAATATTTTAACATCTGTTACTTACTCAAAGTGCCTCGCTAAGGGTCCTAATTATTACTATTAAATAAAAAAACAGGAAAAACCCAAAATATCAATAGCAACTTTCCAAAAAGCAATAGATTAACCAGATTTGTGTTAAGAATGTTTAAGGTATGCAGTCAACAAAAATTTTTATGTAGGGTGCTTCAATTTTCGAAGTTATACAGAAAATAATATAATGTGGCACAAAAGTTCATTGAGTCCTAGTCCCGACGCCGAGAATTAAGATCATCACAGTGAGCGATCTTGTATTGGCAATATACAGGGTGGAGACTTTAAACGGAATATTGGCCGTAGCGGGTTTTTTCAAAAAATCCAAAAACAATTAAGATTTTCAACAGCTAAAATTTTCGGAAATTTTTTTTTATGAACGGACCCTCAGAAAGGGATCTATTCACTTCCAATTTTTTTTTTAAATGAGTTGTAGCACTTTGTTGGAAAGCTTACCGAAAAAGAAAAACGCTCGTGTAATTTGTTTTGACATTTGTCAATATATGTGTCGAAATCCTCAGGAAATCGTTGTGTTGGGCTTCAAATGGAACATTGCCCCTAGCGAGTTGGAAATTCGTTTTTAATGGAAAATACAAAAACACGACAACTAGTATTTTTAGCAATGAAAATTTTCGGCATAAAACTTTTATAAACGGACCCTCAGAATTCAAATAGAACTTTTTCCTCATTTGAAAAAAAAGTTGTATGTGAATAGACCCCTTTCTGAGGGTTCGTTCACAAAAATTTTAAGCCGACAATTTTTATTGCTAAAAATATTAATTGACGTGTTTTTGGATTCTTCTAAAAAACAAATTTTCAACCCGCTAGGGGCAATGTTACATTTGAAGTCCGACACAATAATTTTTTGAGGATTTTGGCATATGGATTGACAAATGTCAAAATAAATTACACGAGCGTTTTTCTTTTTCCATAATCTTTTCAACAAGGTGCCACAAGCGGGGTCATATCATTTGAAAAAAAAAAGTTGTATGTGAATAGACCCCTTTTTGAGGGTTCGTTCACAAACACTTTTGCCGGAAATTTTAGCTGCTAAAAATCTTAGTTGACATGTTTTTGGATTTTTTGAAAAAACAATTTTTGAACCCGCTACGGCCAATATTCCATTTAAAGTCTCCACCCTGTATATTAAACTTTACTAGAGAACCTCAACAATCACTTGTGCCTCATTTGGTTGCTTTATCATATTTTACGGCTTTTTAGTTTATTTTTAGAGAATGGGAGCTCTTTTTGGAAGAGTTCGAAATAAAAAAATTCAAGAAATAATATTTACTATTTATACCTAAGCACGGTCTGTAAGCTTAATGTTTTTTTTTGTGTTAAAAGTGCTTTTTTGTTAATTAACTTGGAAATAGGGGTCCTCTGCCAAAAGCCATATTTTGTTACTAAGGAGCAGCTTTAACATTTGTACCCAATTTAATTATTCTATAATTTTGTGTTGTAATATATGATATTCAGTGTTGGTTTTTTCTGTCTGGAATTGGGGCACTTTGCATAAAATTTTTCGAGACTACATATATCTTTAACATTCGTTCTCGAAGCGCAAATATTTGTACCAAATCTGGTAGTTTTATCGCTTTTCGGAGAGTT
Source organism: Oxystoma pomonae (assembly GCA_963921995.1). Lineage (NCBI taxonomy): Eukaryota > Metazoa > Arthropoda > Insecta > Coleoptera > Brentidae > Oxystoma > Oxystoma pomonae. The sequence goes on along the minus strand of OY998166.1, from coordinate 84,105,434 downwards.
GCTATTAATATTTTAGGTTTTTCCTATCTTTTGGTTTAACTTCAAGAGTTGGGACCATCAGCGAGAAACTTTGAATAATTAACAATTGTTAAAATGTGGCTGGAACTTTATTAAATATCTTACGAATTTTGTATTTTACCTTAGAAAATAGGGGTCCTCTGCAGGGAGCTTCATGGTGCTACATAAACGGATGTAGAAACCTTGGATTGCTAATACCTATGGGAAATTTTCATGAAAATCACTGCCGCGTGTCTTCCGCCATTTTCGCCGCCATGTTGTGGAGATTTGGGTTGGCGACATTGGTTTCCTTAATTTTAAATAGTAGTGTGGGAACACTGACTGTCAACAGTGTCAAAATATGATTGAATTTGACATGTTATTTTTGTTGTTGTTTTTTAATACAAAAACAAAAAAGTAAAGAAACAAGTCATAAACAAATGCTCCAACGGTCACCCCATTTATCTCTCCCATTTGGTCTGGAGTATGTGCAGGTTTCAAACAAATAAATCACAATATGGAAATATTGCCCCCCAATTTATAAACTCAAAGGGTACTGTTAAGCCACACGTTATAAATTGTAATAAAGGTTGAACTATTGCTGCTGGCGCTCCCGCTGAAGATACACCTTGATTACGTTGATCTGAATCTGCACAGGGACTAAAACAGCTAAGAACAGATGCACCAACATGATACAGTAATAAAAAATAAATTAATAGAGGGAGATACTGACTTTGATAATAGCATATATGGCTAACCTGAAAGCCAGAGCCATGGCAAGTCAAGCAAAATTTAGCGATCACAAAAAAAGTTTCTTTGGCACATGGAGTCGAGCATGGAGTTTTACAATATTTGAAGACCTTGGCGGAAAAACCTATTAACTAACAACTGTGTCGACCATACCTTCCCTAAGTTAACAAGTTATTACTAACATATCCTTGAGTTTTGGTAAGTTTTCAGCATTCAACATTTTTTTTTGTAGCTCTATCTTTTATAAAGGATGTGGGATTTTGCTCAAAACTGCATATGATGTAGGTTTCATTGTTCTGATAAAAATCTATCAATGCTCCACAGTGATCTGGTATGAGGGTTTTGAGATACTGCATTCAAAGTTAAACATTTTGGTATTCTAGCTTTTCCCTAAAATCAGTTTTTTGCACTTTTTGTGAAAATGTAAATAATATTTATGAACCAAATTGTAGTCTTAGAATAAGTAGCAGAAAAATATAGGTTGCATTGCACTGGCATCACAAACATAAAAAATATTAAATTCATATGACCAAGAAATGACTTTTTAACGAAAGGCAAATTTTAATTATTATGTTACCACTTAGTATTTAACAAACATGCTGCAAAACAAAAACTTTTGTAACATTTTTAACAATTTTTGTTATTTGTTGCTATGGGGCAATGATAGATTTATCTTATCAAGATAAGCAAAATCACACAGAAAGCCAGTTTCCATAAGGAAAGTGCATCATCCTTAAAAAACGAATCTACAAAAAAAATGTCAAATACTGAAAACTTACCAAAACTTAAGGATATCTTAGTAATAACTTTTTCTGTTGAGTTCTTCAGAATCAGAAAACTTTTATTACAAAAATTGTTAGCAAAAACATTGTCACAAGTGAATAAATAAGGGTCAAAATTTAGTGTTAAAAATTAACATTAATGTAAATTTAACCTAAGAATGTCTTTAAAATGTCATTTAGATATTAAACAATGTTAACATTAAGGTTTTGTTAATAAAGATTAAAAAATAAATATTGATTTTTCTTTATTTCTAGTAAACTGCTAAAACATCTTGTAATTACTTGTCTCAAAATCTCAAAAAAATACTGGCTACAATATCACAAAAATTGACAATGAAATCTTAAACTACTTACTTAAAATTACATATAGAAAGTTACAAACACATGGAAATGATAACAAGAAAAAAAAAATATACTGATAAAATACATATTAAAATTAATTTTTTTAATGTTCTTTTTAAAACTCATGAAGTATTGTTCTAATTTTATAAAAGTCGATGTGCCAAAGATGTACTTTTTTGTGATCGCTTGCCATTGCTCTGGTTTTCAGCTGATCCATATATGCTATTATCAAACTCCGTATCTCCCTCTATTCATTTATTTTTCTTATCTTCTAGGCCTATAACAACCTCGGATTTATAAACTGTTGGCGCATATCTGTCCCTAGACATTTTAGTTCCTGTTTCAGATTCAGAGATCGACTTAATGAAGGTTTATCTTGAGCGGGAGCGCCAGCAGTAATGGTTGACAGTACCCTTTGAGTTTATAAATTGGGGGTAATGTCACACAGTACCGAACAGACGGGATCCGTGGTATTGTTTCCATGTTGTAATTTGTTCAAAACTTGCACATTCTCTAGACCAAATGAGAGAGATTATCATAGCGTGGCCGTTCAAGCATTTGTCTGTCTTTTAAATGGTTTTTATTACTTGGTTCTACACTTTTTTGTTTTTGTATTAAAAAACAACAACAAAAATAACCTTTCTAGAAGCGTCATTTTTTGACACTGTTGATAGTCAGTGTTCCCACACTACTATTTAAAATTAAGGAACCAATGTCGCCAACCTAAATCTCCACAACATGACGGCGAAAATGGCGGAAGACGCACGGCAGTGATTTTCCCACAAAGGTATTATCAATCCCTTTCTTTTTTACATCCGTGGCTACATATCTTAAAAATTGGCTATGTTTCACTGCTTACATTTTTTGCAAGGTTGGACTTCTTATCATCCGAACTACTATAGAGGCATGGACACTGACTGATGCCAGGTGTAAAAAATTGAGTTTTCTTACCTATGCGCCACAGTCAGTACGGTACATCCACCAAACTTTTCCCTAATCGTGTTTTGTATTAGAGCATCTGTTTGGGGATCGACATTTGCCGTGGCTTCATCTAGCACTAAAATTTTGTTATTTCCGACTATCGCTCTAGCCAGGCACACTAGTTGTCTTTGACCGACGCTGAAATTCGATCCTCCTTCAGACATGAAACTTTCTAGACCGCCTGGTAGTTCGTTGACTACGGTTTTTAGTTCTACATCTTCAAGAGCGTTCCATAAAGCCTGATGCAATTCAAATATAAAGAAAGTTTTGTTAGTCAAGATTCAGTTTTCGAAGAGACAACAACTACAGAATTTTTTAATCAATTGATTTTATTTGTTCTGCTTGGCGCCACTTCAGTTTTACAACTTTACTCGCGGTGACTATCTGGGGACTTATTTTTTGAGCTAGCTGTGGTTTTTTGTGGGAACGATCATCCGTCGGTAGCAATCTTTCCCGTGCTGTATTTGTGAAGGATGAATAGTAATTTACGTTACAAGGCCGGGAAATGCTCTATTAAAGTACAAGTCTAGATGTTTACGAACAAGGGGACGAAGGAGCCGAGTCCGCAATTTCTAGATGATTACTTTAATGAACGTTTTATTTCATGCTATAAGTGAGAAATCAATTTTTTTATTCTTATTTTTTTTAGTTACTTTACCGAACTAGTGATGTAATGTATCATTTCCCGGACTGAAACTGATAACGTAATGGAGTATATTACTTGAATTTTGAAGAATTAAAAGAACTTGGTTCCTGGCTTCCGGGTCAGGAAGCACGCCTCAATTCATTCGGGGAACGTTCACCGGAGAGTGTGACCGGATAGTTCCCAAGGAACGATCTCATCTCTTGGAGGAGCGATCATTCTCTCAAAATTCAAAAATTGGTGTCCTGGGCGCGGGCGCTACTTACGAACCACGATCCTCGACTGACCTCTTTAAATCCAAGACGCCGCACGCCGACGACGGCTCTAACACGATCTTTGTACTTAAGTCTCCAAGGGTGACCATTCTTGAATTTCGAAGGATAGTTCGCACGGGAACGGTCACCTCCCGGATATCGACCAATAACACGGTTTAAAGCTATCACGAGTTATCCGAAACCTATCCGACCACAGCCAAACTTCACCCGATTGCCGCTTATCAAAGGAACTTTCTTACACTTTCATACACCTGTCTCCGAGCAGGAGAACGGGCGCTCTTGAAAAATGATAATCAAGTCAGCTTTGCGCGTGCACGGTACTAGCTTGGCAGCTTTTGAGCCTTCTTATTGGTCGAAAGCCAGAACTGCGTTCGAGCTAGGACAGCCCCACTCTTTTTGGGCAAGGACACAACTCCCTTAAATTAAATAGGCCTTTTATATATAAATTAAGGTCATTTAAATAAAAAGCCACCAATTTCCTATGTTTTCGTAATCTGCGTTGCACCATTTTTAACTATTTTATAAACAAAATTTACGAAAAATAATTAGAAAAAACATTATTTTGATCGCGGGTATAAACGCCGTATGTCTAAGACATGCAGTAGACGTCCGTCTTTGCTCAATCTTTAATAACGCGCGCGAAAACATTTGACACAAATACTTCTACCTGTTCCCCTCGACTGTCCCTACCTAATTTTTGGAGCTTTATAACACCGGTTTCCAAAGAGTTGTTAAACGTATATATATACCCCAATCAATCTAGTAAAAAAGTGGAAAAAAATAACAAATCTTTGATTTTTGTAACAGAGCTTTAGAGTACATTTATAAACAACATACCGAAAGTCCCTTAAAATCCCCCGGATCTGAGGTTTGCAAAAGAAGAGATTTTTCTGGGCTGCAAACTTCTTACATCACCTGAGACCAACAGATAGTCCCAAGGTGCGACTCTCTTGACCTGACCAGAGCCGGACACTCCAGCAGGACATGCAAGAACGATTCTTCGTCCTCCATGCACCATCGACTCTGAGTCTCCGGCGATTCTCAGCGTCTCTAGGTGCCTGTTGAGGCAACAGTGTCCTGGTAGGAGCCCTGTTGCTGATCTCACATCCTTTCTGCCTAGGTGGAACAAGGATTTCGAGCAGGTGCTCTGCAGTCAGCTCTGTTTCGGTTGGACCATCCATGCTGACCACGATTTTTACCTTTCTGACCTCCTTGACCAATTTGTTTACATCAGCGGCGTCCGTAGGTGCCCGGTGCCCCTGATGCGTTTGTAGAGTGTCCAATGGGTACTTGTGCAGTTCTCTGTGGTGCCTTTTGTGTTGAAGAAGATCTACTGGGTCCTTGAACAGTTTCTTGTTGATACTTATCTTTAGAGGTTCCACTGGGTACTTATTCGATCCCCTGTGTTACCTCCTGGTTGTCGGAGGGTCCTTTTGGAGTTCACTCACAGACGAGTAAATTGGCTAAAATCACCTCCCCAGCACTTCGGGGAGGGGGCTCTTAGAGGAGCAACAACAGGTTGCATCTGGTTCCCTAAGGAAAGTTTTTATTTTAGTGCCTCATCCACGCGGCCGCGTTTAAGCCAAGGACCCCACAGCCGTCCTCGATCCACCACTCAAAGAAGTCGAGAGCGAGCCAGAGTTGGGTTCACCTATGCGCTTCCTATCTCCGGCACACTGACCCCAAAGGACTGCGTTCCGGGGGGGAGCAATATGACGTTCCCCAACAGGATTTAGTCACCGAATTATTCAGTGGGGTCCACCCCCGCGACTTGGACGCGCCTATTGATAATTACCCAAGCGGGATTCAGAGAAGGGAACTCTGGGTCCCTGGGTCCCTTTGGGCCGGGTTAATGTTTGTATCCGCGCGCCGTAGCGTAGTGGGCAACGTATCTACGCACGGAGGGTCCCGGGTTAAAATCTCGGCTAGGTGCATGGATATTTTGTGTTTGTCCCAAAAAACTGTGCAATTGACTCTCACTTTTGCAACACTGGGCATTGATCCTAGAATAAATGAAAAAGTCCCAGTATTAAGAAAAAATACACAAGCAAAACCATACTAGTTGAATACCGATGGTCTAAAGGACCAAAAATTAATTAACGGCAGTTGCGGGGAACGGGCGGAATAAATTTCGGCACATGTTTTCGCGTGCAAAATCAAAGGTTGATCAAATACGGACATGACGGACGTCACTGCATCTCTCATAATTACGGCGTTTATGACCGCGATCAAAATATTGTTTTTTCTTTAATTTGTCGTAAATCTTGTATATAAAATAGTTTAAAATGTTATTGGTGCAATGCAGATGATGAAAATGTAAGAAATTATTTATTTTTCTATCTAAATTACGTTAATTTATACATAAAAAGCCTACTTCATTTGAGGGGGTTCTGTCCTTGCCCAAAAGAGCGTGACTGCCCTAGCTCAACTGGGACTCTGGTTACTGGCACGTCGTGAAGCAAGAAATATAATAATATTACATTTTACACTCATTCCTTGAAATTTTTTAATCTTTTAAATTGTCCAAGATATAGCCTTGAAAAAGAACTGTACCTAGCGGTTAAGGCTCTAGTTTCTCCCCAGATTTTAAGTAAAAAAAGTACAACTGGCAACGCCTTGTTCTTTAATTTTTTGATCTCTTTCCAGAGTGCACAGGGAAAACTAAAACATCAGAATTAGCTGAAATTTTGCAGGGGTGATCATTTTTAAATGCTTAACAAAAATATCTGAAAGATTTTTCAAACATCTCAATTATTTTTTCTTCAAAATATAAGCTCTGGTGCTGTCATCTATCCCAAAAGCCTTAAAATAATTGCAGTTTAGAACAAACCCGATTTTTAAAAAAAAAATAAAGAAATACTCACAATTTCCTCTGGATTACATTTTCTCTTTTTATATTTCCTTGCTTTGGCGAAAATAAAAACTAAGTTTCCTTTTTTCTAAAAGCCTATGCACTCCGGAAAAGAAAACCGATCAATCAATCACACTTCATTGAATTTGGGAGACACACGCAGTTCAAGTGTTGGCCGATAGATCGCAGAATTTATACGATGCCATAGTAACTGCAGGTGTTTTGTCAACAAACTTTAAATCGAGCCGCAGTGGGACAAAAGAGTATATTTACGTTTTCTAACAGAAAACCATTCTAGGTTATGTTTATCTTCCAAAAATGTGTTTTCAAAAACATTGTTCTAAAACAAATATGAAGCCACTCCGCGTGTGCGGTCGCCCGCCGAAAAAGGCCTAGCGCTGCGCGGGCATTACCCCGAGTCTATCCAGAACCAAGAGAACTTTACTGACTCGCTGGGATTACTAGGAATTCGCATAGAAACATTCGGCGCCCATAACCCCACATAATTTGGTTCAACCATTTTTTTAAAATTTAAATTATTGCGGCATAGTTATGTGCAAGTGTACTAGTGAAATTTTGGAGTGCAAAGGATATATTTTATATTCCAACCTCAGTTTCAAAAACACACGGGTACTTGAGTACGAACAAAACAGGTCAGTAAAGCTTCATTTAGAGATTGGAACGACTCTTGCTAGTCGTTGACTCTCCTGTTTAAAATAGAATACGATTATTTCATCTAGCGCCAGTAGCCGATTTTTAAATATGCATGCTTTTAAGTTAACCTGTTGTCGGTATAGCCGAATGGCGAGGTTGCTGTTATTGGTGAAAGATCAATTATTGAAATGCCATCATACCATTTATAAACTTTTTAGCGCTAACCACATACACTTTACGAAAAAAGCACAATATATTTACAATTTTATACCAAATTTTTACCCATAGTCGAATCAACAAAATAAATTATACAAACATCCAATTTAAAGACACTTGCTTTTGGAGTACACAAGAAGAAAATAGGTGAAAGCTTGAAATTATCAAGAAACATAAGGAAAATATTGAAAAAGTCGAACTTGTCAAGATTTGTCAGTCAAAAATTTTATTTTCAAAGGAAAATTTAAGTTTTTCGTGTTCAAGAAGACGGTAATTACTTATTCAGATCGGTTAGTCAACATATATTCCAAAATGAAAACAATCACCTTAAAATTAGGAAGGACACAGTCGAATATATAATAAATAACTGGGGGGACTTCCGAAACTTCATCCTTGATCCAATCACAGAGGAAGAATGTGGTTTCAATATGCATAAATCAGGTACATATGGTACCCATTTTAAATATAAAGCAATTTTAGAAGTTCCTAAATTAAATTTATACGTGTGTGTATCAAACACAAGACTTCCATCTAATGAATTATTTATTACCAAAGAACCCCCATTAAATTTAAGCAAAAATAAGCACAAACATTCATTTTTTTTTTTAATTTCTCAAAGTCCTGAATCCGGACATTATGATTTGTTGACCCCACTACAAGAAAATGCCTGTGTTCTATGTAGTAATATATTCAAGAAGAAAAAAGGTCTTAACCAACATATTCGCCTGAAACATCAAAAAGATGCAAGTTTCTCACATAGCCAAAACCCGAATAAAATATTAGACCAGTCTTCAGAATTTGCATAAACAAAATGTCTTCCATGCGGAAAGTTTTTTAAAGGAAAAAATGGTTTAAATCGTCATGTAAGAATGAAGCATTAAAATAATTCTAACTTTTCGAACATTCCAGAATATGATTTGAATGCAGAGTTTTTATCAAAACATCTATCTTTCCTAAAGTTGTCCACATCCATTTTACACAGAATTCCAAAAGGTGTGAAAATGTTTCGCCGAAGAACTCTCCTGCCTTCTAAATAAACGCGTTAACGAAAATTCTCCTCAAACTTGGATTTCCCTATTTCCATATGCAGTTTTTAAATTAACAAATAAATCAAAATCTTCAATTTCTCTTACCTCCAAAGTAAAAGATAACCTCGAAATTCGGAACAAGAAAAAGTTAATGCATCTTATGCAAAAATCAAAAATCTAAGGAAAATGTCAACAGCCTGGAAAAAAAAAACAAAATTTGCAGTTAGAATTTTATCTTCAGATGAGTGTCTTGCTTCTTCTAAAGATGCTTCTAATTTTAAAAAACTTAATGAAAAACATCCAGAAGCCGTCATTGACCGAGGATTCCCAGACGTATCAGAAAAAAATATCCCAGAAGACGTCACTTATACAGACATTAAAAATGCAATAACCTCTTTTAAGCCTGGTTCTGCTGGTGGTTCCAATGATCTGACACCCCAACATCTCAAGGACCTCACTTCTGGTGATCTGGGCGGGTATTCCGCTGATATACTTGCATCTCTTTCGCGATTTTCAAATTTCGTTTTACAACACCAGATTCATAGCTAAATTTTTTTTGGGTTACCCTCTGCCATCTAATTACATAGAAAAATCTCTTGATAACAAATGTAAAAATCTCGAGATTCTAAATTCACATTTAGCTTTTTTTATTAAAAAACTCTTTAGCTGTACAAAGACTGTCATATATTTTAAGATCTTCACCATGTTGGAAAGCTAAAACTTCTCTTTTAAAAATTAATTATCTCTTTAGGCAAACCAAGCAAAACATTTCAAATATAAATTTTAACGAAGAAGTTTAGTCTTTAGCAGTTAGATTTGGAGGACTTGGTATTCGTAATGTTGAAAATTTAAGTTTTTCTACATTTTTGGGCTCAGTCAATGATACTGAAACATTAATTTCTTCAATTCTTCCAAAATACATTCTTAATGAAAATTATTACGACCATGAATTTGCCTTGAAAAACTGGTTTACTCTATGTAATTTACATTCTTTTCCGTCTCCTGGCCCCAAAACTCATAACTTTCTCTGTGAAAATATAATTTTAAGTAAAATTCAAAATTCAGTAGATCCAAAATCAAAAGCTCGCTTGAAAAAGATTGCATTGCTTATGCCTGGCGTGGAGCCCTTCCTTCTCCTCCACTGGGTACTTTGTTGGACAATAACACCTTTCGTATTTCTGTCGTTCTTCGTTTGGGTCAACCGGTGTGTGAACAGCATGCCTGCACTTGCGGACAATTGGTTGAAATTTGGGGCCATCACGGTCTGTGCTGTTCCAATAGTGCTGGTAGGTTGTCTCGCCATTGATTCCTAAACGACATCATTCATCGGTCTTTGGTTGTAGCAGATACACCAAATATATTGGAACCAACTGGTGTATGTAGGAGTAATTGAAAACGAGAAGATGGTTTATCATATTTTCCATGGAGGGAGGGAAAACAACTCGTTTGGGATGTAACCTGTCGGGACATTTTGGCAGATAGTTACGTATCCAGAACGAGCGCCAAGGTAGGTGAAGCTGCCTGTCTTGGTGAACAACAAAAGAGATGCAAGTATAAAGAGTTAGTGGATAGGTTCATTTTTGTGCCCTTTAGTGTGGAGACCTTGGGACTTTGGGGTGATGATGCAAAGCGCATGGTCATTGAGATCTCTGCGAGAATAAAAAATTCTGGTCACTGACCAGGAGTTTCATTGTCCAGCTGATTAGCTCGGCTATTCAGCGGGGGAATGCGGCCTCGATCCTCGGGACCTTCCCAGATCAGAATGGCTTGGAAGAGGTTTTTTATTTAACAAATTATTTATTTTTTAACTTTTTAAATATACGATTTTTTCAAAAAAGCGAAAGTAAAAAATACTCATGTGCTTTAACGGCAAAGAACGCGAAAAATTCAAAATAAGTAACCTAACCCCAAATTTTTGACCCTAAAAAATCTCTGGTGTTCCACTGTGGATAAACATAAATAAAGTCTCCGCGTTGCCATGGAAACAAATTCAACGACGCAAAAAAATCAGGTCGACATAGTTAATTTGATTTCCCATATACTGTTACTAAAAAAATTCCCAAGATTGTAAGTACGAACTTAATTGTTGCTTCAGAATTTATTTTTTAGGGTACTCACCTCGTCACTATATTCATCAAAAAGATCCAAATTCTTTCTTAAACTTCCAGAAAATAGGACCGGTTCTTGGGGTATGATACTAATTGATGATCTTAGTTTACTCAGAGGTATTTCGCTGGTATCTATATTGTCTATGATAATTTTGCCTTCGTTTTCTGCCAAACGAAAAAGCGCCATTATTATTGAAGACTTTCCTGCTCCTAAAAATAAAAAAATTTCGAAATAAAACTAAAAAAAGTAATCTTGGCAAAATTACAGTTTAAAGGTAAACAACACTTTCTTCTGCTTTTCCTCTTTGTGAATGTGAAAATACAGAAATGTTACAAACCTGTTCTACCCACGATTCCCACTTTTTCTTTATCCTCTATAGTAAACGTCATATTTTTTAATACGCAAGGTTCGTTTAAGGCGTATCTGAGAGATAAATTTTGGAATTTTATCTCACCGGATAAAGGCCAATTTTTGGGAGGAATTTTGTCGGTTTCGTCTTTCTCTGGGGTAATATCAGCATATTCTTGGATTCTAAAATAAGAGCAATAACAATTTTATCACTTATTATTTGCCAATAGGTAGGTTAAAAATCACAAAAAATGTATGTATATTTTTAGAAAAAGATAAGTAAAAACATAAATGTTCTAATTCAGGATTACCTTTCTACGCATGTCATAGTATTTTCCAATTCGCTCCATTGGCGCATGCCCCATTGGAACATGCCTGTTAAAGCAATAGCTTGCGTAATTGATAAACCAACGTTGCCACCAAAATCCTCTAAAAAAGATATAATTGGAGTATAAAATACCCAGGGAAGCATTAAAACAAATTTGAAATAGCAGTTTGTGCGCAATCGCCACCAACCTAGCCATTTTTTGTCCAAAACCACCCGCATTTCCCATGGACCATTTATGGACATCCATTGGACAAAGCTTTTTCCTGATTCAGTGGATGAAAAAAAAACTGAGTCCAAAGGACTTCCAATTTTGATCCATAAAGAACTGCTTTTTTTCAGTTAGTTTTTGGATATCCAATGGATAACGATTTTTCTTGGTCCATCGGATCAAAAATAAACTATATCCGGCGGACGTTCATTTTGTGTCCAGCAAAAGTGATGTACTTTATATACATTGACCCAACATTAAATATTTATCAAAAAATCTATGTCAATTGGGCTTGGCCTAGTTGGCACATTAATAAATATAGTCGTTTATTACAACTGTTTTGGATATCCCATGGATCATGTTTTTTTCTTATTCATTACCAGTAATAACATTTCTCTCATATCTAGCCGAATCATTTATCATTATTTTGGACTAATTGGTATTTTAGTATTTTAATACCCATCCTTTGCTAGGAACTCCATCCGCAACGATCGATTATCAGACTTATGATGTCGGAGCGGTTCAAATATATAGGTACCTATATACTTAAACATTGAAAATATCCAGTGTACTAAGAAAATTAGACCAACGGATATACATTGTAATTATTAATTTTTTTCAAGAGTGAACCATTATAAAAATACTTTTTGGATAGCCAATGGATAACTTTTGGACAAAATTTCGTTCCACTGCATAACCAATGGATTTAGTATAGTGGTACAATAGTCAAAATATTGAAACTTTTGGACTCAAAGAGCCGTCCAACGTTTTGAAAATTGTATTATCCGATGGATATTCCTTGGACAAAATTTTCTACAGATTTAGTTGTCCAATGTTGCTGCATTGTCCAGAAAAGTCTCTCCACTGGACATCCTTGTGACAGAGGTTTGCTGTCTGGGAAGTAACCTCTGCCCAAACTGTGTTTTATGCACCTGTTAAGTAGCGTTGATCTCAGTCATGATTTAAGTCTGCGAGAGAAGCTTTGTTGACTACCATACATCATAGTCCTTTTAGCTTTTATTAGACACTTTAAGTTGGTCATAGGCGCAAACGTGGAATGTACCGCAAAATTCTGTCTTTCTTTTGTCTGTACAAAAGCAAACACTTCCGCTCGAATACAGATATCAACGCCCAATCTCTACCGTCTATCGTTAAGCTTTTTCATCAAGGTCACGTCTTTAGCATGTTTGACGTTCCGACATGATGCTAACCTACTTAGTATAGTGTCTGCGGCATGCTGGGCTTTGCCGACGGGAGCCAAAAAATCAATAAACGAGCGGCCGAACCAAAGAAATCAAGATAGAAGTACATGGTAATAAAATATAAAAGATAGAGACATCCAAGCCGGAAAATTTCACATATAGCGCTGGGTTATGACCAACTTAAAGTAAAAAATGTTTGTGAAAATTACATACTTTTGACAGTAATCGCAGGCAAAATGTCTTGATAAAATTATATTAAAAAGATCATTTTGATGTGGATCCAAATTGAAAACAAATAAGAAAAATCAAAGATTTTTATAGCGGTCATGAACGAACGAAATCGTAAAATTAAAGGTGTTATAGCTACGAAGGCAAAAAATTTTGCACCTCATAATTTTTTACAGAAACATCCGAGCCGGAAAATCTCACATATAGCGCTGGGCACCTCGTACATGTCATGACCAACTTAAAGTAGAAAATTTTGGTGAAAATTTCACTCCTGTCATTCTAAGCCAATCACACACTTTCATTTCGACATTTACCAATGACAACCTTCATATTTTTCGAAAATTTTTCTCCTGCCAAGCTAGGCGAACAAAATTAATAAGTGGAAATTTTTTCTTGACAGCTTTCATATGATCCGAAAATCAGTATTCAGGGTCAAATTTTGATATTTAATGTTTTTATTCATTTTATAATACAAAATAAATACAAATATTTATTTACCAAATATTTCTTTCATTAAGGATAAATATTTTTGGAATCTTCTGGATAACTGAGAAAAGGTTTTCTTGATGGGGGTTTAACTCAGTTTTTTCCATTAAACATTGCAAATACTTTAAATTTGTATGAGACATATTAATGTCCCCTATTTCAGAGCAAGATTTACAAACACCATATAGAAATAGCTGTCGACGTGACGTATAGCAGAGACGATTTTGACATCACAAGCCTAAGCCTACTTGATTGTAGTTATGTTTTATTACGAATCATTAAAAGACTGCTATAGACGCCGGATATCCTTACCGTTTTTTTTACAAAAACGTACTTTTCTTTAGTAGCATTAAGTTAGTTGTAGTCCAAAGATAAATGTTGAGGTACATTTGTTTTTTCTAGTATGATTATTCCTACTTAGGTAAGCATCTATCTAACGACTTTGTCCTGATTGTAACACATATATTAAATACCACATTTTTTCTACGAGGGTACGGAAAATAAATAAAAAACAGTTAATAAAAAAATTAAATTTTCTTGCAATATTTTCAAAACGACTTACTTATCCCAATTATAACATATTTCCTTTATTTTAGTATTTAAATTATATGAAAAATAAATAAACTTAACCAGAGTTAATAAAATTTCACACGTTTGGTATAACTAAATGTTGAAGAAGGTAGAGGATATGGGTAATCTTTAGTTAGGTATCTACTATCTACTTAGATTTTAAAAATTGTTTTATCTGGCATAACTAGCCTTTACTAGACTATACTATGATTTCCCTTTGTTTTAGTAAATGAAATGTAGTAAAAATATATAAAAGGATTGTATTGTATTTTTTGCATTTCGTTTTACTAAACGGTGAGGAAACTTTTTTTTTAAGTTTAAGTATTCACATAATTATTGATAAGAAAAGTGCTTAAAGAATGACAACCTTTGATTAATTAATTAGTTCTATTCATAAATTGAATTAAGAAAAAATAAATATTGAAGGAACATACGTTTAGTGATTTATTATAACTATCTATAATCTATAGCTACCTACCTATTCAACGAGGCACTATTATATTAACTACTAAAAATTCAAAAAATCTTTACCTAATAAATAATCTACCCTACTTGATTACAACACTAGATTTCCAATATTTTAACTAATAATTATTTGTAACATTAAAAACACAATTGTTATGAACAATACTCGCTTGGCTGTTAGAGTTGTTGTTGTTTGAAATTTGTTTGTGAAGTTCTGGTTCCAGTCCAATGCAGGATGCCAATGCCGCACTCTGGTTACCTTTATCCACTGACTTATTTTCGCCCTTCATGGCGTTAATAATATCGTGGTGATGTTCCTTATCCATCTGCAGGTAAAGTTTAATGGATTGGCTGTTACTGTGTCCCGTTATTTTAATTAGTTGTTGCTCGCTTACTCCCTTTTTAGATACAGCTGTAGCCCTTGCGAAATGGTTCGTGATCTTCACTTTCTTGGTGTCAATGCCTACTTTTGAAGCTGCTTCCTTAAACCAGGTTGACATAGTGTTCTTTCCAGCAGGGCAGTTTTTGAATCAGTTAGATAAATTCCATTTAGGGTTCGGTGTTAGGAACAATCTATCAATCGTAATTGAATTACCCCGTTTCTCCATTAGTTTATGAAACAGTCTAACCTAACATACTTCAGGATTTTGCCTATTTTCAATCAGCCACTTGCTATCGGAGAGTTTTCTTGCTCCACCTTGTGTGGTCTTCGTAAAATTGGGGTTGTACTCTATCCGGCCTGTGAATTTGTTTTTGTTGTTCGCAAAATATTCGACTTTTGCAGCAGCTCCCTCTCCACCCCTCCAAGCCAATTCGTGTGAAGCGATGTAAAAGAATTTTTTTTGTAAGCCATTCGGTGTATCTTCGTCCCATATCTTGATAATTTGTTTATAGTCTTGGCTTGTTAACGCTGCTGCACTTCTCTTTCTTTTTTCTGGATCACTTTGCAGCTGCCTTCTTTTCGCATCGCGAGCTGCTCGAGTACCTTTGAATTCCACGTCGTTAAATGGATCCAATTTAATCTGATAATTTTAAAAAAAAAATGTTGAAGTTGCTTTGCGGTGAAGTTCCACATAACCTTAAACAAAACAAAAGAATAATTTTCAGCAATTTTGAATGTTTTTTTTTTAATCAAAGAATCTAAAAATACTTAACCTACCTTAACAACTGATTCCTTATGATCTTCTGAATGTTTCTTTTTCATGTTGAAGGCATAATCTTCTAAGATTGATGCCATAGTCGTTATAGATGAGGCTGGATCTTCAAAATTGTAAGATCTTTGATTGCAAAAATCCAGAAACTGCCTCCATACGCTCAATTTTGACCTCTTTGTATTTTGAGGAGTTAAATTTGCCACTTCTATCTTTATGTTTTCAGAATTTTCATTTCCAAAACGAGCCATATTTTTGATTAAAAAGAAAAACACGTCAAATTCATAAAATTATGTTACGTTTAACAAAAGCATGCGTCACCGCATAAACGTCAAAATGTAAAAACCAGCCAACTTCATTGTTGCAAAAGTAAGTTTCAAAATGAAACATGTCAGATTTTTTTTTTCAAATAAATTTTAGGTGTGAAATTTTCTTACCGAATCCCCCGCGCCCTTGAATTAATATCCGGAAATTTTTCTTCAGTCACACATTTTTCTAGAAAATTTTCCCTCTTCTGCGACTCGGGAAAATTTTCAAAAAATGCGTTCCTTCGGAAAAATTTCCGGAAATAATTCGAGCACTAGGGAGATTATAAGTGAAAATTACACAGTTTTGACACAAAATCGCAGGCAAAATGTCTTGATAAAATTAACAAAGTTATGATTGTTTTCCACAAACCAAAACTACACTTTTTTGCACTCGACGCACGTTTCGCTAACAACAGGAGTTTAGCAAAAAAAAAAAGTAAAAAGTAAAGTTAGCATCATCAGGAGACGATAAACTAATGATGCTAAAGTTGTTAACGAAACGTGCGTCGAGTGCAAAAAAGTGTAGTTTTGGTTTGTTGAAAACATTCATAACTTTGTTATGGTGCAACTAAACGTTCCAAATTCCCAAAATAGTTGATAAAATTACACTATAAAGATCATTTTGATGGAGATCCAAATTGAAAAAAAATAAAAAAATCAAACATTTTTATAGCGGTCATGAACGAACGAAATCATAAAAATTAAAGGTATTATAGCTCCGCAGGCGAAAAATTTTGCAACTTATGATTTTTTACAAATTTTTGGTAAAAAGTAAAGTTTGTACTTTATTCCCTCTATATTTTATTTGGTTACGCTAATTGTATATAACCAGGCTTGGGGGGGGGGGGTTAACCCCAAACCTTCCCCCCTCGGTGCTTACTACATTAATAAAAGTACATAAACTTATTCTCAAATCTATTACTTCGTGTTAAGATTTTACTCTACACCAAACAGTTATTAAGAAAAATACAAGAAGTATTTAGATCGTCTTTAAACTTACGTACTTTTTGTCTATTTCTAAAAGAGCTCAATATAGGTATATAAGAAATGCAAAATTCCGAGCAGAATCTTACTCTAAAATCGACTATTCTAATTAGTTTTAAGATATTGCTGCGGCTGCGGCGGTATCTTTGCCGTACTTACTTGTATCAAACAGCAAAAAACTAAATGTTACCAATCCAACGAAAATAACGCAGTGCATGTCTAACCATAGCCCAAAACACCTTCCCAAAGCCATAAATGTGAAATAGGCAGAGCTGTTTTCGTTTTGGTAGTTGTCAAACTCTTTTCTGAGAATTTCTTGAGCACCAAATGCGCGAATGGTTGTTAGACCATGTAAAGTAGCTGTTAGGTGGCTGTAAACCGGACTTCTTGCTAGCAAAAAAGAAACAAAAACATGATTAAAAATACCTGATTTATAAGCTCGACATTGACATCTGTCTCATTCTCTCACCAACGTAAAAATTTTCCAATTAACGCAATTAGGTCTTTATAAAAAAAAACAGTGCCTTAACACCAAATATAGAAAAGGCGAGTAATATAGCCATTCACCAAATGCGCCGCAAGTAGGTTCCGAACTAAAATTAAGAAGTAATGAGACAGATACGCTGGTATAACTTACTTGTTCCTTCAAGCCTTTTCATATCTCGACTGCTGGACAAATATATCACTCGTATGATATAGAATAAAACCAAAATGACGCCTGATGGCAACAACATCCATGGGTTAATCGATGCCACAACCACCGTTATTGCAAAAACCATCAGAAAATTCTGAAAAACAAACACATTTAAGCTACAGGCGCAATAAGGTTTTCGAAAAGGAATAAGAGGTTGTTTATACATTAATCTCATCTAGGGCTTAAATGTATGAATTTATAGTCAGCGGTGGTTGCACCCTTAGTGCCAATCATACGTAACAACTGAGTTCAACTAAATAATTAAAAGATTATTTAGTAATAATTAAGCTATATACGCAGCAGATTTTACATAGCAATATAGTCCAGAAACTTTGGTAACATGTTATACGCTTATGATGGAATGTATCCCCGACATCCCCGGCGGAATAAGAGCCACAATGGTCTCGCTGCAAGTTAGTCCTAAATAGGCTCTCAAGGATCTCTCAGGTATGAAGGCTATTTAGGAAGACCCACCTTCTCTACCTTTGTGGTTATTCGATTGATCTTAGAAGCTTTAAACTGGCAGCCTTTAGAAAAGTTTAATCAGCTAACGATACTAGTGAACGCTCTTCAGTGACAGACCACCCATTTATCTATGGATCAAGGCCCTCTTAGTCGCCTCTTGCAACATCAAACACGTCGTCTTAAAACTAGAAGAGTCTATGCAGTGTTTGTTGATTTTCGGCGAGCCTTTGACACAGTAGAGGTCTTTTCTATGGCAAAAGCTTCATAAAGCGACCCATGCAACAGTCAATAGTGTCAGATGGAGAGAAAAAAGGGATTCACTATTATCGCATTGGTTAAATTAAATACTCTAAAAAAGGTCGGCCATTTTTAGAGTATCTACCTAATTAAAATTCATTCAGTAACCACAACAGAAATAAATGAATGAAAGTATAAAAACAAAAGAATCTGGGATAAAGTCCGGAATCTTTCAATTCAAAACAAAAAATGCCGTGATGAAAAGTCACTGGCTGACTGGAATAGCTCATAATATTTATTAACTATTGTCAAATATGACATATAAACATACTAAAAAATTTAAAAAATTTTTTTATCTGACCTTCTTAGTTTATGGCGCCGCAATTACAAACAACTCTAGATTTAGAAATTTAAAAAATTGGCCCGTTTAAAAAAATACGATTAGTGGAGTCTACCTGCAAGGTATCCATTAAGGTCACTGGTAACAATTCATCGACCTGATTCATATCCATCGAAAACCTGTTTAGAATTCTGCCGCTGGGATTTGTGTTAAAAAATCGCATGGTGGCATAAACGATTTTGTCAAACATGTTCTTATGCAGGCTTACCGAAGCTTTCATACAGAAAAAGTAAAAATACAAAGACCTGACGACGCTCAAAATTATAACCATTAAAATGATGACACTGTAAGTGCTCAAAATTATGTCTTCGGTCATGTTTTCTAGCCAGAGTTTTTCAATTGGTTTGAGATTTTTACCGTCCAAATTGGTAAAGATTCCATTCAGTGCTTTTGGACTGGTTAAATTGACATTTTTGTTTTTTATGGTTGAGTTCAATGTTCGGTCTGTTCCTAAAGGAAGTCCCTCTTCGATTCGTTGAGCCAGTTGCTCCATATTTACCCTAAAAAAAAGCAAGATTTTAGGGTATGGTCAATTCGCATTATACGCGTATGCTAGCCTGTACTAGAACCAGACAGCTCAAATTAAAGTTCATGGCCAATTGTCCGGTGAGGTCCGAATAAGAAAAGGCTGCATATTGTCTCCGCTTTTTAACATCTATAGGTATAAAAAAAATAGAGAATGCACTATGAAGAAGGTCCCATTATAAACCCACTAGTGTACGCGGGGGAGGCTTAGGGGCTCTAGCCTCGCCCATTGAAAATCGACTACTAACATTTAATTTTTTTTTGAAAAATCACCAATAAGATGGTAATCTGAGCCTATTCTGTTTTTCAAGCTCGCCATCCCAGGATTCTTAAGCCCTCCCACGAGGCACAAAGTCTGCATGAGTTGTTAAATCAGATTGCTCTCCCTGCTTCGTTGTTACGGTCTAGAAGCATGAACAGATCGTAGAATGAACCGATACTTAGACTAAAACTCCCTAGGGGCGTGGGCATAGTAGGATACGCGGATGATCTAATGGTAATAGTCAGGGCTAACACAGCGATACATCTTATGAAAAAAAGCAAACGAGGCAACAAGACTTATTAACGAATGGATGACAAACAACCACTTAGAATTAGCACCAGAAAAAGCCGAAGCAATTATACTAAGCGGAAAAAGAGATCGGTAAAACATTGAGTTCCTACTAAATGGAGTCCTCATAAAACTGCAAAAGAGCGTACGATATCTTGGAATCAACACCGGTGAAAACCAGAAATTCAGAAAGCATATAGAAGAAACCACTAAAAAGTCAACTAAAAGACTTGCTGAACCACAAAGACTTATGCCCAACATAAACGGGCCCAGTACGAGCAAGAGGAAGTTAACATAGTGACATATGGTGCAGTGATATGGAGTTCAGTACTGCGCACAAAGAAGTACAGAAACATGCTGATAATAATGCAACGGAAAGCCTTATTAAGAGTAGCCTGCGGCTAACGAACGATATCAAAGGAAGCTATTCAGGTTATAACAGGAATCCCGCCCATAGACCGAATTGTCAAAGAAATTTTATATGGAGATAAAAATGGCCACAGTGAAGAAAACAAAGAAACTGCAAAAGGGAAAATACTGGAATCCTGGCAAGCAAGATGAGGGGTAGTAAGGGATAGTGATGTGAATATAACGTAGCCTTCACATCTGCTCAAACCAGTTGGAGACCATGCTCTGGGATCAGAGGTTTTCCATCAATATGAAGCGAATACATGTAATCTCTCATATCCAAATGCCAACCTAGTGGTGCTCCTGGTCTAAAACAGACGAGGCTCTGGCAACCGAACATGTATAACCCTATTGGGAAGCTGAACTAGACCCAATAACCACAAGGGAACAAACGTACAGGGGATAAATCTAAGTGGTTAAACTAGAATCAAAGGGTGCACAATAAGCCAATAATAGCTGTAGTGCAGTGACATTGGTCAGCCATCAGGCTGGTCGGAGGCAAAATTGAAGGGTTTTATTCAGTAAGAATCCGACACTACCGGACTGGTGGATTGGTCGGTTGGACCGGGTGTCTCATGCAATATATACCCTTGAAAAAAAAGCAAGATGGGACCGAAATACCGAAAAAGGACAATTGGCGAAAAGAATTGTTCCCGACATTAAAACATGGATAGACTGCATACACAAAAAAATGACTATGACTATATGACACAAGCTCTAACGACTCATGGATCTTTTAGGACATTCCATATAACTGTATCTCATAGTTATATGGGACATACACAAAGCGAATAGGAAAAAACGGACCTCATATATCGGTACTGTCAAAGAATAGATGACGCAGAACATACGTTAATTTACTGTCCAATATTTGAGAACTACCGCGAAACAACAAGATACGATCTACAGATAGAGAATATTGACCACAGGGAATCTCTTCAAGGAAATGATAAAACACGTAGATAAAAGGAACTAGCGACATGATATGATAAGAACGATTCTAAAATTCAAACACAAAGACGAACGTACCTAACAGACCAAAAAGTGAACGGCGAAATAGTGACGTTATATCTCATATCTGAAAATGGTTCCGCTATACTCTGAAAGGCAAGTTCCAAGTATAATTATGAATTATACCCCAAAAACTGATTGCCCAGAGCAAAATATCCTTTAGTCATTTCCTTTTTCGCTTGTGTTCCTTGTGGGATGCTCATTCAAGTTAGAATTTTCGTTTTTTTTTTCCACCCAAGATCTTTTGATCTTTTGTTTTTAGATTCTTTTCGGTTGAAGTAACTGATTTAGAGGTTTTTTAATTTCTGTTTTACGCCAGGACAACCCCGTTTCAGGTGACTTAGATAAGTACTAGTGCGAAAGGATGCCTATTTGTGAGTGATTCAAAGTTGGAAATCAAAGTGTATGATGGTGTTTAATGATGTTTGGGGAGGATGACCATCCTAGGGCGAAACATCGTTTAATCATTTCCTTTTTCGCTTTGGTTCTTTGTGTATTCCTTGTGGAATGCTCATCCCAGTTAAAATTTTCGTTTTTTTTTCACCCAAGATCTTTTGCTCTTTCGTTTTTAGGTTCTTTTCGATCGAAGTAACTGATTTGGAGGTTTTTTAACTTCTTTTTTGTTTTAAGAAAGCTAGTGTCAAACTTTGATGTTTTTAATGACATTTGACACGTTTGTCATAGATAATCTGAAACTTCGCAAAAAAATATACAAATTTTGTATTTAAAAATTTTTTGTGGCATAATAATGGAGATCACTGAGTGATACATTCATGGTAGTATACCCTGTACTATACTTTCCCTACAACCAATTAAAATTTTATTTTAACTATCAAAAATGACATCTGAAGGCTCTTAAGTACATACTTTCTATTATTTATGCAAAGATATTACTGTTTCTAAGAGAATAAAGACATTCAAATTTTTTAAAATTTCATAAAATTTTGAAATTTGAAAATATTTGAATTTTGAATATTTTTGAAATTTTTTGAATTTTTTTTGGAATTTTGAAATTGTTTATATTTTTGATATATTTCAGAAATTTTAAAAATAATATATTAATAAATATTTATTTTGTAAAAAATATAGAAAAATAATTTACATTTTTGTATGTCCTTATAAAAGAAAGTTTGATCGCTTGGCGCGCCATTTTACGATTTACGTCTAAGCTTCATTATTATTCTAGGAGCGTAAATGTTCCATTACAGTCGTGTTAGGATGCTCGTTAAACCAATATTATGGGTTGGTAGTAAGTAAAAAGCTTAATATGCTAAACCATAGATAGCAATGGAATATGTTACTGTCACTGTTCATAAAACTCTCAAAATTCAATCATTCCTTTTACATGGTCAAAATTTTCGACAATTTTTGTCGTTTATTGGTACACTTACTAGCAATTTAGCTCCCCCGTGAAACTGATCCTGCAGAATTTCTTTGAAATATTAAATTCGCAAAATGTTATCAAAAAAATAAAGTGGTTTTTATTACAATGCTAGAATGAATATTAAGGTTGTTTTAAATAAGGCAATAAGTAAAAATCGCTACTTTCCAAAATGGTAACGGGTGAGATTTTCTGTGGTTTCTGAAGAATTGCGACCTATATAAAATAGATTAACTTACCAATAGCTTAAATAATAATCAGCAATACTACAGAAAGCTTGAGTTAGCACAAAACTTCCAAATAAAAACATGACAGAGAAAATACCATGCCCAGACCAAAAGTAAGCTTTGTACACCGCCCAGGTCAACTTGCCATGTCCTCGACCCTCTTTTTCCATCTTCGGGTCTTCTTCCTTTTTCTCTTTATTTTTATCAGCCTTCTTTACGGAACTTCTTTTACGAATAAGATCAGCAGGTTTAGTGTTATCGTTAACGTCATCATCATCGCTAAATTGCTCCTCCAGCTCGGCAAGGGCTTTCAGGAGTTTGGCAAACTCTTCGCCCGAGTTTTGAATTTCTTCAAAAGTACCTAAAATGATGACAAAATTAAATGAAATAAGAAAAATTCATATTAAAAAGTGGGTGTTTTGATTGGCTGATTAATTTGTGAGTGTGCCAGTATAGCACTGTCAACTGCGAGCACTATTGGGTCTATTGTGGCCCACTTTTAACATTTTTTTATTGCTACAGAACATTCAGCCCCTTAAAGAGGCTCGCAACTTGCTTTGGTGAAGCATCATTCAGATCCAGTCCGTCGATCTGTGGTTTACCGAAGATACATTGACGCTGACGTGCAATGACCGGACATTCACACAGCACATGTCTGGCCATCTCATCATACTCCATACAGAGCCTACATTCGGTGTCCTCACTTATACCCATTCTGTGTAATGGTACTTTCAGCCGGCAGTGTCCGATGTATAGATCAACCATTGTCCGGATGTCCTGCCTGGTGAGCTCAATGAGTTTCCCAGCCCCCTTCCTGCAAGGTTCTGTAATGAACTCTTTGGAATGTGCCAGTCCCGGCAATTCTCTCCACTATTGGTTGAACTTATTCTACATCCAGCCTGAGACAGCAGTGTTGATTGTGTTGTATGCTATTCCAAGGGCTGGTTCGGGGCCAAAAAAGACGGCAGAGGCCGCTTCGCGCGCCAGCTGGTCGGCAGTCTCATTTCCCCGATGCCCATAATTTCCCACATAACACCCAATGTCCCGGAATCCATACCAGCGACACAGTGTTTATTCGCCCTAGGGTATTCAGTGTGTCCTGACAGCTCCTAACGGTCATCGATGAGCACCTATACGATTCAAGAGCCTTAACGGCCGTTTGACTGTCGGAGAGTATCTTTATTGATCTGTTGCGCCAGTAATGATCTATCATCCAACGTACTCTTATTTTAATTGCGAAGAGTTCCACCTGGAAAACTGTTGCCATTCGTCCAAGACTATGTATAATCCTGATATTTTGCGGGCTGCAATAAGCTCCGGATCCAACTCCTGGGCCTTTATTCTTGAACTGCCGGATGGACAACTTGCTAGGGAAGTGGGCGTGGTTTACAAAAAAGTGAGATGGAGATATTCCAACGGATAAAGGTGTGAAGAGGAAAAGGATACTCCCGTGGGAGCATTCCCTTCCGACATTTTCAAAAATACAGACCTTGAAAGACATTTTGGATCCGTCAGTGTACCAGCAGCTATCTTCACTTGAGGAACTTATTTTATTTGTCGTACAGTCCTCGCTATCTGAGAGAATATTGTTTTATAGCTTTTTGCTGTTTACTGTTGCGGGCACTAGATCCGGTAGCAGCCCTAGAATGCAGTGGCTCTCAATTGCCCGCGTTAAAGGGTTTGGTATTACTGGACTTGCCCTGTCACCCTATTGGTTGCTATGATTGTGTAGGTTGCCTTCATAGCCTCTTTTTCCAAGACAAGGTGTAGAGGAAGAAGGTTTAGGAGGCATTCAAGCTCTGCTGATGGTGTATTGTTCATAGCACTACATATCAACATACTTGCTTGACGTTGGATGCTTGTTAGTTTGGCACAAGGCAGCGTTTGCCTGCCCTTCGTGTACCAAACTATTGCCCCGTATGTAATCATGGGTCTAACTACCGTGATATATAGCCAGTACATTTGTTTGGGGCTAACGCCCCAAGACTTACCGCAGATACGTTAGCACGTCCATAGAGACAGTGCTTCCTTTTGCTTTACCGAGGGTCACCCCCGGTTATTTTACTTCAGATATGAATGGGATTGTTTCACCGTTGTGCCGGAGGAACGAGGAAGTCAAGCTTCCTTTTTTTTTTGGTGAACGGTACTGTGTCTAGGACCTGTTGTTTTTCCGCAGATGGACCTCTCTGGAATATTTTTTACCACGACTACTATGTCGTCAGCAAAGCCTTGTGCAATTACGTTCATCAGTTGTAGACTCGCAAGGAGGTCGAGCCACTAGGAGCGACCAGAGGCGGGGTAACAGAACACCCCCCTGAGGGCAGCCTCTTGAGGCCTTGAATCTAACAACTTCATTGTTTATGAACGTGTCGATTACTCGATTTTCTTGCTTGCTTCTTATGAATCCAGTGATAGTGGAATCAATCCCTCTAGCGGACGCTGTCTCAAAAAGGGGTTGCGATAGTGCGTTGTTAAACGCTCCTTCTATGTCAAGGAAGATGCCCAGAGTGATGCTTTCGGCATCAAAGGCTTCGTTTATGTTACCTACTAGGTTGCTTAGTGCTAGTTCTGTCGATTTTTGTTGGGGTGTTGTTTGTTGAGTATTGAACTATTTGGAGTACGTTTTTGAAAAAAAATCCAGCGCGTTAATTTAGGGACACACCTCTTTGGAGGGGCCAGTTTTACTACCAATCAAGTAAAACCTTATTTTAAAGGTTAGGCTTAAATTGTACGGGAAAAGTTTCTCCCTTGTAGAAGTATATCGCAGACAATTTAAATGACGCCAGCAGGCATGTATAGCCATCTATAAAATCTTTTTTAAAATAAAATATTTTTTTTATTTAGAAATTATTTTTTTTTTCGTTGAAAATGCTATTATATGTCCTAATGTGAAAACCGCGTGTCGCCAGCTGCTACGGGTCGTGAGTTCCATTTTTTTTTAAAAGTTTAATCCCCCCTCCTACCCTCTTGGCAACCTCCCACCCCCACCAAAAACTAATCAGCTCACCGTCTGGTGCCAGAAAATTTTTGTGCCAAATTTGACCAAAATCGGCTAAGCGGTTTTTGAGTAATCGTGTTACAGACAGGTCTATTTTGACCCAAATCACTTTTTTTTGCCGATCCCAATAGCCTCCATACTATGTATGGATGGCTAAAAATGTAATGGTAAGATGTAATAATAACAAAAACACAATTGACGTATCCTGGGATTTAAAAAAAAAACTATTTTTTTTATTCGTTCATGGAACTTTGAAAGTGAAATTTTCAAAAACTAATCGCGAGATTTTTAAGACTTTTTAAAAAGTACCTTCAAAATTAGTGATCACTTGAACCACTTTCCCCAATTCAATTCTGGTAATGAAACTCAGCCCTCGGAAGGGTGTGTCAATGTAGCCAAAAAGTATCCCCCTTGAATAACAAATTGAGGCAATCGATTTTTTTTTCGAAATGGTACCACAAATACTCAAAAACCAAATGGTGAGTCGATAAATAAACTTACTCGACGTATTAAGCCAAAAGTTAAGCAACGATTGAGAAAGAAAAAATTGTGATACAAATTATTAACAAATCATTTCCTTCACTTCTTGGAACTTTTCTTTAAACCTATCCGCGATTGAAATGGTTGAATTCTTCGCAAAAAAACTGCAGCCCAATAGTATTAGTCTGTAAGTAAATCCCCAGCAAAAAAAAATACTCGGATAGCTCCCAAGTTCATCAAGTCATGAAAATCATTGAATTAAAATTAATACAATTATTATACAACAATTAATTCAACGTTATCTGGACACTGGATTAGCCTAATCCGAGCATAGGACAATCAAATTTTAGTAATATCGTGAAAACAACAGCACTATTTAAAAGAAATAAATACATTCTGTTATTTGCTATATGGAAAACTCTCATATTTTATATTTCTTAACATTTTCAGCTAAACCAAAGTTTTTAAGAAAAATATAACAAAAGAAATTGACTACAAATTTACTTTTTGTGTTCTTTCAAGAAATATAAAAATTAAAAATTTTAGGCAAAATCGGTTCAATATATTTTTTTTAAATAATTAGTTTCAAGAAATTTCCTACAGTACTCAAAATCTGACAATGATTGTTCTATGTTTGTAGTGGACCGATTCTTACTGTATGACCAAACCTGTTTGTTCTATGGTCCCGTTCCCCAACATATAAATCTTCTGAACATCTTTCAAATACTGCAATTGGTGCGTCACCAAAACGACGCACTTGTCTTTCAAATACCCCGCTATGCATTCCTCAAACAAATGCTTTCCCACATGAGTGTCGACAGCGCTTAGTGGGTCATCTAACAGGTAAATGTCTGCTTGTTTGTAAACAGCTCTAGCTAGGTTTATTCTGGCTCTTTGTCCACCGCTGAGGGAAACGCCTCTTTCACCTAAAAAGAAAATAAACTATTCGAAGGGTAATCAAAATTTGGGTTTTGGTTCCGATTCAAAAAAGCGATTCTGAAAAGTGAGACATTTAAAGCAGTGACACAAAAAAAGCGATATTAAAACAGCGACGTATGAAATCAGCGATGTATTAAAACAGCGACGTATCAAAACAGCGACATCCAAAAAAGCGACCTATTAAAACAGCGACATTTAAGTGGCAAATGAAAACAGCGACATATTAAAATAGCGACGTTTAAAGGGGCTACATTCAGAACAGCGACATATTAGAACAGCAACTTATTAGAACAGCAACATTCAAAAGGCGACATTTTTTTCTGGGTTTAGTGTATGGTTTCTCTTGTTTGGTCCAGAGATTTGGTTGTTTTTCGAGCAATGCTTTTTTTTGGTTATATATATATACCGGTTGTCCCAAGGCGA
This sequence comes from Oxystoma pomonae, assembly GCA_963921995.1. Taxonomy (NCBI): domain Eukaryota; kingdom Metazoa; phylum Arthropoda; class Insecta; order Coleoptera; family Brentidae; genus Oxystoma; species Oxystoma pomonae. The sequence continues at coordinate 84,077,790 of OY998166.1, read as the reverse complement.
GTAACTTTTGTAATATTTTGGAAACTATACAATGGAAACTTTTTAAACTTTCTATTCTAACATAAGTCCATGTACACTATCTTTATGAAATTCTTTCATATTTGCAGTGTTGCCATTTGCAGGAAAACTTCGCAACAACTTTCTTATTTTAAATTGAACACTCTGTATATTTTTACATTTTTGGATTCTACAAAATATTTTTGTACATTTTATGTATAATGTCCTTTACCTATATTCAACTGTTTTTAAAATATTGACAGGTGAAAATTGACATTTTTTTACTTTGACAGCCCGTAACATCGGAACGGTTAAGGATAGAGCAAAACGGTTTTTACATTCCTATCTTGGTTTTTCAGAAGTTATCGTTTTATACTATTTTTAACCCACCTTACTCACCTTGGGACACCCGGTATATATAGTACATTAAGCGGTTTATTCAAATAGCATTTTTGGGTGAAACAAAAGCCAGAATTAAAGTTGCTATATCTCGTTTTATAAAACCCAACCCACCAAAATCAAAAAAATTGAGCGAACCTTTACTTACCCGGCTATAAACAAGCATAATCGCAGTTTTAAGAGCGATGGATAAAAAACGCGCAATTTAAAGCAAAAAACGCTTGATAATATGTCGCTATTTTGATATATCGCTGTTCTGAATGTCGAATACTCACCTTGGGACACCCGGTATATATAGTACATTAAGCGGTTTATTCAAATAGCATTTTTGGGTGAAACAAAAGCCAGAATTAAAGTTGCTATATCTCGTTTTATAAAACCCAACCCACCAAAATCAAAAAAATTAAGCGAACCTTTACTTACCCGGCTATAAACAAGCATAATCGCAGTTTTAAGAGCGATGGATAAAAAACGCGCAATTTAAAGCAAAAAACGCTTGATAATATGTCGCTATTTTGATATATCGCTGTTCTGAATGTCGCTCTCGTGATATGTTGCTCTTTATATATATGTTGATTATTTTATATGTCGCTTTTTTTATCGTTTGTAGCTCATTTTGCCGTTTTGATAAGTCGCAAATTATTCCTTAAATAATTATATCACTATTTTAGACATCAAGCTTTTAAACCGGAGTGTTTGTTTTTTATAAAACTTAAAGAATCATTCCAATAAAATGTGTGAAATATAGCCCTAACCGCAGAACCTATACTTATATTTGTTAAATTATTTTAGTAGGCACTGTATGTGTGTGTGCCATCTATCTTAGATTTTATCTGTGGTCAGAGCTTGTGATTGGTCACAAAAATTACAGAGGTTATATGAGGTCAAGTTCACATACATAGGTATTCTATCTACCGTAAAATATGTTGTTTGTTGATGTGTTTAAACAGATTCAAGTACATTTATACCACTAAAAATAAAAATATAACGGAGGTAAGGTCCAATAATAAAATATGTTTAATAATAGTATACAGGGTGTTTCACAACTTATGTCATAAATTTTTAGAGCGTATTAAGTTAACTGCAAGTACGCCGTTTTCAAAAGCCTCTTCAAATATGTTTCAATTAGGGCACATTTTTCCGAGACTTGACTGTACTACTAAAAGTACGCAAATGATTCGTTGAAGTATGATACATATAAAGCGACAGAAAGCCCTCAGAAACCACAGAACATTTATTTTATTTTATTTTATATATTTCAACGGCAGAGCCACAAAATATTTTACAATAGAATTTTAAATTAACAAGATGCAAACATTAAATTATTACTCGGTAACTAAAATAATAAAGTAATAGAAGTAGTACCGATAATTAACAACGAAATAATGCACAACAAAAGCTCACAAAAATCACAAAATTGTATCACAAAAATTAAATCAGTCTTGTAGTATATTCCTAATTTTAGTACGAGGATTGCCAGAGAATAGGTCAAGCTCATGATTATTATAGAATCTTAAAGTGCGTGTAAGGGGGAAAAATAACCATAATTGCTATGATGGAAAGGGATGCGAAACATTGGGGAATTATTTCTTCTTTGAATGGTATTAAATGCAATTGACTGAAGAACAGAAGGGCAAAAGTATACCCCATTAATGATCTTATAGAAGGTTAAGGCATCAGCACAAATCCTTCTGTTCTCCAAGCTATCAATATTAAAAATATTGGTGATTATAGTATAGTTTATTTCGAAGTTGTTTACAATATTGATATTAGCTCTAAATGCCAAAGTTCTCAGAAACCTTTTTTGAACGGATTCCAATTGATTTATGTGACATGCATAGTACGGATATCATATGACCGAGGCATACTCCAACAACGAACGAACTAAAGAAAAATAAATAAAATTTACTTTGCGAATGCCCCGCCCAACTCTGGAAGAGGCTTCAGCACTTCGAGAGGCTACTCAAGAAGTGGGCCAACTATCCCTCAAGAAAATAGCTTCCTTTGGAAGAAGCCTTAAATTCCTTGACACGAACTAAGATGAAGAGTGATATCCAAAATTTTTGCAAAGGAAGCAGTGCCGTGCGGCTAAAGGGACCGAAACGACTTCCCCTGCAATGTACACTCTACAAACCGCTTCAAGCTACTGCGAACATAGGTGGAATCAAGTCCAATTTACTCTCCGTGCCGTACGACCGAGGTGGATTCAAAGCACGCTGCAGTGTTATCTTTTGGAAATTCATTTTGTTTTTATTATTTTGTTTTATTTCTGCCTTGCTCGAGAAACAGATGGGTAAGTTCTTAATTGAAATAATACATTTTTAAAACTAAAAATGGATGTCTACGAAGTTGCCGAAAAAGTGCAGATGGTCAAATGGTCAAATCGTCATAACCCAACACACGTTCGATATTGGTCGAGGGAAAATTTGCATTTGTATTTTGACGTAAGAACACAGTATCCCCAAAAACTAAATGTTTGGGGGGGGGGTATTGTAGGGGAACACGTAATTGGGCCATTTCTTATTAACGGCAATTGCAATTTGAATGGTCCTAGATACTTGGATCTACTGCAGCAGCACATTATTCCAACTGCTAGGCAGTTGTTAGGTGTAAGATTTGGTGAAACATGGTTTCAACAAGATGGTTGTTCCGCTCACAATGTTGGCCTTGTTAGGGAATATCTTGATAATGTCTTTCCTAATCGGGTTATAAGTACACGGGGAACTATTTTATGGCCAGCTCGATCTCCCGATCTTGCTCCTAATGACTTCTATCTGTTTTTGAAGAAGCTTTTCAAATTATCACCCCTAACATGCTTGGAAACGTTGGAAGGGTTTTTTATTGGGAAATCAAAATAAGCAAAGCGCCCCCTAACCTAAAGCCCCCAACTATCCTAAAGCCCCCGATACCATGGCAACTGCAGGTCTTTTGTCAACAAGGCCCACAGTAGGCAGAAGGGTATTTTTACGTTTTCTGACAGAAAACCATTCGAGGTTATGTTTATCTTTCAAAAATATTTTTTCAAAAACGAATATGAAACCACTCCGCCTGTGCGGTCGCCCGCCGAAAATGGCCCTATGAAATGGCCTAGCGCTGCACGAACATTACCGCGAGTTTATCAAAGAACCAAGAGAACTTTACTGGCTCGCTGGAATTACTAGGAATTCGCCTAGAAACATTCCCATAACTTCACATAATTTTGTTTTTATTTTGATTCAATTTTTTTTTAATTTAAATTATTGCGGCATAAGTTATGTGCAAGTTTACTAGTGAAATCTTAGAGGCCTAAGGATATATTTTAGATCCCAACAGCAGTTTCAAAAACACACGGATACTTGAGTATTAACAAAACAGGTCAGTAAAGCTCCATTTAGAGGTTGAAGAGACTCTTGCTAGTCCTTGATGCTCCTGTTTAAAATAGAATATGATTATTTCGTTTAGCGTCAGCAGCCGATTTTTAAATCTGCATGCTTTTTAAGTTAACCTGTTGGCCTTAAATCAGTGGTAACAGCTAGCAGGAGTGTTTCAAATTCAATTATAAATGCAACCTTAAACACTAAACCCACTTACTTTAATATGTAGTTGGGTAGCGTTTTTTTAGCAAGTAGTTCTGCAGTAAATGGGTTTTTTTTTATTTTAGTATTTTACTCGGTTTTTTTTATGAAAAAAATCTTGTATGTAGGCACTGACTAGGGTCCCTAAAGTTAAAATTTATGAGCGCTGGAATTGCTAAAAAGTGCTGGGTTGGTTTGAGTTCAGGATTTGGGTGGTTTAGTTCCCTCTTTAGTTTAAAAAAATGAAAAAAGTTTCATCACTGGTAAATTTGAACTTCCTAGGGGCTAAGGTAAGTGCTAAATAGGTATCTAAAGAAAACTGTTTACTACACTAATACTGTTCAGCCTTAATATATTAAGTGAGCAGCATGAAATAATACTGTGGAAAATTTTACTAATAAAAAGTTATTCTTAGGGCCAGTTTCTCAATAGCGGATTATCAGTAACTCGCGAGCTATAAATCCCAGTTTTCTTGCTGTTTTTAAGCCAATATTTTTTTTAGGTTAACCCTGAAGTAAGGTAACTTACCCTCACCTTGAAGCCCTGGTTATCCTAGAGTTAATTTTAACCTGATTTTTAAAGATTTTTACTAGGTTATGTTGCTTGAGTTAACACAAACTTGCTTTTGAGAAACCGGCCCTTAGTCTCTCTTGTTTTTTGAATAAAATAGGTTAGTGACTTGAAAATTGGAGAATATTAATCAAGAAAAATTCTTTAAAATATAAATAGTTGCTCATTCATCTTTCAAATAAATTAAATACACAGGATCAAATACTATGTGTGTATGTCATAACTGGTGTTTAGTGAACACTTCTATGAAAGTTGAATGCAATGCAATGCATGCATGCAAAAAATCTTTTAAACAGTTTATAAACGTGCCACTCAAGAGAAAATTTTTAAGAAATATTGGTTGTCCTCGCCTAAAGTGCAAAATATAGAAACAAAATTTAGAGATAGAATATTTCTTGTTATTTTTATTATTCTTTTAGGAGCTGTATATAATAACAAAACATATGGAGCAGTAGATATTTAGGCAACTACCTAAAATGAAAAAGAAGAAGATTCTAAAGTGCCACCACCCAGAGAAGAATAATAATCTATAAATTAAAAAGTCTACAATTTGTACCCAAACATACAGAGCGGTGGATATTTTGCCAACTAAAATGTATAGCAAAACAAGATGGTTCTATAGAGTCAGCACCAAACAAAGAATAATAATCTATAAACTCAAAGTAAGTTTTTCTTCTGATTTCAATTATATTTGGTAAAACTTCCTTAAATAAACAAAATTTATTATAGTCTAATTTCCTGTACCTATTTCTGGACATATTTTGAGCCTCCCGTCATCTATTTCAATTCCATTAGGAAAAACAGAAAAACTATACACAAAGAACAAAACAGAGAACGATTTTGAAGGGGGACACTCACAGATACTTTTTGGCTGTGTTGGAAATTTCATAGGGTAATTTTTATCTCTGGAATTTAAAAAGGGAAAGGTCTTGTAAACGTCTTTACTATTAATTATGTCAAAATTTTAAAAAGCTAGGATGACTGGTGTTTAAGATATTTGCTTTTAAATTTGGTATGGAATGAAGAAAAGGTTTGAACCTTTTCAGCGGATCAGTTTGACCACCAAAATTTAAAGAATAAAAGTAGGCTTATTTGGATGGTATGTTTGAGAAAACAATCAGAAAAAAATCATGAAATGTTATTCCTTTTTTATTATAAAAAATGTAACTTTAAAACCAACGTTTTTTCCTGACTTTTGTGCAAGAAATTGTTTATTTGTTGCTTCTTGACAAATTTAAACTTAATATCTTGCATGTTTGTAAAGCAATTTAAACAATCTTCTAAATAAGATGTCATTCGAGCCACTTTTTTTATATAATTTCTCCTGGAAAAACTCATATCCCTCAAGTCACCCCCAAAAAGCCTGTTTATGGAAAAAAATATATTAAAAAGTAATTTCTAGACTACTAAATACTCAAAAATCCCTTTGTTATGTTTTCGTTGAACATGAATTTGAATTATTTCAAGCATAAGTCAAGGTGTTAATGGGCTTTTTTCCATGTTTGAAGGGAGCGCTTGATAATAAAGGTTTTTTTGACGGATTTTGGTAGCTAAGGGGGTCTATTTTACAAATCTAAGTGATGAAACTCTGGCTCCTTTGGGAGAACTTCAAAAAATAAAACATAATATAGGCACCATAAGGATTCTAAGCACAGATTTAACAGTAAACATTTTTTAAAATAAATAAATGGATTACAGGAAGGCAAAAACCCCTGAATTGATGTATCAGATGCCTATATTTGGTTTTATTCTTTTTATTAGTGATTTTTAAAAAATGGTCACCACCTTGAATATCTGGATTCAAGTTCCCCAAAATCAGTAAAAAAATATCTGTTATCAAGCTCTTTCTTCAATTTTGTTGTTTTCTCTTAAGAAAATATTTTTTTCAGTTCATACACTTATACTTTTTTTTTTAATTTCAGAACCTAACCACATGAAGCCTGATATTTTAAACTACAGCTACTAGTTTGCGGTTCCAAAGAAGGAAAAAATAACATGTTATTCTTTTCTTTTTTAAGTTAGATTTAATTTAAATGATTATTAATAAGTATTTTTGAGGCACGCGGTCCTGAGACGTAAAACAGAAATGCCCACATGTGGGCATGGGCAATGTGTTAATAGGAGGGTGTCACATTCTAAACATCAAATACATTTAATTATGTTTTACATTGAAATATTTATTACACTCCATTCCAAATTGCTGCAGACCAGTTTTTTGACACTGACAATGACAGTTCCATTTAGCTTCTGTGTTTAATTATCAGCCGCCATATTGAAATGGGTCCGGAGAATTTGGAATGAGGTGTATATATAAAAATGTAATTTTTCAGCATATTTTTTAAAATTTTATTATATATAGTTAATTAAAATTCCTAAAAATATTTCTACGACACAAAAATGCTATAGTATTCTACCCATATAGTTGTTATTGTTCTGTGAATAACTAAAATGTATAAAAATTGTATTGTTCATTCTGGTAGTTTTCTTGCCTAAATTCCAAAATCTGAAAATAAAAAAAATTGGAGGTAAACATTTGCTACTTTAGCTACAACGCTTTTTTTAGTACTAGCTTTAATAAATGTTCACTTACAACCAAAACAGAACTCCAAAAAAGAGAAAGTATTTCTGCAACCTTATCTTTGCCGCAACCTTATCTTATGCATTTTTAACTACATTGGGCATTGGTAATTAGAGTTTTAGTTAACGGATCTTTTATTAGGAAATTAGAGATTTTTGGACCTGTAGGTATCTCTTTCAGAAGCTACACATTTCAAATTTTTACACAATAAATGATTCACTAACAGAAAACACAAGCTTACATAAAAGATAGCAAGAGATGTAACATTACATTTCGTACCTACCTATATGCCAACAAAAATAAATAGGTAGTATTTCTGTGTGTGCAAGCATATTAAATATTAAGTCTTTAGATTTTATTTGAATTATTTATTTTTGGGTTTGCACAAGAAGTAATAATTTTGGGTAAGGGATTTAAATGAGAAAGGCATCAGTACATAAGGTCAATAACAGAGTTTGTACAGAAAACCTTTAATTGGATTCTCTGATGTCTCCCAGTTTTTCCTAACAATATGTAAAAAACTTATCATAATTTTTTCAAGAATTTTGTATAAAAAGAAAACAGCTGCAAAATTTTATTTTGACAAATTTCATGATTCTAATTTGTTTTTAAATCAATTTTTTCCCGATGGACTTCCATATTTTCTTTGTTTTTGTATATTTTTTTGTCAAATTTCCTGACCTTTTCAAAGAATAAATTTCTCAACTTTTCTCGGTTTTTCAGTTCCATACATACTCTGACTGATTAAAATTGTTACAATAAGAATTTTAATTTTGAATTTTATATATATACCTTGAAGACAAGAAAAGCAGTGTCATTCCATCTTGATAGATTTCTTTCCTACAATAAGGCATGATTTAGGAAATCCCTGACACTCCAGCTAGTTTGCTTATTGCAAGGCTTATTGTATTCCTCATTGCATATTCTTTTCTACTGTTGACATAGTTGTTTTTTTGCCAGGTGGAGCAGCCTTCTTATTAGTATTTTCAGGAACCCTCCCTCCTAGACAGTTTCCTCAGGCCAGTATGCTTATTCTTGAACAAACGTGAGGGGAATTTCGCTCACCTCACCTCTCGGTCCCTTATCTTGGACACCTTAAATTTACAAAAATATTCAGGTCCTAATTTAATTTTCAACTCTTAAAAAGTGCATAGAGGTAGGTATTAAAAACTGGACTTTCTCTAACTTTACTGTAGAGAAAACTTAGAAATAAGTAAATGAGCCAAAGTGAGCAAAATGTGCCTCACTATTTTTTTGTATAATGTTTTTATTCTTTACCTAATATATTCATTATAGTCCGTGAGCCCAGGCCTATGAAAATTTATGACTACCTCACCGTTGAGACTTTGTATGTGTTCTTTAAGATGTTCTAAGGGGTATTTTTAGAGACCCCTCCAAACTTAACCCTTAACTGAGCCCTTAAGTTAAGGTCCTTTTAACAGAATTTCTCGGAAATGTTTAAATTAGATAATGTGACCATGTGTTTTAAATACTTATAAAGCAATCCTTGAAAAATCAGCTGTGAGGAGCTTAATTTAACTTTTCGATATTATCAAGAGGGGCTTAATGACAAAATATATTTTTTTGACAAAATGTTTGTCCATTTCTTGTTAAAAAAGTTACAAATTTAAGAATATATATGTTTAAAATGTCATCTGAGTGGACATAAAGAATAAATATTATGCAAAGTCTGGCAAGGTCTTAACAGTTTAAGTTATGGGCTGTGGGACTATTAATTTGCATGGTACCTAATTCCACATATGTTAGTGGTAGTCAACTGAGTAGTCCACCCTTCAAAAAGGAAAAACATACTTATTATATATAGGTACCTACATAAAATAACTTGTTTTGCAGAGGAATAAAGGCGTATTTAGAGTTCTGTAAGGTAAGTGGTATGAGGTAAGATGCAAGGAAAATAAACAATAACAAATGCATGCTGCTCTTACTGCATACCGCTTGTGGCTTACGGAACACTTACTTTGTTTATATAGGCAAAGCGCTTTTATATAAGGATGGTTTGAAAATGTTGTCATATAAACATCACTAAAAGAGATTTAAGCACTAAATCGATTTTATTTGGAAGCGGTTTATCACTCAAAAGCCCATTTAACACCATTCTCAACTAAAAGGTCAGTTAAATCCTACTGCCTCAGTGCCCTTTAGCCTACTGTGGCTGCCATTTTTATAACCAAATTGACAAGTAAAACATAGATTTTCTGTCAGTTTGGTGTCAATATGGCATTGATCATAGGCCAAAGGATACTAAAATGAAAATGAGTTAACTGGTTGTTTTAGTTAAGAACAGTGTTGGCCCATTTAGGGTCGTTATAAACACTTTAGTGCATTTCTTCTAACCTAAAGAAAATACTAAACCCTAGTCTTTAAAAAAATCTGTTGTTAAAAAAATTCTTCATGGAGGCACCTTCTAGGGTCCCTAGGACCCCAAATCCGCCTGCGCCCGTTTTTTTTTTTTTTTTTTAACGAGAAAAAAGGGTGCCCAGGGGGGGTTGTAAAGTGTTTTTTTAATTGTTTTGGGTTGGTTTGGATTAGGTTGGTTTGGACTGTGTTGGTTTGGTTTGTTTTAGTGAAAAAAAATTAAAAAAAAAACAAAAAAAAAAACAAAAAAAAAACCAAACGGCGCAGACGGATTTGGGGTCCTAGGGACCCTAGAAGGTGCCCCCATAAAGAATTTTTCAAAAAAAATCAAAAATGGCAGAAAACCGTATACTGCATGATTACCAAAATTCTTTATGTGGGCACCTACTAGGGTCCCTAGGACCCCAAATCCGCCTGCGCCTGTTGTTTTTTTTTGTTTTTTTTTTAATTTTTTTTCTTCAAAACAACCCAATCCAACACAGTCCAACCCAAACTAATCCAACCCAACCCAAAACTATGAAAAAAACACATTACAACCCCCCTCCAGGCACCCTTTTTTCTCTTTAAAAAAAAATCGGGTGCAACCGGATTTGGGGCCCTAGGGACCCTAGTAGGTGCCCCCATAAAGAATTTTTCATAAAAAATGGCAGAAAACCGTATAGTGCATAACTACCTTCCAAGGAAAAACCCTTATAAAGACAACAATACTTATTCAAAAAATGTATAGTCAACCCGAGGTCTTACCTTAAGAATTTGCTTCCTTTTATTTTTTCTTGATCCATTGCATATTTTCGGTGTCTCTAAGCACACCAAGAGGCAAATAATGTACTACATTAGCAAAAACCGAGGCACGAATAGCAAAACTTATTGTTTTTGTCTGAAAAATAAACAAGCAGTCACATGGACCTAAAGGTTTATTTGCGCGGTGGTACCGTACAGCGGCGGTAATGATGATGCAAGGCAAGTTCGGGCTACAGCAACGCATGATGAGTTACATGGAGGCGAAAGTAAAAAAATCTTATGTGCTTTAGCGGCGCGGAATGCGAAATCAAAATAAGTCAACTATCCCCAAATTTTTGACCCGGTGCAAAAAAAGCTCTGGTGTCCCACTGTGGACAAAAATAAATAAACTCTCCGCGTTGCCATGGAAAACAAATGCAATGACGTAAAGTTTTGCAAAAAAATCAGGTCGCCACGGTTAAATTGATTTCCCAATAGTAGGCTCGAATATTGTCCAGCCGAGCAAGGAGGACTTTTCGAACATTTGCTTTAATTTTTTTTTGACTGGGAGAATCTTTTTGGTTTTTAAAATGTATTATTTTATTTTGAGAACTTGCTTTTATTTTGTTTCTCCTTATTATTTTCATTGTAACACGTCGTCACTGATAAATCTGAGCAGTTGACAATAAAACGCTCTTATTTATCAGTGACAAAAAATAAGAAAATTACGTTATAAAAATTTGCGTATCTATTGACCAAATTCCGGTTTCATTGACTACGCTTCACACAGCACCGTGGTTAGAGGCGTACTAAATACAAGGCGAACGGCGGCGAACGGCAGCGAATGGCGATCGGAAGCCTGAGTGTTGGTTGCTTCACTGATAGGCGTGCGGTGTCTCTGCATGTACGTACACTGGCAAATTAGACTTCTTTCGCCGTATGTTCGCAGTAGCTTGAAGCGGTCTGTATAAGGGGATACACGAATGAATTCGGTAAGCTTCTGTGGCGGATTGTTGTGCTTGGTTATAAATTAAAACCACATCCACCAATTAGTATATGGAAAAATCGGGCAAAAAGGGGGGTTCGTGTGCAAATCGTGCTAACGTTATGCCGATAAGCTAACTTTGTTAAAGGCAGCTCATAGATCACGCTTTGACTTGTTGTCATTCTGGTAAATGCGTTTTTTTTCAAGTTATTGCCCTCACCACTTTTTTTGCATGGTTCTTTTAAGAACGCTGTAACTTTCTTAAAAATTATCATAGAGAGTCGAAAATGACAACAAACGATTTAGTGGAAACACGCAATAAAATTGTTTTTTATAGAAAAGTTCAAAATTTTGCTTTGTTTTGTCACAAAAAATAAAAAATCTAATTTTTACTTTTTTTTAAACCCAGTTATTTATTTTAGATGCCATTTGCAATAATATTAAGGCAAGATTAAAAAAAAAGTTTTTAATAAAACTTATAGAGTAAACATTTTGCTTTAATTTGATGTATAGAAGTTTTATATGCGCTTGTATATTATATTTATTTCAATGGACCATGGACTTTTATTTATTATACTTTACCATTATGTATGTATGTATGTATGTTCGGGTCAAATCATCCGATTAAATTCAAATTTGGTATGCGATTATAGTTTCGGTGACAATACAATAATATGGTATTAGGCACCCTCTCCCCCCCCTACAAGGGGAGTGAAGGGGGGAAAACGCCTAAGTTTGTTCGATTTCAACCAAAATTGGTATACGGGGGTTTTTCAATTTTCAATATGGCAGTTTCAGGTTGGACGATTTTTGGTCACGTTTTGTTAACCAATTTTAACTGAGTTATATACATCCGACTGTCTTCAAATTTAGTATGCGTTTATAGTTCGGGTGACAATACAAAAATATATGATATTATCAGGTACCCACCTCCCTCTATAAAAAGGGAAGTGGAAAAAATATTTAGTTTGTTCGATTACAATCAAAATTGGCATACAGGCGTTTTTAGGGGATTATAAATTTTTAATAAGATTTGAAAATTTCAATATGGCGGATTCAAAATGGACGAATTAGAGTACAAATCTAAAAATTAAAAAATAATTTTAGCTAAAAAAGCTTTTCAAATACAAGCTTTTATAAAATATGCAGTGCAGTCGAAAGTAGAAAATCATTTTAAGCATTCTGATATCATGATAATAAAACCGATGAGCGCAAATTCAAACTAACAATGTCCATCCATATACCCCAGAAATGTCAGGGTAGCTTGGGTCGAGTTGTATTGAATATGCTTAATACCCTTGTATTTCTCTGCTTTATAGTGAATTCAGATTCTTGCAAACATAACACATAATCTAATAGCATAAATTTATCGAGTCAGCATGGGCAAACTTCCTAGAAGGCACCCATCGCTTTTATTATTATGATATCAGAATGATAAAAACTTTTTAGTGCACTGGCTCTTGCTTGTATTTGAAAAGCTTTTTTTTATATAAAATTATTAGTACAAGGGCAATAATTTTAATTGGCGGCCCGCGCGACGAATTAGAGGCATGCGTAGACTTACGCAATAATCAGGTAATTTTCCATTATTGTTTCTAAACTTGTAAAAGAGTAACCATATCTGGACCCTAATTCTTGAGCAGGGAACGACATAGATTTGTGTCGAATGATCCCACGTCGAACGCATTTCGTATTCTTGAGCGGTGATCGCTCATTCCATTCTAGGAAAAATTGGGTGTTCCCGCTCCCCGACTCCAAAGCCAGGGATCTGTCCCAGACAAGCATTCGCGTAAAATGTATAATTTTCAATCTAAAATTTTGAAGAGGTTTCAAGGAAAAGCATATTTTTTTCGAGGGATGGGATCATTCCCCGGGATTGATCCCTTCTTTTGAGGGATCGATCCTTCTCTCGAGATTCAAAAATTAGGCCCCTGGAGAAATTAAGTTTGGGTTATGCGTAATATGAAAGATAAAGCACTTCTTCAGAATATTCTTTAAGAAATATACAAAGGTAAGTACAGTAAAAAAATTAGATTTTTGTTTTAAATATATATTTTTTTATAGAATTGGAGACGCCGCTGTAAATAATGAAGGGTAGTACCTGAACACCGTTTTTTATTAATTATAATCAAATATTGTTGGGAAAACTATATTTTGAAATACTTAAATATTTAAATTTATTTAACTTAAATTTCGATTACTTTCCAAATATTTCCCCATTTTTCGATATTATCATTAATCAGCCCATAATACCCCACTTTTTACTCGTTATTTTAACATAACTCAAAAACTACTTAACCTATTGGAAGTTTTGAACCTAATTTGGATTAACCGTCAAAATAGCTACTTTTTTATATAAATTCTTCTTTCGTAGACCAATACTAGATCTAAAAAATATAAAACTTTTTTGTTTTAGTTTTTTTTTTTATTTTGGATAAGAATTATAATTTTTTTTATTTTTTCATCATAAAAATATTACAAACCAAGTATCTCAAACTTTTTCTTATCAAAATCGAATAAAAAATAAAAAAGTTATGAAGACTTAAAAAATACACCTTTCCGCCATTTTCAAATAAGCATATTTGTTTAAAAACGCATATTCTAGAATAACAAGGGGTTTAAACTTGATGTACTAAGCCTATTTAACAAATTAAGGTTATCTGCAAAAAGTTCTTATAGTTTTGGGTAATATCATGAATCTCTAATATAGCCCAAAAACCCCTATTTTTGACAAGTTATTTTAACATAACTCAAAAACTAACTAACCGAATGAAATCTTTGAACCCAATTTGAACTTAGAATCAAAAAGACTATCTTTTTAAAACTTTTTTTTGTTAAATCAATAATTTTCCAAAAAAAAACTTTAAAAACTTTTTTTGGTTTTTTATTTTTTCAGATTTTTTTTTTATTAATGAGAATAATCTTTTTTTACTTTGTTTATTTTTTTTTTAATAAAATATATTAGAAACGAAGTATTCCAAAATTTTTTTCATCAAAATCAAATAAAAAGTTACAATTTTTTAAAATATACGGTTTTCCGCCATTTTGAATGACAACAAATGAAAACGTGATCTATGGGCTACCCTTAACAAAATTAGATTATCGGCACAAAGTTAGCACGACTTGCACACGAAAGTCGATTTGTTCATAGACTAAATTCGCTGTTTAATTTTCTTTAATTTAACTATTACTCCGCACCACAACTCAACATGATGTGTGTTTCTAGCTGCTATGTTGATAAACTTCAATGAACAATCAAAGACCGAGAAGTATTAGGAATCACGTGTTTCATTTGTATACATAAGTTGTGAAACACCCAGTATATATCCTTATTATAATAATTATTGAGTTTAAAAAATTAATATGGCTGAAACCATTCTTACCTACTATAGTTCTATCCCCGTACGGGAAAATGCTAAAGTCCCTTTGTAGTGCACAAACTTTGACAACTTGATTGTACCGTTCTTGATCAAACGTTTGGCCAAAGGTGATATTCTGTCTCACGCTGCCCACAAACAGCCAAGGTTCCTGACAAGCGTACGATATGGTTCCAACAACGTTAGCAGTGCCCTCTACCGGAGGGAGTTCACGTAAAATGGCGTGGAGTAGGGAAGATTTGCCACTGCCTACTTGACCGATTACAGCTACTAGTTCTTTGTTGTTGATCTCTAAGTTGATTTTTTCCAAAGTGGTCTCTTCCGCACTTGGAATCCATTTTATTGAAACATTTTTAAGGTGTATTTTAACATTCTTTTTATTCTCTGTATTTGGACTGAATTTATCATGAGTACCGTTAACAATTTTTGCAACTTTCTCGTTCAGAAAAGATTTGGTATTGTCAAAATCGACTTCTTGATACATCATAAACTTTTTAATTCTTCTGACGGAAATTGTTGCTTCAGCGAATTGCATCACGCCTTGCGGAAATCTGATCGTCAAAGATTTTTGCAAAATACTATAAAACGATGACAAAACGAATACGTATTTTGCGTTTAGAACGTTTCCGGTTAGAAAGTATGTGAAAACGCACAGTAGGATGGCTAGTCGCGTTAGAAAGATGTAGGGCGCTGTGCTGATGGCTCGGATCATTGATACCATTTTTATTTGTTGGATTTCTTTTCTGAAAAAAATATTACAATTTAACTATAAGATTCGTAGGCTATTGCTAGAGTTTATTTCATATATTAGGTAATTATTAGGAAATCTTGAAACCTTAAAAAAATCAGTTTTAAAACAAAAGTTCTTTGTCAACCCACCTTCCCTATATAAATGATGACGGCAAAGAACCCTAGTTCCCGAGAGAAATAAACGGTCAGTTTAAAAAAACGTCGTTTTGGGGTTGGGCTCGCTCAAAAAGGCATTTCCTGACCGAAATAAAATATGTTATCGACGAATATGGTTTACTGAGGAATCACACATAGACTTTCTTATCATTATGTTGGTAAAATGTTAGCAGGTTATATACAGGGGCTAGTCAAAAAATCATTTTTTGACAATTTTTTTCCCGATATAAAATTAAAAAATTATTTTTGAGCAAACATTAATGTTTTGTACTTTTTACCAGTATTAGTTATTTTGTGTTACATGTTTTTTTTATTTTTTTTACCATAAAAACTTGACGGAAATTGTTCGTTGTTAATTATTTTGCAACTTAAAAATCTAAATATACTTTTGCATTCAGTTAAAGTGATAAGTAAATAAACTTACAAAAATAATATTATTTTTCTATTTTTTCCTAGCTACGAGGTACATACAAAAAGTTCTATATCATTAATTTTTACAAAAAAGTAGTCAGTTTTTATTTTCTTTATAACTGATCGAGGGATTTTAATTTAATTTTGCGTACGCCTTTATCATACTTTTATCTAATACAGTGTGTAATTTTTTTATCACTTGTTTATGTTTTGCATCTAAGATGATGATTTTTTAAAGGTTTCTCAAGGTTCTCTAAACTAAATAATAACACTTTACACACAACACAAGTTAAATGAAGATAATCTTGGATATCTTGTTTAGAGTTTACTTATAAAAAAGTAAAAATAGTTTTTAGATATATCTTTCTTCTATCTTTTCTGATTGCCAACCTTTTTTTGAAAAAGCTTTGACTAGTACCAATAGACTACCTATATAAATATTACGGAGAGCAATTACCCATAATTATATTTAAAGCATATTGTTTGTTTGATAATTCAGCCCCACCAAAAGTGTTATTATTTAGTTTAGAGACCATTAAGAAACCCTTAAAAAATCATAATCCCCAATGCAAAACATAAAGAAGTGGTAAAAAAATGGCACCCCCTATTAGATAAAAGTATGATAAAGGCGTAAGCAAAATTGATTACTTTTTTATAAAAATTAATGATATATAACTTTTTGCATGTATCTCGTAGCTAGGAAAAAAGTAAAAAAATAATATTCATTTTATTTAAAGTTTATTTGCTTATTACTTTAATTGAATGAAAAAGCATATTTAAATTTTTAAGTTTGAAAATAATTATTTCGTGGAAGAAAAAAGTTTTTTTGGTTAAAAAAAATAAAAATAAATAACAAAATAACTGGTACTGGGAAGAAAAATGTTTTCAGTTTATCTAGAAAGTACTAAAAAATTAACGTTTGCTCAAATATATTTTTTT
Organism: Oxystoma pomonae; assembly: GCA_963921995.1. Lineage (NCBI taxonomy): Eukaryota > Metazoa > Arthropoda > Insecta > Coleoptera > Brentidae > Oxystoma > Oxystoma pomonae. The sequence goes on along the minus strand of OY998166.1, from coordinate 84,060,978 downwards.
AATTTTTATATCCGGGAAAATAAAAAATTGACAAAAAATTATTTTGTTGACTAGCCCCTAGATACAAACTGTTAACATTTTACCAACATAATAATAAAAAAGTCCTTTTCTCAGTAAACCATATTCTTCGATAACTTATTTTATTTCGATCAGGAAATGCCTTTTTGAGCGAGCCCAACCCCAAAACGACGTTTTTTTCAACTTTGGCCGTCTATATCCCTGGAACTGGACATAGAAATCATTTTATATTCCCTCATTTTTCTTATCTCATAGCCCACTCTAACATATCAAAATTTTATAAAATTTCACCGTAATAATTTTTCAATGTATTTCGTGTGGGGTTCTTTCACACACAATATTTAAAAAAGTTATTTAACAAAAATGTAATTTTTTACCTTCTGGCGATTTCTACCAATCTTGCAAAAGGCTTTTCCCAGGTGTACATTTTAATTACTTGGATTCCAGATACAATTTCGTTCATCAGGCGGATCCTTTCGTCTGTTTTTAAAGCTGTCTGTAATCTATGCTGAGAAGTCTTTTTTCCTAGCCAACCTAATAAGAAAAACACAAAATTCGGTTGTATAAATTGTGGTTTAAGGCTATAGTTTCTTCCAGATTTTAAGTAAAAAAAAGTACAACTGGCAACGGCCTTGTTCTTTAATTTTTTACTATTTTGCCAGAGTGCACAGGGAAAACTAAACATCATAATTAGCTGAAATTTTGCAGGGGTGATCATTTATTTTTAAATACTTAAAAAAAATATCTGAAGGATTTTTCAAAATTCTCAATTATTTTTTCTTCAAAATAAAAGCTCTGGTGCTGTCATCTATTCCAAAAGCCTAAAAATAATTGCGGTTAAGAACAAACCCGATTTACAAAAAAATAGAGAAATACTTTTCCTTTTTATATTTCCTTGATTTAGCGAAAATAAAAAATAAGTTTCCATTTTTCTAAAAGCCTGTACACTCCGGAAAAGAAAACCGATCAACCAATCAATCAACACAAGTGTTGGCCAATAAATCGCAGAATTTATACGAATCTATGGTAACTGCAGGTGTTTTGTCAACAAACTTTAAATCGAGGTTATGTTTATCTTTCAAAAATTTGTTTTCAAAAACATTGTTCTAAAACAAATATGAAACCACTCGTTGTATGCGGTCGCCCTCCGAAAAAGGCCTAGCGTTGCGCGGGCATTACCCCGAGTCTATCAAAGAACTAAGAGAACTTTACTGGCTCGCTGGGATTACTAGGAATTCGTATAGAAACATTCGGCGCACATAACCCCACAAAATTTTGGTTTAATTTTAATTCAACCATGTTTTTTTTTCATTTAAATTATTGCGGCATATTTATGTGCAAATGTACTAGTGAACTCTTGGAGTGCAAAGGATAGATTTTAGAACCTCAGTTTCAAAAACACACGGATACTTGAGTATTAACAAAACAGGTCAGTAAAGCTCCATTCAAAGGTTAGAAAGACTCTTGCTAGTCGTTGACGCTCCTAATAGAATACGATTATTTCGTCTAGCACCAGTAGCCGATTTTTAAATCTGCATGCTTTTAAGTTAACCTGTTGTCGGTATCAACTAGCGGGAGTGTTTCCAATTCAATTATAAATGCACCTGTAAATGCAACCTTAAACATTACACCCAGTTACTTTAATACGTAGTTGGGTAGCGTTTTTTTAGAAGGTAATTCTGCAATAAATGGTTTTCTTTTATTTTAGTATTTTACTTGGTTTTTTAGCGGCGTAGAACGCGAAAAGTCAAAATAAGTAACCTACCCCCAAATTTTTGACCCGGTGCTAAAAAATCTCTGGTGTCCCACTGTGGATAAACATAAATAAAGTCTCCTTGTCGCCATGGAAAACAAATTCAATGACGTAAAATTTTGCAAAAAAATCAGGTCGACATAGTTAAATTGATTTCCCGTACAGTGTTGCTAAAAACAATTCCCCAGATTGTAACTACGACCTTAAAAATGAAACTTAAGAATTACTGAACTTACTTTGAACAGGTATCCATGCTAACACCACTAAAACTCCTACAATTCCCGTTAGTCCTACGTAAACGTACAACAAAATCAAAATAATTACAATTTCGAAGGGCAACACCCATAGATCCTGCATGAATTTTGTCACTTGTTCAAATCTGCCAACGTCATTCGAAATAAGGTTGACCATTTGGCCTACAGTTGTTTCGGCTAGGGCGGAGTTGCTCAGTTTTAGGGATTTTTCGTACACCAAGGCGGAAGTAGCTATCTAAAAAATAAAAATACAATAGTACCTCATACACCCAGTAAATTTTTTTTAACAACTTTCACTTTTGTCACGTGTTTTATATACTATTTTTTGCATTTTTGTGATTGGTTTTGCTTTTTCTTTAAAAAAAATTGTTGACTTACGTCGCATTCATTGTGGAATTACATAGACTTAAAACAACATGCAATATTTCCTGCATGCAATCTTTATGGTATGAATTTTTTTACTCCCTAAGGATAAAAAGTATTATTGTAGTCTCTAATTTGAGGAACTAAAATGCGTTTTAGTCCCTAAAGTGCAAAAAGTATACTTTTAAATAGCAAAATCGTAAAAAAATGGTATTTGTGACCACTGGGCGTTGGCAAACAAGTTTATGCCAAGTGGTAGGCTGTGATTGGCTACACCTAGTTGTTGTACTTACCTTGACTTTCCTTCCTAACAAAAGCTGCCTGAACATAAAGTTATGTTGAAACAGTACTGGTACTAGAGTGCATAGTACGACAAACCCTGAGTAAATCCAAGCTTCCTTTTTTGACATCGTACTGTTGGGTTCGTAGTAATCCAGTAGATTTGCCAGTGCTATAGGCTGGGATAACCTAAAATAAGAACATAAACTTCATTGAAGATCTTTTTTAGCCAATTGAAAATAATATATATTTCGTTTTATTTGGAGTAACCCATTGTCATGAACCAGGTAATTTTTGATTTTTGATAAGAGAAAGCAGCCATACCAGGTTGCTAATTATAAATAAAGGTTTTTTGTTTTATTATTTTTATGTGTTTCCCTTTAAAAAAAAAGAAAGGAAGAAAAGTTGTGAAAAATAGTCTAAGATTTGATACATATAGGTACTTACTTTACCACTGTTTCGGTAAAAAAGTACCAAATTCCTAATAAAGCCGTTTCTTTCCAAAACACTTTCGACAATGCTTTCCACAGCGAAGGATCCTTCTTCTTTTTTAGTTCGCCTCTCCATGCTTTTTTCAATTTGGAACCTAATATTGTCGAATCGTAGGCTTTTAAGATTGGATATATATCATTTTCAGTGAGATCTCGGTTGTATCCGTATTTAAAAAGAGGTAACACCCATCTGTCAAATGAGAAAAACTTTAATGATGATACGACTTACAATATACACACAAAATCATAAACAACCCCGCCATTTTCTTATGGGGGATGTGTTTTGGTTATTTTTTTTTTATTTTAATAAGTTATAGAAGGGGTCCCAATGAGCAATTTTCATCATGGGCACTTTTCCGAATATGTACAGGGTGAGCTAGAAATAAGACTTAAATTTACAAATTTGCGGTTTTCCACCATGCTTAACCTTCGTTTACAACAAAACTAAGGATAGAGTAATAATGGTTTCAGCAAATCTGACTCAATACATAACGACCTGCATTTTTGATATTACTACAAATGTCCGAAGATGTACAGGGTAAGCCAAAAAATAAGCCTCAAATTGCTCAAAATCCCTTATTTTAAAAGGAGCAGCAAAAAAAATGGTTTTTGATACTTTACAAAGGATGCACATAAAATGAGCGATAAACTTTTAAACATTTACAGAGTACGCCAAAACATACGAAATAACGCTTTTTTAACCTTTTCAAAATGTCCTTACAAAGACACTACCAATCAGGCAATACTTATTTTATTCATTATTTTTTTGTGATGTTAGACTACAGACCATAATAAACACATTTTACCTTAATTCCAGATATACTATATTTACTTGGGGAGTCAAGAAATATTTTTGAAACTGCTCCACATCAAATATTTTTCACTGTGATACCCCTCATCGTAAGTCAAGAAATACGCCTGAAATGACTCAAAATCGCTTAAAATTAAAATTCGACCACCAAAAGGGTAGCAAAACGAAAAATAATTTTTATTTCCCAAACACTATTTTGAAAAAATGATGATTTTGTTAAATACAAACTTTTGAACTTATACAGAGTATATCACAAGGAGGTTAAGAAACTCGGGAAATACACCATTATAACGTGAATAACTATTTTATACAAAAAAACACTTGCTAAGTAACGGAATAATTTTATGAAGGTAAAAAATGTTACTTGTGGTTCGTACAATCAGTAGAATAACATAACAAATAAATAAGTGCTGACTGATTGATAGTTTTTTTGTAAGGACAATTTGAATAAGGGATTTTGATCAATTTCAGGCATATTTTTTGGCTTACCCTGTACACATACGCACCTTAGTACTGATATCAAAAATGTAGGTCACTAATCAGATCTGCAAAAACCATTATTATCTTATCTTTAGTCAGACAGCATATAATTCTAAATAGAGGGGACACCTGATGGTAAATTTGCGACTCCGCTCATCTGACGTGAAAACCAAATGGCGCAGCTATCGTTTTTTTAGTTCTTGGCTTGAAAACTTGGTGCGCCACTTTCGCTTTTGATCTTGCTTATTTTTTGTCGATCCGAAGCAGTGGCGGCACACAGGAAAATCGTATTCTTTTGGACGACTTCCGCGTTGGGAACTATCCATAATATCGATCGCCCGCATTGCGCTGCAGACAACAGACCCGTACCGGTGTAAACAGCTGCTCCGAAATTTCAAAAAAATTTGGTAAAATTTCTATGATCACACATACCAACTTCAAAAATGTAGCCATGCGGCGCCAGTTGTTTTCTTTTATTTAAAATTAAACATTACTTTTTTGCAAGATTTCGTTTTCCGCGGTCAATTTAAAAAAGAATAATAAATTCCACAATTAGGTGTTACGTTTATCAAAAAAATTTCTTTGTTGTTTGGATTTCGTTAACGTTTTACATAATAAAATCACTTTTACACTGGAACGCGAAAATGAAGGAAAGCTACCTTTTCCAGATTTATTATTAATACGAAACTGTAATAAAATTCAATTTGAAGTATATAGAAAACCATCTGCTACAGATAATATTATACAATTTTCTTCGAACACCCCTAGCTCTTATAAATTCGCATCTTTTAATTCGGTACTGTCTACAGGGTTCCTAAGCAAATCCTTAGGGGGTCAAGCAGCCGTGTATAAGACGCAGACAAACGGAAAAGCACATTAGGCAGAAAAGGATGAGCATGGGGCGATGTTGTCACTACATCTTACACGTAGTAAATCCATTCCAGGTTGTTGTTTTCTAATGTTTTCCATTTTCATACCTTTAGGACTGCAATAAAAATTGTTTTTGCCCGACTTTAATACCAAAACTGATGAAAGATATCGTAAAAAAAATATTTTTCGGCTTTTCATTTTGTAACCATTGTCCTTACGCACTGGTTACAGGCTGGGGACTGAGATACATGCAAATGCCTAACCTAAAGCGTTCATACACGGCCGGAGAAATCGACTGAGATATTTGCTTAGAAACTTTATCAAGCAAATAGGACGGGTTGACGCCTTCGAACGTCCAACCCGGGTTTTGCACTTTGATTCGAAATCAAAAAGGAGGAACAGTCAGATGTGGGGCCGTGCACAAATTACGTAACGCTGATTTTACCAATTTTTGACCCCCTCCCTAAGTAATGTTTTGTAACGGTTTGGCACGCCACTCCCCTAATATTACGTAACGATTTCAAGACCACTATCCCCCCCCCCCAAAAAAAAAAACTTCACTTATTTTCATTCCAAATTTTCTTAGTTTTACACAAATGCAAACGCTTTCGAAAACCCCCCTCCCCCCTACGTAACGTTTTGTAACCCCCCTCCCCCCTATGACCATTACGTAATTTGTGCACGGCCCCTGTAGTCCCAGTGGAGGAGGGCGAGAAAATTGATATTTTTTTCTTAAAAATTATACACTTTAGACCTATTTCTTTGCGTTCCCGAAATTACGTAATTTTTTAAAAAAAATTGTAAGCGGTGCCATTTTTATTTCGTGCTTTGTTTTTCTAACATTTTTGCGTTCGGCTAATTTAATTGAAAAATTTTTGCCTGTGGCGCCCTTTATCTTCTCACTCGAAACCAAGATCCCCCGTTTTAGGAAAACTGATCCCGTCTCTTTTTGTTTTTTCGAATAAAAGTAGAGTATGACCATTTCGAGAAAGTTGAAGAAAAAATAAAAAAAGTGGCAGAGCTCAAGTTTTTCGTAAAAAAAACGTTTTTTGTAAAGAAACAGAGCAAAATAAATCTTTTCACCCCTTTTTGGGTGTTACAAATATTGGCAGCCCCTTATTTTTCGCTTTTACCCTCCCGCTAGTTTTAAAGAATTGGTTCGCTACATGTTTCGAGATCATGTCATAAAACACCTCGAAAATATCAAATGTAGTGTAGGGCCAGCTTTAAAATCAATAATATCGCAACCAAAAAGCTCTGCAGGAAAAACAGCGCCGTTTATTGATTTCTTTGGCTACTAGTGCTAGCTGCATGGTTTGGCCGTTTCCGGATAGATGTCACTAGTAGAACAGAATGGAAAGAAATTTAATTAAAAGCGAATATATTTCTTTCTAATGTTAACAACCTCACGAGTTTATCGCTCAGTATCGTAAATAATGGACCCTGCCGCCTCCTTTAAGCAAGAAAAAGCTGTGGTTTGGACCTGAAAACATCTAATTTTTAATGAGATTAGATTTTCGCCATCTAGCGGAATTTGCAGACATCTTGTCAACGGTTATTATTGCAACTATGATTTATGCTCACAATGAAAGAGTGGCGAGAATTTTTTCTCATGAAAGCAGTCCGGAGATAATAACAAACTGGCACCATTGCTCAATGTACCTTTTTCTTTTGTGCGCGCAGAACTATCTATGCCATTTCTGTTTGATTTATTGAAATCCCATCTCTAAGGAAAATCTTAGGAACCCTGTAGACTATTAAAACTTCCACTTACACAAGACGGTTTCAGGAAAGAACTCAACATCATAAAGCACATGGCTAATACCCACAATTTTCCAATTGAATCTTTTAATAAACTTTATTTTTAATTTCTTAGCAAGTACAAATTTTCTTTCCATATTTTGCATGCAAAACCTGATGTTAAACCATTTGGATGTTTGACCTTCTTCGGTAATCTCTCATTTCAGTTAGCAAAGTTCTTTAAGCCTTTTAACATCTCTATTGCGTTCAAGACTATTAATACCCTAAAAGCTAATTTAGTGAAGGTTAAAGACAAACAAAGAGGTTGTCAAAATCGGGGGTATACTCTCTAAGCTGTGGTAGTTGCCCTGCGACCTACGTAGTCCGAGAACATTTGACTTTTGTTAACAAATATAAAAACACAGATATTACAGAGACAAAATCAGCCTTTGTCAACTAAACACGACTTTTCAATTTCTGAAAACGTAACCTTGTTACATGAGTGCAAAAAGAGCAATAAATTAGACTTACTAGAGAAAATGGAGATTACTGGGGCCAAAAAGAGCGCTGCAGGCAACAGTGTGTGTTGTTGGTGTGTGTGTGTGTATTTAACAATCTATAGCAGTAAAAAGATTTTCAAAAAATCAACAGCGACTATAGCGCAGTGATAACGTATCTGCCTTTCGTCCAGAATACACGGGTTTAATCCTTACCCTATTTTGTGGTTATGTCCTTTATCTAACCTAAAAATGTTCATTTGTTTTTGTTTGTAAAATGTAGAACGAGTCTCGGTTGTTTAAATGTTTTTTATTTTTACTTTTTTACACTTTTTACACTTTTGTAATGTTCTTTAAATGTCAATCTCTACCGTGACGTTTTATATACCAGGTAATTACTATTTTCTTTTCTTTTTTAAATTTTGACGGTTCTTGCAATTATAATTAGCTTACTAGTATATCGTAATTTGTAGGTCTGAAGATGCCTATGTAGGCGAAACACGTGTCACCTACCAAATTTTGAATAAAAAATTTTTGTATTTTGAGACTTTATGACTTTGAGTTTCCCAAGTTGAAGCATTTGAAATTCAATTTTCTTTGAGAAAATGGACGACCCTTTTCCACACCACTCTCTATGATGACACGGTAACGTCACAAACGCCTCTTTTGGAGTAGGAAAATAGAACCATTAAAGGAATATCCAAGGAAATTTATTGTATGGGACCATCAGTTTTCACATATGTTCTCGCCCATTCTGATCTCCTAATCATGCATTTTTCAAACATTTCGGAAATAACGGAGTTTGGTACATACATGCTCCTGTATGTACCAAACTCCGTTATTTGGCTGTTTTGCCCCAAATGTTTCTTTTTTATAGCAAAATTGAAATTACTTTAAATAGTAAAATATTTTAAAAATAAAGAAAAAAAACTAACATAGAAGAGACAGAGATATAAATCTAAATTATATGCTGTGTGCTTTTTCCCAAATTATCACAAGTAATAAAGGCTAGAAAAATGTATATAATAAAAACTTCATGCCAGCTCCCATTCCTTTAGCAACAAGTTCATTTAAAATTGCATTAAATATAAGTATGTACGTCAGTGATAAATCGATATTTATTGAACGCGCGGAATTGTTGGCGTTTTAATTTTAAATAAATATTACCCAGGTTCATCCTGGCGCATTCAGCTAATAATTAAAAACTCGCTGTGAATCGCGTTGGCATGCTGGTCGGATATTACCATTACGTGTCGTCTCTATTTATATTTATATGCTCTCTGCTTTAGTTTTGTCATAAACGAAGGTTAAGTTTAGTAAAAAACGGTCATTTGTGTAACTTCAAGTCTAATTTCTACCTCACCCTGCATATATTCGAGAAAGTGCCGATGACAAAAATTGCTCATTGGGACCCCCTCTATAACATATTAAAATATAAAAAAAAATAACCGAAACGCATCCCCATAAGAAAATAGCAGGGTTCTTTCAACACTAATATACGTATTAGAAGAAGATACGTGAGGTATTAAAAAAGGTATAAAGCACATCCTAAATGCATACGTAACGTATCTTTTCTATTCAATGAACCAAATATTTTTAATGAGACCATAGATCACAAATTGAGACCAAAGAGGTATTGGTTTGGATACGTAATGAATCGCGATACGATACGTGTACCAGATCGATAAGTTTCATGTAACGTATCGAAGCAGACGTATCGTGTTTGCACATGCGCATTTCGATGGTTTTAAATACTACTTTATGTCTCTAAAAAAGCTAAATTCTAACAGTAATTAACGTATTTTATTTTTAGCTTAACTTAATTTATTTTAACCATCCATTTCGTTTTTCAATTCCAGAAGCTCAAATTGCGAAATTTTGACTACAATTTGATTCAATTACTCTTGCAGACCTTTCAGTGTATTATGACCTTACCCAAGTAACACAGTGGGCAAATGACAACAATGCTTTTGCTGTTTTAACGTCATTAAAATGTTGCCACAACTGTTTTGAGGAATATTTTTGCATGCAATGTTGTTGAAAATTTGAATTTCTTGTCAAAAAATGTGTTTGAAAGTAGCCATTATAGCAAAATTGTGTAAAAGATGGAGACATAATAAAATAAATATTAACAATAATGTTTAACTAGACTACTAATCGTAAACGCGTATTTTGAAGACTTACCGGTGATTAAATAATTAATAAACTACACGCGCCCCAAAAATTTGGGATCTTCACTGATTTTATTTATTTTTCTTTTGAGATTAAATTTGCTTTTTTGAAAGATTATTTTCCAAACAAATGTTAAAACATACATTTAATCTATCACCAATTACTTTATGCATATTTCATAATAAATAAGCTTGTAATTTTTTCACATGCACTAATAATAGTTATTAATAAGTTAATTAGTTATTCTATCACTTATTTGGGTTTGTTTTATTAAAAAAAAGAATCAAAAAATATCCTTCCAAGTACACCTGATTCCAAATTCTCCGGACCAATTTCAATATGGCGGCTGACAATTAAACACAGAAGCTAAATGGAACTGTCATTGACAGTCAAAAAACTGGTCCGCAGTAATTTGGAATGGAGTGTAATTACTTTTTAAAATGTAAATGGATATATTTAGAGGGACAATTTTGGAGATTAGTTATGTCTTTAGGACCCTGAGGGTTGCGCTGATGTTTTTTGAACTTGACAAAAACTCCCTCTCACTACTTTATGGTTTTACCTGTTGTTTTTTAGCTTTCTTATTAACCGACACAATTTAGGAAGTTCATACAGCCTTGTCAAGTACCTATCTGTCAATTTTTGCTGTTAGTTGTCAGCTGCCCACTCAAATTTTTCTTGTATTTTTACAAATGGAAAAAAATTGGCACTGATTTAATGGTAGTGCCATGATGGTAATTTAGAGCCTAAAATATTTTAGCAAAATTTAAACGCTTTTGTTTAAACATTTTTTTCTATGTTTTTCACATTTGTATGCCATGATTTTGCTCACATTTTAAAGCTTTCTTTCCAAGCTTTCGATTTCTAGAATAAAACACTCATTTTTTTTCAAGTATTCCCTGTTTTTTTAGCGTTCAAAAAAAGTACTGTCAAAAAACATTTTTTCACTGCTAAAATTAAAAATATTTAGAGAGAGAGAGGACAGCATTTTGGAGGTAGATGGAGATAATTTAGTGAAGTGCAAAGTATTTTAGAGAAGGATGGAGATCTGTTATAATTGGTCGCCTAGAATAAAAAAATTAGAGTCGCCAAATCTAATTTAGATTTTTTTTTAAAGTAAATTTGAATAATATCCTCTTTATACTGAAAATATATAAAAAAAGGGTTTTTATAAATAATTTTGCTAGAAAATGCTAAATTAAATTAATATGTAAAATAATGCCATATTTTTTGATAATAAGGTAAATAAAGAATTCCAGGAAAATAAGATTTCCCACAGTGCATATTCTTTTATTTTAACATTTTTGTTGAAAAACTCGTTAATATTTTATATTTTTTAATGCTCAAAGTATATATTAAGCCTTAAACTAGTTTACTGACTCATTTTTTTTTAAGCATCAAGTTCAAAACTCTTAAAAATTACCGAAAAACATACCCATACCATAAATATTTTAACACCTTTAAAAACATTTTGACAGGTATTTCACTAAATTATTTTAAGGTTCATCATGGCTCTACCCTTACTTCAGGAAATTAAAAAAAAAAGATAAATTTTTTATATCAAATTAAGTTATAGGTTACTGTATGATCGCGATCATTGAATCTTATTAAAGCAATTCTTGGATTAAATTAAGTTAAATTAAATTACATTAGGTACTGTTAGAATCCACCCGTAAGGTGCATGTGCAGTTTTGTAATATTTTTTACCTCTTTGTTCAACTTAAAAAAAAAACTAAAAAAACTAAACAAAATCATAATTTTGTTTAGGGTTTTTAGGCATCAATCATCATATTGAATCTTGATCAGTTCTTTTATTTTTATTTAAAACTAAATAGCTAAAAAGTTTACTTACATAAAAAATGCTTTTGATAAAAAATTTGCCTTTTTGTAGGGATTCACATTTTTGTTATCTTTTCTGGCTTCGGCTTCTCGAATATCTTCCATTTAGAAACGAATAAGCACTGTTTAAGTTTCGTGTAAATATTTGCACAGCCTCACTAATTTTGGCACTGAAACAAAATGTAAAAGATTTAAAATACGCAAACTTTATCAATAAATGATTTAAATATGTCGGGTAATATTGCGAATATTTTCGCAATCTTTAAATAACTCTTTTACCGAACTAAATTGGCAAAAATAATATGCCATATGCTTTTAGCTATTTTTATCGCGGTTCCGGGATGTTTTCTTCATAATCTTTCCAATAAAGAAGTATATGGGTTAGTCAGTACGTTTAAAGTAATTTGTTTGTTAAAATTTAAGATCTAGCAAAAAATTTCTGGACATCATCACAATCGAATTGAACAACTTATTGTAAATCTAGGTCAAATACCCCAATTTTAATTAAAAAACGAATTCTAAAAATAACCACGCCTAGTTCAGTAAATAAACTAAAATTAGATTTATAAACAAAATTCCGCATAGCAAAAACCTAGTAACTCACCTTCTTTTATTTTGGAAAAAACTGCGGGGGTCTAAAAACCTTAAGGTATTTTTGTTAGCTTTGTTTGCCATTCATTAATTATGGATTTTAAAACGCCTAATACCTGGGGTAAGAAGCACAAATTACAAGATTCCCGGAAAAAAATCGGAACTTTTTACACACTTGTGTACTGGTCACAAATTGTGTAATAAAATTACATTTTATTGTATATTTTACAAACAGTTGTGTTTATTTTATACCTAATTGTGTAAAACGTGGACACAATTTTCAACTCGATTTAAAAAATTACACAAGTATGTTTTTCCGTGTTGCCTTTTAAATTACTCGTAAATTATATAAATTCATATATAAATTTTACCACAACCTCGAAAAACTAACCTTGGATCTAGACTAATAGATAAATCACTTATGCGAAAATCATAAACAAATATACATACCTATTGACAAAAACACAATAGATAATGCAATATTGTTTAAATTTGTGTATGAATTATTGCCTATCGTTTTATAAAAATATAAAGTAAAATGTGTTAGGCAATCTATCTTCTTGCTCATTAATAAAAGATTTTTGCAAAGCAAGCACCAGTGGGGAGTCTTTGGATCGCCTACTTGACACTTTTTTTTTGTTGTTATTAGTGCTTTTGAGCAGTCAGTGGCTGGGATGTCTTGCGTTGTAATAGTGTTTTTAAATGCTATTTTAATGAATTTAGTTTTATTTAATACAAGATATGATAGTTATTTAGGCACTTAGGTAAAAAAGTACAAATTTAATGCCTGCATTGTGTAAATGCACACTGAGGGCGTTAAAGCTGTTTTTGACCGAGGTACATACAACCATTTTATGCTCGATGAGCATCACTTAAATCAACAACATACCATAAGGCAACTAGAAAATTATAGAAGCTTAAGCAGTGGCGCACCGAGAGGCATCTGGTTATATACAATTGGCACAATCAAATAACAGTAGAAATAAAAAATCATATGCTGCTAAATTTTCGCCCGCGGCGCCACAAAATCTTTCATTTTTACGATTTCGTTCGTTTATGACCGCTATAAAAATGTTTGTTTTATTTATTTTCAATTTGGATCACCATCACAATGGTCTTTTTAATTTTACTTTATCAAACTTTTTGTTTGCGATTTGGTGTCAAAAATGGCATTTTGAGGGTCATTTTCGCAAAAATTTCTCGCCTGCGGCACATTTTAGCATTTTTACAAACGAATTAAAGGTAAATAAACAACTTAAAATCCCAAATCCCCAACAATATTTACACAAAATTTTGCCTGCGGCGCATTGAACCATGATTTTGACATCACATTTTGGATAAATAAATAATTTTAAATTTCACCCCCCCCCCCACACTCTACATTTGAGCCCAGATCCGCGCTAGTAAGCTCCTGTTTCCTTGTAGCAATTATGGTCACATTTTTACTTCAAATTAAGTTTTTGTATTTTTTATCTTTAAACTGCCGCCCCCCTCCGCCCCGAAGCCAATTCCTGGGGCGCCACTACTGCTTAAGGCCCACGGCGTTTAAGTACTACACTCAAAACGCCCGACGACTAACGCAATTTGACACTGTTGACATTTGAACGTCATATATGGTTAAGGGATGCCGTAAAACAATGCAAACCTACGGATGGCTAACATAAGAATTTTGAGGTACGTAGGAGATTTTGGCAAGCGTCCATTAAATTCTCCGCCAATTTCCCACAGGGTGGCATTGCGCTCGGTATACCCAAAACACCCACGCGTGTTTTTCTGTTTGAGTCTTCTTTAATAAATAATTAAATTGCTTTAAAATGCATCAAAATAAAAGCAACAAATTCAGGTACTTTCTATCCTTTGCTTTCTCGGAACCTAATTAAGAATTTGGTCAATTGAGCTTTTAAGAGAAAGACATTGAAAAAATAAATATCTGCATTAATAGTAAGCCTGCAGTAATACGTCTGAAAACATTCTCTAGAATGTCTTTGCGCATTTTGGAAAAACCTAAAATAATTTTTACCCTCTGCTAACCTCTAATCCACATATTTTAATTCTAAGAATTTCCGAAAATTTTTGCTAAAAACGAAAAATGTTGAGTTCACTGAAATGGCCAAATATTTGTTGGTTTAGAAATTTGTTTTTCTAAGTATAATAGTAATAGGTACAAGGTGATTCATTATATTTTAGCACCCTTCTTAACTATCCACTGAGAAAACATGGCCAAGTAGGACTCCTACTTAACATTTTCCACTAGTGGTGAGTGAAGTTTCTTTACCCTAAACATACAACTCAGTTACCCTAAGCAGATCCATCTATTTGGCTTGTACTTATTAGCCCTTAGTGATTTCCTATTGAATCTAAGTAATATTTATCTACTGAACTGAATATATTTGTGGTAAAAGAGGTATCTATCTGTATAACTATTAACCCTTCGATTAACCCTTAATGATTTTTCTATTTACAGCTAAAGGATTTTCCGTTAGTAAATCTATAACCACAAGTGATCAAATTATTGACCAACTAACCATTAACCCATAAAGAATTTTCTATTTACTGCGAAAGAATTTTCCGTTTGTCACACTTCCACTGTTTTTTTATTTTGCTATTTTTATTTCTTTTTCTTATGGTGTATTGTAGGTCATAGTTTTTAGACCAAAAAACTATTATTTTAGTGTATTTGAAGCAATATTTTATGACTTTACCCGACTGTGTGGTTAATAGATAAATCGTTCAAGGTAAGTAGAAAATGTATTAACACCAAAATAACACAAAATTATGTTTTTTATTGTAATTGAGGCCATATTTTATGATTTAATTAGTTTTTACCCTACTGTGTGGTTAATAGATAAATCGTTTAAAGTAAGTAGAAAATATATTAACACCAAATTAAGTTTCTATTTATCATAAATAGTTTTTTATTAACCAAAAATAGTTTTTCATTAACCATAAATAGATCGGTCCTTTTGCCCTAAATAAAGTAAGTTCTCAGATAGTGTATATTATTATTATCTCTAGCATCCATATAATCTAGTTAAGAGGGATGCTGAAATATAAAGAATCACCCTATACCTACCAAAAATAAATATTTTTTAATTTCTTCAATTGATAAATAAAAATAAAATAAATATTAATTTATAAAGCGTTGCGTCAACTTGGATTAGACTATTGGACAGCCCCAATACTATCAAATTTTAAGGTCAGTCAAGCCACACCCCCCCCCCCCCCCCGAAAGATATTTGAGTTTTTATATGCTTATAAGTTCGGACCAATTTCGAACTAATTTTGAACCACTTTTAAAAATTTTGAACCACACTCCTTCCTGGTTTTTTTAATATTCAAAATGGGGGGGTGCAGCCGAACGTCAAGCTACACCCCCCTCATTTAAAGCGTAGAGAAAAATTAAAACTACCTAACTATCCCAAAATTAGGAACTAATTTCGAACTCCTAATATCACCAAAAAAAATTTCCAAAAACCCATGAATACCCTGTTTTTTTTTGAGAAAATATGGTGGGGGGTGCAGGTTGACGTCAAGCCACACCCCCCACCGAAATTTTGAACTAATTTTGAACCACACTCCTTCCTGGTTTTTTTTAATATTCAAAATGGAAGGTGCAGCCGGATGTCAAGCTAAAAAAAACCAGGAAAGAGTATGGTTCAAAATTTTTAAAAGTGATTCAAAATTAGTTCGAAATTAGTTCAAAATTATAAGCATATCAAAACTCGAATATCTTTCGGGGGGAGGGGGATGACTTGATGTCAACCTGCACCCCCCGCCATACTTTTTTAAAAAACAGGCTTACTAGTGGGTTTTTCGAATTTCTTTTTGTTGATATTAGGAGCTCGAAACTTGTTCTTAATTTTGGGATAGTTGCTTTTCATTTTTCTCTACGCTTTAAATGAGGGGGGTGTAGCTTGACGTCCAGCTGCACCCCCCATTTTCAATATTAAAAAAAACAGGAAGGAATGTGGTTCAAAATTTTTAAAAGTGGTTCAAAATTAATTCGAAATTGGTTCGAAATTATAAGCATGTCAAAACTCGAATATTGTTCGGGGGGGGGGGGGTGGCTTGATTGACCTAAATTTTAAGGTTTTGACATCAAGTTTAACTTATACGTATGTCTTAATCCTTTAATTTTATAATTTTTTTACTCAATGTTATTAATCAAAGCGCATATAACATATTTCTAAGAACTTAATTTAATCTTCAAATTTAAAAAAAAGTGCCTTCTTCATGTGATAAGAAGTGAACTTATTTTAAACTTGTCACGCATGTTTACGTTTGACAGCATTTTTTGAAAATAGAATGTTTTTTCTTGCCTCTTTTAATCCCGCCTTGAAAGGTTTGTAGCCCGACCATAGGGAGGGCTACAATTCGCCAAGGGATTAAAATACACTTTAGTCACGAGGTTTATGTACTATTTTATGCACTTTAGAATGCTTAACGGTACTCTAGTTTCAAGATTGACAGCTCGTATTACTGATAGTTGTCATTGATTGTTGTTGGCACGGTGGATTTACTCAAAATTTATTGTGCCATGGAAGTGTTGCTATGGCACAAAACAAATGTCAGTCAGTTGTTGTTATCAAACGGCGTCACCAAACGGTGAGTCCAGAAAAATCGTACAGCATTTTTTTGAAAATGAACATTGAAGAGGCCGCAGAACAAAAATCTCGCGAGGTTTACTAGAAACAGTTTCGTGATTACCGAAAATGGCGCGCTGAACAGCTTGCAGAGAATTTTAGGGATGAAAAGGTGCTCCTGGCATATTTCCTACAGAAGTCTAAGCCACGATAATATCTGAAGCAAACGTCGACATCAGTAAATATAGTAAACTCACGGCATTTCTAAATCTAAAGAGACAGAATGACCGAACTAGATTTAAGTAATGGATATATATATATATATATACACTAATGTTTTTTTTCGTTCGTATTACTGATAGTTGTCATTGATTGTTGTTGGCACGGTGGATTCACTCAAAATTTATTGTGCCATGGAAGTGTTGCTATGGCACAAAACAAATGTCAGTCAGTTGTTGTTATCAAACGGCGTCACCAAACGGTGAGTCCAGAAAAATCGTACAGCATTTTTTTGAAAATGAACATTGAAGAGGCCGCAGAACAAAAATCTCGCGAGGTTTACTAGAAACAGTTTCGTGATTACCGAAAATGGCGCGCTGAACAGCTTGCAGAGAATTTTAGGGATGAAAAGGTGCTCCTGGCATATTTCCTACAGAAGTCTAAGCCACGATAATATCTGAAGCAAACGTCGACATCAGTAAATATAGTAAACTCACGGCATTTCTAAATCTAAAGAGACAGAATGACCGAACTAGATTTAAGTAATGGATATATATATATATATATACACTAATGTTTTTTTTCGTTCATACGTTTTAACAAATAAATAAAATTTCAATAAAATTATTGTTTAATTTGGAAAAATGTACTTTAAATCCCCCAGGGATTAAAATTATTTTTAATCCCGGGGGATTAAAAATGCTCCTTTTATCTCTAAAATTAGGGATTAAAAGTTCACTTTTAATCCCTAAAGTGCATAATAGTACATTATAAACATAGGAACTAAAGTGCCACATTTAATCCCGCGCCGAAAGGTTTGTACAATTCACTAAGGGATTAAACGACACTTTAGTCCCGAGTTTTATACACTATTTTATGCACTTTAGGAAAAGATCTTTGTTAAAATTACGTTATTTCGACGCCAAATGGTTCGTCAACTACAAGAAAGGGTGCTAAGAATGAAATCTTGGCCAAGAGCAAGTGCTGTTAACTTACATAAATTTAATCATAATTTTCCAGGGATTAGTTTTTTTTTAAATCTCTGAGGGATTAAATTTACTTCTAATCTAATCTAATTCTAATATTTTTAATACCTTAGGGATTAAATTTTCTTTGAATCCTTTAGGGATTAAAAGTGTCACTTTATCCCCTAAAAAGAGGGATTAAAAGTACCTATTTAATCCCTGCAGTGCATAAACCAAAATAAACAACCTTTAAACTTAGACATTAAACCGCTTTAAGCACTAAATCGATTTTACTTTAAAGCGATTTAAGAGAGCGGTTTATCTCTTTAAAACCGATTTTAGCAACTTAAAGAAATACTTAATCCTGGCTGTTGTTAACTTTAACTGAAATTTAATTAAGGACGTATAAACCCTCGGAGAAAGCGACTTTATTTAAAACCGTCCTTACATAAAACCGTTTTTAGGCGCATATAAACGTAGTAACTAATAAATTCTAAACCTTTTGACAGACAGAAAGTAAAAATGTTATGATTAGTTTACTAAAATCTTGATGATATTTTACCTATGTAAACGACCAAATGAAACAAAATATGTAAGGTGACATTTTAAAGAATAAAGTTTTTTTAATATTTTCAAAACTAACTTAAATATCAACATGCGGATTTCAGAAATCTTTTATATTAGCTTTGTTTAATAACTAAGTAAAAATATTTAGAATTTTAGAAAAATTTAGGTTCCTAGATTTAGTAATATTCAAAAATTTCCACAGATCAAAAAAAAAAAAATGTGTAAAGAATATTGGCATTTAAAAAAAAAGAAAGTAGTAGTCCACAAGAACAACTAAATATTAAATATAGTGACATGTTGTCTCCCTCAAGGATTATTTTGTCATAAAATACGCTTATTTAGCTGGGACATCTGATTGGTGCGCTCTAGGTGGCAACCGGAAGACCAAAAAAATATTTTTAGTGAATTTGGAGGACCCGACTTTATCATGAAAGTTTTTTTCCCAAAGTTCTAACGTAGGTAGCTTTCGAAATAAATCTAGAGGCCATTGTTAATGGGACTATTTTTTGCACTTTTGCGATTTGTTTTCATGAAATTTTTTACAAAAAAAAACACATCATACTGACACCAAACCACCAATCATTATCTGACGTTATGTCAAATTATATTTTCTTAGATAGGTACTATTCATTCTAAATTCTCCGTGTGTCACTACAAAAAAAACTGGTCCTCTTAAATTTGAAATGAAGTGTAGCTTCACTAATAGTTGATTGCGAAGTAGAAACAACAAGATTTCCGAAAGTTTCCAAAAATTCCACGAATATCTCCTCTGATGCGGATTACAACAATGCAATTTTTAAAACTAAATTCAAGTATTCTACCTGAATTTTATTTTTGTCCCTAGGGACTAAAAGTGCACCTTTTTATCCCTTCATTGGAGGGAAAAAATGCGTTTTTAGTCCCCAAAGTGCAAAATAGTACATTATAAACCTAGGAACTAAAGTGCCACATTTAATCCCGTGGCGAAAGGTTTGTAGCCCAACCGTAGGGCTACAATTCGCTAAGGGATTAAACGACACTTTAGACCCGAGGTTTATATACTATTCTATGCACTTTAGGAAAAGATCTTTGTCAAAATTACGTTATTTCTACGCCAAATGGTTCGTCAACTACAAGAAAGGATGCTAAGAATGAAATCTTGGCCAAGAGCAAGTGCTGTTTGGCTTGACTTGCCATAAATTTAATTATAATTTTCCAGGGATTAGTTTTTTTGAATCCCTGAGGGATTAAATTTACTTCTAATCCCTAAGCTGAGGGATTAAATTTATTTTTAATCCCTTAGGGGTTCAATTTTCTTTGAATCCCTTAGGGATTAAATGTGTCATTTTGGTCCCTAAAAATAGGGATTAAAAGAACCTATTTAATCCCTGAAGTGCATAAACATATTTTTGTTGGAGTCATCAGCCGATAGTAAAGGTTTAACAACTCTTAAAAAAGTAAGGTCTTTGTTGTTGAAGACCATTCATGTAAAGTATATAAAAAAGTATATTTTATTTATTCAAAAAAATATTTTAGTCTTATGCATTACAAAAATTATCTAAGTACATGTTGTTTCATGTAGGTATAGAGTATATAACAAATAAAATATATACAATTGAAAAAATTGTACAAAATACACTTTTAACAAAATAAATATTTTTTATTATTCCTTGGAAGCTTCGTTGTTTTGTGCCTAAAAAAATAAAAA
The DNA here is from genome assembly GCA_963921995.1 of Oxystoma pomonae. NCBI lineage: Eukaryota > Metazoa > Arthropoda > Insecta > Coleoptera > Brentidae > Oxystoma > Oxystoma pomonae. Next base: position 84,040,799 of record OY998166.1, on the reverse strand, counting down.
TCAAATAAAATACGTTTAAAATTTTATTGTTGCAATATCTTCCTAATATTGAAGACTGTTGGTTACCTCTTTGGCAATATCCGTTAAATTTTCAGCCATAGCTTTACCAGTTTGTAGCACCATTTCGTAAAATATTCCCTTATTTTCGATTAATTCGTATGGTGAACCGAATTCTGCTACTAGCCCTGCATCCATAACCAATACCTGAAAAACAACATAGAGATTATCTCGGCTGTACAGGGTGATCCATTATAAATCTCCCCCTTCTAGAGGCTAAAATAAGCGTGATAGCAGGTTCAAACAAAAACTGTCTAAAAGAACTATTTTTTAAAGTTTTCTCTAAAAATTTACTTAATATTTTCATACACAGAGTGTAAGAAAAAATATGTATTCTTTAAATGAGACACCCTATATATTTTGGCGTTTTTGTCTTCTCCCAAAACTCTACTTTTCAAAAATATCACATACTTCTATCTTATTGATATTTTCTGTAAACTTTTAAATATTTTTTTAAATTTGTACTTTTTTCGCCACGCACAACGAGGTATAAGTCATCAAAATCGTTTTGGTGGTTCTCCAAAAATTAATTTTGGTTTCCATCACTGTTTTCCAGATCATACGATTGCCTTCTCAAATTGATACTCAACCGATTTCAATAAAATAAAAAAAATCATGGCGAAGATCAAAAACTCTTAAAAGATCACTATCGAAATTTGTCGCCATTTTGAAACCCAAGATGGCGGACCCAATTAAATTTATCTTTTCAAAGAAGCTCGTTTTTCTTAGGCTTCAAGAACCTGAAAATGCCCTTTCTCCAACGCGCATAGCTAGGTACGAATCACTAAAATCGGTTTAGTGGTTCTTAAAAAAATAATTTTTGTTTTAACCATTGTTTCCTCATAAACTCGTTATTACTGAACTAATTTTGATAAAATAAAAAACATTATTGTAAGAATCGATTTCTCTTTAAAGATCGCCATTGAAATTTGCCACCGTTTAAAAAAGCCGCTCTTTTTTTTATTGCGAGTAATTTTTTTACCCTTTTTTGAATTTATATTAATCTTTTAGGTTTGCGATGCCTCGCACCATGCATAACGAAAATCGCCTTAGTAGTTCTTAAGATAATAGTGTTTTCTTTAACGATTGATTGCATTTTATACTCTTGCATCTCTGCATTGATTTATCTATAAAATCATTATTACTCAACTGATTTTAATGAAGCATCATGGTAACAACCGATCGCTCACAAAAATCACGCAAGAAAAATGCTAGTTATACGCGTCGGAGACAGAGCTTTGTTACGAATTTAAAAGTCGAAAAGGTTCTCGAAACACAAGAATAATCGAGCGTCTTTGAGGGGTCAAATTTGATTTTGTCCGCAATCTTGGGTTTACAAATTACGACAAGTTTCAATAGTGGTCTTTAAAGTTCAATCGATCTTTGTCATAACGCCTTTTATTAAATTAAAATCGGTTCAGTAATTATGAATTTATGAGGAAATTAATGCAGACGGATTCGAGAACGCAATCATATAATCTGGAAACCAGTGATGGAAACAAATTAGTTTTTTAAGAACCACTTAACCGGTTTTAATAATTTATACCTCGTTGTGCGTGGCGAAAGCAGAACTTTTCTATGAATAAAAAAAATACAAAGTTTTCAGAAAATATGAATAAACGAGCCTCTTTGAAGGCTCAAGTTTGATTCTGTCTGCCATCTTGAATTTCAAGATGGCGGCAACTTTCAATAGCAGTGGTTAAAAAACAATCGATTTTCGCCTTTTATGATGCCTTTTATATCAGTGAAATCGGTTTTCTAATAATGAATTTATGAGACGGCAATCGCATAATCCGTAAATCACTGATTGACAATTTTTAATTTTTTTTTGGAACCACTTAACCGATTTTAATTATTCGTACTTTGTTCTGCGTGGCAGAAACAGAGCTTTTTTATGAATTCATAAAAAAATCCAGAAATCTTTCGTAAAATAAGAATAAATGTGGCTCTTTGAAGGGTAAAGTTTGTTTCTTTCCGCCATATTAGATTTTAAAATGGCGAACAAAAAATATATTTACTCAAAGTCTTGCGCAATTCCCTGCAAAGAGCAGTTTGTTGCATTAAAATCGGTGGTATGGTTCAACAGTTATACCGGAAAACATTTTTTCCGGTTTTTTTTTACCCACCCGGTATAAGAAGTAGTGTATAGTATGTAGCATTTTTAAAAAGTAGATTTTACTGAATGTCTTGTTTAAAAAATACATGTTTTTTTATTAAATCCTGTATTTGACTTGAGGTAAATTTTAAGTAAATTATAAGAGAAAACTTTTAAGAAAATAGTTCTTTTAGCCAGTTTTCGTTTGATCCTTATATCACGTTTAGTTTAGCGTCTAGATGGGGGAAGACTTATAGTACCCTGTACTTAAAAGTACCGGCTATAATTTAACAGTTTTAGCGCACAACGTGGGACAATTTTGCATCGTATTAATTTACATCCAGGTTGTAACGTCCAATAGTTTTTTACTACCAATAAAATACCAACCTTATCAGAGTCCATAATAGTGTGCAACCTATGCGCGATCGTAATAACAGTACAATCTTTAAACTTCTGCCTAATAGTATTTTGAATCAGAGCATCTGTATGTGGATCAACGTTGGCAGTCGCTTCATCCAGCACTAAAATTTTATTGTTTCTTACAATCGCTCTTGCCAAGCACAACAGTTGTCTTTGCCCAACACTAAAGTTCGATCCGCCCTCTGAAACTCTACTTTCCAGACCTTCTGGCAGTTCTTTGATAGCTGATTTTAGTTGTACTTCTTCTAAAGCATTCCATAAAATCTAAAAATTGGATACGTTTACCACTGTGTAGGGGAGTGGCAGTTTTCTATTGGCTGAGCAGCCTTACCTATCTGGGATGCGTTTACAGCTTTTGTAGGTTAATTCTTGTTTCCGTTTAGAATCTTCCATTTTATTATGGTTACGCAAACCTAACGTTTGAAGTAGGTATTTAATTACTTTAGGAAACTTACCTCATCGCTGTACTCATCAAAAGGATCCAAATTCCTTCTCAAACTGCCCGAAAATAACACCGGTTCTTGTGGTATGATGCTTATACTCGATCTCAACCTCTCTCTCGTTATACTGGAGACATCCACGCCATCTATGATAATTTTTCCTTCATTTTCGGCCAATCGAAACAGGGCTATGATTATTGATGACTTGCCCGCACCGGTCCGTCCAACTACACCGATTTTCTCCTTGCCTTTGATATTAAAGTTTAAATTTTTGAGAACGTGGGGTTCCTCTGGCGCGTAGCTAAAAATAAGTTGTATAAAACAATAGTAGTTTTCACAAATAGTGGCTAAAAAGCGCTTTTTTTACAAACGTTAGTTTAAATAACGTGCGCAGCGAAGTATTTAAAAACGCGAGTAAAAAAAAGCACATGCAATTTAGCCGCGAGTTGTTAACACTATTTTTTTTAAACCTTTACCAAAAAATCCTAGAAAATACTTTTGAAAATCTCGAACGAAGAGCACTTCTCGCAACACACCATTTTTATGCTATAAATCAAGGCGGCTGGTAAATGAAATAACAATGGTTTCCATAGCGATGTGCCTTTTTACTCGGTGACATTCATTGTTGCGACATTTTAATCTTTGACAGTTTTATATTTTGACGATGTCTGTAAATGTTTTTTTTCGTAAATATTTGGTGAATACCGGCAGAAATGGCTTAATTTTTAGGCAAGAATATTTTTTTTTAATATTACTATTTTCAACAAACGGACAGAAATATTTTTTTGCACCCGTGATAAAAAAAAAGTTTTTTTGCATCGGAAACCAAGAAAGCCATGCTTTAGTTATCTGCAGACAGTTACTAAAATCATGTTTTTGATGAAGGGATACAAAAAAATTGGTGCTAGAGAGCGCGGATAGTAAACCATACAATCAATTAGTTTTTGTTGAAAGGAAATGAAAATATCTCGAAAACTGTAGCTTTGAAAGATTTGAACCTTATAACAAAATTTTTGGGTAATATTTACGAAAACCAAAATCTGAAAACCGTATATCGCTACTTGCTTTTGTTCCAAAGTTACAATTTTTTAAAATATTTTCCCCCTTCAACCCCTCTACCACCCTACCCAAAAGTTAATCAGTTCATGGTCAGCCGATAGAGGATTTTTGTACCAAGTTTCGTTAAAATCAATTAAAGTGTTCTTGAGTTATCGTGTATAGAGACAGAAAACAGACAACATACCGATAGACAACTTTTTTTTTGTAGATTAAGGTGTTTAGTAACTCATTTGTGGTAAAATTAAGAAAAGTCAAAATATTCAGGAATATATAACCAATATACGACCAGTACAGTAACATCATTTTCCTGATAAGCAAATACTTACCTCATAGAAAGTCTCTCGAATTTCACATTTCCTTCCTCGGGCCAATTTTTAGGTGGCTCTATGGTATCACTATCTTTTTCTGGCGTAAGGTCGGCGTATTCTTTTATTCTTTCCACACTCGTCATATTGTTTTCCAGTTCTGACCATTGACGCATGCACCATTGAAACATGGCCGTCAATGTTATACATTGAGTAATGGCAAGACCCACGTTACCGCTTTCAACCGTTTCTAAAAGAAAATTATTATTATTGTTTATGATGTTATCTACCTTACTGGTACACTTTTTTTGGTAATACTTGATTGAGTGATTTATTTGTGTAATTTATGTATTAGTTTGGAAAAAATGTCTTACAAATTGAAAATAAGAAAATCTATTTATAATTTAGTTGGGCAAATGCCCAAAGCTGAAATAGTGCGAATCTTTCAACACCAAGATATATCCAGGAGAACCATTTATCGAACCATATTGGAATGCGAACTGGGTATTCCTTGTATGAACCTCCCGAAAAGTGGAAGACCAAGGATTTTCACCCCTCCTCAGTGCAACATAGTGGTAAGGTTGGCTAAAAACAAGGTCGGGGTCTCTGTAAGGAAGCCAGCGAGAAGAAAACAAACTCAAAAAAGTACTATTTGTAGAATTTTGAGCGGAAATGGTCAAAAATACCGCAAAAGGCAAAAATGTTCAAAATACACTCCTAATCAGCTTGCCCGGATACCTCGATGTTGTCGTTCTCTTCGACGTGTTCATTTTGCGAACAACAAATATATCATAATGGACGATGAAAAGTACTTCACTTTTGAAAACGCAGAAATTCCAGGCAATCAAAAATTTTACACCGATAATATAGAGGAGACTCCGGACAACGTAATATTCAAAGAAAAAGCCAAATTCGCCAACAAAATTTTAGTGTGGTGTGCAATTTCCGAAAGGGGTATAGCAAGACCATATATAGGACATGTACGGGGCGAAGTATTAACTAGCAGAGGTTATATTGATAACTGCCTAGTGAAACTCAATGAGTTTATTCAAGAACATCATTCTGGAGACGCAATTATGTTTTGGCTCGACCTGGCATCTTGCCATTATGCCGGGGAAACGCAAAATTGGTTTCAAGAGCATAATATTCCATATGTACCAAAAAATTACAATCTCCCTAATTTGCCCCAGGCTCGCCCCATTGAAGAATTTTGGACCCACTTGGCAAGGGATTAAGTGTACGGCTGGACTGCTTAAAATGAAGGCCAACTGCGCCGCAGAATTTTAATCAAGTGCAGAGAAATTAATATTGTCACCGTCCAAACCCTTATGAGAGGTGTCCGAACAAAGTTGCGGCTTGTTGAGGAACACGGACCGCTGCATATACTAGAATAGATAAATTATATTCATAGAAAATCAACTTATTAAAAAAATATATACAGTTTAAATAAAAGTTTGTTTTTTAAAAAGTATACGATTTTTTATTTTGTGCCAAAACTTATGGGACACCTGTTAGCTCCTTAAATTTGCTTTGGTGAAGCATCAATCAGATCCAATGCATCGATCTATGGCCTGTCGAGTATAAGCTGAGGTACAATGGTCGGACCCAGTACATCTCTCCATAGAGAGTACGCATTCAATGTCCTCGCGTAAACCTATTCTGTGCAATGGTACTCTCAGCTTGCCTGGTGATCTCAATGAGTTTCCCGGCTGTCTTCCTGCAGGATATCAGCGCTTTCCAGTACTGGTGGAACTTATTGTCCATTCAATTTGAGGGTGCAGTGTTGACCATGTTGTCTGCTACCACAAGGGCTGATTCTTTATAAAACTTACTAGCATCCGAAAACAAAAAGCCAATGGTAACCAAAGCTAAAAACACAGCACTGTGAAGATCCAACCATAGACCAAACCATCTGGCCAAAGCCTGGAAAGTGTAAAACACTGAACTGTTGGTATCTTGGTAGGTGTCTAGTTCTTGAATAAGAATTTGTTGGGCTCCAAATGCACGAATGGTTGTAAGGCCATGAAGAGTGGCCGTGAGATGAGAATAAACTGGACTTCTGGCTAAAAATTAATTAAAAATTATACTATATCTTATTTGATCAGATAAGGAACCTGATATGATAACAATCAGCTTTGAGTCAAAAGTTAAAAAGGCGTTGAACCCATTACTGTTATCATAAGAGATAAAAAACGAATTTAAGCCGTCGAGCGCTAATTCCCGCTGTTAAACTTTGGTGTCAACTTGATTAACATTAGAATCAGCTGTCACAAATACCAGAGATGTTTTCTAACGTTGAAATTGTTTAAAATGTTTTTAAAAAGTTTGAAACATTTGTTTTCTCGCGTTGCAACGGTGACGTCACATCTAAACGGGTTAAAAATATTTTTAAACGCAATCCACTCTAGTTTTAAAACTGACGCGTGTGTAGAAGATACGTCAAAATTCTACATTTTTGTTTTACCCTAAGATTTTTTTTTGTTTTAGCACACCATACTGGGTTATTCTAAACAGTTGAAAAAAATCGTATTTTAGATATCTCGTTAGCCATTCTTCATGGTATCCCTGTAGTCTTATATGATTTTCGGGGCTTACAAGAACAGTAAATAAAAAAACTTCACTATCCATGTACTAAAACTGGCCGTACACTCGAAGGTTTCGTTAAATAAACCAGTAGTTGATCCGTTTTAATTTTAAACACCAAAAAAATAAACAGAAAAACAAAAAAGTGAGGTTACACTAAACTACGTCAGCGTTTTGAACTATTCATTTTTTCTTGGTTCTAAATGATGACGTCACATCTAAATAGTTTCAAATAATATTTCAAAATAATTTCAAGGCTTGGTTCAAACTTTGGTTGTAATTCCAATGCTACTTTTTCGGTAAAAGTAAACTAAACTGGCGCACTATGAAACGCATATTTTATATTTAGGAGAATATTTTAAACATCTGTAACTTTTTTAGGTTTTATTATTTTTAAATGGGTTTTTTGGTATAAAAGTATAAAATATGCGTTTCATGTGCGCCCAGTTTAGTTTCTTATTTCAATTGATGTATTTTTAGTGCAACTAGGCTCTATGTTTTGTTGTAGTTCTTAGGTAGTGTGATAGTCATGAACTATTTGAGACCTTATTTATTTTTTTTTTCAAAAACCTCTCTATTCCCTGAAGTCCTCACTAACCGAGATTTGAAAGTAGGACAGGAGCTGGGTAATTTTCGGTTCAATACAATTACATCATCGTTGAATTCGTAAGCTTGAACCGAATATAATCGGAACCGCCTAAACGCGTTTGGTTATTACAAATTTAGCTTAAATTGGATTAAAATAATTTCTATGTTAGACAGTAAGGAATTGGGTGTTATTTATAATCTGAAAGTAGGCTTTTATTTTAAAAACTGTATGTTGTTTGATTCACACTTACTTATGCCTTCCAATCGTTTCATGTCTCTGCTGGTTGCCAAGTAAAACACTTTAATGAAGTAAAATATCACCAAAATGAAAACCGTTGGTATCAGCATGTAGGGATTGATAATGGAGATAATGATTATAATTGCAAAGTTGAGTAGAGCATTCTGGAAAGACACAAACAATTCTTATTATCAAATACATAAATTTTGGCATCCAAACTAATGAACAATCAAGAAAATCTTAAGTTGAGGCTTTTAAGTCACATCATATTACGCTACGAGTTGACATACAAAAAAGCAATAAGTTCGTGTAAGAATTAGGCTTTGGCTTCCAACGTAGGGCTTTATAAAAAAATTAAGTTAAGTCAAGTTAAGCGTCAAGTTAGGAATTCTAATTTCTAAAGACATATCAATTCATATCTATTTTTAATCTCAACATCATTAATATTAGAATAAGGGTCTGCCATAAAGTGTTTACTAGTTACAATTGGCGCCCAACATGGAATTCCAAGGATTGTTTAATAAGTATATTATAAAACCCTCGGTTACTTCAAAATTCATCTAAAAATTATAGGTGGATAAATATTTAATTTTTGTTATAATTTTAAGTAAGTAAGTCAAGGTGTTGCTCAATAACTAAATTAAAATTATTAAGCATTCATTGTATTCGTTTAGCAGGTAGTTAGTAAGTTCCAGTCAGTATTCTATGGTGTTTTAAAGGATGTGTTGAATACTAAACAATAAAGTACACAATTTGAGAAATTTTTAAGTTTTTAAAGAAATACTAACAGCATCTCTCATTTAAACTCTATGAACTAAATAGACAAAACTGAAATTAACCAAAACCAAATATAATAATTAACAATAGATAACTTACTTGAATGGTGTCCAAAAGATTCAACGGCAACATCTCATCCACTTGGTTCATATCCATGGAGAACCTGTTCAAGATTCTTCCGCTGGGATTTGTATTAAAGAATCTCATCGAGGCGTACACGATTTTGTCGAACATATTTTTGTGGAGCCTAGTGGAGGCAGTCATACAATATTCGTAAAAATAAATGCTTCTTGTAAGTGTTAAAAATACTAATAATACGATGATAACTGTATAGGTGATAATAACGTTGGTTGCAGTCATGTATTCTAACCAGAAACGTTGCAAGTTTGAGTATTCGCTTGGTGGCAACACTATTATGTCACTTGTTGCAGTGTTGCCCGTGGAATTTGTAGTAGCGTTGTTTGAATGATTAAAGGATCTTAAAATGCCTTCGTTATTTCGAATTTGTTCCATATTTACCCTAAAAATATTTATTTTTAAGGAAAATTTAAAAACTTATTTAACTACCAATTTTACTAACCAGTAAGTTAAATAATAATCCAAGAAACTCGACGTGACTTGGGTTATGACACACATAAAGAACACTGAGAAGTTTGTGAAAAAACTCCCACCAGCGGAAAAATAATATTTATAAAGGGACCAGGAGATCGTACCATGACCTCTTCCTAAAAATAAAAATTAAATTTTGTAGACCATTGGTTACAACACTATACGCCAACAGAAAATTAATTCAAGGGCTAGTAAACAAACGAGATCTGTAAGGGAATGATTTTTTTTTGGTTACCTTCTTTAGCAAGTTTAGGTGATTTTTCATCTTTTGTGGCTACTTCTTTTGCTTTTTCTGGCGCTTTTTCTTTTTCTTTAGATTTCTCCTCTTTCTTTTCGGTTTGTTCTTCTTCGGACTCTTCCAGCTTGCTCAACATTTGCGCAAAAACGTCACTAGAGCTTCTGATTTGTTCGTAAGTACCTGCAAGCTCGATTTTGCCGTGAGTTAATAAATAAATCTTTTGAACTTTCTCCAAATACTGCAGTTGATGAGTGACTAAAATTACGCATTTATTTTTGAGGTAGCCTGTGATACATTCCTCAAAGAGATGCTTTCCTACGTGGGTATCCACGGCGCTTAGTGGATCATCTAACAGGTAGATGTCTGCATCTTTATAAACAGCCCTGGCTAGGTTTATTCTTGCTCTTTGCCCTAAAAATTTACAATTAAAGGATTTTTGGTCCAATTGGCTTGAAATATTGTTAAAAATATTATATATATATATATACAGAGAGGTTCAAGCTACTGCGAACATAGGCCGGAAGAAGTCCAATTTGCCAGTGTACGTACACGCAGGGACACCGCACACCTATCAGTGGAACAACCAACACTCAGGCTTGCGATCACCGTTCGCAGCTTGCGTTTAGTACGTCTCTAACCACGGTGCAATGTGAAGTGTAGTCCATGAAACCGGAATTTGGTCAATAAATACGTAAATTTTGATAACGTAATTTTCTTGTTTTTTTGTCACTGATAAATTGGAGCGTTTTATTTTCAACTGTTCAGATTTATCACTACCAACGTGTTACAATGAAAATAATAACGAGAAAGAAAATAAATGCAAGTTCTCAAAATAAACTAATACATTCTAAAAACCAAAAAGACTCTCCCAGTCAAAAACAAATAGAGCATATGTTCGAAAAGTCTTCTTGCTCGGCTAGACAATATCCGAGCCTATTATAAAAACCCTTTCTAACGTTTCCAAGCATGTTAGGGGTGATAGCTTGAAAGCTTCTTCAATTTTAATCCGAAGTTCTTCTAAATTATTTGCCCTTTCATGCCCGTAAACTGTATTTTTGATATAACTCCACAGATAGAAGTCATTAGGAGCAAGATCGGGTAATTGAGCTGGCCATAAAATAGTTCCCTGTGTACTTATAACCCGATTATGAAATACATTATCAAGATATTCTTTCACAAGGCCAACATTGTGTGTGTTGAGACAACCTTCTTGTTGAAACCATGTTTCACCAAATCTCACACCTAACAACTGCCTAGCAGTTGGAATAATATGATGCTGCAGTAGGTCCAAGTATCTAGGAACATTCAAATTGCCATCAATAAAAAATGGCACAATTACGTGTTCCCCTACAATACCCCCACCCCAAACATTTAGTTTTTGGGGATACTGTGTTCTTACGTCAAAATACAAACGCAAATTTTCCTTCGACCAATATCGAACGTGTGTTGGGCTATGACGATTCAATAATGGAAACGTGCTTTCATCTGTGAAAAGAATAGATCTCAGAAAGTTTTCATCATGATTAGATCTTTCCATCATTGTTTCGCAAAATTCCATACGACGATAGTTGTTCTCCGGAAAAACTTGATGCGTTTTTGACGGTTTGTAACAATGATAACCATTCTTTCTGAGAACACGTAAGTCAGTGGCTCAAGACGTATAAACTGCTTCGGCCATTTGGTGGCTAGTTAACTTTCGATTTTCCTCCACTGCAGCGCAAATCATCACATCTCGTACTTCCTGCTCTTCATTCAAAACAGTGGGTTTTTTATAGTATCTTGGCGCTACACAACCAAAATTTTCAAAATTCTGCACAAACCTATAAATCGTTTACAAAATTCTCCAAAAAAAGTCTCAATGTTCTGCCTTGATAGTACCATTTGACCATTTGCACTTTTTCAGCAACTTCGTAGATATCCATTTTTAGTTTTAAAAATGTATTATTTCACATACCAATCTGTTTCTCGAGCAAGGCAGAAATAAAATAGAATAATAAAAACAAAATAAATTTCATAAATATAACACTGCAGTGTGCTTCGACCCCACCTCGGTCGTACGGCACGGAAGTAAATTGGACTTGATTCCCCCTATGTTCGCAGTAGCCTGAAGCTCTGTATATTTTATTGTCATCTTCAGTACGATGATAAATACCAATTTTATTTATATTATCTTTTTATACCTATCTTTTCGTTTGTTTTACTTATATAACTATGAGATACAATAATAGTCCAAGGGTTGCAAAATGTGTAACGAAAATAACTTTGACAAACAAAGAAGAAAATTCTAAATCTTGCTTTGGCACTGGAACTTTTATTAGAGCTTTTTAACCGTATTGGGGTAGTTTAAAAGTAAAATTTATCCGATTGGATGAAGAAACTTATAACTTATATACCTATAAACTTAATATACACGTCATTGCAATGCATCCCGTGAAAATTTTTGTAAGCAAGATTAATCATCTAAATCTTTTAATCGCATTTTAATGATCGAAAAATTAATAAGACGTGAAAGTGCGAAGGCATATATTTTCTCTGAATAATACCAAAAATTTTACAGGTATTTCTTTTTCTCACACCACTTTCGGCATCAAAAATCAAAACAAACAAAAATGGCTTCAGGAATATCATCAATCCAACGCACTTGCACCAAACGGCCGTATATCTTTATTTTCATGGCCTACTTGACCATGATATGTTGCTAACAAAATTGCCATTTCCAGGGCGAAAAGTTTACATTTTTGACGAGGTTTGGTTTCGCCATTTTGTTTATGTTATTGTGGTGTTTTCGTATTTTTGCGGCGTTATTTTCTGTGACTGCGTTATTAGTAACTCAAAGATCATGGTTTTTGTTTTCTAACCTTGTTTTGTCCATGTTTAAATCTACAGGAATCCAATTTTTCATTGATACGAAATTATGGGAAACACTGTGGAGACCTTATCATTTTTTTTACAGTAGTGTCAACTCTATTAATAAATTTTCCAAAAGCAAACAAAAATATTAAACATAACCTAATCTTTCGCTGTCAGATGATTGCCAGTTGCTTTCACTGCTTACACAATTGACGTGCCTGCCCGGTAGATTCTTCTCCTCTGGATTATTTCCAGGCTAAATTGATTGGCATTTTTCTAGAGAAATGCAAGGGCCGGGCCGTTATTGGGAAATCAAAATAAGCAAAGCGCCCTCTAACCTAAAGCCCCCAACTATCCTAAGGCCCCCGATACCATGGCAACTGCAGGTGTTTTGTCAACAAGGGCCGCAGTGGGGCAGAATAGTATTTTGACGTTTTCTGCCAGAAAATCATTCAAGGTTATGTTTATCTTTCAAAAATATGTTTTCAAAAACATTGTTCTAAAACGAATATGACACCACTCCGCTCGCCCGTCGAAAATGGCCTAGCCCTGCACGGGCATTACCCCGAGTTTATCAAAGAACCAAGAGAACTTTACTGGCTTGCTGGAATTATTAGGAATTCGCATAGAAACAACAAAACACAACGTCTATAACCTCACATAATTTTGTTTTTATTTTGATGCAATAATTTTTTTTTCATTTAAATTATTGCGGCATAGTTATGTGCAAGTTTACTAGTGAAATCTTGGAGAGCAAAGAATAGATTTTAGATGCCAAACTCAGTTCGCGGATACTTGAGTATTAACAAAACAGGTCAGTAAATCTCCACTTAGAGGTTGGAGAAACTCTTGCTAGTCGTTGACGCTGCTGTTTAAATATAATATGATTATTTCGTCTAGCGTCAGCAGCCGATTTTTAAATCTGGATGAATTTTAAGTTTATCCTGTTGTCCTAAAACCAGTGGTAGCAGCTACCAGGAGTGTTTCCCATTCAATTATAAATGCACTTGTAAATGCAACTTTAAACATAACATCCAGTTACTTTAATGTGTAGTTGGGTAGCGTTTTTTAGCAAGTAATTCTGCAGTAAATGGTTTTCTTTTATTTTAGTATTATTAGTATTATCATTAGTATTTAGTATTAAGGAATATACCAAGAGGCACATGTACTGGATTAGCAGAAACCGAGGCTCAAACACAATAGAAAAACTTATTGTTTTTGTCTGAAAAATCAAAATAAACATGCGGTCAGATGGAACTAGAGGGTTATTTGCGCCGTGGTACGGTACAGCGGCGGTAATGATAGTAATGCAAGTTCGGGCTACAGCAACGCATCATGACTGACACGGACGCGTGCCAGACCGTACACACTTTACGAAAAAATCGAAAGTAAAAAAACTGATGTGCTTTAGCGGCGCGGAATGCGAAATCAAAATAAGTAATCTAACCCCAAAAAAACAAAATTATGATTGTTTTCCACAAACCAAAACTACACTTTTTTGCACTCGACGCGCGTTTCGCTAACAACGTTAGCATCATCAGGAGACGATAAACAACTAACCCCAAATTTTTGACCCGGTGCTAAAGAAGCTCTGGTGTCCCACTGTGGACAAACATAGATACACTCTCCGCCTTGCCATGGAAAACAAATGCAATGACGTAACATTTTGCAAAAAAATCAGGTCACCACAGTTAAATTGATTTCCTAATAGTATCTCATAGTTATATGGCTTTACTAATGCCTGCTTACCCCCACTTAGGGAAACTCCTCTTTCTCCAACAATGGTTTTGTCTCCATGAGGGAACAAAGTGAAGTCTCGTTCCAGGGCGCAAACTTTAACCACTTCTTGGTATTTTTTAAGGTCAAACGGCTGACCAAAAGTTATATTTTGGCGGACTGTACCGACAAATAGCCTTAAATAAAAGAGAATTATGTATACAGGGCGTTCCAAATTCGATGCTCAACATAGGGTTCTCCTGAACGGTAGGAGGTACGAAAAGGTTTAAATTAGGGCAAAGTTGCGCAATTTAATGCTTTACTTAATCCTTTAAAAAAAGTTTTAAAAAATCCGAGTTCCGGAGATAGGCGAAAAAACCGAAATCTTCATTTTTAGTTTTTATTTGTTTGAACTGAACTGATGATGGTCAATTAACCCAAAATATCACGTGACTTGTCAAAATAATGTTGCAAAATGTTATCTATCTCCCTTCATGAACAAAATTTCAGGAGAAAAAAGGCCGCTTCCATACAACACCGTACTAAAAAGTAACTAAAAAGCCAGTTAACTCATTTTCGTTTAAGTGTCCTTTGGCCTATCATCGGTGCCATATTGACCAAGGCCAAACTGACAGAAAATCCATGTTTTACTTGTCAATTTGGTTATAAAAATGGCAGCCACAATAGGCTAAAGGGCACTGAGGCGGTAGGAGTTAACAGGCGTTAAATGGCGTTGGTCCATATAAAAAAAATGAACTTGGCACTGCCCCTTTCACACTGAAATGTCAAATCTCAAAAACAGACCTAGCATTACGTAGATCTTCAAAAAGTACCTGCAGAAAGTTTTAACCGTCTTTTGACAGCTTCAATAATGAAGGCGCCAACAAATAAAAACTAAAAATGAAGATTTCGGTTTTTTTTTGCCTCGGAATTATTCAGATTTTGTAAACTTTTTTTTAAGTTTTGAGTAAAGCATTAAATTGCGCAACTTTGCCATAATTTAAATCTTTTCGTACTTCCTACCGTTCAGGAGAACCGCATGTTGAGCATCGAATTTAGAACACCCTACATAAAATAAGTTGGGAAAATGGAATAAAGGTATAGCAGAGCATGCACTTACCAGGGTTCTTGTGCAGCATAACTTATCCTTCCATTTATTTCGGTACTCCCAGTCAATGGCGATAGTTCCCTTAAAATAGCGTGTAATAGAGTTGTTTTTCCGCAACCAACTGGTCCGATAATAGCGGCCAGTTCTTTCGATTCTACTTTGATATTTATATCTTCCAAAGCCTTTTCTGCGGCCGATTGTACCCATTTTACAGATACATTTGTTAGTTCAATACCTAAAAAGTGTTCAGACAGAGACTTAGTTAACACAGTGGTTCCTAAGGTGTGCGCCGCGGCACCCCGGGGCGCCGCGAGAAGAAACCAGAGGTGCCGCCAGGCGCTCCTAATAAGGTAAAATTTGAGTTACGTTTGGCAACGCCGGCGCCGCATCCGCTATTAATCGAGCCTCGAGCCCGAGAGAGCAGAGCAAGTTTCTAGAAGCCCGTATTCGACCTGCGCGTCGCTCGACGAGAATTTTCGCGAGCGCTCTTTGACAGTATTTAAGTCGCCGTAGTCCGCTTTGCTAGGTTGCTTCGTTTTTTCGTAAAAACTTAGTCACAAGATGGAAAGATTTTTATTAAATAAGGAAATTGATAGATCGAGACAGAGTGATCAAGCATCGACAAATGACGGAGGAGTGAAAAGAAGGAAACATAGCAAATACGATGATAGCTATTTAAACTTTGGTTTTACTTCAGTATAATGAGGAAAGACCGCAGTCTGTGCTCTGTTTGAAAATTTTAGCGGTCAAAAATATGCTCCCAAGTAAGCTAAAACGACATCTCGAAACCATTCATCCTACGATGGTTGGAAAGTCTCGCGAATTTTTCACAAGAAAGTTGCAGAATGTACAAAAACAAAAGAACGTGTTTATTCAACAAACTTCAGTACCTAGCAACGCACTGCTCTCCATCGTAGAAGAACTTATTTTATCGGCTGCTGTCGACATGGTTAACATTATGATAGGAAAATCGGCGGGAAAACTAATTTCAAAGGTTCCTTTATCTAACAACACTATTAGTCGAAGAATCCATCATATAGCTGAGGATCTTAATGATCAATTGATAGAGAAAATGAAAGGCAAGGAATTTGGTCTGCAACTTGATGAGGCTACTGACAGTAATAAAGATGCACACCTTATTTGTTACGTACGCTTCTTGGACGATAAAATTATTGTTGAAGACCTTCTTTTCTGCAAAAGTATCGATGAAAGCAGAAAGGCTCAAGACTTGTTTCAAATTCTTGCCAAGTTTATAACAGAGAATAATTTAGATTAGGAGAAGTGTATTGGAGTTTGTACTGATGGCGCTCGATCAATGTCTGGCCGTTATGGTGGATTGCAAGCAAGATTATTCACAGTAAAGTACCATATACCATGTGGACCCATTGCATCATTCATAGGGAAACACTTGCATCGAAGTCGTTGGGCTGTGAATTGAATTTGGATATGGAACGTATCAGAGACGTAGTTAACTACATAAAAACTAGACCGTTAAAAACCAGACTATTCAAAATTCTTTGTATGGACATGGGAGCTGAACACACTGCGCTACTATATTACTCCAGTGCACGATGGCTTTCACGTGGAAACGTCTTATCCCGTACATTCGAGCTACATCAAGAAATCCACATTTTCCTAGAAGAGGAAGGTCATGCAAGCTCCAGATACTTTAAGGATCTCGACTTTTTGCACAGTGGCATATTTGTGCGATATATTTGACAAACTGAATACCTTAAATCTGTCTCTTCAAGGCAATAATATGCATATCTTGAAACTGCAGTTGTGGATAAGAAAAATTATTGAAGATGGCGGTCAAGATTGTTTTTCAGAATTACATAAATTCTTAGCCTCTAATGAGCTCGTTATCTCTCAAGCCTTGCTGTCCCTTTTCACCGAACACCTTTCGAAACTCTCGGAATGGTTTGCAAAATACTTTACAGAAGAAAATATCGAAAAATTTTCATGAATTCAAGATCCTTTCTATGCACAGAATTCACTTCGCTAGAAGAGGAGAGTCTTATTGAACTCTCTTGCGACAACTAAAATCAAAATTCGCTTCTTCTGATTTGGTGGAGTTTTGGGTATCCGTCAAAAATGAATATCCGGCTCTAAGTTTAAAAGCTTTGAGGATTCTAATCCCCTTTGCAACATCCTATTTATGCGAAGCTGGATTTTCAGCTGTAGCTCTGATAAAGAACAAATATCGTTCAAAGATCAACGTGGAGCAAGAAATGAGAACGGGAGTTCAAGCCTTATTCCCCGCTTTGAAAAAATGTGTGCAGATTACCAAGCTCACCCATCACACTGATTTTTTTTTCCTTCAATAGTAATGTATTCTTGTGTATTAGTTTAATAATAAACCTATATGAGCGTTAGATTGGAGTTGTTTTCATTCATGTGTTTTGTAACTAGTGCCAATATATTTACAAATGTTAAATAAAGTGTTGTACAACGCTTGCTATTTGCTACTATACAATAGGCAAGTTGCAGCACATATTTTATACATTATACATATGCAACACTTTGTTGGAAACAACTATATATGCATATTGCGAGTAGGGGCGCCCTGACAAAATACTAAACCTGTAAGTGCGCCGCAAACTAAAAAAGTTTTGGAACCACTGGGTTAACAGTTTAAAAATTAGCTTAAGAACATTAATGACGACTTTGCGGCTCAAATTTAATTTTTGCGGAAATCTTGTAGGGAAAAACTGAATCAATCTTCTATGTTGGTCCTAATCAGCTCAACATTATTCGTTTTTGGCAGAAATGCAAATTGCATATGCACATAAAAAAAAAATGAGACGGAAATCTATTAGCGCAAAAATAATTGTAGGTTAATATGCTGCTAATAATAATGGACAATAAAATGTACTTAGACAAAGTTTGCGGAAATAAGTTAAAAGTTGAAAGTTTTAATTTATTAATTAATTTACTAAAAATTGTATTGAGTTGGGTTAAGGAGAGTTGGATCGGCATGTGTTGGGTTGGGTTGAGTCATAATTTTTTTAAATTCAGATTTCTGGAAAATGTTGAATTTCAGCAAGGTTTCGTTGTTTTTGTAGTATAATTAAATTTGTCTGCTTACCTACAGATTTTTTATTAACTTCTTTATTACTAGGGTTTTTATTACTCTCAACTGTAGCTGTATGTTCAACTTCTGGATACATTAAAAATTGTTTTATTCTTTTGACAGAGATGGAAGCTTCAGCAAATTGCATGGCACCTACAACAAAAATAACAAGAGAATTTAAGGAAAAAGAGCGACATAAACAAGTTTTATTCTAGGTAGAAAACACATATTTCGCGATTTGTGTCGCATTTTAAACAATTAAATGTCCTTTGAAAAACGCATGAAAAGGTTCGTTTTAGAGCTAAAAAAATTCTATATGTTTCATTTGCCCACTAGTAAGTTTTCTTTTTAAAAACTGGGACTTTACATCTATTATAGAATCAATGCCAAGTGTAAGCCAAATTTTTGCTAAGTTAAAGACAAACACAAAATATCCATGTACTTAGCCAAGATTTGTACTCGGGACCCTCTGTGCGATAGGCAGATATATACCCACTGCGCTCCAGCATCATTGTTGGAGCATGCTTTCGTAATCTGGAACCCAGCTTTAGATATAGCTTAGAATATTAAAAGATTGCATCTCGATGACCCAAGCTAGAAATTGTTAGTTATTTCCGTTTCCGTTATTTTCATAAAGTTCTATTATGTAAAATTGTGTGCGGTTTAAAATAACTTAATTTTAATATTGTTACTAGTAACTCATTTCTTAATGATTTTTGTAGAACCGCGTGTATAAAGTACAAATTTTTTTTCTATAAGTTTTCACTCGTAGAACCTTATGAAACCCTATAAAACAGCATAAAAACTCTCCAACTTTCATAAAAACCTATACGATTTCTTGCATTATTCTACTAACTCCAAAATAAAAAACGATTGAATAAATACTAATATTTAATTCATCCATCAGTGCTGATGAATTTTTGGTTTAATATTATTTGACAAATTATGTAGTCTGAAAATGTCTAAAGTTATAGTCGTCCGGCTTAAGTCCCAAATAGCAATCAATTGTTCATTTTGTGCAGAAAGCATGAAATTTAGCACACTTATTCTTTAGACCTTTATCGTCCTTGAAAAGTGACATTTTATTTTTAAAAAATACATTTTGAGAATTTTTTTTTGATAATTTTTCATAATTTAGTAAGCCGCGACAGGTCTTTTGTTGTAATTTTATAATTTAGAAACAACATCAAAATACCTTTTCTAATTGACTTTTTGCTTACAGGGTGATTGGTTTAGTTATACCAGACCAGTCAAGGTAAGATTTTTTTAAAAAGTACATTATCATCCGTATCTTTTTTAGTTTTTGAGGAAAATATGTGAAATTTGGTAGGGTTATTATAACTGGCAAGGTAAACTGATATTCTAAAAAAAATTAGGATAGGTGGCGCTGCGGACGACGTGGCACCCAAGTTCATATTTTTTTAATGGCTTAGATAAGACATGCATATTTAATAAAATAATCGATTATGTATAGCTGAGGTATGTAGATTTTTATAAAAATAATTTTAGTTTGATATGGTCATTGGTCGCCTAATTTCTTTTTGAGTATTTTAAAAAAATGGGTTTTTCAACGTTTTCTTCAATTCTTTCGAGCAACCAAAAATTTGGCTGGATATACACGTTGATGACTTCTGATGAATTAGAAGGCCCCAACAAATCGATTCAGATATGAAATTCCAAATTCTATCGGGCCGTTTTTACGCTATATGCCAATAAAGTTGACCTAACATGTGTTTAGTCGCCCCGAATAGTACTCTTATGTACCCTATTGTTCATCAATTTGGTATGCTTACATTTTTGCCAATTTTTTAGGATCATGGTCAAGAAAATTTATGATCGGATGTGCAGAAACCAAGTTGGCTCCGAATTCTTCAAAATGATGTTCTTAAATCGAAAGTAATCAATCAAAATGAAAATTATACTTGAATCTATAGAAGTTAATGAAGAGTAATTTGACAATACTAGTTAAATTAACGTGCAATCTTCGATGACCTTGAAGAATGTCATTTTACCAAAAAAAATACTTTTTATTATTCAGAAAACAGCGACAGGTCTTGTTTTATAATTTTAACATGACATCAACACATCTCTCCTAAGTGACTTTTTTCTGACAAGGTGATTGGTTTAGTAAGATTTTTTTAAAAAAGCCACATTATCATCTGTTTTTTTTTTACTTTTTAAAGTACAATTTTCAAATTTAAAAAATAAAAAAAAACAGATGATAACGTGGCTTTTTTTAAAAATCTTACTACATATCAAACTAAAATAATTTTTATAAAAATCTATGCATGCATGCATGTCTTATTTAAGCTATTAAAAAAATATGAAATTTTATCAAATTTAAAATCGGAAATTTGGGTGCCACTTCGTCCGCAGCGCCACCTATCCAAAAATTTTTTAGAATGTCAGTTGACCTTGACAATTTTGATAATCTAACTAAAAGAGATACGGATGATAATGTAGCTTTTTTAAAAATTTTATTTTGACTGGCTTGGTATAACTAAACCTATCACCCTGTAAGCAAAAAGTCAATTAGAAAAGTTATTTTGATGTTATTTCTAAATTATAAAATTACAACAAAAGACCTGTCGCGGCTTACTAAATTATGAAAAATTATAAAAAAAAATCTCAAAATAAAATATCACTTTTCAAGGATGATAAAGGTCGTTTTTTTCAGTTCCTTTCTATCGAGTTATATGGATTCGAGTATAATGTTGTTTTGATGGCGAACCTACAATTAAAAAAAAAATAGACGTCCATTTTGAAAAAATCGCTGTCATTTTGGCTCCTATTCATACGATCATCGATTTCCTCGACCAAAATTTTAAATAATTGTCTAAAGAATAAGTGTACCACATTTCATGCTTTCTACACAAAATGAACAATTGGGGACCTAAACCAGATGACTATTATTAAAAGTTGGTTTTGAAATTTCAATTCTGCATAGCTATTACGTTTTTTTATTAACCTACCTTTAGGAAGACGAAAAGTAAGACTCTGCTGTACAATGCCATACATAGAGGTTAAAACGAAAACGTATTTTGCCGTAAGAACGTCTCCAGTGTAGAAGTAAGTCAGGATGCACAGATAAATTGAAATTCTGGTTAAAAACAGATTAAACGAACCACTAATTCCTCGGATAAAAGAGGCTTTACGAATTTGTTCTATTTCTTTCCTTAAAAAATATAAATAAATTGTTTAAAAGTCTTTTTATATAGGTTGTGCCAAAAAAACTGCTCTTTTTTAAATGATTATAACTCAGCGCGAGAGTCCGATTTTAATAATACTTAGCTTAGCCGAAGCTTCAAAATTTATAGGACCAACGTCAAACTTGACATTTCTTAAAAATCCAAGATGGCGGACTTATTTGAAAAATAGGCATTCTTAACCCCCTAGATATTTTTTTGTTTGTGACACTGTAATCTGAAACATCGGTTACAAATCCACATTCTTTCCAAACACATCGGTGTAACATTTTAAAAGTCTATATAAAGATTTAAAACTTCTTTGTTTCTGGTACGAAATTTTTAAATGTTACATTGATGTGCTTGGAAAGGAGGCAAACGATGTTTGAGATTGAATATAGTTTGTAGGGGGGAAATATGCCTATTTTTTAAATAGGTCCGTCATCTTGAATTTTTTGTAAATTTCAATTTTATCATTTTAAAAAGTTTCAACTTATTAAAATCGATCAATTTTTGAAAAAGTTATTTGCTATTTACAAGTAGATTATTTCTTAATAAGCTTGATTTTGCAGGTAAAGTCTATTTAAAAATCGCAAACTTCCTTATTTCTTGTCCGAACTTTTTTATATTTGATCGGTATGCCCTGCGAAAGAATGTGGCTTCGTAACCAATGTTTTAGATTTATTACAGTGTCGCACACAAAAAAATATCTGGAGGGGTTTAAAAAGGTTCGCCATCTTGAATTTTTAGGAAATATCAAGTTTAACATCGGTCTTATAAATTTTGATGCATTGGCTTTCCAAAAAGCTAAATATTATTAAAATTGGACAATTTCCCGCTATGTTATAATCATTTTAAAAAGTGCGTTTTTTTTTGGCACACCTTATATAACATCCTATACCTAGCCAATCAATCAATCAAGAGTGCCAACTGGTGGGCAAACAAAAAAGAACTCCCCATTTATTGACTTGACGTTACTGTTAGGAGTTGATACTTCGCGCGGTTACAAAATCTTACCAACTATTTGCCAAAAAGTCAGATAAAAAACCAATAGGACCATTACCTACATTTTTCCACATGTAAAAACCCGTAAACAAACAATGAACAAAGCAGTTAGGCCAACTTTTTTTCTGCAAATTCATAAGTTTTAATTATAGACTTACCTTCTACTGAGTTCTACAAAAGCAGCAAATGGTTTTTCCCAGGTGTACATTTTAATAACTTGGACACCTGTCACAATTTCATTCATAAGACGAATCCTTTCATCGGTTTTTAAAGCTGTACTAAGTCGGTATACTGAAGCTTTTTTCCCTAACCACACTGTAACAAAAAAAAAGGATTAAAAGCGTGTAACTGGAAACAAACAATTTTTCCACAAGTTTTTCTATTAGATAGATTGTTTACCTCATCCCCTTACAAACACATATCATCCGCATAAATTCGGACCAACGCATCGCCGACGCTCTTCCGACATTACCGACGTTAGCCCGATTTTATGCCGACGAGTTGTGTTTGTAGGCTTTATATAAGTCGGGTGATTTTCACCTAATTAATAAGAAAAAATCAATATATCATTGTCATACAATTTTTTTACTTTGATGACTATCTATTTACAAATACTAGATAAATAATCTACAAAATATCTCTCGTGGTATGAAAATAATAAAAAAATTTTGTCAGGTTTTTTGAGTGGAAAAACTGCTTCCGTGGATTTTTTCTATTTTCCCGACTAATGCCAAGAAGACAAAACTGCACTTAATAGTTTTTAAAACAACAAACCTTGTCTTACCTTGTAAAGGAATAAAAGCCAAAACCAGCACAAACCCAACCATGCCAGTTGGACCCATATAAAAATATATTAAAACTAGCACTATAGTAATTTGAAGAGGCACTACCCATAAGTCTTGTAAGAACTGAGTTACTTGATCGAATCTTCCGACATCGTTTGAGATTAAATTTACCTAAAAAGTATACAAAAAGTTTAACTAACACCCATGTGTCCTAGTAGTAGTAGTAGCAGAGAAAGGGCGGCATAAAACCTGATAAGTAGGCGGCCGTGGTCCCTTTCTGCCTTACCCCAAGCCAGACCTCAATCCGCCACCTTCACTACCGTTCTGGGGCCCTATTCTTCAATATCGTAGGAAAGGTCGTACGGAACGTTCACATCCTTCGTTTCGCCCAATAAGAAGGCTTAGAAGATGCCAAGATTGCATGGTGCACGCCCAAAGCTGACCGGTTTATCGTTTTTCACGATCGCTCATTCACCTGGTCCGGGGGCAGGTTTATGGAAGTGTAGGAAAGTTCCTTCGATACACGGCAATCCGGTGAGGTTCGGTCGTGGTCGGATAGATTTCGGAAAACTCGTGATCGCTTCAAAGCCTATTATTGGTCAATATTAGAGGGAGGACCGTTCCCGTGCGATATTTCCTACGAAATTGAAGAATCAGCCCCCTGGCAGTCTACTTTCCTGGTTTTACTGTCGCAAAGTCTAGTATTTTGTCCCATTTGAGCATATGCGGATCCTCTGTTGAATACCTGGTGCCTCGACGTTTGGTATGCCTTGCAGTCCACTAAGACATTTCGAGATATCTCTCCCGCGGGCCCGACAGATCAAGTCATTTTCGGTTGTAGACTGTTATAATTCCTGTCAGCAAACAGTGACCTTTCGCGATCTCCACAGAAGCCATTTTTATCTGGCCGTGTCTGGGTCCTCTACGAAGTCTCTGATCTGTCTGCATTCTGTTCTTCTTCTCCAGGTGGCTGCCAGCATGGCATCGTTGGCCCAATTGTTGAGCAGACTTTGCATCATCTGCTTCTTATTCATAAATAGGAGTGGTTCCGGGCCTCGGTTCTGGCGATCTCGTCGGCCTTCTTGTTTTTCGGCATCTCCATATGTTCCGTATGTACCCACATCGGAGTCACTTGCTTGCCCTCACCCAGGGATTCCAGTACTTACGCACATTCCTCCACTAGGGTGTTGATGATCTTGCACGCCCTTTCGAGACGCTTGTCTATCAGATCATATAACATGCTCCTCCGTGCCGTTCTTATCTTTTCTGAGGTTGCTGTGGCTGTGGCTTGCTGCATAACTCCTTCAAACTTCCTGATCTTTGGGTTTGCCTCTCCCATAGTTTAGAACCGTCGGTATAGCAGATCACAGCGTTTTCCTCTGTTCACCTAGGATTTCACTCTGACATATTTCCTTGTCTGGGATGGCCGCACTTGTTGAATCTCCATGGTTTTTTTGTACCGTTGAGATTTATTTCTCGAGGATATGGGCGATCCTTAGATGCCCAGCAGTTTCGCCATTGCTTTCTTTCTTATCCAGATTGAAAGCGACTACAGTCCCAGAATGATCTCGTGGCACTCGAGGATTGGTACCGTCCTTATAGCTCAGGGTATCCCTCTGCATATGGTAGGCTCCTAGGCGGCATCCAAAAATAACAACCTCTGTGATTATCGTTATTTGACAAGTCATCAAGAACAATTATTTCTACAAAAAGCATTTTAAGATTTCTTTCTGCAAAGTTTGCCAAAAACGTAAACACTTTGACTTGGATTGACAGAACTAAATTAGTGGAGTAAATTCGTAAAAAAAACTGCAAAAAGGGTATAAGTCGAGGATCCCCCATGTTCCGGCTCCAGAAACTAAGATGGCGGCTGTTAAAGATAGGAAAATATGTGTTTTCTACATTTTCAGAAAAATCAAATCGAAATCAATTGGGTAATAGTGAGTACATTAAAAAAGATAATCACTTAAAAAGTAAAAATAAATCAAGTTTTTAAGTGACATATGTCAACTTTTTTTATATTTTTGGATTAAATGGGACCTCCTCATTATTACCGAATTGATTTCGATTTGATTTTTGTAAAAACGTAGAAAACTCATTTTTTTCCAAATTTAACAGCCGCCATCTTGGTTTCTGGGGCCGAAAAATGGTGGATCCTCGACTGGAATTTTAGCTGTATTCTTTTTAATTGTAAAGATCCCAGTAAACACAAGCCTTACGGCAAAAAAGCGGTTTCTAGGCGGCACTGGTGGGCAGCCATCAGTCGGTAAATCACTTGCTTACCTTGCAGCAAGCGGCGCAGGGGTGGCTAACTCATTTTGGCAAATTGCGTTTCTAGCCTGACATGGCCATCAAGCGTGATGCCACTCGTAAATATAAGGTGGCTGCACAAAAGAAATCCACAAGGTGGAAAAGGCGTGCCTAATTGCTTCAGTATATTATCTTTCTTGCCAGACGAGGCAATCAATCGACCTGCTATTGATTGGATAACGCGGCTTTATGAAACAATTCCGAAAGGTGGCATATTGGTGGCTTGCCTCTTCGATATATTATCTTTACGTGCTGCCATTGATTGGTTAAGATGACTTTACGAAACGATCCCAGTAGGTGGCATATAGGGAATTAGCCACTTCGGCATATTATCTGTCTAGCCAGGCGAGGGAATCTAGTGTGCTGCCATTGATTGATTATGATGGCTTTACGAAAGAATCCCGAAAGGTAGCGTATTGGTGGCTAGCCCCTTCGATACATTATCTTTCTAGACAGACGAGGCAATCAAGCGTGCTGCCATTGTTTGGTTAAGATGGCTCTACGAAAAAATCCCGAAAGGTGGCATATTGGTGGCTTTACGAAACAATCCCGAAGGGTGACGTATAGGCTGCTAGCCGCTTCGGCATATTATCCGTCTAGCCAGACGAGGGAATCTAGTGTGCTGCCATTGATTAATTAAGATGGCTCTACCAAAGAATCTGGAAAGGTGGCATATTGGTGGCTATCCCCTTCGATATATTATCATTCTAGCCAGACGAGGCAATCAAGCGTCCCAGTAAACACAAGTCTTGCGGCAAGAAAGCGGTTTCTTGGCGGCAGTGGTGGGCAGCCACTAGTTGGTAAACCACTTTGCTTACCAATAGTTTGCAGCAAGCGGCGAAGGGGTGACTAACTCTTTTTGGCATATTGTGTTTCTAGCGTTTTGTCTCTCGTAAATATTATGTAGCTGCACGAAGGAAATCCACAAAGTGAAGAAAGTGTGGCTAGTCGCTTCGATATTTTATCTTTCTAGCCAAATCGGGTTGGGTTTCTTTACGAAAAAATCTTAAAACGTGGCATATAGGTGGCTAGCCGCTTCGGCATATTATCTCTTTTGCCAGACGAAGCAACCAAGCGCGCTGCCATTTTTATTGGATAGGATGGCTTTACGAAACAATCCCGAAAAGTCGCATATAGGTGGCTAGCCACTTCGGCATATTATCTTTCTAGCCAGACATGGCAATCAAGGGTACCGCTTTTGATCGGTTTGGGTTTCTTTACGAAAAAAATCTTTAAAGGTGGCATATAGGTGGCTAGCCGCTTCGACATATCATCTTACTAGCCAGACGCGGCAATCAAGCGTGCTGTTATTTAAATTATAATCGTTGCGTGGTCGGCATTTATCTAGAGCCATCTAGAAGAGCAATTAATCATTACACAGTTATAACATTTGTCAGTCTAGAAGGCAGATGGGGCTCGTTTCAATATTATATTTCTTCAGTACATAATATTTTTATACATATAGATGGCCAAGATTTTTAAAATGCAAACTTCATCAATGTTTAT
Organism: Oxystoma pomonae; assembly: GCA_963921995.1. NCBI lineage: Eukaryota > Metazoa > Arthropoda > Insecta > Coleoptera > Brentidae > Oxystoma > Oxystoma pomonae. The sequence goes on along the minus strand of OY998166.1, from coordinate 84,013,852 downwards.
AAAGTCTAACAATTAATAGGTACTATACAAATATAATGGTGATGGCTCGCTCCAAGAACTTGCAAAGCGTACAGCTATCACGAGCTGCTTGTTAGTGGTATTCGAGGCGACGTGCAAGCGGCTATGTCCGAGCGGACATTTAATAGCCACAGCGGTTTGCCGATGAATCTGTTGGCAACATTCTGGCGGCCGGTAAATGTGCGACGGCAGGCCGTCACCTATCCGCAGGTTATCCCCCAATGACTTATAGCATTCTAGCCCCACGCGAACGCCGCGGCGTCGTGCAAGCGGCGATGTCCGAGCGGCCACTTTACAGCTACTAGCGGATTACCGATAGATCTATCGGCAACGGTCTGGCGGCCGGTAAAGGTACGAATGCGGCAATTCATCATCTGACGGCTGGCCGTCACTTATTCGCAGGTTATTCTCCAGTGGTTTGTAATGTTCTAGCCACAGGTGCAATGAACGCTGCGGCGGCGTGCAAGCAGCGATGTCTGTGCGGCCGTCTTAGTTAAAACACTGGCGGTTCACCAACCGGTTTTGTGCGGCTACCCGCGTAGGTGTTAGCGGTATTCCGCATGTGGCGATCCAAGGGCCGAGCGGACATTACCCCTTGCACTCCGCCACGGCTGCCGTATTCGGCAAGCAAGCGGCATTTCGGTAAACCGCGGGCGGGCCACCTATGGCTCGCAAGGTTTGTGTTTACTGGGATAGGTATCAATTTTTGTCTAATAATTTTCTTTGGCTAGAATTTTGTAAGAAATGTAAAATAGCAACTGTGACAAGTGATTTCGATCTGTTTATTATAACCTCCCTTTTCTCTGTTGTGTTTTCGTGTTTTTAAAGATTATTAATAATTAAAATTCAATTAAATTCATAGTAAAAAACACAGGAATACGACATTTTAAATAAGAAATGTTATTGGACAAATTCTCTTCGTAAATCTTGATATTAATAAATACCGTATAAAGTCGTCTATAAACAAATCAAAGGCGGCGTGCCAAATCTTAAAATGTTGCCTCAAAAGTAACGACGTTAGCTATGTAACAACGCGTTATTAAGAGATAAGGTCGCCTAACGGGGATTTTTCACAAGAGGTGCAAAAGGTCCTTATTAAACACAAGGTGTGCTTATTACCGTCAAAATTAAATTATTTTTGTGGTTAATTTTATTTTTTTTTATATTTACTTCTATCAATTCAAAGCTCGCGTCAAAGTGTTTATATTTTTAGATTGTTTTTAAAAGAATGTCTAGAATTGCTACTTTTTCATTAAGAAAGATGCACACTATATCTTTATGGGTAAGCGTAAAAACAGTTAGAAAAATAAATCGAAATTACTTCATTATTGACGGCCTTTCAAATAACAACAACCACAAGGTCATTTATTTTGTATTTCGACTAAAACTCTCTATTGAGTTAATGCCGAACAGTTGGGCTGACATATGACAAATATACAGAGTGTTGCTACAAGAAACCTCTTCAAAAATGTTTCAATTGGGGAACATTTTTTCAAGACATGACTTTACCACTAAAAGTATGCAAATGATTCGTTGAAGTATGAAACATATAAAGTGACAAAAACTCTTAATCGCTGAATATTCATAACTAAATAAAAAAGTCCAATAATGACGTGCCTCTATTAATGTAAGGGGACACAGGAATAAATTCGGTAAGCTTCTGCGGCGGGTTGTTGTGCTTCGTTATAAATGAAAACAATATCCGCTAATTGAAATGTATAGTTGTACACTCCTGGCGAAAAAAAAGTAGGAAACGGAATTTAAATATGGGTATATAACACCCTATATTAATAAAAATTTACATTGTTAGTCATTTGTTAGTTATTATTATTAATTAACCTCTCGTTATTTACCTTGATACATTTGACACTTGTATTTGTCATAATAGTAAATAAATCAAAGGAGATTTTTTTAGAGTAATTTATTAAAAATTCCTTAAAATCCTAAGTTAGGATCTAATATATAGAGTTGCAAAATTCAACTTATAACTTGAGTTACGGAAAAGAACTGGTCTATAAGAAGAGCGGCGAGCCATTTTGGAGTTAATAAAAATACATTATCACGCTGGGCAAAGCGCTGTAACAAAAACAATACCACAGAGAAAAAACAAGGATACAAAAAACGGCGATAAAAAACTGAACTTTTTGCTCGCCGTTCTTGTCTAAAACAAGCTTCAGACGAGTCGGCATTGAAAAACTTAAATTTTGAAAACATTTCTCTTCTTCTGAGATGATATCTACGGCTCTTTCAATGGCTTTATTCAACTCGTCTGAATTTCTGGGGAACCAATTTCGCTGATAAATTATCTTCACAATCCATCCCCAAACATTTTCCATGGGATTTAAATTCGGGCTGTTGGATGGCCAAGGTAGAGTTTCAATATTGTTCTCTCGAAACCAAGTGTTCACTACATTCGCCGTGTGCACAGGGCAGTTATCTTGTTGGTAGATAAACTCATTATTTTCATGCAGGGCCGAAACAGATGGATACATAATATTAGGAAGAATTTCGATGTATCGTTCACTGGTAAATCTACCTTCTACTCTCCAGCAAACACCCATACCTCTCGCACTAAACCATCCCCACATGTTGATGGAAAAATGTCCTACTCTCTTGATGTTGTGTGTGTATTCTGGATCATACCTTGAATTTGGTGGACGATAAACCAAAATTATCCTGACGATGCCTGGAAAAATTTTTCGTCCGTAAAGACTACTTTCTCCCAAGAATCATTCCCTTCTAAAAGATGATTGGCCGCAAAAATTACTCGAGCCTGTTTCTGCTCTTCCGTTAAAAGAGGCTTTTTTGCTGCAACTTTACACGATAGATTTGAATTTTGTATCCTACCACAAGCAGTTCGCCGGGACCCTGGAAACATGCTTGTCATACGTCTTGCTCCATTAAACTAATTTTGTTTCGTCCTGATCCTTCCTTTCTCTTTGTGGTATTATTTTCGGTCCAGCGCTTGGTCCAGCGTAGTACTGTATTTTTATTAACTCCAAAATGGTTCGCCGCTCTTCTTATAGACCAGTTATCTTCCGTAAGTCGAATTATAATTTGAATTTTGGTAAATTTTGAAACTTGTGGCATGTTTTATTTAGTTTGAAATATACTGCAAGAAAGCGACAGATAATTGTCAGATATTTCAAAATGTTGACGAATGGTGGCCAAACCAATAAATATCTGAACGTATAGGGTGACATACTAAAAAAAGCAAATATATATTTTACATGTCCTCCTATTTTTTTGCCAGATCTGTACACTTGATTTAAAAAAAAAACGCATACATGCAGTAACAAAATTGACCTTTCTAAAAGTGTACAATATATACGGACTACCAGCTAAAACGCCTAAAAACTTCAAAAGTACGACAATTGTCATATTGTCTAAAAAAGGTCTCTAAAACTGAAAATATTTTTTACTTAAATTAAAGGCAACCTTATTTTTATATTAAGTTTTGCATAATACTAAAAAATCAGCAAAAATAATGTTTTAGTAAAGCCTTTATTGAACAATATCAAATTATCACCCGAGTAACGGACGCAAGCTGTTCTATAAAGAGGGCGGTAACCCATTTTGGAGTTGATAAAATAACAACAATAATACGATGGAAACAGCGCTGGATTGAAAACAATTCGACGAATAGGAAACTTGGATTATGAGAAAAACGATGGTAAACTTAATACTAATTATTTTAACTTAAAAAAGAACTAAAATAAATAATTTAGTATTTAATAAAATTACTATTTTTCTCTATTACAAGCTGCAAACGTCTGGGCATTGAAAAGGTTAAATTTTGAAAATACTGATGGTCTTCTGAGAGCTGATCCAATGCGCAATAAATAGCATCGCTTAACTCTTCAGTATTTCGTGGTCTGCAATTCCTTTGGTAAATTATTTTAACGATTCGACCCCATGTATTTTCCATTGGGTTAAGGTAAGGGCTGTTGGCTGGCCAAGAAAGTGTTTCTATATTATTATTCTGAAACCATTGGCGAACATCATTAGCCGTGTGTACTGGACAGTTGTCCTGCTGATAAACGAAGTCATTATTTTCATTTAAAGCCTGTACAGATGGCAGCATAACGTTTTCAACGATTTCAATATATCGTTCACATTTAATCTTTCTTCGATTCTCCAAAAGAAACCCAAACCTCTAGGACTAAACCAGCCCCACATGTAAACAGAAAATTTGGTGGACGATAAACTAAAATTCTCCTGCTGCTTGAAGATGATTGAAAAATTTTTTCGTCAGTGAAAACCACCCTCGACGAACGTTGTTCAGTGCAAAAATCACTCTGGCCTGTTTTTGTTCTTCTGTTAGAAAAGGCTTCTTTACAGCAACTCGACAAGAGCCTTCTGATTTCGTTACTCTTCTATTTACTGTTACTAAAGAACCCGGAATTAATATTACATTAGCTGCTTCAACCGACCGAATAAGTCTCTCATCCTGCACTTCAGAACTTACTTTTGGTCGTCCTGATCCATCTTCATTAACTCCAAAATGGGTGGCAGCTCTTCTTATAGACCAGCCGTCTTCTATAACTCGAGTGATAATTTGAACTTTTGTAAATGTTGATATCTGTGGCATTTTTAAGGATCTCACACTGAATTTTAAGCTGTCAGGCATACTAAGCTGGTGGTGCATTATAATAGTATACAATAATGGAAATCAAGACGTCATCAGTTTGTTTACTTTCTGTGGTACGATTCGTCTATAAGCGAGCAGGCGGGCTGTTAGATACTTTGTTTATAAGCTTTAATGTACGGGTGGTCCAAATTCGAGGGGCCTCTATATCTTTGGGCTTTTGCAGCATAGTTAGCTCTAAACTAATATACATGTTACGGGCTCGATTTTCAAGAGAAGTCGAAAACTCTGAGCTACAGGGTGATTCTCAAAAATGTACAGATAGAGATTTTCATTAAAAACATTTTTTTAAGATTTTTTAAGGACAAATCTACCTGTTTCACCGATTTTGTCTTAAAGCCTATAGTTCACGAGATATAACACAAATTTCAATTTTTTAAATGGAATACCCCAATTTTTTGAAAAAAATTAGTTTTGTACGATGTGTCATACACCTATTTTTATTAAGTAGTAAAACAGATATCTGCAATTTTTAATAATTATCATTGTAGGCTGTGTTTAACTCTGACCTATGCAGTTTTAGGGTATCTATCTAGGTAGCTATGATCAAATAAAAACAATTGCCATGCTAAACGAGCCCAAGTATCGAAAGTGGCGTCTTCGTCAAGACATAAAAATGTTTGAAAACTTTGAAAAGTACGACATGATAAAATGTTATATGGACAGTAAAATCGACAGACGGCGTTAAATCTATATTTCCAAAGATATCCGGAAAGAAAGCAACCTAGCTCAAAAATATTTTTGAAGTTACAACATCATCTACAAGAATACGGATCCTTTACAAAACCGCGGTCTAGGACGTATAGAAGCCTAGCCAGAGATAGAGAGTTGGAAGAACTAACGGTTCTAGGAGAAATAGAAATTAACCCGAATACTTCCACCAGCTCTATGGAGAGAAACACTGGAATTCCACGCAGCAATGCCGTTCAGGTGCTTAAAAAACAGAAGTTTAGGCCCTATCGACCCCGGGTGCACCAATTACGGCAACGAGATTTTGCTCCAAGACGTGCATTTTGCAGGTGGTACCTAAATAAAAGCCAAGAAGACCCCGATTTTGCCAGAAAAGTTATTTGGATGGATGAGGCAACGATTTCTAGTGATGGAATATTCACCAGATATAACTGCTATTACTGGAAACAGCAAAATCTCCATATTATGGTGGAACAAGCAAATCAGGGAAGGTTCAGTTTTAAGGTATGGGTAGGCATCTACAGAGGACAAATTATTGGGACATATATTTTTGATGGAAATTTAAATGCCGAAAGATACCAAGAAATTTTAGAAGAGCAGGTGATTTCGTTTATCGACAATTTGCCACTTCAGCAACTTTCAACATGACGGTGCACCTCCTCACAATGCACGAGATATTACTAATTTGCTAAATATTGTGTTTGCCGAAAACTGGATCGGAAATAAAGGTCCTATATATTGGCGCCCAGGTCTCAACCCCTTGCGACTTCTCTTTGTGGGGGAGAGTCAAAGACCTTGTATTTCGAAATCGCCCAACTACTAGAAGGGAATTGGAAGAGGCACTTCGTACTGCATTCAGGCAGCTTCGTGCGGTAGAACTTCTTAATGCAGAAAATAGCGTCAAGAGAAGATGTAGGATATGTTTACAAGAAAACGGCCATCAATTTGAGCATTTGTTTTAGAGTTAAAGAAAATTGTTAGATGTAGATTTTAGGTGTTACATAGTTTAATTAATAAAAATTTTAAATAAAAACTTTTAATAATTTTATTTTTATTTATTATTTTAGTGTTGGTAATTATAGTAAACTAGAAGTTAAGGCTCGAGGTTGCTGTGTCCCCCGTGTCATAGCCAACTTGATTTCGTATGAAAAAAAAAACAATAGAATTTTATTTACACATTTAGGGCGCGCACAGCGCCTACTATGGTAAATATCAAAATATGCAAATATCTTTTAATAATGTGTGGCACATCGTTCAACAGGAAATTTTATTAGAAAACTTGTTTTTTTGAAAAATTGGGGGTATCCCATTTAAAGAAATATAACTTTGTGTGATATCTCGGGAACTAAAGGCTTTAAGAGAAAATCGGTGAAACAGGTAGATTTGTCTTTAAAAAATCGTCAAAAAATGTTTTTAATGAAAATCTCTATCTTTACAAATAAAAAAAATGTAAAAGGCCTTTAAAATCGCACATTTTTGAGAGTCGCCCTGTAGCTCAGAAACGCTTTGACATATCGCAATGCGGTTTTTAGTTTTCGACTTCTCTTGAAAATCGACCTCGTAACATGTATATTAGTTTTGGGCTAACTATGCTGCAAAAGCCCAAAGCTATAGAGGCCTTTCGAATTTGGACCACCCAAGGCGAAGAAACTTTTTTAGCACACCCTGTATATTTCAGTGTTTTTATATTTTAAAAGCAGAATTTCTTGCGTGACGTCCACTATACAAAAACCAACACCATTCTTAACTAAAAAGCCTGTTAACTCCTACCGCCTCAGTGCCCTTTAGCCTAATGTGGCTGCCGTTTTTATAACCAAATTGACAAGTAAAACATGGATTTTCAGTCAGTTTGGTGTCAATATGGCACCGATCATAGGCCAAAGGATACTAAAACGAAAATGAGTTAACTGGCTTTTTTATTGAGAACGGTGTTGACAAAAACTCACCATTTTTCCAATAGTAGTCTCAGCCAAGGCACTTTGACTTAATTTTAACGATTTTTCGTAAACCAAAGCTGAACAGGCAATTTTAATTTTTCTTCCCATCAAAAATTGCCGCAACATGTAGTTGTGGTGAATTAGTAAGGGTACTAAACCGGCTAGAATCATAAAAGCCGTGTAGCCATAGCCTTCCGATTGTGTCATCGTGGAGCCTGGTTCGTAGTATTCGAGAAGTTTGGCCAAGGCTATTGGTTGACACAGCCTAAAATAAATCATAACAGTCTGTTCAGATCGTTTGTCATTTATGCACCGAAAAAAGGATGTACACTTCCGGCCACATAAAATGCGTACAGCAGAAGTTAGCTGCCGGTGTGTTTAATTTAAGTTTTGCTAATTGCGTTGCTTATTGTAACTGACTTTGACGTTTTCGAATTACAGGTTAGATCTTTTGACATTGTAAACACAAAAATAAGGAGACTGGCCACACTTTACTAAAAGACTAAAATACCAATGAATAAAATAATTTTTTTTTAAATATTCAACACTGTATTATATAAACTTATTCTTAAAGTTCATTATCAACGAAACAAGACCATAATTGTGCGAATAAGAAAAAAGTATCAAGAAGAAGGAACTGTTTGACGAAAGGCAAAGCAATAACTTAATTATAGTCACCGCACTTCTGCAGGATCGGTAAATTTGAGTAATCTAAGCCTTTGTAGACAACCAAAAATGTTCAAAATTTTAGAAAATTTGGACTTCGTCGTACCCTCTGACTAGCTACATTAAGTGGTTGGAATTTCTAGGAACAATATTTATTCGTGCTAACTTTTTTGCTATAAGGCCCCACACATTTTCCATGGGATTGGCGTCAGGAGTTTTTGCCGGCCATGGCAAAACCTCGATGTTGTTTTGCTGGAACCACTGTTTAGAAATGTGTGCGGTATGGATAGGACAGTTATCCTCCCAACTAGCAATTTGTCGACGTCTGAACGTTGTGCATCTCGTGCCAACGTTGCGTCGCAACGTTTACTTTTACTCAAACACCACCCACTTTTGCACCAATTTGGTGGATGATTTTTTGGTTGAGTCAACGTCGCGATCGCGACTAGAGTTGAAGTAATAGTTTAATGGGTTTTGGAGTACAATTATTTGTTCAAAATATTATTCATTATGTAAAATGATAAATGCACTATTCGACTACAAATTAAACTATTTCTAACACCATAATATTATTAAAATACAATGATATTCTATGTCATATATGCCAAAATATATAAACAGACGGTAGTTTACTGTCAAATGTACAGTTCGTAGCTCTAAAAAACAAGCGCGCCCTCGATTAAGATGATTTTATGAAATTAAAAAAAAATCATGATTTAGAAGATGTTGCTTAGGATTCCTAAGAACAAAATACGGATTTTTATATGCAAAAAGATCTTAGTTTATTGTAGAAAAAAGCAAAAAAATAATTTTTAATGTTTGTTTACAAATTAGCATACAATGGTTTTAACAATCAATCATGGCGGCACTTATTAGTTTGACAACCAAAGGAGTCCCGTGTCTCGATTGCTTTAACTACTTAACTGTGTTTTGAACGGATCCCCTAACTTAAAGACGCGAACACGCCTCAATTTTTACCCAATCGAAATTGCTCCACAGTTTGGCTTTCTGCTGCTCACTTAATTTCCGTCCTTGTTGTTTACACAGGACCTTCCTCTTTTTTTCCGACACACTGGGGAATCACCTTCAATGACAGCTGTCACATATCGAAGAATATTTATACCATTTGTTCCTTTTCATAGTGCAAAATGTTCAAACAAAACTAATAGAAACTTTACAAAACACTTCTTAGTTATTTTTACTGAATTAATTGACGTTTGTATGACAGACAGCAGTGCTCCAAAATTGGCTTGTTGCAAACAGAACAGAAAAATTGGTTAGATGAAATCAGGCGCGCCCGCGTCTCCAACAAACCGGCCAGAAAACGTGGAGTAAATTGATCAATTTTTGGTTTAGCATACACCGGTTTGTAGTCGGCGCCTTCACAACTAAGGAATTACTGTTAGTACAATAGACGGTCATAAATAGTTGTGATGGCGACTGAAGTTGTGATAAGCGTTTAGGCGTAGTATAATAGTCGACGTTGTCGACCGTCGCCATGATAACTATTCTTTATCTGTAAAACAACGTTTAAAATTAGTGCAATTCTAATTTTTACAACTTGCACAACTAAAAATTGCTAATTGGGCTGTTGATAACACAAACTATTTCCCATCATGTCAACATAAACCTAAGCCGTAAATCTTCCATGAATTCTAAAAAGAGCCCCATGTCCTCTCGTCGATATCCAACTCCACACATTCATGGAAAATCTTCCAGCCCGGTCTTCGTTTCCAGCAGTATATTTTTCGAGACAAATTTGTGAACGGTGTTGTTCGAGATAGCTTGTGCGTGGCGGGCGATATACCAAAATTTGTTTGCTGTCAAAGTGGGACTGACTCTTCATCCGTGAAGACCACTTGTTTCCAAAATTTGTATTCTTGTAGTAAATAGTTTAGTGCAAAAATTAACTTGGCTTGCTTCTTATTCGCACTAAGTAAGATTTTCTTGGCAGCAACGCGACATCTAAGCCTAGAACGGCTTATCCGTCTGCGCGTCGTTCTTATGGATCCAAGAAAATGTGCCTCAATTTTTGCCTCTGGGACCATCGCAAATGTGTGGTCTTCAAGGAAGTCGATCAGTACTGGCTCCGGCCAGTGCCTCGCCTTCATCGAACAGTTCCTTCTTCTTGATACTCTCTTCTTATTCTTACAATTGTAGCCTTGTTTTGTCCATAGTGGACCGCTACTCTTCGAACCAACCAACCACCGTCTAATTTTGCCAAAATTTGGGCTTTTTCGAATTCGTTTAGTTGGGGCATTTGTAAATATAAGCGTATGACAAAAACAAAATCTGACGGTGACATTTATTGTCAATTTGAAACACCTGAAAGGTTACTGAGTTGCGAGGCCCATAATACACTATATAAAATCGGCGTACGCATTTTATGTGGCCGGAAATGTATCTTCAATCAAAATCTTATGCCTATCTGAGTTCTTGAATTAAGAGTGAATTTGAATCCTAAAAACAGTTCGTTTACTTAAACAGATAAACCGCACTGCAAACATCAACAAAATTTTGCACAACGAAGGCTTCTGGTATCCGCCACAGACCATTCGCCTGGTTTTTCAAAAAAATATATGTACCTTGTTTTTATTTAGTTTTTTTAAAATAATCGATAATTTTTACCGTGAATTAAACATTTTTAGTATTCGTAAAATTATGTAAAAAACTTAAAATTATGCAAAATCCGTGAAATAGTTCCGCGATAATACTTTAAACTTTCACCGTATAAAATTTGATCAGTTTTTTAGATTAAGTAATTGGAAAAAGCGCATTTTTTATTCAAATTCACCCTTAAGACTATCAGTCTCTCTGGAACGACTCTTGATAGAAGCGTTTTTATCTTGTTTGAAGAAAATCTCGACCTTAAACGAAAGAATTCAAGGCGGTCGGTCTGTTTTGTTTTTAGGCAAGGGACCCTTGTTTTCAGTGGGTGGTTGTTCATAAATGATATACAGGGTGGATTCTTTAAACGGAACGGTGCTTCTAGCGGGTTAGAATTTGGTTTTACAAAAAAATCCAAAAACACGTCAAGTGACATTTTTAATTTTATTTAATCATGCTATCTTTGATTTTTTTTATGTCATTTTGTTTACGAGGTATGACAAAAAAATATTTTTTTAAAATAGAACAGCCTGTATAGTTTGACATTTTTGAATTCTAAAAAAAATATCTGTTTGAGAATACCACACACTAATACTCTATCTCTTATGGTTTCCAAGATAGAGGCATTTAAACTTGCATGGAATTGTTGTCTATGCTTTGTTTTACGGGGGATATTTGAATGAATATCGAAGTTTTCCATACAGATTTAGATAAAAATATCTTGATTATTGTAAAAATAGATCTTACTGTGTACCCAAGCAGCATTTTTCTGACTTTCGACTAATTACAACCTAACATGACGTCGGTTTTGACGCAGGTCGGCAGTTGGTTTGTCCATCAAACAACGTATTTTTTACTAAGACCTGACGTCGCCAACAACTAGTGCATCAGTTGTGACGTCGATACTTACCAAAACTGACGTAGCCAAATGTTGGTGATGCTCGCTACTTATCAGCGACGTAAATTAACGTTAATTTCGGCGAGGTAATTTTTAGAATAAAATTTAAGGTCAGGCCAAAGTGAAAACGGACGTCAATAAATTTAGTTGTTGCCAAGATTTTCTGTAAATGGCAACACTGCAAATACGAAAGTATTTTATAAATATACTTTACATGGACTTATGTTAGAATAGAAAGTTTAAAAGTTTCTATTGTATAGTTTACAAAATAATCTTATAGGCCAGTCACCTCGGGACACCCGGTATAACGTCCAATTCATGAGACGTTATATTTAGTATGAGTTTTAAAGTAGAGTTGTAATAAAATTGACGTTGCCAAACTTTTATTTATTAAATGTAACTATTCCGAGGTCCACCGACGTGGGTGCGTGACCTACAATTATACTACAATATTCTAGGTCGGGTCCTTCTACAAGGCGACGACGCAGGAGGTGTTCTTGTCCGAATAGGTAAATAATCATTAGAAATTTGGTTAGCGCCCGAAACGTTTAGCGTCGATGCGCCATTATAACAGTACATTTTATGTTTTAATTTTAAAGGCTTGATATGTAAATTAAATCAATTGTTGGCAACTAAAATCCTTTTTTTAAATGCCTATAATATTTTACTATAAGAAACGGGCTTCCTTATAAAGATTTTATTTTTAGGTTAATTTTTTTCAAAATTAATTTCTTAATATTTTTGAATTATTTTTATGGGTTTCTGTTTTTTTAATGTCTATTTTAATTATATTTATCAGTAAACTGACCTTCGTTGGAAGATTTGCATCCATAGAATGTGTAAAACTAACTTTTTTCAGTTACCTGCAATAACTAAGATAATAATTATTGTCATCCACAGCTCATTGGGATGTGTTTGTTTAGACATATAAAAGTTTTTACCTAATAAGTTTAAACTTGGTGTGCACAGTAAAACTTTGGGTCGTGGGTCTAACATTGTGCAGCACCCGACGTCGAAACGACTCGAATTTTGATTCCCCACTTAGGTGCTAAATTGAGTCCTCAGGAAGACTGATGGACGTCAGAGCCGACGTCAGGTATTTTTTACCTTACGTGACCATAACGTAATATAACGTCCAAATGCTTGTTGGGTAGTACTGCTAAAGGGTGTCCTATTTAAAAAAAAAATATTGTTTTGCCATAAACTCGTAAACAAAATGACATAAAAAAAATCCAAGAAGAGTAATTAAAAATCTCAGTTGACTGGATTTTTTTATTCAACGAAATTCTAACCATCTAGAAGCACCGTTCCGTTTAAAGAATCCACGCTGTGTACACATTAAATGCAGGGAGGTACTATATGACAGTGAGACGAAAGGAAGGGCGAACAAGAAAAAGACTCTGTATTTAAAGTGTTTAAAGAGAAGACACAAATTTAAATCTTTGCATTGCACTCTTTGCAACTATAACAAATAAAAACGGTATTCTGGAAAAACATAACATTTTCGAGGATTGTGATTACTTGAACACTGTTTTAATCAAAATTCCAAAATTTGTTTGTCAATATCTTCTTTATGCACTTCAGGGAATAAAAGTACACTTTTAATCCCTATTTTCCTGGAATAACGTGGGTATTTTATTCCCCAGAGATTAAATGTTTACTTCTTTCCCTAGGGATTAAATTTTTGACTTTTTTCCCTAAGGATTAAATTTTTACTTTTTTCCTTAGAATTTTGGCTTTATTTTGCCCTGGAAATTGAATGCCACTAGTAAAAAAGGTAAACAGTCGGTTTGAACTATTCCTTTATTTTACTAATAAACATTACAAAAAAGTTACTACAAACTAATTATTTTTATCATTAAAATGAATATTCAGATTTATATTTGAACAATTATTCCAGTTGAAAAATGGAGGCTGATTGGAGCTCTCCCAAACCAAACTCTGCACTAACATATTTTTCTTTGAACCTTTATGCTGTTCTGATCTATTACTAGATGCAACAGTCGTTGCAACTTCACATGAAGAGAAAACATTTTCTTGCAATGATTTGCGTGTTATCGCTTGGTTTCTATGCTCGACAATATGATTCTCGTCAAAATCAAAATTGTTTGGTTCAGAAGAACTTGACGTATTCGTGATTAGTTGGTCGGCTGTCTTTGAAGAAGAAGGATTGGCAGATATCGGCTCAGATAAGGTATTTCTTGGAGAAGAGGTTGTGTTTTTAAATATCTGGTCAGAAACTGTTTTTTTCTGGAAGAGCGAGTTTTCTACATACCCCTCCGCGACGGTGGTACTCTTCCACCCACCATGTCGCTTCAATTGATCAATGTTCGCACGAGAATCCGCTAACATGGTGGCTGACGTTCTACGGAAGCAGTGTTCTGTATACAATTGTGGTTCTGTGAGATCCAAAAATTGAGCAATTTTTGTTGGCAGATGCCCAAAAGTGTTTTTCCCAATAGGTTGGTTGGCACACCATCGGTCTCGGTAGTAAACAAAAAATCTAGAGTGGTTTTTTAGTATATGATCTCAGCCCAATGTATTTTCTTGCCAATCCTACGATATCGCACGAGCGATCTTTGTGGTTTTCTGTGTTACTGATATTTACTATAGGAAAAATTCTTCATGATCCTTAACATCTTTGCAATCTAACTGGCACAATTCTTGACCACGACAGGCCCCGGCAACCACCATAATCAAAGCAACCTGTAACAAAAAAATTGACATTTAGTACAATTGAATTTGATCAGTGTGGAATGTTATGATACATAGGAACTCATTATCCGACGCCGTTTCTAAAAATTGCTTGATATGTTCCAAATCCAACACTCTTGATTTCTTGGGCTTATATCCGTCGTTTATTATTTTCAAAAATCCAACCAATTTGGCGTACTTGCTGATGTCTACGTTCATTTCTTAAATTATTTTATCTTTGAAGGCTTCAGCTTCTTTGATTTCCCGAAAAAGTAGGCCAAAAGTGCTTTTTCCTCAGACAAATTTTCAACTTTTTGCTCGGCACACCAAGAGCGGTATTCTATGAACTGTTTTTCATAAATCCTCCGGGATTTCGATGGCAATAGTTGACTTAGAGCCTTTTCCGCAGCTTTCTCGACATCCATTTTTCTCAATTTGAAAAACGCGATTTTTGCCGAATTTTCACTCTGTTAGCGTCACATGCATTGTTTATTGTCATAGCAATGCAGATGCATTGTTTATTTTCATAGCAACGCATGTATTTTGAAGTTTATGCACGCTACGATGTTATCGATTTGATATCTAGTAATGTTGGTGTTCGTTTTGTTTTGACATTCAAAATTATTAGAGTACCTGCAGTTGAAGATTTTTCACAATTTGTTTAATTTTTATTCTCCTGAAGTGCATAAAATACTGTATACACCTCAGGACTAAAGTGATTTTTAATCCCTCGACAAATAAACTTTTTGTCTCGGGATTAAAAGTGCCTCTTTAGACCCTAGGTGTATAATATACTATTTTTCCTCCACAGCATCCCGAAAAAGAGTCAGCAAATGTGACCTCATTATAGCGCCTATTATATAAAAAAAACTCTGATTTAAGTTTATATCCCCTTTAAATATAAGACGTCTTTAACACGACTACTCTCTGGATTGCTATACTTACTTTACAACGATTTCCAAAATAACATACCACATGCCCAAAAGTATTATTTCGTTTTTAAAAACCCTAAGAAGCGCCCTCCCCAAAGATGGGTCGTCCGGTCGTATTGCCAGCTGTTTTGCCCACTCTTTTTTCAGTTTACCTCCAAGTATTTTTGAGTTGTAACCGTTCAATACTGGGTAGATATCGTCTTCTGTTAAGTCTCTTTTGTATCCCGTACAAAGTAGGGGCATTAACCATCTAAAAGAAAAAAAATATACATTCGTCCCCACTTAGCACAAAACAGGACTAACATCAAAACACGTGAAAAACAACAATTTTCTAACGCTTAATAGTCCGCTTTCTAACGTTTTTTTGTGCTGGAACGCTAGAATCACATTAAAAAAACGTTTTTTAACGTTTTCTATACAAAAAAACGTTAGAAAGACGTCTATTAAGCGTTAGAAAGATGTTGTTTTTGACGTGTTTTAATGTTAGTCCTGTTTTGTGCTAAGTGGGTCTATACAGCCCAGCAAACTAGGAGGTGGCGGTAAACAGTCGACCGCTAAGTGATACCGGCGGATTTCTGTCGGGACGTATAGGTACTTGCAATGCAGTCGCTAAAATCGTCCTGTATTTCGGAACGTATTTGGCGCTCGCTAATTCGAATTTATTCCGAGGTTAGCTAAACGCCACCAAAATACGCTTTCTAACGAGTAGGTTCTTTGCTTGCTGAAAAACGCCGTGTTTTGTTCCTTCGTAGGGGCTAGCTCTACGTAACTTTTCTCGCGGCGGGTTCGCAACATGGAAAATCATATTTGTATGGTTCGCAACAGTTGAAGTTAAAAGACAGATTTGATATAGAAGGCTCGTGGCCTAGTGGTAGAGTATCACACTCTCACGCCGGACGCGCAGGTTCGGATACCGGTTGCGTCCAAAACTTTTTTCTAAATTACAGGTTATATACTCGCGCCCTCCTGCCTGTCGGCCGACACGTGCCCAAGCGGTCATGGGTGGTATATATGCCGCGGCGCCCCAAGTTGTCTAGCCGCCAGCTGGCTTCCGAAAAATTGTAAGAGATGCGCTAGCGTCCAGACCACGTTGTGTTTGTTGGGAGGGTGATAGATTTTTTTTGGGAAAACTTTTAAAAAATCGGACCGATGTCGCCATCGTCGGCGCTACGTCGTCAGCGCTAATTATATATCGGCCTGATGTCGGACCTATAAAAATTTAACTTAATTGACAAATCCTGATGTAACCATCTAAGTACTAACTGGATGTAACTAAACAAAACTTTATGATAAAATTTTGTTTGCACTTTTGTCCAACGGTAAGGGGGTTGCTTTTATTTTTGACATCACTGGAAGGTGGTGCATGGTCGTCGTCAAAAATCATGACAATTTGTGAAGGGCGGTGGGGGGGGGAGGTCATGCAGGTGACCCCCTTCTTGACCCACTTCTGTTATATTTTGTCATGAATCTTTATTCCCCTCCCTGTTGGCGTGACATTTATCCTGCAGACTTACAAGTCTTTTTTACAAAATAGTGAATGTGGTCAGTAGCTTTTTGCAGCAGAACGACGAAGGATGATATTCATATCACCGCAACTTTCTTATTTCTTAACCGATTTTAATGATGAGTGATAGCTTGTTTGATCAAGAAGTAAGTTTTCCTACGACAACAAAAAAAAGTTTATTTTTATAGAATCCACTCAAGCAAAGTATCGAGAATAACACTATTCATAAGCCTAGTCTCTGCCGAGGCGATCGACATATCGCTCATTAAAATCGGTTAAGTACTTTAGGATTTACACCTAAAAATTTGGGAGAAGTTCTAGTGCTCTTTATTTGAATAATGCCTATATTCATGTCACCGCAACTTTTGTACTTCTTAACCGATTTTAATGTGTGATAACTCGTTTACTCAAGATTTAAATTGTCCTGTAGCGGCAAAAAAAAATTGGCGGTTATTTTTAAATTTAAGATGGCGGATTTTACATGAGATAAAGCATATTGAATCTCGTTTATTTTTTTGGAACCAACTCAAGCGAAGTAACGAGTAAAAAAACCGCTCAACAGCCTAGTCTGCGCCAAGGTAATCGACAAAAAAAAGCAAAGGAAGATGACATGGTTACCTTGATGTTTTGATTTTGTCATTATACTCAAATTTCATGGCACACTTGACTTTCTATGAAGGTAAGGATATTTTTGCTTATTGAGGCGACCAGGTAATACACAATTTTTTTCTTTGTGTTGATTTCTTAATGATAAAATAAGTTATTACCCATTAAAATCGGCAAAGAAATAAGAAAATTACGTTGATATAATTCGCATATTGAGTACTAGAACTTCTCTCAAATTTTTATCTTGAATTGAAATCGCCAATTTTTTTTGTCGCTGCAGGAAGACTTAATTCTTGAATAAACGAGCTATCACTCATTAAAATCAGTTAAGAAGTACAAAAGTTGCAGTGATATGAATATATGCATTATTCAAATTTTTAGTTGTAAATTCTAAAGTACTTAACCGATTTTAATGAGCGATATGTCAATCGCCTCGGCAGAGACTAGGCTTCTCAATAGTCTTATTCTCGATACTGGGCATGAGTGGGTTCCATAAAAATAAACGAGATTAATTATGATTATCTTAAGATCGGCCATCTTGAATTCAAAAATGATCAAAAATTTTTTGTAGTCGCAGGAAAATTGAATTCTTAATCAAACGAGCTATCACTTATTAAAATGGGTTAAGAAATAAAAAAGTTGCGACGATATGAATATATTCATTTATTTAATATAGAGCACTGGAACTTTTTGGGTATAAATCCTAAAATACTTAAACGATTTTAATAAGCGATATATCAATCGCCTTGGTAGGGACTTAAAAAGAAACGAGTTGAAATATATGCTTCACTTTGACAATGTCCACCATCTTTGATTTTAATATTGCTGCAAACTTTTTACAATTTGTCGAAGGTGAATTTTATGTGTTTTTAATAGAGATATCACTCGTTAAAATCGATAAAGAACTAACAAAGATATAGCTATTTAAAGTCATTCCGGTTTTTTTGGGCCAGCCGGTATATATTGACGTTGTAAAAAAATAACTTACATAAAAAGTAATTTTGAAAAAATATTAGCTTTCTTATAAGGATGTTCTGTGGGTTTTTTAGCTCCCTCCTTGTATTCTTCCATCAGACTTGTTTGCTCCATTTTTGTTGGTTAAATTATTTACTCAAAATAGTGATAAAATAGCTGAAAAAGTAAAATATAAAGTTTAGTTAATAATAAAATTATTATATGGTTATTATGTTTTACCTTTTAGTTTAACGTATGTCACATGTTTATATTAAATAATTTAGTTATTTTGAAGAATTTTAATCAGAACGTTCACTAAGAAAAATGTCACAGAGGATAAAAAGTAAACCCCGCTAAACAGGCTGTCAGCTTGACAGTTTTTACTTATATTAAAGCCTTGTTAAAGTACTGTTTTGGTAGGTAAATACCAGCGTTAAAACTACAAAATATAGCAGTCTAAAAGCGCGAGATCCCGCGAGTCAAAACGATTTTTTTTTAAATAGTTAGGTATAAATGTAGAATAGCTTGCAGAGAAACCAGAATCATTTTATTCAAAGGTCATCACAATGATGAGCATCGGAATAAACTATAACATTTCATTGACAACAAAATCCCGTAACCTTAACCGTGTAATGATTCATACTATTTGATTCTGATGCAATTTACTTCAGTGACCCAATTTACACTATTGAATATAATTATATTGAGTTCAATAAAATAAGGCACACAGATCAAAATATTTCAAACATTTAAGACATGGAGCTTAAAAAAGAATAAAATAAGAATTGTTATACCTACATTTATATACAAAAATAAGCGCATAAAATTTCTATACTTATAGCACGGCACACATGTGGTACAATTGGCAGAGCGAGAATTTATTTTATCACAGAATTACACAAT
The DNA here is from genome assembly GCA_963921995.1 of Oxystoma pomonae. NCBI lineage: Eukaryota > Metazoa > Arthropoda > Insecta > Coleoptera > Brentidae > Oxystoma > Oxystoma pomonae. The sequence continues at coordinate 83,994,795 of OY998166.1, read as the reverse complement.
CACGTCTACTAAGTATGACAACAAACGTATCTCACAAGGACGCATTATTTATATTCTTATTTTTATTTTATTTCACATTTTATAAACTATTCAGCTACTTTTCACTGCAGTAGGCGAGTGTGATGAGTGTGACCGTATTTTCCCAAGCATTAATCTGAATTGGGAACGTTGCCAGAACTTCATTAACATTTGTCCTAAACTTTTTATTTAGGTATTAGAATAAAAAAAAACTAAGATTACTCTTCATTTCAAAAAAAAATTTTTGACAATGAAAGTGAGAGTTCCATTTAGTTGATGTGTTTAAATGCCAGCATATATTGAAAATTGATCCACCAGGAGAATTTTGAATGGACAATACCTATTGGATATATGAAAGAACAAGATGCTTGATTTTCGATACGTATTGAATACGATGTGAAAACATAAATAGATTCGCTATGAGGTCTGTAGACAAACATTACAAAAAACCATGAATAAAATAAGTGTTCCCCAATTGGTAGTTCCTTTGTAAGGACAATTTGAAAAGGTTAAAAAAGCGTATTTTTGTGTGTTTTGGCGTACTCTGTACATATTTAAAAGTTATCGCTCATTTTATGCGCGTCCTTTTCAGGGTATGAAAAAACCTTTTTTTTTTCGCTGCTCCTACAAAACGTCAAATGTGCTTCTAAAATAAGGGATTTTGAGCAATTTCAGGCGTATTTTTTGGCTTACCCTGTACACATACGGACATTAGTACTGATATCAAAAATGTAGGTCGTTATGTGTTGAATCAGATCTGCAGAAACCATATTATCCTATCTTTAGTTTTGTCGTAAACGAGGGTTAAGTTTAGTAAAAACGGCCATTTTTTTAACAGCTCATTAGGGCCCCCTCTAACATGTTAAAATATTTAAAAAAAAACTAAACGAAACACATCTCCCATAAGAAAATGGCAGGGTTCTTAGAGTGTGTGTGTGCAACTTTGGAACTGATGCAAGTCTCGTGATTTCTGATGGAGTCGATACCATAAAATTCAAACCTGGATAAGTATTGGGGTTTGAAAGTTTAAATTTTCGTTTTTTTCCACCCAGGATCTTTTGATCTTTTGTTTTCAGATTCTTTTCGGTTGAAGTAACTGACTGTGAGGTTTTTTAACTTCTTCATGTTTCATAGGGTTGGGACCCTTCATTTATAATATTAAAAATTGACTATTATACCTAGGCAATTAAAAGTTAAATGTTTTGACGTGGTTCAAAACATAGAATTAAAAAATATTTCAATTGAGCCAGGAAAAACGCTTTACGTTATTTATTTTTTTTTCTTCTGTTATTTAGTTTTCCTCCCTAGTTGTTTTTAAACTATAAATTTGATACTGCACCGTATAAATACCTAGTTCTCTTTTTTGCCTCATTTTTTGTCGGGGCCGGGTCGGCCGGCCTGGCCGGTGGAACCAACCCTTACTTTTAGGTATATGCAACCTTCCCACCCGACCCAACGTCTGCCACATTACTTTTTCCTGCTACTAGCATTGACCTCTTCTCGATCTAGACAACAGGAGAAACGTAGTACCGCACATATAGGTATACCTAATTACCCCCTTGATTAAATCACACTAGGAAAATTGACAAGAACTGGCAATAATGCTTTCCTGCGAGGTTCTCTTTTTATTATTGCATGTAAGACTGATCATTTCCATAGCAGTAACATAAAATCAATATAGAAATCCACTGATTTTAATTTTATAGAAGCACACTTAGTTTAGAAGTACATACGCAGCTATATATTGGCCTTGGGGGAGAATATTCAACGCTATACCTACAGGGGTGGTCACAGTTTTTTTTAAAGAAGGGGGGCGGTCTAATAGGGAAAAATACTTACCTACTAATATTTAACAGCAAGGGCGGATCTATTCTCAATAGATTTGGCGCCACAGACAAAAATGTTCATAGAATTATACTAAAAATACATTTTTTTACGCGTTTTCTATGTTTTTGACAAAGAATTGATTAAAATTAAACTAAAATATTAACCGTCAATGATGTTATAACGCTGCAGGCGAAAATTTTTTGCACTTTAAACAGAAAACTCTTGGGTTGGATCAATTGCCGAGGAGAGATGGGATCTCGGGTGGGAATAAAATACAATTTTTACACGTTCTGAATACTGATGATGACAAAAAATTGGTTAAAATTAAAGGTACTAAAATTGTAACAATCAATGATGCTTTTTTACAATTTAACAAAAAACTATTTTTCTTAGTCTTGATCTCATTTAACCATAAGATACAATAATGTCCCAAGTTTGGCAAAATGTGTATCAATAATAACTTTGAAAAACTACAAAGAAAATACCTACTATTTTTTTTGTGGAAAACCAATGAAAATAATGTAATATTCAGGGTTAGCCATGGACAAGGCTTAAGGCGAAAGATCTACCGCGCATACCTGGCGCAGTCTGCTCACGCCCGCGCCCAGAGGATTTTTTCGCTCTGCGTTTTTTCCAGGCTAACTTGATCGCAGGGAGAGATTATCCATACGTCTTTTTTTCAAAAAATGCAACGGCGGGCCATTATAATAGAGACCTTTTGCACCTATAATTTGGATGCCTTTTTACTTTATCGCTTATTTCGAGCATGCGCAGTTACGAGGTAATAACGGAATCCCTTACTAACCGATAAAGTTTGACGTTGCCTGCGGGTGAATTCCGAATCCCTTATAATTGATATGGTTGCCGACAGTAAAACGTTGAGTAGAAAAACAAAATATTTAAATTGATTTTTTGAATGAAAATATGTTCTGTATTCTTTTTAATTGTAAAGATAAGTGTCAATTTTTGTTTAATCATTTTCTTTGGCTAGAATTTCGTAAGAAATGTAAAACGTTGACTCCCTGTCAAAAAAAACACTTCAAAACTCTTAAAAACTGAACTGAACTGAACTGGTTTGAAGAGACTGGACCTGGCAAAAATGTATGCCACATTTCATGAGGATCATTTTCAAATAATTTCTGACTATTGGAAACTCAGAAGATTTGAAAAGATCTTAAAGTCAATAAAATTTCATGTTTCGATGTTTTACAAGATTTCATTATGTTACACCAGACACATGAGGTTCAGCAAGCAAGATTTTTATGAGATTTTAAAAGATTTCACTAGTCTAAAAGAGGGGACGTTTTTAAAATATTTTACAAGATTTCATGAGAAATAGGGTAGAGGGTTGTAAAAATTTGACAAGATTATATAATTATTAAAGTGTAGAATATACACATGCAATCACAACCAGATTTGGCAAGAAAGAGATTTTTCAAGATTTCGTAAGTTTATATCAGGCACAGATTTCATGAGGTTTAGCAAGCAAGATTTGTGTAAGATTTTACTAGATTCCACAAGTCTAAAAGAAGGGGCGTTTTTACAAGATATCATAAGAAATAAGGTAAATGGTTGTGAAGATTTGACAAGATTATATAAGTATTTGACAAGCAAGATGAGAATTTAAAAATTTTTATGAGTACGTATAAACATAAATTAAAAATAATATATAATAAAGATCCAAATATCAAGATATTTTAAGAGATTTCGTAAATATATATCAGACACAGGAGATTTCATGAGATTTAGCAAGCAGGATTTGGATAAGAAGTTAAAAGTACAACTGAAGGGATGTTTCTAATAGATTTTACAAGATTTCATGAACACTAAAGTGAAGAGTCATGTCAAGTTTAGAAAATAGACACGCACCTTACTTTTTTGATAAGCAAGTTTTTCAATGAGAATAGAAAATATTTTATGAGTACCTATATAAAAGTAAATTAAACAAAACATATTATATATTAAAGCAGATTTGACTGGCAAGAAATTTTAAGAGATTTGACGAGTTATAAAAGAAGGAAGAGAAAGAGACAATTTTACCCAAACTTGTCAAAACCAGTGAAATCTTTGCAACTTGTTTCTCTTAAAATCTGCTTAAAACTGTTAAAAACATATGGATTTTCTCATGTAATCTTGTGAAATCTGATGGAAGGTGGGTCTTTTACAAACTGCTGAAACAATGAGTATTATCATAAAACATTGTGAAATCTTATTAATTTTCATTTAATTTTTTGTTAAAATCTGCTCAAAACTTAACAAAACCAGTGGAAGCAGAGCCTTTAAAATACTGGCGAAATCTTATCAACTCTTATCATAAATTCTTTTAAAAACTTTTTACTCCTAAAAACAAACGACAGCTCGCTAGTGCTCATTTATACGCGGTATTTTTGGCAGGGCTTGCACACAAGTGACACTCCCTCCACTCTTGCCGGTGGAATTTAGCGACATAAACTGACTATCCACTGTCGCAAAACATGTCGTCCACTGTCGCTTGGTGTCGCAAAACGTTTGTTTTTTGAGGTTAGATTTTTGTTTAAATAATAACACCATTCAACGACTAACCGGAATATGTTAATTGCTTGATTTCTTTGTCGTAAAGCAAAAAAAGAGACAAAAAAAGAGAATTCCCGCAGAAGGTACGTCTTAATATTATTTTACTTTCTTGTAATGTATATGTTATACTGTGTAATATTTATTTAATATTGACTGAAACAATATATGTGTAGGCCAATTTGTATAAACTATATATGAATCATATAAACTTTTAAATATATTATTAAAAAATCTTCTTGTAATGTATTATATTATGTAATATTTAATTAATACTGACTGGACAATACATAGTTCAATTTGTATAAACTACACCTCATTCCAAATTCTTCGGACCAATTTCAATATGGCGGATGAAAATTAATTAAACACTGAAGCTAAATGGAACTGTCATTGTTTCTAAAATGGTGGAAGGTTCTCGACGGGAGAGGAAACGCAACCTTAGGGGATCTTACCTTCAGACCTTCTCTGCCACCCTCTGGCCAAAAAACGAAAATCTCAGCTCGTCCGGATTTTTTTCGACCTTTATAAGGTCGCGATTCTTCAGAAACGACGACAGCTAATCTCACCCGTTACAACTTTGGAACGTGGCAATTCTTACTTATTAGCGACATAAAGCTATTTTTAACTCATCGCCGTATACGTATCCGCATCTAGCGAGAACCAAGCACATTAATTGGTCAGAAACCTGTACCACGTTCGAAAAGAGCAGATATATGCTAATCTAAGGTGTTCTTGAACGCGATAGGTGTTGAGATGCGTTAGGTATCACGTATCGTTACGGCACACGTATCATATCTCAGCACCTATTGTGTTCAGAAACACCTTAAATTAGCATATATCTGCTCTTTTCGAACGTGCTACAAGTTTCTGACCAATCAATGTGCTTGGTTCTCGCTAGATGCGGAAACGTATACCACGATGAGTTACAAATTGCTTTATGTCTCTATTGCCTCATTTAAAATAAAAACGTTGTAAAAGAAACTGCGTCATTTTTTGAACATTTTGTAAAGGAGGACGCACACGATCCATGGGAAATTTCGCATCAGTGAAAGTGCTTGACATTTTTATATGTTGTAAATATTGAAATTCCCAACAATGTTTAAATTACCCTAAATCTTGTAGGTCTTAAGGTTTTCGAGATATTTTTTTTTTTGAAGTTGCGGTTTTTGACTGGATTTTTACTACGAAATAAACCATATTTAGAATTTTGACAAATAAATTGACATCGTCATTTGGATTACGATTGCGGTCTGATGTATTCATCTCTTTTTGCGAAAGCATAAAGGAAACTTATACTTATATCTCCAAAACCAATTGACCAATTCATATGTTAGAGATTAACCGAAAGCGATTAATCCAGACAGGGTTAGTTAGTTTTAAATGCGGTTTTTTTGGATTTATAACTTTTTATCGTTTGTGAACGACTCGCGGCAGAACGTCTTCCCAGCAAAGCGGTCCCAGGCGAAATGTCTCCATAAAAGGTAAGTCTGCTGTACCGAACGTTTTAAATAAATTGGTAGAGTAGCTTTTATGATAAACTAAACTCCTTTGCCAAAAATCGGTTCATTATTTTACATTTAGCTCGACCTGATGAGGCTATGTGAGATAGGGCGTTCAAATAAGTGAATAGCTCATCCATGATGATTGATTCGTTTATTATAACGGTTACTTTACCGAAAATTCTGGAGATTCATTTATCCTCTATACTGTGTCCTAACAAAAAGGAAAGGAGTTTTTAATTCACATAATTTGCTTTTTTTTATATGGCTCACTCTCTATTTTTTCTACATACCATAATCATCATGACGGTAATGTATTTTACCTACGACCAACGAATACTCATTTACGGTTCTGAAATAATAATAAAGCTTAGACGTAAACCACAAGATGGCGTGACAAGTGATGAAACTTTATTTTATAAGAGCTCTAATTGACGCAAAAATGTGAGTTATTTGTAAATTATTTTTCTAATTTTTAAGACAATAAATATTTATTAAACGTAAATAAATCCAATATAATTTTAGTACCTAACCAAAAATATATTACGCATTTTTAAGAAAAAAAAAACTTATTTTTAAAAAGTCCCTTACCATATTTATTTTGATGTTTTAGATAGATCGTCATTAAAACTTCAAGTTATGAAGGTTGTTTACTTAAGAGAATTCGTGTTTGATATTTTTAATAATTTGTGATATTGGCCCATTCCCGTGCGACCTTTCCTACAAAATTCAAGAATCGGCACCACGGTCGCACTCACTTTAGGCGCTTAATTATCCCAAGTCAACTCGTATACCAGAGTCCAAAGTATGATAAATCCAGCCACCAAAGAGGTACAAATAAAAAGTCTGTATTATGTTCTATATATGCCATTGTTCTTCTGAACTTCTATTTATCCCATTTATTTAGTTTCCAAAAAGAATATTTTGGTGGTTGGGTCCTACGTTAGCAGTTATTTGTCATGTTTTGAGGTTGACAAAAGGGCGGACAATCATGTCAAATTAAAATCTTTCACCTGCCCAATATCTCAAAAATCATGGCATTGGTATTCTTATAAGCTATGTATGGTTTATTTTTTACTAAAAATATGGCCCCGAAGACCGCAACTTTAAAAAATCATATCTCGAAAACTTTAAGACCTACAAAATATAGGGTAATTTAAACATTGTTGGGAATTTCAATATCTACGACATATAAAAATTTCAAGCACTTTCACTGATGCGAATTTTCCCATGTATCGTGTGCGTCCTCCTTTAATATTTGAAAGACTAAATTGCTACTACGCGTACCAATACACGTGTGTCGAAAATTCTCAGCGTAAAAGGAAAGACAGAATTTGTGTGACTTTTCTGAACAGTGACAACGACATATTCCATGGCAATGTATAGCTTTGTATGTTAAAAGTTTTAAAGGTTTGTTTACACACAAAAACAAGCTTAATAAAATACATTGGTAAATAAAAAAAATTGGTGCTAGAAAGCACGGATTGTCACCATACAATCAATTATTTTATGTTAAAAGGAAATTAAAGTATCTCGAAAACTGTAGCTTTGAAAAATTTGAACCTTATAACAAAATTTTTGGGTAATATTTACGAAAAAAAAAATCTAAAAACCGCTGCTTTACTTTTCAAGTTATGATTTTTTTAATATATTTTAACGTATTTTCAAATAACTCGGAAACCAAAGCTTCCACGAATTTGGACTTGTATAACAAAATTTGTAGTCCATATTTTAAATATTTATGGCCCTTTTCCCCCTTCAACCTCCACCACCCTACCGAAAAGTTAATCAGTTTATGGTCAGCCGATGGAGGATTTTAGTTTAGTTTACCAAATTTAGTTAAAATCGATTAAGGCGTTCTTGAGTTATCGTGTATACAGACAGACAACAGACAACAGACCGACAGACAACTTTGTTTTTTCGTCGATTAAGGTGCTTTGGAACCTTTGTAACTCATTTCTGATAAAACTAAGAAAAGTTAAAATTTCACGATTGGTGCTGGAATGCACGGATAGTCCACCATACAATCAATTATTTTATGTTAAAAGGATATGAAAATATCTCGAAAACTATAGCTTTGCAAGATTTGAACCTTATGACAAAATTTTTGGGTAATATTTACGAAAACCAAAATTTGAAAACCGCATATCAATAGCTGCTTTACTTCTAAAGTTATGATTTTTTTTACATATTTTAACATTTTTTCAAATAACTCGGAAACTAAAGCTCCCACGAATTTGGACTTTATAACAAAATTTGTAGTCCATATTCATGTAAACTCAAATCTGAAAACCGTATATCGCTACTTGGTTTTGTTTCAAAGTTATAACTTTATAAATATTTTATCCCCCTTTTCCTCCCTTCAACTTCCCACCGCCCTACCCAAATTGTTATACCAAATTTCGTTAAAATCGATTAAGGCGTTTTTGAGTTATCGTGTATATAGACAGACAAGAGACCGACAGACAACTTTTTTTTCGTCGATTAAGATCTTTTGAAACCTGAGTTACTCATTTCTGATAAAAGAAAGGTCAAAATTTCACGATTTTAATAGTCCCCCATACCATATTGGTATGGTGAACTAAAAAGGATTCTTCAGAAAAACTGCGTACAAAAATTAAAATTGACATATTTTTTATTTACTGGAATAGTATTAAGAAACTAAATTTTAAGGAATATTAGCATATTGTGTTTCAAAATCACCATATTTCTTTAAGGGCGAGATTTTCTGACGGTTTTTGAACAAATCGCGACCTTAATGACGATTTGACTCTCTATTAAAAATTTAGGCATTAGATACTTTTAGCTATTTTTTAAACGCATCCGCTGTTGTGGTCACAACGTTACGTCTATCCCGACGTGCGCAATGAGTGCAGTCAGCTGTTCTACTCGCATCCACCATAAAATCGAGCCTCGTTCAAAACATGGCATAAACAAGTCAAACATACAGTGCCTTTTGGCTTTGATTTGAACGCGTCAGGTATAAATATACGAATACTGTTAAATATCAGCTAAATGTCCCTATTGAATCGATAGCGCTTGTAAAATAATTTTTAAACAAATGACCAATATTTTATCGTATGTTAATATTTTATCTTGCGATAACACCTCAGTTGCCAGTTAATCCTATGTTAAAATATATTTTCATAAAAAACATTAGTTTAGTGGTTTGTTTTTCAAAGGTAGTGTTGTAAAATAGTGTTTCAAATTAAATAATTCAAATCTCACAAGACCCCAATGGCAAATTTAGTCTCGGACAAAGACTGTAAAGAAATTCTCAAAAAATATTTAAAAGAAGAGGTGTATGAAATTGTAACCTTCAAAACCAAACCGTTCTTCCTCAAAAACGCAGATTCTTACGCTCTACATTTTATCCTAGAAATCCACGTTAACAACGCCAAAAATCTAAAAAAACATCGATTTTTTATCAAGAAAACCCTTGAAGAAGGTACCCTTAAGCACAAACTAGTAACATCTAGAAAGTCATTTGAAAAAGAAGAATTATTTTACAATAGTTTACTGCCAGAACTTCTTTCAAATGTTCAATCAACCGCAAGTTTTGGCCCCGAATTGTTTTTGCAAAAGGAAAAACACCTTCTTATCTTGGAGGATTTAACGATGAAATTTTTTATAAGAACAAAACGAGCTTACCCAATATTTCTTGAAAGAATTCATTTAAGTTTGACTCTAAGCCACCTAGCCAAATTCCACGCTTTTAGCTTAGCTATAAGGAAAGAAAGTTTAGAAAAGCATTTCGCACAATTTGAAAACCGTAATCAATCAGGTCACTCCCTCGCCAGTGAAGAAGACTCTCCGAATGAAAATTGGTTTAAAGCAAGTGTTAAAGGACTTGAAACCCTGCTAGTTTACGGAGTATTAAACGATTCTGAAAGGGAAAAAACAACTCGAAAATTTGCTGAGTACGTGCAAAAATGCAAAAATATTTTAAACACAAAAACTAACTTTTTCAAAGTTTTGTGCCATGGTCAACTACACACTAAAAATGTTCTCTTTAAATACGAAGGCTTAATTCCAAATCAATGCATATTTGTGGATTTTCAACAAATCATATATTTTTACCCTGCGTACGACGTTCTCTTGCTTATATTTCAAACAACACACCAGTTGTTTAGGCAACATTATTACACGTATCTTTTAAAGTATTATTATGAGCATTTGATGCAAGAATTGAATATTTTAAAAATCAAAAAGGATTTTAAATATGAAGAATTTTTAGAAACGGTGCGTTATGTGACGCCTTTGGTAAAGTTACAAGCGGCTCTGTACTTTCAAGAAAGCACTGGTAGTAAAGAATTTCATGCCAAACTTGAGAAACGACCCAAAATATTTCAAAAGTATTTTTTCCAAGACAAATCAGATGTTTCTTTGGAACTCTTAAGAAAAGATTCAAACTTTAGGATTATAATGAATGAGGTAGTAAATGAAATCCGTGAACTCTGCAACGTTTCGATCATTCACAGGGAAGAATGTTACAAAATTTTGGAAGATAAGCTTGATACCACAATCTATGAGCTAGAGAGCTACCATATTAATAAAGTAAAAGAAGACGAAAATCTGTATGTACTAGAAATACATGTTGTTTCTGAAGCTAAGGATTTATCTCTAAAATATAACATTTTACATGAGAACGGTAATTGGAATATTTTAGGAGAAATTAATAATTGTTAAGTATAAATATTTTTTTAATAAAGAGTACGTTATCCATTAAAAAAAAATGCAATTTTAGATATTTATTACACAAGCTGAATGGTCCCGTAGGACAAACAAAAAATATAAAAATTACGAGAAAATAAAACTTTAATTTAAACATCGAAAAATAAATCTTTGTAGATTTTCATAAGGTAAAAAACCTAATTTCAGTAATTTTTTTAGCGCACTTCGTATATTTAAAGCGGATATTTGATTAGCAATTGGTAACATTCTTAATTTTAATGGTTTTATATTAAGATTAGACCAATTTGCTCAAAAGAATTTGTTTAATTTATTTTAAGCAAGTAGAATATCGAAATCATACGATCATTTAAAAAAATATGTGTTTCTTTTAAATAAAGATACAAAGTCAAGAATAAAATATAAGAAAATCACCCAAACGGTTATCGTCAGACGTTCCAAGAAAAATTCAGATTTTAAATTTTAGAATGATGAGGTAATTTGATCAAATATTTTTAAAAAGTGGTTGTATAAAGCGACTAATTGAATAGTTTGTCACAATCACATGCTCTTTTGGATACGACTGAACAAATATTTATTTGTCACCAAAAAATATTTTTTGTCCTTAATTAAATCAATCCAACACAAATTTGCCTTTTATGCCATGTTTCGAACGCGGTCTGATTTTATGGTGAATGCGATAGTAAAACAGCTGACTGCTCTCGTTGCATTACGTCGAGATGGACGTAGCGTTGTGACCACAGCAACGCACGCAGTCAGCTATTCAGGCCTCGTTCGAAAAATGGCTTTGTTTTAACGCGTTAGGTATAAGTATGCGTTTAAAAAATAGCTAAAAGCATGATACACTTAATACGGCATGACAATGCGCATCTCGGCGTGACCTCACTTTGTGACTTCGATACCAACACATGTTCATGGAAAAGGTATTAATTTTCCTTAATGTACAGTTAATTTCAGATAAAATACGTACATGGAAATACAATACAACGTTTTTTCTTCGTGTAGATGCGCCGTTTCACACTATTTATTTTGCACCCGTCATATACCAATCATTATCAATAATTTTTGACTTTAGTCAAAATTACTGTTTCAAAATAGATCCGCAACTTTCGGCCTTTACGAAATCGCAGATAATAACTCGACTGCAAGATAGATGGTCAGTAAGAAGCCACTGTGGTCAGAATTTCGAAACGATCAATACCAAGAACATCAGTCTTTGGATCAAAAGCGGGGTACCGTTTTGCAAAATAAGGTGAGCACATAGGAACAATTTGCGAGAAAACCCGTTTTCCGCAGCTCTCAAAGCCATCAAAACAAATGGTTTTCCAGGTTCCCGATCTACAGCATGGAGATGAGTGAAAAATTCTGAACTTAAATGTCGCATTGCAGCAAAGACGCCTCTCTTGACAGAATAACAAAAACAAGCACTATTGATTATTGCTCTCAATCACGCTGCAGAGGATGAGGAATATTGGGAAAGGGTCATTTTTACTGATGAAAAAAATTTTAAATCTTCTTCGGATAGTATACCGCCCAACTTGAAGTCGGTTTGTGGGGTTGGACGTCTGCTAGAGGGTTAGGTGTTTACTGACAAATTAAAGGAAGATTTACCGCAGTTAGATATTTGATTAAAGATATAATCATTTGAGATTATATCCAAACAATGAAATAATTTTTCAGCAGGACAATTGTCCTGTTCACACAGCTAATGCTGTGCGTCGCTGGTTTCAAGACCAAAATATAGAAGTGCTGCTTTGACCATCGAACAGTTCCGACCTTAACCCCATCTAAAATATTTGGGGAAGATTAGTCAAAATAATATATGAACATAATTGGAGGCCCACAATGCCGAAGAACTTTTAAACGCTATACGTAATGCATGGAATTATGGTTTCTAACGTTGAAGAATATTGTCGAAATTTGGCTTATTCCATGCCACGTCGATTGGAAATGGTTATTGAAAAAAATGTAGCCGCCATTAAGTATTAGTTTTTCTTTGGTTTTCATCTTAATATTCCATGAAATTAAAATAATTTGTTTGTTTATGAAAACGCATGCATAAACAACTCTGTGTAGTTCGCTTTTGTCCACTAATTTGCCTGGCTCGTGACAAAGAGTTGTTCTTTAGCCTTGTTTAAAAATACTATTTCCTATTGCTAAGAAGTTTAATTTAGGTACTGACAAAATACTAAATAATCCTTCAAGAGTTACTTACACTTTTTAATAATTAGGTTAATTAAATTTTAAAAAAATCAAAGGTAAACTAGAACAATAATAGAAATATCTTAATTAGCAGGTAGTGCCCCAGGTGCATACTAAAAAGCTTAGGTATAGCTAAATACACTGGAAAAAAAACGTAGTTGAGTTTTTCATGCACGCATTTTATGTGAAACCAACTTTAATTTTGGGCCGCCGCGCGTTTAATGTGTTTAATGGTTGGCATGGGTTGACTTGCGTTTGTTTAAGTTGGGTTTAGTTCGTTTGGTTTAACAAATAAAAAAAAAATTTCGGACGTGGATTTGGGGTCTTAAGGTCTTAATTTTTTATAGAAAAGGAAAAATTAAGTACATTTTTTTTAATACTTTAATGCAAGTGGTTTGCAAAGTTAAAGACAAACACAAAGTATATATGCACCTAGCCCAAATTCAAACCCAACAAGCGTGCACATTTTTTACTACATAATTTGTTCCTTTCCGACTATATAAACACAGCAACTGTTTTTGACCATAGCTGCAACAGTTAGCTAAGTTCGTCATCTAAAGGAGACTTAAAGTTAACCTTTTTTTATTTATAAAACTGTTTAAAACCTTTAAAACTAATTTTTTAATAGATCTATAAAAAATAATTAAATATCTTTTATTAGGTCTTTTTGTTAAAGATAGAATTTACGTGATACACCCATTTATGAGCTATTAATGCAGTTTTCAAAATTAAAAGTTAGTACATTATAATCCTTTTAATCCCGCGGCGAAAGGGATTAAAATACACTTTAGTCACGAGGTTTATATCACAAAACTAACAATAGACCACTTAACGGTACTCTAGTTTCAAGATTGACAGCTCGTATTACTGATAGGTGTTGGCATTGTGGATTCACTCAAAATCTATTGTGCAATGCAAGTGTTGCTATGGACAAAACAAATGTCAGTCAGTTGTTGTTATCAAACGGCGTCACCAAACGGTGAGTCCAGAAAAATCATACAGCATTTTTTTTGAAAATGAACATTGAAGAGACCGCGGTAGAGGCCATCGCTAGCCTTCTTCCACAAAAATCTCGCGAAGTTTACAAGAAGCAGTTTCGTGATTACCGAAAATGGTGCGCTGAACAGCATGCAGAGAATTTTACGGATGAAAAGGTGCTCCTGGCATACTTCCTAGTCCTAGTCTAAGAATCTCAAGGCATCTTCTATATGGAGCCAATATTAGTAAATGTAAATGTATAGTCCAAGTTTTTGATGAGCGGACTGACGTCATTTTTTAGATCTCTATTTGATAAATTCTTTTAGACAACGACAATAAATATGTAAAAAAAGTCATGTTGATGATTGTTTCAACTGTTACTTCAAATTCACAACAACAAATTATTTGACATGCGAACTGTTGACAACAAAGAAACACGTTTCCAGAGGCAAAAATGATGTCAGTCCGCTCATCAAAAAATTGGACTACAAATATATATCATAATAAGTACTAGATTTAAGTAATGCCTATGCTAATTATTTTTTTCGTTCATACATTTTAACAAATAAATAAAATTTCAATAAAACTATTGTTTAATTTGGAAAAATTTACTTTAAATCCCCCAAGGATTAAAATTATTTTTAATCATTGAGGGATTAAAAGTGCCCCTTTTATCCCTAAAATGAGGGATTAAAAGTGCACTTTTAATCTCTAAAGTGAATAAAATAATTTTTCTTTACATGATTTTTTTCACCAAATTTTAAAAACAATACTAAACATTCAAGTTTTCTTCCTTTGTCATATTATAAAATAAACTATCTTTATTCTCTACTAGTGTCCTGGGATTTTCATATTCCACAATTCTCCCTGTATCCAATACCAAAACTTTATCGCAATCCAAAATAGAATTTAACCTATGAGCTATGGTAATCACTGTACACTTTTGGAAATTTTCTCTAATAACCTTTTGAATCACTATATCAGTTTCTGGATCGATATTAGCAGTTGGTTCATCTAGTACTATGATCTTCTGATTTCTTAATAAAGCTCTAGCTAAACAAAGCAATTGTTTTTGACCGGAACTAAAGTTTGCAGTGGTACTAGATATCACATCGTCTAAAGAAGGTATTGAGTGTGCAAGATTAACTTTTCTCAGCGCAGACCATATGTCTGGATCTATAAAACTATTTAGAGGGTCTAAATTTGTTCTTATGGATCCAGAAAATAATAAAGGATCTTGAGGGATAATAACAATGCTTGATCGTAGGAAATCAAGGCTTAAGTCTTTGGTGTTTTCACCGTCTATATAAATGTCTCCTGTGAAATTGTATAATCTGTACAGTGTAGAAATAATGCTGGATTTTCCAGTGCCAGTTCTTCCCACTATGGCGATTTTACTTTGCCCATCAATCTCGAAACTTATATTTTTTAAAACGGTATTTTCGTTGGTCCTATAAGTTAGAGACACATTACTGTACGTGATTCGCCCAGTTTTGGGCCAATCGTGGCAAACTTCGCCAGATTTATTTTCGAGGTCGACATCGGTGTACTCCATAACCCTTTCCACAGATGTCAGGGCGCTCTCGACCTCGGTCATCGTTTTGATTGTGTATTGTAAGATCATTGAAAGGGTCATTGCTTGCGATATTGCTAGACCAACGTCACCTGCTTCGGTTCCTGAAATATATTTAAGGATTAGAATATCCACTGACATAGAATGAATTTCATCAAAAATCAAGAACTCCCTCCTCCCAAAAAAAAACTGCCAAAGAGTCAGGAAGATACTATTACTGAGGGTAGAAGTAGTAGTAGTATAGGGGTGACCAGTGGGCCTGGCCTCTCTCCGGGCCTCCCTGTCTTCTTTACGAAGTTCAATAGGTCGACCTATTTGAGCGAGTGCAGCTCTTCTTCCTGTATCGTGGGAAATCTCCACTTCAGCTGCCTTGATTTGGCAGATGCATCGCACTCTGCTATCAAGTTCTGCGCCGATTCCTCTTCGAGCCCGCAAGCGGAACATACGGGATCTCCTGCTACTCTTATTTGTGTCAGATGTTTGTTCAGTCGATTGTGCTCAGTTAGCATCCCTGTCAGCAGTCCAATGTCCTTTTGGATCTTGCCTAAGAGTCATTTAGTTCTGGCTATTTTCGGCCCATCCACGAATAGCTTGGCTATCTGCACTTTGATTCTTGCCTCCAGGACGTCTTTAGTTCATTGTTCGCCCCCAAGCTCACTCTGTACCTGTTTCCTTGTTATTCCCAGAAGAGGTCCCAGTCCAACGTATTGGGTTTCGGTCTCTAGTCTGGCAAGTTCGTCCGCTTTCTCGTGCCCTGGTATTCCCTCATACACTGAGATCCACATCAGTGTTACCCAATTGTCTTGAGCCAGTGTTTGCAGTGCTTCAGCGCACTTCTCTACCAGACTACTGACTATTTTGGGTGCACTTAGAGCTCTGAGAGCAGCTTGGCTGTCAGAGCATATGTATATGTCCCTCCTGCCATTCCTGACCTCCGGTAGGGTTGCTGCCATGATAATGGCATATACCTCCGCTTGAAACACCGCCGTAGCGTGTTCTCCAAGTGAATAACTTTTCTGAACTTCTAGGCTTTTAGATTTAGAGCCATGTACCAGACCATCGCCTCTCTGCTTAATTCCGTTCGAAATTCGTCCCTTTTATCGAACCTCCATGGTTTAAGCGGTGCTTTCACTGGCAATCTTACTGAGGGTAAAGAAGATACATTAATGATTTTTTTACCTGTATCGAACAACATAAACTTAAAGATGATGGACATAACAAAAACCACCCCAAACACGTCTAAGATTAGCCCAAAAAATGCTCCCACAGTCTTGTTCATATGGCTGGCCGAGGTGTAGACGTCTTGGTGTCTGTCAAATTCAAGAATTAACATCTTTTCTTTGTTGAAAGCTCTTATAGTGACAAGACCTTCAAGAGTTGAGTTGAGGTAGCCCACTACTGGACTTCTCGCTAAAAATTACGTTTTAAATTATATATTTCGTTTATTTTATTCGATCAAATTAGGGCTTCCTTGAGGGGTATTGCAAGGCTTAAGTCCAAATTCTAGCAGGGAGCTCGTAAGATAGTTGATTTGATTTAAATATTTTTTTTGTTAATTTTGAACGGCTGATAGGTATCTCCAGAAATTTAAAAAGGCAGTTTCTAAAGAATAAATAAAAAATAAAAAATATAGCGGTTGTCCTATTTTTTACAAGTTAATCTTATTTTTATCTGTCGCATTAAGTGACCAAAAAAAAATTAATATACTAAAAGAAAATCCTTGATAATACGCTTTCGGTTTCATTTTAAAAACAAATATTAGATAATTAGTTCTTATGCTTTTATATAAAATCACCCTGAACTTAATTGTATACTGACTTGAGGCCTCCAACCTTCTAAGACTCCTCGTAGCAGGTAAACACATTCTTCTAATAAAGTACATTTTTATGAATAAAAATATAGTAGGAATAAAAAATTGCCAATTTACTGAAGCTATTAGTAAAACGACTCCGGCCACTGCAAAAATCAGCTAAAAAAGAAAAAAAAAAGTAATCAAAAATACATTTAGCTTTGTATCACAGATCCAACACAGAAAAAAAGTATATCAAACCAAGACACATTAAATTGTCTTCATAAAAAAAACAATTTCCTTGAAATATTTTGTTCTCTTATTACAACATTCACTTTTTTACTTCAAGAAAATCGTAAAAAAGAAGAAAATAAACAATTCTTTTAACGTAAAATAAGTGATTATTATAATAGGAAAATGGTTGTCTCCAGTCACTGAAATATTCCAAAAAAATATTTTTTTTTTACTTTAAGGTGATATTGCTTTCGTGCATTTCGCTTGACTCGAGATATTTTTTCTGTGAAGATACATAGACACCTACTAAATTAACAACTACATTTATGTCATTTGACAGCTGTCATTGAGCAGAATGTCAAACAAATACTAGCCTATGTTTTAACACAGATCACAACCTTTCTTTTTACGAAATTTCATCCAAATAGGTGCAGCCGTTTTTTCGTGATTTAGGTGCAAACATACATACACACAAACTTTCGCGTTGTAGTAATATTAATTGATGATTTTGATTTAGGCCCTTCATTAGGTATTCCAGTAGAAATATATTCGTATATATCGAGCTTTATGTTGTGACATATTTAAAAAAAATTGGTACTAGAAAGCACAGATAGTTCACCATTCAATCAATTATTTTATGTGGAATGGAAAGAAAATATCTCGAAAACTGTAGCTTTGAAAGATTTGAACCTTATAACAAAATTTTTGAGTAATATTTACGAAAACAAAAATCTGAAAACCTTATATCAATAGCCCATTTACTTGTAAATTAATATATTTTAACGTTTTTTTCAAATAACTCGGAAACTAAAGCTCCCATGAATTTGGACTTTATAATAAAATTTGTAGTCCATATTCATGGAAAATTAAATCTGAAAACCGTATATCGCTACTTGCTTTTGTTCCAAAGGCAAATATTGGATGGATATTTAGGCTCTTCTTAAGGCAAGCATAAGTTAATTAAAGCAAATCGAAGTAATAGCTAGGGCAAGTAAAGAGACTCTTTAAATCAATCATTGTTATAGTTAATCCAACACGAAATTCATACTTCAACCATCAAAAAAATTTACTTGAATTAAACAAATAGTATCCTTTATTCGACCAAATTGCCTGATTGGAAGAATAATAGCTTTTATACTTAATCCAACGCAATTTGTGATCAAACTAAGAATAAGAATTCCTTAAATCATGGAATCCTATCTTTGATCCAAATACTTAATATAACCTAAATTTAACCTAACCTAAACTAATATACACCTTGAGCTCCCCTTTTCATATTTAATAGGAAATTGTTCTCGTTTAGTACTTATTTGTTGGCGGAATCTGTGGGAGAGATGTTATTTTATGAGATATAATGCGCCTTTTTTGGCAGAAATCATAAAACTTATTAGTATAATAAAATTAAAAAAAAAACACAGACCCGTTTTTAAAAAAACTTACAAATTGTTATAGGTATTTATTAAGTTAGTTATATATTTTTTAATTGTACAAGTTTTCTTAAAACAAGTTTTGTGCTATTAATGTAAGTTTAATAACTACTAATTTAAAAACACTTATTCTTGAAATTTAAAAATAAGTAAATATTTGTTAGAAGTATTAAATAACTCAGACAGCAAAGTACCGTACCAGGTACGTACCTCGTAAATAACCTTCGATCGAAAAGTACTTAACTCTGGTTACGTTACGTACTTTGTATATTTTTTGGGAGACCTATAAGAGACGTGAATTCGACGTAAAATGTACAATATACGTACGGGGTACATGCAGTGAATGCCTTTGGAGGACGTAGGACATAAATAAAAAAAATCAATATTTTTCTTGCCTGAAGTGACGATAATAAGGCCCGAGAATTCAACTAAAGATAATGATAATGATAATGAAAAAAACTTCTTCAAAAGGTTGCGTTAGTTGTGAGAGAAATATTACGTAAATGAACTCCGGGTCCAATTCACCTAGTAAGTACGTACAAAAAAGTCACAAAAATAACGTAAAAATACGTTTTTGTTGTACGTACATTTTAGACACATTATTGTACTTTTTTTTGGAGGTGTAGGTTTATGGGTTAAGGGATCTTATTAATGAAACGTCCTTCTTTTGGAATACCAACGTTTCGCAAAATTTATTTGCTTCTTCAGGGCTCTAAAATTGAATGTACAATAAAAATAGTGTGGATTTGAAAGATTTTAGAGAGTTTTATAAAAAAATGTTATTATACAACCAGCAAAAGTTTAAAAAGTAAAACGTGAAATTTTTTATTTTTTAGTATAAGTCAGAGAAGTTTGTAAAATTGAATGTACAATAAAAGCAGTGGATTTAAAAAAAATTTTGTTAAAACAAAAAAAAGTTATTATACAACCAGCAAAGTTTAAAAAGTAAAACGTAAATTTTTTTTAATTTTTTTTAGTATAAGTTTGAGAAGACAAAAAATAAACATACAACAATAACAACAATCAAATGTAACGTCATCCTTTGGTGCCTTTTTACCAAAGGATGACGTTTATTAGCAATAAAATAGGCATATGGAATGTTGGTCTGTTTTTTATTTTTTGTGTTTTTTCCTCACATTTTTTACATTTGATTGTTGTTATTGTTGTATGTTTAAATTTTTGCTGAAGAAGGAAATAAATTTTGCTAAATGTTGGCATTCCAAAAAAAGGATGTTTTATTAATAAGATCCCTCAACATTATTGTACGTTTTACCGTACGTTCCTTGTAGATCCCTGGACGTGTATTCTTGAAAGTCATACGATCCGGTCTTTCTATCGCATAGGATCGATCACCTCCCATGGTCAAAAAGCAGTTTAGGAAGCAATACATTCGAAAAAAACTCCTTATTGCGCAAGTGTCACTAGATTTGACGCTGTTCCCCTGGACCATGCGATCTGGAACGTATGATTTTCATGAGATACGTAAGATCGGATCATCGCTCAAGACTATAACGTTTTCGTCCCATATGATTATTCGTCATAGATCTATGCCGCTCCCTGTTCAAGAATACACGTCCTGGAAGTAGAGACGAAAAATGGACGTGAAATATACGTCCTTGGGACGAATGTGCTGTCTGGGAAGACTAGAGAAGAATAATATTTTTGCTCCAATCATAATTTTTTAAATACAGGGTTATTCATAAATACAGAATAATTTCAGTGCGCTTTCCGTAAAAGTCAAAGTCAAACTGTAGATATTGCTTTTATAGTTGAGCCAGCTAAACAGAATATAAACTATACTATGTAATACTATATTTTTAAAACAAAATTTAACTAAATAAAAAGAAGTTAAAAAACTTCCGAATCAGTTACTTCAACTGAAAAGAATCTAAAAACAAAAGAAGATCTTGGGTGGAAAAAACGAAAATTCAAAATTGCATGAGTATCCCGCAAGGAACACACAAAGCACCAAAGCAAAAAGAGAAATGATCGAATGATGTTTCGCCTTGGGCAACCAGCGTAGGCTCATCAGTGGTTCCACTGGTCACCCTCCCCAAATATCATTCAACACCATCAAACACTTTGATTTTCAAATTTGAATCCTTGTGGGATACTTATCCAAGTTTGAATTTTCGTTTTTTTTCCACCCAAGATGTTTTGATCTTTTGTTTTTACGTATGTTATTGGTTTCCGTATGAAAAAAATAGTGAAATACCTAAAACATAGAAAACAACAAACGAACAAAACGCAGTATAGTTTTAGGTGTAAAGTTTTAATTTGCGTATTTTGCTGGGTGATTTTTTTTGCCAAATACCTGGGGTCTCGTGGGTGAGGTTAATTACCTCCATTACCTTCCCCCCCTTGTATACGCCAGTGTTTGCCACTTACCCTGAAAATCTCCATAATCAAAAACGGCAAATATTCATCAATCATGTGAAAATCTTTTGACAGTCTATTAATAATATTTCCAATGTAATGATTGTCAAAAAAGTACATGCAGGAATTGATAATCGCCATTATCATCGCCTTGTGCAACCTTCTGGCCGCCTGCATCGAAAAATAAAGGCTAGCGTAGTTTCTTATCACCGCTAGGAAAAAGGATGAAATTATAACGACTGAGTAAATGTTTAGGAGGTGTTTTCTTTCTTTAAACGCTGTCGCGTAATCCTCAGTATCTGTTTGATTGTTAGTGATCAAGTTAGTGATTTGTGGTTCCAAATTGACCCTGAAAATATCAAACAACTAAAAATAAGAAACAAATGAACTAGAAGTAAAGAAAACCTATATTCTACTATCTATCTACTGTTCTTGGTATCAACTTTTTTAATGTGAAGAAGGCACTTTTGTATGAAAACATTATACTGTTTTATACAGGGTCCCTAAGATTTTCCTTAGGGATAGGATTTCAATAAATCAAACAGAAATGGCATAGAAAGTTCTGCGTGCACAAAAGAAACAGGTATATTGAGCAATGGTGCCAGTTTGTTATTATCTCCGGACTGCTTTCATCAGAAAAAATTGTCGCCACTCTTTCATTGTGAGCATAAATCATAGTTGCAATAATAATCGTTGAAAAGATGTCTGCAAATTCCGCTAGATGGCGGCCACACCATGAGATGATCGAGGAAAAACTGGGATTCACAGGCATTGCATTTTTATTTCCTTTCGAATCGCTTCAGTTTCGTAAATTTTGTGTTTTTAAAATTTCGTATACTCGAGAAGAAAAGATTTTTATTATTAAAAACTACATAAAAAGTGACAGTGCGGACGAGGTCATTGGGCTTTTTGTTTTTGCGTTTCCAGATCGACCGGTTCCTGTGGCTCAAACTGTCTACAACATTTATCATCGTTTTGAAAGGTACGGGTGCATAAATGGTTGTAGAAAGTGTTACCACGACGGCGAAATACCAGAGTATCCCGTTCTTCCACACAGGGTGGAAAGAGACGAAATGGTATGCGCTTACGTTGAGGCACATGAACCATGTTCGACGAAACCGATTGCGGAGGCACTGGATATTCCCAAGAGTACTTGCCAATGGATCCTAAAAAAATACGGCAACAAGTCGTTTAAGATTGGGAAGTCGCAGGAATTGCAACCAGGTGATTATTTTCGACGGTTAGATTATTGTGAGGTTATGAGGGATAAATGTGACAGGAACGAAAATTTCCTATCAAAAGTTTTGTTTAGTGACGAGAAGACATTTAAACTTCATAGCTCTCACAATCCACAAACTAGCCGCTATTGGTCCCGCGAAAATAAACATCTGCACGCAAGTGTTAGAACGCAACATGCTCAAAAATTCAATGTTTGGAGCGGTATTGTCGGGGATCACATTATTGGACCCTTTTTCATTGAATGGAATTTTAATAGCCAAAAATATGTTGATCTTCTCCAACACCAGGTTTTACTACGGTTGAGGGAACTCAACATAAATTTGGACGAATTATGGTTTCAGCATGATGGCTGTTCATCCCACAATTCACGCCAGGCTACCTTCGTCAGGTATTTGGTGATAAAATTATTTCCACGTATGGAAATATCCGATGGCCTCCTCGATCACCAGATCTTGCGCCAAATGACTTTTTCCTATGGGGTTGTTGGCACGACAAAATTTTCCAACACCCTCACTTACGGCCTACGACTATACAGGAGTTGAGGGCGAAAATTTTGGAGGCGGACAACTCTATCACCCCTGAAATGTTGGCTGCTACGCGCCAAGAGTTTTACATTAGATTGGGATATTGTGAGACTCAAGAAGGGGACAGATTTGAACATCTAATCTAATTAACTTGCTTAAAGGAGGCTGCAGGGTCCATTATTTACGAAACTGAGCGATAAACTCGTGAGGTTCATTCTGTTCTACTAGTGACATCTATCCGGAAACGGCCAAACCATGCAGCTAGCACTAGCAGCCAAAGAAATCAATAAACGGCGCTGTTTTTCCTGCAGAGCTTTTTGCTTGCGATATTATTGATTTTAAATAAAGCTGGCCCTACACTACATTTGATATTTTCGAGGTGTTTTATGACATGATCTTGAAACATGTAGCGAACCAATTCTTCAAAACTAGCAGGAGGGTAAAAGCGAAAAATAAGGGGCTGCCAATATTTGTAACACCCAAAAAGGGGTGAAAAGATTTATTTTGCTCTGTTTCTTTACAAAAAACGTTTTTTTTACGAAAAACTTGAGCTCTGCCACTTTTTTTATTTTTTTCTTCAACTTTCTCGAAATTTTCGTCATACTGTAGAAAAAAATTATTTCCCCCATGGTCATATTCTACTTTTATTCGAAAAAATTTAGAAACAGATCAGTTTTCCTAAAATGGGGGATCTTGGTTTCGAGTGACAAGATAAAGGGCGCCGCAGGCAAAAACTTTTCAATTAAATTATCCGAACGCAAAAATGTTAGAAATACAAAGCACGAAATAAAAATGGCGCCGCTTACAATTTTTTTTCAAAAATTACGTAATTTCGGGAACGCAAAGAAATAGGTCTAAAGAGTATATTAATAATTTACAGGGGCCGTGCACAAATTACGTAATGGTCATAGGGGGGAGGGAAACGTTACGTAGGGGGGAGGGGGGGTTTTCGACAGCGTTTGCATTTGTGTGAAACTAAGAAAATTTGGAATGAAAATAAGTGAAAAGTTTTGTTTTGGGGGGGGGGGGTAGTGGTCTTGAAATCGTTACGTAATATTAGGGGAGTGGCGTGCCAAACCGTTACAAAACATTACATAGGGAGGGGGTCAAAAATTGGTAAAATCACCGTTACGTAATTTGTGCACGGCCCCACATCTGACTGTTCCTCCTTTTTGATTTCGAATCAAAGTGCAAAACCCGGGTTGGACGTTCGAAGGCGTCAACCCGTCCTATTTGCTTGATAAAGTTTCTACGGAAATATCTCAGTCGATTTTTCCGGCCGTGTATGAACGCTTTAGGTTAGGCATTTACATGTATCTCAGTCCCCAGCCTGTAACCAGTGCGTAAGGACAATGGTTACAAAATGAAAAGCCGAAAAATATTTTTTCTTTCTACGATATCTTTCATCAGTTTGGTATTAAAGTCGAGCAAAAACAATTTTTATTCCAGTCCTAAAGGTATGAAAATGGAAAACATTAGAAAACAACAACCTGGAATGGATTTACTACGTGTAAGATGTAGTGACAACATCGCCCCATGCCCATCCTTTTCTGCCTAATGTGCTTTTCCGTTTGTCTGCGTCTTATACACGGCTGCTTGGCCCCCTAAGGATTTGCTTGTATACAACTCTTATACTTTCCTTCTTCGCCTAAGAATTTGTGACAAAGAATATTACTTTTAAGTCTAGTTTTACGATTCTTTTATCGTTTATCAGTTTTCATGAAAGGAACCCGCTCACTTAGCATTGCCACTGGTTTTCGGTTGGAATGGGCTGGGCGTTTGATATGTACGTACTGTATTTTCCACCCGAAATTTATCCACATTGATTGACGTCAACTGTCAACGAGACTTTTAGTCTGGCGATTATTTTTTTGTTTCTCCCTAGATTTTTGGCCACACTGATCACAGTATGGACAAGGCCTCATTCAGAAAATTTTCGATTTCGATTCGTTTAGTTTAAATTTTATCGTGAGTTGATTGTAATAGAAAGTTTTTGAACCATTTTTTTTCCATTTTGTTATTGTTATCGTAAGACAATTGATCATAGTGTACTAGATATGGCAAAGGCCGCAAGTGTTGATCCAATACATAAACGTAAATAGTGCGAACTCTACACATCATAGAAGGGACTGGTTATGAAATCTCAAATGAATGAAATAATATGGTAATGTTAGGCATGTCCTGGTGGGAAGAAAACGCCTAGTTTGTCCGATTACACCCAAAATTTTTGATCAGATTTTAAAAGATGGACGATTTTTGGTCATGTTTTGCTAACCAATTTTAACTGACTTATCCACATCCGATTGTCTTCAAATTTGGTATGCGTTTATAGTTCCGGTGACAATACAATAATATGGTATTATCAAGTACCTACCTCCCCCTAACGAGGAAAGTGGAGGGGAAAAATATTTAGCTTGTCCGATTTCAACCAAAATTGGTATACGGGGGTTTCATAGTTCACGAATTTTTGATCAGAATTGAAAATTGAAAAATTAAATATGACGAATTCAAGATGGACGATTTTTGTTCATGTTTTGCCAACAAATTTTAACTGACTTATACACATCCGATTGTCTTCAAATTTGGTGTGCGTTTATAGTTCCCATGACAATACAATAATATGGTATTATCAGGTACCCACCTCCCCTAACGAGGGAAGTAGAGGGGGAAAAAGATTTATTTTGTTGAAAATTTCAATATGGCGGATTCAAAATGGACGATTTAGGGTACAAATCTAAAAATTAAAAAATTATTTTATTTAAAAAAAAGCTTTACAAATACAAGCTTTTATAAAAATATAAAGGTCACTAAAAAGTAGAAAATAATTTTTAGCATTCTGATATCATAATAATCAAAGCGATGGCCGTAAATTAGTTCGGATAGGGTTGAATATACTTACCCTTGCATTTCTCTGCATTATAGTGAATTCAGATTCTTGCGAACAATCATATAATCAATAACATACATTTTTCGAGTCAACATGACCAAACTTTATATTTTTATATAAAAGCTTGTATTTGAAATGCTTTTTTTATATAAAATGATTTTGTAATTTTTGGATTTGTACTCCAAATGGTCCATTTTGAACCCGCTATATTGATAGTTTCAAATCTGAGCAAAAATTCATAATCCTCTTCTCTAAGAATCTCTGTATGCCAATTTTGATTAAAATTGAACAAACTAAATATTTTTCTCCCTCCACTTCCCTTGTTAGGGGGAGGCGGGTATTATTGTATTGTCATATATGTATGCGTATAAGTCAGTTAAAATTGGTTAGCAAAACATAAACAAAAATCGTTTATCTTGAATCCGCCATATTGAATTTTAAAAATCTGATTAAAAATTCGTATTTCTTACACCAAAAAACCCTGTATACCAATTTTGCTTGAAATCGGACAAACTTAGGTGTTTTCCCCCCTCCAATTCTCTCGTGGGGGGGAAGGAGTGCCTAAAATACCAAGTTATTGTATTGTTACCGGAGTTTTAAACGCATACCAAATTTGAAGACAGTCGGATGTGTATAAAACAAAAAATTGTTTATCTTGAATCCGCCATTTTTGAATTTTCAAAATCTGATCAAAAAATTCGTATTCCCTATCCTCAAAAACCTTCGTATACCAATTTTGGTTAACATCGTAGGGAGAGAGGGTGCCTAATAATACCAAGTTATTGTATTGTTACCGGAACTTTAACCGCATACCAAATTTGACTTCAGGCGGATGTGTATAAGTCAGTTAAAGTTGGTTAGTAAAACACGATTAAAAATTGTTCCTCTATCCTTATCTCTAAAAACCTCCGTATACCAATTTTGGTTGACATCGAACAAACTTCCCAGTAAAGACACTTGTGACTTTAACCTAATATTTATATAAATCTAAGGTTCATATATTTATATAAATCCAAGGTTCATATATTTATGTAAAATATTTTACATCATATTTACGTAAATCTAACATAAAAATATTTTTATAAAAAAAAATTATGTAAACATTATGTCCAAACTTTGACTGTAAATTTAAGTCATCATAAGCAAAGTTAGTTTTACGTAAATAATATGACTATAAATAAATTCTTAAAATATACGTAAATATTACGTAAATAGTGGGACCTTAATTTTACATAAAAAATATTACATACCCATTATATAAAAAAAATTAAGTAATCTAATTTACGTAAACGTTACATAAAATTATTTACCTTTAATGAAAGCAATAAAATTTTACATAATTATTACAATTTTGAATTTTACATAAATATTATGAAACAATGTGAACTTTAAGTTTACATGTAAAATTTTTAGCAATTATGTCATCTAATTTATGTAATTTCCATGTAAAGTTATTTACGTCAAACTAAAGTTCTAAATTTTACATTATTATTATATAGTCAATTGAACCGCAGGTTTACATTTTAAATGTTGCATAACTATTATATAAAACATTTTATGTAATATTTATATCGTCTAAAATGAAAGAAATTACCAGTGCTTAATAGTTTCTTCCTAGTAGGTAGAGATGGCGCTATTGTCACTATGTGGCCTGTACAGTGGATGATATATTATATATATAAAGATTACATACATGGCATTATGCAGCGTTTTCGCACATTAATGGAACCCAAATTTTACCTTATTAATAAATAATTGTGACCTCTATGTTACCTAATTTACACAACAAGGCAAACCTGTTATGTAACATGGATGTAATATTTATGTAAAAGTTATGTCATTTTATTTACATCACATTTATGTAACAATTAGCTGGGCTTTGCGCATGGCATTATGCAGAGTTTTCGCACCTTAATGTAACTTAAATTTTACCTTATTGTGACCTCTGAGTGACCTTAAATTTACGTAACAAGGTTAATCTGTTATATAAGTTTTACGTAATTTCTACATAATGGTGTTTACTGGGTTAGGTGTTTTTCCCCCTCCAATCCCCTCGTAGGGGTGGAGGGTGATGTCTAATAACACTATATAATTGTATTGTTACCCGAACTATAAAAGCATACTAAATTTAAGGACAATCGGATGTGTATAAGTCAGTTAAAATTGGTTAGCAAAACGTGACCAAAAATCGTCCATCTTGAATCCAGCATATTGAATTTTCAAAATCTGATCAAAAATTCATATTCCTTATCCCCAGAAACCCCCGTATACCAATTTTGGTTGAAATCGGACAAACTTGGCCGTTTCCCCCCTCCAGAGGGGGTGCCTAATAATGCCATATTATTTGAATTCAATCGGACATCTAGAGGTTAGTCAATTTGATCCGAACATATAAAAATACATGCATAGAGGTGAAGTCAAATAAAAGCTTGTAATAAAAAATACGCAAAATTTAAAGCCGGTCCAGCATTTTTAAACGTCTATTGAATTTGAATTCATTATTTTTTGGGTGACTTCGCTCACCAGTCTGGGTCTCTCTCAGGCATATTGGGTCTGCATTGCGTTTTCTTTGTTATGTTCGGTCTACAAATAAAAACGAATATCATGGCCGCCTTAACAGGCATATTAGATAATAATATATTTTTCATCCATGGCATCTTGCTGTTTCCCTCTGGTGCATTTGATTGATATAAAAGCGTAATATAAGGGGTTATTCGGAGTGATTTAAAGTTAGCAGTGTAGTTATAATGCCGATTACCAAAACCTAGGGTGTTTAATCTTGGCAACTTAAAAATCTGGTTTTTGTTCTATGGAAAGTGAGGTTATGTTTTGTCTAAATAAAAATGGAATGCACTGTTCTGATCCCCCATCGACGTTAATACGTCGATGGTTCTCCCTGATCAACGTTTAAATAGACGTCTTTTTGATCCGACCCACGGTTTCAGAGATATAGGTGTTGAAAGTTGAAGGTTTCAGATTTTAGGGATCGTCGAAATATTTTTTATTTTTTGATATGTTATAGAAAAAACTTTGGAGAAAAAAAGATAAGCTCATCACACTTTGTGAAAAACGCCAGTGAACCTGAAAAATGCTCGGGTTATTGTCTCCATTTCTACTATGTATATGTGTATGCCATGTTAGAGACGAGAAGGTTCAGCCGATTTTGCCAAAAGTGGTAGTTACCGCTGGAGTGCTCTGGGTCTTAGAGGTACTATATGTCATATATTGTTCAAGAATAATATAGGTGCAAATAAATTGGCTACTGTGGGAGTTTACTTTTAACAAACCAAGAATTCAATTATCTAATTGCTTAAGTTGGCAATTTTTCTACTTTGAAGAAGATACTTTTGTACGACCAAAATTATAGTGTTGCATGCAACTCGAATTTTCCTTCTTTACTCGAAAATCTGTGATAAAAGAATAACATTTTTGAGCGTAGTTTTAGGCTTTTTTTTGTTTCAAAATTTTCATTAAATTTGGGGCTAGATAGTTAATTGAATATTGTCAATTGATAGACAGATTCTTTGGGGTTAAGTTTTAACAAAACAATAATGTATTCAGTGTATCAACTGTTTTAGGTTGGAAACCCTTTTGCTGTGATGAAGGGACTTTTGTACGACCAACATTCTATAGTGTTGTATAGAACTCTAATTATGTCCTTCTTTACTTAAAAATATACAAGAAAGTAAAGTATGGGCCTATCTATCAATTTTTAATAAATTTGGGATTTGAAAACAAGTTTTTGAGTAAACAACTACTCTCAAGAAGGAATTTTTGTATATAGTAGTGTCATCAATTACTATATGCAGACTTAATTTTATGGAGTCTTAAAATAAATTTGTATTCAGTCTATATTTAATTACCAAAAACAGTAACCTCTTATCCGTTATAAATTCTAACTGCTAAAAAATAAGTTTCCTTTCCCTAAATTTTTTTAATACACAGTAATTTTTTCAAACGAAAAATACCAAACCGTTTGGAATTTCTAGAAAGTGGTTTTTACATAAACCTACCAAATTTTATTGGGTCATCTCTTTACTTTTAGCTGTGGTACTTATTAAAACTATAGCTAACTGCTTTAATAAATATTTTACCAACGTAGCCGCTGATTTAGCAAAAAAATAACAATCAACGAAAAAATAACATTTACAGAAACAAAAATATCAAATAAGTTAAAAATAGTACCCACAACCAATCAAGAGGTAATAAAAACAATAAAAACACTAAAACCTAAAAAATCACCTGGGAAAGATGGGCTAACATCAAAAACTTTAAAAGAAATTTGTGACTTTATCGTGGATCCACTAACATTTATCATCAATAAATCAATTAGTGATAGTGTTTATCCCGATGTTTTTAAAGCAGCTACCATAAAGCCACTATTTAAATCTGGAAATCCTACAGACGTTAAAAACTATCGACCAATCTCTTTGATCAGTAATCTATCCAAAGTATATGAAAAAATCTTAAAAGAACGTATCATACAACATCTGGATGCAAACAACATATTGTCCAAAAATCAATATGGTTTCCGAAAAGGCAGATCAACAGACGATGCACTGGCGGACTTTATTTCAAGAGTATACGAAACAGTAGATAAAAGTACTCCGTCAATATGCATTTTTGTTGATCTAGCCAAGGCATTTGATACGATATCTCATAAACTGATGATAGACAAACTTGGAAATATTGGGTTTGATCAAATCGCGATAAAACTACTTCAGAGATATCTGGACAAAAGAGAGCAGTCAGTGGAAGTAAATGGAGTCCTCAGTGATCCCTTAACAGTGACCTGCGGCGTTCCTCAGGGAACTGTCCTCGGCCCTATATTGTTTAATATATATATAAATGATCTATACCAGGTTGACAGTAGGGCCGAGTTGACAAGTTTTGCTGATGACGCTGGGGTTCAGTATAAGGCCGACACGTGGGAGGGCCTCTACAATTTAATAGTTGATGACTTTCCCAAGATAATACAGTGGTTTAATAATAATCTCTTGAGTATAAACTTCAAAAAAACATTATTTATGCCTTTTAGCAGTTACACAAATGGTTTGCCAGATTATAAAACATTTACTTTTCAAGTTGGCTCTGAACAGGTTAAAATCGAACAGAGTACAAGTTTTAAATACTTAGGTGTCTACGTGGATAGTCATCTTAAATGGGATTTTCACGTAGACTATGTAACTAAAAAACTCAGATCCCTTTTATCACTTTTTCGTTTTTATAGAAAAATATTTTCCTTACAGCAAATGCTGGTTTTGTACTATGCATTGGCACAATCACATTTGACTTATGGCTTAATTGTATGGGGAGGGGTTACAAAAACTTAGATTTTGTTCAAAAGTGGCTTCTCAAAATTATATTTCTAACAGACTTTTTTTTTTTAAAATTATTGTTCAAAGCACTCAACATAACTATAACACAAGACACAAACAAAACTCGGCGGTCAAACCACATATGAAAAAAACCATTGGTCAACGGTGTTTTCTTTATTTAAGCACAAATGTGTACGAAAAAATTGCCTTTTATTTATGAACCTGTTTTTAATTTTCAAAAAAGAAATTAAAAAAATGTTAATATCGACTGATAATCGAAATAAAATTTATCAAATTCTTGACGAAAAAAATATCTACGTTACTTAGTATTTTTTCCTTCATTTTTCGCTAAGCGTTGTTATTTATTCTTTAATTTATATTTAGCCATTCTTCAACCTTCTAATTAGCAGGTTTATTATTATAGAAATAAGTAGGGCTGTGGTATAAATTTAAAACTATTGATACCTAGGTTTTTATTTTCTTGCATTAGTAGGTATAAATTATGTACGTTTAGTTACTTAGACTCACGCGCGAGATTACTCTTGTTGGTAAGTGTATTTATTGTTATAGTTTTATATTATATTGATGTAAGCATTGTATTTTTTTGCAATAAATGCTATATAATAATAATAATAATAATAATTTTAACTTACCACTGACTGATTAGTTTATCTGACAAACTCAAAGCCAGTTGTGCCAGCAAAAACCCAAGGAATAGAATCAAAAAGGAGCCAATGCCACCCAAATATTTAAAATATTTTATATAGACGCTCCAAGACACGTCGCCATCTTTACTTTGTTCCTGATACACATTTCTGTTCACTTCGTACTTATCAAAATTTGCTAAAAGGTTACTTGACTCGTCAATATTTTCGTCAATTTCCGTTTCTTTAACTAAGTCATCAAGTTTGCCTTCACTACTAGCAAGTTCATTGTGATCATCAGCTTCGTCTATGTAGTAGGTGATTCTTTTATCTAGACTATCTTTTTGTTGGTCTAGATCTAAGGTGGTACCTTAAATCATAATAAATAATTAAAAGTAGGCAAGCTTTACAAACAGAGATAGCTTTTCTGATATATAGACTAATCCAAAATGACCTAAAACTTTAAAAAGCGTCTTGCCAACCATGCGAAATATCAAGATGGCCAAAATTCAATTGCCAATGAACCGCTGGAATGCGCATGCCTCAGCGAAAAGTGCGCTCAACAGAGAAATAAGGTGGGCGAAATTACAAACTCGCGCAGACTCAGATCGAGCCTCCATTGGTATATTCATTCGAAGTCATGACTCTTTCGATAAGGACAGTTAATAATATCTTCAAATCAATCTTTAAAATACCTTGATAAAACCTCTCACCGTACTCGTCACTTACAGCACCACAATTTTCCGGAAAATAATCTAGATGAGAATACAAGAAATTAATTTGAACGACATGTTAGATCCTAGGTTTTAGTAACACAAAAAAAATTGAAATTAACTCTGTGGTTCAGAATTCCATTGTCTATTATTATCTATTCCTAAGGCTACGTACTTATATACTATGGGAAATGACTCAACCATGAAGTTTAAGAAGTTGGCGCCGCCCAAGGAGAAGCTTCCAAATATTTGGAATTTCAACACTTTTTTTGGGAATTTTCGTTTCTTCCAGTGTGATTCCTTGTGCAAAACCTTTGCTTATGTCCACTTCATTCGCTGTTGTTTTGACCATGCATGTTCGGCGATTCCTGATTTCGTTGTTTCACCTCCTTGGGTATTCGTCTTATGTTTCTTAAGCCTAACAGATAGTGGTCTTTTTGTTTCACTTATGTGTGATTCACCACACTAACTTGGTAAATTCATTCCTTATTTTGTTTGTTTTCAGGTTATGTTTTACTAAGAAGGCTTCGAATTGTATTATTAGATTAAAAAGCTCTTTTAATATTAAAGTTACTCTTCGAATTTTATATGATACCTCTTTAATGTATGGACTTATAAGCATTTACCTGGTTTTGGTCTTGTGATCTCTGTCCTGTTTGCTGAAATTTAGAAAAAGTATCTTTTATAAGTTTAAGGCTGTAACCATTCTGCTGCAAATCCTTCTTAATGTTTCTTATTTTGATTTCGGAGTCATGAGAATTGTTACAAATTTGAACGACCCTGTTATGCAAAGTTCTTATTATGCCTCGTTTGGTTGTAGCTGAATGATTTGAACCTTAATTTAAATATTGTCGTATGCGAGTGGGTTTACGATGGACTGTTGTTTTGATGTCGCTTTCTATTCGTTTGACAAGTACATCATGAAAATGAATTTGACAATTTTGCTCCAACTCCATTGTGAATTTAATGGTCTTATGTTATTTAGATGGTGAAGAAACTCTGAAAGTTGTTGGTCATTCCCGGTTCAGACAATAAAAGCATCATCAACATATCTCAGCCAGAGCTTAGGTTTATATGTTGCGGTATCAACCGCGAGTGATTCGAACCACTCCATAAAAATACTGGCGAAAGCGATGAACCCATTGGTAGACCGTCATC
Organism: Oxystoma pomonae; assembly: GCA_963921995.1. NCBI lineage: Eukaryota > Metazoa > Arthropoda > Insecta > Coleoptera > Brentidae > Oxystoma > Oxystoma pomonae. The sequence continues at coordinate 83,961,144 of OY998166.1, read as the reverse complement.
CTGAGTATAAAACCTATCTTTCACCTGAAAGTATGTAGACAGCACTCCTACAACTTCATCACTTCCTCCAGCGGTAGGCTGGTACGTTCATCAACCAGTCTCTGTCTAATAATATTTAGCGATCCCTTCGACATCAAAACTCACAAATCTATCCTCGGGTCCTAAAACAAAAGATTTAAGAATATTAACAAAATGGTTGGAATTTTCTACAAATGAAACGGTCTTGCCTGCAAGAGGTTGAATAATGTTCAAAAGGAATTTACAGATTGCTTGTTGGAGAATTTTTGGAACTTGTGATTGGGCGTAAGGGCATTGTATCTTTGTGAATTTTAGGAAGTTCGTATAGATGAGGAGGCTTGCTATAATGTAGTGTAAGTTGAGACCTTGGGTTGTCGAAAATATACCTGGAATATTTTTTTAAAGTTGTTGTAAACCTAACTTTCGATTGATTGCATCGGGTCTTTTAGGAAAAGTTTATAGTTTCCTTTGGCAAGTACCTCTTCAACTTTCTTGTCATAGGTTTCCATGTCCAAAATCACTGTTGCATTGCCCTTGTCTGCTGGTAAGATTTTAACTGATTCGAAGAGTAGCGAACAACTTTAATAATATTAAAACAGCTTTTAAATTTAATAATACAATTCGAAGCCTGCTTAGTAGAACATTACCGGAGAACAAATAAAATAAGGAATGCCAATACCAGGTTCCTTGTGAATGTGGTAAATCATACATAGCCGAAACAAAAAGACCACTATCTTTTAGGCTTAAGGAACATTAGACGAATACCCAAAGACGTAAAATAACAGGAATCACCGAACGTGCATGGTCAAAACAACACTGAATGAAGTGGACAGAAGCAAAGGTTTTACACAAGGAGTCACTGGAAGAAAATTCCTTGAAGCTGCCTTTATTGGGCAGAATTAGGGTATCTCCAGTAAAACAAGTGTGGAAATTTCATATTTCATCAGTTATTAGTAATTTACATTACAAGGCCGGGAAATGGTCTATTAAAGTACAAGTCTAGATGTTTACGGAATTTGCGGAATATCTAGACGAGTACTTTAATGACATTTCACGGCCGTGTATTGTACAACGTTTTATTTCATACTGTTTTATTTAATTTAAAATAAAAATAATTTTTTTTTGAGAAGACACCGACAATCAATATACCAAAAAAATGTCATGTCATCTATATTTGTTTAAACAATTACTTTACAATTTTCCATCAAATTATTGTCAAAATTTTGAAGTCCAGTCATCTTTGAATTGGTTGCTAACAGAAACAAAATAAAGTTTATTTGTTTCTGTCACGTAGAGCAGTGAAAATGGACGCAATTTTCAAAAAAAGTTCAGCCGCAACAGAAAAACTGATTCCAGCCAAATCTTCACTAAGATATAAAAAGTAATATGAAACATTCTGCGAATGGAGAAAGACTTTTAATGTGGAAAATACCGTCAACGAAAATGTTATGTTGGCCTACTTCTTAGATATGGTAACTGTTAAATTAGTTTTATTAAAAAAAATGTGTTAAATACCTATTTTGTAGAAATACGTCGTAATTTCGTAATTTTTAATTTCCTTACTTTTTCAGTCACAAAAATCCAGCAGTTCAACGCTATGGCCAAAATATTCGATGGTGAAATCTATGTTGGTAGTAAATGAGAACGTGGATATATCCAGATTTCCCAAACTGATAGCATTTTTAATGAAAGAATCTATAGGCCACCAACCGACCCAATCAAAAATTTTGACCAGAGAGGAAGTGGAGTCATTCATGAAAACAGCTCCAACCGATAAATTTTTGTGAATTAAGGTAAGATTTTTAGTTTCCATTAAATAAAAATATATTTTTTTTGAACTGAATTTACGCAATAGGCAATTTACACAGGGGGATTTAGTATTTATACTTTTCTGCCTTTTTTAAATTATTAGTTTTTGTATTGTTTCAGGTTGTGGCGCTACTAGGAATTTCCGGAGGTTGTCGAAGAGAGGAGATCTACAACTTAAATGACGATGATATGCAAGACACAGGGACACAGTTAATTGTAAGCATAAACCAAACAAAAACTTCCGTAGTTCCGCCATCTGCGACCCACCAACATTCTCGAAAACGCGTTTTTTGTCGGCTACAGAAAAGGAAAATGTATTAGCCAAAGAGTGGGCATCCATAAAATTGGGGGTGCGCCTCGAAAAATTGCGGAATATTTGAATTTGTCGAATCCCGAAAGGTATACGGGACACTGCTTCCGCAGAACGTCTGCCGCGCTATTAGCAAACGCGGGAGCAGATGTTAATGTGCTAAAACGTCACGGCGGCAGGAAGAGCACCTCTGTGGCAGAAAAATATGTCGAGGATTCTTTAGAGACAAAAACAAAAGTAGCTAGAATGATCCAACACCAAACCCAAAGTTACTCTTCCTCGCAAAAAGGTAACCCCGAAAAAGATTGCTCGGCTGCTGCTCATGTAATTTCAAATAATTCCCATTGCACAATTAATATGAATATTTATAAGTAATTTTTAGTAGTTTATTGTATAAAATATTTGTTTTTCATTAATAATAAAGATTTGTTAAAAAATATACCATTTTGCTTATAAAAATTCAGAAATTTTTACCGGACTAGTGATGTAATAGGTCATTTCCCGGACGCAAATTAATTCCGAAAAGAGGAAACATTACAATACAGTAAAGTATAAGCACCTTATAAAGTACAATTGGTAGATTAAATCCAGATATTGCCCATTAATGGTCGAATTTTTCATAAATTAAGGGAGATAGGTAATGGTCATAATTAGCATGAATCTATAAAATCGAAGCTAACCGAAACTTTTTCAAGACAGATTGTTATTTAGTAGTGAAATAATAAAATAAGTAAGATTTTGCCATTTTGAACTAGGAAACATTTTTGCTGTTCCTCATTATTATATGGGATCAATAAATCAACTTGATATCTTACCGTTTTCAATGAAAATCACACTACCAGTGGGTACACTAGCAATATTGTTAATATTGTTGCTTACAAAAACACAAATCTTATTTTTGAGGAACCCTTTAACGCATTTCTGAAATATGTGCCTGCTAACGTGATTGTCCAAAGATGCCAAACAATCGTCCAGTAAATAGATATCGCTATTTCTGTAAATAGCTCTAGCTAAGGTTATTCTAGCTTGCTGTCCTTTGCTTAGATTAAACCCTTTATCGCCTACTATAGTTTGGTCGAGCTTTTCAAATTGGTTTATGTCGTAGGTTAAGGCGCAGGCGTTAAGAACTTCTTGATACCTAAAAAATTTTAATTTATAAATATCTCATCACTTTTTCATTATTTACCATATTGCAGAAAAAGTGACGGCATATATTTTTTGTTCCAATGAGCATTCCTGATTGCCAATATATAGATGAAATATCTCCACAAAGTTAATTTTTTATATGAAAATATGAACATACCGCCTGTATAATAAAAAAACAAAAATTAGAGGACACAAAAACGTGAGGCATTTGAAGTAAATAATTAATACAATATATACCAAAAAAATCTGATATTTCTAAAACCAAAAAAGGCAAGAAATAAAATTTGACATACTTAAAATGGGTTACAAAAAAAGAACCTAACCTTTGGAAAATATAATTAGTTTTTTATGCATGATATTACATGGTTTCAGTCGCGAACCAAAAACTTTTTTTCGTAGAGTAGGTACCTAGTGTTATTATAGGTAAAATATTTGACGATTCTATATTCTGTTTTCCATTCTAGTCAAGGATGCTGTGGAAATTTCCACAACTTACTGCTTTTCAAGAAGTCAGGCAAAGATACTTTGTCTAAAATCAAAATGGCGGCTCATTGTATTAGGAAAGGTGCTATGCTTGACGTTTTGCCTATTACTTCTTATTTGACTGGGGTGCGTTCAGATCGAAATGTTAACGAGATGTGTTGCCCGACGAATACCGACATGGATCCATTACTGAATATGGATTGAATGTGAAGTCATATTAACCTCATTTTATTGTTTATGTTAAAACTTTGTGAAATATTTTTGTGAGAGATTTACTAATCAAGATCTATACTGCCCTGCTAATAACGAGTAGCATAAGCGACATTTTCTAACTTTCGAGAAAAAGAGCTTCAAAGTTTTTATATTGGTTTTTCGCCTATAACTTTTTTTTCTAAAGGTGGTACAATTTGTTCTTATTTTTAGTTAGAAGCACTGCAAAGAACTCTACAATTTTTCCAAATATTATTGAAAAATGTACTCAAGATTTTGTAAAATTACACAAAAACAAAAGCGTATGTGTATTTAGCTTTGTCTTTGTGCCAACGTCCTTAAGAAAAACACTTGCGCTTAGGAAAAGAGGCGTAGTATCTCATATTACTAAAGAAGAAGATAAGCTCAACAGAAAAGTGGACCCGAGCGTATGTTACAAATAAATTGAAGGTGAAATTAACTCTATTTTTCGGACTTCCATTGTTTATATTTTATTTATACCCGACGTTTCGATCAGTACGATCTCTGATCGTCTTCAGGTGCAAACTACAATCAATTCCTAAGGCTACGTACCTATACAACCTTGAAGTTTAAGAGGTAGGCTCCGCCCAAGGAGGGGCTTCCAAATATTTGGAATTTCAACAATTGGCTTACTGAAAATACCCTTATTCTGCCCATTAAAGGCAGCTTCAAGGAATTTTCGTTTCTTCCAGTGTGACTCCTTGTGCAAAACCTTTGCTTCTGCCCACTTCGTTCGGTGTTGTTTTGACCATGCATGTTCGGCGATTCCTGATTTCGCTGTTTCACGTTTTTGGGTATTCGTCTGATGTTCCTTAAGCCTAACAGATAGTGGTCTTTTTGTTTCGCCTATGTATGATTCACCACACTCACAAGGAACTTTGTATATGCATTCCTTATTTTGTTTGTTCTCCGGTTTTGTTTTACTAAAAAGGCTCCAAATTGTATTACTAGATTTAAAAGCTGTTTTAATATTAAAGCTTTTAGCTCCTCTTCGAATTTCCTCTTTTAACGTATGGAATTGTAAGGAATGCATTTGCCTGGTTTTGGTCTTGTAATCTCTGCCCTGTTTCTTGAAATTTAGAATAGATGCAATGCCCTTACACCCAATTACAAGTTCCAGAAATTCTCCAACAAGCAATCTTCCTTTTGAAAATTATTCAACCTCTTGCAGGCAAGACCGCTTCATTTGTAGAAAATTCCAACCATTTTGTTAATATTCTTAAATCTTTTGTTTAGGATCCGAGGATAGACTAGTCAGTTTTGATGAAGAAAGTCAATACACCAATGTCCTAATAAAGGAATCGCTAGATATTATTAGAGAGACTGGTGACGAATCCCTTTATGAACGTACCAGCCTACCGCTGGAGGGAGTGATGGAGTTGTTGGAGTGCTGCCTACATAACTCTTATTTTCAAGTGAAAGATAAGTTTTATGCTCAGGATGACAGTCTGCCAATGGGTTCATCACTTTCGCCAGTGGTGGCCAATATTTACATGGAGTGGTTCGAATCACATGCGGTTGATACCGCAACATATAAACCTAAGTTCTGGCTGAGATACGTTGATGATACTTTTATTGTCTGGACTGGGAATGACCAACAACTTTCAGAATTTCTTCACCACCTAAATAACATAAGAGCCATCATTAAATTCACAATGGAGTTGGTGCAAAATTGTCAAATTCCTTTTCTTGATGTATTTGTCAAACGAGTAGAAAGCGACATCAGAACAACAGTCTATCGTAAATCCACTCACACAGGACAATATTTAAATCAAGTTTCAAATCATTCTGCTACAACCAAACGAGGCATAATCAGAACTTTGTATAACAGAGCCGTTCAAATTTGTAATAATTCTCATCACTTGGAAATCGAAATAACAAACATTAAGAAGAATCTGCAATAGAATGGTTACAGCCTTAAACTTATAACAGATACTATTTCTAAATTTCAACAAACCGGACAGAGATTACAAGACAAAAACCACGCAAATGCATTCCTTACAATTCCATACGTTAAAGGAGTGTCAGATAAAATTCGAAGAGTAGTGAAAAACTTTAATATTAAAACAGCTTTTAAATCTAATAATACAATTCGAAGCCTTCCTTGTAACACAAAACAGGAGAACAAACAAAATAAGGAATGCATTTACCAAGTTCCTTGTGGGTATGGTGAATCATACAGAGGCGTAACAAAAAGACCACTATCTGTTAGGCTTAAGGAACATCAGACGAATACCCAAAAAGGTGAAACAACGAAATCAGAAATCGCCGAACGTGCATGGTCAAAACAACACCGAACGAAGTGGGCAGAAGCAAAGGTTTTGCACAAGGAGTCACACTGGAAGAAACGAAAATTCCTTGAAGCTGCCTTTATTGGGCAGAATCAAGGTATTTTCAGTAAACCAAGTATTAAAATTCCAAATATTTGGAAGCCCCTCCTTGGGCGGAGCCAACTTTTTAAACTTCAAGGTTGAGTGATTTCTCAAAATATAAGCACGTGGCCTTAGAAATTGCTTGTAGTTTGCACCTGAAGACAATCAGAGATTGTACTGTTAGAAACGTCGTGTATAAATAAAATATAGACAATGGAAGTCCGAAACACAGAGTTAATTTCAAACACATCATTAGCAAAAACATCACATGTGCAAATTTCTTGGTGTGTGATTTATGCTATTTTTTGTTACTTATGTTCTTCTTTCTTCACACGGTAGGTCCCACAAGTAAAATAAAGGAGACACATAAGCTTTATTCAAAAAAATATAAGGGTTGAAATTTAAATTTTTACCCAAACCTTTTTTAAAATGTTTATTGGGTTCAAGTAATTACGAAAATGAAAAAAAGTAAATTTTGAAAAAAGTGGAGTTATACTCTTCTTTCTTAGCATGGCAGTATAATAGGGATAGTGCAGCCAATAAACTTTCCAAAATATGACAGTTTTGCAAACTTACCTTTAAAAGATCCGGTTAAAGGATCCATTAATCGTTATCAATAAAATCCGAATCATATAATTTTCCGTATTAAATTCAACATTTTCATTTTTTTTTCGATGATTTACTTTGACAAATGTAATGCAAAAGTCGAGCGTTTTTTACCCATCTCTGAACGCGCTTTGAATCTGATTTGAACGTATCCCCGGTGAACGGTCTTTGAATGCGCTTTGAATCTGATATGAACGTATCCCCGGTGAACGGTCCATAAAATTTAATCAAATACAAACTACTAACCGTTTCTCATCATACTCTTCTCCAAAAAGTATATTCTGTCTTACAGTGGACGGAAATAACCATGGTGTTTCAGAAGCGTAACTTATTGTACCCTCAACTGAAATTTCGCCGCAAGAAATCTGATATTCGCTGAGAATGGTGTTCAAGAAAACTGATTTTCCACTTCCAGTGGCACCAGTTAATAAAACTAGTCCTTTTTCCATGTGAAGTGAGACTGATTTTAAAACTTGTCTGCCTTTGATGTTTACTGATACTTTGTTGAGGTATATTTCGGGGTTTTCACAGGGGTTGATCGTGGAATAAGTTTTTGAAGCTAAGAAATAATTAAATACTTTTATAGCTGTTTATAATCGCCCTTTGCTTAAACTATTTACAGAATTTTACCCATAGCACGCAATTTTCAATAATTTTTTTGTGTCGCAGATAAGGAAAAAAATGAAAAAAAAAAACGTATGTGCAAGGGAGATTTACACCTCAAATTTTAGCAGAAAAACTTAACCAAGTCCTATTTTTAATCTGCTACGTTTAACTTGACAATCCGAAGATAATGGCTCAAACTTTAGTAGGTTCATACATACAATGTACACTTGATTTAAAAAAAACGCATACATGCAGTCACAAAATTGACCTTTCTAAAAGTGTATAATATATAAGGACTACCAGCTAAAATGCCTAAAAACTTCAAAAGTACGACAATTTGTCATATTGTTTAAAAAAGGTCTCTAAAACTGAAAATATTTTTTTACTTCAATTAAAGGCAACCTTATTTTTTTATTAAATTTTGCATAATACTAAGAAACCAGCAAAAATAATGTTTTAGTAAATTCTTTATTGAACAATATCAAATTATCACTCGATTAACGGACGAAGGCTGTTCTATAAAGAGGGCTGTAACCCATTTTGGAGTTGATAAAATAACAATAATACGATGGAAACAGCGCTGGATTGAAAACAATTCGACGAATAGGAAACTTGGATTAGGACAAAAACGATGCTACACTTAATACTAATTATTTTAACTTAAAAAAGAACTAAAATAAATAATTTAGTATTTAATAGGATCACCATTTTTCTCTATTACAAGCTGCAAACGTCTGGGCATTAAAAAGGTTAATTTTGAAAATACTGATGATTTTCTAAGAGCTGATCCAATGCGCGATAAATAGCATCGCTTAACTCTTCAGCATTTCGTGGTCTCCAATTCCTTTGGTATATTTATATTTGGTATATTATTTTAACGATTCGACTCCATATATTTTACATTGGGTTAAGGCCAGGGCTGTTGGCTGGCCAAGGAAGTATTTATATTATTATTCTGAAAGCATTGGCGAACAACATTAGCCGTGTGTACTGGACAGTTGTCCTGCTAATAAACGAAGTCATTATTTACATGTAAAGCCTGTACAGATGGCGGCATAACGTTTTGAAGGATTTCAATATATCGTTCACTATTGAATCTTCCTTCGATTCTCCAAAAAAAACCCAAACCTCTAGCACTAAACCAGCCCCACATGTTTACAGAAAATGCCCAGCTTTTTTAATTTGGTTTATATATTCGGGTTCAAATCTAGAATTTGGTGGACGATAAACTAAAATTCTCCTGCTGCTTGAAGATGATTGAAACATTTTTTCTTCAGTGAAAACCACCCTCTCCCCGAAGTCATTATCACCAGGAACGTTGTTCAGTGCAAAAATCACTCTGGCCTGTTTCTGTTCTTCTTTTAGAAAAGGCTTCTTTGCAGCTCGAGAGGAGACTTCTGATTTCATTACTCTTTTATTTACTGTTGCTAAAGAACCGGAATAATGTTACCTGCTTCAACCGACGTTGAAAAAGGATTTTGTCGGAGATGATCAATAAGTCTCTCATCTTGCACTTCAGAACTTACTTTTGGTCGTCCTGATCCATCTTTCTTATCCGTAGAATAATTTTCAATCCAGCGCTTTTTCCATCGTCATTTTGTCAACTCCAAAATGGGTGGCCGCTCTTCTTATAGACCAGCCGTCTTCTATAACTCGAGTGATAATTTGAACTTTTGTAAATGTTGATATCTGTGGCATTTTTAAGGATGTCACACTGAATTTTAAGCTGTCAGGCATACTAAGCTGGTGGTACCTTATAATAGTATACACTAATGGAAAGCTACATTTTGCTACAAAATACATGTATGAGTTTTTTTTGAAATCAAGTGTACTACTAAATTACTGACCCAATCTCTGGACTCTGGTACACTGTATATACCACCTTCAAAAGCACCTCCCTTGCGACTATTAACATTCGTTGTTTTTTATTTGGCGCCACCTGGGGAGAAAAATATTTAGCATTTTGGTACAGGTAAGAGTTAAGAGTATTTGGAGGAGATCTTTTTGCTACATATCACGGAGCTCGATAAATTTTGAGAGTAAATTGTGGATTTTTAAGGTTAGATTTAACTATTTTATTTTATTGATTTTTCAGTTCTCGCAGACCATTAAAACTTCATAGATCGTTTCAAGTCTAAAATATAAATTTTATAGAAAAGCTAAAAGAACAACGATTATTAATTTTTTGTAGACCCACGCTTTTTTAAAATAGTGCTTAAAACAGTGAATTTTATCATTGAAAAATATTTGGAACTGGAACCCGATATTTTAGACTTAATACCTGCTGGACTTGAATCTTTATTAAGCTGTTTATTTTTTACCGAGAATTGCTGTCAAAATACAAGTTTTTCATTGATGAAACAATTAATACTGGTGCCCACAAAAATTTTGGTAATTTAGAAAAAAGCAACCAAACTCACGAACAAACGTCCGGCCCCACTTCCCCTCTTCCCGCAACTCGATTTCCGGCTATCAGGTCTCTCGATAGTATGTTTCGATTTTTTATCAAATGCCTTGACGTAATTTTCTTGCATCTTTATTTAATGTATTATTTAAAAAAAAACAATAAAATTACGATTACTATTATGTCATATTTTTATGTGAAAAGACAGTTTTCTGCCAAAATCAACAAAAACAAAAAATTTCGCAAAATAAACGTAGATATAACGAGCAAGCCCATCTAATTACATCAAATAAATGAGCATTCTTTGAGCTTGAGAAAAGACAATTGCCTCAAGGAATCCCTAAAAACCATAAAAATATCTGAAAAATTTTTTTTCTAGAATATTAAAAATTACAGACTATTTGAAGAATAAAATTCGAGATACAAATCATTATAAGTAGGTATGCCAAAAAGGAGTATGTTATGATAAATCTAAATGTTGAACCATTTCCATTAAGATCGGTTACTTGCTAAAATGGGTAGAAACAGTGCCACCTTCAATTGAAGGAGCAGTGGTAGAAGAAGAAGGCATTAGATAAAAGAAAATAATGACCGAAAATATTTCATGGACTTACCGGATGTTCTTAACAAACTTTAGTCTTTCCAAAAATGGGTATACTCAAGTGTTTTTGGACGAGAAAGAATCTTTTTGCTGCTGGCAAGATTTGTCTTTTTTAGTCCATTTTTTTAAAGATTTTCTATGGTTCTTGCATTAATTTTTGTTGCATTTGCTGTTCTTTTAACTATATTTACAACACCTTCAACAAATTGCATCTAGGAAATAGTGATGGGCATAAAACATCGATGTTTCAAAAACGTCGATGTTTTTTGTTCAACATCGATGTTTTTAACATCGATGTTTATAAAAAATCATCGATGCTAAAACATCGATATTTTTTTTAAACATCGGAACATCGAATATCGATACAATAAAAATTATAGGAAATAGTGTGTCTAGAAGTTTAAACTTGTACCAAACCACATCAGAGTGCTTGTTTTAAAAAGCTGACCAAACCCTCACCGAAAGAAGGAATCGATGGAATGAATGCAAAGAGTACGAAAAAGCTTTTGGGATCTCTAAGGGTGTGCTTCAATGAGAACATTTTATGAAATATATAGTTTCTTTTGAATGTACTACTCATATTTTCTTGGCTGTTTTTTACCTAAGATATTTAATAGCCTTTGTATATCATTTATCGAATATTATGATGAATCTCTTATTTGCATGCTTATTATAAGTATTGTGTAACATTAACAATAGGGTATTTTTGGTCAGTGTTTTTGACTCTTTGTCTTAGTTATCGTTATTTCTGCGACTGCGCAGTTGCTAAATGTCATTCCGTAGTGGTTATTAAGTATAACGGAGTCCGGTATTTAAGGAAGAATAACTTTACAGTTATCGTTATTTTTATTTACTTATTTTCGCAATATTTTTGAAAAACCTATTTATAAAATTGCTAAATTTACTGAAAAGGTGCTTATATCGCCTTCATCTTCTTCAATTCGATTAAAATTTGTAAAAAAATAGTATTATATTTAACAGAAATAGTTAGGTTATATTTAACGTCAGCTACAAGAGTGTATCTGACCAAAAAAACTGTTCAACATCGATGTTTTCTTTCGATGTGCCCATCACTACTAGGAAATACATATGCTAGTATGAAACTTGATGCTGCTATAAAACGTTAAATGTGATAGTACCCTTAAAACGATATATTTGCCCTTTTAAAATTTATGACAGTTATAATGTGACAAAGCAACCTTAAGGCGCATTTACACAGACAAACTTTCCTTTGATGTTGAAATGCCGACAAACATTTACACAAGCCTCTTGAGCAAAATGTTCAAAGAAATGTTCGAGCAAAATCTCGTACAAAAAAACACACGTAAATTTTGGAGAGAATGTTGAGCAAAATTTATTTGAAGAATTGGGGGTATAAAAATTTCTTTACAAATTTAAATTTTATAGTTTTATGGGAATTCATTGAACTTAACTGAAAATAGAAAGACTAAGTTTTAAAACAAGGTATTTTAATTAAGTGCTTTCCGACGGAAAAACGATTTGATGTCGAAATTCACGTTTTACCTCATAAGCAACTTCGATTGACTTGATTTTTATAGGGGATATGCCAGTATACCATAATTGGTACTTATTTGTTGCTGATGCTGGGTTAGGAGAAGGTAAAAACCGTAGGCTAGTGAGAGGGGGTTTTGGTCAAATGAACATTGACACACAAAATTACATGACAACAAACAAGGGTCAACGCAGTTTTTTTATGAAAGTTTTAGAACAAATCTTTCCATAAAGAAAGGGCTCTCCGACGCAAAACAAAGAAATTCGTTTTATTTTATTGACGCGTAGAACTTGCGTTTCCGATTTTTTAAATATTGAAATTTTTGGCGATTTTTACAAGCTTTTATTTATGTATGTTTGTATGTTCGGCTCAAATCTTGCAACTCAAATTTGGTATTCAATTTCAGTTTTCGTTGTGTATTTATAGTTGCGGCGACAATAAAATAATATGGTATTATTAGGCACCCCCTCCCGCTAATGAGGGAAGTGGAGGAAGAAAAAGATTTATTTTGTTCGATTTCAATCAAAATTGGCATACAGGGGTTTTTAGGGAAGAAAATTATCGAAAGGATGTATTTATGATAGTCTAAAAATTAAAAAATTATTTTAAATAAAAAGAAGCTTTTATAAAATATAAAGTGCACTAAAAAGTAGAAAATAAATTTTAGCATTCTCATATCATAATAATAAAAGCGACGGGCGCAAACTAAAACTAAAAATGTCCATCCATATATCAGAGAAACGTAGAGTAGTTTGGGTCGAGTTGGGTTGGATTTACTTCACAAAAAATTGAACTTACAATACCAGAAAAAGAATTCTTTATGTTTACACGTCGTAGTTGTGGTGAGAGTATTTTTTGTACTCATGGTATTTATTGTCTTTTTGATACCTTAGTTATAAACGCCTTAAGGCGTATTTACACAGACAAATTTTCCTTTGATGTTGAAATGCCGACAAACATTTACACGAACCTCTTGAGCAAAATGTTCAAAGAAATGTTCGAGCAAAATCGCGTACAAAAAACACACGTAAATTTTGGAGAGAATGTTGAGCAAAATTTGTTTGAAGAAATGTTGGTAATAAAAATTTCTTACAAATTTAAATTTTATAGTTTTATGGAAATTCATTGAACTTAACTGAAAATAGAAAGACTAAGTTTTAAAACAAGGTATTTTTAATTAAGTGCTTTCCGACGGAAAAACGATTTGATGTCGAAATTCACGTTTTACCTCATAAGCAACTTCGATTGATCTGATTTTTATAGGGGATATGCCAGTATACTTGTAACTTTTTTGTGGTTGTAAAAAAAAACGAGAATCAAAAAAACTAAAAATTGGCACTTATTTATTGCTGTTGCTGGGTTAGGAAAAGATAAAAACCGTAGACTAGTGAGAGGGAGTTTTGGTCAAATGAACATTGACACACAAAATTACAGCAGTGTTTGACAGCGCTGCGTTCCGACTGTCTAAACCTCCCTATCCCCCCCCCCCAGGGAATAACTAACTATTCTCCAGAACAATTCTCTAAAAATATCCACCTGCATTTTAAAAAGTAATTACTTCGAAGACATTTCCGTTTTCTTTTTATAATGAAAGAATACCAAAAAAGTTAAAGAAAAGAATTAAATGTTATTACCTCCATCATTAACTATTTTAACATTGCATATGACAAAACTGATAGCCAATAATAATGTTTCGCTTGCCGTCGCCTTTTTTTTCACAAAAGTTTAAAATAAAAGTTGGTGTTCCATTTTTTTAAAGAACTGAGATCACTGATCAATGATGTAAAATTATATTTATTCTCATCTTTAAAAATATTTTTCCAAAATAGATAGCAATAACTTGCTCAAAAATTTACCCGAACAAAATGTTCAAAGAAAAGCTCACAAAAATGTTCGCGTAAAATTTCAGATCTTTTGCACGAGCTTTTATTTGAGCATGTTCGTCTGTGTAATTGCGCCTTTATACAGTATAAGCTACCTATAAAGACGACTGGTTATTATTATTATATTTTTTTTATTTTATGGGACTTTCCATCCATTACAGGATGCCCAGTGCTAGCGAAGTTTTTTGCAAAGTGAAAGACAAACACAAAATATCCATGCACCTAGGCGGAATTCGAACCCGGGAGCTTCCGTGCGGCGGCAGGCATATACGCTGCCCACTGCGCTATGGAAGATATTATTTTATTACAGAAAATATGTTCCTGAGCGCTACTATGACGACATTCAGGGCAACTGATAAAAAATCGAACTAGGGCAAGCCCTATTTAGTACTGGTACTAATGGTCACTAGACACTTAAAGTAAATAGGCACTTAAAGTAAATATTTTAAGGCATCGGTATCGGTATACCTAACGCGTTCGAAATAAAGCCAAAATACACTACATTTTTGACTTGTTTATGCGAAGTTTCGAATGATGCCCGCTTTTTTAAAGGTGCGATGACAGAACTGCTGATTGAAATCGTTGCGTACGCTCGTGGGTCCGTAACGTTACGTACATCCCTTCGTATGAAACGAATGGAATCAGCTGTTGTGTCATCGCACCCGTCAAAAACGCGGGCATCGTTCGACACATGACATGAACAACTTTTCAACGTTTTAAACGCGTTCGATATCCGATACCGATGCGTTGAAATATTTATTAGACACTTAAAGTAAATATTTCAACGCATCGGTATCGGTAGGCCTAACGCGTTCGAAACAAAGCCAAAATACGCTACATTTTTGACTTGTCAATGCCATGTTTCGAACGATGCCGGCTTCTTTGACGGGTGCGTACGGAGGGATGTACGTAACGTTACGGACCCATGAACGTTCGCAACGATTTCAATCAGCAGGTCTGTCATCGCATCCTTCAAAAAAGCAGGCATCGTTCGAGCATTTGCATAAACAAGTCAAAAATGGAGTGTATTTTGACTTCATTTCGAATGCGTTAGGTATACCTATACCGATGCGTTGGAATATTTACTTTAAGTGTCTACTTTAAATAGATACTTAAAGTAAATATTAGACAATAGACACTTAAAGTAAATATTTCAACGGATCGGCATCGGTATGCCTAACACGTTCAAAAGAATGCCAAAAGACACTGCCTTTTTGGCTTGTTTATGCCATGTTTCGAACGAGGCCTGCTTTCATAGTGAACGCGATGACAGAGAAACTGACAGCAATCGATGAGATATTTTGGCGGCCGTTGCTACCGTGGAAAACTATTCTTTTGTTTGTAAATTAAAATTTCTAATCTACTGAATTAGATCTCATGAATAAGCATATTTTGAATGTTTAAGGCGCCCCAAATTGGTAGCAAATTACGCGCCTGTGAGTTCGCGCCAATGATTTAAAAGGGCAGCTTAAATCAGAAAACTTAACGATTTTACGTACCGAAAAATTAATAACGCAAGAAGAAAGAGAGAGCTTTGTTACAAAAAAGTTTATTCCAAACTCGATATTTTCAAATAGCGAAACGCACTTATAGGTATCAAATCTATAACTAGTAAATAGTCAAAAATGTCACCAATAAACAAACTAGGGTTAATTGTGATAACTTAGATAATAGGAACCCTTTACCGCTCGTGATCATGTAGTGGTTTACACGGGGGAAATATTTGTGAGTGACTTATTTATATCGTAAATAAATACCATGCTTTACTATTTTAAATTATTAATTAATACTTTTAATATCGTGCTATTCTCAACTCGATCAAAATCATCAAAGGGGTTAGTAGGGGGTACTTTTCTGAACGAGCGACGTGCTGGAGGACTGCTGAAATGCAGGTAACCATACAAAACAAAGGGTTGAAACTTAATTGGTGGCGGTCTATTGCCTATGATATGACTGTGCCGACTAGTAGGAATCGTAGGGGAAATTGCTGCGTTTAGTTGGTAAGTTTCTGTGGTAAAACCACAGACTTTACATGGAAAAGTTAGTCTTAAACAAAGGCCTACCTCAGCATAGGTAAATAAAATAGTAAAATAGTTATTTGGTGATGTAATAATATTTCTTTACCTCCTAAGTTGGTCGACGGTGGCAATTACGTGCTACGTGGCGTTCTGTGGATCGTTGGGCAGTCCACGAAGGGAAAATGTTCGTTGAGGCAAACTATAACAAATAAAAGACACGCGTAAGTCGCAGAAAAAAATAGAATAAAAAGATGAAAGTTCTTACCCTCTTAAGGAAATCAAATCCCGTTTCCGGAAAGGCTTCTTGTGAAACAAACTTACAAAACTTCAGAAACTCACTTGAAACCAAAACTTAAATGAGCAAGATTATATCCTCAAATATTGGAGAGCCAACAAAAGTGTTCGATATGCTCCCATAGCACTTTGTGTCCCCAACTGAAGAACGAAGCGGGAACGAAAATTGCAAAGGCTGCGCTGCACAGCAAAGGGGGAAGAATTTATATACACATTGTCCAGAAAATAGCTGACTAAACTATAGGAAACTAATTAAAGAAAGTAGGAAAAATGAGTTGTGACTTTTTCACCGTAACACCGTCCAGTACGCAAGCCCATCGCAAAAACGAGAGAGAAAGAGAGAGACAGCAATCGATGCGTGCGTTGGAATGGACGTAACGATACGTTCATCACTCCGTACGCATAGATTGCTGTCAGCTTTTGCGTCATCGCCGTCACTATGAAAGCGTCCTCGTTCGAAACATGGCTAAAACAATTCAAAAATGTAATATCTTTTGGCTTTCTTTTGAACGTGTTAGGTATACCGATAACGTTGCGTTGAAATATTAGACACTTAAAGTAAATATTTCAACGCATCGGTATCGATATACCTAACGCGTTCAGAACAAAGCCAAAATACACTACATTTTTGACTTGTTTGATGCCTCGTTGCGTACGGAGGGGTGTACGTAACGTTACGAACCCACGAACGTACGCAACGATCTCAATCAGCAGTTCTGTCATCGCACCATTCAAAAAAGCAGGCATCGTTCGAAAAATCGAATAAACAAGTCAAAAATGTAGTGTATTTTGCCTTTCCCAACAAGCATTTGGGCTCCGACGTCCATCAGTCTTCCTGAGGACTCGATTTAGCACCTAAGTGGGGAATCAAAATTCGAGTCGTTTCGAGGTCGGGTGCTGCACAGTGTTTTGGTCAAACATTACGTCAAATTACGTAAACCCACGACCCAAAGTTTTACTGTGCACACCAAGTTTAAACTTAATAGGTAAAAACTTTTATATGTCTAAATAAACATATCCCAACGAAATGTAGATGACAATAATTATTATCTTAGTTATTGTAGGTAACTGAAAAAAGTTAGTTATACACGTTCCATGGATCCAAATCTTCCAACGAAGGTCAGTTTACTGATAAATATAAATAGACATTAAAAAACAGAAACCCATAAAAATAATTCAAAAATATTAAGAAATTAATTTTAAAAATAAAAATAAAATAATTATAAGGAAGCCCGTTTCTTATAGTAAAACATTATAGACATTTAAAAAATGCATTTTATTTGCCAACAAATGAGTTAATTTACATATTAAGCCTTTTAAATGGCGCATCGATGATAAACCTTTAAAATGGCATTTCGGGCGCGACCAAATTGGTAATGATTATTTACTTATTCGAACAAAAACACCTCCGGCGACGTCGCCTTGTAGAACGACCCGACCTAGAATATTGTAGTATAATTGTAAGTTATGCACCCACGTCGGTGGACCTCGGAATAGTTACATTTAATAAATAAAAGTTTGGCAACGTCAATTCTATTACAGTTCTACTTTAAAACTCATACTAAATATAACGTCCCATGAATTGGACGTTATACCGGGTGTCCCAAGGTGAGTGACCCATTAGATCATTTTGGAAATTATACAATAGAAACTTTTAAACTTTCTGTTTTAACGTAAGTCCATGTAAAGTATATTTATAAAATACTTTCGTATTTGCAGTGTTGCCATTTACAGGAAATCTTAACAACAACGTTGTTGGGTGGAAATAACAAAAATTCAAACCTGGATGACCATCCCACAAGGAACACACAAAGGACCAAAAAACCAAACCAGTGGTTCCACTGGTCACCCTCCCCATACATCATTATACACCATCATACACTTTGATTTCCAACTTTGAATCACTCACAAATAGGCATCGTCCCGCACTGGTACTTATCCAAGTTACCTGATACGGATTCGTCCTGTCGTGTTAATATTTCCAATAGGATTATGCTCCTAAGGCAATTAAAATACGAAAAAATAAGTTAAAAAACCTCCAAATCGGTTTCATCAACCGAAAAGAATCTAAAAACAAAAGATCAAAAGATCTTGGGTGGAAATAACGAAAATTCAAACCTGGAACAAACAAATTATTCTTATAAATCAAACTATGTCCAAAACTCAAGGAAGTTGGTATAAAATGCTTAAAACCAACAATTTCACTTAAACCTAGGACTTGTCTAAAATAGGCTAATCCCTTTTACTAAATCCCACTGTAAGTGTCTAGTGTCTACTAACTCATAGCGACACTATTTACTATACGATCCCGTACAAATTACCTCATCTGCGTCTAAATAGGCCTGAATTCTCTGCACTGCTGCAATAGCGTCAGACGTCTGAATAATTCCAAATGGAATAGACACAGCCACAGCGTTACGTAAGAAATGTAAACATTGTTGCACGTAGTAAACAGTTTCGGCCTCGATTTGGTATCCTAAAAAAAGTGCCGTGAAAAGCTAATAGGTAATTTTAGTTTTTATTTAAACTCATGTTATTTGACCTCAAATAAAGAAGTATTACACTCAAAACAAATCACTTTCTTTCCTCAAATTAAACTTATGTACTTATATCTAACGCAATAAAAACAATGCCAATAGGCACTACATTTTTAACTTGTTTATGCCATGTGTCGAGCGAAGCTTGATTTTATGGTGGATACGGTAGATGCGTTCGTCGGGATGGACGTAGTGTTGCGTCTACAGCGAACTGTTCGGTCATCGCCTCCATCATAATTTCGGGCCGCGTTCGAAAAAAGGCATAAATAAGTCAAAAATTTAGTGCCATCTGGCTTAGTTTTTAACACGTTAGGTATGAGTATACGGATGCGTTTCAAAAATAGTTAAAAGTCCCTAATAAGGCAAATACAGACCGATAATAGCATTTTCTTTGTTTTACCCTGCCAAAAATACCGCATCAAATCTCGTGGAGAAATTTGACAAGATTTTACCAGATTTAATATGTTTTTGATGCGGATATGAAACATCCCTCATAGGATCTCTTAAAATCTTGTCAATTCTTGTGGGTCAAAAATTATTTCTCGTGAAAATATGGTAAAAGCTAATCAGTTTTCATAAGCTAAATATCTGATGAAGACTTGAACAGGTTTTAAGAGTTTTGATGCGGTTTTTTTGGCACGATAAGGCCAGAATTAACTAAAATTAAGAGCAAACGTTATATCTTGGATTAAAAAGAGACAAGTTATCTGGTCCAACGAAAACTCCTTGGCAAATAATAACCACTGTTTATCTACAAATAAAATCAAAACAAAACAAAGGTGAGAAATATCGATCTATCCTTTTAAATGACGTTAGAACGATAGGGACAGATAATTCTGTGTCAACCACTTTAGGTCGTGATTGGCTTGTGGGCGGGGAAAGTCGGCAGAGCGCAGAAATTTCGCAGTTTGGAGGTCTTTTTAAAAACCATATTTTATCAAAGAACGTTTATAGTGTGTTTTTTTACCCGTAGGAGAATATTTAAGTGCATTTAAAGTGATATTTTGGAACAAATCGTCCAATGTTTTGAAAACAGAGGGGGAGGTAGTGAAATCAGTCAGTGGCGGTACATACCGGTAGGTACACAGAAAATAAAAAAAAGTTTATGAAATTTAGGTACTTAAATCAGTAGATCCTTAGATTAAAATATGTACCAAAACGTTTTTTTTTTAATTTGCAATGAATTAAATAAGATATTTTCGAAGGTTTTTGTAAGTTTTTTTCGAGGTTTTTTTTTATAAAGACCATAAAATAAAGCATACTTTTGATAAAGTAGTGAAGGTTTTCTTATAAATACTATAAAATAAAGGAAGATAAAGTCCCTAAACAAACTTGCAAAGAAAAATAAAAGTTAACTCACATTTATTTAGGTTTGTAAGAATATTGAATTCCTACCTCTTATCAGAATATTAAGGTTGATTTATACTGTCGCCCTTCGAATTGATAATTAAATCTTTTCGTCTGGCCTCGATGTCTCTATACAGGGTGTTTCAAATTCGATGCTCACCACGAGAATCTCCTAAACGGTAGATACTACTACTTTACACAAAACTAAAAATAAAGTTGACAAAATCCGAGTAGTTCCGGAGATACGCGAAAAAAAAAAACAAAATTTTCAATTTTAGCTTTTATTTTTTTCCATCTTTATTATTAGAGTTGTCAAAAAATGCTTAAAACTTTCTGCAGGCACTTTTTTAAGATCTACCGTTTGACAGGAGCGCTGTCAAGTTAATTTTTTCTTATGGAAACATCCTTTTTTTTCTGGATTTTCTATTTCAAATAAAATATTGCTTTTGTCGAATTAAATAAACATAAAATGTAACATGTAAAAAAGGCCCCTATAACCACAGATTACCTAGGTCCTTTGTGCTATACAGGAGATTTTAAAATGACATTTGCTTGAATCATTTCACAAACACAATAACATAATTTTTAGCTAGTAGGTAATATATTATATTATTTCTTTTTCTTGATGTTCCAGGTGATGTGAACTATATTTGTTTTAATGTTTGGCATAATTGTATTTGTGTTGAAAATTTAAATTGCATTAAGTCATATGCAAACTTTGTAATAAATTTATTTTGTATAAAACCACTACAAACATTTATTATTAGTGAGCTTCCAATTTAAAGAGTTATTTTTTGCATGTTATTTAAATTATTTTGCAGATTTCATATTATAGTAAAATTTTAACACCATACCTAATTCATGTGTAAATTTATATTTAAGTAGGTAGATACGCCACTGGTGTGTTTACTGTAAAAAACAGAAAGGTAAACACTGTTGCATATAATAATATAAACAAAGTCACCATAAGTGTCAGTTATCTTGTCTCTTTTTAATGTAAGCGTTATATTTGAATTAGGCATTAAAAACTATGTATATGACATTTTTAGTGTACTAAACTTTTTTTGTATTTTAAATGTTTTGATACTTTTCTTTAAACAATATTTTTTTACAAAGCTTAAAGGCGCATTTTGCCAGTTATTTATATGTAATTAAATAAGCGTTTTACTGATTTCAACGTCCAAAATGTATAATTAAAAAGATATTATTTGTCTGTCTAATGATGTAATAGTAGCAAAATGCAAAAAAATACCTGTTGCTATGGAAGAAATTATCAAAACATAAAACGCCAAATTGATTGTGGAGTTTCCTAAACAAAGAACTAAGACTTTCAAATAATAAACGGCCTGGATTTTGTCGGTCTCTATCCTGAAAAAAGTAAAGTTTATAAAATCCAACAGTTATTGTTGTAGCTAAACTTCCAAATCAGTTACATCAACCGAAAAGAATCTAAAAAAGAGAAGATCTTGGGAGGAAAGAACGAAAATTCAAAATTGGATGAGTGTCCCACAAGGAACACACAAAAAACCAAAGCGAAAGGAGAAACAATTAAACGATGTTTCGCCCGGGGTGACCAGCGTGGGCTTGTCAGTGGTCATCCAATTTTGAATTTTCGTTCTTTCCTCCCAAAATTATTGTTGTGTTGTTGTTTAATAATATCTTAATATACTTGCCTTCTAGCTTTCGTGATCAAATTTGCAAAATATTTTTCCCAGACATACATTTTGATAATTTTTATTGCACTTAGCGCTTCTTGAATGAAAAACAATCTCTGGTCGGTTTTGACAAAGGTTTTTAGTCTGACTAACATAGTCTTTTTTCCTATCAACACTAAAAATAAGAATAAATCTTGAGTACTTACTATATAAAATAAAATTTTTAACTTACTACACTACTTAACTGGTATGGGGGGTTTTTACCTAGAGGTGTGTGTATGAGGTAATAGCACAATACCATTGATTAAAGGAAAAATAGCCTTTACTCTAATGACAATACTAACAATAGTAACTTGGAAAAACAAAGAAAATAATGTAAAAAGGTGAAAAATCTACTGCGCATGCCTGACGCAGTTTTTGACTCTCCTTTTTTTCAGGCCAACTTGATTAGAAGAGTTATTATCGCTATGGCCTTTTTTCGGAAAATACAAAGACAGGGCCGTTATGTAGTAGTAGTAGTAGTAGTAGTAAATAGGGGGCGGCCCAAGACTGGTTCCTTTTTACCTTACCACAGCCCAGCCCCCTAATCCACCACCTGTACCGCTTGTACGGTAGTGGGCTCTCCAAGGTTCTCTTCACGAAGTCCAGTACTTTGGCTCACTTGAGAGCTCGTAGGTCCTCTGCATCCAGGTTCGGTTGTCCGAGTACCTGATGCCTCATCCTTAGTTATGTCTCCTCCGCCCTCCCACAGGCCTGGCAGATAGAGTCGGTTGTGGCCGGTCAGTATTCCTGGCGGTAGTCCAATATCTTTTCGTGTCCTTCCCAGGAGCCATTTGAGTCTGGCCGCGTCCGGTCCGTCGATGAATTTTTTGGACTGTCTGCACCCTCTTAGGTTTGGCCAGGAGTCTGCCAGTGCATCGTTGACCCATTTAATGAGTCGATTTTGCCACTGTCTCCTTGTTATACCTGAGAGTGGTTTCGGCCCCCCGTATTGAGTGCTGGCCCCGATCCGAGCGAGTTCATCCACCTTTTCGTTGCCCGACACTTCCTTGTGTCCCGACCCACATCACTGTAACTCTCCTGTCTTCACTTGACACTCTTCTACCAGAGTATTGGCAATTTTTGGCCGCTTGGCTGTCGGAGCATATCTACACATGCTCCTCCAGACCATTGCGAACCTCTTCCAGTGTTGCCACCATTATAATGACGTATATCTCGGCTTGGAAGCCCGTAGCTTGCTCTCCGAGCGAGTAGCTCATTTGAACTTCTCGGTCTTTCACGTAGACCCTTGCCCGTCTGCCTCTCCGATAGCTTGGAGCCATCGGTGTAGCATATCACAGCGTTACCCTCAAACTGTTGGTGGAGGTTCTCACTTTGCCAAAATTCCCATCGGAAATTTCGACTTTGTACCTCTTATTGAATCTCCAGGGAATTCGATCTCAAAGGGCAACCCTTAGGTGTCCAACGGCTTCGTCTCTTCGTCTCTCAGATGTAAATGGGTCGGCATCGCTTCCTTTTTGATCCAAGTCGGTAGCGGAGGCAGTCCCAAAAGGGTCTCGAATGAATCTGAGGTCTCGAGGGCTTGGATTGGTGTCGTTCTCATGGCGCCGGTTATTCTCCTGCGCATGAGCCCTTGCAGGCTTCTGAGCTTTTGGGATATGCTGGTCCTCTCCACTGCCGGCCACCAGACGATGGATCCATATTGGATTCTAGGTCTTAGTATTGCCGTGAACATCCAGTGGAGGTTCTTGGGTGTAATACCCCAGGTCCGACCTACCATCCGACTAAGTTACTACAGGGTCGTTATAGTATGTCATAGTTATATGGAGACGTAACGTTTTGGTTATTTGGCTTTTTTGAGCTATTTCTAATTTTTAATTCAGGCCAACTGTATTCTCTATATACGCTTTTATATAGTTATATAGAGCGTAAACAATCGCTATGCAAACCGTTGGATGGGTAAAAGAAAATTAAACAATTAGAGAAAACTTCTATGTGATATTTGATTTTTACAGTTTAAGGAGTGGGCAAAAAATATTTCAAAAAAATTAGGATTTGATATAAACCATATATCCTAATTCCGTTTTTCAAACAATGAACAGGTTAGTAAGAAACAGGCTGTAAAAAAGCCTCCGCAATGTGTATCGACAGTTACTACGTTTATACGAAAATAAAATCGGTTTTATATAAGGACGGTTTTAAATAAAATAACTTTCTTCGAATACCTCCTTCAGTTAATGTCTTCCTTCATTAAATATCAGTTAAATTAACAACAGATTTTTCGGTAAAACCAGAGTCCAATATTTCTTTAGGTTTAAAGCAGTGCGTTAAGGCGTTTCTAAAGTGTTTATACCAATTCTTAAATCTGCTTTCTTAAATCGCTATAAAATAAAGTCGATTCAAGACAGTTTTAGTGATATTTAAGGCTAAATTCATTTTTCTTTCCTGTAACTTTTTCCTTTACCTTTACCCTTTTCTTTTTCCTTAAGTAAAAATCTGGTTCATGCTAAATTTCCTACGACCACATATGAAAATGATGAATTTCACCCGGTTTGCATCCTTAGAAATCGTTAAATTCCACCGGTGCGCACATATATGGAAAAGTGTACAATGCCGTAACTGCCATACTCTTCCGCACATGTGTTGCAATAGTTTTTTTATTTACTTAACAAGTGCGGAAGTAATATTTTTCCGCACGCGACGGCAGTTGCACGAACGATGCGGAGCGGAGTTCGGGCAAGCCGTCAACTTTTAAAAGACGCACTTTTACGCACGCTAGTAAAAAATAGTTATTTACCTAACAAGTGCGAAAAGTGATACTTTTCCGCACGCGACGGCAGTTGCACGAACGACGCGGAGCGTAGTTCAGGCAAGCCGTCAAGGGCGGAAAAAACACTTTCCGCACGTGTCACGTACAAAATTTTTCCTACTTGCGTAAAATAGTTATTTAAATTTTATTTCGAAATAATTTTGAAAAAAATGCGTGCGGGAAAAAAAATTTCTGCACGTCGTACGCGAAAGACACAGGGCAAATCCATTTGCGCACGGCGTGCGGAAAATGCAATTTTTCACACGCAAATGCGTACGCAGAAGTGCACTTGTACGCACGCTAGTAGGAAAAGTTCTTTTCAGCGCTAGTGCAAAAAAGTTACTTTCCGCACAATTTTTTTAGTACTTTGGCTGTATGTGAATTTTTAAGTTTAATGGGTAAGGCTATGAATTTTCTGAATGAAAAATCGTTCCCATTGATAGTAATTTTCCCTTTAAAATTAAAATCGTGCGTTACATTAAAAGTCGTGCGGAAAAGTATAACTTTGAAAACAAAAAATCGTGCGGAAAAGTAACTTTTGCGCACGATCGCAAGAAAAGTACTTTTCCACAAATGTGCGGAAAAGTAGTTTCATTCGATTTATGCAAAATTAAAGACTAATTTTGACAAAAATTAGTACAATTCATTAGTATTCATAGGAAAAATACCGTACCTACACAACTCGATAGAAGGTAACTTTCTTACACTCGCGTGCACTTTCACTTGGCTAGCGCCTCGTTCACAACACGCTCGTGTGAAATTTGTCACTTTCTTCTCTTGTTATGTAATATACTATTCCTTAACTTAAGTCATTAATGTTGACACTAATGACAGGCGCACACGCGATTTTGACTATTTGTTTACAAAATTTGGGATTATTTTTGTCCCACAAATATGGAAACCCTTTTAACAAATCTATTAAATGTTCAATATCACATCTGAACAAAAAGATACAGCAAAAAGAATTTAACCATGAACCAACCTTTATACGACAAAATTTTCAAACTGTTCTTATATGAAAGCGCTTTAAGAGGCCCGTATAAAAAAAGTATGTAATATATACTTACATTGAATAGGTATAACAATAACAACCACTCCAATAGCAGGCAGTGCAGAAAATCCAACTTTCGAGTACAAAACCGCAGTGACAACTATTATTTGAAACACCGAAATAATCATGTCTTTGATAAACGATAACGCACTTTCTATACTTGCGACATCTTTGGTAACCAACGTCACAATTTTACCTAAAATTTATATTATAAAATTCTACAGAAAGAGAATTAAAAAGATCGATAATGTTTGGCCCATATAACATATTTTATTTCATTTTCTATGCTCTAAACAGTCCCGATCCATAAAGAGACCATTTTAATTTTCTTTGGTTCTTATTCGACCAAAACCGCTTTGTTGTAGCTCAAACAAGGTATCACCTAAACTGCCGGAACATGTCGTTTTTAAAATAAGTATAAGAATTAAAATTCGGACTTGCCATTGCCTATATTTTATTTATACACGACGTTTCGATCAGTTCAATCGCCTTCAGGTGCAAGCTACAATCTATTCCTAAGGTTACGAACTTATATACTATGGGAAATTACATAACCGTGAAGTTTAAAAGGTTGGCTCCGCCCAAAAGGGACTACCAAATATTTAGAATTTCAACACTTGGTTTTCTGAAAATACTCTGATTCTGCCAATTAAAGGCAGCTTTAAGGAACTTTCGTTTCTTCCAGTGTGACTCCTTTTGCAAAACCTTTGCTTCTGTCTACTTCATTCGGTGTTGTTTTGACCATGCATGTTCGGCGATTCCTGTTTGGTTGTTTCATCTCTTTGGGTATTCGTCTGATGTTCCTTAAGCCTAACAGATAGCTAGTGGTCTTGACTCACAAGGAACTTGGTAAATGCATTCCTTATTTTGTTTGTTTTCCGGTTTTGTTTTACTAAGAAGGCTTCGGATTGCGTTATTAGATTTAAAAGCTGTTTTAATATTAAACTTGTTCGCTACTCTTCGAATTTTCTCTGATACTCCTTTAATGTCTGGAATTGTAAGGAATTCATTTGCCTGGTTTTGGTCTTGTAATCTCGTTCCTGTTTGCCGAAATTTAGAAATAGTGTGTGTTATAAGTTTAAGACTGTAACCATTCTGCTGCAGATCCTTCTTAATGTTTCTTATTTCGATTTCCAAGTCATGAGAATTGTTACAATTTGAACGCCTCTGTTATACAAAGTTTTTATTATGCCTCGTTTGGTTGTAGCTAAAACCAGGCAAATGCATTCAGTATCAGAGAAAATTCGAAGAGTAGCGAAAAACTTTAATATTAAAACAGCTTTTAAATCTAATAACACAATTCGAAGTCTTCTTAGTAAAACAAAACCGGAGAACAAACAAAATAAGGAATGCATTTACCAAGTTCCTTGTGAGTCTGGTAAATCATACATAGGCGAAACAAAAAGACCACTATCTGTTGGTTTAAGGGACATCAGACGAATACTCAAAGAAGTGAAACAACGAAATCAGAAATTGCCGAACATACATGGTAAAAACAAAACCGAATTATGGGAACAGAAGCAAAGGTTTTGCACAAGGAGCCACATTGGAAGAAACGAAAAAAACTTGAAGCTGTCTTTATTGGGCAGAATCAGGATATTTTCAGTAAACCAAGTGTTGAAATTCCAAATATTTGGAAGCCCCTCCTAGGGCGGAGCCAACTTCTTAAACTTCACGGTTGAGTGATTTGCGTTAGTATATAAGTAGCCTTAGGAATGGATTGTAGTTTGCACCTGAAGAGGATTACATATTGAACCGATCGAAACGTCGTGTATTAATAAAATATAGACAATGCAAGTCCGATACACAGAGTTAATTTCAAAGACAACATTGTCTCAAATTTTCAAACCATATTTGTTTGATTTAATTATCCACCATCATGGACTACTTCAACAATATTTTTATTTGGCTATTTATATATTTCCAGCGGAGGCACGCCATGAAAAAAAATATAAAAAGGAGAAAAACTGAATATTTTTTAAAGGGAACACGGACTTTACCAATTTCTGTAGATCTACCCATATAAGTTTTATTAGCGAGATTCATTTTTGCACAAATATTAAATTAAACACTTAAAGCTCTAAAGAATAACATAAAGATGATAGTAGAAAAGCCCAGTCGAATTACATACCTTAAACCACGTAAAACTCTTTTCTACACAGTTCATATCGAAAACATTCCTCATAAAACAGAAACTGTCAACCCATACCAAAGTATTTATTGTGTTTCTAAAATCATGTCCTATGAATAAAAAACTTAAGAATTATCCAGAGATTCAGGGTATATAATTCGGCTGGGCTTATTTTATTTACAGTTGTTCCTCAAGGCTCCCTTCTTCTTTGCCCATAAGAATTTGCAACGCCTAAGGAAGAATTGGGAACGACTACATACTCTCGTCGAGGATATGAAAAAGGTTTTGTTATCAGTGGCGTACGTAGAAATTGTTCCTGGGGTGGGGGGTTAGCAGAATAGTCTCAGATTGCCATTTTTGATTTTTTTGGGAAAAATTCAACTTTTTGAAGTCGATGATCAGTGGCTCTGGGGGGCTCTTAAGTCAATCCCCCCCTGCATACGCCGGTGATGTTACATAATGCTAGGTTTTGTGTGGAGGTTTTACTGATCCGACGTTGGATAACACAGCTTTTTATCGGCTGTCTAAAAAGTGTCTTATTTAAGTTAAATACTGTACAAAACAGGGTCCCAGCAAACCAGGAGGTAGCGGTAAACAGTCGGCCGCTAAGTGATACCGACGGATTTCTGACGGGGCGTACAGGCGCTCGTTAATTCGAATTAATTCCGACGTTGGTTAAACGCCACCAAAATTCGCTTTCTAACAAGTAGGTTCTTTGCTTGCTGAAAGACGTCTGACCGTATTAAGCGTTTTGTCGCTTCGTAAGCGCCAGCTCTACGCAACCTTTCTCGCGGCAGCTTCATATTTCTATAGTTCGCAACGGTTGAAGTTAAAAGACAGATTTGATATAGAAGGCTTGTGTCGTAGTGGTAGAGTATCAGACTGTCACCTGGGATGCGCAGGATCGGATCCCGGTTGCGTCCAACACTTTTTTTTAAATCCCCCCTGCCGACACGTGCCCAACCCGTCATGGGCGGTATACATGCCGTGGCGCCCCAAGTGGGCGAGCCACCAGCTGGCGTCCGAAAAATTGTAAGAGATGCGCTAGTGTCCAGACCACGTTGTGTTTGTTCAGGTCTTTTGAGTACATTTAACGGCAAAGTTATCGTTATTGTTATGCTTATTTTTATTTTTAATAACGATAACGGGATGTTCGCAGAAAGAGTTTTTGGTCAGATCCACTTTTATAGTTAACATGAAATATAACCTAACTGACGTGACTTTAGTCACGTGAAATTGACTGAATTAATTTACGTGAATTTGACGTAACATTAATGACATGAATGAACTTTTACGCCCTTGTGTTATGCCAAACAGTTATACTTCAAATACTTTCATTAGGTACTCCCGTGGCCGATGCCTAGTGAGCGAGTAAGAAAAATGTTACTTGTATATCTCTGGTTGCATGAGAGCTTCCAATTCGACGTCGTTTATGTCGCGTCAAATGTTAATCTCAAAAAACACGTTAATTTCGTGTGACTTGTATCTTTGGTTTCCTGAAACCCAAATTTTGACGTAAGTTCGACGTCACTTACGTTGGTTGCCTGGGTATGGTTAATAGCCCTACGGAATGACATTTCTCAACTAGAACATAACGATAACTATAACAAAAATGCGCGGGATGCGCAGGATCGGATCCCGGTTGCGTCCAACACTTTTTTTTAAATCCCCCCTGCCGACACGTGCCCAACCCGTCATGGGCGGTATACATGCCGTGGCGCCCCAAGTGGGCGAGCCACCAGCTGGCTTCCGAAAAATTGTAAGAGATGCGCTAGTGTCCAGACCACGTTGTGTTTGTTCAGGTCTTTTGATTACATTTAACGGCAAAGTTATCGTTATTGTTATGCTTATTTTTATTTTTAATAACGATAACGGGATGTTCGCAGAAAGAGTTTTTGGTCAGATCCACTTTTATAGTTGACATGAAATATAACCTAATTGACGTGACTTTAGTCACGTGAAATTGACTTAATTAATTTACGTGAATTTGACGTAACATTAATGACATGAATAAACTTTTACGCCCTTGTGGTCAACTTCGAGCCAAACAGTTATCCTTCAAATACTTTCATTAGGTACTCCCGTGGCCGATGCCTAGTGAGCGAGTAAGAAAAATGTTACTTGTATATCTCTGGTTGCATGAGAGCTTCCAATTCGACGTCGTTTATGTCGCGTCAAATGTTAATCTCAAAAAACACGTTAATTTCGTGCGACTTGTATCTTTGGTTTCCTTAAACCCAAATTTTGACGTAAGTTCGACGTCACTTACGTTGGTTGCCTGGGTATGGTTAATAACCCTACGGAATGACATTTCTCAACTAGAACATAACGATAACTATAACGAAAAGTCAAAAACACTGACCAAAAAGACCCTAATGACCTTAACTCCTTATTTCTTACCTATGGAAATATCCGTAAAAGTAGTATAGTTAATTTTTAATGCCTTTCGATAACACAAAGAACAGATAGCGGTTTTAACTTTTATGGTGTATTCTCCTACGAGCAAACCCATGTTTTGCCGGTATAAAACATCAAACAAATTAAACCCCATGATACCCATTACATAGATGTACGAATCCTTTGTGGAAATGGATGTTTGGCCAGGTTGAAAAAAGGCTACGAATTTTGAGAAAACTAACGGTTGAAGAAGCCTAAAAATTTAAAAAGTTATTAGTAAACCGGACTTTTATTTATAAAGCAACACCTAACTAATGATGAAAACATTGTCCTTGCACAAAGAATAAGTTTTATTAATTCAACTTATTGTTTAAAAGGAATATTACAAAATTATTTCTGTAACAAAGGTCTCTTATCTATAGATCCAGTAACACTTAGTGTATTTTACTTAATGGCAGCCTGTGGAGTTAAATGGTTAAGTTGGTTAAGTCCGGGTTAGGACAGAATTTCTCTTGGATATGCTACTCATGAAGGTTACAACAGTGGCGCACCGAAGAGGGGGGATTTGAGGTTACTCACCCCCGAGAAGCCTGGTTACAATTGGCACAATCAAATAACAGCAGAAATAAAATATACAGGGAATAAGAGACCTTAATTTTTAACAAAAATCTTTAAAATATCATAAATTGCAAAATTTTAAGTGTCATTTTCTGAAAAATTTTCGTCTGCGTCAAATTCCCAAAACCCCACCAATATTTACGATTTTAGTTTAATTTTAAGTAAAAAATTGCATTTTAAGTTTTATTTTCATATAAAAATTTGGCTGCGGCGCATTGAAACATGATTTTGACGTCAAATTTTGGTTAAATAAACAATTTTAAATTTGGTTAATACTCCCCTCTACAATTAAGCCCAGGTCCACGCTTGTAAGCACCTGTTCCCTAATATCAATTATGGTCAGATTTTGACATCAAATTAAGTTTAAATACTACAAAGTTCGGTGTAATTGATGCGGTAAGATATACCATTTGAGGTGAACTTAGAGTAGTGGTTATTAGCAAGTCGAAGTTGAGCTAAAATTCTTGTTACACTTAAAGGTAGATGCAAGCTGAGGTACAATTGATTTAAACAAAAAACGCATACATGCAGCTACAAAATTGACCTTTCTAAAAGTGTATAATGTATACGGACTACTAGCTAAAATGCCTAAAAACTTTAAAAGTACGTTGGTCTTTCCCAAAAACATATTCTCTTCATAAAAAGGGAAAAGTCAGATAAAGAGAAAGATGTGGCGACAAACGACCTTAAGAACCCATTAATTTTGTATATGGCTTGTCCAAAGTTTAAAAAAGTCAATATAAATAGGTTGCCTGTAATATTCTGTTATTTTATAATAATGAAATCTCAACACTCCTTTTGATACGGCAAAGGACATAGCTTATTAATGGATCGTGTGTGATTTCATTTTTTGTTTTAATTTTTGCTACTCTGACCTTACCGTCTTTACCCGGAATAACCTCTAATACTCTTGCAATATTCCAATTTAATGGAGGTAAATTATCCTCCTTAACTAGGACAATGCTATCAATCTCTATATTGTGATTTACCTTAAACCATTGTGGCCTTTGTTCTTCTATTTCTCGCGCAAAATTTTCTTTTTGAAGTAACTATACAATTTATAAATTTGAAAATTTTAATTCGTTTGATGTCAGAATTCCCTTTTGTTTTTCTGACCCTGGTTTCAGAATAATAATAAATCTTAAACAGTACGCAACTGTTCGCTGTAAACGGCTATATTGAGAAAATCTTGACCAATCTATTACGCTCTCAATCACTGTCTGTGTATGCCTAACAGCACTTTGTCAGGTAAATTTTTTGAAAAATCTTCTATGGTTTTTGTAAATCCAAAATTTAAATTAAAAAGAAATTCTGGCCCGTGCCACCACATTTCATTTTTCAAAATGTCTGACGATAACATACCCCGTGAAATGAAATCTGCAGGATTTTCCTGCGACCTGACATGATGCCATTTATAATTTATTATCAGTTCCTGAATTTCCGAAACGCGATTAGCGACAAACGTTGTTGGGTGGTCTTTTTAACCAACCCAATACAATTGTTGAATCGGTCCAGAGGTAGGTTTGATCTATTTTTAGATCTATAATATTTACAACCTTATGAACTAATCTAGCTAACAAAAGCGCACCACAAAGTTCGAGACGCGGTAAACTAACTGTTTTTAAGGGAGCTATTCTCGACTTCGAGCAAATTAAATTACACGAAATATCATCGTTCTCATAAATGGTCCTTAGATAAACTGTAGCCCCATAAGCAGCGCATGATGCGTCTGAAAACCCCTGTATTTGAATTTCCTTGATCGCGCTCAGATTAAACAAACACCGTGGTATTTGTAACTTACTTAGTTCTGTGAGGGTATTTGAAAATTCTATCCAACGTTTTAAAATGTCTGTTGGTACCTTTGCATCCCAGTCAACCTTACTAGCCCATATTTCTTGCATAATTATTTTTGCCACCACAACAACCGGTTCCACTAGCCCCAAAGGGTCGAACATCTGTGCAATTTTCGACAGAATTAACCGCTTGGTCACGCTTTCATTAGACTCGATTTTTGTGGGCAATTCGATTTTAAATTTATCTTGCGTTGGTAGCCAAGTAACCCCTAAAACCTTATTTGAACAAATTTCATCCTGTAAGGCTAATTCATTTTCCGGATTTTTGAAATCTATTCCTTCTAATAATAAACTATTGCTCGCGCACCACTTATGCAACGAAAACCCAGCTGATCTCAATAATTGAATCAACTGGTCCCTCAGAATCAAAGCTTCTTGTTTAGAGTTAGCGCCACATAAGATATCATCAACATAACATTGTTGTAACAATGCCTTTGAAGCCAGCGGATAGTATGGAGCTGAGTTTGTCCCGTAAGTAACCGTTTGCAACTCGATGCATTTTAATTTTTCGTTAGGTGAGTCACGCCAGTTATATTTTGAAAGTCCCGGATTGCTTTTTTAAAAAGTTTTATTTTCGAAAAGCTGAGCTGCTGCTCGTACAAGATCAAAAATGGGAATGAATTTTAGATACAAACAAAACAAATAAAAATAATGCCTTAAAATTAAGATCCCTGGGAAACTGCTGTTTCTGCATCTTCTTGGAACCGCACCTGCTTACATGGTCTTCTTCGTGAGATTTTTGCTTATATAACTCCTCCCTCCTAAAGTTCGAAAATGACGGAGTTATTTTGAAAAAATTATGGAGTTATTTTCGACGGAGTGTCCTACTCCTATTTCTTCTGTGGAGTTTCTATTCAAAACCTCATTTTGACTTTCTGAAGTTTTGGATTTGCTTGAAGTTGTATTTTTAATGAACTTCAAGACTTCTTTTCTTTTCCAATAAGCGATCAATATAACGATCATGATCATTATTATAAATGAGATAATGTATGTCGTTAATTTTGAAGGCATCGATAAGCCATCAACAGTGATTATTGGCTTTAATTGCCTGGCCATATCACTTAATTTATAGATATTGTTAATATCTATTTTTGACAAGTTTAGAGTTGGCAACATCTGCTCCTCTGGATTGTGGTAGCTTTCAAATTTAATTTCTGGTAGGATAAGTGGCCGTCCTTTGACTAGGTGGTTTTCGTTTTTTAATTTTTGATAGTTGATTTGGACTTGGCATTTTTCGGGTATCTGGACCAGTACGGGTTGGTTGATCTGAAGGTATTGATTGGTTCTGCACTGCGTGTACATCATCAGTGTTTTAGCGGGCATAATAAGCAAAACTTCTTGACTGATTTGCTCTAATACGGATTCTTGCATATTCACTTTTATGGAAGGGCAGTTTTGTGGTTGGAAACCCTCGGTGAGTCTTAACGTGCAATTGTCTTCTGCGGTGAATCTCTCTTGACAGTAGTAGGTTTCTTCTAAGGATGGACATTCTTCTTCTTGGAAGTAGCTCTTTTTATGGTTGCGTGCCAAATAGGGGTAGCGAGGGATAAATATTTGGTTATTTTGGATAGTAGGAATAAGATGATAAAAGGTAAAGATTTCTGGTTCGATAATAGGGACATGTATAGCAAAAATTAATTTTGAATTCAAAAATTTGACTTGCGTTCCCAAAAATTGATAATAGGTTAAGATATCGTTAAAATTTGGTATCTGTTCTTCTTTATAGATAGTCTTTAAATAATCGATCATTTGTATGAGATCATTACTTGAAATAATAGAGTTATGCAAAGCATTTAATTTTGCAAACATTATCGCGTCTTCCAAATTATCGAGAAATGTTATCAAATTTTGACAGTCTAAATTTATTTGTGACAATATGCTTTGAAAGGTTAAGTAATGGCTCACATCTTGTATCTCTTTGCCTATATTAAGCTGAAGTAATTGTAAGCCCTTTTCTAACTTATTTTGATTATTTCCTAAAGTTATTATCGTATTATTATAATTTTTAATTAAAGATTTCGAAAGAGATATTTGCAGATTCGCCTCTTTGACAATACTTTTTTGATTTTGTTGTAATTCAAAAATCGCGTTATCGTATCGATCTCCGTCTTCGGAATCAAGGGTGCCGAATAGCCATTTATTGATTTTACCGATAGCGTTGATTAGGCCTCTTTGTTTTCTTATTATATAGTGAAAATTTAAAATTTTGTTTTGTGTGGTTTTTAATAGGTATTCCGTTCTTGTAAGCAAGTTCTCAAAAAGTCCGTGGAAAGATATGGGATTTGTCGCGTTTCGCATAAAGTTATTTTTTATTCTTAAGACATAATTTTCAATTTTTATAAATTGATTGATTATTGGTTTTAAATCGATATAATGCAAAAATGTGTGTTTGGTATATGTCAACTTCGAGTTGCCTAGTTGAACGGGGAGAATAGGATTTTTGAGGGTAGTTATCTGTATATCATTGTTACTTGTCGTTGTCCCGAACGGGAGTACGAGTTCTAGTAGAAGGCTGCTCGCCAGGAGGTTCGTTGCCCTCATTGGGAACCTGTAAAATAGATTTCTTTTTATTTTTATGCTTTGCCTTTGGTTTGCGTAAACTGGCTTTATGATATGCGCCTTTGTTTGTTGATATTTTTATGCCGTGTTGGCTTTTTACTTTAACTTTGGTAAATTTGGGAGTATCCTTGGGCCTAGATTTTGTCTGGACGTAGGCGTCGGAGGTGTTTGAAAAATCAGGTGGATCTTGCCGATTTTTGTTAGTTTTTCTGATTTGTTTTTCTTTGGTTGTTTGATTTTTGTCTTTTATTTGTTCATATAGTTTTTGTGTCGTTTCTTTGTGCTTTTGTACGTAGTCGGATACTATGGCGGCGTCGGTTAAATTAAAAGGGTTCGTGCTGTTCACGTGGCCTCTTACCACTTCAAAGGGTGTAAATTTATGAACGCAATGGATTGAGTTATTATACCCTAAGCATGAGCGTTGCATAAGTTGTTCAGGAGAGAGATTTTTATTTTCCTCTCTTAAGCATCGATAAGATTCGATAATCGATGAATGGAAACGTTCGACAGGTGAATTTGAGTTTGAGTTTTTCGCCGTGGTGATGTGTAATTCTATTTTATATAATTTACAAAAATCTTGCACGTCTTTATTTTTAAATTCCGTACCAGAGTCAGCTGTTATTTTCAGCGGCAAGCCGTGATGACTAGTAAAGGTTAGCAAACTATCCATTACCGCGGTGCCTGTTAATGTTTTTAATAGATAAGCTTGGCCGTATCGTGAGAAGGAGTCGCAAATAGTGAGAAATAGGTCATTCGATATTTTAAATGAGTCGATATGAATGTGGTCAAAAGGTTTTGAACTGGTGGGTGTAAGATTAAATTTTATTACAGGGGGATCCCTATTGTATTTATTCCTTTGACACGTTTCGCAATTATTTATAAATTCGGTTATGTCCTCTTGCATTTTAGGCCAGTAAAATTTTGAGGAAAGTGCGTTTTTCATTTCGTTAATGCCTCGATGACATGTTTTGGTGGTATGGTAGAGAGCGAGCTTTTCTTTTTGATTTTCGCGGTTTTCGATATCTTCTAACAAAATAGGACAATGAATAAGATTATAGGAGCCATTTTTAAAGATATTCTGTACTATGGTCGTAAACGTGGGCGCTAAAATAGGGGTTCTAAAGAATATCGCGTAACGTTGTTTTGGTTCTATGAATTCTTTTAATAGTTTTATTATGTGTTCTTGTATATGTTTAGATGACAGAGTGACGTAGTACCTTGTGCTATTAAATATTTTATCAAATCGATATTGTAATCGGTCGATATCGCCAATAGTCAATATTATTTGATTTTTATATTGATTAAGTGGTTTTTCTGATATCGGGATTGATAAAATAGGATCTTCCGCGGAAGTGTGTACCGTTTCGTTGTCCGAATTGTCATTATCACGTTCGTTTTCTGGTGATTGACTTTGTGATTGATTTTGTGATTGATTTTGTAATTGACTTTGTGATTGACTTTGTTTTTCAAGAGGGTCAATAAAATTTTCTGGACGCGCTAAGAATTCTTGAATGACGTCACTAGTGTCGCCCGGGTTGTTTTGTACCGATTCCGTTTCGAGTGCGTTTATATCGATTGGATTTCGGGAAAGCGCGTCGGCTACAACATTCGATTTTCCTTTTATGTATTTTATAGTATAGGAGTACTCATCAAGTTTTAACTTCCATCGTATAAGGCGTGAATTAGGTTCTTTAAGGTTCATTAACCAGGTTAAAGGCTGGTGGTCGGTGTTAATAACAAAATGTTGACCAAATAGATATGGGCGAAAGTATTTACATCCCCAAACTATTGCCAATAACTCTTTCTCAATCGTGGAATAATTGATTTCCGCAGGATTGAGAGTGCGTGACGCGTAACATATAGGGTGATCGTTTTGACTAAAGACTGCTCCTATCGCAAATTTGGAAGCGTCGGTTGTTAAAAGGAATGGCTTCGAAAAATCGGGGTAGGCTAAAACGGGTTCGCTAGTAAGAATGGTTCTACAGGTGTTAAAAGCGTCTAGGAATTCTCGCGTATGTTCAATTTTAGCGTTCTTTTTAAGGCACGAGGTCAAAGGTTTAGTTATTTTCGCGAAGTTTTTTATAAATTTTCTATAATAGCCTAAAAGCCCTAAAAATTGCTTAATTTGCGTTTGCGTTTTTGGTATGTTAAATTTTGATATGCTTTCGATTTTTCGGGGATTTGGTTTTATACAGCCACGCGTTATGACGTGTCCTAGAAACTCAACTTCCTTACGGAGGAACTCGCATTTATCTAACTGAATTTTTAATCGTGCTTTACGTAATTTTGAAAATACCAATTTTAAATTTTGAATATGTTCTTGGAGCCCTGTACTGAATATAATGATGTCATCCATATACACCATACATATTTTGTTTTGTACTTCCTTAAGGACTTCGTCCATAGCACGTTGAAAAGTCGCGGGGGCGTTTTTGAGGCCGAAGGGCATGCGCAGATACTCATAATGACCGTTGTCCACGGAGAATGCTGTTTTTTCTATAGAATTTTGCTCCATTTCGATCTGGTGAAAGCCAGAGGCCAAATCGAGAGTCGAAAAATATTGCGCACGACCTAACTTATCGAGAATATTGGTAATATTTGGAATTGGATATCTATCGTCAATTGCCCGTTCATTGACCTTACGATAATCGACGACTAGGCGCCATTTTTGCTTGCCTGAGGCGTCAAGTTTTTTGGGGACTATCCAAATTGGTGATGACCACGGACTACAAGAGGGTCTAATTATTTCTTTGTCCAACATTTCATCAATTTGGCGTTTTACCTCATCTCTGTGGATATAGGGATACCTATAAGATTTAGCGTGAATAGGAGTTTGGTCTGTCATTTTAATTTCGTGTTTGATTTTTGAAGTAAAAGTGAGAGGGTCTCCGGGTTTTAAGAAAATGTCGAAATATTCTTGACACACGTTTAAAATAGCTTTCCTCTCTTCACTGTTCATGTGTCCACTTCTTATAAGTTTAGATATATCGGATTTTTGATTGTAAAGATTTTCGTTTTTAAACTTTGGATAAAAATTTTCGAAACTGTGTATCTCGTAAATATTATTTTGGAATGATTCGTCGGGAAGCGGCTGTGAAAGCTTTACGTCTACTGTACTATCAGTGTGATTTTGCACCTCTACTAAAGCGTACCCATTTTTCGCTGTAGTCAAAATTTGGGGTATGGAAAGATCATTTATCGTCCCAGATATTGTCAAAATGTCTCCCTCATAAACGCTAACAGGAATATTTTTTAAAATTTTTTCTTTAGGGCTCACAGAAAAATTAAAACATACGTCTCTTGGTGACCTATACTTAAAAGGAATTTCGATGTAAGGACCCAATTTTTTATTTATCAGGTCAATATTTAAGTTCATATTGATAAGGTCAGAAAGTCCTATTACGCCGTCAAAGTAATCGTGGAAATTAAATAAGATAAAGTTAATCTTTTATTCTGTGAAAAATTCTGTAAATGCTGGTAACAACGCTTGGTATCGGGTTACTTGGCTACCAACTGCGGTTTTAATTACGTTCTGTGACTGATATATACAATCGGGATAATATTTTTCGATAATCGATGGTTTAATTATGGATCTTGAACTACCTGTATCAATTAATAGTTTTAGTGGGGGTTCTTCGATTTCGATATATGGGAGAGCGTTATTTGAAGAAATATTTATTTCTATTAAGGTTGTTGGTTTTTTGGCGAAATTTCCTGAAAATTTGGATTTTGGTCAGAGTTTTCAGTTTTCGAGATATTTTCATTTTGAGAATTTTCTTGTGTGTACTCGAGCGTTTGTTCATAAGACTCGGTTGTCTCGTTTTGCGTGTTATATGGATAATAATAATTTTGGGAGTCGTATTGACTAAAATAATATTCGTCTTTGCCATATTGATCGGGATTATCGATCGATTGATCATCGCAATATTCGTTGTTAAATAATTCTTCGAAATGATATTGGGGTTTAGGATATCTTTGCCAATTCTGAGGTGGGTGATTTTGGTTATTTTGATTAAAATTTTGTGATCTTTGATTGTTAGTATTAAAGGTATTTCTCGACGTGGTTGACATTGGGATTGGTTTCGGCAGATTTTCGGGTGGTATTTGATTTGGTCTGAAGACGTTTTGTTTAGGTCCAAAGACTTGCTGGTTTGTAAAGAATTTTTTCGGTTGCATTTGACGAGTTTGGATGTTAATGGGTCCGGTAGGGAAATTTTGTTTTGGTGCCGTGTTAAAATTTTGATTATTAAAATTTGGGTTTAGTGGTTGTTGTTGGTTAAAATTCGGCATGAAAAATCGCTGTGAATTATTCTGGGGATAGTTTTGGTAATTTTGTACAAAGTTTGGATTTTGGTGGGAACTAAAAGGTGTGTTTTGGTGGCTAAAATTTCGATTCATTTGATTGTGATTTTTATTGCTGGATTTTGCAAAATCATTATTTTGAATACCGTAAAGTTTTTCGAAATTCTCGTAGTCATTGACATGCGCAATAGCTTCTTCTAAAGAAGCCGGTCGTTTTAAATACATATTATTCCTAACAATGCCAGGGCATCCTACAATAAATGTGTTTAATGCTGTTTTGTCATAGTGAGATCGCATAAGCGCAATACTTTCAGGGGTCAAATTTGGTTGATTGGCTCTCTGATTGATTGTATTTACAAGATATTGTACTCTAGTTCCAAAATTAATTAAATTTTCGTTTTTAAATGGTCTTGTTCTTGTTAACTCTTGCACCAAGCAATCTAGTTCTCTGCGATCTGAAAAACATTGTACTAGGGCAGCCCTTAAAGAAACCCAGTTGGTT
Organism: Oxystoma pomonae; assembly: GCA_963921995.1. NCBI lineage: Eukaryota > Metazoa > Arthropoda > Insecta > Coleoptera > Brentidae > Oxystoma > Oxystoma pomonae. Next base: position 83,921,089 of record OY998166.1, on the reverse strand, counting down.
AAATCCACCCTGTTTCCTACTAAAAATTCAGCTCTGCCTATTAATTTACCCTGTATGCTATCAAAAATTAGACGATTAAGACTAACGTCTTGAGCTATAGCATAGTCAGCTACTATGCTATCACATTTACTTAAAAATCTGTTAAGGGTTGAGAAATCGCCATCGTATGCTTTGATCGTATTAAGGCGAGATTTAAAAAGATCCCAATTTATTTGTTGTGGCACTGGTGCTGCTGGTGCCGCATTATTATTAGGCATATTGATAAATTTAGATTATTTTTATTTCTTAAACTAAATAATCTAATTATATTTTATTTTAGATTTGAATCTTAAAATCGCTTCAAATGATATATTACTTAAAGATTTTTAAATCCGTTTCTGCTTCGTCGTATTAAATTATACCATTTTCTCTTAACCTATTTTCTTAATTAATATGTCCGCAATTAGACTTGCTTAAAACTAGCTTTTGTTCGCGATGAACCTGCCCTACTTATCTCTCCAGAAACCTTATTCAGAGGGTTCGGGAAGAGGCAAAAAGGAAAGTAGCACTTACAGATTTTTCTGCGACGCTGGTATCCTTTTTCTGATTCACCAAATTTGTCTTCTCCAGGTCTTCGGGGTTGTTAGATCCTTGTGCACTCAAGAGTTAAGACTCACACCACGAAAGTTCGGTTTTTCAGCGAAAGTTTGTTAGCCCGTTTAGTACTCGCAAAAGCCCATTTACGTAGTGGTGTACATCCTACCGACTGCGCCAGTTATATTTTGAAAGTCCCGGATTGCTTTTTTAAAAAGTTTTATTTTCGAAAAGCTGAGCTGCTGCTCGTACAAGATCAAAAATGGGAATGAATTTTAGATACAAACAAAACAAATAAAAATAATGCCTTAAAATTAAGATCCCTGGGAAACTGCTGTTTCTGCATCTTCTTGGAACCGCACCTGCTTACATGGTCTTCTTCGTGAGATTTTTGCTTATATACCTCGCCACAATATGTTTTGTAAAATGTTTTGCTTTAGATTTATTAATATCATCCTATACATTTTTTGGATATCAGTAGTCAAAACATATTTAAAAGTTCTAAACCTACACAAAATGTTAAATAGGTCCGGTTGAACAGTGTAACCCTTTAACATGATATCATTCAATGAATACCCCGTTGATGTCTTTACCGACGCGTCGAAAACCACCCGTAATTTGGTCGTCAAGCTTTCTTCCCGTAAAACGCAATGATGAGGTAAAAACACCCTCTTTTGCTCCCCACTAAACTCAACAAATTTTCCATGCACTAGGTCAACATGCGTAACATGCGTAAACAAATCTCTGTTTTGATGTAGCTTTTTCTCTAAAGCCATAAATCTTTTGCTAGCGATTTGGAGCGAGTCTCCTAATTTTAAAAAGCTGTTATGTTCTTTAAAAGGCAGATCCACTTGAAAAACCCCATTATCTAATATTTTACAAGTGTCCATAAACTTTTGCTCGCATAATTTATCTTCGGATGACCGGAATTTTGTGTTTGAGACCTCTTCAAGTTGCCAGAATCTCGGAATTATATCTTTAACTTCTGGTTCCGCTTGATAAAATAAATTTATGGTCTGTGTGCAAAGAAAATTATCCCGGACCGATTTTATGCCTAAATTGTCTGTAGGTGCACTACTGCATATAACCCAACCAAGTTTAGTGTTTTGCAATACAGGTAATTCTTTTCCCAAGCTGATAATCCCTGGAAGAAGCAATTCTGCATAAATATCTACCCCAATTAACATATCAATATCCTGTGGCAAGGAATATGACTTATCAGTCAATTAAATATTTTTTCGTATGCTAATTTTTTGAGTATCAATAAACACCCGCGACAACTGACCTGTAATTTGATTTAAAACTGCGCAAGACATTTTCACGCTGTACCCATTGTTTACCCGAGATTCAATTGTAAAATCTACCAATTTGTTTACTTGCTTAATGTTATTACCGATACCCCCACCTGCAATTCTATCGAATTACATTTTACGTCACCTAATTTTTGCAGTAGCCCCGTAGTAAGAAAACAAGTCTGCGAACCCGAATCTAACAATGCCTTTGCTTGCACGCGTTTCCCATTTCGTAATATAATATTTACCAGTGCCGTGCCCAATAACATTTTCGAGTTAGAATTTACCATAGCGACAATGTGATTAATTGCCTCATGACCCCGAGGAATATAATTTGAAATGACCTGTGCAGTGTTGCAAGATTGCTCAGATTGCCCTTCATTTTGCTCTTGCGAATTATTTTCTTGAGCACCCACCGTTTGAACCCAAGTTTGGATTTTATTTTCGCGACCTTTTTGCCAATTACTATCGTGTAAGCTTGTATGATGCCTTCTGTTACAAGACTTGCATTTTTCTGGTTGTCACTGCGCAACAATTGTAGCACAATCTTTTTTCCTTAACAAAGCTGGAACCCTTTAAATTTAAAGCATTTTCCTATCGTATGCCCCTCTCGATTGCAATAACTGCATTTAATTATTTGCCCCTCGAATTCACTTGCCAATAAAGAATGTTTCAGCCGTTTTTATTTATCGCATCTCGCAGAATTTTCTGTAGACGTTACATTTTCTAAAGCGATACAACGTTTATCTAAAAAATCCAAAAATTCAGAAAGAGTTGGCAACATTGTATTATTTCTCTGCAATTCGTATGCCCTGCTTGGTTTGATAATCCAATTTTTGCGAGAAACCAAATATTAAAATTAAATTCCATGATTTGACTGGTATATTTAAAGCTTCCAGTGAATTAAGATGTTGTCGTATATGGCAAAGAAATGCCCTTAACTGACTCCCAGTGCCCTTGGTAACCGGTGGTACCTCAAGCAATAAATTTCTTAGGTGAGAATTAATGACAAGTAACTTGTTTTCAAACCTTTCTTTTAGAAGTTTTACAGCTTTTTCATAATTTTCATTTGTTAATGACAAGTTGTTAATAATTAATATCGCTTCACCCTTGATAGCTGTTTTTAATTTCAAAAGTTTTTGTACGCTAGTAAGTGCACTATTTTCATCAACAATGGCTTTAAAAAAAATCCAAAATGATTGCCAATCCTCAATTTTTCCCGAAAATGACGGAACCTTTATCTCTGGGCTATTCTGGACAATCACGGTAGTAGGTTGAGGTGGTAGCATGCTTTGACTATTCGAGCTGGCTTCCCTACTGGCCGTTTCGATTTTGCGAATAAACGACTATCAATCTCTTCCTCATCCTTCTCACTCTCTATTTTTGACTGTATCTGGCAATACTCTTCAAAGGTTTTTTCCAAGTGTAATTCTCTAGTAGTAAATTACTCAATCTCTACATCTATAAAATCGCTTTCATGCGCCTTAAAAAAATTCTCAATCCTAGTAATTGACCCTTTAACAGATCCCCTGGACTTAATAAGCTTGTCCATGTTTATGACCTGCCCTGATTATAATATAAAAAGAATTATCCCAGTTATTTTATAGCTTATTCAACCCCTAATCAACTAAGGTAAATATAATCTTAAAAATTGCAACTTAAATTATTTTATCACAACTTTCTTGACTGGACCAATTATTTCCCCATCTTCATTACTTCCGACGTAATAAAATCCCTTTTGCGGCTTTCAAGAGCATCCCAATTTTATTGACCATTATAGTCTCTGATCATTATAAACCAATCCCATCTAAAGGCGCAATTACACAGTCGAACATGCTCAAACAAAAGCTCGTGCAAAAGATCTAACATTTTTTTCGTGAACATTTTTGTGAGCTTTTCTTTGAACATTTTGTTCGGGTAAATTTTTGAGCAAATTATTGCTATCTTTTTTGGAAACATATTTTTAACAATGAGAATAAATAAAATTTCACATCAGTGATCAGTGATCTCAATTCTTTAAAAAAATGGAACACCAACTTTTATTTTAAATTTTTGTGAAAAAAAGCCGACGGCAAGCGAAACATTATTCTTGGCTATCAGTTTTGTCACATGGATTAGGGTTACTTATAATATTTTTTTTCTTAGGGTTTTTCCCGGATTTTTTTGCCCGGGGGTTTTTTTGGGATTTTCTTGCGAGTTTTTTTTATTTCCAAAGGTTTTTTCCTAAATTCGAAAAACAACCCAGGAAAATTTTTCTTTTCCAAAAAAATTTAGAGTTTTTCAAATATCGGCAAAAACCGATATTTGAAAAACTCAAAATTTGCACTTTGAAGCGGTAATCCGCGCCTCACGACTGAGGAGTGGTGGGAACGGGATTTTTTTTTTAAACATATTTTTGTAGCTGTACTTTACCCTTAGCCTTGATTGTTTTTTTTTTAATTACTCACACTAGATTTACCTAGTTAGTTTAAGGCCCCAAGGGTTGCTTAAAAAAGCAAAAGGTTCATGAAAATGCTAAAGATAGATATTTACTGTCAATTTAATGTAATAATCAAGGTCGATTACTAACACTGAACAAACAATATGCAAAGGGGCAACATTCCGATTCAAAATTCTAGTCTATTACTGCTAAATTATATTTTTTAGACAAGGGTCGGGATCGTAGGGTTGTAAAAGTGGGTAATAAACGGGTATTATTTAGACCGTTCATATATTTGAGATTTAATAAAATGTATATATTATGTAGGTTTTTTCATTTGACTTAATTATTATTGTATTGTGTTTTAAACTAGGAAGTCAAATAAAGAGATATTCTTTTAAACGTAAATTTGTATCATTACATTTTACAGGCAACAGCAATAAATAAGTGCCAATTATTATTTTTTATGATTCTCGTTTTTTTTACAACCCCAAAAAAGTTACAAATATACTGGCATATCCCCTATAAAAATCAGATAAATCGAAGTTGCTTATGAGGTAAAACGTGAATTTCGACATCAAATCGTTTTTCCGTCGGAAAGCACCTAATTAAAAATACCTTGTTTTAAAACTTAGTTTTTCTATTTTCAATTAAGTTCAGTGAATTCCCATAAAACTATAAAATTAAATTTGTAAGAAATTTTTATTACCAACATTTCTTCAAACAAATTTTGCTTAAAATTCTCTCCAAAATTTCCGTGAGTATTTTTGTACGAGATTTTGCTCGAACTTTTCTTTGAACATTTTGCTCAAGAGGCTCGTGTAAATGTTTGTCGGCATTTCAACATCAAAGGAAAGGTTGTCTGTGTAAATGCGCCTTAATACTGCATTCAATAAGTATATTATGAAAAGATCTAACCTTTTTTGTCTGCGGGTAGAAGTGTCCTTTAACGCCTTCTCCTTTTGTCTTCTTACACAAATGCACGACCACAAATTCTTTTCACAAAACCCAAATTGTTGTTTTACTCAATTCAAACAACAATTCTGTACGTAAAAGTGTCCGTTAACGCCTTCTCGTACGATTTTGATTCACTTTTTTAACTTTTGTCCCAAATCACTAGTGCTTATAATTTCTTGCTCAAAAGCCTTTTCATCCGGTTCGCGCTACCACTTTGTATCTGGTCAACTTGTCTAATTTTATTAATCCAGTTTTAGTTTGGAAAATAAATAAATTAATTGTCTTTCGATAGCACTTCAATATTTGATTAATTGACCAACACCTTGTTTGTTTTAAATGTATAATTGGAACATAGGTACATTGTTTTTGATACAGAAACTTGACAATTACACTAGTGATATAACTAAACTAATCTTAAGAAACTCTAGCTGCGTCGATCTATGTACTTGTAAAAACCCCGAAGAGATCGGCAGCTCGTTGTTTACGTATTCAAAGTTAAAAAGCGTCTCTCTTTGGTCTTTCCCAAAAACATATTCATAAAAAGGGAAAAGTCAGATGAAGAGAAGGATGTGGCGACAAACGACTAACGACCTTAAGAACCCATTAATTTTGTATATGGCTTGTCCAAAGTTAAAGAAAGTAAATATAAATAGGTTGCCTGTAATGTTCTGTTATTTTATAATAATGAAATCTCAACAATATTGTTTAAAAAAGGTCTCTAAAACTGAAAATATTTTTTTACTGAAATTAAAGGCAACCTTATTTTTATATAAATTTTGCATAATACTAAAAACTCAGCAAAAATAATGTTTTAGTAAAGTCTTTATTGAACAATATCAAATTTTCACTCGAGTAATGGACGAAGGCTGTTCTATAAAGAGGGCGGTAACCCATTTTGGAGTTGATAAAATAACAATAATACGATGGAAACAGCGCTGGATTGAAAACAGTTTGACGAATAGGAAACTTGGATTAGGAAAATAACGATGGTAAACTTAATACTAATTATTTTAACTTAAAAAAGAACACCATTTTTCTCTATTACAAGCTGCAAACGTCTGGGCATTGAAAAGGTTAAATATTGAAAATACTGATGGTCTTCTGAGAGCTGATCCAATGCGCGATAAATTAACTCTTCAGCATTTCGTGGTCTCCAATTCCTTTGGTATATTATTTTAACGATTCGACCCCATATATTTTCCATTGGGTTAAGGTCAGGGCTGTTGGCTGACCAAGGAAGTGTTTCTATATTATTATTCTGAAACCATTGGCGAACAACATTAGCCGTGTGTACTGGACAGTTGTCCTCCTGATAAACAACGTCATCATTTTCATTTAAAGCCTGTACAGATGGCAGCATAACATTTTCAAGGATTTCAATATATCGTTCACTATTGAACCTTCCTTCCATCTTCCAGAAAAAACCCAAACCTCTAGCACTAATCCAGCCCCACATGTTTACAGAAAAATGTCCAGCTTTTTTAATTTGGTTTGTATATTCGGGTTCAAATCTAAAATTTGGTGGACGATAAACTAAAATACTCCTGCTTGAAGATGATTGAAAAATTTTTTTGTCAGTGAAAACCACCCTCTCCCAGAAGTCATTATCACGAAGAACGTTGTTCAGTGCAAAATTGACTCTGACCTGTTTTTGTTCTTCTGTTAGAAAAGGCTTCTTTGCAGCAACTCGACAAGAGACTTCTGATATTTACTACTATATTGACTTTACTATATTGATTCTTCTATTTACTGTTGCTAAAGAACCCGGAAATAATGTTAGCTGCTTCAACCGACATTGAAAAAGGATTTTGTCTGAGATGGTCAATAAGTCTCTCATCTTGCACTTCAGAACTTACTTTTGGTCGTCCTGATCCATCTTTCCTATCCGTAGAATTATTTTCAATCCAGCGCTTTTTCCATCGCATTATCGTCATTTTATCAACTCAATGGGTGGCCGCTCTTCTTATAGACCAGCCGTCTTCTATAACTCGAGTGATAATTTAAACTTTTGTAAATGTTGATATATGTGGCATTTTTAAGTTTGTCACACTGAATTTTAAGTGTCAGGCATACTAAGCTGGTGCAACACCGGTGTTGGCTGGTGGTGCCTTATAATAGTATACACTAATGGAAAGCTAAATTTGTGGCATAGGAAAAAATGCATGTATGAGTTTTGTTTGAAATCAAGTGTACCTGGGAGGAGAACCTGCAGAAGTAGCTAAGATATTGTAAAACAGTGTAATGAAAGTTGCTGGCAAGGATTTAATTATTTTCAGAATATCCTGTTTTAAATTGACATAACTGAGGTCTTCCCATAACATATTACAACCTCGATTACATCCCAGTTCTTCAGGTTTTATTTGTGCAATTTAAGCAAAAAGTTTAAACATATTTTAAAAACAGTTGCTTTGAGATGAGTAACTCCGGCCCAGGCGTAAAAGAGCTGAGGATGAATTTTTCTGGAGAAGCAAAAATCTTTTAAAGAAATTGGTTTGGAGTTTTTCAATATTGTCCAAATAAGTTTTATTCAAATTTGTTTTCGACAAACAAAACTCAATATCTATTAAGGAACTATATAGAGCATTCTTTTTTGATAAAATAATTTTAAAAGTTAATAAAATTAAGCATCTTTTCTTTCCAAAACAACGAAGTCGAGAATTCAGCTGTGAGAGGATTTAATAATTATTTGCCTGAGGCGTCAGCCGAGGGCTGTTACACGCTGAGGACGTTAAAGCTGTTTTGGACCGAGGTACATACAACATTTTAAGCAATACGAGCAGTTTTTAATTTAATTTTTGAAAAATAATAACTTAGAATTTTGTAAATGATATTAGTCGAAAAAACTTGAAAATATATAAACTTGACAAGTCACTTAAAAGAACAGCAAAAGATTGCACGGGACAACCAGATAATTTTAAAACCATAAGGACTGCGGGCGTAAAAGGCGCTCAAGGGCGTTAAAGTACTACTTCACGCTTAAAAATGCGGGCGTTAAAGTGCAGTTTTATGGTTTAAGCATTATATGAATGGTCTTTAGATCGTGCTAATTACGAATGGTATGTACTTACATTACAGCTGTCCCTAAAATCAGCTGAATCACTGAATACCAAAAATAAATTCCTCCAAAACACACCACCAGACTTTTGGCAAGAGATACTTTTTTTTGTTTTTTAGTCCTGTTAAAGTATGTTTCCAGTTTGTCACCCAGGTTTTGTGAAGAAAAACTTGGTAAAACTTTATAAATGTCATTTTCTTGAAGTTCAATTTTGAGTCCTCTTTTTACTATGGGGTAATTGTAACTAAAACAAGATTAGTGTTGTGTTTTAAGTGTTTACACTTAAAACAATAGTTTAAAAAATTCAGTAACCCATATTTGATGATGATGTGTCACAACAATGCAAATACCTTCCAAAATTTTAAAATATTACCGCTTCGTTATTTTAAGACCCAAATTAATGATAAAACAATGTGAAATTACTTACAAAAACGTTAAAAATGAAAAAATATTCGCCTTTCTCCTGGGACTTTCTTCAAAATTGGTATCTTTCCCCTGATCCATTTTAGAGGTAAATAATTATAAAACACCACTAATTTACTGATTTTTGATCATGCTGGGCCTACATAAAATAATGGATAAAAATGTTATATGCCCAGGAATTAAAACTTTGGCACTAAAAAGAATTCTTGTAAGTTAGTTCTGAAATCATTTTCTGGATATTTAATACATTTTAATTGACAACAAACTGATATTGAGACGAAAAAAATGTTCTGCCACTTCAGGTCAAGTCTTATGATAAGATTTAATTATAATAAAATTTTAAGAGATAAAACTTTTTCACCTATTTTCACATTAATAAGGTTTATACACAGGGTGCCCGAGGTATAGGTTACATAAAAATGGACCTAAGAGGAATACATACACTTCCGGCCACATAAAATGCGTACAGCAGAAGTTAGCTAAGTTTTGCTTATTGCGTTGCTTATTGTAACTGACTTTAACGTTTTCGATTACAGGTTAGATCTTTTGACATTGTAAATACAAAAATAAGGAGACTGGTCACATTTTACTATAAGGCTAATATGAATAAAATATATTTTTTTAATTATTCATCATTTTATTATAAAAACTTATTCTTAAGCTCATTCTTGTAGTGAATAGTTTAGTGCAAAAATTAACCTGGCTTGTTTCTTTTCCACACTAAGTAAGATTTCCTTGGCAGAAACGCGACATCTAAGCCTAGAACGGCTTATCCGTCTGCGCGTCGTTCTTATGAATCCAGGAAAATGTGCCTCAATATTCGCCTCTGAGGGCATCGCAAATGGGTGGTCTTCAAGAAGGTCAATCAGTTGCTGATCCTGCTGAGGCATACTGACTTGGGTCAAGCCTTTGTCGAACAGTTCATTCTTCTTGATACTTTCTTCTTATTCTTACAGTTGTAGCCACCGTCTAATTTTGCCAAAATTTGGGCTTTTTCAAATTCGCATTTTTAAATATAAGCGTATGACAACAACAAAACCTGACGGTGACATTTTTTGTCAATTTGAAACACCTAAAAGTTTACTGAGTTGCAAGGCCCATAATACACTGTATAAAATCGGCGTACGCATTTTATGTGGCCTGAAGTGTACCTAGACAAATACTTGACAAGTGAGCACATCATGTTATAGTGTAATAGGCACCACGTAATATCCTTCCAGCTTTGATGATGATTAAAATTTTACCATTGTCGAAACTAGTCAGTTTATCTGCAGTTTTAAACTAAAATTAATTAACATTTTGATTAAACAATATAGGACAAGAATTTATCCCTCCCTATAAAATGTCAACAACACAAACTAACTTTTATTACACCACCATATTTCCAACATCCATCAGGGGGATTGACTCTGCTCATTTAGGGCCAAATTCACAGTCGTCTCTCAAGGCTTCCTTGTTCCTCAAGCCTTGAGGAAGAATTTCACATTCATAGTCACGCAAGGAAGCCTTGAGGCATCAAAGGTCAAGGTAAGAAAATAGCTACCTTTAGCCTTCCTCGGGCAATTTGCTAAGGTTATAAAGCCTTGTTTTTATATGGTTTAAGTATGTATGGTTGAGAGTATCAATTATGGATTTTGAAGTTTTGAGTTTCTAGATGTGATGGAAAACGGAGTCGATCGTCTTCCAAAGAGATGCATTCGGGATGCCCCCAACCCAATAAAAATTTCCAGAGACAGAGATTTTTTAAGGCTTATTTAGACTATCATGCAGCAGCTTACGCTGACAGGTGTCATATTTTTTATTTGTTCATTTATAGTGAATTTACAGGTGAAGAGTGCAAATTTTTCTAAGGATAGGCTCAGATTTTTGAAGATGCCTTGTAAATAGGACTTTACTTTCAGTCAGTTTTTTCAGGCTGCACACTTAAAATACCCAAATAAAAAACTTGACAGCTGTCAGCTTAAGCTGTATGTTTTCACATTGCACTCAATACATATTGACAAGATTGCCCTCTTTTTCTCTCATAGAGCATGTTTTCTGTTCCAACAAAGTTCGTGATATATGAAACAACAAGATGCTTGATTCTCGATACGTATTGAATACGATATGAAAACATACTAGACAATAGACACTTAAAGTAAATATTTCAACGCATAGGTATCGGTATATGTATCGCGTTCGAAATAAAGCCAAAATACACTACATTTTTGACTTGTTTATGCGATGTGCGATGACAGAACTGCTAACAGAAATCGATAGGTGCGTTGGGATGGACGTAACGATACGTCCATCACTCCGTACGCATCGATTGCTGTCAGCTTTTGTGTTATCGCACCCGTCAAAAAAGCGGGCATCGTTCGAAACATGGCATGAGCAAGTCAAAAATGTAGTGTATTTTGGCTTTATTTCGAATGCGATACGTATAACGATACCGATGCGTTGAAATATTTACTTTAAATGTCTACTTAAAGTTGGCAAGCTATTTTTGATTCCTAGTTGTTAGCGTATCTTTGATGCGTTTGTAAAAGCGTCCTTAAAAAAAGAGTTAAACTTGCGCTTACAACGTACGACGTAACCTAACCAATTCTTGTTCTGTGTTTGATGCACAGTTTTACTTCATACCGCACACTTCTATTTCCTTATTCCTTATTGTCAAAAAAGTGAAAGAGTAATATATAGAATGGAAAATACAAGGAGTGAAAGTGTGAATCAGGCATTTATAAAAACCCACAGTTTACAAAATTGTTAGGATACCCTAGCTGCATATGAATTCTGGAAGGGTGGTCAGAGATAGATGAGACGTAGTCACTGTTGTACGACGTATCCGTTCTGAGCATACGCACTGAGATACTATTACTTTTAAGCACTCTATTTGTGGAACTTTAAAGGCGAATTCAGATTTTTTCCATAAGATAAGCGGTATGTAGTAAGACGCAAGAAAAATAAGCAATAGCAAATGCATGCTGCTTTTCTTGCGGCTTACGGAACACTATGGACAGCAACATGCGCATACGTACCTCATACCGCTTACCTTACGGAACTCTGAATCTGCCTTAAGTGTCTACTAATTGAGGTACTTTGGCACAGCTAGGAAGCATCCAGGAAATTCACTTTAGTTTTTATTTACATTAATTTAGAATATTTTGAAGGTTAACTGGGCACGTTTGTTGATAAAATACTGCTAATGTGATTTGCTGACCAGGTGGTGTCTGGTCCCGTCTTCGCTTCACATTTTTTCATTTTCTTGCTCGCTTCCAAAAAACAAACAAACCGTAAAGGAGTAAAGATATCAGTAGTTCAAAATGCCCAGAAAAGGCGTCCTTGCCGAAGGAAGGAACTATGAATACCAAATCGAAGGTTTCCTTGAAGGTCACCTTCAACAAGGAAGCCTTGAAGCACCCTTGAAGGAACGACTATGAATTTGGCTCAGTCGCTTCGTTCCAATTTTTTTTGATTATATATTATTTATAACTTAAATTGCAAAAAGTGACTACTTCAAAATATTGACAATAAATGTGACAGATTTTTTGAAATAACAGTTGAAACAATCAACGACATGACTTTTTTTTGTTGGTTTTTGGTAATTTAGTAACCGAATTATAAGTGGATGTAAATTGTCATAATATTGATTTTTCACCTACTTTCACTTTCAATGTGACATATAATTAATAACGTTAAAAGTTGTTGGTCGACATATTAATATTTTCTGCTTTTTAATAAAAATATATAAAAGAAACAAACTGTAGCAGCTCTTTTAACAATAGGTTATGGGCCCAGAGTTTGCGATAATCAAATAAATTGGGTTTCGGGTGTTTTAAATAACGCTTGCATCAGACTTTTTTCATGCACTTTTTTCGTGACTCGTTTGTGCCGGGTTTATAGTGTAAAGACTGCACAGACTTTGAACAAAATGTCCAAAGAAGATTCGTCGGTGTTAATCGGTGGTTTATCCAAGGTGAACTGGCGAGAAAATTATATCACCTGGAAGTGTCGTGTGCTGTTATTGGTTACCCACAAGGTGACAACACTGACCAGGCAGGTAAAACACGTAAGGATGAAAAAGCCTTGAGTAAAATCAACCTGATGATAGACACAAGTTGTCTATCACTTGTCATGGAGGCAGAAACGGCCAAAGAAGCTTGAGAGGCTCTTGAGTTGCCTTATGAAGACAAGGGGCTTAATCGCAGAGTCACATTAATGCGAAGTCTCTTTTTACTCAAGCTAGAGAATTTTGGCAGCATGAAGGCTTACGTTGAAGCCTGTTGAAGATGAGTACATAGGAATTTCTATGTTGCAGAGTTTACCTCATGAGTATGAGCCTATGGTCATGGCATTGGAGCATTCAGGTGCTAGAATTTCAACTGACCTGGTCAAAACGAAGCTCCTATATATATATATATATATATATAAATTGCTATGTTCTCGAAAAAGCAGTATGACAAAAAAAAACCCTGGTATTTCAGGTGCAAAAAGACAGGGCACGTGAAATAAAACTGTCCTTGTAACAAGCCTGGAGAAAACAGTCAAAATCAGCAGACAGCTGAAAGATAAAGCTTTATTGACTGCTCTTGGAGTAACCAAAGATTTTGATCAACACAGCTGATACGTAGATTCAGGCGCTACTTATCATATGAGTGCGCAAGATGAGAACATGAATTATTTTTGCAATGAAATGGTAGCAAACAAAGAAAAGCTAAAAATAAATGGCGCTGGCGACATCCCAATTAAAATAAGTGATGGCAGTTCATTAAATATATCCAATGTGCTTCATGTGTCAGACCTGTCTGCAAATTTCTTGTCGGTGAGTTCTATGATCAAGAAAGGCTTAAAAGGTTTTGTTTGATAAGGAGTTACTTGTCACTGCATCTGAGGTTGGTGATGTTTATACAACAGACAAAAATGTGGTTTTGGCATCTACAAAACAATACTTATAGCATAGGAGGCTGGGACACCTCAACAGAGTCAGTATGGGGCTTTTTAAAAATGGTATAGCAACCGGAGTGACCTACAAAGAAAAAGAACAAGAAATACTGCCCTTTGTGCCATGCATTAAAGATAAGCAAGCAAGAAAGCCATTCCCACGTTTGTTTGAATGTTTGCACTTGAAGACGATCAGAGATTGTACTAATCGAAACGTCGTGTATAAATAAAATATAGACAATGGAAGTCCGAAACACAGAGTTAATTTCAAAGCCATTCCCATCAGATAAAAATAAAAAGCTATCTCAAAATAAACTGGATTTAATACACACTGATGTATGTGGGCCCATGCCTACTGAATCATGGGGAGGTAAAAAATATATGCTAACTCTCATTGATGACCATAGTATGATGATATTTGCCTATTTTATTAAATCACAAGATCAAGTCAAAGCTTGCATATCTTTCTTTATCAACAACGTCGAAAATGAGTGTGAAACTAAAGTGAAAATAATAAAATGAATAAGACAATGGTATAGAATATATAAATTTTGAGATCAAGACTGCCTCCAGCAGAATGGACTAGCAGACCGCTACAACAGAACTATCATGGAAAAAGCTCGCTCCATGGTGCAAGATTCTGACAGTAATCCAAAAATGTGGGCTGAGGCAGCAAATACTGCGATTTATCTTCTCCCACCAAAAAGCTACCGGGACAAACACCTCTAGAAGTTTGGAGCGGAAAGAGGATAAACTTAACTCACTTATAAGTATTTGGATGTGAGGCATATTCTTATATTTCATCATACAAGAGGAATAAATTACAGTCCAAGAGTAAACAAATGATTTTTGTTGGCTATAGTGACAATATCAAAGCTTATAGATTGTTATATCCTGAGACAAATCAAATAAATCAGTAACATCCAAAGATGTTATTTTCATTGAAAACTATAAGAAAAATACAGAAAATTATGAAAAAGACTGTATATCTCTTAAAAATGAAGATAAAACTAAAGAATCTAAACAAAATAAAAAAGAGGTTACAGTGATTATGGGGGAAGATTAGATCAATGTTGCAGAAGAGAATGATAATCTGGAAGAAATGCTAGTAGAAGATCAAGATGAAGGGAGTGATGGCTTGAGCGACTATGAAGAAACTGATGATTTTCAGCAGCAGATGTTTGTACAAAAGTTGTGCTTTAGTGCTGGGTTTAAGTTTTTGATTTTAATAAGTAGGTACATAAGTTTTTATAATTCGTTTAAGGGAGTGTGTTGGTTTTGGTAATTTAGTAACCGAATTATAAGTGAATGTAAATTGTAGTAATATTGATTTTTAACCTACTTTCACTTTCAATGTGCCATATAATTAATAACGTTAACAGTTGTTGGTCGACATTATATTATTTTCTGCTTTTTAATAAAAATATATAAAAGAAAAAACTGTACCAGCGCTTTTAACAATATTTTTACACATTTATTGTCGCTGTCTAAAACAATGTATCAAATAGAGATCCAAAAAAATGACGTCAGTTCGCTCAAAAAATTGGACTATAGCTAACACCAGATTTTTCGGAAAACCAGGGTTGAGTATTTCTTTAGGGTGGAAAAAATGCGCTAAACTGTTTTTAAAGTGTTTATAACGACCCTAAAATGGGTTTTTAAGCGATAAGCCGCTTCATTAAATCGCTTAAAAATAAAATCGATTGAGTGCTTAAATCCGACATATTATATGACAACATTTTCAAACCGTCCTTATATAAAAGCGCTTTAAGACGCCCGTATAAACAAAGTAACTGATATCGTCAGATTTTGTCAATTTTTTACTGTCAAGAAGTTTTCAACTAACAATAAACCATTACACCACTCAAGAAAAAATATAGTAGACCATTTTGCAGTTACCAGCAAATTACCAGAAAATCACGCTGTATCTAGAAAGAATGTTTAGAAAGTACAGGGAAGAAAATAGTATCTCTTTATGATGATGCGGAGGTAAATGCATTATCCGGTATAAAAAATTCGTAAAAACAAAAATTAAAATAAAATATAAAGTTTCATTATATAATATATGATTCTACCTGTCTTTGTAACCCTTTCATCTGTGTTTATAGGTAAAATCCAGTGACCGCTTCGTTTTTGTCTAAATATACCTCCTTTTTTTGAAGCTGAAACCGAGGCTTAAACTTTCTCGAAACTAATAATAAACGATTTATTAAAAAACATAATAAATTTATTAATATAAATATTTTACGTCCAACATTTTCAGTATAAAATAAAAATGTATATTAAAAAAAACTATTCTGGCCTGCTTCTTTGACCATCCTATAAAAAGCACCTTTCGTATCTTTTAACAATGTTTCTGGGTTGTCAAATTGGATTACTCTGCCATCTTGAACCACCAATATTTTGTCAGATTTTGTAAAAGTGTTCAGCCTGTGGGCGATCGTCAGAACTGTGCAGTTTTCAAAGTTCTCTTTGATTGTTTTCTGTATCATTTGGTCAGTGTTTGGATCAATAGAAGCTGTGGCCTCATCTAAGACGATAATTCTGTTGTCACTTATCAAAGCTCTTGCCAGGCATAATAACTGTCTTTGCCCAGAACTAAACGTATTGCCTCCATCAATTATTTTTTGTTCCAGGCTGGCAACAAAACCTTTCATTTGAACCTTCTCAACGGCTTTCCATATTTCTTGGTCATCGTAAACGTTCAAAGGATCAATATTGCTTCTAATAGTCCCTGTAAATAGTATAGGATCCTGAGGAATGATTCCTATTTTTGAACGCAAAAGCTGAAGGTTGAGGGAGTTGATATCTTCGCCGTCGATAAAGATTTGACCGTCAAAGTCATATAACCTAAAATAAATAAAAAACATAATTTAAAGAAATTGTCGAAAAAATCGTTAAAAAAGGTTAGTCGGGTTTCTTGAGAATATTCTAAATCAATATCAATATGGTGTTTAGAGCGGTAAAGGCACAAATGATGCGGTGTTTTCCTTTTTGAAAAGTTTGTATTTTAAATTAAATGACAGAGAAGTGGCACCTGCCGTTTTTTGTAATTTCAGCAATGCTTTTGATTGTGTAGTGCATGATATTTTGCTAAAAAAAACTCGAATTCTATGGCATAAGGGAAATGTCTCTTAAATTTATTGATTCTTTTATTTCTGGAAGGAACCAAGCCGTCAAAAATAATCAATGTGTATCTTCATTGAAACCAATTAACATAGGCGTTCCTCAGGGTTCTGTACTTGGCCCTATGTTATTCCTGCTTTATATTGAGGTTCTTTTAAAATTACCTGTTGAAGGAAAAATGTACTGCTTTTGCAGATGATTTAACGCCTCTTTGCCATCACAAAAATCAAAATATTTTAAAACAAATCATAGCCCGAGTCTTAGATTTAATTAAAAAATGGTGCGATGCAAATTTCCTATGTTTAAATTTTCAGAACACTAAAATTTACATATGATGACCTAAATTTATCAGACCATATAATTATGTTCAGCGATAGTACCAAATTCTTAGGGATACAAATTAACAATCAGCTTAAATTTTCTCTACATGTTTTAAATATCTGCAAAAAGATAGCTTCGGGAGGTTATGCAGTACGCAGGACTTTTTGTGAACTTGGTCAAAAAATGGCTTAAACAACATACTCGCGCTATGGAATAGCCTTTTGGGGAAATTGCGATAACTATCTATTTTAATCAGTTTTTATTATACAAAAACGTTGTATCAGATACTTATGCGGTGCAAAACTTACAGAACATTGTAAACCACTTTTTCAATGAGAAGGTATACGTACACTAACATCTCTCTATATTTTAGAAACTGTATGCTCCGTACATAAAAAATATAAGGGTACAACTCATACACACCCTTAGCAAACAAGAAACTATAATAATATTCCTCTGCCTGTTCCAAGGTCTACTTTAACTCAGAATTCTTTAATTTACAGACGTGTACAGAAAAATTTATAATAAGCTGCCAGAGATCTAAAAAACATGGATGATCAAAAAAAGTTAAAAAAAATGTCAAACAATTGCTGGTCAATAGAGCTTATTATAATTTGGAGGAATATTTTAATGACAATTTGTAGGTGATTCATTTGTGTATTCCTTTGTTGTCTAATACATAAAAGATTGTTTGTGTTTACGTAGAAGTTTGTACTTTGTTTCTCTTTGTATTGTGTGCCTTAAAACTTATATTTTATCTTATGTTTAACCTACGTTTTATTTTTACCAACCATTTACTTTTGTAAACTAGCTATACTCTTATCTAAATATTATTTTTTTAACAAATTGACAATAGATTTAAGATCTTACGTGTCTTTTGGTACAACCTACTAATAATTTTTAAATTTTGTCTTTCAGATTGTTTATTTTTGCATATTTTATTTTTACTGCGATTTTTACTTTATTATCCTGACATACCTCTAGACTATATATTATTTTGACAAACAAAATTTAGATTTGAGATATTTTTTATAGGTAACAACTAGCTCTAAGTCTGTGCTTTGTCAATGAAAATCTATTTTTCCGACAATAAAGCTTATTTTGATTTGATTTGATTTGAACCCTGCCATTTTCTTATGTTTTGCGGTTAATTTTTTTTTATATTTTAATATGTTGTAGAGGAAGTCCCAATGAGCAATTTTCATCATGGGCGCTTTCCCCAAAGTTTAAGGTACTTTCAGGCGAGATAGACCAAAACTGACCCCCCACTTGCGAGGCTCGATTTTCAAGAGAAAATCGAAGATGAAAACTGCATGTTCATATGTCAACCCATTTACAAACTACGAGGGGGTTTTGAAAAGTCTGAATTTTGAGAGAGGGTCTGTAACTTCGTTATTACTGAAAATTCCATTTTGATGTACAGAGCTTTTTTATAAACTTTTTGACAAATAATTTAATTGTCTTTTCAGATTTTTTAATTTTCAAATTTGTCATAAAATTTCCTTTTAAACAATATAGCATATGTGATAGTTTGGTTGGGCCGTTTTTGAGATATTTAATATTTTCCATTTCTGTTTAGTGTGCTGTAACTTTATTTTGATAGCTTCACAGTGTCTTAGTCATTTGTGGCATCAAATTTCTGAAAATATTGCTTCCAGTCATGGCCTGATTTTTAAAACGACAAAGCTTTCACTTGAATGTTAACGTTATTGTTATCGCATGATATATGAAAGAACATGATGCTTGATTTTCGATACATATTGAGTAAGAATGGTTTGACTATACCATGGCATACTATACAGAAATGCAAAATATTAAATATCTCCAAAACGGCTGTACCAAACTATCACGTATGCTATATTGATTAAAATTTTATCAAAAATTAAATAAAATATGGGGTGTTCCATAAGAAAAATACTAACTTTGGCTTATATCTTGGAAACTATAGACGGTGGAAAAAATCTGGAAAAAATCGTCTATAAAAAAGCTCTTCACATCAAAACTAAATTTTCAGTAATAACGAAGTTATAGAATGCAAACTTTTCAAATTCCCCCCCCCCCATAACTTGTAAACGGCTTGGCATTTTAGGATGCGGTTTTCACCTTCGAACTTGTCTTGAAAATTGAATTGAGAGTGAGAGATTTTTTCTATCTCGCCTGGAAGTACCTTAAAGCCCCCAAAATTACCCAATTTGGTACACCCTGTACAGGGAGGGCTGGAAATTAAACTTAAAGTTACAAAAATGACCGTTTTTTACTAAACTTACCTTCGTTTAAGACAAAACTAAACATAGGATAATCATGGTTTCTACAGATCTGATTTAACACATATCGACCTACATTTTTGATGTTAGTACTAATGTCCATATGTATGCAGGGTAAGAAAAAAAATACGCCTGAAATTACTCAAAATCCCTAATTTTAGAAGCACATTTGACGCTTGTAGAGGCAGCGAAAAAAAATGATTTTTGATACACTATAAAGGATGCACACAAACTTTTAAATATGTACAGAGTACGCCAAAACATACGAAATACGTTTTATTAACCTTTTCAAAGAAACTACCAATGAGGCAACACGTATTTTATTCTTTATTTTTTGTAATGTTACACTTCAGACCACAACAAACACATTTAACCTTAATTCCGGTTATCGTATTTTTACATAGAAGAAATATTTTATACAAAAAAAAACAATAGCCAAGCAACGGAATTATTTTTTTTTTAAATGGCCTACTCTGTACACATTCAAAAGTTTGTAGCTAACATAGATTAGATTCAGTCATGTGTTCTTTGGCTAGTGTAGTTAATACTACTGAAGATGTTTCTTCCTGCACAACAAATTCAGTAAGATACCCTTTCAAAGGCAAAATTGAGTGAAAAATGGCTTAGAGTTTACTTAGGTGTATGAGCATAAAATACTTTTGGAACCAGTTACCACACCTATTAAGCAAACGTATTCCCTTGGGATACCTCTAAACCAGGAATTAATTGATGAAAATCTCGACAAAACGAATTGAATGATGATCAAACAGCGAAAAGGGAAAAAATTAAACGATGATTCGCCCCAGGCAATCAGTGGTTCCACTGGTCACCCTCCCCGTTTTCGCTTTGATCCTTTGAGTGTTCCGTGTGGGATACCCATCCAATTTTCAATTTACATTTTTCCACCCAAGGTCTTTTGATCTTCTCTTTATAGATTATTATTTGTGAGTGATTCAAAGTTGGAAATCAAAGTGTATGATGGTGTCAAAGTTGAACCACTGATGAGCCCACTCTGGTTGCCTGGGATATAACATCGTTTATTGTTCCTTGTGGGAGACCCATCCAATTTTGAATTTTCGTTTTTCCACCCAAGATCTTTTAATTATTTGTTTTTTGGATGATGATATTATTGATTTAGAAGTCGGCGAAAAGTTTAGGTTTTGCATCCACTACAGGAGTTTGAACAAGGCCACCACCAATAATGCGTATTCTATCCCGTACATTTGTTAGGATATTGGGTAAGAACAAAAACTGCAAGGATGCTTGGGGTTTACCTCGGTATATCAGCATAAAATACTCCTCTGAAGAAGAAAATAATTGATAGAGTTTGATAGAATTAGATGGACGGGGCGAGTTTTTAAATGCATCAATGGATCCAACGGTGCCAACAATTTGCAAAAGTTTATGTTCTCCATCCGTAGACTTACAAAATCCTTGATGGATTCCAGCGATTCACCGATTGATGACAACAATGCCTACCGACTCCGAAAGTCGGTGGGAAGGGTTTAATGGATTATTTAATCTCACAAAATATCAGCTGTTTTTTCGTTTATTTATTTATAGTATCTTTTATTTTTATTATGATCCAGAAATAGGAATAAATTTAAAAGGAATCGTGGCTGCACAAATGGCCTCAAAGATTTCTTAAGAAACCAATTCTTTTGATGATGATGAAAAGCTGGAGTTAATTTTAAGTTTAAGATAAAAAAGACATTATAAGAATCTAATAAAAAAACCCAAGAAAAAATTATTAGACTAGACCCAGCCAACCTAACCCAAATTAATATGTAACAATGAATTTTTCCTCGGGTTTTTTCCGGAAGTTTTTTTTTCTGGGGATTCGTTTACCAGTCAAAACCGTAGCCAAATACGATTTAATGGATTTTAAGTCCCACTTTAGAATGTCTCGAACAGGAGTTAAGGTGTGCATAAAAGTAATTTATATCGGGGCGTTTCCTTTTCGACGTTTGATGACCAATCTGTCCATCAGTCGATCGAACTCGAAAAAGCGTTGTAATCGAGTGGAAAAGTGCCTGATCACGTTATTTGTTCCGAATTCGGGCGGGAAGTTTGGGTTTTGCATAGACTACCGAAATTTTAACAAAGCCAACACCAAGAACGTCTATCCTATCCCGTAAATTTCCTCCATATTGGACCGACTTGAAGAGGCAAAATAAAAAAACTGCAAGGAAGCTTGGGGTTTACCTTGGTGTATACTAAAAAAATAGATAAAGAATTTGATAGAGTGAGTTGCATGCATCGGTGGATCCACCGGTTAAAACAAAAAAGTTCTCAAAAGTTTATGTTGTTCATCCGAGTTACAAAATCTTTAGAATGTCTCGAGCAGCAGTTAAGGTGTGTATAAAAGTAATTTATATCGGGACGTTTCTTATTAGGCATTTGATCGCCTATCTGTCCATCAGTCGACCCAACTCAAAAAAGTGATGTAAAGTCGCAGCGCCCAAAAATGCCATACAAAAAAGAGTAATAAAATTTGAAGTGTTAAACCCATTAAGGAATCGTAAAAAAATAAAAACGGATATGGGCCGGACTGGCTGTGAAATAAATTTTTTAAATAAAGTTGCTGATTAATACGTATATTAGTCTAAAATAAAACAACGCTTTACATGTAGGTAAAATACTTTAAGTATTAACTATAAAGTCAATTCTGGGGTGCGCCACTGTCATTTTAGATTGTTCTAATTTTAAATCGCATAAAATAGGTAACAATTAGAGGTAGAAGGTTATAATCTTATGAAAGTTTATTGTTTTTCCGAATCACTACCGGACTCATCAGTATTCTCGCCCATATGAATATGTGTATGTATATGTATGCAGTAATATGGTGGTAATCGAATAACTTCATGTACTTTTTCATACGCTATAGTATCAATAAAATACACCGGCTTAAAACTTTGTGCTTTAACTAATTCTATTAGATTTTTACATAAACATTTTTTGGCGTTGTCCGTAACAATTACACTGTTTGCTGGTAGGTTTAGTACGAGAACATTGCAAAACCAGTCTTCAAAAATTGTTGAGTTCATGTCACAGTGGTAATCAGCGCTACATTTGCCTATATTATTTGCGAACAGTTTAAGACAATTTGGAACAAATCCTTTCTCATTTCCAACGTGAACTATAATAATACTTTTCCCTTGTGAGCTGAGTACGTTTGGGTGTTACTGTATAGACACTATTAGAACCACTATCAGTTTAAAAATGAGTGTGGCCCTGTCTTAAGGGGTGAAGGTGGATCTGTCGATAGCCTTAAATCTTCCAATGCGTGATTAGGCACGTTCGATACTTTAACACAAACGAATTAGGAACACTGAAATGTTTGCCAAAATTAAAAAATTAATTTTCAATTTTTACACGTACTCCTGGAAAACCAAAAATTTGTATTATGATTACGGTAGCGCGTGCCACTTTTATGGCCAGTTTTTATATTGCATTTTGCAGCGCTGTGACTTAAATCGAGTCCAAAAGTGCCTGATCATGTTATTTCTTCCGAATTCGGGCAGGGAGTTTGGGTTTTAACGTTGGTTGACTACCGGACTTTGAAAAAAGCCACCACCAAGAACTATCCTATCCCGTAAGTTTCTGCTATATTGGACCGACTTAAAGAGGCAAAATAGGTCTATTAAGTTTTGTGGGTAAGTGTCAATGAATCTTCAGGGAACTAAAACCTAACAAAACATGAAAATAGCCCATATAAATATTCTTCTTATGTTTTACTGGTTTTAACGTATCGTACAATAGTGCAACAAAATGATTACGGTATTGTTATGATATTTTTTATGATCTCTAAAGAGTTTATAGTTGCACTAGTAGCGCTCGGCACCTCTTAGAAATCGGCGTCGGGCGCAAAAATTCTGCACATCCAATGAACATACACTTCATGAAACCAATGATAAGTTTTTGTTTGTAATAGCTTGGCATGTCATCTTTTAGTGGTCAAAAAACATATGAACAGAAAGTAAATTCCTACCTTTATTTACTGTACTATTTATACCTACTCAAGTAAATTTGGATAATGATACAATCGGTATTCTTATGAGATAAAACTGCAATGTACAATGTTTAGTTCTTTTTTGGGTTGGTTTATTTATAAAGCGATTAAATTGAGCTGCTCTATTCACTCCAGGCTTGTTGACCGGGCAGAGCTTCTAAAAATTTTAACCCCACTCTATATAGTCGCGCGGTGTTGAGTTTTTTTCAGTTTGGTTTCTTCCTATGTCAACTTTACGAATTTTTATCTCTATAACATTAAATTCTCACTAGTAATATAGTAATACAATGCATACTCGTCTTCGACTCGGGATAATTTTCAAAATATTTATAAGCTCTTAAAAATTCCACACCAAATTGTGTTTAAAATAAAATAATTTTAAAATTATATTGTTTGATTTAACAATGCCTATTTTTTTTGACAAGATACCAGCAAAATATAAAGTTTTCATTGATTTGGTATTTAGTTCGTTCTGATCAAGCTGATTTTTGTTTAATGTAGCTAACATTTTAAGACCTAACATAGCATATTCTTTAATTTTACATAAACTTTGAGTCACTACAAGTAGTAGAAAGAACTTTTTTGTAATGTATCAAAATATAAGTTTATAAAAAACTAAGACCTAATAAAGACATAAACCAACATCATAAACTTCAACACTTATCGCTATCCGTATACGTATCGGAAGAAAAAAGACAAAGTGAATACTTCAACGCATCGGTATCGGTATACCCAACGCTTTCAAAACAAAGCCAAAAGACACTATATTTTTCACTTGTTTACGGCATGTTTTGATCGAGGCCTGCTTTTATGGTGGATACGATGGAAGAAGAGCTGACACTCGTTGCGTACGGAGGGATGTACGTACCGTTACAGGCTGCCCTCAAGGCTCTAAGTGCGCTGAAGCACTGCAAACACTGGCTCAAGACAAAAGGGTGACACTGATATGGGTCCCAGGTCATGAGGGAATACCAGGGAACGAGAAAGCGGACGAACTTGCCAGACTAGGGGCCGAAACCCAATACATTGGACCGGAACCTCTTCTGGGAATAACAAGGGAACAGGAACAATGAACTGAAGATGTTCTGGAGGCAAGAGTCAAACTGCAGACAGTCCAAGGCTATTCGTGGATGGTCCGAATGTAGCCCGAACTAAATGGTTCTTAAGCAAGACCCGAAAGGACATTGGACTGCTAACAGGGATGCTGACTGGACACAATCGGCAGAACAAACATCTGACGCAAATAAGAGTAGCAGGAGATCCCGTGTGTCCCGATTGCGTGCTCGAAGAAGAATTGGAGCAGCACTTGATAGCAGAGTGTGATGCATATGCCAGATCAAGCCAGCTGAAGTGGGGATTTCCCACGATAGAAGAAGAAGAGCTGCACTCGATCAAATGGGCCGACATACTGAACTTCGTAAAGAAGGAAGGGAGGCCCGGAGAGAGAGGTGCAGCGGAAGTAGGGGCATAGGAGTAAGGAATGGGGTATGGCAGAAAGGGCCCATGAAGAGGCCTAATTGCCAGGCCCACGGGCCGCCCCCATACTACTACTACTACTACTACATATTATTACGGACCTACCAACGTACGCAACGATTGCAATCAGCTGTTCAGGCCTCGCGTCCACCATAACAGCGTATCTCGTTCAAAACATGGCATAGACTAGTGAGAAATGTAGCGTCTTTTGGCTTTGTTTTGAACGCGTTAGGTATAGCGATCCCGTTGCGTTGAAAGATTTACTTTAAGTGTCTAATAAGTGAACGGATACGGATCGCGATACGTGTTCCGGATCGAAAAGTTTCACGTAACATATCGAAGCAAACGTATCGTGTTTGCACATGCTCATTTTGATACGGACGAGGATGTGTGATGATTTTAAATACTGCTTTATATCTCCAATTTTGTTCAACTGTATGTATATTTTTCGAATAACGTTTAGATATGCCTTTTAATCTTGTCATATTTTGTTCATTTTTTTTTCCGGTAGCGTCCTCAGCAACGTTTAAATTTAAAAAGTACTCTAATTCAAAATTGCGAAAATTTTCGTCAAAAAAACAACGCAATATTACTCGCTAGCATTTCTAAAAACTTTGTGAGATTTTGATAAGGCTATATTTTTTGTAGCCACGACAAAAAAAATTGCGGCTTTAATGACCATTTGTGCCAAATTTCATCGCTCCACCGTAATTTCTAAACCTTTAACAGTTTTGTGTTATTTCTTGGATATCAGGATATTTTTAGTATGCGTGCCAAGTTTCATTGCTTAATTATTATTTCGTCTTACAACCTCATCGTCCAGACTAATATGCGATTTTCTTACGAACTTTTGACTAGCATGGGTATAGAAGAACCTCTCTAGCTTAGCCCCACCCTAATTATTTTGAATATGTAAAAGCACCCCTAAACGGGAATAAATAGGGCTACAAAAAAATATGGCCTTATTAAAATCTCACAAAGTTTGTAGAAATGCCAGCGAGAGATATTGCGTTGTTATTTTTTGACGAAAATTTTCACAATTTTGAATTGGTAAATTTTTTAAATTTAAACTGAGGACGCGACTTGAAAAAAAAATTGAACAAAATGTGACAAGAATAAAAGGCGTATTTAAACGTTATTCTAAAAATATACATAACAATAAAAATGGCAACATATCTATAAGCCAAAAAAAAGTCCTTGATGCTGCAGCGTAAAAAAAAAACAATTATTTGGGTCAATTTTTTAATTTAATAAATGTTATTTCGGAATTCAAACCTAAAAACCAGAAGAAAGGAAAATAACTTGTAAAGAAGTGTAAAAAGCTGAAATTTTAACATTTTTTTCAAAACGAGCCGCTACTCTTTTCACCCCACTGACTTTTAATAATAAATCAGTGATTTGACTTTCTGGAAATGGAAACCGTTCGTAAGTGGCTGTCTTAGTTTTTGAGATATTCATGAAAAACTTGAGCAATGCTTAGATTATCCCCTTTTTTATTAAAAATTCGATTATCGCCCCCCCCCCCCAAGTATGTAATTGTAATATAGTTATGGTGTCATGTCATAAAAGTTTAAACAATCTTAAAAACTTTTTGAAAATTTTAAACATATAAACCTACTATAAAGAATTTAATATAATTTGGTAGATATTATTGTTTAAAAATAATGTATATTTGTGACATTAAGGAAATCATTGTGAGTACCTTTTTATGAAAGAAAAGGCTTTGGTCCTAGCATAAACCCAGAAGAAATCAAACAAAATTTAGTAAAAATGCTTTTATTTAAAGCAAACTCGAAAACCCGTTCATTTTTTATTTTAAGATCCGTGAGCTCGACGATCAGCTGACCTCTGCTCAAGCTTTACACGCTCAACTCTTCGAGCGAATAAACAAACGCGGTAATTGATTACTACTCGTGTTATTGTTACCTGAATAGTGCAGAAATTATTGAACTCTTTCCAGCTCCAGTTCGGCCGACGATTCCAATTTTACTCTTTCCTTCGATTTCAAAATTAACATCTTTTAGCGCAACCTCCATAGTAGTGTTGTATTTTAACTTAACGTTTTTAAACTTAATTGCACCTCTTTTTGGCCAGTTATTAAGGACAGTCCCTAAAAATGGTTTAAGTTAAGGTTGGTATTTTTAGGTAATGATGTGGTATCTTTTAATATAAATGCAAACCAAACTTGCCTGTTTCTGGTTCTTTCTCAACGTCCGCATATTCGAGGATTCTTTCTACTGACGTCATCGTATTCTCAAGCTCAGCCGCTTGTCGAACTGCAAACTGTAACATTCCTGTCAAACCCATCGCTTGGGTAACTGCTAGGTTAACGTCACCACTTTTAACACCTAAAAAACTTTATCGTTGAAGTTTTGAATAAATAATAAACAAATAAAGATTGCTCATACTTTTATTCGACTTTCCCTGTAGTCGCTGGAGTAAGACTCTGTGACAGAGACTAAGATTTGGAAAAAAGATATCTTCATTACCATTAGAAATATTGGATATTTAAATGCACCATTTTAAATCTCTTTAAAAATCATTAAATAACTTATTTAGAACGTTGCAGTTTCGGATTTATCGCAGCGGTAAAATAGGATGCACGTTCAGTGGTATGCTTTCTGACTAATTCGACCCAACTTATTCTAAATCTGCCATCAGATTTTGTCCAAATTTAATGGTTTTCAAATTTATGCAAAAAAGGCGTAAAACGTTATAGAGTAAGATTGAAAAAAATGGAACAACAACTGTTTAAATAGTTTGAAGTGTTGACCATGTTCAGAGAGCCTGCAAGAACCAGTGAATCGAATTAGACCCACGCTGTTTCCTTTCTAGAATCCGCTTTAAAAACTGTTGATTTTTAAGAATTTTCCAGAAAAGAGTATGCATCTGGGATACTTCGAAATTTTTACCAGCCCGCAAAAAATCAGCCAATCGAGACAGTTCTTGTGTCATTTTTACCTCGAGTCGAATTAGAGTACTCTGTCAAAAATACCGAGTCAAAACTCGTAAAAAAACTAGTGAAAGTTCACCACTTTCGGGTGAAATCTCATGAACTTTCAATGTTGGAAAAAAATTGAAAACTCGCCAAACATCATGAGTTTTGCATGAGCACTGTCATCCGTTTTTAGGAGTTTTGAAAAGTTTTTAAAAAAATTTTGGATAAGAGTTGATTAAGATTTTACCAGTATTTTAAATACTTTGCTTCCTTTGGTTTTGTGAATCAAAGTTAATGAGTTTTCACTAGGTTTTTAAAAGACCCACTCTCCATCAGATTTAACAAGATTACATAATAAATCCACATGTTTTTAGCAGTTTTGAGCAGATTTTAAGAGAAACAAGTTGATAAGGTTTCAATGGTTTTCAAAAGTTTACACGTTTTCAGAAGTTTTGAGCAGATTTTAACAGAAATATAAAATAAAGTTAAAAGATTTCATAAGATTTCATGAGATTGCCCATGTTTTCAGCAGTTTTTAAAAGACTTACCCTCTATCAGATTTCAAAAGATTACATAAGAAAATATACATGTTTTTAGCAGTTTTAAGCAGATTTTAAGAGAAAAAAGTTGATAAGATTTCACTGGTTTTAACAAGTTTTGGTAAAAATTGTCTCTTTCTACTCCTTCTTTTATAACTTGTCAAATCTCTTAAAATTTCTTAGTAGTCAAATCTTCTTAATTCTTAATATGTTTTGTTTAATTTACTTTTATATAGTTACTCATAAAATCTTTTCTATTCTCATTGAAAAACTTGCTTGTCAAAAAAGTGATGTGTGCGTGCCTATTTTCTACACTTAACACAACTCTTTACTTTAGTTCTGCTGAAATCTTGTAAAATCTTTTAAAGACATCTTTTAATTTGTACTTTAAAATTTGTACTGCTTGCTAAATCTCATGAAATCTCCTGTGTCTGATACGAACTTACGAAATCTCTTAAAATATCTTGATAGTTAAATCTTTAATATATATTCTTTTTAATTTATGTTTATAGCTACTTATAAAATCTTTTAAATTCTCATCTTGTTTGTCAAATCTGGTTGGTGCTTGTCTATTTTCTACGCTTTAATACTTTTATAATCTTGTCAAATCTTCACAACACTTTACCCTATTTCTCATAAAATCTTGTAAAATATTGTAAAAACGTCCCTTCTTTTAGACTTGTAAAATCTAGTGTAATCTCATACAAGTGTTGATTGCTAAACCTCATGAAATCTCTGTCTGATATAAACTTACAAAATCTCGAAAAATCTCTTGCTGTAGTAAAATTTTGTTAATTATAAATCTTTACAATTTATTATTTTTAATTTGTTTTTTTAGGTACTAATAAAATCTTTTAAATTATCATCTTACTTGTCAAATCTGGTTGTGCTTGCATGTCTATATTCTACACTTTAATACTTATATAATCTTGTCAAATCTTCACAACCCTTTACCCTATTTCTCATGAAATCTTGTAAAATCTTTTGAAAACGTCCCTTCTTTTAGAATTGTAAATCTTGTAAAATCTCGTAAAAATTTTGCTTGCTAAACCTTATGAAATCTCATGTGTCTGGTGTAACATAATGAAATATTGTAAAACATCTAAACATGATATTTTATTGTCTTTAGGATCTTTTGAAATCTTGTGAGTTTTTAAGTCAGAAATTATTGGAAAATGATTCTCTCTCTTTGTCAGTTTTCATGTGGCATACATTTTGGCCAGGTCAAGTTTCTTCAAACCAATAATATCTCTTAAAATCTCATCAAGACTTGATCAGTTTTTAAGAGTTTTGAAGTGGGTTTTTTGGCAGGGTATTCACACAACTTGATCCACTGATTTTTGTGGGCTCTCTAAAAATGGTAAAAATTTGCTTGCTGGCCCACATAACTTTTAATAACACACTTTGGTATTTTTGATAATATTTCTAAATATGAAACCAAAACTAACCATCAGAAAATATTGTAAACTTTAACACAATCACAGCAATAAAACAGCTGCACATCAGATCCAAAACAAAAGCAAACCATCGGCTGGTTGACATGTTCATGTAGAAAACTGACGTGTAATTGTCTTGATGCCTATCGAATTCGAACTTGAGAATTCGCTCTTGTTTGCACGCTCGTACTGTAGTTAAGCCTTCAAGAGAGGCGTTTACGTAGCCTACCATGGGACTTCTGGCTAAAATGATCAATGGTTGGTGTCAAATTTACAAACTCATTTTCGATTTATTGACCAATTAGCCTTCATAAAAGTATTTCTTAAAAAAACGCAATTTAGTGTCACGTGCATATTTTAGCAAAAACTGAGGTAAAAGAGAGATTGTGAAAAATTTTGTTTTAAATTTGGAAGAAAAAAGCAACATTCCTGATAAGCCAACGAAAGGTTGCAAAAAAGCAGAGTAATTTAGGATTCAAAATTATATGAAGGGTATAAAAAACAACTGAAGTTTACACATAAAATTTCTCATAATTTTTTTTTTCTGTCACAATGTAAAGAGTTTTTAACAAAGTCTCTTCCGTTTTCAATTATAGAAGCAAGTAAAGCTGTTTCTTTTTAATTTTAGTCCTAAAAAAATACTTTTTTGTGAAAAAAGTTTGGTTGAACTGTTTAAGACAGAAGAATTAAACTAATCAACACCAAAAAATATTTTTAAAACTATGTGGTGCATTTCGTAGGCACTCACTATTATAGTGAAGGGGCATGTGTAAGTCCGTGGGATTTTGAATGAAGGAGTTTTGTGACTGTGGGATTGATAGCTCTTTAGTCACACAATCAAGTGTTACCGGGTGTTTTATTCGCATCCGTGTAGAAGAGGTTGATAAGACGTCATCTTTCAAGATGGCGGCCAAAAATCATAAAAAATACAACTTTCGGAACGGGGGCATGATTATACTCAATTCTATATAGCTCGAGGGCGAGGAGGCTATTCATCAACTATTAAAGCGAAGGGGACCAAATTTGGTAAGAAATTTGTTTCAGCTATGACGCGTTTCAATATGGCGGCTGATATATCAAAATTGTGACCTATAACCACATTTTATTTTATCCTATTTCGTAAAAAAGCAAAAATGAAAAGATGGTCATCAATTCTTGTTGACTTATCGCCGCTTACTATGAAAAAAAAGTTTAGTTGATGCAGGACCTTGATTGACCTTAAAAATACCATGTACACATGAAAAACCACCTTTTTGTAGTATCAATCTCAATTTACCACTACCATCAAGTCGGGTGTCTTGAAAAAGCCGGGCGAGTTGAAACAAAACTTTCCAAAATTTTAAAAAGTGTCGTGGCAATCTTGCAAATAAAGCTATGAGAGCGCGCTCTTCGCTGATTGATTATGAGATGTGCTGGCTTCCAGACTAGTATAGCAGAGGCCTCGTAAGAACGTGTATGTATCGTCAGCCTGCTTATTTGTTTTCCCTCCTTTTTATAAAATAAAATAAAACCTGCAAAACTTTACATAGATCTCCAAATCTGTTAAAGTTACGTTGACCGTTCTTACAATACGTTAAGTTTATAGTTTTTTGTAGTTTCTGTACTATTATTTTTTTAATTATCACTAAGATTTTAAAAAATATGAGCAAAAAAGTAAAAAAAGTGCCCTTGGGTGTGCAACTCGAAAGACGTTGTTTCAAGTCAGACGCTCGTTTTTTATGTGTTTTAAAACTTTGTTGTTTTTTTCAGATTGAAAATGCGCAGATATAAACGCAAATTGGGAAGCCGGCATTACGCGGACTTTGACAAAAACAACTTGGATTTGGATGTAGAAGAAAGAAGGGTTCGAGGTCACTCCTACAGATATTTATCGGAGAAATATGGAGTCCCGCATTCTACAATCAGAAGAAGATCTGAACAGCTACATAGCAAGAAGTTTGGCCGCCAGACCATTTTAACAGCGGAAGAAGAAACTCAACTTGTTAAAAATATTGAACTAGCATGTCAGTGGGGTTTCCCGTTTACCGCAAATGACGTAAAATCATTGGTTAAGTCCTACTTAGACAGGAGGTTGTCCAGATATTTAAGAAAGAAAATTGGCCCGGGAAAGACTGGATGAGGGGATTTTTGATGAGACATCGCCAAATTTTAAGTGTACGTTTGTGTTAAAACATCAAGCGCTCAAGAGCCTCAATCAGTCCGGAAGTCATTAATGCGTATTTTGATGAGCTGGGAGTTAGTCTAGATGGGATTGATCCGGAGTGCATAGTTAACTATGACGAGTCCAATCTTGCAGACGATCCTGGGAAATTGAAGGTGATCGTACGACGAGGCTCTAAGCATGCATAGACTCTTCAAAAAGCAGTCATTCCGTTATGTTTTCTGGATCGGCTTCAGGATAACTTCTACCAATCTACATTGTCTACAAAGCCGAAAACTTATACTCAACATGGACTACAGGAGGTCCTCCGAAAACACGTTATAACCGCAGTAAATCTGGATGGTTTACTGAGTCACTGTTTGAAGATTGGTTTTTTATAGTAGCATTGAAGTATTTTCAACAATTTCCTAGGGAAAGGCCTAAAGCTTCAATAGGCGATAATTTGGCCAGCCACTTAAGCATCATTGTGATTGAATCCTGCCAGCAGAACAACATAAAGTTTATATTGCTTCCACCTAATTCTACAGGAGTATGCCAAGTATGAAATGTCCTACTAGATTGGAAAATGAAAAATACAGGGACGATCCCAAAGGATGTTTTTCCACGACTTTTAAATAGCTGCCTAGAAAAACTGCGTGAAAAAGGAACCGCTATAGCCAATCTAAAAGCTGGATTTCGAGGCAGTGACATTTACCCAATCAACAGGGATTGCGTGCTGAAACATTTACCCTGGCACAGAAACACCGACGTCGTCGAAGAAAATAATACCATTATGGATGACAGTTTCGAAATATTTTTACGAAACTTGTACCATCTTCAAACGCAGTCAAAAAGGCAACAAAAAAAAACAAAAACTAAACGTAAAGGCAGGCGCAATTGTTTCAAATTTGGATGAGTCTATGCCATCTACATCCAAAGAACAACCGACAAACATAAATCAAGGTAATCAGCAGGCAGAAACAAATCAAGATGATTCTGACGATTCTTTGCCAATATTTACAAACCAACCAAAAAATAATTTAAAAAGAAAAAGGCAGTTATCTGAGTCAGAATCAGAGAATGATGACACGTGGTCCACTGCAGACACTTCAGACACACCTGAAAATTTCCAAGATGATGAAAACGATGATCAAGGTTGGAGATTTCGTCTTAGCAGAATTCGCATATGACGTCCCTGGGAAAAAAAGGTCTTTCCCGAAAAAATTTATAGGACAAGTCACCGAAGTTCGTGAAAGGCACGAGTTTGTTTGCAAATATTTTCGCAAAAGTATGAGTGGAGGCCAACATATTTTTACGTTCCCAGATATTCCCGATGTTGCCAATGTCAAGAAGGAACAAATGATTCAAAAATTGAAACCAAATTTTATTAAACGTGGCAGACATTCTTTTCCCATCGAACTGTAGATAGGTCTTTATGTAGACATTATTTTGTCATTTATGTTCCTTTATAATAAAAAAATATTTTTTTTGCGTCTCTTTTTGTTTGTTGGTATAAAAAACACTCCTATAACTTTATTTTTTAAAGTTTTTTTTTCAAATAAATTCAAAAAGTTACGTAACGGATGTACCTAAATTTCAAGTCAGATGCTGAGCTTCCGACATGCACGGTTTGTCCAGAACAGGCGTTGTTTTAATACACCCAGAAGGCTTGAAACCAAGAAAAAAAATAAAAAAAAACTTGTACAAAATAAAAATTTTAACCAAATTTTTCGAAAAAGCAGTTCTATACATCGAGACTCAAACAATGACACCCCATAAGTCACGCTAGCTATTAAGTTTGTATGAAATATCGTTCTCCAAAATTAAAAAGTGTTTTAAGCCACCCGACTTGACGGTACGCAAAAACTTTAAGTTCCGGAGATGAAATTAATATGTTAGCCTTAGACAAACACTTTATTTTAAACCTCCCTACCATTTTGTTTGACTGGACTTCCCAGATTTTATGCTATATCCTGATAAAAATGACCTATTTTTTTTCGGAACTGTGAATTTTATGTTCTACTCCCCTGTCTAGCCAACAAGTTCATTTAAATTACATATAAGAATGTTAGCAGAAGTTAGATATACATTGTCATATTCTGGACCATTAACTAAACTTTTTTTTTCATAGTAAGCGGCGATAGGTCAACAAGAATTGATGGCTACCTTGTCATGCTTTTTTATGAAATTAGATCTTTTCAAACAAAATGTGGTTATAGGTCACCATTTTGATATATCAGCAGCCATATTGAAACGCGGCATAGCTAAACCAATTTTTTTTTAATAATATTATTGAACTATTATTATAGTTGATGAATAGCGAATAGTATGTTATTTTTGCAATATCTTAATTTTACTGAGGTATTTTTCACCGTCATGAAGCTCTAAACTGCATCAAACTCTAAGGATCGAATTTGGCATACATGCCTAATAGTTTGAGGTACATTTGAAGTTGGTCTGACAAAACGTCGAATTATTAAGATTTTTAAGGTCGGATGACCTTGAATGTGAATTTTTTGGAATTCTCGCCCTTTAGTTATATGGAATTGAGTATAATCATACCCCGGTTGCAAAATTTGTATTTTTTTATGATTTTTGGCCGCCATCTTGAAAGATGACGTCATATCAACCCCTTCTACACGGATGCGAACAAAACACCCAGTAACACTTTATTGTTTGACTAAAGAGCTATCAATCCCACATAGTCACAAAACTCCTTTATTCAAAATCCCACGGGATAGAAATTATCGACATATGGCCCTACACTATTACCACAAATATATTAGTTTCATTAGATCACGTCTGAATTCCAAAAAAAAAGCATATTGGTACGAATTTCGTAGTTACTTTTTTTAGGTATAAAGTTTGTGTTATTAGTTTTCTATAAGGGGTTATGTATGGCGAGCATCAAAAAAAAAATGAAAGCCTGCGAGGCTGGCAGACTACTAAAAAAGTAAAAAAAATCATTATTGATATATTATAAAATTTTGACTTGATAGAAATGCTTGACTTTCTACGTTATTTATAGCACATAACATAAGAATCGTAAAGAATTACTTTTAATTTTGTTGACTAATGTTATTTAAATAAAAAGTACACATTTTCTTCTCCTCCGTTAATAATTTTAATAGTAAGTGTTACTTATCTAGTAGTAAGCCCAAAAAAGTCATGCTCGTTCGCCTTTAACATACTTTTAAAAAAAATGATGTCATTAGAATTGCTATGTGTTTTTTTTTTGCTGTTGACATAAAGCATTAAAAACTACTACGGTTTTTTCGGAAATACTCTAAATCGCGGTTACTAATAATTGTTTTGATTTAAAATAAATTAAAACAATATAACAATTTGACATCATGCTGTAACAAATTAAATGTTAATGCTTACTTGCTGCCTCGAGACGTTTGATGCTTCTTCCAGTAGGTATGTAGAATCTTTGTATGAAAAATAGCACGATAAAAAGAAATGCCGACGGTATAAGAAAGAGTTGAAACACTGAGGCTATAAGAATTATTTTGGCAGTTATTAGGAATACCGACTAAAAGAAAAATAAAAAAAATATGTATATTGGAAAGTCGAGGACATTAGCATCGGTAGTTTTCTTGCTTTGCTTCGCTTAAGGTTTTCGGTTTGGGATAAAAAGTGCCACTTAAGTCCCTATACTGACTATTATTCCCGTGTTTTTGGTAATAAAATTAAACTCAAGAAGAGACTTAAAACAACGTCAATTTTTTTTTAACGATTTGGAATCAAAACGTCAAGGTTAAAACTACCGATGCAAATCAGGGGTGGGATTCTAACGACGAAGAATAAAAACTCCCGAATTCAAACTGTAGAAATGGGACACTTACTCTCATATTTTCGTAGATAATAAAAGGCACAGTTTCGTCAATCGTGTGGATATCTTTTGACAGTCTATTTAAAATATGACCTTTAAAGTGATAGTCGAAGAACGTCATATATGCGTGTAAAATTGTTTTTACCAATACATTGTGTAGGTTTCGTCCAGCCTAAAAAATATAATACCCATGCTTTTAAAACTATACACAGCTCGCTATATTTCCATAATTCAAAACATACATTAAATTGAAATAATTTGTATTTAATTTTATTATTTATATTTTTAATACCAGGACTGATTTTTACCATTTTCATTTTTGTTTTAAAGATCAAACAAATTTTTTTATAACAAAGATATTCAATTTTTTGTTAGATGCGTATGCAATATTTTGATAAAAATTTTCGGGATTGGAAAAATAAATAATATATTTATATTAAATGTTACAAAAATTTTCCTTCTCCAGATTTTTCTAAAATTCCACCAAAAATACTTAAGACATTTAAGTGTACAATTTTACAAGGTTTTTAAACTATATAATATTGCAAGTAAAAAAGTCTACATCATAAAAAGAGTGCCGACAAAATGGCTACCATTATCCAGGCAGAAATATTAGCTATTGAACTAAGCGTAAAACGAAAGATATATCACCCCTGCAATGGCGCAAAAGATCAATAAAATTATCTTGGTTTCTCGAGAACCGTAGGGAGCTGCCAGAACAATCTAAACACTCTTGCTACCCTCCTCAAAAAGCTAACTAAAAAGAAAGACAACTCCAAAAATGAGCCGTAATATGCCAACCCGCTATTGGTCGCAGCGGAAGGTACTGAGTTTGGCACACTCAAATCAACCTACCTTAGTGCAAAAATAAAAATTGGCAAAAGCTCGCATAAGACCTAATCCACTGGTAAGCAAAATCATGGTAGTATAGAGATTCATGAGGTGGTCCCTTTTTATGACAGTATTTTCAAATGTATCGGTGTGGGTTAAATTTTCAGTTGTTAGGTCATTGTAGGAGTCTTGAGCGTTAATCCTAGAAAAAAGGAAGATTATATTGAATAATAAAATTAATAATATTAATTTTCACCTTCACAATTTACACACCATGGCGGCTTAACAACTATTAATACAGTAGAAGGTCTAAAAACCAACCATTTTTAGCACCCGCAAAATAGGCAGCGAAATTAAGCAGGGATTCCTAGCAGTTATTTTATTCTTTATTCTCAATCCGTATGATACAATGAATTATATTGGATGCGTCTTAAATTAATACAGTTCAAAAAACAACTAAATAAAGTTAAAGCTAAAAAAACACATAATAATTTAAAATCACAGTTATGAATAACCTAGGTACAACTTACAGAGTTAAGTTATAAGCTTATAGTTAAAAAGACAAAAAAAAAATAACTACATACAAGAACTCAGATTTGTGTTAAAATGTTTGTTAAAGGGTAAACAATAAAAGCTAAATAAAAAATTAAAAAATACATCAAATAATATGAATAAACTAAATACAAACCAACAAAAATAAAATAAAATTTAAAAAAAGAGAATTTATAATTAAAAATAGAAACAAAAAATATAAATAAAAAAAACACACATAATCGACAAAAACTACAACAGTTTAAAAGAATTGGTTGAGGTTGGTTATTTGTTTTATATGTTCTGGAAGTTTATTATATGCTTTAATACCCATGTAGAGGTGATTTTTGGTAAAAAGACAGTGTGACGGTATGCTGAAATACAGGGAATATCTTGGTTTGCATTTCTTTGTTAAGATTTTTGTTTTTGATAAAGTAATTTTTAACAAAGAACAGAAGACCAGTCGACCTGCACCAGCTCTCCATTTTAGCTGAGTTGGTGTTTAGTTTCTCAACCATATTGTCGTAGTTTTTGTCACACTCTACCGACGTTGTGTTATCGGCAAACTCGTACAGGCCGGATAATTCGCTCTCAAAGATGCTAGATAGATTATTGCAGAAAATCAGAAACAGTAAGGAAGATAAAATTCCGCCTTGTGGCACACCATATTTAACATTTTGGATTATTGATTTTAATGGTCTATTTTTGATGTTCTTATTTTCACTGGTTGTTGTATAAATTGTTTGCGATCTGTCATATATGATATTATCAGTCTCAGTGGAGGACCCCTTATTCTTTGTTGTCTAAAATGGTCGCGTTGACCACGAAAACGCTTTGGATAGGTCGTAGTAGATTCCCGAGGTGTATAATTTTTTTCTAGATGGGAATATATAAGAATGACAGCTTCAAAGAGCGCAGTATCTATGGATCTTTCCTTAAGAAACCCATGCTGAGTTGATGAGAATAGATTATGTCTTGTAAAATATGAAAATAAACGATTTTACAAGATTTTTTCGAACACTTTGGAGGAGACTGAAAGATTGAAAATTGGTCTGTAATTGCTTATGTTATCCTTCTGATCCTTTTTAAATATTGGAATGATCTTTGCTTGCTCAGGGAACTGGCCCGTTTCGTTTTAAATGACGTATTGATTATATGTTCCAAAGTCTGCTCCACTAGACCGTTTTTTCGCTATTTGACAGGCAATATCATAAACTTCCGCTGCAGTTGTTGGTTTAAGGAAGAAGTTGGCGCCCGTTACATATTCGTTAGAAGTTTCGATTTCAAAGGCTAAAGAATTTCCTATTTTGTTTACTGAATTTAGAAAGTACTCATTTTGTATCGATTATCAGAAAATTAATCAGGTGACAAAGAAGGATGCATATGCGCTTCCATTCATCAACTCCATCCTGGATAAGTTGCGCCAAACCAAGAACACTTTCTGCCTAGACCTTCGACAAGGTTATTGGTAGATACCGCTCGCTGTCTAGTAGTAGCAAAGAGATTACCGCCTTTACTGTCCCAAAAGAAGGAGTAAATTTTAAACCCTTCAGTTAAAATTTTAGAAGTATGCATGTAATTTATTATAATATCTACTTACCAATCTTTTAGGAAGTTATCGGACAGAGACTGTGTGATTTGACTCACAAGGAACAGCAGCAAAATAAAAATTAA
Organism: Oxystoma pomonae; assembly: GCA_963921995.1. NCBI lineage: Eukaryota > Metazoa > Arthropoda > Insecta > Coleoptera > Brentidae > Oxystoma > Oxystoma pomonae. The sequence goes on along the minus strand of OY998166.1, from coordinate 83,882,327 downwards.
AACCGCAATTCCTCCTGTGTACTTATAGTAAGATATGTAATTCTTCAGCAGAACCTTGCCTTTTTTGGTCTCTTCGAAATATACACTTTTTCTTGCTTGGCTGGCTCTTCTGCGAGTAAGAAGGGTGTCTGATTCTTTCTGACCTGCAAATATTACAAAGGTGATTGAGATCAACAAACAAATCGAAGGTCATTTTTATTGAAAATAACTTTGTGTTTCGGAATTTCATTGTCTATATTTTATTTATACACGATGTTTCGATCAGTACAATCTCTGATCCTCTTCAGGTGTAAACTACAAGGCTACGAACTTATATACTATGGGAAATCACGCAACCGAGAAGTTTAAGGTGTTGGCTCCGCCCAAGAAGGGGCTTCCAAATATTTGGAATTTCAACACTGAAAATACCCTGATTCTGCCCAATAAAGGCAGCTTCAAGGAATTTTCGTTTCTTCCAGTGTAACTCCTTGTGCAAAACCTTTGCTTCTGTCCACTTCATTCGGTGTAGTTTTGACCATGCATATTCGGCGAGATAGTGGTCCTTTTGTTGCGCCTACATATGATTCACCACACTCACAATGAACTTGGTAAATGCATTCCTTATTATGTTTCTTCTCCGGCTTTGTTTTACTAAGAAGGCTCCGAATTGTGTTATTAGATTTAAAAGCTGTTTTAATATTAAAGTTGTTCGCTACTCTTCGAATTTTCTCTGATACTCCTTTAATGTATGGAATTGTAAGAAATGCTGTTGCCTGATTTTGGTCTTGTAATGTCTGTCCTGTTTGCTAAAATTTAGAAATAGTGTCTGTTATAAGTTTAAGGCTGTAACCATTCTGCTACAGATCCTTCTTAATGTTTCTTATTTCGATTTCCTAGTCATGAGAATTGTTACAAATTTGAACGGCTCTGTGATACAAAGTTCTTAATATATCTCTTTTGGCTGTAGCAGAATGATCTGAATCTTGATTTAAATATTGTCCTGTGTGAGTGGTTTTACGATAGACTGTTGTTGTGATGTCGCTTTCTACTCATTTGACAAGTACATCAAGGAAAGGAATTTAACAATTTTGTGAAATTAATGGTGGGTCTAATGTTATTTAGGTGGTGAAGAAATTCTGAAAGTTGTTGATCATTCCCGATCCAGACAATAAAAGTATCATCAACATATCTTAGCCAGAGCTTAGGTTTATATGTTGCGGAATCAACCGCGTCTGATTCGAACCACTCCATGTAAATATTGGCCACCCCTGGCGAAAGCGATGAACCCATTGGCAGACCGTCATCCTGAGCATAAATCTATGACCTTAGAATATAGTTATGTAGAGAGCACTCGAACAACTTCATCACTCCCTCCAGCGGTAGGCTGGTTCGAGTCACACGCGGTTGATACCACAACATATAAACCTAAGCTCTGGCTAAGATATGTTGATGATACTTTTATTGTCTGAACCAATAACTTTCAGAATTTCTTCACCACCTAAATAACATAGGACGCACCATTAAATTCACAATGAAGTTGGAGCGAAATTTTCAAATTACTTTTCATAACGTACTTGTCAAACGAGGAGAAAGCGACATCAGAACAACAGTCTATCGTAAACCCATTCACACAGGACCCTATTTAAATCAAGATTCAAATCATTCTGCTACATCCAAAAGAGGCATAATAAGAAATTTGTATCAAAGAGCCGTTCAAATTTGTAACAATTCTCATGATTTGGAAATCGAAATAAGAAACTTTAAATAGGATCTGCAGCAGAATGTTTACAGCCTTAAACTTATAACAGACACTGTTTCTAAATTTCAACAAACAGGACAGAGATCACAAGACCAAAACCAGGCAAATGCATTCCTTACAATTCCCTACATAAAGGAGTATCAGAGAAAATTCGAAGAGTAGCGAACAACTTTAATATTAAAACAGCTTTTAAATCTAATAACACAATTCGAAGCCTTCTTAGTAAACAAAACCGGATGTGAAACAAAATAAGGAATGCATTAACCAAGTTCCTTGTGAGTGTGGTGAATCATACATAGGCGAAACAAAAAGACGAATACCAAAAAAAGTAAAACAACGAAATCAGGAATCGCCGAACATGCATGATCAAAACAACACCGAATGAAGCGGACAGAAGCAAAGGTTTTGCACAAGGAGTCATACTGGAAAACACCAAAATTCCTTGAAGCTGCCTTTATTGGGCAGAATCAGGGTATTTTCAATAAAACAAGTGTTGAAATTCCAAATATTTGGAAGTCCCTCCTTGGGCGCAGCCAACTTCTTAAACTTCACGGTTAAGTGATTTCCCATAGTAAGTAAGTATATAGATTGTAGTTTGCACCTGAAGACGATCAGAGGTTGTACTGATCGAAACGTCGTGTATAAATAAAATACAGACAATGGAAGTCCGAAACACAAAGTTAATTTCAAGCAAAAGTCATTTTTATTGTTACTAGGTATATTTACTTTGTCTGCTTTATCCCAAATACCAATGTCGTGTAAGAGCACTTTTTGATAAAAGTTATGCATAACACTTTTTATGAAGTCAGCAACTGTTAGCTCAGTATCTCTACGAAAACGATATTGCCACTTAAGAGCCAGGACCCCTTGAACAAATCGTATTCTGGAAATCCTGGCCAAACAAAAAGTGCTGAAATTTTGCACACATACTAATTATACATACAGAGCCCAGTGTGCCAAATACTAATTTTGGAATTTATTTTTTGTAAATAATTTTTTTCTAAAAAAGCGCTCTGTAGTGCATTTGGAAGTGACATTTTAGGCTTGGATGCAAAATCTCATTTTTCTAATATTCTTCATTTGGCTATGATTTCCATGAAACGAAAATTGCTATTTTGCACAATATGGCAAACACTGTTTAAGGTATCTGAAACACTGAATTTTGATTTTATTGTCTAGATGTAAAACTTCAATTTTTAAGCGAATTTCTTACTTCAAATTCAATTGGTTTGTCTACACTTTTATTTCAACCATAAATAAAAAAAAATAAAACCCAGGTTATCAGTTTACTTAACATGATCGTGGCTGGAAACTTCGTGAATAGAGTATCCTTATTTCTGAAGGTGTCACCATAAAGTAAGTTTCTTACTTTATGGTGTCACCAATGTGGCAGACATTTTCAGTGCGACTTTGTCAATGATGGATGGCGATTTTGTCAGTGCAACACCGTTCTCAACTAAAAAGCCAGTTAACTCATTTTCGTTTTAGTATCCTTTGGCCTATGATCGGTGCCATATTGACACCAAACTGATAGAAAGTCCATGTTTTACTTGTCAATTTGGTTATAAAAATGGCAGCCACAGTAGGCTAAAGGGCACTGAGGGGGTAGGAGTTAACAGGCTTTTTAGTTTAGAACGGTGTTGGTCAGTGATGGATAACCTAAATGTTAATTTTTCAAACAAACGTAGCCATATTGTGGTTCTGCTATATAGTGGGGGTTCCTTCTCTTAAGAGGGAAGGTCAATGGTTGATAGATGAGCACAATCTCAATGAATACTGTACTAATTTGAGGTTAACCAGAAGTCATCCACAAGTGACAAAGGTTGACGAGACATTGCAAATAAAAGGGAAAAAATCCCAATTAGAGAATTCATGTAGTCGGCTTTTACAAAATGGTTGAAAAATGAGTTTAGTGATAAATTCCTAACAGAAAGTGCTAGAGATTTTGAAATGGGCACTAAAATTCGAGAAATTGCAAACTTGGCTTGATTTTTGTATGAATCCATTATTTTCGAAATTAAAATGTCAGATTTGATGGTTGTCTCCAGCACACTCCCTTTGAACTCCATCACTAAACTCGTTTTACAAGCGCTGACCTTCCGTCTTAAGTCAAGCAAATTTTTTCTTCTCCTCCATTTTTCCGTACTTCCATCTTACTGTTTTACTGCAATTTCGAGGAGTTATTGAGATTAAAGAATATCGGCATGGTTTGTGAACCAGAATTTTCCCCATAAGATTATTATACCTTCTTGTTCGTTGCCCTCGCGACTTGCGTCATCTGATGCAAGATAACCATTCTGAGTTTCTTCATCAATATAATAGGTTATTCTCTTATCCAAAGCAGCCCTTTGTTGATCAAGGTCTAAAGTCTTTCCGTCTTCCATGTATAATACGCTACTGATTGGAACTTGTTTGATGTTGTTGAAATTGTTCGATACGAGAATGCAAATTTTGTCTTTGAGAAAACCTTTGATGCATTCGCCAAAGATGTGCTTGTTCACTTCACCTAAAATATTACAATCGAAATAATCCACCATCAACGTTGTCCTAAGAAGATGAAATAATGTAAAAACTATTTGAAAAACTAGAAAACACAAGGAAGGTAAAAATTGTTGGATCATTGTAAACAATTTTGGATATATGTTAAGTTGTTAAGTATTTAAGTTAAGTCTGTTTTCTATTTCTAGATCTAAAGGTCATTTTTATGTTTAAGTCTAAGTGGTTTTCAAAAGTTAAAATAAATGTATATATAAAATCTATACAGTCAGCAAATTCTAAGAAAAAAAAACAGCCAAAGGCTAAACAAAACTGTTACCAAATAAACAAAAAGGGTATAAAGGTTTGACAGAATATATAAAAAAATAAATTTTATTTACATTGAAATATTACCATTTATATAATATTTATTGCGAGATTTAAGGAAAAGAAACTTCGCAGAACTATTCTACAGAATAAAATGGGTGTTTGGCTAAAATACCTTTTAGTCTAAAGCAAGAGAGATCTCTAATAGACTAAAGTGTAGTAGGGAGGTGGTTGTAGATCTTTATGCAATTAAAAATAATAGATTTTTGGACAAATGTAGTATGGGGAATAGGAAGAGGTAATGTGTTAGACTGACGTGTTGTGTAATTATTAATTAGATGGAAACAGAAACATTTTTGTGAATCAAGCTAACTGTTTTAGGATAAAGAGTGATGGTAGAGTTAACATTTTAAATCTTATGTAAAGCGGCTTGCAATTATCTCTTGGGCCAACGCCTGTAATATACCTCATTGATCTTTTTTTGTAGTTTAAAAATTTCTTTGTAGTTTAGGAAAAAATTAAAAAAAAACTACTTTCCGAGCTACTTTCCCTCGTACTTTCCTTACATTAAGAATTTAATGGATAGATAAATATTTTATAGATTCCGAACTTACAATTATTTTTTATTCATAGATCACCGTAGCCCTGCTCTCAGGAATAACACCACAGACTGAAAGCAGCAACAACTTACCATCTAAAGCCGACAAACAATCATCCAACAAGTAAATATCACTATTTTTATAGACAGCTCGGGCTAAGCTGATTCTGGCTTTTTGCCCCTTACTAAGATTGATCCCTTTATCGCCAATAACCGTTTGGTCGTCGTCTTCAAACTGGCTCAAATCGTGATTTAAGGCACACACGTAAAGGACGTCCATGTATCTTTTTTCGATGTAAGGCTGTCCAAACAGGATGTTTTGTTTAATTGTTGAGGGAAATAACCTAAAATAATTGACTCAATATAATATATGAGAAAGTTTTTGATAAAAAACATCTTAAAAAAACAAAAGAAAAACTTTAAGACTTAATTGTTGTTTAGCAAGCATTTGTCTAAAACATTTTGTGCAAAATGTATTTTCTCGGAGGTGTAATTTTGCAAACAAACCTATATTTATTTATGTATTTACTAACCATGGTTCTTCAGGTGCATAAGAAACATTGCCTTTTACAATCAATTCCCCACTAGATATGGGATACTCGCTTAGAATCGTCTTCAGAAGCGAACTTTTTCCACTTCCCAAATTTCCGGATATAACTATCAAACCTTTTTCAACTTCAAACGACACCGAACTAAGAATTTCCTTGCCTTTTATATGCATTGACACCTAAAATAAATAAAATACTTTTTCTTCAATAGGAAATATTTTAAAAACAAAAGATCAAAAGATCTTGGCTGGAAAAAACGAAAACTCAAACTTGGATGAGTATCCTACAAGGAACACACAAAGGACCAAAGCAAAAATAGAAATGATCGAATGATGTTTTGCCATGGGCAACTAGCGTAGGCTCATCAATGGTTCTACTGGTCACCCTCCCCAAACATCATTCAACACCATCATACACTTTGATTTCCAAATTCGAATCACTCACAAATAGGCATCGCTCCGCACTGGCACTTATCTAAGTCACATGAAACGGGTTCGTCCTGGCGTGTTAATCTTTCCAATATGGTTACGCTCCTAAGGCGATTAAAACAAAAAGAAGTTAAAAACCTCCGAATCAGTTACTTCAACCGAAAAGAATCTAAAAACAAAAGATCAAAAGATCTTGGGTGGAAAAAACGAAAATTCAAACTTGTGGGATACTCATCCAAGTTTGGCTTTGTATTAAAGTAAATACACATGGTTTATTAGGTATAGCCATTAATTTTAGTAAAAAAAAACGTAAGATGGCTGTGGCAATGGAAAAACAAGAGTTTTTTGTACTTCAGTGCAAAATGAGCTTCCTGTATTTCGATTTTACCCTCTGTGTGAGCAATCGAAATACAGGGAGTTCATTTTGCACTAAAGTACAAAAAACTCTTGTTTTTTCATTAATTTTAGTTTTTTTATGGTTTTAATGATGTTTTATTTGAAGTATTTAAATTTTTTAAAAATTTAACTAAAATGAACTTAAAATGAATTTTAATTTAATTTCCTTATTTCTTAACCTCAGTAAAAAGTAAAAGACCACAAAATGAACATCATGCTCTAGGAACTGTAATTCAAATAAAACAAAAATCATTTAAGCAAACGGATCTTTTAAAAGAGGATAATAATGGGTTCCAGATTATTCTCAAATTCTGAAACATAAAAAAATTTGATGGAAAAATTATTCCTTAACCTATGATTTTAAAACAAAAGGTGGCGCTGTCGGACCGGCGAATATGCAGGTCACGTGAGTTTTCCTTTTTGTACTCGTGTTGTTGTCTCATCAGAGTTCTAACAAGTAAAATAAACGTAAATTATAACATACCACGAGCATCTAACTACCTTCGAAAGGTAGTTAGATAGTATGGTATGTAAAACGTCATACCTGACGTCATGGTATCTCATGGTGACTCGCAAAAATACGATACAAAAATGTATATTTTTAAAGTTAAAGTAAAGTATTTCCTCTTCAAAATAAAATATAAATCAATACATTTTTACTTACAAACTACCTGACATTTAAAAAAAAAATCTGTTTTTTTTTGTTTTTAGGTTGGCAACAATACCAGATATGTCACGTGACTGCTACAACGGTATTTATGGTGTTAAAATTAACCTTGCAGATGTAAAATAAATGTGTCCAATTTAAACTATAGGTCGATTTTTTTAAAATTAAAACGCATTTTATTGAAAACAGTTTGTAATATCCACGTTTTTATTGTGCAATGTGGCAACAAGGCAAATTAAGTCTGACAACAACATACCGTGATGTCATTAATTTTGCTATACCGGCATGCTGTATTAACCCCGCAGAAACAGGCCTTTAGTACCTAAGTATTGAAGTAGTATTATACATTATTAAATAAAGGAAAGTTAACAAACACCCTATTCGTTAAATACAGATATAATTAAGATATTTTAGCATAATTTAATGGGTAACGTTTTTTTAAGGAATTTTTACTATGTTTTTCACATTTTTATGTCATGATTTTGCTCACGTTTTAAAGCTTTCTTTCCAAACTTTCGATTTCTAGAATAAAACACTCAAATTTTTCAAGTTTTCACTGTTTCTTTAGCATTCAAAAAAAGTACTGCCAAAAAATATTTAGAGAGAGAGATAGATGGAGAGATAATAATTAATAAAAAGTGAAGTTCAAAAATATTTAAGGTTGTTGAAGAGAGACAGCAGGCTATAAAAAAGTATTTTAGAGAAAGATCGAACTAATTTAAGGCAATTGTTTAATAAAAATTTCTGTTGTGTCATCTGTCTGTCACCTTGAGTAGTGTCGTGCATATGATTTTTATTTTGACATTTTTATACAAAAAACAGTAAAAAATGTCATTTTTCAAAGCATACACAATTAGCATTTGGACGTCGTTTCGACGTTGGCGTAGACAACCTGACGTCAGGAAGCTACGTCAGATCGACCGCGCACCGACTCAAATCCGGGGTTGTACCGACGTCGCCATACCTGGGTTCCATAGAAGGAATACAAAAATTTGTACTACAAACTAAGTCGTGCTTAGTGCAAATAGCTCAACGCCTGGACAACAAACTTAGTTAATATTTTTGTCCAAATTTAGGAAAACCCTACGCTTTGATTCGAAATAACAACCAAAGGTCAAAAAAATATTCCTAGATTTTTATACTTGCAACGTTGGCAGGCATAAATAAGATGCCGTCAGTGTTTCATGTCAAAATTATTACGTACTCCATGAGAACATTGAGACATGTAACTTGTGCGAGCTTGAAAACCAGGCTGAACACAAAAAATTACCAACGCACTTCAATTTATTGATACACATGACCAATGCAGAGCCGAAAATACACGATCGCCACGAATATTCTCACTATTTCAATAAAAAATAATATTTTATTGAGAAGAAAACTTTACCATTCTTTTTAAAATATGCCTAAATGATGTATTTAGACATTTCAACAATATTTTATTGCAAAGGTCATGGGATTTCATGATATTTCACACAAAAAAATGTTCGATCGGCTTTATTATTTATCCACAACTACCGCCAGGAAAAGATGGCTACGTCAGAGAGTTCCAGTAAACTTGCCCGTTTTCTACTGAAGCTCCAGTTTTATGTTTTAAATCTGACTGTTCCTGACTCCTAGTGAATTTTTTTTTACTTAATCGGTCGCCTGTTCTGGCGAAACGTTGGTTTCGTCTACAGTGATGCCACTGCAAGATCCTAGAGGTCGCCAGCCTCTGTAGTTTGACTTGGTTAACTTAATCTGTTTAGGGAACTTTGCTTCCAAAAAATATTCCTCCACTACGTCTGTCCGACATCGGAACAAAACCCAACCCAACTAGCAATTTTTAGTTGTGCAAGTTGTAAAATTTAGAATTGCACTAATTTTAAACGTTGTTTTACAGTTTACGACGGTCGACAACGTCGATTATTATACGACGCCTAAACGTTTATCACAACTTCAGTCGCCATCACAACTATTTATGACCGTCTATTGTACTAACAGTTATTCCTTAGTTGTGAAGGCGCCGACTACAAACCGGTGTGTGCTAAACCAAAAATTGATCAATTTATTCCACGTTTTCTGGCCGGTTTGTTGGAGACGCGGGCGCGCCTGTTTTCATCTAACCAATTTTTCTGTTATGTTTGCAACAAACCAATTTTGGAGCACTGCTGTATGTCATACAAACGTCAATTAATTCAGTAAAAGTAACTAAGAAGTGTTTTGTAAAGTTTCTATTAGTTTTGTTTGAACATTTTGCACTATGAAAAGGAACAAATGGTATAAATATTCTTCGATATTTTGACATGTGACAGCTGTCATTGAAGGTGATTCCCCAGTGTGTCAGAAAAATAGAGGAAGGTCCTGTGTAAACAACAAGGACGGAAATTAAGTAAGCAGCAGAAAGCCAAACTGTGGAGCAATTTCGATTGGGTAAAAATTGAGGCGTGTTCGCGTCTTTTAAGTTAGGGGATCCGTTTAAAACATAGTTAAGTAGTTAAAGCAGTCGAGACACGGGACTCCTTTGATTGTCATAGAAACTAATAAGTGCCGCCATGATTGATTGTTAAAACCATTGTATGCTAATTTGTAAACAAACTTAAAAATTATTTTTTTGCTTTTTTCTACAATAAACTAAGATCTTTTTGCATATAAAAATCCGTATTTTGTTCTTAGGAATCCTAAGCAACATCTGTAAAGGATTTTCGAAGCGATTTTCAAATCATGATTTTTTTTTTAATTCCATAAAATCATCTTAATCGAGGGCGCGCTTGTTTTTTAGAGCTACGAACTGTACATTTGACAGTAAACTACCGTCTGTTTATATATTTTGGCATTGGTTCGCATCTTATGATGATGCAAAACATGATATATGACATAGAATATCATTTTATTTTAATAATATTATGGTGTTAGAAATAGTTTAATTTGTAGTCAAATAGTGTATTTATCATTTTACGTAATGAATAATATTTTGAACAAATAATTGTACTCCAAAACCCATTGAACTATTCCTTCAACTGTAGTCGCGATCGCGATGTTGACTCAACCAAAAAATCATCCACCAAATTGGTGCAAAAGTGGGTGGTGTTTGAGTAAAAGTAAACGTTGCGACGCAACGTTGGCACGCTGTGCACAACGTTGAGACGTGGACAAATTGCTAGTTGGGAAGTGATACATAACACAATGGTTTGTGGTAAGCTGCTTTAAGGCCTAGTTAAGGTAAGTTCAAAGTTGAGCTTCTAGCCAAATTAATCATAAAGCTTGATCTCTACCTTCTGTTAGCTCCTGTGCTAGCTACTCATAATGATTTTTTGAATTAGTTATAACACAAAAATTTAATGTAAAAGGAAGCCTAATTTTCACTACTTTGGGTTGGATTCCAAACTCCAACGTTGAAGTCAGGTGTAGGTCAAATATCATCACCACATACAATGGGTACATTTGTCGCATCCCGGACGTGGCACGGACGTCGTAGTTTTCACTGATTGCAACGTTGACAGCACAGACGTTGGGCCGTCGTCAAAAAACTTTACACACAAGTACTACAAGTTCAGACGTCGGGCTAATATCTTACTCTATACTACATGCCAACTTTCTCCTTAACGACGTCGAAGCGTTGACGGAAATCTGTACTAGACTACACACAACGGCTCCAAACGTTATCTCGACAACTTACGTCCATCTATACAAGCTAAGACGTCGTAACAACGACAAATAAAGTATAATCCTTGGCTTAAACCACTAAAGTCGTCAACTAAATATATCTTATACTCCGTCATTAGATGCCATACAGAACTAGTCGGAAGACGGAAAAAATCTATTTGGGTAAAGTGTGTGAGACATAAGGTGGTATTAATTTCTTCCAATCAAAGTTCTTATTATTTTAAAACCTACCTAAATTTTATATAAGTGTAAACTTACCTTGTTGAGATAAACCTTTGGACTTTCAACCGATAATTTTTCATTTCCATTGGCCACAAATTCGTCCAATTCCAAAAACTCTTCTATCCTCTTAAAAGCTGCCGACAAATCTGCTATTTGTGCAATCCCAACTGGTATAGACACTGTTATGCAAGATCTTAAGGCAAAGAATGACATGTGTATAAACGAAACTATTTCTGCTGAGGCCTGATGTCCAGTCGATATGAAAACTATGATCACCTACGAAATAGTTGATTCCCAATTAAATTGGACGACTTTTTTGACAATAACATTAATATTTTCACTTGGCTTATGCGTTTAAATGTCAAGACCCCATTTTGAAAGTGTTCCGCAAAACTTGGAATGAACTGTAATTTGCGCAGTATGAATGCAATTTTAACCCATCAGAACCAATGAAAAAATTATCATATTTGCGTCTGTCATTTGGTTGCAAATTGGGATGTCTCTGTATGGCCTTTCGTGCCAGCTAAACGTTGAAAAAAAGTAGGTTATAGTTTCAAAATCATCAATATTTGAAGAAATGGCATTTATCATACAAAATATTTTCGCCGCAACTTTCAACTTTTTGGCAATAAATTTGAGCCACCTTCTGTGCTATCTCCAGTGTCTGATTGGGAAAATTTTATCTCCCCTCCCACCCACCAATAGTAACTTGATGTTGATTACCAATGTATAATAGATACTCAACTGAAGTTGCATTTTAAATAAAATAAGTAACATGATATAATAAGGATATATTCGAAATTAACTCTGTATTTCAGACTTCTATTGTCTATATTTTATTTATACACGACGTTATTTAACTACTAGTAGTTTGCACCTGAAGACGATCAGAGATTGTACTGATCGAAACGTCGTGTATAAATAAAATATAGACAATGGAAGTCCGAAATACAGAGTTAATTTCAAATACAGCATTTTCTCAAACTTTCAAAGGATATATTCCTCAAAAAAAGGAATGTTTGACTTACTAAAAATAAAGCTATATTGAGCGTCAGGCCTCCAAGTGTTAGAATAAGAGATTTCAGGTAATAAATTATTTTCATTTTTGACGTTTCTTCCCTAAAAATCAATTTAAAAATTAGTAGTGTGAAGTCGCATTAACATTGAGGTTAAGACCACAAAAAAGGCATAGATTTCACAACACTGCTTTGCTATTTTTTTGAAAGATCAACAATAGGTGGAATCACTAATGCCATTTCGAGTGAGATCGTTTAATGTTCAGAACACGGTGCGAACATCATATGTAAGGACAAGTATAACTTATTAGGAAAGTAACCATTTACTAATGCTTTTATAAAAGGTTTTGATGCTCGGCTTAGTGCTTCATGGATTGTAATGTCTCGAAATTAAAAATAATCAAAAGAAAAATCATTATTCAACATCAAAAAAATAACAAATTTCCGTATTATTTTTATCACTTGACATGTGTCAATTTATTGGCCGGATGTTCCACTAGACAAGTGGCCTGTGGCTATGCGGAACCTGAATTCCAATACTCAAATCGAACTCACTTTCAGTTTCCTTGGACCTACCAAATTACGTGACCTTGGCGTTCCAGAATTCCGGCAGAATCTCGCTTATAAAAAAAAACATAACTTTCTGGTTACCAGATAATAGGATTTATAAAAATCCACAACAGTATCCAAAGAATTTTTCAAAATTTGGTGTATTTAAAAAAAAAAAAAAAAAAAAATTGTTGTTACAGATTTCTGTATTATCGACGAGGCTAGAGAAAAAGCCAGGTAAGATTTTTGACTATTGTTAGCCGTGTTTATTTTATTTCGCGAATGAGAGAGTCCAGCAAAAAACTGTCTGGATACGGTTGTGAGGAATTCAAAAATAAACATTCCTGCCAAATTTCAACAGATTCCGTTTTCTCGTTTCCGATATTCTGCCCGGTAAAGATTGGCCTAAAAACAGCAAAGCAGTGTTGTCAAATCTATGCCGTTTTTGTGGCCTTAAGCCTGCACTATTTTTGACACCAATGACAAACACGCAGGCGCAGTATACAAGACAGAGTTGCCTCACATTAGGTATACATCAGTCTAGTCCGCCAGCCGGGTAGTATTTTGATATTTACTTTGTTTATATGGGCCTCTTAAAGTACTTTTATGCAAGGACGATTTGAAAATTTTGTTGTTAAGAAAACGGTTTATAACTTTAAAACTTCTTCTAACCTAAAGAAATACTCAGCCTTGGTTTTACTAAAAAATTTGTTGTTAGCTTAGTTGTTTTATTTGTTTTTTTTAAACTTTACTTAAACTGACATTCTAAAACTGTGATTTAATGAAGGACGTATAAACCCTCGGAGAAGCGATTTTATTTAAAACCTCACATTTTAAAGCTTTCTTAGTCCTTACATAAAACAGGTTTTAGTAATTGAGGGGTGCACTTGCGCAGTGTCTGCAAAAAAAAGAGATACAATTAAATAAAATATAACGTCAGTCTTTAAGAAAGGATGGTATAAACTTTATTTCTGACCTTATTTTTATATTTTAATTACTTTTTTATTTTTTTTAAATAGCGACAAGGATTCATATTAAAAGCAAGTTATTTGAGCCGATTTAGCAGTCTAAGCAGACTCGACTCCAGGATTCCGATAATTCTTTTAAAGGGCTCATTCCAAATTTTGCGGACCAAATTCCTGATGGCCACCAAAAATCGGGATACCAAAATATTTAGATTGGCCAAAACCAAATGTTTCTAAAGTCTATTTAAGCTACGTTTGTGCTTGAGTTCAGATTGAGTTTTAATTTACATTTAATCTGGAGAAAAAAGACGATATAAATTTCTGGTTAAATAGGTAAATTTTTGCATACGAATAAATTTACCATACAAATAAAAAATAAAATAACTTTTACCAGATTTAATAGCAGACTGCTCAATTATTTTGAAAGATCTGCTTACTGTCAGATTTTTCCTAAAAATGTCAGTCATATTTGCCGCTTTTTAAAACTTTTTGTGTTATTGTCGATACTTTTGCTTTGCCTTTGATGTGGCTATTACATCATTTATGTAGCAAAATTCGAAAGAAGTATCATTATGTCAGTGGTAAATTTTAATTTGTAAAATTTAATTGAGTAGGGTATGTTTTTCTTACATAGAACCATGATTAATTAATTAAACGGTTAATATAATTAATTACAATGTAAATATATCAGATTTTTAGGGTTAAAAAATAATATCAAATAAAGAATTAATCACAGAAGGGTAGGTAGCAGGTACATATTTACATTTTTTTAGCTGAGTTTTGAATTTATTTAGATTTGATTCAAAGAACTTGATAGAGCCTGACACCATGTTTGCTTCTGCCAGTATTCTTCAAATTGGTTTATTGGAACCATAGTTAGTCCTTTAAAATTCACAATGGAAAACCTCAGTGAATCTATCTCAACGTATGGGAGCATGCAACCCAATCATAGCTAAAAGTTCTGGGTACTCAAATTGCCCGTTCATCAATTTATAAAAGAAAATCAGATCGTGCTTGAATCGCCTTTGATGTAAGGGCTCAAGATTAAGTTTGGATAAAATTTCGATATATAAAATTTCATCGCTACTGTACCCACATTTATAAGCTTAGCTTTTTCTCGTACAAGAGAAAAATTTCTCCTCTAGGTGGCGCTGGTATATCTTTAATTTGAGCTCTTCCTGTAGACTTTGAAGCATGAACTCATTTTCCAACATCCCCCTTGTTCTACCCGCCGCCAGTCGCTTTTGCACAACTTGGCGCTCACCAAGGAGGCTCTATTATTTATTATGTTTTCAGTATTACCGACAAGGCTAGATACGAGGATAAGGGGTTATAGTTTTTACAGAGAAACCTTTGAGTAGTATGCAGAAGGTTTTTTTCACGAGCCCAATTTGCAACTATGCTGATAAAAAAATGCATCAAAACCTGTTGAAACAACCAACAAATTCAGTGCGTTGAAGCACGAGGTGGGTACAAATCAAGCATGAACCAAGTAGCATTTGGACGTCAAACTACGTCCTCTACTCGTTGGCTTAAAAACCCCGACTTTGGCAATACGACCTCAATCCGACCTAAATGGGGAATACAAATTCGGGTCGGCTTGACGTCGCTAATTGTACTTTAATGGTATAGTAGTTTACCTATGACGACGTGATAATACGTCCGCCAACTTACGTAATTTTATATTATTTAATTGATTACTTAATATGGTACTTGTTTAGTAAATTTTAGGTGAAATAAATATTTACGAATTATAACTCACAAAAAATAAATTTCCACCTTTTTATTTCATTAACAATAAGAGTTATGTTATTAAAAAGGGCACTTTACCGAGTAAATAAAACTTTACTGACAAAGTTGGTCAAGATAGGGCGAAAAATAACTCCCCCCCTCCCCAAATTAGCAGAAAATAGCAAAAAGAAAAAATATTTTAAAAAATATATTTTTTGAAAGCACTATTTCGGTTGTAATTAATACTAAAATCACTCAAGAATAATACTGCACGCATCTTTAAAGCATTATTAAGTCTCTTTTATGTTTTTTTTCAATAAAAACAAGAAAAAAATTGTTGTCAATAATGGCTGCCCAAGCTTGCAACTCCAAAATGGCCGAATTTGGGCTGGTATAGTACTTTACCAATTTATCACCAATTTGGACAATGACACCGATTTGCAGCCCTAATTTTATCCAAATCTAACCAGCCAAGGTCAAACTACGTAATATGTACAAACGTTCGAAATCCGCCTCCATTCTTCGTTGGCCATGTAACCAAAACTGACTTAAAAGAAGAACGACAGTTCAGCTGAACCTAACCTAGAAAAATATTTTCCGTTTTTCTTTTATTATATTCTAAAATTGTATTTATTAAACCACTGAATGAGCTCAAACATGTCCCGCAGATGTGGGAGGACGATAACAATTGTTGGTTCCCCATCAAAACAAGCGACATTAAACAATATCAGTGTGACCCCACTAATGCTCCAGATAAAGCCCAATAAGCATTTGGACGTTATATTACGTTATGGTCACGTAGGGCAAGAAATACCTGACGTATCTAAGTGGGGAATGAAAATTCGAGTCGTTTCGACGTCGGGTGCTGCACAATGTTTTGCTCAAATATTACGTCAAATTACGTAGATCGACGACCCAAAGTTTTACTGTGCACACCAAGTTTAAACTTATTAGGTAAAAACTTTTATGTCTAAACAAACACATCCCAATGAACTGTGGATGACAATAATTATTATCTTGGTTATTGTAGGTAACTGAAAAAAGTTAGTTTTACACATTCTATGGACGCAAATCTTCCAAAGAAGGTCAGTTTACTGATAAATATAATTAAAATAGACATTAAAAAACAGAAACCCACAAAAATAATTCAAAAATATTAAGAAATTAATTTTGAAAAAAATTAACCTAAAAATAAAATCTTTATAAGGAAGCCCGTTTCTTATAGTAAAACATTATAGGCATTTAAAAAATGCATTTTAGTTGCCAACAAATGAGTTAATTTACATATCAAGCCTTTAAAATTAAAAAATAAAATGTACTGTTGTAATGGCGCATCGATGCTAAACGTTTAAAATGGCGTTTCGGGCGCCGACCAAATTTCTAATGATTATTTACCTATTCGGACAAGAACACCTCCTGCGACGTCGCCTTGTAGAACGACCCGACCTAGAATATTGTAGTATAATTGTAGGTCACGCATCCACGTCGGTGGACCTCAGAATAGTTACATTTAATAAATAAAAGTTTGGCAACGTCAATTTTATTACTATTGTACTTTAAAACTCATACTAAATATAACGTCTCATGAATTGGACGTTATATCGGGTGTCCCGAGGTGACTGGCCTATAAGATTATTTTGTAAACTATAAAATAGAAACTTTTAAACTTTCTATTCTAAGTCCATGTAAAGTATATTTATAAAATACTTTCGTATTTTCAGTGTTGCCATTTACAGAAAATCTTGGCAACAACTAAATTTATTGACGTCCGTTTTCACTTTGGCCTGACCTTAAATTTTATTCTAAAAATTACGTCGCCGAAATTAACGTTAATTTACGTCGTTGACAACCAACATTTGGCTACGTCAGTTTTGGTAAGTATCGACGTCACAATTGATGCACTAGTTGTTGGCGACGTCAGGTCTTAGTAAAAAATACGTTGTTTGATGGACAAACCAACTGCCGACCTAAATTTGCGCCAAAACCGACGTCATGTTAGGTTGTAATTAGTCGGAAGTCAGAAAAATGCTGCTTGGGAGTGGACTAGAAGAAATATAAGCCAAAGAAATTGTGCAATTTGATGTCCCAGATCCTTTTTTCTTCTTCGTTCCTTTTTTGGTAGGTATCCAATAAAACAGTCGGCTTTGAAACGTAAACTGACGTGAATCCGTCTGGGCAAATATTTGTACAAATTACGTCGCCTATTTTGACGTCGTTTAAGGTTCGCATGTGCGTACTGACTACGTAAACGTCGGATTTTATTACAAAAGACGTTTGTCGTTTGACTTACTAGTAGACAACTTTATTTTGTACCTAATACCACGTCACTTTATGACAGGTTAGATTTGAAGACGGATAAATGCTACTTGGGGATAGGGGGCGTGTGGGCTTGAATACTTACATTCTGGCAGTGGTCATCAGTTTTTCAAAGTACTTTTCCCAAGTGAACATTTTGATCGTTTTTATGGCACTCAAAATTTCGTTTCCAATTTGCAGTCTTTCCTCGGTTTTTTTCGCGGTTTTCAGCCTTGTCAGAGACGCTGTTCTTGCACAAAAAGCTAAAAAAAAATAAAAATAAAAAGAATCTGACTTGCTAAACGAAGATAGAAATTTTCGTAGGTTGTCCCAAAGTCTTAGACCCCCTAATATCTCCAAAACCAAAAGAGGAAGAGAAGAAAAATTTTACATGAGATGGTTTACAAAAATGAGTAAAATGAATTTAAAGACATTTCCACCCCCTAAAACTACATACGGCGCAAACTTTACTGTTAATGTACATGTCAAAAACCTAAAAAACACGAGCGCCTGCAATTTTTTTTATTTTGATAAAAAAAATAATTTTTTTCTATTCAAAGTTTTTTCGTTTTCTTTTATTCTTTTTGTACTATATTATGAATATATTATAAAAACAGCAATATTTGTTGTGAAAAATTAAAATATAAAGAGTTTTTTAATATTTTAAACATATATTAATATTGAAAAAATTTACGCCGCCTATATTCTCCATCAAAGTTTCTTTCCGGTAATCTGGATTTGTAACAAATCCAGGTGACCAAAACTCTCTAATAAATCTGTTAAAGGCCAAGCCCAAACCATGCAGAAGACTGACAATGTTTTAATAACGACAATTCAAGATTTACAACGAAACCTTTATAAATTTAACGAACTATCAGTTTCATAGGGAACCTATTATAAAAAAAGAATCTGGTTTTATAATAACTCTATAAGTAATTGTTGTTGCAGTTATGTAGTTGCAGTTTAATAAAACCGTGTTTAGTAACCCAATAAACATTAAAGTTGAAAGGTTACATACAACAATTACTATTAAAAAAGTTATCGTGTTCTTGTAATTTTATGAAACAAGGAAACCTGGTAGTAAAACCCGATCACCTTTATAAGAACTGGTAACCAAAAAAAAACTTGAGGCAATTGAAAATGTTACTTGGGTGTTCTTATGAAGTGAAGTGAAGAAACATAAGTAAAAGCTCTGTTTCACTAAGGTCGTTGTTTCAAATAACGTCCCACTAAGCAGTATTTTTATGACCTGTTCAAACAACATAATAAATATATTTTTGTGCTTTAAAATCTCTTATCTTCGTGCTTAAATCTTAAGCAAATAAAAAAAATAATCAAAATAAAAGAAAAAAAAAGTGCTGATGGGACTCGAACCCTCAGTTTAAAGACGATACACCAGGGTTTCAGCGCCTTAGACCACTAGACCATCTCTAATTTGTTAAGAAATGTCACCAATTCACGGTATATTAATGAAGTGGTGATAAATAAATGCATATAAAAAAGTTTCAGTTGCAATAAAAAAAATGTATATACAAATATTGAATTGAAAATTATATACATTAATTTGATCGAATCTATAATTTCGTCAGACCGTAAAAAAATCAAATCATCATTTTATGATCGTACCTTCCTGCGAATAAATATACTTAAATTTATACTTATTTTTCCTTTCGTGGGAAGTTACCAAAAAAATTGCAGGATTTATTTTTTCATTAATTTTGGAATTTTTGCATAAAACTTACAGTTGTATTTGGTCATTTTCCAATAAACAACCAAGTTTGTTTTAAAGTTGACATTAATTGAGCTCACAATAATACTGCTGCTTTCATGCTGCGATTATTAATAAACTAAACTTGTTTCAACTTTGATGTTTATTACAATTACCAAAGTGTATTTTGTCATGTCACAATAAAGAACCAAATTTGTTTTAAATTTGACATTTAATAAACTTACAATATTGTGTAATACAACTGTAAAGAAGCAAATTTGTTATTAAACTTCAAATAACGTTATTTTTCAGTTACTTTATTGTTTACGTTTCTTGTTAAATCCAAGATTAAATATTAGCGTAAAATTAGCGCTTCTTTTGTGTATCAGAGATACTTTCAAATAAAATGTTAATTTTGAACTTACTTTTTTTCAACATTTTTCTTAACGTATACAAAGTTATATCAATTCTACATTTTTTCAAGGTTAAAAATCTATAATGTAACGGACAGTGCTTAGTGGGGTCGACCCCCTATTTTTGCTTTCTTAATCGCTGGCGCCACGATTAGCATCCAAAAGGATACTTTTTTGTAAACCGTCTAAGTATGTGAAATTTTACTTCTTGTTTTTTTTTTTGGTTTTGTAGATATTATGGAGAACTAAGTCTTGTGGGACAACAAGAGGCGCTTTCTCATATGCAACTAAGCTGGGCGCACTATGAAATGCATATTTTATATTTAGGAGAGTATTTTAAACCTCTGTAACTTTTTTAGATTTTATTATTTTGAAATGGGGTTTTTGGTATCGTATAGCTGGTATTTTATCTGGTATCGAAGAAAAAGGTTAAAACCAAATTTTTTTATTTTGTATTTTATTCCGTATACAAGGTGTGACAAAAAGTACTGTTTGTTAAGTTTAAAGTTAACGAAAATTAAAGAAAAAATTGGGAATAATTTAAAATTATTAAATTGGTTATCAAATCTTCCTTAACAAAATTAATTCTCAGATTTTTTATTTTTTCTTTTGTTTTGGAGATATGATTTTTTTCCAAAATTTTTGCTTATTTTACATTCTTTTGCCTCGTGGATTTGACCGAATTTCGAAAATAATTTTAAATATGCATTTTCACAATCTCTGGAAGGCCTATTAAAAATAAAACGTACCTAAAGTTATTTTGAAAATTAATTTTGGCGTCCAAGTTGTGAATTGTAACAGATGTTTACAAAAAATACTTTATACGTTTAACATTAATTTTCTCGCTATTAATTAAAAAAAAATATTATTTTTTTCAGTTATTAGTAACTAGCGACCATTATTACCAAAGCGGTTTTAATTTTTTTTTAATGTTAACCAGGGGCGGAGCTAGATTTTTTCAGAATACACTTTTATTGATAAAAAATGGTTACATAAATTGGAGAAAGCAGGTTCAGCTTATGTTTTTTTAAATTATTATGTAAATATTTTTTTTATAACAAGCATATCAGGGGTGTGCATAATTTTTTATTTTAAAAAATTTTTATTTAAAAATATTATGTTAGTTCTGTGTGATCCTAAAGTGAATTAGTGAAAACCAACCATAAAATATAAGGTTTAATTTTGCACAATTTTGCACACCTATTTTGAAATTTTGCACACCCCATGGGAACCCGCAATAGGGTTCTCGAGTGAGGATGGCCCCCCAGATATTTTTTGAAAATTTCAGTGTCATTCGAAAAGTCCAATTTTCCACACCCTATATGAGAACCCGTAATAGGGTTCATGAGTAACGAGGCTGCCCCCCCCAGATGATATTTTTTGAAAATTTTGGTACCATTCGAAAGGTCCAATTTTGCACACCCCATGGGAACCCACAAAAGGGTTCTCGAGTAGCGAGGCTGCCCCCCCCCCCGATGATATTTTTTTTAAATTTTGGTTTGATTCGAAAGGTCTAATTTTATGGGGAGGGGGGTAGCCTCGTTACTCGAGAACCCTATTGCGGGTTCCCATGGGATGTGCAAAATTTCAGAATAGGTGTGCAAAATTGGACCTTTCGAATGATACCAAAATTTGATTGACTTCCCTAATTCACTTTAGGATCAGACAAAACTAATATAATATTTTTAAATAAAAACTTAAAAAAAAAAATATGCACGCCCCTGATGTGCTTGTTATAAAAATGTTTTGTTAAATTTTTTACATACAACATTTAAAAAAAAACCGCTTTGGTAAAAATAAATAAATTATTAATTATTAATGAATAGCGAGAAAATTGATGTGAAACATATAAAGTATTTTTTGGAAACATCTGTTACAATCCACAACTTGGACGCCACTGGTAATCAAGATTAATTTTCAAAATAACTTTGGGTACGTTTTATTTTTAATAGGCCTACCAGAGATTGCGAAAATGCATATTTAAAATTATTTGCGAAATCCGGTGAAATCCACGAGGCAAAAGAATGTAAAATACGCATAAATTCTGAAAAAAAATCATATCTCCAAAACAAAAGAAAAACAAAAAATCTGAGAATTAATTTTGTTAAAACAGATTTGATAACCAATTGGATAATTTAAAATTTTTCCTATTTTTTTTTAATTTTCGTTAACTTTATACTTTGACAAAAAAAAAACAGTACTTTTTGTCACATCTTTGGTTTTAACCCTTTTTTAGAAAGAAATATCAACTGTACGATACCAAAAACCCCATTTAAAAATAATAAAACCTAAAAAAGTTACAGAGGTTTAAAATACTCTCCTAAATATAAAATATGCGTTTCATAGTGCGCCCAGTTTATTTCAAAAAAGTTTCAAAACAATGACGTCACATACTACGTCATAGTTTGACAAGGCGCTTGTGGATCGAATAAACCAATGTTTCATGGGCACCATCTTAAAAAACCAAAAATATAGAAGGAATCTTTTCACAAATCTATTTATATAAAAAATCTTTGTGGAAAAGTTGGAAAAACAAAAATAAAGACGCTATGTGGAGTCTAGGCAAAAGACGCATGCGCTAGTTCGAAACGAACAAAAAGCTCGTTTCGAAACCATTCAAATTTGTGTAAAAGTGACATCATTGATAACTAGCGGGAAAAAATGACATTTAAATTAATTCTATAAATAATAAAAAAAACAAAACCTTTTCAATTTTATGCGGATTTTACTAAATTGTTGGGAGGAAATACAGAATTTTCTAGGTTGTAAATGGTTTTTAAGCACTAATAACACGAGACTTCAGAGTTGTGACGTCACTAATCAATGACGTATTTATTGAAAAAGTTTTTCAAAATGGATTCAATGTAAGAAAACGCCTCCGAGTTTAAATATCAATATCTATTACAAAGCTTTTTCCATTTACCTTGAATGGGTATGACTAGCAAGAAGAACCCAATCCCGGCAAAAACTGAATATCCAATCCTCCTGTACAGCACAAATGTTACAATCACAGTTTGTACCATACCGATCCAAATGTCATTAAGGAAAACAAGTGCGCCATCTATGGAGAACACGTCTTTGGTAATCAGAGTTACCACTTTGCCCATGGTCGAATCTGAAAAGGCTAAGGGGCTGATTTTTAGGGCTTTTCTGTAAGAAAAAAAACAACTTATAGCACCAAGTGATAATCTCTACTAGTATGTGCGGCGAAAAGAAATAGTTGTTTACCCAACAAAGGTGGAAAGCGATACTTAACCGCACGCGGTGGCACTTGCGCGAACCACGCTTTGCGGAGTTCGGCCATGTTCAACTTTTCGCATGGTAATGCGTGGGTAAAAACGACTTTTATGCACGTAAGTAGGCAAAACATTTTTTAAAGTCACACTTTGGACTGACGGAGTGATGTTTGAACTAAGTTGTTCAAACAACGGACGGCAAAAAATAAAGATGTTTTTTTCTCGAACAAACAATGAAAAGGATTGCTTATTTACCATGAAAATTTTTAAAACCAAAAATAATCTAATGTTCATTAAAAAAACAACATATTCTAAAACTTTTCCTGCGCAAAACCTAGTGACAATTTAATTCATTTCAGGCGACCATATTGACAATCAAATTGATATGTTTAGCCACTAACTCCTTCAATTGGTTACCATTGTTGGTTTCATACGGTCGTGATATTAGTCATAATCATAACTACCGTAAACGAAGCCAGCGAGTTATTGCCGAATACTGTTAAATCATATTCCTGTGCCTATTAGAGTTATGTTAAAAATTTTAAACTTTATGTCAGTTAAGAGAAGGCTGTATTTCTTGACTATGACTTTTATCTACAAACTTAGTAAGGGCTCATTATTTTAAAGAGTTTGTAATGCTTAGAAATCCAATGCATGGTCATTTGACCAGAAATAGGAATAATTATCAGATACCTAGAACAAGAAATAGGTCAACTATGATTTGAATAAATTTAATGTGTTGCCTCCTAATATTAAAAATGCAAGGTCTGTTAAGAGTTTTAAAAATCAATTACGAAAATACATAAATAGCCAAAGCTAATAAATGTGTAATACCTAGTTCCTACCTATTATAAGTTCCTTCTTCTTCTATTAATTAATGTGTGGTAATAGTACTTGTTTTAAATGTAAAAAAATGTACTAGAGATGTGTTATTATTGTATTTATATTACTTTATTAAGTATTAACTTACAAATTTTTAAACTTTCCATTAAACTTTTAATTTTAAATATTTATGCTTCTCTTAGGTAACAAAAAACAATAAATAAGATAAGTTGGACTAAATGTATTAGGATTTTCTAATTAATAAATAAATTAATTAATATTCAGAATCTACGAAAGCGTCGAAGTGTGAATTCACAACCTTTCCTGTGAATTCACAACTTTTCCTGTGAATTCACAAGTATTTCTGTAAATTCGTAGATTTTCTGCTTTAAACTCACGGTAACTTGTATGAGAAAAGTCCACTGGCCAAGACATTCGACTATTTGACCATATAGCCACATGGCCATTTGGCTACTTATCTTTTTATCCACTTTGGCCAGAGTTTAAAATCAGAATTCTGAGTTTTTAGTCGGAAATCCGAGTTTAAGGTTGGAATTCTGGGTTTAAAGTCAAAATTCCGAGTTTAACGTCGGAATTCTGAGTAAATTCGGAATTTCAAGTTTAAATTCTGGCCAAAGTGGATAAAAGGCTAAATGGCTAAAGTATCAATTTTAACTAACTTGACTCTGAATTCAAAATTTTTAACTAGTTCAAAAGTCGTCAAGCAATGTTAGAATGACGGCGATTTAACCATTCGGTCACTTGGGCATTTAGCCAATTGGCTATTTGACAGTTTTAAATTGGGAATCAGTACAAAGTGAGCAATCTACAGTAAAAGTATTGTAAAATGACTTGCTTGACTGGTTTTAAAATACATGAAAATTTTCAATTTAGAGTCAAGTTAGTTAAAATTGATGCTTTGCTCATTTCAATCGGTCATTAAATAGCAAATTGGCTAAATGGCCAAGTGGCGATTTAACCATTCGGCCACTTGACCTTTTGGCTTATTTAGCCTTTTATCCACTTTGTCCAGAATTCAAACTTAAAACTTGAAATTCCGACTTTACTCGGAATTTTAACGTTAAAGTCGGAATTTTGACTTTAAACCCGGTATTCCAACCTTAAACTCGGATTTCCGACTCAAAATTCGGAATTCTGATTTTAGAGTTGGAATTTTGGCCAAAGTGGATATGTAGGCAAATGACTAAGTAGCCAAATGGACTTGGAGTTACTAAATATAAAATTGACTAAATGGCCAAGGGGCCAAAGTTTGGAATTCGCAGAAAAATTTGTAAATTCACAGATAAATCTGTGAATTTACAGAAATATTTGGAGCCTTTCTGCCATACCCCCCGTGCACCCCCGACTGATGCACGTACTTTTTGCCTGACACCTCTTTGTCGAGGGCAGGAATCTTTAGACTGCGTAGCAAGTATACATAGTAGACCGCCGGCTTTACACCCCCTCCGAAGGGTCATCTATCTAACATCGCTACCATCCCAGCCGAACTTGGCTGACGGTAGACTTTTCTCCCCAGCACCCGCCATCATATAGGTTGACCCGAAAATCGAGGTTTAGTCCCGGTTTCGCTGGTCGAGGTCGCCGTCGAAGTCTTCAGACGCATTCCTTGGAGTGGTCCTGCTACCCGAAAGTGCTACCGCCTCTGTCAAGTCGCCCTCTGTCGACTCCCGCTACCAAATCTGTCGGAGTCCAGCCGCGTCCCATGCGGTCCCGATCTCTGAGAGGTCCAGGTCTCTTTTTGGGTCACCGGCTAGTCTCTTTTACCCAGTTTGGTGGGGTCCTCGGCCGTCCACCTTTGAGTCCCGCAAAGTTTTCGGTGCAGTGTCAACCGTGCCGCCTACTTCTACCTCGTTTCTTGTTATTCTATGCACAACGTCGACTGCAGAGCTGCTGAGAAGTGGGGCCGCCCGTCGTCTCGAGTCGCATTTGGTGTTGTGTGACGCAATGTGTACTTGCTGAGATCCGATCCTGCGATATCTGTTCTGCAGGCTAAGACGCAATTTTACAATTCATAGTTAAACGTCAAACCTCAGTTTAAACCACAGATGTGGACTTTTTTACGTTTTATAGGTGCAGTTTACCAACAAACTTCGGTTTAACCGTTACCGGCGGTCTGGGTGTTTGTTAAACTTCAGTTTAATAGTTACCGAAAGATTCTAACCTCAAAAAAGTTATTAAAAATTTGTTTTTGGTAAAAAGACTGTAAGTATTTAGTGAAATCGCTATGATCAATGACTTAAAATTTAATTTTGATCAACTGGATGAAGTATTACGAAATTATTGACATTGTCGAAGCACGAAGGCCAAATATTATTTGTCCTAGAACAAATCCTTTGGAGGAGTCCGACGATATGTAGATTTTAAAAAGAGGTTTGAATTATCTAAAGAGATATGCGAAATTGTGAACAAGGAAATTCGACAAGAGTTGGAACAGCTCACAGACCAGCAAGTTTTATTCTCACATCGAGCTCACACGTATATATATATATATATATATATATATATATATATATATATAATGTATATCTTTTTGACAAATCTGAACGTTTTTGTTGTGTCGTCTGGCTGTATGTCTGTCTGTAACCAACACTGATATCTCAAAAACTACTTGAGTCATTTTTATCAAGTTTGGCTCTAGTTGGTGCCATTTTGGTTAAAATAATCAACCCTATATATGTAAAGAAAATTTAGTCTTTCTTCATGGCCGTGGTTTAACTCCGACTTATAAAATTGAGCAACTTGTTTACCGATGGATTAATCCAAAGATTAAACTGAAGTTTAAACTATGGTTTAATCTGGAGTTTTACCTTTGGTTGTAAAATTAGCCCTAAGACGCTGTTCACTAGTCTACGGCGGCTCCTACAGCTCATAGAAGTGTCACGCGATTTTTTTTTGTTTAATGTTTATTGATCTTGTAACAATTTTTTCTATATTGTTGCTTATTTTCCCTACTTTGCATATTTTGAGTCCAACTTATAATATGTTGGTCGATTTTAGATAGTTTCCTAAAGTAGTTTGTATTTGTCCTTGCTTGTTGGCGCAGCTCCCCTAGTAATTTACGAAGCGCTAAATGCACATAAACAAAAAAGCATCTAATACATTGTTAAATTTCCTTTTATTAAACGCGAAAGAAAACTCACATACAAAATCCTAGTTATTTCGGCGCTTTATTTTTTAAAATTTACGCTCCTCCGAGAGGTGCTGCCACGATTTAAATAACGACGAATTTGCGAAATAGATTTCCCGGCAAAACTTTATCTGCATAGGGTGGGTGCGCCGGTTTTCGACCAATTAACGAAAAATTTGATTTTAGAAGCAAAATTTTTAGGCTTTTCGGCCATTTGAGGCAATAATATGGATACCGATGGATTCTGAATTTAATCGAGATTTCAGAAAAAATATTTTTAATTTTTTTCGTTATAAAGTTAAGAAGTTAAATAATAAAAACTTAACAAATGTCATTTTTACCCCTTTTCGACCAGCACTTCCCTCGAACCGACCGCCAATATCCCACTTTTCGACTGAGGGGTGTCGAAAATAGACCCGTTGTTGACTAACGAAAAAATCGAGACTTTGGCCTAGGTCGAGAAACTGGGTATCATTCGACCTTGTTAAATTTATCAACAAAAGTATAGGTCGAAAAACTGGGACATCATCGACCGTTTAATTTACTACTAAAAACAGTAAATAAACTATACCGTTTATTAAAAAAAGCGTTTGTTAATTTTACAAGGTTGGCAAAAAATTCTACTTTATACCTAAAAATTTAACAAATAAACTCAAGAAAAATATCTAGGTAGGTATACGTAACTAAAATACTGATTAGATTCGTAAATTATATGTATTTTATAAATAAGTCTTCTAGACCAGGCAGCACAAATAGATTTTTTTAAATAGTTTTAGTTTTAACTAATACTTTGGATAGGTTAACAAACGGTACTTATAAGAACTAAAACTGCTTTTTCTTAAATCTTACAAACCAAAAGTTAAACAACCTTTATCTATTCTATGATAAGTCTTATAGACTAGATACTGCACAGAGATTAATTTAATTTAACAAACTCTAAATATAAGGTACTTAAATAACTCATGCTTTGGTTAGGTTGCAAACAGTACTTAAAGGTACTAAAAACAGTTTTTTAAATCTTACAAACTAAGACAACAATAAATTCCTAATGAAAAATACCTATAGGTACTAATAGGTATCTAAAAACCAGGTACAAATCGATTTATTTAAATTGCATTGAGCTGTATTGAAAAAATTTTCTTTTCGTTGTTGTCTTTTTCTCTCTTTAGTTCCTTTCTTCTTTTTTTGAGGTACCTGAAAAAAACGTTAATAATATAGTAGATAACTAGGCATTAAGGGAAGAAATTGAAAAAGTTCACCCGAATATAAAGATTTCTGTGGTTTTTCACGAGTACCAAGATTAGTAGATTATTTTTTCTACTTTAAAATGTAAATTGGAAGTCTGATATTCTTATGATGCATTTTCACCAGTTTCAGTTTAAATTGGAACGGGGTGGGTTGCTGCTTTTTAATCTAAGCTGATAATTGCTTAAGTGTCTGTTTATAGGGGTGCCACTCCAATAATGTACCACAAGTGGTGTTTGGAATAACAGGTGTGTACAAAACATCGATGTACTACCTAGTTAGTACGTCGATGGTAGAAAACCAAAATTTATGACGCGTATTTTTTATTTAAAAGAGGAACCACATTTGCTTTCCATTAGAATGGTCATCTTTTGTCGAAGGACAAATTTCTTCTGGATCTCTCCTTTTTTTTTGGGTGCCATCTGACGATCTAAAAACAAACACGCGATTTTTGCTTTGAAAAAATGTAATCCTTAGGGAAATAAATTAAAAATTTAATCTCCAATTTTTTTTAAAAATAGTGTCAACAACTCGGGGGTGTCTTTTAGTCCCTCGACAAATTATAGCCCTCCCGTCGTAGTCGGACTATAAACTCTTTGTCTCGGGATTAAAAGTACCACTTTAGTCCCTAGGTGTATAATGTACTGTTATCCTACATAATTTATTCAAAGTTATTCACAGTTCCTGTGGTCTGAAAACAGACTAGTTTCTCGACCACCAAAATAGCAAATAAAATAATATCGACTAGTGAAATAGCCTTTAAAATATTAGGGGGCAAGAAACAGGCCATTTCTCGACCACCTAACTCAAAAGTAGTCGAACAACAGGCCGGTTTTTCGACCACCTAAAATTTACCATATTTTAAAGCTTCTTATTTCTTAAACTACGTCAAAAAAGGGTAGTCGGAAACCGGACTTAAGATTCTTCGCAATCAGAAGATCTAATTGTGCTAAAACGGGAATGCATATCTAAAATATTATGCGCGTGAGAGAGCTCAAAACATAACCGTCATTTTTCCCTTTTTCGACCATTCGGTCGAAAAACGGATTTTGGATTTTTTCATATTCCGGTTATCCGACTACCTTTATTTTTCAAAAAAAAAAATACAAATTCACCAAAAAAATATGTGTATCTGATTAAAAAATCATGTTTGTATATAAAAAACATAAGAAATTATAATAAAATACTAATCTCTATTACTTACCCGCTATTTTCACCGACACTGCACACTAGTAAAAAACTACTAAAATCGAATTTTTCAAATTAGCGTCTACACGTCTCGATAAAACAGCCTATACTGACGTTATTTTAGGAGGGAGGACTGTCATTTTTATTTGGGCGGTGCGGAGCGCATTAAAGAATGTGTGGAAATGATTCGCAGAAGACATATGGTTCCTGGTTTCTTATTTTTGGGCAAAAACCCTGAAAATAGTCGAAAACCGGCTCTGGTCTTGTAACCGGCGCACCCACCCTACACAGTTTTTTTTATAAAGTTTCAATCAAACACGCGTCCACTTCGTGAAGTTGAACTGATCCGAGCCTACTTGAGTGATCTTAAATTATTCTCCTTTTTTACCAATGTCACGGTCGAGACGAAAATAGGTACATAAAACCATAAAGTAAGTAGTTCCTTACTTTATGATAAAACAAATGGTTTAAGATAGTTTTGGATGTCTTGGATACAGGATTCATCATTTTACTTCAGAGAGCCTTTCTTTTCTAGTTAAAATTAAAAGCGTGACTGCAACTCAAAATTAACATTTCGAAAGGGCGGCTATTGTGATGTCTAAGCCACCGAAAAAGAGTTAGCTCTGTGAAATTACGCTTTAAGTGAAAACTAATTAGCACAAAATAAATTTTTAGTGCAGACCAATTCTCTATTACTGGGGAGTCCAATTTTTTTTGTAATCTGTATTTTTTTTCCAAAATTCAAATCAATTTTTATACTGATTTTTCTGTCAATTTTAATGTATTTAAATATGCTAAAACCAAAAATGACCCTTTCAGGCCTTTTTTGGAGCACCTCAAAAAGCCATAAAAAATGCCATGGCATTTTAACTTGACATTCCCGAATTTTGCCGCCAACCAACGTGCAGCCAAGTCACTTTAGATGCTGTTGCAACTGACGATCTCTTTTCTTGTTCCTGTCCCTGCTAAGTGTAAACTTTGAGGCACTTTGAGACTCAGCTCTAATTTGAAGGATGCAACCTGCTACATGGAATGCAGATAAGATTTTTCTATATTTTACTAACAACATTTTTAAACATCGTTTTTTTATAAACTTCCTGAATTTTTTTATTAGGTATTTTTACAGGGATAACCTATTTACGCCATTTTGGTAGACTCGACCTTATCGCCTTTTTAGAGTAAATGCGCATTTACCCCTTGAAGGTTGGTTTCACTATAGGTTCCCTATCATTATAGAGTCTTAGGTCCCCAATTTCAATTGGTGTAAACTGGTTATCTTTTTATATTTTTTTCGCAATGTCCTCATCGTGTTTAAAGCTAATTTCTAACTGACTTATTAGTTGCTATTAACCTGCATTTTTTTATAAAGTTTAAAAACTAAAGTCCGCTGTGATTAACAAACAAGCAAATTAGTCATTAAGACAGATTAAAATTTAATATAATTTATTTACATTTTGTTACGGTATTGTTACATTTTACTATTGTAGATATTTTCACACGATTTTTCTAAAACATTAAAAATGTTGATTGTTACTTGAAATTATCACTGTTTCATTCCTTTAAAACACGAAACCACCATTTATTTTTATTTAGTGAATAACACAGGGTTTATTAAAGACTTCTGTATTTTTATTTACCTTAAAAATTTAAAGCCCGTGTTGGCACCTTTAGGCAAAGAAAAATTTTCGTATTTCTGAGGTACTTTTGGAGATAAGAACCCATGACCTCAGTCACCACTGAGTAGCTGATAGGCGATTTTAGTTTGTAAAGAAAAACTGTTGCAATCTATATGGATCCAGGGCACCCAACGAGTGACCATACAATTAGTTCTCCCAATTCTCCGCGTGATACTTGCCTATAAATGACAGAACATATCGACGTCCTTATGGTGATGGCATATTCGCCCACTGCCTGCATGAAGTTGTGATTATAAATGCACAGCACCACATTTATTGCGATCACGCTGGCCGCCCAACCAAACAGCTCTTGCCTGGTGATTTCGGTTTGGTTCTTTTGGAAATAGGCTACGAATTTTGACATCGCTTTCGGTTGGAGAATTGTCCTGAAATACAATGAAACAAAAATGATATCAACCAAATCATCGTTTACCAAAAAGGGGCAAAAGAAACCGTGACAAGAAAACCGGGCAGCCAATAAAAAGAGGTAACTATATAATATTGTTTTGAAGCTTGCCATCGATCGGGTTTGTAGGACATAGTTCCAAAAAACACACCAGTGTTAGAAAGTCACGAGTTATGTACGCTATTTTTCCTACGCACACTCAAGATTTACACCAATTTTTGTAATTATTGGTCGTTTATTTTGTACAAAATGGGTTAAAATTACTTTTCCGCACGTGTGAGGAAATAGCTATTTAAGTAAACGTGGAAATAGCTATTTATGTAAACGTTACGTTATAGAAACGTGAACTTTACCGTAGGCGAGTGGAGACATATAGAGTCAATAGCCACTTAAAGTAAATATTTCATCGCATCGGTATTTTGAGTTATTAAATTCTTTAATTTACAATATTTCACATGAAACATGGCTATAGATACAGCAAACTGTATAATTTTTTTTTAAATGTTACTTCTATGGAGATTCTTTTTTTTTTGTCAGTGACCTTAGCTCAGGAAATATCGAAGCGACATTCAAAATGGGTCATGTCAAATATCTACTTTTTGTTGTCAAATAAACATCAGAATTGGCTGAACTTTGAATGGAAGGCACAGCTTGGAGCAGTCAATGTGTGGCATACGTGTTTTCCAACAACTTAAAATTCTTGGTAGCAACCATGGGATAGAAAGTTTAAAGCTACCATAACCTATAAATAAAAAAATTAAATAAGAGCTTATAAGTATGAGGTATTAACTTGCAGCAGGTTTGTGCAGCTGCATCATACACAATTGACAAACATAATACATACCTTTCTATCCATCCTTTTCTATTTATATATGTGAGAAAGAGACAGACATATAAAAATATGCACTAAGTAGCTACATAAACCATGCCTTAGAGGATTGAACTAGGTTAACCTATAACTAAGGATACCTGTTAACTGTGAAAATTGGATTTCTAACTAGTTTTTAAGTTATGATGAAACACCAATTCTGCTTCTATTCCCACATAAATTATATGCATGAATGTCCCGTATATATCCAATGGACATCCATTAGAAGTAATTATTTATCACACTTGGATGTCTGTTGCAGCTCCATCAATGTATATCCATGTTATATGGGTAACATATAGAATAAATATATACATGGCTTGCTATATGAAAAAGGCAAACCGAATCACTGCTATAATGAAACAAAGGTTAGTTCTCCTGCCTCATATCAGGAGGACGTTCACCGGCGAATTTTGGACGGACGGGAACACTACTCGCGCGTTCAAGAATACAGACTAGGAATTTTTTTCGTGAGAACACCCCCACATGTGACCATCCCCCCGGTTCAAGAATCGACACCCAGCAGTGCTGTCATCTCACTCTTCAAAAAAGCCGGCATTGTTCGAAACATCGCATAAACAAGTCAAAAATGTAGTGTATATTGGCTTTATTTCCAATGCGTTAGGTATACCGATACCAATGCTTTGAAATATTTACTTTAACTGTCTAATTTTTGGTCGTGTAACGTAAGTATTTTTTTAAAACCGAAGACATAAATCAACATTACAAATTGTGGACGAAACTTTCCTTAAACCCTGGATGTACACGGCAGTACTAAGACCAAGGATCCAGTACGGATCCATAGTCTGGTGGCCAGCAGTGGAGAAGGTCACTACTACCCTCGAGCTTAGGAGCCTACAGGGAACCATATGCAGAGGGATAACCGGCGCTATGAGGACGGCACCTATACAGGCACTCGAAACCATTCTGGGACTGCCGCCGCTTCCGATCTCGATCAGAAAAGAAGCGATGGCGACCCACCTCCGGCTGAGAGATACAGGTCAATGGAGAGGAAGAGGGGAAGCTGCGGGGCATCTTAGGCTTGCCCAAATCGCCGAGAGAGAAATCCCTATGGCAGCGATTAAAACACAAAGACCAAAAAACCCCTGGAGATTCAACAAGAGGTACAAAGTAGTCATCCCAGACAGGGAACTATGGCAGAACAGTTCGAGGAGAACGCCGTGATTTGCTACACCGACGGGTCGAAACTGTCGGAGAGGCAAACCATAGTATCGGGGGTTTATGTGGAAGACCAGGAGGTTCGAAAGAGCTACCCGCTCGGAGAGCAAGCCACGGTCTTTCAAGCAGAGGTGTATGCCATAATAATGGCTGCAACCATGGAAGAAATAAAGAACGGTAGGGAGGAGCATGTTTATATATGCTCCGACAGCCAATCAGTCCTAAAGGCACTAAGGGCGCCCAAGATCAACAACACCCTGGTGGAGGAATGTGCGGATGCACTAGAATCCTTGGGAGAGGGCAAACAAGTGACACTTATGTGGGTACCGGTATATATGGGGGTGCCGGGTAACGAGATGGCCGACGAGCTCGCCAGGATCGGGGCAAGAACCCAGTATTTAGGGCCGGAACCACTCCTAGGAACAACCAAGAGGCAATTGCAAAGTCGACTCAATAGAGAGGAGGAACAGGATGCAGACAGACCAAGGACTTCGTCAAGGGTCCGGATGTAGCCAGACAAAAATGGCTTCTGGGGAGATCGCGAAGGGACGCTGGTCTGCTGACAGGTATCATAACAGGTCACAACCGACTAAGGAAGCACATGACCCGGATCGCGGTGGAGAATGACTCGACCTGCTGGGCCTGCGGGCGGGCAGAAGAGACATCTCGACACGTTATAGCGAACTGCGAGGTATATTAGAGGACGAGATATCAGGTATTTCCCGACCCTGGATGAGGAGGACCTGTACATGCTCAAATGGGACAAAATACTGGACTTTGCAAAAAGAACAGTGAAACTGACTGAACTGAACTGAAAAGAGTGGTGCAGGCGGTGGATTAGGGGCAGGCTCGGGGTAGGGCAGAAAGGGCCCAGGGAGGCCTACTTTCCAGGCTTCGCGCCGCCCCTTCTCTACTACTACTACTACTTCCTTAAACCATTAAAATTACTATCGCTCTTAAGATTTTGTTGAAAACAAATCAAATGGCACTCGTAAAACTTCTTTTAATTTTTTTCTAAATTTATTTATATTTACTTATTTGGCTAAATAAAACTCTGAGAAATGGCACAATTTAATCTGGATTTATACAGGCAAATAAAAAATAAAACTAAAATAATACTTAGAAAAAACAGTGTACAGTTTTTCAGGTTTCTTGTATTTGTTGGTTTGTTTTTGGCAGATATTATTACAGAAAACAGTATGGTGGAGTTTACTTTAATTATTACACACTTTTATTTTCATGCGCAGAAGCTGTGTGCTGATTAAATTTGGCTGTATAAACATAAGTTATTTCTTATTTTTATTTTTATTTTAATGTTTTTTGCCTGTATAAACCTAGTTTTAAAAGCATATCAACTTGACTGAACCAAAGTGTGTGAAATAGAAAAATGATTTTTCTCGTGATTTTGAGGGAAATTAAAGGCAGCTTTACCCAACTGATTATGCGCTTCTAAATTTTTTCACGATAATGCACATCTAAATTTTTTCACAATAATGCGCAAAGTTAACTTTATATCAAACGGGAGTGTTTAACCCAACTCTTATCCTAAAACTCATAATTTACTGTTTAATTTAATTGATAACCATAAAAGTTTTCTCCCACTTTTACGCATTAAATTATGAAAAATAGTATCCAGCGCAGGTGCCGACTTTTTTCTGGAAAATCTGTCAGCTTAAAAATTAAAACAATAAAAAACAAATGTTTCAAAAATTTTAAAAAATCGGATTTAATTTTTCTGCTAATAGTTTTTTGATACTATGAAGGATTACGCCTTTGAAGAGAATATCTAAATGCACTAAATTGTTAGTTGGGTGAACAGCGGTTTTGCTGGGCTTAGGTTTAAAGTTATGCTTATAAGTTGGGTAAACCCACCTTAACTCAAAATTTTTAGTGTCTACTTACAATACACCAACCCTCATAAAGAGTTGAATGAACCCCAAAACCATATAATATTTAATGAAACTCTTCACAACGCATTTTGTAAACTTGGTTTTCCGTTTTCCTTCGTTGCCTCTGAGCCATTCCGATTCCAGCCTGTCTCCTAATTTTTTCGAATCATGTTTCGGCAACACTTGAAAAATATCTGTGTCCTGAATTCCATTTTTTCTGGCTTTTCGCAGAATCGGATAAGCAAACCTTAAAAAAAGACAACCGATTATTTTTAAATATCTCAGACGAGAGGCCATATTAATTCTCACGTTCATGGATGTAGGAAAACGTATTTATTAATCATCGCAAGGACATTAGAGCAAAGGTTTCCTTTAATCAATGGCATTAAGGACCTAAAACAAAAACTTTCTATATGAGAATCTTTTTTCTACAGTTAGCAAGAAATAAAAGAACGTAACACAAAATTAGGTAACTCAAAAAAAGTTATTTATTCTTGTCTGCATAATTATTATTGTTTTTAATTTGTTTATAATAAACTGCTTATAGTTCAAGTAAACACTGAATGTAAAAAGGAAAAATGTCACATTTTATTTTTTTATGACTGATACTATCATATAAAAACTATATCGGCGTGCAATGAAAAAAGAACTTTTCTGCAAATTTATAGTTTTCTGAAATTTGAGTTTAAAATTTGGATATTTGTTTGTTAATAAATGTTTTTTGCGAAATTTGTTGAAGTTCATTAGTTTTGTTGACATCTTTATGGTAACAAGTTATTAAACAAGCAAAAATATTGACAACAACCTTTTTTTATATAGAAAAATAGTTTTCCGAAAGTGTAAGTCATTTGGTAAAATTTTTTATTTATTTGTAATAATTTGTGGTTTTATTTGTGTGCTTTACAAGATTACAAAAAAAGTTATTAATAGTTATTATCGAAGGAAGTGGGATTTTACAACGGATAAAGTTTATTTTAAATAGACGAAGACATTTTTTGAATGAATGCTGTTCTAAAGTATAAATAGAGATAACATTTTTCCCACTACGGTACCTTCTCAAAAAATTATAGTTTTAGACCCTGATATACAAGGGTAGAAAACAGCAAATCAAAATAATTGAAAACCTCAATTTATTTTTTTAAAAAAAAACAGAGGCGGTATGTTAATAACTATACTTTCCGGTTCTTTTTAGGCCAAATTTTTTGTTTATGGTTTTTCACATATTTTTGATTATCTTAAGTGCCTTGATATTGTTGAAATAGTAATTTCCGGTCGATCTATAGTATTTTCTACGAAAGCGTAGAAGAGCCACAAAGCAATTTTTATTTTAATTCCGACTTTGAACTCGGAATTCCAACTTACAACTCGGAATTCCGACTTAATACTTGGAATTCCGCCTTAGAATTCGGAATTCCGACTTTAAACTCGGAATTCCGAATTAATTCAAACTTTGACTTTAAACACCCCCAAAAATTCAGCAAAAATAATTACTTTTTTGATATAAATTATCCTTAAAAAACTGAACATTTCTTATATTTCACTTTTTTTGTAACTCTTATATACTTTCGGCTGAAAAAAATTGAGGGGGGACCAAAACAGCGTTTTTTTATTCTTAAACTGTTACACTTACAACAAAAACGACGAAAGTATTTTCTATGGAGAAAAAAAAACATTTACCACTATTTTTTTTTCTTTTACTATTTATCTACCCGAGATACTTTTTTTGTCATAATCCCTTAACTATAACTTATGTCGAAAAATGACAGAAATAAAAAAAAAATTCCAACATTTTTCCAGTATATTATCTTTTTAGTATATATTTTTTTAGTACTGTAAATGTTCAAAAATCATAGGGGGCCAGTGTTATGAAAGTTAGACTTTTGAAAAACAATAACATTTATAATATCACGGACTCTTCATAACCTAATTTTCTGGGTGTTTTTAAATTTTTAATCTTTTGTGGACCTTTTCTGGAAAACTTTCAGTTGGGGGGGGGTTAATAAAAATCATATTCATTATCAGAAATAGTTGTGGATTGCCCGAATCGTATTGAGAATTCCAGTGCTCATTATGTAAATTTAAATAAAAAGGATTTAGCGAGGGTGAATAAATAACAAAATCAATGAATAGCGACCTTTCCCTCTCTTTCTTTATAAAGTTTAAAAGGGGGGGGGCTTAACTTTTTTTATGTTTTTTTTTTAAACTGGCGCCCAAAATATTTTAAAAAATCCAAGTATTATGACACTTTCGATTTGGTTTCTCGTAAGCTATCTTCAAATTTCGTTTCTCTGGGGGGAAAAATAATCTCTGTCAAATTTAAAATTATCCCATAGGCGCTTGGTCGGTATCAGAAACCACTAAGACCAGCAAATAAGCGCCTAAATCCCTTACGTACCTTCTTTAAAAAACTGGCAGAAGAGGGTCTTTTTCTTTAATCAATCTGGATCTGTTTTGGTTTAGAAAATATTTGGTTTTTGAAAATTTTTCTTTCAACGCCACTAGTTTGGAAAATATCGAATTTTCGAACTTTTTTTTGGGGGTGTTTTCGACCTTTCTCAAGGTACTTATAAACATTATAAAATATTCGGGCAATCTACGACTATGTCGTATAAATATATTTTTATTAACCTCCCCCCACTGAAAGTTTTCCAGAAAAGGTGCGCAAAAGGTTACAAATTTAAAAACATCCAGAAGAATAGGTTATGAAGATATTATAAAAATTATTATTATTCAAAAGTCTAACTTTCATA
The DNA here is from genome assembly GCA_963921995.1 of Oxystoma pomonae. Classification (NCBI taxonomy): domain Eukaryota; kingdom Metazoa; phylum Arthropoda; class Insecta; order Coleoptera; family Brentidae; genus Oxystoma; species Oxystoma pomonae. The sequence continues at coordinate 83,844,199 of OY998166.1, read as the reverse complement.
ACACTGGCCTGTCATTTTTTCGAAATAATCTATATTTCACGGGTTATGAAAAAAAAAAATTCTCGGGTAAATAAAGAGTAAGAGAAAAAAAATCCTACAGTAAAATGGCGCTATTTGAGAAACGCGGGGTTATTTTGGATATCGCGTTTTTTCAGATAAAGTTGACAATACTGCAAAAACTTGCCGGTTGAGGGTGCCAATTTTGTTAGGTGTTATCGTGGGGACTTGTATCAGTCCGCTGGCAAGCATTTCAAGGGCTGCATGCGGCTCCTTGAATTGTGATAAATGTGCAAAAACCTGTCAAAAAATTGATTAAAAAATATAACGGTCAATCTTTCCGTTCTACACTGGTACTTAGGTAACTGAAGGTTCTTATAATCATGCTAGCAAATTGTTACATGTGTTGGTACTGTGGTTATATCGTATCGTTCATCTACTGCCATTAACAAAAATTGTACTGACCATTTCGTAAAGTGGGGCTATTTTGGACAAGACAATTAGTTTGGGATTTAGTGAGTCCGTGGTACCCAATGAATTTTATTTTGCAAAATTTAAATAGTTTAGATTTGTTTCTGTGCTGTTTTTAAATAGAAGCTTTCAAATATGTTCACATATTTATAGTCTATTTTTTCTTTAAAAAATAATTATATGCCCATTTTTATTGTCCACAATAACTCCAAAAGCGGTTATAAAATGTAATTCGTTGAATTTCCATAGTTTCCTAAATATCCCCACCTTAGGGGGTAATTTTGAACGGCCCTTTGAAAAAATCTTTCTTTCATGGAATTATCTCTCTATGGGACACCTATCAAAATTAGTTTTTAGAGAAAAATAATTTGCAGGTGTTTCCGAGATTTAATCAAGAAATTGCAAAAAAATTCTGAAATAGCGCCACTCTACGGTATTAAATGTGTTTTTTTTTCCCCCATTGAAAAGACTTTAATCGTTTTTGTTGTTGAGAGTTTTGGACACCCCCTCAATTTTTTCCATCCGAAACTATATAAGAGCTAAAAAAAGTTAAATATAAAAAAGTAATTAAATGTTGCTTTAGTTTTTTTTTGGGATGTTTAAAGTCAAATTCCGATTTATAACTCGGAATTCTGACTTTAAAGTCGTAATTCTGAGTTTAAACTCGGAATCCTGAGTTGTAAGTCGGAATTCCGAGTTTAACGTCGGAATTCTGAGTTTAAAGTGGGAATTCCGAGTTCAAAGTCGGAATGAAAATAAAAATTGCTTTGTGGCCCTTCTACGCTTTTGTACTTTTCTACCCGAAATTTATACGGATTTAATTGACGTTAACTGTCAACGTTTGTTTCTCCCCAATTAGATAGTTGATTCCAGTTGGGCAGGTGCCGCATTATTTCCTTTATTCTTACTTTGTTGTTATTAAGACTTCATAAAAGCTTTTTTGGCCAGTTTTTATCTATCTACTGGAGATCTTCAATTTTAGAGATCTACAATTTTGGCATCACTTTCATAAACTCAACATTTCAAATTGTTTGCCCATATTCCGGCTTTGTCTAGCCTATAGTAGGCTAAAGGATACTAAATTGAAAAAGAGTTAACTAGCTTTTTAGTTGAGAAGGTGTTGATCAGCGTCAACAAGCACAAACCTAGGTTTACTAGTGGCACAATTGTAAGGAATTTTTAAATAATAGGAACTTATTGGGCGTTACTCTATAAGGTTAAACCATAATAAGGGAAAACCGTATTTTATTTAGGTTGAACCTTAACCATACTTTTAAAAAATGTGTTATTGGAAGTCGCATTACTTTTTCTTATTCCTAACCTAAAATTTCTAACCTTTGTAGGGATTTTCCCTGATAAATTCTCGCAAAACAAGACTGTTTTTGTTTATAAACAAAAAACTAAAAATGCAAAGAATATTAAAAAGTCGTGTCGAAAAACAAACCAACCATCAGTATTATTCGTGCAAATTGCGGTTATGTTTCAAGATAAGGGACGTACGGTAACTGTACCGAATTAAGGGAACACCGTATTTTATTACGGTTCCCTTACTAAAAACGCAGGTCACGCGCATGTTCAGATGTCAAATGTCAATTTTCCTTAATAAAGGAACGCGAAAATGTACGCCCAATAAGTCCCTAATTTAATTTCTAGACTTCCATGGTAAATGTAAACAAATACTCTCGCCTCCAAAATTTCTATCAGAAAAAATTTACAAAATGAAGGGAAAAACTTAACCTGAAAACTTTACAATTTGACAACAACAACAAACGCCCTGCGCCATCAGTATTCTTGGTGACATTTTAAGAATACTGTTCCTGGACTTTTGGATTTCTGTCAACTTTCAAACATGGTATTAGGGACTTATTGGGCGTTACTCTACAAGATTTTACCATAATAAGGGAAAACCATATTTTATTTAGGTTAAACCTTAACGATACTTTAAAAAAAATGTTATTGGAAGTCGCATTACTTTTCCTTACTCCTAACTTAAAATTTCTAACCTTAAAATTGTGCCGCCGCTTTTTTGTTCTTTTTTTTTAATTTTGTAAATTATTGGAAAATGGACATTAAATGCTGCTTAACGCTTCTCTGGGTAAACTGTCTTCCGCTTAAGATTTCAAGGTTTTTCCATATATTTTCCCAGGCCGCTTAGTTGTTGTAGGGATTTTCCCTGATAAATTCTCGCAAAAGAATTATATCGTCAGTGTATCTGAACCTCAACCTTGCGGGTTTCTCTAATTTATTAATTTTTAAAAATCCACAATACTGTTTTTGTTTATAAACAAAAAACTAAAAATGCAAAGAATATTAAAAAGTCGTGTCGAAAAACAAACCAACCATCACTATTATCCGTGCTAATTGAGGTTATGTTTAAAGATAAGGGACGTACGGTAACTGTACCGAATTAAGGGAACACCGTATTTTATGACGGTTTCCTTACTAAAAACGCAGGTCACGCGCATGTTCAGATGTCAAATGTCAATTTTCCTTAATAAAGGAACGCGAAAATCTACGCCCAATGTTCAGTGAGTCATTGAGCTTAGATTTTCTCTAAATAAAAATGGAATGGAATGGACGGAAGTAAAACTTCTGTGACTGTAAGTGATTAACCACCCTTTCCTACAAAGCTAGCCTGATAAATAACTGATAAGATATTCAAAATACTCTCTACCAATTATGCGGATTCAAAAATAAGTGTTTTGTTTTTTTTTATTTCTTACGTTTATATATAAATAAATAAAATAAGGAACCCTTCCCTAAAAAGGGGAATTACAACATGACAAAGATGTTTTTAAAACTACCTCATTAATTTTGTATACTAAACCATAAATTTATATTTGTTTTTAACTAACTTCACGGATATAATTTTCGGTTTTTGCGCGACTTTTCTATTTTTTTTCTTTTCGACGAACAGAATGCCAATCGTCAAAATAAGAGAATTGGGAAAGCCTAACTGTAAACTCGATCATCGGTTTTGGTGTAACTTTTTATTAAATAATTTACGTCATGGTGGGACTTTTGATGAAGATTTTACGAAACACTTTCTAACCTATTAACAGTCAAAAAGAAGGGTTAGGGTCTCATTTTTTTTTCTTAAATTTAGACGGTTTAAGCTAGAGCAATGAAATTTGGCATATATGTTGACTTTACGGCAACGTACCCACGAGTGTCATAAAAAATTAAATATGTGGCCTCTAGGAGGCAACAGGGGTCAAAATGTGTTTTTAAACTATTCCTTATACCTTCCATAATAATGCACTTGCACATATGAATCTTAATCACTCTCATTTCATACTAAAACCTACAAGTCTACTATACCGAAACAAATTTCGTGGTTGTTCCCACATAGCACAAAGCAAAAAAACGTGAAGAACACACACTTTTTTAGGTTTAATAGGTCTATTTTTCACGTTATTTTCAAAACAACGTTACTTCGATGTGATTTTAATAAGGTTTTGAAAACAACGTGAAAAATCAATCTATCAAACTCAAAAAAGTGTGTGTTTTTCAGGTCTTTTTGCTTTGTGCTATGTGGGTTAACAAGGCCCCTAGGTTAGAGGCTAAACATTTTGCCGATTTCAATTAAAAAATTATATTTCACTTATATTTTAGCCAATGTCAACAAAAATGCATCACGCAGTGGACCATTTTTCAATTTTAAATACCCCCAACTTTGCACCAGCCCCTAGAGGCTGTAAGAGGGCGAGATCTAATTTTCACCATTTTCATATTTCAAAAACACTCCATATGCATATTTAAAACTGAATTATGTGTAACAAATATTATGAAATATAAAAATCTCAAATCCCAGGGTCGACCCCTAAATAGGGGGTAAAAATTCTAAATCTCGAGCAACTTGTTCAAAATTTACTATACCAAATTCAAAAAGTGGAAAATTTTTTTCGAGTCAAAACACTTACATTTTAAGAGCATATATTTTTTATATCTAACTTTGCCCCAGCCCCTAGGGGCTGTACGGGGGCAAAATTTGTACCATTTCTTATTCCAGAAAAGTGTGCATTTGTGCATATGGAATATGAAAATGGATAAAATTAGATCCCGCCCCCTTACAACCCCTAGGGGCTGGGACAAAGTTGGGGGTATTTAAAATTAAAAAATGGTCCACTGCGCGCCTTTTGGTGCACTTTGTTGACATAGGGTGAATAAAGATAAGTGAAATATAATGTTTTAATTGAAATCGACAAAATTTTTAGCCCTCAACCTAGGGGCCTTGTTAACAGCTATGAAAATTTTTTCGGTAAAGTAGACTTGTAGGTAATAGAATAAACTATACCAACTGACTGAGATTCAGATGTGCAGGTGCATTAGTATAGAAGGTATGAGAGATAGTTCAAAATCACATTTTGTCTCCGGTTGTCCCCTAGGAGCCACATATGTAATTTTTTATGACACACTATGGTACGTTTTCGGGGCTGTTAACAGGTTAGGTGTTGATGGGTCCATTGGTAATTAATTAAAATAAGTTTCGTTCTACGTATGCCTCCTGAGTATCAATGCAAAATTCAAATGTACCTAAGAAAGCGTAAAAAAAAGGTGGGTGCACTGGATCCATATACGCACCCCGAACATTATAGATACTTGGAGTTTGTGTAAAGTAAAGGCAATCGATATCGCCGAAAAAGAAGGGCAAAATTTAAAAAAACATGGTTTCTACTAAGCAAGGTCTGTTACATTACAGGTTTTCAACGTTGAAAAAATGTAAAATTGGTGTAACTTTGTATACGTTAAGAAAAATGTTTAAAAAAAGTAAAACGTAAGTTCAAAAGTAACATTCTATGTGAAAGTATCGCTGATACACGAAAGAAGCACTAATTTTACGTTAATATTTAATCTTGGATTTAACAAAAAGTGTAAACGATAAAGTAACTGAAAAATAACATTATTTGAAGTTTAATAAATTTCAGTGTCGAAACAAATTTGCTTCTTTACAGTTACATGATATTACACAATATTCAACGTTGAAATAAGTTTAGTTTATTAATGATTATTTGAAAGCAGCAGTATTGTGAGCTCAATTAATGTCAATTTTAAAACAACTTTTGGTTGCTTATTGGCAAATATGGCAAAATTATTGAAAAAGTAAGGAATGATATCAAACCCACGTAGCACAAAACAGGATTAACATCAAAACACGTGAAAAACAACATCTTTCTAACGCTTAATAAACGACTTTCTAACGTTTCTTAATGTTGAAACGTTAGAATCACATTAAAATAACGTTTTTTTCACGATTTATATATTAAAAACGTTAGCCAGCCGTTTATTAAGTGTTATAAAGAAGTCTTTTTCAAATGTTTTGATGTAAGCCCTGTTTTTTGCTAGGTGGGAATGTTTACTGTTTTTATGAAAATCCTGCGTTATTTTCTTTCCACAAAAGGGAAAATAAGAATAAATTTATATGTATTCGCAGTAATCTACGATATGATTTAATTTTTTGCGGTTCGACGAAATATTTTAATTTTTTTTTTAATTTCGACAAATTATGATTCGATCAAATTGCGATTCATTATTTAATTATGATTCGATCAAATTGCGATTCAATATTTGTATATATTTTTTTTATTGCAACTGAAACCTTTTTACATTTATTTTATTTATTAAAAACAATTAATTAAGTTAATAAAAAAACAACTCCTTATTTTCTGTAAAAATCGTAAAGCAATTACAGCACTGCATTAATATACCGTGAATTGGTAACAGTTCTTAACAAAACCGAGATGGCCTAGTGGTCTAGCTAAGGCGTTAAAACCATCGTTAGATTAGGAGTTCGAATCCTGTCAGCGCATTTTTTGTATTTGTTTAAGATGTAACCACGAAAATTAGATATTTAAAGCACAAAAATATATTAATTATATAATAATTATATTTAGCAAGTTACGGGTAAATTAAAAAAAATAATTTTACCTAGTCATGTAACATTAAATGTCACATGCAAGTCACATACTTGTTAAAAAAAGCAAATGTAACACTGTTACGTAAATGCTTAGGACAATTGATATATTGGCAATGTAATATCATCGTTAAGGTTACTAGTTGTGTTACATAAGAGGTTACAAAAATACAATGTGGGGCGTGCACAGTTCGCAAATCAAGTGACAAGTTTTTTAATGCTGTTTTAAATAGACAAATTAATGTTGTAGTGAAAGATGTGGGAACATTTTTAAATGTGTTATTCGTTTCTGAGATATAGACTTTCAAATGTTAGTAATTGTACAGGTAACGGATATGGACAATTCCCAAATTAACTTGCAAAACAAGGTTTCATTTTTGAAAACCAGAAATATTTTTTAATTATAGATTTTTTAAGTTTTTTTAAAGTTAAAGCATCTACAGTCTAACATAAAAATAGTGGTCAAGCCTTATGTTTTTAATTTTTTGAGAAAATAGTAAAAATAAGTATGCGTCATTAACAAAACTGGGCAGCTGTTAACAAGAATAAGAGTTTAAGATAATAACACAATCTAATGAGTAAATAAGTTTTTATTTATTTTAAACGATATAACATTTCTTTAACAAAATATTTTTTCCAAAATTTTGAATGAGAGATAATTTTTAAACACGTATTATTGCCTTGTATAATAGGTTAATTACTTAGCTGAAGTAAATTTCTCTGTAGTTCAGATTTTTTGTTTTTTGGAGATAAAACTGAAGAGACACAATCTGATAGAGAAGACAAGTTATACTTCTTTGGTGAACGTGTGGATTTTGCAAAATGCAGTTTTTAAAAATAAATTGTTTAACAACACTGATGTTAACAAAACTGAGGAAAACGTTTAGATATTCCGCTCGTTTTTTGCCCAAAAAATCAATGATGCATTTTTTATCCTGCATTGTTAATTTACTCTTAAGGCTTTAACTCTACAATACTGATTTTTTTAACTGCTAATTATTTTTAATAATAATCAAGCAACAAAACTGAAAATATAGGCATGACACTTTCCTTTTTCTAACATAAAATTGAACAAAAATCCTAAGAAACCTGCACAAACACCTTCCTTTTCTGGCTACACAAGAATAACAGACCAAAATGACCAGTGACAATATGTCAAGAATTAGCGGCAATTCATTAATAATAGCCTAATAAATTTCTGTTAACAAAACTGAGAGTATGAAGTGAAGAAACTAACACTTATTTTTTTTTAAAGATGCATATTAAAATATGATAACTTCTTTACTGGAAAATGAAATGTTTTGAGTTTTTCTTTATTTAAAGAAAAAATATATTAAAAGTAAAATATAAAAAAATATGCTATAAACACAACAACCTATGAGTAAAGACATTAACAAAGCCTGAGATCTCAGGTGTTGTTAACAACATTAAAATATGAAAATACAAAAATAAAAAAATATATGAAAAATGTGGAAAGTGTGTATAACATCATTTTAAAAAAATATGTTTTATTTAAAAACAGAGGTTGATTACCAACTGGGACACCGTTTTGCACGATATTTTGAGAATAGCCCACATAAGACTATAAAGACCAAAAAACAAATTCGCTAAATTTGCGAATGCTAGAGAAATAATTTCAGATATTTTGATGTGACTTTTGAAAAACATTTCATTCAAAACTGTGTTTTGATTTCAAGATGTTGAACCTTAAATATTAACTCGTGAATTCACCCTTCTTTTACGAGAATATCGTAAAAAACGTGTAAATTAAAAAAAGTAAACCGTTCCCTAAAAAAATGAAAAAAATACTTACCAAAAAGTTACTATGGAAAAAATGCTTGCTTTTTCTCTGGGATTCCTCTCGGTCGTTTTTCTCTCTTCTTCTTGGTCCATTTTGTTTAAACTAACGCTACCTAGACCAACGCAATCCACTCGAGTGTGTCATTATTTTAGACTGGCATGCAACAATTTTTTGCGTTGCCTAAAATATTTCGCCGCTAAAATTAAACTTATCACTGAAGGGTGTGGAATTGATAATCCAATCTTATCTTGAATTGGATTTTAAAAAAATTATTTTTTCCTGGGTAAAAATTTTATTTACAGCGAAATATTTACAAAACGAAAAAAGTAGAAAAAATGTAGATATAGTTTATAAATGTTGAGTAATAAATTTTAACCGGTTCTGATAACGTACAAGACTCTGGATCAATGTAAACGCATGACTGGAAAATAATGTACGCAAATAATGCTTCTACTTGGAAAACTCAAAGTCAAAGTCTAAAAATCCAAAATTTATTCAAATTTTGGTAGGTTACACGTGTTTCGCCGATTAACATTTAAAGAACATTACAAAAGTAAAAAAAAAATAAAAACATTTAAACAAACGAGACTCGTTCTACATTTTACAAACAAAGAACAACTTTTCAGTTTTTTTTTGTAAAATGTAGAACGAGTCTCGTTTATTTAAATGTTTTTTATTTTTATTTTTTTTTACTTTTGTAATGTTCTTTAAATGTTAATCTGCGAAACACGTGTAATCTACCAAATTTTTAATAAAGTTTGGATTTTGAGACTTTATGACTTTGAGTTTCCCAAGTAGAAGCATTTGAAGTTCAAGTCTCTTTGACAAAATGGACGATCCTTTTCATTGAATACGAAAATAATGTTAAAATAGAAAAAAGTGAATATTTGGTAAGACTTTTGTTCCTTTGTATATGAGCTGTATAAAAATGTTTATAAACATTAGTAAGTAGGTGTATATTCTTATATTTTTTATTAAATAGGCTAATTACTTTTTTTTTCTTAAATTCAGACGGTTTAAACTAGAGCAAAAATTTGGCACATATAATGTTGGCCTTCCGGCAACGTACCCTCGTGTGTTATAAAACATTACATGTGTGGCCCCTAGGAGGCAACAGGGGCCAAAATGTGTTTTTAAACTATTCCTCAAGATTTGGACCTTCCGGAGACAGTGCTCGAAAGGCGCAAGCCTGACCACATACTGTCCAAAAGGATTATAACCTATGACAGCGTAAAATGGGCTGTGGCAACGTTTTCCCCTTTTAAATCACCTGGAGAAGATGGCGTATTTCCGACCCTCCTGCAGAAGGGTCCGGAGGTCCTATATAACCGTATACTTGAAATCCTCAGGATCTGTCTGGCCTGGAGCTATATTCCAAAGCTCTGCAGGCTGGTTAGGGTATTAGTCTTCATACCAATGGTAAATAGGACTACAGTCAGGCCAAATCCTACAAACCTATAAGTCTCTCCAGTTTTATTCTTAAAACAATGGAGAGAGTAATAGACCGTTACTTAAAGAAAGTGTATTGACTAGAAACCCTCTTAATCCGATGCAATATGCCTGTCAGTCTGGTAAATCCACTGAGACAGCCTTCCATCACTTGGTGAATAAGGTGGAGATGTCTATGGCTCATGGTAGACCAGTACTGGCAGCATTCCTGGACATAGAGGGTGCCTTCGATAATACATCTTTCGACTCAATAACCGAAGCAGTCCGCAAGCGAGGTACTGAAACAAACAGTAAGTTAGACAGGAGCCATGCTTTCAAAGCGGACTGTTATAACTAATCTCTTTCAAGACTCTGCTAAGATCAAGGTAGTCCGAGGTTTTCCGCAGGAAAGAGTACTATCACCAATACTGTGGTGCTTCCTGGTTAACAGCTTACTCGTAGAGTTAAACGCTGCCCAAACCAGAGGCCTTGGTAACAGCTATGAAAATGTTTTCGTTGTAGTAGACTTGTAAGTAATAGTATGAACTACCAACTGACTGACATTCAAATTTGCAGGTACATTTTAGTAAAGAAGGTATGAGGAATAGTTAAAAAACACATTTTGGCCCCTGTTGCCCCCTAGAGGCCTCATATGTAATTTTTATGACACACAAGGGTACGTTACCGGAAGTAGGCCAACATATGTACCAAAAACCGTCTAAATTTAAGAAAAAAAATTGACACCCTAACCCTACTTTTTCACTGCAGCATTTTTGGCGCTGATAACAGGTTAGGCAGTGGTGGTGGGACCATTAGTAATCGATTAAAATAAGTTTCGTAAAAGCTTCATTAAAAGGCCCATGGAAGCCCAATTTTGACACTAAATTTATCCAAAAAACAAGACACTTTTGAATAATAAAAGATGCATTGTTTTTGAGATCAATTTTTATTGCAACTAAAATACTTCGTCAGATTATTTCTTTTACAGTTCTTGTTCGATATTAATAAATAGGCGCAGTGGCACATACAACTTTTCTGTAGGAGGGGTCAAAACTACCTATTTTTTAAACGCGTTTGCCATATCGCACCTTAACAAAATGCAAACTTCCAATCGGACAAGTTATAGAAAATATGCAGAAAAAAAAGTGCGCGATTTTTTTCAGATCAACTTATATATAATTTAAAACATAGGAAAAGTAGTAGTATATTTAAGTAGGTTACACAGAAAAAAAGAATTACTTCAGTCAAAGCATATTGCTTTGATTCAAGAAAAAAATCTGCTTTCCTATGCACGAAGACAATATTTTCTTAACAAAAAAAATAACTATTTTGGACTAGTCATTTTCCTTGAAAATAAAGATTGCATTACCCGAAGAAAATCTATTTGTTTTGAATGAAAGCGGCAACCTTCTTGTTATGCATAGACATTAGCTTTAAAAAATATCTCGGTTTAAAGCAATAGACTAGCGATGACATCTTGCGCTAAAAACATTATTTTCTTGTTTTGACTGATCTGAAGAAAATTAGAAAGATACGTTTTTTTGATTAAATTAAATTTTGTTTCACACCAAAAACATCATTTTCTTGTTTTGAAATATATTTTTTCATCTGAAGAAAATTTAAATAAATAACTTTTCTTGATCGAATTAAAATTTGTTTTGCTTTAAATAATTTTATCTCTCTTAAGGGTAAATTTGAATAAAAAATGCGCTTCTTCCAATTAGTTACTCTAAAAAAAATGTTAATCAAATTTGTATCAAATTTTGTACGGTGGAAGTTTAAAGCATTATCCCGGAACCATTGCACGTGATTTTGCATACTTTTTAGTTTTTTACATAGTTTTAAGTATCTTAAAAATGTTTAATTCACGATAAAAGTTATCGATTATTTTCAAAAAACTAAATAAAAATAAGATATCTATATGTTTTTTTTTAAACCACATGAATGGTCTGTGGGAGATACCAGAAGCCCCCGCTGTGCAAAATTTTGTTAATTTTTGATGTGCGGTTTATCTGTTTAACTAAACGAACTGTTTTTAGGATTCAAATTCACTCTCAAAAACCTAAAAATTTTCGCGACATCGACACGCCACCCGCACGCACAAAGGGCGAAATTTGAAATGCCGAAAGGTCTGAACTTGTCTTCTCGTTTTAGAAAAAAAAATAATTTGTTATTTCCGTTTAAGAAAATATGGATGTAATTGTCTTGTTTTAAAATTAAATTTTCATTTTTGTTTCGAGAAGTTCCGCTATTTTGAGTTAAAAAAGTAAAGTTCTTGACGAAAGTAAAGCTTTTTTTGTGCTAAGAAGATGAAAGTAAAACAGTTTGTTTTAAATAAAAACAATTTTTCAAGATAATTGATTTTTTTTCACAAAACAAGCGGTTTTCTTACATGAAAAAAAATCATTTTTCGCTTTTGAGTCAAGAAAATATTTTCGCGAAAAGTACTTTTCTTAAAGAAAGTTTTTCTTTTTTTCTGTGTAGGAAATCTATGCATATGGGTCATTCCACGTCTGATTTACAACCCAATTATTATTTAATATTTTAATATTTTTTTCTCAAGTTATGGTTTTTTGAACTTTCGAAGTTTATAAAATTGAACAAAATCACTGATAACTCGTAAACTATTCACACTCACAGGAAAAATTTTTCAAATATTTTTTTTAGTTTTTAACTCATGTATTCTGCAATTGTTATAAAAAAATTAACTCGGACCAATTTTTTTTGTTTTTTTTTCTTTGTAAATATTTATGTTGTTGGGAATATTGTGTAAAAATTTTAGAGTGGATCTCGAAATACTTTACGAGATACTTCAATTATAACAGGCCTATTACAGGGCGTCTACAATAAAATTCTGTTATAATAGAAATATCTCGAAATACTTTACCACTCTGAAATTTGTACACAATCTTCCCAAAATGATTCTAAATATTTCGAAAAAAAAAATAGAAAAAATTTAAGTAGTACAAAGCATTCAATTTTTTTATAAGAATAATTGCAGAATACATGCGTTAAATAACAAAAAAAATATAATTCAAAACATTTTCTGGTGAGCTCATACGAAAATGCAACTTTTATTATTAGAACATTTTTTTTCATAATTCGAATATTTTACGAGTTATCAGTTATTGAAAAATGTTCAATTTTATAAACTTCGAAAGTTCAAAAAATTAAAACTTGAGAAAACAAATATTTTGAAAAGAAAAATACGTGTCGATTATTTTTTTTTACTTGGATTGTAAGTCTGACGTGGAATGACGCATATATATCATTTTTTTTTGTATATGATTAAGACGCAATTTTTGCAAAATTAAAGTTTGAATCATTATTCCGCGGGATGTTGTATATGTGGTTTTACATCAATTTAAAATTTTCAAATGTTCGAAATTCGAGTATGCTTCCGTATTTACCGACACGAAAAAATGAAAATTAAAAAACCAAATATATATAAGAACAAGAAGATAAAATTAACTTTCCTTTAACCGATTTCAATGAAATTTGCTATACTTATATAGGTAAGGGGTAAGAAGGGGGGTATTTGAAAATTGATAACTTTTGAGCCAAAGCTTAAGCCAAAATTAAGTTCCACTAAATATTTCCTTATTTTGGAAGAAAAAGACTACGTTAGTGGGGTGATTAGGCACAGTTCACTTTTTGATCGATTTTAAGAAAAAAAATATACTCTTTTCTTTTCGAAAGTTATATTTTTGTGTAGGTTCCGTTCCTAAATAGTTATTCTGATAAAAATTAAAATCTTCTATATACGTCGTACTGTCAAAACCTGTCAAAAATATGTAATTTTTTCCCAAAATGTAAAAAAAAATATTTTAAAAAAATAAAAGTTAGGGCTTATAGAGCATTTGATTTTAGACAAAAAAGTCAAACAAGCACTTTTGTGGTACTAACTTTGCACCAAGATTTTTCTATAAACCTCAACTTCTAAAAAAAAAACAAGTAGGTAGTCTTATTAGCTATCAAACGACAGTAAAAAAGTTTTGACTTTCTTATGGTTATTAAGTAAAAATTAGATACAACCAAATTTCTTCAACATAAGAAAAATAATTTTTTGAATGACCATAATACTGACTAGTACATGATGCTTTGTGCTCTGATATATTTTTTAAATGTTCTATAAGACCCTTTGAACTCACCGGGATTAAGGGGGCAAGATAGAAGCAGGAATAAGGGAAGTACCTTATATAGTCAATATTTGTTGTTATTTTATTGTATATAAAAAGATGTCTTTCAGAGAGCTCCTCTTATTTAATTCCGCCAGAGGTTAGCTTTCCAAATCTAGTCGAAACTTTTTTACTATCGTTTGATAGGTGATTAGAGTAACTATTTAGCAAATAATTATTTTTTTAGAGTTTAGTTTTATAGAAAAATCTTGATGCAAAAAAGTTCAATACAATCGACATGATTTTACCATTTTAGTCAACTTATTTTATTTTTGTATAGAAACTATAAGTGATGCAAAAAAAGTTGTAACGTTTTTTTATCGAAAATATGTTCTCTCTCAGGTTCCTTATTGCTTTTTCGGAAAATATATTTTTTTAACTAACAGCATTAAAATTCAAAATGTGACAATTTTTCCATTTTTTAAATATTTAAATTACGTTTATAAAAAATGGTTAGTATTACAAAAATGCTTATGTGACTTTTTTGTCTAGAACGGAATGCTCTATAAGACCAAATTTTCTATTTTTAAAAATATTTTTTTTATATTTTGGGAAAAAATGACATATTTTTGACAGGTTCTGACAGTAAGACGTACATGGAAGATTTTAATTTTTATCAGAATAACTATTTAGGAACGTAATCTACACAAAAATATACCTTTCGAAAAGAGTATTTTTTTTTTTTTAAATCAATCAAAAAGTGAACTGTGTAGGGAGGTGAGAGGGAGCCGATATATTTGAAAATCCATACGCTGCTAAAGATATGCAGTATTTAAGAAGTTGCACTAATAATTATTTTCTGATGTTAGAGGGATAAACTGCGTTGTTCGGGGAGTAATTAGTGGGTTAAAAGAGGGAGAATATATATGAAAATTCATAATTAAACCTGCTATGAATATGCAGCTTTCAGATTTGAGTTTTACTCAATATGTATTTTCTAATTTTTGAGGGAAATGTATGTTGAGGGTTAAGGGAAATTGCAAAATTTAAAACTCACGAGACTATAAGAAGCGGACTAAAAAGCATACAATTAAAACTAAAAACGTATGGAGTAATTACTAGTACGTATAATTCGTTGAAAAAATTTACATAAGAATGTGTTGCGAAAAGTGCTCTTCGTTCGAGATGTTTAAAAGTATTTTCCTGTTTTTCTTGAATTTTTTGATAAAGGTATGAAAAAAAAAGTGTTAACAACTCGCGTCTAAACAGTGCTTTTTTTACTCGCGTTTTTAAATACCTTGCTGCGCTCGTTATTTAAACCAACGCTTGTAAAAAAGCACTATTTTAGCCACTAGTTATTAAAACTACTATTAAAAATCTCGAACGAAGAGCACTTTTCGCAACACACCATCTTTACACTATAAATCAAGGCGGCTGGTAAATGAAGTAACAAATGGTTTCCATGGCGATGCGCCTTTTTACTAGGTGACGTTCATTGTGCGACATTTTAATCTTTGACAGTTATGTATTTTGACAATATTTTTAAATTATTTTTTCATAAATACTTGGTAAAAACTGGTGGAAATGGCTTTATTTTTATGCAAGACTAGTTAGATTTTTTCAATATTACTATTTTCCGCTATTTTTCTTTAATTTTGGGTTAAAAACGGACAGAAATCTTTTTTTGCACCCGTGATCAAAAAAAAAGTTTTTTTTTGCATCGGTAATCAAAAACGCCATGCTTTAGTTATCTCGCTGCGCTCGTTATTTAAACCAACACTTTTAAAAAAAATCACTATTTTATCCACTACTTATTTGTGAAAACTACTATTATATGTTTCTGGTTATTTAAAAAATGCTTTTTGTTGCTCTTAGAAAATAAAAATAATTTTTAATAAGTAAGTCGGTAACTTTTTCAAAATTTAATCATCTAAAAACGTTAGCATTTTTCTGGATTTTATATTCCTCAATAAATAATTATGAAACAAAAAAATATAGCACGTTTTCCAAACGGACTAAAAAGTTTAAAATAATTTCTTCTAGCCCCATACATATTCAACTATAAACAAAAATCGTGGGGTGCATGAATGATGTGTGATAAGAACTCTTATGTAAATTTTTTCAACGAATTATACGTACTAGTAATTACTCCATACGTTTTTAGTTTTAATTGTATGCTTTTTAGTCCGCTTCTTATAGTCTCGTGAGTTTTAAATTTTGCAATTTCCCTTAACCCTCAACATACATTTCCCTCAAAAATTAGAAAATTCATATTGAGTAAAACTCAAATCTGAAAGCTGCATATTCCTAGCAGGTTTAGTTATGAATTTTCAAATATATTCTCCTTCTTTTAACCCACTAATTACTCCCCGAACAACGCAGTTTATCCCTCTAAAATCAGAAAATAATTATTAGTGCAACTTCTTAAATACTGCATATCTTTAGCAGCGTATGGATTTTCAAATATATCGGCTCCCTCTCACCTCCCTACACAGTTCACTTTTTGATTGATTTTTGTGTAGATTACGTCCCTAAATAGTTATTCTGATCCATATACGTTCTACTGTCAGAACCCGTCAAAAAGATGTAATTTTTTCCCAAAATATAAAAAAAATATTTTTAAAAATAAAAAATTTGGTCTTATAGAGCATTCCGTTCTAGACAAAAAAGTCACATAAGCATTTTTGTAATACTAACCATTTTTTATAAACGTAATTTAAATATTTAAAAAATGGAAAAATTGTCACATTTTGAATTTTAATGCTGTTAGTTAAAAAAATATATTTTCCGAAAAAGCGATGAGGAACCTGAGAGAGAACATATTTTCGATAAAAAAACGTTACAACTTTTTTTGCATCACTTATAGTTTCTATACAAAAATAAAATAAGTTGAAGAGCACTTCTCGCAACAAACCATCTTTACATTAAATCAAGGCGGCTGGTAAATGAAATAACAAAGGTTTCATTGCTGCGACATTTCAATCTTTGACAGTTTGATATTTTGACGATGTTTTTAAATAATGTTTTCGTAAATACTTGGGGAAAACTGGCGGAAATGGCTTAATTTTTATGCAAGAATAATTAGATTTTTTCAATATTACTATTTTCCGCTATTTCTCTTTAATTTTGGGTAAAAAACCGACAGATATCTTTTATTGCACCCGTGATCATCGGTAACCAAAAAAACCATGCTTTAGTTATCTGCAGACAGTTACTAAAATCATGTTTTTGATGAAGGTATAAAAAACCATTTTTAGAATAAATAAAATAATAAGCAAAACTTACGACTGGACAATCTTTTTGGTTTAAAGCGTTATTGAAAAATGCACATTTTTCCTACAAACTCTCTCAAAACAAATTTATACTTACTCAATTAAAACTAAAATGTGCTTGTAAATTTTAATAAAACACCGACTAAAATTATACTTACTTATTAACACTTGTTATCACTTTATGATTTGCAAAACATCAATTTCTAGCCAATACTTCTAATAATAAACTAGGAAATTCACAGCCGGTGGTCCTTCATATAATTTTCGCCTTAATCAAAATCACTTCATAACAGTTATTAAAAGTTAATAAAATGATATAGGAACTGCATTCTCAAAAACTATTTCAGGTATTAAACGATTTCAAAAGTTGGCGGTGATCTTCGAAAAAAAAAAGAAAAACCTCATTTTTTATTAGGTAAACCATGGGTAAACCACACAATTCTCAAAAATAATAAAATTTACCGACTATAAAAAGCAATAGCGTTTTAAAATAAAATTAACTACCTACACACTACATAGCCGTGGCTATTCGCGTAATGGTAACATTGCTGTATGGAAATTTAAATTTTTAAACGCGGCGTCAAAGGAAATGTATTCATAGGATGAAGCATGTGTAAAAAGTGATAAAAAATTGAAGGCGCCGCCGCGCCTTTTAAATAAAGCGTCCTCTCTTCGTGTTGAAAAATATACTGGCTTCCTTTCCGCAATTTAGGATATAGAGAATAAATTTCCTGAAACTCCAAAAATAGCCCAACAATAGGAAATGTTCGCTTTTTAAATCAATTTGTTTTAAAGTCTTTCATAATTTATAATAATAATATATTTTTATTTTATAATTATGAAATTTTTAAAGATCAATGAAAATCATAATCTGGACGAATTAAAAAAGCGTTTAAAAATAGATAAGATGTTTACCAAATAAAGTCCTTGAAGCACCAAACTAATTTTATAATAAAAAAACGTAAAGGAGCCCACAGACTATGAAATATGAAACATGTTCCCAGACAGCACAAATTGTCAATCGGACAGACATTGGACAAAGGTTTTTCTTGATACAGTGGATGACAAAAAAACTGAGTCCAAAGCACTTCCAATTTTTATTCATAAAGAACTGCTTTTTTTTAGTTAGTTTTTGGATATCCAATGGATAACGATTTTTCTTGGTCCATCGGACCAAAAAATAAATTATATCCGCCGGACGTTCATTTTGTGTCCAGCAAAAGTGATGTACTTTATATATATTGACTCAACATTGAATATTTATCAAAAAATTGATGTTAATTGGACTTTGAAATTAAAAACGCTTTCGGATCAGATGCTCCAGCGCTGCCAACCTTGACGCAACCAAAAGCCGACTGGTTGGTATAGTGGGTACATACCTGGTTTCACATCGGAATCGACCTTGAACTCATTTTGAACTTTTCGGTTGGCAGCACTGGCTTCAAAAACGGTTTTTTAAACGGTTTTACAAACGCTAATCCACATTTTTAAAATGATTTTAGCTAAAGCGCATCGGACCTCTTAAAACGGTTTAGGTAGTGTTTATACATGCGTTTTAGGAAAACGGTTTGAAATTTAAACGGTTTAACGGACCCGTATAAACTAAGTAAATAATAAATATAGTCATTTATCCGTTTTATCTGTTTTAGATATCCAATGGATCATGTTTTTTCTTATTCATTATCAACAATAACATTTCTCTCATATCTAGCCGAATCATTTATTTGCTAAGAACTCCATCCGCAAGGATCGACAATCAGATTTATGATGTTGGAGTGGTTCAAATATATAGATACCTATATACTTAAATATTGAAAATATCTCCGCTTTTGACAAAACTGTCCACTGGATATCCATTGAAACAAATAAGTATATCCAGTGTACTAAGAAAATTGAACCAACGGATATGCATTGTAATTATTAATTTTTTCCAACAGTGAACCATAAAGATACTTTTTGGATAGCCAATGAATAACTTTTGGACACAATTTCGTGCCACTGGGAGTAAATTATCTCGTTACTATTACGATCAGTATCGGGCAAAAGTGAGAGAAACCGATGTAAATCAAATATTTAGACCAATGAGATGCATAGTAGCTTCAAAAATAGACCCACAGAAAAAAAAGCCTTTTAATATGCATAACGGACGGACCAGGAAAAAAAAGCATACCTTCATTCATTTTTGTATTATTTATTTACCTGCCAATAGGACCTCAAAATATGACAAAACTTAATATAACTGTAAAGTTAAAATCACACTTAGGGACGAAAGTGCCTCTTTCAATCCCGAGGCGAAAGGTTTGTAGCCCGACCGTAGGAAGGGTTTATATACTATTTTATGCGCTTTATAATGAGAGAAACTAAAAACGAAAAATCACAAAACTAACAGTAGACCACTTAACGGTACTCTAGTTTCAAAATTGACAGCATGTAATACTGATAGTTGTCATTGATTGTTGTTGGCATGGTGGATTCACTCAAATTTTATTGTGCCATGGAAGTGTTGCTATGGAACAAAACAAATGTCAGTCAGTTGTTGTTATCAAACAGTGTCACCAAACGGTGAGTCCAGAAAAATCGTACAGCATTTTTTTTGAAAATGAACATTGAAGAGGCCGCGGAAGAGGCCATCCCTAGCCTTCTTCCACAAAAATCTCGCGAGGTTTACAAGACAGTTTCGTGATTACCGAAAATGGTGTGCTGAACAGCATGCAGAGAATTTTAAGGATGAAAAGGTGCTCCTGGCATACTTCCTACAGAAGTCTAAGAATCTCAAGGCATCTTCTGTATGGAGCCAATATTCCATAATCAAAGCCACGATATTATCTGAAGCAAACGTCGACATCAGCAAAGAGGCAGAATGAACATTATAAGCCGAAAAAGTCCAAGACATTGGATTTCGACAATATAACAGATTTTCTTCACAATGTTCCAGATGAAGAATATCTAGCCCAAAAGGTAAGATTCTTTTCTTTACTTTGAGTATTTTCCTGATAGTACTACTAAAAATAACACCATTGATTGTCTACAAAACTTTACTAATAGGAGACTAATTTTGTTGCAGGTGGCGCTGATTATGGGAGTCGCTGGAGCATGTCGAAGCAACACCGTTCTCATTGAGAACGGTGTTGGTCGAAGAAAGGAGCTCTGCCAGCTAGACTGCAGCGATGTCTGGGACCATGTAAGCTTTTTTCTGGTAAACCTACGGGGCACAAAATCAGGCAAGGATCGCTCGTTTTTGATAAAAACGTTCGGTGAAAACTCTACGAATGTAGTGGAAATGGTGAAAAAATATATTGGTCTAAGGCCACCTAAACAGCATACCCGATTTTTTGTGTCTTACCAAAATGGGAAATGCATGAGTCAGCCCATAGGAAAACATACATTTGGACAGCTACCAAGGAGAATTGCTGGCTACTTGGGACTACCAGACGCAAATCTATATACTGGGCATTGTTTTCGCAGATCATCAGCTTCTTTACTTGCCGTCTCGGGAGCAACTATCGATGTGTTGAAAAGATATGGTGGCTGGAAAAGCAGTTCGGTTGCTGAAGGTTATGTTGAAAATTCATTGTATCAAAAGAAGAATGTTTCCGATCAAATTTTCACCAATCCCCTCCGATGTCGATATGGTATCAGCATCAACCATAGGAAGATCAATTTCAGAAAATAAGAAAATAACTAAAAATGTTGCCTCCAACTGTCCACCCTTCGTAAGCCCCAAGTAAATGTAAATGTAAATATATATCATAATAAGAACTAGATTTAAGTAATGCATATGCTAATTATTTTTTTCGTTTATACATTTTAACAAATAAATAAAATTTCAATAAAATTACTATTTAATTTGGAAAAATTTACTTTAAATCCCCCAGGGATTACAATTATGTTTAATCCCTGAGGGATTAAAAGTGTCCCTTTTATCCCTAAAATGAGGGATTAAAAGTGCACTTGTAATCCCTAAAGTGCATAAATAATATTTTTTACTATTTTATCAAAAAAAAAGTTAAGAATTTAATTAACAGAATGTTGCATAACGGATGGAACACTATTTCCACTTAAAAGAGAAACAATATTTAAATTACAAGAAAAGTGACTTACGCAAAATGAATAAATCTTGGTAATACTAGCAAGCCTACTTTATTTATTTTTTATACAATTATATCATGGATAGTGTGCAAAAATATTTGAGAGTAAAAAGTTTAAGCTGATCTTTTAATATAAAAAAATTGATGCTAGAAAGCACCATACAATCAATTATTTTATGTTGAAAGGAAATGAAAATATCTCTAAAACAGTAGCTTTGAAAGATTTGAACTTTATAACAAAATTTTTGAGTAATATTTACGAAAACCAACCTTACTTCCGAAGTTATGATTTTTTTAATATATTTTAACGTTTTTTCAAATAACTCGGAAACTAAAGCTCTCACAAATTTCGGCTTTAACAAAAGTTGTAGTCCATATTCATGGAAACCGTATATCGCTACTTGCTTCTGTTCCAAAGTTACAATTTTTTTAAATATTTTATCCCCCCTTTTCCCCTTCAACCCCACACTACCCTACCCAAAAGTTAATCAGTTCATGGTCAGCCAATAGATGGTTTCTGTACCCAATTTCGTTAAAATCGATTAAGGCGTTCTTGCGTTATCGTGTATACAGACAGACAACAGACAACTTTTTTTTTCGTCGATTAAGGTGTTTTGGAACCTTAGTAACTCAATTTTGATAAAATTAAGAAACAACAAAGTGAATCTCGTGTCTGCAAATAAAAATTAAAGTAACACTAGTGGCATATCGGACAAAGCGTTCAAGGGCGTAGATAATGTAATGTCCACCCCCCAACCCGGTATCCGTACCTGTTACTCTCGCGCATGAAAAATACGAAAAATACCTAATTTGCATCTTTTCTGTCTGTTCTGTGGTACCTGTCCCCCCCCCAAGTCAAAATCGTATCTACGACCTTTAAAGCGTTTTTGTTTCTCACGTCATTACGACCAGGCCTCCAATGTCTGATGAAGAATCCAGATACCTACAGACCTGTTTCATCCTTATTATGAATCATCAGGAAGTCATAGGATTGTATTTGGCAGGTGGCGCACACAGGTACTACGTCTCCGCGGATTACAAACTTTTTGTTTTAAATTCGAGAGATGTGCAAGGTGCCTATGCAGCTTCAACTGCTAGGTACAATCCTATGACTCCCTGATGATTCCTAATAAGGATGAAACATGTCTGTAGGTGTCTGGATTCTCCATTAGACATTGGAGACCTGGTCGTAATGAAGTGAGAAACAAAAACGCTTTGTCCGATATGCCACGAGTGTTACTTTAAAATTAAGAAAAGTCAAAATTTAACGATTTTAATAGTCCCCCATACCATATTGGTATGGTCCCAATGAGCATTTTCAGAAACTTCTGGTGACAGATATTTATATAATTATTATAAAGAGGGTTCCATTGATACCCTAGGGTATTTAGAAGTTTCCTACAAGAATTGAGTTTGTATATTTGTTTTATTAAAGGCTCTAAATTGATGGTACCCTAAAGTAACATAAAACTGGCATTAACAATATTTCCAGGGACATCTTTATAAAAATTAAAGTCATCGGTTCAAATGTTATATAAATTGGTGTTAACAATCTTTCCACCAACATATTTATAAAAATATAAGTCATCAGTGACAAAAGTTATATAAATTGGTGTTTGAAATCTTTCTGTCAACCCACCTATAAAACCGTAAGTAACTATCAATTAAACTTATAAAACTTAATTAACCAACAACAAATTTATATAAGATAAGATTGAAAATATTTCGAGAGACACTTATAAAAACTTGGGAACTCACACACAATAGTTATATAAATTGGTGTCTGTAATATTCTTATGAACTCATTCATGAACCTTTTTTGCCCATAAGGTTTTTTCTATAATGTTGTTATTAATTTCTTTATACAGTGATTATAATACAACTCTTTTTAGAACAAAAAAAAACAATTTTAATTTATTTTGGCAATTATAATGACAAAACAAACAAGATTTTTTAAGGTTAATTTTGTGACATCAAAAGGCGCGTTTTTGCGAAATCAAAAGGAGCGTTTTTGCGACATCAAAAGGCGCGTTTTTGCGAGATACCATACCATTATTATCTTGTTTTAATTACATCAATCTGAGAGAGACAAGAGATCCAAATCTTCTTGAGATAGTTGCCGATGACAGATATCGGGATCGAATGCATTTTACACCCGATTCCCACCAGCGTTTCCGATGCGCAGTCACCCTGACTCAAAAAACTCATCACGTGGTTTGAGATGAACTTGTATAGGCAAATCTCGCTTAGACCACATGATACGTGTTTTGATTCGGGGGACCCACGAATGAGAAACGCATAGATGGGAACCGTGTTTTAGAAAAAGAGAACAATATAGTAACCGTGTAAAGGTCGCAAAAACGCACCGTGAAACGTCGAGCGCATACGCTGATACTGCTGGTCGGCGGCAAATGTGAACACCCCGGAAAATACTCGCCTGTACACCCTTCGACCCCACAATCTAACTATATTCTTGAGCTAGTTACCTCTGATAGTTATGCGGGCTTGAAGTGTGTGGAGGCGGGTATTTTTCCTGGTATGTGTAGTATGCTGGATCTCTCGAGGAATGCATTTAGGAAAAGAGAACAATGGTAACTATGTTAAGCTCGCAGAAACAGACCATCAGTGTTTAACACTGCGCCATCTGTAGCCCTTTGTTCCAAGTAGCATCATTTTTTAAAAGGGTTATAAAATAGTGTTGACGAGGTAAACAGTGGTATAGTTGTATTGTTTTTTTTATAGAATTGTCGGAAATTTTCGCCATTTTGGATTACAAAAATAGGTTTTTGGCCTAATTAAAAACGTTATTTATGGGGTTTCAACATGTGTTTCAATCGAAATATTGCTTGTTAGGGTTAAGAACAACATATGAAATTCAATATTTGTCCAAGAAAGAAAAAAACGCGTATGAAAAAAAAAACTGATAGTTAAATGAATATTTTTTTTCACGTTTTCTCAAGTATTTTTGGAGCCCATGAAATTTACGTGAGTGTATTCGAAAACTATACAGTACACACGGGACCGCAGCTGATTTTCAGAGAAGGATGACGTGAAAAACAGCTTTTATTTGACTAGTATATAAATATTCATATTCCTGCTTCAGCTTATCTCACTTTCATTTTTATTTATTTTAGAAGATTGCTAAACACCATTTTATAAATTTTTTTATTGTAAAAAGAAAAGGAATAATACATAACCAGCAAAGGGAAGAAAGATGGAAAATCTATATTTCTAAATCCATAAAAACCTTTCATTTGTTATGTAGTGTTTTTAGAACAGTTGTAAAACCTTTTTATAATTATCTCTATACTTGAGGGCTCATAAGGAAGTTTTATAAAATCTATATGCTGTTTTTCTATCCATTATTATGTAACATAAATTTTTATAAGCTGGTGTTGAACAGTTGTTTTTCAAGTCTTTTTTACTCATTTAAGAGATATATTAGAGTTATAAAATTATCACCAACACTAAATAATATAACTTTTGGTTATTTTATGAAGGTTTTATATTATTTGCTGTAACTTTTATATAGACAAAAATGCTCATTGGGGGTGTACTAAAAAATACCCAAATTTCATGTTTTTGGCATTTTTTTGATACAAAGAAACATTTTAAATTACTTTTTTAATAGAAACAGAAATATATATATTACCCATGGTGGACTTTTACCTGGAATGGCTGACAAGTTTCATGGTATGTGTGTTCCTTTGCAACTGATCGCAACATGTTTCATAATTGTATACTAGCTGTGCCTAGGTACCCTGTATACGATTTTTGACAGTTATTGTGTTACCAGAGGTAAGTAACTGGATTTGACAGTTGTTAGGGAAATGTTTGAAATTGTGTGTTGGCAATGATAGTTGGTAACCCCTGACAGTAAATAACTTTGTCACTACCAGATTTTTGATTAAGAAAGGTCAGGTTTAAAAATGGAATTTTGCTGTATCAAAAGCTGTAAAAATACGTGCCTCGACGAATTTGTATTGTTTCGTTGTCCAACGGAGAAATTCAGGAAAAGTGAAAAGAGAACATGCAAATTTATTGATAATAAGTACGCCAATCGACGCTTTTGGGGCCTCACCGAAACATTTAAATTTAAACTAGCTTCTTGCGAGGAGGTCACACAGTCAGTTAAAACGGGTGCGCGGGGGGTGGACGGGATCAGTATTAAAATGCTTCTCTCATTGCTACCCACTCTTTCAAGACACGTTACCGTTATTGTTAATTTTTGCCTCTCAAATGGCTGTTTTCCGTCAGTTTGGAAAAGCGCCAATGTAACTCCTGTCCCGAAAATTCCTTCGCCATCGTCCGTGGCAGACTTTCGGCCTATCAGCATTTTACCTACTCTTTCCAAAGTGGTTGAAAAAATTGTATCACGACAGTTAACAAACTATCTGGAAGAGCAAAATATCCTACCACCATCTCAGTCTGGTTTTCGTCAAGCACACAGTACAACCACTGCGCTGCTGAAGGTAACGGACGACATTATCGAAGCTGCCGACAACAAACGTAACACATGCCTTCTTCTTCTCGACTACAGCAAGGCGTTTGATACTTTGGACCATGCAGTACTCTGCACCAAGCTTAAATTTTTTGGTATTGAAAATGTAGAACTTAATTTTTTAAAGATTTTTTGTCACTTAGGTCCCAGCGAACTATTTGGAACAGTACCTTTTCTGAATCTCGTAACTATGACAAAGGAGTTCCGCAAGGTAGCATATTGGGTTCAATTTTATACGCAGCGTACACTGCTGATTTTCCAAAAATGCTCGAAAACTGCCTTTCACACCAGTACGCTGACGATAATCAACTTCACTATCCATTTTTACTTGAGGATCTTCAAAATGCGGTGCAAAAGATTAATAACGACCTAAAAATCATCTCTACAGCTTCAGCTGCTCATGGTTTGAAGCTTAATGAGGCCAAAACTGAATTGATTATCGTTGGTCCAAAGCGCCTTGAGGTAGTCCGGGATCAGAGGTTCGAAATAATTTTAAATGGTCAAATACTAGAGCCTTCAGTCTGCAAAGAATCTGGAGGTATGGATGGACAACAAGTTTACCTTTAACAAGCATGTCAACTATCTCATGCAGAAGTCATACAGTAAACTTAAGGCCCTCCGATTCCAACAAAAAATTTTAAGTAAAGAAGTAAAATTAAAGCTATGTGATAGTTTAATTCTTTCTTTCGTATCTTATTGTAATATTCTTTATTGGCCGTTTTTAATAAATAGGGACAGAGAAAGCCTCCAAAAACTGCAGAATGCTTGCATTCGATATGCTTACAATCTTAGAAAATTCGACCACATTCCTCCAAGTTACACTGATTGTAAGTGGCTAAAACTTAATGAACGATATCTTGTTTCGTTGGCAACATTTATGTTTAGGTTAAATAAACGCAAAAGACCATCATACCTTTCTTCCAAACTGGTACGATGTAGCGAGGTTCATTTTAGGACTACTAGACATCGTACTCTCTACCGCGTGCCTAGACACCACACCGCACTTTATAGAAAGTCTTTTAGTTTTACTGCTGTTAAAATGTACAGCAAAATCCCCGAATATATTAAATCCTCAGCAAGTGTGTTTTCATTTACAGAGGGCATCAGGGGGTTGATTACAAGGAATCAGCTAAGATTAACTATTTAAATTGTTAAGTGTGTAGGTAACTTCTGATTGATTATTTTTTATTATTCTTACTCCTTATCAATGTTAAGATAAATCAATCTATTACCAATAGGCCATTGGATCTTTATACTGCGTGCGTGCGTAGTGATTATTTCATTTCATCTGAATGGCGCAGTTGTTCTTGTTACTATTTAGTTATATATTTAAAACATTTTTTTTCTCAGGGTGGTTATGTGGAAGAGCGCTAGTAAGCGAATATCGCCACCTATTCATATTACTTATTGTACACGGTATATTGTAACTTGTAAATAAAGACATTTTCAATTCAATTCAATTCAATTTACCAAGCTGGAAAATTAATAAAAATAGCCGAATTTGCGAGGTAAGTGACTTACAAGCAGTAATTACAAACATACGCATTTAGCATATACTTCGTTAATAAATAACACATTATGATTCCATGTTTTATTGTGAGAAAAAGAGTAACAAAAATATAGATCATAGGAGTCTTTATATTTTACCTATTATTTACATTTTTAATATCTACCGTGTATATTCACTGTTTGTTTTTTGTTTTTGTCAAAGCTGTCTGGGGAAATTATAAAAAGAGAAAACAAAACATCAGTTCATTTCATAAAATCCGTTTTACATGCAAATATGAAAACCTCTTCTGGTAAAAAAACAACTGTCAAATGTATAGGGGCCTCTAGCTGTGCCCTGATAAAGTAAATATCAGTACGTAACTTTGTTTGCTTGCAAAACATATTGCTTTTTAGCCGACTGCCTACGGTCGTGGGTACTCCTTATCAATGTTAAGATAAATCAATCTATTACCAATAGGCCATTGGATCTTTATACTGCGTGCGTGCGTAGTGATTATTTCATTTCATCTGAATGGCGCAGTTGTTCTTGTTACTATTTAGTTATATATTTAAAACATTTTTTTTCTCAGGGTGGTTATGTGGAAGAGCGCTAGTAAGCGAATATCGCCACCTATTCATATTACTTATTGTACACGGTATATTGTAACTTGTAAATAAAGACATTTTCAATTCAATTCAATTCAATTCAATTTACCAAGCTGGAAAATTAATAAAAATAGCCGAATTTGCGAGGTAAGTGACTTACAAGCAGTAATTACAAACATACGCATTTAGCATATACTTCGTTAATAAATAACACTTTATGATTCCATGTTTTATTGTGAGAAAAAGAGTAACAAAAATATAGATCATAGGAGTCTTTATATTTTACCTATTATTTACATTTTTAATATCTACCGTGTATATTCACTGTTTGTTTTTTGTTTTTGTCAAAGCTGTCTGGGGAAATTATAAAAAGAGACAACAAAACATCAGTTCATTTCATAAAATCCGTTTTACATGCAAATATGAAAACCTCTTCTGGTAAAAAAACAACTGTCAAATGTATAGGGGCCTCTAGCTGTGCCCTGATAAAGTAAATATCAGTACGTAACTTTGTTTGCTTGCAAAACATATCTGCAAAAAATGTATCCTATTGCTTTTTAGCCGACTGCCTACGGTCGTGGGTAATGTTTTTCGAGTTGGATGTATGTATATAGAGTGGCGTAGCCAGAAATCGACTCTGGGGGAGGGGGTTTCATCATTTAATAAAAATCAACTGGCAAATTTTGAAAAATTAGGTAGGTGCGAGGGTAGGTGCCTATTGCTTGAGCTCTTGCACTGAAGGAAGGGGAGAAGGTAGTTCTATTAATAGGTGTTGAGTTAGTGTATACGGAACAAAAATACTTATTAAACACTCGTGGCATATCGGACAAAGGTTTTTTGTTTCTCACTTCATTACGACCAGTCCTTCAATGTCTAATGGAGAATCCAGACAACTACAGACCTGTTTCGTCCTTATTAGAAATCATCAGGGAGTCATAGAATTGTACCTGGCAGTTGAAGCTACACAGGAAAACATGCCTGGTCGTAATAAATATTTAATATTGGTATAGCTCGGCAGGCGAAAGTTTTGACAAAAAAAATTCTTTCAAAATTTTGTTTTCTTAGATTTTTTTGTAAAATATTTTTGAAAAAGTAGATTCGGTTAGATCGCAAGAAAAGGTGAGTTGCGGCGGTATATATATATATATATATATATATATAAATTTTTTTGCCAAATCATAAATGCGCCGCAGATGAAAATTTTAAGAAAAATTATACTAAGAATGCCATTTATTACACGTTTTGAATGCTGGTGATAAAAATTCCTTAGAATTAAACTAAAATTGTAACAAATAACGACGTCATAGCACCGCAAGCAAAATTTTAAAAATTTAAGAGATCACACCGAATACACGTCACAAACCGAAGTAAAGGGTCAAAAAAGTGCTATAGCTCTCCCTGGGTCCCTTGATCATGATTCGTTTATTGTAGATTGAGTTGGACCTCCTGGGGGGGTATGTATGCATGTATTATGTTTATAGGTGCGACGAGACCAAACCGCTGAACCGATTTTGTTAAAAGTGGTATTGCTGGAAAGCTGAGAGTCCCAAAGGCTATATTTTATTTAAAAGAAATTAATATGGACAACTAATGACTGACAACCCCCCTCCCCTGCACCCCCAAGAAGTACGGGGTGGGTGGATACCTACCAAAAAAGGAGGAGAAGGAGGTTCGAAAAAAACAAGGAAAAACGGAAAATATTTTTCTGGGTTATGTTCAGCTGAACTGTCATTCTTCTTTTAAGTCAGTTTTGGTTACATGGCCAACGAAAAATGGAGGCAGATTCCGAACGTTTGCACATATTACGTAGTTTAACGTTGGCTAGTTAGATTTGGATAAAATTAGGGCTGCAAATCGGTGTCCTTGTCCAAATAGGTGATAAATTGGTAAAAGTACTATAACAGCCCAATTTCGGATTTGGAGTTGCAAGCTTGGGCAGCCATTATTGACAACAATTTTTTTCTTGAAAAAAATAAATAAAAGAGACTTAATAATAATGCCTTAAAGATGCGTTAAGTATTATTCTTGAGTGATTTTAGTATTAATTACAACCGAAATAGTGCTTTAAAAAAATATATTTTTTTAGATATTTTCTTTTTGCTATTTTGTGCGAATTTGGAAGGGGGGGGGGATATTTTTCGCTCCATTTTGACCAACTTTGTCAATAAAGTGGCCCTCGCAAAAATATTTCGCTCTAGATTACTCGCTAAAGTGCCCTTTTTAATAACATAACTTTTATTGTTAATGAAATCAAAAGGTGGCCATTTATTTTTTGTGAGTTATAATTCGTTAATATATATTTCAACTAAAATTTACTAAACAAGTACCACATTAGGTAATCAATAAAATAATATAAAATTACGTAAGGTGGCGGACGTATTATCACGTTGTCATAGGTCAACTACTACGACGTCGAGTCGACCCGAATTTGTATTCCCCATTTAGTCCGCTTGCCAACGTCGGGGTTTTTAAGCCAACGAGTAGAGGACGTAGTTTGACGTCCAAATGCTACTTGGGTAGTAGTGATTCATCAACTTGGCATCAGTGGCGGCTTGCAGCGATGCGGAGCCACATCGCTGAGTCGGTGAAGTGGATGCAAGTTTCATAATGTGTGCGCTACTCACAGTACACCGAAAAAAAAAGCGCTACTTTGCAAATGATACAAGTCTCATGATTCCCAGAGTCGAGGCCTTGCATCGCAATATGTTTCACTGTTTGTGGGTCCCTGAAGAAACTCCAATATTTGGATACTAGCTAAAGACCCCGCAGCTTCGCCTGCGGTTTTACCCGTTTTTCTTGCTTTAAATGATCATAACTTTTGTTCCCGTAAACCGATTTTGATAAAATAAACCCTATGTACTCCCCAGGAGCTCAAGGAATGCAGCAGTGAAAGTCCCATCAAAATTGGTCCAGTAGCTTTTGCGTGATGTTGAAACAAACAGACAGACGGACAGACAAAAATTCTGAAACCTGGATTTTTGTTATCTAAATCGTTTGGTTAGAAGGCGGCACTATGAGTTTTTAATGTACATCAGACGAACATGCTCAAATAAAAGCTCGCACAAAAGACCTGAAATTTTGTGCGCGAACTTTTTTGTGAACATTTTTTTCGGGTAAATCTTCGACCAAATTTTTGCTATCTATTTCGGAAACATATTTATAAAGATAAAAATAAATATAATTTCACATCAGTGTTGAGTGATCTCAATTCTTTAAAAAAAATGGAACCAACTT
Organism: Oxystoma pomonae; assembly: GCA_963921995.1. Taxonomy (NCBI): domain Eukaryota; kingdom Metazoa; phylum Arthropoda; class Insecta; order Coleoptera; family Brentidae; genus Oxystoma; species Oxystoma pomonae. The sequence goes on along the minus strand of OY998166.1, from coordinate 83,813,281 downwards.
TTATTTTAAATTTTTATCAAAAAAAGCCAACGGCAAGTGAAACATTATTATTGGCTATCAGGTAATAATATTTCTCTCACTTTTTTGGTTTTCTTTCATTAAAACAAGAAAACTGAAATATTTTCAAAATAATTACTTTTTAAAATGCAGGTGGATATGTTTAGAGAACTGTTCTGGAGAGCAGTTATTTTTTCAGGACCCTGGGTGGGGGGGGAGGTTTAAAACAGTCGGAACGCAACGCTGTCAGACGCTGCATAAACCAAGTTAACTCTGCTCTAAAGTACATTTTAATTATTTTTTAACTACGAACATTAACATATAAAAATTTACGTGTGTGAAGTTATCAACGAAAACTTAGCAACGAATTGGGGACATTGCTATTTGCACCAATACATATTTTCAAAAATTGAAACGCCTCAAATTTAAACTTCCAACTCGATTTCGACTCTTTCATGCCTCAAAGCGTTTTTCGAATACATCTGTAAATCTAAAAAAAAAGTTTAGAACAAAAAAAAAATATCTACCTTTTCCATAGCACAAAATACACCTCTTTAAAATACAGAATATCATAATGATAATGTGACCCTTAAAAATAATGTAACAAAGTAAAACACAAACAGTAGGTTCCTCTCTCGATGGAGAATCATCCCTCAAAACCTCAATTCCTCCCGCCCCGTCGAAGGTACCAAAAACGCATTTTCTAGTTCCAGAATGCACTTTGATTCGAAATCAAAAAGGAGGAACAGTCAGATGTGGGGCCGTGCACAAATTACGTAACGGTGATTTTACCAATTTTTGACTCCCTCCCTATGTAATGTTTTGTAACGGTTTGGCACGCCACTCCCTTAATATTACGTAACGATTTCAAGACCACTACCCCCCCCCCCCAAAAAAAAAAAAACTTTTCACTTATTTTCATTCCAAATTTTCTTAGTTTCACACAAATGCAAACGCTGTCGAAAACCCCCCCTCCCCCGTACGTAACGTTTTGTAACCCCTCTCCCCCCTATGACCATTACGTAATTTGTGCACGGCCCCTGTAGTCCCAGTGGAGGAGGGCGAGAAAATTGATATTTTTTTCTTAAAAATTATACTCTTTAGACCTATTTCTTTGCGTTCCCGAAATTACCTAATTTTTGAAAAAAAATTGTAAGCGGCGCCATTTTTATTTCGTGCTTTGTTTTTCTAACATTTTTGCGTTCGGCTAATTTAATTGAAAAAATTTTTCCTGCGGCGCCCTTTATCTTCTCACTCGACACCAAGATCCCCTGTTTTAGGAAATCTGATTCCGTCTCTGTTTCTAAATTTTTTCGAATAAAAGTAGAGTATGACCATGGGGGAAATATTTTTTTTCTACGGTATGACGAAAATTTCAAGAAAGTTGAAGAAAAAAATAAAAAAAGTGGAAGAGCTCAAGTTTTTCGTAAAAAAAAAAGTTTTTTGTAAAGAAACAGAGCAAAATAAATCTTTTCACCCCTTTTTGGGTGTTACAAATATTGGCAGCCCCTTATTTTTTGCTTTTACCCTCCCGCTAGTTTTGAAGAATTGGTTCGCTACATGTTTCGAGATCATGTCATAAAACACCTCGAAAATATCAAATGTAGTGTAGGGCCAGCTTTATTTAAAATCAATAATATCGGAAGCAAAAAGCTCTGCAGGAAAAACAGCGCCGTTTATTGATTTCTTTGGCTGCTAGTGCTAGCTGCATGGTTTGACCGTTTCCGGATAGATGTCACTAGTAGAACAGAATGGAAAGAAATTTAATTAAAAGCGAAGATATTTATTTCTAATGTTAACATTCTCACGAGTTTATCGCTCAGTATCGTAAATAATGGACCCTGCCGCCTCCTTTAAGCAAGAAAAAGCTGTGGTTTGGACCTGAAAACATCTAATTTTTTCCTAGATCATCTCATGGTGTGGCCGCCATCTAGCGGAATTTGCAGACATCTTGTCAACGGTTATTATTGCAACTATGATTTATGCTCACAATGAAAGAGTGGCGACAATTTATTCTCATGAAAGCAGTCCGGAGATAATAACAAACTGGCACCATTGCTCAATATACCTGTTTCTTTTGTGCGCGCAGAACTTTCTATGCCATTTCTGTTTGATTTATTGAAATCCTGTATAATGTCATTGATAGCGTCTACTTTTAAGCAAATTTGGTAAAAATATATTTTACGGAAAGTGGTCCCTTAAAAAATGTATTTTTACGTTATTGGATTACAAAAGCTCAGTAATTCGGAAGTGAAAAGTTGGGTCATATTTTGATAAAATGAAATATGAATTGTTTTGCATGTACAGGGTGATTCACCATATTTTCCAGCCCACCACCATAAAACTTACATTTTTGTTACCGATCAAACTTCTCTTCGCGCGATTTCCCCAAGGTAATTTTACAAAATTTCGCAGTTTTTTTGGTAATTTAGCGATATTTCACGTTTTTTTCTGATAATATGAAAAGAATTTATCGAAAATCTTACAAAAATTTCTTGAATCTAAATTGAAAGATGTTCCACTATAGATTCGACTTATTATTGTTTTTAAAATTAAAAATCGCCAAAAAGTTCAATATTTAAAAAATTGTAAACGCAAAAAAAAATAAACTAATTAAAGTGTACTCATGCATATTTTTTTGTTTTGTTTATTTTCTTCAAACATTTCTTCAAACGAATTCTGCTCATTCTCTAAAAAATTTCCGTGAGATTTTTTGTACGAGCTTTTGCTCGAACTTTTCTTTGAACATTTTGCTCATGAGGCTCGCGTAAATGTTTGTCGGCATTTCAACATCAGTGTAATTGCGCCTTTATGTGTATAAATTTTTAAATTTAAGTTAAATAAAAGACACTTCTTACTGTGCTCTTTAACTTATATGAACAGTACTGTATGGGGTTACTAAAAAATATTCTACCTGAATTGGCACACAATCATCCTTGTTGTTTTTTATTCAACAATATTATTATACATATTACCAACAATTAAGGGTACTATTGACACACCCGAAATTTATTGTTATTCAGTGGTAGGTCATTATGAATAATCAAATATAATTATTATTTATTGACATGTTAATGATGACATTGTTTATTGTTGCTGGTAAACATTGACGTATTATGTACCTCGCTACACGAAACAATTCGAAGTATTTTAATCCTGGCATGATGCACCGTGAATAGCTTATCGGGCGCACAAAAAACAACATAAAGTACCTTCTTTAAGTGCAATTTAACGCCTGCGTTTTAGGTCTTAAATATATAATTTAACGTAAAAGGACTGTTTTAAGATCCGCGGAAATAAAATGATTTTAGATAAAAATTGATAGTTTAATACTTATGGATTCACAGGCCAACAAAAAAATTTTAATGCCTGAGATCTAAGAACTGATTTTAGATATATTTAATGTGCTGATTCTTAAACTGGCAGCAGATTTTTTTCTATCAGCTCTAGTTTTTCAGATAGAGACTAATTGAACTTAGTTCGAATAAAAAGCAAAAATAAATAAATCAACATCTCTTTAAAATTCAAAATAGAAATTTGGTATTCAAAACTAGGATCTAATTAGCCAAATACACCTGAAATTGTTCGTAAGCTAATATTCCTAGACCTGGTTAACCCGCATTACTTAATCCTATTAATTTTATTAGCTATTTTATATTTGGAATTCTCTATAATCCGATCTCCCCATACCTGCTCAACCCCGACTAACCCCGTCTACCTTTATCCTTCTCGACTCGAGTATATTGTGTAGTTTTTGCAAATAAAGTTGTGTCATAATTTTTTGTACATTTTCGTCGTTTTCTAGTGTTAAAACTAAAACAATGGCATCCACAAGCAGTCCTAGATGTTTTTTGTTATGTATGTGGCGAATACACTTTGAAAGAAAGTAGAAAAACTATTTCTAAATTTGTGAAAAGGTCTCATCTTGCCTATTTTGGCGTTCATTTGGGAGATCCAGATAAATCTTGGGCTCCACATGTGGTGTGTAAAACATTTGTTGAACATTTGCGACAGTGGACAATTGGAAACAGAAAGTGCCTGAAATTTGGTGTACCAATGGTTTGGAGGGGATCACGTAACCATTATGATGACTGCTATTTTTGTTTCGTTATTATTAAAGGCATAAATAGGAACAATCGACATAAATGGACATATCCTAATCTAGATTCTGCAAGAAGACCTGTACCGCACTTTAAGGAAATACTCATTCCAACCTTCAGCAGTCTTCCTGAAATCCCGGAAGATGATACAGAAAAATCAACGTCTGATGAAGTTTAAAGAAATAATCAGAAAACGACAGTGAATTTGAAGCAGATTTAACAACTCCTCAGTGTTTTAATCAACAAGAACTGAACGATCTCGTGAAAGACCTATACCTCTCAAAGGAGTGTGCTGAATTACTTGCATCCAGATTAAAAGAAAAGAACCTTCTTTATCCAGGCACTAATGTTACATTTTATCGTAAGAGAGAAAAGAATCTGCTGCCTTTTTTCACTCAGGAAAATAAGCTGGTATTCTGTAACGATATAAAAGGACTCTTAGAAAAAATGGGTTTGCCAGAATACACTTCAGACGATTGGCGCCTTTTCATTGACAGTTCAAAACGTAGTTTAAAATGTGTCCTTTTACATAACGGTAACCAATATGCCTCAATTTCTATTGGACATTCCACTACCATGAAAGAGGAGTATCAAATAATAGCACAAGTTTTGAAACAAATTAAATACAAAGAACATCAGTGGGCAATTTGTGTTGATTTGAAAATGGTGAACTTTCTCCTTGGACAGCAAAGTGAATTTACAAAATACCCCTGTTTTTTATGTCTTTGGGACAGCAGAGCTAAAGATCAGCACCGGGTTAAGAGAAATTGGCCTGGTTCAAGGAAAACAAAACGTAGGGAATGAACCTTTGGTTACGAGAGAAAAAATCTTACTACCGCCCTTGCATATCAAGTTGGGGCTTATGAAGCAGTTTGTGGAAGCGTTAGATCGAGATGTAAATTGTTTTGGATACTTGTCCCGTAAGTTCCCTGGGATTAGCACGGAAAAACTAAAAGCTGGTATATTTGATGGTCCTCAAATAAGTCAACAGTTCACCACATCAATGAATGAGACTGAATCTAACGCTTGGGGTTCATTTGTTCAAGTAGTTAAAAATGTTCTTGGAAGTCATAAAGCAGACAATTACAACTAGTGGAAACTATGCTTTCAAATTTTCATATTCTCGGTTGTAACATGAATAAGAGTTCACTACCTTCACAGCCACCTAGATGGCTTTCCAGAAAATTAAGGTGACTGTAGTGAAGAACAGGGAGAAAGATTCCATCAGGATATTAAATCTATGGAAGATCGATATCAAGGACGATGGATAGCCACATGATGGCCGACTACTGTTGGAGCCTTCAGCGAGACTACACCAGTAAAGTCCATGCTAGAAAGTCGTATAAAAGAAAATATGTAGGTGATAGTGACTAATATGAGTATGAATGTATTTTATTCTACTTTTTATAATAAATATTTAATTATATGTGTTTTTTTTTGTTACTGACAATAGTCATAGTTATAACGTAAAATATATATAGAGGTTAAAAAAAAGTAAATAATTCCTATTTTAAAAACTAGATGTGATAGACAAAATCTGATGGCTATTTCAGATTCTCCACCAAAAAATTACCCAGGAACAGTTAAAAAATAGCCGGCACCAAAATGTGTGTTGGCCTGTGATTATTTCAAAAGTCTTAGCAACTGGGGATCTGCCCATTGTTCTAAATAATTTTAAAAACTTTTGTGCGTTTAACGCCTAACGGCTTGTGTTTTTATTTCCACGCCGCGGGCAAAACGGTTCCTTGTAATCATATTTAATTATATATAATATATTATATAATATTTAAGGTGTGCCTCCTAATCGTTTAGATTCATTAAAACTTTTGATTAATAAATCATGAGTGTTGCAGCTCTTCATATAATTTTTACTCATTGTTACAATAGTATAGTAACAATTTGGTCACTGTTGGAGAATAAAACATATCATTGCTTGGTCATAGGTGGTTAATTTGTTATTTTTTATTTTCCTAAATAGCGTATAAACCACGGGGCTAAAGTGTCTCCAGTACCACTTTCCCTTCTTGTATAATATACTTTTTTTATAATTAATTATAAGCCAGATTCCATTTCACCGTAAATCATATCACCAGTCTACCCGCTATTAATTTTCCCCGGATTTCTCAAACTTTAAAATGCCCACATACCAATTAAACATTCCTGTAATGTAATAGTCATATACTTAGAGAACAAAGAATGTGATAAAAATGTAACATTTTACCATTGGAAATATTACTACCACATGCCGGTAATAAGTTACGTTCTAGCTTATACAGGTGATATAAATGTGATAGAAACGTGACGTGAAACATGACTTTAATACGACCAGAACATTTTTTTTAAATTATAGTAATATACCTGGACACCGACTATAATCGCATGAATATGATTTGTTTAGTTATCAAAAGATTACCTAAATAACTTTTTGGTGTCTTATATGTATAATAGTACCTGCTACATAGGGAACATATTGATTCCAGTGCCATCTACCCACAATAGATGACATTAAACTAAATTATAATTATAAATTGTGTAAATCACGTTTTTTTCAAAAGATTAATTAATTAATTAAGTAATATTTTCAGCAAACATGCCAAAATCCTAACAAAATATTTATAAAAATAGCTTGATTATCAGGTTATCATGGGCATATTATTATCATATTACCAAAGAAATATAACTATCACAAACTCTTAAAGAATATTCAACAAAAAATAGGTCTGCAACATTCCTGTCATATTCGCAATATAATATTGCGAATATTATGTGGGTGATATATCTATTTTCTACTTAAGCATGGGCACAAGCAAGCTAAAATACTAAATCTACAAGGAACAAGTTTAGTGTTAGAATTGAACACCCCATTAGACTATATTTTCTTATATCCGAAATCAGTTTAGATTTTTCAACTCAAGGCCGGCGCCGGCGGCGCTAGGCCCGGGCAAGCCGGGCCCTTGCCCGGGGCGGCAAACTTAGGGGGCGGCAATTTGGCTGTAAAATTAGTTTTTTTTTGTGAAAAAAAGGAATAAAGTCAGATTTATTAATGAAAAATTTATATTAAATTATATATTACAATGTTTTACTGACTGGCATTCGCAGCTTTTTTTGAAGGGGGATGGGACGATTATTTAGTAGATATTGGGTTGGATTAGTGTAAAAATAAAAAATATATTTAACAGAAAAGGCACGAATTCTTGGGCGTATTGTTTGTTTCGAAAATTAAGTCTTAAAATGTTGAGAGAACTTTGACTAAAAATGCAATTTTTTACCCGTTTTGAATACTGTCATTGATTAAAGGAAAAATTTTTCCTTTACTCTAATGATACTGTTGAAAAACATTGCTGGAATTAATAATTAACTGACAAAGATTGGAGGAGGATATCGTAAAAATTCTAGATGTGTAGCTAAAACTATGCCATTTTAGGAAAAATCCTTTTTTTACCCGTTTTAAAGGTACCACTTGTGGCACCTTTTTGGAAAGCTTGTTAAAAAGAAATTTAACGCACTAGTCTTTTTTGACATCCGTCAACCAATGTGTCAAAAATTTAAAAAAAATTATTTTTTTGTCAATTTTTTTACCTTCAAAATAAACTACATATTTCTCTATTTACTAAGCGGAATAAAGAAAATATCACATAAGAGGACATAACTAGCGGTCCATCTGGCGGCCTCACTGAAGGCCCAGGGCCTACCAACATTTTTTTCATGAGGATGTACCACTTGTAGCACCTTTTTGGAAAGCTTGTTAAAAAAGAAATTCGATTAAATAAATTGTTTTGACATCTGTCAACCCATGTGTTAAAAATTTTTAACAACCTATTTTTTGTCAATTGTTTTAGCTCCACAATAATCTAGGTATATTTCTTTATTTTCTAAGTGAAATAAAGAAACTACCACACAAGGATATTATTGGCGCCCCATTTGGGGGCGCAGCCTAATTAACTTTTTTTAAATTTACTAGATATTAGATGAAAGGGAAATAGATTTAAAGCACACCTCGATTTTCTTTTTCATTCAACCGTCCTTAACGACAAAAAGTAGGTTGGGCCTTCAATGAGGGCCCCCAAATGAGCTACGAATAGTGTCCTTGTGTGTTATTTTTTTTATTCCGCTTAGTAAATAGAGAAATATGTACTTTATTTTGAAGGGGAAACAATTGACAAAAAAATAAGGTTTTTTTAAATTTTTGACACATTGGTTGACAGATGGGAAAAAACTAGTGCGTTACATTTCTCTTTCAACAAGCTTTCCAAAAAGGTGCCACAAGTGGTACTTCCGTATTTAAAAAAAAATTATTGGTGGGCCCTGGACCTCCACTTGGAGACCCCAAAAATTTTTCCTATCGTAGGCGGAAATTCCCTAAAAAATCATTAAAGATTCGTTTTTAGCTTTTTTAAAACCTCTTCCCTAAAGCCGCTAGAAGCACCGTTCCATTTAAAGAATCCACCCTGTATAATAATATACTTGTACCTTAAGAAACCTACTTACATTTTAATTTTTTAAACAAATTGTTACACTTACAGAATCTCCATTAGTCAGTCCTGCACTTTCCAATATAATTTCCGCGATCGCTATGCACCTAGCATCCTAATATCCCTCTAATTTTACCCTTCACTTTATAATTTGACGTTCTGTAACAAACTTTAGGTGAATTGTTTTTAGAGTGTATTTCTACTTCAGAATATACCGGGTGTCCCAAGATGAGTAACCTATTAGAATATTTTGGAAACTATACAATGGAAACTTTTCGAACTTTCTATTCTAACATAAGTCCATGTAAACCATCTTTATGAAATACTCTTATATTTGCAGTGTTGCCATTTGCAGGAAAACTTGGCAACAACTTTCTAATTTTAAATTGAACACCCTGTATACTTTTGCAATTTTTGGATTCAACAAAATATTTTAGGTACACTAACTTGCAGATAAATTGCGTACGTTGGAATAGTAAAATTGTTTTTTTCTGAGCAGTGTATGTGGATGACAAACATTCATGACAAATAGGTGTCAACTTGAAGTCTTATCAGTTGGGATGCCGAGACATTTGTCTACTTTTGTGAAAACGCCAATAATAACGCGACTTAGTGAAGACCGATGATCGGTGAGAAGAACGGCTGACCACTATGGTGTTAACAAAGCCACAGTGTGCAGAATAAGAAGCCGTTTGCTGGCTACACACAGTTTAGAAAGAAAAGAAGGCACTGGCAAGGTTAAAAAGACTAGTGAACAAGAAGACGAAGCGTTGCTCATTCACTTGCGGCAAAATCCATTCGACTCCGCAATGAACGCAGTCTCAGTGACAAATTTTCCTGCATCCTGCTCCACAGCAAGTAGGAGAATAAAAGGTTCAGAGTTCAAGAAAAAAAACAGGCAAGAGTAATTTTTGCCCTAAATTTATCACCATGATGAAGACTACTGGTCACGTGTACTATTTACCGATGAAAAAAATATTCCTATCCTCCTCAGATCGCAGAAGAATTAAAGTTAATCGGCCTTCACACTCTCGGCTTGATGAGCGATACACAAATCAAATAACCAGGGCAGGTCATTTTTCCGTCAACATGTGGGACTGGGTTAGTGCACGGGGGCTAGGGGTATGTTGGCAGATTGATAGTCGGTTCACTGCAATACGTTATCTGGAGCTTCTTTCGGACATCATGTTGCCATCGGTTGAAGTTCTCTATCCAGAGAACCAATTCATATTCCAGCATGATAACTGCGCTGTGCACACTGCCAATGTTTGCAAGACATGGTTCAAAAAACAGAACATTGAAGTATTAGCATGGCCATCGAACAGTCCAGACCTCAATCCGATGGAGAATGTGTGGGGAAGATTGGTAAAGATCATTTACCAAAGAAACTGGAGGCCTCGAAACCAGGCAGAACTACTAAATGCCATATTGAATGCGTGGGACGAGATCGCTGACGATGTTCAGTACTGTCGAAACTTATCAAATTCCATGGTTCGACGTCTACAAAAAGTTTTGGACAAAAATGGTGCTGCCACCGGATATTAGGATTATTTTTTTTAGTTTACTCAATAAATGAATTTGAAGACGATATGTATATTTTCACTTGATAAAAATTCTAACTTGTTACAAGAGCAACAGTGCGCTGATTTTTGTATTAAGGCCACTTATTTCGGAACAGGCAGCTGAATTCTATATTAAAGCCTTGCTGATCTCGAAACGCGCGCGATCATTGTGAGTGTCCTTTATCTGTATGAGAATGAGTCTGAGCTTTAGTGTGCTTACATAACAGCAACATTTTACTGCCTGTGTAGGCATTTTATGTGTAGCGTACATGTTATGTATAATGTCCTCTACCTATGTTCAACTGTAACATCGAAACGGTTAAAGATAGAGTAAAACGGTTTTTACATTCCTATCTTGGTTTTTATTATATCGTTTTATACTATTTTAAAACCAGGGTTAAACTAACCTTGGGATATTTTAACCCTGGGTTTAGATATAAAACGATAGCTTGTACGAGATATAAAACGATAGAGGACATTATACATGTTATGTATAATGTCCTCTACCTATGTTCAACTGTAACATCGAAACGGTTAAGGCTAGAGTAAAACGGTTTTTACATTCCTATCTTGGTTTTTATTATATCGTTTTATACTATTTTTAAATCAGGGTTAAACTAACCTTGGGGTATTTTAACCCTGGGTTTAGATATAAAACGATAGCTTGTGAAAAACCAAGATAGTAATGTAAAAACCGTTTTGCTCTATCCTTAACCGTTTCGATGTTACGTTCTGCCAAAGTTAAAAAAATGTACCTAGAATATTTTGTAGAATCCAAAAATGCTAAAATATACAGGTTGTTCAATTTAAAATAAGAAAGTTGTTGCCAAGTTTTCCTGCAAATGGCAACACTGTAAATATGAAACTATTTCATAAAGATAGCTTACATGGACTTAGTTAGACTGGAAAGTTTGAAAATTTTCCATTGTATAGTTTCCAAAATATTCTAATAGGTTACTCACCTTGGGAATCCCGGTATATAGGGGGTCCAATTTAAAGTGACATCGTTTTACACACCTTGTATAGTACAGGGTGATTCACTATATTTTGAACCCGTGGTTAGCGCCTTTATTGTTGATCATAAAAAAATGTCCAAAGAGAAAAGTTTGATAGTTTTTTAAAAGCCTTCTAACCCACATGACAGATGTGGTCAAATGTCATTCCATATGTCAAAATTTGACACCAACTTTATTATATTAAATGGAACACTCTCTATATTTTTTTAAAACTTCGATAGATTTTTTATCCTGATTCCAAAAATATTCCATATGTTACTTTTGTCTTGAACGGCTATTGAACAAATTTACAAAAAGTTGCAAGAGCAATGTGTTGAACAAAGAACCACCCAAACTATTTTTCCTTGGTTAACACATTGCCCTTATATTGCAAAGTTTTTCTGAATTTGTTCAATAACCGATCAAGACAAAAGTAACATACGGTATATTTTTGAAATCAGGAAGAAAAGATCTATCGAAGTTTTACAAAAGATACAGGGTGTTCCATTTAATATAAGCCATTTGACATCCATTTGAATGCCACTTGACAACATCTGTCATATGGGTTAGAAGCCTTTTAAAAAACTATAAAACTTTTCTCTTCAAACTTTTTTTCTACCGTCAATAATAAAGGCGCTAACCAGGGGTTCATAATATAGTGAATTATCCTGTACACAAGTGAAATTCGACAAAAGAGGCGCAGTGTTAGGACCGAACCACTACGAACAGTCAGCGGGACAGTCAGATTTTTAGTAATTTTTTCATATTATATTGTTCTTAAAATTCCTCATCTTTAATACTTCTTGACATTTGTTTGTAATGCTTACACTTTTCAATAAATAATACAAAAATTAGATTTGCACCAAATCTATTTTTTCATAAAACGATAAAAATTATTTTAGAATTTCTTGTCATTACATTTTTTCTGTTGAAAGCATAAGCAATAAGACTCTTCAGTATTGATGGTGCTACATAAGATATACTTAAAATTTAAAGATAAATAAAATGCAACTTGGCTTTTAATCATTATAATCTACGATGCAAAAATAATCAAAAGATAACACGGAGGATCTGGACGTTTTGTCCACAAAACAATTTGTTTTTGTCGACATAAAGCACCATCTATCCATGAAAAAATAACACTAACATTTTTCCTTTAAAAACAACTCGATTTTTATTTGTTTAAATTTGATATTTGATGACTTTTTTTCCAATTATGAAAATTATTAAAAAATATGAGTGGTTATTTGTACGCTGTACAAAATGAATGCCAGTGCCTCGTTACAGTAATTAACATTTTTGACAACTAATAATGATTGACCATCAATTGACTTTGTGTGAAACTTTTTTCATGCTTAGAGGCAGATAGCGAGAAAAAGAAATCTCCTGGTTCTGAAAATATAGTTAGCGAATGAATTTGAATCCTAAAAACTTAAAGAACCGCACATAAAAAATTAACCAAATTTTGCACAACGGAGGCTTCTGGTATCCTCAGGGTCAAAAGCCTTTTTGCCAATTTTTTTTTTAGGATTTTTATGACAAAAACCAAAAAATTTTAGGACATTTTCTTTCCTGTACCAAACTCTTCCTGCAAGGCAACCATGAATATTTAAAAAAAAAGGTTAACATTGGGCCCATCCATACTTATATGAAGCAATTTTGGGTCCAGTCCATATTCTTTTATAAAATCAAAAGCCACTTCTTTAATATGTTGGGAACTGCAATGGCCCATAAATACATATCCAATATAGACCGCTAATATCATTACGTCATTTACATATCCAACTAAGTATATAAATAATAAAGAGTAGGGATTTGAGCCAATCATTTTTTTAAATTTTTGTTTGAAGTGGACTGCCCAACCAAATTGAACAATATAATTTGTTTTTGTACGACCCAGAGACATATTTCAATATCTGGAAACATATTCTTAAATAAGTCACAGAAGCCTTCGGAACTGCGAAACGAGTAATTGTTTTCAACTTCCCGTTGCTCCCCCTTTTCATGAGATTTTTCTCAGTTTTGGTGCTTTTGGGACCTACCATGACTTTCCACCTGCCTTACTCCACTGCTGTCTATTTTAAAGTCAATTCTGCATATTTTACAATATGCAGAATATTTATTCTGTTCATTTTTTTTACCCAAGGAAAAGTATTTTCCCAAGACTGAATATATTTCTCCAGAGATTAGGATATCTGTAAAGATAATTATATCTGTCTCCGTAGAGACGCTTAATTTTCCTTCAAATTGAAGGTACGGATGGTTCCTAGCACCGTACTGATGAGCACCACAAGTGCGAAATCCGGATCTACGGTTACCATCTAAATACAACATATTTGCTTAGAGGTAATAATTTGGACAAAAAGGATAGAATAAACTCGAAAAAAAATCAGAGAAGAAATAACTTTTTTATTTTAGTTAAAATTTTTGGATTTTTGGCAATTTTTAGTTAAAATTTTAGGACGCAGTCAAAACTTTTGGATTTTAGGACATTTGGTCACCCTGTATCCCTCCAGACCATTCGCGTGGTTTTTCAAAAAAATATATATATCTTGTTTTTATTTAGTTTTTTTTAAATAATTGATTATTTTTTTCTCGTGAGTTAAACATTTTTAGGATACTTAAAATTATGTAAAAAACTTTTGCAAAATCCGTGAAATGATTCCGGGATAATGCTTTAAACTTTCATCGTACAACATTTGATACAAATTTAATTAACAGTTTTTTTTGGATTAAGTAATTGGGAGAAGCGCATTTTTATTCAAATTCACCCTTAAGCGAATGGTCTCCTAAAAATCTTACCAATAAAACATGTTTAGGTAGAAATAAACAAATATATAATACTAAGTACCTACCTAAGTATATGATAAAAATAAAACTCACTGTTTTACTAAAATCACGTATTCAACTTGATAACTGCCAGCGGCTTGTAAAACCCATCGTCTCCCTTTAAAGTTATGTGCGACAAATGGATGCTTTCAAAGTTAAAGGTCCCAAAGTGGTAGTCTTTGAATTTTTCGATGATTGGTGTGGCGTCGATACTCATGCGTTTAGGACGTTTGCGATTTGACATTAGAGATATTTTACGGTATTTGGTGTTGATCACTGTCATGTGCAGTTTAACGTTTTCGGGGGGTTCTTTTAGGAAACCTAACAGACAAAAAATACAAATTACACAGTGGAGGAAAAAGGTAATGTAATTAACCTGTCAAAAAACCGCATCAAAACTCTTAAAACCTGTTCAAGTCTTCAACAGTCAAATTTTTGCATCTTAAAAACTTGTGAAAATTGATCAGCTTTTTTGGCCCTCAAGAATTGAAAATAATTTAAGAGATCCTATGAGGGATCCCTGCCAAAAAAAAACTCATAAAAGATAGCAAATAACAGATGAAACAACATAAGTTTTCATAATCTATGCTCATTTTTTGACTAGTTAAAGTGAAACTTAAATGCCGCAAATGTACGTTCATCATATTTTATCAGCCAGGCTTATAAAAGTTTACAATATTTTATGATTTTTAATATGACAATTCCTTATAAAGGTTTATAAGATTTTATAAGCTCTACCTGTAACATTCTAAAATGAAAAATTACGGCACAACTTTAGCAATTGTACTGTAGTAATAGTAGTAGAAGTAATGTATAACCTAACCTAAACTATGAAGAACGACGACCTAACCCACTATAATACAATAACACTCCTTGTGCTTGCGCAATATCTACATATCTAATAGAAAATTGTTCTCGTATCAGTACTTATTTATCGCCAGGAGCTGTGGGAGAGATTTCTATGAGAATTCATAAGCCAAAAACTATTTTTTGATGATGAAAGGTGATTATAGTTCTTTTTATAAGATTTTATAAGTTCCGGTGGGCGAAGACTTAATATATTTGTTTCAAAGGGCATATAAGTTAGGGTAGGTAAAATGTTATTACTTTGATAAGTTTCTATGAGATTTTGTAATATTGAAAAAAGATTCCCCATACAGCCACGATACGTACACGTATACGTAATGGTACGTAAAATGATCGTAGGTACGTACAATTTGTTACGTACTATGTACGCACGGGACGTACCGAAGTAAAATGGACATAAAATGTACGTCCCTGACCCGAAGAGTGCTGCATGGGATCATGAGTCAAAAAATATTTTTTTGTAGAAGTACTAAGTATTGCTTTTTTAATTAGTTTTCAGGTGGTGAAAAAAACTGATAAAAATCAGGTTTTTTTGGCAGAGTGGACACATAAAAATCTATAAAATGTTGTAAGTTTCTCTGTCTATAAAATCTATTTAAAGACTAAGAATAAAAAAAACAACTCATAGAAAATTATAAATGTTCATAGAAATCTGTCAAATTTTATAAGTTTCATAAAATATCCCAAAATCTCATGCAAAAACGTTTCTTTACAAACTCTAACTGTTATGAGTTGTTTTGATTATAAAATCTCTCAGAAGCTCATAAAAACATCGGTTTATACAATCCCATAATAAATTATAAAAGAAAAAGAATGTAATGTATAGAAACCCATAAAAGTTGATGTGTCGGTTTGATTATAAACTCTATCAGAAAATGGTGCTTTTATAAAACCATAAAATATGTAAAAAAAATATCTGCACTAATCAAATTTTATAAACATTTATAAGTCTGTCTGATTATAGGATCAGATAAAAAACACACATATAAAACCACATAAATTCTTACCAAAATCAAACAAAAACTTTTCATATCATGTTATATATTATATTATTATAAAAACTGATAAAAATTCGACATTTTTTATGAGGTTTAATGCGGTTTTTTTGGCAGGGATGTTTCACAAACCGCATCAAAAACATATTAAATCTGGTAATAACTTGTCAAATTTATCCAAGAGATTTGATGCGGTATTTTTGGCAGGGCAGTGATATGTTATAGTCACTGGTAAGAAATTTGGGGTTCGGTTTTTCCTGACCATTTGTGAAAAATTTCTTAATTTTTTATAACACTCTCTACACGTGTTTCGCTTACGAAGTTAGCATCTTGAGGAGAAGATTAAAACTCAACATCAGATCAATAATGATACTCTCTGACAGTCAGGCGGCCCTCAAGGCTCTTGAATCCTATAGGTGCTCATCGAGAACCTTTAGGAGCTTCCAGGAAACACTGAATACCCTTGAGCGAATAAACACTGTGTCGCTGGTATGGATTCCGGGACATTCTGGGCATCGGGGAAATGAGACTGCCGACCTACTGACGTGCGAAGCGGCCTCCGCCGTCTTCGTTGACCCAATACAATACAATCAACACTGCTCTCTCAAGCTGGATGGAGAATAAGTTCGACCAATACTGGAGGGACATTTCATATAAAATCAACCAAAAAAACAGGAGGTTTGGCAGACCATCTCCTCGATTTCGATAACATTTATTCTAACAGAATGAGAAATAAATTCCCAATGTCCATTTGGAATTCTCATTCTGTTATCTAATGTTTTGCCGATCATTAGTCCTTGACTTGTTGATTTGATCGTTCATATTATTCGACTATAAAAACTTATGTGGCACTGATGACTAACAAGGGTGAAACACGTATCTGGTCTAGTCTCCAAGTCGCACCTGGTATGTATTTTTGTGGTACTCCGGTGTATTTTGTAAATTAGGTTTTGCTATCGATTCATCAGAGTAAAAAGCTCGATTGGTGGATGGACTCTGTCTGAAACCAGTCAGTGTTTTGTTGTTTTGTAGAAATGGTGGAGGAGGCCAAAAATTCAATAGTTGCCTGTTGGTAAAACTCTATTTTTTATTTACAGTTATTCTAACCATAAAGGGAATGAAAAATCCCAAACTTTCAAGTTTCAATTTTTTTGACCATTACTTTTCTTTTAAATTAATTCTTAAACATCACAAAAAAATCCATTTTTGCTCAAACATGTACTTAAAGAAATTGAAATATCTCGATACCTACTTAATCTTGGACGGTGGTTTGTAGCTCGTTTTAAATGTATTTTAAATACCTTTCGAATGATGTATCACATGATATACTTTGTTTTAAAAAACTTGAAATTAAAAAACTTTTTTTTTTATGGGTTCATTAAAAAAAATTATTTTGAAAAATTTTGAAAATAATTAAAATTTTGTAAATAGTTTGGCGAAATATCCAGAAACAAAATATATTTTTTTTTTTTGAAAAAAATAAGATATGCTGTTTGTCAAAAATAAAAGTTTTTTTCTTAATTTCATTTTCCTTTAAACAAAAAGTACATCATGTGATACATCATTCGAAAGGTATTTAAAATACCCTTAAAACGAGCTATAAACCACTGTCCTAGTTTTAGTAGTTATCGAAATATTTTAAGTTTTTAAGCAAAATGGTAGTTTGATTTGATTTTCAAAAATTAATTAAAAAAAAACTAATGGTCAAAAAGAAATTAAATTTGAGATTTTTCATTCCCTTTATGGGTAGAATAAATGTACCAACAAACCAAATATTCTGTAACAACAAAAATGTCAAAACTGAGCCACAACCCGCTAGTGGTCGCAGGGTACAGTGCCAGACTCGCACACTTACAAGTGAATCATCATCATCACCAGTCAGTTTTTAATTATGATTTAATATTCTTTTGAAGATGCTAACGTGGTTAGCGAAACACGTGTAGAGAATGAAAAATATAAATGTTTGGTGAAGGGGTAAAACTTTTTTTGAATTAACCTTTGAATAAAAAATTCCTCACAGACCTACCACTTTATGTTCTAAGCCTAGCACCTTCTCATTTTTTGTATATTTTTCATCAATAACGAAAATTGTTGGTAAAAAATTTCTTGAGCAGATTTGATATTGATATCTTACTTTTGCTTTGGAAATTATGATATTTTAATTATTTCGATCCTTGTTCCCACATAGCAATGAAAGAACATTTACATGCATAGCATATGCGTTAAACCTCCTTTTGAGCACATCTTTAGCATATGCTTGGTATATACTATTTAAGTATATGCTATTAAGGATATCCATAGCAAATGCTATGAGTGTACCATTTGAGCAGGTCCTTTTGAGTACATCTTTAATACATGCAAAGAATATATCAATTTTAAAACATTTTTTGGTTTGTTTAGTGCACATGCTATTCTGGTACCATAAAAAAACATCAAAAGAATGAGCTTCTAAGTATTTTCTTGGAATATGCTAAGGAAATACCACTAAACAAGGTTGCTATCAGAACACCTTTAGCATAATATGCAAAGTATACATCACTTATTAAAACATTATTTGTACCTTTTAGCGCACATGCTATTCTGTTACTGCAAAAAAACATCAAAAGATTAAAGAAGGTAACTTTTAGAATATTTTTAGCATATGCAAAGTATATATCACTTATTGGAACATTATTTGGTCCTTTTTGCGTACAAGCTATTCTGGTACCGTAAAAGAACATCAAAAGAATGTTATTCTACTACTTCCTTACCATATACTAATGAAATACCATTAAAGAAACATCTTTAGCATATGCAAAGTATATACCAGTTATGAAATAAGTTAAAAAAAACTCGAAAAAAAATCGATGACCGGAAACGAATCCGGTAACCCTTGGTTTAGAGATGCTTGTCCATATATATCCACCAAACCCGAAAATTCTCTGATTAAGCTTTAATCATGATTAACACTTTTCAGCCGACCTATAAAAATCGGCCAAAACGCTTATATTCCGCGTTTTCAACCTATTTCTTTATAAGCGCATAGTACAGTGGATAAAGCATTGGTATCAACTGTGTCGCTTCAAACCCCGTCGGCGCGGCACTTTTTTTTATTATTTGTTTTTATTTTTTTTTTCTTAGGATGTATTGTGATAGGACATGGTTTTTAGAGCTCAAAAATATATTTTTTATTTTATTTACAGTCATATTTTAGGAGCTAAACTGGCTATAACGCTACTATAGATTTAGCACATGCCAATCATCTGATAAGAATATCTATTAGCACATCCTAAGAACCTGCATAGCATGTGATTAGGGCGGAAAGTAATCTATTTTTAGCACATGGTTAAGATGTTCCAATGTAAATTTAGAACATCCTTCGCATATCCTCTTTCTTCTTAAGGATATTCTATGCATATGCTAACGACAAATTACTATGTGGGTTGCGACCCCTCCCTCTTTAGTCCTCATGGATATGAGGACCGATTTTATTTATTTATATTCCCTGCAGATCTTAGTTGGGTCAATCACTATTTTCCCTAAAAATTTCAACGAAATCGGTCTAGTCATAGGCATCACCCTGGCCCAAATATAAATATAAATGTTATTTCCAAATTTTGCAGGCTAAAAAGCCATATTTTAGGTTAAACTGGCTAGAGCGCTACTATAGATTTCGCACATGCCAATCATCTGATAAGAATATCTATTAGCACATCTTAAGAGCCTGCATAGCATGTGATTAGGGCGGAACATAATCTATTCTTAGCACATGGTCCGAATGTTCCAATGTTAATTTAGAACATCGTTAGAATATCCTCTTTCTTCTTGAAGATATTCTATGCACATGCTAAAGATGACAAATTGCTATGTGGGTTGCGACCCCTCCCTCGTTAGTCCTCATGAGTATGAGGACCGATTTTATTTATTTATATTCCTTGGAGATTTTATTTCGGTCAATCACTATTTTCCATACAAATTTCAACGAAATCGGTCTAGTCATAGACATTACCCTGGCCCAAATATAAATATAAATGTTATTTCCAAATTTTGCAGGCTAAAAAACTATATTTTAGGAGTTATACTGGCAATCATCTGATAAGAATATCTATTAGCACATCTTAAAAACCTGCATAGCATGTGATTAGTGCGGAACATAATCTATTCTTAGCACATGGTTAGGATGTTCCAATGTTAATTTAGAACATCCTTAGCATATTGTTTTTCTTCTTGAGGATATTCTATGCACATGCTAAGGATGACAAATTCATGTATGTGGGTTGCGACCCCTCCCTCTTTAGTCCTCGTGGGTATGAGGACCGATTTTATTTATTTATATTTCTTGCAGATCTTATTTGGGTCAATCAAATCGGTCTAGTCATAGGCATTACCCTGCAATTTTTGCATGCTGAAAGGGTAAAAATCGAGGTCAAATCTTTTCTGAAAAATATTATGTTACATTATTACATACCTTTGTTATAAAAATGATCGGACATAGAATTAACAATACTTTGCAAACTATGATCTTCGTCACTTTGGGTCATTGCTGCTTTTGCATAAAGCACATCAACTTTTTTGACATTATTGTTCATACAGTCTAAGCCAGATATGTTTATGGTTATTGGTCCGGTCTTTTGGAAAATAGGGCTTAAAAAGGTAAACAACATACAACAAACTATCCATAGACGATTGCGGTTAAGCAAAATAGAGCCTGATCTCA
Source organism: Oxystoma pomonae (assembly GCA_963921995.1). NCBI lineage: Eukaryota > Metazoa > Arthropoda > Insecta > Coleoptera > Brentidae > Oxystoma > Oxystoma pomonae. Next base: position 83,792,768 of record OY998166.1, on the reverse strand, counting down.
GCGAAATTGAAACAAAAGATTGATTGTTATTTAACAGTTTTTTTCTGAATACAGTGTACTTAAAATTAATTTTATATAAAAAAAGCTTTTCAAATGCAATCTTTTATGAAATATAAAGTGCTCTAAAAAGTAGAAAATAATTTTTAGCATTCGAGTATCATAATAAAAGCGATGGGCGCATTATAGGAAGTTTGGCCATGTTGACTCGATAAATTTATGTTGATTATATTATGATTGTTCGCTATAAAACAAAGAAACGCAAGGGTAATAAGTAAATCCAATCCAACTCGACTCAAGCTACCCTAACATTTCTCTGATATATGGATGGACATAAACTTTTGCACCCATCGCTTTTATTATTCTGCTCAGAATTATTTAATTTTTAGATTTGTACCCTATCGTCCATTTTGTATACGCCATATCGAAATTTTCAAATCTTATCAAAAATTCATAATCTCCTTCCCCAAAAACCCCTGAATGCCAATTTTAATTTAAATCGAACAAACTAAATCTTTTTCCCCTCCACTTTCCTCGTTAAGGAAGGGTACCTGATAATACCATATCAATGTATTGTCACCGGAACTATAAACGCATACCAAAACCAGGGTGATTTTACGCTTATTGCAAATCCAATAATAATTTGTTTAGTTCTCAACAATATTTGGATCGCCGACGCCATAAGTCAGTTAAAATTGGTTAACAAAACATGACCGAAAATCGTCCATATTGAATCTGCCATATTGAATTTTCAAAATCTGATCAAAAATTCGTATTCCTTATTCCCAAAAATCCCCGTATACCAATTTTGGTTGAAATCGGAGAAACTTCACATACCATATTATTATTTTGTCACCGGAACTATAATCGCATACCAAAAACAGGTTGATTTTACGCTTATTGCAAATCCAATAAAAATTTGTTTAGTTCTCAACAATATTTGGATCGCCGACGCCGGCGCTGCGCCACCATGAGAAAATTTTTAATAGTTCGGGAGTTAAGCAGAAAATAAAAAATCTAAGGTTGGTTGAAGCTATTTCAGATATCTCAAAAACTGTCTGACTTATAAAACAAAAATAAACTTCATTATATTTCTAGTAGCAAGTGACGTTAAATAACGTTGTTGCAATGTTCTGTGGAAGTTCGAAACTCTAGTTTACTCTAGTTCGACATTGTCTACCACCTTCAAACAACAGTTAAAATAACGTTCGTAACGTTGTATTAACGTTATGTAACGTAACTTTGCTACTGAAGATTGGTCAATTTACTCTGTAAAATATTTGGCTTAGCAGTCAGTTTAAACTTCTGGACCCCAATTTTTGAAACGGGAATGTGTGGTTTTTTTATGCGAATCATCACCAGTCATCACATTCTCGCAAAAAGTGGGAGATCCGATCCGGCGGGTTTCAAGTGAGAGTACACCGCTTTTTTCGAGAGACGCCTACGTAGAACACACGATTTTCTAAGCTCTATTACTCGTTTTGTTTTTTGAATTTGTCTGTTGTTTTTTTAAAAGGATAAATTTAGGTAATTAAAGGTAAGAAAATCAACGAGATGCTTTTACAATTTTTGACCCGTTTTGTAGGTAAAATAGTTGGAAAAAGTTCCTGCTCGAAGTTTCGGGTGTTTGGCCATGAATTTTATAATTTTTTTTTGGATTGTGTTATGTGGGACCTTCCTTTTAAAAGGAACGCCCGAGCCTCCTTCCCCACTAATTTTTATTACAAAAACTCAGAAAACCAACCACAGAGGTTAATTCGGCACTGCGGCGGAGAAAACGTAATAGTTAGTTAGAATAGGCCTTTAACATGAAAAAGTAGTTCGTTTGTACCAAAGTAAACATGGCAACGATGCACACGATCAAGGGGGTTGAAAAACACAGCGATCGAATAGCATGCGATGTGATCTATCCCGGGATTGATCACATCGCTTAGGAGAACGTTCCTTCTCTCACAATTCAACAATTGGGGTCCTGGTAGTTCGGGAGTAAAAGGCCAAAAACTAAAAACATAAGGTAGGTTTTTAAGCGATATCTGCAAATATCTCAAAAACGATTTAGTGAGACTCTCTATTTTTACAAGCTTTTATTTAACTTGCATCGTACGTAACTGTTTGTTTGGGTGGAATCTTGCAACTTAATTTTGACCAACTTCCCGACATCCGATCGACTTCAAATTTGGCATGCTTATATAGTTGCGGTGACAATACAAGAATATAGTCTGATGCAATTGACAGCTCGCCCCTACTCGAAGGGGGTGGAAGGGGGTTGAAGTACGCCCGATTTCGTTGAAATTTTAACGTTACGGTGACAAAGAGAAAACTACAAAAGAAGAACTAAATTATTCTTCTATTCGAATGATAAACATAATGCTTTCAACTAAAGAAGCTGAGAACGGGTGAGATTGCCGTGCTTGCCAAGCCTTTGAAATACAACCGTTAATTAGATGAATCGTCGATGTGACCGATATACAATACCTAAAGTTAAAATTTTTAATTTGCGCACATCGCTTTTATTATGGTATAAGAAAGATAAAAAATTATTTTCTACTTTTAAGTGCATTTAATAAAAGATTGTTCTTTAAAAGTTTCTTTTAATAAAAATTTATTGATAACAATCATAATAACAGTCATCTAAATGTCAAACCTTAAAAAGCTTGGAAACCCTCGTGCGAACCATAACAACTATCAAAACACGGTTTTAATTTTTTAATTTGATAATAAAAAATATGGTCAGAAAGGTAGTTTTTCTAAATACATTACTTCCCTTAGCGAGGGAAGTAATAAAAGAAATTCGAGAAGAAATTATTAAGTTGTTACTTACTCTAATGTGTTTTGCTTATATTCATGCAAAGCACTGATTGCTTCCATTTTTTCATGGTCATCCAGCAAAACAAATACATTAATTGTCAAATGTAGCTTCTCTGGTGCCATAAAAATTGATTCATGCATTCCATCAATATTTTCTAATGCTAATATTTCTCTCTAAAAGAAATTATTAACTACAATAAAAAATAAAAATATTTTACCTGTTACAGTGACTTTATTATTTTTATTTTATTTTATAATTTTGTGTATTCCAAAAATGTTTTCAATTTGTATATTTATTTTTATTTCCTTAATGCTATTAATTTTTTAGCCTAAGCAAGCGATAAATCTCGACTTGAGTTGTTACCGTAGAATAGAGAATTTCTCTATCTATAGTAAAAACGTTTTATGTTTGTTACCCACATACACAATGAAAGAACATTTACATATATAGCATATACCTTTTGAGCACATCTTTAGCATATGCTTGGTACATACTATTTACGTAATATGCTATTAAGGATATCCATTGCAAATGCTATGAGTATACCATTTGAGCAGGTCTTTTTGAGTACATCTTTAAGACATGCAAAGAATATATCAATTTTAAAACATTTTTTAGTCCGTTTAGCGCACATGCTATCCTGGTACCGTAAAAGAACATCAAAAGAATGTTATTCTAGTATTTCCTTATCATATACTAATGAAATACCATTAAAAAAGGTTACTTTTAGAACATCTTTAGCATATGCAAAGTATATAACAATTATAAAATAAGTTAAAAAAAACGGAAACTAACCCGGTAACTCTTGATTTATAGATGCTTGTCAACACTATTCAGTCGACTATAAAAATCCGCGCAAACGCTTGTATTCCGCGGTTTCAGCCTATTTCTTTATAAGCGCATGGTACAGTGGGTACAGCATTGGTCTATCAACCTGTAGGTTGTCGGTTCGAACCCCGTCGGTCGTCTCACTTTTTTTTTATTATTTGTTTTTATTTTTTTTTCTTAGGGTTTATTGTGTTAAGACATAGTTTTTAGAGCTCAAAAATATATTTTTTATTTTATTTAAAGCCATATTTTGGGAATTATACTGGTTTTGCGCTATTATAGATTTAGCACATGCCAATAATCTGATAAGAATATCTATTAGCACATCCTAAGAACCTGCATAGCTTGTGATTAGGGCGGAACGTAATCTATTATTAGCACATGCTAAGGATGAGAAATTGCTATGTGGCTAATAAAGAGCTCGTAAAGGGTGTAGCAAAAATGTGTCAAGTTCAGATTCAACAAAGATAGAAATAAAAAACCAATAAAAAACCTCGACAAAAACAATATTACACACAATAATACAAAACAATATTGGTGTAAAGCATAAAATAAAAATTCTACTATAAAAAGGATATATAAATAGATATTTTGCAGGCATAGTGATAAAGTTATATGATTTTTAAACTTGGCTAAGAATAAGGTTTTAAAAAACAATACAGCTTTGAGTTTTTTTGACCAGGAAGTAGTTATATTTAGTAATAATTTTGTTTTAACAAGTTCTAATTATAAGTGTATTAGCAAGAATATATATTTTTTTTAATGTTCCTGGATTTTTTCATAGAATTTTTCTGTTTATTCAGCCAATAACGACAACAATAGAAAATCTTTTACAAAGTCATTAACCAAATTATATTCCATTCCCTAATAACACATGAAGGCCCGGGGACGTCCTTTTTAGGTCCCCATAGGTCGCGAACGTCCCAGACCTAAAAAGTACGCCCCTGGAACGTCCCAAGAAGAAGGTCTAAAAACAGTTCCAAATGAACGTTCAGAGGACGTCCTTTTTAGATTCCCATAGGTCGCGAAAGTCACAGCCCTAAAACGTACGTCCTTGGAACGTTCCAAGAAAAATGTCTAAAAACAGTTCCAATTAAACGTTCAGAGGACGTCCTTTTTAAATCCCCACAGGTCGCGAAAGTCACAGACCTAAAAAATACGTCCCTGGAACGTTCCAAGGAAAAGGTCTAAAAACAGTTCTAATTGAACGTTCAGGGTACGTCCTTTTTAGATCCCCGTAGGTCTCAAAAGTCACATCCCTAAAAAGTACGCCCCTGGAACGTTCCAAGGAAAAGGTCTAAAAACAGTTCCAATAGAACATTCAGGGGACGTCCTAAACAGAGACGCATGTACTGCAGTTTTAATTAGCTACTCACTTAGCAAATATTCACTATCTTTTCGTTTTATATAATAAGAGATACTTGTATTTTATTGGATAAGGACTCCAAAATGAGTTTATGTAAAGACGGTCAAGGGTCGTCCAAGTAAAGGTTCCAGGAACGTCCAAAGGAACAACCTCGAGACGTTCCCTACAGTTGACGACATTAATCGTTTCGAGATCGTTCCCGGAACGTTTGTCGACGTCTTTGGACAAGTAAACGTTCCAGGAACGTCTCCGATACGTTACCATAGGTAATATTGATCGTTCCTGGAACGCTTCCGGAACTCTTGGCGACGTCGATACGAATGTAGGTGCATTATCTAAAATGGAACAAAATTCTGGCACAAAGGTTGGGTTGTAAAATGTCGAACATAAAACAAACCTTTAATTTTTCAAATCTCTCCCTAATCCCTTTATTCGTGCAAGGTATACATAAAAACTGAAGTGGCATACTTTTCTTTCTTATGTGAGCCACTACAGAATGCAGGTCCTCAACAGTATTATACAACTTATCAATGGACTCTGAATGCACCAAAATATAGTTATCTTCTTTGTTTGTGGGGAGAATTATCTCAGATTTAGTTTGTTCTGCAAGTTTTTCTAAATTAAAGTCAGGAACTTGTAAAATCTTTCTATAATAAGATCTAAAATAGACTTAGCTTGTTATCTACTGTAGGTAACTATTTAAATATAAGAAAAGCTTACTCTGGCAACTGAATTTTTGTAGAAAATTGTCCATTCTCTGTAAATATTGCATGAAAAGTGCTTTCATCAGATTGCAAAGAACTACTGGATTCTGAATCCTCTCCTGAAAAAAAAATCCTATTAATTTTATTAGCTATTTTATATTTGGAATTCCCTATGATCCGATCTCTCCATACCTGCTCAACCCCGACTAATTGGTTTTGGAAACATAGTACCTTTTGTCTACCTTTATCCTTCTCTTGTATAGTTTTTGCAAATAAAGTTGTGTCATAATTTTTTGTACATTTTCGTCGTTTTATAGTGTTAAAACTAAAACAATGGCATCCACAAGCAGGCGTAGATGTTTTTTGTTATGTATGTGGCGAATACACTTTGAAAGAAAGTATTTTGGCGTTCATTCGGGAGATCAAGATAAATCTTAGGCTCCACATGTGGTGTGTAAAACATGTGTTGAACATTTGCGACAGTGGACAATTGGAAACAGAAAGTGCCTGAAATTTGGTGTACCAATGGTTTGGAGGTAACCACTTAACCATTATGATGACTGCTATTTTTGTCTCGTTAATATTAAAGGCATAAATAGGAACAATCGACATAATAAGACCAATAAGGCAACTTGTTAAAGATCCCCAGTTCACCACATAAATGAATGAGACCGAATCTAACGCTTGGGGTTCATTTGTTCAAGTAGTTAAAAATTTTCTTGGAAATCACAAAGCAGATAATTACATAGAATTAGTGGAAACTATGCTTTCAAATTTTCATATTCACGGTTGTAACATGAGTATAAAAGTTCACATCCTCAACAGCCACCTAGATCGCTTTCCAGAAAATTTAGGTGACTGTAGTAAAAAACAGGGAGAAAAATTCCATCAGGATATTAAAACTATGGAAGATCGATATCAAGGATGATGGGATAGCCACATGATGGCCGACTACTGTTGGAGCCTTCAGCGAGAATACACCAGTAAACCCCATGCTAGAAAGTCGTATAAAAGAAAATTTGTAGGTGATAGTGACTAATTAAATGTGAGTATGAATATATGTTAAGCTACTTTTTATAATAAATATTTAATTATATGTGTTTTTTTTGTTGCTGGCAATAGTCATAGTTATAAAGTAAAATATTAATAGAGGATAAAAAAAAGTAAATAATTCCTATTTTAAAAACTAGATCTGATAACAAAATCTGATGGTTATTTCGGATTCTCCACCCAAAAATTACCCAGGAACAGTTAAAAAATGTGTGTTGGCCTGTGAATTATAGTTGCATGGTTGATCTCACGGATTGGGATATTGATGGTCTATGTCAGGCATGCCGGCATGAAATGCCGGGGTCCCGGACCGGCATTTTTATTGGCCCGAGGGGGCATTTCCGTACTTTTTTTGGAACGGGATCCCATAAAAATATTGTTAAAAGGCCATTACTATGACTGTCCATGATTCTGCAACAGGCCAACACTGAGTCGTAGTAAATTGTTTACTGGGTACCAATTTTTTCATGCAGCATTTTATTTTTTAGGTAACTTTTTTTGAAATGATTTTATGTTAACCCCTTTCTGTAGATCCACATTTTTATATTTTTTAGGTAGATACCATCGATGTACTCAGTTAATACGTCGATGGTAGGTATCTTTAAGTTATATTTAATAATTTTAATATTTTTCTCGATTTTTCTGTTCTTGTCTACGAAATTTATTAGAATGTCTACATGTGCTTAAAAGACTAATAAAATGATAAATTCTGTCATGAAACTTTTTTTTTTTTTATACTGGGACTTTTCCGTCCATTCTAGGATCAATGCCCAGTGGTGCCAAAGTGAGAGCCAAGTGTAACGTTTTTTTTTTTTTGGACAAACACAAAATATCCATACACCTAGCCGGGATTCGAATCCGGAACCTTCCGTGCGGCAGACCGATACACTGCCCACAGCGCTATGACGGGCGGCTAGATATTTAGCTAAGGTTCAGATGTCGGTCACAGAATGCAGAAATAAAACAAAGTTTTAAATTTTCATAATATATACAGTGTGTTTCAAATTCGATGCTCACCATGGGGATCTCCTAAACGGTAGGAGATACGAAAAGGTTTAAATTAGGGCAAAGTTGCGCAATTTGATGCTTTGCTCAAAAAAAGTGTACAAATTCCGGATAGTTCCGGAGATAGGCGGAAAAAACAGAAATCTCCATTTTTAGTTTTTATTTTTCTGCGCCCTTATTCTTAAATCTGTCAAAAAACGCTTAAAACTTTCTACAGGCACTTAAGATCTACCTAATGAGATGTCCATTTTCTAGATTTGACATTTTAGTGTGACAGGAGCAAGTTCATTTTTTCTTATGGACACATGCTTTTTTTCTCCTGTCGTTTGATTCATAAGGGATGACAGATATTTTACAACCTCATTTTGACAAGTACCTGACGTTTTGAGTTAATTGACCATCATCAGCCCAAATTAAAAGATTAAAAAACAAAAAAAAAACGTATTTTTAAAATATTAGGTAAAGTTCTTTGGTTATAACAAAATATCTTTAGTTGTTGTGCTGATGATGGTCAATAAACCCAAAACTTCAGGTGACTTTTTAAAATAAGGTTGCAAAATGTTATCTGCCATCCTTTATGAGCCAAACGGCAGGAGAAAAAAGGATGTGTCCATAAGAAAAAATGAACTTGACAGTGTTCCTGTCACACTGAAATGTCAAGTCTCAAAAACGGACCTCTCACTAGGTAGATCTTAAAAAAAGTGCCTGTAGAAAGTTTTAAGCGTTTTTTGACAGCTTTAAGAATAAGGGCGCAGAAAAATAAAAACTAAAAATGAAGATTTCGGTTTTTTTCGCCTCTCTCCGGAACTATCCGGAATTTATAAACTTTTTTTTTAGTTTTGAGCAAAGCATCAAATTGCGCAACTTTGCCCTAATTTAAACCTTTTCGTATCTCCTACCGTTTAGGAGATTTCCATGGTGAGCATCGAATTTTAAACACCCTGCATGTAACCTAATCCTTTCATCTAAGCAACATATATACACAAAAAGCTGGACAGCATAGAATGCAGCTCTTAAGTAACAGAGTTAAACAAATTATCTATGGACTCTTAATCTTCTTAATCTTTTGGGAGCATTATCTCAGATTAAGTATTTGATTCTGCAAGTTTTTTAAAGTTAAATTCGGTCCGAGATTCAATCTCTGATCTTTCTATAGCAAAATCTAAAATAGACTATTTTCTACTAAAATCAGAATATCCTTTTTAAGCAGAAAAGGGTTACAATTTAATTTTAAAATAAAATAGAATTGCTATCCCACAGAGCATTAACAGAACATTTACATGATAAGAATATGCGTCTGACCTCCTTCACAGGATGTTCTTTACAGTACTTCTTTGGCATATTCTGGCTACATACCATTTACACATATCAACAATAAACCGTTAAGGCAAACTCTTTTCAGTATTTTTTGGGACATTTCATATGAAATCAACCAAAAAAAAAGGGAGGTTTGACAGACCATCTCCCCGATTTCGATAATTTTTGGTACATTTAGTCTAACCATAAAGGGGATGAAAAATACCAAATTTAAATTTTTTTTGAAAATTTATTCTTGAACATCACAAAAATTACCAATTTGGCTTAAACATGTACTTAAAGGAAACAATTTTTTTTGACCATTACTTTTTTTTAAATTAATTTTTGAAAGTCAAAACAAACTGCCATTTTGCTTAACTACTTAAACTTAGACAGTGATTTATAGCTCGTATTAAAGGTATTTTAAATACCTTTCGAATTGTGTGTCACATGATATACTTTTTGTTAAAAAAAATAATTCGATATTTAAAAAAAAATAATTTTTGAAAAACTCTTTTTTATAAAAATATATTTTGTTTCTGGGTATTTCGCCAAACTATCTACAAAATTTCAATATGGAGACTTGATGGGTTCATCAAAAAAAAATATTTTAAAAATTTTGAAATAAAAAAAAATGAGCTCATGTGATTTATTAAAATGCTATCACTTGCTTTTGTAGTATGTCTAGTTCTCAAGATATTCATATATTGATAAATGCCTGTAGAGACAGTCAATTTTAACCAAACGTGCAAGTACACAAAAAGAGTAATATCTTAAGAACTGTATACCGTACAAAAGCGAGTAATACCTTGTTTTATAGCTATTTTAAAGCCCATTTTGATAAAGTATAACATAACCCAATTTTGTTTAAAAAATTGTTTTCAAAATTTTTAAAATATTTTTTTTTGATGAACCCATCTTGAAATTTTTTAAATAGTTTGGCGAAATATCAAAAAACAAAATATGTTTAAAAAAAAAAAAAAATGCTGTTTGTCGAAAACTAAAATTTTTTTTTTCAATTTCAATTTTTTTTTAACGAAAAAGTACGTCATATGATACATCATTCGAAATGTATTTAAAATACCTTTAAAACTGGGTGAAATGGTATTTTATACTGACCTCAGAATCATTAATAAAAATTAATCAGTTTAAATAGTATACAGAACGTGTCAGAAAGTTTTTTTTCTTATAGAACACCCTACATATTATCAAATTCTGCAGAAAATTAGCTTTTTAAAAATAACATATAGTATAGATCTGCATGTAACCATTATCGAGATAAATAACTTTTGACTTGATTACTCGATTTTGAAGTATATTACCTTTTTGGAAAGATAAAACTTGTGAGTTTTTCGATTCAGTTAAAAATTAAAAACTTCTAAGAAATCCAAGATGGCGGACAGTTTCAGAAAAATGTGTAATTTTCACCGCACCCCTGAAAAAAATTTATGTACGACAATGAACCAACTCTAAAGCTTTCACTACAAACGATCATTGATTCTGTATATATTGAAGTATCATTTAATTAAATCAGTTGTGAAATAAAAAAGTTATAAGTTTTTTGACTACGAGTGTTTTGGCTTCACATTGAAAAAAATCACATCATTACATACATTTTCCATTTGCTATATTTTTTTACCTAATTATTTATTTAAGAAAAAGAATCTAAATACCCATTACTTTTTTATTTCTTATCCCATTTAATTAGGTGATACCTCGATATACGAAGAAAAAATGCAGATTTGGAAATACTAATTTTTATTCAGGCATGTAAAATTTAACTCTTTTTAAAACTATCTACGAGGAGATGGTCTGCCAAACCTCTGGTTGATTTGATTTGAAATGACCCTTTTGTATATATACACATGCATTTGCACATGCAACAAAATTCCGCCAAATGACATTAATAGTATTTTCTTTAGATTACATCCTTAGCACATTTAGTGCTTATTATTCTAAGATGCTAATTATTCCTTATATTTGGAGCTTATTATTCTAAGATGCCACTTCAAAAGACTTAGATCCAAATATCTATGAATATTTTAAGAATTTTTTGATCAAAACATTACCAGAACATCTTACATACAATGTTCTAGGAATGTACTATTTAATATATTCTCAAAATAACCTCATTTGGACATTTTGGGAACATCCTCTTAAGACATCCCAAGGATTTTCTCTCTAGATATTCTGGGAATGTCTTCCTGTAGGTAGATGGCGCTAGTTTGAAGATTTTTTCTCTATTGTAGATACTATTCTGCCGTCAGAATGAAAAACCGCGCAACCCAAATTTTTCAAAAATGCCTTTTTTGGTTTTTTGAACTTACTGGTTGGTTCAAAACAGGTTAAAATGAAAAAAAAATAAAATTTTTGCCCAGCAGGACTGCCCGAATAGGATATGTTATTTTACCGTAGGTCCCTTATCTAATCTGCAAAACGCACAATTATTAATTATTGTGTTTTATTTTTTGGTATTTTAATTCATATTTTGAATCATTATCCATAGCCGAAAAAATCATTTGTCTGTATTACACCTAGAACATTTTAGACTTCATTACAATTCAAAGATTCTTTTCTATTTTTCCACAAATCAAGTTTAGGTCGGTGACAGCAATTGACAGCAAAAAACAGGAAACTTAATAATTAAATTAATATTAAGAAGTACATATTATTATTATCTTCTGAATCCATGCCATCCTAAATTGATGTCTTTATTTAGGGATTTTGCAGACACAGGACATTGTTGGGGACCTCCCGACAGATTAGATAGAATTTACTTGGTATCAATTAATGTTTATGAATATGTCAAGTACATGATAAGCTTTAAAAATATCAATTTTTTAAGGAAATTCCACATACATGCTAAGGACAAGAAAAAATACTATAAATACCTGAAGATATTGATACCTCGCATGTAACGTTAAATATGTGGTAGGGTACGTAGGTAGGATGCATCTGATAAGAATGTCTGTATCAGAACATTCTGTGGACCTGCCATAGCATGTGATTAGGGCAGAATGTAATCTATTCTTTGCATTTTGCTTTGAATATTTTAGTTTTAATTTAGAACCTCCCTAGCACATTCTTTTTCTTCTTAGGGATATTCTATGCACCCACTAAGGATAAGAAATTGCTAGTGTAGGCCTCGGGATAGGCATCTACTTAAATATAAAAAAAATCCTTTTGTAACTGAAATTTTGTAGAAAATAAACAATTTAAATAATCTATAATAATATAATATAATATATAATAATAATAAATAAATATCTACTACACATGACTCCTTCAACTCTCTCCCAGAGGAGTTTTGATTGGAAGACTTAGTATTCTTAAAATCTAAACCAGTGACTATTCCCCCCTAGTGAAATTGAAAACGGAAACACAGAAGTGTGAAGATGTGAAGAGGATAATGATATTTTCAAGGTGAGTACTTATACTCCTTGTCACCAGGATAAAAAATATCAGTAATTATGCAGTGTACGGTTTACTAGGTGCCCTAGGACCCCAAATCTGCGGGCGCCGGTTGTTTTTTTTTTCACAACCAAATCCAACACAGCCCAACCGAACCTAACCTAACCCAACCCAAAACAATCAAAAAAACACATTACAACCTCCCCCCCGGGCACCCTTTTTTCTGGTAAAAAAAAATGGCGCCGGCGGATTTGGGGTCATAGCTCCCTAATAGCACAGGATATTCCAGGGATATCCCAGTAAGGTGCTGTGAATGTCTGAATCTTCTGGCACATTCACAGTATATTCGTAGGGTGTGCCAAGAACGTGCTCTGAATAACTTTCTAGTTAGCACATGAACAGCAAATTTAAAATACATTCTCAGAATATCCTACCTAGTACATTCAGCGATCATTATATGCAGGATATTCCAGGAATGTTCTGTGAAAGTCCTAAAAATGTCCTTTTTTAGACATTGACAGCACATTGAAAAAACATTCTTAGGATATCCTGGATAGAACATTCCTCGAATATTCTATGTAGGATATTCCGTGAATGTTCTATCAATTTCCGTAAAATGTCCTTTTCGTTTTGGATATGGACAGCACATTCAAAAAACATTCTAACACATCCTGAACAGTACATTCACCGAATATTCTATGCAGGATATTCCACGAATGTGCTGGTAATGTCCTAAAAATGTCCTTACATTTGCACATTGATAGCACATTTGGGAGATATTCTGGCAATATCCTGGGTAATACATTCAGCAAATGTTCTAGTCAGGATAATCTACTAATGTTCTACCAGTCCTAAAAATATCACACAATATTGTAATGTTTTTTATTCTAACAGCTGTGGTAAAGATTTTTTCCTGGATATTTTTATCGATTTTTATCTGTCGCTGTAAGTTTTCTTTTTAATTAAAAAAATACTCTCTTTTTAGTTACAAGAAAAAACCATTTTGTTGACCTACAAAAATATCATGAAATCATGCCATGAAAGGAAATAATATTTTTTTATCTACAATCATTTTTTTTGTCAAGGGTATCAAGGGGAAATCTTGCATAAGACGCCCGAACTACTTTCCTGCCAGAGTCATTTCTCCTCTACCAGGAGAGCCCAGGTAGTGTCGGATTCCTACTGACTAAAACCCCTCGATTATGACTCCAACCTGCCAAGTGGCAAGCCACAGTCATTGCACTGCAGCCATTACTGGCTTATTGTGCACCTATCTACAATCATGCTTACGCAGCAGAATTGATTTTATTTTGTTCAAAAAGCTTGTTGGGGTAGGCTAATATGTATTTCCAATAAAAAAGTAATTATGAAAATTGAGATGAGCTGTTCGATCGTGAGTTATCCTGCATAGAACAAATAACATAATCACCTTCCACTACCGTTTGGGAGGATTCGGGGAGGGAGCTAATATTTTTATCCAATAAAAAAAAATTAAGAAAATCCGTTGAGCCGTTCACGAGTTATCTTGCACTGAACAAATAATATAATCCCCTTCCACTACAGTTTGGGAAAATTTGGGGAGAAGGATAATATTTTTATCCCATAAAAAACGAATTATGAAAATCCGTTGAGCAAACATTTCACGGTGCTCTTCTAACAGAAAACAATGTCCAAAAGGTTATACTCCGCTAATATATCATTTCTCCCATAAGCCCCTGTAGCGCAAAAGGTTAAGTTGTTGGAAAACTGTTATATGGATGCCAGTATGTTGAGGGTTCAAATCCCATTACTGTTTAAAAACTTTTTTTTTAAATTTTTTTTATATGTATGCTATGAAAATTCTGCAAAAATATTCCATGAATGTTCTACCAGTATGTTCTAGGAATATCAAAACTGCGGACACAGAACATTCCCTGAACATCCCTGGTATGCTTTCCAGGAATGTTCCCAATATCCTAGCTGAACATTCAGCGAATTTTCGGAGAATATTTCTGTGCTATTAGGTAGGGACCCTAGTAGGTGCCTCTATAAAGAATTTTTCATAAAAAATCAAAAATGGCAGAAAACTGTATACTGCATATGCATCAGCACTGATATACAAAAGTCGCGTACAAAAATACACAACAGAGAAGAGAACAGTCCCCCTTTCTCACAATTAAGAGGACTTGTGAATCCTCACCTACCAATTTTTTCCACCAGTTTTTTATTTTTTGTTGTGGTGGATTTCTTTTTAAATTTTTTTATGTTAAAACACCTTCCATAGATCCACATTTTTATTGGTCGAGATGATACAAATTTAGAAGTCATCTTAAAACAGGTATTCAAAAGTTATCCAAAAAACTTTTCCAAAAAAAATATCATAGGTTAAGGAGCTACTAATCTATGAAAAATATAAATAAAATTTTGACTTTGACGTCTGAAAGTAGGGTTAGGGTGGGAATCAATTCAATGGAGGATAAAGAAAAAAATGGTCCAAATCCTGTTTTTCTTTTCAGCCAGAAAAACGAACAAATTAACAAATTGAAGATATTATTGAAATAATACGGAAAAAAATAAGTGTTATTCTGATCTTTTCAGCGTCTTTTAAAATTTGTATTTAAAAAAGTGAAAAAATTGAAAACTGGAAAATTTCCCCGTTTATTTTAAATGTTGGCGCGAAAACTGCACCTGTCATGTCAAAAACCACTTCCGGTACGGGGCGGAATTTACCTCCGCTACAAAAAATAGTACCCAAAATTTCTAGTATTTTCTTTTACCCCATAATAATTTAAACAAAAAATAAGTGCCTTTACACTTATCTAAAACGTCTAATTGTCTCACCGAGCTTTCAAAGATTAATTTTGTGTATTTTTTCTGCCAATCTCCAAAAATTGCAGCGGTGCGTAGGAATAGACCTCTTGGCAGACGTCAATTTCAGTCTTTTCCGTTTGGCAAAACCTAAAGAGAATAATGTCTGCGCACGAAAGAAGGTAAGTTTGTGATTTTTTTACGAAACTAGAATGTGTTTTTTAGCCAAACGTAAGTAAATTGATTGTTTTAACTTTCCTTCATATAGTACTAGAGGTATTTTGGTCTCCCGTTTTGTACTTGTGGAAATTTCCTATATTTTATGGCAAGATCACCCGACTTGCGGTACCAACATGGCGCGTGGATCTACTTTCATATAGGAGATATTAACCCTAGTAGCACGTTTTTTGAGATGAAAATTGCGGTTTTATTCGTCTATGAAATCAAAAAACTCTTTTTGTTTATGTTGTTGTGAAGTTACTTAACTTCAACCTTTAGTTTTGGTGTCAAATTTGAAGTTTCCCACATGAATTTTTGTAAATTATATAATGATACAGCTGTTTTTGTGCTGGACTTTGGGGACTGCTGAATCCATGCACCATGGGTGTATCAAATCAGTATTATAAGGGCGGAATCACCCAGCAACATAATGCACAATTCTTAAATTTAGTTTATATCCTATCTTTTTCCAGCATAGTATGGTAGAAAACAACAGATAAACAATTAAGCACTAAATATAAGAATGATGCATTATGTTGCTTGGTAAATGTAATCTGCTGTGCATATGAATTTTGTTTTGTCACAAGCCAATAACAAGTTATGATTTTTAAGGCAGATTCAGGGTCCCATAAGGTAAGCGGCATGAGATATACATTAAGACAAGGAAAGTAAACTAGCAAATGTATGCTATGTTCATAGTGTTCTGTAAGCTGCAAGCGGTAAGAACAGCATGCATTTGCTATTGTCCCTTTTTCTTGCATCTTAGTCATGCCTTATAGAACTATGAATCTGCCTTTATAGTACATGCAAAACTCATAAAGGGTAGGATGGTTTTTTTCATTTCTGATTTAATAATTGGTCTGCAGGAATGAGGAGTGGGACAAGAATGGTCCCTCCTCTGAAGGTGGTGAACCTAAAGGCTATGATGGTCCACCAGGCATGGAAGTTGATGGTGTCATTGAGTCCAACTGGGAAGAGGTTGTTGACAATTTTGATGACATGAGCCTCAAAGAAGAACTACTTAGAGGCATTTATGCTTATGGTTTTGAAAAGCCTTCTGCAATTCAACAGCGTGCAATTATTCCATGTGTTAAAGGTAAGGCTAACATTTAGGGACTATCAAAATATTTTTTTTCAGTCAAAATCAAAAAGTATAGCTTATTTATGCTTATTTCTTTGTTTTGTGACCATTATAAAGTTCCACTTGGAAAAACTTTTTTTGTTATATATGTAACAAAAAGATAAATAAATAAGTGAATTACACATGAAATTACATAGATACCTGTCACCTTTTCAGTTTTTTCCTGAATTACACTACATGTAGGGTGGCCATAAGGCTCTTTTTTTTAATGAATTCCCTGTATATTTTTAAAATTTTGATAGATCTTTTCTTTCTGATTTCAAAAATATATCCCAATATAAAAAAATATAAACTAAAATAATTTGCCATAAGGGCACAATGTGTGGGAAATATAATTTAGGTCGTTTTTTGTTCAACACATTATGCTTATGATAAAGGTAACATATGGTATATTTTTGGAATCAGGAAAAAACTTAAAAAAATATAAACTAAAATAATTTGCCATAAGGGCACAATGTGTGGGAAATATAATTTAGGTCATTTTTTGTTCAACACATTATGCTTATGATAAAGGTAACATATGGTATATTTTTGGAATCAGGAAAGAAACTTAAAAAAAGACATTGAAATCTTAAAAAATATACAAGGCAATCCATTTAAAAAAAAGACCTCATGGCCATGTTGTGCATGAGGCATGAATTAAAATAAAAATTTCCCTAATTGGAACTTTATAAATGGCCACACAGTACTATCCATTACATTTTTGACTGTAGCACTTTCAAACAAAATATTAATAAAATAATACTGCTTTAACATTTTAACAAAACAACAGTAAAAAATAAACCAATCAGTATCAATCATGTCCTCCATTTTTTTTTTTTGAATTGGTTAACCAACTTTTAATTGTTTAATAAACTTTCTAAGTGACATGTCATCAATTAGTTCTCAAAATAATTTGTCTCAAAAGAATATATACATAAAAATAAAAGTTGGTCAACCAATGATTAGTTATGTTTGACATCAGTTGAACAATTATATAAAAAAAAAAATATATCTACATACCTACATAGATTTACATTATTTTGACTAGAATATCTTTAGAAACTTTAATAACATTGTGGTCAACATGACATGAGAATTTTGTTGGAAATGTCCAAAAATGTAACTCACTTAATTTTAGGGCATGATGTTATCGCTCAAGCCCAATCTGGTACTGGCAAGACAGCCACCTTCTCGATCTCAATACTACAACAAATTGACACTTCCATCAGAGACTGCCAAGCTCTTATTTTGGCCCCAACTCGTGAATTGGCCCAACAGATTCAGAAAGTTGTCATTGCTTTGGGTGACTTTATGGCAGCTCAGTGCCATGCTTGCATTGGTGGTACTAATGTCAGGGAGGACATGCGCAAATTGGAGAGTGGTGTGCATGTTGTTGTGGGTAAGTTTCCTGTTTTATTATTATAATTAATAAACTGTTTAGTTTTTTGTTTGTTAAGATTTTGCACAAATCAAGTATCATTCTTGTGAAGGTGTTTTTTATGAAAAATGAAAAAAAATTTTCTTATCATGATATTTTCCACCAAGATCACTGAAGTCAGCTGATTTAAACTTTTCTGTGTCTGATGTTTACAACAGAGGTTTGGTATTGCAGGTTTACAAAAATTATGTCTTATGAATATTTTCATCTTTTTTAATTTAGGAACACCTGGTCGTGTATATGACATGATTACAAGACGGGCTCTTAGAACGAACTCCATCAAGCAGTTTGTGTTGGATGAAGCTGATGAGATGTTGTCCCGTGGTTTCAAAGACCAAATTCATGATGTTTTCAAAATGCTAAACAATGATGTTCAGGTAATACACTTTTTTTGCTTGCAAGTTATGTATCTACTACTAACTGGAAAAAAAACATATTTTTTAATTTGTTTTTCCTCACTAAACCTTTGTTCTTAGCGTCAAAAAAATTCTGATAAGGGTTCATTCTTGATTTTGTTAAAATCACCACATAAACTTGAAAGCTACAAATATTATTAAAAAAAAAAAAAAAATTAATTGCAGTTGAATTTGCTCGTAAAAATATGTTTCTAGTCATTCAAATGGTATTAGTAGTTTCTGAAATATTTAAGGCAATACTTCAAACTTTATGATTGACAGGACAACAAAAAACAAAATTTAATTTAGTAAATTTTAATTTTTCTACATTTTATTTTTTTGAAACAGGTTTTATCTGGTCTTTATCATACTAAATCAAAATGATCTGAATTAAATGAGAACACATTTTAATAATATTTATGTTGAAAATTATTGTTTATCAAGAATCTGTAATGCTTTTCTTTTGGGACAGACAGGACAAATCACAAAATTTGGAAATTATTATTTTGTTTTGCTCTGAAACTGTACATTTTGACTTCTTTCAACTCTAAAAAAAAAGTGGTATTAAAATTTTAGGACAAAAACAAAACAAAATTATGATTGTTTTCCACAAACCAAAACTACACTTTTTTGCACTCGACGCGCATTTGACTAACAACGTTAGCATCATCAGGAGACGATAAACAATGAACTAAATTAATCTATGCTCTATCTTATATACAATCCTTTAGTGGGCAGAGATAACACTAATAATTTGTGATTGATCACGATTTTTAATCCTATCTCCCCTCAACCAAAGAATAAAGTGTACTAAACGGGATGGGTCCTCTATCTTTATTTAAACTATTTCTGGATTTAATGATTTCCATACTTTCATATGCATTCAAGTCTTTTGTTTGGTACACTTTTTAGAAGTTTTAGGTTATCTAATGTGAATCTATGATTGTTTTCAAAAGCATGCTCGCCCACACTTTTCTGTTCTTCCGTATTTTAAGTGTGCTAAGTGTTCTTTAAAACGTGTTTGAATAGAGCGTCTCATTTGGCCAACATATTTTTTGTCACAATCCATGCAACTAATTTCATAAATTCCACTTTTTTAGAGAACTGTTGTTTTATCCTTGGGATTTCCTAGTAAGCTTCTTATTGTGTTACCGGATTGAAATACTAATTTAAGACCGGTGTTATTAAATACTTTTTGTAATCCTTTCGTATAATTAGGATTATAAGGAATTGATACAAATTTTGAGTCGCAGATATCTTTTTGTCTGAAAAAAGTAGAATTCCGAAAGGTCTTTTGAAAAGAAAATTTTAGGGCTTCACATTTTTAAGAAAAACTTGTAAATTGTTAAACCTCTTTGTGTTTTTTAATAAAGTGACACTGGAGTGAAATGACATATGCTATGTTTTCATGGGTATTGAGTTCGTTTTCAAAACTCATTGTATCTTCTTCTTTTATAGAGCATGTTCTTTATCAAGAGCAAGAACACGCTATAAAAAAGAAAAAGATACAATGAGTTTTGAAAACGAACTCAATACCCATGAAAACATAGCAATAGTAGTAAGTCTCAATCTGCCTTCATGCACCAAAATAGGCAATTGTTTTTTCTTAGGTCAGGTCTATTTTTCTTGCAGGTTATTCTGCTGTCTGCCACTATGCCCTCAGATGTACTTGATGTAACTAAATCTTTTATGAGAAATCCAATCAGAATTTTGGTGAAGAAAGAGGAATTAACCCTGGAAGGTATGTACTAATATATTAAAGAATTTCTATTCCTTTTTTCTTGTGTCTTTTTGTTATAAATTTAATGACTCATTTGCGTTTTAGGTATTAAGCAGTTCTTCGTTTATGTAGAAAGGGAGGACTGGAAGTTGGAGACTTTGTGTGACTTGTATGATACCTTATCTATTACTCAGGCTGTAATCTTTTGTAATACTCGTCGCAAGGTCGACTGGTAAGTACCTTAAAATTAATTAAAGCTAACTGCCCTGTGGAATTAATTTTTATAGTCACCCAAAATAATCAACTTACATTTCTTGCAAAGAACCATGCACTAAATACACTGAAAACCGGTCATGGTCAAATTGCTTTATATTGTTGTTGTAGGCATATGAATCCTTTTCAAATAAAAGCAAAAAAAAATGGTCACTTGGGCCATTTGGGAGCTACGGCCCTTTAAAGTCGCCACTGCAGGGCCCCTTTAAAATTCATAGAATGTTAATAAGGGCATATGTAGAAATGTGATACATCAATTCAGGAGTTTTTAGGGATGTCTAATCAAATAATGATATTTTCGTTTAAATATTTTGACGTTGTAAGTGGCAGAATCCAATATGACCACTATAGTTTGTCATTTTTATTAAATATTTTCAAGTTAAAGGGTGTGATATACCTGAGGGATTTTAAATATTGCATTGTCATTTAATTATTTTGACGTATAAGTGTAATAATTTATCAATTCAATTCAATTTATTGTCTAACAGGAAAATCCCATACAAAAGACAATTAAAGTAGTGTGTAAGACCTTAAGGAAATAAAGATATAAAAGTTAAACAGTGTTATAAAAAAAAATCTATAAAAGAAAAACCTATAAGAAACCTATAAACAAGAAACCTTGATAAAACCTGCATTTACAATAGCAAAGTTAGGTAATTAAAGATAAGTTAGATATTATTATTATATAGTAAATACTTAATTTATATAAAATTTAAAATTTCTATCTTACAGTGATGAAATAACAGACACAACTTTCTTTTTAAAGCTGGTAATAGAGCAGTTAAATATATCTAAATCTGTTTTGTTCTGCAGTTGATTAAACCATGAACAGACTCTAGATACAATTTTGGATGCGACCTGGTGTTAATAGGAGGCACATAAAAATTTATATAACTTAAAAGTTCAGGAGAATCCACCCCATTGTTGCATAACTTATATAAGAAAAGATGACTGCTAAGGATGGCACTATGTTTAAGGGATAGAAAGTTAAATCTTTTTAACAAATTTTCATGGTCACTTCCTCTGGGGGGGGGTAAGTAATATCGATTTTAAAGCTTAAGTTTTTTAAAAAACGACGTTGCACGTAT
Source organism: Oxystoma pomonae (assembly GCA_963921995.1). Taxonomy (NCBI): domain Eukaryota; kingdom Metazoa; phylum Arthropoda; class Insecta; order Coleoptera; family Brentidae; genus Oxystoma; species Oxystoma pomonae. The sequence goes on along the minus strand of OY998166.1, from coordinate 83,771,259 downwards.
TCGAGCCTGTCAATGTTTATAGAATAGTTGGGATACCACACCAGAGCGGCATATTGAAGTTTAGATTTTATTAAGCTATTATAAAGTGTTATTAAGTTGTTAGTGTTAGTAAACTCTTTGGTAGCTCTTATAATAAATCCAAGCGACTTCAGTGATGATTTGACAACATCGTCAATATGTTTGTTAAAATTCAATTTCTTGTCAACTATGATACCCAAGTCACGCATATGGTCAACACTAGGAAGAGTTATATTTTTGAGTTTATAATTAAAATTAATTGTTTGGTGTAGATTGGATATTGACATAGTTTTACACTTAGATATGTTTAAGGGCAATTTATTTTCATTACACCAAGCAGATATTAAGTGAATGTCATTTTGCAATACATAGCAGTCCTCTATGCTGTTAATAATTTTATAAAGTTTGAGGTCGTCAGCAAACAAAAGGCACTCATATTTAATGTTTTTAATTATGTTGTTGCCAAAAACCTCAAAAATGAAAGGGGCAAGATTGCTACCTTGGGGAGCTCCACTTGATGCTGAATAATAGTAAGACCTGTAACCATTGTATTCAACATATTGTGTCCGACCACAAAGGTAGGATGCAAAGAGTTTTATAAGGTTGGGATGAAACCCAATTTGATGCATTTTTGTAGTGATAAGGCCATGATCCAACTTGTCGAAGGCCTCAGAAAAATCTGTGGATACTACATCAAGCTGATTTCTAGTGTTGATGACATTGTAGACTTTCTCAAGGAAATAAGTAAGATTTAATGTTGTTGATCTTTTGTTAAAAAAACCGTGTCTCTTAGTTGAAATTGAGTTTTTAACCTGATTGAATAAATTATTATAAAGACAGATCTCGAAGGCCTTTGAGAAGTTGGACAAAATGGATATTGGTCGTTAATTGACAACCTGATTTATAGCACCACCTTTGAAGACAGGACAAATTTTTGTTGTTTTCCATTCTTCAGGAAAAATATTAGATTCAATAGCTTTATTAAATATGTACTGCAGGGGCTCAGCTAAACATTGAGCACAGTCTCTCAGTAAAAAAGAGGGAATTTGATCATGACCAGCTGTGTGAGTATTTTTTAATTTATTGAGAGCCTGCAGCACCTTGGAATGATTAATGAAACCTATTTTGATGTTTTAGGAGTTAGTTTGATTTGAAAGATTGGAAGAAAATTGGCTTGATTCTTCATAAACATTTTTGAAAAAATCTGCAAAAGTATTAACAATACTCTGGCGAATCTACCGATGATGGACCATAAGACATTGAATTAGGAATACAAGTTTTATTTCGCTTTTGTCGTACAAATTTCCAAAACTGTTTGGGATTGTTTTTTATTGAAGATTCAGTGTTGCCAATGAAAGATTTATATGCTAAATCTATTTTAATTTTTATAATGCGTCTAAGCCTGGAGTAGGCTCCATAATCACTCCCAGACTGGGATTTTTTGTATTTAGTATGAAGGCTTCTTTAATTCTATGTTCCTAATTATATCTTTATTGTACCAAGTGGGGTAAGAGAATTTGTTTATTGTGCAAAAAGTAGGCACAGTTTGGTCTAAAATATCATATACAGTATGGTAAAACATGTTCACCACTACATCTACATTGGTTTGATCTTTTAAGAAGGTTCAATTTATAGTGGAGAGCATTTGATACATTAATGGATAGTTTGCTTTTTGAAATTGTATTTTTTGTTGATTGAGTTGGTAGGAAATTCAAAAGGGATGGATTTATCAGAGGACAAATCAAGTGATAAATTTAAAGTGGGGTGAGCAGTATCTTCTGAAACTAGAGGAAAATGATCCCTGGTCACAATGCAGTTCACATTGGCAACAACTAGATCCAGTAGATTGTGACTAGAATTAGTAACTTGATTGAATTGAGTATAGTCGCAAAAAGCAAGAAAATCAATGAGCTTATTATTTATGCTTATGCTGCTAGTTATATTAAGGTGGTGAAGAACAATTAACAGTTAAAACTTGTAACAACAGCAATAATGTGAATTGTCCGCCATCTTAGATTATTACACCTACACTTCAAAATAATTAAATGACAAAGCAATTTTCCTATTTGGCGTTCATTAAAATCCCTCATCTATATTACATCCCTTAACTCAAAAATATTTAAATTAAAATGTCTTAAACTATAGCGGCCATATTAGATTATGTCACTTAAATGTCAAAATATTTAAATGAAAATATCACTCGATTAGACATACCTAAAAATTTCTTAATTGATATATCACATTCCTACATACACCCTTTTTGACTTTCTGTGAATTTTAAAGGTGCCCTGCAGTGGCGACTTTAAAGAGCCGTAGCACCCAAACGGTCCGACTGACACCCATAGACTACCAAAGATAAATGTCCTGCAGTTAATTTGACAAAGTCTTTCTAATAATATAAAAAGATTTTAAAAGCACTTTTCCTTTTATTTTGACTTTAGTATGAAATGAAAACAAACCACTTTGCTACCAATATTATTTCATTTTATTCAAGTTATTATCAGCTTATGAAACAAATAAATGAATATTTTATTGCCAATAAGATTGCAATGATTGTCTTCTATCTTTCTCTTTTGCATGGTTGTTCATTTTTAAATTCTTATCAAAAATAACTGAATGATTTTTGAAAATTTGAATGTTTTTTTCAATAGAAACATCTTTCTTGCAGATTCCAAACCAAAATTTTTTTAAAAATTGCAGCATTATTTTTATTTTTCTCTGGATGAGTTTATTTCTTTTTATATTTCCCTGCCGTCCATAAATTACATAACATCCTTTTTGGCAATTGTTTACCCCTCTCTCCCCCCATGTAACACTTCCGTGAAACCCCTGAAATTATCTAACCCCTTGTCACCCCCCCCCCCTGGAGGACAAAAAATAGTTGGCAACCAAAAAAAAAACGCTGACAACCAAAAAAAAATTGGTGCTAGAAAGCATGTATAGTCTACCATATAATCAATTATTTTATGTTGAAAGGAAATGAAAATATTTGGAAAACTGTAGCTTTGAACCTTATATCAAAATTTTTGGGTAATATTTAAGAAAACCAAAAAAATAACTTGGAAACTAAAGCTCCCAAGAATTTGGACTTTAACAAAATTTGTAGTCCATATTCATGGAAACTTAAATCTGAACACTGTATATTGCTACTTGCTTTTGTTCCAAAGTTATAATTTTTTAAAATATTTTATCCCCCTTCAACCCCCCACCTCCCTAACCAAAAGTTAATCAGTTCATGGTCAGCCGATAGAGGAAAAAAACTAGGATTTCTTTTTTCTAAAACCCTGAGCACCTTGCTTTCTCACCATTTCTATTTCATTGAATTTGAGAGAAATACATAGTTCAAGGGTTGTAATATCGCTGATCTGTTCCATTGTTCAGTCAAGGTCATTTGGCGGGTTTACTGGCGTTTAATGGTAATTACCAAAATGATAGCAGTGGTGCTAAAAACTATTTCCCTAGATTGTAATTTAGGAATCCTTTTTCCATCTTAAGCTTTAGACAAGATACACAATATATGTAAGTTCTGATATATTTTCATGATCAAACTATGATAATGGGGAGTTTTTGGGCCAACCTGGGGCAAACTAAAATAGGATCAAATTTGGCAGTAGTTATGCTTATTTTTTTACAGATAAAGATAACAATAGGCATACTTTTGAGAGATTTTTGGCTTGCCAAGAATGTTAAAAATATTGGGCTGTCAATTAATTTATCTGATAATAGCAAGCTTTATTTTTTCTTATGTAACACTTGACGCAAACTTTCAAAAAATCTTGTCAAAAATCAAAATAAAACATTAAAATTAGAGGTTAGATTTAAAACAATGGGTTTTTGGATAGCTCTTTCAGATCTATATGGACAGATATTTGATATTGCCTTCAAAAAATATTGTCAAAAATCAAAGCATCAATATTAGAGAAAACAAAATGGTTTTTTTGGATGGCACTATCAAGTCAATAGATATTTTTTGGTTGAGCCAAAAAACGCCCGACAACTAACGTTATTTGACATTGTTGACATTTGAACGTCATATATGCTTAAGGGCTGCCGTGAAGCGCCGCAAACGTACGAACGGTTAACATAAGAATTCTGACGTAGCTTTCATTAAATTCCGCGCCCATTTCCGACAGGGTGGCATTGTGCTCAGTATACCCAAGACATACCCAAGCGTGTTTTTCTGTCTTTTTTTTTATGAATATTTGAAGAGATACCTGCTAAATTTGGGTAGTTTTGATACTTCCTCAGAACTTAATTAAGAAGGTATAAATTTTAGCTTGGAATGGAAAACTAATTCAAGGTTAAAAGTGGTCAGGGAAACCTGGAAAAGTCAGGGAATTTAAAAAGTGACCTGGAAAAGTCAGGGAATGGGTCCTAAGTTATGGAAATCAGGGAATTTGTACAGTTTGGTTTTTATCTTTTATGCTTTCCTCACTCGTTCCTCATATAATGCCAAATATCCAGTATTTTCTCTTTTGTTCTTCAATGTTTATTTTTGTTTTTCTAGATTTTGTTAAAACATGAAAAATATCATAACTTTCAAGAAATTTCCTTTTTAAATTGCAAAAATTTTTGCCTGCGGGGCTATAACATCATTAGTTATACTTTTAGTTTAATTCAATAGCCAAAATAAGCTGCGACCGCCCCTGAATAATATTTCGTAAAAACTTTAAAAATATCAACATTTTGAAAGAATTTACTGGATATTGCAAAAAAAAATTGCTTGCGGCGCGATAACATCATTAACGTGTAAAAAAATGACATTTTCCGTATACTTTTCTCAATTTTTTTTTTCTATAGTACATTTATGACATAATTTTGGCAACAAATCCAGAATTGACACTGGATCCCAACCCACTTTTTTTCAATACGTAAACTTTTGTGTCCTGCTTAATTGAAAAAAATTTAAAAATTTTCAGGACGTAAACATTTTTAATGGGCTTATTGGAACTTGTAAAACAACCTGGATTTTTTTTTATTTTTGGTCAGGGAAAACCTGAAAAAATCAGGGAATTCCAAATTGAAAATCAGTTTCAACCCTGTAATTTTATTTTCAAAATTAAAAACAAAAACCAGTAAAGTATCCCAAATGTCAAATAACCGAACCGTCAACGTCAAACCTGTACCAAAAAGGCTATTTTGAACTGTCTACCATTTTTTGCCAAGTTATTGGGCTGTAAATTGGCACGAACAAAAACTATCTATTTTGGATAGATAGATAGATCTTTATTAGCTTGACACTATGCACAATAGTTATTGCATAACCTTGCTCTACTATAGCGTCGTCACACATTAAAAGAAAATTACAATAATTGTATAGAGGCAAAACATTATAAAACTAATTAAAGATATACACTTACTGCACTAGGCATAGGTAAATTCTTAAAAATGTGAAATACTAATACTTTTAACTAAAACATTAATACATCATTAAAGGCATTTTGATACAAGTACAAATTAATTAATTAATTACTTTTAAAACTGGGAATTAAAATACCTTTGAAACAAGGTATCACTCGACCCCCCTTTCTATTTAAAATTCTAAAGTAGTTAGTGATCTTATAGACTTACGTCAATATGACGCTTATAAAAAATTCGTCAAAAAGTAGCAAAAGTATCATCATTAAACATCGTTTTTATTTGAGGTCGATACCTCAATCCGTTCAAGAGTTAGAAGGGGGGGACTTTTTACGTCCGCACTGTATATGTAAGGAAGGCAAAGTACAAAATGTAGTTAGTGATCTTATAGACTTACGTCCATATGACGCTTATAAAAAATTCGTCAAAAAGTAGCAAAAGTGTTATCAATAAACATCGTTTTTATTTGAGGTCGATACCTCAATCCGTTCAAGTACAAAGAGTGATAAGCCATTAAAAGAGTGTTCTCAGGTGCAATTTTATTTAATGATCTCATAATGAATATCCTAGTGGCTAGCTTTTTTGAAATATACTCTATATGGGTAACATAAGATAGGTTTTTGCCAGTGGCGGCTCGTTATTAAAGGGCTCTGGGGCGCCGCCCTCCCTGCAATTATTTCAAAACAAAACAATCCAAAAATACTTTACTTAAAACACCAACAACACAATTTATGTTGTCAATTAATTAAAATAATTGGAACCAAGCATAGCCATATTATTCCAATGGGCGAGTTATACTACAGCTTACCTTTCCTTACACTGTGGTTATACCGATCATTTTCTATTCGTTACAAGCGCGGGCGGCTTGATATCCGTCCTGATGCAACTACTGCTACTCAAGTCGGCTGCCACGACTACGGAGGCGTGGCTTAACCTTCACATTGCGCAACAAGCTGCAAATCTGGGCTCCAGATTTTCCGCCCAATAGTTAATAGTTCGCTTTTGTTTTCGATTCATTGATTTTGAAATTTACGTTTTGATTAATTATAAAGTTTAGACATTTCGTCTAATATGAAGGTCAGTTATTTACAGAAGCCATAGTATTTAAAGCCAGCGCCCCCCCTGAGTTGCTAGTCACGAGCGGTCACTGGATTTTGTTCAAAAATAGCTGTCAAATTACATTATTTTTGGATATCACGGGCAACGCCGCGTGTCGACCGTTAATGGGAACATGTATTAGATAGTTTTTGGTCGTTCCCAAAACGGCCGTGTGACACTGTGAACATTGGTACGTCATATATCGTTAAGCGCTGCCGTGAAACGCCGCAAACGTACTCACGGTTAACATAAGAATTTTCACGTATGACGTATTTAACAAAAGAGATATAAATTTTGTTTTGAAATGGACAACCCCATCCGAAGTTATCGGGCTATAAATTGGCATGACCAAAAACTTTCTAATACCATTTTGTTTTTAGGTTGACCGAAAACATGCACAAACGCGACTTTACCGTGTCGGCCATGCACGGCGACATGGAACAGCGCGAGCGTGACGTCATTATGAGGCAGTTCAGGACCGGATCTTCAAGAGTTTTAATTACCACTGATCTGTTGGCCAGAGGTATCGATGTACAGCAAGTCTCCTTAGTTATTAATTACGATCTACCTTCTAATAGGGAAAATTATATTCATAGGTAAGTTCCTCAAGTTTGATGTTGTACCCATTGCCCTAAAAGACTGTATTTCAAAATTTTTATTTGTAAATAGGACATATGGTCATAAAGTTACCTACGGAACAGAGGCGCAGAGCCGCTTTTCGCGAGGATTCGCGCAGGAGCCTGCGATCCACTTCGGTCCACTTTGAGCATCTGTTCAGTAGGTATATTACTCTATGATATGGCATATGTACATCTGCACAAAAGATTTTTCTCTCAATTTTAACGAAAAATGTATTTAGAATTAATCAAAGACACAATTATTTTTTGGTGGGGATGGATTTGGCAAACAGTTAAAAACCAAATTTATCCTACCTGTTAGCTTCAAATTCTGGTCTGTACTATTAGTTAGCTGAATTGACCCATTCAAATAAATTCCTTTTTTTCCTGTATGAAGTAGCTGTTCTGTATGAAGCAGCTGTTTTTTCTGTATGGGGTAGATTGAAAGCAGAGTTTAGCCAGAATTAACCCGTTTGTCCCTAAAGCTATTTTTTATATTCTTCTATCTTTTTCTTTCCAATAGGTAGTGTAAAAAAGAAACAGTTAACAATTATAATTTATAGTACCTGTAAATAAAGTGAGTTAACAGTACTTCAGCATCATCTGAAAATTTCTTATGTTAATAAAGTTTTATAAAAGCTCTTTTTTAACTTTCTGAAAACAGTTTTATTTCTCAACACTTCAATTTGAGATCATTTTTAAAAGGTTTTTCATATCAATAGAGCAAAAAATCTTAAATTTTTCTTGAAAAAACTTCCAAGATTAAAAAAGCAAAAAATCTGAACATACCTTGCATATAATTTACTATGTGGTCACACAAATTTTTAGTTTTTCTTATTTATTTTTGCCACAGACATAGAAACCACTGAGCAAAGAGCAAATAAAACACGAGACACAAATGTTTACACTATTTTCCTGTTTGTTAAAATCTTAGTTGTTCATATTTTATTAACATGTGACCACATACAAAGTGTAGAGTCTGGGTTAGGTTGGGTTCAGATTTTCTTTTTGGCATCTCTTCTCCTTTATGACACATTTCCCCATTGACAAGCATGGGGACATGCGCCATACAGAAGGCTTATGAACTGATTTTGCAACCTGTTCAGTTTCTTTAATGCAATCCTTTTCTTGCAATGTCTTTTGAATGACCTATCACCCACCAAAATCAGCAAAGAAATAAAAAAGTATGTTTATGTCAAAGTCCATTCTTAATACACCGCAAGTTTTTTGCAATTTTGGAGTAACCATCCTGAGATTAATCATTTTTGAAATATCACAGAAAAATAGTCACTACCATAATGGCAAGAATAAAATAATTTATTTTTTAAGCTTCTAACTCAAATAAATTAAATGTACTCTGAAGCCAGCCATTTCATTTCCAATAACATTTGATATATATATATATATATATATATTTATTTATTTATTTATATTTATTCTCTTTTTCAGAATTGGTAGAGGTGGCCGTTTTGGTCGTAAAGGCGTTGCCATAAATTTCGTGACGGAAGACGACAAAAGGACGCTTCACGACATTGAGCAGTTTTATAATACGAAAATCGACGAGATGCCCATGAATGTGGCCGATCTTATTTAAAATTTTATCCGAGTGTTCGAGTGCGACGGGCGACGTTTCCTGAAGTTTCATTTGGTGTGAGTATTAGCTGTGCGAATAATCTTATTGCGAATATTGTGCGCCATCTCGTCTCTTTCGGGCAGCGACGTGTTTTTGCTCTCCTCAATCACATAAACTCTTTTACCAAGTGTATTTGATATATTTATAAATTTAATCCCCCTTTTTCTACATTTTAGTAAATTAATTTTATGTATAGTTCTAGACAGTAATTTAAAGTAAGCCTTTAATGGGAACCCTTGTCGGGGCCCCCTATGCGGGGCCCTCGGTTCGATTTTGTCTCTCAAGTGGTTTCTTTTTGGGCGGTTTTTTGACGGGCGTACGCCTAAGAAAAGATTTAGTTGGTTTTTGGAAAGGTTATTTTAATCATAGAAGATGTAAGAGGAAAAATGTCCTCCTGTTTAGTATTTTGTATTATACTATTCAAATAAAATTTTACAAAAAAATTTTGGCCGTTTTCTTACTGCGTCTAAAGGATTGTGTTTAGCGTCACCACAATTTTTACACCAACTACAATAACTATGTTGTAAAAAAAACATGTAGGTATATTCAACAAAAATTAAGTAAGTAGGTACCAATCTAGAGTTAGTTTTTTGGAAGTTGTTGGCGATAGTTTTCTTGTCTTCATATTTTGTTTTTTAATAGTTCGAGTCTTAATTTAAAATTCTTTAGATGCAGTACATCAATTTTTAAAATATGTACATACATACCATAAAGGTTTGGAATTCTTTGTACATACCACCACTTTCCAGGACTCAACAAATCGTGTCAACGTTTATTTGGGTTTTTGATTATCTGCGGGAAAAAATTGGTGTAAACTGCATTTAAAGGAGTGTAGGTTATTTTCTGTTCTGGTTAGACAGTTAGTTTTTGATCATGATTTTTTTATTTTATTTCAGGGTTCATCTGTGGCGCCTGGTTTTTGGAAATAAAGATCAAAATTCCATTGTGTTTTCCATAATTTGTTGCGTTTTTTTTTTGTTGTTTTATCCCAACAACTTTCATTTAATTTGTTTCCGTTTCAGTGGCATAGTTAAATTATTTATTTTTGTACTTTTAAGCACAAATAAACCTATTTTTTATGATTTTATATCGGTATTTAGAGTTACCACAGAGTGACATATGACATTTTTCTAAATTTGACATTATTTTTCATTAAATGATGAAAAACCACTGTAGTCACTAGTCACTTAAGGCTGAAAAGTAATTAATTCAATAAAAACAAAACGAAAGGGGTTTTCCACTATTTGTAGTATGATTTTGTGCAAAACCTCAAACAGGTCAAAATTTGGTTTTTGAGAAATCCCGGGATCCGTCGAGTTTCTTTCCGTTATCATTCCATTTTATCTTCTAGAATGTATTCCGGCGAGGGAAAAGGATGTACCTGTACATTTTGAGCTAAGTAACCGCTCGATTTTTAACATTATTGTATAGGCATTTAAAAGACCTTCAAAATAAGGTATCACTTGACCCACTTTTCCTATTTAAATTTTGGTGGTGAAATTCATCCCTCAGAAGGTTGTGTCCTATGAAAATTCCATTATAGCCCACAAGCGTCCTCTTTGAATAACAAATTGACGTGTTCGATGTTTTGTTCGAAATCCTACTCCAAATATTCAAAAATGCATCTGTTTCGTTTACGTTGTTACACCCTGTATAAAGACGAATATCGCAATAACAATGGACAGAAAAATCGGATAGAATATAACTAAACGTAACTAAAATTTGTCTTGGTATTTGAAACTATATATTAGACACTTAAAGTTAATTTTTGGGTTTATCGGCATTCTTATCCTTATCTCTATCGAGTCGACCTATCGAGCAGGCGTACTTTGAAACTAATGGCGAATGCGTGACCGCTCCAGCTGATCAAATGCGTCAAAACATTGTTTCGTATGCAGGAACAGTCGTAACGTTACGACTCCCTTATCGTACCTAACGAAGGTTTCGTCCATTTAATTAGCTGGAGCTGTCACGCATTCGCCATGATTTTAAAAGTGCTCCTGCTTGATTGTTCGACTCGATAGAGATAAGGATACAAATGCTGATAAAACTGAAAATTTACTTTAGTGTCTAATAATTAGGAGAGTAGATTTTAGCTTAAGAGTAGTGATTTTTTTTTTCTGTCAGTGACCTTAGCTCAGGAAATATCGAAGTGACATTCAAAACGGGTCATGTGATATCCGTATTTTTGGAGTCAAATAAACATCAGAATTGGCGGAACTTTGAATGGAAGGCACATTTTGTAAAAACTACGACACGGCTCGGAGCACTTGTGATCTTTTGCTGAAAAAACGGTAATATTAAATATAATAAATATTAATTAATATTAAGTCGTGTCTTAGTTTTTACAAAATGTGCCTTCCATTCAAAGTTCAGCCAATTCTGACGTTTATTTGACACTGACAATCACAGTAGCATTTAGCTTCTGTGTTTAATGGTCAGTCGCCATATTGAAATTGTTCTGGAGAATGAGTTGGGGTGACCTTTTTTTTACTACGTCCTGTTTTGCTTTTGTGAATTGATTTTAAAACGTTCTTTTTCAATGTTGGGGATTTTAAATCTGCCCTTTTTGATACCCGTTTACCAATCAGCAAACCTAAGACTTAATTTTCCTAAAAAAAAATGTGTCCGTTTTGTGGAAATTAAAAAATTTATGATGCTCTGATCACTAAAAATACAACAGGGGATTTTTAAAAATGTTCTTGTTCTAAACGCCCTTGTCGGAATATACCTATCGCTAAAATATAAAAATTGGAGCTACAGCCTTTCTTAAATTACCTCATGGTACCCCAAATAATTTTTTATTATTTTCAATTCTGGAAAGGAACTGGAGATGGGAGGTAAATTCGAAAGGTAGTGCTACTTTGTGTGTAAGAATTATATTATGTACAGTTTCATCACTGTGGGGGGGGGGGTTTCATCACTTAATTAACTACCTGCCTATGGCAAATTTTTGAACTGGTGGGAGGGGAGAGGGGCAGTTTAATAAATAGGTATTGAATTAGTGTATAGGAAACCAAAATAGTTATTTTTAAGAGCAAGTCTCATTTACAGATTTTTAAAAAAATGAACGCTTAAATGCATGCAACATGCTATTTTTTACGCGTTTGAAATGTTGTTGTTTTTTGTAAAATATTTTTGAAAAAAGTAGATCAGGTTAGATGCCTAGGAGTAGGTTGAGGTGGTAATTTTAAGAAAAATTATACTAAGAATGCCATTTATTTCACGTTTTAAATGCTGGTGAGAAAAATCCCTTGAAATTAAACTAAAATTGTAACAATTAGTGACGTCATAGCACCGCAGGCAAAATTTTTAAAATTTAAGACCATGCCAAACACACGTCACAAGCCGGAGTAAAGAGTCAAAAAAAGTCAGTGGCGGTCCCAGCCATTTGAAAAGGGAGGGGGGGGGGTGATACGAAAAAAAAACTAGAATAAAAGCATAGCTTTTATGAGGAACATATCAATATATAGGTACAACCAAAACTTAGTAACTACAAGCGCAGATTTTCAAATCTATTTTAAGTTGTTTATTTCATACACTTTTTGTTTTAAAACATGTTTAAATGCGCCGAAAATTTGAGAAAATTACATAAAAAATGCAATTTTGGAATCAAATTAAACTAAAATCGTAAATATCAACGTATCATAGTGCCGCAGGCGAAAATTGCACTAAAAAGTGCATTTTTTTATTTAAAATTAAACTAAAACTGTAAATATATCAATGTTTTCAACGCGCAGCAGGCGAAAATTTTTAGAAATGTGATATTACAAATGCCATCGTTAACACAAAATTAAAGTAATATCGTAAATATCAAAGGTCATAGTGTTTATAGGTATTTATATTTTCAATCTTCTGAGGCAGGGGAAGCTTCTTACTGACAAACATTCAAGTATGTTTTTATCAACGGAAATATATCGCCACACTTGTTCATTGCCTCAAAAACGTTATCATATATGTTTTGATTTAAGCTTTTGCCTACTACTCCCAATAAAAGTTCAAGAATTTGTGTTTTGTACCTATTAATCAAACAGTTTATAGTATTTGGAAACGACATTAGTTAATTTTGCCCTGATTTTGGCTTCACGTTGTATAAAACTTGGTATGAATATATTCGAATCAAAAATACGAGTATCGCTAATGAACCTTGATTTTATGTCCGAAATGATTTTGTCTAAAACTTATTTATAAATTGAAACTATAATACGCTTCTGTGTATTTCTAATATCATGGTTTTTGCCTGTTTCAAACTGTCGCAAAATATGGTGGAGGGATTCTAGAATGTCTTTAAAGGAACGTTCTGGCAGTTTCTCGTTTTTTTCTCCAAATACTTCAGGGTTACCACTAGCATCTTTGTTGTCTGTTTTGTTTCTAGAGCAAGGGGGGGCGGTCGCCCCACCCCGCCCCCTCCCTGGGACCGCCACTGAAAAAGTGGGGGAGCTTTAGCTCTCCCTGGGGTCCTACGCCACTGAGTTAAGGCAGGTAAGTTATATAAACAACACTCTTAAATCTGTCCTATGAAGAAAATGCTGAAATTAAAATCAATTATTCAGTGGTTTAAAGAAATTAGGAAATTTGACCAAAAAACCATCAAGGTCAGGGAAAATCTGTAACGTCACCTAGATGAAATTGAATTTTTTTAATAAAATAATCAGGAAAAAAAATGTTGGCAAAATAATTTTTGTGGTCATAAAAAATCAGAAAATTCAATTAGTACCTACACAGTATTTTCGTTTCCCTACTCGCGTGCGGTGAAGTGCATTTTACAACACGTGCGGTAAAGTTAATGTTATAGCACTGTGCGGTAAAGTTCGGTCAACTGCCGTTGCGTGCGGTAAAGTATCACTTTCCGCACTTGTTCGGTAAATATTTCCAAAGTGCAAAACGTTTCCCGAACACTGGTAAAATCAACGCCAAACCTTTTCTAGAACGATAACAAAACTAAAAAATACTTCAACATGTTTCTTTTTTGGTGAATGCGTTAGAAGACATCAATTTCAGGGTTACATTTTATGCACACAAGCACGAAATTATCCAATTTGGTTACCTATAATGGATTAGGGGTTTTACCATGGTAGTAATAATTGTTTGAAGAAAATTAAATCTACACAGTTATCTAAAAATAATTTTTTTATTTGCTCAGCGCTTTTTAAATAAAAGTGACTAATCTTTTTGAAAATTTAAAAAAACCGCCAAACCTGATCTTGTCATGTCGGTAAGACAGGAAACCATTATTAAAATTTTACTGCGCATGCGTTTCAACCTGATCGATTTGGTTTGTGATTGAAAGTGAAGTGAGTTCAGATGAAGTTAACATAGATTTGTCCTTGTCTTATATGTGGGGTGGTGCACAATTATCTGGCTGAGTCAGTTTGTGGAGGATTAACGATTAGGTTATAGTCAGTCTGAGCGCCTCGATCTGTCAAAAACCACAAAACTGGCTTCCGTTCCTGCCAGACAAGTGTATTCGGCTTTCGCTGGTCATAAGGTGACAACTGTTCGTAATTTTTTTTATTATAAATCTAGTGTTTAGCTCGCGCGTGCCGCGTTTCCAAAAACTTTATCGTCAATCATGAGCTGGCAGGATTACGTAGATAAACAGCTATTGGCTTCCCGTTGTGTCACAAAAGCAGCCATCGCAGGCCACGATGGAAATGTATGGGCAAAATCAGAAAATTTCGACGTAAGTTCACGCCTAATATCAAATATCTTTATTTTTCTGCTTATAGTGAATCTCCTCTCTTTCACCCTTTTCAGTATTTCAACTTTTTTCTTATCTTGATGGATTGACCGGTTCCAGAACAAAAGAAAAAAGTTCAGGGGCTTGGTCACTTCATTCAAACCAAATCCCCGGTTTTCGTTTTAGAAAGGTTTTTTAATCCGAACTGCCTTCAAGATAACGACTTTCTTGTGTCAGTTTAGATAACAAAATTTGCCAAATTTTGAGAATTTTCGGTTTTTACATGGCAGAAAATCCGCCGGCTAAATACAAGATGGCTGCCGAACCATAAGGCGACGTGTAAAATTTGCTCAGCAGCCTCTTTGTCATGCTTTCAACATTCACAAGTGCCCAGCCCAAATTTTTTGCAAATCACTGATTTAATTTATTATTTTATATTTATTTAGATAAGAAAATGTATTTAGATGCAGAAACCTTATCTTGTCAGTGTAAGATCTATTTTTTACCAAAAGGATGTCTGCAAAAATTCTAGTACATTTTTTATAATTGCACAATGTAAGTACAACGGTTTCATTAAAAACCAGTTTGATTTTCTGATCCACTAGAGTGCCTAGTTTCTAATCATAGCCAAATCTGGTGATTTGTGTCGAGCACAATAAATACATTTTCTATATTAAAAAACACTAGTTTTTATCCTTGTTCAATGACTCATCTTCGCAATTATGTGCTAAATATCTATTTTAAATGAACTATGTTTGAAATAACCATCACATACCAGGGGGGGTTCCACCCTCTTATCAATGGAATTCATTGAGCAAAATGTCAAGAGGGTTGGTGAACATTTCTGGAGTGGAAAGTGGTATTGATCCCGACAACGTCCGTTTTCACGTCGGGAATAAGAGAAGGCACAGGGCTGTAGACAACATTTTTGAAGGCACCTACACATTGTAAATTTTTCGAAATTTTCCAATGGAACTGTTCTATGGTACTCATTCTTGTATAATCTTTTGTGCTAAATTTGTAGTTACTGGAATTTTTACGAAAGTGTTTTTGCAAAAATAGGTTCAAAGCATAAAAGAAAATTTAACCAGAGATTTAAACCTGAAAAAACTATGATATATGTAGGCAGATAAATAAATTCTTCCAGTCTTTAACAACTAGAGTAAAGGGAAAAATAAAAGATGAGGAAAAGCAGAGGAAAACTTTATTCTTTTTTTGTTTTCGAAATTAATGTTTCATTAATCATCATCATAATCCTCCATTCCATGAATTTGTCAACCACAGGTTAAATCCATTTATTTAATTTATTTTAAATAAAAACTCACTATAGTAGTAAGTATCAAGTTTATATATTATCCACAAACAACCCCTTCTCTTAATTATTTAAGTCATAAAAGTCCTTTTAGTTTGCATCTTGGCCAACAAAAGCCAAAAATTAAGATTGGCAGTGGAAAAACAATAAAAAACAATTAATTTTAAGAGGTGACAATTTGACAGTTGTTTTACAGAGGCCATTAATTTTTATTTCTGTCCTGGACTTGCGGGGCAGTGGTGTGGTAAGGGACTTTGGAGCTGTAATGTTTGTTCTTTTTTTTTAAATCTATCCCCTCCTTTTTTTTTACTACGCCACTGCCTTGGTGTGCTGTGAATTTTTTTTCCTTGTTTTTTGGTGTGTTGATATGTAGTCCTAATTTCATTTAAAAGTATAAAATTAAATTTAAACACTCAATTTAAATTTTTCTTTTACAAAAATAAGCAAAATATCCATGTAACCCAATAGGCGTTTTTGAATAAATGCCAGGAAATATTGGAACTTTTTGGCAGAGGTTAGAGATGTTTCAGAACATAAAATTTGTCCACACTCTGAAATATTTTCAAGTTAATGTATTTAATTTACTTTTTTTCATATTTTTGTGACCTACGATCCCACCTGCTATTTTTGGAAATTCTCTAATCATTATTAAAAACAGCCAATCCTCAACATTGTTGTTGTTAATCTTGTTTAAAAAAATTAATGACTGTGTCGAAAATTTATCACTCCTTATCATCTGATGTTTTTATCCCATTTCACATTTTGAAATTATAAGATGTTGGTTTATCCTTGTTTATATTATGCTCCCAGGAACCACTCCAAGGAATGTCAAAAAACTGATTAAAAAACGGGTGCTGCTTGGTGTGCGCAAATCCCGGCTCCTATTTCTTCTAAAATTAACAGGTCAAAAATAACTCAGACAAAACGGAATTTTCCTGACCTGTTATTTAGCTTTTTATTTTTTATTTATTAGCAAAAAAACTCTGACTCGCTTCATACTGCTCATTTTTTTAATTGTTTATTGGTTGGTGTAATCCCAGCAAACACATTGGACGCGGGCCGATGTCGGACGTACGTCATTCGCCGCACCGACATCAGACCATCAGCATTTTTGGCGGCCCCATGCCGATCGACGTGCGTTCGCAGATGAATTGAAATGGCAAAATCCATATCCGGGAAGTGCGAAAAATAAAAAATCTAATAGCAGCAGTAGTAGTATTCATATAAGTAATATGCATTTGTATTCACAATCGAAATTTAAGCCACACTTAAGTATCCCTAACCACTAACATGGAATAGCACACCTTATATACACATGCATATTTAATAGAAAATTATACTTAAGTAGATATTTTGCATGAGACAGGGTGAGAGGAATGTTACTCACTTATTTTATTTGATATATGGTTAGTTTGCGTGCGTCGCACGTTGTGCCCGACACAGATTTAACCCATGAATTTTATTTTATATCTACATTATCTTTGATTAATTAAACAAGAAGAATTAAAATCTTCAGTGGAGCTGTTTTTAAGAAATACTATTTTGTTAGAGAATGTAAAAAAATCAGGTATCTGATGGTGTTATTACACTAAAATGTAAAACATCAAACATTCTTAAAGTATTTTTTTATATAAATTTCAATTTTAGAAAGAAGAGGCATAGTCAATTCTTATATTGAACACAAAAGTACTTTTATTATAACTTAAAAAATTTTTTCTTATATTGAACACAAAAGTACTTTTATTATAACTTAAAATTTTTTAGTAAGCAATTGGTCAAAATATGAGACTAAAATAATTATCTAACAATAAAATGAATAGGCAACAATTTATTTTACATATTTAAATCGTTTGTAATTTTTTATAACATAATATAAATTTATTAGACTAGTGTAATAGAAACTTAATATAAGAAATTATATACTAGATAAAAACGATATTATTTTATAGGCTATTGTGGGCACATGTGGCACGAAAAAAAACATTGTGCTTAAAAGTATCACCTGCACTAGTTAGGCAACTAACTATCTGGAGAACATTTAAAAAATTAATCTTAAATTAAATTTTTATGTTATTTCTTTACATCAATATTTTCACAACAACAAAATATTTGACGAGTCTGGAAACAAAGACCAAACCTTTTTACATTTATAAATAATGAGCCGCTTCTGGTCACTGGTAAACGTAACGTGGTATTGCCTGGAACAGCGTTGCCAGTGGAAGAGAAAATGGAAAATCTAACGACCGACGTTTCAAAGTGATTTCTGAATGATTTGATGGGTCTATTTTAGTTGAATGTGTTTGGTTTTTCAAATGCATATTTTTTTAAACTTATGTAGTGGAGTAACAAAAATTAGAAGTCAATTTCTCAAAAACGGCTCCGCCGGACATTTTAATTGTTTTCGTTAAATTAATTATATAGGTCATCTAGATATAAAATAGTAGAGCGGCTTAGTGCATTTCGACTGCACTTAAATGATGATGGTTGCCAATGTATATTTTTTGACACTGGGTTGACTCCTCACTATTAAAATATATCTTGGGATCCCCCCTCGGTCGTGCTCCCTCCACCCCCCTTTAAACCCCTTAAAATTAATTCCTCAATATCTTAGCAACCACCAGAGATAGAAGAAAAATTTTTTCACTGTTGTTTGTGCATTATATTCCATATCTTAAAAACTAAACAATATATTTTTTTTTAAAGTATATTTTCAAAAAAACAAATTTTAAATTTTTGTCTGTATTGTCTAACCCAGACCAGATACGAAAAAGATGTCTTAATAAATATTTTTCCACCATTTTTGCTCTTTTTAAAAAGGTATATATATAATATATCTATGGGATTTTTTTAATCCCACCACAATAGCACCATTTGATTTAAAAAGGGTGAAAATAATGCCCATATATCTCTAGAAATAAACATCAATTTTATCATTTTAACAAAGAAGCATGTACAATTTAAACAAAATTAAGAAATTTTCTTATTTCCAATAGGAACCTAATAAGTATTTCATTTAAAAAAATCACATTATAATGTCAATTATCTTCTTCATTAATAATTTCTTCATGTTGGTTTTCATACATGTCATCAACACAACTGCAAGTATCAGTGCATGGTACCCTTGTACTGCACATTGATTTTTTACAGCTGCAACCACCAACGAACCGAAGGCATTGTCTTGGGGCTATTTTCCCAACTAATATTAAAAGCGATTCCCTTGGCGATTCCTAAGTTACCTGACACTGAGATTTTTTTTATTGTTGTTTGAAGAAATTAGAAATACAAAATGTTTTGTCTAATTTTCTTAAATTTCCCAATTGAACTTTCATATTTCCGAACTGCAAGCAACATTGGGGGAAGAGGCTTCTTTCGCCCCCCCCAAGGGATCGATGGTGGATGCAACTATTTAATTTTAAAATTTTTTGGGAGCGACATTTTTCCTTTTTTCTTCCAAACAAACTCTTCTGGATTTGTCTGCATTGTGGATGGGGAATGCACATTAACCCATATAAAAGTTTGCAGACATGACCGAATAAATGTTGGAACTAGTGAGACTTTGTTGGGTGGCAATTTTAACTTGGAAAAGCAATACCAACGCAATTTGCCAAAACTTTGAGATGAGCCTAATTTGTAAGTAGACTGCCAAGACAACATTAATTTTTTTGACTGTTTTTATAACTTCAAATATAAGAATTTTAAAGTTGGTCGGTACCTATTAAAATAAGAAAATTAGTCTGTGTATTAGTGGATATATTTTTTTGTTTTCACTTCTTTTAGAAATATTTAAAAAAATGTTTATTAGCATTGCACTTATACTGTCTTATTAAGTCAAACCATTCAGCAAAAACTTTCTGTTATTGATCATTTTCATTGGTTCCTGTTAGGTACCTAATGCTTATTTTTTTTTTACCATAGGTAATGGTGGGGTGCGTATGGTGGTGAGGGGGCCAGGGGGAGAAAGTGAGATTGAGGTAGTGAAAATATTGTGAGGCTGCTACATTATATATATATATATATATATATGTTTTAAAAATATATTGTGGTCACGGAAATCGCCCTATCGAAGGTGAATACTACTTCTCTGCTCATATACATATACATGCTTTTGCGTATTGGCACCAGTCCAAGAGCAGTGCTGAGAGTTGGGTGGGCAAAATCCCATACCTAAATAATAATATACCTTTTTGGAAAGAACGGAAACAGCGGAAAAACATTTATTTAAAGTTTTTTTTCATATCTACTTTAGTTTACAAAATATGGGCAAAAATAAAAATCTAATTTTCGAGATATGCAAATAATGTAAATGTATTGAACAATCTACTTGTCAATACACATACAACAGTAAATTTTGTTCTACTTTTTTCGTTGTTGAGATATGATAGATTCAAAATTAAATATTTAAGAGGGGGGGGGGTGAGGGAGTATGACCAGAGAGGTGGGCGGCCAAGATAGATTTTGGCTGTCAGGAGGCATCCAAGATTCGGAAAATATACATTGGCAACTATCATCACCTTGGAGCAGTCGAACCCTTTTTTTCTGCCTACTAAAAGTATTTTAAAACAAAATTTGTACACCTATTTCAAGTGTCCCACCCTTCGTCTTGTGCTGCTAATATTGGAGCTGCCACATCCTCTTCAGTGTATCTGGTTCATTTCTTTTTAAACTTAACCTTAACCTAGCGGTCCTACCGTTCTTCTAATTTTCTTCTAAAACTAGAGGAGCACTTAATTTTTATTTTGGAGACCAAATTAGCACCTAATTCTGGCACTATTGTTTTTTTTATTTTATTGAGGTGGGACCGCCTAGTTTATATAGGTACTTTTAAATCAGCACAGTGGAATTGATAAATTGTTCTATTGATTGATTTAAATCTTTTAAATCTGGTGGGGGAGGCAACTCAAAAAGATGATAAAATATACTACATTTGAAGCCAGCATATTTAATTGTTTTTAAATCAAGAATAAGCAATAATTTAATTAAGCCACGTTTTCATGCAATTTGACGGCATAAAACCGGAAACATATTTGATATGGCCGCATATTTTAGAAGTTTCTGTTCCTGTCTCAATTCCATAAAAATTGATAGGTGAAAAAAAGATAGAAGTATTCATAGATAGTGAGTCACATCAATGTACGAGGTGGTTTATCATGAGCTTAGATTAACAAGGACAAGTCCATAGATGCCAAACACTTTGATGACCAAAAATCACAAATGTTTATTTTTAAATGATGACGTTTTAGAATTTTCTTCATTTAATTAAGGTTTTCATCACTTTTCAAAACCATCGAAATAACGCTTATTGACAAAGCCAAATCTGCTTTTTTTGCGGCCATGATGATTGAACGTCCCTGAAGCTAGCAGAGCAAGGTGAGCAGAACAATTTTTTTTTATAATGCATAATTAGGTGCTAATTAAGTGCCCCATTTAAAAATTTTGCGCTGCTTTTGCATCGAACTTAAAATTATCATAGTGCCTAATAAAGTGCTAATTAAGTGCCCATTTTAAAAATTACAGCTCCTTTAAAAAAAAAACAGCAGTTCTGCTAGCTTCAGATGAACTCAGCAGAGCCATGCACTTAAAATCATCGGAATCAAAATTATTTATTGCATAATAAAGTGCTAATTAAGTGCCCTATTTAACAATTTAAAACTTTTTGGCATTAAAAACCGGCAGAACATGGTATATTTTTTTAAAGAAAGGGGCACTAAATTTTTAAAGGGGGCACTTAATTAGTTTTTATTATGCAACAATATATTTTCTATTCCGACGGTTTTTAATGAATTGCTCTGCTGAATTCATCTCAAGTTAGCACCTCATGCTATTTTACAAAAAAAAAAGTTTAAAATTTTTAAATGGGGCAATTAATTACCACTTTACTATGCACTATAATAATTTTGATTCCGATGATTTTTAATGCATGGCTCTGCTGGGTTCATCTGAAGCTAGCAGAACATGCTGTATTTTAAAAAAAAAAGCACTAAATTTTTAAATGAGGCACTTAATTAGCACCTAATTATGCACTATAAAAAAAATTGTTCTGTTCACTTTGCTCTGCTAGCTTCAGGGACGTGATGACTGAAATGGCCACAGAGATGTAACCGCGGATCTGACTAAAATTTCTTATGAGGGTTGCTCCCGCTGTGGTGTAATATTTGGAATTAAATTTTAAAAAAAACTCCTAATCTGCCATGGAATTTTCACATATTAATTCGATGAAAAGACAATGTAAAATATTGATTGATAAGATTTTTCGAGTGTTTTGAGTAAAATAAGAAATTGCAATTCAGGTTTTGTATTTTCAACAACTGACTGTGAACGATAATTTGTTTGATAAAAATAGGCTAAGTACCTAGTTCAAGAGATAACACGGTTTATGTTGGAGGTTATCTCAGGGGTTTTAAAAATGTTGTGGGTTGTAAAAATGTTATTGGACTTAAATTAAATCACCAATAACTACTGATTCCATTTGAATGTTGCATATTATGTCACAAACGCATAACTAAAAACTAAATTTAAAAAAACCCTTCTACTTCCTTCGCTAAGGGCACTGATGTTGCCCTATTGCTTTTGAGCTTTTCCTCATTACACCGTTTGAAGCTACCCTGGAAAAACTTCATCCCTAATGAAATATTTTTTTTCTTACATTGTGAAACTTTGTTGGAAAGCTTATAAAATTTTTAGTTTAATGACAGCAAAATTTTTGACAACGTATATTTTTGAAACTGTTGTAATAATAACTAATTGTAATTTTGTACTTTTCATTATTAGTTGAGTAGTAACTTAAGTTGTAGTAATTTAAAATAAAAAAAAAACGAAATAAGCACATACAGGTGTTAAGTCATCTAGGTGCTTTAGTGCTTTAGTTAGTCATATTATTTAACAATAATTGTAACTATTTTGAAATAAATAAACTTGAAACTTGAGTACATAAAAAATGCAAAACACTTTTGAAAAATTCAATTTTTGTGTGGAAAAGTCTAAATACATCTAGGAAAAGTCTGGATACTTTCTGGAAGTCTAAATACATCCTGGAAGAGTTTGGATATACCATGTAAAAGTCTAGATTGCACCCTTCCACCATTGCACGTTCACCAGCAAAGTCAACATTTCGTCTCTCACCTCGAAATCGCCTAACCCTCATGCGTCCATCATGGCCGCCTAAACAAAACCTGAATTCGTTGCTGAAGCTCTGAAAAGCCTTAACACATCCAGGAAAATTTGGATACACCCAGGAAAATGGAATAATCTGGATAAACCCAGAAAAAGTCTGGATATAACCCAACCCAACTCGCAATTTTTTGATGATTACCTGTAAATAAATACATAATGCATTTAAGGACCCATGTGTATACAAGTAGTGTTTTTATATGTATATTTTCTTAAGTGAGGTTTTGGAGTAAATATTTACTCGATTTATTTAATACCTAATACGCTAAATTGTGCCTTAGAGTATCTACTGTATAATATTGGACAGTTTAATAAAAATGTCAACAAAACATTTCCATTGGCATTGATCATCTATGTGACCGAAGTTTAATCTAGTGTAGGGAACTGACTAATGTGTGGACTAATCAAAATGCCACATGCATTTTATTGCTTGCTTCAGGTCATACATATACACCTAAATCATGGTCTTTAAATGATATTTGCAGACTAATAACGAGTGTATAATTTACAAATCATTTTTATATATGGTGTTCCAAAAGCAAAAGGCAGAGAAGTAAAATTTCACATACTGAGATGGTCTACAAAAAAGTATCCTTTTGGATGGTAATCGCGGAGCCAGTCATTTAGAGGCGGAATAAGACACAAGACGGCAAACTTGAATACAGCTTGGCAAAAACGTAATTTAGCGAAAATTAAACTCTCCCGCTTGTATACAAGTGAAAATCCTCAACAAAAAAAAACTCAATTTATACTTTTTTATTGACTTTAATTGCTTTGAATTGCACTTATTTTTCCGGGATCGAGTTGCAAACCTTCTAAGAAGCAACGTAACCCCAGATTACATTAGGTCTTCGTTTTGTTTAATGTTGTTTTTACTTTTTTGGGATTTTGTTTAATTTGGCGGTTTTAATGTTCCCCTGTTTGTTTTAAAATAATGTTTATATATTGCCGTCTAATCTAAAAGCTAAAATAAACACTGCGGTACCGGCTCAAAGTGTGTAAAGATTATTTTTTAGAATAACACGATATGTCAACCAGTAAAATTATACTGGAGAACCACAAAAATGCAACACCAGAAAGGACAAATGTTTTTAAAGTAATTTATTTATATATTAATACATTAGGATAGGATTAATAATGAGTGGCTCCTCCATGGTTATTTATGCACTCGTTTGTTCTATTGGGCATTGACAAAATAAGATGGTCTGTATCATATTGAGGAACACTCATCCAAATCCTCCTTACGGCATGCCAGAGTTCATCTAAGTTTCCAGGGTGACGTGCTGATCGACTAAGATTGCGCCATATCATATCCCATACGTGTTCGATAGGCGACAAGTCAGGCGATCTTGCTGGCCATTCCAAAGTCTCTATGCCAAGTTCATGTAAGAAGTCCGTTGTTTGACGAGCAATATGCGGTCTGGTATTATCTTGTTGAAAGATCGCATTTGGGATAGTTTGTAGGTAGGGATGTAAAACTGGCTGCAGCACTTCATCGATATATCGCCGCAGTCAGATTGCCGTTAATGAGGACTAGAGGTGATCTACTTCCTAAACATATAGCACCCCATACCATGATACTTTGCTGTCTTGCTGTATCACGTTCAACAGCAAAGTCTACATTTCGTCTCTCACCTCGAAATCGCCTAACCCTCATGCGTCCATCATGGCCGCCTAAACAAAACCTGGATTCGTCGCTGAAGTTTATGGTATTCCATTCGTCATTCCAGTTTTGCCGAGCTCTGCACCACTCCAAGCGGCGAGCCTTATGTTGTGGGGTCAATGGTAGCACCAAAAGCGGACGGTAAGCCCTCAGCCCCATACCAAGCAATCTTTGATTAACTGTCATCCTTGAAAATACTCGTCCTGTAGCTGCAACTAGAACATCTCTTACTATCTACTGTATACTGTCGTAAATCACGACCTTGTATTAATCTAAGGCATCCAGAACCCGCAACTCTTAACAGTGTTGATGGATTGGCATTAACCCTTCTTGCGATTTCCCGTAAACCAAAACCAGCCTCTTTTATGCCCACGATGCGTCTTTTCTTGAAGTCGTTTAAATGATAAAATTGTTGGCAACCGCGAACTATTGGCATTTTTATTTTTTAAGTAAACTGTAAGCAATCCAAAAAAAAACACAAACTACGAGAAAAATGATTTAAAATTTTGAGAAAAGGTCTTTTATGTGTTGGTTGTTTTTGAAAATGAATAGAAAAAATCTGTGAAAAAAGGAAAGATTAGAAGACAAAAAATTTATCAAATATTTCTTTTGAGATAAGGTATACACACAAATAATTTTCATTCAAATAATTATCCATATTCATGGTGTTGCATTTTTTTTGTTCTCCACTATATATCCCCCCATCAACCTTTTCTAAATTCGTAAAGTGATTGCCTAGACCTGTATTTTTGGAATACGTATTTAGTTACGAGAATAGCGGTTCCCCAAGCCACAATTATAGTGAATTTCACTGGTGCCATTGTCATTGCCACCAAAAATGGGTTAAAGCGTAGTAATATTTCCTACAAAAAACTATTTATAGGAAAAATGGCATTATTGTCACTTTGTGTGGTCGCTATTACGGTTAAAAAATTACCACGATGTCGAAAACAATATAATAATATACAGTGCGGACGTAAAAAGTCCCCCCCCCCTCTAACTCTTGAACGGATTGAGGTATCGACCTCAAATAATAACCATGTTTAATGATAATACTTTTGCTACTTTTTGACGTATTTTTTTTAAGCGTCATATTGGTGGTCGAGTGATACCTTGTTTCAAAGGTATTTTAATTCCCTATTTAAAATTTTAATTTTTTAAAAAATCGGTTTACGACTTACAGAGTTATGAGTATTTTCGACTATAGTTTACGCACCTCTCCTTACTTTTGTACGAATTGAGATATCGACTTTAAATAGAAAACATGCTTAATGATAACAATTTTACCACTTTTTGATGTATTTTAGATTATTCTCATAATGACTTAAGACTATAAGGTCACTAACTACTTTAAAATTTTAAATAGAAAGGGGGGTCGAGTGATACCTTGTATAAAAGGTATTTTAATTCCCTATTTAAAATTTTAACTTTTTTAAAAATCGGTGTATTACTTCCAGAATTATGAGCATTTGTAACTATAGTTTGCGCACCTCTCCTCTTACTTTTGAACGAATTCAGTTGACTTTAAATACATTTTTTAAGGTAAGACCATAAGGTCACTAGCAACTTAAAGTTTTTATTATTGTTAAGTAATACTATACGTAATACTTAAAATATAGTCAAAAAAACTCATAACTCTGGAAGTAGTAAACCGATTTAAAAAAAAAATAAATTTTAAATACGGAATTAAAATACCTTTTAAACACGGTATCACTCGACCCCTCTTTCTATTTAACATTTTAAAGTAGTTAGTGACCTTACAGACCTACGTCAATATGACGCTTATAAAAAATACCTCAAAAAGTAGCAAAAGTGTTATCATTAAACATGGTTTTTATTTGAAGTCGATACCTCAATCCGTTTAAGAGTTAGCACTATGTAACTATATACCATGACTAGAAGCACGAAAAAACTTTACAGTCCGAGGCTTACTTTATAGATGTTATATTTAATTTCTTTAATATTACTTTTACGAGGTAACGACTCTACTACAATTCAGTTGCCCCTACTCAACTCAAAACTACAAAGTTATGGAGTCTATAGTGGAAAAACGTTGCTTACGAGTTATCACTACTATACTGAAATGGTAAATCAATGCACCTTCAACTGGATGCGCGACGCCGGCCGCCATATTATTTACTTCTATTAAACATGGAATTCAAAGTAAAATTTAAAAATACTTCATTAAATCACTGATTAGTAGTTGCATGTACCAATAATAGTGAAAATATTAATATTTAGTTAATAAAATATATTAAAACTGGAAAAATTCCGATTTTTTATCAACATTTTAGATAAATCTAGGTGAAAACTGAGGGCACGCGTTTTTTTTAATCAAAAAATCAGCATTTTTAATCAGTGAAGTGCTATGCGTTTATAAATTTAAGATGTTTTGACTTCAGAAAAGTGGGTTAATAAGATGGTAATTATTACCTATAGGTTATGATATAGATAATATTTTTGTTTTTTGTCATGTCTTCACGTATTTTATGGTGTGTGTCCTGATATAGTTTAGAAAAAGATCAACATATTTTCAATTAATAATGTGGGAAAGAGAAAACTATAAAAACCCTATAAAGTCAGAAATACTACTTTGTGTGGTAAACAGGACGTCGGGATAACGTGCCCGTTTACTACCCGAAACGAAATAACTCGTATATCACGAATAATCCCAATGCATTCACAAAAATGGTGAATACCTCGAGGTATAGTAGTAGTAAAACCGTGGCCGTGATATGACGTGAATATGACTATTAGGGATAGGGCGTGGAGACGGCCACCACGTCGCGACTGATTTTGTTGCTTGGGCGTGATCTACATCTAAACACCAAAATTTCATCTGGATATTTAACATGGCCGCACCTGGTTAAGTGTACCCATAATACTTTTTGAGACTTCCATTAACCTACCGACCCCACCTCAAGAAAATTAAAATTTAGTCATACCATAATTATGTGCTAATTTCGTCCCCAATCAAAAAATTTTGTGCTCGTTTGGTTTCTGAGATAATCGAAAAAGAAAATGGGGTGGATAGGTTAATATTAACTTAGCAACCCCACCAGGAAGAATTTGGTTTTAAAATTATGTGCTCGACGAATATATAAGAAAAAAATCAAATTTTTCATTTTAAATTATGTTTAAAAAAAAAAAGGGTGTGGTAGCTAGCATACAAAAACCAGCATTATCTGCATATTACGTGCTAATTTCGTCCATAATCAGAAAATTTTGTACTCGTCTGGTTTCCGAGAAAATCGAAAAAGAAAGCGGGTTAGCTAGTTTAATATTAACTCAGGAACTCCACCAGGAGATCTGGCGCCAAGCTAAAAATTATTGGTTTTAAAATTATATGATAATTCTTACACATATTCATGGAGCACATAATTTTGTAATAATATATTTTTACTTTGGAATGGTACTTCAGATTGCAAATGATGTAATGTAATATCCTTTATATTGATTTTCTCGGAAGCCAGACAAGTACAAAATTTTCTGATCATGGATGAAATTAGCACATAATTTGCAGATAATACTGGTTTTTGAAATTTTTAAATTTCATGACACCTAGGCATGTGGGGTTAATATTAACCTAGCTACCCCACCCTTTATTTTTAAAAAACATAATTTAAAATTTGATTATTTTCTTATATATTCGTCGAGCACATAATTTTGAAACCAAAATTTTTTAGTTTGGTTCCATTTTTCGAGGTAGAGTTGCTAAGTTAATATTACCCTAGCTTCCCCATCCCCACGCTGGATGGCCATGAGGTAATTTTTTTAATGGAACACCCTGTATATTTTTTAAAATTTCGACAGATCTTTCTTTTCTGATTCCAAAAATATACCATATGTTACCATTGTCTTGAATGGTTATTGAGCAAATTCACGAAAAATTCACGAACCATAAGAGTAATGTGTTGAACAAAGAACTACCTCAACTATTTTTTCTTGACTAACACATTGCCCTTATGGCAAATTATTGTTGATTTTACTCGAGAACTGCCAAAGATAAACCCTACATATGATATATTTTTGGATCAGAAAGAAAAGATCTATCAAAATTTTATAAAATAGACAGGGTATTCAATTAAAAAAACTGAACCTCATGGCCACTCTGCGCGTAGAGTGTGATTAAGGAAAAAACTTAAAATGTTACAGAAATCTACCTAATTTCATAAGTCATTCACTTTTTGAGTTATCTTTTTGTGACAAATAACAAAAAAGTTTTCCCAAGTGGAACTTTATAAACGGTCACCCTGTACATAAAGTTGGCCTAGCCTGATTAACAAAGTCGGCACTATTTTTTGGCACTTTCCCACTCACTTTCATTTTCAGGAAAGTTTCACCTAAATTTTCAAGTTTAAGTGCTCTTATCCAACTATAAAGAAGAAAACACAGTTATTCTTATCAGGATTGATTATTATTTTATGACAAAATTGAGGTTATACGACCTCCATAAAACTAGCGAGCCCACCTCATAAAATCCAAATTTTAATAATTCCAGAATTATGTACTTTTTCATGTGCTAATTTAAAAAAAAATGAGTTTTTGAGAAAATTTAAAAAAAAGAGGGCTCGCTATCTTTATATAAACCAAGCAAAGTCAACGTTAAATAAAGGTTAAAATTATCCGTTAAATATCTCAGAATTATTTTTTTTTAATGTTGTGGGCTTGCTAGCTTTATATGAACCTATCAGACCCAACCTTAAATAAAGATTAAAAATATTCGTCAAATATATCAGAATTATGTGCTTTTTATGTGCTCCATTAAAATATAAAAAACCTTTTTAGTGATTTTTTTTCACTAAAAAAGTAAAAAATCTTTAGTTTTTTTTTCTATTTCCATGGAGCGCATAAAAAGCACATAATTCTGAGATATTTAACGGATATCTTTAACCTTTATTTAAGGTTGGGCTTGCTAGCTTTATATAAAGCTAGCGAGCCCACCTTTTTTTTTAATTTTCTCAAAAACTCAAAGAGCACAAAAATTTTTAAAAGGGGACGAAATTAGCACTTGCACATAATTCTGGAATTATTAAAATTTGGATTTTGTAAGGTGAGCTCGCTAGGTTTTTATTTTTGAAACCGGCAACTATAATTACCTAGGCTAAAGATATTAAGTTATTTAGATAATTATGAAATTGCACTAACATCCTTGTTGCATGCAAACTATTTTGTTTAAATAATAATTTAATTTTTTACGGTGGTTTTATACCGCTTTAACCTGGATCGTTTCGAAAGCGAATCTTCCTTTTTTACTCGCTCGAAACCAACTTTCCGTTTTGTAGCCCTGGTAACGGAAAATCCCATAGTAAAAAGGTTAATTCGCGCGGAAAGAATTCTTTGATCACGAAATAGTTTCGAAAAGTTGTCAACCGAAAAATTGACCGACACTTTGTATGCCTCTCGGTATGCCTATAATGTCTGTTTTACACTAACAATTAATCCATGTATTTCTTCATGATTAAATGTAGGTCAGCCATTCCATCATAACGGACGGGACACTTTACACCATTTTTTTAAATTTAAAAATTCAATATTGCCATTATGCGCTGCAAATATGTTAACGCTGTTACCAAAAAATAAATACATTAATATTACTCAAACAATTTAAATGTAAACTTATTTTTTATCTACTTTAGTAAGTACAAAGCCTTTTACTAGGGAGATTTTGGTCAGGTTTTGTCTGTTACCCTTACCTTTATTCTGGGCAGGCGCAGTAGCGCTCTGTCAGGCTGTTACCTTTCTTAAAGATAACCACTAGCGCTAATTAGCGTCGAATAGCGACTACCTTTACCGTTAAAAAGACAACCAACCAAACTTGATGTGATTCTGTGGTGGAAGATTTTTACGTTATAAAAGTTTGTTTTATTTTGCAAAAATTTTATGTATTTGGATTTAATTTTTTTTTTAAAGCGTGTTTATAGTAGTAGTGGGGTGCCTTTTTTACCGTTTTTTTTTGTTAAACAGGTGAGTAAGTACAAATAAGTTTGCAGAGGCTCGATTTTTTCTATTACCCCACCAAAATATATTGCAAAATCATTTGCCTGACTAAATTTATGTTGGGGTGGCCCGAGGGGGTAACCACTCCGCGAAATCGCGTCAAATTTTGGCTGCGAAATCTTTGCAAAATTGCGCGAAATCGCACGAAATCCTTGCGAAATCCCGCAAAAGTCTTTGCAAAATCGCGCGAAATCATAGGAAACGCGTCACAAATTTCACACTAGTAAATACCCCCTCGGGGTGTCCGTCTCCCACTCCTATCACTAAATTAATATTTTCCTCCATGATACGGTTAGAAAAGCAAATAAAAAAAAACACTTGAGAAAAAAACAACAAAAGTCAATCAAAAAGTAAGGTTATGTTAACCGCCAAACGATTGACTACGTTCAAAAGCTCTATTTTTAACCTCTTGAAGTTACTTTTATTTACGGTAACGGTAACCATAAGAGTAACGAAATTCGCCGTTAACCTGCATGACCAAAATCTTCAATCATTTTTGTATTTATTTATTTATTTATTTTTCTGCCAATAGGACCTTAAAATATGTCTTAAAATAACCGTAAAGTTAAGAATTTAAGTAACAAAATGTTGCATAACAGAAGGAACACTATTTCCACTCAAAATAGAAACAATATTTAAATTACAAGAAAAGTGATTTATGCAAAATGAATAAATCTTGGTCATACTAGCAAGCCTACTTTATTTATTTTTTATACAATTATTTCATGGATAGTCTGAAAAAATATTTGAGAGTAAAATGTTTAAGTTGATCTTTTAATGTAAGAAAACACCCAAATTTCATATTTTTGGAATTTTTTTGACACAAAGAAACATGTTAATTTACATTTACATAACCGACATCTTAAATGTCTCCAATTTTTGACAATATTTGACAACTGCCAAATCGAGTTGCTCACCTCTGGTAAAAACAGTGATATTTCCTAAGATCTAAAATAGTACCCCCCACCGGTCTAAAAATTTACAACTGTGGGGGTACTAAATGTTAAAAACAATTTAAAAAAAACACTTACCCATACAAAAAAGACACAAAGTTATTGATTATTTTGTATTGTTATTGCAAAATACCACTGAAAAACTGCTTCTTTTGTCAAAATATACCATACTTTAGGAGAAAATGCCCTAAAACTAATTTTCAGGTTTCAAAATGGCAAGTGGTGAATACGTCAAAAATTTAACTTCATTATCTGTGTTTTTAGGGGGTGGTTTAAATTTATAGCCCCCAGAAAGATTGATTGTTTTGTGGCAATTGGTAATAGGTTCGTTTTTACAAGGATTAATTTACCTTAGTTAATATTCAAAGTTGTTGATTAACCCATAAAACACCTCCAATTTTGTCCAGAAAAACGCCATATTTTGAACCCGTTTTCAGCACAAAACATTTATTTATGAGGGCACCACGGGGAAAAACAAACACAAGTTAAGGTCACTAATTATGCACGAAAAATATACCAAAAAAAATTCCAAAACTATATTAATTTATTTATAAACTGAAATTAAAACATTGAGGTTATCTAAAAGCTCAGTCAAGAGAACTTTCCTTACTCAAAGGCCACTAATTTCAAAGCTGTAGCTTTCATCAGTAGAGGTTTGTGCAAGCCAAGGTACAAGCAGAGGTAAGAAATCCGAACTCGCTGTTTATGATTTGAACGCAGATAACATTTTGCAACTGACATTTCGACAGTGACAGAAATATAAGCAAAACTTGCATTTAAGTTTTTTAATAATTTCATAAATAAAAACACCTTTTAAATAAATACAAAATTAGTCTACTCCTTATTTTATTATTACCCATCTAAATCGCCTAAGTATTAATTGAATAAAATAATTAACAAGGGAGACATATAACCCCAATTTTAATTTGTTTTACAGAGTGTTTACTATTTAAACCCCGCGTGCGTTTAAATTTTTTAATTTTCTTTATTTCTAAATTGAAATTCTTCTAAATTGAAATTCTTTCTTAAATCCAACAAAAGATTGTGTAAGATGATTCTTAAATTCTTCTTATAAATCAAAATATGTCCAAAACTCAGCTTGGGTTGGATTTGGGCTAGTTATAAAAAAAATTTCTTGGAGGTTTTTTCCAGGGCTTTTTTTTTCTAGATTCGGAAATCTATAATTAATAAGTCTATACGAAGAAATTCGCAAATTTATTAATTGTTATTTTAAAACAGGGATTAGAAAAAGTTTACGTCCTTGCAGCAGTGCAAGGGTTTTTTTTTATCTCAGCATTAAAGACTAATTAAGGACCCTATTTTAAAATTTTGGGCTCTTGTGGTTTTCGTGATATGGTCTGCACTGCTAGCTGCCAAAAAAGTTGGCAGTTCAAATAATTTACATTAGAAGTAGAAATTCTTTTTTATTGGGATGGGCTTTTCACTAAAAATTTAGTTATTTAGGTAAAAAAAAAACATAAATACAAAATTTTGCGATGGTGTCTGTCTGTCTCTCTGTATACCTAACGAGTTCGAAATAAAGCCAAAATGCACTACATTTTTTAATTGTTTATGCGATGTATCGAACGATGCCCACTTTTTTGATGGGTGCTTGCTGATTCCACGTTGCATACAGAGAGATGTACGTAACGTTACGAACCCACGAACTTACGCAACGAGTGGAATCAGCTGTTCTATTATCGTACCCGTCAAAGAAGCGGGCATCGTTCGAAACATGGCATGAACAAGTCAGGTATACCGATACCGATGCGTTGAAGTATTTACTTTAAGTGTCTATTAAAACTCGGTTGCATTTTCAACCAAAAAAAAAAAAATTAATTTTTGAAAAAGATTACGTGCGTGCTAGCGCCATTTTTTTATGTGATATCTATACTTTTTAATATATACTGGGACTTATCATCTATTACAGGATCAATACCCAGTGTTAGCGAAGTATTTTGCAAGGTTAAAGACAAACACAAAATATCCATGCACCTAGCCGGGATTCGAACCCGGGACCTTCCGTGCGGCAGGCAGATACGCTGCCCACTGCGCTACGGCGACCGGCCATCCATACTTTTTGGAGTCAAATAAATGTCAGAATTGACTGAACTTTGAAACATTTTGTAAAAACTAAGACAGGGCTAGGGTTACTTTTTTTATTTTTTTCGTTTAAAAAAATAAAAGCGGCAACAGGCATCTAATTATGCTCTCTCTGAATTCTACATTTTTCGTAATAGTTTCGCTAACTTTATACGCATGTTTAAAAACCGGAAAGTAGCGTAACTAAATTGTTTCAAAACGAGAGCGAAAGTGCGGAATAAACACACACTTGTTATTTAGGCGGTTAAACGGGAGCCGTCAATTATTGCTGAGCAAATTATACACATCTTGCCTTCCCAGGCCTAAAGTGCATTCTCGGTTTAAAACTGTGTCGGCAATCTAATTAATGGGGTCGGGAGAAGGTAAGAATGGTAAACGTAGTATGTTTTCATATCGTACTCAATACGTATCGAAAATCAAGCATCTTTTTCTTTCATATATCCCGTTCTTTGTCAGAACAGGGAACATGCTCTATGAAAGAAAAAGAATACAATCTTCAATACGTTCTGTGGCACATGGTTTTTGGTCGCCGCTGAGGGGTACCCCAATACCCCAACGGCGGGGGTGCTAATTTTATGAAAAAAATCGACTCACTAACAGGTATGATGCATCAATTCAACGGCTTTTGGGTTCACTCAATTTAAATCTGCAATGGTATTTATGGGATAAATGGTAAAACTGTTTTTCTGGAAACTTAACCAACCAACTTTATTCAAGTCTTTTTTTACAGATTTTTACTCCGTTATAAAACTGATTAATGACTGGTAAAGTTAGATATCATCCACCAATTTGAAACATTCAAGATGGCGGCCGTGGGCAAAATATCAAAACTTGCAAGCATATGAATGCGATACATCAATTTTGGGGTTCTTGGGTCTGCTGAATTAAATCCAAATCTTGAAAAGTTTAAAATGGTGGTGACAATGGTGGAGGATGCTCAGAAGTCAATAATTAGTTTTGTAACGGTGTTGAGCAGAGCTATCAAAATCTGTAAAAAAACATGAATATAGTCTTTTAAGTCCCTCATAAACAGTTTTAAGGTGGGATTTACTAAAAAGCTTTAGTCTATTTTAGAACGTTCCTAAGTTTAAGTGAAATTTTTGCTTTTAAGCATTTTAAACCAACCCTCCTTGAGTTTTGGACATAGTTTGATTTAGAAGAAGAATTTTAATAAATTTTTTTATTGAATAATCATGTTAACACAATCTTTTGTTGGATTTAAGAGGAAATTTTCAATTTAGAAAAAAGAAAATTAAAAAATTTAAACCCACGAGGGGTTTAAATATTAAAGACTCTGTAGAATAAATTAACATTAGGATTATATGTCACTCTAAAACAAAATTATGATTGTTTTCCACAAACCAAAACTACACTTTTTTGCACTCGACGCGCGTTTCGCTAACAACGTTAGCATCATCAGGAGACGATAAACAATGAACTAAATTAATCTACGCTCTATCTTATATACAATCCTTTAGTGGTGATAGAGCGTAGATTAATTTAGTTCATTGTTTATCGTCTCCTGATGATGCTAACGTTGTTAGCGAAACGCGCGTCGAGTGCAAAAAAGTGTAGTTTTGGTTTGTGGAAAACAATCATAATTTTGTTTTAGTGCAACCAAAGGTTCCAAATTCCCAACATAATATGTCACTCTAATTAAAACTTATCTCTGTTAATTAATTTTTGTGTTTGTGTAAGTTTGTATTTTCTAAAAGATGTTTTTATTTAGGAAATGTATTAAAAAACTTAAGTGCAAGTTTTTTTTTACATTTCTGTCACTGTCGAAATGTCAGTTTAAAAATATTAGCGCTGCGTTCAATCACAAACAGCGAGTTCGGATCTTTTACCTCTGCTTGCACCAACCTCTACTGAAAAAAGCTACAGCTTTCAAATGAGTGGGCTTTAAGTAAGGAAAGTTTTCTTGGGTGCGCTTTTAGATAACCTCAACGTTTTAATTTCAGTTTGTAAAAAAATTAATACAGTTGTTTTGGGTTTTTTTGTTTCGTATATTTTTCGTGCATAATCAGTGACTTTCCTTATGTTTGTTTTGCCTCGTAGTGCCCTCATAAATATATTTTTTGTGCTAATAACGGGTTCAAACTATGACGTTTTTCTGGACAAAATAGGAGGTGTTTTATTGGGTAATGAACAACTTGGGATATTAAATAAGGTAAATTAATCCTTGTAAAAACGGTTATTTAGGGAAATTATAAAAGAACTTATTACCAAATGCCAAAAAACAATCCATTCTGGGGGCTATAAATTTAAACCACCCCCTCTGAGGTGGTCTAAAAAATCGCCAACTTTATAATCTCAAACACAAATAATGAAGCTATTATGTGCCAAATTTTTGGCGTATTCACCATTTTCCATTATGAAACCTGTAAAAAAAAATTAGTTTTAGGGCATTTTCTCCTAAACTATGGCGTATTTTGAGAAAAAAGCAGTTTTTCAGTGGTATTTTGCATTAACAATACAAAATAATCAATAACTTTGTGTCTTTTCTGTATGGGTAAGTGTTTTTTGAAAATTGGTTTCAATATTTAGTACCCCCCATAGGTGTAAATATTTAGACCTGTGGGGGTTACTATTTTAGATCTTAGTAAATCTCACTGTTTGTTGACCCACTCCTTCAAATTACCCCCAATTTTTTTTAACTGCAAATTTAAATTCAGTAGACTCAAAAATACCAGAATTGATGTATCACATGCCTTTGTTAGTAGCCCCTCCTCGATTGCGGCGACTAACAACTAACCAAAATAAAGTGCTACACGCGTATATTTTGTTCAGATATTTTTTTCACTTAAAATCGAATTCTTAATATAAAGCATCCCGGCTAAAAAAAATATACCATTCATTTCCCATTATTTGAGTCGAAAATAGTTGATTCGTAACCAAGACTATTAAACTTAGTAGACAAATAAATCATTTACTTGATCTATATTTTGTTGATTGAAATATATGTTAATTTAAAACAAGTAAAATGTACTTACACCAAGTAAACTTGTTCAACCAAAAACTGAGTTAAGTTGATTTTAAATTTTTTTGTCAGAATGGTGCAGTACATAAACTTTCCATCTTCAAGTATACATAAGTCACCCTCTAGGCATCCTTATACATTTGTTGCATTGCTAAAAAGTTTATTTTTGTAACATATCTCTCGCATCTAACCCAATCATTTGTATTTTTCATTGTCTCAGAATATTTGAATTGGTCTCTAGCTTGGTCTACATTTTTTTAGGTAATGTAATTTGAATTGGAACTTTTAGAGAAATGAAACAACAAAATTGCTTCCGGGTTCTTTTTCCCACAGTATTTATTTCAACGGTAGACCGGTTTCGCCTAAAGAGGCATCTTCAGTACCGAATACTACAAGTGAAAAGAGGCGATTTTTTGTAAAATTTAAAAACAATGTAAGGAAATATAAAAAAATAATTAATACAAAAGGGGAACAAATATTTTAACAGTTGAACTGTGTCAATTGTGTAAAAATCTAGGTATAAAAATATATAATCAAATCTAAGACCAAATGGAGGTTTCTGTAATATTACGAAAACAAGTTTTAAAAAGATACCAAAAAATATACAAAAAATAAATAAAACTATATGGGATCTGTCATTGGCTAGTCTGAGCTGAATTTGATTTTTTTAAAATAGTGCAACCACACTTCAAAATATTAATTTGCCTTCTTCCAAAGACGAACATGCAGTCGATAAACGCCCTACAATGGACTCAATGCTGTTGATTTTTTTAAGGTAAGACTCTAGCCAATGACAGATCCCATATAGTTTTATTTATTTTTTGTATATTTTTTGGTATCTTTTTAAAACTTATTTTCGTAATATTACAGAAACCTCCATTTGGTCTTAGATTTGATTATATATTTTCATATCTAGGTTTTTACACAATTGGCACAGTTCGACTGTTAAAATATTTGTTCCCCTTTTGTATTAATAATTTTTATATTTTCTTACATTGTTTTTAAATTTTACAAAAAAATCCTCTCTTTTCACTTGTAGTATTTGGTACTGAAGATGCCTCTTTAGGCGAAACCGGTCTACCGTTGAAATAAATACTGTGGGAAAAAGACCCCGGAAGCAATTTTGTTGTTTCATTTCTCTAAGAGTTCCTATTCAATAATGATTTCCCGCCCCTACTTAGGATTAGTTGTTTTATAATTTCCGTATATCTCGGTGCCGACTATATACAGGGTGGATTCTTTAAATGGAACGGTGTTTCTAATGTCTTTAGAGAAGAGGTTTTAAAAAAAAGCTAAAAGCTAATCTTTAATGTATTTTTATGGACTTTTCGCGCATGAAAAAAAAATTTTTAGGGGCCCCCAACTGGAGGCACAGGGCCCACCAACTATTTTTCTTTTAAAATAAGAAGGGACCACTTGTGGCACCTTTTTGGAAAGATTTTTAGAAAATAATTTTAACGCACTAGTTTTTTTTTGACATCTGTCAACCAATGTGTCAAAAATTTAAAAAACTTATTTTTATTTCACTTGTTTTAGCTTCAAAATAAACTATATATTTTTCTATTTACTAAGCGGAATAAAGAAAATACTACTTGTGGCACCTTTTTGGAAAGCTTGTTAAAAAAGAAATTCGATTAAATAACTTTTTTTGACATCTGTTAATCCATGTGTTTTGTTTTAAAAAAATATATTTTTTGTCAATTGTTTTAGCTTCAAAATAAACTACATATTTCTTTATTTACTAAGTGGAATAAATAAACTATCACACAAGGATATTATTGGCGCTCTATTTGGGGGCTAGATATTAGATAAAAAATAGATTTTTAAAAACGCATGGGTTGACAGATGTCAGAAAAAATTATTTCATCGACTTTCTTTTTTAACAAGCTTTCCAAAAAGATGTCACAAGTTGGTACCTCCTCATGAAAAAAATGTTGGTAGGCCCTGAGCCTTCAGTGAGGGCCCCCAAATGGGCCGCCAATAATGGTGTGGTATTTTCTTTATTCCGCTTAGTAAATAAAGAAAAATTTAGTTTATTTTGAACCTAAAACAATCAACAAAAAAATAATTGCCACAAGGTGCCACAAGAGGTGCCTTCTTTAAAAAAAAAAAATAGTTGGTGGGCCCTGGGCCTCCAGTTGGGGGTCCCAATTTTTTTTTATCATGGACGGAAAGTCCGTAAAAAATCATTAAATATTCGCTTTTAGCTTTTTTCAAAACCTTCCCTAAAGCCGCTAGAAGCACCGTTCCATTTAAAGAATCCACCCTGTACACTTGATTTCAAAAACAACTCATACATAAATTTTTTCCTATGCCACAAAATTAAGCTTTCCATTAGTGTATACTATTATAGGGCACCACCAGCTTAGTATGGCTGACAGCTTAAAATTCAGTGTGATATCCTTAAAAATGCCACAGATATCAACATTTACAAAGGTTCAAATTATCACTCGAGTTATAGAAGACGGCTGGTCTATAAGAAGAGCGGCCACCTATTTTGGAGTTGATAAAATGACGATAATGCGATGAAAAAAGCGCTGGATTGAAGATTATTGACCATCTCAGACAAAATTCTTTTTCAACGTCGGTTGAAGCAGCTAATGTAACATTATTTCCGGGTTCTTTAGGAACAGTAAATAGAAGAGTAACGAAATCAGAAGTCTCTTGTCGAGTTGCTGCAAAGAAGCCTTTTCTAACAGAAAAACAAAAACAGGCCAGAGTGATTTTTGCACTGAACAATGTTCTTCGTGATAATGACTTCTGAGAGAGGGTGGTTTTCACTGACGAAAAAAGTTTTCAATAATCTTCAAGCAGCAGGATAATGTTAGTTTATCGTCCACCAAAATCTAGATTTAAACCCGAATATACAAACCAAATTAAAAAAGCTGGACATTTTTCTGCAAACATGTGGGGCTGGTTTGGTGCTAGAGGTTTGGGTTTTTTTTTGGAGAATCAAAGGAAGATTCAATAGTGAACGATATATTGAAATCCTTGAAAACGTTATGCTGCCATCTGTACAGGCTTTACATGAAAATAATGACTTCGTTTATCAGCAGGACAACTGTCCAGTACACACGGCTAATGTTGTTCGCGAATGGTTTCAGAATAATAATATAGAAACACTTCCTTGGCCAACCAACAGCCCTGCCCTTAACCCAATGAAAAATATATGGGGTGGAATCGTGAAAATAATATACCAAAGGAATTGGAGACCACGAAATGCTGAAGAGTTAAGCGATGCTATTT
The DNA here is from genome assembly GCA_963921995.1 of Oxystoma pomonae. NCBI lineage: Eukaryota > Metazoa > Arthropoda > Insecta > Coleoptera > Brentidae > Oxystoma > Oxystoma pomonae. The sequence continues at coordinate 83,731,431 of OY998166.1, read as the reverse complement.
ATCGCGCATTGGATCAGCTCTCAGAAAACGATCAGTATGCAGCTTGTAATAGAGAAAAATGGTGATTCTATTAAATACTAAATTATTTATTTTAGTTCTTTTTTAAGTTCAAATAAGTAGTATTAAGTTTACCATCGTTTTTGTCCTAATCCAAGTTTCCTATTCGTCGAATTGTTTTCAATCAATCGTATTATTGTTATTTTATCAACTCCAAAATGGGTTACCGCCCTCTTTGTAGAACAGCATTCGTCCGTTACTCGAGTGATAATTTGATATTGTTCAATAACGACTTTACAAAAACATTATTTTTGCTGATTTTTTAGTTTTATGCAAAATTTAATATAAAAATAAGGTTGCCTTTAATTTAAGTAAAAAAATATTTTCAGTTTTAGAGACCTTTAAAACAATATGACAAATGGTCGTACTTTTGAAGTTTTTAGGCATTTTAGCTGGTAGTCCGTATATATTATACACTTTTAGAAAGGTCAATTTTGTGACTGCATCTATGCGTTTTTTTTTTAAATCCAGTTACATACCGCACTAAGTAAACGCAAGACAAGATCCATTCGGTAATCTATCGGCTCTAGATTGGCTTGCCGAACGAGTATATAACATCTTGATAGTAACACACATTTTGGATTTTGGGCTTTAGTTTGTCAAGGTCGCCTTGATGAATTTTTGTCTATATCGACCCGGGAGGTCGATTTTTTATTTAGATTGTAGCACCATGTTGTAGCCCCTCCATATTTCGAGCGATCAAATAACGATCCCAAAGCGGGGCATTTAGGTGAAGCAAAAAATGAAACTTGACCGCATGGAAAATATCCTTGGAAATATCCCTTGTGCAAATTTAACTGAAAATTTTACAAGTCAATTTCCAAAAATGAATGAGGAATTTTGAAATCTTTCCGAGAAATTTTCATTTTTTTCCATTCATTTTTGGCATTTACGCTTGGATAACAAACTTATTTAAACTCGGAAAATTTCGGATCAAAACATAACTCGTTTTTTAGCAGCCCAATTTTTTAAATAAAAAAATTCGTGGAAAGCGCAGCAAATCATGCTTTTATTACAAAATTGGCTACTCACAAAATTTCCACAAATATTTTATGTACCAGTTACATTTCTATTGGATATCACACATATGTTTGTTATACTGGGCTGCCATCCTAGGGATTTTATGTCAGTCTGATAAAGGAGGATGCACACGATACATGGGAAATTTCGCATCAGTGAAAGTGCTTGAAATTTTTATATGGTGTAGATATTGAAATTCCCAACAATGTTTAAATTACCCTAAATCTTGTAGGTCTTAAGGTTTTCGAGATATGATTTTTTAAAATTGCGGTTTTAGGGGCATATTTTTACTAAAAAATAAACCATACATAACTTATAAGAATTCCCATACCAGGCATTTTTGAGATTTTGAGCACATGAAAGATTTCAATTTGACATGAATCTCTACCCTTTTGTCAACCTCAAAACATGACACATAACTGCTAACGTAGGACGCAACCACCAAAATATTCTTTTTGGAAACTAAATAAATGGGATAAATAGAAGTTCAGCGTTGAGTATATGTATAAGTGGTAAGGCATAAATAAATGGCATAAATACAACACAATACAGACTTTTTATTTGTACCTGTTTTTGGTGACTGGCATGATTTATCATACATTGGTATACGAGTTGGCTCGGGATAATTAAGCGCGCCTAAAGTGAGTGCGACCATGGAGCGCTGGGAGCAAGGAATGAACGGTTTAGTCAGGTTTTATTTATTTATTTATTTAGGTCTTTAGGATACAAACGGATCAGGTCCAAAAATAGTATCCTGATATTACAATGTTTATAAATATATAAATTCAAGGTAATTATGCAGTATACGGTTTTCTGCCATTTTTGATTTTTTTTGAAAAATTCTTTATGGGGGCACCTTCTAGGGTCCCTAGGACCCCAAATCCGTCTGCGCCGTTTGGGTTTTTTTTTTTTTTTTTTGTTTTTTTTTAATTTTTTTTCACTAAAACAAACCAAACCAACACAGTCCAACCCAACCTAATCCAAAACAACCCAAAAAAATTTAAAAAACCCTTTACAACCCCCCCTGGGCACCCTTTTTTCTCGTTAAAAAAAAAAATCGGGCGCAGGCGGATTTGGGGTCCTAGGGACCCTAGAAGGTGCCCCCATAAAGAATTTTTCAAAAAAAATCAAAAATGGCAGAAAACCGTATACTGCATAATTACCAAATTCAATCTTAGTTATAACAATTTTAAGTGTAATATCTAACTAATTAAAAATATAGTTTTTAAATTATTTATCACAAACGGATATATAAATACTTAAATATTTAAATTAACTAAAAAGAAAATTCGAAAAAAATTATTTATCACAAATTCTATGTCTATTCCAAGAATTTAAGCTTAAGGTTATTTTTAAATGACAATAAGCTGTGTGCGAAGGGATCCAAACTACTACCAGTGCAATGCAAGTTAGCAGCTTTAACCATTCTTATTAAGGGTGCTCCCTGGTAATAATTTGTCAATATGGAACACAAAATAATTCATGGTTTCTAAGTTTACGGGCAGGTACATTAAGCCTTATTTTAGGAAGAATATTTGGAGTGCTAGATAAATTATTAACAATCTTAAATAAAGTTAAAATATCAGTTATAGTTCTTCTTTTTTCTAATTTTAAAATTTTAAAGTGAGATCGAGCAATTGCGTAATTATGATTTATAATACGAAAGTTTGTCTTATAGCACAGAAATCTTAAAAATTTATTTTGAATTTTTTCGAGCCTCTCAATGTTATTGTTATATATAGGACTCCATATCACTGAGGCAAATTGTAGTTTGCTAAAAACATAAGAATAATAAAGAGTTAACATTGTCTTATAATTCTGAAAATCAGCACACTGCCTTTTGATAAACCCTAGAATTCTGTTACAATCGTTAACCAATTTATCAATATGCAGATGGAACGTCATTTTGGAGTCAAATAAGACGCCCAGATCTTTTATATGAGAAACCCTATTCAAGAAAGTACTTCCAAGTTTGTAGTTATAATTAATTGTAGCAGATCCACGTGAAAATGATAAAACAGAGCATTTGTCATAGTTTAAAAATAATTGATTTTCGTTGCAAAATTGTATTAAATTATTGATACCAGTTTGAAGGGTCTCACAATCTAAAATAGAGTTAATTTTAAGAAAAATTTTAAGGTCATCAGCATAGCAAAGGAACAGGCAGTAATTAAAGCACAAGCTTATGTTATTAATGTAAATTACAAACAACAGTGGGCCAAGATTGTTGAGGTGAATAAGTGCAGGACGATTGAGCACAAGACTATTGCGTTAAAACGAAACTTTTAGTTTGGTCGAGAGGGTTAACCGATCATGGATATAGATGTTAAAGCGCTTATGGAATGCCAACCGCTTATAGCCATCTGGTGCGAATAGCTCTGTGAAAAAGGAGGGGGGCAAGAACGAAAAAACCCTATTTAACAGAAAACTCTGCCGGGGTAGAAACTTTTATAAATAATGTAACCTTGTTTGAAAATAGGGCCACAAGCAAGATTTTGAAAAAATAATACTATATCTTTACTTCTTTTGAATGGGAAGGAATGGCACCGTAGAAAAAAAAAGTGGGCTTTAGCGCAAGAATATCCAGGTAGGAATTATGGTAATGTAAAATATTTAAAAAAAGCGGACCGACTTTAAAAACCACAGTAAAAAGGGTAAAATAAAATAATTTTTATAAAAAAACCATCACTTTCTTAATGTTGGCCCCTATGGATTGGATAGTTCATATAAAAGCGAAACGGCTAGTGTCTGGATTAATCGCTTTCAGTTAATCTCTTAACATAAATCGGTCAATAGGTTTTGGGGATATACTATAAGTTTATTTTTTGCTTTCGCAAAAAAGAGATGGATATTTCAAACCTTGAATATTTTCTTTTTTATGATCATTTATGTGTCTTATACAAAAAAAGGTAAATAAAACAAAGATTCAGTTTTTAAAAATGTTATGTATTATATAATTCCCAAATTCGGATAAAGTACACTTAGTACCCCTACTAAAAAATGTGATGTCGTAAGCCAAATGAAGATGTCAATTTATCTAAATATGGTTTATTTCGTAGTAAAAATCCACGCAAAAACCGCAACTTTGAAAAATCATATCTCGAAAACCCTAAGACCTACAAGATTTAGGGTAATTTAAACATTGTTGGAAATTTCAATATCTACAACATATCAAAATTTCAAACACTTTCACTGATGCGAAATTTCTCATGTAATGTCTGCGTCCTCATTTGTGAATTAATAAAATTCTTGATGTTTCTTCCTTCTCTAGGGCGTGTTTTAATTAAAAGGGTTGTTCGCAAGCCATGATTCTTTTTAATTTATTAACACATCTTTTGTAAAAAATGTGGTCGTAAATTTCTTACTGCATATGGCTGATTCTCATGAGATGTCCACTTTCTAAAAAAAAGGAATTAAACATAAAGATCACATATTTTTTGTGACTATTGTATATTAAGGTTACATGTTTAGAATGACAAAAAATTCACAAATAATTAAATATATTTATGAATTATAATTTAAAACAATTAAATTTCTGTTGAAAAACTAAAAAATACTTGTACTGAAGGACATGGTGAGGAGAGATAGCTATAGATAAAAGACAAAAAGAAAATTTATAATTAGATGCTGAGAATGTTTATTATTATTTTATTTAAGAAAGATTAAAAAATAGTGTGAATGTTAAAACTACTTGAATGAAATTTACGGAAATGAGGATTTTTAATAATTTATAAACACATTTTCTAATTTAAGAGCATTAACCCTGCAAAAATTGGGCTTTTATCATAAGAACTATTACTACACAAAACAGAAACGAAAATGTGTTTAAAACTTACCTATTTTTTTAAGTCAATTGCCCAAATCACATACATTAAGTTTCGCCAAGAAAAACAATGAACTTCTCTCTACCTATATCTAAAACCATACTGACATGCTCTTCAAGTGAGAACAGTGTTGCCAGGAGGTTGGAAAAAAAGTATCATTTGCAATTCGAAAAATTATCAAGTTTAGGGAAAAATTATCATAGTTTTGAAAAACAAAAATACCTACAGTTTTTTTGCTTTTTGTTTAACAGTGAGAAAGTTTATAGTTCGGGAGTTGATGTTAACTATTGTTAATGTAAAACTGTTCTAATATGTATACACCTACTCTATTACAGTGGCGTAGCCGTAAATCGACTCTGGGCGGTTTAATAGGTTTTGAGTTGAGTATTCGAAACAAAAATACTTATTGAATTAATTATTATTGATTAGTTATTTTTAAAAGCAAGTCTCATTTGCAGATTTTTTCAAAATTAACCCTTAAATGAGCAAGCAAAAATTTTGAAAAAATCACACTAAAATGCTATTTTTTACGCGTTTCAGATGTTGTTGACAAAAAAATTGCTTAAAATTAAACAAAATTGTGACAATATTTAATATTAGGATATCGCCGCAGGCGAAAATTTTGACAAAAAAAAACAAAAATTCTTTAAAACTTTTGATTTCTCAGGTTTTTTGAAAAAGTGAGTGGGTTAGATCCCAAGAAGGGGTGTGGGTTGCGGTGGTATATTTTGTTCCTAAATCATACATGCGCCGCAGATGAAAAAGAAAATAAAATTTATACCAAGAATGTCATTTATTACACGTTTTGAATGCTGGTGATAAAAATTCCTTAAAATTATACTAAAATTAGTCAAAATTTTTAAAATTTAAGACATCACACCAAACACACGTTACAAATCGGTGTAAAGAGTCAGCTATAGCTCTCCCTGGGGATCTCGATCATGATTAATTTATTATAGATTGGGTTGGACCTCGTGGGGGGTGGTTTTAACCCCCAACCCCCCCCCCCCTGGCTACGCCATTGACTATTAATTCGAATTTTCAAAAATTAAAAAAAAAATAAAAATTATTTAACAATAAACAGCATTCTTTTTTAAACCTGTGGTTGGTGTTGTTAAAAAGTCACGAGCATGACAATACAGATGCAAGTATAAAAAACAGTGGATAGAACAGGTGCACGATAGATTACTTATTATTTTTATTATACAGTTATTTATATCAATTTACAAAAAAAGTCTTCGCTGTGTGGGTTGGATACATTATAAGAATAAATAGCGTTTTATGTGAGGATTTGTTAAATTATCATAGATTTAGGGGTTGATAATAGGTCATTATTAATTATCATATTTTACCCAAATTATTATAGGTTCTGATAATTATCATGTTCCTGGCAACACTGAGTGGGAACCTAAAGTGTCTTAAGTGGGGAGAATATTAACTTGTTCTTGACTAGTGGCATCTATCAGAGCTTTAACCATCTATTGTCACATTCACGCAAATCGAAAACGTAAAATGGAACAGCTCTTTTTTGGTTTAACATAATCCTCTTGGTATTGATGTATGAAAAAAAAAATTAATAAAAAGTGGATTGAACTCTCACGGTGAACAGTCACGGAGATGATATTTTTAGGGTAGAAATGTGAACAAAATATTAAAATTTTAAATATGTTTTGCAAGACAAACAGACCTTTTACCAATATTCTATAATTCTATCTATTAAACACTTTTTACGAAAAATACATATTTTTTAGCTAGTGAACAACAAAAGTTGACATCTCGTGAGAACCAGCCTTCTATAAGCTGCGAGAACTTGAGAATTTTGCGGAAAAAGCGTGTTTGACGCCTTCTTCTCGTTCATAACATCGTGTCTAATAATAAATTTTTAAAAAGGAGAGGGTGATCCCAAATTGTCTTTTATTTATTCTATTCCCCAATTTCACATACAATAATACTATATAAGCCAGCAGTTGTGTGCGCGCCATATGTTTGCTAGCATAGTCTCAAAAACAAACACCACATTTATTATTTTCTTTAAGACGTCTTAGTATTTACAAGACTTGAGTTCTTTAGCCTAGAAAATAAAATGTAAGTCAAGAACGTAAGTGCAATTAATTTAATTCTACAGAATGATCATGCTTACTGATTATGATTAAAATAAAGACGCAAGATTAGTTATGGGTGACCCACAATTTATTAGAACCGTTTAAAGAAGAATACGAAGTGGAAGATAAAATAATCACAACGCCACTGTTCTTTATAGCCAAAACCTCAAAAAACTTTGGAAAATAATATTGTTTGCGGTGCTTGCATATAATTATAACTAACGGTCCTGCCTTTGCATTTTCCGAAACAAAAGCCATAGCGACAATAATTATCCCAATCAAGCTAGCCTTGGAAAAGTTGCAGAGCCAAAAACTCTTTAGGGGCCTAATTCTTGAGCAGGGAACGACATAAATTTGTGTCGAATGATCCCACGTCGAACGCATTTCGTATTCTTGAGCGGGGACCGCTCATTCCATTCTATCAAAAATTGGGTGTTCGCGCTCCCCGACTCCGAAGCCAGGGATCCGTTTCATTTCTCAGGCAAGCATGCGCGTAAAATGTACATTTTTTAATCTAAAATTTCGAAGATGTTTCAAGAAAAAGCATCTTGTTTCATATTATATATCATAAAAAATTTAAACTAAACTTAGTAATTTAGGACGTGGTGATTTTTCTTACTTATTATCATTATCCGAGTTTTCAGAACTGGAATCATTATTAAATGAAATAATTATTGAATTAATCGGTGGTGGAATGTGATATTGATTTTCCTTTTCAAAAGGAGATTATCAACGACATAGTCCTTTTCAAAAATTTGCTTTTTAATCAGTATAATAATATTTTCTTGGAAGCCTTCTGGTATTTCTAACCCTTCGGTGTCCAGGAATTTATTAATGTCACCTTTTCTTGTGTTGGCGCGAATGGTTGTAAAGTACGATAACCCAAAGACCTTCAATTAAGTTATACCTTTATGCGATAACCGAATTTTGCGGAATATTTGGTATATGTTGTTCCTCAACCAATTTTTCAAACAACTCTGCCGTCATGTCTTCATGATAGTCTGCAGAAGATTGTTTTTGGAACAAAACCCAATTCACTTCCAGCTTGTAAAATGATTACTCGTTTTACCACGTCTCATCCAGGTATATAATATTTCTTTTTTCTTGTCGATATTTTTGAATAGTCCGCAAGTACTCGGAGCGCTGTGAAACAATTCTTATTATAACTTTATGTTATTACCATCTGTTTGTCTAGTTTTTTATAATGAAAACCGCACTGGATTAACGCTTTGCGTAATGTCTGTAAAGATTTGTATGTATAATCTGGATATTCCTGTAACTTATTGACACCTTATTTTCGCTATAATATCCATAATCAATTTGCCTAATAAAATCCTGATCACCTTTATCAAGATTCTTGAGGATTTTGCCAACTCTTTTACGCTTTGCAGAATGATCTACCACTACTCCTGATCTAATAATCCTCACAAATTCTATTTACAATTTGATTACCTGAAGAGTTATAGTTTTCTTCTTTTAAACTTTTGTAAATGTTCAAAATAAGTCAGTCTTTGAGTCTGTACATGTATGTCTTTATTTACAAATTCGGGAGATTCCACTTCTCAACAACCTGAAAGTCATCACTCCAAGGTCTCCACATCGCCATGTTTAATCGCAAAATAATTCAAGAACGCTTTTACTAAAATTTATTTCAACTGACCACAAACTTGTCGCGGCACTGACTAAAATTACACGTAAACAAACATAATACCCCATTAGCTTAGGGATTAAGTACCTGCCTATCGCCCACCCAGTCAGAACCCCGTACACCCTTTCGGTGACCAATAAGCCTTTTTCTTCGACCTGAATGTGTTTGACGTAAGATGTCTGTGTGCCATAAAAATATACGCAATGGAAATTTTGCGAAATTCTATAATTTTAGATTAACACTGTTAAACGAGGTGTGCCAGCTGACATTGCGACACTTTCACCCTTCTTGAACCATTATAGTGGATAGTTTTTGGTCGTGCCAAAAACGCCCGACGGCTAACGCTATTTGACACTGTTAACATTTGAACGTCATATACGGTTAAGGACTGCCATGAAACGCCGCAAACGTACGGACGGTTAGCATACAAATTTTGACGTACGTAGGACATGCGGATATGTGTTTTGGCGAGCTTCCGTTAAATTCCGCGCCCATTTCCGACAGGGTGGCGTTGTGCTCAGTATAGTATACCCAACACACACAAGCCTGTCTTTCATGAATAATTAAGTAGCTTTATTATATATTTATTGCATTTAAATAAAAGCAATAAATTTGGGTACTTTTTATTCTTTACTTCTTCAAACTTAATTAAGAAGGTATAAATTTTGGCTTGGAATGGTAAACCACAGTAAACTAATTTTTTTTGAAAATTAAAACAAAAACTAATAAAATATCCCAAACGTCAAATAACGGACCGTCAACGTAAAACCTGTACCAAAAAAGCTATTTTGAACTGTCATATAGCGTTAAAGTTATGGTTGTCGGCGAAGTTACCGGGCTCTAAATTGGCACCACCAAAAACTATCTAATATCTCATAGTAGTAGAGAAAAAAGCAACAAGTTATGATGGTCAATTTTAAAAATATTTCCGTGTAGAAAAATATAACCCGCACTCGCAAAAGACGAACTTAACTCCAAAGCTGAACTTAAAGCTTTTCATTTTATGAATATACAGGGCGCTCCAATAAGACTGCAGGCACCGGATTTATCTAAAAAAATTTATAGCTCTTATAACTGGACCTTGGGAAGGCTGAGCCGCACAAAACTTTTCTCCATGCGGGCGGCGGCAGCGCTTATTGGACTACCATCTATATTTTTGTGTGGCTCTAGGGCCAATCTTGGGTTCAATCAAGGTTTATGAGAACCAAATTTATGTATGACAGGGTTAGTACAGCACTGAAAAACCCGGAAATGTCAGTGAATTTTTTAAAACATGTAAAGTATTAGGGAAACATTATAAATTAATGCAGCTAACTCATCCATCTTTTTTTAACCATCCATAAATAGTATGGGAGCTGTTGGGACGATCCCAATAATCCATACTATAAAAATACTAAATTTTGACAATAAAAACTTTCTGCCAGCTCCCTTTTGGGCCAATCTTTACCGGGCAGAATATCGGAAACGAGAAAACGGAATCGGTTCCTCACAACTGTATTCAGAGTTTTTTGCTGGACTAATTCATTCCCGAAATAAAATAAACACGGCTAACAATAGTCAAAAATCTTACCTGGCTTTTTCTTTAGCCTCGTCGATAATACAGAAATCTGTAACAACAATTTTTGGATTTTTTTATTTTTTTAAAAATTACACCAAATTTTCAAAAATTCTTTGAATACGGTTGTACATTTTTATAAATTCTATTATCTGATAACAAAAAAGTTATGCTTTTTTTCTTTATAAGCGAGATTCTGCCGGAATTCTGAAAACGCCAGGGTCAAGTAATTTGGTTGGTCGAAGGAAACTGAGTGAGTTCGATTGATTTCGTATATCCACCTGCCACTTGTCTAATAGAACATTCGGCCAATAAATTGACACATGTAAAGCGATAAAAGCAAGAATACGGAAATTTGTTACTTTCCTAATAAGTACTCACGTGGTGTACGCACCGTGTTCTGAACACTCTACGATCTCACTCGAAACGGCATTAGTGATCCCACCTATTGTTGATCTTTTAAAAAAATAGCAAAGCTGTGTTGTCAAATCTATGCCGTTTTTGTGGCCGTAAATATAAGTATGTACGCTAGTGATAAATCGATATTCATTCAATGCGCGGGAATATTGCCGTTTTAATTTTAAATAAATATACCCCGGTTCATCCTGGCGCATTCAGCTAATAATCAAAAACTCGCTGTGAATCGCATTGGCTACCATTACGTGTCCTCTCTATTTAGATATATATGCTCTCTGATTAAACCAATCCAATAACGACAAAACTTCCTCTCCAGAAAGCTGAGATCGCCATTACTCTCCTTAAAAAATTAAGGTGCAAAAAAATTGAATATGATGTTTTGGTAATTTTTTGACTGTTATTTTTATGACTTTTTATTTGGAAAATGCGAGGGAGAATGTCAGAAAAAATCAAAGCATTTTTCAGGAAGAACCGGGCAAGGTCAGGGAATTTTTTAAATCAATTTGCTGTACTAACCCTGTATGAAGTTGATTTCAGTTTAACTCTTAGTTGCTCAATTAAAATTTAAGCCAGTTGTTGCAAGGTTTAAATATAAATCCTGAAATCAGGAAATTTTAGCAAAAAAGATAACGAGCCCTTTATACTCGCCTTTATACCCAAATAAGTTGAAAAATTAATCCCAAACACACACAGTTTAGATATTTGAACGAGGTTCGTGATATGTTTAATGTTTAAAAATGTTAAATAAATAAGGTTGATTGTTATTGTTCGTATCTTCATAATATTTTGTTCTATAATAACTTGTGAAAAGTGAAGGTTAATTTTTGTTTATAGATTATCTAGGTAAGAATAACAAAAACAAATATATATTTTATGTCTTTGAAAGTTTACAAAAACATCTTGGGAATATTTAATGCTTAGGCATTTGTAGTAAATAAATGCATATTTTAACTTATGTACGGGGTGTACCATTATCAGAGCAATTATGTAGAAAACTCTGTTATTAAAGGAAATGTTTTTTACAAATCTTATTGGGGGTCCTGAAAAATGGAGCTAACAGATATTTGCCCTTAACCAATTTGACTCATAACTTAAGTAGAAATTTAGAAAAAATTCTCGACTTAAATCTATTGTTAAAAGCTATAAGAAAATTTAAAACAAATTTTGGAGGTGGTAAAAAGTCCTAAAAAGTACACCTTTACTGAATATTTCCCTTGGAAAATATTGACCATTAAAATCGATGCGGCTGCCAGATTTGGACAAATAGGAAACAAATTACAGCGATAATTTGCACTAGTGCAAATAATCGTCTTCCATAAAAAGCTTATTTTAAGACATATATTGCCTATTACTGTCAACTTACGGTGAAACTCAAGTTGTAAATATTAGGAACATAAAATATGATAACAAATCGTACACCGGCGCACACTGGTTCAGTATTTGATATTACCGCGCGGAAATTCAATTATTTATTAGATTCAAATGAACAATATTTTATTCTATGAAAATGTTTTTAAATTGTTGACTACCCCCTCCCCACTTTCTCTCATTTCTCAATTGTGCAGAGGTCAAAAATAACCAAAATATTAGTGTTTACAATTAGAGACCAGCAGAGGTTATTCAAATTTTACAAAAGATTTTGAAAATTTACACAATATTACGAATTCAAGTACAGACGATTGTGGGTTTGTGTCCTTATATAAACTTTAAACTATGGATTAGTATATTTAATAATTTCTAATTACATATATAGAGTGGACCACAAAAAACCGTACTGTTTTGTTTTTATTGCCAATTTAGGAACAAAAATGGCAGATGTCCAAAAGTTTTATGCGTCTTAAAAGACTGTTGGGTTTTTTTTTGAGACACTGTATTTTTTTACAACTACAAAAGACTTCTATCTATTATCTGTAAACTGATGTATCATTTGATTAATTCTATTAAGAAATAAAAAACTCGGTTTTTTCGTAACTTGCATAAAATAAAAACCGCTAATAATTGAACTAAACTGGATTTCGTTATCTTTTCGCAAATTTTGTTGACAAGGACACTACAGATTCTAAAAATAAGGCGTCTTTTTCTAGGTGATTAGAAGAAGGTTCAAACTTGATCGTACAGTAGATCAGCGTTTAAATATTGCTAAATCTAATAAACTTTTTATTTACACAAATTGTGCATTTTTCATCAAATTAGTCGATTCTTCTAAAGCTGTACCCAGGGGCTTGAAAACCCAAAATCAATTTTTTTTTTGGCACGCGCTTAAATCAATCTATAAAACCACCACATTTTCTTACTTTTTGAAGCCATGAGCTAATCCAAAAAATTAAAAGTAAAAAAAAATAAGCTTCGATTGGGCACAAAGGGTGTGTTATGAATTTTCTGTTCATGAAAGCAGCTTTTTTTTAATTTCCGTGCGATAGTAGCAGGTTTTGGACCAATGTGCGGCGATCCGAAGGCATTTGATTGAGGGGGGATAAAGGCCAGTTTCCCAAGTAATACTAAAAGCGATTCCCAACTGCTACCCATTAGATTATTTGTATGTTGCAGTACTTAAATTTCCCAACTTAACCTTCATATTTCCCAATTGCAAGCAACTGAAAGCAACATTGGAGGGAGGCTCCCCCCCATTCCCCCCAAGGCATCGCTGGTGAAATCATACAATATTTTCTTCAGGAAATAGTCCGCAGAATATCCCTCGTGCATAGCAAATTATGATAATTTTTTATCTCAGCACTCGAGCGCATTCGCATTCTCGTGTTCCGGAAAAAATTATCGATAATTTGCCATGCTCTCGGGATATTATCTATTATTATTATTTACCTCATACATTATAAAGGCAGGTCGATTTTCACCCGATTATTCAGTGAAAATTTCGCGCTCAGGTAAAAATATCCCTTGTTAAGACTGAAAATCTCCCTTGTCAAAACTGATAATTGCCCTTTTTGAAACTTAAAAGTACGTCTGTACCAACTAGTGAAGGGGCATGTGTAAGTCCGTGGGATTTTTAATGAAGGAGTTTTGTGACTATGTAGGATTGATAGCTCTTTAGTCACACAATCAAGTGTTACCGGGGCATGATTATACTCGATTCCATATAATTCTAGGACGAGGATTTCAAAAAATTCTTTTTAAGGTCATCCTACCTTAAATGATTTTGAAAATCGCAAAAACAGATTTTTGACATTTTCTTTTAAAAAAATCTTAATAATTCAACGTTTTGTCAGGCCAACTTGAAATGTGCCTCAAACTATTACGTCAATTGGATCCTTAGCTTCATGACCTTGAAAAATACCCCAGTAAAATTAACAAATTGCAAAAATAACATACTAAACGGCGCTATTCAGCAACTATTAAAACGAAGAGGACCAAATTTGGTAAAAAAGATAAGAAGGTCAAGTCAAACAATTTTGTTAAAAAAGTGATTTTGTTCAGCTATGTCCCGTTTCAATATGGCGGCTGATATATCATCATTTTATTTTATCCAATTTCGTAAAAAAGCAAAAATGACAAGGTGGCCATCAATTCTTATTGACTTATATCCGCTTACTATAAAAAAAAGTTTAGTTGATGCATGACCTTGATTGACCTTGAATATGCCATGTAAAATTGAAAAAACCAGCTTTTTGTAGTGTTTTTCCAATTTACCAATATGTAATAACATTAAATTAACATCTTAGCCATAAATAAGCACTTCATTTTAAACCCCCTACCATTTTTTTTTGATCTGGCGTCCCAGATAATTATGCTATACCCCGGTAAAAATGACCTATATGCCTGTTGTTTTTATTAAGTTTCGGAACTGTGAATTTTATGTTCTACTCACCTGTCTAGCCAACAAAGTCATTTGAATTACCTATAAGAGAGTTTGCAGAAGTTAGATATGCATTACCATATTCTGAACCAAGTGTTTTAGATGCCATTTTCCAAAATGGCGGTCGAAAAACCATAAAAAAATTATAATTATGCCAGTAGGCCATGACTATACTTGTTTATTAACATTCATAATAAAATTCAAGGATGAGGATTGTAACAGCTATTTAGTCACACATTCACGTTTATGTATCTCAGATGACTACCACTTTTATATGCTTGTTTTGTAGAAAATTGAATGGTCCTAATTGCGGTTCAAATTAATTTTCGTTGTCATGTATATGTCAAAAGTTAGAAAAGAAAAATGGCGAAAAAAATTGGCAAAATTTTAATGCAAGTATCATGTAAAAACCAGCCACTGACTCCAATAAGCGTATATTTTATTAGCTCAGTATTTGAGTAATTTCTTAAGCTTTGATTTACTCCTTCGCACTTTTTATGTCAAATAACTAAAATGATGTTTCTAGCAGATTTGTGAAAAAGTACAACTTTTCCAGTATTTTTACATGTAAAAATATTTTTAAAAAAATATGCTATGATATTTTTTTTAAAAGTCTCCGATATAAGGGGGGTTTACCCAAGTTTTCATATTGATAATTTATAACCTAAGCACAATTTTATTCATAGTCATAATGTTAAATACATTATTTTTAATAGAAGTGTTTACTTAAGTTTTCATAGTTATAATTCACAATTCATAAGCACAGTTAATTGAAAAGATGCCAGTTAGTACTTAGTGATATCAAAAAATATTTCATGGTCCTTGGGGGTCCGATGTAGAGCGATTTCCGTTTAGCTTGTGTCTCGGGCGTTTTTTAAAGCTCGGCTCTGATTTTAGACAAAAAAATCTCACATGCACCCGTGTTTAGTTTTTTTATGCTACCGGACTAATAAGGATGATTGTCATATACCAAATGCCAGAATGAGACAGTTGAATGTATAAGTCTGACCATCAATCTAGGAGACTAGTTCGAATGGAAGCAGGGACGCACTTAGTGTTGTAATAGATCAGTGTATTTCTACCACGGATCACCTTAAAGGTAAAGAAGATAATATGTTTTATTGACGGTTCGATCTAACATTTTTTTTTAATGAAAATATTTTAATCTAATAGACACATCCTACACCTACAAAATATATTTGCTCATAGAATAAAAAACACAAACATAAGTTAAATTTATAAAATTGGGTTTAACAGGTACATACATATATAGTACAAAAAAATACGGGATAGTAAAAAAAATTAACAAATTTTAACTGAAGTCAGTTTCACTGTCACTGTCGTCATTAAAGTCTATGATAATTTTTTCTCTGGGTAGCAGATCTATATTTACATATGATTTTTCTATTTTGTGGACATGAGCTACGCAATTTTCTCAGCTTTTACTTAAAATATTCTGTTCCGCCGACCTAATTAAAGCTACCACAGTAGAATTTAAGTTGGCGAAATATTATTTCTTTTAACCGCTGCGTTTAGCTCATGGCATATGTGTTCAATTGGATTAAACATGCAATGGTAAGGAGGAAGTCTCAACACTGTATGGCCCATTTCTTCCGCCAAAGTTTCAGTATTGTTTTTGTACTGAAAATGCTTTAATTATTTCAAGCAATGGTTTTTTGGTGTAGCTATCCTCAAAATACATATTATTTTCTAACATGTAGTCCTGAATGGTAAGTTTTGTGTCATTTTAACACGGAACTCTATTTAGCCTTCTACTGTTTATTCTTGAACCAGTCTTCAAATAATTCCGCTGTGGTGTCGTCATGGTAGTCAGCATGGCAATCCTTTATATTTTTGGCTGATAAGGCCAACGCATTTGGTACAAACCCATTTTTTGTTCCAGCATGAATTATTGTGATACGCTTTCCTTTATTTGCTGGAGCTTTAGTTGTGCAGTGACCAGACGAATCTACTCAACCTTTATCTGGAACTTCAAGGGTGTCAAACCAAGTTTCATTGAGATAAACAATATCTCTATTACTTTCTCTATACTCGTGTATTTCAATTAAATATTCCATCCTCCATTTTTATAAACGGGCCGATTCCATAATCACTTGCCGTTTATTAATTTTTTTTTATTTTAAATCCGTTTTTTAAAATACATTTTCTCAGTGTCTCACAGCAACACTGTATTCCTGTATCATCTTTTTTTAATGTTTGTAAAGTAGGAATCATTTGTTCCCTATACATTTGATATATTTTTTTACGATATCCACATCACCCATGTCCAATTTCTTAAGGCGCATTTACACAGACAAACTTTCCTTTGATGTTGAAATGCCGACAAACATTTACACGAGCCTCTTGAGCAAAATGTTCAAAGAAATGTTCGAGCAAAATCTCGTACAAAAAAACACACGTAAATTTTGGAGAGAATGTTGAGCAAAATTTGTTTGAAGGATTGGGGATATAAAAATTGGCACTTATTTATTGTTGTTGCTTGTAAAATACAATGATAAAAATTTACGTTTAAAAGAATATCCCTTTATTTTACTTCCTAGTTTAGACTTTTACAATAATAATTAAGTAAAATTAAAAAACCTATATACATTTTATTAAATCTCAAATATATGAACAAAAGCACGTTCGGTTTAAATAATACCCGTTTATTACCCACTTTTAAAACACTACGAACCGGACCCTTGTCTAAAAAATATAATTTAGCAGTAATTTAGTAGACTGTGTCGCCAATCTATCATCCCGCGTTTTGGATTTCGCAGGTAGTAGGACGGCCACCCTTTTGAATCGCAATGTTGCCCTTTGCATATTGTTGGTTCAGTGTCAGTAATCGACCTTGATTATTACATTAAATTGACAGTAAATATATTTTCATGAACCTTTTGCTTTTTTAAGCAACCCTTGGGACCTTAAACTAACTAGGTAAATCTGGTGTGAGGAATTAAAAAACAACAATAAAAGCTAAAGGTAAAATAAAGTTACAAAAATATGTTTTAAAAAAATCCCCCTCCCCACCACTCCTCATAGTCGTGAGGCGCGGATTACCGCTTAAAAGTGCAATTTTTGAGTTTTTTGCCAATATTTGAAAAACTAAAAAGTTTTTTGGAAAAGAAAAATTTTCCTGGGTTTTTTTTGACTAGGAAAAAAACCCTTGGCATAAAAAAAAACTCGCAAGAAAATCCCAAAAAAAAAACCCCGGGCAAAAAAATCCGGGAAAAACCCTAAGAAAAAAATATTATAAGTAACCCTAATCCATGTGACAAAACTGATAGTAGAGCCAATAATAATGTTTCGCTTGCCGTCGGCTTTTTTTCACAAAAATTTTAAATAAAAGTTGGTGTTCCATTTTTTTAAAGAATTGAGATCACTGATTACTGATGTGAAATTTTATTTATTCTCATCTTTAAAAATATGTTTCCAAAATAGATAGTAATAATTAGCTCAAAAATTTACCCGACCAAATGTTCAAAGAAAAGCTCACAAAAATGTTCACGCAAAAAATTTTAGATCTTTTGCACGAGCTTTTATTTGAGCATGTTCGTCTGTGTAATTGCGCCTTAAGAAGTATTAGAATCCTTCCTTTTTCTTCTCGCAACTATCGGTTTATTTACTACACGTCACACTGTTTTTACCAATCTTCGTGTTAAAGCTACCGCTTCCTTCACTGCACCAAATTTTGATAACCCACGTTGAAGAAGGGTGGTATAAATATCAAGTTACAAAATATCGCGTTTAAATTGTTTTTTATCACTTATTTCTCTTGTAACGCCATTATTCCCCGTATCTCTACGTGACGTACTCGGTTGTTCCTCCCACGGACGAAACGTTTTTCATACAATCACAATTAACAACAAATAACTTCTTTTGTAACCAAACACCAACTGCTAACTGATTTTCAAAACTACAAATCAGCTTGGTATCTTAAGCGTGTCCTAATTATTTTAAGAAAATTAATTTGTAACGTAATCAAACCCTAATGTTATAACGTTTCGTAATTACTCAGTTGATAAATTTTAATTCGGCCAAAAACGTGTACTTATTAAGAAAAAATAATTACACATTTTTAAATCCGCACCTGTAACCCTCAGAAATGGTAGCATGTTTACAGTTTTCTTTTTATTTACTTTCACACCCCGAACAATAGATTATTAGGGTAAGGGATAAGTATTTATAATGAGTCTTAGATCTATGGTCGTGCTATAACTTGAGGGTTAAAATGCCTAACTTGCTATTCAGAAACCGACTCTAAAAGTCTTTCCTTCTTTTTATTCAGGTATCGAAAGACGAGCTAGCCAAATTAGTTCAAGGTTTCGAAAAACAAGACATTCTCACATCGTCCGGCGTGACGCTGGCCGGCAGCCGATACATATACCTCTCAGGGACTGACAGGGTAATTAGGGCCAAATTGGGAAAAGTCGGCGTGCATTGCATGAAAACAACACAAGGTAAGTTCAGTTATTCTGTGTCAGTCGCGGAAGCCCCGGGTTCGATTCCCGGCTAATGATTGGGTGTTGTTAAGGTCTAATTTGTCATACTTGAACTAACTTAGCCTGGCAAACGGGAGGTTGGTCCTACATTGGACGGAAAAGTAAAAAAAATACTCCATAATATAGCTCTCAGAGACCGCCGACAGGGTAATAGGGCCAAATTGGGAAAAATCGACGTGCGTTGCATGAAAACAACACACCAAGATGCAAGATTTTGGTTCATGATTTTGTACAACAAAAAGTTTATAAATTTTCGCACCTAACATTAAGGCTATATCCAAATGCCGGTTAACCTGGGAGGACCATCCATGTAGCCTTTTTGTAGCTATATTTTTTTTAAAATATATAATACCAAAATTATACTAAAAATATTATATTCTGATGTCATTTTCTTATAAAAAAAAATAAATCGTTTTTATTTTACAGTGAATCAATAAGATTACTTAACCCTAACACTATTAAAACCAGGAAAAGTACCAAATTTATATTCCATGAACCTCGTTTTTTTTTAAACAAAGGGCGCGTGCGCTGTTAGCTTCTGCGGAAGCTAGCAGTGCAAGTGATTGTAAGCAAACGAAAAGTTTATTTTGACGCTCGCTATAATGTCATCAATTGTTACAATTTAAGTTAACATTTTTTATCAACGGCATTCAAAACGTGTAAAAAATAGCTTTTTTAGTGTAACTTTTTCAAAATTTTTGCCTGCGGGTATTTATGACATTTCATACATCTTATGACAGGATTTCTCAATCTACAATTGAGACCAGATCCCACACCAAACCAGCATTTTCTGTTTAAACTACAAAAAAATTGTCTGCAGCGCCATGACAGGGATTTTTTAAAAATAATTCCAAAAAAGTCGGGAATTTTATCTAGGGAATCTATATATATATATATATATATATGGGTCGTTATTGAAAAAAGGTAACATTTCAAGTGGTAATTAAAAAAAAATTAGTTTTCTTTGAATTTTGGTAATTATTAAATGTTGGTTGAACTAAAATGTACTATATGGCCGAGATAACAATTCACTAGTTCTTGAGTTATTTTTGAGTTTGTGAATTCATCTTTAACACAGGTGATAGCCAGCTAAAACTAGTTATACCTATTTTACCAAAATCAAGAATCTTTATAGCTGGGTTGTTCTTGAAAAAATGGTAACATTTGGTGTAACAGCTTTTAAAAAACAAAAATATTTACTACTTTTTAAATATAATATGTTGCTATATATATATATGGTTTGACTCAACCACTCCCTGCAAAAAAATAGTATTCATGAGAACAATCATCTATCTGATAACTACTGCCATTATTTAATCATGAATATTTGTTTAAATTATTTTAGAACCACATTTCCAACACTAATGGGAGTCTAAAAATAATACTGTTCAAATAAATGTATAAATTTTTTTAAGTAAATAAATCAGTCACCTGCCCACCCAGAGCTCTCATTTTTCATGAGAGGATCCATAAGTATTAGGAATCTTGGAAAAAAAACCGGGAAAACACCCGGAAAAAAGAAACGTTACAAAAAATTATTTTAACTAACCCAAAACCCCGCCCTGCTCAAACCCTACACAACTTAAGCTAGACCCACCCATCCCAACCCAGATGATTTTCGAGTATTTTAACTTTTTTTTAATATGTAACCTTGAATTTTTTCAGGGGATTTTTTCCGAGGATTTTTTTCCGTTTACCAAGTATTAGGCACCTTCAGCTAATTATAATATTATATATACGCAAACCTAACGCGTTAAAAAAAAAAATAATTGGCATTTTCAATGTCTTGTCAACCTTTATCACCTGTGGATAACATCTGGTTAACCTCAACTTAGCACAGTGTTCGTTGAAATTTCCAGATTGTGCTCATCTATCAGTCAAGCTCACCCTTCCCCTCAACGAAACTCAATTTGGATATTGTAAAAATAATGTACTAATTTAGTCCCCTTTAATAAAAATTTTTTCCTAATGAATAACGGAGTTATTCGCACTTAAACCACTTAAGTTGATATGTCATAATTTTGTACTAATTATGTAGTTTTAAAGAAGGGTACTTTTTGTTTACAAAAACCATCGTTTCCTAAGATTTTTGACTGTTTTTTATGGCGTGTATAGCTTGATGTCAAGGTACACCCCCCTCTGCTTAGAAAAGAGATTCGACCAAAAGTGACTATGCCAGAATTTGTTACTAATTATGTACTAACTTCGATTCCTTTTAAGAAATTGCCTACTCTCAGGATAACTTCATTTTTTTTGTTTTTATGGGGTGTGTAGCTTGATATCAAGGCACACCCCCCTCTGCCTAGTAAAGAGATTTGAAAAAAAAATTATGCCATAATTTGCTACTAATTATGTACTAATTTCGTCCCCTTCTAAAAAATTGCCTACCCTCAAGATAACTTCATTTTTTTTTGTTTTCATGGGGTGTGCCTTGATATCCAGTTACACACCCCATATAAGTAGAGTAGTAGGAAATTTTTTAGAAAGGGTCGAAATTAGTACATAATTAGTACCAAATTCTGGGAGTTACCTTGAAATCAAGGTACATACCCCACAAAATCAAAAAAATCAAGTTATCTTGAGAGTAGGCAATTTTTTAGAAGGGAAACATAATTGGTAGCAAATTATGGTATAATTACTTTTTTGAAATCTCTTTCCTGGGCAGAGGGAGATGTGCCTTGATATCAAGCTACACACCCCATAAAAACAGAAATAAAATGAAGTTATCTTGAGAGTAGGCAATTTTTAGAAGGAGGTGAAATTAGTACATAATTAGTACCAAATTCTGGCATAGGGTCAAACCATATCAAGTCAACCAGGCAATAGTTTTGACCATCTCCGATTTTGATGATTTTTGGTACACTTATTCGTCTTATCAAAGAATTCAAAAATCCAAAAAAATCAAATTTTTTGGAGAAGCGGTTTTTGTTTTATTGATTTTTGAAAATCAAGAAATTGGCCAAATATGTCCTTGACAGACACTTACAAAAATAGTAATATCTCAAAAACTATTGATCCTATAGAAGCGAGTGATAGCTCATTTTGAAGGGTTTTTAAAGACCTTTTTAAGGATGTGTGACACAATATAGTTTGTTTATTTTTTTTTTATTAATTAAAAAAAAAATTTTTTTTTTTTTGAAAAATCTCAAAAACACATTTTTTAATTTTTTTCAAAAAAATATTTCTTTTTTTTCATTGTTTTTTTAACATTTTTGAGAATTTTAGGATGGATAATTTACCTAATATGGGTATAACAAAAAAATGAAAAGTAAGAATAATAGAAAATTTACAATAAAAAATATTTAGGTTGCTAATTTTTTTGTAAAATATTTGAGAAATCTGTCATTTCTTCTTTGCAGTTAGCGTATATGTCCTACCAGTGGCAGTATTTGGGTGACCCGTCTTAAAAGAGAATTTTGATCTATGACCAATATATCAGCTTTTGGCTTTGGAAAGTAAAAAGACGGAGAGGGACCATGAGGATGTAAAAAACTAACTTTTAATTCCCCGCTTTCTATATTTTTGCCAATGATACATACCATCCACCAAAGACAGTCATAGTTTATGGTTACAAAACCGGAGTCGATGTTTTCAATTTCTGTGTTTGACAAACCACAGGTTGCAAAAAGTCATTGAATATTTTTCTCTTTACTTAGTGAAAATGGTTTTGTAATAATTTTTTCATTACTGAGGGGGATAATCGCGTGCAATTTTTGAGTCCCAGGTATCGATTGTGCTTCCACGTATCTTTTTTCCAAAAACTTTTCACGTTGCTGGTAGTCATTTAATGAACAATATTTAAATGTTATACCAGGAATTTTTTCTGTTGCAAATTTAAAAAGATCTTCGGGGGTCATAATCTGTTCATTATATGGTCTCTTCAGACTTGCTTTAGCAGCCAACCTTTTTACGGTGCCTCCCAGTCCATCGCATGCAGTCTTCCCGTGGGAGGTGGCAAAAAAATTATTCTGCTTTAATTTTAAATTCCTCGAGATGGTACGCAATATTAACATTTTTTTTTTAATTTTTATACTGTGCGGCATAGCCGTCTTAAAAATAGATAATTTTGTCTAAATTATCAATTTGCCCCTTTAGTTCAGGCATAAGGTGGCTTAAAAAAAAGATGAAATGCCACAGTGTTGTGTACCAAACAGTCTGAAATAAATATATAATTTAAATGGCTCAGTTTTCCCTCATGAGTTTTGGAATATATTACAAAAGGATGTAGGGTTGCCTGGCTATTTGTCCAGTGATAGGGCTGCACTTCATCCTGCAAAATAAATGAATAATTTTTAGCGAAGTCGCATGTGATTAGTGCTTCCCCCTTTTTTAAATTGTCTTTTACCTCATTGTAGTATTCTTTTTGCATGTGAGTGTAAAAAGAATGAGATTTTAATTTAATCAAGTCGTTTGAAAATTCTTCAATGAAGTCCTCTGCTGGTTTAATTAATGTCTCCATATTGCATCTATCTACAGATATCCACTTCTTAAAAGTCACATTGTCAATCATTGCTTCTTCGAACTTTTCATTCAAAAAGTTTTTTAAATTCTCAGTTCCTGAGCATATCTCACATTTGTCCAAAAAGCAGTGAACTCCTGGTGGGTTACACATCATTTTTGAGAGGCAAGCATGGTAGTCTGGTAAAGCAGGATTCAGTCATCCAATTTGTGACATTCCGTAACTTTCCGGAATGTTTCTCCTGACTTAATGGATCACAACACCTCACAAAAAATTGTGTCCATTGTTTTGGATTATTTTGTGCCATTTTACAACACACGACTCCGATAAATGTTTTAAATTAAAAAATAGCAATTTATCACATAAACCGCAGGTTTGCAATTAATTATTGTCAAAACTTTTCCTGTCTGAACCAGAAATGATACAAATAAGGGGTAAGGGCCAATAAAAAGTAATGGGAGGAGCTAAACATTTTGCAGGAATTAACATGTTTAAATGTATAATAGGTGGGTGAAAAGATCTTGGGTGGAGGGGAGGACAATTGAAGAAATACTCAAAATTTTGCAGGAATAAATAAGTTTGGAAAAACCTTTTATGTATCTTATTTACAAGACTGGGAGCAATTGACAAGTTTTTAGATATAAAGAGTAAATATATAGGTATTTATCAAAAAATGTATGGTTTTTTTCCTGCAAGGTTTTTTATATTATTTTTAAAAAAATAGAACCAATAACTTCTCCATCCTGAAATTTTCCAAAAATATTTAAAAAAATACTGAAATAAAAAATTGTATTTTTTTGAAAAAAATTCAAAATGGTGTTTTCAAGATTTTTCAAAAAAAAAAAATATTAAAAACATTTTAAAAAAATAAAAACAAAAAATTACATGGTGATACACATCGTTAAAAAGGTCTTTAAAAAACCTTCAAAATAAGCTATAACTCGCTTCTATAGGACCAATAGTTTTTGAGATATTGCTATTTTTGTAAGTGCCTGTCAAGGGCATATTGGTCAATTTCATTATTTTCAAAAATCAATAAAACAAAAACCGCTTATCCAAAAAATTTAATTTTTTGGATTTTTAAGTTTTTGGATCAGAAGAATAAGTGTACCAAAAATCATCAAAATCGGAGATGGTCAAAACGAAAAGTGCCTTTTTTTTTGGTTGATTTGATATGGTTTGACCCCATAGTCACTTTTGGTCGAATCTCTTTCCTAAGCAGAGGGGGTGTACCTTGATACCAATTTACACACCCAATAACAAACAAACAAAAATCTTCGATGGTTTTTGTAAACTAAAAGTACCCTTCTTTAAGAGTAATAATTAGTAAAAAATTATGACATATCAACTTTATTAAATCTATCTCCTAAGCATGCTTAGCTTAGCGCCAAGCCACACCGTCCACCCCCCATTTAAGTGCTAATTACCTCGTACAGTTATTCATTAAGTACTATAGTAGTAGTAGCTAGTAGCTTAACTGAGCTTCATCTATCAACCAGTGACTTTCCCTCTTTAAGTGTCTATATTATATAGTCTAGGTTTTTGGTTATAGGCCTGCGGTTTTAGTAATAAAATGCAGGGGGTATTACCAGAAGATCTCTGGCAATTGCGAATGTAATATCCGGTCTCAAGCTCGCTAAAACGTTATCGGTGTCAGTATTTTTACTTACTTTGCGGAAATTTGCAATTTTAGCGAACTTAAGATCAGGGTTCTCAGATTTTTCAAATTAAAAAGCGGGACAAATTGGGTATAAAAGCCTAAGCAAAATTTAAAAATATATAGTAAAAAATTGGTACCTATTGAAATTTAGTGAGTTTTCTTTGTAGGTAGTTTAGAGGGTGTTCGAGAATAAAGAGCTTGTTTTTATTATATTACAATGATCACACTGTCATGTACAGGGTGACCGTTTATAAAGTTCCATTTGGGAAAACTTTTTTGTTATTTGTCACAGAAAGATAAATCAAAAAGTGAATGACTTATGAAATTAGGTAGATTTCTGTAACATTTTCAGTTTTTTTCTCAATCACACACCAGAAATGGAAAAATTACCAGTTTTGTAAATTCGATATGGTTGTTTCCAAAAATACATTTGCTTGCCTTTTAAATTGCACAATTTTGGTATCCTTATCACACCTTAAAATGATATGTCGTCATCCTTAAATTATTGTTCAAGTTTCGTTTTTTTTTTCTTTTTCTGATTGCAGTTTTTGAATTGTTTGAAGCACAGACGTTCCGTAGGTATATCCTAAGTGGTTTGAAGTGTGGACTCGACATTAACTAGAAATCTTAAAAGTAATAATGCCTGAGATTAATTAATCAACGATATATCCACTTACCTAGCTAAGTATAACTTGGCAAATTTATCCTATGTAACTATTCTGGAGATCAGGGAAGGAAAATAATTCCCCACAAATGCGCGGTTCAAATTGGTCGTTGTCGCTGATTTCTCTCACAAATGACTCTTAATGACATTTTAAATAGAAATTGGTTTCTTTTGTTTCTCTCTCTAAAGACGAATAGTGTGGACGCCCACGGTTTATCAGAATGTTTAAAATCAAACCCGTTAAATAAAAGAAAATTCAATCATAAAATCATTCACTATAGGAACTGCAATTCATAACCAATTTTTTGTCCGAACCTTATTTCTTCAAACACATTTTATAACAAATTCGAAATTTATAACACACGTTTTTAATCGAACCATTGTTCATCAAACTCATTCAATATCAAACTCGTAATTTATAAAATCCATTTTTACTAAAATCCGGAATTTGTCATACCATTATTTTTCAAAACGGGAATTCGTAAAACCCTTTGTTTATCATAAATAATACATGAACCGGTGGCGTACACGCAGTTGGCGCGGCGCGGCGTTTCGATGCATTTGTCGCTGCTACGCGCGCATACTTGTACAGGTAGGCGTTCAATAGTTTGTGTATAGATGTCACTTGCACTCCATTTAAGAACAACAAGTATTGAACACTACCTGTGAATACTTTTAGCCAAGTGTGCGCTAACCTAATTTTGTTCACTTGAACGCCCATTTTTAAGGGTTCAAGCAAAAGTTTAGTAGAAAAGCATTTTTTTTTCTATAATGACCGTTGAGGGTTTTTTTAGACCAGTGGAAATTTACAGGGTGTTGATCAAAGACTTTTTATTGTGAACCTGTTTTACAAAAAGGCCGAGCTTTTTACATTTTTTTGTGTTGCTTCTTCATTTTGGCCCGTTGCGTCTACAAAAAAAACCTATTAGTTACTTGGGTACACGGTGATTTACCATATTTCCCCCCCCCTTACCTCCCTTGTATTGAACCTGGGAAAAAGTTTTATCTATATAAGTTACTTCATTTTCTGTAAACTTTCAAATGACTTTTTCCTAACAAGCTTGATTTTACAGGCAAACTCTGGTCTATATAAACATTTCAAACTTCTTTATGTGATGGCCGAATTTATTAAATGTTACATCAATTAACTTAGAAAGAATGTCGGTTTATAACCGATGTTTGACTATTTTTTAAATAGGTTCGCCATCCTGGATATACATATATATAATCGGTTTAGAACGTCTTACGACGTTGTCCGATGCCTAAAATCGGACAGTTTGTCGCTTAGTTATAATCATTTAAAAAAAAGGTAACATTTCAAGTGGTAATTAAAAAAAAAAACAAATTAGTGTTCTTTGAATTTTGGTAATTATTAAATGTTGCTGTAGTTGGTTAGACTAAAATGTGCTATATGACCGAGATAACAATTCACTAGTTCTTGAGTTATTTTTGAGTTTGTGAATTCAACTGCTAACACAGGTTATAGCCAGCTAACACCAGTTATACCTATTTTACCAAAATCAAGAATCTTTATAGCTGGGTTGTTCTTGAAAAATGTTAACATTTGGTGTAATAGTTTTTAAAAAAACAAAAATTGGTTTACCACTTTTTAAGTAAAATTGCACAGGTGTTATCAATAAAATATTCTGAAAGATCACATCAGTGACGTTCACACTAGTGACATATTTAGCAAAATGTAAATAACAAAAAAAAATAAAAAAGTTACTACTTTTGTATTTTAATGTTAGTAAAATGCCTACTTTTCATACTTAAATCACATTTTTGAAACTAAATATCTTACCATTTACTCCTTATACATATATATAGCAACACGAGTGACATTTAACTCGGCCAAAACGTTAATACTGTTTTAAAACCCCCAAAATTTCACAAAAACTGAATTATGTAACACATTTCAGGTTACACTCCTAAACTGTGTCTTCCGTGCTTCTCCATTTTCAGGTAAATGAGTTGGGTCTTGTATGCAGTGATTTTTAAAAAAATCTGTGACTGCATGTGATCACACGAGTGACACCAAAATGAATTACACGTGTTTTCTTTTGTTTTTTGATGAAGACAAAAAACTTATATCAAGGTATTTCTTTTAGGATTTAAATTTTTGAGTTTTTATTTTTTTATTTATTTATATTTTAATTTTATGATCCTAAAGTGTTTTTTTATTAGGTATATCTGAATCTATTAACTTTGAAAATTACAGATTGCACCACGTGACATGTCACATGGTGTGAACAACTTTTCTTCCATGGAAAGTTCATTACTGCTGGATAATGTTAGCCTTTGAGTACACTAACTATCCCCCTACTTTATTTTCAAAAGGAGTGGTTTTAAATTTACAAACCAATTACATGCATTGTTACCTTTTTTCAAGAGCGACCCATATGCAAAAATCTTAATTCAGGCTCACAATCAAAAAACTTTGGAGGAAATTTGGTACGTAAACTGGAATTAGGCTCTAGTTGGTCCTATTTCGCGCTGCTTAATACTGCTTTTCATGCGAATTTCAACCTTTTAACGTTTATTTATTTCTTCAAAAAAGTTAAAACATTGGTGCACACCTTGTCTGGTAAATTTGTAGGTTTTGAATAATGCCATTGCAGGCAAAATTCGATTTTGTCTCGCAAAAAACTCGTTTACTTTGACAGCCCAATTTTACAATTTATTTTCTGACTTTTCGATTTAAACTTTTGCTTGCTATAACCCACTGTAAGAAAATCATTTATTATTTTTTTTTATTATCTGCATTAACACAGACTGAGACTAATAAAACAATAAATAATAATACGTTTTTTTTTTATCTCTGTGGCAGGGCTATTTTTAGTTGGCTTTTTTGCTTTATCTCGAAAAACAAAGAGTCAGCCAGCGGCTTATAAAAGATTGATTGAACTGAATGGATGGAATCAAAAACCGTTTTTTTTCTTCAGATAATTAGGGTTTTGGATGTACAAAAAGCTAGCAGCGCAACTTGCATTTTTTTCATTAGAACCTATATAACTAATTAGAGCTAATTTGGTGCTAATTTTGTTCCGAAAAAAAATTTAGAGCTTGCGTATTTTAAAACTTGGCACACACGCTGCTGACTTCTCACGGAACCTAGCTGCGCATGCGCTAACTTTTAAAAAACGCAAGCTCTAATTTTTTTTACAGCCTAATTAAGAGAATTCGGAAAAAAAGATACCTACATAATTAGAGCTAATTTAGTGCTCCATAGTTTCATTTTTTTTTAAATATACAGGGTGTTCCAAATTCCATGCTCACCATGGGGATCTCCTAATTAGGGCAAAGTTGCGCAATTTGACGCTTTACCCAAAACCAAAAAGAAAGTTTACAAATTTCGGGCAGTTCCGGAGATAGGCGAAAAAAACCGAAATCTTTATTTTTAGTTTTTATTTTTCTGCGCCCTTATTCTTAAGGCTGTCAAAAAACGCTTAAAACTTTCTACAGGCACTTTTTTAAGATCTACCTAATGAGAGATCCGTTTTCGAGCTTTGACATTTCAGTGTGACACGAGCACTGTCAAGTTCATTTCTTCTTATGGACACATGCTTTTTTCTCCTGCTATTTGGTTCATAAAGGATGAAAAATATTTTACAATCTTATTTTGACAAGTACCTGACGCTTTGAGTTAATTGAACATCATCAGCCCAAATTCAAATATTAAAAAACAAAGAAAAAAACTTATTTTTAAAATATTACGTAAAGTTTTTTGTTATTTTAAAATTTTAAAAATATCTTAAGTAAGTTACAAGCAAAAATTGAATTTGGACTGATGATGGTCAATAAACCCAAAACGTCAGATGACTTGTCAAAATAAGCTTGCAAAATGTTATGTGTCATCCTTTATGAACCAAACGGCAGAAGAAAAAAAGGATGTGCTCATAAGAACAAATTCACTTGACAGTTCTCCTGTCACACTGAAATGTCAAGTCTCAAAAACGGACCTCTCATTACGTAGATCCTAAAAAAGTGCCTGTAAAAAGTTTTAAGCTTGAGTTTTTTGACAGCTTTAAGAATAAGGGCGCAGAAAAATAAAAACTAAAAATGAAGATTTCGGTTTTTTCCGCCTATCTCCGGAACTATTCGGAATTTGTAAACTTTTTTTTAGAGTTGAGCAAAGCATCATCATATAGGCATTAGATTTTACGTCTATCTCACTTATTTATCATAAAATTTTTGATATCCAATTTATTGAATTAAAACTATAAGAACTATTTAAATATGTTCAGGCGCATTTACACATAGCGAATAGGTTCGTCCAAAAATTCGGGTCAAATCTGGCAAACCTTTTTCTACGAACGTTTGCCCGAACACTCAATTTGCAACGAACATTTGCAGCGAACATTTGCCACGAACATTCGAATATTTTTGAAAGAGGGAATAGATAATATTTTTGGTCTCACATCACTGACCTCAGTTCTTGAAATTAAATTGGAACACCAAAAATATTTTATTTTATTTGTCGATTAAATAGTAAAAGCCGACGGAAAACGAAAAATTATTTGCTGGGTTGTGAGGTTGGTTGATATCTACTAAATAAGTTTGTACCTAATTTTAAACTTTTATCACTTTTTTGGTTTTCCTTAATTAAAACCGCATCACCAAACCCCACCACCACAACCCTACAAAATGAAATTAAGTAATCCTCATTATTTTTTATCAAGTTTGACGCACGGAAAGGTTTTAAAATTTAATTTTTATATTACAATTCAGTTAATGATTTACGGTTAATAATTTTTCTAATTTTTATTTTATTCTAAATATTTCTTTCAGCAAATTTTGTCCGAACACCACAAACCTTATTACCCGAACACCGAGACTTTTGGCCCGAACCTTTTGCGCGAATTTTTTTAAAATATAGATCCTGTGGTGCTTCTATAGTACCTAGCAGCCTAGTAGCTCAAATGATGACGGGCAAACCAAAAGAGAATATCAAAATTCACATGAATCATTAGAACTCATTTAGTACTACAGAGTTACATCTAGGGTTGCCAGGTGTCCTGATTTTTCAGGACTGTCCCGTTTTCGGAACCCTGTGTCCTGCGTCCTGGAAAGACCCTCTCCAGTCTCAACTAAGAAAATACGTTTTCTACAGCCGCCACTTTTTGTTCTTTATGACTCATACATACACTGTTGTTCAGGCCGAAACATGCGTCTCGTGGGTTTCAATTCGCGGAGGTTATGTTTTCGTTTTTTCTAAGCAGATTTTATTCTACTAAAAGAAGTTTTAAGGCAGGTTTACCCAACTTTTCATATTGATAATTCATAACTTTAATTCATAGTGTATAAGCACTAGTGTTAATACATAATTTAACAGCACCTGTTTATCCAAGAGTTTATAAGCATAGTGCATTAGGATAAATTTTGAAAATTGACATACCAAATTGACAAAAAAGAAAAACTAATCAACAGGTTAGGTATTCTTCCTTCTTGCTAAATTTCTATTTTCTAATATCAGCTAAAATCAATCACTCCCATTTTGAAATCAACCAACCAAAATGTTTTCTTTGCTTTTTTCATAAGGAAAACGCCGTATGGATCATTTTTTTTTTAAATTTTAAACGCTCTAAGAAAACGGAATCTTTTCATTTACCTACCTATTTAAGCAGTTGATCCAGCACTTTTACAACGAATATAGACATCAAACTCAGATATCGAAAAGGTGAGTAATCACAAAAATTTAAACAATTTGCAATCGATCACGACAAGTGAAAGTGGAAAACTTCAAAAATTATTTAGCGGCTAAGCGCAAGCAAGGTCATCGGCGCGCTAACTTCACAGCATGATGGCTGAATTAGCGGTTTTTCAAGAGGTTCTTTGATTTTCTTTACTAGGATGCTTAGGTTGTTAGGTTTTGTTTGTTGCTAACCTAGATGAGTGATTCAAATTTCAAGTTGATTTTAATGCTGTTATAGATGAAGAGGTGGTGGCAGTAAAAAATTAATCATTTAAGGTTTACATAGTTTTGATAAAGACACACCAAAGATAACAAAAACAATATTGGCAGGTGGGGGCTTTTTCTACTAATAACTATATGAACTCATTTCATCCCATCTGCAATTTATATTAAAACAATCTACTTACCTCAGGACTTCAAAAAATCAAACGGTACCCGCCTATGGCGAATAGTTAATATTTTTCCAAATATTTATGATACATTAAAAAGTTAGTCATTTCATCCCTTTTGTAATTAGTGCTATTATGTTAAGATCCTCACCGAGATAGCAAAAACAAATATGGCACGCCTCGAGGTGGGAGCTTTTTTAACAGGGAGGTCCCAAAACTTGCATCAAATAATAGGTCTATGATGTCATTTCATCTTTTTTCTGATTAGTCCTATTATGTTAACGGCAAAACTAAGATAACAAAAAAAAATTGGACCCCTCAGGGTGAGGGCGTTTTTTACAGGGAGGCTTCAAAACTTGCAAAAAATAATTGCTATATGAAGTCATTTCATCCCTTTTCTGATTTGTGCTATTATGTTAAGGGTCACATCAAGATAACAAAAAAAAATTATCCACCTCTGGGTGTGGGCGTTTTTTATAGGGAGGCCCCAAAAATTGCAAAAAAATAATTGCTATATGAACTCATTTCATCTCTTTATTGATTAGTGCATACACATATACACGACTGTTAAACAACTACTCCTCTGGCTAATGCCTCGACAGGTATTGAATTGGGCTAATTTTGTATTTGTCAAAACTCATTTCATACCCAAAGCCGGGTTTTTTCGACCTATACTATAAAGGGAATCTAGATTGTGTTTCGGATAATCAAAACAAGAAGTCGGACATTTTTGAGAAACATACATTGTCCTGATGAGATCCAACGAGATCGAAACTAGTCGGTAAACGGGAAAACAAGGAAAGAAAAGATTCTTGAACCGTCGTGCGCAAATTTTTTTTTGTTACTTTTGTGGGACCCTTAACATAATAGCACTAATCAGAATAGAGAAGGAATTACTTTATATAGCTATTATTTTTTGCAAGTTTTGAGGCCTCCCTGTAAGAAAAGCCCAGACCTAGAGAGGTGCAGTAATTTGTTTTTTATCTTGATGTGGCCCCTAACATATTAGCACTATTCAAGAAAGAGAGGAAATGACTTCATATAGGTATTATTTTTTACAAGTTTTGAGGCCTCCCTGTAAAAAAGGCCCCCACCTAGGGGTGTGAAATATATTTTTTGGTATATTGTTGTGGCCCTTAAAACACCTCTAACCCGGGTCCCTTATTTATTATTAGAGGCCAAGCTGTGATCGTCTATAATATTATTGTTATAATTTTTATCAAAATTAACCCACAATAAAAATAATAGCAATAATTATTTCGGTGGACCCTGTACGTTATGTCGTTTTAAGCCAAGATTCTTTAGAGCTGATAAAAGAAATTGTTCATACTTAACTGATACGGTTTTCTTGCTATCTGTCAAACTGGAACCACTACCATTTAGACCTTATCTATTCTCTTTTTTTTTAAAGGTCGTTCTTTCTTTTTGTTATTGGAATAAAATTTTGATCGGCTGAACAATCTTGATCCCGTTGTTTAAATAAGCAATCTAAGGAACTACCATCAAGAAACATATTTAACACAATTGTCCATTTTGTGCTTATAGACAATTGTGAAAAAATACTCCCCCGTAGCATTCCCCGGTTGCTCTAATAAACAACGTATCAAAATATCTAGCTGTACCTAACTGCACAAATAAATAACAACATTTCGATTTTATGCTGTTTACTTATTACAAGTGGTACAGGTGGTGGATTAGGGGGCTGGGCTGGGGTGAGGTAAAAAGGGACCGATTGGGCCTACTTGCCAGGTCTTGGGCCGCCCCCTAGTTACTACTACTGCTACTATAGTTTTCTCTTTCCAATTATTTTATTTTCAAAAGGCAGAATTTTTTGTGTCACCTAATATCAAGCAATTCAGATCCCTGGATCCCTGCATTATAGAGGGGTAGACAAAAATTTCCCAGAAATACATATTTTGCTCTCATTGTTTTGATACTGTTTTTTTATAGTCAGAGTCTTTGATAAGATGATTTGAGGCTGCCAGACAGTTGCAGGACGAGCTCAGTCAAGCTACTCAATTTGGATATTGTAAAAATTATGTACTGATTATGTACTAATTTAATCCCCTTTTTTCTTTATTTTCTACTTAATGAACAACGGAGTTATTCGTACTAATTTTGTACTCTTAAAAAATTGTACTTTTAGTTTACAAAAACCATCGGTTCCTAAGATTTTTGTTTGTTTGTTATGGGCTGTGTAGCTTGATATCAAGGTGCACCCCTCTCTGCTTAGGAAAGAGATTCGACCAAAAGTA
Source organism: Oxystoma pomonae (assembly GCA_963921995.1). Lineage (NCBI taxonomy): Eukaryota > Metazoa > Arthropoda > Insecta > Coleoptera > Brentidae > Oxystoma > Oxystoma pomonae. Next base: position 83,697,373 of record OY998166.1, on the reverse strand, counting down.
ATTATACCATAATTTTCTACTAATTATGTACTAATTACGTACCCTTCCAGAAAATTGCCTACTCTCAAAATAACTTCTTTTTTTTTTGTTTTTATGGGGTGTGTAGCTTAATATCAAGGCACACCCCCCTCTGCCTACGAAAGATATTTAAAAAATATATTTATATTTATGCCATAATTGCCTTTCTAAAAAATTGCCCAAGTTATATTAGAGTAAGCAATTTTTTAGAAGGGGACGAAATTAGTACATAATTAGTAGCAAATTATGTTATAATTACTTTTGGTCGAATCTCTTTCCTAAGCATGATATCAAGCTACACACCCTATAACAAACAAATAAAAATCTTAGGAACCGATGGTTTTTGTAAATTAAAAGTACCCTTCTTTAAGGGTACAAACTTATGACATATCAACTTTCAACATCAACAGCTTGGCGCGAAGCCACACCCCCGCCCCTTTTAAATGCGAATAACTCCGTTATTCATTAAGTACAACATTTTTTAAAAGGGGAATAAATTAGTACATAATTTTGACAATATCCAAATTGAGTTTCGTTGAGGGGGGGTCTAGCTTGACTGAGCTTGAAGAACGCCCACTTTATGAGTTTGGATATACTATAATACTATCTTTTGATTTAGATTAAACATATTTAGTAAAAGCTCATTGGTTTTTGAGATAATTAAGTACCACAATAATATGTAAAATTTGTTTTTTTTTTTTAATCTGCCTTATTTAAAAAAATATATAATTTTAGTAACGTGGTAAAATTTGGCAACTGCATTCAGTGAAACGATATAGTGTGAGTGACCCATATGTATTAAAAATATCTCAACGCCACACTTATAGAGTGAGACGGGACACACGACAACGTCGATGTTTACGGTTTTAAATATATTTTTCGGGATATTTTTGATCCGCTCCATTTTTGGCTAAACTAGCTTGAAATGGTCGACGTGGTCGACTTTTTTCTCATCATTGTTATTGTCTATCTAAAATATCATTTTTTAGTTTCAAAAACGACTTTTTTTTCAATGTTTTTTACACTCTGAGCGGCGTGTAATAGTAGTTTTCACAACTACTGGGCAAAATAGTGCTTTCTTTTACAAGTGTTGGTTTAAATAACGAGCGCAGCGAGGTATTTCAAAAAACGCGAGTAAAATAAAGCACAGTTTAGCCGCGAGTTGTTAATACTATTTGCCATACTTGGTGAAACTGGCGGAAATGGCTTCATTTTTAGGCAAATTTCACCTTAAAAAATCCAAGAGATACAGGAAAATACTTTTAAAAATCTCGAACGAAGAGAACTTCTCGCAACACACCATTTTTACACTATAAATCAAGGCGGCTGGTAAATGAAATAATCGTTTCCATATCGATGTGTCTTTTTACTCGATGACGTTCATTGTTGCGACATTTTAATCTTTAACAAATTGATATTTTGACGATATTTTTAAATGATTTTTTCGTAAATACTTGGTGAAAACTGGCGGAAATGGCTTAATTCTTAGGCAAGAATAATTAGGTTTTTTTCAATATTACTATTTTCCGCCATTAACTTTGGGTAAAAAACGGACAGAAATCTTTTTGCACCCGTGATCAAAAAAAAAGTTTTTTTGCATAGGTAACCAAAAAAGCCATGCTTTAGTTATCTGCAGACAGTTACTAAAATCATGTTTTTGATGAAGGTATAAACTAAAATCATGTTTTTTATGAAGGTATAAAAATATTTTTTTGTTTATTTCATTACCAGGATTACCTAACGATTTATGATGTGTGCGTAGATGGGTTGATTTTATTTTATGAGCTAATACTCCTAATTTTTAAAACTAGGTTTGTTTGTAGGTCTATGAAATTAAAATAAAAAAAATATTAAACAAGTACGTGATATTGTAAAACCAGATATGTAACGTCATTAATTTGGATTTTTTTGTGGTAATATTGAAACCATTATCATTAACCCTAATAAAATAATAAATGCTTTTTAATTTTTGGTATTTCCACACCTACGACAAATTAATTTTTCACAAATTTGATAAGATATTTTTTGGTCATACTTATAAATTATTTTGGAAATATTTTTTAGATAATACGATCATTGTAGCTAAGCTAAGATATCGTATTTTTTGGATATAATATTTTTATTAACTTATATTATAATAAAAAAAAGTTGTTTTAAACGGGAACCAAAATGGATTTTTTTACATATGGCAGCAAAATTTTTTAATAGACTTTCTGTTTGTAATAAGTGATATTTGTGCTTGGAATGTATATTTTCTTTCTTATAGTATAGGTACTATATTTAGAGGAACAAAAACGAATCTAATGTCTGTCAGATTCGTAGTTTTTAAAATATTTAAGAACAATAAAAATATATATTTATAAAAATTCCAACTCACGAACGGCAGCGTACATACTCGAAACATATTTGACCAAACCACTTTAAAGCTTGCATATTCATCCCCTTTTTCAGATTTTCCTAACTATTTTACATACTTTTACGAAAATTTATGTTTCTATAAAAATGTGACAATTCTTTGATTGATATCGACGGGGTTAAAAATTTTTTTGTAAACATTGTGCAGTTAGTTTTCACAAAATTTCTTGTTAATGCCCCTCCGTTTTGGGGGACTGTATCCACTATCGCAAATTGAGAATATAAAAAATCTGCTCACCCTTCACTATCAAGATGAACATGAAAAGAAAATTGTCTAAAAATTGATGTAAATCTAAAGATTTCGTATCTATAATTGCGGAAATCTCCGTCGTGGAGTAACATGTTAAGTACTTAGGGGTGGAGGCGTCCACAACTACAAAATGATTAAACTTTAAAATTTATGAGAAAATTTTATTAGTTTTTCTCCGATGGGAAGACATTTTCAAGGAGATCTGAAAATAGAAAAAACCTTCTCTGTAAGCCTTGTTATATGTTTTGTTTGTATTTACGTGTACCAAAAGTTAAAAATAAAGAATATGTCTGAAAAGAAGAGGGTACTTACAAATCTGGCTCTTTCTTGTTGAAAACAGGAAGGATGACTACGTACACACAAAAATGGCATGACCCAAACAAATAAATAAAAATCCAAAATACAATTTAATAAAAACTGTGACGTTACAGACAAACATAGGTTAAGCTAGCATTTTCAATGATATTGACTTTTTTATTTTCATAAAAAAATTAAAAACGAAGAGCTTTTACTTGCTGGAAAACCCGCAAATATTTGTAGATGATCCTGTTTAATTTCTAGTGCGTTTTCTAAAAGATGGCTCAAAAATTTGCTTTGTTTAGCGACCACTATAAACTAAAAAAAAGAGCATTATTTTACATTTACAGTTGTAGAATATATTTTACATACAATATATAAATATAGGGTGTGCCAAAAAAACCGAACTCTTTTAAATGATTATAACTGAAGGGAACCCCACTATATAGCACAACCATAATATGGCAACGTTTGTTTGAAAAATTAACTAGGTTATTTTATCCATTAGTGACAAAGTCGCACTGACAATGTCTGCCACATTGGTGACACCTTCAGAAATAAGGATACTTTATTCACAAAGTTTCCAGTAACTATCATGTTAAGTAAACTGATAATCTGGGTTTTATCTGTTTTTGTTTATGGTTGAAATAAAAGTGTGGACAAACCAAGTGAATTTGAAATAAGAAATTCGCTTAAAAATTGAATTTTTACATCTAGAAAATAAAATTCAGTGTTTCAGATACCTTAAACAGTGGTTGCCATATTGTGCAAAATAGCAATTTTCGTTTTGCGCTACCAGAGCTTTTTTTAAAAAAAAATCAATTCCAAAATTAAAATTTGGCACATTGGGCTCTGTAGCGCAATTGGGAGTTACATTATTAGTATGTCTGCAAAATCTCAGCACTCTAGCACTTTTTGTTTGGCCAGGATTTTGCTTCAAAATTTATAGAACCAATGTCAAACTTGACATTGCCTAAAAATCCAAGATGGCGGACCTCTCTGGAAACCGGCAGAGGTGAGCGTTTCCACCTCGACTAGCGCGTTTTCAGCGGGTCAGGCGACGCGACGTAACACCACCCTAGCGCGCGCTAGCGCCCGTATCTCATGAAAATCAGTCTCGCTCGATGTGCGATTGACAACTTCTGACCAATGAGAACGGTGGATTTCAGAGCTACGTTGCGTTTACGCGGTGGTTTGGCTTTTAGTCCCTAATATCGATGGCTGATCCCAACGGTAAAGGCTTTCAATCATCAGGGTACCGATTCTGGCCCTAAGAGAACCATCATACCATGAGAAGTGACCACTTCTATTAAAATCCAAAATTCCGTATTCTGGGACCGGCCGATCGAACAAAAGTCATTAAAATATATTAAAAAGAATGCCAACCGAAACTTTCAAATGAAACACCCAGTATATTATTGCATTTTTGCATTTTGTTTTTAAATTCTAAGCATTTTTATATAACATACCCTATGTCGATCTTCACCTGTTTTCGAGATATCAACAGTTGAATACTGGGTCAAACCATATCAAATCAACCAAAAAAAAAAAGGCACTTTTCGTTTTGACCATCTCCGATTTTGATGATTTTTGGTACACTTATTCTTCTGATCCAAAAACTTAAAAATCCAAAAAATTAAATTTTTTGGATAAGCGGTTTTTGTTTTATTGATTTTTGAAAATAAAGAAATTGACCAATATGCCCTTGACAGGCACTTACAAAAATAGCAATATCTCAAAAACTATTGGTCCTATAGAAGCGAGTTATAGCTTATATGTAATTTTTTGTTTTTATTTTTTTTTTAATTTTTTTAATATTTTTTTTTTGAAAAATCTTAAAAACACCATTTTGAATTTTTTTCAAAAAAAATACTATTTTTTTCAGTATTTTTTTAATATTTTTCGAAAATTTCAGGATGGAGAAGTTATTGGTTCTATTTTTAAAAAAATAATATAAAAAACCTTGCAGGAAAAAACCATACATTTTTTGATAAATACCTATATATTTACTCTTTATATCTAAAAACTTGTCAATTGCTCCCAGTCTTGTAAATAAGATACATAAAAGGTTTTTCCAAACTTGTTTATTCCTGCAAAATTTTGAGTATTTCTTCAATTGTCCTCCCCTCCACCCAAGATCTTTTCACCCACCTATTATACATTTAAACATGTTAATTCCTGCAAAATGTTTAGGTCCTCCCATTACTTTTTATTGGCACTTACCCCTATTTGTAACATTTCTGGTTCAGACAGGAAAAGTTTTGACAATAATTAATTGCAAACCTGCCGTTTATGTGATAAATTGCTATTTTTTAATTTAAAACATCTATTTTTCAGACGGCTGTGCCGCACAGTATAAAAATAAAAAAAATTTGTTAATATTGCGTACCATCTCGAGGAATTTAAAATTAAAGCAGAATGGAATTTTTTTGCCACCTCCCACGGGAAGAGTGCATGCGATGGACTGGGAGGCACCGTAAAAAGGTTGGCTGCCAAAGCAAGTCTGCAGAGACCATCTAATGAACAGATTATGACCCCCGAAGATCTTTTTAAATTTGCAACAGAAAACATTCCTGGTATAACATTTAAATATTGTTCATTAAATGACTACCAGCAACATGAAAAGTTTTTGGAAAAAAGATACTTGGAAGCACAATCGATACCTGGGACTCAAAAATTGCACTCGATTATCCCCCTCAGTAATGAAAAAATTATTACAAAACCATTTTCACTAAGTAAAGAGGAAAATATTCAATGTCTTTTTGCAACCTGTGGTTTGTCAAACACAGAAATTGAAAACATCGACTCCGGTTTTGTAACCATAAACTATGACTGTCTTTGGTGGATGGGATGTATCATTGGCAAAAATATAGAAAGCGGGGAATTAAAAGTTAGTTTTTTACATCCTCATGGTCCCTCTCCGTCTTTTTACTTTCCAAAGCCAAAAGCTGATATATTGGTCATAGATCAAAATTCTCTTTTAAGACGGGTCAACCCAAATACTGCCACTGGTAGGACATATACGCTAACTGCAGAAGAAATAACAGATTCCTCAAATATTTTACAAAAAAAATTAGCAACCTAAATATTTTTTATTGTACATTTTCTATTATTCTTACTTTTCATTTTTTTGTTATACCCATATTAGGTAAATTAGCCCTGTATTAAATATCTTATTATTTTTTTAAAGTATGACTCCATTATTTTTCCATCCTAAAATTTTCCAAAAATGTTAAAAAAAAACATTGAAAAAAAAAGAAATATTTAAAAAAAAAATTTAAAAATGTGTTTTTGAGATTTTTCAAAAAAAAAAATTTTTTAATTAAGAAAAAAAATTAAACAAACTATATTGTGTAACACATCTTTAAAAAGGTCTTTAAAAACCCTTCAAAATGAGCTATCACTCGCTTCTATAGGATCAATAGTTTTTGAGATATTACTATTTTTATAAGTGTCTGTCAAGGACATATTGGTCAATTCTTGATTTTCAAAAATTAATAAAACAAAAACCGCTTATCCAAAATATTTGATTTTTTGGATTTGGAGACGAATAAGTGTACCAAAAATCATCAAAATCGGAGATGGTCAAAACTATTGCCTGGTTGACTTGATATGGTTTGACCCTACTGTCATACTATGGGTCTTCTATTTGAAATTTTATGTTGAATACTGATGCGTAATATCAAACTCGTAAAAAATGTAGTTTATTCTTTGGCCAACTATTCGCCTAGTATGTTGACAACCATATAAGGGCAAATTTAGACACATTTTGAGTTTTTTAATTTTTCAAGTTATGTCCGCGTTTTTCTGAAAATTGACCACCGTGAGTTGTTCGCATGACTTTTGTGCGATGGATCACTTCTCAAGGTATGATCGTTCTATTACGCCCAGAATCGAGCCGGGGGGCATTCAGATTGAAGAGTCCGGGTGAAGTCCGGCGCGGAGTTTACCCGATAGAGAGTGCACTCCGAGTGTGCCCGGCATTATCATAACCTCACTCTTAAGATTTGAAATGTTTTTGTAATTATTGAAGAATTAATAGTAAATGCGTTTATAAATGAAGAACTACTCATTGAGAATGATTCACCTTCACCACTTTTTCACTCACTTCACCATGTCTTGATTGTTCCATCTAGAACAAAATTGCCTTCCTCGTCCAAAACCAAATTATGAGAATGTGTACTGATTCTTTCCGTTGCCAAAAACTGGACTTCGAATTTAAAAAACACAAATACAAAAAATATTGTCTCTGAAATAAGGTTAGAAATGGTTGTGCATTTGATCTGCGTATGCGGAACAAATTTTATCAACCTATTTCGTGCGAAAGTGCGCCTTTGGGTAGCGTTTGGTAAAAATCTACAGACAATCTGAACAGCCGGGTAAATTTTAACCAGAGCAATCGGAACGGCCAGGTCGCGCCCGGGTGACTCCCGACGTTCAATCTGAACGCACCCCAGTGGAGACAAAGTTGCATTAACTTGCAAAAAACACGGGCCTCTAAGGGAATAAACTATAATAATAAATATTGCGTTGTAAGTGTTGTGTTTCTCACGTAAAAAATTTTAATTTTTCATTTATCTAAAACGGGAACTAACTAGCGCTAGAAAAAATATATGTCTCATTAATTCTTGAATTTCAATAGAAGGAACCATACCTCAAGAGAAGTGATCAATCCCGGGGAATGATCCCATTCCCCAAAAAAACATGATTTTTCTGGGAACCTCTTCTTAATTTTAGATCTAAAAAGTTAGATAAAATTTACGCATATGCGTGTCTGAGAAATAAGATCGATCCCCGGCTCAAGAATACGAACTGCGTTCGACGTGGGATCATTCGACACAAATCTATGTCGTTAATTCCCTGCTCAAGAATTCAGGCCGTAATCAGTTATGTTTTTTCCCATATTATAAAATAATATTTAAACTAACAGTATTAATTATTACTTTCTTGTTGATTTTAGCTGTGGTAGTATCCCTGTATGAAGATCCAATTCAACCTCAACAAGCGGCGTCGGTGGTAGAAAAGTTAGGAGATTACCTCATTACTTGCGGTTACTAGAGGTAAGATTAATACAAAATTAAATATCAGTACTATGGGATAACCGTTAACAACAGCGAAAATAAGATCAAATTTGACGACGTTATGCTTATTTTTATTAAAGATAAAGATAACATTAGATACGTTTTTAAGAAATTTTAGGCGCGTCAGAAATGATAAAAATACGGCGCTGTCATCTGTCGAATACAATTTATTTACCTATTGATAGCGACCTTTTATTATTTCTTCTGTAACATTTACTTTGTTTATACGAGCCTGTTAAAGCGGTTTTATATAAAGATGATTTGAAAATTTTGTCGCATAAACATCGATTTTGGGGTCAGTATAAACACTCTAAACCAGTGGTTCCCAAACTTTTTCAGTTTGCGGCGCACTTACAGGTTTAGTATTTTGTCAGGGGCCCCTACTCGCAATATGCATATATAGTTGTGTCCAACAAAGTGTTGCATATGTATAATGTATAAAATATGTGCTTTGCAACTTGCCTACTGTATAGCAGCAAAGCGCAAGCGTTGTACAACACTTTATTTAACACCATTCTAAATATATTGGCACTAGTTACAAAACACATGAATGAAAACAACTCCAATCTAACGCTCATATAGGTTTATTATTAAACTAACGCACAAGAATACATTATTATTGAAGGAAAAAAAATCAGTGTGATGGGTGAGCTTGGTGATCTGCACACATTTTTTCAAAGCGGGGAATAAGGCTTGACTCTGCCACTTTCATTTCTTGCTCCACCTTGATCTTTAAAAGATATTTGCTCTTTATCACAGCTACAGCTGAAAATCCAGCTTCGCATAAAAAGGATGTTGCAAAGGGGATTAGAATCCTCAAAGCTTTTCAACTTAGAGCAGGATATTCATTTTTGATGGATACCCAAAACTCCACCAAATCAGAAGAAGCGAATTTTGATTTTAGGCTGTTGTTGAAAGAGAGTTCAATACGACTCTTTTCTTCTAGTGAAGTGAATTCTGGTGGAGATTGTGCATGGAAAGGATCTTGAATCCATGCAAATGTTTCGACATTTTCTTCTGTAAAGTATTTTGCAAACAATTCCGAGAGTTCCGAAAGGTGTTCGGTGAAAACGGACAGTAAGTCTTGAGAGAAAACGAGCTCATTAGAGGCTGAGAATTTATGCAATTCTGGAAAACAATCTTGACTCTCTGATAGTTTCAAGATATGCATGTTATTGCCTTGGAGAGACAGATTTAAGGCATTCACTTTGTCAAATATATCGCACAAATATGCCAGTTTTAGCAAAAAGTCGGGATCCTTTAAAGTATCTGGAGCTTGCATGACCTTCCTCTTCCACGAAAATGTGGATTTCTTGAAGTAGCTCGAATGTACGGGATAAGACGTTTCCACGTGAAAGTCATCGTGCACTAGAGTAATATAGCAGCGCAGTGTGTTCAGCTCCCATGTCCATACACAGAATTTTGAATAGTCTGGCTTTTAGCGGCCTAGTTTATATGTAGTTAACTACGTCTATGATACGTTCCATAAACAAATTCAATTCACAGCCTAACGACTTCGATGCAAGTACTTCCCTATGAATGATGCAATGGATCCACATGGCATACGGTGCTTTACTGCGAATAAATGCTTGCACTCCATTATAATAATCAATACAAACTCCAATACACTTCTCCCAATCTAAATTATTCTCTGTTATAAACTTGTCAAGAATTTGAAACAAGTCTTGAGCCTTTCCGCTTTCATCGATACTTTTGCAAAAAAGAAGGTCTTCAACAATAATATTATCATCCAGGAAGCGTACGTAACAAATAAGGTGTGCATCTTTATTACTGTCAGTAGCCTCATCAAGTTGCAGACCAAATTCGTTGCCTTTCATTGATCATTGAGATCCTCAGCTATATGATGGATTCTTCGACTAATAGTGTTGTTATCATTATCATAATGTTAACCATCTCGACAGCAGCCGGTAAAATAGGTTCTACTGCGATGGTGTGAGGTTTCTTGCACTTCGCCACCCTGTATGCCACTTTGAAAGAGGACAGCAGTGCGTTGCTAGGTACTGAAGTTTGTTGAGTAAACACGTTCTTTTGTTTTTGTTTCTGCAACTTTCTTGTGAAACATTCGCGTGATTTTCCAACCATCCTAGGATGAATGGTTTCGAGATGTCGTTTTAGCTTACTTGGGAGCATGTTTTAGACCGCTAGAATTTTCAAACAGAGCACACACTGCGGTCTTTCCTCATGATTTACTTCTACTAAAGTAAAACCAAAGTTTAAATCGGATTCTTTTTACTCCTCCGTCACTTGTCGATGCTTGATCACTCTGTCTCGATCTATCAATTTCCTTATTTAATAAAAATCTTTCCATCTTGTGACTAACTTTTTACGGAAAAACGAAGCAACCGATCCGATATTGGAACGTTTATTTGTCCTGAGTTAATAAATCACAACACTTTGTATCACTACTAAAACTATCAAAAAAGGCACCGTTTCTTTAAAAAAAAAATACATTGGGCCAATGTATTTTGTATATGATTTTTGCTCCGATGTAAAGTTTTATCAATATCATAATCAAGTTTACATAACTTATAGCCAAAACGCGATTTTACTGCTGAAAGACACAGTTTCACAAAAAAGTTGTTACAATATAAAGATTCTTTAAGAATGATTTTTTTTGGAAGCGTGTTATGAAATCAAGGATTAAGAGACACATTCCATAATCTTTTAAACGACTTTTAAATGATCGCCATTTATTAAATTTATTTAAGGCGTTGATTAAAATCGTCAACATGTTTTATTTATTTCAGATGCTCTTTTATTATCTTCATAACCTGTACATACTTTTAATAACAACTCTATAAAATGTCAAGAAACATTTTTCATTGATTTCGTAACTTCCGTTTATTAATTTCATTACTTTATATGACAATTTTAATAACTTTTCTCCGATTTTTGTAAGAGTTACGTTTTATTGATGTACAATTATCTATAAAAAATTAATAAACGCCTGTTATTATTACTATGTACGATATTTTTTTCAGTGTAATACTTCTATTTATCATAACATATCAAACTAACCTAGCAAAGCGAACTACGGCGACTTAAATACTGTCAAAGAGCGCTCGCGAAAATTCTCGTCGAGCGACGCGCAGGTCGAGTACGGGCTTCTGGAAATTCTAGAAACTTGCTCTGCTCTCTCGGGCGGCCCCTGGGGTCGTATTTTCGAAACCATACGAAATTATTCGCATGCGATTACCTCCGTCTCTTCCTATACCGTATAGAAAAGGAGGCAAAAGATATGCCGATATGCTGATTCATGGGTAGTACGTGCAAGAATAACCGGTTTTTCATGCGAAACAACACGAATGCCTCCACCCACTCGTGCAATATTGCGTTAAACCAGTCGAATTCGAACGCGGTCCACACATACCGGCTTATCTTTCGCCTCTCATTTCACACGGTATAGAAAGAGACTGACATAAAAATTGTTGATTATTCAGTATACGTATGCGGATATTTTCGTATGGATTCGAAAATCAGACCCCTGGTTTCTTCTCGCGGCGCGGCGCACACTTTGGGAACCACTGCTCTGAACACATTTTCGAGCATAGCTTCCAACCTAAAGAAATATTACCGAAAAATCTGTTGAGTTAGTTGTTTTGTTTGTTTTTTTTTTAATCTGACATTTAATGGCATTTGATAAAGGATGTATAAAACCTCGGAGAAAGCAGTTTTATTTTAAACCGGTTTTAGGCGCGTATAAACGTAGTAGATGGTAGGTAACACAAATTACAAAATGTTTTCGCAAATTTTTAAAAACATCGTCAAAATCGAAATGACATGTCAAACTTTTTTGTCCTTTATCTCCCCTCTTTTTGCTTAAATCACAGCCACACAAATAAGCATAAGTACAGAAAACGTTATTTTTCCTACGACCACATATGGAAATGATGGATTCCACACGATTTGAATCCTTAGAATTCATTTGATTTGTGCAAAATGAAAGACCAATTTTACACGAATTAGTTCAATTCATCAGTGTTCGTAGTAAAAATAGCGTCCACAACTCGATAAAAAGTAACTTTCCTACACTCGGGTGTTGTTTCACTCGGCTAGCGCCTCGTTCACAACATTCGCGCTTATGTGAAATTTGTGACAAATTTCTTCTCTTGTTATGTAATATACTATTAGGTTGCCCAAAAAGTCCCTAATATGCGACAGTAAAGACGTTAGCTTAAGATTTTCTGCCGGAGCATGCGTCATTCATTAAAAAATATTTTAAAATATCACTTGATTTGCTTTAAGTCCTATTCCCAAGATATTCTCAAATCACTCTAAAACTGCGTTGGTATCGACAACAAAACGATTTTCACATTCCTGTCTTGATTTTCAGAAGCTATCGTTTTACACTATTTTTAACCCAGGATTAAATTAACCTCGGAATATTTTAACCCTGCGTTAAATGTAAAAATATTCTTAAACGATAGCTTGTGTAAAAGTCAGGTAAGGACGTGAAAACCGTTTTGTTCTATCCTTAAACATTATGATGTTACGGGCTGTCAATATTTTAAAAATAGTTGAAGATTGATTAGTTGAGGACATTTTCCACTTGATTTAAAAAAAAACTCATACATGCATTTTTTCCTATGCCACAAAATTTAGCTATAAGGCACCACCAGCTTAGTGTGACATCCTGAAAAATGCCACAGATATCAACATTTACAAAAGTTTTATAGAAGACGGCTGGTCTATAAGAAGAGCGGCCACCCATTTTGGAGTTGATAAAATGTCGATAATGCGATGGAAAAAGCGCTGGATTGAAAATAATTCTACGGATAGGAAAGATGGATCAGGACGACCAAAAGTAAGTTCTGAAGTGCAAGATGATTGACCATCTAAGACGAAATCCTTTTTCAGCGTCGGTTGAAGCAGCTAATGTAACATTATTTCCTGGTTCTTTAGCAACAGTAAATAGAAGAGTAACGAAATCAGAAGTTTCTTGTCGAGTTGCTGCAAAGAAGCCTTTTCTAACAGAAGAACAAAAACAGGCCAGAGTGATTTTTGCTCTGAACAACGTTCTTCGTGATAATGACTTCTGGGAGAGGGTGGTTTTCACTGACGAAAAAGTTTTTCAATGATCTTTAAGCAGCAGGAGAATTTTAGTTTATCATCCACCAAATTCTAGATTTGAACCCGAATATACAAACCAAATTAAAAAAGCTGGACATTTTTCTGTAAACATGTGGTGCTGGTTTAGTGCTAGAGGTTTGGGTTTCTTTTGGAGAATCGAAGGAAGATTCAATAGTGAACGATATATTGAAATCCTTGAAAACGTTATGCTGCCATCTGTACAGGCTTTACATGAAAATATTGACTTTGTTTATCAGCAGGACAACTGTCCAGTACACACGGCTAATGTTGTTCGCCAATGGTTTCAGAATAATAATATAGAAACAGTTCCTTGGCCAGCCAACAGCCCTGACCTTAACCCAATGGAAAATATATGGGGTCGAATCGTTAAAATAATATACCAAAGGAATTGGAGACCACGAAATGCTGAAGAGTTAAGCGATGCTATTTATCGCGCATTGGATCAGCTCTCAGAAGATCATCAGTATTTTCAAAATTTAACCTTTTCAATGCCCAGACGTTTGCAGCTTGTAATAGAGAAAAATGGTGATCCTATTAAATACTAAATTATTTATTTTAGTTCTTTTTTAAGTTAAAATAATTAGTATTAAGTTTACCATCGTTTTTGTCTTAATACAAGTTTCCTATTCGTCGAATTGTTTTCCGTCCAGCGCTGTATTATTGTTATTTTATCAACTTCAAAATGGGTTACCGCCCTCTTTATAGAACAGCCTTCGTCCGTTACTCGAGTGATAATTTGATATTATTCAATAAAGACTTTACTAAAACATTATTTTTGCTGATTTTTTAGTATTATGCAAAATTTAATATAAAAATAAGGTTGCCTTTAATTTAAGTAAAAAAATATTTTCAGTTTTAGAGACCTTTTTTAAACAATATGACAAATTGTCGTACTTTTGAAGTTTTTAGGCATTTATGCTGGTAGTCCGTATATATTATACACTTTTAGAAAGGTCAATTTTGTGACTGCATGTATGCGTTTTTTTCAAATCAAGGTACATAAAGTGTACCTAGAATTTTTTGTAGAATCCAAAAATCAAAAATATACGTGGTGTTTTATTTAAAATGACAAAGTTGTTGTCAAGTTTTCCTGTAAATGGCAACACTGCAAATAAGAAAGTTTTTTTTATAAATATAATAACCGACCTGGTCTATCAACCAGGAGGACCCGTGTTTGTGTATGGATCGCAGTAGGCCATGAAAGCTAGAAGGCAGGCTAACACGATTCCATGCCGTCCCTTGTAGAGGACGGTCCCGTGTGATCCATATATTGATAGTGGAGCACGTTAAAGATCCCTAGCCCCAACAAATGTGTTTTAAGTCCAAATCCCTCTAGAAAAAGAAAACTGCCTTCCTAGGGGGTGCTCATCAGACCGGTCTGGCGAGCGGGGTAGGGGGGGTTCATATATATATTTCAGAAATCAGGATTATAAATATACTTTACGTGGACTTATGTTAGAATAGAAAGTTTGAGAAGTTTCTATTGTATAGTTTCCAAAATAATCTAATAGGCCACTCACCTTGGGACACCCGGTATATTATAACACTACGTCACAAATACCTGGTTGAATTAATCTTTATGTTGATGTTTTTCAGAACATTAAGTCCACCTAAATGGCTGATTTAAAAGTACTTAACGTTTTAACAATACATTAAAAAGGTATCAGTTTAACGATTCTTGATATGTTTAAAAAGAAACAGTAGTTATGTTGTGTAGATAATGGCTGTAAAAATTGATGGTTTTAGGCATATGATATGTTTTATTCTTGATATTCCTTCAGGTGATTAGGAGCTAAACAAATATAATAGAGTTTCAAAACCACTTAAATTCTAGCAAAAATAACAACTTTTAAAAAAGTAAAGAGTTTTTGTAAGGTGAAGTAAATGGCGTTATATTTTGCTGAGGTCGGCGCGTTAATATTATAGTTTTGTTCATTAAATGTGTTAAAAAAGTCAAAATTATCCACTTAAAATGTTATATTATAAACTGTCATCATCAGGGTTTCATCAAATCAAGCTTAATCATTAGATTGTAGTCATGAGAGGTCCAAAAAGATTAAGCAGCCACTCAAGAGTTTTGCTTTTATGGAAATGGGCAGCAAATATTTTTCTTGACCATTTTTCTGGACCGTGGTGCACTGCTATCTTCAACGGGTAGCCTACAGTGCCTGGTATATCTCAAAAACTACAAACGTGTAGCTATTTACGTTACTAGACATTAAGATTATCCTATAGGTACTTTAATAGGGAATTATTGAAATACGGCCGCACTGGATAGTGCCTACTTAGCGCCGACCTTAACACAGGCTGTGCCTGGTTCTAAAAGGTGCAAGTTATAGAATTATTGAACGCGCCTCTAGCAAAACGGTGACGATACGACTTTATTTGTAACCTACATTATATGCTGCATGTTGTCGAAATTCTGTGTTGTTTTTTTTTATATTTTGAGTGATCAAAAGCATGTGTTGGAAGCAGAGGTCTTTGTGGAGGGTGGAGAAAAGGACCATTTAGAGTTCTGAAGGGATTTTGTTGAACTACTTCTCGTAGCAAACAAATATTGTCTTCATCGGTAAAACGAAGTATTTGAGCGTTGCTTTTTTTAATTTTCTTGTGCTATGTCATCCGATTTTTGCTTTTTTGGCCGTCACAACACAAAAAATTCCCGAAAGTAGGGTTAAGGTAAAAAAATGGCAAATAGTTATCAAAAACGTCAAATACGGCTAGACACAGCCAAGATGCGGCCCAGTATAATTCCTCCACAAACAAGGGCAGGTCCTAACCTTATTAGTGTCGGCACTAAATATGGTCGTTCTGTCAACAGCGTCAAAATAGTGCCTGGTCTTATTAGTGCCGGGTCCTAATTGCGTTTCAATAATTCCCTAATGTCATTGAAAATCAGTATATTTGTGATGTATAGGAATAAATTGGTCAGTAAAGTCAGTATTTTTACTAAAATAATTAATTTTCAATGAAGTAAGAGAAAAAATATCTTACAAAAGATAAGATAAAAAGATCTTGGGAGGAAAGAACGAAAATTCAAAATTGGATGAGTGTTCCACAAGGAACACACAAAAGACCAAAGCGAAAGGAGAAAACAATTAAACGATGTTTCGCCCGGGGTGACCAGCGTGGGCTCGTCAGTGGATTCACTAGTCACCCTCAATCCAGACATCATTTAACACCATCGCACACTCTGTCTTCCAACTCTGAATCACTCACAAATAGGCATCGTTCCGCATGGTATTATAAGTCACCTCTTATTTTGGCCCAATTTCACTTTGTCCCTTATTTGAAGCGTGCGCATAAGAAAAAACGATTTTCAGTGGGGGTTTCAGGGGAGGGCGGTGGGGGCGATCGTTCCTTCCCTTTTTTGAGAATTTATTTAAAAAATCGCTGGTTTTTCATAAAGAGTAAAATTTTTGAGTTTTTCAGAAATTTTCGTCTGCGGCGCCCTATTGACTCGAAAGTTAATTTTTAGTTTTAGAACTTTTGCATAAAACTTTTTTGCCCTCACGCCCCCCCCCCCTCTTTTGGAAAAGCTGCGACCGCCAATGCGATTTCCCTTACTAACCGATAAAGTTTGACGTTACCTGCGGGTGCATACCGTATCCCTTATAATTGACAGGGTTGCCGACAGTAAAACGTTATGTAGAAAAATAAAATATTTAATTTACTTTTCTTTTTTATTGTTAATAAAAAAACTATTTATGATAAATATATAAGTAACATAATAAAACAAAATTAAAATAAAATTAAAATTACCCTATACTTCAAAAATTTCATCCAAACCTGATCCTGCTGGAATGGATCCCAATATTGAGGCAGCATTACCCCGTTGGATTGCCAAACCGATTTTTTGAATTAAGAAATTTTTGCTTCTTTTTACTTTTAAATATTTTGTCAGTCAGATGTCATCTGTTTTGCATGTTCTCCCCAAGGACCGAAGGTTTCAACTGCAAAAGGGACAAAGAAAAAACGATCCTCCAGCTCCTCATACTTTTTTCTTTTTATTTTTTCGGCAAGCAATATTTAAATTGATTTTTGAATGCAAATATATCCTGTATTCATTTTAATTGTAAAGATAGGTGTATGTTTAATCATTTTCTCTGTTGTCTTTTCGAGAATAAGATATTTGAAATGAAAAATATTAATGGACAATTTCTCTTTATAAATCTTGATAATAATAAATACCGTATAAAGTCGTCTATAAACAAATCAAAGGCGGCGTGCAAAAACTCAAAATGCTGCTTTAAAAAGGCGACTTATCTAAATTTAGCTACGTCACGACGCGACGCGTTATTAAGCGATAAAGTCACCTTACGGAGATTTTTCATAAGAGACGGGGATTTTTCATAAGTGGTGCAAAAGATCTCTAATAACGTGACGTTAGCTATGTCAGAACGCGTTATTAAGGGACAAAGGCGCCTAACTGGGCTTTTTCATAAGAGGTGCAAACGGTCCTTACTTGAATAACGTAATTTACTTTCTTTTTTAACGTTACTGCGCAGAAGAAGTATAAATCATCTTTTTTTTTTTCAGATAGTGTGAGCCGCTCCAAGCAGCCATGCCCCGCGGCGACAAGAATTTAATTATTATTAAAGTTATGTATTTTTTCCATCGGCAACGGCGAAAGCAATTTTCATACATTTTATAAACGTACATTTAGGTAATGATTTCGTGAAGTCATTTTTGTGCTGAAAAAAATGTCATCTTTTTTGTTTTATTGCGAAATCGCGTCATCCAAATCATACGTGAGGAAATTAATTTATAACAAAATTTATTTTTTAAATTTATAATTTTTACATGAGAAAGCTCGGCTATTTTACAGGTTAAAAAGTTTTTAAAGGGCCTCTTTAATTTCGTAACATAGACGGGCCAAACTATTTGCCAACAAATATTTTTTAGACTGTGGTTTTCAATTGATTTCATTGTTTTTTAGAATAGATTACATTTAGGTTGATTTTCTAAAGCCCATACAAATGTGTATGCGCTTTAGAAATATCCCTGTATTTTTTATTGAATCGTGTTAGCTTTTTTTCTTATACCATGCTATATATCTATCTAAACATTTGATACTGAAACCTATAAGTTAGGATTTTTTAATAAAAAAAAATCTCTAGTCCCTTTAATTTTTTTTTAATTCCTCTTCCTTAAAGGGTTGGAACTTTTTTTGACGGTTTGAATTTAAGCACAAACGCCAAGAACTTGAGATTTTTTGTTTTCAATCCGAAGGTTTTTCTTGTTTACCATGAACTACTTGAAATTTTTTTCTTTTGGTTCGTGTCTTTCTTTTTGTAAGGCAATTTTGTCCATTTTTATTGATGCTTTTGTCATTTTCATAAAGAAGTGGAAATCGACAAGGTTCATCTGGTAAATTGCAACAAAGCGCAAGGCTCGAAGAAACCAATTATTACATTGTTGCACGATTTTTAATCTTGTCATTTCGTCACTTAACTTTTGCTTAACAGTACACGCGCAAACATTTGAGCCTCTTAAAAAAATAAAATCCAACAAATTCCTTTACAAAAATAAGCTAGCTTGACCGATAGGAAACAATTTTAAAAGTTAAGTTTAATTGCCAATCTTGGTCCTAAATGGACTTCTGAAGGTGTGGAAATTCTTGACTTGTAATTTTTTAATTGCTTAAAGTATCCCCTTCCCCGCTATATTATTACGATTGAGTTGGTGTCAATTAGTTGAAGCTTTCGCACTAGTTTATTTTAACACTCGACTTTCTACTTCCAAACGTACTATTTTGACTCTGTTGAAATTTTCTGATGAAATCAGATTATTTGAAAAAAAAAAGAATAAATTCGGACAGGTGTATGGGAATTATTTGACACCAACTCACTATTCGCAACAACATTTACCAAATTTGTAATTAGATAAAGTTTAGTAAATTTTGTTGCCGTTTGCTTCTGTCCTATCGATGTAATTTTAAATGCTCAGACAAGTATTGAGAAGAAAATCAAACTTTTACTTTTCGAACAGTGGATTGGATTATTTGTAGCCTTTGTAAAGTCTCAAAATTTGCGAGGGATTTTGTGTATTTAAATTAAAAACGTAATAAATTTGTACTATAAAACCTTGTGTGTATTACTTGTTATAGCATAAGCTAAGCCATCATAATCACGAGCGAGTATAGATCACATAAGAATGGTCGAAAAATTATTTAAAACTGTATTCAAATCCCAAGTTCAAAAAGTTGATTTTGTTTTTTTGGTCCATTTTTATTATGTGACCTACACCTTGTTCTGGGTTCATATACCGGTGAGTATTTTCCTCTCACTTTTCACATGGTTCAAAGCAGGTGAGAAGTGAGAAATTTGTTCACATTCACAGCACGGGTGTCAAGAATACAGGCCCTGGGGCTGTATTCTTGATACCCATGCCCGTGAGTGTGAACAAACTTCTCACCTGCTTTGAACCACAGGCCAGTTAACTCTTTATCGTTTTAGAATACTTTGGCCTACTATCGCGGCCATATTGACACCACACTGACAGAAAATCCATGTTTTACCTGTCAATTTGGTTATAAAAATGGCGGAAACAGAGGGCTAAAGGGCACTGAAGAGTTAGAGTTAACTGACTTGTTGAGAACGGTGTTTTTTCAGGCATGCCGTGAGTTGTCTTGGGTCGAAAAATTTAACTGCGTTAATGCAAAAGCTCTTGTTTTATATAACTGTATAATAGCGCTTTCGGTTTATGTATGTAGAGTAGTGACGTCAGGAATCTACGCGCTAGTGCTTTGAATCTCAACCGGAGTGCTCCCGCAGAGTGATTATCGAACACGCCATTTGCTCGAAAAAATCACATTTTAACCTCACTTTTGCAATTCGTTAAACCAATTTTCAATTTCATTCAATAACAAATTCTAAATTTATAAGACCTGTTTTTAATCGAACTATTGTTCACCAAACTCATTCAATATCAAACTCGTAATTTGTAAAACCTATTTTGAATAAAACCAAAAATTTTTCAAAACCGGAATTCGTAAAACCCGTTGTTTATCAGAAAATGTTTGCTAAATTGATTGCGCATTCGCCAATAATACATGAATCGGAGGCGTACACGCAGTGTTAAGAACAATAGAGTAACATCTATACACAAACTATTGAACGGTACCTGTGATTAATTTTTTTCAAGTGTGCGCACATATAGAACGACAAATGCATCAAAATTCCGCGCCATCGCCACCTGCGTCCACGCCTCCGGTCCAAAAATTTTCTGATAAACAACGGGTTTTAAAAATTCCGGTTTTGAAAAATAATGGTTTGACAAATTCTGGATTTTATTAAAAATGCGTTTTACAAATTACAAGTTTGATGAACAATGGTTCGATTATAAATTTTGAATTTTGTATTAAATGGGTTTGAAGAACTAAGGATAACAATTTGCACTTTTTATGGTGAATCGTTCTTACGATGAAAATTTTTGTTAAATACGGCGATAAATTCCTGGTTTGATAAACCATGGCCTTCCTCCAAAACCTTAAAAGGTCTTCCAAATGACCCCCTCGTCAAAGGCATTTCCACAACTGTTTTAGTAGCCATAGAGATCCTGTATGAATGACATATTTTGATAAAAGAGAGGTGCGACAACTCCGTCAAAATAAAGTTTATTAAAAAGGAAGGAAATATAGGTCCCCTATACTCTAGCATTGCTTAGAAAAAGAGCACCTTCGGTCCTTGTTTATTCATAAGCGTCTGAAAATTAAGAGGAGATTCTTTTTCAGTGGCTTTGGCTCTGTAAGTGCCGTTCAAAACGGGCATGTGATATCCATTCTTTTTGGAGTCAAACAAACATCAGAATTGACTGAACTTTGAATGGCAGGCACATTTTGTAAAAAGCAATCACATTTTGTAGAAAATAAGACAGGGTTTGATTTTTTGCCGAATAAGTAAACCATTCGAAATGTTCAAACATTTGACTCGGTGGCCTTAAAAAGAAATTTTAGCTTATTCATCAAAAAAGTGCCCCGAGGCGTGTCTTAATTCCAATTCACTGACAGAAAAAAAAAACGAAATTGTCTACTCTTTTGCCAAATGTGTTTAATTGTTTTCAAGGTCACTGTCACCGCTGTCACCTTAAACAGAAATAAATTTTTTAACATGTTACTTTTTTATATTTGCGGACTTTTTCAGTGCAGCACTCGGATATTTCTGTCCTTTGCGGTTTTAGGTAAAAACAAGAGACAGAGATATCTTAGTGTTGCACTAACTGTCTCAAAGGAATACGCTATAAGTGTTTTGGTGTAACGCCAATGCACTTCTGACATTTTGACAAGAAAATAACATAACCAAAAAATAGTTTCTGACTGTCGCGTCTCTTTTTTTTCAATAAATGCCATAAATCCAGGCATAGATTATCCCACTTATCCAGGGTCTCGTAGCGTTGGCCGAAACTAGAGGCCATGTATACGTTTTGACAGTTATTGTTTTACTAGAGGTGGACAACTCATTTTCCTCTTTCTTGTTGTTTTCATATTTACATGTAAAACGGATTTAATTAAATGGACTGATGTTTTGCTGTCTCTTTATAATTACCCCAGACAGTTTTTGAAAGATTGAATTTTTTTTTTGGTTAGGAAAACATGTCAAGCTTTGACAAAAAAAAACAAACAGTGAATATACATGCTGGATTTTTTGTTTTTTTACAATAACTGTCAAAAATTATATACAGGGCCTCTAGCCTAAACAAGCAACCATTTTGACAATTTCGTAATTTAAAAACTGGCAGCAGTGTCAAAAATGGAGGCTGTTTTCAAAAGTAGATAGGAATATTCTCTATCTACGTGTGGACCAAAAGGATACTAGCAGGGCGTTAGGAAGGTTATGGAAATAATCTATTATGGTGTGCAGGGTGATTATTATAAACTTTCGCTTGGGAAAAGTTTTTTGCTATTGGACTTCGAGATAATTTAAAAAGCAATCAATAACAGGAATATATTTCTACATTTTAAGGCACTGCTGTCAAACCATAGAGTAATATACCTATGAAACAGAGGTGCAAAGCGAAGTGGATCGCAGGCTCCTGCGCGAATCCTCGCGAAAAGCGTTTCTGCGCACAAGTCTGCGATCCATTTGTATTTTACGAAATATTAAAAAATTATCGGGTTTTTTTAATTAAACATCCTGTATATGTTTATATCTTCAAAAGGTTCCGATTAATAAACTCGTTTCAGAAATATCTTGAACTGCTCTATCAGGGCCACACAACCTGAAAAATTTATTTTTATGTAACTAATAACGAAATTTGTTCGGTGATAAAAAGCTCTTAGAAACTAGTAAAGATAGAGCAGCGGTAAAGATTTTGATGGAAAGGGTTTAGTAAAAACGTTTCTAAGATGTAAAAATATATAGGGTGTTTAATTTAAAAAATCCGTTAGTTTGCAAGTATTTCGTAAACTATAAATGTAGATTTTTCCTCTTATTAACAGCTTTTAATAGGAAAAAAAGGAAAGTTTATCTATCATACCACATCATACTTTTAATCCCAAGAAGAAAAGTTTGCGCCAGGACACAATTTTTCTGATTAAGGTCCGAATTTATTGCCTTGGAAACGTTAATCTTCGTAATTATGCAGCCCAAAACACTTTAACCATGGTATTCTAAAATTTTTGAGGATACTAATTTTTTATTGGTACACTCGGATATACAATTGATTCTCTTTCCAATAATATCTTGCACACACTATATATTTGTCCTTGATAAAGATATTTCTATTCGAAACTGGGACACAGTCCAGTTATTGTTTAACTTATCTCTCGCTGGTAAGTATATGGCTTCAAATACTGTCAGAACAGTATTGTCATATACAAATTCAAATGCTATTATTTGCGTAGTGCGTGGTAGTCGTATTATTGGGAAGAGAATTGTGTATAGATTTAAGAAATGTAAAAACAAACATGGTATCTCATTTAAACAAAATAAATCTTACAAATAAAAAATCTCACTTTACATGTTTTTGAGTTTTTTGAAAAAGAAAATTATTTGCTCCCTGCAAACTCCCCACCCTGTATATTGATTAAAAAAACATGAAATTTATTAAAAGTCCTTCGTTGGAAATAAACCTAAAAACAATAGATTTTATGGTTTTATCAAATAAATTTATTTGGAAATCTAATCACAATTATATAAACAATTCGTGTGGTTGATTGACTCAATTGTTTTTCTTTTTAAGGTTAATTTCTTAACAGCTATACACCTGAAAGAATTTCTTAACTTTGGCAGACTTTGTTAAAACTAAAAATTGGAAGAGTACAAAAAGTTAAGTGTAATAAACGGGATATGGCACAGTTGGCAAAAAATATATATTTAACAAAAAAACCCTTA
Organism: Oxystoma pomonae; assembly: GCA_963921995.1. Taxonomy (NCBI): domain Eukaryota; kingdom Metazoa; phylum Arthropoda; class Insecta; order Coleoptera; family Brentidae; genus Oxystoma; species Oxystoma pomonae. Next base: position 83,673,866 of record OY998166.1, on the reverse strand, counting down.
CTGTTAATTTTTAAAACAGACCACCTGCATACTCCTAACAATCTGAAATTAAATCCTTTAAAAATTATCGACACGGACATCCTATATCTTGAAAACTATTGATGCAAACCTTATAATATAGGCAGTGACTGATATAATTTGAGGCGGGGCGTTCTTAAAAAGAAAATTTTATGAGGAATTTCAACAATTCCATTGTTAAGACTTTAATTTTAGGATTTATTTATGTCTTTTTTCTTAAACATGCACTTCTTGCTAACGGTGATGCCAAAGAAGGGTGCACACAGGCCTATACTGGGCACTTTACGAGCATCCTCTTCTACTCCCTCCTAAAAATTGGACTTACATAGTCTGGTTCTGAGGTACAGAATAATTAATTTAGAATTATTTCAATTATTATTTGTCAACTTGTTTCAAGGTGTATAGCATATTTTAAGAACAGTTGGACTTAGATTAAGTTAAATAAATTAGTAATAAATATAATATCTACAGGGGAGTAAAGTTTTAATAATATTTGTTAATTAGTTTAATTTTCAGGGTTGAGTACTTTTTTTTGTTTGTTAAAAGGACAAAATTAAATGACACACAATCATAATGTTTTAATTTTGACAATGCCTGTCTGTCTTGGCGGCGTACAATGTATATACTTTGCATACACTTTAGTTTACATTTAATTTTTTATGTTTGAAATTAGCAAGTTGTATGTAGATTTGTAAGCAAAGCTACACTTCTCTCCACATAAAACTGGTACAGCAAAAGTTAGCAGCCAGTTTAATTTTTACAATTTTTATAGTACGGCATTGTCTTCCTATAAGTCACAATGTCATAGAATATGATAGAATCCTGACAACATGTTTTGCATGTCAGTGTCATCCCAATCTAAAAAAATGCCGCCGCATCTTTCCGAATTTGATAAAGCTCTAATCTTAGCAAAACTAGATGGTCGTTGGTTTATTCGGCAAGTGCTGTTCATTATGGGAGAAGCAAGTCTATGACAGTAAACATAAAAAACCGATTTCAAGAGGAAGGAAGTATCCACTGAAAGGAAGGTACCGGTTTGACGAAAGTTAGTAGCCCTGGGGAAGACCGCAGAAGCAATCAATTTTCTGGAAAATCATCCGTTTGTCAAAGCGAAAGAAGTAAAAATTGAATCAAATTTTCTAGGATCCATAACAACATTAGGCAGGTTAATTAAACGTTCGAGGCTAAAGTGTCGCATTGCGGCAAAAAAAATTAATCTAAGTGAGGAAAAGAAGCAGTCTCGATTAATTTTTGCGTTGAATTATTCTCTGAAGGACGAAGAATTTTGGCAGCAGGTCGTTTTCACAGATGAGAAGATCTTTAAGTCCAGCAGCGATAAAAAACAAATTCTGGTTTATCGACTGCCGAGAACCCGATACGAAGAACGATATATTGCTGGAAACGAAGACCGTGCGGGAAGATTTTCGGTAAATGTTTGGAGCTGGATATCAGCTAGAGGCGCTCTATTTAGAATTAGCGCTATTAAAAATAAGTTTGTTAAATATATATTATTTTATTTTTTTAAATTTATTTCGGTAACTTGATCTGGCCTTTTAATTTTTCTGAGCTAGTAACTTTCGTCAAACCAGTGCCTTCCTTTCCAGGGACTTCTTCTTCTGCTGCTAGTCGAATAGACCAATTACTGTGTAGCTTTTGTTTAGCTAAACATTTTTGCTTTTTTAAAATGTGGTTTTTATTTTTAGCGGCCTTATATTTTGAATTAGTAAAAAATAAACAATCCGTCTCCTTATTAAAAGTTTATATATGCCAAAAATATAACCTAAAATGACAAAGTCAAAAAGTCAGTGTTGCACATAGGAAAATATAAAAAATCGTATTTGCAGCTACCTTCTGCTGTACCAGTTTTATGTGGAGAGAAGTGTACATCAACGCTTTGAAAAGTAGATAATTTTTGCCGCGGGATCTCAGCCTCAGTTTTTTTTTTAAACAAAAGTACGGTTCTAAAGTTTTTTAAAAAAAGTGTGTTAACATAAACCACCCAAGTAACACATCGTGCTGCAAATCAGTTGAGATAACGTTTTCGCAGCAAAAAATATAACAATAATGCTTTTGCTGTCTCCTGCCACAACGTTTTGAAAACGACATGAAAATGTTGTCACAGCTATTTTGAGGAATATTTTTTGCCTGTGACAGCGTCTACGGCGGCTGAAAATGCAGCATTTTTGCACATGAAAGCAATGTTGTTTAAAATTTAACTTCCCTGACAACAAATTTATTTAAAAATTGCAATTAAATCAAAATTGTCCGCCAACATAAAAGACGGAAAATGGAAGACAAATGAAATAAATATTACCGATGTTTAACAAACTCTCAATCAAAAATACGCATCTTAAAGACTTCCCAAGAGTCAAATCTTTGTAAGAAGGCCCGTTTGATGACAAAACAGCTGTCTTGATACCTCTAACTTCACGCGCTTCAAAAATTTGAGATAATAAGAGTTTTTTTAATTATAATTTTTTTATTTTTTTTTTTTAATTATAATCCAGAATTAAAGGAAAAACATCATGTCTGGCATATTTAGGTAATTTTGAAAGATTTTCAGATTTAGATTTGAGCATATTTACGTAAAAAATATCGTTTTGTCAGAAATTTTTGAGAGGGTTTGATTCGCCATAATATATAAAACATGGCCGCTCGCCCGCCCGTGCAACCAAGCAACTTTGCATTTTTTAAAACAATAAATCTAAAACAAAAGCAAATATTGGCGTTATTGCTGTGGGCTCACGGTCCCAGCCTAGCGGTAGAGGGCGCTTATTCTCAAATGCTAAATAGCATTGAAAGCAGCTGCATTTTAATAAAAATTGCACTAGGATACAACAAATAACTGCTATTGCCATCTTGGCATTTTTTTCAGTTGTATTTTAAGAAAAAAAGTTAAGATTGCAACTTTTTTGTTAGTTAAGTTTTAGCATATTTTTAGGTATAAGTTTTACCTTTAAAAGATGATTTGAATGTAAATTTAGTAGCCTAACAATTTTAACAGCCAAAATTACAGATTAAATGAAGCTAGCTATTTTAAAGCAAAAAGAGAGCTGTATTAACGTTTTTGCAGCATTGACTTGGCTTTAAAGTCTATATTGTCGAAGCTGTGTTACTTGGGGCATATTGTGTGTCATAATATTTTATGTATCTAGGTTTTGATGTTTTTAATGCTGTAAGATTTTGATATTAGTTTCACAAAAATACAAGGTTTTATGATGTGCAGTCTTCGCATGTCAGCTGGTGAGATAAGAATGGTCATGGATTTGATCTGGTCTATAATTAAGCCTTAACTGCTAATTCGAAAAAAAGTAAAATATGAAAGATTTTGCCAGAAATCCTTTACAGCATATCAATTGATGGCATAAAGGAAATATTTACCTACTTTATGTCTATTGTAGCAAGCTTTAAAAACATCAAATTTATAACTTACTAATCGGTTAAATTCTAAAGCTGTATAAACAATGTACACAAAAATAAATCTACAAAATGTGTGATTTTATAATCTATTGCTGTTCTAAAGAGTAGTGTTTTGATCTTTTCCAGAAGTTCTTGAAAAAGCCTTTTTTCTTTGGACAATCTTCACCTGGAACTAAAAAGAAACAAAGGTTTATTTTTAAGAAAATATCCAAAATAAAAGTTTTAATAGCTTCTAGCTGGTAGAATAAGCTGTCCCAAAAGGACTCAGGACAGTTGCCTTTTTTATGTTCTAATTGTCCATCAGCATTGTTTAATACATAATTATAGAAAAATAAATGCAAAAAAGCTATTTACATATATTTATTTAAAAAAATTATCTACGGCTATTTGCGTTATGTAATGAGTCCCTTTACCACATTAGTGATGTAATGAACTCATTACATAAGTAATTTTTATTCAAAATGTTAAAAGTAAAAACTGGACTGTGTTTTGAACGTTCTGGACTTTAAAAGAACTGTTTATGAATCTGAGTCGTAGATAAAATGTTGTATATATATATATCACATTCCTTTGGTTACCACAACTATTCCCCACTCGTTCCTGTACCGGATACCGTACTAATAATGTAAATAACTGTTACATCACTGTTTTTCAACTAATTAGACGCTTTCATTTTGAGGGATTGTCATGGAAACCATTTAATTTTTTGATAACTTTGTATGATTAATGTCACGTTTTAAATTTTATTTTTAAAATATTTAGGTGCAAAATTGTGTCTCATTTTTCGTTAGTCACAATTTTCTTTAATGCAAAGTTGTTGGTACAAATTTCAATACCGAAATCAAGTACGCTACATAATCTTATTATAAATATTTACAATTTCTTTTAGTAACGGCGATGACTTATTGCAGAAAAGAAAAAGCGTAAATATATTGCACTGGCCTAAAGTACTTTAATTAGAGTACTAAAATATTGCTTTATTTGTAATGGCATCGCAAAGTGCAGCATCAAATGTACAAAAATAGTAAAATGCCATGTTCCAAATTTGTACTCCTCTTCTACAGTGAATATTTTACATTTTTAGTAATCCGATGTTTTTTTTATTTTTGTGTGCGAATACTCAGGGGGGGAAATTGCCCCCCCCCCAATTGATGCCTCTGCTGCGCGAATAGCTAACGCATGCACATTGGAGCCCTTTTTATCATAGAGAACTACACGGGCAGGACCCTTATACCCAACCCATCCAGTACAGAATAAATAAATTAGTGAACAGCAAGAAAGGCCAATAAGAGAAGGAATTGATGAAATTGGTAAAGTTAACCTATTGTGTTGTGTGTAAATCTAAATTTTATTGTTTTTTTCTGTCTTTATTTTAGTCATATTCTTTTCTGTTAATGGTGTCCCGTTTTAAAGTATTTCATAATGTTTAATAAGATTCCTTAAGCCAGACCTGTTTTTCTGGTAAAAGAATCTTATCTCAGAAAACATTCTAATAAAAACTCGGATTTTATGCGGGAATTTTGGCAGGGATATATGATGTCGGAAAGCCATAAAAATAAATTGATAATAATAGTTAAACTAAAGAAAACAAAAAGTTAAAAAAAAAGGTCTTTGTTTAGATTAAGAAAAGAAAATACAGCAGTGTGGTGTCAAATTGTTTTTTTTAAAGGTGCATAGTAAATATAAGTAGTGAGAGCAAGTGGAGTTAGAACTTAATTGACATTAAAAACGTTACCTATACTAATATTTTTTCGGTTGGTAAGTATTCAATAATTTTATTCCTCGTGGACACTGTAAATAATGGTCTCGAGCACCTTCGGAGGTTTAAAATGATTTCGATTAATCATGATGAGTTCATCGGTATGTGTTTGTGAATTACCTGATGTGACTACGTTTTCGGGAATTGTTGGCGAGACTAGATCTTTCTCTTTTTTGGGTTCCTTCCCATTATTTCCTGTCAAAAAAAGAAACGAATTTTAATTCAATTTATAATTGAATAAACCAAGGAATTTTATGAATGTGTATTATTCGTTTTTTGTCCAACTTTACTTTATTGTCTGTTATGTCTGTCTATATCAGCGTATACATAAACAAGAAGCTAAAATTTGTAAAAAATCAAATATTTTAATTTCGGAATCTGATAATGATTTTATTTTTGCCACATATCAAAGATGTATGAAATGTACAGCTGGTTCGGAAAAAATCTGATACGAAATGTCAAGAATTGTCATGATTATCCTTTGGTATTTGGCACCAAAAATTTCAACGTCATATCAGTTTTTTTTCGAACCGACTGTACATACATCTTTGTGAATATCCTATTTTTTGATGAGCGGACTGACGTCATTTTTGCCTCTGACAACGTATTTCTTTGTTGTCAACAGTTCGCATGTCAAATAATTTATTGTTGTCAATTTGAAGTAACATTTAAAACAATCAAAGACATGACTCTTTTTTACATATTTATTGTCGCTGTCTAAAACAATGTATCAAATAAGGATCCAAAAAAATGACGTCAGTCGGCTCATCAAAAAATTGGACTATACATTTATAGGTTACTATTAAATACCAGAAAGCATTATCATAATCTTGATAAAAACCCTAAATTTCATAGCTATAAGACAAGAGATAGGAATAAGTTATTAATTTACAATCATAAATTATCAAAATCTGAAAAAAAGTCCAAACTATGCAGGAATAAAAATGTTTAATAAATTGCCCGTTGAACTTTATGATCTACCAGAAAATAAATTTAAAACAGAGCTTAAATAATTTTTATTAAAAAAGGGGTATTATACTCTGTAAGAGTTTTTGGAAGATAATTTTAGTATAAACAATTTTAATCAAAAGGGAAGTTAAAAAACCTTAAAATCAGTTACATCAACCGAAAAGAATCCAAAAACAAAGGATCAAAAGATCTTGGGTGGAAAATTCAAACCTGGATGAGCATCCCACAAGGAACACACAAAGAACCAAAGCGAAAAGAGAAATGATTAAACGATGTTTCGCTCTGGGTAAACAGCGTGAGCTCGTCACCCCTCCCCATATACATCAATAAACACCCATCATCATACACTTTGAATTCCAACTTTGAATCACTCACAAATAGGGATCGTTCAACACTGATACTTATCCAAGTTACCTGATACGGATTCATCCTGGCGGGTTAATATTTCCAATAGGATTATGCTCCTAACCCTGCTGAAATTTTCCCATCGAATCTCATAAAAAAAAATTATAGAATTCTTGTAGGATTTTTTATTGGGTCGGTTTTGGAACAGATTTCGATGAGATCCTAGAAAATTTTATCAGGTCTATGGGTCTATGATTTTGGAGAAGTTTATATGGGTGTCCTTAAGAGATTGGTTTCTAGAAGATTTGAGGAGCTTTTATCATTATGGTTATTTTAGAAGATCGCAGTGGGGAGGAGATTTTATAGGATTTTGGGTCGGTTTTGGAACAGATTTCGATGAGATCTTAGGATATTTTATTAGATCTATGGGTCTATAATTTTGGAGGAGATTATATGAGTTGCTATGGGATTGGTTTCTAGAAGATTTGAGGAGGTTTTATCGTTATGTTGATTTTAGAAGATCCTATGGGGAAGGAGATTTTATCGGGTTTTGGGTCGGTTTTGAAACAGATTTCGAGGAGATCCCAGGATATTTTATTAGGTCTATGGGTCTATAATTTTGGAGGAGATTATATGAGTTCTTATGGGATTGGCTTCTAGAAGATTTGAGTAGCTTTTATCGTTATGATAATTTTAGAAGATCCTATGAGCGAGGAGATTTTATGGGGTTTTGGCTTGGTTTTGGAACAAATTTCAATGAGATCCTAGAAGATTTTATCAGGTCTATGGGTTTATGATTTTGGAGAAGTTTAAATGAGTTCTTATATGGGATTGGTTTCCAAAAAAAATGAGGAGCTTTTATCCTTATGGTGATTTAGAAGATCCTACTTCTACCCAAAACCCGATACAATCTCCATAGGATCTTCTAAAATCACCATAAGGATAAAAGCTCAAATCTTTTATAAACCGATCCTAATTGTCAAAGTCAGCCATTAATCACAAGAACCCATAAAAACTTCTCCAAAATCATTCCCCATAGGATCTTCCAAAATTACGATAGTGATAGAATCTTATCAAATATCCTAAAGTCCGACCCCACAAGAACCCATAGAAACCTCTCCAAAATCATTGCTTATAGGAGCTCCTAGAACCGCGGTACTGATAGAATATTATCAAATATCCTAGAAACCGATCCCACAAGAATCCATAAAAAATATCCTAAAAACTTATCCCACCAGAACAGATAAAAAATTTTCCAAAATCATTGCGCTTATAAGACCTGAAATTACAAAACTGATAGAATGTCATCAAATATTTTAGAAACTCATTCGTCATAGGCAATTCTTCATAGGATCTTCTATAATCACGATACTGATAGCATCTCTTCAAACATCCTCAGTACCCCATTTCCATCAAATCTCCGTCAAAAATGTTTATTTGTGCGTTCATAAAATCTTTCAAGCACACACCCTTATACAAACTGATAAAATGTCCTAGACTTCTGTCTTATAAAACATCCCTGATTCTCATTGAATCTTATAGAACTTATAAAAACATAATAAAAACTTGTCCGTTCTGGATGAGATTGGAGGGGAAAATTTCAGCAGGGAAAACAATTAAAAATAAAAAAAGAAGTTAAAAAACCTCCAAATCAGTTACATTAACCGAAAAGAATCTAAAAACAAAATATCTTGGGTAGAAATAATGAAAATTCAAATCTGGATGAGCATCCCACAAGGAACACACAAAGAACCAAAGCGAAAAGAGAAATGATTCAACGATGTTTCACTCTGGGTAACCAGCGTGAGCTCGTCAGTGGTTCCACTGGTCACCCTCTACCATACATCATTAATCACCATCATACACTTTGATTTCCAACTTTGAATCACTCACAAATAGGCATCGTTCCGCACTGGTACTTATCCAAGTTACCTGATACGAATTCGTCCTGGCGTGTTAATATTTCCAATAGGATTATGCTCCTAAGTCAGAGCGAAACATCGTTTAATCATTTCTCTTTTCGCTTTGGTTCTTTGGTTTGAATTTTCGTTATTTCCACCCAAGGTCTTTTGATCTTTTGTTTTTAGATCCTTTCGGTTGATGTAACTGATTTGGAGGATTTTTAACCACTTTTTTGATTTTTAATTGCTTTAGGAGCATAATCCTATCAGGACGAATCCGTATCAGGTGACTTGGATAAGTACCAGTGCGAAACGATGCCTATTTGTGAGCGATTGAAAGTTGGAAATCAAAGTGTATGATGGTGTTTAATGATGTATGGGGAGGATGACCAGTGGAACAACTGACGAGCTCACGCTGGTTACCCAGAGTGAAACATCATTGAATCATTTCTCTTTTCGCTTTGGTTCTTTGTGTGTTCCTTGCGGGATGCTCATCCAGGTTTGAATTTTCGTTATTTCCACCCAAGATCTTTTAACAATTTTTATGTTATAAATTTATTGTGTGTTATTTTGATGTTAGTATATTTGTATTAAATTGTTGTATTATTTAAGTAACATGTACATCAATATAAAGAGTGTGGCTGCTTTTTAGCAACAATGAAATAAAATTCTATTCTATTCTACTCCAGTATTTATTATTTAAAAAGTTCTAATGTTAACTCGACAGAGATCTAAAATTGGATTTCGGGTTCAAACTCGTGCAAAATTAATAATATCACTACGAAGAACACCAATAAACAAAAAAATCAGTTGAACTCCTAAGTTAATGTTAAACTAGCAGTCCCATTCATAAACCTTGGAGAAAAAACCAGTATGTTACAATATTATTTCCCAATTAGGTGTGATTTAAGTGTTCCTCAAAACCATTTTAAACCAAAATTTTGAGGAACTTATTTTTGTTGGAATATAGACTCCAAAAAAATACGGATAAGACTGCTTTACCCCGTTTTTACAGTAACGAAGCGGTACCTATTTTTACATTAATTAACGTTTGATTATTTTAAAATGTAGAACAAAGAGCTAATTTATTGGTCCATCTTTAGAAAATAAAGTGCTCCTTTTCGTTTTCGTTAAAAAGTTTTAGGGGTAAAAATAAAGTACATAAGTACTTGATGACGTAGAGGCATTTTACGACCAAGTTTAAACTGCCCTTAGATTTACAAAAAAGACAGAAGTCACCATTGTTATGGGAGACTTCAATGCAAAACTGGGAAACGCCCCAAGAGAAGACATTACTGGAAGGTACAGTCTTGGTACATCAAATGAACGTGGAGATCGCCTAGATTTTCCAGTTCTGTCGGGATTTTATCGTGTCAAATACTTTCTTTAAACTTCCAGCTAGACGCCTTTATACTTGGACTTCTAAATCCGACACTCCTGAGAGTATCATTAGACACCAGATGGATTTTATGTTAATTATTAATAAACGATTTAGAAACATTATTAAATCTGCAAAAGCTTACCCTGGCGCAGACGTAGGCTTGGATCACAATCCAGTTGTGGCTAAAATTAAATTTACTCTCAAGAAAAATCGTCCCCCAAATAACAAACCCAGATCCAGGTTGTACGAACTTCAAGATAACATGATAGCAACTAAACTTAAAGTCGAACTTAACAAAAAGCTTAAAGATATTAATGAGTCTACCGAACAAGATGCAGAAATGGTCTGGACAAAGATTAAAAGCACAACACTCTTAAGCAAGGATGAAACAAGAAATAAAAAAATAAGATAAGGTCAGCAAAACAAGACTGCATAACACAGCAATGTCAAGAAATAGAAGATCTAGATGCTAAATATGACACCTTCAATTTACACAAACGCATAAAAGAAGCGGCCAGATTATTTAATAAAAGACAAGCCTGGAATCCTTGTGGACAATCAGGGCAAAATCATACGGGATACCAAGGAAAAATTAAAAGAATGGTGTAGCTACATAGAACATCTCTTTACCGATAACCGATACCAACAGCCAGAAGAATTCTCAAACCAAGGCACAGATATAACACCAGAGGAAGTAAAACACGCAATATCTTCAGCTAAAAACAGAAAAGCGGTAGGTCAAGACGAAGTATACACTGAAGTTTTAAAGCTAATAAAAAAACGAAGATTCGCTAAATACGCTGGTCAAACTTTTTAACTTGATATATCGTAGCGGTAAAATCCCTGCTGACTGGCTAAAATCAACCTTTGTTACGCTACCTAAAAAACATTCAGCAAAGAAGTGTAGTGATTACCGCCTAATCAGCCTAATAAGGCATATGTTAAAAATATTTCTAAAGATTATCCACAAAATAATTTATGGGAAATGCGAATCCTTTATGGGCGACACGCAGTTTGGATTTCGTGGAGGGTTCGGAACAAGAGAGGCCTTGTTTGGCATTCAAGTCTTAGTTCAGCGGTCTAGGGATGTGTCGGTGTCATAGTCATAGATTATGACAAAGCATTTGATCGAGTCCCACACGAAATAGACATAATCATAATCGCTCGGTCTAGATGACCGAGATCTAAAGATAATCGCTAATCTATACTGGAATCAGACTGCTCAAATAAAGGTAGACGGCCAACTGTCCGAAGAGGTTCAAATAAGAAGAGGAGTACGATAAGCCTTATACAGGCTACGCTGTTGTTTAATATCTATAGTAACAAAATAATAGGGAATGCACTTCATAACTGCAGAGAGGGTTTGACCATAAACGGCATAAAAATCAACAACATACGATATGCTGACGACACTGTCATAATAGCAGACCCGCTGGAAGGCCTCCCAGAGTTGTTGAATAAAATTGCTGCCAAGAGTTCGCAATTCGGGCTTAACTTAAATGTTGGAAAAACAAAATGGATGGTCATATCCAAGGAAAAGAACATACAAGGCATGTTAGAATTAAATGAGCAGCAAGTCGAACGCGTGGATTCATACAAATACATGGGTTGTCTCCTCAATGAGAACTGAGACAACGTGCAAGAAATTTGTGCAAGAATTGAACAGAACAGATCATCTTTTATCAAAATGAAATCAGTGTTGTATAGTCGTGATATTAATACCACTCTCCGAATTCATGTGCTTCAGTGTTGTGTTTTTAGCATCTTATATTATGGCATATGGAAGCATGGACACTGACTGAGGCCATGTGCAAAAAGTTGGAGGCATTCGAGATGTGGTGTTATCGTAGAATACTACGGATATCTTGAATGGACCGAGTAACTAATGTGATGGTATCCAACGTTCGAAGAGAGCATGGCTCTTGAAAAAGTATGACTATAGAGAAAACAATAATAAAGAGAAGGTTCGACTCAATGGTGGGAATCTTGCAACAAGTTTGGCTCGATGCTGGCGCCTCCATTGAGAGCGTAGAGAAACAAAAGTCATTTTTATGGTGGGCTTTTTAAAATTTTGTTTTAGGGCCACTACGTCACGAAAACTGCGAAAGCTAGAAGACGCAGTTTTCGTGATGCAGTGACCCTATTTTGTTTTAAGAAACAATGCCCTCCTTAAACCAAACTAAAACTATAAAAATAAAGATATACAATTTAACAAGTAAAATTGTTCCATTTTAAAACCTGCTTTTGTGTTCTTTATTTACAGTTTTAGTTTGGTTTTTAAGGGCATTGTTTTCAAATAAGTATTTGCTATCAGAATAAATAACTCGTCTTTTTTTGGACCAAAAAATCTGAATAACACAATAAATAACAAAATAGGTCCACAGCGAAAAATGACTAAAACTTTTCTCAGTTACGAGTTAAATTCAATCTCTGTGTACGAAAAAAATAGACCATATAATGTTAGACCATATAATGTGAACACTAGACCCTATTATGTAATTTTTTGCATATTGCAAAAAACTTTTACCTTTTCTAATCAGCAGACTGGTGACCCGTCTCAAGGCGTCTCTTGGAGACCTCTGGAAGAATTTTGGAGTTAAATTGGGAGGGAGGGTCAAGGGTTTTCTTGTCGCTGTATGTTCCCAAGGACTGTGGGCGGACGACATTCGGTCGAGGTGTTCTATTGACACTGGACGCCTACTAAATAAAATCATAGTGTTTTATTAACATGCCTAACACAGAAATATTAAATTTCTCAGGATATCCATAGTGGTCCGGATCGCCTCACTGGAAAGAAAAAATTCAGTGTATAGTTCTTCCAATTTTTCTAGAAGCAAAAGAACCATATAATCAGAACTGTTTTTTGCTTTTTCTTGTAATATTCGAAGCCTCTTTGAAATATTTAATATTATTTTTTTTTCTAAATTATGTTTTGTAGCTTTAATTTTGCTTAAGTGTAGAGATATTTTTTATGTCAGTACCCACATAACAAGAATATTGGTACACTTTTGTCATGTGGGTTATATACTATGTTTTGCACTTTTGGGATTTGTATTATTTCTTTAAAAAAAAATTCGGGATTTTACTTTAAAGCCCTAGGGACTAAAAGTGCAATTTTTTAATCTAAAAGTGCGAGTGTTTACTCCTTAAGGACTAAAAGTGCCAATTTGGTTCCAAGAGAGCAAACGTGCCATTTTGTTTTTAGTGCAAAAAAGGGTTTTTATGTTACTAATTAATTACCTGGTCGAGCCCTTTTGCCTGGGATACCAACCCCGATTCGGGCCACCGGCTAATCGGAGTAAATCGGCTCCTACGATGGCCTGTTCCAAACCGCTGTGTGACATTTGACGACGGTAACCTCCACTGCTTATTGAAACGTTCCCTAAAAAATATAAATAAATGATAAAAATATAAATGACGGATACTATGATTAAAAAAGTTTATGACGACGTAAAATTTCTACCTTCAAGGGAGTAATTCGATGAGCAGTTCTAAGCACATTAAAAAAAAGTGATATGGACCCAAAACAAGAATACAGAAAAGATGTAAAAAAAGTAAATAAGAGTACAATAACTACAATAAGACCAAAGTAATAAGTCATCTAAGTCAAGTTTTGTTATTTGGAGTTTTTTTTTGGTGTACGTGTTTATATATATTGCAAGCTACAAATCTTGATTATTGTGAATTTATCATTGAGCAAATCCTTACAATTAAGTAGAAAGGGGTATCAAATTCTAAGTACTTAATACAATTTAATATAAATCAATGCCACTACACAACGAAATATTAGCATATTTGTGACAAATATAAGGATTCAATATCATATATTACAGGGCTCTTTTTTCTGTTATTATGCATTTTACAAAAAATAGTCTTTAACAAAAGTTGCATAACTTTAAGTAAGCTATAAAATTACGCATGTCAAAATTTTCCAGTGTCATTGCATATGTCAAATTTAGACAGCAACTTTCTTATTTTAAATTGACCACCCTGTATATTTTTTTAAACTTTGATAGATCTTTTTTCCTGATTCCAAAAATATACCATACCTTTGTCTTGAAGAGTAATTGAACAAATTTAGAAAAACAATGCCAGAAGAGCAATGTGTGTTGAACAAAGAACCAACTGAACTATTTTCTTATTATTCACCCTCACTAAATCCTTTCTTTAATTTATCAACTCCAGAGCTTAGGAAATCTGTAAAGATAATTATATCTGTCCCCATAGAGACGCTTAATTTTCCTTCAAATTGGAGGTACATCTGCCGATTCTGCAATTTGACAGATGGTTGTCTTTTACATGAATCCTGCATCAGATTTTTTCATCATCATTTCATCTCCTAATTCCTAGCACCGTACTGATGAGCACAACAAGTGCGAAATCCGGATCTACGGTTAGCATTTCCTTTTTTGAGGGAAAGCTCGCTATTCATTGATTTTTTTATTTATTCACCCTAACTAAGTCCCTTTTTTAATCTATCAACTCCAGAGCTTAGGATATCTGTAAAGATAATTATATCTGTCTCCGTAGAGACGCTTAATTTTCCATCAAATTGAAGGTACTCTGCCAATTCTGCAATTTGACAGATGGTTGTCTTTTACATGAATCCTGCGTCAGGTTTTTTCATCATCATTTCATCTCCTAATTCCTAGCACCATACTGATGAGCAACACAAGTGCGAAATCCGGATCTACGGTTAGCATTACCTTTTTTGAGGAAAAGCTCGCTATTCAATGATTTTTTTATTTATTCACCCTCACTAAATCCCTTTTTTTAAAACTATTTTCCTGGGCTAACACATTGCCCTAACGGCAAATTATTTTTTATTTCACTCAAGAATCGCTAAAGATAAACTCTATTCATAGCATGTTTTTGGAATCATAAAGAAAAGATCTAACGAAGTTTTAAAAAATATACAGGGTGTTCAATTTAAAATAAGAAAGTTGATATTAAGACTATTTACCATTACCATTTATAATGGATAACCCTGTACTTATCCTACTTGTAGTAGGTAATAAATTATTGTAAAATAGATAAGTGTCCCAGCCAGTTTTTAAGTTCTCAAAATATCCCAAAAACGAAAAGGTTTTTTTTTTAATTAAGATATTTTTTACGTGTGGAAATAAAGTGCAAATTTTACCTAAAGTATTGAGGCTTCCCATGGTGTTACTCTGCCTGGGGGCTGAATGATTGCCGGGTAATTCGGGCGCTCGTCTGTGAGGGGTTCTTGGAATATCACAACCTATTCAAAAACATTAAAAATCAAGTTTAGTAGTTACATGTCTAGACATCTGAAAATTTTTTAGAATATATTTTTTGCCAAAATACGGACGTCTGCGGGCGCAAAAATTCTGTGTTTTAACGAAACTGAGCCCAAGCAACACCGTTCTCAACTAAAAAGCCAGTTAACTCGTATCTGTTCAGTGCCCTTTAGACAAGGATAGCCGCCATTTTTATAACCAAATTGACAGCTAAAACATGGATTTTCTGTCAGTTGGGTGTCAATATGACCGCTATAGTAGGCTAAAGGATACTAAATCGAAAAAGAGTTAACTGGCTTTTTAGTTAAGCAGGTGTTGGACCAAGTAGCATTTATATGTCTTCCAATCTAATCTGTCATAGAGCGACGTCGTATTAGGTACAAAATAAAGTTGTCTACTATTAAGTCAAACGACAAACGTCTTTTGTAATAAAATCCGACGTTTACGTAGTCAGGTACGCATATATGCGAACCGTAAACGACGTCAAAATAGGCAACGTAATTTGTACAAATATTTGCCCAGATGGATTCACGTCAGTTTACGTTTCAAAGCCGACTGTTTTAACGCCTATACCTAAATCGACCACGAAACATCGTCGGCCTTGTTACCTTAATCGACGTCGCATTTCAGGGCCCTTAATTGGATACTTACCAAAAGAGAAACGAAGAAAAAGAAGGATACTTAACCTACAATTTTGCATCTGGGACATTAAATTGAACAATTTGTTGGCTTCCTGCTAACCAAAAACCTTCAGCTCGCACTTATATTTCTTCCAGTCCACTTTATCTGGAGCATTAGTGCGGTCAAATTGATATTGTTTAAAAGTCAGTTTTGGTTACATGGCCAACGAAGAATGGAGGCGGATTCCGAACATTTGCCCATATTACATATGCTATGTTTTCATGGATATTGAATTCGTTTTCAATATGTTTGAAAATTTTTTTTCATGAGTTTTCATGACAGGTTTTCAAATCGATTTGTAAACGGTTTTCAAATTTTGATATTTGGCAGCTGACATATGTCATAATTGTCAAATATTCATTTTTGAGTTTTGGTACTTTTTTTTAAAAAATGTATTTTATTCAAAAGATGATGTTGGCCCTTGCATCACGTTTTTTTTTTAATTTTAATTACTACTCTGTTTGCAAGTGGAAGTGAAGAAAGAAATGCTGGACTGGCATATGTGCATAGCACATACACTTTCGAGCCAAATATTTCTTTTATTTTCCATAATTAATTTTTTTAAAGTCTTTAAAAAACAAATCTTTAGTTATTTAAGTATGGTTATGTTATTAATCTTCTTTTGGTAATTATGCAGTATACGGTTTTCTGCCATTTTTGATTTTTTATGAAAAGTTCTTTATGGGGGCACCTACTAGGTTCCCTAGGGCCCCAAATCCGCCTGCGCCGGTTGTTTTTTTTATTTTTTTTTTTCACTAAAACAATCCAATCCAACACAGTCCAACCCAACTCAAAACCAAAAAAAAAAATCACATTACAACCCCCCCCCCCCGGGCACCCTTTTTTCCCTTAAAAAAGAAAAATCGGGCGCAGGCGGATTTGGGGTCCTAGTAGGTGCCCCCATAAAGAATTTTTCATAAAAAATCAAAAATGGCAGAAAACCGTATACTGCATAATTACCCTTCTTTTTTCTATACACTCCACCAAATTTTAGAATGCCGGTTACACAGTTTCACTTCTATTTCTCTCTCTCTCTCAAAAAGAGTGAGAGCAATAAAATATAATTTGGCGGCTGTCTGGTAATCCGACGCAATACGCATGTGTAAACTCAATCCCCGTTTTCATGGAAAATCGGTATTTCGATCTCAATACGATCTTGATCCAACCGTAAAAATTTTCAGGGTCGGATCTAGATTGAAATCGATTTGAATACTGGAAAAACAGGCGTTTTCATATCCGGTATCGGATTGAAATCGTTTTCAGAACTCAATTCCCATGAAAACGTAGCAATAGTTTAACGTTTACTGGTTAGATTTGGATAAAATTAGGGCTGCAAATCGGTGTCCTTGTCCAAATTGGTGATAAATTGATAAGTACTATACCAGCCCAAATTCGGCCATTTTTAAGTTGCAAGGTTGGGCAGCCATTATTAGGGATATTTTGGAACGCTTATTTGACACTTCGTAGTGGTTATGGTAATTACTGCGCCTGCGCAATAGCTAAACGTCATTCCGTTGTGGTAATTCACCACTACCAATGCCATAAGCTACGAATCCATTTCGTTGTGGTTGTGGTTATTTTTCTGGTTAATTTTAGAAAATTTTGGCACAATTAATTTTAAAAATAATAAAATATTACCAGGTTCCAACATATAAAACACTTATTTTGTAAAATAAAGCCCAATTTTGTATTTTTTCTCATCTCTAAATTTTTTGACGAGTGACAGTTTCTAATGTGTTCCAAAAACTCTGGTAAAATCGATGCGTGATAGTGGTAGTGGTTGTTAAACACTACCACAGCAGCTGTCAAAGTTGTCAAAATTTTAAGCGTTTAAAAATATCTCTATTGACAACAATTTTGTTCTTGTTTTTATTGAAAAAAAGAACAATAAAAGAGACTTAATAATGCCTTAAAGATGCGTTTAGTATTATTCTTGAGTGATTTTAGTATTAATTTCTTTTTGCTATTTTGTGCAAATTTTGAACGGTAAGGGGAGTTATTTTTCTCCGCATCTTGACCACTTTGTCAGTAAAGTGGCTCTCGCATAAATATTTCGCTCTAGATTACTCCGTAAAGTGACCTTTTTAATAACATAACTTTTATTGTTAATGAAATAAAAAGGTGGCCATTTATTTTTTGTGACTTACAATTCGTTAATATATATTTCACCTAAATTTACTAAACAAGTATCACATCAAGTAATCAATTAAATAATATAAAATTACGTAAGCTGGCGGACGTCTTATCACGTCGTCATGAGCGACGTCGAGCCGACCCGAATTTGTATTCCCCATTTAATTCGGATTGGGGTCGTATGGATAAGATTTCTAGTCCGTTTGCCAACGTCAGAGTTTTTAAGCCAACGTAGAGGACGTAGTTTGACGTCCAAATGCGACTTGGGAGGCCTCTTCGAATAGTTTTAGTATGATATCTTTTAAAAAACTATTAAAAGTTGATCAGAGGCACTGTAAAACCTTATAAACTTTTTTTACCAAACTTTAAAAAACCAATCGAAGTTTTTATAAGGGATTTTTGGCAGGACTCGAATAGGTACGTTGATTTTTTTACATTTTTGGCAATATTTGAATTTTTGTAGAACTCTCTCCTGTTGAAAAATGAGTTTCAGTACCCAGAATTTAAATAGAGTGAGTGGGTCAACTGATGCCTTTAAACGTGTCAAACTTTCAAAAATTGAGCAATTAGTTTTCGAGAAAATTACTTTCAAAATAACACATATCCTAGGTAAAAATATAGATTTTAAAAGCGTTGAACATTTTGGATATTAGGTAAATATAGGTACCTAAAAAAAAATCTGGTTTACTGCTAGCGCCATATTGTGTTTTTTTTTTTCTTATAAGACTATATCATCACCATGAAAATGATAAGAATTTTGTGACTAAAGTACAATCACAATAAAATTATCTTTAAGAAACACGTACACAATTAGTTTATTGCCATATATTAAGTTATGGGAACACTCTTTGGGGTGGAAATTAAAATTAAAATATATATAGCATAAAAATTACTCAAAAATAATTCATCAGAATCATGGAAGGATGTAATCATGGAGAACATACCACATATCTTTTCAAAAAAACATAAAATTTTAAATTTTTCAGAACTTTATTGTATAAATATCTGTAAATTTATTTAAAAAAATAATGGTCTAAACTTGGAAAGAAATCATAATGATCGAAATTATTTTATTCCACGTGTTACCAAAACACAAAGTCAAAGAATGTTTATACGGGTTCCTAAGATTTTCCTTAGGGATAGGATTTCAATAAATCAAACAGAAATGGCATAGAAAGTTCTGCGCGCACAAAAGAAACAGGTATATTGAGAAATGGTGCCAGTTTGTTATTATCTCCGGACAACACCGTACTCAACTAAAAAGCCAGTTAACTCATTTTCGTTTTAGTATCCTTTGGCCTATGATCGGGGCCATATTGACACCAAACTGACAGAAAATCCATGTTTTACTTGTCAATTTGGTTATAAAAATGGCAGCCACAATAGGCTAAAGGGCACTGAGGCGATAAAAAAATTGTCGCCACTCTTTCATTGTGAGCATAAATCAAAGCTGCAATAATAACCGTTGACAAGATGTCTGCAAATTCCGCTAGATGGCGGCCACACCATGAGATGATCGAGAAAAAACTGGGATTCACAGGCATTGCATTTTTATTTCCTTTCGAGTCGCTTCAGTTTCGTAAATTTTGTGTTTTAAAATGCCGTATACCCGAGAAGAAAAGATTTTTATTATTAAAAACTACATAAAAAGTGACAGTGCGGACGAGGTCATTGGGCTTTTTGTTTTTGCGTTTCCAGATCGACCGGTTCCTGTGGCTCAAACTGTCTACAACATTTATCATCGTTTTGAAAGGTACGGGTGCATAAATGGTTGTAGAAAGTGTTACCACGACGGCAAAATACCAGAGCATCCCGTTCTTCCACACAGGGTGGAACGAGACGAAATGGTATGCGCTTACGTTAAGGCACATGAACCATGTTCGACGAAACCGATTGCGGAGGCACTGGATATTCCCAACAGTACTTGCCAATGGATCCTAAAAAAAATACGGCTACAAGTCGTTTAAGATTGGGAAGTCGCAGGAATTGCAACCAGGTGATTATTTTCGCCGGTTAGAATATTGTGAGGTTATGAGGGATAAATGTGACAGGAACGAAAATTTCCTATCAAAAGTTTTGTTTAGTGACGAGAAGATATTTGAACTTCATAGCTCTCACAATCCACAAAATAGCCGCTATTGGTCCCGCGAAAATAAACATCTGCACGCAAGTGTTAGAACGCAACATCCTCAAAAATTAAATGTTTGGAGCGGTATTATCGGGGATCACATTATTGGACCCTTTTTCATTGAAGGGAATTTGAATAGCCAAAAATATGTTGATCTTCTCCAACACCAGGTTTTACTACGGTTGAGGGAACTCAACATAAATTTGGACGAATTGTGGTTTCAGCAAGATGGCTGTTCATCCCACAATTCACGCCAGGCTACAAATTACCTTCATCAGGTATTTGGTGATAGAATTATTTCCACGTATGGAAATATCCGATGGCCTCCTCGATCACCAGATCTTGCGCCAAATGACTTTTTCCGATGGGGTTGTTGGCACGACAAAATTTTCCAACACCCTCACTTACGGCCTACGACTATACAGGAGTTGAGGGCGAAAATTTTGGAGGCGGGCAACTCTATCACCCCTGAAATGTTGGCTGCTACGCGCCAAGAGTTTTACAATAGATTGGGATATTGTGAGGCTCATGAAGGGGACAGATTTGAACATTAATCTAATTAAAAATTAGAAGTTTTCAGGTCCAAACCACAGCTTTTTCTTGCTTAAAGGAGGCGGCCGGGTCCATTATTTACGATACTGAGCGATAAACTCATGAGGTTGTTAACATTAGAAAGAAATATCTTCGCTTTTAATTAAATTTCTTTCCACTCTGTTCTACTAGTGACATCTATCCGGAAACGGCCAAACCATGCAGCTAGCACTAGCAGCCAAAGAAATCAATAAACGACGCTGTTTTTCCTGCAGAGCTTTTTGCTTGCGATATTATTGATTTTGAATAAAGCTGGCCCTACACTACAAAACTAGCGGGAGGGTAAAAGCGAAAAATAAGGGGCTGCCAATATTTGTAACAACCAAAAAGGGGTGAAAAGATTTATTTTGCTCTGTTTCTTTACAAAAAAACGTTTTTTTTACGAAAACCTTCAGCTCTGCCACTTTTTTTTATTTTTTTCTTCAACTTTCTTGAAATTTTCATCATACCGTAGAAAAAAATTATTTCCCCCATGGTCATACTCTACTTTTATTCGAAAAAATTTAAAAACAAAGACGGGATCAGTTTTCCTAAAACGGGGGATCTTGGTTTCGAGTGAGAAGATAAAGGGCGGCGCAAGCAAACATTTTTCAATTAAATTAGCCGAACGCAAAAATGTTAGAAAAACAAAGCACGAAATAAAAATGGCGCCGCTTACAATTTTTTTTTTCAAAAATTACGTAATTTCGGGAACGCAAAGAAATAGGTCTAAAGAGTATAATTTTTAAGAAAAAAATATCAATTTTCTCGCCCTCCTCCACTGGGACTACAGGGGCCGTGCACAAATTACGTAATGGTCATAGGGGGGAGGGGGGTTACAAAACGTTACGTAGGGGGGAGGGGGGTTTTCGACAGCGTTTGCATTTGTGTGAAACTAAGAAAATTTGGAATGAAAATAAGTGAAGTTTTTTTTTGGGGGGGGGGGTAGTGGTCTTGAAATCGTTACGTAATATTAGGGAAGTGGCGTGCCAAACCGTTACAAAACATTACATAGGGAGGGGGTCAAAAATTGGTAAAATCACCGTTACGTAATTTGTGCACGGCCCCACATCTGACTGTTCCTCCTTTTTGATTTCGAATCAAAGTGCAAAACCCGGGTTGGACGTTCGAAGGCGTCAACCCGTCCTATTTGCTTGATAAAGTTTCTACGGAAATATCTCAGTTGATTTCCCCGGCCGTGTATGAACGCTATAGGTTAGGCATTTGCATGTATCTCAGTCCCCAGTCTGTAAACAGTGCGTAAGGACAATGGTTACAAAATGAAAAGCCGAAAAATATTTTTTTTACGATATCTTTCATCAGTTTGGTATTAAAGTCGAGCAAAAACAATTTTTATTCCAGTCCTAAAGGTATGAAAATGGAAAACATTAGAAAACAACAACCTGGAATGGATTTACTACGTGTAAGATGTAGTGACAACATCGCCCCATGCCCATCCTTTTCTGCCTAATGTGCTTTTCCGTTTGTCTGCGTCTTATACACGGCTGCTTGGCCCCCTAAGGATTTGCTTAGGAACCCTGTATATTTATCACCAATAATATTCAATTCAATTCCAAAGGATATACAAATGTTGCCATTGAGTAGATTTAAAATAAAAATTAAAGATTTCTTTTTTGCAAACTTTCTAACTGAACAAATTTACGTAGATAATCTATAAAAGAAAAATTTGGTTACACGAGAGTGTCTTATAATTCTTAGAGTTAAATTAATTTTTTCAATATATTTCTTATTATTTTTTTTTTCAATTAAAAGGCACACAGGGTTAATTTCCTCGCCTTTTAAATTGAAGAAAAAAACGAAAAACGTTAATAGTTAGTATCTCATGCTATTGTAATATTTCATCAGTAATATACAGACCGCTTCAAGCTACTGCGAACATAGGGCGAAAGAAGTCTAATTTGCCAGTGTACGTACATGCAGAGACACCGCACGCCTATCAGTGAAGCAACCAACACTCAGGCTTCCGATTTAGTACGCCTCTAAACACGGTGCTGTGTGGAGCGTAGTCAATGAAACCGGAATTTGGTCAATAAATACGCAAATTTTTATAACGTAATTTTCTTATTTTTTGTCACTGATAAATAAGAGCGTTTTATTGTCAACTGCTCAGATTTATCAGTGACGACGTGTTACAATGAAAATAATAAGGAGAAACAAAATAAAAGCAAGTTCTCAAAATAAAATAATACATTCTAAAAACCAAAAAGATTCTCCCAGTCAAAAAAAAATTAAAGCAAATGTTCGAAAAGTCCTCCTTGCTCGGCTAGAAAATATCCGAGCCTACTATAAAAACCCCTTCCAACGTTTCCAAGCATGTTAGGGGTGATAATTTGAAAAGCTTCTTCAAAAACAGATAGAAGTCATTAGGAGCAAGATCGGGAGATCGAGCTGGCCATAAAATAGTTCCCCGTGTACTTATAACCCGATTAGGAAATACATTATCAAGATATTCCCTAACAAGGCCAACATTGTGAGCGGAACAACCATCTTGTTGAAACCATGTTTCACCAAATCTTACACCTAACAACTGCCTAGCAGTTGGAATAATGTGCTGCTGCAGTAGATACAAGTATCTAGGACCATTCAAATTGCAATTGCCGTTAATAAAAAATGGCCCAATTACGTGTTCCCCTACAATACCCCCCCCCCAACATTTAGTTTTTGGGGATACTGTGTTCTTACGTCAAAATACAAATGCAAATTTTCCCTCGACCAATATCGAACGTGTGTTGGGTTATGACGATTTGACCATTTGACCATCTGCACTTTTTTGGCAACTTCGTAGACATCCATTTTTAGTTTTAAAAATGTATTATTTCAATTAAGAACTTACCCATCTGTTTCTCGAGCAAGGCAGAAATAAAACAAAATAATAAAAACAAAATGAATTTCCAAAAGATAACACTGCAGCGTGCTTCGAATCCACCTCGGTCGTACGGCACGGAGAGTAAATTGGACTTGATTCCCCCTATGTTCGCAGTAGCTTGTAGCGGTCTGTATACATAAATTACAAAAAAAATACTCACCTCTGGCAAAAATAGGCGTCTCAGGCAAACTACAGGACGTCTGGAGATGTCTCTCCTCTTGCGGACTGTGGCTGGATCTTTTCTGGTACTGCCTCCTCTTCGAATCCTGCAGCTCGGCTGGAAGAGTTCTGCGTTCTGAAGGGATATTGGCGCGATTGGACAGGTAAAAGTTGTTTCGTCTACCTGTAATTCATAAAAGTTATTTTAGATCGTAGTTGTTAAAACTTCTCTTCCATCAGAAAATATTTAAAAATAATAATTTTGCACCGTCGCTCATTAAAATCCTCCAGACGGTTTTTTTTTAATACCTGTTAGTTAAACGCTGATCGGCCAAACAACAAAAATATATTTGCCAGATCCAAATAACAAGGCATATACAAGGTGGATTCTTTAAATGGAACGGTGCTTCTAGCGGCTTTAGGGAAGAGGTTTTAAAAAAAGGCAAAAGCGATTCTATAATGATTTTTTACGGACTTTCCGTCCATGATAAAAAAAAGGGGCCCCGAACTGGAGGCCCTGGGCCTACCAACTATTTTTTTTCCATTAGAAGGTACCACTTGTGGCACCTTTTTCGAATGCTTGTTAAAAAAGAAATTTAACCATTGACTTGTACACTCCTTCGGAGGCTTATGGAACTCAATGAATTTAACGCACTAGTTTTTTTTTACATCTGTTAACCAATGTATCAAAAATTAAAAAAAACTTATTTCGAATGTTTTAGTTTCAAAATAAACTACATATTTCTCTATTTACTAAGCGTAATAATTAAAATACCACACATGGACATTAATTAATTATTATATTGGCGGCTCATTTGGGGCCTTCACTGAAGGCCGAGAGCCTACCAACTTTTTTTTTTCATGAGGAGGTGCCATCACTTGTGGGACCCTTTTGGAAAGATTCTTAAAAAAGAAATTCGATGAAAAAAATTTTTTGACGTCTGGACCTATTATTTTTCGTTAAGTGTGATTTGAATCTATTTCCCTTTTATCTAATATCTAGTAAATTGAAAAAAAGGTAATTAGGCTGCGCCGCCAAATGGGGCGCCCATAATATCCTTGTGTGGTAGTTTCTTTATTCCACTTAGTAAATAAGGATATATGTAGTTTATTTTGGATCTAAAACAATTGACAAAATAGGTTTTTAAAAATTTTTAACACATGGGTTGACAGATATCAAAAAAATTTGTTTAATCGAATTTCTTTTTAACAAGCTTTCCAAAACGGTGTCACAAGTGGTACATCCCACGTTCAGAACGTCCCAGGGATATCCTGAATGTCCCATATAAGTCCAAATTAAGTCCTATTTAAGCCCCGTGTCGCCTTAGGACGTCCTACATGGGCATCCTAGGGACGTCCTCACCGGATCCCTGGATTATTTAAAAAGGGACTTTTACAGCATGTCAAACGATGACATCCAGATGTCCTTAAACAAGATTTTTGAGATTTTTTCGATTTATCGCAGGGATATCCTCTGTATGTACTACAAAGAGCCCTGGTATGTCCCAAAAAAAGTTCATTCACGACCTGACTGGTGCAGTCGTGTCTCAGGCCTCTTTGGATATTCTGGGAACTCTGGGTTGACCTTTTAGGACGTCCCAGCAATGTCCTACAGAGATCTCATTTAGATCCTATGAATGTCCCATGACGGTGAAATGGACATTCATGGGGATCTAAATGGGAATTATGTGGCGGGCTACTTAGCACATTGTAAAATAACGATATTTAGACGGAGATGAATAAACGTCTAACGTTAGAACGCTATTTATTAAGCGTTATTTTTCTCTTCAGATAGAATAAATATAACGTCATTTATTTAACTACTTTAAAAGTTTCCAAAAAATGGAGACATTTTTCCGATTGACCATAAAAATTATGCAATGAAAGTTTTCCCAAACCGGGACCTTGTTGTGCTGAAAACTAAAGGTTGAAGTGTTTTTTGTAAAATAAGTTGTTTACACAAGCCATCAAAATTTTCACGTATTTCAGTATAATTGGTATTTACGTCCAAGTTTTCTATTTCAGTTTGATATTGTGAGAAATCATCCCAAGGGAGAACTACTTCTTCTGATCGTGATAAAATCTCATATATCTTAATGTATATTGTATATTGACAGCAGCAGAACATCCATTCAACATAAGTTTCAGACATGTTCGAGACTTAGATGGGATATCCCCAGAATATCCTAGTTGGGACGTCCTATGGATATTCTGATCGGTACGGTTTTCGCTTTTTTTAAAACCTCTTTCCAAAAGCCGCTAGAAGCACTGTTCCGTTTAAAGAATCCACCCTGTATATCTCAAGTAGCAGTTTTTAGTTGTGGAAGTTGTTAAAATTAGAATTGCACCACCTTTAAACGTTGTTTTATAGGTAAATAAGAGTAGTCTTGAATTGAAAACTGAAGTCAACGTCGGCAAGTTTACGACGACTAAACGTTATTGATCGCAACTATAGTCACCGTCAAAACTATTTATGACCGTTTATTTTACTAACCATTTTTTCAGCCGTTTCCTAGTTGTGAAGGCGATGTTTTCCGGTGGGGTTGTTGTAGAAGCGGGCAACTAACCAATTTCGGAGTAATGCCCTATGTCAATTTCCATTGTGTAAAATTGAAGCGCGTTCGCGTCTGTTAGCCCGAGACCCGTTCAAAATACAGTGTTCAATCCGTCAGGACACAACATATATGTATGAGCTTAAATATACGCCCTTGCAATGCTTTCGGCGTGCACAACTTTGTAAGCAGGATGTCCTATATATATGCCTATACCTTTCTCTTTTACTCTTTTATGACTCTTATTGTCTCTTTCTGGCGTCAAAGCTTAGCGGTTCTGCACATGCGCGGTCATCGTCATCGGTTAACCAACCAAAATCCAGAAAGACAGCTGTGCAGTACTATTTGTTTACGTTTTTAGAAAATCAGTATTTTTTATTTTTAAATAAATATATATATTTAGGTATTTTCACTTTTTTCCCTTCAAATTTTAAGAAAAAATAGCTACCAACCTGTGGAACTTCACTTTTGTTGTTTGGCGGCATCCACAAACACCGCACATCTTTTTATGCGGCGACATCTTAAGCTCCAAGATATGAACAGTTTTTATTATAACTCCTAAAAACTTTCGCGTAACCAAAGATTAAAAATATCACAATAAAAAAATTTGCATAAACGAAAACACGGAAAACGACTATGCATGATTAAAACAAATCAACAAAAATGGCGTCTCGACCGAAGGGCGAAGATGAGGGTCGCGAAACCGGGCGCCTCGGAAAATTTTCGCGCATGTGCATAGGCGCGGAGCTATGACGGCTCCATGACTTGCTAGATTTTAGATCTTGCTTACAAGTTTGGCCTGGGAAAGGCCTATATTTAACCTCATATATATATGAGACACAAGAATGTTTTGGTTGTCACAAAAACTAACACGTGGCGCCATGATTTATTCGATAAAATTGACTGTCAAGGTGAGACGCCATTACACGTTAATTTTTAAACAAAATTTAAAAATCATTTTAATATTTACATGTACACAAAATTCGGAACTTTTTGCATGTAAGTTGTCCCTAGGAAGCTTAAACAACATCTCTAGAACTTTTTTGAAGCGATTTATAATTCAGTATATTTTTTATATTTTATAAAATCATCTTAAATTGAAAGCGCGCATGTTTTGAAATGCGGGTTTTTTTTAATAAATTTCGGCACGGATTTGCGTGTATTGGTGATGTAAAATATCTTATAGAAATAATAAAGTTTTCAGCTAAATAATTTATTTATCAGATTTCCGACATAATCGCGATCGTATCGTTGACTCAACCAAGAAATCATCCACCAACAGATTAGTGCAAAAGAGTCGTTTTTTAAATAAACACCAGAAGAAGTAAAACATGCAATATTTTCAGCTAAAAATAGAAAAGCGATAGGTAGGGCAAGACAAAGTTTTAATGGAACTTTTAGAGCTCGTAAAAAATTAAAAATCGGTGAATACTCTCCCAGCTGAAATCAACATTTATTATGGTCAATCCATGATGGTAATTTCATGCTTAAAATATTTTAGCATAATTTAAGCGGTAACGTTTTTGATGAAGCAATTTTTTACTGTTTTTCACATTTGTCTGCCATGATATTGCTCATATTTTAAAGCTTTCTTTCCAAACTTTCGATTTCTAGAATAAAACACTCACATTTTTCAAGTTTTCACTGTTTTTTTAGCGTTCAAAAAAAGTTCTGCCAAAAAACATTTTTTCTCTGTTAAAATGAAAAATATTTAGAGAGAGAGGGCAGAATTTTAGAGGTCGATTGAGAGATATTTTAGTAACGTGCAAAAATTTTTAAGGTTGTTGATGAGAGACAGCAGGCTATAAAAAGTATGTTAGAGAAAGATGAAAATAATTTAAGGTAAATTTCCATTTATAAAAATTTCTGTTATGTGATCTGTCTGTCATCTTGCGTGGTGTCGTGCATATGATTTTTATTTTGCAATTTTTATCCAAAAAAACAGCAAAAATGGTAATTTTTCAAAGTGTAAAGTGTGTAAAACATAACTTGGTATGAATTTCTTTCAATCAAAGTTCTTTACAGCCTTCAGATTTACCAAAAAACGTGTCCTACTAAAGTGATGGTAATTTAAGGCTTAAAATATTTTAGCATAATTTAAGTGTAACGTTTTTGATGAAGCAATTTTTTACTATGTTTTTCACATTTGTATGCCATGATATTGCGATTTCTATAATAAAACACTCAATTTTTTTTAAGTTTTCACTGTTTTTTAAGCGTTCAAAAAAAGCACTGCCAAAAAACATTTTTTCTCTGTTAAAATGAAAAATATTTAAGGTTGTTGGAGAGAGACAGCAGGCAGAGAAAGATGGACATAATTTAA
The DNA here is from genome assembly GCA_963921995.1 of Oxystoma pomonae. NCBI lineage: Eukaryota > Metazoa > Arthropoda > Insecta > Coleoptera > Brentidae > Oxystoma > Oxystoma pomonae. Next base: position 83,645,379 of record OY998166.1, on the reverse strand, counting down.
GGCAAATGTTTACTAAAAATTTCGGTTATGTAATCTGTCTGTCATCTTGAGTGGTGTCGTGCATATGATTTTTATTTTGCCATTTTTATCCAAAAAACATAAAAATTGTAATTTTTCAAAATGTAAAGTGTTTTTAAAACATAAGGTGGTATTAATTTCTTTCAATCGAAGTTCTTTAGTCTTTAATTTTACCAAAAAACGTGTCCTACTAAAGTGTATTTTAGCACATCTAAAAATAATTTAACAGGTATTTAGGAAAATTATTTTAAGGTTCATCATGGCTTGACTATAAAAATAATTTAACAGGTATTTAAGAAAATTATTTTAAGGGTCATCATGGCTTTACCATTACACTATTGCTGAAAATATGTCTAAAAATGAAGAGTTTATGGAAAATGCAATCATTTATTCGCGACAGTCATTTTGGATTTTGGTATTCAGGTCTTAGTACAACGCTCTAAGGGTTGTGCCAGTGTCACTATAAGCCTGTTTCATAGGTTATAAAAAAGCTTTTTATAGAGTCCAATACGAAAAGCTTATGGAATCTTTTAAAAAAGTTGATCTCAATGATTGAATTTGCTAATCTATACAAGAACCAGAGAGCTCAAATAAAAGTCGATAGCGAAATGTACTAATAGAGAATACGATTCACAACTGATTAATTGATCAAAATCTTTCTAACCATGGTTTCGCCATAATCATTCTCAGTCTTCTTATAAAAACTATGAAAGAAAATAGAGCAATAAAATCGTCCTAATGTTATTTTACTTACTCGAGACCTTTTGTGAGTGACTTTAATCTGCTTGAACCCGTTCTTACCTCGACTGTAACTACTACTCCCACTACTCTCCATGGATCTACTCTTGAGACTGCTCATGTGCTGTGAATGAGGAGGTACAGTGGGCGGATTCTCACCGTTGCTACCGTTGAGAGTTTCTGCACCTCTTTTTTGTGCGGTATTAAGAATTTCCGAATACTCATCGTCGGCTTCCTCAACTGGGGAGGGAGGTAGGGGAGGGAACTCGTGCTGAAGCACTTCCACGTGAACGGGAAAGTCTGCCGACGTTGACGTTGGCAGTCGACCGATGTCGCGTTCGCGATGCATTATTTTCATCTCTTTTGCGCTCTCGGATTTTTGAATGCCGTTCCGTTTCGGAAAAGGATTTCCTGCTAAAAATATATACTTATAGTACAGTAGAGGCTATAACATTAATATTACTGTCAAGGAAGCCCACGGTTTATCAGAATGTACCCGTTAAATAAAATAAAATTTAATCATAAAATCAGTCACTGTATAGAAACTGCAATTCATTAAACCAATTTTTTCATTCAATTAAATATAAAACTCGAAATTTGTCAAACCATTATTTTTCAAAACCGTCGTTTATCAGAAAATTTTTGCTAAATTGATTGCGCGTTCGCCAATAACACATGAACCGGAGGCGCACACGCAGGTGGCGCGGCATTTCGATGCATTTGTCGCTGCTACGCGCGCATACTTGTACAGGAGCGTTTAATTCAATTCAATTCAATTTATTGTCTAACAGGAAAATCCCATACAAAAGACAATTAAAGTACAATTAAAGTACAGATGAAAAACTTAATTCCTATGTAATGATTGTGTGTAAGACCTTAAGGAAATAAAGATATAAAAGTTAAACAGTGTTAAAAAAAAATCTATGAAAAAAAATCTATAAAAGAAAAACCTATAAGAAATCTATAAACAAGAAACCTTGATAAAACCTTCATTTACAATAGCAAAGTTAGGTAATTTAAGATAAGTTAGTTAGATATTATTATTATTATATAGTAAATACTTAATTTATATAAAATTTCTATCTTACAGTGATGAAATAACAGACACAACTTTCTTTTTAAAGCTGGTAATAGAACAGTGAAATATATCTAAATCTGTTTTGTTCTGCAGTTGATTAAACCATGAACAGGCTCGATATAATGGGGCGTTACGGGCAAGATTGGTGGATCTGTTTTCCAGATAGAATTTTGGATGCGACCTGGTGTTAATAGGAGGTACATAAAAATTTATATAACTTAAAAGTTCAGGAGAATCCACCTCATTGTTGCACTTATATAAGAAAAGTTGACTGCTAAGGATGGCACTATGCTTAAGGGATAGAAAGTTAAATCTTTTTAACAAATTTTCATGGTCACTTCCTCTGGGAGGGTAAGTACCATCGATTTTAAAGCTTAAGTATTTGTTTATAGAATAGTTGGAATACCACACCAGAGCCGCATATTGAAGTTTAGATTTTATTAAGCTATTATAAAGTGTTATTAAACTGTTAATATTAGTAAACTCTTTGGTAGCTGTTATAATAAATCCAAGCGACTTCAGTGATGATTTGACTACCTCGTCAATATGTTTGTTAAAATTCAATTTCTTGTCAACTATGATACCCAAGTCACGCATATGGTCAACACTAGGAAGAGTTATATTTTTGAGTTTATAATTAAAATTAATTGTTTAGTGTAGATTGGATATTGACATAGTTTTACACTTAGATATGTTCAAGGGCAATTTATTTTCATCACACCAAGCAGATATTAAGTGAATGTCATTTTGCAATACATAGCAGTCCTCTATGCTGTTAATAATTTTATAAAGTTTGAGGTCGTCAGCAAACAAAAGGCACTCAGATTTAATGTTTTTAATGATGTTGTTGACAAAAATAGCAAAAATTAAAGGGGCAAGATTGCTACCCTGTGGAGCTCCACTTGATGCTGAATAATAGTAAGACCTGTGACCATTGTATTCAACATACTGTGTCCGACCACAAAGGTAGGATGCAAAGAGTTTTATAAGGTTGGGATGAAACCAAATTTCATGCATTTTTGTAGTGATAATAGTTTGTGTATAGATGTCACTTGCATTCCAGTTAAGTAGGGTCACTGGATACTGAAACCTGCGGTCCTTGGGGTAGCGACACGAAACATAACCTAATTCGCGCAACACTCAAATTTGACACTGCCAAAGGCGGCGATTTCAAAAAAAAATAAAAATAAATTTTGACCACTTTTGACTGACGCAAACAACACATTTGTCACCCGCGCGCTTTGTCATATCTATACGTTAAAAAATCCTCAAACATTAAAAAGTATCGCCATTCGCGTGTGTCCATCTAAGTGTCTATTTATATATTTTCGCGTCAATGCAAGACAATGCCGCTAGTATTACACAAGAATTATTGGAATAATTTCGGTATTAGGATGTTTTTACGTAGAGTTTGGATAGGTAATATAATCCTATCCTGTATGTTCCTAGAATATTTACGCGATATATCAACATTTTTGCTATATATGTGGGGTTGTTCATTAGGGCTTTGTGAAATTATAATAAAATATCACAATCGAAACCAAAAAAGCTTTGTATTGTCTCACACCACACGCGTCACACCAAGCCTTATGCCAAAACCCATTACGAACTACCAACCTACATATTTTAGGTTTTTCCATATTTTTCTATGTGGTTTTGATCTTAAAGAAGTTCGACTGTATAATAAAATAGATACAGGTACCTATCTTATATAATTTTGGATATTCGGTATAAGAAAAACCTGCAGTATTGAATATTGTTAGTATTAGGTTAGATTAGATTATACTTAATTATTAATAAAGTTTCAACGTGTGTCTCTTTTAATTGTTTATTTTTAGTACACATTATTTTTCTATAACGCAAAGAAATAATAGTTAAAAGAATATTATTTATAGTAATTTTTAAAAAATTCTCCAAATATCTCCTAAATTATATTATTATAACACCTTACAATTTTTCACAACAAAAAAAACCTAGTGAATTTTTTTTTCTTAAGCTGTATAAAACTCAGCTTTATTAAAACAGTTTTTCTATCTCAGACTGTATAAAAACGAGTTTTTTTTTTCACGAACGTCCATGGAAAAACGAGTGCGGTCACGTGACTCGTGTCGCTACCCCTGGACCGCAGGTTTCAGGATCCAGTGACCCTACAGTTAAGAACAATAGAGTGACATCTATGCACAAAGTATTGAACACTACCTGTGAGTACTTTTAGCCAAGTGTGCGCACATAGAACAACAAATGCATCGAAGCGCCGCGCCGTCTGTTGTTGTAATTGCAAGGGGAAGTGATCGCAATATTTTATAACAAACGTGGCAAATAATACAAAATATAAGCTTTAACAAAAATGTTCTGTACGTGATAATGGAATCGCCGCCAAAAGGTAAAAGTCTGTCTACTTGCAAGTCTTTACAAGTAATATTTTTTTCTTTAGTTCTGGATAGTCTTGGAGTTATTATGATAAAAAAAGTGGAGTTAAGTTTATTTCTACCTTCAATCAAAAGCTGCCTATAATAGTCCTCCGATCTCTGAACCTCATTGTGGCTACTTGACTTCTGCAGATCGTGCGACCCCTGCTTTGCTGCTCTCTTCTTCTTAGCTTTTGCCACGCTGTCTAGTCCGTTTAACAAAAACTTGCCATCTTGTGTCACTTCAATGTCTCTTCTAAAATAAAATATTTACATAGTTAATTTACCACAATAATATCATAGGGGTTCTGTTTTAAGAATCCCCTCGATTGGGAGATTTAAGACTTTTGTAGTAAAGGTAGCCAAAAACCTAAGCTAGGTGACTTGTGTATTTTTTTACGGCGCAGAGGCATGTGTAAAAAATTGGAGGCATTCGAGATTGTGGTGCTATCGTAGGATGCTCAGGATCTCTTAGACAGGGTACTCAACGTCGATGTTTTACTTAGATTAGATGAGGATCTTGGAGTTTTATTCACCATCAGAAGACGTATATTATGGCCTAATTTTGAGAAATGACAAATAGGAACCCCTAAAATTAATAATGTATGAAAAATTGAAGACAAAAGAGGTCTGGCTCGCATATGAATAACCTGGCTTAAAAATCTTAAATAAAATTAATGACGTCTTAGTACTAAGTCACCTTTCAGAACCCACCTAGCAAATAAATATTCACTCTATATACCATGAATATCCATTACTGGATAGTATATTCAAACGAGAACGTTCAATTAAGTCAAAAATACATCGAATGAAAATGTAAAATAAATATAAAACAACGAATATTTCCTGAATGTTCACTGAATATCCATATCCATTGCTTGCTATGTGGGAAAGTACGCGCGCATACTTGAGAGAGAGATAAGAGAGCATGCCACTTAAGAAAGATGAATTTATGTCTGCCGAAAGATTTGCGATATAGATTAGTATTGGTTACAGACCTTGATACGAACCTTTCCAATAGTTCAGTGATGTTTTTCTCGATTTTGCGTAACGGCGAAATTTCCGAACTGTGGTGCGAACTGGAACCATCCTCCTCCTCTTCCACTGTAGTTCCCAGTTCTCTTCGGCTGTGGCTTAGTTCTTCGGCGCTTAAGCTTGGTAAAGAGATGACCTAAAAAGTGATATCGTCAAGCTTCAACCGAGAAGTGAGAATTTCAAAATGAGAAAAAAACGAGGGGCAATTTATACACGTATTTCTAAAAACGGTAAAATTATCGCGAAATAGTGCAAAAGCACGGCGAAGTACTGTGAAAGTATCCTCTTTAAAGTTACGGGACAGTCATGTACTGCAAAACTGCAATAAATGCAGTGGCGTAGCCAGGGGGGGAGTTGGGGGTTAAAACACTCCCCAGGCGGTTCAACCCAACATACAAAAAACTAATCATGATCAAGGGCGTCAAGTCAAGGACGCCAGGAGGAGGTATACCCCCTCCTTCCACTTTTTTTGACCATTTACTCCAGTTTGTGACGTGTGACTTGGTGTAATGTCTTCCCTGCCAAAAAAGGCTCATAAAAGATCATAGCAAATAACAGATAAAACATCATAAGTTCTTATAATATATTTTATCATTTTTGACTAGTGAAAGTGAAACACAAATTCCGCATAGGAGTTTATCATATTTTATCAGTCAGTTGGCTTATAAAAGTTTACAATATTTTATGATTTTTAATATGACAATTTCTCATAAAGTTTTATAAGCTTTTATAAGATTTTATAATACCTGTAACATTAGAAAATACAAAAACTACAGCTCAACTTAAGCAGTTGTAGTAGTAGTAATAGCAGTAGTAGTAATGTAAGATATTAATATACAGTCAATCTAAACTATAACTTAACCTAAACTAGAAACTACGACAACCTAACCCACTAAAATACAATAACACTCCTTGTGCTTCACAGTATCTACATATCTAATAGAAAATTGTTCTCTAATAAGTACTAATTTATCGCCAAGAGCTATGGGAGACAACACAAGAATATAGTGTGATGAAATTGACAGCTCCCCCCTACTCGAAGGGAATGGAGGGGTTGTGTACAGTTAAAGTACGCCCGATTTCGTTGAAATTAGGTGTGTCGGGGCACTTGGGGATGAAGATAACGAATTTCTAATCAGATTTTGAAAATTCAATATGGCGGATTCAAGACGGACGATTTTTGGTCATCTTTTGCTAAACAATTTTAACTAACTTATACACATCCGATTGCCTTCAAATTTGACATGCATTTATAGTTCCGGTGACAGTACAATAATATGTCATTATTAGGCACCTCTCCCTCCTACGAGGGGAGTGGAGGCGGGAAAACACCTAACTAATACCGGAATACTAATTTTGAATCAGATTTTGAAAATTCAATATGGCGGATTCAAGATGGATGATTTTCGGTCATGTTTTGCTAACCAATTTTAACTGACATATCCACATCCGATTGTGTTCAAATTTGGTATGCATTTATAGTTCCGGTGAAAATACAATAATTTGGTATTTTCAGGTACCCACCTCCTTCTAACGAGGGAAGTGGAGGGGGAAAAAGATTTAGTTTGTTCGATTTCAATCAAAATCAATCAATGGCATACAAGGGTTTTTAAGGAGGGGGATTATGAATTTTTGGTCAGATGGGATCATGGGTCAAAAAATATTTTTTTGTAGAAGTAAGTTAGTATACTAAGTATAGCTTTTTTTAATTAGTTTTTAGGTAGTCGAAAAAACTAATAAAAATAAGGTTTGTTTTTTAAGAGATTTAATGAGGTTTTTTTGGCAGGGTGGACACATAAAAATCTATAAAATTTTTTCAGTTTGTCTGACTATAAAATCTATTTAAAGACTTATAAAAAAAATTGTTTTTACCAACTCCTAGATAGATAGATTGACAGGGTCAAATTTTTATCACCTGCGTTCAAATGGTATTTTTAGTATAATTTTGATATATACCACCGCAACCCTCTCCTTCTTGGCATCTAATTTACAAAAAATCTCAGAAATCAAAATTTTTAAAGAATTTCTTATCTTGTTGTCAAAATTTTCGCCCGTGGGACTATATTATTAATTTTACAATTTCGTTTAATTTTAAGCAATTTTTTTTGTTAACAACATTTCAAACGCGTAAAAAATAGCATTTTAGTGTAGTTTTCTCAAATCTTATGCGTGCGGCACATTTAAGAGTTAATTTTGAAAAAAAAGTATTTTGTTTTGTATATACTAACCCAACACCTATTAAACCACCCCCTTTCCTCCCTACAGTGCAAGAGCTTCATCAATAGACACCTTTACCTTCACCTGATATTTATTAAATGACAAGAAACCCTCCCGGAGCCGATTTCTGTCTACGACACTGATAATTGGCGATAATAATGTCATCAGGTACTGCGAAATATTGCAAATAAAAAGGACACGTAAAGTTTGTTCAACGATCCTTTGCCGGTCTTTCCTTATTTATTTAATAACTGGATGAGGCCAATATTATACAGACCGCTTCAAGCTACTGCGAACATACGGGGAATCAAGTCCAATTTACTCTCCGTGCCGTACGACCGAGGTGGATTCGAAGCACGCTGCAGTGTTATCTTTTGGAAATTCATATTGTTTTTATTATTTTGTTTTATTTCTGCCTTGCTCGAGAAACAGATGGGTAAGTTCTTAATTGAAATAATACATTTTTAAAACTAAAAATGGATGTCTACGAAGTTGCCCAAAACAGTGCAGATGGTCAAATGGTCAAATCGTCATAACCCAACACACGTTCGATATTGGTCGAGGGAAAATTTGCATTTGTATTTTGACGTAAGAACACAGTATCCCCAAAAACTAAATGTTTGGGGGGGGGGGGGTATTGTAGGGGAACACGTAATTGGGCCATTTTTTATTAACGGCAATTGCAATTTGAATGGTCCTAGATACTTGGATCTACTGCAGCAGCACATTATTCCAACTGCTAGGCAGTTGTTAGGTGTAAGATTTGGTGAAACATGGTTTCAACAAGATGGTTGTTCCGCTCACAATGCTGGCCTTGTTAGGGAATATCTTGATAATGTATATCTGTTTTTGAAGAAGCTTTTCAAATTATCACCCCTAACATGCTTGGAAACGTTGGAAGGGGTTTTTATAGTAGGCTCGGATATTGTCTAGCCGAGCAAGGAGAACTTTTCGAACATTTGCTTTAATTTTTTTTGACTGGGAGAATCTTTTTGGTTTTTAGAATGTATTATTTTATTTTGAGAACTTGCTTTTATTTTGTTTCTCCTTATTATTTTCATTGTAACACGTCGTCACTGATACATCTGAGCAGTTGACAATAAAACGCTCTTATTTATCAGTGACAAAAAATAAGAAAATTACGTTATAAAAATTTGCGTATTTATTGACCAAATTCCGGTTTCATTGACTACGCTCCACACAGCACCGTGGTTAGAGGCGTACTAAATACAAGGCGAACGGCAGCGAATGGCGATCGGAAGCCTGAGTGTTGGTTGCTTCACCGATAGGCGTGCGGTGTCTCTGCATGTACGTACACTGGCAAATTAGACTTCTTTCGCCCTAAAATTTGTATACCTTCTATCAAGAACTGAAATATTGTCAAGTATTGTCCACTATTATCCAGTATTGTCTAGAATTGCCCAGTATTGTCTCCAGTATTGTCCAGTATTTTCCTGTATTGTCCAGTATTGTCAGGTATTGTTAAGCATTGTCAAGCATCAAGTTTTTTAAGGTATTGACATGAATATTTTTTATAATTTTTGAAAAATTGCAATCAATAAAAGTAAAGACAGAAGAGAATGAAGATTATCTGCTCATTGGTCTATGATAATAACATCGCTAAAGATAAAAAACGGTACGCTCTAACAAACCACAATTCGCCCATTTCTCTCTAGTAAATACAGCCGACTTTTAAACAACTATTCCTTTGGCCAATGCTTCGAATTTTTGAATTGTGCAATTGTATTTAAATATCTACCTGTTGAGGCAAAGGAGTAATTGTCTAACAGTCTATGTATCTACTAGAGAGAAATGGGCTAATTGTGGGCTATTATTAAAAATAATCTAAAAATATCTTATATTACATCACATATACACCTCATTCCAAATTCTCCGGACAATACCCTCTCCACATAGGCCGATCAGCTCTTATCGTTTTAGTGTCCTTTTCTCCACCTTCGCCGCCATTTTGACAGAAAACTAATGGATTATCTGTAATTTTTCAGTGAAAATGGCGGCAAAGGTGGAGAAAAGAACACTAAATCGGTATGAGTTGATCGGCCTATCTGGAGAGGGTACTGCTCCGGACCAATTTCAATATGGCGGCTGACAGTTAAGCACAGAAGCTAAATGGAACTGTCATCGTCAGTGTCACAAAACTGGTCCGCACTCGCGTATGTCATAAATAAAATGTCATTAAAATTGTGTCAGTGTCTTTATCACTTTTTTTTTGAACTTACACGCAAAAAGCTGACGAAAAAATGCCCGCGCGTTTTAGCGGAAAAGAACAGGGAGTTAATCCAGAAATTAACTAAACATTTTACAAGGGAGAGAGCCGATTAGATGCATACTGCTGTAAACAATGCAAGTATATAAATATTTAATTTACTTTCATATATTACACATTATATTTTTTAAAAGCGAGCTGATGCTCTAGATATTTATACAAGAACTCTTCTGAAAATAGCAACTAAAAAGGTTGAAAAGTATTTGGTCTATTAAATTAAAGTCCACGCTGGTCATGTTTCCGCTCGTGGGTCCCCGCTTCATCAAGTCAATAAGCATTTTATTAGATCAAGGATACTGGTAAGAAGTTATAGATAGATATTTATCTAATTAGCGCGGAAATTGGTACTTTTCCACACGTGACGGCAGTTGCATGAACCACACTAAGGGAGTTCGAGCAAGCCGTCAAGGGCGGAAAAAACAAAGAAATCACCCACCTAAAAATTGATTTGATGATGACCGTTTATCCCAAAGCTGTTGATCAATAAAAACAAATCGCATTAATACTCATGAAACGATCTTTGCTTCAGTAAAAATCATATAGGTAATTCTGCGGAAATCCCTGAACAACCAGAATACAGACACTAGCAGCACTTAAACCGTAGATAGAGAATCTCTATCTACGCTTAAACATACCCGTACGATGGAGGGATCCTCAATTTCCAGACTACCAGGTTCTTCCTCCAACGGCATAACGACATTCTCAATCACTCCCTCCTTTATCAAAGACTTTAAGTTGTCAAAAGTGGTAGAGTGTCTTTTAACATCCATGCTTTGGTGTTTGCTTGGAGTGCTGGACCTTGAGCTCGCACTTAGGTCGGCACTTAACCTAAAAAAAAGAAAACCTAAGCTTTATCTAGTAAAAATATTTTTTTTTCGATGCTCTTGGGTTCTATCTATACCCACTAGATACAGTTTTTTTTTTATCATGGATGTACCTTGGCCAATTTTAATAGGGTAGCATTCCAGGGAATGAGTGTAATATGTAATCTTATTTTACCGCCCCATTCACGCCGGTAAAAGCGGATAAGGTAAGGCACTCCTCAGTCAGTAGCAAAGCTTGGAGACTTATGGACAAAGACCGTGTCCGAGCGGTCGGTCTCTCGAGGTTAAAGAAGTACACGTTACGCAAGAGGTCCCGCCCAGATGGATACCAAGTAAAGTTGTGAAATTGAAGTCTCGAGCAAGTAAGTAATTAATTATATTTAAAAGGAAACTTCGCTTTTCCAGAGCTTTTTTATCTTTTCGTACATTTTTTTTAATAGTAGTAGGTTTTTAAATCAAAACATTAAATTAAATCCACTTTTTCATTAATATACTAAAGATGTGTTTATGACTCAGAGAGCAAATATTTAAAACAATAATATTGTGCTATGTATATAAAGAGCACTTCAACCATCGACGTACCAACTAGGTTAGTATATCGATGATTACATTGTAAAAGTAAGTCAAAAATAAAATAAAGAAAAAAATGCTTACCTAGAAGGCGAGCTGCTCAACTCCTGACTAAAACCTCTGGAGTTATTTAAATCTAAACTAAACCTAGATTTAGGCGAATTTAACTCTTGACTCAATCTAGAGTGCGGGGTGCTCAGGTCGATGCTATATCTAGAGTTTGGCGTGTTGAGTTCTCTGCTAATTCTAGAAGTGACGTCATCACGGGTGATGGGAGAGGTAGAGGGTTCGTCTAAGCTAAACCTGGAAAAGCCAATTATAAATTGATATATTTTCCTAGTTTTGAGCGTACAAAATAGTAATTCTGCGATTCTTTTCGCATTTTTTTACTTCTTATCTTACAGCAATTTAAACAACATTAACGTAGCTGCATAACGAGTAAGGGTGGTAAACGTCATATTTTTTCTTTAGTTTTTTTTTTCGTTCGTAAACCTAAAGTAATACCTTTTTACGAGATTTTTCTGGCATGACTTTTTAACATCGGAAATGGTACAGTTATAAGACATTTTAATCATATATGCTGAAAATATTTATAAAGATTTTCTATGCACAGTTTGGATTTAATTGGTCTGGATGATCGTGATTACCCTGCCAAAAAAACCGCGCCAAATCTCTTGGAAAATTTTTACAAGTTTTTATAATGTTTTATCAGGTTTTCTATATGATCTATGAGGTATGAGAAACAAACTCGAAAAAATCTAGACACATCTTGTAAAGAACAGATTTTTTTTGCCAGTTTTGACAATGAAGACCGTCTGGTTCATATGATCTTATAAAAAATTATAAAACAGCATAAAAACTCACCAACTTTTAAAAGGATCTCCATTGTTATGTGTTCAGTATTTTATATTAGCAGGAAAAATTCAAGTTAAAGAAAGAAGGACCAGATAGCAAGCTCATATCATGAGTAGAAAATCTTAGACAAAGGAGAATAAGTTAAATATTTAAATAAGAAAGGAACTTGTCAGTACATTATAGGCTGAATTTAAGTCGGGACTCTTTTTGACAGTTCTGTGCGTGAAGTAGGTACATATTTTAAGCATTTTACCCATTTGCAGCGCCACGTAGAGGAGAATTTTTTTTCTCTTGTACTAACCTGAACACTTCCGTTTAACAGTGAATCCACTCTTCACAGCTGAGCGATGTCAAAATCGAAATCTAAACAACGACAGTGTCAGTTCAATTTTTTCCTTTGGATTTTTATTTCAAAATTCGTTTTTTCGGTAATTTTAAGAATTTTTTCAAGTTGGTTTTTGCCTCGTCCCGTTCCAAAAATGTTTGTGCCCTATTTCATGGTTTATAGTGTCTAGAGCATGCATCTATTAGCTACCATTCACCGAAAAGTTGTCTAAATAGCCGTAAAAAGAAAAAAACGAAAGCCTGGAATAAAAAAAAATACATTTATTTTGCCTGATAAGAGGTCGGCAGTGGTAAGGTAGGAATTTACATGTATACTTAAATTAACCACATTATTTTTGGCATTTTAAAATATTGAGCAATTAGAAAAAAAAATATAGCAAACGCATGTTCCTGCCCATAGTATTCTGTAAGCCGCAAGCGGTAAGAGCAACATCCAATTGCTATAGTTTATTTTCCTTGCGCCTTACTCCTTACCTTATCCAACTCTGAATCCGCCTTAAATGGTTATAATGAAACACATTTAATTGTGTATGCATGGCTTTTTAAGATATGAACCAAGACTAAAGTAAAGTAAAACAATAATTTGCAAAACTAAAATGGTTTTCCTTATGCAACAGCGCTTATTCAAAACCGGAGCGTCGGCGATGATACATACACATAAACCAGGGCACAAAAATGTTTGGAAAGGGACGAGGCAAGAACCAACTTGAAAAAGTTTTTAGAATTGCCGAAAAAATGAATTTTTATATAAAAAATCCAAACGAAAACATTGAACTGACACTGGCATTGTTAAGATTTCTATTTTGATATCGATCAGCTGTGAAGAGTGGATTCACTGTCAAACGAGAGTGCTCAGGCTAGTACAAAGTCGGCACTATTTTTGACAACTCCGCACGAAGTTTAAAAGGATTCTGACATTTTTGCCATCTTAACATGCTCATATTGTGCGACCCATAAAGTTGACAAATTAAAATTAATGCCGCCCTTTATTAAAGGTAGGCACGAACATTATGTAAACATTATTTTGACAGCTCCGGGATCAAAAAAGCTCTGGCTGGATAGCCCAAACGTGGGTTTTGAATAGCCTCTGCAACCAAGAAGAGCGCCGCGCCGTCCCATAACTTTGTGTAGAACTGTCAAAAATAGTTCCGACTTTATTAAAGTCAGCCTATAATGTTCGATAAGTCCCTATTAAAGGACGGAATTAACTTTATTTATGTCAACTTTTTGGATGCCACAACATGAGCATCTCTAGATGACATGTTTAGATGACAACAATGTCAGAAAGCTTTGCAAACTTTATTAAAGTCAGGCTATGCCGACTTTATGTACCGATAAGTCCCTAATAACTTCGCAGACTTTCATAATGATATTTTAATATATATTGACATAAGACGTCCTAAGTAATGTCGTCACTTCGTCAGGTAATTTTGTTTTTTTTCTAATCAGATAAGTATTTGGCGATAACACTGTGTATATTTACCTAGAAGCGGGTATGCTAAACTCCGAACTTAATCTAGAGTTAAGGGACGAATTTGAAGTTATAGAGGAGGCCATTAATGATTTTCTGTCCTTTTTTCCACGTCGTACAATATAGGTGCTGGTTCCGGACACGCAACTCGAATTTAATTCGGATGGCAGAAGAAGTTGGTCATCACAATCGGAATATGGAGACATAAGCTACAAATTAAGTTAAAAACCTGTAGCATTTATTTAATATAAAAAGAATTATTATTAAGAAGTAAATAATCTCATTTCATAATCTCTCAAGTTTTTTTTAATAAATATTTTGTATGTTTTTTGTTAATATAAATGCAAATAAAACACTTCTTTGCCTTAAGCCAAATTTAATTTCTTTTTGAAGAAAAAATTAAACATTTTAACTAAAAATAACTTTTAACCTACTTAACAGGAAAATGTGTATCTTGGCCTAAATGGGTGTGGCCTAAAAACATTTATGATAATAAACAGGGTGATTCACGACGAAATGCAAATATTTTAATGGTAGGTATTACAGGCCAGAAGCAACTCATATTAAATGCTAAAAATAAAAACGGACATATCTCGGAAACCAACAAACGTATTTACTTTAAATTTGGCTTACGTAAGGATCGCTAAAAGCCACTTCTACCAACGTATAAAAAAAATAAAATTCCAGATCCGGACTAAAAAAAAATAGTATTATATATTTTTGTTCAAAGCAACACCCTGTATACCGCAATTTGGAAATTTTGGTATTACCACATGAAAGCTAAAGAATGGTGCTATAATACCCTTAGATTGTATTTAACGCGTTAAGTCTCAGTTTTTTATAAAAAAAAATAAAAAATTCCAAATTCCAATGCTGAGATATTAGGATTACAAACAATATCACATTTTAAATTACTAAAAACGTAGTTTTAGGTTAACACTAATTTAGCATAAATAAATCAACACCCACCCTACTCAAGCAAAACACAAGCTGGTACAGGTGCATACTTTTAATTTAGTAACAAAACTCCATTTTAATTTAAAATCCGTTTTCGGAATTGATTTGAAGTCGTAGTCAAATTAGTAAAATTTCAGGCCCGGACTATTATTTATTTGGTGTTATATGTCCTTATTGGAAAACAACAATTTTTTTATACTTCATTTGGACATTTTGGTATCACAACATACAAGGCAAAGGATGTGCTATAAATATATTTTTTAATTGATTATCATCTACAAAACCGTCCCAGGATTATAACCAGGGGATAATGTATATGCCATAAATGCCACCGCCATTGTGCTCCGATATTATCCATACTATAAAAAAGTTTTTGAAATCAGAAGAAAACGAGGAATTTAAAAATTTGATAAAACAAAGGATGTTTTAATTAAAATAATAAATCTTATGTCAAAATTTGACATTTCCAATGACACTTGTTAACTTTGGCATACATATTCTAAAGGGCTGGAAAAAGTTACACAGCTTTTGTACCAAACACTTTTATTATCCCCTGGTTGTAATCTTTAGACGGTTTTGTAGATGATGATCAAATTTAAAAAAAATACTTATAGCAACATCCCTTGCCTTGTATGTTGTGATATCAAAATCTCCAAATGAAGTACAAAAATTGTTGTTTTCAAATAAGGACAAATAAAATCAAATAAATATTAGTCCAGGCCTAAAATTTTAACGATTTGACTGCGACTTCAAACCAATCCCGAAAACGGATGCCAAATGAAAATAGGGTTTATTAATAGTTGAAAACTATGTGTTGCTATATTTTATAAAAATAAATTAAAAAATATTAATCAGGCCCTGTACCTGCCTGTTTTTGCTTGGATAGGGTGGGTGTTGATTGAGTTTTACTTAAATTAGTTTTAACCTAAAACTACGGTTTTAGTAATTTAGAATGTAATATTGTTTGTAACCCTAATATCTCAGGATCGGAATTTGGACTTTTAATTTTTTTCTAAAAAACTGAGACTTAACGCGTTAAATACAATTTAAGGGTATTATAGCATCATCCTTTAGCTTTTATGTGGTAATACCAAAATTGGCAAATTGCAGTATACAGGGTGTTATTTTTAACAAAAATATATAATACTAATTTTTTTTAGTCCGGTCCTGGAATTATTTTTTTTTATACATTGGTAAAAGTGACTTTTGGGGCTCCTTATGTGTGCCAAATTTAAAGTAAATACGTTTATTGGTTTACGAAATATTTCCGTTTTTATTTTTGCAATATTTTCATAAATCACACTGTATATTTGACAATAAAACTGAGAAAAAATTTCATCATTTGATATGAGTTGCATATTTGCATTTCGTTGTGAATCACCTTGTATACTCGCACGTTTTTATGAACAATAAGAAAATATTAGAAATAATTAAAAAAATTAAGGCCAAATTGAATCAAAAACGTCAGACAGTTTTCACAAAACCAGTAAAATTCAGTTATTTGGTTTTCCTGTGTGTATCAAAGTTTTAATAAATATGTCATTTTAAATTAGACGGTGAAGGTCACTTTTTTGTGCAAAAATAAAGTTTACCCAATCGCCACCAAAAAAGTGTTGACAAAAAGCCAAAAAATCAACTGGAACAACATAAAATTCCCTCAGATTATCCCTATTAGGTAAAAATAAAAAAAATAGTTTTTCCAAAAACTTTTATGAAAATTCTAAAAAAATTTGAAGAAATAGGAATCTTATGAAAAATAGTGGAGGTTCTCATCTAATGACAAACTAAATAAGTAAGTAGGTATAATTTTGCATTTTAACCTCGTCTTCCGTAGTGCACGCAGGGGGAGGATCAGGCCAATCTTCTAAATCTTTTAACCTATTTGGAATTGAACTAGTACTCGAGTGCGAACAGCCTGATTTTCTTCGTCTTCTTCCTATCACTTTGGTACTACCTGAAAAAGACAAAAAGGTATACTTACAGATTTAGTGATAATGATTTTTTTAAAAAAGTTGGTCGCTGGTTTTAATTATTTGTTTTACAAAAAAAATAAGTTAATGAATGGCACTTCCAAAAATCCGGATAGTAAAATCCTAACAAAAAGTCAAAATAATGAATTAAAATTTTCCATTTCTGAATGTGAAAGGGAATTTGTGGAAAAAGGGAGTTGAATCTGCAGTGGAATTATTTGAAATTGGTGCACAAATTTTGAATGATTTGTCTAATCTGTCATTTCACTTTGGTCCTTTGTGTGTTCCTTGTGGGATGCTCATCCAAGTTTGAATCTTCGTTTTTTCCACCCAAGATCTTTTGATCTTTTGTTTTTTGGATTCTTTTCGGTTGAAGTTATCTAATGAACTTTTATGAAAATATAAAATGTGGATTTTTGTCAGGTTGAATTAGTGTTTACGAGAAAGGAGAGAGAGAGAGAGATAATGAGAGAGAAAGAGAGAGAGAGAGAGAGAGAAAGACAAAAAAATCTTAATTTAAATATTGTTGCCAGAAATAAATCAATGCTGTTTTAACCGGTTATAACGCCTCAGTCAAAATTATTCTTAAAAATTTAATCTATTTCAACAAATATTTAAAAAAAAAGTGGTTTGGGTAAGCTGCCAAGGAAGAGGAAGGAGGAGGATGAAATACCCATATAACATTGGAGGAATATTCATGTTGTAAGTGATTTTTGGAATATTTTATTAACAATATGATAGGAATGTTACAGACCTATTTTTTGTGGAATATTCCCAAAAAGAATATTTTTGTCAGTATTTTGGGATATTTGCTGAAAATATTACTATCTTGTTAAAAGAACGCCATTTACATGATTTTATCACGTTCCCAGTAAACATATATAGATAGGTCTAATAGGTACCGCAGTTTTTTGGTGATTTCGCGTTTTTCTTAAGTCATAGATACACCTTAAATGTAGATAAACACTTTACCTGCAGTTGATTTTAATTTTAAACGGAACAATTTTTTGACCATGACATTGAAAGTTCTGTGGAAAAATTTCATGCCTCCATATTAAAATGGTAAACGGTAAAAAATCCCTCGAAGGAAAGTTGATTGTAACATTTATTAAAAAATAAGTTATGTGAAAATAGCTTGAGTTGGGTTGGGTTTGTGTTAGTTATGGATTTTTTTTGGTTGATTTTCTTCCGTGTTTTTTTTTTCATAGGATATTTCCGTTTTTTTTTCTGGTGTTTTTTCCCGGGGATTTTTGTTTCCAGATTTATTGAAATCCTTTCATAACCTTCTAGTTAGTATATTGACCTTTTTTATTTTAATAACTTTAATGTTAAAAATGTTTACTGACGAAATACAAAGACTTGTTAAAAATGTTTACTGACAAAATACAAAGACTTATTGATACTTAATTTTTGGCATATTTCTCTCATATTTTGCGCTCAAAAAAAGTGGGACAACATTTAAAGAATTATCATAATTTTACAGGTATTTGGCAGCAGAAATATCAATTATTAGTATCATTTTGCGAAAAAAACATTCTGAGAACATTACAGTCACATTTTGAAAAAGTGCCCATATATATTTAATGAGGTTTATGTATTCAAAACTGGTGGTATCTACTGAGATTTTAAAGATCGCAATTTAAACACATATGACCCAGGAAACTAAAAAATCTACACACTACAAAACTTGATTTAGGCTTGATACTTCGTGTTCGACTTATGCCAGTTGAAGCTTTAATGAAAGCCATGGAATGACGTGTACGTTAGATGTTAATGGGATAGTGAAAATGGTATGCCAAAAAAATAATAAAAAAAAAGCGATACTCAATTACCTTTACCTGGAGTAAGCAAAGCTTCGTCATCAAATGGCACCTCCCAAGCTATGCTCGATCTGTAAAAAAATTACAAGAAAATTTGGAATAATATTAGGAGTATATTTTTTTTTCAAAAAGCGGGCGATTTTCTCCACCAATTTTAGTGTGAAAAAATTGACTTTACCGCACCGTTCCAAATTGTTATCTTTTAACTAGGTAGTCAAAAAAGTGACATGAACCATATATAGTTGGGGAAATTATGGCCGTTTTTTAATTTTAATGATGCGTCGATGGTGATTCTGTTCTCACTTGGTACAGAAGTAGTACTAACCTCAAAAATCACCAGAAAAATAATAATTTCGTCGGCGTCGGTTCTGATCAGGCGAGGCGTTGCGACGCTTTCAAAATTTACGCTGACGCCTTCTCCTTAGATCCGCTATATCTGACAAACATTAACTTTTTCAAAATCTGTTTGCATCAGTGGAGTACGTCATATTTGAGAGTTGACCAAACCTCAAATTTCATAAAACTTTAGCAAATTTTTCTTTTCATAATTTTGGCAAAAGAAATCCTGCTTTTGTAATTTCACTTCAAATTCAAAATTTTCTACTCAGATATTATGTTAGGAGTGTTATCCCTAAAAATAAATTATTTTCCGAGAGATTTGACTGAGTATAGAAACAGCAAAAATTTTTAAACAATGGCATGCATATTTTTCTTAATTCTCAGATTTACTACATTTGCGTACAAAACCTACGATTTCTCAGCGAATGTGCGGTCAATGTACAACTTTTGAAAGAGTATAAGATAGCATTAAATCCTGCATAAGAATTTAGAATATGGCATTGTTCTATTCTATTCTATGCTGTTGTACATAGAACAGGCTTAATAAAATTTACAAAAACATAGACAATTCTGCACGGCCTTACATTTTCGCTTATAACTTAGCCAATATTCCAGGAAATTTTCATCTTTCATATGTCAGCTTTCAGCCCATGAAATGTTTTTTCAAAATTGGTATTGCACTTCTCTTTTTGGATGGTTGGTTAACTCTCAAACTTGACGTACTTCACTGCCTGTGGTAAAATGGGCCTTGAATGAAAGCCTACTAAATGAAGTTTTGAATGATGCAAACAGATTTTGAAAAAGTTGATATTTGTCAGAGATATAACGGATCTAAAGATAAGGCGTCAGCGCAAATTTGAAAGTGTCGCGACGCATGATCAAAAGCGATGCCGAGGAAATTATTATTTTTATGATGATTATTGAGGTGAGTTATACTTGTGTATCAAGTAGGAACAAAATCACCACCGACGCACCATTAAAATGGCCCAAATTTCCTCAACTAATACAGCAATGATAAGATATTGCCACCTGGATGGACGTCAAAATGCACTGGAATGAGATGTGTAAGGCCATTTTTTCTTAAAAGTCCAAATAATCAGTAAAAATTAGTAAAATCTGGGTAAACAAGAAATCTGAGAACTCTCAAAGTGACATGGGATTTATTTCGAGTAAAATCATCGTATATTGTAGAGCACCGCCAATAGGTGTTTTATCTACTTTAAATTTTAAAAGAATCACGATTTTGTTGATTGGTTTTTTGAAAATTTTGAGGTATCTAATTTAGAAAAAAATCAAATTGCAGGCCTTTTTTTGCTATAATTGACTATTCCAGCCCGTTCTTTAAGTCAATGTATATGAACGTACGATGAAAATACCGCATCAAATCTCTTGAAGAAATTTGACAAGATTTTACCAGATTTAATATGTTTTTGATCTCTTGAAATCTTGTGAATTCTTGAGGGCCAAAAATTATTTAGAATTACCCAAAATCTGATCAGTTTTCATAAGTTTTCACGACGCAAAAATCTGGCTGGTGAAATTTCGTCAAGCTAATCAAATCTCTTAATATCTGTTGAAGACTTGAACAGGTTTTAAGAGTTTTGATGTAGTTTTTTTGGCAGGGATATCGTACTTTAAGTTGATTCAAAAGGAGAAAAAAGCCTTTTATATAAGATTACTAATAATTTTAAGTAATTAAAGGAGGAAAAATTCGGAGTAAATGGTTTGCGCTGTATATGCTAGGGCGCTAAAAAAATCGCGCTGTAAAAAATTTTCGGTATTTTTTTTGCTGTTGACCATCTCCGCCTAAAAGTAACGTGATTTTAGCAAATGGTAAAAGACGGAGAGGGATCGCGCACTCCCCTCACTTCCTGAATTTCTCTCAGACCTTGTCTTATGCCTATAGATTGCAACTTGGTAGCGTCCATAAATTACGTAACGCGGTGTGGAGGAGTAGATAAAGTGTTACTGTTACTGTTAGGGGAGGCGGAAAGTTCGCAACTGCGTTCCGTTAACATTTTTATCTGAAAAGTGATAAAGAAAAGAAAATTACTAAAACTTCAAAATATTTTTTACCTTCCAGCAAACACATCTCTTGCATTAACATGGTATTTACGTAAATCTAAAGTCAAGAAATTTACATAAAAAGAATTTGCATTAAATTTACGTAATATTTACATAAAATAACTTATGTTTCTTTAATTACGTGATAAGAAGGGAACTTTGAGCATGGCATTATATTATTTTTACCTTGTTGTAATATTAGAAGTATTTAAATATTATATATACAATATGATTTTAATTTTAAATAAATGTTACATTCCAATACGTAATATTTATATAACATTTAGGTTACAAATTTATATAGTAGTTACATAAAGAGTACGTTATTTACGTAACGTCAAGTTTACCTTGATGTTACTTGTAAGAGATATAAATATTATGCACAAAAATTTACCCCAATTTTTCTTCCGATTTACTTTCTAGTTACTAGTTAATCGATATCTGGCGTTTCCCAATTTTTTGTAGCCATGTATTATTTACATTATTTTAATTACATATTATTTACGTAAAAAGTAGGGGAACTTTGTGCATGGCATTATGCATGGAAGTTACTTTTAACCATGTTGTAACTTCCATTTTACCTAAAATTTATGTAAAAAAGTAATCATGTATTGTAACTTTTACCTAATATTAACGTAACGGTGTTGGCTGGGCTAATTTAATGAATGTCATAAAGAAGAAGAGAGGCTCGAAATTAAAATTTGCCAAAATTGATGTAATACTTGTTTAGTGAGATGTATTAAAAACTTTAAAATAATATATATTGCTTAATGCCTATGAAAGGCCTTGGTTCATAGGTATTTGTTAGTCACCATAAATAATATATTTTAATAAATAAATTAGTTTGTTTCTGTGTGTTAGCCACAGAAGTAACTGTGGTCGCTTATTAGTGCCACAAATATTTTATTTTCACAACTATTATATTTAGGACCGGTTTATCAATAGCGAGTTAGTCATTTAACTCTCGAGTTAAAGAGAAAGATGACAGAATGAGACAACTAAAGGTTAACTCGGGGGTTAAATAAACTCGCTATTGATAAACCGGTCCTTAGTCACAATAGGTATCATATCAATAGGTATCATAAAATAATAGCCAATAGCTAAAATAAAGGCAAACAAAATATTAACGTTTCATAAGAAATGTCCCATGAGTTTTCAAAAAATTACATTTAACTTAAAATCAAAGCAAGTAAAAAAAAGCAATATCATACCATTTTAGTATATCTAGGGAAAATAAACATATTTTGGAACTCCGAATTTTAAACAAGATACTTTTAGTTAGAGAAAAAGCACTATCTAAATCTATGATTTTTCTCTGCTCGTTTTTGATGACCCATGACTTACCACCAATTTTTGGTTATATCCTGGACTTTGAATAAAAAATAAATTTGCTTTTATTTTTAAATTGTTCAGATAAACCCTCTACATAATGCATTAAAATATTGTCATTCTGGTGAAAAATCAAAAAATTAATTATATAAGATTTGTCCCATGAGTTATCATGGTCATAGTCGGGAAAAACTTTTCACAATTTGGGTTTAGTCACTTATCGGGATTATTATTTCTATTTTGGATATACATATGTAATTATTTTGATCACACACTTTTACTTTTTTAAAATAAGTACTTTAAATTTGAATTCAATGTAACATTTATACATTTTGAAATAAGTTTCTTATATC
Source organism: Oxystoma pomonae (assembly GCA_963921995.1). NCBI lineage: Eukaryota > Metazoa > Arthropoda > Insecta > Coleoptera > Brentidae > Oxystoma > Oxystoma pomonae. The sequence continues at coordinate 83,622,701 of OY998166.1, read as the reverse complement.
TATTTTTTAAAATTATATAATTTTACCTTTTGTTGGTATTGCTATTACAAGATGGCGGCGGAGGAGGTAAGTGGTCCTCTAACGAGTCGTCAGAAAAGTGTTCGTCATCAGCTAATTCACTAAGAGGTCGAAGGTGGTTTGGTTCTTCTAGGTCACTAAAATAAAAAACATGTTTTTCAACATCTACTAAAAGATTTATTTATTTAGATTTTTTTATTCAATAGCAAGGGCGTCAATTGGGGTTAGGGGGGGGGATTGCTCCCTCCTGAGTATTCGCACGCAAAAATCAATCAAACATGATTAATGAGTTTGACCTGGACAAACTCGTTGACGTATTTGCTGCAATAACCCAACCCACTAAACCATTCTAGGTCTAAGCTTTTTTCTTCTTTTTTATTGTTTGTTTGTTCTATCTATTTGAGTTATTTTGGCAGCAATAAACTGTTTTTTTTCGTTTATATTTTTTTTTAAGTTAGGTATACCCCCCGCAAGAGAAATGTGAATTGACCCAGCAAACACATCTGTTACATTAACATAATATTTACGTAAATCTAGAGACAAAAAATTTACATTAAAAATTTTTCATATAAAAATATTATATACACAATATGACTTTAATTTTACATAAATGTTACATTTCAATACGTAATATTTATATAACATTTATTTTATATTTGCCATGTATTATTTACGTTATTTTAGTTACATATTATTTACGTAAAAAGTAGGGAAAGTTACTTTTTATCTTGTTGTGACTTCCAGTTTACCTACAATTTATGTATGTTGGTAATTTGGAACCTTTGGTTGCACTAAAACAAAGTTATGATTGTTTTCCACAAACCAAAACTACACTTTTTTGCACTCGACGCGCGTTTCGCTAACAACGTTAGCATCATCAGGAGACGATAAACAATCAACAAACAAACAATTGTTTATCGTCTCCTGATGAAGCTAACGTTGTTAGCGAAACGCGCGTCGAGTGCAAAAAAGTGTAGTTTTGGTTTGTGGAAAACAATAATAACTTTGTTACAATTTATGTAACAAAGTAATCAAGTGTTGTAACTTTGACGTAATATTTACTTAACGGTGTTGGCTGGGGACGCCCCTGTTCAATAGGTACTTTTTTATTGCATTAAACTGACCAGAATTCTCATCGGTTTTCCGAAAAAAAAACGCCCCGCTTACGAGAATTTTTTTTATGTAAGGCGTGCCCATCATAAAGAACACATATGAAAAGTCATAAACTTTTTTAGGCTTGAACCCGAGGCAGAAGCTTGTCAAATTTTTCAGAAGCCCCCCCGAAAAATTTTTTAGGGTGCCCCCCTGTTGTACTTGATATTTTTTACTACTACTACACTGATATTTTAGCCTATATTTTATTATTACGAATATTTATAATATATAATAAAATTAACTATAAAGAAAACCAACAAACTAATGTACTCATGTACCCTCTGTATATTCCCAGAAAACACATCTGTTACATAAACATAGTATTTACGTAAATCTAAAGTCAAAAACGTTTTCATAAAATTTACGTAATATTTACATAACATAGTTTATGTTCCTTTAATTACATTATATTTACGTAATAAAAAGGTAACTTTGTGCATGGCATTATGCAGAACACGAAAGATACTTTTTACCTTGTTGTGAAATTAGAAGTATATAAATATTATATACACAATATGACTTTAATTTTCTAATACGTAATATTTATATAACATTAATGTCATAAATTTATATATATAGTAGTTATATATAGTAGGATAGGATAGGATATAGTATATATAAATATTATCTAAAAAAATTTACCCCAATTTTACCTTTCGATTTACTTTCTAGTTACTAGTTAATCGATATCAGCAGTTTCCCAATTTTTTGTTGCTATGTATTATTTACGTTATTTTAATTACATATTATTTACGTAAAAAGTAGGGAACTTTGTGCATGGCATTATATGTGCAATTTTAAAGGAGTGTGCGTATTTGGTTTTATATATTATATTCTTTTTTTTTTTGCTTTTTTTAAGGCAAGGTGGCTAAGAGGCCCCCAATATGCCGTGGGCCCCAAAAATCCAAATGCCCTAGATTGTTGTTGTTGTCACATTTGTTATTAGGTTAGGTTTTTCTGACAGAAATTTTGGCGGAAAGAATATTTGTATCCATTTTGAGCATGGAAAAATACCTTACAATTGTGCCACCAGTAAATCTATACTTTGACTTTAACATATATATATTATAACAAAATGTATCGTCATTTTTGGCTAGACATATGCTACGTTTTCATGGGAATTGAGTTCGTTCTGAAAACGATTTCAATCCAATACCGTCCATGAAAACGCCTGTTTTTCCAGTATTCAAATCGATTTCAATCTAGATCCGACCCGAAAATTTTTTAGGTTTGGATCAAGATCGTATTAAGATCGAAATACCGATTTTCCATGAAAACGGGGATTGAGTTTACACATGTGTATTGCGTCGGATTAACAAAAAGCCACCAAATTATATTTTATTGCTCTCACTCTTTTTGAGAGAGAAAGAGAGAGAGAGAGTGAAATAGAAGTAAAACTGTGGAACCGGCATTCTAAAATTTGGGGGAGTGTATAGAAAAAAGAAGATTAATAACATAACCTTACTTAAATAACTAAAGATTTGTTTTTTTAAACACTCCAAAGAAAATCTCGAACGAAGAGAACTTCTCGCAACATACCATCTTTACACTATAAATCAAGGCGGCTGGTAAATGAAATAACAATCGTTTCCATAGCAATGTGTCTTTTTACTCGGTGACGTTCATTATTGCGACATTTTAATCTTTGACAATTTCATATTTTGACGATATTTTTAAATGATTTTTTCGTAAATACTAGGGAAGCGGGTCAAATCATAGGACAACAGAAAATATGATTTTATTGGATTGATTTGAAGGGAGTTTTCGTGTCCTTGGAGTTCTTTATAATTTTATAAAATTATTCCGTCGGGATATTAGGAGAAATAAAAATCAGATTTTGTCACTTAATGTACGTTTCGGTTTTATTTAAAATCATCCTCAGCGCTATAAAACAAAACCGAGAAACTTAGATTTTTCAAATTATTTTAAATTAAATTAAATGAAAGTGATCAAAATTAATTTTACAAAAATAAAAACAAGTATTAGAAATGTCAAAAATAAAGTTGAATTGAAAACGAACATATTGAAAAAATATACCCCAATAAACTGTATGTATTTTTTGACCAACTTAAAAAATATATATAAAAATATAAAGAACATTAGAAACATTAAACAATTAAGAAAGTATTTTTTAATATTTTTAAAATCTGTTTTCATCTATTTTATATATATTTCTGCAATATGTTAATTTTGTAATAATTCAACTTTATTTTTGACTCTGACTGATTTCCAATACTTCTTTTTATTTTTGTAAAATTTATTCTGATCACTTTCACTTGATTGAATTCATAATAATTATAAAATTCTAAGTTTTTCCTTTTTGTTTTATAGTGCTGAGGCTGGTGTACAAACGTACACCAAGTGAGTAATTCCGATTTTCGTTTGTCCTAATATCCTGACGGACCAATAAAATTATAAAGAACTCCAAGGACACAAAAACCCTTTTCAAATCAATCAAATAAATTCATATTTTCTGTTGTCTTAAAACTGCATCTTTCTTCCAATCGAATGGGATCACTTTTTTAACAATGGCATTGTCATTTTCAGTAATTTTCTGTGTTTTAATGTCAAGTCGCCATATTAAAATCCGAAAATGCGAGTTTATTAAATTAATTAATTAAATATCAAGAAATCAATCAATTGAATTCCGGAAGCTTAAAATTTGTTCCGTTCGGTCACCCTCAAAATCCCCTCAGACAAAGGTGCATCGTAAAATGCGTTTATGGAAGAAGAAAAAAACCAATCTCCTGAGACCCAACAAAGTGCTTTCCTATTACACTTAGGGAAACAAAATGTCAGATCCAAGCCTTCCACAAAGAAAACATGTAAAATGCAAGGCATCGATCATCTCTGCCAAGGCAAACTCTTTTTCTAAAAAGTCGTCTATTCAAAAGCTGCTCTATATATATATATATATATCGCTCCGGAGCAAAACTTGATGGCTTTGTCGTCAGATCATGCATAACGAAAAATTTTATAGTGGAAAACTGTTGCAGTATTTTATGGGTGCGTCAGACCATAACAAGAAGGTCTCTTATGAAAATCCGCCATACTTTTAGACGCCGGACGTTTGGACAACGCGACCGGTGGTTTAAGCACCGATCATTGGGGCATCGACCATTTCGGCGCATGCAAAGAAAAATTTTAGGAAGCACATTCGAAAAAAGAAAATGGTAAGGTAATAAGATCTACATCCCGGGTTGTTAAGAACTCACTTCACTTTTTTCTGTGTTTTTTTTTGGTAAGATTCAATAAAATTATTATTTGTGGTCTAGCCTTTCCGCTTTTTGTATGGGTAAATTTTAACCAAAGCCAACTTTTATGCAGTTTTCAAATTTTCATTTTTTGTATGATAAGGTATAGAATTTGTTTTATTGTATTGACTTAAAAAAAAAAACCACTTCAAAACTCTTAAAAACTGATCAAGTTTTGATGAGATTTCAAGAGATTTTATTGTTTTGAAGAGACTTGAACTGGCAAAAATATATGCCACATTAAAACTAAAAAAAATCTTATGATATTTCATGATGTTACACCAGACACATGAGATTTCATAAGATTTTACAAGATTTCGTGAGAAATAGGATGAAGGGTTTGAAGATTATATAAGTATTAAAGTGATGAATATAGACATGCAAGTACAACCAGATTTGATAAACAAGATGCGCATTTAAAAGATTTTGATGAATACCTATAAACATAAATGATTAAAAGGAATATATATAATCAAAATTTAACTATCAAGAGATTTCGTAAGTTTATATCAGACACAAGAGATATCATGAGATTTACCAAGCAGGATTTTGATGAGATTTTAAAAGTACAAATGAAGGGATATTTTTGTATTTAATGATTTGGTCCACGATTTGGCCTAAAAAGTGTCAACTGTTTGGTCCATAAGGTTGTCCAACTTTTCTATATATTAAACAATGATAAGATATAAATGTATGTATGTATTTGTGAATATGAATGTTGTTTCTCTTAAAATCTGCTAAAAACATGTGAATTTTTCCATGTAAACTGGTGACATCTGATGGAGGCTGGGTCTTTTTATAACTGCTCAAAACTGCTGAGAACATGAAAAATCTCATGAAATCTTATTAACGTTATTTTATATTTCCACTAAAATCTGCTGAAAACATGTAAACTTGTCAAAACCATTGAAACCTTATCGACTTGTTTCTCTTAAAATCTGCTGAAAACTGCTAAAAACATGTGAATTTTCTCATGTAATCTTGTGAAATCTGATGGAGGGTGGTGCCTTTAAGAACTGCTGAAAACATGTGTATTCTCATAAAACCTTATTAACTTTGATTTAACTTTTGGTTAAGATCTGTTCAAAACTTAACAAAACCAGTGGAAGCAGAACCTTTAAAATACTGGTGAAATCTTATCAACTCTTATCATAAATTGTTTTAAAAACTTCTCAAAACTCCTAAAAATTGATGATATTTGACGATTTTGAATCTTTTTTCAACATTGAAAGGTCATGAGATTTCACTCGAAAGTGGTGTTTCATAAACCGCATGAAATACCGACCAGAACTCGTGAACTTTCACTAGTTCTTTTTTACGAGTTTTGACGCGGTATTTTTGGCAAGGAAGGTCAATAACATAATTTAATGAAAGTAAAACTCGTGGCATATCGGACAAAGCGTTTTTGTTTCGCACTTCATTACGACCAGGGGTCTGATTTTCGAATCTATACGAAAATATCCGCATACGTATACTGAATAATCAACAATTTTTATGTCAGTCTCTTTCTATACCGTGTGAAATGAGAGGCGAAAGATAAGCCGGTATGTGTGGACCGCGTTCGAATTCGACTGGTTTAACGCAATATTGCACGAGTGAGTGGAGGCATTCGTGTTGTTTCGCATGAAAAACCGGTTATTCTTGCACGTACTACCCATGAATCAGCATATCGGCATATCTTTTGCCTTCTTTTCTATACGGTATAGGAAGAGACGGAAGTAGTCGCATGCGAATAATTTCGTATGGTTTCGAAAATACGACCCCAGGCCTCCAATGTCTAATGGAGAATCCAGACACCTACTGACCTGTTTCATCCTTATTAGGAATCATCAGGTAGTCATAAGATTATACCTGGCAGTTGAAGCTACACAGTGACCATGCACACCTCTAGAATTAAAAAAAAAAGTTTGTAAGCAATCGCTCCGGAGGAGGCTTGTTGCGATTCATTTTGTTGTTTTTAAATATTTTGGCTTTTTAGTTCTGCGCAACAAGCCTCCTCCGGAGCGATTGCTTGCTGATGCCTTAGAATTAGGGCCACGTAGTATGAAGCTCCAATTGGGGGCGGTGCTGCTGCGAACGTTACCTCTTTTTAAGAGTCCTGTTACAGTGACCTTATACTTTTACAGGTTTCTACTTTATAACCTGCTGAACGGTACAGGATTCTGTATTTACGGTGTCTTGCACTTTTCAATTTTGATTTTTTTGTTTCTCGGTTTATGCAACAGGCGGCGCACACAGTTACTACGTCCCCAAGGATTACAAACTTTTTTTTTTAAATTCTAGAGGTGTGCATGGTCACTGTGTAGCTTCAACTGCCAGGTATAATCCTATGACTCCCTGATGATTCCTAATAAGAACGAAACAGGTCTGTAGGTGTCTGGATTCTCCATAAGACATTGGAGGCCTGGTCGTAATGAAGTGAGAAACAAAAACGCTTTGTCCGATATGCCACGAGTTTTACTTTCATTTTTATTTGCGGGCACGAGATTCATTTTGTTGTTTTTAAATAATTTAATATTTATCTATGACTTCTGTAATAAGCTAATGTTATAATAATCAAGGAATTTTCATGGTATGGTATTGGGTAAGTTGCTAAATAAAGAAAAGAAAAAAATGTATATTAAGGTCGTAGTTACAATCTGGGAAATTGTTTTTAGCAACACTGTACAGGAAATCAATTTAACTATGTCGACCTATTTTTTTTGTAAAATTTTACGTCATTGAAATTGTTTTCCATGGCAACGTGGAGACTTTATTTATGTTTATCCACAGTGGGACACCAGAGATTTTTTAGCACCGGATCAAAAATTTGGGGTTAGGTTACTTATTTTGACTTTTCGCGTTCTGCGCCGCTAAAAAAACAAGTAAAATACGAAAATAAAAGAAAACCACTTATTGCAGAATTACCTGCTAAAAAAACGCCACCCAACTATGTATTAAAGTAACTAGGTGTAATGTTTAAGATTGCGTTTACAGGTGCATTTATAATTAAATTGGAAATACTCCCGCTAGCTGATACCGACGATAGGTTAAATTAAAAGTATGCAGATTTAAAAATCGGCTACTGGTGCTAGACGAAATAATTGTATTCTATTTTAAACAGGAGGGTCAACGACTAGCAAGAGTCTTTCAAACCTCTAAATGGATCTTTACTGACCTGTTTTGTTAGTAGTCATGTATCCGTGTGTTTTTGAAATTGAGGTTCTAAAATCTATTCTTTGCACTCCAAGATTTCACTAGTACATTTGCACATAACTATGCCGCAATAATTTAAATTTAAAAAAAATGGTTGAATCAAAATAAAAACAAAATTATGTGAGGTTATGGGAGCCGAATGTTTCTATGCGAATTCCTAGTAATCCCAGCGAGCCAGTAAAGTTCTCTTGGTTCTTTGATAGACTCGGGGTAATGCCCGCGCAGCGCTAGGCCTTTTTCGACAGGCAACCGCACACGCGGAGTGGTTTCATATTTGTTTTAGAACAATGTTTTTGAAAACACATTAAAGTAAAAGTACTCTTCTGTCCCACTGCGGCCCGATTTAAAGTTTGTTCACAAAATGCCTGCAGTTACCATGGAATCGTATAAATTCTGCGTTCTATCGGCCAACACTTGCACTGCGTGTGTCTCCCACATTCAATGAAGTGTGATTGATTGATCGGTTTTCTTTTCCGGAGTGCACAGGCTTTTAGAAAAAAGAAAAATTAGTTTTTACTTTCGCTAAAGCAAGGAAATATAAAAAGGAAAAATATAATCCAGATGAAATTGTGAGTATTTCTCTATTTTTTTTATAAATGGGGTTTGTTCTAAACCGCAATTATTTTTTTGAAGAGAAAATAATTGAGAATTTTAAAAAATCTTCCAGATATTTTTGTTAAGCTGCAAAATTTCAGCTAATTCTGATGTTTAGTTTTCCCTGTGTACTCTGGCAAAAGATTAAAAAAATTAAAGAAGAAGGGGTTGCCAGTTGTACTTTTTTTACTTAAAATCTGGGGAGAAACTATAGCCTTAAGATGAAATAAGTAGGGATAAAGTGTATTTTTGTGTTTTGCATTACATTTTGGATTGTATTAGCTGACTTTGCTAAATAAAGGAACTTATAAAATAAACTATGAGGTTGGATTAGATGATTATTTTGTTGGCGCCCAAGTGTCCTGCGACCAAAAGTCGCATATTATCGACAATTTATAAAATATTTTATATCAAACTTTAACTTTTGTGGCTTTTGTGGACAAAATTCCACGAGAATTACTTTTTATTTTTTTTTTTTTGACAACATGGCGCCCAGAGATTAAAGTACTAGCATATTTGGGTTGGACAAAAGCAAATATTTCTTAAGCGTGAGTGTATTTACATTCCGTTTATTAACGACTTTATAGGGCGTTCCCTAGGCTTGCGGTCTATTGTAGTATATAAAACAAAGAAACCATATTAATATTCATGGTACATAGGTCACGATTCTGCAGAAACGTCAGAAAATCTCATCCGTCATAATTCAGGAAAGTGGCGATTTTTACTTATTGCCTTATTTAAAATAGAAACATCGTCCTTAGTATTTATCCTAACGCTGTAAGAGAAACTGCGTAATTTTTTTCATAATATTTTATAAATTTAATATTTTTAGTAAATTCTGCAGGACTGCAAGATAGAGGAAATCGCGTTAAAGAATCTTCAAAAGGACAAATCAGTTAAAATCTTACCGGCAGATAAGGGCAATGCAACAGTGATTTTGGACACGGAAACCTATGACCAGAAAGTTGAAGAGGTACTTGCTAAAGGAAACTATAAACTTCTCCCAAAAGATCCGACTCAATCAATCGAAAGTAAGGTTTTTACAATTAAAAAAAAAGTATTCCAGATATATTCCGAGCAATACAAGGTCTCAACTTAAACCACATTATAGCAAGCCTCCTCATCTATACGGACTTCCCAAAATTCACAAAGATGCAATGCCCTTACGCCCAATTACAAGTTCCAGAAATTCTCCAACAAGCAATCTGTCTAAATTCCTTTTGAAAATTATTCAACCTCTTGCAGGCAAGACCGCTTCATTTGTAGAAAATTCCAACCATTTTTTTAATATTCTTATATCTTTTGTTTTAGGACCCGAGGATAGACTTGTCAGTTTTGATGTCGAAAGTCTATACACCAATATCCAATGATATTATTAGAAAGAGACTGGTTGATGACGAATCCCTTTATGAACGTACCAGCCTACCGCTGGAGGGAGTGATGGAGTTGTTGGAGTGCTGCCTAAATAACTCTTATTTTCAAGTGAAAGATAGGTTTTATACTCAGGATAACGGTCTGCTAATGGGTTTATCGCTTTCGCCAGTGGTGGCCAATATTTACATGGAGTGGTTCAAATCACACGCGGTTGATGCCGCAACATATAAAGCTAAGCTCTGGCTGAGATATGTTGATGATAATTTTATTGTCTGTACCGGGAATGACCAGCAACTTTTAGAATTTCTTCACCACCTAAATAACATAAGACCCACCATTAAATTCACAATGGAGTTGGGGCAAAATTGTCAAATTCCTTTTCTTGATGTACTTGTCAAACGAGTAGAACGCGACATCAGAACAACAGTCTCTCGTAAACCCACTCACACAGGACAATATTAAAATCAAGGTTCAAATCATTCTGCTACAACCAAACGAGGCATACTTGGAAATCGAAATAAGAAACATTAAGAATGATCTGCAGCAGAATGGTTACAACCTTAAACTTATAACAGATACTATTTCTAAATTTCAACAAACAGAACAGAGATTACAAGACCAAAACCAGGCAAATGCATTCCTTATAATTCCATAAGTTAAAGGAGTATCAGAGAAAATTCGAAGAGTAGCGAAAAACTTTAATATTAAAACAGCTTTTAAATCTAGTAATACAATTCGAAGCCTTCTTAGTAAAAAAAAATGGAGAACAAACAAAATAAGGAATGCATTTACCAAGTTCCTTGTGAGTGTGGTGAGTCGTACATAGGCGAAACAAAAAGACCACTATCTGTTAGGCTTAAGGAACATCAGACGAATACCCAAAAAGGTGAAACAATGAAATCAGGAATCGCCGAATATGTATGGTCAAAACAACACCGAATGAAGTAGGCAGAAACAAAGGTTTTGCACAAGGAGTCACACTGGAAGAAACGAAAATCCCTGGAAGCTGCCTCTATTGGGCAGAATCAGGGTATTTTTAGTAAACCAAGTGTTGAAATTCCAAATATTTGGAAGCCCCTCCTTGGGCGGCGCCAACTTCTTAAACTTGAGTGATTTCTCACAGTATATAAGTACGTAGCCTTAGGAATTGATTGTAGTTTGCACCTGAAGACGATCACAGATTGTACTGATCGAAACGTCATGTATAAATAAAATATAGACAATGGAAGTCCGAAACACAGAGTTAATCTGCAGAACTAGTTTTACAGCGGAAATAAATTACTACTATGCGAAACCAACTTGTAAAAACCTAACCAACTCCTATAAAGTTCAGATTTTTTCTATCAGTTTTCACGAGTAAAACAGCCTGGCTCATAGAATCTCATAGATCATAGAACACCCTATAAAACAGCATAGAAACTCACCAACTTTCATGAGATCCTATGCGGTTTTAAATTAAAAACAGCGTCCTTAATATTTATCCTAAAATTGTAAGAGAAACTGCGTCATTTTTTTAATAACATTAGGTAAATCCAATATTTTAAAGATATTCTACAGGACTAGTTTTACTGCGAAGCTAAATTGCTACTACGCGTACCAATAAAGGTCAAAAAGACAGAATTTGTGTGAGATTTCTGAACAGTGACAGCGACATATTCCATGGCTATCTATGGTTTTGTATGTTTAAAATTTTAAAGGTTTGTTTACACACAAAAATAATATTATTATCATACATTTAAATGAAAAAAAAGTTTTCCACAAAAACTGCCTACAAAAATTAAAATTGACATACTTTCTACTCACTGGATCAGTATTAAGAAACTAAATTTTAAGGAATATGAGCAAATAGGTCCTGACAAAAAAGCAAATTGTGTTTAAAAATATTTTGAATCGCGACCTATTTGTGTGACTTTTCTGAATGGTGACAATGACATATTTCATGACCATCTAATATAGTTTGGTTACACCCAAAAATAAGCGTAATAACATAAATTTTTAAATAAAAAAATGGGTTTTCACAAAAATTAAAACTGTCAATTTTTTTATTTCTTGGAACATTATTAAGAAACTGAATTTTAAGAAACATTAGCAAATTACTCCTGACAAAAAAGCAATTAGTGTAAACTCATCAGATTCTCTGTAAGGGCGAGATTTTCTAAAGGTTTTTGAAGAATCGCGTCCATCGTATCAAAATAATAAGGGCAAAACTTGTCTATAACAAGTAATGATTCGTTAAAGAATATCACATGACCCGTTTTGAATGTCACTTCGACATATCTTGATCTAGCTTAATTTATAGTGTAAAGATGGTGTGTTTCGAGAAGTGCTCTTCGTTCGAGATTTTTAAAAGTATTTTCATGTTTTTCTTGGATTTTTTGATAAGGGCATTTAAAAAAATAGTGTTAACAACTCGCGGCTAAACTGTGCTTTTTTTACTCGCGTTTATATATACCTCACTGAGCTCGTTACTTAAACCCACACTTGTAAAAAAAGCACTATTTTAGCCACTAGTTGTGAAAACTACTATTTTATTACCAAGAACATTGAATATGTCCATATTTCGACAAATTTCTACTGTGTATTATGGAAAAACATAAAAGGACCCATTCAGTTTAAAAAAAAAATAACCAAACATAAACAATTTTTTTGACACCCGTCAGCGTCGCAACTAAAATTTGTCAATACCAACAGAAAATCACAAGCAAATTATAAAAAATCCTAAGTATTGCGGTGTTGTCAGATTTCCTTGCAACCAAGCTAAGAATACTACTGTCCTAAATATCAACTTAAATTAAGTAGCAATTTTTGAGTCTCAAGTGAGAAAGTGACTCAAAAACTTGATAACAAGATAAATTACCCTCTATAATACACCTCTGTTTTACGTTCGGTATCATGGTTTCGACCTTTACGTAACAAATGCTCTCACATTTTTCCAACTTTCGAACATTTGTCTAGTATTTTCGGTTATTTTCTTGACCGGGACATTTTATGGAAGGTTGACTTTAATGGAGCCTATTTCGGGAAAGCTTCTCGCTTTATGGTTCATATGATATTAATACTATGTCACGCTGAGTAATGGAAAGGGTTTTCTCGTAAGGTTTTAGGGGTCCCGGATTTAAACCCTGAAATGTCACATAAATGCTAGGACATGGCCTCCCATTACGCAAAATTAGCATTTCTCAAAATTTTACAGGTACATCCCATTAGGGGGCCATAAAATCTTGGACGAAATGTTTGCTAAAACCCTCGCTAAAACCACTTTTTAACTTACCGATTTTAAAAACACAAAATGCATTTTATACGCCATACCGGAAGCCCTCAACTCAACATAATTTATTGTGAGAAATAACGTACTTTTTTTAATTGCTGTTCTACCAAATTAAACGAACAATAATGGTTTTGACAACCAGCAGCTAAAATAATGTTTTTTACAAGCTTTGCGTTGGTTTAAATAACGATCGCAACTAGTGATTATAATCACTGGCGCACCGAGAGAGGAGGTTTTGGGGTTAACCCCCCCCCCCGTCCCCCGAAGTCAATTCCTAAGTGCGCTAGTGTTACAATTCACAACTAAAAAAAGCCGAGTTGAAAACACTAGCCTATCAAAAAATCCCCAAAAAAAAAATGAAAATTCTTACAAAAAACTAACATTTCACTATTTTAGTTCACTGAAAGTCAAGGGCTATGGATGAAACAAAAATTTTCTATCATCGTTCATTTCTTTTCGGTCGGGGATCTTACATTGTTGGTCATTTTAATTTCTGACAGTTTGTGATTCTTTTGTATTTTAAAATATTTTTTTTTTTTTTTGATTAAGAGGAAATGGCTTTATTTGTTGGTAATAATGGATTTTTTTGTCACCTATATAGAGCCTTAATAGAAGTTTTTTTATACTTTCATCAAAGACATGATTTTAGTAACTGTCTGCAGATAATTAAAGCATGGCTTTTTTGGTTACCGATACAAAATAACTTTTTTTTTATCACTGGCGCAAAAAGATTTCTGTCCGTTTTTTACCCAAAACTGAAGAGAAATAGCGGAAAATAGTAATATTGAAAATTTCTAATTATTTCTGCCAAAAATTAAGCCACTTCCGCCAGTATTAACCAAGTATTTACGAAAAAATCATTTAAAAACATCGTCAAAATATCAAATTGTCAAAGATTAAAATGTCGCAACAATGAACGTCACTGAGTAAAATGGTAAATTGCTATAGAAACCATAGTTATTTCATTTATCAGCCGCCTTGATTTATAGTGTAACGAGCGCAGCGAGTACGCGAGTTAAAAAAAAGCACAGTTTAGCCACGACTATTTAACACTTTTATCGAAAAGTCCAAGAAAAACAGGAAAATACTTTTAAAAATCTCGAACGAAAAGCACTTCTCGCAACACACCATTTTTACACTATAAATCAAGGCGGCTGGTAAATGAAATAACAATGGTTTCCATAGCGATGTGCCTTTTTACTCGATGACGTTCATTGTTGCGACATTTTAGTCTTTGACAGTTTGATATTTGGCGATGTTTTTAAATGATTTTTTCGTAAATACTTGGTGAAAACTGGCAGAAATGACATAATTTTTAGGCAAGAATAACTAGATTTTTTTAATGTTACTATTTTCCGCTATTTCTCTTTAATTTTGGGTAAAAAAAGGACAGAAATCTTTGTTTGCATCCGTGATCAAAAAAAAAGTTTTTTTGCATCGGTAACCAAAAAAGCCATGTTTTAGTTATCTGCATACAGTTACTAAAATCATGTTTTTGATGAAGCCATAGTTTGGCTGGACAGTAACTAAAATCATGATTTTGATGAAGTTATGTAAAAATAGTAGTTTTTACGACTAAGTACAGAAATCTCATTTTGCACCCGTATCGGTAACCAAAAAAGCCATGCTTTAGTTATCTGCAGGAAGTTACTAAAATCATGTTTTTGATGAAGGTCTAAAAAAAAGTATTTTTTCATCGTTAGCCAAGAACGTAATGTTTTTATTATTTGCGGACCGTGAGTAAAATCGTGTTTTTGATGAAATCATAAAAATATTTTAAGTTATCACGATTTACCAAATAACATTTTTACTAGAATTTTGCGCTTTGACACGAATGTTTTTGGTTTATTGCTTTAATTCTTTTTATAATGAAACGATTTTTAATATGATAAAGTAAAGTATAGAATAGAATTTCGAGCATTCTTTCAAAAAAGGTAAATTGGGTAGCACCGTACAAAAGATGTTATCGCTTTTTGAACAGTTAGTCAGTTAAGTTAGAATGCCCTCGCTGTAGTTGATCGTAACAGACATCCCACTGGTTCACTGTATTCGGCAAAATATGAGTGGGCTAAATCAGCGGTCTTAAAACAAAATTATTTAAGAATTACGCGTTATACTTATAACATGATAAATATTTCTATTTTATTTTATTTTTCACTTATACTTTTTTTAGATTTTGACAGGTATTTTTTCCGAGAATTTAATTATTTTGCGGTCATTATAGGTAAATCTCGAGCTGGCGTCAATGCTAATAATCACTATTTTCTGGACAAACAAAACAAAATTTAAAAAAATTGGTGCTAGAAAACACGGATAGTCCACAATACAATCAATTATTTTATGTTCAAAGGAAATAGAAATATCTCGAAAACTGTAGCTTTGAAAGATTTGAACCTTATAACAAAATTTTTGGGTAATATTTACGAAAACCGAAATCTGAAAACCGCATATCAATAGCTGCTTTACTTCTAAACTTATGATTTTTTTCGGAAATTAAAGCTCCCACGAATTTGGACTTTATAAAAAAATTTGTAGTCCATATTCATGGAAACTTAAATCTGAAAACCGTATATCGCTACTTGCTTTTGTTCCAAAGTTACAACTTTTTTAAATATTTTATCCCCCTTTTCTCCCCTTCAACCCCCCACCACCATACCCAAAAAATAATCAGTTCATGGTCAGCCGATAGAGGATTTTTTTACCCAATTTCGTTAAAATCGATTCAGGCGTTCTTGAGTTATCGTGTATACACACAGACGACAGACCATTCGACAACTTTTTTTTTTCGTCGATTAAGGTGTTTTGGAACCTTAGTAGTGACTTATTGGGAGTTACTCTATAACGTTTGACCATAATAAGGGAAAACCGTATTTTATTTAGGTATTTTATTTAGGTTGAACCTTAACCATATGTGATAGTGACTAATGTAGGCAAAATGGCGGTCCACTACTAATGGAAAAATCCTGGGGACATAGGTGCCCGCTGGCGTTCCTTCAGATTGATACTTGTAAGTTTGAGGGGTTCTTACATGCTTTCTGAATGACACATCAAGGTGGAAGGGTTCATGAAGGGCAACCCTATCACTTGGATGTAGGGATGCTAATTGTTTAGCGGCAATGAAGCGTCCGGGGGAAGCCCCTTTACTAATTTTAGGGTGACATGTCGAAGAAAGAATAATTAGCTAATAACAACTAAACACCGGTATTAAATTGAAATAAGATATGAGAAGATGATTATGACCATATGATGTTGTATGAATGATATCAGGGCGGCATAGGGACCCAGGTGAGTAAAACCATGTTTTTGCTAGTTGGTCAAACAGTAAGCTCTTGTTTTATTAGAATTATTAAACAGGACGACTGATTAAAAATTGCAAAAGCAGTGATTGATGATACCTTGGTAAATATGCAGTGCTCAAAAGGTGAGTTTTATAATTAAAAATTTACCTATTTATTTAGGTACTTTACATATTATTATTATTATTATAACTACCTACCTTAATTAATTTTCAAGTAATATATTTTTATTACAAAAAAAATAAGTTTGTCGATCTTTTGTATGAACAGGTTTTGTAACATATTTACATCACACGAAAATGCGCTGTGTATATTCTTTGGGATTATTTTGCTTGTCGAGCTTTTATTTTCTAAAAATAATATTCGAAAACCTTGCAACATAGTGGATATTGTTTTCTAGAAAATGAAGTTTTGTTTGCTTTTGACGAAAATAGTAAACAAGAAGGCTATAAGGAAAATAATGGAGAATAAATTATAGATAAATAGCAAAAGGTTTAAAAGATTTCTGAAAATGTATAAATTCGATATTTTCTATCTACGAACTTTATATGTATTTTCCCACAGTGTGGTTAAGAAGAAATTTAAATGATAAAAATAGTTGAAGCAGTTGAAACTCAATGTCTATGAAAAATGACAAGGGTGGAAAAGCAGTTCTTGTCTTGTTTTTTTTTTCTGGAGGATCTCAGGCAAGAGAAATTATTACTTATCTCTATCTAGAGTAATTTCTGAATGTTCATTAGAGGCCCTGTATACGATTTTTGACAGTTATTGTTTTACCAGAGGTGAGCAACTGGATTTGATAGGGAAATATTTGAAACTGTGTGTTGGCAATGATAGTTGGTAACCCCTGACAATAAATAACTTTGTCACTGTCACATTTTTGATTAAGAAACGTCCGTTTTAAAAAAATGGAATTTTGCTGTATCAAATACTGCCTCGACGAATTTGTATTGTTCCGGTGTCCAACGGAGAAAGAAACTCAGGAAAAATGAAAAGAAAACATGCATTTACCAAGCTGGAAAATTAATAAAAATAGCCGAACTTGGGAGTTAAGTGAGCTAAAAACAGTAGGTATAAACCTAACGCATTTAGCATGTACTTTATTAATAAATAACACATTATGTTTCCGTGTTTTATTGTAAGAAAAAGAGTAACAAAAATATAGATCATAGGAGACTTTATATTCTACCTATTATTTACATTTTTAATATCTACCGTGTGTATGCACTGTTTGTTTTTGTTTTTTTTTGTCAAAGCTTGACATATTCTACTAATCAAAAAAAATCAAAATATTGGCCACCACTGGCGAAAGCGATGAACCGATACCTCCGACATGGAGGCCAGTCAACACCTTCCGTTTTTGACACTATTGACAGTTATTACATTAGTTAATTGTCAAAATGGCCGCCTCATACGTCCAAAGCTCACTAAAACGCGATTAGATGGGAGGCATATTAAATATCGGAGGCATCGGATGAACCCATTGGCAGACCGTCATTTTGATTGGGTTCAACGCTTTCGCCAGTGGTGACCAATATTTACAGGGAGTGGTTCGAATCACACGCGGTTGATACCGCAACATATAAACCTAAGCTCTGGCTAAGATATGTTGATGATACTTTTATTGTCTGGACCGGGAATGACCAACAACTTTCAGAACTTCTTCACCACCTAAATAGCATAAGATCCACCATTAAATTCACAATGGAGTTGTCAAATTCATTTTCTTGATGTACTTGTCAAACGAGTAGAAAGCGACATCAGAACAACAGTCTATCGTAAACCCACTCACACAGGAAAATATTTACATCAAGGTTCAATCATTCTGCTACCAAACGAGGCATAATAAGAACTTTGTATAATAGATCCGTTCAAATTTGTAACAATTCTCATGACTTCGAAATCGAAATAACAAACATTAAGAAGGATCTGCAGCAGAATGGTTACAGCCTTCAACTTACAACAGATACTATTTATAAATTTCAGCAAACAGGACAGAGATTACAAGACCAAAACCAGGCAAATGCATTCCTTACAATTCCATATATGAAAGGAGTATCAGAGAAAATTCGAAGAGTAGCGAACAACTTTAATATTAAAACAGCTTTTAAAGCTAATAATACAATTCCAAGCCTTCTTAGTAAAACAAAACCGGAGAATAACAAAATAAGGAATGCATTTACCAAGTTCCTTGTGAATGTGGTGAATAATATATAGGTGAAACAAAAAGACCACTATCTGTTAGGCTTAAAGAACATCAGACGAATACCCAAAGAGGTGAAACAACGAAACCAGGAATCGCCGAACACGCATGGTCAAAACAACACCGAATGAAGTGGACAGAAGCAAAGGTATTGCACAAGGAGTCACACTGGAAGAAACGTAAATTCCTTGAAGCTGCCTTTATTGGGCAGAACCAGGGTATTTTCAGTAAACCAACTGTTGAAATTCGAAATATTTGGAAGCCCCTCCTTTGGTGGAGCCAACTTCTTAAACTTCACGGTTGGGTGATTTCCCATAATATATACGTAGCCTTAGAAATAGATTGTAGTTTGCACCTGAAGACGATCAGAGATTGTACTGATCGAAACGTCGTGTATAAATAAAATATAGACAATGGAAGTCCGAAACACAGAGTTAATTTCATGTACTTTGTTAATAAATAACACATTTAATACATTTTAATATCTACCGTACGTATTCACTGTTTGTTTTTTTATGACATATGCTACTACCCAAAAAAAAATCAATCTTTCAAAAACTGTCTGGGGAAATTATAAAAAGAGACAACAAAACATCAGTCATAAAATCGGTTTTATATGCAAATACGAAAAAAACTAGAAAGAGAGGGAAATATCAGTTGTCCACCTCTAATAACACAATAACTGTCAAAAATCGTATACAGGGCCTCTAGATATCATTAATATAAGAAAAGTTACGTGATTATTTTGTTTAAATCTCATATTTTTTTTCTCTGAATTTAGGAGTACAATTATCGTATTTTTTGGGAATCACCTTTAAAATAATTTTCCCTAATTTAGCGTCACGTCATTTATGGACAACCCATTAGAGACTTTAATTGCTACTAGCCTCACCTAGAAAGGTTGTCCTCACTACCGTGCCTCTTCACTTCCCTATGCCTTTCCAAAGCGGTGGTCGGTATCGTCCTGGGCGGCAATCTGGTGGGTGACGTCAGCGGGTACATGCCGTGCTGGTAGGGCAAACTACCGAAGCGGTACCCCGGCGGAGGTGGTGGGGGGTTGAGGGTGAAGTCGTTGTTTTCCCAACCGTAAGGACGTTGGTGTCGAGTTTTCGGCTAAAAAACAAAAAGGCATCGATATTTAATTTTAATCAAAATTATTAAGAATAAAAACCAACGACAAAAATTCTTGCTAATATATTTTTCCCTAAAAGCTAGTTACATTAACATTACTATACTAATAAGTGGTGTTTTCTGCCGGGGTACTGATGAATTTTCCCTTTCTCCTGCCAAATTGATGTATTTATGAACGGACACTTCTTGGCTTTTTCTTACGCGGGGAAAGCTCAAAGATTCTTTCTATATGAAAGTAGCCGGACCATGAGTCGAAGGTTGGCACCCTCAAACTTTCTTTATTTGGAGTGCCAAAGCTAAGGATTCGTTTGAGAAATTTAATAAGGATTGATTGGCTGTGAATAATTGGCGAGAGAGAGAAATTATTTAGAGACAGAGGCAAAGAGAAAGCTCGAGAAAAAAATCTTCAGGAAATCCCTTTGTCTGGAAGTATGCCACATGAAGTGAAAATGCTGAGAAAAAAAGAAAACAAAAATCCTTTACAGAGGCTATTACAATATACTTATAGGAGAATTCCACGCATAATGGACTTTTAAAAAACTGTCATAACCAAAGTACTCCCAAGAAACACAAGGTGCTGAAAAACTTTTGCAAAAACGTTGCGACAGCAAAACTCCTCTACTATTGTGTTTTTGCTGTTGTCTGCCACAACATCTTGAAAGTGTTGATAAAACGTCGCCTAGCCCAATTTAGCAATCATTTTTTGGTCACTGCAATGACCATTGCAGCACTTTTTGCAACCGATATAGCTCTTTCAGTTAACTTAATTTAAAAAAATATTTCCTACAAAACCCAAAGAAAAAATAGCAAATAAAACGAATAGATTTTTATACAAATAAATGGTCGATGTGGTTTGGAATACACATGTATGGATGATGGATATTTTTATGTATACAGACCGCTTCAAGCTACTGCGAACATAGGGCGGAAGAAGTCTAATTTGCCAGTGTACGTACATGCAGAGACACCGCACGCATATCAGTGAAGCAACCAACACTCAGGCTTCCGATCGCCATTCGCTGCCATTTCGCCGCCGTTCGCCTTGTATTTAATACGCCTCTAACCACGGTGCTGTGTGGAGCGTAGTCAATGAAACCGGAATTTGGTCAATAAATACGCAAATTTCTATAACGTAATTTTCTTATTTTTTGTCACTGATAAATAAGAGCGTTTTATTGTGAACTGCTCAGATTTATCAGTGACGATGTGTTACAATGAAAATAATAAGGAGAAACAAAATAAAAGCAAGTTCTCAAAATAAAATAATACATTCTAAAAACCAAAAAGATTCTCCCAGTCAAAAAAAAATTAAAGCAAATGTTCGAAAAGTCCTCCTTGCTCGGCTAGACAATATCCGAGCCTACTATAAAAACCCCTTCTAACGTTTCCAAGCATGTTAGGGGTGATAATTTGAAAAGCTTCTTCAAAAACAGATAGAAGTCATTAGGAGCAACATCGGGAGATCGAGCTGGTCATAAAATATTTCCCCGTGTACTTATAACCCGATTAGGAAATACATTATCAAGATATTCCCTAACAAGCCAACATTGTGAGCGGAACAACCATCTTGTTGAAACCATGTTTCACCAAATCTTATACGTAACAACTGCCTAGCAGTTGGAATAATGTGCTGCTGCAGTAGGATACTGTGTTCTTACGTCAAAATATAAATGCAAATTTTCCCTCGACCAATATCGAACGTGTGTTGGGTTATGACGATTTGACCATTTGACCATCTTTAGTTTTAAAAATGTATTATTTCAATTAAGAACTTACCCATCTGTTTCTCGAGCAAGGCAGAAATAAAACAAAATAATAAAAACAAAATGAATTTCCAAAAGATAACACTGTAGCGTGCTTCGAATCCACCTCGGTCGTACGGCACGGAGAGTAAATTGGACTTGATTCCCCCTATGTTCGCAGTAGCTTGAAGCGGTCTGTACACACAGTTAATATCGGATTTTTGGCTTCATCCATGTACCAAATTGACATGAAAATTCTAGTTTACTGATAACAGTTATCACTAAACCTCACCAAAACACTCGCGCTTCACATATTAAAAATATTGAAAGATTTTTTTTTAATTTAATTTTTAGGTTACATTTTTTGTTTTTGGATTGGAACCAAATCTGTAAGAAATTTTGTCCAAGGCATATCCATTGGATAGTACAATTGTCAACAAAACGTTGGACGGCTCTTGGACGTCCCAAAAAAGTCCAAAAGTTTCAATATTTTGACTATTGTACCACTATAGTAAATCCAATGGTTATACAGTGGAACGAAATTATGTCCAAAAGTTATCCGTTGGCTATCCAAAAAGTATCTTTATGGTTCACTGTTGGAAAAAATGTATATCAGTTGGTCTAATTTTTTAAGTACACTGGATATATTTGTTCCAATGGATATCCAGAGGACAATTTTGTCAAAATCAATCCAACATCATAAGTCTGATTTGTCGATTCCCGAGGATGGAGTTCCGAGCAAAGGAAGGGTAGGTATTAAAATACCAAAATACCAATTAGTCTAAAATAATGAAAAATGCTTACCTATAATATACAAATGATTCGGCTAGATATGAGAGAAATTTTATTGTTGGTAATGAATATCCAAAACAGGTCGGACAAAAGACATATTTATTAATGTGCCAAGCTCGATTGACATAGATTTTATGATAAATATTCAATGATTAGTCAATGTATAAAGTACATCACTTTTGCAGGATCAAGAAACATCGTTATCTATTGGATATCCAAAAACTAACTGAAAAAAAGCAGTTCTTTATGGATCTAAATTGGAAGTCCTTTGGACTCAGTTTTTTTTTGTCATCCACTGTATCAGGAAAAACCTTTGTCCAATGGATGTCCATAAATGGTCCATGGACAATGCGGGCGGTTTTGGACAAAAAATGGCTGTCCGATGGACAATTTGTGCTGCCTGAGATATTGTCGAAAAGACCTGAAAAAACCCGACAGCTAAACTTGCTGTATTATAGCCAAAAATATTATTTTCTGTTTTTACAACTTTATGGCTCCAATTTAGTTTTTATTGGTGTCAAAACTGATTTAAAAAAAAGCTACAAAGTTTGTCTTTAATGTATAGCCAACATTCTGCATATTTTTTTGCCCAAAGAATAGTATTTATAAGCAAAGTTTAATAAATACTTTTGCTTTTAATACCAATATGGTCATCAAAATGGGTTACGCTTACATTATGAAAGCAAAAAGTATTACAAAAACTAGGCAAGCTAATTTACAACCAACAAGGTGCTGACAAAACGTTTTCACAGCTTTACTTTGGTCATAAATTCTAATGTGTACAATGTGTGTGACTTGGGCTGTGTGAGGTATCACTAACGTGTACACTTATTCGAACGAAATAGTTATTTAAATAACAAGTGCGGAAACTGATATACTTTACCGCACGCGAAGGCACTTAATTGACACTTTACGCATGTGTTAGGTACAAGATTTTTTCTACAAGCCTTAAAAATTTCCAAATGAAAGTATCTGTATTTCAATTTTTTGAAATGAAGTAGTCACTTTGCGGAACTAGCACGGTAAGGTACCATAACGTTAAATTTACCGCAAGCGAGTAGGTAATAACTTTTTTCCAAGTTACCAAATAATAGGCAAACAAAATTTAACGTTTTATAAGAAATTTTCCATGAGTTATCACAAAAAATTACATTTAACAAACAAAGCAAGTATATAAAAATAATATCACAATATTTTATTATATCTTGGAAACAAAAATATATTGTGAAACTCGTAATTTTAAACTACTTTTACTTTAAGGGAAAAAGAACTTCTAAATCCATGACGTTTCTCTGCCCATTTTTATTGTTCCATAAGTTACCACCAATCTTTCGTTGTATCTCGAACCCTAAATATTACTTAAGACTTGTCCTATGAATTATCATGGAATTGTGCAAAGCAAAAAAACCAAGCCGTTAAAAATTTAGGTTGACTTCCTTTCTTCTGGTACAGTGTTTTCAATTAAAACTATTTATAAACCGAAGATGCTGCCCATAAAACAGATATTTAGAAAAATAGCCAGTCAACCGGAAAATGGTTGAATAAATTTCAGAAACTCTGGAATCGGTTAATCGAAATATGATAAGATATATTTTAAATTTGTCACACTTTTACACCTAAAACAAGGGATAAAAAGTACACTTTTTATGTGTAATATGCGAAAATTAATTTTTCACGACATATATTTTAATATGCGTGTTTCAAACTGCTATGTCGTAAGAGTACGTGACCTTCCTGTTTCCATGACAATGACAGGTTTTACCCTTTTTGAATACACGACTCAAGAAAAATAAAATTTTCTGGAAATTATTCCTCAAGCCCTTTTTATTTTTAAAACCTTTTAAAATCCGTTTATTATTCCGCATTTTCTAGACTCCTTCCATTATTCAATTTAAAATCCTGCTCACTTAACAAACTGAGGAGGTGTTTGACAATCGATGAAAAATAATTAAAAGTGGCCGTTACTAAAGTGTAATCAACTCGGGGACAAATTTAATTAAAAATTTTATCTCAGTTGTAAGCCGGCGTCAGATTAATAGTAAAACTAGAAATAATTTTTAATGTCCCCATTTTATTTAGTTGCAATTTTATTATTATTTGAGGGTTTTTTTATAACGATAACATCGTAAATAGGGAGCTTTTGGAATGCTTAAAATTTTGATAACTTTGACAGCCGTTTTGGTAGTTTTAACAATTACTACCACGCGCTGATTTTACCACAGTTTTTGGAACCCATTAAAAAATATCACTCGTAAAAAATTTTTTGATTCGATTTTTTTTACTAGCGTGCGTAAAAGTGCACTTTCACACACGCAATTTCGTGCAGAAAGTTGCATTTCCCGCACGCCGTGTGGGACTGGATTTACCCTGTGTCTTTTCCGCACGGCACGGCGTGCGGAGAATAATTTTTTATATCTACGTTGATATAACCCCTGTGATGTCGAATAATGGCATTGTTGATTAATCAAGAAGTTTTGATTGACGTTCACAACTAATTCTAAACTGTCAGTCACTCTTTTAGAATTTTTTTTCGCATCAAATACGCTCTTAAAACATATAGTCTCCAACCCTTACGGGAAGAATTTTTCTTTCCGCTCTTGGAAAATATAGGTATTGATAAACACGCACGCAATACTTTTTATATGAGATATATATTATTATATATTATATATATACAGGGTTCCTAAGATTTTCCTTAGGGATAGGATTTCAATAAATCAAACAGAAATGGCATAGAAAGTTCTGCGCGCACAAAAGAAACAGGTATGGTGCCAGTTTGTTATTATCTCCGGACTGCTTTCATGAGAAAAAATTGTCGCCACTCTTTCATTGTGAGCATAAATCATAGTTGCAATAATAACCGTTGACAAGATGTCTGCAAATTCCGCTAGATGGCGGCCACACCATGAGATGATCGAGGAAAAACTAATTAAAAATTAGATGTTTTCAGGTCCGAACCACAGCTTTTTCTTGCTTAAAGGAGGCGGCAGGGTCCATTATTTACGATACTGAGCGATAAACTCGTGAGGTTGTTAACATTAGAAAGAAATATCTTCGCTTTTAATTAAATTTCTTTCCATTCTGTTCTACTAGCAGCTAGCACTAGGAGCCAAAGAAATCAATAAACGGCGCTGTTTTTCCTGCAGAGCATTTTGCTTGCGATATTATTGATTTTAAATAAAGCTGGCCCTACACTACATTTGATATTTTCGAGGTGTTTTATGACATGATCTCGAAACATGTAGCGAACCAATTCTTCAAAACTAGCGGGAGGGTAAAAGCGAAAAATAAGGGGCTGCCAATATTTGTAACACCCAAAAAGGGGTGAAAAGATTTATTTTGCTCTGTTTCTTTACAAAAAACGTTTTTTTTACGAAAAACTTGAGCTCTGCCACTTTTTTTATTTCTTTCTTCAACTTTCTCGAAATTTTCGTCATACCGTAAAAAAAAAAATATTTCCCCCATAGTCATACTCTACTTTTATTCGAAAAAATTTAGAAACAGAGACGGGATCAGTTTTACTAAAACGGGGGATCTTGGTTTCGAGTGAGAAGATAAAGGGCGCCGCAGGCAAAAATTTTTCAATTAAATTAGCCGAACGCAAAAATGTTAGAAAAACAACAATTTTTTTTTTAATTACGTAATTTCGGGAACGCAAAGAAATAGGTCTAAAGAGTATAATTTTTAAGAAAAAAATATCAATTTTCTCGCCCTCCTCCACTGGGACTACAGGGGCCGTGCACAAATTACGTAATGGTCATAGGGGGAAGGGGGGTTACAAAACGTTACCTAGGGGGGAGGGGGGTTTTTGACAGCGTTTGCATTTGTGTGAAACTAAGAAAATTTGGAATGAAAATAAGTGAAGTTTTTTTTTTTTGGGGGGGGGGGGTAGTGGTCTTGAAATCATTACGTAATAGTAGGGGAGTGGCGTGTCAAACCGTTACAAAACATTACATAGGGAGGGGGTCAAAAATTGGTAAAATCACCGTTACGTAATTTGTGCACGGCCCCACATCTGACTGTTCCTCCTTTTTGATTTCGAATCAAAGTGCAAAACCCGGGTTGGACGTTCGAAGGCGTCAACCCGTCCTATTTGCTTGATAAAGTTTCTACGGAAATATCTCAGTCGATTTCTCCGGCCGTGTATGAACGCTTTAGGTTAGGCATTCGCATGTATCTCAGTCCCCAGCCTGTAAACAGTGCGTAAGGACAATGGTTACAAAATGAAAAGCCGAAAAATATTTTTTTTACGATATCTTTCATCAGTTTGGTATTAAAGTCGAGCAAAAACAATTTTTATTGCAGTCCTAAAGGTATGAAAATGGAAAACATTAGAAAACAACAACCTGGAATGGATTTACTACATGTAAGATGTAGTGACAACATCGCCCCATGCCCATCCTTTTCTGCCTAATGTGCTTTTCCGTTTGTCTGCGTCTTATACACGGCTGCTTGACCCCCTAAGGATTTGCTTAGGAACCACCCTGTATAATAATTTTGTTGGATAGTCTTCGCTGGTAGCTTTCCTTGTCTTATTGACGCAAAATTTTGTAGGGTACTTTTGGAAGATATTTTTTAGAAATTTTAGTCTTATTTTAAAGATAAAGCTTGTGTAGTAGACTTTTAGTAGGACAACCTCACTAGTGCTGAGGATGGTTTTAAATAAAACCGAAACGTTCACTAAGTGAGATATTTCGATTTTTATTTATCCTGATATCCCGACGATCTAAGAAAATTATAAATATATTCAAGGATGCGAAAACCAAAAAACAAAAAAGAAGTTAAAAAACCTCCAAGTCAATTACTTCAACCAAAAAGAATCTAAAAACAAAAGATCAAAAGGTCATGGGTGGAAAAAACGAACATTCACCCACGCTAGTTACCCAGGGCTAGAGGCTCTGTGTACGATTTTTGACAGTTATTTTTTACCAGAGGTGCGCAACTAGATTTGACAGTTGTTAGGGAAATGTTTGAAATTGTGTGTTGGTAATGATAGTTGGTAACCCCTGACAATAAATATCTTTTTCATTGTCAGATTTTTGATTAAGAAACGTCAGTTTTAAAAATGGAATTTTGCTGTATTAAAAACTATAAAAATAAGTGCCTCGACGAATTTGTATTGTTCCTTTGTCCAACGGAGAAACAAACTCAGGAAAAGTGAAAAGAAAACATGCATTTACCAAGCTGGAAAATTAATAAAAATAGCCGAATTTGCGAGCTAAGTGAGCTACAAGCAGTAAGTACAAACATACGCATTTAGCATGGTACTTCGTTAATAAATAACACATTATGTCTTTATATTTTTATGTTTGTTTGTTTTTGTTTTCTTTTATCAAAGCTTGACATATTTTACTAACCAAAAAAAAACCAAACCAAAAAAAAAATCAATCTTTCAAAAACTGTCTGGGGAAATTATAAAAAGAGACAACAAAACATCACTCCATTTCCTAAAATCCGCTTTACATGCAAATATGAAAAAAATAGAAAGAGAGGGCAATATGAGTTGTCCGACTCTGGTAAAACAACAACTGTCAAATGTATAGAGGGCCTCTACCTATCAGGGCGAAATATCGTTTAATCATTTCTCTTTCCGCTTTGGTCCTTTGTGTGTTTCTTGTGGGATATTCATCCAAGTTTAAATTTTCGTTTTTTCCACCGAAGATCTTTTGATCCTTCAAATAAACAAAAATTACAAAAAGTACCACTATAGAACCATAGATTAAGACTATATTATTAAAATAAGACTAACATTTGTGTATTTGGATAGAAAAATGTGGGGCCAAAAATACCCTTGATAAGAAAAGCAGCCAGCGAAGACTATACTCATAAGAAAACTGTTTATAATTAAAGTTTCAACCGGCTGAAATAGACTGGACGATTTATGATATATCATAAAACCAAACCTGTGTTTTGGCTTAGCACTTAGTTTTCGGGTCTAACCATATACTTTCAAAAACCGTTACAATTTGACTGGTTTTTTATTAGGAAACTCAACCTATCCCAAAACTGACCCAAACTAACTTCTTATAATCAGTGGTTTTAGTTGAATCTACCCTTATTATCCTGGGCTAAATTGCATTAATCCTTTCTAACCCTTTTTTCGCTTCTAAAACTTTTATCAATGAGTTTTAGTTATACACATTTTTTGGATTCTGCAGAAAAAAATAGCCCCAGTAATTCAAAGAGGCAAACTATTTAATTATGTTCAAAAATTCAATTTTATCAGTGTTTATAAATGAATTATAATTATAAGGAAATAATATTAGAGGCATGCAGTCTTATTGAAATAATTAAATGTGTACTCTTCTCAAATATAAATCAGTAAGATCTTGATAATTACCTACATTATTTAAGTAATTGCAGGCGCGAATTTGGTTTTAGATAAATATGAGGTGCAGTTTTCGATTTAAAAAACTTAACCAAAGGCAAAAAATTTAGAATCCTAAACAGTCCCCATCAGACCAAGTTTAAAATATGATATGAATATGATATATAATAAAAATACTATATATTTTATGGTTAGATGTTGTTTTACGAGGCAAAAACACAGATTACCGAAACGGTGATCCGTGTCAAGAAGCCGTCCAAATTTAAGAGTCAGGACCACCAGGGCAAATCGTATTCTGGAAATCCTGCCCAAAGAAAAAGTGCTAGAGTGCTGAAATTTTGCACATACACTAATTATATGACCCCCACTTGCGCTACAGAGCTCAATGTGCCAAATCTTAATTTTGGATTTTTTTTAAATAAAGTTTTTTTTCTAAAAAAGCTCCCTGTAGCGCATTTGGAAGTGAAATTTTAGGTTTGTATGCAAAATCTCATTTCTCTAGTATTCTTCATTTGGCTATGATTTCTAAATTGCTATTCTGCACAAAATGGCAACCACTGTTTAAGGTATCTGACACACTGAATTTTGATTTTATTTTCTAGATGTAAAACTTAAATTTTTAAGCAAATTTCTTATTTCAAATTCACTTTTATTTCAACCACAAAAATAAATAAAACCCAGCTAGATTATCAGTTTACTTAACATAATAGTGGGTGGAAACTTTGTGATGAACTCTGGCATGCCTTATTTCTGAAGGTGTCACCAATGTGGCAGACATTTTCAGTGCGACTTTGTTAGTGATGGATAAAATAACCTAAATGTTAATTTTTCAAACAAACGTTATGCTGTATAGTGAGGTTACCTCCTCTTAAGCAGATGTTGCTTTTTTTGCCTATCAAACTTCAGAAAAATGAATGTATAGGAAATTAGAAAAATATAACTAATACTAACACTAATTTTCAGCTAGATCGTGACAAGGGTGCGGTAAGTGCCAATCTTTATAACATTATATCATATTAAAATGTATATTTTGGCACTCGTATCCTTAGTATACTCTGCAATGATAATAACTTTTTAATCTTAATCCTTTCCTAGGACTTTTTTGCATGCCTAAAATTGTAAACCATTAAGCTAAGTGACGCTAATAAACTTAAAAGACCTTTCTAAAAATTTTAAATTATGTTTCTCGTAGTTTTTGGTCTTTTTGGATTGCTTACAGATTTCTTAAAAAATAAAAATGCCTAGAGTTCGCGGTCGCCAACAATTTATTCATTTAAACGACTTCGAGAAAGGACGCATCGTGGGCATGAAAGAGGCTGGTTTTGGTTTACGGGAAATTGCAAGAAGGGTTAATGCCATCCATCAACAGTGTTAAGAGTTTGGAGAAGGTAGACGTCGTGCGGGTTCTGGACGCCCTAGACTATTACACGGTCTTGATTTACGGCATCTCAGACTTCTTGTTCTCAGAAATCGACGGGACAGTATAAGCCTAGTAAGAGATGTTCTAGTTGCAGTTAGAGGACAAGTGTTTTTAAGGATGACAGTTAATCGAAGATTGCTTGGTATGGGGCTGAGGGCTTACCGTCCGCTTTTGGTCCTACCTTTGACCCCATAACATAAGGCTCGCCGCTTGGAGTGGTGCAGAGCTCGGCAAAACTGGAATGACGAATGGAATACGTTTTCTTTAGGCGGCCATGATGGATGCATGAGGGTTATTTCGAGGTGAGAGACGAAATGTGGACTTTGCTGTTGAACGTGATACAGCAAGACAGCAAAGTATCATGCTATATGTTTAGGAAGCAGATCACCTCTAGTCCTCATGAACCTGACTGTTCGGCGATATATCGATGAAGTACTGCAGCCAGTTTTACATCCCTACCTTCAAACTATCCCAAATGCGATCTTTCAACAAGATAATGCCCGACCGCACATTGCTCGTGAAACAATGGACTTCTTACATGAACTTGGCATAGAGACTTTGGGATGGCCAGCAAGATCGCCTAACTTGTCGCCTATCGAACATGTATGAGATATGATAGGGCGCAATCTTAGTCGATTACCACGCCACCCTGGAAACTTAGATGAACTCTGGCATGCCGTAAGGAGGATTTGGATGAGTGTTCCTCAAATGATATAGACCATCTTATTTTATCAATGCCCAATAGAATCAATTACTCAGAGCATCCTAATGTATTAATATATAAATAAATTACTTTAAAAATATTTGTCCTTTCTGGTGTTGCATTTTTTTTGTTCTCCAGTATATCTAATTAACGGGGCTTCATAGAAAAAAAACGAAAAATCAGTTTTGTCCCCGATTAAGCCTAACT
Source organism: Oxystoma pomonae (assembly GCA_963921995.1). NCBI lineage: Eukaryota > Metazoa > Arthropoda > Insecta > Coleoptera > Brentidae > Oxystoma > Oxystoma pomonae. Next base: position 83,592,021 of record OY998166.1, on the reverse strand, counting down.
TGTCATTTTGGCGACCTGCCCCTTTAAACTCGCGAACTTATTTACACTGAACTTACCAAGGTAGTTTGTGTAGCAGTGACATTATTCGGCATGGGTTCTGGAAGACCGTTGGTAACTGGATGGTTTTGAAATCTTTGCGGCGGCGGTATTGTATCTATTCTGAGAGGTATTTTGGTGATTGGCAGCCTACTTTTTGGACTTTTGAGGTTGTTCTTTAAACTACTGGGTGGTGGTTTTTGGCGGTTGGTAGGAGAAACTCTAGAAAAAAAAAGAAGTATAAAAGAGAAATTTTGCGACAATAAAAAACTGTCAAGTGCGTCCGCTCTACTACAAAGTTTTACTTGCCCCTCACTCCTTAAAATGAAAAATATGTTGGTGTTTGTAATATTGATTTTATTTTCAACCCTATAATATGTAACGCATTCATTTCGTATTTTGAAACTTTTACTTTTTTAACTTTTAATGGTTATGATAAATGACATATTTGGAGATTGGTTTACTCATCATATTAAGCACATCAAATTTATCAGTTACTTTGTTTATACGGCCCTCTTAAAGCGCTTTTATATAAGGGCGGTTTGCAAATGTCTTCGTTTAAACAACACTAAAACCGTTTTAAGCACTAAATCAAGTAGTTAGTTTATACGGGACCGTTAAACCGTTTAAATTTCAAACCGTTTTCCTAAAACGCATGTATAAACACTACCTAAACGCTTTAGCTAAAATCGTTTTAAAAACGCGGATTAACGTTTATAAAACCGTTTAAAAGTGCGTATAAACCCTTAAACCGTTTTTGAAGCAAGTGCTGGCAACCGAAAAGTTCAAAATGAGTTCAAGGTCGATTCCGATGTGACACCAGGTATGTACCCACTATACCAACCAGTCGGCTTTTGGTTGCGTCAAGGTTGGCAGCGCCGGGGCATCTGATCCGAAAGCGTTTTTAATTTCAACGTATAAACAGTAGGCGAAATGCGCATTGGCGGTAAAACGCACTAAAACAAAAAAGGTTTGCGGGCCTTATAAACTAAGTGAATGTTATTTTAAAGAGATTTAGGAAATGCGTTTTAAAATACGCTTTAAAACCGATTCTAGACCCAGTATAAACACTTTAAAAACTCTTTAGGGTGTTGCTCCCAACTTAAAGAAATATTCAACCGTGATATGACCGAAAAATCTGTTGTTAAGTTGATTGTTCTATTTGTTTTATTTTTAAACTGAAATTTAATGAACGACGTATAATCCCTCGGAAAAAACGATTTTATTTAAAACCGTCCTCATATAAAACCGGTTTTAGGCGCGTTAAACGTACTAAGTTACTTTATTTATACGGGCCTCTTAAAAAGCTTTTATATAGGGACAGTTTTAAAATTTTGTCGTATAAACATCACTAAAACCGTTTTAAGAACTAAATCGATTTTATTTTAAAGCGATTTAAGAAAGCGGTTTATGGCTTTAAAACCGATTTTAGGGTCACTATAAACACTTTATTAATGCTATAGCCAGTGGCGGTCCCAGCCATTTGAAAAGAGGGAAGGGGGCGGTTTCTATACGAAAAAAAAACACAATAAAAGCATAGCTTTTATGAGGAACATATCAATATATACAAAAAAAACTTAGTAACTACAAGGGTGGATTTGGCCTTAAATCTAGTTTAAATGCGCCAAAAATTTTAGAAAATGACTTTAAAAATACAATCTTTGAGTCAAATTAAACTAAAATCGTAAATGTCAACGTATTATAGCGCCGCAGGCGAAAATTTGAAAGAAAATTGCACTAAAAATGCATTTTTTTATTTAAAATTAAAATAAAATTGTAAATACAATGGTTTCAAAGCGCAGAAGGCGAAAATTTTTAAGAAAGTGACACTACAAATGCCATTGTTCACAATTTATGCCCTACTTTAGATTTTCCCCTGAAATCCGCGCTTGAATAACTACGTATAATTTTTTCAGTTATAAAAAATATAGATTACAAACAAAACCTAATACCTCAATACTTTTTTTTTGAGACCTAAAAAAATTTAAGTTAAATCATTACCTTTTAGATTGAATATCTGAAAAAAAAGTTTGTTTATAGTTTTTTTGGCTAAACCGGTAAAGGACATCAATGACTCGCTCAATGTCAATTTCTGTTGATATGTATCAACGCTAAGCCCGTCAGACGAATTTCCCTCATAGTGTTTTTAAGTACTTATATGTTTAATCTTTTGAGGCTTCTGATTTACTAACAAAAATCCAAGAATGTGTTTATCAACGGAAAAATATCGCCACACTGGTTCATTGCCTCGAAAACGTTATCATTGATTTAAGCTTTTGCCTACTTGTGACCAATATTGTTTCCAAATACTGACTTCTCACAATAAAAGTTCAAGAATTTGTGTTTTGTACTAATAAAACAGTTTTTATAGTATTTGGAAACGACATTAGTTAATTTTGCCCTGATTTTGGCTTCATGTTGTATAAAACTTGGTATGAATATTGTTGAGGTGAAAAATACTTATTCTCGTTGTTGAACCTTGATTTTATGCCCGAAATGATTTTGTCTAAAATATGTTTATAAATTGAAACTCTATAATATTGTTCTGTATTTCTAAATACTGTGGAGGGATTCTAGAATGTCTTTAAAGGAACGTTCTGCAATTTCTCTGCAAAAAAATATTATGTGAGTTCTTCTCTGCTCACCTCATATATAAACCCAACATCTCTTTCGCGCTCAATCATTTCCAGTCCACCTAAAATCCAAGAGCACGAGAAAACTGATCAGTCTTGGCCCAAAATGACAATGGACCTACTACACCAACTACTGGAAATGAAGAAACTTTCACAGCAACTTCCTCCACGGCTAAAGAGGGTTCTACTCCTTTTTTTTGTAATCTTTTCTTATTAAGCAATTAATAGTTGTTGCATAAATATTGTAGTTCAAGGAGTCTTTAAGATTAATGCTGCTGTTGGCAATTATGTCCACATCATCTGCGAAGGCCAATAGTAGGTTGGGTCCTTCCTGGTGGAATATAGCCGTTGGTGTCTCAATCTTGGCTTTCCTGCATATTCAAATGGTTTGTTGATGAGTTAGGGTGAAAGAGAGTCACCCTGCTTAAGACCATTGTTGATACCAAAAAAATCAGAGTAGCTCTGTCGCATCCTTGTCTTGCACCTTGTATCCTCAGTGCACATTTTTACCAGGGATATCAGCTTTTTGGAAAGTCCAGTTCCTGCATTGCTTCCCACAACTTTGCTCTTCATAATCTGTCAAATGCCTTTCTGAAATCAATAAGTTCTGGTAAAGTTCTCTGTAAAATTCCCAGCATTTTTCTATTATTTGTCTAACGGTGAAAATCTGGGCCCGTATTCTTCAATTTCGGGAAAGGGAGTGCTCCCGGGAATTAAAAACGCACCTGATTGGCCGAATTCTCATTTTTTGTCACATTTCTGACAGTTTTGGCACTAATGGCATTAGTTGTGAGCGATTTTCCTCTCCTGGCTTATACGAGGAGAACAAACTGACGGCAAAACGCTCACGAACAAAGTCATTAGTGTCGAAACAGACAGAATAGTGACAGAAAACTGAAATTTTGACCAATCAGGTGCGTTTCTTTCAAAATTGAAGAATACGGGCCCTGGACTATAGTATACCTCTTAGGTCTAAACCCGCACTGGTATTCTCCTCCTTATATGGGTCAATTCTTTCTCGCAGGATACTGGAGAGGACCTTATAGCATTTATTTATCAAAGTTATTCCACGATATTTTGAGCATTTTTTTTTATTTCCTTTTTATGGATGGGGACTCTCATGCCTTTCTTCCATAGATCCGGTAGCATTTCGGTGTTCCAAATGCTTTGGATGAGCTTATGAATGGCCCTATGCAGTGTTTCTCCACTATATTTTATACATTCGGCAGGTATGCCGTCACTACCAGCAGCCTTGTTGTTTTGTAGCTTTTTTATGGCGTTAACTCTTTCTTCATATGTTGAAGCTAGTATCTTTATTTCAGCTATCAATATGCTTATGTGTATAGTATCGGTAGTTACCTCTTCGTTGAGTAATTCACAAAAGTAGTTCTTCCATGTGGTTAGGATCTCTCTTTTGTTGGTTATCAGTTGTCAGTTGTTTGATGATAGGAAGTTTTCGGTTCTGGGTTGGTATTCTGTTTTGTGCTTTGTTTTGTTAGTATTCTTTTATTCTGTTAGTTTGTATTTTCCTCCATTTCTCTTATTATATTTAGATGGTGGTCTCTCTTTTTTCTCTATATCATTCTGCGTGCTTCAGATCTTCGTTGTTTATACTCTTTTATATTAGATGCTGAAGTTGGGTGTTGAAGCATTTTTTCCTAGTCATATTTTGTCTTTCCGTCACTCTACTACAGTCGTCATCAAACTGCTTCCTTCTTTTTTTTTCTCTTTTTGTCGAGCACTTCACTACTAGCCACCCTAGTTACTGTTTCTTGGATGTTCTTTCAAAGCTCGTTTACATTGTAGCCCCATTGCGGTTCTTTCGTTTCTTCAGTAATTGGTTTCTGTTATATTTCCTCTGTTTGTTCTGTCTTGAGTTGTTTCGTATTCCAGCTTATGCTGGCCTTCTTGTTAATGTGCATGTGCATATTTATATATTAACACTTCGTGCAATTTAGTTTTATAACTTGCCAGATGAACCAAAAATACGTAAGTATATACCACTAGGCAAATTAGTCTTTTATTTTTATTGCTGTTAAGTACCCGATTGGTCTTTAGGATTTAATGAATTCGGTAACTGTGATTTTTGCCTTCAAATAAAGTTTCGAACAAAGTTTCTCGTCTTATAAATACCTTCTAAATTCCACGAAGATAAGCAATTTATATCCAAAAAATACGTGGAATTTTTTAAAAAATGGTCAAGGAAAACCTGAAAGAAAGGGAATTTGGAAATCAGAATTTGGTGGAAACCTTGCGTTATGAGGCCTGTTGCCAGTCTCACATCCTTCCTGCCTAGGTGGAGCAAGAACTTTGTTTTTTTGGCGCTCACCTCACCAATCAGGAGTTTGACCTGCCTCATGCCCTGTGTGCTATTCCAGAGCTCCTCAGAGCGCCTGTCTAAGTCACTTTTCAGGGCCGTTATTACTTGGCATGCCGGAATACATTGTATGGCTTCCGGACCTTCCGGGTCGGTTGATGATCCTCGTCTAGCCAATCTATCGGCCTCTTCATTTCCCGGTACACCTTCATGTCCCGGGACCCAGAGGAGATTGAATTTGTTGTGCCTTTCCATAGTTGTCAAGACACGTTTGCACTCCAATACAAGGGCAGAGTTAACCCGGTCCAACCTCATAGCAGACAGTGCAGCTCTACTATCTGAGCCATGTAATGTGCCCCCATCCTTATACATATAAAACCGGTTTTAGGCACGTATAAACGCAGGGATAGAGTCGCGTCACACTACTTGTCCAAAAACAGATTGCGAAAAAAACTGCTTGCTTTGGCAAAAACCAAACGATACCATAATTTCGACAGGTAAGTGCAAATTTTTTTGTTGCAAAATTTTGTTACAAAAACTCAAAAAACTATACCTATTCTAATGACCTGAAGTTTAACTTCCGTTAAAAACAAGATTAATTTAATAGCGTAGATATACAAAAAGCTGAAATAAACAAGAAAAATGAAAAATGGCGCATTGGAGAAGCCAAAAAATTCCACGTGTGCAAAGGCAACAAATATATCAACGCCATTTTGAGCACAACGTATTTTTAAAATTTTTGGACTAGTCTAACTGCTTAATTGGCAGCGCTTTTTTAACACCTAAAAATTTTTACTACAGTTATTTTTAGATTTATTTAACAAGGTGACAAAACATTTTTATTTTTTTTTAACTTAACTTTTTGGACAAATAAACTTAAGTTAAATGTATCGCCTGTGTTTTGTGAGGAGAGGCTATCCTTTCCAAACTTGAATTTTATTCTTTTAGTTAGCCTAATGTAAACAATATCCGGATATCTTTTTTATTTTTATTTAATATGATTACCTGTATAGGTAAAATTTTGTATGTTAGCAAAATTACTTTGAGAAGAAATGAAAGTGACAGATAGCGTTCTTATAAAATACAGTGAGAAAAAAATTCATAGTGAAATAATGTCACTCAAAGTAATTTCTTTTAATATAAATATTATTTCACTCACATAGGTAACAAAGTAGCTATCAACCTCTGCGCTTCCTCTGGAGGTGGGGGAAAATCATCGGGGTGGCCAGGATGCATCGCAGGGCTGTTGTGTTCATTGGCTGGCGCCTCCGCCACTGGTTTAAAGGCCAAATTAAATTTTGCTTGTTTTTTGCCGTTCATGGACATATAACTGAAAAAAATTATAAAATTTTATAGAATGTTTCTAACCTTTACAGTCCGCATTGTAATAAAATTTGCCGCCTACAGAAATATTGTTCTTAACTCATAAACTTTTAATTGGTTTCTGAAATTTTTGAGTTTATGAAAAACAATAAATATTATTATGACCGACATTAAATTTTCAGTTTAAAATATAATTTTAATATTTATACCTCGATTTATAAAATAAACATATGTTCACGCATGGACGGTTTTTTAAGTAAAATTACTGAAAAACTGTTTGTAGTACGTTTTAGACTCATCGACGTACCAACTATATATATCAATGTTTATACCATACCAATAAGCAAACCAGCTGAAGGGTCAGAAAAACCCTAAACTCTACATTGCTGTAGGAAATAAATGAATCAATCAAAACGACCAAAAAGCTACATTATTTTAGTATCAGCCACACAACCTAGAAAGCTTACCCGTCATCCTCAGATTGATGATCGACTGACGGGCTTTCGTCATCAGGTGTAGAAGAGCTGTGCGTCCGTTGCTGCCGTAACGATGGAGTGGAGGCACAGTGGCTGACTTGCTGGTGAACCTAAAATATAAATATTTGTCGTCAGTCAAATCTCGGAGGAGGGACAAAATTACACTACAAATGCAATTTTTGACACAAAGTTAAGTATAATGAAAAATATCGTTATTTGACAAACGAACAAAAATAAAGTTATTTCGGTTTATTTTCCCAACTATTTCTACGCTTACGCATAAAGCAATATATTCAGTATCTCCTTAATAAAAACTTAGATTGATAGAAGTAGATATAAACCAAATAAAGATAACTACGAAAATTGTTATTAAACAAAAGGCGTTCTTATTACCGCCAAATTACATTAATTTTGTGCTTTGCTTTATAGTTTAGGCAGTAGAGGTTTTTTGCTTGCAAAAGGTGGGGAATAAACAATTTTGAAATATGATATAGACGGATAGACTCTAATAAAAAATCCAAGTTTTCGACTTTAAGGGGGCGCCGCTTTCGCTGCCATCTTGAATTATATAAATGCTCTAAAATGTGTAACAAAAATAAATTTGCAAAACAAAGGAGAAAGTTCAAGATCGCGGATGGTTTCGAAACTGTTTGGGTCACCAGGCCATAAACCAAAAATCTACTGCGCATGCACTTACAAATCCATGCCTGGCGTCGTAGTGACCTTACGATAATTTAATGACACTTTCACTGCTGACTCAATCGACGCGCCTGCCCGTTTTTCCAGGCCAACTTGATTGGGAGAGTTATTATCGGTACGCATTTTTCTCGGAAAAGGCAAGGTTAGGGCCGTTATAGTATCTCATAGTTATTTGGTCGCACCTGTGTAATAACAGATAACGTCATCTCTCTCAAATCAAATAGCGCAACTGTCTCTCTTCAAGCCGATCTGGTCTGATCGTCAGGCTGAACTGATAGAAACAAACTGTACAAGTGCGAGAGAGATAAAAGTACATGACATGACCTCTTTAAATCGCGAATTTTGAATTTATTTCCAACATTTCAGCAAAATGCTCGTTTCTCCTCGATAAAATAGTCACTTTTTTTAATCTGCATCTTTTTCCAGTTTCCCAAAATTTTCGTTTTTATTAGCATTATATCTTATCGAAAATCGCTTTGTTTACCCTACACCCACCATTTTTAAAAGGTCATCACGTAATTAATGGCTGACTTTGACAATTTAGTATACAGCCCTATATGTGCGACACTAAAAACAAAGTAAATACGAATTCAAAATCGTTTGACATAAATCATATTTGCATATTGACTATCGATGGGTAGTCTATAAAAAAAAGAAAAACAAAAAAATTTACAAAAAGACAGTTAATTTTAATATTGTTCGACACTATAAACAAAGTAAATACAAATTTAAAGTCATTTGACTTAAATCATATTGCATATTGAACTTCGATCTGTGGTTCATAAAAAAAAGAAAAAGAAACACAAAGGCCCGTTTGTTCAATGCCGGTTTAAACTCGCTTTGCAATTTATTTACTTTAAGTTTTTGGAAGAGTTTTTCCATCTTGGTTGAGCATTAAACCGAGTTTGGAGGCTGGTTTAAACTCAATTTTTCCAAACGCCCAAATTCGTAGATTTAAACCAAGTTGTAAATACAAAAATAATGTTTTATAGAAAAATTAAGTGTAGAAATCAATTGTTTATGCTTTCATTACGCGAAAAAGCGCATATTTTGCCTAAATTTATGAGTTATAATAATATTTTTTGCACTCCAGGGACTAAAAACGTATTTTATTCCTTCATTTTAGGGACTAAAATGGTACTTTTTATCCCCGGGACTAAAATATTTTAGTCCCGCTCCTTATTATCAGTCTATATAAATTAACTTTTCACTCATTCAATCACTGAATAATGAGACCAAACTGTTGAAGCCTTGAGGTTTTTGGCAAGATGAAAGAAATATGCCAGAAGCACTTTTTCCTGTGTTACATCAGCAACATCTTGAGATTGACACAAATGAAAGAAAATGGTTGTACTGTTTTTCGTATATTTTTTGTGATTTGGCGGGCAGCAGCGGCAATGCATGTCATTGCCTCTGCTGCAGCTTCGTCGATGTCCATTTTTTCCACTTTTGAATACACTCGCAAAAATCTTGACAGCTATAGGCTTTGTTTGTATCTTACCATTTGTTTTCTAGTACCTTGGCTACACCAGAGACCTCTTATCCAACGAGATGCGACAGTCAGCAAGCCGTTTTTTATGCGCATGATCGGGTCTGCGGGTCTAAGCTCGTTAATTTATTGGTCTGAGTAGGACGAGGGATTTTCACATTTTTCGCATTTTGTTGGTGTGCGCTTTTTCGTTAGAGTTTTTCTATTTTTGACATCGTTCTTGCCATATTTTGGTTTTGATTTATCAGTATTTTGCTGAATCATGCTGGGCACTTGGTGTGTTCATCGCGGCTGTGTGCCAAAAACTGGTATGGGCATCAGTTTTTTCTCTTTTCCTAGAGATACAAAACGGTAAGTATAGGTACACATATTTTTTTAAGCTCTTTTACATATTTAGATGCCTAATTACTTATAATAATATCGTCGTTGACACTCTAAAACCAGCTATGTGCATTTTTATTAATTTTACAGGAACGAGAAAATTTATTGCTCTGATAGTTTGAAAAACTAATAAGAAATATATAAAATAAGTTTTAGGCAACCTAATGAGTACATTAAAGTAAGCTTTGACTTTACTAAATGCAAATTAACTCAGAGATCATTACTTATTTTGTGTTTTCAAGTTATATTTTTCTATCACATTAAATACCTATAGCTTTCAAGATGCCATTATGCTATACTAAAAAAAATTCAAATCCATCAATATTTTGGTAAGTAAAAAGTTGAAATTTTTGACTTTCTGATTAATAACGTGTTTTCAATTGTATTTTTGTGCCACATTAAATACCATAGCTGTCGAGACGCCATTACTCTGCTGTACCCTTAAAAATATAAATCCGTAAATATTTTGGTAATCAGTCGAAATTTTTGACTTTTAAAAACTAATTACCAAAAACCATTAAAATCACAAATTTTTCCAGCGCATGTATTTCCAAACTAGAAAACGTTTTTAATGAAAATGAACGAATTCGAACACCCCTGCAGCAATTTTCCAAAAAATTTGTTAGATTAAAAGATTTTTATACCGTTAAATATAACAATAGCGATATTAAATCAAATAAAAAAATAGAAAAATACGAATTTTATCTCAACTGTAAAAAATGTATATTTGGTATTTGTACAATTTATTTAAATTATTTTATACAAAAAAATATTTTTATTAATATTTAAAAATACTTAATTATCGTTAATTTTTTATTTTCTTTTTAATAATGATAATAATACACCGAATTTAAAAAATTACTTGAAATTTATTTGACATATCTTTCTGTTCTCCTTCTCCAAGAAATCCGTTTGCTTTTGCAAAAAATTAAACCGATGAACTAAATCTGACGAGCCAGTCGGAGCGGGTCTAACACTCATTTACAGCGATTGCTACAAAAAACGGGACCCCCAACTTCAAAGGTGCCGACGCCGACTGTCGCATCTCGTTGGATAAGAGATCTCTGACTACACCCTGGCAACTAAGTATTATCAGATAAATATGAATTGACTTGACGTCAGAGGGTGAATGGTAGTTTGGTTGTCACATTTTTATAGGCCAGTATAATGAAGATCTCCTTTTTTTAATTAATAAAAATTTAATAAAAACGGTGCCCAAAAGTGCAAAAACTAGTATATATACCATGTGACTAAAGTGCCTTTTTATCCCTCAGCGAATTGTAGCCCTCCCTCCGCTCGGGCTACAAACATTTCGCCTCGGGACAAAAAGTACCACTTTAGTCCCTAGGTATATAATGTACTATTTTTAAATTGGTAAATTTTGACAAGTGAACTGGATACCGCACACAGCTGATTTTGGTTTGTGTTTGGTTGTGAAAACAAATCATTTTTTAATTTTCGTATTTGCTTTTTAATGTAGAAGCATATCAAAAAATAGAAAAGTCAGAATTTTATCTCACCTGTAAAAAATGTATATTTGGTATTTATACAATTTATTTAAATTATTTTATACAAAAAAATATTTTTATTAATATTTAAAAATACTTAATTATCGTTAATTTGTTATTTTCTTTTTAATAATGATAATAATACACCGAATTTAAAAAATTACTTGAAATTTATTTGACATATCTTTCTGTTCTCCTTCTCCAAGAAATCCGTTTGCTTTTGCAAAAAATTAAACCGATGGACTAAATCTGACGAGCCAGTCGGAGCGGGTCTAACACTCATTTACAGCGATTGCTACAAAAAACGGGACCCCCAACTTCAAAGGTGCCGACGCCGACTGTCGCATCTCGTTGGATAAGAGATCTCTGGCTACACCCTGGCAACTAAGTATTATCAGATAAATATGAATTGACTTGACGTCAGAGGGTGAATGGTAGTTTGGTTGTCACATTTTTATAGGCCAGTATAATGAAGATCTCCTTTTTTTAATTAATAAAAATTTAATAAAAACGGTGCCCAAAAGTGCAAAAACTAGTATATATACCATGTGACTAAAGTGCCTTTTTATCCCTCAGCGAATTGTAGCCCTCCCTCCGCTCGGGCTACAAACATTTCGCCTCGGGACAAAAAGTACCACTTTAGTCCCTAGGTATATAATGTACTATTTTTAAATTGGTAAATTTTGACAAGTGAACTGGATACCGCACACAGCTGATTTTGGTTTGTGTTTGGTTGTGAAAACAAATCATTTTTTAATTTTCGTATTTGCTTTTTAATGTAGAAGCATATCAAAAAATAGAAAAGTCAGAATTTTATCTCACCTGTAAAAAATGTATATTTGGTATTTATACAATTTATTTAAATTATTTTATACAAAAAAATATTTTTATTAATATTTAAAAATACTTAATTATCGTTAATTTGTTATTTTCTTTTTAATAATGATAATAATACACCGAATTTAAAAAATTACTTGAAATTTATTTGACATATCTTTCTGTTCTCCTTCTCCAAGAAATCCGTTTGCTTTTGCAAAAAATTAAACCGATGGACTAAATCTGACGAGCCAGTCGGAGCGGGTCTAACACTCATTTACAGCGATTGCTACAAAAAACGGGACCCCCAACTTCAAAGGTGCCGACGCCGACTGTCGCATCTCGTTGGATAAGAGATCTCTGGCTACACCCTGGCAACTAAGTATTATCAGATAAATATGAATTGACTTGACGTCAGAGGGTGAATGGTAGTTTGGTTGTCACATTTTTATAGGCCAGTATAATGAAGATCTCCTTTTTTTAATTAATAAAAATTTAATAAAAAGGGTGCCCAAAAGTGCAAAAACTAGTATATATACCATGTGACTAAAGTGCCTTTTTATCCCTCAGCGAATTGTAGCCCTCCCTCCGCTCGGGCTACAAACATTTCGCCTCGGGACAAAAAGTACCACTTTAGTCCCTAGGTATATATTCTACTATTTTTAAATTGGTAAATTTTGACCTGTGAACTGGATACCGCACACAGCTGATTTTGGTTTGTGTTTGGTTGTGAAAACAAATCATTTTTTAATTTTCGTATTTGCTTTTTAATGTAGAAGCATCTCCTCGTTTCCTCTTTTTTTTGCTGGCGATTGATCCTGTCTCTTTGCACTCTAGTATAACTTTTAAACGTTTTCGCTTTTTGAGAAAAGTTTGGTCACGCTATTCTGGCCATTTTTTTTTTGATAAAAACGTCCAAAACAACACGAAAAAACACTCACTCAAAAATCCGTAAAACTCTCATCAAAAGTCAAAGTAATATTTTACCAAAATGTTGTTCCAGTTGTAAAAAAAGACAGTTAATTTTAATATTGTGGGACACTAAAAACAAAGTAAATACCTCATTGCTTATTGAACTTCGATGTGTGGTCTATAAAAAAAAGAAAAAGAAACACAAAGAAATGTACAAAAAGACAGTTAAGTGTACTTGAATTGAACATCGCAATAGATTTTATAGACTTTTTATTAAGTTGTACGGCATTTGCTTTCTCAAGACAGACATTTATAGCCAATTGCACCAACTTACTGTTTGAGGCCAGCCTTAGAACTTTCTGCTTCAAACGCAAAAAAGTAAGTTAAGATTTATAAGTATTTTTAGTTTCATTTTAAGCAATTTGTTGTTAATACAAGGTTTTTGGATCGTTTTTTACAGTGTGCTATGGCTAGCGATTTGCCATAATTGTTATTTTTCCTACCTTCGGGCATAAAAGTAGTTTTTACGAAAGTTACATTTTCCGCCATGCATTGCATTATGTTTGGATATTAGTTTCATAGGAACAACATTGCAACAATAAAATACTCTTTGGAAACCAACTAGTAAATAAAATAAATAAATAAAAAGGCCTTTATTTTAACCTCGGCTATTCACTTAAGTACAAATTACAATAATAATAAATTCAAAAAAAAAACATTTAAAAAAAAAGGAGATAATCTAGTAAAAGTAATAAAATTACCTATATAGAGCAGATAACACTAATATTAAAAAATAAAAAAATTAAACCGAAATATGGATTAATTTTTAGAAAGAAAGAAAGAAATATTATTTTGATTAAGATATTAAAATAAATAAATAATAAACTATAAACAGCAGAGCAATAGATGCAAAATAATTTGGAAAAACAAAATTTATTGAAGTTTTTCTACGCAAGAGGAAAATGATTGTACATAACATGAGCATAAAGTGCCTTTATTATTATTATTTATTATTATTACAATAAAGAAGATACAAATTATTTTGCAAAATTAGCCAATATTTGATCTATTTTCGGACTAGCATATTAATACTACTTATGAAAAATTTTTAAAAGGTAAAAAAATGAGGATATGTATTGCTCAGAACGGGAACACCTCTCCTTATTAGGTAAAAATTCCTTTAGGACTGGTTTAGTGAATCTTAAATGCTGCTTGGGAGAGTAGCACCAGGGTAGCATCTAAGGTCTAGGTAATGAACAAGGCCTCGACCCATAGGTAAATGGGTACTCTGGCAACGGACAAGTGTCCACCAGTATCGTCATCTCTCTAAAAACCTCTGAGATCAAAGAACAAAGGTAGAGGGGGTAAGACCCACCCTTGAGGGTCTTTATACCTAGCGGTTTCTGATGGCTATACAGGGTGATTCACGACGAATGGGACATAGTCAAACCATAGGCATTGTGAACTAAGCCTATTCCATATCTGGTAATAAAATTTACCTGGTGGCGTTGTTAACGGATATACAGGGTGATTTATCAAAATATGTGATAAGTGTTCAATTTAATATCGCGAAAACTGTGCAACCAAAAATTATGAAATTTTGCATGCTAATTATAATCTCGAAGTTCAATAAATATGTTTTTAAAAATTTGGTATTTTCAGGTCCGAACTTAGTTTTTCTCTCACTTTTAAATCTCACTTAAAAACAACACCCTGTAACTTACAATAAGTAAATTTTCTCATTTTCTTTAAAAGGTCTAGGATTAGTATTAATTACTAAAGAAAAAAAAATAAAGCGCAACTTTTTGTTTTTGCTATTAAAAAAATTGTTTTTTTAAAAATGTGTAAATTTGCCCGATTCCTTTACATAACATAGATTTAACAGCATCATTTTAAATGCAAATCATCAAATTGACAAAAAAAATTTTTAATAAAGTTTGAGTATTTTTTTTACAAAAAGCAAATAAGATGCAGGTCCGGATTTATGATTTTATTTAATTATTATCTTTCGGTACATAATATTACAGCATCACTTCAGACTTTTTTTTACTTTTGAAAAAAATTAAAATATATTTAAATTTAAAAATAAAATAAATTATTTTTTTTTAACTTAAAAAAAAAATAAAAATTTAAATTTTTTCTTTTGAAAATCTGTTACTTTTTTAATTGCTCTTACACTTCTTCAGGCATCCTAATGAATCATCAGGTCAATGTATTCATCAATCTGGGGTGCAATCAGCAGATAATATCCAGAGCGTTCTTTTGGAATCGGCTCCTTTTTTTTTCTTTGTGCAAAAAGATACTTAAATTTTACAAACAATAATCCTTCTTCATAATTTGCGTTACAATATGGAGATGTGTGTGTGTAAATGAAGATGTAAAGGTTTGTAGATATCGAAAGACAATAAATAAATAAAATAATAAATCCGGACCTGGATTTTTTTTGCTGTTTGTAAAAAAAGTACCTAAACTTTATTAAAATAACCCATTTTTTAAATTGCGGACCTGAAAACTTATTGATCTTCAGGAGTGTAATTAGTGTAGTTTTTGAGATATTAAAATGAACAGTTTTCGCATATTTTGATAACTGTACACCCTGTATATCCGTTAAAGACGCCACCAGGTAAAATATATTACCAGATATGGAATGGGCTTAGTTCATAGTGCCCGTGGCCTGTCCCATTCGTCGTGAATCTCTGAGGCGCAGTTGTATGTGCGTGGAATAAGAAGTTACCAAAGTTTCTGGCCTGGAAATCTGATGGGTACGGGCCCCAGATGGGCGCCCTACGAGCAGGATTGGTACGAGCAAGGGTGCTAATTACCACTACACTATGCATTTATTCAAACCTAAACTGTTTTAATTTATCCCTAAACCAAGAAAGGACCCCGCTCACCTAGCATTGCCACTGGGTTTCGGTTGAAATGGGCTGAGCGTTTGATATGTTGTAGATGGGTTCTCCCTGATCAACGTTTAAATGAACGTATTTTTGATCCGAAACACGGTTTCAGAGATATAGGTGTTGAAAGTTGGAGGTTTTAGATTTTAGGGATTTTTCACTTTTTTGCCCATTTTGTTGAATTCGAGTACCTAACTTGCTACCTCCACTACACCAGTTTTTAGGTAGAGAACCAGGCTATTGAATGCAGTTTAAAAAATTGACATATTTCGTTTACGTCACTCTCAGTGGCGGCACAAACTTGAAAACCGTAAAAAACTTTTTTTTCAAAATGCAATTTTTTGTAAAATCGCTGATTAAAAAAGAACAAACGGTGAAATATTTTTTATACGTATAAGCCCACCACACTTTGTGAAAAACGTCCGTGAACCTGAAAAATGCTCGGGTTATTATCCCCATTTCTACTATGTATATGTGTATGCCATGCTAGAAACCAGAAGGCTCAGATGATTTTGACAAAAGTGGTACCGCTGGAGTGCTCTGAGTCTCAGAGGTACTATATGCAATATACTGTTCAAGAAGAAAATCAATACGACGGATGCGAGCCGCCATTCTGTCATTTTTACGTCCCTAGCGCAAACGGCTAGGGGAGATATTGTTTTGAAAATCGGTTGAATAGTGTTCGAGATATTTGCTGTCAAACTTACCATGAGCAAATAAAAAATGCTTTTTTGAGCATGATATCTTCAGATATTAATTTTTTCCTCGGACACGTCGATTTTGTTTGCGAGGGGGACACTTTGTCGTCGGGGGTGATATAAGGTACATGTACATTACTCATTTCTTAAGGAGGTGACCTAGGCTGAGAAGGGGGCGCTGGTGAGTTTATTTGGGCGGAAAGGGATTATACACCTTGCATTACATATTTTTAAGCGGGTCGTCTGGGTTGGGGAAAGGAGGGGGTAGGAGAGGGGGGTCCGAACCAGGAGAAATGGTATTGGGTGATCACTCTAAAGAAACCAAAGAAAAAACATTTATATTATCACCTGACTTAGGATTTTTGTAAGTTATATCTCAAAAGTATAAAAAAATGACAGAATGAAGGCTCGCATCCGCAATATTGATTTTCTTCTTGAACAATATATGGCATATAATACCTCTGAGAGACAGAGCACTCCAGCGGTACCACTTTTGTCAAAATCGGCTGAACCTTCTGGTCTCTAGCATAGCATACACATATACATAGTTGAAATGGGGACAATAACCCGAGTATTTTCCAGGTTCCTAATGTAGCTTATCTTTTTTTTTCTCTGAAGATTTCTCTATAACATATCAAAGAATAAAAAATATGTTGTTCAAGTTTGTGCCGCCACTGAGAGTGACGTAAATGAAAAATGTCAATTTTTTTCAACTACATTCAATAGCCTGGTTCTCTACCTAAAAACTAGTATACTGGAAGTAGCAAGTTAGCTACTCGAATACAACAAAATAGGCAAAAAATTGATTTTAGTGAAAAATCCCTAAAATCTGAAACTTTCAACACCTATATCTCTGAAACCGGATCAAACAGAGGTCCATTAAAACGTTGATCAGGGAGAACAGATCTACAAGATATCAAACGCCCCCCAGCTTTGTGTAAATCCTGAAATGGGCCAAATTTTTTTAAAAACATCCTGACTGGGAGTTTTCTCCACAGTACAACGTTGAGTTTTATTTTATTAGTTACTTACCTGATAATAATAATAATATCACTTCAATCAATTTTATCATTACAAACATAACTAAAATGCCAACTAATCAACGCTTCTAAAATTTAATTATATAATTAAATTAATTAGGTATTTATTATTATCACGATTACAGCTTTTAAATGCTCTATATATTTAGTTAAACCTCTTATTTGGTTATTCAATTGTTATAATTTGTTGGTGTTTTTAATTGTTTTAATATGGAGATATTACATGCTTCATGATACGATTAAATGCTAGTAGTTAATAACGAAATATTTACATAAATAAATTAGAAAATAAAATACACAGGTATTTAATATTCAATTAATTCAAGTTCAATCGGCGCCGGTGCCGTGGTTCAAACACATTTTACATATTGTGAAAATATCTTGAAAACCAAACAGATTTTATGAAATATTTCCAAAGTCCGCTTATTAATAGTTTTTTTAATTGGTAAGAGAGCTATCATGCTATAATGTTTTTCACATGTCATACCCACACACCAAAAATTTAAAGTCGGTTTTAAATCGGTTTAGTTTTGAAATTGTATACACACAGACAAAAAAATACCTAGGCAGACTAAAATAGATGCTATCAACCTTTTGAGACCAAAATAGGCTATTTCTGATTAAAATAACAAAAAAAGTCAAATTTTTACGTTTGTGGTAATAAAGAGCAACTTGCTTAAGTCTTTATTGTTTTCACAGAAATAAATACAATTCTAAAAACAAGTATAGTCGGATTTTTCGATGAGCGGAGTGACGTCATTTTCTTGGATCTCTGTTTGATACATTGTTTTAGACAGCGACAATAAATATACCAAAAAAAGGCATGTCGTTGATTGTTTTAACTTTTACTTCAAAATTTCTATGACATTATTGTCACAATTTCGAAGTTGTCATTTTTATAATGTAAACATTTCCAAAAAGGAAAGCGAAGCGATTTAGTGTGCAAAATTAATTAATAATGTTAAATTTATTCGCGTTCTTTGAGTTTAAAAAAGACAAATACATGCGGGATTCTCCCTGGATATTGGAGATATGAGAATAACAAGAATTTGCTGTGTTTAAAACTTTTCTTATTTATTATAAAAGTGAAATTTTGGCATTTTAAGGTAGGTACTATTTATAAGTTAAAAGAATATCCATAAACAATGGTTAATTTAATAAGAACCCTTTGTTTTTAACTTTATTCATTTTTTGTAAATAAAAACGTTTCTATTGGTACCCTTAATTTATCAACAAATCAAGATTTTAAATAAAGACCAGTGTCCTTATTAATTCATGATAGATTTCAAAACATCATTAACAAATAATTTGGTATGCTAATTGTTGACAAAAAAGAAATACGTTTTTAGAGATTAAAATGACGTCAGTCCACTTAACAAAAAATCTGACTATAGTTGGTTTGTCTGAGATTGATTAAAAATAATACAAAAACAAAAAGAAAAAAAATAATCCGCGTTTGTAGTAATCACAGTATTAGAAAGGAGCTATTTTTTTAAAACGAGGATAGTATTATGTGTTGTTGTTACGTGAGACATGACTTTAGGCTTGCAAGTAGCTAGGAAAAAAATAGGCGTCTGGATAAAAAAAGAAAATTTTTGTTACCGAAAATTAGAAGTAATTTTTTATTTTATATTTATTCCTAAATTATCAATTGTTGATCACCTGGTTTTTATATTGCAAAAACAGTAAAGTTTGGGAAAAATTCCAGTCGGGACTCACAAAGACATTTAGTCCAATTTCCAAAATATATTTTTTTAAAATAATTAATGGATTTACTTAGAACGTCCCTCGTACATCCCACACATACACATACTTATGAACTAAATAAACATATTCTGAAATTCCATTGATTGGAGGACACTTCAAATTGCTTATTCAATTGCCTGTAAAAAATAAATAATTAACAAATTTTTTCCAAAAACAGACCGGTGTGCCATTTGAAAAATTCGGTTAAGAAATAAAAAAGATATTCATTTTTCAACTGACCAGGTTTTGCAACAACTTTGCAAAACAGTAGCCCTCCACTCAAGATACAAGCAACATTTGATTGATAATAATAGGGGGGCAGCTTCCAACACAGTTAGCATAAAATGCATCTTTAAGAAAAAAAATATATAAACTTTGAACTTAAAATAAAAATCTTTGATGTAGCTATTTTTTTTGAGAGGATATTTTTGGGGGCAATCCTAATTTTCTTGTACCATCTCCTGTTTATGATCCCAAATTTTTAATGCTTATAATATTTGTTTTTTAAAGAATTCTCATATCAAAGGGTTCGCATATCTATTTTTCGAGATATCTGCAGTCAAAGTCTTAAAATTTCAATTTTTGAAAGCGATTATCTCACAAACTAACTAAGATACTGGTTGTCATTTGAAATGATTTTTTTAAAAGAATCTACAAATAGTAACATTTTTTAAATTAAGCGTTTGTATCAACACCTTTTAATAAATGACGTCAAAATGACCAAAAATGAATAAAGTGCATATTTAAATGTGTAATCGCCCAAATGGTACCGTTTCTGAATTCTCCTTAAAAAATCCTTTAACATGTAAACCAAAATCCTAGGGTACCTTATTTAATTTGTGAGATAATCGCTTTTATCGCTTTTAAGCAAATTTTATGAGGATTTCAAGTTTTGTATAAAAAACAGGAGATCGCACAAAAAAATTAGGAATGCCCCAAAAATGCCTTCTCAAAAAATAGCTACGTCAAAGATTCTAATTTTTCTATTTAATTACAGCTGGGGATATTTTTATCTCAAAAATATATAGTTCAAAGTTTCTGTATTTTTTTTTCTTGAATATATAAGGGAGAGCAGGAATGAAGTTCAAAAGTCAATTTTTTTAATAAACGTGCCGATTTTTTATGCCTAGTTAGTTGGATTTTGTAAAAACCACGTACAATAAAACGTATTTTTCACTTCCTACACACGCGAGGTGTTTATTTAAAATTGCCTTTTAATTTCACAGTTATTAATTAAATACTTTTAAAGCATGCATATCAAACCATGCAAAACGAATAAACTTAAAATTAGGCAAAACCCTCTCGAATAAATCTTATTACATAGAAAAAAACCTATGAGAACTTTACCTACGTAAAACTGAGAAATAACCCTCCAAGGGTGTGTCCAGATTTAAAAGTCAAAAGAGACGTTTGTCTAGCGAATTACGACATGGAAAAATCGGCCTGCTGACTGTATTGTTTATAAAAGCCTCTTAAAGCGCTTTTATTTAAAACTGTTCTCATATAAAAGCAGTTTTAGATGTGTATAAACATAGTCATTGTAAGAACTCCGTTAAGCAATAAAACTCCTTGAGCAAGGTAGGCACATCTTCTCCACTAAAAAGCCAGTTAACTCATTTTTGATTTAGTATCCTTTAGCCTACTATAGCGGTCCTATTGAAACCGAACTGACAGTTTTACATGTCAATTTGGTGTCTGAAGTGGTAGGAGTTAACTGTCTTTTTAGTAGAGAACGGTGTTGGTAGGCAGTGTATCGCAAACAATAAATTATATTTTATGCATGTACTTATATACCTTTTTGATGACATTTTCATTGGGCGTATGTAAACTACTATTTTAAATTATTGGTAACACTGGTAGCGCTGGAAAGACCCTTTAAGTACATATAGTAAAAATTAATTCAAAACAATGATTGTAAAATTTAAATTTGTTGTAACTATGGGTACAAAAATGTGGTAACCATCGTTACCACATAATTCTTTTTGCAAAATGTACTATTTTCGCACTAGTGTTACAACAAAACATAAAAATTTATATTTCTGTTTTTTGTAGTAATTTTGGCAATTGTAATTAATAATTAGATCTTTGACCTACTAACGGGTGTTTTTATTTATTGTGGGATGTATACGTGCAGAAAGGACCTAACACCATTGAAAATCTTTCAGTCGAGTCTACAAGAAACTGCAGTAGTAATTACCAGGGAAAATTTTTGTAGTCCGAGCTAGTTGGCTGTAAAGGGTGTTCATTTATAGACACACCCCCCCTTGAGTAGTAGTAGTAGTAGTAGTAGTAGTAGTAGTAGTATAGGGGCGGTCGTGGGCCTGGCAATTAGGCCTCTTCATGGGCCCTTTCTGCCATACCCCGTTCCTTACCCCTTACTTCCGCTGCAACTCTCCCTCCGGGCCTCCCTGTCTTCTTTACGAAGTTCAGTATGTTTATCTATGTGCTATCAAGTGCTGCGCCGATTCCTCTTCGAGCCCGCAAGCGGGACACACGGGATCTCCTGCTGCTCTTATTTGCGTCAGATGTTTGTTCAGCCAATTATGCCCAATCAGCATCCCTGTCAGCAGTCCAATGTCCTTTCGGGTCTTGCCTAAGAGCCATTTAGTTGTGGCTACATTCGAACCATCCACGAATAGCTTGGACTGTCTGCACTTTGACTCTTGCCCCCAGGTCGTCTTCAGTTCATTGTTCGCCGATTTGTTAAGCTCACTCTTTACTTGTTTCTTTGTTATTCCCAGAAGAGGTTCCGGTCTAATGTATTGGGTTTCGGCTTCTAGTATGGCAAGTTCCTCCGCTTTCTCGTTGCCTGATACGAGAACACTCCCCTTTAAGTTTTTTATTATTTGTCGCACACTATTTCTTTTAAGGTTTAAAGTTAACAACCATAAACTTTTTTAAATAATTTTTTTAGTTATTCCCAAACTGCCTTTAAAAAAAATAACTATCGTTACAAACAGGGATTAGCTTATTTATAAGAAATAACATAAAGCAAAAGAGAAATAAAGAATACCCATCGAATTAATGTCATCACTTAAAACCAAATCGAATCTAAAAATTAAATAAAAATAAATTAGCTGATTCTTAAATTTCGTAGGAAAGGTCGTACGGGAACGTTCACGTCCTTCATTTTTCGATTATGAAGAAAGCTTAGAAGCTGCGAAGCTTGTACGGTGCACGCGCAAAGCTGACGAAACTATGTTCATAATATGTATAAAAAAATATTAAAAAAACTCGACATTTCAGGTACAAATAATTTAAAGAATCCCGCACGGATAACATGGGAAAGTGGACTTCCGTAAAAGTTGAGCATATTCAGATATTTTGAAGCTATGGGTCCTTGGATTAAAATAGTGAAATTATTAGGAGATCTTATGTCTGTGATAGAAGATACGGGCCGTCAAAGACGTATGTCTGAAAATGCAACTAATTCCATTTTTTCCTTGTAACTACAAAAGTTTTTAATCAACTTTTAAAATTTTGATCTAGATCGGAAGAACATTAAATGCTCTAAAGGCATTTGTCAGTTTTTTGAAGTTTGACAGAAGGCTACCTAGGAGGTGCTTTTAAAATGTAAACACTTTTATTGAAAGGATAGGTGCTTTATTCGACTGAGTTTTTTTTAAAGGGGGGGAGGACGTAAGAAAAAAAAATATTTGTATACAAGTACTTCAAAACTTCACCAATAATTGAGAAGATACCTACGCCACTGCCCATATCCCTGACTTATTAAAATATATTTTATCACTATTTTATGTGTGCCTAAATGAGAAAAGTATGAGAAGAATGAAGAGAATACATTCAAACGCAATATTTTATTTTATAAAATGATATCAAACTTATTACACAAAAAAAATAAAAATTAGAGGAATGGGTTAAAAGCATTTCTAGTTATAAGGACAAATGGAATTACATGCATTTTCAGACATACTTCTTCGACGGCTCATATCTTCTATCGCAGACATACTATCTTCTAATAATAATAATAATTAATTAAGAAATCCATATTCTTATGATTTATATAAGTGTTTACATTTTAAAAGCATGCCCCTAGGTACGCCTCTGGTCAAACTTACAAAAACTGACAGTTACCCTTAGAGCATTCTTTCGGTCGAGGCTAAAATTATGAAAATTGGTTACAAACTTTTCTAGTTATACGGAAAAATGGAATTAGATGCATTTTCAGACATACGTCTTTGACGGTCGATATCTTCTATCACAGACATAGATCTCCTAATAATTTCTCTATTTTAATCCAAGGACTGACAGCTTCAAAACATCCGAATATGGTCAACTTTTACGGAAGTTTACTTTCCCATGTTATCCGTGCGGGATTCTATTTAAAACCAAACCTAACCTTAGTTTAACAACTGATAATTGAGCTAAAAATTTCCCAAAAGTATGGATCTTTTTATAAAAAATTAGAACATCTGTTTCGTGCATCTTGAGTCTGTGCATCTTTTTGGAGAGATGCATACAGAAAATGCATAGAAACGGGCTTTAGAAAGGAAGGTTCCCTCGATACAGAAGAATCGGGTGAGGTTCGGCAGTGGTCGGATAAAAGGAGGGCTACTGGCCTTAAACCCTCCCCTCCAAGTCACTCCGCTCGTTATTATATTTATTTTACAAGGTTACATCAAATATCAACATTTTTTTTACCATAACCACTAAAATGCATTGCATCAATGATCCCTATTGCCTTATGCGTGCTTACTAAATTGCCCAATGCAATCGAAATAATTCCTACATTGAATGAACAAAATGTTCTCTAAGTATTCCTAAACACGGCATTCCTTAATTTAACTGATTTTCTGTTTTGCACGTTTTTTATTGCGTTTTAAAACTCGTGGGACATAGAACAAGAACCTCCATAAAACTACAAATAGCCCTTAATTCTTTTTAATTAAAGGAGTGTTTTATGGCGGGCATTTAGGCGCTGTTGGGGAAATTTTTCTTGTGTAGGGATTTTCTTGCCTACCTAAATAACACTATGGAACATGATATTTGTTTATCTGGATTTTATTTCATCAAAACTAGCGGTCCAATACGACCTACATAGAAGGCGTGGGATCAACCAGAAATAAAAACAATATGGCGTCGTCTTACGTTTCTGTTTGACATTAGTCTGTTTGTTTACATCGCGAAATCACGACTTCGAGAGACTTTTGTAAAGAGTTTTTATTGATTATTTTTATATTTAAATATTCCAAATATTCGCGATATTTAGTGCTTTTTTCATCGTCCGTGTTCTTAGGGTTATAGTGCATTTTTTAGAGAAATTATACAGGATTTTAAGTGACTTTTGGCTGTTTATAAGCGTTTTTTATTAAATTTTTTGACAATGAAAGTGTACCTAATCGTACAAAGTGTGCGTTGTTAAGAGTTTGTCCCAAAATCACTTACACTTACAGTGCATTTATAAATCTTGTGAAGGTGTAATTAAATTGTTTGTGTATCTTTTAGCCATGCCTAATGCCATAAAACGAAAAAACTTTGTTCCTAATCAGCATACATGCGTAAGATACAGGTGAAAAAATGCACGGAAATTAGGGTACTGAAAGTTTTTTTTTGTTAGGTGTGTGAAGTGCATTTTAAACCTGAAAAAGTTGAACTTTTAACTAAATAACACTGGCGATCTGTTGGAAGTGCCTTTATTAAAGCCTCGTTTAAAGGGCGGTAAGTTATTTTTGAGTTACACGTTTTTTATTCTTAAGTTTTTTTTCTCATGCAGAGTCCTTTTTAAAAGGGGTAAACTAAGTAAATGTACTAAATAATGGTACAAACCAAAGTGATGGGTACAAGCGAGCAATATTTTTGGCATTTTTTTAAAAACTACTGTGTACTTTTTGACTGCACCAGGAAAGTAGTGCATGTGTAGAGATAGTACAGGGTATCGAAAAAAGATAAGAGTCAATTGTAAACCAAAGTGAAGAATAATATACGTACTGCAGTAAAAAAGTTGGTTAGTACCTAACTGTCAAAAATATTTTGAAGCTATTTTTAAAAAGGATTTTTTTGGTTATTTAAAGGTACAGGGTGACATTATATATTTTATATAAAGCTAAAATAAAAACCCAAATTCTATTTTTTTGCATTAGGTACCCGGTTTTATTTGTATGTATTTTCTTAAAAACTAAAGAACTACTAAAACTAGAGCGAAGCGGTGTCATTTCACATTTCTCTTGGGGGGGGCATACGTAATTTAAAAAAAAAATATGCACGAAAAAAATATTTTAAAGGGATTTAGCGAGGGTGAAAAAACACTTTATCGACGCCAAAAAAAAAAACAAAATTTTTGGTAAAACATACAAAAAAATTAAAGGTTTACTGGATAACGGCGATGCGGTAAACCGTATTGTGAACTTAAGTTAAAAGGTGTTTTTAAAATGTGTTTTTATTTGTAAAAGCCACATTTTGATTTTTGTTTGCGGTTACTCCGCCGCGCAAGTAGGCTTGGTTGTTGCAAAGGTCTTCAAAAAACATTTTATTTGATGTGTCATCAAGTGTATGATATTACCTAAATTTCACAAAAATTATATAAACATTATTTTTATAACAAAATGAATCTCGTGTCCACAAATAAAACTGAAAGTAAAACTCGTGGCATATCGGACAAAGCGTTTTTGTTTCTCACTTCATTACGACCAGGCCTCCAATATCTAATGGAGAATCCAGACACCTACAGACCTGTTTCACCCTTATTAGGAATCATCAGGGAGTCATAGGATTATACCTGGCAGTTGAAGCTACACAGTGACCATGCACACCTCTAGAAGTAACTGTGTGCGCCACCTGTCGAATAAACCGAGAAACAAAAACGATACAGGATTCTGTATTTACGGTGTCTTGCAAAGTATATACAAGAAGCTAGCAGCGCAACTTGCGCTTTTTTATAAGAACCTATATAACTAATTAGAGCTAATTTAGTGCTAATTTTGTTCCGCAAAACCAATTTAAAGCCTTCGTTTTTTAAAAGTTTAGCGCATGCGCTGCTAGGTTTCTTGAGAAGCCAGCAGCGCATGCGATTGCAGACTAATTAAGAGAATTCAGAAAACAAAAGATACCTACATAATTGAGCTAATTTACTGCTCCGTGGTTTCATATGTATTTTTTTTAAATATATAATACGAAAATTATACTACTTAAATATTATATTCTGATATACGAAAATTTTCCCGAGGAGTAGTTATTTTTGGTAAAAGTGATGTAACTCTGTAGTACTAAATGGGTTCTAATGATTCGTGTGACTTTTGGTATTAAATCTCTTTTGGTTTGCTGGTGATCATTTGACCTGCTAGCTATTCGTAGAAGCTAGCAGCGCAGGCTCTATATTTTAAAAAAAGCGAGCTCTCAATTTTTTAAGGCGTTAGGAAATTAGTGCCTTAACATATGTAAATAGTTCTTATAGTTTTAATTTAATAAATTGGATATCAAGGATTTTGGGATAACTAAATAAGATAGACTTAAAATCTAATATATATAACTCTCTAGCACTAAGTCGTCCGTAGTGATTTATGTGACTTTTGGAGTTAAATTACGTTTCATTTGCTTACAATCACCTGCACTGGTAGCTCCCGCAGTATGTAACGTACTTTTTTGTCCGATTTTAATAGTTATGTTAGTGTTAAGTAATCTTATTGATTCACTGTAAAATAAAAACGATTTATTTTTTTTTTATAAGAAAATGACATCAGTATATAATATTTGTAGAAACTATGGAGCACCAAATTGTTGCACCTAATTATGTAGGTATCTTTTTTTTCTGAATTTTCTTAATTAGGCTGTAATCGCATGCGCTGCTGGCTTCTCACGGAACCTAGCAGCGCGTGCGCTAACTTTGAAAAAACGCAAGCTCTAATTTTTTTTTGCAGAACTAAATTAGCACTAAATTATCTCAAATTAGTTATATAAGTTCTAATAAAAAAAATCGCAAGTTGCGGTGCTAGCTTCTTGTAAATTAAAAAGTCATTAGAGACTTATCGGTACATAAAGTCGGCATAGCCTGACTTGGCATTATTTCTGACAGTTCCTTACGAAGGTTGAGAGGTTTCTGACATTTTTGTCCATATTTATATGACTAAACATGTTTATATTGTGCCATTCTTAAAATTGACAAATTAAAGTTAATGCGCCGTCTTTTATTAAAGGCAGGCACAAACATTATGAAAGTCGACATTATTTTGATAGCAAAGATGACATATTTAGAAAACAACAATATCAGAATTCTTTTAAACTTCGTGCGGAATTGTCAAAAATAGTGCTGTCTTTATTAAAGTCAGGTTATGCCGACTTTATGTACCGATAAGTCCCTATGTACAGTGTTTACTACAGTCTAGATTTAATAAAAATATTAGAGACATAAAGTTATTTGTAACTAATCGCGGTATACGTATCCGCATCTAGCGAGAACCAAGCACATTGATTGGTCAGAAACTTGTAGCACATTCGAAAAGAGCAGATATATGCTAATTTATGGTGTTTCTGAACGCAATAGGTGCTGAGATACGATACGTGTGCCGTACCGATACGTGATACCTAATGCATCTCAACACCTATTGCGTCCACACCTTAGATTAGCATATATCTGCTCTTTTCGAACGTGGTACAAGTTTCTGACCAATTAATGTGCTTGGTTCTCGCTAGATGCGGATACGTATATGGCGATAAGTTAAAAATAGCTTTATATCGCTATTAACGCTATAGTACTGCCAAATTATTTTTTACCGTTTAGTGCAATTTTCTAATAAAATTGTTCAACTTATTTTTTTTTTATTTTGTTTATTTTTAACTTTTTAGGCTTAATCAAAAAGAAATAAAATGCAGGATGTATAATTATTGCTTTCGCAACCTTTCCATTTCTAGTAATGCCTCATTATTACAATTTTGTACAATCCAATTTCTCAATCCTAAGTCCATCAAGCGATCTCACACGACTCAATGCAACTTAAGCTTGCCCTTCCTCAAATAATTTTGATCCCATATATACAGCAGCAGTGTCTACAGTGCTTCCTTGCATTTTATGCATGGTAGATAGTTGCCCATGAAAAAATCATTGACAGCATCCGTCTCTCAGCGACACACCTCAACCACCCCCTACCTACTACATCTTTTTGTATCTGTTTTCATTACACATTAAGTTCCGAATTTACACCCAATACACACCTCAACCGCCCCCTACCCCCCTGCCCACCAAATTTTTTCATAATATTGTATTGTCATCGGACCTACATTATTGCGCCAAATTTTATTAGAATCGGTTCACGAAAGGTGTGCCAAAAACATATCGCAAGATTTGATATAGCCAGTAAAGTTAAATAAACTCGTTGAAAAAATCGCAAATCTACATCTAGATCCAACCAGAAACTAGTCCCCCTTGGCATTTGATCCTTTGCCTTTGAATTTTTAGTACTCACGTATTAAACTCAACACCCACTTAACCCCTCTGCCTCTTCCAAAAAAGATGCCGCCGCCCCTGACCCGACCCCAAAGACCACCTTTGACCAATAAGTTTAAGTTTATCCACGTATGTATTACTTCAATTTTTTAGAAAAAATCATGATAGGTAAATTTTATATTTAATTTATAAGAAAAAATTGGTGCTAGAAAGCACGGATAGTCCACAATACAATCCATTATTTTATGCTGGAAGGAAATGAAAATATCTCAAAAACTGTAGCTTTAAAAGATTTGAACCTTATAACAAGATTTTTGGGTAATATTTACGAAAACCAAAATCTGAAAACCGCATATCAATAGTTGCTTTACTTCTAAAGTTATGATGAACTAAAGCTCCCACGAATTTGGACTTAATAACAAAATTTGTAGCCATATTCATGGAAACCTAAATTTGAAAACCGTATATCGCTACTTGCTTTTGTTCCAAAGTTACAATTTTTAAAAATATTTTATCCCCATTTTCCCCCCTTCAACCTATCACCTCCCTACCAAAAAGTGAATCAGTTCATGGTGAGCCGATAGAGGATTCTTGTACTAAATTTCGTTCAAATCGATTAAGGCGTTCTTAAGTTATTGTGTATACAGACAGAGAACAGATAACAGACCGGCAGACAACTTTTTTTTTTCGTTTTACCAATTTTACGATTTGGTATGGTGTACTAAAAAGCCATCCAAAATGTGACGATTGTCACCGGGGAATAGGACTGTCTAACAAATTGTCAAAGTCCGTAAGATGTAGCGACGATACACATACGCGCTTTTCTGCCGCGCGGCGCCGCGTGTACGCATTCTGAGAGATGGATGTTGTTGTTCGCAAAAAACGTGCAGTTTTTGCGTTTCTTGTATACAAAATGTATATTCGGAAGATACACAGACACTTTGGATACATCCATATACTAACTTACGACTCACAAGAGGCAGATTTTTTACATCTTTCTTTGATCTAAGAGACAATCCAGATAAGTTTTTTAAAGGGTTCCGAATGAGTGCCAAGTCATTATTTGACGAGCCTACTGGAAAAATCACTGTTGGTAATAGAATCGTATACACGTGTGGTTTGTTGTCACCGCAAAAAAGCGACATGTCCTGCAATTGGTTTATCCTGGGATTTGGTATCCGTACGATTCTATTACCAACAATGTACTGACAGCCGCACTTGCGTGTACGGCAGCATTGCCACCACGCAATGAAGAACTTATCGTGCAGTGCTGCCAAAATTATCGATTTTTCTTAAAAATTATATTACAATTCTTTCAGTCATTTTTAATCGCATACACAGAAACAAACAACAAAAAATATCACAGAAACTTAAATCTATAAACATAAATTATTCGCCATCAAAATGAATCCGGGCAATCGATAAATAGCGAATTACACGGGGACGGGGAAACTCGTGTAGTCGAGGGGTTCCTCGTCTCCGGGAAACAAAAGACGTTTTCCAAGTACAGTAATATTTACATATATGGTGCTTTGACTTTTTGGTTTTAATTGCCAAGAGGGGTCGGGTCAGCACCGATTAAATAAAATAAAATAATTTTAATCTGTTTGTTAAATTGGTTTCTTACAGTAAGAAGAAAACGTAAAAAGAATTTTAAAAAATTCAAAGTTCTAGAGTGAAAAAAATATGTTACATTTATCGATAACGTTACACAATGGTTACACATTATCGTTTAACTCAATTTTAAGGAAAAATTATGTTACAATTCCCTAATTATGTTACAAGTGGCAACGCTGGTGTACGGTGCCGTTGCGTCCTGCACGCAAGACGAACGCGTGTTGCCGCGATGTTGCCGCTCAACTGTGTGCATTGCGTCATTTATTGTATAGTATCACGGACCGCAATTGCAGTACCGCTACGGCACCGCGCGGCAGAAAAAAGGCATGTCTGTACCGGTATAAAGTACCGGTACAGACATGCCTTTAAAAAAAATGAAATTTTTGTTAAAGTGGAGAAAGATGCATATTAAACAAAGTGACTATTTTATGGAGCAATCCTTCTTGAATCGAGGAAAAACGAGCATTTTGCGAAATGTTAAAGTTAAAGAAATAAACTCAAAATTCGAAGTTTAAAGAGGCAATGTTATGTACTTTTATCTCTCTCGCACTTGAAGAGAGACAGTTGCGCTATCTGATTTGAGAGAGATGACGTTATCTGTAATTACACGAGTGCGACAGAGATAGGTAGAGGGACATTTCCAAGTTTAATTGCGAATTTTGAGTTTATTGTTAAAATTTCGGCAAAATGCTTATTTTTCCCCAATTCAGAAAGGATTGGAAAAACGGGTTGTTTACCTTACACCGGCCATATAATTTTTGTTAGACTGCACTATACATAGCCCTTTTAGAAATTTTATCTTTTATTTTTCCAGGTATCTTATACACCTCGATCGATCACTTACCGTTTGGATTTGGTTAGCGTTTTCCACATCGTCGAATTCCGAGAGCACTCGATCTAAGAGCTCAATGGAACGTTGAACGTCGTCGGCTCCCCTGCAACAAAAAAGAGATGCCTTTACAATCGGAGCTATTGGAAAATGCTTTTGTTTTTTTAAAGGTTTTATTAATTTTAGAAGATTTGTTTTCCGGGCGGCACATTCTTAATTCATGGATTCTTGACAGTTAAATTTTACTATATGGAAACCTCACAAACTCGATGAGTATTAATTTTATAATAAAAACATCTAGAGGCTCAAAATTGATTGTAAGTTACATAAATAAAATAATAAATGTTGTATATTATAAAATATTTTGGGTTTAAGCAACTCATTTTAACTTCATTGATTGTTGACAGACAGTCAAATGTTACTATAAAAACGTCACAAATTCAAGAAGTATAATTTTAAATTAAGAAACTCTCCAAGCTCAAAATTGACTGTAAGTAGCAAAAAAGAGATAATTAAAGCTATTGGAAAAGCTTTTGTTTTCTTTAAAGGTTTTCTACTTCAAAATCTTTTGGGTTTTTTTGAAGCGATTAATTTTAACTTCATCGATAGTTAACGTCACATTCTACTATAAAAACCTCACATTCTAAAGTAGTGTTAATTTTATAAAAGGAGTCTTAATATTATATTAAAAACATCTACAGGCTTAAAATTAACTATAAGTAAAACAAAAGCCGACATAGCAATTTCTCGTCCTTAGCGGGTGCTTAGAATATTCCTAAGAAGAAAAAGATGTACTACGGCGATTTTAAATTAGCACCAAAATATTGCTAACATGCTAAGAATAGATTACGTTCCGCCCTAATCACATGCTATGGGTCTACATAATTTTCTGATACAGACATTCTTATCAGATGCTTAACATGTACCCCACCACATATTTCAAGTTAAATGCGAGGTAGATGACTAGTAGCCATCGATATCTACAGGTACTTTTTCTTGTCCTTGTCCTAAGGATATTTTAAATTCTTATTTTACTTGGCACATTCATAAACGTTAAGTTATGTCAAGTAAATTTTTTGAATGTAAGTACTATCTAATCTGTCGGAAGGGCTCCAGGAAAGTCCCGTTTCTGCAAAATACACATCCCTGAAATGTCTTCTTCTTTTTTTTGAACATTTCAAGAAGAATCTCTAAAAATCTGAAAATATCTCTAAAAATGAATTTCAGGATGATATGGATGTCAGAAGAGAATAATCTTCCATCCACCTCATTCCAAATTCTCCGGACCAATTTTAATATGGTGGCTAACAATTAAACACAGAAGCTAAATGGAACTGTCATTGTCAGATATTGATGTTCTTTTGTAGTAGCATCTTAATGCTAAAGGATGTACTCAGTATATAATATAAAAAACTTATGATGTCTCTTGGCAGAATTTTTCTTGCATGTGCACTTAAAAGGTATGTAGCTGGCATATACTGGCTAGCAAAAGAGGTACTGTTAAGAACATCCTGTGAAGGAGGACAGACGCATATTCTTATCATGTAAATGTTCTTTTAATGCTATGTGGCTAAAATAGTGCTTTTTTTACAGGCGTTGGTTTAGATAACGAGCGGAGCGAGGTATTTAAAAGCGCGAGTAAAAAAAAGCACAGTTTTCTGTGCTTTTTTCCAAGAAAAACAGGAAAATACTTTTAAAAATCTCGAACGAAGAGCACTTCTCGCAACACACCATCTTTACACTATAAATCAAGGCGGCTCGTAAATGAAATAACAATGGCTTCCATAGCGATGTGCCTTTTTACTCCGTGACATTCTTTGTTGTGACATTTTAATCTATGACAGTTTAATATTTGGACGAAGTAAATACTTGGTAAAAACTGGCGGAAATGGCTTAATTTTTAAGCAAGAATAATTAGATTTTTTTAATATTACTATTTTCCGGTATATATATATATATAGTATTTCTTTTAATTTTGAGTAAAAAACGAAGAGAAATCTTTTTTTGCACCCGTGATCAAACAAAAAGTTTTTTTTGCATGGGTAACCAAAAAAGCCATGCTTTAGTTATCTGGAGACAGTTAATAAAATAATGTTTTTGATAAAGGTATAAAAAAAGTTTTTGTTTTTTAAAAGGTTTTACACTCCAAAATCTTGCGTCAACCACTAAATCATCCCCTTCCTTTTAAAAAAGCTGCGCCCTTCACTGGATATGAGAAGTTTTTGGTAGAACTTTTATTTCCGATTCCAAGAGCATCGTAGGTCATTAAAAATTATCTAATGATTATAATAGGAGAACTAAAAGACAAATACAAGATGCAGGAGAACAAAACAGGAAAATTTATGACTTTTAGTAGATGTAATTTTAGATCTATGCTCAAAGGAAATGGAGAAGTTTTATTTTACTCCTACAGATACGGTTTTGTACACGATATTATAGCCCAGTTTAAAAAGTTTGTTTTATTACTGTACAGTAGTATACTGAATTTAAAAAAGTCGGGTCAAAGAGGGATTAATGGACACCTTCCCAGTAATGGACAACTCAAGTTAAAAACGGCATAACATATATTTTTCGATAAAATAAATAAATAAAATAAAAAATAAATAAAGCTAACTTCAAAGTGGTAATACAAAAATATTGTAAAGTCACCTTATGCTGAAATACGGCTATTGCCTTACTTTGCCAGGGGTTGGGTCGGGTGCATTACTGTAAATATGGACATTTTCTTATAAAACTTTATTTTTAATGTATTTCTTATCAACCAATAAAGTATGGGTCTCCTTTATTCCCCCTTTGACCTTATCATAAATTAGAACGACTCACCATAGAAATTGCAAACCAATTTTTTATCCGAACCTTATTTTTCATTATTATTATTTTTTAAATTTATAAGACACGATTTTAATCGAACCATTATTCATCAAACTCATTCAATATCAAACTCGTAATTTGTAAAACCCATTTTTAATAAAACCCAGAATTTGGCAAACCATTATTTTCAAAACCTGAATTCGTAAAACTCGCTGTTTATCAGAAAATATTTGCTAAATTGAATGCGCATTCGCCAATAATACATGAACCGGAGGAATTTTTTTAAGTTTCGGTCTTTGTCGGTCAAGACACATCCGTCCCGTCCCACGATTGAATATCGAATGACACTTTTTTTAAATTTCATATTTTACTTTTGATTTTTAAATTGGTTTTTCACTTGTAATATTTTATGTTTTACGAAAAAATTGTAATAAAATTGTTTTAGGTTTAAATAAGTTCGCGTTTTATTTTTAAAAATTTGTTTTATTAAAAAAACTTTTTAATATATTGGTTTTCAAAATTTAATGAAAGCTGATATTCAATTTTAAAACTATGGGTGTTTAAAAAAAATATTTTGTAAAATATGTATCTCTATCTGGAAATATTCTAAGTCTAATATAAAAAAATATCTTTAAAAGAAATACTCCTACGTTGTTAAACTAAATAAAATTATATTTAAAATAAATATATTTTCTTTAAAACAAAATTTATTAAAAAATACAATGCATTTTTTTTTCAGCGTATATTATAACAAAAAAGGCAACCTAGTTTTGTATATAATAATGTAATCCAGAGGAAATTATTGTTAATTCTTCAATTTTAAAAAAAGTCGGGTTTGAAACCGGGGAGAAAGATGTTATCGCATAGGCATTTTTTGCTGATATTTTATTAAGAATTTGAAAATGAACAACCGTGCATATTTTCAGCTAATTCTGATGTTTGCAGGGTTACCACAAGATTCCGTAGATAAAATTCCCGAGTTTTTCCCGAATTATTTAAAAAAAAATACCAATGTCATAGCTCTGCAGGCAATTTTTTGCAGTTTAAGCAGAAAATGTTGTGTTGGTGTGGGATCTGATTTCAATTCTAGATTTGTTGCCAAAATCCTGTTATACGTCTAAAATCGTAACAATAAATGATACCTATAATACATATAGTAAACACTAAACATTTTTCAAACATTTATATCTCTTACAAGTTTTTCATAATAATTTAAACAAATTTGGGTTGAGAAACGCCGAGTTGGGGTGGGATCTAGTCTCAGTTCTATATGTGTTATACTAAATAAAAGTTATTTTATGCACTTCAGGGAGTAAATAGGTACTTTTAATCCCGCTTTTTAGGGACTGAAGTGACACTTTTAATCCCTAAGGGATTCAAAGAAAATTTAATCCCTAAGGGATTAAAAATAAATTTAATACCTCAGCTTAGGGATTAGAAGTAAATTTAATCCCTCAGGGATTAAAAAAAAACTAATCCCTGGAAAATTATAATTAAATTTATGGCAAGTTAAGCCAAACAGCACTTGCTCTTGGCCAAGGTTTTATTCTTAGCACCCTTTCTTGTAGTTGACGAACCATTTGGCGTAGAAATAACGTAATTTTAACAAAGATCTTTTCCTAAGTGCATAAAATAGTATATAAACCTCGGGACTAAAGTGTCTTTTAATCCCTTAGCTTCGCCGTCCCTACGGTCGGGCTACAAACCTTTCGCCGCGGGATTAAATGTGGCACTTTAGTCCCTAGGTTTATAATGTACTATTTCACACGTGTTGAATGGTGTTGAATTGTAAGAATTTATGACATTATAGCGAGCGTCAAAAGCAAATTTTCTTGGAACTTTTGGATTTGCAGCAGAGTGTAAAATTTGACAAAAAATAGTGTCTAATATTGTAATTTAAAATAAAAAAAACGGGGCTTTCTGTGCGGCAGGCAAATACACCTACTGCTCTACAGAGTCCGGCAAAAAAGTTAAATGTAAATTTTGTATGCCAGGGAATCTCAAAAATATCTAAAAAATTCAAGGATTTCCAGCAAATTTCCCGACTTTTCCCGGATATTTCCCGAACCTACCGAATTCCCGACTTTTTTCCGAGTTTCCCGGTTTTCAAGGATTGTGGCAACCCTGTGTTTGATTTTTCCTGGCCACCCTGGCAAAGTTACCGAAAAAGACGTTGCCAGTTGTGGTATTTTTTCTTAAATATTTGGGGAAAAACTATGGCCTTAAACGCCTGCCTCTGGTTGCGGTGCAGCCAAAAACTTTGTTAAACTGAAGTTCCACTTAACCTAAAAGTGATCGGGACCGCCGTAGACCAGTGAACAGCCTCTTAGCCTGCAGAACAGAGATCGCAGGATCGGATCTCGGCAAGTACACATTGCTTCACACAACACCGAATGCGACTCGAGACGACGGGCGGTCCCACTTCTCAGCCGCTCTGCAGTCGACGTTGTGCATGGAATAACAACAAACGAGGTAGAAGTAGGCGGCACGGTTGACACAGCAACGAAAACTTTGCGGGACTCAAAGGTGGACCGTCGAGGACCCTACCAAACTGGGTAGAGGAGACTAGCCATGGGACGCGGCGGGAGTCGACAG
Organism: Oxystoma pomonae; assembly: GCA_963921995.1. Classification (NCBI taxonomy): domain Eukaryota; kingdom Metazoa; phylum Arthropoda; class Insecta; order Coleoptera; family Brentidae; genus Oxystoma; species Oxystoma pomonae. Next base: position 83,555,804 of record OY998166.1, on the reverse strand, counting down.
AGGGTGACTTGAAAGAGGCGCTAGCACTTTCGGGTAGCAGGACCACTCCAAAAAAAGCGTCTGAAGACTCCGACGGTGACCTCGACCAGCGAAACCGGGACCTCGATTTTCGGGTCAACCTATATGACGGCGGGAGAGAAAAGTCTACCGTCAACCAAGTTCTGCTGGGACGGTAACGATGTTAGATAGATGCAAGTCTAACATATAGCAGGACCACCCTTCGGAGGGGGTGTAAAGCCGGCAGTCCCTGCTCTCGACAAAGAGGTGTCAGGCAAAAATTTAGTTCTCTTAGAGAAAAAAAACTTGCATCCTAAGGGGCACGTGCATTAGTCGGGAGTGCACGGGGGGTATGGTAGAAAGGGTCCATTATGCGGCCTAATTGCCAGGCCTAAGGCCGCCCATCTACTACTACAAACCTAAAAGTAACTCACGGTGAAAACAACGGTAAGTATCGACAAAAAATTAAATTGGATTTCGACTATAAAACGTCAAAGCGTGCAGAAAAACCATTTAGAATGGGGAAAAGATACGGAAATGGCAGTAAATTCATCACCGACTATCGGACCAAGTAACTGACGGTTAACTTCGTTTTTCGGGAAATGTTATCTCGTGGAAACTTTTCTACGCGCACCAGAAGCTGCTGTACTAGTAAAAACGTGCCATTTTTCAGTATCATCTAAACGGGTATTTTACAAGCTTTTACTTAACTTTTACTAACTTTAATGTATGTAAATATGTTTGTTTGAATCTTGCAACTTAATTTTGGCCAACTTCCCGACATCCGATCGACTTCAAATTTGGCATGCTTCTGTAGTTTGCGGTGACAACCCAAGAATATAGTGTGACGAAATTGACAGCTCCCCCTTACTCGAAGAAGGTGGAGGGGGGTTTCAGTTGACGCCCGATTTCGTTGAAATTTGGTGTGTTGGGGCACTTGGGAATGGAGATAAGGAATTTCTAATCAGATTTTGAAAACTAAATATGGCGGATTCAAGATGGACGATCTTTTGCTAGCCAATTTTAACTTATACACATCCGATTGCCTTTAAATTTGGCATGCATTTATAGTTCCGATGACAATAATATGTCATTATTAGATGGCCCTCCCCCCTACGAGGGGAGTGGAGGGGGGGAAACACCTTGTTTGTCCGATTTCAACCAAAATTGGTATACGGGGGCTTTCAGAGATCAGGAATACGAAGTTTTGATCAGATTTTGCAAATTCAATATGGAATATTCAAGATGGACGATTTTTGGTCATGTTTTGCTAACCAATTTTAACTGACTTATCCACATCCGATTGTGTTTAAATTTTGTATGCTTTTATAGTTCCGGTGAAAATACAATAATATGGCATTCTCAGGTACCCACCTCCCTCTAACGAGGAAAGTGGAGGGGGAAAAAGATCTAGTTGGTTCGATTTCAGGGGTTTTTAAGGAGGGGGATTATGAATTTTTGATCAGATTTGAAAATTTCAATATGGCGGATTCAAAATGGACGATTAAGGGTACAAATCTAAAAATTAATGGTGTGTGTTCAAATATGGTATGCGTTTATAGTTCCGATGACAATCCAATAATATGGTATTATTAGGTACTCACTTCCCTCTAACGAGTTAAGTGGAGGGGCGAAAAGATTTAGTTTTTTCGATTTAAATCAAAATTGGCATACAGGGGTTTTTCAGGAAGGGGATATGAATTTTTGATCAGATTTAAAAATTTAAATATGGCGGATTGAAAATGGACGACTTAGGGTACAAATCTAAAAATTAAAAGATACATTTTTATTTAAAAAAAAACTTTTAAAGAACAAGCTTTTATTAAATGCACTCAAAAGTAGAAAATAATTTTTAATTTGTTTCTCTCTTTCTTATACCACAATAAAAGCGATGGGCGCAAATTAAAAATTTTAACTTTACGGTCACAAAGAGAGAACTACAAAAGAAGAACTCTTCTTCTATTCGAATGATAAACATAATGCTTTCATCTAAAGAATCTGAGAACAGGTGAGATTGCCGTGCTTGCCAAGCCTTTGAAAATGTGATTAGGTTATAGATTAATACAACTGTTTCTTAGGTGAATCGATGTGACCGATATACGATACCTAAAGTTAAAATATTTAATTTGCGCCCATCGCTTTTATTATGGTATAAGAAAGATAAAAGTTATTTTCTACTTTTGGGTGCATTTAATAAAAGCTTGTTCTTTAAAAGTTTTTTTTTATAAAAATTTATTTTGGTTACAATAGTCTCTGGATCCAACGGCATTTCCGTCAATGTACCAGCATCTATCTCCATTTGGGTAATTGATCCTGTTAGTCGACCAGTTCTCCCTATCTAAGATGGCTCCCTATAAAAAACTCGAACCCAAATTTGGCAGAAATATAATTTGTCAGAATTTAAAAGAAAAGAAAATAGTTGATTCGAAAAATGAAATGACAGAAATATTTTGTACGAAATAATATGAGCGAAACATAATGGTGCAGAAACCCGAATATCAAGAAACCTTATTAATCGGAAACCCAATTTAAACGAACCCAAAATAGCCGAAATTAAAAACATCAAATGTAGACGAAAATAAAATTCTAGAAAATAATTAAGAAGAATAAAATTCAAGCGAAGCTTAATTTGCTCAACAATTAAAATACAAGAATATAATATAATTCGATAAAAATATACTAGAACTGTAAAATAAACAGAACTAGAAAAGCAACGACAATAATTTTCTAGAAACGAAATACGCCCGAACTACAATTTGATAGAAAATAATATGTCCGATCCTTAATCGCTATTGGGCATGCGTCAAATTTAAATCTCTAGGGCGCCGTAGTCCCTGGATTGCGGCGTTGACAAGTTTCTCTTCTTGGAAGATGACACGGGGATTTTTTTTATTAAACACAGTTTCTTGCTGTCTAACTTTGTCATCGAACCTATGTAAGTATACCAAATTTTATCAAAATCGACTCTTCCCTGCCATAAGCCGTAGGTAGCAATTGAATTTGTGGCTATCGGTTCAAATCATTTTCGGACCGATTGGGGTTCTTGAATTTTGTGGTTCGACATTATTAGGTTTCTATTAAAGAATTTTCGTTAAAAAGATTTTTCTTACATTTTGGGTTTCTTTTAAAATAATATTCATACCAATTTATATCTATGCAATTCTTTTCGGTCTCTTGATATTCGGTTATTTAATTTTCTAGATTTTTTTTTCACAAACTTTATGTTCTTTCGATTTAAAGATCGACTTTATTACGGTGTTATTAATTCGAATGGATTGGGGTCATGCTCGTTCAAGGATCGGGCATATTATTTTCTGATTCGGGTGTTTTTCGTTTTTATAAAATTATTTTCGATACTTTTGTAATTCTGATAAGGTTCGGGAAAATTATAATCGGTTAAATTATATTCGTCTCTTTTAAGGAACGAGTAAATTAAAATTCTATAAAACTAAATTCTTATCCATTATTTTCTGGTTGATTTACTTTCGTTCATATTTCGTTTCAAACGTTCTATTTATGTTGTAAATTCGGCTTTTTCGTGGGTTTCCTTTAGGCGTATGATGCTTTTCGCTATCTACTGTTGTTGGTATGAACTCCGGTAAAAAAAACTTGGTAAAGGTAAAACGTAAAATCCGGATCGTCTTCAGAAACTGGGAGTGGGATTGCGTACTCCCAAGGGTAGTAGTCTATGGAAAAATCGCCTTTCGTGTGTAAGTCGTGCTAACTTTGTGCCGATAAGGTACTTTTGTTAAGGGTAGCCCATAGATCACGTTTTGACTTGTTGTCATTCTGGTAAATTCGTTTTTAAAAGAATATGGAGGATTCAAAATGGCGGAAAACCGTATATTTTAAAAAATTGTAACTTTTTTTACTTTTTATCCGATTTTGATGGAAAAAATGTTGTTATACTTCGATTGTTATATATATTTAAAAAAAATAAAAAAAAATTATTTTCATTAAAAAAACTTAAAAAATCTGAAAAAATAAAAAACTAAAAAAAGTTTTTTAAGTTTTTATTTGAAAATTATTGATTTAACAAAAAAAAGTTTGTATAAAAATGATAGCCTTTTTGACTCTAAGTTCATTTGGTATTGATTCATGATATTACCCAAAACTACAAGAACTTTTTACAGATAATCTAAATTTGTTGAATAGGTTTAGTATATCAAGTTTAAACCCCTTGTTATTCTAGATTATGCGTTTTTAAATAAATGTGCCGATTTCAAAATGGCAGAAAGGTGTATTTTTTAAGTATTTATAACTTTTTTATTCTTTATTCGATTTTAATAAAACAAAGTGTGAGATACTTGGTTTGTAATATTTTTATGATAAAAAAATTAAAAAAGTTATAATTCCTCTACAAAAATATAATAAAAACAAAAAAGTTTTATTATTTTTTTGGTCTAATATTGGTCTATTGGCTTAGTTCAAATTAGGTTCAAATATTCCAATCGGTTAAGTAGTTTTTGAGTTATGTTCAAATAACGAGTAAAAAGTGGAGGTAAAAATAAATATTAAAACATTTAAAACATTAAATCTCCTTCACTTTGTATATTTTTTAAAGAATGTTCTGACATGTTGGTGGCGATTCTTTAAAAACCGTCAGAAAATCTCGCCCTTTTAAAATACAAAACCATAGATAGCCATGGAATATTTTGCTGTCACTGTTCAGAAAAGTTACGCAAATTCTGTCTTTCCTTTTAGATGGTGAGAATTTTCGACGTTTATTGTTACGCGTAGTAATAATTTAGCTCCGCGATAAAATAGTCCTACAGAATATCTTTAAAATATTAAATTGACAAAATGTTAATAAAACAAATGAGGCAGTTTCTCTTACAACGTTAGAATAAATATGAAGGTTGCTGTGTTTTTATTTTAAATGAGGCGATAAGTAAAAATTGCCACTTTCCAGAATTCTGACGGGTGAGATTTTCTGTCGTTTCTAGAATTGCGACCATTATGCAGAAACACAAATTAATTTCTCGAGACATGGTTACTCTTTTCCAAGTTTAGAAACAATAATGGAAAATCACCTGATTATTGCGTAACGCTATGCATTTTGAATCCGCCATATTGAAATTTTTAAATCTGATCAAAAATTCATAATCGCCTTCACTAAAAACTTCTGTATGCCAATTTTGATTGAAATCGAACAAACTAAATATTTTCCTCCTCCACTTCCCTTGTAAAGGGTAGGTGGGTACCTGATAATACCATATTATTGTATTGTCACCGGAACTATAAACACATACCAAATTTGAAGATAATCAGATGTATATAAGTCAGTTAAAATTGATTAGCAAAACATGAACAAAAATCGCCCATGTTGAATTTTCAAAATCTGATCATAAATTCGTATTTATTATCCCCAAAAAACCCCGTATACCAATTTTGGTTGAAATCTGACCAAATTAGGCGTTTCCCCCCCTCCACTCCCCTCGTAAGGGGGAGAGGGTGCCTAATAATACTATTGTATTTTCATCGGAACTATTAATCGAATACCAAATTTGAATTCAATCGGAAGATATAACTCGAACATGCATCCATACATAGACAATTTCGCGCGTGGTCTTTCTAGTGACAACCAATTTGTTTTTCCATTGAAATAAATGTGATATACCACTGCATATATAACTTCTTTACATCAAATTAAAGCAAAATAAATACTCTACAAGTTTTATTTAAAACTTTTTTTTTAATTTGGCCTTAATATTGTTGAAAATGGCTTCTGAAAATAAATAACTGCTTTAAAAATCACTAAAAATTAGGTTTTTAATTTTTTGTAACAAAACAAAGCAAAATTTTAAAATTTTTGGTAAAAAACAGTTTTATCGTGTGTTTCCACTGAATCGTTTGCTGCCATTTTTGACTCTCTATGTTAATCTTTAAGAAAGTTACAGCGTTTTTAAAAGTACCATGCAAAAAAAGTGGTGGGGGCAATAACTTGAAAAAAACGCATTTACCAGAATGACAACAAGTCAAAGCGTGATCTATGAGCTACCCTTAACAAAGTTAGCTTATCGGCATAAAGTTTGCACACGAACCCCCCTTTTTGCCCGATTTGTCCATAGACTTATAGAGGATGTCGAATGTTTTTATTGCTTTACTGGGTCATAAAGTTATTTTTCTTCTACTGTGTCCAAAATTAACAATGTGGCGTCTGATGGAGAATCACAAAACGAATAAATGGAAATAGAGAAAATTGCCAGTCTTTTCATTAAAATATGGTGTATATAAAAATAGCGACAGTCGCGGAAATAAGTTTGTGTTTTTATTGTACTTATTATTCAACAACACCATTTTTAGGAAAATAGGGAAAATTTTTCTCTTTTCTAGAGTTTCTGAAAGAACGTTTTTGTATATTATGTTTTTATTTTTGCTGCAGCAAAGGGAGAAGGCTGATTAATTTATTCCGGGAAAGTGTTTCAGACTTTGCGTTTTAGTAATGGGGCATGTGTAAGTCCGTGGGATTTTGATTGAAGGAATTTTGTGACTATGTGGGATTGATAGCTGTTTAGTAACACAATCGAGTATTACCGCGTGTTTTGTTTGCATCCGTGTAGAAGGGGTTGATATGACGACATCTTTCAAGATGGCGGCCAAAAATCATAAAAAATACAACTTTCGTAACCGGGGCATAATTATACTCGATTCCATATAATTCGAGAACGAGGATTCCAAAAAATTGACTTCCAAGGTCATCTGACATGAAATGACCTTGAAAATCGCAAACAACAAGATTTTTGCTATTTTTTTTTCAAAACATCTTAATCATTCGAGGTTTTGTCAGTCCAACTTCAAATCTACCTCAAACTATTAGGCATGTATGCCAAATTCGATCCTTAGAGTTTCATTCAGTTTGAACCTTCATGACCTTGAAAAATACCGCAGTAGAATTAACATATTGCAAAAATAACATACTAAAGGGCGCTACTCATCAACTATTAAAGCGAGGAGAACCAAATTTGGTAAGAAAGAAAAGAAAGTCAAGTCCAACAATACTGTTAAAAAGAATTTGGTTCAGCTATGACACGTTTCAATATGGCGGCTGATATATCAAAAACCACATTTTATTTTATCCAATTTCGTAAAAAAGCAAAAACGACAAGGCGGCCATTAATTCTCGTTGAATTATCACCGCTTACTATGAAAAAAAAGTTTAGTTGATGCATGACCTTGATTGACCTTGAAAATAGCATGTATAATTAAAAAATCAGGTTTTTGTGATTTTTTTTTTCAATTTACCACTACACAAAAACTTTAAGTGCCGCAGATGAAATTAACATCTTAGCCATACCATTTTTTTTTTGATATGGCGTCCCAGATGTTTATTCTATACCCCGGTAAAAATGACCTATATGCCTATCGTTTTGATTAAGTTTCTTAACTAACTACACCTTCGATTGCCTTTAAATTTGGCATGCATTTATAGTTATAGTGACAATACAATAGTATGTCATTATTAGGCACCCTTCCCCCTACGAGGGGAGTGGAGGGGGAAAAACACCCAAGCTGGTCCCATTTCAAACAAAATTGGCATACGGCGGCTTTTGGAGATAAGGAATACGAATTTTCGATCAGATTTTTAAAATTCAATATGGCGGATTCAAGATGGACGATTTTCGGTCATGTTTTGCTAACCAATTTTAACTGACTTATCCACATCCGATTGTGTTCAAATTTGGTATGCGTTTATAGTTCCGGTGAAAATATAATAATATGGTATTCTCAGGTACCCACCTTCCTCTAACGAGGGAAGTGGAGTGACGAAAAAGTTTAGTTTGTTCGATTTCAATCAAAATTGGCATACAGGGGTTTTAAGGAGGGGATTATGAATTTTTGATCAGATATGAAAATTTCAATAAGGTAGATACAAAATGGACGATTGGTATGCGTTTATAGTTCCGGCGACAATACATTAATATGGTATTATTAGGTACACACTTTGCTCTAACGAGGGAAGTGGAGGGGGGTTGGATTTAGTTGGTTCGATTTAAATCAAAATTGGCATACAGGGGTTTTTCGTGATGGGGATATGAATTTTTGATCATATTTTAAAATTTCTATATGGAGGATTCAAAATGGACGATTTAGGGTACAAATATAAAAATTAAAAAATAAATTTTTATTAAAAAAAACTTTTAAAGAACAAGCTTTTATTAATTGCACTTAAAAGTAGAAAATAATTTTTTTATCTTTCTTATACCATAATAAAAGCGATAGGCGGAAATTAAAAATTTTAACTTTACGGTGACTATTCGAATGATAAACGTAATGCTTTCATCTAAAGAAGCTGAGAACGGGTGAGATTGCCGTGCTTGAGAAGCCTTTGAAAATGTCCTTAGGTTTTAGAGTAATACAACTGTTTCTTAGGTGAATCGTCGATGTGACCGATATACGATACATAAAGTAAAAAGTTTTAATTTGCTCCCATCGCTTTTATTATGGTTTAAGAAAGATAAAGAATTATTTTGTACTTTTGAGTGCATTTAATAATCTTTAAAAGTTTTTTTAATAACAATTGTGTTGTTGTCTAAATTGCTTGCATCAGAGGATTTGTCCATGACTTGCTGATGTGATGGTTCTTCTTCGTCTGTATTAAGTTAAGGCGCACTGATAAGTCCCTAATAAGGCAGAATCACGTATCTGCGTGTAGTTTTCAAGTCGCACTCGGTACGTATCTTTGTGGTAATCTGGTGTAATTTTTTTTTTGCTATCCACGCCGGTACTCGAACCTGAAATACCTACACTCTCCACCACAGCCAGTCCCCTAAAAATATCTACCCTAACTGCTCAACTTTCACTCCAGAGCCAGTTTCTGGGAATGTATATAGCGGGTGTTAAGATGTGTTGGGTTCATTTACGTAGTACAAATTTTTTGAACCCTTTGACAAAAGCTGTCAAATGTCATTCCATTTGTCAAATTTTGACATTAACTTTCTTATTTTAAATTAAACACCTGTATTTTTTATTTTGTCAAGTTTCATTTTTCTTCCATATTTCAACAATATATCAATTGTCTAGGTGCGTAAACAATTTTCGAGATATTGCATATTTTTGGTGGATTTTTGCACCCCGGTTAGTGCCGTTAATATTAAAGATAGAAAATAAAATTAAAAACAAAAGTTGTTGAGTTTTTTTACGGACTATATATAAACTCCCCAGATTTAACACCTATGGATATTTGATTCTTAAAGGAGACTATTTACTCAAATCGCCCGAACACCTTAGAAGACATTAAAAATCGAGGAAATAATGAAGCAATTAATATTAATAGAACCCTGAGACATAAAATAATCAACACGATTTCAGGCCTAAGAAGGCGTTATGAACTTTTTGTTGAAGTAAATGGTGACTTGTTCGAGCATTTGTTAGATTAGTAAATTTATTGTTGTCGTTGTTGTTGTCGTTCGTATTTAAAAATAGTCCTAATTTAGTATATTTATTTATACATTTAACATAAAAATGACATTTGACATTTTCATGCAAAATATATATAAAGTCCATAAAAAACTGAACTACTTTTGCCCTTAAACTTTTTTTCTATCTTTAATATTAAGAGCATTAACGTGCAAAAATCCAGCAAAAATATGCAATATCTCGAAAACTGTTTACTGCACCTAGACAATTGATATATTTTTGAAATAATTAAGGAAAACAAAACTTAACAAATTAATAAAATACTGGGTGTAAAATTTAATGTCAAAATTTGACATATGGAATAACATTTGATAGCTTTTGTTAAAGTTTTCAAAAAATTTGGACAAAATTATTAAAATCTTACCTTAAAACATTTTTTCTATCATTAATATTAACCGCGTTAACCGGGGTGTCCAAATATAATGAATCACCCTGTAGGGGTAACTTCGCTATTGAGTTATGAACTAGCTCCATATGTTCCTAATAATTATTATTATTCCTATCATATAATCGTACTGCAACTGCAAGGCAAATGTTCAAGAAATTCTATTTCTGTACGGAAATGATTTAACACATCTCACAAGTATTATATTGCTCGTAAAACATATGGAGCATAGATATTCCTGGGCATTCATTACTATAACTGCTCTCTGCTAGCTAATATTCCATGCAGAAAGAAATTGTGGGTGGGAACAATTACTGAAAGAAATGAATGCAGGAGGTGCTATGTCACACTTTGTGGAAAATATACAGGATATTAATAACTTAGATAAAACTAAATAAAAACGAGAAAAAAAAACGAGAATTCCCTCACCTGTCAAAATCTGTTAAACAAACCGTGTTTAGTATCCGTATATCAACTTGGTGCATGTTCAAGGAGACATTTTCACTATATTGCAATTTTTGTAGAATTCTTTTCCTTCAAGGAGTGAGCTTTACCCCCAAAATCTAAATAAGGAAAGTGGATCGAGTGCATGAAACCTTATTTTAGTTATATCAAAAAGTATACAGACCGCTTCAAGCTACTGCGAACATAGGGGGAATCAAGTCCAATTTACTCTCCGTGCCGTACGACCGAGGTGGATTCGAAGCACGCTGCAGTGTTATCTTTTGGAAATTCATTTTGTTTTTATTATTTTGTTTTATTTCTGCCTTGCTCGAGAAACAGATGGGTAAGTTCTTAATTGAAATAATACATTTTTAAAACCAAAAATAGATGTCTACGAAGTTGCCGAAAAAGTGCAGATGGTCAAATGGTCAAATCATCATAACCCAACACACGTTCGATATTGGTCGAGGGAAAATTTGCATTTGTATTTTGACGTAAGAACACAGTATCCCCAAAAACTAAATGTTTGGGGGGGGGGTATTATAGGGGAACACGTAATTGGGCCATTTTTTATTAACGGCAATTGCAATTTGAATGGTCCTAGATACTTGGATCTACTGCAGCAGCACATTATTCCAACTGCTAGGCAGTTGTTAGGTGTAAGATTTGGTGAAACATGGTTTCAACAAGATGGTTGTTCCGCTCACAATTGATTAATTGATAATGTATTTCCTAATCGGGTTATAAGTACACGGGGAACTATTTTATGGCCAGCTCGATCTCCCGATCTTGCTCCTAATGACTTCTATCTGTTTTTGAAGAAGCTTTTCAAATTATCACCCCTAACATGCTTGGAAACGTTAGAAGGGGTTTCTATAGTAGGCTCGGATATTGTCTAGCCGAGCAAGGAGGACTTTTCGAACATTTGCTTTTGGTTTTTAGAATGTATTATTTTATTTTGGGAACTTGCTTTTATTTTGTTTCTCCTTATTATTTTCATTGTAACACGTTGTCACTGATAAATCTGAGCAGTTGACAATAAAACGCTCTTATTTATCAGTGACAAAATATAAGAAAATTACGTTATAAAAATTTGCGTATTTATTGACCAAATTCCGGTATCATTGACTACGTTCCACACAGCACCGTGGTTAGAGGCGTACTAAATACTAAAGGAAAGTCATGCAAGTGGTGATCGCAAGCCTAAGTATTGGTTGCTTCACTGATAGGCGTGTCTCTGCATGTACGTACACTGGCAAATTAGACTTCTTCCGCCCTATGTTCGCAGTAGCTTGAAGCGGTCTGTATCTCTAACGCCCGCAGTGTGTAAATAATACAGTGGCGTAGCCAGAAATCGACTCTGGGAGGGGGGGTTTCATCATTTAATAAAAATCAACTATGACAAATCTTTAAAAATTAGGTAGGTGCCTCAGTAGAGCTCAAGCAATAGCTCTTAAACTGAAGGGAGGGGAGAGGGGCAGTTGAATGTTGTTGAGTTAGTGTATACGAAACAACAACACTTATTTTTAAAAGCTAGTCTCATCTAGTCTCATTTGCAGATTTCTTTTAAAATTAACCCTTAAATGGGCCGCAGGCAAACATTTTGAAAAAATTACACTAAACTGCTATTTCTTACGCGTTGAAAATATTTTTGACAAAAAAATTGCTTAAAATTAAACAAAATTGTAACAATATTTAATATTGGTACAGCGCCGCAGGCGAAAACTTTGACAAAAAAAAAACAAAAAATTCTTTAAAAATTTTGATCCCTTAGTTTTTGTGTAAAATATTTTTGGAAAAGTAGACTCGGTTAGATGCCAGGGTGGGTTGCGGTGTTATATATAGATTTGTTACCAAAGAATTACCTAAGAATGCCATTTATTACACGTTTTGAATGCTGGTCAGAAAAATTTCGTAGAATTAAACAAAAATTTCTGTTAAAATTAATGACTTTATAGCACCGCCGGTGAAATTTTTCAAATTTGAGATATTACGACACCAAACACACGTCACAATCCGGGGTAAATGGTCAAAAAAGTGGCGGAGCTATATCTCTCACTGGGGCCCTTGATCATGATTAATTTATTGTATATTGGGTTGGAACTTCTGAGGGGGGTTTTATACCCCAACCCCCCCTGACTACGCCACTGCAACTGAATTATAGCCTGAGGCGTTAGCCGAGGGTTGTTAGACGCTGAGGGCGTTCAAGCTGTTTTTGACCGAGGCACATACAACATTTCACGCACGATGAGCATGGTTTCATTTTAATATTTAAAAAATAATAATTTATAATTTCGGAATGACATAAGTCAATAAAAACTTTTTAAACCAAGCAGTATAAATAAAATAAAATAATTTTTATTTGTATACAAAAAATTCAACTTTTTTGAAGCCCGCGCCCATCCATACCTACCATATTTTAGTGGACAAGTTATACAGGGTTCCTAAGCAAATCATTAGGGGGCCAAGCAGCCGTGTATAAGACGCAGACAAACGGAAAAGCACATTAGGCAGAAAAGGATGGGCATGGGGCGATGTTGTCACTATATCTTACACGTAGTAAATCCATTCCAGGTTGTTGTTTTCTAATGTTTTCCATTTTCATACCTTTAGGACTGCAATAAAAATTGTTTTTGCTCGACTTTAATACCAAACTGATGAAAGATATCGTAAAAAAAAATATTTTTCGGCTTTTCATTTTGTAACCATTGTCCTTACGCACTGTTTTCAGGCTGCGGAGATATATGCAAATGCCTAACCTAAAGCGTTCATACACCGCCGGAGAAATCGAGATATTTCCGTAGAAACTTTATCAAGCAAATAGGACGAGTTGACGCCTTCGAACGTCCAACCCGGGTGTTGCACTTTGATTCGAAATCAAAAAGGAGGAACAGTCAGATGTGGGGCCGTGCACAAATTACGTAACGGTGATTTTATTACGTAACGATTTTAAGACCACTACCCCCCCCCAAAAAAAAACTTTTCACTTATTTTCATTCCAAATTTTCTTAGTTTCACACAAATGCAAACGCTGTCGAAAACCCCCCTCCCCCCTAAGTAACGTTTTGTAACCCCCCTCCCCCCTATGACCATTACGTAATTTGTGCACGGCCCCTGTAGTCCCAGTGGAGGAGGGCGAGAAAATTGATATTTTTTTCTTAAAAATTATACTCTTTAGACCTATTTCTTTGCGTACCCGAAATTACGTAATTTTTGAAAAAAAATTGTAAGCGGCGCCATTTTTATTTCGTGTTTTGTTTTTCTAACATTTTTGCGTTCGGCTAATTTAATTGAAAAATTTTTGCTTGCGGCGCCCTTTATCTTCTCACTCAAAACCAAGATCCCCCGTTTTAGGAAAACTGATCCCGTCTCTGTTTCTAAATTGTTTCGAATAATAGTAGAGTATGACCATGGGGAAAATAATTTTTTTCTACGGTATGACGAAAATTTCGAGAAAGGTGAAGAAAAAAATAAAAAAAGGGACAGAGCTCAAGTTTTTTGTAAAAAAATCGTTTTTTCTAAAGAAACAGAGCAAAATAAATCTTTTCACCCCTTTTTGGGTGTTACAAATATTGGCAGCCCCTTATTTTTCGCTTTTACCCTCCCGCTAGTTTTGAAGAATTGGTTCGCTACATGTTTCGAGATCATGTCATAAAACACCTCGAAAATATCAAATGTAGTGTAGGGCCAGCTTTATTTAAAAAGCTCTGCAGGAAAAACAGCGCCGTTTATTGATTTCTTTGACTGCTAGTGCTAGCTGCATGGTTTGGCCGTTTCCGGATAGATGTCACTAGTAGAACAGAATAGAAAGAAATTTAATTACAAGCGAAGATATTTCTTTCTAATGTTAACAACCTCACGAGTTTATCGCTCAGTATCGTAAATAATGGACCCTGCCGCCTCCTTTAAGCAAGAAAAAGCTGTGGTTTGGATCTGAAAACATCTAATTTTTAATTAGATTAGATATTCAAATCTCATGGTGTGGCCGCCATCTAGCGGAATTTGCAGACATCTCGTCAACGGTTATTATTGCAACTATGATTTATGCTCACAATGAAAGAGTGGCGACAATTTTTTCTCATGAAAGCAGTCCGGAGATAATAACAAACTGGCACCATTGCTCAATATACCTGTTTCTTTTGTGCGCGCAGAACTTTCTATACCATTTCTGTTTGATTTATTGAAATCCTATCCCTAAGGAAAATCTTAGGAACCCTGTATAATATAATGTACTCGCTTCGGCGGTACATACAGGTTGTCACAACGAAAATAAGATAGAGGCGTTTTCTATTATTTACAGTACGGTCGATTTGTTCTTCAAAGGGGACACTTTTTGGCTATATTGGAATTTTCGTAGGATACACCCACATACACCGAAACTGTTAAAATTTTAACGGTGAGATTTACTAAAAGGGTTTAGTCTATTTTAGAACAGTCCTAAGTTTAAGTGAAATTTTTGGTTTTAAGCATTAGACATAGTTTGATTTATAAGAAGAATTTGAATAAATTTGTTTATTGAATAATCATCTTATCATAATCTTTTGTTGGATTTAAGAAGAAACTTTCAATTTAGAAGACAAGAAAATTAAAAATTTTAAACCCACGCGGGGTTTAAATAGTAAATACTTTGTAAAACAAGTTACTTGCTTACTTACTTACCCTTGTTAATTAATTTTTGCAATTAATACTTGATGTCACGCAATAATTTCGATGGGTAATAATAAAATAAGGAGTAGATTAATTTTGTATTTATTTAAAAGGTGTTTTTATTTATGAAATGTATTAAAAGACTTAAATGCAAGTTTTATTTACATTTCTGTCACCGACGAAATGTCAGTTTCAAGTTTAAAAATATTAGCTGCTTTCAAATCACAAACAAAACAGCGAGTTCGGATTTCTTACCTCTGCTTGTACCTTGACTTGCACCAACATCTAGTGATGAAAGCTACAGCTTTGAAATGAGTGGGCTTTGAGTAAGGAAAGTTTTCTTGACTGAGCTTTTAGATAACTTCAATGTTTTAATTTCAGTTTGTAAATAAATTAGTATGGTTGCTTTGGGTTTTTTGTTTGGTATATTTTTCGTGCATAATCAGTGACCTTCATTAATGTTTTTTCTGCCTCGTTGTCCCCTCATAAATATATTTTTTGTGCTGAAGACGTGTTCAAAATATGACGTTTTTCTGGACAAAATTGGAGGTGTTTTATTGGTCAATGAACAAGTTGGGATATTAAATAAGGTAAATTAATCCTTGTAAAAACGGTTAGTTAGGGAAATTATAAACGAACTTATTACCAATTGCCACAAAACAATCCTTTCTGGGGGCTATAAATTTAAACCAGCCCCTAACTTATTACCAATTGCCACAAAACAATCCTTTCTGGTGGCTATAAATTTAAACCACCCCCTCAGAGGTGGTTTAAAAAATCACCAACTTTATAACCTCAAACACAGATAATGAAGCTATTTTGTGCCAAATTTTTGGCGTATTCACCATTTGACATTTTGAAACCTGTCAAAAAAGTTAGTTTTAGGGCAGTTTCTCCTAAAATATGGTATATTTTGAGAAAAAAACAGTTTTTCAGTGGTATCTTGCTTTAGTAATACAAAATAATTAATAACTTTGTGTCTTTTCTGTATGGGTAAGGGCTTTTTAATTTTCAAAAAGTTTTAAAATTTAGTACCCGCCACAGGTGTAAATATTTAGATCTGTGGGGGGAACTATTTTAGATCTTAGTAAATCTCACTGTAAAAGTCTAAGGATTAGTTTTTTAGAGATTCACCACCGTGCTGTAAATAAGCTGGGATAACGTTTCCGCAGCGAAAAAGATAACAATAATGCTTTTGCTCTCTTCTGCCACAACGTTTTGAAAACGTCATGAAAATTTTGTCACAGCTATTTTGAGGAATATTTTTTACTACTTCCACGGCAGGTGAAAATACAGCATTTTTGCACATGAAAGCAATGTGGTTTAAAATTTAACTTTCCTGACAAAAAATGTATTTAAAAATAGCAATTAAATCAAAATTGTCCGCCAACATAAAAGACTGAAGATGGAAGACAAATAAAATAAATAAACTTTGATGATGAAACCTGCCATGATACCTCGTTAAACTGTACGTGCTTCAAAAATTTGAGATAATAGGGGTTTTTTTAATCATAAAATTTTAATTTTTTGAAATTTTAGTCCAGAATTAAAAGAAAAATATCATAGAAGATTTGTGGCATAAAGGGCAAAGAGTAAGTGAATAAATCGAAATAGGGTTATGCTCCTAAGGCAATTAAAACACAAAAGAAAGAAGTTAAAAAATTTCCAAATCAGTTACTTCAACCGAAAGGAATCCAAAAATAAAAGATCTTGGGTGGTTGCCCAGGGCGAAACATCGTTTAATCATTTCTCTTTTCGCTTTGGTCCTTTGTGTGTTCCTTGTGGGATGCTGATCCAAGTTTGAATTTTCGTTTTTTCCACCCAAGATCTTTTGTTTTTGAATTCTTTTCGGTTGAAGTAACTGATTTCAAGGTTTTTTTCGCTTCTTTCTTTTTTGTTTTAATTTCCTTAGGAGCATAACTCTATTGGAAATATTAATACGCCAGGACGAATCTGTATAAGGTCACTTAGATAAGTACCAGTGTGGAACGATGCCTATTTGTGAGTGATTCAAAGTTGGAAATCAAAGTGTATGATGGTGGTTAATGATGTTTGGGGCGAGGGACCAGTAAAAAACGCTGGCTCAGGGCGGAACATCGTTTAATCATTTCTCTTTTCGCTTTGGTCCTTTGTGTGTTCCTGGTGAGATACTCATCCAAATTTGAATTTTCGTTTTTTTCACTCAAGATCTTTTGTTTTTGGATTCTTTTTGGTTGAAGTAACTGATTTGGAGGTTTTTTTTTAACTTTATAACCCTATTGGAAATATTAACACGCCAGGACGAACCCGTATCAGGTGACTTAGATAAGTGTATGATGCTGTTTAATGATTTTTTGGGGAGGTGACCAGTGAAGCTACTGATGAGCCCACGCTAGTTGCCCAGGGCGAAACATCGTTTAATCATTTCTCTTTTCGCTTTGATCCTTTGTGTGTTCCTTGTGGGATGCTCATCCAAGTTTGAATTTTCGTTTTATCTTTTGATCTTCTGTTTTTAACTTTCATTATATCTTTCATTATATCCTAAAAACGAGAATAAAGCATATTTTTCTTTATAAAAAGTTCGAGGTAAATTCAAATTAATTATAATGTTAAAGCACCCTTAAATAGTAAAGCACCTCATTCGTAATGCAAATAATGACCGTCTGTCTAAATTTACCACCGGCCGGTAAATTCTGACTTTGGAATCGTGATAGTCACGCGAAAGCGAAACCTTTTTTATTATTTAAAAGGTGAAGAAAATCCGTTTTCTACCAGTGAAATCTATATATTATTATGCAATAAATCAAGTAATAAATTGAATAGACACTCAAAGGAAATATTTTAACGCATCGGTATCGGTATACCTAACGCGTTTGAAACAAAGCCAAGCCGAACGATGCTTGCTTTTTTGACGGGTGCGATGACTGAATAGCTGATTCCACTCGTTGCGTACGGAGGGATGTACGTAACGTTACGGACCCACGAACGTACGCAACGATTTCAATCAGCAGTTCTGTCATAGCACCACGCAAAGTCTATTTTGGCTTTATTTTGAACGCGTTAGTTATACTGATGCGTTGAAATATTTACCTTAAGTGTCTAATATTTTTTAATTTTTGGTTTTGGCCAGTGTTGCCAACCACTTTAGACTCTTGGAAGATACACTCGACCAAAAATGGGTGGTACATTAGAAGAAATAGTGGAACAGGTCAAAAAATTGGAAGAAATGTAATGTTAATTTCTTTTAATGACCTAAAATGGTTCCGAAAAAATTGATCGAAAGACACCCCAGGCAAATTAAAAAAAAAGTAATGGGTGATATTAAAATTTAATACAAATGCATTAACTATTTTAAAGCAGGGGACAATTTTTCGTGTGCTTGATCTTTTTAGTGTGTAAAAATACAAAAATAGGTTTTTTTTTGTGAATGTCAAAATAGTGGTATTTTTGGCGTACCACCGTGGGAAAACGCTACAAATAACACTATAACGGTACCCTTGACAACACTTTTTCTAACCGAACCATATAGATACAGAAAATCTAATGTTTCTAATTTTTTTCTGTTTGCTTGTACGTTCCAGTATCACGCAAAAAATAATGAACGGATTTTGATATTAGTAGAGTAGTGGGCAAAACATCGGCTTTATTTCATCAAAATTGGTTTACGGAAACAAAAGTTATGATCATGTAAATCAACAAAAATGAAAAAAACGGGTAAAGTAGCAGGCGAAGCTGCGAGGTTTCCAGCTAGTATTTAAATAATAAAAGACATCTAACTTTCATTTGCTCCGCTCCTGAAGTGATCTTTTTTTGCAAAAACAGAAGATCCAATTATTCGTTTAAGTCGTCATCCGAACTTAAGGCCACAAAAACGGCATATATTTGAAAACACTGCTTTGCGGTTTTTGGGCCAATCTTTACCGGGCAGAATATCGGACACGAGAAAACGGAATCTGTTGAAATTTGGCAAGAATGTTTATTTTTGAATTCCTCACAACCGTATTCAGACAGTTTTTTGCTGGACTATCTCATTTTCGAAATAAAATAAACACGGCTAACAATAGCGAAAAATCTTACCTGGCTTTTTTTTAGCCTCATCGATAATTCAGAAATCTGTAACAGCAATTTTTGGAATTTTTTATTTTTTGAAAAAAATACATTTTTAAAAATCCTTTGGATACGGTTGTAGATTTTTATAAATTTTATTATCTGATAACAAAACAGTTATGGTTTTTTTCTTTGTAAGCAATATTCTGCCGGAATTCTGAAACGCTCAAGGAAACTGAAGTGAGTTCGATTGGAATATTGGAATTCAGGTTCCGCATAGCCACCGGCCACTTGTCTAATGAAACATTCAGCCACCGGCCACTTGTCTAATGGAACATTCAGCCAACAAATTGATACATCTCAAGTAATAAAAATAATACGGAAATTTGTTATTATTTTGATGTTGAATAATGATTTTTGTTTTGATTCTTTTTATGTTCGAGACATTAATAAATAGTTACGTTCCTAACAAGTTATACTTTTCTTCACATATGGTGTCGCACCGTGTTTTGAACACTGCACGATTTCACTCGAAATGGTATTAGTGATGCCACCTATTATTGATCTTTCAAAAAAATAGCAAAGTAGTGTTGTCAAAACTATGAAGTTTTTGTGGCCTTAAGCCAACTTTATAGGCATATAAAGCAAAAATCGAAAAAAAAAATAAAAACGGTACCCAGACGTTTTCTGAGTTTATGTTTGTTAATCTACCAAAAAATCTTCACCGACCTCCAAGGTCGGTTACCCACTAAATAAGTTTACTCCGATAGTGGGAAAACCAGGTGGTTACCTAATCATTTATTATCAGGCGACCATTTGTTTATTTATCTCTTAATCCATAATTGCTGTATATTGGATGTGTCATTTGATCACCTCATCGTGACAGTAGACATAAATTTAAAACGATTTAAATTCTCTCATGAACAATTTTCAATATCAGTGGTTGAAATCCCGTGAAAAGCCTGAAACTTTAACCGTTTCCCGGAAAGGATATTGCCTGGACTTTATCTGTGATTAAAGTCGCTAAAGTATAATATGACTCCTAGAAACCATTGAATAATTTAACTAGACACTTTCAGTTGTCGCATAAAACACTTGAATGTTTACAGGCTGAATTACTGAGGAAAGAGTCGGGAGATATTGGGTACTTTTAGCTATTTTTTAAACGCATCCGTATACTTACACTTAACGCGTTCAAAGTGGGTCTAGGACAACTCGGCGCGGCCGACTCGCAGCCAGATACAACTCGGCGCGGCTAACTCGGCGCCACTAAATATTATTACCACTTCTAACGAAAAAGTGCTTTTAGGACAAAATAGCATGCAGTACATAGTGTTTATTCCAAATTCTCCGTTTTCCAACACAACCCAACCCAACATAAAAACCCTAAACACAAACCCAACATAAAAACCCTAAACACAAACTTAAAATTAAAGTAATGCGGAATGCTATCTATAAGTACAAAAACACTCTGATTAAATATAGAGTTGTATGTTCAAAATATTTTCTGTTAGATAGGAAAGGTATCTGCCATCGCGCCGAATCGGCCGCGGCGAATTTTTTCCGCGATTCAGCGCGGCTGACTCGGTCGCGCCGAATCGTACCTTTCCCTTCAAAATAGAGCCAAAAAGACTACATTTTTTACTTATTTAGACCTTTTTCGAACGAGGCCCGATTTTATGGTGGAGGCGATGAGTCGTTAGGCTTTGTTCTGAAAGCGTTAGGTTAAAGTAGTACAATAGGTGTGTAATTATTTGTAAACAGGACGAAAATGATAGTAAAAAATGGCTACAGGCTAATCTTTTAAAGCGAGGTAACGTTTCCAGTTATTATTACTATGAAACGAAAGTTGTTTCAAAAAAATTATACGACATCAAGTTAGTGTTTGTTTTTCAAAGGATAGGTGTGAAAATGTCAAAAATCACTTAATTATCCAGTGAGGTAATGAGAATGAGAGAATGAGAAAAAAAACATATATTTCTTCAAACATTTTGTTACTTGATACAATTTTTCAAACTTCCTACCCAACACCATTACGTAAACATTACGTAAAAGTTACAACACATGGTTACTGTGTTACATAAATTCTAGATGAACTGGAAGTCACAACAAGGTAAAAAGTAACGTAAATGTACTGCATAATGCTATGCACAAAGTTCCCTACTTTTTACGTAAATAAGAGGTAATTAAAATAACGTAAATAATACATGGCAACAAAAAATTGTTGTTATATGTTATTATATCGTTTAACTAGGAACTAGAAAGTAAGTCAAAAGGTAAAATTAGGGTAATTTTTTTACATAATGTTTATATCTCTTACAACTAAATAACGTACTCTTTATGTAACTACTCCAAGTTTTGTGGCTCAGCTTTTTCGAGGAGATCACATATTAAAAGTTTCTAATATATTCCTAGAGTTGAGTTGGGAAAAATATATCACACAGTACATTTGGCCTATATAGTTTGCCCATTAAAATAAAATAAAAATATTTCGTAAACGGCAACAGCTATAAAATGTTTTAATACGTCAATGAGAGCCAAAACTGTGCTTTATGCAACAACCATTAAAGTGGGGGGACCCCCTGGTAAATAATAAAAATATATCACATAGTACATTTGGCATATATATTAGAAAAAAAAACGTTTTTGTTAAATAAAAAAAAATCTAGGAATATTTTAAAAACTTTTATTATGTGATTCCTTCGAACAAGTCGGGCTACAAAATGTGGTGTTTACTTGAACTTTCTGCTTTAGCAGAACTGAAGTTATGGGGTAGCCCCTCAGCTTAACGGTTAAGCTAGGAGGGGTCGCGTTTTCTCGAAAACGGCTACAGCTACAAAATTAATTTAACCGTAACAAAATAGCTACAAAAAGGCAAAAGATTTGGGCCCCTTATGATGGTCCCCGACGTCAATCCGACACCCACTTATCGAAGTCACATCGAAGAGTAATAAATTTTCGTATACTTTGCTGCATATGCATATGCATACGTCTATATACAGAGTGTTCATTTTAAAACTTCCCCTTCAAGTCTCACGTATTTAAAGTCTGATTTTTTATTCGAGGGGGACACATTTTGTAACACGCACCCCCTTCGAGGTGTAAACTTTACCTCTATATTTTGAATAGGGAAAGTGGGTCGAGTGATAACTTGTTTTGAAGGTCTTTTAAATGTCTTTACAACGGTCTAAAATTTTTTAAAAATTTATCAAATTCTTTTGGGATATTTTGGTGACCAGGGACCAGTTAGTTGCGGACTATCCAATTGTAGTTTTCGATTATTACTTATATCAAGAAGTTTAAGTGTAACCCTTGAAAAATCAGTGCCTGCCAATAGCAACCTTTTGGATAGTGTTTCATGATTACTTTTAGCAAGCAAATTTTTCCATCTATTACTATTAAGACGCTGAATTTTAAAATGCTTAGCAATACAATAACATTTTAATATAAACCATTGTTTAAAATAGACACCTAGTGAAGATTATAATATTACATAAAAAAAAACCTTTTGAAATACAAGCTTTTATAAAACATAAAGTGCACTAAAAAGTAGAAAATATTTTTTAGCATTCTGATATAATCATAATAAAAGCGATTGTTTTGATTTGTTATTGATTATATTATGATTGTTTGCAAGAATCTGAATTCACTATAAAGCAGAGAAATGCAAGGGTAAGTAAATCCAGGCCAACTCGACCCAGAAAACCCTAACATTTCTCTGATATATGGATGGACATTGTTAGTTTTAAATTGCGCCCATCGCTTTTATTACTATGATATCGGAATGCTAAAAATTATTTTCTACTTTTTCGCAAACTTTATATTTTATAAAACCTTATATTTGTATTTGTACCCTAAATCGTCCATTTTGAATCCGCCATATCGACATTTTCAAATGTGATCAAAAATTCATAATCCCCTTCCCAATTTTGATTAAAATCGGACAAACTTAAGTGTTTTCCTCCCTCCACCCACTTCGTAGGGGGGGAGAAAGGGGTGCCTAATAATACCCTATTATTTTATTTCCATCTTTCAACTATATACATGATCAGAAATCTTCCATCTTAAATTTTGCAAATCTGATCAAAAATTCTTATTCCTTATCTTCAGAAACCCCCGTTACTTCCCCGTATACCAATTTTGGTTGAAATCGGACAAATTTAGGCGTTTTCCCCCCTCCACTCCCCTCGTAAGGGAGGAGGGGATTGGGGAGCACATAATAATACCATATTTCTGTATTGTCACCGGAACTATAGTCGCATACCAAATTTGAATTCAATCGGATTGCAAGATTTGACTCGAACATAGATACATATAGTACGTTTTCACATCGTATTCAACACGTATCGAAAATCAAGATCTTCTCTCATATATCACGCTCTTTGTCGGAACAGAGAACATGCTCTATGAAATAAAAAGAAGACAATGTGAAAACCTAGTAATAAATATATTCATACATACATAGAGGTGAAGTTAAATAAAAGCTGTAAAAATCGAAAAAGATATTTGACCTTTTTACCTCTGCGGCAATAATTACTATCAAATTAAAACGTAAACAGCTCTCAGCTTCAGTTAGCTTAATAAACGGCTTTTACTTCAAAGGCTTTTCTTTCAGCTTAGCGAACAAATCAATCTAGTTGAGGTTTTCAACTTCTTGCCTTTGGCGGCGCCTTCAAGCGAACTGACCTGGAACTCAGCCTGCCGCCTCTGAATTTTCAATTTCGAAACGAATATTTTCCTTAGGGTACTCAATATATTGTTTTTCTGCCGGTGTTCTCTCGTTTAGGAAATCGTTATTTGATTTGATACAGGATTTCAAATTTTTACACACAACACGCTTTTCCTACAACGAAATAGTAGTTTTAACAACTAGTGGCAGCACAGTTTAGCCGCGAGTTGTTAACACTATTTTTTATTTACCTTTATCAAAAAATCCAAGAAAAACATGAAAATACTTTTAAAAATCTCGAACGAAGAGCACTTCTCGCAACACATCATTTTTACACTATAAATCAAGGCGGCTGGTAAATGAAATAACAATGGTGGTTTCCATGGCGATGTGCCTTTTTATTCGGTGATGTTCATTGTTGCGACATTTTAATCGTTGACAGTTTGATATTTTGACGATGTTTTAAATGATTTTTTTCGTAAACACTTGGTGAAAACTGGCGGAAATGGCTTAGTTTTTAGGCAAGAATAATTAGATTTTTTTTAATATTACTATTTTTTACTATTTCTCTTTAATTTTGGGTTAAAAACGTACCGAATTTTTTTTTGCACCCGTGATCAAAAAAAGTTTTTTTGCATCGGTAACCAAAAAAGCCATGCTTTAGTTATCTGGTATACAAAAAAACATTTATTTAATTTTACCAATTGTTTTTGTCTGCAAGTACTTTTTTTCAAATACTTGCATGCTCTTTTCGAACGTTGACCAGCATCAGCAAAATTTGCACCTTGTCCACTCCTTTTTGATAGTTAATAAAACTTCAAAAGGTATTTATTTATTCTAAGCAGAACTACTATGTCTATCTAAGATATGTTTATCTAAGATATATGAGATATATGAGCATCAGTCAGTGTTTATGCCATGCCGTAATATAAACATAACAGCGAAGCATACGAATTCGGAGGGGTGGAGGGTGATTAAATTAAAATTATCTGGAAATTATTTATTTCTACTCCGATTCATTCCTTAAAAAGCCCTCAATCTGCATATTAGAGATTATTTGATGTTCTTTGCCAATCAAGTAATTTATTAGAAACTTATCGGTACATAAAGTCGACATAGCCTGACTCGGCACTATTTCTGACAGTTCCACACGAAGGTTGAAAGGTTTCTGATATTTTTGTCACATAAACATGTCATCTAAACATGCTCATATTGTGTCATTCTTAAAGTTGACAAAGTAAAGTTAATCCCGTCATTTATTATAGGGACTTATCGGACATTATATGCTGACTTAAATAAAGTCGGCACTATTTTTTACAGTTCCAGACAAAGGTAAACAATTGCTAGATATTTTTAGACACTTACACATCTGTTATGGTGCGGCGCTCTTCTTGGTGGCTAGAGTTATCTAAAACCTACGGTTGGGCTATCCATCCAGAGCTTTTTTGATCGCGGCGCTGTCAAAATAATGTTGACTTGACATAATGTTTGTGCCTACCTTTAATAAAGGACGACATTAACTTTAGTTTGTCAACTATATGGATGGCACAATATGAGCATGTTTGGATGACATGTTTATATTACAAAAATGTCAGAAACCTTTCAACCTTCGTGCGGAACTGTCAGAAATAGTGCTGAGTCAGGCTATGCCGACTTTATGTACCGATAAGTCCCTATTAAAGGCAGGCACAAACATTATGAAAGTCGACATTATTTTGATAGCAAAGATGACTTATTCAGACAACAACAATGTCAGAATCCTTTTACACTTCCAAGGCCGACAAAAAAAACAACAGGCCCTAACCATCAGAAAAACAGCTGTTAATCTTGGGCCGGTTTTTACATGGAGTCTTATGGGAGACGCGAGGTTTTTTGGGGATTATTTCTAAACGACTCGATGAATTTTCTTCAAATTCCCATGAAATATTCTTCGATACTATCCTAATATTTTAAAAAAGTTTTCTGGAGATCACAGGGTCTCAAATAATAAAAATTATAGGAAAAGTATTTTGTGAGGTTAGGTTGATGTAAACAACAACACATTTTATTTTTCTTAAAAAAAAGGAAATTTTCTCATATTGTTAGCAATAAAATGCACATGAAAGGTTTCAAAAGGTGCGCATCCATATCTACACCAGAATAAAAATTGATTTATCGAAAAAATGCTGGAGACTAGTGTTTTTTTTGTGATCATTTCACGAATTGGAAATGGTGGATTTATATACCTAAATTAATAATTCCTGTCTTGTTGAGTTGCTAAATAATATTTTAGTCGCCATACATGACATCTGAATATATTTTGTCGTATAGCGAGAAGTGTAGGTATGGTTTAGGTTCTTCCACAAGGTCTCCTACCAACCAGGTCCCATCAGAGTGATTACCTTATAGAAGATTGGAGTAATGGTAAAAAGTAAGACAATGGAACAGAATACGGTACAGAGAAGCATCTAATTAATAAGTCATTTTAAGTGCAGTTTTTGAGTAATATCTGGGACTTTTGATGTTTGTGTGATTTTCATCATAAGAGATCTAAATTGAACATTATTTAGATAGATAGATAGATAATTCTTTATTAGCAATTAAATATTATTCATAGGTAGCTGCACTGAGAATCCTATTTCTCTAAGACGTCTTGTGGGCGTTTCAACCAGTTAACATTTTTACTACAAATCTCAGATTAAATTAACATTATGATGATGAACTTAACAAAAATTACTAGAGATAGAAACAGTGATTTCAGTGACATCACAAAGTTTTTTTGCTCTTTTTTGCATTATTTGAGGTGCTATGGAGGTGTATTAATGAGAGGAGGATGACCGACAATCCCTCTGCATAATGTGATCCTTAACTTGTTAGTGTTGTTTGTTTGAATGTGGTTATCAAATCGCATTTTTCGATCCTTTGTCTCAGAGGATCTCGGGATTCATCACAGTTTTCAAAAGTGTGACAGAAAAACGCTATACGATAACCACCCCCAAAACAAGCAACATTGACAAGTTAAGGGTCAAATACTACGAAGGGATTGTGGCTCTCCTTCCACCCACAAAAACACCTTCACATCACCTCAAATAATACAGAAAAAAGTAGACAAAATTCGCAATGTCATGATTTACTGTTTTCATCACCACCATCTCTGAGAATTACTGTTAATTTAAACTGGAATTTTAATTAAAAATGTTAACTTGTTGAAATACATAGAATATCTGAGTTACATAATCCAACAAGACATCTTAGTTAAACAGGATTGTCACTGTGTATACCTATTTGTTTTACTTAATATTGACATCGAGTGGACCTTCTACTGAATTCTTTCAATAAAATTCGGTATTCTTCTGCAAATAAGTTTATTTTCTTTAATTAGATTCACAAATAAGTAGTTAACTACTTTACAAATCCAAAAAATAATCACTTTTAGAGATTTCCTAGGACCTTCTTGACTTCATGGTTGTTTGACTGTTTCATAAAATGACTATTTCATAAAATAATAATAATGATATATATCTATTAATTTTCAATCTCAAATTAGATTATTATTTTTGATTATTTTGAAAATTAGAAATAAATAGGGAAACTCACTGAAGCCTCTATGAGGCTTGTGCTTGGAAGTTTTTTAATTTATTTATGATTACTACTAAGAAATAAATTATTAATTTTAAATATAAAGAATAAACATAAACATAAAATCTGTAAATATAAATAAATAATAAAATATAAAGGCAACTTTTGTAAAGAAATATACAAGGATACTAGAAGTTATTAGAAAAAATTATATTATTTTTAAATACCTAACAACTTAACTACCTAACGTTTGGATAGCCTTTGATAAATAATTTGATCAAAAAATAATCTACATTCATTTGGAATCCAAACTTTTATCTCTTTTTTAAATTTTTTCTGATTGTTAACAGTTTTAATTGCGTCCAGTATCAGATGATAGACATAATTAAGGCCCAGGGCTTTCCAGTCACAGTAAAAGGAATATTTTTTTAACCCTTTTAGAGGGTGAAACCTAACCCCACCCTATTTTTTTAAATGGGATGATAGTACTTGTGGCACCTTGTTGTTGAAATACTTACTAAAAAAAAATATATTTTTTTTTTCATTTGTGTGGCAGAATTAAATCAATTATTTTTGCCGAAATATTTTTCAAATATTCTTTATTTACATTAAAAATGCCAGCAAATAACCAAAACATTAAAAATTGAAATTTTAGTGATTGGGTTCAGATATTTGAAATATGAATTACCTATGAAGTTAAAATAAAACAAAAATTGCACAATTTTCTGCTTAAAAGAGCTTTCCAACAAAGTGCCACAAGTGGGGTCAGGTTTCGCCCTCTAAAAAGAGTGAAGCAATATTTTCTTTAGTATGACTGTAAAGCCCAAATTCTTCACCCTGAAGCTGTAGAAAATTTGTTTGAGTTAAAGTCCCCACCCTGTAGATTCTACAATATTATATAGGCAACCAACTTAATCTAGGAATAGTTTTCAGTGAGTGTCATAAACCAAGATGACCATTAACCATTGCTATCTCCTAGGTAGTATTTGGAGGTATGGTAATCATTTATTTTCAAAAAAGGAATGGACACTTCCAGACCCTTCAACTGGAACAGTATTATTGTGATGCCTTTTTCGTTTACCTCTCTTTCTCCAGTTTTATCTTCTTCATCTCCGCCTACTTCCATTCTAAAAACATTAAAAAATTTACTACCTCAAGGGAATTAAATCAATAAATTCTCCAATATATACGAATTTTAGGTCATTCTATCGCTTTTATTGGCAATGGTAGCATGTAATCCTCAAAAAGTTAATAGCTGTGGATTTTTCTTAAAAAATACGTTAAAAAATGATACCAAACTTCATAGGGGTACCCCTTTTAGTTTCAGAGACATGGGCATTTAAAAGTTACTTAACCTTATGAAACAGATTTCTATTAAAAGTAAATTTTAAGAAGATTGCAAATTTAATATTAAAATGGAACATTTATGTTCAAACCTTCTAAGTTAAACCAAAATTGCCCCCTAAAAAGGGGCTACATAAAAAATTTTAATTTTTACAATAATTTGAAGCTAGGTGCATTTGTAAGTTAAAAATATGGGCTGCAAAGTGCTTGAATATGCTAGTTTTGTTAACATTGTTTACCTTGATATTGTTAATAACATGTGCCGAGGTATTATTTTCCATATTCATAGTTCTCTATCCCTCCCAAGATCTCTCCATTCGCATTCCCACATTTTCTCTTTTACAGGAATTCAAGTTTCCATTTTCTACTCCTTTTCCTATAAAAAATAAATAATAAAAATTATTAGCAAAAGAACTGGGGACGTGTACAAATTATGGAACGGTGATTTTACCAATTTTTGACCCCCCCCCCTCCCCCATATCACGTTTTGTAACGGTTTGGTGAACCCCCGCCCATAATATTATGTAAAGGTTTCAAGACCACCACTCCCAAAAAAATAATTTTTTTCTTATTTTCATTCCAAATCTGTCGCAAACCCCCTATGTAACGTTTTGTAACACTTTGGCTACCCCCCTCCCTCCCCTGTATGACCGTTACATAATTTGTGCACAGCTCCTAGCATATAATCGTAAAATTTTATTCATTAGCTCAGTTCAATACCTATATATGTTTAAATTATCTCTAAGTATGAAGAATGTTCAGTGTTTTATACAAAAACAGTTTTTACAAGTAAATTTAACAAAAAGATAGGAAAGTCAAGTTTCCTACCTCTGATAACATGATGTATGAAGGGCCTCCTAGCAATAGGCAGGTAATATGTGACATTTTACTAGCTTAGTAGAAAAGGGGCCAATTATGCAGTATACAGTTTTCTGCCATTTTTGATTTTTTATGAAAAATTCTTTAGGACCCCCAAATCATTCACTAAAACAACCCAATCCAACACAGCCCTACCCAACCTAACCCAAAACAATCAAGAAAACACATTACAACCCCCCGGCACCTTTTTTCTCTTAAAAAAAAAAATCGGCGCCGGTGGATTTGAGGTTCTAGGGACCCTAGTAGGTGCCTCCATAAAGATTTTTTCATAAAAAATCATAAATGGCATTAAATCGTATACTGCATATAAAATTACCGAAAAGGGAGGGATCAGTTGGATAGGAAAAGTTTGTTACATATGACTCACCCTTTTTCTGGGCACTTTCTGGTATGCAGCATTTTCGACGCATTTTCCTGATTTCTATATCAACCACGATACCCATTATTGAATTGTTTCCGATTCAAACATATAAAATCTAGAAAACATTCAATAAAAGGTGATTTAAAGATTTTCGAAGCACAAAATTCACACTGTAAACAATTGTCCTTTTTTTGGTTTGAAGTTCACTTTTTTCACATCAAACGAGGAGTCATTCTTTTTAAAACAATACCGGTTTATTTTAAAGTTAGTTTGATTCCAAAATTGGAAAAAAAATGTTAAAAATTGTCTGAAAATTAAATACAAAAATCAAGAATTAGTGAGGTTATGTTTGCGGACTTGCGCATCTGGCTGGACGCAACCAACGAAAAAAAAACCGGCCCAAGATTGTGACGTCACAATTTTGGTTGTGTGAGGCCCGTGTGGAACACATTCTTGTCGGCCCTGACACTTCGTGCGGAATTGTCAAAAATAGTGGCGTCTTTACTAAAGTCAGGCTATGCCGACACCGATAAGTCCCTAATATATATATGCGCCTCTGGACAAAATAATTGCGTTGGAATAAGGTAATTCCTATGTATAGGTCAGATCGGGGGTAAATACATGCTCAAAAATCACTTCTCTATTTGTAAAGAGTAACTTTGAATTTTTTTTCTCTGAAGGTTACGAGCAGAGCTAGCGGGTGTCCCAAGGTGAGTAACCTATTACAATATTTTGGAAACTATACAATGGAAACTTTTCAAACTTTTTATTCTAACATAAGTCCAACTATCTTTATGAAATACTTTCATAATTGCAGTGTTGCCATTTGCAGGAAAACTTGGCAACAACTTTCTTATTTTAAATTGAACACCCTGTATATTTTTGCATTTTTGGATTCCACAAAATATTTTAGATACATTTTATGGATAATGTCCTGTTTTAAAAATATTGACAGGTGAAAATTGATATTTTTTAACTTTGACAGCCGGTAACATCGAAACGGTTAAGGATAGAGCAAAATGGTTTTTACATTCCTTTCTTGGTTTTTCACAAGCTATCGTTTTATACCTAAACCCCGGGTTAAAATATCCCAAGGTTAGTTTAACCCTGGGTTCAAATAGTATAAAACGATATGTTCTGAAAAACCAAGATAGGAATGTAAAAACCGTTTTGCTTTATCCTTAACTGTTTAAAGGTTACGGGCTGTCAAAGTTAAATTGTCAATATTTTAGAAACAGTATAGGACATTATACACAAAATGAACCTAAAATATTTTGTAGAATCCAAAAATGCAAAAATATACAGGGTGTTCAATTGAAAATAAGAAAGTTGTTGCCAAGTTTTCCTGCAAATGGCAACACTGCAAATATGAGAGTATTTCATAAAGATAGTTCACATGAACTTATGTTAGAATAGAAAGTTTGAAAAATTTCCATTGTATAGTTTCCAAAATATTCTAATAGGTTACTCACCTTGGGACACCCGGTATAACTGTTGTTTGAATATGTAAACAATGTTTTATCTAGAGTTTTGAACTTCCATTGTCTTACTTTTTTACAACGTTTTGAGTGCTTATGTCAGTGGGGCAACGAGGAGGGGGGTTGGGGGAGCAGCCTGGTTATAATTAGCACAATCAAATAACAGCAGAAACCAAATATATAGGGAATAAAATACAAGAGCCTGAACTTTTAATTTTTAAAAAAAATCTTTAAAGAATAATAAATTGCAAAAACACCTTTCATTTTTACGATTTCGTGTCAAAATGGTGTTTTGACTGTAATTTTATCAAAACGTTTTACCTGCGATTTGGTGTCAAAATTGCATTTTAAGTGTCATTTTTGCCAAAATTTTAGCCTGCGGGCATTTTAACATTTTTACAAACAAATTAAGGGTAAATAAACAACTGAAATTCCCAAAACCCTATCAATATTTACGATTTTAGTTTAATTTTACTACGGCGCATTGAGCATGATTTTGACATAAAATTTTGCGTAAATAAACAATTTTAAATTTGGTTAACACCCTCCCTCCTCTTCATTTGAGTCCAGGTCCGCGCTTGTAAGCACTGCTTCCTTGTATCAATTATGGTCACATTTTTACTTCAAATTATTTTTTTTTATTATTTATCCTTAACCCCCCCCCCTCGAAGTCCATTCCTGGGTGCGCCACTGCTTATGTATCTACCTACAATTGTCATCAGGTGGCACTTTGTTAAGAAACTACAACTTCCAAAAGGCACCTGGTAGATGCACTCTTGGCAGCGGCGTATCCAGCCTGGGGGGATATTTTATTAAACGTCACGAAAAAAAACGTGGAAAGATAATAGCCTCTAAAAAAAATGACCGTCACACGTACTTGACATTCGTGAGCCTAAATCAGTCGTTATTAACAAAGTTCCCCTGAGGCTAATAATATTAAAAAAACTATATTTTTAGCAAAAACGCTTTACTATAAATAAAAAATAACGCACTAACAAAATGACTCTTCTTAGTAAATTTTGGTTTGGTGGAAACAATTTTTTTGCTAAAAAAAGCAGGCACATATGTATCAGGTTTACAGGAGGGTTTGAAACAAAATAATAATATATTAGGAAAAAGCATAATAGAAAAATTCCATTTGCTGATGTAATATAATGTCAAGTCAATTCGATTGTCATGTTTGTGAAATATCTCAGGGGGTATTTTCTTTCCACTTTTTGTTTACTTCCAAGCAAAGCCAATTAGCTGCTCTTTATCGATTTAGTATCCTTTGCGCTACAATCGCAGTCGCACCAAATTTACTGAATTACAATTTGGTTATAAAAATGGCTGCAACAGTAGGCTAAAGGGTACTGAAGAGATAGGAGTTAACTGGCTTTTAAGTCACGGTGTTATTTCGTGCCGGGGTATAGATCACATTTGGTTTGCCGGTCCAACTAAAAAACAACGCTTTTGCTGCGATTGTTGGCATGCCACTTTTCGTAAAAGTCAAAGTGAAACTGGAACGCCATCGTCTTATAAAAAAGTGTATTGGTTTGATATTTGGACCAGCTAACAAAATATAAACTATACTAGATAATATAAAAGGTGGGCCAAAAAAACCCGTACATTTTTTTGTCGGCTGTACCGTAAGTTTGATTTTTGTGATTCAGGCTATTTGAAACTTTTGTCAAAATTGACATTTTGTTAAAATCCAAGAGGGCGCTTGATTTTAAAATTTACCCATTTTTAACACTCCCCACCACAAGTTTTATGTATGCCACTGTATTCGATTTTAGACATTTGCCATAAAGACACGTCTTTGTCGTTTCCCAGAGAGGTATCACTTCTAAAGATCTGATAAGAAGTAATAAAGCTCAACGTCAACGAATTAAGTGGTGTTTTAATCCTTTGAAAAACATACGTATAAAAACCTGTAGTTTTTGTTCTACTAGGGATTTGTAAAATCTTGTCCGATTCTTTAGATTTTGAGCTCTGCGGGAAGCCAAGGCTCTGGCCTATATACGCTATCTGTGGAATTTGACATATTATAAAGATCCGTAATGGCGCATTCTTTTGAAACTTAGATATTTTTCAATCCTTCCTGCCAAGCTTTTTGTAAGCCAATGTACCTGATTTCAATTATGCGGAAAGGCACGTCTTTTCAGTATACAAAGAGTTTTCATTCGTAACAATCGGACAAGAACTAAAAATGCTTTGCTTAAAACGGAAGAGGTGCTGTTTTTATCCCTGTAAACAGTGCACCTAAAACACTACTCTATTCAATCCAATTGCTTAAGTTCAGCAACATAAAAAAATTTCTGCATTTTATCTATTTTATAAAGCTTTAAAAATAGCACCTCTTTCGTTAAGCAAAGATCTTTTAAATAAAAAGAGAGTTTTACCAACAGAAAACTGTTGGATTTTTCGCCTTCTCCACCAGTTCTACCACTGACTGGTTTCAAACACAGTCCATCCACCAGTCGGGCTTTATTTTATGACGAATCGATAGCAAAAAAACGAACTTTATAAAATACACTCTTGTGGTACTCCGGTGTATTTTTCTGTTAACTAATGTCGTGCCGAACATTTGTCCATGACTTGTTGATTAGATCGTTCATATTATTCGACTATAAAAACTTATGTCGCACTGATGATCTCTAACAAGAGTGAAACACGTGTCTGCTTCTAGTCTCCAAGTCGCACCCGGTATGTATTCTTGTGGTACTTCGTTGTATTTTATAAAGTTGGTTTTTTGTTATCGATTCGTTATAGTAGAAAGCCCGACGGTGGATGGACTGTGTTTGAAACCAGTGGTAGAAATGGTGGAGAAGCCTATCTCCGGAACTATCAAGAGTTTGTAAAGCATCAAATTGCGCAACTTTGCCCTAATTTAAACATTTTCGTATCTCCTACCGTTTAGGAGATCCCTATGATTAGCATCGAATTTGAAACACCCTGAAATTATTTATTATCAGTTAATGGTTTACACACGAAAAAAAGATTTAAATACCTAAAATATACAAAACAACAAACGAAAAAATAGTAAAGTAGTCTTAGGTGTAAATTTTTAGTTTGTGTACTTTGCGGTGTGATTTTTTATCAAATACCTGGAGTCATGGGGGGAGGGGGGTGATAACCCCCGTTACCCTTCCCCGTTATAAACCCCTGTGACTCTTGTCATGTGTTTGAGGTGTAAAAATTCCACTTTATTTTTTTTTGACCTTCAAGACTGAAAAAGAAGATTTCTTGAATAAATTTTACAAGATTTTAAATAGGTCCAGTTTATATGTCCAGCCCCCTCTGAGTTCTTAAAATAAAACTTGCTTTCGTATTTATCTTGCGTGAAATTCTGACTTTGATAGACTGATATTTCATACGATTTCACTGGTTGCGCTATAATCATGTTTAGAGGCGTAATTTATTTGAAGCTGCGTCGGAGTATTTTCTCGACTCGAGAGTCTAGTTAGTTAGCCTCAGGCTGGATTTTTGAGTTTAAGGTTAAGTTTGGGCATAATGGGATGTTCGCAATTACTGTTGAATTTTGAATATACATAGGTGCATATAAATAAGGGGGCTTAATTTCAGAAAACTCATACCTATAGGGTCAGAAGACTTTATGTAGGTCATGTTATTTACTCAAGTGTTATTACGTTTATACCGGGGATTAACTACTCAGATTAAGATTAATCAGATAAGCGCTTATGCTATAACATCAGCAGTTTATGTCGTGTATTTAAAGTCGAAAGATAAGTCAATCCTAAAAAATTGTTGGATTGGATTATCTTAAATCGGAAGCGTTTATACCGTAGATTAATGCAAAATTAATCTTAATCCGGGCAGTTAATCCCCGATATAAACCTAGTATATATATTAGTATATATAAGTAATGTAATCATCTAAAAATCGCACCTCGAGATTTTCATGATCCTCCACGAATTTTGAGGTTCCGAATAGTGATAAGCACGAATCCAGACGCCGTCGCTCTATCGGCCGGTCTGTTTGTCGCCTACTTTGTAGCCACTTTAACCCAAAAACCCCTTCACTAATCATAACCAAATTTTACATAGTGATTACTCGTGTTGATGCAACGACCCCTATAGTTTTTGAGCATTCTCCTATTAGACCCCCAAAAACTTCATTCCTAAAAAAAAATATTTTTTTCTTACCGTGTGATACCTCTTTGGAAAGCTTATAAAAATAGTAATTAAATGGCGCCAAAATTTTTGACTACATATATATATATATATATATATATATATATATATATATATCACATAAAAAATGCAAAAAACTATTGAAAAATTCAATTTCCTATATCCATATATCTCGAGTTGATAAATAAATCTGAATGGAAAACTTCGATATTCATTCAAATATCCCCCGTAAAACAGGGCATAGACAACAATTCCATGCAACTCTAAATGCCTCTATCTTGGAAACCATAAGAGGTAGAGTATTAGTGTGTGGTACTGTCAAAAAAATAATTTTTTTTAGAATTCAAAATTGTACAGGGTATCCTATTTAAAAAAAAATATTTTTTGCCATACCTCGTAAACAAAACAAAAAAAAAATTAAAAATCTCAGTTGACGTGTTTTTGGATTTTTTTATAAAACCAAATTCTAACCCGCTAGAAGCACCGTTCCGCTTAAAGAATCCACCCTTTATATACATATAGCACATGTAAAACGAAATAGTTTTAGAAACAATAGAGTCTGAGTCTATATATACAGGGTGTCCCAAAAGTCTTAGTCCCCCCCTATATCTCCAAAAGCTTTTGAGACATTGTAACAATAGTTTGGGAACTTCAATAAGAGGCGAAATAGAAAAAGTCTAGAGGAGCGGTATTGCCGTCCCTTTTTTTGGGGCGGCCTGGGAACGGCAGACTAAAAAAAGTTAAATGGAAACACATATCGAGTTGAACCACATTTTATTGGTCTCCTAAAATGCTTTATCCTAACGTCAATATTATTGACGCCTGACACTGTCAAAAGTTATTGGGATCAATTTAATATATCAAAAAGCTTTAGTCGCCCCCTATATCTCAAAAAGCTCTTGGGATATTGTAAAACTACTTTAAGAACTTTAATAAGACGCAAAATAGAAAAAATGTAGAGGGGCGGCATCGCCACTTCTATTTCTAAGGCGGCCTGGGGGGCGGCATACTGAAAGAAATAAAATTAAATAGAAACACATATCGAGTCGCATCTCATTTTAAAAGTCTCTGAAAATGCTGCACACCAACACTCTGGCAAAAAGGCCGCATAAAATCTAGTAAAATAATTTTTACAAGAATTTACAATTTTGATCAGGTTTTAAATAGCTTTTAAGCGGTTTTTGAAACATTCTGGTAAAAATCATTAGAACTCTCGTAAAAATAAACATTTTCTAACCAGTTTTTACGAAGAATACAATCTGGCTCGTAGAACATTTTAAAACCATGTAAGAACTCGTCTACTTTTGTAAGAACTTACGCGGTATTGACGTCTGTCACTCCTGTCAAAAGTTATTGGAAACAATTTAACATATCAAGCAGTCTCTTCTTAGTTTTCCCGTTTAACGTCTAATCTAGTAGGCTGATTCCATGGCATCATAATAAAACAAAAGAAAATCCTGTCAAACAAATATTACGTACAATTCAAAAAGTTTTTTTTTAAAAGGCGTCGTTCGAATGAAGACAAAGTAGAAATTGTCCTTTTCTATGGTCAGACACGGACTTACAAAGGTGCAATGCATCTATTTAACAATGCCTTTTCAGCCCGACCAGTTTCAGAAAGTTTCAAAAAGCTATTGCCGCCCGAAAACGGCAACAGAAGAAATTTAAGAACAAGTCCTTGGGACAATGTTCATGGAACCAAAACAATCGGTAAGAACAGTTGCTCATGACATTGATATCCCCAAGTACACAGGATTGTAAAAGCTCATAAATTTCAATGAAGATTATTTTGATCGAAGATTTCAGTTTACGGAAGAAATAACGAGCTTAATTACAGACGAGCCAGATATTTTCACAAAGATATGCTTTGTCGCTATTGGCGCACACCCAAAATAAAAAAAAAATAATATGTGGACTGGAATTATGGGCGGGCGAATAATTGGTACCTTTTTTATTGAGGGTAACCTCAATGGCGATAGGCTTCTGGAGAAGCAGATTATTTCTGCTATAAGAGAAATTGAAAACGAAATTGGTGACGTTGGCTGTTGCATTTTTTAACAAGATGGGGCACCTCCACATTTTTGTCTACCTCTTAGACAATTACTTGCCACCAAATTTCATCGTTGGATAGGTCGCCGGGGCACTTGTAGCAGTTAGGAGAACGAATAATTTAGTTTTGTCGATCTATTACTTCTGTGATGCTAAGAAACGCCCGAGGCGTTATTATTAATGTTAATGGCTTTAATAATTAGTTTACTCTGAATAATTTTCGACGGAAGTGACATACGTCAATAATATTGATGATAGTATGTAGCATTTTTAAACACCTTGAGCTACGACTCGATATGCGTTTCCAATTAACTTTTTTTTGGTAATCCGCCCCCACCCGCCTCAGAAATATTGGCGGTGATACCATTTCACCTCCCAATGAAGATTTCAAAGTATTTTTATAATACCTCAAAAGCCTTTGGAGATTTAAGGGGGGAGTTTTTAATATATAAAATTATTCCCAATAACTTTTGACAGGAGTGACAGATGTCAATAATATTGACGTTTGGACGGAGCATTTTAGTAGGCTATTAAAATGTGGTGCAACTCGATATGTGTTTCCATTTAACTTTTATTAGTATGCCGCCCCCAGGCCGCCCCAGGAAAAGGGGCGGCAATACCGCTCCTCTAGATTTTTTCCATTTGGTCTCTTATTGAAGTTCCCAAAGTATTGTTACAATATCTCAAAAGCTTTTGGAGATATGGGGGGGAATAAGACATTTGAGACACCCTGTATATACAACACATATAAAATGTATTGGAAAAGTTCGTTTACTCGAAAGAAATTCTGGATACACACTGGAAAAGTCTGGATAAACCCCGTAAAGGTCTGAATACACTCTGGAATGTCTAGATGCACCCAGGAAAAGTTCGGATACGCCCTGGAAAAGTCTGGAAACACCCAGGAAAAGTCTGGATACATCCAGGAAGT
The DNA here is from genome assembly GCA_963921995.1 of Oxystoma pomonae. NCBI lineage: Eukaryota > Metazoa > Arthropoda > Insecta > Coleoptera > Brentidae > Oxystoma > Oxystoma pomonae. The sequence goes on along the minus strand of OY998166.1, from coordinate 83,517,480 downwards.
CTGGATACACCCTAGAAAAGGCTGGATACTCCCTGAAAAAATCTGGAAAAGTTTGGAAAGACCCTGGAAAAGTCTGGATACACTCTGTAAAAGTCTGGAAAGACCCTGGAAACGTCTGGATACATTCTGGAAAAGTCTGGAAAGACCATGGAAACGTCTAGATACACTCTGAAAACATCTGGAAAGACCTTGAAAAAGTCTAGCTACACTCTGGAAAAGTCTGGAACCTTCGTGCACTTCATATCTATATATTTATCAATATAAAGAATTTTCGTCTGTCACAACTGTCAATTGTTAACAGTCCTTTCACCATTTAAATTTAGGGCACAGATTTCTGGTGAAGCAACTTTTCAATTTTTCTATCATTTTTTTTATTATTGAAATAATTAATTTCGCGTACATATTTTGTTAGTCCTTGAATAAACTCTTAACTGCAAACTTTAAGGCCAACGAACGCTAAATTCAACTGGGAACTTTAATGGAGTTTATTAATCAAGCTTTAAGCGGTAATTTTTGCCATTTTTATTTGTTTTGGTTCATCTTTTATTAATTAGGAAAAAACGAAGTTTTTTATGTGACATAAATATTTTGACGAAGGCAAAAAATATACAATAATATGTGTATTTTTTGGTGAAGGTATAATAATTTAATTTTTATTTATTTTATATAAATGTAATCAGCAGAAAAAGAAAGAAAAGAAAAATATCTAGGTTAAGCGTATTTTTTAATTTTACAGATAAGTCACATTGATCCTGTACGTGTTGCACTCTCTACGTATTGGAGATAATTTCCCAATGTTAGTTCTGGGTCTAGTTAAATAAAATGTATGAGGATATCTTCAAGGGGAATCTACTACACCATTGACCACTCTTCTGTCTCCCTCAAAATCTCGCTAACATACGTTTAAACCCGATCTCTAGGTACACTTCGTCGCATTTAAACGATTAATGATAATGATGATGATGACAATAACACATTTTTACAAAAACAAAAACAAATAATAAAAGAAGTATTAATTAAAAATTCGTTTCCAAATAACTTCATTGAAAATTCTTTTAGACAAATCGAATTTCCAAGACAACGCGAACGTAGACATAATAATGTACAGCCAAGAAATTTAATAGTTCCTTTTATACCAGGTATATCGGAAAAAATTAAACGAATCGCTAATAATTATAATATTAGAACAATTTTTAAATAAAAGAAAGTTCAATCATAAAATCATTTACTATAAAACCTGCAATTCGTTAAAACCAATTTTTTATCCGAACCTTATTTCTTCAAACCGATTGAATAACAAATTTTAAATTTATAAGACCCGTTTTTAATAAAACTGAATTTGTCAAACCAATATTTTTCAAAACCGGAATTCGTAAAACCCCTTGTTTATCAGAAAATTTTTGCTAAATTTATTTCGCAGTCGCCAATAATACATGAACCGGAGGCGTACACGCAGTTGGCGCGGCGTTTCGATTCATTTTTTGCTGCTACGCGCGCATACTTGTACAGGTAGCGTTCAATAATTTGTGTATAGATGTCACTTGCATCCAAGTTAAGAATAATAGAGTGACATCTTCACACAAAGTATTGAACACTACCTGTGAATACTTTTAGCTAAGTGTGCGCACATGGAACGCTACCTGCTTGTACGCCTCCGGTTCATGTATTATTGGCAAATGCGCAATCAGTTTAGCAAAAATTTTCTGATAAACAACGGGTTTTACGAATTCCGGTTTTGAAAAATAATGGTCTGACAAATTCCGGGTTTTATTAAAAATTGGTTCTACAAATTACGAGTTTGATATTGATTGAGTTTGATGAACAATGGTTCGATCAAAACCGGTCTTAAAAATTTCGAATTTGTTATTGAATGGGTTTGAAGAAATAAGGTTCGGATAAAAAATTGGTTTAACAAAGTGAAGTTTTTATGGTGAATCGTTCTTACGATGAAAATTTTTATTAAATACGGTCTGATAAATTCCTGGTTTGATAAAACATGGGCGTTTATTTAAACCTAAGATATTTAAGAAATTTACGTTAATGATTTGTTGTTCCTGAAACTGGTTTTGATAGTTTGGTGACCAAACCTGGGAGCTTCTATATAAATATAAATATAAGGAATATAGAATTTTTAAACTATGAATGTTATTGAAATATAGCAGAATTCCGTATTACAAAGCCAAGCATTTTGTAGGTTCCTTTGGTGATGTCAACAATGTGGAGTCTATCATAATTTTCAATGGTAAATTTTCCAGCCTACACCACATTAATATAACGGAGAATATTTTAGCGTTTTGGGTCACGATTTACGTATTATTAAATCTTTTTCAATTGGCTAAAATTTTTGTGCACAGTCCATTAAATTTAATTAAGAAGGTTTATTTTAGTTTCACAGTTATGACCTTTAGAACAAAGAAAATCAATTAATATAAATAAATTACAACAGCCAAATTGTTTATATTCTAGAGGTCTATAACCATATAACTAGGAATTGCATAAATTTTTGCCTTTTATGTTGACCAAAAAATCAAGCTTTCACAGTGGTAAACCCAACTCAACTTATTGCTAGTGGCCTGTTGTTGACTTTTGTTTTGAATAAAAAGAAAGGTTCTTGGCTATCGGACACACATTTGGCTTTTCAATTAATTACGACCAGGCCCCCAAGATCTAATGGATAGTCCAGAAACCTACAGGCCTGTTTCATCCTTGTTAGGAATCATCAGGGTAACATAGGACTGTACCTGGCGTATGAAGCATAACATAAGCAACCACACCCAGCGAATTCAAACAACTTTCGTCGTCAAATAATGCAGTGCGCCACATGTCGCGCAAAATGTTAAAGGATACAAATATCAATAACAATGAAATTTGCAAGCAGGACATAAAAAAAGGAACCTGCGAAAATGTATCGATTCCTGAAAGAAGACCGTTCAAAATACAATGTTCGCAGCAACTCAACCCCCAATTGGAGTTTATACTACGTCGCCTTATATTAAGTAAAACTTAAAAAAGAAAATTTCTTATCCGTGAAAAATAAATTAAAAAGAAATGTTCGTGGCTATCGGAAACACATTTTGCTTTTCTATTCATTACGACCAGGCATAAAAAGAAAGGTTCGTGGCTATCGAACACAGATTTTGCAAAATGTGTGTCCGATAGTCACGAACCTTTCGTTTTATTTATTTTTCACGGACAAGAAATCTACTTTTTTATCAAAAACATGATTTTAGTAACTGTCTGCAGATAACTAAAGCACGGCTTTTTTGGTTACCGACGCAAAAAAACTTTTTTTTTGATGACGGGTGACAAAAAAGATTTCTGTCCTTTTTTTACTCAAAGTTAAAGAGAAGTAGCTAAAAATATTAATATTGAAAAAATCTAATCTTGCCTAAGAATTAAGCCATTTTCGCCAGTTTTCACCAAGTATTTACGAAAAAATCGTTTAAAAATATTGTCAAAAAATCAAATTGTCAAAGATTAAAATGTCGCAACAATGAACGTCACCGAGTAAAAAGACACATCACTATGGAAACGATTGTTATTTCATTTAACAGCCGCCTTGATTTATAGTGTAAAGATGGTGTGTTGCGAGAAATTCTCTTCGTTCGAGATTTTTAAAAGTATTTTCCTGTTTTTCTTGCATTTTTTGATAAGGGTATTAAGCAAAATAGTGTTAACAACTCGCGGCTAAACTGTGCTCTTTTTTACTCGCGTTTTTAAATACCTCGCTGCGCTCGATATTTAAACCAACGCTTGTAAAAAAGCACTATTTTAGCCACTAGTCGTTAAATAGTAGTTTTCACAACTAGTGGCTAAAATAGTGCTTTTTACAAGCGTTGGTTTAAATAACGAGCGCAGCGAGGTATTTAAAAACGCGAGTAAAAAAAGCACAGTTTAGCCGCGAGTTGTGAACACTATTTTTTTTAATACCTTTATCAGAAAATCCAAGAAAAACAGAAAAATATCTTTAAAAATCTCGAACGAAGAGCACTTCTCGCAACACACCATCTTTACACTATAGATCAAGGCGGCTAGTAAATGAAATAACAATCCTTTCCATAGCGATGTGTCTTTTGACAATTTGATATTTTTAAGATGTTTTTAAATGATTTTTTCGTAAATACTTGGTGAAAACTGGCGGAAATGAGTTAATTTTTAGGCAAGAATAATTAGATATTTTCAATATTACTATTTTCCACTATTTCTCTTTAACTTTGGGTAAAAAACGGTCCGAAATCTTTTTTTGCACCCGTGATCAAAAAAATAGTTTTTTTTTGCATCGGTAAGTAAAAAAGCCATGCTTTAGTTATTTGCAGACAGTTACTAAAATCTATTTTACTAGTTACTATAATACTATTTTAAATTTTGTTTTGAATGTTGAACTACGTATATCAATAGAAAACTCCATTAAATAGTATGGGATATGAAAAAAAATCTATGTTGGGTATACAAAAAATAGAAAAGCTAGGCTTTATATATTTTTGACCTTATGTGAGCGATATACCTAGTTCCAGGGTGCGGTATTTTTTAGGTAAAATATAAGGGCATACGAAAGGTGTTACATAAAATAACTGGAGGTTTTCAAAAAAATTTATGTCCCATTTATAACCGTAGGTAGGTATATTTTCGCAAATTTGGCTTAAAACAAAAGCTTTCTGGAATGGCCTGAAAAAGCCTTATTGCGGCCATTTTAAGGATTTACCTGAATTGTTTCCCAGAAGTATTTGCAATTGATGATAATAACAAGCCTTTAGCACTAAATAGTCGAATAGTATCTTTCCCAACTCACAAATAGGCAACGTTCCGCATGGTACTTATTATAAGTCACCTGGTACGGGTTCGTCCTGACGTGTTAATCTTTCCAATAGGAATAAGACAATTAAAACAAGAAGTTAAACTTCCAAATCAGTTACATCAACCGAAAAGAATCTAAAAAAGAGAAGATCAGATCTTTTGATGCAAAAGAGAAGATCAGATCTTTTGATGCAAAAGAGAAAATCAGATCTTTTGATCTTCTCTTTTTTAGATTCTTTTTGGTTGATGTAACTGCTTTGGAAGTTTAACTTCTTATTTTAATTGTCTTAGGAGCATATTCCTACTGGAAAGATTAACACGCCAGGACGAACCCGTATGAGGTGACTTATAATAAGTACCATGCGGAACGATGCCTATTGGTGAGTGATTCAGAGTTGGAAGTCAGAGTGTGCGATGGTGTTAAATGATGTCTGGATTGAGGGTGACTAGTGAATCCACTGACGAGCCCACGCTGGTCCCCCCGGGCGAAACATCGTTTAATTGTTTCGCCTTTCGGTTTGGTCTTTTGTGTGTTCCTTGTGGAACACTCATAATTTTGAATTTTCTTTCTTTCCTCCCAAGATCTTTTGATCTTCTCTTTTTTAGATTCTTTTCGGTTGATGTAACTGATTTGGAAGTTTTGCTTGTTATTGGAAAGATTAACACGCCAGAACGAACCCGTATCAGGTGACTTATAATAAGTACCATGCGGAACGATGCCTATTTGTAAGTGATTCAGAGTTGGAAGTCAGAGTGTGTGATGGTGTTAAATGATGTCTGGAATGAGGGTGACTGGTGAATCCACTGACGAGCCCACGCTGGTTACCCCGGGCGAAACATCGTTTAATTGTTTTCTCCTTTCGCTTTGGTTTTTTGTGTGTTCCTTGTGGGACACTCATCCAATTTTGAATTTTCGTTCTTTCATCCCAAGATCTTTTGATCTTCTCTTTTTTACTTTTTACCTTGTTGTGACATTGGATGTATATAAATATTATATACACAATTTGACTTTAATTTTAGATAAATGTTACATTCAATACGTATTTTTATATCATTGATTTTATATTATAAATTTATATAGTAGTTACATAAATAGTACGTTATTTACGTGACGTCAAGTTGACCTTGATGTAACTTGTAAGAGATATAAATATTATGCAAAAAAATTTACCGAAATTTTACCTTTCGATTTACTTTCTAGTTACTAGTAAATCGATATCTGCCGTTTTCCAATTTTTTGTTGCCATGTATTATTTACGTTATTTTAATTACATATTATTTACGTCAAAGGTAGGGAACTTTGTGCATGGCGTTATGCTTAGTTTTTATCTTGTTGTGACTTCCAGTTTACCTAGAATTTATGTAACAAAGTAATCATGTGTTGTAACTTTTACGTAATATTTACGTAACTGTGTTGGCTGGGCTCTTGCCACTGAGTTTCATTTTTTTTTTCGAAGACAAGAGTAAAATATGGAGTCAAGGCGAAACACGCATGCGCTAATTCGAAACGAACAAAAAGCTCGTTTCGGAACCATTCAGATTGGTGGAAAAGTAACGTCACGAGCGGGCAAAATTGATATTTAAACTATAATAGAGTTATTTATATATATAATGAGTTACCGATCCTATAAATAACACTGTCCAACAATGAAAATGTTTCGGGCTCAAAAAAAGTATTTTCATCCACTGAATTCAAAAATCACCATAAAAATTAGAGATCAGCTCTAGTTTTGGAGATAAGGTGATATTTTACATTTTATATCCTACCATCGAAAGAGAAAATAATAGAATGGGCAGAGAACTGGATAGGGTGGGGAGTTAGAAATAGTGGTACGCCACCATCGAAATTGACTATAAAACAATTCTCGATATATTTAAGCGGGGACTCCCTCCTTTCCGAAATAATTGCGTATTTGCGCGTCTTTTTATTCAGGGCGACCGATACCTTACAGTTCAGTTTCATATTTCTAATCGAACGCACAGTTAATGTAGTGTGTCTGGTATTGTTATAAAACTAGATATACAGAGACACAATATGTCATCGCAAACTGACTATAGTGTTTATGCTAAGGTTTACATTTTACATACAATATTTCTGTTTTGTTTAGTGCAAAATTTGTTGTTTTGGAGTGTTTTTAAAGTAAAACTTATTGTATTAACATGCCTCGTAAATGTGTAAATTCAGTTAACAATTTTTGTTATATTTGTGGAGAAATAACGCAATTTGACGCCTCTTGTGAAGACTGCTTACCAACATTATTTTGGAATGAAGGTAGGAGACCAGGATAATTCATTGGCTCCACATATATGTTGCAACTCGTGTTCAGTTCTATTACGAGAATGGCTTAAAAATAAAAAACAATCGATGGCTTTTGGGGTGCCCATGGTTTGGCGGGAGCCTACAAACCACATAGATGACTGCTATTTTTTCTTGACTCCGCCTATCAATGCAGGATTTTCAATGAAAAAAAGAGGAGCAGTTCAATATCCGAATCTCCCATCTGCTATTCGACCTATACCACATTCAGACAGTTTACCAATTCCTACTCCACCTCAAAACTATGAATTGGAAGTAGAGAGTGAAGACAATGTTGAAGATGAGGAATGCCTTCAATATCACACGACCCTGATTTTGAAGAAAAAGATGATCAGCCACACAGATTGAACCAGTCTGAGTTAAATGATCTCATTCGAGATCTTGACTTGTCACAGGAGAAGTCAGAACTTCTAGGATCAAGGTTATAGCAATGGAATCTTCTTCAACCAGATGTCAGGGTCTCTAAGTACAGACAGCGTCAGCGGAATCTGTTACCTTTGTTTAGGAAGGAGAATAATCTTGTTTTTTGCTGTGATATTAATGGTCTGAATGAAAAGTTTGAAAATGGAGCATAATCCAATTGAATGGAGGCTATTCATAGAGTGTCCCAAGCTTAGTTTAAAAGCTGTATTGCTTCATAATGGCAATCGTCTTGCTGAACATAATTGGAAAATCTGTGGCGACCTAAAAGTCATTGCTATACTATTAGGAATGCAATTAGGGTACACTAAATACTGTTGCTTTTTATGTATGTGGGATAGTAGAGATAGGAAATCACACTATATCCAAGTAGATTGGCCTACAAGGAATCTTAAACCTAGTGAGAAAAATGTCGTTACCGAGCCTCTCGTGAATCCAAAAGATGTTCTTCTTCCACCCCTACATATCAAGCTCGGTTTAATGAAGAATTTTGTCAAAAGCTTAAACCAAGATGGTCAGGCTTTTAAATATTTGAGAGAAAAATTTCCCAAACTAAGTGATGCAAAAGTCAAGGAAGGCATCTTCGTTGAGCCACAAACACGTGAACTCGTAAAGGATCCTGCTTTCGACCTAGTTCTGAAAGGAAAAGAAAAGGAAGCTTGGGAAGCTCATAAGGCAGTTATGCATGGATTTTTAGGAAACAGAAGGGAGGAAAATTACACTCAATTGGTAAAAGTACTTCTAGAAAAGTACCATCAACTCGGATGTAATATGTCACTAAAAATACATTTTCTCCACTCCCATCTTGATTTTTTCCCACCCAGCTGTGGAGCTGTCAGTGACGAGCATGGGAAAGGATTCCACCAGAATATTTCTCTCATGGAACGGAGATATCAGGGCCGCTGGAATGAATCAATGCTTGCGGATTACTGCTGGTTTATGTATAGGGATGCTCCAAAAACTACTCACAAGAGGCCAAAAGACAGCGATCTCATGAAGCCCCCAATTAATTCTTCATATATTCAACCACCGGTGAGTGATCTTTTGTCATTTATAGTGTGTAACTGTCATTAAAAATAGACCTTTTAATATTGTTAGCATACATAATTAATATTTTCCGTTAGCTTAAATCCTTATTAAATGAAAAACTCATTATTTTTTATCACAGAAACTAAAGCTAATAAAAATTTTTTTTGTCATATTCTTTTTTCGCAACCCAAAATTGGTAGGAATTAACTCATAAGTTGAAGGAAACAAAAGAAATATAAAATTTACTTGGTTGTAAATGGTTTTTGAGCAGTAATAACACGAGATTCTAGAGTTGTGAGGTCATTAATCAATGACTTAATTATTGAAAATGTTTTTCAAAACAGGTTCAATGTGAGAAAACGTCTCAGTTGAGACGTACCGGATTCACCACTGGATAGTTGACTCCATAGAAATAGGAATTTATATTTCTGTGGTTAAAAAATATGTCATTTTTATCGAGCCAAGCCATAATCAAGTTTCTTATCCAGGAGGGCCGTAAATAATAACAAAAAACGAGCACGTATTAAGCGTGCACGCTCTTTAGACGTAGCTAACGTTGTTGTGGAAACATGACAACGAAAGAAATAAGGTTGGGGTCCATGACAACTTCATAGAAAAACGAAAAAATTGTATTACAACACATACATAATGTATCTTTTACGATCGAAAAAATGCAACGTCGGTTAACCTGGGGGGACCATTATAAGGGGCCCAAATATTTTCAATGCTACATTGTAGCCTTTTTACAAGCTTCTATTTAACTTGCAATGTATGTATGTTTGTTCGGGTGGAATCTTGCAACTTAATTTTGACCAACTTCTCGACATCGGCTTCAAATTTGGCATGCTTATGTATAGCTGCGCTGACAACACAAGAATATAGTGTGATGGGGTACTTGGGGATGAAGATAACGAATTTCTAATCAGATTTTGAAAATTCAATATGGCGGATTCAAGATGGACGATTTTTGGTCATCTTTTGTATTTCTATGTCTTTTGCTAACCAATTTTAAATAACTTATACAAATCCGATTGCCTTCAAATTTGGGACGCATTTATAGTTCGGATGACAATACAATAATATGTCATTATTAGGCACCCCTACCATCTACGAGGGGAGTGGAGGAGGAAAGACACCTAAGTTTGTCCGATTTCTACCAAAATTGGTATACGGGGGCTTTTGGAGATAAGGAATAAGAATTTTTGATCAGATTTTCAAAATTCAAGATGGACGATTTTCGGTCATGTTTTGCTAACAAATTTGAACTGACTTATCCACATCTGATTATGTTCACATTTGGTATGCATTTATAGTTTCGAAGAAAATTCAATAATATTGTATTTTCAGGTACCCACCTCCCTCTAACGAGGGAAGTGAACGGGAACAAATATTTAGTTTGTTCGATTTCAATTAAAATTTAGCGGATTCAAAATGGATGATTAAGGGTACAAATCTCAAAATTAAGGTTGTGTGTTCAAATTTGGTATGCGTTTATAGTTCCGGCGAAAATAAAATAATGTGGTATTATTAGGTACACACTTCCCTCTAACGATCAAAATTGGCATACAGGGATTTTTCGGGATAGGGATATGAATTTTGGATCAGATTTGAAAATGATATATTTTTTCCATCTCAACCCTAGGAATATTCTAAAAACTTTTAATATGTGATCCCTTCGGACAAGCTGAGCTACAGAATGTGGTGTTAATTTGAACTTTCTAGCTTTAGCAGAATTGAAGTTATGGGGTGGTCCCTCAGTTAAGGTTAAGCTAGGGGGGTCGCGTTTTCTCGAAAACGGCTATAGCTACAAAATTCATTTAACTGTAACAAAATAGCTACAAAATATAGGATTTAAAATATTTGCGCCCTTTATTACACCAGCTTTGGTTGTCACAGGTATTAATTGCAGAGTTGCCACTTATCGTTTCTAACAGCCGGCCGCCGTAGCGCAGTGGGCAGCGCATCTGCCTGCTGCACGGAAGGTTCCGGGTTCGAATCCCGGCTAGGTGCATGGATATTTTGTGTTTGTCTTTAACTTTGCATCAACTTGGCTAACACTGGGCATTGATCCTATAATGGATGGAAAGTCCCAGTATAAAAAAAACGGAACAAAAAAAAATTAGGAACTTAAATATAAGTTTGTTTCGGTTGCTGCGAATTTTTTTTCTCCTTTTGGTGATGAGGGCCCTTATTTTTGAAATAAGTTAAAAATCCCATAATGAACACAGGTTCCAAGCAAATAGAGAAGCAACTGAAAGATGTTTCGCCCTGTGTAATCAGCGTGGGCTCATCAGTAATTTCACTAGTTAACCACTTTGATTTCTAACTATGAATTACTCACAAATAGGTATCGTTCCGCACTTGTCCTGGGTGCTTATTCTTGAACGTGAGAGATGGGAACGCTCCCGGGAGCCATACTGGTGAGTGACCAAAATCAAAAATTAATTACGAATTTTAAGGATTCATTCTAGTCCCTTGCTCAGTTCTCTCACATCGAACTAGTTTTGAAGCCTCCCTGATTCACTCCCCGGGAGAATTTGGCTCCCTTCTACTCCCTGACTGTCTAGAATACGGTCCCTGGTGTCTTAATATTTTCAATAGGCTTCTACATCTAAGACAATGGATAAAAAGGAGGAAAAAGGAAAAGAAGTTAAAAACCTCCAAATAGATTATTCAGCAGATTTTTTACAAACCCTATTCTTTTACTTTTGTATTATCATGTTATTCAGGCCGCAGCTAACTGCCACTGAATGCGCGTTCCACTCCATTCCAGACATCTGGGGCTCCCTAATGAAACTCTATGTGAAAACCTGGAAACGCCTTTATTTGGCTCTTCAAATAAATTACCGGCCAGTGCTACGCGACGTGCGTTGGGTGGGTAACTTAGTGCTCAAAAAAATCAGTAACCAGGTACATAACAAAAATTTTATAATACCTTTTTCTTCTACTTTTCCTTTAACTAAAACTTTCACTTACACCCATATGTATACTATGCCAAAAAAACCACTTTAAAACTCTTAAAAACTGATGTATGCCACATGAAAGCTGACAAATTCTTAGGCTGTTTGTTTTTATATTTTACAAGATTTCAATATGTTACACCTGACAGATGAGATATCATGAGGTTTAGCAAGCAAGATTTTTATGAAAAGGGACGTTTTTAAAAGATTTTACAAGATTTCATGAGAAATAGGGTAAAGGGTTGTGAAGATTTGACAAGATTATATAAGTATTAAAGTTTAGAATATAGACATGCAAGTACAACCAGATTTGACAAGCAAGATGATAGTTTAAAATTTTATGAGTATCTATAAAAATAAATTAAAAAGCATATATTATAAATATTTATAATTAACAAATTAAGAGATTTTTCGAGATTTCGTAAGTTTATATCAGACACAGATTTTATGAAGTTTAGCAACCAAGATTTGTATGAGATTTAATTAGATTTCACGTCTAAAAGAAGGGACGTTTTTAGAATAGTTGAAAAGATTAGAAGAAGTATTAAAGTGTAGAAAATAGACAGGCAAGATGAGAATTTAAAATATTTTATGAGTACCTATAAACATAAATTAAAAAGAATATATAATAAAGATTTAACTATCAAGCTATTTTAAAAGATTTCGTAAATTTATATCAGACACAGGAGATTTCAAAAGATTTAGCAAGCAGGATTTTGATAAGATTTTAAAAGTACAAATGAAGGGATGTTTTTAAAAGATTTTACAAGATTTCATGAGAACTAAAGTGAAGAATTGTGTCAAGTGTAGAAAATAGACACGAACATGACTTTTTTGACAAGCAAGTTTTTCAATGAGAATAGAAAAGATTTTATGAGTAACTATATAAAAGTATATTAGCAGCAATTTTTTAAGCAGATTTGACTAGCAAGAAATTTTAAGAGATTTGACAAGTTGTAAAAGATTGAATAGAAAGAGACAATTTCACCAAAACTTGTCAAAACCAAAGAAATCTTATCAACTTGTTTCTCTTAACATCTGCATAAAACTACTAAAAATGTAGATTTTCTGGGATTTTCTTATGTAATCTTCTAAAATCTGATGGAGAGTGGGTCTTTTAAAAATTGCTAAAAACATGGACAATCTCATAAAATCTTGTGAAATCTTATTAACTTTATTTTATATTTCTGTTAAAATCTTCTCAAAACTGCTGAAAACATGTAAACTTGTCAAAACCATTGAAACCTAATCAACTTATTTCTCTTAAAATCTGATCAAAACTGCTAAAAACATGTGAAGTTTCTCATGTAATCTTGTGAAATCTAATAGAGGGCGGGCTTTTAAAAATTGTTGAAAACCTGTGTATCCTCAAAAAACCTTGTGAAATCTTATTAAGTTTGATTTAAATTTTTGTTAAAATCTGCTCAAAACTTAACAAGACCAGTGGAAGCAGAGCCTTTAAAATACTGGTAAAATCTTATTAACTCTTATTATAAATTCTTTTAAAAACTTTTCAACACTCCTAAACACCGAAGACAGTGCTCATGCAAAACTCATGATGTTTGACGAGTTTTGAATCTCTTTCCAAAATTGAAAGTTCATGAGATTTCACCCGAAAGTGGTGTTTCATAAACCGCATGAAATACCGACCAGAACTCGTGAACTTTCAGTAAGGTAACTATGAGATACTAGAGACCTTTTGCACCTCTTATAAAAAATTCCCATTAGGTGACTTTATCGCTTATTAGGGACTTATTGGGCGTACATTTTCGCGTTCCCTTATTAAGGAAAATTGATATTTGACATCTGAGCATGCGCGTGACCTGCATTTTTATTAAGGGAACCGTAATAAAATACGGTGTTCCCTTAATTCAGTACAGTTACCGTACGTCCCTTATCTTTAAACATAACCTCAATTAGCACGGATAATAGTGATGGTTGGTATGTTTTTCGGCACAACTTTTTAGTACTCTTTGCATTTTTAGTTTTTTGTTTATAAACAAAAACAGTCTTGTGGATTTTTAAAATTTAAGCAAAAAAATGAATAAATTGGAGAAACCTACAAGGTTCAACTACACTGACGATATAATTCTTTTGCGAGAATTTATCAGGGAAAATCCATACAAGGTTAGAAATTTTAGGTTAGGAATAAGGAAAAGTAATGCGACTTCCAATAACACTTTTTTTAAAAGTATGGCTAAGGCTCAACCTAAATAAAATACGGTTTTCCCTTATTATGGTAAAACCTTATAGATAGCCTAATAAGTCCCTAATAACGCGTTGTGACGTAGCTAGCGTCACGTTATTTTTAAGACAGCATTTTTTGAGTTTTTGCACGTCGCCTTTGATTTGTTTATGGCGGACTTTATACGGTATTTATTATAATAAAGATTTACAAAAGGCATTTGTCCAATAATATTTTTCATTTAGAATATGTTATTCTTGTGTTTTTTTACGGCAAATTTTAATTATTATTAATCTTTAAAAACTCAAAAACACAACAGAGAAAAGGGAGGTTATGATAAACAGATCGGAGTTCCCAAAGCAAATCAATATTTCTTACGAAATTCTAGCCAAAGAAAACGATTAAACAAATATTGACACTTATCTTTACAATTAAAAAGAATACAGAACATATTTGCATTCAAAAATCTATTTAAATTTTTTGTTTTTCTACTTAACGTTTTACTGTCGGCAGCCATGTCAATTATAAGGGATACGGTATTCTCCCGTAGGTAACGTCAAACTTTATCGGTTAGTAAGGGATTCCGTTATTACCTCGTAACTCGCATAGCCGAAAGAACCGATAAAGTAAAAAGGCATCAAAATTATAGGTGCAAAAGATCCCTACTCTAAAGACCCAAATGTCGCAAAATGTGTTACAGTAATAAGTTTGAAAAACAAAGAAAATAGTATAAAAATCATGGTTGGCCATAGGCAAGGCCAAAAGCGAAAAAACTACTGCACATGCCTGACGCAGTCTGTTCGCGGCCAGAGGAACTTTTTACTCTGCGTTTTTTCTAGGCTAACTTCATTATTATCAGTTTGGCTTTTTTTTTCGGAAAATGCAAGGGCAGTCAATGTCAACGCAAATAAAATCTACTCTATATCTCACCCATGCCTGTGGTGTGGACTCATAATAGAAAGTTCTTGCAAACAAAAATGTTTTTTACGCTGCTGATGTGGCTATCTCTCCATGGCATAAAAAAACCAAGGAGTCTATCAACGAATATGAAACAGAAGTGTTTTTGAGTATTTGCTTCGGAAGACTTCGGAACCAACCTTGTATAACACATCATAAAATTTCGCATGATCTATGTTCACATAAATTTATGATATTTTATAATTTTTTTATTTTTAATTAGTGAAAGTGAAACACAAATCCCGCATAGGATTTCATATTTCACCAGCCAGGCTTACAAAAGTTTACAATATTTTATGATTTTTAATATATTCCTCATAAAGTTTTAAAAGACTTTATAAGATTGTGACTGTAACATATCTACCTATAACAGTTGTAATAGTAGTAATGTAATAGATATTAATACAAACAAACTAAACTCTAACCTAATCTAAACTATAAACTACGAAGACTTTACCCAATATAATATAATAACACTCATATCTATTAGAATATTGTTCTTGTATAAGTACTTATTTGTCGCCAAAACCTGTGGGAGAGATGTTGCTTTGATAAATTTCTATGAGATTGTTTGAGGCATTGATTATAAAATCCCACAAGATTTCATAAGTCAAAAACTATTTTTTTGTTGTAAAAGTATTTACGACAGATGATGTGATACTTATAATTTTTTTTATAAAATTTTATAGGTTCAGGTGGGCGACAACTTAATATATTTGTTTCAAAGGGCATATAGGTTAGGACAGGTAAAATCTTATTACTTTGATAAATTTGTATGAGATTTTTTAAGGCTTTTTTGTATTATTTTATAAAATTTTATGATTCAAAATTTTTTTCTGAAAGTAAGTAAGTATACTAAGTATAGCTTTTTAGTCAGTTTTCAGGTGGTCGAAGTATTTATGGCATTTGTCTATTTCAATAGTAAGTAAGATTATAAAGGAGTGGTAGATTATTAAATATCCTGGAAAACCCATCGAATTGTGGATATACTCAAACCTAGAGCATATATTTTTTAAAGATGGACACACAAAATAATACAAAATTTTGTGGGTTAGTCTCACTATACAATCTATAGAAGACTTATAAAAACTTGTGTTTTTACCAACCCATTAACAAAAGAAGATGTTCATAGAAACCATTAAAATTTTATTAGTCTTAATAAAATTTGCTTATACAAACCCATAATACATTATAAACACAAGGGTGTAATCATAGAAACCTATATTAAGTTTAATGAGTCTGTTTGATTATAAAATCTCTTAGAAAACTGTCCTTTCATTAACCTACGAAATATTTGAAAATAAAACGTCTGTGCTATAAAATTTTATACATATTTATAAGTCTGTCGGATTATTACATGTAGGATCAGGTAAAAAACATATATATAAAATCGCAGAAAATCTCACCAAAATCAAAGACATAACTCATAAATTATTACAAACTTAATAAACCTAAAATTTGACCTTAAAAAACCTTATAGAAATAATGAGGTTTTTTTGGCAGGGTGGACACATAAAAATCTATAAAATTGTTTGTCTGACTATAAAATCTATCTAAATACTTATAAAACAAATTGTTTTTACGAATCCATAGAAAATTATAAATGGTCATAAAAATCTGTCAATTTGTATGAGTTGGTCTGATCATAAAATATCCCAAAATCTCATGAAAAACGTTTTTTTTACAAACTCTGAAAACATTATGAAAAATAAGGGTGTAATCATAGAAACCTATGTGTGTGAGTGAGTTATTTCGACTATAAAATCTCTCAGAAAACTCATAAAAACATCGGTTTATAAAATCCCATAATACCTTATAAAAGAAAAAGAATGTAATTATAGAAACCCATAAAAGTTGATACGTTGATATGATAAACTGATATGTCGGTGTGATTATAAAATCTCTTAGAAAATGGTGCTTTTATAAGACCATAAAATATGTTGTGCACTTATAAAATTTCAATTATTCATAAGTCTGTCTGATTATAGGATCAGATAAAAACACACATGAAACCACATAAATTCTTACCAAAATCAAAGACATAACTCATAAATTATTGCAAACTTTTAAAATCCTAAAATTTTGCCTCACATAAGCTTATAAACCTTATGAAAACTAATGAAATTCAGGTATTTTTTTATGAGGTTTAATGCGTTTTTTTTTTGACAGGGTGAACACATTGGAATTTTCGTACGACATACCCCTTTTGAGGGGTAAGTTTTTCACCCAAATTTAAATAGGGTAAATGCTGATACCTTATTTTGAAAATATTTTTTTTGGTTTTAATTTACAAAAGTTATTTTATTTAAAAATCGTTAGAGGAAACTATTGGGTATTTGCCAAAATATACACGATCACTCGAAAAAAAAAACGACCAGCATCGAAGAAGATGCTTTTTTTGTAAACCATCTAAGTATGAGAAATTTTACTTTTCTGCCTCTTTTGGTTTTGGAGATATTTAGGGGTATCGTTCCTTTTCGGACACCCTGTATATACCCAACCACGTTTGTATTTTTTTTTTAATACAATGGGGTCGTTATTGAAACCAACCTTGATTTTGAACCTGACGGGTTGAGCTTTTGCACACTACAAGTACATGTCCTAATGTAACTTTTAAGAGGTGTTACCACGATGGCAACACTGCCAGAGTGTGCTTGAGAACCAGGGGTTTTACCATTGGTCACGTTAGAGCACACCTTCCGGCACACCTGCGCGCTGGGAGTGTAAGGGCGATTTCCCTTAAGCCCTGAGTGTGCGTGTCAGTGAGTGCACGTGTCAGTGTGCGTGGGTGTATATGTATATGCATTCTTGGATTAACTTAGCAATCAATAAATGAAGGTGTTTCTGAAAACGAAGAGGCTTACCGAGAAATAACCTTGCCATCCTAACCAACTTCTACAAGTGACGCTAAAAACTGGAACATGTCCCAAGTGGGTGTGCAACGGGCCCAGCAATGTGACCTATGTATTCATTAATTTATACACATAAAAAATACAAATCAATGATGTCTCGCGTGCTTCTTAGTGTGCTAAATACAACAAGCCTAACCGCGTCATCGTGCAACGCCTCGCTCTCCAAAATTGATAGGATGTTGGAGTTTGTAGGCCACATCCCCCCGCTGCACTCTCACAGTGTTTAGACCGTGGCAACAATTTTTAAATAACATGTACATTTAGTATTCTCAAAACCTCATTTAGTGTTCAAAAGTTTAACCCTACAAGGAGCATGCTCACAAGAGAGAATAAAAACAAAGTGACTGGTTATAGTAACAAAGAGGAAAAAACTCGGCTTTGAGCCAAAAAATTGTATTGATGGTTATTTACTGCTACTTTTTCAGGTTACTTCTGTATAGCCATGTCGCTATGAAAGTGTGTAGAGTCCTATTTATTGCCTCAGCATTACGGAGGTTTCCATCCCTCGTGAGCTTATAATAGAGGGTGAAAAAACATAACAATAAAAAAGGTGAGACAGTGAAGCTTACAATCCCGCATAAATTTGAAAAACTTGACTGCACCCGAAAAAACATTATACAAGGTAGGGATAAACAAAAAATAAAGAGCCCACAAAATTCAGTAATCCTTAAATTTTGTAAAATTAAAAAACTGCCTCAATGAATGAATGTATGAATACTTTATTCAAAAAATCCACACTAAAAAATAATAAGAATTAATATAGAATCTAATTAAATAAACATTTTAGGAATATGCATAAAGTAGGAAGGGATTAAAAAACAAAAGATCAAAAGATCACGGGTGGAAAACAACGAAAATTAAAACTTGGATGAGCATGCCACAAGGAACATACAAAGGACCAAAGCGACGAAAAACTAAAAAACAAAAGATCAAAAGATCGACGAGAAGAAAGACGAGATCTTTTGTTTTTTAATTTTCTTTCGGTTGAAGTAACTGATATAGAGGATTTTTAACTTCCTTTTTCGTTTTAATAGCCTTAGGAGCGTAAACCTATACTTAGATATGTACCAGTGCGGAACGATGCCTATTTGTGAGTGATTCAAATTTGGAAATCAAAGCTGGTTACCCAGGGCGAAACATCGTTTGATAATTTCTCTTTTCGCTTTAGTCCTTTGTGTGTTCCTTGTGGGATGCTCATCGAAGTTTGAATTTGCGTTGTTTTCCACCCCCCGAGATCTTTTGATCTTTTGTTTTTTAGTTTCTCTTCGGTTGAAGTAACTGATATGGAGGTTTTTTAACTTCCTTTTTTGTTAGGAAGGGATTGATACTGATAAGGCAGTACTTGAGCCAGCGCGTAGCCGTCGAAAAGAAAAAAGAAGTTAAATAGATTTATTTTAGTCGAATTAGAATTAGAATAGGTGACTCTGCTTGTTTAAGTTTTTTGGTATTTTTGAATAGTTTACTTTGCGGAAAACAGGATTTAAGGCTTATTATTTATTAATTTAATTATTATTATTTTATTTTTATTATATTATATTTTATGATTTAATTAATTATAAAAAATTAATTGATGTTATAAATGTTTTACACATTTTTTTATTTTTATAATTCTGACAGATTGTCGTTTTCTGACGGGCAGTTAAAAGGTTGAATATTTTTGGTGCCATGTAGGTTATACACTTCTGAGTTAATCTTTTATGTTTCTTTGGTATCTCAGTGATATTTTGTGTTACCTGGGTTCCATTTTGCTAAATCCATTCCTAATACTTTACTTGCATATTATGGTTATTTAAGGCTTAAAATATTTTAGCATAATCTAAGGGGTAACGTTTTTGATCAAGCAATTTTTACTATGTTTTTCACATTTTTATGCCATGGTTTTGCTCACATTTTAAAGCTTTCTTCCAAACTTTCGATTTCTAGAATAAAACACTCAAATTTTTGAGGTTTTCACTGTTTTTGTAGCGTTCAAAAAAAGTACTGCCTAAAAACATTTTTTCTCCGTTAAAATGAAAAATATTTAGAGAGAGAGGGCAGAATTTTAGAGGTAGATCGAGATATTTTAGTGAAGTGTAAAAATATTTAAGGTTGTTGAAGAGAGACAGCAGGGCTATAAAAAAGTATTTTAGAGAGAAATGAAAATAATTTAAGGCAATTGTTTAATAAATATTTCTGTTATGTCATCTGCCTGTCATCTTGCGTGATGTCGTGCATATGATTTTTATTTTGCCATTTTTATACAAAAAAAAAACCAGCAAAAATTGTAATTTTTCAAAGCATAAAGTTTGCGAGACATAAGGTTTCAATCAAAGTTCTTTACAGTCTTTAAATTTAACAAAAAACGTGTCCTACTATATTGTGTGTATTTAACCACATCTAAAAATCATTTAACAGGTATTTAACTAAATTATTTTAAGGGTCATCATGGTTTTACCATAACTGTCTTAATCTAAGTACAGGAAAGTTTTGAAAAAGTTGATCTGTTGGATACAATTGATTTTACTGAAGTATTGATTCAAAGATTCCATGATATATCGTTTGAAGGTTTAAGTAGGAAAAATGTTATACCTGACACGTGCGAAAAGTGTCTTTTCCGCCCTTGACGGCTTGCCCGAACTCCGCTCCGCCTCGTTCATGCAACTGCCATCGCGTGCGGAAAAGTATCACTTTACGCACTTGTTAGGTAAATAACTATTTCATGCTTGTGTGCGGAAAAGTGGTTCTTCCGCATGCCGTGCATTGCATTATGTTTATATATTGGTTTCATAGCAACAACATAAAAAACAATAAGCCTATGTAAGTCACTTGTCAGGGCTGTTATGAGTTTGGCATGCCGTAATACCCAGTATGGGTTCCGGACCTACCGAATCGGTTGATGATCCTTGTCTAGCCAATCTATCGACCTCTTCATTTCCCGGTACATCTTCATGTCCCGGGACTCAGAGGAGATTGACCTTGTTGTGCCTTGGCATAGTTGTCAAGACACGTTTGCACTCCAATACAAGGGCAGAGTTAACCCTGTCAGACCTAATAGCAGACACTACAGCCCTACTATCTGAGTAAATGTAAATATCCTTGCCTGAAGCAGAAACACACATCAGAATGGCGTGTACCTCAGCCTGAAAGACAGTCGCGTACCTTCCTAGGGAGAAGTGGAACTTTGCCCCAGTGGTTTTACAGTACACTCCCGCCCTCGACTTGTCCCCTATTTTTGAGCCGTCTGTGTACCAGACTGTCCCATTCGGGGGGCAAGGAACACACATCCATTCCTTCCAGACTTCCCTACCAGGCGTGTAAAACCTAATTGGAAGCTTCGAACTGGTTTGCATCGGTATTCTGCCCTTGTTCATGCGTAGCACTGGACAGATCTCCGTTACATTCCTATAGGGTGTTGTGTGACTCTTGGGATTAGAATTGATCAGAATTGATCTAGTTGCGCGCCTCTCAATAGCCCTAGTATGTGCCGTCCTCATGGCGCATGTCATGCCCAAACACGCTAACCGCTGGACTTTGTCTAATTGTGCCCTTGCGATCTTTGTTTTTGTACCTGGTCACCACACTATGGCCCCAGACGTCACGATAGTTCTTACGACAGCCGTATAAAGTCTTTCCCTTCCAAACAAAATCGATGTGTTTTCTCCAATTCTTTATAGTTTTTGAAAAAATCCAGGTGGACCCTTTTAAATGGCCAACCCTGTATAGGCGTAAAAAATACACATAAACAATAAAATATCAGGTAGGTCGTCGGTTTATTAAAAGGTGGTAGCTTTTGCAATATATGCAAAATAGGTTACCACAATCCATACATATGGGTTAATGGTCTAGAGTTGTGGTAGTACAAAATCCAGGTAAATTTTAAGAAAAAATATATTGTTGGTTTCCCCCATACCAAAAACGAGAAGTTACTGCAGCCCATGCCCATCCCAAATGAGTTGCAGCTATTCACATGGTCAGGTAGAATAACTCAGACATGTGTATTATGGCAGCCCGAAATTGCCAACCCACGCTTTGGGTAAACCCTGTATTCTCAGTGTGCTGTGGTTTTATTATATCAAATGAAAAAACTCACTGTATGCTGAATTTTTGATAACCTGTACCTCTTATCTTATTTTATATACCATACCGTCGTCGGTCGTCTAAACTTAGTTCTTTAGAGCTTATTTCTCTACTTCAATTTTACCTTTCAGTAGTTTCTCCATTGTTTAGTGGAACATTGGAGAAAGCAAAATAATTATTCTTGGTCATATATCTTGTCTCCCTACCTATTTAATCTTTATGTTATCTTAAGAGCTTTTGCTGCTTGCCAGGAGTAAGGGCAGAGCGAAATGAAATGTCCGTACATGAAAACTACGTAGTTTTTTTAAAGATTTCTTCAATGTCTTCACAATCGTGTAAAAATTTTGAAAATCTATCAATTCGCTTTTAAGATATTATAAGCTATTACCCTAGAACAAAAAATGCAATGATAAAATGTACAAAAACGAAGTAGACGTGATTTCAAAAAAAAAAAACAAAAAAAAAACGATTTTTGCATTGGTCTGTGCAAGTGTGAAAGCGAATATCGCAAAAACCGTCCTGGCCCCATCGTATACCCCCGCAAAAAAATCTAGGTCCCCAGATTTTCACGCTTGATTCATGTTTTGGATTATTGTAGCAGTAATTTATCTTGGGTAGACATTGATCACCCGGGCCAAACTATTTTAGTGACCACCCTGTAATTTTGTATTAAAAAGCTTAAAATTTGCATTTTTTTGTGTGTTTCCTTTGTGGAAAAAGGCTAAATATCAAAAAGTACTTGACCAATCGAAAAAAGAAAACCACGGATCGAATGATCATTTGTTTCTGCGTTTTATGTATTATGTTTTATTCCTTTTTTTTGTTAAATTTTACTTGGCTTTGTTTTGCGCAACACGTTGTTGTTGCTGAGCCTTAATATAAGGCGACGTATATAAACTTCAATTGGGGGTGGATTTGCTGCGAACGTTGTATTTTGGACGGTCTTCTTTCAGTAACCGGTACCGTTTCGCAGGTTTCTTTTTTTCCTGCTCGCAAATTTCATTCTTATTGATATTTGCATCCTTTAACGTTTTGCTTTTGGGTCATTCCATATCAAATCAACCAAAAAATCACAAAAATTTTACGCGACCAATTCCAATTTTGATGATTTTTGGTATATATTTTCTTCTTACCATAAAAGTTGAAAATGCAAATTTTTAGATTTTTTTGATTCGTAGTTTTTTTTTTTTAATTTTTCAAAATAAAAAAGTCAGCATTTTGACCTTAACAAGAATGTACAAAACTAGCAATATCTCGAGAACCACTTACACTAGGAAAGTAATAAATGGCTCATTTTAAAGTCATTTTGAAGCTCTTTTTTATGAAATATCACAACATAATTTTAACAAAAAAAAAATTGTAAATAAAAAATTGAAAAAAAAAAATTGAAAAATTCAAAAAGGCCATTTTTAATTTTTTTGAAAAAAATATCTAATTTTGGTCAAAGTGTTACTTAATTATCCACAAAATTTTATGATGGAGAAATGATGGGTTCAATGTCAAAAAAAATATCAAAAATATTAAGTACATTTTATAGGCGATTTTTCGTGCATGTGACATTTTTAATAAATTTTTTCACATTGAACCCATGATTTGTCCATCTCAAAATTTTGTGAATAGTTTAATAACACTTTAAAGAAAATAATATAATTTTTTGAAAAAAATTAAAAATGGCCTTTTTGAAATTTTTCAAAAAAAAAATCAAAAATTTTTTTTTTTATTTTTTTTTTCAATATATGTTATGCAATATTCTCATATGAAAGGTCTTTATAAGAGCTTTAAAATGAACCTTCACCTACTTTTCTATTATAAGTGGTTCTTTGGATATTCCTAATTTTGTGCGCACATGTTAAGGACAAATAAGTGACTTTTTAGATTTTCAAAAATTAATTCAAAATAAACAACTGGTCAAAAAAGTTTGAAATTTTGGATTTTCCAGTTTTTTGGTAGGAAAAACATGTATACTAAAAATCATCAACATCGGAGATGGTGTGGTAAAATACCCTGGTTGACTTGATATGGACTGACCCTAGGGTCATTCCATATCAAATCAACCAAAAAATCACAAAAATTTTACGCGACCAATTCCAATTTTGATAATTTTTGGTATATATTTTCTTCTTACCATAAAAGTTGAAAATGCAAATTTTTAGATTTTTTTGATTCGTAGTTTTTTTTTTTTAATTTTTCAAAATAAAAAAGTCAGCATTTTGACCTTAACAAGAATGTACAAAACTAGCAATATCTCGAGAACCACTTACACTAGGAAAGTAATAAATGGCTCATTTTAAAGTCATTTTGAAGCTCCTTTTTACGAAATATCACAACATAATTTTAACAAAAAAAAAAATTGGAAATAAAAAATTGAAAAAAAAAATTGAAAAATTCAAAAAGGCCATTTTTAATTTTTTTGAAAAAAATATATAATTTTGGTCAAAGTGTTACTTAATTATCCACAAAATTTTATGATGGAGAAATGATGGGTTCAATGTCAAAAAAAATATCAAAAATATTAAGTACATTTTATAGGCGATTTTTCATGCATGTGACATTTTTAATAAATTTTTTCACATTGAACCCATGATTTGTCCATCTCAAAATTTTGTGAATAGTTTAATAACACTTTAAAGAAAATAATATAATTTTTTGAAAAAAATTAAAAATGGCCTTTTTGAAATTTTTCAAAAAAAAAAAATCAAATTTTTTTTTTATTATTTTTTTTTTCAATATATGTTATGCAATATTCTCATATGAAAGGTCTTTATAAGAGCTTTAAAATGAACCTTCACCTACTTTTCTATTATAAGTGGTTCTTTGGATATTCCTAATTTTGTGCGCACATGTTAAGGACAAATAAGTGACTTTTTCGATTTTCAAAAATTAATTCAAAATAAACAACTGGTCAAAAAAGTCTGAAATTTTGGATTTTCCAGTTTTTTGGTAGGAAAAACATGTATACTAAAAATCATCAACATCGGAGATGGTGTGGTAAAATACCCTGGTTGACTTGATATGGACTGACCCTTTTCGCTTTATTCCGATAGGCGGTGCGCTG
Organism: Oxystoma pomonae; assembly: GCA_963921995.1. Taxonomy (NCBI): domain Eukaryota; kingdom Metazoa; phylum Arthropoda; class Insecta; order Coleoptera; family Brentidae; genus Oxystoma; species Oxystoma pomonae. The sequence continues at coordinate 83,492,795 of OY998166.1, read as the reverse complement.
CATATAGCCATTCAACATCCTGCGTTGTTTGACGACAAAAGTTGTTTAAATTCGCTGGGTGTGGTTGTTTATGTTATGCTTCATACACCAGGTACAGTCCTATGTTACCCTGATGATTCCTAACAAGGATGAAACAGGCCTATAGGTTTCTGGACTATCCATTAGATCTTGGAGGCCTGGTCGTAATTAATTGAAAAACAAAATGTGTGTCCGATATGCCACGAACCTTTCTTTTTATTATGTTTTATGTCTATTAAAGATAAAAGTTGCCATGAAAACCGAGACAAACAGGATGGTTACACCAAATTATGTACGTTTTGCAAAAAAAATTTGCAGATTCATGATAGCTTTTCTGATTTTATTTATTTTTAGGGAGATTATTCGTTAAGTCAAGATAAACTATATTTAAATCAACATAATTTTTAATATTACACAGGATTTTCAAAAAACGACTTCAAATGAAAGTTTTTAAAATATTGGTCAACTTTTGAAATTTTCTTATGTGATTGAGAAGGGCTTAACAAACATTTTTGTTATTACGATTTTTCTGTAATTGTACAGGGTGAGCCAGCAATGATGGTTAAAATTACAAAAATAGCCGTTTTGGACCATGGTTTATAAGAAAACTATAAGGTTTACAAAAAAAAATTCCTTTAGAAATATGATTGTACATACCATTATCAAAAATTTTTGTTGGCCACTTATCTTTGTGTATATTCTTAGTGACTTAAACAAAAAGGTTTTAAAATACCCTTAATGGCATCCTCTTAAATGGATTTTCAAAATGGAGTAACACAATAAAAGTTTTTTCTGACATAATACAAGGCATTGTAAAATATAAAATAAAATTTACATATATTTTTGAGTTCATCGACCTCAATTTAGTGTAGTTCGAGTCCCCACTCGTAAATATGTGCCATCGCATGGTTTTCCCCATAACAGTAAATGACAGTTAAGACAACTGTCACTTTTTTTACGGTTTCCGATTCAATGTCTGCAGCAGAATAAAAATAAGGTATTCACTTTTCCAAAAACTTCAATTTCATGAATTATTTTTTCGCCATTTTGACAGGTGTCAAATGAAATGTCATTTTAAATTCAGCGTTGTCATTTTAGTGGGAATTGATGCTTTTTTTGCCGATATCGGTTATCATAAGTTTAACTTTGGCAGCTATTATTGGCTCAATTCTGCATATATATACATATATATATATCGGCACCTGTGTCTATGATACAAAATGCTCTCGGGGACTGTCCCAATAACATACTTAAACGTCGTTGAAACCCCAAGACCGCCATACTCATCAAATTCAGTAATTCGTTCCACCTTATCTTATTAAAGGTGCCCCTGGCAGTCTTTGATGTTACCAAAATGCTGCTTTTGGAGAATATAGATAGGTACTTTCAACGCCCACTTTCTTGATTGTTCCCAATAAATTAGAAGGGGGGGCATTGTTTTCTCATTGGGGTTGAATCGCGGTTAAAAAGCCCCTTTAATGTATTGAAAGACCCTGGAAGGCGTATTTCTGGGACGCTTTTTAGACTTCAAAAATTCTTCTTAAAAGGAAAATCTAGAATAAACATTAGGACTATAAGTTTCCAGAAAATAGACTATTCAGAAAATCGTGACAATCTAAATCAAAACTTCAATAATAGATATTTCCCTCAAGTAATAATTTATATTAGTTTTGGGATCATTTTAAAGAACTTGGATTCAATAAATAGGTGCTTTTAAAGGAGGAGGCACTAAATAGATTGTTTACCGGAATGCGTCGGATGAGCTAAATTTGAGATATGTTAGAGCCCCAATCTTCCTGATAATTTTTCCAAAAAAAAAATTAGGGGGGTCATCGGTCTCGTTTTCGAGCAATATTTATTCGAAAGGGCGCCACTGGAATCTTGATAATAGAACTATTTTCAATTTTTTCTATAATAACTGCGTACAAAAAAGAGATAGAAAGCTTATACTAGCTTTATTTTGTAGATAACTAACACGTTTCAAGAAGGTAGTGAGAGTTTAAAATAATATTTTGCATTACCTACCTACAGGGTAGTCTCAAAAATACATATCATATAAATAGAAAAGTTGCCTCAGAACTTGCGATTATTGTACAGAAAATTGAAAATCCGTATTAAAAATTACTTCAAACATATTTACTATTGGTCCGCCTAAATATGTTATGACGACTTATGCAGATTGAGTCGCGTCAATAACTTACAGGGTGACTCAAATATTTTTCAAAATATAACAAATAATTACCGTAATGCTTATCCTTATATACTCCGAATATAGGGATGCACTACAAAAGCTGAATTTTAGATATGTTAGAGCCTTAACCTTTCTTATATATTTGACGAAAAAAATTGGGGGGGTTATCGGTTTCATTTTTGAGAAATAATTATTAAACGTTTTACAGTTTTTCTATTATAACTTCGGACAACAAAGAGATAGGAAGCTAAAACTAATTTTATTTTGCAGATAATGAACACGTTTCCAGAAGGAAGCCTGATTTTTATAAAATATTTGGCATTATCTATCTACATGGTGCTCTCAAAAAGTACATTATATGATATGTAAATATACTACAAAATTTACAATGCGTAATGAAAGTTGACAACGCATAATGAATATATTATGACGATTTGTGCGAATTGGGCACGTCAAAAACTTACAGGTTGAATCAAATATATTTTAAAATAGGGATATTAAATGCCCATATCCTAATATACAGGGATGAACTAGTGAAGCTGAATTTGAGATATCCTGACTTTCCTGCTATTTTTTCAGAAAAAATTGAGGAAGTGGGCTCTTTTTCGATCATTATTTATTTGAAGGGACGCTATTGGCTCTGTAATTATATGAATTATTACAGTTTTTCTCCAATAACTTTTTTATAAAATAGAAATAGAATGTTGAAACTACCTGATTTTATTTTGTAGATTAGGGTTAGTATTATTCGCAATACCCACCTACAGGGTACTGCCAAGAAGTACATCATATATTATACATAAAAGTTAACTGGGAAACTGCAATTATAGGCAAGTTTTAAATAAACTTAGCAATTGTTATGAAAATTAATCTAAATATATTCAATATAAGTACCAAAATGCCTATTGTAATACCTAGATTTTAACTATGACTCTAGAAGAATTAAACTGTAAAACGTTGCATTATTAAGATTCCAGTGGCTCTCCTTTCAATAATTATTTCTCAAACACGAAACCGATGACCCCCCAATTTTTTTCGTCAAATATATAAGAAACGTTAAGACTCTAACATATAAGGATAAGCATTTCGGTACTTATTTGATATATTTTGAAAAATATTTAAGTCACCCTGTAAGTTTTTGACGCGACCCAATCTGCATAATTCGTAATAACGTATTTAGAGGGACTAATAGTAAATATGTTTGAACTAATTTTTAATACGGATTTTCAGTTTTCTGTAGAATAATCGCAAGTTCTGAGACAACTTTTCTGTTTATATGATATGCATTTTTGAGTCTACCCTGTAGGTAGGTAATGCAAAATATTTTTTTAAACTCTCACTACCTTCTTGAAATGTGTTCCTTATCTACAAAATAAAACTAGTTTTAGCTTTCTATCTCCTTTTTGTACGAAGTTATTATAGAAAAACTGTAAAAAGTTCTATTATAAATATTCCAATGGCGCCCTTTCGAATAAATATTGCTCGAAAACGAGACCGACGACCCCCCCCCAATTTTTTTTGGAAAAAATATCAGGAAGGTTAGGGCTCTAACATATCTCAAATTCAGCTCATCCGACGCATCACGATGAACAATGTATTTAGTGCCTCCTTTTTTTGAAATAGTCAGAAACACAGATTTTTGGGGCCTTCAACTGTGAGTTATTGTGAAACCAAGATTTCCACAGAGAAATAACGACAGATTGCTGTAAAATTTACCTACATATTTAGCGTTAGTTGGGTGATGTCCAGGCGTACTTGGTCCAATGTGGAACCACTTCACGTCTTGCAATTGATAATTAATTTCCAGCTAATCAATCAGCCCCATTTTTTTTTCGTCTCACTGACAGCAGTGGTGGCTCGTGGTAACCAAAAGTAGTGGATCAATATTCATTATCCCTTCCCAATATTATGGTCTACTTTTTTTTATAATTATTCAATTTTTGCAATATTATTATAAATAAAAATGTTTTACTCGACCCGGACGAGATGTAATTAATTAAAATACACTTCTCTCCACATAAAACTGGTACAGCAGAAGTTAGCAGCCTGTTTAATTTTTAAGATTTTTATAGGACGGCATTGTCTTCCTATAAGTGACAATGTCACAGACTCCTGACAACATCATGTTTTACATGTCAGTGTCGTCGCATCTTTCCGAATTTGATAAAGCTCAAATCTTAGCAAAACTAGACGGTTGTTGGTCTATTCGGCAAGTAGCTGTTCACTATGGGAGAAGCAACTCCACGATAGTAAACATAAAAACCCGATTTCAAGAGGAGGGACCCAACCACCGAAAGGAAGGCCCGGTGACGAAAGTTACTAGCCCAGAGGAAGACCAAAGCAATTCATTTTCTGGAAAATGATCCGTTTGCCAAAGCGAAAAGTAGCAAAAATTGAATCAAATTTTCCAGGATCCGTAACAACATTAGGCAGGAGGATTAAATGTTCGAGGCTAAGGTGTCGCATTGCAACAAAAAAAATAAAAGTAAGTGAAAAAAAGAAGCAGTCTCTGAGGGACGAACAATTAACAGCAGGTGGTTTTCACAGATGAGAAGATCTTTAAGTTCAACAGCATTAAAAATCAAATTCTGGTTTATCGATCGCCAAGAACCCGATGCGAAGAACGATATATGGCTGAAAACGAAGATGAGCCGGAAGATTTTCGGTAAATGTTTGGAGCTGGATATCGGCTAGAGGACATGGCGCTCTATTTAGAAATAATATAAATGTAATGCTTCCAGAGGTGAGAGTCCCTTATCAAGATCATTTTGTATTATATGGCCAGAATTGCGATCGATGGTTCCAGGATAATAATATGCCATGCAAAAACCCCTGATGCGAATCCTTTAGAGAACGTTTGGGGGCTTATCGCAAAGAAATTAGTAAGTTTTAATATCATTCCCAGGAATTCAGAAAAGGAACTCATCCTATATCGTATCATTTTTACATGTTTTTAATTTTCTGTTTTTTTTTTAATTTTATTTATTTCGTTTACTCTCGTAACTCTCGTCAAACTGGTGCCTTCTTTTCAAGGGATAGTCCCTTCTTCTTGCAATCGATTTATTATGGTTATTATCGTAGACTTGCTTCTTTCATAATCAGCTAGTCGAATAGACCAATTACTGTTCAGCTTTTGTTTAGTTAGTAAAACATTTTTGCTTTTCTGAAATGTGGTTTTTATTTTTAGTGGCCTTATATTTTGAATTAGTCAAAAATAAACAACCAGTTTTATGTGGAGAGAAGGGTACATCGCACGCGACTCTGAAAAAACAGTGTGAATCGATTGCCTTAGCTGATTCTAGAGCACTAAGGGTGGAATTTATAGTCGAGCCTTGAGGCTTTCTCACGCCTTAAGGGCTCCTTCGGCACAAAATGAATTTTATAGTCGTTGAAGGAATACTTAAGGATGAGTGAAGGACAAGGTTTTATAGGTTAGAAATTTTAGTTTGGACGATTTTAAAGTTTTACTTACGCATTTTAATTATAAGTTATTTAATAAATATTATATATATATTTTCATATTAAATCAACCAAAGTTTTTTTCCTTCCACTTCTTTGATGAATTTTGCTGTATACCTAATAAAATTGTTCAATAAAAAAATTAAAAATCCAAAATTTCAATTGAGATTCTTAGTTTTTCCAGGTACCTACTTACAAAAATGGCAATTTCTCAAAAACTACAGTAAAAATCGAGGCTAGTGCTAGATTTTTTAAAGTTCTTTGATTTATTTTTTCTATGACCTATTCTCTCTAAAAAATTTTTTTTTTGGACAAATCTCTTATTTTTGAATTTATTACTAAAAAAATCAGATTGACCATCTCTCTCTTATTCAAAATTTTCGGACACCTATAAAAATTTTAGGACAGTTGAAATTTTAGGATTTAAGGACATTTGAGGACATTGTAATTGTAACACATCAAAACCATTTTTACATGTTTAATAACTAAAAAATAAACATTACTGCAAATAATACTTTTAAAAATAAACTAAGCAATTGTCAATTAACATTTCATAACATTTATCTTTTTATATCAAAATCCTTTTCACTATTTTGACATCAAAATAAAATATCAGACAGGCAAACAGTATTTAAGACTAATATTTAAAAAGCCTAATTTAACTGCAAAACAAACTTCAATCTAATAACAGTCATAAAAATGGCCTAAGCACAAAAAAATGATCAACTTATTACTAGGGCCTGAAGCTGAGAAATTTTCTAGTTGGATCTTCAGCTTGATAAATGATTTTATACAATTAATAATAAATTACGTTTTTCCCAACTTTTTCCTAATTTTAACTTTGTACTTTATTAACAAAAACAGCCTTAACTGAAAACAAAACATTCTCCTCATAATAAAACAGTCTAAACTTAAGTTTTTAGGTAATAAGTACCAAGTACTCATCTTTGCAAAAGCCCTTATACATAAAATCCGTGAAACCAATTTTTAATCAGAATCACATTGAAGAAGTTTTGTTTTTTCTCCCCAATATTTTTTTCTGCTTTTACACAAGCAACTTTCAAAGTATCTTCTTGTTGCTCCGTAGCTCTCTGCAGCTTTTCAAGCCTTATTAAGGCTTCCCTGTTAATGCGAGTTTTAGAGGTTGTTTTTTTGTCCTTTAAAAAGAAAGTAAGAAAAAACATTATTAACATTCCCATTTTGACAAAGGTTATTCTGAGACCAACTATAATAAAACTATAAACAAAACAAACAAAACGGTCATTTTAATTTAAGGTCCAGTTATAGATTAGTGTATTCTTTGAAAGTGGAGTAACCCCAAAATTTTGAGGCAAGGGTACTCGCTAGATGAGTATTCTGCACAGGGCCATTTTTGTTCACTTTGAAATGAATAATGTACCATTATTGTCAACGGACCACTGAAAGTTCAACAAACAAGAAGCAAACAGCTCATCACTGTTTTCAGTGCAGCATGTGGTTGCCCACTTCTGGCAATTAGTGATTATAAACACAAACTCCTAAGTACATAGTCACATATAAATTGATTTTTTAAAACAATGATAGTCCCTTGAGCAAGGGGTGAATGAACTCGCAAATTTTATACACCACCCACTTATACTCTACGTCCTGCCAAGTATTTTTCACATGCCCTGCTAGATTGGTTCACCCCTCGCTCTTAAGGGTGTGGTGTTTTGCTGAAGTATAATATTACCTTTGTTTTAAACTATCCTGTAACTTTTTAAATTGTTTATAGGTGTGCGACTGTTCAAATTGGCGTTAAGATATCCAGTGATTTCTTCCCAGGTTCTCTGTTTTTGAGCCAAACTACCACTATCGGTTTTTTTTATTCCAAAATCGGAAATCTTTGGACCAAACCACACAAATATTCTGTTTGCTGGTTCGACTGCTCACTGCTCTCAAACGTGAAAAAAATCGTAATAAAAAAGTAACAAAACAAAAATAACTTGAAATTTTGTTGAATGGGATCAAATAAACAGAAACCAGGTTTCCTTCCAATGTCGACTTTTCGACTCGTTTATTGAGTCATCCTCAGGACACTAAAATTGATGATGTACAATAGTACTGGGATTGTTTCTACCTAAGTATCTTCTTTTTATAACAATTTTTATAATATATATATAGAAAGTAGGTAAGTTACTTATAAATAGATATTTTTTTTTTTTAAATTATAGATAAAACATAATAAGCATTATAATTTTAACAGTACCTATGTAATAAAGGTGATAATTTACGTTGAGGTACTTACTGAAAATTATTTGGTTTCCTCTGTTATGACTAAAACTGCACAAAAGGACACTACATTTAAAAACATTCTAAAATAGTAAAATTAAGTTTTTTGTTTTTTTATATGACAGATTATATGGTGTATTGTGTACTTTATGTAGGTTCTTGCCGTACTAAAATTAATATAAATAAAATGTGTTAACATTTTTTTTTGTCGAGTCACCTTATCTGGTACCTGCTTGAGAGAAAAAAAAACAAAAGAAACAACAAACGACAAAACCAAAAACAAACCAAAAAGAGCCCCTTTGACAATTGAGACGAAGAAAAAATTAATTTGAATACTTTTCATTAAAAAAATGGGGTGAAATGAGGCAAAAAGATATCTATTATTATAGTCGATTTAGTAGATTAAAATAGGAAGTATTAAAGTTTTCTATGTCCTTTTTCTTTTTAATATTATTTTTGTGTTTTCTAATTTCAATCATTTCTTTTGTTAGCCATTTTTTGTAATTCATTTGGTATGATAAAACTTCTCTTCATAGAGATGATATGGTTGAACGCTTCTTTGATGTTCTTGTATTCTTGTTTTTAGATATCTTCCTGTTTGCCCTATATAAATGCCATTACAATCAGAACAAGGGATTTTATACACTACCCCACTAAGTTTTTCTTTAGGTGTTTTTGATTTTAACTTTGAGTAGTATTTTTTAATTGTGTTTTCATTTTTAAATGCTATTATGGAGTTATCCATTGTTAGCACTTTTGCTACGTTCTCAGAAAGATTCTTTACGTAAGGAATTTTATAGTATTTTTTTTGTTCTTTTGGTAAGTTTGAATTAATTGTGCATTCTGTTCTTAAAATTTTATCTACTAGTTTTTTTGGATAGTTATTTTTCAGAAGGTAAGATGTGATATGTGTTAAGTTTTTTTGGTGATATTTTGGGTGTGACAGGCTTAAGGCTCGGTGTTTTAGATTTCTAATGATGTTTTGTTTTTGTGTGAAAGAATGCTCTGACTGAAAATTGAGAAAACGTTCTGAAAACGTAGGTTTATGGTACCAGTCCGTTATTAAAGTATTTTCGATGGTTCTTTCGACTAAAACATCTAAAAATGAAATGCTATTATTATTTTCAAGTTCAACTGTAAATTTTAGTTTAGGGTGAAAGCTGTTAAAGTTATTTTGTATAACTTCAACTTGGTTTTTAGGCACACAAGTTAAAATGTCGTCAACATATCTTTTAAAAAACGGCAATTCGAAAGGTAATTTTTGTATACATGTATTTTGCAGTTCTGAAATGACGATATCCGAGCAAACAGGTGATAAGCAATTTCCCATACCCAAACCACAGATTTGTTTACAGAAGTTTCCTTCAAAATTAAAGTAACTATTTTCAAAAGTAGTGTAGTAGCTCTAGAAATTCTGTTAGAGAGAGCGAGCAATGTTCTTTTATAAGGTCCCACCTATTTTGTATTCAACTTTTCGTTAGATCAGTTGAAATATTTGTAAATAACGATACTACATCTAAAGAAATCAGGACATAATCTCGGGGTATTATTAGATTTTGTAAGGATGATACTAATTCGAATGAATTTTTAACATAATAGTTATCTTTTTGAAAGATGTGTTTTAAAAGATTTGCTAAATATTTTGTCAGTTTATATAAAGGGAAACAACAAAAATATCACCAGAAAAACTTAACACACATCACATCTTACCTTCTGAAAAATAACTATCCAAAAAAACTAATAGATAAAATTTTAAGAACAGAATGCACAATTAATTCAAACTTACCAAAAGAACAAAAAAAATACTATAAAATTCCTTACGTAAAGAATCTTTCTGAGAACGTAGCAAAAGTGCTAACAATGGATAACTCCAAAATAGCATTTAAAAATGAAAACACAATTAAAAAATACTACTCTAAGTTAAAATCCAAAACACCTAAAGAAAAGCTTAGTGGAGTAGTGTATAAAATCCCTTGTTCTGATTATAATGGCATTTATATAGGGCAAACAGGAAGATATCTAAAAACAAGGATACAAAAACATCAAAGAAGCGTCCAACCATATCATCTCTATGACATCACAAAAACAAAAACAGGGCTTAGCGAACACGCATTTAATTGCTTGCATCATTTTAACTTTAATAACACAGAAGTTTTATCATACCAACCGAATTACATAAAACGACTAACAAAAGAAATGATTGAAATTAGAAAACACAAAAATAATATCAATAAGAAAAAGGACATAGAAAACTTTAATACTTCCTATTTTAATCTACTAAATCGACTATAATAATAAAGTATTCAAATTAATTTTTTCTTCGTCTCAATTGTCAAAGGAGCTCTTTTTGGTTTGTTTTTGGTTTTGTCGTTCGTTGTTTCTTTTGTTTTTTTTTCTCTCAAGCAGGTACCAGATAAGGTGACTCGACAAAGAAAAATTTTTTACACATTTTATTTATATTAATTTTAGTACGGCAAGAACCTGCATAAGGTATACAATACACCATATAATCTGTGATATAAAAAACCAAAAAACTTAATTTTACTATTTTAGAATGTTTTGAAATGTAGTGTTCTTTTGTGTAGTTTTAGTCATAACAGAGGAAACCAAATAATTTTCAATAAGTACCCCAACGTAAATTATCACCTTTATTACATAGGTAATGTTAAAATTATGAAAAAAAAACAAAAAAAAACACATTATGTCATATCGTATTTCGTTTTGCTTATTATGTTTTATCTATAATTTAAAAAAAAATATCTATTTATAAATAACTTACCTACTTTCTATATATATATATTATAAAAATTGTTATAAAAAGAAGATACTTAGATAGAAACAAACCCAGTACTATTATACATAATTAATTTTAGTGTCCTGAGGATGACTCAATAAACGAGTCGAAACGTCGACATTGGAAGGAAACCTGGTTTCTGTTTATTTGATCCCATCCAACAAAATTTCAAGTTAAAAACAAAAATAATCTCAAAATTAAAGGTCGCTGTCAAAAAAAATACAATGTTGCAACCTATTACGCTTTCTCCACTCGTCCTTGAACAAAACTTTCTCAAGGAAGGCTTTAAAAAACGAACTCGATGAGGAGCCTCCAAGGCGGCCTCAGCCAAGGCTCGACTATAAATTTCAACCTAATAAGCGGTCGTAAACAAGTGCATATTTTTAAGGGCGGCTAGTTGATTCATTTTGACTGCATGAAAACAAATTCGGAGTATTGCCTCATTTTGAACGATATTTAGAATTATTTAAATGGTTTTTTTTCGTTTAGGGTCTTGGCTTAGCGACTTAATACCTAAAATTTTATGTTGAATTGTTTAATATTTAAATTATAATACGATATTTTTGCAAATATAGAAGATAATGCCATGAGTTGCAAAAGTTTAAGGTGAATCACTGATTCACTTGCTTCAATGGGCGAGCCGCCACTGACAGACAGTCCATCCTGCTATTGTGAGCAAAGGTAATGTTCCCTGATTGTAGATATTTAATTTCCCAAATAATCTACGAACCGATTTGAAGGTGCTAAAGTGGCAATAATGTCGCAAGTTCGGGAAAACAGATATATGCGGGAGTTGCATACCGAAACGCTCCGAATTGTGAATAATTCGCAAATGGCTAAAATTTATAGCAATGCATCGAAAGCAGCTCTTGTTCGTCTTATGCCCGCATTTCCCTCAAAATCATTGAATATGTATGCTCGTGATTGCAATTTCTTGTTGCTTTCGAGCGCGCGGGGATTTTTCTTATAACCGTCGGATTTCGGCATTGCCAACCTACTAATAATTCCTTCAAATCTTTTCTATAGGAAAGTTTTTCTAATTGAACGGCCAATCTGAACTTTTGGTAAAAAAAATTGATTGATCATAAACTGCACCACTATAAAAAACAGGTTTTCTTTCGGCATTTTTACGAGCCTTCCTACAAGTCCCTGGTTATGGGCAAGAAAACTTGCTCAGTGTGCGTGACAGTCTGCAAGTGCTTTCTATAAGAGATTAGCGACTCTTTGGTTATTGGTTGCCTGTAGCTAATGTTAATAAATCGATCACATTTAAAAGTCATACAATCCGGTCTTTCTCTCGTGCAATGGGATTGATGGCATGGGATCTGTCACCTCACACGGTCGAAAAGCTGTTTAGGAAAAATACGTTTTATAAAAAAAACCGCTTTAATTAATGACCATGCGATCAGAAACGTTGATTTTAATGAGACTCGTTAAATCAGATCATCGCTCAAGGATATAACGTTTTCCTCCCATTTTCGTACGAAACAAGAGATTGAGCCTTGAAAAAAGTTTAATATAAACCAAAACGCTGCCACACATCTGGGTGCCGATTCTGGGTTTCTTAGGATGGGATCGCTTGCCTGACAGAAGAGAAGTAGTTTTAACCAATAAACGCGCTTAAAAGCAGTCACAAGGCGATCGAAGAATCACCAAAGTATTATGGGCATGCGTAGAGCTGCCTCGAACAACGATTTTTGAGCGAAGGCGTTCTCTTGATTGGACCCAGTAGTTGGGACACCGCAGAGTTAAAACCAGATTTAAATTTTAGACGCCGGCTTTCATTTGCACAGTATTTTAAAACGGGATTTAAGGGTCGTTAAACCGGGTTTGGTTAACACCTCATTCGGCAAAGCTTAAAAATTCTTAAATCTAGATTTAGCATCAAACTTGTTTCCTATTGGTCAGATTTTTGACGCAAAATATCATATTCAATCAGCTGTTATTTTGCTTTCATATTTTTTTGTTGAGTGCGTGGGTGAAGACAATGAATTTTAAAATAGAAGGGCGCAACGCTCAAAAGACGCAACGTTAATTTCAATGCAATAACGACAGTCGTATCTAGAGTTACGACAGTCGTATCTAGAGTTACGACAGTCGTTTTTGGGATTGGGTTGCTTTTTCAGTGTTGTGTAGGGTTTTCTGTGATTGTGTTGTGTTGGGTGGGGTTGGTTTTCTTGTGAAAATGTAAAAAACGGGTTTTTCGCGACTTTCATAATTTTAGCCAAGGTGTAATTCCAAGTGATTTTCTTATTGGTGAAAATACTTTTTTATTGTAGTTTGTTCGTTTTGGAAGGTGGATAAAAACAGTTTGTTCGCTGATTTTTGGAAGAGAGTAAAAAAACCGGTTTAAAAAAAAGATGTTTGCACCAAGGTCAATGATCTGTGTTTTGTTTTTATTGTTTTTTTTTTTCGTTTCTTAGGATAGGGAGAATCAAGTCCAATTTACTCTCCGTGCCGTACGACCGAGGTGGATTCGAAGCACGCTGCAGTGTTATCTTTTGGAAATTCATTTTGTTTTTATTATTTTGTTTTATTTCTGCCTTGCTTGAGAAACAGATGGGTAAGTTCTTAATTGAAATAATACATTTTTAAAACCAAAAATGGATGTCTCTACGAAGTTGCCGAAAAAGTGCAGATGGTCAAATGGTCAAATCGTCATAACCCAACACACGTTCGATATTGGTCGAGAGAAAATTTGCATTTGTATTTTGACGTAAGAACACAGTATCCCCAAAAACTAAATGTTTGGGGGGGGGTATTATAGGGGAACACGTAATTGGGCCATTTTTTATTAACGGCAATTGCAATTTGAATGGTCCTAGATACTTGGATCTACTGCAGCAGCACATTATTCCAACTGCTAGGCAGTTGTTAGGTGTAAGATTTGGTGAAACATGGTTTCAACAAGATGGTTGTTCCGCTCACTGTTAGGAAATATCTTGATAATGTATTTCCTAATCGGGTTATAATTACACGGGGAACTATTTTATGGCCAGCTCGATCTCCCGATCTTGCTCCTAATGACTTCTATCTGTTTTTGAAGAAGCTTTTCAAATTATCACCCCTAACATGCTTGGAAACGTTAGAAGGGGTTTTTATAGTAGGCTCGGATATTGTCTAGCCGAGCAAGGAGGACTTTTCGAACATTTGCTTTAATTTTTTTTTGACTGGGAGAATCTTTTTGGTTTTTAGAATGTATTATTTTATTTTGAGAACTTGCTTTAATTTTGTTTCTCCTTATTATTTTCATTGTAACACGTCGTCACTGATAAATCTGAGCAGTTGACAATAAAACGCTCTTATTTATCAGTGACAAAAAATAAGAAAATTACGTTATAAAAATTTGCGTATTTATTGACCAAATTCCGGTTTCATTGACTACGCTCCACATAGCACCGTGGTTAGAGGCGTACTAAATACAAGGCGAAAGGCGGCGAACGGCAGCGAATGGCGATCGGATGCCTGAGTGTTGGTTGCTTCACTGATAGGCGTGCGGTGTCTCTGCATGTACGTACACTGGCAAATTAGACTTCTTCCGCCCTATGTTCGCAGTAGCTTGAAGCGGTCTGTATAAGGCTATAGGTATTCATATTCTTTGGTTTAAAAAATATTCAATGTACAGAAATTAGAGATTTACCAATAAATTTTAGAAAATTAATAGTTTAATGTGAAAAAATGGGGGAAGGTGGGTTTTACTGTATCGCCACTGCGTATTGTAGGTAGGTAACATTAATATTATTAACATCGGTTGGTCAGGGTATGGGGACATAGGTAAATGTAATACCTTCTTCATTTTATTTTATTGCAAAGATCGACTGTATGCTTTTCCACAAAATCACTCCCATGCTTAACGTTGGTGTATTCATCAACCAGAATGATTAATCAGCGGATCAGATTTAATTGGTATAGTACCTTGTTAATTTATCGCTAATACCACTGAACACACTGTTGACTGTATGTATGTATGCAAATACAAAATTACCACATTTTGGCTTCCCCAAGTTTTATCTTGTCCATCTTTGGTACCCAATTAACCCTAATTTTAAAACTAAAGCAAGAAATATGTAAGGTGGATCTTTTAACATGTTCAAAAATTTTGCAAGAGGGTCTATTATCACCAATATTTGTTTAAAACATTAAACAAAGTAAATTATATTAGAAAATGTGTACCATAAAAAATTGTTAACTATTTATCTGAGGCGTTTTCTCGCATTGAAATTGTTTAAAATGTTGTTAAAAGTTTGAAACATTTGTTTTCTCGCGTTGCAACGGTGACGTCATATCTAAACGGGTTAAAAATATTTTGAAACAAAATCCACTCTAGTTTCAAAACTGACGCGTACGTAGAAGATACGTCAAAATTCTACATTTTTGTTTAACCTAAGATTTTTCTTTGTTTTTGCGTAAAAATGGATGAAAAATCATGTTCTAGATATCTTGTTAGCCATTCCTCATGGTATCCCTGTGGTCTTATATGATTTTCGAAGCTTAAAAGAAAAGTAAATAAAAAAACTTCACTATCCATGTAGCTTCCATTGCTTGCCATCCATGCTACTAAAACTGGCCGTACACTCGAAGGTTTTGTTAAATAAACCAGTAGTTGATCCATTTTAATTTTAAACACCAAAAAAATAAATAGAAAAACAAAAAAGTGAGGTTACACTAAACCACGTCAGCGTTTTGAACCACTCATTTTTTCTCGGTTCTAAATGATGACGTCACATTTAAATAGTTTCAAATAATATTTCAAAATAATTTCAACGCGAGAAAACGCCTCTGTAAAATATCCTGTTCTGCATTATCTATGGAAAAAAAATCACTACAGCTGAAATGCAACGACGACTACACTACCACAGTCTAACTGCACCTAACCTGCACGCTATTGTTTGAAAGGATCACGTGACCGATCAATATTTTACTCGCTAACTTGACCGTCTTTCAGAACGTTGTTCGAAAGACTTTTGTACGATGGGCCGGTCGCGAAATACGGAATTTTGCATTTTAATAGAAGTGGTGACTTCTCAGTTTATGATCGTTCTATTACCCCCAGAATCGAGCCTTTGGTAGTTTCTTTTTGCCTAACGTCGCCCTTAACTCACGAACCCCACCATCGTAAAAACTAAGGTTTGCCCTGGGCAAGGCCAGGCCAGTTTGCTCGCACCAAGAAAAGTTTTGAGCTCTGTATTTTTTCGTGAATATCTTGGCTATTAGGAGACTTATTATCGCTAAGGCTTTTTTTTTTGGAAAATGCAAGAGCAGGGCCGTTATAGTATCTCATAATTATATGATGTGACCTCTGCCTCAGGCCCGGCCCTAGCGTGTTGGCGTCCGAGGCAATTTTTGTAAATGCCGCCTCTGATTAAACGATTTTTTTAAAAATGTTACCCGTTGAAATCAAAAGAAAAATCTATATTTGTCATTTTAAACAAAAAAGATGTCATATGCACTGCTTTTAACATTAACACAGGAGAGGCCGAAACATTTTTTGAAGGGGTTTAGTGAATATTGGGTTTAGTTACTGTGTTATGTGCAAAAAAATATTTAAAATTGAGGGAGGATCCTCGGACGGATTTCTCCTTAATTGTAGATTTCTTGTCAAAATCATTCCAAAAACGCGTTTTGAATGATGCCGACAAAAACTGCTTATAATTAAACTGTAAAATATTTTAAACAAAAAGTGGTTGGGTTGGTGTGGGATATAGTCAATCGCAATCGGATGAGCATCAATCTGGCGACAAGAAAAAATTTGGAGGAGTGCGAAATTTTATTTTTGACCCAAAAGATGCGACATGGCGCAGCAGACGAAAATTTTTAGAAAATAAATTTAAACATTTTCTTATGGCGGCCTCCCCCTTTATTCGCCCTGTCTTCTTAAGAGCAAACCAAACAAATGTAAAGGGTACTATGTAAGTTAGTGCAGAATATTTTTGAAATGAAAAACAATATATATTATTTAGTTATAATTAATTATGCTGTAGGGTGATTCACCATCTTTTCCATCCCACATTTAACCTCCCTTGTTGAATAATTTGACATTATATTCTTTATTTTAAATGGAAGACCCTGTATATTTTTTAAAATTTTGTAAAATTGTGTTAGGTAAGTAAACAGGTGGTTCTTCGTTTAACACATTACTCTTACGGCAGCATATTGTTTTTTTACTTGGGAATCTAACATATTATATATTTTTAAAATCAGGAAAAAAAGGCCATTCTAAATTTTAAAAACATGCAGGGTGTTTCATATAAAATGAAGAAGTTAATGTCAAAATTTGACATATGCGATGACAGTTTTTTTCCAGCTTCAATATTGAGGGAGGTAAGGGGAGGTTGAAAAATATTGTAATTCACTCTGTACTTTTATATATACACTGTGACCTTTAAAACAAATTATCACTCGACCCACTTCGAATGGGATGCGTGCTTCAAACATTTCAAGCCAAAAATTGCCCTCTCAAACTAAAAATCGACGTGTTTCGGTTTCGTTGGAACGTACTGTACAAAACATAATATTTCTAAGCTTCTTAATATTCTTCATTTTTTTCTGACAGATTTGAGGTATTTTGTCAGTTATTAGCTCAATATTATGTCTATGGCTGGTAATAATGGAAATAATGCCAAAGAGCAGGCACAATGCAATTAACTGCACAAATTTAGTCAGGCGTAAATCTGAAATTAAACAAATTAGGAATGCAGCCTCAAAGGTCTCTTATCACAGCTATAACCACATTAGTGCATTGATAAAGTGGATTCACGATTAATAGCTTGTGTATTTAATAGCTCTTTCAGTTAGTGCTCTCAGATCACTGTAATATACAGCAGCCAGCAAAACATGTCCGGAAGTGAGCTTAAGAGCCGAAGATTTAAAAAAAGTCTTTTTGTGCACATCATTTAACCTATCTGTCACTACTAAACAGGGTTCAGTGTAGATTTGAAAAATTTAGTTGTAGTCGCATGTCTCCAATTGAGTTCGTTCGTGAATGATTCGTTCACTATGATCGAATCAATTGCGAGTATTGAATGATCGAATCATGTTTGCTCGATATGATTCAATCAGTCAAATGAGTCAAATGACCGATCAAATCGGAATGGATCAACGACTGACTGACCCACTGTGGCGATACACTGAATCAGTTTCGTTTCGTTCATTTGATTCGAATTCCTGCGCGCGGGGTAAACTGTACGAAAATATAGATTTTTTGGTCAGCAGAGTATTTCGTATTTAGCTGCATCCTGCAACTTTTTTTTTGTCACCATACTTTCATTTCAAATGATTGATCCAATGATCAATTGAAAAGATTCGATCATTCTAGAAACGAATCACTGATCGATTTGTTTAGTACATGCGACTGCAAGATTTCTCTACTCTGTACTAAACCTTATTTAGAAGTGGCAGTCGGTCACATAATATAAATCTTTAACCCCCACCTCCAAGGATAGGGTCAGTTGGTGAGGGGGGAGGAAAAACGGTCACAAAATCGATAGGTCACTGTGAATGAAGCAAAAAAAAGTTTAATTGCTTCATATTTGAGAAAGCTACGTTGTGGATCCTAAAATCCGCCATATTGCTTTTTTGGGACACTCAGCATTCCAGCGCTACCACTATTATCAAAATCGGAAGAAAGTAAAGGAAGAGGAAGGCGGTGCAAGGAAACATTACCCTCTTGCCAAAGAGAGTCGGATAAAAATCAATAAAAAACAGATAAAGAAATAATTTCGTGAACCAACAAGTTAAGGTCAGCAAAACAAGACTGGATAACACAGCAATGTCAAGAAATAGAAGATCTAGATGCTAAACATGACACTTTCAATTTACACAAACGCATAAAGTAAGCGACCGGATTATTTATTAAAAGACAAGCTGAAATCCTTGTGGACAATCAGGGCAAAATCATACCGGATACCAAAGAAAAACTAAAAGAATAGTGTATCTACACAGAACATCTCTTTACCGATAACCGATCCGAACAGCCCGAAGAATTCTCAAACCAAGGCATAAATACCAGAGGAAGTACAACACGCAATATCGTCAGCTAAAAACAGAAAAGCGATAGGGCAAGACGAAGTATACACTGAGGTTTTAAAGCTAACAAAAAACGAAGATTCGCTAAATACGCTGGTAAAACTTTTTAACTTGATATATCGCAGCGGAAAAAAACTGCTGACTGGCTAAAATCCACCTTTGTTAAAACTGCCTAAAAAACATTCAGCAAAGAAGTGTAGTGATTACCGCCTAATCAGCCTAATGAGCCATATTTTAAAAATATTGCTAAAGATTATCCATAAAAGAATTTATGGAAAATGCGAATCATTAATGGGCGTCACGCAACTGAAGTCGTCCTGGAGGGAAAAGCGAGAGTGCAGACAGTCCAAACTGTTCGTGAGTGGACCGGACGCAGCCAGAACTAAATGGCTCCTGGAAAAAACTCGCAAGGACATTGGATTGTTAGTAGGAATGCTGACAGGGCATGTGGGTGGGCGAGGAATCAGGGTGCACATGATAGGAGAGTTTGACGGGTACGCCAGATTGAGGAAGCAGACGTGGGGTGTCCCCACAATAGAAGAGGAGGAGCGATACTCTCTAAGATATGCAGAGGGAGTGGGAGGATAAGGGTGCGAGACGGGGTATGACAGGCTACTATTACTAATGGGCGACACGCAGTTTGGATTTCGTGGTGGGTTCGGGACAAGAGAGGCCTTGTTTGGCATTCAAGTCTTGTTTCATAGATTATGAAAAAGCATTTGATCGAGCATAACACGATCAGCTCATAGAATCGCTAAAAGAAGTTGGTCTAGATGACCGAGATCTAAAAATAATCGCTAATCTATATTGGAATCAGACTGCTCAAATAAAGATTGAAGGTCTACTGTCCGAAAAGGTCCAAATAAGAAGAGGTGTGCGCCAAGGTTGTATATTGTATCCGCTGTTGTATAATATCTATAGTAACAAAATAATAGAGAATGCATTTTGTAACTGCAAAGAGGGTCTTACCATATTACCATAAACGGCATAAAAATCAACAACATACGATATGCCGACGACACTGTCATAATAGCAGACACGCTGGAAGGCCTGCAAAAGTTGTTAAATCAAATTGCTGCCAAAAGTTCGCAATTCGGGCTTAACTTAAATGTTGAAAAAACAATATGGAAGGTCATATTCAAGGAAAAGAACATCAGGGGCATGTTAGAAGTAAATGGGCAGCAAGTCGAGCGCGTGGATTTATATTCAATGAGAACTGGCCAGATTTTATCCAAATGAAATTAGTGTTGTTCAGTCGCAATCTTAATACCACTCTCCCAATTCGTGTGCTTCGGTGTTATGTTTTTAGCATCTTACATAATGGCATGGAAGCATGGACACTGACTTAGGCCAGGTGCAAAATGTTCGAGGCATTTGAGATATGGTGTTATCGTAGAATACTAAGGATATCTTGGATGGACAGAGTAACTAATCAAAAAACGAAAACTTGAATATTTTGGCCACTTTTGAGAAATGACAAATATAAACTTTTCAATTTGATAATAGTCCGGGTCGTAGACGGATATCATCTTAGTGGTATGACGTTAGTACTACGAAACTCTTCCGAAAAGCAGTGGACAGGGTACAGATCGCGTTGATGATAGCCAACGTTCGAAGAGAGGATGGCACTTGAAGAAGAAGAAGAGCGATATTATTTAAAATTGTCAAAAAAATATAAATATTAAGCTTAGGAGTGAAAGGATTAAAGAATTAAATCCTCCATTCGTTGTGTGTGGATCAGAACAAAAGACTATAAGTACCTGAACTTTTATAATAGACTTAAGCAAACATACAAAAAGCAGCCAACTCTCTTATAACTCCCCGAACTCCTTTAATTCAAATTCTAAATAATTCAAACTATTCCTTTCATCCGGAGGCAGAGAAAACCCAAAATTAAAGAGTCCCCAAAGCTGCTGAAGCTGAGCGTTGACCAAAGAAATGAGAACATGTGTAGAGGGAGCACTATGCATAGAAAGGCAACGTCGCAAAAACTCAAGTAGGTGGTGCGAGGACGAACTGGACAGGTATTCTCGTAATACGTAACGATTTGAAGTCGCTAAGCGAAACGAATAGCGAACAGCGCGCTCAGCGGCACGCTGACCGACGACTTTTCGTATTCGCTCTGCCGAACGCGCTGCCCTGCAAGCAGACAGAATCAAATTCGCTTAGCACATCTTGGCATCACCGAATTTTGCATTTTTATTTCTTGTTAGTCTTGTCGCTCCTTTTCTTTTTCTATGTGTAAGAAAGAGACCATTACGTGATCGATTTCAATCCGTAGTTCAGAAAGGGTAAATCAAATGGTGACTTGCACAAGTGCATGTTGATCCTTTAAAAAATTACTTGATGGTTTGGTTTAGCTCAGTTAAACCCGCCCTTTGACCCTGTAATATAAACTAGTAGCACGTTCCCGCACAGTGTGCGGGAAAATATTGACCCCGAGACTTAACCGTACACCTACAAAAAAATTCCGCACTTAGTGCGGGAAAGTTTAAATTTATTCCGGCACTCAGTCAGGGAAAGTGGTGTTTCCGGCACGGTCGTATATTGATATTGATACTTTATTATGTAGCATTTATGGTTAAAATGGTTTCACAATAGTTACTTATACAGACCGCTTCAAGCTACTGCGAACATAGGGCGGAAGAAGTCTAATTTGCCAGTGTACGTACATGCAGAGACACCGCACGCCTATCAGTGAAGCAACCAATACTTAGGCTTGCGATCACCACTTGCATGACTTTCCTTTGGTATTTAGTACGCCTCTAACCACGGTGCTGTGTGGAGCGTAGTCAATGAAACCGGAATTTGGTCAATAAATACGCAAATTTTTATAACGTAATTTTCTTATTTTTTGTCACTGATAAATAAGAGCGTTTTATTGTCAACTGCTCAGATTTATCAGTGACGACGTGTTACAATGAAAATAATAAGGAGAAACAAAATAAAAGCAAGTTCTCAAAATAAAATAATACATTCTAAACACCAAAAAGATTCTCCCAGTCAAAAAAAAATTAAAGCAAATGTTCGAAAAGTCCTCCTTGCTCGGCTAGACAATATCCGAGCCTACTATAAAAACCCCTTCTAACGTTTCCAAGCATGTTAGGGGTGATAATTTGAAAAGCTTCTTCAAAAACAGATAGAAGTCATTAGGAGCAAGATCGGGATATCGAGCTGGCCATAAAATAGTTCCCCGTGTACTTATAACCCGATTAGGAAATACATTATCAAGATATTCCCTAACAAGGCCAACATTGTGAGCGGAACAACCATCTTGCTGAAACCATGTTTCACCAAGTCTTACACCTAACAACTGCCTAGCAGTTGGAATAATGTGCTGCTGCAGTAGATCCAAGAATCTAGGACCATTCAAATTGCAATTGCCGTTAATAAAAAATGGCCCAATTACGTGTTCCCCTACAATACCCCCCCCCCCCAAACATTTAGTTTTTGGGGATACTGTGTTCTTACGTCAAAATACAAATGCAAATTTTCCCTCGACCAATATCGAACCATCTGCACTTTTTCGGCAACTTCGTAGACATCCATTTTTAGTTTTAAAAATGTATTATTTCAATTAAGAACTTACCCATCTGTTTCTCGAGCAAGGCAGAAATAAAACAAAATAATAAAAACAAAATGAATTTCCAAAAGATAACACTGCAGCGTGCTTCGAATCCACCTCGGTCGTACGGCACGGAGAGTAAATTGGACTTGATTCCCCCTATGTTCGTAGTAGCTTGAAGCGGTCTGTATATCTAGTAAGTTATACCTTTTAATTATAGTGAACATGCGTATTCTACATTTTAAGAAACAGAAAATAAAACTCAAAAAATAACCTAACCAATTCAACAACAAACACAGAATTCATACATCCACAAGAGAAACCTCGCGCGTGGAAAAATCTATGTTTTCATGGAACTGTTGAATTAAAAAAAGAAAATAGTAATTTTTAGTACACTTATGAATAAATAAAAGACAAAAGATAAAATACAGACGAAAACACAGAAATCAAGGTAGTTAACTATATTGTTTACTAATTATTTTTTATATCAATTAAGCTATTTATTTCATGTTTGCTAATTTTATATTTCGTGAAAGCTTTTAGTTTATTTTTGAAAGAAAACAATTAATGTGGGCAGCACCCCTGACTAATGGCTTTTTTTACCCTTTTTACAGAATTTTGATTGCTTGTATTTCTAGTATTATATGCATGCTCAATTATTTCGATGTCGATTTTGATAAGAAAAGTTTGTGTTGCAATTTTTTGGAAAAAAAGTTGTCTTACATCGAGCATCAAATAGTAGGGTTGATGTGTACGTCTTTGTCACCTGTCCCCAAGCTACTAATAAGAGGTTTTTATTTTTCTTATTATTAATAAAAACGCAAACTGAAAAAACTACTATATTTTCTGCAGCACTCTACAAAGTATTGTAGGGTAGGAAAATCGTACTGGCGGAGGGCAAAACAGCTGGCAAATAGTAGGTGTTTCTCAAACGGTCGCCACGCGCTGAGCGCACTTCGTCGACGCCTTGCGGTCAATATACGTGAATACCATTTTTTTTACTTTGGTCACGTGGTATGCGAATATTACGTTATCATACGGTCAGCGAGTACGAAACGCCGAGCGTATTTAGTTACAAGAATACCGGTCCTGAGCGGGTCCAGCACACTTACGCTTAAATTTCTCTTTTTTGCTGCACCATCCGAAAACTTGTAATTATTTATTTGTCAAAAACGAGAACCTATATTTTGTAGATGCACAATCTTTAAGTTTAACTGGATGAACATATTACTTTAAAAGTACTGCGCTTCATAAAACACATTCTACCCTAACTTTCACATCTCTGGCATTGACGCATAAAAAACGTCTGTCTGGCCGAAAGCCCATTAAATTTCAAATGGCTTTCGCAACAGCAACTTCCATTTTCATTTTAGTTAGCATTTCAAACGGCCATTCTTCATCAAGTAGGCTAGTTATAAACATGAAGGATGGAGGTAAATTCTTGAGGATCATGTTTTTTTATTGATCAAAAGCACCCGAGAAGCGACAAGTGAGCTGGAAATGTCGGAGGACATTGGGATTGTTTAGGCTATAGACAGGAGGAAAAACTTCTTCAGGGCCAGTATTCTTGAAATCTTACCTAGAGAGTACTCCCCAAAAAAAAACAAGATTTCTTGGTGTTTCCCATTTACCAGAAAATTTGTGGTTCCCACGTAGCACAAACCAGGGCTAACATCAAAACACGTGAAAAACAACATTTTCCTAACGCTTAATAAATGGCTTTATAACGTTTTTTGATGTTTAAACATTAGAATCACATTAAAAAAACGTTTTGTCACGTTTTATATATAAAAAAACGTTAAAAAGCCGTTTATTAAGCGCTAGAAAGATGTTGTTTTGATGTTACTCCTGTTTTGTGCTACGTGGGTACTAATTATTGCTTACTTGCTCCTCAGTATTATCGGGGACCAACTCGGAGACATAATTGCGTATTTTTTGACCCGCTTATTAAAAAAATAGTACCCCATTTTTAAAATTTGGTTGGTCCGGACCAGGGGTCTGATTTTCGAATCCATACGAAAATATCCGTATACGCATACTAAATAGTAGACAAATTTATGTCAGTCTCTTTCTATACCGTGTGAAATGAGAGGCGAAAGATAATTCAGTATGTGTGGACCGCGTTCGAATTCGTTAAATGGTTTAAATCAATATTGCACGAGTGGGTGGAGGGCATTCGTGTTGTTTCGCATGAAAAACCGGTTATTCTTTCACGCACTACCCATGAATCAGCATATCGGCATATCATTTGCCTCCTAGTCTATACAGTATAGGAAGAGACGGAAGTAGTCACATGCGAATAATTTCGTATAGTTTCGAAAATAGGACCTCTGAGCCAATATTCTTGAAAGTCTCCGAAACAACCGATATTCGTAAAACCGGTGAGAACGCATGCGCCCTCCTAATTTCACACAAATTTCGGTGAGTGCTCTCTAGGTGAAATTTCAAGAGTACTGTCTAGGTGAGATGTATGACTTTTTCAAGAATACGGGCGCGGGAAGTTTGTTTCACAGCAATGCTATTTTCCATAGATCTATGAGTATGGATATGATTTTTGATATACGTAGGGATTTTCTTGGAGTTTCCCATTTATTAGAAAATTTGTGGTTATAGCCAATAGAATAAGTATACTTATTCTAGCGCATTCAGTTTAAGTACTCTCAGATCGATCCAGAGTAGTGACGTCACGATTCTACCCGCGAGTGCTATGAATCCTATCCGGATTGCTCGCGCATGCTAATTTTTTCAATTATTTATTTATTTAAGTTTCAATATTTTTGAAATTGGAGAGTTTAGAAAAGTCCACAAAGAGAAAACAAAACAAAATATTAATTAAAAAGGAAAAGTGGTCTATTCGTTTATACCTAGCCTTCAAAATTATTTTTATTTTTCTTACTTGCTCCTCAGTATTATCGGGGACCAACTTGGACACATAATTGCGTATTTTTTGAACCGATTATTAAAAAAATATTACCTCATTTTTAAAATAATTTTCACTAACAATAACCCCTTTAGGAAAAATTTAAAAAAAGTAATATGTAGTTCTACATATATTACATTCTTTTAATTTTACCTAAGGGGTTTTTGTTAGTGAAAATTTTAAAATGGGGCACTATATTTTAACATCCTCCTGCGGCATTATTTTTGCTCAAATTATTAAAAAAGGTTGAAAAACTTAGATAAAACATACCCAGGGAGTTCGTCTAAGACCTACTTTTGAATTACTTACCGATTTTTATACATTTCTTTTTTCATATACAGTTTCCCCTTGCAAAACTTACCTGAAAAAAAAGAAAAACAATTTAATACACAGCAACATAGAAGGTCCCTATAAAAAACTTAAACATAATTTATCAGAATTTAAAAGAAAGGAAAATAATAATTGGTTCGAAAAAAATTGTCTCGAAAATAAAATGACGGGAAAATTAAATCGCTAGAAAATATATGCATAGAATTAAATTTAAACGAAACATAATTTTATAGAAACACAAAATGTCAGAAAATATTTTTAATGAAAATAATTTAATAGAAACATAATAATGCCGAACCACAAAATTCAAAAACCCCAATCAGTCCAAAAACGATTTGAACCGATAGCCACGAATTCAATTGCTACGTTGCCAGGCTTACGGCAGTTAAGAGTCGAAGTAAATTGTGATATTGTATTAATTGTTTTATAATATTAAAATCGGTCCACGGGAAGATTTGATAGACAGTTAGACAACCAGAAACTGTAAAGTTAAGGCTATAGTTTCTCCCCAGATTTTAAGTAAAAGAAAGTACAACTGGCAACGCCTTGTTCTTTAATTTTTTAATCTTTTGCACAGGAAAAACTAAACATCAGAATTAGCTGAAACTTTGCAGGGGTGATCATTTTTAAATGCTTAACAAAAATATCTGAAGGATTTTTCAAAATTCTCAATTATTTTTTCTTCAAAATAAAGGCTCTGGTGCTGTCATCTATCCCAAAAGCCTCAAAATAATTGCGGTTTAGAACAAACCCGATTTACAAAAAGAATAGAGAAATACTCACAATTTCCTCTGGATTACATTTTTCCTTTTTATATTTCCTTGCTTTAGCGAAAATAAAAACTAAGTTTCCTTTTTTCTGAAAGCCGGTGCACTCCGGAAAAGAAAACCGATCAATCAATCACATTTCATTGCATTTGGGACATACACGCAGTTCAAGTATTGGCCGATAGATCGCAGAATTTATACGATTTCATGGTAACTGCAAGTGTTTTGTCAACAAACTTTAAATCGGGCCGCAGTGGGACAGGAGAGCATTTTTACGTTTTCTAGCAGAAAACCATTCGAGGTTATGAACAAATATGAACCCACTCCGCGTTTGCGGTCGCCCGCCGAGCCTAGCGCTGCGCGGGCATTACCCCGAGTCTGTCAAAGAACCAAGAGAACTTTACTGGCTCGCTGGGATTACTAGGAATTCGCAGAAAACATTCGGCGCCCATAACTTCACATAATTTTGTTTTTATTTTGAATCAACCATTTTTTTTTTATTTAAATTATTGCGGCATAGTTATATGCAAGTGCAAAGGATAGATTTTAGAACCTCAGTTTCAAAAACACACGGATACTTGAGTACTAACAAAACAGGTCAGTAAAGCTCCATTTAGAGGCTGGAAAGACACTTGCTAGTCGTTGGCGCTCCTGTTTGAAATAAAATACGATTATTTCGTTTGGCGCCAGTAGCCGATTTCAAGTCTGCATGCTTTTAAGTTAACCTGTTGTCGGTATCAGCTAGCGGGAGTGTTTCCAATTCAATTGTAAATGCATCTGTAAATGCAACCTTAAACATTACACCCAGTTACTTTAATATGTAGTTGGGTAGCGTTTTTTTAGCAGGTAATTCTGCAATAAATGGTTTTCTTTTATTTTACTATTTTACTTGTTTTTTTAGCGGCGCAGAACGCGAAAAGTCATAATAAGTAACCTAACCGCAAATTTTTGACCCGTGATGGATATAAATAAATTCAATGACGTAAAATTTTGCAAAAAATCAAGTCGACATAGTTAAATTGATTTCCCGTACAGTGTTGCTAAAAACAATTCCCCAGATTGTAACTACGACCTTAAATAAAATCGTTTAATAAAAAAAATCCCCGTGTCATCTTACAAATAGAGAAATGTGTCAACGCCGCAATCCAAGGCCTACGGCGCTCTAAAGTTTCGGAAGGATTGTGGTTCGGCTCATTTAAGGATCGGGCATATAATTTTCTATCAATCTGTAATTCGGGTGTTTTTCGTTTCTAGAAAATTATTTTCGATACTTTTGTAATTCTGATATTTTAAGGTTCGGGAAAATAATAATCGCTTAAATTATATTCTTGTCCTTTAAGGATCAAGTAAATTAAAATTCTTTAAAATTATATTCGTATCCATTATTTTCTAGGTGTTTTGCTTTCTTCATTCATTCATATTTCGTTTTGAACGTTTTATTTTCTGTTCAGTTGTGTTTCGGTTTTTCTAAATTCGGCTTTTTTGTAGGTTCACAACATAGATATTATCAACGAATATACATTTGCCGTTAAGCCCGCTTGACATGTAGCAATAAAACAGCGTGATTTGCATGCAATTCCTCTCTTCCCATTTCGCTTTGTTGGACCCAGTAACTGTAGTTCATATTTTGTTGCTTCATCCATATCAAGAGGGCTTTAGCAGGCAGGTAATATGTTAAGTTCCTATACAATTTTTAAGAACTACTAACCATTTAAATAAAAATTGGTCGTTTTAGGCGCAATTTTACAACTCATAGTTAAACGGCAAACCTCAGTTTAAACCACGGATGTCGACTTTATTACGTTTTATAGGTGCAGTTTACAACAAACTTCAGTTTAACCGTTACCGGCAGTCTGGGTGTGTTTTTTTTTAAATTTATTTTTGGTAAAAAACTATGATCGATGACTTAGAATTTATTTTTGCTCAACTGGATGAAGAAGATGACGAAATTATTGACATTGTCGAAGCAGCAAGAAGACCAAAAATTATTCGTCCTTGAACAAATCCTTTGGAGGAGCACGACGATGTAGATATTAAAAAGAGGTTTAAATTATCTAAAGAGACATGCGAAATTGTGCACGAGGATATTCGACAAGAGTTGGAACACCTCATGCACAGACCAGTAAGTTTTATTCTCACGCCGAGCTCACACGTATATACAGGCTGGATTCTTTAAACGGAACGGTGCTTCTAGCGGGTTAGAATTTGGTTTTATAAAAAAATCAAAAACACCTCAACTGAGATTTTTAATTTTCTTTAATCGCGCTATCTTGGATTTTTTTATGTCGTTTTGCTTTCGCGGTATGGCAAAAAATATATATTTTTTTTATGTATAGTTTGTCATTTCTGAATTCTAAAAAAATTATCTTTTTGACAATACCACACACTAATTTTTTAATTTGAATGAATATCGAAGTTTTCCATACCATAAAGGTATAACTTAAATAGAGACATTATGTTTACCACAGTTGCGATCAGACATAAGGTAAACAATTTGGCGACAATGCCAGATTGCGCTGAAAGTTGTATCTCTAGACGTAATGTTTTTACAAACATATTATTTTTATAACATTTGCTACGTTTTCATGGAAATTGAGTCCATGAAAACGCCTGTTTTTCCAGTATTCAAATCGATTTCAATCTAGATCCGACCCTGAAAATGTTTAGGGTTGGATCAAGATCGTATTGAGATCGAAATACCGATTTTCCATGAAAACCGAGTATACACATGCGTATTGCGTCGGATTACCAGACAGCCGCCAATTTATATTTTATTGCACTCACTCTTTTTGAGAGAGAGAGAGAGAAATAGAAGTGAAACTGTGAAACCGGCATTCTAAAATTTGGTGGAATATATAAAAAAAAGATTAATAACATAACCTTACTTAAATAACTAAAGATTTGTTTTTTTAAAGACTTTAAAAAAATTAATTATGGAAAATAAAAGAAATATTTGGCTCGAAAGTGTATGTGCTATGCACATATGCCAGTCCAGCATTTCTTTCTTCACGTCCACTTGCAAACAGAGTAGTAATTAAAATTAAAAAAAAAAATGTGTGGCAAGGGCCAACATCATCTTTTGAATAAAATACGTTTTTTTAAAAAAAGTACCAAAATTCAAAAATGAATATTTGACAAGTATGACACAGGTCAGTTGCCAAATATCAAAATTTGAAAACCGTTTTCAAATCGATTCAAAATCGATTTGAAAACCTGTCATGAAAACTCATGAAAAAAAAGTTTTCAAAACATATTGAAAACGAATTCAATATCCATGAAAACATAGCATTTATCATTTACATGCAATTATGCAAATTCTCCGGTTTGTTTTTTAAACATGGAGAAACTTTATTAGAGAGAGAGAGGGAGAAATATTATTATTCAAATTCAATATATTCAAATTCATAAAGAAATTTAGGTATATTATATAATTGCATTTAAATTTCCTTGAATCTTCACAATTTTAAATCAATAAAGAATTTATAATGTGGAGGTACATGTTATGGTACTTGAAATATATCTCATTTTCTCGATCGAAATATCATATAAAATACCTGATATGTTGGCCGAAAGAATAATTCTTTTTATTTCCCAATATATATCGGGAATAAAACCTACAACAATGTGACAACCTCGCATTTGTGGCGGATCAGCCATATAAACGTGTGTACGCTGCTCCATTCATAATTTCTCTACGGCGTTGTAGCTTTAGCATAATCGAGGTTTTGGTATATTTTACAGATTAATTGAGAGTTTTTTAATATTTTTTCAATAGATTTTTAAGTGTTTGTGGCAAAAGTGATGTGACAAAGTGCGTAGTAGGACGAAAACTGGAGATTGCAGGTGAAAACCAAACATTTCAAAGGTTTGTTATCATATGTTTTTTTCTTCGCCATCTTGTGATAGGCCGCCATAGGCGTGCATCTAGTGTTGCAATAAATACAAAATGTAATTAATAAATATAGGAAAGAAATAAGTTTTTTTGGGATATTTTGGCGAATTTGTGATAAAAACAATATGGTAAGCACTTATAATTAATTACACTATATTTGGTATAATAAACCAACCCCCAGAGTACAAAATGTAAGAGGTGCGTATGATATTTATTTAAAACTACATTCACAGTTTTGATACTATAAGTAGTCAGCTTATTTTTTCTGCTGAGATTTGTTTATAAATTGTACAAGCGTTTCCGGTATAAATATAAATTTTTAAAACATTATTATGTCAGACACAGGATAAAGAATGTATGTTTGTTACAACTTTTTATTTATAATATTTACATAGATAGACTCCACATAAGATTTTTTTGTATTTATTAAAAATGTAAAGATACTTTTGTACGTATTAAATAAAAATTATAGTAGAGTGTATAAATTCCATTTTTTTTACACAACGAAAAACCATCATATAGTACCTATAATATAGGTATCATCCTTTTTCGAAATACCACTATTTTTAGTCGAATTTGCTTATTTTTTCCACATTGGTTTTTTGGTCATTTGCTTCTGCCTAAGGTTATATATTTGGCATTTTTAAAATTAAAACCAAAAAATAATTTTGTTTGCATTTTTAATTTAATCTAGTTTATAAATGCATCTAAAAACTCCAATTAGACTTAAAATTCACGCCATGCTAAAAAAATACTTTTACCTATGCTAATTTTTTAATAAAGTTTTGCAGGTCACTTGACATTAAATAGATAAAGAAACTACTTCGCAAATGCGTGTGAAAGAGTTACATATCAATTTTAATGTGGAAAGTTCGACTGCCCACACGCCGTGCGTAAAACAATAAGCACGGCGTGCATAAAAAACTGTCATAGCGTGCGCCAAAAAACGTTTAAAGCACGCAAATTTTTAAATTTTGAGTTTGAAATGTGTGTTCTAAAAACTACTTTTTGATCAAGAAAGAAAAAACAATAAACACTCGTAGAAAAAAAATTGTACCTTTCCCGTCCGAACTCCTCCCGTGCGTAAAAGTACCACTTTCCGCACTAATTAGGCAGATAAGAGAGATAAAGAGAAATAGCGAAAAATAATAATATTGAAAAAATCTAATTATTCTTAATGAAGCAAGTTCTGTATTTCGTGCAAAATTGTTTGAGCCATTATCAGTTCTAAAAACATTTATCGTAAGAGCACAAAAAAATAGAATATTATGATGATGTTTACTTACAATCTTAACTTCTTTAAACTTGTCAAGCCAGGTGTTGTTGGCACTTGGTTTTTTACAGTGAAACATTAAAACAGGTGGTGTAAAAGACGAGGGACTGTACTCCTATGATAAATGTGTTTATAGCACTGATGATGGCTCATCATTGAGCCGAAACCGGTCTGATAGAAAATAAACAATTTTGCACGAAATACAGAACTTGCTTCATTTTGTAATTCACGTGCACGCAACCACTCCCCTTCTTCAATCTAATTATTCTTGCCTAAAAATTAAGCCATTTCCGCCAGTTTTAACCAAGTATTTACAAAAAAATCATTTAAAAATATCGTCAAAATATCAAATTGTCAAAGATTTAAATGTCGCAACAATGAACGTCACCGAGTAAAAAGACACATCGCTATGGAAACGATTGTTATTTCATTTACCAGCCGCAATGATTTATAGTGTAAAGATGGTGTGCTGCAACAAGTGCTCTTCTTTCGAGATTTTTAAAAGTAATTTTCTGTTTTTCTTGGATTTCTTGATAAAGGTATTAAAAAAAAAGTCTTAACAACTCGCAGCTAAACTGTGCTTTTTTTTTTAATTGCGTTTTTAAATACCTCGATGCGCTCGTTATTTAAACCAACGCTTGTAAAAAAAGCACTATTTTAGCCACTAGTTGTGAAACTACTATTTTGCCATACCTCGTAAACTAAATGACATAGACAAAATCCAACATGGCACGATTAAATAAAATTAAAAATCTCAGTTGACGTGTTTTTGGATTTTTTTATTCAACCAAATTCTGACCCGCTACAAGCACCGTTCCGTTTAAAGAATCCACCCTGTATATATGTATGCTGTATATGTTTGCGTTTCTGACAATTCTGAACGTTTTTAGTTGTGTTGTCTGGCTGTATATCTGTGTGTAACCAACCAACCAAAGAAGGGCTCCCTTCTTCCCGGCTTCCGGGGATCATACTAGGGAGTGACAAAAAAAGTACTAAAATCAAAGTTAATAACGGGTTTTAAAAGTTTATTCTACTCCCTGCCCTAGGACAACGCAGCATTCCCTCGATATATCACTTGATTTGACTACTCCCTAATTCGCTCCCCGGGAGAATTTTGCTCCCTACACCTCCCCGACAGTCAAGAATGAGCACCCAGCTAATCTAACAGCTCATCTTTTCTACCTGTGGGGTTATTCCTGAATCGAGAGAAAATTTGCTCCCAGGAAGACAAATTCTCTCGCTACTATGCATCTCATTGGTCCAAATTTTCGGTTCAAATCGGTTTCTCTCACTTTTGCCTGATATTGATCGAAAATAATTCTCTTAGTCAAGACCAATTACTTTCGATCAATATCGGGCAAAAGTGAGAGGAACCGATTTGAACCGAAAATTTGGACCAATGATAGTAGCGAGAGAATTTGCCTCCCTGGGAGCAAATATTCTCTCGATTCAAGAATAACCCCACTGGCCGTGGTTTAACTGCGAATTATAAAATTGAGCAACTTGTTTACCAATTTTTTAATCCAAAATATATATCGTCACAAAATTTTTGAATTCACAGCACTGGACTATCTAATATATAGCTAGCCATGGAAACTCGGGTAACCCAGCTCTGAAATAAAATTATTAACAATTTTACCTATGTCAATGTTGAAATCCAATCGCCCAAGAACAAACCCGCCGAACCCTTTTAAAAATTTACCTTAAAATTCAGGTGCACACCCAAGGTCACAATCAATTTAACCCTTAACCCATTTAACCCCCTAAAATCGGTTCAATTATTTGGATTACGTTGGTGCGGCACGCTAAAATGCTCAAATCGTTTTTCGGAGTAAACCTCATGCATTTGTCATAAGCCTTTAAAATGTTGGAATTCGCCGAACGGGTAGGTTTGTTTTTAGCGTTTATTTTAAAACAACGAGAATTTTAGCTTTATTCTTTTTCGAAAAATACTTAAATAAGAGGTCAGTTAAAAAAAACAATTCCGGTGGCTTGTATTTTGCGTATTTAATAAAATATCAATATGAGAATATACAAGTTGTTTCTTTTTTTTAACCGAGTGCCTAAGTTTTTTTCGAAATAAATTTTTTAATTTAATTAATTAAATCTGCCTTTAGAATTAGCTTTCAAAAAACATTAAATTGGTTTTAAAAAAATACTACAGACGTATATTTATATTTCGTCCGCTAAATAATATTGATTTACGTAACAAGGCCGAGAAATGGTTTATTAAAGCACAGGTCTAGATGTTTACGCCATATATCGATCCGTGCATACATCAGGTGGTTTTTTTTGATGTATACCTATTTGTGCCCTCAGACCTTTCGGTTATTTTTCACTTTTACCTTTTATAGTATCAAAACATGTTTTCTAAATGTCATTACGTGTATAGGCAGCTTCCGGATAGGAGGGGTTGCTTTGAAAAATGGCTTTTAGAAACGGTATGTACTACCAAAGGCCGGTATTGTATTTAATTTTAATAATAAACTGGAAAAAGATAATTTTTGGTTCAAATAAATATGTCAAATAAATATGTGTGATTATTCCACTCATGTGTTAAAACTATCGTAAGAGAAGTCTGATTTTGGAGAAAAAATGGGGCCTTAATTTTTGATAAACATATATTGTCGTGTATAAGATGATTTTTATATTCTAATACCACCTCCGTTCTTTTTACAGGCAAAACTGTTTTTTCTACAACGTGTAGTAACTCAAAGTTTATGTAATATCAAAGAAACTATGTTAAGTCTCAGTATTTTCGTGTAACTACAGTAGGTACGTACCATTGAGTTCCACAAGCCAATTATACAAGTCAATGGTAAGCACACTTCATTTCTAATTCAATTGGACCAGTTTTTGGCACTGACAATTTTTTTTTGTTCAGGCCGCGTTGTGCCACAGAACTTTTGCAACAAAACTGACACTGACAGCTTCAGAACTCAGATAGAGACAAGGGAGTACTCACCTCTTGCCTAGTCCGGACCAACCGAGATCTCTGAAACGGGTAAGAACGCATGCGCATGACTTTCACTCAAATTTCGAGGAGTATTCTTTAAATGAGATTTCAAGAATATATACTGGCCCGGCACTCAAACTTGTAAAAAATACCATTTTTATATATCTATCTCAAAATTTGAGGCGCATTTTTGACATAATTTTAGCTAAAAATCTATAATCTATCACTTCTTGCCAACCCATGCCCAACCCAATTTTTCAAAAATATTTCACAAAAAACATAAAGATCAACATTATTTTTCTGCTTAAATTGCTAAAATTTTCGCCTGCGGCACAATAAACATTATTGTTGTTACAATTTTGGTTTAATTTTAATCATTTTTTATTTATACCATGACTTTGGCTAAAAAACTATAATCCAGTTAGCCAAATCCATTTTTTTAAAAATTGGTTTAATTTTTTGCAATTTTTTCTCAAAAACACGTAACAAGGGGAATTTTGATATAATTTTCCCAAAATTTTTGCCTATTTTAAGTGATGATTTAACCAGTACCTTCTCCATATAGGCCGATCAACTCCTACCGATTTAGTGTCCTTTAATCCACCTTCGGAGCCATTTTCACTCAAAAGCGACAGAAAATCAATTAGTTTTCTGTCAATATGGCGGCGAAGGTCAAAGAAAGAACACAAAACGGTTATAGTTGATTGGGATGGATAACATTTTAAAATTTTTACCTCCGTCGCGTCGCTATTTTATGTGAAACTGACGGCATCATTTTAAGTGAAAAAAATTAAATGGCTAGCACATTAAATTGGAAACCCACAAAAAAGCCGAATTTGCAAAAACCGAAACACAATTGAACAGAAAATAAAAAGGTCCGAAACAAAATATTAACGAAAGTAACACCCAGAAAATAATGGATACGAACATAATTTTATATCATGTTAATTTACTCGATCCTTAAAAAACACGAATATAATTTTACCGATTATAATTTTCAAACCATAAAATATCAGAATCACAAAAGTATCGAAAATAATTGTCCAGAAACGAAAAACACCCGACCCACAAATTGATATAAAATAGTATGCCCCTGACGAACTTGCAAGACAAGGATCGTCAAAAAAATATATTGGACCAGAACCAGCCCTAGGGGTACCAAAATATACAATAAGGTCCCAGATCAAACTCTGGGTAAGGGAAAAGCACGAAAGCCACTGGCTAGAAAGACAGGGGCTAAGACACAGCAGAGCCTTTATCAAAGGCCTGAATGCCAAACTCACGAAAGACCTGCTAAGCTATAGCAGGATGCAAGTGATAACTATAATAGGAATCATGACCGGCCATATGGCGGTTAAAGTTCACCTAAACAACATGGGCTTGTATCACGGAGACGTGAGCTGCAGATTATGCAATCAGGAACTGGAAACAGTAGAACATGTAATATGCCAATGCGAGGTACTGGATCGCAAAAGGTACCTAATATTTGGGGAAGTTGAACTAGACCCAATATTGACTGGGGACTACTCCATTAAGGACCTGTACAAACTTGTACAGGGGACAAAATTGATGGAGTGGTCAGCCTAGGAACCAAGAGACTGTAGCTTGCCACCACGCAGGTTGGAGTCATAATCGAGGGATTTTAGTCGGTAGAAATCCGACACTACCCGGGCTCTCCTGGTAGAAAAGAAAGGACTCTGGCAGGAAAGTAGTTCGGGCGTCTTATGCAAGATTTACCCTTGAGAACCTTGAAAAAAAAATAATATGCCCGATCCTTAAATGAGCAGAACCACTCAAATCTTGCGATTTAATTTTTTAATGTAGTTTCGATGATAATACAATATTATGAAGAAATTTGGGGTTAGGGGGTGGTTGAAGAATGTAAAGGGGGTAAATTAATACAATATCACAACTTACTAGCAAATGAATTCGTGGCTATCGGTTAAAATCATTTTTGGCCAGATTGGGGTTCTTGAATTTTGTGGTTCGGCATTATTATGTTTCTATCAAATTATTTTCGTTAAAAATATTTTCCTACTTTTTGTGTTTCTATAAAAATATGTTTCGTTTAAATTTAATTCTATGCATATATTTTCTAGCGATTTGATTTTCCCTTCATTTAATTTTCGAGACAATTTTTTTCGGACCAATTATTTTCTTTTCTTTTAAATTCTGACAAATTATGTTCCTGCCAAATTTGGTTTCGGGTTTTTTATAGGGACTCATTAAATTTCTAAAAAAAAACCTCTAAATCTGGAGGAGCTGCGAACGCCCCTGCTACAATAAGTATAGAAATCATCTTGAATACTTTTTAGGTTAAGGTTTTACTTAGTTACCATGGCAACAGAATAAGCAAGTCAATCAAACCTAGCCTCCTGTTTTTCTGGTGTTTGTTATTGTTAAAAGTCAAAATATATAATTTTAAAATCAATTTATTTTAAACACAATTTGGTGTGGAATTTTTTTGCTGTTAAATTAAGTTCTAAAATTTTTATCCTTCCCGATTTCGGGATAATTTTCAAAACATTCATAAGTTCGTTAAAATTTTCGGAAATAATTTAACCTAATACTAGTGATAATAAACTTACTAATATATAGATAGTATATACATAAGAGGGACATTTACCTATTATTTAAACATATCTGTATACTTAACCCTAACGCGTTTAAAACGAATCCAAAAGGGACGTTTCGAACGTGACTCAATTTTATGGAGGATGCGATAATAAAACAGCTGAAAGCACTCGTTGCGTACGTCGGGATGGATGTAGCGTTGCGACCACAGCAACGCATGCATCCATTGCAGTCATCGCCTACACCATAAAATCGGGCCTCATTCGAAAAATGGCATAAAACTAGCTTAAAATAATGAATTATTTTAATAAATAAATAAATGAAACTTGCTGAAATTGCCCATATAAACATATTTTTAAACCTTTTCACCATATTTGCAACGTTTGGTGTTGGTTTGGTAGAATGACTACAACATTTCCATCGCAACGTTACGGAAAAAAACGCAACGTTTATCTCATTGGTTAATGTTTGTCAAATTGACATCAAGAATTATGGAAATTATGGAGCAAATTTTAAATTCTAGCTAAATAGAACGAAAACAGGTTCATATATTTTTTAAATTGGCAGTTTTTAAGCTCTATATTTAGGTCGTAAATAAAACTGACACCATAAAGTAAAAGTTCCTTACTTTATGCTGATACCTATTACCTAATGGTTTTCATATCGCGTTTTTAAAGTATTTTTCATATTTTTGTTATGTTTCACTGCGGAAAATCTGTGGATAAAATAAAATACCATTTGTCACATTTTTGACACTTGTTTTTAATATCCTTCTCGAAATCTGTGGCAGTGCAGGTATACAATTTGCTGTAAAAAACAAAAATAATGGAGGGTTTTTAGACCACTTTGTTAGTCATATCGACATTCTGTGTTAGTGCAGTAGCGATCTCTCATATTAGACACTTTAAGCTGGTCATGACACGTACAAGGTGCGGTATACGTGAAATTTTCCGGCTAGGATGTTTCTCTTTGACATCTTATTACCATGTATTTCTATCTTACTTTCTTTGGTTCGGTCGCTCGTCTATTGATTTTTTGACTCCCGTCGGCAAAACTCGCTGCGTATGTTATCATATCTTCACGTTAGCAACATGCCGCAGACACTATACTACGTAGGTTAACGTCATGTCTGAACGTTATACATGCTAAAAAAATGATGAAAAATCTCAACGATAGACCGCAGAGATTGGATTTTGATGTCTGTATTCGAGTGGAAGTCTTTGCTTTTGTACAGATAAAAGGAAGGCAGAATATTGTGCTATATTTCACGTTTGCGCGTACGTCCTATAAACAACTTAAACAGTAGAATTTACTAAGATTTAAAATAGTACCCCCCACAGGTCTAAATATTTACACCTGTCGGAGGTACTAAATTTTAAAACCAATTTTTAAAAAACACTTACCCATATTATTGCAAAATACTACTGAAAAACTGCTTTTTTCCTCAAAATATATCATATTTTAGGAGAAAATGCCCTAAAACCAATTTTTTTTGACAGGTTTCAAAATGGCAAATGGTGAATACGCCAAAAATTTGGCACATAATAGCTTCATTATCTGTGTTTGAGGTTATAAAGTTGGTGATTTTTTAGACCACCTCTGGGGGGAGGGGTGGTTTAAATTTATAGTCCCCAGAAAGAATTGTTTTGTGGCAATAGGTAATAAGTTTGTTTATAATTTCCCTAAGTAACCGTTTTTAAAAGGATTAATTTACCTTATTTAATATCCCAAGTTGTTCATTAACCAATAAAACACCTCCAATTTTGTCCAGAAAAACGCCATATTTTGAACCAGTTTTCAGCACAAAAATAGTACTATGTTGGGTTAGTTTGGGTTTGAATAGTAGTTTTAACAACTAGTGGCTAAAATAGTGTTTTTTTACAAGCGTTAGTTTGAATATCGAGTGCAGTTATTTAAAAACGCGGGTAAAAAAAAGCACAGTTTAGACACTATTTTTTTAATACCTCTATCATCAAGGCGGCTGGTAAATGAAATAACAATCATTTCCATAGCGATGTGTCTTTTTACTCGGTGACGTTCATTGTTGCGACATTTTAATCTTTAACAATTTCATATTTTGACGATATTTTTAAATTATTTTTTCGTTAATACTAGGTGAAAACTGGCGGAAATGGCTTAGTTCTTAGGCAATAATAATAGGATTTTTTCAATATTATTATTTTCCGCTATTTCTCTTTAACTTTGGGTAAAAAACGGACAGAAATCTTTTTTTGCACCCGTGATCAAAAAAAAAAGTTTTTTTTTATTGTTTTGTATTTGCATCGGTACCAACCAAAAAAGTCATGCTTTAGTTATTTGCAGATAGTTACTTAAATCATGTTTTTGATGAAGGTATAAAAAAAATATATTTATGAGGCCACTACGAGGCAAAACAAACATACCAAACAAAAAACCCAAAACAACTATATCAATTTATATAATATTTACAAACAGAAATTAAAACATTGAGGTTATCTAAAAGCCCAGTCAAGAAAACTTTCCTTACTCAAAGCCAATCACTTCAAAGCTGTAGCTTTCATCAGTAGAGGTTGGTGCAAGCCAAGGTACCAGCAGAGGTAAGAGATCCGAACTCGCTGTTTGTGATTTGAACGCATTGAAACTGACATTTCGACAGTGACAGAAATATTAAACAAAACTTGTATTTAAGTTTTTTTATACATTTCATAAATAAAAACACCTTTTAGATAAATACAAAATGAATCTACTCCTTATTTTATTATTACCCATCTAAATCGTTGAGCGACACCAAGTATCAATTGGCAAAATTAATTAACAAGGGTAAGTATGGTGACATACAACCCAAATTTTTATTTCTTCTACAGAGTGTTTTCTATTTAAACCCCGCCTGGGTTTAAATTTTTTAGGTTTCTTCTCTTCTAAATTGAAACTTTCTTTTTAAATACAAAAAAAGATTGTTTTAAGATGATTATTCAATAAACAAATTTATTGAAATTATTATTATAGATCAAACTATGTCTAAATCTCAGGGAGGGTTGGTTTAAAATGCTTAAAACCAAAAATTTCACTTAAACTTAGGACCGTTCCAAAATAGACTAAACCCTTTTGTAAATATTACCGAAAATGTCTATCAAGGATAACTACGCGCTGTATCTAAGTAAGATAAAATTTATACCGTAGATAGAGAATACTTCTATCTACGCTTATACTTAACAAAAAGCTTAGCGTAAAAATGCCTATTACAAGTACAACTTTATTTTGAACTTTAGTTTAGTTTACGACAAAGTTATATATGCCCAAAAACTTAGTTACTGTCACTAGCTTTAGCAACTCTGACAAAATCATATGATGAAGGAGCACAGCTTTGTTTTTCGCAAAATAAAAGGAAGAGGCCATCATAGAGTATCTCATAGTTAGATGGAGCTGCGACTGAGACTTGTGTAATTAAACTTTATACATTGCCAAAGTTTTGGAGAGCGCGGACGCGCTATTAATTTGAGTGCGGACCCACACAATTTATTTTGTAGTTTAGTTTGAACAAAAACAAGATATGCGTGGTCATCGTGCTGTATTATTTGTATTTCAAAAACAGGGTATACTTACCATCAATATTTTTATAGAAGTGGGCCAGAGTTCGTTAATTGGGCA
Organism: Oxystoma pomonae; assembly: GCA_963921995.1. NCBI lineage: Eukaryota > Metazoa > Arthropoda > Insecta > Coleoptera > Brentidae > Oxystoma > Oxystoma pomonae. Next base: position 83,452,154 of record OY998166.1, on the reverse strand, counting down.
CATTTAGGCCCAATTAACAAACTCTGGCCCTCTTCTTTGATGCACAATCCTACCTAAAACATTAGAGGATGTGTGACCCGTATTCTGCAAATGCTGGGTTCATTTTTTTTGCGCAGCACTGTTAGGAAACAAAAGAAACTTTAAAACTTCTATGATCCTGTACAAAGCAAAATGAAATGAACCTATAAAAAGATATGCAATTTTTTATGACCCCTAGGCGCCAGTATGTAGCATCTTGACGACCCTATACTTTGTTTTATACAGCCCAGTCCGTCATTAATATTAAATGATGTCAACGCCTGGAAACCATCATGAAAAATGCAGCCGGATTTTTCACGGCGCCGGGCCACAGATGGCCCATTCACACCGTTTTCCGAAAGATATAACAATAGATCATTGCTAATTGCTGAAAAAATGACTGTTACTTGCCAAGATGTATACCAGGAACAGGTGGAGCCAGAGCAATTTTAAGAACATATATATACCGGGTGTAACAAGGGATACCAATAACAGTTCAAAACTGTGTCCTATTGACACATGTCACACTGTTATAGTTTGCATAAAAACAAGGTTAAATTTTGATTTTTTAAATAAAACGCCTTGTATATTTCATCATACCTGAAGGCGTGAAGGCCAGAGACAACATAGTAACTTACGGAGACTAACAGAAAAATAAGGCCGCACAGGAACCACGTTCCTGTAGCGCATAGCGCACTGCGACGGAGAGTGAAAGTAATGCTTCTATTAAATAAACACCTACCTACCATAAAAGAAAGACAGAACATTTTTCAATGTCGAAATATATTTGAAACAATTTTAATTTTGTACCTGCCGGTTTTTTCCACCGCTTGTCAAAGTCTGTCAAGCCTGGCAAGCGGTTTTTTTGAGATTTTCAAAAGTGAGTTATTTTAATCAGCTTTGGTTGGAAATCAGCCTAGTTTATGGGATTATTTCAAATTCAAATTCAAATCAGGCTGGATCACTACCATTAAACCTAGAGAGCATGGGACTATTTGAAGAGTGCCGAAAATTGGGGTTCAGATTTTTGCGAATCAAATTCCTAAAGAAAATGATATGATAATTCATACAGAGTTAAGCAAGACGATAATAGGTTAAAATACAACCAATAAAAAGATATCTAGGTTAAAACATTTATAAAATCTGTATAACTTTTATACTGGGATTTTTTTCCAATTAATAAAAGAAAATAACAATAACCCCCTCCGCCTATTTTAGATTTTTAAAGGATCCAAAAAACTTTTTGTGAGCTAAAGAAAGATTTTAGCTGCATGGAACAGTACAAAGTTGGTTAAGGTTTGTATAGAGCTAAAACCTTTCGCGAATGAATTGCTTTTTTAACACTAAAAAGTATGGAAAACGGCGCCTGTTAGTTTTTCCATATCTTTTTATTATTAAATAAGACTCTATAAAAAAAAAATTGTCCAAAACAATACATGTACTTTATTATGCATATAGCTGTACTAGTAGTTCTTTCCTGTAGGCACCGGCTGCGCTCGTGTCGCTATCAAACAATGTTGCCCAAGTATAACACAATATCGGTCACTCTCGCGTAGCTATTACTTTCTCTATGCTGAAGGCATTCTAAATACATCTTATACGTCTTATCAATATGTCATTTTAAATATTTATTTATTTATTTTTTAAGTTCTACAGTTTTTTATAATATCTTTCGATTGACGGCAGTGCAAAAGCGTACCTACGGCTTTAAAGGAATTTTTAAAATACGGGAGATACTAACAGTTAAAGGTTTCATTTGCATTTGACGGATGAAAACCTTTTGGTACACCAACTCTTTGTGAAACGACATTTTCTTACACATTAGATAGAGTTTTCTGATTTAAGTTAATATAAAAATGGATTAAGTTTTAAAAGGTAAAACATTTAGCTTAATTTTTAATAAGTACACAGCACGTCACTGTCAATCACAAAAAAGACTCACATCTTGTCAGGTTTCGAGACGACATATCATTGTCTTTTTTCCTAGTGTTTATTCGTTAATATATTAAAGGATGGGGGCACACTTAACATGGGACTTTGGTTGGTACAGGAATTGAACCAAATTTTGGTATGCTGTATGCTTTGATATGTTCGAAGATACAGGGGTTTATTTGATGGTGCTAATAAATAAACGAAATTTGACTTTTACGATAAAGGAGGGGGCACACTTAACATGGGATTTTGGTTGGCACAAGAATTAAACCAAATTTTGGTATGTTGTAGATGTTGAAGTCCTCATTACACTTTAAATTGACCAAAAAAAATCGTACAACTAGTTTCTAAGATACAGGGGTTTAGTTGATAATGCTAATAAATAAATCAAATGTGAATATTATCACAAAAAATTGGTTTTGGCTGCAATATTATTTTCCACAAGAGTTTATGCAAGTAAATAAAAATTCTTAAGCGTCCCAGTTATACCAACTGACGCCACTAATTTTTATTTAGTGACATAAACTCTTCTCGCCAGCAATATTTGCACAAAAAACAATGTTTTGCAAATAACTCCTAGAATACCCCCGTAATAAAAATCTTATGATGCGTAACTACTAGTTTTTCCTTTTTCGTAACGTATTAATAGGTTTTAGTACTTCTTGAGTGTCCCCGGTATTCAAACTGACACTGACCACCAATATTGCGACAAGATATCTTTTTTAGTGCAAATATTAAAATAGTGATTGATATATGTACTTCTTACAATACGTCTCATAATAAAAAAAAATGTTATGGTGTACCACGTACAAATATTATTTTTCATTGAATTTTGATATTTTATCTTTGTACCATACAAAAAATAAAATCAAATTAATACTATACTAATAACTTTTTGGTACTTCTCAAGGCTCCCCGGTATACCAAATGACTTTTTGGTGCATCAGTTATGGCACTCTTAATTTTTATTTAGTCGCATAAACTCTTGTGGAAAGCAATATTACAGCAAAAACCAACTTTTTGTGCACTTTATTTATTTATTAGCACTATCAAATAAACCCCTGTATCTTGGAAACTAGTCGTACGATTTTTTTTTTGGTCAATTTAATAAGGACTTCAACATCTACAACATACCAAAATTTGGTTTAATTCTTGTGCCAACCAAAGTCCCATCTTAAGTGTGCCCTCTCCTTTATCGTGAAAGTCAATCATACTTTGACAAATTATTCTTTCAAATACTTTTGAAATGGGATTAAGAATGGATATAGGACAATAGTTTTGGATATCCTGACCATCTGCACTTTTAAATATAAGACAGCATCTTCGAGATTCTTAGATTATTTGGAAAAATGTCACCATCAAACGATTTATTAATTAAATAAGCCAACGGTGGTTCAATAGTGTTATCGTGTTAAGAACAGTAACTTCGGTTATTGGTCTGAATTTATAAGAATTTAATCATCTTCCTGACGTGGTGCAGGAGGTATTTATCCATATTTTCATTATGTCTATTTACAATATTCCATATTTGTTTTCTTTTATTTGGTGCATTGTTTATTATTATTTATTTGTCTGTAGAATTTTCCTTTATGTATTCTAATAAGTTTTTTTTATATTGTTTTCGTTTTTTTTACACAGTATGTGTAAATTAGTGTTGTATTTTCTTTGTTTGAATAGTTCTTTTAGGTTACTTGCAATAGAAATCTATCTCTGTGGATAACGTAAAAAAGAATCTGTTCATTTGGAATATAGATATCATAATATTTATCACAAATATATTGTTTCAACTGTTGAAGCGCATCAGGTAAGGAAAACCTACACTCATATTTTGTTTTAAAGGTATCAACTGTACTACAGTTTTACTAGCTTTATCAAGAGCAATGAAAAATTATTACGACCAGGTCTCCAAAATCTAATGGATAGTCCAGAAACCTACAGACCTGTTTCATCCTGGTTAGGAATCATTAGAGTAACATAGGACTGTACCTGGCGTCTGAAGCATAACATAAGCAACCACACCCAGCGAATTTAAACAACTTTCGACGTTCAAATAACGCGGGATGTGTATTATATTTGATATTATATTTGAACGACGAAAGTTGTTTAAATTCGCTGAGTGAGGTTGATAATGTTATGCTTCATACGCCAGATACAGTCCTATGTTACCCTGATGATTCCTCACAAGGATGAAACAGGCATGTAGGTTTTTGAACTATACATTAGATCTTGAAGGCCTGGTCGTATTGAATTGAAAAGCAAAATGTGTCGTATTTTTTTCCATACAGTGAAATTTAGTAAGTTAGCGCCGCAATGATCTTGTTTGCGCTTAGCCGCTAAATTATTTTTGACGTTTTCCACTTTGATGTTCGCGCGGTCTTGTTGTTCTGATGAAAATTGTTTAAATTTTTTTTATTCACCTTTTCGATACCTACTGAAAAGCTAGAGTTTGCTGTGTGTAAAAGATTAGTGCTGGATAAACTGTTAAAACAGATAGGTAAATAAAAAGATTCCGTTTTCTTAGAGCATGTTTAAAATCCAAACAAAAATTATAATATTTTTCTTTAGTTAGTTTAATAGAATCCTCAAAGTGAAAATCAACTGGTCCCAATTCAATACTTGTGTTTAAACAGAGAGCATATAACTCTAAATAGAGAGGACACCTAATGGTAAATTCCCGACCCCGCTCAACTGACTGAAAAACCAAGTGGCGCATCTATCGTTTTTTTTTGGTTCATGGCTTGGAAACTTAGTTGCGCCACTTTCACTTTCGCTCTTGCTTATTTTTATCGATCCAAAGCAGTGGCGGCCCACAGGAAAATCGTATTTTTTGGACGAGTTCCGCGTTGGGAACTATCAGACAATAGACTCGTGCCGGTACAGTCACAGGTGGCGAATACAGAGGGAGGCGATCGACCTCTTCTCCGACAAAATTACGTACTAACTTCCCCAAAAATGTTGCCCTGCGGCGCCAGTTTTTTTCTTTTATTTTAAATTAAAGATTACTCTTTTACAAGGTTTCGTCTTCGACGGTCAAAGTTTTAAAAAAAATCATAAAAACAATTTTGGAGAAGACTCCCCATGATGGAAATTGACACGGTTACGTCACAACCGCCTCTTTTGGATTAGGAGAACAGAACCATTGAAGGAATATCCAAGGAAATTTATCATATGAGGCCATCAGTTTTCACATACTTTCGAGTTTATTAAAATTCGAAGTAACCTTAGATAACAAAATATTTAATAAATAAATTAAAAAAAAATATTTTTTACCGAAGAAAACCTAAATTCTGCTTTTTCCATAAATATTGCAAGTAATAAAGGCTTGAAAAATATATAAAATAAATACTTTCTGCCAGCTCACTTAGCAACAAGTTCATTTAAAATTGCATTTAATACAAGTATGTACGGGATTATTGCCGTTTTAATTTTAAATAAATACGGTTCATCCTGGCGCATTAGGCTAACAATAAAAAACTCTGTGAATCGCGTTGACTTACTGGTCGGATATTACCATTATGTGTCCTCTCGATTTAGATTGATATGCTCTCTGGTTTAAATAAGTGGAATGTTGAAAATTACTTTTTCCGGACGCGTTTCCGAGTTACTTGACAGACAGGAGCACAAACAACACTGCATTTTAAAGCTACAGATTGTTTATATATATATATATATATATATGGAATAAAATTTAAAGCACTTTTTCAAAAACAAAGAAACAGTGGTAAACCGTAATCCCGGGCGGCTAGCGAAAAAAACCGGTCGTATTTACTCTGAAGTAAGCACCAGTGATGTCACGAGGACCTACGGAGGTTTTTTTCAAGGGTCTTAAGTTTGAAGCGAAATCACACGGTGAAAAAGCAGAAAAAAAAATCTTATGATAAAACTACGCCCATGGCGTACCAACATTTTTTTCATGAGGAGGTACCACTTGTGGCACCTTTTTGGAAAGCTTTTTAAAAAAGATATTCGATTAAATATTTTTTTTTGACATCTAACAACCTATGTGTTAAAAATTTAAAAAAAAAACCTATTTTTTGTCAATTGTTTTAGCTTCAAAATAAACTATAGATTTCTTTATATACTAAGCGGAATAAATAAACTACCACACAAAGATATTATTGGCGCCCTATTTGGGGGGCAGCCTAATTACCTTTTTTTAAATTTACTAGATATTAGATAAAAGGGAAATAGATTCAAAGCACACGTCGATTTTCTTTTAAATTTTAAAATTTTTAATACATGGGTTGGCACATGTTAAAAAAAGTTATTTAATCGAATTTCTTTTTTAACAAGCTTTACAAAATGGTGCCACAAGTGGTACCTCCTCATGAAAAAAATGTTGATAGGCCCTGAGCCTTCAGTGAAGGCCCCCAAATGAGCCGCCACAAAAGTCCTTGTGTGATATTTTCTTTATTCCGCTTAGGAAATAGAAAAATATGTAGTTTATTTTAAATCTAAAACAATTGACAAAAAAATTATAATTTTTTTATTTCCAAAAAGGTGCCACAAGTGGTACCTTGTTGTTTTTAAAAAAAAAATAGTTGGTGGGCCCTGGGCCTCCAGTTGGGGGCCCCAAATTTTTTTTATCATGGGCCGAAAGTCCGAAAAAAATCACTAAAGATTCGCTTTTAGCTTTTTTTAAACGTCTTCCCTAAAGCCGCTATAAGCCCCGTTCCAGTTAAAGAATCCACTCGGTATACTTGTATGTAATAAAATATTGTAGCTTAATTTTAACCAACTTCCATATATCCGATCGGCTTCAAATTTGGCATTCTTATATAGTTGTGGTGACAACACAATAATATAGTGTGATAAAATTGACAGCTCCCCCCTACTCGAAGGGGGTGAAAGGGGGTTGAGTTGAAGTACGCCCGATTTCGTACGGTGTTTGGGGGCATTTGAGGAGGACGATAAGATATTTTTAATCAGATTTTTAAAAATTCAATATGGCGGTTTTAAACTGACTGATGGTGCCTCCTCATTTTCTCTCATTTATTCAAGTCAATTTTGACGAATTTGTACCTACTTGTCCGATTGACTTTAAACTTGATGCTTTTGGAAGAACTTCTCATTGAAGAGCTAGATATAGAAATGCATAAGCTAAGACAAAAGTAAAAATTTTAAAATAAATATTTTTATTAAAAAAAACTTTTAAAGAACAAGCTTATATTAAATGCACTAAAAAGTGGAAAATAAATTTTTATCTTTCTGATACCATAATTAAAGCGATGGGCGCAAATTAAAAATTTTAACTTCAGTATATTGGTCACGTAGACGATTCACCTAAGAAACAGTTATATTACTTTATAACATAGGGACATTTTCAAAGGCATGGCCATCACGGCAATTTTCACCCGTTCTCAGAAGAAATGAAAGAATTATGTTTATCATTCGAATAAAAGAACAATGTAGTTTTTCTTTTGTATAGTTCTCCTCGTCACTGTAAATTTAAATATTATTTATAGTAAAATATGGTCGCAGCGCACAACTGGGACCCATCAATTAGTCCAAAATCAAGGGCCAATATCTTAAATTTACTGAATATTATTTGGAGGACTGAATTTATGCTACTCTTACAGTCGACGCTGGTTCATCTTCCTGGCCGTTTGAGAAAGTTTATAAAAATAATCTTTAATAAGGCACTCCTGGAACAAAATTAAACCGGCCGAAATTATTTACCAGGTGATTTAAACAAATTACGTTTCTCTCCTCACGAAAATAAATTACCGAAACCAAAAAACTGGAAAGTGAGGGACCATTTCCTTGTTTTCAATTAGGCAACCGGACGAGCACTTCTTGCGTTGGAGATAATCTATTTAGGGAAAAGGTAAGAGGAAATAAAGTAAAAAGGTGAAAAAGAAAGTGAAAGAGCAAAAGAAGAGTTATTGTTTTTGGAGTTTCAGTTTATTACATAGGTACAAAGTTCACGAAAGATAAAAGTTGTATGAGAGGCTTTCTTTCAACCCTACGCAAAAATAAAGTTAGAGTGCACATTCGACTTTCGGATAGAGAGAATAAACATATCTGTACAGGGTGTCCCATTTTCGATCTGATTCAATGGGAAACTCTGTTGTTATTGAAGATACTTTTTTGAGCTCTTGTAGTCTTTGCGCTACGGGGCCGGGGGAAAGTTGAATAAATGGTCGGAATTACCAATTGGTAATATCTCCCTTAATTTAAGAGATAGTTGAGTACTGTAAAAACATGACTGTGGCAACCTTTTTAGAAAAACACAATGGTTCTTTCGAAATTTTAATCCGAAATTTGGTTTCGTAGATACCATCATCAAGATCAAAAAGTTATATACGGACCAAAATGTTTTACTTCATATTTTACTTTCTTTTTAAGCTTGTTTCATAATAAAACATATTTTTTTTATTTTTATGTTTCGATCTCGAAAAAAATCATCTTCAGTGCATTTTTTTTCTGGTACGGCCCTGTCCCATTTTATTTTTTTTTTCTGAGACCATTTATATTTAACTACTATACAGACCGCTTCATGCTACTGGGAACATAGGTCGGAAGTAGTCCAATTTGCCAGTGTACGTACATGCAAGGACACCGCACACCTATCAGTGGAGCAACCAACACTCAGGCTTCCGATCGCCGTTCGCCACCGTTCGCGCTTTCGCGGCTTGTATTTAGTACGCCTCAAACCACAGTGCAATGTGGAGTGTAGTCAATGAAACTGGAATTTGGTCAATAAATACGCAAATTTTTATAACGTAATTTTCTTGTTTTTTGTCACTGATAAATTAGAACGTTTTATTTTCAACTGCTCAGATTTATCACTAACAACATGTTACAATAAAAATAATAAGGACAAAAAAAATAAAAACAAGTTCTCAAAATAAAATAATACATTTTAAAAACCAAAAAGATTCTCCCAGTCAAAAAAAATTTAGAGCAAATGTTCGAAAAGTCCTCCTTGCTCGGCTAGACAATATCCGAGCCTATTATAAAAAACCCCTTCTAACGTTTCCAAGAATGTTAGTAGTAGTAGATCCAAGTATCTAGGACCCTTCAAATTGCCGTAAATAAAAAATAGTCCAATTACGTGTTCCCCTACAACACCTCCCAAACATTAAAAAAAAATACAAATGCAAATTTTCCCTCGAACAATATCGAACGTGTGTTGGGTTATGAAGATTCAATAATGGAAAAGTGGTTTCATCTGTGACAAGAATAGATCTCAGAAAGTTTTCAGCACGATTAGCCCTTTCCATCATTGTTTCGCAAAATTCCATACGACCATAGTTGTCCTCGGGAAAAATTTGATGCGTTTTTGACGCTTTTTAAGAATGATAACCATTCTTTTTGAGAACACGTAAGACAGTGGCTGAAGACGTATCAACTGCTTCGGCAGTTTGGTGGCTAGTTAACTTTCGATTTTCCTCCACTGCAGCGCAAATCATCACACCTCGTACTTCCTGCTCGTCATTCAAAACAATGGGTTTTTTATGGTTTCTTGGCGCTATACAACCAAACTTTTCAAAATTCTGCAAAAACCTATGAATCGTTGATAACTAGGTTCTGGGCGATTTACAAAATTCTCCAAAAAAAGTTCTTAAATAAGTCTCAACGGTCTGCCTTGACAGTACCACTTGACTATCTGTACTTATTCGGCAACTTCGTAGACATTCATTTTTAGTTTTAAAACTGTATTATTTCACTTAAGTACTTATCAATCTGTTTCTCGAGCAAGGCAGAAATAAAACAAAATAATAAAAACAAAATGAATTTCCAAAAGATAACACTGCAGCGTGCTTTGAATCCACCTCGGTCGTACGGCACGGAGAGTAAATTGGACTTGATTCCCCCTATGTTCGCAGTAGCCTGAAGCTCATTGTATAGTACACCTGAACAACCAACATATATCATATGAACATACCGAAGGAACCGAAAAAAATGCGACAAATTTTTTTTTGCTATCACTTTACCAATTTCAGTTAAAAAAAACTGTATTGATAAGACAAATAAGCCTTTTGAAAAAAAACACTCGATTTGCCGGCCTATTTAAATCTACGGTGGCGGAGAAAATCAAATGTCTACCATTTTTAAACTCCTTTTTTGTTCCATGTTGCCATTTTTTTTTCTAAATACTTTGTCATGTATGTCGAAAAGTAACACTTATATTTGATTGTGTGTATTTGATTTTCTCTGCCATCTTGGATTTAAATATGGCGGCAGAGCAAATGTTTTTTTTTCAAAAAGCTTTTTCGTCTTATAAATACATGTATGATAATTTCGTGGGTTATGGGATTTTGGTAATTGAAAAAAGACAGTTTTTTCTTTGGGACGTTTCGCCTCTATATTGAAGCTTTTTCAACCCTAGAGACAGAACACAAGCAATTAATTAACCTAACAACAACAAGCAAAAACTCTTTTGTTTTATTAACAAGGTTGTAGAAGAAGTATGAAATAAAGTACTAGAGAAAACTTTCATTCAAAACTTACTTCAGAAAAGCTAGTCAAAAAGGCCGTTGGTAGTGCGTATGGGATCACCATCACTTTGTCCTTGGCTGAACACCATTTTATTATTCAATTTTAAAAGCAATTGGCAAAATTAATTCCAAAATTTTCTTTTATATATTTATAATACCTTATGGTTAGTGGCACAATTTACTTTTCGGTCAGTTGAATTTTAGTTCAAGCATATGAATTTTTCGTTGGCCAATAGGTGCATTCAATTTAAACGTAAATTAGGTAGTTTCACACTTTAGTCTGTTTTTGCGAGCTTACCATGGCAAATATTCAAGCAACCCCATCGTTTCCCACACTCACTACAAACATAGGCTTTCGAAGGAAAAAGACAGTAAAAAAAAAACGTGAAAACATAGCATTACAATGTGCACAGTACTAATGTAAATTTAAAACTTAACAATTAAAAACTTCTCTGATTTTAGTCTAAGACATTAACAAACACTTTAAAATAATTACTTAATAGCTAAAATTAATTTAAATCACACACACAGAGAAAACATCACAAGTATCAATGACAAGAAAACTTGATCATTATTAAATCAGGTACCCAAATTAGTTTTGTATTTATTTAGTAAATTGCAATACAAAGTACTGAGATCCCTAACATCTGTTCTTAGATTAACTGTATCATATAACTGAATCTGAATCATCTCACTGATTAATCTTTTTGTGTAATTAGGTTCACTATCCAGAATAGTGGTATTCTGGAATTGAAAATTATGTTGCTTCTCAAAATGATGCTTAGAGAGCGCAGTTTTTTCTGCGTCATACATTTTATCATTTCTGCAATCGTTTTTATGATGTTGTAACCGCCTCTCTAAATATTGTTTCGTCTGTCCAATATAAAACTTGTCACACTCACACGGTATGCAGTAAATAAGATTAGACATTTTACTTAGAGTAGTGGGGTCTTTAAGTTTTGTAAAGAAAGATCGAGTTGTTTTGATGTTGTAGAAAGCAAGTTCCGTGTTAGTATCTCTGAAACAGCGTTTGATTTGTTGAGACAAGCCATCTATGTAAGGAAACTTAAAATATTTTTTATCATTACTGGTTTTAGAGGATCCATTATTTTTTTAAAACTTTTGGATTGATCTATTAATACTTTGTTTATATTTTCAATATGAAATTTTGGGCTACTTAACTTAGTCACTCGATGCATGAGACCACTGACTATCCCTACCTTATTTGTTAAAGGATGATTTGAACAAAAGTTTAAAATTCTACCTGAGCTTGTAGGCTTTGAGTACCAGTTTGTTAAAATTGAACCATTTGGTTCCCTGTGTACTACAGTATCCAGAAAACAAAGCTTTCCCTCATTCTCCACCTCCATAGTGAATTGTAGGGACTGGTGAAAGCTATTAAACGTATCTAAAAGTAAATCCAGTCGATCAGCTGGAGCAGCTAAGCAAGAATCATCTACAAAAATATAGAAAAAAGGAATGTCAAATGGTAAGCGCTGCAACACTTCAGTTATAACAAAGTTCATAACTAAGTTAGCTATGATTGGGCTTGCTGGATTGCCCATTGCAGTGCCATCTCTTTGTAGGTAAAATTTTTGTTGAAAAGTAAAGTAACTTGTGTCAAAACAAAAATCAATAATGTCCAATAACATTTGCCTAGAGATATCTGTGTAGTTAGAAATGTATCTATATTGTTTATTTATTAAAATTTTAACTAGTTGTTTAGGAATATTTGTAAACAGACTCACAACATCCAGAGAAACTAACACATAATTTTTTGGAATAGTTTTTTGTTGGATAAGCTCTACAAATTGAAAAGAATCTGCAACATTGAAATGAAAAGTTGTTGTAAGGGGAGACAGTACCCTGTGTAAGTATTTCGCCAAATTATACCCTGGAGAACCAATGCAGCTTACCACAGGTCGAAGGTGCAAGCCTTGTTTATGCGTTTTTCTAAGACAATATAATTTTGGCGGTATTGCATTTGTAGTTTTCATTGATTTCTCTTCATGTGCTGATATTAGACCTTGGTTTCTTAGATTTGTGATAGCTTGATTAGCCCTTGTTTGGAATTTGTTCGTGGGGTCCCGTTCTGTTGGCATGTAGATATTTCTGTCCTCCAACATCTCCAAAACCTTTTGATTGTATTCTTCTTTTTTCATCACTACAGTGGAATTGCCTTTATCCGACTTACTAATCAGTAAGTCTGGATTTTCTTTAATAAATTTCTTTGTTTCTATTTCTTTATGTTGTAAACTCATGTGTAGCGATCTTTGTTGTTTATTATTATCAAAATTATAATTATTATTTGTTAATGTCTTAGACTAAAATCAGAGAAGTTTTTAATTATTAAGTTTTAAATTTACATTAGTACTGTGCACATTGTAATGCTATGTTTTCACGTTTTTTTTTTACTGTCTTTTTCCTTCGAAAGCCTATGTTTGTAGTGAGTGTGGGAAACGATGGGGTTGCTTGAATATTTGCCATGGTAAGCTCGCAAAAACAGACTAAAGTGTGAAACTACCTAATTTACGTTTAAATTGAATGCACCTATTGGCCAACGAAAAATTCAAATGCTTGAACTAAAATTCAACTGACCGAAAAGTAAATTGTGCCACTAACCATAAGGTATTATAAATATATAAAAGAAAATTTTGGAATTAATTTTGCCAATTGCTTTTAAAATTGAATAATAAAATGGTGTTCAGCCAAGGACAAAGTGATGGTGATCCCATACGCACTACCAACGGGCTTTTTGACTAGCTTTTCTGAAGTAAGTTTTGAATGAAAGTTTTCTCTAGTACTTTATTTCATACTTCTTCTACAACCTTGTTAATAAAACAAAAGAGTTTTTGCTTGTTGTTGTTAGGTTAATTAATTGCTTGTGTTCTGTCTCTAGGGTTGAAAAAGCTTCAATATAGAGGCGAAACGTCCCAAAGAAAAAACTGTCTTTTTTCAATTGCCAAAATCCCATAACCCACGAAATTATCATACATGATGCAGGAGGGATACGAATACGAACAAAAAACTTATAAATACAGTTTTTTTTATTGAAATTGAAATGAAAATTGAAGTTATAGCAAAAAACAATTTGTCCGGTTTTTTTCGATTCAGCCGGTGTGTTCATATAATATCCCAAGTAACAATTTTTAGTTGCCTTAGTTGCCATAACTAAGAAATACACTAAAATTAACGTTGCATAAAGTACAAAAACTAGTCATTTGTGCAACGGCCGTTATGATGGACAAGGAAACGACGCCACACCGTTGTTATTAACTAGGGTAAATTTGGCAACCCTCTAACAACTTTTATTTTTACTGGAATATTGTGGGGCTTTCAACGACCGCAATGAACGACGGAACAACGACGCCGTAAGGTTGCTAATTAACAAGGGTTAATTTGTATACCCTAGTTTAACGTTTCCTGGCCGTTTATTCGACGTCAACATAGTTGGACATAAATTCAAAAAATCAGTTTCCAAGTGACCAGTAGTTAAACTATCTTGAAATATAAAGTAAGGGCCGTTAAACCGGCCCTAAAAAAGGGCTACGTCCATAAATAAAACACGGCAAGGGGTAGAAGGGGGCGGAAGTTTTATAAAGTAACTGCGCTCCGTAACAGTTTTACTCCAAAAATAGTGTAAAAAATAATAAAAAATAAATTTTTTATATGTTTAGGGGGGTTTTCATTAAGTATTACTAGAAAGGAAAGAGGGGTTAAAATTAGGATAAAATGATGTTAGATAATTGACCGACCATGCAGTAATTTAGTATGTAACGCCCCCCCAAGTGACCCAGAGTCAGACTATGGTCCCTGATCGACTGTAGATACCAAGTAACGAAGAGTCAGACTACCTTGAAATTAATTTGTGGGGTTCTTCTTTTGATGCAATGGTGTGCACTAAATGTATCTATGTCCTTTTCTAGCTTGTGTAAATATAAAGGATAGATATAATTAGTGCAAATTGTTGCAGCAAAAGGAAAAAGCTATTAGCACTTTCGGCCAATTTCAAAATATAAGACAACAAGGGGCACCTCTTAGTCGCAAAATGGTTATGTTTTCAATAAATCAAGAAATGATTATTGCCGCCATACTGTTTTCTTTTCCTGATTTGCGCCGCTACACCATTTGTGTAAATCGTTAAAAGAATCTTGTTTTTTGCTGGATTTTGATGATTTTTAGGTAATTTTGGAAATTTTTAAGTATTGTTTTAGATTGGCTACAGTATAAAATAGGTTTAAAGCATTTTTAAAATTTTCAGTATTTAAATAAAAAAAATAATTTAGCAAAAAAGTAAGAAGGATTGAGGGCCCCCTTATTTTTTAAAGCTAAAATATCCATTTTTGACGGAATACTGGAAAAAGGTTCGTTGTTAAATTTAGTTAGTGGGAACCTTTAAAAAGTCATTTTAAGCTAGCTACGTATTTTAGAATTATTGATAGATGGTGTTTGGAAATTAGTCCATTTGTGGTTGCAGAGACGTGGAAGTCTTGATATTATTAAAAATATTATCCAGAGGGCACTTCAGTCGTAGTCGCTTCGGCGACGGTGTGGAAACTTTGCTAGCGACTCTAGTCGCAGGCAACGTCAACACAACTCAAAAAATCTCCGCCAAATTGGTGCAAAAGCGAGTTTCTAGAACGTTTATACGGCGTTTTCATACAACGTTAAGTCGCCTTTGGCAACGTTAAAACGTCGACAAATTGTTACTTGGGATATATGTTGGTTGTCCAGGTGTACTACATAGTACTTAAATATAAATAATTAAAAAAAAATAAAATGGGACAGGGCCGTACCAGAAAAAAAATGCACTGAAGATAATTTTTTTCAGGATCGAAACTTCAAAATAAAAAAAAATATTTTATTATCAAACAAGCTTTTAACTTTTTGATGCTGGTGATGGTATCTACGAAACGAAACGTCGGATTAAAATTGCGAAAAAACCATTGTGTTGTCCTACTGACAGAACTCAATTATCTCTTAATTTAAGGGAGATATCATCAATTGGTAATTCCGACCATTTTTTAACTTTCCCCTGTAGTTCAAAAACTACAAGGGACAGAATAAATCTGATAATACCATTTTTGAAAGTCCAAAAAATAAAACAACGGAGTTTCCCATTGAATCATATCGAAAATGGGACACCCTGTACATTTTAACTTAAGCCTGTTTCTGACGATGCGATTTGTCGTCGAGTCAAAAAACACATTTTAGACACTATTTTTCAAATTAAAAAAATGGAAAATACCACCAAAGCTCTTCCATAGTTAGGATTGCCAACCCGTCCCGATTTGGATCAAAATGTCCTGCGTACTGACAAGACCTCCGTGATGGCACATGAAACTTGAATATTGATAGTAACTCTACAGAGTCAATTTAATTATTTAGTATTTTCAACAGAGTGACAAGATCATAGTACTTTCTACGATTCTCTAGATTTGTTGAGTTCAACAGACTCATCAGATGGTCATAATCAATTGACTCAATAGGTATGTGTAATTTATAGCATATAAAGTGCAAGAACTTTCTTTGTATTTTCTCCAAACGGTCTTTATGAATCTCATAATATAGAGACCAAATAGTACAACCATATTCTAGAGTTGACCTTACAATTGCAAAGTAAGCATTTCTCAATGTTAAAATGTTGTTTACGTCTTTCAATGTTCTAAACAAAAATCCTAGAAATTTCATAGCTTTATTCAAGTTATTCAACTGACAAGTAAAATCTATATGGTTTAATTTTCTATAAAAATATACAGTTTTATATTTGTCAATATTCAGGGATAAATTGTTATATTCACACCATGCTGAAAACCCATTCAACTCTTGTTGCAAAATATGGCTATCCTCCAAACTTCTTATAATTCTGAAGAATTTTAGATCATCAGCAAGAAGCACAAAGTTACAGTTTTCTAAAGCGGCAGATATATCATTTATAAATGCTTTAACTAACAATGGAGACAAATGTCCGCTCTGGGGGACACCTGACAAAACGTTAAAACTCGGCGGAGACAGCATTCTTTATTTTTATTTCCTGGCGTCTTTCAGTTAGATTAATCCGAAACCAGTTGAAAGATGAGACATGTATACCCATGACTTTAAGTTTATCAAGTATTAGGTTATGATTGACCCTGTCAAAAGCCTTGGAGAAATCGGTATAGATGACATCTACTTGATACCCACTCTCCAAGGCTTCCAACAAAGTTTCTTCATCTATCAAGAGATTAGTAATTGATGATTTACATTTTGAAAACCCGTGTTGTTGGTTTATAATTATGTTTTGAAAATATGGGATAGGAAATCTAGAAATTTTTTAAATACCTCTGTAGTTTTTAATGTTTTATAATTTATCTCCGCTTTTGAATATTGGGGTACCATAACTTAGCTTCCAAGCTGTCCGAAGATCTCCTGTAGGAAATGATCTATTAAAACTTTTAGCCAAAATACTGGACAACAAAAATTACAGTTTTTTATGAAAATTACTGGTAAACCATCTGGGCCACAGATTTTTGTGTAGTTTAACTATTTTTTTCCTACGACCACATATGAAAACACTCGTATGCAAAAATTTTTTGCGCATATATGCGGAAAAGCAGTTTCATTTGATTTGTGCGAAATTAAAGACCAATTTTTACAAAAATAAGTGCAATTAATCAGTGTTCGTAGGAAAAGTAGCGTACACAACTTGATAGAAAGTAACTTTCTTACACTCGGGTTTTGTTTTACTCGGCTAACGCCTCGTTCACAATATTCACGCTCGTGTGAAATTTGTCACTTTATTTTCTTGTTATGTAACATACTATTACTTTGTTTTATTTCGATTGAAATTTCTTAGTTATCTTCTAAATTTAAATTAAAAAACCATCAATAGTTATTTTTTTATTTCTTTTCTAAGCCTTTTTGAAAATGTCTCGATTTTGTATCAAATGTCCTGATAATTTAGAACAAATGTCCAGATAAATCAAAATTAAAAGTTGGCAACCCTATCCATTGTTAACCAAAAAAAAAATTTGGTATGTTATTTGGGAACAGCGACTGAATCTGAAATCATGTTTTGATAAAGACCTAAAATAATATTTTAATTATTTTGGATTATCTTGGTTAAAATTTTTAAAAAAAGGTAACTTACGAGTATATGCCCATTACTTTTTTTGCAGTATACCTACACTCCACTTACCACAAAATAAGCTTTAATTTTCACTCTGTAAAAAGCATTATGTAATGTACAATACTCGTTTGCGTTATGCTGGCAAAATGTAAGTTCTAAGCACAGCATGCACATCAACATACAGCAACTAAAGTCATCATCGACGTAGACATTTACATTAATCCACTTTCTCAGCGCAATGTCAGAATCAGTTATCAGGAGACATTTCACATGCAGCTCTATAAAACTGGTTAATTTATTTTTCTATAAGTGTCTATGATTGAACTCTTTATCGGGGCTAGCTACCAAACATAACTGACATCGCTTAATCATTTCTCTTCTCGCTTTGATCTTTTGTGTGTTCCTTGTGGGATGCTTATCCAAGTTTAAATTTTCGTTCTTTCCACCCAAGATCTTTTGACCTTTTGTTTTTTAGTTTCTTTTCGATTGAAGTAACTGATTTGGAGGTTTTTTAACTTCTTTTTTGTTTTAATTGCCTTAGGAGCATAATCCTACTGGAAATATTAACACGCCCGGACGAATTCGTATCAGGTAACTTGGATAAGTGCCAGTGCAGAACGATGCCTATTTGTGAGTGGTTCAAGGTTGGAAATCAAAGTGTATGATGGTGTTTAATGATGTATAGTGGAGGGTGACCAGTGAAACTACTGATGAGCCCACGCTGGTTACCCAGGGCGAAACATCGCTTAATAATTTCTCTATTCGCTTTGATCTTTTGTGTGTTCCTTGTGGGATGCTCATCCAAGTTTGAATTTTCGTTATTATCACCCAACATCTTTTTATCTTTTGTTTTTTAGTTTCTTTTCGGTTGAAGTCACTGATTAGGAGGTTTTTTTTGAACTTATTTTTTATTTTAATTGCCTTAGGAGCATAATCCTACTGGAAATATTAACACGCCAGTACGAATTCGTATCAGGTAACCAGGGCGAAACATCGCTTAATCATTTCTCTTTTTCTTTGATCTTTTGTGTGTTCCTTGTGGGCTGCTCATCCAAGTTTGAATTTTCGTTATTTCCACCCAAGATCTTTTGATCTTTTGTTTTTTATTTTTCGGTTGAAGTAACTGATTTGGAGGTTTTTTAGCTTCTTTTTTGTTATAACTGACAAGAACAAAATTAGTAAAAAAAGTTTGAAGCTCTGAGGGAAGAGTTTTAAACCCCCAAGCCCTTTCGTCACTTTAAACCTAATCCATTCAGTTAATCATCTGTGAAAATTTGTTTTGCGGCGGAATAAGTACAACTTTTAAAACACCATTAACCATAACTTATAGCGACCATGTATTATACATGCGTAACCAACACAAAAGAATACTTGTAAACAACTTTTGTTGAAGTGGGTTTTATATTTTCCATGATAAGCAACTTTTTGGCAAGGAAAACTTTCCAAAAGCAGGAAGAAAATTTCGAAGAAAAATGCAGAAGTACAGGGTGTTTCAAATTGGTCTCTTTTGGGAGGTTTAAGGTACTTCCAAAGGAGATAGAAAAAAATTGAGACCCACTTGTGAGGCTTAATTTTTAAGATAAGTTTAAAGGCAAAAACAGCATCTTGATATATCAACCAAAGTAATAATGTTTTAGTTGCCTTAGTTGTCATAACTAAGTAATACACTAAAATTAACATTGCGTAAAGTACAAAAACTGGTAATTTGTGCAACGGCCGCAATGATGGTCGAGAAAACGACGCTACACCGTTGATATTAACTAGGGTAAATTTGGCAACCCCCTAACAACGTTTAATTTTACTGGAATATTGTGGAGTTTTTAACGACCGAACGACGGATCAACGACGCCAAAACGTTGATAATTAACTAGGGTTAATTAATTTACGTTCTTTTAACGTTTCTCTTTACGAGACAATTGTGGGCAAATAATCAATGCAGTTGCGGACAATTTCAAAATATAACTGTATCTGACAACTATAGAGGGCACCTCCTTAGTCGCAAAACGGTTGGGTTTTCAGTAAACCAAGAAATAATTATTGCCGCCACACTGTTTTCTTTTCCTGATTTGCGCTGCTATGCCATTTGTGTAAATAGTTAAAAGTCTTAATTTTTTGCTTGATTTTGATGATTTGTTAAGTATTCTTTTAGGCTAGCTACAGTTTAAAATAGGTTTAAATCATTTTTAAAATTTTCAGGATATAAATAAAAAAAGCAAATTAATACGAAGGATTGAAGGCCCGCTTATTTTTTGAAGCTAAAATATCGATTTTTGACGGAAAGCTAAGGTTCGTTGATAAATTTAGTGGATGGGAACCTTTAAAAAGCCACTTTAATGTTATAAATTAACTGTAAGTTACGTAGCTACCTACTTTAGAATTATTAATAAATGGTGTTTGGAAATTAGTCCATTTGTTGTTGCAGACGTAGAAGTTTTGATTTCAAATCAATTATATTAATAAAAATATTATTCAGAGGGGCACGTCAGTCGTAGTCGCTTCGGCGACGGTGTGGAAAAGTTGCACGCGACTCTAGTCGCAGGCAACGTCAACACAACTCAAAAAAATCTTCGCCAAATGCAAAAGCGAGTTTCTGGAACGTCTACGCTACGGGGGCTTTTTGAAAAGTTTGCATTTTGAGATGGGCTCAACAGGGTCTTAATTGCCATGGGCCACTATTGCTATCTCGGTAACTATAAGAACTATAAGGTTGGTCAAATTAGACAAAATGTGCAGTTTTTGGGGAACATTGAAAATCTGGTTTCAAATTAAAAAAAAAATATGTTCTATCCCGAGCTACGGGTAGCTTTCGAAAAATTGCTGAAAACTATTTTATCAAATATCTCAAAAAAAATTGGTAAAGGAATTTTTTTTGTATTTTTGACATTCTTCAATTTGGTATGCACATTTTATTTACCCAACCTTGTAGTTTTCATAGTTACCGATATAGTAATAATGGCCTATGGCCCTGTATAACTGTTTTATTTAGAAAAATTTCTGTTCATTGTAAATCGCCTTTTTGTAGATTTTTAAAAGATGCATTTGGCTGTTAAACCGGATTTTATCTGTCACTTTTAGTTTATGAGATATAACACAAAGTTGGTATTTTTCTTATGGAATGACTCTTGTTTTATTTGATTTTTAAAATCGGCTTAAAATTTTAATTAGTGGTGGATCACATTTTGTGTTTTATTTTTGATAATTTTTAAATATTTTTATTTTTTTCAAGAGTTAGGTATTTCTTCCCTTACTTTCTTATTTACTTTTTTCACTGACTTTTTACAATATTAGAAAAAAAAAAATTATTAAAAAAAGTTTTAAAACTGTCAACACAAGTCATAGCCAACTTGACAAAAAATGAGACCGGAAAATAAAATATAGAGCGGAAAATGATCATTTTCAGGTCTCTTCTTCCTTTTTCGGTCTATGTTTTATTTTCCAGTCCAATCTTTCTATATACTCATCCTTGTAAAGTTATACTTTCCGTAAAAAAAATTGTACAAAAAGTGTGTACTTTCCGGTCTGTTGAAAAAAAAACAAAAAACAGGGCTTAGCTGTCTATATGCTGCCTCACATTTTAATTTAATTTATTTATTTTTTAATTTAATTTAGTTTATTTATTTGCATCAAAAAATAAATAATACATAAATGAAAAAATATTCTCCATTAATAAAAATAAACAAAAACTACCATAAAACTGAAGTCGCGCGCGGATATGTACTTAAATATTTGAACGAAAAACCTTTAAATTAATTTACCTACAAATCAAATTAAGTATAGCTACTATTCCTAATTTAAATTCTAAAACTAAAACATAAAATACAAACTTCTTACCAATTAAATGGGTACAATGCGCAATGATGCGAATATCGGTAAATTATTATACTATATTAATAAAATTGTCAAATTTCTTGTTGATTTCTTGTTCTATTAGACTCTAAAAAAAAATTTTAAAAATATGTTATTTATTTTCATTAAGTAAGGATTCTTTTTGACATAAACGAAAATTAAATCTTTTTTGGGAGAGGCAAACATAATTTTGGGACTTTTGTTCTGTTGTTTTATCCACAATTAGATTTAACCTTTGCTGCCATGTCGTTTTATAGCTAAAAAAATAAAAAAATCTGCTATTTCTGTTTTACTGTCAGACTTTCTTGAAAAAATTTGTGCGCTGGCCACAAAACCGTATAACAAAACAAATAAGACAAGAGCGCCATAACTGTTTTTCAAACCAAACAGGATTTCGATTGTATTATCCGACGAAAGCTCCAATCTATTCTCGAAAAATTCAGGTTAAAACCATGGAAAACGGATCCGCCTAAAAGTAGAAAATTAAAAAGTTAATGACCACGTTTACAACTGAGTTTAGACCACAAAAAAAACAACGTTCAATATTTTTTCTACTCGCGTGCGGAAAGTACTTACTTTCCGCACTCATTTGCGTGCGGAAAGATTTTTAACTATTGGCTTTTTTTTTCTTTACGTCCACTTGACTCTCTTTACGTCGGTTTGCCGGCAAATTCAAGTGGTCGTAGAAAAAAAATTGTACCTTAGACGTGCGTAAAGTGACTGTTCCGCCCTTGATTTCTGGCCAAACCCTGCTGACGCGTTGTTTGTCCATCTGAAATCGCGTGCGGAGAAGTGGCACTTTCCGCACTAGTTAGGTAAACTACTATATTTATAGGTAAAATATTTGTTTCCTGCTCGGCTGTCTATGCTGCCTCGATAGCAAAGTTATAAATATAATCTATTCTGTTTCTCATCCAATTATTGTGGAAACTCTTCTTTTCTTAAAGACGTCGTTCATCTACTGAGTTTACAACACAAAAAAATAGAGTTACCGCGTGTCTTGTTCGCATCCGTGTAGAAGGGGTTGATATGACGTCATCTTTTAAGATGGCGGCCAAAAATCATAAAAAAGACAACTTTCGCAACCGGGTCATGATTATACTCGATTTCATTTAATTCGGGAACGAGGATTTCAAAAAAATTACTATCAAGGACATCCGACCTTAAATGACCTTGAAAATAGCAAAAAACCAAGATTTTTCCATTTTCTCTTCAAAAAATCTTAATAATTCGAGGTTTGGTCAGTCCCACTTCAAATCTACCTTAAAGTATTAAGCATTTATGCCAAATTTGATCCTTAGAGTTTGATGCAGTAAAATTAACATATTGCAAAAATAACATACTAAAGGGCGCTATTCATCAATTATTAAAGCGAAGACAACCAAATTTGGTAAGAAAGATTATTGTTTTAAAAGAATTGGTTTAGCTATGACGCGTTCCAATATGGCGGCTGATATATCAAAATGGCGACCTGACCTATAACCACATTTTATTTTATCCAATTTCGTAAAAAAGTAAAAACGACAAGATGGCCATTAATTATTCTTGGCTCGTCACCGCTTACTATGAAAAAAAGTTTAGTTGATGCATGACCTTGATTCACCTTGGAAATAACATGTACAAGTGAAAAACCAGCTTTTTGTGATGTTTTTTCCAATTTACCCCTACGCAAAAACTTTAAGTCCCGGAGATGGAATTAACATCTGAGCCATAAATAAACACGTCGTTTTAAACCTCCCTACCATTTTTTTTTATATGGCGTCCCAGATGTTTATGCTATACCCCGGTAAAAATAACCTATATGCCTGTCGTTTTTATTAAGTCTCGGAACTGTGAATGTTCTACTCACTTGTCTAGCCAACAAAGTCATTTAAATAACCCATAAGAGAGTAGCAGAAGTTAGATATATATTACCATATACTAGACCAGTGATTTTAGATGCCATTTTCTAAAATGGCGGTCGAAAAAGCATAAAAAATTCTAATTATACCAGTAGGGCATGACTACTACTGTTTATTAACATTCATAATAAAATTCAAGGATGAGGTTTTAACAGCTATTTAGTCACACGTTCATGTGCCAACGAATCCCTGTAGAAGTTCCGAAACTTAATAAAAACGACAGTCATATAGGTCATTTTTACCGGGGTATAACATAAACAGATTTTTTTCAAGAGAAAATGGCAAAAATCTTGTTTTTTACGAGTTTCAAGGTAATTTAAGGTCCGATGACATTAAAGTTGAATTTGGAATCCCCGTCCTCGAGTCATATTGAGTCGAGTATAATCATGCCCCGGTTGCAAAAGTTCTATCTTTTATGATTTTTGGCCGCCATCTTGAAAGATGAAGTCTTATCAACTTCTTCTACATAGATGCGAACAAAACACTCGGTAATACTTCATTGTGTGACTGAAGAGCTATTAATCCCACATAGTCACAAAAGAACTTTATTCAAAATCCCTTGGGATAGAAATTATCGACATATGCCCCTACACTATAAAGCTTAGATAGAAAATATATTTTCTATATGCAGTTCAAGTCATCGTAAACAGTTTCGCTTTTAGCTGGGCTGTTTATATATGATGCCTCACTGTCAAAGTTCTAATCTAATCTAATTTACTATTTCCGTTTCGTATCCAATTATTGTAAAAACTCTTCATTTTATCTAAAAGTCGACGTTCTTTTAGACGTTTTTAAGAACACGCTTGGCAAAATATAGCAATGTTTTTCTTTTTAAATTATTCAATTTGTGCACTGGCCACAAAACCATAAAAACGAATAAGACGACTGCGCCATAACTCTTTTTCCAACCAAACAGGATTTCGATTGTATTATTCGACGAAATCTCCAATCTATTCCCGAAAAACTCTGGCTAAAACCATACAAAACATATCCGGCTAAAAGTAGAAAATGAAAAAGTCAATGACCACGTTTACAACTGACATAATACTGCAAAAAAAAACAAACCAACAAATGGTCCATTCCAATTTAGTTTAGAGTCCATAATATTCACTTTTTTACATGTCTTTAAACAAACAAAAAAAACTGAAAATAAGTTTTTGTTAGGAACGTTCCGATTCTTTAAAAACCAAAACAAGAAACACTCAATATTTATACCTTGACAGGGTTAAAACCCAAAACAATCATTTAGTTTTTGTTTAAATAAACTGGAATAGGTATATTATCTATTATCGATCGATTAGATAAGATTAGAAGATGCTATGCTATGCTATGCTAGACTATGTTAATCTCTTGCCTGTAATGTTTGCTGAATTTAAAATAAAGACAAAAATACTTTTACGCACACTTTTTTACCATTTTTTCATGATAATCATAAAACATGGATATTTATGCACTCGTTTGTTCTATTGCGCATTGACAAAATAAGATGGTCTGTATCATATTAAGGAACACTCATCCAAATCCTCCTTACGGCATACCAGAGTTCATCTAAGTTTCCATGGGGACGTGGTAATCGACTAAGATTACGTCCTATCATATCCCATACGGGTTTGATAGGCGACAAGTCAGGCGATCTTGCTGGCCATTCCAAAGTCTCTATGCCAAGTACATGTAAGAAGTCCATTGTTTCACGAGGAATATGCGGCATTATCTTGTTGAAAGATCGCATTTGGGATAGTTTGTAGGTAGGGATGTAAAACTTATTATTAAAGCACTTCATCGATATATCGCCGAGCAGTCAGATGCTGTCTTGCTGTTTTACGTTCAACAGCAAAGTCTACATTTCATCTCTCACCTCGAAATTGCCTAACCCTCATACGTCAATCATGGCCGCCTAAACAAAACCTGGATTCGTCGCTGAAACTTATGGTATTCCATTCGTCATTACAGTTTTGCCAAGCTCCATACCACTCCAGGCGGCGAGCCTTATGTTGTGGAGTCGAAGGTAGCACCAAAAGCGGACGGTAAGCCCTCAGCCCCATACCAAGCAATCTTCGATTAACTGTCATCCTTGAAAACATTCGTCCTGTAGCTGCAACTAGAACATCTCTTACTTGGCGTATACTGTCCCATCGATTTCTGAGAGCAAGAAGTCTGAGATGCCGTAAATCAAGACCTCGTAATAATCTAGGCCGTCCAGAACCCGCACGGCGTCTATAAGTCTCATCATTGGACCACCGTCTCCAAACTCTTAACACTGTTGATGGATTGGCATTAACCCGTCTTGCAATTTCCCGTAAACCAAAACCAGCCTCTTTCATGTCCACGATGCGTCCTTTCTAGAAGTCGTTTGAATGATGAAATGGTTGGCGACCGCGAACTCTTGGCATTTTTATTTTTTAAGTAAACTGTAAACAATCCAAAAATACCAAAAACTACGAGAAAAATGATTTAAAATTTTCAGAAAAGCTCTTTTATCTGTTGTTTGTTTTTGAAAATGAACAGAAAAAATCTGTGAAAAAAGGAAAGATTAGATGACAAAAAATTTATCATATATTTCTTTTGAGATAAGGTATACACACAAATAATTTTCATTCAGTTTGTCTCCTTTCCTCAAAATAATAGATTAATATAAAAATATTCCCTCTAGTGGTCTTTTTTAAAATTTTGGTACCAGTCAGTGTAGAGAATTTTGTACAGAAGAACTCGAAAAATGTTAAAAATCGCTTTTGCAAGATGTCTTTTTTTAAAATTTTGTTGGAGAGACGCTTCGCTTTTAGTAAGAATGCCCTAAATATTTCAAATTTGTAAGTAGTATGGCATAACCTAGCTAAATAACCGCAGCTGGGGAGTTTCTACCCAAAGCTTTAAATCCATTCCTTAATTGGTTATAGGGTTTGTTTCAACTACGGCGCGTTTTAGAGCAATTATTATTTTTGCAAAACATCTAGAATTGAGAAGAAATTTGCCTAGTAATTTGCCTAGCGACAGCCCCTGCCACGGTTTATTAAACTTTCTTACAAATAATAAAAACATGAGATAGCTTTAAAAGCAATTTAAAGTCGATCGATATGGATTTAAAAAAATGTCCCGTATTTTCATTTTTAAGAGTTAGTCACCTTGTTTAGTAGTTTCTAGGATGCTGGAACTAATAGGCACACCAACGCCGTTGTGCCCTTTAGCCTGGTGTTTCCGCCATTTTTATAATCAAAATGACAGGTAAAACATGGATTTTCTGTCAGCTCGGTGTCAATATGGCCACTATAGTAGGTTAAGAGATGCTAAATCGAAAAAGAGTTAACTGGCTTTTTAGTTGAGAAGGTGTTGGGCACACATGTAAATATTTCCCTATACTGAACAGCTAATTTTTGCATAAAGTTTATGACCATTATAAGACCATTAAAGTATAGCCCCAGATGAAACTAAAAACAAATTTTATCAATTGTTTACAAGTTTTTTTTCTAAGATTTTTTATTCCCGAAATAAGGTAATAGACACTTAAAGTAGACACTTAAAGTAAATATTTCAACGCATCGGTATCGCTATAGTTAACGCGTTCGAAATAAAGCCAAAATACACTACAATTCTGACTTGTTCATGCGATGTTTCGAACGATGCCCTACTTTTGAAGGGTGCGATGAAGGAACCGCTGATTGAAATCGTTGCGTACGTTCGTGGGTCCGTAATGTTACGTACGGCCCTCCGTACGCAACGAGTGGAATCAGCTGTTGTGTCCTCGCACCCGTCAAAAAAGCGGGCATCGTTCGAAACACGTCCCTAAAGTTAGCAGTACAAAGTCAGCATTGCAAAGATTTTATGATTGGAAAAATTAGTGCTAATTAAGTGTAGTTTCCGAGATATGGCCAGCACTGTTAGCTACCCGTTAAAGATAGCAGTGCGCCATGCTGGAATGGTCCAGAAAAATTGTAAAGTGGTCTGAATGGTCCAGAAAATTAAATGCTTATTAAATGCTTGCATTTAAATAAGAAAATCCTATATTTTTAACTTTTTTCTGCATATTTTTTAAAATTAACTTGGTGCACTGCTACCTTTAGGTCATATAGATATTTAAGTTCTCGTGAAAGAAGTCGTTGGTGGAGTTT
Organism: Oxystoma pomonae; assembly: GCA_963921995.1. NCBI lineage: Eukaryota > Metazoa > Arthropoda > Insecta > Coleoptera > Brentidae > Oxystoma > Oxystoma pomonae. The sequence continues at coordinate 83,424,802 of OY998166.1, read as the reverse complement.
TTGATATTGCAATAAATGCCAAGTAAACAATTTTGTGCTCTTGTAGTTTCCGAGATATAGCCTGCACTGCTAGCACCAAGTTAATTTTCAAAAATATGCAGAAAAAATTAAAAAATATATAATTTTATTATTGAAATGGCAACATTTAATTAGAATTTAATTTTCTGAACTGCTATCTTTAACGGGAAGCTAGCAGTGCAAATCATATCTCGGAAACTACAAGAGCACAAAATTTTGTGACTTGGCATTTAATTAGCACTAATGTGTGATCGACATGACATGAGCAAGTCAAAAATGTAGTATCTTTTGACTTTGTTTTGAACGCGTTAGGTATATCGATTCCGATGCGTTGAAATATTTACTTTAAGTGTCTAGTAAATATTTCAACGAATCGGTATCGGTATACCTAACGCGTTCAAAACAAAGTTAAAGCATACTACATTTTTCACTTGTCTATGCCATGGTTTGAACGCGGAACGCTTTCATTGTGGATGGGCCTGAACAGCTAGTTGCAATCGTTGCGTACGTTGCTGGGTCGGTAACGTTACGTACATACCTCCATAGGCAATGAGTGGAATCCAGCTGTTCTGTAATCGCATTCACCATTCAAAACATGGCTAAAACAAGTGAAAAATGTAGGCATACCGATACCGATGCGTTGATTTACTTGGGGTGACTAATATTTCGAAAGAACCCCGCACGAAATACATGGGAAAATGGACTTTTGATAGTACTAATCATGGTTTAAGAGATATGTAACTTTTATCGAGATTGTATGTTTAGTTCTTGAGATACTGGGGGCAAAGTTCGGAAAAACGCGTTGCAGTGGTAACTTTGCTGACAAAAAGAACTATTTCTCAGCTGAAATAATGACAGGTATAAATGAATTTGTGTTGTTAAAGGATGTTTCATATTCACGAAATAAGCACTACCGCTAAAAGATGGTTAGTTCTTATACGGGGTGTGCTCAAAAAAATATTTTTTGAATATGCATTTGACATTAGTTTAGAAGAAAAAACAAAACATTCACCAGGATTCTTCTATGTGCATCTATTTTAGATAGTTGAAATATAATTACTAAATTTTTTGCCCATGCTTTTCACTGTACAATGTTTTAAAGTTTGACTGTTTTTCAAAACCTATTTTTAAAAAAATTAAAAAAAAAATTTGTTCAACGTTTTTAGAATATTTACTTTTTTTCTGTGGTCAGTGAGTGAGTAAGTCAATTTTTACAATATCTTACTCACATGATACTATGACAGGTACGTACTATTTGTATGAGTTTGACCAACTTTCTATGTCTGATTTTTTAACTATGAATTTTTGAAGTTAAAAGAAAAGTATTTTTGGTATGTATGATAAAACAAAACTAAACGACATCTTTTTTTTGGCTAGCAACTTGACATAGCCAGGTCTGTTTTTTATTATAAAGGGATAATTTAGTAAACCACAATAGACCCGCTTGTGGTTACAATGGTCGCTATTTTAGCCCATTCACATTCAAATTAATTAGTCAGCTGTTTTTGTTTTATAACATGAACATACAAAAAAATACTTTTCCTTTAATTTCAAAAATTCATAGTTCAAACACCAGGCATAGAAAGTTGGTCAAGCTCATACAAATAGTACGTACCTCTCATAGTATTATTGGAGTAAAATATTGTAAAAATTGACTTACTCACTTACTGACCACAGAAAAAAAGTAAATATTCAAAAAGCGTTGAACAAAATTTTTTTTTTAATGGACCCAGTAGTAAAACAAAGACTTTCTGTCACCAACTTTTCATGCTAAAAATTAACACGAAGATTGTGTTGCAAATAGTCGATTTAGAATATGTTTTAAAAGTGGGACAAAATTGATCAAAGATCTGAACCATGTCGAGTATTTGAAGCGATGAAAATCAGTCAAACTTCAAAAAATTGTACCGTGAAAAGCATGGGCAAACAATGAAGTGATCCTATTTTAACTATCTAAAATAGATGCAGATAGAACAATCCTGGTGCATGTTTGGTTTTTCTTCTAAACTAATGTCAAATGCATATTCAGAAAACTATATTTTTTTGAACACACCCCGTAAAAGAACTAATTATTTTTTAGCAGTAGTGTTTCTTTGGTGAATATAAATCATCCTTGTACCGTGAAAAGCATGGGCAAACAATGAAGTTATCCTATTTTAACTATCTAAAATAGATGCAGATAGAACAATCCTGGTGCATGTTTGGTTTTTTTCTTCTAAACTAATGTCAAATGCATATTGAGAAAACTATATTTTTTTGAACACACCCCGTATAAGAACTAATCATTTTTTAGCAGTAGTGTTTCTTTGGTGAATATGAACCATCCTTTAGCAACACAAATTAATTTATACTTGTCACGATTACAGCTGAGAAATAGTTCTTTTTTGTCAGCAAAGTTACCACTGCAACGCGTTTTTCCAAACTTTGATCCCCAATATCTCAAGAACTAGACATAAAATCTCGATAAAAGTTGCATATCTCTTAAACCATGATTAGTACTATCAAATATCAAAGTTACATCAAATTCGGGTGAAGTCCATTTTCCCATGTATTTCGTGCGGCGTTATTTGCTCGTATACAATAAAATCCAGATAGAAACGTGGTCATCATATATCCACAAAAAGTAGAAAATAGAAAAGCGGCCAAAGCCAACGCTAGCGTTCATTCGAGAATTCTCAAGGGTGCAGTTTTCATCCTGGATTTTAGTGCTTTTCAACGCTGCTTACTACACTTTGTTGAACTAAGCCTACTGTTTGTAAAGTGAAACATTGTTTGACACACGCGACAATATTTAAATGGGTGGTTTTTAAAAGATTGCAATGCATTATATAGAGACGTTCGCCTAGGTTGTATATTGTCTCTGCTGTGGTTTAATATCTACAGTATTTTCCACCCTAAGTTTATACAGATTTAATTGATGTCAACTGTCAACTGAGAATTTTCGATCTGACGTTTGGTAATTTTGCTTCTCCCTAAAATGAAAGTTGGTCACAGTTGGGCTAGTGCCGCATAGTTGTCTTTAATTTTAATTTTATCACGTGTGCTACTATACAGGATTCCTAAGATTTTCCTTAGGGATAGGATTTCAATAAATCAAACAGAAATGGCATAGAGTTCTGCGCGCACAAAAGAAACAGGTATATTGAGCAATGGTGCCAGTTTGTTATTATCTCCAGACTGCTTTCATGAGAAAAAATTGTCGCCACTCTTTCATTGTGAGCATAAATCATAGTTGCAATAATAACCGTTGACAAGATGTCTGCCAATTCCGCTAGATGGCGGCCAAACCATGAGATGATCGAGGAAAAACTGGGATTCACAGGCATTGCATTTTTATTTCCTTTCGAGTCGCTTCAGTTTCGTAAATTTTGTGTTTTTAAAATGCTGTATACTCGAGAAGAAAAGATTTTTATTATTAAAAACTACATAAAAGTGACAGTGCGGACGAGGTCATTGGGCTTTTTGTTTTTAGGTTTTAAGGTACGGGTGCATAAATGGTTGTAGAAAGTGTTACCACGACGGCGAAATACCAGAGCATCCCGTTCTTCCACACAGGGTGGAACGAGACGAAATGGTATGCGCTTACGTTGAGGCACATGAACCATGTTCGACCAAACCGATTGCGGAGGCACTGGATATTCCCAACAGTACTTGCCAATGGATCCTAAAAAAATACGGCTACAAGTCGTTAAAAATGGGGATGTCGCAGGAATTGCAACCAGGTGATTATTTTCGCCGGTTAGAATATTGTGAGGTTATGAGAGATAAATGTGACAGGAACGAAAATTTCCTATCAAAAGTTTTGTTTAGTGACGAGAAGACATTTGAACTTCATAGCTCTCACAATCCACAAAATAGCCGCTATTGGTCCCGCGAAAATAAACATCTGCACGCAAGTGGTAGAACGCAACATCCTCAAAAATTAAATGTTTGGAGCGGTATTGTCGGGGATCACATTATTGGACCCTTTTTCATTGAAGGGAATTTGAATAGCCAAAAATATGTTGATCTTCTCCAACACCAGGTTTTACTACGGTTGAGAGAACTCAACATAAATTTGGATGAATTGTGGTTTCAGCAAGATGGCTGTTCATCCCACAATTCACGCCAGGCTACAAATTACCTTCGTCAGGTATTTGGTGATAAAATTATTTCCACGTATGGAAATATCCGATGGCCTCCTCGATCACCAGATCTTGCGCCAAATGACTTTTTCCTATGGGGTTGTTGGCACGACAAAATTTTCCAACACCCTCACTTACGGCCTATACAGGAGTTGAGGGCGAAAATTTTGGAGGCGGGCAACTCTATCACCCCTGAAATGTTGGCTGCTACGCGCCAAGAGTTTTACAATAGATTGGGATATTGTGAGGCTCAAGAAGGGGACAGATTTGAACATCTAATCTAATTAAAAATTAGATGTTTTCAGGTCCAAACCACAGCTTTTTTTTGCTTAAAGGGGGCGGCAGGGTCCATTATTGCTGATCGATAAACTCGTGAGGTTGTTAACATTAGAAAGAAATATCTTCGATTTTAATTAAATTTCTTTCCATTCTGTTCTACTAGTGACATCTATCCGGAAACGGCCAAACCATGCAGCTAGCACTAGCAGCCAAAGAAATCAATAAACGGCGCTGTTTTTCCTGCAGAGCTTTTTGCACACTACATTTGATATTTTCGAGGTGTTTTATGACATGAACTCGAAACATGTAAAGAACCAATTCTTCAAAACTAGCGGGAAGGTAAAAGCGAAAAATAAGGGGCTGCCAATATTTGTAACACCCAAAAACGGGTGAAAAGATTTATTTTGCTCTGTTTCTTTACAAAAAACGTTTTTTTTTTACGAAAAACTTGAGCTCTGCCACTTTTTTTTATTTTTTTCTTCAACTTTCTCGATATTTTCGTCATACCGTAGAAAAAAATTATTTCCCCCATGGTCATACTCTACTTTTATTCGAAAAAATTTAGAAACAGAGACGGGATCAGTTTTCCTAAAACGAGGGATCTTGGTTTCGAGTGAGAAGATAAAGGGCGCCGCAGGCAAACATTTTTCAATTAAATTAGCCGAACGCAAAAATGTTAGAAAAACAAAGCACGAAATAAAAATGGCGCCGCTTAAAATTTTTTTTCAAAAATTACATAATTTCGGGAACGCAAAGAAATAGGTCTAAATAGTATAATTTTTAAGAAAAAAATATAAATTTTCTCGCCCTCCTCCACTGGGACTACAGGGGCCATGCACAAATTACGTAATGGTCATAGGGGGAGGGGGGTTACAAAACGTTACGTAGGGGGGAGGGGGTTTTCGACAGCGTTTGCATTTGTGTGAAACTAAGAAAATTTGGAATGAAAATAAGTGAAAAGATTTTTTTTTGGGGAGAGGGGTAGTGGTCTTGAAATCGTTACGTAATATTAGGGGAGTGGCGTGCCAAATCGTTACAAAACATTACATAGGGAGGGGGTCAAAAATTGGTAAAATCACCGTTACGTAATTTGTGCACGGCCCCACATCTGACTGTTCCTCCTTTTTGATTTCGAATCAAAGTGCAAAACCCGGGTTGGACGTTCGAAGGCCTCAACCCGTCCTATTTGCTTGATAAAGTTTCTACGGAAATATCTCAGTCGATTTCTCCGGCCGTGTATGAACGCTTTAGGTTAGGCATTTGCATGTATCTCAGTCCCCTGTAAACAGTGCGTAAGGACAATGGTTACAAAATGAAAAGCCGAAAAATATTTTTTTTACGATATCTTTCATCAGTTTGGTATTAAAGTCGAGCAAAAACAATTTTTATTCCAGTCCTAAAGGTATGAAAATGGAAAACATTAGAAAACAACAACTTGGAATGGATTTACTACGTGTAAGATGTAGTGACAACATTGCCCCATGCCCATCCTTTTCTGCCTAATGTGCTTTTCCGTTTGGCTGCTTGCCCCCCTAAGGATTTGCTTAGGAACCCTATAATGTTGTTATTAAAATTTCATAAAACTTTTTTTGCACACTTTTTTATCTATTATTTTATTTTATCTATTATTTCCAGGCTTGTCTAGCCAAAAGTAACGATCAGTGTGCGTGTCCAAATAATAAAAAATAAAACGAATGCGTATCAAACTAGGTTTACTGGTGGCACAATTGTATTTTTAAATAATTTTATTTTCACGAGTTGTTTTATGCAGAATAAAACATCCTTTCTGCAAAAATTTCTGTCAGAAAAAAACCTAACCTAAAAACTCCAATGTCCAATTGCACCGCAAATTCCTTAAAACTAGATTTGACTAAATCCTGATTTAATTTTGAATCCGGATTTAAGAAAATTTGTTTGCTCCAGGACAGATTTAGGTTTTTAAGTTTAAGACACTGGCAACACTGGAAGCTGCTGCCCAATTATTGTGAAAAAAAAATAATATGAGTTATTTTCACAGAATTCTTGTATTTTTTCATTTACATTTGCAACAGGCGACTTCTCGTATTATATTTCTTTCTTACAAATCCTTAAAAAACGAAAAAAATAAAAAAAAGCAATAAAAACAAAACTCAGGCGATTAACCTTTGCGCAAACATCTGTTTTTAACCGGTTTTTTTACTATCTTACAAAAATCAGCAAAAAAACTGCATTTTCACTAATAGGAAAATCACTTTAAATTATACCGTGGCGAAAATTACGACAGTTGCGAAAAATCCGTTTTTTTACATTTTCACAAGAAAAGCAAACCAACCCAACCCACTTTTCGTACTGATCCACAAAGACCAAAACATTTATGCCTTTCATTCGCTTTACACATCTAACAATCCCCTTAGACACCTTATTTTTTTATGAACATCAAATTATGACTACTTATTGTCACTCACTTGGATCATCACCCAAACTAAAATATCTGTCAACCTCTTAACTCACTCTTCACAATAACGGTATTGTTTTAAAGCCGTCAACAGTTTTAGTTTACAAAACTCGCCTTCTATACATACCGGATGTTTCAAGGGGGTGGTGCACCCTCTTTTTTTCCCACAAATTTGAAGATAGAGAATTGAAACTTTTGAATAACTTATTATGACAAATTTGACGTTTTCTGACAGATTACGTGACTTCCGGTCGCTTCTGGTATTACCGGAAATCGTCCTAACTTTTGATTTTTAATATAACACACTGTATATTTTAACATTTTTGGATTCCTGGGAACATTCTGCATTCAATAGCACACCATATGTTTTAACAGCTTTAAAAAAATAAGAAATAAATATATTTTTTTTTGATCTAGGTGGCCATGATGGACCAAAAATTAATATTTCGATTTAAATTAATTTAACAAAAACAAAAAACAACCAGTGAACGCTTTACGCTTAATTTGATCGCGTTTTTATATTTTAAAATGAACCACCTTCTAAACTATTAAAAACTTACAAATTATAAAATTTAAAAAGATAAATTAGAAAAAATTAAATATTTGTTTAATTACTGATTTATAAACTAAGCATTTTTTCTAATACAGTTAACTCATATCATTCTATTTGAAAATATGGAGTATTTTCATTTTAAAATTTAAAAACGCGATCAAATTAAGCGTAAAGCATTTACAGGGTGTTTTTCATTTTTGGTAAATTAATTGAAACCGAAATATTAATTTTTGGTCCATCATGGTCACCTAGATCAAAAAAAAATATATATTTTTTTTTAATGCTGATTAATTTTAATTTTTAGTGTACTGTTGAATGCAGAATGTTCCCAACAATTCAAATATGTAAAAATATACAGTGTGTTATATTTAAAAATCAAGCGACCAAAAGTCTATCTTTATATTTGTGGAAAAAAAGGGGGTGAACCACTCCCCTGAAATGGTATGTAGGAAACACGTAACGTATGTACGAGATACGTTTGATTGTTTGCTAAAAATTCCTACTATTTCTCTTATATCGACGTAAACAACATTAAAAGAAGGTATACCTCAACTTAATAAACCAAACGTGTTTGCATAGCTAACCAATATGTACGCGGTATAAGTTCGGTCGTTAATGTAAACCACAGACAATCTATTTCCTAAATTAACGGCTGGATCTACCAGAAATCAATATACGTATAATAAATAGGGTGATAGGTTTTGATGGGATTAATTGTTGAATTTTGATCTCTAGGCAGGTTCCCAGCACGGGTATTCTTGAAACGGGTGAGAACTTGTCGTGACAATATCTCCATCTCATTTTCACTCAAATTTCGGCGAGTAAATTTTTGGGTTTAGATTTCATTTTTAAGGAAGATTGCAATTGTAGATTGAGCCGGTATATAGGGTGGGCCACAAAAAATGAGACTTTTTCAATTGCCCATAACTTTAAAACCAATTTTTCAGCCCCCTGAAAGCTTTTTCTGTGCGCCACTGACACAAAAATATATCTTTTTTTTTTCAGATGCATTCTTCCTCAACACAAAAATGTATCGTATCGCTTGCAAAAATCGGTAAAAAATTAACAATTCAGGGTCTTTGTTCTTGGGGTATTTTTGCCATATTTTGCTAGGGATTGTTTAAGCTAAGTAAAATGAATTCTTTACTTTGGCTATAGGCGTATAGTTTGACATGGGTCCTTTATTGGCTGCGTGCACCATTTGTATAAATTCAATTTAAATATATCAATTGGACATTACAAATTCAACCTCAAATTTGACATATGATACATTTTTCATGTATAGGATGAACCTCTTTCATGCTTTTGCATTACAAATTATGTATTTGAAGCAATAAAAATTTTTTCCCTATTACTTATCGAAATGTTGAAGGTCATGCATATCTTTTATATCCTATGTAATAGGTAAGCACTTTTTTGACCGAAAAATATCTTAAAACTATGCAAACTAGGGGCGCGAGCGCCGCATTCAAAATTTAATTACTTTTAGCTTGTGCTTTGCAGCTGAGTTAGCTCAAATAGCTTTCTAGCTAATGCAATGTTTCCAGAACAATCAAGAGTCAATGCGCCTCGCGATAACGTAACTCACGTTAAACTTGTTTTAGTATTAGAGAGTTAAATTGGTATATAGATACTTAATTTTTACTCGTTAAATAATTATAAGTATCCTACCATATAACAATGAGATATTATAATGGACAAAGATAATAGACAGTTAAAGTAAATATTTCATGCCCGCTTTTTGACGGGTGCGATGACACAAAAGCTGACAGCAATCGATGCGTACGGAGTGATGAACGTATCGTTACGTCCATCCCAACGCACGCATCGATTGCTGTTAGCAGTTCTGGCATCGCACCCATTGCATAAACAACTCAAAAATGTAGTGTATTTTGGCTTTATTTCGAACGCGATACGTATACCGATACCGATGCGTTGAAATATTTACTTTAAGTGTCTAATAATGTAAAAATCAGGGTTGGCCCTGGGAAAGGCCAAATGTGAAAAATCTACTGCGCATGCCTGATTAAGCAATGGAACTTGGCACGCATACTGAGTGGACCCGTAAGCTTATTTTTGAGATATGTAGCCACCTAAAAGTCCGCTGCAGAGCACCTCTATTCTCTATTTGGCACAAATATTTACAGCTTCATGAACTAATCAAAAAGTTTTATGGAGACTGCCTCAATTCCCGTTATATAGAAACACTATATCATTAACGCCTAATGATAGAATTTTAATTTAGTTAATCAGGACAAGGACATCAAATCGTGAAGAAAAACCCGTTTTATAAGTTATATAAGGGTTAATTGCTTTAATATTGCATATTATACAGAGTGTTTCTTTTACAATGAAACAGATCCTCTTTTCGGTATTTGCAATGATTTTTTTTTGACCGAAACACGATTTTGGCTGTAATGGTTTTTTCAAGTATTTTTTTCTAAGCATGCAGGTTTTTTAGGGCTAAAATTTGCATATTTGACAATGAACAACGGGTTTTTTTTAATAAATTTCGGCATTGGTTTGCGTGTATTGGTAATGTGAAATATTATATGAAAGAATATAATAAAAATAACATTAATATAATTTTTGAACAAATAATTGCAGTATAACTTTTTAAAATTTCATTAGATATTTTCTTTCTGATTCCGAAAATACCTAATATGTTACCTTTATCTTTTACGATCTTTTGCCATTCTAAATTTTAAAAAACATACAGGATGTACCATTTAAAATGAAAATGTTAATGTCAAAATTTGATATTTGCGAATACAGCTTACACCTCGGCTTGCACAAAATTCTGCAACTTTTCTCTATAAAAGCTTTTTCCAGCTGTAGTAATAAGGGACTTGGAGGGTGGGGGTTGAAAATATGGTGAATCACCCTGTACCTATATCATAAAATTGATTATCCATATATACTATAATAATCGTACATTGCGAATATTTTGGTAATTTCTCGTTTATTGTAGGTACTCTAGATTCTAGTTAATTAAAACTTTAATTCAATTACAGAACGATGACGCTGTCGTCGGCATTTATGACGTTGGTTTTTGTAAAGCGCGAAGTAAAGAGGTTTAAAATAAAAAAATAAAAAAATAAGATAAGTCTATTAAAAGGAAGAACAATGTATCCACAGTCCAAGGAAAAATATTTAACTGTCGAGTTGATATCTAGATTCTTTTAAAACTTGGCAAAAGATTACCATTATTAAGCTCTATTAACTGACCCAACGTGGTCGCAAGTTATTTGGAAATCTCTTTCACCGCTCCAAAAAGTTATAGGATAGACTTCGAGAAAAAACAAAGAAGGGACAAAAAATACAATTGGAATGATTCCAACAATAATTTTGGTTATAATGTGATAGGAAAAGACAAAAGACGTGCTGTTGAAAAAGTTCCATTGCCGTATATATCGTTATACATGTAAAAACTACGCAGAGATAGATAGATAGAGAGATATTCAACGCTATTCCTATATGCAGGAAGCAGCTTGCATCTATCTAAATGAAGATGAATGCATAGCTAGCATATCAGCTGATATAAGTACAGTTTAGCTTCCATGTGTGTACGAATTATTTATTTTTTAATAAATTTAGTGGCGAAAAACCCAAAAAAGTAGTTTCAGTATATATACAAGGGCGGTCATACCTTTTTTTCGTGTTGAGTTAGATTAGTGCATATACGAGAAAAAAATACTTATTTATCTTTGATAAGAGAGCGAATCCTGCCGCGGATCTATAGATATGCTTATATGCGCCGGAGGGAAAAATTTGGAAAGAATTATATTAACAACGCCCTAATAAATGTTGCTGACAAAAAATTGCTTTAAATTATACTAAAATCGATATAATAAATGATGTTACAGCGCCGCAGGGCAAATTTGTGCAATTTAAACAGACAATTTCTTTAAAAAATTGATCTTTATCCCCACCTAAATCATAGATATCGTAAGTTTAGTTGGAATTAATTTGATAAATATGTTGTTTTTTTTCTATATATTTAAAGGGTATGGTTACAATCTTGTTCGGGAAAGGTGTTTAATACCGTCCTCGAGAAAGGCTTTTTGAAATAAATACATAGTCAAGTACGTCTGATGAGCGTTCTCTTACAGAAGAAAGGACAGTGTCTCCTCAAGTAACACTACTGTTAAATTTGTGTTTTTCTTTAACAGTGATTAGGTCTATTATGACGAGGGAAACAATGGAACTGGCGAGAAACACCGTTGGCAGACGTTTGAAATACAATGGAATCCAATTAATACAAACGGACTCCGTTACAATCTAAACGATCTGCTACCTACCACTAAAATACAAAATTTAGTGTGCCTACTGACTAATAGTTTACTTTCTGTAGCAGAAATAAACCACTACGCGCAATGTGCAATAAAAGCAACCAACCCAGCCTTTTAAAAATATTTTTTTTATACATTCATCAAAAAACATGATTTTAATAACTGTCTGCAGATAACTAAAGCATGACTTTTTTGGTTACCGATGCAAAAAAACTTTTTTTTTGATCACGGGTGCAAAAAAATATTTCTGTCCGTTTTTTACCCAAAATTAAAGAGAAATAATAAACCTTCATACAAGTTCATATTTTTAAAAAACATTCATATTTTTCCTAATGGAGATTAACTGAGGGATTTTTTTAGTTTCTCCTGCCGATTTTTTGGTTGTGTCAGCAGCACTTTTTTTTAAAGATTTATTGCGTTTACTGACTATTTAATTTTTTTAGCAGTCAAACCCCAGCCGTTGTTACTTCAGCTTGATTCCGACTCGTAACAAGGTCTGAAGTTTGGTTGTTCTTTAATATTCCCATATAAGAGCAAACCGCCTATTGTACTAGTCAAAAAAAACATTCCTCAATTGTATGTCTACTGATAGGTTTAATTTATCAGTTATGTCTATTTAATTTTATATGGGATATTATTACTGATTGTAGTTTAGTGATGGTAAAAAATGTCGAAGATTCAAGAAAATGGGCTAAAAAAAGACACCAATAACTACTTAATATCCCGGTGGGTAAGCAAGTACAGTGAAAATGAACTTTTTTGTAATGTTTGTGCAAAGTGGTTCACATTACCAGGGGATTTTTCAGTATACAGCACACACATTGATGGGGAAAAACATAAAAAAAAATTGTTCGGCAAAGCTTTCATCACATACCATACATCCGACATCAGAGTCGGAGAAGGCAGGGAGTTCTTTGCTAACATTAATAAGCAACAAAGATGCATCAGTTAGAGCTGAAGTATTATGGGCGCTTAAGGTTGTAGCATTAAATTTTCCAGCAAAGACGGTGTCTGGAATAGCTAATTTGTTTAAGCAAATGTTTCCAACTGAGAATGCTGTACCGGAACAATTTTCTCCTAGTCCTAAAATAGTAAGTTACCTCATTATAGATGCTCTAGCTCCCTACTTTAGAAACGAAATGCTTGAAGAGGCAAGAAGTTCATATTATTCTCTCCAATATGACGAGACTACCAATAATGACGGTAAGAAGGAGCTACAAATAAGACTGCGGTTTTAGTTCAAAAAAATGTGTCAAGTAGTGACGTTTTACTTAGAAACCTTTTTTTTTAAGGGGCATGCCACTGCAGAAGATCTTAAAAATGCAATTTTAAAAGCAATAGATAATGCGAATTTGCCACTGGCTAAACTCGTTTTTATCACAAGCGATGGTACGAATGTAAGTAAAAAGACATTACGTCTCTTAAATGAGTATATGAGAGGTAAAAACCTAATAAATATGGGATCATGTACTATTCATACCATCCATAATAGTTTTTTAAAGGGACTGAAAAAGTTAGGAGAAGATTCCCCCAATATAATTATAGCAATATATCACTTTTTTGATGGTTGGCCTTCACGATGAGAAGACTATAATGTAATTCAACATAAAAAGAAAATCCCAGAGCATAAATGCCTAAAACAGGTAAATAGTCGTTGGCTAACGTTACGTCCAGCAAATGAAAGGATTCTGGAGCAGTAGTACGCTCTAATTAAATACTTCCTTATATTTATACCTCTCCGATTCGATCAATTAACGAAAAATTCTAATTACACTAAAATTTTTGACTTACTTAACCAAAAAACTGTGAAATGTGAACTATTGTTTTTGTTGTCAAGCATAACTCTTTACAAAATATACATCCATATCCCAAACAGAAGAACCTTTAATTCATAAAGTTATTTAGAATTAAAAGAACTTGTTCTTTCATTCAAGCATTTAAATTAAACCCTTCAAATAACCCTTTTAAAAACAACAATTTAAATCCATCAAAAGATTTGTATTTTGAGAAAGAATTACAAAAACATCAAATATCTAAGGTGTCTTGATCCTTGCAGTAGGAAGTCATCATCTACATCTAAAAATCTGATAAATATTTTAAATTAACTCCCATTGGGTCTCAAATTGTGTGGTGGATGAATGGAAGTTACATCAGCTGAAAGATGAGCCACCAGCAAAAAATACTATATTATGTAGGGTTGATACATATTGAAATCATTACTTTGAAAAAAAAATAATTTAGGCGAAGTAAAGTACCCTTTACTTAACATTTTACTTAAAGCAGGATTAAGCATTCACCATGGCAGCGCAGATGTGAAAAGAGGGTTTTCCCTTTCCAATAAAGTTATGGGAGAGCTTCGTACGGATATGAAGGAGAGAGTGCTTAATGCTCGTCTCATAATTTATGATGCATTAAAAATCTACAAAAACCAGCCAGAACTCGTTAATATTACAAAAAATTGAATTGCGATGGCACGAATTACTTATAAAAATTACAACGTCTATTTGGAAGAAGAAAGAAAACGAAAAAAATACAAAGAAGATGAAGAAGATGCATTATAAAAACTGTTACAAGAAGAAAAACTAAAAAAGAGGAGGCAAGTAAAAATAAAGAAGAGGTACACAGCAGTTGGAAGTGGAGTTAAAAAAGAAAAAAGAGGATGCCAAACTTCAAGCGACTGTATCGGATAGACTTATTACTGAAGCATCTGATAGACTTAAGACTGCTTTAAAAAAGGGTGACATAACAGAAGCAAAAGTGGCCCAATCCATGATAGAAGGAATTTTATCATCAAAAAAAGATCTTCAAATTAAAGAAACAGAAGTTGATGAGCTACAAAGTCAAATAGGTAAAAGGCAAAAAAGCTTAATTACTAATTTTTTTGCCAAGAAACTAAGAAAAGAGTGAGAGAGAATTAGGTTTGTTTATTTGTTCCTAAAAATGTGTTCCTAAAAAGGTAATGTTAATAAATATTTGTAGGCCATATCCCATCCAGGCCAAATTCCACTTTTTTCTGCTAGGTAGATATCTCTGATAAATTTTTTTGATTTTTTTAAAGAAAATGTTGAGTTTTGCTTAACCGGCCTGTTTGGTAGGGGATCGTCAAAAAAAATCTTGTAATAAAGAATTTTGATCAGAAAAATCTTCATATTTTCCTCATATTTTTGAAAAATATTTTCATATTTCTTCATATTTTTCAAAAAAAAAATCATATTTTCATATTATTTTCATCCTTATCTGTTGGGGTCTCTGAGATTACAATTTTTTTTAGTGTATCGGTACAGCGGATTCCAAGGTAAAAAGGTAAAATCCTGAAAGTCTTGGACATGTATTAATTTTTTTTGGAACCGGCTATTCCGGTAAAGAAGTTAATGAAACCGTGCTGTATAGTTGAATCAGATAGGTCTCATTTAATTGGACGTCGGTTAACCATTCCATCATAAGGGACCCAAATATTTTAAATGAAACATGTTGTAGCCTTTTTGAAAACTTTTAATATTATTAAGTGATTCCCTCGAAGAAAGCTACAAAAGGTGGTATTTATTTAAAATTTCTACCTTTAGCAGAACTGACGTTATAGGGTGGCCTCTCAGCTTCACGGTTAAGCTAGGGGGGTCGCGTTTTCTTGAAAACGGCTACAGCCACAAAATTAATTTAAACGTAAAAAATAGCTACAAAAAGGCTACAAAATTTAGTATTGAAAATATTTGGACTTCTTATGATGGTCCCTCCAGGTTAACCGACGTTTTGATTGGAATTAGAGAAGTGTTTCTAGCCTTGCTATTGGTTGGAATTAAGCAGTGCTCTCTTTCTCTAAATTTTAAGCTTGGTTGAGCCTAGAATAGAGGCAACATTCGGATTATTGTAAATGCAAAAATTCATGTCCAGGATTTTAGTGGTTTATTTTGCATCATAAGTATCCCGGCAAAATTCGATTAGCATGCGATTCAGAAAAAAAGTAAAAATATAGTAGGAAAGAAAAACGTTTTATAATAGTAGTTTTCACAACTAGTGGCTAAAATAGTGCTTTTTGTTACAAGCGTTGGTTTAAATAATGATCGCAGCGAAGTATTTAAAAACGCGAGTAAAAAAAGCACAGTTTAGCAGCGAGTTGTTAATACTATTTTTTTTTAATACCTAATAAAAAATTCAAGAAAAACAGGAAAATACTTTTAAAAATCTCGAACGAAGAGCACTTTTCCTAACACACCATCTTAACACTATAAATCAAGGGGGCTCGTAAATGAAATAACAATGGTTTTCATAGCGTGACGTTCAATGTTGCGACATTTTAATCTTTGACAGTTTGATATACTTAGTAAAAACTGGCGGAACTAGCGTAATTTTTATGCAAGAATAATACTTGGTTGGGTCTAGGTTGTTTGTCCTAGGTTTAGTCGAAGTTCTAGGGAAAAGATGGCAACTTTCAACTTTTATGACTAAAATTACTTTAATTACTAAAATTAGTTGCTGAGTGTTTTGTAGGTTCCAAAAAAAAATTGTGTCAATTAAACTTTTTTCATTCATATTTTTGAAAAAGTGAGGTTAAATGCACTTATACATAGACAAGTATGAACAGTGTGCAATTTTTAAGACTAAAACTATAACAAAATCAAATACATACTAATCAAGTGACTAATCCTATGCCTTGTATGAACGATCCTTAACTATAAAGAAAACCAACAAACTAATGTGTCTCATGTACCCTCTGTATATATTAGTATTCAAAATGTATGCGATTTCAAAGGAGCCGAAAGGTATTTGTGTGCGTAATTTTTTGTTTTTAGGTATTATATTCTTTCTTTTTTGCTTTTTTTAAGGCAAGGCGGCTAAGAGGCCCCCAATATGTCGTGCCCCCCCCTCACGGCGGAGGCGGCGGGGGCGTTTGAAACGCCCCTGATTTGAATCTTAAAAACAGTTCGTTTACTTAAACAGATAAACCGCACATGAAAAATTAACAAAGCCATAGTATAGTATAGTTCTTTATTGCCAAGTTATTTACACATATATAAAATGCATATATACAGGTATCGTCATCTTCATTATACAGTTAAAGGCACTAATGTAATAATCGATAGAGCAAGTCTACATTAGTTAGACCTTGTCATGCTACTACAAATTAATTTTTAGGTAAGTAAAATAAAATAATAATTATTTTAAAAGACTTATATATGTTTTCCTTTTTGGGCATACAGTAATCAAATGTACAGGCGATTTTTCCCAAACAAACATAAAAACATTAACAGTGTGATTTACTAAGATTTAAAATAGTACCCCCCCCCCACAGATCTAAATAGTTACACCTGGGGGGGTTACTAAATTTTAAAACCAATTTTCAAAAAACACTTACCCATACAGAAAAGACACAAAGTTATTGATTATTTTGTATTGTTATTGTAAAATATCACTGAAAAATTGCTTTTTTTCTCAAAATACACCATATTTTATGAGAAAATGCCCTAAAAATATTTTTTTGACAGGTTTCAAAATGCAAATGGTGAATACGTTTGGTGTGGTTTAAATTTATAGCCCCCAGAAAAGATTGTTTTGTGGCAATTGGTAACAAGTTCGTTTATTATTTCCCTAAGTAACCGTTTTTACGAGAATTAATTTATCTTATTTAAGATCCCAAGTTGTTCATTAACCAATAAAACACCTCAGACACACACACACACACAATTTTGTCCAGAAAAACATCATATTTTGAACCCGTTTTCAGCACAAAAAATATATATAAGAGGGCACGACGAGGCAAAACCAACATAAGGGAAGGTATCTGATTATGCACGAAAAATATACCAAACAAAAAAACCCAAAACAACTATATTAATTTATTTATAAACTGAAAGCCCACTCATTTCAAAACTGTAGCTTTCGTCAGTAGAGGTTGGTGCAAGCAGAGGTAAGAGATCCGAACTCGCTGTTAGTGATTTAAACGCAGCTAATATTTTGAAACTGACATTTCGACAGTGACAGAAATGTAAAGAAAACTTGCATTTTAGTTTTTTAATACATTTCATAGGTAAAAACACCTTTTAAATAAATACAAAATTAATCCACTCTTTATTTTATTCTTACCCATCTAAATCATTGTCTGACCAAGTATTAATTGAAAAAATTAATTAACAAGGGTAAGTTTTAATTAGAGTGACATATAACCCCAATTTTAATTTGTTCGACAAGGAGGGTTGGTTTAAAATGCTTAAAACCAAAAATTTCACTTAAACCTACGACCGTTCTAAAATAGGCTAAACCCTTTTAGTAAATCTCAGCGTAAAAGTGTAAATAACATTTTTTGTACATACACGATAAAAAGAAAACAACCATATACCAGCAAATATTTTTTTTTTCTGTGTAGAATTAAGTTGCATTAAAGTGAGCTGGGTCCTGTTTGATTGACGTTTAAGCACTTCGTGACAGTTTCCGGAGACCTTCTGTCACATAATTATTTGAGTAGGTCGAAACTTGTTAGAACAAAACAGGCCAAGCAGTTTGCGTAGTGTTGCCGGAGCTCTGCTCTAAAGCTGATCCTAGGCACGAGGGAGCTGTTGTGGTGATTTTCGCCGCGCGTCGTATTGTATTGCAATTTTTAAGACTAAAACTATAACAAAACCAAATACTAATCAAGAGACTAATCCTATGCCTTGTATGAACGAACCTTAACTATAAAGAAAACCAACACTAATGGGTCTCGTACCCTCTGTATATAATGTTTAACAATTTATAGCTAATCCACGTCAGCACAGAATAAGCCTTTATTTAAACAATTGCTCAAAACTGATGGTATTTGCTTATAACTTTATAACTTTTTAAGTAGCCGAACACACCGAAGCACACCGAACTAATGTGACCAATTGAAAATTAAACCTTTAGTTAAAATAAGAAACCTGTGGAACGATTTTGTTTTACATCAGTGACTATATCATGTAAACGGAATTTACAAAGGTATGGTGGTAGTTATGAAGACTCCCTTTGTGTAACAAACTGCGACATGAACACGCCAAGTTTAACTGCCAGAATTGGGGACAAACATTAAACAACGTTTTGCTAATTAGGGAATACTCCAAGATTGGGGAAATGCCAACGTCAGATATACTTACCGCGTTAGTTCATTCAATAAATCACAAAATTCCGTTCGTTTATTTAAAATCGCGGAAACCGTGCGCTTTTTTTTTTGGGTTCGTTTATTCATCAAGCGAGCAAACTAGCCCAGCAAACACAAATTGTCGACATTGAATCGGGCCAATGTCGACAACGTCGGCAGTGTGTCGGCATCGGCGACTACACGCTGGCCCGATATTGGACAGATTGCGATTTTCAGTTTTCGGTCAATAATCGGCAACTGACGGAGGTCCACATTACTACAGTCGACTTTATGCCGACACCACTTTAGGACCGACGATGCTCCGATTGGAACTTTGTTAAATCGGTCGAAAATCGGCAGCTGACGATGGCCCGATTTACTATAGTCGACTTTATGCCGAAGCCCACTTTATTTGCTTTAGGGCCGACGACGGTCCGATTGGAACTTTGTTTAATCGGACGAGAATCGGCAACTGACGATGGCCCGATTTACTATACTCGACATTATGCTAACGCAAACCTTATCTACTTTAGGGCCGATGATGGTCCGATTGAAACTTTGTTTAATCGGTCGAGAATCGGCAACTGACGATGGCCCAATTTACTATAGTCGACATTATGCCAACGTAAACCTTATCTGCTTTAGGGCCGATGATGGTCGGATTGGAACTTTGTTTAATCGGACGAGAATCGGCAACTGACGATGGCCCAATTTACTATAGTCGACATTATGCCAACGCAAACCTTATCTGCTTTAGGGCCGATGATGGTCGGATTGGAACTTTATTTCATTGGTCGAGAATCGGCAACAGACGACAGTCCGATTTACTCTAGTCGACTTTATGCCGAAACGCACTCTATCTGCTTTAGGACCGACGATGGCCTGATCAGATTTTTGTTCGATTAGTCGATAACCGGCAACAGATGATGGTACATCACAATAAAATTTTTAAACTGCTTAATAGTTTCTTCCTAGTATGTAGAGATGGCGCTAATGTTCCCTGTACAGTGGAAGATAATATTATATATATAATGAGCAAAGATATTTCAAAACTAGAATGCGGACTTGACAAGATGGTGGTACTTCTCTACAAGAATCACCTCTTCCGCCACTTAAACCACCCCGACTGATTACGGACCTGCATTATCGAAACTTTGTAGTTTGCCAATGTCGGATCGTGTCAAGCAACCATCGACGGACCTTTGTCAATCACCGATGTCGGTCCGCTTTGAGAGGCCGATGTGGGACCACCGACGCTTTAGGAAACCAATGTCGGACTTGAATAGTTTACCGATGTCGGGCCGCGACCAGCTTGCCTACGTTAGACCGACGAAATTAAGCAGCTATATGGGCGGATGGTCGGTACCATGTTGTTAAACCATATCGGACCTTAATCGTACGGCGACCGTATGCGGATGTCACCAAAAAGTAAAATTTACCATTGGTCCGCCGGCGGGCTACAGTCTAACGTTGCGTCGGCAAACATACATTGTGCTTAGCGGACAAAAAATACTGCTGTTCCGATGTCGTAAAGCGACGTCATGCCGATGACGGCAAATTCAGCAATCGACATCGGGCCGACGAGGGCCCGAGGGAACCGTGTTTGCTGGGAAGCTACTCTTTTTAGTCCAATCTTTTTTGGATTTTTCCACTCTCAAGAAAGGACCTTTTTGTTCTATTTTCCGAGCCCTTGATCCTTTTCCGGTCCCATTTTTGGCCAAGCTGGCTATGACTTTTTGTTGAGAGCTTTTAGCTTTTGATTTTTTTTGGCAGTTTTGACACTTCTTAAAAAGCTCTTTTAAGTTTGTTTCAAAAATGGACTCAGATCCATGAGTTGAATCCGGAGAAAATAATAGAAGCTGCTTAAAGAGTCGCTTTCGATTTGCTGCCTGAAAAATCTAAAGAGCACTACAAGCGAAATTTTGATGCGTTTATAAACTGGTGCAAATTAAAAGTTATATTGCACTGAAAAAATATCGTACATAGTATTAATAACAGGCGTTTATTAATTTTTTATAGATAATTGTACATCAATAACACGTAAATGTTACAAAAATCGGAGAAAAGTTATAAAAATTGTCATATACAGTAATGAAATTAATAAACGGAAGTTACGAAATCAATGAAAAATGTTTCTTGACATTTTATAGAGAATTGTTATTAATAGTATGTACAGGTTATGGCGATAATAAAAGAGCATATGAATTAACTAAAACATGTTAACGATTTTAATCAAGCCTTAAATAAATTTAATAAATGGCGATCATTGACTGTCGTTTAAAAGTTGTTATGGAATGTATGTACAAGTTTATGAAAATTATGAACCGGGCATATAAAATACATAAACATGGTTATAAAATTTATGTACGTAACAGTTTTTTACTAAATTCATTCTTAGGTGTAACTAAAAGCTATGAAAACATGTCTCCTAATCCTTGATTTCATAACACCGTTCACAAAAATCATTCTCTTTATATTGTAACAACGTATTGTTGAAACTGTGTCTTGCAGCAATAAAATCAATAACTCGTTTTGGCTATAAAATTTATGTAAACTTGATTGTGATATTAATAAAACTTTACATCGGAGCAAAAATCATATACAAAATACATTGGCTCAATGTATTTTTTTATAGGAAACGGTGCCTTTTTTGGTTCAGTGTGGTGGCATATTTTTCGGAAAAATCGACCACACATTTTTAATGCTCAAAGTAAGTATACTATAAATATAGGTAAATAAAGGACAAATCATGAGTTATTATTTATTTAATTACGTGACGTCAAGTTTACCTTGATGTTACTTGTAAGAGATATACATATTATGTAATAGTTATTTACCTAACAAGTGCGGAAAGTGATACTTTACGGCACGTGACGGCAGTTGACCGAACGACGCGGAGCAGAGTTCGATCAAGCCGTCAAGGGCGGTAAAGGCAAGAGCTAATTACAAGATTTTACCTATGAGCCTATAAAACTTCAAAAAATCATTTTAAAACTATAAAAATTTATATTATGTGTTCCGCACTAATATTTAAGGTAAACTAAATCAGTTATGTAAAAATTTCCATTTTAATATAATTTTGATGTAAAATAGCGCCAAATAATACGAAATTCTTATAACTATTTTACATTACAGCAAGCTAGTATAGAAACTTCGATTTTATTAAGCTTTTTAGATAAAACAACGAAAAAGTTTAATAAATTCTCATGATTTTACTTTACAACACGCCGCGCTCTTGACTAACACTATATAGCACGGCTGTAATGTAAAATTAAAAGAATTTCATATTATTTGGCGTTATTTTATATAAAAATTATATTTATATTGAAATTTTTATAGTTTTACTAAGATCATAAGAATTTAGTATCATTATTTATTATAATAAAAAATCGTACTAAATCAAAGATTCTATATAGTTAAACTTTACAGCACAGCGTGCTGTAACGTAAAATTATAAGAATATATTTATATTTATATACATATTATTTGGGTGGACTATTTTACATAAAAATTGTATTTATATTGAATTTTAGTATAGTTTTACATTACCGCACGTCGTGCGGTAAAGTCGGCGTGCGGTAAAGTAAGATCATAAGAATTTAGTATAATTATTTTTAAAAATATAAAATCGTACTAAGTCGAAGATTCTATATAGATAAACTTTACAGCACTTCGTGCTGTAATGTAAAATTATAAGAATTTCATGTTATTTGGCGTTATTTTACATAAAAATTCTATTTAAATTGAATTTTTGTAAAATTTTAATTTACCGCACGTCGTGCGGTAAAGTAAGATCCTAATAATTTAGTATAATTATTTTTAATAATAAAAAATCGTAGTAAATCCAAGATTCTATATAGTTAAACTTTACAGAACTTCGTGCTGTAAAGTAGAAATAATAAGAATTTCATATTATTTGTCGTTATTTTACATAAAAATTATATTTAAATTGAAATGTTTATAGTTTTACTTTACCGCACGGCGTGCGGTAATGTAAAATCATGCAAATTTATTGACCATTTAAGTGAATGGGATGCTGGTGGGGCAAAAGATCTGCAGTGTGAAGTAAAATCACTTTATTTGGTTTTGGGATGTATTTCGTTATATTTAATATTGTTTCATCTTGAGTGCAAATTTGACAAAAATTACGCGTTTTTTCTTAACAGGCAGTTTGGCTATCTGGCTTTTAAAAAAGCAAGCGGCATGCGGTGAAGTTACCTTACGGCACCGCGCCTTGTAAAGTGCCATACGCACGCGACTAGGTAAACAAATTTACCCTAATTTTACCTTTAGATTTACTTTCTAATTACTACTTGCCGTGTATTATTTACGTTATTTTAATTACATCTTATTTACGAAAAAAATAGGGAACTTAGCTAGAATTTATGTAACAAAGTAATCATGTGTTATAACTTTTACGTAATATTTACGTAACGGTGTTGGCTGGATTGATCTGAAATCAATTATATTCATAAAAATATTATCCAGAGGGCACTTCAGTCGTAGTCGCTTCGGCGACGGTGCGGAAACGTTGCAAAATTGTTTCTTGGGAAATTAATACAAAATGTAAAAACCCATTCTAATAAAATTCGGCGTTTCAATTTTGCCATCCCATCGAGTACTTCTTTGACAGGTATATCAATGTCGTAATTGGTGTAAAGACCAGCCAAACCATTGAGCCGGGTATTTTCAATAGTATTTCGTAATTTTTAAGATATTTTAGCTTTCAAAAGATCTTTCTGATATTGCGGTGGTTATTGCTAAAGTTATGAATATTTGCACCAGTTTTTTGATTGATTTGTAAATATTTCAATATTACAGTCGATATAACTTTGTAAAATATCTTGTTTTATACCAACGGTAGATTCTTGTCCTTGCGATTCTTACAGAGAGAGATCTTGTTTTATATTATGATTTTAATTTTTTTATTCTAAAAGGTACTGCTTGCAAAATCATTTCGGTGCTGAAGTTTTGGATAAAACTATTTTGATTATAAAAACAATGGATATCCAAATAATATTTCAAAACCTTGTAAAATATATTTTTTTTGGGCTTGGGCCCCCTAAGAAGGTATTTATTTTGATTATTCTGCATTCTGCAAACTATTTTCTAAAAAAGTTCTCACTCCAACTTCCGTAGTTGGTGGGGTTGGGAGGTGATAGTTTAGTGTTCTCAAAAATAGCAACTAATTATTCATGCACAGATAAAGTTATAGAAAGTGCATTGCACATAAAAGTAGATTTAAACAGATGTAAAAACTTACAAGTAGCGTGCTTGCATCTACTCCCAATACAAAGGTATAGGTAAATAGGCATAAAAACTCACAGAAATAAAGTACTTGCATCCACTCCCAATCTTTGCATATTACGCCTCATTTTTATTCAGGCGCCATGCTCCAGAAAATTCCTTTAAAAATGCCAAAAAGAAATAAAATTTCACATTCCGTGAATTTACTATGGAATATGCATTGGCCCTTGTTCCAATCAATAAACGATTTAACCTGAGAAGGTGGAAAATCGATTTTCTTTTTTAATAGTTTTATCATGCAATATAATTTTAATACCGTAAAGGCGCATTTACACAGACAAACTTTCTTTTGATGTTGAAATGTCGACAAACATTTACACGAGCCTCTTGAGCAAAATGTTCAAAAAAAAGTTCGAGCAAAATCTCGTACAAAAAGACTCACGGAAATTTTGGAGAGAATGTTAAGCAAAATTTGTTTGAAGAAATGTTGGTATAGAAATTTCTTACAAATTTAAATTTTATAGTTTTATGGGAATTCATTGAACTTAACTGAAAATAGAAAGACTAAGTTTTAAAACAAGGTATTTTTAATTAAGTGCTTTCCGACGGAAAAACGATTTGATGTCGAAATTCACATTTTACCTCATAAGCAACTTCGATTGACCTGATTTTTATAGGGGATATGCCAGTATACTTGTAACTTTTTTGGGGTTGTAAAAAAACG
The DNA here is from genome assembly GCA_963921995.1 of Oxystoma pomonae. Taxonomy (NCBI): domain Eukaryota; kingdom Metazoa; phylum Arthropoda; class Insecta; order Coleoptera; family Brentidae; genus Oxystoma; species Oxystoma pomonae. The sequence goes on along the minus strand of OY998166.1, from coordinate 83,400,047 downwards.
AGAATAAAAAATATTTGGCACTTATTTATTGCTGTTGCCTGTAAAATGTAATGATAAAAATTTACGTTTAAAAGAATATCTCTTTATTTTACTTCCTAGTGTAAAACACAATACAATAATAATTAAGTCAAATTAAAAAACCTATATACATTTTATTAAATCTCAAATATATGAACAAAAGCACGTTCGGTCTAAATAATACCCGTTTATTAACCACTTTTACAATCCTACGATCCCGACCCTTGCCTAAAAAAATATAATTTAGCAGTAATAGACTAGACTTCTGAATCGGAATTTTGCTCCTTTGCATATTGTTTGTTCAGTGTCAGTAATCGACCTTGATTATTACATTAAATTGACAGTAAATATCTATCTTCATCATTTTCATAAACCTTTTGCTTTTTTAAGCAACCGTTGGGACCTTAAACTAAGTAGGTAAATCTGGTGTGAGGAATTAAAAAAAAAACAATGAAAGCTAAGAGTAAAGTAAAGTTACAAAAATATGTTTAAAAAAAATCCCCTCCCCACCACTCCTCATAAACGTGACGCGCGGATTACCGCTTAAATGTGCAATTTTTGAGTTTTTTGCCGATACTTGAAAAACTCAAAATTTTTTTGGAAAAGAAATATTTTCCTGGGTTGTTTTTTGAATTTAGGAAAAAACCTTTGGAAAAAAACTCCCAAGAAAATCCCAAAAAAACCCCTGGGCAAAAATAATGTTTCGCTTGCCGTCGGCTTTTTTTCACAAAAATTTAAAATAAAAGATGGTGTTCCATTTTTTTTTAAGAATTGAGATCACTGATCACTGATGTGAAATTTTATTTATTCTCATCTTTAAAAATATGTTTCCAAAACAGATAGCAATAATTTGCTCAAAAATTGACCCGAACAAAATGTTCAAAGAAAAGCTCACAAAAATGTTCACGCAAAAAATTTTAGATCTTTTGCACGAGCTTTTGTTTGAGCATGTTCGTCTGTGTAATTGCGCCTTAAGGCTTTTTAAAGTTTAAATTAGTAATACTTCCATAAATGGATACTAAAACGCCATTGAATTGGAATTCTAAACGCAAATTTAAAGCAGATGAGGAGGGGGGGGGAAAGCTAGGCTTGAATGTTGTGCAAAAACTTGTTAATTGTTACTTAGTTAGCTAATGAGCTTACTTACAGCTGACTGGGTTGATTCAAGTGCCAAAAGCTTAGTTAAACGGAGGTAAACAAAGAACGGCGTTATTTTCAACATTCATCAAGGAGCTGCGCTTAAAGCTTCACTGAAAAGTTGCTAATGACGTTCGCATACCGAGAGGACTAAAAAACGGAAAATTCGACTTGAAACAAAAGGTCAACAGACCGTTAAAATGTCTTAATTTCCTCTTTGTTTATGAATAATAAACGGGTTAAAAAACAAAAGATCAAAAGATCTTGGTTGGAAATAACGAAAAAAAAACTTGGATGAGTATCCCACAAGGAACACACAAAAGATCAAAGCGAAAAGAGAAATGAATAAACGATGTTTCGCCCTGGGTAACCAGCGTGGGCTCATCAGTAGTTTCACTGGTCACCATCCACTATACATCATTAAACACCATCATACACTTAGATTTCCAACCTTGAACCACTCACAAATAGGCATCGTTCCGCACTGGTACTTACTTATCTAAGTTACCTAATACGAATTCGTCCTGGCGTGTTAATATTTCCAGTAGGATTATGCTCCTAAGGCAATTAAAACAAAGAAGAAGTTAAAAAACCTCCAAATCAGTTACTACTAACCGAAAAGAAATTAAAAAACCAAAGATCTTCGGTGGAAATAACGAAAATTCAAACTTGGATCAAAGCGAAAAGAGATCTTTTGTGTGTTCCTTGTGGGGTACTCATCCAAGTTTGAATTTTCGTTATTTCCACCCAAGATCTTTTGATCTTTTGTTTTTTAGTTTCTTTTCGGTTGAAGTAACTGATTTGGAGGTTTTTTAACTTCTTCTTTGTTTTAATTGCCTTAGGAGCATAATCCTACTGGAAATATTAACACGCCAGGACGAATTCGTATTAGGTAACTTAGATAAGTAAGTACCAGTGCGGAACGATGCCTATTTGTGAGTGGTTCAAGGTTGGAAATCTAAGTGTATGATGGTGTTTAATGATGCATAGTGGAGGGTGACCAGTGAAACTACTGATGAGCCCACGCTGGTTACCCAGGGCGAAACATCGTTTATTCATTTCTCTTTTCGCTTTGATTTTTTGTGTGTTCCTTGTGGGATACTCATCCAAGTTTGAATTTTCGTTATTTCCACCCAAGATCTTTTGATCTTTTGTTTTTTAGTTTCTTTTAGGTTGAAGTAACTCATTTGGAGGATTTTTAACTTCTTCTTAATAAACGGGTTGTTATTTTTATTTATCAATGTTACATTAAAAAGAATCTTCATTTTGATAAATGATGATCTGGTCAGTTCCTTTCTTACACGTCCTACTTGCATGTTGTCCCAGTTCCCATTGAGCTGTTAAAGCAAGCCCTGCCAAGGGCAGGTAAGATCTTATTACTTTGATAAGTTTCTATGAGATTTTGGAAGACTTTGGTTATAATATTTTATAAGATATCATCACTCAAAAAAATTTTAGTTAGTTAATAAGTAACTATAGTACAGCTTTTTTACTTAGTTTTCAGGTGGCCGAAAAACGGAGTTTTTATAAGATTTGTCTGTTTCAAAGGCCTTAGCTATGTAGTAAATAAGATCATAAAAGAATGGTAAATTTATTATAGAAACTTATAAAATATTATGGGCCTGTTAGATTATAAAATATAAAAAAATATAGTTTTTTTTTTAAAGATGAACAAATGAAAGCATACAGGCCGCTTCAAGCTACTACGAACATAGGGGGAATCAAGTCCAATTTACTCTCCGTGCCGTACGACCGAGGTGGATTCGAAGCACGCTGCAGTGTTATCTTTTGGAAATTCATTCTGTTTTTATTATTTTGTTTTATTTCTGCCTTGCTCGAGAAACAGATGGGTAAGTTCTTAATTGAAATAATACATTTTTAAAACTAAAAATGGATGTCTACCAAGTTGCCGAAAAAGTGCAGATGGTCAAATCGTCATAACCCAACACACGTTCGATATTGGTCGAGGGAAAAGTTTTTTTTTTGACGTAAGAACACAGTATCCCCAAAAACTAAATGTTTGGGGGGGTATTGTAGGGGAACACGTAATTGTGCCATTTTTTATTAACGGCAATTGCAATTTGAATGGTCCTAGATACTTGGATCTACTGCAGCAGCACATTATTCCAACTGCTAGGCAGTTGTTAGGTGTAAGATTTGGTGAAACATGGTTTCAACAAGATGGTTGTTCCGCTCACAATGTTGGCCTTGTTAGGGAATATCTTGATAATGTATTTCCTAATTGGGTTATAAGTACACGGGGAACTATTTTATGGCCAGCTCGATCTCCCGATCTTGCTCCTAATGACTTCTATCTGTTGTTTGAAGAAGCTTTTCAAATTATCACCCCTAACATGCTTGGAAACGTTAGAAGGGGTTTTTATAGTAGGCTCGGAACTTGTCTAGCCGAGCAAGGAGGACTTTTCGAACATTTGCTTTAATTTTTTTTTGACTGGGAGAATCTTTTTGGTTTTTAGAATGTATTATTTTATTTTGAGAACTTGCTTTTATTTTGTTTCTCCTTATTATTTTGTAACACGTCGTCACTGATAAATCTGAGCAGTTGACAATAAAACGCTCTTATTTATCAGTGACAAAAAATAAGAAAATGATGTTATAAAAATTTGCGTATTTATTGACCAAATTCCGGTTTCATTGACTACGCTCCACACAGCACCGTGGTTAGAGGCGTACTAAATACAAGGCGGCGAACGGCAGCGAATGGCGATCGGAAGCCTGAGTGTTGGTTGCTTTACTGATAGGCGTGCGGTGTCTCTGCATGTACGTACACTGGCAAATTAGACTTCTTCCGCCCTATGTTCGCAGTAGCTTGAAGCGGTCTGTATAACATTTTTTGTCTGACTTTTATCAGTTTTAGGTTTATTAAAGTTTGTAAAAATTTATGAGTGTCTTACATAAGCACATTTTTTATGAGATTAATAAAATTGGGTTGGTAAAAACACAATTTTTTATAAGTCTTCTTATAGATTCTATATTCAGACAAAAAATGTTACATGCTTTTATGTGTCCATCTATATTATGGGTTTCAATATATTTACAATTTTTATGGGTTTTCCAGGGCATTTTATAATCTGACAGGCCCATAATTAGTTCCTAAGCAAATCCTTAGGGGGCCAAGCAGCCGTGTATAAGACGCAGACAAACGGAAAAGCACATTAGGCAGAAAAGGATGGGCATGGGGCGATGTTGTCACTACATCTTACACGTAGTAAATCCATTCCAGTTTGTTGTTTTCTAATGTTTTCCATTTTCATACCTTTAGGACTGGAATAAAAATTGTTTTTGCTCGACTTTAATACCAAACTGATGAAAGATATCGTAAAAAAAATATTTTTCGGCTTCTCATTTTGTAACCATTGTCCTTACGCACTGTTTACAGGCTGGGGACTGAGATACATGCAAATGCCTAACCTAAAGCGTTCATACACGGCCGGAGAAATCGACTGAGATATTTCCGTAGAAACTTTATCAAGCAAATAGGATGGGTTGACGCCTTCGAACATCCAACCCGGGTTTTGCACTTTGATTCGAAATCAAAAAGAAGGAACAGTCAGATGTGGGGCCGTGCACAAATTACGTAACGGTGATTTTACCAATTTTTGACCCCCCCACCCCTATGTAATGTTTTGTAACGGTTTGGCACGCCACTCCCCTAATATTACGTAACGATTTCAAGACCACTACCCCCCCCCCCCCCAAAAAAAAACTTTTCACTTATTTTCATTCCAAATTTTCTTAGTTTCACACAAATGCAAACGCTGTCGAAAACCCCCTTCCCCCCTAAGTAACGTTTTGTAACCCCTCTCCCCCCATGACCATTACGTAATTTGTGCACGGCCCCTGTAGTCCCAGTGGAGGAGGGCGAGAAAATTGATATTTTTTTCTTAAAAATTATACTCTTTAGACCTATTTCTTTGCGTTCCCGAAATTACGTAATTTTTTCGAATAAAAGTAGAGTATGGCCATGGGGGAAATAATTTTTTTCTACGGTATGACGAAAATTTCAAGAAAGTTGAAGAAAAAAATAAAAAAAGTGGCAAAGCTCAAGTTTTTCGTAAAAAAAAACGTTTTTTGTAAAGAAACAGAGCAAAATAAATCTTTTAACCCCTTTTTGGGTGTTACAAATATTGGCAGCCCCTTATTTTTCGCTTTTACCCTCCGGCTAGTTTTGAAGAATTGGTTCGCTACATGTTTCGAGATCATGTCATAAAACAACTCGAAAATATCAAATGTAGTGTAGGGCCAGCTTTATTTAAAATCAATAATATCGCAAGCAAAAAGCTCTGCAGGAAAAACAGCGCCGTTTATTGATTTCTTTAACTGCTAGTGCTAGCTGCATGGTTTGGCCGTTTCCGGATAGATGTCACTAGTAGAACAGAATGGAAAGAAATTTAATTAAAAGCGAAGATATTTCTTTCTAATGTTAACAACCTCACGAGTTTATCGCTCAGTATCGTAAATAATGGACCCTGCCGCCTCCTTTAAGCAAGAAAAAGCTGTGGTTTGGACCTGAGAACATCTAAATTTTAATTTAGTTTTTCCTCGATCCTCTCATGGTGTGGCCGCCATCTAGCGGAATTTGGAGACATCTTGTCAACGGTTATTATTGCAACTATGATTTATGCTCACAATGAAAGAGTGGCGATAATTTTTTCTCATGAAAGCAGTCCGAAGATAATAACAAACTGGCACCATTGCTCAATATACCTGTTTCTTTTGTGCGCTCAGAACTTTCTATGTCATTTCTGTTTGATTTATTGAAATCCTATTCCTAAGGAAAATCTTAGGAACCCTGTATAATAAATTTACCATTATTTTATAATCTTACTTACTACATGGCTAAGACCTTTGAAACAGACAAATCTCATAAAACTCCGTTTTTTCGACCACCGGAAAACTAAATAAAAAAACTGTACTTAGTATAGTTACTTACTTACTATACTATCACAAAAAGATTTTGGCTTATGCAAGCCCAAGGTGTGTTATTATTTTATACTGGTTAGGCCGCCGTAGTTTATAGTTTAGGTTAGGTTATAGTTTAGAGTTTCCCTGTATTAATCCATATTATATTACTTCTACTACCACTGTTAAAATTATGTCGTAATTTTTTTTAGAGACTTGCAGGTAGATTACATAGAATCTTCTAAACTTTTATGAGGAATTGTCATATTAAAAATCATAAAATATTGTAAACTTTTATAAACCAACTGGCTGGTAAAGTATAGGGTGGACCAACAAATTTGTCACTTTTTGAACGCACTATAATTTTGGACCCAATGGGCGGATTTTCGAAATTATTGCATGTTTTTATAGACAAAAGTTGAATCTTTCCTAAAGCGACTCAAAATTTGACATATGTCAAAAATACAAGATGGCGGAGAGCTTAAAAAAATGGGTAAACTTCAGCCCACCTGCGAAAGATTTTTGTGCGACCCAAAAGCCCCATAATTTCTTCGCCTACCGAGGTATCACTTATCTAAATTGGTTATAAAATAAAAAAAGTTATACAAATTTTAAACCAGGATTATTTAGACCAAAAATTCTAATGTCTGTAGGCAGGTGCACTGTTTAAAGCTAGCATAACTTGCGAGATATCATAGTAGTCCGAAAAAATCCAAGATGGCGGATTTCACCCCCCATGCGAAAAATTCGTGTGTGACCCAGGACTTGATTTTTGTCAATGAGGCAAAAGCCGCATACCTCCTTCGCTTAACGAGGTATTAATTATCTAAATCGGTTATGAGACAAAGAAGTTATTTTACAGAAAATTATGTAACTTATGTACATAAAACTTGTTCCCAGCTTCAATACAAGGGAGGTAAAGGGGGGGTGGAAAACTTGGTAAATCACCCTTACCCTAATAATCACCTATTGTTCGGGGTGTAAAAGTAAATAAAAAAAGCAGTAAACATGCTACCATTTCTGATGATTACAGGTGCGGATTTAAAATTGACTTTATGACTAATTACGAAACGTTCTATCATCAGGGTTTGATTACCTTACAAATTAATTTTCCTAAAATAATTAGGACAGGCTTAAGATACCAAGCTGATTTGTAGTTTTGAAAATCAGTTAGAAGTTGGTGTGTGGTTACAAAAGAAGTTATTTGTTGTTAATTGTGATTGTAGGAAAAATGTTTCGTCCGTGGGAGGAACAACCGAGTACGTCACGTGGAAATACGGGGAATAATAGCGTTACAAGAGAAATAAGTGATAAAAAACAATTTAAACGCGATATTTTGTCACTTGTTACAAAAAAGGTGATATTTGACGTTTATACCGCCCTTCTTGAACATGGGTTATCAAAATTTGATGCAGTGAAGGAAGCGGCAGCTTTAACACGAAGATCGGTAAAAACAGTGTGGCGTGTAGTAAATAAACCGATACTTGGGAAAAGAAAAAGGAAGGATTCTAATACTTCTAAGAAATTGGACATGGGTGATATGGATACCATTCGTAGAAAAATATATAAAATGTATGATGTATGGGGAACAAATGATTCCTACTTTACAAACATTAATTTAAAGATTTTAAAAATATGATACAGCAATACAGGTACGGTTTTAAAATAAAAAAAAATAAAAATCGAATCGTTTAAAAAAAATGGAGGATGGAATATTTAATTGGAATACACGAGTATAGAGAAAGTAATAGGGATATTTATCTCGAATAAACTTGGTTTGACACCCATGAAGTTCCAGATAAAGGTTGGGTAGATTTGTCTGGTCACTGTACAATTAAAGCTCCATCAAATAAAGGAAAGCGTATCACAATAATTCATGCTGGAACAAAAAATTGGTTTATAACAAATGCGTTGGCCTTATCAGCCAAAAATATAAAGGATTGCCATACTGACTACCATGACGATAACACAGCGGAATTATTTGAAGACTGGTTCAAGAATAAACTGTTACCCAATATACCTCCAAATAGTGTAATTGTGATGGATAATGCGAGCCACCACAGTAGAAGGCTAAATAAAGTTCCGTGTTCAAATGACACAAATCTTACCATTCAGGACTACATGTTAGAAAATAATATGTATTTTGAGGAGAGCTACACCAAACACAATACTTTGGCGGAAGTAATGGGCCATACAGTGTTGAGACTTTCTCCTTACCATTGCATGTTTAATCCAATTGAACACATATGGCATGAGCTAAAAGCAGCGGTTAAAAGAAATAATGTTTCGCCAACTTTAAATTCTTCTGTGGTATGCGGAACAGAATATTTTAAGTAAAATCTGGGAAAATTGCGTAACTCATGTCCACAAAATAGAAAAATCATATGTAAATATAGATCTGCTACCCAGAGAAAAAATTATCATAGACTTTAATGATGACAGTGACAGTGAAACTGACTTAAGTTAAAATTTGTTAATTTTTTTACTATCCTGTATTTTTTTGTACTATATATGTATGTACCTGTTAAACTCAATCTTATAAATTTAACTTATGTTTGTGTTTTTTATACTATTATATTTTGTAGGTGTAGGATGAGATATTAGATTAAAATAATTTTTTCATTAAAAAAAAAATTGTTAGACCGAACCGTCAATAAACATATTATCTTCTTCACCTTTAAGGTGATCCGTGATAGAAATTCACTGATCTATTACAACACTAAGTGCGTCCCTGCTTCCATTCGAACACCCGCTGAGTCGCAATAAATGCTTATCGTCCATGAATAATAATGAGTCTCCTAGATCGATGGTCAGACTTTACCTAAGTGCCCAATAAGTTTTTTTGTAGACGCAACGGCCCCAAACTTGTGGGCGGCCTAAGTGCGTAAATGGCAACCACAAGGGTGCAAAAAAAATGACGAAGTAACACAAAAAAATGTGAAAGCTCGACCTTTTTATAAAAGAGTTTCACAACAAAAAGTATTTGATCAACACCCTATAAATTTCCACTGATCTAAAAAAACCTCCAACGGTCATTATAGAAAAAAATAAACATTGACTTAAGGACTTAATGGTTCTGAACCATCTTTGAACAACACACCATTATCCTTAAACCAGGTTCAAACTTTGAACGGCCGTTGAACAACCGGGTCATACATCGCAAAATTCCACGAAAAATAATATGACTGAATAGAGATATTTTGGAACGCTTAAAATTTTGACAACTTTGACAGCTGCTGTGGTATTGTTTAACAACCACTACCACGCATAGATTTTACTAGAGTTTTTGGAACACATTAGAAACTGTCACTCGTAAAAAAAAATTACTGATGAGAAAAAACACAAAATTGGGCTTTATTTTACAAAATAAGTGTCTTATGTGTTGGCTCCTGGTAATATTTTATTGTTTTTAAAATTAATTGTGCCAAAATTTTCTAAAATTAATCAGAAAAATAACCATAACCACAACGAAATGGATTCGTAGCTTACGGCAGTGGTAGTGGTTAATTACCACAACGGAATGACGTTTAGCTATTACGCAGGCGCAGTAATTACCACACCCACTACGAAGTGTCAAATAAGCGTTCCAAAATATCCCTAATAACAAGAAACTATTACTGCTGCTCAGAAACAATTTCTGCTCTCGCATGACTGGTAGTAAGTACTTATACTGGATACTTTAAGAAAAAGTTAGATGGAGCAGCAAGTTTTGTTAGAACGGTGCCTTTTATACACCACCGGCGCGTGTAGTGAAAGGTTAAGCCTTCCGATCATTCACTTATAACCGCGGTCTTTACCAAAAGCATTGGCACTAAAATCTGTTCCATTACATAAATATTACACGAACCGCATTGGTTCTCAAATCAAATTCGCGGGATGAAATTTCGATAACACCAATTGAATCTTAACGGCACCGTGTGTCTGCCGCCGTCAGAAATAAATTATTTATCGATTTTCCAGCCAATATTATAACGTATATAGATAAACTAAAAAAAGACTCAGACACAAAATAAGGAGGGTAAAACAGACATTTAGGAGTGATTTACCACCAGATGCACCGTTTTACCAGTTCAGTCCTAGTTCGCCAGTCCCGCTTAAACCAATTAAAAAAGTGGCAACGCTAAAAATTACATTATAGAAGGTTGGTTTCCCGGTTTTTTGTGCACATCGTAGGTGTTTAAAATCTCCTCCCCCTTAAATTAATAACGGTTCCCCCTACTGCTAGTTTCCATTTTTGTCAGATAATAGGGACTTAGCGGTACATAAAGTTGGCATAGCCTGACTTTAATAAAGTCGGAACTATTTTTGACAGGTGAAAAGATTTCTGACATTTTTGCCGTCATTTAAACATGCTCATCAATCGATTAAACTGTTAATCGCGAAGAAGTCATTACGGTGCATCTGAAGGATAAGCCCCCCAAGCTTTCCCCCTTCTAGACCCTTATTCTGGATTTGATCACAAAAATTCGATAGAAGGACTAATCTTCTCGCAAATTTCCACCAATCGAAAAGGTAGGCAGTAGCACAACGTAAAACAATCAAACACAGCGTCGTTCTATTGGAATCAATCTAAATGCTTTGTACATGTAGAGATGTTTCAATCGAAAGAGAGTGAGTCCGGTCATGTTTCTTGGCTTTGGCGCATTCGTCACAGCTTCTAGTTTTGCGAGTGCACGAGTGGTGCAAATTTGCGAGAGAGTATACTCCTTTCTATCGAATTCAGGTATATTAAAAAGAAAATAAATTAGAAAAAAAAACACAAAATAGAAATAGTTAAAAAACAAAAGATCAAAAGATCTTGGGTGGAAATAACGAAAATTCAAACTTGGATGAGCATCCCACAAGGAACACACAAAAGATCAAAGCGAAAAGAGAAATGATTAAACGATGTTTCGCCCTGGGTAACCAGCGTGGGCTTATCAGTAGTTTCACTGCTCGCCCTCCACTATAAATCATTAAACACACCACACAATCATGATACACTTTGATTTCCAACCTTGAACCACTCACAAATAGGCACTGTTCCGCACTGGCACTTATCCAAGTTACCTGATACGAATTCTTCCTGGCGTGTTAATATTTCCAGTAGGATTATGCTCCTAAGGCAATTAAAACAAAAAAGAAGTTAAAAAACCTCCAAATCAGTTACTTCAACCGAAAAGAAACTAAAAAACAAAGGATCAAAAGATCTTGGGTGGAAATAACGAAAATTTAAACTTGGATGGAGGATCTGCCTTAGGAGCATAATCCTACTGGAAATATTAAAACGCCAGGACGAATTCATATCAGGTAACTTGGATAAGTGCCAGTGCGGAACGATGCCTATAAAGTATATGATGGTGTTTAATGATGGAATCCAAGTTTGAATTTTCGTTATTTCCACCCAAGATCTTTTGATCTTTTACTTTTTAGTTTCTTTTCGGTTGAAGTAACTGATTTGAAGGTTTTTTAACTTCTTTTTTGTTTTAATTGCCTTAGGAACACAATCCTACTGGAAATATTAACACGCCAGGACGAATTCGTATCAGGTAACTTGGATAAGTGCCAGTGTGGAACGATGCCTATTTGTGAGTGGTTCAAGGTTGGAAATCAAAGTGTATGATGGTGGTTAATAATGTATAGTGGAGGGTGAACAGTGAAACTACTGATGAGCCCACGCTGGTTACCCAGCGCAAAACATCGTTTAATTATTTCTCTTTTCGCTTTGATCTTTTGTGTGTTCCTTGTGGGATGCTCATCCAAGTTTGAATTTTCGTTATTTCCACCCAAGATCTTTTGATCTTTTGTTTTTTAGTTTCTTTTCGGTTGAAGTAACTGATTTGGAGGTTTTTTAACTTCTTTTTTTTATAGAAATAGATATTTAAACAACAAGGTTTGAAACGAGTTTTTTACGGTACTTTTTATACGACTGCTAATAAACAGAGACCAAAAAAATCAAATTTCAATTTAACTCGTTTTTATTAATAAAATTGATAATATTCTATTTGAAGTATCTAATCCACAAAACAAAGGAGCCGTGACGGTTGCTATGTAACTCAGGCAACTTATATTGTTGGGTGAAAACAACAAAAAAAACGTGTGCAACACGTGTGCGCAAAATGCCGTTTTCAGATCGTGTTCTCAGTGCGCAAAACCCACTTTTTCAAGACATTCGTATAAAAACTATTTTGCCGTTGAGTCACGACTATTAAGACATGCGAGTATCAAACTAGCAGTCGGTTAGTTTTTTGTTTAATTGTTTTTTGGTGTGCGGGGCAGGAGGAAGGTTGCAGACCGGAAGGTTTCTGTCAATAAAGCAAAAAAAATATATAATAAAATATAGAAAAAAGTCAACTAAGTTGTATAAACAACAAAACTAAAGTCCAGTGTCATGGAACTCGTAAAAGAAGGGGGCACTAAATACATTGTTTACCGGTATCAGTGAAATGGCTTGGAGTTGCAACATGTTAGAGTCCTGATCCTCCTGATATTTTTAAGAAAAAAATTTGGGGGTCTCCGGTTTTGTTTTTGAGATATGCCCATTTAAATGTATGCCCCTGGAAAATAAGAAAATATGCAATGGCCCACTCTATTTGAAATATCTTTTTAAAAAGAAGGCACAGGAGACCAAAAGTCATAAAGTCTTATTAAGAACACATGTCCAGGTCCGATTTTAACATTTTTTGGCCTATAACATTCTAACACACATACAGGGTGACCCTAAAAATCTTTAGATAAAATCAGCTAATAAGATCATGGTTTTGTTTTACTAGAAAGGTACGATAAAATAAAACGTCAAAGTTTAACTAAATTCATATGTATGAGAAAACGCAATAAGTTATATTTAGATATTCTGCTCATCAAAATTTCTATAGAGTGGTCTCAATAGAATTGTCAGATAAGTTGTCCAAACGTTGAAGTACGAACTAAGTTGTTTCTGGTAAAATATTGAAAAATATAGCAAATATCACTGTTTAAACTTTTGTAGTGCAACAAGGTGATTTTAATAAGTCAAAGTTACTTTCAGGGTGTACCAATAAAATACTTTTTGAGTTTCCCCTTGTCTAATCTAATCCTCTTCACATTAATTACTAGTTTTGAGATTTAATTTTTTTTTAACAGGGAGATCTAATCTAATCTAAATATTTTTTTATTATTTTTTTTTAACAAAGAAATTCAATAAGTCAAGTCTACAATTAAACGTTTTGAGATTTTATTTTTTGAACAGGGAGATCTAATCTAATCTAAATATTTGTTTTATTATTTTTTTTTCACAAAGGAAAGACAAGTAAAACAAATGCACTAAATTCAAGGAAGGGATAGTTGGTAATTTGGGGAATATTTTAGGTTTTTCTTGATACTCATGCTGTAATCACCCCATACTGACATCCCAGAGTGGTAGGAGAAGCCAGCACAGACCACTCCACTACGCAGGATGGTACATTCTTAGGATTGCCGCAGTAGGGCCTCAGCAGCGGCACAATTTAGTATGGAATGGAAACTATATTCAAGTAAGATTGTTACGGTTTTTGGTCATGGCATTGACTTAAGGTTCAAATTATGGTTGCTATGATTTGTTTTTCAATTTTTGCAGCTGCCAGAGAGCACCTAAAGCTTTGTTTTAAAAGGTTTACCACAATGGTAAGCATCTAATGCTGTGTTTTTAAATGTTTACCTCCATGGTAAAGGATTCGCTTTGAGTTTAACATTTTTTTTTATTTAAGAAAATGAAATTTTCCTAAAAGATTTATTATTATAATGCCAAGTTGTAAACTCAATATAGCGCTATATTCTGTAAGCTTGCAAGTAGGGTTAAATATGTTATGCAAGATTTACCTCCGGTTTTGAGGTTCATTTTAAATTATTTATTTTTTTATGTTTTCGTATTTACTGTGATATACAATGAAGACTAACCCAGTTAAAAAATAATAAAGCTCTCTCTTTAACTTCAACTCAAACTATTTTTCGGTGTATTAACTAAAACCTTTTTTTTATCTACTTCAGTAGAAATAGAACCGCACTCTATTCTAGGAGTTTGTAGTTGCTCAACCACCGCATTGATAGGGGCTCAACTGCATGGCGCCCTGAAAAATAAATTTCCTTTAGTATACCCACCCCTGAACAAGAATAGCCGGGGGTGGGCCCTATTCAATGCAATAATCTGTTTATTTCAACCTGAGGTCAATTGGTATTACAAAAAAAATATTTAATAATGTCAACGAACGAGCGCCGTTACAACACTATGAGTAGCTAAAATAAACATGTGTAAGAAATATTTTAATTTTTTAGGTGTTTTTTTATTTTATACTTAGGGTCAAGTGTGTTATCTATTTTCAAAATGTTTTTCCTGTGAGTATTTTTTTAATCTGACCTCCCCCCCAATCTCCCTCATTCTGATATTTTTTTTGGTAGGATGGATACCGCTTTTGAAAATCATGCTCTTTTTAAGGTTTGGACTCTGGGGGATGGCGAAAAAAGGGCTCGCGTTGAGCCTAGTCGCCGGGCCGGGAGCCCCCCCCTTATTCTACTACTACTACTAAGGTTTGGTCAAATTATAACCGAATAATTACAAGACGCGGGTTGTCAAAATCTAAACATAGAAATAAGAAGTTGATGCATTATCAAGGTAGCCGTGAAATAAACATAAAGTGGTTAGTTTTATTTTGTTTATATTCAGCTATTCTCTCGGTTTCTAAAATAGCAAGTTATTTTTAAAGGGGGATATGTTTAACCAAAAAACACCGAAGTGAGAGAGATCCAAGGAGGAGGTTGCAAAAAACTACTTCGAAAAAAAAAACATTTTGAAAAAAAATTCCACATATATTGACTAACAATGGACTTTATTATTTTATAAACAAAAACTGAAACTGAACTAAGATTAAAAATATCTTTTATGTATACAATGTTTCTTTTGGCCACTCTGTACATTACAAAACGCTTCCCAGTGTATTGTAAAAATTGAAAACGGATAGAATTGAATCGCCATAAAAGTAAATGTTATTTTATCAAATTAAACTGAATTTTCCTTTAAATTCACTTTTTGCGTTGCGGCTTCGGCCAGATTATTTTATTGGTACACCCTGTAAGCAAGTTTGACTTATTAACCCTTTCAGTCATGAATTATAAAAGCTTTGGAAAATATTTTTTTTGTGTTTTATCAGTTAGGTATCTTTTTTACATTAATTTAAGCCTAATTGCATGTCTGTGGATCCTTTAGTTTTCAAGGTCAGATATGTACACTGTAGTGTACATGATGACTATGGAAAGATTACAACAACAAAAAAACACCAAACCGGTTTTCACAAAATCATTATTTATTTAGTATGGAAAGAATGAAAACAATTTTTTTCGCTTGAAATACAAAGCGATACGTTACATTTTGTGCATTGTATGTACGTTTGAGATTTGCAACTAGCTTCTTTGCACCTTCCTATTTTCTCACAAAATATGGGATAATGGCCAAAATTATCAAAACGGACATCTGTCACAGGCCTTAGTTGTTTACTGGTTCCCGGAGAAATGAGAGGTCCATTGAGAGAAAGACTCGCTGAACCCGAGGATGTCGTCGGTCTTCCTCGTTTCTTTGCAGGCAATTTGCCACATAATATAAGAGCTTCAGCCAAGTTTTGTCGAAAGTGTATTAGATCTAAGACGTGTTTTGCGGGAACGCCAAGATTTTGAGCAGTTTTTCTGTATTCTAGCCATGAGTTGACTACCGCCATATCTAAAGCATGTGAAATAAGCCGGACTGTCCACTTTTTGGATCTGATAAACGATTTGTAAAGGGCGATAAGAAAATCACACTTATCGACTCCTCCCATTCCATTATTGTAAAGTGACACTACATTTGGGCGTGGTACTTCTATATATGGTTTAGACTTCTTGTCCCATCTCTGACACATATCATGTGGAGCCACTCCAACAAAATTTGAACCAAGTGTTACCACACTATTGTCTACCCATTTGGTCAGAACAACACCAGAATTTTGACAAATGACATTTTCCTTAAAGCCTCTTTCTAACTTTTTATTATTGTCTTGGCGCTCCGTAAACGGTGGTTTAGAAAAGCGATCTTTTCGAATTGTCCCAACTGCATATATTTTTGTTTGGATAGCCACTGGAATAGCCAGTAAGAACTAAAGAAATTTTCAAAGAAAATTAGAATACAATGGCATTTTTTCTGACAACTGCATAACAACAGCAGGTCCTTGGCCAAATAACATATATTCGGTTTTTAATTCAGTGGAAGCTCCTTGATAAATTATAAAGTCGTAAATAGTTCCAGACACTCCACACAATAAAAACCATTTTACGCCTCACTTTGTTGGTTTGTTTTTGATGTACTGCTTGATGTTTAGGGATCCTTTGAATGGAACCATTTGCTCATCGACGCTGTAAACTTCTTCGGGATCCAACGAATTGCATCTTTCTCTTATGGTATTATACAAAGGCCGTATTTTCCATATCTGATCTGAAGAATTATTGTCCTCTTCTGTAGTAAAGTGCATGTTATTTCTAAGTTTAAAAAATCGATTGACTGGTATATTTTCAGCTATAAGAGAAATAGCAAATTTTGGCTCCCAGTACATACGCACTCTTGGATAACTCAAATTCCCCATTATTATAAGGACACCAAAAAAAGTCTTTAGTTCAGATACATTTGTTGCTGGAAAGTTTGTTACAGAATTCTGAACGGCATATAAGTTTGTTTTTTCTGCACAGGACTCCCGTAACTCATTTGTAAAATATTTATCAAAAAATTCCAGAGGTGACGGCAAATTTATTGCTGCAGAACTAGGCTGCTGGAAAAACTGGATGGTGGAGGGCATTTCATAAATTCCTTTTATCCACTTTATATCCTTTTTCTCTGTGAGATTCTGAGCGTTCAAATACTCCGTCGCAAACTCCTGGGAGGTCTGGCAAGATGCAAAGTCTAATTTTTTGGGCTTTGCTCTTGAACTAGTAACGGTTTCAATTAGTTGAAACTCTTCTATTTCATCGGGAACAGGACTAGTGGGCCCAGCAAAAATTTCAAATAAAAAAAAAGTTGTGATAAAATTGTAATCTAGCGTACAAAAAGCTTTTATTTACCTCTTATCTGCACCTCATCGTCTTCGTTCCAGCCATCATCTTCATCTAAATCCAATTCCTCTAATTCTGAGTCATCTCCATTGAGAATTTCAAACAACTCCCTTTCTGTTAATGGTTTTTTCCAATATCTATCAGTCATGGTGTACACTACAATATACATATTTTGGTAGGTTCATATATTATATCTATATGTACTTTTTCTTACACATTATTGTTTAGTACTTACCTTGAATAATAATGAACCCATAAAAAATATTTAACACCCTTTAGTAATAAAATTTGCTTCAATAACTTTGAAAATAATCAAAAAACACGTGCGTGTCGAAAACATGCCGGGCAACTGTAAACAGAAACATAAAATCTGCCTAAAATCCTGTATTTGCTCTCCTGGCGACATCTAGCAAATTAAGTATACATTATGACACTGCAGTGTACTATATTATCGAAAGCCATCAAAAGGCAGCAAGGCCAGTTAGCCACAATGTAAAAGACGTACACCTGAGTGTACATCATGACTTAAAGGGTTAAATTCACCTTCTATATACTTTTTAATATTTTACCAGAAACAAGTTAATACATACTTCAGCGTTCGGACAGCCCAAAATGATGATGGAGTTTTATAGCCTCGATGCATATACTTGGGTAATACCAAGTGAAGAAAAGCCCTTGGGTTTTTCTTGCAAATAAAATCTAGCCTATAGCACTTTCGGAACTCTTAGCTTTAGACGTATACAGGGTATTTCAAATTCAATGCTCACCATGGGGATCTCCTAAAAGGTAGGAGATACGAAAAGGTTTAAATTAGGGCAAAGTTGCGCAATTTGATGCTTTGCTCAAAACTAATAAAAAGTTTAGAAATTCCTGAGAGTTCCGAAGATAAGCGGAAAAACCGAAATCTTCATTTTTAGTGCGCCCTTTTTCTTAAAGCTGTCAAAAAAAGCCTAACACTTTCTACAGGCACTTTTTTAAGATCTATCTAGTGAAAGGTCCATTTTTGAGATTTGACATTGACAGGAGCACTGTCAAGTTCATTTTTTCTTATGGACACGTTCTTTTTTTCTCCTGAAGTTTGGTTCACAAAGGATGACAGAAAACATTTTGCAACCTTATTTTGACAAGTCACCTGAAGTTTTGGGTTTATTGACCATCATCACCCCAAATTTAATTTTTGCTATTAACTTACTCAAGATATTTTGGAAACCCGATTGCAGTACTTTTTTAAACGTTTTAAAAATGAAATAACTTGACCTAATATTAAAAAAAAAATTGTTTTTTAATCTTTGAATGTGGGCTGATAAAGGTCAATTAACTCAAAACGTCACACTGATATGTCAAATCTTGAAAACGGACCTCTAATTAGGTAGATCTTAAAAAAGTGCCTGTAGAAAGTTTTAAGCGTTTTTTGACAGCTTTAAGAATAAGGGCGCAGAAAAATAAAAACTAAAAATAAAGATTTCGGGTTTTTTCTCCGGAACTACTCGGAATTTTTAAACTTTTTTTTTTGTTTTGAGCAAAGCGTCAAATTGCGCAACTTTGTCTTAATTTAAACCTTTTCGTATCTCCTACCGTTTAGGAGATCCCCGAATTTGGAACACCCTGTATACATAAATAAATGCGTACATACATACTGGTGCCGCTGCCGTAGGCAGTCGGGTAAAAAACCTAGCCTTTTTTGGCATTAAAATTTACAAACAAACACTAAAATTGAATCGACTACTTTGAGATGAATTAGGTCGGACTTTGGGTTTTACTGTGTCTGTTTTAATGTATTTTTTAAGTTTTTACTTTATTAAAAACAAATAAATTTCTTACAAATATACTTCCATCTTTTCAAGCCGTAAAGTCTGTTTATCTGTGCCCTGAATAGATCCATCATGATTGAAATTTCATTTTTAGCCCATTTTTGAACACACACTTTTTGATATAGATTTGCGCCTTTTTTACGGCTTTGAGCTGTATCAAGGCGCATTTACACAGACAAACTTTCCTTTGATGTTGAAATGCCGACAAACATTTACACGAGCCTCTTGAGCAAAATGTTCAAAGAAATGTTCGAGCAAAATCGCGTACAAAAAAACACACGTAAATTTTGGAGAGAATGTTGAGCAAAACTTGTTTGAAGAAATGTTGGTAATAAAAATTTCTTACAAATTTAAATTTTATAGTTTTATGGGAATTCATTGAACTTAACTGAAAATAGAAAGACTAAGTTTTAAAACAAGGTATTTTTAATTAATTGCTTTCCGACGGAAAAACGATTTGATGTCGAAATTCACGTTTTACCTCATAAGCAACTTCGATTTATCTGATTTTTATAGGGGATATGCCAGTATACTTGTAACTTTTTAATTTAAAATAAAAATTGGCACTTATTTATTGCTGTTGCTGGGTTAGGAGAAGGTAAAAACCGTAGACTAGTGAGAGGGGGTTTTGGTCAAATGAACATTGACACACAAAATTACAGCAGTGTTTGACAGCGCTGCGTTCCGACTGTCTAAACCTCCCTATCTTCCCCCCAGGGAACAACTAACTACTCTCCAGAACAGTTCTCTAAAAATATCCACCTGCATTTTAAAAAGTAATTACTTCGAAGACATTTCCGTTTTCTTTTTGTAATGAAAGAAAACCAAAAAAGTTAAAGAAAAGAATTAAATGTTATTACCTCCATCATTAACTATTTTAACATTGCATATGACAAAACTGATAGCCAATAATAATGTTTCGCTTGCCGTCGCCTTTTTTTCACAAAAGTTTAAAATAAAAGTTGGTGTTCCATTTTTTTAAAGAATTGAGATCACTGATCACTGATGTAAAATTATATTTATTCTCATGTTTAAAAATATGTTTCCAAAATAGATAGCAATAACTTGCTCAAAAATTTACCCGAACAAAATGTTCAAAGAAAAGCTCACAAAAATGTTCGCGCGAAAAATTTCAGTTCTTTTGCACGAGCTTTTATTTGAGCATGTTCGTCTGTGTAATTGCGCCTTCAGAGAACGATCCCTCGTAAAATATTTGTTGCATTTTATGGCCAATAAATTCATAAAAATGTCTTTTATATTACCTATTATGATGTGATATGATGGGGAAAATAATTACAATGCTTGTCGATATTTCTATTATCGCAATATGAGAATAAGTATATATTATAGAATTTTGTTTTTAAACAGGCTTTATTTATTTACGTTGCATACAATTAAATTTCGTCATATTAAAGTAAATATGATATGATATGATGGGGAAAATGGTTACAAAGCTTGTCGATATTTCTATTTTCTATTATCGCAATATGAGAATAAGTATATATTATAGAATTTTGTTTTTAAACAGGCTTTATTTATTTACGTTGCATACAATTAAATTTCGTCGTATTAAGGTAAATATAATGTGATATGATGGGGAAAATGGTTACAAAGCTTGTCGATATTTCTATTTTCTATTATCGCAATATGAGAATAGTAGTAGAGAAGGGGCGGCGCGAAGCCCGGCAAGTAGGCCTCCCTGGGCCCTTTCTGCCCTACCCCGAGCCTGCCCCTAATCCACCGCCTGCACCACTGGTCTGGCCAATATGAGAATAAGTATATATTATAAAATTTTGTTTTTAACCAGGCTTTATTTATTTACGTTGCATACAATTAAATTTCGTCGTATTAAGGTAAATATGATGTGATATGATGGGGAAAATGGTTACAAAGCTTGTCGATATTTCTATTTTCTATTATCGCAATATGAGAATAAGTATATGTTATAGAATTTTGTTTTTAAACAGGCTTTATTTATTTACGTTGCATACAATTAAATTTAGTCGTATTAAGGTAAATATGATGTGATATGATGGGGAAAATGGTTACAAAGCTTGTCGATATTTCTATTTTCTATTATCGCAATATGAAAATAAGTATATATTATAGAATTTTGTTTTTGAACAGGCTTTATTTATTTAAGTTGCATATAATTAAATTTCGTCGTGTTAAGGTAAATATAAGGATAAGGTAAGCTTTATGTCATTTTACCGTAAAATGGGGCTACTTGAACACATCATATCGCTCAAAATAAAAGGTAAAAGTGCTAAGATATCATGTCCTTTTGTTAAACGGTATTGAAATAAACAGTAGACACTTAAAGTAAATATTTCAAAGCATCGGTATCGGTATACGTAACGCGTTCGAAACAAAGTCAAAATACACTACATTTTTGACTTGTTCATGCCATGTTTCGGACGATGTCTGCTTCTCTGACGGGTGTGATGGCAGGATCTCGTTGCGTACGGAAGGATGTACGTATCGTTACGGACCCACGAACATACGCAACCATTTCAATCAGCAGTTCTGTCATCGCAACCTTTAAGAAAGCGGGCATCGTTCGAAACATCGCATAAAAAAGTCAAAAATGTAGTGTATTTTGACTTTGTTTCGAACGCGTTACGTATACTGATACCGATGCGTTGAAATATTTACTTTAAGTGTCTAGTATGTTTTCACATCGTACTCAATACGTATTGAAAAGATCGTCTTTTTTTTCTTTCATAGAGCATGTTCTCTGTTTTGACAAAGAGCGTGATATATGAAAGAACAAAATGCTTAATTTTCGATACGTATTGAGTACGATATTAAAACATACTAAGTGTTAAAAAAAGAACTAAAACGCAACTTCTAGAGAAAATAAATTTTCAAATTAATGGCACTTGGTAAAACTAAACTTATATTCTGAACAAACCTAGAAAAATTATATATTAGTTATGTACGAGCTTCATTGAGTCGTGGTAACTACACGAGTACTGTAATGAGCCTTACCGTACGTGTGATTTCAAAATAAAAAATTAAAACTTACAATTTTTTGAGTTTATTTTATCGTTTCTGTAGCAGACAATTTGTTTATCCATTCTTTTTTTAAATCTTTTTTGTTTGGAAATCGAAAGTATTTAATGAATTTTGTAATTTATCCAAAACCGCTCACTTTGGCATTGTAAATAATTTTTCATTATTAGAGCCATATAAACCTTAAAATAATTTAGTTAAATACCTGTTAAATTATTTTTAGATGTGCTAAAATACACTTATAGTAGGACAAGTTTTTTGGTAAATTTTAAGACTGTAATGAACTTGGATTGGAAGAAATTAATAACACCTTGTTTTGCTGAAAAATAGAAATCATATGCACGACACCATTAAAGATGACAGACAGATGACAGAACATAAATTTTGATCAAACAATTGCCTTATATTTCCACCTTTCTCTAAAATACTTTTTTATAGCCAGCTCTCTCTCTTCAACAACCTTAAATATTTTTCATTTTAACAGAGAAAAAATGTTTTTCGGCAGTACTTTTTCTGAACGCTTAAAAACCAGTGAAAACTTGAAAAATGTGAGTCTTTTATTCTAGAAATCGAAAGTTTGGAAAGAAAGCTTTAAAATGTGAGCAAAATCATAGCATAAAAATGTGAAAAACATTGCTTAATCAAGAACGTTAGTCCTTAAATTATGCTAAAATATGTTAAGCCTTAAATTACCATAATAGCCACTTATCGTGCAGATCGTAGATGAATAAACTTACGTCACCTAGGGTGTTTAAGGCTGAAATTTATAGTCGATTCTCAAAGATTCCTTAAGGCTGAGTGGTCTTTGAAGATCCCTTAAGGTCGGAAATGCATATTATAGTCGCTGCAGGAAGCCTTAAGTTTGAGTAAAGGCCAAGGTAGCTGGGAAGCTACCTTAAGGAGACCTTGGTTGTGTTTAAGGTAAGGTTTAGGTTTTATGTGTTGATGTTGGTGTGATTTTTGAACAATACTTTTTTTGGGTTCTTTTTTGGTGAATAATGGACAAACTTCAAGATTTATTGAACTACTACTCAGGATATGATAGAAGTAGAAAAACCCCTTTCAGCATATCAGCGAGTTGAAAAAATATACCTCAGAGATTATGACCACCCTTTTGAGAGGTTTTCTGAAAAGACGTTCAAAAAACGATATTGGTTTTCTAAAAATATATTTCAAAATTATATACACACAATTTTATATGATGAAATACAAAAAGATAATAGAAGAGGGCTGTCGATAGAACCGATGATACAATTCAATCATGCAGAAAAATTGCTGTTGTAATATTTGGTTATTTCTTCCCATGCTCTTTGTTTTATTAGAAGTGATGTGGCATGCATCTGTTTTTTTTTTGGATTCCAATATGGAAAATTTTGCCTCTAGTAAACACAAGGACTCCTTTTCCTCATTGGAAAAAGAGTTCTGTTTTCCTTTCGTTTTTCCATGGCTTATATAGCTTTAAAATCTACAACATGCAATTTAACAAAATCAGGAAAATCATACAAACTAAAAAATAACCTAACGTTCTTGGCAACCACCACAATTCACCATAGAAAATCCTGTTTTGGCTCAAACCTGACATCGGCCAACAAAAAAAAAAGCAAAAATGCAACGTTGCCACATATTGCGCGACCTCAGAGTGGACTTCAGCAAGCCTTTCTCGATGAAGACTTTATAAAACTGTCTCAATGAGGAGCCCTCAAGGAATCCTCACCGAAGGAAGGCCTTAAGACCACAAAAACGGCAGAAATTTGACAACACTGCTTTGCTGTTTTTGGGTTTACCGGGCAGAATATCGGAAACGAGAAAACGGAATCTGTTAAAATTTGGCAGGAATGTTTATTTTTGAATTTTTTACAACCGTATCCAGACAGTTTTTTCTGGACTCTTATTTTCGAAATAAAATAAACACGTCTAACAATAGTCAAAAATCTTACCTGGCTTTTACTTTAGCCTCGTCGATAATACAGAAATCTGTAACAGCAATTTTTGGTTTTTTTTATTTCTTGAAAAAATACACCAAATTTTGAAAAATTTGAAAAAAATACGGTTGTTGATTTTTATAAATTCTATTGCCTGATAACAAAAAAGTTATGGTTTTTTTCTTCGTACGCAATATTCTGCCGGAACGCCAAGGTCACGTAATTTAGTAGGCCGAAGGAAACTTAAGTGAGTTCGATTGAAGTATTGGAATTCAGGTTCCGCATAGCCACCGGCCACTT
This sequence comes from Oxystoma pomonae, assembly GCA_963921995.1. Lineage (NCBI taxonomy): Eukaryota > Metazoa > Arthropoda > Insecta > Coleoptera > Brentidae > Oxystoma > Oxystoma pomonae. The sequence continues at coordinate 83,375,860 of OY998166.1, read as the reverse complement.
GTCAAATGTTTATGTTGAATAATGATTTTTTTTAATTTTTTTAATTTCGAGACATTGCAATCCATGAAGCATGAAGCCGAGCATCAAAACCTTTGAAAGACCCATTAATAAATGGTTACGTTCCAAATAAGTTATACTTTTCCTCACATATGGTGTTCGCACCATGTTCTGAACACTGCACGATTTCACTCGAAATGGTATTAGTGATGTCAGCTGTTGTTGATCTTTCAAAAAAATAGCAAAGCAGTGTTGTCAAATCTATGCCGTTTTTGTGGCCTTAAGAATCGACTATAAATTCCAGCCTAAGTAGCCCGCTGTTTACTAAAAAAAAATTGCTTCAGACCTACTCTATTCACACAGTTTAAGAGGAGTCCAAATTGGGTCAACAACCTCATGTGAAAATCAACTTAAATTTTGCCCCCTTACTAACTACGCCACAGAGGTTAAGAATTCTTACGTATGGCAAAAACGAGATAAGCTGATACCTGAGGCAATCTCAGCTCTAAAACACTCTTCTTTTTATACTCGCGCAAAACTTCAACGAAAGTTTCTTTTGTTGGAAAGGGCAAATTCGAAAAACAAACTCAGGAGTTGAAGAAGTTGCCAGCGGAAGATTGCAACTTTCAATTTTGAGCCCCCAAATTCGCGCTATTATTGGACTACACTCCAACTTTGTTTTCGAGAAACGTGTTTTTCGACTAATAATTATTTAATGAGGTCGATTTTTCGTGAGCTTTATAAACTTTTCTAATATTTCAGAACCAATAATAAAAAGTTGCCTTTTAACTTTATTATTGGATTCTAAAACCTTTGAACTCGTGTTATTACTCCCGATCAATCCAAGACTTGTCTAATAATAATAACACGAGTGTAGTGGTTTAAATCAACCGATAATTTTAATGAACGTTTTCTCAATAAAGCATGCCACACACTATCGCGAAACGGAATGGACATTTTAAGGCCACAACAACGGCATAGTTTTGACAACACTGCTTTGCTGTTTTTGGGCCAATCTTTACTGGGCAGAATATCGGAAACAAGAAAACGGAATCTGTTGAAATTTAGCAAGAATGTTTATTTTTGAATTCCTCACAACCGTATCCAGACAGTTTTTGCTGGACTCTCTTATTCCCGAAATAAAATAAACACGGCTAACAAAAGTCAAAAATCTTACCTGGCTTTTTCTTTAGCCTCGTCGATAATACAGAAATCTGTAACAACAATTGTTAGTTTTTTTATTTTTTGAAATAAATACACCAAATTTTGAAAAAGCCTTTAAATACGGTTGTAGATTTTTATAAATACTATTATCTAATAAGAAAAAGGTTATAATTTTTTTCTTTATAAGCGAGATTCTGCCAGAATAATTTGGTAGGCCCAGGGAAACTAAGTGAGTTTGATTGAAGTATTGGAATTAATATTTCCCATAATATTATTTTATATTGTATTATATATATATTGTGATATTATTTTTTTGATGTTGAATAATGATTTTTCTTTTGACTCTTTTTATCACGACAAGACATTGCAATACGGTAGGAGGCGGACAACATACTAGGCAGGACCTATTCCGAAGAAATCACTATAAAAGTGCACAGAAATATCACTGTAAAAATCACTAAAGTACGTGTCACTAAAAGTGTACTAAAGAGACGAATGTCAAAAACGAAAACAAAGAATTCAAGGGAAGGATAAATTGGTTGCTTACCTATCTGTCATTCTTCTTCCCTCTTCTTTTTATTATGGGCTTAGTGCAAAATATTGATTTTTTTTATAAAAGGATAAAATTTTTTTTTTTCGTAATTAAAACCTTTTATAGAAGCATTAATAAATTGTTACTTTCCTAATAAGTTATACTTTTCCTCACATATGGTGTTCGCACCAAGTTCTTAACACTGCACGATCTCACTCGAAATGGCATTAGTGATGCCACCTATTGTGGATCTTTCAAAAAAATAGCAAAGCAGTGTTGTCAAATTTATGCCGTTTTTGTGGCCTTAAAAGCATATATCGGTATACAGAGCTCGACAGTTCTTTTCTGGGGTGCGACAGTTCTTGTCTAGGGTCCGAAATAGCGTGTATTGAAAAAGAAGCGCAATGGCTTAAAAGTGAAAGAGATAATACAGTTGAAAAGCCGATGCCGATGTCACCCACAATTAACTAAAGGATTCCCAACTAAGATCCCGTCCAATTTAACGATAAATGTTGCCTTCAAAGGGCTTAAAACCGTGATTATGAGTATTTTCCTATTTTAGTTTGAAATTAGAATCCGCTAAATTAATTAAAATGCCCATTTATCCCAGCGCCGGTTCCAGGGTCTACCGGGCCCTTAGCACCATTGGAAAAGCGGGACGGAAAGCTAAATGATGGTGCTTTAATACCCTTAGTATACCCCCCTAAGTATTAATTTTTTATAAAAAAAATAAAACAATCCAAATTTCAATCCTGAGATATTAAACAATATTACGTTTTAAATTACTAAAAACTAAGTTTTTAGATATGAGTTGCCCCTGTGCTGTAATAATTAACATTAAAATATTTGCATTTCATCGTGAATCACCCTGCATTCTCACACTTTTATATTCACCTCTATATGTATATAACTACTTATAATTTTTATTTATTGCTTTTTTTGCAAGCGTTGATTTAAATAATGAGCGCAGCGAGGTATTTAAAAACGTGAGTAAAAAAAGCAGTTTTTCCGCGAGTTGTTAATACTATTTTTTGTAATACCTTTATTAAAAAATCCAAGAAGAACCGGAAAATACTTTTAAAAATCTCGAACGAGGAGCATTTCTGGCAACAAACAATCTTTACACTATAAATCAAGGCGAAAATGGTTTACATAGCGATGCGCCTTTTTACTCGGTGACGTTCATTGTTGCGACATTTTATTCTTTGATAGTTTGATATTTTGACGATGTTTTTAAATGATTTTTTCGTAAATACTTGGCGAAAACTGGCGGAAATGGCTTAATTTTTAGGCAAGAATAATTAGATTGTTTCAATATTACTATCTTCCGCTATTTCTCTTCAATGTTGGGTAAAAAAAGTACAGAAATCTTTTTTTGCACACGTGATAAAAAAAAGTTTTTTTGCCTCGGTAACCAAAAAAGCCATGCTTTAGCAGAATTAAGCTCCGATCAGTTAGACGTAAATTTCGTAAATAAACAGATTAATTTGCGATTGTGAGGTTAGGTGTATTTATTTTTTTTTAATTTTCAGGTATCATTCTTTTAACAGGGATCAAAATCAAACTTTATTGACAGAAAATAACTGCTATTCAGCTAGATAATAGAAAAAAAGCGAATTAATGTTCTTTTCTCTTCTCAACATAGCCCTCTCAACTTGCAGTAAACTACAGACTCCTTCATCGTCTAAAAGTAATTTTTTATCCATAAAGTGCCAACAAAAATCGACATTGATGCGCGTGTACTTAAAACAAATTATGTTTAAAAAAAACATGAAGAAGACTATCGATCCAGAGCGTTCGTTAAATGCAATAAAACTAGATTAATCTGTGACAGATAATGGTACTTTTTTGCAAGTGTTGATTTAAATAATGAGCGCAGCGAGGTATTTAAAAACGCGAGTAAAAAAAGCACAGTTTTGCCTCGAGTTGTTATTACTATTTTTTTGTAATACCTTTATTAACCCGCGATCGGTACCGCTATAAAATTTCTCGTGATAGGTACCGTGTTAGATTTTATCTAATTTATTACCATTGACCATTTTACAAGTTTATTCTGGTACTCAATGGCATTTTTACAAATATTTTTTCATTTATTTAAAGAAAAAAGGACAATTGAAAAGAATTAGTGTTAACATATCAAATGAAAGCAAAACCTTGAAAAAATCATTCAAATACTTTTGTTTAAAAAAAATAAAGTCAGAGAAAAAATAACAACAGAACAAAAGTTAGATAATACTTATAAATAAAAACTTTTCACGAATCTTTTTCTCTGGTGCCACAATCGGTGCAGGTCAACATTGTTTCGGAGGTATGCTCTTTACATACAGGCTTTAAACACGAATGACATTGGTGCTGAGTAAATCTGTTTTTTCTCTTCGAACAAAAAAAAGCATCGCCGAATCCAGTGAAAATACAAGAGTCTTCTTCACAAAAAAATGCGACACGAAAGTAACGATATTAGATTTTATCTCCCACAACACAGAATTGCCAACTACTTAATCAGTACCGTGTTAGATTCTTACTAAATCTGTGACATACACGGATTTCACAGCAGCTAAATCAAATAGTGGGCCAGGCGGTAGTGAACTAGTGGTAGTGGTGAAGTAATGACTGAAGCATAGCTTGCCTCTCATGAAAATACCAGGAGCAAACAAAAAGTAATGTAAAAAAATATAAAAATGTTAGAAAAAATCTAACACCGGTACTGATCGCGGGTTAAAAAATCCAAGAAAAACAGGAAAATAATTTTAAAAATCTCGAACGTGGAGCATTTCTCGTAACAAACCATCTTTACACTATAAATCAAGGCGGCTGGTAAATGAAATAATAATGGCTTACATAGCGATGTGCCTTTTTACTCGGTGACGTTCATTGTTGCGACATTTTAATCTTTTATAGTTTGATATTTTGACGATGTTTTTAAATGATTTTTTCGTAAATTCCTTGGTGAAAACTGGCGGAAATGGCTTAATTTTTAGGCAAGAATAATTAGATTTTTTCAATATTACTATTTTCCGCTATTTCTCTTCAATTTTGGGTAAAAAAAGGACAGAAATCTTTTTTTGCACACGTGATAAAAAAAAGTTTTTTTGCATCGGTAACCAAAAAAGCCATGCTTTAGCAGAATTCAGCTCCGATCAGTTAGACGTAAATTTTGTAAATAAACAGATTAATTTGCGATTGTGAGGTTAGGTGTATTTATTTTTTTTTTATTTTCAGGTATCATTCTCTTAACAGGGGTCAAAATCAAACTTTATTGTCAGAAAATAACTGCTATTCAGCTAGATAATAGAAAAAAAATTATGTTTATTTTCTATTCTCAACATAGCCCTCTTAACTTGCAGTAAACTGGAGATTCCTTCATCGTCTAAAAGTAATTTTTTATCCATAAAGTGCCACCAAAAATCGACATTGATGCTCGCGCTCTTAAAACAAATTATGTCTTAAACAAAAAACTTGAAGAAGACAATCGATCCAGATTGTTCGTTAATTGCAATAAAATTAGATTAACCTCTGACAGAGAATAGTACTCGTTTTCAGAAAAATGCGCATGATTAAAAAAACATATATTTTAGCATTTTTGCACTCAATTAACTTTTCGAACAGGGCCCTACGGGCCCCTTGATGGTCCGGGCACTTAGCGAGTGCCCTATGGAAGAACCTGCGCTAATTTATCCACAAACTTTCACTACCGATTAACGTTGCTCTTTCAATACAGCTGCGAAAAGTCTGAGCTTGACCTCCTATAACCAGTTACGCTAAAGTCCAGACTCTACGAGACAATTTATCGTATCAGTCTCGCGTTCTCACGAAATATCTGGTTGAAATAAATTAGCAAAGCGGAGGGTGGCACTCGTCCCCCCTTTTTGTAGCCAACCCAACCAATCTTTTTTAAAAAAATTGACAAAAACGTAAACAAGCTCAAAATTTTTGGCTTAATTTTCAAAAGTTGCTCAAATTTCCGCATGCGGCGCTACAACCTTATTGATTGTTGTACATTTAGTTTAATTTCGAGATATTTTTGTCCACAACATTTAAAAAGTTGTAAGAAATAGCAGTTTTAAGTATAATTTTGTCAAATTTTTTGCCTGAGGCGCATTTACGACTTGATTTTGATAACAAATATATATTTAAGACAGTGAAGCACCCATGCATTGGCTTCGGGGAAGGGGGGGGGGGGGGTGTTTAAGGATACATAATTAAAAAAACTTAATTTGAAGAAAAAATGTGATCATAATCATACCAGGAGGTAATACCCATTTCAATCTGTAGGAGTATAGATATTTTTTCTGTATAATTTTTATTAACAAAAAAAAAATTTTATACCTTCATCAAAAACATGACCTTAGTAACAGTCTGCAAATAAAAGCATGATTTTTTTGGTTACCGATGCAAATTTTTTTTTTATCACGGGTGCAAAAAAAGATTTCTGTCGGTTACTAAGGGAAAATTGTGATAAACAAAAGATCTTGGATAGAAATAACGAAAATTCAAACTTGGATTTTCGTTATTTCCACCCAAGATCTTTTGATCTTCTTTTCGGTTGGAGTAACTGATTTGGAGGTTTTTTAATTTCTTCTTTGTTTTAATTGCCTTAGGAGCATAATCCTACTGGAAATATTAACACGCCAGGACGAACTCGTATCAGGTAACTTGGATAAGTAAGTACCAGTGCGGAACGATGCCTATTTGTGAGTGGTTCAAGGTTGGAAATCAAAGTGTGTGATGGTGTTTAATTATGTATAGTGGAGGGTGACCAGTGAAACTACTGATGAGCCCACGCTGGTTACCCAGGGCGAAACATCGTTTAATCATTTCTCTTTTCGCTTTGATGTGTGTTCCTTGTGGGATGCTCATCCAAGTTTGAATTTTCGTTATTTCCAACCAAGATCTTTTGATCTTTTGTTTTTTAGTTTCTTTTCGGTTGGAGTAACTGATTTGGAAGTTTTTTAACTTCTTCTTTGTTCTAATTGCCTTAGGATTACAATCCTACTGGAAATATTAACACGCCAGGACGAACTCGTATCAGGTAACTTGGATAAGTAAGTACCAGTGCGGAATGATGCCTATTTGTCAGTGGTTCAAGGTTGGAAATCAAAGTGTGTGATGGTGTTTAATGATGTATAATTATTCTTGTCTAAAAAGTAAGCCATATCCGCCAGTTTTTACGAAGTATTTCCGAAAAAATCGTTTAATAACATCGTCAAAATATCAAACTGTCAAAGATTAAAATGTCGCAACAATGAACGTCACCGAGTAAAATGGCACATCGCTATGGAAACCGCATTGTTATTTTGATTCACCAGCCGCCTTGATTTATAGTGTAAAGATGATTTCTTGCGAGAAGTGCTCTTCGTTCGATATTTTTAAAAGTAATTTCTTGTTTTTCTTGGATTTTTTGACAAAGGTATTTAAAAAAATAGTGTTCGCAGCTCGAGGCTAAACTGTGCTTTTTTTTACTCGCGTTTTTAAATACCTCACTGCGCTCGTTATTTAAAAAAACGCTTGTAAAAAAAGCACTATTTTAGCCACTACTTGTGAAAACTACTATTTACGAAGTCTTAGTGCACACGAAACAATTTTCGTAAAATGTTAGGAAGCTATCGAGCTATAATCTCGTCTTGGCATTTTATGACCCAAATCCTAAAATCCGTAACACCTCGATTTCTAAACATAGAGATTAAAAAAAAAACGTGACTGTGCTTTAACACAATATGTACTTTTTATACTTTATCGTTTAAAAAAGGTGGAATAAAATCCTATAGTAACCGGTTGTTACCGAAGAAATAATTACTTTTCTCTGGTTATTTTTTTGGTGTGCAGAGACGGGTCAACTTATTCAGTGTCACGAAAAATGGACTTAAATTGGATAGATGTTTATTTACAAGATATGGCAAAACTTGGTTTAAAAAGGGCTTTGCAAACTTTTCAAACACAGGAAAATAGAAATTTAGTTCTAAAACAATATGGTTAAAAACTCAGGATTTTAAAATTCCTAATTTTTCATATTTAGGGTTAGTTTTTTGGTGTGTAGAGACGGGTCAACTTATTCAGGGTCACGAAAAATGGACTTAAATTGGATAGATATTTATTTACAAAATATGGCAAAACTTGGTTTAAAAAGGGGTTTGCAAACTTTCCAAACACAGAAAAATAGAAATTTAGTTCTAAAAAAATATGGTCAAAAACCTCAGGATTTTCCAATTCCTAATTTTTCATATTTAGGGTTACAACTTAAGATTTATGTGCCATTAGCATAAATTCTACTGTTTATTAATCTATGAAATGACAATTTACAATTATAAGTCTTGCGCAATTTGGCAATTCTTGACACACTTCCTGTGAACCGATTTTAATTAAATTTGTCACAGTAATGTAGGTCCGATGACAATACAATACTATAATAAAAAATGGGGAGTAGGGGTGGTTTAGGGGTGTAAAGGGGATAAATTCAAAACTTTGTAATGAAAACAGATAGGTTTTCATGATTTGTTCTGGTGACAATACAATTTTATGAAAAAAATCGGGGGTAAAGAGTGATTGCGGTGTGTAAAGGGGTAAATTCATAACTTTGAAACCAAAGAAGATACACACATACGGATGTCATATTTATGATCTGATTCAGTTACAATACACTATTAAAAAAATTAATGTCGCAAGCGTTATTCACCCAAGTAAAGGTTTGTAACGCACCGATGGCTGTATGGCACTAGGGTGGCTAAAATCGAAGTGTCCCGAGCGTTATACCCTCGGGACGCAGGCACATCCCGTTATATAAAAGTCTTTTCTTTCTACATGGACCTCTGGAAGGGATGACCGAATATTTGTCCGCTACTCGTGGGAATACCAATGAAAAGTAAGAATCAAGAGACGTCAACACAGAAAAAAAGAAGAATTGAAAAAGCAGGGCAAATGTGATGTGAAAAACGATCTCAAATTACATCTTAGCAACGTGAAGTTCAGTTAGCAAATATGCGACAGACTGAGACATATTTAAGATCTCAAATGACACCCAACGCGAATCTTGGCTGCAGATAAGCATAATGGTCACAAATGACACCTGAGCAACGCCCTTTTTGATTAAGACTAAAAAGTAAAAAATAAAATAATTAAGTTAAACGATATAGAAATTGAAACGATATTGAAATTAACTCTGTGTATACACAACGTTTCGATCAGTACAATCTTTGATCTTCTTCAGGTGTAGTTTGCACCTGAAGACGATCAGAGATTGTACTGAAACGTCGTGTATAAATAAAATGTAGACAATGGAAGTCCAAAACACAGAGATAATTTCAAACACATCATTGTCTCAAACTTTCAAATTAAACATTTCAAATAAAATATTATTAAAAAATGGCACTAAAAAGTAAAAAATAATGGCACATTATATTACATTTTTAAATTCGATATAAAGTATATAATGTGACATTAACACTATTGTTAAATCTAGACTGCAGTAAACAGATCTGCAAAATTATTTTTTACTTTTTAGTGCAATTTTTTATTTATTTTATTCTATAATACGACTTTTATTTATTTAACTGGTTATGCTAAAAAACCTTAAGCAAAGTGAATTACAAGAAAAACTCTCAGATTGTTTTGACATTCTGTGATTGTTTAGAAAACAATTTGGTGTTTCTTAAAAGAAATATCCTGTTCTAATTTCATTTCTGTTTTGTAAAACGGCACAATAGGCTACGTAAGTTTCTATTTGAGCTCAATTTTTGAACGACTTCCAAGAAAATTTTCTTCCGGCCCTTCCATCCTTCTGTCAGTAAGTTGCGATCAAATTAGATCTTTTTATTCTTTTTCCAAGTTTAAAAATAAAGTTTTAGGCTAAGATATCCAAAGATGGGTAGAAAAGCGCTTTGAAATGCCCGCAGCTTGACGCCGTCATTTGAGAGCAGGATTCTACTGACTTCGACGCTAAAGTCATCTGTGGTTATTGTTTGACTATGGTTATTATTGATAATATTTGAGATTTGGTGAATTTTCCCAAATTTTTATGTACCACGTGACTATTTTAACTCAAGTTTTTAAGCCATCAAGCCATTTTTAGCGTCACTAAAACCTGAGCCAAAACCATATTTACTTTATACTAAAGCCATTTTTACTCAACTTGGATATTCTTTAACTGTTAATTTTTAAAGTGCAATATATGAAAACCAATGGTACTGTTTACTCAATGTTTAATACATTATTCTTAAAATAATGTGTAATGAATAATTAATAAAGTTGGGCAACTTTTAATTGTCTTTTAATTGTCCATTAAAGTTAATCAAAATGCGCGTGCACGATGCGCCACGTGTCACTTAGTACTCATTGGGGCCTACTGTGAAAATCCAAGATGGCGACCGGCTAATGTCAAAAATAGGTCCACCATATTTGAAAATACTTTCTCTCATTATCATTAACCTAACTTCCTAACCAGTTTAGTCATGAACGTTAAATTCGGCACGCAGGATAACAATAAATGTGTTAATTTAAAAATTGGAATACATTTGTCAACTGCCAAAAATTACGGCCTCCATCTTGCATTAAATTTTACACATCCAAGTCGGCCATTTTAAATAGAAAGATAACTAAATTTGCTGGAACATAGTAGGGCCCTTAACAACATACTAAAAATACAGCTTTCTAAGTGCGGTGGGCGCCATTTTTAAAAAACTCTCAGTTTTTTATAAAACAGTTACAAAAATAATAAAAAGACAGATTTTTTACAAAAAAGTTATTAGAAAGCAGGTTCAGTCCAATATAAGACAAGTGGCATATATGTTGGGAATTTGGAACCTTTGGTTGCACTAAAACAAAATTATGATTGTTTTCCACAAACCAAAACTACACTTTTTTGCGCTCGACGCGCGTTTCGCTAACAACGTTAGCATCATCAGGAGACGATAAACAATGTGTAGTTTTGGTTTTATGGAAAACAATCATAATTTTGTTGTAAGTGGCATATATATTTAATTTTAACCCCTCTTACTACCCCCTATTGATGAACTTTTTCTAAAATGGATTTTTGTTCAAATTATTATAAACATAAATTGTACTTAAAATATGCTTTATAAGAATATCCCACACTATAGATCTATTTTTTTATATTTTCTGAGATATGGGATTTCAAAACTGTCAGAATTTAACTTAACAATTTTGAAAATAAAACATTTTTACCCTGGCATGTATTTTTAATCTACGTTATCATGAAACGCCAGGAGATCCGCCAAATAACTTGTGCCCAGGCTTTTAGAAAAAAGGACACCTAGTTTTTTTTCCGCTCAGGCGGGGGGAAATTAGTGATAATTATCCAATTCTTTTAAAAATCGAATTTGAAACCTGGGAATAAGATGTTATCAAAAGACCTTTTTTTTATCGACAAAAATATTGAATATATTGAAAAATCCTTCACATATTTTTTTAAAGAATTTGCAAATGATTATTCTGATTATTAGTTTTCCCTGGGCACCCTGGCAAAGTTATGCAAAAATACGTTGCCAATTGTAGTTTTTTTTCTTAAGTATCTGGGGAGAAACTATAGCCTTAAAATAGTAGTTTTAACAACTAGTGGCTAAAATAGTGCTTTTTTTTACAAGCGTTGGCTTAAATAACGAGCGCAGCGAGGTATTTAAAAACGCGAGTAAAAAAAAGCACAGTTTAGCCGCGAGTTGTTATACTATTTTTTTTAATACCTTTATTAAAAAATCCAAGAAAAACAGGAAAATACTTTTAAAAATCTCGAACGAAGAGAATTTCTAGCAACACACCATCTTTACACTATAAATCAAGGCGGCTGGGAAATGAAATAACAATCGTTTCCATAGCGATATTTTTTTTTACTCGGTGACGTTCATTGTTGCGACACATTTTTAAATGATTTTTTCGTAAATACTTGGTGAAAACTTGCGGAAATGGCTTAATTCTTAGGCAAGAATAATTAGATTTTTTTTCCTATTACTATTTTCCGCGATTTCTCTTTAACTTTGTGTAAAAAACGTACAGAAATCTTTTTTTGCACCAGTAATCAAAAAAAAAGTTTTTTTGCATCGGTAACCAAAAAAGCCATGCTTTAGTTATCTGCAGACAGTTACTAAAATCATTTTTGATGAAGGTATTAAAAAAAAATATTATTAGTGTGGTGGTTCACGCGATTTGCCCGTTTCAAGTGTTTTTTTTTCAACCTTCAATTTCATACAAATAAAAATATTTAGTATGACCCCTTGTGTCAAAAAACTGTACTTAAAATTCTGCAGAAAATCGAAACTTAAAATGGTTCTTCATTTTTCTTAAAAACTTGCTTAGAATAAATTCACGCACATGACACATTTTCAATTATTTAATAAATGCATGCATAATAAATGCATCTTGTGGTCTACGTCTCATTTAAAAATTGTCGTAAATGAGATTTAGACGTTTTATGTGATTGTCCTATCTGGATTTTATTTTTAATCCTTAGGGACCAAAAGTATCGTTATAGTCCCTCATTTGAGGGAATAAAATGCGTTTTTAGTCCCTAAAGCGCAAACAAATATTTTTTATGGAATATATTACATATTTTTGAAATCAGAGAAAAGGAGAAATTTAAAAATGCAATGAAATACAGAATGTTGCATTCAAAATAAGAAAGCTGGTGTCAAAATTTAACATTTGTAATAAAATTTGACATACATATTTTGAAAAGTCGCAAATAGTATATTATAAACCTAGGGACTAAAGTGCCTCTTTTAATCCCGCGGCGAAAGGTTTGTAGTCCGACCGTAGGGAGGGTTACAATTCGCCAAGGGATTAAAATACAGTTTAGTCATGAGGTTTATATACTATTTTATGCACTTTAGAATGCGAGAAACTAAAAGCAAAAAATCACAAAACTAACAGTAGACTACTTAACGGTAATCTAGTTTCAAGATTGACAGCTCGTATTACTGATAGTTGTCATTGATTCTCAAAATTTATTGTGCCATGGAAGTGTTGCTATGGCACAAAACAAATGTCAATCAGTTGTTATCAAACGGCGTCACCAATGTCTCCTCCGATGTCGATATGGCATCAGCATCAACCATAGAAAAATCAATTTCAGAAAATAAGACGACAACGGCAGCGGCGACTGCTACGTATGTGCAGAATACGTCTATAACTAAAAATGGTGCGTCCAACTGTCCACCCTTCGTAAGCCTTGCAAAGTGGACCCAAGTAAATGTAAATGTAAATATACATCATAATAAGAACTAGATTGAAGTAATGCATATGCTAATTATTTTTTTCGTTCATAAATTTTAACAAATAAATAGAATTTCAATAAAATTATTGTTTAATTTGGAAAAATTTACTTTAAATCCACCAGGGATTAAAATTATTTTTAATCCCTGAGTTATTAAAAGTGACCCTTTTATCCCTAAAATAAGGGACTAAAAGTGCACTTTTAATCCCTAAAGTGCATAAGAGTTATTTATCTAAAACTTTTTTATAGCATTTCTAATAACGGAAAAAAGCGTGGGTGGCATTTATCGTAGAACACCCTGTACCTTCTCATTGAGTCATAAGCATGCAATTAAAATTCTGCAGCAAAATGCTCGGAACAAATCTACGCAATTATACGAAAATTTAAAATGGTTCTTCATTTTTCTAAACAAACTCTTGACTCACACCTGCAGTTTTTAAGTGTTGCCGTTGACCCAGAAGTTGGATAGAAGAATATTTCTTTCATATGGTCTAACGACTTGCGAAATCGTACGACATCCTAAGTTTGTTTAAGAGTAGTAGTATTTCATGGGTGCGTTCAGCGGCGGCTGGAGCCAAACCAAAATTGACATTAGCCGTTCAGAAATGGCTCCAGCTTGACAAAAGTGGTTAGCATATACCGTTCAAGATTGGCTAAAGCCATACCGGTTTTGGATGAACTCGAAAGCGCTGCTAGAATTGGAATCGCTTGTTGTTATTGGTCCGCGGGCGAGGCCAACGAAAAAAAAATCAGTTGCGAGGTTTTCCTAACCTAACAAATTGAAGAAAATTCAGAAAATCATTTGAAAATTAAAAGTGCAACACGTTTCTCCATTTCTTCTTGCATACATTGAATTGTGTAGACGCCGCACTTGTGGATTGTGAGGAGAAGCGTTTAGTTTGCGGACAGAAGGTAGGGAGTAGGTATCTGTTAAGAAAAGCTATCAAATGGCCGTGGCTTAAAGTTCCGACAGTCCCTTTCCTTTTTAAACAGACTGTCCGTGCCTAGCAAAAATACTAAAGATACGACAGCCGGCTTTGCGCGTTCAAAGCTAGTTTGGCAATGTCAATGCCATGACATTTTGAGTGGAAGGGGTAAAACCGTTTTTGGTTTGGCTCCAGCCGCCGCTGAACGCGCCCCATGTGATATCCATACTTTTTGGAGGCCATTTTTGTAAAAACTAAGACACCGCTCGGAACATTTTTTTGATTTTTTGCCGAAAAAGCTAAAATTTATTTCCAAGGCCACCAATTCAAAATATTCAATATTTGAATCGCCTTAGAATGGAATTTATGCTTATTCGGCAAAAATTCAAAAAAGTGCCCTGAGCCGTGTCTTAGTTTTTACAAAATGTGCCTTCCATTCAAAGTTCAGCCAATTCTGATGTCTATTTGACTCCAAAAAGCATGACCCGTTTTGAACGTCATTTCGACATTTCCTGAGCTAAGGTCACTGACAGAAAAAAAGTCTCTACTCTTAAATACTTTATTTACATCATTTGTCCAATATTTCAAAACTTTTTTTTGAAAAAAGTGAATATCAATAAAAACCGCGAACTTTGAAAATAACTGTTACAATTTTAAATAGTATGAAGAATAAATTTTTTACTTGTTAATTTATAGTGAATATACAGGTGAACAGTGCAAATTTTTGTAAATAGGACTTTAATTTCGGTTGGTGATGAGCTGTAAACTTGTAACACCATGATAAAAAAAATTGACATCTGTCAGCTTAAGCTGACAGGTGTCAAGTTTTGTGCTATTCTAAAGAACCCTTTGGGATAAACTAAGCCAGTATTCTTGAAATGTCGATGTCGCCTAGAGAGTACTCACCAAAATTAGGGTTAAATCAAAAATGCGCATGCGTTCTCACCCGTTTTACCGATATCAGTTGGTCCGGACCAGGTGAGATGTGGGTACTCCGTGGAGACTGCTACTTTTCAATCGAATTTTTTATCAAATCAAGAATGAAGGTTTATCTATCCTCTATACCAGAAATTGCAACTGAGAGTACCACACAGGATGGGTATAGGCGAGGACACCGAATGCAGACTCTGTATGATTGAGGATGATGCCAACCTCTTTTAAGGGGCTAAACATATTTTAGTGAAGAACAATCTCAAAAATGGAAAGTGCAAGACTGGCACACATATCAATGAATCAAATCAATCATTAAGATGACAAAAAAGATCCATGCAAGACGTCCTCAGAGCTTCGACGTGTCGCGAGCGACATTCCCCTCCACTCTCGCCGATAGAATCCAGCGACGTCAACTGACTGTCGTCCACTGTCGCTGGGTGGCACAAAACATTCTTTGTTTAAATAATAACACCATTTAGCGATGAACCGGAATAAGTTAATTAATTAATGTTATCTTTGGTGTAAAGCAAAAAAAAGGGAAAAAAAGAGACATACCCGCAGAAAGTACGTACTTAATATTATTTTACTTACTTACTACTAAAAAACCAAAACAATATGAAACAAAAACATGGGAAAACTCTCTAAATATGGCGACTGTCGC
This sequence comes from Oxystoma pomonae, assembly GCA_963921995.1. Lineage (NCBI taxonomy): Eukaryota > Metazoa > Arthropoda > Insecta > Coleoptera > Brentidae > Oxystoma > Oxystoma pomonae. The sequence goes on along the minus strand of OY998166.1, from coordinate 83,360,432 downwards.
GGCTACAGGAGTTAAATATATTTTTTTCATACCTTCATCAAAAGTATGATTTTAGTAACTGTCTGCAGATAACTAAAGCATGGCTTTTTTTACTACCGATGCAAAAAAACTTTTTTTTTTTGATCACGGGTGCAAAAAAAGATTTAAGTCCGTTTTTTATCCAAAATTAAAGAGAAATAGAGGAATATAGTATTATTGAAAAAAATCTAATTATTCTTGCCTAAAAATTAAGTCATTTCCACCGGTTTTCACCAAGTAATTACGAAAAAATCATTTTAAAAAATCGTCAAAATTATAAACTTTCAAAGAGTAAAATATCGCAACAATGAACGTCACTGAGTAAAAAGGCACATCGCTATGGAAACCGCATTGTTATTTCATTTGCCAGCCGCCTTAATTTATAGTGTAAAGATGGTGTGCTGCGAGAAGCGCTCTTCGTTCGAGATTTTTAAAAGTATTTTCCTGTTTTTCTTGGATTTTTTGATAAAGGTATTAAAAAAAATAGTCTTAACAACTCGCGGCTAAACTGTGCTTTTTTTTACTCGCGTTTTTAAATAACTCGCTGCGCTCGTTATTTAAACCAACGCTTGTAAAAAAAGCCACTAGTTGTTAAAACTACTATTTTCTACGAGCGGGCGAAAAATTCACTTTTCCTACGGCCACACACGAAAGTAACCAAATCTGCACTCTATAACGCCTCAGAAAGTTTAATATTTCACACGCATATTAATTTTATTTTCGTCTCTAGAGACGAAAATGTTTTCTGCTCTAGTGACGAAAATGAATGACAGCAAACCATCCAAACAATATATGTATCTAGTAGGCTGTGATTTGTAGAAGCGTCGGAAATAAATCGAAATCATTTTCGTCCTTAGAAAAGAAAATACTTTCTTCTCTTGAGATGAACATGAAAAAAATTTCATACTAATAAAAATAAGAAAAGTGGTCGTAGGAAAAATAGCGTACACAACTCGATAGAAAGTAAATTTCTTACACTCGCATGTTGTTTCACTCGGATGGCGCTTCATTCACAACATTCACGTTCGTGTGAAATATGTCACTTTCTTCTCTCGTTATGTAATACGCTATTTCAGCACTGTTTTGCGTGTGGAAAAGTTAAATTTATGGTACTTTTCCGCAAGAAAAAATAAATATATTTCTATACTTTAAAAAATTTTCTTTTTTGTGTTAGGTAAACATTTTAGTCACGATAAATAAAGAGTAACATTTTTAAAATTCCTTTTATTGGGTCAAATGAATACTTAAGTCAAGCGAGTAGAAAAAAATATTGTACCTAAGTGACTTTTCCGCACTTAATTGCTGACCGACCATCTGCAATCGCGTGCGAAAAAGTAGAATTTTCCGCACTAGTTAGGTAAACTACAATTTTCTAGTAGCGTGCCGAAAACTTACTTTTCCGCTATGATTTGCGTGCGGAAAAGTGCACTTTAGCGCACTAGTGAGTGTTTTAAAAATTTTCTTTTTTATGTTAGGTAAACATTTTAGTCACGATAAATAAAAATTAACATTTTTAAAATTCCTAATGCGTCGTTCAGCCATCTGAAATCGCGTGCGGAAAAGTGGCACTTTCCGCACTAGTTAAGTAAACTACTATAACTCTGTCAGCGACATCCAGAGAAAGATAAGTCGGAAATATAGAGGAAAAGCTCGCGGAACGTCGAAGCTCTGAGAAATTGCCACGCTTACGGGCTACTACCACTACTGTAGAAAGAAATTCTTCTAGTTATAAGTATAATCAATTCAAATTTCCCTGCATTTTATATTATACAATTCTATTCATAAAATATAGGTTATAAAGTATATATACCGTTTTGCTGCAGTGAAAAGGCCTTTTCATAGTTCTTAAATGCAGAGTCATATTTTACATTCAAAGCGCAGGCAGGCGTTTTCTTTTCATGTAAGAATATTTTTAAATTGCATGTATCTCTAAAAGATCATAAATAAATTCTTTTTAAAAGAAATTTAGGATATAAGTTTAAAAGGGTGGAACTTATATCATTTTGAAGTAGGCTCATGAAGTTTAAGTTTTAAGTGTGCCGTTTGCCCTCACAACATAGGACTTGTAATTAAATTTTTGTCCCGTGGTATCTTTTTTGAATCTGACACTTTTTGTCTATATTGGAATTTTCGTACTACACACTCCTTTGGAGGAGTCGGTTTTACCACCAGAGTTTAAATAAGGAAAGTGGATCAAGTGATACCTTATTTTAAAGGTCTTTTAAATACCTTCACAAAACTGTCAAAACTTTAAAAAATCAAGCGATTGGTTTTCGAGATATTCACTTTCAAAGTAGGCTCAAATTGTACAGGTAAGCACTTCCGTAAAGGAACTTGAGACACATTTAAAATAAGGTATCAGTTGGCCCAGTTTTCCTATTTAAATTCTGGTGGTGAAACTCACCCCTCAAAAGAGGTGTGTCCTACGAAAATGTCAATGTAGCTCAAAGGTTGAATAACAAATCGACGTGTTCGAGGGTTTTTTAAAAATTGTACTCTAAATACTAGAAAACGCCTGTTTAGTTTTTGTTCGGACAACCTGTATAGGTACTAATAAAAAATACTTACATTACAAGGTTTTCATTTCATATTTACTTTGAAAAAAAAAATGCTTTATTTTATTTGAAAACCAACTCGAATTAGTCTAGAACAGGACTTTAAACTATATGGTTTTGGGCCACTCCTTACATCACATTTGAATGATTAATCAAATTTGGTTTAAAATTAGCTGTCTTGCTTCGCATTACAAAACTTCTGCTGCCGTGTGCATCCCACTCTCCAACCATATACTGTGCGAATTGCTCTTCCTATCTGTGTGCTTATTCTTGAAAGTGAGTGAGAGCTCCCGGGGACCATACTAGGTAGTGACAAAAAAAGTCCTAAAATTGAAATTAATAACGAGTTCTAAAGGTTTATTCTACTCCCTGGCTGAGTTCTCTTGCATTAAACTAGGAGAACGCAGCATTCCCTCCATATATCACTTAATTTTGACTACTCCCTAATTCGCTCCCTACACCTCCCCGACAGTCAAGAATAAGCACCCTGCAGGACGGGCAGATGGAATCCTCTGCTACCCTGATGCGCGTCAAGTTTCCGCGCATACGTATACCCAGTCAGCATTCCCGTTAGCAGTTCAATTAGAACATCGCTTCACAACTTTTTGAGATAAAACCTGTCAAACTCTCAGCATTCAATTGTTTGATAGCTTGTATTTCATAACATCATAACACAACTCGGCTAACTTAGGGGACCATCATAAGGGACCCAAATATTTTCAATGCTACATTTTGTAGCCGATTTGGAGAAAACGCGACCGCCCTAGCTTAACCATTAAGTTGAGGGGGCACCCCATAACTTTAATTCTGCTAAAGCTAGAAAGTTCAAATAAACACATTATGTAGCTCGGCTTGTTCGACAGCATCGCATATTAAAAGGTTTTAAAATATTCCTAGGGTTTTTTCTAATTAAAGAAAAAGAATTTTTTTGTTTTTACATAGTGTTTAACTTGTTGTGGGGCTTTATTTTTAATGTTATTGGTTTTAGCTCTATTGTAGTTATTTTTTTACGGTTTAATTATTTTCGTAGCTGCAGCCGTTTCCAAGAAAACCAGACTACTCCTAGCTTAACGGTTAAGCGGAGGAGCCACCCTATAACTTTGGTTAGGTTGGGTTAGGGTAGAGGCCCTGTATACGATTTTTGACAGTTATTGTTTTACCAGAGGTGAGCAACTGGATTTGACAGTTGTTAGGGAAATGTTTGAAATTGTGTGTTGGCAATGATAGTTGGTAACCCCTGACAATAAATAACTTTGTCTGTTTGATTTTTGATTAAGAAACATAGAGAAAGTGTTGTGTCTGTTAAAAAACTTAAGGTTTAAAAATGGAATTTTACTGTAAAAATACGTGCCTAGACGAATTTGTATTGTTCCGTTGTCCAATGGAGAAAGAAACCCAGGAAAAGTTAAAAGGAAACATTGCCAAGCTGGAAAATTAATAAAAATAGCCAAATTGGCGAGGATAGTGAGCTACAAGCAGTAGCATACATACGCATACATTACAAACATACGCATTTAGCATGTACTTCGTTAATAATAATATTGTAATATTGTAAGAAAAAGAGTCTTTATATTTTACCTATTATTTAAATTTTTAATATCTACCGTGTGTATTCACTGTTTGTTTTTATTTTTTTTGGTCAAAGCTTGACATATTTTACTAACCAAAAAAAATCAATCTTTCAAAAACTGTATGGGAAAATTATAAAAAGAGACAACCAAACATCAGTCCATTTCATAAATTCCGTTTTAGAAGCAAATATGAAAAAAACTAGAAAGAGAGGGCAATATGAGTTGCCCACCTCTGGTAAAAGAACAACTGTCAAATGTAAATGGTAACAGTCCATCATTGGTTTATAACCAAAATTTGCATTTCCGTCTATTTTTGCTGCCGGTTTGATTAAAAAAAAAAGCCCTACAACAAGTTAAACACAATGTAAAAACAAAAAAATTGTTTTTTTTTAAATAAAAAAATATCTACGAATATTTTTTAAACTTTTAATATGTGATCCCCTCGAACAAGCCGAGCTAAAAATTATGGTGTTTATTTGAACTTTTTAGCTTTAGCAGAACTGAAGTTGTGGGGTAGCCCTCAAGCTTAAGGGTTAAGCTAGGGGGATCGTGTTTTCTCGAAAACGGCTACAGAAAGAAAATTAATTTCACCCTAACAAAATAGCTACAAAGAGGCTACAAAATTTGACATTGAAAATATTTGAGCCGCGTATGATGATCCCCTCATGTTAACCGACGTTCATAACAGGGTTTTATTAATATGATTTTTAAGGAAACTTTTCGAGTGTGTGATTTTTAGCAAAAAAAAAATAAGTGAAGTTTTTAACTACCCTAATTACTCTCCCTTGCCATATTTTAGGTCAGTCAGTGCTTATAATTTCGAACTAATTTTGAACCACCTTTAAAAATTTTTAACCACATCCTTCCTGGCTTTTTTTAATATTTAAAATGGGGGATGCAGCCGGACGTCAAACTACACCCCCCCCCTCATTTAAAGCGTAGAGAAAAATGAAAAGCAAATATATTAAAATTAAGAACTAATTTCGAACTCCTAATATCACCAAAAAGAACTTCGAACACCCAGTAGTAATCCTGTGTTTTTTTTAAATATAGTGCTAAAAAACTAAAAAAAAAATAGGAAGGAGTGTGGTCCAAAATTTTTAAAAGCGGTTCAAAATTAGTTCGAAATTATAAGCATATCAAAACTCGAATATCTTTCGGGAGGGGGATAACTTGACGTCAACCTGCACTGCCCACCATATTTTCTTAAAAAAAGAGGGTTACTAGTGGGGTTTTCGAAATTCTTTTTGGTGATATTAGAAGTTTGAAATTAGTTCTTAATTTTGGGATAGTTGCTTTTCATTTCTCTCTACACTTTAAATGAGGGGGGGTGTAGCTTGACTTCCGACTGCACCCCCCATTTTGAATATTAAAGAAACCAGGAAGGAGTGTGGTTTAAAATTTTTAAAAGTGGTTTAAACTCAGTTCGAAATTGGCTCGAAATTATAAGCATATCAAAACTAGAATATCTTTCGGGAGGGGGGGGGGGTTTGGCTTGACTGACCTCATATTTTTCCCTCACAATGGAATTTCGCTAGAATTACGCAAAAAATACTTAAAAAAATACACATATTTATTTTTTTATAGCAGGAAAAAGTAAAGTAATGGCGTGGTATTTTTAGTGCCTATACACCTATCACATAAATCTCCTATTCTTTAACAAATTGAAAATTTCGTAAAAATGCGCTTCTGGCAGATAATTTTACCGAACAAAATTTCTCAGGAATTATCCTTTTATGAAAGTCTTCCGGGCTAAAAAGTCCGCTTTCTTTGAAAAACCTCTTTACAAAGTATAAGGACCCACCTCTTTCAAAACTAGTAGGTCATTCATTATCTTTCTTTTTCTTGGGCTTGAAATAGAAAGAAAAAAATTTTTAGCTAACATCGGAAATAATAGTTTGGTGATTTTAATCCATTTGAAAAAAAAAATTGAGTGATACCTGTCTATCTGTCCATTTTTTTGTTGTTGGTAGATGGTCAGGTTTGAGCTGTAATGGTATGCGCGGTTTTTGCTTGAGTAATCCAATTATTGCGCTAGCATATAAAGCTCAATAAGCGAATAAAATTAATTGTAAACTCATATGTTAAAAGAATGAGAAATAAATTTCCGATGTCCATATTGGAGTTAAATATAAATAAAAATTTCTCATTCTGTTAACTAATGTTGTGCCGAACATTTGTCCATGACTGGTTGATTTGATCGTTCATATTATTCGACTATAAAAACTTATGTCGCACTGACGATCTCTAACAAGAGTGAAACACGTGTCTGCGTCTAGTCTCCAAGTCTCACCCGGTATATATTATTGTGGTACTCCGGTGTATTTTATAAAGTTCGTTTTTTTGCTATCGATGCGTCATAGTAGAAAGCCCGACTGGTGGATGGACTGTGTCTAAAACCAGTCAGTGGTAGAACTGGTGAAGAAGGCGAAAAATCCAACAGTTTTCTGTTGGTAAAACTCTTTTTATTTATATTTCAAAGGCTTTTTTTATTTAAGAGAGCAGTGATCTCCTTGAATCAACTTAAAGTGAGATCTCATACGTTCCTCTACATTGACTTAAAAATTGGTCAGGATTAGCCAATTAAAGCAGAAAAAAGCCTAAAATTTATTTTTTTTTCTAAAAAAATACTTTAAAATTTATATTTTGAACAACAAAATCGTGATTGTTTTCTTGTCTTGGCGGTGGTACACACACAATATACGATGATTTTACTCGAAATACGACATCCCGGTCTCGATTGGCGATTTTCACTTATTTCCTCATTTAAAATGAAAACACAGCGTCCTTAATCGTCAACTCATTTTTTTTGATAACCTTTTTGTACATAATGTTTTAAAGAAATTCTGCAGGACTAGTTTCACGGCGGAGCTAAATTGCTATCACGCGTACCAATAACCATTTAAAAGTGACGAAAATTCTCACTATGCAAAAAGTTTTAAAGGTTTGTTTGTTTACACACAAAAAATAAGCTTAATAACTGCCAAATCGATATTTTTTAGTCATCCATACATAGTATGGAGGCTATTGAGATATGTTTGTCTGTCTGTTGGTAACACGATTACTCAAAAACCGCTTAACCGATTTTTATCAAATTATGCACAAAAACTCTTTGTCACCAGATGCAGAGCTGAATAGTTTGTGATGGGGGTAAGGTGTTGGAAATAGGGTAGAAGGGAGGATTACACTTTTTAAAAAATTGTAACTCACGAACCGTAGCAGCTAGCGACACAAAAAAAATTAAATATTGTTTTTTAATTTTTTTAGATTTTTTTAAAAATGAAACTGTATGATTTTTTTTTAATTCTCTAAAATATATTTCATGTCTGACTTTTTCATATTAGATTGCGAGATATTTGCAAAAAATTCAAATAATAAATAAAGTTAAACCAAAAAAGCGACGCGACGCTTAAGGCAACAATATCCAAACCTTACATTTGCAGTAAGGAACTGCGACAGAAGCTTGACACTTTGGTATTTTTTTACTTTTGTTTTGTCAACTTTCATGACTACTGTGAAAAACTACAAAATGATGGGTTAGGTTGGGTTGGCTTTATTTGCAGATATTTCGCAAATGGTTAAAGGAGATATTTTTGTAAAAATGAATTTCTGATTCATTAAAGTAATCTGCTCAGAAGCCATGTTCCGTTTCCGTTTAAACCGTTTAAGTTATGCGGTGGTCAAAAAGTGGACCGCACTGGTTGGTGTAGTGGGTACATACCTGGGCTGTCAACCAGGAGACCCGGGTTCGATCCCCTGTTGGCAGCAGCTATTTTTTGAGACCAGCATCATGATTTCAGGTTCCGCAGCAACCTATCACCCAAATATTATGAAAACAGGCATTTTAAACTTGTTTTTATGAATAAAATTTGAAAAATTTGTCTTTTTTATGAGAAAAATGTGCAACTTCCACCAAGCGCGAATTGTTTATCTTTTTAAATATTAATAAAAAATCTTTGTAATTTTTTCAGAGATGTTACACTAAAACTGGTTTTCTTGGATGGTGAAGGGGATATTAATTTTACATAAATGATGAAAATACTGTATAAATAAAAAAAAATGTTTTCTTTCCTAAATTGTAAAACCTCGTTGAAAAGCTTATAAAAATCTTAGTTTATTGGCGATAAAATTTAAAATATAATGGAAAAATCTGGATACACCACGGAAAAGTCTAGATACACCCTACCCAGTATCCAGTAAGTCTTAACACACTCTGAAAAAGCCAGGATACACCCCGGAAGTCTGGTTATACCCTGTAGGTCTGGATACACTCTAAAAAAGCCTGGATGCAACTTGGAAAAGCCCGAAAATACTCGGAAGTCTAGATGCACCCGAAAAAGTCTGGATACACCTTGAAAAAGTCTGGATACACCCTGGAATAGTCCGGATTCTCCTGGAAAAGTCGGATACACCGAGGTCTGGATCCTGAACATTTTATGAAATAAGTAAAAAGTATGAAAAAATTATGAAAATATGCGTCGAGTACGGGCCCTGTAATTTTATCATATCTAATTATCGAGATATAGGCGTCCAAATACTGTAATACTGTACAGAAAATATAGATCCATATATACAGCAACTTGAATGATTTTTTAAAACATATAAAAATAAGTTGGATAAACCGCGCTTATAAATCACCTTTAGATTCTGTCAAAATAGCATGTATCGACGTTAACATTAATAATGTCGCCTTTGTTGGTGGCACGATATCCGCATCTGTATGTGTACAAGGTGGTCGTGGAGGCGGTATTGGGCGGTCCAAATTCGAGGGCATTGTGAGGTTTAGGGGAGAAGCAAAAAACCAATATACATGTTGATGCTCGATTTTTGATAAATTATTATTGGAGAAAACAGTATGTCAACGCGTTTTTGAGCTACAGGTGCTTTCTGAAAGATATGCATTTTTAAGTATTTATTTGTCAAGCTGGGTTTTATTTGTAACGTTTACTTTTTAAGATATAACATCAAGTCAGAATTTTGAAATGGAACGACCTATTTTTTACTCGATTTTTTAAATCAGAATGATGTATCTCACTTATAATGTTATTTTCTGGTATATGAATGTTTGTTATTTTTTTTATTTTGTTAATTATTATTTTGTAATTTTTATTGCTTTTTATTACATTTTATCATTGCTTTTCATAAAAAGTTTATATAAATAAGGAAATAATAAAAAATACCAAAAATTAAAAAAAAATTAAAGGGGTTTTAGGAAAACAAAAATAAAATATTATTTGCGACACATCACTTTACAATGAAATTTCACGCTAATTATAAAAATCGTTTAAAAAATAGTTCATTAAAATATTTGGATTCTAAAGTTGTAAAACATCAAGGAAATAATGGCTATGAAAAAAACATTTTTTTTTTTAAAGAAAAGATATTGGACTACTGACAGGAATACTGACCGGCTACAACCGACTCAGTAAGCATCTGACTCGCATCGGGATCGAGACTGACTCTATCTGCCAGGCCTCTGGGAGGGCGGAGGAGACATCCCGGCACCTCATTGCGGAGTGCGATGCATACCTAAGGATGAGGCATCAGGTACTCGGACAACCGAACCTGAATGAAGAGGACTTACGAGCTTTCAAGTGGACCAAAGTACTGCACTTCGTGAAGAGAACAGGCAGGCCCGGAGAGCCCACTACCGTACAAGCGGTACAGGTGGTGAATTAGGGGGCTGGGCTGGGGTAAGGTAAAAAGGGACCTGTTGGGCCTACTTGCCAGGTCTTGGGACGCCCCCTATTTACTACTACCACTACTAATTTTTTAAAATCTAAATTCACTGAGAATATTCTTAGTAATATTATCTTTTGAAAAAAAAACTATTTAACTATAAATTCGATAGGTATTAGAGTATTGTGTTATGAAGTTGCGGGATCAATAATAATTGCAGATTACTGTAATCTATTCAGTTATCATCAACCTCTCCCCCCATAACGGATTTCTGGAAGCGCTGTAAGTACTTATGTTTTGCGGTAGGATCTACTAAAAGGGTTTAGTCCATTTTAGAACGGTTTATATTTCTGTCACTGTCAAAACTTCAGTTTCAAAATATTAGCTGCGTTCAAATCACAGCGAGTTCGGATCTCTTACCTCTGCTTGCACCTTGGCTTGCACCAACCTCTACTGATGAAAGCTACAGCTTTGAAATGGAAGGAAATTTTTTTTGACTGAGCTTTTAGATAATCTCAATGTTTTAATTTCAATTTGTAAATAAATTAATATAGTCGTTTTGGGTTTTTTTGTTTGGTATATTTTTCGTGCATAATCAGTGACCTTCACTTATGTTTGTTTTGCCTCGTAGTGCCCTCATAAATATATTTTTTTTTTGCTAAAAACTGGTTCAAAATATGGCGTTTTTCTGGACAAAATTGGAGGTGTTTTATTGGTTAATGAACAGTTTGCGATATTAAATAAGGTAAGTTAATCCTTGTAAAAACCGTTACTTAGGGAAATTATAAACGAACTTATTACCAATTACCATAAAACAATCCCTTCTGGAGGCTATAAATTTAAACCACCTCCCAGAGGTGGTCTAAAGAATCACGAATTTTATAAGCTCAAACACAGATAATGAAGCTATTATATCCCAAATTTTTGGCGAATTCACCATTTGCCATTTTGAAACCTGTCAAAAAAAAAATTAGTTTTAGGGCATTTTTTAAGAAAAAAAGCAGTTTTTCAGTGGTATTTTGCAATAACAATACAAAATAATCAATAACTTTGTGTCTGTTCTGTATGGGTAAGTGATTATTGAAATTTGTTTTTAAAATTTAGTACCGATCACAGCTGTAAATATTTAGACCTGTGGGGGAGGGGGTACTATTTTAGATCTTAATAAATCTCACTGTTGATGTTTATTTGTATCTATCTTTGAATTGGATGTTAAATTTGTGAAACACCAATAAATCATTAATTAGGCATTCGCCAAATATTAAGTATACAGAGTTCCGCCATCAGAATGCTATAAGAGGCATGACGTGACTTAGACATATCACACATGTTGTGCAAAATAACCATTTGTGTAAAATAACCATTCGCTCTTTACAGTAGCCAGTGGTCTTAAATATTCCTGAAGATTAAATTTTCCCAAAAAATCAAGAATAAAAAGGTTATCTGAGACTATGCTGTTGCTCAAGCACCCCCCCCCCCCGGAAACTTCAAGCCCACCTCCAGAAATCTCAAGTCCCTCCCCCCGGAACAATTTTTGCGCAAGCAAGAATAACAGTAAGTAGGTATATATTCGTTTTCTATTAATATAAATAATATAAAAACAAAAGTTTAAAGAGAGAACAAAAATATCTTTACTGGGAAAACGACTTTTTTTAGACTTTTCCCTTATAAATTATTTTCTTACTATACTTGGCTTTAAAAACTCTAAGTATAAAGATAGCTGCCGCCTTTGAAGTTCTGTTGACATTGGCCAGATTTCTTGGAGCAAAAGGAGCGAAATAAAGCGGATTCTTCAAAGGAATTTGGTCAAAATTAAAAGAATTTTAAGAACTGCACAAGTAGATAATTTGGAAAACTTCAACGCCCAACACTAGTTGCTTAGTCGCCCAGCATCTGTATTTGTATCTCTTAAGCCCTGTTCTCACTTTGCGTCAACACTGTGCATCTATTTTAAGAGGAAATGTCATTTTTAATCCAGATAACCAAATCACTAGTCAAAAAAATCGAAATAACACTAGATTTTTAACTGCTGTGTTTACTTTTTTTCCATACCTAACCCTAATTTTTCATTTTGTATTTTGCGTCATTTTATTTTTTTTTTTAGTAAAATGGAAGAGGAAGCGGATTATTTGTCGAAAATTTGAAAATAAAACTCATAATCTAATATTCGCAGCTGATTGGCAAGCTGACAATATAAAAAAGGTGGTTGGCATTCAAAAGGTAACTAAAAAAATTCCTCAGCATGCCTCAACTTTCTGATAAAAAGAAAACATGTTCTATTTTCGCGCATCTTGCATTCCGCTTCATTTTTCGATGGATTTTATAGTGCGAATGCCCAAGATGCATGAAACTTTTTGAGATGCATGAAACTTTTTAAGAAGCATGAAAAAGTTGCATAGTGTAGCAGGGCATTACGATAAATCCGAAATATTCGCGGTCCCAACCGCGCAAAGTAAAAATATTTATTCTAATTTAAACCTTACCCACTAAAACAAGAAAAAATTTAACATTTTCTAAAATGTGTTAAAGTTTGGTTGTGTGCTTCTTTCGTCCTGCGCATCGGAGTTTAATCCTAATAATAGCAACCAATTTTTTTTCTTATTTTTGGTTTTGTCCATATAATCAACATGTTGTATTGTAATGCATATGCAAATGCCCTTTAAGGCTCTCCTAATACTTAATAGAACTTACTCCTATTCCAATGGTAGCTTAAAACTTGAAGCCGTGGTTTGAAGACTTACCTAAAAGCAAAGAGAACAAACGTTTTAGAAACAGAGAGGTAGCTAAAATCAAAAATAATTTAGATAAAAATAAATAACGAAACACTTTTTAAAGGCGTTTTATTGAATAACAGAAAATTTCTATTAAGTAATTTACAGTTTCAAATAATTGTTTTCAGGATACCAGACGCACATTTCAGTAGTGAAAATAGGATAAGTACTTTTTTAGTGTAGTAGAATTATGTTTTATATACATAAACACTAAATTTATAACACTGCTTTGCGTTGCACAGTCACAGTCCGCCTAAGCTTCAAGAAAAAATATACATAAACTTTGAACTATATATTTTTGAGATAAAGATACCGACAGTTATCATTAAGTACATATTCAAGAAAAAAAAATATAAACTTTCAACTATATATTTTTCAGATACACATATCTCCAGCTTTAATTACATATAAAAATTTTGATGTAGCGATTTTTTGAGGATGCAATCTTAATTTCTGTGTGATCTCCTGTACTTAATACAAAATTTGAAATCCTTATAAAATTTGCTTTTTAAAGGGGTATTTTTACATCTAGTTTTCGAGATACCTGCAATCAAAGTCTTAAAATGTCAATTTTTAAAAGCGATTATCTCAGAAACTAAATAACGTACCCTGGGATGGGTATCATTTTAAAGAATTTTTTAAGGAAAATTCAGAAATGGTAGCCTTTGGGCGATTACACGTTACACATGCAATTTATCCATTTTTGGTCATTTTGATGTCATTTATTAAAAAGTGTTGACCAATGCTTCAAGATTTTGATTGCAGTTATCTCAAAAACTAGATATTCGAACCCTATGATAAGGGGTATCTTTAAAAAGAAAATTTTATACGGATTTTAAGTTTTGTATTAAAAACAAGAGATCGCACAAAAAAAAAGTAAGATTGCCCCCAAAAATGCCCCCTCCCCAAAAAAAAAATTGCAACATCAAAGATTTTGGTTTTTATATGTAATTAAAGCTAGGGGTATGTGTATTTCAAAAATATATATAGTGTAGGGGCATATGTCGATAATTTCTATCCCGTGGGATTTTTTATGGAGGAGTTTTGTGACTATGTGGGATTGATAGCTCTTTAGTCACACAATCAAGTGTTACCGGGTGTTTTGTTCGCAACCGTGTAGATATGACGACATCTTTCAAGATTGCGGCCAAAAATTATAAAAAATACAACTTTTGCAACCGGGGAATAATTATACTCGATTCCATATAATTCGACAACGAGGATTTCAAAAAATTTACTTTCAAGGTCATCCGACCTTAAATGACTATGAAAATCGCAACAAAAAAAAACAGATTTTTGCCATTTTCTTTTCAAAAAACCTTAGTAATTCGCCATTTTCTTTTCAAAAAACCTTAGTAAAAATAACAAGGTGGCCATTAATTCTTATTGACTGATCTCTGCTTAATATGAAAAAAAAAATAGTTTATACATGACCTTGATTGACCTTGAAAATACCATGTAAAATTGAAAAACGAGCTTTTTGTAGTGTTTTTTTTACAATTTAAAACTACGCAAAAACTTTAAGTGCCGGAGATGAAATTAACATCTTAGCCATAAATAAACACTTAATTTTAAACCTTTCTACCATTTTTTTGATCTGGCATCCCAGATGTTTATGCTATACCCCGGTAAAAATGACCTATATGCCTGTTGTTTTTAGTTTCGGAACTGTGAATTTTATGTTCTACTTACTTGTCTAGCCAACAAAGTCAGTCCTATAAAGGAGTTAGCAGAAGTTAGATATAAATTACCATATTCTGCACCAGGTGTTTTAGATGCCTTTTTCCGAAATGACGGTCGAAAAATCATAAAAAATACAATTTTTGCAACCGGTGCGTGATTATACTCGATTTCATATAACTCGAGGACGAGAATTTAAAAAAAAATCAATTTCGAGGTCATCCGACCTCAAATGACCTTGAAAATCGCAAAAAACACGATTTTTGTCATTTTCTCTTTTAAAAAATCTTCATAATTTAACGTTTTGTTACACCAACATCTGGAACGCCAGATCAAAAAAAAAATGGTAAGGAGGTTTAAAATGAAGTGTTTTTTATGGCTAAGATGTTAATTTCATCTCCGGCACTTAAAGTTTTTGCGTAGTGGCAAATTAGAAAAAACACTACAAAAAGCAGGTTTTTCAATTTTACATGGTATTTTCAATGTCAATCGGGTTTATGCATCAACTAAACTTTTTTTTTTCATAGTAAGCGGAGATAAGTCAACAAGAATTGATTTTTACTTTTTTACGAAATTGGATAAAATAAAATGTGGTTATAGGTTGCCATTTTGATATATCAGCCGCCTTATTGAAACACGTCATAACTCTTTTAAAAAATCTTCATAATTTAACGTTTTGTTACACCAACATCTGGAACGCCAGATCAAAAAAAAAAATGGTAAGGAGGTTTAAAATGAAGTGTTTTTTTATGGCTAAGATGTTAATTTCATCTCCGGCACTTAAAGTTTTTGCGTAGTGGCAAATTAGAAAAAACACTACAAAAAGCAGGTTTTTCAATTTTACATGGTATTTTCAATGTCAATCGGGTTTATGCATCAACTAAACTTTTTTTTTTCATAGTAAGCGGAGATAAGTCAACAAGAATTGATTTTTACTTTTTTACGAAATTGGATAAAATAAAATGTGGTTATAGGTTGCCATTTTGATATATCAGCCGCCTTATTGAAACACGTCATAACTGAACACAATTTTTTTTTAACAAAATTGTTGGACTTGACCTTCTTATCTTTATTGCCATATTTGGTTCTCTTCGTTTGAATAGTTGATGTATAGCGCCCTTTAGTATGTTATTTTTGCAATTTGTTAATTTTACTGTACATTTGAAGTTGGTTTGACAAAACGTCGAATTATTAAGATTTTTTGAAGAGAAAATGGCAAAAATTTTCTTTTTTTTGATGACCTTAAAAGTAAATTTTTTGGAATCCTCGTCCTCGAATTATATGGAATCGAGTATAATCATGCCTTAGTTGCGAAAGTTGTATTTTTTATGATTTTTGGCCGCCATCTTGAAAGATAACGTCATATCAACCCCTTCTACACGGATTCGAACAAAACACCCGGTAACACTTGATCGTGTGATTAAAGAGCTATCATTCCCACATAGTCACAAAACTCATTCATTAAAAATTCCACGAAATCCCACGGACTTACACATGCCCTTTCACTAATAGTTCAAAGTTTATAATTTTTTTTCTAGAATATGCACTATCTTTATCTCAAAAATATATGTAATGTGGGTCAAAAAAACCATACATTTTTTTTCGGCTATAGTTTTGCTACCGTAAGTTTGATTTTTGGGATTTTTTCTTCTGCGAAAAGCTAAAGCTTCAGACTATATGAAAATTTTGTCAAAATCAACATTTCGTTAAGATCCATGATTTTTAAAATTCCTTATTTTTAACACCCCCCGCCAAAATTTTAAGTGCGCCACTGTACTCGATTTTAGACATTTCTCATAAAGACACGCCTTTGACATGCACAAAGAGGTGTCACTTCTAAAAATCGGACAAGAAGTAATATAGCTTAACGCCAACGAAGTAAGTGCTGTTTTAACCCTTTGTAAAAACTCTAGGATTTGTTCTACTAACGATTTGTTAAATCTCCTCCCACTCTTTAGATTTTAAGCTCTGCGGAAAGCTAAGGCTCTGACTTATATACGCTATCTGTCAAGTTTGACATTTTATGAAAATCCGCATGCTTTGGAAGCTCAGATATTTTTCACTCCTTCTTGCCAAAGTTTTTGTAAGCCAATGTACCTGATTTCAATTATCTGGGAAGCCACGTCTTTTAAGTGTGTAAGGAGATATCATTCGTAAGAATCGGACAAGAATTAAAAAAGATTTGCTCAAGGAAAGATGTGCTTTTTTAAACCTGTGTAAAATATATAAAATGCAGAACATTTTTATTTTGCTGATTTTTTTCAACCTATCCGATTTTATTATTGTATACAGTGTCCAGAAAATTAAAAGCAACATAATTTTTTGCTTTATCTATTTTACACAGATTTAAAAAAAGCAATTCATCGTTGATTAAAGCTTTTTTAGTTCTTTTGCAATTTTTACGAACGATACCTCCTTATACAATGAATAGACGTGACTTTCTGGATAACTGAAGTCAGGTATGTACATTAGCTTACAAAAATCTTTGGCAGGAAGGAGTGAAAAATATCAAGTTTTGAAAAGCATGTGCCATTATGGATTTTGATAAAATGTCAAATATGACAGATAGCGTATATAGGCCAAAGCCTTAGCTTCCCGCAGAGCTCAAAATCTAATGAATCGGACGAGATTTCACAAATTCCTAGTAAAACAAAAACTAGAGGTTTTTAGTGTTTTACAAAGGGTTTAAAGATCACTTATTTCGTTGGCGTTGAGCTTTATTACTTCTTGTCCTATCTTTAAAAGTAATACTTACTTCTTTTTCGAGTACAGTGGCGCACATAGAATTTTGGCGCGGGGTGTTAAAAATGACGCCCACCTTATATTTCAAAGTTTATATAGGGTGGGCTACAAAATTCCGGACTTTTTGGATTGGCTATATCTTTTGACATGATTACTCAATTTTTAAATATATTGGCTTTTTGAAAAGATAAAACGTTAGAGTTTTTCGATTCGGTTAAAAATTTCCAACTTTCAAAAAATTCAAGATGGCGGACAGTTTTAGAAAATGTGTATTTTTCACCCCCCTGAAAAAAATTAATGTGCGACACTGAACAAACTCTAAAGCTTTCACTATAAACGCTCATTGTTTCTGTGTATATTGAAGTATCATTTAATTAAATCAGTTGGGAATTAAAAAAGTTTTAAGTTTTTTCACTACTAGTGTTTTGGCTTCGCATTGAAAAAAATCACAAAATTACATACATTTTTCATTTGCTATATCTTTTGACCTAATTATTTAATTAAGAAAAAGACTAAGAATCTAAATACCCATTACTTTTGTATTTCTTATCCGATTTAATTAGGCGATACCTCGATATACGAAGAAAAAGGGAGATTTGGAAATACTAATTTTTATTTTGTCCAGTGTCTTACTTAAAAAAAATAAGGCGTATAAAAGCTTTTTAAAACTATCCGCCATCCTGATTTTTTTTTAATGTCAAATTTTGAACAAACAGACGCAACTTTCATGTTTTGTCTCATTTTTTTTTTTAATTAACTAATCAGGCCAAAAGTTACATCAAATTAAAAAAATATGTAATTTTGTGATTTTTTCCAATGTTATGCCCAAACACTCATAACCTAGAAGCTTATAACTTTTTCATTAACCGATTTAAGTAAGTGATACGTCAATATACACATAAACAACGAGAATTTGTAGTGAAAGCTTTAAAGTTTGTTCATTGTCGCATATAAATTTTTTTCAGGGGGGGTGAAAATTACACATTTTTAAAATCTGCCCGACATCTTGGATTTTTGAGAAATTTTAAATTTTCAACTGAATCGAAAAAGTATCACTTTTCATCTATCTAAAAAACTAATACCTTTAAAAATGGAGCACTTATGTCAAAAGTAATAGCCAATCCAAAAAGTGCGGAATTTTGTGACCCACCCTATATATATTTTTTCTTGAATATGCACTGCCTAGTCGGATGAAAATAAGCAAAGCCACAGCTATTGAAAGCTATTACACAGGGTCTTCCAAAATTCAGTTCCAAAATTTTAGAGACCTATTTGTCAGGTCAAAATAAGAGTTTTTCCCTACTAAAATGTGCCCGCAAACGCTTTCTTACAGATCTTCACAGCGTTAAGGTTTCATAATATAATAGGTTGCCCCTTTCGTTAAAAATGTTAATTAAATGTAGGGATAATGTTCGTAGATGCAAAAAAATGAGATGTGACAAAAAAGTATCTTAACAAAAGAAATAATTCATTTCGTATTTCAGAATGTCCCAGCGGCGCACCAGAAAAAGTATTAAAAAGCTTGACCTATGAGCAAATATCTCCGTGTAGATTCTTACAATCGTTTAACATGCCGGATTCTGTAGGCCCTAAAACGTAACCTGTGTTTTGAATTTTATCTAAATATCTCAAAAACTACAGTAGCTATAAATAAAAAACTAAAAGGTTTTGAAATTTTAACGTTTTGTAGATTGGTAACGAAGCGGTTGCGAAATAGTAGTTTTAACAATTAGTGGCTAAAATAGTGCTTTTTTTTACAAGCGTTGGTTTAAATAACGAGCGCAGCGAGGTATTTAAAAACGCGATCGAATCTCGATCGAAGAGCACTTCTCGCAACACAACATCTTTGCACTATAAATCAAGGCGGCTGCTAAACGAAATAACAATGCGGTTTCCATAGCGATGTGCCTTTTTACTCGGTGACGTTCATTGTTGCGACATTTTAATCTTTGACAGTTTGAAATTTTGACGATTTTTTTAAATGATTTTTTCGTAAATACTTGGTGAAAACCGGCGGAAATGACATAATTTTTAGGCAAGAATAATTAGATTTTTTCAATATTACTATATTCCGCTAATTCTCTTTAATTTTGGGTAAAAAACGGACAAAAAAAAAGAAGCCATGCTTTAGTTATCTGCAGCCAATTACTAAAAATCATGTTTTTGATGAAGGTATAAAAAAAAACATTTTTATAGGAAAAAAAATTATTTTGACCTGAAAAATACGCTTTTAAAATCTTGATACCAAATTTTGAAACAATCTGTATATTGGAATTAAAATCCAATTTTTATCCATCCATACATAGGCTATTGGGATCGTCAAAATAAAAAAAATATTTCCACTAAAAATAAGTTATTTGGATCAAAAAAGATCTAAATACAAAATTTCGGTCGGTAACACGATTACTGAAAAACCGCTTGACCGATTTTTATCAAATTTGGCAGTTGATTAGTTTTTGATGGGTGTGGGGCGCTGGCAAGAGAGTAGGAGGGGGGGACTTTAAAAAAAATTGTAACTCATGAACTGTAGCAGCTAGCGACACGCGGATAGACAATTGAATTTTCAACAAAAAAAAATTAAAAAACTTTTCGATTTTTTTTATAGGTTTTATGGATGGCTATACGTGCCTGCTGGCGCCATTTTTTTTTAATTTAACTACACCAATAACTAATAAGAAAATAAAAAAAACTGAATCCTAGTTTTAACGCATAACCAAAAAAAAATAATAGTCGTGAATCAATTTTTGCACAACGGAATTGCTTCTTCCAATAATCCTATTTTTTTTAAAACTATACTCAACTGTATACCACGTTTACCTACTCGCGTGCAGTAAAGTGCACTTTACCACACTCATTTGCATGCGGAAAGTACTACTTTCCGCACTCAATGCGGTAAAGTTGATGTTATGGCACTTTACCGCACTCCATCCGTGAAAGTGACTACGTTTATTTCAGAAAATTAAAATACAGATATTTATATCTCTTTTTTGAAAATTTTTGAGGCTTGTAGGTAAAATCGTATACCTAACACATGCGTAAAGTTTCTTTATCGCCCTTGCCGGCTTGACCGAACCGTCGCGTGCGGTAAAGTATAACTTTCCGCACTTGTTAGGTAAATAACTATTACCGTGCGCCCGATTTTAATCAAAGTCTAAATCAATCAAACTTGACAAAACTACAAAAGCCACACAGGTTTTATTTAATTAACACAATCAATAAGGCCTTTTTTGTTTGCCGTTGGTCACCCGCTTTTGCTGACCGAGCGACCTAGATTTTCACCAACAAAAGAGTAAAATGCGGTAAGGTGAGTTTTTAAAGTAATTTAACTAAATATGGGGTGGACCCAAAAATTCCACACTTATTGCTTGATTAAAAAAAATATCATTTTTAAATGAAAAAATTTCAGACTTCTCCGATTCAGTTCAAAATATAATATTTCTCTAAAATAAAAATATTTCAAGATGGCGGCCAGTTTTAAAAAATGGGTAGTTTTGACCTCTTCCCTGTTCTTTTTATGTGCGACACGCTAAAGCTTTTAAATCGCAGTAGTGCCCTTCTATTTTCAAAACAGCTTTGTGAAATATTGATGAGACATTGTGCATTATGATAAAGGAGGACAAATCAGTACATTTCTTTAAAAAA
Source organism: Oxystoma pomonae (assembly GCA_963921995.1). Classification (NCBI taxonomy): domain Eukaryota; kingdom Metazoa; phylum Arthropoda; class Insecta; order Coleoptera; family Brentidae; genus Oxystoma; species Oxystoma pomonae. The sequence continues at coordinate 83,339,774 of OY998166.1, read as the reverse complement.
CAGTACAAAAAACAGGACATTAGGTAAGCAGGACAGACGATCCAAAAAACAGTACTGTACTGATAAAAACAGTACAAATGGTCACCTTAATATAAAGGGCCAGGATGCGAGAAAATCGTCGCGGCAACGGTCAAAATCTAGATTGTTATGACATGGCCAATGGGATAAAGACGGCTCGATCTGAGGCTGCGCAAGTTTGTAACGTTGAATCACCTCATTTCTCGTTCAGCCTACTTCCAGCTGACGCATGCGCATTGGAGCCCGTCTTTAATCCATTAGTAACGGTCAACTTGGTGTTTCGCAGGGGGTTTCCGCGACGCTTTTTATCATAGGGAAATACACGGGCAGGGCCTTTATAGTATCTCATAGTTATATGTAATAGACACTTATCGGTCTACCTAACGCGTTCAAAACAAAAGACACTACCTTTTTCACTTGTTTACGCTATGTTTCGATCGACGCCTGCTTTTATGGCGAATGCGATGGGAGAACAGCTAACTCCACTCGTTGCGTACGGAGGAATGTACGTTCAGCTGTTCAGGACTCGCGTCCAAGCAAGATCCGTAAAAGAGATACGGTCTAGTAATTTTGCCCCACTCTTCGACGTCATGACGACACAAAGATAGCAGCTGAATTTTGTCCGCCATTTAAAAACTGTAAGAAGGTTTTACAAATTAAATGAAATTTTCGGATATTTCTTTTTTTTTGTTTAAATGTATGATGCCACGGCTATTTTTTGGTTTTATCTTGTATTATAACTTTTTGTCACGGCTATTTTTTGGTTTTATCTTGTATTATAACTTTTTGTGTACAAGTAAACCAAATTTATTTTTGGCCTGCATGAGTTGATCTTGCACTAAGATCAATAGTTGGTAATTTATTTCGTCAAGAAACCCATCGGATGAGTTGGGGTTAGTTCAAACTCCTGTTTCAGAAGAATTAGGTTATGTAGTTGTTATTTTTCGTGTTTTGGAAGCTGTTTTTTGTATTTGTGATTTTCCAGGGATTTTTGGATGAATGATTATTTTATTATTCAAAAGGCCATAGAATAGTGAATATACTATAGACAAAAAATCTAACTGCAAATTTAAAACTATAAGGTACATTGTTTTTTTGATTTTTTCATTGATGATGAGCCTTTTCACTCAAAAAAAAATGCAGCTACCTACGACAAAAATAATGTAAATGATATTGTTGGGTACTTAATTTGGACCAAAAGAAATTAAAGTGGGCATTTTTAGAGTGCTGTGTCGAACCCTTATCCATGAATGTGGTCCGGAACACCAGGTGATTTTTGGTCTGGGGGTACTGCTACATCATATATTTGAAAATGGTGGTGGTTACCCTACCTCCTCTAAAATTGCCCACCTTTTGATTGGTATGCAGAGCCCTTATCCACAATTTTGAGGTACAGGATTGTCCATTTCGTATTCAGAACGAGAAAATGCACATCTTATCAAAAACTGGCGAGGGTTATCTATCCATCATAATTTATACCTTGAACTCTTGCTCTATTAGGATATCTGTAAAGATAATTATATCTGTCTCCGTAGAGACGCTTAATTTTCCTTCAAATTGGTTGTCTTTTACAAGAATCCTGTGTCACATTTTTTCATTATCAATTCATCTCCTAATTTCTAGCACCGTACTGATGAGCACCACAAGTGCGAAATCCGGATCTACGGTTACCATTACCTTTTTTGAGGGAAAGCTCGCTATTCATTGATTTTAAAAATTATTATATTTTTAGTCTATGTACCTACTTGGCAAAGTAGGTACTTGCCATATGTAATTTGTCTTAAAAAATATCGTTTTTCCTCATCCTTTTCCTGTTAAGGTATGTTTTGCAATGACAGTAAATAAAGCCCAAGGAATTTGAAACTATGGACATGGACAATTTTATGTAGCCTGCTCCTAGCTCCTAAAGACAAGGCTAAAAATATTGTGCACAAAGAAGTTTTACAATAAAGTCTTAGGGTTGCTCTTAAAACATAAAAATCATAATCCAAGTTTCAGTCTTTATGAGTTCCTATTGTGTGTGTGTGTGTGTGTCAAAAATAAAAAAAACTTTAAACAAAAAAAAATATAAAAATGAGAAAAAAACAAAAACATTTTTTTTGCTTTATTATATTTATGTGTGCATGCCTTTATAGAAATAAAGTGTTCCTTCACACAAATCACAAAGAAAAATAAATCACAAGAAACGTTGAAAAAAAAAATATGTTAGAAAATAAAAAAAAAAGTGTTAGAAAATAAAAAACTGTAAGAGAATCAAAAAAAATATATTTTTTTTAGTATAAAAAAAATCACAAAAAACTTTAGAAAATCAACAAAAACCACCACACCACCATCACCAGTTGGCAGATAGGGGAAATATCGAGGACCAAATTAAAAAAAATAATATTTCCACGCTAGCAACGCAGCACGTAATCAGCTAGTAATATAATAAAATTGGGCACAAAAACATAAAAAAAATTAGAAAGGTATTGCAAACATTTTCAATGGTTTTAAACAAAAAAACAATCAAATTGAGGCCATTGAATTAAATAATAAGGTTTAACGCGATTTCCTTTAATTTTCATTTCGTTTAGTATGGTAACCCTATTTCATTAGCTTTGACTCAACCGCATGCAGTTTGCATGCCCGGATTATTGCATTCTGTAAATGGGTCAAATTGAACACATACACTTTCATTATTCTGACCTAATTTCGTAAATAGTGTATCAAATTCGATCTGCTTATGAAATTTATCCTTTGGTTAATTGATTACTTTGATTATGAAGATGCATCAGTTGGTTTTTCCCAATCAAGTCTGACCAACACCGTTCTTAACTAAAAAGCCTGTTAACTCCTACCGCCTCAGTGCCGTTTAGCCTAATGTGGCTGCCAGTTGAGAACGGTGTTGGTCTGACCAACACCGTACTCAACTAAAAAGCCTATTAACTCCTACCCCCTCAGTGCCATTTAGCCTATCGTGGCTGCCATTTTTATAACCAAATTGACAAGAAAAACATGGATTTTCTGTCAGTCAGAGTTAACTGGCTTTTTAGTTAAAAACGGTGTTGGTCTGACCAATTTTTCTGACATTGACAGTTTTATATTTAGTTTCTGTGTTTAAAGATTAAGCCGCCGGCACCGCCGTATTAAAATCTGTTAGGGACTTTGACCCAAGATATTTCTCCCGTAAAAAGGAAAAACCTAGTAACTGATTTTTGACTACTTTTCAGGAGAAGCAAAATAAGTGAAAACTCTTGCTAATTCATTACAACAAAAAATATTTTTAAGGAAGTTGCTGTATTTTTATAAAAGTTAATTTTGAAAAATTGTCCTTTTGATTCCTTTTCAAAAAAGTTTTTTTTTTATAGTTTTACGTCACTTAGAAGTTTTCTTTTTAGGCAAGCTTCCATTTATATTTCGGGAAAACCGAGTAGAGTAATTTATTAATTGTCTTCTCATATTTTACTGGGGAAAAACCTAATAAAATAACAAGTACTATACTGCAATTATCTTCTCATATTTTACTGGGGAAAAACCTAATAAAATAACAAGTACTATAATTTTTTCCTACATTTTTCTGAGGAAAAACCTAGTAAAGTATCTAGCTACCACTTAAATAATAATAGTTTAAAATAACAGGCTAGGTTTCTCCATCAGAATAGTGAGTTGCTATGTTTTTCCTACTGAATTTATAAAAATTGGCGACTTACTAGGTTTTTCCATTTTCCAATTTCTTAATATTTGAAATTTTTTAGAAATTTCTATTCCAATTGATAGGACGTTAATATCTTCCAAAAATATGATACGGACCAAAAACCTAGTAAATGACTTTACTAGGTTCTTCCCTTTTGGTGGAACCCAAATCTAAAATGTGCATATTCGTACTAGTTTTGGTTCTCACCAAATTAGTTTTTGCCTCAAAAATTATACACTAAGTAAAACTCAAATCTGGAAACTGCATGTTCGTGGCAAATTTGCAATTTTTCTCCTCCAGAAAATTATAAAATATTTACTGGAACCTAAATCTAAAAACTACACATTCGTAGCAACTTTGGTTTAAAAGTTATTCATTTTCAAATTTTATAACCCCAGTGGCTCACCCAGGAATTGACTTCGGGGAGTTTTTAAGGGGGGTATTAACCAAGTTTAAAATTGTTTATTTACCCAAAATTTGATGTCACAATCATGCTTTAATGCGCCGCAATCAAAATTTTTCGAAAAAATAACACTTAAAATGAAATTGGTGCCTTAAAATTAAGTAAAATCGTAAATAATGATTGCGTTGTTTATTTACCCTTAATTTGTTTGTAAAAATGTTAAAATGCACCGCTTGCGAAAATGCCATTTTTGACACCAAATCAAATTACATTAAAAATACCATTTTGACCCGAAATCGTAAAAATTAAAAATGTTATAGCGGCGCAGGTAAAAAAAGTGCGGAAAGTTTCAGTTTTCCGCACGCCGTGCGTGAAATAAAATTTCCGCAGGCCGTGCGCGAAAAAAATATTTCACTCCCGCTGTTGAGCGAAAAAAAACTTTTACGCACGCTCTTGAGAAAAAAAAAAATTTTCACGCATGCTGTTGAGTACGCTTGTTGTTGAGCGCGCTGTTGCTCAGTGATGAATCGGGAAGACTTGAAGTCGACGATGGCATTAAGCAACATGAGCAGTGGTACTTTCAAAATTACCGTGAATAATTACCATAAAAATTAATTTTTTTAAGCTTGTTAAAGTTTAGTTCTGAATAAAACATAAAATTCGTAGTTTTGACTGTTTTTTCATTTTTAGTCTGAAAGGTTTAACTAAAATAATAACAAACTATTTTGATATTCCGCACGCTCGTGGGAAAAATGTTGTACCTAACGTATGCGGAAAGTATTTTCCGCACTTACGGCTTGCCCGAACTCCGCTGGCGCGTCGTTCGTGCAAACGCCGGTGCGTGCGGAAAAGTATAACTTTCCGCACTTGTTAGGTAAATAACTATTACAATTCATGATTTTTTAAAGATTTTTGTTAAAACTTAAAGTCCAGGCTCTTGTATTTTATTCCCTATATATTTTACTTCTGTTAATATTTGATTGTGCCAATTGTAACCAGGCTTCTCGGGGGGGGGGGGGTTCACCTCAAATTAAAACTCTCCCTCTCGGTGCGCCACTGCATAACCCCCTAATAAAACTAAATATTTGGTGGAAATCAAATCTAAAAGATTTAAAATATCATAACTCCCTCTTACCCCTTTAAACAGGGGGCCGCCGCCGTAGATCAGTGAACAGCGTCTTACCCTGCAGAACAGAGATCGAAGGATCGGATCTCGGTAAGTATACATTGCTTCACACAACACCGAATGCGACTAGAGACAACGACGGGCGGACCCACTTTTCAGCAGCTCCGCAGTTGCCGTTGTGCATAGAGTAACAACAAACGAGGTAGAAGTAGGCGGCACGGTTGACACTGCACCGAAACCTTTGCGGGACTTAAAGGTGGACGGCCGAGGACCCCGCCAAACTCGGTAGAGGAGACTAGCCGGTGACCCAAAAAAGGACGACCTGGACTTCTCCGAGATCGGGACTCCATGGGACGCGGCTGGACTCCGACAGATTTGGTAGCGGGAGCGGACAGAGGGTTACTTGGAAGAGGCGGTACCACCTTCGGGTAGCATGACCACTCCAAAGAGATGCATCTGAAGACTCCGACGGCGACCTCGACCAGCGAAACCGGGACCTCGATTTTCGGGTCAAGCTATATGACGGCGGGCTGCTGGGGAGAAAAGTCTACCGTCAACCAAGTTCTGCTGAGACGGTACCGATGTTAGATAGATGCAAGTCTAACATGTAGCAGGACCACCCTTCGGAGGGGGTGTAAAGCTGGCGTTCCAATGTGTATACTTGCTACGCAGTCTAAAGATCCCTGCCCTCGACAAAGAAGTGTCAGGCAAAATTAAGTCCTCTTAGAGAAAGAAAACTTGCATCCTAAGGGGCACGTGCATCGGTCGGGGGTGCACGAGGGGTATGGCAAGAAGGGTCCATTATGCGGCCTAATTACCAGGCCTACGTCCGCCCATCTATTACTACTACTATTGCCCCTTTAATCAACCAGATCCATGGTAGTTTTTACAAGCTTTTATTAACTTCACCTCTATGTATGTATGTATGTTCGGGTCAAATCTTGCAACTCATTTTTGATTAACTTCTAGATGTACAATTGCATTCGAATTTGGAACGCGATTATAGTTCCGGTGACAATACTATAATGTGGTATTATTAGGCACCCCCCTCCCTCCCTGCGAGGGGAGTGGAGGGGGGACACCTAAGTTTTTCCGATTTCAACGAAAATTGGTATACGGGGATTTTTGGGGATAAGGAATTCGAATTTTTGTACGGATTTCGAAAATTCAATATGGCGGATTCAAGATGGGAGATATCTTGTCATGTTTTGCTAACCAATTTTAACTGACTTATATACATCCGATTGTCTTCAAATTTGGAATGGGTTTATAGTTCCGGTGACAATATTATCACGTATCCACCTCCCCCAAACGAGGGAAGTGGAGGAGGACAAAGATTTACTTTGTTCGATTTCAATCAAAATTGTCATAGAGGGCTGGGGATTATGAATTTTTGATCAGATTTGAAAATTTTAATATGCCGGATTCAAAACGTACGATGTAGGGTGCAAATGCTAAAAATTGAAAAATAATTTTATATAAAAAAAAGCTTTTCAAATAGAAGCTTTTATAAAGTATAACAGTAAAAGAGATGGGCGCAAATTAAAACTAACAATTTCAATCCATATATCATCGCCGTAGATGTGAATGGTCCTAATCCACAAAATATTAAATTTTGGGGTAATGATAGCAACTACTATAAAAATATCCAAATTTTATGTTGACAAAAGCTCTGACCTTCATTTACTTTTTACTTATTACTTTTTTATGATAGCGAACAAAAAAATACACATTCTTATGCTACAAAAAATGTTTAATCTTCTTTTACTAAACTGTAGTGTTATGTGGATTGTTTCCATTCACATCTAGGGCGATGATATCCGAGAAATGTTATGGTAGCTTGGGTCGAGTTGGTTGGATTTACTTACCCTTGCATTTCTCTGCTTTATAGTGAATTCAAATTCTTGCGAACAAGCATAATATAATCAATAATATCAATTTATCGAGTCAACATGGCCAAACTTCCCTCACTTTTATTATTATGATATCGGAATGCTAAAAATTATTTTCTACTTTTTAATGCACTTTATATTTTATAAAGCTTTTTTTTGTATAAAATTATTTCCTTTAAAACTAAAAAATGTTTGGTGAAACTTAAATAGTTCAAACCACCCCCCACCAAACTAGTGTTTTCCTCTGAAATTAGGCAATACAAAGTAAAACTTTACTATGAAAACTGCATATCTGTAGCAGCTTTGGTTCAAAAGTTATACATTTTTGAATTTTCACATGTACTATCCCCCGTTCACTCTTAACCACCAACATAACTTTTTCAAAATATTGTATTGTGCCTACATAAGTGTACCACATTTCACCGAAACCGAGTAATGAGAAGTTGCTGAGAAACGCATTACAAGATTTGACAGTTAGACAGATAGATCATGTGAAGGTAAATTAAATCATTTAAAAGCTGAGGGAAAATATTTAAATTTTTTTAGCGCGTATGTTTTATTTTTTGACAGTTTGTTATTTTGATGTTTTCTCGTATTTGATTTGAAGAAAACTTAAAGAAGGTACACTTGATTTTAAAAAAAAACTCATACATGCATTTTTTCCTATTCCACAAAATTTAGCTTTCCATTATTGTATACTATTATAAGGCACCACCAGCTTAGTATGCCTGACAGCTTAAAATTCAGTGTGATATCCTTAAAAATGCCACAGATATCAACATTTATTTTATATGAATTATCACTCGAGTTATAGAAGACGGCTGGTCTATAAGAAGAGCGGCCACCCATTTTGGAGTTGATAAAATGACGATAATGCGGTGGAAAAAGCGCTGGATTGAAAATAATTCTACGGATAGGAAAAATTGACCAGGACGACCAAAAGTACCATCTCAGACAAAATCCTTTTTCAACGTCTGATGGTCTTCTGAGAGCTGATCCAGTGCGCGATAAATGGCATCGCTTAACTCTTCAGCATTTCGTGGTCTCCAATTCCTTTGGTATATTATTTTAATAATTCGACCCCATATATTTTCCATTGGGTTAAGGTCAGGGCTGTTGGCTGGCCAAGGAAGTGTTTCTATATTATTATTCTGAAACCATTGGCGAACAACATTAGCCGTGTGTACTGGACAGTTGTCCTGCTGATAAACGAAGTCATTATTTTCATGTAAAGCCTGTACAGATGGCAGCATAACGTTTTCAAGGATTTCAATATATCGTTCACTATTGAATCTTCCTTCGATTCTCCAAAAAAGACCCAAACCTCTAGCACTAAACCAGCCCCACATGTTTACAGAAAAATGTCCAGCTTTTTTAATTTGGTTTGTATATTCGGGTTCAAATCTAGAATTTGGTGGACGATAAACTAAAATTCTCCTACTGCTTGTTGTTTAGTGCAAAAATCACTCTGGCCCGTTTTTGTCCTTCTGTTAGAAAAGGCTTCTTTGCAGCAACTCGACAAGAGACTTCTGATTTCGTTACTCTTCTATTTACTGTTGCTAAAGAACCCGGAAGTAATATTACATTAGCTACTTCAACCGACGTTGAAAAATGATTTTCTCTGAGATGTTCAATTACCCTGGATTTATAAACTGGACTATATCGGCGAACGACGACGTTGTCGGCAGCGGTGTCGGTGTGGTTAAGCTTTCCATTCATAAACTGGTCGACGACGGCAGAATCAGACAGAGATAGGGACAAAAAAAGAGGACAATTGTACCTAACCTAAAATTGGTTTTCATTCAGTGTTTGTTTTTTTTTTAATTTTTTTGGAAAAAAGAGAAAATATGGATACTGAAACCCAGATGTTGGGTTTAATGAGTGTTTTTTTGTGTTTATCCATGGCTTACATGCTAACAAAGAAAAAAGGAAGATTTAAAACCAGCCCTATTAACAGAGAAAGAATTAAAAAAAAAACAAAAATAGCAGAAAACCGTTTAAATAATTACCAAAGAAAGTAACCAAAGTACTTACAAATGGGAAAAAAAATCGGAAAAAATTTATTGAAAAACAAACCAAAAACAAACAAAGCCCTTGTCAAAATGAAACGTCAAAACAGGCGACGCCATAGTATGATATCACGTGGTAAAAACCGCGACGTTTCATTGGTCGAATATCTGAAAGCGCTCCCGACGTTGTCGGCGAAGATAAAGTTGGTTCATCTCGGCCTACCGATACCGTCGTACCGATAACGGCAAAAACTTTATGAATGGTATGATGGCATTTCCATTGTTGATCTTCTAGCGATAACAGTAACGTCACTGTTCGCCGATATAGTCCAGTTTATAAATCCAGGGTAAGTCTCTCATCTTGTACTTCAGAACTTACTTTTGGTCGTCCTGATCCATCTTTCCTATCCGTAGAATTATTTTCAATCCAGCGCTTTTTCCATCGCATTATCGTCATTTTATCAACTCCAAAATGGGTGGCCGCTCTTCTTATAGACCAGCCGTTTTCTATAACTCGAGTGATAATTTAAACTTTTGTAAATGTTGATATCTGTGGCATTTTTAAGGATGTCACACTGAATTTTAAGCTGTCAGGCATACTAAGCTGGTGGTACCTTATAATAGTATACACTAATCGAAAGCTAAATTTTGTGGCATAGGAAAAAATGCATGTATGAGTTTTTTTTGAAATCAAGTATACATGATGGCAATATATGTTTTGCGCATTCTTTATAAACAATTTGGGCTCGGGTCCGTACTATTTTTTTTGCACTTGTGTGTAAAATAAAATATGTTTTTTACATCGATGACCAAAAAAGCCATTGTTATCAAATTATATGCGGAGAGTGATTAATACCGTATTTTATTTTAATATTTTTTTTTTATTTTAATATTTTTTGCTTCAAAACAACTCAGGCAAATAAGTAGTATTTGACAGAAAGAACAGTTAATGAAATTAACCATATCCAATTAAGCGTTTAATCTGTCAAACAAAAATGTGAATCGCAATTTTTTACGATTGGCCTTAAAAATGTAAAGAAACAAAAAACGAAAAACTCATGGGAAAATACCAAATATTGAAATAGCTCTGTTCGGTACGAAATAGTCTTTCTCATATTTTTATAATTCATTTAGATGCTCGTAAAACTGGATCAACCAAAGCAAAGTTTCCGAAAGTCTCATTTTATATAATCAAGTTAAACTTTTTAAAGCCTTGTCTGCCGCTGAAAACCAACACAGAATTTTTAAATTTATAGCAAAACTTCCGATTTGAAATTCGATTAGACCTACATATTTCTTATCTGTATTTATTTTATGAGAGCAACTTTAAAGATAAAACATTGTGTTATTATACAGGGTGACAATTTGAAAACTTTTAACCTCGAGTATTTTAAGAATTAAAACTTCGTAACTTAACCTTAGAGACGCGAATAAATTGTTTAAACACTTAATCACCCCCTAAGCCACTATTGTTTTCACATGCAAATAAGTCTTGGATTCTTTCAAATAAATCTTTTTTTCAGTGTATAAGTTGAATTTTGTGAAATGCCCTAATGTAGATCCATGCCAAATTGCTGGGCACCAGTTTTTTGACACTGACAATGACAGTTTCATTTAGCTTCTATGTTTAATTGGCAGCCGCCATATTGAAATTGGTCCAGAGAATTTGGAATGAGGTGTATATTCGGTACAAAATAACCGTTCTCATATTTTGTATTTTATTTGAATTGTCGTAAATCTGGATCAACCAGGGAAAAGTTTGCAAAAGTCTTATTTTTATATAATGTGTATCTGTAATTATTTTATGAAAGTAACTTTTAAGAAAAGACATTGTTTTATTGTATACACCTCAGGTATTTGAAGACATAAAACCTAGCAAACATATTAAGACCGTTAATAATTATTTTTTCAACCACTCCCTCGGCCACCAACAAACCTTCGTCAAGAAGAAGGAAAATTTGCAAAAAAATATCCTTTAAATTTATGAAGAAACAGAGCATTTTAAAGTTTTTATAATGCGTTCAATTTGCTTTATGACAACAGAAAAAAGAACTTTATTTAGTCGGTCGGAAAAATGTAGTCTTTGACAAAAATAAATATCACCAACATTCAATGAAATTAACCATATTCAAATAATCCTTATTTTCTGTCAAACAAATCTTTTTTTCAGTATACGATGAGCTAAATATTCTGAAATTAATGAAAATTTCTGCCGTCCTAATGTAGGTCGCATTTTTTTACGGGGTCATATAACTTGCCCCCTCCCCAGCAAGTTTTTATGCACCATAATGCAGCCCTTTCGCAACGTTATGCACCACCATGCAAGTTTTGCACCCCCTAACTCGAGAAACTGGAGGGATTTTTATAGGGGGGCCTAATGAAGGCTGCCCTCAACCGTTTTACCCACAAAAGAAAATTTACAGCGTATATAGTAGATCTTTTGCACCACAAAGGTTTTACTTTACATTGGCAACGGCCAACTTGGTATTTCGCAGGGGTTTCCGCGACGCTTTTTATCATAGGGAAATATACGGGCAGGGCCTTTATAGTATCTCATAGTTATATGGATTTCCCAATTGCCATTGCAATGGATATTACCTGGCGATTGAAGAGGGGGGAGCGAGGGAGGGGATCGATTTTAATTGCCATAGCGGCCAAAACGTTTCAAAGTTGTGACAAAAGATCTACTATCTAGTGCAAAGAAAATTGAATAAAAAAATTGGGGGGCCAACTTTCATTTGCCCCCCGCACAAAAAGGCTCCAGTTTCTCAGCAGCATAGCACTTCAAAAGAGGTGCATTACGGTGCAATCAAAATTTTTGCTTATTTTTGCTGGGTGGGCTAAGTTATATGACCTTTTTATGATCGGTCTTAAAAATATGAAGAAACAAAAACCCACCAACTCATGGCAAAATACCGAATATTGAAATAATTCAATTCGGTACAAAACAACCGTTTTCATATTTTTAAAGCCTTGGATGCCTCTGGAAACCAAGACAAAACCTTTGAATTTAAGTATAGTAACTTCCGATTTGAAATTTAATAAGACCTATATTTCTCCTATCTGCATTTATTTTATAAAAGCAACTTTCAAGATAAGACGTTTTCTTGTACACTTCCGGCCACATAAAATGCGTACAGCAGAAGTTAGCTGCAGGTTTATTGAATTTAAGTTTTGCTAATTCCGTTGCTTATTGTAACTTACTTTGACGTTTTTGAATTACAGGTTAACTAAAAAACTAATATACTAATGAATAAAACATTTTTTTTTAAATTATGCGTGCGGTATGGATAGGACAGTTATCCTGTTGATACACACATTCACGGAAAATCTTCCAGCCCCGTCTTCGTTCCCAGCAATATATTTTTCGAGATAGCGTGTTCGTGGCGGGCGATATACCAAAATTTGTTTGCTGTCATTGTGGGACTAAAAGATTTTTTCATACGTGAAGACCACTTATTGCCAAAATTTTTCTTCTTATAGTGAATAGTTTAGTGCAAAAATTAACCTGGCTTGCTTCTTGTCCTCCCTAAGTAAGATTTTCTTGGCAGCAACGCGCAAGTCTAGAACGGCTTATCCGTCTGCGCAGCGTTCTTATGGGTCCAGGCTTTAATTTTCCCTGGGGGCGATCGCAAATGGGTGGTCTTCAAGAAAGTCGTTCAGTTGCTGATCCTGCTAAGGCGTACTGACTTGGGTCAAGTCAGTGCCTCACCTTCGTCGAACAGTTCCTTCTTCTTGATACTTTCTTCTTATTCTTATATTTGTAGCCTTCTTTCGTCCATTATGGGCCGCTACTCTTCGAACCGACCAACCACCATCTAATTTTGCCAAAATTTGGGCTTTCTCGAATTCGTGTTCTTTTAACTTAACTTTTAAATATAAGCGTATGAAAACAACAAAATCTGACAGTGACATTTTTTGTCAATTTGAAATACCTAAAAGGTTACTGAGTTGCGAGGATATATAAAATCGGCGTACGCATTTTATGTGGCCGGAAGTGTACAGAGTGACAATTTGAAAACCTTTCACCCTGTATATTGTAAGAAATAAAATCTTTCAAAAGTATTAAGACTGAGTTAACTGGTTTCAAAGGATTAAAAATTAAAGCACGTTGTTTTAAGAATATTATTTAAAATATTTGTTTATGATGCTTTTGTATTGGATTTCTTTATTACATTATAAGACTCTTAGATGTGTTAGGAAAAACCAAAATAAAAAAAAAATTAAAAAGGTTTTTTAATAAAGCACAATAAATGGACAAAATCTTTTCATAAGTGACAAGCATTTTTAGAAATTGTATCATATAGATAACAAAAAACTAAATTTGTATTTGTTTTTGATAGGTTCAAGCTAGAGACCTATGTAATCATCAAAGAGAGACGCGACTACCCCATCAAAGTCAAGTTTATTAAAAAGATGGAAATATCGGTCCTTTATAATCTAGCATTACTTAGAGATAGAGAGGCACCTTATGTCCTTGTTCATTCATAAGCGCCGGAAAATTTAAAAAAAATCGAAATTGTTTCCTCTTTGGAAAAATGACTTGGTTTAATTGCTGGCATTATTTCGATTTTACTGTCACCTCTGTTATATTAAGCAGAAAGTAGTAGACATTTTGAAAAACTTCAGTTTCAGTGACTTTGAAGAAGTCGCGTCCTTTTTTTCTTCAATAATAGGTAAGTGGTGGTTTATTTCGTATGTTTTGTACAGTGGCCTCCAAATTTTCCTGGAGTCATTTATAATAATATAGCAGTCAATATCGCAGCTGTTTGTGCCAGAATACAGTTGCAAAACGTTTTTTTTTATGCAAATGCGAGTTTTTTTTTAAATTTTCGTGATTACTTCACACAGGAGCGTTTTGAGACTCGTAATTATCTTATTTAATAAACTATATTTATAACGTAGGTAGGTGGGTTACCTTTTTAAGATTTTTAATAGATTTTTCATCTCACCGTCTCAACTAAAAAGCCAGTGAATTAATTTTTGTTTAGTTTTAGTATCCTTTGGCCTCCTGTCGCCGCCAAATTGATACCAAAATGACAGAAAATTCATATTTTACCTGGTAATTTGGTTATAAAAATGGCAGCAAACGTCGGCCAAAGGGCACTGAAGCGGTAGGAGTTAACTGGCTTTTTAATTGAGACGATGTTGCCCAAGTCACCTTTTTTAATATATCACAAGCAACACCGTTCTCAACTAAAAAGCCAGTTAACTCATTTTCGTTTTAGTATCCTTTGGCCTATGATCGGTGCCATATTGACACCAAACTGACAGAAAATCCATGTTTTACTTGTCAATTTGCTAATAAAAATGGCAGCTACATTAGGCTAAAGGGCACTGAGGCGGTAGGAGTTAACAGGCTTTTTAGTTAAGAACGGTGTTGATCACAAGAAACATAAAAGAGATGAAAATGTTTTGGCAATAGATCTAGAGCGGCTTTTTTGAATTACAAAAAACGTGACATCAAAAATTTGAAACAGTTTTCTGCTTAAACTACAACCGTGGGATTTACTAAGATCTAAAATAGTACCCCCCACAGATCTAAATATTTACCCTGTGGGGGGTTCTAAATCTTAAAACCAATTTTTCAAATACACTTATCCATACAGAAAAGACCCTAAGTTATTCATTATTTTGTATTGTTATTGCAAAATACCACTGGAAAACTGCTTTGATTCTCAAAATATACCATAGTTTAGGAGAAAATGCCCTAAAACTTATTTTTTTTCCAAGTTTCAAAATGGCAAATGGTGAATACGCCAAAAATTTGGCACATACTAGCTTCATTATCTGTGTTTGAGGTTATAAAGTTGGTGATTTTTTAGACCATCTCTGGGGGCTGGATTGTTTTTTGGCAATTGGTAATAAGATCGTTTATAATTTCCCTAAGTAACCGTTTTTACAAGGATTAATTTATCTTATTTAATATCGCAAGTTGTTCATTAACCAATAAAACACCTCCAATTTTGTCCAGAAAAACGCCATATTTTGAACCCGTTTTCAGCACAAAAAATATATTTATGAGGCACTACGAGGTAAAACAACTATAATAATAATAATAAATGCATTTATTTCAGAGATCGTATATACAAAGAATTCTTAAGGATTCTATAAGGAGACAAAATGATCAAAACAGATTTCTGAAAAAGAGGAAAGTTTACTTCTTGTGTGCTCTTCCACTTCCCCTAAAAAACATTACATTACTCAACTAACTTAAACTTAAACTGTAGTAAATTAATATATTTTAGGTAATACTACTACTAGGTGCTAAAGAAATGAAAAAAAAGTCAAGAAAAAAAACATAATAGATAGGCTACAAACCCAAACCTGGCTTATGTGGTAAGAAATTAATTTATTTACAAACTGAAACTAAAACATTGAGAATATCTAAAACCTCAGTCAAGAAAACTTTCCATACTCAAAGCCAACTCATTTCAAAGCTGTAGCTTTCATCAGCAGAGGTTGGTGCAAGCCAAGCTACAAGCAGGGGTAAGAGATACAAACTCGCTGTTTGTGATTTAAACGCAGCTAATATCTTGAAACTGACATTTCGACAGTGACAGAAATGTAAACAAAACTTGCATTCCAGTTTTTTAATACATTTCATAAATAAAAACACCTTTTAAATAAATACAAAATAAAATAGAAAAAAAATCCACTTCTTATTTTATTATGACCCATCTAAATCGTTCTGTGACATGAAGTATTAATTGGAAAAATTAATTAACAAGGGTAAGTTTTAATTAGAGTGACATATAACCCCAATTTTAATTTGTTCTACTGAGTGTTTACGATTTAAATCCCGCGTGGGTTTAAATTTTTTAATTTTCTTTTCTTCTAAATTGAAACTTTTTTCTTATATCCAACAAAAGATTATTTTAAGGTGATTTTTCAATAAACAAATTTATTAAAATTCTTCATATAAATCAAATTATGTCCAAAACTGAAGGATGATTGGTTTAAAATGCTTAGAATCAAAAATTTCACTTAAACTTAGGACCGTTCTAAAATAGACTAAACTCTTTTAGTAAATCCCACCGCAAAAGTTTAAATTAATTAATGTATTATTGTTACAATTTTAGTTTAGTTTTAGGCAATTTTTATCGAAAACATGTAAAAAATAATTTTGATAATAAATCTAAAATTGAACTTTTCCCAACCTGCTTCGTTTTAATATTGCACAAAAAACTAGAAAAAAATAAAAAATTTGAAAAATTTTCTTCTTAAACTATAAAGTTAAATAATGTACCTAAACAAATTTGAAACCGTGTAAAAAATATTATATTTTTAATATAATTTTCTCCAAATTTTCCTGGTAGCTGGGGGCAGATATATTCTAACTCTTGTTCATTTCCTTATTTATTTAATTACACTTTTAGTTCCTCCAGTCAAATACGACCCACGGAATATCCACAATACGCGCTAACAAGTGACATGTTCTTCAATTAGCAAATAATTTGATGATGAACAACCGTGAAAAATTTTTGGGCACGCCGACAAAGATTCAAAAATGTTTTAGAAAAGGGCGTTGCCAATTGTTGTAGTTTTTCTCACGAATATCTGGGCAAAAACTATGGCCAATTTCTTATCGAACATTTTGAGCCTTATAGCTATCACTTCGCATAAATGGCACCCTGGTGTGTCGTACGTCGGTGAAGATCAATTTTTCCCTTGGCAGTTTTTTTTGTAAATTGTTTTTAGCCCTTAGGCTGTTTTGTCTTTCGCTTTTCTCGAAAACCGAAACAGTTATTGCCGGCAAATCTGATAACTGTTTATATCAAGATCGAAGGAGATATTTTAAATTCCTTGCCATCAAAAAAGACCTTGCACATCACACAATTCCGTTTATTTAAAATCGAGGAAACCGTACAATCATTAAGTAAGTGTATATAAAAACAGAAACAGACGAATAGCGAGCATTCTTGGGCCCAATTTTTTAATTTTGAGAGAATGATCGCTCTCTTAAAAGATATGATCGTTCACGCTGCTCACATCCAAAGTTTCCACATTTATTTTCTGGGTTTGTTTATTCATCGAGCGAGCAAATTGAGCTATTTTTTTCACTCTAAGCTTATTGAGCGAGCACAGCGAGCTTTTCAATATTCTAACCCTACTTTTTTTAAATTTGGAAAACTAAAATTAAAAGTTAAGTTGCACCCTCCATAAGCCCCAAAATCTGTTCGTTTTTTGTTTTAAGCTCCTCGAATTTTTTAAAACTAGACTCAAGAAAAATTGAAAAAAAAAATGACGCCAGCAGGCACGTATAGCCATCCATAAAATCTTTAAAAAAAACAATTTTAGATTTTTTTTTGGTTAAAAATACAATTATCTTCCTTAATGTGAAAACCGCGTGTAAGTAACTACGGTTCGTCAGTTATAATTTTTTAAAAAGTTTAATCCCCCTCCCACCCTCTTGCCAACCCCCCACCCCCATCAAAAGCTAATCAGCTCTGCTCAAACATTTTGAACTCCTTGTCGTAAGAGCAAGTAGCTTTGATTTGATCACAAAGCTTATTAATTATTATCTCATAAAAAAACGATTTCTTCCACTTGTTGGATAAAAAATTGTATGCCACTCGTGTGTTATGTTTCCTAAGTCATTTGAGAAATTATACCACCTGACGGTCCCGTGGTATAAATCTTTCTCGCCTGACTTATTTTCAACATAACACACTAGTACCATAAATAACTATTTTTACCCCTGAATTTTTTTTAAAGAATTATTTTTTCATAATTGGACGGTTTTCGAAGCAACTTCTTATTTGCAAAGGCGATATAAACCGAACTATAAAATCTGATTTACCCTCCCCTGCATTGCATCCCATCCTAAAAGTGTCTTTAGTTAAGCGGTCAAACGCCCGACGATCTGACCCCAAAGGATTACTCAAAAGTTCCTTCAATTGCTAATTATAAGAGGTCGGGAGAGTGATAAAATTTGAGCCCCAGATTAATCGGACAGACACGCTGTCAAGCCAGCCAGGATATTGGGTTATTTACATTCAGCAGTCTGGATTAAAGCACTGGCAACTTAAAACATGCAGTCGATCAACTCCAAGACCCACAGTGTGTTATGAGTGCTTACAAGTGTGAAACCTTAAATAAAAATAATCTTCTAGTATCGTTTTAAAAAATCCTCGATGTCAATTGCTGCCGATTCATAACAATTGAACACCAATAAAATATATTCTTTATAAGTAATAAAACGATTTGGTAAGTGTATATAAAAACAGAAACAGACGAATAGCGAGCATTCTTGGGCCCAATTTTTTAATTTTGAGAGAATGATCGCTCTCTTAAAAGATATGATTGTTCACGCTGCTCACATCCAAAGTTTCCACATTTATTTATAGCAAATGACCTACTTTTAATGTTGGTAGTGTTGAATTTAAACTATTTTGAACGAAGCAAGCTTAGCTTCTGTGGTAGTGTATATTTGACTAACATTTTTATTGTGTGTCATGTTTCATTTATTATTTTAATTTTGTGTAGTTTGTGTCCAACAATTTTGAGCTGGGTTTATACGGGCATATAAAAATTAAAAGTAAAATAATAATGAAAATAAATAAAAATAAAAGTTAGGATTATGGGAAACAGTAGAAATAAAAATTAAAATAAAATTTGTAACTTTTATTTTTATCTCAAAACGGATTTTGCATTTTTTGGCTTGTTTTAGGCAGATATTATTTAAGAAAACAGTGATGAAAATTAGTTCAATCAAATCACAAAACTGACTTGGTGAGGGTAGATAAAAAGAAAAACCATAGAATAAAATTGACTTTATACAGCAAGCTGTGATGTGGGCTATATTAATAGTTCTTGAAGTGGGGTTACTGCAAGTGCTTCTTCTTTAGGCGTTATACTTATGATGTGATGGCCATGATGGCCACAGGGCATAACAGGAAATTCGCACAGACAAATTGTCTAATGGCAGCAGTTTGGTGTCGGTGAATTTTGTGACTGGAATTTAATTTCTTGTGTTTTTAAACATGCAACACGCAACACATTGTAACTCGCGTGTAACCATTTGGGGGATAGAATATTTTGCCTCAGCAATTGAATTGAACTGAATGCGCTTTATTAACACTATAAACTAAATACTATAATCTTGTATACACAGGAAGATCATGAAAATATAAGTATATAAGTTTAAAATTATAGAGCTACATAATATTTCCTAATTAAATAAATAAAATAAAACTTTTATAGAGTGATTGATTTCTTTCAAACGTAAATTATGACTTCATGAAATTTTAAAACAAAAAGACCACGTACCTAACAAAAACCATTAGAACAAATACAGTAGAAAACGGATTTTAAAAATAATTATCACTAAAATATTCAATCACATCATAATAGGCTTTGTTCTCTAACAACCTAGTAACTGATTTTCAAAATAGTTATTTACCTAACAAGTGCATTATACTACCGGTGTTTAAACAAACGACGCGCTAGAAAGTTCGGGCAAGCCGTAAGTGCGGAAAATACTTTCCGCACGCGTTAGGTACTAGTTATTTACCTAACAAGTGCGGAAATATATTCATCCACATCATAATAGGCTTTGTTCTCTAACAACCTAGTAAGTGATTTTCAAAATAGTTATTTACCTAACAAGTGCGGCAAGTTATACTTTTCCGCACGCACCGGCGTTTGCACGAACGACGCGCCAGCGGAGTTCGGGCAAGCCGTAAGTCGGAAAATACTTTCCGCACGCGTTAGGTACTAGTTATTTACCTAACAAGTGCGGAAAGTTATACTTTTCTGCACGCACCGGCGTTTGCACGAACGACGCGCCAGCGGAGTTCGGGCAATCCGTAAGTGCGGAAAATACTTTCCGCACGCGTTAGGTACAACATTTCTCTTACGAGCGTGCGGCATATCAAAATATTTTGTCATTATTTTAGTTAAACCTAGCAGACTAAAAATGAAAAAATAGTCAAAACTACGAATTTTATGTTTTATTCAGAACTAAACTTTAACAAGCTTACAAAATTAATTTTAATTAATGGTGCATGCGCAACCACAAGCGTGCTCAACATCGTGCGTGAAGAAAATGTTTTGGTCCACAGCGTGCGTGAAAATTTTTTTTTGCTCAACAGCGTGCGTGAAAATTTTTTTCGCGCTCACGTACGGCGTGCGGAAAAGTGGCACTTTCCGCACGGAAATGTGTGCGAGAAAAGCTTTTTTCCGCACGCTCGTAGGAAAAAGTTTTTTTGGTTTTTAAGCTCTATTGGTAAGTGGTTATATATTTTTTTGCTGTTATAAATAAGTGAATTCTTTATAAGAGTTGATCGCCGAATAGGCAGGAATATGTTTTATGGACTATCTTATTGTTCTATTTAAATTAACTGAACCTTAATATTTTTTGTGCACCAAACACAGAGTTTCTAAAATAAATGACGATAAAAACAGTGGTTTACGTATATGTGACAGAAGGCCTCAAAAGCTATCCCATATCGAAAGACGGAGTCCACCAGCGAAAAATAAACCTGCGCCAGTATTCTTGAAAAAGTGAGAAGGGAGTACTCACATCTTGCTTGGTTCGGACCAACCGAGATCTCTTTGTGAAACAAGTGAGAACGCATGCGCACTTTTACTTTCACCCAAATTTCGGGAAGTACCCTCTAGTTGAGATTTCAAGAATACTGTCTCAGGCGAACTTACGCGCCCAGCTCATCTCAGTGGCAGCCATTCTAACCAAAAAAAACGGGTCAGTCAAACCACACCTCCCCCCCCCCCCGAAAGATATTCGAGTTTTACGGGCCAGTCAAGCCACACACCCCCCCCCCCCCCGAAAGATATTCGAGTTTTACGGGCCAGTCAAGCCACCCCCCCCCGAAAGATATTTGAGTTTTGATATGCTTATAATTTAACCAATTTCGAACTAATTTTGAACCACGCTCCTTCCTAGTTTTTTTCAAAATGGGGCGTGCAGCCGGGTGTCAAGCTATACCCCCCTCATTTAAAGTGAAAATTAAGAATTACTTTCGAACCGCTATCACCAAAAACTACCCTCCTTGTTAGGATTGCCAGATATATTGCAAAAAAACCGGGCATTAGGTACTAAAAGTCCAACAAAGATGGAAATAGTTTTCCTTACTTGATTTCTAGTCGTTTCTAGTATACTCCTATATCTTCCAAACTGACTGGATTTTAATTGGCTAAACCCTCCCATTTTGAATAAATATAAAAAATCACAGAAATTAGGGTGGTTAAAATTTTTTTAAAGTTGTACAAAATTAGTTCGAAATTAGTTCAAAGTTTGAAATTTTTTTGAGGAAAGTGTGGCTTGACGTCAACCTGCACCCCCCACCAAATTAAAAAAAAAACAGGGTTACTAGTGGATTTTTCGAAAATTTTTTTGGAGATATCACGATACTCTGTGGTGATATTATGAGTTGGAAATTAGTTCTTAATTTTGGGATAGTTGCTTTTCATTTTTCTCTACTAGCTTGACGCCCGGCTGCACCCCCCATTTTGAATATAAAAAAAAACCAGGAAAGAGTGTGGTTCAAAACCAAATCAAAAGCATATCAAAATTCAAATATCTTTGGGGGGGGGGGGTGACTTAACTGACCTAAAAAAAGCCAGCAGCGAGTTTAGATTTTCGAAGTGTTTATTAAATTTCAACTTTTGGTCGATAGTAATCCTAATAATTTTACTTTTTCAAATAAATAAATGAAGCTTTGCTTTAAATAACTCCGTTCAGCGTGCGAAAGTAGGAGTAGCACCAGGGTGACCCCAAGCCTGTAGTAATAGACGGCTAATGGTGGTGCCAACCCAGGTAAAGGGGTAGGTAGTCTAGCAACGGAATTAACTTGATTGATACTCAGGACAAAGTGACTTTTACATTTTTATTCTTAGCTTCGTCCTAAAGAAATCTGACAACACCGGAATACTTGGGAGTTTTTGTGATTTTTCTCATGATTTTCGGTTGGTATTGACAATTTGCTTTGGTGGTTGGTTAGGTTCTTCCATAGTAAGGAAGTAAGTAAGTAAGTAAATTATTTATTAAATCCTGAGAACCCAAATGGGCGTGGATCCAGTCAAATATTACAATTATACATTGGTGCATGCATAAAGTGAAGTAAATACAATATATATATATATATATATATATATATATATATATATGATAATGAAATATAAGCCATAGTAATAACATTTTATGTGTTACATTGTCAATTATGTATATAGTATACGAAATATATATAAAAAAATAAAACACAATTTACATTTAAAATTTTAGTAAAGGGACACCAAAAAATACATTTTGAAATTAATGCAGATCAAGTAAACTGTCATTAAAAAACCATTTAGCGTATAAAACGCTTTTTTTTATCAGGAAAACTTTCAGTTTAAGTTTAAGGATTTTTGGCGGAAAACTTCTTAAAGCCTGAGATATCTTATTCCAAATTTTTAATACAGCATGGATTGCATTTCTCTTTATATACGTGCAGTGTTCAATTTCATCTTTGAGATTATTTTTGTCCTGTTTGCAACTATCTCTTCTCTTCATTTTAAACATTATCTTTAAGACTCTTTTGTGTAGAATGAAGATTCTGTTAAAACAAAAGAAAAAGTTAGAAAACCTCCAAATCAGTTACATCAACCGAAAAGAATCTAAAAACAAAAGACTAAAAGATCTTGGGTGGAAATGAATTTTCGTTATTTCCACCAAAGATCTTTTGATCTTTTGTTTTTAAGATTCTGTTAGCCTAGACTCTATGGAATTACACCAAAATATAATTCCATATCTAACCCTGGATTGAATATAGACGTGAAACGCTGACAAATATGCCGTAACCCCTATGTTGTCTCTAATAGTTTCAATTCATACCAATATTTACACATATTTTTAGCCAAATTTTACATATGAGTTTTCCAATTTAGATTTTTATCAACATGCAGGCTCAGGAAGACGACAGAGTCAAGACTTGCAAGCTCAATATCGTCAATTTTGATTTTCGCGTCATTGTTTCGAAAATTAATCACTTAAGTCTTATTTGCGTTCAGAAGTAAGTTGTTCTCTTTAAAATAATTCCTTAAGTTGCTTATTGATTGAGTACCGCGAGTACTGCATAAGTCAGTAGTATTATCTTGCACGACTACAGTCACGTCGTCACAGAATTGAGTCATAAATTGTTCTGTAGCTGAGATAGTATCATTTGTATAAATTGTATACAATAGCAGACCTAGAATGGACCCCTGAATGACACCTTTTTGTACATATATTGGCAACGACTTA
Organism: Oxystoma pomonae; assembly: GCA_963921995.1. Classification (NCBI taxonomy): domain Eukaryota; kingdom Metazoa; phylum Arthropoda; class Insecta; order Coleoptera; family Brentidae; genus Oxystoma; species Oxystoma pomonae. The sequence goes on along the minus strand of OY998166.1, from coordinate 83,316,408 downwards.
AGAAGTTCACCATTATGTCTTTCTATAATACATTGACTTCTATCACTCAAATAAGACTCAAACAACATCAACGCTACTCCCCCAACACCATACCCATCAAGCTTCTGACACAATATTTTATGGTCTACACTGTCAAATGCCTTGGACAAATCTAAGCACAATGAAACGGTTTTTTTTATTTGAAATAACCTCATGTACAATTTCGTTTAATGCTTGATAAACCGCTCGTATCGTGGACTTTCCTTTTCGAAAGCTATTCTGAGTGTCGCTCAACATATTGTTTTTTTAAAAAAAATTTTCACTAATTGCTTTTTCAAATATTTTGCTGACGTTTGATAATAAAAAGATTGGCCTGTAATTATTTAGTTGATCTTTTTTTCTTGTTTATAATTCAAGGTAATCACACTTCAACGCTAATTTTGTCCAAAGAAAAATTAAACTACGGTCCTCATTCCTCCATTACGTTTGAAATGTCAATGAGGAAATTTCAGAACAGCCCAATTTTTGGAAAATTTTACGTTAAAAAGCACTTGTTCTGTTTAAAACACTTTCAAACAGGTAAGAGAGCGCAATACGATGAAAATTCAAAATTTTAGCTAAGTCGTAAAAGTTCTACCCCTTAAGCTAAGTGGCATAAATGTCAGCTTTAGTGGCACTTTGACAGCACCTGCAAGTCCTTAAGCCACGATGACCTTACACTTAAGTGGAATGAGAGAAACTGGCCCTAAGTAACCCAGCTGTAGAGTGAGGGAAAACCTAAACCTTACCTTCATGTAGAAACTAAATGAATCAATTCACTTGGGATGTGGATAAGCCTTAACCCTTTTTTCAATTATATCGAAATCTAGTCCAAAGTTCATGGAACTACTCAATTGACTTGAAGTCGAAGTTAATCTGTTCAGCTCAAGAGCGGTCGAAAACTTGTTTTCGATGGACGGACACGACCCGACCGGGCGGCCTGAGCAACGCAAATCCCCCCATAAACTTTCCCAGGGATAACAGTCGAGGCTACCCAATAAGGACTTGATTATACTTGATTACGTTGATTACGTAATTAGGTTTACGCGCCTTGCAAGTTGATTTTGTCACGCGGCGAGACGAGCTAGGATCAAGCAGTTTATTTAGGATGGACCAGTTTTATTAACGTAAGGGTATTTTCAGTTTCTTTCGAGGCAGGTTGTAGAAAACGCATCAGTTAATTTATCAACTATCTTGCTTCCAATATTTTTTCCTATTTTCGAACATCAAAATGTCACGTTGTGTCCCTGTCCCCAGCCAAAATAAAAATTGATTTTTAATTAGATGTTCTTAAATACACTTACAGTAGGACACGTTTCTTGGTAAATTTAAATAAAAATACCACCTTTATGCTTTGAAAAGTTGGAATTTTTGTTGTTTTTTGTATAAATGGCAAAATAAAAATCATATGCATGACACCACTCAAGATGACAAACAGATGACATAACAAAAATTTTTATTAAACAATTACCTAAATTATTTTCATCTTTCTCTGAAATACTTTTTTATACCCGCTGTCTCTCTTTAACAACCTTAAATATTTTTGCATTTTACTAAATTATCTCTCCATCCGCATCTAAAATTAACGCTAAAAAAACAGCGAAAACTTGAAAAATTTGAGTGTTTTATTCTAGAAATCGAAAGTTTGGAAAGAAAGCTTTAAAATGTGAGAAAAATCGTGGCATAAAAATGTGAAAAACATAGTAAAAATTACTTAAACAAAAACGTTACCTTTTAAATTATGCTAAAATATTTTAAGCCTTAAATTACCATCATGGCTTTACCATCATAAATATATACTAATATTTTTTTAAACCAGTGTTTCTTTGGGGTACCTAATATATAGAATTATTCAACTTGAGAAAAATATCGAATTCTCTGTATTTTAAAAACAAAAATTAACTTTGTCCCAAGAGTTTATGCTCCCGTTAAAAATCTGAAGCTGGCGCCACCTACAAGCCGCGGAGTCTGATAACAGAACGTTTTAATTTTTTTTCCATACCTGCAGAATGTCAGTCTCTAGTATCCCTTTGAAAACCTTGTCGAGATGACCGATATTCCAGAAGCTTATTATTTTATTGCCTTAAGCAGAAGGGCTTGATGGAAACAAAGAAAACATTTTCGTTGTACATAACCTCAATTTTTAGAAATATAGAAATATAAGAATTTTGTCACTCGTGTACCCAGTCAATCGTATACCCAGTCACTCGTGTCCATTTATCAAGTTGTGACAAAAGGGAATATTAGATTAAAATTAGTATTATACACGGTGATTCAAAATTCCCTAGAAAGACTTTAACTGGAGGTAGAATTTGTTGTTCTGAACAAGAATTAGTAAAACATATTTTTGTAAACTCTTTTGTTTCAGAGATATTTGCATTTAAAAATTATTAATATTTTCTGAGAAGCACCCTGTACTACGTAGCAGAAACATTAATTTTTGAAAACAAAACTTGGACAACTTTAAAATGCTTGAAAAAAATTCTAAAAAATGTCATTGTCAGCACTCGTAAAGTTGCTTGGTAAATTATTTTAAAGGCGATTCCCAAAAAATACGAAAATTTTACTCCTAACTTCATTGAAAAAAAAAACATGAAACTTAAACAAAATAGTTATGTAACTTTTCTTAGATTAATGTTAAAATCTTTCTAGGAAATTTTGAATCACCCTGTATAGAAAAATACTTTCATATAAATACATTTTGTGAGTAAATTCAGAATTTGTCACTTGTGTCCCCAGATACAGTCACTTATGCCACTAATCTGTCTTGCCCTAATCATGTTTTTCTGAATCATATATCATGTTTTCACATCGTACTCAATACGTATTGAAAAGACTGTCTTCTTTTTCTTTCATAGACAAAGAGCGTAATATATGAAAAAACAAGAGGCTTGATATCCGATACGTATTGAATACGATGTGGAAACATACTAATGATTTAGCTAAATCAAAATAGAATAAAGAGTTTTTCAAGTTCAAAGTTCAAGTTCAACAAAGCTTTATTGTCTTAAAATATAAATTTTAATTGACAAAGCAGAGGCTTAGATCTAATTTAATTATAGAAAAAGAGTAACATTTAAGTATAAATCACAGTTACAAACAAGTACAATTAAATTTAACTGTCAAGGCAAAGGGTTAGATCTAAATTATAAATAAATTACAACATTTTAGTATAAATTAGGCTGCAAAAAAATATAATTATTTGACAAAGCAGAGGCTTAGATTAAATTCAATTATAAAATAAATATATTTAAGACATTTAGGTACAATCACAACACAATCACACCCAATGTTCTTATTATTTGAAAATATTTTGAAATAGAATGAAATTAAAGAAAAACTCACCACTCACTTGCCAATATTAATCACAAAAATATTGCACTACCCTATCATCCCCTGGGCAGTGGCAGTTATTGATCCCACTGATGTTGCCGGTCAGGCCGGGATGCAGTGGATATTGCTACCTCCTAGAAACGGTTTTTCGTGTGGCCTTACTCGTGATCTTCGGTCGAAGGTCACGCCTTACTGGAATATGGGAATACAATAACAGTGGCGTCTGCCTCCACGTGACACACCTGGATGTGGCGGTGGCATAGTTTGTCTTCCTGTGACATATGTGGCAACACCTAACTAAAGACGCGTCACAAGTGTTATTGAAGGTTTCGCAGTGACGTTCACGTTGATTTGGGGGTTATTGTGAAATTTCCATTGGCACTTGAATGGCATACAAATGAGGCATCGAGTGGAATAACTTGATTCCGTATTTTGAAGCCTATATAATCTTTTTATGATCTGCAGGAGTTTTGACCTCTAGGATGGTATGTGCTTCAATTACCATGCTAAATAACTTAGTAGATAACGTGGGCACAAAATTTCTATAGCTTACAGGAAGCAGTGCAAAACCAGTTCTCGAAAGGGTGCTGACCACCACACAACATCCCCTTAAAGCGTGGTAGTTTCAACCCCTCAAATTTTAAATAGGGAACATAAGTCGTGTGCCATACCGTTGAAAAGGTAATTTTTTTTCTCTATGCACTGGTGCATTTTTCTTTTAATTTGAATCGGTTTTTGAGATTCTATATTCTTTTGGAACCCTTAAAGATTTGAAAAAACATTTTCGTTTTTTAATTTAAAATAAGCAGAAAAGATTCGTGGCGTAGAGGTCAAAGGGTGAGGGGATAAATCGGAAATTAAAATGTCCTCGACCAGAATTTGAACCTCGGGATCTCTAAAACACCAGTCTAACGCTCTACCAACTGAGCTATCGAGGACGTCGGGTTTTGACTGGCTATTCGGAAATGCTTTCGTCCGATTCATTTCTTAGTAGTGGGGTGAACTTTGAAGCCTACTGCGGCTTTAAAAACCTGTAGATGTTATAAAGACAAGAAGGTACACATTCACGATTATTAGTTGTACGAAATTTCTTTTTATCTATAAACCAACGATACACGACATATAGCGTTTTATTGGAGGTGCCAGATGGCAAAATTACAACTAATAATTTCAGCCAATCATATTTTTAAAATGAAGGGAATATTTTAGCGCTCTTATAAATTTAAAGTTCTAGAGGTCCCGGGTTCAAATCCTGGTCGAGAAAAAACTTTTTTCCGATTTATCCCCTCACCCTTTCCCTCTACGACAGGAATCTTTTCTGTAAATTTATAAGGACGTTAAAATTTTCCCTTCATTTTAAAAGAAGCAGTTTCTCAGCTTTGGATAAAACCCGTCAAATTTTGATAAGCAAAATCAGACCATGTGACACATCATTGGAAAGGGTATTTTATTAACTCTTCATCACTGTTAATACTTTTAATTTCTGTACAGTTGTTTGTAAAGTGTGGCAATATTTTAATTTCCTTAAATAAAACAAAATTAGAGGGGTTGATGGAAGTGGTTTCTGCAAAGCTGATAAACTGCTTATTTTAAAATCAAACAGACAAATCGCTGGCCTAGTATTATCCTATTTTGAAAAAAAAAATGAATTTGTTGTCCGTGAAAAATAAATAAAAAGAAAGTTTCGTGGCATATCGGACACACATTTTGATTTTCAATTTATTACGACCAGGCCTCCAAGATCTAATGAATAGTCCAGAAACCTACAGGCCTGTTTTATCCTGTACCTGACATATGAAGCATAACATAAACAACCACACTCAGCGAATTTAAACAACTTTTGTCGTCAAACAACGCGGGATGTTGGATGGCCATATGCAGCGCGCCGCCTATCGGAATAAAGCGAAAAGCAAAACGTTAAAGGATGCAAATATCAATAAGAATGAAATTTGCGAGCAGGACAAAACAAAAGAAACCTGCGAAACTGTACCAGTTACTGAAAGAAGACCGTTCAAAATACAACGTTCGCAACAATCACTCCGGAGGAGGCTTGTTGCGCAAAACAAAGCCAAGTAAAATTTAAAAAAAATGAATTTGTTGTGCATGAAAAATAAATAAAAAGAAAGGTTCGTGGTATATCGGACACCCCTTTTTTCTTTTCAATTTATTACGATCAGGCCTCCAAGATCTAATTGATAGTCCAGGTTTCTGGACTCCAATTGGGGGTGGAGTTACTGCGAACGTTGTATTTTGAACGGTCTTCTTTCAGTAACCGGTACAGTTTGGCAGGTTTCTTTTTTTTTGTTCTGCTAGCAAATTTCATTCTTATTGATATTTGCATCCTTTAACGTTTTGCTTTTCGCTTTATTCCGATAGGCGGCGCGCTGTATATGGCCATCCAACATCCCGCATTGTTTGACGACAAAAGTTGTTTAAATTCGCTGGGTTGTTTATGTTATGCTTCATACGTCAGGTACAGTCCTATGTTACCCTGATGATTCCTAACAAGGATGAAACAGGCCTGTAGGTTTATGGACTATCCATTAGATCTTGGAGGCCTGGTCGTAATAAATTAAAAAGCAAAATGTGTGTCCGATATGTTACGAACCTTTCTTTTTAAGTATTATCCTACGTTTACATTAAAAGCCTATGTTATTAGAAGATTGTAATACCAAGCCAGCGAAATGTAAAGTTTTTTTTTAAATCTTAAGGGTTTCTAAAAGATTATAGATTTTTATTTCTCTCAAAACTTAATAATTCAATTTAAAAGAAAAATGCACTGATTCATAAAGAAAAAAAATACCTTTTCAACGGTGTACCGCACGACCCACCTCCATATTTAAAATTTAAAGGATAGAACTACTACGCTTTAGGGGATAATAGGATAATTCTTCTGAGGGTGGAAAAAAATATTCCCCGTGTTCCAGCATCTTCTTTACTTCTTTACAGGTTTTTAAAAAAATCCAGGAAGACTCGTTGAACGAGCTCCTTGAACAAGCGGTTATGTACTCATGTCTCACTTATGACGTTACAAGCGCGAAATTTCTCAGTTGTTACGTGCCTCTGCCCGCCAGCGAATTTCACAGTTCCCACTTCCCTTAAATTAAAAAGACTCCTATTACAAGCAATCAAAGAAATACCCTAACCTACCTTTTTTACGAAGCTCTCTAAAAACACTGCAAAAAGAAATTAAACAATAAAAAAATATTGCTTAAAATAAAGCTTGAACAAGCTAATTTAAATCCTAGAAAAATGTGGAAAATTCTAAATAGTAGCACAAAAATAAAAAATGTAAGAAACTTATTGTACATGGAATAGAAATCTCAGATAGTAAAAATGTTGCAAATGCAAATTACTGAACATCTGAATGAAGCAGAAAATATATCAATTAACTACTCCGCCGAACGACACATCTGGAGATAGAAAATATAATACCTAACCTAAAAACTAATTCGTCACCTGGCAACATAAGCACCAAAATCCTTAAAAAATGTAAGAAAAAATAATTGCAAAATCACTATCTCTAATAATTAACACTTAAAAAATGAAACCTTCGCAGATGAATTAAAAAAAGCAAGGAGCAATTTAGAAAAATGGCTCACACAGTACAATAACCAAGTATAGACCAATTTCTATAATAAGTTTACTATCTAAAATTTTGAAAAAGTGCTTCAAAATAGACTTTCAACTTTTCTTAAACAAAATAAAATATATAATTATCTCATCACAACATGGTTTTCAAGAAAAAAAAAACCACTCTGACGGCATTGGCAACCATCCAAAAAAACTATATACCTCCCTGGATAAATCACTCCCCATTAGAGCACTTTTTTTTTAGATTTCTGTAAGGCATTTGACGTAATTAACCAAAGAATTCTTTTAAAAAAGATGGAATTGTATGCGACTAATTTTTATTTAAGGGGAAATAGAAGAAACTCAGGAAAAAAGAAAATTTTATACTATAAATATTAAAAAATTTCCCAAAAAATGTAAATCCTTTCTAATGAAAAAAAAGAAGGTTAGTTTAGTAGAAATAGAAAAATATGTTAAATTTTATTTATAAATCAAAATAAGTATGTATCTCTACATTTATTTAACGTAGTGTATTACCATTTTAAGTATTTATATGTATTTATTTTTACCTTAAGTATTTTGCCCTATGTGGAATGTCATTTTTTTTTGGGTTTATTTTAAAAATAAATAAAATAAAAATAATCTATTATCTGTACGGCGAGTAAAATATGATATATCATTATTTTATTCATATAGCCATCATATCTAATAATTTTTATGCACTTCCGGGAATAAATGCACCCATTTAATCCCGCTTTTGCGGGAATAAAGTGGGTCATTTATTCCCTAGAGAAATAAAGTAAAATTTATTGACATAGCGTCGCATATGTTTCTGCGTTTCGGCATACTGGATGTTATCGTTTGACATAAAGACAGAGCGAAGGTACATGTGGCGGTTTGTCTGCAGAGTGCGATTTTTTGAAAAATAAATAAAAAAATATAGTTATTTTTTTTACTTTTCTGCTTATTCTAAAGTGCATAAAATAGTATATAAACCTCAGGAGTAAAGTGATGCTTACCACTTTACTCCCTAGGTTTATAATGTACTATTAATGTCCTCTTGGGTGCATGTTTGTGAAGGACTGGACATACATTTTTTAGTTTTATTTGTCTTTTAAAACCAAAATCAATTGAAAAATAAATTACTAAGAGGTACATCTACCAAATAGGGCCAAAATAAAAAAGAATAGGCCCAAAGCTTTGCCACTATGGATTTTTTCGTATACTTTCGGGAAAAAAAATCCCAACCTGCCCTTGAGGTCAAAAAAATTGAAGTCAATACACTTATATATTAGGGTATAATTTAGCAAGAAACTGTTCGAAAGAGTTTAAAATGTTAAAATAGACCGTAGCAAAATCCAGCTTATTAAGAAAAAATCTACTTGTTTAAAAAGGTATAAATTGAACAATTTTGATAAATTTAAACTTTTTAAACTGAAATTACTAAAAATCCAAAATGGCGGGCTCTTTTGAAAAATGACAATTTTTAACCCCCTTTGAAAAGTCTTTTCTGTCTGTATTGAATCTCAAACATTAGTTACAAAGATATATTCCTCATAAGCATTTTGACGTAATGCTTAAAAAAATTGGTTTAGATATAAGGTTGCTTTAAATGTTTAAATAGACCAGAGTTTGCCTCAGTTTAACTTTAAACAATAAAGGTGGGATTTACTAAAACTGTTTAGTCTATTTTAAAACGGTCCTAAGTTTAAGTGAAATTTTTGGTTTTAAACCAGCCCTCCTTGAGTTTTGGATATAGTTTAATTTATAAGAAGAATTTTATTAAATTTTATTATTGAATAATCATCTTAACACAATCTTTTGTAGAATTTAGGGAGAAAGTTTCAATTTAGAAGAAAAAAAAATTGAAAAATTTAAACCCTCGCAGGGTTTCAATAGTAAACTTACCCTTGTTAATTAATTTAATTTAATTTAGATGGATAATAATAAATGCAAGTTTTGTTTACATTTCTGTCACGGTCGAAATGTCAGTTTCAAAATATTATCTGCGTTCAAATCAGAATCAACGAGTTAAGATCTCTTTCCTCTGCTTGTACCTTGGCTTGCACCAACCTCTACTGATGAAAGCTACAGCTTTGAAATGAGTGGGCTTTGATTAAGGAAAGGTTTCTTGACTGAGCTTTTAAATAACCTCAATGTTTTAATTTCAGTTTATAAATAAATTAATATAGTTGTTTTGAGTTTTTTTTGTTTGATATATTTTTCGTGCATCAGTGACCTTCACTTATGTTTGTTTTGCCCCCCAAAGGTGGTCTAAAAAATCACCCACTTTTTAACCTCAAACACAGATAATGAAGCTATTATGTGCCAAATTTTTGGCGTATTCACCATTTGCCATTTTGAAACCTGTAAAAAAAAATTAGTTTTAGGGCATTTTCTCCTAAAATATGGTATATTTTGACAAAAAAAGCAGTTTTTCAGTGGTATTTTGCAATAACAATACAAAATAATGAATAACTTTGTATCTTTTCTGTATGGGTAAGTGTTTTTTGAAAATTGATTTTAAAATTTAGTACCCCCACAGGTGTAAATATTTAGACCTGTGGGGGGTATATATTCTATTTTAGATCTTAGTAAATCACACTGTAAGATTTTAAAAAGAAGACCAAGGCAAATTCTGGTCTAATAACACATTTAAAACCTTATTTCTTAACCAAATTGTTTAATCTTATATTTAAATAGGTAAAAGGACTGTGGCTTTGTTACTGATGTTTGAGATTGTCAGTTTTAATAATGGATCTATTAATCTTGTAATCTGTGGTTCATTTTTTGAGAAGTTATTGCCATTCAAACAAGTATAATTTTTTTTTCAATAAGCTTTATTTTTTATGGTCTATTTAAACATTTCAAACCTCCTTATTTCTTGACCGAATTTTAAAAATGTTACATCGCTGTGCTTGGAAAGAACATGGCTTTATACGCGCAACATCAAGGGGGCAAAAATTTATTTTTTAAACAATTCCGTCATCTTGAACCTTTAGGAAATTTCAAATATATACATTTTGATGCCTTGGCTTTCTAAAAACCTTAATATCGGACAGTTTCTCGCTTAGTCATAATCATTTAAAAAAGTGCATTTTTTTTTGGCACACCCTATATATCTATCTGCTACACGTATATATCTGTTATTCCCCTTTATCATTTTTGTCAAAGACTTTCATTGTAACCCATATACATCAAACCATGTATCTCGTCGATTTACCTTTTGATCTTTAAAAAAGTCGATTGTGGAGCATCCTGAACTTTATGACATCAAAGCGGTTGAATGCTGTTATATTTTTTACTTTTTGGATTTGGTTTTATTCAAACTTTATAGGGGATGGTTGCTGAAGCCCCCTTTAATAAAGAGGAGTTTCAAAAGGTTACTGCTATGTGTTAAATAATAGAGGGAAAAAGCATCACGACAAACTTGCACAATTATCATTATCAGTATCCGTAGGGTGTCATGATGATGGTAATTAGCTAAAAATGGCTTAAGGCAAATTATTATAAGTAACGTATCGGGGATAGGCACCTACTTTGCACCTATAACCATACAACGTACCAATTAACTGTTTAGAGTCTTAACCCAAAAAATCTTTGTTTTTTTGTCGTTTCACGTATGTTTTGTGTTTTTTTGTCAAAAAATTCAACTATGAATGCTATTCTAGATTATCTTTTATTATACGATACTGATGATGATGACATAGATGATTTCCCCAATAAACATATTTCTGACTTCCGACGAAATTTGCACCAATCGCGACATCACTTTAGGTAAAAAATATTGTAGTTCTTTAAGCGCGACCAAATTTTATCAATCGCAACCTCACTTTAGGTAAAAAATATTGTAGTTCTTCATACGACCCCGAATTCTCGTCGTGTTTTTGTTGGCATTTGGAAGTCTTCACCGGAGACGTCATCCGACGGTCACCAACTTGGAAGTGATTTCTAGTAAAATTTCCGGCGTTTCAGTGTTGTTGGTAGCGACGTTTTCGAGTGGAAAGTAATTTTAAGTAAAAAATTCCGACGTCTGAACGTCGTTGATGTCTTTCCTTGTTAATTTGGTCAATTTTTCTGAACAGATTCCTACCTCGGTTCAACGTCATACCGCAACGGCCAATTTCGTAAAAGAAAGTGACGAAAGTTGTCTGTTGGTAACCTAACCTCACTTTTAGGTTATGAATTTGGAAATTTAAAAAAAAACCGTCTTTTGAAAATATGCCTAAAAAGAATTACGGCATACTAACACATTTTATAGAAAAAGGAACGAACTACTTATGGATATAAAAATCACAATGATAAGTAATGCCAAAGAGGTATTTGCCCAGTCTTGATTTACTTATTTTAAATATAGTCATTTTTGGCACCTACCTATTGTTGGTAATGTGTACGTGTCGTCAGCCAGCGTGTCTTATTGAGATAGATACTTACATTAGGTTAAACAGATTTCAGGACTGGGTCAGCACTCCATCTTGGATCTACTTCATTATTTTCCACGAAGTTGATCGATTATTATTGTTCTTGATATTTTTAGGCATTACCAAAAACGTTAGAGCCAAACGTCGATCGGTGGGAGAATTTTAGTAGTTCAAATGACTCAAGGTCGCAATTTTGTCGGGCATTGGAATTCTAATCTGCAGACGTCGATGAGACGTATTTTTGTGGGGTTCTGGTTAACCGACGAGTAAAATACCCGTCGCATGGAAATTTCGATGTGCAACATTCCTTAAAAGACAATTATTATCAATGCTACATTGTCAACTTTTCCAATTTTTCTCTACTACATTTCTAGTACAAAAATTTTAACGTCAGTTTTAATAAACTCTCTTGCTTTATGGTTGGTCGGCAGCCGACGCCGTTACGATACAAATTCGTATGCTCCATTTAGGTAGAAATTTGGGTTGTCAGGTACGACACACGACGTCGGCAGTCGACGTCGGGTCGCCTGAGAATACGTCGCTATCACGTCCAAATGTTTATTGGGCCTTATCATGCATGTTTTGCATGACCAGGAACTGATGGAAAACAGAGCAGATTATTATGGGCAGTTTAATCTTAACTGTTTAAATTTAAAAAATATGCTTTTTCTCTCTAATGTCTGTTATGTTACGAGTTAACTCTTTGAAACAAAATACAGCATGTTCCAACGAAAACGAAACAGAGGCGTTTTTACGTATTTAGAGACTGATTTTGGAAAAATCCTCGGACACGGCGATTTTTTATTCGAGAGGTAAACGTTTTGAAATTTTTGTAGCATTATCGATTCGTTTTTGAGACATTCACTTTCAAAATAAGTTTAAATTGTAGGTACAGGTAAATTTCACCTCTCGTAGGAATGTATCCTAGAAGAGATAAGTGGCTCCAGCAGGCACGTATAGATATAAAACCTTAAAAAAAAAATTAAAAAAAAATTGTTTTCTTCAAAAAACATTTTTCAATTTTCTTTTTTGGTTGAAAATGTATGTGAAAACCGCGTGTCGCTAGCTGCTACGGTTTTGCGAGTTAAAATTAAAAAAAAAAATTTAGTAACCCCTCCTACCCTCTTTACAACCCCCACCGGCATAAAAAACTAATCAGCTCTGCGTCTGGTGACAAAGAATTTTTGTGCCAAATTTGATAAAAATTGGTTTAGGCGGTTCTTAAGTTATCCTGTCAGACAGACAGACAGAAAGTAATTAGGTCTTTTTTGACCCAAATAACTCATTTTTCCCAATCCCAATAGCCTCCATACTATGTATGGATGGCTAAAAAGCCTATAAAAACACACACACTTCATTATGTAATTTTAACATTCCAAATAACTATCTGTTATTTGTCTGTCCAAGTAAAAACGTTTTAAAAATCTTATTAATAAACAATTTGTTTTAAAGTGAATCCCCGTTTATATACCGTTCCAACCCTTTGTGAGAAACGTACACTTTGTATCTGAGAAACTAAAGGCATAAAGTTATAACGAGTTTTGTTGAAAATTTAATTATCCATCTAAATGTGAAAACCGCATTTCGCTTACATATCTCAAAAACTACGAATCTGACATTGATATAGTTTTTGTTTAAAATATAATTATCCGTCTAAATATTAAAACCGTGTGTCCCTAGCTGCTACAGTTCGTGGGTTACGATTTTTATAAGTTTATTTTTATTTTTCTTACATATCTCAAAAACTACGGCTCTAACAGACTTCATCTTATCTATTTTATAGAAAATATAACTATCCATCTTAGTATGAAAACGACGGGTTGCTATAACTGCTACGGTTCGCGAGTTTACGATAGTTTAAAAAGTTTAACCCCCATTTCTTCCCACTTCGCAACCCCCCCCCCCTCCCCCAGCCCCACCAAAAACTACTTGGCTCACCGCCTGGTGTCTGAGAATTTTTGTGCCAAATTTGATAAAAAGCGGTTCGGCGGTTTTTGAGTAATCGAGACAAACAGACAGACAAACATCATGACAACATCCTAATAGCCTTGTAAAAAAGCACTTTACCGCACTAGTGTATGAATGGTTAAAAATCCATTGAAAAAATGTACTACGTATTAACAAAACCAAAGTCGACATGTCCCGGGGTTTCTCAAGAAATCAAAAAATAATTTATGAATTTATATAAATACATTTTTACAAGGTTGTCAAGACATTTAAAATAACTTTAGAACAAGATATCACTTGACTTACTTTCCCGGTTCAAAATTTAGAGGTAAAGTTTACCCCCCTCTAAATACGTAAAAAAACCCTGTTGCGTTTTCTTATTTTGCTTTGCTTATAAATGCATTTTACTTTTCTTATAAATGCACACTTTTCAAGTTTTAATCATTTAGTAAAAATAATAATATTTTTAATGGTATCGAAAATTAATAAATAAATTAAATAAATTAATTTTTCCAATTATTACTTGATAGATGATTAATAATAAAATAAGGAGTAGATTAATTTTGTATTTATTTAAAAGGTGTTTTTCTTTATGAAATGTATTAAAAAACTTGAATGCAAGTTTCTTTTACATTTCTGTCACTGTAGAAATGTCAGTTTAAAAATATTAGCGCTGCGCTCAATCACAAACAGCGGGTTCGGATCTTTTACGTCTGCTTGCACCTTGGCTTGCACCAACCTCTACTGATGAAAGCCACAGCTTTAAAATGAGTGGGCTTTAAGTAAGGAAAGTTTTTTTGACTGAGCTTTTAGATAACTTCAATGTTTAATTTCAGTTTGTAAATAAATTAATGTAGTTTATTTGGGTTTTTTGTTTGGCATATTTTTCGTTCATAATCAGTGACCTTCACTTCACTTTGTTTTGCCTCGTAGTGCCCCCATAAATATATTTTTTGTGCTGAAAACGGGTTCAAAATATGGCGTTTTTCTGGACAAAATAGGAGGTGTTTTATTGGGTAATGAAGAACTTGGGATATTAAATAAGGTAAATTCATCCTTGTAAAAACGGTTTCTTAGGGAAATTATCAACGAACTTATTACCAAATGCCACAAAACAATCCTCTCTGGGGGCTATAAATTTAAACCACCTTAGAACGGTGTTGCCCTGAGGTGGTCTAAAAAATCACCAACTTTATAACCTCAAACACAAGCCAAATTCGGGCGTATTCGTCATTTGCCATTTTGAAACCTATCAAAAAAAATTAGTTTTAGGGCATTTTCTTCTAAAATATGGTGTATTTGGAAAAAAGCAGTTTTTTAGTGGTATTTTTCCATAAAAATACAAAATAATCAATAACTTTGTGTAAGTGTTTTTTGAAAATTGGTTTTAGAATTTAGAACCTCCCACAGGTGTAAATATTTAGACCTGTGGGGGGTACTATTTTAGATCTTAGTAAATCCCACTGAAAATGTTTAGGTATCTTAAGCACACCAATCATACCAAAATTTAAATAGTGAAATTGTATAGTCGGTTTTACTTAAACATACAGATTTTTGTTATGTGGATGCCGAAAAGTCTTTCGCATATGAATAGCAGCAAAATGACCACCAAACTAATGGCAGTTAACCCAAACCTAAAATATACAAATACACTAATTGACGCTCATGAAATTGTATGAACTTTTGAAGAAATCTGGAACTTCTAGGTGCCAAATATTTATTTTCAAGTAGGTCATAAATATGCAATTTTTTCCCTTAAAATGTTTATCTTATTTACAGCCTTCTTATTACGAAATCTAAGAAAATTTGCAACTAAAAACTTTGGTAATAAAATCTATAAAAATCCCACCTCACTAATAACTTTTAACTGCCTCTCAAGCGACCTTCTTTCGTAGTTGGTATGCATGTCCCGTTTTCCAATCCCAAAAATATCAAATTTCAATTTAGTATCGACCTAACTTCCAATAAATGGAGCTAATAACACAGACTTCCAATTTATGGGGGTCCTTATCGCCCCAAACTTGCCCTTTAGAAGTAGGACCCAAATGATACGCATACGCACCGAAAAAAGCTATTAGACAAAGGGAAATAAGGCATCGGTGTATGCCCTAAAAACGGGTGTGTTAATTTATTTTTTACCCTGTCAAAAAATTAAATTTTCGATCCGCGCCAATTAGGGAGGAAAATGGCACTTTACCTTCCTAGGGAGTTTTTCTTACCTTACCTTCGCCGGCAAGGGCGGTGAAGACACTTTACGCATGTGTACAAAACTACAAGTATTTAAATTTTTGTATTTTAATTTTTTTAAATAAACGTAGTCACTTTACCGCACTAGTGTGGTAAAGTGCTATAACGTTAACTTTACCGCACGCGAGTGGGTAAAGACACTACGCATATGTTAGGTGCAAACTTTCCTATAAACCAAAAAAAAAACCCAAAATTAAAGTATTATTTTCCGCACACATTTGCGTGATAAGTTAATAGTTATTTACCTAACAAGTGCGGAAAGTGATACTTTTTCGCACGCACTTACATGAACGACGCGGAGTGGAGTTCGGGCAAGCCATCAAGGGCGGGAAAGACACTTTTCGCACGTGTCACATACTGCGTAAAATAGTTATTTAAATTTTCTGCACAATTTCTTTACTTTTCCGCACGATTTTTACTCTTCCGCATAATTTTTATTGTAACGCACGATTTTCACTTCAAAGGACAATATTTTAATTCAAGATATACATAAAAATCAAATTACTATCTATGGGTACAATTCCTCATTCAGAAAATTCATAGCCTTAACCATTAACCTAAAAAGTCACATGCAGAGTTTACTACAAAAATCGTGAGGAAAAGTAACATTTCCGCACGATTTTTGTATTTTTAAAAATAAAGATATTTAGGACTAATTAAATAATTTATGTAACTCTTAATATAATATAAATAAGATGGACAAAAACACTCGCAGGAAAAACATTGTACCTAACTCTTGCAGAAAATGCCTTTTCCACCCTTGACGGCTTGCTCAAACTCTGCTCTGCGTCTTTCGTGCTACTTTCGTCGCGTGCGGAAAAATACCATTTTTCGCACTTGTTAGGCAAATAACTATTTTCGCACGCCGTGCGCGAAAGACACAGGGTAAATGCGACCTCCCGCACTCAGATGCGTGCGTAAAAGTGCACTTCTACGCACGTTAGTAGATAGTATAATAATTAATTATTTCGCGTGAGTGTAAAATATTTTTACTTTAATTATGTGGTAGTTATGATTATGTTCAATACAATACCCTACTCCAACGTGATATAAATACCGTCATAACGTCGTTATACCTACAGAATTGTTCCCTAAACCTTGCAGTTATAGGAAAACTAGGGGAGTTTGGGGTAACAGATAGATAAATATTAATACATCCCCGTGGACCTTCCGTTCACAAATCACCAAATACTCCAAATACATACAAGTTTTTAAAACGTTAACCAGAGATAATTTAATGATTACTTGAGAGAAAGTTTGAAATTGTAATGACTGTAAGTAATCTATAAAAAAACCATTTCCGTTCATTGAATATTTTTTTCAAAGTTTCAGTATCGGCTTTCAACCAAACATATAGATACCAAAAATACAATGTTTAGTAGTTTTTTCTGTTTGGGTGTCTGTTTGTTTCAGCATCACGCAAAAACTACTAAACCGATTGTCATGGAACTTTCACCACCGGATTACTTGGACATGGGCTTTAATTCATCAAAATCGGTTTACGGGAACAAAACTTATGATCATTGAAAGCAATGAAAAACGGGAAAAAATGGATAAAACCGCAGACAAAGCTGCGGGGTCTTGAGCTTGTTTGTTATAAGACAAACAACACAATACAGCCATTCCATTATAACGGATGCGACATTTTTACTAAAAAAAGTTATTACGCGATTATCCTAAAAGCAAGAAGCAAACTTTTGAATAATCGGATAAAACCAGGGTAACAGACGCGTCCTCGTACGCTGTCGCTGTTTTAATTAAAATTATTCTAAAACATACCTCTTTTTTTTTAAACAATTTTCAGTAGTTTCAATAATTTTTTTTATAAAATTTGGCTTCTTGCTGTAAAGAACCGCACGTATAGTGCTTCCAATGTCAGTTAGCACACGTCGTTTTACAGTGTTACTCTTGAAATAGAATTTCGCAAAAATTTCCATTGAAATGAACGTTTAAAATTCATGTGACGTTCCCCGTATATTTTTATGGCTTTTTATGGTACTATATGTGGATTGGTCATCGAAACGGTGTACGGGGTTCTGATTGGGTGGCGATAGGCAGGGACTTAATCCCTATGCTAATGGGGTATTATGTCTATTTATGTATATTCTTAGTCAGTGCCGTGAGAAGTTGTGTATTCAAATAAATATTAGTAAAAGAGTTCTTGAATTATTTTGCGATTAAACATGACGATGTGGAGACCTTGGAGTGATGACTTTTAGGTTGTTGAGGAGCCCGCGGTGAGCCTTGTTGAAGAGTTTGTGGAAGCAGAATCTGCCGAATTTGTAAATAAATGCCACAAAATTTAGCTTTCCATTAGTGTATACTATTATAAGGCACCACCAGCTTAGTATGCCTGTCAGCTTAAAATTCAGTGTGACATCCTTAAAAATACAGAAGTTCAAATTATCATCCGAGTTATAGAAAACGGCTGGTCTATAAGAAGAGCGGCCACCCATTTTGGAGTTGATAAAATGACGATTATGCGATGGAAAAAGCGCTGGATTGAAAATAATTTTACGGATAGGAAAGATGGATCAGGACGACCAAAAGTAAGTTCTGAAGTGCAAGATGAGATACTTATTGACCATCTCAGACAAAATCCTTTTTCAACGTCGGTTGAAGCAGCTAATGTAACATTATTTCCGGGTTCTTTAGCAACAGTAAATAGAAGAGTAACGAAATCAGAAGTCTCTTGTCGAGTTGCTGCAAAGAAGCCTTTTCTAACAGAAGAACAAAAACAGACCAGAGTGATTTTTCCACTGAACAAGGTTCTTCGTGATAATGACTTCTGGGAGAGGGTGGTTTCCACTGACGAAAAAATTTGTCAATCGTCTTCAAGCAGCAGGAGAATTTTAGTTTATCATCCACCAAATTCTAGGTTTGAACCCGAATATACAAACCAAATTAAAAAAGTTGAACATTTTTCTGTAAACATGTGGGGCTGGTGTAGTGCTAGAGGTTTGGGTTTTTTTTGGAGAATCGAAGGAAAATTCAATAGTGAACGATATATTAAAATCTTTGAAAACGTTATGCTGCCATCTGTACAGGCTTTAAATGAAAATAATGACTTCGTTTATCAGCAGGACAACTGGCCAGTACACACGGCTAATGTTGTTCGCCAATGGTTTCAGAATAATAATATAGAAACACTTCCTTGATCAGCCAACAGCCCTGACCTTAACCCAATGGAAAATATATGGGGTCGAATCGTTAAAATAATGTACCAAAGGAATTAGAGACCACGAAATGCTAAAGAGTTAAGCGATGCTATTTATCGCGCATTGGATCAGCTCTCAGAAGACCATCAGTATTTTCAAAATTTAACATTTTCAATGCCCAGACGTTTGCAGCTTGTAATAGAGAAAAATGGTGATCCTATTAAATACTAAATTATTTATTTTAATTATTTTTTAAGTTAAAATAATTAGCAATAAGTTTACCATCGTTTTTTCCTAATCCAAGTTTCCTATTCGTCGAATTGTTTTCAATCCAGCGCTGTTTCCATCGTATTATTGTTATTTTATCAACTCCAAAATGGGTTACCGCCCTCTTTATAGAACAGCCTTCGTCCGTTACTCGAATGATAATTTGATATTGTTCAATAAAGACTTTACTAAAACATTATTTTTGCTGATGTTTTAGTACTATGCAAAATTTAATATAAAAATAAGGTTGCCTTTAAGTTAAGTAAAAAAATATTTTCAGTTTTAGAGACCTTTTTTAAACAATATGACAAATTGTCGTTCTTTTGAAGTTTTTAGGCATTTTAGCTGGTAGTCCGAATATATTATACCAACACCGTACTCAACTAAAAAGCCAGTTAACTCATTTTCGTTTTAGTATCCTTTGGCCTATGATCTGAGCCATATTGACACCAAACTGACAGAAAATCCATGTTTTACTTGTCAATTTGGTTAGGCGATAGGAGTTAACAGGCTTTTTAGTTAAGAACGGTGTTGATTATACACTTTTAGAAAGGTCAAAGTGTACACAAAAGTCAAAGTTACAGTAGCAAAACTACATCCGATAAAAAAATGTAATTTTTTTTTTGGCCCACCTTATAGGATCAATGCCTAGTTTTAGCCAAGTTTTTTGCAAAGTTAAAGACAAGCCGAGATTCGAAACCGAAACCTTCCGTGCGGCAGGATGATACGCTACTTACTGCGATACGGGGGCGGATGAACCCAACCCACCCTAAAATAAGGGCCTGAAATAAATCGTACTAAAATCAAGCCAACAATTTGCAGTTCAAGAGCCTTTTATATTTAAACAGGATGTTGACAATGAATTTTTAAATTATTTTAATATCTTTGTGCAAAAAAAATATCTGTGAATAAACACACAGGCACAAAGGAACAGATAAGGCAGAAGATTTTTGTTTGACTTGGACGATAATAATGTTTCCGCAACATTGTGTTTCATGGTTTCTTCTTCGTATTATACAAGGTGCTATTTTATGCATGGAGATGATCGTTTCATACAGGGTGTTCCACAACGAAACAGAGGCGTTTTTGAGTGTTTGAAGTACAATTCCTCAAAAAGAAACTTTCTGTCAATATTGAAATATGGATATGGACATACATTTCAAAAGGTAAGTTTCACCACCAGAATAAATAGTTAAGGTGGGCAGATCCAGCCTTAAGGATGAGGCAACGAGGCAGCCGCCTCCGGTGGCCCTTTAAGGTGGCGGCCAAATGGGTACAATGAAACCTAAAATTTGGCAGAAAAAAAATTAAATTAACAAGACAAAAAAAGGTATAATTGTAGGTTGTCCCTAAGCGTGCATGGTGTGAAGTGATCCCTGATCCCTCATAATGAAGATCTTTGAGATGCTTTTACAAGACCGTTAAAATGTTAAAAATCTAGCTATTAGTTTTCGAGATGTTTATTTTCAAAATAAGCTTAAATGGTACGGGTAAATTTAGCCCCTCGCAAAAATGTATCCTAAAAAAAATGCAGTAACAAAATCATAAAGGTCTTTGGATAAAATCGAGTTCTCCCGAAAATTCTGAAAAAACTAAGAAACAATGGGAATTTTTTCCAACAATATGGTGTCTCCATGGCCCTATACACACACAGACTACTCTTTTACGAATTTCATCAAGCTCAAATGGAATGCCATCGACCGAGTATTTTTTTTCCTTTATCATATGCAAAAAGTTTAAAAAAGTTAAATGGAAAAATAAACTGGTTGTAATTTCACGCTTCAGGCAGGGAAATAAATGCAAACATCAAGAGACAGAGGCGGATACGTCTCGTCCAAAAGAGGGGGGGGGGCCTTCGAGAAAAAACGCAATAAAACACAGAATCAAAAACTTCCTATCAAAATTTGACATTCGCAATGAATTTAATATTTATGACATTTAAAAACTTGCAAAAAGTTGGGCTTTCATACAAAAACTTTCAAGCATGCATAACAAAAAAAAAGAGGATGTAAAGGGGGTTGGGTCGAGTCCGGGGAGAATAGAAGGCCATGTACAGGGTGTCCCATTTTCGATGGGATTCCATGGGAAACTCCATTGTTATTGAAGATAGAGACATTTAAAAGTTTTAAGGCTATAGTTTCTCCCCCGATTTTAAGTTAAAAAAAAGTACAACTGGCAACGCCTTGTTCTTTAATTTTTTAATCTTTTGCCAGAGTGCACAGGGAAAACTAAACATCAGAGTTAGCTGAAGTTTTGCAGGGGTGATCATTTTTAAATGCTTAATAAAAATATCTGAAGGATTTTTAAAAATTCTCAATTATTTTTTCTGCAAAATAAAAGCTCTGGTCTCTATCTTTTTAGAACAAACCCGATTAACACTTCATTGAATTTGGGAGACACACGCAGTTTAAGTGTTGCCCGATAGACCGCAGAATTTATACGATTCCATGGTAACTGCAGGTGTTTTGTCAACAAACTTTAAATCGGGCCGCAGTGGGACAAAAGAGTATTTTTACGTTTTCTGACAGAAAACCATTCGAGGTTATGTTTATCTTTCAAAAATGTGAAACCACTCCGCGTGTGCGGGCGCCCGCCGAAAAAGTCCTAGCGGTGCGCCGGTATTACCCCAAGTATATCAAAGAACCAAGAGAACTTTACTGGCTCGCTGGGATTACTAGGAATTCGCATAGAAACATTCGGCGCCCATAACCCCACATAATTTTGTTTTGATTTTGACTCAACATCATAGTTATGTGCGATTATACTAGTGAAATCTTGGAGTTCAAAGGATATATTTTAGAACCTCAGTTTAAAAAACACATGGATACTGGAGTACTAACAAAACAGCTCAGTAAAGCTTCATTTAGAGGTTGGAAAGACTCTTGCTAGTCGTTGACGCTCCTTTTTAAAATAGAATATAATTATTTCGTCTAGCGCCAGTAGACGATTTTTAAATCTACATGCTTTTAAGTTAACCTGTTGTCGGTATCAGCTAGCGGGAGTGTTTCCAATTCACCTGTAAATGCAACGTTAAACATTACACCCAGTTACTTTAATACGTAGGTGGGTAGGGTTTTCTTTAGCAGGTAATTCTGCAATAAATGGTTTTCTTTTATTTTAGTATTTTACGTGGTTTTTTAGCGACGCAGAACGCGAAAAGTCAAAATAAGTTCCCAAATTTTTGACCCGGTGCTAAAAAATCTCTGGTGTCCCACTGTAGATAAACATAAATAAAGTCTCCGCGTTGCCATGGATAAGAAATTCAATGACGTAAAATGTTGAAAAATGGTCGGAATTACCAATTGATGATATCTCCCTTAATTTAAGAGATAATTGAGTTCTGTAAAAACATATCTGTGGTCACCTTTTTAGAAACAATGGTCTTTTGACGGACCAAAATGTTTTATTCATATTTTTGTTTCTTTTTAAGTTTTTTTGATAATAAAATATAATTTTTTTATTTTGTAGTGTCGATCCCGAAAAAAATCATCTTCGGTGCATTTTTTTTCTGGTACGGCTCTCATTTTAATTTTTTTTTAGACCATTTATATTTAACTATGTAATAGACCTGGACAACCAGGATATATTACATAAACATAGCGGGGAACCGAAAAAAACAGGACAAATTGTTTTTGCTATAACTTCAATTAAAAAAAACTTTATTGATAAGACAAATAAGCCTTTTAAAAAAACATTCGTTTTGCCGGCATAAAATCAAATGCTCACCTTTTTTCAAACTTGTTTTTTTCTTTAGGTATAAATCTTACTTTTCGACATACAAAACAAAGTTATTAGAAAAAAAAGGCAACATATAACAAAAAGGGGTTTAAAAAAGGTGACCACTCGATTTTTTCTGCCATCTTGGATTTAAATATGGCGGCAAAGCGAATGTTCTTTTTTAAAAGGCTTATTTGTCTTATCAATACAATTTTTTTAATTTAAATTGGTAAATTATTATAGCAAAAATAATTTTTCCTTTTTTTTTGCGGTTCACCCGTAGGGTTGTCATATTTTTATTTTCAAAAAGCGGCAGTTTTGAAAATTTATATCTTACTTAATTATGATATAGTGCAAACTTGCTTTTTTTTACACTTTTATATTCATGTTTTGCAGTTTTAAACCACAATAAAAAAAATGAGCCCCGACCAAAGGCAAAATATTCTTGTTCCCATTTCAAAAAAAATAAAATGTAAGATCTTGTTAAAATAGCTTGCACATTCAACATTATTTAAGGTAAAAAATCTGAAATAGGTCAAAAAAGTGTACAAGACTACGTTCCAAACTTATAATGCAAGAAGAGGGTGTGTCTGGTTATTAAGAAGACTGTTCAAGAATGTTGAGGAATGTTTAAAATTGGGAGCGGGAGAAAATTCCCGTCTAAATCGGAAGGGTTGGCAACCCTTTTCACCCGGTATGTTCATATAATATATTTTGGTTGTCCAGGTCTGCTATACAGACCGCTTTAAGCTACTGCGAACATAGGGCGGCAGAAGTCTAATTTGCCAGTGTACGTACATGCAGAGACACCGCACGCCTATCAGTGAAGCAACCAACACTCAGGCTTGCGATTACCACTTGCATGACTTTCCCTTGGTATTTAGTACGCCTCTAACTACGGTGCTGTGTGGAGCGTAGTCAATGAAACCGGAATTTGGTCAATAAATACGCAAATTTTTATAACGTAATTTTCTTATTTTTTGTCACTGATAAATAAGAGCGTTTTATTGTCAACTGCCCAGATTTATCAGTGACGACGTGTTACAATGAAAATAATAAGGAGAAACAAAATAAAAGCAAGTTCTCAAAATAAAATAATACATTCTAAAAACCAAAAACATTCTCCCAGTCAAAAAAAAAATAAAGCAAATGTTCGAAAAGTCCTCCTTGCTCGGCTAGACAATATCCGAGCCTACTATAAAAACCCCTTCTAACGTTTCCAAGCATGTTAGGGGTGATAATTTGAAAAGCTTCTTTAAAAACAGATAGAAGTCATTAGGAGCAAGATCGGGAGATCGAGCTGGCCATAAAATAGTTCCCCGTGTACTTATAACCCGATTAGGAAATACATTATCAAGATATTCCCTAACAAGGCCAACATTGTGAGCGGAACAACCATCTTGTTGAAACCATGTTTCACCAAATCTTACACCTAACAACTGCCTAGCAGTTGGAATAATGTGCTGCTGCAGTAGATCTAAGTATCTAGGACCATTCAAATTGCAATTGCCGTTAATAAAAAATGGCCCAATTACGTGTTACCCTACAATACCCCCCCCCCAAACATTTAGTTTTTGGGGATACTGTGTTCTTACGTCAAAATATAAATGCAAATTTTCCCCTGGACCAATATCGAACGTGTGTTGGGTTATGACGATTTGACCATTTGACCATCTGCACTTTTTCGGCAACTTCGTAGACATCCATTTTTAGTTTTAAAAATGTATTATTTCAATTAAGAACTTACCCATCTGTTTCTCGAGCAAGGCAGAAATAAAACAAAATAATAAAAACAAAATGAATTTCCAAAAGATAACACTGTAGCGTGCTTCGAATCCACCTCGGTCGTACGGCACGGAGAGTAAATTGGACTTGATTCCCCCTATGTTCGCAGTAGCTTGAAGCGGTCTGTATAGTAGTTAAACATGAACAGTGGGATTTACTAAGATCTAAAATAGTACCC
This sequence comes from Oxystoma pomonae, assembly GCA_963921995.1. Taxonomy (NCBI): domain Eukaryota; kingdom Metazoa; phylum Arthropoda; class Insecta; order Coleoptera; family Brentidae; genus Oxystoma; species Oxystoma pomonae. Next base: position 83,291,764 of record OY998166.1, on the reverse strand, counting down.
CCCACAGGTTTAAATATTTACACCTGAGAGGGGTACTAAATTTTAAAACGAATTTTAAAAAAACACTTACCCATACAGAAAAGACAAAAACTTATTCATCATTTTGTATTGTTATTGCAAATTACCACCTAAAAACTGCTTTTTTTCTCAAAATATACCATATTTTAGGTGAAAATGCCATAAAACTAATTTTTTTTGAGAGGTTTCAAAATGGCAAATGGTTTTGGTGATTTTTTTAGATCCCAGGGGGTTGGTTTAAATTTATAGCCCCCAGAAAGGAATGTTTTATGGCAATTGGTAATAAGTTCGTTTATAATTTCCCTAAGTAAGCGTTTTTACAAGGATTAATTAATTAATATTCCAAGTTGTTCTTTATTCAATAAAACACCTCCAATTTTGTCCAGAAAAACCCAAAACAACTAATTAATTTATTTACAAACTGAAATTAAAACATTGAGGTTATTTAAAAGCTCAGTCAAGAAAACTTTCCTTACTCAAAGCCCAATCATTTCAATGCTGTAGCTTTCGTCAGTAGAGGTTGGTGCAAGCCAAGGTGCAAGCAGAGGTAAAAGATCCGAACTCGCTGTTTGTGATTGAACGCAGCGCTAATATTGTTAAACTGACATTTCGTCAGTGACAGAAATGTAGACAAAACTAGCATTTAAGTTTTTTAATACATATCATAAATAAAAACACCTTTTAAATAAATACAAAATTAATCTACTCCTTATTTTATTATTAATCATCTATCAAGTAATAATTGGAAAAATTAATTAACAAGGGTAAGTGTTAATTAGTGTGACATATAAACCCAATTTTATTTTTTTCTACAGAATGTGTACTATTTTAAACCCCGCGTGGGTTTAAATTTTTTAATTTTCTGTTCTTCTAAATTGAAACTTTCTTCTTAAATCCAACAAAACATTGTGTTATGATGATTATTCAGTAAACAAATTTATTAAAATTATTTTTGTAAATCAAACTTAAGGAGGGTTGGTTTGACATGCTTAAAAAAAAATTCACTTAAACTTAGGACCGTTCTAAAATAGACTAAACCCCTTTAGTAAATCCCACCGAAATGGTCTAAAAAAAATAAATTAGAATGGGACAGAGCCGTACCAGAAAAAAATTCACTAAAGATGATTTTTTTCGCGATCGAAACTTCAAAATAGAAAAAGGGTTGCCACAGACATGTTTTTACAGAGCTCAATTATCTCTTAAATTAAGGGAGATATCATCAATTGGTAATTCTGGCCATTTTTCAATCTTCCCCTGTGGCTCAAACACTACCATTTTTTAAAGCTCAAAAAAATAAGACCGTAATTCGAAAACCGCACCCTGTACTTTCAATTCTTTATACAATTCTTTATACAAAAATAATCCCCTATTTAAAAGGTTAAGAATTTCACTAAAAAGAGCGCCGTGCCTTCGGTCAACGTAATGTGTAAATTGTTAGGGAAATTTCGATTTTTTTATGGGAGCAATCATAAATAAGGGTTGACCGCCCCTTCTCGCATCCAGCCCTGGTTTTTAACCCCATTATCGCCCCGAAATTGGAATTTATTAGTCATTCCAGACCTGCGTGAAACCGCAGTTAAACAATGAGTTTCTAAACCCGCCGAGAGCTAAAAAACGGTGCTCTTTTGTTTTTCACGTTCAATCTGATCAGCCTAATTAAAAATCCATAATTTGCGTTTTGTTTTAGGCCGTCGAATTAAGGGATATCTGGCGAAAATCAAAAGGAAAAGGATGCTGTTGTTATTATAATTTTCTAATTAGTTTAAAATTTTTTTTCGGAAATTCACCAATGTGCAACCCATCATCTCATTCCAACATTTGGTCATGAGAGCAAAGTACAATATAGATTATTCCACTCATGAGTTAAATGTCCTATAAGACAAGCCCGATTTTGGAGTACAGCAATAATTCTTCTGACCTTTGTCAAGTAATAATAATTACACTGAGAATTTTATATATATTTTATATAGTTGTTTTAAGCCAATGAGATGCCTTGATTTTGACAGGTTGCTAGGCAACAACCCGAATTTTTCGGAAATTTTTTCGGTCACGTGACCTAGTTAGAGCTCTCACGTGCAGATTTCAGAATGACAACAGAGGCGTAGGTACAATTTTCTATTCATTTTATGATATTTTCTTTGCGACAACAAAATTTAATATGACGAATAATAATTAATAAACAAAACAAAAAGATATTGGTGAAACGTCATTCCACCAATGCGCTGCAGCAGATTTTATGTTTCCTACCTAAATACTTACCGCGTTAAATTGTCATCGACTTTGCAAGAGAATAATTGATTTTCCCTTCTCTCTAGTGGTATAAGATTATTAGAGTATGAAGAAATGTGTTAATTTCGGGATTTTGAGAATCTTTTTCTTTTACTAGGGCAAAGGGAAAGTGAAAAAAAACAAATTCAAACTATTTGAAATAAAAAACACCTAGCGTCCAATATAACACATGTGCCTATACACCTATTTTTCCCTATCCTCTAGTAGTATAATATATTGTGTGATTTAAATAGAATATTCAACTTGATACAAAGATGCAACCTTATTTTACTAGAGTACCAGGGCATTGTAAAAATAATAGATGAATAAGTGTATAGCCACAATATAGCTAACACAGACATTCAAAGTGTCAAAAAAGTAATTAAATAGCCACCTTGTATTAAAACACCAAACCTCAAAGCAAAATGAACGTTGCCAAATTGTCAAAATTTGTATTTTTTCTTTAAAATAATTTTTGGTATAAAATTTTCGTACGGAATCTCCCGCAGGCTTGAATTAATCTTCGTAAATTTTCTCTCTGTTGCGAATTTTTATAAGAAAATTTCCCTCGGGTGACGCCTCGGAAAATACGCCTCGGGAAATTTTCAAAAACTTCGCACCTCGAAAAAATTTTCGGAAATAATTCAAGCTCTAGGGAGATTATAAGTGAAAATTTTCCGCTCACGTGAAAATATCCCTTATCAAAACTGAAAATCTCTCTTATCAAAACGGATAATTGCCCTTTTCAAAACTCAAAATCGCGCGTCTGTACTAACAGGTTTTTATTGTCGATGTGTCGTTTGATGATATATAAATAGCGAACATTGACATTGGGTGCGCGTAATTTATCAAAAAGTACTTTACAAAAAAGGTAAATTATAAAAAAGGACAGGTGCATAACAGTACTACGTAAAAACAATAAATACGCAAGACTATACTATCACAAAATCGAAATGGATCATAACGGACTGGTCTAAATGTTACAAGGGCAAAAGTGTACAAAAGCAAAAAAGTGTAACATATTCCCGCTAGATGGCGACACAGTACACAGCCGGCCGAAAACACTTGGACAGCACAACCTGTGTATTATATTGCCGTTAGATGGCCGTACATAGCCGACAAATAAGAAATGCCATTGGCTATAGGGGTCAGGTCTTCGACCAATATGCATCAGCTGTCGTTTTGTTTTTTCGAATTTCATCGAAATGAGCCAATAAAACTAGCAAATTGAATTGGCGTTAGCAAGCTAAGAATTCCCTCATTTTTTTAAGCTTCTTTAATTGTCTTAAAAAAAGGGTTAGGGTTGGCACACCTGTTTGCTTGCTTGCTTAATTTTAAATCCGGCTGAACAAATCAAACGGTGTCCATCACACCACAGCTCCACCTAGCGGTAATATGCTACACTATTTTAGGTTTTTACGGATTTGCCCTCGTAACCTTTTATTATTGTAAGGTTTTAAGCCAGTACATTCTGACCAATTACTGTTTTGGCGCTACACAGTCTTGTCATTTTAAAATTTTTGCTCGGTACTGATTTGTTATTGTAAATTTTAGGAAAGTACGTTTTTACATTGTATTGTTTTGCTAAATTATAGGCATTCTTGACATTTTGATTTGTTGTTGTGTTTTTCGTTTTTTAATTTGGTAAATTATCTTCAAAATTCATTTCGGGATGGTGAAATAATCAGAAAATAATTCTTAGATTTTTTGCCAACATGAGGAAACCGCTCTCGGGCAAGCCCTCGAGCAGTTTCCATAGTAAAAAATCTACGACATGATTTTCGATAATTTCCCAATCCTTTTATAAATTACTACAGAAAATTCCACAACAGTACATTTTAACTAATCAAAATGGGTGTTCGCAGCACACCAACAGCGAATTAATTCGGAAATTTTTTGACGTAATCACAGAATATATTTTTTTTTAATTTGTTAGTTTTAATTTCCGTTAAAGGTGGTACTTTATCATAACAAAAACTGAGTGGCCATTGGCAACCGGGGTTTTCATTGAATTGTTTCTAATTTTTTTACCCCGTTTGCACAAAGTGACCTTATCGGATGTTAATTTTTTTCAACTAAAAAGAAACTAAATACCATTGGGTACCTTTGAATTTACTTTTAAAAAATGCTATTGAATATATAAATGGTTAGTCCAACATTGAATGTAAAGAGCACAAACAGAAAAACTTTTTTAAAACTTTTTTAATATATGTCAATTCAATCGGACACATTTTACATCGATTTGAAAAGCCGAATAAAGTTTTAATTGGTTTTGACTGAGGGTTTATAAGGTAACTAGATCGCCCTTTGTTTTTAAAACCCAGATAATCTAAACGTTTTTTTTTAGTTTAAAGAGTTTAAAATGTGGTATTCGACGTTGCCGTTGGTTTATAAACCGGTGAACGCGGTAGGTTGATTTTGAAATCGAAACACCAAATAAAAACTAAGCTACGACTACCTCCATGAGTTGATAGAAAATATCCTATTAACGCTACGAATAATAGAACCTTTAAGTTGGTCAAAGAACGTACTCGCAAACGTGGAATATATTCTGTTTTTATTTCATCTATAAAAAAGCAAAGACTTCCGCTCAAATACAGATATCAAAGTCCAATCTCTGCGGTCTATCGTTGAGTTTTTTCATCAAGGTCACGTCTTTAGCATGTATAACGTTCAGACATGACGCTAACCTACGTAGTATAGCCTCTGCGGCATTTTACTAACGTGAAAATATGATAAAAATACGCAGCGAGTTTTGCCGACGGCAGTCAAAAAATCAATAGATTGGTAATACGAACGGTCGAACCAAAGAGGGCAAGATAGAGATACATGGTAATAGAATGTAAAAGACAGAAACATCCGAGTCGGAAAATTCCACGTATACCGCTGGGCACCTCGTACGTGTCATGACCAACATAAAATGTCTAATGACCGACAGTACGTGACTAATTTCTTGCAACGTTTTTCTAATGCATGCCAATCATATACCGGGTGGGCCATAAAAAACTGGACAAAATGTTTTCCGTTATAACTTTCGAACCATACCACCGATTTTAATGCTGTTTGCAGGGAATTAGACTACTACTAATAATAATAATAATATATTAGACTATGCGTAAAATTTTTTTTTCCGCCATATTAAAATCTAAGATGGCGGAAACAAACAAACTTTAACCTTCAAAGAGTTTATTCTGATGTTACGAATAATTTTTGGATTTTTTTATTAATTCTTAAAAAAGCTCTGTTTCTGCCACGCAGAACGAGGTGCAAATCATTAAAATCGGTTACGTGTTTCCCAAAAAAAAAAAAAATTCAATCAGTGTTTCAAGGATTATGCGATTGCTGTTTTCTCATAAATTCATTATTAGAAAACCGATTTCAATGAAATAAAAGGCATCATGGCGAAAATTGATTGCTTTTTAACCACTGCTATTGAAATTTGCCGCCATCTTGATATCCAAGATGGCGGACAGAATCAAACTTGACCCTTCAAAGAAGCTCTATTCATATTTTCTGAAAACTTTTTTTTTTAATTTCTAGAAAAGTTCTGATTTCGCTTCGCATAACGAGGTATAAATCATTAAAACCGGTTTAGTGATTCCTAAAAAATTAATTTTTGTTTCCATCACTGTTTTCCAGATTATACAATTGCCTTCTCAATTCCGTCTTCATTAATTTCCTCATAATTTTATAATTACTGGACCGATTTTAATTTAATAAAAAGCATTATGACAAAGATCGATTGAATTTTAAAGACCACTATTGAAATTTGTCGTAATTTGCGGACAAAATCAAATTTGACCCTTCAAAGACGCTCGATTATTCCTATGTTTCGAGAACCTTTTTGACTTCTTTAAAACTCCTAAAAAAACTCTCCGCCTCGTATAACTAGGCACAAATCATTAAAAACGGTTTAGTGGTTATTAAAGAATTAATTTTTGATTCACTTATTGTTTTACAGACTATGGGTACGAATGGTATGATTGCCTTGCTAATTCTGCCTACATTCGTTTCCTCATAAATTCGTTATTACTAAACCGATTTTAATGATTCGTACCTAGCTATGCGCGTTGGAGAAAGGGCATTTTTAGGTTCTTGAAACCTAAGAATAAACGAGCTTCTTTGAAGAGATAAATTTAATTGTGTCCGCCATCTTCGGTTTCAAAATCAAACTTCGACCGTCATGCTGCTTTTTATTTTATTGAAATTGGTTGAATATCAATTTGAGAAGGCAATCTGGAAAACAGTAATGGAAACAAAAATTAATTTTTGGAGAACCACCAAACCGATTTTGATGACTTATACCTCGTTGTGCGTGGCGAAAGCAGAACTTTTGTACAAATTAAAAAAAATATTTAAAAGTTTAAACAAACGAGCCTCTCTAAAGGGACAAGTTTGATTTTGTCCGTCATGTTGGATTTCAAGATGGCGACAAATTTCAACAGATTTTCGCCATGAGGCTTTTATTTCATCAAAAGCGGTTTAGTAATAATGAATTTATGAGAAAATGTATGCAGACAGAATGGAGACAGCAATCGCATAAGCCGTAAAACACTGATTGATTTTTTTTTTTGGGAACCACTTACCCGACTTTAATGATTCGCACCTCGTTTTGCGTCGCAGAAACAAAGCTTTTTTACGACTTCATAAAAAAATCCAAAAAATTTTCGTAAAATAAGAATAAACGAGGCTCTCTTTAAAGGGTAAAGTTTGTTTCTGTCTTAGATTTTAAGATGGCGGAAAAAAAAGTCTTACTCAATTCCCTGCAAAGAACAGTTTGTTGCATTAAAATCGGTGTTATGGTTTAAAAGTTATAACGAAAAACATTTTGTCCGGTTTTTTATGGCCCACCCGGTATGTGATTGCACTTACCATGAGTATACCAGGGGCTCGATTCTGGGCGTTATAGAACGATCATACCCTGAGAAGTGATCCATCGCACAAAAGTCATGCGAACAACGCACGGTGGTCGATTTTCAGAAAAACTTGAAAAATTAAAAAATTCAAAATGTGTCTACATTTGCCCTTATATGGTTGTCAAGATATTAGGCGAATAGTTGGCCAAAGAATAAACTATGCTTTTTACGAGTTTGATATTACGTATCAGTATTCAACATCAAATTTCAAATAGAAGACCCAGAGTATGACAGTATTCAACTGTTGATATCTCGAAAACAGGTGAAGATCGACATAGGGTATGTTATATAAAAATGCTTAGAATTTCAAAACACTATATACATAAAAAATATAATAGTATACTGTAACACTTATATATTGTGTCAATTACTTTAAAGTAAATTTAGTTGTTCTAAACTAACATTTTTAGTTTAATTTAGCCAATTAATAAATATGTATCTTTTACCTTCTTAAAAATGTGTTAAAGTAACACACGATCATCCTGTGTATCAGTTAAAAAAGAATAAATGCTTACTTATTTAAATATTGTTAACTATTTATTTTTTTATTAAAACTAAATATTTTGTACGATTAAATTACAATGTGGAAGTTTTTTTTTAATATCAGCGTTTTTACAAAAATCGACCACTGTGCGACGTCTTACTTTACGAGACGGTCAAGTTGATCGTAGCATGCGCATTAGCGAGATCTGTCACGTGATGGTTTCATCCAATAGCGTGCTCTGAAATCATACGAGTGACGTTTTTCACACGAGCTTTCCTACAAGTCCATACTACTGGGTCTAGTCAAGAGAACGGCTTCGCTCAAAAATTGTTGTTCGAGGCAGCTCTGCGCGCGCCCATAATAGATTGGCGATTCTTCGATCGTCTCGTCACTGCTTTTAAGCGCGTTTATTGGTTGACACTGCCTCCCTTCTCTCAAGCGAACGATCACTTCCTATGACTTCCAGAATCGGTACCCAGAGATGGTCAATTTTTGCGGTCGTCGCATGCAGAGCGCAAATCGATTTGCAAAATGCAAAAAAAATCGATGTTTTTGAACTACTTTAAAATGCATGCCAATGTTGCCAAATAAAAATTACAAATACAGAGTGAAAAATTTATCCCGTGCATAAGCAATTTGGTGGGCGTAAGAAATCGTTAAAACTTTTGAAATCTTCGAACGATTTTAAAATGCATGCCAATGTGTTTTAAAGTAAATTTGATTTGCCAAACGACGATTATTGACATGCAGTTTTGATGTGCACAACCTCATCAAAAATTACTGGAAAAATGCAAAAACATTTAGGTATTACTGAACATTTTAAGGTCGTTCGAAGATTTTCAATCGAAAAGGATCTGCTAAACAAACAAAAATGTGCAGAATTTGAAAGTTTGCAACGAAAAATTGACGTTGTGCGCCATGTGGGAAGTGTAATGCGCGGCCATCCAGACTCAAAAACTCATCACGTGGTGCGACATTAACTTATATAGGCAAATCTCGCTTAGACCATATGATGCGTGTTTTGAGTCAGGGGGACCACGCATGAGAGACGCAACGTTGGCAACCGGGTTTAACAGTGTTTTTAAAATTTAATAACAAAATAGTAGTAACTAGTTGCGAACCTAATAGCTTTTTTCTGTTAAATACGTTAGACAGCGACAATAAATATGTAAAAGAGTCATGTTGTTGATTGTTTCAACTGTTACTTCAAACTGACAACAAAATATTATTTAACATGCCAACTGTTGACAACAGAGAAATACGTTTTCAGAGGCAAAAATGACGTCAGTCCGCTCATCAAAAAATTGGAAACTGCATCCTTCTAAAATTTTGATAAGGCTTTAGTGACTTGCCATATAAAAAAAGTATGAGTGTGACCGAATATTCGCGATCTTTAAACCATAGTTTAATAACTGGTTGGAAACCGGTGTTATAATGCTCCAAAAATTAGGTAGGGGCAGTTGCGGGAAACACGCGGAAGTAACTGTGGCGCATGTTTTCACGAGCGCAATCAAAGACGGACGTCTATTGCGTATTATTTGTCGTAAATTTTGTTTATAAAATACTTAAAAAAGGTTATAAACTATTATATACCGGGTGTTCCAAATTCAATGCTCACCATAGGGATCTCCTAAACGGTAGGAGATACGAAAAGGTTTAAATTTGGGCAAAGTTGCGCAAGTTGACACTTTGCTTAAAACCAAAAAAAATAGTTTACAAATTCCGGGTAGTTCCGGAGATAGCCAAAAAACGCTCAAGGCTTTCTACAGGCACTTTTTTAAGATCTACCTATTAAGAGTTCCATTTTTGAGATTTGACATTTCTGTGTGACAGGAGCACTGTCAAGTTCATTTTTTCTTATGGACAAATGCTTTTTTCTCCTGCCGTTTGGTTCATAAAGGATGACAGATATTTTAGAACCTCATTTTGACAAGTACCTGACGTTTTAAGTTAATTGACCATCATCAGCCCAAATTAGAAAACAAAGAAAAAAAAACGGATTTTGAAAATATTAGGTAAAGTTATTTTGTTATTAATATCTTGAGTAAGTTTAAAGAAAAAAATAAATTTGGGCTGACGATGGTCAATAAACCCAAAACGTCAGCAGACTTGTCAAAATAAGGTTGCAAAATGTTATCTGTCATCCTTTATGAACAAAACGGCAGAGAAAGAAGGACGTGTCCATAAGAAAAAATGAACTTGACAATACTCCTGTTACACTGAAATGTCAAGTCTCAAAAACGGACCTCTCACTTGGTAGATCTTAAAAAAGTGCCTGTAGAAAGTTTTAAGCATTTTTTGACAGCTTTAAGAATAGGGGCGCAGAAAAATAAAAACTAAAAATGAAGATTTCGGTTTTTTTTCCGCTTATCTCCGGAACTATCCGGAATTTGTAAACTTTTGTTTTAGTTTTCAGCAAAGCATAAAATTGCGCAACTTTGCCCTAATTTAAATCTTTTTGTGTCTCCTACCGTTTAGGAGATCTCCATGGTGAGCATCGAATTTGAAACACCCTGTATAAGGGGGTCGCCGTAGACTAGTGAACAGCGTCTTAGCCTGCAGAACAGAGATCGCAGGATCGGATCTAGGCAAGTACACATTGCTTCACACAACACCGAATGCGACTCGAGACGACCGACGGGCTTCTCAGCAGCTCCGCAATCGACGTTGTGCATAGAATAACAACAAACGAGGCAGAAGTAGGCGGCACGGTTGACACTGCACCGAAAACTTTGCGGGACTCAAAGGTGGACGGCCGAGGACCCCAGCAACACTGGGTAGAGGAGACTAGCCGGTGGAAATCTTGGACTCCGAGATCGGGACTCTATGGGACGCGGCTTGAGTCCGACAGATTTGGTAACGGAAGTCGACAGAGGGTGACTTGGAAGAGGCAATAGCACTTTTGGGTAGCAGGATCACTCCAAGGAATGCGTCTGAAGACTCCGACGGCGACCTAGACCGGGAAACCGGAACTAAACCTCGATTTTCGGGTCAACCTATATGACGGCGGGCTGCTGGGAAGAAAAGTCTACCGTCAACCAAGTTATACTGAAACGGTAGCGATATTAGATAGATCCAAGTCTAACATGTAGCAGGACCACCCTTCAGAGTGGGTGTAAAGCCGGCTGTGCACTGTGTATACTTGCTACGCAGTCTAAAGATCCCTGCCCTCGACAAAGAGGTGTCAGGCAAAAATTAAGTCCTCTTAAAGAAAGAAAACTTGCATCCTAAGGGGCACGTGCACCAGTCGGGGAGTGCACGGGGGGTATGGCAGAAAAGGTTCACTATGCAGCCTAATTGCCAGGCCTTCGGCCGCCCATCTACTACTAGTACTACTACTACTAAAAAAGGTTATTGGTGCAACGCAGATTACGAAAATGCAAGAAATGCTGTGTTTTTAATTTCAATTACGTTAATTTATATGTAGAAAGCCTAGTTTAATCTACTCCATTTCATTATTTTTCTTATCTACGTATCGTATTTATAACAATAAAAGAATCCCAAACATCCCAATCTAAAAAATTCCAAGGCTAATCAAATCTGCGGTTCTGATTTGGTAGAAAACGGAGCGTAAGTCGTTACAATGACAAACACGCTTACACCCCATCGCGTTTACAAAATGCCAGACATGCAGACGGCCGCATCATTCATCCTTAACTATCCCGCGATTACTTCTTTTCTACCCTTCTTGGATGAAAAAAGCTTGAACATTTTTCATATACATAACATACATGTTTGGACGTCTAGACAGTTTTGATATAAGCTTTTACCAGGAAGATTAAACTCTCCCAAGCGCTACCCACTCCCACTTATAGAAACCTTCGACATGTTACATAACCTCAACATTAGTGGTGCGTTCTGTTATCGCACAAGTGCGTTGGGTGTGGCCGTTTAGGAATATGTCCATATGTCCATATATCTGTAGTATTTTCCACCGGAAGTTTATACAATTTGACGTCAACTGTCACCGGTAATTTTTTTCTCCCTAAAAACAGTTGGTCACAGTTGGGCCAGTACCGCATAGTTTTCTTTAATTTTACATTTTATCATGTGTGCCGATATTATTCTTAAACAGATTTCATAAAACTTTTCTACAAAGAAATACTCTCTTCGCCAAAATTTCTGTCAGAATAAACATAATCTGAAAACTTTAAATTTGAAAACAACAACAATCTAGGGCGTTTAGACTTCTGTCAACTTTCAAACCTGGTTTTGTTCAGGGGTGCGTTCATAGTCCAGTAAAAATATACCAGGTAAAAATTTTCGCTGACACCTGGCGGTCGCGAGGTGTGAAAAGTAACAGATGGCATAAGATCTTTAACCTACTTTTTTACGGTTTTACTTTTCCATCCACATAATTTACACAGGCGAATATTCCTTTGATCTTCGAAATGCCGACAAACATTCGCGCGAATTATTTATTTAAAGATTCGCGGAAAAGGTTCGGACCAAAAGGTTCGGGGTTCGCGTAAAAGCTTCGTGGTGTTCGGACAAGATTTGCTGAAAGAAATATTTGGAATAAAATAAAAATTAGGAAAATTATTTACCGTAAATCATTGAACTAAATTGTAATCCACTAAATACAGGTGTTCTCAATTACCTATATTTATATTTTTTAATAAATAAAATCCGGTATTCTGAATTATATTTATCGAAATTTATTTTAAAAATGAAATCCAAAGCATAGGTACCTACTTGGCTGGATCGCCCCGGGAGAAGCCAGAGACTATACATCAAGTATAGTACCACCAAGCACCCCAAAAAGATAATTATTTAGGAAATATAAAACCTGAATAAAACCTGAACACTTAACTAAAGAAAACCAAAAAAGTGATAAAGCATAGCAATAATTAACGAACCTATTCGCCCTGTGTAAATGCGCCTTTAAGGTCCAACACAAATTTTTGTGCAAATCGTGTTTCCGTAGTCGACCGGCCCCTCAATATTTGTTGTTATAGTCAGTTTATCCTGAGGTGCATTTTTTTCAGTAATTTTCCCCGGACAACAATTTAGACACTAGGTACCTAAAAATATTTACTTACCACTTATCCTACAAACTAGGACAAACTTTTCATCATCATATAAAAATGCAGATCTATTTGGATTATATACAATAGAGCGATAATATACCATCAAAATTGGTGATACCGTAGGCAAAATCGGTTATTTTTCTCCCGTATCCAAAAATAACCGAACCGAAATACGTTACTTACGGAGGATTAACGAGACCCACTCGGTTATTTTTTGCAACCAACCAGATTTATTTCTGTGCAAAAGCTGCAGCTGGTAGGTGATAATTCGTTTTTTTGTTTAGTTAGGTTTTTAATATTTTTGTGAAAGTGAATTTGCAAAAATAGTAATTTCTGTTTTCTTTTCTATTCTATTTACATTCGCAGTTTGGGCAAAAGAATACGGTTCCGGTAATTTGTGTTTGTGGTTTAAAAACTCTTTTTAGCACCACAATTACGGTAATACGGTAAGCAAATAAGGTGACGATAAATTAGTGGTCTATTTAACTCTCTAATATGATGCGCGTCCCTACTAAACATTGTGGAAAACCACAAAAAAAAAACATCGCCCACTCACTAAAAAAAACGAGGTTTTTTCTCGGTGGAAAAACGATAAAACCACCTTTAAATTCGACCACAACAAAACAATAAGGTTTGGTTATGTTCACTTCAAACGACTGTGACGGGTCACGTGAAGGTTTAAAGTCTTACCCATTCGAGAGTTGCTTAAAAAGTTGTTGCTCGGTGTAAAATTTGCGCAGAAGCAAACGATTTCACAGTTTCGACGTGTGTCGTGTCCCTCCCAACAACCAGACTGTGAACGAACCTCCGACGCACGCCCGGCGTACATCCGGCGTTAACTGTGAACGCACCCAAGTGGGTCATTGAGGTTAGGTTTGGTCTAAATAAAAATGAAACGAACTGTACACCTTGTTCCAAATTCTCCGGACCAATTTCAATATAAACACAGAAACTATCATTGTCAGTGTCAAAAAACTGATCCGCACATATTTACTTTTTTAAAACACTTCCGTTGTTTTAAAAAAGTAAATATTATCTTGATGAGCAGGGCCGTCCTGAGGAGTGGCGCGGAGGCGCAGCCGTGCCAGGCGGCCAAATTTGGGGGCGGCCGGAGGAGGCTTTATTTGAAATAATTTTTACATTATTTTTAATTCTTAACATTCATCCGATGATATGCTAAAGTGTGTGTAGCGATTACCCCACGGTAAGAGTTCTAGCGTGGGATACCTTGCTCTCTTCTTCTTCCGTTTCTGTATGTCTGCAAAAATGGGAAAATTCGCCGCACGCGAAAATTTTGGTGATCCAAATTGAAAACAAATAAAAAAATCAAACATTTTTACAGCGGCCACGAACGTTAAAATGAAAGATGTTATAGTGCCGCAGGCAAAAAATTTTGGAATTGATGATTTTTTAAAGATTTTTGTTTTAAATTAAAGTCCAAGCGTTTGTATTTTATGCTCTATATATTTTATATATGCTGTTATTTGAATAGGCCAATTGTATATACCCAGGCTTCCCGTGGGGGGAGGTTAACCCCAAACCCCCCCTAGGTGCGCCACTGGTTTAATTTGTTCAATTTAACTAATTATTACGTAAGTAAAGTAGGGAGGTTGGTGTATGTTTGTAAGGTTTTTACAATTGTCAATTTTTCAAAAAAAAACGTTAAAATAATATTTAAAAAAGGTTTTTACGAAAAAGCGTTATTTAGCGGATATTCAGAGTTTTTTTCACTATGAAAATAGCATTCTTTTAGTTTTGTGTACTGGGTTATTTTTTTTAATTTTTGTTACATGTGACGCCACTCTTACTAAAAATTTTAAGTGCGGCAATTTTTGAAAATTTTGCAATATTTTCTTTCTTTTTTTGTCGAGCGTTTAATACTATTTTTGACCAAAATTTTCGCCTGAGGCACAATTTTTTTACAATTTGTTGAAATGTTTTTTTATGACACCATATTTTTTCTTTAGAACAGGTTTCACCAATCTTCAAAAAAACAAGTATATACCCAGGCTTCCCGTGGGGGGGGGTTAACCCCAAACCCCCCCTCGGTGCGCCACTGGTTTAATTTGTTCAATTTAACTAATTATTACGTAAGTAAAGTAGGGAGGTTGGTGTATGTTTGTAAGGTTTTTACAATTGTCAATTTTTCAAAAAAAACGTTAAAATAACATTTAAAAAAGGTTTTTTTACGAAAAAGCGTTATTTAGCGGATATTCAGCGTTTTTTTCACTATGAAAATAGCATTTTTTTAGTTTTGTGTACTGGGTTATTTTTTTAAATTTTTGTTACATGTGACGCCACTCTTACTAAAAATTTTGAGTGCGGCAATGCATTTTTTGAAAATTTTGCAATATTTTCTTTCTTTTTTTGTCGAGCGTTTAATACTATTTTTGACCAAAATTTTCGCCTGTGCCACAATTTTTTTAGAATTTGTTGAAATGTTTTTTTTTGACACCACATTTTTTCCTTAGAACAGGTTTCACCAATCTTCAAAAAAACAAATAAACCGATTAAGAGGAGGGAGGAGGTGGCGGTTTTTTTCTAGGTTTGCGCCAGACGGCCAATAGTCTAAAGACGGTCCTGTGATGAGAAACTGACCCCAAAACCAATGGCTGATATAGGGATAGGGGGTATGGGGGTCTGACCCAATCCACATTTTCTTAAATAATTTACAAAAAATACGATAAAAATTTCAATTTTTACCTTAAGTTTCAAAAAATTTTGCCTGTCACGCTATAAAGTCGTCGATGGTTATGTTCTGGTTATACAGCAAAAAGTTTTACTCGTCATATGGAATATCACTTTGGGGACGCAGTTCAGCTGCCGAAAGTGCATTCATTATGCAAAAACGAGTCATCAGAGTTTTGGCTGGAGTAGGCTATAGAGATCATTGCCGACCGCTTTCTCTTAAGTACAAAATCAGGCCGCTGCCCTGTGTGTATTTGTATTTTACGTTAATTAAGATCTACAATCCAAAAAGAAACTTCCATCTAATTTAAATTTGGATGATTAGAATAGCAGAGTAACTGCCGTTTAAAAATACCAAAATTTAAATTAAAAAGAAGCAAGAAAAGTTATTTTCACTGAAAGATTTGAAGAAAATGTACAGTTAGTTTCACATAAAATGCTTACATGAAAAACCAAACTACGTTTTCTTTTTCAGTGTATTTAGCTATACCTACGCTTTTTAGTATGCACCTGGGGCACTACCTGCTAATTGTAATGTAGCTAAGATATTTCTATTATTATTATAGTTTACCTATTATTTTTTTTTTAAATTTAATTAACCTAATTATATTAAAAACTGCAACTTTTGGAAGATTATTTATTATTTTGTCAGTATCTAATTTACACTTCTTAGCAATAGAAAAAACAACTCTTTATATACACGAGCAACGCAAGTTCATGGCGAACTACACATTATGATTTAGATTAAAAGAGTTGTTTATACATGCGTTTTCATAACCAAACAAATTATTTCAATTTCGTGTAATATAAAGATGAAAACAAAAGGAAAACTAACATTTAATGGCAGCTTCATCATTCATCATTCATTGGCATGGAATAAGCCCAATTTCGACAAGATTTTTCATCGTTAGAAACCAAATCCCATGCATTACGTATAGCGTTTAAGTTCTTCGGATTTTGGGGCCTCCAATTATGTTCATATATTATTTTTCGACTAATCTTCCCCAAATATTTTCGATGGGGTTAAGGTCTGGACTGTTCGATGTTTAAAGCAGCACTTCTATATTTTGGTCTTGAAATCAGTGGCGCACAGCATTAGCTGAGAAAAATTATTTCATTGTTTGGATATAAAAATCAACTGACGGCACCATTATCCCTTCTAAAATTTCCAAATATCTCACTGCGGTAAATCTTCCTTCAATTTGCCAGCAAACACCTAACCCTCTAGCAGACATCCAACCCCACATGTTCACTGAAAAGTGTCCTGCTCTATTAACCTTGTGGGTATATGGCTCAATAAACCGACTTCGAGGTAGGCGATATACTTTTATTTTTCGGCTATCCGAAGAAGATTGAAAAATTTTGTCATCACTAAAAATCACCCTGTCCCAATATTCCTCATCCTCTGCAGTCGTGCTTGATTTTGTGGCTCTGTCAAGAGAAGCTTCTTTGCTGCAATGCGACATTTAAGTTCAGAATTTTTCACTCGTCTGCATGCTGTAAATCGGGAACCCGGAAAACCATTTGTGTTGATGGCTTCGACAGCTGTGGAAAATGGGTTCTTTCGCAAAATATTATTCCATTAATTGTCCATCCTGTTCCTCTTGCTCTTGCCATCGTTTCGAAATTCTAACCACAGTAGCTTTATTAATATCAAAATTTTCGGCGACCCTTCTTACTGAACATCCACCTTGCAGTCGAGTTATTATCTGCGATTTCGTAAAGGCCGAAAGTTGCGGAACCCTTTTAAAAAACTAATTTTAACTAAAGTCGAAAATTATTGACAATTATTGACTTAAATCAAAAATAAAATATGTCATGATATATGACGGGTGGAAAATGAATAGTGTGAAATGGCGCATCTATACTAAGAAAAAACGATGTATTTTGTTTTTCCATGTACGCATTTTATCTGAAATTAACTGTACAAAATTAAAGTTTGAAGCAACTGCAAACCACGATTAAAAAATACCAGAAAATTTATTGATAATTATCCATTTTTTTTAAATATCGGGTTTGAAATCTACAAGAAAGAAAGATGTTATCAAAAGAGCTTTTTTGTCGAAAAAATTTTCTTTTAATTATGAAAATTATTCAGATATTTTGGTTAACAATATGAAAATGGACAACCGTGGCAAAGTAATGGAATAAGACGTTGCCATTTGTAGTTTTTTTTTAAAATATCTGGGAAGAACATGGTTATTAACCAACTTTTTTTCTACGTAAAGTTCCATTTGATGTAAAACACCCTTGTTTAATATTTATTTTTTTGTATTATTTTATTCTATTTTTTGTCGTATTTTTTATTGTTTTTTTTATTGTATTCTTTCTGGCCAGCTACAATGTGCTTACTTTGTGCAAATGTAGGGTATAATAAATTAAATAAAAAATTAAAAATAATATAAAACATTGTTTCCTACAATTTTGGTTTCATTTTAAGAAATTTTTGTCAGCGGTACTTACGTGTAAGAAACGAAATTTTAAGTATATTTTTTTTCTAAAATTGAGACCAGATCTCATCTCAACTCAGCCCCTTTGGCAGCTAACCCAACCCCGTTTTTTTAATATTTCATAAAAAACGGAAAAAATAACAAAATTTTTGAAAAATGTCCTGCTTAAACTGCAAAATATTGGTTATAATTTTAGTTTAACTTTAAGTAGTTTTTGCCAAGGGTATCCCAAAAATGTCAAAAATTACAATTTTTAGCGGTATATTTATGACATATAATTTTAGCAACAAATCTAGAATTGGGACCAGACACCAATTCATTTAAGATATAGGTAATTTTTTCGTACACTGATCGAACCCAACTCCTACTATATACCGCCCCCCCCCCCTTTAAAATTAGCTGTATCCGCCCCTGCCAAAACTTTTTGAGGAAATTCTAGTTCTGCTGGAAAGGTAAGGCTTACAATAAGGGTGGTTTAGTAATATGTGTTAATTTGTTCTTCAATTACTAGATTAAAGCATAAGGCTTTAAAATTCAAAAACATAGAAAAATTAAATTAAAAAAAGTTTAGCTTTAGAATCTTTATCTTTTGACTGTTTTCTTTTTATTACGTTTTAGTACTTTTGCTCGCTAAAATTGTTTGTGGAAATTCCAGGCATTTAAAGTAGGGGAAGGCCTACGTCGAAGGGGGGGGGGGTAGCAAAACCCAATATTAGGATTTTTATTAGCCATGTCGATTTTTTTAACCGGCTGTAACAATAGACACTTACGGTGGGATTTACTAAAAGGATTTAGTCTATTTTAGAACGGTCATAAGTTTAAGTGAAATTTTTGGTTTTAAGCATTTTAAACTAACCCTCCTTGAGTTTTGGACATAGTTTGATTTATAAGAAGAATATTAATAAATTTTTTTAATGAATAATCATCTTAACACAATCTTTTGTTGGATTTAAGAAGAAAGTTTCAATTTAGAAGAAAAGAAAATTAAAAAATTTAAACCCACTCTAGTTAAAACTTACCCGTGTTAATTAATTTTTCCAATTATTACTTGATGTCACACAACGATTTAGATGGGTAATAATAAAATAAGATGTAGATTAATTTTATATTTATTTAAAAGGTGTTTTTATTTATGAAATGTATTAAAAAACTTAAATGTAAGTTTTGCTTACATTTCTGTCAGTGTCGAAATGTCAGTTTCAAAATATATTAGCTGCGTTCAAATCACAAACAGCGAGTTCGGATCTGCTGATGAAAGCTACAGCTTTGAGTAAGGAAAGTTTTCTTGACTGAGCTTTTAGATAACCTCCTCAATTTGAGGCTCAAGGTTTTAATTTCAGTTTGTAAATAAATTTGTTTGTTTTGGGTTTTTTTTGATTAGTATATTTTTCGTGCATAACCAGTGAACTTCACTTATGTTTATTTTGCCTCGTAGTGCCCTCATAAATATATTTTTTGTGCTGAAAACGGGTTCAAAATATGGCGTTTTCCTGGACAAAATTGGAGATGTTTTATTGGTTAATGAACAACGATTACTTAGGGAAATTACAAAGGAACTTTTTACCAATTGCTACAAAACAATCCTTTCTGGGGGCTATAAATTTAAACCACCCCCCAGAGGTGGTCTAAAAATTTACCAACTTTATAACCTCAAACACAGATAATGAAGCTATTGTGTGCCAAATTTTTAAAAATTTTTTTTTTTAAAAAATTTAGTTTTAGGGCATTTTCTGTTAAAATATGGTATATTTTGAGAAAAAAAGCAATTTTTCAGTGGTATTTTGCAAAAAAAATACAAAATAATAAATTACTTTGTGTCTTTTCTGTTTGGGTAAGTGTTTTTTGAAAATTGGTTTTAAAATTTAGTAACCCCCACAGGTGTACATATTTAGACCTGTGGGGGGAACTATTTTAGATTTTATACAGGGTTCCTAAGCAAATCCTTAGGGGGCCAAGCAGCCGTGTATAAGACGCAGACAAACGGAAAAGCACATTAGGCAGAAAAGGATGGGCATGGGGCGATGTTGTCACTACATCTTACACGTAGTAAATCCATTCCAGGTTGTTTTCTAATGTTTTCCATTTTCATAACTTTAGGACTGGAATAAAAATTGTTTTTGCTCGACTTTAATACCAAACTGATGAAAGATATCGTAAAAAAATATTTTTCGGCTTTTCATTTTGTAACCATTGTCCTTACGCACTGTTTACAGGCTGGGGACTGAGATACATGCAAATGCCTAACCTAAAGCGTTCATACACGGCCGGAGAAATTGACTGAGATATTTCCGTAGAAACTTTATCAAGCAAATAGGACGGGTTGACGCCTTCGAACGTCCAACCCGGGTTTTGCCCTTTGATTCGAAATCAAAAAGGAGGAACAGTCAGATGTGGGGCCGTGCACAAATTACGTAACGGTGATTTTACCAATTTTTGACCCCCTCCTTATGTAATGTTTTGTAACGGTTTGGCACGCCACTCCCCTAATATTACGTAACGATTTCAAGACCACTACCCCCCCCCCCAAAAAAAAAAAAAAACTTCACTTATTTTCATTTCAAATTTTCTTAGTTTCACACAAATGCAAACGCTGTCGAAAACCCCCCCCCCCTACGTAACGTTTTGTAACCCCCCTCCCCCCTATGACCATTACGTAATTTGTGCACGGCCCCTGTAGTTCCAGTGGAGGAGGGCGAGAAAATTGATATTTTTTTCTTAAAAATTATACTCTTTAGACCTATTTCTTTGCGTTCCCGAAATTACGTAATTTTTGAAAAAAAATTGTAAGCGGCGCCATTTTTATTTGTGCTTTGTTTTTCTAACATTTTTGCGTTCGGTTAATTTAATTGAAAATTTTTTGCCTGGGGCACCCTTTATCTTCTCACTCGAAACCAAGATCCCCCGTTTTAGGAAAACTGATCCCGTCTCTGTTTATAAATTTTTTCGAATAAAATTAGAGTATGGCCATGGGAGAAATAATTTTTTTCTACGGTATGACGAAAATTTCGAGAAAGTTGAAGAAAAAAATAAAAAAAGTGGCAGAGCTCAAGTTTTTCGTAAAAAAACGTTTTTTGTAAAGAAACAGAGCAAAATAAATCTTTTCACCCCTTTTTGGATGTTACAAATATTGGCAGCCCCTTATTTTTTGCTTTTACCCTCCCGCTAGTTTTGAAGAATTGGTTCGCTACATGTTTCGAGATCATGTCATAAAACACCTTGAAAAACAACGCCGTTTATTGATTTCTTTGGCTGCTAGTGCTAGCTGCATGGTTTGGCCGTTTCCGGATAGATGTCACTAGTAGAACAGAATGGAAAGAAATTTAATTAAAAGCGAAGATATTTCTTTCTAATGTTAACAACCTCACGAGTTTATCGCTCAGTATTGTAAATAATGGACCCTGCCGCCTCCTTTAAGCAAGAAAAAGCTGTGGTTTGGACCTGAAAACATCTAATTTTTAATTAGATTAGATGTTCAAATCTTTTCTTCTCGAGTATACGGCATTTTAAAAACAAAAAATTTACGAAACTGAAGCGACTCGAAAGGAAATAAAAATGCAATGCCTGTGAATCCCAGTTTTTGGCCGCCATCTAGCGGAATTTGCAGACATCTTGTCAACGGTTATTATTGCAACTATGATTTATGCTCACAATGAGAGAGTGGCGACAATTTTTTCTCATGAAAGCAGTCCGGAGATAATAACAAATTGGCACCATTGCTCAATATACCTGTTTCTTTTGTGCGCGCAGAACTTTCTATGCCATTTCTGTTTGATTTATTGAAATCCTATCCCTAAGGAAAATCTTAGGAACCCTGTATAGTAAATCCCACTGTTAAAGTAAATATTTCAACGCATCATCGGCATATCTAACACGTTCAAAAGAAAGTAAAAAAACACTACATTTTTGAATTGATTATGCCATGTTTCGAATGAGGACGCTTTCTTAGAATCTATAGGTAATTTTACGTAAAGTGAGAATTAACACACAATATTTTTATTTAAATGAGTATATCTTATATAATATATAATGTACTTAATAATAATAATTTGCAAGATTTCTTGATTTGGGTACTTCCATTTAAAAAAATTACGAATAAAGCGAAAAACCGCCTTCCTTTTGTCGGCAAATTTATAGATGTAAATCATACAAAAATCACACAAAAACTGATGTCATAATATGTCATGCAGACGGTCTCAGGTGATTTGTATGCAAAGCTTAAAAAGCCATAATCCCGAGTAATATATATAAGATCACGCGATTCGACGAAAGTAAAAATGGTAAAAACGTGTTTCGTTATGTTTCCATAAAGGAATATGTAAAAGAAAGAACAAAAATGTCAAATTATACCCTCGTCCTTGCTGATATGGAAGAAATAAGTTAAGCTTAGACATCTAACAAAGATGGACTATTAAGAAATGAAAAATATGAACTCTTAACGGGTCCCTATAAAAAACCCGAAACCAAATTCGGCAGAAACATAATTTTTCAGAATTTAAAAGAAAAGAAAATAATTGGTCCGAAAAAAATTGGCTCGAAAATGAAGTGACGGGAAAATCAAATCGCTAGTCCGAAAATGATTTGAACCGATAGCCACGAATTCAATTGCTACGTTGCCAGGCTTACAGCAGGGAAGAGTCGAAGTAAGTTGTGATATTGTGTTAATTTACCCCCTTTCCATCTCTCAACCACCCCCTACCCCCAAATTTTTTCATAATATTAAAATTGGTTCACGGGAAGTATGTCAAAAATTATTCTTTCGCAATCCAGGACCTACGGCGCTCTAGAGATTTAAATTTGGCGCATGCCCAATAGCGATTCGGATGGATTGTGGTTCTGCTCATTTAAGAATCGGGCATATTAGTTTCTATCAATTATTTTCGATACTTTTCTAATTCTGATATTTTAAGGTTTAATTTAAATTTGGTTAACACCCCCCCCCCCTACATTTGAGCCCAGGTCCGCAGTTGTAAGCCCCTCTTTCCTTGTATGTGTACAACTTTGAAAAACCGTTTCAGGTTCTGTTTCCAACAAGGGAAGAATGGAAGGGGAATTTAAATCAACTTACCACAGTTGACAAGGGTCAAAAATTACATTTCTACTTGAAGCTGAGTCCGCAAGGAAAAGGTCTTTAATAAAAAGATCAAATATTGAAAAAATATCAAAACCTGGAGTTAAATGGGCTATAACGCAAGACGACTCCACATCAAATAGCGATGTTTCATTGGAATTAATAGATTCAGATGACGACCTGTCACTTGAAGATTTTTCGCTTCTGCTCTTATTAATGAAGGCGATTTTGTGCTTGTTAAGTTTGACGTAAAGCCTTCAGTGGTGTATTATGCAGAATGTGTGTCAAGTGATGTTAATGGTTATGAAATAAAATTTTTAAGAAGAAAAGGAAATTCTAATACTTTTGTGTTTCCCACCATAGATGACATTGCCGTTATAGAAAATAAAGATCACATTATCTGTAAGTTACCAAGAGCAGCCAAAGTAGGAACAAAAAGAACAACTAGAGCTGCAGATTTTTATACATTTCATATTAATTTTAAAGGTCTAAATATACGTTAAACTTGGCGTAGATTTCTTTCAAAATCGGAAGTTATTTTCAGTTTTTAAACTTAGCTTTTTGATGTTTATTTAACTACAAAAGTTTCTTTAAGTGTTATATTTCCTTAGTTTTACGAATCTGCGCTCGTTATTTAAACCAACGCTTGTAAAAAAAGCTCTATTTTAGCCACGTTGTTGTAAAAACTACTATATTTGAAAATGATAATATTAAAATCATTTTTGGGTGCAATTTTGTGCTATGCTATTAGCTATGAACATGATATCATTAGACACTTAAAGTAAATATTTCAACTCATCGGTATCGGTATACCTAAGGCGTTAGAAACAAATTCAAAATACGCTACATTTTTGACTTGCTCATGCCATGTTTCGAACGATGCCTGCTTCTTTGACGGGTGTGATGACAGAATCTCGTTGCGTACGGAAGGATGTACGTATCGTAACGGACCCACGAACGTACACAACGATTTCAATCAGCAGTCCTGTCATCGCATCCTTCAAAAAAGCGGGCATCGTTTGAAACATCGCATAAATAAGTCAAAAATATGTGTATTTTGGCTTTATTTCGAACGCGTTAGGTATACGGATACTGATGCGTTGAAATATTCACTTTAAGTGTCTATTATATCCATCAATTTGTTGTTATGTTAGATGAAGAAGTGTTTTAACATAAGATTATAGCCTTCGCTGGCAGCTTTCCTTTTCTAACTAATGCAAAATTTCGCTTGCAACATTTTTCTATCCAAATACAGACATTTTTACAACACTCTATGTTTATTTTAAAGATAAAGCATAAATCTAGGGTTCACTAGTTGTACTTTTTGCAATTTTTGTCTAGTCTTTCAAACATGAGCCGGCAAAATACGCCATGTTTGGATCCATATTTCACAAAAATGAAAGTCGAAATTCAAAAACTATTAATAAAGAACCATGGATTTAAACTTTATCTTTAAAAAAAAGCCGGCCGCCGCCGTAGCGCAGTGGGCAGCGTATCTGCCTGCCGCACGGAAGGTCCCGGGTTCGAATACCGGCTAGGAGCATGGACATTTTGTGTTTGCCTTTCACTTTGCAAAAACTTCGCTAACACTAGCAAGTTTGGTTTTTCCTTGATGATTTTCCACATTGTAATTTTTTCTACAAATTCAAAGTTGTACGATGGGATTTACTAAAAGTTTTTAGTTTAGGTTTAGTCTATTTTAGAACGGTCCTAAGTTTAAGTGAAATTTCTGTTTTTAAGCACTTTAAACCAACCATCCTTGAGTTTTGGACATAATTTAATTTATAAAAAGAATTTTAATAAACTTGTTTATTGAATAATCATCTTAACACAATCTTTTGTTGGATTTAAGAAGAAAGTTTCAATTTAGAAAAAAAGAAAATTAAAAAATTTAAATACACGCCGGGTTTCAATAGTAAACGCTCTGTAGAACAAATTAAAATTGGGGTTATATATAACTCTAATAAAAACTTACCCTTGTTCATTAATTTTTCCAATTAATACCTGATGTCACACAAAGATCTAGATGGGTAATAATAAAATAAGGAGTAAAAAAAGGTGTTTTTATTTATGAAATGTATTAAAAAATTTAAATGCAAATTTTATTCACATTCCTGTCACTGTCAAAATCTCCGTTTAAAAATATTAGCGCTGCGTTCAATCACAAACAGCGAGTTCGGATCTTTTACCTTTGCTTGCACCTTGGCTTGCACCAACCTCTATTGCTACAGCTTTAAAATGAGTGGGCTTTGAGTAAGGAAAGTTTTCTTGACTGATCTTTTAGATAACCTCAATGTTTTAATTTCAGTTTGTAAATAAATTAATATAGTTGTTTTGGGTTTTTTTATTTGGTATATTTTTCATGCATAATCAGTGACCTTCACTTATGTTTGTTTTGCCTCGTAGTGCCCTCATAAATATATTTTTGTGCTGAAAACTGGTTCAAAATATGCCGTTTTTCTGGACAAAATTGGAGGTGTTTTATTGATTAATGATCACCTTGGGATATTAAATAAGGTAAATTAATTCTTGTGAAAACGGTTACTTAGGGAAATTATGAACGAACTTATTATCAATTGCCACAAAACAATCCTTTCTGGGGGTTATAAATTTAAACCACCCCCCAGAGGTGGTCTAAAAAATCACCAATTTTATAACCTCAAACACAGATTCTGAAGCTATTATGTGCAAAAATTTTGCCGTATTCACCATTTGCCATTTTGAAACCTGTCAAAACAAATTAGTTTTAGGGCATTTTCTTCTAAAATATGGTATTTATTTTGACAAAAAAGCAGTTTTTCAGTGGTATTGAGCAATAAAAATACAAAATAATCAATAACTTTGTGTCTTTTCTGTATGGGTAAGTGTTTTTTGAAAATTGGTTTTAAAATTTAGTGCTCCCCACAGGTGTAAATATTTAGAACTGTGGGGGGTACTATTTTAGATCTTAGTAAATCCCACTGGTAATGTTTAAATCTTTTCTGACCAGATAATTTTCTACCCCCTTTGTGGAATATTGGACTTTTTCATGCCCTATAATGAACAATGTTCACTCTGGAAATCTCACCCATCTTAAATCGAGTAATATGGTTCTATTAGCAAACAGTCTATATGTCTATATTTGCTAACAGTCCGAGGACTACACATAATAACGTGACTGTGCTTGGTAACGTTTTATATCTAAAGCGGCAACATTGTTGGGACCGAAACGGTTTTTTAACATGATACAAAGGTCACGCAACAACGTACCTTAAATTATATCGTTCGGAAATGATTAAAGGGTGTTTTAGCAAAAAATAATAGAGAGATCTTTTACAAAACTTATTGAAAACTTCTGTTATGTGACTTTATCGGTTAATATGATATATAACGTTACTTAAAGCAGTAGTTAGAATAGAATATAACAGAATAGAATAGAATAGAGGAGAATAGAGCAGAAAAAAAATAAAAAACATTGAATAGTATAGGTATAGCAGAATACAATTTAAAAAGGGATTTTGTCGAGTGTAAAAATTTGCATTGTGATGCAACCTTATTGAATTGAGAAAGTGGCATTTTCAGTTGAATTAGATCACCGGAAGATGAACGTGACCTAGAAAACTTGAAATAAACAGTTGCTTTTGACGTTCCAACCAATCATCCCATTCAAAGCATTTTATGTTCTTTTTTACGGTCTTATTTAGAGACAACAAATAACCCTCTGTTAGGTTAATGCACGGCTTTAATTATCTCTGGTTTAATTCACCTCCTTACTGATGCCTAATGGCGAAAAGAAACGGATCATTAGCGTTACGAATGATTACTTTACGGTTAGGTTAACTATCATCTTCTTGTGCTCTACCCACATCAATTATTATATTACCACGGAATAACAAAGTAAATTGTATAGAAATAAAGTTCGCGATCTCTACTTGCATCGCAGATTTGCTAATACATTTTGTCGGGGTTGGGATTGGGTCACTAGGGACATAAAGTCATATAACTACATGAGATAATATAACGTCCCTGTCCTTGCATTCTCTGAAAAAAAGTCGTACCGATAATAACTCTCCCAATCAAGCCAATAGAGACCTTTTGCACCTATAATGTTGATGCCTTCTTACTTTATCGCTTATTTCGGGCATGCGCAGTTACCAGCTAATAACGTTATCCCTTACTAACCGATAAAGTTTGACGTTACCTGCGGGAGAATACCGTATCCCTTATAATTGACACGGTTGCCGACAGTAAAACATTAAGTAAAAAAAACAAAAAAAATGAATTAATTTTTAAATTCAAATATGTTCTGTATTCTTTTTAATTGTAAAGATAAGTGTCAATTTTTGTTTAATCATTTTCTTTTGCTAGAATTTCGGAAAAAATGTAAAACATTGATTTGCACTGGCAACTATGACAAGTGATTTCGATCTGTTTATCATAACCTCCCTTTTCTCTGTTGTATTTTTGAGTTTCTAAAGATTAATAATAATAATTAAAATTCACCTTAAAAAACACAAGCATAAGACATTTTAAATAAAAATATTATTGGAAAAATTATTTTTGTAAATCTTTATAATAATAAATACCGTATAAAGTCGGCCACAAACAAATCAAAAGCGATGTGCGTGCAAAAACTAAAAATGCTGCCTTAAAAATAACGTGACGTTAGCTACGTCACAACGCGTTATTAAGCGATAAAGTCATCTAACGGGGATTTTTTTATAAGAGGTGCAAAAGGTCTCTATTATAGCAAGATATACGTGACTTTTACACACTATGCATCTTTTTTTTAGAGAAAATGTCATTTTTAGGCAACATAACAAAATCACTAGTTAAAAAAATCGAAATAGCACTAGATTTTTAACTGAAATGTTTACCTGTTTTTGGGTTATTTTGTTGTTTTGGCAAAATGAAAGAGCATATATATTTGTCGGAAAATACGAAAATAAAACTCTTAACCGAACATTCACAGCTAATCGGCATCGGCAAGTTGACAACATAAAAAAATGGTTGGCATTCAAAAGTTAACTAAAAAATTTCGTAGCATGCATGCAACTTTTTGATAAAAATCGAACATAAAAAAAAACAAAAAAAAAAGAAGTTAAATCGGTTACATCAACCGAAAAGAATCTAAAAACAAAACATCAAAAGATCTTGAGTGGAAATAACGAAAATTCAAACCTGGATGAGCATCCCACAAGGAATACACAAAGGACCAAAGTGAAATGATTAAACGATGTTTCGCTCTGGACCG
The DNA here is from genome assembly GCA_963921995.1 of Oxystoma pomonae. Lineage (NCBI taxonomy): Eukaryota > Metazoa > Arthropoda > Insecta > Coleoptera > Brentidae > Oxystoma > Oxystoma pomonae. Next base: position 83,263,609 of record OY998166.1, on the reverse strand, counting down.
GTATTCTCGTAACTAAATACGCTCGGCGTTTCGTACTCGCTGACCGTATGATAACGTAATATTCGCATACCACGTGACCAAAGTAACAAAAATGGTATTCACGTATATTGAACGCAAGGCGTCGACGAAGTGCGCTCAGCGCGTGGCGACCGTTTGAGAAACACCTACCATTTGCCAGCTGTTTTGCCCTCCGCGCGTACGATTTTCCTACCCTACAATACTTTGTAGAGTGCTGCAGAAAATATAGTAGTTTTTTCAGTTTGCGTTTTTATTAATAATTAGAAAAATAAAAATCTCTTATTAGTAGCTTGGGGACGGGTGACAAACACGTACACATCAACCTTACTATTTGATGCTCGATGTAAGACAACTTTTTTTTCCAAAAAATTGCAACAAAAACTTTTCTTATCAAAATCGACATCGAAATAATTGAGCATCCGTATAATACTAGAAATGGAAGCAATCAAAATTCTGTAAAACCAAGGGTAAAAAAAGCCATTGGTCAGCGGTGCTTTTTGTATCTTTCATCGGATGTGTACCAAAAAATATCTGGTTTTGTTAGGCTCCTGTCCACATTAATTGTTTTCTTTCAAAAATAAACTAAAAGCTTTCATGAAATATGAAATTAGCAAACATGAAATAAATAGCTTAATTGATATAAAAAATAATTAGCAAACAATATAGGTAACTACCTTTATTTCTGTGTTTTCGTCTGTATTTTCTTTACTTTTCTGAAATATCACATTTTTCACATTAATTACCATTTTTATGTTTTTTATCTTTTGTCATTTTATTTATTCATAAATGTACTAAAAATTACTATTTTCTTTTTTTAATTTAACAGTTCCATGAAAACATACATTTTTCCACGCGCGAGGTTTCTCTTGTGGATGTATGAATTCTGTGTTTGTTGTTGAATTGGTTAGGTTATTTTTTTGGGTAAAAAATACCTTAGAGTTTTATTTTCTGTTTCTTAAAATGTAGAAAACGCATGTTCACTATAATTAAAAGGTATAAATTACTAGATATATAACTAATTATTGTGAAACCATTTTAACCATAAATGCTACATAATAAAGTATCAATATGAATATACGACCGTGCCGGAAACACCACTTTCCCTGACTGAGTGCCGGAATAAATTTAAACTTTCTCGCATTGGGGGCGGAATTTTTTTGTAGGTGTGCGGTTAAGTCTCGGGGTAAACATTTTCCCGCACACTGTGCGGGAACGTGCTACTAGTTTATATCACAGGGTCAAAGGGCGGGTTTAACTGAGCTAAATCAAACCATCAAGTAATTTTTTAAAGGACCAACATGCACTTGTGCAAGTCACCATTTGATTTACCCTTTCTGAACTACGGATCGAAATCGATCACGTAATGGCCTCTTTCTTACACATAGAAAAAGAAAAGGAGCGACAAGACTAACAAGAAATAAAAATGCAAAATTCGGTGATGCCAAGATGTGCTAAGCGAATTTGATTCTGTCTGCTCGTAGGGCAGCGCGTTCGGCAGAGCGAATACGAAAAGTCGTCGGTCAGCGTGCCGCTGAGCGCGCTGTTCGCTATTCGTTTCGCTTAGCGACTTCAAAACGTTACGTATTACGAGAATACCGGTCCTGGGCTCTATTTTCGCGCATCTAGCATCACGCCTCATTTTTCGGCAGATTTCATAGTGTGAACACAAGATGCATGAAACTTTTTGAGAAGCATGAAAAAGTTGCATAGTGAGAACAGGGCTTAAAGAATTAAGTAAGTTTTAAAAAGTTAATTTTATGCGAGGAATTGATACGTGTTGTTAAGTTTTGTAGATGGCTATAAAAGCTAGTTAAAAGAGCTAGTAGCTACTTGCGGTTACAGCTAAGCATTCTTTTCAGGAGAGTGTAACTCTTAAAGTTTAAGTTTGTTTTCTTCGGTACAGAATTTATCAATAGGAGAGTATAGACTCGATTTTTGAGTTGTGTTTGCCTGATTTCTTTTTTTTTACTTAGTTATACTTTTAGAATATATACAGGGTGTCCTAAAAATCCAAGTACACCCTAATATCTCCAGAACCAAAAGAGGCAAGAGAAGTAAAATTTCACATAATTAAATGGTTTACAAAAAAAAGTATCTTTTTGGATGCTAACTGTGCCGCCATTCATTAAAGAGGCGGAGCTAGGGAGGAGATAATACTTTCTTTAAATGTGATACCCTGTATATTTTCTAAAATCTGAATAGAGCTTTTCATTCTGTTTCCAAAAATACCTAATATGTTACCTTTTCCTCTAACGGTTTTTAAATAAAATAACAAAAACTTTTAACTAAGAACAATAATTTAGAGAAAGAATCACCGAATATCTGTTTTCTTGTTTTTTAATTTAATTAATTCTTAATTTCTAATGAAATTCCCATTTTGTTTAACGATCGTTAGAGAAAAAAATAACATATTAGGTGTTTTTGGAAACATATGGAAAAGCTCTATTTAAATTTTCCAAGATATACAGGTCATCTAATTTTTAAAAAAAGTATCGTCGCCGCCCTAGCTCCGCCTCGTTAATGACGGGTGCGATAATTAGCATCCAAAAATTGTGTGAATTTTTACTTCTCTGCCTCTTTTGGTTTGGGAGATATTAGGGCGGACTCGAACTTTTGGGACACCCTGTATATTGTCATTACTTTACCTCCCGCTTGATGAGGAATATTTAAAAACACACTTATTGCGGGCGGTGATGGGTTTTGCAATAATGTTGAAAACTTCTTCTATTTACTTACACTCCTTATGACTTAAAATTTGCAATGGTCTTTCTTCAACGAAGGCAAATAAGTACTTCTATAGTTCAAGTGTACAAATCTTTCAAGAAAGGTTGTTTTTGGGGAAGAAATCAAAATGCCTCTGCCCTTATTCTCGAACTGCTAGAAATTCTGCTCTCAGGGAGTGAAATTCTCTCGCTACTACGCTTCTCATTGGTCCAAATCTTCGTATTAAATCGGTTTCTCTCACTTTTGCCCAATATTGATAGAAACTTGAAAGAGAGACAAACCGATTTAAAACGAAGATTTGGATCAATGAGATGTAAATAGTAGCGAGAGAATTTGAGTCCCTGGGAGCAGAATTTATATGATTTGAAGAATAGAGGCCCTGATGTCAGCCAAACACTTTAAGATCACGCGTGCTGGCAGCCATTGGTAAGTACATAGAAATGCTTTTTCAAACTTTTGCTCTGTACATCTACTTACATTCAGTAATATTTAAAATTTTATAATGACCTTTACCAAATGCGAAAGAATATGTTCTAGAGTATAATAAGTGTATGAACAAAACGCAAAAATGTACCAAGGCTACTTTATTAATGACTTGCCATTTTAAAAATTACCTATCTCTAGTTCAGTTAATACTCTAATCTTTTAATAGGGCAACCCACGTCACTTTTACTACATACAAAGTCAACGAACTACTGAGCTCTTTTCGGATACATCTGCAACTTTTTCGCAATATCTCTTACTGTAAATTCTTTTTTGCACATTTGCCGCAATTTCTTTGGAGATAGTACTGCTGTCGTAATTGGACCATGATAGATGAAATCAGGTGTGAAATTAAGAAGTTTCTTGTCAATTTTGAAGAGCACCATGAACCGCACACCTTTAACATACAGGTGCAAAAAAATTGGTCGGAAGATAACAACGCATCCGTCTTTAACCTATTTGCGCCTTCTATCAACCAATCTGAGCCGAGTTCGACCTTAGGTGCCACTAGCCCCAAAAGGGTAAACTGTAGTGACTTGCCATATAAAAAAAAGAGATAGCAACAGAAGCGGCATGCGTTGAGTGTGACGGGGGTCTAAGCTGTATAGAAAAAGCCGCACGGAAGAGACCGAATATTCGCGATCTTTAAATCATCTGTTGGGAAACCGGTGTTACAAAGCTCCATAAATTAGGTAGGGGCAGTTGCGGGGTACAGGCGGAAGTAACTGTGGCACAAGTTTTCGCGCGCGTAATCAAAGATTGATCCAAGACGGACGTCTACTGCATGTCTCAGACATACAGCGTTTATAACCGGGATCAAAGGAATGTTTTTTCTTATTATTTTTCGTAAATTTTGTTTATAAAATAGTTAAAAAAGGTTATTGGTGCAATATTACAAAAATTTAAGAAATTCTTTATTTTATATTTAAATTAGTTTAATTTATATGTAAAAGGCCTACTTCATTTAAGGGGACTGTGTCCTTGCCCAAAAAGAGCGTGAATGCCCTAGCTCGAACGAGGCTGAGTTTAAATCTTTAAATTGTTGCATAAAAAAGGTGTTCTGTGTTTTAGGTTTCTGGTATGTTTTTTTTTTGTTTTTTAATCTTTGTTTGCTTTTTTTGTTATTCAGCGGTGCAAAACATTATTTTTATTATTTTTTTGCATACAAATAATCTCAAAAACAGAACAATGAGGTGCACAATTTGAAAACTGAGCAGCCGGATGTGAAGCAAATGCTTTGATGCTCTAGTTTCTTGTATGGTTTTTCTTTTTTTTTTAGTTGTTTTGATGAGGGTTTTAAAAAAAAATTGTGTTTACAATACGCGGCTAAACTGTGTTTTTTGGTAGCGTTTTTAAATCACTTGCTGCGGTCGTTTTTTAAAACTACGCTTTTAAAAGATCATTATTTTAGCCACTAGCTGTAAAAGTTACTATTTTAGAACTGTGCCTTCTCTTACTTGCGTTTTTTTAGGTAAAAACTACTATTGTGTCAATCAATATGTAATTTTAAAAAGCCATATTTGATTTTTTGTAATTTTTAATGGTTAATGGCAATTCCAAAGTCTGGTTAAAGATGAACAGTATTCTTAGGCATGTTCTGAAAATAGTAGTTTTCACAACTAGTAGCTAAAATAGTGCTTTTTTTACAAGCGTTGGTTTAAATAACGAGCGCAGCGAGGTATTTAAAAACGCGAGTAAAAAAAGCACAGTTTAGCCACGAGTTGTTCAAAAAATCGAAGAAAAACAGGAAAATACTTTTAAAAATCTCGAACGAAGAGCACTTCTCGCAAAACACAACATCTTTACACTATAAATCAAGGCGGCTAGTAAATGAAATAACAAAGGTTGCCATAACGATGTGCCTTTTTACTCGGTGACGTTCATTACTGCGACATTTTAATCTTTGACATTTTGATGATTTCACAATGTTTTTAAATTATTTTCGTCAATATTTGGTGAAAACTGGTGGAAATGGCTTAGTTTTTAGTCAAGAATAATTATATTTTTTTAATACTACTATTTTCCGCTATTTCTCTTTAGTTTTGGGTAAAAAACGGACAAAAATCTTTTTTTGCACCCGTGATCAAAAAAAAAAGTTTTCTTGCATCGGTAACCAAAAAAGCCATGCTTTAGTTATCTGCAGACAGTTAATAAAATCATGTTTTTGATGAAGGTATAAAAAAAAGATTTTCTTACGTTTGAATATTTTAAATTGGTAGCCTCAAACTCAAAAAAGTGCTCCGAGTCATGCGTCTCTTAGTTTTAATAAAATGTGTTTTCCATTCAAAGTTCAGCCATATCTAATGTTTATTTGACTCCAAAAATTATGGATATCACATGACCCGTTTTGAACGTCACTTCGAGATTTCGAGAAGAACCCATTTGTAGGCTGTGTGACGAGGACGACGAATCAGCCTCTCACACTCAGAAAATTAGCCCAAGTAAAGTGTCTACTTAGCTTTTTTTGTTAGTGGTAAGTGAAGTTTCTATTAGCCCCAAGTGATACTCAATAATTGCAAGTAAAACGACCTACTTAGACCCGAGTTTGTTAACCCTTAATGATTTATCTACTTAATACCAATATGTAACAAGTCACTCAACTTTTCCTTCACTTAGGGTTAGTGAATTTTTCTACTAGTTTGTTAACCCTTAGTGATTTATCTACTTAATTCAATATGCGTTAATATGTTATTTTATAACCTTAAGTAGGTGAGAAAACTTATGGACAGTAGACAGTTCGCTTGTCTCATATTTAAATGAAGTTTCTACTTGGGGCTAATGAATTCTTACTTAGGATTAGTGGATATTTTTCTGAGTGCACATCATCTTTGAGTGCCCGGCACTTAACTACTGGAAGACTACGCACCTTCTAGAAGAGCAATTTTCTCAGGAGGGAGGTTCTCAGAGGACACTTGTAAAGAGGGTGCTGAACATAGCAAAGGCTTCGAACCTCTTTTAGGTGAAAGTATACAGCAAGAGATACAAGAGGTGTCAGGGAACCCCTAAACCTTACCTTGCTGTATATATTAAATCAATCAATCAATCAACCTACAATTCGATAAAATAAAGGAAAATAATTTACCGCCTCCCTTTTAAATGAGCCAGTTATGTTTTATAACGCAAAATCGGGTGGCGATTAATTTAAAATAACACAAATAAACTTATACCGTATTATATCGTTTTTGACATAAATAATAGAGACCCTTTGCAGCTCTTATAAAAAATCTTTGTTAGGTGACTTTATTGCTTAATAACGCGTTGTGACCTAGCCAACGTCAAGATTTACAAAAAGAATTTGTCTAATAATTTCACCATACCAAATCGTGAAATTTTGACTTTTCTTAATTATATCAAAAATGAGTTACTAAGGTTCCAAAACACCTTAATCGGCCAAAGAAAAAAGTTGTCTGTCTGTCTACACGATAACTCAAGAACACCTTAATGGATTTTAACGAAATTTGGTACAGAAATCCTCTATCGGCTGAACTTTTGAGTAGGGTGGTGGGGGGTTGAAGGGGAGAAAAGGGAGATAAAATATTTAAAAAAATTGTAACTTTGGAACAAAAGCAAGTAGCGATATACGGTTTTCAGATTTTAGTTTTCGTAAATATTACCCAAAAATTTTGTTATAAGCTTCAAACCTTTCAAAGCTACAGTTTTCGAGATATTTGCATTTCCTTTCAACATAAAATAATTGATTGTATGCTGGCTTATTCGTGCTTTCTAGCACCAAATTTTTTAATTTAAAATATCTTTTTCTTGCGTTTTTTTACGGAGAAAAAATAATAATCTTTAAAAACTCTAAAACCCAACAAATCGAAATCACTTATCACAGTTGCCAGTGCAAGTCAATGTTTTACATTTGCTACGATATTCTAGCGAAAAAAATGATTAAACAAAAATTGACACTTAGCTTTGCAATCAAGAAGAATACAGAACATATTTTTACATGCATATTTTTTCTACTTAACGTTTTACTGTCGGCAACCATGTCAATTAAAAGGGATACGGTATTCACCCTCAGATAACGTCAAACTTTAGGGGTTAGGGATCAAAATTATAGCTGCAGAACATACAGAATTTGCGATTCACTTGTAGGAATTCAACATAAAAGTCTCCTGATGATGCTAACGTTATTAGCGAAACGCGCGTCGAGTGCAAAAAAGTGTAGTTTTGGTTTGTGGAAAACAATCATAACTTTGTTTTAGTGCAACCAAAGGTTCCAAATTCCCAACATAATTTTTAAGAAGGTAAAAGATACATATTAATTAATTGGCTAAATTAAACTAAAAATGTTACTTTAGAACAATTAAATTTACTTTAAAGTAATTGACACAATATATAAGTGTTACAGTATACTAGTATATTTTTTATGTATATAGTGTTTTGAAATTCTAAGCATTTTTATATAACATACCCTATGTCGTTTACAATATTTAAATAAGTAAGCATTTATTCTTTATTAGCTGATACACAGGATGATCGTGTGAATTGTCACATTTACCTTAAGACATTTTTAAGGAGGTAAAATATACATATTTATTGATTGGCTAAATTAAACTAAAAATGTTAGTTTAGAACAATAAAATTTACTTTAAAGTAATTGACACAATATATAAGTGTTACACTATACTAGTATATTTTTTATGTATATAGTGTTTTGAAATTCTAAGCATTTTTATATAACATACCCTATGTCGTTTACAATATTTAAATAAGTAAGCATTTATTCTTTATTAGCTGATACACAGGATGATCGTGTGAATTTTCACATTTACCTTAAGACATTTTTAAGGAGGTAAAAGTTACATATTTATTGATTGGCTAAATTATACTAAAAATGTTAGTTTAGAACAATCAAATTTACTTCAAAGTAATTGACACAATATATAAGTGTTACAGTATATTAGTATATTTTTTATGTATATAGTGTTTTGAAATTCTAAGCATTTTTATATAACATACCCTATGTCGATCTTCACTTGTTTTCGAGATATCAACAGTTGAATACTATCATACTCTGGGTCTTCTATTTGAAATTTGATGTTGAATACTGATGCGTAATATCAAACTCGTAAAAAGCATAGTTTATTCTTTGGCCAACTATTCGCCTAGTATCTTGACAACCATATAAGGGCAAATTTAGACAGATTTTGATTTTTTTAATTTTTCAAGTTATGTCCGCGTTTTTCTGAAAATCGACCACCGTGCGTTGTTCGCATGACTTTTGTGCGATGGATCACTTCTCAGGGTATGATCGTTCTATTACGCCCAGAATCGAGCCCCAGGTAACGTCAAACTTTAGGGGTTAGGGATCAAAATTATAGCTGAAAAACATACAAAATTTGCGATTCACTTGTAGGAATTCAACATAAAAGTCAGTAAAAAAAAAGAAGTTAAAAAACCTCCAAATCAGTTACTTCAACCGAAAAGAAACTAAAAAACAAAAGTTCAAGAGATCTTGGGTGGAAATAACGAAAATTTAAACTTGGATGAGCATCCCACAAGGAACACACAAAAGACCAAAGCGAAATGATTAAACGATGTTTCGCCCTGGGTAACCAGCGTGGGCTCATCAGTGGTTTCACTGGTCACCCTCTACCATACATCATTAAACACCATCATACACTTTGTATTTCAACTTTGAATCACTCACAAATAAGAATCGTTCGTTTTCGGTTGAAGTAACTGATTTGGAGGTTTTTTAACTTCTTTTTTTGTTTTAATTGCCTTAGGAGCATAATCCTACTGGAAATATTAACACGCCAGGATGAATCCGTATCAGGTAACTTGGATAAGTACCAGTGCGGAACGATGTCTATTTGTGAGTGATTCAAAGTTGGAAATCAAAGTGTATGATGGTGTTTAATGATGTATGGTACTTAGGGCGAAACATCGTTTAATCATTTCTCTTTTCGCTTTGGTCTTTTCTGTGTTCCTTGTGGGATGATCATCCAAGTTTGAATTTTCGTTATTTCCACACAAGATCTCTTGATCTTTTGTTTTTTTTTTATAAAAGTCAGTGTCATATTATTTCTGAATTTTTGGGGAAAACTCAATCTTTAGGAGTCGATAAGTGGCCCTGGGGTGGGCTTGAGCCCCTAAGCCCCTTCACCTGTGTACGCCACTGATAGTTACCATAGACTAGTTTCCATCGAAACAAGATGGTTGGGCGAAACACGAAACACATTAATGAAGCAATATTTGCCATATAATAATGTTGCTCGATTTCAGCCAGTCTGTAACGTTAAATGTCGCACCGTCTAATTGCCTTGCAGAAATCCAATTACTAGGCGTTACCATCGTGTTGATTGATATTACGCGACGCGTGTTCTGACTGCTTGGCTGAGTGTTTTAATTGGCTTAGGAAGGATGGCACTGTCTGCAAGAAGTGCAGGTTGTTTAATTCAGTGGTGTGGTCTGGGGGAGGGGTTGGGGGTTAACCCCTCCCAGGGGATACAACCAAATCTATAATAAATTAATCATAATAAAGGGCGCCAGGGAGAGCTATATCCGCCCCACTTTTTTGACCCTTTACTCCGGTTTGTGACGTGTGATTTGGTGTAATGTCTTAAATTTTAAAAAACTTGCCTGCAGCGCTAGGGAGTCATTAATTGTTACAACTTTAGTTAAATTTTAAGCAATTTTTGTTAACAATATTTCAAACGCGTAAATTTGAAAACACTACACTAGTTTTTTCAAATTAAAAAAAAATCGAAAAAAAACTGCTACTACTATATTCACTAGAGAGTACGTCCCTGCTTTTAAAAAAAAGGATCAATCAATCAAGCTCAATCAATAGGCACCCACCTAATTTTTAAAAATTTTCAATAGGTAGGTAGTTGGTTTCTATTCAATGACGAAAACCCCCCAGAGCGAATGTCTGGGTACGCAACTGTTTAGCATTATTTTAAAATATTAAAACATAGTTAGGTATTGTCCATCAAGTATTCATAAAATTTCTCGCACGGTCAACCCTTTAATTAGACTTTAAGCTAATGATTAACGTATCCGTAATTATACACCTAACGCGTTCGAAATAAAGCCAAAAACTACTATAGGCTAAGCTACATAGGAAAAATAGAGGAAAACACATTTTTTTTTTAATTCACAAACTCAGGAAGGTCCGCCGTTTAACATACTAAAAGTTCCCATTTCTAACCTCAAAAAAAATCCAAAAAAGCGTTTTTCTTGGATAACTCCTAAACGGTGCAGATTGTCAAAAGTGACAAATGGGAAAAATGTTGCAAATTTAATTTTCTATCAATAAGTAAATAGTGATAGTGTAGCTTAAACCACTCCTTCTACCAGAAAAATTAAAAAAAACCCAAGAAAAAATGATGCCAATTTGAACAATTTCTTGCATATTCCTTTTTAGCATTTTTATCAAGATTTCTCAACCTACAAGTACCAAACTTGGCAGGGTTGATCTAAGAGCAATGACCTAAATTATATCACAAAATTAAATTTTTTTAGTGGCATACCTAGTTCGATTTTCTTAACTAGAAAATTTTAAAATGTACCCAAACTCTTTGATACGCCACTGTTACTGTCATACACAAAAAAGGCCCGGTTTTTCACTGGATCTTATACTGGATAAAATTGCATTTCCAACAACACCTTCCGCTTGTATTTGCTGCTTCTAGTAATAAAATAAGAATTTTTTAAAGTCATAATTTTTATATTATTTTTAGTAAATTTGTTAAATGAAAGAGCCAAGGTCCCCTACTCTTCCAATACTTTGTTTATGAGGCCAATTATGTAGCTTTATACTTTCTACACTGTTCTATGGACTAAGGGTGTGTTCCTTCTCTTTGAATCTATCATACCTTGTCTTTGAAGGTTAAGTGTCACACATAGACATGACAATGACATATTGTATTTGTTATCGTTAACTTATGTCAGTATCAGAGATAAAAGAAAAATAAAGAGATGCTGGCGCTGGTGTTTTTGAAACTATATTGAGAAGGCGCGACAGTTTTCAAAAAGTTCTAGAACAACAAAAAATATAAGTCGACAAAAAAAACGTCATAGATTTTTTGACTATTTATTATTTAGTTTGGCATAAAATAGGTTTTTGTGATATGGAAGCAGAGATTATGGAAGTGCCTACGGCCATCAAGAATCAATAAAAGCTAAGTTTGTTTTATAGAATTTGGAAAACTTAGGAGTTAACAACCGTTTTTTTACAACAAAATTCCTTATTGCAGAAGCGTACAAACTGAGTGAGTTTTTTGTGTTGTTTCAAAGAAATACCGTCTTTTAACCAAGAAGTCCTGGGGGGTTGCACCGGGCACTCTTTCAAAAAATATATATTTTTTCAGTGTAATTTTCCTCCCCAATTCTCTTATTTTGTATGAATATCTATTACACGACAAAAAATGAGTAAAACTCTGCTCAATTAGGGCTTAACCTTAATTTTCAAATTGAAGAAAATTAACGTAATTGAGCAAAGTTTTAATAATTTTTCGCTATGGACCTACTTTGTGATTTATTGTGAAATTTATAGAATAAATATAAAAAAATTTTGTACAAGACTAGTTATTCAATCTAATAGCAAATACTTTAAAAACAATGCCCTCAAAAACCAAACTAAAACTATAAATAAAGAGCACAAAAGCAGCTTTTAAATTGAAACTATTTTATTTGCTAAATTGTATATCTTTACTTTTGTTTGGTTTCAGGAGGGTATTGTTTCTTAAAACATAAAAACGACTTTTGTTTCTCGACGCTCTCAATGGAGGCGGTAGCATCGAGCCAAACTTGTTGCCAGATTCCCACCATTGAATCAAACCCTCTCTTCATTTTTGTTTTCTTTATGGTCAGTATCGCAGCAGAACGTCTATGAATTATTATCAAACCAGGAATTTATCAGACCGTATTTAAGAAAAAAATTCATCGTAAGAAAGATTCACCATAGAAACTGCAATTCGTCAAATCAATTTTTTATCCGAACCTTATTTCATCAAACCCATTCAATAAAAAATTCGAAATTTAACAGATCCGTTTTTGATCGAACTGTTCATCAAACTCATTCAATATCAAACTCGTAATTTGTAAAACCCATTTTTAATAAAACCCGGAATTTGACAAACCATTATTTATCAAAACCGAATTTCGTCAAACTCGTTGTTTATCAGAAAATATTTGCTAAAATAATACTTACATGAACTGGAGTACACGAGGGTGGCGCGGCAACACGGCGTTTCGATGCATTTGTCGTTCTATAAAAGTATTCACAGATAGTGTTCAAAACTTTGTGTATAGATGTCGCCACCTGCGTGTACGCCTCCGGTTCATGTAAGTATTATTGGCGAATGCGCTATTAATTTAGCGAATATTTTCTTATAAACAACGAGTTTGACAAATTCCGGGTTTTATTAAAAATGGGTTTTAAAAACTACGAGTTATATATTGAATGAGTTTGATGAACAATGGTTCGATTAAAAACGGGTCCGTTACATTTAGAATTTGTTATTGAATGATGAAATAAGGTTCGCATAAAAAATTGGTTTGGCAAATTGCAGGTTCTATAGTGAATGATTTTATGATTGAATTTTCTTTTATTTAACCGTAGGCGTCCTGGCAGGATTTAACTTTCAAAAAACGCCTATGGTTTATCAAACCAGGAATTCACCAGACCGAATTTAATAAAAATATTCATCGTAAGAACGATTCACCATAGAAACTGCAATTCATCAAAACCATTCAACAAAAAATTCGAAATTTATAAGACCCGCTTTTAATCGAACCATTGTTCATCAAACTCATTTAAAATCAAACCAAAAATTCGTAAAACCCGTAATTTATCAGAAAATTTTTGCTAAATTACGTCTGCGGTTCATGTGGTATTGGCAAATGCGCAATCAATTTAGCAAAAATTTTCTGATAAATTACGGGTTTTACGAATTTCGGGTTTGATATTCAATGAGTTTGATGAACAATGGTTTGATTAAAAACGGGTCTTATAAATTTCGAATTTGTTACTGAATGAGTTTGAAGAAATAAGGTTCGGATAAAAAATTGGTTTGACGAATTGCCGTTCCTATAGTGAATGATTTTGTAATTGAACTTTCTTTTATTTAACACAGTCTGATTAACCGTGGGCGTCCCAAAATTGAATATCTCGATTACTAGAAGTGATATCAAAAAACGAAGTTCACTTCTAGACTTGGCATCGATTCTACTACAATAAAATAAATTTTTGATGGAGAACCCCTTTAAGCATTTTAGGCGCCATTGCAATGTATATATTACCGATCATATTCCAAAGATTCGAAAACAGCATCTTCAAAATCAGAGTAGATTTTCCCAAAAATTCAGTGTTCTAACCTATAAATTTATAAAACGTTTGCAACTGGCAAACAGTTGGACTAAATTCGAAGTTGACTTTGAAGTGGACTTTGAATTGATTCCAATGTACACTATCAGCATCATAAAAGTGGTACACAATCCTTTTTGTTGTAATACCTTGGTCTATTTTTACAAACAGAGTCACCCATTATTGTATTTTTCTTAAACTGTCAAAGTATCTCATTCTGTATTTCAGTCTGACAAATAAATAAAAAATGCCTCCACAAATTTCTTTATTCGATAAAGCCCAACTCCTGACAAAACTACAACTAGGATGGTCAATTAGGGACGTGGCTAGACATTATGGACGCAGTAAAACCACGATTATAAAAATTAAAAAATGATGGGAAGATCAGACAATAGAGAGAAAACAAGAGACTGATGAACAAGATAATGACCTTATCACTTTTATGGAAGAAAACCCCTTTTGCATCTGTTCCCCAGGCAAAGAGATTAACTCAATTTCCAGGATGTGTAAGAGTGGCACGAAATCGCGTAAGGAAAGGCTCTAATTTAAGATAGTAGCTGCTAAAAAATTAAACTTACGAAGGAAAAAAACAGGCCAGGTTACTTTTTGCCCTTAATTACTCTCTAAAGGAACCAGAGCTTTGACGAAAGTTAATATTTTCCGATGAAAAAGTTTTCCAGTCCTGTAGTGACAGAAAACAAATTCGGGTGTATCGTCTACCAAGAACGCGCGATGAGGAAAGATATATTGCTGGTAACAACGATCGCACTGGAAGATTTTCGGTAAATATGTAAGGTTGGATTTCTGCTAGAGGTCATGGTGCTCTATTTCGAATACGTGGACATTTTAGAGAACACCATGCTTCCAGCCGTCACAGAACTTTATCAAGACCAGTTTATTTTTCAACAAGACAACTGCCCTGCTCATACGGCCAGACTTTGCCAAACTTGGTTTCGGGAGCAAAATATTGAAGTTCCTCCTTGGCCTGCGAAAACCCCAGACGCTAATCCTATGGAAAATATCTGGGGTTTAATTTCAAAAAAGCTGGAAAGCTTTAATATTGTGCGGGAAATCAACATCACTTGGTCCAGTTAATAGTCAATGCTTATGAAGAAGTGATTGGTGAAAATAAAAACCTTTTTGAAATTTTGACTGATTCTCTACCAAGAAGATTAAACGGTATAATTTATATACCTATTAATTTGTTTCTATTGTTTTATAATTTTTGTTACAATTGTGTTTTTTAATTTTTGTTACAGTTGTTTTATGCGTTAGCGTATTATTGTAATATGAAAATTATTTTTGAAAGCAATCTTTGATGTCAATATTTTCACATTTTAGTACAAGTCTGTCACAAAATATAATCCGGTAGTTAACCATACAATTTAAAAAATACCTATGTTTATCACGTACCACTTTTATGATGCCGATAGTGTAAATAGTAAACTGTCAAAATTGAACATCGAATTTCAATCTAAATATAGCTTAAACATGTTTTTTTAATACCTTTATCTAACTATTCTTGCTTAAGAATTAAGCCATTTCCGCCAGTTTTCACCAAGTATTTGCGCAAAAATCATTTAAAAATAGTTTTTGTTGGATTTTTTAATAAAGGTATTAAAAAAAATAGTGTTAACAACTCGCGCCTAAACTGTGCTTTTTTTTACAAGCGTTGATTTAAATAACGAACGCAGCGAGGTATTTAAAAACGCAAGCACTAGTTTAGCCGCTAGTTGATAAAACTACTATTGTGTCATTCATATGTCATTTTCACAAGTTTGAAAAAACATTTGTTTTTTTTACATTTTTTTTATTATAGTTTTCAAATGACATCAGTGCAAACTCCTACCAAAACCTGCGGCTTCAAAGGAATGCTTCAAATACGGGAGATATTAATAGCTAAAGGTTTCATTGGAATTTTTCTTACACATCAGATTTAACTTACGATAAAAATTGCTTCAACTTATTAAAGGTAAAACATATAAACTTTTTTAATTTTTAATAAGTAAACACGGCACAGTCACGAACAAAGAAAGACAGTGAGAATTTTAAATTCGTCAACCTAAAGTCATGCCATCTCTTCTGGGTGACAGTGGCGTGCTGTCTACTTGGTAAAAATTAAATTGGTTGAAATGATTTAGCTTGTACAACTCAAGTAATTTTTATCCTTAGTTAAATAGGAAAACTCTTAACTAATTTAAATATATTAATTTTGTTTGCACTGCCGTCAATAGAAAATTATTAGAAAAAACTGTTAAATGTACGCCATTTAACATGTGTCAAAAGGACAGTTTTCAGCTTTTATCAGTTCTGTAAAATTTAATTTAGTTAGAAAGTCAGTTTATTTATTGATTACTAAAAATATTTTCTTACCAAATCAAGCTTTTTAAAGGTAATTTTGCATGTTAAAAAAATATGTGAAAAACAAAAACATATACCGTAACTAATATTATATAAGTTATATAAGTACTTAATTACGAAAAACTATTTATAATTTCAAATGTAATAATTGGTATTTTACAAGCAAGTTTTTTCCTTTGGACCTAAGTATTTTATATAGAATATTATATGAAACGGTATTTAGGTATACTTTTAACTTACCAACTTTTGTTAGTCATTTAAGAGGCTCCTGATTTGCGCAATTTTTGATGATAAGTGTACTTACCTAAAAAATAAAAAGAAAATATATTACAAAATTACCAAAACAATTTTTAATAATTGAACAAAACTATTCGTATAGTAAACTGGATAAATTTTTTTTAAATTTGAAACACGTTGGAGGTGTTAATTCAAATCTGGTTCACTCTTGAAAGCTGTTACTTTATAAAAAGCTATTTATCATCCAAAGTAAGAAATAATCAAGGAAACAATGCAAGCTACCTTAATATCTCATTATACCATATTCAATTGTTAAAGTGTGATGAAAATAATGAATATTTTAACATTCGCGATGAATCAGATCGCGTAGGTAACGTTAACCTACAAAAACCCACGTTGTATAAGTTACCTCGTAAACTTCCGTATGAACGCCCAAATAAATTAACAAAAAAAATAAAGAAAGCTAAAAACAAAACATTAAACACTATAAAATAGTCCGTAAAATGGCATACATCTTTTGGCCGAGTTTTATTATAATTTATTAAGGGATGGGGAAATTATCGAAAATCATGTCCAAGATTTTTTTCCCTGGAAACCCTTCGAGGGCTTGCCCGAGACCGGTTTCTTCATGGTAAAAAATCTAAGAATGATTTTCTGATTATTTCACCATCCCGAAAAGAATTTTGAACATTATTTACCAAAGCAGATGTGCAAAGTAAATCGCTATTTATAATTATATCATCACACGACATATCGACAAAAAAAACCTGTTGGTAATTTGAGATTTTCAGTTTTGACAAGGGAGATTTTCACCTGAGCGGGAAATTTTCGCTGAATAATCAGGTAAAAATCGACCTACTTTTATAATATAGGAGGTAAATAATCTGTAGTAATTTATTAAGGGATGGTGAAATTATCTAAAATCATGTCGAAGATCGAAGGGGGTAGGGCAGAAAGGGCCCAGGGAGGCCTACTTGCCAGGCTTCGCGCCGCCCCTTCTCTACTACTACATGTCGAAGATTTCTTGCCGTGGAAACCGCTCGAGGGCTTGCCCGAGAGTGGTTTCTTCGTGGCAAAAAATCTAAGATTGATTTTCTAATTATTTCACCATCCCGAAATTAATTTTGAAGATTATTTACCAAATTAAAATACGAACAACACAACAACAAATTAAAATGTCAATGTTCGCCATTTATATATCATCAAACAACACATCGACAATAAAAACCTGTTGGTAGTTTTGACAAGGGAGACTTTCACCTGAACGGGAAATTTTCGCTGAATAAGCAGGTAAAAATCGACTTGCTTTTATAATGTATGAGGTAAATAATCACTAGTAATACCACAAGAGGTAAATTTATTTCCGAAAATTTTTACGAGCTTATGAATATTTTAAAAATTATCCTGAGTCAAATGCAATTTCATCTAATCTAAGATCCAGTGAAAAACAGGGCACTTTTTATACATTTTGAAATTTTCTAATTAAGAAAATCGGACTATGCCACTGAAAAAATTTAATTTTCTGATATAATTTAGGTCATTGCTCTTAAATCTACCTTGCCAAGTTTGGTAGTCGTCTATGCAAGAAATTGTTCAAATTGGCATCATTTTTGCTTGGGTTTTTTCAATTTTTCTGATAGAAAGAGTGGTTTAAGCTACACAAACACTATTTGCTCATTGATAGAGAATTAAATTTGCAACATTTTTTCCATTTGTCATTTTTGACAGTATGTCACCGTTTAGGAGTTATCCAAGAAAAACTCTTTTTTTAAATTTTTTGGAGGTTACAAATGACAGTGGGGGTAGGAATGGGGACTTTCAGTATTTTAAATTGGTGGACCTTCTTAATCTTGTAAATGAAAAAAAATTTGGGTTCTAATTTTTTCGTCTATTCAGAAAATTTATATCTAAATTGCTTATCTTACATGGTGACCTGCCAAAATTTGACATTTATTTCTTAATTTTGGGTTTTTCAAGTCGTGAAATAATCTTACCATTTAATGCATCTAACTTGTCCTGTGGAAAAAATCTGAAAATACTCATTTCAAAGCCATTTGTAAACTCGTTTTTTCTGAATTTTTTCGGAAAAATTCACATGCACTTATCGATATTGCCCCCGACAAAAATTTTAATTTTACGGAGAATATACCTTGTGCATATTAATAACTGGACATTTTTTCTGGATTAATAAGTGTAAATCTTTGGAAATCACATCTTATATCTTTATGTTAGATTTTCTGATGTTTTAAATAAAATTTGTTCTCTGATGGAAATATGCAGTTTCACCCGGTATATTCTTTATCAAAATACAACGCGTGCACGTCAGATTTCCTGCTCGGAAATTTTTAAAAATTTCGTTTTCAGCCAATAAAATCTTTCGTGCATGACGCCAGAAATTTCCTGGAAATCTGACAGGCACTAAGTATATTACTACTGAAAAATCTACTACGTCATTGTGACAGTTCGTTACCCTGTCAGTTCGTTAGACTCTCCTATAAATTATGTTATAAAATCCTGAGGCCAGATTTTATCATCCTAGACGACCGATCTTTATTTTTTTCCGTAAAATAAACGAATAATACGTTAGCCTGGTACAATTTTGGAAATTGGAAATTTTTTTCGGCAAAAAGAGCTTTTCCCAAAAACTATTCGAAGCCTCTGCATTAAAAACCGGGAATCATTTATTCAAAAGTAAAATTAATATATGCGCTAATATCCATTTAACTTTCATCCATCATGCTCCCGTTTTATTAAAAAGGCCATACAATTGTCCGTTTACCGAAAATGTTTTGGACTTTTTAACAGAAATGGCAAATATAAAAATGATCGATTGGTAGTGTAGTCATGGCGCGTGCATTGAAACTCCATATAATAGATAAATAGATAAAAGCTGAAAACCGAATTTTCTTTTAAGCTAAAACAGAAAAGAGGTACAGAGAACAGTAAGCTAGAGAATATTTAAAAAAATAGTCACGACTTTGACCGAAGTTACAAATTTATATTTTTATTAGGCACTAACCTTGCGTGATTTCGAATTTTTTGTATCACATTACAGCATGAACCAAAAAATCTTTAATTACACAATAATTCAGATAGGTAATAGGTATTTACGTCATTAGACCGGAAAATTGGTCGACGCAGGAAATTTACAGGGCGGGCCGCAGGTGAGACCTGTAAACCTGCGGAGACCTGTAAAGACGCTTTCCGCCCGTGTATCGTAAGTACTTTGTTTTTCAAACGATCAGAAAAAACGCCTAGATGTGTTACGTAATATATCAACAGTTCCCTAATAAGAAAATGTTGGTCTTCTGCTTCTCGTTGGCTAGGTAGCCATTGCCGCTAAGGCCAGTAGTTTTTAAGATGCAAACTAAAGAAAACAAGTAAACTTTTGTGGTTAGAAATGATTTTTGTACTTTTAACTTGTGCAAAATTGTAAAAAACATTACAGTGTACAGTGCAGTGCCCATTAGCTTCACACAGCTAATTCAGTGATGACTGACGACCAGGTATGGCCGACCATGGCCAACTTATCAAGCAAAATAACGATAAAACAACTCATTAAATGAAGATTTCTAGGTTTGTCCTTTATTTACCTATATTTATAGTACACTTACTCTGAGCACTAAAAATATTTGGTCGATTTTTCCGAAAAATATATCATCAAATCTTTTGTTTATAAATATATAAGTTAGATTAAAAACATTCAAAAAGAAATAATACACGTAAATGTAAAAAAGTACAAATTGCATAGATACATCGTCAAATTAATCACATAAAGACATAAAGATATAATTTTTATACATAAAGTTAACATAAAAACATTTAAAAAATGTAAAAAATACAGCGAAATGAAATAAGATTTGTATAGGGTTTACACATTTTAAACAAGTTACAATTACAGAATGAGGTGGGTTGGATTGGGTTTAGATGGAAGTGGGTAAAAGTCAACATAACGTAAATTTTTACGTAATATCGGCAACAAACTAACGCTACGCAATACAGACGAAGTATCTTTTCGCCGCCGTCTAACGTACATAAAAGGTAAGGATACAACAAGAGAAAAGGTGAGCTGGCAGGGCTAATTTTAAATCTGGATCATATAGCACTAACGACCACTACCTGCGGTGTGAATAAATACTTCTAAAACGTGTTACCACTTCCCCGAAACTTTATATACTGGAAAACAAAAAAAATGCAACACCATGTATATGGATAATTATTTGAATTTTCACAGATTTTTTCTATTCATTTTCGAAAACAACCAACACATAAAAGACCTTTTCTGAAAATTTTAAATAATTTTTTTCGTAGTTTTTGGTCTTTTTGGATTGCTTACAGTTTACTTAAAAAGTAAAAATGCCAAGAGTTCGCGGTTGCCAACCATTTCATCATTTAAACGACTTCGAGAAAGGACGCATCGTGGGCATGAAAGAGGTTGGTTTTGATTTACGGGAAATTGCAAGAAGGGTTAATGCCAATCCATCAACAGTGTTGATGAGAAGGTGGTCCAATGATGAGACTTTTAGACGCCGTACGGGTTCTGGAAGACCTAGATTATTACAAGGTCGTGATTTACGGCATCTCAGACTTCTTGCTCCTAGAAATCGACGGGACAGTATAGGCCAAGTAAGAGATGTTTTAGTTGCAGCTACAGGACGAGTGTTTTCAAGGACGACAGTTAATCGAAGATTGCTGGGTAGGGGGCTGAGGTCTTACCGTCCGCTTTTGGTGCTACCTTTGACCACACAACATAAGGCTCGCTGCTTGGAGTGGTGCAGAGCTCCGAAAAACTGGAATGACGAATGGAATACCATAAGCTTCAGCGACGAATCCAGGTTTTGTTTAGGCGGCCATGATGGAAGCATGAGAGTTAGGCGATTTCGAGGTGAGAGACGAAATATAGACTTTGCTGTTGAACGTGATACAGCAAGACAGCAAAGTATTATGGTATGGGGTGCTATATATTTAGGAAACAGATCACCTCTAGTCCTCATCAACGGCAATTTGACTGCTCGGCGATATATCGATGAAGTGCTGCAGCCAGTTTTACATCCCTACCTACAAACTATCCCAAATGCGATCTTTCAACAAGATAATGCCAGACCGCATATTGCTCGTGAAACAATGGACCTCTTTATATGTAATCAATTACTAAGAGCATCCTAATATATTAATATATAAATAAATTACTTTGAAAATATTTGTCGTTTCTGGTGTTGCATATTTTTTGTTCTCCAGTAAATTTTTAGTCCCCGCACGTGTTTGGCTAATAAGTATAGAAAAAGGTTAAAACCTGAAGATGCTCCCTATGTTCGCGTAGAAACTCGATCGAGCAAAGGGAGCGTAGTGACGTCACGGCCTGAACGCCCCGGTTTTTGCGATTTTGCTCGAACGGAAACGGCATTCGCCAGTTGATGTCATTTTTTTGCCAATTTTCTTTTCTGTTTTCCGCCAGTTTTTCGATGAAAAAAGTGTCTACTTGCAAAGTGCACAGTGCATAGGACGGTTATACTTCAACAAAGTGCCAAATTTTTTACTCCGGTAGACGTAATTTGTCGCCTTCGTCCGAGACTTGAAAAAACATTTCGACTGCGAAATGAGAATGGGCCATAATCTAATCATATGTAAAGTGGTACACACGTGAAAAACATAGGTATTTTTTAAATTGCATGGTTAACTACCGTCTCCAAGCTCGGATGAAACAGGGCGCGCCCCGAGAGCTTGCTGGGTGTCATCTCGAACGCAACACAGCGTGCCCCGAACGTCAACTCGAACGGAAAAATGTGCTTCCCAGCGCTTGGGATTTCTACGCGAACGCACCCCATGGCTCAGTTCGCGATGACGCTCGGTACAGCGGGCGGGGACTAATGACGGCACGAGAAGGGCGCACAGATATTTTCATCTCGAACGCTATAGATTCGAGAATCATAACCTACAATAGGTTTTGTGTTTCTTTTTTTTTGAAAACTTGGAACTGCAGAAGCATTGAAGCAGAAATGGATATTAGCCAACTTGTTTTGCATTTTGCTCTAGATATGTTTTGCGGCAGCAGTGAGGAAGACGAAGAAAATGAGCCTATCCGACGTTGGTACATATCCGTCCCTTTTTCCCTTCGTAAAAGAAAAAGGACAGAGATGCATCATCGTCGAACAGTTAACCGTCGAGTTTATAAATCCGGGGTTAGAAACTTTAGAAAACAGCAAAAATCTTATATTTCACAAGTGACAAACCCAGCCTATCGATTTTATTCGCAGTTCAGATACGAACACGCACTTTGCAAAAACTACAAAATTAACAAAAATTTTAGTTGCTTTTAAAAAGAAAACAATTTTTTTTAAGATTGAGGTATTTTTTCCTTTGTTCTCCATCCACGCGCTCGGGTCACATAGGGCATGCTCCGAACGCGAGCTCTCTGTTATCTCAAACAGAAAATGGCTCGTCCCGAGCGTCAAAACTAACAGAATGTGATCCTCGGGGCGCACCACGTCTATAGACAGCGAAAAATATGAATTTTTGGTGAAGTGTAAGGCGAAGTAGAATTGCTGGATCACATTCAAAGAGCTTTTTCACCGGTATTGTCATTGTCTTCAATATCATCAGCCGTACAAGACAATTTAGTTTCATAAAACAAAACTTTTTGGGAGTTGCTTTAAGCTAGTTATCCACCTCTAATTAGATACTTAAAATAAATATTTCAACTCATCCGTATCGGTATACGTAACGCGTTCGAAACAAAGTCAAAATACGCTACATTTTTTACTTGTTTATGCGATGTTTCGAACGATGCCCGCTTTTTTGAAGGGTGCGATGACATGACTCTTGAATGAAATCGTTGCGTACGTTCGTGGGTCGCTAACGATACGTACATCCTTCCGTACGCAACGAGATTCTTTCATTACACCCGTCAAAGAAGCAAGCATCGTTCGAAACATGGCATGAGCAAGTCAAAAATGTAGCGTATTTTGAATTTGTTTATACGGATGCGTTGAAATATTTACTTTAAGTGTCTAATATCTACTACATCGTACACGTTGGTGGCGTTTACGTCTGCATTTACGTTTCAAATCTTTGATCTAAGCAGTTGCGGGCACAAGGTTACGCTGCTCGAAATTTGAATTGGTTTGTTGGTTTAATCCAACCCAAGCCAATTTAACAAACTACAAAAGAAATAGAGACAATTCTGCGCCGCTGATTTGGCGTCAGGAAAATTCGGCGCCGCAACCAATGATTTTTATAAGGAGGTTTAGTGCTTTAGTGTCAAATTACATTAGGTTTTAAGATACAGACAAAAACTATTTCTTGGGTTGTTTTAGCATCACAATACACCGATGAGATTCAATAGAGTCAGAACAACGAGGTAGAAGCAGCAGGTACGGTTGACCGGAGAAATTGTCGGATTCACATGGTGGACGGCCGGGTTAAAATATGAGGTTTCTACAGCGAAGATGCCAAAAGATTTGACCTGCGTTCTCGGGCAGTGGGAATATTCCGAGACAGAAGGCTGAGATTTCGACCAGATTGGATGTAGAAGGTAGCCGGAATCTCGCCAAGCTAGAGTCTCTACAGCGCAGATTCCAAAATATTTTACCTGCGTTCTCGGGCAGTGAGAACCTTCCAAGGCAGAAGGCTGAGACTTCGAGCACTTTGGACGGGTGACTGGCTGGACTTTAACCATTCTCAGTGTGGAAAAACCCCCGACAGCGAAATCAGGTTTGCATCGTCTTCGAAAACATATGACTTCGACCTGCTGGAAAGAAATAGTCTACCTTCTAGACCAAGTTCTGCTGCCACCCTTCAGAGGGGGTGTAAAGTCGGCGGCCCACTGTGTATACTAGCTACGCAGTCTAAAGATCCCTGCCCTCGACAAAGAGGTGTCAGGAACAAATTAACTCCTCTTAGAGAAAGAAAACTTGCATCCTATGCGGCCTAATTGCCAGGCCTACGGCCGCCCATCTACTACTACTGGTTTACCTTCAGTTGGGTTGGGCCTAGCTTGAGTTTGTTTGGCTTTGGATTATATATAATTATTTTTCTTTGGCGGTTTTCTTCAGGTAGGTTTTTTTCAGGGTTTTTTTCCCGGATTTTGTTCTAGACTTACTTATATTATTTATTTTACATAAGTTTTTAAAACTTTACCAGTTTTACACTTTTCTTTGGTATATTTTTGATAGTATATGGCCGCAAATTGTATCATTTTGAGGCAAGGTGATGTAATGATCTTAAGCTTGAAGTTTTATAATTTTTTATGTAATCCGGCGGCGAATTTTCTTGGTGTCGACTAGCAGTAAATAATTTTTGTTAAAACTAAACTCTAAAAAAAAATAATTCAATATTTGCTAAATCTATGTTTCGTCGATCGTCAGTAACAGTTTGCTTTTCATATGAAACTCCATTACGGAAAGTTTTTTGTCACAGGTCAATGATAATCTGGCAGGCTGCCAACTTTATTTAATTCCATCATCACGTTTTTGTTGATTGTGGCAATTATTGGAATTGTATAATAACTAAACTTAGAATGTTGCCATCATTCTTTTCCAAGGGTGATACTAAATGACATTGGGGTCAGTCCATATCAAGTCAACCAGGGTATTTTACCACACCATCTCCGATGTTGATGATTTTTAGTATACATGTTTTTCCTACCAAAAAACTGGAAAATCCAAAATTTCAGACTTTTTTGACCAGTTGTTTATTTTGAATTAATTTTTGAAAATCGAAAAAGTCACTTATTTGTCCTTAACATGTGCGCACAAAATTAGGAATATCCAAGGAACCACTTATAATAGAAAAGTAGGTGAAGGTTCATTTTAAAGCTCTTATAAAGACCTTTCATATGAGAATATTGCATAACATATATTGAAAAAAAAAAAATAAAAAAAAAATTTTTTGATTTTTTTTTTGAAAAATTTCAAAAAGGCCATTTTTAATTTTTTTCAAAAAATTATATTATTTTCTTTAAAGTGTTATTAAACTATTCACAAAATTTTGAGATGGACAAATCATGGGTTCAATGTGAAAAAATTTATTAAAAATGTCACATGCATGAAAAATCGCCTATAAATAGACAATGCATTTTGGTAATTAGAAGAATATAATGGGGTTTAAAGCGATATTATAAAAATATTTAACAATATTTTATTTAATAAAAAATTATATCCTACGTTTCATTCTGTATCAGTAATCAGATTAACATTGCCCCCCATTGTAATATTTACTTACAAAACCTCTTTTCCACCGGAGACGTACTATTGGATGTTCCAATTCTTAGGAAAATATGCCTGTATAAACCTGCCAATACTTTTGTGAAATACTGCCTGTTTATTCCTGTTTAACATTAAGGACACACCTCCTTCATTTTATTGGTCTGTTTAGGTACATTGTGGGGATTTGCTGACATGAAAATTCCTGCATAAATTGATTTTAAATTTTTGGCAAGTATCTTCCTGATACAGCTCCAAATAATCGATACATAATAGTTCGACTGAAGGTTTATCAGAAGTCATCTCTGTGTAATTTTAAAAGTTTCAACTATGGGTGAGGCAAGTGGATGGACTAAATATAAAGTAAAGTGCTGTGATCCACTAGAGTTAAAAATCAAGCATTTTGGGAAATTAAGAAATGTGACCAAGTGGATGTGCAGTTACAAAAATGTCAAAATGGGAATGAAAATCTGTGATGGTTGTAGACTAAAGCTTTCAAAGGAGTTTAAGGCATCTGAAGAAGATGAGGCAGGGTAAGTAACAAATAGTATTTTTTAATATAAAATTAATAAACTAAACCAATTGCGTCAAGTACGGAGTGGAAAAATCTCATGGCATTATTTTGCATGGCATTATTTTGCATGGCATTTTGAGAATACAGACATTATGTACAAATTTCTTGGCATTATGTACACATTTTGGGTCAGCTGTTACCCCCTTTTTAAGTTCTTATAAAAAACTAACTTTTTAAATTTTTTTAGACCCAGTCAAGTTCCAGAAAATGATCCAGATTTTCAAGATCCTGCTGAATCATTTACTCTTTTAAACAAGTCATTGGAGCTTCTTGGTGTGTCGCCGATTAAAAGAAAAAATGTATACAAAGAAAAAATTGATATTGTACAGCATACAATTGCGAAAGCATTTACAAAGGAATCAGATTCAACGCTAGTAAAGGAATGCCAGAGTGACGAAAGTGAAATGATTAAGCAGTTAAAGGACAAATTTTTAAAAACCAAAAAGAGGAGTGAGAAAATACTAGTTTTATCATGTTTACCTCAAAGTTGGAGTAGAAAGAAGATTGAAGAAGAATTTGGAGTTTCTCAATATTTGGCCAGAGCTGTAAAACAGTTAGTTAAGGACAATGGGATATTATGTTCTCCTAACCCCAAACCGGGAAAGACCCTTAGTGATAGAGTGGCCCAAATAGTGGTAGATTTTTACCAAAGGGATGACATTAGCAGGACCATGCCAGGTAAAAAAGATTATGTTGTTATCAGAAAATATGGAGCTGAAAAAGAATATGTACAAAAAAAATTAGTCTTAGCTAATTTAAAAGAAATTTATGCATTGTTTAAAACTAAGTACCCCAATGAAAAAATTGGGTTTTCAAAATTTTGTGAACTGCGACCCAAAAACTGTATACTGGCAGGAAAAAGTGGGACTCATACTGTATGTGTATGTACTATACATCAAAATATAAAACTAATGCTCAATGGCTCCAAATTAAATAAGCTATATGATGAAAATAACAGGCCTCTTGCAATATCTTATCATGATTGCCTTTATAAACTAATGTGTAATCCACCTTCAGTGGACTGTTTTTTAAGCAATAGATGCAAGCAATGTCCTGGAGTAGAACAGTTTAAAAATACGTTAATAGAAAAATTTGAGGAAGAATTAATTGATGAGGTCTCATTTAAAAAGTGGGTCTCAGTAGATAGGTGTACTATGGAAACCGTTGTTAAGAAAAGTAATGATTTTGTCCAGGAATTTACTGATGATCTTGTAAAACTTAAATCACATTCTTTTATTGCAAAAATGCAAAAAGATAGATACAATGAAATAAAAATTAACCTTAAACCTGGAGAGTCTTTGATCACTTGCGACTTTGCGGAAAATTATTCCTTTGTTATGCAAGATGAAGTCCAGTCTTATCATTGGAATAACAGCCAGGCAACCCTCCACTCTTTTGCCATTTATTTTCTAAGTGATGGTAAACTGCACAACCTGAATTATGTGTTTATTTCGGAAAGCTTGACACATAATACAATTGCATTTAATTTATTTTTAAAAAAATTAATGCCTGATTTAAAAATCAAAATACCAGGACTTAACAAAATTTTTTATTTTTCGGATGGATGTGCTGCGCAGTACAAAAACTAAAAGAATTTTCTGAATATATGCCTGCATAAAAAAGATTTTGGTGTTGAAGCAGAGTGGCATTATTTTGCCACCTCGCATGGCAAAAGTACCTGCGATGGCTTGGGAGGAACTGTTAAAAGACTTGCTGCCAAAGCCAGTTTGCAGAGGCCCTATGACAATCAAATAATGACACCTCTACAATTGTTTACTTGGTGTGAAGAAAACATATCTGGCATTGATTTTAAATATTGCACAGAAGCAGATTATACAAATCATGAAATAATTTTGAATAAAAGATTTGCGGAAGTCTTAACAATACCGGGGACACAAAAAATTCATGCTGTAATTCCTCTTACAGAAAGCACGTTTTTGGCAAAACAGTTTTCTACATGCTTAGAGGTCGAAACACATAATCTTTTTAAAGGTGGAAGCATTATTTTGCAAAATATCGAGTCAGGGTTTGTCACTGTAGAATATGACAGTGCTTGGTGGCTGGCTTGTGTCTTGGGGAAAAATAATGAGAGCGGAGAACTGAAAGTAAGCTTTCTTCATCCACGAGGACCTGCCTCATCATTTTTTTACCCAACACCTCAAGATATTTTAATTATTAAACCAGAAAGTCTTATAAAAAAAGTTGAACCCAACACTGCTACTGGCAGAACTTACAATGTCAGCAAAAAAGAAATGTCAGATTCATCAGAAATTCTTAAAAGAAAGTTAAAAAAATAAATTTAAGGTATATAGTTAGTCTTAGTGTTTTCTGTCTAATTTTTATCAACGAAGTAGAAAAGTTTGTTTATTTCTTTTGCGAGTTTAAAATAAAATAATTTGTAGATAAAGCCTCTGGGTATTTTTTAAAACCTGTATCCATCTAACAAATTTATTTATTTTAATATCCAGTGCACTATTGGTGCTCCTAAAATATGTTTATTTTTTTAAATGCATGATTTTTAATGTACTTAATATTTTTGATATTTTTTTTGACATTGAACCCATCATTTCTCCATCATAAAATTTTGTGGATAATTAAGTAACACTTTGACCAAAATTATATATTTTTTTCAAAAAAATTAAAAATGGCCTTTTTGAATTTTTCATTTTTTTTTTTCAATTTTTTATTTTCAATTTTTTTTTTTGTTAAAATTATGTTGTGATATTTCATAAAAAAGAGCTTCAAAATGACTTTAAAATGAGCCATTTATTACTTTCCTAGTGTAAGTGGTTCTCGAGATATTGCTAGTTTTGTACATTCTTGTTAAGGTCAAAATGCTGACTTTTTTATTTTGAAAAATTAAAAAAAAAAACTACGAATCAAAAAAATCTAAAAATTTGCATTTTCAACTTTTATGGTAAGAAGAAAATATATACCAAAAATCATCAAAATTGGAATTGGTCGCGTAAAATTTTTGTGATTTTTTGGTTGATTTGATATGGAATGACCCATTGAACGTTTGTCAAAAGATACATTTTTAAAAGATGCAAAATTACATTATCTTTATTTGTGTGAAAAAAAGTCACTCGGCTGCATTTCTTATCAAGTAAAATAAAACAATATTGCTTGAGTTAACAACTGGAGATATTGACCAAACTTTTACAATAGAAGAGGTATACAGGGTGTTCCCAATTCGATGATCACCATGGGGATCTCCTAAACGGTAGGAGATACGAAAGGGTTTAAATTAGGACAAAGTTGCGCAAAAACCAAAAAAAAAGTTTACAGATTCCGGGTAGTTCCGGAGATAAGCGAAAAAAATCGAAATATTTATTTTTAGTTTTTATTTTTCTGCTCCCTTATTCTTAAAGCTGTCAAAAAACGCTTAAAACTTTCTACAGGCTCTTTTCTAAGATCTGCCTAATGAGAGGTCCGTTTTCGAGATTTGACATTTCAGTTTGACAGGAGCACTGTCAAGTTTATTTTTTCTTATGAACACATGCTTTTTTTCTCCTGCCGTTTGGTTCATAAAGGATGACAGATATTTTACAACCTCATTTTAACAAGTACCTGACGTTTTGAGTTAATTGACCATTATCAGCCCAAATCCAAATATTAAAAAACAAAGAAAAAAACGTAGTTTTAAAATATTAGGTAAAGTTATTTTATGTCAAAAAAACTGTCATTTTTAAAATATTAAAAAAGTAATGCAATCGGGTTTCCAAAATATCTTGAGTAAGTTAAAAGCTAAAATTTAATTTGGGCTGATGATGGTCAATAAACCCAAAACGTCAGGTGACTTGTCAAAATAAAGTTGCAAAATGTTATCTGTCAGACTTTATGAACCCAACGGCAAGAGAAAGAAAGGATTTGTCCATAAGAAAAAATGAACTTGACAGGGTTTCTGTGACACTGAAATGTCAAGTCCCGATAATGAACGTCTCACTAGGTAGATCTTAAAAGAGTGCTTGTAGAAAGTTCTAAGCGTTTTCTGACAGCTTTAAGAATAAGGGCGCAAAAAAATAAAAACTAAAAATGAAGATTTTGGTTTTGTCCGTCTATCTCCGGAACTATCCGGAATTTATAATTTTTTTTTAGTTTTGAGCAAAGCATCAAATTGAGCAACTTTGCCCTAATTTAAATTTTTTCGTATCTCCTACACCCTGTATACTTATTTTGGTAACGTATTTAATAATCAAATATAGAAAACGCTTTAAATCTTCACAATGTTTTTCTTAACAATTGGAGTAACACATTTATTTAAAAGCTATACGCGTTTAATGCCCGTGTGCACCACTTCCCCTTACTTCTTCCACTTGTTCAAGTGCCGCTTGAACTGAGGGTGACCCTTGAGATTTACTTGGTTTGCAAAGGTTCCGAATATGTTCCACTTGGAAAAAGTAAGGATATTATTGGCAACGTGGCAGTTATCTACATTTTTTTGTGTTTTTTGTGTGGGTATCATGATTATTACCTGTCAGCTGTCAAAAAAAACACGTAAAATTTGAGTTTGTTTTAAAAATATAAATTTTATTGATGATTTATGATTGTATGGAGGAAAAGGCAAATAAAACTACTATAATTGGTTAACTATAAAACCTGACTATTTATTTAGTATATGTTTTCACATCGTAATCAATACGTTTTGAAAAGATTGTCTTCTTTTTCTTTGATAGAGCATGTTCCCTGTTCCGACAAAGAGCGTGACATATGAAGAACAAGATGCTTGATTTTCGATACGTATTGAATACGATGTGAAAACATACTAACTATTACACCACCAGACCAACCCAACCCATTTTTCAGTTTCTTTACAACGAATTTGCAAAAAAAAGGTGAGTTATTCGCTTAGAGAAAAAAACATTTTTTTTTGGACATTCTAAACCTTTTGTGAAAGGTACCTTCATATCATTTTTTGAAAAATCCTTCTTGGTAGGTATTACATTAATTACAAAATCTAATTCTTCGTCATCCCAAAGAAGTTCCATTTTTAAGCACAGACGACTATTACAATCACAGAAATATTTTAAAGCAACGGAACAGTTTTATAATCTGATTAAATTAAGGCTTTTCTTTAAAAATATAATCAAAAAAATACCTCACATAACCTAAAAATGCGCTTAAGACGAAGTAATTCTACGGCTTATCTTAACTACAGCTTAAGTGCCACTTACATGATATTCCACACCCTTGCAAAACAAAACTAAAGCTTAAGCTCGGCTTACATGTCAAGCCGAACCCGTGCACACGGGCATAAGTCAACTATAAGGATATTTTTTAATATTTCGATTCTTTTCAAGACCGACTGTTAGCCAAAAACTAATAAACTTTTCATTATATTTTGGTTCCTTGACGATCCACAAAAAATTTTCGCCTTTCACTAGCAAACATCTTCCAGTTTGTTAAACATGAAAGACGTAAAAAATAAGATACTATTTTAGTAACAGAGTTCAACCACACAATTACTTTGTTTATACGGGTCTCTTAAAGTGCTATTATATAAGGACGATTAGAAAATGTTGTCGTATAAACATCTCTAAAACCGTTTTAAGTACTAAATCAAATTTATTTTAAAGAGATTTATGAAAGCATTTTATCGATTTAGAACCCATTCTAGGGTCGTTATAAACCCTTTAAAAAAGCTTTAGCGCATTTCGTCCAACCTAAAGAAATACTCAACCCTGGTTTTCCGAAAAATCTGTTGTTAACTAAGTTGTTTTATTTGTTATTTTTTAACTGACATATTTAATGACATTTAATAAAGGACGCATAAACCCTCGGAGAAATCGATTTTGTTTAAAACCGTCCTAAAATAAAAGCGCTTTTAGGTGCGTATAAACGTAGTAACTGATATTCTTAAGTAGTTTTTTTTGAAAGTCTAGGTTTATGGGTTGAGGGATCTTGTTAATGAAATGCCAACGTTTCGCAAAATTTATTTGATTCTTCAGGGCTCTAAAATTGAATGTACAATAAAAATAGTGTAGATTTAAAAAAAAAATTGTTAAAAAAATGTTATTATACAACCAGCAAAAGTTCAAAAAGTAAAACGTTAATTTTTTTTATTTTTTAGAATAAGTTTGAGAAGTTTTAAAATTGAATGTACAATAAAAATAGCGTAGATTTTAAAGAATTTTTGTTAAAAAAAAAATGTTACTATACAAGCAGCATAAGTTTCAAAAATAAAACGTTAAAATTTTGTACTTTTTAGTATAAGTTTGAGAAGACAAAAATAAACATAACAATAACCGCAATCCGATGTAAAAAATGTGAGACAAAAAAAAACAAACACAAAAAGTAAAAATAGACTTACATTCAAGACGGCCGTTCCATGTGTCTATTTTATTGCAGACGTCAAAAAAATCGACACATGGAACGGCCGTCTTGAATGTAAGTCTGTTTTTTACTTTTTGTATTTTTTTTTGTCTCACATTTTTGTCTCTCCAACTTATACTAAAAAGTACAAAATTTTAACGTTTTATTTTTTAAACTTTTGCTGGTTGTATAGTAACATTTTTTTTTTAAATTTTTTTTAAAATCCACGCTATTTTTATTGTATATTCAATTTTAAAACTTGACAAACTTATACTAAAAGATAAAAAAAATTAACTTTTTACTTTTTAAACTTTTTCTAATTGTATAATAACATTTTTTTTGTACATTCAATTTTGGAGAGCCAGAGACTACAGGCTATTTTGTATTAATTATTATTATTAATATTAAGAACGAAAAAATGCACATATCAGCAAAAAATGGCGAGGGTTATTTGCGATATATCATATTTCGAACGCTTGGGAAAGCACAGGATTTTTGTAACAAAAAACAATCTTAAAATAAGCCAACATAGGTTGGTCTACCAAGAAACCCAACGACCACCGATGATGTATATTAGTTTTTTCTATCTCCCTTAGAAATACCCAAAACTTTTTTATTTAAATATTTTGCTTTAAAAAATAATTTTTGTTAATAATTTTTTTTTACCATACTATTTTTTTAATTTAAAGAAAAGCTTCCACAACGTATCCTTTAGGGATACTATATGAAGAATTACCACTTTATTTTTTAGTAATAAAAAGGGGTTGTTTTAGAAAGGTAAGTATTTATTAAAAGAAACTATAAAAAATATTTTTAATCCAATAGTTTAAACCGGATTGTATATATGATACGTATTTAACTTTTTACCCAACAATTCGATATTTTGAAACAATAGCTATGGATTTAACGGCAATATATTTATATTTTAGTTTTAAATTTGCGGTAATAAAGAACAATTTATTACGGTTTATTATATTTATATAAATACAATCTATTTATTTTGATTTGAAACGCTTTCAACGCCGATTGACATCTTATTCCGCCGGACTTATCAAAATAAAACCTTCCTTATACGAGGAGGCTCCCCCGGGACAAACTGTCTTTATCTAAGTTTCTTGTAACAGTAAAGCCAACAGTTTATCTAATTTAGCAGGGGAAAGCTTTTTGACACTGGTAATAGACTGGATAGTGTAGTAGATAGGCGGCTTTTTCGCTTGTGGGACCTGATTTTTGAATTTGAATTCAGTCAGTATACGTAAAGAGAAAACATAGGGGTATATCTATCTAAAAAATATACAGGGTGTTCATTTTAAAAAGTCCCACCCACGATTTACGTATTTACAGACTGATTTTAGAAAAACTGTCGAAAACTTGTTTTGACACTTTTTATTAAGGGTATCGTAAATGCCTTTACAACCGTATAAAAATTTTAAAAATGTATTGATTTATTTTTGAGATATACAGGTAAATTTAACACCTGGTAGAAATGTAATCTAGAAGAAAAATATATGTACTATTAACAAAAACAAAGTCGACGTATCCCGAGATTTCTCAAAAAATAAAAGATTATTTTGAAGTGAATGTCTCAAAAACGAATCGATAGATTTCTGACATTTTTACACGATTGTAATGACATTTAAAAGACCTTAAAAACAAGATATCATTGGACCCACTTTACTTTCTCTATACAAAATATAGGGGTAAAGTGTACCCCTCGAAGGAGGTGCTTGCTACAAAAATTTTAAAATACGTGAATCTTGGGTGGGACTTTTTAAAATGAACAGCCTGTATAGTTCATCTTTTATATATTTTTTTCTTAAATATGGTGGTTGTACACAATATCAACAGTATTATAGAAATCTTGAATTTCATAAATTATATAAAATTGTTTTAAACCAGTAACAAATAAAAATTATTGTTTACACTAGAATGGAGAGTTTATTTGCACATGTTTATATGCTTTATAAATATTTTAAATTATTTTTTTGTTAAAAAAAATAATAAACGAAATATTCAAATGTACCTAATGTCGACACTCTTAAAAATGAAGAGGTTCTAAAATCGACATAACATTAAACAAGTTAGCGACACAATTCGTTTTAAAAAACCAAAATTTTCTTTAACACATAATTATCTACGAATAATAAAAAAATTGTTTTTTAAACTTGTAGGTACGGTTTGCATCTATTAAGTAATTAGCCGGCCTCCGTAGCGCAGTAGGTGTTTGTCTTTAACTTGGCAAAAAAAAACTTGGATAAAACTGGGCATTGATGCTATAATGGATGGCAAGTTCCAGTATAAAAAAATATAAATATATAAATAAATATATAAATACTACCTGTTAAAAAAATGTTCAGTACCTAAATAATCTAATTTTATTTTTCAACAGTTTTTTTAAACTTAGAAAAGTACGAAAAATATACCTGCTGTGGAAAATTTAACAAAAAATAAAGATAAGACTCCAAATAGTGTAGCATTTTTGTCATGGCTCCTAAAAAAGAAGGATGTACTTATTATCGACACAAACTTCGACACAGTTTGATTTCGAACGTGCTGAATTCTATCAACTAAAATTGCACTATCGGTTAGAACTGTTCGGATTTTTTCTATATTTTTAGAAAACTATAGCGTAATATAGTTTTGGTTGCAACCATACCACAAAATATAATATCGACAAACAAATGAACAAAATATCGACATACAAATGAACGTGTTACCAGAGTATAACAAACCATGTTATACTCTGGTTTTACCGAAAACTGTTTATTTTTTTAAATAACTTAAAAACTACAAAAAAAAGAATGTCTCGGTAATAGGGCGATGGTTAAAGCTACCCTTTGAACTTTTTATAAATTAAATATTTAAACAAGAATATACTTGCAAATAATTTTTACAGGACCTATTGAAAAAACCTCTGCCCGACAATAATGCCGATGTTTTGTTCATGGACAAGATAACCAGACCTGAACATAATACCAACACTCTACTTTTTTAATAAAAATATTAAAAATATATACTATACTTGCTTTGTTAAAATTTAGTCTTTTATCCTAACAAGAAGAAACAATTTTCCTTTAAGTAAGCATAAAACTATGGTAGTAATATTGGCTCAAAATATAGCACTACAAAAAAGTCACCATGAGAATATTTTGACAATTGATGAAGTTTGCCGCGCTTTTTTTGGTAATCGTAGTGGGAGTGTATTTTTAACAATTTTGGTAACTTGTTTAAAAAGAATGAGCGTATTTTACAAAATTTATGTAATTTAACTGGAGACAACCAATCCCTTATTATTTCGGAAAAACCGTAAAACTGTCGATATTATGGACACTGCCGGCATTATGTACCACCACCCTATGTAATTTTTGCTAACTTGCTTTTAGATTTTGATTTAGCGTGACGTCATAGTACAACTTCACACAGTTTACAAGTGATTTGTTTCGACTTTAACTTCAACCAATATAAGAAATTGAAACTTTCAAACATTTTTTTTCCACTTTTTTTAATCAACAATATTGTTTATGTATGGACTAAACAAATTTAAAATTAATGTGTTTGATCTCCTGAAGGGGTAAAGGAAGTATGCAGATCCGAGATAAAAATGACGGTAGTCGCCTGACATCACAGTTTTGTGTTTCGGGTCGTTTATTCTTACAGCAAAAAATACCAAATCATTATTTTTGTGATAAAAAATTGTCCGGGACGGGCGGATTGTTATTATTTTGTGACGTTATTCTAGTGCGGATCGTCAGAAAATTATAACAATTTGTGGGGCAGGGTGGGGGATAGAAAATAGTCCCAAATGACATCACTTATGGATTTTTTAACTTTTGTTCTTTCCCATCCTTAATGCAGGGGCGCTTACAACTTTTTTTTTGAAAGGAGGACGGTTTAGTAGGTTAGTGTGTTAAGAAAAAAAATTAATAAGATGCAGTATAGGTATATCTAGTCTCAATTCCAGATTAGAACTATAATTTCACAAAGAGGATCAATTGCTATTTTGGTGAATATAGTTTTAAAGACCTTTTTTTACTTTGTATTGTACTATTCACAAAAAAAGGTTTGTCTTTTTCTGCTTTTTTTATAAATTATAGATTTTGGTGGTGTTTTTGAATAAAAATGTCGCTATTTGATCACTTTTTAACTTGCCCTCTCTCTAAATGGTCTAGATTTACTGGATCTAACAAAAAATAACCTACTATTTATTTTGGCACCAAAGCTTATGGCGAAGCTCGAAATAATAGTTGTATATAGTCAGTGGGTGAGGAATTCTCCTCGAAAAAGAAAAATTTCCCAAATGAATCCAGATTCCCCCGAGTATATGGACGTAACATAATGAAAAGCCGTCAACCGCGTTCTTGTTTTTGGCTTTTGTGTGTTTGTGTTTCTTTGGGCCTTTAGCCAACCTCAATTTGGCAGCCTATAACGAAATATAACGAGATTTCGTGTTATGAACCCATATAATATAAAAGTTTGTGGAATTGCTACATTGTTTTTCTGCTTTATTTAGGAAAGTTTGGAAAGCTTTTTCGAGGAAAAACGATTCTTGTGGCTATAATAAAAGCAATATCTGACTGTTGCCAGGCTAAAAGTTTTACATATTTGATAAGCTTTGCACGTAGCTTATCCAAAATTCAAGGGATATCTTAAGTTCTTTATATATATATATATGTATATACATTTCATGCTTTATAAAATTGATAACCTTGTTGTTGAACCTTCTTGTACTATATACAATTTAAAACTTCCCACTCAAGATTTATCGAAACTAGAATTTTTTTAAAGCAAAAGCACGACAATTATTGGTTTATTGAGGGGGACACATTTTGGTATTACATTATGTATACACATTATGTATTGGCGAGATCAACCCTCTGCGTGTGACACCTCTTTTTAAGGGTTCCTTAATTCTCTAAATGTTCATAGAATTTTTTTTAATCGGTTCAGTTGTTTACACATTATTGATAAAAAGTCCTTTCATACAATAAAAACTAAAATACGCAGACCAATCGTTTACTTTTTTTACTCAAGTTAACCTTTTTTATCAAAATTATATTTTGACACATTGACAATGTTATTAAAAAACAACCCCCTTTAATAGTAATTTACGTTACAAGGCCGGGAAATGCTCTATTAAGGTACAAGTCTAGATGTTTACGGACAAGGCGACGAAGGAGAGTTCCTTAATGATATTTCACGGCCGTGTATTGTACGTTTTATTTCATACTGTAACCCACATAACAATTAAACATTCCTGTAATGTAATAGTCATATACTTAGAGAACAAAGAATGTGATGGACAGATGTGACAGAAACGTGACGTGAATGACTATAATACGACCAGAACATTTTTTTAAAAGAATTATAGTAAAATACCTGGAAACTGACTATAATTGCATGTATATGATTTTGTGATTCAAAACATGTCCAGATGGCAACGAGATGGATATTCTAAGATATGCATTGGTCTTCCACTAAAGTGCAATTACGGAACAGCCTATGGATATAGGTATATCAGTGTGTCACCATCATTGAGATTAGTTATCAAAAGATTACCTGAATAACTTTTTGCTGTCTTATATGTATAATAATATTACCTGCTACATAGAGAACATATTGATTCTAGTGCCGTCTATTTACAATAGATGACATTAAACTAAATTATAATTATAAATCATGTAAATCGCGTTCTTTTCACAAGATAGTAATATTTTCAGCAAACATGCCAAAATACTGACAAAAACATTCTTTTTGGGAATATTCATAAAAATAACTTGATTATCATGGGCGTATTATTATCTTATTACCGAAGACATATAACTATCACAAAGTGTTAAAGAATATTCAACAACAAATAGGTCTGCAACATTCCTCTCATATTCGCAATAGAATATTTCATAAATCACTTTGAGGGAATATTCCTATACGTGAATATTCCTCCAATGTTATGTGGGAAGTGGGAAATCCATTATTTTCTTCTTATTTTTTCAGTTACTTTACCGGACCAGCGGACTGAAACCGATAACGTAATGAAGTATATTATACAATACAGTTTTTTGAATTGATCTCGGATAGCTCGGGAGCGGTTTTTGAGCGTAGATTCAAATCGCTATTTGTTAAGATACTCTGTGATATCAACCTGCTCACCTTTATAATGCGCAGCCGCGGCGTTGCATAAAATTCACAAAAAACAAATAAACTTTTGTGGTTAGAAATTATTATTAGAAACTTGTGCAAAATTGCAAAAAACATTAGAAAAAATACAGTGTAGTGCCTATTAGCGCATAGCTGCACACACGTGTGATGACTGACGACCAGTTCAACACCTTCTTAACTAAAAAGCCAATGAACTTATTTCAAGATGGCCGCCTAGGTTGGGTGATATGATTTACAGTAGAATAAATAAAAATGCTAACAGTGGAAAATTTAATTTTTTAAAATATATTTATATACTTCGTATACATACCTTTATGTATTTTTATGTTTTAGCTCACACAAAGTGAACATACATACTTAATAAGTGGTGTATAAGTGGTGTATAAGTAGTTATTTTTAATGGGATATCAAGAACATCTGCAGTAGCGATATAAAATTTGGTTGAACACTCAATTCAATTTTTTCTGAAGTACATTTCACAAACCTTAAAATAAAAAATATAAAATGAACATATTATATTTTAAAATCATAAGAAATAATTTAGAACATGTATAAATATATCTACATTGAGGTCTAGGTGTTTGTCTGACCCGCAAAACTTTTAAATCATCACCATCCATAAACTATTCCAAGGACTATCTTAGCACTGGCATTTATTAAGAGTGATCACCGATATGGATTTTCCTCTTGGCCTGTATGGTTTATTGATGCTCGATTTCTAAGCCTTACAACTTGAAATGTTGTTCTGAAACACATGCGTTTTTACTGTAATTTATTCTAGGTTACCAACTTTATTATCATAAATTAAAAAAACATTTTCACCAATTTCATATCGTTTTTTGTTTGGAAACGAAAATCAGACAATTAATACTCTACCCTACAAAAACGCGGCTAAAAAAATGGTCTAATAAACCTGAGTATAACTAGACATTAAACAAAACATAACAAAAAGGAAAAAAAACAGTAGGTAATGACTACAAGCTATAAAACGAATAAATTGTTGCAAATCTTACCCTGGAATTCTTCGTGATTGCAAAATTCTTTCTTCTTATAGCATACACCAATTTTTTGGATAAATTGGCGTCTGATGGGAAGTCAAAAACGGAAACCTTTGACTCCCCATCGTAATTCCTGCGACACTTTGGCACGCAGCACCTCAACTGCAGAATGCTTTTACTAGTTTGTTATCTTTTTTAACAATTTATAAACCACTTTTCACAATTTACTGGAAAAACCATAGAAAGTTAATAACACATCAAAACAAATCAAGTGAAAACGTCAGCCAAACTTCGACGCCATATTAATGACGTCAAATTTAATCGAGTGCAGTGGCTTTCTACTTATCAAGCAGAATAGTGATAAAACAACTCATGAGAGGCAGATGTATAGGTTTGTCCTTTATTTATTTGTAGAGTCGATTTTATTAATATTCTTAACATTTTTTAATAAGCACCAGTTTATAAACTATAAACGCTTCAACGTTCCGCTGGTAGCCCTCTTTAAATTTTTTAGGCAGCAATCGACGTGACTCTTGAAGCAGTTTCTATTATTTCTTTCGGATTTTTGTAAGCAAAACTTTTAAACAAAGAACCCAGCACAAATTACATTGGGAATGGTTTTCGGCTAAATGTCATATTTTTTTTATATGTTGTAGTACTCGATCAACAAAGCACAAAAATAAAAAAAAAAACGAGATAGAGAGCAGGATTACTTTCTGAGATATGGAGCTTTAAAGTTGACGTGTTTTAAGGCTTTATTTTTGGACATGGTCCAAGTTTTTTCCCACAACTTTGTCGTTTACCGCCAAAATAAAATGATTCGTTGCTCTATTTGTCCTGAATAAAAACACCCTTTCCATCCATGTAAAAATATTTGTCTAAGGGTTCTTTGGTACCACCAGAAAAGTCACTGATTTGTAAATTTTAAAAACGAAAGAAAAAGCATTATTTTTATTAACATATGTAAAAACTATTAGAATCTGGCCGTTTTTTTTAAAGAAAATAAAAATTGTAATTTTTTTAAAAATGGTCTTTTTCTTTCTTTTTTAAAACTAACAAAACAGTGACTTTTCAGGTGGTACCAAAAAAACCATACAAAAATTTTTTATATGGGTGGAAGGGTTGTTTCATTTCAGACAAATAGAGAATCGAATTATTTTATTTTGGCGGTAATTAACATAGTTGTGGACAAAAATTTCTAAAAATATAGCCTAAAAACACGTCAACTTTAAAGCTCCATATCTCAGAAAGTAATCCTGCTCCCTATCTGGTTTTTTTTATTTTTGTGCTTTGTTGATCGAGTACTATGGAAAGCCATTTCCAATGTAATTTGTGCAGGGTTCTTTAAGAGAGATTTTTTAGAATTGTCAAAACTGACAAAAAAAAACAAAAACTAAAAGCTATCAATAAGAAGTCATGGCCAACTCGGGACCGGAAAAGGAACAAGGGACCGGAAAATTGAACAAAAAGGTCCTTTCTTAAGAGTGGAAATATTTCGAAAAATCGTATGGAAATTGGTTATTCTCTGGTCGTTTGAAAAAAATATTACAATGTTTAAATATTTTCTAAACCGCAATTTATCCATAATTCTATAAATTATATTTATGTAGTATATCGAAAACAAACTTTTTTTTATGAATGAAGCATTGAGTAAATGTGTAAATGTTGCATGTTGGTCGTCGCGGAATCATGTAAATATAACATTAAATCATTGCGTGTTATTATTGTGTTATCGACTAGATTTATCCGTGTTAAATACTGTACGCATATGCTATTCTATCAACAATGCCACTAAGCTGTTGAAATGTGGCAATTTTATACATACCAGTAGTATTGTATGTTTACAATTGTAATTTCATTCAACTGTAATCTACCTCGACGGTTATAATCATAATTATAACTAATTCACATGTGTGCTTGTGTTTAATCTTGTAACATGAACATGGTCTTTCGTTTTGTTTTTACATCGCTGCATTTTGGAACAATATACGTACCCAGTAGCCCAAACAAAAGCTTAAGAGTAGAGATTCCTTTTTTTTTCTGTCAGTGATCTTAGCTCAGGAAATGTCGAATCATGTCTTCTTCTTCTTCTTCCTTCTTGACTTTAGGCGAATGGCCTGTTTATTCTTCGTCAACTTGCCTATTGCTCTCCATTTAGGTTGTCGCTCCACCTCTTTCGAGAACGCCCTACTCTCCTGCGCCCCCGTGGTGACTGATCATGAGCAATGTTAACTATTCTCCTGTCGTCCATCCTATTTATGTGCTCATTCCACTCTTTTTTTCTGTTTGATACCCAGTCATTAATGTCTTCTAATCCACATATCTTTCTTATACTTTCACTTCTTTCCCTGTTTAAGTGTTTTACCAGAAATTCTGCGAAGTTCTTTAATTTCGGTTGTTTCTAATAGTCGTTTAGTTTTCGATGTTTCTGGTCTAGTTTCTGGCGTATATGATATAATGGGTCTTACTGTTGTTTTATAGATTCTAGTCTTGGTCTCAATTCCTATGTTTTTATTGCACCATATTATACTATTCAAACACCCTGCTATTCTTGTTGCTTTCGTTGTTTGTTCCCTTACTTCTGCCTCAACATCGCCAAAGCCCGCAAGTTCCACGCTGAGATACTTAAATTTAATTTCCTCCTGAATAACTTCCCCAGTTTACATCTCAATGGTGTTTTTGATGTTGTCATACAATTTGTTTTCGTGGGAGATATTATCATGTTAAGAGATTTAGCTGTACGGTTGAATGAATATAGGAGTCTCTGTAAGTCGTCTTCGTTCTCTGCCAGCACGGCGTCGTTGGCATAGTGGGCTTAATAAATCCCCTTGACGAATAACACTATCGGTATTGGTTTGGTGAGTTCTCCGTCTAACTTTGCCTGTATTTGGTTTGTTACATATATGTTCTTTATAATTTTTATCAGGTTTTGTGGGATTTATCTGTTGTAAAGAAGATGTGAAACATCTTTCAGTTGGACGCGGTCGAAGGCTTTGGTAAGGTCGATAAAACATATGTAGGCTGGCTTATTGTATTCGAACGACTTTTCTGTTACTTGTCTTATGACAAAAACGGCACCCGTGCAAGACCTTCCAGACCTAAATCCCTTCTGTTCATCTGCCAGCGAGGTAAGCCTGTTAATTTTGGTCGTTATTACTTTTGTTGTCAATTTCAATGTGGTGCTCAAGAGGTTTATTCCTCCGTAGTTCGAAGGTATTTTCTTATCCCCCTTTTTGAACATAAGGATAGTGGTGCCATTCATCTGGGATTTTGGATTGATAAAGAATCTTTCTGGTTAGGGTTGTCAATTCTTGTCTGAGTTTTTGTCCGCCGTATTTGAGCAGTTCATTCGTTATTCCTGTAGAATCATGTGATATTCGTCATTTTTAGAGTCAAATAAACATCAGAATTGGCTGAACTTTGAATGGAAGGCACATTTTGTAAAAACTGAAATTCACCAACTTGGTGACTTCGATTCCATCAGTTTGGTGAAATGGTGGA
The DNA here is from genome assembly GCA_963921995.1 of Oxystoma pomonae. Taxonomy (NCBI): domain Eukaryota; kingdom Metazoa; phylum Arthropoda; class Insecta; order Coleoptera; family Brentidae; genus Oxystoma; species Oxystoma pomonae. Next base: position 83,220,724 of record OY998166.1, on the reverse strand, counting down.
GTGACGTCAGCACCGATGGATGTTAAATGTTCCACCAAAAAAAAACCAGGAAACGCAATTGACAGACCACAGACTGACTAACATAACCACAGTCTTTTTAGAAGCTGATTTTTTTATTTAGAAATAAACGACATGGATTGTGGGATTTCAAGTCCATTAAATCATATTTGGCTATGGTGCTGACTACATCGCCCTCAATGTTAGCATGTCTTTTTCGTCGCAAAGTTAAAATTAAATCCAATGCCTCATCACTAGAGAAACTAGTTTCTTGAGAAAGTTTCATGACCATTTGTGCAGCCACTCCTTTTAATTTATGTTCCATCCCTTATCACAAAAATAAATAAACCCTCTTGATCAAAAAACAAAAAAACTCAGCTGGTAGTTTTTGAGGTTACATCATCCATCAAACCTATCCACCAACCTTTGGAGTCGGTGAAATTTAAAAACTATATCTGTGGACAACATCGGTGGATTAAAAAACTCGCCCGTACCTTCCAGTCAAAGTTCAGCCGTCAGTGATCTTAGCTCACGAATTGTCGAAGTGACATTCGAAATGGGTCATGTGATTCCATACTTGTTGGTGTGAAATAAAGATCAGAATTCGCTGAACCTTGAATGAAAAGCATATTTTCTAAAAACTAACTTTTACTATTTCTAGACAGTTAGTAAAATCGTGTTTTGATGAAGGTATAAAAAAAGCCATTGTTTTGTAATTTGCAGACATCGCCTAAAATGATTTTTCACTCAATTTTAACAATTTTTAATTATACTCCGAACGTGCAAAATGCTAAGCTAGACGATTCGTCAGTTATTAATCGGATCGTTCGTATATCACTTTCAAATTTTCAATCAGCGATAGGACAAGCTCAATAGCATTGTAAATAATGTCATAAAATTAATATCCGGAAACAAGAGAAGCGAATGTCAATATCGAGTGTCATACGGATCGGATAACTGCAATGATCGGCTGGAATTTCATTGCTGCTACTTTCACGACACAATTTTACCAGCTGCTACAGTTTGACAAGCATTTTAAATCAACTTTGATTGTCGTTATTGGATTTTTCTTTTAAATTGGATTAATGAGCCACAAGTGTCATCATGATCCCGTGTTATGTTTGTAATTTTATAAAGAAAATGTTTCAGTATAGGTTTATACACAGAAATTTTTAACTTGGGGCCTATTTAGCCAAACAATCTTGCTAAAACAACAAAATGTTTTGCTAGAACTCCAATACTTACAATAAAAATGTTTTAGGAACAATAGCAAAAAAAATATAAAATTAACATTTTAACAAAAATTTTGTTGTTCGATCCAAATTTTTGTGACATTTTTTAGAAAAAGTAGTCTTTTAATTTGACAACTTTTGTTCCGACCCCCCCCCCCAGATATTCGCTGTAATTGGCACAAACGTAAAACCTGAAACTAGATACCAACGGGGAGGAGAGGTATTTCCTACGCTGACCTTTGCTCCATTGTTGCTATGGAAAATTTTGTACTACATAGTTCTCGTTTTTTTTTGTTCCCTCAGTAAACGCACAATGTTAAATTCTTATTTTTGTTTATATTATTATTTCTTCTTAAATTATTTAAGAACTTCATTCTAAAATTATTATTAATACTATAAGTTTACTAATAGTTCCTAAAATTTCCTGTAAAATACTAAAATGTGTATCAATTTGTTTCATTGTAGTGATCATGGAATCACCCTTCTACATCAGAATAATATTTCAACCCCTTTTACACGAAAACACCATTATGTAGACTAAACTAAACATATTCATGCAAACGTTTTTGTTGTCTTTGCGGTAGTCATCAATCAAATATCAATGGGGAGAAATATTAACCCTGATGCTGACCCTTTAGTGCAATCTTTTTCGCATTGCATTCATTTAAATCTCATCGCTTACATTGTTTATACGTGCCTTTTAAAGCGCTCTTATATAATGATAAGGACGGTTCGAAAATGTTCTCGTAGACACCATTAAAAACGTCTAAAGTACTAAACAGACCTTATTTTAAAGCGATTTATGAAAGCGATTTATCCCCTATAAGAGTAGATTCTTTTTTTTTGTCAGTGACCTTAGCTCACGAAGTGTCGAAGTAACGTTCAAAACGGGTCGTGTGATAACCATACTTTTTGGAGTCAGAATTGACTGAACTTTGAATGGAAGGCACATTTTGTAAAAACTAAGAAACGGCTCGGAGCACTTTTTTTTTGTCGAAGAAGATAAAATTTATTTCTAAGGCCACCAATTCTAAACATTCAAACATTTGAATCGGTGGCCTTAAAAATAAACTTTAGTTGATTCGGCTCCGAGCCGTGTCTTATTTTTTACAAAATGTGCCTTCCAGTCAAAAATTAGCCAACCCAATTAGCATTTGGACGTCGTTTCGACGTTGGCGCAGACAACCTGACGTCAGGAAGCTACGTCAGATCGACCGCACACCGACTTAGATTTATACCAAAATGGGGAATACAAATCTGGGTTGTACCAACGTCGCCATACGTGGTTTCCATAGAGAAAATACAGAAATTTGTACTAAAAACTAAGTCGTGCTTAGTGCAAATAGCTCAAGGCCTGGACGACAAACTTAATATTTTTAATATTTTTGTCTAAATTTTAGGAAACCCCTACGCCGTCAGTGTTTCATGTCAAAATTATTACATACCACATGAGAACATTGAGACTTGTAACTTGTGCGAGCTTGAAAACCAGGCTGAACACCAAAAATTGCCAACGCACTTCACTTTAGGGCTGAATATACACGATCGCCACAAATATTCTCACTTTTTTAATAAAAAATAAGATTTTATTGAAAAAAAACTTCACCATATTTTATTGCAAAGTTCATGGGATTTTATGATATTTCACATTTCCTATCGGCTTTATTATTTATCCATAACTACCGCAAGGAAAAGATGGCTACTTCAGAGAATTCCAATAAACTTGCCCGATTTCTACTAAAACTACCCCTAGTGAATTTTTGTTTACTTAATCGGTCACCTGTTCTGGCGAAACGTTAGTTTCATCTACAGTGACGCCACTGCAAGATCCTAGAGGTCGCCAGCCGTGTAAGTTTGACTCGATCTGGTGGGTCTGACCTCTGGTGGTGTTTGGTTAACTTATCTGTTTAGGGAACTTTGCTTCCAAAAAAGATTCCTCCACTACGTCTGTCCGACATCGGACCAAGACCAAGAAAGGTGGCAGCAATGAGTTTTAACGGAATGCCAAAAATTCTATGCTGCAACATTTTGCGCCTTTTTCAACTGCCTTTCATTTTTATTTCCGTTTTATGTTTTGCAATCACGTTTATATAAGACGCTAAGTGATCGACATAAGTGATACACCACACTCAAAGGTTTGTGGTAAACTACTTTAAGGCTTTGTTAAGGTAAGTTTCAAGTTGAGCTTTCTACCCATGCTGACTGGATAAACGTGATTTTTGTGCGAGCAATTTGATTCTTTTCTTGTAGAACGTGGTAGAAAATTTTAATTTCTTTGGCATTATTAGTTATAACACAAAAATGTACCGCACGCACGAAAATACAAAAAGGAAGTCTAATTTTCACTACTTTGGGTTGGATTCCAAACACTAACATTGAAAAACCGTCAGGTCTAGGTCAAATATCATCACTACATACATTGGGTACATTTTTGCATTCCGGACGTGGGACGAACGTCGTAGTTTTTACTGATTGCAACGTTGGCAGCACAGCCGTTGCACCGTCGTCAGAAAACTTTACTAACACAAGTAACACAAGTTCAGACGTCGGGCTAACGTTTTAATCTGTACTACATGCCAACGTTCTCCTTAATGACGTCGAAGCGTTGTCGGGAATCTGCACTAGACTACACACAACGGCTCCAAACGTTATACATATACGTCTATACAAGCTAAGACGTTGTAACAACGAAAGATAAAGTATAATCCTTTTAAACCACTAAAGTCGTTAACTGACTTTATTTTATACTCCCTCTGACGTTAGAAGTCGTACAAAACTAGTCGGAAGACGGAAAAATGCTATTTGGGAAGTCTGATGTTAATTTAACTAGAAAAAGTATGGATCACATGACCCGTTTTGAACGTTACTTCGACACTTCGTGAGCTATCTGGTGTTATTTTATTTGCTTTTTGTTTTAATAATGAAATTATAAGGCATTTTTAGTAATAATTAAATTAATAAATGTTATTTAAAATTTTTGGGAACCCTAGGGTTAGATCGTCAGATTAGCGGGTTGGTAGTACGATCAGCTGCTGGAAAACGCTTTTAATGAAGGACCCAACCCTTGGACAAAGCTATTTTATTTAAAACCGTCGTTATATAAAGCTAGTTTTAAGCGCGTATAAACGTACCTACTGTTCACTTGGGTAAATTTGATTTTTAGAATTTTGATGCCGTAAAAAGAAAAAGGACAAAAGAGATTCAAAAACAATAAAGTTCTTCACACATCATATAATTTATGTACGGTACAATGGATGTAATTAGCATCCTTTCTTGCATATAAGTTATAAACACGCCAAACATTGGGGGAATTCGAACCTATTTCAGGATATAAATTCTTCTTTTTTTTTTATAAAAGATCGTTATTGCAGCTCAGTTGGTAGAGCTGGTATTCTAGAGGTCTCGGGTTCAAATTCTGGTCGAGGAAACGCTTTTTTCCGATTTTGCCCTCTCGATAATATTATCGTTTGTGGTCGAAATGCGAGTCTCTTTATATTTTATGTAGAAATAAACCCCAAAGTAATTTTTGCAAGTCAGAATATACTTCGTGCAGCCAACACAAAATTGCATTTTCACATTATTTTCAGTTCATATTACAGTCGAGGCAAATTTAAAAATTTTAAATAAACCAATTTTCACGCTGTAACTAGAAACGATATTACGAGGCTGTATGAAAACCGCAAAATGTCAGAAACTGCCCTTCCTATCTTGTATGGAGAATATTTATATTTTTAGAGAAAATTGGGGTAACAGAAAATATTTAAAGATAGAGAATACAGGGCTTTATTGTGTCTTATGTGTGATTCCTAAGTTGGGACTTTTTTTGAAACTGAAGGCTTTAAAGTAACCAGATTTTGTTTTTTAAAATAAAATAAGGAAAAGTTACGTTTTGGAAATTTTTCTCAATTGAAAAGGTTTCTTTAGAATATTTATATTTTCAGAGAAAATTGGGGTAACAGAAAATATTTAAAGACAGAATACAGGGTTTCATGAACATTTAATCATATACAGGGTGATATGTAAGTTGGGACTATTTTTTTAAACTGAAGGCTCTTGAGTTGAGGTAAACAGATTTTGTTATTTAAAATAAAGAACAAACTTAGCTTTTTGCAATTTTTTTTTGGATTTTTATGAATCATAAATGTATCCTAATAGGGTCCTATCGGTCATAACAAAAATGGTTCACATTAGTATCATCTCAACAAGCACCACATTTATTTGAGGCGTCTCACCGAAAAACAGGACTATTCAGATATTAGGGACGGACTTTAAATCGCTTAAACTGTTACTGGAATAGCGGCACTGCGATCGCAGTTATTGGAAGTTTTCTTTTTTATTTGTTTTTTTTTTACTTATTTTTCGATAAACTATCCATCTTTTTACAAAAACATTACCAAAATAAAACAAATTTCACTGGTTTTTAAAACCTTCAAAATTAAAATCCGTAAATACAGGGTGATTCAAAATTCCCTAGAAAGACTTTAACTGTAGGTAGAATTAGTTGTTCTGGACAAGAATAAATAAACTCTTTCGTTTCAGAGATATTTGCATTTAAAAATTGTTAATATTTTAGTAGAAACATCAATTTTCGAAAACAAAACTTTGACAATTTCAAAATGCTTGAAAAATCACTAAAACATATCGTTGTCAGCACAGGTAGACTTGCTTGGTAATAGTTATTTACATGCCAAGGGATGAAAATGCAGCATTTCTTCCCGCGGATGGTTTGAAGTCCGAGGCGTAGCGGAGGGCATTGAAATCCAAAGGAGGAAATGCATTTTACTCTAGAAGCATGTATATTTAATTTTTTGTACTGCCTTTTGTAATAATTTAAAAAATTAAAACAATAGTTTTTATTCTGTCACTAAGACCTGCCAAAAGAAGCTGTCCGAATCAAACGTTATTTAAAACTAAAATCTACCACCTGAACTTGAATTTATCCAATGGAACTCGGCTGCGGTAGAGGGAGAAAAAAAAGAAATCAAAAATATATATCATTTAATATAACTTTAATGTGGTCAGGAGGAAATTTTTTTTCCTTCCTGTCTCCGGCAAAGCGCCATTTTCTTTCCTATTTTTCGGGTCGAAAATGCTGCTTTCGAAGGAGGTAGTAGAAATAGTAGTTTTAACAACTAGTGCCTAAAATAGTGCTTTTTTTTACAAGCGTTGGTTTAAATAACGAGCGCAGCGAGGTATTTAAAAACGCGAGTAAAAAAGAGTACTTTTAAAAATCTCGAACGAAGAGCAATTCTCGCAACACACAATCTTTACACTATAAATCAAGGCGGCTGGTAAATGAAATAACTATGGTTTCCATAGCGATTTTCCTTTTTACTCGGTGACGTTCATTCTTGCGACATTTTAATCTTTGACATTTTGATCCTTGGTGAAAACTGGCAAAAATGGCTTAATTTTTAGGCAACAATAATTAGATTTTTTCAATATTATTATATACCGCTATTTCTCTTTAATTTTCGGTAAAAAACAGACATAAATATTTTTTTGCACCCGTGATTAAAAAAGAAAGTTTTTTTGCATCGGTGGGTAAAAAACAGACATAAATATTTTTTTGCACCCGTGATTAAAAAAGAAAGTTTTTTTGCATCGGTGGGTAAAAAACAGACAAAAATATTTTTTTGCACCCGTGACTAAAAAAGAAAGTTTTTTTTGCAAAAAAATATGAAATTTAAACAAAATAATCACGTAACTTTTTTTCTTAGATTAATTATATCTAACCGCTCAGTCATCATTTTACTTTTTTAGATGTAAATAAATTAAGTTTTTAAGTTATATCAAACTAAGGACGGGCTGTATCCGATTTTAAAACATCCACAAATAAAGTCAGGCCGTAACAGTTTACGCACGCGTATCTGTCAACAGTGTCAAAGTACTGCCCGGCTATAACAGTGCCTGGCTAAAAAAATTTCCAATAAGTCCCTATTGCTAAATTGTTGTTGTAAACTAGATATTCTTGTGGCTAACAAAAATGTCGCTTGGTCGGGACCAGACACATTATTCCGAGCACCTAATTAGAAATTAACAGGGGCGTACTTTAACATAATAACATAATAAAAAATACGCAACTTTTTTTTGAGCAATACTAAAACTATTTTTCAAGTTCTACGTATCCCTATCGCTCCGGAAACATATTGTTTGCAATATCTTGAATAAATTTTAAGAGGCATTTGTTTAAGTGTCAATTAATGATCTGGGTCGACACAGGGCCTACTGTAGGTCCTGGTCGACATTTTAAAATAGGCCAGGGACTTTGACATGGACAAGCTCAGTCAAAGTTGTGATGTGTGGGAGTGAAAATATACAATATACCTTTTGACATAAATATTTAATGTTCTTAGAAGAAATAGTTAGTCTTTTGTAAGCTAAGCAGTACATTCTGCACCCGATAGAAACAAGTCTTCTTTCAAATATCTCATAAAATACTGTTGGAACAATTCTTTTCAAGGAGCCCCTTTGCTGAAAGATACTCCGGTCCCAATTTGATGTCCAGTATCCCAGGGAAATTTCATCGTCAACTTCGGTTTTAGCATCACTACCATTAGACGAATTTTCAGTTAACTCATTTTCAACAATTGATTTATTCCCAGATTTATCTGCAGGAACTTTGTCGACTGACTCTTTATTGACCCACTTCAGAATCAATGTCATCTAGCCGATCATAAAATGCCTCGAGATTCCTCTGTCTCTTTTGCAAGAAGAGTTACGCGATTAATTTGTTTAAATTTCATATTTTTTTTCTCTGAATTTAGGAGTAAAATTTTCGTATTTTATTGGGAATCGCCTTTACAGTAGTTTACCAAGAAAATCTGCGTGTGCTGACAATGACATGTTTTAGGGTTTTTGTCAGGCATTTTAAAGTTCTCAAAGTTTTACTTTCAAAAATTGATGCTTCTACCACATAGAAAAGGGTGCTTCTCAGTAAATGTTTAGAATTTATAAATGCAAATATCTCTGAAACAAAAGAGTTTACAAAAATATATTTTACTACTTCCTGTTCAGAACAACAAATTCTACCTACAGTTAAACTCTTTCTAGGGGATTTTGAATCACCCTGTATAAGGACGGTTTGAAAATTTTGTTGTATAAACACCACTAAAACTGTTTTCTGCACTCCAGACTTTCCTGGATGTATCCAGACTTTTTGGGGATATTTGCATGCTTTTCTAGAACGTATTCAGACTTTTCCAGGGTGCATCCAAACTTTTCCCGGGTGTATCGAGACTTTTACAGGGTGTATACAGGCGGTATCCAGAATATTCCTGGGTGTACCCAGAGTTTTCCTATCAAAATTTTTTATAAGCTTTCCAGTTTTTGAGTTGCATTGCACAAGGTAAGAAAAAAAATTATTTTTTTAGGGAAGAATATTTTTTGTTAAAAAAAAGTTTACAGAAAATTATGCAACTTTGTACATAAAACTTTTTTTCCAGCATCAGTATAAGGAAGGTAACGGGGTGGCAAAAATGGTGATTCGCCCTATAGAAAGGACGCATTATACTTTACTTAATGATAATAATCCACCCTGTAAGTTTTATAACTGGTCGTGACATAAACTGTACGTGCGAAAATTGCCTTTCACGTACACACTCTACACACAGTAGACAATGTGAGGGATAACCGGAAAATGTTGTTAAGAGTGTAGCATAATAAAGCCATCACGCTTGGAACAATGGCTCACAACTTAGCTTACGTTGCGACATCGACCAACGTACACGACAAAACCAACCGTAGAGGTTTTTGCAAGATAAATAAATGTCTTTTTGTACTTCTTGCCTACAACGACGGATTACGTTACATTGAATTTATAAGACAAAACGTATATGTCGCCCGTTTTGTTGATATTTTACATTTTATTTAATGGGTAACACTAAATCCTTTTAAAGTTTCACTTGGGAAAGGTTTTTTTTGTTTGTCACATGTATATTTTTTACCTTTGCCCTGAACGGTCATTGAACAAATTTACCAAGTATTTTTCCTTGGCTAACACATTTTTGATTGTACCAGAGAACCGTCAAAGATAAACCCTACAATTATATATTTTTGGAATCAGAAAGAAAAGATCTATCAAAATGAACAAAACATATATATGGTATTCCATTAAAAAAAAATAACCTAATAACCACCCTGCGTGTAGTGATTAAGAAAAAAAGTAATGAAAGAAATGATGGCGATTCTTCAAAACGACAGAAATCTCACCCATCAAATTCTGGAAAGTTGCGATTTTTCTTATTGTCTCATTTAAAATCAAAATACAGCGTCCTTAATATTGATTTTGTTTTGTATGCTAAAAGTTTTAAAGGTTTGTTTGCACACAAAAATAAACTTAATAACATACATTTTTAAATAAAAAAAGGGGTTTTCACAAAAACTACTTGCAAAAATTAAAATTGACATATTTTTTATTTACTGGAACAGTATTAAGAAACTAAATTTTAAGGAATATTAGCAAATAAGTCCTGAGAAAAAAGCAGTTAGTGTTTTCTGACAGTTCTTGAAGAATCGCGACCAAAGTGTCAAAAATTCTCACCATGTTAAGCACAAGCAGATTGTATCTTCTTTTAACCTGTTATAAGAAAATTTGATGCATGGAAAAGTTGCATAGTGAAAACACGCCATAAAAGGAAAGACAATTTATATTACTTTTGTGAATAGTGACAGCGACATATTCCATGGCTATCTATGGTTTTTTATGTTAAAAGTTTTAAAGGTTTGTTTACACACAACAATAAGACTAATAGAATACATTTTTAAATAAAAAAAGATACTGGAACCCTATTTCATGTGAGAAATAACAAAAAAGGTTTTTCAAGTGGAATTTATAAAGGGTCACCCTGTATCTTCCTATCCTAGGTATACTGGTGGGAATAAAAAGGTAATGGTTACCCTAGACTGAAGTTTCGCACTAGTACTGTGCTAACTAATGGAAATAGGAGATTAAATAATTATAAGAATGTCTAAAAAGCGATTTATGCAATGTGGATATATGTGGAAGACAACCAACTATACTTACTAAATTTATAGGCGCCTAAAATGGGTTTTATACAACCCAACAATATGGTAGAGTTTTTAAAGTTTTTAAATCAACCTTAAAATCGGTTTTAAAGCGGATAAACCGCTTTTTAAATCGCTTTGAAATAAAAGCGGTTTAGTGCTTAAACGATTTTAGTTGTGTTTATACGACAAAATTTCCTAATTGTCCATATATAAAAGCGCTTTAAGGGGCCCGTATAAACGAAGTAACTGTTACCATTACCTTTTTGAAGAAATGCTCGCTAATCATTTTGTTTGTATTTATGTACCCTCAAAAAATCCCATCTACACTGATAAAAAATATAAAAACTTAAGATGGCTTTTTACAAATCAGCTTATTTTTTACAACATTTTTGTAACCTCTCATAAAAAACATATCAGATTATGTATTTTTTCTTTTTAAATCTAATACTGTGGCAATTTTACAATGTAAGGAGAATAATGTCTAATACGTGTTGAATTTTAGTTTTTAAAATGTGAAGTTATGTTTGACCTACGTAAAATTACATTTTATGCAAAGTAGCAATACACCTAATATTGTAAATTTACACAAATAAATGTAAATATACATGCACTGTCAGGTATGTACAAAAGTAAAGTAAATTCACAATCTTTTCGTAAACTTGCACGCAGCAAGTAATTTTAAATTATTCACTATGGCAACACTGTAACCAATAATTGATTGTGTAAATTTACTAGTCTTTTTTACCAGTGTATAAAATATTGATATTTCTGAACTTTTTAAATTTTAATATTTTTGTAAAGGAATTTAAAATACCTTTAAAATAAGATATTAATTCACCCATTTTTCCTATAAATTTCAATACTGGCAAAAGTTTTTTTTTCAAAATCGTAGTTCAAATACTTGAAAACGACTGTTTCGTTTTTGTTGATACACCCTGTATAAAGGTTCTTATTGCTTTGAAATATACCTTCCGTACCAGTTTGTTATTATCAAAAACTTGCTTTTTCAAATTTTAACACTTTTGTAAAGGCATTTAAAATACCTTGAGATTAACCTGACCGACGTTTCCCATTTATATTCTGGTGATAAAACTTACGCTCGAAAATTCCATTTAAGTCAAAAGATTTTCTTCGAACTCGTAGTCCAAATACTTAAAAACGATTTTGTTGGTACACCCTGTATAGAGGGTCCTATTGCCTTTGAAATCTACCTTTCGCGCCAGATCGTAATTATCAAAAACAAACGCGCGTTAATAGGCCTTAAAAATAGAAAAAACAAAACTATAATTTGTCGACACATACTTTAACCCGATGTTTTCAAACATAATTAAACTTTTACGAAAACGTTCACATTCTAATTTTGGCATTTTATGGCGTGTCTTCTATATACCTGTTAGCTTAAATATAGGGTTTACCCAGGCCAAACTTGTAAGCCTTAGATTAAAAAAAGAAAAGATACTTGGTCCAAGGCAAATAATAAACACTGTTTATTTACAAAATTTGCCAACAGCCGACAAAACCAAAACAATGAGTTGGAATCAAAGAAATTAAAATAAACTAGTAGGCGCACTCCATATATTGAAGGCCAATTTTCCAAATCAGTAACCAAATCTAAGGAAATTGCTAAGAAATAGTTATGGCAACATAGTAGAGTCGCATTCTGATTGGTTCTGAAGCAATATTTAAAATGTGGCAGTTTCATAAGAATGTGGTTTTTACTCGTGAAAAGATAGTTCCGCCGAGTTTTCGGCACTTTTTTCGCCTAAGGGACACTTCTTATGCATTTTTATAAGTCTTAAAACAAAAATATAACAATAACATTTGCAAAAAACGTAAAAAACTAACAAACCCCGACGGATCGGTTAGACCTAGGATGGCAAAACGTGCCTTGACAAATCAATAGGGGTTATAAGCCACAACACGTAACATGACGTAGTATAAGTTTTGATCAAGTGCGCATGTGCAGTAAACTCCAAACGTACGTATCGTACGTAAATGAGTAACCCCAGATCAAAAGAAAGTTGTTTATTATAAGCATGTCTGGTATTCCCAGGCATCTAGCGAGGCACGGTAGGTGGTGTTTTTCATACCTAAATAGCGTCAAACACTTTGGTTCGGCCACCTCATCAAAGTTTAACCTTCCATAACGGGCCTCTTCACGGATAATTTTCTTCATCGTCGTCATCAAAAATAAAGAGATTAAGAATGTCTTCCATTTTTGAATTATAATAAGGAATAATAAAAAACGACCATTTTTAGGTTATCTTATGAAAAATAAAGCAAATGAGCTCGCCCTCTGCTCGACTACTTAACCAATTTATAAGATACATAAGAAGCGTTGCTTTTTTTTAGCTCGTCGTAACTAGGCGACGTATCCTCTCTGCGTAACGTACGTTGCGTTTACGCCATGCCGTGGCTTATAACTCCTAATAACCTTTTTGCCCGTTTTGCCAGATTGTAGGGAGTAATAAAACAAAAGATTATGTTTAATAAACTTCCTTATGCATTTTAAACTGAACTTTTTCGGCACTACATCTACTTTATTAGAATAATGTATTGTATTTACGCTACCTATTGCAATATTATGTAATTATAGGAAATAAAATAAGAGATAATCATGGAAACTCGCCAACCGCAGTCTAAATTTATGGAATTTTATTCTAGATGTGTGATTTGTATAATATTTTTTATGCGGTTTCTATTTTATTTGAATATCTTTGGTTGGAATAAATTCCATATCGTTCTAAACGTTAAAGAGGGAAAGAGTACGGAGATATGTAGGGTGGGACGCAGCAGGTGAATGGCAGAGCGAGCATCGGTTTTGCCGCGGTCATTCTTGAACTGTGAGCATGAATTTGATGTGCTTTGGCTGTTGATTGATCGATTCCTCTCGCGGCTTCGAAAATTAGGTCCCAAGATTTCTCAGATACTAGGGACTTTTTTCTCAGGACTTATCGGTATATAAAATGACTTAAATTAAATTTGGCACTATTATTGAAACGTTTGGCATTAACTTTAGTTATGTCAACTTTATAGCTGGCACAATATTAGCATGTATAGTCCAATTTTTTGATCAGCGGACTGACGTCATTTTTTTTTGATATTTATTTGATACATTGTTTTAGACAACGACAATAAATATGTAAAAAAAGTCATGTTGTAGACTGTTACTTCAAATTGACAACAAGAAACTATTTGACATGCGAACTGTTGACAACAAAGAAATACGTTTTCAGAGGCAAAAATTACGTCAGTCGGCTCATCAAAAAATTGGACTATAGTTGTTTACCTTCGTGTAGAACTGTCGAAAATAGTGCTGAATTTATTAAAGTCAGGACTTGTACCGATAAGTCCCTAATAATATAACTCCGTAAGCATCGGGTATCTTTAAGTAGTTCATCTAAGTTGTAAAAAAACATCTATAATCTAGCCAGCCATTGAAATACCAAAACAAGAGAAATTGACTTAGCTCCGGTCTCTTGCATATGCGCGAAAATTTATCAACCCGAGGGGTTTCGGTCAGTTTCGGCCGACTTCGCGTCATACGTCTTCAACCGAGGAGACGACATTTTTGTTATTTATTTGTTTTGATTCCGTGTTTTCATTTGTGCTGCGCGTACTTTTCACTGATGCTAAAATTTGGAAAAAAATAAGTTAAAAAATGCCGCTGCGTAAAAAAGACATGCTGTGTTTATGGAGAACATCAAACAACGAAAAAGGAGCGATACCGTCGAAGATATCGGGTGAAGAAAGTCTAGAAGTAGGTAGCTTTTTAGTCCATCATACCAATATGGTTTGGGGGACTATTAAAATCGTGAAATTTTGAGTTTTCTTAATTTCATCAAAAATGAGTTACTAAGGTTTCAAAACACCTTGTTGTCTGTCGATCTGTCAGTCTGTTTGTATACACGATAACTCAAGAACGCCTTAGTCGATTTTAACGAAATTTGGTACAAAAATCCTCTATCGCGGTGGTGTGGGGTCGAAAGGGAGAAAAGAGGGCTAAAATATTTAAAAAAGTTGTTACTTCGGATCAAAAGCAAGTAGCGATATACGGTTTTCAGATTTAAGTTTCCATGGATTACAAATTTTGTTATAAAGTCCACTTTCGTGGGAGCTTTAGTTTCCGAATTAATTGAAAAAACGTTAAAATATATTTAAAAAAATCAAAACTTTAGAAGTAAATCAGCTATTGATATGCGGTTTTCAGATTTTTTTGTTTTTGTAAATATTATCCAAAAATTTTGTTATAAGGTTCAAATCTTTCAAAGCTACAGTTCGTTAATAATTGATTGTATGTTGGGACTATCCATGCTTTTTAGCACCAATTTTTTTTTTTGGAAAGCTGCAGAGGCACAAATTTATATTACTAAGCCAAACGAGATAATAGAGAGGGAAAGATAGACAGATAAGAGATAAAGTAGAGGGACACAACGTCGTACATGCTGAAAGCATTGGAAGAGCGTATATGTAAGCTAATAGGTATATGGTCTTCTCATAACCCCTCTATTCTAATAATAATTTTCAAACACATGCAAGATTCTAACATATAGCCACACGCAAGAATAAAAATACAAAAAATAAGCTGTTGTATGAAAGATAATAATAGTTTGTTACACAATAAGTGGCTAAAACAGTTCTTTTTCCAGGCTTTTTAATCGAAAGTAAAGAAAAAAGCAAATTTCAGTCAAGAGTTGCATTTTACAACATCTCCATAATCCCAAAAAGTTCAAAAAAAATATTATTTAAGAGCATACACAGTAATTGATTCCCTCAAACGAAATTTTTTGTCAAAACGAGTTCACGAAATATTGAGTGAAATTTTTCGACATTTAAACTCAATTTTTATTCACGCCATTGACACAATGTTTGAACTTGTCAATGTCATAAACTTTTCACGCAATTCTGACTTAACGTACACTATCAAAATGGTTTTAACCGGACCAAAATTATTGACAATTTAAAACACGAAATGCGAAAGAAAAACGGGTAAAAGGCAAGCGCTGATGGGTTTTCAGCTAGTTAATTATATGTATATTTTTCATGTGTAAAACATCAGCCTAATTTTTTATGTTGCTTGGATTTTTCTTTATTATTCGTGTAGAAAAATAGTTTTAAATTTGTAACTAAAACCAAAAAATCTATATTTAAGAATTAATCTCTAGGAAAATCATATTGTATATTGTATAAAACTAATATACATGTTACGGGCTCGATTTTCACTTTTTTATTTGTAAAGATAGAGATTTTCATTAAAAATATTTTTTGAAGATTTTCCAAAGACAAATCTACCTGTTTCACCGATTTTCTCTTAAAGCCTTTAGTTCCCGAGATATCACACAAAGTTATATTTCTTTAAATGGGATACCCCCAATTTTTCTAAAAAATTAGTTTTCTAATAAAATTTCCTGTCGAACGATGTGCCAGACACATATTTTTATTAAATAGTTTAAAAGATATTTGCATATTTTGATATTTACCATAGTAGGCGATGTGCGCGCCCTAAATGTGCAAAAAAAATTTTATTGTTTTTTTTTCATACAAAATCAAGTTGGCTACGACACGAGGGGACACAGCAACCTCGAACTTTAACTTCTAGTTTACTATAATTATCAATCCTAAAATAATAAACAAAAATAAAATTATTAAAAGTTTTTATTTAAAATTTTTATTAATTAAACTATGTAACACCTAAAATCTACATCTAACAATTTTCTTTAATTCTAAAACAAATGCTCAAATTGACGGCCGTTTTCTTGTAAACATATCCTACATCTTCTCTTGACGCTATTTTCTGCATTAAGAAGTTCTACCACACGAGGCTGCCTGAATGCGGTACGAAGTGCCTCTTCCAATTCCCTTCTAGTAGTTGGGTGATTTCGAAATACAAGGTCTTTGACTCTCCCCCACAAAAAGAAGTCGCAAGGGGTCAGGTCTGTAGACCTGGGGGGCCAATATATAGGACCTTTATTTCCGATCCAGTTTTCGGCAAACACAATATTTAGCAAATTAGTAATGTCTCGTGCATTGTGAGGAGGTGCACCGTCATCGTCATGTTGAAAATATAGCTCATTATTTTGCTGAAATGGCAACTTATCGATAAACGGAATCACCTGCTCTTCTAAAATTTGTTGGTATCTTTCGGCATTTAAATTTCCATCAAAAATATATGGCCCAATAATTTGTCCTCTGTAGATGCCTACCCATACCTTAAAAATGAACCTTCCCTGATTTGCTTGTTCCACCATAATATGGGGATTTTGCTGTTTCCACTAATAGCAATTATATCTGGTGAATATTCCATCAGTAGAAATCGTTGCCTCATCCGTCCAAATAACTTTTCTGGAAAAATCGGGGTCTTCTTGGCTTTTATTTAGGTACCACCTGCAAAATGCACGTCTTGGAGCAAAATCTCGTTGCCGTAATTGGTGCACCCGTCGGGGTCGATAGGGCCTAAACTTGTGTTTTTTAAGCACCCGAACGGCATTGCTGCGTGGAATTCCAGTGTTTTTCTCCATAGCCCTGGTGGAAGTATTCGGGTTAATTTCTATTTCTCCTAGAACCGTTAGTTCTTCCAACTCTGTATATCTGACTAGGCTTCTATACGTCCTAGGCCGCGGTTTTGTAGAGGATCCGTATTCTTGTAGATGACGTTTTAACTTCAAAAATATTTTTGAGCTAGGTTGCCTTCTTTCCGGATATCTCTGGAAATATAGATTTAACGCCGTCTGTCGATTTTCGTTACTTTCAATATAACCTTTTATCATGTCGTACTTTTCAAAGTTTTCAAACACTTTTATATCTTGACGAAGACGCTGCTTTTGACACTTCGGCTCGTTTATCATGGCAATTGTTTTTATTTGCCTACCTAGATAGATACCCTAAAACTGCATAGGTCAGAGTTAAACACAGCCTACTATGGTAATTATTAAAAATTGCAGATATTTGTTCAAATACTTCATAAAAATAGGTGTATGACACATCGTTTAACAGGAAATTTTATTACAAAACTAATTTTTTTTTTAAAAATTGGGGTATTCCATTTAAAAAAAAAATAACTTTGTGTATCTCGTGAACTAACAGGTAGATTTGTCCTTAAAAAATCTTCAAAAAATGTCTTTAATGAAAATCTCTATCTTTACAAATAAAAAAGTTGTAGAGGGTTTTTAGAAACGCACATTTTCGAGAATGACCCTGTAGCTCAGAAACGCTTTGACATATCGCAATGCGGTTTTTAGTTTTCGACTTCTCTTGAAAATCGAGCCCGTAACATTAGTTTTGGGCTAACTATGCTGCAAAAGCCCAAAACTATAGAGGCTCCTCGAATTTAGACCACCCTCTACATTAAATATTTCTTAAAAGTTCTGGCTGTTGCCAACAAAACGATATAGATTTATTTTTATTTATTTATGATAGGTAACTTTACATTGTCCGGCATTTTAATTTCTGAGGTTGGTTATTTTATCGTATTTTTAAAATTATTTGTTTGTGAATACATGAAAAACACTTAATAAAATGGTTTTATTTTTGGGTAAGAATTAATATTATTATTTTAAACTATTTTTCAAAATAAGGATGGGAATCCTTTCCAGTCTCAAAACAGAAGCAAGATAAGTAGACAGTTTTATAAAAATGACTTTCATTATTTGTTTTAATATAAAAAAAGATACCATCACTAAGGCATGCATGCAAACTAAATGCTTATGAAATTAATTAATGATGAATTAACCCTATAGTAACAGAAAATAGATAAAATTAATGATAAAATTCAATTATGTCCAAATATTAAATAATGGTTTTAAAATGTTACATTTTACGGGTAATAATAATTATTATTACATTTATTTTATTGGTAGAACCAGACAATTGTTTAATACCTACTTTACTTTACATCAGTTTACAACTGTTATATGTATTGTGAATTTTAGCTATTAATTATTTTAAATATATTAGTAAATAACTAAAAAATAAACTTTTCGTATTTATTTAGAAACTAGCTAGAGACCCCGCACCTTCTCCTGCGGTTTTACCCGTTTTTCCTGCTTTAAATGGTCATCATTTTGGTTCCGTTAACCGATTTTGTGAAAGTCCCATGAAAATCGGTCTGGTAGTTTTTACGTGATGCTGGAACAAAGACAGACGGGCAGGCAGACAAACAAAAATTCTAAAAAATACATTTTTATTATCTATATCGTTTGGTTAGAAGCCACCCCCAAGAATTTTTTTAAAATATTTAGTGCACAGAAATGGCTTTCCTAGAGATTTATTATATGTATAAAATACTGAAGTGCCCCTATACTGAAATTTAAAAAAAAACATGCGTGTACTACGTTCGGTCGTTGACCGTAAGTCTTTAGGCAACATGTGCATAGTCAAGTAATTTTGACAGCTTCATCTTTTATTTTAGCAGTAAATAAAAAATAAAAAAAGTCTAGGAACAAGTTTCGACTTACTTGAGTCTCCTCAGGATAATGTATCATCCAAACGGTGTATAAGGGCAGATCATTTATTTTACCAGTCTACACTGAAAAAAATATCGTACATAGTATTTATAACTGGCGTTTATTAATTTTCTATAGATATTTGTACATCAATAACACGTAATTGTTACAAAAATCGGTGAAAAGTTATAAAAATTTTCATTTACAGTAATAAAATTAATAAACGGAAGTTACGAAATCATTGAAAAATGTTTCTTGACGTTTTATAGAGAGGCATACAAAATACATAAACAAGGTTATGAAATTTATGTACGTAACAGTCTTTTACTAAATTCATTCTTAGGTATAACTAAAAGCTATGAAAACATGTCTCTTAATCCTTTATTTCATAACAGGCTTAATAAAAATCATTCTAACGGACTCTATATTGTAACAACTTTTTTTTGAAACTGTGTCTTGCAGCAGTAAAATCAATAGACACTTAAAGTAAATATTTCAACGCATCGGTATCGGTATACGTAACGCGTTCGAAACAAAGTCAAAATTCACTACATTTTTGACTTGTTCATGCCATGTTTCGAACGATGCCTGCTTCTTTGACGGGTATGATGACAGAATCTCGTTGCGTACGGCAGGATGTACGTATCGTTACGGACCCACGAACATACGCAACGATTTCAATCAGCAGTTCTGTCATCGCAACCTTCAAGAAAGCGGGCATCGTTCGAAACATCGCATAAAAAAGTCAAAAATGTAGTGTATTTTGACTTTGTTTCGAACGCGTTACGTATACCGATACCGATGCGTTGAAATATTTACTTTAAGTGTCTAATAACTCGTTTTGGCTTTAAAATTTTCGTAAACTTCATTATGATACTAATGAAACTTTACATCGGAGCAAAAATCATATTAAAATTACATTTTTGGTTCGGTGTAGAAGCAAAAGTAGTGGATGTAACTTAAACTCACCTACCCAGAAAAGGAAGGAAGGTACGTATAAGATTGGCGAAATAGTAGAGACATAAAGCTATTTGTAACTCATCGCGCTATACGTATCCGCATCTAGCGAGAACCAAGCACATTGATTGGTCAGAAACTTGTAGCACGTTCGAAAAGAGCAGACATATGCTAATTTAAGGTGTTTCTGAACGCAATAGGTGCTGAGATACGTTACGTGTGCCGTAACGATACGTGATACCTAACACCTATCGCTTTCAAGAACACCTTAGATTAGCATATATCTGCTCTTTTCGAACGTGGCACAAGTTTCTGACCAATTAATGTGCTTGGTTCTCGCTAGATGCGGATACATATACCGCAATGAGTTACAAATAGCTTTATGCCTCTAATAATGTATTTTATTCATTCCTCTTCATGTACCGGAGTAGTTTTTAAAAGTCGTCTCCACTACTACTAAAAGAAAATAGGCAGAATAAAACATGCATGTTGTTGTTGCTGAAGTGCGGATGTATCTTTGGGATGTAATATCGAGTAGGTATCTAATATTCCGCGTCTGAAAGTCTGTATATATGCATAAAAGGAAAGGATTTATAGCACGAGTCATTGCGTAAAGTTTATTGCAAACGGGATAAGAATGTCATGGAATTAAATTCCTGCACAATATAGTTTGCTCTTAAGCAAAATTTGGTCGTTAAGTAGGAAAGGATATAGTTATTTACCTAAAAAGCGCAGAAAGTGATACTTTTCCGCACGTATCGGCCGCTGGCGCGTCGTTCGGGCAAGCCGTAAGTTTGGAAAATACGCTTTCCGCGGTACAACACTTTGCCAACGAGCATGAGGAAAACTAAAAACATGTTGTTTTACATAATTTAAAAAAAAAAATTGCCCATCGAAAAAAATTTTGCGTACCTAAAAAAACTGCGTGCGTAATTTTTTTTTAAGTGCATGATTTTTTTTTGCGTGCGTTAAAAGACTTTCCGCATGGCGAGCACCAAAATGGCAATTTCCTCACGCTCGTGGAAATAGTTATTTACCTTTTAATTAGTTTAATTACACTTTTTCGCACGAGACGGCAGTTGCACGAACGACGCGGAGCGGAGTTCGGGCAAGCCGTCAAGGGCGAAAAAGACACTTTTCGCACGTGTCAGGTACAAAATTTTTCCTGCTTGCGTAAAAACCATGTAGAAAATATTATATTTCCATTTTTAGGTATTAAAATAGCAAAAAACTGTTTTTTTTTAAATTTTGTTTACATTTGGGTTGAAAAAAAAAAGCGTGCGTGAAAGTATTTTTTACGTACGCCGCGAAAAGACACAGGGCAAATCCATTCTTGCACGGCGTGCGGGAAACGCAACTTCCCTCACGCAAATGCGTAGAAATGCTAGTAGGAAAATAAATTTTTACAGTACGAAGCCCTACAATAGACCACTATTAAGTTGTCTTAGACCAATAGGATTAATTTCTATCAGTATCGGGCAAAAGTGAGAGAAACCGATTTAAGCCGAAGATTTGGACCAAAGAGAAGCATAGTAGCAAAAGAATTTGAGTCCCTGGGAGCAGAGTTTCTATCAGTTCGAGAATAAGGGCACAGGGGTGGGCAATTCGCCGTCGAGTAGAAAAATGCAAATTAAATCTTTGGTCCTATTAATTCTCGTATTTTAAACATGCTTTTTAGGTTTTTGTAATGTTTTGCACTCCCGAAACCAGTGGCGTAGCCAGGGGGGGTGGTTAACCCCCCCCAGAAGGTCCAACTCTAAATTAATCATGATCAAGGGCCCCAGGGACAGCTATATCTCCTCGACTTTTTTGACCCTTTACTCCGGTTTGTAACGTGTGTTTGGTGTGGTGTGGTGTCTTAAATTTTAAAGATTTTGCCTGCGGTGCTATGACGTCATTAATTGCTAGAATTTTAGTTTAATTCTAAGGAATTTTTATCACCAGCATTCAAAATGTGTAATAAATGGTATTCTTGGTATAAATTTTCTTAAAATTTTCATCTGCGGCGCATTTATGATTTGGCAAAAAATCTATATACACCACCGCAATCCACCCCTTATTGGCATCTAACCGAATCTATTTTTTCAAAAATATTTTACAAAAAACCTAAGAGATCAAAATTTTTAAGGATATTTTTTTTTGTCAAAATTTTGGCCTGCGGCGCTATACCAATATTAAATATTGTTACAATTTTCTTTAATTTTAAGCAATTTTTTGTCAACAACATTTGAAACGCGTGTAAAGTGTAATTTTTTCAAAAATTTTTCCTGCGGCACCTTTAAGGGTTAATTAATGAGACTTGCTTTTAGAAATAAGTATTTTTTTTTGGTATACACTAACTCAACACCTATATTAAACCCCTCCCAACAGATCAAGCAATAGGCACCTACCTAATTTTTAAAAATTTGTCATAGATAGGTAGTTGATTTTTATTAAATGATGAAACCCCCCCCCAGATTCGATTTCTGGCTACGCCACTGTGGAAACTATAACAGTTTGATATGTGTGACTAGGATTTTTAATTATATCTTGATGAGGACCAAAACAACTTTTTTTGTGTTTTATAAAAACTGTATTTTTTTTGTTATTTCTGAGGGCTCTCTGCTAAATAAACGCGTATGATATACAATGCATGCATGTACATTAGGGGGACGCAGTTTTACTATCCTGCGTTTATGGATGCCGTGCTAATCCTGCAAAAATTATCGTGTCTGTGTTTGTGACAGATCATAAAATACCCCCTTAAAGCCCCCTTTTCATTAATCCCAGAAGGGAGAGGGCCTCGTAGCCATGACTCTGATCCGTTATAAAAATCGAAGTGAAGACATCCATTATATTTTTTTTTATTTCAAATTACTGCATAAAGAGCAAAAGTTTAAATTTCGTACAGTATTCACCTAAGATATTTCGCTTTAATATAAAACTTTCGTTAGAAAAAAACAACACTAACAGCTTGAACTTTTTTTTTCAGAAACCTCGGATCCATTTTCCATCACTCTTAGCGTAAAGTAGAGTTAAGGCCCCTTTATGGTCACGCATATGCAGCTGTCTGTGGCTAACAGTTTTTGGGGTTGCTGGGAATTATTATGTAAATGTCTTTTTATGAAAACCTTTTTATCACTTATTTCCAGATAATGTTGTTATTTACTAGTTATGGTTTTAGCCCGATTTTATAAAATCATAAAGTGTGTTGGGCTGAGGGGCTAAAATAATGACGGATTTAAAAATAACGTTAAAGTGGAGGAAAAAAACATCAAAATGTTTGGTAGTGACCGATAACTTTATTTCGGCTAGATATGTTTATATTTTTATTTTTGTTTAACCGACTACGCAACTAAAAGGGGACGCCCACAGTTTATCAGAATGTGCAAAATCAAACCCGTTAAATAAAAGAAAGTTCAATTATAAAATCATTCACTATAAGAACAACAATTCGTTAAACCAATTTTTTATCCAAACCTTATTTCTTCAAACCCATTCAATAACAAATTCGAAATTTACAACACCCGTTTTTAAACACACCATAGCATTGTTCATCAAACTCATTCAATATCAAATTTTTGCTAAAATGATTGCGCATTCGCCAATACCACATGAACCGAATGCGTACACGCAGGTGGCGCAGCGGCGCGGCGTTTTGATGCATTTGTCGCTGTTACGCGCATACTTATAGGTTGCGTTCAATAGTTTGTGTATAGATGTCACTTGCATTCACCCGTCTTGCATTCATGTGTTATTGGCGAATGCGCAATCAATTTAGAAAAAAATTTCTGATAAATTACGGGTTTTATGAATTCCGGGTTTGATATTGAATGAGTTTGATGAACAATGGTTCGATTAAAAACGGGTCTGTTAAATTTCGAATTTGTTATTGAATGGGTTTGATAAAAAAAAGGTTCGTATGAAAAATTGGTTTGACAAATTGCAGTTTCTATGGTAAATCGTTCTTACGATGAATTTTTTTTATTAAATACGGTCTGATAAACCATAGGCGTTCCGAAAAGGAGGGTTATTTAATAGACACTTATGGTAGCACAAATAGAGAGTGCTTAATAGTAATCGTATCTGTGCACATACTCAGAACGGGTACGTCGTACAACAGCGACTACGTCTCATCTATCTCTACGACCACTCTTGCAGTATTCGTATGCAGGAGTGCGTTCACAGTTAACGTCGGGCGTACGCCGGGTGTGCGTCGGATGGTCGTTCACGATTTAAAACGAAAAACGCACGGCAAAATGTTTCCCGTTCACATGTTGTTGCGAGGGACACGACACACGGCGAAATTGTCAATCGTTTGCAACTGCACAAATTTTATACCGAGCAACAACTTTTTAACCAACTCTCGAGTGGGTAAAACTTTAAACCGTCACGCGAGTCATCACAGTCGTTTGAAGTGAACATAACCAAACCTTATTGTTTTGTTCTGGTCGAATTTAAAGGTGGTTTTATCGTTTTTCCACCAAGAAAAAACCTCGTTTTTTTTTAGTGAGTGGGTGGCGTTTTTTTTTTGTGGTTTTCTACAATGTTTAGTAGGGAAACGCATTATATTAGAAAGTTAATAGACCACTCATTTATCGTCACCACACAAACACAAATTACAAATAGTCTAGAAAAGAAAACAACAATTCCTGTTTTTGAAAATTCACTTTCACAAAAACATTAAAAACCTAACTAAACAAAAAAACGAATTATCACCTACCAGCTGCAACTTTTGTACAGAAATAAATCTGGTTGGTTGCAAAAAAATAACCGAGCGAATCCCGTTAAGCCTCCTCGTATTTGAGTTCGGTTATTTTTGGATACGGGAGAAAAATAACCGATTTTGCCTACGGTATCACCAATGTTGTTCTAGTTTGTAGGATAAGTGGTAAGTGAATATTTTTAGGTACCTAGTGTCTAAATTGTTTTCCGGGGGGGGGGGGCGAAAATTTTCACCGGGTAAATTTTAACCGGACTATGAACGCACCCCGCTAGCGTATCCTAACCATTTTGTTATCTGTGGGTTTTCATAAATGCCTGATCCACAGTTTCGCTCCTTCTATTTTCCATTCTATTGCCTTCTCACTTTTTTCGACAAGGAAGGAAATAGAAATGAGCGGCATAAAGTAAAACTGTGCATCAAGCACTGAACAAGAATTGGTTCGGTTGCGTCTTACGTTGTAAGCACAACTTTAACTAATTTTTTTAAGGACGCTTTTACAAACGCATCAAAGATACGCTAAAAACAAGGAATCAAAAGAGACCTTTTGAACCTATAATTTTGATGTTACCTGCGGGAGAATACCGTATTCTTTATAATTGACATGGTTGCCGACAGTAAAACGTTAAGTAGAAAAACAAAAAATTTAAATTGATTTTTGAATGCAAATGTGTTATGTATTATTTTTAATTGTAAAGATAAGTGTCAATTTTTGTTTAATCATTTTCTTTGGCTAGAATTTTGTAAGAAATGTAAAACATTAATTTGCACTGGCAACTATGACAAGTGATTCCGATCTGTCTATCATAACCTCCCTTTTCTCTGTTGTGTTTTTGAGTTTTTAAAAATTAATAATAATTAAAATTCACCGTAAAAAACACAAAAATAAGATATTCTAACTGAAAAATATTATTGGACAAATTCTTTTTGTAAATCTTTATAATAATAAATACCGTATAAAGTCGGCCATAAACAAATTAAAGGCGGCGCGCAAAAGTTAAAAATGTTGTCTTAAAAATAACGTGACGTTAGCTACGTCACGATGCGTTATTAAGCGATAAAGTCACCTAACGGGGATTTTTTATAAGATGTGCAAAAGGACTCTAAAAATAGCTTGCCAACGTTAAGTGTCTATTAACAGCATTGGCAAGCCATGGCACTTACACCTAGCCTAGACCCAACTTGTCACAGCCTTTAATTGACATCAATTGTCAGCGAGAATTTTCGATCTGAAGTTTGGTAATTTTGTTTCTCCCTAAAATAACAGTTGGTTACAGTGCCGCTTGGTTTTCTTTAATTTTACTTATTATCAAGTGTGCCGATATTGTTATTAATTTTTTTTTCCCTTCTTGTGCATACTTTTTTATCTATGAGTCATTCTACGTCAGATTTACAATCCAATTTTTAATTTCTTTCTTTTATAACTTCATCAAAAATATGATTTTGGTAACTGTCTGCATATAACTAAAGCATGGTTTTTTTGGCTACCGATGCAAAAAAAACTTTTTTTTTTGATCACGGGTGCAAAAAAAGATTTCTGTCCGTTTTTTACCCAGAATCAAAGAGAAATAGCGGAAAATAGTCATATTGAAAAAATCCAATTATTCTTGCCTAAAGTAATTATGAAAACCATGAACATCACCGAATAAAAAGGCACATCGCTATGGAAACCGCATTGTTATTTCATTTACCAGCCGCCTTGATTTATAGTGTAAATATGGTGTGTTGCGAGAAGTGCTCTTCGTTCGAGATTTTTAAAAGTATTTTCCTGTTTTTCTTGGATTTTTTGATAAAGGTATTAAAAAAAATAGTGTTAACAACTTGCGGCTCCACTGTGCTTTTTTTACTCGCGTTTTTAAATACCTCGCTGCGCTCGTTATTTAAACCAACGCTTGTAAAAAAAGCACTATTTTAGCCACTAGTTGTTAAAACTACTATTTTCATAGTAAGCAGCGATAAGTCAACAAGCCACCTTGTCGTTTTTGCTTTTTTACGAAATTGGACAAAATACAATGTGATTATAGGTCGCTGTTTTGTTATATCAGCCGCCATATTGAAACGCGTCATAGGTGAACTTAATTTTTTTAAAGAATATTGTTCGACTTGACCTTCTTATCTTTCTTACCAAATTTGATTCTCTAGGCTTTAATAGTTGATGAATAACGTCCTTTAGTATATTATTTTTGCAATATGTTAATTTTACTGGGGTATTTTTCAAGGTCATGAAGCTTCAAACTGCATCAAACTCTAAGGATCGAATTTGGCATATATGCCTAATAGTTTAAGGTAGATTTGAAAGTGGATTGACAAAACTTTGAATTATTAAGATTTTTTGAAGAGAAAATTGCAAAAATCTTGTTTTTTGGAATCCTCATTCTCGAATTATATGGAATCGAGTAGTCATGTCCCGGTTGCAAAAGTTATATTATTTATGATTTTTGGCCGACATCTTGAAAGATGACGTCATATCAACCTCTTCTACACGGATGCGATCAAAACACCCGGTAACACTCGATTGTGTGACTAAAGAGCTATCAATCCCCCATAGTCACAAAACTCCTTCATTCAAAATCCCACGGACTTACACATGCCCCTTCACTCTAAACTGTTTTGTGTCAACATTCTAACAGTTTTCTGATTTTTTTTTTAAATTCCGTAAAATTAATGATTTTGAACCGGTTACAAATGAAGAAATCAACAAAATTTTAATGAAACTAAACCGATTAGTAAATTTATTATTAATTGTATCTTTGGTTTGTGCTTTTGTTCATAAAATAAATACCAACAAAAACAATTTTTCACTCATACATGTAAAACAAAGTTATGATTGTTTTCCACAAACCAAAACTACACTTTTTTGCACTCGACGCGCGTTTCGATAACAACGATAGCATCATCAGGAGACGATAAACAATGAACTAAATTAATCTACGCTCTATCTTATATACAATCCTTTAGTGGGCGGAGATAAGACTAGACAATTAGAAGGAACCACAATGGGTAATAGTTTATCACCTTTTATCGCAAACCTATTTATGAGCAAATTTGAATCAGATATAAGTAAAGAATTTGAGTATTTCCCCAGAGTATGGTTCAGGTATCTAGATGATGTGTTTGCAGTAAAATTAAATTTACTTATGAAATAGAGAACAACGGTACACTGCCATTTCTAGACACTTTAGTTATAAGAAATAAAAATAAATTAGACTTTGACCTATACAGAAAAGGAACGGCCACCAACAGGTATATTCCAAATGACTCTTTTCATTGTTTACAACATAAGCTTGTAAGTTTGCACTTTTTAACATATATATAGTAAATTTCCCCTTAAACAAAGAAAGATTTGAAGCAGAAAAGAATAGGATTAGGAATATAGCTGGCGAAAACGGTTACGACGAAGGCTTAATAAATAAGCTGATAAATAGACATTATTTTCAAAAGATCTTTCGGAATTCCACTTTTTTCAGACGAAAAGATACCTGTGACTCAAAATTTGTATCAATTCCTTATAATCCTAATTATACGAAAGGATTACAAAAAGTATTTAATAACACCGGTCTTAAATTAGTATATCAATCCGGTAACACAATAAGAAGCTTACTAGGAAATCCCAAGGATAAAACTACAGTTTTAGAAAAAAGTGGAATTTACGAAATTAGTTGCATGGATTGTGACAAAAAATATGTTGGCCAAACGAGACGCTCTATCCAAACACGTTTTAAAGAACACTTAGCACACTTAAAATACGGAAGGACAGAAAAGTCAAGTGTGGCCGAGCATGCTTTTGAAAACAATCATAGATTCACATTAGATAACCTAAAACTTCTAAAAAGTGTACCAAACAAAAGACTTTTGAATGCATATGAAAGTATGGAAATCATTAAATCCAGAAATAGTTTCAATAAAGATAGAGGAACCATCCCGTTTAGTACACTTTATTCTTTGGTTGAGGGGAGATGATTAAAAATCGTGATCAATCACAAATTATTAGTCTTATCTCCGCCCACTAAAGGATTGTATATAAGATAGAGGGTAGATTAATTTAGTTCATTGTTTATCGTCTCCTGATGATGCTAACGTTGTTAGCGAAACGCGCGTCGGGTGCAAAAAAGTATAGTTTTGGTTTGTGGAAAACAATCATAACTTTGTTTTAGTGCAACCAAAGTTTCCAAATTCCCAACATACTCATACATGTCTTCTACGGACTAGCAAAATTTTAGAAAACAGGCAATCGTAAAAAACTATCGTTAATTTTGAAGCTCTAGTGGTTTCACCGTTAATAACTTATTTTGAATTTACAGTGACGTACGCAGAAATTGTTTCTGGGGGGGAGCTTGAGTAACATAATAGTGTCAAAATTTAACATTTAAAAGTCGATTTTAAGTGGCTCTGAGGGGGGAAGGGGGAATTTAGCACCGCTTACCTTACAACCATCTGCAACCTGCTGACAGCGTACAAAGAAATCCACTCATTGCATTTAAAAAAAAAACTCCCAATAGGAAGTTATGTACTACTTTATCTTCATTATGCTTGAATTGTAATGAACAACACAACAACTTTCCGCGAAGTTTTCACAGCCGGCTAAATGAAGCATTAGGCAAAACCCCCTTTTATACTGATGAGAGGCTTAGGATGATTCGCCTTCTCTACTTTGTGAAAATTATAAAGTATATTTAAGTTGGGATTTTAAATGAGCTTTTTGATAACTTAACGAGTAATAAATATTAAGGGTAATACATTTTAGGGGTAGGAATATTTTTAATAAAAATAAATAGGGTCAAGTTGTGTAAAAATGAGGCGGTTCGTTTTTTCTTATTTATTAAAGTAATTTTATTAAAACAGAAATAGTGCATAACATTACCTTCATGTTGTAAAACGCCAAGGCATATTTGCTCGTAAATTAGGTAAATAGGTACCAGGTGTGACTCACCCCCTTTTTTTCTGCAATTTGACGTCTTTTGACAAGTCACGTGACTTCGGGTGACTTCTGCTTTCATCGAAAACGGCCTCAACTTTCGATTTTTAAATAAGACACCCTGTATATTTTTATATTTTTGGATTCCTGGAGTCATTCTAATTTTATTTTCATGATAGGCACAAAAATTAACATTTCGATTTCAAACAATTCAACAAAAATTAAGGACAATATTAAGAAAAATTAAGGTAATAAAGAATAATTTTTAGAATTAGAAGGATAATTTTTAGTAAAAAAAGAATAATTTTTTGTAAAAAAATAGGAAATTACGAGAGAAATTAAACAAATATTTAGCTGTCTGTTTATAAATTAAATTATTTGTTTTTGTTTTTTACGGTTTTTAATAGTTGAAAAGGCAGTGTCTTGCTTGTCCTTAGCTATAAAAGCGTATAAAGTAGGCTTAGAAATTCTTCATTTGTTTTTAAACTGCTGCACTACCTTCTCAACTGTCAACAAGCCTACGAGTTAAAAACAAATAATTTACAGTCGTTTACAATAACTTCCTTTATTTTTAACTAACGTTTAGTTTTGCGACCGTTGCGCCAATAAAAATTATCTGACTGATAACTAATGCACGTTTAAATTACTATGTTGCAAACTTCACGTTTTAAAATATCAGCGGCTATCAAAATTTTCAACTACTTTTTATCTGCTTACGTTTTTTTACGTTGGATCCTAATTATAAGTTTTTTCGCATTTCGCAAGAATCAAGCCAAATTAAAACTGGTGGTGACACACCACCACCTCTAACTTCACCATTGACTCGCTGAAAAAACTTGTTTTTGTGAGGTATTCAGAATAAGAAGCAAATGCAAGAATATTTTTATTTATTATATCTTTACCTTTTGCTACTATTACTACTTACGTAACAGAACTCTAGATGCACCTTTACTTTACATTGAACCGTGTTTTGTGGGGACGCCACCGTGCACCACATGATCAAGTATCTCCAAATCATCATCATTGATAAAGTCATCCTCTGTACAAAACATTTTGCCAGAAAAATCGAGAAAAAACTTAAAAAAACATTTAAAAAATAACACAAATGCAGCATAACCTCACAAATTAGTTAAACTTACATTTAAACACCCGAAATTGAGCATTTAAGTTAAACGTCGTTTAGGACCATTTAAACTTCCGTTGGTGCAAAATGATTGAACCAATTAAACGACGTTTAACCTTAAACCTAAATGTTTGTTTGATTTTTTATTTTTTCACGAAAAATTATTTTTATAACTTTAACCTTTTTAATGATGGTATGAACATGAACATTTAAAAAATGGGGTATTTTTATTTTAAAATTTCAAGATGCGGTCAAATTAATTTTTGTTAAATTGATTGTTGCAGAATGTTTCCAAGAATCCAAAAATATCATATAGAGGTTTCCATTGGTAAAATTGGTGCGCCACTCGTGCAGTGCAGAGTGCAGAGCCCTCAGAGCCGGTGCGGTTGCAAAACCGAAATTATTAGTTTACCAATGGAACATGAAAACTGAGAAAGTGCACCCCAAAGGAACAGCAGTACCGACTCAGTTGTGAACTGGTGACGCACCAGTTTTACCAATGGAAACCGCTATTATTTAAAAATCGTTGAGGCTGTTTCAGGTGAAGCCGGAAGTCACGTGACTTATCAGAAAACGTCAAATTTGACACAAGCCGCCCCCGTGAAACACCCGGCATAGGCGAGTTAATAATAATTTTATATTATTATTACCTTTTGCACCTTAAAAACTTTAAATCGTCCAAGTAACTTTGATTGTGGTGTTGTCGTATCTAAACTCGCGTGCCCGGTAATAGCTGAATGTGTAGCCTGGTGTATAATGGCAGTCTAAAATGTGTTTAATCCAGTGTCCGAGAGAAAGTTAATGAGCTGTTAGTCTGCTGGGTTAATTTGAGACATGCTTTTGGATAAAAGGAGACAATGTAAAAGTGGTTCATACCTCAAGAGTAAAGATAGTTTTCGCATTTTTCAATGGGATTTATGCTTTTGTATATTTAGGTAAAAACTTATTTTATTCTTTGGTAATTATGCAGTATACGGTTTTCTGCCATTTTTGATTTTTTTTGAAAAATTCTTTATGGGGGCACCTTCTAAGGTCCCTAGGACCCCAAATCAGCCTGCGCCCGATTTTTTTTTTTTTAACGAGAAAAAAGGGTGCCCAGGGGGGGTTGTAAAGGGTTTTTTTAATTTTTTTGGGTTGGTTTGGATTAGATTGGGTTGGACTGTGTTGGTTTGGTTTGTTTTAGTGAAAAAAAATTAAAAAAAAAACAAAAAAAAATAAAAAAAAACCCAAACGGCGCAGACGGATTTGGGGTCCTAGGGACCCTAGAAGGTGCCCCCATAAAGAATTTTTCAAAAAAAATCAAAAATGGCAGAAAACCGTATACTGCATAATTACCTATTCTTTTGGGTCGTGAAATTTTGACTCTTCTTAATTTTATCGAAAATGAGTTACTAAGGTTCCAAAACACCTTAATCGACAAAAAACAAAGTTGTCTGTCGGTCTGTTGTCTTTCTGTGAAACGATTTTTGGTACAAGAATCCTCTATCGGGACCATTAACTTTGGGTAGGGTGGTGGGGGGTTAAAGGGGGAAAAGGAGTATAAAATATTTTAAAAAATTGTAACTTTGGAACAAAAGCAAGTAGCGATATACGGTTTTCAGATTTAAGTTTCCATGAATATGGAATACAAATTTTGTTATAAAGTCCAAATTTGTGGGATCTTTAGTTTCCGAGTTATTTGAAAAAACGTTAAAATATAAAAAAAATATAACTTTAGAAGTAAAGCAGCTATTGATATGCGGTATTCATTCTGGTTTTCGTAAATATTAACCAAATATTTTGTTATAAGGTTCAAATCTTTCAAAGCTACAGTTTTCGAGATATTTTCATTTCCTTTCAACAAAAAATAATTGATTGGACAGTGGACTATCCGTGGTTTCTAGCACCATTTTTTTTTTAAATTACATTATTTGTGTAAAATCTTTAGGAAGGGTAAAAGTTATCCAAAAAGTGAGTTCAGAATTTATTTTTAATTTTTTTTGTACCTACTTTTTAAGAAAATTGGCGAAATTTTTTCTGTTATTATTTCATAGGCCTGTCTAACAATGCCCCCCCCCCTAGGCCTTTTTTTCTGTTATTATTTCAATGGTCCGACTAACAATGCCCCCCCCCCCTCTAGGCCTTTCGTCACGAAATTGCATTATTTCATATTTTCCCACCTCCTGTCTTATTTTCAGCCAAAAAGCAAGGTTAAAATGAGACAATTATTCTTAATTGCTTTTCAGTATTATTTGATTTTATTGGATTTATCAGAATTGGCTGACCTTTGAATGGAAGGCACATTTTGTAAAAACTAAGACACGGCTCGAAGCAGTTTTTTGATTTTTTGCCGAATAAGCCGAATTAAGGCCACTGAATTCAAATGCTTGAATATTTCGAATTGGTAGCCTAAAAAAAACTCGTAGCATGGGGGAGGGGCAGAGCGGTTCCTCCCCCCCCCCTCGCCCTCTGGGTCTCGGCACCCTTTAGGTGCCCTCAGTTACGTATTAAAACAATAAACATTACAATAATATAAAAAAAATAATAAAACATTTTTATTTTAAATAAAGATTATTTGTAAGAAGTGTTTATAAACATCAGTTACGCGCGCTATATGTAACAATTACGGACCACAGGGCCGGCGCTAGCCCGGACAAAAAGGTTTGTCCCCTTTCTACGTTTCGTAGTGAAATAAAAACGTGAACAATAAAATTGACACTGCACTGGCGCTAAAATAAAATTCTTGTTGCGCTGAAAACACGAAAAAAGTTAAAGCATTTTTTTTTTTCAAAATCATTTAAAACGGATAAAAAAAGGAATGTTAATAATCATTATTCCCAAAATAGCATAGTTTTAGCTACAAGTCTAGAATTTTGATAATATCCTCCCCCAATCTTTGTCAGCTAATCCTGGCCCTACCCACCTTTTTAATAATTTTTTTTTGCCTTCGGTGCTATTAATTACGTTATTTATTAATTTAATTTAATTTTAAGCATTTTTTTTCAACAGTATTCAAAACAGGTAAAAAATAGCATTTTTGCTAGTGGCTTTCTCAACATTTTAAGACATGATTTTGATAACAAAAAATTTTGAGATCAGATACGCTCAAGAATTCGCGCCTTTCCTTTTAAATATATATTTTTTTATATAAACAGTAAACACTAATCTAACCCAATACCTACTAAATATCGATCCACTCGCGCTTCAAAAAAAGCTGCAAATGCCACTTGTAAAACATTTGAAAAGCAACTTTTATTAAAATTACACCTGATAAATTTTTCATTAATGAATCAGACTTTATTCGTTTTTTTCATAAAAATCTAATTTTACAGTCAAATTCTCGCCCATTAAGTTTGCCGCCCCGGGCAAGGCCCGGCTTGCCCGGCCCTAGCGCCGCCCTGCTGACCAATGAGTAAACGATAATCGGAAGTCTTTCTCTTTTGCGGTGAAAAAAAGATGTTTTTCTTGTTTTCCCAATGATTTGAAAAAGTGACAAAAAAGTGTTTATCTTATTGCAAACAAATTGAAAATTAATTGAGGAAAGCCAAAAAAGAAAAAAAATCAGAACATGTGTTTCTTTTGGAAAAGCGAAAAACGTTGCTGGAAAGCCCAAAAACTTAATTGATTTTTTTGGAAATGTTCGTAATGTGGAAAAAACGAAAGTGTCCGTATCCTATTTCTTTCTATATTTAAATCTGGTTAGGATAGGTAGGTAGGTACCTGCTATTATTAGTACTCACCAATGTTTATGCTATACGTAGTGCAAGCGTAGATCTAGACTTGAAACAAGATTTCAAGATTTTGTAAGTTTCCCAAAAATTCGATTGTTTAATTAATTGACACGATTCAGAAAACAATTTAAAATGTTTCGCTGACTTAATTTTATTTTATAGTTCAGATATAGAAAATACTACTGTAGATGAAGGGATTGAGCGAAGGTCAGTGAAGCTGCCCCCCCCCCCACTTAAAATTTTCAAAAAAATACTATTGAACTTATTTGCTCAACCACTTTTATCTTTTGCGCATTTTCTTTTGGGTGGCCAACTTTACGCTAGCCCCTCCGCACTTAATTTGTCTGAGTTTTTATCACTTAATTAGATTGAACACGTTTTGCTATAACATTTTGCGCAGCAACCCTTGAAAAGATATAGGCATTGCAAGAGAGTAAAGTTGCCCCCCCCCCACTTATCATTTTATTTAAGTTTTTGCGCAGCAACTCCAAAAAATTTACAGCTGTTTTAGTGGTTGCTCAGTAAGTATGTTAATTTGACCTTGCTAAATAATATTCACACCTGACAAGAATGTAATGTGATGAAATTGACAGCTCCCCCCTACTCGAAGGGGATGGAGGGGGGTACAGTTGAAGTACACCCGATTTCGTTGAAATTTGGTGTGTTGGGGCACTTGTGGATGAAGATAAGGAATTTTTAATCAGATTTAGATATTTGGTCATCTTTTGCTAACCAATTTTAGCAAACTTATACACATCCGATTGCCTTCAAATTTGGTACGCATTTATAGTTCCGGTGACCATACAATAATATTTAATTATTAGGCACCGCTACGAGGGGAGTGGAGGGGGAAAACACCTAAGTTTGTCCTATTTCAACCAAAATTGGTATACGGGGGCTATTAGGGATAAGGAATACGAATTTTTAATCACATTTTGAAAATTCAATATGGCGAATTCAAGATGAACGATTTTCGGTCATGTTTGCTAACCAATTTTAACTAACTTATCCACATCCAATTGTGTTCAAATTTGGTATGCGTTTACAGTTCCGGTGAAAATACAATAATATGGTATTCTCAGGAACCCACCTCCCTCTAACGAGGGAAGTGGAGTGGAAAAAATATTTAGTTTGTTCGATTTCACTCAAAATTTTTATTACAAAAAACTTTTAATGAACAAGCTTTTATTAAATGCACTCAAAAGTAGAAAATAACTTTTTATATTTATAATAAAAGCGATGGGCGCAAATTAAAAATTTTATCTTTACGGTGACAAAGAGAGAACTACAAAAGAAGAACTATATTTTTCTTCTATTCCGTGCCGTGCTTGCCAAGCCTTTGAATATATCCTTTAGTCCTTTTATTTATTTAAGATTTTCAAAAAATGTGTAAGATTGTTTAACCTAAAAGTAAGTGGTACGAAAACATTAGCGGCTCGTTTTAGAAAAATGTTCACATTTCAGCTTTTTTAACTTCTTTGCAAGTTACTCTACTTTGTTCTGGTTTTTAGGTTTGAATTCCAAAATTATATTTATTGACTTTAAAATTTTTAATGTAATGATTTGGAAGTTTTAACTTCTTGTTTTAATTGTCTTAGGAGCATATTCCTATTGGAAATATTAACACGCGAGGACGAACCCGTATCAGGCGACTTATAATAAGTACCATGCGGAACGATGCCTATTTGTGAGTGTTTCAGAGTTGGAAGTCAGAGTGTGCGATGGTGTTAAATGATGTCTGGATTGAGGGTGACTAGTGAATCCACTGACGAGCCCACGCTAGTCACCCCGGGCGAAACATCGTTTAATTGTTCCCCTTTTCGCTTTGGACTTTTGTGTGTTCCTTGTGGGACACTCGTCCAATTTTGAAATTTCGTTATTTCCTCCCAAGATCTTTGGATCTTTTCTTTTTTAGATTGCTTTTCGGTTGATGTAACGGATTTGGAAGTTTTAACTTCAAGTAGAACCTTAGATAATTTTTGATAAATGTTGTTAGCATAAAGTTTCCTGAAAAGGGCCCCTAATCCCGAAAATAACATAAAATTAAAGGTTTAGAAATTATGGTGGATTGATGAAACTAGGACCCCAATTCTCGACGTTAAACAAAAAATAGGAAAATATTAATCCAAAAAGTGACAGAACTATCCTCAGAACTATCAGATTAAAAACAATTTTTGAAGTTTAAAAAAAAACAACATTAAATATCACCTAAAGTATAGCGATAGAATCATGGAATTTGGTACAAATGATGATCACTGAGTCGCTTAGTACCAAATGTTCTAAGACCATTTGCAAAGGACCCTTACTCCCGAAGTTAGTTTTAGAAAATTTACGTTTAACGTCAAAATACAACAAACTATCAGGTCGTGTTTTAGTAGAAAAGTAAACATTATTTCTTTTATACTGACATTTGAAAGTCCTCTACAAAGGCTCCCTATTTTTGAAAGAAGTTTGAATTAAGCCTCAAAGATCCTGCTTTTTGTTTTCCAATCCAGAGACGAGGAGTCTACCGGGCAA
This sequence comes from Oxystoma pomonae, assembly GCA_963921995.1. Taxonomy (NCBI): domain Eukaryota; kingdom Metazoa; phylum Arthropoda; class Insecta; order Coleoptera; family Brentidae; genus Oxystoma; species Oxystoma pomonae. The sequence continues at coordinate 83,184,121 of OY998166.1, read as the reverse complement.
GCGCGTCGATTGAGTCAGTAGTGAAAGCAACTGACAACCATTTGACAGCGAAAATTTAGGTTTATGTTTAATATTTTTGTTTACTTTTGGAAAAGAGTTTGCTAGTGTTTCCCGTAATTTTGTATCCATAGAAAATTAGATTCGTCTAGATTTAAAAATGGACAAAAAAATGAGAATGGGCGCAACTATTCAAGTGCACTTTTATTATAAAGATAAAAAAGTATTTTCTACTTTTCAGTGCATTTAATAAAAACTTGTTCTTTAAAAGTTTTTTGTAATAAAAATTTTAATTCAAATTGAACAAACTAAATCTTTTCCCCCCTCCACTTCCCTCGTTAGAGGGAGGTGGGTTCCTGAGAATACCATATTATTGTATTTTCACCAGAACTGTAAACACATACCAAATTTGATAAGTCAGGGTAAGTCACTTAAAATTGGTTAGCAAAACATGACCGAAAATCGTCAATCTTTCTGATCAAAAAAATCTGATCAAAAATTCGTATTCCTTATCCCTAAAAGCTCCTGTATACCAATTTTGGTTGAAATATGACAAACTTTCCTCCACTTCCCTCGTAGGGGGAACGTATTATTGTATGGTCACCGGAACTATAAATGCACGCCAAATTTGAAGACAATCGGATGAGTATAAGTTTGTTAAAATTGGTTAACAAAAGATGACCAAATATCGTCCATCTTGAATCCGCCATATTGAATTTTCTAAATCAGATTAAAAATTCGTTATCTCCATCCCCAAGTGCCCCAACACACCAAATATCAACAAAATCGGGCGTACTTCAACTGTACCCCCCTCCACTCCCTTCGAGTAGGGGGGAGCTGTCAAATTCATCACACTACATTCTTGTGTTTTCATCGCAACTATATAAGCATGCCAAATTTGAAGCCGATCGGATGTCGGTAAGTTGATCAAAATTAAGTTCCAAGAATCCACTCTAACAAACATACATAATTATAATTATAATAATATATATATTATTATTACAGATTTTGTAAAAAATTACAGTTTTTAGAATTTCTTGGCCGCAAGTTATGCAGAATCGCCAGCCATATTTCATGTATCCAACTTTTGATATTTTTCACCTTTCTCTCTCCCCCCACGCCCCTTTTACGTTAAACACTCAAACCTCGACTCAGATCAGCAGGAGAACACGAGTCTCCCTAAGCTAAATGTCAGGTGTGAATATTATTTAGCAAAGTCAAACTAACATACTTACTGCGCAACCACTAAAACAGCTGTAACTTTTTTGGAGTTGCTGCGCAAAAAATTAAATTGGCTGCGCAATGCTGCGCAAAACGAATACTAGTGAATACAATATTTGGTTTTAAAAAATGATAAGTGGGGGGAGGGCCAACTTCACTCTCTTGCAATGCCTATATCTTTTGAGGGGTTGCTGCTCAAAATGTTTATGAATGCGCATTTCTGCGCAAAACGTGTTCAATCTAAATGAGTGATAAAAACTTAGAAAAATTAAAAATGCCCACAGTTTCCAGATGGTTGCTGCGCAAAAGATAAAAGTGGTTGCGCAATACTGCGCAAAAGGTGCGCAAATAAGTTCACTAATTTTTTTTTGAAAATTTTAAGTGGGGAATAAATAACAAAATCAAAGAATAGTGAGCTATCCCTCAAAAATTTAAGGCAATGGTAATCGTAGACTCGGGTTTCCCACTTGTGGTGCTCATCCTTAAGGCGATGGGAAAATGGAAGATGAAATGATGAAAAAATCTGAAAAAATTCATGTATAAAACAACCATCTGTCAAATTGTAGAATCGGTAGATGTACTTTCAATTTGAAGGAAAATTAAGCGTCTCTACGGAGACAGATATTCTAAGCTCTGGAGTTGATAAATTTAAATTCTGCAATTTTACTGATCGTTGTTTTATACGTAAATCCTGTTTCAGATTTTTTCATCATTTCATCTCCCATTTTCCTAGCACCGTACTGATGAGCACCACAAGTGCGAAACTCGGTTCTACGGTTACAATTGCCTTTTTGAGGGAAAGCTCGCTATTCATTGATTTTGATAAATCATTTTATTGGTTGCTATCCGAATAAAAAGATGAAATCGGCAAACCCGAAGAAATACAGATTAAAAAAAAATAAAAATTGTGGAAGGTCACAAATGACGGAAGACAACCTGAATGCGTTTGCTATAATTATTATTGAGCGGGAACATACTATTGATTTCGATGTTAAACTGAACTACATGAAGAAACAAGAAACAACTGTAGTAATACATTTTTTACACTATATATTAAATTGTGAATATACTATTATATATCTAGGCACCAACAACTCCGACGCCCTTTTAAACCTTCGCCCCCCCCCCCGACCTTTAAGTCACGCTACGCCGCTGAAGAAAGTTTCGTAATTTTTATACAATGTGCCTTCCATTCAATTTTCAATTAAAGTGCATTCGTTGTAAGAAGTCTGCTAAGCAATAAAACCTCTTGAGCAGGTAAGTCGGTGGTCCTCAAACAATATATTATATTTTTGGAATATGACGAATTACATTTTCTAAATAATAGTAGTTTTTACATCTAGTGGCTAAAATAGTGCTTTTTTACAAGCGTTGGTTTAAATAACAAGCGCAGACAAAATTATTTTTTTGTTTCGGTAATTAGGAAAGTCATGCTTTGGACATTTGTAAACAGTACTTAAATCATTTAAAGTTAATAAAAAATAATTAGTTAAAAAAAGATTATTTCTTAGCTTTTATAGTATTTAGGCATATTGCAGTCTTGCAATAGAACGCATCTACTTATAAATGCATACTAAAAATAGTCTTCCTCTGCATCTGAAATATCATCCATGCTTTCAGAATCATTATCATCATCCGTAATAAATAACGGTCTGACTTCGTCTATAACCTGTTCTGTCTCATAAGATTCAAAAATAATTTTTTCCGTGTGTTGAGTTGTTTTTCCTTTATCTTTTCTAGAATAGCTTTGAGGGTAACATATTCCTTTAACTTATACATATCATAAACAATATTTCTAATCGATAGTTTAATCCCTTTGGATAGATCAAAGGTTTTTGAATGCTGTCGAATCCTTTTATATGGTCTGCCAATTCCTTTTCATTCTTTTTTCGAAGTCTTCTTAAGGTCTTATCTGAAATGCCGCAAGCATCAGACGTTCGTTTTTGCACTGCCAAAACAGACACTAACAAGCCCGAGATATTTTTTTCAAATGTAAAATAACGTTCCACTTGTAATACAAAACGGCATTCACCTGGAGATAAACACCTTCTAGGCGTTGTGTCACCTTGCTGAACATTTTCCAAAACTTTGCTTTATAATTGCTTTAAATTCCGTAATTCACACACAATAAGAAAGAAACTAAAAGCAAATAAAAGCATACCTACTTATTTAAAATAGAACATACCATCCCTAACTGGAGCAAATTTTAATTATTTCTTGGAAAATAATGATTATTAGCATTGACAACAGCTCCAGATTTACCTATAATGACCACAAAATAATTAAATTCTCGGAAAAAAATACTTGTCAAAATCTTTAACTTATTGACGCAAAAAGTTTTTCAAAAGTATAAGTGAAAAATAAAATAAAATAAAATAGAAATATTTATCGTGGTATAAGTATAACGCGTAATTCTGAAATAATTTTGTTTTAAGACCGCTGATTTAGCCCACTCATATTTTGCCGAATACAGTGAACCAGTGGGATGTCTGGTACGATCAAGTACAGCGAGGTCATTCTAACTTAACTAACTTACTATTCAAAAAGCGATAACATCTTTTGGAGATTTAATCCGATATCGGACTCCATACAGCGAACCGACTTTAGCCGTTTTATCAGCAGATTAAACGCGGTTGCTACATGGTTGCCCTGCCCTGACTCTAAACGCGCAATAAATGATTTGCCTATTCACGTCCATGTCGCACCTCGTGATGCTTTTTTTTGAGTCAGGGTGGCCACGTATGGGAACCGGATGTTCTGCATAAAGCAGTAAAAGAAAATAAAAATGAGATGTACGAAAGTCGCATAGGAAAAACTCCCCCTCCGAAAATTTTGCTTTCGAAAGCAAATTCTGAAGATTTTTAAAAAGATTAAATTCTGTCGACTTCTGATGCTTATACGTAGGATTCAACCCCTTAAACACACAAGTCGTTAAGTCAGAGTTTGGGGGGTGAGAACAAAGACATCTTTTATACACTTTTTTCAACACCGTGAAGCCTCTTTAGCCCCCCGCACAGGCCGTATTCTTTGCATTGAAAAAGGTGAAGGGCAGACATCTCATCGACTACCTTTTTGGAGGTAAATTTCCTAGCTTAAAATTTAAATTTAAAAAAGCCATAATTTTAGCCACATTTTATAGTTTTCTTTCCAGAATATTGATTCGTACAATAAAAAACTCACTTTTTTCAAGTTTTTTTATCGCTTAAACACAGTACTGTCAAAAAAATTATTTTTTCTTCGTAAATATGAAAAATATTTAAGGATGTTGACAGAAAGCAGTGAGAAAGAGAAAGATGAATTTAGCGCCATTTTTTGACAAAAATTTCGAATTTTCTGTCAATCATATTGAGTGATATGATTTTTATTTTAACATTTTTATCCAAAAAAAAAGGCAAAAATTGTACTTTTTAAAGTGTAAAGTGTGTAAGACATAAGGTAGTATTAATTTCTTTTAATCAATCAATTGCACCAACGTTAAGTCAGTGTTTTAAGTATGACTTAAAAGTTTTTATATCTCTCAGAAGAACACAATAAGAGAGAGAGAGAACTTTTAAGTCAGACTTAAAACAGAAACTTAACCTTGGTGCAAATGGCAATAAAATTATCAGTAAACGTGTCCTACTAAAGTATTTTAGCACATCTAAAAATATTTTAAGGTTCATCCAACACCCCTAAAGCCAGTTGACTCCTACCTCTTCAGTGACTTTTAGTTAGTGTTTCCACCATTTTGTATAAGCAAATTAACAGTTATAACATGGATTTTCTGTCAGTTTGTTGTGAATATGACCGCTATAGTAGGCTAAAGGATACTAAATCTAAAAAACAAAAAGTTAGTAATCCTCGGACTTGAACTTTTTGTTTTAAATATGAGAGGTGTACATGCCTGTATAGCTTCATCAATCAGGTACAATCCTACGACTTCCTGATGATTAATAATAAGGATGAAACAGGTCTGTAGGTGTTTACATTCTCCATTAGATATTGGAGGCCTGGTTATAATGAAGTGAAAAACAAAAACGGTTTGTCCCATATGCCACGAGTGTTAATTTTATTTTTTATTACGCACACGAGATTTACTTTTTTTAAAAATATTTTTGCTTTTTAGTTCTGTGCAACAAGTCTCCTCCGGAGCGATTGCTTGCTGATGCCTTAAAATTAGGGCCACGTAGTATGAAGCTCCAATTGGGGGTGGTGCTGTTGCGAACGTTACCTCTTTTTATGAGTCATGTTATAGTGACCTTATATTTTGGAGGGTTCTTTCTATTACCTGCTGAAAAGTACAGATTTCTGTTTTTACGGTCTACTGCATTTTTTAATTTTGATGTTTTGACTCTCTGATCATTCCTAATAAGGTTGAAACAGGTCTGTAGGTGCCTGGATTCTCCAATCTCGTAATGAAATGAAGTGAGAAACAAAAACGCTTTGTCCGATTTGAGTACGGTGTTGGTCCGATATGCCACGAATGTTAATTTTATTTTTTATTAAGCACACGAGATTCACTGTTTTGTTTTTTAACTAATAAATGTTGCACAAATTCTTAGCAGCTAGAAAACAATGTGGCAAATTATTATGTCTAATGTCTGTCTAACCTAGAGGTCCTCTATACATTTGATAGCTGTTTTACCAGACGTGGGCATATTGCCCTGTCTTTCTAGTTTTTTCCATATTTACGTGTAAAACCGATTTTATGAAATGGAACGATATTTTATTGTCTCTTTTTATAATTTCCCAGTTTTTGAAATGCTTCAACTTGGGAAACTCAAAGTCATAAAGTCTCAAAATACAAAATTTGATAGGTTACACGTGTTTCGCCTACATAGGCATCTCCAGACCTACACATTACGATATATAGTAGTGAGCTAATTCTAATTGCAAGAACCGTCAAAATTTAAAAAAGAAAATAAAATAGGAATTACCTGGTATACAAAACGTCACGGTAGAAATTAACGCTTGACGTTTTATATACCAGGCAATTCCTATTTTCTTTTCTTCTTTAAATTTTACCGGTTCTTGAAATTCTTCAGGGATTTAGCAGTTTAGCAGATTTAGTAAAGAAAGAAAAATATTTTTTTTATACCTTCATCAAAAACATGATTTGAGTAACTGTCTGCAGATAACTAAAGCATGGCTTTTTTGGTTACCGATGCACAAAAAACTTTTTTGATCACGGGTGCAAATAAAGATTTCTGTCCGTTTTTTACCCAAAATTAAAGAGAAATAACGGAAAATAGTAATATTGAAAAAAAATCTAATTATTCTTGCCTAAAAGTTAAGCCATTTCCGTCAGTTTTCACCAAGTATTTCAAATCATTTAAAAACATCGTAAAAATATCAAATTGTCAAAGATTAAAATGTCGCAACAATGAACGTCATCGAGTAAAAAGGCACATCGCTATGGAAACCCATTGTTATTTCATTTACCAACAGCCTCGACTAGTTGTGAAAACTACTATTTAACTTCATCATGACCCTACCATATTTTATAATAAGTTATAATGCATGCCATATTTTTAGGGTTTTGTTTTATAAAAATAAGATCGACTAGTAACGTTATAGAAAAGTCACAAATTTAACCATAGGTTTGTGTCTTCTTTTCATACTAAAATGAAGAGAGACAGAGAGTACTTTTATTGATTAAAGATGTCAGTTTTTGTACCTTTTCTACTAGCTTCTTTTTCCAAGAATTTGACTCCATATTATTTTTCCAGATACTCCTCACCGATAGATGAACGAGTGTTTTCCAACAACTTCCCGTCTTAAGCGATCTGAGAGTGAAGCGACCAGTGACCTTAGAAATTCGTCGAAAGAGAGAAAAATTAGGTTTGAGTGGCAAGCATAATTATCTTAGTGTTTACTTCAGTAATATTTAATTAGAATGATTCTTCTAATAAATATCACGTATCTTATTAATTAAACTCGTTTATTTTTAAATACCAACAACAAGTATATTACTATATGTTTAAAAGATACTTGTCATTTAGATAGCGTTATTAAATATCTAGTTAATTATTACCAAACGACTTTGCTTTCGTTAACAAATATTTCTTTTAAACATTGAAATTTATGAGTTGTTACCTGAAAGCCAATAATTAATAAGCCAAATATGGGCAACGTCTTTGGTCACTGTTACTAAATGTTCTTTATTGTTACAAAATTCTTCTTTCAGTGTAGCTACAAAATTAACGCTTGTGTGCGTAAAATTATTAAAACAGTAATAGTTAATATGTAACATTTTTATTGGCAAAATGATAATTTTAACAAGATAAAGCTTCAAAAAATTTTTGTTTTAATCATTATTAAATTAATTTCATTTTATACATACATATTACATAAATAGAAATTATTTACTGGGATATGTGACAGGAGTTTGTCAATTATTTAAATATGAGTTTTGTCAATTTATTTAAATATGAACTTCTCAAAAGTATCCTTTGATTTAAATTGCATCTCGTAGATCCCAACCTCTAGTTTTCTGAAAAGTAGTTTTTAAAAATTTATTACTCCCTAAATGCACCGTAGGCACTTAATCGCGATTGGCTATCTCATCCATTATTTTTCTCTCTTGATCCTACATAAATCAACAAAGAGGAAGCATGAATTAGCTAAACTAATCCGAATATTTTTTTCACAATAAAGCTACTGGAGAAGTAAAAATATAAAATTAAAAAAAAATGCCCATGTGGTTGAGGCACAGGATACGTCATCAGATATTATATCAAAAATAAATTAAATAAAGTTACTTTACCGCACGCGACGGCAGTTGACCGAACGAAGGGAAGCGAGTTCGGTCAAGCCGGCAAGGGCGGTAAAGACACTTTACGCATGTGTTAAGTACAATTTTCTGATATGAACGTAGTCACTTTACCGCACTGAGTGCGGTAAAGTGCCAAAACGTTAACTTCACCGCACTGAGTGCGGAAAAGTACTACTTTCCGCACTCAAATGAGTGCGGTAAAATGCATATTACCGCAAACGAATAGGTAATAGTTATTTATACGCATACATCTCCAGAAATGAAGCTGTTCGCCTGCCGCGGGCCAAGAGATCAAGTTTGCACGGTTTTTTCTTAAACGCTGGTTCAAGAATATTAAAATTATAATCCGTGTGCGCATTCATATGCGTTCACAGGTCAAGAATCCGGCCCCTGATCTTTTTGCCAGACGACGGTATCATTTCGAGAATCAAGAACAGGGGTCCGATTAATCTGACTTATTTGTTCTTGTACACGGTGCTAAAAAACTACGCTAACAGCACACATGTAGCTGACACGCACATTGTGTTATCAGAAGCGCCCTTTTTAGATCTCTTTCATTTTATTTGTACAAAGTATGGGGGAGTAGCTCATCTCAAAAATTGCTTTGTGTAAGATATATGCACACATTTGATTATACTTAAGTTACTTTTGTTCTGAATATGACGCAAATAACAAAAAAATTAAACTAATTATTACGTTTTTCAAATCTTAGTAATTACCTACGTATAACTTAAACCTATATAGAAGAAGAACTTTCTAAATTTATGGAAGGAATTCCGCAATATCCAAGAAATTTATATGGTGGGTCACCAAAAATTAGACTTTTTGGATTGCCTTTAATTTTGGAACGAATGGTCCGATAAAAAAAATACATGCCTGGAACAAATATCTTTTATATTTTTCAGAATAGGTGTCAAAAAAGTTTTGTAAAAATCCAAGATGGTGGACAATTTTAAAAAGTTGCAGTTTTCTGTGCGCCTCTTTGAAAGCCCTATCCAATATGAACATAATAAATGTGCCACTTTTAAAAATCGGTGATGAAATAAAAACGTTAAAAGTATTTAAATTAGGTCCTTTTTTTACACTTTAATTTGCGCCTTTTGCGAATTTTTTTAATCTGTAAAATTTGACGTTGAATTTTTAACGTCTAATGTTTTGGCTTTTTTAAATGCTTTATTTCATTCATCATCAGTTTAGTCTCTGTTAAATTATAGGCAAACTAAAGATTTATTTTACTTAACTTAAACAATACCCAGCAAATTAGGGCAAAAATACGCCAAGAACAAACACCCCTTGCATTGTTAATTCTTTACCGATTTTCCCAAGTGATACATTTTTGTGTTCCGGATAAATGCATCTCTCAAAAAGAAAAATAATTTTTGTGCAGTGGCGCACAGAAAAAAGTTTCATATTTTTTAAATGTCATTTTTGACAGTTGTACTCAAAAGTATGAAGTATATTCTTTTCATTTATGTAATTTTTTTAATCGGTCTATTGATTTTAAAATTATAGGCAATTCAAAAAGTCACATTTTTCTTGAGCCACCCGAGGGCCCACCCTATGTATACATATAATAATAAATCTCTAAATTCCATCTTTCTGTGTTTGTTTGCTTGATCGAACATCCCGCAAAAACTACTAGTGATTTTGATCATACATATAATTAATTTTCTTAATTCTATCTCTCTCTGTTCGTTTGTTTGGTCTAAAATCCCGCAAAAACTGCGAAAGTGATTTTGATCATACACATAATGAATTTTCTTAATTTTATACCTCTGTTCGTTTGTTTGGTCCAGCCGATTGTGATGGGAGTTTCACCTATGCATTCTTTGGATCTTTTTGCAAGGCATATATTACATCAAAATCAGTTTATGGCAACAAAAGTTATGACCATACATACAGGGGCGGTCCCAGGGGGGGGGGCGATTGCCCCCCTTTGCTCCAGAAAAAAGTAGACAACAAAGATGCTGCTGGTAACCTTGAAGTCTTTGGAGAAAAAACGAGAAATTGTACAATGTTCCTTTAAAGCAGGATTGGAAAAAATCCGGGTTTTTTATATAAAACCCAACCCACTGGACTTTTTTGGGTTTACAAATGGGTTTTATTGGGTTTTTTATAGTTTTCTTTTTAAATTATATAGATTGTAGTTCTTCTTTAAAATTAGGATTTATTCTCGCGATCGTTTATCAACTATAAAATAGGACATAAAAATAGGTGGAAGACAGAAATCGACAGTTTTTTTTTGTTAATAAATCAAAGCAGTTTTGGTTTAGTTGACCAGCGCTTTTTTATATACTTTATATAAACAAAAGAAAATTATTGTTTTAGTTTGTGTATTTACTACACTGCAAGTACCTGCTTACTTAGTATGACATGATAGTATACGATTCAAGTTTTCGTTTTTTTCGAGGCTATTAACTCTAAACCACTTTTTTAAAAAGGAAAATGCCTAAGAGTAGCGCTAGAAATAGTGCTTCAGAATGGACTGAGCTTTTAAAATCCAGTAATAAAAGTAGTCTGCAAATACTGAACCAGAATCGTTTTTTTTAATAATTTGCATTGTTGCCCAGCTAGTGCAGCGTCCATTGAAAGACATGGTATTATTTGGAATAATAAAATAAGAAATTGTTTGGGATTAGAAAACGATTTGCAACTAGTCAAAGTTTATTGAATCTTACGATCAGATTTAAACGACTCGTAGTAATATACCTTTTTTTACGTTTATTTATTTTATTAATAATGAAAATATCCACTTTTAAAAAAGCCCTATGTGTTTTTTTAAAGTGGGTTTTACCCAAAAAAAACCAGTGGGCTTTTTCGGTTATCCACTGAGCAACCAACTGTGCTTTAAAGACATTCTGTAATTCCTCCACAGTATCATACAAAAAAAATTGGGTTCGGTCTGGCTGGCAAGTAGTTTGTCTATGCACAGTATTAGTATGTCACACCAAGAATAAACAAACGCAGGAAGTACTTACCGCGAAAACCACGATATTGGAAATAGAGAACGGTATTATAGAGTTTCTATTTAACAAGTTTCAGACAAAATCATTTCGGACATAAAAAAGAAAGAATTTTTGACCTGAACATATTCATACCAAGTTTTGTACAACGTGAAGCCAAAATCAAGACAAAATGAACTAAAGTCGTTTCTAAATACGATAAATTGTTTGATTTATTTGGAAACAATATTGTTCAGAAGTAGGCAAAAGCTTAAATCAAAACATACCTGATAACATTTTCGAAGCAATGAACAAGTGTGGCAATATTTTTCCAAAGTAGGGCATAAATTGCGGCGCTATAACACCTTTGATATTTAGGGTATTAGAGTTTAATTTTGTGTTAAAAGTGGCATTTGTAGTGTCATTTTCTTAAAAAATTTTCGCCTGCTGCGCTTTGAAACCATTAGTATAAAAAACAACAAAATGAATCTCGTGTCCGCAAATAAAAATGAAAGTAAAACTCCACCCAATTGGAGCTTCATACTACGTGGTCCTAATTTTAAGGCATCAGCAAGCAATCGCTCTGGAGGAGGCTTGTTGCGCAGAACTAAAAAGCCAAAATATTTAAAAAACAACAAAATGAATCTCGTGTCCGCAAATAAAAATGAAAGAAAAACTCGTGGCATATCGGACAAAGCGGTTTTGTTTCTCACTTCATTACGACCAGGCCTCCAATGTCTAATAACCATTATTTGCGGACACGAGATTCATTTTGTTGTTTTTTAAATATTTTGGCTTTTTAGTTCTGCGCAACAAGCCTCCTCCGGAGTGATTGCTTGCTGATGCCTTAAAATTAGGACCACGTAGTATGAAGCTCCAATTGGGGGCGGTGCTGCTGCGAACGTTACCTCTTTTTAGGAGTCATGTTACAGTGACCTTATTCTTTTACAGGTTTCTACTTTATAACCTGCCGAACGGTACAGGATTCTGTATTTACGGTGTCTTGCACTTTTCAATTTTGATGTTTTTGTTTCTCGGTTTATTCGACAGGTGGCGCACACAGTTACTACGTCCCCAGGGATTACAAACTTTTTGTTTTAAATTCTAGAGGTGTGCATGGTCACTGTGTAGCTTGAACTGCCAGGTTTAATCCTATGACTCCCTGATGATTCCTAATAAGGATGAAACAGGTCTGTAGGTGTCTGGATTCTCCATTAGACATTGGAGGCCTGGTCGTAATGAAGTGAGAAACAAAAACGCTTTGTCCGATATGCCACGAGTTTTACCATTGATATACTTACAACTTTAGTTTAATTTTAAATCAAAAAATGCATTTTTGCGGCGCTATGATACCGTTGATACTCACTCGATTTAATTTAACTCAAAAATCGCATTTTTAATGTAATTTTCTCAAAAATTTTCGGTGCATTTAAACATTTTTTAAAATAAAAAACGTATGAAATAAGCAACTTAAAATCCCCCCCCCTAGATTTGAGGTCAAATCCGCGCTTGTAGTTACTAAGTTTAGTTTGCATATATTGATATGTTCCTCATAAAAGCTATGCTTTTATCCTAGTTTTTTTTTTCGTATCGAAACCGCCCCTCCTTTTCAAATGGCTGGGACCGCCACTGATACATATAATAAATTCTCTTAATTCTTTGTTTGGTTCAGCACCATGCAAAAACTACCTGGATATTTGGTCAGAACATAGACTGTATTATATCAAAATCAGTTTACGGCAACAAAAGTTATGACCATACATATAATAAATTGTCTTAGTTCTCTCTCTCTCTCTCTACATTTGTTTGTTTGGTCCAGCATCACGCAAAAAATACTGAAGCGATTTTGATGAGAGTTTCACTGCTTCATTCCTTGGATCTTTGGCAACAGTGTTGATAAAAATTAAAAAAAAAAACCGAAGGCAAAGCTGGGCGTGCTTTACCATTCACCTGATTGCAAAAAAAACCTCTTAAAATTATCCCCGTCGAAGACCAGGGATAATTTTCTAAAAATATTGATAAACGAGAAAAAAATTTCAGGATTTAATTGAACTTGGCGCGGTATACTAGGTAAGAAAATTCCGCACAAGATACCAGCAAAACAAAATTTTGAATGACTGGGCTATTTATTTGCCATAGTAAAATCTTAACCTAAACAAACAGAGCAAGAGTTCAATGTATAAATTATGATGGATAGGTAACCCTCGGCATTTGTTGATAATATGGCCACTTTCTCGTCCTGAATACGAAATGGACAATCCTGTACCTCAAAATTGTGGATAAGGGCTCGGCACACCAATAGGGGTACTACTACATCATAAATGTGAAAATGGTGGGGCTTACCCTACCCATCACGTGACCTCTAAAATTGCCCACTTTTGAATTGGTGTACCGAGTACCTATCCACAATTTTGAGGTACACGATTGCCCATTTCGCATTCAGGACAAGAAAATGCACATCTTATCAACAAAATTATTCTTCTCGATCAAGCTGATTTCTACATTTTAAGACTTTTAATTTTACAGAAATTTTGTGTTACTATAAGTCGTAGAAAAAACTTTTTCGCCTAGTAGGTGGCAGAAGAACAGGAAAAACATCTTAATTTTTATAAGAAAAATGTATTAAAATATAAACATATAAAAGACCAACCCCTAATTTTTTTTAACTGCGTTTTTGCGAAGTGTAGAGAACCTGAAACTATATAAAAAAAAAATATGTGAATACGCCAAAGAATGTCCACATAATAATTAAAAAAAAAACATGTAACCTTTAAAAAAAACCCGCTTTGATTGGTTAAGTACTGGTGTGGAATTTACAGTAGTAATAGATCTAGTGCATGTCAGATTTCCAGGAAATTTTTGGAAATATTGTTTGAAGACAATTTTTTAACAAAAGCTTGAGTGCATGCGATCTGAAAAAATTTTGAACCCGTAGGATGAGGGATTTTTTCTGACTTCATGCACGAGGAATTTTTGCGTTGGTGGACACGAGCATAACAATCGACACAAATACAGATAATAAAGGTATTCCGGTCGCGATTTTTGAGAAACGACAGAAAATCTCACCCGTCAGAATTCTGGAAAGTGGCGATTTTTACTTAAAACACAGCGTCCTTCATATTTATCATAACTTTGTAAGAGAAACTGCGTCATTTTTTTAATATCATTTTGTAAATTTAATATTTTAAAAATATTCTGCAGGACTAGTTTATGGCGGATCTAAATAGTTACTATGCGTACCAATAAACGTCAAAAAGTGTCGAAAATTCTCACCATGTAAAAGTGACATCAAAATATTCCATAGCTATTTATGGTTTTGTATGTTAAAAGTTTTAAAGGTTTGTTTACACATAAAAATAAGCCTAATAACATACATTTTTAAATAAAAAACAGGGTTTTCAGAAAAACAGCCTACAAAAATTAAAACTGACATACTGTTTATTTACTAGAACAGTATTAAGGGACTAAATTTTAAGAAATATAGTAGCAAATAGTCCTGACAAAAAAGCATTGTGTAAACTTGTGATCGTTAGATTTTTTGTAAGGGCAAGATTTTCTGACGGTTTTTGAAGAATCGCGACCACCGTGCCAAAATTTTGGCGTATTCACCATTTGTCTCATTCAAACCTGTCATAAACTATTAGTTTTACGGCATTTTCTCCTAAAATATGATATATTTTGAGGAAACAACTGGTATTTTAGTGGTATTTTCCAATAACAATATAAAATAATCAATAACTTTTTTCAATATGGGTAGGTATTTTTTTAAAATTGGTTTTAAAATTTAGTAGCCCCCACAGGTCTAAATATTAGACCTGTGGAAGGTACTATTTTAGATCTTAGTAAATCCCACTGGATATGTTAAGTTATATTAACACACAATAAACCTGCAAAATAGAATAGTAATAACAGTGACTTAAATTGGCAAATAAAAACGTGGTTATTTCCTTAATCAATGCCTTTATCACAAAAATAAATAAATCCAATAATTCATTACGTGGTCGAAGCTGTAATAATCTTAAACGCTTTTTATGTTACAGTTGGTCTTATGCCTGATCCACATGTTACTAAATGAGTGTTAATAAAATAAATTATTAATTTATTTGTTTTACATAATTATATTCAAAAAAATGATATTTACCTCAGTTACCAATTTAAATAATAAATTCTGAAGTGTCACATCTACATGCACCTCCTGGAGCGCAAACCCTCCTCCCTCTTACTCACAGCTCATGCAGAGTCATGAAAAAAACCATCTCCTCTTCAGCATTCAATTTTAAAAGTGGTGCAGTTAATTCCTAAGTGTCAAATTAGTCGGGGCAATGCACAAAGCCGACTCCGCAACGCGAGTATATTGTGTGACAATTTAAGTTTCAAGCTTTTCCAACTGCTGTTTGATACAGGGTGTACACTATACCTTAACTAGCTAACAAGCTTATTAATATAAAATCTATTTCAGTACTTCTAGAAGTAAAATTTATAAAAATCTTTTGTAAACACAAATTTAAAAAAACATGTCGGTGGGTAGTTCAAAAATTATGAGTTTTTATCCACTTTAAACCACCTTTAGTTATTGTGCATATAAAACAATAAATTATTAGCTTTCTTACTAATTTTTACCATTTGTTTACATACGATTTACTAACGACTCATTGAAGATACCTAATACACCCTGTATAAAAAAAATATGAACAAAGGGGTTCATAATTAGCGCTTTTTATTTGGAATTTTTGAGTGAAATGCTGCTCATGCCAAAAACAATCAACAATGTAGGCAGTTTTTTAAACAATGCCTGAAACGCTTTTAATTAGGATAATGGAATGGAGAGAAAATGCATGGGTAAATCTTGACCCAGAAGCTTGCACTGCAACAATACCTAACAAAAAAGTTTAATTGCGAAAAAATGAGAAATTCCGTGTTTGAAAAAAAACAATAATATAATTTTTCCCACAGCGAAATTGTTTAGTAGCCTACTTATCATTTTCTCTGTCTATATTTTCGTCTGTGTTCTTTCAGGGATTTAATTTAAAAATACTTAACAAAATATTCAAGATTTCTTTTCTGACAACCAGGAACTTTTAGCAAATATAGGGTGGCCACAAAATTCCGCACTTTTTGGATTGTCTATAACTTTTGACATAAATGCTCGATTTTTAAAGATATTGGTTTTTTAGAAGATTAAACGTGTTACTTTTTAGATTCATTTGAAAATTTGAAATTTCTGAAAAATCCAAGATAGCGGACTGTTTTAAAAAAAATGTGTAATTTTCACACACCCCCCCCCCCCCCACTCTAAAGCTTTCACTACAAAAGCTCATTCTTTATGTGTATATTGACGTATCCTTTAATTAAATCGGTTGATTAATGAAAAAGTTATAAGCTTTTAGATTATGAGTGTTTGGGCTTAACATTAGAAAAAATCACAAAATTTAAAACAATAGAAATTATTTAAAGAGACAAAACATGAGAGTTCCGTCCGTTTGTTCAAAATTTGACATGAAAAAAAATCAGGATGGCGGATAATTTTAAAAAGAGTTAGGTTTTACACGCCTCATTTCTTTTTTAAGCAAGACACTCGACGAAATATAAATTAGTATTTCCCTTTTTTTTCGGATAAGAAATAAAAAAGTAATCCCTGTCAGCAAAAAACAACGTACAATTTGAGGTTGTTTAAAAAAAATAAATTTTATTGATAATGAACAAATTTGCGAAAAAAAAGGTGAATTATTCGCTTAGCGAAAAAAGTTTGCTTTTACGTATTGTGGAAAGTTTTAAAAACATTATACACTTAAAGTTAATTTTCAGTTTTATCAGTATTCGTATCCTTATCTCTATCGAGTCGACCAATCAAGCAGGTGCACTTTTAAAATCATGGCGAATGCGTGACAGCATCAGCTGATTAAATGCACGAAAACCTCGTTAGGTACGATAAGGGAGTCGTAACATTACGACCGTCCCTGCATACGAAACGATGTTTTGACGTATTTAGTTTAAAAGTACACCTGCTCGATAGGTCGACTCGATAGAGATAAGGATACAAATGCCGATAAACCCGAAAATCAACTTTAAGTGTCTAATATTGAAAACAAAAAACTCCACTTTTAAATAATCCATTCTTTGAAAAATCCTTTGTGGTATTTCATTAATTACAAAGTCTAATTCATCATCTTCGTCATCCCGAAGAAGTTCCATTTTAAGCACAGACCACTTGTCACAGAAAAATTTTAAGGCAACGGAACAATTCCATCAACTTAATGGCTTTTCTTTAAAAACATAACCAAAAAATACCTCACATAACCTCAAAATGCGCTTAAGTCGAAGTAATTCTACAGCTTACATTAGATTACATTAGATTTTATTTGCCATAATAAATATACAACAAAAGTTACATAAATATGGTAAGTCAATAAATTAATATGATGATAAAATTACATATTATTAATAAAACTAACAAATAATAATTTCTATTCAGATTTTGTATATAAAGGTCAGAACATTTTACGTTTTATTTTGTAAAAATAAAAAACAACAAAGGACTTTTAGTATCTATAACAAATTAACATTTAAAATAATAAATAGATGAGTTAAAGTAGGACAAAATTGACTTAAATACATTAAAAACAGAAAACTGACAAAATGACTAAAAATTAGTAAAAGTTTGAAAATACGTGATAAAACTATCAAACATCAACCACGTAGAACGGTACGGCGCGGCTGCACCGCAACAGAAACCAATAGTCAGTAGGATCCCAGTTTCTTAGTGGTGATTACTGCTTAAAAATTCAGCTACAGAATAGGGCTCGATTTTACATAGAAAATCAAAACAATGCTTTTTAAAGTGTTTGAATCTGTCAAGGGTTTGTATTTTTTTTGGTAAATGATTGTACAATTTTAGGGCGGCATAGATAGGCCCTTTTTCTGTCAGCTTTAGTCTGTGGTGAGGATAGATATATAGGTTATTTTGGTTTCGAGTATTATATGTATGATGGGAACGGTATTTTGAGAATATTTCAGGATGTTTTTTTAGGTGCAGTACGCATTCAAAGATGTAAATTCCTGGAACAGTAAGATAGTGATTCTTATTAAAAATACCGCGGCAACTCTCGGATGATCCCATTCCAAAAATTATTCTAAATGCTCTTTTCTGTACCCTAAAAACCTCCTCCAAATGGCTACTGCCCCCCCAAAGTGTAATTCCATACCTAATATTTGAATAAAACATTCCATAGTATATTCATTTTAAAGTGATATTGTTTTTAAAGATTTTTACTAGTACTCTAACTGCGTAGCATGCACGACTTAGTTTTTTAGAGAGGGATTCAATATGGGTGGAGAAAGTCAGCCTGTCATCTAAAGTAATACCAAGTATATTCGCATTTTCTACAAACTTAATATTGTCGTTTTTAAATGTTATGGTATCTGGTTTATTTATATTAATATTTGAGAACAACATTAGTTTTGTTTTATTTGCATTTAGGACTAACTGATTTTTCTCCATCCATTCGTCCGTTTTAGTTAATGTAAGTGTTAGTTTTTCCTGTACATTATCGTTTGATTTTAACGGAATTATAGTGTTTGCATCATCTGCGTAAGTTGTCATTACATTCATCTCTTCATTAGTGTCCATAAAGTCATTGAGATAAATTATAAACAATATAGGTCCCAAAATACCTGTGGTTATTTCTGTCGGTTCCGAGAGTATTGTGCTGTTGTCTTTGTTTATTAAATTTTGCTGTTCACGTTTAGTTAGGTATGAATGAAATAGACACTGTGGAACACCCGTGATGCCTGTGGTTATTTCTGTCGGTTCCGAGAGTATTGTGTTGTTGTCTTTGTTTATTAAAGTTTGCTGTTCACGTTTAGTTAGGTATGAATGAAATAGACACTGTGGAACACCCGTGATGCCGTATGCATCCATTTTTGTCAGGAGTATTTTGTGGTTTATAGTGTCGAACGCTTTGATAGGTCCAAGCAGCGCTTATCCTAACTAGAGCTTAAGTACCACTTACATGATATTCCACACCCTCGCAAATCACAACTAAAGCTTAAGCTCGGTACATGTCAAGCCGAAACCGTGCACACGGGCATAAATCTTTTGTTAAACATGCGTTTAAATTTGATTTAAATTACGACGCTTTTTAGTCGAAAACTCTTATTCCTGAAAATGAGAATGGCGAAAATCAAGGGGGAAAACCACATTCCCTTGGGTCATTGGAGAACCAGTGTTACTATCTTCTCAAATTCCAAAGCACCCGTAGGTATTACCGGACTTCTTCTTCTTCAAGTGCCCTGCTCTCTTCGAACGTTGGCTATCATCAGCGCGATCTGTACCCTGTCCACTGCTTTTCAGAAAAGTGTCGTAATACTAACACCATCCCATTATCTAAAATTTTTAAGCCATGATATCCGTCTACGACCCGGACCTCTTCTACCCTCAATGTTGCCTTCTATTATCAATTTTAAATATGGCCAAAATATTAAAGTTTTCTTTTTTAGATGGTAAATAAAACTTCAAGATCTTTATTTATTCTAAGGAAAACATCCACATTAGTTACTCTGTCCATCAAAGATATCCTTAGTATTATACGAAAACACCACATCTCGAATGCTTCTAACTTTTTGCATATGCACATAACATAAGATGCTAAAAACATAACATCGAAGCACACGAATTCAAAGAGTGGTATTAAGATCGTGACTACACAACAAGTGATAAAAGATGATCTGGCCTGTTCAATTCTTGCACGAACTTCTTGCATGTTGTCCTAGTTCTCATTGCAGGAGCAACCCAAGTATTTGTATGAATCCAGACGTTCAACTTGCATATGACCATCCATTTATTTTTCCCAACATTTAAGTTAAGCCCGAATTGCGAACTTTTGGCAGCAATTTGATTCAACAACTCTTGCAGGCCTTTAAACGTGTCTGGTAGTGTCGTCGGCATATCGTAGGATGTTGATTTTTATGCCGTTTATGGTCAGACCCTCTTCGCAGTTATGAAGTGCATTCTCTATTATTTTGTTACTATAGATATTAAACAACAGCGGAGACAATATACAACCTAGGCTAGGCGCACACCTCTTTTTATTTGGACCTCTTCGGACAGTTGGCCATCACCTTGATTTAAGCAGTCTGGTTCCAGTATAGATTAGCGATTATCTTTAGATCATCATCATCTAGACCAACTTATTTTAGCGATTCTATGAGCTTTTCGTGTTGGACTCGATCAAACGCTTTCTCGTAATCTATGAAACAGGTATATACTGGCACCGTCACATCCCTAGATCGCTGAACTAAGACTTAAACGCCAAACAGGGTCTCTCTGTTACCAGACAGGAGTTTTAATTAATTTAATTATTTAACCTTATCCCTAACATGCAGTCCAATGCGCAATAAAAAGTTCGTAAGTTTATTTAAAGGCCTAAACGTATTTTAAAATGCAAACGGCCTTTTGTTGTTTTAAACAATTTTGCATTGATGTGTTGCGTTTGCCCATACAGATTCAAATTACAAAACATGTGTTTCCTCCATTGAGTTAATTTCCTTTGTCGATGTTTTTTTCTCTCGGTTTCTCTATCAAAGCACGCCGCTGTATTCCAGCCAAACACTGTTATAGAAAGGCTTTTTGGGTGAGAATAAATTAGCAATTTATTTGCATCAGATTGCGATTTTCAGATAGAGCAGAGTCTCGAAAGCCTTTCTAAATAGGCGAATTTTCAACAAATAAGCCCAGAATGCCGATATTGATGGAGTTTGTTATCAAGATAAGCCTAGGCTTTTTGGTTGAAATCACGGAGAAGGCAGATTTTTGGAAGAAATTATGACTAATAAATTGCAGACAGATTCAAATATTCCGTAAAGGACTCCTTAAGGCCATAGTTTTTCCACCGATAATACAGAGAAAAAACTACAATTGGCAAAACCTTTTTCCAACATTTTTTAAATCTTTTCCAGGTTTCATCATTAAACTCAAAATTTTCTTTAAAAAAATGAGGAATTATCATCAATTTTGTTGGATTATCTTATTACTTTTCATATTTCCTTCCTTACTTTAGTGATAAAAAGTAAGTTTTCTTTTTTCTAAAAGTCTGGGTACCCTGTCAAAAAAAATCAATGATCGGTAATAATTGTTGCTTGAATTTTTTAACATTCGTTATTTGGCACCCCAATTTTAATTAAATAAAGAAAAGTTTAATTACAAGATAAATGTTTACTGGTAGTACTGGTACCAAGAGAAAACATGTTGATCCAAGCAAGCGTTGGAACAAGTATACACAACAACTTAGATGAATATTTAGGCTCTTATAAGTTAATTAAAACAAATCAAAGTAATATTTGGTGGAAAGTAAAGGGACTATTTAAACCAATAACTGTTTAAATCCAACACGAAATTTGTACTCTAACTACGAAAAAGAATTACTTGCATTAAAGAAATATTATCCTTTATTCGACCAGATTGTCTGTTTGGAACAATAATTTTCCTTGAATCAAGGAATCATATCTTTCATTCAAAGAGATTGTACTCTTAAATCAACAAATCGAACTATAACCTTACCTAAAATATGACATACAACCTAAATAAAACACGATCTAACCACTTATATAATAACATGTTGAACTGGCAGAAGATTTATATATCTAATAGAAAATTATTCTCGTATAAATACTGTGGGAGAGATGTTACTTTATGAGATTAAATGACTTTTTTGACAGGGATTCTAAAACTTAATTGGGTAGCAAGCTAAATTTAAGGACACAGACTCGTTGTTGCAAAACCTAAAAATTCCGTTAATTTCAGGATAAGTATTTCTTAGATTTTGTGTTATTATTTATTTAAGTTTATTACAAACTAATTTAAAAACATTTATTCTCTCTAGCTTTTTTATAGCGATCTTTTTGGTTTTTTTTAAATTAAACATGCAATTTTATTTATATACATATAATTTCTTATATATGTATAGTATACTTTCATTTTAACATTACTCTTTGAAAACCTTTGTTTTTCTTATAAAAACCTATTGAATAAGAATTTTATTTAAGATTATTAGTATTAGTTTTACTAGTTTTAGGGGTTAGGTGGAAGAACAGGTCATCTTTTTGTTTTCAAAAAGATGAACTGAACATCGCCCGATTTAATCATTTAAAATTGTTTTGATTAATAAAAGACCTTTATTATCATTATTATTATTATTATTATTATTATTATTCTTGAAATTTAAAAATAAGCAAATAGTTGTGGTTCTAACTATTTATTAATTTTTATATAAGAATAATATTCTTGCATTAAGTACATTTTTTTTAAGTATAGGCAAAGACACATGAACTAATACTCAATATGTCTTTGGTATAGGGCTATTCTTAAATACAGAAAGAATTGTTTTCAGTGTAAAGAGAAAATAATTATGTTAGGTCTCTGGATATCTAACTTAATTATGATTTTTAGAAGAACCAATAACGCAACTTGCTTTTTTTTAACCCATAATAAAAAAAACTGTGCCCCGACCAAACGCAAAGTGTTATAAACATTCTTCTTTACCATTAAAAAAAAATAAAATGTGAGATCTCATTAAAATAGCTTGTGCATTCACCATTATGTAAGTTAAAAATCTGAAAACTACTCAAATCAAAGAAAGTTTAAAATACTACGTTCCAAACTTATAATGCAAGAAGAGGGTGTGTCTGGTTATTAAGAAGACTGCTCAAGAATGCTGGGGAATGTTTAAAAATGGAGAACATCGCACATAATTTTTTCCATCATGCGGGAGGCGGGAGGAAATTCAAAAAAGCGGGAGACTCCCGCCTAAATTGAGAGGGCTGGCAACCCTAGTCTGGATAGACTGCTGGTTTGTTGCATAGTGCCGAGTCACTTTATGAAGTATATATTTTCTAAACTAGAGGGATCATTTTAAAAAAGCAGTATAATAGATATATAAATTTTTACTTAAAATAAATTCCAGAAATTTTGGTTTTGCCAACTTTTGTTTTGTTTATTTGGTTCTTTTTTAGCAGTTTTATTTCCGATTATATTCGCTGATCTTTGAGTTAAATTGTGCCAGTAATTTCGAATATGGTTTCTGTTAAAATTCAGAATTCTCACCCAGAATATTTTAAATTATTAATAAAAACGTTGTTTTGCGTTTTAATAAAAAAATCGCCCTGGTAGCTTCTTGTATATAAGAAAATAAAGATTCGAGTTCGAGTTTTGTATCATCTGTTTTAAATTTTGTGCCTTTTCTAAATCAAATAAAAATAGTAAAAAAAAAGTTGTTAACACGATTTTAAAATGATACAGTGCTGACTATACTTTAAGCCCTTCCTGTAGACACCGGGCCACTGTTGGCTTTTTAATTAAGGAAAACTTAACAAAAATCGCAAACAGGTGAGATTTGTTTCCAGATAGAAATTCTCTATCTACGATTTTTTTCATTTAAAACCACAAAATGTGTCTTATGTCAACAGTTCAAAAAGATGTTTCAACTTTTAAATCAGCCTGTGTTCTCTAAAAATTGTATCTCTTGTGATTCTCAAAAAATCCGGGGTCAAAAGCTTAGAACCAGAAAAAAACAATAAAATATACAGTAAAATAAACTGTAAATGGAAACAAAATAAAACATCTCAATCGAGAAAGGTCTTTCCGCATTCCCCTTCAAAAGACCATTCAATCTGAAAGTCTATTACTAAGCTAAATTTTGAATCCACTGACCGTAGCGCCCTAATTTTCGATACAATTACTACGTTTATACGCGCCTAAAACTGGTTTTACATATGGACTGTTTTAAATAAAATCGCTTTCTTCAAAAGCTTATTCATTTTCTAGCAGCTGATCGGAGTAGTGCCAACCAGCTAACCTAATGATCTCACCGTAGTTTTTCAAAAATGTATTAAATATATTTTTTTAAATATTATAAAAATGTTATAATTTAATTTAAAAAACATAAATAAGACAACTAAAGTTAACAAGAGATTTTTCCGTAAAAGAAGGGTTGAGAACTATTACCGACCCTAAAATCGGAAAACCGCTTTTAGTTTAGTACTTAAAACGGTTTTAATGATGTTTACATGAAAAAATTTTCAAACCGTTCTTCCAAAAAGAAGCTTTAAGAGGCCCGTATAAACAAAGTAAATCCCATCTACAATGTCGAACCTCTTCAAGCACATCGACATTTTGTAGAAGAGTCCCCTTTCATTTTAAAAGGGTATTCTGTAGTTTAAGACAATGGAAATACAATGGTAAAAGTGTTTCATTCGTTTACTTTTATGGATTGTTTTATTACTTACAAGCAATTGAATTTTAAATCAGGGCGGCGCTCACTCAACCGACGACTTTTTTACTTATAGTCCACTGAAATTAGCGAAAAAACAGGCCTTACCTTGAACAAATTGCAACACGAGCGGTTTTAACGGTTTTTATTGTGAAAAAGCCTACTTTTTAAGATATCCAAAATCGGACTTGCGTAACATCGTTTTTTTTTACGTTTCTTCAAGATGGCAGCCAAAAAATTAAGAAAAAATTGCACTTGTGGCACATATATTTGGACTAATTTTTACCGCTGATTCCCAATATTTTATCATTTTTTTAGAAAAAGACAGAATTATAGCAGTGAATCTTGTTTTCTCTCTCTACCCTAAAAAAAGGCTCCCAAAACACGTAACAAATCATATGCTGTGTTTTGAAAAAGCGCAACACGATCTGTTTTAACGGTTTTTAACTTTAAAATATCTACTCTTCAACACATCAAAAAGCGGACAAAACCGGATTTGCAGAACATCGTTTTTTTGACGTTTTTTCAAGAAAATTAACATATAAAACCATAAACCACTTTACAAAATTTGTGTTTTTGGACTAATTTTTACCGCTAATGTCAAATATTTGATCATTTATTCTATATCCATATCCAGTTCTTTAGCAAAAATTACCTTTAACGTTGATCTTGAAACTCATAAAAAAGGTTGAAAAGAGACTGCTAATGTTGTCATCTCTCTCACTCTTCTATTGGAATTGGATACATTTCATTAAAAAACATATTTTATGAAAAAAATTGAAAATTAAATCATTATCTTCCTGCTTTTGGTAGGTAGGTAAGTATACCTACATATTTAGGTAAGTACGAAATCAACATAAAGGAGATAACTGTCATCTTTTAGAAATTTAGACGACCTAACACGTAATTTCAATATCATTCCAAAGTTCATCATCAAGCGGGTATAATTTTATGGTATAGGACAGAAAGAGACAGCATGGGTAAACTACTATGTTAAAATCAACGTTATTTGTACCCTGAAAGTTTTTCTCATGAACATGTGTATATACATTAGGCACTGAGATACGACAAGGAATAAGCACTTTTTTTTATATGTAACTTTAAGTGTCTATTATCTGCGAGGAAAAAGAAACCGTGGTAGCACCTATTTTCATTCCTATTCTAGATTTTTTTACGCAAATTCCATGTAGGATAAGTAACTAGGTACCTATTTATCTACGTGCTCATACATCATTCGTCTGCAAAAGATAGAAAGAAAAAATATGATTAACTATTTTATTTCTGTTTTTTTTTTAGAAAATACCACTATTTTTGAAATTAGCAATAAAATTTAGGCCAAAAACATGTACCGCAATCGCCCCCTAAATGTGCTGCAATTTGTGTCGTTTTTCCTATGTGATAGAGAGAAAGTATTAATAATGACCGTATCTCTATCTTTCTTTTATTTTTTTTTCAGGTTTAAGATCGGCATTAAAATTAAACCCAAAAACATGCGCTACATCTCTCGCTTTATGCCTGCATGTTCATAATATATTTCTTTAGGATTGAAAACTAGTCTAAAAACATGTATCACACGTCCTAGTTAATGAAGATGTTTTTTTTTTGATTTTTGGCCTCAGTTTAAAAAAAAAATGACCATGTTCCGCATGTCGCATTTTGTCCGATTTTGGGTATGTTGAAAAGTAAGCAAATCTAAGCTGAATAACGTTAAAACCGCAATTTATTCAAGGTAAAACGCTAATTTCAGTGGACTTTTATTGGCTATCCAACTTACAAATTGAAAAATGTTAAGAACATATCAAAACTCGGACACTTCTTCATGGAGAAAACGATATACTGATACGAAGAGGATATATGTTGATCAAATTTTAACTTTGTTTTGATAGTCCTCAATATTAGTGAGTCGTTAGAACACAACTGTTTGTATGGATATTTAGGCTCTTCTTAAGGTTCGTTATTCAAACCAAATCCAAGTCACATTTATAGGGAAAATTAAAGAGATTATTTAAATCAACAATTGTTATACTTAATCCAACACGCAACTTTTGCTTAAACTAAGAATTTAGTACTCATATCTTTCATTTAAACAAATTTTAGGTACAATAAAATGAAATAAATATGAATTATTCATATGTACACTTGATTTCAAAAAAAACTCATACATGCCATTTTTCCTATGCCATAAAATTTAGCTTTCCATTTTTTGATAAGCGGACTGACATCATTTTTGCCTTTGAAAACGTATTTCTTTGTTGTCAACAGTTCGCATGTCAAATAATTTGTTGTAACAGTTAAAACAATCAAAGACAGTACTTTTTTTACATATTTATTGTCGCTGTCTAAAACAATGTATCAAATCAATACCGTTCTCAACTAAAAAGCCAGTTAACTCCTACCGCCTCAGTGCTCTTTAGCTTACGGTGGCTGCCATTTTTATAACCAAATTGACAAGTAAAACATGGATTTTCTGTCAGTTTGGTGTCAATATGGCACCGATTATAGGCTAAAGGATACTAAAACGAAAATGAGTTAACTGGCTTTTTAGTTGAGAACGGTGTTGATCAAATAGACATCCAAAAAAATTACGTCAGTTCGCCCATCAAAAAATTGGACTATAGTATGCCTGACAGCTTAAAGTATCGTTAATAATGCCACAGATATCAACATTTACAAAAGTTCAAATTATCACTCGAGTTATAGAAGACGGCTGGTCTATAAGAAGAGCGGCCACCCATTTTGGAGAGGATAAAATGACGATAATGCCATGGAAAAAGCGCTGGATTGAAAATAATTCTACGGATAGGAAAGATGGATCAGGACGACCAAAAGTAAGTTCTGAAGTGCAAGATGAGAGACTTATTGACCATCTCAGACAAAATCCTTTTTCAACGTCGATTGAAGCAGCAACATTATTTTCGGGTTCTTTAGCAACAGTAAATAGAAGAGTAACGAAATCAGAAGTCTCTTGTCGAGTTGCTGCAAAGAAGCCTTTTCTTACAGAAGAACAAAAACAGGCCAGAGTGATTTTCGCACTGAACAACGTTCTTCGTGATAATGACTTCTGGGAGAGGGTGATTTTCACTGACGAAAAATTTTGTCAATCATCTTCAAGCAGCAGGAGAATTTTAGTTTATCGTCCACCAAATTCTAGATTTGAACCCGAATATACAAACCAAATTAAAAAAGCTGGACATTTTTCTGTAAACATGTGGGGCGGCTTTAGTGCTAGAGGTTTGGGTTTTTTTTTTGGGAATGGAAGGAAGATTCAATAGTGAATGATATATTGAAATCCTTGAAAACGTTATGCTGCCATCTGTACAGGCTTTACATGAAAATAATGACTTCGTTTATCAGCAGAACAACTGGCCAGTACACACGGCTAATGTTGTTCGCCAATGTTTTCAGAATAATAATATAGAAACACTTCCTTGGCCAGCCAACAGCCCTGACCTTAATCCAATGGAAAATATATGGGGTCGAATCGTTAAAATAATATACCAAAGGAATTGGAGACCACCAAATGATGAAGAGTTAAGCGATGCTATTTATCGCGAATTGGATCAGCTCTCAGAAGACCATCAGTATTTTCAAAATTTAACCTTTTCAATGCCCAGACGTTTGCAGCTTGTAATAGAGAAAATGGTGATCCTATTAAATACTAAATTATTTATTTTGGTTCTTTTTTAAGTTAAAATACTTAGTATTAAGTTCACCATCGTTTTTGTCCTAATCCAAGTTTCCTATTCGTCGAATTGTGTTCAATCCAGCGCTGTTTCCATCGTATTATTGTTATTTTATCAACTCCGAAATGGGTTACCGCCCCCTTTATAGAACAGCCTTCGTCCGTTACTCGAGTGATAATTTGATATTGTTCAATAAAGACTTTACTAAAACATTATTTTTGCTGTTTTTTTAGTATTATGCAAAATTGAATATGAAAATAAGGTTGCTTTTAATTTAAGTAAAAAAATATTTTCAGTTTTAGAGACCTTTTTTAAAAAATATGACAAATTGTGGTACTTTTGAAGTTTTTAGGTATTTCAGCTGGTGGTCCGTATATATTATACTTACTTTTTACCTTTTATTGACCGCAGCTACTATGGCTATTTGGTCAGAATTTGCCATCCGGCAATATTTTTAGACTGATACTGAATGTATACCCCCCTACCGCACTCACCAGACCGGTCTGATGAGCACCCCCCAGGAAGGCAGTTTTCTTTTCCTGGAAGGATTTAATTTAGCCAAAACCCCTTTGTCGGGGCAAGGGATCTTTAACGTGCTCCACTATCAATATATGGATCACACGGGACCGTCCTCTTAACGTCCTCTCCGAGGGATGGTATGGAATCGAATTAGCCTGCCTTCTAGCTAACTCGGCCTACTCCGCTTCATACTGCGTTTTACCTTAATCTTACAAAATTCTGTAATTTTATAAGAAAAAGTCCAAGTAGACTACCTGATGCACGACCCGGGGCTTGAACCCGGCATCTCCTGCTTGAAAGTCGCGGCGTTAACCCCGACACCAAGCAGGCAGGTTATATATTATACACTTTTAGAAAGGTCAATTTTGTGACTGCATGTATTCGTGTTTTTTTTAAATCAAGTGTACACTTCTCTCCACATAAAACTGGTACAGCAGAAGTTAGCAGCTTCTTTAATTTTTAAATTTTTTTACCTCATATTTTGCCTGTCAGTGTCATCCAAATTTAAAAAAATGCCGCCGCGCACCCTTCCGAATTTGATAAAGCTCAAACCTTAGCAAAACTAGATGGTGCACGTGATTGGTCTATTCGGAAAGGAAGGCACCGGTTTAACCGGCATAACAACATTAGGCGGGAGGATTAAACGTTCGAGGCTAAGGTGTCGCATTGCGCCAAAAAAAATTTAACTAAGTGAGGCAAAGAAGCAGTGTCGATTAATTTTTGCGTTGAATTATTATCTGAGGGACGAAGAATTTTGGAAGCAGGTGGTTTTCACAGATGAGAAAATCTCCAGTCCAACAGCGATAAAAAACAATTTCTGGTTTATTATTATACTCTTTAGACCTATTTCTTTGCGTTCCCGAAATTACGTAATTTTTGAAAAAAAATTGTAAGCGGCGCCATTTTTATTTCGTGCTTTGTTTTTCTAACATTTTTGCGTTAGGCTAATTTAATTGAAAAATTTTTGCCTGCGGCGCCCTTTATCTTCTCACTCGAAACCAAGATACCCCGTTTTAGGAAAACTGATCCCGTCTCTGTTTCTAAATTTTTTCGAATAAAAGTAGAGTATGACCATGGGGGAAATAATTTTTTTCTACGGTATGACGAAAATTTCGAGAAAGTTGAAGAAAAAAATAAAAAAAGTGGCAAAGTTCAAGTTTTTCGTAAAAAAAATGTTTTTTGTAAAGAAACAGAGCAAAATAAATCTTTTCACCCCTTTTTGGGTGCAAATATTGGCAGCCCCTTATTTTTCGCTTTTACCCTCCCGCTAGTTTTGAAGAATTGGTTCGCTACATGTTTCGAGATCATGTCATAAAACACCTCGAAAATATCAAATGTAGTGTAGGGCCAGCTTTATTTAAAATCAATAATATCGCAAGCAAAAAGCTCTGCAGGAAAAACAGCGCCGTTTATTGATTTCTTTGGCTGCTAGTGCTAGCTGCATGGTTTGGCCGTTTCCGGATAAATGTCACTAGTAGAACAGAATGAAAAGAAACTTAATTAAAAGCGAAGATATTTCTTTCTAATGTTAACAACCTCACGAGTTTATCACTCAGTATCGTAAATAATGGACCCTTCCGCCTCCTTTAAGCAAGAAAAAGCTGTGGTTTGGACCTGAAAACATCTAATTTTTAATTAGATTAGATGTTCAAATCTCATGGTGTGGTCGCCACCTAGCGGAATTTGCAGACATTTTGTCAACGGTTATTATTGCAACTATGATTTATGCTCACAATGAAAGAGTGGCGACAATTTTTTCTCATGAAAGCAGTCCGGAGATTCTAACAAACTGGCACCATTGCTCAATATACCTGTTTCTTTTGTGCGCGCAGAACTTTCTATGCCATTTCTGTTTGATTTATTGAAATCCTATCCCTAAGGAAAATCTTAGGAACCCTGTATAAGTATAGATTAAAAAAAAAATTATATGAAGCCTGAAATATCTACTAAAACGATATATTGCTGGAAACGAAGAAGAGGTGAGAGTCCCTTATCCAGATCATTTTCAGGGCATATAGGAAAGTTATTGCTGAAAATCCAAACTTATTTTAAAATTTAGCCAATTCAGTGCCCAGAAGACTTAAAAACATCATTGCAGCCAACGGTGCCATGACGCGATATTAAAAATAAGTATTTTTTTATTTGTTATTAAATTTGTTATTGTTATTTTTAAATTTTATTTATTTCGTAACTTTCGTCAAACCGGTATCTTCCTTTCGAGGGACAGTTCCTTCTTCTTGAAATCGATTTATTATGGTAACTATCGTAGACTTGCTTCTTTCATAATCAGATAGTCGAATAGACCAATTACTGTGTAGCTTTTGTTTAGCTAATAAAACATTTTTGCTTTTTTGAAATGAGGTTTTTATTTTTAGTGGCCTTATATTTTGAATTAGTAAAAAGTAAATAAGCCGTCTCCTTATTAAAAGTTTATATATGGCAAAAATATAATCTAAAATGACAACGTCAAAAAGTCAGTGTTGCACAGAGGAAAATATGAAAAATCGTATTTGCAGCTACCTTCTGCTGTACCAGTTTTATGTGAAGAGAAGTGTACATGTTCATTAAGGACCTGTACAAACTTGCGCAGGGGATAAAACTAATGGAGTGGTTAGCCTAGGAGCTAAGAGGGTGCGCAATAAGCCAGTAATGGCTGCAGTGCAGTGACTGTGGCTTGCCACCTGGCAGATTGGAGTCACAATCAAGGGGTTTTAGTCGGTAGGAATCCAACACTACCCGGGCTCTCCTGGTAGAGGAGAAATGACTCTGGCAGGAAAGTAGTTCGGGCGTCTTATGCAAGATTTCCCCTTGATACCCTTGAAAAAAAAAAGTGTACATATTGAATAAAAATATGTTTTGCTTTTTTCGATATTTTACCTATCCCTGGTGATAATAGATAAAATAACTTATTTTTCATAAAACTGAAACATAAATCAGCAGTCGCGTGGGGCCAGTGCCGTCTGAAATTTAAAATCGTATTTGTAAATTGATTACAATAAACGCAAAATATTTTTATTTTGGCAGAATGTTTTTGTGACAGCACAAGTATCTATTTTTTTGTTTTACCAATTTTTTAGATGTAAAACTTAAAAGTACTATCCCTTTTTGTGTTCGTTTTTGTGGTTTATTTGATTTAGTCCTTGACATTTCAACCGTTATCTTGCCTTTTCATTTCCTAAGAGACTGCTATAAATTTTTACTATTTTGGTCTTTAAGACCCGTGCGTTAAAGTTAATTTGGTTTATAGCTTTTTTTTAGTATTTTGCTTTTTTACTAAAAGCACCACTATTACCTTTGACATATTTTTCTTTACCGTCCGTTCCACTCCAGTTTTATCATGCAAATATACTTTAATCAAAACATAAATTTCAGGCAGAGCGGAGGAAGTGGGGTAAATGTTAAAAACTTATATATATGGCGTGTAGGTTATCAAAATAAAAATATTTTTGGGAATATTTTTACATGATGACTGGGGCTTTCTCCTGGCGGACAAGTAAGTCGTTTTTCGGTTACTGCTTGTTACCGTTACGTAGTTATTTTTGAAAAAAAAATTTCCTGGGTTGCGGTCTCAAATAATAATTCATTTATTCTGTGTAAATTGTAATGTTTCGGTTTATTACAACCATTATCCGACTACATCTATCTTACTTTATTATTATTTTAAAATATGTTAAACTAAATATATTTTCAAATAATAATATTAAAAATTACACAGAATAAATTAAATATTATTTAAGACCGTAACCCAGCAAAAATTTTTTTTCAAAAAAACTTATGTAACGGTCAGGAAAATGTATAAAAAGTTACGTAGTTATGACAACATCAATCAAAAACTAACACAAATAAAACAATATAAACAATCAATAAACCAGTGGGAACCCAGGAATTTAGTTCGGGGGGGTGGTGGGCTCCAATAAAATTTGCAGACGACGTTCTTTTAATGCAGGATGATTAATGAATAAACATTAAAACCTATCCGTTTAGTTTATCTTCTGACGCTAAGTTTCTAAGGTAGTTTTTCAAAAACTTTGATGAGGAACAAGGCCTTCCGCAAGTACAAATGGTAACCGGCGATGTGGCCATAATGGCACAAACAGGTACTTACAAGCGCGGACCTCGTCTCAAATCTAGAGATAAGGGGGAGGATAACCAAATTTTAAATTGTTTATTTATCCAAAATTTGTTGTTAAAATCACGTTTAACTGCACCGCAGGCGAAAACTTTGTCAAAATTACACTCAAAATGTCATTTTTAACTTTAAATTAAACTAAAATCGTAAATATCAATGGTGCTAAAGCTCTGCAGGCGAAACTCTTCAAAAATTACACTAGAAATTCTATTTTTAATACAAAATAAAACTAAAATTGTAAGTATCAATGGTGTTATAGTGCCGGTCTTATAGTCATAAAATGTTTACAATTTATACAGAAAACTTCTTTAAATGTTTCTCTAAAAAATTTAAGTTCATGGGGGTAATTACCCCCTCCCCCGAAATGCGCGCTTGGGTACATATTACACCTATCTAATGCTTCCAAGGTATTGCATGTTTTTTTCTTCCGTCAGAAACTTGATAACAATAAATTAATCTTCTTGGAAAAAAGTGTTTTATGGTTCAAACAATCCATTACCTGTGGAGTATAGAACGTCCCCCCTTTCCTTTGTTACACCCGGTTCCCACCTACGACTTTTTCGTGCGTGCCCGCTCATGACTGTCATAACATTTCATATTGACATCATGTGACGCGTCATGTGACGCGTGAATAGACATTGTAATTCAACGGCCTCTAGGGGGGGAGAAGGTTAATGAAATGATCAGCTGTAAGGGGTTAAATTTTATGACTTCAGACCTTTTTAACGTTATCATTTTTCTTTTCAAACTTTTATTGGTAAGTTATTCGGAATCGTAATACGCGCGGTCTAATCTTGATATTTGATTAAAAAAAACTTGCAACTTAAAGAAAAAACTAATACATTTACCGCCACTTGCAGCGACATTTTTTGAAATGCCCATTAACAAAAGAACCAATTAATTTTAAAGATCCATTAACTTTCAACGACTTGCGCAGACTACTTTTTTCGGAACTTTTGCTAAAATGATTTTTAGCTATCTGACAGTATGGCACCAGCGCATTAACCTAGGGATTTTTTTGGCTGTCTGATGGCATCACTGTTATTATCGCCATAACCTTTCAAATTTCATTTATTGTTTCTGTTTATTTTTAATTTTAAGGCAGACTTCAGAGTTCTGTAGAGGCGGATTCAGGATTCCGTAAGGTAACACCCGGTTCCCATCTACGACATTTTGTGAATGCTCACTCAGTCATATGACGCGTGAGCGGGCACGCACGAAAAAGTCGTAGGTGGAAACCGGGTGTAAGCGGTACGAGGTATGCGGTAAGCCGCAAGGAAAATAAACAATAGCAAATGCTTGCTGCTCTTACCGCTTACCGAACACTATGAACAGCAGCATGCGTTTGCTATAGTTTATCTTCCTTGCGTCTTACATCATACCGCTTACCTTACAGTACTCTGAATTCGCTTAAGGTAAGCTGTATGAGGTATGCCAGTAAAAAGACATGTTAATATGTATAGATAATGTCATGAGTGGGTTTTCCCCTCGGCCCTACCTATCATCTGGGTACTCCAGTAGTAGTAGAAATCTTCTAAAAAAATCTAACACTGATAGTTCTTCGTAACGGTTGGGCTATGAAAGCGGGGAAAACCCATATCTACGAAGCCCAGCACTTCTAATTCGTCCTCCTGAATATCCTCCACAATAACTTCATTAAGCATGTCGAGGTATTCCATTTTTCACAAAATTAAATAAATACAAAATAAAAAAAATAAAAAAACATTAAACATATGGGTTAGGAATTTACTAAAGTCGGTTTAGATTTGTTTTAATTGGTCGATTTTGGCCAGTTAGCTAAATATGCTTTAATGGACGCTCAATTGTGCATTAAAACCGGCGCAAGATACATAAATCACTAACGGTACTTTAAAGGGACCATTAGCTTAAAGCTCCATTAAGAAACAATCGCTGCAAGTGGCGGTTAGGTCCTTAAAACATTTCAATTTTCTAAGTTTAGGTTGTTAATATTTTTCTTGCATCAAATCAATGACCTAAAGCAGTTCCAAAAATACCCGGCTGTCAAAGTTGCAAAAATTTTAGGATTTCAAAATACTAATTTCGAAGTTGGATTTAATCTAAAAATGCCACTCTTAAAATTTAAAAGCTGCTTTTGTTAAACTGTTTCTTAAACTTTTCGTTATAATCCCCCACAAAGATCCTGTATTATTTTTTTTCTCTTCCAAATGGCAAAGGCAATAAGTAATAAACCAAAACGTCCACTTCAATTTATACATCATTCAATACCACAAAATAAATGGCCTCTGGACATTTTGTGGAGCCACGATTTATTTTTAGATTCTTTAAATTAGAGGATTTATTGCAATTTATGGCTGTATTTTAGCATTTTTCAAAGCAAAAAAAAACAAAACTGGTATATTTTATACAGACCGCTTCAAGCTACTGCGAACATAGGGCGGAAGAAGTCTAATTTGCCAGTGTACGTACATGCAGAGACACCGCACGCCTATCAGTGAAGCAACCAATACTCAGGCTTGCGATCACCACTTGCATGACTTTCCTTTGGTATTTAGTACGCCTCTAACCACGGTGCTGTGTGGAGCGTAGTCGATGAAACCGGAATTTGGTCAATAAACACGCAAATTTTTATAACGTAATTTTCTTATTTTTTGTCACTGATAAATAAGAGCGTTTTATTGTCAACTGCTCAGATTTATCAGTGACGACGTGTTACAATGAAAATAATAAGGAGAAACAAAATAAAAGCAAGTTCTCAAAATAAAATAATACATTCTAAAAACCAAAAAGATTCTCCCAGTCAAAAAAAAATTAAAGCAAATGTTCGAAAAGTCCTCCTTGCTCGGCTAGACAATATCCGAGCCTACTATAAAAACCCCTTCTAACGTTTCCAAGCATGTTAGGGGTGATAATTTGAAAAGCTTCTTCAAAAACAGATAGAAGTCATTAGGAGCAAGATCGGGAGATCGAGCTGGCCATAAAATAGTTCCCCGTGTACTTATAACCTGATTAGGAAATACATTATCAAGATATTCCCTAACAAGGCCAACATTGTGAGCGGAACAACCATCTTGTTGAAACCATGTTTCACCAAATCTTACACCTAACAACTGCCTAGCAGTTGGAATAATGTGCTGCTGCAGTAGATCCAAGTATCTAGGACCATTCAAATTGCAATTGCCGTTAATAAAAAATGGCCCAATTACGTGTTCCCCTATAATACCCCCCCCCAAACATTTAGTTTTTGGGGATACTGTGTTCTTACGTCAAAATACAAATGCAAATTTTCCCTCGACCAATATCGAACGTGTGTTGGGTTATGACGATTTGACCATTTGACCATCTGCACTTTTTCGGCAACTTCGTAGACATCCATTTTTGGTTTTAAAAATGTATTATTTCAATTAAGAACTTACCCATCTGTTTCTCAAGCAAGGCAGAAATAAAACAAAATAATAAAAACAAAATGAATTTCCAAAAGATAACACTGCAGCGTGCTTCGAATCCACCTCGGTCGTACGGCACGGAGAGTAAATTGGACTTGATTCCCCCTATGTTCGCAGTAGCTTGAAGCGGTCTGTATAGAATGTGCGGAGTCAGATCTGGTAAAAATGCTAAAAAGTTAAATAAATATATGTTTTTTTTTTTAATATTACAGTATTATGTTAACACCATATAACTATGAGATATTTTATATGATTAACTCAAAGATAAAGTCAACAGTAAACAGTATTCGAAAAGAGTACCTACTTAGTGCATTTATACATCATGATTCCTTTGACTCAGTGAAGGCTTAGACCGCGTATATTACGATTCTGTATAAAGTCTAGGACCAGATTCAACAATCCGAATCAGAGTGGATCGAATCGGAAATCTTTATTCTTTGGCGTGATAAACACGAAGACTTCCGCTCAAAATACGACTCGATGCGGATCCTCCCTCAGGTCAACCCCTCCTTCTCGTCCAAAAACAATTGCTAGCCTTTGCAAACGTGCCAACATCAAAACCAAACGGTATCTTACTGCACTTTTGACAGGTCTGTATCGAATATTTTTATATTTTCAAACAAAAAATTGCAAAATCATGTCACAAAGGTTGCGATTCTTCAGAAACGACAGAAAATCTCTATTTAAAATAAAAACACAGCGTCCTCAATATTTATCCTAACGTTGTAAGAAGAACTGCGTCGTTTTTTCACAACATTTTGTAAATTTAATATTTTAAAGAAATTCTGCAGGACCAGTTTTACGACGGAGCTAAATTGCTACTACGCGTACCAATAAACATTTAAAAGTGACGAAAATTCTCATCATGTAAGGACTTTTCTGAACAGAATAAGTCCAAACAAAAAAGCAGTTGGAGCATTTTAGCATTATTTTCTCAAAATTTTCGGCTGCTGCTCATTCATAACAAGATTGTGGCAACGAATTTAAAATTTAGTCATCACCGCCCCACCCCAACCTCCCTTGGCAGCTAACCCAATCCACTTTTTTTAATAATTCGCCAAAAAATCTTCTGCTTAAAAAATATTAACTGCGACACTGTAATATCTTTGATTGTCACAATTTTAGTTAAATTTTAAGCAATATTTCTTAACAACGTTTAAAAGGTGTAAAAAATTAAAATTTTAGCATAATTTTCTTTAAATTTTCACCAGCGTTAAGTCCTGATTTTAAAGACAAATCTATAATTGAGACTAAGAAACCGTTCAAGAATTGGCAACTTTGCTTTTATACATAAACCAGTATTTGTTTTTCATATACACTACTCCAACCCACCACCTACTAACCGCCCCCTTAATTAAAAAAAAAAACTGCGACTGTCCCAGGAATGAGGGGAGGGGGGAGATGAAGCAATTTACCCGGGGCGCCTCTGTATTTCATAAATGTATTATTCGCAATTAATATTTTATTAAGGCCCTGTCTTTTTAGTTGCCAAACACTGTCACATTTTTTATTAATAAACGTAAAGTTGTCACTAATAAACTCTGCCCCTCATAAATGTCAGATAAGTAAGTCAAAGGGCGCAGAATTTATTAGTTACACATAACACTGTTGGGGAAATATAGCCAAAAGATATCTTAAAAATACATTTATAGCGTTGAAAGTGGTTCCATCCAAAAAAATCGAACATTGAGGATTCTTGTTTAATTTTTTTTAGAAAAATGGAAGCAAACCGTTCTAACAAAAAAAATAAATAAAAAGCTATTTCCTACGAAAGCCCCGATTTCCCTGCTTCCGTCCGCTTTTTTGCCGAATTCCTTCCAGCAAGACCTCTAATTTTATCAAGGCACGAGCTTTAATGCATTTACATTTATTTGTTTGTTTGGACTAAATTGTACATCTTAAATATTTTTTTTATACATTCATCAATAACATGATTTTAGTAACTCTCTGCAGTTTACTAAAGCATGGCTTTTTTGGTTACAGATGAAAACAGACTTTTTTTTGATCGCATGTGTGCAAAAAAAGATTTCTGTTCGTTTTTTACCTAAAATTAAAGAGAATACGGGAAAATAGTAATATTAAAAAACTACAATTATTCTGGTCTAAAAATTAAGCCATTTCCGCCAGTTTTCACCAAGTATTTACGAAAAAATCATTTAAAAACATCGTCAAAATATCAAACTGTCAAAGATTAAAATGTCGCAACAATGAACATCACCGAGTAAAAAGGCACATCGCTATAGAAACCATTCTTATTTCATTTACCAACCGCCTTGATTTATAGTGTATAGATGATGTGTTGATTTTCGTTCGAGATTTTTAAAAGTATTTTCCTGTTTTTCTTGGATTTTTTGATAAAGGTATTAAAAAAAATAGTGTTAACAACTCGAGGCTAAACTGTGCTCTGTTTTACTCGCGATTTTAAATAACGAGCGCAGCAAAAAAAGCAACTATTTTAGCTACTAGTTGTGAAAACTACTATTTGTCGGTACTATTTTTTTAAAATAATGTCCAAAATGATAAAAACAACAAGGTGTGATGATTTAATGTCTTTTGACAGACAAACAAATTGTAAAAAAAATCTTAAATTTCTCTATGGGGCAACATCCGGAACATTTTATTAAAAAAAAAAACTTTGCGCCTCGAGTTTGGACCAGCAAAAATCGAGCTCAATGCATAAAATACTAGGACGGAAACTGGATAGTATAGACAGAGATTCTAACTTATTTTTAAAAAATAATCAAATTGTTTTAGATAAAATATATTGTAAATTGACTAAAAATAAAGTTGGAAGAATGTAAAATCCTGATTCCGTCCGACGACCGGACGAAATCAGGCAACATGCGATTTTCATAATCTCCCTATTCCGTCCACTCTAAAATGTCTTGTAAATCTACTATTTTTGGTTCTTTTGGTGTAAAGCATTCAATTAATTGTAAAAAATATCATCACTTGGATGAAAAAGGTACATGGCGAGATAATTTTTAATTTAATTTTAAATTATTTTGGGCTTGCGCATAGGTACACGTCTGGATAAGGGACCAAAGATTTAGAATCGAGATTTTTTTAGCCAGTTACAGAAAGGTATAATAAATAACGCTTATTAAATAAAGTGGCCGAAATCAGGAGGGCGAACGGAATACGGTAAGGTGACCAACCGTCCCGGTTTGGCCGGGACAGTCCCGATTTGGCCGGGACAGTCCCGATTTTTAACCATTTGTCCCGGGGAAAAAATCCGTCCAGGATTTTCAGCAAAAGTTCCGGTTCGCCCCGGTTTTGATACCACTGTATTTTGGGTAATTATGCAGTATACGGTTTTCTGCCATTTTTGATTTTTTATGAAAAATTCTTTATGGGGGCACCTACTAGGGTCCCTAGGACCCCAAATCCGCCTGCGGCCGTTTTTTTCGATTTTTTGTTGTTTTTTTTTATTTTTTTTTCACTACAACTACCCAATCTAACCCAAAACAATAAAAAAAAAAAAACACATCACAACGCTCCCCCCCCCCCCCGGCACACTTTTTTCTCTTAAAAAAAAATCGGGCGCAGGCGGATATGGGGTCCTACGGACTCTAGTAGGTGCCCCCATAAAGAATTTTTCATAAAAAATTAAAAATGGCAGAAAACCGTATACTGCATAATTACCGTATTTTGTAATTTTAAAATCACTGCAATTAAAAAAGCCATCTGCCATCTATAAATTTGAATTGAAACCTTACTTAAATTATTTTTCTTTAATAAGTATTTTGGAAAATACATCTTAATATTATTAGGGGTGCATATAAGAAAAAATACATGATATACTATTTATTTTTATTTAGGAGTTGCTCACCTTAAATACGGTGCCATTACGTTATAAGAAACTGTAACTTGCGCCTACGACTTTGTATTGTTCCATTGTCCAATGGAAAAAGAAACGCAAGAAAAATGGAAAGGGATCATGCATTTAATGCTCTACCTGTCAAAAAAATTGATTTTTGATTTCACGAGATATAATTTAGTTATTCATTTGTAAGGCTGTTTAATTTCTCCTTGATTAAAAAATTAATATCTTATATGCTGGCCAGTCAACGCAGCGGGCTGACAGCATCACCCCCTTTTTCATTTACATAGCGGGTGTTAGCAATTTTAATTGGGGTCGACTATATTGGGGGAAAATTTGCAATATCAGCAAAGGCTTTTCAATATTAAATTCTCAAATATTGAGTAATAAAATCGCTAAAATAAAAGCTTTTTTATAAAGATGTACTATTTAATTAATATGGAATATAGGTACAATTGTTGCTACACATATATTTTTCAATAGTAGTACCCCAATAGGTACTCATACAGATTTTCCCACAGGCATTAAAAAAATAGTTTATTTGTAAAAAACTTTTTTGTGCTCGCCATCCAGCTCCTCGCTTTAATAAATAATCTAATTTTTTTGTGCAACTTTAGTTTACGAAATTTATTGTTTTTTTCCTTGTCTACCCATCTACTAGATAGAGATTATGTCCCGCCAATATAATTAACAGGCAAAATTATAATAATTTTGCTGCTTCCCGATTAGTGCGAATTTGATAAAAAAATTTATACAACATCCTGCTTATATTCTACTGCCATAAAGTTTTTAATATAAATATAAAATTTTTTAGTTATAAGATCAAAGTCCACTCCGCTTAAAAATAAAGTAAAATTCCAAAGACCGCAGAAGTACTAGGGTTCGTTGAATGATATAACATCACTAGCTAATATTGTTCGGAATATATCTCAACTTTAACTGATTCAAATTTTAATGAATGTTCATCAAAATGGCTTAATCTTTGTAATTTATTAGAAAATATATTTAAAAACTTTTGTTCTCTACAAAAACATGATTTGGATTTAGAAATATATATAAGTTCGTTACATTAATTTATTCAATAGTTGTGACTCAGTACACCACAAAGCACGTTTTTTAGCTCTCCAAACCCCCGAGAGTAGCTCCTGGATAAGTGCTCTTCCAGCCACAATCGTCGGAAACCTTTTAAATAACAACACTTTTAGAATTTCCATAGCTCTGAGACTTGGTCTTCTTATGTGTGTGGAACACACCTGCGTTTGCGGCGAAATACAGATGCTTACGGCTCACATGGGCTAAGCTGCAAAAACAGCGCAGGTCGTGTTTCGAGACACAAGGAGATTAATGACATCATTAAGCGAGCTCTAATTTCAGCCGAATTCCCAGCTGTATTGGAGCCGCTTGGTGTTTCTCGGAGCGATGGAAAGCGAGTGGATGGAATGACACTTTTCCCATAGAAACTCGTTAGCTCCCTCATACATAGAAAAAAACATCTCAAAATGCAGGAGGGGCTGCATATATTGGAGAGAAAAAAAAACATAACAAATACAAAGACCTGAAGGACAGATACTTTTTTGTTCCATTTGCTGTGGAGGCTATTGGCCCTTGGGGTGATGAAGCAAAGAGCCTGGTCGCTGAAATTGGCGCAAAATTACCGGATAAAAGGGCTCGGAGTTTCATCACCCATAAGGTCGGAAATGCCATACATCGTGAAAATGCTGCGTCTATGCTTGGAACAATCCCAGAAGAGTTAGGTTTGGAGGATTTTTTCTTATTATGTAGATAAAGTTATGAAAGAAAAGTAGAGTGGGTGTGTGCGAGTCGAATTTGTTTATTTTATTTTGTGTTGTTTTATGTACGTTAAATTTTATATATCTGTACCTTTTTATTTACGTTTTAATATACAACAAATAAAGTTCAAAAAAAATAATAAAATTCATAATGGAGTGACGGACTTTAGTTTGAATGCATCTGCATCAATAGTTTGGTAAATTGCATAATCATTCAACATTTTATCTAAAAGCGTCGGAACTGTATGTAGATAATAATATGATTTAAATTAAAGGAAAAGTTAAATTAATTTCCTAATCCTTCGCTATTTAAAATCGGGTTAAAATTAAAGTCCCTGGATTCAGAGCTCCGGTTGGAATAATGCATAATCAAGTAAGTAAATCATGTCATTATAAAATTTAAAATGGGCCATCATGGATTATTATTTAAGAGAAAAAATAATTGTAACGGAAAAACTTGTTTTGGGAAAGAATAATAGGTGGACTGATAAAAAGATTTTATCGATTTCTTGCGTTTTTGGCTTGAAAAGTATACCGGATTTTATCCCTTATTTTGCTATTGAATTATAACTA
Organism: Oxystoma pomonae; assembly: GCA_963921995.1. Taxonomy (NCBI): domain Eukaryota; kingdom Metazoa; phylum Arthropoda; class Insecta; order Coleoptera; family Brentidae; genus Oxystoma; species Oxystoma pomonae. Next base: position 83,142,003 of record OY998166.1, on the reverse strand, counting down.
TTAATTATAACTCATTTCTAAAAATTATATATAAGCCCTATATGTAAACCCTTCAAAAAATCTAATGCACTTTATCTGATAGCTGTTAGAAATGCTGACATTTTTAATCCAATCAAATTTCACTTTGATGTATTTTTAGGTAAAATAGTTTGGTTGGTCCTTTTTTTTCTTCTATCCTTTGTCTTGTTTTTTTAGTTATTGTATATTCGTATACTTTACGTATTTAATCTTACTTAGTTACTGTAATAACTTGTTTTGACGGATTTCATGTTCTAACTAAACAAAAAAACTAAACTGAACTAATAGAAAACTAAACTTGTAGAGGAGATGTCGTAGGCAATTACGCCGCTCAGTACCCTCTCCAGATAGGCCGATCAACTCATACCGATTTAGTGTCCTTTTATCCTCCTTCGCCGCAATTTTCACTCAAAAGTGACAGATAATCCATTAGTTTTCTGTCAAAATGGCGGCGAAGGTGGATAACAGGACACTAAAACGATAAGAGCTGATCGGCCTATGTGGAGAGGGTAATGCGCCGCTTTATGTGCCCAGCGTTGTCGTTTCAGTACAAATGTACCGGAATTCAGTAAGTACGTTTTATGGCAATCCAGCACATCAGTACGTTTTTCAAAAAAAGGGAAAATTTTAGTACGAAAATACGAGATACGAGAGGTTTAATCCAAAACTTCCCTCGCTCATAAGAACATATGTTATATAAAAAAAACGCTACTCATATATACATGGGTTAGATTGGGTTGGTCAGACTTTTCCAGAGTATATCCAGACTTTTCTTGGGTGTATCTACACTGTTCAGGGGTGTATCCAGATTTTCCATGGTGTACTCGGACATTTTCACAGTGTATCCAGGTTTTTCCAGAGTGTACCCAGACTTTTCCAGAGTTTTTCCAGACTTTTCCAGGGTCTTTCCAGACTTTTCCAGAGTTTCTCCAGGCTTTTCCAGGGTCTTTCCAGACTTTTCCAGAATATATCCAAACTTTTCCAGAGTCTTTCCAGACTTTTCCATAGTGTTTCCAGACTTTTCCAGGGTCTCTACAGACTTTCCAGAGTGTATCTACACTTTTCCAGAATCTTTCCAGACTTTTCCAGAGTCGTTCCAGACTATTCCAGATTATATACAGACTTTTCCAGGGTCTTTCGAGACTTTCCAGAGTGTATCCAGACTTTTCCAGGGTCTTTCCAGACTTTTCCAGAGTGTATCCAGATTTTTCCAGGGTCTTTCCAGACTTTCCAGAGTGTATCCAGACTTTTCCAGGGTGTTTCCGGACTTTTTCAGGATCTTTCCAGATTTTTCCAGAGTCGTTCCAGACTTCTCCAGACTTTTCCAGAGTATATCCAGACTTTTCCAGGGTCTCTCCAGACTTTTCCATAGTTTTTCCAGACTTTTCCAGGGTTTTTCCAGACTTTCTAGAGTGTATCCAGACTTTACCATGTTCTTTCCAGACTTTTTCAGAGTATATCCAGACTTTTCCAGGGTCTTTCCAGACTTTTCTAGGGTATTTGAAGACTTTTCAGAGTGTATCTAGACTTTTTCAGAGATTTTCCAGACTTTTTCAGAGACTTTTAAGACTTTTCCAAGAGTCTTTCCAGACTTTTCAAGGGTCTTTCCAGACTTTCTAGAGTGTATCCAGACTTTTCCAGGGTCTTTCCAAACTTTTCCAGAGTCTCTCCAGACTTCTCCAGGGTGTATCCAGACTTTTCTAGGGTGCATGGACTTTTCCAATACATTTTATATATGCTATATATATATATATATATACTCGGTTCCTAAGCAAATCCTTAGGGGGCCAAGCAGCCGTGTATAAGACGCAGACAAACGGAAAAGCACATTAGGCAGAAAAGGATGGGCATGGGGCGATGTTGTCACTACATTTAACACATAGTAAATCCATTCCAGGTTGTTGTTTTCTAATGTTTTCCATTTTCATACCTTTAGGACTGGAATAAAAAAATATTTTTCGGCTTTTCATTTTGTAACCATTGTCCTTACGCACTGTTTACAGGCTGGGGACTGAGATACATGCAAAGGCCTAACCTAAAGCGTTCATACACGGCCGGAGAAATCGACTGAGATATTTCCGTAGAAACTTTATCAAGCAAATAGGACGGGTTGACGCCTTCGAACGTCCAACCCGGGTTTTGCACTTTGATTCGAAATCAAAAAGGAGGAACAGTCAGATGTGGGGCCGTGCACAAATTACGTAATGGAGATTTTACCAATTTTTGACCCCTTCCCTATGTAATGTTTTGTAACGGTTTGGCAAGCCACTCCCCTAATATTACGTAACGATTTCAAGACAACTACCCCCCCCCCCCCAAAAAAAAAAAAACTTTTCACTTATTTTCATTCCAAATTTTCTTAGTTTCACACAAATGTAAACGCTTTCGAAAACCCCCCCTCCCCCCTACGTAACGTTTTGTAACCCCCTCCCCCCTATGACCATTACGTAATTTGTGCACTGCCCCTGTAGTCCCAGTGGAGGAAGGCGAGAAAATTGATATTTTTTTCTTAAAAATTATACTCTTTAGCCCTATTTCTTTGCGTTCCCGAAATTACGTAATTTTTGAAAAAAAATTGTAAGCGGCGCCATTTTTATTTCGTACTTTGTTTTTCTAACATTTTTGCGTTCGGCTAATTTAATTGAAAAAATTTTGCCTGCGGCGCCCTTTATCTTCTCACTCGAAACCAAGATCCCCCGTTTTAGGAAAACTGATCCCGTTTCTAAATTTTTTCAAATAAAAGTAAAGTATGACCATGGGGGAAATAATTTTTTTCTACGGCATGACGAAAATTTCGAGAAAGTTGAAGAAAAAAAATAAAAAAAGTGGCAGAGCTCAAGTTTTTCGTAAAAAAAACGTTTTTTGTAAAGAAACAGAGCAAAATAAATCTTTTCACCCCTTCTTGGGTGTTACAAATATTGGCAGCCCCTTATTTTTCGCTTTTACCCTCCCGCTAGTTTTGAAGAATTGGTTCGCTACATGTTTCGAGATCATGTCATAAAACACCTCGAAAATATCAAATGTAGTGTAGGGCCAGCTTTATTTAAAATCAATAATATCGCAAGCAAAAAGCTCTGCAGGAAAAACAGCGCCGTTTATTGATTTCTTTGGCTGCTAGTGCTAGCTGCATGGTTTGGCCGTTTCCGGATAGATGTCACTAGTAGAACAGAATGGAAAGAAATTTAATTAAAAGCGAAGATATTTCTTTCTAATGTTAACAACCTCACGAGTTTATCGCTCAGTATCGTAAATAATGGACCCTGCCGCCTCCTTTAAGCAAGAAAAAGCTGTGGTTTGGACCTGAAAACATCTAATTTTTTATTAGATTAGATGTTCAAATCTGTCCCCTTTTTGAGCCTCACAATATCCGAATCTATTGTAAAACTCTTGGCGCGTAGCAGCCAACATTTCAGGGGTGATAGAGTTGCCCGCCTCCAAAATTTTCGCCCTCAACTCCTGTATAGTCGTAGGCCGTAAGTGAAGGTGTTGGAAAATTTTGTCGTGCCAACAACCCCATAGGAAAAAATCATTTGACGCAAGATCTGGTGATCGAGGAGGCCATCGGATATTTCCATACGTGGAAATAATTCTATCACCAAATACCTGACGAAGGTAATTTGTAGCCTGGCGTGAATTGTGGGATGAACAGCCATCTTGCTGAAACCACAATTCGTCCAAATTTATGTTGAGTTTCCTCAACCGTAGTAAAACCTGGTGTTGGAGAAGATCAACATATTTTTGGCTATTCAAATTCCCTTCAATGAAAAAGGGTCCAATAATGTGATCCCCGACAATACCGCTCCAAACATTTAATTTTTGAGGATGTTGCGTTCTAACACTTGCGTGCGGATGTTTATTTTCGCGGGACCAATAGCGGCTATTTTGCGGATTCACTAAACAAAACTTTTGATAGCAAATTTTCGTTCCTGTCACATTTATCCCTCATAACCTCACAATATTCTAACCGGCGAAAATAACCACCTGGTTGCAATTCCTGCGACTTCCCAATCTTAAACGACTTGTAGCCGTATTTTTTTAGGATCCATTGGCAAGTACTGTTGGGAATATCCAGTGCCTCCGCAATCGGTTTCGTCGAACATGGTTCATGTGCCTCAACGTAAGCGCATACGATTTCGTCTCGTTCCACCCTGTGTGGAAGACCGGGATGCTCTGGTATTTCACCGTCGTGGTAACACTTTCTACAACCATTTATGCACCCGTACCTTTCAAAACGATGATAAATGTTGTAGAAAGTTTGAGCCACAGGAACCGGTCGATCTGGAAACGCAAAAACAAAAAGCCCAATGACCTCGTCCGCACTGTCACTTTTTATGTAGTTTTTAATAATAAAAATATTTTCTTCTCGAGTATACGGCATTTTAAAAACACAAAATTTACGAAACTGAAGCGACTCGAAAGGAAATAAAAATGCAATGCCTGTGAATCCCAGTTTTTCCTCGATCATCTCATGCTGTGGCCGCCATCTAGCGGATTTTGCAGACATCTTGTCAACGGTTATTATTGCAACTATGATTTATGCTCACAATGAAAGAGTGGCGACAATTTTTTCTCATGAAAGCAGTCCGGAGATAATAACAAACTGGCACCATTGGTCAATATACCTGTTTCTTTTGTGCGCGCAGAACTTTCTATGCCATTTCTGTTTGATTTATTGAAATCCTATCCCTAAGGAAAATCTTAGGAACCCTGTATATATCCTCGTATACATAAGATTTTTGTCCATTAATCACGCAATAACGGGTAAACCGATTTGTATGAAATTTGATAAGACAATAAGGTGTGACCTGGATCTTATCCTAACTACTAGAAAATAGAATTTTTCATGTGATATATATGTAGTCAAAAATTTTCATTCAACTACAATTTTTATAAGCTTTCCAAGGAGGTATCACACGTTAAGAAAAAAAAATATTTTTTTTAGCAATGAAGTTTTTTGGGGGTAGCTCCGCAGGGTCTACTAGGAGAATGTTCAAAAACAATAGGGGTCTGCGCGTCAACAAAAGTAATCACTATGTAAAATTTTGTTATGATTAGTGAAGGAGTTTTTGAGTTAGAGTGGCTACAAAGTAGGCGACAGACAGACCGACAGACAGAGCGACGGCATCTGGATTCGCGCTTATCACTATTCGAAACCTCAAAATGCGTGGAGGATCATGAAAATCTCGAAGTGCGATTTTTCAATGATTACATTACTTCCCTTTAGCAAGGGAAGTAAAAGATGCTTAAAAGATAATAGTATTTCTTTGTTGATATGGGTATATAACAGAAAAAAATACTAGTTTTCACAAGTAGTGGCTCAAATGGTGCTTTTTTTACAAGCGTTGGTTTAAATAACGAGCGCAGCAAGGTATTTAAAAATGCGAGTAAAAAAAAGCACAGTTTAGCCGTGAGTTGTTAACAGTATTTTTATTAAAATACTTTTAAAAATCTCGAACGAAGAGCACTTCTCGCAACACATCATCTGTAAATCAAGGCGGCTGGTAAATGAAATAACGATGGTTTCCATAGCGATGTGCCTTTTTACTCGGTGACGTTAGTTAAAGCGACATTTTAATCTTTGACAGTTTGATATTTTGACGATATTTTTAAATGATTTTTTCGTAAATTCTTGGTGAAAACTGGCGGAAATGGCCTAATTTTTAGGCAAGGACAATTAAATTTTTTCAATATTTACTATTTTCCGCTATTTCTCTTTAATTTTGGGTAAAAAACGGGCACAAATCTTTTTTTACACCCGTGATCAAAAAAAAACTTTTTTTTTTAAATATCTTTATCAAAAACATGATTTTAGTAACTGTCTACAGATAACTAAAGCATGGCTTTTTTGGTTACCGGTGCAAAAAAACTTTTTTTTTATCACGGGTCCAAAAAAAGATTTCTGTACGTTTTTTACCCAAACTTAAAGAGAAATAGCGGAAAATAGTAATATTGAAAAAATCTAATTATTCTTGCATAAGAATTAAGCGATTTCCCCCAGTTTTCACCAAGTATTTACAAAAAAATCATTTAAAAATATCGTCAAAATATAAAATTGTCAATGATTAAAATGTCGCAACAATGAACGTCACCGAGTAAAAGACACATCGCTATGAAAACGATTGTTATTTCATTTACCAGCCGCCTTGATTTATAGTGTAAAGATGGTGTGTTGCGAGAAGTGCTCTTCATTCAAGATTTTTAAAAGTATTTTCCTATTTTTCATGGATTTTTTAATAAAGGTATTAAAAAAAATAGTGTTAACAACTCGCGGCTAAACTGTGCTTTTTTTACTCGCGTTTTTAAATACCTCGCTGCGCTCGTTATTTGAACCAACGCTTGTAAAAAAAAGCACTATTTTAGCCACTAGTTGTTAAAACTACTATGTTTCCATCGGTAACCAAAAACGCGTGATGTTTTAGTTATCAGCAGACAGTTACTACATTAATGTTTTTGATGAAGGTATAAAAAAAAAATATTTTTAATGCACATGATGTCATGTTGTTTTAAACACACATATTACCTATTCTTTTTTACCTAAAAAAACATTTGAGTATCCACATTTTTGTGTGTAGAACGCGTCTCATTCAAGTTGTCAACTTTTTACTGAAAAAAGGTACAATAAAACGTTGATTTGGCCAAAGGTGATTAACTTTTTTTTAAATTTAGTACATTTTTCAAAAAAATTCAGGTTATTTTTTATTTAAGAAGGCGCCCTGCCGGCAATGCTGCATATCCCGTTCTGCATGGATCACACCGTAGATTTTCTATCTACCATCGCACTTTCTAATCATCAGGGTGCCGATTCTTGAATTTAAAGAGAATGGTCGCCTGGGAACGTTCACATCCTTCGTTTCGACCAATAAGAACAGGTTTCGGATAACTCGTGATAGCTTTAAAGCGCGTTATTGGTCGATATCAAGGAGGAGACCGTTCCCGTGCGATCTTTCCTACAAAATTCAAGACTCTTCTGCCTACTTGCAGACAGACGGAACACTTTCTAATCAGGATATCGGCCGACTCCTCTGTCGATGCCCACTCTCTGTGCATGATGGGATCCTGGGATCCTTCGCTACCACAGAACAGTGTCGCTACTCTGATGTTGATTTTCTGCAACTGCTTAGACCATTGTGCCATGGCAACCAATTGCATGTCTCACATGAAAGAAAGGTAGGTAGGACGTAAGTTTTGTGTCGTTATTAACCGATAAAAATACATTGAATTAATAAATGGCGTCGCGATGTTTCTGCCAACAATACGTAAGTACCTTATGTATAATAATATTCAATACCTTCTTTGTGTGTAAGTACTAAATAAGTGTCCTTCTATCTATAGTCGCTTGGTGCCTCTAAATACCTACAAACCTAGGTTTTGGCAGTGGCGTAACCAAGCCGAGGAGGTCCAACCCAATCTTTTTTTTGACCCTTTCCTCCAGTTTGTGACGTGTGTTTAGTGTGATGTCTTAAATTTTAAAAATTTTGCCTGCGGTGCTATGAGGTCATTAATTGTTACAATTTTAGTTTACCAACATTCAAAACGTGTAATAAACAAATTTTTAAAGAATTTTTTGTTTTTTTTTTGTCAAAGTTTTCGCCTGCGGCGCTACACCAATATTAAATATTGTTACAATTTTGTTTAATTTTAAAGCAATTTTTTGGTCAGCAACATTTGAAACGCGTAAAAATAGCATTTTAGTGTAATTTAAAAATAATTGCCTGCGGCGCATTTAAGGGATAATTTTGAAAAAACAAGTACGTTTGTTTCGTATACACTAACTAAACACCTCTTAAACCGCCCTTCCCTCCTCTCTTCAGTTCAAGAGCTCAAGCAATAGGCACTTACCTAATTTTTAAAAAATTTCCATAGCTAGTTGATTTTGAACCCCCCCCCCCCACTGGTTTCGGTAGACTTACTGTGTGCTTTACATAAATTAATGAAATATGAATGTTAATAAAGCATTTGGTCCCAAGTGTTAAACCTTTTTGAAAGCGAATCTTTACTTATAGGTTGCCATGTACAAACAGCTTAGTTAAGAGGGAGCACAGTAAAGTTTAGTAAATACCCTCTTTAAGGGGCGAAACACCCACACCCCAGATTTTAGTATAAACTTCTTTGGTTGCCTGGAATCAGGTTACTTTAAGGGGAACGTAGAAATTGTAGTAAAGATAACTGCAATTTATGTATTTGTCTAACATTAATAACAGATAAATGAGAAGGACGTGCAGTGGCGCACTCAGGAATTTGTTCTTGGGAAGGATTTAGGGTATTTTACTATGAAATTATTAATTTATTTTTGTTTTTTTGTCTCTACTTGCTACTATCCAATAGTATAATTTACACTATAAGCTCATTAGGGCAAGGGAGGCTACTAACAAGCTTAGGCTGAAAATTTCAAACACGTTCCCTAAGATCGCAGAAAAATCGAACTTTTTTTCACAAGTAGGTTTTTTAAAAATTTTTATTTCGGCCTAGTGATGTTTCATTTTTTGGAAGAAAAAGTTGCTGTTCCCTGACACTGACTTAAGAGACTTTCTGTGAAGGTTGAACCTATTCCTTTCTATATCTATCTCTACCAAGATCTCTGATTTAGTTAGACGACATACATATACATGATGTCCCACCCAAAAAACCTCGAACACGTCAATTTGTTACTCAAGGGGGACACTTTTGGGCTATATTGGAATTTTCGTAGGACACATCCCTTTGGAGGGGTGAGTTTTACCACCAAAATTTAAAAGAGGAAGACTTTAACGTTGGGATTTACTAAAAGGGTTTAGTCTGTTTTAGAACGGTCCTAACTTTAAGTAAAACTTTTGGTTTTAAGCATTTTAAACCAACCCTCCTTGAGTTTTAGACATGGTTTGATTTATAAGAAGAATTTGAATAAATTTGTTTATGGAATAATCATCTTAACACAATCCTTTGTTGGATTTAAGAAGAAAGTTTCAATTTACAAGAAAAGAAAATTAAAAAATTTAAACCCACGCGGAGTTTAAATAGTAAACACTCTGTAGAACAAATTAAAATTGGGTTATATGTCACTTTTATTAAAACTTACCCTTGTTAATAATAAAATAAGGAGTAGTTTAATTTTTAATTTATTTAAAAGGTGTTTTTATTTAGAATATGTATTAAAAAACCTAAATGCAACTTTTTTTTTAAATTTATGTTACAGTCGAAATGTCATCACTTTCAAAATATTAGCTGCGTTCAAATGACAAACAGCGAGTTCGGATTTCTTACCTCTGCTTGTACCTTGGCTTACACCAACCTCTACTGATGAAAGATACAGCTTTGAAATGAGTAGGCTTTGAGTACGGAAAGTTTTCTTGACTGAGCTTTTTTTTTCAGTTTGTAAATAAATTAATACATAGTTGTTTTGGGTTTTTTGTTTGGTATATTTTTCGTGCATAATCAGTGACCTTCACTTATGTTTGTTTTGCCTCGTAGTGCCCTCATAAGTATATTTTTGTGCTAAAACGGGTTCAAAATATGGTGTTTTTCTGGAGTAAATTGGTTAATGCACAACTTGGGATATTAAATAAGATAAACTAATCCTTGTAAAAACGGTTATACTTAGGGAAATTACAAACGAACTTATTACCAAATGCCACAAAACAATCCTTCCTGGGTGCTATAAATTTAAACCAACCCCCAGAGATGGTCTAAAAAATCATCAACTTTATAACCTCAAACACAGATAATGAAGCTATTATATGCCAAATTTTTGGGGAATTCACAATTTCCCATTTTGAAACCTGTCAAAAAAAATTAGTTTTAGGGCATTTTCTTCTAAAATATGGTATATTGGTCGCAATTCTTCAGAAACGACAGAAAATCTCACCCGTCAGAATTCTGGAAAGTGACGATTTTTACTTATCGCCTCATTTAAAATAAAAACACAGCGTCCTTCATATTTCTCCTAACGTTGTAAGAGAAACTTCGTCATTTTTTTAAATAACATTTTGTAAATTTAATATTTTAAAGATTTTTTGTAGGACTAGTTTATGGCGGAGCTAAATTGTTACTACGCGTACCAATAAACGTCAAAAAGTATCGAAAATTCTCACCATGTAAAAGGAAAGACAGAATTTGCGTGACTTTTCTGAACAGTGACAGTGAAATATTCCATGGCTATCTATGGTTTTGTATGTTAAAAGTTTTAAAGGTTTGTTTACACATGAAAATAAGCTTAATAACCTAAATTTTTAAATAAAAAACAGGGTTTTCCGAAAAACAGTTTACAAAAATTAAAACTGACATATTGTTTATTTACTAGAACAGTATCAAGAAACTAAATTTCAAGGAATATTAGCAAATAGTCCTGACAAAACGCATTAAGTGTAAACTTGTGTTTAAAAATCGTCAGATTTTTTGTAAGGGTGAGATTTTCTGACGGTTTTCGAAGAATCGCGACCATTTTGAGAAAAAAAGCAGTTTTTCAGTGGTATTTTGTAATAACAATACAAAATAATCCATAACTTTCGACCTTTTCTGTATGGGTAAGTATTTTTTGAAAATTGGTTTTAAAATTTAATACCCCCATATTTAGACCTGTGGGGGAACTAAATTTGAAATCTAGCAATTAGAAATTCACAGCTGCATGAACAAATGCTATTTTTTTTGGAAATTAAAGTTTTCTTTTTGAAAAAGTCTTGCACACGTCGACTTTGTTTTTGTTAAAAGTGCATTTTTACCGACTTAAAAAGATTTTTTTTTAGATGGTTGTTCCAGCATATCTTCCAAAGCGATTGTCATAATTATTTTTTTAATCGATTCAGCAGACCTTTAATTTGGTCCAGTTTTGGCAAAAAATATACGCCCCCCTCCACTTTCACGGCAATACTAAAAATTGATAAAATGTCTAAAACGTATAAAATGACAAAACGAAGCCGACGTTGCATGCTGACTTCAGAATGTCTAAAATTGTCACTTTCGACTAATACTGGCGATTTGGATACCTGGGCCACTTTTCTGGGCCCGTTACAACCCAAACTGGGTTTTATTTCTAGCAGCAAATATATGTTCCCTACCACTTTCACGACAATACTAAATAATAATTTGAAAAGTCTAAAAACGGTCACTCCGTATCCATATCCGAAGTTCAATACTAGTAGTAACTTATTTAATAACCACTACAGTGATATAGGTAAAAATATGCTAATAAAATAAACAGACCACAACACTTTAAAAACAATATTCTAATGATACAGAATACTATGTTTCTCAGAGACACTAAGAAACAGGAAATAAAAAGAGAAATACACAAATTAAAAAATAAAAAATCACCAGGCTGGGATGAAATAAGAAGCAAAACTTTTAAACACATTTCTGCAGATATATCCCCAGTGCTTTGTTACATAATAAACAGTTTTAAAGAAGGAATCTACCCAGAATGCTTAAAACATGGAATAATAAAACCTTTATTTAAGAGTGAAGATAAAACTAATGTAAACAATTTCCACTATCTCAAAAATAATTGAACGACTAATAAAAAAGCGAATAACATAAAATTTTGTCACACCTGCAATTTGGATTTTGTGAGGGAAAATCGACACAGGACACACTGCTAATAGTACATTATAAACCTAGGGTATAAGTGCCACATTTAATTCGCTAAGGGATTAAACGACACTTTAGTCCCGAGGTTTATATACTATTTTATGCACTTTAGGAAAAGATATTTGTTATTTCTACGCCAAATGTCTCGTCAGCTACAAGAAAGAGTGCTAAGAATGAAATCTTGGCCAAGAGCAAGTGCTGTTTGGCTTGACTTGCCATAAATTCCTATTCTCTAAGCTGAGGGATTAAATTTATTTTTAATCCCTTAGGGATTAAATTTTCTTTGAATCCGTTAGGGATTAAAAGTGTCACTTTAGTCCCTAAACAGACGGATTAAAAGTACCTATTTAATCCCTGAAGTGCATACAATCTATGAGTCTCTCGATAACGGTGACCCATTAATGTGCCTGTTTGTCGATTTGTCCAAAGCGTTTGACACTGTGTGTCATTCGACCTTGATGGAGAAACTGAAACTTTATGGATTACGCGGCAAAATCTTCGATTTGATTAAGAGCTATTTATCAGATCGCACACAGCAGGTGTGTATTGGTGGTGAACTTAGTGACAAAAGGAAGGTTCAATTTGGCGTTCCCCAGCGAATAGTTCTTGGATCACTTTTGTTCACGGTCTACATCAACGACATGCTAAATCTTGATGTGAATGGTACTATTATCAGTTTTGCTGATGATACAGTCTTGTTTTGTCGAACAAAATCCTGGATGAACTTAAAAACATTATAGAAAATGATATAAAACTTTTGAAAAATTGGTTGGATTACAACAAACTCATATTAAATGTAGAAAAAACTACTATACATTGCCTAATTTGGGCTCGCTAAAATGTGGAAGTTCTGATATTCCAAAGTGTTCTTCAATTAAATATCTTGGAATCCATATGGATAATCATCTGAGATGGGATGTTCATATAAAAAAAGTTTGTCACAAAATAAGGGGATTTCTGTCGAAATCTTGATACTTAAGAGACTTTCTAAACATAAAACAATTGAAAATCCTGTATACATCTTACTCACTTAAGTTACGGCATAATAGCTGGGGCGGAGTATCCGAATCGCATTTAAAAAAATTACATTCCCTTAAAAAATGGTTTATAAAAATAATATATAGAAAAACAAAAACATATCCAACAGACCTCTTATATCATGAAAGCGAGTTGTTGGACTTAAGGCAGATGTTTTATTCAGAAATCCTAAAATATATAAAACAAGAAAAAATTAGTTTGGAGTAAACGCAACATAACATAAATACTCAAAATAGAGGTGCATATTTATCTAATACATTGAAAACCCATGGACAACACTCTGTAAAATACTTTGCCTCTAGGATTATAATACCTTGCCAGAATACATAAAACAAATCCAAAACAACGAAACATTTAAAAACACACTAAAGACATGGATCCTTCGAAAAGGACTTAAGATAAAAACAAATGCGAAACGAAAACAAAATAATTATGACTATAATCCTGACAATGACCTAACCCCAAACTAGACGCAAAAATACCGATCATGACATAAAAACCCGCCAATGCTTACTTACAGTATAGTAAGTATTTACAGTATAAGATCTTACATGTTTTTCTTCTTTTTTGTTAACATTGTAGAAGTTTAAATAAGTCTTTACAATTGATTGTAAAAATGAAATATATCCCACACAAGCATTACCTAAAATGCTTCAGGGAGTAGTTTTTTCTTACGTTTATTGCGTACGCTTTCTACTGTACATAAATTTATACTTTTGTACATTTTGAAAAAAATTTGTTTGGTTGGGTTTAAATAGTCATAACTTTTGTTCTCGTGAACCGACTTTAATGAAATAAAGCCTATGTCCTACCCGGGGGTCCAGGGAAGGCAGTAGTGAAAGTCCCCTAAAAATTGGTCCAGTGGTTTTTGTGTGACGCTGGTACAAACAAACAGGCAAACAACCAAACGGGCAAACAAACAAACAGACAACACTTCTAAAAATTGGATATTTGGTCTCTATATGGTTCATTAGAAGCTAATAACAAAAATTTTAAAAAATATATATGTAGAGAAATAGATCTAGAGATTTATTATATTTATAGATAAAACAAAACTTACCGCATTAAAACTATGCTGTTATGCGCATCCCGTTTGGAAAACTTACCTAAAAATTAAAGAAAAGAAAACGTCAAAATTTTATAAATGACATTCAAAAATATTTTTCAATAATTAGAAAATCACGCTAGATAAAGGCAACACACGAAACAATTAGTGATAGAGAACCAAATCTCCTTTTGGCAATTATCTTGAACAAAGCATAAATGAACCGCGCACTTTTGACTCAATACTTAAAACCTATATTCTATTTAAAAACCTATCATAGCTAAAATAAAATATTTATTAAATAAAAAGTTTGGGACTCATTTATTCCGATTGGATCCAAAAAAGTGTCAACTGTTTTGTCCATATGGTTCTTGGCTAGTGTGCCGAAATAGACTGTCTTGAAAAAGAAGCATAATGGCTAGTAAATGAGAGCGAAAGAGATAATAAACTTAAGAAACCGATACGCTGTTGCCGATGTCACTCGCAGTTATTTAAAAGATTCCCAAATAAGATCCCGTCAAATTTAACGATAAATGCTGCCTTCAAAGGGCGTAAAACAGTGACTACGAGTATTTTATTATTTTAGTTTGACACTAGAATCCGTTAAATTAATTAAAATGCCCATTTATCCACAAACTTTAACTACCGATTGACCATCCATAACCAGTTACGCTAAAGTGCCGACTCTACGCGAGACAATTTATCGTGGCAGTCTCGGGTTCTCACGAAATATTTTATTATGTTATGTAAAATTATACTTTTTTAAAAGAACAAAAAATATTAAAACAACGTAGCGCAGTCTTTTAATAAGCAACCCTCTACTCTCTTTATTTAGAACACTTTTTGTAACGGTGTTCACGTCTTGTTTAGTTTCAAAACGAATTTAAAGCTGTTTTAAAGATTAATTTTTTTGAAGGTGTTAATTTATGGGTTGAGGGATCTTATTAATGAAACGTCCTTGTTTTTGAAATGCCAACGTTTCGCAAAATTTATTCGCTTCTTTAGGGCTTTTTTCAAAAAAAAAAGACGTTTCATTAACAAAATCCCTCAACCAATAAACCTACACCTTCAAAAACATTAAAAATAGTTTTTGATAAATCTTTGATTACGCGTGCGAAAACATGTGCTACAGTCACTTCTGCCTGCTCCCCTCCAACCAGTTATTAAACTATGGTTTAAAGATCGCGAATATTCGGTCCCTTCCGTGCCGCTTTTTCTATAAAGTTCAGAGCCCCCGTCACACTCAATATCGTGCCGCTCATGTTGGTATCTCTTTTTTTATATGGACAGTCACTAAAGCATTATCAAAATTTTGGAAGAATGTAGTTTACCCTTTTGGGGCTAGTTGCACCTAGAGGCCCTCTATACATTTGACAGTTGTTATTTTACCAGAGGTGGGCAACTCATATTGCCCTCTATTTCTAGTTTTTTCATATTTGCATGTAAAATGGATTTTATGAAATGGACTGATGTATTGTTGTCTCTTTTTATAATTTCTCCAGACAGTTTTTGAAAGATTGATTTTTTTTTGGTTAGTAAAATATGTCAAGCTTTGAAAAAAAAACAAAAAAAAAACAGTGAATACACACGTTAGATATTAAAAATGTAAATAATAGGTAAAATATAAAGACTCCTATGATCTATATTTTTGTTACTTTTTTCTTACAATAAAACATGGAAACATAATGTGTTATTTATTAACAAAGTACATGCTAAATGCGTATGTTTGTAACTACTGCTTCTAGCTCACTTACCTCGCAAATTCGGCAATTTTTATTAATTTTTCGGCTTGGTAAATGCATGTTTTTTTTCACTTTTCCTGAGATTCTTTCTCCGTTGGACAACGGAACAATACAAATTCGTCGAGGCACGTATTTTTACAGTTTTTAATACAGCAAAATTCCATTTTTAAACCTGACGTTCCTTAATCACAAATCTGACAGTGACAAAGTTATTTATTGTCAGAGGTTACTAACTATCATTGCCAACACACAATTTCAAACATTTCCCTAACAACTGTCAAATCCAGTTGCTCACCTCTGGTAAAACAATAACTGTCAAAACTCGTATACAGGGCCTCTAGTTGCACCTAAGCTCGAATGCGACTCAAAGGAACTCCCTCGCGCCACCATGCGGTACAAAACTTTAATAGAAATTCATCACACACTTGACTGACTTTCCCTTTTCTGTTAGGACTTTCGTGATGTTTCTTTCCAAAAAAAAATCGGGCGTGTAGAAAGTCTAATATTACCACTAATAACCGCACCCGCTGGCCTTTTAGCCTTTGGAATTTTCCTGATATGATTGATGAGATGGAAGATTTTCAATCAAAATGAATTAACCTACGATAGATTGCGTGCTGATGGATGAATGGGTGTTGGAAACTTTATTTTACTGAGATTTATTTACTAACTATGTACTAAATTGGCCCAACCAGAATATTTAGATGATTTTAATTTGTTTTTTATATTCCTACATCGGTTTTTTGATAGAAAAAACAGAGAGGAATTTGAAATTAAAAGTTCATTCAAACGAAAATTATTTGATTTATTTGTTTCAAAAATTTGTTCTAAATACTTTCAAATAAAATATGTCGTTACATGTTTATACATCGTTGCATATTTTAACTCCCGCGTGCAGTAAAGTGACCTCGTTCATTTCAGAAAATTAAAATACAGATATTTGTATTTCTTTTTCGGGAATTTTTGAGCCTTATAGGTAAAATATGGTACCTAACACATGGTAAAATGTCTGCAACGCCCTTGAGGGCTTGTTCCGCTTCGTCGGTAGCACGGAGAGGCGTTATAGTTAATAACCACTTTGACAGGACATTTGGCTACTACGCAAACTCAGTAATAACCACAACCAAATAAGCGTTTTTTACTCTTTGCGTTGGAGGGATGTTTTTCGAGGTTGAGTATATGCAGTTTGTTCCAACGAAAACAAAACAAAGGCGTTTTAAAGTCGATTTTTTTATTCCAGGGAGACACGCACCCCCTTCGAGAGGTAAACTTTAGCCCTTTATTTAGAATAGGGAAAGTGGGTCGAGTGATACCTTATTTGGAAGGTCTTTAAACATTTTGAAATGCTACCAATTCGTTTTTGAGATATTCACTTTCAAAGTAAGCTCAAATTGTACAGGTAAATTGAAAGAAAAAATAAAATCATAAAAGGTGCTACAAGAAGAAAATTGACGTGTCACGAGATATCCAAATATCAAATTTAAATTTCGTAAAAAAAAAAAACGATTTTTGCGTTGGTCAACTTAAAAGCAACTTAAAAAATGAATATCTCGGAAACTAATTAATAGCTTTTTAAAATTTTAACACTCTCACCTTCAAAACAAGGTATCACTTGACCCACTGTCCCTATTCAATATATAGGGCAGGTGCGTGCTACAAAAATTTAGCCAAAAACTATCCCCCTCAAATAAAAACACCTGTGAGATCGGTGAGATTTACTAAAAGGGTCTATTTTGGAACGGTCCGAAGTTTAAGTGAAATTTTTGGTTTTAAACATTTTAAACCAACCCTCCTTGAGTTTTGAATATAGTTTGATTTTTAAGAAAAAGTTTGATACATTTGTTTATTGAATAATCATCTTAACATAATTTTTTGTTGGATTTAAATAGTAAACACTCTGTAGAACAAATTAAAATTGTGGTTATATGTCACTCTAATTAAAATTTACAATTGTTAGTTAATTTTTCCAATTAACACTTAATGTCACACAACGATTTGGATGGGTAATAATAAAATAAGGAGTAGATTAATTTCCTATTTATTTAAAATGTGTTTTAATTTATGAAACGTATAAAAAAACTTAAATGCAAGTTTTGTTTACATTTCTGTCACTGTCAAAATATCAGTTTCAAAATATTAGATGCGTTCAAATGAATTCGGATCTCTTACCTCTGCTTGCACCTTGGCTTGCACCAACCTCTACTGATGAAAGCTACAGTTTTGAAATGAGTGGGCTTTGAGTAAGGAAAGTTTTCTGGACTAAGCTTTTAGATAACCTGAATGTTTTAATTTCAGTTTATAAATAAATTAATATAGTTGTTATAATATATATAATTTGGATCTCTTACCCTGCTGGCACCTTGGCTTACACCAACCTCTACTGATGAAAGCTACAGCATTGAAATGAGTGGGCTTTGAGTAAGGAAAGTTTTCTTGATTGAGCTTTTAGATTAACTCAATGTGTTAATTTCAGTTCATAAATAAATTAATATGGTTGGTATAACGTATATAATAAATACAATATATATATATATTTTGTGCTGAAAACGAGTTCAAAATATGGCGCTTTTCTGAACAAAATTGGCGGTTTTATTGGTTAATGATCAACTTAGGATATTAAATAAGGTAAATTAATCTTTGTAAAAGCGGTTACTTAGGGAAATTATAAACGAACTTATTACCAAGTGTCACAACAGAAGCCTTTCTCGGGGCTATAAATTTAAACCACCTCCCAGAGATGGTCTAAAAAATCACCAATTTTATAACCTCAAACACAGATAATGAAACTATCTGAAATCTGTAAAAAAAAATTAGTTTTAGGGTATTTACTCCTAAAATATGGTATATTTTCAGTTTTTCAGTGGTATTTTGCAATAACAATACAATATAATCAATAACTTTGTATCTTTTCTGTATATATGGGTAAGTAATTTTTGAAAATTGGCTTTAAAATCTAGTACCTCCACAGGTGTAAATATGTCTGTGCGGGTACTATTTTAGATCTTAGTAAATCTCACTGTAAATGTTCAAGGATTTTTCCAAAATAAAACCCTAAATACGTTAAAAGTAAATACGTTAGAACACACTGTGTGCCACGTTAGAAACCAAACGAGTAAACCGATGTTGATAACAGTGCATGGTTTCGGTGGAATGCTGAGAGTCCCGAGAGTGCTATAGTAAGGTGACCATTCGTACTGTTTTTAGCAGGACAGTACTGTTTTTGGGTCGTCTGTCCTGCTTACCTAATGTCCTGTTTTTTGTATTGCTTTTTAAAGAAAAGTACTGATTTGTCCTCGTTTATCACAATGCACAATGTCTCATCAATATTTCACAATGCTGTTTTAAAAATAGGAGGGCAAGACATTTCTCTGATAGAAACCAGCAATATTTACTGCGATTTAAAAGTCAAGTTATCTGACAGAATTGCAAATGTTTTCTTGCGCCTGCAGGTGAGACAAAATTTAAGAAATCTAGACGAGGAAGACCTCATTAACTGCATTTTCAAAAAAAAAATAGCTGATTTTTATGAAACATGCCTACAGTACTTACAGGAATGGGATGAACATTTTAAAGAGACAGACAAATTCAGTTGGATTTTATTAAATACCCAACCTACTCATAACAGTATTCAGGTTTGCTCTGACCACATTCTTCGAAATTTTTCAAAAATCGATCTGGCAGAGGATGAACTCTTTGATGAAATTTGCTCGGTGATACGGTACAGCTCCGAAGATAAAATTCTAGACAGGAAAAAAATTAACATCGGTTGCAGACGGATAGGTTGAAATTTTTAAGGCCTTCGATGAGAACAATGTATCATACAAAAACATTGGAAAATTAGATAAATACTGTTTGTGCTTGCCTGGAACTAATGCACCCCCAGAGAGATTTTTTTCATTGATGAATAACACTTGGACAAGTGACAAACCTCAACTAAAGGCTGAAAGGCTGAAATCTACGTTAGTTGTAAAGTACAACTTTAATATTCTTTGTTTGGAATTTTACAAAATTCTTCAAAGAATTAATTCACTTTTGAAAAAAACACGAATAAGTATGTAAGCAATAAGTTTTTTTTTAAGTTTGGCATGTAAGTTTCTACGTTAATAACTAATGTATCTTGAAAGAAAATTTTTATTACTTTAATCGGGCTAAAGTTTTAAAATGATAAGTTAATAATGTTCTGAAAAATGTCCTGCTTTTTGATATGGAAAAAATGGTCACCTTAGCTACAGACTATATTTTATTTCAACAAAAATATTTTAAATAAAAAACTACCCGACTGATGCCAGTTCTAAATAAGGTTTAGTGCACAATAGAGAACTTAATTATTGGAGGCATGCGACTGCAAAAAATTCCTCTATTCTCTATTAAAACCCTTTTAAACTGGCAGTCGGGTAGATTTTTTATTTTTTTTTAAACATTATTAGATCTAATAAAAGTACGTTTAGATCGGTCTAAAATTAGACATCGGAGAACCTTATTAAAATATTGCGCTAACCTTTACGAGAACGAGGTTATAGGTTATTTTACGGCAATATGGCATTAACGGTTGAATACCTGAATCCAAACATGCACGCTGTATTTAGCCTTTTAATCATATTGATGCCTCGTACATTATGCATAGTTATTGCCGATATTAATAAACTTGCCGTCGCCATCTACGATCGCCTTGTCGTTCGTCGTTATTGTTTCCAATATATGTATAGGGTGGTCCAAATTCGAGGGAATTGGGGGTTTTGGCTATTTCTAAGGGAGATAGCAAAAAACTCGAACTTTTTGAAAAATATTTGTTTTGAAATTTGGCCTAGGATAACTTCTTTATTAAAGTAAAATTGATTTGTCAAACTGGATTTTATCTGTAATGTTTAGTGTTTGAGTTGGTATTTTCCTATGGAATGACCTACTTTTTACTTGATTTTTGAAATCAGCGTGAAATTCCCTTTAAAACGATTAATTGCACTTATAATGTTATTTTCTATATTTTTATTTGTTTATTATTTTTGTTTTCTTAATATTTTTTATTATCGTTTTTTATAAAAGGTACATAATAAAAATAGGTAAGTAAGTAAATAAAAAATAAAAATAGGTAATATAAAAACAAAAAATAAAACATCATGTGCGATACACCGTTTCAAAAGAAATTTTTTGCGGAGTAAAAAATAAGACATTCCATAGGAAAAATACTAACTAACACAGAAAATCAAGTTTAAAAAAAAATTTTACCCCAAAAAGAAATTTTCATTAATAAAAAATTGGTGCTAGAAAGCACGAATAGGCCACAATATTTAATGTTGAAAGGAAATGAAAATATCTCGAAAACTGTAGCTTTGAAAGATTTGAAGCTTATAACAAAATTTTTGGGTAATATTTACGAAAACCAAAATCTGAAAAGCGCATATCAATAGCTGCTTTCCTTCTAAAGTTATGATTTTTTTTTATATATTTTAACTTTTTTTCAAATAACTCGGAAACTAAAGCTCCCACAAATTGAAACGTTATAACAAAATTTGTAGTCCATATTCATGAAAACTCAAATCTGAAATTAATTATTTTATCCCGCTTTTCACTCCACAACCCTACCCAAAAGTTAATCAATTCATAGCCGATAGAGGATTTTTGTACCAAATTTCGTTAAAATCGATTAAAGCGTTCTTGAGTTATCGTGCATACAGACAGACAACAAACCGACAGACAATTTTTTTTCGGCGATTAAGGTGTTTTGGAACCTTAATAACTCATTTTTGATAAAATTAAGAAAAGTCAAAATTTTACGATTTTAATAATCCCCCATACCATATTGGTATGGTGGACTAAAAAGTTATGGGACAAATTCTAAAACGCCCATTTTTTTAAAAAGAACCCGTACCTTAAAAACAAGTTCATATACTGATATGCTGTTTACACCATTATTCATTTTATAAAAATCAAGTCCATAACACGTTTATTAATTTTTCAAGGTCTTCCTTAGAAGTACCCGAAACCACCCAATCCCCTCGAACTTGGACCACCCTGGGATAAAATGGGAATGCTAGTGTGGACACACTACTTTTAGTTCAAATGACGATTGCGGAAACAATTGCTAGCCGTTGCAAGTGTGCCAACTATCAAAAACAATTTTTTGTTGCAGAGTGTTGTCACAAAAAGTCGATAAACTAACAATTTCGACCTGAACTCTATATTTCGTTCAAAACGACATTAAAATAAGCCAATTATTTAAAACATTATTTTACTAAATTGATATTTTAATAAAGAGAAAACTACATTTTTTAGTTAAGGTCCTGTCCTTTGGTCACTAAAAAAGATATTGTAGATTTTGACATTTCAAATGCAAAATTTTTATTAAAAAAAACTTTTAAAGAACAAACTTTCATTAGATGCACTCAAAAGTAGAAAATAATTTTTTATCTTTCTTATACCATAATAAAAGCGATGGGCGCAAATCAAAAATTTGAACTTTAGGTATCGTATATCGGTCACATCGACGATTCACCTATTACTCTCTAACCTAAGGACATTTTCAAAGGCTTGGCAAGCTCGGCAATCTCACCCGTTCTCAGCTTCTTTAGATGAAAGCATTATTTTTATCATTCGAATAGAAGAAGAATTTAGTTCCTCTTTTGTAGTTATCTCTTTGTCACCGTAAGGTTAAAACTTTTAATTTGCGCCCATCGCTTTTATTATGGCATAAGTAAGATCAAAAATTATTTTCTACTTTTGAGTGCATTTAATAAAAGCTTGATCTTGAAAAATTGTTTTTAATAAAAATTAATTTTTTATTTTTTTTTTAATTTAATTTTAAGATTTCTACCCTAAATCGTCCATTTTGAATCCGCCATATTGAAATTTTCGAAATCTGATCAAAAATTCATATCCCCTTCCCTCCACTTCCCTTGTTAAATACAATATTATTGTATTGTCACCGGAACTATAAGCGCATGCCAAATTTGAAGGCAATCGGATGTGTATAAGTTAGTTAAAATTGGTTAGCAAAAGATGACCAAAAATCGTCCATCTTGAATCCGTCCGAATTTTTAAAATCTGATTAGAAATTCGTCATTTCTATCCTCAAGTGCCCCAAAACACCGAACGAACATGCCAAATTTGAAGCCGATCGTATTTCGTATATAAAAATGAGAGCGTCTGCATCGTCGCGTCGGCGCGAGTCCTTTTGCACCTCTTAGGAAAAATCCCTGTTAGGTGACTTTATCGCTCAATAACGCGTTGTGAAGTAGCTAACGTCACGTTATTTTTAAAGCAGCATTTTTAGTTTTGCACGCCGCCTTTGATATGTTTATAGACGACTTTATACAGTATTTTTTATTATCAAGATTTGCAAAAATAATTCGTCCAATAATAGTTTTATAATCTAATATCTTATTCTTTTGATTTTTACGGTGAATTTTAATTTTTAATAATCTTTAAAAACTCGTAAACACGACAGAGAAAAGGGAGGTTACGATAAACAGATCGGAATCACTTGTCACAGTTGCCAGTGCCAGTCAATGTTTTACAATTCTAGCCAAAAAAAATGATTAAACAAAAATGGGCACTTATCTTTACAATTAAAAAGAACAGAGAACATAATACTTGCATTCAAAAATTAATTTAAATATTTTGGTTTTCTACTTAAAGTTTTACTGTCGGCAACCATGACAATTATAAGGGATGCGGAGGTAACGTCAAAGTTTATTGGTTAGTAAGAGATTCTGTTATTACCTGGTAACTGCGCATGCCCGAAATAAGCGATAAAGTAAAAAGGAATCAAAATTATAAAGGTCTCTACTATGATGAACAAACTTTACTTACTACCAAAAACTTTACTCCCAATACCATCAGGTCTTTTGCCTCTCATTCTACACGCGGTATAGAAAGAGACAGTCGTGAAATTTTCCGTTAGTTAGCACTCCAAAATACTTGTATGCAAATACTTTGCGTGTGATTTCAAAAATTCTCCCTCTGGTTATTCCTCAAAGTTAAATCAAGAAATTTGCTTCGAATCTCTTTCAAACCTGAATTTTACATAATGAAACAGGTGTCGCATAATATTTCAAGATCCCCTTAACAAGACCTTGGGCTGAATTAAGTCCCCCTGCTTGATATGAATGAGGAGAGACTGCTGCAAATTAATTATTATTCACTTGGTTTTACTTCAAGAAATTTAACATTTGTAACAAGACGCGGCTTTTAAGAAGAAGGCGATAATAATAGAAAGCAGTGGAAGCATGTAAGAAATAAATTACACCTGATAAGTTTGTCCCATAAAGGTATAAGTTGAAATTCTTTGGTTGGTCCTGTTTTTTATTTTACTTCATTTTCAACAAAAACGCATGAACAAATGAATGGTTCAGTAGCATGTAGAACCAACATATTTGCGGCAAACTTTGTTGTTAATTATAAAGAAAAACGAATAAATTAAACAAGGCTCCCCAATTTGAAATTAACTCTGTGTTTCGGACTTCCATTGTCTATATTTTATTTATACACGACGTTTCGATCAGTACAATCTCTGATCGTCTTTAGGTGCAAACTACCGAATTAATTTCAAACACATCATTGTCTCAAACTTTCAAACAAAAGCTCCCCAATTTATTGGTGTGTTAGAAAAATGCAATAATTATTGAGCCACTTAAAATGGGAGAGTTAAAAGTATCTATAGAGGCCATTCTTCGTAAAGAAAATCGAGTAAAGATTTACTCCAAAACTTCCCTTGCTCAAAAAAATACATAAAAAACCACTACTACTCTTATACACATGGGTTGGTTTGGGTTGGGTCAGTCAGACTCTTCCTGGGTGTATCCAGACTTATCCGTGATATATCCAGACTTTTCCAAGGTGTATCTGGACTTTTCAAGGGTGTATCCAGACTTTTCCTTGGTGTAACCAGCGTGTATCTGGACTTTCATATTACATTTTATATGTACTACATAATATATATATGTTACCAAAAATTTTAGTGCCAATAAAATAAGATTTTTGTCTGAACTGACTTGGACGAAATTTGGTAAGAAAATAGTATATAACTTTTTACCTTTTTACTGACGATTTTTAGACACAAAATTACACTAACTGCTTTTTTTCAGAAATAATTTGCTAATAATTCTTTAAATTTCGTTTCTTAATAGGGTTCCAGTAAATTAAAAATATGTCAATTTTAATTTTTATAGACAGTTTTTGTAAAAACCTGTTTTTATTTAAAGTCTTCGTTACAATCTGGGGAATTGTTTTTAGCAACACTGTGCGGGAAATCAATAAATGAAGTTTAAAAAAAATGGTTGAATTAAAATAAAGACAAAATTATGTGGGGTTATGGGCGCCGAAAATTTCTATGCGAATTCCTAGTAATCCCAGCGAGTCAGTAAAGTTATCTTGATTCTTTGATAGACTCGGGGTAACGCCCGCGCAGTGCTGGGCCTTTTTCGGAGGGCGACCGCACAAGCTGAGTGGTTTCATATTTGTTTTAGAACAATGTTTTTGAAAACACATTTTTGAAAGATAAACATAACCTTTTGTTGACAAAACACCTGCAGTTTCCATGGAATCATATAAATTCTGCGATCTATCGGCGAACACTTGAACTGCGTGTGTCTCCCAAATTCAATGAAGTGTGATTGATTGATCGCTTTTCTTTTCCGGAGTGCACAGGCTCTCAGAAAAAAAGGAAACTTAGTTTTTATTTTCGCTAAAGCAAGGAAATATAAAAAGGAAAAATGTAATCCAGAAGAAATTGTGAGTATTTCTCTATTTTTTTTGTAAATCGGGTTTCTTCTAAACTGCAGGAAGTCAAGTGAATACATTATTAGCGTTCCACCTTGATACGTTTTTTAAGATTATATAATTGGTTCCCAAATTATCGGGAGCGTAAAGTTTTTAAATGAACAGCCTATACGTAAAGTACTACGTATTTTTTTCACTATAAGTATTTTAAACAAATCCGAAGAAAATATTTTCCAAACTAATTATAACAAATTTATCTTGTAGGGTAAAGGTGCTTCATACATATTAATGACCCAACTTATTAGATTCGGAACACGTTGTATGTGTGTTCGTTCCTCTGTAGCGAATTTCGTTTCACCAAACTTAATAGCAAAACCAAAAACATTTTTACCATTGCTCTAAGACCTGGTCGTTTTAATAGAAGAGACAATAAACAACAATTTTTATTAGCTTGTTAAATGTTGCTTCAACTTGGGAAACTCAAAGTCATAAAGTCTCAAAATACAAATTCATTCAAAATTTGTAGGTTACACGTGTTTCGCCTACATACGCATCTTCAGACCTACAAATTACGATGTACTAGTAAGGTAATTATAATTGCACGAATCGTCAAAATTTAAGAAAGGAAAAAGAAAAAAGGAAAGGTACAAAAGTTAAAAAATAAACAAGAGACTCGTTCTACATTTTACAAACAAAAACAAATGAAGATTTTTAGGTTAGGTAAAGGACATAACCACAAAATAATTATAAAGTTATAAAAAATCGTAATTTGTAGGTCTGAAGATCCCTATGTAGGCGAATCAAATGTAACGGTCGCGATTCTTCAGAAACGACAGAAAATCTCAGCCGTCACAATTCTGGAAAGTGGCGATTTTTACTTATCAGCTCATTTAAAACAAAAACACAGCATCCTTCATATTTATCCCAACGTTGTAAGTGTAGTAAAATTTTGTAAATTTAATATTTTAAAGATATTCGGTAGTACTAGTTTACGGCGGAGCTAAATTGCTACTTTTCGTACCAATAAACGTCAAAAAGTGTCGAAAATTCTCACCATGAAAAAGGAAAGACAGAATTTGTGTGACTTTTCTGAACAGTGACAGCGAATTATTCCATGGCCATCTATGGTTTTGTATGTTAAAAGTTTTAAAGGTTTGTTTACACAAAAAAATAAGCTTAATAACATACATTTTTAAATAAAAAACAGGGTTTTTCAGAAAAACAGCCTACAAAAATTAAAACTGAGATATTGTTTATTTACTAGAACAGCATTAAGAAACTAAATTTTAAGAAATATTAGGAAATAGTCGTGACAAAGAAGCACTAGATTTTCTGACAGTTTTTGAAGAATCGCGACCAACCTACCAAATTTTGAATAAATTTGTATTATGAGACTTTATTACTTTGAGTTTACCAAGTTGAAGTATTCGAAATTCAAGTCTCTTTGAGAAAATGGACGACCCTTTTCAATTTGTTAAATGTTGTGGCGCAGTGGGTAGCGTATTCAGGGATCATCAGTTCGGTACTCTGTGGCGTATCTGTCTGCCGCACGGAAGGTGCATGATTATTTTGTGTTTGTCTCAAAACTTTAGCACTCACTTTAGCAAACTTGGAGAATTAATTCTATTATGGATGGAATGTCCCAAAATAAAAAAAAATATTGCTTGTTGTTTTCAATTCCGAGTTTGAGACCATTTGAGAAAAAAGGTGCATCCAAGAAGAAACAACAAAAGGTAATTTCTTAAACTTTTATTAATCAAACATTATTCAATAAAATACTTATACTTGTGATTAAAAAACAATATACCGCCATTATAAAACAAAATCGCCGCCGCCCTCTTGCTTTTTTACATTACTAAAAATTCTTGGTACAAATGTCCAAGAAACCCCACTCTGCATTAAGAAAGTTATAAATAGCAAATATGTTTTTTCTTTGAACTTATACATTCTATAGAATTTTTTTTTGGTCTGCTTCTGGAAGACCCTCGCATCTCGCACTTTTATCCTATTCCTTCTATTATCCTATCCACTGCCTTATACCAGAACAGTTTCAAAAGTACCTAGTGTTTTTGGTCCGCGCATTTGTCACTGATATCGGTTAATCGTACAAAGTCGGCGCCGTAGCGTCCTGTCAAGCGAAAAAGCGAGTTTTTGGAAGTGTCAAACTTTAACAATTTTAGGTTAAGTTTTCAAACTAACCTTAAAGTTTGTTTCTTAATAATGGAAGAAACAATTAAATTCATGATTCAAAGAGTTGAGGTTTCTGGTGAGGTCAACATGCAATTTTAGAAACTTGATATTGATATATCGGACACTTACAGTTACACACACAGAGTGCTTAACCGTAAGCGTATCTCAGTGCGCATGCTCAGAACTAGGGTTGCCAACCCGTCCCGATTTGTCGGGACTGTCCCGATTTGGAGCAAAATGTCCTTGTCAATACGCCAAATGTCCCGATGAAAAGTTTTCAGCGAAAGCAGCACTCGAAGTTTCCAATTAAAAAAATCGACATCAGTTTGTTCAATCAGTTCATTACTGAGCCTACTGAGTCTGTTGATCTGGGAGTTAAAACCATAGTTAGTGCGATGATGTTGAGTTGCAAACAATTTATGATTTCTTGGGTTTCGTAATGGCACATGAAACTTAAATATTGATAGTAACTCTACAGATAATTTCATTATTTAGTATTTTCAACAAAGTGACAACTACTTTCTACGATTGTCTAGATTTGTTAAGTTCAACAGACTCATTAGCTGGTCATAATCAATTGACTCAATAGGTATGTGTAATTTCTTTATGAATCTCATAATATGGAGACCAAATAGTATAACCATATTGTAGAATTGACCTTACAATTGCAAAGTAAGGATTTCTCAATGTAAAAATGTTGTTTAGCTTTATTTGCAATAATATCTATGTGTTCAACAAAACTGAGTTTTCTAACAAAAAAGGCACCCAAGTCACACATGATAATTGCAAGGTTTCTCCAAATTGGAGTTAACCAACTGATAAGTAAAATCTATATGGTTTAATTTTCTATAAAAATATACAGTTTTGCATTTGTCAACATTCAACGATAAATTGTTATATTCACACCATGCTTAAAACCCATTCAACTCTTGTTGCAAAATATGGCAATCCTCCAAACTTCTTATAATCTTCTTATAATCTTAAAGAATTCTCAATGCATAATCAATAACATCATTAGCAAGAAGTACAAAGTTACAGTTTTCTACAGCGGAAGATATTATATAATTTATAAGTGCTTTAAATAACAATGGAGACAAATATCCGCCCTGGGAGACACCTGGCTTTAAGTTTATCAAGTATTAGGTTATGATCGACCCTGTCGAAAGCCTTGGAGAAATCGGTATAGATGACATCTACCTGATAACCACTCCCCAAGGCTTCCAACAAAGTTTCTTCATATATCAAGAGATTAGTAATTGATGATTTACCTTTTGAAAACCCGTGTTGTTGGTTTATAATTATGTTTTAAAAATATGGTGCAACTTTATCTGTGACCATTAATTCAAACAATTTAGGAAATCAAGAAATTTTTGAAATACCTCTGTCGTTTTTTAATGTTTGACGTATCTCCGCTTTTGAATATTGGGGTAACATAACTTAGTTTCCAAGCTGTAAGAAAATCTCCCATAGAAAATGGTCTATTAAAAATTTTAGCCAAAATACTGGACAAGAAAAATTTACAGTTTTTTACGAAAATTACTGGTAAACCATCTGGGCCGTAGGTTTTTGTGTAGTTTAACTATTTTTTCCTACGACCACATATGAAAATAATGGATTTCACATGATTTGCATCCTTAGAAAACGTTAAATTTCACCCGTTTATTGCAGAACTTTTTGCGCACATGCGGAAAAACAGTTTCATTTGATTTGTACGAAATCTATAAATTAAAATTAAAAAACCATCAATATTTATTGTTTTATTTCTGTTCTAAGCGTTTTTGAAAATGATTTTGCATCAAATGTCTTGATAATTTAGAACAAATGTCCAGATAAATCGAAATTAAAAGTTGGCAACCCTACTCAGAACGGATACGTCGTACAACAGCGACTACGTCTCACGTATATCTACGACCACCCTTGCAGTATTCGTAGGCAGCTAGCGTATTTTAACCATTTTGTTATCTGTGGGTTTTCATAAATGTCTGATCCACAGTTTCACTCATTCTATTTTCCATTCTATTGTCCCCTCACTTTTAACTCTTTTTTACAAGCTTTTATTTAACTTGCAATGTATCTAACTAGATATGTTTGTTCGGGTGGAATCTTGCAACTTAATTTTGACCAACGTCGACATCCGATCGGCTTTAAATTTGGCCTGTTTATATAGTTGCCGTGACAACACAAGAAAGTACGCCCGATTTGGGGATGGAGAATTTCTAATCAGATTTTGAGAATTCAATAACTTATACACATCCAATTGCCTTCAAATTTGGCATGCATTTATAGTTCCGATGACAATACAATAATATGTCATTATTAGGCACCCCTCCCCCCTACGAGGGGAGGGGAGTGGGGAAAACACCTAAGTTTTTTCCGATTTCAACCAAAATTGGTATACAGGGGCTTTTGGGGATAAGGAATACGAATTTTTGATCAGATTTTTAAAATTCAATATGGCGGATTCAAGATGGATGATTTTCGGTCATGTTTTGCTACCCAATTTTAACTGACTTATCCACATCCGATTGTGTTCAAATTTGATATGCGTTTATAGTTCCGGTGAAAATACAATAATATGGTATTCTCAGGTACCCACCTTCCTCGTTAGAGGAAAGTGGAGGGGGAAAAAGATTTGGTTTGTTCGATTTCAATCAAAATGGGCATACAAGGTTTTTAACATTTCAATATGGCGGATTCACAACGGACGAAAATTAAGGATGTGTGTTCAAATTTGGTATGCGTTTATTAGGTATTATTAGGTACACTCTTTCCTCCAACGAGGGAAGTGGAAGGCAAAAAAGATTTAGTTTGTCAGATTTAAATCAAAATTGGGTTCCTCCGGAAGGAGATATGAATTTTTGATCAGTTTTGAAAATTTTAATATGGCGGAAATTAAAAAATAAATTTTTATTAAAAAAAAACTGTTAAAGAACTAGCTTTTATTAAATGCACTCAAAAGTAGAAAATAATTTTTTATCTTTCTTATACCATAATAAAAGCGATGTGTGCAAATTAAAAATTTTAACTTTGCGGTGACAAAGAGAGAACTACAAAAAAAGAACTAAATTCTTCTTAGATTCGAATGATAAACATAATGCTTTCATCTAAAGAAGCTGAGAACGGGTGAGATTGCCGTGCTTGCCAAGCCTTTGAAAATGTCCTTAGGTTATAGATTAATACAACCGTTTCTTAGGTGAATCGTCAATGTGCCGATATACGATACCTAAATTTTTAATTTGCGCCCATCGCTTTTATTATGGTAAAGGAAAGATAAAAAAATATTTTCTAGTCTTGAGTGCTTTTAATAAAAGCTTGTTCTTTAAAAGTTTTTTTTAATAAAAACTTATTTTTAGGACGCTTTCACAAACGCATCAAAAATACGTTAACAAGGAATCAAAAATAGCTTGCCAACTGTGTCTAAAGAGTTTTTGGACATACATACACTTTAGCAGCTGTTATTAACTTTATCGCAGTGGCGTACCCCGAATTTTTTCCTGGCGAGGAGCTTGGAAACATTAGCATTTTATTGGTGATTTCTGAGAAAAACTCAATGTTTTAATTCGATTTTCTAGGACTCTTGGGAGGAGGCAGGGTTGAGCCACAAAGAAAGTAAGTTATTTTCTTCGTGGTTGAGCCCCTAAGCACCCCTTACGTAAGCCGGTTTTTGCCATAATAACGTTGCTCTGTTATACTTTCATAGTGTTTTCAACTTATAGGAACCAGTTCCACACCGATTAGTTTTTCATGCAAACCCTGAAAATTTCATAGTGCTTACATTAAGTTGCGTTCAAATTATCTTTATTTTGCACAAAGTTATTTTAAATTCATAGAAAAAGCAATAAAACAGGCAGCAAGGCAAAAAATATATCCTTTTACAGTGGCGTAGCCAGAAATCGACTCTGGGGGGGTTTCATCATTTAATAAAAATCAACTACCTACCTATAGCAAATTTTTAGGTGCCTATTGCTTGAACTCTTAAACTGAAGGGAGAGAAGAGGGGCGGTTTAATAGGTGTTGAGTTAGTGTAAATACGAAACAAAAATACTTATTTTCAAAATGAACCCTTAAATGCGCAGTAGGCAAAAATAAAAAAAAAAAACACTAAAATGCTTCTTTTTACGCGTTTCGAACGTTGTTTACAAAAAATTACTTAAAATTAAACAACATTATAACAATATATAATATTGGCCTAGCGCCGCAGGCGAAAATTTCTACAAAAAAACAAAAAAATTTTTAAAAATTTTGATTTTTTAGGATTTCTTGTAAAATATTTTTGAAAAAGCAGATTGGATTAGATGTCAAGAAGGGGTGGGTTGCGGTGGTATAGATTTGTTGCTAAATCACAAATGCGCCGCAGATAAAAATTTTAAGAAAAATTTTGCTAAGAATGCCATTTATTACACGTTTTGAATGCTAGTGATAAAAATTTAAACTAAAATTCTAACAATTAATGACGTCATAGCATAGCACCGCAGGTAAAATATTTAAAATTTAAGATATCACACCAAACGCACGTCACAAACCGGAGTAAGGGTCAAAAAAATGGGGGAGCTAAGCTCTCCCTGGGGCCCTAATTTATTGTAGATTGGGTTGGACCCCCTGCCTTTTACTTTTCTACTTTTGTGTATTAATTCGCTTTTGGCCAAAATATAAAAAGTTTTTTGTTGGGTAGTAGTATCACAGAGTACCGGATCGTGGTAGTATAGATCGGCCTTTGGTTGTTTAAGGCCATCACACACAGACTTGCACAGGTCACATTCTTGATTTGTATGCATAGTTTATATCTTTGAATCGATGCGTAAAAGTTACCGCGCACCCCAAAACCGCGCAAGGCTTTACCGCTCAATATGCAAAGTAAACGTGTTGCATGGTAGATCATTTGCTTTAAAAATGCATAGATATTTTTTCATACGCCTGCAAGAGTTGTCAAAAAGAAATCCTGATATTTCGTTCGAAATACATAAAATAAAAAAAAATTGAATTGCGTCATGTATATGCGTTGATAGAAAAACCAACACAGCTCTTGCCAATAGTGTAGAACTAGTGGAGTGTTTCCCTAAATTTTAAGAAGCGTCGGATATATAGGATGTCCCAAAAGTTCGAATCCACCCTAATATCTCCAAAACCAAAAGGCAGAGAAGTAAAATTCCAAAACAAACAAAAAAGTATCTTTTTAAATGCTAATCATCGCACTCGTCATTAAGCAGGCAAAGCTAAGGTGGGGACGATACTTTTTTTAAATGAGATACCTTGTATATTTTATATTTATATATATTTTTCCTTCAGTTTTCCAAAACACCTCATATGTTACTTTTTTCTTTCACTCAAAATCATCTCAACAAGACCAATCAGTTAAACAAGATGTGATGGTGATTCTTTGTCTAAATCATTGCTCGTATTTAAAAGTTTTTGTCATTTTATTTAAAAACCGCCAGAGAAGAAGGTAACATATCTGGTATTTTTGGAAACAGAATGAAAAGCTCTATTCAAATTTCAGAAATGGCGGCACAATTATCTAATTATGTGAAATTATACTTTTCTGTCTCTTCTGGTTCTGGAGATATTAGGGTGGACTCGGACTTTTAGGACACCCCGTTTAACTACAAAAATTAGTTCTGACCGGTGCGAAACTAGTTTCTATAAGGTCGAAACTACTTTTTTTGGGTTTTTCGCCACTAAGTTAAGGAAATTTTTTCAAAAATATGTTAAAACCCACTGCGTAAATTCCTAAAGAAAAAAATTTGTTCGTTTGTCAGTGGTTTTTAAATAAGATAAAAAATTTGCCTACACACACGCAAATCCTAACTAGAATCTAAGTACTTATCTGACGTTTCGGCAGAAATTCTACTGCCGTTATCAAAGAATTTTATCCTTTTCAAAAACTTTTTTCGATTCTTTTTTAAAATATCTGTCTGTTGTCATACAACTGATTGACTTTGACTGATATATATTTCAAATATTAACTTGACAGTTTGGTGCGTCGATAGTAGCCAACAAGGTATTGGGTGAATTTAGTAAAATTTAAAATCAAAATTATATTTGTTTGAGTGTTTTCGATTTTAGATTACTTTATAAAAATACAAAATTTTTATTTTAAAATGTCAATTATAAAAATTATCTTTTGACTAACTTTAAGAAAAAATATATTAGAAACCCAAAGAACATCAATGCTATTTTTTAATTTATTTTAAAAAAACCTTTTTGAAAATCTTGCTTTAAAATTGGAAGCCAAACTGTATTTATATCAACTGATATGCTAGCTATGCATTCATCTTCGTTAAGATAGATGCAAGCTGCTTCTTTGATTTTTCGTTTAATTTTGTCTGGTTCTTTTTGTAATATACTGGTTTCTCCCCACATTACTCTATGATCATTTTCAAAAGAATGTTGGCAAATTTTAGACTTCTCCCAGTCTCCCCTTTTGAGGTAACCCCTATGGTCATTTTTTTCTTTAGGAATTTACGCAGTGGGTTTTAACATATTTTTGAAAAAATTTCCTTAACTTAGTGACGAAAAACCCAAAAAAAGTAGTTTCGACATTATGAATCCGCCACAAATATATAGATTTTATTTTTATTTAGTTTCTATAAGTTAAAAATTCCACTAGTTTCATACTTGATTCTGTAAAGTAAAACTTTCCGCACAAAAAAACTGAACAGAGAGTACTTGTTTCTATTCAGTAAAAAAAAATAAAATTTCCTTAAAGCGTATATTTATTTGCCTTCCTCGTATATAATCTGTACTGCAGGCGTCGACCCTCATCTCGCGAAATTTTGCAGCTCTAAGGGGGGTGTAAATCCTGTCGGAGGCAAGATATTGATCTCAAGGAGCTTTCGGTAAGAACGAACGGAATAGTTTAGGGGATACTAAGCTCATATAAAACGACACCGTCAAACAGGCATAAGAAATTTCGCCTTGAAAAAAAATTTGACGACCCTAGTTATCTACTTACAGTCATGTAACTATGAGATACTATATAACGACCCTGCCCTTGCATTTTCCGAAAAAAAAGTCGTAGCGATAATAACTCTTCTAATCAAGTTAGCCTTTGTTATTAATTATTTTCTTTGTTTTTCAAATTTATTATTGTTACACATTTTGTGACACTTAGGCATTACAGCGAGGCGGAAAAAAGTAAAAAAATTAATTAGACGTGTCATATACAAACAAACAATGACTTTTAAATCAACAGGTTAAACTAGCTTCTTTCATTTTTCTTTTGCATTTTATTTTAGAAACCCTGAAGATGATGTAAAATACATCGAAAAGTCGGTAAATTTGAATTTGTTTTTCATTCTCCTGACCTTAAACTCACAAAACTGAATAGAAATTACAGTAGGTATCTCATAGAGAGAAAGAAACTCATGAAAAGTGAAAATAAAACATGCATTTACCAAGCTGGAAAATTAATAAAAATAGCCGAATTTGCGAGCTAAGTGAGCTACAAACAGTAGTTACAAACATACGCTTTAGCATGTTCTTCGTTAATAAATAACACATTATTTTTCCATGTTTTATTGTAAGAAAAAGACTAACAAAAATATAGATCATAGGAGTCTTATTTTACCTATTATTTACATTTTTAATATCTACCGTGTGTATTCACTGTTTGTTTTTGTTTTTTTTTGTCAAAGCTTAACATATTTCATCAATCTTTCAAAAACTGTCTGGGGAAATTATTAAAATAGACAACAAAACATCAGTCCATTTCATAAAATCCGTTTTACATGCAAATATGAAAAAAACTAGAAAGAGAGGGCAATATGAGTTGCTCACCTCTGGTAAAACAAGAACTGTCAAATGTATAGAGGGCCTCTAACTGGGACCGGGTATGCCAATAATATGAAAAATTGTTTTTCTTCAATTAATTTCAAAATATATAAATGCAATTGCAAATAAATCACTGAACTCTGGGGTATACCCCTAAATTACCAATAATTCTTATGTTCCGAGAACTTTTTACCACATACGTAAAAAGTTTAACCTATTTCGCACAGGCTCTCACATATTTATAAACTTTTTGAAATTTTTCTATTTTTGACCTATCTCTTTTTCTTGCTTTTTTGACTTGCTATATCTTAAAAACATATTTTTTTTAAATCTAAAATTTCATAATTGTAGCAAACTAATCGCAAGAATTTAAGAAGACTCTACATCTGAAATATATACAGAGTGATGCACGACGAAATGCTTATAGATAATATATATTGAGACCTTTTCATAACCAGTATTTAAAAATAATTTTATGCTTTTTTTACGAATATACATGGAGAGAAAATTAATATCTCTTTAGCTGAGGAAAACCGATAATAATGGTCTGGTCTTTTATTAGGTGTAACCAAAAATTGCAAGATCACAGTTGGTCTAGAGAGGGGTTTTTAAGAAAAAAATATATAATCTTTGAAACATACACTTTTGTTTTTGAGCCATCGCTAACTACTATTTACCGTAAAAAGTAAAATCCCCTATTTAGCCCTTTTCTGGGGGGCTATTTTTGGAAAATATTCTGGGAACCTTAAATAGAAACCCCCTATTTTGACTTCATATTTGAATTCTCGTCGAAATTCTCTTTTCAATGGTACCCCATACCATAAGGTTTACTTTACTAATTTTCGAGATATTGGCTTCCAAAATATCAAAAATTCAATTTTCAAATGCCCATATCTTAGAAACTAAACAAGATATCTCTATTGTGTTTATTATCGATTTTAGGGTTTTTTTACGAGGAAATAAAAAATGACAACAGTTTGACAATCTGACTTTCTACTTCATATTTTTGGAATAATATCGTCAAAATCACTGAAAATCAATAAACTGTAAATAGGAATGTGCACACGTAAAACTATTGTCATTTTTTATTTGCTCTTATAAAACCCTCAAAATCGATAATAAACACAATAGAGATATTTTGTTTAGTTTCTAAAGGCGCATTTACACAGACAAACTTTGCTTTGATGTTGAAATGCCGACAAACATTTACACGAGCCTCTTGAGCAAAATGTTCAAAAAAAAGTTCGAGCAAAATCTCGTACAAAAAGACTCACGGAAATTTTGGAGAGAATGTTAAGCAAAATTTGTGTGAGGAAATGTTGGTATAGAAATTTCTTACAAATTTAAATTTTATAGTTTTGTGGGAATTCACTGAACTTAACTGAAAATAGAAAGACCAAGTTTTAAAACAAGGTATTTTTAATTAAGTGCTTTCCGACGGAAAAACGATTTGATGTCGAAATTCACATTTTACCTCATAAGCAACTTCGATTGACCTGATTTTTATAGAGGATATGCCAGTATACTTGTAACTTTTTTGGGGTTGTAAAAAAGCGAGAATAAAAAAATAATAATTGGCGCTTATTTATTGCTGTTGCCTGTAAAATGTAATGATAAAAATTTACGTTTAAAAGAATATCTCTGTATATTACTTCCTAGTTTAAAACACAATACAATAATAATTAAGTCAAATTAAAAAACCTATATACATTTTATTAAATCTCAAATATATGAACAAAAGCACGTTCGGTCTAAATAATACCCGTTTATTACCCACTTTTACAACACTTCGATCTCCACCCTTGTCTAAAAAAATATAATTTAGCAATAATAGACTAGACTTCTGAATCGGAATGTTGCTCCTTTGCATATTGTTTGTTCAGTGTCAGTAATCGTCTTCAGCATTTTCATGAACCTTTTGCTTTTTTAAGCAACCGTTGGGGCCTTAAACTAACTAAGTAAATCTGGTGTGAGGAATTAAAAAAAAAACAATCAAAGCTAAGGGTAAAGTTACAAAAATATGTTTAAAAAAAAATCCACTCCTCACCACTCCTCATCGTCGTGAGGCGCGGATTACCGCTTAAAAGTGCAATTTTTGAGTTTTTTGCCGATATTTGAAAAACTAAAATTTTTCGGAAAAGAAAAATTTTCCTGGGTTGTTTTTTGAGTTTAGGAAAAAACCCTTGGAAATAAAAAAAACTCACTAGAAAATCCAAAAAAAAACCCCGGGCAAAAAAAAATCCGGGAAAAACCCCTAAGAAAAAAATATTATAAGTAACCCTAATCCATGTGACAAAACTGATAGCCAAGAATAATGTTTCGCTTGCCGTCGGCTTTTTTTCATAAAAATTTAAAATAAAAGTTGGTGTTCCATTTTTTTAACGAATTGAGATCACTGATCACTGATGTGAAATTTTATTTATTCTCATCTTTAAAAATATGTTTCCAAAACAGTTAGCAATAATTTGCTCAAAAATTTACCCGAACAAAATGTTCAAAGAAAAGCTCACAAAAATGTTCACGCAAAAAATTTTAGATCTTTTGCACGAGCTTTTGTTTGAGCATGTTCGTCTGTGTAATTGCACCTTAAGATATGGGCCTTTGAAAATTGAATTTTTGACATTTTGAAAGCCAATATCTGGAAAATTAGTAAAACAAACCTTATGGTATGGGGTACCATTGGAAAGAGAATTTTAGCGAGAATTCAAATATGGAGTTACTATGTAAGATTTTTAGAATATTTTCCAAAAATAGCCCCCCAGAAAAGGGCTACATAGGGCATTTTACTTTTTACGGTAAATAGTAGTTGGCGATGTATTAAAAACAAAAATCTATGTTTTAAAGATTATATATTTTTTTTCTTAAAACCCCTCTCTGGACCAACTGTGAGATTGATGTATGTCCATACAGAGTGTCGGATAAAATTTTTAGACGAACTGTACTGTAGAAATATTAAGAAGAAATTACTTTTAAATACCGTTTACGAAAAGGTCTTAACGCGTAGTACCTACAATATCTCTTTAAGCATTTCGTAGTGGATCACCCTGTATATGTTTCAGAAATAAAGGGTTCATGTGATAGATGTAAATAAAAAATTATAAGTCGAAAAAAAAAATGTATCCATCGTATATTTTTGCGGTTAATTTCCTAAGATATATAGCTACATTTATATAAAATTTTGGATTAAAAAAAAAAAATGTTTTTAGATAGCAAGTCAAAATGTAAAATTTGTCATATTTCACTTAAGTTGAGAATATATCAACCCAGTACCCTCTCCATGCAGGCCGATCAACTCCTACCGATTAAGTGTCCTTTAATCCACCTTCGCCGCCATTTTCACTCAAAAGTGACAAAAAATCCATTAGTTTTCTGTCAATATGGCGGCGAAGGTCGAGCAAAGGACACTAAAACGGAGTTGATTGGCCTATGTGGAGAAGGTATTGATCAACCAAGTGTAGTCTCTCAAAAAACAAGATGTGAGAAGTTGGATCCTGTGCAAAATAGGTCAAATTGCACTAATTATGTCACTTTTTACGTACCTGGTACAAATTTACTAGAACTAAAAAGAAATAAAGTTAATTTAATTGTATACCCCAGAACGGCTCAATGGTTTAGCAATTATATATTGAGCAAGAAATGCGAGTAACTTAGATTATAAGAGCTTATTTCT
Organism: Oxystoma pomonae; assembly: GCA_963921995.1. Lineage (NCBI taxonomy): Eukaryota > Metazoa > Arthropoda > Insecta > Coleoptera > Brentidae > Oxystoma > Oxystoma pomonae. The sequence continues at coordinate 83,103,257 of OY998166.1, read as the reverse complement.
ACTTTCGCTGTTTGATTCGTTCTTATCATTTGTAAATTGGTTATTTCCTTTTTGATGTAAAATAGTAGGTAGGTATTTTGCAGGGATGATCACCCTCCTCCTCTTTGCAGCTAACCCAAGCCATTTTTCTTTAAATATTTTCCGAGAAACTTAAGTAAGATCAAAATTTTGGAAAAAATTTTGTCCTCAATATCAAAAATGTTTTCTGCGGTGCTATAACGTTGTTTTTAGAGTGTCAGTTTAATTTTATGAATTTTTTGTCAACAGCATTCAAAACGTGTAAGAAATGGCATTCCCTCCCGCCCTTCAAAAAAAGCTATGATCATAAAATACAGGATTTTCAGATTAGAGACACAAAGCTATTTGTAACTCATCGCGGTATACATATCCGCATCTAGCGAGAACCAAGCACATTAATTGGTCAGAAACTTGTACCACGTTCGAAAAGAGCAGATATATGCTAATCTACGGTATTCTTGAACGCGATAGGTGTTGAGATACGTTAGGTATCACGTATCGTTACGGCACACGTATCGTATCTCAGCACCTATTGCGTTCAGAAACACCTTAAATTAGCATATATCTGCTCTTTTCGAACGTGCTACAAGTTTAGTTTTTTCAAATAGCTGGCCAGGCATTTTGATCCATACAGCTAACCTGACTTGTGTCACACTAATGAGATCAAAATAAGTTCGAAATACGGGTCTGTTTTAAAGTAAGTTTTCGGGAACATCTGCGAAGCCTGATTTTTATAGCCCCGATGCACACTGATGAGATCAACATAAGTTCGAAACACGTGTCTGTTTCCAGTTTTAAGGTTTTCTAAGTTTTTTAAGATATGGTTTTGAGAACGTCTGCGAAGATCGGTATGTTGATGATTTTTTATAGCCTCGATGCATATCCTTGGGTAATACCAAGTGGAGGAGGCCCTCGAGTTTGTCTTGTAAATTTTACGAACTCCACTGGACTTAAGCTTTGTTGTTTATACAACTTAGTTGAATTATGTTTTTTTTAAACAGCTGTCCAGGCATTTTGATTCATACTGCTAACCTGACTTGACATCTGCGAAGCCTCATGGAGTTTTATAGCCCCGTTGCATATCCTTGAGTAATTTCAAGTGGAGGAGGCCCTTGAGTTTTTCTTGTAAACTTTACGAGCTCCACTGGCCTTTAGCTTTGTTGTTTGTACAACTTAGTTGAATTATGTTTTGTTTGCTGTCCAGGAATTTTGATCCATACTGCTAACTCGATTTGTGCCACAGCCCACACTGATGAGATCAAAATAGGTCCTAAATACGAGTCTGTGGGTAGTTTTAACACCCAGTTCACACCTAGCGTGCCCACACTGAATCAAAAAAAAAAACGCATCACGTGACTGCATTTAAAATAAGTAGAAATCCATGTCCCGCCACATGGTGGGCACGCGTTGGTGTGTTTGACAAAAACCGGGGTTTTTGCGAGGGGCAATAAAAATCTCGAGATAATCCGTTTACGAGGGTATTTTGATATTATTACCTCACCTGTACGTATACGAGGGTTAATTCAGAATGCTTTATTTACATGCAATAAAAACAAAATGATGTTAAATATAATATTTTTTTTATTGACTTAAATTAAATTAAATTAAAACTTACACAATTAAAATTACAAGAGCTTGACTGTAACATAACTACAGATTGGAGCTGTATTTTTGAAGATACAGCATCCATTTTCAAAGGTTTCCCGGATGTAGTGAACGCAACTTTCTTAAAATGGAAACTGCAAAGTTGGGGGTTTCGACGGAAGATAAAGGAAGTTTTATGACTTTGCCCATTTGCCCCCAGTGTTTTTTATACTGGGTGTTTCAAATTCGATGCTCACCATGGAGATCTTCTAAACGGTAGGACATACGAAAAGGTTTAAATTAGGGCAAAGTTGCACAATTTGATGCTTTGCTTAAAACTAAAAAAAAGTTTACAAATTCCGGATAGTTCCGGAGATGGGCAGAAAAAAACCGAAATCTTCATTTTTAGTTTTTATTTTTCTGCGCCCTCAGGGCCGTCCTGATGGGTGGCGCGGAGGAGCAGCCGCGCCAGGCGGCCAAATTGGGGGGGTCGGCCGGAGGCCGCCACCTGTTTCTTATCACTTTTACTTTATCTGAAATAATTTTTACATTTTTATCAATGGAGCGTCGCGATCTGTGATATGCTAAAGTGTGTGTAGCGATTACACCTCGGCAAGAGTTCCAGCGCAGGATACCTTGCTCTTTTTGACCTTAATAGCAGAGCCATGTTTGTTTCATGTGCTGCTCATAGTCTGCGTTCCAATCAATTGATTTCTTTTCTATTTTACAGAACTTATATTTTTTAGCAGTGTCTACACAGAGATGGGCTATTTTCAAAGAGAAAGTACAAGGTCTCACAATCAACCCTTTGAGTGAAACTCGGTGAGAAAGTCGCATCGACTCAGTAAGAACTTTAAGGTATCAAATTGCTGATATATATGATGCTCTCGTTTCAATAAGCGATGCGCTTTCTGTTAACAATTCCATTAGGAACAAGGCTAATGGTATAGTTTTAAAAATCAAGAATGGTATGAAATGCTGAACAGTATAAATGCAACTAGTAAACTGCTTCAAAATGTGAAACTTGACATCATTGAGTCCACAAAAGCACTAAAAGCTATCCACGAATATTTTGTCAAGATACGGACTAACAGTCATTAAAAACAATTTTAGTGGATGCTGCAGAGTTAGCAGGAGAGCTAGAAATTGAAGCAGTTTCGTACAGTGCAGCAGTGGATGAGCCGATTTTGAATCCACAGGAAAAGTTTAAAATCAAATTTTTCTTCGTTATCCTGGAGACAATCCATGAGGCTCTCCAGGAAAGGTTTGACTTGTTAAAATCTCACTCGGACTATTTTTCGTTGTTATACGACTTAACAATCCTTTCAAAGATCAACCGAGAGCACATAACAAAGCAATATATGGATCTTCAGCTTTATTTAGCGAACGGCGATAAACATGACATTGATGGTTTGGAGCTTCGGGATGAAATTTGTGCTCTAACTATTTTAATGTCACCAGATAATGCCGAAAATTTTAGATGTCCAAAACAAAAATTAAAATATTTAAAAACTAACGATCTAATTGGAAATTTTCGCAATATTAATATAATAGAATTCTATTAACGCCCACAGTTTCAGTGGTAATTGAAGAAAGAAGTTTTTCTAAACTCAAAATTATAGAAAACTATCTGAGATCGAGTATGACTTAAGAACGACTAAGCGGATTATCATTAATATCACTAGAACATGAAATGGCGAGCAGTGTAAACATTGACGATTTTATTGGATAGTTTGCCAAAAAAAAAAGCGAGAAAAAAGTTTTAGTTTTGTTTATTTTTAAGAATAGTGTTGTAGTTAGTTAATAGTTTTTGTCAATAGCTTTTAGTGTTGGTTTAGGTTAGTTACCTTATGTTTTTTAATTTTTGTTACATGTGACGCCACTTTTAATTTTAGTGCGGCACTGCGGCTCATTTTTTGAAAATTTGTCAATATTTTCTTTCTTTTTTGTGGAGCGTTTGATACTATTTTTAACCAAAATATTCGCCTGTGGCTCAATTATTTTAGATGTTGTTGAAATGTTTTATTTTGACACCACATTTTTTCCTTAGAACAGGTTCCGCCAATCTTCAAAAAGCAAATAGAAGGATTAGGAGGAGGGGGGGGGCGGCTTTCTTCTAGGTTTGCGCCAGGCGGCCAACAGTCCAAGGACGGCCCTGGCGCCCTTATTCTTAAAGATTTCAAAATATGCTTGAAACTTTCTACGGGCACTTTTTTAAGATCTACCTAGTAAGAAGTCCGTTCTTGAGACTTGAAATTTCAGTCTATCAGGAACACTGTCAAGTTAATTTTTTATTATGGACATATCCTTTTTTTCTCTTGCCGTTTGGTTTATAAAGGATGACAGATAACATTTTGCAACCTTATTTTGACAGGTTACCTGACAAATTTAATTTTTACTTTTAACTTACTCAAGATATTTTGGCAGTTTTGATGAAATTTTGTTAGAACAAAATACCATCACTTAATATTTTAAAAATACGTTTTTTTCTTTGCTTTTTATTTCTTGAATGGACTGATGATGGTCAATTAACTCGAAACGTCAGTTACTTGTCAAAATGAGGTTGTAAAATATCTGTTATCCTTTATGAACCAAACGGCAGGAGAAAAAAAGCATGTGTCCATAAGAAAAAATGAACTTGACAGTGCATCTGTCACACTGATATGTCAAATCTTGAAACGGATCTCTCATCAGGTAGATCTTAAAAAAGTGCCAGTAGAAAGTTTTAAGCGTTTTTTGACAGCTTTAAGAAGAAGGGCGCAGAAAAAAAAACTAAAAAATGAATATTTCGGTTTTTTTCGCTCCGGAACTATCCAGAATTTGTAAACTTTTCTTTAGTTTTGAGCAAAGCATCAAATTGCGCAACTTTGCCCTAATTTAAACCTTTTCGTATCTCATACCGTTTAGGAGATCCCCATGGTGAACATCGAATTTGAAACACCCTGTATGCACTGTGATAGTGGATGGTAATTGTTATTGCTGAAGCTAATAACTTCTGTATTCCATGCGGATAAAGCATTAAAACCTTCACATGGCCGGTTTTTGACAACTATTTGAAAGTTGTGTTGTTAAGGATACCGAATAAAATAAATATTAAGGTATCTAATGTCAAGTTTTTAAAAGCGTGCGGAAAAGTAGTCCGGAAAAGTGGCACTTTTAAACTAAAATGCGTGCGAAAAGTGACAATTTTCGCGCTCGTAGAAAAAAAAATAGTTATTTACCTAACAAGGGCCGAAAACACACTTTTCGAACGTGTCAGGTACAACATTTTTCCTACTTGTGTAAAATAGTTATTTAAATCTTATTTTAAACAATTTTTTTTAAAAATGCGTTTCCTAGGTGGCTCCAACTCACCACGACTCCCTTAATGCTTTCAATATTATTTTAATATTAAATTTAATCGATAACGCTGGAAAATGGAGAAGATTTAAATGTATAATTTAATGCAAGCGGATAAAGCTTCTTGGAAAACAGCGTTAGACTCTCTTAAATTGAAAACAAAAGATTCAAGCAAAAGCTTTTTCTTTTGATGTTGGTTTTGTCCTGGTTTATTCCATTATAATTAAATTTTTCATTTATCTTAAGTCTAATAAAGATATAAATTTAATACAGAGGGCAATATAAAAATGATAAACAAAGCGTAAAAGTCGTACATTATCAGTTAGTTATGTTTGGCGCCTCTATCGCCTCGCAAAATGAGTGACACAACTTTAAAAAAATAATCCCATAACTATGCTTTCTATCCTTAGACGATCTACCTAAGAACACCAACTGGCAAATAATTAAAAAAAACTGCGCACCCTTGACAAAACCAAAGCAATTAGCTGATAAAGTACAATTTTTTGATGAGCGGCCTGATGTCATTTTTGTCTTTAAAAACGTATTTCTTTGTTGTCAACAGTTCGCATGTCAACTAATTTGTTCTTGTCAATTTGAAGCATATAACTATGAGATAATATAACGGCCCTGCTCTTGCATTTTCCGAAGAAAAAGCCGTAGCGATAATAACTCCCCCAATCAAGTTAGCCTGGAAAAAACGCAGACCCCAAAAATCCTCTGGGCGCGAGCAGTCTGCATCAGGCATGCGCAGTAGATTTTTCGCCTATGTATTGCTATTATAGTATCTCATAGTTATATGATTTGAAGTAACAGTTGAAACTATCAACGACATGACTTTTTTTTACATATTTATTGTGGCTGTCTAAAAAAATATATCAAATAGATATCTAAAAAAATAACGTCAGTACGCTCATCAAAAAATTGGACTATGTGAGTTCCATATCATTCTAAAAGTGAAAGGGGCGGAGACATCTGTAGTACAAGAGAAGAAAGTGACAAATTTCACACGAGTGTGAATATTGTGACCGAGGCGCTAGTCGCGCTCTTATTATGTAGGTATCTTTTTTTTCCTGCATTCTCTTAATTAGGCTGTAATCGCATGCGCTTCCGGCTTCTCGCGGAACCTAGCAGAGCATGCGCTAACTTTTAAGAAACGTAAGCTTTAAATGTTTTTTTGCGAAATAAAACTAGCACAGATAATTAGAGCTTATCTATATAGGTTCCAATAAAAAAAATCGCAAGTTGTACATAAAAAATCAGAAGTCTCAAAATATTTATTTGGCACAACTTTTACATTGTTGATATTGTGTACGGAATTTTAAAAATAGTATACCTAAATAAAAAATTATGCGTTATCCCCAAAATTAAGTCCAATTGAACTTCTTCTACGAGGGCAAAATATGTATTTCTGGCAGAACATTTTCAAAGCTCTTGATTACTTATTATTCTAATGCTGTAACATACTGAGGCAACTTTCTGTTTAAAATTTGGGTATTAGTTTAATAACTAAATAAACAATAACCACTACTACTACTACTTACTTTACAAATTAAAATTTTGATCAATATTTAAAATAAGAATTTTTATAGCAGAATATTTTTGTAAATTTTGTAAGAAAAAAGTTCTTGGGTTATAGGACTAATAAACAAAAAGACACCTTCACTTGGGTAACGTTTCGAATGTATTTGCATTTTTCTTCAGAACTAACCAAGATGTTGGTAAAGAAGAATGAAAATACATTCGCAACGTTAGCTCTGAAGAAGAATGAAAATACATTCGAAACGTTAGCCAAGTGAAGGTGTCTTTTTGTTTATTAGTCCTATAACCCAAGAACTTTTTTCTTATAAATTATTGGGAAATCAATTTAACTGTGGCGACCTGATTTTTTTGCAAAATTTTACGTCATTGCATTTGTTTTCCATGGCAACGCGGAGAGTTTATTTATGTTTGTCCTCAGTGGGACACCAGAGCTTTTCTAGCACCAGGTCAAAAATTTGCTGTTAGGTTACTTATTTTGACTTCGCATTCCGCGCCGCTAAAGCACATAAGTTTTTTTTTACTTTTGGTTTTTTCGTAAAGTGTGTGCGGTCTGGCACGCGTCCGTGTAAGTCATGATGCGTTGCTGTAGCCCGAACTTGCCTTACTATCATTACCGCCTCTGTCGCTGTACCGTACCACGGCGCAAATAACCCTCTAAGTTCATGTGACCGCTTGTTTATTTTGATTTTTCAGACAAAAACAAAGTTTTTCTATTGTATTTGTGTCTCGGTTTCTGCTAATGCAGTACATGTGCCCCCTGGTGTGCTTAAAGACTCCGAAAATATGCAATGGATATCAATATATTTTCTAATACTAAATACTAATACTAATAATACTGAAATAAAAGAAAACCATTTACTGCAGAATCACTTACTGGGTGTAATGTTTAAGGTTGCATTTACAAGTGCATTTATAATTGAATTGGAAATACGCCTGCTCGCTGCTACCACTGGTTTTAGGACAACAGCTTAAATTAAAAAGCATCCAGATTTAAAAATCGGCTGCTAACGCGAAATAATCTTCTATTTTAAACAGGAGCGTCAACGACTAGCAAGAGTCTCTGCAACCTCTAAATGGAGCTTTACTGACCTGTTTTGTTAATAATCAAGTTTCCGTGTGTTTTTGAAACTGAGGTTGGGATCTAAAATCTATCCTTTGCCCTCCAAGATTTCACTAGTAAACTTGCACATGACTATGCCGCAATAATTCAAATAAAAAAAAATTATCGGATCAAAATAAAAACAAAATTATGTGAGGTTATGAGCGCCGAATGTTTCTATGCGAATTCCTAGTAATCCCAGCGAGCCAGTAAAGTTCTCTTGGTTCTTTGATAAACTCGGAGTAACGTCCGCGCAGCGCTAGCCCATTTTCGGCGGGCGACCGCACACGCGGAGTTGTTTCGTATTCGTTTAAGAACAATGTTTTCGAAAACATATTTTTGAAAGATAAACATAACCTCGATTGATTTTCTATCAGATTCGAAAACGTAAAAATACTCTTCTGCCCCACTGCGGCCCTTGTTGACAAAACACCTGCAGTTGCCATGGTATCGGGGGCCTTAGGATAGTTGGGGGCTTTAGGTTAGAGGGCGCTTACCTGAGGACAAGAATCGCATTCATAATTTTCATTCTTTGCGTTTTTCAATTTTTTGAATGCCACAAAATTGTGGTATTATCAGCAAATAGAATAAAACTGCCTAATATTTTAATAAAATGCACACACACACATCAGTTGAGCCTTTTGTCTGGGTACATTCACGTTTCAGAAATAGCAAAGTGAGCTTCGGAATGATATAGAAGTACTTTTCGCATCAAAATAGTTTTTTCCTACTAGCGTGCGGGAAGTTGCATTTTTCACACGCCGTGCGGAAATGGATGTGACTTGCAGAAAAAATACTTTTACGCACGCTTTTTTGACCGATTTTTTAGGTCCAATTCGACTTTTTAGATATATTTTTCAACTCAAATGTAAAGATTTTTAAGTTTTTACGCAAGTGATACTTTTCCGCACGGAGTTCGGGCAAGCCATCAAAGGCAGAAAAGACACTTTTCGCACGTGTCAGGTAAAAAATTTTTCTTATTTGCGTAAAATAGTTATTTAAATTTTATTTTAAATAATGCGCAAAAGACATAGTGTAAATCCATTCCCGCATAGCATGCGGGAAATACAACTTCCCGCACGCTAGTAAGAAATAGTTATTTACCTAACGCGTGGAACCTTCGCGTCGGGGAATTGTTATTTTTTTTATAGATATTAATAATTCATAAGAGGTGTAAGTTCATCAATTCATCATGGTACTCTCTATTCCAAAACTAATATTTTTGGCCCATTTCCATAGGATTATAACTTTAGTTTAAATATAATGTAAACAATCATTTTTTCTCCTCTGCTGTTCATATACGATTTGCATTGTAGGTGCTGAGAGGTTACCAATAAAAAATTCCAAAATTTATAAGACATACGGTATCATTTTGTCCCTGTTTTGGACCCCATTTATAAAAACCTTTACTTTAGCTCTCAGTAACAGTTTCGAAAAGTTTTATTGGACTTTCTGCTCTTATTACTGCGATACTGTCGTCCAACGAAAAAAAACACCGTATGTTATCATTTCCTACTTTTGCAAAAACGTCTTCTAAAAATTTGACGTAAAAAACCCGAGCAAAATTTGTTAAATTTTTTTTACAGATTTTTCTAAAAAACATCCGTTTTTTAAACATTCGGTACTTATAAGCAAAATAATTTTGTTACTAACCATAAACCTAGTTTAAATCTAACTGACGTTTTGAATGTGACACCTTGGTATTCCAAGTTTAATGTGAAAGCACATGCTAAACACCGATTACATTTAACCTACGTTTAACATTGGGGTGCAATTGGCAAATAGACTTATACAGAAAAAAGACAGCGGTAGTATCAATATGGATTCCTGAGTGGCAATTGGAAATTGTGTTATTGACATTTCCCTTAAATGAATAACAACAAGTCATTGAATAAAAAATGAATAAAAGCTAATCATTTGATATAACGAAAGTATGTTTAAGATAATCCTAATTACCATTCAGGAATATGGATATCGGAACTCCAATTGATACCGCCGCAGTTTTTTTTATTGAGTAGGTACACGGTAAAAAATTTTGTCTACAATGAAAACACGTTCTTTTCTTGAACAAATTGTTTAAAACAATTTGTTTTGCTTTATTTTATTTAAAATAAAACAAAAATTAGTTTCGATCGAAGCTACTACGTTCTATCTTCTTCTAAGAAAAATTAAATCTTGAAAATTGCGTTTTCACCCAAAACAACCCAGTAAAAATTATCTCTAACGAAAACAGAAAATAGGCCGCGCGTTGAACCAAAACAACCTGAGGCATTTGTCTTGAAGTGAGAAAATAGAGTTCCTATTGTCTTGAATCGATACATCTTCCGGAAATTTGTCTTGACGATTTTTGACACTCGCTTAGTTATTAATGTAATGTGAAACGAGTAAGTGTATCAGAATGTTAATGTGATCTATAGAAATATGCAAAATATACGTGAACTTTTGGAAGAATGGGATATGCCCCCTGAAGTAATCAAAAATTTTACGACTTTTGTGTTTTACTTTCGGCAATAGGGGTCTTCTGCGGAGGACTTAATGGAGGCTACATATCTCAAAAATTACCCAAGGATCTACTTAGTATGCGTGCCATTTTTTGCAAGGTTGGACCCCTTATACTCCAGACTATTAAGTGTGTTATTGTTATTGCAATAAATGTTCTTTATTTTCAGAATTTTAAGACTATGTTTCTTAAAGATGTTCGCGTTCGCCGTACTTTTAATTGTTATGTTTCCGATAGAATAAAAATAGATATATATTTTTTTAATTTCATACTTAGGATTGCATTTGTTTCAATTTTTAATCCTCGTATCAAATCACCTTGATCTTTTTCAAATTATTATACTTTTTAATATCGTCATCTATTTGACAAAAAAAATAATTAACGGATAGGTGTTATCTACACCTATTTCATAAATTAATTTGGTTTTCTAAAAAAAAAAAAAAAGATGTTGATTTCATAGAGAAAATTCGTTATTCATTTGATATAAGAGCTAAGAATATCGGTCAGTACGCATTAAGCTCCTAATCAAAAAATAAATTATGTATATGTGATAATTAACTAACAATATATATTTTATACCAAGGGATAAAAAGTCATTTATCACGAGGTTTATACACTATTTTCGCACATTTGAAATTTTTTTCCGAGTTTTTTCTCAGCTATGCGACATTCTGATACTCTATTAAAATAATTAACTAGTTTTGCATTTTAGTATGATCTGTCACTTTTTATCCCTGATAGGTCACTTTTCATTCCGATTCCTAGGGGTAAAAAGTGCAAGTTTTATCTTTAAAATGCGAAAAAGACATAATAATGACCAATACTTCTTTAACAAAATAAGCTAAGGTATGAGAAACGAATATACCAATGAAATTAGCGTCCTCTCTTCTAGAAAATGAACTCAATTTGTAAAAAGGACCACGCCAATTTCTTACGTAGCGTGGGCACCCGGTAAATTTTTTTAAATTTTAATATGTTATAGGAAAGGGTCACACAAGTATTTTTTTATCATTGCCACCCCTTCCAATGGGTACAGAGTGAGCCAGAAAATAAGGTAGAATTGATTAATTTGTAACTTACTAATATAACAAGGATTTAGTGAGGTACAAAATAGTTAATTTTACCTTATTTTCTGGCTCACCCTGTACCTATTGGGAGGGGTGGCAATAATAAAAAAACATTTGTCTCACCCTTCCCTATAACATATTAAAATTTGAAAAAATTTAACAGGTGCCCACGCTACATAAGAAATTTATTTTAAATTTAAGAAAAAAAATATTTTAGAAGAAAATAATACAAATCTCTGGTTGTTTTGATTTCAAAGAAAGATTTGTCTTGAAACAAAATATTGCATTTCTAGGTTTGTCTTAATTTGAACAAAAACCTTAAAAGTATATTGTCTTGAAAGAAACTATAAATATTTTCATTATTCAATTTAAAGTCAAGAAAATTATTTGTCTTGGGTGGAGAATCAAAAGTGTTTTGTTTTGAATAAGCAAATATTTTATTTCTAAAGGAAAAGGTTTACATAAAAAACAATTTCTGTTTCTCATTAAAACAGAGAGGCAAGACATATTTTGTCTCTTGGTGAATAGAATAGAATATCAAAGCAATTTGCTTTGACCTAAGACAAAATTTTTTACAGTGTATGTTAAAACCCTAGATAGTATTTTCTATCTACGGTTAAAACATTCGACAAAAGATGTAAGCACAGTTCATAAAAATTTTTATGAAAAAAAAAACAAATTTGTATCTTTAAAAATCTAAAACAGACAAAATCTCAGTCTGGGAAAAAAAATTAACATACGGTGTTTTCCCGTTGGTCGGTAGTTTACCTTTCTGCTGATTCGGACTTTTTAGATCGCCGCGATATACCAGTTTATCCTTCTGACGTATGGCGCGGAACCCTAAATTGTGTGTCAAGAGAACTAAGGGCTCTTGAAGATTTATTGGATGTCATATCATGTTATACTTATACCCTAAAAAAGTCAAATCCTAAAAATACGTACACGAACATGGGTTGGTTTTGAATATACCGTTTTTAGATTTTAATTCTAAAGGGTTTTAGACCGATCGATCAATTCACGTTATTTTTAAATTTATTATTTTTCTTCACATTACTTTTTCGTCCTGCTTGAATATTTCCAAAAATTTGTCTAAGATCTAGCATTTTTTTACACTTTCCAAAAACTGTTCAATTTAAGGAAATATTTCAGAATGCGAATAAATAAAAGTGCAAAGAAGAATATTTTACGCAGAGAAATATTTGAAGACTAAAATTTAAAATGTTTTTCGAAAATAAGTACCTATACACTAGCCATTTAGTTTAATTGACGAAATCACCAAACTAAATAAAATATACACTGAGAATTTTTTTAGTAAAGTGATTTTGGCCGGCGCTTATGTTGCCAAACAACCTTTTTGGAACAGCAAAGTTTTTGCTAGAATAGCAAAGTTTTATGTTAAAAATACAACAAAAATCATGTTTAGTAACCTTACCAAAAGGGCAATTGAGAGCCACTGCATTCTGGCGCTGCTACAGGATCTAATGCCCGCAACAGTAAACAGCAAAAAGCTATACAACACTATTCGCCCAGATAGAGAGGACTGGACGACAAACAGAATAAGTTTCTCAAGATAGCTGCTGGTATACTGACGGATTCAAAATGCCTTCAGGTGTTGGATCCGGAGCTTATTGCAGCCGGGAAAATATCAGGATTATACATAGTCTTGGACGAATGGCTACAATTTTCCAGGCGGAACTCTTCGCCATTGAAATGAGCGCACGTTGGATGATAGATCATAACTGGCGCAACAGATCAACAAAGATACTCTCCGACAGTCAAGCGGCCCTTAAGGCTCTTGAATCCTATATGTGCTCATCGAGAACCGTTAGGATCTGCCAGGACACACTGAACACCCTAGGGCGAATAAACACTGTGTCGCTGGTATGGATTCCAGGACAATCGGGGCATCGGAGGAATGAGATTGCCGACCAGCTAGCGCGTGAAGCGGCCTCTGACGTCTTTATTGGTCCCGAACCAGCCCTTGGAATAGAATACAACAAAATCAACATTGCTCTCTCAGGCTGGATGAAAAACAAGTTCCACCAATACTGGAGAGAATTGCCGGAACTGGCACATTCCAAAGAGTTCATTACAGAACCCTGCAGGCAGAGGGCCGGGACACTCATTGAGCTCACCAGGCAGAACATCCGGACAATGGTTGATCTATACACCGGATACTGCAGGCTGAAAGTACCATAACACAGAATAGGTCATGGAGGACACAAAATTAATGACAAACTACAAATCACTCCGTCAAGCAAAGATTTTTGTTTGTCTGCATCCATTTATATGCAACCTTTTTTAAAAGTCAAGTTACAAATTACCAACCTCTTTTAAGCCTGATCATTTAAAATGTTATTACGTAAGCCAAAGGGATCATAAACAAATAAAATGTCCCCATTTTTCTGGCTACCTTCATTTATTATTTTTCCTTTTACTTTCCTCGCTTCTAAAAGAGAATAATTATAAAAACTAGCAATGAAGAATTCTTTGTAGTGTTAACATTTTTACCAAACGGTAGGGTGCTTTTGATCCATTTCTTGGTACTCAATTGCTTTCATCTTTATATTGTTCAGGCACACTTTTGATTCGTTCCGTTAACAGTACCTTTATTCTGCGCTGGCGTAGTAGCATAATTGAAGAAACACCAAACCAATCTTCCTAACAATATTTATCTTTTTCAAACTTAAAATTTACCGCCCGATTTCGGTACTTGACTGTATCGTGATTCAGTCAACATGGATTCATGCTTAGATGAAATCACCAGGTCAGTCAAGCCACCCCCCCCCCCATAAGAGTTTTGATACGCTTATAATTTCGAAACAATTTCGAACTAATTTTGAACCACATTTAAAACACTCCTTCCTGGTTTTTTTTTGTACTGGGTGGGCCATAAAAAACCGGACCATATGTTTTCCGTTATAACTTTTAAACCATACCACCGATTTTAATGCAACAAACTGTTCTTTGGAGGGAATTGAGCAAGCAAGACTTTGATTAGAAATATTTTTTTCCGCCATCTTAAAATCTAAGATGGCAGACAGAAACAAACTTCACCCTTTAAAGAGCCTCGTTTATTCTTATGTTACGGAAATTTTTTGTATTTTTTTATAAAGTCTGTTTCTGTCACGCAGAACGAGGTACGAATCATTAAAATCGGTTAAGTGGTTCCAAAAAAAATAAAAAAAATTTAATCAGTGTTTTACGGATTATGCGATTGCCGTCTCTATTCTGTCTGCATACATTTTCTCATAAATTCATTAATACTAAACCGAAATTTTGATGAAATAAAAAGCCTCATGGCGAACATTGATTATTCTTTAACTACTACTATTGAAATTTGTGGCCATCTTGAAATCCAAGATGACGGACAAAATCAAACTTGTTCCTTTAGAGAGGCTCGTTTATTTATATGTTCTGTAAACCTTTAAATATATTTTTTAATTTGTACAAAAGTTCTGCTTCTGTACAAAAAAGAGGTATAAATCATCAAAATCGGTTCAGTGGTTCTCCAAAAATTAATTTTTGTTTCCATCACTGTCTTCCAGATTATACGATTGCCTTCTCAAATTGATACAAATTGATTTCAATAAAATAAAAAGCATCATGGCGAAGATCAAAAACTCTTAAAAGGTCACTATCGAAATTTGTCGCCATCTTAAAACCCAAGATGGCGGACACAATTAAATTTATCTCTTCAAAGGAGCTTGTTTATTATTAGGTTTCAAGAACCTAAAAATGCTTTTTCTCCAACGCGCATAGCTAGGTACGAATCATTAAAATCGGTTTAGTGGTTCTCAAAAAATTAATTTTTGTTTTAACCATTGTTTCCTCATAAACTCATTATTACTGAACTGATTTTGATAAAATAAAAACCGTCATGGTAAGAATCGATTTCTCTTTAAAGATCGCCATTGAAATTTGCCACCATTTAAAAAAGCCGATCTTTTTTTTGTTGCGAGTAATTTTTTTACCCTTTTTTGAATTTATGTTATTTTTTTAAGTTTGCCACGTCCTGCGCCATGCATAACGAAAATCGCCTTAGTAGTTCTTAAAATATCAGTGTTTTCTTTAACGATTGTTTGCATTTTAGACTCTTGCATATCTGCATTGAATTCTTTATAAAATCATTATTACTAAACCGACTTTAATGAAATACAAAGCATCATGGTAACAACCGATCGCTCACAAAAATCACGGAAGAAAAATGCTAGTTATACGCGGCGGAGACAGAGCTTTTTTACGAATTTATAAAAAAAACAAAAATCTTCCGTAAAATAAGAATAAACGTGGCTCTTTGAAGGGTAAAGTTTGTTTCTTTTCGCCATCTTAGATTTTAAGATGGCGGACAAAGAAATATTCTTGCTCAAAGTCTTGCTCAATTCCCTGCAAAGGGCAGTTTGTTGCATTAAAAGCGGTGGTATGGTTCGAAAGTTATAACGGAAAACATTTTGTCCGTTTTTTTATAGCCCACCCGGTATATTCAAAATGAGGGGTGCAGCCGGACGTCAAGCTACACCCCCCTCATTTAAAGCGTAGAGCAAAATGACAAGCAACTATCCCATAATTAAGAACTAATTTCGAACCCTAATTTCACCCAAAAGAATTTCGAAAAATCCACTAGTAACCGTGTTTTTTCTAACGTGATTTCTAGTCGTTTCTATTATATTTCTATGCCTTCCAAACTGACTGGATTTCAATTGGCTAAACCCTCCCGTTTTGAATAAATATCAAAAATCACAGAAATTAGGGGGTTCAAATTTTTTTAAAGTTGTACAAAATTAGTTCAAAATTATCAGCATATCAAAGTTCGAAATTTTTTTGAGGGTGGTGTGGCTTGACGTCAACCTGCACCCCCCACCATATTTAAAAAAAAACAGGGTTACTAGTGGATTTTTCGAAATTCTTTTTGGTGACATTAGGAGTTGGAAATTAGTTCTTAATTTTGGGATAGTTATGGGGTTGTGGACGGGAAGGGACAGGTTGAATGTATCTACTTTGATTTTAAAAAAGCGTTCGATCAAGTTGATCATAAATTGGTATTGGATAAACTCTACTTATATGGAGTGGATAAACCCTTCCGTGCCTGTCTAGTTTTACCTGGATGGGCGTAATCAAAACGTTCAAATCAATAATGAGATCTCTTACTCTTACTCGGGTATTGCTCAAGGCCCCCATATGGGTCCTATACTGTTTAATATTTTTCTGGATGATGTCAAGTATGTTTTAAAAATATATAGTTCTTTTGGGTGTGTTTAGCGTCCTTGGAATGTACTAATGATCTTGAAATTAGCGGGTAATAGGACAGGAGAAAAAAGAAACTCTTATTCTTGTTAGGCCTTGATAAAGATCCCAATAAAGGGTCGAAACGTTGGCCGTTAAAAAAGAATAAGAGTTTCTTTTTTCTCCTGTCCTATTACCCGCTAATTTCAAGATCATTAATATATAGTTCTCTAACAGTCGCAGATGATAAAAAAAACTTATATGACAAATAACTTAAGAATTAGATTGCATCGCTCTGCAGAATAATGTACAACAACTTAGTAAATTGGTGTGAATTAAATAGGCTCGAAATAAATATTGATAATCCTATAGGGGTAGTAGAATATTAAGGGCTGGTTCGTGATCTCGGCGTACTGTTTGATCATCATTTAATGACCATATTAGTGAAATTACTTCAAAAGCGTATAGAATGGCAGGATTTGTGATCAGACAGTGCTATGAATTCTCAGACATAGAAGCTATCAAATGCCTTTACTACTCTCTGATAAGAAGTGTCTTGGAATATTGTTGTGTCGTATGGTCACTTTTTTATAGTGAATATAAACAAAAAACAGAAAAAATTCGTAAGTTAAGTTAAAAATCTTGGTTACGGAAAGTTTAGAATCAAGACGAATAATATGATTTTTTTTCTTTGATATTTTGATATTTTTGCACAAAATTTTAGTTAGTAACGTTGACTGTTGTTCACTGTTAAACATATTAAATTTTAGAATACCGAAATATAATACTACCGAGAATACTGCCCTTTATGTAAATAAATAAATAAAGCAAACATAGGTATAACTAGGGTGAGGAATCGTTTGATGTCTTTATTTAATAGATATAATCCACTTGATTCTAATATAGATTGTAAGCCCTATAGTTTTAAGTGTATATAGTGTATATTATAGTAATATAGTGCGTAAAATTATATGTCATTTCAAATGTGTTGCCTAATCTGTTAAAGTACTTGTTAAGTTTGACTAGATTCCTTTTAACTAATGATTTTAAGAGTGATTTTACATTCCACATTGTTTCTCCTTTTGTTATGTTATGCTATACTATTAAATTGGTAGATGGATCGATAATAATTATTATTTAATAATGTTTAATTATTGGTATGTAGTTAAATAGAAACTATAATTACTTAGGGTCAATATTACGTTAAGTGTAAATATAATAAATAAGTGTAAAATGCAACAACTTTTATGTGTATAATATGGATAGACACTAAAGAGCAATTACTGGGATCAGTATCCGCATCCGTAGCCCTTTCAAGTCGACAATCAACTAAGTACATTTTTAAATTTATTGGGAATACGTGACAATTTTTCCTTTACCCAGCGATGCCGTACCAGAGAGCATATATATAAATCTAACCGTAGGACAGATAAAGTTTTGTCATTTTAAACAGTTGGCGATGTCATGCATTCGCCATAAATTTAACAGTGTTCCTGGTTGACTGGTCGATTCGATAGGGATACGGATGTAGATATCGATACCACTAATAACTGGCTTTAGGTGTACCACTTTGTATAGAAATAGCCTTAACGAGAGATAACGAAGCGTTCGTTTAGATGGCTAATTAACAGTTCCAATGCGGTTATTAAAGCAAGACTATACTGAACATAGCAAAACTAGTAGTAATACTTGTGTAGTGTAGATGGCGGACCTATCTGCGGTTTTAACACTAAAATGTAAGAAACGTCATGTAAGCAAAAAAACGGCACAAAAATAGGAAGAAATGCCAATTTTTAAGGATAAAATACTGGTGATAGAAAGCACGGATAGTCCACAATACAATCAATTATTTTATGCTGAAAGGAAATGAAAATATCTCGAAAACTGTAGCTTCGAAAGATTTGAACCTCATAACAAAATGTTTGGGCAATATTTACGAAAACCAAAATATAAAAACCGCATATCAACAGCTGCTTTACTTCTAAAGTAAAGACCGACAAACAACTTTTTTTTTCATCCATTAAGGTGTTTGGAACCTTAGTAAGTCAAAATTTCACGATTTTAATAGTCCCCCATATCATATTGGTGTGGTGGACTAAAAAGTGTGGATAGAAAAACTTACACAGGCCACGACGTTTACCAAAAGCCACCCTACACCGAATCGTTTTTTAAATTGATGTAAACATCAAACCTCAGTTTACATAAAATGTCGACCTTTTTACGATTTATAAGTGCAGTTTACCAACAAACTTCGGTTTAACCGTTATCGGCGGTCTGGGTGTTTGTTAAACTTCAGTTTAATATTTACCGAAAGATTCTAAACTCGTTATTAAAAAAACTTTGCGCCCATGATAAAACAAAATTTGGGCTGAAGACCCAGTGCCTACCAACTATTTTTTTTTTTAAATGAGAAGGTACCACTTGTGGGACCTCTTTATAAAGCTTGTTAAAAATAAATTTAACGCATTAGTTTTTTTGACATCTGTCAACCAATGTCTCAAAAATTTAAAAAAACTACATATTTCTCTATTTACTAAGCAGAATAAAGAAAATTTCACACAAGAACATTTTTGGCGGCCCATTTGGGGACCCCCACTGAAGGCCTGGGGCCTAGCAACATTTTTTTAATGAGGAGGTACCATTTGTGGCACCTTTTTGGAAAGTTTGTTTGTTAAAAGAGAAAAATGTGTTAAAAATTTTAGGCCAACCTTATGTGGTGGTTTCTTTATGTCACTTAGTAAATAAAGAAATATGTAGTTTATTTTGAAGCTAAAACAATTGACAAAAAATAGATATTTTTAAAAATTTTTGACACATGGTTGAAAATTTATTTAACGAATTTATTTTTTAACAAGCTTTCCAAAAAGGTGCCACAAGTGGTACCTCCTCATGAAAAAAATTTTGGTAGGCGCTGGAGCCTCAGTGAGGGCCTCCAAATGGGACGCCAATAATGTCCTTGTGTGGTATTTTCTTTATTACGCTTAGTAAATAGAGAAATATATACCTAGTTTATTTTGAAGATAAAACAATTCATAAAAAAATGAGTTTTTTAAAATTTTAGACACATTGGTTGACAGATGTAAAAAAAAACTACTGCGTTATGTGTCTTTTTTAAAAAGCTTTCCAAAAAGGTGCCACAAGTGGTAACTTCTCATTTAAAAAAAATACTTGGTAGGCCCTGGGCCTCCAGTTGGGGGCCCCAAATTTTTTGTCATGGGCAGAAAGTCCGTAAAAAATAATTGAAGATTCGATTTGAGCTTTTTTTTTAAACCTCCTCCTCAAAGCCTCTAGAAGCACCGTTCCATTTAAAGAATCCACCCTGTATATGTATATATATATATATATATATATATATATATATATTCGTTTCTGACAATTCTGAATATTTTTTGTGTCTGTAACCAACGCTAATATCAATTAATATCAATAATCAACCCTAGAAGAAAATGTAGTCTTTTTAAACTAGAAAAAATCTTGCTGTGCTCCTAATCGTACAGTTAATCCAAAAGCTCTTCTTTTCTTTCCGGCCGTGGTTTAATCCAAAGATTAAACTGAAGTTTAAACTATGGTTTAATCTGGAGTTTTACCTTTGGTTGTAAAATTAGCCTTTCCTTAAGCACTAAATCGGTTTATCGCTTTAAAACCGATTTAAGGGAACGTATAAACACTTTAACGCTTAAACCCATTACTTCCAACTAAAACTCTACCCTGGTTTTACCGAAAAATCTGTTGTTAACTAAACTGCCATTTAGTGACAGTTAATAAAGGACGTATAAACCCTCGGAGAAAGCGATTTTATTTAAAACCGTCCTTACATAAAACTGGTTTTAGGCGCGTATAAACGAAGTAATTGTCAACACCCAGTTTCCCATTCCAAACGCACCACTGAGATTACATTACTTGGATCACGTGATTCTATCCGCTTTTACATATTATAGGAAACGATCTCGTTCTAATACTACAAAAATGAGGGTATAGATGGGACTCGCCAGGGTAACAACATTCATATTTGAATGTTGTATGCCAGTAAAGAAGGACTACTTTAATATTTATATTTTTAATACCATACCAATAGAAGTAATGCGATCCCAGGAGAGAAGTCTTTAGGAAAATCATTTACCCATTTTTTTCTGCGCGGTGATGTTTGGTTCCCCCGAGATTTGAGATTAAAACATGTTTTTATGCTGATTTACATAATTTGCTTTTTTTCCATTTTTCCGAGTTCACAGTTCGCCCCGTTAAAAAAAACGGCTTAATTTAATGTGTTCCCTCCCAACGGAATTGTAAATGTAATATTCTGCGGAATTTCATTTGAATGAATGTAAAAATGACCTTTTTCCACTCCTCTAATTTTGTAAAAATCAGTAAGGACATCCAGTAATAATTATGTAAGTACAGCAATTTTAATATGTTATGTTGGCCTAAATAAGTTCTTCTTTAAACACAGAAAAAATGTTTTTCTACAACTACCTCAAAAAATCCAGTTTTTGCACGCTACACGACCTTTGAAAAACGCGTTTTTTTAGACGCGTGCGCTATATATACGTTTTTCATACGCTGCCCAGAATGTCAATAGTAGTTTTCACAACTAATGGCTAAAATAGTGCTTTTTTACAAGCGTTGGTTTAAATAACGAGCGCAGCGGTTTTTAACACTATTTTTTTAATAATACCTTTATCAAAAAATCCAAGAAAAACAGGAAAATATTTTAAAAATCTCGAACGAACAGCACTTCTTGCAAAATACCATCTTTACACTATATATCAAGGCGGATAGTAAATGAAGTAACAATAACTGGGTGAAAACTGGCGGAAATGACTTAATTTTGGGTAAAAAACAGACATAAATCTTTTTTTGTACCCGTCATCAAAAAATAGTACATTATATACCTAGGAACTAAAGTAGTACATTTTGTCCCGAGGCGAAATGTTTGTAGCACGACCGGAGGGAGGGCTACAATTCGCTAAGGGATAAAAAGACACTGTAGTCACATGGTATATATAGTATTTTGTGCACTTTTGGTCACTATTTTTATTAAAGTGAATATACATCAGGTACCATACTGCCGTCCTAAGTAAGACCCACGTATCTACGTTTTCGCTTATTTCGAGAAAAGTGAGTTTAAAGTTCAAGTGATTGCTGAAAATTATATAGCAATAATTTTTTTTGAAAGTAAAACTCGTGGCATACCGGACAAAGCGTTTTGGTTTCTCACTTCATTACGATCAGGCCTCTAATGTCTAATGGAGAATCCAGACACCTACAGACCTGTTTCATCCTTATTAGGAATCATCAGGGAGTCATAGGATTATAACTGGCAGTTGAAGCTACACAGTGACCATGCACACCTCTAGAATTTAAAACAAAAAGTTTGTTATCCTTGGGGACGTAGTAACTGTGTGCGCCACCTGTCGAATAAACCGAGAAACTCCGGAGGAGGCTTGTTGCGCAGAACTAAAAAGCCAAAATATTCGACAGGTGGCGCACACAGTTACTACGTCCCCAAGGATTACAAACTTGGTCACTGTGTAGCTTCAACTGCCAGGTATAATCCTATGACTCCCTGATGATTCCTAATAAGGATGAAACAGGTCGTTAGGTGTCTGGATTCTCCATTAGACATTGGAGGCCTGGTCGTAATGAAGTGAGAAACAAAAACGCTTTGTCCGATATGCCACGAGTTTTACTTTCATTTTTATTTGCGCACACGAGATTCATTTTGTTATAATTTTTTTTGTTGGGTAGTGTTTATGGGTTTAAAATAGCAATATCCGAATGATGAAACAAAAACAAAATTATTATTTAATATTTTTCTATGTAAAACTGTAGATACGGAAAATCCGAGGTAACTTTTTAGCCAATAATATTTAGTAAGAACCCCGCTAGTACATAAAATATAGCCTAGTCTATGGTTGTACTTTGTAAAAAGTATTATATTTATCTGTTACTTTTAAAAGTAAATAATATTTATTTATTTTCAAACATGGGCGTACGCAGGGGGGGATTGGAAGCTCAACCTCCCTCCCAGAGCCCCATTGACTCCTTTTTCAAAAAATCAAGTAAACTGAAGCGTTCAGCGCTCAGAAGTTCCCAGGAGCCTCAAGCTCCCCCAAGGAGTTTTAAGCCTCCCAGAAGTCTTAAGCACTCCCCCAGAAGTCTAAAGCCACCTTTCTCAGGAATCATGCGTACGCCACTGTTTTAAAGTTGAAATTCATTCCAATAATACAAACTACAAAAAATCAGTTTACATTAAAGGAGATCAACAAAAGCTACTAATAATTCTATGTTTGTTTAAAATTAAACTTTAAAAACAGAACTCCATAAATAGTACGAACACTAATTGTAAAAAATTACATTTAGTTGTTTTCATGTAAATTTTTCCAAAATTCAAGTCGATTTCCTGGAATAACGCTTTGCAAATTTTTAATAAGTTTTTCTTTTCCTTGGATATGAAGCCTGGGAGGTCTCGTCGCTCTGGCAATATTATTCCAGAATTTTTTACTTTAAGTTGCAGAAATTTCATCTCAAAACATTCATCTTCATGTTTTATTTTGTATTTTAAAAAATAAGAAATTCTATGTGCGGTAATTTATGTTACCTCTGTCAAGTCAGGTCGACTTCCATTCCTTTTATTTTAACTTGGGACGAAAAATCTTTCCAGTTGTAGAAGTTGCAAGGTTGCATTCGATTCTTATACATTACTTAGTTGAAACCCCGCATACAGACCGCTTCAAGCTACTGCGAACATAGGGGGAATCAAGTCCAATTTACTCTCCGTGCCGTACGACCGAGGTGGATTCGAAGCACGCTGCAGTGTTATCTTTTGGAAATTCATTTTGTTTTTATTATTTTGTTTTATTTCTGCCTTGCTCGAGAAACAGATGGGTAAGTTCTTAATTGAAATAATACATTTTTAAAACCAAAAATGGATGTCTACGAAGTTGCCGAAAAAGTGCAGATGGTCAAATGGTCAAATCGTCATAACCCAACACACGTTCGATATTGGTCGAGGGAAAATTTGCATTTGTATTTTGACGTAAGAACACAGTATCCCCAAAAACTAAATGTTTGGGGGGGGGGTATTATAGGGGAACACGTAATTGGGCCATTTTTTATTAACGGCAATTGCAATTTGAATGGTCCTAGATACTTGGATCTACTGCTAGGCAGTTGTTAGGTGTAAGATTTGGTGAAACATGGTTTCAACAAGATGGTTGTTTCGCTCACAATGTTGGCCTTGTTAGGGAATATCTTGATAATGTATTTCCTAATCGGGTTATAAGTACACGGGGAACTATTTTATGGCCAGCTCGATCTCCCGATCTTGCTCCTAATGACTTCTATCTGTTTTTGAAGAAGCTTTTCAAATTATCACCCCTAACATGCTTGGAAACGTTAGAAGGGGTTTTTATAGTAGGCTCGGATATTGTCTAGCCGAGCAAGGAGGACTTTTCGAACATTTGCTTTAATTTTTTTTTGACTGGGAGAATCTTTTTGGTTTTTAGAATGTATTATTTTATTTTGAGAACTTGCTTTTATTTTGTTTCTCCTTATTATTTTAATTGTAACACGTCGTCACTGATAAATCTGAGCAGTTGACAATAAAACGCTCTTATTTATCAGTGACAAAAAATTAGAAAATTACGTTATAAAAATTTGCGTATTTATTGACCAAATTCCGGTTTCATTGACTACGCTCCACACAGCACCGTGGTTAGAGGCGTACTAAATACCAAAGGAAAGTCATGCAAGTGGTGATCGCAAGCCTGAGTATTGGTTGCTTCACTGATAGGCGTGCGGTGTCTCTGCATGTACGTACACTGGCAAATTAGACTTCTTCCGCCCTATGTTCGCAGTAGCTTGAAGCGGTCTGTATACATATTACTTAGTAAAAACCTCGCATCTACTATAAATACGAGGTTTTTACTAAGCAACAGGTAGATGCAAGGTTTTTGTTAAGTAATAGTCCATTTTTAATGTAGACACGGGGTAAATATTTTTCAAAAAAATACTTCCAGACAAAAATTTGGATATTTTTGTTCAAAAATAGATAAAAATGCCTATCTAAAAGCTATTTCCGGTCCTAACTGCAGATACGTGGGTCTTACTTAGGACGGCAGCATATGCACTGCAATCACTGAAGATTGCGGCACTGAACATACCCAATCGGCAATCTTTCAAACTCCAATACAGCAGCGAAGCGGAACCGCCTCAGATTCGGGACCATTAGTCCATTTAGTTGGCTGTAGTGGGGCCATTGCAAATATTAATGCCCTGCACAATTATATCAAATAGTTAAAGAATTTGTAGGTTAGGTTAGTTTTTACCAAACCTCCATTCGTTCTGACGTTAAGTTAATTTATATAGGGGGATAAAAAGGAGCGAGACTAAAATATTTTAGTCCCTGAAATGAGAGATTAAAATACGTTTTTAGTCCCTGAAGTGCCAAAAAATTTCTGTAACCAAAAAAAAAAACAATGCTTTACTTATCTGCAGAGTTACTAAAATCATGTTTTTGATGAAGGTATAAAAAATAACGTTTTTTTGCACGCTTCGCCAGTTAGTACTCTATTGTAAGTATAGGTACAGTTGCAACAGTTTATTTTTTTTTGTTGGGTGGCGAGCTGCAACCTGTTACCAAACAATCGAAGTAACTGTAGAATATTAGGGATTTGGTTCCTTTATTTTGCAGTGGTAGAAAAAGCATTGTAAAAAACCCGTTCAAAACTTTTTAAAACTCGCTCGACATATGGACCTCACCTACGCCTTTGCCCAACAAACTGTCTTCCTCGAGTGAAATAGTAGTTTTAACAACTAGTGGCTAAAATAGTGCTTTTTTTACAAGCGTTGGTTTAAATAACGAGCGCAGCGAGGTCTTTAAAAACGCGAGTAAAAAAAAGCACAGTTTAACCGCGATCAACCCAACAATCCAAGAAAAACAGGAAAACACTTCTAAAAATTTCGAAC
Organism: Oxystoma pomonae; assembly: GCA_963921995.1. NCBI lineage: Eukaryota > Metazoa > Arthropoda > Insecta > Coleoptera > Brentidae > Oxystoma > Oxystoma pomonae. Next base: position 83,077,921 of record OY998166.1, on the reverse strand, counting down.
GAAGAGCACTTCTCGCAACACACCATCTTTACACTATAAATCACGGCGGCTGGTAAATGAAATAACTATGGTTGCCATAGCGATTTTCCTTTTTACTCGGTGACGTTCATTGTTGCGACATTTTAATCTTTGACAGTTTAATATTTTGGTTTTTAAATGATTTTTTTGTAAATACTTGGTGAAAACTGGCGGAAATTGCTTTATTTTTAGGTAAGAACAATTAGATTTTTTTCAATATTACTATTTTCCGCTATTTCTCTTTCATTTTGGTTAAAAAACGGACAGAAATCTTTTTTTGCACCCGTGATCAAAAATAAGTTTTTTTTGCATCGGTAACCAAATAAGCCATGCTTTAGTTATCTACAGACAGTTACTAAAATCATGTTTTTGACAAAGGTATAAACAAAAACACGTTTTCAAAACTTGTTGTTTAAAATACTATTGTCCTACTACGCAGGACGCAAACATGATACATCCTTTTACTTGTTTTCCACAAGTTTGAATTTACAAAACTTATTTATAGCTTATACAGCTTTACTTTTATTTTGTAGCTATAAGCTTATTTGATAAAGCTATTTCCGTTTTGAAAAGCTCTATCCATTTATTCAGACCGGCAACCGACTGAGAAATAAGGCATAAGATAGATCATTTTGTTGCAGCAGCTCTATTGAGTAAAAATCATTGAAATATATACCATTTTAAAGAAATGCGCAAACAAACAAACAGACAAAAATTCTAAAAATTGTATTTTTGGTATCTATATGGTTTGTTTAGAAGCCGATACCAAACATTTTTTAAAAATATTCAATGAGAAGTGGTCGTCTACCTTGAGATACCAGGTTGTCCCAAAAGTTCGAGTACACCCTAATATATCCAAAACCAAAAGAGGCAGAGAAGTAAAATTTTACATAATTACATGGTTTACAAAAAAAATAAATGTAAAATAACAACTAAATAATATTAAAAACCAAAACAAACCATATATATATATATATATATATATATATATATTTCTTTAAGACCTGGTTCATCAGGGTTTGGAAGGGGTCAATTAAAAAACAAGAAAAGCTTTTTTAAAATTTCATCATCAGCGCATCGGAAAGATGCAAAACAATACAACTTTAGTTTAAAGGGTTAATTAAAAAAAAGGAAGTTTTTAATATTATATATACATATACAAATACTATTTAAAGTTACACATAATAATTATTGAGTAAGGCTCTTAGCCATGATATTTTATCATTTTATATAAAAACTTCCTTTGTTTAATGTTTTTTAACCCTTTAAACTAAAGTTGGATTGTTTTGCATCTTTCAGATGCGCTGATGATGATTTTAAATAAATCGAAACGATCGCAAATTAAAAAAAAAAGCTTTTCTTGTTTTTTAATTGATCCCTTCCACACCAAATCAACTTTTAAAAGTTTTTGTCATTTTATTTAAAAACATTAGTTAGAAAAAGAGGTAACATATTAGGTATTTTTGGAAACAGAATGAAAAGCTCTATTCAAATTTTCGAGAATATACAGGGTATCTCGTTTAAAAAAGTATTGCCTCCGCCCTAGCTCCGCCACCTTAATGACAGGTGCGATGCTTAGCATCCAAAAAGATACTTTTTAGTAAACCATGTAATTATGTTTAATTTTACTTTTCTGTCTTTTTTTTATATATATACTGGGACTTTCCATCCATTACAGGATCAATGCCCAGTTTCAGCCAAGTTTTTGCAAAGTTAGAGACAAACACAAAATATCCATGTACCTAGCCGGGATTCGAACCCGGAACCTTCCGTGCGACAGGCAGATAGGATGCCAACTGCGCTACGGCGGCCGGCTGGGAAGGGAAGCCCGCTGTCTCCGAGGTGAACTGTCTATGAAAAGATTTAAAATGAAAAATTTTACTTGAAAGATACATGTTTATTTTTCTGTCTCTTTTGGTTCTGGAGATATTACGGCGGATTTTTAGGACACCCTGTATGTTATTATGTGTTCTTTTAGTAAATATGGAAAGAATAAATTTAACCTGTTTGGACTGCGTCTATAAAATTCAGTGTCGCGGGCGCTGGTAAAGCATGAATTTACAATTTATTTTGCATAAGATCCCGATTATTTCGCCACACTAGTTCTAGACAAAGCTCAGGAAAACTTTAAAACGCGGCGAGTGAGTGCTCCGCGCAGAATTTCTGCTAAAATATGGCGCTCGTTATTGAGATTAGTTTAGACGAAAAAGTTTGCCACACTGTTCTACGGAAATTAAGCACTCGTAATTATACTATTTTCGCCATTTACAATCCCCTATGTAATTTGTTTCCCAGGCATACTAAACGAAGGGCCAGTTTTTATCTCTTATTAAATAATAATATTAATTTACATAACAAGCATGTTATGATGGTCATTAAATGCCAAGATGAAGTTTGAGACGCGAGCCGCAAGCGAGTATCTTAATTTATCTGAGCGTTTAATGACCATAACATAAAAAAATAACATTTAGTGCCTCTAGGAGCCGGTAGGGGGCGAAATGTGGTTTTAGATTTTTCCTTGTATCTCCCGAACGACTTATCCTGACCACTTGAAACTATTGGTTTTGTAGTACATACTATTACCAATCAGCCCGAAAATGTTTTAGCCTGTGATCAGGGGGCCCTGAACAGACGCCATTTTTTTGGCAATTTCGAAAAAAAAAATCAAAACCACATTTCGCCCTCTACCGGCTCCTATATATAATATAATCTGGCCCGAAGGCCAATATGATTACCAAATTTCATGATCGTATGTCAAACCGTTAAGATTTAAAAAAATATTTTGTCACCCTAACCTTACTTTTGGACTGCAACATTTTTGAGGCTATGCATAGGTGGAGAAATATTGAGTGGTCTATAAGTAACCGATTTATATAAATTTTCGATGCCCTTAAGTTAAGTTTGCGTAAATAGCAATCAGGCTGATTGGTAATAGTATGTACTAAAAAAACCACATAGCTTCAAGTGTGCAGGATAAGTCGTTCAGTAGATACAGGGAAAAATCTAAAAACACATCTTGCCCTTAGATGCACTTAATTTTATTTTTTTAAATTATATTATTTAATCTGGCCGGAAGGCCAATATGTGTACCAAATTTCATCATCGTAGGTCAAACAGTTAAGATTTAAAAAAATATTTTGTAGCCCTAACCTCACTTTTTAACTGCAGCACTTTTGAGGATGTTCACAGGCAAGGTGATGTTAAGTGGTCTATTAGTAACCGATTAAAACAGGTTTAAAACTAATGGTATTCATCAGAATGTGGTTAAAAAGCGGAAAAAGGTCAATGCTTTTCCTGCATACAAGTGTTAAGCCAAATTAAAATTTGTAAATTCTGCTCAGAGGTTTTAAATTCCTGATGGGTGGTAGGCTTTTTCATTACCACCTAGAACAACTTAGTTGACTAGTATACAGCTAAGCTAACCAAGCAACAGTTTCTACAATAAATAAAAAAGTAGTTCTTTTTGGACGCCCACACGGTTTATCAGAATGTGCAAAATCAAACCCGTTAAATAAAAGAAAGTTCAATCATAAAATCATTCACTATAGAAACTGCAATTCGTTACACCAATTCTTTATCCGAACCTTATTTCTTCAAACCATCGATGTATGTCGATGCTTCAAACCGGAATTCGTAGGACCCCTTGTTTATCAGAAATTTGTGCGAAATTGATTGCGCATTTGCCAATAATATATGAACCGGAGACGTACACGCAGGTGGCGCGCCGTTTCAATGCATTTGTCGCTGCTACGCGCGCATACTTATACAGGTAGCGTTTAATAGTTTGTGTATAAATGTCTTTGCATTCGAGTTAAGAACAATTTTCTGATAAACAACGGATCTTACGAATTCCGGTTTTGAAAAATAATGGTTTGAAAAATTCCGGCTTTGATTAAAAATGGGTTTTACAAATTACGAGTTTGATATTGAATGAGTTTGATGAACAATGGTTCGATTAAAAACGGGTCTTATAAATTTCGAATTTGTTATTGAGTGGGTTTGAAGAAATAAAGTTTTTATGGTGAATCGTTCTTACGATGAAAATTTTTATTAAATACGGTCTAATAAATTCCTGGTTTGACAAACCATAGGCGTTCAATTATTAGTTACTACTTTCAACCGTTATCTTCTTACCAAATTTAACCCATATCGGTTCAACCAAACAAACACACACACACACACACACAAAAAAACTTTCGGATTTCTAATGTTAGTTAATTAATTTAAATAATAACAAATTTTGTCAATTTGTGTACAAAAATCGCTTTTTAAAGACCTTTTATATTCCCACTCTGTTTGGCATGAATAAATAGTAGTTTTCACAACTAGTGGCTAAAATAGTGCTTTTTTCCAAGCATTGGTTTAAATAACGAGCGCAGCGGGGTATTTAAAAACGCAATTAAAAAAAGGCACAGTTTAGCCGCGAGTTGCTAACACTATTTTTTAAAGTACCTAAGTAAAGCAGGAAAATACTTTTAAAAATCTCAAACGAAGATCACTTCTCGTAACACACCATCTTTACACTATAAATCAAGGCGGCTGTTAAATGAAATAACAATGGTTTCCATAGCTATGTGCCTTTTTACTCGGTGACGTTCATTGTTGCGACATTTTAATCTTTGACAGTTTGATATTTTGACGATGGTTTTAAATGATTTTTTCGTAAAACTTGGTGAAAACTGGCGAAAATGGCTTAATTTTTAGACAAAAATAATTAGATTTTTTCAATATTATTATTTTCCGCTATTTCTCTTTAATTTTGGGTAAAAAACGGACAGATATCTTTTATTGCATTCGTGATCAAAAAAAAAGTTTTTTTGCATCGGTAATCAAAAAAGCCATGCGTTAGTTATTTGCAAACATTTACTAAAATTATGTTTTTGATAAAGGTATAAAAAAAAACGTATTTTTTCTGTAGTGACCTTAGCTCAGGAAATCTCGAAGTGACGTTCAAAACGGGTCATGTCATATCCATACTTTTTGGAGTCAAATAAACACCAGAATTGGCTGAACTTTGAATGAAAGGCACATTTTCTAAAAACTTAGACACGGCTCGGAGCACTTTTTAATTTTTTGCCGAATAAGCTAAAATTTCTTTCTAAGGCCACCGATTCAAATGTTTGAATATTTCGAATAGGTGACCCGTTTTGAATGTCACTTCGACATTTCCTGGGCTAAGGCCACTTACAAAAAAAGAATCACTATACTTTTAAGACTAAATTTTAGAATAGATTTGTGTTTAGCTAGGGTTTTTTAAAATTCCATAATTTGGTTGTGCATGTAATAAAATGTTGGTTAAAATCACGGATCACCGTCTGTTCGGGACTCTGTGTTAAAATTACAACGCCCATATTTTGAAATGAGTTTTTAATTTAATTTTTTGGTATTTGGATATTTCGCAGGCCTTACAAATAAAATAGTAAATTAAATTATTCTTGGTTTGCGCCACATCCTAAAAATCCACGCAGAATCTTAACAAAATAAACTAAAATTAGGCCTAACAAGAAAAAAATAATATACATTTTTGTAAGACCGTTTTGCAATATAAAGAGCCTTATCTAGACAGTTAGTACATAAGCAATAGTGATAGAAAATTTATTTGCATCTATAATAATATGGTAACAATTTTAAAATTATTGGTAAATGAAGTGCAAATATAAATAAACTAAGTAAAAAACGTTTGGAATTTAAAATATCTAGATAAAACAAAAGATTAGCATCCTGATTATATAATAGCTACATTAATAATAATAATAATAATAATAATAATAATAATAATAACAATAATAATAGAATAAAACTGAATTAACAATACGATATCTTAATAGTCGATCTTAATAGAAAGGTGTGTGGTGAGTGAGATCTTTAACTTTTTTTTTAAAACTGATATTGGTTTAGAACTTTTATATTGTGAGGGAGGTCATTGTATATAGGCGATAAACGTTATAAGTGAAAGTGGAAAAAGATTCAGATTAAACAAAGTGACTATTTTGCCGAAATGTTAGAAATAAACTCAAAATTCGCAGTTTAAAGAGGTAATGTCATTTATTTTTCTCTCCCGAACTTGCACAATCTGGATAGGCATTGTCTGTCTCTCTCAGTTCAGCGACGAGAGACAGTTGCGCTATCTGATTGAGAGAGATGACGTTATCCGCAATTACACGGGTACGACAGAGATAGGTAGAGGGATATTTCCACGTTTAATTGAGAATTTTGAGTTTACTGTTAACCTTTCGGCAAAATGCTTGTTTTTGCCCGATTTGTTTGTTTTACCAATTGATGATATCTCCGTTAATTTAAGAGATAATTGAGATGTGTAAAAACATGTCTCTGGCAACCTTTTTAGAAAAACACAATGGTGTTTTCGAAATTTTAATCCAATGTTACGTTTTACTTCATATTTTAGATTTTTTAAAGTTTGTTTGATGATAAAATATATTTTCTTTTATTTTGATGTTTCGATCTCGAAAAAAAATCATCTTCAGTGCATTTTTTTCTCTGGTACGGCCCTGTCCCATTTTAATTTATTTATTTTTGAAACCATTTATAGTAGACCTGGCCAAACCAAAAACGGTTTCACCCCTTCCACTCAAAATGTCAAAAATGGCATTGACATTGCCGAACCAGCTTTGAACGCGCAAAGCCGACTGTCGTATCTTTAGTATTTTTTTTAGGCACGGACAGTCTATTTAAAAAGGAAAGGGACTGTCGGAACTTTAAGCCAGGGCCATTTGATGCATTCTCCTCACAATCCACAAGTATGGCGTCTACACAATTCATTGTATGCAAGAAAAAAATGTAGAAACGTGTTGCACTTTTCATTTTCAAATGACTTTTTAAATTTTCTTTAATTTGTTGGGTTAGGAAAACCTCGCAAATGATTTTTTTTTCGTTGGCCTCGCCCGCGGACCAATAATAACAAGCGATGTCAATTCTAGCGGTGCTTTCGAGTTCCTCCAAAACTGGTATAGCTTCAGCCGATCTTGAACGGTAGTTGGTTAGCATACCACTTTTGGCAAGCTGGAGCCATTTCTGAACGGCTAATGCCAATTTTGGTTTGGCTCCAGCCGTCGCTGAACGCGCCCCTGGACAACCAAGATATATTATATGAACATACCGGGTAAACCGAAAAAAAGCAGACAAATTGTTTTTTGCTATAAACTTACCAATTTCAATAAAAAAAACTGTATTTATAAGAAAAATAAGTCTTTTGAAAAAAAAACATTCGCTTTGCCGCCATATTTAAATCCAAGATGGCGGAGAAACTCAAATGCCTACCTTTGTTAAACCTCTTTTTGTTATATGTTGATATTTTATTACTAAATACTTTGTTTTGTATGTCGAAAAGTAATACTTATACCTAAATAAACAAACAAGGTGCGCATTTGATTTTATGCGCCATTTTGGTTTTAAATGTGGCGGCAAGGCGAATATTTCTTTTTCAAAAGGCTTATTTGTCTTATTAATATTAATCTTGGTTGTCCAAGTTTACTATATAGTAGTTAAATATAAATGATCTAAAAAAAAAAATAAGTTAAAATGGGACAGGGCCGTACCAGAAAAAAAATGCCCTGAAAATGATTTTTTTTCGGGATCGAAACTTCAAAATAAAAAAAAATATATATTTTATTATCGAACAAACTTAAAAAGATACTAAAATATGAAGTAAAACATTTTGGTCCGTAATAACTTTTTTGATCCTGATGATAGTGTCTACGAAACATAACGTCGGGATAAAATTCCGAAAAGACCATTATGTTTTTATAAAAAGGTTGCCACACACATGTTTTTACAGAACTCAATTATCTCTTTTTTTCAACTTTCCCCTGTAGCTCAAAATCTACAAGGGACGGAATAAATCTGTTAATACCATTTTTTAAAGCTCAAAAAAGTATTGAATCCTATCGAAAATGGGACACCCTGTACATCAGTTCTTTATCTGATTTTGTTAACCACTGCAAAGTTTCAATTCCAAGACAAACCGGTTAATAAATAAGAACGTTAGCAATTTTTGCATCCGCCATTTTGATTTCTTATAATTTGTTTGCAAAATTTCAAGTTTAAGACAAATCCGTTTATAAATAAGAAAATCCGCTATTTTCTATCCGCCATTTTTTTTTTTGTAATTAAAAAAACATTAAAATTCATTGTTACCGGTACACCATACACCTACAAAACATTCATCTCTCAAGCTCTTCGGGAAGTAGTTGAAAAAGTTGCCGCAAGATTTAGAACAAAGACAGTCAAAAATGTAGCAGTAAACAATTAAAAACTTTAGGGCCATGTTATAGGAACTCTTTGAACACCTGGTTTACCAAACGGTTTTTAATAGAAATTTTCGTCGTAAGAACGATTCTCTGTAAAATGTGCAATTGGGTAAACCAATTTTCTATCCGAACCTTATACTTAGGGGGCATACGTAGCAAATTTGGCTTCCGTGGGCCTTTTGGCGAAAATTTTACGAACTTATTTTAATCAATTTATAATGAACCCACTAACACTGCTTAACCTGTTAACAGCTCCAAAAATGCTGCAGTGAAAAAATAGGATTAGGGTGTCAATTTTTTTTTCTTAAATTCAGACGGTTTGAGCTAAAGCAAGGAAATTTGACACAAATGTTGGTTTTCCGAAAACGTACCCTTTTGTGTCATACAAGATTACATCTGTGGCCCCTAGGGGGCAACAGGGGCAAAAATGCGTTTTTAAACTATTCCTCATACCTTGTATACTAATGCACCTGCACATCTGAATCTCAGTCAGTTAGTAGTTCATCCTATTTCCTAAAAGTCTGCTGTACCAAAAAAAATTTCATAGCTGTTTACAAGGCCCCTAGGATAGGCGCTAAAAATTTTGCCGATTTCAATTAAAAAATTTTATTTCATTTCTCTTTCACCCTATGTCAACAAAATGCACCGCTAGGGGCGCAGCGGACAATTTATCAATTTTAAATACTCCCAACTTTGTCCCAGCTCCTAGGGGTTGTAAGGGGGCGGAATCGAATTTTCACCATTTTCATATTCCAGAAAACACTCTATATGCACACTTTTTGATGAGGTTTAGATGTGCAGATTGAGTGGTTTTCTGGAATATAAAAATGGTAAAAATCTTGCCCTCGTACAGCCCCTAAAGGCTGAGGCAAAGTTGGGTGTAAAAATATAGGCTCTTAAAATGTAAGTGTTTTGACTCAAACTTGTAATTGCCAAAAAATTTTGAAAAGTTGTTCGAGATTTAAAATTTTTAGCCCCTATTTAGGGGTCGCCCCTAGGGTTTAAGATTTTCATATGTCATAATATTTTTTACACCAAATTTATGAGTTTTAAATATGCATATGCATATAAGTTAGGGGTATTTAAAATTGAGAAATAGTCAACTGCGCCCCTGATGGTGCATTTTTGTTGACATTGGCTGAAATATAAGTGAAATATAATTTTTTAATTGAAATCGACAAAATTTTTAGCCCCTAACCTAGCGGGCTTGTTAACAACCACGAAATTTTTTTCGATATAGTAGTAGGTAATAGTATGAACTAGCAACTGACTGAGATTCAGATGTGCAGATGCATTAGTATGGGGGTATGAGGGATAGTTTAAAAATACATTTTGTCTTCTGTTGCCGCCTAGGGGCCAAATATGTAATTTTTTATGATACACAAGGATACTTTGCCGGAAGGCCAACATATGTGCCAAGTTTCAAGTCCCACGGAATACGTCATGCCCCCTAAGGTTAAAAACCATTCAATAGCAAACTTGGAATGTGTTAAAAAAAAACTCTTTGCCAAACTATTTTTCATCAAATCTATTCAAAAACAAGCCCGGAATTTGTAAAACCGTTGTTTAGCAAACCAAATTTCTGTTAAATTAATTGCACCTTCGCTGATAATACAAAAGACACAGTTGTACAAATTCCGGGCTGTGTTTTGACAAATAATGGTTTGATTAAAAATCAGTTTAACAAAGTTCAAGTTTGATATTGAATAAGTTTAAACAATTAAGGTTTTTAATTTTGTATGAATATTCGGATAATTCTGATTCTGATTCCGTTAGGTTTCTTATTTTAGGCTTTCCTATCATCCAATATTTTCTCTGTCTTAGGCTCTCCGAAAATAAATAAATTACTAAAAATTAATAAAGTTCTTATATTTTGCATAGTAAAAATAGGCCATTAACGAGACATACACCACATAAAGGCTGGGTTTAAGTTTAGATGCTGTGGCTGTGCCTTATTCTGGACCACTCGAAAGTTATATTTATACAGTTCATAATAATTTTGTGCAGTGGTTTCGTTTTAAGTTGCTTTTATAAATTCATTTATTCCAGCCAGAAATGAAAACGCTGGAAAATAAGTAAAGAAAATTTAAGTTTGAGATTAGCCGAATTTCATGCTCAATATCTAAAGTTTATTATTGGGTGCAGTCTCGGGTGCAGGACCAACTGGCCGAAACCAAACAATACCGCAATCTCTACAGGTCCTTTTTTCATTTTTAAAACAATACATTTTTCGTCGAAAATCAAAAAGTCGAAAATCTACATCATATAGCTTAAATTTCAAAAAACGACGCCAAATTAATACGCATACGAAAAAATATGGTTTGTTTACTCTAGTGTGGGAAGTGCTCACTTTCGACACCAATTTAAGTGTGGAAAGTGACACTTAGTGCCACTAGCATCAATTACAAATAGGATTGTCTTAAAAACAATCCTTTTAATTGATTTTCAAAATAATTAAGATTTCATTATGAATGAAAATACATGAAGAACCCAAGAAGTGCTTGGTCTAACCATCCGTCAGGCACAACCATCCAATAGTAAGATCGAAGATAACCCACAAGGGAATGCCACGTGTGTTTAATTTATAGTTTAGGTTATTTTGTGGGATCTTTTGATGATGTAAACTAGGCTGGTGTTATTAATTTTAACTTTAAGCGTAAATTCTGAAACTTACAGTTTGCGGAGGTAGCAAAGTTTTGGTGGTCTTAGGATACAGACGCACATATCCTTATAATTACATTCTATAACACTCTTTTAACTAACCAAATTTAATTTTACCTTCACTTTCATTTGTTTCATTTTATTTCAAATTTTCAGCTTAAATTTTTAATGATTATTTTAAACATAGGAGATATCTGACCCTCAAACATGGGGTTCAAGTCCCTCCCCCAGTTAACTAAAATATAAGTTTTTTTCCTTAATGGTTTTTTAATTTCTTTATAAAGTTTTATAATTTTACATAATTATCAAAAAATTTGATCTTACAACTTCTTAATTTTTACTTCCGATATACAACTATTCACTGTATCCTTAGATCACTGTCTTTGTTTTCAGGTCTTTATACAACACAATAAGCTATGTGAGATACTCAAAATTTTCCTATTTTTCCATAGCCATAAGATGTCGCCATACTTGTAGCACCAACCTAGGGTAAGTTTTTTTCAAAGATTAGATTTTAATCTTTTTACAGTTGGAGTATGCTTTCTTTCTAGTTTTTTTCATATTTGCATCTAAAAGCCATTTTATGAAATGGACTGATGTTTTTTTTGTCTCTTTTTATAATTTCCCCAGACAGTTTTTGAAAGATATTTAAAATGTAAATAATAGGTAAAATAAGACTCCTATTGATCTATATTTTTGTTACTCTTTTTTTTACAAAACACAGAAACATAATGTGTTATTTATTAACAAAGTACATGCTAAATGAGTATGTTTGTACCTACTGCTTATAGCTCACTTACCTCGCAAATTCGGCTATTTTTATTAATTTTCCAGCTTGGTAAATGCATGTTTTCTTTCCACTTTTCGTGAGTTTCTTTCTTCGTTGGACAACGGAACAATACAAATTTGTCGAAGCACGTGTTTTTACAGTTTTTGATACAGCAAAATTCCATTTTTAAACCGGACGTTTCAAAAATGTGACAGTGAAAAAATTATTTATTTCCAGGGGTTACCAATTATCATTGCCAACAAACAATTTATTTTTAAACAATTCCCTAGCAACTGTCAAATCCAGTTGCTCACCTCTGGTAAAACAATAACTGTCAAAAATCGTATACAGGGCCTCTAGTTGGCCTGTCCATCGGTTGGTTGCTGGCTCGGTGGTGGCCTTCCACCTTCCTTTTGGATGGACCAAGTATTGCTCTTGCTCTCTATATTATTGTTATAATAAGTCTTTTTGGGTTCTTTTAGTAAATCCTTGAAGATGACAGTCTATACTTACTGTCGAAACATGTTGGTTGAATCTTTAATAAACAGTGGAGAATGATCTAAGTGTTTGCATTAATTTGAAATCTCTCCACTAATGGACCACTTTTTCAATTTGATAGATTTTATTATAAAAAAGATAATTTTACCAAAAGAAAAACTATTGGATTTCCAGTTCTACCACTTTTTTAGTGGTTTTAGACACAGTCCATTCACCAGTCGGGCTTTTTAGCTCTGCCAAGCTACACCCCCCCCCCCCCTCAACGAAACTCAATTTGGATATTGTAAAAATGATGTACTAATGTAGTCCCCTTTTTAAAAAATATAGTACTTAATGAATAACGGAGTTATTCGCACTTAAAAGAGGGGGGTGGCTTGGCGATAAGCTGCACTCCCCCTCCCATGCTTAGGAGATAGATTTAATGAGAGTTGATATATCATAATTTTGTACTAATTATGTACTCTTTTAGTTTACAAAAACTATCGGTTCCTAAGATTTTTGTTTGTTTGTTATGGTGTGTGTAGCTTGATATCAAGGTACACCCCCCTCTTAGGAAAGAGATTCCAGAACCATGCCAGAATTTGGTACTAATTATGTACTAATTTCGTCGCTTTCTAAAAAATTTCCTACTCTCAAGGTAACTTGATTTTTTTTTATTTTTATGGGGTGTGTAGCTTGATATCAAGGCACACCCCCTCTGCCTAGGAAAGAGATTTCAAAAAAGTAATTACACCATAATTTGCTATTAATTATGAACTACCCCTTCTAGAAAATTGCTTTTTTTACTTTTTTCCAAATTTCTCTCCTAGGCAGAGGGGGGTGTGCCTTGATATCAAGCTACATACCCCATATAAATAAAAAAAAATCAAGTAATCCCTTTCCTAAGCAGAGGGGCGTGTACCTTGATATCAAGCTACAAACCCCATAACAAACAAACAAAAATCTTAGGAACCCATAGTTTTTGTAAACTAAAAATACCCTTCTTTAAGAGTACATAATTAGAAAAAACTATGACATCAACTTTCACTAAATCTATCTCCTAAGAATGGGGGGTGCCCCCTTTCCCCTTTTAAATGCGAATAACTCCGCTATTCATTAAGTACAAAAATTTTTAAAAGGCGACTAAATTAGTACATATTGAGTACATAATTTTTACAATATCCAAATTGAGTTTTGTTGAGGGGGGGGGGGTGTAGCTTGACTGAGCTGGGCTTTTTGCTATGACGAATCGATAGCGACAAACAAACTATAAAAAATACACCGGAGTACCACAAGAATACATCCTGAGTTTTATCGTAGATAGAGAGGATATTCTCCGAGGGGCGAACCGCTGGCCAAAATTATGTACACCAATTCCAAACAATACCACTAATTCCAACAATTCCAATTCTAATTCCACCAATTCCAGGTTCAATTCCACAAATTCCGTCAATTCCAGCGATTCAATTCCAATTCCACAAATTCCAACTCAAAGAAAAACTGAAGACTAAATGGCGAATGGCATGCATTCTGATTCTGGAAGGAATCAGATCATAATACGCTCCAATCCTATTTTACTCTATTAGTTAAATAAAGACACAAGCTAACAAAACCAACAAAATTCCTGATTTTGGAACAGCCTCTCAGAACAGAGTAGATAGGTGTAAGCTACAATGCACCTTATATATTAATACATAACAGCTCAGTTCGCCGCGTTGCTGCCCAGCGAATTTGCGTAACAAAACAGTGACAACAAATACTTACATCCTTGAAATATATTCGCAAAAATAAAGTATAGAGATATACACGTGAAGCACTGATTATCAAAAGAATACGCCTCGCTGGCCGTATTAGGAATCCATTCGGTTATTTCCGCGAAAATGTTATTGATATAATATATTGAAATAAATGAGGGTGCGTCCCTAAATTGTGATCCAATCTCCTTATGAACGCTACCCTAGCCTACTTTTTGATGCCTATGCTATATGCACCGCAATATTTAATCGCGATTAAATTTAGTTTAAAACGTGTTTGATCATAATGAACGTAAAATACCAAGATGTCACATTCTAACGTCGATTAAAACTTTAATCACGATTATATATCATGTGCGGTGCACATAGGGGTGGAAATTGAATAAATTATTCTAAGATCATTTCAAAAAAAATTTTGCGTAAGGTCACAAACAATTAACAAAACTTTCCTCGCTTATGTCAAGAACACAGAAAACGTTATTGATATAATATATTGAAATAAATGAGGGTGCGTCCCTAAATTGTGATCCAATCTCCTTATGAACGCTACCCTAGCCTACTTTTTGATGCCTATGCTATATGCACCGCAATATTTAATCGCGATTAAATTTAGTTTAAAACGTGTTTGATCATAATGAACGTAAAATACCAAGATGTCACATTCTAACGTCGATTAAAACTTTAATCACGATTATATATCATGTGCGGTGCACATAGGGGTGGAAATTGAATAAATTATTCTAAGATCATTTAAAAAAAAATTTTGCGTAAGGTCACAAACAATTAACAAAACTTCCCTCGCTTATGTCAAGAACACAAAGCGAGTTTAAGGATTCTCGCTTGCTACGTTGGCGGGTTCGATTCCCGTCGGTCGCAGAGGTCGGGTGTTGTAAGACATTTTAGAGGATTATCCTTTGGGAGTGTAAAATGTAATATTGTCCCCGGTCTGGCGTTCAAGGTGGTCGAGGACCGATCCCAATTGGCCTTAGTAGCATAAAGTGGACCGTTATCATGAGCTAATGTTTAAGGTATGTTAAGAACACAACAAGACTAGAATAAGAATAATCAAATTTCTCACAAATGTTTGTTCGGCCCCTTAGTACCAAACGACATACACACATTTAGGCATAGGACCACCCAAAGTTATTAACAAAAACTGACCTGATTCTGCCCAATAAAGGCAGCTTCAAGGAATTTTCGTTTCTTCCAGTGTGACTCCTTGTGCAAAACTTTTGCTTCTGTCCACTTCATTCGGTGTTGTTTTAACCATGCGTGTTCGGCGATTCCTGATTTCATCGTTTCACCTCTTTGGATATTCGTCTGATGTTCCTTAAACCTAACAGATAGTGGTCTTTTTATTTCGCCTACGTATGATTCACCACACTAACAAGGAACTTGGTAAATGCATTCCTTATTATGTTTGTTCTCCGGTTTTGTTTTACTAAGAAGGCTTCGAATTGTATTATTAGATTTAAAAGCTGTTTTAATATTAAAGTTGTTCGCTACTCTTCGAATTTTCTCTGATACTCCTTTAATGTATGGAATTGTAAGGAATGCATTTGCCTGGTTTTGGTCTTGTAATCTCTGTCCTGTTTGCTGAAATTTAGAAATAGTAACTTGAACGGCTCTATTATACAAAGTGATTTTGGACACGGAAACCTATGACCAGACAGTTGAAGAGCTACTTGCCAAAGGAAACTATAAACTTCTCTCAAAAGACCCGACGCAATCAATCGAAAGTAATGTTTATAGAACTTTAAAAAAGTATTCCAGATATATTCCGGACAACACAAGATTTCAACTTACACTACATTATAGCAAGCCTCCTCATCTATACGGACTCCCCAAAATTCACAAAGATACAATGCCCTTACGCCCAATCACAAATTCCAGAAATTCTCCAACAAGCAATCTATCTAAATTACTTTTGAAAATTATTCAATCTCTTGCAGGCAAGACCGCTTCATTTGTAGAAAATTCCAACCATTTCCTTAATATTCTTAAACCTTTTGTCCCGATAAAGGAATCGCTAGATATTATTAGACAGAGACTGGTTGATGACGAATTCCTTCATGAACGTACAAGCCTGCCGCTGGAGGCAGTGATGGAGTTGTTGGAGTGCTGTCTACATAACTCTTATTTTCAGGTGAAAGATAGGTTTTATGCTCAGAATGATGGTCTGCCAATGGGTTCATCGCTTTCGCCAGTGGTGGCCAATATTTATATGGGGTGGTTCGAATCATACGCGGTTGATACCGCAACATATAAACCTAAGCTCTGGCTAAGATATGTTGATGATACTTTTATTGCCTGGACCGGGAATGACCAAGATCTTTCAGAATTTCTTCACCACCTAAATAACATAAGACCCACCATTAACTTCACAATGGAGTTGGAGCAAAATTGTCAAATTCCTTCTCTTGATGTGCTTGTCAAATGAGTAGAAAGCGACATCAGAACAACAGTCTATCGTAAACCCACTCACACAGGACAATATTTAAATCAAGGTTCAAATCATTTTGCTACAACCAAACGAGTCATTATAAGAACTTTGTATAATAGAGCCGCTCAAATTTGTAACAATTCTCATAACTTGGAAATCGAAATAAGAAACATTAAGAAAGATCTGCAGCAGAATGGTTACAGCCTTAAACTTATAACAGATACCATTTCTAAATTTCAGCAAACAGGACAGAGATTACAAAACCAAAACCAGGCAAATGCATTCCTTACAATTCCATACCTTAAAGAAGTATCAGAGAATATTCGAAGAGTGGCGAACAACTTTAATATTAAAACATATTTTTAATCTAATAATACAATTCGAAGCCTTCTTAGTAAAACAAAACCGGAGAACAAACATAATAAGGAATGTGAATGTGAGTGTGGTGAATCATACATAGGTGAAACAAAAAGACCACTATCTGTTAGGCTTAAAGAACATCAGACGAATACCCAAAGAGGTGAAACGACGAAATCAGGAATCGCCGAACACGCATGGTCAAAACAACACCGAATGAAGTGGACAGAAGCAAAAGTTTTGCACAAAG
Source organism: Oxystoma pomonae (assembly GCA_963921995.1). Lineage (NCBI taxonomy): Eukaryota > Metazoa > Arthropoda > Insecta > Coleoptera > Brentidae > Oxystoma > Oxystoma pomonae. The sequence continues at coordinate 83,060,925 of OY998166.1, read as the reverse complement.
AGTCACACTGGAAGAAACGAAAATTCCTTGAAGCTGTCTTTTGGGCAGAATCATGGTGTTTTCATTAAACCAAGTGTTGAAATTCCAAATATTTGGAAGCCCCTCCTTTGGCGCAGCCAACTTCTTAAACTTCAAGGTTGAGTGATTTCCCATAGTATATAAGTACGTAGCCTTAGAAATAGATTGTAGTTTGCACCTGAAGACGATCAGAGATTGTACTGATCGAAACGTCGTGTATAAATAAAATATAGACAATGGAAGTCCGAAACACAGAGTTAATTTCAAATACATCATTGTCTCAAACTTTCAAACAAATCTTTTACTTAGTCAAGTTCACTTGATTAGAGTCCCAACTCTTAACGTTAACGTTAACAGGAAAAACCCAAAATATCAATAGAAACGCAAATATTTGCCGCCTCATGAGCTAGTGTTTAAGGTATGTTAAGAACACAACAAGACTAGAATAAGAATAATCAAATTTCTCACAAATGTTTGTTCGGCCCCTTAGTACCAAACGACATACACACATTTAGGCATAGGACCACGCAAAGTTATTAACAAAAACTGACTTTTAACGCAAAAAATATTAATTGTTTGTTTATTTTCGAGAATAGCTACAAATCTCCAAAATTACCTAATTGTGCACTTAGTATGCGTGCAAAATTTCATTGCTTAATCATTATTTGCAAGGTTGGCTTGATGTTTGCCCTTTATCCTCCGTACTAACGGAAATCATCAATCTTTTTTTAATATCGCAAAATGACGATAACCAGGCTTTACTGGCAACTTTTTCTCGCTTTGCATCGGTGACGTTACGTTACTAGTTTCAAATCCGTTTCCGTTTTAAAACTGACGCATGCGCAGAAGTTACGTCAAAATTTTGCATTTTACATTTAAATAATGTTTTTTTTTTTAAAACAGAGTATATAGTTTTTTACAAGAAATCAAAATGGACATATCCAAAAATAAAAACAGTACAAGTAAAGTAGGTAAAGGGATAGTACGCCAGTGACGTCATGATTAAAATTATTTTAAAAAATATTTCGAAATTATTTCATGCAACGCGAGAAAACGCCTCTGATCTTTCCTTTTATCGGGATAGCGCGAAAGACAAGCAACTAAAAATTCGTAGTAGTAGTAGCCAAACAACAAAAATATTGCAACTTGTTTCTCTTTTTATTTGTAATGTTCAAACTAATAAATCAATGTAAGTAAAGGAGAAAGGCCCTATAAAAATAATCAAAGGAAATTCAAATTCAGCTACCGTCTAAAGCATCCCTATATAGAAGAAGACAGTTGTGATAAATTAGGTTACCGGTTTAATTACATTTATTTAACCTTTTGTGAAACCCCGAGGCCCTCGGATAACAAAATATTAATGATGTGAACCAAAAGACTAATTGTGTTAAAAAAGTAACGGTTGTGGAGGGAGATTTTTCTTTTTTGTACCAAAATGTCATAGGTTGAAACAGGGCAAAAAAATACAGAAAGACATTGTAAGGTGTTTCCTACTCCAATTAAAATAGATTAAATAAGATGGCCGCAACAAAGATTCATAGTCAATAAAATCTATCGGTGGGATTAAAAGGATTTAGTCTATTTTAGAACGGTTGTAAGATTAAGTGAAATTTTTGGTCTTAAGCATTTTAAACCAACCCTCCTTGAGTTTTGAACATATTTCGATTTTTAAGAAGAATTTTAATAAAATTGTTTATTGAATAATCATCTTAACACAATCTTTTGTTGGATTTAAGAAGAAAGTTTCAATTTAGAAGAAAAGAAAATTAAAAAAATTAAATCCACGCAATTAAAACTTACCCTTGTTAATTAATTTTTCCAATTAATACTTATTTTTTTTATTTATGAAATATATTAAAAAACTTAAATTCAAGTTTTGTTTACATTTTTGTCACTGTCGAAATGTCAGTTTCAAAATATTAGCTGCGTTCAAATCACAAACAGCGAGTTCGGATCTCTTACCTCTGTTGGTACCTTGGCTTGCACCAACCTCTACTGATGAAAGCTACAGCTTTGAAACGAGTGGGCTTTGAATAAGGAAAGTTTAATTGACTGAGCTTTTAGATAACCTCAATTTTTTAATTTCAGTTTGTAAATACATTAATATAGTTGTTTTGGGTTTTTTTTATTTTTCGTGCATAATCAGTGACCTTCACTTATGTTTGTTTTGCCTCGTAGTGCCCTCATAAACATATTTTTTGTGCTGAAAACGGGTTCCAAATATGGCGTTCTTCTGGACAAAATTGGAGGTGTTTTATTGATTAATGAACAACTTGAGATATAAAAACGGTTACTTAGGCAAATTATAAACCAATTGCCACAAAACAATCCTTTCTGGGGGCCATTAATTTAAACCATTTAGGGCATTCTCCTAAAACATGGTATATTTTGAGAAAAAAAATCAGTTTCTCCGTGGTATTTTGCAGTAAAAATACAAAATAATCAATAACTTTGTGTCTTTTCTGTATGCATAAGTGTTTTTTGAAAATTGGTTTTAAAATGTAGTACCCCCCACAGGTGTAAATATTTAGACCTACGGGGGGGTACTATTTTAAATCTTAGTAAATCTTACTGTATATATTTGTGGCCGATTCATAATACTGAAACTATTTTTTTGTTTTTTTTGTTCACACTCGCAAATCCTAACTAGAATCTAGGGACCGTCCATAAATTACGTAACACTTTGAGAGAAATAGAATATGCGTTAAGCTCAATGAGGAAAGGGTTATACCATATTTTTTTGTGTTACGTAATATTTGAACCGTCCCCTAAGTACTTATCTGACGTTTCGGCAGAAACTCTACTGCCGTTATCAAAGGAATTATTCCTTTCCAATTTTCTCGATTATTATAAAAATATCTGTCTGTTGTCATTTTACAAATTACTAGTTGACAGTTTGGTGCGTCGATAGTAGCCAATAAGATACAGAGTGAGTTTAATAAAATTTAAAATCAAAATTAGATTTGTTTGAGATTTTTAATTTTAGATTACTTTATTTTAAATACAAAATTTAAAGGGAAATCAAAAATAAAGTTTAATATTTTGTTTTTTGTTTTAAAATATTAAGTATAAAGTTATATTAGTACTGACTTTAAGAAAAAATACATTAGAGAAACACAAAAAAGTAGTTTCAGTATAAAGATTTATAGTTGTTTTTATGAAAGCAGTGAACAACTGTACAAAAAACAATTACAATTGGTATAGTATCAAAGAAAATTAAAAAAAATTGGGAGGGAAGTATAGTCGGCTTTTAAAAGGTTTTAAAAACCATATGACTTTTTCTCCTTTTTTAACTAAGTATGTGTCAAAGAATAAAACAAATAGATTTTGGATTTTAGAATCCATTGGTTTTGAAACCGAGTTTTTAATGGGTTTTATAAACAAATTCTAAAAAGTCAACCATTTTGCTGTAAATTTCAGTTTTGAAAACGTTTTCCCAACTTTCGGTTGTTTCTAAAAACCAGAAGGTACGATTTGTGCTAATTGGGCAATTTTTTGTGGTTCCATATTTTGGAAATAAATAAAGTTTTGCCAAATCTAAGGGGACGTCCATCAATAGGCTGATCTCAAAATGAGGTGAGTGGTCCGAAAAAATCTCACCAAATCCCATTTTAAGGGTGGGGATGGATCAATAAAAATACAGTGAGATTTACTAAGATCTAAAATAGTAACCCCTACAGGTCTAAATATTTACACCTGTGAGGGGTACTAAATTTTAAAACCAATTTTCAAAAAACACTTACCCATACAGAAAAGACACAAAGTTATTGATACCACTGAAAAACTGCTTTTTTTTCTTAAAATACACCATATTTTAGAAGAAAATGCCCTAAACCTAATTTTTTTTGACTGGTTTTAAAATGGCAGATGGTGAATACGCCAAAAATTTGGCACATAATAGTTTCATTATTTTTGTTTGAGGTTATAAAGTTTGTGATTTTTTAGACCACCTCAGGGGGGTGGTTTAAATTTATAGCCCCCAGAAAGCATTGTTTTGCGGCATTTGGTAATAAGTTCGTTTATAATTTCCCTAAGTAACCATTTTTACAAGGATTCATTTACCTTATTTAATATCCCAAATTGTTCATTACCCAATAAAACACCTCCAATTTTGTCCAGAAAAACGCCATATTTCGAACCCGTTTTTAGCACAAAAAATATATTTATCACGGCACTACGAAGCACAACAAACATAAATGAAGGTCACTGATTATGCACGAAAAATATACCAAACAAAAAAACCCAAAACAACTATATTAATTTATTTACAAACTGAAAGTAAAACATTGAGGTTATCTAAAAGCTTAGTCAAAAAAACTTTCCTTCCTCAAAGCCCACTCATTTTTAAAGCTGTAGCTTTCATCAGTTGCGGTTGGTACAAGTCAAGGTGCAAGCAGAAGTAAAAATATTTTTGAACTGACATTTCGACAGTGACGGAAATGTAAAAAAACTTGCATTTAAGTTTTTTAATGCATTTCATAAATAAAAACATCTTTTAAATAAATACAAAATTAATCTACTCCTTATTTTTTTATTCCCCATCTAATTCGTTGTGTGACATCAAGTATTAATTGGAAAAATTAATCATGAAGGGTAAGTTTTAACTAGAGTGACATATAACCCCAATTTTCATTTATTCTACAGAGTGTTTACTATTTAAACCACGCGTGGGTTTAAATTTTTTAATTTTCTTTTCTTCTAAATTGAAACTCTCTTCTTTAATCCAATAAAAGATTATGTTAAGATGATTATACAATAAAAAAATTTATTAAAATTATTTTTATAAATCAAACTACTATTTCCAAAACTCAAGGAGGTTTGGTTTAAAATGCTTAAAACCAAAAATTTCACTTAATCCTACTAGCGTTCTAAAATAGACTAAACCTTTTTAGTAAATCCCACCGTTATTTTTTAACAATTTAATTCAGAGACATATAAAAAGTTTTCTTCTTTTTCTAATTTCTAAGGTTAGAAGTATAAAAACAAAATTGCTATGGCATCTTATTAAATAATAAAGGCAAAAGTTAGGTCAAGAAGGTTCTCAGTTTCATTATCGCCCTCTTGTAATTGGCGGAAAATTCGTAAAAGGAAAAAAAATGAAACGAATTCGCAAATTTATGCAAAAGAATTTCTAAAGGGAAAGATCCAAAGTTAACGAAAGCAATTTGCTTTTAATTAATTTTTTATTGCAATTAGTGACAACGAAATATAAAAAAGAAAATATAGTTTTTGGTTACACGGCGACACCGAGAAAAAATTTTTGCGGATATTGAATTTATGCGCGACTTTTATAAAATTTTTATTTATTTGATTTTTTGATGTTCCTAAAGAAAATCCTGATATAAGTATACTAATTCTTGGTTTTAAGGTCGTAGTTACAATCTGGGGAATCGTTTTTAGCAACACTGTACGGGAAATCAATTTAACTATGTCGACCTGATTTTTTTGCAAAAGTTTACGTCATTGAATTTGTTTTCCATGGCAACGCGGAGACTTTATTTATGTTTATCCACAGTGGGACACCAGAGATTTTTTAGCACCGCGTCAAAAATTTGGGGTTAGATTACTTATTTTGACTTTTCGCGTTCTACGCCGCTAAAAAACTAAGAATACTAAAATAAAAGACAACTATTTATTACAGAATTACCTGCTAAAAAAACGCTACCCAACTACGTATTAAAGTAACTGGGTGTAATGTTTAAGGTTGCATTTACAGGTGCATTTATAATTGAATTGGAAACACTCCCGCTAGCTGATACCGACAATAGGTTAACTTAAAAGCATGCAGATTTAAAAATCGGCTACTGGCGCTAGACGAAATAATCGTATTCTATTTTAAACAGGAGCGTCAAAGACTATCAAGAGTCTTTCCATGTGTATGTGTTTTTGAAACTGAGGTTCTAAAATATATCCTTTGCACTCCAAGATCACTAGTTCACTTGCACATAACTATGCCGCAATAATATAAATTTTAAAAAATGGTTGAATCAAAATAAAAACAAAATTACGTGGGGTTATGAGCGCCGAATGTTTCTATGCGAATTCCTAGTAATCCCAGCGAGCCAATAAAGTTTTCATGGTTCTTTGATAGACTCGGGGGAAAGGCCCGCGCAGCGCTAGGCCTTTTTCGGAGGGCGACCGCACACGCGGAGTGGTTTCATATTTGTTTTAGATCAATGTTTTTTAAAAACACATTTTTGAAAGATAAACATAACCTAGAATGGTTTTCTGTCAAGAAACGTAGAAATACTCTTCTGTCCCACTGCGGTCCGCCAAAAATGTAGTGTATTATGGCTTTATTGCGAATGCGTTGAAATATTTACTTTAAGTGTCTGCTTTAAGTTGGTCATGACACATACGAGGTGCCCAGCGGTATACGTGAAATTTTCCGGCTCGGATGTTTCTGTCTTTTATATTTTATTACCATGTATTTCTATCTTGCTTTCTTTGGTTCGGCCGCTCGTCTATTGATTTTTTGACTCCCATCGGCAAAAGTCGCTGCGGACATTATCATATCTTCACGTTAGCAGCATGCCGCAGACACTATACTACCTATAGGTTAGCGTCATGTCTGAACGTTATACATGGTAAAGACGTGACCTTGATAGAAAAGCTCAACGATAGAGAGCGGAGATTGGACTTTGATATCTGTATTCGAGCGGAAGTCTTTGTTTTATACATGCAGATAAAAGGAAGACAGAATATTGCGCTATATTCCACGTTTGGCCTTTACTTGACTGATCTTCAAAATATAAGATTTTTACTACGATCTACGAACAATACTAATTTTACGACCCCCTCAACACGATTTTAATGGCTCACTTACGGTCCTAGGATAATAATAAAGCTTAGGCGTAAACCACAAGATGGCGTGAAAAGCGATGAAACTTTATTTTATAAGAGCACTAATTGACGCAAAACGATGAAATATTTATTAAACGTAAATAAATTCAATATAATTTTAGTCCCGTTAAATTGACATACTACACATTTTTAAGAAAAAAAGCCTAGTTTTTAAAAAGATATGAAAAGTCCCTTAGTAACCTTATTTGTTTTGACGTTTTAGATAGAACCTCATTGATACTTCAGGTTATGAAGATTGTTGACTTAAAAGTGTTCGCGTTTGATATTTTTTAATAATTTCTGATATTTATGATGACATTTTCATTAGTCGTAGGTAAAGTATAGTATACTAACTCGCATGTTATGTAAACTACTATTACCTACGACCAACGAATAATAATAATTTTACGACCCTCTCTACACAATTTTAATGGCTCACTTACGGTCCTAGGATAATAATAAAGCTTAGTCGTAAACCACAAGATGGCGTGACAAGCGATGAAACTTTATTTTATAAGAGCACTAATCGACGAAAATATGAATTATTTTTTCTATATTTTTAAGAGAATACATATTTATTAAACGTAAATAAATCCAATATAATTTTAGTCCCCTTAAATTGACTCGCCTGCGGCTTGTGTCTCAAACTTCATCTTTGCGTTTAATGACCATCATAACATGCTTGTTATGTAAACTACTATTACATGGAAACACGTTGTGTGCGCGGTACGTTTGATTTTATTAGCCAAAACTCCCTAATAGTTATGTTCTATTTAATAATAGTATGTGTGTGTATTAAATATATATGCTCTATATTTTAAATATTTAAAATTCATGGGACGCAGCGCCAAAGTTCTTTTTTATTAGATTTTTGCCATGTATCGCAAAAGATGAAATTCTTTTTAAAAAGTATCTTTATTCGCAGTGAAAAATTTCGTTTCTGGCAACTGTATGCAGGAGCAGTTCATCGGTGTACATTTTTTCTTTAACTCAAAATCAAAAAGGAAAATTGTTGCCAAGATTAAGGCTATAGTTCCTCCCCAGATTTTAAGTAAAAAAAGTACAACTGGCAACGCCTTGTTCTTTAATTTTCGAATCGTTTGTGAGTGCACAGGGAAAACTAAACATCAGAATTAGCTGAAATTTTGCAGGGGTGATCAAATAAAAGCTATCTATCCCAAAAGAATGAAAATAATTGCGGTTTAGAACAAACCCGATTTACAAAAAAAATAGAGAAATACTCACAATTTCCTCTGGATTACATTTTGCCTTGTTATATTTCCTTGCTTTAGCGAAAATAAAAACTAAGTTTCCTTTTTTCTAAAAGCCTGTGCACTCCGCAACTCCGAATTTGGGAGACACACGCATTTCAAGTGTTGGCCGATAGACCGCAGAATTTATACGATTCCATGGTAACTGGAGGTGTTTTGTCAACAAACTTTAAATCGGGCCGCAGTGGAAAAGAAGAGTATTTTTATCTTTCAAAAATGTGTTTTCAAAAACGTTGTTCTAAAACAAATATGAAACCACTTCGCATGTGCGGTCGCCCGCCGAAAAAGGCTTAGCGCTGCGCGGGCATTACCCCGAGTCTATCAAAGAACCAAGAGAACTTTACTGGCTCGCTGAGAATTATTGCGGCATAGTTATCTGCAAGTGTACTAGTGAAATCTGAGTGCAAAGGATAGATGTTAGATCCCAACCTCAGTTTCAAAAACACACGGCTAATTGAGTACTAACAAAACAGGTCAGTAAAGCTCCATTTAGAGGTTGGAAAGACTCTTGCTAGTCGTTCACGCTCCTGTTTAAAATAGAATATGATTATTTCATCTAGCGCCAGTAGCCGATTTTTAAATCTGCATGCTTTTAAGTTAACCTGTTGTCGGTATCAGGTAACGGGAGTGTTTCCAATTCAATTATAAATGCACCTGTAAATACAACCTTAAACATTTTATACTTATGTGCTTTAGCGGCGCAGAACGCGAACAGTCAAAAAAGGTAATCTAACCCCAAATTTTTGATCCGGTGCTAAAAAATTTTGCAAAAAAATCATGTCGACATAGTTAATTAAATTGATTTCCCGTACTGTGTTAAAAACAATTCCCCAGATTGTAACTACGACCTTAAAGCAACGCTTTTTGCGTATCTTGTTAATTGGTTAAGTAGTCGAGCAGAGGGCGCTCTCATTTTTAACCTGGTTTTGTTCACTGGATCATTGAGCTTAGGTTTTGTCTAAATAAAAATGGAATGGGCTGTAGAACTAAGACTTTTTCAGACAGAATCTAACTGAACACATCCATAATAAAAAACATCCAGGCGGGCGCGGCGCGACGATTTTTTTGCAACGCGTGGCAAGCGAATAACCTTCTAAATTTTTATGCTGGCAGTTTGGGCCTGGAATATTATTTCCGCCTAAAGGAAAATTTCCTTCCGGCGGCGGGGAAAAGCGCACCGCGTCCCAAAATTGCGTTATGATAATTCCCGGTTACGAGCAGAGATATGAGAGAGCGGGAAGAACGTGCAAGAACGCCATTTTGATGCCAACCTCACTCTTTCTATTTCGTTTTCACTTGACTTGGCAAGACAAAAACAATGACTTGTTCTGTTCGCAACATTTGCATGCGACAAAAGATAGTTTAATTTCTTTTCACACGTAATTAAGCTTAATTTTTGCTTAATGAGCATTTAAATTTTCTGTAGTACATCCAACTTACCCTTCAGTATCAATCCAGATCCAATTTGGCATAAAAATATAGAAAATTTACAGTCATCAAAATGGCGTCGCCCGGTGTTACTGTTCTCTCCACCCTCTCATATCTTTGGTTGCGAGCAATATTTAAAATTTAGAGAACTGCCGCGGGGAGTTATTGCGTTTGGGTCCTTGGAATTAGTTAAAAGTTTACTTACCTAAGCGACGAACTTATATAGGTATAAGATTTAATAAGAAGTTATTTAAATTTACCCTACAGGTATTTGAAGTGTTGAAAAAATAGGTTTTGAAAAAGATCAGTTGGGAAAAATGATGCGATGATGTCTGGTGTCTGTGTCACGGTAGCTCGCGTTTTTGTTGAAAATTAAACCTTAAAACAATTTTTACACTGAACTTAATTTTAGACAATAAAATGTAATTTTCCCTAGAGACTAAAATAAAACTTTGGGGATCAAAATGCGATTTTGGCCCATAAGTAGAAAAATTAAATTTCAAAGACTAAAATTAAATTTAGTAAAAATTTTTAAAGAACCACGCACAATTTAAACGGAAACAGGATCTCAGTGGGATTTCAACGACGTTTAAGCATATCATCCCTGAAAGCATTTTGTCTCAGGTGCCAATATCTACCGGGTGAGCCGATAATAGCTGTTAAACTTTGGAATGAGCTTATTATCATGCTTATGATGACCGATATGGGCATAAAAGGCATGAATTCCCGCTAAAAGGACAACGCTGAATTTAAAAATGGCATTTATTGTGACACCTGTCAAACCCTGTGAAAATGGCGAAAAAATAATTAATCAACTTGAAGTTTTTGGAAAAGCGAATACATTCTTTTTACTATGTTGAAGATATCGAATGAGAAGCCGTGAAAGTAAAAGTGTCTTAACTGTCATTTACTGTCATGGAGGAAACCACTGGTGCGATGACACATATTTACAAGTGGGGACTCAAATTACACCAAATTTGGGGTAGGTGAACTCAAAAATTTCATTAATTTTGACACCTGTCAAACCCTGTCAGAATAGCAAATAATTAATTAATGAACTTAGAGGTTTTGCAAAAGCAACTGCCTTCTTTATACTCTATTGAAGATATCAAATCGGAAACAAAAAAAGTAAAAAAAGTGACAGTTGTCTTAACTGTCAAAATGTCAGAAATGCATTCGCGTTACATTAAAATAATTTTATAGATAAGCCCTTAATAAGGTAATTCTTACAAATAAGTGAAGAAAAACTCTAAATCAAATTATTCAAAGTTTCATGAAGGAATTTTATTTTTCTCCATTGCCCAAACGACGTAGGAGCAGTTGAGAGCGGAAAAATGATTTCCGCAAGCGAGAGTGCAAGGAAAAAAAATACTCAAAATTTGATTAAATAAAAACCATCAATAAAAAAATGCATTGCAACAATTTTATGCGCAATCAATTGAGCAAAAATTTTCTGATAAAAAACGTGAAGAACTAAAGTTCGAATAAAAAATTGGTTTAACAAATTGCAGTTTTTATGGTGAATCGTTCTTACGATGAAAATTTTTATTAAATACGGTCTGATAAATTACTGGTTTGATAAATCATAGGGCGTTCCTTGAAAATAACCAAGTTCTTTCAAAATATTGTACTTTTTAGACAAATTTTATAAGTTCATTAGGACAGTTATTAAGTTTTTACCACAATAAAATTGTAGCTGTAATTTTTAATAACTGGACTTGTATTCTTAAAAATCATACGATCAGGTTTTTCTCTCGTACCATGCATGGGATCTATCGCTTGGGATCTATCACCCCCCACGACCGAAAAGCAGTTTAAGAAGTAATTTTCAAGAAGATGACCTCTTTATTGCGAAAGCGTTACTAAATTCGACACTGCTGTTCCTCGGCTTCGGACCATGCGATCGTGAACATATGATTTTCATGAGATCCGTAAGATCGAATCATCGCTCAAGAATATTTCGTTCCATGTGATCATTCGCCATAGATCTATGCGCTTTCTCTTCATGATAACCATAACAAAAGTACTTAGCTACCTCGATTCTAGGGGCTAAAAGAGTACAAGCGTTGGTTTAAATTTTAAAAAAAAAACGCACAGTTTAGCCGCGAGTTGTTAACACTATTTTTCTTAATTATCAAAAAATTCAAGAAAAACGGGAAAAAAATAATCTCAAACGAAGAGAACTTCTGGCAACACACCATCTTTACACTATAAATCAAGGCGGCTGGTAAATGAAATAACAATCGTTTCCATAGCGATGTGTATTTTTACTCGGTGATGTTTATTGTTGCGACATTTTAATCTTTGACAATTTGATATTTTGACGATATTTTTAAATGATTTTTTCGTAAATACTTGCTGAAAACTGGCGGAAATGGCTTAATTCTTAGGCAAGAATAATTAGATTTTTTTCGATATTACTATTTTCCGCTATTTCTCTTTAACTTTGGGTAAAGAACGGACAGAAATCTTTTTTTGCACCCGTGATCAAAAAAAAAAAGTTTTTTTTCATCGGTAAACAAAAAAGCCATGCTTTAGTTATCTGCATACAGTTACTAAAATCATGTTTTTGATGAAGGTATAAAAAAATATATATATAAAAATTAATTTCTATTGAACGTGACAGCGATGACAGTGACATTGAACATTTTCAATTAAAATTTGTAAACGAGTAAAAAAATTATTTTTTTCTTAATTTTCCGATGTTTACAGGTAAACAAGGACAGAAGTTGCCTTCTCTCTCTAAAAAATGCTAGAGTATAGAGGGCCGATATTTCCATCCTTTTTAATAGACTTGACTTTGATGGGACTGTCGCGTTTCTCTTTCATCAAAATATGTTATACATACAGGGTCTCTAGTACCTAACAATGCAAATCATATCTTAAAACTTAGCAAACCTTGAGGTATCTACAAACACGTGTTTCGAACTTATTTTGATCTCCAGTCCCAAACGACGGGACAAGTCAGGTAAGCCAAGGACCAGCTTTAAAAATATAAAAATAATCAAATATTCCCTGATTCTTTCTGTCAAAAAATGAAACGTTTCAAAAAATTTAATTTACAATAAGGACCTGTCCATTCACAATTTTTATTAAGTAGATCGACTACGAAAATGATATTTGTATTATTTTTTGAAAAGTGTAGGGTTTACGTAAAATGCCGATTCCGAATCTAGAGTAGCTTCAAATATTGCTGTAATTAAAAAAAAATACCTACTAAAAAGGGGGGGACTGCTCTGTGTGTAGTGAACTTGTCCTTACTGTATATTTAGAATACTATGCTTTAACATATGAGCCTTAAAACTACGTACTATATTAAATGAATAATGAAAGGTGAGCAGGAAATCCAATGAGATATACTCACTCTGTATTGCCCTGATTTCCACCTCTCCTCAGCGCCATACCTTCCACTGCCATAACACCTAAAAAAAAGAAAATAACCAAAATTATACATATAATTAATCTCTAGATATACCGTTTTTTTTTTTGGTGTCGGCTTTGTTTGTCTGTCTATCGATGTCGGTCCGTTTGTTCCAGCGTCACGCAAAAACTACTGATCGGATTTTGTTGAGAATTTATCTACTGGATTCCTTGGAGTCCTGACTACTTCCGTTTCTTCCTATACCGTATAGAATAGGAGGAAAAAGATATGCCGATATGCTGATTCTTGGGTAGTACGTAAAAGAATAACTGGTTTTTCATGCGAAACAACACGAATACCCTCCCCCCACTCGTGCAATTTTGATTTAAACCTTCAAACAACCTGACCTTAAGTTTCAATACATTTTTATTAGAAATTGCAGAACGTTCCTTTTTAAAGACATTCTAGAATCCTTCCACAGTATTTTGGAACCGTTTGAAACAGACGAAAACCACGATATTAGAAATACAGAACAGTATTATAGAGTTTCAATTTAAATAAAATCAAGGTTCAATAACGAGACTAAGTATTTTTGACCTGAGCATATTCATACCAAGTCCTATACAACGTGAAGCCAAAATCATGGAAAAATTAACTAATGTCGTTTCTTAATACTATAAACTGTTTGAATAATACAAAACACAAATTCTTGAGCTTTTATTGCGAGAAGTCAGTATTTGTAAACATTATTGGTCAGAAGTAGGAAAAGCTTAAATCAAAAAATATATGATAACGTTTTCGAGGCAATGAACACGTGTGGCGATATTTTTCTGTTGATAAACAGATTCTTGGAGGTTTCTCAGTAAGTAAATATTCGTCAGAAAGAAGCTTCTCCTGCCTCAGAAGATTAAAAATATAAGTAGTTAAAAACACCATGACGGAAATTCGTCTGAAAGGCTTATCGTTGAGCATTTCAACAGACATATTGAAATTGACAATGATCGGGTCATTGACTGGTTTGCCCAACAAAACTGGAAACAAACTTTTTTTTGAGATCTTATGTTTGAGATATGCAATATAAAAGGTAATGTTTCAACTTAAAAGCTTTTTAGATCTCAAAAAAAAAGTATTTAGCTATTAGGTTTTATTTGTGGTTTAAATTTTTTACGAAAATATTTAGAAAATCAAAAGTAGGGCATAAATTGCGGCGCTATAACACCTTTGATATATACGGTATTAGTTTAATTTTGTGTTAACAATGGCATTGCAGCGTCACTTTCTTAAAAATTTTCACCTGTTACGCTTTAAAACTATTGGTATATTTACAAGTTTAGTTTAATTTTAAATCATAAAAATGCATTTTTCAGTGCAATTTTCTTAAAAATTTTCGCCTGCAGCGCTATGATACGTTTATTTTGCGATTCTAGTTTAACTTGATTCAAAAATTGCATTTTTCATGTAATTTTCTCAAATTTTCGGCGCATTCAAACATTTTTTAAAATAAAAAATGTATGAAATAAACAACTTAAAATATGAGTACCCCATCCCCTAGATTTGCGACCAAATTCGCGCTTGTAGTTATACTCAGTTTTGTTTTCATATATTGATATGTTCCTCGTAAAAGCTGTTTTTATTCTAGTTTTTTTTTCGTATCGAAACCGCCCCCCCCCCTTCTCAAATGGCTGGGACCGCCACTGTGGTAAAGCCATGATGGTAATTTAAGGCTTAAAATATTTTAACATAATTTATTTAGGCAATTTTTAATATGTCACAATTTTATTCCATGATTTTGCTCACTTTTTAAAGCTTTTTCCCAAACTTTCGATTTTTTGGAATAAAACACTCAATTTTTTTTTACTGTTTTTAATCTTATTCTTACAAAACTATTCGACAAAAAGCGGTCCGGATATGCTAAAGATTTGAGTCAAACGTTGTTATATAAGCGAAATGTAATATGCTGGGTACGGGAGTGATCAAAAATTCATTTAGTTAAATGAAGTGAAACATTTCATCAGAGGATTTTGACGGTTCCAACATAGTTAATAAAGTTTTTGGTCGTGCCAATTTACATCCCGATAACTTCACCGACAACGATAACTTTAACACTATTCGACAGTTCAAAATAGCCTATTTGGTATAGATTTTACGTCGACGGTCCGGTTGTTGTTAAATTTATTGCTTTTCTTTAAATGCGTTTGAGGCAGTTACCTATTTAATTATGCTATGTTGGGAATTTGGAACCTTTGGTTGCACTAAAACAAAATTATGATTGTTTTCCACAAACCAAAACTACACTTTTTTGCACTCGACGCGCGTTTCGCTAACAACGTTAGCATCATCAGGAGACGATAAACAATGAACTAAATTAATCTACGCCCCATCTTATATACAATCCTTTAGTGGGCGGAGATAAGACTAATAATTTGTGATTGATCACGATTTTTAATCCTATCTCCCCTCAACCAAAGAATAAAGTGTACTAAACGGGATGGGTCCTCTATCTTTATTTAAACTATTTCTGGATTTAATGATTTCCATACTTTCATATGCATTCAAAAGTCTTTTGTTTGGTACACTTTTTAGAAGTTTTAGGTTATCTAATGTGAATCTATGATTGTTTTCAAAAGCATGCTCGGCCACACTTGATTTTTCTGTTCTTCCGTATTTTAAGTGTGCTAAGTGTTCTTTAAAACGTGTTTGAATAGTAATGAATAATAATGTAACAATATTATTACTGACAATATTAAATATAAACTAGAAGTAAGCAATCCCACTATGCCGAAACTGTATTGTCTTCCGAAAATCCACAAGCCTGGAAAATCAGTTAGACCTATAGTTTCTGCTGTAGGATCACCTACTTACAACATTTCGAAATGGCTAGCAAACGAGGTTGAAAATTTACCGATAAAGGAAAAAGGTTTTTCTGTTCAAAATTCTTTTGAATTTATCAACAAAGTTAAAGATATTTCACTCCAAGAAGGTGAAATTTTAATCTCGTTTGATGTTAGTTCGTTGTTCCCTAGTGTGCCGATCCCCAATACCTGGAGGAACTACTAAGAAAAAACAATCTAGAAGACAAACAGACTTTAGAATACCTATCTTTAACAAAACTCTGCATGAATCAAAATTACTTTCAATATAAAAATAACTACTACCAGCAATTAGAAGGAACCACAATGGGTAATAGTTTATCACCTTTTATCGCAAACCTATTTATGAGCAAATTTGAATCAGATATAAGTAAAGAATTTGAGTATTTCCCCAGAGTATGGTTCAGGTATGTAGACGATGTGTTTGCAGTATTCAACACTAAAATAACTAGTGTTGAAAATTTTATGGAAAAAATAAATAACAAATTTCCCACTATTAAATTTACTTATGAAACAGAGAACAACGGTACACTGCCATTTCTAGACACTTTAGTTATAAGAAATAAAAATAAATTGGACTTTGACCTACACAGAAAAGGCACGGCCACCAACAGGTATATTCCAAATGACTCTTTTCATTGCTTACAACATAAGTTTGCAAGTTTGCACTTTTTAACATATAGATTAGTAAATTTCCCCTTAAACAAAGAAAGATTTGAAGCAGAAAAGAATAGGATTAGGAATATAGCTGGCGAAAACGGTTACGACGAAGGCTTAATAAATAAGCTGATAAATAGACATTCTTTTCAAAAGACCTTTCGGAATACTACCTTTTTCAGACAAAAAGATACCTGCGACTCAAAATTTGTATCAATTCCTTATAATCCTAATTATACGAAAGGATTACACAAAGTATTTAATAACCCCGGTCTTAAATTAGTATATCAATCCGGTAACACAATAAGAAGCTTACTAGGAAATCCCAAGGATAAAACTAAAGTTCTAGAAAAAAGTGGAATTTACGAAATAAGTTGCATAGATTGTGACAAAAAATATGTTGGCCAAACGAGACGCTCTATTCAAACACGTTTTAAAGAACACTTAGCACACTTAAAATACGGAAGAACAGAAAAGTCAAGTGTGGCCGAGCATGCTTTTGAAAACAATCATAGATTCACATTAGATAACCTAAAACTTCTAAAAAGTGTACCAAACAAAAGACTTTTGAATGCATATGAAAGTATTGAAATCATTAAATCCAGAAATAGTTTAAATAAAGATAGAGGACCCATCCCGTTTAGTACACTTTATTCTTTGGTTGAGGGGAGATAGGATTAAAAATCGTGATCAATCACAAATTATTAGTCTTATCTCCGCCCACTAAAGGATTGTATATAAGATGGAGCGTAGATTAATTTAGTTCGTTGTTTATCGTCTCCTGATGATGCTAACGTTGTTAGCGAAACACGCGTCGAGTGCAAAAAAGTGTAGTTTTGGTTTGTGGAAAACAATCATAATTTTGTTTTATTTAATTATGCATAAAAGAACGCTCAAACAGAAAAACACGCCTGGGTGTGTCTTTGGTACTCAGGGTAGCGCCACCCGGTCCGAAATGGTGCGGAATTTAATAGAAGCTCGTCACGTATGTCAAAATTCTTTCGTTAACCGTCCATAGGA
This sequence comes from Oxystoma pomonae, assembly GCA_963921995.1. Classification (NCBI taxonomy): domain Eukaryota; kingdom Metazoa; phylum Arthropoda; class Insecta; order Coleoptera; family Brentidae; genus Oxystoma; species Oxystoma pomonae. The sequence goes on along the minus strand of OY998166.1, from coordinate 83,043,457 downwards.
TGGCGGCGTTTCACGGCAGCCCTTAACCATATATGACGTTCAAATGTCAACAGTGTCAAATAGCGTTAGTCGACGGGCATTTTGGGCACGACCAAACACTATCTAATAACTAATTTGGTTCCGGAAATAGTGTAATGTGAGATGGCCGCTGTCAATAATTGTCCTTAAAAATTACTAAACTGTACAAATCGTGTCAACATCAAAGATATTTCGAAACCCATACTTTTCTTAGGTAACACATTTCCACTGCGAAAGGGCGTAGCCATCCAAGTGTAGACTTCATGGTTCATTGAATACGAATTTTTTATGGTTCACTGAACACATAATAATATATATATTAGGTAGTCTTTTTTTTTGTTCTCACCTGCTGACGATTGCAGATACATAAGCATTCGAAATTCTAACTTAAGATCTTGCATAACCGCACCGACGTACGCATGGGGGGGAAGATTTAGGAACTCATCCCCCCTTCGGAGACACTGAAATTTTTCCCCAAAAATCATCAATATTCTGTTACTTAATCCCCCCAAACCCCAGGAACAATTTTTGCGCACGCCACTAAATGTGTTTCACCTTCTGCTGATACGAGTTTAGTCAAAATACATCACTCCTTTTTGGATTAAATTCTGCTGATACGAGTTTAGTCAAAATACATCACTCCTTTTTGGATTAATGATATGCATTCTTCTCAATAAATAATATAAAAGTCACCGAAAACTTTGTCGATGACGCTGCTGTTTCCAATGTATCTACAAAAGAACGTTAAAAGTCGCGTGGTATTTACCGAAAATAAACATTTATAAAAAACAGTAACATACTGTATTTTTTTAAATGTTTGATCACCCTCCGTACCCAACATATGACATTTTGCTTATATAACAGCGTTTTACTCAAATCTTTAGCATATAAATCATCCGGACCGCTTTTTGTTGGATAGTTTTGTATTGAGAATAGGATTAGTTTTTCTACCACCGACCCGCCCCTGTATCTCCGAAACTAGTCATAGAATCTTTTTCGGCCTATAAGAACTTCTGATCGAGAACTGCAACATACAGACCGCTTCAAGCTACTGCGAACATAGGGGGAATCAAGTCCAATTTACTCTCCGTGCCGTAAGACCGAGGTGGATTCGAAGCACGCTGCAGTGTTATCTTTTGGAAATTCATTTTGTTTTTATTATTTTGTTTTATTTCTGCCTTGCTCGAGAAACAGATGGGTAAGTTCTTACGTCTACGAAGTTGCCGAAAAAGTGCAGATGGTCAAATGGTCAAATCGTCATAACCCAACACACGTTCGATATTGGTCGAGGGAAAATTTGCATTTGTATTTTGACGTAAGAACACAGTATCCCCAAAAACTAAATGTTTGGGGGGGGGGTATTGTAGGGGAACACGTAATTGGGCCATTTTTTATTAACGGCAATTGCAATTTGAATGGTCCTAAATACTTGGATCTACTGCAGCAGCACATTATTCCAACTGCTAGGCAGTTGTTAGGTGTAAGAGTTGGTGAAACATGGTTTCAACAAGATGGTTGTTCCGCTCACAATGTTGGCCTTGTTAGGGAATATCTTGATAATGTATTTCCTAATCGGGTTATAAGTACACGGGGAACTATTTTATGGCCAGCTCGATCTCCCGATCTTGCTCCTAATGACTTCTATCTGTTTTTGAAGAAGCTTTTCAAATTATCACCCCTAACATGCTTGGAAACGTTGGAAGGGGTTTTTATAGTAGGCTCGGATATTGTCTAGCCGAGCAAGGAGGACTTTTCGACCATTTGCTTTAATTTTTTTCGACTGTGAGAATCTTTTTGGTTTTTAGAATGTATTATTTTATTTTGAGAACTTGCTTTTATTTTGTTTCTCCTTATTATTTTCATTGTAACACGTCGTCACTGATAAATCTGAGCAGTTGACAATAAAACGCTCTTATTTATCACTGACAAAAAATAAGAAAATTACGTTATAAAAATTTGCGTATTTATTGACCAAATTCCGGTTTCATTTACTACGCTTCACACAGCACCGTGGTTAGAGGCGTACTAAATACAAGGCGAACGGCGGCGAACGGCAGCGAATGGCGATCGGAAACCTGAGTGTTGGTTGCTTCACTGATAGGCGTGCGGTGTCTCTGCATGTACGTACACTGGCAAATTAGACTTCTTTCGCCCTATGTTCGCAGTAGCTTGAAGCGGTCTGTATATGAGTTTCATGACAATCGTATAATTTTTATTTTTCCATAAGGTCCGTGTACATCTAAAAATAATTTAACTAAATTATTTTAAGGTTTATTATGGCTCTACTATTATGATAATAAATGATCTATTCTGGAAAGTTTGTATTTGATGAACAAAGTACCTGACAGTTTTTAACTATATGTTGTCTTAATTTTAAATGTATACGTGATTTTGGATGTAATGTAGTTTAAGGCAGTTTTATGTTTAAGGAGCCATAAATTTAGAGATACGTATGTACATTCATCTACATAAACATATCCAAAAAACTTCTTTGTACAGGTTGGTCCAAATTCGAGAGAATTGTGTGGTTTTGGGTATTTTTAATATACCAGTATGTCAACCTATTTTTGAACAACAGGAGCTTTTCGAAAAATATAAAAATCTTTTTGGTGTAAATTGCTCTTCTACAGATAATTTAAAGTTGAATTTATTTCTTAGGCTGGATTTTATCAGTAACTTTTAGTTTTTGAGATATAACACTAAGTTGGTATTTTTCTTATGAAATGTCCTATTTTTTTACTCGATTTTGGAAATCAATCAATCATTTTTTGCTTTTTTTAATATCTATTTATTTTTTTTATTTTTTTTTTCATTATTTACGTAGGTATTTATTTTATAGTATAATTTTTATATATGTAATAAAAAAAATAAAGAAACGTGAAAAAATAATTAAGAAAAAGAAATAACAAACATAAAAATATAAAAAATAACATTATAAATACTAAGGAACCATAAATTTAGAGGTACATTTTAATCTTGGACCTCAAAGGCATATTCAGGTAGTTTAAGTTTGGTTAAATATAGTTGCTTACCTTTTAGATTTGTGTGATGATGGCTTAAAGTCGAAAACATGTTAACAAAATAAATGTTAATATATTTTATGTGCACACAACCATTACCCTTCAATTTAAAAAGTATTTTCACTTTGCAAAATTCTGTTTACTTTAAAAATATACACCTACATAATCTTTAAATTCCCTCTAAAAATAATATGGCAAGTATTATGATTCTTTCGCCAAATTTTGAACGTAAATTAGCTCACAACGCTTACGTGTATGCAACGATTTTCAGGCCTAAAAGCTCTTGCCTGCTTACATAAAAACTTTCTCCGTAAACAATAAATTTTGAAATCTTAACTTCGCAAGAAAGACCCTTTTAAAGAAACTTCCCGCGTCTTTTTTAAACTTTCGAGAAAAAATAACTCCCTACGAGACGCTATGAATTGTGTTATATTCGCTTTAATATTTTCTGCAAGAAAGAAAATAAAAGAAAAATGTTTTTCACCAAGGGAATCGGAAGATTTAGGACTTTCGCTTTCGTTCGAAGATTAAACTTCTAAAATTATATAGCATTAGGCTTCTTTTTAGTGGGTGTTACAAAAGATATCCTAGAGGATCCATCAAGAAAGATTCAATCTAGATATAAAGTAGAGATGGGTAAATCGATCATTTTGTACTGAACGAATTGATCAGTGATTCGTTTCTAGAATGATCGAATCTTTTCGTTAGATCATTGAATTGATTAAATTAAAGAAAATGGTGACCGAAAAAAAGGTCTATTCAGGATGCAGCTATATACGAAATAACTTATTAGTTTATTGGCTGTCTCTTTCAAAATCCACTCACGCCTCTCGCTGCTTTCATTCAACCGATTGAATCAGTCTATCCGTTTGTCTCTCTTCGCGTTGAGTTTCATTTAATTCGTTTTGTCTTCGTCAGTCAGGCAGTCAGTCATTTGATCCATACCGATTTGATTCACTCGTTTGATTCATTCTGTCTTCGTCGGTTATTTGACTCATTTGACTGATTGAATCATATCGAGCAAACATCATTCGATCATTCAATACTCGCAAATGATTCGATCATAGTGAACGAATCGTCACGAATCACACATCTCTAATATAAAGCCGGGCACAGAAATGCAGTATCAGACCAAGTCTGTGACCGCGGCTTTTCACGTCCTGGCGACGTGTCTGTAATTCTAACTGATACTTTTGTCCTGAATCCTGAGCTAAGCTCACTGACAGAAAAAAAAGTTCAAAGAAATCATCCCCCTTTCCAAACCACCTCATATCAGATTAGTTCTTGTCTCTAAAATTATGAAACACCAAGTAAAACTCAAATCTGAAAACTGCGTGTTCGTCAGCTTAGTTTCAAAAGTTATGAATTTTTAAAAATATATACCCCGCCCTCTCCTTGTCCAAACCACCATTGCATATTTGTAAAAGCTTTGGTTTAAAATTTATAAATTTTTAAACTTCTACATCCCCCGTTCACCCCCTTAAACACCGCCTATCAACGTAATTTAATTAATTTTATCGTCACCGGACCTATATGCATAAGTGCAGTGGCGTAGCCAGGAGGGGGTTTTGGGGGTCAAACCCCCCCCCCCCCAGGAGATCCAACCCAATCTACAATAAATTAATCATGATGCCCCAGAGAGAGCTACAGCTCCCCCATTACTCCGGTTTGTAACGTGTGTTTGGTGTGATGTCTTAAATTTTAAAAAATTTGCCTACGTTGCTATGCCGTCATTAATTGTTCCAATTTTAGTTTAATTTTAAGGATTTTTTGTCAACAGCATTCAAAACGCATTCTTAGTATAATTTTTCTTAAAATTTTCATCTGGGGCGCATTTGTGATTTGGCAACAAATCTACATATACCACCGCAACCCACCCCTTTTTGGCGTGTAACCCAATCTCCTTTTTCAAAAATATTTTGCAAAAAAAAAAGAGATCCGAATTTTTTGTAAAAATTTTCGCCTGCGGCGCTATACCAATATTAAATATTGTTACAATTTTGTTTAATTTTAAGCAATTTTTTTGTCAACAACATTTGAAACGGTTAAAAAATAGCATTTTAGTGTATTTTTTTCCAAACTTCTGCCTACGGTGCATTTAAGGCTTAATTCTGAAAAAAACCTGCAAAGGCGACTACATGAGACTAAGTATTTTTGTTTCGTAAACACTAACTCAACCTACCTAATTTTTAAAAATTTGCTACGCCACTGATAAGTGTACCTAAGTTGGTGAAAAATGCATTAACAATTTGACAGACAGATAGACAGTTAGACAGATCATGAGAAGCTAAATAAAATCGTTTTAAGTTAGACACAATTATCGTTGGCATAACTATAAAAGCAAAGCCTCAGCAAACTTTTATTACTAGAAAATGGTCTGGCAGAAACTGCTTTGTATTATTTACTAAACCGGCAGCCCTACAGGATAAAGTTCATCAGGATAATAACCAAAAAGCCTGGGAACTCTACCGCAGATTAGAAACATAAGTACAGTGCGCAACGAAACAGGGGCTTTTTCATGCATTAGAATCTAATTTTGGAAAAATCCTAGAACATTTAGATTTTTATTACTTGAACAAAAAAGCGACCCATTTACGACTCAATTCTGTTTATTTCTGAATCAACCCATGTCCGACCGGCTTCGGTTAATATCCATTATCAAGCACTGCGACAAACACGTAAAGGCGATCATCTAGTATGTGCGATCATTCTTAAAACGAGAAGATAAAGTTTGAGATGAGAGCCGCAGTGTCTTAATTTATCTGAGCGTGTAATGACCATGCATAACATGCTAGTCAGTGTACTATACTTTACCTACGACTAGGGTTGACATATTTTTATTTTAAAAAAGCGGGAGTTTTGAAAATTTATATTTTACTTAATTTTGATTTTCAGAAAAACCAATAGCGCAACTTACTTCTTTTACCTTTTTATACTTCGTGTTTGGCAGTTTTAACCCACAATAAAACTGACCAAACGCAAAGCGTTAAAAACATTCTTCTTCGACATTTAAAAAAAAATAAAATGTGAGATTGTGAGATCTCGTTAAAATAGCTTGCGCATTCGCCATTATTTAAGGTAAAAATCTGAAAACTGCTCAGAGCCGGACTTCAGTGAAGGAGAAATATAATAGAGAGAATAATATATCTAGAAAATAAATTTAAAAAACTGTATAAATATTATGTACAGAAATTTGTTATTACTGTAAACAACAAACCAACCAAAAAACAAATAAATGATAAATATTCTATACTAAGTATTTGAAAATATTTTTCATTAGATTTAACTTTTAAAGTAAAGTTGTGTGTGTTTCAATACTTATTCCTCTCTTTGCGCCAAGCCCTAACCATCAAACTAAAAATCCTCTCACTCATTGCATTTGAGTGGGGTAAAGAAAACACAAATTTCTTTTTAAAAAATTAGGGCGTTGAATTGTTCAAAGAATAAAACCCACTGCTCATCAACAGGTTTCTCCTCTAAGTCTGAATCGGAAAAAAAATCTTTTAAAAGTATGTAAAATAATAGGTCCTCATCAACAGGAATGTGGAATTGCGTAGATATATTCAAAAACTCTTTCAAGCCACAGCACACGCCTTCGGTTAGCATATTACCATATTTTTTAACATTATGTGACAAAGAGTGAGAGTAATATTAAATCTCTGAAAACGACTCAGAGATCAAAGAAAATGTGAAAGACTACGTTCCAAACTTATAATGCAAGAAGAGAGTGTCTGGTTATTAGGAAGACTGTGCAAGAATGCTGGAGAATGTTCAAAAATGAAAAACCATCTCGTATTATTTAAAAATCGGGAGATTTTTGGCATCAGGCGAGAGACGGGAGGAAATTCAAAAATGCGGGAGACTCCTGCCTAAATCGGGAGGGTTAGCAACGCTACCTACGACCAATGAAAATGTTATCATTAATATCAGAAATTATTAAAAATATCAAACGCGAACACTCTAAGTCAACAACCTTCATAACCTGAACTTTCAATGACGTTCTATCTAAAACGCCAAAACCAATAAGGTTACTAAGGGACTTTTCATATATCATTTTAAAAACAAGGTTCCTTTTTCTTAAAAATGAGTAATATGTCAATTTAACGGGACTTATTTTTGGTTAGGTACTAAAATTATATTGAATTTATTTACGTTTAATGAAAATGGAGAAAAATAATTCAAATTTTTGCGTCAATTAGTGCCCTTATAAAATAAAGTTTCATCGCTTGTCACGCCGTCTTGTGGTTTACGTCTAAGTTTTGTCCTATCCTATTTATCCTAGTACCATAAATGAGCCATTAAAATCGCGTTGGTCGTAGGTAAAACTAATTAATTGGTCAGCGATATTTAATTTAATACAAAAATAAATAGAATGGAGTGGTAAACGGGGCGGCCCTCTTTTAGTTCAAGCCATATTTACAATGCCACTCCCTGGCAACCTTACCCTACAAAAAGGTAAATTTTGAAAAAACTGCTTCACTTTTCCCAAATTTCACAGGACGCCACTGAAACCGAAATACTGATCCGTTCAGGAAATGGCCAAGAAATGGTTATTATGTAAAAACTGAAAAATTTTCCCCAAGAGAAAAGTGTTGGTCGGTTCGCCTACTCCAGTAGCACCATTAACTGGTTTCAGAACTAAATCTATCGACCAGTCGGGCTTCGTAATAGATCATAAAAAAACGATAAAACGAAACAAAACTTTTACTTTTTTTAAAACGTTTATCACTTCACCAAGTTTTGGCGAAGTGGTAAACGGTGAACAGAAATCGGCTGGATAAACTTTTGTTTCTTGATGCTCAATCCCAAAAAAATTAAAATGTTTTTTGCTTTTTCTTAAGTCATATTATAGTTCAAATGTTTTATACGAACCTTAAAATTCGTACAGAAGTCCTTGCATCAAATTTTATGAAATTTTTAAATCCTTACCCATTTTTGTCCTACTTCACCTTATTTATTCAAAGTTCGACGACCCTAAAGTTAGCAGTGCAAAGATTTTATGACTGGAAAAATTAGCGCTAATAAAGTGCTAATTAAATGCCAAGTCACAAAATTTTCTGCTCTTCTAGTTCCGAGATATGTCCTGCACTGTTAGCTACCTGTTAAAGATAGCAGTGCACCATGCTAGAATGGTCCAGAAAAGTAGTAGAATGATCTAAATGATTCTGAAAATTAAATGCTAATTAAATGTTGCCGTTTCAATAAAAACAAATGTATTTTTTACTTTTTTCAGCATATTTTTTACAATTAACGTGGTGCATTGCTAACTTTAGGTCATACATATATTTGAGTTCTCGTGAAAGAAGACGTTGGTGGTGTTTTTGATAAGTTAAATTTAAAAAGAATTTTTTTATTGAAATGGTAGCATTTAATTAGCATTTAATTTTATGGTCCATTCAGACCAACCTACCACTTTTCTGGACCATTCTAGCATGGCGCATTGCAATCTTTAACAGTTAGCTAGCAGTGCAGCCCATATTTTGCAAACAACAAGAGCACAAAATTTGGTTACTTGCCATTTAATTAGCACCTAAATAGTACTAATTTATGTCAATATCAAAAACACCACCAACGTCTTCTTCCAGGATAACTTACAATATGTGTATGACCTAAAGTTAGCAGTGCACCACGGTAATTTTAAAAAATATGCAGAAAAAGTAAAAAATATAATTTGTTTTTATTGATATGGTAGCATTTAATTAGCATTTAATTTGATGGACCATTTAGACCACTCTACCAGTTTTCGGGACCATTCTAGCATGGTGCACTGCTATCTTTAACGGGTAGCTAGCAGTGCAGGTCATATCTCGGAAACTAAAAGAGCACAAAATTTTTCCAATCATAAAATCTTTGCACTGCTGACTTTGTACTGCTAACTTTAGGGACGTCAAAGTTCGGCCTCTTTGAAAAACGTCCAGCGCCGCGCCGTTGGGCATTGTGAAGTCACAGAGTTTTTTTAATTGTACCGTTTTGTTTAATGACGATTTTGACAATAGACGTCCCTTTGGAGTTTTGAAATTTGTTGTTTTTAAACTGTGGTTTTGATAAACTGATTTTTAAGACGATTTTTTGCAAAAATAACCACCGGTACATTAATTTTCTAAGTATATTCCCAAACAAATATGCGTTTTTTTTTTAAAATTTGCATTTTCATTGTGGAGGAATAGTCAAGTAAACTAAGTGACACTACTGACCTATTAGCAACACTGTCTCATAAAATCTCTTAAACACGTTTGTTTTTCTTTAAACTTTATACGAGTCTGTCGTAAACCGAAATTGCACCAATTTATTAATAGAACGTACGTAAAACCCCCTCTATAAAACCGCAGGAAACGATATCGTAGCTTCAGTGTGCCATTAAAGTATATTAAGGTCATATAAGTGGCACATAAAGCTTCATCAAGGACTTAATAAAGCATATCAGAGCTAAACACTTGGTTTTAGCCGCCAAAGATCCGAGTGTGTGTTGCTTTGATTAGAACTAGACTCTGACAGCTAGAATATTTATTCTGGGTTCTTATTCTTGAAATTGATAATAGTTTCTCGCACCAATCGCAAATCTAGACCCTGTCACGAGCTCGAAAAATCTGGTGAGTCGCATTGTTTTTATTGAATTTCGCGCTCGAGACACCTTCTAAAGCTTTGCAAACTTAAAAAGAACCATAAAAAATGTTCTGTTTGTCTGTTTGCTTTAGAATTACGCAAAAACTATTAAACCGTTTTTAATGGGAGTTTCACTAGTACATTGCTTTGATTCCTAGGAAGTACATAGGCTTTATTTAATTAAAATCGGCTTACAGAAACAAAAGTTATGATAATTTAAAGCAAAAATCCCGGAAATCCTCAGCGGCCTAAGTTTGCCAGGCTTTAGCTTAGCGATTGGGGGAAATCAAGTTTTACCAAAAAATCTGTTGGTTGTTTTATTTGTTTTCTTTTTAAACTGACATTTGAAGGACGTATAAACCCTCGAAAAAAGCGATTTTACTTAAAACCGTCCTTATATAAAACCGGTTTACGGGTGCGTATAAACGTACTCAGTGATATAATTATTCAACAAGGTAAACGGAAAAAAGTTGTTAAAAAATAAGTTAAAATACGCTAAAATCAAAAAATATTATTTTTGGGTGGCTTAGCTTAGGTTGTATTGGGTTTGAGAGTTTTTTTCCGAGGAGTTTTTTTGCGCGGCTGTTTTTTACTTGGTTTTTTAAAGCTTCTTTACATTTTCTGGATTTGGTTTTTCTTGATTTTTCTGGAGAGAATGAAAAGTCACAAAACTTCGACGATCCTCTAAAATAGTAGTAGTAGTAGTAGTAGTAGTAGTAGTAGTAGTAGTAGTAGAATAGGGGCGGCCCGTAGGCCTGGCAATTAGGCCTCTTCATGGGCCCTTTCTGCCATAACCGTTCCTTACCCCTATGCCCCTACTTCCGCTGCAACTTTCTCTCCGGGCCTCCCTGTCTTCTTTACGAAGTTTAATATGTCGGCCCATTTGAGCGAGTGCAGCTCTTCTTCCTCTATCGTGGGAAATCCCCACTTTAGATACCTTGATCTGGCATATGCATCACACTCTGTTATCAAGTGCTGCGCCGATTCTTCTTCGAGCCCGCAAGTGGGACACACGGGATCTCCTGCTACTTTTATTTGCGTCAGATGTTTGTTCAGCCGATTGTGCCCAGACAGCATCCCTGTCAGCAGTCCAATGTCCTTTCGGGCCTCACCTAAGAGCCATTTAGTTCTGACTACATTCAGATCATCCACGAATACCTTATACTGTCTGCACTTTGACTTTTGCCTCCAGGACGTCTTCAGTTCATTGTTCGCCCATTTATTGAGCTCACTCCGTACCTGTTTCCTTGTTATTCCCAGAAGAGGTTCCGGTCCAATGTATTGGGTTTCGGCACCGAGTTTGGCAAGTTTGTCCGCTTTCTCGTTCCCTGGTATTCCCTCATGACCTGGGACTCACATCAGTGTCGCCCTTTTGTCTTGAGCCAGTATCTCCTGCTACTCTTATTTGCGTCAGATGTTTGTTCAGCCGATTGTGCCCAGTCAGCATCCCTGTCAGCAGTCCAATGTCCTTTCGGGTCTTGCCTAAGAGCTTTGGCTACATTCGGACCATCCACGAATAGCTTGCACTGTCTGCACTTTGACTCTTGCCTCCAGGACGTATTCAGTTCACTGTTCGCCCATTTGTTGAGCGCACTCTGTACCTGTTTCCTTGTTATTAGTTAGTTAGTCTGACAAGTTCGTCCGCTTTCTTGTTCGCTGGTATTCCCTCATGACCTGGGACCCACATCAGTGTCACCCTCTTTGTCTTGAGCCGCTGTTTGCAGTGCTTACGAGCACTCCTCCACCAGACTACTGACTATTTTGGGTGCACTTAGAGCTTTGAGGGCAGCCTGGCTGTCGGAGCATATGTATATGTTCCTCCTGCCATTTCTGACCTCCGGTAGGGTTGCTGCCATGATAATGGCATACACCTCCACCTGAAACACCATAGCGTGTTCTCCAATTGGATAACTTTTCTGAACTTCTAGGCTTTCCGTGTACACTCCTGCGCCTGGCTGACAGTTTAGAGCCATCCGTGTAGCAGACCGTCGCCTCTCTGCTTAATTCCGTTCAGAATTCTTCCCTTTGCCTCATTCCGTTCTGATATTGTGACCTTGCAATTTTTAGGTCCATGCAGCTACACCCCGCATTCGAAAAATCATTTTTTTTTTAATTTAGGAATTACGAGCTTAGCCTGTAATTAGCCCGTAATTCTGACATACTTTTTGGTTTGGTAATGCTACTATTAATGTGTACGGGGTGGGGCTGCACATGCAGCTGCACCCTGCATTTTAAACTTTAAAAAAATCACATAAGGATATGAGCATACATTTTGTTTTACCGCAGATGATTATCCCGTAATTAGCCCGTAATTTTGACATACTTTTTGTTTCGATACTGCTATTATTAATGCCTGCGGGGTGGGGCTGCACATGGAGCTGCACCCCGCATTTTGAATTTTTAAAAAATTAGTTAAGGGCATAAACGCAAATTTTTTTGTCGCAGATGATTAGCCCGTAATTAGTCCGTAATTCTGGTTACCGCTATTATTAATGGATGCGGGGTGGGACTGCACATGCAGCTGCACCCCGCATTTTAAACTTTCAAAAAATCAGATAAGGAGATGATCTCAATTTTTTTTTTTGACGCAGTTGATTAGCCCGTAATGAGCCCGTAATTATGACATACTTTTTTTTGGGTACCGCTATTATTAATGGATGCGAGGTGGGACTGCACCCCGTATTTTATATTTAAAAAAAATCAGATAAGGAGATGAGCCCATTTTTTTGCGGTAGATAATTAGCCCTTAATTAGCCCGTAATTCCTGCATTAAAGAAAATTTGATTTTTCGAATACGGGGTCTACACCGTGCATTGACCTGTACTTTTTATCGAACCTCCATGGTGTAAGCGGTGCTTTCACTGGCACTCTCAGGAGGGGCAACTCTTTCGTCGCCAGTCCCTCGACCGCCAGATATCCCTCTCTTTCCTCCCTGCCCTTCCATAGTCCCTGTTCCTTTAATCGCAGGTGCGTCACCATCGCCTCCTTCTTGATCCAAGTTGGAAGCGAGGGGAGACCCAAGATTATTTCCAAGGCAGAAGAGCCCTTGCAGGCTCGTAAGCTTTTTGGATATGGTCAGCTTCTCTACAGTGGGCCACCAGACCACCGATCCGTATTGGATCCTTGGTCTTATGATGGCCGTATATATCCAGTGTAGGATCCTCGGTCTAATGCCCCAGGTTCGACCGACCACTCGGCGCAACTGCCACAATGTTGCCTGGACTTTAACAGTCATTCTGGCAACATGCTCGCTCCACTTGAGTCCCTTGTCCAGCGTCAGCCCCAAATACTTAAGTTGTGATACCAAAGTTAGGGGTCCGCCGTACATTATGGGAGCTCTGAATCCCTCTAGTTTGCTCTTTCTAGTGAATAGGATTTTCTCTGTCTTTTCAGGATTCACTGAAAGACCATTCTGCCTACACCAGTCTTCTATGATTCTTACCGCCCTTTGCATTATTTCGCAGACTGTGGCTAGAAAGCAGTCGTTCACTTTCACTACACCCTCGTCCGTGTGCTTGTGCGTCGAATCCCTCCTGCGCCAGGCGATTCAGTAGATCATCCATTATTAGGCACCACAAGTGGGGAGACAGGCAGCTACCGTCTAAAATAACTTTTTGTACATATTTTCGAGGGCAATTGCACACGTGCATCGATACTTACCAATAATTATTGCAGGAAACGTATTTTATATAATTACATTGTTTTCATATTTTCGCAAAATATAAAAATAGACGAATGCAATTTGTAATAAAAACGGGTTGAATACAAAAATTATGTGGTTCATTTTGACGCACGAATGTGTATTTGAATATATCCCGAATCAAAGAAACAGGAGCGTAAATTTAAAGAAATGAGAATATTGGTTGTACCAGTATCCTCAAAGCTTTTAACAAATGTAACTAATATTAAATTTTGTATGCAATACCGGGCATTAAAATGCCTTTTACCGCTCGCGTTTTACGCCTAGAGCTCACTTAACGCCCGCAGGCATTAAAGTGATTTTTGGTGAAATATTATTATTATTATTATTATTGTACTTTTTTAATAAATATTATGTTATGTTATATTATGATCTGAGGCAGGACCAACGAAAAAAAACTTGGATTCGCTTTTCGATTTGCGCTTCCAGGATAACTTTGAAAAAGCATATTGAAAACGCATTCAAGTTCTACATGAAAACATAGTAAATACCTCGGTATCAATTATTAAGTATAAAAAATTAAAGTTTTTATTTCCAAAAATATTTGACAAGTCCGAAAATAAAGACCAAACCTTTTACCATTTATAAATAACGAGCCGCTTCTGGCCGCTGCTAAACGTAACTTGGTATTGCCTGGGCCAGCGTTGCCAGTGGAAGCTAAAACGGTTTTCCCTAAGTGTAACGACAAAGTGATTTATGAATGACTTGATGGGTCTATTTTAGTTGAATGTCTTTGGTAGTAATTACTTCACATTTTGCGACACTTGAACCAACAAACAAACGTTTAAAACAATACATCCATGCAAAATTTAATTTTAATATTTTCTCTTTTATCAAACTGTACCTATATTCTTTTTCATCGCATTTCCCAGGGGATGGCTTTTGTTGTTTGTTGATACCATTATTAATTCATTTATCGCTGCCTGTATCACAGTCCATTTTCATTGCATTGGATACAGGAAATAGCCGTCTGCAAAACTAAAATATTGTAGGTATGTTTTGCACAATGTTTTGCCTGTTTGTTATTCATCAGGTGGAAAATTGGGGCGTTTTCTGTCAATAAAACAATGCCTTTTAGAAACCTACTTGAATCCACTAATTCTCACAAATCATTTTTATGAATTTTTCTAGTTTCTCTGCTGTTATTATGAATAATTTGGCTAATGGAAATTTTTAACAACTCATGTCATGCATCAATACAAAAAAATATTTTTTTTTATAATTTCACAAAGAGATAATGTGGCTATTATTTTAACGTGTCTAAAAAGCAGAAGACATGGCAATTGGTATGCAAATGAAGCAATATGAAACCAAACAGATGGTGACCGACCAAAATTTGGGCAAATCTTACACAACTATTTTGTTTGTATTAAAATGCTTATCCCAGAGTATTATTTCTAACATATTAAGGTCGTAGTTACAATCTGGGGAATTGTTTTTAGCAACACTGTACGGGAAATCAATTTAACTATGTCGCCCTGATTTTTTTGCAAAATTTTACGTCATTGAAATTGTTTTCCATGGCAACGCAGAGATTTTATTTATGTTTATCCACAATTGGACACCAGAGATTTTTTAGCACCGGGTTAAAAATTTGGGGTTAGGTTACTTATTTTGACTTTTCGCGTTCTGCGCCGTTAAAAAACCAAGTAAAATAGTAGAATAAAAGAAAACCATTTATTGCCGAATTACCTACCCAACTACGTATCAAAGTAACTGGGTGTAATGTTTAAGGTTGCATTTACAGGTGCATTTATAATTGAATTGGAAACACTCCCGTTAGCTGATACCGACAACAGATAAAAAAAGCATGCAGATTTAAAAATCAGCTACTGGCGCTAGACGAAATAATCGATTTCGCTGAAAGTTGTATCTACGCACGTAATGTTTTTACAAACACATTATTTTTATTACTTTTTTATCATTTACCTGCAATTATGCAAATTCTCTGGTATATTTTTTAAAACATGGAGAAACACCTTATTTTTATTCACATACATAAAGAAAGTCAGGTATATATAATATATATATTATTGCATTTAAATTTCTTTGAATCCTCACAATTTTAAATCAATAAAGAATTTATAATATGTATGTACGTGTTATGGTACTTGAAACCTTATTTCTTCGGTCGAAAAAATAATTATTTTTATTTTCCAATATATATCGGGAATTAAACCTACAACAACCTGGCAACCTCGCATTTGTGGCGGGTCAGCTATATAATCGTGTGTACTCTGCTCCATTCATTATTTGTATACGCAGTTGTCGTTTTAGTGGAACTGGGTTTTTGTTATATTTTACAGATTATTGGATAGTTTTTAATATTTTTTCGATAGATTTTTTAGTGTTTGTGACAATATATGGCAAAGTGCGTGGTGTGCCGAAAACTGGAAATTGCAGGTGAAAACCAAACATTTCACAGCTGAGTTATCATATGTTTTCCGACGCCATCTTTTCATAGGTCGCCATAGGCTTTCTAATAAAAAAAGCAATATAGTAAGCAACCTTAATTAATTACACTATAATCAAACAACCCCAGCTGCGACATTTTTGAATATCCTACATAAGTAGAAAAAAAAAATTAAGATGTGCGTATGGTATTTTTTTGCTAAGGTTTTTTTATAACTAGTGCAATTAATTAATCATTCTGAGTATAAAATATGATGGACAAAATAGGTAGGTAATGCTGGGTTTATACAGAAAAATATGATAAGATAGGACATAAACTAAGACATAAAATGAAATATTTTTATGGTATGTTATGTTATGTCATGTGAAATCACATTTCGCGCATGATCACGAAGCCATTTTTTACGAGTTTTCCCCATAACCCTACTTTTTTTAAGTAAAACAAAAAGTTTAGCAAACATACATTCTTTATATCATATATATATATATATATATATATATATATATATAAATACTTAATAATATACTGCCGTCCTTAACTAAAAAACAGTAACTCCATAGGGAAATAATTTATTTTGACTGATTTTTAGTTAATGAAGGCAGTATAATTTAAAAAAATTGAAGTGAGAAAAACAAACAAAAATTTAACCTACTCGAATCTGTTTTTGTATTTCATAAAAACGTAAGGATACTTTTATATGTGTTAAATAAAAATTATAGCATATCTTATTTATTTTTAAACAATGGAAAACCATCATTAACATCTATAATATACTTTCCTTTTTCAGAATATTTATTTTATTTTTAAATTTCCTATATTGATTTAGCTGTTTTTACAAAACGCTGTGTATATTTTTTCACAATATTTGCGGAAGGTGACACTTTTCTGCACGTGACGGAGGTCAAGGGCGAAAAAGCAACTACGTATCTGTTTAGTTTCCTACTTACATAAAACACTTGGACCTAAAATTCACGCTGTGCTCGAAAAATACTTTTTCTTACGAACGTGCGGAAAGTAGCACAAAGTACTTTACTTTTCCGCACTAGTACGGTAAAGTTACTTTTTCGCACTCATTTTTTTATATCGGAAAAAATTTAAAATGAAGTAGAAAATATGTTCATTAACGTTTACTTAATTTTTTATCAGCGACGATTGGTGGCTCGTAGGAAGAACATTGTACCTAATACATGCGTAAAGTGACTTCCGTTCTTGATGGCTTGACCGAAGTCCTCTACGCGTCGTTCGGTCAACTGCGCAAAAATACCACTTTTCGCATAGTTAGGTAAATAAATAAGTTACGTAGGCTAATTTTTTAATAAAGTTCTACAGGCACTCCATATTTTTTGTATGACTTGACATTTAATAGATTAAAAACATTTTTTATGTTTTTTTGCATCGCGTGCGGGAAAAAGTTTACGCACGCATTTAGGAAACATAATTGAGAACTTCTCCATAACTCGGTATCAACTTTTAAGCATAAAAAAAAATTAAATGTATTTTCATAAATAGTTAACAAGTCTAAAAATAAAGACCACCTTTTTAACATTTATAAATAAGGAGTCGCTCCTGTCCGCTGCTAAAAGTTTGGTGGATGGAGCATGTGTGAGGAGGAGCATGCCTGGTGCAGCGTTGCCAGTGGAACATAAAATGGTTTTCCCTAAATCTAACGACTGATCGCGTTTCAAAGCGATTTATTAATGACTTGATGGGTCTATTTTAGTTGAAGGTTTTTGGTTGAATCAAAATAAAAAGAAAATTATGTGGGGTTATGGGAGCCGAATGTTTCTATGCGAATTCCTAGTAATCCCAGCGAGCCAGTAAAGTTCTCTTGGTTCTTTGATAGACTCGGGGTAATGCCCGCGCAGCGCTAGGCCTTTTTCGGCGGGCGACAGCACACGCAGAGTGGTTTCATATTTGTTTTAGAACAATGTTTTTGAAAACACATTTTTGAAAGATAGACTTAACCTCGAATAGTTTTCTGTCAGAAACCGTAAAAATACTCTTCTGTCCCACTGCGGCCCGATTTAAAGTTTGTTGACAAAACACCTGCAGTTACCATGGAATCGTATAAATTCTGCGATCTATCAGCCAACACTTGCACTGCGTGTGTCTCCCAAATTCAATGAAGTGTGATTGATTGATCGGATTTCTTTTCCGGAGTGCACAGGCTTTTTGAAAAAAGGAAACTTAGTTTATATTTTCGCTAAAGCAAGGAAATATAAAAAGGAAAAATGTAATCCAGAGGAAATTGTGAGTATTTCTCTATTTTTTTTTTTAATCGGGTTTGTTCTAAACCGCAATTATTTTGAGGCTTTTGGGATAGATGACAGCACCAGAGCTTTTATTTTGTAGAAAAAATAATTGAGAATTTTGAAAAATCCTTCAGATATTTTTGTTAAGCATTTAAAAGTGATCATCCCTGCAAAATTTCAGATAATTCTGATGTTTAGTTTTCCCTGTGCAAAATATTAAAAAATTAAAGAACAAGGCGTTGCCAGTTGTACTTTTTTTTAATTAAAATCTGGGGAGACACTATAGCCTTAAAAGCCTAAAAACGATTATATATATAAAGAAGTATTTGGACTTGAATGCTACTGCATCTTCTTCCCTTTACTTTT
This sequence comes from Oxystoma pomonae, assembly GCA_963921995.1. Classification (NCBI taxonomy): domain Eukaryota; kingdom Metazoa; phylum Arthropoda; class Insecta; order Coleoptera; family Brentidae; genus Oxystoma; species Oxystoma pomonae. The sequence continues at coordinate 83,025,085 of OY998166.1, read as the reverse complement.
TAAAACATTATTTTAATATACTGGGACTTTTCCATCCATTCTAAGATCAATGCCCGGGGTTGCCAAAGTGAGAGCCAAGTGTAAAGTTTTGTTTTGGGACAAAAACAAAATATCCATGCACCTAGCCGGAATTCGAACCCGGAACCTTCCGTGCGGCAGGCAGATACGCTGCCCACTGCGCAACGGGCGGCGCGGCGGCTGGACCTTTACTTTTTAAGGATGATTTTCTGTTAATTTTTTGAATCATTCAAGGCTTGTGGGATTGGGCAGACGGGAAACAGCTCCAAAATAGTTTGCTAAATAGTCGTTTTTAGTTAAAAGTTTTCTGACATAAATTTGCTGACACTCGAATATTGACAAAATCTAATAATATCAGTGGTTTCCATTGTGATTGGTTTTATTGTTTATCAATGTACAGTACGAATATATTTTCAATGCATAAAATCCCTACGTTAAGGAGGTAAACGCATAACCCGGTATATATACAACATTTTTTTATTTTCCTGTGAAACCACCCATTTTCCATTTGTCGTCCCGTCACTCTTACCCTCAAAAGCCAAAAATTTCACAATTGTGCCTACTAATGTTAATTTTTTTTTCATTAAGAAATAGCACAAAAAAATGATAATCAAACGCCAAATTGAGCAACCAAGCCGATCGAAAGTAGGCTTCACTTTCGTCTCACGGCTGATATATACAGGGTGACAATTTTAAAACAATCCACCCTAGATATCTGGAGAACCAATAGAGATATTTACCTAATTCCAAAAGCAGTTTGAGGGTTTCGAGGGGGAACGTTATTTATGTATTCAATGACTTGATCCCCCCTGCCATGTTAGCACTGACCACGCCCACCCACTTTTCTTAAATTGAATCCCCCCTTGTGATAACTCTTTGGAAAGGATTTTGCGTCAGTTTTACAAAGGTGTATTACTTTTTTTAATTTGAGCCACTAGTTTTCGAGAAATTAGCAATTAACCGTCTAGAAAATATGAAATTGATTTTTTTGAATATTGTTCACATAATACCAAAAAAGTAATTTAAAACCGCATACAAGAATACGGATTACGCATTCAAATTGTTTCCAGACCTCAACCTCCCCGATACAGGCCACGCCCACCTGTTTTTCTTAAATTAAAAGACCCCCCCCCTTTGTGATACCTCTTTGGAAAGGATTTTGAATTCATTGCAAAAACAATAGAATTACAAATGTTGTTCAAAGTGGTATCCATTATGTTGTAGACAAAAATACAATCGGTTTTCGAATTCTTGTCGAACTCTTGCCAAAATTTCAGGAGAAATTTCCCTGCAGGCATCCATAATTCGCTGTCGCAACTCATCTAAAATTTCTGGAGGTGTCCTGAAAACGACTGACTTCAAATAGCCCCAAAGGAAAAAATCGCAAGGCGTTAGATCGGGTGATCTTGGCGGCCACTCAATAAAACCGCGTCTTCCAATTCAACGGTCTTGATAGAACCGGTCGAGCCATTGCCTGACCCTAAAAAAATAATGGGGTGGTGCACCATCTTGCTGAAAATGCAAGAGGTCTTCCTCCAAAGCTAATTCTTAATTTTCATTACGCTGTTCTTCTAATTCTCAGACAATCAATGGTTCAATGGAGTTTTGGAGCATGTCCAAATATCTCTCCCCCGTCAAATTGCAATCAAATTGCCATCAAACGATTGAAAATGTATAAATAGCTGTAATATTGATTAAAATATTATTTCTTCTATTTTCAAAGATTTACATATTATTTTGTTTCCAAGAATTGCTGCCCAAACATTCAGCTTTTAAGGAGTTTGAGTATGATCTTCCCTTATGTGTTAGAGGACTTTCATGACTCCAATAACGACAGTTTTGGTTGTTAACATTACCGTTTAGGTAAAATGAGCTCTCATCGCTGAAGCAAATGTTCGTAATTAAATTTGGTTGATCTATTATTTTCTGGGTCATACTCTCGCAGAATTCTATCCGTCTATCAGGATAGTCATCTCCAAGCTCTTGGACAATGTGTAATTTGTAGGGTTTTTTATTATTTTTATATTTTATTTATGAAACTTTAGTACCTTTCTAACTGACTCTCTGGAAAATCCAGTCAAAGTTTCGGCATTTCTTGTAGACATTGAAGGATTCATCGCGAACTGACCGATGACCTCAATTTGCGCCGCTTCGGCCATAATACGTGGCGTATTTCGTTTTCTGTTGCCTACACTTCCAGTTTCCTCAAACTTTCTGACCAAATCTAAGACGTAAGGATGATTGACATGATTATCAGGGTGTAACTCATTAAAACGAGTAGCAGTTCTTCTCGCACAACGTCCCTGGGAGACATAAATAAAAATAATTTCTACCCGATCAGCTGTCGAATAAACCATTTTCAGAAAAGTAAATTTCACGGAATTTACCAAAAGAAAAGAAACAATGGAATGAAGCAGGCATATCTATCAAGGCAAAATAAAAACATTTTTTTTTCCAATTTTAACACAAAATTATCTACTAAAATAACAAGCAATGAATGCCGTTTACTTATTTCAGATTTATCTGATTAGAGAGTTTTAGTTGTCAATTGATGTTAGAAGACGTTATTACTGACTGAACGTAGAACTACTTTTTTGGCTATTATTGACTCAAATTAAGAGAAACATACACTGTTGCAAAGCTGATGCAAAATGCTTTCCAAAGAGGTATCACAAGGGGGGGGGGTCTTTTAATTCAGGGAAAACAGGTGGGCGTGAACTGTATCGGGGAGGTTGAGGTCTGGAAACAATTTGAATGCGTAATTCGTATTCTTGTATGCGGTTTAAAATTATTTTTTTGGTATTATGTGAACAATATTCAAAAAAAATCAATTTCATATTTAATTGCTAATTTCTCGAAAACTAGTGGCTCAAATTTAAAAAAATACACCTTTGTAAAACTGACGCAAAATCCTTTCCAAAGAGGTATCACCAGGGGGGGGTTTCAATTTAAGAAAAGTGAGTGGGCGTGGTCTGTGCTAACATGGCAGGGGGGATCAAGTCATTGAATACATAAATAACGTTCCCCCTTGAAACCCTCGAACTGTTTTTGGAATTAGGTAAATATCTCTATTGGTTCTCCAGATATCTAAAGTGGACTGTTTTGTCACCCTGTATATATAAGGTACTGTCGGGGTATATGCCCAGGTTAAGGAAAATGTCCATTTAAAAATAAAAAGAAAACAAAATGCACCCAAACTTGATGGTATTCCAATATTTAAACGTCATTTTATTAAACTTTAACAAAAAAAAAAGATTTCCTACAACAATAATGATTTATTTAATTTTTTTTAAATATGTACAAATGAGCATATAACCAACCCGTGCTGGTAATATGCCCATTGGTATCGTTAAATAATTCGTTTTCACTAAAAACTTAACTAAACTTCAAGACTAATAATAAGTAACTTATGTAACAAAAATAACCTAAATTAAAATAACTTAAGTTTAAAAAATAACTTATTGGCAAACGGGACAAACAAACTTTGATGTGTGATCTTTTGGCAGTGCTACACACTCCTCCTGGACATATTATAAGACAGACAATGCATAGTCGCATACCCGTAAACATATCTGCTTCACATATTTTACATAACCATTCGCCTGCTTTTGCTACTAAATAGGTGTTGTGTATTATTTTCCTTGCAACAATTAAAAACCGAGAGTTTTAAAATTATTGTGGTCAATGAATAGCCCACGTTGAACAAACTTATTACCCTCTGGACTAAATATTTTTCTGTCAAGGTATTGTTTTAATGTTCTCCTAGGAATATTAAATCTTTTGAATACTGCATCCAAGGCATTATCCAGTTCTAGTTGACTCGACTGACTTCTTATTTTACGACTATTCAAATGTGAAATCTAAACATTCATGGCGGGTAATTTGCCCATAGGTGCAAATTACCAGAACTTGGGGTGAGCATATTAGCAAATTGGGGTTGTGACACTATTTTGTAAAACACGTCTACAGATTTAGAGCTTTGAATGATTTTTTTAAATTAGAACACAGACAAATTGCCAACATTTAACGAAAATCTAAAATATTAAAAAATGAAATAATTGTAATGTACAACGCTGTCAATTTTTACCGTATTTTATATCAAAGAGCAAATTAAATATTTGACTAAATTTTCTTCAAGCGCCATCGCTCAACTAAGCGAAAATGCGCTAAAAAAATCAACGTGGGCGTATAACCAACCTGGGCATATTTCCCAGCGGCACCTTATGGAAAAAAATCTCATCTAAAGGCGCAACGTCTTGATCCACGAATAAATTAGAGTCAAAGCAAACTTGACTTAAGCGACATTGGATTCTTTGGCCAATAGAAATGTTATTATTACTTTGAGACTTAAGGTCATAATAAATTAAATTTCATTTAATTATTGTTGTTCTCGTTCTAGAATAAACTATTCTTAATTCTTAAATGCTTGTTAATTTGAATCTTTTTTTAAAAATTATCTTTACAGCAATACAATATTATTAAATTAATATTGGTGTTACCATATTTTTGAATATATTTATTGGATCATTTTTTCCGTATAGAAACTACTCCTGTCGCGCACGAGCGGCAACCTATCATACTCTAAATATAAAATAAATAATTAACAAGTGCTAATTGAGGTGAACGAGGTGTGTAATCACTATAATGTTTTAAGAATAATTTAAGAATATAAATCTCTCGAAAAATCTAATTAAAACTTTTAAACGATATTATTGTTTATTAACCGACGCGACGACTAAACTTTTCTGAATTTATACAGAAAATTACGTACAAAGCCCTTTCGCATAAATCCCATTCTGGCTTGTTATCGCAGGAACTGAACAGCCATCCGTAGCAAGAAAGGCGTATCTACAATTTAAAATTTTGCAAATTTATTAAATATTATTATTCACAAGGAACAACATATTTTCCATCCTTTACCAACACTCTTTGAATTCGTGTGGCTCCTTGTTAGGTGTTTAGTATTTTACATTACCCGCGTAGAGGCATGGACACTGACTGATCCCACGTGCAAAAAATAACACTCTTATGCATTGTGAAACTTTTTGTTGCTCTCAGAATTTTTTTCGAGTTTTTTGTGTCTGCTGTGATGTACTGAATTCTAATATGCACTCGGTTTCGCCCTATCACGCACAAGTTTTTAGAGAAGGAAGAATATAAAATATGAGAATCCCAATTTATAAGCAATAAAGTGGTGAATTTTTAAATATTAGAGACTTATCGGTACATAAAGTCGGCATAGCCTGACTCTGCACTATTTCTGACAGTTCCGCACGAAGGCTGAAAGGTCATCTAAACATGCTCATATTGTGCCATTCTCAAAGTTGACAAATTAAAGTTAATGCCGTCCTTTATTAAAGGCAGGCACAAACATTATGAAAGTCGACATTATTTTAAAAGCAAAGAGGACATATTTAGACAACAACAATGTCAGAATCCCTTTAAACTTAATGCGGAATTGTCAAAAATAGTGTCGTCTTTATTAAAAACAGGCTATGCCGACTTTATGTACCGCTAAGTCCTTATTAAACAAAAACAAAACCACTTTTGTTTACAAAATATACAGATATTGTATCGAAAAAAGGATAAATACAATCAAATAATTTATTTGGTTTTCTTTTTTCGCTTGTATTGGCCAGGATCAGTTTCACGTTTAAGGGTCAAACTGTAGTCCGCTAGCATACCCAGCTAACACCGTTAAGTAAATATTACGTAAAAGTTACAACACATGATTACTTTCTTAAATAAATTCTAGGTAAATTGGAAGTCACAACAAGGTAAAAAGTAACTTCCATGTTCTGCATAATGCCATGTACAAAGTTCCCTACTTTTTACGTAAATAATAGCTAATTAAAATAAAGTAAATAATACATGGCAACAATAAATTGGAAATCGACAGATATCGATTAACTATTAACTAGAAAGTAAATCGAAAGGTAAAATTGGGGCAAATTTTTTTACATAAGATTTATATCTCTTACAAGTAACATCCAGGTAAACTTGACGTCACGTAAATAACGTAGTTACTCTTTATGTAACTATACTATATCAATTTATAACATTATATAATATTATATATTATATATTATATATTATATATTATATATTATATATTATATATTATAACATATTACGTGGTAAAAAGTAACTTCCATGTTCTGCATAATGCCATGTCTTATTACGTAAATATAATGTAATAAAAGAAACATAAGTTATGTTATGTAAATATTACGTAAATTTTATGAAAACTTTTTATGAAAATTTTTTGACTTTACATTTACGTAAATACAATGTTAATGTAACAGATGTGTTTGCTGAAATATTTGGAGTCCATTGTCCACTGAACCGCTTCTGCATCTCAGCAATTTGACTTTTTACTACCTATATAGGGAGTTGTTACAGAAATTTTCTCTTTTCGCAAAAATTTAGTCTCAAAATTTTCCTCCTTAAAAAGTTCTCGTATTTGAGGCACAACAAACATTCCTTCTTTAAGCTTTGCTTCACTTATACCGGGGAATTTCCATCTCAAAGAAAGGAATGCATTTCCTTCTCTATCTAATCTTTAGATACAGGAGTCCTTCAATAAGGCTCAAAGAAGAAGCCTTACATTATGATGCAAATTTCAAGTGACATAATCATAAGTTGCGTGTTTTTTCGCAACGTTGCGTTGGCGTGGAATCAAGATTTGTTCACAAGCGACTTCACACACAAGTGCCTTTTTACTCGGTGACGTTCATTGTTGCGACATTTTAATCTTCGATAGTTTGATATTTTGACGATGTTTTTAAATGATTTTTTCGTAAATATTTAGTGGAAACTGGCGGAACTGGCTTAATTTTTAGGCAAGAATAATTAGATTTTTTTAATATTACTATTTTCCGCTATTTCTCTTTAATTTTGGGTAAAAAACGGACAGATATCTTTTTTTTCACCCGTGATCATCGAAAAAAGTTTTTTTGCATCGGTAACCAAAAAAGCCATGCTTTAGTTATCTGCAGACAGTTACTAAAATCATGTTTTTGATGAGGGTATAAAAAAAAAAGTTTTTTGCATCGGTAACCAAAAAAGCCATACTTTAGTTATCTGCAAACAGTTACTAAAATAATGTTTTTGAGAAAGGTATAAAAAACGTATTTTTTCATTTCACCATATTTGCAACGTTTGGTGTTGTGGGTGGAATGACTTCAAAATTTCAACCGCAACGTACCGCAAAAAACGCAACCAACCTTACCCGAAACCTTACCCAATTTGGTCCCAAAGTGTTCTCGCTTTTTAATTTCCACAATCTAGCAACCGTAGTGTTTAGCTTTACAAATCCTGTTAAAGAGACAGTTCACCAAAATGACAAGTTAGTCTTTATCAATGGCAAAACAAGCTTTACAATGAATGGAGATGAAACCCCGTTAATGAGATATAGGCATGTTTGTACCAAGTGCAGTGCTCACTTCATTCATGCCATATTTCATTTTTTATTGAATCTCTCTGTAGATGTTTTGTCAAAAATATAGCCTAAATACTGAGATTGACTATTTTACAGTGTTCGTAATATTTCAAAAATCTGATATTCCTTCTTTGACACGTGGTACAAAGGTGCTTATATCTCATTAACGGGGATTAATAGAAAAAATCGAAGACCACCATTCATGGTAAAGGTGGTTTTGTCATCCTGAATGAAGCCTAACTTGTGATTCTGGTAATCTGCCCCTTTAAGTTAACTAAATTATCTCCCCCAAAAATGTTAACGATTTTTTAAAGAATATTTGTCAAAAAATTCGAAATCGCACATACACCCGCCATATATTTGTATATGTTGACAAAGGTGCAGATTTAACTAACTGTGACCTCGACGGTAACTAACCTGTAGTCATGCACCTTTTAAATCTCAACGGAATTAATTACTTATGTGTGTACGGCTGTGAAAAACTTACCTAAATGAAAGACAGTACCCAAGAGAGACGAAGGAGGGCTTAATAAATCAACGTATAGGTCTGGAGTTACTTAACTTAAGTCGTCCTTAATCCTTATTCGCCAAAATTAGTTATTTTCATGCATACAGATGTTTTCACCTAGTTTTGAAAAAATAAAGATCTGCTTAAAATTACTTTTTCGTTTAAACATTAAATGATGTTCCAGATTTTTTAGACACCAGAGGCCTACAACGCACAAAACCGTTTTCCTATAAAAATAAGTGAAACTCAATTCAAAATCTCATTATTTGTAAAAATTGTAAATGAAAATGTAAATTACAAATAGGTCTGTCATATTGAGATATGAATATCAACCAAAATAATTTAAAAATTGTATAAAAAACTATAATGAATTGATGCTGGAAAATCATAAGTGATTACGAAAATTTCGGTATATTTGACTCTATTTGATTACGTGTTAAATGTACAATAAATTATTTTGGTTGATATGCATATCTCAATATGACAGACCTATTTGTAATTTGTAATTGTTTATTGCTCATTTTTACATTTTCGAACCATCAAAATAAATGTATCCATACTACAGTGTTGCTTCCGTGGACAACACAATAACCCAATAAATTTCAGGAATTTTTTTGTTTTTTATTTTTTATATTTTTTACTCAAAATGATCTAAAATTAATTGCGTTAAGCTGGTATAATCACTTCTAGTCCGTCAAAAAAAAGTGTAATTTTCATGTTTGTATGAAGTTAGGATGCCAAAATGTTGCTATTGTTAAAGTAAAAAAACCTACCCTAACATTTTCCATTATTTATAAATTGGCGGTAAACAAATCACTTCTGTGGACGGTAGGTGAAAATTTTCAAATCTGAAGAATTAGGTATGTAATATTAAAAATATTTTCTAGATAATAGATACTAGATTTTTGTAGTTTAACTTATGTTACCATTTTGTAGTCACTTTTGACACTTCTGTAGATATTACTTAACTTAAATAAAAAAGGAATATAAATCGTTATGTTCTTTATTTTAACTTTTTTTACACAAATAAGATTAATTTATTACATATTTAGTAATTTGACCCTACATATTTTCTATTTTATTTTAATTATTTAGTCAAAAGTCACTTCCGTCGTTCAAAATGTGTTTTCCGTGACCTCCTGAATTCTTCTTTATGGTAAAAAACCTATAAAACATTTTTACGATCTTAACCAGACATAATACATGAAAGTATACATCAAAGAATTTTATGAAAATGAAAAAGTGCAAAAAATAAAAATATTATATATTCAGAAAATGTACATTATTGAAGATTTTGAAGTTGGTACAGACTATTATATTTTTTTCAGTTTTAGAAAAAAGAAATAGATGATTTTGATAATAGTTAATTCTAGTACGCAGATATATTGCAACTTCTATTTTTGGTATGATGAAATCGTTGTCTACTGTGACCATATTTTCAAGGTTTACGAAGGGATTAGATTTTTATTTTTAGATTCAAAAGGGATCGCACACATCTAAACGTGGATTTATGCAAAAGATAACGAACGTTAGATTGGAGTATCGGCAACTCTAGAACTTCAGATACTCATGAAGATAATTATATCTGGCTTCTTAGGAGGAGGAGCTTCTTTTTTATGTATTACATCACAAAAAATTCTTGACATAATAATGTAATAACTCTTTACCATAAATATAGCAGCAGCATCATTATTCGATCCATTCAAAGATATAAAATAATTAGATGTCTGTCTGTCTGTTTCGGAAATTAGAGATATCGTCTTCGTTGGCGCTTCATTTCTCATCTAAACTCGTAATTAAACTTGGAATTAAAGGCTCGACGTTAATGGAGAGCTTAGAGTCGACTTAAATATCAGCCAAAATTGTGATTTTGTTAATTTACGTTACGAATAACGGTACGTATATTTTATGGTTTTTGTGACAACTAAACTTACTTTTATTTGATTTTTTTACTTAATTCTTTGCTTGAAACTTTTTCGTTTATGGTAGGGCATTCTGATGAGTTTCAAAAACACACTTTTTAGAAAACTCTGGTCCTTTAGCTCAGTAAGGGGAAAGTTAAAAAAAAACAAAAACTAGGCACTTTTTGCAAAAGTTTTGCGAGTACTTATTAAAATGCATAAAGACATTACTCGTTTTAACTACCGCATGCATAGTTTGCAGTGATGTATGCAGAAATTGCCTCTGAGGGGAATTTTGATTTCCGGGGGTGAAATGAATAAAAACATAGTCTCAGAATAACCATCTTATTCTCAATTTTTATTGAAAATTCACTCTTAAGAAGTCAATATTCAATGACTAAGGAGGAGGCAGGGGAAGGGGGGGTTAAGCCCCTTTTTCTTACGTACGCCCAAAAACATTCAACTACAATAAACCCATCAAGTCGTTCATAAATCGCTTTGATATGCGATCGGTCGTTAGATTTAGGGAAAACCAATTTTCCTCCCCACTGGCAACGATGTATCAGGCAATACCAAGCATGCTCTATCCACGGTCTACATTATTTTTGTCATAGGTAGCTGCATGTATGCATTTTTTTACTGAAGGCTCATCATTAAATAATGAAAAAACAAGGCAATTGCAATCAGATTTATTGCATATAGTCTTTCCTTCTAAATAACAAAATAATCACTCTCCCAAAAAAGCCTGGCAAAAAACAAGTAAAATATAAAATAGCTTCCAAAACAGGAAAAATAACAACTACATAACCTAACTTCTGAACTACGAACACGAACTAACTCTTACTCATCCGATGAGTTTCTTGACGGAATCGATTATCAACTAACGATCTTAATTTCTATTTGGTGAAAGATCAACGCATGCAGTCCAAAAATAAATTATATTTATTTATACGCAAAGAGTTATAATAAAAGATACAAGCAAAAAATAGGTCTTGAATTAATCATTTAAACAAAAAAAAAAAAGAAAAATCCGAAAAGTCAAGCCTTGAGACAATGTTTAAATGGCGGCCAAAAATCGCTATTCTAGGGACCCTGTGCTCTATCCACCTTATGTTTACCAGGTCGATTCTACTAAAGCGGCAACTCCGACGACAAGTAATGAATGAGGCAGCGTAGCACACGGTTATATAGTGACCCGCTACAAGTGCGAGGTTGTCACATTGTTAAGATTTTATTCCCAATAAATAAAATAAAAAGACTTAAAAAAACATCTTTTAAAATGATGTAATTATTGTATTCTCGGTTTTCAATAGTATTATTATTATTATTATTATTAGTACTTTTTTATTATGTACATTTTTTTAAATGACAATTTATTAATTTATTTATTGCCATTTTTACAATCAATATAATTTAAATTTAATAATATCTATAAGTATTTACTTAATGCATGTTGTACCCAATTGTTTATAATGTTTTTTTTTATTCCCTGTAATGAACTACTTAAGTTGGTTGGGAATAAATACTTATTGTTTCCAGAAGAAAATATATATTGGAAAATTAAAGTAATTATTTTTTTGGTGAAAATATCAGTTATTTATTGACATTATGTACCATATCATGTTGAACTTGTGTTTAAAAAAAACGGGAGATTACGTACCCAAATGACAAATACGTGTCCCCTTTTTTATGAACAGATATGTACCTACACATTTTGAATTATTTATTGAATTCAAATTGTGAAGATTTGTGGATATGTGAATAATAATCAAGGCGCCTATACTCACAGGTGAGCCCAACATTTACAATATGGCGTCGTGACGTCACGTGGTTACCCATATATTTTCTTCTGGAAACAATAAGTATTTATTCCCAACCAACTTAAGTAGTTCATTACAGGGAATAAAAAAAACATTATAAACAATTGGGTACAACATGCAAGTAAATACTTATAGATATTATTAAATTTAAATTATATCGATTGTAAAAATGGCATTAAATAAATTAATAAATTGTCATTTAAAAAAATGTACATAATACCCATATCCAGTTTTTTTTTCAGTTTGGTATTTTTTCTTTGCTTTGAATACTTTTTTGCAAAAATAGAACATTTTTTTTTCACAATAACCTATTTAATTAAAATAGGTTCTCACTGCTTAATAAGCTTTTGCAATTTTTATATACAAATCTTAACAAAACTAACAAAAATAAAAAAAAAATGTTAATAAAAAAAAGCATCTATAGTACCCAGGTGACGATGATGTTTCAATATGACGGCCAGTCAAATGTTGGGCTCACCTGTGAGTATAGGCGCCTTGAATACAAATAAGGCGTTTCTCCATGTTTTAAAAAGCAAACCAGAGAATTTGCATAATTGCAGGTAAATCAGGAAAAAGTGATAAAAATAAAAAACATTAGCTTGAGGAATACAACCTGGCATCATCGCCAAATTGTTTACCTTCTGTCTGATCGCAACTGTGGTAAACTTTTTTTAGTTCTACCTTTATGCGTACGCCACTTTAGACACATTAAAGGGGTAGACCAGTGAACAACGTCCTTAGCCTGCAGAACAGAGATCGCAGGATCGGATCTCGGCAAGTACACATTGCTTCACACAACACCGAATGTGATTCGAGACGACGACGGGCGCCCCCACTTCTCAGCAGCTCCGCAGTTGACGTTGTGCATAGAATAACAACAAAACGAGATAGAAGTAGGCGGCAAGGTTGACACTGCACCGAAAACTTTGCGGGACTCAAAGGTGGAGGGCCGAGGACCCCACCAAACTGGGTAGAGGAGACTAGCCAGTGACCCAAAAAGGACGACCTGGACTTCTCCGAGATCGGGACTCCATGGGACGCGGCTGGACTCCGACAGATTTGGTAGCGGGAGTCGACAGAGGGTGACTTAGAAGAGGCGGTAGCACTTTCGGGTAGCAGGACCCCTCGACCTCGACCAGCGAAACCGGGACCTCGATTTTCGGGTCAACCTATATGACTGCGGCCTGCTGGGAAGAAAAGTCTACCGTCAACCAAGTTCTGCTGGGACGATAGCGATGTTAGATAGATGCAAATCTAACATGTAGCAGGACCACCCTTCGGAGGGGGTGTAAAGCCGGCGGTCCACTGCGTATACTTGCTGCGCAGTCTTAAGACCCCTGCCCTCGACAAAGAGGTGTCAGGCAAAAATTAAGTCCTCTTAGAGAAAGAAAACTTGAATCCTAAGGGGCACGTGCATCAGTGCACGGGGGGTATGGCAAAAAGGGTCCATTATGGGGCCTAATTTCCAGGCTACGGCCGCCCATCTACTACTACTACTACTACTACTACTACTACTACTCCTACTACTACTCCTACTACTACTCCTACTACTACTCCTACTCCTACTCCTACTACTCCTATACTCCTCCCACTCCTCCTACTCCTTCTACTCCTCTTACTCCTCCTACTCCTCCTCAACCTATATGACGGCTACTACTATTACTACTACTACTACTACTACCTACTTGCTAGTTGCACAAATAATGTCAAAGAAAAAAAAAATTGTTTTAAGTGTCCTAAAAGCTCCCTAATAATCGCTTCTCGAATCCTTCCTTTCGAGACTAAAATTTATGATTATTATTATCCGAAATGGGACAAAGTTTTATTATTATTGTCGGGTTGTATTTATCGGATTAATTTGTACTGTAATCTAATATTTAATTAAAATAAGATGGACTTATCGGTACAGAAAGTCTGCATAGCCTGACTTTAATAAATTCGACATTATTTTTGACAGTTCCGCACGCAACTACACAGTGGTTTTGTGTGAGGTACAGGTACTATAAAACTGAGTCGAAAAAATAATTGCACTTTTTGAATAAGTACTCTTCCATGTCCACAAAACCGTATTTTTTAGAATCGCAGTTCAAACTGCTTTTGAAATTTTGCACAAATTTTTTGCAAGAAAAAATATATTCAACCAATTTTGACAAAATTTTAATATGTGATTAGGGTGGCAAAAATACACATTTTCTTATTTGCGATAGATTTTTCAATATGTACATAATGTTTTAGAAATCGTGATCAAAATTTGAAAAACGGGATTTAAAAAAAACGTATTTTGACGTTTTTAGTTATTGAGTTATAATAATTGTTGAGCATGTTATCAGGCAGGTTTTTCGTTTTAGCAAGCGACATGATATTTGTACAGGATATCTCAAAATATCAATAAAAATTTATCTCAATTAAAAACACTTTTTGGGCTACCCTGTATATATATATGATGTTACTTACTTAAAAAACCGTCTTTCAAACTTTGATTACGATTTCTAGCTTCCCTTGCACATATTAAAAGGTCTATCGCGAACACAAAATTGTCAATTTATGTCACCATAAAGTTTAGTCACTTACTTTATGATGTCACGCTAATAATATATTAAAATTTAATCAAAATCGGCTGAAAATATTCTTTGTTACAAAACTGTGTGCAAAATTTCATAAACAACTTCAGCGGGGATATTAATAAATACGTTTTTGTGGTCATCGAATAGTTCTTATTCAAGAAGTGCAATTATTACAAGCTTTTATTTAACTTGTAAATATATTATTGTAAATATATATATATCAATATATATTAATGTAAATATGTATGTTTGTTCGGGTAGAATCTTGCAACTTAATTTTGACCAACTTTCTGACATCCGATCGGCTTCAAATTTGGCCTGCTTATATAATTGCGGTGACAATACAAGAATATAGTCTAATGAAATTGACAGATCCCCCCTACACGAAGGGGGTGGAAGGGGGTACAGTTGAAGTAATTCCGATTTCGTTGAAATTTGGTGTGTTAGGGCACTTGGGGACGAAGATAACGAATTTGTAAGATGGACGATTTTTGGTCATCTTTTGCTAACCAATTTTAACTAACTTATACACATCCGATTGCCTACAAATTTGGCATGCATTTATAGTTCCGGTGACAATACAACAATATGTCATTATTAGGCACCCCTCCCCCCCTACGATTGGTATAATAAATCTAAGTATTTCCCATTTAATGGTCGAATTTTTCCATACATTAAGGGCAATATAAAATAAGTAAGATTTTGCTATTTTGGTCTGGGAAACATTTTTGCTGTTCCCCAGTGTATTCAATCATTATTATCTTTAACACACACTTCCTTTTGTTTGTATTATAACTGTTTATGTTGTAGGGCATGGGTAAACACTCTTAGGTCAGTTATGATGTGAGCCAAGCAAAATGCAATAAAGCTAGTTTTTGGCAATTTTTTTAGGAAAGCGGAAGAGACTAAAGTAGTCATGTTAACTCTTACAGCAAGTAAAATGAAGAAGCATTGTCAAAGCATACAGTTGGGAGTTTGGACGTTAAGTTGGTCATGACACGTACGAGGTGACCTTAATTAAGCTACACTTAGAAGAAACTCAATTTGAATATTGTGAAAATTATTTACTAATTAATCAAAAAATTTTGTACTCGACGGACCACAGAGTTATTCCTACTTAAAAGAAGGGTGTGGCTTGGCGCCAAGCTACACCCCCGCCCTGCTTAGGAGATAGATTCGATAAAAGTTGTCATGATTTTTTTTGTTTGATATGGGCTTTGTGGCTAAGGTGCACCCCCCTTCTTTTTAGGAAAGAGTTTCAGCGAAAGGTAACTATGTATGTATTAATTTATTTCTCTTTTAAAAAATGTCCTACTCCCAAGATAACTTGATTTTTTTTGGTTGGCACAAGGTTTTGGATTCAAAACGATGCACTAAAATCCCAAAACACGTCGATTTTGTTTGCAGGGGCGACACATTTTGGATATTTTCGATTTTTTTTAGAATACTCCCCTTTAAGAGGCTTGTATTACCCCCAAAATTTAAATAATGAAAGTGGGTCAAATGACAGCTTATTTTAAAGGGCTTTTAGATGCCTTTACGAAAATATTAAATTTTGTATGAGTAAATTTTATCCTTTGTAACGGTACTATTGACAAAAATTAATTAAAAATAATAATTTAGTAATCAAAACAATTATTGTACTGGTCTATTCATCTTTGAAAATCAATTGAGTTGAGTTGTGTAACTAAAAATTGTATACACGTTTTACATAATTCGGTATAAAACATACACCACTGTGTGTAAAATATACAATAAAACGTATTTTGTTACACAATTGTAGCTGGTCACAAAAATCAGAATTTTTTTTCGGTGTAGATTTTAAAAATTTTAACTTTGAAGGAGACAAATTCCAAAAAAATTTCAATATAGCCAAAACTGCAAACTTTGCAAACAAAATCGACGTGATTTGGGAGTTTTTAAAAGTTTCCAAAAGTTTCCAAGAAAATATATCAAATATCAATAAGTGGATTTAAACAAAATCGACGTGATTTGGGAGTTTTTAAAAGTTTCCAAAAGTTTCCAAGAAAATATATCAAATATCAATAAGTGGATTTAATGCGTTTTGCTGGTTATTCCTTATGGTTGTTTGTTTTGATTAATATTTTGGTCACAACATAGAATGTGTGCATGGTGAGATGAATACGAAATCATATGTTTTGGGTTAGTTGCTATTACATGAATGATCTCTTGTATCATCAGAAATTTAATTTAATGTACTAAAATCAAGAACTATGATAAAAGCAAAGAAAACAATACTGCAATCACCACAGGGGTCAATATTCCATGTTACGTTAATTCATATGTCTAAAAAACATCATTTAATTTTTTTATGAAAACTTCTAGTATGAGCGGACTAAGTTTTTTGCAAAAACTCGAATCTATTTCCGACTGTTAAAATACATTATTTCTCACTTTTTTATTTATTTGTGCTGTCTGCGTTTTTCGCCGTTAAACTTTTTTAATTTCCTTACTACGAGGTATTGCTTCCGGAATAAAAATAATAAATCCAAATAATCTGGATCGCTCTCTCGCGTTGGGATTTCCACGGATTAAACTTGGCAACATCGCTGGTGTGGCTTGCCAAATCAGGGTTATGGAAAACCGTCTGGAGTGAGTAAATCAAGCAAAAATAGTATTTTTGTTTATCGTAGGATAAGAGACATGATTGAGCATTACCTATTCATCCGAAAGTGTATTTTTACTCCGCAAAAAATTATTCTGTTACTTAGGACAACACCGTACTCAACTAAAAAGCCAGTTAACTCATTTCTGTTTTAGTATCCTTTGGCCTACTATCGTGCCAAATTGACACCTTACTGACAGAAAGTCTGTTTTACCTGTCAATTTGGTTATAAAAATTGTAACCACAGTAGGTTAAAGGGCACTGGGACGGTAGGAATTAACTGGCTTTAGAATTAGGCATATTTTTGGAATGACCACTCTTCCGGCCACATAAAATGTGTGCAGGAGAAGTTAGCTGCAGGTATGTTGAATCTGAGTTTTGCTAATTGCGTTGCTTATTGTAACTGACTTTGACGGAGACTAGTCACACTGTACTAAAAGACTGATATGCTAAATTATTCAACATACTATTATAAAAACTTATTCTTAAAGTTCATAATGGATGAAACAAGACCACAATTGTGCGAATAAGAAAAGGTATCAAGAAGAAGGAACTATTTGGCGAAGGGAAGGCAATAACTTAAGAGTGAATTTGAATCCTAAAAACAGTTCGTTTAGTTAGCGGAGGCTTCTGGTATCCCCTACAGACCATTCGCGTGGTTTTTCTAAAAAATATATATATCTTCTTTTTATTTAGTTTTTTTAAATAATCGATAATTTTTACCGGGAATTAAACATTTTTAGGATACGTAAAATTATGTAAAACTTAAAATTATACAAAATCACGTGAATGGCTCCGGGATAATGCTTTAAACTTCCACCGTACAAAATACAAATTTGATTTAGTTTTTGAGATATAATTGGAAGAATGCATTTTTTATTCAAATTCACCCTTCATCATAGTTAGCGCACCTCCACAGGATAGTAATCTAAGTCTTTGCAGACAACCAAAAATGTTCAAAATCAAAAAAAAAAATTGTTTCAATCTTTTAAAATTTGATCAAAATTCTCCAACATGGGTACAATAGGTAATTCGGGGAATAGAAAAAGAATGTTTAAAAAAATTTGTCAGTTACAATTTACATTTTTGATAATTTATTTTTAAACCGATTTCAAAGCAGTCTTGAAAAACTGTAGAAGAGTCACCGTCTAGTGTTCCGTCATCAAGATACGGAAGATTTATTTCGGGTTTTAAATTTTTTTAAATTGGTTGTAATACTAGAAACAAAACAAAGCGGGTAAAGGATCGCCTTACTGGACTCCTCTATGAGAGTGTAGATAGGTGTTTTTCTTGAAACAATGAAAAATAAAGTTGTGAAATTCTGGAATGTATTGTTTAGATCTAGAAAGAATTGTTTGTCTGTCTATCATGTTCAATGCGTTAAATAAATCGATTTTTAAAAGAACTTTGAATTATATTAGAAAGAAAGATAGCAACGGGCCGTATGGGCACATCCTCTCTTGGTACCGAAAACCAACTGACATGGACTGAAAAAAGAACCTAGATTTCATATATTGAACTGCAATTAAGCAATTACAGCAATAGAAAGCCCCAAAGAAAATGGGTGCTACCTTAATCAGAAACGGAACCATTTAAAATCAGAGCAAAAAAATGTAAGTGTTGAGGGCTCAGTAAATCAAGAACACCCGCGGACCCCGAAATTAAAACACGAATACAATTTAACCTATTATAATTTTCCCGAACCTTAAAATATCAGAAATGTAAAAGCGTCGAAAATAAAAATAATATGCCCGATCCTTAAATGAACAGAACCACAATCCATCCGAATCGCTATTGGGCCTGAGTCAAATTTAAATCTCTAGAGCGCCGTAGACCCTGGATTGCGGCGTTGAAAAGTTTCTCTATTTGATAGATGACACGGGGATTTTTTTTATTTAGGCTATAGTTTCTCCCCAGATTTTAAGTAAAAAAAAAAAGGACAACGGGCAACGCTTTGTTCTTTTTTAATCTTTTGCCAGAGTGCACAGGGGTGCAGGGGTGATCATTTTTAAATGGATTGGGATGGATTTTTCAAAATTGTCAATTGTTTTTTCTTCAAAATAAAAGCTCTGTTGCTCTCATCTATCCCAAAGGCCTCAAAATAATTGCGGTTTAGAACAAACCCGATTTACAAAAAAAATAGAGAAATACTCACAATTTCCTCTGGATTACATTTTTTATATTTCCTTGCTTTAGCGAAAATAAAAACTAACTTTCCTTTTTTCTAAGAGCCTGTGCACTCCGGAAAAGAAAACCGATCAATCAATCACATTGAATAGGGCAGTCTTAATGCCCAGCTGATTTACGTCAATCAGAATCAATATGGCATCTGGAGTACAAGCAAAGGTTTTGTCCATATAACTTTGTGTTTGTTTTTTTTTTCGCTTTTTTTCGTTTTTTTTTTGTAAAATCGAAAAGTTTTTTGTGAGTTTTCATTAACAGAGACCTTTAGTGCCTATTAGAATATGTTTTTTCTTCAAGAACTGAAAAGTTTCTTCGATTTAGCGACGTTTGTTGTTGAGACCTTCTGTGCTTTTTTACACGATTTTCTAATAAACTTGATTGATTATTATAATGAATTAAGTACGTCAGGACCCTAAAAGACACTGATTTAAGTTTTGACCCTGCGAGTTTTCCCCCAGTTTCTAACATGGTCATTGTAACATATCTTATGCTTAAATACATTCAAGTATTTTGAGGCTGGGTTCGTGACTGGTTGAAGAACACATATTTTTATATATATGGCAAAGGTGAGCAATTTTTACTCGAACTTTTTCTCCTGATTTGTACTGAGAAGTTTGGCTTAAAGGTGCAGTTCCGCAAAATAACAAGTAGGGCTTAATTAATTATACAAAAAAATATATGGCAAATCCTCATTTTCCTCTACGAAGCTTATTTGTTATTAAAATCGTGTTTATCTTTTGCCAACTTAAGTTACTTAAGTTCCTAGTTGGTCAACAAGAAAAAATGCTAAAGTTGGTGAAAGATAAAAATGCGAGTAATGTCCAACTTTTGCCAATCAAACTTTTGCCAAATGTTATAATTGCAAACTTTTTCCAACTTAAGCCGAACTTCTCAGTATAAGTCAAGCTTTAATAATATCAATCTGTTCATGACATTTTATTTTACCTTACCCCTATCCCTTAAAGTCCTTTCTGTTTCTCTTTTTTTTTTGCCTTATTTTTATTGTTAGTCCTAGTATTTTTATTTTTTTTTATGTGAAATATTTTGTCAATTTCTATTTTTTTGTAATTTTATGTTTTTTAGTAATTGAAATCTCTCTACCTGCTTTCATGCTAACCCTGCTTTGTAATTGAGCTTGTACAGTCAGGGAGTTATTAATTTACTGATTTAGTTTGGGTTCACAGTGTTTTGACAGTTTTTGTGTAGAAAAACTGTCAAAACACGTATCCGCAATTATGACGGTGTCGTCAGCATATCTCAAATTGTTAACTTTTATGCCGTTTATAGTTAGACCCTCCTCGCAGTTGTGAAGTGCATTCTCGACGATTTTATTACTATAGATATTAAATAGCAGCGGAGACAATATGCAGCCTTGGCGAACACCCCTTTTTATTCGGACTTCTCCGGACAGTTGACCATCAACTTTTATTTGAGCTGTCTGGCTCCAGTATAGGTTGGCAAGTATTTTTAGATCTCGGTCATCTAGACCAACTTCTTTAAGAAATTCCATAAGCTTTTCGTGCTGGAGTCGGTCGAAGGCCTTCTCATAATCTATATAACAAGCATATACTAGCACTGACACATCTCTAGACCGTTGAACCAATACTTGAATTCCAAATAACGCCTCTCTTGTCCCGAAGCCTCCACGAAATCCGAACTGCGTATCGCCCATATTTTTTAAAATAATATATAAATATTTATAAATAAAAATTTTAGCATATGGTTCATTAGGCTAATTAGACGGTAATCACTACACTTCTTTGCTGATTTTAGCCAATCAGCTGGGATTTTACCACTGCGATAAATCAGATTAAAAAGTTTGACAAGAATATTCAGCGACTCTTCGTTTTTGATAAGTTTTAAAACTTCCGTGTATACTTCGTCTTGCCCTACTGTTTTTCTGTTTTTAGCTAAAGATATTGCATACTGTACTTCTTCCGGTGTTATATCTAAGCCTTGACTTGAGAATTCTTCTGGATGTTCGGGCCGATCATCGCTAAAGAGATTTTCTATGTAGTTACACCATTCTTTTAGTTTTTCTTCGATATCATGTAAGATTTTTCCTTCACTGTCAACAAGGATTCCTGTTTGTCTCTTATTAACTAAACCGGCCGCTTCCTTTATACGTTTGTGTATATTAAAAGTGTCATATTTAGCATCCAGATCTTCTATTTCTTGACATTGTTGTGTTAGCCATTCTTGTTTTACTGAATTGATTTTGTTTTTTTTATTTCTCTATGAATTTCTTTGTACTGAGCGGTGCCTTTTTTATTGCGCCTTTTATCCAAACTTTCTTTTTTTTTCCTTGGTTCACCCTTGCATAGGCGTGCTATGCTTTCAACTATGGCGTTTTTGACATCTGTCCAGACCATTTCTACATCTTGTTTTCTTGTTGCTTGTTTTTTTTTGTTCAGTTCACCTCTTAGTTCAGAAGCAGCTGAACTGGTATCTTGAAGTTTGTCAATCCTGAGTCTGGGTTTGTTATAGTGCAAAGGATAGATTTTAGAATCTCAGCTTCAAAAACACACGGATACTTGAGTACTAACAAAACAGGTCAGTTAAGCTTGATTTATACTGGCCGACCGCCGTCTGCGTCTGCGTTCGCGTCTGCGCTGGGAAACATCAATATATTGCCGTCGTTGCGTCGACCCGCCGCCAGCTGCCGCCCGAGATGAGCCAAGTTTATCTTTTTCCGTTTGCCGTCCGTTTGTTTTGTTTGTCAGAATTCTAACCTAACTTACCCAACTTATTTTGATTGTTTTCTTTTTGTGAACTAAATTTTTAATTTTTTAATTTTTAAAATGAGTGAAACAGAAGAAAACCAGCCGAGTGAGGTGTATGAAGAAGTAATACTCGAGAAAATATTAACAAAAACGATGTTTTTGAGGTTAAACCAACGCGCCGACGCGTCGGCAGTATAAATTCCTGCCATGAACGGTAGACGGCGGGCGGCGGCGGCGACGGCAACGGTAGGCGGCGCCAGTATAAATCACCAGTAAAGCTCCATTTAGAGGTTGGAAAGACTCCTGCTAGTCGTTGACGCTCCTGTTTAAAATAGAATACGATTATTTCGTCTAGCACCAGTGGCCGATTTTTAAATCTGCATGCTTTTAAGTTAACCTGTTGTCGGTATCAGCTAGCGAGAGTGTTTCCAATTCAATTATAAATGCACCTGTAAATGCAACCTTAAACATTACACCCAGTTACTTTAATACGTAATTGGGTAGCGTATTTTTAGCAGGTAATTCTGCAATAAATGGTTTTCTTTTATTTTAGTATTTTACTTAGTTTTTTAGCGGCACAGAACGCGAAAAGTTAAAATAGATAACCTAACCTCAAATTTTTGACCCGGTGCTAAAAAATATCTGGTGTTCCACTGTGGATAAACATAAATAAAGTCTCCGCGTTGCCATGGAAAACAAATTCAATGACGTAAAATTTTGCAAAAAAATCGAAAAGGTCGACATAGTTAAATTGATTTTCCGTACAGTGTTCCTAAAAACAATTCCCCAGATTGTAACTACGATCTTAAACGATTGTATTTACACACAGTTTCTGGGTATCTTACTGTCTATCAAATTTTGCGATTAATTTTTTGCTACACTTCCCGTGACCCGATTTTAATATTACGAAAAAATTTGGGGGTAGGGGAAGGTTTAGGGATGTAAACGGGGTAAATTAATACAATATCACAACTTACTTCGACTCTTCCCTGCCGTAAGCCTGGCAACGTAGCAATTGAATTCGTGTCTATCGGTTCAAATCATTTTCTGACAGATTGGGGTTCTTGAATTTTGTGTTTCGGCATTATGTTTCTATTAAATTATTTTCGTTAAAAATATTTTCTGACATTTTGTGTTTCTATAAAAATATGTCTCGTTTAAATTTAATTCTATGCATATATTTTCTAGCGATTTGATTTTCTCGTCATTTCATTTTCGAGAAAATTTTTTTCGGACCAATTATTTTCTTTTCATTTAAATTCTGACAAATTATGTTTCTGCCAAATTTGGTTTCGGGTTTTTTATAGGGACCCACTGATTTCAAAGCTGCACTTTTATCAGTATAGGTTGGTGCAAGTCAAGCTGCCAGCAGAGGTAATATTTTGAAACTGAGATTTCGACAGTGACAGAAACGTAAAGAAAATTTTCATTTAGGTTTTTTAATAGTTTTCATAAGTAAAAACGCCTTTAAATTAATACAAAGTTAATCTAATCCTTATTTAATTATTACACATCTAAATCGTTGTGTGACATCGAGTATTAATCGAAAAAATCAATTAACAATTGACATATAATCCCAATTTTAATAGGCTCTCTCTATAGAATGTTTACTATCTAGACTGTTTTTTAAATCCATCAAAACAAAAAAATTTAAATACTTCTTTTAAATCAAAGTACGTCAAAAACTCAAGGAAAGTTGGTTTCAAATGTTTATAACCAAAAATTTCACTTAAACTTAGGACCGTTCTGTTTAGTAAAATAATTAATCCCCCTTCTCCCCCCTGTAGAACCGCCAGTGCATCAAATTATAATCAATTTAGTGAAAAGTTATTTTATACATTTACATGTCGAATCAAACCCTACAAATATTCGAAAGCTTTAGCAAAGCTCATAAATAGAGGCGCTGCGACTACTTGCAAATGTCTGATTTCTCATGAACTATAATCCGAGTATAACATTGTTATACTCTGCTATAATCTCCAAAGACAGATTTAAGCGGATATGTTCCTCTATATGCATTTCAGTTTTGATTTCGTCGTTTTGCAGCTTTGAAAATAGCAGCAGTGCTAGATAGTTATCGCCACCAAAGACTAAATTATTTAGTAACGTAAGAGTGTCGAATTTGCTTGAAAGTTTGAGACAATGATATGTTATATATACATGATAGACTGTTTCGGACTTCCATTCTCCATATTTTATTTCTACACAACGTTACGTAGTTTTATACTATGGGAAATCACTCAACCGTGAAGTTTAAGAAGTTGGGTCCGCCCAAGGAGGGGCTTCCAAATATTTGGAATTCCAACACTTGGTTTACTGAAAATACCCTGATTCTGCCCAATAAAGGAAGCTTCAGGGCATTTTCGTTTCTTCCAGTGTGACTCCTTGTGCAAAACCTTTGTTTCTCTCCACTTCATTCGATGTTGCATGCATGTTCGGAGATTCCTGATTTCGTTGTTTTACCTCTTTGGGTATTCGTCTGATGTTCCTTAAACCTAACAGATAGTAGTCTTTTTGTTTCGCCTATGTATGATTCACCACACTCACAAGGAACTTGGTAAATGCATTCCTTATTTTGTTTGTTCTCCGGTTTTCTTTTACTAAGAAGGCTTCGAATTGTATTATTAGATTTAAAAGCTGTTTTAATATTAAGGTTGTTCGCTACTCTTCTAATTTTTCCTGATACTCCTTTAATGTATTGAATTGTAAGGAATGCATTTGTCTGGTTTTGGACTTGTAATATCTGTCCTGCTTGCTGAAATTTAGAAATAGTATTTGTTATAAGTTTAACTAACCAAAAAAGCCATGCTTTAGTTATCTGCAGACACCCCTGGAGATTCAACAAGAGGTACAAAGTAGTCATCCGAGATAGGGAACTATGGCAGAGTGAAAACCTCCGCGAACAGTTCGAGGAGAACGCCGTAATTTGCTACACCGACGGGTCCAAACTGACGGAGAAGCAAATCACAGGATCGGGGGTTTACGTAGAAGACCAGGAGGTTCGAAAGAGCTACCCGCTCGGAGATCAAGCCACGGTCTTTCATGTTTATATATGGTCCGATAGCCAAACGGCCCTAAAGGCACTAAGGGCGCCCAAGATCAACAACGCCCTGGTGTAGGAATGTGCGGATGCACTAGAATCCTTGGGAGAGGGCAAACAAGTGAGACTTATGTGGGTACCGGGACATATGGGGGTGCTGGGGGGCCGGAACCACTCCTAGGAACAACCAAGAGGCAATTGCAAAGTCGACTCAATAAATGGGCCAACGATGCCATGGCGACCGCTTGGAGAGGAGGAACAGGATGCAGACAGACCAGGGACTTTGTGAAGGGCCCGGATGTAGCCAGTCAAAAATGGCTTCTGGGGAGATCACGAAGGGACGCTGGTCTGCTGACAGGAATCATAACAGGTCACAACCGACTAAGGAAGCACATGACGCGGATCGCGGTGGAAAATGACTTGACCTGCCGGGCCTGCGGGCGGGCAGAAGAGACATCTCGACATGTTATAGCGAACTGAGAGGCATACCAGAGGACGAGATACCAGGTATTCGGTTCCCCGACCCTGGATGAGGAGGACCTGCACACGCTCAAATGGGATAAAATACTGGACTTTGCAAAAACTGCTAGACCAGTGGTGCAGGCGGCGGATTAGGGGCAGGCTCGGGGTAAGGCAGAAAGTGCCCAGGGAGGCCTACTTGCCAGGCTTCGCGCCGCCCCTTCTCTACTGCTACTACTATCTGCAGAGATTTACTAAAAATCATGTTTTTGATGAAGGTATAAAAAAATAAAGTGCATAAAATAGTATATAAACCTCGTGACTAAAGTGTATTTTAATCCCTAGGTTTATAATATACTATTTGTAATGGGGTTCTTTTTTTCCATTTTTCAGTTAGCGCATATTTGGAAAGTACGAAAAAGATATTCGACCCCTAACTTTTCTTTTTTTTAAAAAAGTAACTATAAGACTATAAGCGGAGAAAAAGGCGTTTAAAGTTGAACCTCTTGAAAAACATCATGCTCTGAAATTGAAGTTTGCGCTTGGCTGCTAAATTACTTTTGACATTTTATAGTTTGACGTTCGCGCGGTCTTATTGTTGTGATCGATTGCCAACTGGATCAACACCGTGTCAACTAAAAAGCCAGTTTACTCATTATTAGTTTAGTATCCTTTGGCCTACTATCGCGGCCATCTTGACACCAAGCTGACGGAAATGCCATGTTTTACCTGTCAGTTTGGTTATAAAAGTGGCGGCAGTTGTAGGCTAAAGGGCACTGAAGCAGTAGGAGTTAACTGCCTTTTTAGTTAAGACGGTGTTGACTGCGGTAACGTAGCCAAAAATCGACTCTGGGGGGGGGTTTCATCATTTAATAAAAATCAACGGGCAAATTTTTAAAAATTAGGTTGGTGCCTATTGCATTGGCATAGCGCCGCAGGCGAAAATTCTCACAAAAAAACACAAAAAATTCTTTAAAAATTTTGGTCTCTTGGGTTTTTTGTAACATAATTTTGAAAAAGTACATTGAGTTAAATCTCAACTAAAGGTGGGTTGCGGTGGTATATATAGATTTGTTGCCAAATCATAAATGCGCCGCAGATGAAAGTTTTAAGAAAAATTATACTAAGAATGCCATTTATTGCACGTTTTGACTGCTGATGATAAAAATTCCTTAGAATTAAACTATTTTAAGACATCACA
Source organism: Oxystoma pomonae (assembly GCA_963921995.1). Lineage (NCBI taxonomy): Eukaryota > Metazoa > Arthropoda > Insecta > Coleoptera > Brentidae > Oxystoma > Oxystoma pomonae. The sequence goes on along the minus strand of OY998166.1, from coordinate 82,998,600 downwards.
CCAAACACACGTCACAAACCGGAGTAAAGGATCAAAAAAGTGGGGGAGCTAAAGCTCTTCGTGGGTCCCTTGATAATGAATAATTTATTGTAGATTGGGTTGGACCCCCTGGCCAGGCCACTAGTTGACTGGATCAACTGCTAAAATAGGTAGTAAAATAAAAAGATTCCGTTTAGAGTGTGAAAGTGTTTAAAATCTAAAAAATTATGAAGATCTTAGGGCTGATTTTACAACCAAAGGTAAAACTCCAGATTACACAATAGTAGTCTTATAATAAAAGATGACCCAGTTTACTGTTATATATCGTCAACTATTGGGAAAAAGAATCGAAATCTACTGATTTTTTTATCTATAACCTACTGCTTTCCTTAAATTCGACCTGGCAACGCTATGTAGTAGTTGTAGTTGTAGACTTTATTAAAGTCAGGCTATGCCAACTTTATGTACCGATAAGTCTCTATTATAAAGAGAGTGCATGATCTTATGTAGTGGCATGTTTAGTAATCTTTGTTCGTTACACAACCAGAGAGCCAAATGAAAATTACAGTTGCGATGTTACGAAGAAGGTCAAACGAGGTCGAAATTTTAGTCTTATTGCATTATTTTAACAAGGCGTTTAAACGCTTTAATTTGTAAGAAACAAACTTAATTAGCAAATTCATTACTTAAAAACAAGCTCTAAGTTAAAGAAGTTTTACGCGGTTTAATGCAAAAAGAGGCAATATTTAATTAAAATCATCTGACAAGTTAATAGACAAGCGCCACGCTTTAGGATAAAGAAAACCAAAAAAATTGGATCATGAGGAAATAGGGTATCATAGGGTATTTTGGAAATAGAATAGAGCGTCCACCAGTAACGTTAATCCTTACTGATGGTAACTTTTCGAATTACAGCATCAGAGAGAGCAGGTTTTCTAGTTTTCAAACGGTTACTGAATATTGTCAAAATAATCATCTAGGAACTACTGCTTACTGCTGCAACTTGCTTACTGCAGGCATAAAATTTTGCTTATTTGTTAACCAAAAAAATCATGATTTTTTATTTTCTTCCGGCGTGTGCGGCGGTGGTTTTTCGAATTTATTGTTTTTCAAATAAGTCAACTCCCAGTAAAGTTTTAAGTCAATCCTATTACCCGTAAATTTCAAAGCATAATATAAGTTGATTTTATATTGTAGCTGCTATTTTTCGTGAGCTTTAATGAAAAAAACATTGGTCTTCAATTTTCCAAGAGTTTTCTTCGGTAAGAATTGTAGGTAGATTTCCCCTAAAGAAATAAATGAAAAACTTGAAATGAATATATTTGTTTATTATTATTAAGCTACTATTAAGGGGAATGCAACCTTTGGTGTGAATTAATTAATTCTAAACGTTTCAGGGGAATACAAAAACTGTTTTCACAAGCTTTTATTTAACTTCACCTCTATGTATGTATGTTTGTATGTTCGGGTCAAATCTGGCAACTCAATTTTGACTAACTTCTAGATGTCCGATTGAATTCAAATTTGGTATACAATTATAGTTCCGGTGACCATCCCTACCCCCTACGTGTGAGTGGAGGGGGAAAACGTCCAAGTTAGTCCGATTTCCACCAAAATTGGTATACGGGTGTTTTTGGGGATAAGGAATACGAATTTTTAATCAGATTTTGAAATCTCAAGATGGACGATTTTTGGTCATGTTTTCCTAACGAATTTTTATACACCTAATTCCAAATTCTCCGGACCAATTTCAATATGGCGGCTTAAAATGAAACACAGAAGCTAAATGTAACTGTCATTGTCAGTCTCAAAAAACTGGTCCACAGCAATTTGGAATGGAGTGTATGACGGATACATGCAGTCACAAAATTGACCTTTCTAAAAGTGTATAATACATACGGACTACCAGCTAAAATGCATAAAACTTCAAAAGTACGACAATTTGTCATATCGTTTAAAAAAGGTCTCTAAAACTGAAAATATTTTTTTAATTAACAGGCAACCTTATTTTTATATTAAATTTTGCATAATACCAAAAATCAGCAAAAATAATATTTTAGTAGTCTTTATTGAACAATATCAAATTATCACTCGAGTAATGGACGAAGGCTGTTCTATAAGGAGGGCGGTAACCCATTTTGGAGTTGATAAAATAACAATAATACGATGGAAACAGTGCTGGATTGAAAACAATTCGACGAATAGTAAACTTGGATTAGGACAAAAACGATGATAAACTTAATACTAATTATTTTAACTTAAAAAAGAACTAAAATAAATAATTTAGTATTTAATAGGATCACCATTTTTCTCTATTACAAGCTGCAAACGTCTGGGCATTGAAAAGGTTAAATTTTGAAAATAATGATGGTCTTCTGAGAGCTGATCCAATGCGCGATAAATAGCATCGCTTAACTCTTCAGCATTTCGTGGTCTCCAATTCCTTTGGTATATTATTTTAACGATTCGACCCAATATATTTTCCATTGGGTTAAGGTCAGGGCTGTTGGCTGGCCAAGGAAGTGTTTCTATATTATTATTCTGAAACCATTGGCGAACAACAGTGTACTGCTGATAAACAAAGTCATTATTTTCATGTAAAGCCTGTACAGATGGCAGCATAACGTTTTCAAGGATTTCAATATATCGTTCACTATTGAATCTCCAAAAAAAAACCCAACCCTCTAGCACTAAATCAGCCCCACATGTTTAGAGAAAAATGTCCAGCTTTTTTAATTTGGTTTGTATATTCGGGTTCAAATCTAGAATTTGGTGGACGATAAACTAAAATTATCCTGCTGCTTGAAGCTGATTGAAAAATTTTTTCGTCAGAGAAAACCACCCTCTCCTAGAAATCATTATCACGAAGAACGTTGTTCAGTGCAAAAATCACTCTCGCCTGTTTTTGTTCTTCTGTTAGAAAAGGCTTCTTTGCAGCAACTCGACAAGAGACTTCTCGTTACTCTTCTATTTACTGTTGCTAAAGAACCCGGAAATAATGTTACATTAGCTGCTTCAACCGACGTTGAAAAAGGATTTTGTCTGAGACTTCAGAACTTACTTTTGGTCGTTCTGATCCATCTTTCCTATCCGTAGAATTATTTTCAATTCAGCGCGTTTTCCATCGCATTATCGTCATTTTATCAACTCCAAAATGGGTGGCCTCTTTTCTTATAGACCACCCGTCTTCTATAATATGATTTGATATAATTTTAAATATTGATATCTGTGGCATTTTTAAGTATGTCACACTGAATTTTAAGCTCTCAGGCATACTAAGCTGGTGGTACCTTATAATAGTATACACTAATGGAAAGCTAAATTTTGTGGCATATGAAAAAATGCATGTATGAGTTTTTTTTGAAATCAAGTGTACAAATCCGATTGTCTTCAAATTTGGTATGCGTTTATAGTTTTAATTTGCGCCCATCGCACTTTACATTTTGTAAAATTATTTTGTTATAGACTTTATGAAAACGAAAACGAAGCAAAACCATAGATATCGTAAGTTTAATGTAACCATCAATAGGATAAATAATCAGCTTCGTCTATGGTTTTTATGTTTTTATTGTCTGCATAGGTGGTATTCTATATAATCAATTTTGGTTTTGGTTTTAAAAAACTTCCAAAGCTGCATTTCAATTAACTTGAAATCGTCGATTACTAAAAAATTTATAATTTTTTAGTCGACAGTTTTAACTAATCCACCGAATTTGGCCGGTTAAATAGATATAATTAATGATTATCAAGGAAGGTTATGTATGAATGCTTGTTATTTAAAAAAAAGTGGAGACGAAAAATCCATGAATGTTGAGGATATAATACTGGATGATGACATGGAAATAAATTTTCGACTCACAAAAGATACAAAACGTCAGTAACCACCTCAGGATGTGTAGAGATGAGACTCGTATCTTTTTCAAATGGCTGTCCAACGCGTGTATCTGTATCATACCTGTATAGTGTATTCATTATAACAAATTTTCCAACTGAATTTTTCACTCAGAAAAAAAAATAAAAAAACGACAGTAACGACGAAATTTGCTCCCAGGGAGCCAAATTCTCTCGCTACTATACATCTCATTGGTCCAAATCTTCGGTTTAAATTGGTTTCTCTCACTTTTGCCGGATATTGATCGAAAGTTAATGTTAATGTTCCATAAATAAAAAATATGTCAATTTTTAATTTTTGTAGGCAATTTTTGTCAAAACTCCTTTTTTTATTTAAAAATGTACGTTATTAAGCTTATATTTTTGTGTGTAAACAAAAGTTTAAAACTTTTAACATACAAAACCATAGATAGCCATGGAATATGTCGCTGTTACTGTTCAGAAAAGTCACACAAATTCTATCTTGCCTTTTACTAAATTAAATTTACCAAATGTTATTAAAAAATATGACGCAGTTTGTTTTACAACGTTAGAATAAATATTAAATGAAAATGTTTAGCGTCCTTGATCGTCTTCTGTTGTTGCAGCCTTAAAAAACACTCCAATAAAGGGTCGAAACGTTGGGCATTTAAGAGAAAGGAACTCCACTATATAGCACAACCACAATATGGCAACGTCTGTTTAAAAAATTAAAATTTAGGTTATTTTATTTATAACCGTTTTCTGGGGCGTGTTCAGCGGCGGCTGGAGCCAAACCAAAAACGGTTTTACCCCTTCCACTCAAAATGTAAAAAATGGCATTGACATTGCTGAACCAGCTTTGAACGCGCAAAGCCGTCTATGGTATCTTGAGTATTTTTGCTAGGCACGGATAGTCTGTTTAAAAAAGAAAGGGACTGTCGGAACTTTAAGCCACCACCATTTGATAACCTTTTCTAAACAACCTTCTGTCCGCAAAATAAACGCAAACTAAAAATGGAGAAACGTGTTGACCTTTTCATTTTCAAATGATTTTCTGAATTTTCTTTAATTTGTTAGGTTAGAAAAAACTCGCAACTCAATTTTTTTTCGTTGGCCTTGCCCGCGGACCAATAATAACAAGCGATGCCAATTCTAGCAGCGCTTTCGAGTTCCTCCAAAACTGCTTCAGCCGATCTTGAACGGTATATGCTAAACACTTTTGGCAAGCTGGAGCCATTTCTGAACGGCTAATGCCAATTGTGGTTTGGCTCCAGCCGCCGCTGAACGCGCCCCAGTTAAGTTAACCATGGCCACTGACACTGACAAAGTCGCGCTGAAAATGTCTGCCACATTGGTGACACCTTCAGAAATAAGGATACTTTATTTACAAAGTTTCCAGCCACTATCATGTGAAGTAAACTGATAATCTGGGTTTTATTTTTTTTTGTTTATGTTTGAAATAAAAGTGTAGACAAACCAAGTGAATTTGAAATACGAAATTCGCTTAAAAATTGAAGTTTTACATCTAGAAAATAAAATCAAAATTCAGTATTTCAGATCTCTTAAACAGTGGTTGCCATATTGTGCAAAATAGCAATTTTCGTTTTATGGAAATCATAGCCAAATGAAGAATACTAGAGAAATTAAATTTTGCATACAAGCCTAAAATTTCACTTCGAAATGCGCTACTTTTTGTTGCCAGGATTTCCAGAATACGATTTGCCCTGGGGGTCCTGGCTTTTAAGAAAACTAAGAGTTTCATTTACCCGTCCTAAACCCGCTCTTTCAAGATATTTATTTCAAATGAGGCAATAAGTAAAAATCTTCACTTTCCAAAATTGTGACGGGTCAGATTTTCTGTCGTTTCTGTGGCTGTATTCTCGAAACCCGTGCCCGCGAGTGTAATCAAACTTTTCACTTCTCACCTGCTTTGAACCATGTAAAAAGTGAGAGAGGCAAATACTGACCGGTGATTACTCACCAGACTAATACGGGCCCTGAAGAATCGCGACCTGACGTCCGCCGTGTAGATCTTTCGACTAAAACTTGTTTCTTTCTTCAGCCTTGATTGCTTAAAAATTTGATGCATTGCCGAGTACATTGCCAAGAATAATTGTCTTTATCAAATAACTATGAGATACTCCCAAAAATCGCAAAATGTGTAACAATAATAACTTTTCAAAAACAAATGAAATAATTATGGCCCTGGTCAAGGCCAAATGCGAAAAATTTACTGCGCATGCCCGACTCAGTCTGCTCGCGCCTAGAAGTTTTTGGCTCTGCATTTTTTCCAAGCTAACTTGATTAGGAGAGTAATTACCGCTACGGCTTTTTTCAGAAAATACAAGGGCAGCAAGTAAGCACGTTAATCAACATTTAGTTAATTATAAAAAAAGTGTAAATTGGGGCATATAGGCATAACTATATACTTTTATAATCTGGTTCTTCACCGTGTAATTGTAAAAAAGGAGCGTCCGTATTAAGCATTTAATGCGCATTATATGGTCAATAAAGTCTCAAGGCCATTGAATTTGTTTATTGTTACTATTAGGATGATACCTATACAAGTCAAACAGGATGAAATCATCCGATGTTATGTACCCAAAATAGCTTGTTGATGATATGTTATTGTTGAAAAAAATTACTGCACACATTTTTGGGTCATTTCAAATCAAATCAACCAGTTAATTTTTAGTACATTTATTCTACCCATAAAGGGAATGAAAAATCCCAAATTTAAAATTTTTTGGTCATTACTTTTTTTAAAATTAATCTCGATAACTACTTAAACTTTGGACAGTGGTTTAGTTCGTTTTAAAGGTATTTTAAATACCTTTCGAACGATGTATCACATGATATACTTTTGTTGGAGACTTGATGGGTTCATAAAAAAAAATTATTTTAAAAATTTTGAAAATAATTTAAAAAAAAATAGGTTATGCGATTAAAATGGGCTTTAAAATACCTTTTAAATACTCGCTTTTTTACGGTATATAGTTCTTAAGATATTACTCTTTTTGTTTACCTGCCCATTTGGTTAAAATTGACTGTCTTTACAGGCATTTATAAAAATATGAATATCTTGAGAACTATACATACTACAAAAGTAAGTAATAGCTCGTTTTAAAAATATTTTAATTAAATATTTTTTTTTTTTGATAAACTCATCAAGTCTCCATCTTGATATTTTGTAAATAGTTTGGCGAAATACGCAGACACAAAATATATTTTTATAAAAAAAATAAAAAATGCGGTTTTTCAAAAATTAAAAAAAAAACAAAAAGTATATCATGTGATACATCATTCGAAAGGTATTTAAAGAACCTTTAAAACGAGCTACAAACCAGTGGTGTCCAAGTTTAAGTGGTTATCGAGATATTAAAATTTTTTAAGTACATGTTTGAGCAAAATGGGTAGTTTTTGTGATTCTCAAGAATTAAAAAAAAACTAATGGTCAAAAAAATTTCAAATTTGGGATTTTTCATCCCCTTTATCGGTAAAATAATGTACCAAAAATTATCGAAATTCGGGGGATGATCTGCCAAACCTCCCTTTTAGTCCACCATACCATTATGGTATGGAGGACTATTAAAATCGTGAAAAACTAAGGTTCAAAAACACTTTAATCGACGAAAAAAAAAAGTTGTCTGTCGGTCTGCTGTCTGGCTGTATACAAGATGACTCAAGAACGCTTTAATCGATTTTAACGAAAATTGGTACAAAAATCCTCTAACGATTGAACATGAACTGATTATCTTTTGGGTAGGGTGATGGGGTTAAAGGGGGGAAAAGAGGGATAAAATATTTAAAAAAGTTTTAACTTTGAAACAAAAGCAAGTAGCGATATACGGTTTTTAGATTTAAGTTTCTATGAATATGAGCTAAAAATTTTGTTATAAAGTCCAAATTCGTGGGAGCTTTAGTTTCCGAGTTATTTGAAAAAACGTTAAAATATATTTAAAAAAATCAAAACTTTAGAAGTAAAGCAGCTATTGATATGCAGTTTTCAAATCTTGGTTTTCGTAAATATTACCCAAAAATTTTGTTATAAGGTTCAAATCTTTCAAAGCTACAGTTTTCGAGGTATTTTCATTTCCTTTCAACATAAAATAATTGATTGTATGGTGGACTATGCGTGCTTTCTAGCACAAATTTTTTTTGGTTGATTTCATATGAAATGACCCTTTTCTAGAGTGTACTAATAAGATCGTTCGGAAAATTTTCCCATTTTTTTTTACCCTTGCGGGCATAAATTGACCTTTACAAACTTAATAAAACGCAACACGTGTTTCAATAAAGTAAAAAAAAGTTCAAGAGTCGTTTTTAAGGCAAAACCAAAACCAGCCAAAGTTCAGTTTTCACTTGACAATGGACTTCGAGCCCTAAGGCACCTGGATCCAGTTCAGTGGTCTCACTTGAAGATGTGAACTTATCGTCCACACACGTGGTTACTGTCCAGGCTAATTTAATTTACGGCGACATCCGGTCGCCCCCGGCCTTTAACCGGCGTGAATAAAAGAAACGGACACTGGGATTATTTAATACTCGTTTTACAACATGAACCGATACCAATTAAAATATTTGTGCAGACTTCCAATCTCCCAGAACATATTCATACCAAGTTTAACATGAAGCCAAAATCAAGGCAAAATTAACTAAAGTCATTTCTAAATACTATAAACTATTTTATTAATCCAAAACACAAATTCTTGAACTTTTATTGGGAGAAGTCAGTATTTGGAAACAATATTGGTCAGAAGTAGGCATAACTTTAAATCAAAACATACCTGATAACGTTTTCGAGGCAATGAACCAGTATGGCAATATTTTTCCATTGATTAGAACATTCTTGGATGTTTGCCAGTAATCAATGCCTCGTCAGAAAGAAGCTTCTCATACCTCAGAAGATTGAAAACATAAGTACTTAAAAACACTATGACGGAAATTCGTCTGATGGTCTTAGCGTTGCTGCACATCAACAGACATATTGAAATTGACATTGAGCGAGTCATTGACCGGTTTGCTCAAAAAACTGGAAATTATTTTTTTTTGAGATGGGCATCTTATGTTTGAGATATGCGATGTAAAAGGTAATGTTTCAACAAAAAGCTTTTTAGTTGTTGTTTGTGGTTTTTTTGTTATCTATGTTTTTTATAACTGAAAAAATTATACGTAGTTAAACCCCACCCTATCCTGGCTTTAAATTTTTTATGAAAACATTTAGAAAATCAAAAGTAGGGCATAAAACACGTTTGATATTTAGTTTAATTTTGTGTTAAAAATGGCACTTGTAGTGTCATTTTCTTAAAAATTTTCGCCTGCTGCGCTTTGAAACCATTGACATATTTACAAATTTAGTTTAATTTCAAATCAAAAAACGCATTTTTTAAAGAAATTTTCTTAAAAATTTTCACCTGCGGCGCTGTAATACCGTTGATATTTACGATTTTAGTTTATTTTGACTCAAACGTTACAGTTTTAATGTAATTTTCTCAAAAATTTTCTTAAACATTTTTTTAAATCAAAAATGTATGAAATAAACGACTTCAAATCTGAGTACCCCCTCCCTAGATTTGAGACCAAATCCTCGCTTGTCGTTGCTAAGTTTTGTTTGCATATATTGATATGTTCCTCATAAAAGATATGCTTTTATTCTATTTTTTTCTTATCGAAACCCCCCCCCCTCTTTTCAAATGGCTGGGAACGCAATCGACGAGCATCGCGACAGAACTCCTAACCAGCCAAATTGGACGCGAGTGAAGTCAGCAACAGAACCACAGATAAAGGTTGGTTGGTTGTGCATGTGTTAATAATTTCAGGGAAAGCTATACCATCAACAGGGTGTACCTCATGGTGTTTGCTAGCATTTGGTTGCTCTCTTGTCAAAAATCGTTTCAGATTTCAGTGAATAAAACATTTGGATAAAGTAAACTATAAGAACAAAATAATTATAATAATAAATCTACCAATCAAGTTGGAAAAAATGCAGAACATGGGCGAAGTTAGGGGGGGCTTGGGAGGGCTAAGCCCCCCAAAATTCCAAATAGCACACCACAATTCAAAATGGAAATTGACAAACTTTTTGAGCAAATTGTACAATTAGTCTGGATTTGCGTATTAATTTGCCCTTCAATATTTAAATTTTAACCCCGTCTAAACCTAAACGGAATTGGCGAGTGAATAAGTATTGCTCACTATGCCGAGTTCGAATTCGATAATATTCGGGAGCTACACCTCAATTTAAATTCTCCGGACCAATTTCAATATGGCGGCTGACAATTAAACACAGAAGCTAAATAGAACTGTCATTGTTAGTCAGAGTTGAGTGTGTGCCACCACTTGATGCTAGCCGCCTGTCTTCCGAACTGCACCACTCCTCTACTGCATCTATGGAGTATGGCTACTGCAGTTTGCACGTTGCTTGCGAGAGAAGAGTTTTGTTTATTTTTAATTTCACTGTGATCCACTCGCTATGAATACGATTTACGTATCTAATACCTTAGAAGCGCTTTATATACATTTTTCTTCTCCTGGCAACCACAATGTGCTAATTAAAATTCAAAAAAATCTGGCCCTTTAAAAAATCGAGTTGTGTCGCCATCAGATACTAGATAAAGCTGCCGAAGTACTAATTGCCAAGCTGTTAAAAAAAATTATTCGGCTATAATCGATGCCCTTCAATTTGAAATCCAAGAAAACACGAACAAAAATGCTGCAAAAGCGATTGAGTTGCTGTCAAATATAAAGTCTTCAAAATTTTTGTTTAGTTTGGTAATAATAGATGACATTCTTACTATGATTAATATTTTAAGCAAACACTTGCAATCTAAAAACGGAACTTTGGCTGAATCTACATTATATATCATTGATGGCACCATAAAATCATTGGAACAAAAACGTGATGAAAATGTATTTGCGCGATTGTGATTAGGGATAGAAGATTTGGCCAAGAAAAATGACAAATGCCTTGACATACGTTCTTCGAAACGTAAAAAAACTGAAAATATACCTCTTAAAGAATACGCCGTAGAAGCATCTACCTCTGCAGTTGATGATTTAAAAAAAAATTAATTAAAATATTTTGGTTGACTACGGTATATTACAGATCATAATATTATAAACAACATGAAAATAAGATATTCGGCTGAAAGTCAAAAGTTAGCTGTAGCTGTGCGTAATTTTTTACAAAAGAATTATCATGGAACTTTGGAATTTATTGATCTGTGCGCAAACACTTTTTCAATTCAATTGATTAGGAAGTTTTAAAGGCTGAAATGACCGTAATAAAGAACTGTGTACTGTACGCACTGTTTACAGGCTGGACACTGAGATACATGCAAAGCTATCCTAAAGCGTTCATACACGGCCGTAGAAATCGAGATATTTCCGTAGAATACAATACATTTTTATTTCGTGCTTTGTTTTTCTAACATTTTTGCGTTCGGTTAATTTAATTGAAAAATTTTTGCCTGCGGCGCCCTTTATCTTCTCACTCGAAACCAAGATCCCCCGTTTTAGGAAAACTGATCCCGTTTCTGTTTCTAAATTTTTTCGAATAAAAGTAGAGTATGACCATGGGGGAAATAATTTTTTTCTACGGTATGACGAAAATTTCGAGAAAGTTGAAGAAAAAAATAAAAAAAGTGGCAGAGCTCAAGTTTTTCGTAAAAAAAAACGTTTTTTGTAAAGAAACAGAGCAAAATAAATCTTTTCACCCTTTTTTGGGTGTTACAAATATTGGCATCCCCTTATTTTTCGCTTTTACCCTTCCGCTAATTTTCAGATCATGTCATAAAATACCTCGAAAATATCAAATGTAGTGTAGGGCCAGCTTTATTTAAAATCAATAATATCGCAAGCAAAAAGCTCTGCAGGAAAAACAGCGCCGTTTATTGATTTCTTTGGCTGCTAGTGCTAGCTGCATGGTTTGGCCGTTTCCGGATAGATGTCACTAGCAGAACAGAATGGAAAGAAATTTAATTAAAAGCGAAGATATTTCTTTCTAATGTTAACAACCTCACGAGTTTATCGCTCAGTATCGTAAATAATGGACCCTTCCGCCTCCTTTAAGCAAGAAAAAGCTGTGGTTTGGACCTGAAAACATCTAATTTTTAATTAGATTAGATGTTCAAATCTGTCCCCTTTTCATGGTGTGGCCGCCATCTAGCGGAATTTGCAGACATCTTGTCAACGGTTATTATTGCAACTATGATTTATGCTCACAATGAAAGAGTGGCGACAATTTTTTCTCATGAAAGCAGTCCGGAGATAATAACAAACTGGCACCATTGCTCAATATACCTGTTTCTTTTGTGCGCGCAGAACTTTCTATGCCATTTCTGTTTGATTTATTGAAATCCTATCTCTAAGGAAAATCTTAGGAACCCTATATAAAAATGGGCGTTTTTGCAACTTAAGTCCTCAAATTCGATCTCTTGAGTGTAAGGGCCAAAAACGTACATAAATACTACTTACGCCTAAGTTGCAATGCCCTTGCAAGCACTTAAGCCTAAGTTATAACCTAATATAAAGTGAGAAAGTAGCCCTAAAACTTGTCCACATTATCAAAGTAGCTGCACATATAGAGTGACTCGTTAAAGTGCTCTATCAAGAGACATAATAGTTACAAAGTAATCACGATTTGCTTGTTAGTTTAAACATGCTAGAGTTTCCAGCAAACAATCAATCAATCATTATAGGGCCGGTACATTATGGGTAATTAGCATTCAAGTTTTTGTTATAGAGAAGACCATAAAATTTTTACTACTACGACAAAAAGGATCATTTAGCGCAGAAGAATTATTATGCCAAACGGCCGTAATTTTGATTTAGTCACATTTTCTTGAAAAAAAACGCAATCTGTGTATTAAGCAGTTATAACTGTTCCATGGAATAACTTTTGTTTCTAAAAGCCTCAGAGGGATCAAACAAAAACTGTATTAATAGACATTTTATAGAGAATAGTATACAGGGTGTGCCAACAAGTTATGTTTTTCTTTTCTTTTGGAATACCCAGTATATATTTTTATTTTCGAATTCTCCAAAAAATTAGCTTTTTAAAAATACCATATAGTATAGGTTTGTATATAACCGTTTCCGAGGAATTTCAAATTGAATTATTAAAAAATTTGTATTAATTACTGATGCAAAAAAATATTAGGACATCGCCTACTAAAAGGTTTTATTATTAAACGTTGATACAATTTCTTTATTAGTTCAAATTGAAATTTTTCGAAAACGGTTTTTAATGGGGAACTTGAAAATGAAAAAATATTGAGGGTGTTTCATAAGGAAAAACATAACTTGTTCGCACATCCTGTATACTATTTGACCTATAATTAATTTCAATTTATGATTTTTAGGTCCCTATAAAATGTTCTTTAATACAGTTTTTGTTCGATCCCTCTGGAGCTATTAGTAAAAAAGTTAAAACAGTAATAACCGATCACCCTATACAATGATAAAAACGATTGGGGCATTTACACAATCAATAATGGATACTGTAAAATTACTTGCTGCATTTGATTTTAGAAAAGCTTGTAAATTAACCTAGTAATTTTTCAACAGTCTTTGTGTGTAAACCAATAAAAAAAGAGATTTTATAGTGAAAAAGCGTTTTTATTTAAAAAATAAGAAATCGCATCAAGTCATATTAAATCTTATTAAAGGAATAAACTTTTATTGAATAGGATCAAAATTAGTTGGAAAACGATAAAGTAAATCAGGAATCCTATCAAGCCATTCTAAGAATAAACTTGAATGAAATCAAAAACATATGTAGTTGATTCGAGTACTAATCATCCTTATTCGATGTTCTTTAATATTTATTCAGAAAATTTATTTAATTTCTTGTATAAATAATTGTTCTTTGACGGTCCCAGGAGGGGGGGGGCGACTGCCCCCCCCTTTTTCGAGAATTTTTTAAAAAATCGCCGGTTTTTTATAAAAACAGTAAATTCAGACCCTAATAACACATGACGTCCCAGGGACGTCCTTTTTAGGTCCCCAAAAGTCGCGAACGTCCCAGACTTAAAAAGTACGCCCCTGAAACGTCCCAAGAAGAAGGTCTAAAGACAGTTCCAAATGAACGTTCAGAGGACATCCTTTTTAGATCCCCATGGGTCGCGAAAGTCACAGCCATAAAAAGTACGTCCCTGGAACGTTCCAAGAAAAAAGTCTAAAAACAGTTCTAATTGAACGTTCAAGAAACGTCCTAAACAGAAACGCATATACTGCAGTTTTAATTAGCTACTCATTTAGCAACTAGATGGTGGCGTACTTTGGTAAAATTTCTCTATCTTTTTGACATTTGTTTTATATAATAAGACTTGTACTTGTACTTGTATTTTATTGTACAAGGACTCTAAAATGAGTTTATATAAAGAACGGCCAAGGGTCGTCCAAGTAAAGGTTCCAGGAACGTCCAAAGGAGCGACCCCAACACGTTACAGTTGACGACATTAATCGTTCCGAGATCGTTCCCGGAACGTTTTTCGACGTATTTGGACGTTCGCGGAACACATGCGCCATAATGTATGCAAAGAACGGCCAAAGATTGAAGGTTGTCCAAGTAAACGTTCCAGGAACGTCCACGAGACGTTACAATTGGTAATATTGATCGTTCCGGGAACGCTCCCAGAACGTATTTGGACGTTCCCAGAACGAATGCCCAGAATATACCGTGGACATTCAAATAAGAACGGCCAAGGATCTTTCAAGTAAACTTTCCAGGAACTTCTAAAGGAACGTTCCTGAGACGTTACAATTGACGACATCGTTCGTTCCGGGAACGTTCCCTGAACGTTTCACGACGTCTACGGATGTTCCTGGAACGTACCATTGGTCGCGCCGGTACGTTCCAGGGACGTTTTTAAAACGTTCTTGTGTTATTAGGGGGCAAAGTTACATTTTCTAACTTGCTAGTAATTTGAACGCCAAACTTTAAATACAAATTGTCTGGCTTTCGTCTCCCTCAAAAATCATAATTTGTAGTTTTTCGTGGGTTATGGAACCAAGGCAAAAGACTAATTTTTTTCCTTTTTGGTACGTTTCGTTCTTCATTAGGACTTTTTCAGACCGAAAGACCATTTAAGTCATACAGCCTTTTTCTGGTGGTTGGTGTGGGCTTACTAGCATCAGGTTTTCAAACATACTTGTGAATTAACAAAAATTTTTTTCTCCCGTTTTCTTTCCCCCGTGTTAGACACTTTTCTTTTTGTCCTTGCCAAAAAAATAATTAATTCACAAGTAAGTTCGATAACTTGATGCTAGCATAACGGAACAGAAACGCAAAGCCGGCCGAAATGGATCGCAGACTTGTGCGCAGAAACGCTTTTCGCGAGGATTCGCGCAGGAGCCCGCGATCCATTTCAGTCCGCTTTGCGCCTCTGTTCCGTAGGTATATGATGCCACCCACCGGAAAAAGGCTGTATGACTTAAATGTTCTTTAGGGTTGAAAAAGTCCTAATAAAGAACGAAACGTCCCAAAAAGGAAAAAAAATTGTCTTTTGCCTTTGTGCCACAACCCACAAAAAACTACAAATTATAAATACAAGGTAAGTTAAATATATACTGGAGAACAAAAAAAAAGTGGAACACCATGTATATGGATAATTATTTCAATGAAAATTATTTGTGTATACCTTATCTCAAAAGAAATATTTGATAAATTTTTTGTCTTCTAATCTTTCCTTTTTTCACAGATTTTTTCTATTCATTTTCAAAAACAACCAACACATAAAAGAACTTTTCTGAAAATTTTAAATAATTTTTCTCGTAGTTTTTGGTCTTTTTAAATTGCTTATAGTTTACTTAAAAAATAAAAATGCCAAGAGGTCGCCAACAATTTTTTCATTTAAACGACTTCGAGAAAGGACGCATAGTGGGCATGAAAGAGGCTGGTTTTGGTTTACGGGAAATTGCCAGATTATTGCCAATCCATCAACAATGTTATGAGTTTTGACAAGTTGGTCCAAGGATGAGACGTATACGTCGTGCGGGTTCTGGACGCCCTAGATTATTACAAGGTCGTGATTTACGGCATCTCAGACTTCTTGCTCTCAGAAATCGACGGGGCAGTATACGCCAAGTAAGATGTTCTAGTTGCAGCTACAGGACGAGTGTTTTCAAGGATGACAGTTAATCGAAGATTGCTTGGTATGGGGCTGAGGGCTTACCGTTCGCTTTTGGTGCTACCTTTGACTCCACAACATAAGACTCGCCACTTGGAGTGGTTCAGAGCTCGACAAAACTGGAATGACGAATGGAATACAATAAGCTTCAACGACGAACCCAGGTTTTGTTTAGGCGGCCATGATGGACGCATGAGGGTTAGGCGATTCGAGGTGAGAGACGAAATGTAGACTTTGCTGTTGAACATGATACAGCAGACAACAAAGTATCATGGTATGGGGTGCTATATGTTTAGGAAACAGATCACCTCTAGGCCTCATCAACGGCAATCTGACTGCTCGGCGATATATCGATGAAGTGCTGCAGCCAGTTGTACATCCGTACCTACAAACTGTCCCAAATGCGATCTTTCTACAAGATAATGTCAGACCGCATATTACTCGTTAGCATAGAGACTTTGGAATGGCCAGCAGGATCGCCTGACTTGTCGCCTATCGAACACATATGGGATATGATAGGGCGCAATCTTAATCGATTACCACGTCCCCCTGGAAACTTAGATAAACTCTGGCAAGCCGTAAGAAGGATTTGAATGAGTGTTCCTCAATATGATATAGACCATCTTATTTTGTCACATGCCCAATATAACAAACGAG
The DNA here is from genome assembly GCA_963921995.1 of Oxystoma pomonae. Taxonomy (NCBI): domain Eukaryota; kingdom Metazoa; phylum Arthropoda; class Insecta; order Coleoptera; family Brentidae; genus Oxystoma; species Oxystoma pomonae. Next base: position 82,981,981 of record OY998166.1, on the reverse strand, counting down.
TGCATAAATAACCATGGAGGAGCCACTCATTATTCATTTTTTGATGATTATGATGGAGGAATCTTCTTGGAAATGTAATCAATTACTGAGAGCATCCTAATGTATTAATATATAAATAAATTTGTCCTTTCGGGTGTTGCATTTTTTTTGTTCTACAGTATATTACAGTTTACCCGAAATTTTTGTACGAAAACTTTAAACCCTGGTGGTGTCTTTATTCATTAAACTGGACACTCTATACACTAGACTGTTTTGACCTAGATTCGTATTAGCCTTTTGGAGTACGAAGGTAACATTATTTCGGGTAAAATAAGTTAGTATGCTAAATTCTTAGATTAAAAAGAGACAAGATACCTGACACTTACGGAGTCTTTGCGGTTATATTATTATATGGAACAATGTTTACCTTTCTGTTGTTTACAGTAAACACACCAGTGGCGTATCGACTTAAATATAAATTTACACATGGATTATATTATTAAAATTTTACTATAATATGAAATCTGCAAAATAATTTAAAAAACATGCAAAAATAATTATGCCAATTTGAGCTTTGGAAGCTTCCTAACAATAAATGTTTGTAGTATAATTTTATACAAAAGAAATTTATTACAAAGTTTGTATATGGTTTATAGCAATTTCAATTTTCAACACAATAAAATTATATCAAACATTAAAACAAAAAAACCTGGCAGCACCTGAAATACCAAGAAAGCAAAAAATTATGTTATTGTGTTTATTAATTTTGTTATTTTTTCTGGTCATTAGCAGATACTTACTTATATTGACTTCTTCAGTACACAATAAAGTCAATATATATATATATATATATATATATATAATATATAATATACAATGAGCTTCAGGCTACTGCGAACATATGGCGAATCAAGTCCAATTTACTTTCCGTGCCGTACGACCGAGCTGGATTCGAATTTTATTTTGTTTTTATTATTTTGTTTTATTTCTGCCTTGCTCGAGAAACAGACTGATAAGTTCTTAAGTGAAATAATACATTTTTAAAACTAAAAATGGATGACGACGAAGTTGCCGAATAAGTTAGGACTTATTCGGCCGAATAAGTTGGGACTTTTTTTGGAGAATTTTGTAAGTCGCCCAGAACCTAGTTATCAACGATTCATAGGTTTGTGCAGAATTTTCAAAAGTTTGGTTGTGTAGCACCAAGAAACCATAAAAACCCACTGTTTTGAATGACGAGCAGGAAGTACGAGGTGTGATGATTTGCGCTGCAGTGGAGGAAAATCGAAAGTTAACTAGCCACCAAACTGCCGAAGCAGTTGATACGTCTTCAGCCACTGTCTTACGTGTTCTCAAAAAGAATGGTTATCATTCTTACAAAGCGTCAAAAACGCACCACTATCGTCGTATGGAATTTTGCGAAACAATGATGAAAAGGGCTAATTGTGCTGAAAACTTTCTGAGATCTATTCTTTTCACAGATGAAAGCACTTTTTCATTATTGAATCGTCATAACCCAACATACGTTCCATAATGGTCGAGGGAAAATTTGCATTTATATTTTTTTTTTTAATGTTTGGGGAGGTATTGTAGGGGAACACTTAATTGGGTCATTTGTTATTCACGGCAATTTGAATGGTCCTAGATACTAGGATCTACTGCAGCAGCATATTATGGTTTCAACAAGATGGTTGTTCCACTCACAATGTTGGCCTTGTAAGGGAATATCTTGATAATGAATTTTCTAATCGGGTTATAAGTACACGAAGAACTATTTTATGGCCAGCTCGATCACCCGATCTTGCTCCTAATGGTTTCTATCTGTGGAGTTATATCAAAAATAAAGTTTACGGGCATGAAAGGGCTAATAATTTAGCAGAACTTCGGATTAAAATTGAAGAAGCTTTTCAAGCTATCACCCCTAACATGCTTGGAAACGTTAGAAGGGGTTTTTATAATAGGCTCAAATATTGTCTAGCCGAACAAGGAGGACTTTTCGAACCTTTGCTCTAAATTTGTTTTGACTGGGAGAATCTTTTTGGTTTTTAGAATTATTTTATTTTGAGAACTTGCTTTTATTTGTTTCTCCTTATTATTTTCATTGTAACACGTTGTTAGTGATAAATCTGAGCAGTTGAAAATAAAACGCTTTAATTTATCAGTGACAAAAAACAAGATAATATAAAAATTTGCGTATTTATTGACCAAATTCCGGTTTCATTGACTACACTCCACATAGCACCGTGGTTAGAGGCGTACTAAACATAAGCTGCGAACGGCGGCGAAAGGCGATCGCAAGCCTGAGTGTTGGTTGCTCCACTGATAGGTGTGCGGTATCCCTGCATGTACGTACACTGGATAATTGGACTTCTTCCGGCCTATGTTCGCAGTAGCATGAAGCGGTCTGTAGAGTGTTATTGTGTTATTGTTTAAAGCCAAACTAATATAATGGGTAAAAAAGCTAGATTTTTGACCGTAGATCGTTCTGTTACAAAGCCATGCTGTTCCTCGACAATTGCTGTGATTATTTAAATTCTATTATTAGTCGATATCAGATAGGTGACCGTTTCCGTGCGATCTTTCCTACTAAATTCGAGAATCAGCCCCCAGGACCCCAATTTTTGAATTGTGAGAGAAGGAACGTTGTCCTAAGCGATATGATCGATCCCGGGATAGATCACATCGCATGCTATTCGATCGCTGTATTTGTCAACCTGGCCTTGATCGTGTGCATCATTGCCATGTTTATTTTGGTACAAACGAACTAGTTTTTCATGTTAAAGGCCTAATCTAACTAACTAGGTATTACGTTTTCTCTGCCGCAGTGCCGAATTAACCTCATTTTCGGGAAAAACTTCTTTGGTTTTTGCAGTTCACCTCTGTGGTGGGTTTTCTGGGTTTTTTTAATTAAAATGATTGGGGAAGGAGGCTCGGTCATTCCTTTTAAAAGGAAGGCCCCACTTAACATAATCCAAAAGAAAAGTATCAAATTAAAGAAACAAAACGAGTAATAGAGCTTAGAAAATCGTGTGTTCTACGCAGGCGTCTCTCGAAAAAAGCGGTGTTCTCTCACTTGAAACCCGCCGGATCGGATCTCCCACTTTTTGCGAGAATGTGAGCAAGTTTCCATCATTCAAAAATACATCACGGGATAGATAGATCCCTACCGACTGGTGATGATTCACACAAAAAAAAAGCATACGTTCCCGTTTCAAAAATTGGGGCACAGGACCCAAATTTTTGAATTGTGAGAGAAGGAACGTTCTCCTCAGCGATGTGATCGATCCCGGTATAGATCACATCGCATGCTATTCGATCGCTGTATTTTTCAACCTGCCCTTGATCGTCTTCATCGTTGCTATGTTTACTTTGGTACAAACGAACTACTTTTTCATGTTAAAGGCCTACTCTAACTAAATTATTACGTTTTCTTCGCCGCAGTGCCGAATTAACCTCATTTTCGGGAAAAACTTCTTTGGTTTTTGCAGTTCACCTCTGTGGTTGGTTTTCTGAGTTTTTGTAATAAAAATTAGTGGGGAAGGAGGCTCGGGCGTTCCTTGTAAAAGGAAGGTCCCACATAACACAATCCAAAAAAAAAATTATCATAGAATTCATGGCCAAACATCCGAAACTTCGAGCAGGAACTTTTTCAAACTATTTTACCTACAAAACGGGTCAAAAATTGTGAAAGCATCTCGTTGATTTTCTTACCTTTAATTTTTAAATTTATCCTTTAAAAAAAACAGACACAAATTAAAAAAGCAAAACGAGTAATAGAGCTTAGAAAATCGTGTGTTCTACGCAGGCGTCTCTCGAAAAAAGCGGTGTTCCCTCACTTGAAACTCGCCGGATCGGATCTCCCACTTTTTGCGGGAATGTGAGCAAGTTTCCGTCGTTCAAAAATACATCACGGGATAGATAGATCCCTACCGACTGGTGATGATTCGCACAAAAAAACACACGTTCCCGTTTCAAAAATTGGGGCCCAGGACCCCAATTTTTGAATTGTGAGAGAAGGAACGTTCTCCTAAGCGATGTGATCGATCCCGGGATAGATCATATCGCATGCTATTCGATCGCTGTATTTTTCAACCTGCCCTTGATCGTGTACATCGTTGCCATGTTTACTTTGGTACAAACGATCGCCGGATCGGATCTCCCACTTTTTGCGAGAATATGAGCAAGTTTCCATCGTTCAAAATTACATCACGGGATAGATCCCTACCGACTGGTGATGATTCGCACAAAAAAACACACGTTCCCGTTTCAAAAATTGGGGCCCAGGTAGGCTGCTAAATATGCCATATTTACTTCATATTGCACAAAAGTTAAAATTATGTTTTTGGTCTTGTTTATTCCGTAAGTGGTAATACCCAGTTGCTACATAGTTTGTCTCTATGACTAAAAAAATAAAGTTACGAATATTTTTATAAAATCCTTCATCCTCCGTGGCCAATGCTTGATAACCGCTCCTTAGAGAACGCTTGTGCATTTATTTCCCACGGGCCTAGTTGATCATTCTGCCGCCTGGCATAGTTCTAGTTCTATAATGTAAAGTTGAAGTAACGTTTTACTTTTAATATAGGGTGTTCTATTTTTATCGAAAATTTATTTAGAACCTTTGCGGGCTGCTTATTATCTTGCTTATTAGTATTCTACTTTTTCAAGGATTTTGGTTATTGAATATGCCCACAAATTAAAAGAATTTTATAGTTGACTAGCTGAAGACCCCGCAGCTTCGCCTGCGGTTTTACCCATTTTCTATCATTTTTCTTGCTTTAAATGATCACAACTTTTGTGTCCGTAAACCGATTTTCATGAAATAAAGCCTATCTACTTCCCAGGAGTCCAAGGAATGCAGCAGTGTAAGTCCCATCATAAGTGCTCCAGTAGTTTTTGCGTGATGCTGGAACAAACAGACAGCCAGACAGACAAAAATTCTAAAAAATGGATTTTAGTTATATATATATCGTTTGGTTAGAAGCCAACACCAAGAAATGGTGGTTCTAGAGATTTATTATATGTGTAGACATGCCTAGTCTATCTATCCTTACTTATAACTGTAAAAATTTAAAAATTCAAACACAAAGTATTTATTAAAACTCTTTTAAAGGAATCGAATGCCGTTGTTTCAACTTTATTTTATTCTTTAGGATACGTTCGTTTATAAAATAAGGCGTTTTTGTGGAATTTTGTGACCTGAGATAGGACCACACCACAGATATTTTAAATACTTGTCCTTTCCAACACTCCTATAACTAACCACCGATCGTCTGCCAGCGATGGCCCCCTTCTGTGGTCACCCCCCAAAAAGAATAAGTTTTTGTGTTATTTTTGGCTTATCTATAGTGACTGACTAGTGACTACTCTATAAAAGAATCAGCATAGGTCTAAGTCGATCCGAAAATCTTATGCGTGCTTTCCGAAAACTCTATAACCCTCGCTATAACCTAAACCAAACCAATTTTGGGCATATGATCCCCGTTTATGAGGGTATAAATATGTCATAAATGATTATCTAATGCAAACTTAGACAAAGGTAGTAAAATTAAAGTTAACCGATAAATTCCTAGAGTAATTTTAAAGTCTTATTACACTAGTTTATGCTGCAAACCATAAACTCAAATCAAAATACTATCCAATTTATTTATCGATACATAAAAAGCAAAGTGTAAAAGTCAAACATTCTGCTGAGATAAAAAAATATATGAGGAACGCTGTATGAGGAACCGTAAGTGGAGAAAAGAAAAACACAACCACAATAAACCTAGCAAGCCTGACTTTAAATAAAGATTAAAAATATTCGCTAAATATCTCAGAATTATGTGCTCCATGAAAATATAAAAAAATATACAAATTTTAAACATTTTTCGTAATTAAAAAAAAAGGTTGACAATATCCCTTAAATATCTCAGAATTATGTCCTTGTTATGTGCTCCATGGAAATAGAAAATAACTAAAGATTTTTTATTTTTTTAGTGACAGCAAGAAAATAACATTTTTTTTAAATAACTAAAAAAGTTAAAAATCTTTCTTTTTTTTTCTATTTTCCTGGAGCTCATAAAAAGCACATAATTCTGAGATATTTAAAGGATATTGTCAACCTTTATTTAAGATTGGGCCTGCCAGGCTTACATAAAGCTAGCAAGCCCATATTTTTTTTAAGTCAATAAAAAAGTAAAAAATCTTTAGTTCTTTTCTATTTCCATGGAGCACATAAAAAACAGATAATTTTGAGATATTTAACGGATAGTTTAAACCTTTATTTAAGGTTGGGCTTGCTAGGTTTATATAAAGCTAGCGAGCCCACCTTTTTCTTAATTTACTCAAAAACTCAAAGAGCACAAAATTTTTTAAAAAAGAAGAAAAGAAGAAAGTAGCACATAAAAAGCACATAATTCTGAAATTATTAAAATTTGGATTTTGTGAGGTGGGCTCGCTAGGTTTATGTAGGTAAAAAAACAGCAGTCTATATCTGGAGTCCCTATAATTTGTAAGAAATATCACTACCATAAGAAAGGAATAATGTAGATTTGTTTATTTTCACTTGTTTTTTCAACATTTCCTCACCGTGCACATTCGAGTCACTAGTTGGAACGCGCACAAACACCAAACGTCTTCTAGCTTCTTTCTTTTTCTATGCACACTGAGGCACTGGCCATATATAAACGGTAACCAACCAAAGAAATTAAAATAAAACCTCGAATAAAACCAATCAGTAGTACGTTTGTACGGTTTTCGGTCAGCCGAAATACTTTCTTATGAATTTCGATTTCTACAATGTTTGATTTTTACAAATTTCGTTTTTTGTAATATATGAATCTATCTAAACCTAGCGGGCCCTCCTTACAAAATTCAAATTTTAATTATTTCAGAATTATGTGCTTTTCATGTGCTAATTTCGTCCCTTTTAAAAAATTTTGAGCTCGTTTAGTTTTCGAGAAAATAAAAAAAGCAAGTTGCGCTCGCTGGCTTTATATAAACCTAGCAGGCCCACCCTTAAATAAAGCTTAAAAATATTCGTTAAATATCTCAGAATTATGTGCTTCTTATGTGCTCCGTAAAAATAAAAAAAACTAAAAAAAACATGATTTGTAGATTAAAAAAAAATAGTGTGGGTTCGCTAGCTTTATATAAACCTAGCAAACCCAACCTTAAAAAAAGGTTAAAAATATTCGTTAAATATCTCAGAATTATGTGCTTTTTATGTGCTCCATAAAAAACAGAAAAAACTAAAGATTTTTTACTTTTTTAGTTATTTAAAAAAAAATGTTGTGGGCTCGCTAGCTTTAGTTTTTTTATTTCCATGGAACCCATAAAAAGCACATAATTCTGAGATATTGAAGGGATATTGTAAACCTTTATATAAGGTTGGACCTTATTTAAGAGATATTATCAACCTTTATTTAAGGTTGTGCCTTCTAGGTTTATAAAAACCGAATAAATTTTTTAAATAAAGGAAAAAGTAGAAAAATCTTTAGTTTATTTCTATTTTTATGGAGCACATAATTCTGAGATATAACGGATATTTTTAAACTTTATTTAAAGTTGCTTGGGTCTTTTAGGTTTATATAGGGTGGACCAAAAAATTTGTCATTTTTTGAACGCACTATAACTTTGAACCCAATGGGCCGATTTTCGAAATTTTTGGCTTTTTTATAGACCGAAGATGAAACTTTAATGACACGACTCAAAATTTGACATCTGTCAAAAATCCAAGATGGCGGAAAGCTTTAAAAAATGGGTAAATTTCACCCCCCCTGCGAAAAATTTGTGTGCGACCCTGGACTTGGTTTTTGTCAATGAGACAAAAGTCCCATACTTTCTTCGCCTACCGAGGTATAACTTATCTAAATTGGTAATAAGATAAAAAGTTATATAAATTTTAAATCGGGAGTATTTAGACCAAAAATTGTAATGTCTGTAGGAATGTGCAACAGGGAGTGAAATTTACCCATTTTTTTAAAGCTCTCCGCCATCTTGGATTTTTGGCATATGTCAAATTTTGAGTCGCATCAGTAAAGTTTCATCTTCTGTCAATAAAAACAGCCAAAAGCTTCGAAAATTGTCAGGTTGGGTCCGAAGTTATAGTGCTTTCAAAAACTGACAAATTTTTTGGCCCACCCTATATAAAGCTAGCAAGCCTACAACATTCTTTTAAAAAAAATAACTAAAAAAATTAAAAATATTTATTTTTTTTTCTATTTTCAAGGAGCTCAAAAAAAGTACATCATTCTGAGATATTTAACGGATATTTTTAACCTTAATTTAAGGTTGGGCTTGCTAACTAAAAAGTATTTTTAATTTTAAAAGTACATAATTCTGAGATATTTAACTAATATTTTTGAACTTTATTTAAGAGTGGGGCTACTAGGTTTATATAGAGCTAGCGAGCCCACCTTTTTTTAAATTTTCTCGAAAACTAAAAGAGCACAACATTTTTTGAAATCAGCACATAAAAAGCACATTTTGTGACGCGGGCCCGCTAGGTTTATGAAGGTTATTTTATGCCACTTTACGATTTTTATGTTGTACTTTTTCTTATAAATTATGTGACCACGTCTATATTTGGCTTTCTTAGTCTCATCCGAGGTTTCATCATATAACCCTGAGCATTAATTGTTTTTAATGGGTGATATAAAGGCCCTGCCCGTGATAAAAAGCGTCGCGGAAACCCCTGCGAAATACCAAGTTAGCCGTTGCCAATGGATTAAAGACGGGCTCCATAGCGCATGCGTCAGCTGGAAGTGCGCTGAACGAGAAATGAGGTAATTCGACGTTACAAACTCGCGCAGGCTCAGATCGAGTCGTCTTTAGCCCATTGGCCATTTTATGGCAATCTAGATTTTGACCGTTGCCGCGACGATTTTCTCGCATCCTGGTCCTTTATGTATCTAATAGTTATATGGGTGAAACCAATTACATCAGAAGTCCAGGAAATGATAGTTCAGTAGATGTGCTGGTACCCATGCAACATCCACCCTTTCATTTCAATTATTGAGAAAAAGGATTCCACTAATATTCCACATCCTTCCGAGGCCGATGTTAAGAATACTAATTCCATCTTATATATGCCGAGCTTTATGCAGGGAGCAAATAAAAGAAGGAATTAAAGCGGCTAGATGAACTAAAGGTAAAGGCGCGGATATATTTATGAAAACGTGAGACCATTTCTTGAGATGTTCAATGGCGTACGTATGGTACCGAGACATTAAATATATATAGGGCGGCAGGGTTCTGAGGTAGGTATATTTGCAAATGAAGCAAAATAAAACCAAACAAATGACGGCCGACCGTTGAGCAAAGCTTACACAACTTAAAATATACAAATATGCTATAATGACGCTCATGTTGATCCTAATATTTCGCGGTGCTACTTTTTCACACGATTTTTAATCTTTAAACAATATGGGATAGATTCGAGAGACTTTTTATCTAAATCACAGACGTAAAAAGGGTCTACTTCCCCAGCCACTTCCCAACCCTTATTATGTCTAAAGGATCGATCATACAAGGCATGGTATAGGCTTAGTCACTTGATTAGTATTTGGGTTTCATATAGTGTTAGTTATAGTTTTAGCCATAAGGATCGTTCATACAAGGCATAGGCTTAGTCACTTGATTAGTATTTGGCTTTGTTAAAGTGTTAGTTATAGTTTTAGTCTTAAAAGTTGCTCACTGTTCATACTTGTCTTTGCTATAGTCATAAAAATCACTAAGCAAGTGCATCTAACCTCACTTTTTTGACGATTTGTTTTGTTTACTTTTATTTTTTGTAGTTTGTTTTTAAAGAAAATAAGGTTTAATAGAAACAATTTTTTTTGGAACCTATAAAACACTTACAAACTTGTTTTTTGCTTTTAATTTCCCTGTATAAAATTTTTGAAAATATTGACTTCATTCCTGTCAACATAGATGGGCGCCATACTTACAATATGGAACTCGCGGATGCTCACTTTGTTATTTCTTATAGTAATAGTCGTTATTTTAGTTATAAAATTTGAAAGTTGCCAACTTGTCCTCAGGACTGTGACTAAACCTATGCAAAGCATAATCATAAGAAACAGTGATTTTTAACTTTTTTATTATTAAGACTGTAATAAAAATTAAACCATAGACTAAGACTATGCCGTGTATGAACGATACTTCAAATTAACCCAATCATAACAAGGCTGTTTTCAAAAAAAACGCATACATGCATTTTTCCTATCTCGCAAAATTTACTTTTCTAATAGTGTATGTATTCCATTCACCAGTTTAAAATAGACGGTATGCGTCAAACTGATTTTGACAATAACTTTCAAAGTCAAAAATGCCGCAAATTACAAATTATCACTCCCCGCTGAGGTGTACTCTTGTATATCTATGTCTGAAACTTTGACTTTTTATTAGTGTATACTCAAACAAACCACCAGCACCAGTAATGTCTGACAGCAAAAGTAAAAATAAGGCCTCTAAATCCAAAAATGCCTTAATTTAAAGCAAATACCCTTATTACCCGCCTACGTAACTCAAAGAAGAGTTTTGAGTTTAGGTTTTTGTTTCTAAAATCATGTTTTAATCACGGATCGCCTTTTAAACAGCACAGAAATATATTTAAAAAGAATCTTTATTAATTGCAAAAGAGTTATTATCACTCGAGGTACAGAAGACGGCTGGTCTGTAAGGAGAGCGGCCACTCATTTTGGGGTTGATAAAATGACGATAGTACCATGGAAAAAGCGCTGGATACAGAGTAATTCGATGAATAGAAAACATGGACCAGGACGAAAGCCTGTAAGTTCTGAGATACGAGATAAAAGGCTTATCGACCACCTTAGACAAAATCCTTTTGCCACGTCCGTTGAAGCATCTAATTTAACGACGTTCCCAGGTTCCTTATATCAACTATTAACAAGGATTAAAAAATCTGAAATTTACTGTCGAGTTGCTGCAAAAAAACATTTTTTAACGGAAGAACAAAAACAGACCAGGGAAATTTTTAAATTATGTGCAGATGTTTTACGAAAACAACGACTTCGTTTACCAGCAGGACAACTGCCCCGTGCACACGGCTAATGTTGTTCGCCAGTGGTTTGAAAACAATATTATTGAAAATATATGGGGCCCACTTGTCAAAATTATTTATCAGAGAAAATGGAAACCTCAAAATGCTGAAGAGTTAAGCGATGCAATTCATCGCGCATTGGAGGTGCTCTCAGAAGATCGTGAATATTTTCAAAATTTAAGTTTTTCAATGGCCAAACGTTTGCAGAGTGTTATTGAAAAGAATGGTGCGCCCACTAAATACTAATTTTTGTTGTTGTTTTAAGCAATATTTAATATTTAGTTGTTTCGATTCCGTCGTTTTTTATCAACCCCAAAATTAGTGGTCGCTCTCCTTAAAGACCAGCTGTCTTCTGTAACTCGAGTGATAATTACTCTTTTGCAATTAATAAAAATTGTTTTTAAATATATTTATGTACTGTTTAAAAGGCGAAACAAAAAACTAAACTCCAAACCCTCCTTTGAGTTGCGTAGGGTAATAAGGGTATTTGCTTTAAATTAAGGCAGTTTTTGATTTAGAGGCCTTATTTTTACTTTTTATTTTATCAATATGACTTTAAGTCATCGTAATACCGAATTTAATGCTATCAGACATATTATTAAACAAGAGTATCCCTCAGCGGCGTGCGGTGAAATTTCAAGTAAGGGAAGTAATTTTTAAAAACTTACCCTATTTGTAATTCGATTTTTCGATCACTTTTTGCAAATTCGTCAATGACGTTATCATAAAAACGTGGATGTTTTGACAAGCTTTGTAGAAGTTTATTTTCAATGAACAAAAGCGATATTTGCGAAAGTCTCTCCTGACCTGTTGAATTTATCGCTAAATATGGCGTCAAACTAAAAATGTTTAATTTTAAAATTATGTGCTAATTATGTGCTCCACGAATATATAAGAAAAAAATCGAATTTTTATTTTAAATTACTTTTTTTTTAAAAAAAAAAGGGTGGGGTAGCTAGGTTAATATTAACTTAGCGACCCCACATGTTTAGGTATCACGGAATTTAAAAAATTTCAAAAACCAGTATTATCTGCATATTATGTGCTAGTTTCGTCGATGATCAAAAAATTTTGTACTCGTCTGGTTTCAGAGAAAATTGAAAAATTATTGTTTTTAAAATTATGTCATAAATCTCACACATATACATGGAGCACATAAATTTGTAATAATATATTTTTACTTTGGAATTATACTTCAGATTGCGAATGCTAGGTTATTACAAATGATGTAATTTAATATCCTTTTTATGGATTTTCTTGACAGACCAGACAAGTAGAACATTTTCTGATCATGGACGAAATTAGCACATAATTTGCAGATAATAATGGTTTTTGAAATTTTTAAATTCCATGATACCTAAATATGTGGGGTCGCTAAGTTAATATTAACCTAGCTACCCCACCTTTTTTTAAAAAAAAACCTAATTTAAAATGAAAAATTCTATTTTTTTCTTAAATATTCGGAGAGCACATAATTTTGAAACCAAAAATTTTTAGTTTCGCGGCATATTTCCTGGTGGGGTTGCTAAGTTAATATTATTCTAGCTACCCCATTTTCTTTTTCGATTTTCTCAGAAACCAGAGGACACAAAATTTTTTGATTGGCGACGAAATTAGCACATAATTATGGCATACCTAAATTTTGATTTTCTTGGGTTGGGGTCGCTAGGTTAATGGAGGTGTGGAAAAATTGTATTCTTCTGATGAACTTGTGGCAGGTATTTCAGACACCTTCCATATTGCGCGCCGCCCGTACACTGTACACACCCATGATACAAGTAAAACAGATATGATATCGCGCAGGAGTAGGCGTGGCTAACTGACGTCACCTGGTGAGAGACGTGAGAGATAGCATTCAATCGTCATTTTTATTACGAGGTGGTCGTTTGTTTACATTTAGTTTTAATAATTTTTCAGTGGAAAAAATTTACAAAATGAGGTGATGTGTACACGGATGTGGTGTCGATAATGAGACATGTGACATTAAGTTTTTCATATTCCCAAAATACCAGAAAATGGAAGGTATATGGAAGCATTTTTGTGGACGGGATAATAACTTTAACGTGAATAATGCTCAAATTTTCTCAAAAAATTTTAGTGATAATGATTATGAGCAAAACCTTAAACACGAGTTGCTTAGCTACACGCCAAAAAAAATAGACCCCTTTGTAGATGTGTTTTTGGATTTTTATAAAAACCAATTTCTAACCCGCTAGGGACAATATTCCATTTAAAGTCCCCACCCTGTAATTTATTTCCCTTGCGTACCGCTTTCCGAGCCGCTTCCCTTATGGAACTCTGTATCCAGAATCGTGGTTTTCCAGACTGCATTTCGTTTAATTTAAAACCTTGTGTACTTTTTGACGAAAAATCATTCCTACCTGCAACCCCCCCCCCGCCAAACTAAATTATTACTTTAAAAAAAACCATTGTTTTAGATTCCCGACTTTGTTTCCTTTAGTTTGATACCCCATAACCCATACTTTGAGAGATTAAAATATGTATCGGATACAGGGGCGTGGTTGCAACCACCCGTTCAAATTTTCCAAAAACACTTATTCGTTTAACTTTTCAAGAAGAACATAAATGCGAATTTTTAGCTCTACATTGATTTAGAACTCTTAAGTAATTGAGAATTATTTGTACCTCCTTCAAAACAGACTCACCCCTATTTCTCAACCCCCTGTCTGTATTTTACAAAATGCCGAAGCACGCGTTTATTTATTTTATTAGTAGAGGCTACGTACCCATTTTCAAACTTATGTTGCTCTTCGTTTTTGAGATACAGAAAACCCTTTTAAAATTTCAACCCCTATTTTTACCTCTTCAGGGGTAAAATAATAAAAAATATTTTCTAGGTGAGCTCCTCGGTTATAAACCCAAGCTATATTCCAATTTTCATATTTTTCATGTAGGTGAACTGGTATCAGCTGTGCGAAGGTAGTTCCCTGTTCGCGACACAAAAATCTCACCAAGTGACGTCATGCGCGGATCTAGACGAATTTTGAACCGCTACGTATCATACCTTTCTTTCATTGTATGTATGTATAGTACACACCGATAGCCGTTTCAACCTGCAAATAACCTACTCCAATGATAGCTTCCCCGCCCGCGACTCGATGACAAGTTCAATGACCTTTCGACGCACACGAAAGCAGGCATACTGCTGCTGCCGGCATATTATAGCTGCAGGCTACAGAGAACCTAGCAGTAGGAATAGCTTCTATTGGATTTTTCTAGAGTAGTGAAACGCCGCGCCCACAGGACACGCCTGCAGACTTTCTGCTCTGACTCGGTTTGGGTCAGAGCCGCACGAGGCCGCATTTGTTATGGGCTTGACATTTAAAATAATTTAGCTGAGAATTTAGCATTTTTAATAAAATCTAAAGTAATTGTTGTAATGTTGATGATGTTTTGCTAGGGGAAGCACTGCTTCCCTTGCTTCCATGGACCGCACGACGCTGGTATATGTATGTATCTTCGCAAATATCGCTTTGGAAATGTTTTTTTAATTACCTTTGTTCGGCTGATTTTATACAGGGTGTCCCAAAAGTCCGAGTCCACCCTAATATCTCCAAAACCAAAAGGGGCGGAGAAGTTTATAAAAAAGTATCTCTTTGGATGCTAATTATCATTATATATTTAAAAGTTTTTGTCATTTTATTTAAAAAACATTGGAGAAAAAGGTAACATTTTACGTATTTTTGAAAACAGAAGGAAAAACTCCATTCAATTCCAAACTATACAGAGTATCTCATTAAAAAAAAAAGATTGTCTGCGCCTTAGCATCGCCCCTTAATAACAGGCCGCACCATAAAGGTATAACTTAAATAGAGACATTATGTTTACCACAGTTGCGATCAGACATAAGGTAAACAATTTGGCGACAATGCCAGATTGCGCTGAAAGTTGTATCTCTACACGTAATGTTTTTAAAAACATATTATTTTTATAACTTTATCATTTACATGCAATTATGCAAATTCTCCGTTTTTTTTAAAAAACATGGAGAAACACCTTATTATTATTCAAATATATAAAGAAATTTAGGTATATTATATAATTGCATTTAAATTTTCTTGAATCTTCACAATGTTAAATCAATAAACAATTTATAATGTGGAAGTACATGTTATGGTACTTGAAATATACCTCATTTTTTCGATCGAAATGTCATATAAAATACCTGATATCTTGGCAGAAAGAATAATTCTTTTTATTTCCCAATATATATCGGGAATAAAACTTCAACAATGTGACAACCTCGCATTTGTGGCGGGTCATCCATATAAACGTGTATACGCTGCTCCATTCATAATTTCTCTAAGGCGTTGTCGCTTTAGCATAATCGATGTTTTGGTATATTTTACAGATTAATCGAGAGTTTTTTAATATTTTTTCAATAGATTTTTAAGTGTTTGTAGCAAAAGTGATGTGACAAAGTGCGTATTGTGACGAAAACTGGAGATTGCAGGTGAAAACCAAACATTTCACAGGTTTGTTATCATATGTTTTTTCGACGCCATGCCATGCAATAAATACAAAATGTAATTAATAAATATAGGAAAGAAACAAGTTTTTTTTTAAATTAATTAATTACACTATATTTGGTATAATGAACCAACCCCAGCTGCGACATTTTTAAATATCCTATATGAGTAGCAAAAAAATGTAAGAGGTGCGTATATTTATTTATAACTACATTCACAGTTTTGATACTATCTGTAGTCAGCTTATTTTTTCTGCTGAGATTTGTTTATAAATAGTACAAGCATTCCCGGTATAAATATAAATTTTTAAAAAATTATTGTCAGACACAGGATAAGGAATGTACGTTTGTTACAACTTTTTATTTATAATATTTACATAGGTAGATACTCCACATAAGATTTTTTTGTATTTATTAAAAATGTGAAGATACTTTTGTACGTATTAAATAAAAATTATAGCAGAGTGTATAAATTCCATTTTTTTTACACAACGAAAAACCATCATAATATAGGTATCATCCGTTTTCGAAATACCACTATTTTTAGTCGAATTTGCTTATTTTTTCCACATTGGTTTTTTGGTAATTTGCCTAAACAGTGCGGAAAGTGATACTTTCCTGCACACGATGGCCGTTAAGGGCGAAAAAGGCACTTTTGACACGTTTTTAGTACAACTATTTCCTACTTGCATAAAAAGCTTCTGCCTAAGGTTATATATTTGGTATTTTTTAAATTAAAATCAAAAAATAATTTTGTTTCCATTTTTAATTTATTCTAGTTTATAAATGCATCTAAAAACTCCAATTAGACTTAAAATTCACGCCATGCTAAAAAAATACTTTTACCTATGCTAATAGTTTTGCAGGTCACTTGACATTAAATAGGTAAAGAAACTACTTCGCAAATGCGTGTGAAAAATTCTACTGTTACATATCAATTTTAATGTGGAAAGTTCAACTTCCCACACGCCGTGCGTAAAAAATAAGCACGGCGTGCATATTAAACTGTCATAGCGTACGTGAAAAAACGTTTAACGCACGCAATTTTTTTTTAAATGGTACTTTATGGACCAAATTTTTAAATTTTGAGTTTGAAATGTGTGTTCTAAAAACTACTTTTTGATCAAGAAAGTCATCATAACCACTCGTAGAAAAAAAATTGTACCTAACCTTTGCGGAAGTGTCTTTCCCGCCCGAACTCCTCCCGTGCGTAAAAGTATCGCTTTCCGCACTAATTAGGCAGATAACTATCTGGAGAACATTTAAAAAATTAATATTTTCTATGTTATATCTTTAAATAAATATTTTCACAATGACAAATATAAGTCAAATATAATCGCTCCATACCCTCGGTATCAATTATTAAGTACAACAAAATTAAAGATTGTATTTCCAAAAAATTTTCTCAAAATAACGACCAAACCGTTTTACATTTATAAATAACGAGCCGCTTCTGGCCGCTGCTAAACGTAAGGTGGTTGGAGCATGTGCGAGGAGGAACATGTCTGGTGCAGCGTTGCCAGTGGAACATAAAATGGTTTTCCCTAAATCTAACGCCTGATCGCGTTTCAAAGCAATTTATGAATGACTTGATGGGTCTATTTTCGTTAAACGTCTTTGGGCTGCACGATGAGTACACCCTGTATATATACACACGAAGTTCCCATTAGGCTTTTCCTGAATAAGCATAATTTAATTATAACATAAACTTTTTCCTATTATTCAATGACATTTTATATCTTATTTATTCCTAAAAAATCGAGTAAAAAATAAAACACCAATACACGTAAGTACCTATTGCCCATAAAATTTTAAATCCAGTTTTTTAAATTTATTTACCATTATAATTTAATGTCAAGACTTGACATTTCAAAAAATATAGGTAGTTATACAAATATTTATTCGATGCTCGAAGATATTTTGTAACATTATGGACTCACTTGGATTCCAATATGTTTGATTTTTTTGGATTGGTGGCCTTGTTTTAGCTTATTCAGCAAAAAATCGAAAATTTGGTCTGAGCCGTGTCTTCGTTTTTACAAAATGTGCCTTTCATTCAAAGTTCTGCCAATTCTGATGTTTATTTGACTCCAACTTCGACATTTCCTGACCTAAAATCACTGACAGAAACAAAAGAATCTTTACTCTTAATACTAAACTAATGTCACGGAAGTTTTAATCAAAAAGGGAAAGGGGCCCTAAGAAATAGTTGCGCTGCTACCACTAAGGCGCAATTAACTGCAAAAGGGGTGCGGAGGCGATCATGCTTTATTTATGTGAGGGGCTTTCTTCTTTACTATAAAAGATACCATGATTTTAAAGTTCCCCCTCTTTTCTTTTTTGTCCCTTTTCTTTTTTTATTCTCCAATATTCTTTTATCTTATTGGATGACTTGCAAAGTTCATAAAAAAGTCATAGGTCATAATGATTTTTTCCGCATTTTCTTCATAAATTTTATTTTTTGCTTGCTGCGTTGTTATCTCCGTTCTTATTAAATATTTGTCAATCAAATTCTCCTTTAAAAGCAAAAGGAATATAACCATGATTTTGTCAGCAAAATGTATTTTCTTTTGGATCTGAGTAATTTCGGTTCTACATTCATTTTCTTTTGCTGATATATTCAAAGATGTTAACTTTAGTTTAATCAGGGACTCTTCCACCGACTTCACTTATTAAAGGTACATAGAAATAGAACGATTGTAGATATGACAGGTTTGCATTGAAACATATATTTAGTATGTTTTCACATGGTACTCAATACGAATTGAGAAAACAAAAACAAAATTATGATTGTTTTCCACAAACCAAAACTACACTTTTTTGCACTCGACGCGCGTTTCGCTAACAACGTTAGCATCATCAGGAGACGATAAACAACGTCTCCTGATGATGCTAACGTTGTTAGCGAAACGCGCGTCGAGTGCAAAAAAGTGTAGTTTTGGTTTGTGGAAAACAATCATAATTTTGTTTTAGTGCAACCAAAGGTTCCAAATTCCCAACATAGACGAATTGAGAAGATTGTCTTATTTTTCTTTCATAGAACATGCGTTCTCTGCTCGGTTCTCTGTTCCGACAATGATGTATGTAAGAACAAAATGCTTGATTTTCGATACGTATTGAATACGATGTGAAAACATACTAATTAATTTATGGGTCAAAAGTCAAACCAAGTTAAAATTACATCAAGCCTTTTAGAACGGGCAAAATTTTGTACCTATTCAGCTCTACCGCCTGCACTTTCTTGATTATTATATTATTATTGGTATTATTAAACCAAACTCATGATGAACGTCGCCAGTTCCTTATTATTTATGTTATAAGCAATAGATGGTAGTTTTTAGAAAAAATTATAAAATGGGTCACAGTTGGTCTAGAGAGAGGTTTTAAGAAAAAAAATATATAATCTTTAAAACATAGATTTTTGTATTTGATACATCGCCAACTACTATTTACCGTAAAAAGTAAAATCCCCTATGTAGCCCTTTTCTGGGGGGCTATTTTGGGAAAATATTCTAAAAACCTTAAATAGTAACTCCCTATTTTGACTTCATATTTGAATTCTCCCTGAAATTCTCTTTCCAATGGTACCCTATATCATAAAGTTTGCTTTACTAATTTTCGAGATATTGGCTTTCAAAATGTCAAAAATTCAATTTTCAAAGGCCCATATCTTAGAAACTAAACAAAATATCTCAATTGTGTTTATTATCGATTTTGAGGGTTTTATAAGAGCAAATAAAAAATGACAATAGTTTGACATTTGCACATTCCTATTTACAGTTTATTGATTTTCAGTGATTTTGACGAATTATTCCAAAAATATGAAGTAGAAGGTCAGATTGTCAAACTGTTATCATTTTTTGTTTCCTCCTAAAAAGCCTCTAAAATCGATAATAACAAAATAGAGGTATTTTGTTTAGTTTCTAAGATATGGGCCTTTTAAAATTGAATTTTTGACATTTTGAAAGCCAATATCTCGAAAATTAGTAAAGTAAACTTTATGATATGGGGTACCATTGGATAGAGAATTTCAGCGAGAATTCAAATATGAAGTCAAAATAGGGGGTTGCTATTTAAGGTTTTTAGAATATTTTCCAAAAATAGCCTCCAGAAAAGGGCTACATAGGGGATTTTAATTTTTACGGCAAATAGTAGTTGGCGATGGATCAAAAACAAAAGTGTATGTTTTAAAGATTATATATTTTTTTTCTTAAAACCCCTCTCTAGACCGACTGTGGGGTGATTATCGGCACATGCAGAATCGTAAGGTAATTCCAGCACAAATAGGTACACTTCTCTCCACATGAAACTGGTGCAGCAGAAGGTAGCTGCAAATACGATTTTTTATATTTTTCTATGTGCAACACTGACTTTTTGACTTTGTATTTTAGAACAAAAAAGAAGTTAGAAAACCTCCAAATCAGTTACTTCAACCGAAAAGAAACTAAAAAACAAAAGATCAAAAGATCTTGGGTGGAAATAACGAAAATTCAAACTTGGATGAGCATCTCACAAGGAACACACAAAAGATCAAAGCGAAAAGAGAAATGATTAAACGATCGTCCTGGATAACCAGCGTGGGCTCATCAGTAGTTTCACTGGTCACTCTCCACTATACATCATTAAACACCATCATACACTTTGATTTCCAACCTTGAACCACTCACAGGGCATCGTTCCGCACTGGTACTTATCCAAGTTACCTGATACGAATTCGTCCTGGCGTGTTAATATTTCCAGTAGGATTATGGGGTCAAACCATATCAAATCAACCAAAAAAAAGGCACTTTTCGTTTTGACCATCTCCGATTTTGATGATTTTTGGTACACTTAGTCTTCTGATCCAAAAACTTAAAAATCCAAAAAATTAAATTTTTTGGATAAGCGGTTTTTGTTTTATTGATTTTTGAAAATAAAGAAATTGACCAATATGCCCTTGACAGGCACTTACAAAAATAGCAATATCTCAAAAACTATTGGTCCTATAGAAGCGAGTTATAGCTTATTTTGAAAGTTTTTTAAAGACCTTTTTAACGATGTGTATCACCATGTAATTTTTTGTTTTTATTTTTTTTAAATTTTTTTAATATTTTTTTTTGAAAAATCTTGAAAACACCATTTTGAATTTTTTCAAATAAATACTATTTTTTTCAGTATTTTTTAAATATTTTTGGAAAATTTCAGGATGGAGAAGTTATTGGTTCTATTTTTTCAAAAAATAATATAAAAAACCTTGCAGGAAAAAACCATACATTTTTTAATAAATACCTATATATTTACTCTTTATATCTAAAAACTTGTCAATTGCTCCCAGTCTTCTAAATAAGATACATAAAAGGTTTTTCCAAACTTGTTTATTCCTGCAAAATTTTGAGTATTTCTTCAATTGTCCTCCCCTCCACCCACGATCTTTTCACCCACCTATTATATATTTAAACATGTTAATTCCTGCAAAATGTTTAGCTTCTCCCATTACTTTTTATTGGCCCTTACCCCTATTTGTATCATTTCTGGTTCAGACAGAAAAAGTTTTGACAATAATTAAACCAGCAGAGGACTTCATTGAAGAATTTTCAAACGACTTGATTAAATTAAAATCTCATTATTTTTACACTCACATGCAAAAAGAATACTACAATGAGGTAAAAGATAATTTAAAAAAGGGGGAAGCACTAATCACATGCGACTTCGCTGAAAATTATTCGTTTATTTTGCAGGATGAAGTGCAGTCCTATCACTGGACAAATAGCCAGCCAACCCTACATCCTTTTGTAATATATTACAAAACTCATGAGGGAAAACTGGGTCATTTAAATTATATATTTATTTCAGACTGTTTGGTACACAACACTGTGGCATTTCATCTTTTTTTAAGCCACCTTATGCCTGAACTAAAGAGGAAAAATTGATAATTTAGACAAAATTATCTATTTTTCAGACGGCTGTGCCGCACAGTATAAAAATAAAAAATTTTTTGTTAATATTGCGTACCATCTCGAGGAATTAAAAATTAAAGCAGAATGGAATTTTTTTGCCACCTCCCACGGGAAGAGTGCATGCGATGGACTGGGAGGCACCGTAAAAAGGTTGGCTGCTAAAGCAAGTCTGCAGAGACCATATAATGAACAGATTATGACCCCCGAAGATCTTTTTGAATTTGCAACAGAAAACATTCCTGGTATAACATTTAAATATTGTACCTGGAAGCACAATCGATACCTGGGACTCAAAAATTGCACTCGATTATCCCCCTCACTAATGAAAAAATTATTACAAAACCATTTTCACTAAGTAAAGAGGAAAATATTCAATGTCTTTTTGCAACCTGTGGTTTGTCAAACAAAGAAATTGAAAACATCGACTCCGGTTTTGTAACCATAAACTATGACTGTCTTTGGTGGATGGGATGTATCATTGGCAAAATATAGAAAGCGGGGAATTAAAAGTTAGTTTTTTACATCCTCATGATCCCTCTCCGTCTTTTTACTTTCCAAAGCCAAAAGCTGATATATTGGTCATGTCATAGATCAAAATTCTCTTTTAAGACGGGTCAACCCAAATACTGCCACTGGTAGGACATATACGCTAACTGCAGAAGAAATGACAGATCCTCAAATATTTTACAAAAAAAATTAGCAACCTAAATATTTTTGATTGTAAATTTTCTATTATTCTTACTTTTCATTTTTTTGTTATACCCATATTAGGTAAATTAGCCCCGTATTAAATATCTTATTATTTTTTTTAAGTATGACTCCATTATTTCTCCATCCTAAAATTTTCCAAAAATGTTAAAAAAACATTGAAAAAAAAAAGAAATATTTTTTTGAAAAAAATTAAAAAATGTGTTTTTGAGATTTTTCAAAAAAAAATTTTTTTTTAATTAAGAAAAAAAATTAAACAAACTATATTGTGTCACACATCTTTAAAAAGGTCTTTAAAAACCCTTCAAAATGAGCTATCACTCGCTTCTATAGGATCAATGGTTTTTGAGATATTACTATTTTTGTAAGTGTCTGTCAATTTCTTGATTTTCAAAAATCAATAAAACAAAAACCGCTTATCCAAAAAATTTGATTTTTTGGATTTTTGAGTTTTTTGATAAGACGAATAAGAGTACCAAAAATCATCAAAATCGGAGATGGTCAAAACTATTGCCTGGTTGACTTGATATGGTTTGACCCTATGCTCCTAAGGCAATTAAAACAAAAAAGAAGTTAGAAAACCTCCAAATCACTTACTTCAACCGAAAAGAAACTAAAAAACAATGGATCCAAGATCTTTTGTTTTTTAGTTTCTTCTTCTTTCTCTTCTTTCTTAGAATGGCGCCCAGTCTATGATAGGATTATAATCCGCGGATCAAATTATACAAAAAAAAATGAGGATACTGACACGCGCCAATGCAAGGGCCAGTCCAGAAGTGTCAAGTGAAACGAACAGGTGCAGTTTTATTGTAAATTTTCTCTTTTTTCGGTAAGTTACTTGAGCTTAAGTCTTAAGGAATTCTTACCAATAATTATTACTAATAACAAATGATAAAAATTTCAAAAATAAAATAAGCCGGTATTAGATTAATATTTGGAACCCCTCGGTCTAATTGCGGCTTATTGGGCCGGAATTGGAAAACTTCTCAATTATTTTTAATTACGTTTTTTTCTAATTTTCAACAAAAAACTTAAAACTTTGTTTCCACATTGTTATGAGATATACTTTAAAAATTAAATAAAACTATTTCCGGCCCACACATTTCTTGACCGATGTCGCAAAATTAGCCTCATATATATCCAATTACAAAGGGTGTTTGTACAAAAAAAAGAGTCAATAGAAAGTGTTTTCTGAGGCACCCATTTTTCCAATAATTCGTAGGTCCATAAAACATACTTTTCACACTTAATAAAATATTTTTTTGTAAAAAATGACCAAAATCGCAAAAATAAAATAGGCCGGTATTGGATTAATATTTCGAATCTCGATCTTATTGCGGCTCATTGAGCAGGAAATGCCAAAAATCGCAATTATTTTTAATCGCCTTTTTTTAATGCCCAACAAAAACACCGAATTTTTTTTCGAATTGTTGAACACTTCAAAAATATATAAAACTATTTCCGGCCCACAACTTTCTTTATAGGTATTGGAAAAATACGCCTTTTATATTACCCATAGAAAGACTGTTCGCAAAAAGATGATTTCATTTGCTTCAATAAGGCCTAATTTTTACATTTTTGTAAAAAAAAATGGTGAAAATCGCAAAAACGAAACAGGCCGGTATTAGATTAATATTTTTGACCTCTATCTTATTACGGCTCATTGATGTTTTATATATTTTTATTATATATATTATATTTTTATTAATTTTTTGTAAAAAATGACCAAAATCGCAAAAATAAAATAGGCCGGTATTGGATTAATATTTCGAATCTCGATCTTATTGCGGCTCATTGAGCAGGAAATGCCAAAAATCGCAATTATTTTTAATCGCCTTTTTTTTAATGCCCAACAAAAACACCGAATATTTTTTCGAATTGTTGAACACTTCAAAAATATATAAAACTATTTCCGGCCCACAACTTTCTTTATAGGTATTGGAAAAATACGCCTTTTATATTACCCATAGAAAGACTGTTCGCAAAAAGATGATTTCATTTGCTTCAATAAGGCCTAATTTTTACATTTTTGTAAAAAAAAAATGGTGAAAATTAAAAATATTTTTGACCTCTATCTTATTACGGCTCATTGATGTTTTATATATTTTTATTAATTTTTTAACAAGAAAAAAAAAACTTTGCCTTTCAGATTTTAGGAGAAACACTTTCAAAATATGGAAAACTGTTTCCGGCCCATAAGTTTTGCGGTAGAAATACACCTCCTTTATTTTCATGTTTTGGATAGTGTTTACAACAAAAAAATGTTAATAAAAAGCATTTTTTAAGCAATTTAAATCAAATACTATTGCCCGTATTGTAAGTAAGAAAAATGTTCAACAAAATGTTTACACCTTTAAGTTTTCTTTCTTACTTAATTTGGAAATGTGTAGGTACTTACCTTTTTCCTGCAGTTTAATTATAATTATAACAATAATTATAAATATGAACAAAAATATTTTCCGGGTTTAAGAGAAGACGTAAAAAAATCAATGGAAAAAATTGGAAATGGCCTTATACTATTTTTTAATTAAAACGCAGATTTTTGCTGTTACTTGTCTGTAAATGTGCAAAGTTTTCCAAAATGCAAATCGGGAAAAAACCCAATTTTTTCAATAAGCCGGAATCAGATTACACTTAGGCCGGCGTCAGATTAAGAGATTTTCTGATGGGCCGGTAATAGAAAAAAAGTGAATTTTGACGGAAAATAATTTTTATGGCTATAAAAAAGTATAATTTAATCTTTATTTTTGTTGAAATTGACAAATAACTCCGCCCTTTACCCTGTAAAATAATAAATTTACACAAACTATAAACTCTTTATACTAATTTAAGCAGGTAAACCTAAAACTTCCTTAACTACCCCATTTTTACCTTAATAGAGTTTACAGATTTTCTTTTTTTTTCTTGTAAAAAAAGCATGATGTACACGCGCTGATTCGCGCAAAGGTAAAAAAACTAAAAATATTTAGCCACAGCTGATCATAAAACTAATGAAACACCTGTATCTTTGTTTACGTTTTTGTTTACGTTTCACGTAAATAAAACTACACATTTTCCTTCCATTTTCTCTCCTGTTATAAATAGGTGCCAATTTGCAAAATAATTAAACTTACGTTGAGAACAGGTTATTCAGAAATGTTTCCTGGATCTGGAAATGTTCAAATTTATAAACACCAAGTTCAAAAGTACCTAGTACAACAAATCCACTAAATATCCAAATACTAAATTTACAAATACCACTATTAAAAATTCTGAACTATCCAAAAGTCTACAATGCACAACGAACACTATGCAACACGTACACGATAAAGTTAAAGAACTTTTTGATTAAAAGTCAACCTGTTTACAAAAACAGAAATTTGACCATGTTCTCATTACATAATTCGCCGTGCACTAGACCACACTGAAAGCCACCATGGAAACACGCCGAAATATGGAAATTTCTTCCATTTTGGCCAGCTGTTCATTAATGTTTTAGTTATGAGAAGTTTGTGTACACGGGAACAACGCGCCGCGATTTTGTTTTAAAAATATCAAACACTCACTGAATAACAACTCCCTTTACCAGTAAACCGGGGCCTACTAAATTCACAGACAAGAAAACGCCGCACACCGAACATACGACCGGTTGGAGTGTGCTCTCTTTGACTGACTCATTTTGTAGACCGATCAATGATGGAACCAGTTTTGAATTTAGAGAGAATGAACGATCATTTTGATAAACTCAATTGTTTCGTCCAATATTTTTATATCAAAAATAAAATAAATGCTTAAAAAAAAAACAAGACTCATTGCTCAAATAAATACCTACATTTATCTATTTGTTTGATAATGTCGTGTTTATACAACGATAATGGCAAAACGAATATTTTTTAAAGCAAGAAAAGATAGATACTGGTCTCAGAACTACCCTATTAATCAGTTGGGCTTCTCACTACGAGAAATCCATTGTCATCCGGCCTGGGTACCGGCGAAGATGACAATCAACAATCCTTCCGGAGTACCACAAGGTGACAAATGAGGTACGACTTGAAAAATAGACGAATATACGTGTTTCGATCGCCATTTTAAGGGACTCAAGTCAATAGACAAAGATAAACGATAAATCAGCTGGTGAAGTAAAAAATCGGGAATTCGAAAAAGTACCAAAGACAGAAATTGAAGATCAGACGATGTTTATGGGCCGATCAACTTCTACCGATTTAGTGTCCTTTAATCCACCTTCGCCGTCATTTTCATTCAAAAGTGACAGAATATCCATTTTTATCTGTCAATATGGCGGGGAAAGTCGAAAAATAACACTTAAACGGTAAGAGTTGATCGGCTTATGTGGAGAGGGTATTGCTAAGACTATAGATCATGGCAAGAGAGAAAGAAAAATTAATAAAAAATGAACAGTGAGCGAGATGGTGAGTCAAATCTGTGAGAACGTTTAGGTGGACGTGAGTTTGGGTCCTCCATCATCAAAACAAAAAAAAATGTCAAGTAAACTAGCTACCAAAAAAGGCAATATTGGAAGAGCAAATGTGTTCTGTTGTACTAAAGAATCTTAGATTCTAGTAAGGATTCCAAAATTAAGATGTTGTTTATTACACTGAAAACTGTATTATGTATTTAAAATAAACCCTATACTTGAAAAAATATACTTAGTGCAAGAATATTATTTTTCTATAAATATTATTAAATACTTCGAATAAACATTTGTTTATTATTAAATTTCATTTAAGAAAACTTGCACTATTAAAAAAATATATAACTTACTTAACCTTCAAAGACAAAAGATCAAAAGATCTTGGGTGGAAAAACGAAAATTTAAAATTGGATGAAAATCGAAGTAGTTTTTCGACCGAAGATCTTTTGATCTTTTCTTTTTAGATTCTTGGTGACAAATATGTATTTATACGAGAACAATTTTCTATTAGATATATTAAGTCATCGTAGTTCAATTCAGGTTGTACGTCATAGCTTAGGTTAGATTTTAGCGTAGTTAGATTTGTTAGTTTAAGAGTACAACCTGTTTTATTTAAGTATAAAAATTATTCTTCCAAGCAAGGCAAGTACACTGAGGAAAATATCCACTAATCCTAAGTAAGAATTCATTACCCCCAAGTAGAAACTTCATTTAAATATGACAGTAAAAACTTCACTTACCGTAAGTGAAGTATCTACTAACCGTTAGTAAATCTATAGAAGCGCAAAACCAGTATAACTCCTAAAATATGGCTTTAAATAAAATCAAAAATAGTAGTTTTAACAACTAGTGGCTAAAATAGTGCTTTTTTTACAAGCGTTGGTTTACATATCGAGCGCAGCCAGGTATTTAAAAACCCGAGTAAAAAAAGCACAGTTTAGCCGCGAGTTGTTAACACTATTTTTTTAATACCTTTATCAAAAAATCAAAGAAAAACAGGAAAAATTTCGAACGAAGAGGACTTCTCGCAACACACCATCTTTACACTATAACTCAAGGTGGCTGGCAAATCAAATAACAATCGTTTTCATAGCGATGTGTCTTTTTACTCGGTGATGTTCATTGTTGCGACATTTTAATCTTTGACAATTTGATATTTTGACGATATTTTTAAATGATTTTTTTGAAAATATTTGATCAAAACTGGCGGAATGGTTTAATTCTTAAGCAAGAATAATTAAATTTTTTTCAATATTACTGTTATCCGCTATTTCTCTTTAACTTTGAGTAAAAAACGGACAGAAATTTTTTTTTGCACCCGTGATCAAAAAAAAAGTTTTTTTGCATGGTAACCAAAAAAAAACCATGCTTTAGTTATCTGCAGATAGTTACTAAAATGATGTTTTTGATGAAGGTATAAAAAATATATTTTTGAGTTCTAAAAACCATGACCTGTCACAATACACCCTTAAAAAATATTTGAAAAAAAGTGCAACGCGCCGACGGGATTCGAACCGACAGGTTAATAGACCAATGCTTTATCCACTATATCCCATGCGCTTATAAAGAAATAGGTTGAAACCGCGGAATATAAACGTTTTGGCGGATTGTTATTAGTCGATGTTATGATGGCAATACGTTGACAAATCATTATAGGCATGCATTATTATTAGGATGAATCGAGGGATGAATATATTTTTCCGCATGATTTTTCAATATTTGATGCCTTCACTTGTCCTTAGTAGAAAAATTCACTAACCGTGAGAAGCTAATTAATGTTTTAAAACGCAAATATCTATTTATAACAATTTCCCCCATTAAATTTTTAGAATGTTCGCTCCAGACATTTGCGAAAAATCGGTGACACCAATTCAATCCTAGAGGTCTTCCACCTCCCACATATCTCAACCAAGTGCTGGGAAAAATATTTATAAAAAAAGTGTTAATACATATCACTTTAAAAGTGACCCTTAACAAAAAAGTCAACCATAAAATTTAAGCAAAAATCAAACCATAACCTCGAAATGCAAAGTATTTGGCACTCCTTATCTACATTTTACATTTTTGCGAAGAAATCAGTGGTAAGCCTTCAACTTTAAACAATAAATTGGCCTCTAATCTCTTTTTTATTTTATTATTCTTGAGGTGACGCCTGATTTTACAGCCTCTACCGAAACTGCAAGTGTCTTTTACATTAATCTATAATTCATGATTCCTTTTAGATAGCACCGTACTGATGAGCACCACTAATACGAAACACACTATGGTTTACCTTTATCTTTTTGAGGAATATGCTCGTTTGCCTATATTTACCCTCACTAAATCCCTTTTCAATTATTCATTAAAATCCGATATTTTATTTTATGCTGTACTGCCACGTACGTACTGGTACTTGATTTCCCAAATTAATTCATCAAGATCCAACGTCCCAAAGCAAATCTGTATGTATATTTTTCCTCTCAAGATTCCACCTTATGCCTTACTGGGCTAGATTTCCCAAATAATTTATTACATTCATTCAAATTCGTTGTCCCAAAGCAAAGCAGTATATTCTTCCTCTCACCCAACGTGCCAAAGAAGCAGTTTAAACTTGGTTTAGAGTTTAAACTTGGGTTAAGCTTTTGGAAGAGTTGTTCCATCTTGATTGAGCCTTAAACCGAGTTTGGAGGCAGGTTTAAACCAAGTTTTAAATACATAAATCATGTTTAAAATCGTTTATGCTTTTGCTACAAGAAAAACGTCATATTTTGTCTAAATTTTTGAATTGAATTTTGAAAAGTGATCTGCATAGCGCCCACAGCTGCGCTTGTGTTTGGTTGTGAAAACCGATAATTTTTTTTTTAATTTTCATATTTTTTTTTAATATCGAAGACCCGAAAATTGCGCCACGCTTATTATTAAACGAAAATTCGATTTGTTCCAGATATCTTTTTTTTTTTGCTGGCGATTGATCCTGTTTCTTTGAACTCTAGATGAATTACAATCGTTTTCTCATTCTGGCAAAAGTTTGGAGGGCGCTTTTCTGACCATTTTTTTGGTCAAAATCGTCCAAACAACACGAAAAAACACAAACTCAAAATTTCGAAAAATTCTCATCAATTGTTAGAGTTCGCGCAATTATAAGAAAATGGTTATGAAGTTAAATACCTAGATGGCGCTACATTGCAAAGTGATCTTATTCTTGTTTAAACTTGGTTTGAACCAAACTTGGTTTACATTTGAATTGAACAACCGCTCCCTGAAAATAAACTTGGTTTGGAGAAAAACTGATTTTAGTTAAACTAAGTTTAAACCACTATTGAACAACCGAACCTATATGACTTATTTGGAAGGGTATTTATTTCGAGAATTGACCAGTCAGTCGCTTAAGAGTTAGAAATTGAACCCAATATTCTAGCAAAAAAAACGACAGTCTTTAACTGGCCTATTGCGACGCTGCCAATATAGCACTTTTTCCTTGCGAAAGACGAGTGGTGGTGTTACATGCGGTCTTTATTGATTGCTTTTCGAAACTCGTCCAAAAGAGCCTTAGTCCTCAGTCTTTTACTTTTGGACCCCTTTGCCTTGTTGAATGGCTAGGAAGGCGATACAAAAGGGAGACAGCAGGTAGCTTCAAGTCATTTAATGGTTTGTCAATAACAGTACAATGTGCAATATAGTACAATAAATCACAAATTGCGCAAAGGGGAGAAGTTAATTTAATTTCGCTTTGAAGTATTTTGTATTTAATCAAAAATTATACTAATAAATACCAAAAATTTGAAAAGTATACCTGAATAGGAATACTCGAAAAAATAATCGCCTGCTTGTTTTTTTTTTGATGCCGAAGAAGATAACACCGAGCAAATTTCAAACTACTTTACTAGGACAGCAAAGTTTTTTGCTAGAACAAAAAAGTTTTTTGCTAGAATGACGGGTTACTAACGATACTAATCGCGAAAATCGGGTTTGAAAGTTAAAGAAAAGTTTTAATATACACTAAAAAAATATTCCAGCAAAGTATCTTTGCTGACGCTGTACGTATAGAGCCTAGACAGTAATTTTTTTTTAAATGATAAAAATATCTTATTGATATGATAAAGATGTATTTTGCATACTAAAATTTTAACATTGTCATTGGGTAAAAAAAAATGATAAAAATATCTTATTGATATTGTCGTGAATGCCCTTTAGGCATTCTATCTTGCCCTTGCTTGGTTTGTAAATGTTAACGACTCAGGCTATGAACCTAACAGTTAGCATTATTAGATGTTTTTGTAAACTCACGTTTTGTTATCACATACATCCTATAAAACCAATCGAGACCAGCAAGAAGGGGTCAGTAAGTTTAGTAAGTTCACTAAGTCAGAAAGTTGTGATGTATTTCTCAAGAATAAGATAAACTGCTGAACCACGACCTACCCCTAAGATAGAACTGTGACGCTGCTGTATTAAGACTGTTGGATGTTAATTAATTACAAGTAAGTAACGTTTTTATATTTTGTTATAATAAATTCATTAAAACCCGGTACGGTTGGTTTATTAAGTCAATAAATAAGAACAACCCCGTCACGAAAACCCCAACGTGACAATATGATAAAGATGTATTTTGCAGACTAAAATTTTAACATTGTCATTGGGTTTTCCCTAAAAAAAAATGTCAATTTTTAAAACTATACCCTGTACCGGTATACAAAATGGTTCCATATTTTCAATACCTACAAAAATAGACTTATCCCTAATTCCATCAAAAATATTGAATACACCCTGTACAGGGATAACCATTACAAATGTAATCCCCCTCTATCTCGTGTAATAATATCTTTTAAATATTCGGATAACCACTCATAAAAACGAGATATACAAATGTTTTTTGGGACCTAATTTGTCCCTCCTGCCGGGATAGCTTTATGTTTTTATGGCAATCAATTTTTTATATTGAATGACCTAATTTTTTTTTTTAATCCTCAAATATATCCCTGTTTAAAAATACAAAATATAACGAGGTGATATTTATATGATTTTCAAGACATTAACCCTAAAAGATTTTTATATAATAATTCTGACTATTAAACCTAAAAGATTTTTACATAATATCACATCACACCCTATAGTTTATAGATATAAACAAGGTGTGACGGATTTCTGATGGTTCTTTATTGGTTGGATGACTGAATGACTTTTGAGTGACTGTGACGGAAATTATTTAGTGGACCGCTGACGAATATCAGTTATGGTCAAGCCATGATGAATTTAAGTCTTAAAATATTTTAGCATAATTTAAGGGATAACATTTTTGATGAAGCACGACGTTTTTCACATTTTTATGCCATGATATTGCTCACATTTTAAAGCTTTCTTTCCAAACTTTCGATTTCTAGAATAAAACACTCAAATTTTTCAACTTTTTACTGTTCTTTTAAGCGTTCAAAAAAAGTACTGCCCAAAAAACATTTTCTCTCTGTTAAAATGAAAAATATTTAGAGAGAGGACAGAATTTTAGAGGTAGATGGAGAGATAATTTAGTGACGTGCAAAAATTTTTAAGGTTGTTAAAGAGACAGCAGGCTATAAAAAAGTATTTTAGAGAAAGATGGACATAATTTAAGGCAAACGTTTACTAAAAATTTCTGTTATTTCATTTCTCTATCATCTTGAGTGGTGTCGTGCATATGATTTTTATTTTGCAATTTTTATCCAAAAAACAACAAAAATTGTAATTTTTCAAAGTGTTAAGTGTGTAAAACATAATAACATAAATTGACTAAAAAACGTGTCCTACTAAAGTGCATTTTAGCACATCTAAAAATAATTTAACAAGTATTTAAGAAAATTATTTTAAGGGTCATTCATCATGGCTTGACCATTAATTTGCCAACAAAGCTGTTTCGCCAATACAAATTTGATGTTGAATCGACGGAGAAGAATCTTCATCTTTAATACCGCGAACTTTGTTGTTGAGCCATTGAAGAAAAAACTACATCTCTCCGATACTAATTCGATGCTGAATCGACGGAGAAGAATCTTCATCTTAAATACAACGGAGTTTGTTGTTGAGCCATTGAAAAAAAAACTACATCTCTCGGATACATACATCTGTTACGATGTTGAATCGACGAAGAAGCATCTTCATCATAAATACACCGGAGCTTTTGTCGAGCCATTGAATGAAAAACTGCATTTCTCGGATACTGGACCATACATTAGTGGCTCACTCTATCTTCAGTTAGTGTGCCAATAGGGGGCTGCCGTAGACCAATGAACAGCATCTTAGCCTGCAAAACAGAGATCGCAGGATCGGATCTCGGCAGGTACACATTGCTTCACACTAGAGATGGGTAAGTCAATCATTTTGTACTGAACGAATCGATCAGTGATTCGTTTCTAGAATGATCGAATCTTTTGAATCGATCGTTGAATCAATCATTTGAAATTAAATTAAGAAAATTGTGACAAAAAAAAACAAAAAAAAAGGTCGATGCAGCTAAATACGAAATACTCTGCTGACCAAAAAATCTATATTTTCATAAAGTTTACCCCGCGCGCAGGAATTCGAATCAAAAGAATAAATGAACGAAACGATCGACCTATTTCCAACTGATTCAGTGTATCGCCACAGTGGGTCAGTCAGTCTTTGATCCATTCTGATTTGATTCACTCGTTTGATTCATTCTGTCTTCTTCGGTCATTTGACTGACTGAATCATATCGAGCAAACATGATTCGATCATTCAATACTCACAAGTGATTCGATCATAGTGAACGAATCGTTCATGAATCACACATCTCTACTTCACACAACACCGAATGCGACTCGAGACGACGACGGGTGGCCCCACTTCTCAGCAGCTCCGCAGTTGACGTTGTGCATAGAATAACAACAAACGAGGTAGAAGTAAGCGGTACGGTTGACACTGCACCGAATACTTTGCGGGACTCAAAGGTTGACGGCCGAGTACCCCACCAAACTGGGTAGAGGAGACTAGCCGGTGACCCAAAAAGGAAGACCTGGACTTCTCCGAGATCGGGACTCCATGGGACGCGGCTGGACTCCGACAGATTTGGTAGCGGGAGTCGACCGAGGGTGACTTGGAAGAGGCGGTAGCATCTTCGGATAGCAGGACCACTCCAAGGAATGCGTCTGAAGACTCCGACGGCGACCTCGACCAGCGAAACCGGGACCTCGATTTTCGGCTCATCCTATATGACGGCGGGCTGCTGGGGAGAAAAGTCTACCGTCAACCAAGTTCTGCTGGGACGGTAGCGATGTTACCACCACCCTTCGGAGGGGGTGTAAAGCCGGCGGTCCACTGTGTATACTTGCTACGCAGTCTAAAGATCCCTGCCCTCGACAAAGAGGCGTCAGGCAAAAATTAAGTCCTCTTAGAGAAAGAAAACTTGCATCCTAAGGGGCACGTGGATCAGTCGGGCGTGCACGGGGGGTATGGCAAAAAGGGTCCATTATGCGGCCTAATTGCCAGGCTACGGCCGCCCATCTACTACTACTACTACTAGTGTGCGAATACAGTTGTTTCACCAAGTCTAATACGATGTTGAATCGACGAATTAGGATTTTCATCTTAAACACACCGGGCTTTGTTGTTGAACTATTGAAGAAAAAACTACGTCTCTCCGATATTCGTTCACTGTGTTGGGCCATTGAAGAAAAAATTCGTTTACTATCTATCTTCAGCCAAAACGTTAATATACCGAATGCAATGCAATGGTCCAGTGGTTATAGCGTTGGCTTGGTAATCTGGAAGTTAGCGATTCAAATCCCGTCATCGTCCCACTTTTTTTTAATTTTTTGGTATTTTTTTTTTCATATTTTAGGATTTAAGTAACTAGTTACCGTTACATCCACAAGTTGCTGGTTAGATGGAGACCACCTACATTGGACCAATGACTATGTGATAAAAATCCTTCATTATGCCAATATATTTTTGTTACTGATCCAACAACGGTTTAACATTGGACCAACGAATAACTAATTTATGTTGCGCCAATATTTATCCGTCAGAAACTGTCAGTACGTCAGTACAAATACACGTTAATGCTAATTGGAACGTGGACGCAAAAAGACTTTGATACATACCAAAAATAATAAAATGACATTTAAGTCCACAATTTTGGCGGGTTTCTATACTTAATGTTAATTTTTACCTGTCAAACTACCAGATGGTCGCATAATTTTGGGCAAATCCTTAAGGTTTAATAGGTACTTAACGCTACATTATAGGTTGACTTTAAAAAAGTCGGCATTATTTTTGACAGTTCCGCACGACTACTACATATTTTAGGCAGTTTACCTATTTGTTATGAGACCGCGGCTCTTCTTGGTAGCCGCGGCTATCCAAACCTACGTTTGAGCAGAGCTTTCTTGTGCGCGGTGCTCTCAAAATAATGTCGACTTTTTTAATGTTTGTGTCGACCTTTAATAGGGACTTATCGGTACATAAAGTCGGTATAGCCTGACTTGGCACTATTTTTGACAGTTCCGCACGAAGGTTAAAAGGTTTCTGTCATCTAAACACGCTCATATTGTGCTATCCATAAATATTATGTTAAGGTAACATTATTTTGACAGCGCCACGATCAAAAAAGTTCTCGCGGGATAGCCCAAACGGTTTGGGCTATCCCGCGCTGAAGTTTATGTTCAGATTTCATGGCGTAATTATGTTACTTCAATTCAAGTAAACAAGTTCTAATATAAATTAAAGAAAAAATCTACTATCCTACTTATGTTATAAATGCGAAAGTTTCTGTGTTGATATTATACAGGGTTCCTAAGCAAATCCTTAGGGGGCCAAGCAGCCGTGTATAAGACGCAGACAAACGGAAAAGCACATTAGGTAGAAAAGGATGGGCATGGGGCGATGTTGTCACTACATCTTACACGTAGTAAATCCATTCCAGGTTGTTGTTTTCTAATGTTTTCCATTTTCATACCTTTAGGACTGGAATAAAAATTGTTTTTGCTCGACTTTAATATCAAACTGATGAAAGATATCGTAAAAAAAAATATTTTTCGGCTTTTCATTTTGTAACCATTGTCCTTACGCACTGTTCACAGGCTGGGGACTGAGATACATGCAAATGCCTAACCTAAAGCGTTCATACACGGCCGGAGAAATCGACTGAGATATTTCCGTAGAAACTTTATCAAGCAAATAGGACGGGTTGACGCCTTCGAACGTCCAACCCGGGTTTTGCCCTTTGATTCGAAATCAAAAAGGAGGAACAGTCAGATGTGGGGCCGTGCACAAATTACGTAACGGTGATTTTACCAATTTTTGACCCCCTCCCTATGTAATGTTTTGTAACGGTTTGGCACGCCACGCCCCTAATATTACGTAACGATTTCAAGACCACTTACCCTCCCAAAAAAAAAAAACTTTTCATTTATTTTCATTCCAAATTTTCTTAGTTTCACACAAATGCAAAAGCTGTCGAAACCCCCCCCCCCTACGTAACGTTTTGTAACCCCCCTCCCCCTATGACCATTACGTAATTTGTGCATGGCCCCTGTAGTCTCAGTGGAGGAGGGCGAGAAAATTGATATTTTTTCCTAAAAATTATACTCTTTAGACCTATTTCTTTGCGTTCCCGAAATTACGTCATTTTTGAAAAAAAATTGTAAGCGGCGCCATTTTTATTTCGTGCTTTGTTTTTCTAACATTTTTGCGTTCGGCTAATTTAATTGAAAAATTTTTGCGTGCGGCGCCCTTTATCTTCTCACTCGAAACCAAGGTCTCTGTTTCTAAATTTTTTCGAATAAAAGTAGAGTATGACCATGGGGGAAATAATTTTTTTCTACGGTATGACGAAAATTTCGAGAAAGTTGAAGAAAAAAATAAAAAAAGTGGCAGAGCTAAAGTTTTTCGTAAAAAAAAACGATTTTTGTAAAGAAACAGAGCAAAATAAATCTTTTCACCCCTTTTTGGGTGTTACAAATATTGGCGACCCCTTAATATTTTCGCTTTTACCCTCTCGCTAGTTTTGAAGAATCGGTTCGCTACATGTTTCGAGATCATGTCATAAAACACCTCGAAAATATCAAATGTAGTGCTTTATTTAAAATCAATAATATCGCAAGCAAAAAGCTCTGCAGGAAAAACAGCGCCGTTTATTGATTTCTTTGGCTGCTAGTGCTAGCTGCATGGTTTGGCCGTTTCCGGATAGATGTCACTAGTAGAACAGAATGGAAAGAAATTTAATTAAAAGCGAAGATATTTCTTTCTAATGTTAACAACCTCACGAGTTTATCGCTCAGTATCGTAAATAATGGACCCTGCCGCCTCCTTTAAGCAAGAAAAAGCTGTGGTTTGGACCTGAAAACATCTAATTTTTAATTAGATTAGATGTGTGGCCGCCATCCAGCGGAATTTGCAGACATCTTGTCAACGGTTATTATTGCAACTATGATTTATGCTCACAATGAAAGAGTGGCGACAATTTTTTCTCATGAAAGCAATCCGGAGATAATAACAAACTGGCACCATTGCTCAATATACCTGTTTCTTTTGTGCGCGCAGAACTTTCTATGCCATTTCTGTTTGATTTATTGAAATCCTATCCCTAAGGAAAATCTTAGAAACCCTGTATGTGTTTGTGGTTGTAAGGGAAGGAAGGGGGGTGGGTGGAAGGGTAAAGAACGAGAGTGGAAGAGGGGCTGGTGGTAGGGGTTGGATTAAATTGTTGGGAGTAAAACAAGCGGATATTTAGCTAGTTAGACCATAAATTAAACAAAATTAGTTGAATGGTTGTGCACTGTTTCTAGTAATGGTATAATACTTGCTTTACCCATCAATTAAGTATACGTCAAAAATATTTTTGAAAATAATCTTATTTTTATAGTGATATTAGACTGATATAGACTATAGATATAGTGATATAGACTAAGGAGGGAGGTGCTAGACATAAAAATTGCTACCACATATGTGGGCAATTTTTTTAAAAACTGGCATGTTTCTGATGAGGAGAGTTGTTCAGACCACAGATACATATGCTTTGAAATATCGGGCACAAACCCAAAAATTACGACTTACCGGAACCCAAGGAAAGCAGACTGGGGAGCCTATCATCTAGATCTAGGACAGTAAAAAGTCGAATCGATCTAGATATGGCGGCGGAGGAATTTATAGACGCAACCATCTCAGTATTTAACAACAACTGCCCGATGACTGATACAAGGAGCACCTGAAATACACCCTGGTGGAACTCTCACCTTGAAACTAGAAGAAGACAGGTTAGGAAAAAGTTTAATAATGCAAAAAGAACTGGAAACTGGGAGGACTACAGGGCCTCTCTAACAGAATACAACAGGGAATTGCAGAAGGCAAAGAGAGATTCGTGGAAAAGGTACTGCGAAGCGATTGAGAGCACCGCAGAAAGTGCCAGACTTCGAAAAGTCCTTTCCAAGAATAAGCAGTTTTCGCTAAACACTCTTGTGACCAACACAGGAGAATTTACAGTAACTGGAAAAGAAACACTGACCAAATTATTTCGGGTGCATTTTCCAGGATCAACCATACTGGAACAGCCTCTCGAGACCTGGATAAGAGAACTTGAAAATTCTGAAAGGAGAGTTTCTAGGGTAGACTGACAGACCTCGAACAAGGTGATCAACCAGGCAAAAATCAAATGGGCATTCAACTCATTTAAAACATACAAATCACCGGGACCGGATGGGATTTGTCCAGCAATGCTTCAGAAGGGACCAGACCAGCTGATAAGCAGATTATGCACACTA
Organism: Oxystoma pomonae; assembly: GCA_963921995.1. NCBI lineage: Eukaryota > Metazoa > Arthropoda > Insecta > Coleoptera > Brentidae > Oxystoma > Oxystoma pomonae. The sequence continues at coordinate 82,943,682 of OY998166.1, read as the reverse complement.
TTAAGAGAAAGCCTGGCCCTAAGCTATGTGCCTAAAATGTGGCGGCTGACCAGGGCCGTGTTTATACCAAAACCTGGGCGCAAGGACCACAATACGGCGAAAGCATACAGCCTATAAGTCTTACATCTTTTGTGCTTAAAACCCTTGAGAAACTGTTAGATAGGCATATAAGGGATAAAATTATGAAATCAAGACCTTTTCACGAAGATCAGCATGCCTATATAAAAGGAAGATCAACGGAAACAGCACTCTACCAACTAGCAAAGCTGGCAGAGAAAACGATTGAGGACAAGGAGGTGCTTTTGGGGACTTTCCTGGACATACAGGGGGCTTTTGACAACACCTCCTTCGAATCAATAATGAGATCGCTAAGGAATACAGGCCTCGAGAAAACCTGTAGCAGATGGATAGGCTGCATGCTTGAGGCCAGGATTGTATTCACTGAACTGCTAGATGAGACTGTAGCAATCCGTGTGGCAGGGGGCTGTCCACAGGGAGGAGTTCTCTCCCCCTTGCTCTGGAACCTTGTCATGGACGGGCTTCTAAGGACATTAAAGCAGTTAGGTTTCAAAGTGATAGGATACGCAGATGACCTTGTCATTCTGGTTCCTGGAAAATTCAACACAACAATTAGGGACACAATGCAACGGACCCTAAGGACTGTTGAACAATGGGCTGATAGAGAAAAACTGGTCATCAGCTCCCAGAAGACAGTCATAATCCCCTTCACTAAAAGGAGGAAGTTAGAGGGACTTGGACCTCCAACTCTGGGAAATGAGGAAGTTCAGCTATCGAGAGATGTTAAATACTTAGGGGTAATACTAGAAGAGGAGGAGCTACGCTCTCTAAGATGGGCTGACGTGCTGTCCTTCGTAACGAAGGCGGAAAGGCCCGGAGAGAGAGAGGCAAGAAATGTAGAGGGAGTGGGAGGATAAGGGTGTGAGACGGGGTATGGCAGAAAGGGCCCATGAAGAGGCCTAGTTGCCAGGCCTGCGGGCCGCCCCTTTACTACTACTAGGGGTAATACTGGACTCTAGGCTAACATGGACTCGACATATCGAGAACATAATAAAGAAAGCGGAAATTACCCTGGCGGAGATTAGACGCTTACATGGAAACCAGTGGGTTCTCAAACCACACATGGTACACTGGTTGTACAAGACAGTGGTAATACCATCTATCACGTATGCATCTCTGGTTTGGTGGCCAAAAGTAACTCAGCAGACTGTGATGCTTAGCTAAGCAAGGTGCAAAGACTTGCTTGCCTCAGCGTTACAGGTGCAATGAGATCTACACCAACAACTTCGATGGAGGTGCTCTTAGACCTTCCCCCACTTCACTTGGTGATACAGGGATAGGCAAAGATCGGACTCTATCGGCTCCAAAAAACTATGAACCCACAGACCAGAATGCATAATAGAGAGGAGAGGTTTCTAGACATACCAATCCTACACATGAGATCAGACCAGATGTCATCCAAGTACATGTATGGACCAACTCTAGAAGTAATTATACAGTATAGAGTAGTGTGGTCAGGACAAAACAACCCTCTGCCACAGGAAGGACTGATCTGGTACACAGACGGATCAAAAACTGACGAATTCAGTGGGGCAGGAATATTCGGGGAAAGACCTAGGGGAGACCTGTATTTCTCACTGGGATCGTACCCGACAGTATTCCAAACAGAAATCTTTGCCATCCTAGAATGTGCAAGAGAGAATAATAGAATGGCTTACTTCGGTCAGACCATATCTATATACTCGCATAGCCAGGCAGCCCTTAGAGCGCTTATGTGCCCGAAGGTAACCTCAAAGCTAGTGTGGGAATGCCTTGATGAACTAATGAGACTGGCGGAACATAATAAAATAAATTTAGTATGGGTGCCGGGACATAGAGGTATCCAAGGCAATGAAAAAGCTGACGAACTTGCAAGACAAGGATCGTCAAAAAAATACATCGGACCAGAGCCAGCCCTGGGGGTACCAAAGTGTACAATAAGATCCCAGGTCAAACTCTGGATAAGGGAAAAACATAAAAGCCATTGGCTGGGAAGACAGGGGCTAAGACACAGCAGAGCCTTTATCAAAGGCCTAAATGCTAAGCTCACCAAAAGTATAGTAGGATGCAAGTGAGAACTATAATAGGAATTATGACCGGCCATATGGCGGTTAAAGTTCACCTAAACAACATAGACCTGTATCACGGAGATCTGAGCTACAGACTATGCAATCAGGAACCGAACCAGAAACAGTAGAACATGTAATATGCCAATGCAAGGCACTGGAGATCGCAAAAGGCATCTAATATTTGGGGTAGTTAAACTAGACCCAATATTGACTGGGGACTACTCTATTAAGGACCTGTACAAACTTGCGCAGGGGATAAAACTAATGGAGTGGTTAGCCTAGAGGGTGCACAATAAGCCAGTAATGGCTGCAGTGCAGTGACTGTGGCTTGCCACCTGGCAGGTTGGAGTCACAATCGAGGGGTTTTAGTCGGTAGGAATCCGATACTAACCGGGCTCTCCTGGTAGAGGAGAAATGACTCTGGCAAGAAAGTAGTTCGGGCGTCTTATGCAAGATTTCCCCTTGATACCCTTGAAAAAAAAATAATAATAATTAACTGAGTTTTTATAAATCTTGCTTGTGGCAAACTTTTTTATTTTTGGGTTTAGGAAGTTGAAATAAAAAGCATTCGATATAAGAGTACTTTTTCCATGTCCCTTAACGTCCGAAAAAATTGACGTGATTAATTTGTAAGGAAAGCCGATTTACATGATTTTTTAAATTGAGCAGCCTATATATTTCCAGATTTTTCATATTCTACAAAAATATATTTTTAACAATATCATTTGCCATGGACAAAGTACTCTTTTATCAAATTCTTTTTATCTCAGCTTTCTAGACCCAATAATAAAAAGTTTGCCACAGGAAAGGTTTATAAAAAGTCACTCTGTATATAAAATTGCAAGAAGATGAAAATAGGCGCTAATTTTTCGTCTACGAACTTTGTTTTTATTTTTTTGATCAAGCTACAAACGAATAATCACAGAAAGGTTAGACACCTTGTATAAACTTTTATAACCACTAATTTATTATGAAATTATGAACAAATCTTTTATAAATGAGCTAGCAAAATTTGACTGAAATTTGATAGACATTGTAAAAAAAAACCATTTTTTTTTTAGTTCTTAAATTTTCTACTCCAATATATGATTGTGTAACATGGTGCCAAAAATACTTATATAACTTCGAAAGTCGCAAATAGAAGCAAACTATACTTTGCTGCATTGAAGAAGAGAATGTTTCGATTTTACAAAAAATGAAATATACCTTTTTTTACCTTTTTTTTAAAATGCTTTCTAGAGTTTCACAATATAAAAAATTCCTTCTTATTTTGTAGCATTTTTTAAAAGTCCCAAAAAATGAGTTAATTGAAATAAATTAATATGTTAAGATTATGTTAAATTAATCAGCTCATACTTCTATATCTCCCGACCGCAACATTACAGTTAATTTTTGTACTGGAAATCCATAAGAAAATCTCAAACTTTATAGAACTTTACAGAAAAAACGACTCATTGATGCAATTGAAGTTGACTTGGAGGTTTGCGCTTCTTTTTCGTCTCGCCATGACCTACTATGAGAATAATAATATAATGGTTGAAAAACAGGGAAAAATGTATTTTAAAAAAATAATAAAAAAAATACTTTATTTAAAGTTTCATTTTAGGGTTGTTGTCCTCCCAGTTTCGTCATTTCGCCCTCTGTGCACCGTTCCATAACAGATGTGTAAGTGCCTAAAAAGGGGGAGTTTGGAATCTCAACGATTTGCTAATCGGTTGCATCAAACACGTTCTTGAAAAGTTCTGATGCCATCAAACGCGTTTTTCTGAATTTCCGATGCGACCGACTGATGCCAACAATGGCCATCGACCCCCGGAGCAGATGAGTGTTGATGGATGGATTAAAACATAACCTTTTTTAAAAAATTTAAATTTTCGAGAATAGTGAAAGAAAGGTTTCCCATATAGCCCTAAATTTGTTGAAGGATGACGATTAATCCAGTTCAGCTTATGGACAACTGTTTTCGAGCGAGTCGCAATCGGGTTCTTGCCTGTCAAAATCATATGTTCTACTATTGTTGAAATCGGTGCAAATCGGTAGATGGATTTCAGATTAGATAAAAAACTCTCCCAAATATGTAGTAATTGTTTACCTTTGTGCGGAACTGTCAAAAATGGTGCTGACTTTATTAAAGTCAGCCTATAATGTCCGATAAATCCCTAATATGTAAATTATGTCAGATTTACGGAATAAGCTAGCGGATCAAAACAGTCACATACAGGATCTTGAACTAAGGAATAAGCAACTATCGGATCAAATAACAAAACTCGAAAACCAGCTAACCACTAAGGACGAAATCATACAACGCTATGAGTTATCTATAAAAAACTTATCAAAGAGACCTACAACTCTAATGGAAATATCGACCCAAACTGAACCAATCCAAAGCTTAGTACCGCGCACAGATGGAGAAGTCGAAACCCAAATCATACACCTAAAAAAGGAACTCAGCGATCTACGTCAGAAAGGCAAGGAATACAAGAAAAGGCTAAAAAAGATGAAAGACCAAGAAACAAAATGGAATGAAGTTAACAAGGAAAATCAACTACTACTTGAAAAACAAGATCAATTATCCAAGTCAATTAATCGGTTAGAGGAAGAAAAATTAGATTGCCTTCGAGATCTCGCACAATTTAAAGAAGACCTTCTTAACTTTGAAAGCCTCCTGAAAGTGAATTATAAAAATCAAGAAGTGCAGCTTAAAGAAACAACACAAAGCACCACTATCGCACCTTCCTCCACACAGTGTGACCCTGGCCACCCCAATCACACTGTAGACAATCCTGTTATTCAGAGTCGCACTGAACAACAGGAAAACAAACCAAACAAAATACTGTTTGTAAGTGGAAACAGAGGAAAGGTGATGAGGGATAACATAGCAAAGCTAGTGCCTCACAACTACGAAACATTATCAATTATATTGCCAAATGCAAAAGATGACGAAATCATCAAAACTGCTCTTAGGAATACAGAAAATTTTACAAAAAATGATATTGTAATCATTTGGCCTAACCGCACAGGAGATGAATTAATCGACACGTTCCTGCTAAAATCTGCACACACGAACCCTCTGGTTTTAAGCGAACCATACAGATACGACAACAATACAGAAAACGACGTGATTTATAAAAGAAATGTGTCACTATTTCAGAACATTTTTAAAAGGCGCTTGGACTCAAAAAATGTTCTGGATACAAATAGTACTATCCGAAAATCCAACTACTACCGAGATCAATTCAATATCACAAAAATTGGTCAAAGGTATCTCTCACAAGCGATAGTGAAACACATGACAAGCTTTCTTTTTAACAAGAAACAGCCGAAGCTTAATAATGAAAGTCAACTTACCAATCAAAAAACCCAAATGGTTCAAAATTTTTTATAAATGTTCCTGACGCAAGCACGGCACCAAAAAGTACAGAAAAAAATAACGACAAACAATCAAACGATTTAAAGTATTCACTCAGTATCTTTCACCATAACATCCAGTCACTGGGCAATGGCGTCGGGCAACTTGAGGTACTTGCAGAAAATCTGGAAAAACCAGACTTCCTGTGCATCTCAGAACACTGGCAGTGCGACGAATCATTAACGACAATGGCGATCAACGGGTACAATCTAGTATCACATTTTGCCAGAGACCAAGGGCTGCATGGAGGTACTGCAATCTACAACAGAAATCGATTTGCATCCAGAGACAGGGTAGACATAGTTAAAATGTCATGCAACTATAGCATAGAGTGCGCAGCTGTTGAATTTTCGTGGCTGAATAAAAATTATGTTCTCTTGTGTATCTACAGATCGGGCCTAAAAGGTAAGATGGATGTATTTCTTGAGGTTCTTGAACAGATTTTGCAAAAACTATACAATGAAAATAAAATAATTATTATAACTGGAGATTTTAATGTTCACTTTAACGTAGGCAACATAGATACAAATAATTTTTTACGTGTTATTGAAACCTTTAATCTTGCACCAACAATAAAAGAACATACAAGAGTTACAGATAGATCAAAATCATGTATAGATAACATTATACTGGATATTGACTCCTTAACTTTTAAAACAGATGTTATTCATACGGGAAAATCAGACCACACGGCTCAACTAATTAAAATTAAATTAGATGAAAATAATGGAGCAAAAAACTTTCCACAGTATAAAAGATCTTTTACGGATAACAATCAAAATTTATTTATTCAAAAACTTAAGGAAATATCATGGTTAGATCTATATAACTTAAACACAAAAGATGTTAATGAGCTGTGGAACCTATTTTCTCGAAAGTTCTCTGAGATTCTTGAATGTTGCTTTCCTCTTAAACTAGTAAAGAATACAAAAAAGACGAGCAGGAATTGCAACAGAAATCAATGGGTCACCCCCGAACTTACAAAAATGAAAGACAAAGTCATCGCATTACAAGTTATGTCCCAAAATAATTCTGACTTTAAACTTCTCTTTGTCGAATATAAAAAAACATACGACGTTGAAATAAATAAAGCGAAATCTAACTACATGCTGTCAAAAATTGAAAATAGTGACAATAAAGCTAAAGCTACATGGAATACGGTTCGACAATTAACTAATGCTAAAAAACTAACAAACACTCTTCCTTCAGAACCAGATTGTAAAACCTTAGCGAATAACTTTAATAATTTTTTGGTTAACGCCGCACCAAATCTATTAAAAGATAAAAAAATTTCTACCAACCCTGCGTCATTTTCCATAAATAAAAAAACCAACGCAAACTTCTTTCTTTACCCGACAAATCCAGACGAAGTCGTAACTTTAAGTAAAAAACTAAAAAACAAAATGTCATCTGGGTACGATTCAGTGCCTTCTAGTTTACTTAAAAAACACATAAATCTATTAGCTGAACCCCTGGCTTTTATCTTCAATGTCAGCATAGAAACTGGAGTCTTTCCACAATCACTTAAAACGGCACATGTTATCCCTATTTACAAAAAAGACGATCCAGAAGATTTTACTAACTACAGACCGATAAGTTTGCTCTCATCATTTTCTAAATTATTTGAAATAATACTTCATCATAGATTGCTAAACTATTTCAACAAATACTCTCTATTTAATAATTGTCAACATGGTTTTCTCCCAAAACGATCAACAGAAACGGCATTACCTGAAGTAAACAAAGCAATCCTAAATTTCTTAGAATCCAAAACCGCTGCTTGCGGATTATTACTGGACCTATCAAAAGCGTTCGACACTATAAACCACAAAATACTCCTGACAAAAATGGATGCATACGGCATCACGGGTGTTCCACAGTGTCTATTTCATTCATACCTAACTAAACGTGAACAGCAAACTTTAATAAACAAAGACAACAAGACAATACTCTCGGAACCGACAGAAATAACCACAGGTGTCCCTCAAGGAAGTATTTTGGGACCTATATTGTTTATAATTTATCTCAATGACTTTATGGACACTAATGAAGAGATGAATGTAATGGCAACTTACGCAGATGATGCAAACACTATAATTCCGTTAAAATCAAACGATAATGTACAGGAAAAACTAAAACTTACATTAACTAAAACGGACGAATGGATGGAGAAAAATCAGTTAGTCCTAAATGCAAATAAAACAAAACTAATGTTGTTCTCAAATATTAATATAAATAAACCAGATACCATAACATTTAAAAACGACAATATTAAGTTTGTAGAAAATGCGAATATACTTGGTATTACTTTTTAGATGACAGGCTGACTTTCTCCACCCATATTGAATCCCTCTCTAAAAAACTAAGTCGTGCATGCTACGCAGTTAGAGTACTAGTAAAAACCTTTAAAAACAATATCACTTTAAAATCAATATACTATGGAATGTTTTATTCAAATATTAGGTATGGAATTACAATTTGGGGGGGCAGTAGCCATTTGGAGGAGGTTTTTAGGGTACAGAAAAGAGCATTTAGAATAATTTTTGGAATGGGATCATCCGAGAGTTGCCGCGGTATTTTTAATAAGAATCACTATCTTACTGTTCCAGGAATTTACATCTTTGAATGCCTACTGCACCTAAAAAAACATCCTGAAATATTCTCAAAATACCGTTCCCATCATACATATAATACTCGAAACCAAAATAACCTATATATCTATCCTCACCACAGACTAAAGCTGACAGAAAAAGGGCCTATCTATGCCTCCCTAAAATTGTACAATCATTTACCAAAAAAAATACAAACCCTTGACAGATTCAAACACTTTAAAAAGCATTGTTTTGATTTTCTATGTAAAATCGAGCCCTATTCTGTAGCTGAATTTTTAAGCAGTAATCACCACTAAGAAACTGGGATCCTACTGACTATTGGTTTCTGTTGCGGTGCAGCCGCTCCGTACCGTTCTACAATGTTTGATAGTTTTATCACGTATTTTAAAACTTTTACTAATTTTTAGTCATTTTGTCAGTTTTCTGTTTTTAATGTATTTAAGTCAATTTTGTCCTACTTTAACTCATCTATTTATTATTTTAAATGTTAATTTGTTATAGATACTAAAAGTCCTTTGTTGTTTTTTATTTTTATGTCACACACATCTCTTCTTACAAAATAAAACGTAAAATGTTCTGACCTTTATATACAAAATCTGAATAGAAATTATTATTTGTTAGTTTTATTAATAATATGTAATTTTATCATCATATTAATTTATTGGCTTACCATATTTATGTAACTATTGTTGTATATTTATTATGGCAAATAAAATCTAATCTAATCTAATCTAATAAAGGACGGCATTAACTTTAATTATGTCAACTTTATGAGTGGCACAATATGAGCATGTGACATGTTTAGATGACAACAATGTCAGAAACATTTTAAACTTCTTGCGAAACTGTCAAAAATAGTGCGGACTTTATTAAACTCAGGCTATGCCGACTTTATGTACCGATAAGTATCGTGTAATACATGTGTTACATTAACATAGTATTTACGTAAATCTGAAGTAAAAAATTTACATACAAAATTTTTTCATAAAATTGACGTAATATTTACATAACATAACTTATGTTTCTTTAATTATATTATATTTACGTAATAAGAAGGGAACTTTGAGCATAGCATTATGCAGAACATGGAAGTTACTTTTTACCTTGTTGTGACATTAGACGTATATAAATAGTATATATACACAATATGACTTTAATTTTACATAAATTTGACATTCCAACACGTAATATTTATATAACATTTTTGTTATAAATTGATATAGTAGTTACATAAAGATTACGTTGTTTACGTGACGTCAAGTTTACCTTGATGGTACTTGTAAGAGATGTAAATATTATGTAAAAACATTTACCTCAATTTTACCTTTCGATTTACTTTCTAGTTACTAGTTAATCGATGTTTCCAGTTCACCTAGAATTTTGCTCGTATCCACCAACGCAAAAATTCCCCGATTAGGATTTAATCGTGACTAGTTACTATTCGGTATTTAGAATGTGTTATTTTACATTGATTCTTTGCTTGCCAAGACCCATTCCAAGCTCCGATTAATGTTAATAATGATTAAAGCTTAATCGAACAATTTTCACGTTGGTATATATACCTTTAATAAAGGTCGGCATTAACTTGGGCATGTTTTGTTTAGGTGACAACAATGTCAGAAATAGTAGCAAGAACGCTAGGGGCCACCCATAAATTACGTAACTCAGGTGTAGGTGTTATAAAGTTTTACAAGGGGGGGAGGAATTCGCACAAAAAATGCGAAGATTTGTTTAAGTAATTTAAGAGTGGTGGGTAATATGCCCAAAAGTATGTAGTATCGATGTTATTAAAGTCAGGCTATGTCGACTTTATGTTATACATGTTTTTACAAATTTTTGTAATTTTAAATTTTGTGTTTTATTTTATTATTAGGGATAACTAGTATTGAGGTTGACAAAGGACGGATTCTTTTTTTTAATTTTTGTACATTGGTTCTTGCCTTAACTATTTTTTTTGTGCAACAAACCTAGATTTAAAATTTCGTGATTTGTTTTATTACTAGATATAACTACTTTTTGTTTTACATGCTGAGTGTCACAGCTGACACTTTTTGACGAAGCCGAGGCTGTAATATAGTATATTATACATCAAGGGACTAAACTGTAACTTTTTATATCGAGGCGAAAAGCTTGTAGCCCGACCGAAAGGAGGGATACAATTCGTCAAAGGATAAAAAGACACTTTAGTCCAGAGGTTTATGTATTGTTTTTCGTACTTCTGTGCGAAAGATTTGGTTACCAAGGTATTTGTGGTGTAACAAGTGCAAGGCGTAAACAAAGCTTATAGTTGCGCAAGTAGCATTTGGACGTCAAACTACGTCCTCTACTCGTTGGCTTAAAAACCCCGAGGTTGGCAAGCGGACTACAAATCTCAGTCCATACCACCCCAATCCCACCTAAATGGGGAATTCAAATTCGGATCGGCTCGACGTCGCTAATTGTACTTCAATTGTATAGTAGTTTACCTATGACGACGTAATAATACGTCCACCAGCTTGCGTAATTTTAAATTATTTAATTGATTACCTAATGTGGTACATGTTTAGTAAATTTTAGGTGAAATATATATTAATGAATTATAACTCACAAAAAATAAATGGCCACCTTTTTATTTCATTAACACCAAAAGTTATGTTATTAAAAAGCGCACTTTACCGAGTAATCTAGAGCGAAATATTTCTGCGATGGCCACTTTACTGACAAAGTTGGTCAAGATGGAGAGAAAAATATCCCCCCCCCCCCTTCCAAATTAGCACAAAATAGCAAAAAAAAATGTAAAAATTATATTTTTAAGCACTATTTCGGTTGTAATTAATACTAAAATCACTCAAGAATAATACTAAACGCATCTTTAAGACATTATTAAGTCTCTTTTATTGTTTTTTTTTCAAGAAAAACAAGAAAAAAATTGGTGTTAATAATACCCAAGCTTGCAACTCCAAAATGGCCGAATTTGGGCTGGTATAGTACTTTTACCAATTTATCACCTATTTGGACAAGGACACCGATTTGCAGCCCTAATTTTATCCAAATCTAACTAGCCAACGTTAAACTACGTAATATGTGCAAACGTTCGGAATCCGCCTGCATTCTTCGTTGGCCATGTGACCAAAACTGACTTAAAAGAAGAATGGCAGTTCAGCTGAACATAACCTATAAAAATATATTTCCGTTTTTTCTTGTTTTTAAAATTGTATTGAATGAGCTCGAACCTGTCTCGCAGATGTGGGAGAAGGATAACAATTGTTGGTTCCCCATCAAAAAAAGCGACATTAAAATATCAGTGTGACCCCACTAATGCTCCCGATAAAGTAGACTGGACAACAAATTGTGCAATTTGATGTCCCAGATGCTTGGTAGGTATCTAAATAAGGGCCCTGAAATGCGACGTCGATTAAGGTAAACAGTCGGCTTTGAACTTACGTGAGTCCGTCTGGGCAAATATTTGTACAAATTACGTTGCCTATTTTGTCGTCGTCGGACGTCGGATTTTATTACAAAAGACGTTTGTCGTTTGACTTACTAGTAGACAACTTTATTTTGTACCTAATACGACGTTACTTTATTATTATTAAATCCTTTATTTAGAAAAGTGCTAGTTACATTATGACAGATTAGGTTGACGGATAAATGCTACTTGGGTGACAAGTAAGTGACAGTAAATGAACTTTTGCCAGAAAAGTCTCGGAATATCTACCAACGACAGTTCAACAAGTTTAACGAATGGTGCAAGTGCAACAATATTAAAAACGACATCAACGAGAATGTTGATTTTTTGGTTAACTTCGCCCATTGCAGTGGAGTTAATATAAACATTAACGTTAATAACAATTATTGCAACAACTAGGTAACATTTATGTAGGTAATATTAATGTAGATTTAATATTGTGTTAAATTTTAGTATTACATTGTTTTTAATAAAAAATAAATACAAAAAAAAACACTTGTTTATGTCACTTTTTACTTTAGTCCCTCAGGGATAAAGTAGCACTTAAGTATCTAAAACGAGGGACTAAAGTCACCACTTTAGTCTCTGAAGAGCGAAAAGCATGTTTATGGCAAATAAATAAAGTTATATTTCTATTTATATAGGGGGGGTTACATTTAGAATGGATACCATGTACACAAGAGGCCTACGGTTGCTTCGATCCCTTAATACCCCATTTTGTTTTTTTTACATCATTTTCCTTATTTTCGTCGATTTTTATCTTTATGCCTGCGCTTTCCTTATAAAGTCTCTTGGGTTAAAATTTTGTCTTATAAATCCAGACCCGCATCTAATTTTACTTTTTCCTCCTTGTTATCAAAGGCATCTGTTGTTAAAAGGGATTGGTGCGGATTAAAAAAAACTCCGTGAGAAAAGCAAAATTTAATATTCTGAGGTTATCAAAACTTGGTGCGACAGCTGTTAAAAGTTTATGCATGCTTACTTTACATCTAAATAAATAAATAAATAAATAAACCTTTAATCTCATAGTAAACTTTTTAAGTCATCTCATTACCAGCATGTAATTTTCAGTGTACGTCGTACTCAAAAAAAATATACAACAACTTGGAATTAGTATAATTCTGAGTTCACAACGTGAAATCAGTATGACAACAACCTAGGGGTTCTTCCCAACTAACAATTTTTATGTACCACAGGGCAGTTCTGGCATGTAAGTGCCTTATAAATATCACCAGATTATCAGTTTGCGGTTTAGAAAAACTTATCTAGGTTTCAAAAGCAATTTAGCGATGATTATATTGTTGTAAGAATGTTCTTACAGTAACAGTTTACAGGAATATCCTATAAAAGCTCTGCTTCTTTCTGTAGAAACATTTATACGGTGTTATTTTAGAGCAGAATTGCCGCAAAGTACTTTAGGCTCTTAAAGTATTATATAAGAGTGTTTCAGGCCCAATAGTAAAACAATTTTAAATCAAAAGGGTTCTGTAAGATTTTACCTGTAATTTTGCTCTCTGTAAGAATGTTCTTACAGCAACAATTAAAGGAATGTCCTATAAAAGCTCTGCTTCTTTCTGTAAGAATATTTATATGTTTTTACTATAGAGCAGAATGGCTGCAAAGTACTTTAGGCTCTTAAAGTATTGTATAAGAGTGTTTTAAGCCCAATAATACATCAATTTTAAATCAAAGAAGCTCTATAATTAGTTATTTTGCTCTATGAAGATATATTACAAGAGAAAAAAGGTGATAAACATATATCTGATCTCTAATAAAACAAACAAACAATATTTAAGTAGACACTTAAAGTATAAATACTTCAACGCATCGGTATCGGTATACCTAACGCGTTCAAAACAAAGCCAAAAACACTACATTTTTGACTTGTTTTTGCCCGCTTTTTTGACGGGTGCAATGAGAGAACAGATGATTCCACTCGCTGCGTACGGAGGAATTTACGTAACTTTACGGATCCACGAACGTACGCAACAATTTCAATCAGTAGTTCTGTCATCGCGCCCTTCAAAAAAGCGGATATCGTTCGAAACATCGCATAAACAAGTCAAAAATGTAGTGTATTTTGGCTTTATTTCGAACGCGTTAGGTATACCGATACCGTTGCATTGAAATATTTACTTTAAGGGTGAATTTGAATAAAAAATGCGCTTCTTCCAATTACATAATCTAAAAAACTGTTAACAAAATTTGTATCAAATTTTCTACAGTGAAAGTTTAATGCATTATCCCGGAACCATTTCACAGATTTGGCATAATTTTAGTTTTTTTTACATAATTTTACGTATCCTAAAAATGTCTCATTCACGGCAAAAATTATCGATTATTTTTAAAAAAATAAATAAAAACAAGAAATATATATTTTTTAAAAACCACGCCAATGATCTCTGGGGGATACCAGAAGCCTCCGCTCTGCAAAATTTTGTTAATTTTTAATGTGCAGTTTATCTGTTTAAGTAAACGACCCGTTTTTAGGATTCAAATTTTCTCTTAAGTGTCTAGTGTCTATTTTGTTAAACAGCACAACCTTCGACATCCATAAAAATAACCAGCATACTAGTATGGTATGGATGGATAAAAACTGTTGTAAGAATTTTATTCATTTTAGGATCCTACAGAAATATAATAATAAACAAGATATGCATTTTAATAACAAACGTTGCAATTATAAAACAAATACATTGTGGATACTTGTCATCGCCGATATCTAGAGGACTAAACCACTGACTAAAATCCTTAAAACTAGCCTAGCGTTTTAGAAACCTACAAAAAATAAAACAAATTAATAAATCGAAAAAAAACTTTTAAAAATCTCTATTCTGTTAACAAACGTCATTCACTTTGTCCTCGCCAATATCGAGAGGATTGAGCCACTGTGACTAAAAGCCCTTTCTTTGAATATTATTATTGACCCGAGAGAATAGAAAATGATGTGCTAAGTGCACTAAATCTAATTGCATTGGAGGAAAGCGTTTCAAAAGCCATTCGCGTTTTGGACCTTGATGTTCCGGCGCTATTTTTGATGATTTTTTATTCCATTATTTGAAAAGGATATCTCTTGCAAATTGTCATTAATAACGAAACATTAAACAAGCAAAACAAAACTGGACGTTATTAATAGTGGCGTAGGCAAAAGTGGTGTGGCTCAAACTCCTACTCTGCCGAAAAAACCTCATAAAATATTATAAAAAATAACACATAAAACATTCTAAGTTTTCATGATCTATGCTCACATAAATTTATCACATTTTATAATTTTTGATTAGTGAAAGTGAAACACAAATCCCACATAGGATTTCATGATATTTCACCAGCCAGTTGGTTTATAAAAGTTTACAATGTTTTATGATTTTTCATACGACAATTCCTCATAAAGGTTTAAAAGATTCTATAAGATCTACCTGCAACATTCTAAAATAAAAAATGATGGGTAAACTTTATCAGTTGGATTAGCAGTAATGGCAGTAGAAGTAATATCATATGGATTAATACAAGCAAACTAAACTATAACCTAACCTTAACTCTAAACTACGACGGCCTAACCACTATAATATAATGAAACACCTTGGTCTTGAACAAGCTCTACATATCTAATAAATATTTATTTATCGCCAGAAGCTGTGGGAGAGATATTACTTTGATAAGTTTCTATGAGATTATTTGAGGCATAGTTTATGAAAGCCTACAAGATTTTATAAGCCAAAAAATATATATTTTTTTAAAGTATTTACGACAGAGATGATGTGATTATCTTTAATGATATAATTTATAAGTTTAGGTGAGCGAAAATTTTTTTAACGACTTATTATCTGTTTCAAAGGGCATATAAATTTTAGTAGTTTCTTTAGTAAGTTTCTATCAGATTTTCATAAGTATTACTTTAATAACTTTCTATGAGATTTTATGAAGCATTGTTTATACATAAAATTTTATAAGATTTCATGAGACAAAAAAATATTTTTTTTGCAGTATTTGGGCCATTCTCATTTAACTTAATCAAATGAAATTCAATTTTCCAGAAAAAACAAATTTCTCTTCTTTACATAAAAACAATTTTGTGATTTAGGTAGTAAATGGTTGTTTTATACCTTTCCTATATTTATTTGTACACTTTTGTGCATAATATTGTATTTTTTAATTTTTTTTTGTTATTGTAAAGGTCAGGCTCGTCACACTTTGCTTTTTTAATTACAGTGAAAAATTTCAAACACAAAAAATTGTTAAGTTAATAGAGTTTGGTAAAATACTATATTTTTATCATTTTTTGACAGTATTTTTATTAAAAAAAAAATAAAAAATTATATAATTTGTGGCGATCATGATACTATGTTGCAAACCTGACCTAAAGAAATACACACGAAAATCTTGAAATAAAGAAGGATTTCTTATTAAAATGAAAATTATCTTATTATTAAAAATACAAAATAGCCAAAACAGAAAACACGTTTTACTAAACTCAAATCGAAAAAACTTTGTTTTTGGATTTTCTAGATGATAGGACATTTTTTGCTGATATTGCTTCCTTTTCTTTTGTTTTGTATTTTTTTGTTGTTTTAGCTTTCCTAAGATAATTAGCCTGTCGTTCAGGATCTTGCTTAAGCTTCTCTATGTATCTTCTAACAAAAGTAAAAAAAGTTACGTTCGCCACGAAATCCATTGTGGCGGGTGTGACCGTTGCGAACTTGACTTTTCGATATAAATTACACTACATAATATGAAAATTTAATTAAAAAAACATATATTTAAATCCAATCACAAAAAATATTTTTTTATAAAGACAATAATTGACGTGGTAAACTTGCAATAAACATACGCACCGATTTTCCACAACGCTTCTCAAAATACCGCTGATCTGACTAAAAATAGAGCGATGCTTCCTCTTCGAAATACTAGAGCAGAATAAACGATGGTTTTTCACTGATGACACAAAGTCATAAGCGTGGTCCATCTAGCGGTTTTAATCCAAAATAAAGCATGTGGCGAACTTGATGCAAAATTTGGGGACAAAATATACAAGGCTATTCAAAAAAAAATGAAACCTGATATTTTGCTTTTGCTTGATATAGTTGACTTTTATTTACACAGTAATCTGCCCAGCAAACACGGTTCCCTCGGGCCTTCGTCGGCCCGATTTTGATTGCCGAATTTGCCGTCATTGGCACGACGTCGATTTACGACAAGGGACCAGCAGTATTTTTTGTGTGTGTTTGCCGACGCAACGTTAGACTGTAGCCCGCCGTCGGACCGATGGTAAATTTTACATTTTGCTGACATCGGAATACCGTCGCCGTACGATTAAGGTCCGAACGTAGGGACTGGTTTAGGACTGGTTTAAGTGGCGGAAAAGGTGAATTTTGTAGAGAAGTACCACCATCTTTTCAAGTCCGCATTCTAGTTTGGAAATATCTATGCTCATTATATATATATATAAAATATTATCTTCCACTGTACAGGGAACATAGTGACATTAGCACCATCTCTACATACTAGGAAGAAACTATTAAATAGTTTAAAAATTTTATTGTCACCTACCATCGTCTGTTGCCGGTTTTCGACCAATCGAACAAAAATCTGATCAGGCCATCGTCGATCCTAAAGCAAATAGAGTACGTTTCGGCATTAAGTCGACTATAGTGTATCGGACCAACGTCAGTTGCCGATTCTCGACCAATTAAACAAAGTTCCAATCGGACCATCGTCAGCCCTAAAGCAGATAAAGTGGTCGCCGGCATAAAGTCGACTATAGTAAATCGGGCCATTAACAGTTGCCGATTCTCGTCCGATTTAACAAAGTTCCAATCGGACCGTCGTCGCCCCTAAAGCAGATAAAGTGGGCGTCGGCATAAAGTCGACTATAGTAAAGCAGATAAGGTTTGCGTTGGCATAATGTCGACTATAGTAAATCGGGCCATCGTCAGCTGTCGATTCTCGTCCGATTTAACAAAGTTCCAATCGGACCGTCGTCGCCCCTAAAGCAGATAAAGTGGGCGTCGGCATAAAGTCAACTATAGTAAAGCAGATAAGGTTTGCGTTGGCATAATGTCGACTATAGTAAATCGGGCCATCGCACAGAGAAACGGCTTAGTATAATATCAGAGACATAGACCAAAAAATGTTCTTTATATTTTTAAAATTAAATTTACACAATTATTTAGAAAGAAGCCCATTTATTATCATTTTATTGTAATTTTGGGTGATAGATATCTTAAGGTGTTAAATTTTGGCTACATGTGTGTCTAATTACAAATTTTACTACTATTTAAATGATATTTCAATGAAAAGTAAATATTAAAAAAAAATCTAGTATAAAATTTGGACTTTAGTAAATATTTTTGTTATATGATTGCCTAATACTGATTAATGGTTTTTTTGAAATTTTTACACAAATAAGTCGTCTTTTTTATCAGAAATATAATAATAAAATGAACAAATTAGGTAAAAATATATCAACATCTAAGTTTTTGTATTTACAAAATTTGATATTCGACAGGATTCGCTTTACCAGTAATCTCAATATAATTGCTGGAGTATTACGATCACGAAAATATAACTGCTAATCTGCTACGATCTGCTACCAATGTCCAAGATGGCTATGGAAGTTGAGCGTATGGGCAAAGCGTCATTTTTGCAGTTCATTTTAAAAAGCGCATTCGAGTTGTCAAAAAATAAAAAAAATATGTTTTTATAATAAAATTAAAAGCTCCTTCCTTCCTTCCTTCCTTCCTTAAAAGACCTTCGGACCGTCGTCGGCCCTAAAGCAGATAAAGTGGGCGTCGATATAAAGTCGACTATAGTAAATCGGCCCATCGTCAGTTGCCGATTTTCGACCGATTAAACAAAGTTCCAATCGGATCATCGTCGGTCCTAAAGTGGTGTCGGCAGAATGTCGACTGTAGTAATGTTAACCTCCGTCAGTTGCCGATTATTGACCTAAAACTGAAAATCGCAATCTGTTCAACATCGGGCCAGCGTGTAGTCGCCGATGCCGACACACTGCCGACATTTTCTGCTAAATTCAAGAATATTTTTTAAAATACTTAAAAAAATGAGTCAGGGACAGTGGCGAACCATGAGAATTTGCCATTTTGAAGTAGAAAAACAACAGCTTAGTAAAATATATTTTTTTAAAGTTTTGGTGACAAAATTACAGGTCAAATAAAAAAATTAAATATATTTTTTCAAAATTTTGCAAACAAAGGTAGGAGAAAAGAGCTAAGGACATCACTTTTTCAAGTTTACTGAGAATGTCTCATTTATAACATTATATATAACTAAGTTAGTATACTAAGTATAGCTCTTTTAATTACTTTTCAGTTGGTAAAAAGTTTTTATACAAGATTTGTTTGTTTTCAAAGGCCATAGCTATATACCAAGTAAGATTATAAAAAAAATAGTTAATTTATTATAGAAAATAAAATATTTTGAGCCCGTCAGATTATAAAATGTCCTGGAAAACCCATAAAAATTGTAGATATATTTAAACCCAGTTTATTTTTTTAAAGATGGACACATGAAACCTTATAAAAATTTTTGACTTTGCCTGACTATAATATCTATAGGAAGACTTACAAAACTAAAAAATGTGCTTATACAAACCCATAATACATTATAAAAAACCTAAAAAGTTTAATTAGTGTTGTTAATGAGTCTGTTTGATCATAAAATATCTTGGAAAAAGGTGCTTTCATAAACCTATGAAATATTTAAAAATAAAACACTTGTACCATAAAATTTTATACATATTTATAAGTCTGTGTGTACAAATATTACAAACTTTAATACACCTACAATGTTATCTCACAAAAGCTTATAAACCTTATAAAAACTGATAATAATTAGGTGTGTTCTTATGAGAATTAATCCGGGTTTTTTGGAAAAGTAGAGAATGAATTTTCCAAAAAAATCAAGAATAAGATGGTTATCCAAAACTAGTTGTACGGAAGATGTCCCTCTACTTTCTCTCTTATTTATCTCCGTTTCTCTTTTTATTATCAATTAGCTTAGTAACGCTGTTCTAAGACCCAAAGCCAGACCTAATTGTTTGACAGAAATAATTCAGTATTTGTCATATATTGAAAAAAATATAAATGTGTGCCACTGAGGAAGAAATCCCGTTGATGTTTAGCTGCAGCCTTCCAAAACAAAAAAGCTTAAGCCCTATTCTCACTATGCAACTTTTCCATGCATCAAATTTTCTAATAACAGGTTGTGTCTTCTTTTAACCTGTTATTAAAAAATTTGATGCATGGAAAAGTTGCAGAGTGAAAACCTCTGGAGCTTCTTCACTCAATGCCTTCGATGGCAGCGCTTCTCTTTCGTTATTTGTCGTTCTTCATAAACACATCATGCACAAATGAAGACACGAAATCAGTCAAGACTTATGACGTAGGCCACAAAGCCGAAAGTAACCGAAAACCCTCGTACCCACAAATTTTGGCGCATGTGCAAAAGGCCGGAGCTAGGCCAATGTCTTTTGTTTTGGTATTTCCATGGCCGGCTAGATTATAGATGTTTCATACAAGTTTGGCCCTGGTTAGGAGTATATTTAAGCTAATAGGCATCCGTGGTTTAACCTCAGGATCGACTTTAAACTTGCGGCTAAATTAGCGGCTAAACCGTAATTAAAAAAATTAACAAAATTTTGAACGGTAAAAGTTTTAAAAAGGTTTTCAACAGCTTCCATCATTTTTTCGTCGATAACAAGGCATTATTAAAATAATATAATGTGCCACACTGTATAAACTACGGTTTGCATTGCAAATAAAAATGCAACGTTTTTGAAATTAAATAGGCACTTTTCTATTCAAAAATATTTACTGTTTAAAATCAACAAATTTAATTTTTTCGTATTTATTAGGAGCCTGATGTGAGTTACAAATTAAATTTTTTCTCCAAACTACAACTCTTTATTACTTTGAAAAAAAGCACTTAATTGCAATCGCCTGCACTTTTTTTTAAATTAACTTACTATCCCGCATACTTGTTTTAAAAACGCCTTTTTTATACCTTTATCAAAAACATGATTTTAATAACTGTGTGCAAATAACTAAAGCTTGGCTTTTTTAGTTACCGATGCAAAAAAACTTTTTTTTTATACCTTCATCAAAAACATGATTTTAGTAACTCTCTGCAGATAACTAAAGCATGGCTTTATTTAGTTATCACGGGTGCAAAAAAAGATATCTGTCAGTTTTACTCGAAATTAAAGAGAAATAGCGGATAATTGTAATATTGAAAAAATCTAATTATTCTTGTTTAAAAATTAAGTAATTTGCGCCAGTTTTCACCAGGTATTTACGAAAAAATCCTTTAAAAACATCGTCAAAATATCAAACTGTCAAAGGTTAAAATGTCGCAACAATAAACGTCACCGAGTAAAAAGGCATATCGCTATGGAAACCACATTGTTACTTCATTTACCAGCCGCCTTGATTTATAGTGTAAAGATGGTGTGTTGCGAGAACTGCTCTTCGTTCGAGATTTTTAAAAGTATTAAGGTATTAAAAAAATAGTGTTCACAACTCGCGGCTAAACTGAGCTTTTTTTTACTCGCGTTTTTAAATACTTCGCTGCGCGCAGAGCCCTTTTCGCGCGGTTTTTCTTAGCGAAAGAGACTTTTTTCGCAAAACACTTTCAGCGCGAACATTTTTAGCGTAAATGTTTTTCGCGCGGAGTCATGTCCACGCGGTTTTTTTTGGCGGAACCTCACCAAACCTCCATATCGCGCTTTTGTCAAAAACATTTATTGCGCTAAAAAAGTTTGCGCGCAAATTAGGTATGCGCTCAAAAATTCTGCGCTAAAATGCCTTCGCGCCGATTATGTTTCGCGCTGAAATTTGTCGCGCTGAAAAAGTTTAAGAGTAAATAGTGATGCGTGCAAAAATGTTGCGATAATAATGGTTTGCGATAAAAAAGCCTTTCGCCGATTTCGTCTTCGCTGATTTTGAATTGCGCCGAAAATGTCTGCGCTATTATTGTCTTGCGCTAAAATTTTTTGCGGCGAAATTGGCCGCGCGAAAGTTGATCGCGCTGAAAATTTTGCGTCGTGTTGGCCACAAATCATGAACGTCACCGAGTAAAAAGTCACATCGCTATGGAAACCATTGTTATTTCATTTACGAGCCGCCTTGAAATATAGTGTAAAAAAAATAGTTTTAACAACTCGCGGCTAAACTGTACTTTTTTACTAGCGTTTATAAACACCTTGCTGCGCTCGTTATTCAAAATAACGCTTGTAAAAAAAGCACTATTTTAGCCACTAGTTGTGAAAACTACTATTTTGTATCACGGGTGCAAAAAAAGATTTATGTCCATTTTTTACCCAAAATTAAAAAGAAATAGCGGAAAATCGTAATATTGAAAAAATCTGATTATTCTTGCCTAAAAATTAAGCCATTTCCGCCAATTTTCACCAAGTATTTATGGACAAATCATTTAAATACATTGTCAAAATATTAAAGATTAAAATGTCGCAACAATGAACGTCACCGACTAAAAAAGCACATCGCTATGAAAACCATTGTTATTTCATTTACGAGCCGCCTTGATTTATAGTGTAAAGATGGTGTGCTGCGAGAAGTGCTCTTCGTTAAATATTTTTAAAAGTATTTTCCTGTTTTTCTTCGATTTTTTGATAAAGGTGTTAGTTAACAACTCACGGCTAAACTGTGTTTTTTTTACTCGCGTTTTTAAATTCCTCGGTGCGCTTGTTATTTAAACCAGCGCTTGTAAAAAAAGCACTATTTTAGCCACTAGTTGTGAAAACTACTATTTTTTATCACGGGTGCAAAAAAAGATTTATGTCCGTTTTTTACCCAAAATTAAAGAGAAATAGCGGAAAATCGTAATATTGAAAAAATCTAATTACTCTTGCCTAAAAATTAAGCCATTTCTGCTAATTTTCACCAAGTATTTACGGACAAATCATTTAAAAACATTTTCAAAATATCAAAGATTAAAATGTCGCAACAATGAACGTCACCGAGTAAAAAGGTACATCGCTATGGAAACCATTGTTATTTCATGTACCAACCGCCTTGATTTATAGTGTAAAGATGGTGTGTTGCGAGAAGTGCTCTTTGTTCGAGATTCTTAAAAGTATTTTCATGTTTTTCTTGGATTTTTTGATAAAGATATAAGTTAACAACACGCGGCTAAACTGTGGTTTTTTTACTCGCGTTTTTAAATACCTAGCTGCGCTTGTTATTTAAACCAACGTTTGTAAACAAAGCACTATTTTAGCGACTAGTTGTGAAAACTACTATTTTTTATTACGGGTGCAAAAAAAGATTTCTGTCCGTTTTTTACCCAAAATTAAAGAGAAATAGCGGAAAATAGTAATATTGCCTAAAAATTAAGTAATTTCCGCCAGTTTTCACCAAGTATTTACGAAAAAAATATTTAAAAACATCGTAAAAATATGAAACTGTCAAAGATTAAAATGTCGTCACCGAGTAAAAAGGCACATCGCTATGAAAACCATTGTTATTTCATTTACCAGCCGCCTTGATTTATAGTGTAAAGATGGTGTGTTGCGAGAAGTGCTCTTCGTCCGAGATTTTTAAAAGTATTTTCCTGTTTTTCTTGAATTTTTTGATAAAGGTATTAAAAAAATCACTTTTTTACTCGCGTTTTTTATTACCTCGCTGCGCTCGTTATTTAAACCAACGCTTGTAATAAAAAGCACTATTTGTGAAAACTACTATTTCCTCGAGGACAATAGTAACTCGTTTGGGTTACTTGTCATGACTTTCAGTGACCGTAGGTCTGTATATGACACCATCATTCAAAAACATAAGATTTATAAAAAAAATTAACACAAATTACAAAACCATAAACAATCAATAAACGGCACTTTATATAACCTCACATTTTTCAAGAAACCACACCCCCTAGGCTGGTAACATTGGGTTACTCTGCGAACTTTGAGAAAAAAAAAACTAGAAATATGCGGGGAATTCTCGTGAAAAGTGTTACTTTGCGTAAGCAAAAGTGTGCTAAAAGTATCTTTTTGCGGTCACTTGTAGGAAAACTTTCAACGTCTCATCCTGTAAAATTTTAGTAATATTATGATAGCGTTTAACAACTAATACCGCTACCACACGTCGATTTTACCATATACAACAAATTTAAAAGCCACTTGGAAAAATGTTTACAGATTATAAAAAACACAAAATTCGACTTTATTCTGCAAAATAAGAGTTTTAAATGTTGGAACTTGGTAATATTTTATTATTTTTAATACCTATTCAAAAATTACAATTTGCTACTATACTTTTTGACTTCTCGAATCACTCGGTATATTTTTTATTATATTCCGATTTATATTATTTTTTTTTAAATATTTTAACAAAAAAAACGACTTTTTATATATAAAAATTCTACATAAAATAATATCATAAATTATTGTTTTTTTATATTAATATGTATTTTTGAACTGTGGTTGTTGAAGCATTAAGCTTTATGCTGCGGAAGATTTATTATGATTGTATTTTATAAATCTCTATACAGAGTGAAATGCGATATGTATATAATAATAAAGCAAGTAAAATAAATTTAAGTAAAAAATGTTTTTAATAACAAGCTTTTTTAAAAGGCACTAAAAAGTCATAAATATTTTTTTAGCTTAGTAAATAAAGGTAAAAAATCAAAAATTAATTTGCGACCATCGCTTTTACTATAGTATCGAAAAGCTAAAATATTATTTATAACTTTTTAGTGCATTTTATAAAAGCTTGTTATTGAAAAAAAAATTTTACTTTAATTTATTTAAGTTGCTCTTATACTTCTTATATTACATTGTGATAATGTATCGTTGCGCGGTTCGTGTTTGCGCGGTTGTGGCTTTGCGCGGTCATTAACACGCGCGTTTGTTGACTTGCGCGGTGGTGGGCTTGCGCGGTCATGAACACGCGCGGTTGTTGATTTGCGCGATCCTGGCCCGCGCGGTTCGTGTTTTTGCGGAGGAGTCCGCAAATCCGTTGCGTGGGTACCAAATTTAAATTGGATAATTTGGCATTTTAAACGAAATTGGACGTAGTTAGATGCTACCAAAGACACATAAACTATAGACTCCACACTTTACCCCCTTAAAGAGGGGAAGCTAGCAACTTTATAATTTTTAGAGAGGCCGGAAAAAGATAATCTACAGGCCAGGAAAAAAGTAGTTTTTTTTTAAAACATATTGCCAAAATGACACCACTAAACGAAAATACCCAACTACCACACGTTTTTACGTTATTGTCCACCATGTTACCAATTTTTGTAGTTCAATTCGAAGCTGGGGGTGCCAACTTCACAATAATTTTTTATTTATTTTTTACAAATAAAGCGGGTTCCACCAAACGAAAATAAGTGACTACCAAACGACCACCAAACGATTGAACCTAGTTTGGTTCCGAAATTTTAATGTAAGGGTGCCAACTTCATGTCAGTCAGTCAGTGAAACATTTTTTTCACTGGGACTTTTCCATCCATTATTAATCAATGCCCAGTGTCAGCCAAGTTTTTGCAAAGTTAAAGACAAATACAAAATATCCATGCACCTAGCCGGGATTCGAACCCGAGACCTTCCGTGCAGTAGGTCGATACGCTACCCACTGCGCTACGGAGGCCGGCGAAGTGAAACATAAATCTAAATATTCGTAGAAGCTTTGGTTGAAAAGTTATGAACCACCAACGTAGTTTTTAGCTCCAAAATTATAAATTTTTTAGTGGAACATAAAACTGAGAACTGCATTTCGTAGCCGATTTCATTCAAGTTATAAATTTTTGAATTTTTACATATTTTATGCCTTTTTTACCCCACTTAGCGATACCCCTCCCAACGTAATTTTTTCATCATATTGTATTGTCACCGAAACTTTAATCGCATACCTATCGGATATGCAGAAGGTAGTCAAAATTGACTTACATACAAGCATACAAACCCAGCCAACACTGTTACGTAAATATTACGTAAAAATTACATAAATTCTAGGTACACTGGAAGTCACAACGTAAATAATATGTAATTAAAATAACGTAAGTAATACATGGCAACAAAAAATTGGGAAAGATATCGATTAACTAGTAAGTAGAAAGTAAACCGAAATATATAATATTTATATACTTCTAATGTCACAACAAGGTAAATAGTAACTTCCATGTTCTGCATAATGCCATGCACAACGTTCCCTACTTTTTACGTAAATAATATGTAATTAAAATAATGTAATTAATACATGGCAACAAAAAATTGGGAAACGGCTGATATCGATTAACTAGTAACTAGTTCCCTTCTTATTACTTAAATGTAATGCAATAATGTAAAGTTATGTTATGTAAATATTACGTAAATTTTATAAAAACTTTTTTTATGAAAATTTTTTGACTTAGATTTACGTAAATACTATGTTAATGTAATATCAGATGTGTTTGCTGGGAACAAACACATGTGAAGTTAAATAAAAGCTGTAAAAATACTAAACAAGGGCTGAATTATTAAATCTCAAGCGCCCGAACGTTCACTTCTGTGAAGTGAACGCTCCCCGGTGAATGAAAACCAAACTATTAAAAATAAATTGAATTTTCGAAAATTGCACACCTATGGAACTTTTAATACATTAGGGAAATAGTCCAATAAATTTTAATACAAGTTAAAAATATGGCGTTACCAATAAACATATAGAACGTTTGGTTTTTACAGCTACGATCAAATAAAATGTAGGTACAGGTTGGTTTTTTGTTACTCTTATAACTTTTTAATTAATTTCAAACATTAATAACTCGACAAGAAGTAATTGATTTTCGTGAAATCTGGTAGAAAGAGCAAAAGGGCAAGAATCCCTGTTACTATGACCACTAATGCGAAGTAGCATCACTTGTCAATTTACGTGGATTTATGATGGGTTTAGTTTTTATGCATAACTAATATCTTCATCTTTCTTTAACTAATAAAATGGAAAGAAACAAAACGAAAGAAATAATAATAAAATGAGAAACAAAAAATTGGTAACAATTTGGCAACTAAATAGAAGCATTCCACTCAACAATTTTTAAATGATGACGTCACATAGCTAAACAAATTTAAATACCTATCTTCGTATATGTATAATACCTACCCACGGATGTAAAAAAGAAAGGGATTGATAATACCCTTGTGGGAAAATCACTGCCGTGTGTCTTCCGCCATTTTCGCCGCCATGTTGTGGAGATTTAGGTTAGCGACATTGGTTCCTTAATTTTAAATAGTAGTGTGGGAACACTGACTATCAACAGTGTCAAAAAAATGACGTTTCTAGAAAGGTTATTTTTGTTATTGTTTTTTAATACAAAAACGAAAAAGTGAAGAACCAAGCAATAAAAACCATTTAAAAGACAAACAAATGCTTGAACGGCCACGCCATGATAATCTCTCTCATTTGGTCTGGGAAATGTGCAAGTTTTGAACAAATAAATTATAACATGGAAACATTACCCCCAATTTATAAACTCAAAGGGTACTGTCAACCATTGCTGCTGGCGCTCCCGCTCAAGATAAACATTCATTAAGTTGATCTGAATCTGAAACAGGAACTAAAACGTCTGGGGACAGATATGCGCCAACAGTTTAAAAATCCAAGGTTGTTATAGGTCTAGAAGACAAGAAAAATAAATGAATAGAGGGAGATACGCAGTTTGATAATAGCATATGTGGATCAGCGGAAAATCAGAGCGATGGCAAGCGATCACAAAAAAGTACATCTTTGGCACATCGAGTTTTACAAAATTAGAACAATACTTCATGAGTTTTAAGAAGAACATTAAAAAAAATAATTTTAATATGTATTTTATCAGTATATTTTTTTTTCTTTTTCTTGTTGTCATTTCCATGTGTTTGTAACTTTCTATATGTAATTTTAAGTAAGTAGTTTAAGATTTCATTGTCAATTTTTGTGATATTGTTGCCAGTATTTTTTTATTTTAAGATCAGTAATTATGTTTTACTAGTTTACTAGCAATAAAGAAAAATCAATATTTATTTTTTAATCTTTATTAACAAAACCTAATATCTAAATGACATTTTGAAGACATTCTTAGGTTAAATTTACCTTAATGTTAATTTTTGACGCTTATTTATTCAATTGTGACAATTTTTTTTCTTAACAATTTTTGTAATAAAAGTTTTCTGATTCTGAAGAACTAAGCAGAAAAAGTTATTACTAAGATATCCTTAAGTTTTTTTGTAGATTCGTTTTTTAAGGAGTACTTTCCTTATGGAAACTGGCTTTCTATGTGATTTTGCTTATCTTGATGAAAATCTATCATTGCCCCATAGCAACAAATCACAAAAATGGCTAAAAATGTTACAAGTTTTTGTTTTGAAGCATGTTTTTTAAATATTAAGTGGCAAAATAACAGCATATGAATTTAATATTTTTTATGTTTGTGATGCCAGTGCGACGCAACTTATATTTTTCTGCTACTTATTCTAATACTACAATTTGGTTCATAAATATTATTTACATTTTCACAAAAAGTGCAACAAACTGATTTTAGGGAAAAGCTAGAATACCAAAATGTTTAACTTTGAACGCAGTATCTCAAAAACCAATACCAGATCACTGTGGAGCAATGATAGATTTTTATCAGGACAATGAAATCTACAACATATATGCAGTTTTGAGCAAAATCCCACATCCTTTATAAAAGATAGAGCTACAAAAAAAATGTTGAATGCTGAAAACTTACCAAAATTCAAGGATATCTTAGTAATAACTTGTTAACTTAGGGAAGGTATGGTCGACACAGTTGTTAGTTAATAGATTTTTCCGCCAAGGTCTTCAAATATTATAAAACTCCATGCTCGACTCCATGGGCCAAATATGTACTTTTTTTTGTAATCACTAAATGTTGTTTGACTTGCCATGGCTCCGGCTTTCAGCTGAGAGATATATGCTATTATCAAAGTCAGTATATCCCTCTATTCATTGATTTTTTATTACTGTATCACGTTGGTGCATCTGTTCTTAGCTGTTTTAGTCCCTGTGCAGATTCAGATCAACGTAATCAAGGTGTATCTTCAGCGGGAGAGCCAGCAGCAATGATGAATGAGCGTTTATTAAAATTTATAACGTGTGGCTTAACAGTACCCTTGTTTATAAATTGGGGGGCAATGTTTCCATGTTGAGATTTATTTGTTCGAAACCTGCACATACTCCAGACCAAATGAGAGAGATAAATGGTGTGACCGTTGGAGCATTTGTTTATGACTTGTTTCTTTACTTTTTTGTTTTTCTATTAAAAAACAACAACAAAAATAACCTTTCAAAAAAATGTCAAATTCAATCATATTTTGACACTGTTGACAGTCAGTGTTCCCACACTACTATTTAAAATTAAGGAAACAAAGGTCGCCAACCCAAATCTCCACAACATAGCGGCGAAAATGGCGGAAGACACGCGGCAGTGATTTTCATGAAAATTTCTCGTAGGTATTAGCAATCCAAGGTTTCTACATCCGTGTACCTATCTAAAACACTACATTTTTTTAGGTACCTTAAGGCAGTAAGCAGTTTAAATTGGTTGTGATACGTACGAGGTGCCTGGACGTAGACGGTATTTGGAATCGCTGTTATTTTAGCAGTTTTTGATTTTTTTTTCAAAGAAAGACGACACAATGTCGTTTTTTGACCACTTCGAAAAAGATGGTTGAAGGGAAAACAGAAAAACTTTTTTTTCCTCCGGCCGTTAGATTGGTGCACCCAGACTCGAACCACATGTTTGACTGAAGAAAAAAAAGAAGTCTTAGCATGGGTAATTTTCAATTTTGTTATTATTTTACAAGTTTATTTTATCTCGAGAATGTGTATACAAACATCAGGAGTTTGTCACCTTGTTTTAAAAAATAAAGAACTGCGTAAATATACTTTTCTTTCTTTCCTTTAGACACTACTTCCTAAAACGTACAAAAAAAAATCCTATAAAAATAAGTGAAAAATGCGCATAAATATCACTTCCGTGGACGTAACTACTTGTCATTTTACAGCATCAATTTATTATAGTTTTTTTTAATAAGTTATTTTGATTGATAATCATATTACAATATGACAGAGATAATTTTTTATTGTTTATTGCTCATTATGCCAATTTTGAAGCATCAAAATAAATGTATCCATACTACAGTGTCAGTTCCGTGGACAATGAATTTTAGTAACGTTGGCAATTATGTTTTCGATTGATAGCATCATGTTGTTTTTTATTTTTTATATTTTTTAGACAAAATGTTCTAAAATTAGATGCGTCAAGCTGGTTTGATCCCTTCTGTGAAGTTGGAAAAAAATGTCAAAAACCGAAAAAGTTTTATTTTTATTTTTGTATGAAGTTCAGGCGCAAAAATGTTGCGTGTAGAAATTACTTCTGTGGGCAGTAGGTGTAGATAGTTGACAGCAGTATATTTTTAAATCTGAAGAATCATGTAATATGAAAAATATTTTTTAGATGTACTCTTGTAGTATAACTTATGTCCTCATTATGTTTTAGTTTTTGTCCATTCCGTGGAATGGAAAATGAATATAAACGGTTATGTTCTTTATTTCAACTTTTTTGGCACAAATAACTATAATTTATTACATATTTAGTGATCTGAACATACATATTCTCAAATTGATTTTAATTCTGTGGCCAAGTAACTTCCATAGTTAAAAATGGCTTTTCTGTGGAGTCCTTAATTCTTCTTTAACCAGACATACTTAAAAGATCAAAGAATTTCATAAAAATGAAAAAGTGCAAAAAAGAAAAATATTATTAATCCAGAAAATGTACATTATTTCAAGATTGACCCAGATGTGGAATTTATCGTTTCGAACTTTTATTCTGACTTTTTTATTTTAGTACCAGTTTCTATCTTGCTTTCTTTGGTTCGGCCGGTGGTATCTCTTTGGCAAAACTCGCTGCGATAGGGGTTGGGAATAAACGTGAAACCACGTTAGTTAACATCTCGTCTGAACGTAATACATGCGGTAAACGTGACCTTGATAAAAAAAATTAACGCAAGATCGCAGAAATGGGATTCTGATATCCGTATTTGAGCGGAAGTCTGTTTTTTACAAATAAAAAGTAGACAGAATAATGCGTTAAATGCCACGTCTGTGCGTACGTTCTTTAGCTTATAGTCTCTAATATGACAGTTAGTAAGGCTACTTGACTACATTAAGTGTACAGAGCCTCTGCGCTCTGCTGGAAGGCGCCTTCCCGTCTGGCCTTTCACCTCGCCCGCCAGCCAGACCCTCCTCCTGGAAATTTAAAAACTGCGAATTCTCATCTGTCCATGTTGCTATCCTGTTTTACTGCTAGGACACGCACAAGCACGGCCAAAATTTGGAGAACTGTCAATGGTCCAGACGATATAGAAATAAAACCTGGGAACATGTATTCCCGATTTCAAGTTGTTTAGAATATTTGTTGAAATTAATTCTAGTTAGGTATTAAAAAATTTGATTGATGAATAGGAGGTACGCTTTCGAATTTTGAATAAGAATAACATTTCGTACACCTAGCTGATTTTTAATGTAAAATTTTGAAAGAAGTTACGCTAAATCGATTTGTATAAATTTTGGGAAAAAGTTATTCAGTACAGGAAATAAGACTTTTCAAAATTTTTTTGTGGGAAAATTTTTTTCCCGCACGCATTTTTTCTACTTGCGGAAAAATGAGTCCCTATAAAAAAACCCGAAACCAAATTTGGCAGAAACATAATTTGTCAGAATTTAAAAGAAAAGAAAATAATTGGTCCGAAAAAAATTGTTTCGAAAAAAAAATTAAATTTAAACGAAACATAATTTTTATAGAAACACAAAAAGTCAGAAAATATTTTTAACGAAAATAATTTAATAGAAACATAATAATGCCGAACCACAGAATTTAAGAACCCCAATCTGTCCGAAAATGATTTGAACCGATAGCCAGGAATGCAATTGCTACGTTGCCAGGCTTACGGCAAGAAAGAGTCGAAGTATATTGTAATAATTTACCCCCTTTACATCCCTCAACCAGCCCCTACCCCCAAATTTTTTCATAATATTAAAATCGGTTCACGGGAAGTGTGTCAGAAATGAATCGCAAGATTTGATAGACAGGCAGCCAGAAACTAAGTTCAATAAAATCGTTTAATAGACACATAAAGAAAATATTTCAACGCATCGGTATCGGTATACGTATCGCGTTCGAAATAAAGCCAAAATACACTACATTTTTGACTTGTTTATGCGATGTTTCGAACGATGCCCGCTTTTTTGAAAGGTGCGATGACAGAACTGCTAACAGCAATCGATGCGTGCGTTGGGATGGACGTAACGATACGTTCATCACTCCGTACGCATCGATTGCTGTCAGCTTTTGTGTCATCGCACCCGTCAAAAAAGCGAGCATCGTTCGAAACATGGCATGAGCAAGTCAAAAATGTTTTGGTTTTATTTCGAACGCGATACGTATACCGATGCGTTGAAATATTTACTTTAAGTGTCTAATAAAAAGAAATCCCCGTGTCATATTCCAAATAGAGAAACTGGTCAACGCCGCGATCCAGGGCCTACGGCGCTCTAGAGATTTAGATTTGGCGCATGCCCAATAGCGATTCGGATGGATTGTGGTTCTGGTTATTTTCTATCAATTTGTGGTTCGGATGTTTTTCGTTTCTAGAAAATTATTTTCAATACTTTTGTAATTCTGATATTTTAATGTTTTGGAAAATTATAATCGTGTATTAGGGATCAAGTAAACTAAAATTCTATAAAATTATATTCGTATCCATTATTTTCTGGGTGTTTTGCTTTCGTTCATATTTCGTTTCGCACGTTTTATTTTCTGTTCAATTGTTTTTCGGTTTTTGTAAATTCGGCTTTTTTGTGGGTTGTGCAACTTCCCGCACGCAAATGCGTACGTAAAAGTGCACTTTAAGCACGCTAGAAGGAAAATAACTATTTTAGTGCTGTATTACTATTAAAGTTTCTCGTAGAACCGACTAAAAGATTTTCAATATTGTTAAGTCGTTCCTGCACGTATACACCCCCATGTTAAACAGACGCACCCGTTAGTAGGTCAAAGTATTTAATTCCTCACTAAATGTCCACTAATTAAGGATTAAACAGCTTACCTGTAAGGAAGTTCAATCCAAATTATACCAGATTGGTCACATCCTATTAGATATACCAGGTAGTGATACTTCGTAGCACGTCATACGCAAGTTTTAGAGATAAGAAAAACATACCGCCCCTGCAGCCTGCCTGATCTCTGCTAGGTACTTCAGTATACTTCTAAAGCTTTCCTGAAATACTAAGATCGCCAAGGGCGGGTTGACTAGTACTCAAATAGATGAAATAGCATGAAAAATACATGAATATATAAATGGGAAGGTGTCTAATAGGATGTGACCAATCTCGTATAATTTGGATTGAACTTCCTTACAGGTAAGTCGTTTAATCCTTAATTATACTTCGATTGTGCACATCCTATTAGATATATCAGGTAGTTGTTTAGAGAATATGGCGATATTAGTTAAAAAGTTAAATAACAATAAGGAAACCACAAGCTTTAAAATTTAAATGTGTTTAAAATATATTTCTTAATATATTTAGCTAAGAAATCTTTTTAAATTAAAGGTTTATTATAAAATCGATTGAACGTTTTCCTTTTTCGGAACATCCCGCAGCCTTTATAATACTTTTGATTGATGCACCAACCCTTAATGCTGCGGAAGACACCCCATGTCCTGTGCTATGTCCTTTAAAATTTGATTCTATTCCTGCGTTTTTTAGACCTTTTTAAATCCACCTGCTAATGTTTTGGGATGTAGCGGGCTTATGAGGCTTTTTAATTGTTAAAATAAGTGTATCCTCTGTTCATCGAAATAGTTTTGTTTTCTGTATGCAATATATAATGGCAAAACACAAAAAAAAAACTGTAAATTTTCTTTGAAACAGGGTACTTAAGCCAAGGCTGAATTCTTCTGGGTCCAGATATTTTAAAAAATATCTTCACAACGCTTCCTTTTCCTTTCCTTTCCCAGTTTCCTCATTTTCTTCTTTAGGTAATCCATTTGCTTTTCACGTTTCCTTCTAGATTTTTTAGGAATTTTATTCGTTTAACTGTCAGATTCGTCGTGCTAATAGTAATAGCAATTCTTTAAGTAAACATATGGAGTTTTTTTTATTGAGACTAATTTAGCCGGCATAAGTCGGAAACTATGCAGGATTTAAGTTTTTATGAGTAATAAAATCAAATGTGTGTTTACAGAATAAACAACATCATGCCAAAAAATATTAGCCAAAAGCATAATATTTGTCTCACTCCATTGTTTAAAAACTGACAGTTTGCCTATATCTTTCTTACTTGAAACAGGTTCCTCATTTTCTTCTTTAGGTAATCCATTTGCTTTTCACGTTTTCTTTTGTTAGATTTTTTCTTTAAAAGCGTATTTTCACAATTCGCGCGCGCGATACCGTCTTCACTTGTCGCGTGACAGCGCAAGAAATATACTGAAGTACCTAGCAGAGATCAGGCAGGCTGCAGGGGCGGTATGTTTTTCTTATCTCTAAAACTTGCGTATGATGTGCTACGAAGTATCACTAGCTGATATATCTAATAGGATGTCCCCAATCGAAGTATAAATATCATTATTTGCTATAACTTACCTTTTTTATTCAATCAATCAAAAATTTTCTCTTTTTTTAAGTTTTTAAAAGTACCCACGACTATGAGGATAGTTGACCACCCATCATTTAGTAGTCCACAAAACAAAAGTGACAAAATATCGTGTGTCAAGCTTTTGTCGCAGCTTCTTACCGCTAATGATTGGTATTGTATGTCGTCATAGACGTCGATTTTTTTTAATTTTATTTATTTTTATTTTTTTGCAAATATCTCGTAAACTAATAGTAAAATATTGCTAATGTGCTTATTTAAAGAATATATTTATATGGTTTTGGTTTATATATTGTCATAGGCGTCGATTTTTTTTTTTAATTTAATTTTATTTATTTTTTGAATTTTTGCAAATATTAGTTTACGATAAACTAATAATAAAATGTTAAATGTTGCTGATATGTTTATTTATTAAAGAATATATTTATTTATGTTTATTTAAAGAATATATTTATTTAGAGAATATATTTATATGGATTTGGTTTATAAAATGACTTATTTATTGGAATTGTTGTTGTCTGCTATAAACCTCATCTCATCAAACGAGAGGGGAACTTGACGTCGCTTCGTTTGACAAACCATGTTTTAAATTTTTTAAAGCAGTTGTAAAGTAAAAGATTTGCCAGAGTCAGTTTTAGGAGCGGCCAGAACTGCAAATTTGGATCTGCTACCATCAAAATCCCGTCATAGGTACGAAAAGGAATAAATTTTGTTTAAAAACTGGTGCCAAAATAAGGACATTAAAACTTTGGTCGTTTTTTGGCTTATTTTGTTGAAATTTTTCTACACGCCTATTTTTTACATTTTTCACTAGTACACTTGCACATACTATATTTTTAAGTTAAAAAAATGATTGGATCAAAATAAAAACAAAATTATGCGGGGTTATGGGCGACGAATGTTTCCATGCGAATTCCTAGTAATTCCAGCGAGCTAGTAAAGTTCTCTTGGTTCTTTGATAAACTCGGGGTAAAACACGCGCAGCGTTAGACCATTTTCAGCGTGCGTACATAACCTCAAACGTAAAAATACTCTTCTGTCCCACTGCGGCCCGATTCAAAGTTTGTTGACGATTACCATAAAAACTGGGTCTTTTGGATAATTGGGGGCTTTTCATTAGAGGGCGCTTTTCTTGTTTTGATTTCCCAATAATCCCATTAATTGATTACGGGAAGTGTCCGCCATCTTTGTATGGATTTTGTATTTTTGTCGATTTTCACGCGTATTCAAAAAAAAAACTATTTTATGTCAATTGTTTTAGCTTCAAAATAAACTACATATTTCTTTATTTACTAAGTAGAATAAAGAAAGTACCCGACAAGGATTGGTGCAAAATTTTTAACACATGGGTTGACAGATGTCAAAAAAAATGATTTAATCGAATTTCTCTTTAACAAGCTTTCCAAAAAGGTGCCACAAATGGTACCACCTCATGAAAAAAATGTTGGTAGGCCCCGGGCCCTCAGTGAGGACCCCAAATGGGCCGCCAATAATGTTCTTGTGTAGTATTTTCTTTATTCTGCTTAGTAAATAGAGAAATATATAGTTTATTTTGAAGCTAAAACAATTGACAAAAAAATAGGTTTTTTAAATTTTGACACCTTGATTGCCAGATGAAAAAAAAAAACTAATGCGTTAAATTTATTTTTTAACAAACTTTCCAAAAAAGTGCCACAAGTGGTACCTCCTCATTTAAAAAAAAAATAGTTGGTAGACCCTGGGCCTCCAGTTGGAGCCTCAATTTTTTATCATGGGCACAAAGTCCGTAAAAAATCATTAAAAGATTCGATTTTAGCTCTTTTTAAAACCTCTTCCCTAAAGTCGCTAGAAGCACCGTTCCATTTAAAGAATCGACCCTGTATATTTATTACTTTATCTTATAATAATTATTGGTAAAAAATTGGTATTGACTAAAATAATTATCTTTTGCTTAAGATGAATAGCAGAGGTTACTTTAATATGGTAAAGTATCCAGCTGATCTTCGGCATTTTTGTAGTATTTTTTTGGTTGTATCAGATTTGGAATATTTTTGTTATTTTTATGAGTGCTGGAAAATAAAGACCTTTTTATTTATTTATAAAACTACGCAGGTGTTCTTGAAAATGTGCACTGGCATCTCTTCACGTCCGGACCAACCGATATCTCTAAAACAAGTACGAACGCACTCAATTTCGGCGAATACTTTCTATATAGATGAAAGAACCCTGCCATTTTCTTATGGGGTATGTGTTTCGGTTAATTTTTTTTTATATTTTTATATGTATATTTTAATATTTTAAAGTTACAAAAATTGCCGTTTTTTACTAAAGAACCCCGTACGAAATACATTGAAGAATTATTTTGGTGAAATTCGATAAAATTAATATGTTATAGTGGGTTATGAGATAAGAAAAATGTTGGAATACAAAATGATTCCTATGTCTAGTTCCAGAGATATAGACGGTCAAAGTTTAAAAAAACGTCGTTTTATGGTATATTGGGCTGGCTCAAAAAGGCATTTCCTGAGCGAAATAAAATAAGTTATCGAAGAATATGCTTTACTAAGGAACCACAAATGGATTTTGTTATTATAATGTTTGTAAAATGTATACAAGGGCTAGTCAAAAAAAATCATTTTTTGACAATTTTTTATTTTTTCCGATATAAAAATAAAAAAATTATTTTTGAACAAACATTAATGTTTTAGTTTTTTCTAGATAACCTGAACAAATTTGTCTTCCCAGTAACAGTTACTTAGTGTTACATGTTTTTTTTTTTTTATTTTTGTTACCACAAAAACTTCACGAAAATTATTTTCTACTACGAAATAATTATTTTGCAACTTAAAAATCTAAATATTCTTTTGCATTCAGTTTAAATGATAACTAAATACACTTTAAATACAAGCTACGAGGTACATTCCAAAAGTTCTATATCATTATTTTTTACAAAAAAGTAATCAATTTTGAATTTCTTTAAAACTGATCGAGGGATTTTAATTTAATTTTGCTTATGATTTATCATACTATTATCTAATACAGGGTGCAATTTTTTACCACTTCTTTATGTTCTGCATTGGGGATTATGATTTTGAAAAGTTTCTCAAGATTCTCTAGACTAAATAATAACACTTTTTGCTCTCTCTCATACCTATATACGCACTCTATGGAGTACTAGTCAAAGTCAGTGGCTTTTCCAAAGAAACGTTGGCAATCAGAAAAGACAGAAGTAGGATACATCTAAAAAACTATTTTTGACTTTTTTATAAGTAAATTCTAACGAATTCTAAACGAAATATCCAAGTAAATTCTAACGAAATATTCAAATTCTTTTGTGGCACATAAAAAATATTTTTTTTCCCTAAGAGTTGAGATGTATCACCTTTTCCCTAGTAAACGACATATTTTTTCTTTTATACTTGGATGTTAAATAATAAATATAACATAATAACATAAAACTTTGACTTGTACTCAATAGAGTATGTAGGTCCAGTGGCGCAGCCAGAAATTGGCTCTGGGGGGTTTCGTCATTTAGTAACAATTAGCAACTAATGACGCTTTTATGGGGTTACAGGGTTACTTTTATTATTATGGGTGAGGCCCTGTGCGGGGGTTTTAACCAAAACAAAACCCCCCTCTGGCTACGCCACTGTGCATGTAAAAGTGTTATTATTTAGTTTAGAGAACCTTGAGAAACCTTTAAAAAATCATCATTCTAGATGCAAACCATAAAGAAATGTACGAAAAATTAAATTAAAATCCTTCGATCAGTTTTAAAGAAATAAGATATTGATTACTTTTTTGTAAAAATCAATTTACTCATCAGTTTAACTGAATGCAAAAGAATATTTAGATTTTAACTTGCAAAATAATTATTTTTTAGTAGAAAACAGTTTTCGTCAAGTTTTTATGGTAAAAAATAAAAAAAAACATGTAACACAAACTAACTGTTACTGGGAAGAAAAACTTGTTTAGTTTATCTAGAAAATACTAAGACATTAATGTTTGCTCAAAAATAATTTTTGTATTTTTATATCGGGGAAAATAAAAAATTGACAAAAACTTATTTTTTTGACTAGCCCCTGTATACAACCTGATAAAATTTTACGAACATAATAATAAGAAAGTCCATAACTTATTTTATTTCTGACATATACCCCAAAACGACGGCCCACAACTAACATTTTTTACCTTAATTTCGTGTATCGTATACATACAGGGGGAGCCAGGAAATACCTTTGAAATTTCTGTAAATCGCTTAGTTTTAAAGACATTCAACCAAAAATAGACCCACCCAAGATTTTGAAAAAATAATTTTGTTAGCTAAACTTAAGCACTCGCGAAATACGCCTTTTTAACGTTAACTATTTCTTACAGAAAAACCACTAGCTAAGCAACGGACTAATTTTTTTAAATATGATTTTACAGAACACAAGCAACATTTTTACATTAACACCTCTTTTGAATGTATAAAGAGTGAGCAAAGAAAGGCACTTACAGTTTCCCAAAATCGTTTATTAACTCGATTTGACTTTTAAAAGGGCACAAAATGAAACAGAGTTTAAGCCTTAAATATGATTTCATTAGAAGCCTAACTTAAAAATTTTGTGGATCTTAAACCTTTTAATATGTACGAAGAAAACGTATATGGTTCTAGAATTATTTAATCAATAAAATTTAACTGTTCCTCAGTCATCCGCTTATTTAAACGTTAAATCAAGTTTAAAATTTCAAAAATATTTCTTGACTCACCATGTAAATATACGAATAAAATAAATGTTGCATGATTGGTAGTTTCTTTGTAAGGACAATTTGAAAAGGTTAAAAAAGTATATTTCGTATGTTTTGGCGTACTCTGTACATATGTAAAAGTTTATCGCTCATTTTGTGTGCATCCTTTTTAGGGTATCAAAAACCATTTTTTTCGCTTATTAAATTAACAAGCGTCAAATGTGCTTCTAAAATAAGGGATTTTGAGCAATTTCAGGTGTATTTTTTGGCTTACCCTGTACACATACGGACATTAGTAGTAATATAAAAAACACACGAAACACATCCCTTATAAGAAAAGGACAGGGTGCCAAACTGGTCCTGTTAGTTCTCCTACAAAAAAAATTCCAGACTTGAAAATTGGCCACTTTGAATTTCTCCTTTTTATAGAGAATAAGCGCCTGAACGTAAAAACTCACGTGTTGATGTTGGCCTTCGCATAAATATTTCCGGAAAACGCTGAAATTGCTTCGAAAAATATTCGTCGCATTTTACACTCCCAGCATGTGAAGATATGCGGGCCTTGATTTGCGTATTGTTAGGCATTGTGTGAATACTCGCGCATTTTTTACCATATTTGATTGAAAAATGTTGGAGAGCGCATCGTAATATCTAATAGCCTATAAAGTAATAAGTACTTACTTATACTGATATAAATACAGTGTGTCTAATTTAAAACATACCACTCAGGATTTCTCCCTTAAAAATTTATAAAAACTCTTAAAAATTTAGTTTTTGAGGGGGACACTTTTTTTAAAATTTGTTTATTTATCACTCGAGCCACTTTCCCTATTCGAAATATAAGGGTAAAGTTCACCCCTCGGGTGCGTGCTACAAAAATTTCAAGAAGTGTCCTCCTTAAAAACTAAATCGACGTGTTATCGAGAAATCCTGGGTGGTACATTTTAAAATGTACATCCTGTATAATTTATTGTTGGTAGGCGACAAAAAGGTTTGCGGTTTTTAGCGCGCAAACGAAAATCGCGCATAACCTTTACCGCGCAGACCAATATACCGCATATTGGGTTGGGTTGGTTTGTGATGGGTAACAGGTTAGGTAGCGTCGGCAACACCACCCAACCCAACCCACCAACCCCCACTGAACGTTATGCGCGATAAAGGTTATGCACGATTTTGGAATGCGCGGTAAAGACCACCAAATTTTATCGCCTTCGGAGTATCTCCCCCTTTTGGTCCAGCTGTATCCGTCACTGTTATAAAAACATTTGTTTTTACTGGCTGATAATCACAACCTTGTTTTAACGTCGAGAACTATGCATACTAGAATAGTGATATATATAGCTCATTCTAAAAGTCTGGAGAATACCTAAAAAATATGTAATTTTTGCAAAAAAAATATTTTTTAATTTTTCAAATAGTATTTTTAAATAAAAAAATATATATATTAAATTTTTAGATTTACCAAAATTCAATATGGAGAAATGATTGTTTCATATTGCAAAAAAATATTAAAATTTAAAAACATACCAAAATCCCATTAAATGTTTTATTTGATTTCCTCCTCCCTTCGCCTCCCCCCTCCACCATTCTAGACTACTTGACAAGACCAAAAGTTTTGATATTTCCATTCGATTCGATATATAAACAAGACTCTAATTTGGTCCAAGAAAATACCTTCAGAGTTCAGATAATGCGGAAAAATTGTTCTAGTTCTGGCTTCTAATTTTTATGCCACGCCCTGCTTTACTGTTATTGGTTCAATTATCGGAACACGTGTAATAAATTTTTGCACAAAAGTTTATATAAGATTGTTGATGAATTCAAACAGAGAGAGAGACAGAGAGAGAGAGAGAGAGAGAATTGTTTATGGAGCTCTTGGGAGAATCCCCAATTAAAACCAGTAGAAGCCGGAGGAGGTAAAAGCAGTGATAGGAAAAAGGCTAGCAGAAGAGCAAGGTAAAGAGGACGACTCGACGCCGGAAAATATAAGTGACATACATGATTGATTGTGAAATAATAAAAGAGCTTGAAGAAAAATTCGCCCACCCAACAAAAATAAGCGAAAAAATGCACGTCTCTAAAGTTAGCAGTGCAAAGTCTGCAGTGAAAAGATTTCATGATTTAAAAAAGGTCATAGTTACAATCTGGGGAATTGTTTTTAGCAACACTGTACGGGAAATCAATTTAACTATGTCGACCTGATTTTTTTGCAAAATTTTACGTCATTGAATTTGTTTTTCATGGCAACGCGGAGACTTTATTTATATTTATCCACAGTGGGACACCAGAGATTTTTTAGCACCGGGTCAAAAATTTGGGGTTAGGTTAATTATTTTGACTTTTCGCGTTCTGCGACGCTAAAAAATCAAGTAAAATACTAAAATAAAAGAAAACCATTTATTGCAGAATTACCTGCTAAAAAAGCGCTACCCAACTACGTATTAAAGTAACTGGGTGTAATGTTTAAGGTTGCATTTACATGTGCATTTATAATTGAATTGGAAACACTCCCGCTAGCTGATACCGACAATAGGTTAACTTAAAAGCATGCAGATTTAAAAATCGGCTACTGGCGCTAGACGAAATAATCGTATTCTATTTTAAACAGGAGCGTCAACGACTAGCAAGTCTTTCCAACCTCTAAATGGAGCTTTACTGACCTGTTTTGTTAGTACTCAAGTATGTGTTTTTGAAACTGAGGTTCTAAAATATATCCTTTGCACTCCAATATTTCATTAGTACACTGCACATAACTATGCCGCAATAATTTAAATTAAAAAAAAAATGGTTGAATCTAAAAACAAAATTATGTGGGGTTATGAGCGCCGAATGTTTCTATGCGAATGCCTAGTAATCCCAGCGAGCCAGTAAAATTTTCTTGGTTCTTTGATAGACTCGGGGTAACGGGCGACCGCACACGCGGGTGGTTTAATATTTGTTTTAGAACAATAAAACAAAGTTATGATTGTTTTCCACAAACCAAAACTACACTTTTTGCACTTGACGCGCGTTTCGCTAACAACGTTAGCATCATCAGGAGATGATAAACAATAAACTAAATTAACCTACGCTCTATCTTACATACAATCTTTTAGGGGGCGGAGATAAGACTAATAATTTGTGATTGATCACGATTTATAATCCTATCTCCCCTCAACTAAAGAATAAAGTGTACTAAACGGGATGGGTCCAATATCTTTATTTAAACTATTTCTGGATTTAATGATTTCCATACTTTCATATACATTCAAAAGTCTTTTATTTGGTACACTTTTTAGAAGTTTTAGGTTATCTAATGAGAATCTATGATTGTTTTCAAAATCATGCTCGGCCACACTTGACTTTTCTGTTCTTCCGTATTTTAAGTGTGCTAAGTGTTCTTTAAAACGTGTTTAAATAGAGCGTCTCGTTTGGCCAACATATTTTTTGTCACAATCCATGCAACTAATCTCGTAAATTCCACTTTTCTAGAACTGTAGTTTTATCCTTGGGATTTCCTAGTAAACTTTTTATTGTGTTACCGGATTGATATACTAATTTAAGACCTGTGTTATTAAATACTTTTTGTAACCCTTTCGTATAATTAGGATTATAAGGAATTGATACAAATTTTGAGTCGCAGGTATCTTTTTGTCTGAAAAAAGTGGAATTCCGAAAGGTCTTTTAAAAAGAATGTCTATTTATCAGCTTATTTGTTACTAATCCTATTCTTTTCTGCTTCAAATCTTTCTTTGTTTAAGGGGAAATTTACTAATCTATATGTTAAAAAGTGCAAACTTGCAAGCTTATGTTGTAAGCAATGAAAAGAGTCATTTGGAATATACCTGTTGGTGGCCGTTCCTTTCCTGTATAGGTCAAAGTCCAATTTATTTTTATTTCTTATAACTAAAGTGTCTAGAAATGGCAGTGTACCCTTGTTCTCTGTTTCATAAGTAAATTTAATTGTGGGAAATTTGTTGTTTATTTTTTCCATAAAATTTTCAACACTAGTTACTTTAGTGCTGAATACTGCAAACACATCGTCTACATACCTGAACCATACTCTGGGGAAATACTCAAATTCTTTACTAATATCTGATTCAAATTTGCTCATAAAGAGGTTTGCGCTAAAAAGGTGATAAACTATTACCCATTGTGGTTCCTTCTAATTGTTGGTAGTAGTTATTTTTATATTGACAGTAATTTTGATTCATGCAGAGTTCTGTTAAAGATAGGTATTCTAAAGTCTGTTTGTCTTCTAAATTGTTTTTTCTTAGTAGTTCCTCCAGGTATTGTAAGGTATTGGGGATCGGCACACTAGGGAACAACGAACTAACATCAAACGAGATTAAAATTTCACCTTCTTGGAGTGAAATATCTTTAACTTTGTTGATAAATTCAAGTGTAAATTTTTAAACTCGTTTGCTAGCCATTTCGAAATGTTGTAAGTAGGTGATCCTACAGCAGAAACTATAGGTCTAACCGATTTTCCAGGCTTGTGGATTTTCGGAAGATAATACAGTTTCGGCATAGTTCGGATTGCTTACTTGTAGCTTATATTTAATATTGTCAGTGATAATATTTTTGGTAAGGCGTTTTTTGGGACTTGTTTGTAGGGTCCATTTTTTATTAAGTTATCTACCCTTTCGAAATAATCTGATTTATCTAATATAACAACTTTATTACCCTTGTCAGCCTTTAGATAGAAAACATCTTTTTCTCTCAAACTTTTAATTGTTTTATTGTGATTTAATGTACTATTTTTGTTGTATCGGTTTTCTACAATATTTGCGATTTCCTTCGACTTTTCCAACATAGTTTAGAACAATGTTTTTGAAAACACATTTTTGAAGGATAAACATAACTTCGAATGGTTTTCTGTCAGAAACGTAAAAATACTCTTCTGTCCCACTGCGGCCCGATTTAAAGTTTGTTGACATAACACCTGCAGTTACCATGGAATCGTATAAATTCTGCGATCTATCGGCCAACACTTGAACTGCGTCTGTCTTCCAAATTCAATGAAGTCTGATTGATTGATCGGTTTTCTTTTCCGGAGTGCACAGGCTTTTGGAAAAAGGGAAACTTTAGTTTTTATTTTCGCTAAAGCAAGGAAATATAAAAAGGAAAAATGTATTCCAGATGAAATTGTGGAAACCGCAATTATTTTGAGGCTTTTAGGATAGATGACAGCACCAGAGCTTTTATTTTGAAGACAAAATAATTGAGAATTTTGAAAAATTCTTCAAAAATTTGTTAAGCATTTGAAAATGATCACCCCAGCAAAATTTCAGCTAATTCTGATGTTTAGTTTTCCCTGTGCACTCTGTCAAAAGATTAAAGAACAAGGCGTTACCAGTTGTACTTTTTTTTACTTAAAATCTGGGGAGAAACTATTGCCTTAAATGCCAAATCCCCAAATTCTGTGCTCTTATAGTTACCCGTTAAAGGTAGCAGTGCACCATGCTATAACGGTCCAGAAAAGTGTAAGGGTGGCCTAGATGGTCAATCAAATTAAATGCTAATTAAATGCAACCATTTCCATAAAAAAACTCCTTATTTTTTAAATTTTTCTGCATATTTTTAAATACAAGGTTTATGCAGTACACATATTTGACTTTTCATGAAAAAGAAATTGGTGGTGTTTTGGGTATTGGAAATATTTAGTGTTATTTAGGTGCTAATTAAATGCCAGATATAACCTGCACTGCTAGCTACCC
Organism: Oxystoma pomonae; assembly: GCA_963921995.1. NCBI lineage: Eukaryota > Metazoa > Arthropoda > Insecta > Coleoptera > Brentidae > Oxystoma > Oxystoma pomonae. Next base: position 82,899,004 of record OY998166.1, on the reverse strand, counting down.
GTTAAAGATAGCAGTGCACTATACTAGAAGTCAAGAAAATTAAATGCTAATTAAATTTCCATAAAAAAAATATTTTTTTTCACTTTTTTCGCATATTTTTTTAAAATTAACATGGCGCCTCTTTAAATGCATATTTGAGCGATAAAATATGATGAAAGGTATTTTCGCGACCTTTAGAATGAGCTATATATCAATATTCAGGTGATAGTAGTGTGCATGTTGAGGAAAAACTAACAATTTTTTTGATTTTCAAAAATTAATAAAAAAAACTACTGGTCCTCTTACAACTACAATAAAAATTATCAAAATTGGAGAGAAGATCTGTTGATATGATATGAAATGACCCAAATATTGCTTAGAAAAATATAAAGTTTATAATTTTTTACAAAAAAAAACTATGCTTCTCTTGTATTATAAATACCTTAGTCTATGACAATACTACTAACTAGTGCTAGTCCCTCTGTTTTCTTTTTTTGTTGCTTTTTAGCCGATGTTCTCAATTGATCAAATTGTTAAACTTATACATTTGCTTTAAATTCTTTATTTATTTCAAGCTTTTCGCTTCCGCACTGAACTAACCATTCCCCCCCTCCTGGGTCAGCTATAGCCCTCTTTGCTTTATAACAACAACAACCTTGTCACTACAGCTATAAAAATAACAAGATGTTGCTTAGAAAAATATCAAATTTATATTTTTTTAATAAAAAACTATGCTTCTCTTATATTATAAATACCTTATTCTATGCCAATACTACTAACGGTTGCTAGTCCCTGTGTTTTCTTTTTTGTTGCCTTTTGGCCGGTGTTTTCGCTGGTGGTTTCGGTATGGGCGGAGGTCGCATCAAATTGCCGTCCTCGGACAACTCGAATACGGCCTTGATGCTTGCCGTCATTTCGTCCACGAGGGGCTAAACGTAAGAGAAAACGGTTAAAAACTTAAATTAAGAATTATTGGAATGATTAAAGTTATAGTTATGACCATATACCATATAACTGTGAGATACAGGGGCGGATGGGCTACGGCGTGACCCGGGGACGAATCCCGGTGGGCCGGCCGCCAGGTCAGGAAAACACTGCTAAATGTTAGGTAATTTTAGCTATTTTTTAAACGCATCCGTATACTTACACCTAACGCGTTCAAAACAAAGCAAAAAGGTTTTGCATTTTTACCTTATTTATGCCTTTTTCCATATACTTAGGGGGCATAGCGTATTCCGGGGGACTTTTGATAAAGATTTTACGAAACCAGTTTTAATCGATTACTAATGGACCCACCAACACTGTCTAACCTGTTAACAGCTCCAAAAGTGATCCAGTCAAAAAGCAGAGTTAGGAAGTCAATTTTTTTTCTTACACTCAGACGGTTTAAGCTAGAGCAATAAAATTTGGTATACATGTTGGCCTCCCGGCAATGTACCTTCGTGTGTCATAAAAATTTAAATATGTGGCCCGTAGGGGCAAAATGTGTTTTTAAAGTATCCCTCATACCTTCCATACTAATGCACCTGCACACCTAAATCTCAGTCAGTTGGCAGTTTATACTATTACCTACAAATCTACTACAGCGAAAAAAAATTGGTGGCTGTTAACAAGGCTCCTAGGTTAGGGGATAAAAATTTTGTCGATTTCAATTAAAAAATTATATTTCACTTATCTTTCAGCCAATTTCAACAAAAATGCACCTGGGGCCCAATTCTGGAATCAAAAGGGTTAATTTTCACTGATTAAGATACCAAACAAAAAAACAAACTTGAACTTGTATGCACATTGCACAATATTCAATTAAAAAAGGTGCAAAATTAAAATTTTGCCTTTCGTCATTTCCACTCGACTTTGCATCGAATGGGTAAAAACAACCGCCGCAGATCCGAACGATTATGACAGGGGAATGCCAAAACTTTCGAATATTAGCAAAATAAAAATGTTAAATTTTAATTTTAGGGCGAATTTAACTAAATATTATACAATTTCAGCACAACTTTGATTTTGTGTGAGCATTAATGGTGGATTAAAGGATATTTAATATTTTTTTCGTGAATTTTTTGCCAAAATGTGATCCGTATACGACTGAAATACGAGTGATTCAATAATTGGGCCCCAGAGGTGCAGTGGATCATTTTTCAATTTTAAGTATCCCCAACTTTGCCCCAGCCCCTAGGGCCTGTAAGAGGGCGAGATCTAATTTTCAATTTAATATTCCAGAAGCCACTCTACATGAACATTTAAAACTCTTACTCATGAATTTGGTATAACAAATATAATGAAATATAAAAATCTCATACCCCAGGGGCGACTCCTAAACAGAGGCTAAAAATTTTAAATCTCGGACAACTTGTTCAAAATTTACTATACCAAATTCAAAAAGTGCAAAATTTTTTGGCATCTACAAGTTCGAGTCAAAACACTTACACTTTAAGAGCCTATATTTTTTACATCCAACTTTGCCCCAGCCCCCAGCGGTGCATTTTTGTTGACATAGGGTGAAAGATAAGTGAAATATAATAAAGCTAGGGGCTTTGTTAAATTTTTTATGTATAGTAGAATTGTAGGTAATAGTATGAACTACCAACTGGCTGAGATTCAGATGTGCAAGTGCATTAGTATAGAAGGTATGAGGGATAGTTCAAAAACACATTTTAGTCCCTATTGTCCCCTAGGGGCCACATATGTATTTTTTATGACACACGAGGGTACGTTGCTCAAACGGTTTGGATTTAAAAAAAAACCTACCTAAACCTACTTTTTGACTGCATCATTTGTGGGGCTGTTAACAGGTTAGGTAGTGGTGGGGGGTCCATTAGTGATCGATTAAAATAAATTTCCTAAAATCTTCATCAAAAGTCCCACGGAAGCCAAATTTTTTACGTATCCCTCTAAGTAATTCAAGATTTTGGGAAATATCACATTTATTTTTATTATAAAATATTTGTTTGAAATGAAATTGAAAATTTCGTCCGTTTTTGTTACAATGTATCTACTTTCTATACAGCTTTGTTTGTTTAATTTCTTTTTCTATATTTCGATTTGGGTCGTTTGAATGTAGATCCTCCGGGGCCACTATAATAGCCCAGGATCGCACAATGTGTAACAATTACTACGTTTTCACGTGGAACTGAATACGCTTTCAATGAAGCAATTTGAACACGATTTGAGTATTTGCCTAATGCATTTTGAAGTTAGTTTTAACCAATAAGTTTAGAGCACAATACTATAGTTAAAATAAAGGCATATACAGAAGGTTCGAAAAAAAATTAATACCGCATATACTGATTTTTGAGTAAGTTGAGCAGTTTATACTCTACTCGGACTTTACTGCCATATTTTTTGGATGAGCATCTCACAAGGAACACAAAAAGAACCAAAGCGAAAAGAGAAATCATCAAACGATGTTTCACCCTGGGTAACCAGCGTGGGCTCGTCAGTGGTTTCACTGGTCACCCGCCCCAGACATCATTAAACATTATCATACACTTTGATTTCCAAATTTGAGTCACTCACAAATAGACATCGTTCCGCACTGGTACTTATCTAAGTCAACTAATACGGGTTCGTCCTGAGGTGTTAATATTTCCAATAGGTTTACGCTCCTAAAAGGAAGTTAAAAAACCTCCATATCAGTTACTTCAACCGAAAAGAAACTAAAAAACAAAGGATCAAAAGATCTCGGGTGGAAAACAACGAAAATTCAAACTTGGATGAGCATCCCACAAGGACACAACAACGTCAAGAAATAAAAGATGTTAAACATGAGACTCTCAATTTTCACAAACGCATAAGGAAGCAGCCGAATTATTTAATAAAACACGAGCTGGAATCCTTGGAATGATATTAACCTAATCTACTTATTAGAATCTGAAGTCGTTTTTAGTAGGTCAATCACACCCTGTGTCGCCCTAACCTCACAGTTTAGGAGGTTTTATTTATTCTTGTTTGTGGTCAAAATTATTTATATAAAAAAATTAAAAGAGATGGGGCCCATTCACCACATGTGGGAAGAAAATGGAATATGCTGGTTCCATACAGCAAAGAAAGATATCCAATCGGATGTTTGAATGGTCGTTTTGGCATTTTCAAGAGCACTTGCAACTAGCAATAAGCAGATCCTTAAAATAGTTGCTTAAGTTAGATCCAACGCCCGAAATTGGACGTGTTCGTTTGGGACGTCTGTTGACGTGAGCCAGTTCCAACGAGCTACAGGTTTTAAATTTCAACGGCAGGCAGACGTCGCTATCCGGCACGTTTAAATTTCCTACGTACTGGAGACGTCGGCTTTGCAGTAAAATCTTACGTCGCTTTGGCCGACGTCGGCATATCGTTTGGTTTTGTAACGGATAACTAAGAGCGTCGCTTTTACCTCAAAAACAACGTTGGCACAAACGTCCTTGATCACAACCTAAATTCTAACCGAAATTGCCCTCATATTAAAACGCATTTGGTTAGAAGTTATATTTTTGCTGCTTGGGAGATGTTCCCAAGATTTTAATGTAAAAAACTCTGTAAAAACGTCTTTAAAAATAATATTAAACAATATCCCTATTTCCAATACATCAACAGACAAAAATTATTATCTTTATGACCGATTTCTTAATCCATTAATAAAACAGTTACCTTCAAATTGCCCTTTTGCTGCCTTCCACAAACCGTTAAAATCTGTTTAAAACTAGCATGAACCTCGTGATCGTGCAGCAAATGCTTGTAACTAGAAAAGTTTTCCTGCAACTTTTTCAGCGCTTTGTCGTTATACGTGATTAGCGTCAGACAATACGTTATGTGTTTGTGCTGTCTCACGTCCGACGTTACGTTGAATTTCGAGCAGAAACGGTCCACCAGGTTTTCCATGTGCTTGGTCTTGTCCATCAGTTCGAATAGGAACCTAAAATAAAGATTGTAAAGATTGCTTCAATTGAAATGTTTTAATTAATTTTTTTTTTCAGCCAAACATTGAAATTATTAGTTAATATGGAAATTCACCATCTGACACCTCCGATAAAACGCTATATGGCGCGTACCGTTGGTTGATAGATATAGAAATTTCTTAGAACTAATAATCGTGAATGTGTTAATAAAAGACAAGCTGGAACATAAGATCTCTAGGTTTTCAAAGCCACAGTAGGCTTTATGATCTCCCCACCGCTAACAAATGAATCGGACGAAAGGATTTCCGAATAGCCAGTTTGTAGAACATTAGACTGGTATTCTAGAGGTTCCGTGTTTAAATCCTGGTCGAGGAAAATCTTTTTCCGATTTATTCCCTCACCCTTTGCCCTCTAAGCCACAATTCTTTTCTGTAAAATCTTTTTTTCTGTAAAATCTTTTTGCCAACCTTTCTTTCCCCTACACAATGTTCGTTGTATTTACGAACGCATATGGCGTTACTTTAAAAATGTATTTGTAACTTACTTCATAATATCCTGTACATTCTCATCCGTCATGTCTGGAGAATCCATTAGATGACAAAATATGTCTGGCAACGCATTGTACAGATTGTTTTCCTTTTTAGCCAATGTTCTAAAGAAGGTTTTGCACATGTCTAAAATTACAAGTCAAAAATAACTAGATATTTTTTTTTAAATATATTAATTACTAACGACTCTAAAACTCGAAGTCTCGTTAGCTTGATAAAATTCTAGGGGCTAAATGAATGAATGTAGAAATGCGGGCGGTACAATTCCCATGTACGCAGGCCACGTAGCTGGGCCCGTTGCACGCCCACTATCCATGGTTTAGCCCTGGAAGTCCGCCTCTTTCGGAAAAGAACAGATTTTTCTGGGCTGCAACCTTCTTACGTCGCCTGGGGCCAGCAGATAGTTCCCTTGACCTGACTAGAGGCCCTCTATACATTTGACAGTTGTTGTTTTACCAGAGGTGGCCAACTCATATTGCTCTCTCATTTGCATGTAAAACGGATTTTATGAAATGAAATCTTTGACAAAAAAAAAACAAAAACAAACGGTAGATATTAAAAATGTAAATAATTGGTAAAATATAAAGACTCCTATGATCTATATTTTTGTTAACCTTTTTCTTACAATAAAACACGAAAACATAATGTGTTATTTATGAACGAAGTACATGCTATCTTTATTAATTTTCCAGTTTGGTATAAGCATGTTTTCTTTTCACTTTTCCTGAGTTTCTTTGTCCGTTGGACAACGGAAATTCCATTTTTAAACCTGACGTTTCTTAACCAAAAATCTGACAGTGACAAAGTTATTTATTGTCAGGGGTTACCAACTATCATTTCCGACACACAATTTCAAACATTTCCCTAGCAACTGTCAAATCCAGTTGTTCACCTCTGGTAAAACAATAACTGTCAAAAATCGTATACAGGGCCTCTAGACCTGACCAGGGGTCTGATTTTCGAATCCATACGAAAATATCCGCATACGTGTACTGAATAATCGACAATTTTTATGTCAGTCTCTTTCTACACCGTGTGAAATGAGAGGCGAAAGATAAGCCGGTATGTGTTTAACGCAATATTGCACGAGTGGGTGGAGGGCATTCGTGTTTTTTCGCATGAAAAACCGGTTATTCTTTCACGTACTACCCATGAATCAGCATATCGGCATGTCTTTGGCCTCTTTTTCTATACGGTATAGGAAGAGACGGAAGTAGTCGCATGTGAATAATTTCGTATGGTTTCGAAAATAGGACCCCAGAGCCGGACACTCCAGCAGGACATGCAAAGACGATTATTCGTCAGCCATGCAACATCGACATTGGGCGATATTTACTAAGATAGGTTAGGGTTTAGGACTATGGGACATATGTGGTTTCTTTTCTAATTTGACATGTTTTTCTTTAAATTTGCGTAAAACTTGTTGCAATTTTGGATTAACTATAATAATATAAATGATTTCGCAAGAAAAAACACAGTTTTTCAAAAAAATTCGTGAAAAAAATGGAAAAAAAGGAAATTGACGGTGGGTTTATCTCCATATAGTAGACTTTTTAAAAATATTCTGTTAATTGGGTCACTTACTTATTTTTTTTTTATCACTAAAGCAGAGGGCCACATAAGAAGAAATATTCTTACACAACACATCTTCAATATGGTGATAAAATTTTTAACTTATATTTTTTTTTGAATGAATGAATGAATGGATGATTGAAATGGTATTTTTATCGATTGAAAACTGTCAAAACACTTAACCGACGTTTTGCTCATTTTGAATGAGAACTGTACCTTCTGAAGTAAAAGAAATCCTTCTACATCTATAACTGTGTGAACCACCAATTTTGCCAAATTTTAATTTTGTCCATTTCTAGAACATTTTCTCTCCTCTTTAAATAAGGTAACAAATATTTTTAATGTTGAAATATTTAGTTATTTTATTATTTTATTTATCACTGCAGTTGCGAACTCTCCCCTCCCCCCTCGTAACACTTTTACGTTGCTACTCCCCCGCGCTGTTACTTAGTTTATGGACGCCAGCAAGAAGTTGCAATGTGGACTTGAGGCGTAAGGCAAGGTCTGGGAAGAATGAGAGTGGGCAATTGCTCTCCCTCTTCCCGGGTCCTGCCAAAAATTTCCGAATATTCATAAAAATTAGTCGTTCCTCTTCCGGCCCCTAAAGACTTTTACCGGCGCGTAATATGACATCACTGCACAAATCACACAACCGCGCAAGACCACCAAAACAAACAAAAAATAAGCAAATCTCCAACAACCCAAAAATGCATTTTTTTGCTTGCGCGGTATATTCTGCGCGATTAAAGCCGCGAACCTTTTATTATTAGTATTTTTTACATACGCTATTCTTTAATTTGCGCTGAATCACATATTATTTAGGCGAAGATGGTCACGACTTATACATTGACTTCAAAAATGCGATGGAATACCCAATTGAAGCAAAAAAATGCCTGAAATTTGTTTTTTTTTGTAATTAAAATACTTCAAAATGTCTATTTTGAATAAAAAAAAATCAACCAAATCGTGATTGTTTTGAATTCAAAGCAAATAAACCACCTCTTGAAGGTATATATGCGATGATTTTACTCAAAATACAACACCCTGTGTCACTTTGACAGTTCTCAGGTTTCTTGTTTACCCAGAGTATATTCATTTTTACGGATTATTTGGACTGTTTTAAGAAAAAAATGGCCTTACGCATCTCATTCCAGTGCATTTTGACGTCCATCTAGGTAAACATACCTTATGAATTGCGGTATAGTTCGGCTTAAAATCAATTTTTAAATACCCATGTATACGTCAGCCTTCAAACCAAACTTTCCTTAAACTATATTCCTTAGTAAATGTCGCCCACTGAGTCTTCGGCGATTCCCAGCGTCTCTAGGTGCTTGTTAATGCAACAGTGTCCTGTTAGGAACCCTGTTGCTAGTCTCACATCCTTCCTACCCAGGTGGAGCAAAACTTTGATTTTTTTTTATTCCGGGGGCCGATTCTGGAATTGTGACAGCGTAAAATTTCATAAGAAGAATTAGGCCCCAAAAGCCTGATCAGCTTGACAAAATCGAATAGAAAACCAAGAAAATGATTAAACTCATCGGAAAAATCGAACTATACGTAAGCGTCAATTTTTGCTCGTTATTAATTGTGTGCTTACCTGATAAGTCTGCGTTCTTGTCAACTAAAAAGTTGGCCATTCCAGATAAATAGGAGTGAGCCCTGATCATATCTCTAAGAATAAGGGTTGATACGATAAAGAACGATTGCTTTCGTATCTCCGCGGACGGGTCTTTCAGCCTACGAACAAAAAAGATGCCGGATTAACAATTTATGGGACAACAATTGTTTTCACTTTTTTTTTGTATACGACGCGACGCGACGTGTCCAGGATTGAAATTGATTTTCAATTTTTGAATTCTTTTGCTTTTCCCGGTTTTCCCTGACCAAAAATTAAAACAATTCAGGTTATTTTACAAGTTCCAAGAAGCACATTAAAAAAATAAATGTTTATGTCCTGAAAACGTTTTGAAGAAAAGGTAACAAGCTTGTGGACCTATAAATACTTTGTAAACTTTTTGCGTTTTAAGCAAGACACACAAATTTATGTATTGAAAAAAAATGGGTTGGGGTGGGATCTAGTGTAAATTCTGGATTTGTTGCCAAAATTATGTCATAAATATACCATAGGAAAAAATTATACTGAAAATCACGTTTTTAATGATGTTATTGCGCTGCAAGCAAAATTTTTTTGCAATATAGCAGTAAATTCTTCAAAAATGTTGATATTTATATAAACATTTTTGCAGTTTAAGAAGGAAATTTCTTAAAAGTTTTGATATTTTTCACGTTTTTTTCAAAATTTACAAAAAAAATTAAAGAATAAAAGAAAAAATACTATGTTTTTGGCTTTTTATAAGGAACAGAATGAGGAAAGTATAAAAGATACAACCATACTGTAAAAATTCCCTGATTTCCATGACTTGGGACCCATCCTCTCAGGTCCCTTTTTAAATTCCCTAACTTTTCCAGGTTTCCCTGACCAGTTTCAGCCCTGGTGTCTGTTAGTAAGTAGTACGTATCTACTAAATAGAAGAATAAAAGGGGTCCTGAAGGGTACCCAAAAACTTTTCAAAAACCCTATTTATTTTTTCCATAAGGTAGATAGAAAGCAGATTGCTTTACTAACCTTTCGAATATCCTAGGAGTCCATGGGTCTATGACGTTTGGAAATCTTTCCAACAGATCGGAAAGATGAACCAGGATGTTCACTTTGACTTCATCGTAAGTTGTTTTTTCAAATATTGTAAATAGAAGGCGGATGTTCGACTCGCAGAGTCTGCCAGAGATTAACATGAACCTAAAAAAAAAGATTGATAGTGTTAAGAGTATAGATTCCTTTATTTGTGTCAGTGATCTTAGCTCAGGAAATGTCGAAGTGACATTTAAAACGGGTCATGTGATGTCCATACTTTTTGTAGTCTAATAAACATCAGAATTGGCTGAACTTTAAATGGAAGTCAAATTTTGTAAAAACTATAAGCTAAAATTTCTTAGGCTAGTAAATATTCAAACATTTGAATCGTTAGCCTAAGAAAGATATTTTACCTTATGCGGCGACAAAAATTCAAAAAAGCAACTTTTTACAAAATGTGTCTTCCATTCCAAAAAAAAGGTATAAAATAATAAAAATACCTTTTTCAAGGTCTAGGTTTATGGGTTGAGGGATCTTATTAATGAAACGTCCTTTTTTTGAAATGCCAACGTTTCGCAAAATTTATTTGCGTCTTCAGGGCTATTCAAGACCGCCGATCTATTGCCCATAGAATCGGCATATGGAACGGCCGTCTTGAATAGCCCTGAAGAATCAAATAAATTTTGCGAAACGTTGAAATTTCAAAAAAAGGACGTTTCATTAATAAGATCCCCCCAACCCATAAACCTACACCTTCAAAAAAATTAAAAATAGGATCGTTAAACTATTTTACAAGAATAAAAATACTATCTGGGATTTACTAACGCTAAGCCCGTACTAACTTCTAATACGTACTTTTTTTCGACAATATAAACAAAGGACATGGATACAAAACAAAAGATTTATCTAATTTTTATCCAGGAGCAACAGTTTTCAAGTTTTAGCAGCCATATGATAAAATATTAGTCTAGGAAGGCGCAAACACCCTATCGAATCTAGAAGATGCCCTATAGGATCTAGAAGATGACCTATAGGACCTAGAAGATGCCCTATAGGACCCAGCAAACTTCCTATAGAGGCTAGCAGATGCCGTATAAGACCTTGCAAAAGAGTAATGTTTAATTTAAAATAAAAGAAAAAAACTAGCGCCGCAGGGCAACATTTTTGGGGAAGTTGGTACGTAATTTCGTCGGAGAGGGGGTCGATTGCCTCCCTCTGTATTCGCCATCTGTGACTGTACCGGCACGGGTCTGTTCCCAAGTTCCCAACGCGGAACTCGTCCAAAAGAATACGATTTTCCTGTGCGCCGCCACTGCTTTGGATCGATAAAAATAAGCAAGATCGAAAGTGAAAGCGGCGCACCAAGAACTAAAAAAAACGATAGCTGCGCCATTTAGTTTTCAAGTCAGTTGAGCGGGGTTGCAAATTTACCATTAGGTGTCCTGTCTATTTAGATTTATATGCTCTCTGGCCATACAGAACACAAACGTAAAACTCAACAGGGGGACACAATTGGATCAAAAATATCCACATTGCTGGGAAAATCAACATCATAAGAAATGGAAAGAGGCAAAGATCGTCGACAAGCAGGAAAATCTATTCAAGCGGAAGTTTCATACACAGGAACCAGAATGTATTTTCTCAACAAACCGTTACCATCAAGAATATTTGGAAACCCATACTTTTCGGAGGTAACAGATTTCATCTGTGTAAGGGCGGAGCCAACCATGTGTAAACTTCATGGTTCACTGAACAGCGGTTAGTTTTATAATAAGATTAGTTAGTCTTAGTTTTTGTTAATATTCACCTGACGACGATTGCAGATACATGAGCATTCAAAGGGTTGCGTTGTAAAAAAGTAAAAAATAAAGACAATGGAAGTTCGAAACTCTAGTTTACTCTCGATACAGGATAAATCTTCTTTCACTTCAGAGGAACCTATTTTTATTCCGGAGGAATAATTCGAGTCCAAACACCTTCTGATGCTTAAATGACGTTATCCAAAGAACGAAATATTCGACCGCGGAAGGATAAGAGGGTACTCCAACCTCCACAATTTTTCTAATCCTAATTTTATGTAAAGTCGTTTTATCAAGAAAATCACAAGGAATTAATTTTGAAGGAGCCCTTAAAGCGTTTATAGTTAATTTCGCGGTAAGATCCAAGGACAGGTCGAGAAAAAGAGAGAACTTGTTGCCATTTTAAATGAAAAAGGAATGAGTTCTTCTGCTCCACACAGTATGGAAGTATCAATATCACAAATTAAAAAAAGTCCCCTTGGGTACTTATTCTTGAAAGTGGGAGAGAAGCTCTGAAGGAATCATGGTGGAAGGTAGAACACCTAAGTCTTTTTGTTTCCTTAAGGTTAATCCCACCCCCTTACTACCACGTCGTAACCATTTCCACTTTTTTCTAGGTAAATATGTTTTCTCTGATGCAGGCATTCCGGCTATAATAATAATGAGGATTGCCATTCTTCACAGCATCCACAAAATTTTGCCAGAAGAACTTAAGCCATTATATATTATTATTAAACTGTCCGCTAAAAAATGTTAGCTGAGCTTGTATAGGTCGGATTCATTGGATCTACTAATTACCCTAAAGAACAAGTATAAAAATATATGGTCATATGGGGTTAGAAATATAAAATTAGAACATGTCATACCTCAGAAGCGCAACAATAGTGCTCCCCTGAATATCTTTTGCTGATTAAGTTTTTTTGAGATACTTTTTTTTGGTTGTTTGCTTTTATACATTACAACCAACGATAACTTGAGGAATTTCACTGATTTACATAAAATTACCCTTCAAAATTATATCGTGACATAATTTCAAATATTTAATAGCATACCTCATAAGGGCAACAACAGCGCTCCCCTGAATATCGACGTCATCATAAACGTCTGGCATTTCGCAGATTTTCTTCAACAGACAGAAAAACTTGGCTAGGCCTCCCGCACCGCAAACGACGTTATTTTCCAAAACTGACAAGATAAATTCGGCATCGTCGTCTTGCGCTTGGGCGCCCTCTAGCGTCGATTCGTCTGCAACCTGTTAAAATGGAAAACGGTAGTTATGGCTAAAATATTTAGCAGGATGCCAAACAAAACTTGAAAATGACAAATTAAGAATTATGCAGTCGCCAATTTTTAAGTACGTATAATGTGCCGTGTGTGTGCTAGAATTGTTTAGAACGTAAGTACCCATTTGCCAACGTCAAATTATCATTTCCACTCACGTAGGGCCACTTAGGCCAACCTTGCTAATTTTATCTAGTCAAAGGGCTCATCCTTGTGCAATTTGCAACCTTAGGGTAGATCCCGTATCTCGAATCCCTAGGCAATCGTCCGGTTTGAACCAACTCTGTTGACCCAACCCGGCCGTTAAAAGTGATAACTTATAACGAAATAAACAGGATAGAGTTAAGGGTAGGAAGTAGTCACCACTTAGCCCTATTTTACTGTGATAATATACACAAAAAATTATATTATTAAAATTAACGTTTATATATAAAGTTGCTCTTAGATCGTTTTTTACATTAATTGGATAACAAAATACCAAACATTAAGTTAAAATTATTTTTAAAACAAAAACATTAGGAGTCAATTAATTTAAGAAGAACCACAAGCTGATCATAATAAAAATACATAAAAATTATTAAAACGTAAATCTTGAAAAATAAAAACAAGAGAGTTGGTAAATACAACAATGTGACAATAATGAAATTATTAAGAATTACACAGACAAACATATAAAGTTTCCAAATACCATAACAATGAGAAAATAATAAATACACTAAAAACACACCACCATCAGAAACAACTCTTGAGCAAATAGGCCTTTAATTTTTAGTCCACCATACCAATATGGTATGGGGGGGGGTAAAATTTTGACTTTTCTTAATTTTATTAAAAATGAGTTACTAAGGTTCCAAAACACCTTAATCGACGAAAAAAAAAAGTTGTCTGTTGGTCTGTCGTGTCTGTCTGTATCATCGACGTACTAACTACATCGATCGTCTGTATACACCTCCCAACCACTACTGTTGTTAACAATTTAATTATGTCGGGCTTGAAATTATTTATCTTTTATTTAAAAATTTTTGATAGTAACTCTGCTAAGTGGCTTTATTAAGTTTTTTCACTGTTAAAGTTGATAGGTTTGTTTATTTATTTTTTTTTATTGAATTATTTATTTTTCCTTAGGAACTTCTTGTTACATAAAAATTATATTTTTTCTTAGAAACAATAAAGGTTAAGTAAGTAAGTAAGTAAGTAAGTATAGACTTCAAGAACGCCTCAATCTATTTTAACGAAATTTGGTACAAAAATCCTCTATCGGCTGACCATGAACTGATTAACTTTTGGGTAGAGTGGTGGGGGTTGAAGGGGGGAAAAGGGGGGAAAAGGGGGATAAAATATTTAAAAAAATTGTAACTTTGGAACAAAAGCAAGGAGCGATATACGGTTTTCCGATTTAAGTTTCCATGAACATGGACCACAAATTTTGTTATAAAGTCCAAATTCGTGGAAGCTTTACTTTCCGAGTTACTTGAAAAAACGTTAAAATATATTTAAAAAAATCATAACTTTAGAAGTAAAGCAGCTATTGATATGGGGTTTTCAGATTTTGGTTTTCGTAAATATTACCCAAAAATTTTGTTATAAGGTTCAAATCTCTCAAAGGTACAGTTTTCGAGATATTTTCATTTCCTTTCAATATAAAATAATTGATTGTATGGTGGACTATCCGTGCTTTTTAGCACCAATTTTTTTTCTTAAAAATTGGTACTGTTGAATAGCTCTTTAAATGTGTTGGGATGCTGGACCCAGGCGACATAAGAAGGTTGCAGCCCAGAAAAATCTGTTCTTTTGCGAAAGAGGCGGACTTCTAGTGCTAAACCATGGATAGTGAGCGTTTAATTGTCCCGCCTGCATTTCTACATTCATTCATTCAAACATTAAAAAAAAAATATACATGCTGCAAGTTTTTTGGTTCTTCTTGGAATATAACAGTGCGATTTACTAAGATCTAAAATAGTACCCCCCACAAGTCTAAATATATACACCTGTGGGAGATACTAAATTTTAAAACCAATTTTCAAAAAACACTTACCCATACAGAAAAGACACATGGTTATTGATTATTTTGTATTATTATTGCAAAATACCATTGAAAAACTGCTTTTTTTCTAAAAATATACCATATTTTAGGAGAAAATGCCCTAAAACTAATTTTTTTTTGACAGGTTTCAAAATGGCATATGGTGAATACGCCAGAAATTTGGCACATAATAGCTTCATCATCTGTGTTTGAGATTATAAAGTTGGTGATTTTTTAGACCACCTCTGGGGGTTGGTTTAAATTTATAGCTTCCAGAAAGGATTGTTTTGTGGCAATTGGTAATAAGTTCGTTTAAAATTTCCCTAAGTAACCGTAATTTACCTTATTTAATATCCCAAGTTGTTTATTAATCAATAAAACACCTCCAATTTTGTCCATAAAAAAGCCATATTTTCAAGCCGTTTTCAGCACAAAAAATATATTTATGAGGGCACTACGAGGCAAAATAAACATAAGTGAAGGTCACTGATTATGCACGAAAAATATACTAAACAAAAAAACCCGAAACAACTATATTAATTCATTTACAAACTGAAAGTAAAACATTGAGGTTATCTAAAAGCTCAGTCAAAATAACTTTCCTTACTCAAAGCCCACTCATTTTAAAGCTGTAGCTTTCATCAGTAGAGGTTGGTGCAATCCAAGGTGCGAGCAGAGGTAAAAGATCTGAACTCGCTATTTGTTGAACGCAGCGCTACTATTTTTAAACTGACATTTCGACAGTGACAGAAATGTAAAAAAACTTGCATTTAAGTTTTTTAATACATTTCATAAATAAAAACAACTTTTAAATAAATACAAAATTAATGTACTCCTTATTTTATTATCACCCATCTAAATGGTTGTGTGACATCAAGTATTAATTGGAAAAATCAATTATCAAGGGTAAGTTTTAATTAGTGACATATAACCTCAATTTTAATTTGTTCTATTTAAACCCCGCGTGGGTTTCAATTTTTAAATTTTCTTTTCTTCTAAATTGAAACTTTCTTCTTAAATCCAACAAAAGATTGTGTTAAGATGATTATTCAATAAACAAATTTATTAAAATTCTTCTTATAATTCAAACTGTGTTCAAAACTCAAGGAGGGTTGGTTTAAAATGCTTAAAACCAAAAATTTCACTTAAACTTGGATCGTTCTAAAATAGATTAAACCCTTTTAGTAAATCCCACCGTTAAAGTCTTGCTGAATTTGGTTATTAAAAATTAATTTATGGGAAAGTTTTTGATCGAGTCCAACCCAAAAAGCTTATAGAATCGCTAAAAGAAGGTCTGAATGTTCGAGGATTAAAGAAAATTGCCCACCCTTACTGGAACAAAAGCGCAACTAAATGTCGATGGCCAAGAAGAGGAGTTCGACAGAGTATATAAATTGAATGAATGAAATACTGTGCGGGCGGGACAATTCCCATGTACGTAGGCCACCTTGCTGGGCCCATTGCACGCCCACTATCCATGGTTTAGCACTCGAAACCTGCCCCTTTCGCAAAACAACAGATTTTTCTGGACTGTACCCTTCTTACATCGCCTGGGGCCAGCAGATAGTTCCAAAGGTGCGACTCTCTTGACCTGGCCAGAGCCGGACACTCCAGCAGGACATGCAAGGACGACACTATGAGTTTTCGGCAATTCCTAGCGTCTCTAGGGTCTTATTAAGGTGACAGTGTCCTGTTAGGAGCCCTGTTGCCAGACTCACATCCCTCCTACCTAGGTGGTGCAAGGACTTTTGACGCTCACCTTACCAATCAGGAGTTTGGCCTGTCTCATGCCCAGTGTGCTATTTCAGAGCTCCTCAGAGCGCCTGTCTAAGTCACTTTTCAGGGCCGTTATGACATTGGCATGCCGGAATACCCAGTATGGATTCCGGAACTACCGGATCGGTTGATGATCCTTGTCTAGCCAATCAATCGACCTCTTTATTTCCCGGTACACCTTCATGTCCTGGGACCCAGAGGAGATTGACCTCGTTGTGCCTTGCCATAGTTGTTAAGACACGTTTGCACTCCAATACAAGGGCAGAGTTAACCCTGTCCATCCTGATAGCAGACAGTGCAGCCCTACTATCTGAGCAAATGTAGATATCCTTGTCTGAAGCTGAAGACACATCAGAATGGCGTATACCTCAGCCTGAAAAACAGTCGCGTACCTTTCTAGTGAGAAGTGGAACTTCACCCCCGTGGTTTTACAGTACACTGCTGCCCTCGACTTGTCCCCCATTTTTGAGGGGTATATACATTACACATATTTTCTCTGCTCTTTCTAAAATATTTGGTGTCCATCGGCCCCGTTTCTAAAATTACCGATGGATTCATCAATCCACCACCGACTTTAGACTCGGTGATCGATTAACATAACCTTAAAAAAATTATTATTAAAAAAAAAGTAACAACAAAACTAATCAGCAAAAATGGCAGTAAAAAGTCGCTAGTTCTGAAGAAAGTTCTTCCAAAAATTGGCTTGAACTAATTTTAATGGGTAAAACGAGAAAAAACCATGCCAACATCGAGAGTTAAATAGAGAAGACAGTTCTCATAAACGATCTTTACATTTTGGAGACTACTTCAGAATATCGAAGACAGCTGTAGAGGTATGTATCGGGTATGTAGTAATAAACCTCGATATGTATACACTGACCAATTTTCATCATTTACATTAACCTGAAACGTTTACGAAAAACTGCGAAAGCCGAAAATAATTACGGTTATCTCAAATGTCATGTACGTTTCTTTATTCGGAATTTCATGGCCAATCTGACGTCACTATTCATCTGTCCATCAGTCCATTCCATTGAACTCGAAACTCTTTACATTCGTGTTCTTCGTTATTGACCGATTCCATGTGTAAAAAATTGAAGGCATTCAAGATGGGTGGAGTATGGTATACACGAACAAAAGACGTAAACTTTAAATATTTTATCCATATTTTGAGAAAAGACAAATATGAACTTTTAAACTAATAATAGAAGAAAAAACAATTGCAAGTCTATGGTGGTAGTACTACTACACTTTTCAGAAAGGCACTAGTTTTCAGCACCATAATAACGGATATAATAGGGTGGTCAAATATAACAAAACACCCCGTACCACACTATATTTTAATTTTAAAATCTCCAATACCCACAAATCATCAAAAATATTTAAAAAAACTGTTACCACTTACCGTAGAGTTATTCACCGTGGAATTATTCACCGTAGAAATATTTACCGAAGCATTATTTTCAGAGGCACGAGCACGAGATCTATTGACGATATTTTTCTGCACTTTCTTGTTACTTTTTTTAGATTTCCTTTCGCTTCTAATATTCTCCCGCCTCTTTAGTTCTTTGTAAATAGTCTCGTCCAGAAAATCCAGTAGCTGAATGGGTAGCACTGACAATAGTTGGCATAGTCTGACCAACAAATATTTGTCGCAGGCGAACGTTTCGTCATTTTCTTTGCCAGTGTAGGTTTCGTTAAGTTTTCCTATTACTTTCTTGACCAATTCTTCGCAAAATTTGTCTGGTGTGTTGCAGAGCTAAAAATAGTAATTTATGAAACAAGTTACTAAAACAGCAGTAAGAAAAACATATCATCCACATAATCCCAAAAGTTTTATGCCCGTGTGCACCACTTACCCTTACCTCTTCCACTTGTACAAGTACTGCTTGAACTGAGGGTGACCTTTGAGATTTACTTGGTTTGCAAAAGTTTCGAATATGTTCCACTTGGAAAAAGTAATTCTAGTTAAACCTACACAGTAAATTTAACCCTGAGATTAATTCAATGGTTTATCTTGATTTATTGTACCTTGTAGACAAACTCTATAGCCGCCATCATAGCCTCGCCATAGAACTCAACAGGTTCAAAGAATTTGACAACCAAAATGTCAAACAGTTCTTTAAAGATTGTATCACTATACTTGATTTTAAACGGGAATTCTTTGGCACCAACGTCCACTCTCTCCTGGCCGGCCGATAGGAACTTGCAAGCGCTTGCCAAAAAACACATGTCATCTTTTCTTTCTTGAAAAGCTATAACAATAAAAACACAATTAAGGGGATCGGTAAAGTAGCTTAAAAAAATGTTTTGTCATTCTAGTAAACACCGTTACTAAACAAAGTGTCGGATTTTCTGAAACCACAAAAAATAAAGTAATGTGAGCCTAATAGAGCATATAATAAATAGGTCTTAAAATCGCAGCTGATCCTTAAGGTCACTGATAGAAAGTCCATACTGAAAGCAGTGGTAGTTTTCCTTGAAAGAGACTTTAGTTCTGTATAAAAAGTTTAGTTGACATTTAAATAGAAACTTATTGTATTTTCATGAATTTAAATTCAATTCAATTCGAAATGCCTTTATTTGGTACTAGTAATTACAATAATTCAATATCAGTATAAATAAGGTGGCGATATTCTTCAGGGCTGCTCTTCCATAAAACCACCTAGCAACCAAAATATTACCCACAAATTGATTTAACAGTGAGGAGTATTTTATACCCTCATTAAAATATAAAATCATTACCATAAAGGTAGAGAGAAATTTCAATCAATATTAAAGTTAATAACCTGCAATTCTCCATTGGAAAAAAATAATAAAACACAAAATGCCAATATAGTGAGTATCACCAAATCAATTCAATTCCGCACACCCCAATTCTGTATTATAAAGCGATTCTGCGTTAGTTTTTTCCAACAAGCTCCTTTATTTTTTTCTTAAAAGGCCGAGTAAAAGACCGAATAGAAGATAGTAATTTAAAGGAGTTTGGAATTTTTTTAAATATCTTAACCGTTGTAAAGCCAAACGATTTTCTAAACGAAGCAGTGCGGTGTTTAGGAATACGATAAAGGTCTTTGTGTCTAGTTCTTCGGAATTGTACGTCACTACATTTAACCAATTTGGAAGAAAAATAAGTTGGGGGTCTTACGTTTGTTTAACCTGAATATGAATGTTTCTAATGCGACTAATTAGCGGTGGTCGAGTTTAAACCATTTATAATCTGCATAACAATGAGAGACATGATCAAAATTTCTTAAACCGTAGCAAAACCGAACACAATAATAGGCAAATAATAGGCCAACATAGAATGTTACAAAACGCCACTAGTGATAATCTAATAATGAATTCACAGTTTTAATTTAACGTTTTTGCCAAGTATATTTTTTAATTTTTAATTTCATGTGAGATTTTTGCACAAGTCGTCCTGCACTACTAAATCTAAAGTTATACAAGATTTATGGTAAAAATGTGGTCTTTAGGTAATAATTTTTTAAAGGATTATAAACTGGGATTTTTATTTTTACGAGTTATCCTGTTAATAAGTGAGTGAAAAAGTTCAGAAAAATAAGTTGTCAGTTTTATTAGTGTCTCGTCCTCTAAAACAAAGATAGTTTGAGTAAAAAAAATAAGTTCTCTCTAAACTGTCTGCACGGGACTCATTAGGGAAATGTTAACTTTAACTAAAATAACTACAAGTGGCCTTAAGGATCAGCTGCAAATTTATTACATAGGGTAACTGGGAGGTTTCCTTTACAAAATTCTGCTTTTACAGTTTTTTTTTTGTGATTCAGAAAATCCTCCACTTTATTCCGGTACGGTATGAGAAACCCTTTTTGAAAAGAAAAATATTCTTACCCAAATTGAACATCAGGGTTTCTAACATGCTTAAAAGAATACTTAGAGAACTGTTAAACTTTACTTAAATGCCACAACTTTAACCAGAAGAATACTTAGCGAACTGTTAGGATTTTACTTACCTATGGTTGCCACAACTTTAAAATTCTTAGTGATAATAGTCTTCCTGCCATAAGCGCACATTCTAAGCAGCTCCGAGCTGGCGAGAGCGTCCTCATCGGACACACCGCTGACCCTTTTGGTGTAATACTGCCATAGCATATCGATTATGTTATTGTCGAGGGCCTGGTTCGTAACCCATTCGGAAATCAGCTCTTCGAGATGGGGCAGACTTTCGAACGACAACTCCTTGAGTAGTCTAATTAAACGGTTGACTACGGTTTCACAATGTTCGCCTGTAAAAGAGGATGCAAATTATTTATAAATTTTACGAAATGAGCGTTTTCAAATACATTTCGAAGGATTGGCTCAAAACTTTATCATTATGGTTTTACGGAGTCAAGTGTATTGGTGAACTCTTATTTAGATAGACGTTTTCAGTTTGTGTCGTTGCTTCAGTCGGAAACACTACATGTTAAAAATGGCGTACCACAAGGATCTGTGCTTGGTCCCCTACTTTTTTTATTTATGTAAACGACATCCAAAATTATGGCACAACCTCTATCCAGTCTGTAATGTAATTTTTTTCTCAAGAGAGTCAATCTGTTTCAAATACAGATATAAAAGCCTTTGTTTTTTTTTGGGTGTGACCATGGATGCCAAATCGACTTAAGAAGAATATGCAAACAAATTGTCTGAGATCATATCGCAAAACTCTTTTAACTTGTTACCACGGTTTAATACGCTCTTTCTTATCAAATGCCATTATATCTTGGAGCCACACTTGTCATGCGTCATTTTTAGGCTTCAAAGGAGAGCGATTAGAATTGTGGCCAATTTAGGTTATGGAGATGATTGTCGGGAAGCATTTAAAAAACTAAACATACTTACTTTACCGTCCCAATATAACACCAATAAAAATCATCACAATTTTCCAACCAGAAATCGCAATGAACTAACTGTTCCATATCAAAGACTGTCAAGAACTAGAAATGGTATTAACTAATTTGGTATTAAGTTTTTTAAACTGCTTCCACCTATGGTTTGCAATCTTAATTTTAAAGCCTTTAAAAAGATCATTAAAGGGTTTTTGGTCAATCAAGCATTTTATGATTTTAACGACTTCTTTTTAGCGGACTTTTCTAGCTTAAGGCAGGAAAATATAATGCCGTTGTATGAATAATATTGTTTTCTACTAGTGTATTGTTCATTATTACATTAAGGTTTGTTTGTTTTTTTTGTATATTACTGATTGTAATGTTTTATCTTGTGTTAATATTTTTTAAAACTTAATGGGTGAAGCTGAAGGTTTGTTTTTATATGACTAATGAAATATTTTTGTATTTTTTTTTGACTTGTGAAAATGCTTTTTTGCATATTAACACCAATAAAGAATTGAATTGAATATACATTGGTTATTTCCCCATATAATCTAGGTAAATTAACCAATGTGACCCCTCTTTGTTAAGATAGGTTGTTTCTTACATCGTCCTTGTGTACTAAATTATAATTAATTGTTTATGTTTTAACACAACCTTTTTTAACTTTTATAGAATGTCATTATTGTATTCTAATGCTTAAAGTAATAGAAAATAACATATAGAATATTTTCAATTTCAATTTTATTTCAATTTCAATTTATTTCGATAAATACAAAGTTAAACTTAAAGCAAATACAGTTCTGGTCTTACTACTAGACCTGTAAAAAGTGCTTTAAAGTTGGCTTGTGAAGTTTGAGCAGATAAAAAGATAAGTAAGTAGCTGAAGATGAAATTTGATTATATTATGTTTACTGTAGGTAATTTATTATAAAACCAAGACAAAGTTTGATTCGAGGAACCATTTTGAAATAAGCTTTTTAAAACTTTTGAAACGTATTTTGTTTTTTAGAACTAAGGGTAGTTTTTTGAAGACAGTCTGTCCAATAATTTGAGAATTTTGTTGTCCAATAGTAGTATGTACTTTTATAGAGGGTATATTTTCATTTAATCTAAATCTAGTTAAGTAATGCTGTTCTGTTTGAGAAGTACATACATTATTTTTTATGTTTTGTAAGACGGAAATTTTGTAAAATAAATGTTTGATATGTAGTATTTTGGTGTAGCTAAATAACTCTGCGCTGGCAAATCTTTGACTTAAAAATAATTTTTATAATTTTTTTTTGGGCAGTTTGTAAAGAACGTAAGTAAACCTCATAGGCACTCATATTATAAAGTATTTTTCAAATAATGTTTAGATAAACACTCCCTGAACAACTTCCTAACAATTTAAAGAAGCAGGGTTTTGAAAAAAAAAATTAATGGGTCAATATTGCGTTGCACGGGGTATTATAGAAGTAAAAATTTTAAAGCAAAGTTCCTTTTGATTCTTTCAGACCGGTTTCGGAATTAATGCTAGCTTTTATATTAAAATAGCAATTATGTATATGACAAAGGAAATTTTGAATTCATTTTTGACTAACAATTTTCTTACGGACTGGCTTATTTTAATGTTTATTCGTGAATTTTTTAAGATTTGTATTTCATACCAGTCAGCTGTTATTATACACCACCTTGTACTTACTTGCAGTTTTCTTATCGGTTACCAAATAGATATTCTTGAACGTGCTTGTTATTACATTCCTTCGTTCTTGTTCGTTCCTCTGCATGAGTTTCATCATGGCGAGAATTCCGACCACGGCGTTGTCCAGGCAAAACTGATAGGCTGCCTCGAAAAATTTCGCCGCCTCCTTCATGTCGTCCATAGCTGTCGTTTCTAACAGTTCGACCTACAAAAAGGAAACGGAAAATCCAAACCTAACCTTTAAATATACAGAGTAAGGATTAGCCCACTACAAACATAGGTGGAGTCCCTATATTCTATCAGAATTGAACTTTATCAGTCTCTTTTAGAAATTTTTATCGTAAGAATGATTCACTTTAACAAACTTAATTCGTCAAACCCATTTTCCATCCGAATAGCAATGTGTACAACCAATTCTTCGTTGTAAGACCATTAAATCGTAATCTATGACGATCATTATGCTCGAGGTCACATTAAATAAAGAAAAGATACCCGATGCCTACGGAGACTTCAATTGGTTATACAGGGTGTAAACAATACCATAGTCATCCTTTTAACTGATGAAAGCAGGGGCCAAAACAAGTCAAAAAGTTCATATGACTTATGGAGCAAAACTCAACAGATTTTTGTCTAAATGACTTTGGAGTTGAAAAATTTAGGTGCTTACATCTACCAGAATTTTGGAAATATTCATGTCTAACTTTAAACATTTTACAATAGGGCCACTTCCAAATAAATAAAAACAAATATTTCCTCTAAATTAAAAAAAATTAATAAAAAAAATAATAGTGAGTTAAAGATTTAAAAAACACTCGGCAACAACGCAATTCGCTGCAAACGTGATCTCTGACCTCCGACCCTCTCTCCTGAAGGTGTCAGTCGCGCGAGTGTACCTGACGCCAATTATTTTCGCGAGTTTTTTTGCAGTTTGGTGCGAAATTAAACTGAATTAAAAATGTTCTCCAATCAGGAATACGCTGAAATGCTATTAGTATACGGTGAAGCTCGCAGAAACTCAAATCTTGCAGCTCAAATGTATCGCGATAGATTTCCCCAGGGCTTAAAAGAAGTATTTTTTTGAGTGTTTGCCAAAAAAAAAAATAATAAAAAAAGTTTTTACAAATTGGAAAATTGTGTGACAGGTGTCGTACTTTTTTTTTATAATAAAAGTGGACCATACGCATTGCTTTTCAAAGCAAAACTTTTTTCGATGCCGAAAAGGACTTTTAAATCAACTTTTACAACCAGACAAGACGCTAAAACCAATTTTCGGTAAGTACATTTATTTTTTTGCTTTTTACTATTTTTAAATAATTAATAATTTGTAAGAAGCGAAAAAAAGCCATCTCAAAGGTCATATGTTGATATTTGCGTCGCAGCCCGCCGCGCCGCGCCACTCTATTATGAGATCTCCTTTAATTTTTTCGCACCTAAAAGCGCATTGTTGTTATTGTTATTGTTATATATAATATTTACTTTTCTTCGGACCTAATTTTGGAAGCCGTGAGAGGAATCGATCACTCAACAGCCAAAGCACATCAAATGTGCTCACAGTTCAAGAATAACCGCGGCAAAACCGATGCTCGCGCTGCCATTCGCCTGTTAATTTAGGCTTGTTTACGCGACTGAGTCACACCCTCCATCGCTTTCCATCTCTAACGTTTAGAACGATATGGAATTTATCTCAACTCAGTGCTTTGGTTTTGTCGGGTGTTGGCAAATTTTGTAAATAAACAGTGGTTATTATTTGCCAAGGAGTTTTCTTTATTTAATCTAAGGTCTGTCCCGTTCTTTACCGTGTAAAATGGGAGGCGAAAGACATGCCAGTATGTCTGAACCGCGTTCGAATACGAACAGTTTCGGTCAACATGCATCGGATCAACACCTTCTCAACTAAAAAGCCAGTTAACTCTTTTTTGATTTAGTATGCTTTAGCCTTCTATAGCGGTCATATTGACACCAAACTGCTGCTGCAATTCATTTTTTCCCTGTCTATTTGGTTATAAAAATGGCGGCAACAGTAGGCTAAAGGGCACTGAAGAGGTAGGAGTTAACTGGCTTTTTAGTTGAGAATGGTGTTGATCGGATGTGTCTAACGCAACCGAGGTGTTTTGCTCGTAAATCCGTCTTACGCGCGATTAAGCTTACTTGTGCAACATACTGGCACATCTTTTGCCTTCCATTCTTCCCGGTATAATAGGAGACAGGTAAAAATGACTTTGCAAATAGGAGCCCAATTAGGTAGGTATAGGGTGTCTCGCTATATTTTAACCCCCCAGTTAGCGCCGTTATTGTTAATGTTTAAAAAAAAAGGTTAAATGCAAAACTTGTATTACTGTTTGCATGCTCTAAGAATTACCTGTCTAAAGTAGCTAAATGTCATTGCAAATGTCAAATTTTGACACCAAGTTTGTTATTTTATATGAAACTCCCTGTATATTGTTAAATGTTTGAATCGCCCTTTCCTTCCTAATTTCAAAAATACCTTTACCTCTATCTATATTAATTTGCAAGAAAGATGCAAAAATCCTCATCATAAGCATAATGTGTTAGAGGGAGATCAAAGCTTAGATTATTTTCTCTCTAGCACAGTAGCCTTATGGTAAGGATTTTGTCGTTTTTCTCGCAAACTAATATAGATAGAGGTAACATATTTGGTATTTGGGATCAGAAAGGAACGGCCAATACAAAAATTTTATAAAATACAGGGTGTTTCATTTAAAATAACAAACTTGGTGTAATGACATTTAGCTATTTTAGACAGGGAACTCTTGAAGTATACAAACAGTTATACAAGTTTTGCATTTAACCTTTTCTTTCTAACATTAATAAAAACGGCGCTAACTGGGGGATCAAAATATAGCGGGATACCCTGGTTATTTTGACCCCGTGCCGTTTATTGGCACGGTTAGGCAGAGCGATGTATTACGTTAACGCGTTGGTGTGGTTAGATACGTAACAATTACACGGTTAGGCAGAGCGACGTATTCCAGTATTTTCAGTTAACGTTGGTGTGGGTAGATACGTAACAATGCAACAAACTTGATTTTATCCAGATCCTTAGATCTTATTTGTCCCCTTAACACTTTTTTTGTACAAGACGTATTCAGTGGCGACTCGTGGAAACCACAACTAGTGAATTATTACTCATTAACCCTTTCCAAAATTATGTTTTACTTTTTAGTTTGCATAATTATTCCTATGGGGCAGTTTTTAATTGAAAAGAAGAATAAATAAAAAAGTTTCACCCGACCCGGACACGATGTAATTCATTAAAATACACCGCACGCGACTCGAAAAAAAAAAGTGTGAATCGCTTGGTTTAGTTGATTCTAGAGCACTAATAAGTGGGCCGCCTACCGCATTACCACGTGGCGAAGGCATTTCTCGTTTCCATGGTAACCGAAACAAATTCGTAGTGTTGCCGCGATACCGCGTATTGGCGATATTTAGAATTATTTAAATGTCTTTTTTTGTTGTTTAGGACCTCAGTTATGTTGAATTATTTATTATTTAAATTAAAATATGATATTTTTGCAAATATAGTGATCATTTAACGATTCTGACTTTGAAAATTCAGGAGTATTCTGAGAATATCTCGACTTTTATATCCTTAACATTTTCTCCTAAACCAAACATCAAAAAAGATTTATTAGATATCAGAAAAATAGATAATCAATTAAAAAAGTTCTTACCATTGTTGGTATAACACCGTCGAACATCTTTAAAAACTCAACAGCTTCTTGTAGGAAAACGAGCTCTTCAAACGCTTTAAGATCCTCTTCTGTGAGGTCTTGGTTTTCATCTAAAAATGTAGGGAAGTTAGGTTAATATCAATAATAATAAACAAGATTTAGGAAAGTATTTTAAAATATTGCTTAGGAGTCATTTTTTATAACTTCCATGTTAATTAAACAAAAATGATACTAAAATAGTACTAAATATAAACTTTTTAAAATGAAAGCCTTCTATAGGGTATAATAACTTGATGGGATTGATGTAGGTACAAACTAAGTAGTAGTAGAAGTATTATTGTCAAAACATTGATCCGATTGAATTTGGAATGAAGTCTAATTTATTATTATCCATGAAGATCGCTTTCGCTAGTGGTTTACATGTAGTGGTTCGAATCACACGTGGTTGATACCGCAACACATAAACCTAAGCTCTAAAACCTAAGATATGTTGATGATACTTCTATTGTCTGGAGCGGGAATGACCAACAACCTTCAGAATTTCTTCACCACCTAAATAACATAAGACCCACCATTAAATTGACAAAGAAGTTGGAGCAAAATTGTCAAATTCCTTTTCTTGATGTACTTGTCAAACGAGTAGAAAGCGACATCAGAACAAAAGTCTATCGTAAACCCACTCACACAGGACAATATTTAAATCAAGGTTCAAATAATTCTGCTACAACCAAACCAAATAATAAGAATTTTGTATAACAGAGCCGTTGTAACAATTCTCATGACTTGGAAATCGAAATAGGAAACATGAAGGATCTGCAGCAGAATGGTTATACCTTTAAACTTATAACAGATACTATTTCTAAATTTCAGCAAACAGGACAGAGATTACAATTCCATACATTAAAGAAGTATCAGAGAAAATTCGAAGAGTAGCGAACAACTTTAATATAAAAACAGCTTTTAAATCCAATATTCGAAGCCTTCTTAGCAAAACAAAACCGAAAAACAAACAAAATAAGGAATGCATTTACCAAGTTCCTTGTGAGAGAAACAAAAAGACCACTATCTGTTGGGTTTAAGGAACATCAGACGAATACCCAAAGAGGTGAAACAATGACAGCAAAAACAACCCCCGAATGAAGTGGAGAGAAGCAAAGTTTTGCACAAGGAGTCAAACTGGAAGAAACGAAAATTCCTTGAAGCTGCCTTTATTGGATAGAATCAGGGTATTTTCAGTAAACCAAGTGTTGAAATTCCAAATATTTGGAAGTCCCTCCTTGGGCGGAGCCAACTTTTTAAACTTCACGGTTGAGTGATTTTCCATAGTACATATACATACACTAGCCTTAGGAATAGATTGTAGTTTGACACCTGAAGACGATTAGAGATTGTACTGATCGAAACGTTGTGTATAAATAAAACATAGACAATAGAAGTCTGAACCACAGAGTTAATTTCAAATACATCATAGTCTCAAACATGTGATGAAAAATGTATACACCAACTGACAAATATACTTGAGAATAGATTTAGAGGTTATGGAAGATGGTGTGATAGCCACAACAGCTTTTCTTTTAGCCATTTTTTAAACCTTCTTCTTCAGCAAAATAAACCACTTAAATAGGAAAACAAGTATGTTGATACCTAATGTTTATCAATTTTTCTCTGTTTTTCGGTTACTGAGAAAAACACATTATTTATTAAAAATTACTCATCAAAAATCATGTTTGCTATCATATCCGATATCGTCATTTTTTTCTGTTTCAGGAAAGGCAAAGGTTCAAAGAATATCCGTGGCTACAATAGAAAAACTTGGAGTGTGTTAGAAAAAATTGTCTAGAACTGGAAAGAAAAAGTTACAGTTCCGTAAGAATAAACATCGTTGCTAATAAAATAAGCGAAACCTTAACGGGCACAAGCATAAGAAGAGTTAGGCCAAACTTATTTCATTTAAACATCAATGATCGGCATCAATTGTAGTAGTAATAGTAGTAGTAGTATAGGGACGGCCCGTGGGCCTGGCAATTAGGCCTCTTCATGAGCCCTTTCTGCCATAACCCGTTTTTCTAGCCCTATGTCCCTACTTTCGCCGGAACTCTCTCTCCGGACCTCCCTGTCTTCTTTACGAAGATCAGTATATCGGCCCATTTGAGCGAGTGCAGATCTTCTTCCTCTATGGTGTGAAATCCCCACTTCAGCTGCCTTGATCTGGCATCTGCAACGCACTCTGCTATCAAGTGCTGCGCCGATTCCTCGTCGAGCCCGTGAGTGGGACACACGGGATCGCCTGCTACTCTCATTTGCGTCAGATGTTTGTTCAGCCGATTGTGCCCAGTCAGCATCCTTGTCAGAGCCATTTAGTTCTGGCTACATTAGGACCTTCCACAAATAGCTTGGACTGTGTGCACTCTGACTCTTGCCTCCAGGACGTCTACAGTTTATTGTTCGCCTATTTGTTAAGCTAACTCTGAACCTGTTTTCTTGTTATTGCCAGAAGTGGTTCCGGTCCAAGGTATTGGGTTTCGGCCCCTAGTCTGGCAAGTTGCAGAATGCAGTTCAAGATGGCGGATAGTGAAGGTCAACAAAATTTTTCGTCCGAGGATTCGAGTAAAATATTGTGTAATTCTTGTAAAAGAGAAGTGAAAACTGAACTTAAATGTAAACAATGTGCTAAGCAATTTCATCCAGCATGTTTAGTGCGGCTGAAGGGTGCGAAAACCCTGGGGTTGGGTATTGTTTTGTGCCCCGGCTGCGCGCCAAAATCAGCTGATGATGGCGCTTGTAAAGATGAACTGAGTCGAGAAAATGAGCTGTTAAACAAACTGGTGCTTACCCTGATGGACAATAATGGTCTTCTGCATGCAAAAGTGCTTGATATGGAGGCGAAAATGGATGTTTTATTCAAAAAAATTGATATTTTGGAGAAAAGTGAGGTTAGATTGGATGTAAACAGACCCCCTCGGTCCCCGACTTCATCTTTTATGTTCCCTCCTGCGCCGGTCTTCTCCCCTATGGCCGAATGGCCAGCTGGGCGTATTGCGGAAACTTCGCAGCTGTCAAAAAGGAAAACATCTGTTTCTAACCCCAATTTGAACCAAAACAAAAACATTGGTGAAAAATCACGATTTGAAAAGCAACACAAAAATAATGGATATGCTCCCTCGCCAACTAATTTGGAATCTCTGAAGTTACCCTTAGTCAAACTTCCAAGGCAATCGATGCGGCAGTTGCCCAAACTTTGCAACCATACATGGAAAAAATGCAGGATATTGAAAACTCGACACAACAAGGTTTGTTGGGTAATGCACCCACAAATCAAATTTTTCAAGGTGTACCTGGTAAAAAGTGGATTTTTCTGGGTAGAGTAAGAGAAAATGCCACAACAAAGATTGTTGATGATTATATAAAGCAAAAAGCTAACATTAAGGAATTGAATACCCTGCTAATTCACGAACGCAAATTCAAAATCCTTTAAAATTGGAGTGACAGAGACTTATTATGATCAATTATTGGTTCAAAATTTTTGGCCGGAAAATGTAATCTCTAGACCATTTACATTTAGAAAGAAGCAACCAAAACAAAATTTTCAGTCGCCTCAACCTCCCAACAGTCAAAGGGAGCTCTAACATTTTATTACCAAAATGTTAGAGGAATAAGAACAAAAATCAATAATCTTATGTGTAATGTACTAGTTGAGGATTATGATGTGATATTGCTGACAGAAACTTTTCTGGATTGTACCATTTTGACGAGTGAGTTAGGCTTGGAGGGCTATCAGGTCTATAGATGTGACAGATCAATAAAAACCAGTTCATGTAAATCTCAGGGAGGTGTGTTAATTGCTGTTAAGAGTTGTCTTTCATCTAGATTATTAATAACGCCAATTGAAAATGTTGAACATCTATTCATTTGAATTACTATTGAAACACAGCGAATATTAGTTGGTAATGTATACATACCCGGAACATCACCTCTCAATATCTATGAGAGTTTTTGTTTTTCTTTAATTAATCTTATGGAGAAAAATGATTTTACAAACATTTTCATTTGGAGAGACTTTAACCTTCCGAATATTAAATGGGATAATTCTATAGATGGATCTGTACCTGTGGGACAGCTTTCTAAAGAAGTAACATGTATGGCTGATTGTGCAGCATATTTATCATTATTTCAAATAATAGATATACCAAATATATACGGAAATTTTCTTGATCTCTTGTTTTGTAATGTTTGTGACTTAAAAGTTGATATATGTAAAAATCCTATTTTAAAGTTAGATGTTCCTCATCCAGCATTTGAATGTTCATTTGTCATGACAGGAAAGCAGTCTAATCTTTCTTGTGACTATTTTTATCTTAATTTTAAACGTGCTGACTTCAATGAAATAAATTTTTATCTTTCCTGTTTTAATTGGGGCTCAATTTTTGAGTATACAGATGTGAATATAGTAGTTTCTAAGTTTTATGATATCACCTATAGTATTCTTGAGGTCTTTACCCCTTTATCAACATTCAAACCGCCAAAATTTCCAAAATGGATGCCAAAAGATTTAAAAAATTTAATTGTTGAGAAAAAGATTGCACATAGAAAATACAAATGTACACTATCTCAAGATGACTATAATTATTTTACTAGTCTAAGAGCTGACTGTGAAAGTTACATTAAAAATTTAGAAAGAAAGATTGTGCAGTTTCCAAAGTGCATGGTTTTTAATGGGTGTGAATCTGATAATGGGCAAGAAATTACGGAAATGTTCAAGTCTCACTTTTCATCTGTGTGCTCGAACTTTGATGGGCCATTGACGGGGCAAAATTTTAATTATAATTGTAATTATGATAAATGTCTAAGTGTAGGTGTCTTAAAATTGTCCACAATTGATGTTTTTAATAAAATTGATATGTTAAAGAAAAAATTAGGAATGAGTCCTGATGGAATCCCTCTATCTTTGTTACAAAATTGTAAGTATATTTTATCTGACGTTTTATGTAAAATTTTTAATTTATCTTTAAGTTCAGGTGTTTTTCCAGACTTATGGAAAATATCGCATGTTTCTCCTATTTTTAAGGATGGCAACAGAGCTGACGTAAAAAATTACAGAGTAGGATTTCATTGATTGCAAAGATTTTTGAATCATTGGTAGCTGACAGATTAACTCCTCTTTTTAAAAATATTATAATTAATGAGCAGCACGGTTTTATGAAAGGAAGATCCACTGTATCTAATCTCTTGACTTATGAGCAAACTCTGTTGGGTGCCTTTGAGAATAAGTATCAGGTTGACGTTGTCTACACGGACTTCTCGAAGGCATTTGACAGAGTGGATCAAAAAATGTTACTATCAAAACTAAAGGCAGTGGGTCTTCATGGCTATCTCTTTAAATGGTTTGAAAGTAATCTAACTGATCGCAAGCAAGCTGTCAAAATCAAAAACTACATCTCTTCAGAAATCACTGTAACATCAGGTGTACCCCAAGGAGGACATCTGTCAACTCTATTGTTCAACATCTTTGTGAATGATGTAAAAAGTATTTTTTATGACTGCCAGTTCAAGGCTTTTGCAGATGACTTTAAAATTTACAAAATTATTGTAAATCCTACTGACTGCCAATCTCTGCAAAATCAACTAAATCTGTTTTCTTCTTGGTGCACACAAAATAATCTTACTTTAAATATTAAAAAATGTAATATTATTACTTTTAGCAAAATAAAACAACCAATCCTGTTTAAGTATTTTATTGATTCTGAGGATTTGGAAAGAGAAACGGTAGTCCAGGATCTAGGAGTATGACTAGATAGTGATCTATCATTTAGCACACACATTGAAAAAATTACCAACAAAGCAATGAGATTACTGGGGTTTCTCTTTCGCACTCTGAAGGAGATAGAAAATATTTTTGTACTAAAGGATGTTTTTTGTGCACTGGTTCGGTCGGTGCTCGAATATGCCAGTTCAGTTTGGCAGCCTTTTTATGCTGTGCATAAAGAGAGCCTGGAGAGAGTGCAGAAAAAGTTTTTAAGGAGAATGGGACTCAAAATGGGTATTCCCTACGAAAAAATCGATTGTGGTGAGATAATGAAACTTTTAAATCTTACTTCATTAGAAAACCGAAGAATTTTTTTTGATATTTGTACGCTTTTTAAAATTTTGAACACTCCAGAACTTCTGGCAGAGGTTGGTTTTCACATTCCTCCTAGGAATTCTCGAAATAAAGTTCTTTTTAGCCTACAATTTCATAGATCTAATTATGGCACTAATAACCCTATAAATCGCATATGCAAAATTGCAAATTTTATAATCCAAGAAAATAATAATATAGATTTTTTTAACTCTAGTTATAATGTATTTTGCAAACAAGCTAAAAACATTTTATTTGCTTAACTTTATATCTTCTTAGTCTCTAAAACTACTTTTTAATTGTGATAGTTCAAGTCATGTTTTTATTATTGTTAATTATTAATTTTATCTGTGTGTTGAACCGCCATCTTGATAGATAGATAAATAAATAAATAGGTGATAAATTATGTGATAAAAAGTGATACTTATATTGTATAAAATTGTAAAAGCATTACTGTTTGTGAAAATTTATTTATTTAAGTTATACTGGACTATTATATATTTTTAACTGTAATTGCTATATGCGTTAATAAAGATTTGATTTGATTTGAAGTTCGTCCGCTTTCTCGTTCTCTGGTATTCCCTCGTGACCTGGGACCCACATCAGTGTTACCCTCTTGTCTTGAACCAGTGTTTGTAGTGCTTCAGCGCACTGCTCCACCAGACTACTGACTATTTTGGGTGCACTTAGAGCCTTGAGGACAGCCTGGCTGTCGGAGCATATGTAAATATTCCTCCTGCCATTTTTGACCTCCGGTAGGGTTGCTGCCATGATAATGGCTATACCTCCGCTTGAAAGACCGTAGCGTGTTCTCCAAGTGGATAAATTTTCTGAACTTCTAGGCTTTCCGCGTACACTCCTGCGTTTCAAGTTGAAAGTTTCAAAACGTTTGAAGTATTCCGTTTTCGTATTCTGACTTTGTACTTTTTATCGAAACTCCATGGTTTAAGCGGTGCTTTCACTGGCAGTCTTTGGAGGGGCAACTCTTTCATCGCCAGTCCCTCGACCGCCAGATGGCCCACTCTTTCCTCCCTACCCTTCCATAGCCCCTGGTCTCTTAATCGCAGGTGCGTCGCCATCGCTTCCTTCTTGATCCAAGTTGAAAGCGAGGGGAGACCCAAGATGGTTTCCAGGGCGTGGATGGGGGTCGTCCTCATTGCGTCGTTTATTCATCTGCAAAAGATCCCTTGTAGGCTCGTGAGCTTTTTGGATATGGTCAGCTTCTCTACAGCGGGCCACCAGACCACTGATCCGTATTGGATTCTCGGTCTTATGATGGCCGTATATATCCAGTGTAGGATCCTCGGGTTATTGCTCCAGGTTCGACCGACCACTCGGCGCAACTGCCACACTGTGCCTGGACGTTAACGGTCATCCTGGCAACATGCTCACTTCACTTGAGTCCCTTGTCCAGCGTGACTCCCAAATACTTAAGTTGTGATACTAAAGTTAAGTTTAGTTAGTTTAGTTTTCTCTTACTGGTGGCATCAATTGTAAATATTAGGTATATGTATTTTATCATTTAGTTTAATATTATTATGAATTGCTTGTTTTGGATATAATTTAGTAATAAAATGTTAATTATACCTATTGCATAACTGACTGGTGTAACAAACACTGAAGTATTTATTTGCACACATCTCAAATAGTAATAGCTGATACTGAAAAAAAATTATTGGTTGGGCAAAAATAACTGCTTTTCTTCAAATTTTTTGCCTAATTCTCCCTCCTATTGAAATAATTGACTAAAAAAAATACTCTCTTTTTTTAATATTTCAAAAATTTATTTAACCTGATGACTTCTCCAAGCCTTTTCTTTTAACGCCCTGCTTTCCTTATTAGCCAAAACCTCAGGGTTTCCAACAGCTGAAAATAAATTAGTGTTACCACCTCACTTCCAATCCATATTTTATCAGATCAGATGGTGTTATCTTACTAAATTGCTATTGGGCCGTGTGCGCTTTTTTTCCTATAGCCTGTTTATCTCACTTAAATTTCTGGGCTCTTTTAATTTTTAATTTTCACTAAAATCCTCCTAACATTTAGGCACAAAAAAAAGAAAAATATCCGATTTACCTTCTCCAGGGGGCACATTTAAATCCTTCAGGATCCCCCCATCGTCCAAAAACATCATCCCCAGCATTTTCAAGATCTGTTCTACGCCTTCGGGTCCATCAGGCAACTCTTCAAACTCTTTGTAGTTTTCGGCCGTTTTTATAAACATTTTCACAGCGTCTTTGAACTTTTTCTCCTTAAGGTAGAGTTTAATGATATCTTCCACGCCAGGTGGCGCCTCGCCGTCATTTTCCTCGTCATCGTCATCTTCATCATCTAAACAAATGTTTTAATAATGCCGTAAGGAATTCTAAACAAAAAACAATAGAATAACGAGCCGTACTAGACTCCAGGGTGCTTATTCTTGAAAGTGAGAGAAGGGAGTGCTCCCGGGGAGCATATATCTTCCAAAACGCACCTGATTGGTCGAAATCTTATTTTTTTTTTTGTCATGTTTCTGTCAGTTTTGGCAGTAAGGTTGTGAGCGATTTTGCTCTCCTTATACTTGGGAGCAAACTGACTGCAAAACCGCTCACTAATAATGTCAATAGTGTCAGAATAGTGAAAAAAATCAGGGGAGCACCCCCTTCTCCGAAATGAAAAAATACAGGCCCAGATTGGCACTGATGATGATGAACTGTTAGTTTGCAGTATCGGTACTTTCATTTTAAGGAAAAATTAAGTTTCACTACAGAGATAGATATAATTATCTTCACAGACATCCTAAGCTCGAGAAATAATAAAATCTTTTTTGATTGAATGCTAAAATGACTAAGAGGCGAGCTAAAAGGTTCTCTTACAAGATTGTTTCTACTACTACAGAAGAATTTTGAGTTTTTCTTACAAAAGTTGCAATACATGGAATTTTTAAAGATTTTCGGCGCAGCAAAAAATCTATAAACACCATTTTTAATTCTTAAAGTCTGAAAAAAGTAAGTAAAACTCTATCTTCAACCGCAAAATATAAAAGTAATAAACTGACCACTCTTGTTATTAAGCGCCTCTTCTACAACTGTCCTCAGTTCTGGTAAAATGCTGGTCCACTGCTCTTGAGCCTTAGCGATCTTTGACTGGACGACGCTGTTATACCTTAGGATGCTGGGATGCATTTCTTTTAATCTCATCTTCTCTTGCATATCTGACAGCGACAGCTGAATAAGAAAATGTTTACTGTGTCATGCACATCAGTGGAAAGTAACTAGTATTTTTCTCTGGCCGAAAATGTAACCCAGGGGCTGCATTCTTGACACCTGTGCCCTTAAGTGTGAACAAATTTCTTACTTCTCACCTAGTTTAAACCATGTGAAAAGTGAGTGGCAAATACTCACCGGTGACTACTCACTTTACAGGTCATCAAGAATACAGGCCCAGGTCAGGTATGCACATTTATTCATCAAGTACTAAATTCTCAACGACACGCCACCACTGAATTCAATAATAGGATATATGTGAATAATCACAATACTAGAAATAGTGACCAAATAGAAATTATTAGACCAAAAATCAATATGGGTATATGTTCAATATTTTATAAAGGTATTAAACTTTATAACAGCCACTACATAGTCTCAAAAATGTTAACTCAAAACTCTTCAAAAACAAAATAAAAAACACTTTAATTGAATCTTGATGACTAATCTTTCGTACTGTTTTTTTCTTGTTGAATTTGTTGCCCTCTCTTATGATGTGAGACAATTAGTATTTAATTAAATATACAGGGTGATTCAAAATTCCCTAGAAAGGTTTGAACAGTGGTTAGATGTCATTAATCTTAGAAAAGTTACGTGATTATTTTGTTTAAAAATATTAAATACATTTATTTTTTCTCTGAATTTAGGAGTACAAGTTTCGTATTTTTTTGGGGATTGCTTTTAAAACCATTTACCTAGCATGTCTACGTGTGCTGACAATGACATTTTTTAGGGTTTTTGGCAAGCATTTTGAAGTTGTCAAAGTTTTGTTTCCAAGAATTGATGTTTCTACCACGTATTAAAGGGTGCTTCTCAGAAAATATTAACAATTTTTAAATGCAAATATCTCTAAAACGAAAGAGTTTACAAAAATATATTTTACTAATTTTTGTACAGAACAACAAATTCTACCTACAGTTAAAGTATTTCTAGAGAATTTTGAATCAGCCTATATAAGACTCCTTTAAAAAATTGTCTAGGCTATGTAATTATTTAGTTTATAGGATAAACATGTATAAACTGTAGTTTTTGGTTTAAATAAAGACATGTTTTATATAGAAACGCGTCCCAACGGCACTACGGAGGATAGTAGTTTACCTTATATCCCTCAAAAATTTCCTATTCGGTATTGAAAAGAAAAAGTTTAAATCCTTAAAAAAATTATTACTTCGTTTGACAGTGGTTTTTAAACAAAAAATGTTTCTCATTATAAAGTTAAGAGCTCACCTCTCTTCGAAGGGGGAGAATTTGTTTAAAATTGGTATATTGGTATATTTACGGGTCAAGTATTACAAATTTTCATTTAGATTTGAGGGGGTAACTACGTTCGATTTTGTTTAAAACACCAAATTATCCAGTTATATTTAAATTTCGTACACATGCAATGATACACTATCCGAAATACAGATGTAACTAAAAAATGATTTTTAAACAAGCTTTTATAAACGTATTAAAGTATTAGAAGATAGAGGATTTAATGATAATAATGAACGCTTATCACAACTTTATTAGTTACCATTATATAATAAATTGACAGGTGAAATACCTATGTCACTCATAAAACGCCTAAATTTTAATTAGCGCCCATCGCTTTTATTATGGCTAAAAATGCATTTGCCACACAACTTATAATTAAAAATAATTTTTTATTTAATTTAATTTCTAAAACATTTTTTGAAAATCCTGTTTTAAAATTGAAAGTCTGTATTAACATCTTTATTTAAATAATCATTTAATTTTTCGTTTTTTCTTTATCTATGCATTGTCAAAAAAGTGGCCCAGTTAAAGGGCTTTATAACGCTAGAGTCAAATAAAACATCTCTACATAATACCAACTTACATTGGCACTATATGTGTTATGCGACAAGAATGTAGTGACACAACTAGCCGCACTTTTTCTAACATTACTAGATGTATCCTCTAGGTGCAGAATTATTCTCTCCAAAGCCTGTTTTGTAAATTTCGTAGGTATGGCGGCTTCTTCTTGCAGTCTCGCCCATTGACTAATTGCTTTTAATCTAAAAAAATGATTTTCAGGCCATATTATAAAGGTAGAAGATGCTAATGGTAGCCAATTGCATTGAAATTTTTTTATTTACACATAACATAAGTTTGACAAATAGATATCATTCTAAACGTAAATCACTGTGTAAATAAGCAAAGAGTATACCCAAAAAGTACACACAAGTACTTGTATAGAGCTTTTACATATCTACATACATCACACAATAACTAAACATTAAAAATTACATTATTATAAATTTTCACTTAAGAAAGAAAAAAATAGTGTACCATAACTAAAGCAAATTTAAATTTACAATTACAATTTTTTTTTATGCACCGCTTAATTTTGTTATGTTACAGGCGCTGAAGCACAAATTGAAATGTAAAACAATAAATAATAATAATAAAAGAAAAAACAGGAACAAAATACAAAAAAAGAAAATATAAAAAAGAAAGAAAATAGAAAATCAAAAACAAAACAAGAAATAACAGAAATATAACAAATCTAAAAATCACCGCTTAATTTTATGTTATGTTACAGGTGCTGAAGCACAAATTGAAATGTAAAACAAGAAATAATAATAATAATAATAATAATAATAATAATAAAAATAAAAGAAAAAACAGGAAGAAAAAACAAAAAAAGAAAATATAAAAAAGAAAGAAAATAGAAAATCAAAAACAAAACGAGAAATAACAGAAATATAAAAAAAACTAAAAATCAAATTATTGCATAATATTCAATAAATCTTCATATATAAGCATAGTTCAATTAATTATTTTTATAAATGGCTCTCACAAGAGCACTATACCAAAAATTCATACCTGACTGACCACGAGACGTCGTGTATATGATCAAGAAGAACGTTCAATAGAGAATCGCGCGATTTGATTTGTTCTTCTGTCAAATCGTGTTTCGTCAATACTTGGAGAACGACCTCAGTTATAACGGGTATAATTGATTTTCTAAGGGAATCCTAAAAAAATGGGTAAATTCTGGGGTAAACTAGGCAGATCAACAAAAGTTTGGTTTTTGAAACTTTGGTTTTCGGCTAATATTTCAAAAATTAGTGGTCTGACATCTCTCATCAATAGTCGATATCGCGGATCTTGCTGAGGTCGAATTTATACCTATTAGTAATGACGTCATAATGGCGGCCAAAAACATATGTCCTCTAATATTTAGTTGGACACTATTATAATACGGTGTTCATGCATAATCTATTTATTGGTGACCTTACAAACTACACTACTAAAATTACATGAATAAACACGATCTATTTTTTTATAATTTTATTTTATTTTCCTTTCCAGCAAAGGCGCGAAATTCTGTACACAGTTTTGTCTGATTTTATGTGGCACTCAATTTTTTTGCATCTGATGCCTTTTGTTTCCCAACTTAAAGTAAGTTTTTTTTTTCGTTTCAGGCTTGTTCCTTTTCCGGTTTATAAACTCGAATCTCCGTATCTTGCACTTTTTATGGATTGATTTTTGTGTCTTTTTCCATAGGTTTGACCTCCCTTCATATATATATATATATAAAATATATAAAATTATTAGATGCGTTTGTTTAGATTATACTAAACATTATATGTTTTCCCAGCATTTTTTGAATTTTCAAAAATAAATTTGGGTATTTTCTTGGTTACAACGCACTGGAATCCGAGATACTGTTACGCCTGATCCACACTTTCACTTCTAGCCGCTACTTCTATTTCTCTCTTTATCAAAAAAGTGAGATGGCAATAGAAAATATATTTCCCTATTTCTCTAAACAACGAAGAGGGAAATAGAAGTGAGCTCAAAGAAGTGAAACTGTGGATCAGGCGTAACTCTTTCAATCTCTCCCTTTTTAGGGTCAGTGTATGATGTTTCTGACCTTCTTAACACTATTTTACCACCTTATGTCTCCGTTTCGAATTACTTGGAGAAGACTTGGATAACTGTTTTCAAAAATTTATATTTCTGTACAAGCTTGAGAATCCAGTTCCTGAAGAAATTCAAATTATGGAAATACGTAAAAACATTTTAATATCTTCAGCTGAAACAAGCCAAGAAAAAGCACGTATTCTTGCTCTCCAAGCCTCAGAGAGCAGTGCATGGCTCAATGCACTTCCATCCGAAAATTTGAGAAATCTTTTAGACAAGAATGCATTTCGTATTTTAACTGCGTTAAGATTAGATCTGCCTGTGTCTGGAGTGCACACCTGCGTTTGCGATGAAACAGCAGATATTTATGGCTCTCACGGGCTAAGCTGCAGGAAAAGCGCAGGACGTGTATCTAGACATATGCAGATTAATGACATCCTCAGAAGGGCTCCGATTTCAGCGAGTTGCCCTACCTTATTGGAGGCTCTCGGGGTTTGTCGCAATGATGGAAAACGTGCGGATGGGATGACTTTGATCCTATGGAAACACGGAAAACAATTGGGATGCAACTCGTTCACACACTTTAGCAAAATCTTATTTAGACAAAACTTCAAATGTATCTGGTGCAGCTTCTATTATTTCGGGGGACAAAAATCGTAAAAAATATGGCGAACTATTAGATCGCTTTATTTTTGTGCCCTTTGCGGTCGAGACTTATGGACCTTGACCATAACATAGCCTCCAAAATATCTTCCGAGCAGTCCCATGGCTTGATAACCCAGAGTATAAGTCTCGCGATCCAGAAGGGTAATGCGGCTTCGGTGATGGGCACCATCCGGGAGGAGGCAGGGATGGAGGAAATTTTCCGTGTTTAGATTTGTGTGCGTGTTACAGTGAGTTTTTTAATTTTTTTATGCAATTTTGTACAAATAATTTGAGGATAATAAAAAAAATAAACAGTTTGACAACAAACAGACAAATTCATGTTATTGATTTGTTGATTGGTAGTGACGTATATTTCAGGCAAATATATATTAGATTTTTATTTACAAAAAATGAACAATGATCAGACACCAACTTTTCCTAAAAATTTGTTATCATCGCTGAAATGTATAAATCAAAGATAGACAAAAATGTGGTCATTACAAATAGCTATAATTTCGACTAGCCAAGCGGCCCTAAAGGCACTCAGTGCGCCAAAAATTGTCAATACTCTGGTGGAAGAGTGCGTAGAAGCACTGGAAGCCTTGAGTCAAGACAAAAGAGTTACAGTGATGTGGGTACCGGGACACACGGGAGTGTCGGGCAACGAAAAGGCGGATGAACTCGCTCGGATCGGAGCCAGCACTCAATACGTGGGGCCGGAACTACTCTTAGGTATAACAAGGAGACAACTGCAAAGTCGACTCATTAAGTGGGCTAACGATGCACTGGCGGACTCCTGGGAGAACGAACTAGGATGCAGACAGTCCAAAGAATTCGTCGACGGACCGGACGCGGCCAGACTCAAATGGCTCCTGGGAAGGACACGAAGATATTGGACTACTGACAGGGATACTGACCGGCCACAACCGACTCAGCAAGCATCTGACTCGCATCGGGGTCGGGAATGACTCCATCTGCCGTGCCTGCGGGAGGGCGGAGGAGACATCCCGGCACCTCGTTGCGGAGTGCGATGCATACCTAAGGATGAGGCATCAGATACTCGGACAACCGAACCTGGATGTAGAGAACCTGCGAGCTCTCAGGTGGGCCAAAGTACTGGACTTCGTGAAGAGAACAGGAAGGCCCGGAGAGCCCACTACCGTACAAGCGGTACAGGTGGTGGATTAGGGGGCTGGGCTGGGGTAAGGTAAAAAGGGACCGATTGGGCCTACTTGCCAGGTCTTGGGCCGCCCCCTAGTTACTACTACTACTACTACTACTAAAATAAAAACAAAGCGTCTTTAATATTTATCCTAACGTTGTAAGAGAAACTGCGTCATTTTTTTAATAACATTTTGTAAATTTTATATTTTAATGACATTCAGCAAAGCTAGTTTTACGGCGGAGCTAAATTGCTACTACGCGTACCAATAGACGTCAAAAAGTGTCAAAAATTCTCACCATGTAAAAGGAAAGACAAAATTTGTGTGTTAAAAGTTTTAAAGGTTTGTTTGCACAGAAAAAATAAGCTTAATAAAATACATTTTTAAATAAAAAAAGGGTTTTTCACAAAAACTGGAACAGTATTAAGAAACTAAATTTTAACAAATATTAGCAAATAAGTCCTGACAAAAAAGCAGTTAGTGTATACTTGTGTTAAAAAATCGTCAATTTTTTGTAAAGGCGAGATTTTCTGACGGTTTTTGAAGAATCGCCACCTATAGGTGAATTTCTATCCAATATAACTTAAATCGAAGACTAAACGTTCAGACATTTTTGGTGACTTTAGTCATAAATACTTTTTTTCCGGCTTTCAGTGAACTCGTTCAACTGCGCCTGTCAATCGAAGAACCGTTAAAGAACGGTGTACAGATAGAAAACTTAATGAACTCTTTTTGGATTCCTCTTTCATATGCTGAAATCAGTTGCAAAAACACGAAATAACGAAGATATTTTTGGACGATCCGAGGTATTTCACCTGCTCTGCGAAACATAAAACTGGTACAGCAGAAGTTAGCAGCCTGTTTAATTTTTAAAATTTCTATAGTACGGCATTGTCTTCCTGAAAGTCACAATGTCACAACTCCTGACAACATCATGTTTTGCATGTCAGAGTCATCCAAATTTTAAAAAATGCCGCCGCATCTTTCAGAATTTGATAAAGCTCAAATCTTAGCAAAACTAGACGGTGGTTGGTCTATTTGGCAAGTAGCTGTTCATTATGGGAGAAGCAAGTCTACGATAGTAAACATAAAAAAAGCCGATTTCAAGAGGAGGGAACTATCCACCGAAAGGAAGGCATCGGTTTGACGAAAGTTACTAGCCCAGAGGAAGACCAAGAAGCAATCAATTTTCTGGAAAATCATCCGTTTGCCAAAGCGAAAGAAGTAAAAATTGAATAAAATTTTCCAGGATACATAACAACATTAGGCAGGAGGATTAAACGTTCGAGGCTAAGGTGTCGCCAAAAAATAAACTAAGTGAGGAAAAGAAGCAGTCTCGATTAATTTTTGCGTTGAATTATTCTCTGAGGAACGAAGAATTTTGGCAGCAGGTGGTTTTCACACATGAGAAGATAACAGCGATAAAAACAAGAACAGGCCGGAAGATTTTTAGTAAATGTTTGGAGCTGGATATCGGTTAGAGGACATGGCGCTCTATTTAGAATGAATGGGCGATTTACAACCGAAGTTTACGGTAATATGCGGGAAAATGTAATGCTTCCAGAGGTGAGAGTTCCTCATCCAGATAATTTTGTATTCCAACAAGATAACTGTCCAGTTCATACGGCCAGAATTGCGCAGCGATGGTTCCAGGATAATAATATCGACGTTTTGCCTTGGCCTGCAAAAACCAATAGAGAACGGATGAGGACTTATCCCAAAGAAATTAGTAGCTTTTAATATCATTTCCAGGAACTCATCGTAAGCAGCCAACGGGGGCAATGACGAAATAAGTATTTTTTTTATATGTTTTTAAATTTATTTTTTTTACTTTTATTTATTTCGTTGATCTGGCATTTTAATTGTTTTGCGCTAGTAACTTTCGTCAAACCGGTGCCTTCCTTTCGAGGGATAGTTCCTTCTTCTTGAAATCGATTTATTATGGTTACTATCGTAGACTTGCTTCTTTCATAATCAGCTAGTCAGCTGTGTAGCTTTTGTTTAGTTAATAAAACATTTTTGATTTTTTGTAATGTGGTTTTTATTTTTAGTGGCCTTATATTTTGAATTAGTAAAAAGTAAACAAGCCGACTCCTTATAAAAAGTTTATATATGTCCAAAATATAACCTAAAATGACAAAGTCAAAAAGTTAGTGTTGCACATAGGAAAATATAAAAAATCGTATTTG
Organism: Oxystoma pomonae; assembly: GCA_963921995.1. Lineage (NCBI taxonomy): Eukaryota > Metazoa > Arthropoda > Insecta > Coleoptera > Brentidae > Oxystoma > Oxystoma pomonae. Next base: position 82,855,076 of record OY998166.1, on the reverse strand, counting down.
CAGCTACCTTCTACTGTACCAGTTTTATGTGGAGAGAAATGTACTATTCGCTGAAACTGTGGGGTTGAAACGCGAAAATATCAATGCGCATGATTCGTGATATACAGAACAAGTTCAGAAGCACTTTGGAGAAGCCCTATTTGTTTATAACCCCAAGAAATGCAAGGCCTTTATTTTTGTTTAACTATTTTTGACTTACCTCTGTAATAGACAAATCAACAAATTCAGGATTCATTAAAAATTCGGAGTACATTATTTCGGGCATTACCACAGCCATTTTTGATAGCACTTGACCGCAGCGGGTAGATCCCTAAAAAAAAACAGGAAAAAACTAACAAGACGGCAAAACTAACATTGATTACTCGTACTCGGCCACCCATTATCCAGGCGAGTTGTCTGACGAGAGCAGGGCAACCGGTAAGGAAATCGACGAAACTCTTATGCAGGCAAAAATTTACAGAGTTTCTGTTAGAAGTACTTGGTTGTTTGTTGTAAGCTTTCCTAAATCATTTAAAGTTACTTTGCAGTGCAAAAGTCCCTCTGAGGCTCAAATATCTCTTGCAGTCCACTTGTTAAGTACAACTGGATTTATCTTGATTCTGATATTCTTTCTTAAAAGCTGAAGCAAGTACTTGTTTGTTTGTTTTAAGCTTTCCTGGATCATTAAGCTACTTTGCCATGAAGAAGTTCCTCTGAGGCTCAACATTTCTTGCAGTCCACTTGTTAAGTGCATTTGGATTTATTTATTTACGAATAATAGCGCCAAAACTTACCTGGTTATCTTGATACTGATCCTCCATAACCCATTCAAATATTTCTTTTATTAGATCGTGTACCAATGATTTGCAATTATACATATTCACCAACTGTTGAACTCCTTCAACAAGGACCTACAAAATATCAATTATTTAAATTTTACAAAGCACCCAAATTAAAAATAACACATGCAGATTTATTTTTCATGTAAGACATGACAAGTTCTTGCTTATATCTAAAGACTAGTGGTAACTCAAAAATGGATAATAAAAATAATGCTCTACTTCAACAGTTATTATATAAAGAAAGTAATCGATTAAAATCAACTTTCTTATTAAAGTCAATAATTAGATCTATGTTAAAAAATTATATATAGAAAAAAAATAAATCATAATCAACCCTAGACACACTTTATGTCAGAGTCATATTTATTATGTTGTACCAAAAGTTTATAATGATTTGCCAATTTATATAGATCTAATCAAAAAGGATATCAATACATAGTATAAACTATACATTATATAAGGTGAGCCAAAAAACCTTGCACACTTTTAAATTTGCTATATAACTTTTGATCGAATAGCTTGATTTCAAAATGTTGTAACTTTTTCGAAAGGCAAGACATGAGCCTTTTCCGATCCGGCTCAAAATTTGACATGTTGCAAAAATTAATTTAATTAATTTTAACCCCCCCTACCTGCAAAAAAAAGTTGTTCGCAACACTGGAGAAAATTCAACTCATTGCAACGAAAGGTCCGTCCCTTCTCTTAATATAAAGGTATTATTTATTTAAATCGGTTAAGAAATAAAAAAAATTATGGGTTTTTGAATATTGACTGGTGTTACTTTAAAATTGTAGTTGATATAGCATTTCGCATTTTTGCGTTTGCTGTAGCTTCAGATAGTTGTGGTTTAAAATTTAACATTTCTCAAAAATCTAGGAAAAAACCCTAAAAAAACCCCGAAAAAGAAAACCCTGGAAAAAAAACTCCGGAGATAAAGTAATTACAACTAACCCAAACCTAACCCAACTCAAGCTAGACCCACCCAACATAACCCAAAATATTATTGTTTTATTTTAACTTATTTTTAATAGATTAAAATCAATTTCTCCAGGAGGGTTACATTTCATGGGGTTTTTTTCGGTTTTTTCTCCGGGGGTTTTTCCTAGATTCGAAAATAACCCCTTATTCAAAACGGAAGATGTTAAACACAACTATCTAAAGTTACAGCAAACGCAAAAAATGCGAAATGGTATATCAACTACAATTTTAAAGTAACAGCAGTCAATATTCAAAAGTCCATAATTTTTTTATGTTTTAACCTATTTAAATAAATAATACCTTTATATTAAGAGAAAGGACGGACCTTTTATCGCAATTAGTTGAATTTTCTCCAGTGTCGCACACAATTTTTTTGCAGGGGGGGGGTGTGAAAATTTCCCGTTATTCAAAACGGTCCGCCCTCTTGAATTTTTGCGAAATTTCAAATTTTGAGCCGGATTGGAAAAGTCTCATGTCTTGTCTTTCCAAAAAATTACAAAATTTTGAAACCAAGCTATTCGATCAAAACTTATAGCAAATTTAAGTGTGCAAGGTTTTTTGGCCCACCCTATATAATTATATTTACACTAAAGTCATTGCTTATTAGAGAGCATTACCTCAATAGGATAAATCATAAACTTTAAAAAGCACAACCACAGTACTTTAAATACCATTTACTACGTTCATACGCGACTAAAACCGGTTTTACATAAGAATACTTTTTAAATAAAATCGCTTTCTCCGAGGGTTTATACGTCCTTTATTAACTGTCATTAAATGTCAGTTAAAAAAAAACAAATAGAACAACTATGTTAACAACAGATTTTTCAGTAAAACCAGGGTTGAGTATTTCTTAAATTTGGAAGCAATGTGCTAAAGCGTGTATTTATGCCGTCCTTAAAATCGGTTTTAAAGCAGGACGGGTGGTAGGTGGGCATGTGGAGGTTAAAGTTATAGATAGCGGTCCGTGCTTATAAACCGTTTTAAAAATTTGGTGCAACAAACAGTTGTACTTTTTTTAAAATATTTTGTGGCATGTGGGGGTTTAAATTAAAGATACCGGTCCGTGCTTTAAAACCGCTTTAAAATTTTGGTGCAACAAACAGTTTTACTATTTTGACCGCTTTATTAAATCGCTTTCAAATAAAATCGATATAGTGTTTAAAACTTGCCAAACCTTCCTTACATAAAAGCGCTTTAAGAAGCCCGTATAAACAAAGTTATTGTGAGCTACATTTTGGCAATAGCAAGGAAATCATGTTTTTAGTTTAATTTTAGAATGCCAAATTATCTTTTGGTATTTATATATTGGTAAATAAAAAAATAAACTACTTAGTTTGAGTTTGTTTTTGGTTATATCTAACATTAGATTAAATTTGTGTACAAAATTGGTTCATCTATCAAAAACCATGTACAAGAATCTAGCAGCGCAACTTGAGCTAATTTTGTCGTGAAAAAAAATGCTGCTAGGTTCTAATTAAGAAAATTCAGAAAACAAATTCATGTGATTTTTGGTATTAAACCTCTTTTGATTTGGCCGTCATCATTTGAGCTGCTAGCTACCATAGAAGCTAAAATTTAGTAAAAAGTAGTTTTTTTTTGTAAAAATGATATCTCTGTAGCACTAAATCGGTCGTAGTGATTCATGTGACTTTTGGAGTTAAATTAAGTTTCGTTTGCTTACAATCACTTGCACTACTAGCTTCTGCAGAAGCTAGCAGCGCACGCGCTCTTTGTTTAAAAACTTTGCTCGGTTTTAACAGTTATGTTAGTGTTAAGTAATATATATTTGTAGTATAATTTTCGTATTATATATTTTAAAAAAATATATATGAAACTATGAAGCACTAAATTAGCCCTAATTATTGTATGTAGCTATCATTTTTTTTCTGAATTCTCTTAATTAGGCTGTAATCGTATGAGCTGCTGGCTTCCCACAGAACCTAGCAGCGCATGCGCTAACTTTTAAAAACCGCAAGCTCTAGTTTTTTTTCGGAACAAAATTAGCACTAAATTAGCTCTAATAAGTTATATAAGTTCTTGTACATCAAAAAACCGTATTATACACTTAAAAGATGTTAGAAGTGAAAATCATTACCTCAACCAAGTAGTCATTTGTTTTAACCATCTGAATCATACGAATGCAGAAAGTCGATCCGTGGTTGTAGTTTTTAATCAGAGTCCCGAGAAAACTGAAAAGCTCCTTCCTCAGTTCCTTTTCAGACTTCACCGCCGGATTGTTCAGGAATTTGTAGCACACCTCGGCAACAAGATTTAGCAAATTTTGCTCCACAATTGGAGGATCGAAAAATAGCGACAATTCCCATTGTATAAGACTGTTTAGCTCTATGATAATGCTTTTCTTGTTCAAATTCATTTGGACGTCGTTTTGATCTTTTTTGCCTTTCTTGCCTTTTAAAAGATTCAAATTCTTGGTTTGAATCTCGTTTTTGCTATCAATTAGAATAACGATTTGCACGTAAACATAGGTCAGCATTTTGATTATGTTTAGATATTTAGTTTTTAGTTCCTCATTTTCGAGACTTGACTTGTCTTGCAATAGAAAACCCAAGGATTCGTTAAGAGAAGTTATTGCTAAAAAATAATTATTTAGTTTAAAACCACGCCATCAAAATTTACAACACATTCAACTGCTTCAGCTTTTTGTTTATAATCTGTATTAAAATGTATTAAAATTAAATATAAATGACTTGTTATGAAACTAATTAAATTAAATTCCTCCGTATTTACATTAAGTAAAACCACGTTCACTTTTCAAAATTTTCAGGATGGAGAATACATTTTTTAAAAACTGCTTTAGAAATTGAACTTAAGAAAATATTTTTAGACTGTCAAAATAAAAATCATTAAAATATTAATGTTATTTTTTGTTCCTACCTTTATGTAAGTCAGTATAAGCTCCGAAAATATTAACCATTTGAAGTGAGTTTTCTAGGTATAAAACAGAGTAGTAGGTGTCAAAATTTTCGAGAATAAACTCTGCTCCTTCTTCCCGAATGGCAGTTTTGCAAACTATTTAAAAGAAAATAGACATCAACACACTACAACAACAACACAGGTGTGCCCAGAGGGGGAGGGGAGCAGGGGGGCCTTAGCCCTCCCTAATATGTCAAGATAGTCAAGCATATTTTTTTTTGTGCCACATATACCACCAGTACTACCACGCTTTCTAACTCGCACGCAAACTGACTCTATAGTTCTGCGCTCGGTTACTATAATATTAATTTTTATTAGCAATGGAAGGAAAAACCTTCTCCTCTGGATGACGCAATGGGCGCGCTGCGCGGCAAATAACGCTGTTTATGGACATACCCTAGTTTGATAACTCTATGTTTCGGACTTCCATTGTCTATATTTTATTTATACACTCGTTTATACACGACATTTCTGCTTGTGGAGAATTTCTGGAACTTGAGATTGTGTGACGTAGAATATCATGTTTTTAAATCCTGCGATACTTCTCACTAACTGTTTAGGTATGCTTTCTTTATAATATGTTATTTGTCAGTGTTAATGACGTTTTATTATTTTTTTTTTAATACATTTAGCTAGTTTTATGTTTTATTTGGATAGATAATACCATATAATTGTATCCACAATTTTTTTTAGTTTAATTAATTAAGCTTTGTCAATAAGAAAGTAATACTTTTTTCGACAATAAAGTACGATTTCATTCATAGATATTTTTTAACAATGTGGCCTACCACCCTTATCACATTTATTATGGAAAATATTTAATAACTTAAAAAAAAGCATTAAAAAAAATTGGTGCTATAACCATGCAATCAATTATTTTATGCAGAAAGGAAATTAAAATATCTCGAGAACTGTACCTTTGAAAGATTTGAACCTTATAACAATATTTTTGGGTAATATTTACGAAATAAAGGGAAAATTTAGCGCCCTAATAAATTTACAGAAAAGATTTGTAGCGTAGAGGGGAAAGGGTGAGGGAATAAATCGGAAAAAAGCTTTTCCTCGACCAGGATTTGAATCCGGGACCTCGAGAATACCAGTCTAATGCTCTAACAACTGAGCTACCGAGGACCTGGGGTTTTAACTGGCTATTCGGAAATCCTTTCGCCCGATTCATTTGTTAGTAGTGGGGAGATCTTTGAAGCCTACTGCGGCTTTAAAAACCTAGACATGTTATAAAGACAAGGAGGTACACATTCACAATTATTAGTTGTACGAAATTTCTATTTATCTATCAAACAACGATACACGACATATAGCGTTTTATTGGGTGTCAGATGACGAATTTCCAACTAATAATTTCAGCCAAACATATTTATAAAATGAAGAGAAAATTTGTTGATAAATAAGTTTTTCGAATATTTTAGACAAAGTGGGCAGTATACTTATAGGACGATAATAACTTCACTTGGGAGAGTTATTTTTAGGAATCGTTATTATATTTGAGTTCTTCCAGGCATTAGGTACTTTATTCTGCCTAATACAAGTATTAATAATGTGGGTGATATGCGTCGTAAGATGGGGTAACCAATGATATCATTTTAAGTGAGCGTTAGATTTTATTTGCCCTATTATTTTCTCAACTTCTTGTTCACTAACTTGACGAAAATTCAAAACAGGAATTGAATCAGAGAATTTGTTCTTTTTGTACCACTGAATGGTCTCCTCGTCAGCATTTGTTTGAGGCACGCTGTTAAGAAAGTAGTCACTAAATTCTTCGGATGTACCCACTTGCCTAGGGTCACATAGGGGCTTTGCGTTGATGTTAAGCCATTTGAGGGAGTTCCAAAAGCCTTTGGGATCTATTCGAAATTTATTATTTATTCTTCTCAATCTGTACTGTAGAACATACCGTGTTTCGTAGTTGCTTATATGCTTCCCATCGGTCATCAGTTTTATTTTTCTTATATTTTGACAGAACTTTGTCACACAGACACATCATGAATTTTATATTTGGCATGATCCAAGGCGCAGGAGCTTTTGTAAATCTAGAAGTTTTGAAAGGTGCATGTTTATTGAAAAGTGATAAATTGAGGTATTAAAGAAGTTTGTCATGTTGTCTACCAAATTTAAAGTGTATATCAGGTTCCAGTGAATACCTTGAAGTTCCAAAAGAAAAGTATTATATTCAAAGTGACTAAAATCACGGTAGGTCCTATATTTTAGAGGTGGTCGAACTTCTTTAATTTGAAGCTCGCAAGGAATCAGTCTATGATCTGTCATGTCATCTATATGCGTGACCTGAGGATTTAGCACAAATTCAAGACTACTAGTTACCAGAATATCAATAAGTCTTGCCATATCCCCAGTCACTCTAGTTGGTTCATTGATTATGTGGGTCAATCCATATTTACCAAACAGCTCCTGTACTCTCCCCTGCCCAGCATTTGGTCCAGAAAAATCAACATTAAAATCTCCCCCAAAAACAAAATAATCGCAGTCTGGAATCAGCTCTACTATGGTGTTCTCTAAGTCATCTAAACATGACAAAATCAGGTGGCTGATATAAGCTGCCCAGGCACAGGGATTTTCCCTGAATCCTTACCTTCAGCCAAAGTTGCTCTAAGGATGATTGTGCCAGTGGGGTTAAATTCATTTTTTACTTAAAAGGCTACTCCCCCTCCGCGCATTTCCCTATCACAACATGCCAATTTATATCCCGGTATACTTACTACATCATCAGATAAATTCCCATTCAACCAGGTCTCTGACAAACCTAGAATATTTAAATCTTGAGACGTCACAAGATCTGGAAACATATCAAATCCTGAACAAAGTGATGGAACAAGTTTTATATTGTTATCTGACATTATTCTCTCTTAAATCTAAGCCCCCAATAAAGACCAAAACTTTTAAGTTAATACGAGATTCTTTTTTTAATCTAATATAATACACTATTGCGTATTATGAAAATAAAAATTAAAATTAAAGTGCAAGACAAGTAGGTAGGTAGGTACAACAAATTTATGAAAATATATTAAGAAAAAAAATTATTATATTTATTCCTACCATATTAATTATTAAAAAATTAAATTTAATAAAGAACAAACAAAAAATAAGAAAACCCAGCAAATATATCTATTATAATTTTTATCACTTTTTTTTTACTCTGTTGATAAGCAGGTAAAATGTAAAGTTTGAAAAATGCAAAACTGATTCGACATAGTCATGGCTCTTAACTTATTCTAGTTCTTCAAAGAATTAGACAACAATGTTCTTGTTTTGTTCTTCATTCCAGTAAATTATTTTCCCAGAAAGAGTCCAGACATTTTCCTTCCTGAACTTCTTTTTTGCTTCCTCATAAAAATTGTAACATACTTTTGTCAAGTCTTCATGTATAGAATGTTCTTTTCCTTTCAACAGTTTTCTCGTTGAAAGTACCTCATTTCCCTTGATAAGGGAAATAAAAGAGACAATTATAGTGTGTGGTTGTTTTTCCAAATGCTTGCCCACACGATAGGCAGCCTCCAAAAACTCTAGAGTACATGGTATGTGGAGATTATTCTCGATAAAGCTAGAAACTACTTGCTTAACATCTTCTCCCTCCTGCTCCTTAATTCAACAGATACACAAATTTTTTTGCTTGCCAGATTGCTCTAAACAATCCACTCGATCCTCAACTTCTGCTATAGCATTCTTATTCTCAGCTACCCCAGCCTCGTGTGAACCGAATTTTTCACATACCTGCATTAGTTTTTTGTTGATGGTGTCTTACCTTCTAAGCTTGTGAATTTGGTATTTATTTTCTCTTCCAGACTTTTAAAAAGTGTTTTGTGCTTTACTGCTTGTAGCAGTGTTTCTAACCATTATCACTTCTACTGTTTGATCGATCCGGACGAGTAATATTAATAGCCAAATATCACTAATCGTGTAACTTGATGAAGTTGTAAATAGGATCAATCGATAGGTCGCACTTTGAATAACTAAGTTGCACAGTTTCACAATTTTTAGTTTAAATTCTCCAGAGTTATTTTAAAAATTTAACAGAGATCAGAAAAATGTGTTCTGCTTGCTACACATTGATCGTACCATTCTAGGCTTTCAGAAAATTTAAAATTCAAGCAAGGGACCTTTGCACATTGCAATTATAGCTTTATACTTAAGTATTCTTTGTTTAAGAATTTTATCCCACTACTCTTTATTTATAACTAATACATAAGTATACTTATACAGGGTGTCCAAAAAGTAACAATACCCATAAATATCTCAAAACCCAATGTTCCTGCTTAAAATAGGGCAGCAGCAGGAGTTGGTCAAATTATAATTGGTGTAAGTTGATTTTAAAAGCCACAGCGACAGGGGTTTGCTGCTCTGCCCTTCTATATCTATTAAAGCCTCATACCACTTTTGTTTATTCAATCTGTGGACCCAAGTGTGCTTGTGCTATGTATACTAAATTACAAAAATGTTTTCATTTATTTAAAATCAAGGAAACTGTGTGTGTGTGTACCCTTTTTTGGGTTTGTTTATTCAATGAGCAAGCAAACTGAGCTACTCTTTTCACTCCAAGCTTGTTGAGTGAGCACATATTGAGCTTGTAAAAATTCTCACATGATCAAATGCATGATGTTAGTTAATATATCTATTGACTTTATTTCTTTGTGAACCAAACAGAAAGTATAAATTGTCTTTCATTTTTGTCTTTCTTCAAACTTCTATAATTAGGCAACCAAATGAAAAAAACAAGATATTTTTATAAAAAAGATAGATATTTGGCAAAATAAAATTAATGGTTACCACGAGGGGTTGTACCTTAGCAGTAGGTGTACAAATTTTTGGCAGTACTGGCAGTATTTAGCAGCACTGGCACTATTGGAGTACTTAGCAGTATGTAGAAATACTAACAATAAATCCCTGTAGTAGGCTCAGCAGTAGGTGTACATATTTTGAGGGGGAGAATAACTCCTTGGATTATTGTTTTAAATCCCTATGCTCCAAAACCTCTGTTATTTTTTGTTTTAAACTCTGAGAGCTTGATGATCAGCTGAGCTTTGCTTAAGCTCCACATGTTCAGCTCCTCAAGTGAATAAATGTATACTGAATCAGTTAAGGTCAATTCAGGCTCAGATCTTATTTTCTATAGGGTTAAACATCTGCACACATTGACATATGTTGAGAGTATAAGTGGATCTTTACGGCCGTTTCAGATAACTGAGCTAAGCCTTGTGGCAATGAGGGAGGTTACCAATTCATGAACCTACCTTTCAACTGAGCAATCAAATCATTTCCATGTTCGATCAAGTTCTTCACATAATAGCCGGAATCGGATTCGTTTAACAACTCCTCTTTATTGGAGGGTATCACAAAATTAAAATGAGCCATTTTTAAACACAATCAACTTTTAAAAACTAAGAAAAATCGCCAAAATATGATGGTTATGTCAAAGTGCCGTTAAAAATGTAAACAACTTGTTTTGAAATTGTTCTTTGGTGGCTGGTTGGTTTAATGGTAGTTCAAACGCACGCATAAGATCGCGTAGCAGATTAGAGTACCTGCATGAGTATGAATTAAATTACATCAGCAACTTTTAACTAAATTAAAAACTTGACTAATTTAATTCAACACTTTTTTTAAAGAAGCCAAAATAGAAAAATCACGTAATGCGACTTGTGCTCTTATTAAAGTTTGCTTTAGGTAGGATATGATTTTTTAAAACCTTGGGTTTATGAAGCACCAGGTTAGTAAGTATATCGATGGATTCGTTTTATGAACAGCTTGATGGATTGAAGACATTAAATACTAGAACTTATTTTCTTTTTTTATATGGGGTGCCAAGCATGTAGTGTAACACCAAGCATGTTATAGGTAGAGGTAATCGAGGGGTAGGGGTAGTAAATACAAACGAAACTCTTCTCTAACCTAGGCGACCTTATTCTAGGTGACCCCCTAAATAAGTAAATATGTTGATGCAAATGGCTGTATATAAAATCTGGTTTAAAATTAAAAAAAAATTGTTCTATCCTACGCTACGGGTGGCTTTCGAAAAATTGCTGAAAACTATTTTATCAAATATCTCAAAAAGTATAATTTTTACAAAAAATTGGTAAATGATTTTTTTTTTGTATTTTTGACATTCTTCAATTTTTTATAGTTACCGATATAATAATAGTGACAATTCGGACACCCTGTATAATTTTAAGTTTGTTACATAATTTTATATAAAAACAAGATATATTTATTTTTTTGAAAAACCACGGGAATGGTCTGTGGGGGATACCAGAAGCCTCCGCTGTGCAAAATTTTGTTAATGAACTGTTTTTAGGATTCTGTTGTTAGGATTCAAGTTCACTCTTAAACTAAAAATTAAGTATCACATCGAAATCAATAGTATGGCTTTATTCCCGCTTAATACTAATTATAGCAAACTCATTCAGGTGGTCTTCGGTCATTTGTGACCTTTCACAATTTTTTTTTTTAGTCTGTTAAAAGTGCGCTTAGCTTCCGCACGACTGCTGAAGCAATTGTATTCATTACTTAAAAATGTTTGGGAAGCTGTTCTTAAACTGTTTTTTATCAGAAATAACAAAATATCTTCGAGTTTCCCGATTTCATCTTTTAATTCGGTCAACAAACAAAACGATTTATATTCATCTATAGTACTATATATTTTCTAGATCTGCTGAACTATAAAATAAAATTATGTCAACCAGACATTTTAAATTGTTTTCTGAATCGTTTATATTAATTAAACAATCGAATTTTCGGAAAACTTAAAAAATCTTGAAAACCCAAGCGTTTCTATAAAATAAGTATCCAGTGTCACATAGAATATATTTATTTTAAAGTCTAGATCTATGCTCGGGTGAGCATGGTATAGCATAAACATTGGTGAGTTCTAATAGAATGTACAGATTTAAATGTAAAAAATCAATTAAGTTTTTGGACTGTTTAGTCCCAACGCTTAAATCCAGCAACCTTTTTTTCTTTTTGAAACAAAAAACATTTCTTTTTTTTTTCTTTTTTGACTTTCCTCAATTAATTTTCAATTTTGTTTGCAATAAATCACAGGATAAACACTTTTCTGTCACTGGCAAAACAAGAAAAACATATTTTTTTTCCATTGCAAAAGAGAAAGACTTCCGATTATCGTTTATTCATTGGTCAGTAATTGTTACATATTGCGGCGCTAGTAACTCACGTTTATTATACATTGCTTACAAATAATATTTATTTGTGGGCGCCTTTAAAATATTTACTGCTTAAAATAAAGGTTTTTTTATACCTTCATCTAAAACATGATTTTAGTAACTAACTAGATAACTAAAGCATGGCTTTTTTGGTTACCGATGTAAAAAAACTTCTTTTTTTGATCACGGGTACAAAAAAAGTTTTCTCTCCGTTTTTTACTACAAATTAAAGACAAATAGCAGAAAATAGTAATATTCAGCAAGTATTTTCGAAAAAATCATTAAAAAATATCGTAAAAATATCAAACTGTCAAAGATTAAAATGTCGCAGCAATGAACGTTACCGAGTAAAAAGGCATATCGCTGTGGCAACAATTGTTATTTCATTTACCAGCCGCCTTGATTTATAGTGTAAAGATGGTGTGTTTTGCGAGAAGTGCTCTTCGTTCGAAATTTTTAAAAGTATTTTCCTGTTTTATTTAATTTTTTTTAAGGTATTAAAAAAAATAGTGTTAACAAGTCGTGGCTAAACTGTGCTTTTTTTTACTCACGTTTTTAAATATCTCGCTGCGCTCGTTATTTAAACCATCGCTTATAAAAAAGCACTATTTTAGCCACCAGTTGTGAAAACTACTATTTTATTATTTTTTTGAAATATTATTGTAATGTTTATTGTTTTATTACATATATATATCTGAGGGCTCCCAAAGGGCGCCAAGACCCAGAGGGCGTGCGGGGGGGGGGGCGAGGAACCCCCTGCCCCCCACGCTATTCCGCTGCAACTGACAACAGCTTTTGGTCATATTTCGAAATATTTCAGTGTATTTCAAAATATTTCAAAGTAGTTCAATGTATTTCAAAGTATTAATTTTAATGTATTTCTAAGTATTTCAAAGCATTTTAAACAAAATTTGTACACCTATTTCAGGAGTGTCCCAACCCTCGATCTCAACTGACAACAGGTTTTGGTCGGATTTCAAAATAATTCAATGTATTTCAAAGTATTATAAATAAAATGTTTACACCTATATTTCATGAGAGTCCCACCCCAAGGAACAATTCGTCAACGTTTTAACGTTGCCAAAGGCGACTTAACGTTGCGTGAAAACGGCGTATAAACGTTCTAGCAACTCGCTTTTGCACCAATTTGGCGGAGATTTTTTGAGTTGTGCTGACTTTGCCTGCGACTAGAGTCGCGAACAACGTTTCTACACCGTCGCCGAAGCGACTACGACTGAAGTGCCCTCTGGATATTATTTTTATTAATATATTTGATTTGAAATCAAGACTTCCATGTCTGCAACCACGAATGGAGTAATTTCCAAACACCATTTATTAATAATTGTAAGCTAGGTAACTTACAGTTAAATTATATAACATTAAAAAGTGGCTTTCTATAAAGTTTCCGATCCACTAAATTTACCAACGAACCTTAGTTTTCTGTCAAAAATGGATATTTTAGCTTTAAAAAATAAGCGGGCCTTCAATCCTTCTTATTTTTTTGCTCAATTATTTTTTTTATTTAAATACTGGAAATTTTAAAAATGCTTTAAACCTATTTTAAACTGTAGCCAGTCTAAAAGAATACTTAAAATTTACTAAAAGTAACTAAAAAATCGTCAAAATCCAGCAAAAAAAACAAGATTTTTTTTAACAAATGGCTTAGCGGCGTAAATCAGAAAAAAGAAAACAGTATGGCGGCAATAATCATTTCTTGGTTTACTGAAAACCTAACGGTTTTGCGACTAAGGGTTCGCAACTGTATTGATTATTTGGCCATAATTTTTTCGTAAAGATACACGTTGAAAGAACGTAAGATAAACGTTGAAAGAACGTAAATTAAATAACTAATAAACGTTGTTAGAGGGTTGCTAAATTTACTTTATTAATAACAACGCTGTGGCGTCGTTTTCTCGCCCATCATAGCGCCCGTTGCACAAATTACTAGTTTTTGTACTTTATGCTACGTTAATTTTAGTGTATTTCTTAGTTATCGTAACTAAAAATTGTTACTTGGGACCCCTCGGAGGTCATATTTAAGGATAGTTTACATATGCAAGTTGTGTACTATTTTATCTACAATAAGGGGGGGGGGGAAGGTGCCCTCGACTCGATGATTAGGCCTTAGTAATTAAGTCTGGTTTTTCTATTTTGATATATTGAGCAGACTCCACCACAGTTTACTGTGATATTTTTTTTTGAGTTTGAAAAACAAAAAGTAACTGAAAACAAAAACAAAAATAAAAAACCTACATCAAGAACAATTTTTTTTTTTTTGATTTTGCTTTTTTAAATTTTCATAATTTTTTAAAGACCACATGGCATTTTTAGAAATACATGAAAAACTAAAAATGATGTAAAACCTAAACTTATTAATAATTTGAAAAAATAACCAAAATTTTGTTAGTGCCCCCCCCCCCGAGAAGATGCTCTGGAAAAAGGAAATATCAGTAATTGTAGTATATTAAATTAACCAAAAGTAAACAAAAAACAACTATAAATAAGAAAATCACTGAAACTTTAATCTGGACCTTGCATGGTTCGGTAAGAAGGGCAGGAACCGAGCAGGAGCAAATAAAATCGCGTGTTTGAACTACGCCATGTATAATTTGAACATTCTATATTTGTTGGCAATTTAGATAATTCCCCTTCAAATTGAAGCCAATTTTGCAAAAATGTTACATCCGCTCTTACCCAACTAAGGTCCACATATATACAGGCAGTCCGAAAAGTAACGATAACCAATACCCATACTTAGATGGTTTACAACTTCCTTACTTACCTAGGCACTTTCTAAAACTTTATTGTTTCCCAAGGTAGGTACTGGAGTCTTTAGTCATTGTATGAACAGCAGGAAGCAATATTTGAAATATACAGTGTGTCCCAAAAGTCTGGATTAATGGATTTTTTGGGAGACCCGTTTTTTTTTCAAAAAAAACTTATATAGGATCATTGTAGGTAAAAAAAGCGGTTTCAAAAAATGTATACACTTTATACAGGGTGTCCGAAAATAACCAAACACTTTGAGTCTATATTTTATCTTCTCCAAGATAATCAAGTTTAAATTTGTGTGGAAGAGATAGGAAAATAAGTTGTTTGAAGGTGGTAGACAATATTTGACTTAAGAGTAAACTAGAGTTTCGAACTTCCATTGTCTTTATTTTTACTTTTTCACAACGTTTCGAATGCTTATGTATCTGCAATCGTCATCAGGGGAATACTAACAAAAAACTAACACTGCCTAATCTTATATACAAGCATGTGTTCAGTGAACCGTAGAACTGACCTGTGTTCAGTGAACCATAAAGTTTACACTTGGTTGGCTACGCCCTTTCACAGTAGAAATCTGTTACCTCCGAAAAGTGTGGGTTTTCAAATATGCTTGATGGTGATTCTTGTTTGAGAAAATACATTCTGGTTCCTCAGGAGGAATGCTGTTTCCTTGAATTTTTGCTTGTATAGGTTTTCCTTCTTGGCGACGATCTTTGCGTCTTTCCATTCCATATGATGTTGATTTTACTATTTAGTTGTGTCCCCTGGTCGAGTTTTGCGTTTGTGTTCGGTGAGTCGAACTTCCATAGGTCGCACGGTGGTGAGGTCATATGAGAAAATGCGGTCAAAATATAGAAACTATTAATTTTTTTTTAAATCCAGAGATCTAATGTAAAATAAGTTGGCTAGAGAGCTTTTAAAGAAAGAATAAGTAAACATTAGCTAATTTAACAGAAACTAAGAAAATATTGCATTTTTTAGGTAAGTAACGAAAGCCTTAATTTTCTCCTTTATAATTGAAGATATATTTAAAGTGTGTTTAACCTTAAAAATTAATATTATTATTATATTAATGTTATTAAACTTTATTATTTTAGGTTTTCTGTACTAATTAAAAAAAATATATTTGTATATGTAGGGTGTCCCACGAAGAAAATCAACACGATCGATTTTTCAAAAAGTGGGATATAGAAAATTTTGAAAATTTGGCAGTATACCAATGTCGATGGAGGCAACTCGGCTAGAATATTTTCAAGATGTCCAAATTTCCGGTTATATCGGAAGTGGATATCTACTCTCTTATTTTAAATTGGACAATAATGACACAATATATTATTTAGTTTTTAGATTCTAAGATTTCTAGACATATTTTATGTGTATACCTAACTTTAGCCGTTTTTGAGATAAAAACCATAATTGAAAATCTGCATGTTACCCAATATTTTCAATTAGTATAGTGGGAAAACAGTTAAAGATAGAAAATGAAATAATTTATAGGGTGTCATATTTAAAATAAGAAAATACTTCAGCCGAGTTGCCCCCATCGACACTGGTATACTGCAAAGTTTTCAAAATTTTCCATTGTCCACTTTTTGAGAAATCGACCGTGTCGATTCGTCGTGGAACACCCTGTATATTTTAGTGAAAATAACATATTTACTTGAATCAATTTAATAATAATAAAGTAACTAGATAAATACAAAAGAATAAACTGCATCAAAAGACTTAACATTTCTATAAAGCTACCAGTTGAATAGCTACCTCGTCCAGTTCGGAACTAACATTTTTCTTCCATTTTTTCCTTAAACTAGTCAAATAAGGATCAGAAGAAATCAGCAGTCAATGAAGAATATCTTTCTTAGTAGCAGATCTTGAACATTTGCGTGAATATAGTTGTCGAAATCTTTTGAAGTCTTTATTTCTAGACTCAGATGCCTCCTCACAAAACAAGTGAACATAATCTGACGCATCATCAAGAAGCACGGTCTACTTTAAAAATTTATATCATTTGAATAGGCAAACTTGGGCAGATACAAGTAATTAATTATGAAAGACGGTGAGTTATAGTTTATTTTTAGTGCAAAATCTAATCTTCGGAAAACTTCGCAGATTATTTATTTTTTTGCAGAAAGTGAAACATTTCATTTAAAAAAAATAATGTGTATCATAGTAGCTAATTTACTTTAAAGAACTAAAAGAAAGATATTTTGGAAAACCAAATATTATCGATTAAATTCAAAAAACATGATATAATTTTCAAAAAAGAACTTTAGGGATAAATTCCAAAACAGCCATTGGGGAAAATTACTTCCACTTCATGGAGGTTTTTTAATTTTATTAAAATATTTACTTGCCTTGCAAAAACTTCTGATGTTGAAATGAATTTTTTGCAGTGGTCATTTTTTTATGGTATTAGTTATATGATATTTATTATGTTAGATGTGGTTACAAAATAATGGCATGAAATATTTTATATATTTTTTATTTTTATTTGAAGCAATTTTGGTCGCATGATCTCATATGACCTTACCACCGTGGGTCGGCTGGTTTCTCCCACGGTCCCTAGAATAGATACGGTCTAGTAATTTTGCCCCAATCTTCGACCCGATGACGACACAAAGATAGCAACTGATTTTTGTCCGCCCATGTAAAAATTGTATGAAGGCTTGACAAATTAAATGAACTTTTCAGATTTTTTCTTTTTTTTTTTGTTTAAATGATTGATGCAAGACCTATTTTTTGCTTGTATCTTTTATTATAACTTTTTTTTATTTTTGGCCTGCATTCATTGATCTTTCTTTGGAGTTAATTCGTGCTCGTAGTTCAGAAGTTAGGTTATGTAGTTGTTATTTTTCCTATTTTGGAAGCTATTTTACTTTGTACTTGATCTTTGCCAGGCTTTTTGGGAGAGTTATTATTTTGTTATTTAGAAGGAAATAATTGTTGTGCATACTATATGCAATAAATCTGATTGCAAATTTAAAACTTTAAGGTGCTTTTTTCATTATTGAATGATGAGCCTTTTTACTAAAAAACGCATAAGTGCAGCTACCTATGACGAAAATAATGTGAGTAATATAACAGGGTATTTAATTAGGGCCAGAAGAAATTATGAACAAATAAAATTTTTATTACAAAAATTTATGCAAAAATAATATAACCCCCAATGTCACCCATCAAAAAAATCAATAAAGAAAGCAGGCTGATATCTTTGTCGTCATCAGGTGGCCGGAGCAAAGAAATTACTAGACCGTGTTTATTCTAGAGACCGTCACCCCACATTCGCATGGTACCTAGTAGATGCAGTTCTTGGTGTCGTGGCGTTGTGGTTTAGTTTTTGTCAATTGACTTCTTATTGTTGTGGTCGTTTTGAAGACAGTCCGAAGATGGTATTGGTTGCCTATTCTTCTTATCTTTTCTGAGATTCCTTTGACATATGTAATTTAAGTGCCGCCTTTGTTTCAGTATTTACGTTTGTAGGCTTTGGTGTTGGTGTGGTCTGAAGAGTTTTATTGGATCGGATCGAATTTATGACTTTTCTTTATTTAAACCTTCTTCTGTATTGCAGGTGTAGGTGGCTCGATCTATAGAGATTTTGCTATTCCCAGTTTGGTTGATGTGGAGTGGTTTGATTTGAAATCAATCAATTGCTGGGAAAATCAACATCATATGGAATGAAAAGAGGCAAAGATCGTCGCCAAGGAGGAAAACCTATTCAAGCGAAAATTCAAAGAAACAGCATTCATCCTGACGAACCAGATTGTATTTTCTCAAACAAGCATCACCATCAAGGATATTTGGAAACCCACACTTGGGTCATCATTTTGTGTACAGGGTGACCGTTTATAAACTTCCACTTGGAAAAACTTTTTGTTATTTGTCACAAGAGGATAAATCAAACAGTGAATGACTTAGGAAATTAAGTAGATTTCTGTAACATTTTCACTTTTTTTCCTTAATTAGACTCTACATGCGGAGTGGCTATGAGGTTTATCTGTTTTTTTAATTGAATACCCTGTATATTTTATAACATATATATCATATGTAGGGTTTATCTTTGGCCGTTTTCAAGTAAAATCAAAAATAATTTGCGATAAGGACGAGGAAAAATAATTTAGGTGGTTCGTTGTTCAACACATTACTCTTATGGTAAGGTTTTTGTGAATTTGCTCAATGACCATTCAAGACAATGGTAGCATATGGTATATTATTAGAATCACAAAAAAAAATCTATCGAAATTTTGTGGGGGTGACCCATTCAAAAAAGAACCTCATGGCCATCCTGCGTGTAACGGTTGGTTTAAAAAAAAAAGTTGAAACTGTGATTTAGAAATCTACATAATTTCATGAGTAATTCACTTTTTTATCTTTTTGTAACAAATAATAAAAAAGTTTTCCCAGGTGGAACTTTATAAACAGTCACCCTGTACACCAAAAGGCATTTTTTACGAGATTTTGCCTCTAAATGCGCCCGAAATGTCTCGAAATAATACTTCAAATTGCCACCCTCGGAGGTAACAGATTTCAACTGTGAAAGGGCGGAGCCAACCAAATGTAAACTTCATGGTTCACTGAACACAGGTCACTTCTATGGTTCACTGAACACACGCTAGTTATAAGATTAGGTAGCCTTAGTTTTTTTTAATTATTCACCTAATGCCGATTTCAGATACATAAGCATTCGAAACGTTGTGAAAAAGTAAAAATAAAGACAATGGAAGTTCGAAACTAGTTTACTCTCAGGAAAATAAGTGTTTCGATTGCCCTATCTCTTCCATACAAATTTAAACTTGAATATCTTGAAGAATATAATAGATAGACCCATAGTGTTTGATATTTTTGAAAAGCTTATTTTTTAAGGAGTCAGAAAATGAAATAATATACAGGAGGTCGAATTTAAAAAAGATAAGTTTATGGCATATTTTTTTTGCCTATAATGATCCTACATAAGTTTTTTAAAAAAAACCCATAGTTCTGTAAACTACTGTATATGATTTGAAATATGAATTTATAATTCAAGCCGTTCATTTAAAACCTGCCATCTCCCTATGTTTCTTAATTGTTAAAACTGCTAACTCCATTTTCAGGTGAAAAAATACAAAACTTGGGGAAGGAGTAATTAAAATCTCTATAGATAATTATCGATTGTATATTAGAATATGTACCACTGTAAGTTTTACCTTATATATTTTCTGTTTTTTTTTGTTTGTTAATTATTTTATTTTTATTTATTTATTTACTTTTTCAAAATATTATAAACATTCAAAGAAAATGTTTTGGCTCTCCTGAAAACTTCCATGTGAGTTAGCAGGTTAACTCTCATTTAGCCGACAAAATTCCATTTAAAATTTTTTTAAATTATGCTCTCATAAAAAAAAAACATTTGTTTATAAACATGATAGGGTTCATGCACATTATTTAGTAACAGCAGATTTGGAAATTTCTCAAAAAAATAATCGATCCGTGTTTTTCCCCTTTGATGAAAAAACAATATACTATACTACATTTTCTTAATTGTGATCCATGGTTAGTTACATGCCGACTTGGTCATGCTTTGTACTTCGCCTTACTTTTTCTTCTGGCCGCGTATTCGAGTCATTAGGGTCCCTATAAAAAACCCGAATCCAAATTAGGTAGTAACATAATTTGTCAGAATTTAAAAGAAAAGAAAATAATTGGTCCGAAAGAAATTGTCTTTCTAGAAAATATATGCATAGAATTAAATTTAAACGAAACATATTTTTATAGAAACACAAAATGTCACAAAATATTTTTAACGAAAATAATTTAATAGAAACATAATAATGCGGAACCACAAAATTCAAGAACCCCATCTGTGCGAAAATAATTTGAACCGATAGACACGAATTTAATTGCTAAGTAAGTTAGACATCCAGAAACTGTGGAGTTAAATAAAATCGTTTAATAAAAAAAATCCTTGTGTCATATAGAGATTTGACGCATGCCCAATAACAATTCGGATGGATTGTGGTTCTGCTCATTTAAGGTCCGGGCTTATTATTTTCTATAAGTTTGTGGTTCGGGTGTTTTTCATTTCTAGAAAATTATTTTCGATACTTTTGTAATTTTGATATTTAAGGCTCGGGAAAATTATAATCGGTTAAATTATGTTCGTGTCTTTTAGGGATCGAGTAAATTAAAATTCTATAAAATTATATTCGTATCCATTATTTTCTTGGTGTTGTACTTTCGTTCATATTTCGTTTCGGACGTCTTATTTTCTGTTCATTTGTGTTTCGGTTTTTGTAAATTTGGCTTTTTTGTCGGTATTTTACCTGAAAAAACTCTATTGGGCAGTGTGACATCGCAATGCCCAACAGAAGTTTTTTAAGGGCCTTAAGTTTGAAGCAAACAAAAGAGTAAAGTTGTGAAAAAAATTGTTGTAGGAAACTTTTTAGCAATTTAAGGGAACCAAAACATAACACAGAAAAAAAACAATTTTTTTTTTGATACATGAAACCCATTTGTGTACTTGACAAGTACTTAGGATGTATACTACCAGTAACAACTCAATTATTTATGGTGATTAGGTAGGTATATTTTTTACAAAGGCAATATAGCGCTTTCGTACTATCACGACATGCCTAACTGCGGTTCATCCTGTTACCCCACCCCCTTCTGTGTTCATCTCTCCATTCGTCCCTTTCTCTCATTGATTCGACGTAGTCTTCGTTATCTTGTTCTTCAATTCTTTCTCTTTCTTCGTCTTCTTGATCTTGGTCGTTGGCCTGCAAGGTTTAAAAATATACAGCAGGTGGTAGAAGACGTTAAAATAATATACAAGTTTATGTAACTCTTTGTTTAAAACACCTTTGCTTTTAAAAAAATGGGAAAAAAATACCTTTTGATAAAGTAAAATATTGGTTTAATTAGTCGCAATTTCATATTCCTCTCGAGCTTCAAGCTCTTTGCAGAATTATAGCAAAAAAACTAGACTTCTGATAAAGGAGTTTACTAGGTGTAAAAAGTATAATATTAAAAAAAGATAAATGTAAAAAAAAAATATCAAAAATCGTAGTGTTCCCAAAAGAAAAAAAAGTAGCCAATGTTTCGACACCATCCGTGTCATTACCTGCGAAAAAACCGAGTACCGAAACGTGATAAATTGAAAAACATTTCAAAATAGATTGCAAAATATGCAATTTGACAAAAACTAATAATCTGGCCTTGATAATGAAAGAAAATTAATTAGATGATTTTAGAAGAAAAAAAAATAGAGCCTTAGTCGTTCATAAAAACTTTCCTAACATTAGACATTGAGAGATTCCTAGATCAAGTGAGCTAATAAGCTCGTTAATAGTAAGTTTAGAAATACTATATTAAAAGCAATGAACTTGCACAAAAGCTGAAACCCTGTTTAATTTTTAGATAATGGGTCGTTCCCATACAAAACTATTACGTTTTTTTGGATTATACATGAACATATATTATAAGTCAAAGAAAATCACTGTTTTCTCCAAAAAACTTAGGTTTTCTATGTGAAAAAAAATGTTTTTAACTATCGATTCTGTGGCCAGCAATTTCCAAAACGAATGGACGTGGATGCACAATGAATGCCAGTGACGTCATCAGACGCTTGGTCGATTGTAAAATACAATATTTTACTTGGTACTGATGGTTCTTCTTCAGTGTTTTTGCGAATTTGTACATAATTTTTATTTATTTCATAACTTTGTGTTTATTTTGAAACAATTTTTTACATAGATACAATTGTGAGTTGTTTTCAAATGTGTTTGTGTACCTAAAAACTTTTATATTTGGTAAGTTTTTACTGCTGATTTAATTTGTAAACTTTACGTTGGCTTTTGAGTCCGCGGACACCGTGCACGGTTGGCGTTATAAAACAAACTTATGGGTTGATGCACTATTTTGTATGTTATATTAGAGACATAAAGCTATTTGTAACTCATCGCGGTATACGTATCCGCATCTAGCGAGAACCAAGCACATTGATTGGTCAGAAACTTGTAGCACGTTCGAAAAGAGCAGATATATGCTAATTTAAGGTGTTTCTGAACGCAATAGGTGCTGAGATACGATACGTGTGCAATAACGATACGTGATACCTAACGCATCTCAACACTTATCGCGTTCAAGAACACCTTAGATTACCATATATCTGCTCTTTTCGAACGTGGTACAAGTTTCTGACCAATTAATGTGCTTGGTTCTCGTTAGATGCGGATACATATACCGCGATGAGTTACAAATAGCTTTATGTCTCTATTATCTTAAGTTACATTACAAATGCTATAATCTTGAGTTCTTAAACTAAACCATTGTATAAATTATACAATGACTAAACTAAAGTTAGGAATAGGTGTAAGGCCATTACCCAACTACTTTCCTTTTAAAGTTGGTTGCCTGAAAAAATTTTTTGAACCTTGTTGGAGAAGTCCTAATAAGTATATGTAGAAGTCCAACTTTTAAAAAGTTTTTCTACAAAAGCAAGAGGTTTTCAGATTAAAATAAAAAATATATATAGGATAACTCTCTCGAACGTACATAATTCCGCTGCTTCTCAAAAATGTGAGAAAACCCCAATGTGGAATATTTAAAAAAGCGTCTACTCTCATAAAAAAGACTAGGTACCAAACCCTAAAAACGAGTGTATGCTCCTCAGATAATATGGTCGAATGTCAATAACATCATCCTAAAATGATCATTACTAAGTATAAGTGCTTACCGGTACCCCCGCTAAAGCAGCTTCCTGCAAACTCAATTGTCCCGATGCCTGAGATTTCGGTTTGTTTGGATCTGGAAACACTCCATCAGCCACTCGTTTGTCATAAAATTCTTGAACTGTCATTATGGGAAGAGCTGGGTAACCAGCACCATAAACCTGCAAAAATATTTTATTAACAGCGTTTTCGATCTACACCAGAGCAGTGACGTCACAAGTCTGTCCGGGAGTGATCTGAGGACGAGTCCGAATCCGAATACGCGCACTCGACTTGCGATCGTAAATCGAACGCATTTACGCATTTAGTTTGTTTTTTTTTACCAAAAGTTGTCAAAAATTCAAATTTTAAATAAATTTTGAACATTATGTATTTTAACTTTCATAAAAACATTAAAAAAAAGTAATGACAGCCCTTTCCCCACTCCTCACAACAATAAAATAACTATTTCATTGGTCAGAAAAAATTACATTTTTTAGATAGTCTTTAATTTTAGAGCCAATAGTCCAATTTCGAAAAAAAAAATGACAATTCTTAATAATTCAAGGAGGTGGATAATTTTAAAAAATAACAATTTTTACGCACCTAGTGAATTTTTTATGTGCGCCTCTGGCAAATTTTTTTGTCAGTAGCACACACAAAACAGTTTTATAGGGGTGAATAATTTCTACTTTTTAAATTAACAACAATGATAATTAATCCAACAGTGCAATTTTTTATTCAAGAAATTTAAAAATAAAAACGAAATTTATTTTTAAGTCAAGACTACTTTTGAATCTCAATAGTACAGAAGTTAAATGCATATACTGTTGGTTGTTTGTTGTTAAAAACTGTCTAACTTACAAAACTAAAATTTACTTAAAAATATTCGTTTTAAATTCGATAAAATATTTTTTGGCTTTGCATTAATGTTTAATTTTTTTAGTAGTTCGGGAGTGAAAAGTCAAAAATTTATAAATATTTTTAAATATCTTAAAAACCGTTTGACCCACATATGATTGAGTTACCGAATAATGTTGGTAATGTAATTCTCTAAAATGATTTCCTTAGTCACCTTGTTTAAGTTTTTATTAGTTTAGGAGTTAAACCCAAAAAAAACTAAATTTTTTCCAAGATGGCGGATGGTGTATAAGTTTTGTTATTTTTTTTGTAAGTGTTTGATTAACTACCGTGAATGTGTAAAGAAAAAAAATTATACTACTTTTTTTTAGAACACTGGAAAATAACCAACATTTTTGGCGGCCATCTTGAAAAAAAATCATTTCCGGGGTTCAAAATCTGGTAAAGCTTTGAAATATTGTAAAATAACCAATTCGTCTAAAAAAACTTAATATTTTTTTTTAGTTTTCATTTTTCTGGGGTCAGTTAGTACGTCGATGGGTCAAACCTTGTTTTGCAATCAATCGACTAATCTTCCCATTTTACACAAAATGTAAAAACTTTTAAAAATATATTTTAGAGTTATACGCAAAATATTGCAAAAGATTTTAATAGGGCATGTAATAGAAATGCCCAATAAACAAGGTTAAAAAAAAATGATTGGAATATAGCGGAATGTGTGACTTTTCGTTCCTCCATAAAAAGTATATTATAACTAAATGTCGATTAACTGGTAACGACATAGTAGGAACTTTTTAACTTATACTAAAAATAATTAACTTACCGTATTCGTAATTGGACATAACTCTTAAATTATTTTATTTTCGCCCTTAAAAATATAATAAAATAAATCACATAACACCAAAACAATTTATTTAACGCTTTTTGACAGCCGTCTATTGACAGATTGCGGGGGATAAGTTTACTGGATTTTGGCTCAGTTATTTTGGCATTTTAATAAAATTTAATTTGGAATTTTTGCCACGAATTCCTTGCCCCTCTGTGGGCCCTCTAAGGGGTTCATGGTGCTTAGTAGTGTAATTAAACACAAGGCTTTACTTTACCACTTTGTCTTTATATTCGTGCCACTTTTTTCACAAAACTCATCATTTTTGGTCTTTTTTGAGGCACATTAGAGACGTAATGTTCATAATCTCGAATGGGGGCAAGAAAAAGCGGTCCGCCAGAGATTTGGGGCACAAATCGAACACACAGAGATTTTTTGAATTAATCTCGGATCGTTCGTGGGCGGTTTTTGAGCGTAGATCGAAAACGCTATTAGTAGAGTCCGATTATTAAGTAAATGGGCCACGAGAAGCACGGACGATGCGCGGCGTCGCTTGTTGTCTCTATTTGAGGCAGGGCCGAACACTGGCAGGGGCGTACGTATCGTCACTGCCATTTAAAATAAATGAATAAGTTGAAGAATTATAAAATCATAAAAAAATATTATTTGCAAGACGTTATTTTGAATTTGATTAGTTGATGGGTTGTTGAGTTCTTCTCACATCGATGGTTCTTCTATACATTTCAATACTCAAATGTTTAATTTTTGACCTTTCCTCCTTTTTGCAGAAAAATAGTTGTACTTATTTAAGAGGATGCCGTACAGGTGTAAAACGCGGAATAAAACTGAGCCGTTCCTATCAGCAATCAAAAAATGCTTCAAATAAATTTTGTAGAAAATTATTTAACATTTATTGGAATCATTAATTTTTTTACATTTCAAGTTTTAAGAAAAAATTTCGCTATTTCACATTTTTTTAAAAATCAGGGACTTTCTCAAATAAGTTGAAAATGGACATTCCCCCCTTTTCCCGTGTACCCTTCATGTATTAATTAATATTTAAATTTACTTTTTTTTTGAATGGATGGTAAACTAACTTTATGCGCATGGGCATTATTTATGTATAATGTTACTGTTAAAAATAATAATAAATTGACAAGGGGTGCTTTATTTAAAAGAGATATTTATTTATAAAAAAATAAAATCAATAAAATGCTTTGGAAAATTAAGCGCAATAAACAGATTAGAACGTCTACGCCTATAAATCCATACGGCAAACCAATCGCGACACGAAAATGGGTTTCTACGCACGTTCCTTAGATGGCCCATTTACTTTTTAACCAGACGTTAATAGTTGACAGACACTCTGTAAAGGGTCCGATATATTTTTTAGGTTAACAAGAAAAATCTTAAGCTACCAAGCACGCAAGCGGTTGCAAAAACGATCTATTTTTTGCAGCCGGGCAGTATTACTACAGGACACTATTTTGACACCGTTGACATATACGCGTTCGCCGCATTTACGTGTTAGTGTCTACCTATGGGTATACCTGAGCAGGACCATATTTTTCAAGTGTCATCATTTTAATTTCGAAAACACTGAACTTATAAAATATCAAGCAAATTCTATCATTTTCCGGCGAATTTTAATTACAATTTCAAAATTTTTTGTCTCTAGCACTTCCCGTTAGGGCTATATAACTGAACTCGTTTTACAACCATTTTGCACAAGCCAACAACTTGAATCCGCCAATTGGCATTTTTGACCAATCATTTTCAGTGTCTTGTCAATCTGTCTATATGCACCATTCTACACTCTAATTAGGATTAGCTAATCGAAATTAATTTGCTAATCACGGTTAAACAATCATACCTATGAACGCATGTTTTTTTTTATCAATAATTACCTAACAATTGAAATTAAGAAAAAGAGCTTTGAACGCAGCGTTTTTTTGGTTTTTTATGTGGTTTCCATTTAACCATTGGTGACATCGACTGATGTCAAAATTTCTAGCGTCTATATTTTATTTTCTTTATTGAATTTTTTGTAAAGTGCAGTATTTGCAAATTAGGCCCTAAAAATCTTCAAAGAGAAACAGGAGATTGATACAGATTATCCCGGTGCAACTGATTTTCAGATCTTGAACATTATAATATTTTTTTACTTTTAGAGTTTTAGGTCAGTCTCAAGTAATAAATAAATAACGTGTACTTAGAATGAAAGAAAGTCGAGCACAGTTGACCCCAAAACAAAGTAAAAATTGAAACTTACTTTTTTATTTTGTGGCTTACCACTAGTTGCAATTTGCTTTTTAAAATACCAAATAAATTTTCTTATTTAATAATAGTTTTCACAGTTATTTTATTTAAAGTTTTTAAAAAAGTAAATAAGACATCTATACTGGTGCATCAAATCCTGATGCTTGAGCCACTACAGGTACTCTTTCTGTTTTCGTTGCAAAGTTCAGTATGTCGGCCCATTTTATAGAGTAGCTCCTCGTCTATGGTGTGTGAGTCCCATATATTAGCTGCCTCAACCTGCCGTATACCATCACACTCTTCTATTAGGTGCTGCGCTAACGATTCTTCTGCCCACCCGCAGGCTGGACATACAGATCCTTTAATATGTGCCAAGTATTTATTTGATCATTATATTTTTCAATTTTTTCTTCATAAAACACAATCGAAAAACTTCAAAAATGACAAAAAGGGTCAAACATGACATAAACATCACGAAGATAACCTCACTTGTTAGCTAACCGCGGTTATCTTGCCCTAAATTCTAGGTCATCGGGCAATTAAAGTTAATTGCTTGGGTCACAACAAAAATGTTAGTTAACCGCGGCTAAAGTGTCAATCAGAATTTTTTTTTGTTTAAATTGTCGGGCGTCGTCGTAGGGCGTTCAGATTTAATGAAAATATTCCCACTTACGATTTGTTCGTGCGTGCCCGCTCACACATCACATGAATGTCATAATTTCATATTGGCATCATGTGACGCGTGAGTGAGCACTCACGAAAAAGTCGTAGTGTTACACCCTGCTTTAGGAGGTGGTTGTAAATCGCTCGACTTGCGCAGGAGGTTTATAAACAGTGAAACCCAACTAAAATCCAACCTTTTGAATCATTTTAATTTTGAAAATATTGGATTAGAATAAAAAGACGCCCGCAAATCCATAGAACTGGAGAAAAAGAAAAATTTTGGTTTGGAAGCCAGCGAAAATTGTTATTTAGGTATATTGTTTACAAGATTGGTGAGCAAAAATAACGGAAGCAGAGGCTTTTTCTATAAATAAAACTGTTCTTTTCTTAGAAGTTTTACACACCCCTGTTCGTCTTTTAACAGGTAAGATGAAAACTAAAATAAATTATTAAAGTTATTTTGTTATCCGTTCACCCAGTTTGTTCACATTAATCCAACGTTCGGCGACTTAATGTGAACGGGTACCCCTGGCTGCCCTCAATTTAGTACAGTATTCGTTCCCTTTCATCTTAATAAAAATATCCTACTATTATATTAATATTCAAGCCCTAATACAAAAATACCTAATTTTTACAAATAGGCCAAGCGATGGGGCGGTTTCTATTTGCAAAAGGTTGGAAAGAAATGAAATTTTGTGGGATGGTAGAGATAGGTCCCCTAATAGTACATCTAAGTTGGCGACCTCGGGGGGGTTGCCGCTCGAGTGGGGGGGGGGGGATGAAAACTCTATATGCTATAAAAAAAAAAGTTCTAATAAAATAAGTAGAGAACAAAATTGTGGACAACTTTGGTTCCATCCATTTTTTCGCTCCGACCAATAGATTGCACTCTACGGTGCACCAAAGTTGGAGGGTAGTGTACAATTTAAAAAAAAAATCAGAGTTTAATCGCGAATTAAGACAAAGGTGACTACCAAAGTATTTTGTTGTACATTTTGTGTGACACCACATAAGCGTTGTTCAATCAAGGCAAGATTCGAGTCTTTAAAACTTTGGAAAAAAATCCTACAATAACAGGGCCGATTTAGGTATTTGATGACCCCAATTCAGAACTAACGAAAGTCGTTGCCGCTGGCGAACTGTTTGTGCTGAGGCAGTATGGCGCAGACAGCAAACATCTCACGTCAGATTCTCTGCGGTATACAAACTTTGTACGAGCCGCCTCCAAAAATGCCTTTAATCTTGCGTCACTGCCAACAACATCCGATGCGTGCCATCATCAGTCCTTACGAACCTACTGTCAAGCCCAGTGCTGGCGGGAAGTTCACAAACCTCCAGAAGATTATGGATGGCGAAAAACCACAACAGGACTAGACGCAATGCTCATCTTAAAGGAACCAGCTCCAGAGGTTCTGCTTAAGAGTATCTCCTGTAGATGTCAGAAAGGTTGTGGTAAAGCAGGATTGAAATGTTCGGATTTGTGTTTGCACTGCACTGGGACGTCCTGCAAAAACATTGTTGACCACATTGTGGTGGACGAAGACAATGCAGAAAATGCCGAAAACGTTTCTGATCCAATACAAGATGATGAGGACCACGCCGAGCTTGCCGAATTGATGTCTGACTGATAATAAAGAAGGTGACTCAGCTTAATGTCATAACGACAAAGTAAAACCCAGATATCGACCGTGGAATAGGCCTCTTGGGGATACCACATTTAAAAAAAACCCGCCGATCACCTTTACCTCAAGGGTGGTGTGGAAACGAGTTAAAAATTATTTTTTCTTGTATCATGTTTGCAATAAAATAAAAAAGTTATTGTAAGTCAAGAATAATAAGAAAATATTGACCATAGACCATGATAAATAAAAAAGGTCCATATCGAAGTATATAAGGGCGCACTTCAAAAAATCATATCTTTTATAATATAAGGTCCAATGTTACGAGTCAAGCATCCGCGTACTTGTAAAACCTTACTCTTATAGAAAAAAAATATACCAGAATATTTTGGTAGCCATCTTTGTCTTAATTCGCGATTAAACTATGATTTTGTTAAAAATTGCAAACTACCTTGGCGGGCCGTAGAGCGCAATCTATTGGTCGGAGCGAAAAAATCGATGGATCCAAAGTTGTGCACAATTTTGTTCTCTACTTATTTTATTTGATCTTTTTTTATAGCAAATAACCCAACGGTGCTATTTTTCTCCAAGCGCTGCAAAACAGTTTTCATCCCCCCACCCCTCGAGCGGCAACCCCCCGAGGTCGCAAACTTAGATGTACTATTAGGGGACCTATCTCTACCAACCCACAAAATTTCATTTCTTTCCGAACTTTTGTGATTTTCACAAGAGTTGTACAACTGTCAATTGGGATGTTATTGAAAAAGCCCGAGAGCCTACTTCGACTTTTCATAGAGTTTTATTAGATCACTTTAGGCGTGTAATGTATTTGATGAGATGGATCAAACCTAAACGAACTAATACTAAACACTGGCGATCATTAGGGTTAAAATTATCTTCTAGTAATTTACGCTGTCTAAATTATCTTAAAAAGATCTTTAAAACAGATTGGTTCTTAGTTTATTGTCACAGATATCGGAGCATGCATAAAAAGCTAATAGTAGCAGCAAAAAAAAGATACTACAAGGATAGTATTGAAAAATCAAGAAGTAAACAGAAAGAGAGTTGGACTATTATTAACGATCTTCGCAATAAAACTTAAATAAATTTTACTGTACCATAGCAAGTGCTTTAACCCAAGATCTTCCTTCTGATCAGGATCCACTAATTTATTTGTCTGATATTTCAGTTTGTAGTTCCTTTCATTTTAACCCTGTTGTGCCCTGGGAGCTTATTGGAGTACTTAATGAAATAAAGAATAAAAAATTTTGTGGGGAGGATGAAATTTCTGTTGAGGTTCTGATTAGGCTACCTGATAGCGCTCTTATGGCATTGCGTACTTCTATAAATGACTCTTTTAACAAAGGTTATTTTCGCCCATGTTTAAAATCATCCATTGTTATTTCCCTTCTTCCAACTCTCTCAAAAGTTATAGAAAAAATAGCTAAGAAAAGAATGTGGAATTACCTTACCAAGTTTGGACTAATTACTTCCAAACTATATGGTTATCAAGTATCCAAAGGCACACATGATGCTATATTTAATATTCTGGACAGTGTTTATTCCAAGCTTAATAAGGGTGAAGGTGTTGCGGAAGTATTCTGTGACCTATCTAAGGCATTTGACTGTGTAGATCACAGAATACTGCTAAGAAAGCTTAAACGGTATGGTTTTCGGGGATCGGTATTGGCATGGTTTAGATGATATTTGAGTGATTGTAGTCAATCAGTTGTATATTCTGAACTTTGCTCTGCATCCTTAAATGTCAATTGTGGTGTACCTCAGGGGTCCGTTTTAGGACCACTGCTGTTTTTAATTTACATTAATGATCTCGTTAAATTTAACATATCTGGATTGTTTACCTTATTTGCAGATGACACTTCAGTCATATGGCACCATAAAAACATAAATATTCTGGACATGATTATATCTCAAGATCTTTTAAAAATAAAAAACTGGTGCAACGCCAACCAACACTGTAACTGTGATTTACGGGACTTAAATTTGGGTGATGATCCTTTGCAGAATCAGACAGTAAGCAGATTTTTAGGAGTTCACGTCGACAATAAATTGAGGTTCGAGGAACATATTTTTAAGCTAAGAAAAAAACTTTCTTCTGGGTGTTTTGCCGTCAGGTGTGTAAGAGCCGATCTGGGCGAGGATATTGCAATAATGGCATTCTTCCCATTTTTTCAGTCTCACTTAATGAATATGGAATTCCATTCTGGGGTACACCTAACCAGTCTCTTCTTAAAGTGCTTTTCATTCTTCAAAAGAAAGCAGTACGGTTCATAGCGAATATTCACCAGAGGGAATCTTGCAGGCCTTATTTTATCTTAGTAGTAGTAGCAGAATAAGGGGGGGGGCTCCCGGCCCGGCGACTAGGTTCTACGCGAGCCCGTTTCGCCATCCCCCAGGGCTTCCCCCTCACGCTCCCACTCCACCATGGTCGAACCGTCCGTCCTTTGGATAAAGGTCAGGATATCCGACCATTTCAGCGTCGGAAGGTGTTCCGGCTCGAACACTTCCTCTCCGAAGATTCCCTCTCTGATTCCTCTGTAGGCCGGACACCTTGCAAGATAGTGGTGTGAGGATTCATCTTATCATTTTATCTTACATCTTTGTTTATACTTGAAACGTCCAGCCTTGTGTTTAAAAACCGTATCAAGATCCTGGAAAGAAACAAGACATCATCGGGTAACAAGACAAAATGGTAGCTTACCCTTACCAATACCTACTAGCTCATTAACACAAAAATCGTTTATATATGAAGGTCGAAAAGTTTATAATAAATTACCTCTTGACATTAGACAAGCTGCCTCTATTAAACAGTTCAGAAAAAAACTAAAAACAATATTGTTGGGTAGACCTTACTATTCCTTAACTGAATTTTATAATAGTGATATTGTACCTAATGTTTATATTTAATATTTTAACTTTATTCTGTAGTGCGAGTACTGGTGTTGTGTGATTTTATTAAATTTTAAGTGTATTTTTTTAACATTTTTGTATTTATACTTTTCATACATTTAGACATAGGTATACTTTCTTGACATTAACTTACTAAGATTAGTCTGTAGCCTGCTTTGTCTACAGAATTTTCTATTCTTGACAATAAAGTACTTTTTGAATTGAATTGAAGTTGAAAATAGAACCCCTTATTTTGTACCCATCACTTGGCCTAAAAAGTTTAAATTCAATCAGATACTCACAGCTTTCTGAACCTCGTCCCTAGTGATGACAATCGGTTTCAAGGGCGGTGGTGGCTCCCTCTTGGGCAACGGTCTGTCTCTGTCTTCCGCCTTTACTCTCGCCATGTGTTCCAAGATCGGTTTCTCCATTTCTATGCTGGCAACTTCGTCGACAACTTCATGAATATGAACCTTCACCATTGTAAGGAAGTAGTTACGTTTCAATTCTTCGTCGGCGTGTTCATTTTCTACGTTCTTTTTTAGATCGGCTAGTTGGGCTTTTAGTTCCTTTTGTTGTCTAAACCTAGAAAATGAATGGAGGAGAGACCAATAAAAAGCAATTTTTTTTATACCTTCATCAGCACGATTTTACTTACTGTCCGCGAATAACAAAACCATGGCTTTTTTGGTAATCGATGCAAAAAATTTTTTTATTATCTTTTTGGACACAAATAATATCATAAAATTAAATAGCCACAGAGAAGTAAATGCTTTTGAGTTTAGTTTCTTGTATGTTTTCCTTTTTCTCCGAATTTTTTTATTGAAGTATTAAAAAAATAGTGTTTACAACTCGCGGCTAAACTGTGCTTTCTTTTATTCGCGTTTTTAAAACACTCGCTGCACTTGTTCTTCAAAACCAAGCTTATAAAAAAGAACTATTTTAGACATCCCTGAAGCTAGCAGAGCAAGGTGAGCAGAACAATTTTTTTTATAGTGCATAATTAGGTTCCTAAACTAAACTAAACTAACTAAAATTTAGTGTTCCTTTTTTTAAAAAAAAATGCAGCATGTTCTGCTAGTTTCAGATGAACTCAGCAGAGCAATACATTAAAAATCATCGGAATTAAAATTAGCTTAGTGCATAATAAAGTGCGAATTAAATGCCCCATTTAAAAATTTAGTGCTCCTTTTTTTAAAAAATACAGCATGTTCTGCTAGCTTCAGATGAACTCAGCAGAGCAATGCATTAAAAAACATCGGAATAAAAATTATCATAGTGCATAATAAAGTTATAATTAAGTGCTCCATTTAAAAATTTTAAACTCTTTTTTTTGTAAAATAGCATGTTAGACTAGCTTTAAATGAACTCAGCAGAGCAATGGATTAAAAAACGTCAGAATAAAAAATGTAGTGGTGCATAATGAAAAGCTAATTGAGTGCCCCATTTAAAAATTTAGTTCTCCTTTTTTTAAACAAATATAGCATGTACTGCTGTCTTCAAATGAACCCAGCAGAGCAATGCAATTAAAATCGTTGAAACAAAGACTTATAGCGGATACTAAAGTCCGTATTAAGTGCTATTTAAATGCCTCTTAGCACTTTATTATGCACTATGATAATTTTGATTCCGATGATTTTTAATGTATTGCTCTGCTGAGTTCATCTGAAGCTAGCAGAACATGCTGTATTTTTTTTTAAATAAAGAGCACTAAATTTTTAAGTTGGGCACTTAATTAGCAATTAATTAGCATCTAATTATTCACTACAAAAAAGTTGTTCTGCTAGGGACGTCTATTTTAGCCACTAATTGTAAAAACTATTATTTTTATCGAGTGAATTTTTTTATATAAACACAATTGTTTACCTTTGTATTTTGTTCGCTCGTGTATTAACAGTCTCGGACAACAGCTCAAAATCTGTCTTGTGACGCGCCTCTGTTGACTCCTCAGTACTTTGAGCTTTCTTAAACTCGTAATTACTCAACCCATATTCATTTGTTCGTTTTAAGAAGTCTAAAATATTAAAATATAAATAAGTAATACACAGCAGAAATTATAATGATCATTTTTTACTTTAATTTAAACTACTCAGTATATCTGTCCTGATCTTCTACATGCATTTCAATTAATACAAACATGAAAAGACCTACTTCTTCAATATTTCGTATACCCTTTCATCATGCCAACTATGGCTTTTATTCCCCGCTAACTAGAACTTTAAGAGCGTTCAAGAACATAATCTTGATCCATTTGTCGGCAGGTAGCTTTAAATCCAAAATCAAAAAAAGACTGAAAGAAATTACTTAGTACCTTACTGCACGTTTATAACTATACTTTTAATACTTTTTATGTTTTTGTGAATTTTTGTTTTTATGCCATCTTTGTTATACTATATTATTTTTTTGTTATACTATATTATTTTTTTGTTATACTATATTATTTTTTGTAACTCTTTTTATAAAATGGCTCTGCCGTATAAATAAATAAATTTAAATTATACTTTGTCACCTACAACTTCTGTGATATTAAGATGTTTTTAATATTGAATGTATGTTAATAAATATATCTGTTTAATATGTATGAACTTTTAACTGGTTTCTCTGTCTGTAAGGAAGCAAAGCAAATCATTTTTGTACACTGGGAAAATATATTTTTTGTCTTTATATTTTTTTCAATTAGTTTTTAAGTATTATTTATTTTTGAATAACTCATTAATATTTTATTTAAAAGGAAGCGGCTATATTGTACAATAGGTTTTATTTTTATATTTATGACATAATGTTTATGGAGATTGAGATACTACACTTATAAAAATGATAGATTCTGCTTGTAATTCATCAATTTTTACATTTACAAAGTAACTGTCTCTTCTCTCAGACAGCCAAGCAGCTATTAAAGCTCTGGCATGCCAAAAAATTCACTCAAAATTAGTGTGGAACTGCCTTCAAACCCTCCTAACCCTAGCGAAACACAATAGAGTCACCCTTGCGTGAATGCCGGGGCACACAGGGGTAGCAGGCAATGAACACGTGGATTCTTTAGCAAGAAAAGGATCAGAAAGACCATTGGTCCTGAGCCTGTATTTGGAATTCCAAAAACCTCGATACGTGGCTATATCAAGCGATGGGTGCACGAAGAACATCGAAACCATTGGCATTCGATATCTGGGCAGAACCACAGCAAAATAATGGTGGCATCCCCTTCAGCACCACTCACCTGTGAAATCCTTAAACTGAATAGGAAAGAAATCAGACAAGTGACGGGGTTATTAACCGGTCATTGCGCACTGAGAGAACACCTGCACATCACATCACATCATATTTGAGTGTCCAGCACTAACCTTCTGCAGAACACAAAACCTCCTGGAGGACGATCCCTCTTGAGAAGCTAACTGCCAGAGAAACCTAATAAAGGGGCTGCTGCTTCTCGCGAGGTCGTCAAACCTCTTAGATTAGGAAGGCACACAGCAAGAGATACAATAAGCTAAGAAGCTGCAGTGTCAGGGATTTCAAGACCTAAACTTGCTGTTGAGACAAATAAAATCAAATAAAATCAAACTATTTCTTCAAATCCTACCCAAAAAATATATTTCAGCCACCTCAATATTGTCTTTCCTTTCACCCGAAGTTAGTTTTATAGCCAGGAAACCAAGCAGCGCTGGAAGAAGGAGATATTGTAGGTGATTGGTTGCCAGTTCATCAATGCCTTCATTCTTGCTGAATATATCTGCTATGGAAACAATACGTGTAGCTTGTTCTAAGATGCGCATGCATCTTTTGATGTCTACCTAGAAGAAAAAAATAATAGATTATGTGTCTTCTATGTCTGGTATTTAAATGTTTGTAAAATTTTTGCCATAATAAAAAAAAATCCGAACAAATTCTTATATCAGCAGGTAGTTTATGTCTGCTATGTCTCATAACCTTCCTTGTAATCAACCTCATGACCCCATGGGACCCGAACTATTTTAATTTTATAAATAAACACCAACACAATGAATCTAAAATATTCAGCGACAGGGTTCCATTAAAAATGTCGTAACATTGTAATTATGGGGTAGATTTATTACCGAGTATTACAAAACAAAATTATTTTCATCACTCTATTGGTTTGACCAACTAGTTAGCCAGTTTCAGTTTGGTCATTTTAGAAGCAATGTTTATTAAGTCACAAAGCAGATAATATTCCATGTCAATCAACACCATCTCCAATTTTAATGATTTTTGCTATACATGTTTCCCTTACCAAAATTTTACAACCAAATTAATAGGCTGACAAAATTAGCAATATCTCAAGAACTCTCTTAAAGACCTTTCCTAGGAGGTGAAATTATATTTAGAAAAAAAAATTATTCTCAATAGCCATTTTTTAAAATATTTTTGTTTTGTGGTAATCGAGGTGTTAATAAACTATGTAGCAAATTTTAAGATGGACAAATGTCAAAAAAATCCATTAAATATGTCATTACTGCATCCATAACCAGTTTGACCATTCTTACTATGTAAATGAAATTTTAAAAATGTAAAATGTTTGATTTAAATATTTAACTAAAAATAAATGCCGCAAGTTAAAGTTCTAAAAGTAATAGGGATATTTTGGAACACTTAAAATTTTGACAACTTTGACAGCCGCTGTGGTAGTGTTTAACAACCACTACCACTACCACTCATCGATTTTACCAGAGTTTTTGGAACACATTAGAAATCGTCACTTGTAAAAAAATTTAGAGATGAGCAAAAATAAAAAATTTGGCTTAATTTTACAAAATAAGTGTTTTATATGTTGGAACCTGATAATATTTTATTATTTTTAAAACTAACTACGCCAAAATTCTCTAAAACTAACCAGAAAAATAACCACAACCACAACGAAATGGATTCGTAGCTTACGGCAGTGGTAGTGGTTAATTACCACTACGGAATGAAGTTTAGCTATTGCGCAGACGCAGTAATTACCACAACCACTACGAAGTGTCAAATAAGCATTCGAAAATATCCCTAATATGACGGATAATCTTAAAATTTTTAAAAACTAATATATACATTTTGTTATCCTAAAATTGTCACCAAAAATAGCAACATAGGAGAAAATTTTAGAGAAACTAATGTATAATTTTAGAAGTTTTTATGAAAATTGAGAGACTTTTTAGAAAGGCCAACGCAAAAGGTTGGAGCTATCGCCCCACACCATTTCTTGTATCAGTGGCGGCTCGTGACTTTAACACTGATAAGGCATCAAGATCAAAAATGTTTTAAAAAAAATTAACACGTGGTAAAATGGCAATATTAGTCAAATGCAAAAAATTAAAACTCATTAAGATAAGAAACTATTCTTTAAATTGCTGCTTTTTTTTAATATGTACGGGCCTATTTTATCCACAAGATAATGTTTTTACTTTGAGATTAAAAAAAACTTTTTTTTTATACTGGGACTTTTCCATCCATTCTAGGATCAATGCCCAGTAGATAGTAGATAGATTAGTTTTCTTTATTATACTTTTTAGCTTTTCAAGAAAGTGTATAAAGCATTTTTTTGTAATAAATTTATAACAGAATACAATGGTCATTTTTTTTTTATTTTAGCCCTTATTTAGTAAAGGGTGATTTTTTTAAAAATATGTCTGCTTTTTTACTTTTATTTAGCTGTATATCCATAAAACTGCTGCGTATTGTTTTTATATTTTATTAAAAGATGCACCTATTGATCCTCTAGTTATGGCCCAAATTTAAGCTGTGTACCAAAAAGAGTTTCAAAAAAAATATTTTTTTTCAATTGAAATTTATAAAAAATATATTTTTTTTTCTGCAAAAGCGAGCCAACAAAAATAATTTTAAATCAAAATGCTAGTTAAATAAAATACGAGTACAAATAATATGACGAAATAAAATAAAAATTTGATTCACGTTGAATATTTAAAGAAACATTCAATATTTTTCTTAAAAAGTTTAGGATTCCGTAAGGGCTTGATGTGGTTTGGTATAGTATTGTACACACTTTAAAAAGTAAACTATTTGCACCACCATAGTCGAGACCCTGGGCCTTTCTATATGATCCCTATTTCTTGTCTGATAGTTATGAATTGATTCCTAAATTCTATACATATATTACTGTGACGAGCATGTATATTATACAGGGTCATTGTCTCATCTATGTGTAATCCTAGATATTCAATAACTAGGAGTATTTGAGTTTTTTTTTTATCTCCAAACTCAATTGAATTGGTATTACTAATTTGCTGACTATAAATAAATATAAATGTTGACTTTTCGACATTAATCATTAACTTATGACCAGCAAGTCATGTCTCAATCAAAATAAGGTCCTCCTTTATATTACATATAGAAGAAATAGAGTAAGTCCCAATGGATGGATGGAATCCTGGGGAAATCCACATGAAACCACTATTTCTTTGCTAATACAAACACTAATGCCGGTGGCACAGTGGTTCATCCCTATGACAAAATTCAAAAAGTTTATCGGGATATTTTTTACAAATTATTATTTTATTTTGTCCTGTACCTACCAAACTACCTAAAAAAGTAGAATACTATACTAAAAAAGTAGAATACTAATTTAGTAGGCTAGTAAACGTGACAAAATAAATGTTGGGATTGTGTTTTTGCGGGCATGCTCGTGTACTCATTAAAGAAGACTCTTTCAGCTTGTCAATTTTTGGGTATGAAAATTCACAATATATGTTGAGAGCCTTTATAAGTAATATATATAATTCAAGATAAATACAACAATAACGTGTTGCGTTTATAAATAAAAAAATTGGTGCTAGAAAGCATGGATTGTCCATCATACAATCAATTATTTTATGTTGAAAGTAAATGAAAATATCTCGAAAACTGTAGCTTTGAAAGATTTGAACCTTATAAAAAAAATTTTGGGTAATATTTACGAAAACCAAAATCTGAAAACCGCATATTAATAGCTGCTTTACTTCTAAAGTTATGAAAAAATTCGCACCTCAATTAGCAGAAACAAGAGCTTAATGTTGTTTGCATTATTTGTAATAATCTACTTATTATATTAAATTTCTTAAAATTTAATGTAATATATGAGTTTTTACATAGGGCTATACGGACGCTGAACCCCTGTGCTCTGTTTACGGTCTACCATTCAGTGAACCAAGTTTTTTCAATGTTAGAGATTCTCAAGAGTTCCATATTGGCGAGCAGTATTGAATAATTAACGGTGTCAAAGGCT
The DNA here is from genome assembly GCA_963921995.1 of Oxystoma pomonae. NCBI lineage: Eukaryota > Metazoa > Arthropoda > Insecta > Coleoptera > Brentidae > Oxystoma > Oxystoma pomonae. The sequence goes on along the minus strand of OY998166.1, from coordinate 82,815,349 downwards.
TTTCGGAGGTCCGGCGCAACCAGAGCGGATTTTTATACTTTGTCAATATTGTTTTGTAGTTCAGTAACAAGGTCTACAATTCCTGACATGGTGTCGCTGAACCTTCAAAGCCGTACTGATATTTATAAAGAAACCCTATTTTAACTAAATAATTCACCAGTATTTCATTCACCACATGCTCAAAAACTTTTGACAGAGCCGGTAGTAAAGAGTAGTAAAGACATACCTTCGTTGAACAATGGGCGAACTTTTGCAGCTTTATTTTTTTCTGGACCACAGCCTATCCTCAAAGATTGATTTATAACTTACCTCGTTTGCTCTTTGCATAAGATGTATCGCTGTGTCAGCCCTGACTATTACCATTAGATCAACCGCGTATCCTACTAAAACCCACGCCCCTAGGGAGTTTTAGTGTAAGTATGGGGTCATAGTATATATTCCAGAGTACGGGACCTAATACCGATCCTTGGGGGATGCCTGCTGATGTTTTAACTTTATTTTATTCGTTAAGTACGTATCGTTCTTTGAAGTAGATAATTACGGTATTTATAAGATATTGGGGTATACGAATGTCTGTTAGCCTTTCTGCTATTTTCAGCCACGAGACACAGTTAAAAGCATTTCTAACATCCAGCGCTATTAGCACTACCCACTCACCTCTATTCTTGTTAGGATTTGTTCCGTTTGCTATTTCTAATACCTTTTTTACTGCGTTCATAGTAGATTTGCCTTTTCTAAACCTGTATTGTAGGTAGAGATGTGTGATTCGTGAACGATTCGTTCACTATAATCGAATCACTTGCGAGTATTGAGTGATCGAATCATGTTTGCTCGATATGATTCCATCAGTGAAATGCGTTAAATGAGCGACGAAGACAGAATGAATCAAACGAGTGAATCAAATCGGAACGGATCAACGACTGACTGACCCACTGTGGCGATACACTGAATCAGTCGGAAATAGGTCGATCGTTTCGTTCATTCGTTCCTTTGATTCGAATTCCTGCGCGCGGGGTAATCTGTATAAAAATATAGATATTTTGGGCAGCAGAGTATGTTGTATTTAGCTGCATCTTGCATCGACCTTTTTTTTGGTCACCAGGTCACCATTTTCTTTAATTTCAAATGATTGATTCAATAATCGATTCAAAAGATTCGATCAGTTTAGAAACGAATCACTGATCGATTCGTTCAGTACAAAATGATCGACTTACCCATCTCTAATTGTAGGGGGACAAACCTCCATTTGTCTCCATCTCATACTCTATTCTGTTTTTTATCAAGTGTTCATATGTTTTAGCAATCGTGTTGATTAGACAGAGCGGCCTATATGCGTTTGCAGCATCGTATGGTTTTCCGTTTCTGGGTATAAGGACCAATTTTGCAATTTTCCAGCTGCATGGGAATTCCTGTTTTTTAAGCAAACCGTTCATAGTCTGCAATATCATGTCCGGTGCTATTTGTACTAGTTCTTTGATTACTTCTGGTAGTATTGAGTCAGGTCCTGGTACCTTACCTGGTTTGATTTTTTTTTCTGTGGCTGATTTTAGCTCTTCTATTGTAAATAGTGGCACTGTGTCGGTGGATACTGCTGCTGGGAGTGTTTCGTTTCTTACGGAATAGTATTGTTATTACATCTTTATTTTTTCTTTGGTAAGTTTAAAAGGTGGGCCAGTATTTTTAAATGGTTTTTTTACTATCTGGTAGCCTTGTCCCCATACATCTTCGTCCAACTACTACATAGCTTTTCCCAGTACAGTTTCTTCTCATCTCGTATTTTGTCCCTTAAATCTATTTTCTTTTGTTTGTATTCGTCCCATATACGTGCTCCTTCTCCCTCTATTTCTTCATTTGCGGCTTGCCCTGTGTATTTTCTCCGAGCTTTGACGCATTCTTCTCTAGCTCTTGCAAAGTCTTCAATCCACCAGTAAGGAGCGGATTTATGAGAGGGTCCGTAACCTTTAGAGGCTTTATATATTTCTTTAAGTATTTTATCCATTTCATTTGCCGTAAGTTCTGTTGTTGTCCTCCTTAAAAGTTCGGATGTTAATTTCATTAGGGTTTTATTTATGTACACCTTGCCTTTCAATTTTTTTATTTTTTGGGTTTTATCTGCTATTTCAAATACAAGGTGCCTGTGTAGTGCCAGTGGTTCATTGTCAAGAATTTGCCATTCCATAATTTTTGATGAGAGACTGGGTGTAGCAAAAGTTATGTCTATATATGATTTTTGTTCTCTTCTAATAAAAGTTGATTTACCTCCTTTGTTTTGTACTACGAGCACCAACTCTCCACAAGCTTCAACTAGCATCTGTCCCCTTGCGTCAGTCACTGGTGATCCCCATTCCACTGCTTTTGCGTTAAAGTCGCCTAGAATTACCGAGTCTTTAGTGCCGTTTCTAACTGTGTCCATGAGATCATCTACATATCTTTCGAAAATGTTTATTGTAATGTTTGGTGATATATAACAGCCATATATGTCAAAAGATTCTGTTCTGATACCTGCAATACTATTTCATTATCTTGTTTTATGTTTTTGTTTAGAAAATATATTCCTAAATCTACTTTGCCATCCTTTATTACCACCTTATTGAACGCACTTCTGTAGCCGCTTCCTGTATATCTTGACCTATGCTTTTTCCTTATGACTTTTTGGAATCTGTCACTTTCCCTCTTTTTTTCGTTCTCGCTGTCTCGTCGTTCTCGCTTTCGCTCCAGTTTTCTTCTTTTAACTTGCGTTTTTTCTATCTGATTCCTTTTTCGAGCTCTTATTCTTCCTTCTCGGACGTGTTTGTATGGTTTCCTACGACTTTTGGTCTTAAATTATTTATCTCCTCCCTCAGCATTTTCTTTTCTTCTCCCAATTCTTGCCTGATTTTCCGTAGATCTTCCTTATATGCTCTTCTGTCATCTGTTTCTTGTCTTATCTTGTTTATTTCAATTTCGTCTTTTTGTAGAATTTCGCAATTCTCTCCTGCGCTTTCAAGTGCCATGTGAACAATACCTTCATATAGTTTAATTATGCAGTCAGCAACTATTTGTTGGTCTACTTTTTCGAAAGATATTTTAGACCCACTATATTTTGTTGTGTAGCTAAATGTATCGCATTTAGGTAGATTATCATTTTATCTATTCTAAATGCTTCTCTGTTTTTCTGTCTTGTTGCCAGCAGTTCCTGAAGTAGCTGATATTCTCTTGTTTCGCCTAATTGGTTTTTATCTTCCTTGTTTAATATTTTGTTTATTTCTTCTGGTCTTGTGCTTTCTTCTTCTATGATTTTATTCTTTAATTCAACTTCTCCTCAGGTTTTTTCCAGTTTTTTCTTCCTCAATGTTATGGTTGTTTTTTCCCTCTATATTTTCACCATTTTTGTCGATTGTTATATGATTTTCTTCCATAGTCCCACTGTCCATCTCTGCTAAATTTTTGGTTGCAGTTAGCGTAGTCGAGAGGCCTCTTAGCTTTCCTGTTGAGGACCTGAGCTGCTTGTCCGCTTAGCTCTTTTTCCTATCTTATCCAATGGGCTTCTTTTCGCTTTTCTTTTCTGGCCTGTCTCAGTATCAAAAGAGCAGTCTGATTCTCTTTCACTGTCTTCTGTGGTCTCGTTAGTGGGAGATCTGTTAATGGTCTTGGTCGGCGTAAAACGGTCCACTTCAATTGCGTGATTGTCCTTTTGGCCTGGTTTTTGTATTTTGGGCCCTCCTTGTACCTCTATAGTAAGGCTTGGTTTTCCATCCTCTCCAAGTGTTAACATTCCTCTTTACTTCTTGGCTTGACTAACTCCTTTGTTTTCTTCGCACATTTTTAATTTTGATCTTCTGACATTCAGATTCTTTCTGTATCTAAATCCTTTTACTGACTTTGAGCGGTTTACTGTCCAATACTTAGGGTACCGTTTATTTTGCGCTATACTGGCCAAAATTATTATTACTATATATTAAAGAACTTGTAGCCTAATTTGATATTTTATGGACCAATCCACTTTTACCTGATTTTGATATTGTTAATTAAAGCAAGGTAATTATATAATAATAATAGTATCACTATGACATCATTCCCTGTTCTTTAGCTACTGTCTATTAGGGTATCACACATGGACCGCCAATAATTTGAGCTGGTAAAAGATAGATGCCCTACTTATTTCAGGCGCTCTTTTTCACAAATGTCTGGTAATAAGATAATAAGATCTACTCACCCCTTTTCCTTGTAAACCTCCTTTGTAGCAAAGGCTGTCAAAGGTTTTGGGTAGAAACGTTTCCTAGTATTGACACTTTTAATCATTTGCCGTGTGTATTTCAATACAGTGTGATTTTGCGTATAGACACTCTATAAAAACACTATAAAAGTCCGAAAAAGTTCGCTTGAATCGTGTATGGTCTGCTATTTGGCAACCAAAATTGCCATCTTCGCCACTTGAAAAAACCTCTGCTAGCGATGAACGCTTAAAACCTCCGCTCGCGATGAACGCTTAAAACCTCCGCTCGCGATGAACGCTATGACACTCTTAAATAAATGTTGACAATATCCCTTAAACATCTCAGAATGATGTGCTTTTTATGTGTTCCATGGAAATGGAAAAAACTAAAGCTAGCGAGCCCACAACATTTTTTTTAAAATAACTAAACAAGTAAAAAATCTTTACTTTTTACTTCCCTTGTAATGATCGAAAAATCGCACTTCGAGATTTTCATGATTCTCCACGAATTTTGAGGTTTCGAATAGTGATAAGCATGAATCCAGACACCCTCGCTCTGTCTGTCGGTCTGTCTGTCGCCTACTTTGTAGCCACTCTAACTCAAATACGCCTTCACTAATCATAACAAAATTTTACATAGTGATTACTTTTGTTGTCGCGCAGACCCCTATTGGTTTTGAGCATTCTCCTAGTAGACCCTTCGGAGCTAACCCCAAAAAACTTCATCCCTAAAGAAAAAATATTTTTTTTTTCTTACCTTGTGATACCTCCTTGGAAAGCTTATAAAAATTGTAGTTGAATGGCGCCAAAATTTTTGACTACATATATATATATATCACATAAAAAATGCAAAAATCAATTGAAAAATTCAATTTTCTGTGCCATATATCTCGAGTTATGAAACGAAATGTTAGATAAAAAGTAGCTTAGCATAAGATCCAGGTCACACCCTATTGTCTTATCAAATTTCATACAAATCGGTTTAGCCGTTATTGCGTGATTAATGGACAAAAATCTTATGTATATGAGGATATATATATATATATATAGCACCCATGAATCTATATATATATATATATATATATAGCACATATAAAATGTATTGGAAAAGTCCGTGCACCCTAGAAGTCTGGATACACCCTGAAGAAGTCTGGAAAGACTCTGGAAAAGTTTGGAAAGACCCAGGAAAAGTGTGAATACACACTGAAAGTGTGGAAATACCCTTGAAAAGTCTGGAAATACCCTGAAAAAGTTTGGAAAGACCCTGGAAGTCTGGATATACTCTAGAAAAGTCTGGAAAGACCCTGGAAAAGTCTGGGAAGACCCTGGAAAAGTCTGGAAAGGCCCCGGAAAAGTCTGAATATGATCTGGAAAACTCTGGAAAAATCCTGGAAAATTCTGGATACACCCTAAAAAAGTCTGGAAAGACCCTGGAAAAGTCTAGATACAATCTGGAAAAGTCTGGAAAGACCCTTGAAAAGTCTGGATACACTCTGGAAAGTCTGGAAAGACCCTGGAAAAGTCTGGAAACACTCTGGAAAAGTCTGGAAACACTCTGGAAAGACCCTGGAAAAGTCTGGATATACTCTGGAAAAGTCCGGAAAGACCCTAGAAAAGTCTGGATACACTCTGAAAAAGTCTGGAGACGTCTGGGAAGACTCTGGAAAAGTCTGGAAAGACCCTGGAAAAGTCTGGATACACTCTGGAAAGTCCGGGGAGACCCTGGAAAATTCTGGAAACACTCTGGAAAAGTATGGAAAGACCATGGAAAAGTCTGGATACACTCTGGAAAAGTCTGGAAAAACCCTGGAAATGTCTGTATACACTCTGGAAAAACCTGGATACACTGTGAAAATGTCCAAGTACACCATGAAAAAGTCTGAATACACCCCTGACCAACCCAATCTAACCCACGTATATATGAGTAGCGGTTTTTTATATAATATATGTTCTTCTGAGCGAGGGAAGTTTTGGATTAAACCTTTACTTGATTTATTTTCTATTTTTATGGAGCACATAAAAAGCACATAATTCTCGGATATTTAACGGATATTTTTAAACTTTATTTAAAGTTGGGTCTCCTAGGTTTATATAAAGCTAACAAGCCCAACCGGTGTGAAGATAGCACCCATTTTCAGCACCCAAAAATGTGAAGTTAGCACCTGATCCAATTTTACAGAACCCAAAAATGTGAAGTTAGCACCCGATCCAATTTTACAGAACCCAAAAATGTGAAGTTAGCACCTATTTACAGCACCCCGAAAATGGAATAATTTTATATTTACACTTTAAAATAACGTAATCAAATCGTAGAATGAGTTTTTTGTTGAAATTTTCAGGAATGATAGATAAGGGTATTCTTCATCCTTACGAGCCGTCGAACACCCTCAAAAACAACCCCAAAGATGGTATTTGAAATACACGTTTTATTATACCTATAGCGCTCTTTTTTTTAAATTTCACTAACTCATAGATCGAGTTTTACGTTGAAATTTTTGGGAATGATAGACAAGGACACTCTCCATTCCCCAAAAAATACCGCAACCCCTTACGAGCCGTCTAACACCCTCAAAAACTACCCCAAAGATGGCATTTGAAATACACGTTTTATTATACCTATAGCGCTTTTTTTTTAAATTTCACTAACTCATAGATCGAGTTTCACGTTAAAATGTTTAGGAAAGATAAATAAGGGTACTCTTCATCCCACAAAAAATACCCCAACCCCTTACGAGCCGTCTAACACTCTCAAAAACAACCCCAAAGATGGCATTTGAAATACACATTTTATTATACCTATAGCGCTTTTTTTTTAAATTTCACTAACTCATAGATCGAGTTTCACGTTGAAGTTTTTGGGAATGATAGCCAAGGACACTCTCCATTCCTCAAAAAATACCGCAACCCCTTACGAGCCGTCTAACACCCTCAAAAACTACCCCAAAGATGGTATTTGAAATACACGTGTTATTATACCTATAGCGATTTTTTTTTAAATTTCACTAACTCATAGATCGAGTTTCACGTTAAAATTTTTAGGAAAGATAAATAAGGGTACTCTTCATCCCCCAAAAAATACCGCAACCCCTTACGAGCCGTCTAACACCCTCAAAAACTACCCCCAAAATGGTATTTGAAATACACGTTTTATTATACCTATAGCGCTTTTTTTTTTAAATTTCACTAACTCATAGATCGAGTTTCACGTTAAAATTTTTAGGAAAGATAAATAAGGGTACTCTTCATCCCCCAAAAAATACCGCAACCCCTTACGAGCCGTCTAACACCCTCAAAAACTACCCCAAAGATGATATCTGAAATACACGTGTTATTTTACCTATAACGATTTTTTTTTAAATTTCACTAACTCATAGATCGAGTTTCACGTCGAAATTTTTAGGAAAGATAAATGAGGGTACTCTTCATCCCCCAAAAAATACCGCAACCCCTTACGAGCCGTCTAACACCCTCAAAAACAACCCCAAAGATGATATCTGAAATACACGTGTTATTATACCTATAGCGATTTTTTTTTAAATTTCACTAACTTATAGATCGAGTTTCACGTTAAAATTTTTAGGAAAGATGAATAAGGGTACCCTTCATCCCCCAAAAAATACCGCAACCCCTTACGAGCCGTCTAACACCCTCAAAAACTACCCCCAAAATGGTATTTGAAATACACGTTTTATTATACCTATAGCGCTTTTTTTTTAAATTTCACTAACTCATAGATCGAGTTTCACGTTGAAATTTTTAGAAATGATAGAAAAGGGCACTCTTTATCCCCCAAAAAATACCGCAACCTCTTACGAGCCGTCTAACACCCTCAAAAACTACCCTCAAAATGGTATTTGAAATACACGTTTTATTATACCTATAGCGCTTTTTTTTTAAATTTCACTAACTCATAGATCGAGTTTCACGTTAAAATGTTTAGGAAAGATAAATAAGGGTACTCTTCATCCCCCAAAAAATACCCCAACCCCTTACGAGCCGTCTAACACTCTCAAAAACAACCCCAAAGATGGCATTTGAAATACACATTTTATTATACCTATAGCGCTTTTTTTTTAAATTTCACTAACTCATAGATCGAGTTTCACGTTAAAATTTTTAGGAAAGATAAATAAGGGTACTCTTCATCCCCCAAAAAATACCGCAACCCCTTACGAGCCGTCTAACACCCTCAAAAACTACCCCAAAGATGGTATTTGAAATACACGTGTTATTATACCTATAGCGATTTTTTTTTAAATTTCACTAACTCATAGATCGAGTTTCACGTTAAAATTTTTAGGAAAGATGAATAAGGGTACTCTTCATCCCCCAAAAAATACCGCAACCCCTTACGAGCCGTCTAACACCCTCAAAAACAATCCCAAAGATGATATCTGAAATACACGGGTTATTATACCTATAGCGCTTTTTTTTTTTAACTTCACTAACTCATAGAGCGAGTTTCACGTTAAAATTTTTAGGAAGGATAAATAAGGGTACTCTTCATCCCCCAAAAAACACCGCATCCCCTTACGAGCCGTCGAACACCCTCTAAAACAATCCCAAAGATGATATCTGAAATACACGTGTTATTATACCTATAGCGATTTTTTTTTAAATTTCACTAACTCATAGATCGAGTTTCACGTTGAAATTTTTAGGAAGGATAAATAAGGGTACTCTTCATCCCCCAAAAAATACCGCAACCCCTTACGAGCCGTCGAACACCCTCAAAAACAATCCCAAAGATGATATCTGAAATACACGTGTTATTATACCTATAGCGCTTTTTTTTCAAATTTCACTAACTCATAGATCGAGTTTCACGTTAAAATTTTTAGGAAAGATGAATAAGGGTACTCTTCATCCCCCAAAAAACACCGCAACCCCTTACGAGCCGTCGAACACCTTCTAAAACAATCCCAAAGATGATATCTGAAATACACGTGTTATTATACCTATAGCGATTTTTTTTTAAATTTCACTAACTCATAGATCGAGTTTCACGTTGAAATTTTTAGGAAGGATAAATAAGGGTACTCTTCATCCCACAAAAAATACCGCAACCCCTTACGAGCCGTCGAACACCCTCAAACGCAATCCCAAAGATGATATCTGAAATACACGTGTTATTATACCTATAGCGCTTTTTTTTCAAATTTCACTAACTCATAGATCGAGTTTCACGTTGAAATTTTTAGGAAAGATGAATAAGGGTACTCTTCATCCCCCAAAAAATACCGCAACCCCTTACGAGCCGTCTAACACCCTCAAAAACTACCCCCAAAATGGTATTTGAAATACACGTTTTATTATACCTATAGCGCTTTTTTTTTAAATTTCACTAACTCATAGATCGAGTTTCACGTTAAAATTTTTAGGAAAGATAAATAAGGGTACTCTTCATCCCCCAAAAAATACCGCAACCCCTTACGAGCCGTCTAACACCCTCAAAAACAACCCCAAAGATGATATCTGAAATACACGTGTTATTATACATATAGCGCTTTTTTTTTAAATTTCACTAACTCATAGATCGAGTTTCACGTTAAAATTTTTAGGAAAGATAAATAAGGGTACTTTTCATCCCCCAAAAAATACCGCAACCCCTTACGAGCCGTCTAACACCCTCAAAAACAACCCCAAAGATGATATCTGAAATACACGTGTTATTATACATATAGCGCTTTTTTTTTAAATTTCACTAACTCATAGATCGAGTTTCACGTTAAAATGTTTAGGAAAGATAAATAAGGGTACTCTTCATCCCCCAAAAAATACGCCAACCCCTTACGAGCCGTCTAACACCCTCAAAAACTACCCCAAAGATGGTATTTGAAATACACGTGTTATTATACCTATAGCGATTTTTTTTAAAATTTCACTAACTCATAGATCGAGTTTCACGTTGAAATTTTTTAAGTATGATAGACAAAGGTACTCTTCATCCCCCAAAAATACCTCAACCCCTTACGAGCCGTCTAACATCCTTAAAGGTACATTGGAAGGTACATTGGATATTATTTTCATGGTGTCCTTTTTTGTGTTACTTCGAGGGGATGAATTGTATTATCGTAAGCCTCGCCCCAGGTTCAAAATAAACTGTACCAACCCATAGTACACCATTACACTTTTATCGTTACGTTACGTCGCCTGATCAGAGCGCTAGATTTCAAAGCTACGTTACGTTTACGGGGTGGTGTGGCTTTTATTTCCTAGTATTATTTGTGTTATAAATTATCAGTGGCGGATCCGGGAAGGGCGTGGGGGGCTCGGGGGGCGCGCGAACTGGACATTCCTATAAAACATATCTCGGTCGATATCAACTAATTTTGAATATGTTGTATAACTAGTGCTAGTTTCTCAGATCTCAGCTATCAAAATTAGTTCTTCTCTTCCTGTTTCGGTTGCTACCGCCGAAAGAACTTTTTCCACTTTAAGACTTGTGAAAACTTATCTTCGATCCACGGTATAGGAGAAGAGAAACTCAATGGCTTGGCGCTTTTGTATATAAGTATATCATTCAATGAACCTGGGTTTAGAATCTATCGATAGGTTTACAAAGCAAAAAAGAAAACTTAATTTCATTATATAACTAAAATATAATAAAATATTTATAGTTAAGGATTTGTATAACAAATAACTTTAAATTGCCAAAATAAATTAGTTGTATCAGGTAGTATCTGTTAGTCACCACCAACGGCTCAAGCAAGTATGAAGATATGTAGGTCGAAACTGTTTGGTTAGTGGCGAGGGTCACTAACCAACATACCAATCTAATCAAATCCCCAAAAACAATGGTGACCATAAACAAGGACTTTTTTGCCCTATGTTCGTAGTCACTCGACGTTACCTACATAAGTTTTATTGCTTGCGCCCCCCCCCTGGTGAAATTTCTGGATCCGCCACTGAAATTATTATGGTTGTATCTCTGCATGCTATAGGAATTTCGATTTGGGTGTAAGTGGGTAATCCCGTAGTATAACTTGAAAACTATATAAATATTGTTTTGTCTGCGTTAATTGTTAATAAATTCATATCTAGCCAGTTTAAAAAGAAAATTTGAAAAATCCAAGTAGTTCCCAAAAAACCGAATTTTCATTTCTGGTGCCTTTATTTCTAAAGTTGTTAAAAAACGCTTAAAACTTTCTACAGGCACAGGCACTCTCAGGACATTTAAATTTGACAGAAGCGTTGCCAAAATCATCTGTCAAATATTATTTTATAACTTCAGACGGCTCGACGAAGATAATCAGTGCGAAATAACTATACTATTATATTTGACACTTAAATAGGTTTGACATTTTCTTTTAAACTTTTATATTTTTTTTTGTTGGTGTTAGATGGCTCGTAAGGGGTTGCGGATTTTTTGGGGGATGAAAAGTACCCTTGTCTATCATGCCCAAAAATTTCAACGTGAATTTCGATCTATGAGTTAGTGAAATTAAAAAAAAAGCGCTATAGGTATAATAACACGTGTATTTCAGATATCATCTTTGGGGTTGTTTTTGAGGGTGTTAGACGGCTCGTAAGGGGTTACGGTATTTTTTGGGGAATGAAGAGTACCCTTATTTATCTTTCCTAAAAATTTCGACGTGAAACTCGATCTATGAGTTAGTGAAATTTAAAAAAAAATCGCTATAGGTATAATAACACGTGTATTTCAGATATCATCTTTGGGGTAGTTTTTGAGGGTGTTAGACGGCTCGTAAGGGGTTGCGGTAATTTTTGGGGGATGAAGAGTACCCTTATTTATCTTTCCTAAAAATTTTAACGTGAAACTCGATCTATGAGTTAGTGAAATTTAAAAAAAAAGCGCTATAGGTATAATAACACGTGTATTTCAGATATCATCTTTAGGGTTGTTTTTGAGGGTGTTAGACGGCTCGTAAGGGGTTGCGGTATTTTTTGGGGGATGAAGAGTACCCTTATTTATCTTTCCTAAAAATTTCGACGTGAAACTCGATCTATGAGTTAGTGAAATTTAAAAAAAAATCGCTATAGGTATAATAACACGTGTATTTCAGATATCATCTTTGGGGTAGTTTTTGAGGGTGTTAGACGGCTCGTAAGGGGTTGCGGTATTTTTTGGGGGATGAAGAGTACCCTTATTTATCTTTCCTAAAAATTTTAACGTGAAACTCGATCTATGAGTTAGTGAAATTTAAAAAAAAAGCGCTATAGGTATAATAAAACGTGTATTTCAAATACCATTTTGGGGGTAGTTTTTGAGGGTGTTAGACGGCTCGTAAGGGGTTGCGGTATTTTTTGGGGGATGAAGAGTACCCTTATTTATCTTTCCTAAAAATTTTAACGTGAAACTCGATCTATGAGTTAGTGAAATTTAAAAAAAAGCGCTATAGGTATAATAAAACGTGTATTTCAAATACCATTTTGGGGGTAGTTTTTGAGGGTGTTAGACGGCTCGTAAGGGGTTGCGGTATTTTTTGGGGGATGAAGAGTACCCTTATTCATCTTTCCTAAAAATTTTAACGTGAAACTCGATCTATGAGTTAGTGAAATTTAAAAAAAAATCGCTATAGGTATAATAAAACGTGTATTTCAAATACCATTTTTGAGGTTGTTTTTGAGGGTGTTAGACGGCTCGTAAGGGATTGCGGTATTTTTTGGGGGATGAAGAGTACCCTTATTTATCTTTCCTAAAAATTTCGACGTGAAACTCGATCTATGAGTTAGTGAAATTTAAAAAAAAATCGCTATAGGTATAATAACCCGTGTATTTCAGATATCATCTTTGGGATTGTTTTTGAGGGTGTTAGACGGCTCGTAAGGGGTTGCGGTATTTTTTGGGGGATGAAGAGTACCATTATTTATCTTTCCTAAACATTTTAACGTGAAACTCGATCTATGAGTTAGTGAAATTTAAAAAAAAAGCGCTATAGGTATAATAAAACGTGTATTTCAAATGCCATCTTTGAGGTAGTTTTTGAGGGTGTTAGACGGCTCGTAAAGGGTTGCGGTATTTTTTGGGGAATGGAGAGTGTCGTTATCTATCATTCCTAAAAATTTTAACGTGAAACTCGATCTATGAGTTAGTGAAATTTAAAAAAAAATCGCTATAGGTATAATAACCCGTGTATTTCAGATATCATCTTTGGGATTGTTTTTGAGGATGTTAGACGGCTCGTAAGGGGTTGCGGTATTTTTTGGGGGATGAAGAGTACCCTTATTTATCCTTCCTAAAAATTTTAACGTGAAACTCGATCTATGAGTTAGTGAAATTTAAAAAAAAAGCGCTATAGGTATAATAAAGCGTGTATTTCAAATACCATCTTTGGGGTTGTTTTTGAGGGTGTTAGACGGCTCGTAAGGGGTTGCGGTATTTTTTGGGGGATGAAGAGTACCATTATTTATCTTTCCTAAACATTTTAACGTGAAACTCGATCTATGAGTTAGTGAAATTTAAAAAAAAAGCGCTATAGGTATAATAAAACGTGTATTTCAAATGCCATCTTTGAGGTAGTTTTTGAGGGTGTTAGACGGCTCGTAAAGGGTTGCGGTATTTTTTGGGGAATGGAGAGTGTCGTTATCTATCATTCCTAAAAATTTTAACGTGAAACTCGATCTATGAGTTAGTGAAATTTAAAAAAAAATCGCTATAGGTATAATAACCCGTGTATTTCAGATATCATCTTTGGGATTGTTTTTGAGGATGTTAGACGGCTCGTAAGGGGTTGCGGTATTTTTTGGGGGATGAAGAGTACCCTTATTTATCCTTCCTAAAAATTTTAACGTGAAACTCGATCTATGAGTTAGTGAAATTTAAAAAAAAAGCGCTATAGGTATAATAAAGCGTGTATTTCAAATACCATCTTTGGGATTGTTTTTGAGGGTGTTAGACGGCTCGTAAGGGGTTGCGGTATTTTTTGGGGGATGAAGAGTACCATTATTTATCTTTCCTAAACATTTTAACGTGAAACTCGATCTATGAGTTAGTGAAATTTAAAAAAAAAGCGCTATAGGTATAATAAAACGTGTATTTCAAATGCCATCTTTGAGGTAGTTTTTGAGGGTGTTAGACGGCTCGTAAAGGGTTGCGGTATTTTTTGGGGAATGGAGAGTGTCGTTATCTATCATTCCTAAAAATTTTAACGTGAAACTCGATCTATGAGTTAGTGAAATTTAAAAAAAAATCGCTATAGGTATAATAACCCGTGTATTTCAGATATCATCTTTGGGATTGTTTTTGAGGATGTTAGACGGCTCGTAAGGGGTTGCGGTATTTTTTGGCGGATGAAGAGTACTCTTAATTATCTTTCCTAAAAATTTCGACGTGAAACTCGATCTATGAGTTAGTGAAATTTAAAAAAAAATCGCTATAGGTATAATAACACGTGTATTTCAGATATCATCTTTGGGGTTGTTTTTGAGGGTGTTAGACGGCTCGTAAGGGGTTGCGGTATTTTCTGGGGGATGAAGAGTACCCTTATTTATCTTTCCTAAAAATTTCGACGTGAAACTCGATCTATGAGTTAGTGAAATTTAAAAAAAAAGCGCTATAGGTATAATAACACGTGTATTTCAGATATCATCTTTGGGGTTGTTTTTGAGGGTGTTAGACGGCTCGTAAGGGGTTGCGGTATTTTTTGGGGGATGAAGAGTACCCTTATTTATCTTTCCTAAAAATTTCGACGTGAAACTCGATCTATGAGTTAGTGAAATTTAAAAAAAAATCGCTATAGATATAATAACACGTGTATTTCAGATATCATCTTTGGGATAGTTTTTGAGGGTGTTAGACGGCTCGTAAGGGGTTGCGGTATTTTTTGGGGGATGAAGAGTACCCTTATTTATCTTTCCTAAAAATTTTAACGTGAAACTCGATCTATGAGTTAGTGAAATTTAAAAAAAAATCGCTATAGGTATAATAACCCGTGTATTTCAGATATCATTTTTGGGGTTGTTTTTGAGGGTGTTAGACGGCTCGTAAGGGGTTGCGGTATTTTCTGGGGGATGAAGAGTACCCTTATTTATCTTTCCTAAAAATTTTAACGTGAAACTCGATCTATGAGTTAGTGAAATTTAAAAAAAAAGCGCTATAGGTATAATAAAACGTGTATTTCAAATACCATTTTGGGGGTAGTTTTTGAGGATGTTAGACGGCTCGTAAGGGGTTGCGGTATTTTTTGGCGGATGAAGAGTACTCTTATTTATCTTTCCTAAAAATTTCGACGTGAAACTCGATCTATGAGTTAGTGAAATTTAAAAAAAAATCGCTATAGGTATAATAACACGTGTATTTCAGATATCATCTTTGGGGTTGTTTTTGAGGGTGTTAGACGGCTCGTAAGGGGTTGCGGTATCTTTTGGGGGATGAAGAGTACCCTTATTTATCTTTCCTAAAAATTTTAACGTGAAAATCGATCTATGAGTTAGTGAAATTTAAAAAAAAAGCGCTATAGGTATAATAACACGTGTATTTCAGATATCATCTTTGGGGTTGTTTTTGAGGGTGTTAGACGGCTCGTAAGGGGTTGCGGTATTTTTTGGGGGATGAAGAGTACCCTTATTTATCTTTCCTAAAAATTTCGACGTGAAACTCGATCTATGAGTTAGTGAAATTTAAAAAAAAATCGCTATAGATATAATAACACGTGTATTTCAGATATCATCTTTGGGATAGTTTTTGAGGGTGTTAGACGGCTCGTAAGGGGTTGCGGTATTTTTTGGGGGATGAAGAGTACCCTTATTTATCTTTCCTAAAAATTTTAACGTGAAACTCGATCTATGAGTTAGTGAAATTTAAAAAAAAATCGCTATAGGTATAATAACCCGTGTATTTCAGATATCATCTTTGGGATTGTTTTTGAGGGTGTTAGACGGCTCGTAAGGGGTTGCGGTATTTTCTGGGGGATGAAGAGTACCCTTATTTATCTTTCCTAAAAATTTCGACGTGAAACTCGATCTATGAGTTAGTGAAATTTAAAAAAAAAGCGCTATAGGTATAATAACACGTGTATTTCAGATATCATCTTTGGGGTTGTTTTTGAGGGTGTTAGACGGCTCGTAAGGGGTTGCGGTATTTTTTGGGGGATGAAGAGTACCCTTATTTATCTTTCCTAAAAATTTCGACGTCAAACTCGATCTATGAGTTAGTGAAATTTAAAAAAAAATCGCTATAGGTATAATAAAACGTGTATTTCAAATACCATCTTTGGGGTTGTTTTTGAGGGTGTTAGACGGCTCGTAAAGGGTTGCGGTATTTTTTGGGGGATGAAGAGTACCTTTATTTATCTTTCCTAAAAATTTCGACGTGAAACTCGATCTATGAGTTAGTGAAATTTAAAAAAAAATCGCTATAGGTATAATAACACGTGTATTTCAGATATCATCTTTGGGATAGTTTTTGAGGGTGTTAGACGGCTCGTAAGGGGTTGCGGTATTTTTTGGGGGATGAAGAGTACCCTTATTTATCTTTCCTAAAAATTTTAACGTGAAACTCGATCTATGAGTTAGTGAAATTTAAAAAAAAATCGCTATAGGTATAATAAAACGTGTATTTCAAATACCATCTTTGGGGTTGTTTTTGAGGGTGTTAGACGGCTCGTAAGGGGTTGCGGTATTTTTTGGGGGATGAAGAGTACCATTATTTATCTTTCCTAAACATTTTAACGTGAAACTCGATCTATGAGTTAGTGAAATTTAAAAAAAAAGCGCTATAGGTATAATAAAACGTGTATTTCAAATGCCATCTTTGGGGTAGTTTTTGAGGGTGTTAGACGGCTCGTAAAGGGTTGCGGTATTTTTTGGGGAATGGAGAGTGTCCTTATCTATCATTCCCAAAAATTTCAACGTGAAACTCGATCTATGAGTTAGTGAAATTCAAAAAAAAGAGCGCTATAGGTATAATAAAACGTGTATTTCAAATACCATCTTTGGGGTTGTTTTTGAGGGTGTTCGACGGCTCGTAAGGATGAAGAATACCCTTATCTATCATTCCTGAAAATTTCAACAAAAAACTCATTCTACGATTTGATTACGTTATTTTAAAGTGTAAATATAAAATTATTCCATTTTCGGGGTGCTGTAAATAGGTGCTAACTTCACATTTCACGGTGTGAAGATAGCACCCATTTTCAGCACCCAAAAATGTGAAGTTAGCACCCGATCCAATTTTACAGAACCCAAAAATGTGAAGTTAGCACCTATTTACAGCACCCCGAAAATGGAATAATTTTATATTTACACTTTAAAATAACGTAATCAAATCGTAGAATGAGTTTTTTGTTGAAATTTTCAGGAATGATAGATAAGGGTATTCTTCATCCTTACGAGCCGTCGAACACCCTCAAAAACAACCCCAAAGATGGTATTTGAAATACCCGTTTTATTATACCTATAGCGCTCTTTTTTTTAAATTTCACTAACTCATAGATCGAGTTTCACGTTGAAATTTTTGGGAATGATAGACAAGGACACTCTCCATTCCCCAAAAAATACCGCAACCCTTTACGAGCCGTCTAACACCCTCAAAAACTACCCCAAAGATGGCATTTGAAATACACGTTTTATTATACCTATAGCGCTTTTTTTTAAATTTCACTAACTCATAGATCGAGTTTCACGTTAAAATGTTTAGGAAAGATAAATAAGGGTACTCTTCATCCCCCAAAAAATACCCCAACCCCTTACGAGCCGTCTAACACCCTCAAAAACAACCCCAAAGATGGCATTTGAAATACACGTTTTATTATACCTATAGCGCTTTTTTTTTAAATTTCACTAACTCATAGATCGAGTTTCACGTTGAAATTTTTAGAAAAGATAAATAAGGGTACTCTTCATCCCCCAAAAAATACCGTAACCCCTTACGAGCCGTCTAACACCCTCAAAAACAACCCCAAAGATGATATCTGAAATACACGTGTTATTATACCTATAGCGATTTTTTTTTAAATTTCACTAACTCATAGATCGAGTTTCACGTCGAAATTTTTAGGAAAGATAAATAAGGGTACTCTTCATCCCCCAAAAAATACCGCAACCCCTTACGAGCCGTCTAACACCCTCAAAAACAACCCCAAAGATGATATCTGAAATACACGTGTTATTATACCTATAGCGCTTTTTTTTTAAATTTCACTAACTCATAGATCGAGTTTCACGTTAAAATTTTTAGGAAAGATAAATAAGGGTACTCTTCATCCCCCAAAAAATACCGTAACCCCTTACGAGCCGTCTAACACCCTCAAAAACAACCCCAAAGATGATATCTGAAATACACGTGTTATTATACCTATAGCGATTTTTTTTTAAATTTCACTAACTCATAGATCGAGTTTCACGTTAAAATTTTTAGGAAAGATGAATAAGGGTACTCTTCATCCCCCAAAAAATACCGCAACCCCTTACGAGCCGTCTAACACCCTCAAAAACTACCCCCAAAATGGTATTTGAAATACACGTGTTATTATACCTATAGCGCTTTTTTTTTAAATTTCACTAACTCATAGATCGAGTTTCACGTTAAAATTTTTAGGAAAGATAAATAAGGGTACTCTTCATCCCCCAAAAAATACCGTAACCCCTTACGAGCCGTCTAACACCCTCAAAAACAACCCCAAAGATGATATCTGAAATACACGTGTTATTATACCTATAGCGATTTTTTTTTAAATTTCACTAACTCATAGATGGAGTTTCACGTCGAAATTTTTAGGAAGATAAATAAGGGTACTCTTCATCCCCCAAAAAATACCGCAACCCCTTACGAGCCGTCTAACACCCTCAAAAACTATCCCAAAGATGATATCTGAAATACACGTGTTATTATACCTATAGCGCTTTTTTTTTAAATTTCACTAACTCATAGATCGAGTTTCACGTCAAAATTTTTAGGAAAGATAAATAAGGGTACTCTTCATCCCCCAAAAAATACCGCAACCCCTTACGAGCCGTCTAACACCCTCAAAAACTATCCCAAAGATGATATCTGAAATACACGTGTTATTATACCTATAGCGCTTTTTTTTTAAATTTCACTAACTCATAGATCGAGTTTCACGTTAAAATTTTTAGGAAAGATAAATAAGGGTACTCTTCATCCCCCAAAAATACCGCAACCCTTTACGAGCCGTCTAACACCCTCAAAAACAACCCCAAAAATGATATCCGAAATACACGTGTTATTATACCTATAGCGCTTTTTTTTTAAATTTCACTAACTCATAGATCGAGTTTTACGTTAAAATTTTTAGGAAAGATAAATAAGGGTACTCTTCATCCCCCAAAAAATACCCCAACCCCTTACGAGCCGTCTAACACCCTCAAAAACAACCCCAAAGATGGCATTTGAAATACACGTTTTATTATACCTATAGCGCTTTTTTTTAAATTTCACTAACTCATAGATCGAGTTTCACGTCAAAATTTTTAGGAAAGATAAATAAGGGTACTCTTCATCCCCCAAAAATACCGCAACCCTTTACGAGCCGTCTAACACCTTCAAAAACAACCCCAAAGATGATATCTGAAATACACGTGTTATTATACCTATAGCGCTTTTTTTTTAAATTTCACTAACTCATAGATCGAGTTTCACGTTAAACTTTTTAGGAAAGATAAATAAGGGTACTCTTCATCCCACAAAAAATACCCCAACCCCTTACGAGCCGTCGAACACCCTCTAAAACAATCCCAAAGATGATATCTGAAATACACGTGTTATTATACCTATAGCGATTTTTTTTTAAATTTTACTAACTCATAGATCGAGTTTCACGTTAAAATTTTTAGGAAAGATAAATAAGGGTACTCTTCATCCCCCAAAAATACCGCAACCCTTTACGAGCCGTCTAACACCCTCAAAAACAATCCCAAAGATGATATCTGAGATACACGTGTTATTATACCTATAGCGCTTTTTTTTTAAATTTCACTAACTCATAGATCGAGTTTCACGTCAAAATTTTTAGGAAAGATAAATAAGGGTACTCTTCATCCCCCAAAAAATACCCCAACCTTTTACGAGCCGTCTAACACCCTCAAAAACAACCCCAAAGATGGCATTTGAAATACACGTTTTATTATACCTATAGCGCTTTTTTTTTAAATTTCACTAACTCATAGATCGAGTTTCACGTCAAAATTTTTAGGAAAGATAAATAAGGGTACTCTTCATCCCCCAAAAAATACCCCAACCCCTTACGAGCCGTCTAACACCCTCAAAAACAACCCCAAAGATTGCATTTGAAATACACGTTTTATTATACCTATAGCGCTTTTTTTTTAAATTTCACTAACTCATAGATCGAGTTTCACGTTAAAATTTTTAGGAAAGATAAATAAGGGTACTCTTCATCCCCCAAAAAATACCCCAACCCCTTACGAGCCGTCTAACACCCTCAAAAACAACCCCAAAGATTGCATTTGAAATACACGTTTTATTATACCTATAGCGCTTTTTTTTAAATTTCACTAACTCATAGATCGAGTTTCACGTTAAAATTTTTAGGAAAGATAAATAAGGGTACTCTTCATCCCACAAAAAATACCGCAACCCCTTACGAGCCGTCGAACACCCTCTAAAACAATCCCAAAGATGATATCTGAAATACACGTGTTATTATACCTATAGCGATTTTTTTTTAAATTTCACTAACTCATAGATCGAGTTTCACGTTGAAATTTTTAGGAAGGATAAATAAGGGTACTCTTCATCCCCCAAAAAATACCGCAACCCCTTACGAGCCGTCGAACACCCTCTAAAACAATCCCAAAGATGATATCTGAAATACACGTGTTATTATACCTATAGCGATTTTTTTTTAAATTTCAATAACTCATAGATCGAGTTTCACGTTAAAATTTTTAGGAAAGATAAATAAGGGTACTCTTCATCCCCCAAAAAATACCCCAACCCCTTACGAGCCGTCTAACACCCTCAAAAAACAACCCCAAAGATGGCATTTGAAATACACGTTTTATTATACCTATAGCGCTTTTTTTTTAAATTTCACTAACTCATAGATCGAGTTTCACGTTAAAATTTTTAGGAAAGATAAATAAGGGTACTCTTCATCTTCCAAAAAATACCGCAACTCCTTACGAGCCGTCGAACACCCTCTAAAACAATCCCAAAGATGATATCTGAAATACACGTGTTATTATACCTATAGCGCTTTTTTTTTAAATTTCACTAACTCATAGATCGAGTTTCACGTTAAAATTTTTAGGAAAGATAAATAAGGGTACTCTTCATCCCCCAAAAAATACCCCAACCCCTTACGAGCCGTCTAACACCCTCAAAAACTACCCCAAATATGTGATTTGGTGTATTATACCTATAGCGCTTTTTTTTAAATTTCACTAACTCATAGTTCGAGTTTCACGTTGAAATTTTTACGTATGATTGAAAAGGGTACTCTTTAACTCCCAAAAATACCGCATCCTTTTACGAGCCGTCTAACACCCTCAAAAACAACCCCAAAAAATGGTATTTGAAATATACGTGTTATTATACCTAATTTTTACGAATGATAGACAAGTGTACTCTTCATCCCCTAAAAAATACCGCAACTCCTTACGAACCGTCTAACACCCTTAAAAAAAACAGAAATATTATTTGAAATACACGTGTTAGTATACCTATAGTGTTATTTTTTAAATTTCACTAACTCAAAGATCGAGTTTCACGTTGAAATTTTTTAAGTATGATAGACAAGGGTACTCTTCATCCCCCAAAAATACCTCAACCCCTTACGAGCCGTCTAACATCCTTAAAGATACATTGGAAGGTACATTGGATATTATTTTCATGGTGTCCTTTTTTGTGTTACTTCGAGGGGATGAATTGTGTTATCGTAAGCCTCGCCCCAGGTTCAAAATAAACTGTACCAACCCATAGTACACCATTACACTTTTATCGTTACGTTACGTCGCCTGATCAGAGCGCTAGATTTCAAAGCTACGTTACGTTTACGGGGTGGTGTGGCTTTTATTTCCTAGTATTATTTGTGTTATAAATTATCAGTGGCGGATCCAGGAAGGGCGTGGGGGGCTCGGGGGGCGCGCGAACTGGACATTCCTATAAAACATATCTCGGTCGATATCAACTAATTTTGAATATGTTGTATAACTAGTGCTAGTTTCTTAGATCTCAGCTATCAAAATTAGTTCTTCTCTTCCTGTTTCGGTTGCTACCGCCGAAAGAACTTTTTCCACTTTAAGACTTGTGAAAACTTATTTTCGATCCACGGTATAGGAGAAGAGAAACTCAATGGCTTGGCGCTTTTGTATATAAGTATATCATTCAATGAACCTGGGTTTAGAATCTATCGATAGGTTTACAAAGCAAAAAAGAAAACTTAATTTCATTATATAACTAAAATATAATAAAATATAATAAAATATTTATAGTTAAGGATTTGTATAACAAATAACTTTAAATTGCCAAAATAAATTAGTTGTATCAGGTAGTATCTGTTAGTCACCACCAACGGCTCAAGCAAGTATGAAGATATGTAGGTCGAAACTGTTTGGTTAGTGGCGAGGGTCACTAACCAACATACCAATCTAATCAAATCCCCAAAAACAATGGTGACCATAAACAAGGACTTTTTTGCCCTATGTTCGTAGTCGCTCGACGCGGCCTACATAAGTTTTATTGCTTGCGCCCCCCCCCTCTGGTGACATTTCTGGATCCGCCACTGAAATTATTATGGTTGTATCTCTGCATGCTATAGGAATTTCGATTTGGGTGTAAGTGGGTAATCCCGTAGTATAACTTGAAAACTATATAAATATTGTTTTGTCTGCGTTAATTGTTAATAAATTCATATCTAGCCAGTTTAAAAAGAAAATTTGAAAAATCCAAGTAGTTCCCAAAAAACCGAATTTTCATTTCTGGTGCCTTTATTTCTAAAGTTGTTAAAAAACGCTTAAAACATTCTACAGGCACAGGCACTCTCAGGACATTTAAATTTGACAGAAGCGTTGCCAAAATCATCTGTCAAATATTATTTTATAACTTCAGACGGCTCGACGAAGATAATCAGTGCGAAATAACTATACTATTATATTTGACACTTAAATAGGTTTGACATTTTCTTTTAAACTTTTATATTTTTTTTTGTTGGTGTTAGACGGCTCGTAAGGGGTTGCGGATTTTTTGGGGGATGAAAAGTACACTTGTCTATCATGCCCAAAAATTTCAACGTGAAACTCGATCTATGAGTTAGTGAAATTAAAAAAAAAGCGCTATAGGTATAATAACACGTGTATATCAAATACCATTATTTGGGTTGTTTTTGAGGGTGTTCGACGGCTCGTAAGGGATTGCGGTATTTTTCGGGGGATGAAAACTTCCCTTGTCTATCATTTCTGAAAATTTCGACGTAAAACTCGATCTATGAGTTAGTGAAATTAAAAAAAAAAGCGCTATGGGTAGAATAACAAGTGTATTTCAGATATCATTTTTGGGATTGTTTTAGAGGGTGTTCGACGGCTCGTAAGGGCTTGCGGTATTTTTTGGGGGATGAAGAGTACCCTTATTTATCCTTCCTAAAAATTTCAACGTGAAACTCTATCTATGAGTTAGTGAAATTTAAAAAAAAATCGCTATAGGTATAATAACACGTGTATTTCAAATACCATCTTCGGGGTAGTTTTTGAGGGTGTTAGACGGCTCGTAAGGGGTTGCGGTATTTTTTGGGAAATGGAGAGTGTCCTTGTCTATCATTCCCAAAAATTTCAACGTGAAACTCGATCTATGAGTTAGTGAAATTTAAAAAAAAATCCCTATAGGTATAATAACACGTGTATTTCAGATATCATCTTTGGGATTGTTTTAGAGGGTGTTCGACGGCTTGTAAGGGGTTACAGTATCTTTTGGGGGATGAAGAGTACTCTTATTTATCTTTCCTAAAAATTTCAACGTGAAACTCTATCTATGAGTTAGTGAAATTTAAAAAAAAGCGCTATAGGTATAATAACCCGTGTATTTCAGATATCATCTTTGGGATTGTTTTTGAGGGTGTTAGACGGCTCGTAAGGGGTTGCGGTATTTTTTGGGGGATGAAGAGTACCCTTATTCATCTTTCCTAAAAATTTTAACGTGAAACTCGATCTATGAGTTAGTGAAATTTAAAAAAAAAGCGCTATAGGTATAATAACCCGTGTATTTCAGATATCATCTTTGGGTTGTTTTTGAGGGTGTTCGACGGCTCGTAAGGGATTGCGGTATTTTTCGGGGGATGAAAACTTCCCTTGTCTATCATTTCTGAAAATTTCGACGTAAAACTCGATCTATGAGTTAGTGAAATTAAAAAAAAAAGCGCTATGGGTAGAATAACAAGTGTATTTCAGATATCATTTTTGGGATTGTTTTAGAGGGTGTTCGACGGCTCGTAAGGGCTTGCGGTATTTTTTGGGGGATGAAGAGTACCCTTATTTATCCTTCCTAAAAATTTCAACGTGAAACTCTATCTATGAGTTAGTGAAATTTAAAAAAAAATCGCTATAGGTATAATAACACGTGTATTTCAAATACCATCTTCGGGGTAGTTTTTGAGGGTGTTAGACGGCTCGTAAGGGGTTGCGATATTTTTTGGGGAATGGAGAGTGTCCTTGTCTATCATTCCCAAAAATTTCAACGTGAAACTCGATCTATGAGTTAGTGAAATTTAAAAAAAAATCGCTATAGGTATAATAACACGTGTATTTCAGATATCATCTTTGGGATTGTTTTAGAGGGTGTTCGACGGCTCGTAAGGGGTTACAGTATCTTTTGGGGGATGAAGAGTACTCTTATTTATCTTTCCTAAAAATTTCAACGTGAAACTCTATCTATGAGTTAGTGAAATTTAAAAAAAAGCGCTATAGGTATAATAACCCGTGTATTTCAGATATCATCTTTGGGATTGTTTTTGAGGGTGTTAGACGGCTCGTAAGGGGTTGCGGTATTTTTTGGGGGATGAAGAGTACCCTTATTCATCTTTCCTAAAAATTTTAACGTGAAACTCGATCTATGAGTTAGTGAAATTTAAAAAAAAAGCGCTATAGGTTTAATAACCCGTGTATTTCAGATATCATCTTTGGGATTGTTTTAGAGGGTGTTCGACGGCTCGTAAGGGGTTGCGGTATTTTTTGGGGGATGAAGAGTACCCTTATTTATCCTTCCTAAAAATTTTAACGTGAAACTCGATCTATGAGTTAGTGAAATTTAAAAAAAAAAGCGCTATAGGTATAATAACCCGTGTATTTCAGATATCATCTTTGGGATTGTTTTAGAGGGTGTTCGACGGCTCGTAAGGGGTTACAGTATCTTTTGGGGGATGAAGAGTACTCTTTTTTATCTTTTCTAAAAATTTCAACGTGAAACTCGATCTATGAGTTAGTGAAATTTAAAAAAAAATCGCTATAGGTATAATAACACGTGTATTTCAGATATCATCTTTGGGATTGTTTTAGAGGGTTTTCGACGGCTCGTAAGGGGTTGCGGTATTTTTTGGGGAATGAAGAGTACCCTTATTCATCTTTCCTAAAAATTTTAACGTGAAACTCGATCTATGAGTTAGTGAAATTTAAAAAAAAAGCGCTATAGGTTTAATAACCCGTGTATTTCAGATATCATTTTTGGGATTGTTTTTGAGGGTGTTCGACGGCTCGTAAGGGGTTGCGGTATTTTTTGGGGGATGAAGAGTACCCTTATTTATCCTTCCTAAAAATTTCAACGTGAAACTCGATCTATGAGTTAGTGAAATTTAAAAAAAAATCGCTATAGGTATAATAACACGTGTATTTCAGATATCATCTTTGGGATTGTTTTAGAGGGTGTTCGACGGCTCGTAAGGGGTTGCGGTATTTTTTGGAGGATGAAGAGTACCCTTATTTAACCTTCCTAAAAATTTTAACGTGAAACTCGATCTATGAGTTAGTGAAATTAAAAAAAAAGCGCTATAGGTATAATAACCCGTGTATTTCAGATATCATCTTTGGGATTGTTTTTGAGGGTGTTAGACGGCTCGTAAGGGGTTGCGGTATTTTTTGGGGGATAAAGAGTGCCCTTCTCTATCATTTCTAAAAATTTCAACGTGAAACTCGATCTATGAGTTAGTGAAATTTAAAAAAAAAGCGCTATAGGTATAATAAAACGTGTATTTCAAATACCATTTTGGGGGTAGTTTTTGAGGGTGTTAGACGGCTCGTAAGGGGTTGCGGTATTTTTTGGGGGATGAAGAGTACCCTTATTCATCTTTCCTAAAAATTATAACGTGAAACTCGATCTATGAGTTAGTGAAATTAAAAAAAAAATCGCTATAGGTATAATAACACGTGTATTTCAGATATCATCTTTGGGGTTGTTTTTGAGGGTGTTAAACGGCTCGTAAGGGGTTGCGGTATTTTTTTGGGGATGAAGAGTACCCTTATTTATCCTTCCTAAAAATTTTAACGTGAAACTCGATCTATGAGTTAGTGAAATTTAAAAAAAAAGCGCTATAGGTATAATAACACGTGTATTTCAGATATCATCTTTGGGATGGTTTTAGAGGGTGTTCGACGGCTCGTAAGGGGTTGCGGTATTTTTTGGGGGATGAAGAGTACCCTTATTTATCCTTCCTAAAAATTTTAACGTGAAACTCGATCTATGAGTTAGTGAAATTTAAAAAAAAAGCGCTATAGGTATAATAACCCGTGTATTTCAGATATCATCTTTGGGATTGTTTTAGAGGGTGTTCGACGGCTCGTAAGGGGTTACAGTATCTTTTGGGGGATGAAGAGTACTCTTTTTTATCTTTCCTAAAAATTTCAACGTGAAACTCGATCTATGAGTTAGTGAAATTTAAAAAAAAAATCGCTATAGGTATAATAACACGTGTATTTCAGATATCATCTTTGGGATTGTTTTAGAGGGTGTTCGACGGCTCGTAAGGGGTTGCGGTATTTTTTGGGGAATGAAGAGTACCCTTATTTATCCTTCCTAAAAATTTTAACGTGAAACTCGATCTATGAGTTAGTGAAATTTAAAAAAAAAGCGCTATAGGTATAATAACACGTGTATTTCAGATATCATCTTTGGGATTGTTTTAGAGGGTGTTCGACGGCTCGTAAGGGGTTGCGGTATTTTTTGGAGGATGAAGAGTACCCTTATTTATCCTTCCTAAAAATTTCAACGTGAAAGTCGATCTATGAGTTAGTGAAATTTAAAAAAAAAGCGCTATAGGTATAATAACCCGTGTATTTCAGATATCATCTTTGGGATTGTTTTTGAGGGTGTTCGACGGCTCGTAAGGGGTTGCGGTATTTTTTGGGGGATGAAGAGTACCCTTATTTATCCTTCCTAAAAATTTCAACGTGAAACTCGATCTATGAGTTAGTGAAATTTAAAAAAAAATCGCTGTAGGTATAATAACATGTGTATTTCAGATATCATCTTTGGGATTGTTTTAGAGGGTGTTCGACGGCTCGTAAGGGGTTGCGGTATTTTTTGGGGGATAAAGAGTGCCCTTCTCTATCATTTTTAAAAATTTCAACGTGAAACTCGATCTATGAGTTAGTGAAATTTAAAAAAAAAAGCGCTATAGGTATAATAAAACGTGTATTTCAAATACCATTTTGGGGGTAGTTTTTGAGGGTGTTAGACGGCTCGTAAGGGGTTGCGGTATTTTTTGGGGGATGAAGAGTACCCTTATTCATCTTTCCTAACAATTATAACGTGAAACTCGATCTATGAGTTAGTGAAATTAAAAAAAAAATCGCTATAGGTATAATAACACGTGTATTTCAGATATCATCTTTGGGGTTGTTTTTGAGGGTGTTAAGCGGCTCGTAAGGGGTTGCGGTATTTTTTGGGGGATGAAGAGTACCCTTATTTATCCTTCCTAAAAATTTTAACGTGAAACTCGATCTATGAGTTAGTGAAATTTAAAAAAAAAGCGCTATAGGTATAATAACACGTGTATTTCAGATATCATCTTTGGGATTGTTTTAGAGGGTGTTCGACGGCTCGTAAGGGGTTGCGGTATTTTTTGGGGGATGAAGAGTACCCTTATTTATCCTTCCTAAAAATTTCAACGTGAAACTCGATCTATGAGTTAGTGAAATTTAAAAAAAAATCGCTATAGGTATAATAACACGTGTATTTCAGATATCATCTTTGGGATTGTTTTAGAGGGTGTTCGACGGCTCGTAAGAGGTTGCGGTATTTTTTGGGGGATGAAGAGTACCCTTATTTATCCTTCCTAAAAATTTTAACGTGAAACTCGATCTATGAGTTAGTGAAATTTAAAAAAAAAGCGCTATAGGTATAATAACTTAAAAATTTCAACGTGAAACTCGATCTATGAGTTAGTGAAATTTTAAAAAAAATCGCTATAGGTATAATAACACGTGTATTTCAGATATCATCTTTGGGATTGTTTTAGAGGGTGTTCGACGGCTCGTAAGGGGTTGCGGTATTTTTTGGGGGATGAAGAGTACCCTTATTTATCTTTCCTAAAAATTTCGACGTGAAACTCGATCTATGAGTTAGTGAAATTTAAAAAAAAATCGTTATAGGTATAATAACACGTGTATTTCAGATATCATCTTTGGGGTAGTTTTTGAGGGTGTTAGACGGCTCGTAAGGGGTTGCGGTATGTTTTGGGGGATGAAGAGTACCCTTATATATCTTTCCTAAAAATTTTAACGTGAAACTCGATCTATGAGTTAGTGAAATTTTAAAAAAAATCGCTATAGGTATAATAACACGTGTATTTCAAATACCATCTTTAGAGTAGTTTTTGAGGGTGTTAGACGGCTCGTAAGGGGTTGCGGTATTTTTTGAGGAATGGAGAGTGTCCTTGTCTATCATTCCCAAAAATTTCAACGTGAAACTCGATCTATGAGTTAGTGAAATTTAAAAAAAAAGCGCTATAGGTATAATAAAACGTGTATTTCAAATGCCATCTTTGGGGTTGTTTTTGAGGGTGTTAGACGGCTCGTAAGGGGTTGGGGTATTTTTTGGGGGATGAAGAGTACCCTCATTTATCTTTCCTAAACATTTTAACGTGAAACTCGATCTATGAGTTAGTGAAATTTAAAAAAAAAGCGCTATAGGTATAATAAAACATGTATTTCAAATGCCATCTTTGGGGTAGTTTTTGAGGGTGTTAAACGGCTCCTAAAGGGTTGCGGTATTTTTTGGGGAATGGAGAGTGTCCTTGTCTATCATTCCCAAAAATTTCAACGTGAAACTCGATCTATGAGTTAGTGAAATTTAAAAAAAAGAGCGCTATAGGTATAATAAAACGTGTATTTCAAATACCATCTTTGGGGTTGTTTTTGAGGGTGTTCGACGGCTCGTAAGGATGAAGAATACCCTTATCTATCATTCCTGAAAATTTCAACAAAAAACTCATTCTACGATTTGATTACGTTATTTTAAAGTGTAAATATAAAATTATTCCATTTTCGGGGTGCTGTAAATAGGTGCTAACTTCACATTTTTGGGTTCTGTAAAATTGGATCTGGTGCTAACTTCACATTTTTGGGTTCTGTAAAATTGGATCAGGTGCTAACTTCACATTTTTGGGTGCTGAAAATGGGTGCTATCTTCACACCGGTACAAGCCCACACTATTTTTTTGAAATATCTAAAAAGTACTTGTTTTTTGTTTTTTTTCTATTTTCATGGAGCACATAAAAAGCACATAATTCTCAAATATTTAGCGAATATTTTTAAGCTTTATTTAAGGGTGGGCCTGCTAGGTTTATCTAAAGGTAGCAAGCCCATCTTTTTTTTCAATTATCTCGAAAACTAAAGGAGCACAAAATTTTTTAAAAGGAGACGAAATTAGCACATAAAAAGCACATAATTCTGGAATAATTAAAATTTGGATTTTGTGAGATGGGCCTGCTAGGTTTATAGAGGTAGAATGTTAGGTATTATTTTTCAACATGGCAAAAATTACTTACAGTACTAAACATTCTAGGGGTAATTACAAAAATTTTAATAACTACTTATGATAAATGTAAAATTATACTTTTTTATTAGTGTGCGCTAGGCCAATAACATTTTTGATCCATCTTTTGGAAAAAGGCCCAACATGTTCACAAAGAAAACTTCTTCATTTTCCATTTTTCCTATTAAAATAAAGAAAATCTTTATACTAGCACACTACCAAAGAGTTGTTGTTTTTGTTATCTCCATCTTCATGATGATTAGGTACTGAAGAGTGATCAGATTTTTTTAGTCTTAATGTGGGACACTATAAGAAGTTTTAATATAGCCCTCCAAAATGGCAGGGCTTCAAAGAAAAAAAATGAACTGCATGCGAAAATTTTGAGAAAATATGTAGTTTTAGTTTTAAAATTCATTGAAATCCTGTCAAAATCAATTGAAATCTGGTTACATTTTCAAAGAAACATTAATTTCATAAAAAAAGAGGTAAAATATGTAGGAAAAACTGAAAAAGTGGATGAATGAATATGTATGGGAGTAAAATACTTTGGTCAAATATGTATGGAGTATGGATGCTGCATAACATGATGTCGAGGGGGTATTCACTAGTGTGAAATTTGTGACGCGATTTCGCGTTTAACATATTTCGCCTATGATTTCGCGCGATTTCGCAAAGACTTTTGCGGGAATTCGCGTGATTTCGCAAGGATTTTGCGCAATTTCATAAGGATTTCGCGCAATTTCACAAGGATTTCGCGCAATTTTGCAAGGATTTCGCAGCCAAAATGTGACGCGATTTCGCGGAGTGGTTACTTTTAGTATAGATGATTTTTAAATAATAATGATATTTTTAATGTTTTTTTTGACATTAATTAATTAAACAGCACTTTGATCAAAATTAAATATTTAAAAAAAAAATTAAAATGGCTCTTTTGAAATTTTTCGACCATAATTTTTTTTTTTTTAATTAAACCAAAAGTTTGCAACAAAAGTATGTTGTGTGAAAATTTCATTGGAAAGATCCTAAAAATGAGCCTGTTCCTACATTCCTAGTGTGTGTGGTTCTTGATATCTTGAAACATTGTCAGTTTTTTACATCCTTGTAAAGGGCAGTGTTGATTTTTTTTATTTTTAAAAATTATTTTAAAAAACTGCTGGTCCAAAACATCTGAAATTTTGGATTTTTGAGTTTCTAGGCAGGGAAATACATAAATGATCATGATGATACATAAATTCTTATCTCCATTCCCGGTCCATTCTTACCCTAAATTTGGAAAATTTAGACTTTAACTAGGTACTGAGAGGTATCTTGCAAGGTATGCAAATTTTTTTACATTTTTCAAGAACAGATCATAGTTTTCACTGATGGTCCTCCAGGGACCTCATTACAGAA
Source organism: Oxystoma pomonae (assembly GCA_963921995.1). Taxonomy (NCBI): domain Eukaryota; kingdom Metazoa; phylum Arthropoda; class Insecta; order Coleoptera; family Brentidae; genus Oxystoma; species Oxystoma pomonae. Next base: position 82,783,862 of record OY998166.1, on the reverse strand, counting down.
AAGGAAGTTTTCTCTCCTTGATTGCAATCAATCGCAAAGCTAAAAGTTTTCACAAGTTCCTATTATGAAAGCCAATCAACCTCACAATCAACCCAAATGCAGCATATTTCCTTTATTCCAGAGAAACTTCTTTACTTCTATTAAACCAATAAAAGGTAGGTAGAGTCATTAGGATGGAGTGGTTGTGGTAGAATTTAAGTGCATTATTTAAAAATAACCTTAAGCTTTAATTCTTGGAATAGACATGGAATTTTCTTTTTGGTTAATTTAAATATTTATATATCCGTTTGTGATAAATAATTTAAAAACTTTTTTAATTAGTTAGATATTACACTTGAAATTGTTATAACTAAGATTGAATTTATATATTTATAAACATTGTAACATCAGGATACTATTTTTGGACCTGATCCCTTTGTATCCTAAAGACCTAAATAAATAAATAAAAAATAAACAACAAAGGAAGGGACGAATAAACGAATTCACCAGAAAGAATCGTAATTATGCAGTATAAGTTTTTCTGCCATTTATTTTTTATGAAAAATGCTTTAAGGGAGCACCTACTAGGGTCCCTATGACCCCAAATCTGCCTGCCCCGGCTGGTTTTTTTTTTCAATTCTTTTGTGTTTTTTTTAATTTTTTTCACTAAAACAACCCAATCCAACACAGCCCAACCCAACCCAAAACAATAAAAAAAATACATTACAACCCCCCCCCCCGGAACCCTTTTTCTCTTAAAAAAAAAATCGGGCGCAGACAGATTTGGGGTCCTAGGGAACCTAATCAAAAATGGCAAAAAACTGTATAATGCATAATTACCTTTTTTTTAAACCGGCGCCAACAGATTTGGGCGCCTAAGGACCCTAGTAAGTGCCCCCATAAAGAATTTTTTATAAAAGATCAAAAATGGCAGAAAATTGGTATACTGCATAATTTGTGAAAATCTCACCTGCACTTCCAAACTATTCATAGGCTCATTGGTTTCATTGACCTTATTGTAGAGCTCTAAACCTTCGTGAAATAGGGTTGATAGGTTTTGCCCCCTAGAACTAGTTGCCTCATTTGTTTCTGCCATTTTATGCCTCACAAAAAAAATTAAAATTTTGTGAAATTTTTGATATTGCACTTACGCCTCACATCATTTTAACTTGATGGTGTCAGTAATAAGCAAAAAACAACTTTTATGTACTACTTGGTAACAAAAAATTTTTGAGCCGGCAAAAAAGTCCAAAAATAAACACAAAAACGTCAACTGTCCAGAAGCAGAGATAAGAAATCTTGGAAGTTGGCTGGGCAACAGTGTTGCCAGGAACTCCGGAATTAGTACCCGTGGAGAAGGTATTGCCGGAATTTATGACCAGCAACGAGGTTGAAAAATTGCCAGATTTGGAGAAAAATTGCCGTATTTCTTTCAAATGACTAATTTTTACTTCAACGTATCCCACACACGTTCTCGATAGCGGCTAACGAAATGGAAATATGACGATTGGCATCCTTTGCAGAAAGCGATAGCAAGAAAAATCAGGCGATTTTGGTTTTGTTTTGATATATTTTTTTTTGCATTTTGCATTTGCAACTTCCAAAATTAGGTAATTATGCAGTTTACGGTGTTCTGCCGTTCTTGATTTTTTATGAAAAATTCTTTATGGGGGCACTACTAGGATCCCTAGGACCCCAAATCCGCCTGCCCCCGATTTTTTTTTAAGAAAAAAAAAGGGTGCCCGGAGGGGGGTTTTAATGTGTTTTTTTGATTGTTTTGGGTTGGGTTGGACTGTGTTGGATTCGGTTGTTTTAGTGAAAAAAAATTAAAAAAACAACCGGCGCAGGCGGATTTGGGGTCCTAGGCACCCTAGTAGGTGTCCCATAAAGAATTTTTCATAAAAAATCAAAAATGGCCGAAAACCGTATACTGCATAATTACCCAAAATTACCCTAGATTCTGGTAATTAGGCATGCTATTGGCAACGCTGCTAGGCAAATATGAAAGGAAGCAACAACTAAAGGCGCGTTTCTGCGAGCTTAACATAGTTACTAATATTCTCTTTTTCTAAATGCATTCGTCTGAAAGAGACCCAGCATACCAGGAACATAACGCCTGTACACCCTTCGACCCCGCTGTCTAACTACCTTTTTGAGATAGTGCATTCGTCTAAGAGAGACCCAGCATACCAGGAACAGACCGCTTGTACACCCTTCGACCCCGCTGTCTAACTACCTTTTTGAGATCCCCTGACAGATATGCGGGGTCGAAGGATGTACAGGCGGGTATTTTTAGTTATGGTGTAGTATGCTGGATCTCTCTTAGACAAATGCATTTAGAAAGAGAAAATAATAGTAACTATGTTACATGCAACTATGCAACAACTTTTTCTAAGGGGCGTATTCACGGACCTTCCTGTTTAAGGTGTCCTTTGGATGGTAACGGCTACTTGCACCGACTTTTTTTTTAATTGTCCTTTAACTAATTCTCTCTTTAACAATGAGTGCAAAAGGGATACCAGATGTTTCCATCTTTTGCACACCCATTTATAAAGAGAGAATTAGTTAAGGGAGAATTAAAAAAAAAGTTGATGAAAGTACATACGTACGGCTTAGTTTAATTTAAACTTAGTTTTTTACCAAACGAAGATTATTTTCAGTGAGTGGTTGTTTTTTTTTCCTATTGTGTAGAAGTTTTTGGCCAAAAAAATCGCCAGAAATGCTTGTTCCACACTTTTACCAAAAAGAAGAAACGATCCGATTTTAATTCATCTGGCGAAAACGTTTAAAAGTGCACTAGAGTGCAAAGAGACAGGATCAATGGCCAGCAAAAAAAAAGAGCAGGACGTGTATTCTTTGATGACTTATGATTTATCGCATAGGATCTATCACCTCCCACGAACGAAAGGTAGTTTGGGAAGAAAAACTTAAAAAAAAACTCTACGACTTTTTCGTGAGTGCCCACTCACATGTTATGTGACGCGTGCTCGTCGTAGGTGGGAACCGGGTGTAACGTTTTCGTTCCATGTGATCATTCGCCATAGATCTATACCGCTCCCTATTCAAGAATACACGTCCAGGAGACCTGGAAAATATCGAACCAAAAATTAAAAAAAAGATTCCAACATAAAATTATTTGCAGTTGACTTGTCAAAATTTACCAATTATAAAAAAATATATAAAACTCAGAAACTTAGACAAAATATGATCTTTTTCCTCTAATAAAAGCATAAACGATTGATTTCGACACAGGGATATTTTGGAACGCTTATTTGACACTTCGTAGTGGTTGTGGTAATTACTGCGTCTGCGCAATAGCTAAACATCATTCCGTTGTGGTAGTTAACCACTACCACTGCCGTAAGCTACGAATAAATTTCGTTGTGGTTGTGGTTATTTTTCTGGTTAATTTTTGAGAATTTTAGCTTAATTAATTTTAAAAATAATAAAATATTACAAGGTTCCAACATATAAAACACTTATTTTGTAAAATTAAGCCAATTTTTTAAATCGATGAGTGGTAGTGGTGGTTAAACACTACCACAGCGGCTGTCAAAATTTAAGCGTTTCCAAATATCCCTAATATGGAGTCCCTATAGTTCGTAAAACAAATACATTAGACAAACTACACTTTGTAGAAATGTAAATCGAAGAAATCATAAAACAGAGAAACCGTAAAACGTAGAAATTGGTAAGGCGAAAATGTTTTCTGTGCTTGACAGTTGTTTAGAATAAGAAGGGGCGTAGATCAAGTTATTTTTTTTCTAAACCAACCCGACTTTTCCCAACTAATCTTAAACCAACCCAAACCAATCCAGATCAATCAAAACACTTAAAAAACCAACCCAAACCAATCCACCACTCCTAAAAAAATAAAAAATATATTTTCTACGCCCTTTCTTACTCTAAACTCGCATGCAAATACCTATCAGGCAGAGAACAGATGTTCGCCTTACCAATTTCTACATTTTACTGTTTCTCTGTTTCCTTCATTTTACTTTTCTTTATTTTATGGGACCCCCTAATATGCTATAAAACATGATTTTTGTATTTAAAACTTGGTTTAAGGCTAGCCTTCCATAAGCTTTTTTTCCGCGCGGATTTTGAAATTTGACCTTGTCTATCAGTTAGTGAAACAGAACTATTGGTATCCCCCATAGAAAAAGAAGGGTGGTCAATTTCATTGGTATCTCCACCATAACCTGAAATCCGTGCGAAAAATCTGGAAGGCTAGCATAAACCTACAAATATGGACGATTATCTCATAATTATATAGTCGGTGAAAATGGGGGTAAAAATGGGTTTATTTTCATTTCGATGCCTAACTTCACTTTGCTCATACCATACCAACGTTGCCGGTTTCTCAAAAAATTACATATGTCAATGGAGCTGCCAGTGCTGCCATCTTTGGACAAAAAAATTCCTTTTTAGAACATCTTTCATTTCGGTGGGTTGGATATTATTTCTCTTTCAAAAATTTAATTTTTTAAATAATTTTTTAGATTAAAAAAGTGAAAATACATTATTTAACATACGGTCCAGTATTTGGTGGAATGTTTTGTACAAAAAAGTTAACATTTTAGTGTTTGTTTTCCTCGATGACTGCGGATTTTCTTTTATGCTTGACATGTTTTGATTTTAGAAATGGCAGACTCGGCAGCCCAAAAGAAGCCAAAGGGTGAAAAAAAAGCGGCAAAAGAAGCCGCCCCAAAAAGCGACACACCTGCAGTTAAAAGGAGGCCCTTTAAAAGACATGGACGTCTTTATGCTAAAGCTCTTTTTACAGGTATGTTTATAGCTTAGGTTATGTTTTGCACTCTGTCTCATAACTAACGATTTCAATCCTGTGCTTCAGTCACATAGCATGATGGCAATATCTTTTTGATGCACTGGTGCTCACTAAGTCAAGGTTCAAAGTGGTCATGGAAAACCTGGAAAAGTCAGAGAATTGGTATGCTGTCAGGGAAGTCAGTAAAAATCCAAAAATGACCTAAAAGTCAGGGAATAAGTTGCCCATAGTGTGCAACTGTTTATGATTATTTTATAAATAAACCTGGTACAACCAAAATATTTAGTAAATTTAGAAATCTGTTTGCAACCAAGCAGCATAGTGTAAAAAATAAACAGTCACTACATTTTTCTGAACTAAATTTGTGTTTTTGTCGCACCAATGAGGATGTAAAAAACATGCCAGTGCCATGCCTCCAATATTTAATAGGCTTTCCATCTACTTGCGTTTTAGTGAGCTTTGAACAAATGTGGTGGCCATTTTGATAACTAATGTAATATCTGTCAACAGTGTCAAAAATGGTGGCGGCATACATGCAAGAGGGTACTAAAAATCAGTTTTTGTGTGATAAAATTAAGCCATTGGAGCTGTCCAACATGGGCCACCGGGCAGTAAAATCTCACTTTGAAGGATCCAAACACAAAAATAAAGTTGAACTTTTTTAAAAAACACAAAACCTAACAGGGCTTGTTAAAAAATTTAAAAATTGACAACAAATGAGCAGAAAAAACATGAAGAGAGTGTGATGATACACAAAAATATGAAGCTAGTCCCTCAAAAAATTATAATAATATTTGTGATACTCAGAAAAATGTATTTTGGTGCTGTAGTGACTGTTATTAAACCCAATTATTTTGTGTTAAGGCTTGGTGTATGCATCAGAAAAAAAAAACTTGCTTATATTTTATGTTTGGAGATGGTGTTGGCTACCCAGCCACATTGTCCTGTATTAATTAGCAAGGTTTGGTGAATGCGCTAGAAAAAAGTAAGTTTGGTGGAGAAATTACTTTTCTATATCTGCACAGAATTATTAAGTTATTACAACAATCTTAAATGTTTGTCCAAATGTGTTGGAAAGAAGTAAATTTGCTTGTATTTTATAGTTTGGTGAAAGTGGTGGTAACAGTTTTTTCAAATAATAACTTAACATTAAGGGAAAAAAATAATGTACAGAAACTATGAGACTAAATTTGAAAAAGTAACATAGACAAAAATGTCAGAATTTTTTTTAAAAAAATGGTCATGGAAAACCTGGAAAAGTCGGGGAGTTTTAAAGTTGAAAATCACTCTGTTCTTTTTTGGCTTGTATAGATATAAAGGAAGGAGATACTATCAGTGTGCACTGGTGCAGCAAATAGAAATTGCTATGTTTATTCCATTTTTTGCATTGTCTTCTTATGTTCGTTTTGCTGGGTAAACTATTGGCAAATAATTTTTTAGGTTACAGAAGAGGCCTGCGCAACCAACATGAAAGCATTGCTCTTCTAAAAGTAGAGGGCACTGAATCAAAACAAGACAGTTGGTTCTATGTAGGCAAAAAGTGTGTATATGTTTACAAATCTAAAAACAAGACCTGTGTTCCTGGCAAACCAAAATCTGTCAAATCTAAAGTTAGGGCAATCTGGGGTAAAGTAACCCGGCCTCATGGTACAAGTGGAGCTGTCAGAGCCAAGTTCAAGAGGAATTTGCCAGGCAAAGCCATGGGACACCGTATTCGTATTGTAAGTTGTTTCTCTTTTTTTTTTAACATTCACTATAAATAGGACTGTTAAGTTTTCAGTAATTTTTTGAAAATTACTGTTTTTAAGAAATAGTACAGACCTAGTTTTTGTATGAACTTTTCTAAAATTGCTTGCTTGTTTAGAATAAAATGCTATGTGGATAAAAGTTAAGATAATCCCATTATAATTAGGGTAATTTGGAATTTATTTACTCAGAAATAAGTTTCTCCCAGGATATGTATTCTTGAAGTGGCATAGATCTATGGAAAATGATCACATGGGACAAAACTGTTATATTCTTGAGTGATGGTCAGATTTTACAGATTTCCTGAAAATCATACAATCCCAATTGCATAGTTGGAAGCCAGGGAACAGGATCAAATCTAGTGACACTTTCACAATAAAGAGGTTTTTTTCTGGAAATGTATTGGTTGCTAAATTGCTCTTCTACCATGGAAGGTGATCCCATCATACAAGAGAAAGTCCAGATCGTATGACTCAAGAATACACATCCAGGTGTTATTCTGTGTCCGTTATTTTTCTTTTTCAGTCTTAGCTTCACTTATAAGGGAAATTTTGGAACACTTAAAATTTTGACATCTGCTGTGGTAGTATTTAACAACCACTACCACCACCATGCATCAATTTTACCAGAGTTTTTGGGAACACATTAAAAACTTTCTTGTAAAAAAATTTAGAGATGTGAAAAAATAAAAAATTTGACTTAATTTTACAAAATGTTTTATATGTTGGAACCTGGTACTATTTTATTTTTAAAATTAATTACGCAAAAATTCTCTAAAATTAACTAGAAAAATAAGTGCATGACCACACCAAAATGGATTCATAGCTACAACCACTACAAAGTGTCAAATAAGCATTCCAAAGTATCCCTATTATCTAAACTGAAACTTAACATACTATTCTTTTTGTTTCAGATGCTGTATCCATCTAGCATATAATTAGGTTGTTTTTTTTATAATATTTTGAAAAGTTTAATAAAATCCTGAAAAAATTAAAGCAATTTTTACATCTTAAAAGTCCTAAAAGAGGGATGGATAAAAAAGTATAACATGGCATTTTAACTGATTTTATTTAAACAAAAATAAAATATCAAAAAAAATGGCTCTGTACAATTTTAGGGTTGAGATATTAATAAATTACTCTGTTTTTCATTTAAAATCTCCTTCAAAGCAAAAGACAGCCTACATAAAGGTAAACCAATTACATTATTGCAGTCACCTTCAATTCTTGTTACAAAGGTACTGGCTATGCCTTGTATCCCATAACCTCCAGCTTTGCCCCTAAAAGGTAAGTAACATTTTATTATGCTGCATAGGTGATAAAAGTGTAGGGCATTAAAAATCATTAGTCTTTTTTTACTGTTTTACATAAATAAAGTGATAAAAAATAATTTTCAGAAAAATATAATATTAGCTACATACCAGATAACATTAATATTTCCAAAAATTACTTAAAATAATTTAAAAAAATACTCTTATATTCAATGCCCTCAACTACAGACTGGGCGAGTTTGTAATTTCATCGATTGAGCAATTGATGCATCAAACAAGTTCTTGAAACATTCCGATGCCATCAAATGCATTCTTTTGGATTTCTGATGCAACCAACTTGATGCCAACAATTGCAATCGGCTCAAGGGCTGATAGAATAGAAAACTAAAAACTTGCCCACTTTGAAGAACATAACATAACTTACATTGGTTCACCTGTATCCACATATGCCAATACTTCTTCATCTGTTAGACTTGACATGTACACTGTTGTAGTTTCTGTAAACTTGTGTATTTTTTCTTTATACCAAATTACAACTCCTGTATAAACCATGTTGGGCTTCCCAATTTGTGTTAGTCTAAAACAAAAACTATTATTGTTTGGATACACTTGCTTTGAAAAGGCAGAATTTATTTTTAAAAATTTAAAGAAACCCTACAAATTTAACAATATTTTCTAACTCTTTTATAGTTTCAATGGCCTCCTCTCTGCTCTTTGGCTTTCCATACATTTTTCCATTAAAGGTAACCATTGTGTCACTTCCTATAATAATGTCTGGTTTGAGTGGGTCATTTTTTAACCTTTCATACACATCATTCAATTTTCCCAAAGCTGTTTTTTCCACAAAATCGGAAAATGTGTGTTGTGTAGGGTCTAGGTTTTCTTCATAACTTGACGGAACAACTTCAAATTTAAGTTTCTAAAAGATGGAATGTAAGTAACTTAATGCACCATTCTTAAATTAAGCACAAAATTTAAGAATTTTGCATTCTGTTGTTGGGTAATCCTGCCTTTACTTGGTTAATCCGAGATTGAGGCAGGGTAAAAATTATGGTAATGCTTGCAACAAAAAAAATCTGTGCACTTTAATATCACATAAAGTTTGTGAGCATCAATGCAGATCAGAAATCTAATTATGGAATGAATTGTTAAGAAATGGTAGTTAAAAGAGAAAAAAGGGTGCTTGGGGGGGATTGTAATGTGTTTTGATGGTTTTGGGCTATTTTGGATTGGGTTGTTTTAGTGAAAAAAAAAGTTTGGTTGTTGTGGATTTGGGGTCTTAAACCCGAGAAGTAGGTGCCTGTATAAAGAATTAAAACAAAAATGGCAGAAAACTGTATACTACAGTTACCAATGAGGAGTACAGTGTATCATATCAGTACAAACAAATGATACTTAGGTAGTCTATGACAGCCGTTTCTCAGGTTGGGTTTTTCTTGGTTAGTGTTTAGCACTTCTTTGTGTAGAGCTGATTTTCTTGTAAAAAAGTGGTTTTCGCAACATCGGCATTTTTGCTAAGTCACGACAACCTGTGTTGAGAAGACTGTCATAAGTCTTTAAAATTAAGTACTCACGATACTGCTTAACAAATTAGATCTTTGTTTTGATCCACTTGCCAGAACGATCCTCATGTTGTTCAGTTGGCTCAGCATTGGCTCCAACATTTTGTTTTATTTTTAAAAAATGATTTTCTTTATCAGGATTTTAAAAAAATTCAAATTTAAGGTTAAAATTTGCACAACGTTGCCAAATAATTTCGGAAAACAAGAGAGAATTTACCTTTTAGGCGCAATTTTACAACTCATAGTTAAACGTCAAACCTCTGCGGTTTAAACCACGGATGTCGACTTTTACGTTTTATAGGTGCAGTTTAAGCCTTGTGCCCACCCTGCTTCAAAAAACGCACCATGTGACTGGACATATATTTCTAATGGTTTTAAATGCAGAGTCACGTGATGCCATGCGTGGGCATGCAAGGACACGCGTTGGTGTGCATCGGGTATTACCAACAAACTTCGGTTTAACCGTTACCGGCGGTTTGGGTAGTTCTTCAGTTTATAGTTACCGAAAGATTCTAACCTCAAAATAGTTAAAAATTCATTTAAAATTTGTAGTATGTAGTGAAATCGCTATGATCGATGACTTAAATTTATTTTTAATCAACTGGATAAAGACGATGACAAAATTATTGACATTGTCGAGGCACTAAGAAAAACAAAAATTCGTCCTAGACCAAATCCTTTGGAGGAGAACGACGATGTAAATTTTAAAAAGAGGTTTAGCTTATCTAAAGGGACATGCGAAATTGTGTACGAGGATCTTCGACAAGAGTTGGAACATCCCACAGACCAGTAAGTTTTATTCTCACACCGAGCTCAGACGTATATATCTATACTGTATATCTTTGCGTTTCTGACAATTATGAACATTTGTTTTTGTGGCGTCTGGCTATATGTGTATGTAACAAACGCTGATATCTCAAAAACTACTCGACTGATTTTTATCAAATTTGGTGCCTTCTGGATTTGGCTCTAGGTGCAATATTAAAGATATAGTTAAAATAATCAACCCTATATGCTAGGAACATGTAGTCTTTTTAAACTAGAAAAAACTTGTGCTCCTAATCCTACAGCTAATCCAATAGCTCTTCTTTTCTTCCTGGCCTTGGTTTAACTGTAACTTATAGGATTGACAGCCATTTGCACCAACATATTTACTTATTTAGGAGTCACCTAGAATAATGTGGCCTAGGTTGGAGAAGAGTTTCGTTTGTATTTAGCTAATATAAGATAAGACTCTTTATTTGATCATTTGTAAGTAATTTACATTAACATTACAATTTTTTACCCATAGGGTGTCGATCGTGTCAATAAAAATCACTAAACCTAGATACATTAAAAATATTAATTAGCCACTTACAAAGTTAAGTCAAAACAGTTCCTAATTTAATGTTTAAAATAGAATTAAATTATTATTTTTTTTTTAAAGAAATAAAAAGATTGACAGGTACATCACATTTTAGTAATAAATATATAAGTTACCTTAATATTTTGCTAACATTTAGAACTCCACTAAACTACCTTAGGTGATCCCTAAATCTAGGGGCCCGTTTTTGGTTCCCTAGCTCTCCCCTAACCTAAAACTAATCTAGATTTAGGAGTCACCTAATGCTAGGTGACCCCTAAATATGTTGGTGCAAATGGCTGTGAGCAACTTGTTTACCAGTGGTTTAATCTAAAGATTAAACTGAAGTTTAAGCTATGGTTTAATCTAGAGTTTTACCTTTAGTTGTAAAATTAGACCTTAATCCAAAGAATAAACTGAAGTTTAAAATATGGTTTAATCTGGAGTTTTACCCTTAGTTGTAAAATTAGCCCTTATAACGCGCTTGAAGGCATCCATAGTTATCAAGAACTCACTTGCCGGCAGCGATTGCTCAAGTGCTGAGTCAGTACCCTCTCCAGATAGGCCGATCAACTCATACCGATTTAGTGTCCTTTTATCCACCTTCGCCGCCATTTTTACTCAAAAGTGACAGATAATCCATTAGTTTTCTGTGAAAATGGCGGCGAAGGTGGATAAAAGGACACTAAAACGATAAGAGCTGATCGGCCTATGTGGAGAGGGTAATGGCTGAGTTTACAAAAGCTACGTTCGGTCAGTACCCTCTCCAGATAGGCCGATCAACTCATACCGATTTAGTGTCCTTTTATCCACCTTCGCCGCCATTTTCACTCAAAAGTGACAGATAATCCATTAGTTTTCTGTCAAAATGGCGGCGAAGGTGGATAAAAGGACACTTAAACGATAAGAGCTGATCGGCCTATGTGGAGAGGGTAATGGCTGAGTTTACAAAAGCTACGTTCGGTCAGTACCCTCTCCAGATAGGCCGATCAACTCATACCGATTTAGTGTCCTTTTATCCACCTTCGCCGCCATTTTCACTCAAAAGTGACAGATAATCCATTAGTTTTCTGTCAAAATGGCGGCGAAGGTGGATAAAAGGACACTAAAACGATAAGAGCTGATCGGCCTATGTGGAGAGGGTAATGGTTCGGTATATAGATCCGATCAATCAGACTGCTCCAAATCGTTCGGCAATTCGTAGCGGAGGTAAATCTGTCGCGTTTGTTTAATGAATCCAGATCAATCGGAGCTAGATCGCTCTGCTCTGAATTTTAGACGGATTTTCCAGATTAATCTAACTTTTAGGGTTATGTTTTTATTTATTTTTAGTTTTGTGTTGGAATTTTTTTGGATTTTAAGAAAAAGTAGTGGAAAATCAAAACCATTTAAGTACGTTTTTATGTAAGCTTCAGTCAGACATAATATAGATTGAAGACGATTGCGCCATCGGCATCGACTGGCGCGAGCTTTTTGAGGGGTGATTTATAAACTGGAGTTGAGTTGAGTGGTACATTCTGAAATGTTCTTTAAATTGCCTGTCTCTTAATCGCGGAGCTTTTTCTCCAGCAAAGCCAAAGAGTTTATTACAGTCTTCTGAACAGTTAACCTTGTCATCATTGCTATACAAACACAAAAAATGAATCAACAGGAGGTGAATGAAAATATGTAAGTATTGTTTATAATTTTTGGGTTACCATTTTTGTGTTTTTTACTTTGAGAGCTTTTTTGGTATAAAAGCTACATGCAGTCTAGAGTTGCTGCAATGTAAAAAGTTCAGTTATATTAAAGTTTTAATGCATAATGCCTAATGCTTTTTTGATTCCTATATTTCTTCAAAAAGTAGAGAAAGAAGACAAAATTATGCATTGGGAATTAGCCATTAAAACTTGAGTAAATAGGCCTTAAGCCATAAGCAGTAAGAACTAAAAAGCATTTATTTTTTGCTTACTTCTGTGAACTATAATCATCAACATTGATAAGCCATAGTTCATTTTCCTTGCATCTTATGGCTTACTTTTTATGGTGGCAACTCTAGACTGCCACTTAACCTAAAAAGTCAGTCAAGGTAAAATTTAAGACAAGAAGAAAGTTGTAATTTTCTCTTGCTAAAATACAGTTTTTTGGGTAAATTGTTGTTTTACTAACTCTACACCCAACCAAACAAGTACTATTGTTTTCTTACTATTGTATTATTGTTTTTTTACAGTTTCAAACAAAAAAACTTCCCAAGAAGTCATAAGAAAAATGATAGGCAAGGTATTCAAGGAACAACTTGCATAGTGCCACCACAGTGTAGCTACACGGGACCAAAGAATAGCTTGAGAACACATCAGGATTTCTATAAGTTAGTTTATTAATTGGAGGTAAATAATATATTTTTCATTACTCAAAGTCTTCTGTAAAAATACAAGTTGTGTTTATTTTGTAGTAGAAATGATCCTAAAACTAGTGGCTTAATTGATTTTTTATATCACTTTTTATAACTGAGAATTTTAATAAGGTGGTCAGTATTTTGTCGTTATAACCTTAGATTATAATCATCTGTTCATCCTTTTTAAATCTATCATAGGCTGTTTTTGGAAGATTAAGTGCCATTTAGATATGATAATAATTATTTCAGTATTGTATTACCCAAAAGTTTAGATTAGACTTTATTTGATCATTGTATAAGTTAGATTTTTACCGAGAGGGTGTCGATTGTGTCAAGTACATTAAAATTTGATATTATACAATACATACACTTATTTTTTTTTTAAATACAGAACTTACAATTAAAATTGTAAAAGCTAGCCTACAACATTAAAAATAAAATTGCAAAGGATAGCCCACAGCATTAAAAAAGTTAAGTCTAAACATATCTGGACACTAGAGCTACAGCTTAATTAAATGAAAGTTAATAAAAAAAACCCACCAAAGTCACACAAAGATTTCCGTTCCACAGACCTAGTAACATTTTCTGAAAAAATGACTATGCAGTAAACGTAAAGTTTGTATCTTTAACCTCCTATACTTATGAACCTAGTAGTAAAGGGGAGGGAGGGCTGGCAATGATAGAAAAAATTGTCTGCCCCTCTCCTATAACAGTAAAATTTGAGAAAATTGAATGGGTGCACACGCTCCATAGGAAATTGGAAGGAGTTCTTTCTAGGCCTTTTTACGTAAAATAAATTCTTGAGTCTCTATAGTTTTATCAGAATAATGTTCATCATAACTAAGAACAATAAAAAATATGTACCATATTTTGTGAAACTGATTCTTAATCAAAAATGTAATTTGTAAAATCCTTTTTTTTTTCATTGTTTCAGATATAGCTTGATCACGATTCAGCCTGCAGCAGGGTGATGAGTTCTGGAAAACTGCAATGGACTTTTCTAGTGTGTTTGTTAAATGATATTTTTTCTACACCAAATCAAAGTGCCTGTACTAATTTTAAAGAATAAAAAAATTATATAAATTTCTGTTCCTTATTATTGCAAATTGGTTTGACTTGTAAAAGCACTTGTGTAATACTTACCAATAAAGAAACTAAACTAAACTTTCAATTTAATTGTAGTTTAGAATGTGCTTTCATAATAAACTAAGGTATCACATTCTAAACATCAATTAAATTTAAACTAGGTTTAACATTGCGGTGCAATATGCAACAAATATTTGTATAAATCACTACATTAAATCCACATGGCAGTTTATGCCTAGCCTATGATTCAAAAGTGGTATAATCTGGATGGTCGAAAGCGGTAATCCCCTGTGGCTGATGTTTGGAATGAAGGCGGCACGCCCCCGCCCCCAGGAAGCTCCATACTTCAAGTGGGTATCCGACTCGCAGTCGCCTGGAGGCAGAAGGGTCATAACGTCAAGCGCGCCGCTTCGGCGGGTACTTTCGGCCCGAATCCGTCACTTCGCAAAGCCTTCAGTTTGCCAATTTCGGCCCATGGGGATTTGGTTTATAGGGTAATCTTCAAACATTATTTGTTGTCCGTGCACTACAGCACAAATAGCCTCTAAAACCATGTTATTCATGGTACCTTTCAGACTCAAAAGCCCAGCAGCCGACAAAAATATAAAAAAATTTAAATAAAAAAAACTTAGGTTAGAAAGTTTAAATCTGAACCCGTTCGGTAATGCTACTTGCTCGGATCATTACCCTCTCCACATGGGTCCCTATAATTAATCCAAAAGATACATTTTACAAACGTATTTTAAACAAATATACATCGCACAAACAATACTTTAGACAAATCATAAAATAGCATAACGATACATCACACAAAGCATACTTTTTGCAAACCGTACATCGTACAACTCGTACTTTCTACAAATAATACATCTTACAATTCGTATGTATTAGAATCCGTCCAACATACAAATTATGTTCTGTGCTCGACTGACAGCTGTTTAAATCTGAGCTCAGAATAAAAAGAATGTTAGAGGATGTTTTTGTTATTTAAAAAATAATTTTAAATCTACTACCAGCTTCACTGTAAAAACGCATTACGTGACGCATCCTGGTTTTGGAGCTTCTAGGCAGTTTTTTGTGGGGTATAAAACTTTAAATTGCTGTATCTCTATCCCTTAGGGGTTGTTATTTTCATATGAAAAATGCCTCTGTGAGATAAAGAACCCTGCCATTTTGTTATGTGGAATGTGTGTCACCTAATTTTATTTATATGTAGATAATATCTGTTGTAGAGGGGGTCCCAACGAGCAATTCTCGTCATAAAGGCACAGGTTGATTCATAAATTAGGGGTAAACGTTAGGAGAATGGACGTTTTTAGTCCACTATACCAATATGGTATGGGGTATTAAAATCGTGAAATTTTGACTTTTCCTAATTTTATCAAAAATTAGTTACTAAGATTGCAAAACACCTTAATCGACGAAAAAAAAAGATGGATGTCCGTTGTCTGATGTCTGTCTGTATGCACGATAACTCAAGAATGCCTTAATCGATTTTAACGAAATTTGGTACAAAAATCCTCCATCGGCTGACCACTACCTTCTCCACATAGGTCAATCAACTCCTACCGTTTTAGTGTCCTTTTCTCGATTTTCGCCGCCATATATATTGACAGAAAACTATTAATGGATTATTTTCTGTCACTTTTGAGTGAAAATGGCGGCGAAAGTGGATTAAAGGACACTAAATCGGTAGAAGTTGATCGGCCTGTATGGAGTGGGTACTGAGCTGACCATAAACTTTTGGGTAGGGTGGTGGGAGGTTGAAGGGGGGAAAAGGAGGATAAAATAAAAAATTGTAACTTTAGAACAAAAGCAAGTAGCGATATACGGTTTTCAGATTTAAGTTTCCAGGAATATGGACTACAAATTTCCAAATTCGTGGAGGCTTTAGTTGCCGAGTTATTTGAAAAAACGTTGAAATATATATAAAAAAAAATAACTTTAGAAGTAAAGCAGCTATTGTTATGCGATTTTCAGATTTTGATTTTCGTAAATATTACCCAAAAATTATGTTATAAGGTTCAAATCTTTTAAAGATACAATTTTCGAGATATTTTCATTTCCTTTCAACATAAAATAATTGATTGTATGGTGGACTATCCGTGCTTTGTAGCACCAATTTTTTTACTTAACTTTAAAAGAAAATATATAACTACCTAATGTCAGATGAAAATAAAACGCCTTCCTACTTATATGGACTTTACATTTTTGATGCTAAGTACTATAACCGCATGTACAGGGTAAGCTATACAAGAATTATGGTTAATATTGCTCCTCACAATCCCTTATTTTTGAACTCGATTCGTGTTATCCTAAAAACGATTCCCAAAAATTTATTTTATTTAATTAGTGTAAAATTTTGAATTTGTACAGAAGAAGTCAAAAAAAATAATCTTAAAACTCGCGAAATGATACTTTTTTAATGTTTTTAACCATTTTTTAAAAAAGAAGCAAAGCAACATTTTCGGTACCTATAGGTACCTTACTACGCCACTGGACATAGCGTATACGTTATGTCCAGTGGCGTCGTAAGAAAAGTTTTCGGGTGGAGGGGTAGGTATAAAAATATTCTAAACATTACAGCTCCAAAGTAAATTAACACTTTGCCACTTTTTTCCTTTATTTTACGAACCACAACTTACATTTTTTAACTTAACACCGGATTTCATATATAAACAGGAGATACGTTTGAAATTTTTTAAAATCCTTAATTGCAGGCTTTAAACTCGATTTTACGTTTGAATATGCAGCGAATCAAAATAGAATTGTTATTGGAAACATAAAAAAACGGTCCCTATGAAGTAATTTTTTTAGCTAAAATGTTTTAAATTCGTAGAAAAAAAATTGGTGCTAGAAAGCACGAATAGTTCACCATACAATCAATTATTTTATGTTCAAAGGAAATGAAAATATCTCGAAAACTGTAGCTTTGAAAGATTTGAATTTTATAACAACATTTTTGGGTAATATTGACGAAAACCAAAATCTGAATATCAATAGCTGCTTTACTTCTAAAGTGATGATTTTTTAAATATGTATTTTTTAAAATATATTTTAACGTTTTTTAAAATAACCCGGAAACTAAAGCTCCCACGAATTTGGACTTTACAACAAAATTTGTAGTCCATATTCATGTAAACTTAAATCTGAAAACCATATATCGCTACTTGCTTTTATTTCAAAGTTACAATTTTTTAAAATATTTTATCCCTTTTTACCCCCTTCAACCCCCCACCACTTGTACAGAAACGCTTTGGTCTCAGGGTGGATCGGTGGGTTTACAGCAATCACACAGACAAGGGAGTTTGATTACGTTTATTCAGTCTTAATGCAGGTACAAAATTGGCGATCTAGACAGGGGAAAAAATGACCAGGCCGTCGACACTCAAAGGTTTACACCGTTTAAAATGCAATTTAGCCAGGGGTTCACTACCCTAAATAGAAACGCAAATTTGGTACAGCGATGGCGTTCGCAGGAGAGAAACGCGGGAGTTCAAAATTGGGGGGGTTACGCGTTGGGCTGTCTCCTTTTGATACCTTGAAAAGTGAAGATAGATATTGGCTAGTAAATGCGGTTTATTTCTTATTATAGCTGCAACCCACCATGCTCGAGGTCGGCATTGTTGGTTTCATATGTTAAGGGGTGAAATATTCTTAATAACCCGGAACCCTCGGGAATACGTGGAATGTGCGGCGGCTTCCGCCATGATACGAGGGAGATTTCCAAAGTGCTGATGGTTTCAGTGCACACTCTACCCAAAAGTTAATCAGTTCATGGTCAGCCGATAGAAGATTTTTTTACCAAATTTTGTTAAAATCGATTAAGGTGTTCTTGAGTTATCGTGTACAGACAGACAACAGACCGACAGAAAACTTTTTTTTTTCGTCGATTAAGGTGTTTTGGAACCTTAATACCTCACTTTTGATAAAATTAAGAAAAGTCAAAATTTCACGATTTTAATAGTCCCCCATACCATATTGGTATGGTGTACTAAAAAATTGATGTTAGAAAGCACGGATAGTACACCATACAATCAATTATGTTCTGTTGAAAGAAAATAAAAATATCTCGAAAACTGTAGCTTTGAAAGATTTGACCCTAATAATAAAATTTTTGGATACTATTTACGAAAACCAAAATATGAAAACCGCACATCAATAGCTGCTTTACTTCTAAAGTTATGATTTTTTTAAAATATATTTTAACGTTTTTTTTTAAATAACTCGGAAACTAAAGCTCCCACGAATTTCGATTTTTATAACAAAATTTGTAGTTCATATTAATGGAAACTTAAATCTGAAAACCGTATATCGCTACTTGCTTTTGTTCCAAAGTTAAATTTTTTAAAATATTTTATACCCCTTTTCCCCCCTTCAACCACCCCACCACCCTACCCAAAAGTTAATCAGTTCCAGCCGAAAAAGGATTTTTGTCCCAAATTTCGTTAAAATCGATTAAGGCGTTCTTGAGTTATCGTGCATACAGACAGACAACAGACCGACAGACAACTTTTTTTTTCGTCGAATAAGGTGTTTTGGAACCTTAGTTTTTGATAAAATTAAGCAAAGTCAAAATTTAACGATTTTAATAGTCCCCCATACCATATTGGTATTGGGGAGGGGGGGGGAGGGGGGGTAAAGATAAATAATAAAAAAAAATAATTTGAAGTAAAAGTCTGACCATAATTGATTGTGTTTATTTGCCCAAAATTTGATGTAAAAATCATCATTTTTTGAGTAAATAACGCTTAAAATGAAATTTTTGACTTAAAATTAAAGTAAAATCGTAAATATTGGCTTTATTTCAAACGCGGTTGGTATATCGATACCGATGCGTTGAAATATTTACTTTAAGTGACTGATTTTGTGTTTGCAAAAATGGTAAAATGCGCAGCAGGCGAAAATTTTTGCGAAAATGACTTAAAATACGATTTTTGACACCAAATCGCACGCAGAATGTTTTGATAAAATTACATTAGAAAGACCATTTTGATACGAAATCGTAAAAATCAAAGGTGCTGCAGCCGAAAAATTTTGTAATTTATGATTTTTTAAAGATTTTTAATTGTTAAAAATTAAGGTCTAGGCTCTTGTATTTTATTCTCTATATACTTAACTATTTTATTTCTGTTGTTATTTGATTGTACCAACTGTAACCAGCTTCTCGGGAGGGAGGCGTTGACCTTAAATCCCCCTCTCCCTCAGTGCGCCACTGGCATATGTCAAATTTTGAAATCAACTTTCTGATTGACAGCATCCCCTGTATAAATTTTATTTTTAAATTGTTGCTGATTTCAAAAATTTATACCATGTATGTGCTAAAGTAAGAACTCTTTATATAACTATATATAACTATATTGTTCCTAAAGGATGTTGCCTTAGCGGTATAGTTTTTTTGTAAGAGCTTAAAAAAGTATATATATTTCGCGAGTTTTAAACTTTTTTCTTTGGCGCACAATTCTATGGATTACCCTCTATACATATACGGGTATTAGACCTAACATCAAAAATGTAAGACCCATTGCTTTCTATAAGCGAAGAAAGTTTAGTAAAAAATGGCCTAATATCTGGCTCACCGTGTTGGTGGTAGTGCCGCATATTTAAGTAAATATAAAAAAATTAGCCGAACCATGCACATAAGAAAAAAGCAGCTTTTGTAAATCGCATCGACTATCTTTGAACCGCCATGTTTAGCTAACACTATCTCAAGTAAAAAGTCAGTTAAAAACTCTTTATAGTTTTAGTATCCTTAAATTTGGCCTAATGTCGCGGCCATATGAATACCAAACTGTAGGCTAAAGACACAGGAGAGAAGGAGTTAACTGGCTTTTTAATTCATAACGGTGTAGATGTAGCGGAGTAGGTACTGTCGACTTTTTTTGATGACTCGTGAAAAAATGAGGGTAGACAAAAAATGCATACTTACTAATTTTTCCTTTTTTTATAATTACTCAGAGACCACAAAACCTAGTAAAGAATTAGTGCCCATTCTAAAATCGTCTTAAAAGTGCCCATTTTTTTATATTTAAAGGGTTAGTTTTTATAAAGTACACTCAAAAAACACATCAAAATATTTATTATATATAACCAGTGCGGAAAGTTAATCTTTTCCGCACGCGACTGCTGTTGACATAAATTTGGCGCTTCCTCACCGGTATTTTTTCTGAATGTCATGTTCACAGAAATCCAAGAAAATTACAAAAACATAATGAAAAAGAACGATTTTATGTTGTTAGATCCTGTTTCAAATGGTTCAAAAATTGTAGAATTTTTGTAAAGCCGATTTCAAAGGGGAGGGGCGCTTTAGTAGGTGTTTGGGTTGGGTTTGCAGGGGTGGAATTCTCCGTTGGGTCTAGTTTTAATTCTAAATCTGCTTGTAAATACGGCGAAGGCGCAAATTTTCAAAATTATTCTAATTTTTTACGACTGTTAAATAATGTTGCTGATAAAAATTGTTTAAAATTACTTAACTAAAATTGTAACAACCAATGACGTTATAGCGGCGCTGGCGAATTTTTTAAAAATATAGACAGACAATTGTTTAAAATATTATATTTTTCAGGTATTTGTCAAAGGTGTGGCAAATAAAATTTATAAAATTTTATCTAAAGAAGGTTCTTAGCATATGTTACGCGAATATTAAAAAAAAAGAATATTTTATTTCTCTCTCTGTAATCGATTTATATCACATCTATATTTTTTTTACTGGGATTTAAAGAAAATCTTATACCCACTATAAAAAATTGTATTGTCCCAAATAGTATACTGGTGTATAAAAAAAAATTATCTCAGTCAGGGGTGTTAATTGGGGGGGAGTCAGAGGCACTGCGACCGCCCCTGGCAAATAAGGATTTTTTATTATTCAATATATTTTTTCCCTTTTAAATGGGTAACTTAAAAATAAAATTAAGAATCCTTTAATCAGGGGCGGCATTTTAAAAAATGCCTCGGGCTTCCAACAATCTAGCGCCGGGCCTACTTTACGCTCGTGTTAGATGCAACGTTTTGCCTAAGAGCGTGCGGAAAATTAAAAACATTTTGTTGCTGTGCATAATTTTGTAAAAAAAATATGCACGCGGAAAAGCCATTTTTTCCGTACGAGACTGCCTCATTGGCCGAAGGACTTAGAAGTTCGGTCAAGCAGTCGACTGCGGAAAAAAATTATTTCTGCAAGCATTAGGAACAATTGTTCTTCTAAGAGCGTAAGGAAAGTAGTATAAAATAGTCAATAAAAAACGTGTTTCATAAAATTTTTATTATATATTATTATAACATTGAAATAATGTGGAAAACTAGTGTGACATAGTAACGTAACGCCCAATGCGCAAAATCCTATTTTCCTCAACCTCGTAGAAATTTCTTTTTGCGTGAGTGATATTTTTTTCGCAAGCAAAATTTTTTCGTGCATGCTGTGCGGAAAATTGCTACTTTCCACACGCAAATGACTGCGGAAAAGGCGTACAAACTAAATAAGGTACCCTAGAATGTTCGGTGTCATTTTAAAGGATTTTTTAAGGAAAATTAAGAAATGGTAGCATTTGGGCGATTACACATTTATAAATCCAATTTATCCATTTTTGGTCATTTTTACGTCATTTATTCAAAAATGTTGATAAAGGGGCTTAATTTTAAAAATATTACTATTTGTAGATTCTCTCAAAAAACTCTTTAAAATGACACTCAACATCATATTTAGTTTGTGAGATAATCGCTTTCAAAAATTTAAATAAAAAATATGAAAACTAGATATGCAAACCGTATAATATGTGGTATCTTTAAAAAGCAAATTTTATAAAGATTTAAAATTTGGTATCAAAAACAGTAGATCGTATAAAAAAATTGGGATTGCCCCCAAAAATGTCCCCCTCCCTTATGCTAACTGTGCAACCAAGGCATTTCAAAGCCTTCTGACGTATGCTGACAATGCGAAGAATTGGTTTTGACATTACGATTACAGGGCGCAAAGATTTTTCGCACTATTTTTGCGCACTAGTGCGGCAAAGTTATATTTTGCACTGTTAACAATGCGCAAAATCTAAAAATAGTTTTTATCTTATATAACTTGTGCGAAAATTTAATCTTCCCCACACGGGACATCCGTTGGCCTGAGGACGAACGCGGACCGGAGTTCGGGAAAGCAGTAAGGATGGGAAAGATACTTGACACATGATTTAGGATAAATATTTTTTCTCCTACCAGTTGTAAAAAAAATGAGTAAAATCTGTTCCGTACTGCGTGCGGGAAAGTGATACTTTACAAACTAAAATACGTGCGGGAAAGGGGTGTTTCCCGGTGGAAATAAATAGTAGCTAGTTTACCTAACAAGTCCGGAAAAGTCGCTTTACGCGAGTTGCAGGGTACAATATTTTTTCTACTCGCATTTAACCCAATAAAAGGAATTTTAACAATGTTACTCATTATTTATCATGACTAAAACGTTTACCTAACACAAAAAAGAAAATTTTTAAAAATATAGCAATATATTTATATTTTATTTTGGTTGAGTGCGGAAAAGTACCAGTAAGTTTTCCGCACGCTAGTAGAAAAAATATTATATAGATTCAGTTCCAAAATATTTTTTAAAAAAAATCATCCTGTACATGTAAATAATTTGTGTCTGTTTCGGCTTCCTTTATTTGCCTTGATGCTTCGTCTGTATGACTTTTTAATCAATCAGTCATCTAAATTTTCAACTATGGTGTCTTATTACATAATAATCTACATTTATATACCAATTTAACTTGATCATCACTTCTGGGAACTGAAATTATTATCATAATTATTTTGTCGAAAGATAAGTGTTTGGATTTTATGTAGACACAATAATTAATTAATTAATGATGGTCAAGTAACCCAAAAATTCAGGTGACTTGTCAAAATAAGGTTGCAAAATATTATCTGTCATCCTTTATGAACCAAAAATGAACTTGCCAGAGCTCCCCTCTCACACTGCAATGTCAAATCTCAAAAACGAACCTGTCAGGTAGATTTTAAAAAAGTGCCTTTTAAAATAATTTTTAAGCATTTTTTGACAGCTTTTAAAGAATAAGGGCGCAGAAAAATAAATACTAAAATTAAAGAATACGGATTTTTCTCCAGAACTATCCAGAATTTGTAAACTTTTCTTAGTTTTCAGCAAAGCGTAAAATTTGCGCAACTTTTCCCTATTTTAAACCTTTTCGTTTAGGAGATATTCATGATGAGCAACGAATTTGACGTCATAGGTTTCAATTTCGGACCCTGCTGTCTGTGTTTGTGTGGATCTATGTGGCACTACAAATCGTAATCGAGTGAACCGATTTCTATGCAGGATAGAAAAACGTCGTCGTGGGAATAAATAAGTTACACTATTTGCTGTCAGCTTTGGAGGAGAAGTTTTCGTATACCATCAGAATATCCTTGGGCCCTCCTATATAGGGTGGGAACTTTAACTGGAGTAATTTCGCTAGAGCCTCAGGATAACACAGGACATAAAATCGGGTCAACGCATCGCTAACGCACTGCCGACGTTATACCGACGTTGGCACGATCTTATGAGTTATTCGACGATTTGTGTTTGTAGAAAAAATATGCGGATAAAACGCAAAAACACGACAACTGAGATTTTTTTATGGGCGTTCCAGTCATATAAAAAATTCCCCTTTTAAAGGGTGACACCTCTCTAACACACTTAATTTTTTTAAAAGGATTATATACTACTTTGGAACCTTGTTGGAAAGCCCGTTTAAAAAGACAAATGAGCACATACAGCAATACATAAAATCTAAAAAAAAAAAAAAAATTTGAAATGCTTTGTTTCAATTTTATTTATTTTTTTTTGTTTTTGGGTTGAAAATGCAATTATCTATCTTAGTGTAAAAATTGCGTGTCGCTAGCTGATACGTATGGTTCGTGAAGTTACAATTTTATTAAAAGCTTAATCCCCTCATCCAACCCTCTTGCCAAAAGCGACACGCGGTTTTCATATTACCTTACATAGTTGGATTTTCAACCAAAAAAAAAATCAAATTTATTTTCAAAATTTTTGGTTGAAGATGTAATTATCTATCCTATATTGTGAAAACCGCTTGTCGCTAGCTGCTATACGGTTCGTGAGTTAAGTTTAATCCCCCCTAATATCGTCTTGCCAACCCCCCACCCCCACCAAAAACTAATCAACTCTGCGTAGGGTGACAAAGAATTTTGGTACCAAATTTTATAAGAATCGGTTTAGCGGTTTTTGAGTAATCGTTTTACCGACAGACAGACCGACAGACAGACAACATGACAAAATTTATTTGTATTTAGGTATTTTTGACAAACCCAATAGCCTCCATACTATGTATGAGTGGCTAAAAATAAATAGACCATAAAATATGTCTAAAAATTGAATTGACCGCATTTTCCTAAAAACTTACTCAACTATACAGAGTGTATCCCAAAAGTCTGGAATAATGGATTTTTTGGGATAACTATGGGTTTTTGAAAAGAAAACTTATTTAGGATCATTTTTAGGTAGAAAAAGCGCTTTCGAAAAATGTATACCATTTTATATATAGGGTGTCCGAAAATTAAAATACGACACTCTTTTTTAAAGTGGACACCCTGTATATTATCTCATTTTCTGAATCCTTAAAAATAAGCTTTTCAAAAATACCCAACACTACACAATACAGGGTGTCCACCGTGTATAAAGAGTACTTATACATTTTTCAAACCCGCTATTTTTCGTATATATGTTTTTTTTTAAAAGCGTTCTCCCAAAAAATCCATTATTCCAGACTTTTGAGACACACTGTATAAAGAGGTAAAACAACCTACAGCTAAAAAAAATCTATTTTGCCGAAGAAAAAAGCAATAGTAATTTGATTTTTATATATCTAAAGGTTTTTTTTTTAATTAAAAATTAACTCACATCAAAAAAACATTGCAGTCAATGTGTCACAAAATTAGTGTACCATAGGTATAGGTATCATCACATTTTAAAAAAAACAAATTTGATATGACGCAAATCCCACGAAAAATTTCAAGTCACACTCAGAAATTGACTTCGGGGGGGGGGGGGGGGGGGGTTAAGGATAAGTAATAAAAAAACTTAATTTGAAGTCAAAATGTGACCATAAACATGTTTCTAAGGGGGAGGGGGGGGGTGCGTTTTATCCTCATATTATATCCTAAGGCTCTAGAGCATTTAATTTCTTTAAAGTACCCACACTGCATATTCATGTCTCGATTTTTTTGGATTCTATATACCTATATTTTTTTTAAACCTATATTTTTTATAAAATTAAAAAAAAAAGAATATGTCTTCACCTTCTAAGATTGTATATTTATTCTGAGTTTAAATTAAAACAGCAGAGAACAAAAATTGTATGTCGGACGGATTCTAAACTGTACGATTTGTAGGATGTATTGTTTGTAGAAAGTACGAGTTGTACGATGTACGGTTTGCAAAAAGTATCCTTTGTGCGATGTATTGTTATGCTACTTTACGATTTGCGGAAAGTATTGTTTGCGCAATGTACGTTTGTGTTAAATACGCTTTGTAAAATGTATTTTTGTACAAACTATGGGACCCCCTCCACATAGGCCGATCAGCTCTTATCGTTTTAGTGTCCTTTTATCCACCTTCGCCGCTATTTTGACAGAAAACTAATGGATTATCTGTCACTTTTGAGTGAAAATGGCGGCGAAGGTGGATAAAAGGACTCTAAATCGGTATGAGTTGATCGGCCTATCTGGAGAGGGTACTGCTCGGATTAATCGACGATCAGCTGATCAAAAATCCGTCTGATCTGCGATCTATATACCGAACTTAGCTAAACTCACCCAATCGCTATTACTAACTTCACAACCAATCTGCGATTATGCGCAGCAAATGTCAAAAGAAGATTGGACCAATCAGCTGACAACACGAAATTGAAGTGTTTTGAAGATTTTAAAAATATCAGAAAAATTCATTTTTTGTAACAAAGGCAAGCGATAAAAATATGGTAGTCCCTAGTGATAGCATTATGGATCTCTTAAGCATGAATGTACTGTTCAGAATAACTCCATACCTCGCCTTGTTGACTCTTGAAATGTTTGTAGATGGTAAGTTTCAGGGTTATGTCCTTATTTTTATTGCTTTTAAAGAGGGTTTTATGCATACCTGAGTTGTAAACACTTAAGGAATACAAAGTAATACCTAGGACATGGCTGTTAAATAATAAAAATAGGTAATTATGCAGTATATGGTTTCCTGCCATTTTTGATTTTTTATGAAAAATTCTTTATGGGGGCACCTACTAGGGTCCCTAGGACCCTAAATCCGCCTGCGCCCGATTTTTTTTTTTAAGAGAAAAAAGGTGCCCGGGGGGGTTGTAATGTGTTTTTTGGGTTGGGTTGGACTGTGTTGGATTGGGTTGTTTTAGTGAAAAAAAATTAAAAAAAACAAAAAAAAGTCAAACAAAAAATGGCAGAAAACCGTATACTGCATAATTACCTAAAAATGAAATAAGTTAATAGCTGTTAATAATAAAAATAAACTAATCTCAAAAAATAAGAATAATTATGCAGTATACAGTTTTCTGCCATTTTTGATTTTTTATGAAAAATTCTTTATGAAGGGGCACCTACTAGGGTCCCTAGGACCCCAAATCTGCCTGCGCCCGTTGGTTTTTTTTAATTTTTTTCTTTTTGGTTTTTTTAAATTTTTTTTCACTAAAACAACCCAATCCAACACAGTCCAACCCAAACTAATCCAACCCAACCCAAAACAATCAAAAAAACACATTACAACTCCCGGGCAGATTTGGGGTCCTAGGGACCCTAGTAGGTGACCCCATAAAGAATTTTTCATAAAAAATCAAAAATGGCAGAAAACCGTATACTGCATAATTACCAACTTTTCTATAAAATATAACTTATACTATATCAAAAAAATGATAATAGTCTATTAAAAAAAATGTCAGTGAGGTACAATGAGGGGGAGTGGCGATATCTAAATAAACTTTTCTGGAGTTTTTAAAAAACATAATCAGTGGGTTCCAATAAGAGGGGGGGGGGACGATTGTCAAAAAACTTTTTATAAAATATGGCTTGTATTGTATCAAATTAATGGCAATTGAGTCTATTCAAAAAATAACCAAAGGTGGAGTATATTGAGGGCATGGGGGGGAGGGCGATTGTCAAAATAAACTTCTGTATAAAATACGGCTTGTACCATATCAAATGCAACAATTAATTATGTCTTGAGTTAAAAAAAATAGGCAGTGGGGTACAATGAGGGGGGGTGACAAAATATGGTTTGTACATTATATTATAAATACATAAAAATTAATTTTTTAAGTCAGTGGGGCAAAAATTGGGGGGGGGCGTAATTGAGTGTAAAGTTTTAAAAATTGGAGGGAATTGTCTAACTTAATTGTTCCATAAAATACGGCTTGAATGGATCAAATGGATGGTAATTGAATGCAAAATAAAATTAGTTTTTTATCCAGTGGCTTACAATAAAGGGCAATTCCATGACAACTCATGTGCCAAATATAATTAATTTTTTGATCTCATTTTTCTCTCTCTTAAGATATACCAGAATGACAATATTTTAATGCATTATGTAGAGGGTTTATCTGAACAATTTAAAAATAAAATCATATTCATTTTTTATTCAAAGTCCAGGATATAAGCAAAAATTGGTGGTCTCATGGAACATCAAAAACGGGCAGAAAAAAATCATGGATTTAAAAAGTGCTTTGTCTCTGAAACTAAAAGTAGTTTAAAATTAGGAGTTGCAAAATATGTTTCTTTCCCTAGATATAATAAAATGGTATGATATTGCTTTTCTTTACTTGCTTTGATTTTAAGTTAAATGTAATTTTTTGATAACATTTCTTATGAAACATTAATATTTCTTTTGCCTATATTTTATCTATTGGCTATTATTTTATGATTTACACATTTAAACACTACTTTGATTGTTTTTTTCATAGTTTGCCAAATGCTAATGCCAAAAACCTTCATCATGCGTGGAATTGCCCTAAAGGAAGGGAGGAATTATGAAAATAAATTTTCCTACAAAATATGGCTTATATTTTTATGTATGTCTGTGTGAGATTAGGCGCCCATCAATTGGCAGAGTATTTTAAAGGATTTTAGTAAAATATTTTAGTTAAGTAACATGCAAAATTTGAGAAAAAAACATTTTAATTTTTGACAATTTGATATTTTGTCATATTTTGTTGATTATTTAAAATAATGTTTTTGTAAAATACTTGGAGAAAACTGGATGAAATGGCTTAGTTTTTAAGCAAGAATTTTTCAATTTATATTTCCCTTTAAATTTGAGTAAAAAACAGACAGGATTTTTTTTTGTACTAAAATCATGTTTTTAACTTGGTTTTTGATGAAAGGACAAAAAAAATATATTTTGATTTTAATACCACATCCACAGTCCCATGGCAATTGCAGAAATCTTCTGCAGTCTCGGAAATTGCTTGCAGTCACTTGGCAGTTTCAAGAAATCCTGCTGAAGCTGAAGAATTCAAAAATTTTTAAAAATTTCAGTGTATTTGGTTTTTTTTTAGTCAGGACCGAAACCAAAAAGGGTTCCAATTTCTTTGTTTTCAAGATATTTGTTTGAAAAGTGCAGAAAAAATGACATCGCCAAAGCATTTTTAATTTATTTTGATAGTCCTTTTTAGTACCAGAAAAAAACACAAAGGCTCTCTTTAGGTTTGAATTTTTTAAAACTAAAAATTTGTACAAAAGTTTTTTCCTTGTTTTTTCTGTAAAATGCCACCACAGTTTGCATTCAAAATATAGCGGGAAACCCTGTACCTTTGCAACTATTTTTAATTTAAGGGATTTTTTTTTATTTGAAATTTACTACCATTTTTATGTCTGATTCTCATGAGAGAGTTCACTTTTGTGGTTCACTAAATACAAAGGCTTGTATTGTTGGTCAAATATGTTAAATGAAATTATAGAAAATTTTTAAAATATCTCTCCTTGTATTCAAAATACAAACTTAAAATTTTCAATATTTCTTTGAATGTTTTACCAAGTGTTTTACTTTAAAAATCTCACCTCTGTGATTGTTCATCATGGCACTTAATACACCTAATTATTGAAATTAGGCAAAAATTAAATTTATTTTCCAATGTTTTTGTAACGTTCCTAAAGTTAGCAGTACAAAGCCCACAATGCAAAGATTTTATGATTGGAAAAATTGACGCTAATTAGGCGCTAATTAAGTGCCCAATTCTCAAATTTGGCGCTCTAGCCGTTTCCAGTGCACTATGTATAGAATGGTCCAATACAGTGGTAGAGGGGTACAAATGATTTAAAAAATTACGAGCTAATTAGTGCTGCAAAATCCACTGAAATTTTTAGAATGTTTGCTGTTATCCCCTTTTTTTTAAAAACTGTAATGCACTGCTAACTTTAGACATTGCAAAAACTCGCGAATAGTCATTAACAGAGGGGTTGGCGATGACTCTATGTATACAGTAATTGGGCGCTAATTAAGGGACCAATTCCCAAATTTGGCGCTCTATTTTTCTGAGTTATAGCGTGTCCTGCTAATTACCCGTTAAAGTTAGCAGTGCACTATGCATAGAACGGTTCAGTACAGTGGTAGAGGCGTCCAAACGGTTTAAAAAATTAAGCGCTACTTAAGTGCTGCAAAATCCACCGAAATTTTTCAGAATTTTTGCATTTATCCCCTTTTTTTAAAAACAATGTAATGCACTGCTAACTTTGGACATTGGAAACTCGCTAATAGTCATTAACGGAGGAGTTGGCGATGACTTTGTGTATGCAGTAATTAGGTGCTAATTGGGCGCTAATTAAGTGCCCAATTCCCAAATTTGGTGCTCTAGCCGTTTCCGAGTTATAGCGTGTCCTGCTAACTACTCGTTAAAGTTAGCAGTGCACTATGCATAGAATGGTCCAGTAGAGTGGTAGAGGAGTCCAAACGGTTTAAAAAATTAAGCGCTAATTAAGTGCTGCAAAATCCATCGAAAATTTTCAGAATTTCTACTTTTATCCCCTTTTTTTTTAAAACAATGTAATGCACTGCTAACTTTAGACATTGCAAACACGCGAATAGTCACTAACGGAGGGGTTGGCGATGACTTTATGTATGCAGTAATTAGGCGCCAGTTGGGCGCTAATTAAGTGCCCAATTCCCAAATTTGGCGCTCTAGCCGTTTCCGAGTTATAGGGTTTATTGCTAACTACCCGTTAAAGTTAGCAGTGCACTATGTATAGAATGGTAGAGGGGTACAAATAATTTAAAAAATAGTGCTGCAAAATCCACCAAATTTTTCAGAATGTTTGCATTTATCCCCTTTTTTAAAAAAAAATAGTCATTAACGGAGGAGTTGGCGATGACTTTGTGTTTGCAGTAATTAGGCGCTAATTGGACGCTAATTAAGTGCCCAATTCCCAAATTTGGCGCTCTAGCCGTTTCCGAGTTATAGGGTTTATTGCTAACTACCCGTTAAAGTTAGCAGTGCACTATGTATAGAATGGTAGAGGGGTACAAATAATTTAAAAAATAGTGCTGCAAAATCCACCAAATTTTTCAGAATGTTTGCATTTATCCCCTTTTTTTAAAAAAAATAGTCATTAACGGAGGAGTTGGCGATGACTTTGTGTTTGCAGTAATTAGGCGCTAATTGGACGCTAATTAAGTGCCCAATTCCCAAATTTGGCGCTATAGCCGTTTCCGAGTTATAGGGTTTATTGCTAACTACCCGTTAAAGTTAGCAGTGCACTATGTATAGAATGGTAGAGGGGTACAAATAATTTAAAAAATAGTGCTGCAAAATCCACCAAATTTTTCAGATGTTTGGATTTATCCCCTTTTTTTAAAAAAAATAGTCATTAACGGAGGAGTTGGCGATGACTTTGTGTTTGCAGTAATTAGGCGCTAATTGGACGCTAATTAAGTGCCCAATTCCCAAATTTGGCGCTATAGCCGTTTCCGAGTTATAGGGTTTATTGCTAACTAACCGTTAAAGTTAGCAGTGCACTATGTATAGAATGGTAGAGGGGTACAAATAATTTAAAAAATAGTGCTGCAAAATCCACCAAATTTTTCAGAATGTTTGCATTTATCCCCTTTTTTTAAAAAAAATAGTCATTAACGGAGGAGTTGGCGATGACTTTGTGTTTGCAGTAATTAGGCGCTAATTGGACGCTAATTAAGTGCCCAATTCCCAAATTTGGCGCTATAGCCGTTTCCGAGTTATAGGGTTTATTGCTAACTACCCGTTAAAGTTAGCAGTGCACTATGTATAGAATGGTAGAGGGGTACAAATAATTTAAAAAATAGTGCTGCAAAATCCACCAAATTTTTCAGAATGTTTGCATTTATCCCCTTTTTTTAAAAAAAATAGTCATTAACGGAGGAGTTGGCGATGACTTTATGTATGCAGTAATTAGGCGCCAGTTGGGCGCTAATTAAGTGCCCAATTCCCAAATTTGGCGCTATAGCCGTTTCCGAGTTATAGGGTTTATTGCTAACTACCCGTTAAAGTTAGCAGTGCACTATGTATAGAATGGTAGAGGGGTACAAATAATTTAAAAAATAGTGCTGCAAAATCCACCAAATTTTTCAGAATGTTTGCATTTATCCCCTTTTTTTAAAAAAAATAGTCATTAACGGAGGAGTTGGCGATGACTTTGTGTTTGCAGTAATTAGGCGCTAATTGGACGCTAATTAAGTGCCCAATTCCCAAATTTGGCGCTATAGCCGTTTCCGAGTTATAGGGTTTATTGCTAACTACCCGTTAAAGTTAGCAGTGCACTATGTATAGAATAGTAGAGGGGTACAAATAATTTAAAAAATAGTGCTGCAAAATCCACCAAATTTTTCAGAATGTTTGCATTTATCCCCTTTTTTAAAAAAAAATAGTCATTAACGGAGGAGTTGGCGATGACTTTGTGTTTGCAGTAATTAGGCGCTAATTGGACGCTAATTAAGTGCCCAATTCCCAAATTTGGCGCTATAGCCGTTTCCGAGTTATAGGGTTTATTGCTAACTACCCGTTAAAGTTAGCAGTGCACTATGTATAGAATGGTAGAGGGGTACAAATAATTTAAAAAATAGTGCTGCAAAATCCACCAAATTTTTCAGAATGTTTGCATTTATCCCCTTTTTTAAAAAAAAATAGTCATTAACGGAGGAGTTGGCGATGACTTTGTGTTTGCAGTAATTAGGCGCTAATTGGACGCTAATTAAGTGACCAATTCCCAAATTTGGCGCTATAGCCGTTTCCGAGTTAAAGGGTTTATTGCTAACTACCCGTTAAAGTTAGCAGTGCACTATGTATAGAATAGTAGAGGGGTACAAATAATTTAAAAAATAGTGCTGCAAAATCCACCAAATTTTTCAGAATGTTTGCATTTATCCCCTTTTTTAAAAAAAAAATAGTCATTAACGGAGGAGTTGGCGATGACTTTGTGTTTGCAGTAATTAGGCGCTAATTGGACGCTAATTAAGTGCCCAATTCCCAAATTTGGCGCTATAGCCGTTTCCGAGTTATAGCGTGTACTACCCGTTAAAGTTAGCAGTGCACTATGCATAGAACCCCTCCGTTAATGACTTCGCGAGTTTGCAATGTCTAAAGTTGGCAGTGCATTACATTGTTTTTAAAAAAGGGGATAAATGCAAAAATTAATTAATTTGTTAAACCGTTTGGACCCCTCTACCACTGTACTGGATCATTCAATGCATAGTGCGCTGCTAACTTTAAAGGGTAGTTAGCAGTACATGCTATAACTCGGAAACGTCTAGAGCGCCATTTGGGAGTCGGGAACTTAATTAGCGCCCAATTAGCGCCTAATTACTGCATACATAGTCATCGCCACCCCTCCTTTAATGACTATTCGCGAGTTTGCAATGTCTAAAGTTAGCAGTGCGTTACATTGTTTTTAAAAGAAGGGGATAAATGCAAAAATTTTGAAAAATTTCGGTGGATTTTGCAGCACTTAATTAGCGCTTAAATTTGTAAACCGTTTGGACCCCTCTACCACTGTTCTGGGCCATTTTATGCATAGTGTACTGCTAACTTTAACGGGTAGTAAGCAGTACACGCTATAACTCGGAAACGGCTAGAGCGCCAAATTTGTGAATTGGGCACTTAAATAGCGCCTAATTAGCGCCAATTTTTCCAATCATAAAATCTTTGCACTGCGGGCTTTATACTGCTAACTTTAGGGACGTGTTTTACGTAATACATCATACTCTAAAAGGGTTATATCTCGACTTATATTTTACCAAAAATTAAGAAAATTTCTTTTAAAAATATCCAAAACTGCATAATTATATCTATTATTATGTTCCATTTTATATTTTTCATCTGTGAATCTGCCAGTAGATACTGAATATCCTAAGGTCAAGAGCAATTTAGTTTTCTCTTCACTTAAGACAGTTCAGAATTTATCCCGAGTAGCATCACTCTGGTTTTAGATAAAGGAAGAGAGAATTGATTGATTTTCTTACTGAAATTCTAATGTGTGTGATCTCTGTGTCGCAGTAGGCAGCATATCAGCCTGCCGCACGGAAGGTCTCAGGTTCGAATCCCGGCATGGATATTTTGTGTTTCTCATTAACTTTGCAAAATCCTGGCTAAAGCATTGATCCTATAATGGATAGAAAATCCCAGTCCTATATATATACATACATATAAAAAAATTCTAATGTGTGTGATTTGGGTAATTGACTTTTTTATATGTGTGAAGCATTAAAAAATAGGTAAGTTTTAAACAAATTTTTATTTCTCTTTTGTGTAGTAATAGTTCTTATGATCCTAGCCCACTTTTGGCAAGGTTTATGCTCTTAAATTATAAAATATGTTTATAATAATTCGTTAAAATTATTAAAAATCGTCATTTCTGTGCATCTCATTTATAATGTAAATTTCAACATTCACACAATTTTTTATCTTTCTTAAATACAATAATAAACATTCTCAGCATCTAAATATAAATTTCCTTTTTGTCTTTTATCTGTAGCTATCGTCAAAATGTATGTAATGGACAAATTTCACATTTGTTATTTCTGTGAATCTTTTCTCACCACATCGTTTTGTGTGTTAGTGTTAGATCTTTTTAAGTAAAACAATAAAGTTTCCTACCTTTTAAAAAAAAATTAGATTTAATAAATATATATAATTATTTATGAATATTTTGTCAAAAAGTCAATTTTTTTCAAATAAAAAGCAGGTTCGCATATGAAAAGATTGATCATTCTAAACATGTAACCTTATAATCGAAAATTAACAAAAAATCTGTCCTTTTTTTAACTTTCTTTTTTTTCAAAAAGTGGAAATCTTGTGAGAATCAGCCTTATATTAAGATTATGACCTAAATTTTTATATTTTTACATTATGTATACCCACGGTCCGTAGAATAGATACAGTCTAGGGGTCAAACCATATCAAGTCAACCAGGCAATAGTTTTGACCATCTCCGATTTTGATGATTTTTGGTACACTTATTCGTCTTATCAAAAAACTCAAAAATCCAAAAAATCAAATTTTTTGGATAAGTGGTTTTTGTTTTATTGATTTTTGAAAATCAAGAAATTGACTAATATGTCCTTGACAGACACTAAAAAATAGTAATATCTCAAAAAATATTGATCCTATAGAAGCGAGTGATAGCTCATTTTGAAGGGTTTTTAAAGAACTTTTTAAAGATGTGTGACACAATATAGTTTGTTTAATTTTTTTTTCTTAATTTAAAAAAAAAAAAAATTGAAAAATCTCAAAAACACATTTTTTAATTTTTTTCAAAAAAATATTTCTTTCAATGTTTTGGAAAATTTTAGGATGGAGAAATAATGGAGTCATACTTTAAAAAAATAATAAGATATTTAATACAGGGCTAATTTACCTAATATGGGTATAACAAAAAAATTAAAAGTAAGAATAATAGAAAATTTACAATAAAAAACATTTAGGTTGCTAATTTTTTTTGTAAAATATTTGAGGAATCTGTCATTTCTTCTGCAGTTAGCGTATATGTCCTACCAGTGGCAGTATTTGGGTTGACTCGTCTTAAAAGAGAATTTTGATCTATGACCAATGTATCAGCTTTTGGCTTTGGAAAGTAAAAAGACGGAGAGGGACCATGAGGATGTAAAAAAATAACTTTTAATTTCCCGCTTTCTATATTTTGGCCAATGATACATCCCATCCACCAAAGACAGTCATAGTTTATGGTTACAAAACCGGAGTCGATGTTTTCAATTTCTGTGTTTGACAAACCACAGGTTGCAAAAAGACATTGAATATTTTCCTCTTTACTTAGTGAAAATGGTTTTGTAATAACTTTTTCATTACTGAGGGGGATAATCGAGTGCAAATTTTGAATCCCAGGTATCGATTGTGCTTCCAGGTATCTTTTTTCCAAAAACTTTTCATGTTGCTGGTAGTCATTTAATGAACAATATTTAAATGTTATACCAGGAATGTTTTCTGTTGCAGATTTAAAAAGATCTTCGGGGGTCATAATCTGTTCATTATATGGTCTCTGCAGACTTGCTTTAGCAGCCAACCTTTTTACGGTGCCTCCCAGTCCATCGCATGCACTCTTCCCGTGGGAGGTGGCAAAAAAATTCCATTCTGTTTTAATTTTAAATTCCTCGAGATGGTAATATTAACAAATTTTTTTTTATTTTTATACTGTGCGACACAGCCGTCTGAAAAATAGATAATTTTGTCTAAATTATCAATTTGCCTCTTTAGTTCAGGCATAAGGTTGCTTAAAAAAAGATGAAATGCCACAGTGTTGTGTACCAAACAGTCTGAAATAAATATATAATTTAAATGACCCAGTTTTCCCTCATGAGTTTTGTAATATATTACAAAAAGATGTAGGGTTGCCTGGCTATTTGTCCAGTGATAGGACTGCACTTCATCCTGCAAAATAAATGAAAAATTTTCAGCGAAGTCGCATGTGATTAGTGCTTCCTCTTTTTTTAAATTGTCTTTTACCTCATTGTAGTATTCTTTTTGCATGTGAGTGTAAAATGAATGAGATTTTAATTTAATCAAGTCGTTTGAAAATTCTTCAATGAAGTCCTCTGCTGGTTTAATTAATGTCTCCATATTGCATCTATCTACAGATATCCACGTCTTAAAAGTCACATTGTCAATCATTGTTTCTTCGAACTTTTCATTCAAAAAGTTTTTTAAATTCTCAGTTCCTGGGCATATCTCACATTTGCCCAAAAAGCAGTGATCTTGGGTGGAGGGGAGGTCAATTGAAGAAATACTCAAAATTTTGCAGGAATAAACAAGTTTGGAAAAACCCTTTATGTATCTTATTTACAAGACTGGGAGCAATTGACAAGTTTTTAGATATAAAGAGTAAATATATAGGTATTTATCAAAAAATGTATGTTTTTTCCTGCAAGGTTTTTTATATTATTTTTTTAAAAATAGAACCAATAACTTCTCCATCCTGAAATTTTCCAAAAATATTAAAAAAATACTGAAAAAAAAATAGTATTTTTTTGAAAAAAATTCAAAATGGGGTTTTCAAGATTTTTCAAAAAAAAAATTAAAAAAATAAAAACAAAAAATTACATGGTGATACACATCGTTGAAAAGGTCTTTAAAAAAACCTTCAAAATAAGCTATAACTCGCTTCTATAGGACCAATAGTTTTTGAGATATTTCTATTTTTGTAAGTGCCTGTCAAGGGCATATTGGTCAATTTCTTTATTTTCAAAAATCAATGAAACAAAAACCGCTTATCCAAAAAATTTATTTTTTGGATTTTTAAGTTTTTGGATCAGAAGAATAAGTGTACCAAAAATCATCAAAATCGGAGATGGTCAAAACGAAAAGTGCCTTTTTTTTGGTTGATTTGATATGGTTTGACCCCTAGTAATTTTGCCCCACTCTTCGACCTGATGACGACACAAAGATAGCAGCTGATTTTTGTTGGCCATTTAAAAATTGTTGAAGGCTTGACAAATTAAATTAAATTTTCGGATTTTTTTTCTTTAAATGATTGATGCCAGGGCTATTTTTTGCTTTTATCTTGTATTATAACGTTTTGTGAACAAGCAAACAAAATTATTTTTGGCCTGCATGAGTTGATCTTGCAGTAAATAGAAATTAAGATCAATAGCTGGTAATCGATTCCGCCAAGAATTTAAACCCATCGAATGAGTTAGGGTTAATTCGAACCGGTCGTTCAGAAGTTAGGTTATGTAGTTGTTATTTTTCCTCTTTTGGAAGCTATTTTTTTGTAAAAACAAAAGATCAAAAGATCTTGGGTGGAAATAACGAAAATTCAAACTTGGATGAGCATCCCACAAGGAACACACAAAGGACCAAAGCGAAAATAGAAATGATTAAACGATTTTTCGCCTTGGATAACCAGCGTAGGCTCATCAGTGGTTCCACTGGTAACCCGCCCCATACATCATTAAACACCATCATACACTTTGATTTCCAACTCTGAATCACTCACAAATAGGCATCATTCCGCACTGGTACTTATCCAAGTTACCTGATACGGATTCGTCCTGGCGTGTTAATATTTCCAATAGGATTATGCACCTTAGACAATTAAAACAAAGAAAGAAGTTAAAAAACCTCCAAATCAATTACTTCAACCGAAAAGAAACTAAAAAACAAAAGATCAAAAGATCTTGGGTGGAAATAACGAAAATTCAAACTTGGATGGAACAAGGCGAAACATCGTTTAATAATTTCTCTTTTCGCTTTGGTCCTTTGTGTGTTCCTTGTGGGATGCTCATCCAAGTTTGAATTTTCGTTATTTCCACCCAAGATCTTTTGATCTTTTGTTTTTTAGTGTCTTTTCGGTTAAAGTAACTGATTTGGAGGTTTTTTTTTTTTAACTTCTTTCTCTATTTTTTTGTGTTGTGCCAGGGATTTTTGGGAGAGTGATTATTTTATTATTCCAGATACCAGACTTGTTGTGAATACTATAGGCAAAAAATCTGATTGCAAATTTAAAACCATAAGGTACCTTGTTTTTTTTATTTTTTCATTGATGATGGAGCCTTTTCACTAAAAAAAATGCATAAATGCAGCTACCTACGACAAAAATAATATAAATTATATAGTTGGGTATTTAATTTGGACCAAATAAAGAAAATAAATGATGAACAAATATAATTTTTATTAAAAAAAACTTCTGCAAAAATCACATAACCCCAAATGTCAACAACAAAAATCAATAAAGAAAGCAGTCTGATATCTTTGTGTTGTCATTAGGTGGGCGGAGCAAAAAAATTACTAGACCATGTTTATTCAAGGGACCGTGATGTATACCTACCTTCTATGAATCCTCATTCTATTATAACTAATAATAAATACTAATAAGTTAAATAAAGGAATTGTTTATTAATTAACAGTTTGCAAGCAAAATATTAGAAAATCAACCTGGACAAATTCAGTAAAATTAAGATATACTTATTAAGCTGGATCATACAACACTATAAGTAAAAATTAAAAAGGCATAAATTGCCATTTTAGTAGTACCGATGGGTAAAAAAATTTAAAATGGTAAATGGTGATTAACATCTGTTTTGCATGTATTTTACAAACATGCATTTTCTTAATATACTACTTCAATTTCATTTATTATCCATAAGTTAGCATTAACACTTGCAATTTTTTAATGTTTGATGTATACATTAATTGTCGATTTTTCGTCGTAAAGAACCACACACAATTTAAATGGAAATTGGAAGTATGTTATTGAGACAGTCTCTGAGAGTATTTTGTCTCATAGACAATGGTGCCGATATCTACAGGGTGAGCCAATAATAGCTGCCAAAGTTTGGTATGAGCTTACTATTATCATGCTTATGATGACCGCTGAAGGCTGAATTTAAAAATGACATTACTTTTGACACCTGTCAAACCCTGTCGAAATGGCGGAAAATGAATTAATGAAACTGAAGTTTTTGGAAAAGCGAACACCTTCTTTTTACTCTGCTGAAGACATTAAATCGGAAACCGTAAAAAAAGTGACAGCTGTCTTAACTGCCATTTACTGTTATGGGGAAAATCAGTGGTGCGATGACACATATTTACGAGTGGGGACTCGAACTACACTAAATTGAGGTCGACGAACTTAAAAATATTATTAGTTTTGGCACCTGTCAAACCCTGTCAAAATAACGAATAAATAATTTATAAACAGGGAGGTTTGGGAAAAGAAAATACCTTTTTTTACTCTGTTGACGATATTGAATCGGAAAATGTAAAAAAGTGACAGACCTCAATTTAGTGTAGTTCGTGTCCCCACTCGTAAATATGTGTCATCACAACAGTGGTTTTCCCCATGACAATTAACAGAACTGTCACTTTGCCTTCAGCAGAGTAAACAAAGGTATTTGCTTTTCCAAAAACTTCAGGTGCATTAATTATTTTTCCGCCATTTTGATAGGGTTTGACATGTATCAAAAATAATAACATTTTTGAGTTTATCGACCTCAATTTAGTGTAGTTCGTGTCCCCACTCGTAAATATGTGTGTCATCACAACAGTGGTTTTTCCCCATGACAATTAACAGAACTGTCACTTTGCCTTCAGCAGAGTAAAAAAAGATATTTGCTTTTCCAAAAACTTCAAGTGCATTAATTATTTTTCCGCCATTTTGATAGGGTTTGACAGGTATCAAAAATAATAACATTTTTGAGTTTATCGACCTCAATTTACTGTAGTTCGTGTCCCCACTCGTAAATATGTGTCATCACAACAGTGGTTTTCCCCATGACAATTAACAGAACTGTCACTTTGCCTTCAGCAGAGTAAAAAAAGATATTTGCTTTTCCAAAAACTTCAAGTGCATTAATTATTTTTCCGCCATTTTGATAGGGTTTGACACGTATCAAAAATAACATTTTTGAGTTTATCGACCTCAATTTAGTGTAGTTCGTGTCCCCACTCGTAAATATGTGTCATCGCACCAGTGGTCTTCCCCATAACAGTAAATGACAGATAAAACAACTGCCACTTTTTTTACGGCTTCCGATTTAATGTCTTTAGAAGAGTTAAAAGAAGGTATTCGCTTATCCAAAAACTTCAATTTCATTAATTTATTTTTAAGGTATTAAAATAAATGTTTAAATTTAGCGTTGTCATATTTTAATGGAAATTGATGCTTTTTTGCCGATATCGGTCATCATAAGCATGATAATAATAAGCTCATCTCAAACTTTGGCAGCTATTATTGTCCGACCCTGTAGATATCGGCACCTGTGACTATGAGAGAAAATGATCTCAGGGTATGTCCCAATAACATACTTAAACGGCGTTGAAATCCCACAGAGATCCAGTTTCCATTTAAATTGTGCGTGGTTCTTTGTCATAACTAATGCAAGTGGCAGTTGTTTTTATCTTCTGTGACTTGAATTGTTTCTCGTCTGCAGTAGTCACATTCTTTTAATAGTGGTTAAGAAAAGGTTCTAATAATAACTTTTCTTGCTTTTCAGTTTCAGAATGCATGACTCAGAGAAATTGACAAGCATTTTGAACA
Organism: Oxystoma pomonae; assembly: GCA_963921995.1. NCBI lineage: Eukaryota > Metazoa > Arthropoda > Insecta > Coleoptera > Brentidae > Oxystoma > Oxystoma pomonae. Next base: position 82,743,212 of record OY998166.1, on the reverse strand, counting down.
CACGTGGTTCTTTGTCATAAAAGAAATAATTTTGTCGCGCTCCGTTTTTTTTTTAAACCCTGGTAATGCTAAGTTCATACGGAAGTTAGCACTACCACCCTTGTAACTTGCACTTTTCAAAGATTTTATATATGGATTAATTGTCGTTTTTTTGTCGTAAATTTCACGTGAAAGAAAAATGTTTATTGCGCTGCATTTAAAAAAAAATTCATGGTAATGCTAACTTCATATGGAAGTTACCACTACCACCTTTGTGACTTGCACTTTTCTAAGATTTTAAATAGGGATTAATTGTCGTTTTTTTGACGTAAATTTGTCGTCAAAGAAAGAAAATATTCGCGCTCCTTTAAAAAAAAACCCTGGTAATACTAACTTCATACGGAAGTTCGCACTACTACTGTATTAATAACTTAAAAACGATATCATTTTCAAATAAAATCGATAGCACCTAAAATTTCGTATTTCAGTAAGTCAAAACTATTTTATTTTATTATTATTTTACAAAAGCGTGGTGAGGAAACTGACTGAAATTTAAAATATCAATTTTATAATTTGTAACTCCAAAATGCATTTTTGTAGTATAAAGGACAAAAAATATTTAAGTAAAAAAAATTTAAACACTAAAAAAAGAGTATGAACAAACTAAAGTTCTTCTCCAAGTATCATGTCCTCTTCGAACTTTGGCTATCAGCAACTTTGTCCACTGCTTTTCTGAAGTGAAAAGTGTCGTTGTACCATACTATTTAAAAAAAAGAAGGGCGATTTTTTTTTCTTCTACAACGAATTTACGACAAGAAAGCGACACTTATCCGTATTTAAAATATTTCAAATGTGCCAGTTACAAGAGTGGTAGTGCTTACTTCCGTGTGAAGTTAGCATTACCACGGTTTTTTTTAAACGCAGCGCGACAAAAAATTTTCTTTCACGACAAATTTACGAAAAAAAAACGACAATTAATCCATATTTAAAATGTTTAAAAAGTGCACGTTAAAATGGTGGTAGTGCTAACTTTCGCATGAAGTTAGCATTACCCTGGTAATGCTAACTTCATATAAATAATCCATATAAATCTTTGAAAAGTGCAAGTTACAAGGGTGATAGTGCTAACTTCCATATGAACTTTTTTTTAAAAACGGAGCGCGACAAAAATTTTTCACGGCAAATTTACGACAAAAAAAGGACAATTTATTTATAGATTAAACAAAAATTGCAAGTGGTAATGCTAACTTCATGAAGGTAATGGTTTTAGAACAAGAGGGTTTTCTTGAATAATATTAAATTAAGTTAGAAATTTATAAAAATTTGCTACACTAATGCAAGTGACAGTTGTTTTTATCTTCTGTGACTTGAATTGTTTCTCGTCTGCAGTAGTCACATTCTTTTAATAGTGGTTAAGAAAAGGTTCTAATAATAACTTTTCTTGCTTTTCAGTATCAGAATGCATGAGTCAGTCAGAAATTGACAAGCATTTAGAACAAGGCAAAATATATTTAGCCAAAGGTCAGCTAGGAGATGCCTTGAGCCATTATCATTCTGCAGTGGGTAAGTATTTTAGATGGTTTGTCTTAAGGTTTGTCTTAAAAATGGTGATATTAAAATACCTCCATTAACCGAGCGACTCCATCCAAGCAAATCAAAATTTAGTCACACCATAATTATGTTCTAATTTCGTACCCATTAAAAAAATTTTGTGCTCCTTTGGGTTTTGAGAGAATCGAAAAAGAAAATGGGGTAGCTATTAGGTTAATATTAACTTAGCAACCCCACCACCCTTTTTTTTTAAAAAAAACATAATTTAAGATTTTTTTCTTATATATTCATGGAGCACATAATTAGCGAATAATTTTAAAACCAAATTTTTTTATTTTTCCTGGTAGGGTTGCTATACAAGTTAATATTAATCTAGCTACCCCATTTTTTTTTTCGATTTTCTCAGAAACCAGAGGAGCACAAAATTTTTTGATTACGGACGAAATTAGCACATACCTAAGTAGCACATAATTATAACATAACTAAATTTTTATTTCCTTGGGGTGGGGTCGCTAGGTTAATGGAGGGATTATTAAAAAAACTTCATTTGCTAAAAATTTTCTTTTTTCACAAATTCACAAGTTCCTTTGAGCCAAAATTAGTTTCATAATATACGATTTTCCTTACAGTTTTCTTTTTTTTAAATACAGGGTGATTCCGAAATACTGTCATTCTTATGCAAAACTGATATGACGCGTATCACACTGCCCCCTCCAATTGTGCTTTCCATGTAGAGTTTAGCCGTGCGGTGCGGCGTAGTGATAACTCTCGTTTTAGCAAGACAGGTCCGTACCCAAAAACCATAATACTTTTACTGTTTGTTTAGATATTTTTTCTCCCATGTTTTTCATTTTTTTGAAAAAAAGTATCTAGCAAAAAGTGATTCTCGGATCGAGTTTTATATGTTGTTAAAAGGAATGACAGTACTTTGAAATCAGTCACACTTATTAAATTATTGCTTTCCATTTAAAACCATAAATTTAAATTAAAAAAAGGGTTGAAAAAAAACCACCAATCCTGAAATTTTGGCATGTAAAGAACAGGTAGATGCCCCTTTTATTATGTGTCAGATAAATTGGAGATAATATAATAAACTTTTAGAATCAGAAAAGACAAACCGGTATTTTATTAGGATAATAGATCGAAATGCATTTGGCGAATTGTGGGTGAAATAACAGGAAAAATAAAACAGGGTAGGCAGTGCCAGATTGAGGGAGATCCTCAAACAATAGCTACTACTTCTAATAAATCCATTCTAGAGGCAGCAAAAGCTCATAGCTCAGTTGCCTCAGTCGGATGGGTTTTGCAATATCGAAAATAGTATAAACTCTATGTTTCTCTCTTATACCACCCGAAAATGAGATATTAAAAATCATAAAATCACTAAAAAATCAAAAAAAGTTGTGTATATAATGGAATATCTAATAACGTTAAACTATTGTTGACAAAACTTTTAAACTAAATAATAATAAAAAGCTTACATCATGTGTCAATAAATAGAGCTTATATATTAATATTATAAAAGATATGTTAATTAAAATTAAAAACATAAAACTCAAAACTGTCAATAAAATAGGTAATTAGTTATTTAGGTTGAAAAATCTTTGTCTATTACACAAAACAGTTATAAAGAAAAATAAAAAATTAAATTCAAACCACTTCATAGGAAGGTGATGTAAGCCAAATTCAAAACTATCGACCTGCCTTCCATTTCAAAAATTTTCGAGGTTGCTATGAATTCTAGACTGATAAACTTCTTTCAACGCAACATGGATATTTAAAAGGAATATCTATTAAAACAGCCATATATAATTTTATCAAAAAAATAACGACTAGTTTTGAATCTTGAAATATGTCATTGGGAACATTCTTGGACCTGTCAAAGGTGTTTGACAGTCTGGATCACGAGATTCTACTTCGAAGGATGGAAAAGTATGGTGTTAGAGGACCTGCATTGAAGTGTATAAGATGATACCGCACAAATAGGCGACAGATCGTTGTAATAGAATCAGAGGGAGTGCAGTATGTCTCTGAAGATGGTTCTTTAAACTTAGGAATCCCATAAGGGATTTTTATGGGTCCTCTTCTCTTCATTTTATATTTTTATATTTTTTCTCGAGATACTGCTAGTTTTGTACATCCTTGCAAGGGCAAAATGCTGTTTTTTTATTTTTTAAATTAATTTTTAAAAAACTAGATTTTTGGTAGGGAAAACAAGTATACTAAAAATCATGAAAATTGGAAATGGTCATTTTTTGGTTTATTTAAATGAGCCAGCACAATGTCAATATTAAGTATATACTTGGAATAAAATAAAAAAACAATAAACAAATTAAAAACTTTTAAATCACAAAACCATTTAAAAACATGGACTTATGAAGATGATAGATCTATATAGATGCAAATTTAATTTTGATTGATTTAATTGATTAATTTGATATTTTTAGAGGGAGATCCAAACAACTATCTAACCTACTTTAAGCGAGGCACAGTGTACTTGGCACTGGGAAAAGCGAAAAATGCCCTTAGCGATTTCGATAAGGTAATCGAACTAAAGCCTGATTTTACCGCGGCCAGGATAAGTAGGGGAAATATCCATATGAAACAAGCGCACTACGATTTGGCGCAGTTGGATTTTTATAATGTGGTATGTATTATATTTTATTGTTATAATTTTTATTATTATTATTTTTTGTTTGCAACCAACTACTAGGGAATTTAAAAATATAGGAGGAAAAAGAAAAGTCCTCACAGGGTTTCTGAATGAGGCAAAGTTTAGGTCACATAAAACTAAGTCCAAATACGAATTAGCGGTCCGGCGTGAAAACGGGTATAAGTAGAAAAAAACCTAAGTCTGCAAGCCAGGGTTTGGTGAGGTTTAGGCAGTCGCAAGGACTGCAAGGGACTGCGAACGGGTAAGATTTGTGACATGATTGCCAACAGTAGTTACCCCAAAGGAATTAAAATTTCTGTGGGTTACCCCCTTTTTAAATAAAAAAAATGTTTTTTTTTTAATGTTTTTTTTTTCGTGGTTCGTGGCATATCGGACACACATTAATGAATTGAAAAGCAAATGCCACGAACCTTTCTTTATAATATATTTATTTTCTTCTCCATGGTTTTGGCAAGAGGGCCGGTCGTCATATGATAAGGGAATATGATTTAAATTGTCATGTGTCGTACACATAGAGAGCTATTTTTTGATACAAGTGCATGAGGATCAAAGGATATTTAATGGGAAATAGGGTATAAGTATACTTGTACATACCATTTTTTACAATTCATTTTTTTTCTTCCCTCGCTAAGGGAAGTATTGTAATCATCTAAAAATTGCACTTTGAGATTTTCATGATCCTCCACGAATTTTGAGGTTCCGAACAGTGATATGCACGAATCCAGATGCCGTCGCTCTGTCTGTGGGTCGGTCTGTTTGTCCCTACTTTGTAGCCACTCTGAATCACAACAAAATTTAACATAGTGATTACTTCTGTTGACGCTCAGACCCCTATTGTTTTTGAGCATTCCTCTATCACACCCTTCAAAACTTCATCCTCCAAAAAAAAATTTTTTTTCTCACCGTGTGATACCTCTCTGGAAAGCTTATAAAGATCTTAGTGTAATGGCACCAAAATTTTTGACTACATATATATACAGGGTGAATAAAAGAAAAATCCAAAAACACGTCAACTGAGATTGTGCTATCTTGGATTTTGTCTCGTGTCATTTAGTTTACGAGGTATGGCAATGTTTTATTTTTTTTTTAAAATAGGACACCCTGTATATTTTGCAATTTTTTAAATCTGCAAACAATTCTCTCTTCAGCAATACCACACAGATCTATCTTTTATATTAATCAAGATATTTTTATCTAAATCTGTATGGAAAACCTGGATATTCATTCAAATATCCCCCGTAAAACAGGGCATAGACAACAATTCCATGCAAGTTTAAATGCCTCTATCTTGGAAAACAAACAAGAGATAGAGTATTAGTGTGTGGTATTGTCAAAAAGATATTTGTTTTTAGAATTCAAAAATGTCAAACTATACAGGGTGTCCTGTTTTTAAAAAAATATTTTTTTGTCATACCTCGTAAACAAAACGACAGAAAAAAAAATCCAAGATAGCACGATTAAAGAAAATTAAAAATCTCAGTTGACGTGTTTTTGGATTTTTTTATAAAACCAAAATCTAACCCGCTAGAAGCACCGTCCCGTTTAAAGAATCCAACCTGTATATATATATATATATCACATAAAAAATGCAAAAAAACTCTTGAAAAATTCAATTTTCTGTGCCATGGATCTTAAGTTATGGAACGAAATGTGAAAGAGTAGCTTAAAAGACCCTATTGTCTTATCAAATTTCATACAAATCGGTTTAGCCGTTTTTGCGTGATTAATGGACAAAAATCTTAGAAAAACAAAGTCTTTCCTGGACGTGACTTTCCAGTTTAAAAAAAATCTTAGTTTATCGGCACTAAAATTTTTGAAAACATATATAAGAGTATATCTATAGCACATATAAAATGTATTGGAAAAGTCCGTCTACTTGAAAGAACTTCTGGATACACCCTGGAAAAGTCTAGATAAACCCCATAAAGATCTGGATACACTCTGGAAAGCCTGGATGCACCCAGGGAAAAGTCAGGATACACTCTGAAAAAGTCTGGGAAGACCCTGGAAAAGTCTGGATACACTATGGAAAGTTTGGATACATCCAGGAAAAGTCTGGATACACCATAGAAAAGTATGGATACACCCTGGAAAAGTCTTGAAAGACCCTGGAAAACTCTGGATACACCCAGAAAAAGTCTGGCTACACTCTCGAAAGGTCTGGAAAGACCCTGGAAAAATCTGGCTACACTCTGGAAAGACCCTGGAAAAGTCTGGATACACTCTGGAAAAGTCTGGGGAGACCCTGGGAAAGTTTGGATACACTCTGGAAAGATGCTGGAAAAGTCTGGAAAGATCCTGGAAAGTCTAGATACGTCCAGGAAAAGTCTGGATACATCCAGGAATAGTCTGGATACACAGTAGAAAAGTATGGATACCGCTGGATACACCCTGGAAAAGTCTAGAAAGGCCCTGGAAAAGTCTGTATACACCCAGAAAAAGTCTAGCTATACTCTCGAAAGGTCTGGAAAGACCCTGGAAAAGTCTGGCTAAACTCTGGAAAAGTCTGGAGAAACCCTGAAAAAGTCTGGATACACTCTGGAAAAGTCTGGAAAGACCATGGAAAAGTCTGGCTAAACTCTGGAAAAGTCTGGAAAGACCCTGAAAAAGTCTAGATACACTCTGGAAAAGTCTGGCTACACTCTGGAAAGACCCTGAAAAAGTTTGTATACACTCTGGAGAGATCCTGAGATCCTGGAAAAAAAACACACTCTGGAAAAGTCTGGAAAGACCCTGAAAAAGTTTGTATACACTCTGTAAAAGTCTGGAAAGATCCTGGAGAAGTCTGGATACACTCTGGAAAAATCTGAAGGGACCCTGGAAAAGTCTGGATACACTTTGGAAAAGTCTGGAAGGACCCTGGAAAAGTCTGGCTACACTCTGAAAAAGTCTAGAAAGACGCTGGAAAAGTGTGACCGACCCAATCTAACCCATGTGTATACGAGTAGTGGTTTTTACAAAGGAGTACAAGACAACTTCTATTAATTTTTGCAATTTTTCGTTTTTTTATTATTTGGTATAAGTCGACTTAATCCTAAAAGCCCAAACATTTTATGTTTACAAGTTATTTAGGAGTTATTTAGGAGCACAAGATATAAGTTGACTTAAATCGTTTTTTACAACCAAACGGTCTATATATTTTAAAAAAAATTGATATGGGTGTACTTATATCCTTTTTTCCGCCAAATATGCTAAAAAAATGAAGTTGTATCATTAAACCCTTTAAAAATATTATATTTGCCCAGCTTCTAGAGGTCTGAAATTTTTTTTTATACCCAGACTGCCAATTATACTCTTACTGGACCACAATTATACTCTTACTGGACCACAATACCGGATTTGTTAAAATCCCAGCTAAAGCTTTTTTTGAAATTTTACCAAACAGTTTTGTAAGAAAAAATATTTCCAGTCGATTTTGATAAAATTTTTTTTTTTTGCGATAGGCCTTTCAAAATGCTTAGAGTTTGTGATCAAAGTTTAAAAAAGGGATTAAAAACAATTATTGACGTTTCTAATAGGACGATGTCTGTTTTTTATAATTTATCAGAGGGCATAATTATAGGTTTTCGCTTTTTTGTTAGATAAAAGTGGATCCATATAATGTAGAAGCCAACGAACTAATACAAAAAATCGATCCAGTAAAAGAGAAGAAGAAAAGTGCTGAATATTACTATGCTCACAATGATTACGTTAGTGCCATACACTATTTGACAGAATGTATAGAAGTCAGCCCCTGGGCTGCAGATTTGTACGAATTTCGGGGCGAATTGCATCTGGAGAGTGGGGATGAGATGTCGGCCATTTCGGATATTAAGTAAGTTGTTTATTAAGATCTCAATAAATATTTCAAATCTGGTAACTGGGAGGGGACGTCACCTATGTTATTTTTTCTTTAAAGTTCTATATAATTTCTGTATTTTGTTCACTTATTTCTCTTTTTATCTATATAAATGACTATAATATATTTATTTAATTAATTTAAATATTAACATTTCTCCCCTCAGTAATCTCTTCAAGATTACTCATCTTCAACCATTTCTAACTGGTCTATAGGACAGATTTTGACTATCGGACGTCTATATTCTTCTGTACTTGTTTTAACGTCTACGACTCGAACCTTTCCGTCCTTCCCTGGATATGTTGCTGTAATTTTTCCAAGTGGCCAGTTATTTCTTGGTAACTAGTTGTCTATTACCACTACCAATTCTCCTACTTGAATGTTGCGATTTTTTGGAACCATTTCGATCTGTTTATTAAAGTTGGTAAATATTCTTTGACCCATCTAATCCAAAAATGTTCACTAAGTTGTTGCGAGTAACGCCAATATTTTCTTAAATCAATTTTCTCTGGAAATATACCCATAGGTTTTGATATACTTGATGTTCCCATTAAAAGGTTATTTGGAGTGATGCTTGCTGTGCTATTTTCAGTTGAAAAATAGGTTAGAGGTCGACCGTTCACCGTATGTTCTACCTCAATCATAGAGTATTTAAAACTTCAATTCTAGGATACTGTTCCTTAAGAATGATTTTTAATGTTTGTTTTACACTTCTCACCATTCTTTCCCAAGCTCCCCCCATTGTCGGTGCTGCTGGTGGAATAAACTTCCATTGAATTTCTTCTGCTACTAATTTCTTTTGTAAAAAATCAAAATCCATGTTCTTAATTGATTGTTTTATTTCTTTATCCGCTGCTTTAGGTTTGTTCCATTGTCGGAATACATAACTACAGGCTGACCACGTCTTGATACAAATCTTCAGTATTCAAACTATCTGTAATCTCAATATGAATGGCTCTTACTGATAAGCAGTTAAAAAGAACACCATACTTCTTTTCTCTTCTTCCCACAGATACTTCCATAGGGCCAAAATATTCTATTCCCGTATAAATAAAAGCTTTCGGTGGTCGTACTGTTCTCTCTATAGGTAACTTTCCCATTTCAGGTACGAGAACTTTACCTTTTCTGATTTTACAAAAATAACTCGTCTATGACAGATTTAATTGACTTTCTTACATTGAGTATCCAAAACCGTTGTCTTATTTTATTAAAAACTAAATCAATTCCAGCATCTTTGCTCTTCTTATGAAAGTAATCAATTAAAAGTTTCGTAAATTCAGGTTTGTTGTTCAGAATGATAGGATATTTCGTTTCGATAGCCAATTCAGGTGAGTTGTCAAGTCGACCATCAATACAAATTAATCCATTATTTATCATGGGTGATAACTTGTAAATTCTACTGCTTTTATCAACATATTTTCCTTTGGACAATAGTTTTAAGACACCAAATCTCTGCTTTAGTAATTTCTTCGCACGAAATATTTTGAGTAAAACCATTCTGTTTCTTATCTTTTCTTATGAATCTTACATATACTGTTGGTACTGGTAGACACATTTTTTCCTGAACATGGTGGAGTAAAATGGCTGCTTGTTTTTGTTGATGACCAGTAAGTTGATGACCAATAAGCAATTCTTGGAAAACACAAACGTTTCACAGTGGAGATGGATTCCTTTTAAATTAAATGTTGCCGATGATGCCACTAGATATGATAAAGAAGCCGATCTTAATATAAAAAGTAGATGGTTCAATGGTCCAGAATTTCTGCTTCAACCGCCATGTTTTTGGCCCGAGGAAGAATTGCTTTTATTGGTCATCAACTTACTGGCCATCAACAAAAACAAGCAGCCATTTTACTCATGTTTTGGACTGTTCTCTATGGTGCTGTGTCGTTTCTCGAAGGACCAAATGTTATTTTTTCTTTAAAGTTCTATATAATTTCTCTATTTTGTTCAGTTATTTCTCTTTTATCTATATAAATGAATATAAAATTATTTCTGTCTAAAAACTATATTTCAATCAATCTGACATCAACATGTCAACACAACATAACAATATACAACGTAAGAACAAATATTAACAACCTACCTCAAAATGTACACATAATGCGAGATAATTGCGGGTTTCTTAGTAATTGCGGTGACTGCTTCGTTATCCCTATGATTTGCTTGATTCAGGGTGTCCACAGAATTAAAAAAAAAAATCCATGACTTTTCATGACCGTCTTTGATAGAAGATATGGGCCCTCAAAGAAATATGTCTCAAAATGCATGTAATTCCATTTGTCCTTATAACTACAAATGCTTTTAACCAAATCTCGTAATTTTTGTTTCAATCGAAATAAAATTGAATGCTCTAGATAGAGGCATCTGTCATTTTTTGAAGTTTGACCAGAGGCGTACCTAGAAGGGTGCTTTTAAAATGTAAGCACTTTTTCTTATAATGTAAAAATTGTTTTTGAAAGTATATGTGCGTTATTTGACCAACGATTTTAGTATGGAGAGGGAGGGGGGGGAGCGCCAAATAATTTAAGTAGTAACCATGTAGTTCAAAGGAGAATATAATGTAGGCATAAGTTTGTTATCATTTTATAAAATAAATTATTGCTTTTTAATGTATTCTCTTCATTCTTCTCATACTTTTTTTAATTTAATTTAAAGACGTTTATTAATCCAAAAGAAATACAATAGATTAATTGGCTATTATGGCAGCCTCCCGGGCTTTACAACCTAGACGCTGTTTAAGCCGTTAGAACCATATTTTCAAACATTGTTCTTAACTTAAGCACTTCTTAATCTAATGACTTAAAGCTAGCATTTTACAATATGAGTTTTTCTACTACTACTACAACTACATAATTGTAAGCCTTAGAAAATAAAAATTTCGTACTATTTTCAACAAATTTTAAACATTAAAAAAAGTAAATCACAAATTTGACAAAAAAGAAAACATGATTTTAGACATTTAAAAATAAAATAAAACTATCCCGAGGATAAAGTGATAGAAATAGAGTCATTTTAGCTGTATTATATTATAAATTTAGCTGTATTATAAATTATAAGTTCGTTCGCTGTTTATGAAAAATTATTTATTTCAATTTTAATTTAAAACTGTTTATTGTGTAGGAAAAATTAGTAGTTTTGTATTTGTTAAGAAGAGTTGCTGCATTATAAGAAAAGGAGCGTTAAAAAAGCTCTTTATGATGCCTTGGAATTAAGAACGGAACGGAAGCCAATTAGCGTCAATAAGTTTATGGGATATTCCTTGACGGCGACGAATTCCATATATAAATCTTAAACATGAATTCTGAACTTTTTGTATTCTTCTGGATTTATAGAGTCTAACGCTGAACCATAAAGACTATCACAGAAGTTCAATTGTGAGAGACAAAGACTTTCACATAACATTTTTTTGGTACTTTGATTAAGATAATGCCGGTGTGAGTATAATGATTTTAATGCAGAATAAGCGTTCTTAAGTTTGGCGGAAATATGTTCGCTAAATCTAAGTTTATAGTCAAAGATAACCCCCAAATTTTTTGCCGAATTTTGAAAAATGATAGGTGTGGTATTAACTGAAATTTTTAGGTTATGAAGAAGATGGGTACGAATAGTATCACTGCAAAAGAGAATTGCAGTTGACTTGGTGGGATTTAATTTTAAACGATGTGCCCGAGACTCTAAATAACCTAGCCAAGTCCTGATTTATACATTTAACAGCGTTGACAACATCAGAAGGTTTAAATGAAAATAATAATTGTGTATCGTCACAGTACATGTGATAGTCACAAAAACGTAGACATTTATAAAAGTTTTTGGTGTAAATTGAGTACAACAAAGGATCTAATATGCTCCCTTGGGGTACACCTTGTTCGATGTTGCGTTTTTCTGACGTATTTTTGCCCAAAACCGTATCCGGCCTGTCAAAAAAGAGCAGATTAAATTAATAGATTTTAAACTAAAACCAATAAATTTTAAGATAGATAAAAGAGTTTTATGATTTAGCATATCAAATGCCTTGGTGTAGTCTAGGAGAATAAGCACCACTGCTTTACTATCATCTAAGCATTGATAGATATTATTTGAAACTTCAGATAAAGCCGTTACACAACTATGACCGGCTCGAAACCCGGATTGTTTCACAGGAAGCAGGTTATTTTGATGTAAATATAAATTAATTTGTTTTTCTATGATTTTTTCAAGGACTTTAGATAGAGTTGGCAACACTGAAATACACCGAAGATGAGAAAAATTTTCTGGGTTGGATTTTTTAGGTATGGGGCGTACTAGCGCATATTTCCATGAAGTTGGGAAAAAAGAGTGCTCAATACAATAATTAACAATGTGCGTAATAAAAGGAATAATGGTAGGGCAACAAAGAAGTAAAAGGGTTATATTTATGGCATCAGCGCCAATTGCTTTTGATCTAATATTTCTTAGGGTTTTATATACTTCAGTCTCATTGGTAGGGGTAAATTCAAAAGTGCTATTTGTGCAAGTATGATTTTCATAAAAGTTTCTCGATCTGGTGTGAGGTTATTTTGATCTACTTGGGTAAAAAAATTATTTAATTCATTAACATTGCCAAGATTATCAGGAATAATATTTTGTTTTTCCAGAGCAACGTTATTTTTTTTTAATTCTCTCCATTTTTCTTTTTGGGAACAATTTTGAAATTTATGATTAAGATACGCTTTTTTTTCAAATCTTATTGCAAAAGTTACATAATTCCGGAGTTGTTTATAATAGTCCCAATGGGCAGTATTTTTTTTTAATCGCAATCTTTCTAGGGCCTGATTTCTTAATTTTAGCATAAACTTAACATTCTCATTTACTTAGGTACACACAAGTATATTTCAATAATTCAGGGATATGGGCAGTGGCGTAGGTATCTTCTAAATTATTGGTGCCACTGTAGCTCAAAAATGGGTGGACATACTGAATGTCCATTAGAAAAGTAAGAATCAAAGGTGCGAGACGAAGCAGTCTGGTTTCAATGGTATTATTAGTTTTTAATTTATGGAGTTTCAAAGTTGACCATTTAAAAAAAAAACGATTATATATATTTTTTATACTGGGACTTTCCGTCCATCTTACGATCAATGCCGAGTGTTGCCAAAGTGAGTGCCAAGTATAAAGTTTTTTAGGACAAACCTATATAACCGTCCGTGCGGCAGGCAGATACGCGCGTAATGCGCTACGGAGGTCAAAAAAAAAACGCTTATATCTCGGGAGCTAACAAACCAATATTGTTTTTCAGGGCTGCTACAAGATTGCAAAGTGACAACACGGAGGGCTACTTTAAACTGGCCCAGTTGTTGTACAAATTGGGCCACGCAACAGATTCGCTAAAATCCATCAGAGAATGTCTAAAACTCGACCCAGAACACAAAGACTGTTTTGCCTTTTACAAGAAAACCAAGAAAGTCGAGAAATTTTTGGTGGAGGCCGAGAGTGCGTTAGAAAATCAACAATATGGAGATTGTATAGAAGCTGCTAGTAAGGTGAGCACAGTTAGTAAAGTACATATTCAAGAAAAAAAATTCATAAACATTAAACTATATATTTTTGAAATAGACATACCCCTAGCCTTAATTAAATAGAAAAATTTAATCTTTGACATAGCGTTTTTTTGGGGGAAATTCTAATTTTTTGTGGGATATCATGTTTTTGATACCAAATTTTAAATTCTTATAAAATTTGCTTTTTAAATCAATCAATGAAAAATAGCTTTTATTGTCAGAATAAAAAAGAGTCGTTGACAAAGCCATGCTTAATAAATGTCTAAATAAAATGGTAAAATAACATAATAAAACGAAACAAAAAAAAATAATAAAAGTGAAGGAAAGAAGGCACTACTACTCTGAAAAAACTCTTTTAGAGAATAATAAGCTTTACTGATTAAAAACTCTCTTGTCCTGCTTCTAAATTTCTTATAAGTTAATAGTTCTCTAGGCAAATGATTAAACATTTTTTTGGCATTGTAAACAAGAGTTTTTAACCAGAGTCGAGTGAAGAATTGGTAATGCACCTGTTCGTGGGCGGCGAGCGAACACTATACTGCCTCTGCCTATCAAATTCTTTGTCATATTTTTTTAAAACAAGACAAACACTTTCCGAAATAAACAAACAGCACAAAGTTAAAATTTTTTGTACAAGATATTCGCCTTTTAACTCTACACATATTTGCAATGACACGTTTTTGTAACACAAAAACACTGTCAAATAGAGTGTTTGAACACGATCCCAGAAGCAAATTCCAGAGGACATGTTAGATTAAACAAGTGAGAAATAAACGTTATTTGCTATGTTAAAACCAAGACTGCTAGAAATAACTCCATAGGCATAACAGCTAGACCCAATTTTTATTTAGTTCAGGGTTTAAAATATTTTCATTTTCTAATTCAATATTACTAATATTACATTTGAAGTTTAGTATATTTGTTTTTGAAATGTTAGAAGATAACCTGTTTGCATCACACCATAATTTAATCATTTTTATTCCGTCCGTGCCATAGAACCTTCTGATCATCAGCAAACGCTGTAAACTCTAATTGGTAGGTATGAAATATCGTTTACAAATATTAGGAACCAAAGATACCCCATATCATCTTAAAATCTTATTTTCTGAAAGCGATTATCTCACAAACTAAATAAGATAACCTATAATGTTGGATGTCATTTTAAAGGATTTTTTTAGTAGAATATATAAATAGTAAGATTTTTAAAATACAGCGTTTACAAATATTATAATATATAAAACTGCATATGCAAATTTTTTACAAAATCCTTAAAAAACGGTAAGCAACATCATAGGATACCGAATTTAGTTTGTGAGATAATTGCTTTCAGAAGTTGAACTCTTAAGACTTTGATTGCAGATATCTTGAAAACTAGAGGTGGGAAGATAGCCCATATCTTTTAAAAAGAAAATATTAGAAGGATTTCAAATTTGGTATCAAAAACAAGAAATTTCACAAAAAAAAATTGGGATGGCCCCCAAAAATAGCTACGTCAAATATTTAAATTTTTTTATTTAATTAAAGCTAAGGGTACCTAGTAAGTTTATATATTTTTGTTGTTAAATATGAAGTTTAAGCGAACTGTGTGATCAGAATTGCTATCTATCATAAAAAACAAAAGACTATATATAAAACTGTATGAAAACCTGAGCATAATAGGTTACAATTTGATAAAGGAATCACACTAATATTTGAACTTGACAAAGTAAAGCAACAATGAGTATTACTTGTCCATCCACCTGTACATTAGAAAAAAAAAACTAAAATTATAATTGAAGGGTATAAATAGTCACCATGTTATAGTATGTTCACAGTTCTATTTCCTCATACTTCCGAAACTGGATAAAACTTATAAATTGTAGAGATAGATAGTTTCGATTAAAATTTATGCTGTACACGAAAAGAATACGATAAAGTTTGCTAAAGCTTGCTCTCCTTTAAAAAAAATAGAAAATAAGTTGATGAGCCCTTTTTTTAAGGTACAATCAGTTGTTCAGGTGGCTGTTTGACTTTAAAAAGTTGACTATATTAAATTAAATCGTAGAAAGGGTATTCTCTGTTTACGGTTAATCAAGCAAGTTTCTGTTTCCTCCAGTAATTTATCAGGTTTTTGCTTAAATTACTTTTTCAATTTGTTCGGGAGGATATGAAGACTGTCACCCACTTTGTTGTTTGATCTAATAAATGTCAAAATGACAGCTGGGGATAAGTGTAATACAGTTGAGATTGCACTCTCGCCGCCGAGTGTAACATTTAATGTACACGCTGTATTGACATGCGTGTAACATTAATGTACACTTGCAATATTTTGTTTAAAACTCTGGTATAACTAGATGTCTTTGGGTATAACAAAATTGTTACACCTTTAAGGTATTTTATATGGGAAATAAACTCTGTTGGCCTCCCGCTTTATTTCGGTATACCGAGCGTTGGCGTATGACGAATACAACTGTCAGGATTAAAGCAAAACTTCGGTAAAAAAAATGGTAAAAGTGCTGTATTTAAATTCACTACAGTATAATAAGGTAGTTACTTTTATAAACGTAAACTAAAAGAAACAAATAGTTGACAAATAAAAACGCAGTTCAAAAATAAAATCAAAAATATAATACTAACCTACATAACAAAATCTTTACAATCCCATACGTTAAAGGAGTATCAGAGCAAATTCGAAGAGTAGCGAAAAACTTTAATATTAAAACAGCCTTTAAATCTAGTAATACAATTCGAAGCCTTCTTAGTAAAACAAAACCGGAGAACAAACAAAATAAGGAATGCATTTACCAAGTTCCTTGTGAGTGTGGTGAATCATACATAGGCGAAACTAAAAGACCACTATCTGTTAGGCTCAAGGAACATCAGACGAATACCCAAAAAGGTGAAACCACGAAATCAGGAATTGCCGAACATGCATGGTCAAAACAACACCGAATGAAGTGGGCAGAAGCAAAGGTTTTGCACAAGGAGTCACACTGGAAGAAACGAAAATTCCTTGAAGCTGCCTTTATTGGGCAGAATCAGGGTATTTTCAGTAAACCAAGTGTTGAAATCCCAAATATTTGGAAGCCCCTCCTTGGGCGGAGCCAACTTCTTAAACTTCAAGGTTGAGTGATTTCTCACTATATATAAGTACTAAGTAGCCTTAGGAATTGATTGTAGTTTACACCTGAAGATGATCAGAGATGATCAAAATCTAGTGAGTTTCGTTAAAAAAACTTTTGCAAAAGTGCGGTTGTCCTTCACAAATATTCCACACTGGGGAACACCACTTTTCCTTTCCTTCGATTATAACGCCGTCTTTTCCATACTGCTTATAGCATTCACACTATCTGGCTCTTTTTTTAGTCGGATGTTGAACAAGACGTCGATTCGGTGTTGTGGTATTTTCATCCAAGCCAGATTCTAAGAGGGACTCTATAACTGACAACTTGAAATCTCTGTCATTGTTAGCATCCGTGGCTTTGCAGAAGACTCGTTATATAAAAATCTGGCATTTACAGAACTTGTCCCCCAGATAATTTCGATAATTAGTTTTCATTTAGTGCATCTGCATAAGGCAGAGTTATAAGAAAGTTGATCGCTGACGTGGACTGAAAATTTGCCTCCGTCGTAATCCAAAACATAAGAAGGCTTTTCTATCACTTTTTGCCTCACTTGGACACGTTCAGTCTCAGTACTTAAATGGCGAGTAGTCAACATGAGCACATCACGTTGATCGCGCCACTTTACCACCGTGAGACCGTCAGATGTTTCTCGAGAAATCATTTCGCCCTTTTTCAACCTTTTTTGCTTGACTTCCTAACATATATATTTTCGACTAGAGCGAAGTGTACCAACAAGATGTGTCTGGCGGTCGATGAGTTTAAAGGCAAGAGGTAAAGATGTGTAAAAATTGTCCACATAAAGAATTCTACCAGCGTCTAGAAGCGCCTCTACTAATTTTAGAACAATATTCTGTATAGCTGACATTAGAGGCCCTCTATACATTTGACAGTTGTTGTTTTACCAGAGGTGGGCAACTCATATTGCCCTCTCTTTCTAGTTTTTTTTTTCATATTTTCATGTAAAACGGATTTTATGAAATGGACTGATGTTTTGTTGTCTCTTTTTATAATTTCCCCAGACAGTTTTTGAAAGAGTGATTTCTTTTGGTTAGTAAAATATGTCAAGCTTTGACAAAAAAAAACAAAAACAAACAGTGAATACACACGGCAGATATTAAAAATGTAAATAATAGGTAAAATATAAATACTCCAATAATCTATAGTTCTGTTACTCTTTTTCTTACAATAAAACATGGAAACATAATGTGTTATTTATTAACAAAGTACATGCTAAATGCGTATGTTTGTAACTACTGCTTGTAGCTCACTTACCTCGCAAATTCGACTATTTTTATTAATTCTCCAGCTTGGTAAATAATGCTTTTTATTCTTTTCACTTTTCCTGAGTTTCTTTCTCCGTTGGACAACGGAACAATACAAATTCGTCGAGGCACGTATTTTTATAGTTTTTGATACAGCAAAATTCTATTTTTAAACCTGACGTTTCTTTTCTTTTTTATTGTCAGGGGTTACCAACTATCATTGCCAATACATAATTTCAAACATTTCCCTAACAACTGTCAAATCCAGTTGCTCACCTCTGGTAAAACAATACTGTCAAAAATCGTATACAGGGCCTCTAACTGACTCGGTGGCCTCTTTTCCCACATAAACAGACATGTTTCACTTGTATCCTCTATCTGTGCATAGCTTGAATAGCTTAAGACCGTTAGCGATGCCTTTTTTTGCATCTTCTCACCTGGCGTAGAGATCTCTTGGAGGTTGGAAAAAATCTTTTTTAAAACATTTCACATCTTGTGCAGACGGTTACCTTCAACAGCTTCCTCGTTATTTGCAAAATGCAAGAATCGTAACAATAACTCAAAACGATTTCTGGACATTACTGATTTTGGAGTAGTAAATGAAAATAGTTTATGTTTGCTCCAGTAGTCAGCTAACCTTGGAACTTATTTAATTCTATGGGGTCAGCCAAAGCCAGTATCCCACTAACATTCCAGTTTGTCCAGAAAAAGTGAATTGCTTATGGTTTCCCACCGGATCGGTCCATGTTAGGTTTGATAAGTTACGAGTATTAATGGAAATAGGACGAGTATTATTGACTGGTGAATTATTGGGAGGTGGTGTGTTGACTGGAGAAAGATCAGTCTGTCGATTGACCTCTGAAGGATTACTGACTGGAGAATTGTTCTTATGAATACGAACTTGTTGACGGAGACCCTTTGATGGACCAGGGGTATTTTCGTCGCTCAAATATCCACAATAGTTTGAAGTTTCTGAGTCAGTAGAAGGGTCATTATGGGGATCTGCATCTGGAGTCATCCATCTCTTCATCGCTCATGTCAACATACAATTTTTTAAAAACCCCCAAAAACCTTCTAACACTAACACTTCAACACTACGAAATTAAACACATTTTTCTAAAATCTAGCACCATTTGCTCTTTTTTTATCTGACAGAACTGAAATAAACTAGTGCCTAATCTACATCTACACACCAAATTTCATAATAATCGGATGAGCATTTCACAAGTAACACTTGATTATAACTCAAATTCCTTGACATCTGTAAGTAGAAAACGTATTATCTCTGGAACTACTTAGCCTCTTTTCTATCAAAAATAGGTAAGAACACTCCCTCAGGAAACAGAAAAAAACTGGTTCACTGATTCTAGAGCTACATACAGACACACCCACACAGACATAAGGGTTAGGCTTATAACATCCCTCTTTTGCATTCGCTTCGAGGCTTAAAAAGACTTTATATTATATCAGGGTTGAAACTGGTCAGCACGTGTATTCTTGAATACATAGATCTATGGCGAGTGATCACATGGGACGAAAACGTTCTATTCCGAAACCGGGGAATAGCGTCGAATCTAGTGACGCTTGCGGAATAAAGAGATTTCCCTAAACTACCTTTCGTTCGTGGGAGGTGATAGATCCCATGCGATAAATCCCATAGCACGAGAGAAAGACCGGATCGTATTACTTTCAACAATACACGTCCAGGGAAAACTGGAAGTCAGGGAACTTAAAAAGTGACCTGGAAAAGTCAGGGAATTGGTCCCAAGTCATGTAAATCAGGGAATCTGTATGTATGATTTTGATCTTTTATGCTTTCCTCACTCTGCTCCTCATAAAATACCAAACACTTTTTTTTTCAAAATACGTGAAAAATATAAAAACTTTTAAGAAATTTCCTTCTTAAATTGCAAGAATTTTTGCCTGCGGCGCTATAACATGATTAGTTATTACAATTTTAGTTTAATTCAACAGCCTTCCAAGTTCGTCACATTTATGGCATGATTTTAGCAACACAAAAAAAGCTGTGACCGCCCCTGAATAATATTTCGCAAAAAAGTGAAGAATTTACTGCTATATTGCGAAAAAATTTTGCCTCATTATCATTGAGGACGTGTCAAAAATTAAATTTTTAGTATATTTTTCTCAAAATGTTTGCCTACGATACATTATGACATAATTTTGGCAAAAAATCCAGAATTGACACTGCATCCCATTACAACCCACTTTATTTCAATATGTAAATTTTTGTGTTCTGCTTAAATCGCAAAACATTTACAAAGTATTTATAGGTCCACAAGCTTTTGATTACGTTTTCTTTAAAACGTTTTCGGGACGTGAACATTTAAATAACAGTTATTTTTTGAATGTGCTTATTGGGCCTTAACCTGGATTTTTTTTATTTTTGGTCAGGAAAAACCTGGAAAAGTCAGGGAATTCAAAAATTGAAAATTAGTTTCAACCCTGTATATATTAAAAAACTTTTCCATTTTTTTAATTTTCAAAACAAACCCCAACTTTTAGCTGATTTATCTCTATATTATTAATTCCATTTTTCGCTAATATTTAAGCACGGCTCCTTCTCGCTATTGGTTTACCGGGTTTGGCTGGGTTTGGTGAAGTTGGGTCGGGTGGATTTGGATCGAATTGGATTGAATTGAAAAAAAAATCGTTGAAAAATCTGTTTCTTCCAAACAAAAACAAAAAAATGAGGTTAAAAATTAGGAGGCATGCTTAACTTTTAGCATCTCGTTTCATTTTATGTCCTCCGGACCAATTTCCAGATGGCGGCCGACATTTAAACAAAGAAACTGGATGAAAATGTCATTGGCATGGAATGTGCACACTTCTATACTAAAATATGTTGAATTAAATTATAGGTAATCAGAAACGAGAAAGAAGTCGTCCCAATAATCTTCGAAAGCAAAAGAATGTTGTGCGCCTGCTACATGCACGAAGAACAAACTGAACAAGCCATTACCACGTGCACAGAAGCCTTGAACCTCCACGAAGAACCGAACGTGTACTGTGATAGAGCGGAAGCTTACCTTCAATCGGAAATGTACGATGACGCCATCAGGGATTATAGAGCCGCGTTAGAAGTCGATAGGAACTTTGAAAGGGCGAAAGAAGGACTGAACAAAGCGGAAAATAGACAGAAGCAGTCTGAAAAGAGGGATTATTATAAAATATTAGGTAAGTAGAACTTTTTGCATTACCTTGCGCATTATCTATACTTTAAAATGGCAGTAACTGAGTTATTAAGTTACACAATTCAAAATATTAAAGTAATGATTAATGAAAACTATGAATTTTGGTAGAAAACAGCAAATTAAAATGAAAAATATTAAAACAAACATTGTAAAACACAAACATAAAAATTTAAAATAAGTAGTGTAAAACACTAAACACATCAGGTTAAAAAAAACATTTTATTAGGACGTTGGTCATACAGAGCATGAATATAAACGTTAAAATAATAGAATACACAAATATTAAAAGAAACATAATATTTATGCCAAGAAAATTAAAATTTTAAATTAGCAGTGTAAAACAGTGAAGATAATAGATTAAATAAAATAAATATCTATACAAAAAATTAACATAGTATGATATGTACTGATGTACTGTCAAAGTTGTCAACCAAAGAGAATAACCAGTTTTATTCCTGTGAGACAAAAATAGACCCACAGCATCTCGAATAGCTGCTATAAATTCAATTGAAAAAGTATTGTCTACCCAGCAAACACGATTAGTGATAAATGTATTCAAAAATAAAAAAAAATTGTTACAGGAGTCAAAAGGACAGCATCAAAAAAAGAAATCGTCAAGGCATATAGAAAAGCCGCACAAAAATGGCATCCAGACAACTATCAAAGTTCAACGGATGAAAAGTTGAAGAAAATTGCTGAGAAGAAGTTTATTGATATCGCTGCAGCCAAAGAGGTGAGTTCTTATTTTTTCACAATTTTAGCTATTTTTACCTTCTTGCAGGTTTTAATAAGTAAACTGAACTGAACTTTTATTGTTTTCTAAAAATATAACATGTTAATTACAATAGCAATACAAGGCAAAATTTAACTAAATAATAAAGTTATTTTCCACTTTAAAAAAAACAATTACTTCTAAATAAAAACAAGCCCAAAAATTAATACATAAGTAGGTAGGTATACTGTAACTATATGCTTAAAAAACCCTCTCAAAAAAAAAATAACTTAGCGAGTAACTTACTCATTTCTAAGAAAGGCACGTAACTTGAGTATATTTAAGAGAGCATATCTGCTTGGCGTCGCTAGGCGTTAAACTATCCAAGGTAATGCAGGGTTCCCACTGACCTGGAAAACCTGGAAAATCTGGAAAAATCAGGGAATTTTGAGAGCTACCTGGAAAAGTCAGGGATTGACCAAAAAATTCTCAAAAATCAGGGAATTGGCACACAAAACCTGGAATTTCTCTTTCTTAACCTATTTTTTTAAATCAACTTTGTAAAATATATGTAAGTTCTTCTCTGCTCACCTCGTATATAAGCTCAACATCTGTTTCGCGCTCAATCAGTTCCAGTCCACCTAAAATCCAAGAGCAAGAGAAAAGAGAGGAAAGCTTTTTAAAACGTGTAGGATAAGAACCGCATCATTACCTAGGGTGTCAGATTGTGTTTATTGAACATATTTGGCTTTCGTTTCGAAATAATAAATATCACCTGGTATTATTTCTCCTTGTTCTAAGCACACATCGCGCTATCTTCTGATACAACTTTCAAGTGTAGTCTAGCGCGTTTTTTCTAATCCGACTTAACATGATGTGGGGTGCAACTGCGATGTGAGATTTCGCATGAATCAAAAATGTCGAAGAAAACATTTCAATTTTCTAATTTAGACTGGACAATAAATATCAAGCATATTGTAAGCTTTGTCAGGCCATTTTGAGCCATTTTAAGAGCAGGGGTCATGTAAAGAATGTGGAGGTTGAAAAAAATTCAAGGAAATTGCCTTTGTTAATCAAGAACTATCAGTCTTGGCCCAAAATGACAATGGATCTACATCTATACCAACTACTGGAAGTGAAGGAACCTCCACAGTAACTGCTTCCACTGCCAAAAAGTGTTCTACTCCTTTTTTGTAATTTTTTCTTAGCTGAGTTATGGATACAGAAACATTGTGGTGCAAGGAGACTTTAAAGATTAATCCTGCTGTTGCTAATTATGTCCACATCATCTGCGAAGGCCAGTAGTGGGTTGGGTACTTTCTGGTTGCCGTTGGTGTATTAAACTTGACTTTCCTAATTACATATTCTAATGATACGTTGTAGAGTTGGGGTGAAAGAGAGTCACGACCCTGCTTAAGCCGATTCAAATCAGAGTAGTTCTGTTCCACCCCTATCTTGCACCTTGATATCAGCTTTTTTTGGAAAGCCCAGTTCCTGCATTGCTTCCCACAATTTTCCTCTACATAATCTGTCAAATGCCTGTTTGAAATCAATAAACATCTGGTGAAGTCCTCTGTCGAATTCCCAGCATTTTTCCATTATTTGTCTAACGTTGAAAATCTGATCTATATGCTTATGGGTGTAGTATCGGTATTTACCTCTTCGTTCAGTAGTTCGCAAAAGTAGTTCTTCCATGTGGTTAGGATCTCTCTTTCGTTGGTTATCAGTTGTCCGTTGTTTGCTGAGAGGAAGTTTTCAGTTCTGAGTTTGTATCCTGTTTTGGGCTTTGTTATTCCCTGGAAGTATTCTTTTATTCTGTTGTTTTGTCTATTTTCCTCCATTTCTCTCATTATATTTAGATGGTGTCTCTTTTTCCTTTGTATTATTCTGCGTGCTTCAGATCTTTGTTATTTATACTCTTCTATATTAGATGCTGTTGGACGTTGAAGCATTTTTTCCTGATCATATTTCGTCTTTCCGTCGCTCTACTACTAAAGTCGCCATCAAACTACTTCCTTCTTTGTTTTCTCTTTTTGTCGAGCACTTGACTAGCCACCCTAGTTACTGTTTCTTGGATATTCTTCCAGAGCTCGTTTACATTGTAGCCCCATTGCGGTTCTTTTATTTCTTCAGTAATTGGTTTCTGGTATATTTCCTGTGTTTGTTCTGTGTTGATTTTTTCCATATTCCAGCTTATGCTGGTCTTCAAATAAAGTTTCGAACAAAGTTTCTCGTCTTATTTAACTGCTTTTTACCTTTTTATCTCGATAATATAAATACCTGCTAAATTTGAGGTTTCAAAAATTGTTCATGGTGAAAGTCTACATTTACTTGGTATCCACGTAGACAAGCAATTTATATCATAAAACTACCTGGAATTTTTTGAAAAATGGTCAGGGAAAACCTGGAAAGGTCAGGGAATTTGGAAATAAGAATTTGGTGGGAACCCTGTAATGGCAAAATTTCCAGGATCGTTCCAACTCAAAAGTCTAAGATGCCTATATAATGGGCAAATAAAGAGCACATGAAAGAGTGTCTCATCTGTGAGCATGTTACAAACACTACACGGCTCGTCTTGGTTTATTCGGTAGCAAATTCCTTTATAAAAAAAGCGGCCAACGAATTTTGTAGAAACAATAATCTGAGCAGTAAGTCTAAGGAATGAGAAGATCCAGAAATCTAAAAGGTTAAAATTTTGAAACCATTTTTTAAGGTTATAGGTCCAATTTAATCTGGGTGATGGGTTGGAGTCGAATAGAGCGATCTGGCGGTTAAGACAAATTTTTGGTAATCGACTATTAGTCATAGAAAGGGGGTTAATAAAGTGTTACTTTAAATATAAAGAAAGTTAGATGGGTAGAACCGGTTTCCAGTCTAACTATGGAAGATGATGTAGTTTGAGGTAGTGACAGAAGAGTTTTGAAAAACGAGTTTGAACTTTTTCGATGGCCTCGTAACACGGATCACCTCGTAATACCAAGGAATCTTCTCAAACATTAAAGCACTGTTGGCGGTTGACACAGAAACTAAATGGAATTGTCTGTGTCAAAACATTGGTCCCATTGAATTTTGAATGGAGTGTAATAACTTCGTAAAACAACAAAAGGCCCTAAAAAAACCTAACAAAACATACGATTCTCTCCAATATGGTCGCTGTAGAAAAAAAGCGTTTTCCCCATATAACTATGAGATACTATAACGGCCCAAGTGTCGTGAAATGCGTAACGAAAATAACTTTGAAAAAAAGAAGAAAATTCAAAATCGCGGTTGGCTTTGGCACTGTTTGGGCCGCCATGCCAGGCCATAGGCGAAAAATCTAATGTGCATGCACTAACAAAGCCATGACAGTGTGGTACTGACCTTACGATAATTTAATGGCAATATATTAATTTGAGTGACAGAAACTTTGATTTTATTTAATTGCATTTATTTTGTTATTTTATGGATAAAACTTCTCCATCCTCAGTTTAACCTTACTCGAGGGTTTCAAACCACAAGGCGAACCCGTTACACGAGAAAATGACGCCCAAATGCCGAACCCATTCCCCGAGAAAACTCGGCATCGTCGAAAAGTTTACGTTTTTGACGAAATGATGGGAAACACTAGATAACACTTTTTAATTTTTTTTTACGATAGTGTCCACGCTTTTAATAAATTTTCCAAAAGCAAACAATAATATTAAACATAAACCTAAATTTTCGCTGTCAGATGGTTTTCAGTTGCTTTCCCTATTGACGCAATTGACGCGCTTGCCCGGTAGACTCCTCGTCAATGGATTATTTCCAGGCTAACTTTATTTATTGGGAGAGTAAAAGTAAGAAAAATGCAAAGGCAGGGCCGTTATATCATCTCACAGTTATATGGTTTTCCCCAAAAGTGCAATACTAACTTAGTTCAAAGTTTTTGCTAAATAAAAAAAGATCCATTCATAAAAAAGTTCATTCCTTCTGAGTAAGAGAAAAATAAATAATTTCTAAAGTTTTAAAAATAAGTCTCTCTACTTCCGAACACCTGCTATTATAGACAGGTCAGACAGTCTTACTGTCTCTTTTTACTGAGAGAGGCAATGCTATTTATTCTACAGTATACATGAGTGTGAAAGAGCCTGGAAGTACAAGACATTCCGCCTTTAAACTGCGAATTAAGTTAAAATATTGTTTTTTAGCAAAATGCTTTATTTTCTATGAACTTTGCTCAAAATTTTAGTTTATACTAGCATTAAGCCTTGTAAAAAAATGTTCAACTGACTATGACAATTTCTTAGATTGTCCTATTGTCCCAAGACCTAAGCTTTTTGAATTGGAATGCTTTCCTTTAAACCAAAAGAACAATTATAAAGGTCTCGGAAAAGTTAGAAAATATGGAAAAAATCAGACAGTCAGGGAAAATCTGAAACGCCGTCTAAAAAATCTTGAAAGCCATGCATGACCAGAAAAAAAAAATTAATAAAATAAACAAGAAATAAAAAAAAAACGGACACACATTTTGCTTCTCAATTCATTACGACCCGACTTCCAAGATCTAATGAATATCCCAGGGTTGTTAGGAATCATCAGGGTAACATAGGGTAACATAGGACATACCACACCCAGCGAATTTAAACAACTTTCGTCGTTCAAACAACGCGGGATGTTGGCTGGCTATATGCAGCGCGCCGACTGTCGGAATAAAGCGAAAAGCAAAATGTTAAAGGATGCAAATATCAATAAGAATGAAATTTGCGAGCAGGACGTAAAAAGTAAAAACCTGCGAAAATGTACCGGTTGCTGAAAGAAGATCGTTTTTCTTTTTTTTTTCTATTTTTTTTTAAATTTTACTTGGCTTTGTTTTGCACAACAACCTCCTCCGGAGTGATTGTTGCTGAGCCTTAATATAAGACGACGTAGTATAAACTCCAATTGGGGGTGGAGTTGCTGTGAACGTTGTATTTTGAACGGTCTTCTTTCAGTAACCGGTACACTTTCGCGTTTCACTTTCTTATTGATATTTGCATCCTTTAACAGTTTGCTTTTCGCTTTATTCCGACAGGCGGAGCGCTGCATATAGCCATGCCAACATCCCGCGTTGTTTGAACGACGAAAGTTGTTTAAATTCGCTGGGTGTGGTAGATTATGTTATGCTTCATACGCCAGGTAGTCCTATGTTACCCTGATGATTACTAACAAGGACGAAACAGGGTTCTGGACTATCCATAAGATCTTGGAAGCCTGGTCGTAATAAATTGAAAAGCAAAATGTGTGTCCGATATGCCAAGAACCTTTCTTTTAATTTATTTTTCACGGACAAGAAATCTACTTTTTTTAAAATAAAATTGTCACAAGAGAAAAGTCAGGGAATTTAACAACCCCGAATTAATACACAGTTACCTCGTCGGAATTGACAGCATACCTATACTTTCTTTCTAGGTTTTGACAGACGAAGAGAAACGGCGACAATTCGACAACGGAGAGGACCCGCTGGATCCCGAAAGTGGAAGGAACATGAACCAAAACTTCCACCAGTTCCACCAGGGTTTCCAAAGTTTCCACGGAAGCCCCTTCCAGTTTAGGTTCCACTTTAACTAAATTCCAACACAAAGTGATAAGTACCTTGTTAGTTGAATTTTTAAAGAGTAATCCCCGGACAGCTTTTTAAGGCTTGTTGCACCAAATATTTTGTCACAAAATAGTACCTAACTAAAACGTTTTTTTAACAAAAAGGTATTTTCAGGTGTATGACACCTTACTTTCAAAAATCGTTGAATGTGCCTCTGTAGCTTATTTTTTCACGTATTGGAAGGGGAATATAGGGGGGGGGCTTTCTTTTGCGACCTCCCTCCGTCAAAGTTTTTTTTTAAATTACGTATTCGTTATTATTCTCTCCCTCCACCCTATTTTTTCTAAATATGTTACTGAAGTAACTAATCCAAAAAAAAAGTTTAATTTAATCTTCATTAATCGTGCTATGTTTATGTGGTTTACAAAACTGGAACTTGTTTTATCGAACTTTTAAGATTAAAGTTTGCTTTTTGCGTTTGGTAAATTGATGATTTTTTTTTTCTCTTCGTTCTACCGCAAAACGACACAACACTGTATATCTGTCACTTCCAAGAATGTATATAGGCCATTCTTATTCAAACGGACAACTTGATGTCCCCGGTACTTTTCTCAAAAGCTGTTGATTTTTTTAGAAGTTTTTTATTGCTTTACACCGTTATAACTTTTGTTCCCGCGAACCGATATTGATGAAATAAAGCCTATGTCCTGCCCAGGAGTCCAAATAATTTAATAGTGAAAGTCCCATCAAAATCGGTCCAGTAGTTTTTGCGTGATGCTGGAACAAAACAAACAGAAAAAAGTTCTAAAAATTGTATTTTTGGTATCTATATGGTTAGGTTAGAAGCCGATACCAATAATGTTAAAAACATTCAATGAACAAAAATTATTTTTCTAGAGATTTGTTATATGTATAGATATGTATGACTTAGCACGTGCACTGTTTTTTCTTAATTTTCATCCACCTACACTTAGTTTATTTTTTTTAACCCCTACCCCAAAATGTCACTACAATATCCCAAAATTTGATATTCACAAATTTTTTAGACAGCACAATTGCTTTTATTACTTTTTTTTAACATTAGATAACATAGCAATGGAAAGTTTGTACCTAGGTTTTACTGTCACTACCATGGACGACTTGAAACCACCTCGCCACGTGCTTAGGAAAAATAAAAAATATTTGGAAACACTATTAAAGTAGCCTGCTCCGAGCAAGCTTCGCAGTTACGACAATTCTGGAACTTGCAGTATTTTTTTTTTGATAAAAGTTATTTTGTCAATACCGTGGACATTTTTCTAGTAATTTTTTAAAAAGTAAAATTAGCCTAGGTAATATGGATTGAATAAGATAAGTTCGTATATTTATTTGCTTATTTTTTATAGAGCCGCTAAAGTGGGCATTAATTATTTTCTAACTAAAACATTTTTGATTATATGAAAATTCTATTTTGGATATTTATTTCTACATTTTATCAGTAACATGGACAACCTGATATCCGAACGTTCATTCCCCGCATCCTAAATGATAACCCAACTCAAAAAAAAATCCTGGAAATTGCCCATTTGGTAAAAAAATTTAGAACAGTAGGTTATTATCATTAGGTTACCATGTTTAAACTAAATACAAACACGCGTAAAATGTTCAACAAAGCGATCGGCACATATTATCGATTGTAGTAGTGGTAGTAGTACAGGGGCGGCCCGTGGGCCTGGCAATTAGGCCTCTTCATGGGCCCTTTCTGCCATACCCCGTTTCCCACCCATGTGCCCCTACTTCGCTGCGACTCTCTCCGGGCCTCCCTGTCTTTACGAAGTTCAGTATGTCGTGGGAAATCCCCACTTCAGCTGCCTTGATCTGGCATATATATCACACTCTGCTATTAAGTCCTGCGCCGATTCGTCTTCGAGGCCGCAAGCGGGACACACGGGATCTCCTGCTCCTTTTATTTGCGTCAGATGTTTGTTCAGCCGATTGTGCCCAGTCAGCATCCCTGTCAGCAGTCCAATGTCCTTTCGGGTATTGCCTAAGAGCCATTTAGTTTCGGCCATTTGTTGAGCTCACTCTGTACCTGTTTCCTTGTTATTCCCAGAAGAGGTTCCGTTCCAATGTATTGGGTTTCGTCTCCTAGTCTGGCAAGTATGTCCGCTTTCTCGTTCCCTGGTATTCCCTCATGACCTGGGACCCACATCAGTGTTACCCTCTTGTCTTGAGACAGTGTTTGCAGTGCTTCAGCACATTCCTCCACCAGACTACTGACTATTTTGGCTGCACTGAGAGCCTTGAGGGCAGCCTGGCTGTCGGAGCATATGTATATGTCCCTCCTGCCATTTTTGACCTTTGGTAGTGTTGCTACCATAATAATGGCATATACCTCCGCTCGAAACACCGTAGCGTGTTCTCCAAGTGGATAACTTTTCTGAACTTCTAGGCTTTCCGCGTACACTCCTGCGTCTGTGTAGCAGACGGTCGCCTCTGCTTAATTCCGTTCGGAATTCTTCCCTTTGCCACGCATTCTGTTCTGGTATTGTGACTTTGTACTTTTTATCGAACCTCCATGGTTTAAGCGGTGCTTTCACTGGCAGTGCTTAGGAGGGGCAACTCTTTCATCGCCAGTCCCTCGACCGCCACATGGCCCACTTTTTCCGCCTGCCCTTCCATAGTCCCTGGCCCCTTAATCGCGGGTGCGTCGCCATCGCTTCCTTCTTGATCCAAGTTGGAAGCGAGGGGAGACTCAATATGGTTTCCAGGGCGTGGATGGGGGTCGTCCTCATTGCGCCGGTTATTCCTCTGCAGAAGAACCCTTGTAGACTCGTGACCTTTTTGGGTATGGTCAGCTTCTCTACATCGGGCCACCAGACCACTGATCCGTATTGGATTCTTGGTCTTATGATGGCCGTGTATATCCAGTGTAGGATCCTCGTGCTAATGCCGCAGGTCCGACCGACCACTCTGCGCAACTGCCACAATGTTGCCTGGACTTAAAAATCCAAAAAATACCTTTAAAAAAAATGGAGTAGTGTAAGATGTAAGGGGGGGAGGTTAAAAAGTGTTGAAAAGGTAGTCAGTCAAGTGTACTGTGTTGAAATAATAGATATAGTTTTGTCATGACTTTAAACCGGGATATAACTGCATTTACTACGTTTTCCCGGCCGACTGAATGCAGATTCATAAACGCGTTTTAAAACCGTTCTAAATCGACTGTTTTTTTTTAGACCATTTTAGGTTAGTTTTTTGCTCGGCTTTTTGCAAATTTTACCTCTGTACGTTCATTTTAAAGCCAGTAATTTACAGTTCCAAGCCCTCCATACGATACCGGTTTTTATGTAGTTGACTTTCGATAAGACCAAAAAGGCGGGATTGATCTTGGCACTCTTCGCTTTCAATTCAATAGTAATTGTAATTTAAAATTATTGTAATTGAGGTGGTACGGGATTTACTCCACTAAAATATGAAACACCTTAAAGTCCCCTTTGGCAAGTCAATTGACGTGTTTTTGGGTTTTTCAGAAAAATATTTGTTTATAAAGATTTTGGAAAAATTTCGTATACCAACGTAGTAAGCTTAAAATAAGACAGTTCCAGGAATGATTTTTTTCTAAACCACAGGAATATCTGCATACGAGTAATTTTGTGGGCTAATAGCTAGAAAGTTATGGTCAGATAGCGTTCCTTTTTCTACAAGGAGGCTCCAAACCTTGCAAAAAAAAATGGCTATATGAAGTCATTTCGGCGCGTTTTTATCAGTGAGATTATATTAAGGTACTCATAAAGATTACTTCTATAGGGGGCTTTTTTAGAAGGAAGCCCAAAACTTGCAAGAGAGCGATAGAGAAAGCTGGCAAAAAAAATAATTATATTTAGTCATTTTATCGCGATTTTGTTTGGTGTGATTATATTAAGAGCCCTACGAAGATAAAAAACATAGCACACGACTGGGTTGCTAATTTTTCTACACAGAGGCTCCAATGTGCCACAACTTGTTGGACCCTTAACACAATCGCACTAATAAAAAACGGGATAAAATTACTATACTTAGCCATTTTTTTTTTGCAAATTTTGATAACATAATTGCAAGTTTTGAGGATTCTCTCTCGGCTTCTCTGTAAAAAACGCCCCCCCCCCCCTAGACGTATTCCAAATTTTTTTTCGTTATCTAGTAAAAAACGCGATGAAATGACGTCATAGTCATTTTTTGTTGCAATTTTCGGAGCCTTCCTGTAAGAAAGCCCCGCTACCTGATCATAACTTTATTTTTCCTTAATTCGTACGGTTGTAGACTACAGTTTAATTTAAGTTTTAATGACGATGAAATCATATACCTTAAATTGCCATCACCAATCTAACTATGAATAATAGGCCATTTTTACGTCTGTGTCTTTTTATACCACATAGAATGAGAGACAAAAGACATGCCGGCATGTTGTAAACCGCGTTTGGATACGCATGGTTTTGGTGCATCGATTGGGTCGAGGGCACCCGAATTGTTTTGCTCGTAAATTTGTTTCAAGAAGAAGACATACCACGGCACGTCTTTTGCCTTTAATTCTAAAAGGTAAAGAAAAAGACAGACCGACAGCTGATTCAAAATGTGTACATGTATTGCCAGTAATGCTATGTAAATCTGGTTGTAATGCCGAGGAATGTGTACATGCATTGCCAAAATGCCATGTTAATTTATATGGGTAATGCCATGAGCTGTTTCCCCCTCGATATAGGCCTTACAGTTGCCCATTAGCTTGCAGCAGAAAGTACTTGTATGGGATAGTTTCGGTGAAATTTACAAGAACTGTTATTTTATTTATTTTTGTTGTAAATAAAGTTTGTTGGAGTGTGAATGGGTATTTTGATGCGTAAAAAGTTATTTTAAATGGACCCAAATATAAATTCCTAGTTTGTTATTTTACAAATTGGGAATTGCAGATCTATCCTCTAAAGCAAAAAACCAGTGCCGAAGAAAATTCGAATAATGGCAGTGGTTGTCTTTCAGAGTGGGATAGGGGACCTATTGTTTTCTTTTTCTTGTTATTTTATGAAAGTTTCCATATACTCTGATAGTGTTGTAAATAAATGGACTGAAAGTTTATGTTTGTAATTATAGCTTTAAGTTTAAAATTACATCAAAAAGTAATAAAAAAACTCATACTGAAATTACCTTCTTTTATTATACACTATAATATAAATAAAAATTCGATTGATTTGTTTACATAGGTAGAAAATAAGATTATAAATTTTAAAGGTTTTTTGCAATTATAACCATCATTTTTTTATGGTCTATATGGTTATATTTGAAAAGATTTTTGTCGGCATGAGGACAAAGATTGTATTCATATACTATTTTAATTCATCTGCTACGTTTTGGCGACAATTTTTCGTCTTCCTCAGGCTTTGAATTAAATTGTATACAACAATGTTTTGCTGGAAAATTTAAAGCTTCTGTAGATATTTCAACATGGAAAATATAATAACGATTTACGTAAAAAACTTGCCGATTTTCCATGTTGAAATCTCTAGAAGCTTTAAAATGTCCAGCAAAACATTATTGTATACAATTTAATTCAAAGCCTTAGGAAGACGAAAAATTGTCGTCGATGAATTAAAATAGTATATGAAAACAATTTTTGTCCTCATTCCCACCAAAATCTTTTCAAATATCAAATACAAGGACAGGAAATATTGTATATTTACAGACGTTGCCAGAAACAGAAAAAACAACACCCATTGTTTTCTTTATTGAGAAAAGCTACACTTTGCTCATCAGTGAAAAAAAAAACCGATAAAACTCGCCAGCAAGTAACGGTTTTTAAAATTTTCTTACATAATAATTTTAAGAGCTGATATTTGAAAAGCTACATTTTTAAAAAAGCGATGAAGGGTGTCCTACTTGGGCATTACTGCCACTCTTCCTTCATATACAGGGGCAGCTAGTCAAAAATACACAAGTGTAATAATTAATACCAAAGTTAAGAAACATGTCTGTTTATAAAAAATGTGCTAAGAGTCCCATAAGACAAGTGTGATTTTTGAGAAGTACAGCGATAATTCTTTTGACTTACGTCAAGTGAGAAGAATTATAGCTGAATTAATAAGTGATAGGTGATAATTCCACTGCTCTGCTATGGAATAAACAGAACGACTTACGGCCTTAGCAACGCGTACCTGGAGTAAACAAATTCGCCGACGCGCTGAGTTTCCGAGTTTTGATACGAAATGAACCGTGAAAAAAAATACTTGTGTCTATATTCTATATTCTTGAAATTTTCTACCGAATACCATTCGTGCTTTGAGAGAAAAAACGTGTTTTTGTTGAAAACCGCACTCGGTTATTTTTTCCGTTGTGTCAGTGGTGGTACTTTATTATAACAAACACTGAGTTGCCATTGGCAACCGGGTTTTCATTAAATTATTTTTGTCAACCGGTAAACTTATTATTTATTTAATATTTTTTGTGTTATAGTTCGTGAAATAATCCCCTACATACCACTCGAGCTTTGAAATTAACCAAATAATTTTTCACTCATGCGAGTTTTCTTTGCTAATTTCACTTCAGTAAAATTATAGAAAACACGCAATCGTAAAAAATTATCGGTAATTTTAAAGCCCCAGTGGTATTAACCCTGAGTCTTTAAAAAATGTATTTCTTTTATGTTTGTGAAATATTAAGAAAAAAATGGGTTGGCTTAGCTGCCAAAATTCCATTTTCCTCCATTTTTTTTCCTCGATAATTACACCATGTAGTATCGTCTTATCTCCTCCATCGAGGTACGTTTTTTAAAGTATAGTAAAAAATCAGACCATGATCCCCACTGCTTGTAGGCTGTTTTCACTTCGTTCTTCGTATCCATCAACGTACAGGTTAGTACATCGATGTTCGTACCCGTCGAGTCGACATCGTTCGCGTTTGCTTCCCGCGACAAACACAAAAAAGTTGTGAGTCACCAAAAGGTAAAAAATAAAACGGAAAAAAACTGAAAAGAATGCACAGTAAGTTCATAGTTGAGTAAGGTCTCCAGAGTGAAGATTATTCATAGTAAGACGGCATGGAAAAGTCCTTCCTTCACAAATTTCATTTGAAATCCCCGACCGGTATCGACTAAAACGTCATTGTCAAGGGGGGAGTTAGATCACAAATCTGTCAATGTTAAAAAGTAAAAAAAGTTAGGGTGATTTTTTTTAGTCGTAATAATTTTTTTAAATCGTTTTTAATATCCCAGTTTTCCCAATTTGATTTTTAAAACCCTCACACAAAAATGAGCATTTTATTGTTGTTGTTTAGTCTATTTTATTTATAATTATCGCGCCTATATAAAAAAAGTTTTTTTTTTTTAACACAAGCAGTACTCTGTCGACGATACCAATTGATTCGCATTTTGTTTTGTTTTTAACACGTAAATATTTTAATTTGAATGTTATATACCGCACTTTGTAAATGTGTTAGGTAAGTTTTTTTTAAATTAATTATTTTTAGCACGTTTTTATTTCGATTTTACTTTTGACAGATTTGTGATCCAACTCCCCCCTTGACAATGACGTTTTAGTCGAATCCGGTCGGGGATTTCAAATAAAATTTGTTGCAGTCTTACTAAGTTTACAGTGTTAAAGAACTGAATAATAAAAGGAAAAAATATGAAAAACTTTTACTGCGAGAACAAATTGAAAGTTACAGTTCCTCGGAAGGATCGGATTTGGAAGAAATGATGAGTGGTATGTTATGATTTTTTAATTTTTTATGTATACCGGAGTCGTTATACTCCTAAATGGTATTAAAAATTATAGCAGTCGTTATACTGCATCAAGAAAAAAGTGGCTAAATTACACTATAAAAATTAAAACAATTGATACATGTAGTATACATACACATACATACATACATATACTTATTAAATAGGTATTAGAATAATAGCAGTCGTTATACTGCAATAAATTGTAGTGGTTAAACCACAACAAAAGTTTAACTAGTCATGCATGTAAGTTTTTACATCATGGTTTGTGGTTTTTTTTTAGAACCAGAACAACCAACACCAAACCTGAACCAAATTCAAGTGGTTGCGGAGATTCATCAAAACAATGATGACAGCCCCATAACCGTCGATGATAAATTCGGTTTTTTGGGCATCAACCCGAACAAAAGTACAAAAAAAGAGAGAACTTTTACATGAACAACTAGTTTTACGATGGGCTTCCTACTTATAGAATGGGGTCCCAAAAGAACAAAAAGGGGACATTATGGAAAAATATCCACTTTTTGAGAACTGCCTCTTGCTAAAAAGCCCCATGTTGGGACCTGAAATCACAGCTTGCCTAGACAGCACAGCGCTACATAAAGACAAATTTATAACGGCCCTTCAAGATGAAACAGGTCATGCGCTAAGCGCATTGGGGTTAGCTATTAATAAAATTTTACCATCGAATGATCAAAAAGAAATTGCCCCAATGATAGCTGACGCAGCACAACTAATATGCAAGGTACAACACTCGTTGTCTACGCATAGGAAATATAATACATTACCCTTTAAAATTCCTCGATGAATTTTTATTGGGATAAAACTTGCAAGAACTAAAAGCTATAAGCGGTGGCTTAAAAAAGTATTAAAACTTAGTGGTGTCGATACTAGCATCTTCTCAGGACATAGTACCCGACACGCTTCAACCTCCGCAGCTAACCGCCTAGCCTACATTGATACCATTAGAAATTCGGCAAGGTGGACTAGTAAATCTCACATTTTTACCTCTTTTTATAATTTGCCCGTTTCCACAAACGACAACAATTTCGCAAATGCCATACTTAGCCTAGGTAATAATTAACAAGGTAGACAAAATTGATTGATTGTTCACCTACATGTTTTTGTGTCATTTTCGTGTTTGTTGGTCTTAACTTGTATTCAAATTATATATACTATTTATCTATTATTATGTACTTACATGTTTAATAATTACAAATTACATAGAGTTATTAACAATTCACTCTGTTCTTAATCCAAATCGCACATACTTATATAAATACTTATATAATAATATACTTATATAATAAGTCTATAAACAGCTACATGGTGAAATTATCGAGGAAGAAAAATGGAGGAAAATTATTAAATTTGATTGACTTACCTGTAGGAAGATCAATTTTAATTTTCCTCCATTTTTCTTCTGACGATAATTACAACCCTACCCGCCTAAATCACCTAGTGCAATTTGGTTTATTTAATTACAAAAAACGAAGTGAAAACAGTCTACCAAGCAGTGGGGATCATGGGCTGATTTTTCGTTATACTTTAAAAAAACGTGCCTCGATGGGGGCGATAAGAAGATACTACATGGTGTAATTATCTTCGGAAGAAAAATAGAGGAAAATTAAAATTGATCTTCCTACAGATAAATCAATCAAATTTAATAATTTTTTCTTTGCCAAATAAATCATTAAAATGTGACATTATCGCAGCTTATTTGTCAAGTGTTTTTATGTATGCCCCCATTAAAGCAGTAAAGTAAGCTTTATTACTTGAGCGACCACTGTATTATTTTAAATGCCTTAAAAATTCTGAATTTACTCACAGTTCAAAATTCCACGGTATACAAACCGCGCCGTCAGTAAGCAAAGAATAAAATGTAGATATTCTTAAATTTATTCCTTTCGTATATGGATTAATTTCGTTCTTGTGTTCTAGAAGTCTTTCGCAACATTTTATCATCAAATCTGGCGTTATGTTTTCGTCTTTGGTAAGTGCTATTGGGCCCAGTTCTTCTATGCAGCGTTTTTGAAGAGACTTTTCTATGTGTTTGTCTCTGTAAAAGTAAAAAATAAATCCTTTGCATAAAAAATGCACAGTCGACAGTACCTTTTTTGATTTTTTCTTAACATGGCTATTCCGTGAGAATTATAAGAAGGGAAAAATAAATAAGTCTCATTTGACAACGATTTACACAGGGTGTCCCAAAAGTCCGAGTCCCACCTAATAATCTCCAAAACCAAAAAAAAGGCAGAAATGTCAAATTTAACATATTTAGACGGTTTACAAAAAAATATTTTTTTTGGGTGATGGACAGGCCGACAATCATTAAGGAGAGCTAGAGAGATGATGTTATTTTTCTTAAGGACACTATATATTTTGACAAATTTAAATAGGGCTTTTTTTCTGATTCCAAAAATATCTAATGTTACCTTTTTCTCTAGCGGTTTTGAAATAAAATGGCATTGGGTGATTCTTTTCTCTTACTGAAAAGTTTCTGAGATTAAATACCTCGCTGCGCTCGTTATTTAAACTAACGCTTGTAAAAAAAGCACTATTTTAGACACTAGTTGTTAAAACTACTATTAAAAATCTCGAGCGAAGAGCTCTTCTCGCAACACACCATCTTTACATTATAAATCAAGGCGGCTGGTAAATTAAATAACAATGCGTTTTCCAGCGCGACGTGCCTTTTTACTCGGTGACCACATTTTAATCTTTGAAAGTTTGATATTTTAACGATGTTTTTAAATGATTTTTTCGTAAATACTTGGTGAAAACTGGCGGAAATGGCTTAATTTTTGGGCAAGAATAATTAGATTTTTTCATTATTACTATTTTCCGGTATTTCTCTTTAATTTTAAGTAAAAAACGAACAGAAATCTTTTTTGCACCCGTGATCAAAAAAAAAAGTTGGTAACCAAAAAAGCCATGCTTTAGTTATATGCATACAGTTACTTAAATCATGTTTTTGATGAAAGTATAAAAAAAGAATACTTCTTCTTTATGCAAGAACTCCATCCAAAAAACTTGAAATTTCTAGTGCTACAGGATTGCTGCAACAATCGAGAACATTATTTTTTCCTCTCAGTTTATCTTCATTAAAAATTAATTCTTTTGTTTTTTCATTAAAAATACTTACTTTAACTGGCCAATTTAGCCAAATATTGAATAAATACTAACCATGGCGAAAATACTGACTTTTACTGACCTAGCTTCTATCCCCGCTGTCAGATACCTACCTAGAGTATTCTGCCATTTTCATACCAGCGTCAACCAAGTTATTTGTTATGAAACTGACTAAAAGCGACCCTGGAATTGAAGAAGGGACTATAAACTGACCTGTTGGGGATACCATCAGTGGTCCTGCTTCACTAAAAATAGAAAAACTTATAAATAAAATAATGACATTATTTTTTGGGATGGGATATAAGTTTAAAGGTTTTTTTTTTATTTAACTATTTAAATTTATTTAAACATTTTTCGATAATTTTATAACTTTTTGAATTATTTTTTCTTTACAAGAATACGCACCTTGAATAAATGAATGAATGTAGAAGTGCTGACGGGACAATTCCCATATACGTAGGCCACCTTGCTGGGCCCGTTGCACGCCCACTATTTATGGTTTAGCCCTGGAAGCCTGCCTCTTTTGCAAAAGAACAGATTTTTCTGGGCTGCAACCTTCTTGCATCGCCTGGGGCCAACAGATAGTTCCCAAGGTGCGACTCTCTTGATCTGGCCAGAGCCGAACACCCTAGCAGGACATGCAAGGACGATTCCTCGTCCTCCATGTACCATCGACTCTCTGAGTCTCCGGCGATTCTCAGCGTTTCTAGGTGCTTGTTGAGGCAACAGTGTGCTGTTAGAAGCCCTGTTGCTAGTCTCACATCCTTCCTACCTAGGTGGAGCAAGGTGCTCTTCAGTCAGCTCTGTTTCGGTTGGACCGTCCATGCTGACCAGGATTTTGACCTGGAGCTTCCTTCGCTCCTTGGCCAAATTTATTACATCAGCGGCGTCCTTAGGCGCCCCTGATGCGTTTGTAGAGTGTCCAATGGGTACTTGTGCAGTTCTCTGTTGGGCCTCTTGTGTTGGGTCCTTGAACAGTTCCTTGTTGATCCTTATCTTTATAGTTCCACTGGGTACCTGTTCTGGACTTCCCTCACAGAGGAGTAAACCGGCTAGAATCACCTCCCCAGCACTTCGGGAGGGGGCTACATACTACAGGGCGTGCCTGGTTCCCTGAGGAAGATTTTTATGAGTCGCCGATCTATTCAGTCGGGTCCACCCAAGTGGGATTTAGAGAAGGGAGCTCTGGGTCCCCTTGGGCCGGGTTAATGCTTGTATACTTCGCACCTTAAGAGCAAAAACGTATTCTTGAAATAGAATTAAAATTTTCCTTCAAAACATGAATATTTTTAAAATATAATAATAAGAAATAAATGTCTCGATTACCTTTCTACTACAATTTCATAGTCTTCCAAGGTTTTCGGCCAACTTTCGGGAAAAGATTTGTGTGATAAATAATCATTTAAAGAAGTAGTTATCTGCCTAAGGTTTTTTTCATAATCTTCTACTACTACTTTTAGCATGAATTTCCTAAAATTATCAAAAACATTATCAGTGTAACTGGAATCCTGATTTTTGAGAAGAGGGACACAGATATTGCTTTTCAAGTTATTTGCTCCAAGTCTAAAGCAAGATACTAAAATGAAAATAATTTAGGTTACCTCCTTGCTACTTGGATACTTCTCAAAACGTGGGACAAAGTTCTTTCGTAAATCGGCAGTCTCTTCAGCGTAGCATCATGTTTTTTTATTTTCTTTATAAACTAGAAAGAAAAAAATTGCGTGAAATCGAACGCGTTTAAAAAGTTTCGAAGAAAATCATACATCGAGCCAGTTGTGTCGCACTTCTCCGCTGAATAGTCGGACATGACCGTCGGAACTTATTCCGGTGAAGTAGGAGAACACCAGTATTCTATCTAAAAAAAACCAAATGTGTTACAATGAATATTATTATTTTCCTCATGTGCAAAAATGTTTATAAAAAGTTGCTGCTCCGTTAAAATTTTATTAAAGTGTATCCACCTTTATAGGAAACATAGGTTATGTCATGTGATACCTTGATTTGAAGGACTTTAAATTATTTACAGTAGCGACATAATGAGCGACTGACAGACATTCTACAATGCCGAATTCGGGGTGGTCCATCAAAATGTCAAAGTGTGACTTTTTGAAGATTACATTAAGTAAAAAAAAATGAAGTTAACAAACCTCCAAATCAGATACTTCCACCGAAAAGAAATCAAAAACAAGAGATCAAAAGATCTTGGGTGGACAAAACGAAAATTCAAACTTGGAATAGCATCCCACAAGGAACACACAAAGGACCAAAGTGAAAAGAGAAATGATTAAACGATGTTTCGCCCTAGGCAACCAGCGTGGGCTCATCTTTGATTTCCAACTAGTTAGGCCAAAGTTGGCCCACGCTGGTTGCCCAGGGCGAAACATTTTTTAATCATTTCTCTTTTAACTTTAATCCTTTTTGTGTTCCTTGTGGGATGCTCATCCAACTTTGAATTTTCGTTTTTTCCACCCAAGATCTTTTGATCTTATGTCTTTGGATTCTTTTCGGTTGAAGTAACTGATTTGGAGGTTTTTTTAATATGAACTTTTAGAGGAATGAAACAACAACATTGCTTCTGGGGTCTTTTTCCCACAGTATTTATTTCAACGGTAGACCGAAACCTTGGTTTTATCACTTGTAATACTGATCAATTGTCACCTTATTGTTTAAAAACGCTTTATTGTTCTCTAGTTCGTTCGTTGTTGGAGTATGCCTCGGTCATATGGTCTCCGTACTATGCATATAAATTGGAATCTGTCCAAAAAAAGTTTCTGAGAACTTTGGCATTTAGAGCTAATATCAATATTGTAAACAACTTCGAAATAGACTATACTATAATCACCAATATTTTTAATATTGATAGCTTGGAGAACAGAAGGATTTGTCTGGCTGATGCCTTAACCTTCTATAAGATCCTTAATGGGGTATACTTTTGCCC
This sequence comes from Oxystoma pomonae, assembly GCA_963921995.1. Classification (NCBI taxonomy): domain Eukaryota; kingdom Metazoa; phylum Arthropoda; class Insecta; order Coleoptera; family Brentidae; genus Oxystoma; species Oxystoma pomonae. The sequence goes on along the minus strand of OY998166.1, from coordinate 82,702,035 downwards.
TTCTGTTCTTCAGTCAATTGAATTTAATACCATTCAAAGAAGAAATAATTCCCCAATGTTTCGCATCCCTTTCCATCGTAGCAATTATGGTTATTTTTTCCCCCTTACACGGACTTTAAGATTCTATAATAATCATGAGCTTGACCCATTCTCTGGCAATCCTCGTACTAAAATTAGGAAGATACTACAGACTGATTTAATTTTTGTGATAAAATTTTGTGATTTTTGTGAGCTTTTGTTGTGCATTATTTCGTTGTTAATTATCGGTACTACTTCTATTACTTTGTTATTTTAGTTACCTAGTAATAATTTAATGTTTGCATCTTGTTAATTTTTAATTTAAAATTCTATTGTGACATATTTTGTAAAGTGGCTCTGCCGTTGAAATATATAAAATAAAAAATAAAATTTTGACAATTACCTTTTAAAAAACTCATGTGTTCCGGATGATGTTCCCATAAAGATTGCAAGGCCAATAAACAAGCCCTAAAGTGTTGATTATTCCAACCACAATCCCATGATATTTCTTTCAACCCCAATTTTCCTTTCAAATTATTTTTGAGTTTTTCAATTTCATCCATTGAAGCTTGTCCGTCTTTATGCTGTTTTAAAGCCGATTTATAATTCTTTTTTAACCAAGTTTTTAATCTTTGAGCTTCTCTATGTTCCTTTATCTTCTGTTGCATAATGAATGTTGCAAAAATGGGATGGTCTTTGTTTACTTTCGTGAAATCTATGTCATTAGTTCTAACTCGAACTTTGTTGAAGATGTCTTCAACAAATCGGCGCTGATGTTGAGGGTGAGCGTTTTTTGCAATTTTGTCTACATAATCTGTTGGCAATTCGCAGGTTTTTAGTATGTTTACGACAGCAGAGTGAATGTCCCTTTCTTTTATGTAAATCTTAATTTGTTTGAACATCTTGTTTTTATTATCCTTGTTTTTAACATAAAAGTTAAGGGTTACAGGTTTGTAAATGCGAGAAGTTTGAAGGCTCTGTAGGGCAGAACTCAGTTGTTGTAAAGACTGTTCATTTGTTGCCTAAAAAAATTGAATTCAGATATTTAATGGCCCTCTATAAAATCAATGATTGTTAAAATTTTAATTAAATTTTAAGCAATTTATGCAAAAGTTTGTGTCAATAACATTCAAAAGATGTAAAAAAACTTTAATATATTTTTTTCAAAATTCCCCTCCCCCGGACATTTAAAACATGAACACACTAAAATCCAACACCTACTAAACCGCCATCCTCCATACCTATACAAACTAGGCTCTCAATAAAATCAAAAAACGATAGTATCAGAATAAGGTGCTCTTTAGGTGCTAATTTTTTTTTTCAAACTAAAAATTAAGTGCTTTTTAAGTGCTCCCTGAATATTAAATCAAAACATAAAAAAAATTCTTGCTATTTTCGCAAAAGTAGGGACCGCTAGCTTTACATAAACCTAGCGGTCACACAGGTACCCATTCAGATAAACCAAATTTTAATTATTTTAAAATATAGAGCAATTTAAGTGCTAGTTTGGTCCATCTTTCGAAAATTAAGTGCTTTTTTCGTTGTGGCGATAAATGGAAAAAATGCGATTTTGTTTAAAATGATTATTATCTTCAATTTAGCAGTTCAACAAAAATTCGAAAACCCTGGTTTTCGCGCGTTTTTGTTTTTATATTAAGGGGATGGACCGCTAAGCGAGCCGTCCACTTTGGTACCTTTGATCAAAAATTAGTCACACGCGAGAATTAGGTGCTATTTAGGTACTAATTTGGTCCATCTTTAGAAAATTAAGTGCTCTTTTGGTTTTGGAGAAAAATGGAAAAAAGCACTTAATTTTCTAAAGACGGACCAAATAAGCACCTACATAGCACCTAATTCTGGCGTATGCCAAATTAATTTTTGATAAAAGGTACCAAAGTGGACGGCTGGCTTTACATAAACTCAACCCACCCCCTTATTTTATAAAATTAATTTGGCATATGCCAGAATTAGGTGCTATGTAGGTCGCTTTTTTCCATTTTTCTCCAAAACAAAAAGAGCACTTAATTTTCTAAAGATGGACCAAATTAGCACCTAATTCTCGCTTAGCGGTCCATTCCCTTAGTTTAAAAACAAATACGCGCGAAAACCAGGGTTTTCGCATTTTTGTTGAACTCCTAAATTGAAGATAATAATCATTTTATGCTTATTGTCTCGAATTTGTGTGAAATTATCAACAAAATCGCATTTTTTCCATTTTTCGCCACAACGAAAAAAACACTTCATTTTCGAAAGACATATGGACGAAATTACATAAAGTCGGCATTGCCTGACGTTAATAAAGACGGCACTATTTTTGACAATTACGCACGAAGTTTAAAGGGAATCTGACATTATTTTTGTCTAAATATGTCATCTTTGATATCAAAATAATGTCGACTTTCATAATGTTTGTGGCTGCCTTTAATAAAGGACGACATTTACTTTAATTTGTCAACTTTAAGAATGGCACAATATAAGCTCCTTTGGGCGGAACTGTCAGAAATAGTGCCGAGTCAGGCTATGCCGACTTTATGTACTGATAAGTCTCTAATTTGGAAATTGTAACATTAAATTTTTCTTTTTTTAATATTCTGCTAAAACTAGAGGAGCACTTAGTTTTATAGATCTCCTAACTTCAAAAAAACCTGCAACTGTCCCTGGTCAAAGGTTGTGAAAACTGCCTAACATTTTCACAGAAAAAAACTAAAAATATTGGTATAAAATACTTTTTTTGCGCTACAGAGAATGTTTGATGAGTCCATCTAATAGATGCAGTTAGATGCCTTGGACATAAAAGTTTCAATTCAATAAGTTGTGTGGTACAATAACAATCATCAAACCAATTTAAAAATCAATACATTTTTTTAAATATGTTTAAATACCCTTTCTTCTGGATGCTGCCCGAATAAATCAGGATGTACAGAAAAATAGAAAGGCCTTAAAGCAGTGGCAACTTCAGTTGTGGTCATATTTCTATGTAGTAAATGCTGGGGTGCCAGACGCCTAAAAGATGATTGATTCATTAATTAATTACCATTCAAATCTCAATTCAAATTAGTTTTAGAGTTTTAGTTTTTGAATTAAACAATTCATATTAGTACAGTAAAATTGTCATCTGAGGTCAAAAAAAATCCGGGAAGGCTGAGCTCTTTGTATGTTCTTTCGGGGGGTCTGAAAGTAAACCTCTCAAGTTTCTGTTTCCCCCACTCCTCGGGAAATATCCTACATTTTGAAAAATCTATGTAACCGACTTTTCTCCATTTCTATTGCTCGGAGGCGAAACTCGCGCTTTCATAAACTTTGCGTTTGCGTGTTTTGTTAATTAGTAAAATTAGTAAAAAAAAACAGTGTTATTTACAACAAACCACAAAAAATGACGTTAGAAAAATATAACCATTAATCACGTGACTATTTTAACCCGTTTCAATTGATTTAGCGCTGGTGGCTACAAAATTGCTATGAATTTCGCAATGGCACGAACCAAGAAAGTTGAACTTGAACCATCTCTGCCGGCTTTGGAAACCACCAATTAAGGGGGGGGGGCCCAAGGGCTTTTAATTTATGTCGGCAACGGCGAACGGAAGATATGAATGGAAATATGGATTGCCTTTTGTTTATGTTAAGCAAAAGATGGTAAACGGCATCAATATCGGCAAACCAAGTTTATGAATCCCACTTAAACCTTGTGGTCTTGTAGAGTTTTCTGCCTATTACAAACATTATGGCTGTTCTTTTTTTTTATGTTATTTTGCTTAGAAACCCAGCATAAATAACTTGGGGACAGTCCTGGGAAAGCAAAATCTATGAATTAACCCAGAAAGTACTTACTTTAAAACGCAGGTAGTGGTGGTTTTCAGCATTGTTTATTTTTTTTTTAATTTTGAAACTTTAGGCTGGCGCTCGGCTGCCGGAACTTTTAAAATATAAAAAATAAACAAAAATTTTTAATGCCACTATTTTTGAGGTTATGTCCAAGGTCTCGCCAAGGTCGTACGAGAAAAAGCAGCAACAGCAACTTGGCAACGTTATACGTAACAGGTACGTTTTTGCATGCGTACCGGTATACAAAGTCTGTTATGCCAACTTCAGATTAAATCAAAGTTTAAACTTAAGTTTAGTCATTAGAAACACAAAGTGCTCAATTTTATAAGTAGTAATTAAACCACGAACAGGAAGAAAAAATGGTAATTATGCAGTATACGGTTTTTTGCCATTTTTGATTTTTTATGAATTATTATTTATAGAGGCACCTACTAGGGTCCCAAGTACCCCAAATCCGCGCAAAGAGAAAAAAGGGTGCCGGGGAGGGTTGTAATGTTTTTTTGATTGTCTTGGGTTGGGTTGGAATAGGTTGGGTTGGGCTGTGTTGGATTGGGTTGTTTTAGTGAAAAAAAAACACAAAAAAATTGAAAAAAAAAACAACCGGCGCAGACGGACTTGGGGTCCTAGGGACCCTAGTAGGTGACCTCATAAAGAACTTTTCATAAAAAATCAAAACTTTTCATAAAAAATCAAAACTGGCAGAAAACCGTATACGGCATAATTACCGAAAAAATTGACTTTTGTAGTAGTGGAGGAAGGGCCGTATTCATAGTCATTTCGAAGGCTCCCTACTTCCTTGGGTGATGTAAATTCTGAACGCTTATGGCTTATCAAAACAGGAATTTATCAGAACGTATTTAAGAAAAAAATTAATCGTAAGAACGATTCACCATAGAAACTGCAATTCGTCAAACCAATTTTTTATCCGAACAAATTCGAAATTTAACAGACCCGTTTTTAATCGAACCATTATTCATCAAACTTATTCAATATCAAACTCGTAATTTGTAAAACCCATTTTTAATAAAACCCGGAATTAGTCAAACCAGAAATAAATAAATATATAGAGAATAAAATACAAGAGCCTGGACTTTAATCATTAACAAAAATCTTTAAAAAATCATAAAGTGCAACATTTTTTGCCTGCGGCGCTATAACACCTTTCATTTTTACGATTTCGTATAATTTTATCAAAACATTTTGCCTGTGATTTGTTGTCAAAAATGGCATTTTAAGTGTCATTTTCGCAAAAATTTTCACCTGCAGCGCATTTTAACAGTTTTACAAGCAAATTAAGGGTAAATAAATAACTCAAATTCAATACCAAATTCAAATTTAATTCAAAAATTGCATTTTAAATGTTATTTTCTCAAAACACTTTGCCTGCGGCGCATTGAACCATGTTTCCTTGTATCAATTGTGGTAACGTTTTTACTTCAAATGAAGTTTTTTTAATATTTATTCTTAAACTCTTTTATTTTCCGACACCACAAACCAAGATGGCGGCTGTCGAAGTCAGAAAAAAATGTGAATTCTATGTTTTTGAAATAATCACGTGAAGATTAGCCGACTTCCACTTAATTCAAAACGGACGGACAGATTTCAAAAATTTAGTTTTTCTTTATTTTTTGTTTACTTTTTAAATTATGATATTTCTTAATTAGGGATATTTCGAAACGCTTATTTGACACTTCGTAGTAGTTGTGGTGATTACTGCGCAATAGCTAAACGTCATTCCGTTGTGGTAATTAACCACTACTACCACTGCCGTAAGCTACGAATCCATTTCGTTGTGGTTGTGGTTATTTTTCTGGTTAATTTTAGAGAATTTTGGCGCAATTACTTTTAAAAAATAATAAAATATCACAAAGTTCTAACATATAAAACACTTATTTTGTAAAATTATGCCAAATTTTTTTATTTTTTATCATCTCTAAATTTTTTTACAAGTGACAGTTTTTAATGTGTTCCAAAAACTCTGGTAAAATCGATGCGTGGTGCAGTCCAATTTTTTGATGAGCGGACTGACGTCATTTTTGCCTCTGAAAACATATTTCTTTGTTGTCAATAGTTCGCATGTCAAATAATTTGTTGTTGTCAATTTGAAGTAATAGTTGAAACAATCAACGATATGTCTTTTTTTTACATATTTATTGTCGCTGTCTAAAACAATGTATCAAATAGAGATCCAAAAAAATGACGTCAGTACGCTCATATAAAAATTGGACTATAGTGGTTGTTAAACACTACCACAGCGGCTGTCAAAGTTGTCAAAATTTTAAGCGTTCCAAAAACTAGCAATTTGTCAACGACTCAACATTGTGCACCGTGTGCCAAAAGTTGTGTCTAACATAGTTACTATTATTCTCTTTTTCTAAATGCATACGTCTAAAAGAGATCCAGCACACAACCCATACCAGGAAAAATACCCGCCTGTACACTTTTTGGCCTCGCATGTCTAACCATCTTGTTGAGATGATTGTCCCTGACAGAATATGCGGGCTCGAAGGGTGTACAGGCGGGTATTTCCCTGGGTGCTTATTTTTGATTGGACTGAATTATGGAGTAGTCCAAATCAAGTGATATATCGAGGGAATGCCGCGTTCTCTTAGTTCAATGTAAGAGAACTCAGCCAGGGAGTAGAATAAATTTTTATAACCCGTTATTAATTTTGATTTTAGTACTTTTTTGTTACTCCCTAGTATGGGGAGCGCTCCCTTCTCCTACTTTCAAGAATAAGCATTCAGTATGGTGTAGTATGCTGGATTTCTCTCAGGCTCAGGACCGGTTTTTCAAAAGCGGGTTCCCCAGGAAGTTAAATTAACTCGGCTATAAATTCCAAATTTTTGCTGTTTTAAGCTAAGATTTTTTTTAGGCTAACGATGATGTAAGGTAACGTAACCTTACCTTGAAGCCCTGGTTACCCTTGAGTTAATTTTAACACGCTTTTTAAAGATTTTTACAAGGTTATGTTGCTCGAGTTAACTCTAAAACATAGTTCCCACATACGACTTTTTCGTGTGTGCCGCGCACGGGTTACATCACTTTCATAACATTTCATATTGACATCATGTGACGCGCGATTGGGCACTCACGAAAAAATCGTAGGTGGGAACCGGGTGTACTATTGAGAAACCTGCCTCAGACAAATACATTTATAAAGAGAAAACAATAGTAACTAAGTTAAGTTCGCAAAAATGGACCTTAAGTTATGAATAAACGAGCATGGCACAGCATGGTCGAATTTGGCAGCGTTGTAAAATTGGCGTCCTTTCTGATTTTTCTGTCAATGATCTTCCTCCATTTTTCCGGCGTGGTTGCTTGGGGTGTTGCTGATCTATTTGCCTGTTTTTAAACTATTTTACTTGAATTTTCGTGATTTTTGTGATATATATTTGTAGGTTTACGTCTTAGCAAACAATGTAAGTAAATTTTAACATTTTGTTGTTTTAGAAAATTCTCAGAAAAATACAAAAAGTTTAAGCCGCATGTATACGGTATTTCTTTGCTTGTTTAGGGTTTCTTTAATTTGCTAGTAGAGTGTTGTCATTTAATTTGGTAATTATGTAGTATACGGTTTCCTCCATTTTTATTTTTTTTTGAATAATTCTTTATGGGGGCACCTACTAGGGTCCCTAGGACCCCAAATCCGCCTGCGCCCGATTTTTTTGTTGTAATGTGTTTTTTTTATGGTTTTGGGTTGGGTTGGATTAGGTTGGCTTGGACTGTGTTGGATTGGGTTGATTTAGTGAAAAAAAAATTAAAAAAAACCAACCGGCGCAAGCGGATTTGGGGTCCTAAGGACCCTCGCAGGTGCCCCCATAAAGAATTTTGGTATCATAAAAAATTAAAAATGACAGAAAACCGTATACTGCATCTTTTCAAGTGTTCACCATGTAAATACTTGACTGATCCCTTATGCCAGGCTTCCAGTGTTTTTAGTTAACTACCAGTAGTGGGTAGACAATTTTTTTGGTCTACTCTAAAGGCTGGTTCATGGTTAAATTCCTTTTCCTCTGTAACTTTTGCTGTGACTTTTTCCTTTAGCAATTATTAAATCTCATGTATTTAGATTAGGGTGTTCATGCTTGTTCCTTTTCCATATCTTTTTCTTTAGCCTTAAGGAAAACTTTTATGGAAAAAGAAGCAGAAAAATCACTTTGCGCAAGTTCAGGCGGCAAAATATTTGTTGATGTTTTTTTAACCTCAAAATCAATTGTTTTTTAAATTATTTGAAGCAGTAGTTATTAAAGAAATGGATATTGATCATGGTGAAAGAGTTTCCACATTTGTAGGACAAAAAGAACCCCAAATTTTGTGAACAAAAGCCAAAATCGCAAGTACACCTGTCATTAGTGTCAACCTTAGTGACTAAAGTTAAGGAAAAGGAATTTTAGCATGAACCAGCTTTTTACTTAAGGAAAAAGAAAAGGGTAAAGTTACAGCAAAAGTTACAGTAAAGGAAAAGGAATTTAACCATGAACCAGCCTTAAGCTTGTATTCTTGATGGCATGCATCTAATAAATTAAAATGCATCTCTGGTCCTCAACCAACCCAGCATTGTCTACCTGGGTTCAGGGGGAGGGCAATGCCATGTCAGGGATTGATGCAAATTCTAGTTTTTGTCTATATATTAATAATTTTATATGTAGTCCTGAATGCCTATCTGTTTTACAATTTCATATTCCAGTTTACATAACTTGTAATACTCCACTTTTACATGTCCCACAGAGTCGAACTTATTACTTTATGTATAATCCAGTAAATAGAATTAGCAGAAATGTTAACAAATTTCGTGGTCAACTTGACTTCTTCATGGTTTCAAAAGAAAGGTTTAAAACTTCTGCCAAGAGGGTTATTCTGGGATAGATATTTTTGTATCTTTATATCTTTTTGTATTTTCTTGTGAATGTAAATACGTTAATAAATAAATAAAATAAATAAATAGAGCGTGCCTATAGTATTCCTACCTACCTTCTTGTCATTGTACTTATATATCACATTCTCAATAAGGCTTATGATTTTGGGGGTTGCCTCACAAACATTAATAATGCATAAAACTCCTCATCATCACTCCTGCCCAATAAAAATATTACTTATTGCATTACTTGCATTTTTTTAAATTATGATTTTTAAAAATAAAATGGTGGGAAAAAGTTTTCGGTGCAACACCAGCTCTCAGACCTGATGCAGAAAATGCTGCACTCAGCAAACTGAGAAAGTGCACCGAATTTTACCACAGGAATATGCTATTAATTTGGTAGTAAATCTGTCAGAAGGATACCATAACCTAGCTTTTTTCGATCTAGAAACTTTTTATTTTTTGTGGTTTGTGTGTAAAAAAGGCAATAAAAATGTCTAATTAATTTTAAAATATGTTTAATTCCTGACTTTTTGGATTAAATCTCGGATTAAATTAATTGCATTTAAAACAAACCTTGAACTACGGAGCACTTCCAAGATTTCTATGTGATGTTGCAGTTTCACTTGGGATTGTTGAAACATGATTTGATTTTGTCAAAAGGGCAAATAACTCACAAAAGTGTTTGATGAAGAGATCAATACAATGTTTTTCAAAACAATTTGCAGTGATTGAGATAGACTGTTGTGAAAAACCTGTCTGCCGACCATCTCCCCAATTTCGATAATTTACCCATAAAGGGGATGAAAAATCCCAAATTTGAAATTTTTTTGACCATTATTTTTTTTTAAAATTAATTCTTGAAAATCACAAAAACTAACAATTTTCCTAAAACATGCACTTAAAGAAATTGAAATATCTCGATAACTACTTAAACTTGGACAGTGGTTTATAATTCATTTTAAAGGTATTTCAAATACCTTTTGATGAATGTATCACATGATATACTTTTTGTTTTAAAAAAATTTGAAAATAAAAAAACTTTCTAATTTTTGAAAGACAGCATCTTTTATTTTTTTTATAAGAATATATTTTGTTTCTGACAATTTCGCCAAATTATTTACAAAATTTTAAAAAAATTAAAAAAAAGGTCATGTGATACTTCATTAAAATGGCATTTAAAATACCTTTAAAACAAGCTATCACCTGCTTTTGTAGTATGCATAGTTCTCAAGATATTAATATTTTTATAAATGCCTGTAAAGACAAACAATTTTAACCAAATGTGCAGGTACATAAAAAGAGTAATATCTTGAGAACTGTATACTGTAAAAAAGCGAGTAATAACTTGTTCTACAGGTATTTTAAAGCCCATTTTGATAAAGTATCACATAACCTAATTTTTTTTCAAAAATTATTTTCAAAATTTTTAAAATATTTTTTTTGATTAACCCATCAAGTCTCCATCTTGAAATTTTTGTAAATAGTTTGACAAAATATCCAGAAAAACAATTTTTTTTTAATTTCAATTTTGTTTTAAAGAAAAAGTCATCATGTGATATAGGTATTTAAAATACCTTTAAAAAGAGCTATAAACCACTGTCTTAGTTTAAGTAGTTATTGAGATATTTTCATTTATTTAGGTACATGTTTAAGCAAAGTGGTAGTTTGTTTTCATTTTCAAGAATTAATTTTAAAAAAAGTAATGGCCAAAAAAATTTTAAATTTGGGATTTTTCATTCACTTTTCCAAATTGGGGAGATGGTCTGCCAAACAAAGCTCTGGTTGATTTGATTTGAAATGACCCTTAAGTTGAGGCATAATAAAGTACAATTCATGGTTGCAACACAAGCTCAACTTATGCTTGCAATGTACAACAACATATGTCAATTGCGCAAGTTTTTTATAGGGTAAAAACTTGCACATGTTGCATTAGATTGATCCTGAGCATGAATTTACCCTTAAGACAACATGCACAGGTTATTACTCCCATAAAAAACCTGCCAATGCTGTCTTAAATTGATCTAATGTGCAAGCATGAATTGACTATAAAGGTCTATTCATAATCATGGTGCCAACATAAGATTACATAGGAAAAATGTTACAATATTTAATTATTTAAATATGTAATGTAATCAATAATAACAGAATAATAAAAATCATAGTGCTAGTTATTTGTTTAATTTCTACCTATCTATCTAGTTTTAAGTAAATGTTTGTATTTTATTAAGAAAGTCATAAAAAGTCATAATTTGCTGGTCGCCCTGGGGCTGAATTCTTGAAACTTAAGCAAATTAACATTCACTTTTGTGAAGAAAAGAATATTACAATTATAAAATCTGTGTGTGCATTCATATGCATTCACAGGTCAAGAATTCAGCCCCTGGTGTTCTCTTTTCATAAAAAATGTTTTCCAATTACTCATTTAAAAAAAAAAATTGTTTTCAGAATTTTGAATTTGCATTGTATCTCTTAGTATAGGGTCATTTTTAATTGAATTGAATTGAATAGTGCTTTATTGTCAAAAATTTATTTTAAAAAAATTTCTGGACAAAGCAAATATTATAGAACTAAGTCAAAAATAGAAAATAGAAATGTATAAGTGAATAGATAAATGATAATTACACAATAGAGTAAAATTAAAATTAAGTTTGAAAAATGGTATAAACAAATAAATAAATAAACTACAATTAGTTACAAAATTAAAAAGGGTTTAAAAATACTATGAACAATTATAATAATTAATTACATAATAGAATAAAGTCAAAATCAAGTTAAAAAAATAGCATAAACAAATAAACAACAATATATAAAACGACAATTTCTTAATTAGTATAAAATTAAAAAGGGTTTAAAAATAGTATAAACAAACAAACAGCAATGGTGAAAAACAAAAGAATTCATAAATTAATTACAATGGTATAAAATTCAAATAAAATAAACTATAAGAACAAAAATGCACATAAAATATACTTATAAAAATTTAAAAAAATATACATAAAAAGATCATATTTAAAACACATAAAAAAAAATTAGAATAAAAAAATACAAAGAGCCCTCATGCATTTTCTTCCCTCCCTTTCTTTTGTGCGTTTTATTTGTTTTTCTGCTTTTGATGTTATTTTTGTTTAATTACTAGAGTGATTTTCTGCAGAAAAGATGATTAGAGCTAGACTTTTTTCATTCCTGTGGACCAACCATTATTCTCAAGGTTATATACCTTGAGAAAACAAGAATGCAGTTTTAGGGATTTTTTAGGCAGTTTAAAAAAAAAATAAGCAAAAGAGTTAAATAAAAGGTAGGTTCAGTTGAAAGAAAAATAACAAAGCTATTGCCAAGTTAAAATGTGTCTTATATGAACTTACGTTAATTATACAAACTTTAAATTTTCTTAGTTGGGGTTGGGATACCCAGTATATGAGTCAAAAACAAAAAAATTTAAATTTGGACGAGTTTTTTTTTGTTATAAACCCAACATATTTTTAACTTGAAATTTTGTAGATAGTTTAGCAAGATACCCAACAAAAAGTAAGTATATTATGTTTTAAAAAAGTGGTTGTAAAAATACAATATTTTTTCCAAAATTCAATCAATCAAAAAGTAGCTTTATTGTTTCAGTAATAATAATCATACATTGACAAATTCAAATTTATATTTTTAAAAGTGTCTCTAAATGGCCATAAACACAAGACTATCTTGCTTTTGTAGCTAAAATAGTTTTCAAGACATTGGAATTTTTGTACAGGGTGTCCTGCTATATTTTGACCCCCCAGTTAGTGCCGTTCTTAGGTTGTAAGGTGAAATGTAAAACTTGTATAACTATTTGCATACTTTAAGAGTTACCTCTCTAAAATAGCCAAATGTAGTTGCAAATATCAAATTTTGACACCAAGTTTGTTATTTTAAATGAAACACCCTGTATTTGTAAATATACCAAATATGTTACCTCTATTTATATTAGTTTGCGAGAAAAATGACAAAATCCTTACTACTAACTAATATAGATGGTTAGTTCTCGCGAAATGTTCCTAAATTCATAAAAGTAGTTTTGAAAATTTTATTTAAGTTTTCCTTTTAAAATTGGTTTAAGTGATGTACCATATATTTAAGGTTATGCAAGGTTCAACACTTTATTCAACATGTCTTTAAAAAGCAGTTTTTTGTAAAAACATTATTCACAGAGGTGACCGGTTTGATTTGGTTAAATCTTTACTGCTTGGTTTTTCAAATCCAACCTTTTTAATCGCATCCTTAGATTGATTTTTGCATTTCTCCCCTGTCTTAATTTTTTTTCCAAGCTCTTTCTTCTTTTAATACGATTTCTTCCATCTATTTTAGTAGACAATCCTTGGCGGGAGGTAGTGAGGATAGATGCAATTTGTTCAAGTTCTGCTTTAGAATTTTCAACTTGTTTTTGTTTTTTTAGAAACTTTTTGTGCGAGTTTTCTACTTTTTCTGTTGAACTCTTTGCTCCCTTTCTGTCGGCTCTCCGATTAATTTTATTTTGCCTTCTGTTTTTCTTTTAAAGTATCTTTCCCTCTCTTTTCTCTTATCTTCATATGTTATTGAATTACTTCGTCTTGCTTCTTGAAGCCTCATTGACTCCCTCTTCCTTTCTTTTTGTTTTTAATGATCTTTTGAGACTTAGTTCTTGGTTTCAAAGCCACTAAAAACTACAGTAAAATGCATTTAATGTATTTTACTGTACATTTTAAAATAATATTTAATAAGATTATTTTTGCATAAATTTGCCACCTCTGTGAGATATTTAATACCTCTATAAAGCACTTTCTTCAGGGATGTGACAAATTTCATTTTTTTTTAAATAAGTCTTGCAAAACTTCACATTTTACAAAGCACAAATTGGTAAAAATCTTGCATAAAGTAAGCAGAGAAGCAGCATATTTTTTTTTTAAATTTAAAATATATATACTTACGAAGAAATTCTTACTCACGGATGTGACACAAGTTGCTGTCCCCCACACTAAATAATTAAAGTTTTTAATCAATTCAAAAGATAACACTTTGTGTAGAACTTAATTATCTACTGGTTTCAAAAGTTACTAACCTAAGCTTCTTTGTACAAAGGTGAATCCCTCAAGAGATTAACTTTTAGAGCCATCATTGGATTGAAGAATAACTCTGACACACTTCAAGGAGCAGCAAAAGTAATGTGTCATTGTTAAAAGAAAAAGTTCTTAATAAAATTGTGAAAAATTTTCTTTTCAAAAATATTTTAACTATATTTCTTGGACCTAACAAGATTAAAAGTTTTGAACACTCATGGAGTTGACATATCTTAACTTTTTTAAATTATATTTTTATATCTACTAGAAATGGAAAAAATTATTTACTGGTTTTCTTTAAAGAAAACTTTAGAATTCTTTATAGTCATAGTTTTTACATTATTTTTTATATGTTTTTGTCTGTGAACGTTAGATAGGAACATTTCGCGAGAGCTAACCAGATAGAGGTAAACAATATACAGGGTGTTTCATTTAAAATAACAAACTTGGTGTCAAAATTTGGCATTTGCAATGACATTTAGCTACTTTAGACAAATCATGCAAACAATAATACAACAGGGTTCCCACTGACCTGGAAAACCTAAAAAATCTGGAAAAGTCAGGGAATTTTAAGAGCTACCTGGAAAAGTCAGGGAATGACCAAAAAATCCTCAAAAGTCAGGGAATTTGCAGAAAAAACCTGGAATTTCTCTTTCTCAACTTATTTTTTCTTCTTTCTTTTTCTCTGCTCACCTTGTATAAAAACTCAACATCTGTTTCGCGCTCAATCAGTTCCAGTTTACTTAAAATCCAAGAGCAATAGAAAAGAGAGGAAAGCAGGGTGGCAGATTGCGTTTATTAAACATTTGCTTTTCATTTCAAAATAATAAATATCACCTGGTATTATTCCTCCTTGTTCTAAGCACAAAAGCACAAATCGCGCTATCTTCTATTACAACTTTCAAGTGTAGTCTAGCGCGTTTTTTCTGATCCGACAATTTTTCTCATGTAATGTATTTATTTATTCCTACTCTTTAAATGATGTGGGGTGTAACTGCGATGCGAGATTTCGAGAATTTTGAATTTTTTTAAGAGGAAGAATCTGAAATGTCGAAAAAAAACAGTTTCTAATTTAGACTGAGATAAGCATATTGTAAGCTTTGTTTAAAAAATATTGAATTGAGTACATGGAAACTAAAAAAATTCAAGGAAATTGCCTTTGTTAATCAAAAAAACTGATACACTATCAGTCTTGGCCAAAAATGACATTGGACCTACATCTACACCAACTACTGGAAGTGGAGGAACCTCTACAGAAACTGCTTCCACTGCCAAAAAGGGTTCTACTCCTTTTTTGTAATCTTTTTTTATTAAGCAATCAGTTATGGATGCAAAAATATTGTGATGCAAACAGTCTTTAAGATTAATTCTGATGTTGCCAATTATGTCCACTTACTCTGAGAAGGCCAGTAGTAGGTTGGATCCTTCCTGGTGGAATATAGCCGTTGGTGTCTCATTCTTGGCTTTCCTAGTCTCAACCCTGCTTAAGCCCATTGTTGATACCAAAAAAATCAGAGTAGCTCTGTTTTCACCCTTATCTTTGTATCCTCTGTACACATTTTTACCAGGGATATAAGCTTTTAAAAGATCGGTTCCTGCATTGTTTCCCTCAACTTTGCTCTACATAATATGTCAAATGCCTGTTTGAAATCAATAAACATCTGGTGAAGTTCCCTGTCAAATTCCCAGCATTTATTAATTATTTATCTAACTGTGAAAATCTGGTCTATGCTTATGGTATTTACCTCTTTGTTGAGTAGTTCACAAAAGTAGTTCTTCCATGTGGTTAGGATTTCTCTTTCGTTGGTTATAAGTTGTCCGTTGTTTGTTAGAGGAAGTTTACGGTTCTGGGTTGGTATCATGTTTTGTGCTTTGATATTCCCTGAAAGTATTCTTTTGTTTTGTCTGGTTTCCTCCATTTCTCTTATTATATTTAGATAGTGGTCTCTCTTTTTGCTTTATATCATTCTGCATGCTGCAGAACTTGTTGTTTATACTCTTCTATTAGATGCTGTTGGGTGTTGAAGCATTTTTTTCCTGGTCATATTTCGTCTTTCCGTCGCTCTTCTACAGTCAAACTACTTCCTTCTTTTAAAAAAAACAAAAGATCAAAAGATCTTGGGTGGAAATAACAAAAATTCAAACTTGGATGCTCATCCAAGTTTGAATTTTCATTATTTCCAGTCAAGATCTTTTGATCTTTTGTTTTTTGGTTTCTTTTCGGTTGAAGTAACTGATTTGGAGGTTTTTTAACTTCTTTTTTTGTACTTCCTTATTTGTTTTATCTTTTTGTTGAGCACTTGACTAGTCACCCTAGTTACTGTTTCTTGGATGTTCTTCCAGAGCTCGTGTATATTGTAGCCCCATTGCGGTTCTTTTATTCTTCAGTAATTGGTTTCTGGTATATTTCCTGTGTTTGTTCTGTCTTGAATTTTGACGCAATGCGGCTTATGCTGTCTTCTTTTTCGTGTGCATATGCACATGTGCATATATATTAACACTTCGTGCAATTTAGTTTTATAACTTGCTAGATTAACCAAAAAAACGGTTGTAGAACCTCTGGTAGAACTAGGCAAATTAGTCTTTTATTTTTAATACTGTTAAGTACCTGATTTGTTTTTAGGATTTAACGAATTCAGTTCCTGTGATTTTTGTCTTCAAATAAAGTTTCAAACAAAGTTTCTCGTCTTATTTATCTGCTTTTTACCTTTTTATCTCTATAATATAAATACCTGCTAAATCTGGGCTTTCAAAAATTGTCATGGTAAAAGTCTAAATTTATCTAAATTTACTTTGTATCTACGTACACAAGCAAAAAATACCTGGAATTTTTTAAAAAATGGTCAGGGAAAATCTGGAAAAGTCAGGGAATTTGGAAATTAGAATTTGGTGGGAACCCTGTACAAGTTTTGCATTTAACCTTTTTTTCTAACATTAATGCTGGTATGCACCATTGTACAATTTCTCTGATTAAGACTTTAGCCGTGATTACATAATATTTTTCTTATGCACCAAGCGTTTTTTTCTCCTAATCGGCAATTAACTTTAATCGCCCGATGGCCTAGAATTAAGGACCAGATAACCGCGGCTAGTTAATTAGTGAGGTTATGTTTGGTTTGTTTGTTTAAAATAGTGTGTGAGAAATAATAATAATATGAAGGTGGAAGACCTATTACTTGACGATCATTTATACTTTTCCTACTACTATAAAATGCCTATACATGCCCTGGATAACCTTGACTGATTTTAGCTAATGCTGGGTTTATACAGTAAATAAAATAAAATAAGTTTTTTATTGAGTGTTCTTTTTTTTTATCTTACATTTTATTTTGCTGTATAAACCCAGCATAAGTCATTATACCTTTAACATTGTACACATTTCATTTGAAATCCACAGTGTAGTAGTATCGCGCACCTACTAACATGTTCTATGGCATGGCACTTTCCCTTTGATATTGAATTTTACAAGCTAAATACAGTGCTAAACTGTATTTTAGATTCTCCCATTTTTTGTTATTTTTCAATAACAATCAAGTTACCCCTATAAATCAGTTATCATAATCATAATAATAATGGCGCTAACTGGGGGGGTCAAAATATAGTGGGACACCCTGTAAATAATTCGTTTTTTTTTTAAAATATAGAGTTTTTTAATAAGAACGATCAAAATCTTCCAAAGAAAAACAATTATTTCAACATATTTGGCGTTGGTTGATTCTTTATTAAATTACTGCATCACTGAGTGGGGTGCTGCCTGTAGGAGCGTTTTCCAGCCTGTGTTTATCACACAAAAAATTTCTTAAGTCTATTTAGTCATACAAAAGTTTTACAACTAAATGAAATTTTCATTAAAATTAAACCTGTTGTAAGACTAGTTTGTAAAACTAAACAATACACCCAAGCCATATTGTATAAGAAAAACACTTAGACGTGCCGAAAATCATAATGTCATTATACCAAATGTACTAAAGCTTGTCAAAGAAATATTATTTTCCTATGACCACATATGAAAATGATGAATTTTTACAAAAATTAGTGCAATTCATCAGTGTTTGTAGGAAAAAGAGCATACACAACTCGATAGAAAGTATCTTTCTTACACACGAGTATGAAATTTGCCACTTTCTTCTCTTGTTATGTAATATACTATCACACTGCTCCAAAAATATATAATATGTCACATACAGAACTAAATATCAAACCAATAGTAAAATTAAAAATAAAGTTCATAATTGGATTTTGAATAAAAGTATCACTTGGTTTGGAAATTAATTGCTTATTTTATTATTGTTAAGTTGACATTTTGTACTTTAATCTGGTTTGAAGTATTTTGTATAAAAAATAGAGTACGCACAAATATCCAATCCAATACAAAATAAATAACAAGAGAGCACTTGTTATTTATTTTTTCAATCAATTATCTTACAGTTCTTACTGTACAGTTAAGTCTGTGTTTCGGACTTCCATTGTCTATATTTTATTTATACACGACGCACGTTTCGATCAGTACAATCTCTGATCGAAACGTCGTGTATAAATAAAATATAGACAATGGACAAATGGATTTTTAATAATTTAATTTTTTAATAAATTTTATATGTGCATAACCCTGCTACAGGCTTGGACTTTTTGTACCTTAACATTTTCTTAAGTATGGTATTATATCTATAGATTGGTTACACCCAGAATCAGCCTCCATGATGTAGTGGCTGGGTGTTGTCAATGTACTTTTTCTATATATCTATCTATATTGGGAAATTTGCCATTGGTCCTAAATTGGACGAAAAAGTCTCAGTATAAAAAAAACATCCAGAATAACCTATGGATCAGTCAACCTTATGGACAAAACAGTTCACACTTTTTTGACAGCTAAAATAAAGTCTTTATTAAATAAAAAGTGTGAGCTCATTTTGTTCAGAATACCTTTACGATTTATTATTATTCACCCCCCTTATATACACCCCATTGGGTTCCGTCAAAAGCATACCTTGTGCGAGAAAGGGTTGACAAATATTACATTTTGCCTTGGGCATCTACATAGTTGGTATTGTTAAAGCATTTGCTAAAGATAATAGAAAACCCCAAAAACATGATTTACAAGTTCTTGCAGGGTATATGTAGCGGAATTTAGCAGGGATTTCTTGCGTTCACTTACACGAAATAATCGCGATCGACGATGCTTAGGTATGGTTATCCACATCGATACCTATTCATTGCATCAGGTTTGGTTCAAAAAAAAGCTGTTTAATATTTTTGTCCCACCCGGATAACCTTTATAAATCAATTGTATGATTGTTACCACGACATTTAATAAATATCTAAATGGGGTTTTTACAGTATAAAAATGGCAGATGGTGAAACACCAGCAGTAATTACATCAGGACCCCCACGTGGAAGAGGCGGCGGCCGAGGCGGTCCACCGGGCAGAGGTTTTGGTGGTCGGGGAGGTGGACCTGGAGGAAGAGGAGGATTTATGAGAGGTGGAAGGTATGAGAAGTATTATTTTGTGTATCTTAAATTTTAAGTTAAGAGTTGTTTGTTTTGTACATTAATGAGAGGATATTCTTAAGGTTAAAGATTGGTGTGATTCCAACTTTTTATCTTTTAACATCGAAAAAACAAAAATCGTTTAAAATTTTTAATTTTTGATTATGAGTTACAGGACAAGACCATAAAATATAATACCTAACGCCAAATTTATAGTTATACATATAGATAACAATTTAAAATTGGACATTCATGTACAAAATTTAAACAAAATACTTTTTTCATGTTGTTTTGCTGTAAGAAGCACTTTCTATGAACTTGGAAGTAAAATGTCAAAACCATATATTTTGCATTAATAGAATCTCACCTGAGATACAGCTTTTTTGGGTTACTGTCACAACCAGTTATTTTACTCTGCATTTACATTACAAAAATGTGCCCTTAGATATCCCTGCAAAGCTTGTTTGATGTATGTGTTAGCTATAGACAATGGAAGTCCGAAACACAAGAGTTCATTTTAAACACATCATTGTCTCAAACTTTCAAACATATAATTTCTAGATTTTTCACCTCAGGAGCTAATTTAAATGATAAAGCAGTTTAAAGACTTTACCACATACCACTATGGTGTTTCTACTTTTTTATTTACTCAGTATAAGTTTGAACTACTATATTTTTTCTACTTTTTTATTTGTCCAGTATAAGTTTGAACTTCTTAAAATAAATTTTATTTTTCTTCAGTTTTGACAAATAAATTTGAAATTTATCCTATTACACCATGTATTTAAAGAAATATAACTAATAGGGAGACTGAAAAGATCTTGAAGTTAAAAACTTTTAAAAATAAATTGTTAAAATAAGTCATAAATGATAGGTTTGTTTTTGGTACTAATTACATTACATTTTATCTGAATATCATATGTAGGTACTTAGTAACTGGTAATTGTTTTTTAGGGGAGGACCTGGAGGCCCTCCAGGAAGAGGA
This sequence comes from Oxystoma pomonae, assembly GCA_963921995.1. Taxonomy (NCBI): domain Eukaryota; kingdom Metazoa; phylum Arthropoda; class Insecta; order Coleoptera; family Brentidae; genus Oxystoma; species Oxystoma pomonae. Next base: position 82,681,796 of record OY998166.1, on the reverse strand, counting down.
GGACCAATGATGAGAGGACGAGGAGGTAGAGGGGGATTTGGAGGTAATAAAAAGACAAAAAAACCTGAATCAAAGTTTTTTAAAAGATATTTTCATACCTACATAGTTTCTAAAAAATCTAAAGAACTAATTATAGCTTAATGAGTAAGTGGGGCGTGTTTAAACTATTAAAAAGGATTTAAGTATTTTTGGATTTTGAATTAAAAGGAAATTTAAAACAAGTTCTATCATTGATTCAAAGTTTGCTAGAGCTTTGGCATTGGTTTTCAGTATTTGTTCTCTAACTAGTTTAAGTACACATTGCATATTTTAAATAGGTGGTCCTATGGGCGGAGATGCAGATGATATGGGTGGAGGTGGTGGCGGCTTCAGAGGTCGCGGTGGTCGTGGAGGGTTCGGAGACAAAAGAGGTTTGTATACTAAACAAGTTTGGTAGAGAGATTTGAGTTATTAGCGGTTCAAGTTATAGAGGTTTGACTTATAATTTTTATTATAATGGGATTATAGATAGATTCATATTCTTCCAATGGGTTTTGTTTATTTTGGTTTAAAGGTCGTGCGGTTAGTGTCCAAGTGCTAAATTAATAATTTTGAATGGCATTTTCCAATTCAGATTTAATCAAAACATGAAAGACGCCAAGTTGTTTAGAATGGGGGAATTTAATCGACTTGACCTATTTTTCAGAAAAGCTTACCAATTCGGACCGGGTCTACAACTTTCGTTATACAGCATTGACTAAATAGACACTTAAAGTTAATTTTCGGTTTCATAGTATTGTATCGTTATCTCTAGCGAGCAGGTGTACTTTTAAACTAATGGCGAATGCGTGGATGGTCGTAACTTTACGACTCCCTTAACGTACCTAACGAGATTTTCGTGCATTTGATCAGCTGGAGCTGTCACGCATTCGTGATAATTTCAAAAGTGCATCTGCTTGATTATGTTGGGAATTTGGAACCTTTGGTTGCACTAAATCAAAATTATGATTGTTTTCCACAAACCAAAACTACACTTTTTTGCACTCGACGCGCGTTTCGCTAACAACGTTAGCATCATCAGGAGACGATAAACATTGTTTATCAACTGACGATGGCCCGATTTACTATAGTCCACTTTATGCCGACACCTACTTTATCTGCTTTAGGGCCGATGATGGTCCGGTTGGAACTTTGTTTAATCGGACGAGAATCGGCAACTGACGATGGGCCGATTTACTATAGTCGACATTCTGCCAACGTAAACCTTATCTGCTTTAGGGCCAACGATGGTCCAATTGGAACTTTGTTTGATTGGTAGAAAATCGGCAACTGACGATGGTCCGATTAAGTCACCTTAAAATTTTTAAACTGCTTAATAGTCTCTTCCTAGTATGTAGAGATAACGCTAATGTCACTATGTTCCCTGTACAGTGGAAGATAATATTATAAATATAATGACTAATAAGCAAAGATATTTCAAAACTAGAATGCGGACTTGACAAGATGGTGGTACTTCTCTACAAGAATCACCTCTTCTGCCACTTAAACCAGCCCGACTGGTTAAGCACCCGCATAATCGAAACTTTTTGTAGTTTGCCAATGTCGGATCGTGTCAAGCAACCACCGACGGACCTTCGTCAATCAACGACGTCGGGCCGCTTTAGGAAACCAATGTCGGACAATAGTTTACCGATGTCGGGCCGAGACCAGCTTGCCAGGATGGTCGGTACCATGTGGTTAAACCATATCGGACCTTAATCGTACGGCGACCGTATGCGGATGTCACCAAAAAGTAAAATTTACCATTGGTCCGCCGGCGGGCTACAGTCTAACGTTGCGTCGGCAAACATACATTGTGCTTAGCGGACAAAAAATACTGCTGGTCCGATGTCGTAAATCGAAGTCGTGCCGATGACGGCAAATTCGGCAATCGACATCAGACCGACGAAGGCCCGAGGGAACCGTGTTTGCTGGGTGTGTATGCCATGCTAGAGACCAGAAAACTTAGCCGATTTTGACAAAAGTGCTCTGAGAGTGACATAAATGAAATATGTCAATTTTTTCAACTGCATTCAATAGCCTGGTTCTCTACCTAAAAACTGGTGTACTAGAAGTAGCAAGTTAGCTACTCGAATTCAACAATCGTCGGTCTGATGTCGATTGCCGAATTTGCCGTCATCGGCACGACTTCGATTTACGACATCGGACCAGCAGTATTTTTTGTCCGCTTTGCGATGTAGGCCCAATGTATGTTTGCCGACGCAGCGTTAGACTGTAGCCCGCCGTTGGAGCAATGGTAAATTTTACTTTTTGCTGACATCGGCATACCGTCGCCGTACGATTAAGGTCCGATATGGTTTAACCACATGGTACCGACCATCCTGGCAAGCTGGTCTCGGCCCGACATCGGTAAACTATTGTCCGACATTGGTTTCCTAAAGCGGCCCGACGTCGTTGATTGACGAAGGTCCGTCGGTGGTTGCTTGACACGATCCGACATTGGCAAACTACAAAAAGTTTCGATTATGCGGGTGCTTAACCAGTCGGGCTGGTTTAAGTGGCAGAAGAGGTGATTCTTGTAGAGAAATACCACCATCTTGTCAAGTCCGCATTCTAGTTTTGAAATATCTTTGCTTATTAGTCATTATATTTATAATATTATCTTCCACTGTACAGGGAACATAGTGACATTAGCGTTATCTCTACATACTAGGAAGAAACTATTAAGCAGTTTAAAAATTTTAAGGTGACTTAATTGGACCATCGTCAGTTGCCGATTTTTTACCAATCAAACAAAGTTCCAATCGGACCATCGTTGGCCCTAAAGCAGATAAGGTTTACGTTGGCAGAATGTCGACTATAGTAAATCGGCCCATCGTCAGTTGCCGATTCTCGTCCGATTAAACAAAGTTCCAACCGGACCATCATCGGCCCTAAAGCAGATAAAGTAGGTGTCGGCATAAAGTGGACTATAGTAAATCGGGCCATCGTCAGTTGCCGGTTCTCGACCTATTAAAAAAAGTTCCATCATCGGCTCTAAAGCAGATAAGGTTTGCGTTAACATAATGTGGACTATCGTAAATCGGGCCAACGTCAGTTGCCGATTCTTGTCCGATTAAACAAAGTTCCAATCGGACTGTCGTCGGCCCTAAAGCAGATAAAGTGGGCGTCGACATAAAGTCGACTATAGTAAATCGGGCCATCGTTTTCGATTATTGACCAAAAACTGAAAATCGCAATCTGTCCAACATCGGGCCAGCGTGTAGTCGCCGATGCCGACGCACTGCCGACGTTGTCGAAATTGGCCTGATTCAATGCCGACGAGTTGTGTTTGCTACGCATATACATAGTAGAAATGGGGACAATAACCCGAGCATTTTCCATGTTCACGGGCGTTTTTCACAAAGTGCGATGAGCTTATACATATGTATGTTATTTTTTTTTCTCTGGAGATTTTTCTATAACCTATCAAAAAATAAAAAATATTTCACCGTTTGTTCCTTTTTATTCAGCGATTTTATGAAAAATTCCATTTTGAAAAAAAATTACATTTCTTAAGTTTGTACCGCCACTGAGAGTGACGTAAATGAAAGATGTGAATTTTTTCAACTGCATGTAATAGCCTGGCTCTACCTAAAAACTGGTGTGCTGGAAGTAGCAAGTTAGCTACAACGAAATAGGCAAAAAACTGATTTTAGTGAAAAATCCCTAAAATCTGAAACCTCCAACTTTCAACACCTATGTCTCTGAAACCGTGGGTCGGATCAAAAAGAGGTCCATTTAAACGTTGATCAGGGAGAACAGATCTACAATATATCAAACGGCCAGCCCATTCCAATCGAAAGCCAGTGGCAATGCTAAGTGAGTGGTCCTTTACGTTTATTAGGCATAATATTAATTAATGTCAGAGTAGAACACAACGTAACTTGGGGCATATTCTATCGACCATTACTAAACGTAATCGATTCCGACGGCGATTGGTCGTTGGGCAGGACAACTAATTTAACGTCATAGAAACCAACATAAGACCGACGCGACGTTGGGAAATTTCTATTGATTTCCCAACGTCAGTCTTATGTTACGCCATAGTATACAATAGAGACCAACGTGAGCCCGATGTTGGGAAATCAGTAGAAAATTACGTCACAGTATGCGACGTCGACCAAATAATGAAGTAGTCACTTAAATTTAGATCTTAGATAACGTCGCGTTACGTCAGATTTAGTGGAAGTCAGATAAGTGCTGCTTGGGCAAGTTTCATAAAAGTAGTTTTGAAAAAAACCTTTATATTTTTTATATTTTTAACCAATTCATTCGGAGTTACCTCTAGTGTAAAAGTTGTAACGCGATTTCGCCATTAACGACTGCGCGATAAATTGGTTTCACAAAACTACTTTCGATTTGCGTTTTTCTAATGATTCGCAATTTTTATGATATTCACTGCATATTTAAGATAACAATTTTTAAAAATAGTTTGATACACCCATGCAACAGGAAAAAGAAATAACTGAATTTTAGCGATTTAGCGAAAAATATATGAAAAATATTTATTAAAAAAAACTTCATGTTTTTTCATATTTAAAAAAATAACCTCATTTAAGCTACACAATTATGTACTAATTAAGATCCTTTTCAAAAAATTTTGTAATCTGAGACTTATTATTAGTACAAAATTACGACATAACAACTTTTATTAAATCTAGCTCCTAAGCATAGGGGGGAGGGTTATAGCTTGAAGCCAAGCCATACACTCCACCCCCCCCCTTTAAAAAAGAATATCTCCCTTATCCTTCGAGTAGAAAATTTTTTAAAAGGGGGCTAAATTAGTACATAATTTTCGCAATATCCAAATTGAGTTTCTTTCAGGGGGGGGGGTGCTGTAGTTTAATTTAGATAAAAAAATAGTTAATATTAAAAAAAGTTTTATATTTTAATATTATTTTTGTCCTCGTCTATTGTGATCTCTGTACTTGCATTTGACTTCACAGGTGGTCCAGGAGGTGACCGTGGAGGCAGAGGGCGTGGCGGATTCGTTGACAGAGGAGGCAGGGGCGGCGGCCGCGGTGGATTCGGCGACAGAGGTGGCCGTGGGGGATTCGGTGATAGAGGGGGACGAGGAGGACGAGGCGGATTCGGTGACAGAGGCGGACGCGGTGGTTTTGGTGACAGAGGCAGCCGAGGAGGTGGTTTTGGCGGAAGAGGAGGTGAGTGTATTTCATGGAGGTTCTTGGGTTCTAAAGAATTACGAAATTTTTAAAATTTCCCCAGTCATGAAATACCTGTCTCAAACTTATTTTTTAAAAATATATTCCATTGAAAAAGTGAAAAAAAATTAAATATCCAAACAATTTTTTGCTTAAATTTTTTTCAAAATGCCTGCGGCGCTATATCCTTATTGATTTTAATTTATTTTTGTCAACAGTATTCAAAATTTGTAAGAAATGGCATTTTTAGTATAATTTTCTCAAAATTTTCGCCTGCGAATTTATGCATGATTTTGTCTGTAAATATCTACTTAGGTGGTCGTGGCGGCGGCGACAGAGGCGGTGGCCGTGGCGGAAGCGATAGAGGAGTTGGCAGAGGCCGAGGAGGTCCAATGGACAGAGGACAAAAGAGAGGTTTTGGAGGAGGACAGGGTTTCGGCGGACCACCAAAGAGACCAAGGTTTGACGAAGAAGGACAGAATGGAATGGGGTAAGCCATTATTTTCTTTCAAGAAAAAGTGTATTTGTATGAATAAAATGTTCATTTTTAATATAGTTTTTTACTAATAGTTTATTTGTACCCAATGTTAAAAAAACGTTACTTTAGATTTCCTATTAACAACAATTAAGTAAATAACCCTACATAATTTCATCCTTTTTCAACATCATGGCAAAAAGTTATCTTATTAGTATATATTAGAGTCGCTAAATTTGTTATGTTAGTAACACTCTTAATTCAAACACTACATTTAAGCTTATTTATGTATAATTATCTTATCCAAACCATATTAGTTAGGCTAATTTTACTTTTAAAAAAAATATTCAAAAAAATGTAATGTAGTGACATTTTATAAGGTCCACGGTAGTAACAAAATAATGTTTATCAAAAAAAAATACTTCCCAAAATAACAGAAACAGAGAAGAATGATTATTAATATTAATAATTATACTACTATAAGCTAACTGGTAAATGTATATCTGTATAGTAAGAAACTTAAAGAGTCCATGGTAATGACACCCTAAAAAAATGTTGTGCAGAAATATGTAGTCTTATCTCTTTCCAGGCTTCCTGCAGCAAGTTCCAGAATTGTCTGACAACTGCAAAGCTTGCCCTGGGCATGCTACTTTAACACTACATTTATTCGTCGAAATTAATGTCATTAAATTTCAGTTTAAAAATAAAACAACTAAGTTAACAACATATTTTTTGCAGAAACCGAATACCTATAATATCTCGTCCTCTGGTATGCCTCGCAGTTCGCTGTAACGTGTCGAGATGTCCCTTCTGCCCGCCCGCAGGCCCGGCAGGTCGAGTCATTCTCCACCGCGATCGGGGTCATGTGCTTCCTTAGTCGGTTGTGACCTGTTATGATACCTGTCAGCAGACCAGCGTCCCTTCGCGATCTCCCCAGAAGCCATTTTTGTCTGGCTACATCCGGGCCATTCACGAAGTCCTTGGTCTGTCTGCATCCTGTTCCTCCTCTCCAAGCGGTCGTCATGGCATCGTTGGCCCATTTATTGAGTCGACTTTGCAATTGCCTCTTGGTTGTTCCTAGGAGTGGTTCCGGCCCTACATACTGGGTGCTTGTAAAACTAGGTTTGAGTTCTTTAGGTTGGATGCAATGCGCTAAATCGTTCTTATATGGACCCTAAAATCGCTTTTGAAGCGATAAACCAGTTTCTTAAATTGGTTTAAAATAAAATCAATGTAGTTCTTCAAGCAGTTTTAGTGATGTTTATCCGACAAAATTTTCAAACTGTCCTTATATAAAAGGCCAGTATAAACAAAGTAAGTGATGCCATATATTTTTTGTTTTTCCTAAGCCCATTGCAAGGTGGTTTCAGGTTGTCCATAGTAGTGGATTGGATCCTAAAGTAATAAAAGTCGTTTCTTGGTGTTTTCATTGATAATAAATTCAAGTTTGAAGAACATATTATTATTCTCAGCAAAAAACTGTCTTCTGCATGCTTTGCAGTGTGCACTGTGAGAGCAGAATTGGGTCCACATGTTGCTAAATCTGTTTATCTTGCCCTCTTTGAATCCCACTTACAGTATGGCATTGCTTTCTGGGGGTCTGCAAGCAAATATTTATTAAAAATTTTATTTATACTACAGAAAAAAGCTGTGCGCTTCATTGCCAAAGTTCATCAAAGAGAAAGTTGCAGACCATTATTTGCATCTCATAAGATAGTTACACTTTGCGCTCCTTGTTTATTTTGGAAATATGTACTCTAATCTGTTCATTCTACTTGTCAAGTTCATGACTTGCCACTTCCTATACCTAAAAGTCAAATAACCAAAAACTCTCTATTTCATGAGGGAAGAAAGATTTTTAATAAACTACCAAACTCTATAAAATCATTAGCTACTTTAAAACTAATTTGATCGTGTTTGTTCGTGTCTCCAACACAATCACAGACAGACTGGTCAGACTGCTGCAGTATAACAAGGTTGGTTGGATGGTTTTTTTGACCGTGTATGTTGTCAACTGCGTCTTTTTGATAAACTGGACTTTTTGGCTTGTGTCTTAGAGTTGTGGAAAATGGCATTGTATACAGATAATTTCTTATGGGAATTTTTTGAGTTATATAAAGAACAAGATTGTCTGTGGAAAATAAAAAGCGAATCATATCACAATAGAAATACCCGAAGAAAGGCAATGGACATTTTAATTTCAAAATTTCAAGAGGTAAATAAAGAAGCAAAATTGGTTAAAAAGAAAATCAATAATAGTAAATAGCAAGACATGCTAGAATTAAATCACTCTGTTCTGACATGATTGAAAGGGAAGAACATACTGCGATACAGTATCGTGTATGTCGTCGTCAAACTTTCAATCAAATCGTACAACGCCGTCGTAAGATCCTGTTGTTCGACGCCGCAGTGTCGTGAGCTTTACAGCAATCAACCTAATTAAAAATCTGGTTTATTAATGTTCTATTTACAGTAAAATTTTGTAAATTTAATTTTTTGAACAGATTAAATTACACATTACCTTTTACAAAAAAAATTAGGAGCCTTTTATATAGTGTTTTGAGTAATTCGATTTTTTTTTCAAATTTATAAATGTGCAACTAATGTGTTTATATTTCTATGTCATTGTGTTTTTTTTATCTATTAATTTATGATTTATCTACTTTTTTGTTCTTATTTTCTTTTTTGTATAGTCTGTTATGATTTTTTCCATTTTGATAATTTATGATGTGTTTTGTTTGTCCTTTTCTTATTTCTTTGTAGACTGTAATTTTTTTTAAATTATTATTTTTAAGTAATTTTATTGGTTTTTATATGACTATAGTTTGTTAAGATTTAGATGTAGCAGGCTTTGTCTATGAATGTTTTTGCTCTGGACAATAAAGTATTTTTCAATTCAAAACTTTCTATATAAAAAATATTTTTGAATATCAAATTCTGGGATAGGGACGTTCATGGTAGTGTTGGGGAAGGGGTTAAAAAAATTATAAAAGAAATGGATGGACAGAAATAAAAAAAATACGAAAAAACAGTGCACATACTAGACGCCGTTTGTGCTCAAAGTAACATAAATAAAAAAACTTCTAAAAAATCAACAGCTTGGTCTATCTAATCATATCTAATCTTTCTTTCTTTCACAATCTTTTAAATCATTTTTGTACAGAGGACCAGGCGGTTACCAACAACAGTCCTACAACCCACAATACAGCCAAAGTCAGCCGGCATACCAGACGCAAGGCGGGTACAGCTCTGGAGTTGATCAGTACGGTGGTCAGGCAGCTGCGGGAGGTTATGCAGATCCCAGTGCCTCCTATGGAGGTGGTGGTTATGCTCAGCAAGGTGGTAAGTTTATTTTATTTCTTTACAAATATTGTAGCTAGGGTTCGCGAATTTTTTCGCGTGTTTAAAATTGGAGCTTTTTCTCTCCCTTCCACCTCTTCCCCTTCTATTCTTCGTCTCCCCCTCACCCCTGATCCTGTAGTCGAATACCTACTTTGCCTGGTTGTTTGCTCTAAGTGGTTGTAACTTGTTTTCGAGAACCGATTTTAATGAAATAAAGCCTATGTCTTGCCCAGGAATTCAATGAATCCAGTAGTGAAACTCCCATCAAAATCTGTTTAGTAGTTTTTCCGAGAAGAACAAATAAACAGACAATAATTCTAAAGCTGACACCAAAAATTTAATTACTGTATTCAATATGCAGAAATAGTCTATCTAGAGAATTATTAAGCTCAGTCAAGCTACACCCCCCCCCCTCCTCTCAATGACATTCAATTTGGATATTGTAAAAATTCGGAGTAGGGGGGGTGGTGTGGCTTGGCGCCAAGCTGCACCCCCCCTTGCTTAGATAGATTAAATGAAAGTTTATGTGTCATAATTATGTACTAATTATGTACTCTTAAAGAAGAGTACTTTTAGTTTACCAAAACCATCGGTTCCTAACATTTTTGTTTGTTTGTTATGGAATGTGTAGCTTGATATCAAGGTATACCCCCCCCCTCTGCTTAGGAAAGAGATTCAACCAAAAGTGACTATGCCAGAATTTGGTATTAATTATGTACTAATTTCGTCCCTTTCTAAAAAAATTGCTTTCTCTTAGGATAACTTGATTTTTTTTTGTTTGTATTGGGTGTGTAGCTTGATATCAAGACACACCCCTTTCTGCCTAGGACAGAGATTTCAAAAAAGTAATTATGCCATAATTTGCTACTAATTATGTACTAATTTCGTCCCCTTCTAGAAAATTGCCTATTCTTAAGATAACTTTTTTTTTTTTGTTTTTATGGGGTGTGTAGCTTGATATCAAGGCACACCCCATAAAAACAAAAAAAAAATTGAAGTTAGCTTGAGAGTAGGCAATTTTTTAGGAGGCGAAATTAGTACATAATTAGTACCAAATTCTGGCATAGTCACTTTTGGTCGAATCTTTTTCCTAAGCAGAGGGGGTGTACCTTGATATCAAGCTACACACCCCATAACAAACAAACAAAAATCTTAGGAACCGATGGTTTTTGTAAACTAAAAGTACCATTCTTTAAGAGTACATAATTAGGACAAAATTATGACATCAACTTTCATTAAATCTTTCTCCTGAGCATGGGGGGTGCAGCTAAGCGCCAAGCCATTACCACCCCTCCCCCAAATAACTCTGTTATTCATTAAGTACAAAATTTTTTAAAAGGGGACTAAATTTTTTCGTTTCATTGAGGGGGGGGGGAGTGTAGCTTGACTGAGCTGATTTATTATGAGTTTAGGTTTGAGTAAACTCCAAAAACAAGGAATGCCACATTTTTTCAGAAAGATGTGATGTATTTTTTTAAAATTATTATCACAGAGACTTAATTCAACTGTTTGTAAAAAGGCACCATTTCAGTTAGTGGTTGTATAAATGCAACTTTCTCCCTCAGGTTATTCACAAGACTACTCCGCTGGTGGGGGCTATGGACAGGCACCGCCGGCAGCGCAAGGCGGTTACGCAAGTGGAGGTTACAGCAGTGGACCTCCACAGGGCGGATACAGTAGTCAACAGGCGGGATACGACGGAGGATATGGTGAGTACTAAATTTAGTAGGATATCTTTAGTTTATAACAGTTTGGGCTGGAAAGAAAAAAAACGTCATGATAAAAATTACAGAAACAAAAAACATTTTTTGCATTTCTTGACATTTTTAAATCAGTTGGTATTTAGTGTAAAAATGTTTTTGCCAATTTATAATATTACTATTTTGAAAATTTTTCTGTAATTGCTTGAGGTTTTTACAATAGGGCTGAACCAATTTGGTTGATCAAAGAGTCTTATTTTTTCTCTTAACCATTTTTTATAATTATTCTGTAATTTTTGTCCAAAAAAAAATTTAGGTTTTGACAATATATCAATTTTTTGATTGATTACAAATTAAGTTGTTTAAAAAAAATTAAATCGGTAACAGAAATGTGCATTTACTAGTTAAACTGTTTTGATTTTAAATATAAAATTATGTTTAAAACATAAATAATTCTAGTGGATCCCTTTAAAGTGACCCAAATGATAGAAAACAACTGTTAAAAAAGATTGAGAAAAAAATTTTGATTTTATTATTTGTCCTTTGTCAATTTACCCTGATTTATTTAAATAAATCCCACTTATTTTGGATATAACTGTAAAATGATACATCCTGTAATTTAATATTTGATATAATGTTAAATTTGCGTAAGCAGGATTATAGTAAAAATCTTGGTAATAATCAAGGCTGGAACAGAATAATATAAAATAGTAGTAGTGACAATGTGGCAAACAGATTCTTTTAGAGTAAAAGGTTTACAAAAATGTTAGAGATTAATAAAATAATCAAGTAAAACGATAATTGCCTTACAGTTCCAAATATGCGTATAAATAAGAAAAACGCTCCCATCGTAAAGAATCATTTTGTGGCGTCTCAAAATTTAGTGAAGTTATCAAATACCGGAGAAGTTTAACAATCAGTTAGCAGCATCGATTGATAGAATGCATAATATAACAACTAAAATAGTTTTAACATGTCAAAATTGTGTTGACAAAAAATATCAAATCTTTGCAGGTTCAGCTCCTAGGAGATTCTAAAAAGTGGCAAAAAGAAAATCTTTATGAATATATCATAGTAGTATTTTATAATTTTTATGAAATTTGTCAAAACTCTTTAGTTATAACATTGTGAATTTAACTATTTATGTCTAGGATTTTAAACTTTTATCTCTTTATTGAAGCCTGAAAGTAGGTGATGTTAAGGATAATTAATGTAAGTGCGTTGGAGATTCTTAAAAATCTTGCAAAACAAGCCTTAAAAAAGTCTTGAAAAGTTTATACTTTGAGTATTGTGAAATAAATTTAGTTAGAACATAACCTCAAGTGTTTTTTATTAACTTAAAAATTATGGTTACATAGTAAATCATGAGTTTTCGATGAAAGGTCAGAGTGACTGCCAGTGTTTCTTCGGAAATAAGCCCAACTTTGATTTTTAATTGAAAAACTTTATACAGGGTGATTTTGAAGTCATGTCATTCTGATAAAAATAAGTTTTGTTCAAAACTCCTTTTTGAAGATAGAAGTAACATGAGTCTGAAGCTTGCAAAATGACATGTTTTTTTAGGTAAAAAATTGGGAGATTTTTTAATTACAATTTACCAGTATTTTATTAAAATGCGATTTCTGTTCTTTTTTATTCATTCCGCATCACCAGCATTTTTTTTGTTGAGTGGTTTGGGTCCATATTAATCGTTTTTTTATAAAATAAGCATCAAAGTTAGTGTAAAAATGTTTGTGAATCAAATTTTTTAAATATTTAGAGAAGGTGTTTTGTTTCATTAAAAAATCAAAAGTTGCTCTTTTCCAGAAAAACTCACGCTACGCCCGCACTGTAAGAAAAGTTGAGAGTGCAAGTTGGAAAACATGCAAGTGAAATAGAAAAGAAAGTGGCCTAAAAATCAGCTATTTCTAGATTCTTTATTAGCCTTATTACTGAAAAGTCAATCACAATCTATGCTAAATCACTAATAGACATTTTAAAGATGGCAATGCAAAGGAAATTTGAAACTGAAAACCCTATTTTTTATTCTTAATATCTTAATTTTATCACAAAGATGAAAATAAATATAATCATGTAAAGATACTGAAAAACACATTTTTATATACAAAAGGTATTTAAAAATTAATATTTAGCAACTCTTTTGTTTGAGTATTTATTGGATAAAAATTAATATCAATTATTCCAGTTTTGAAAAAAATATATACTTACAACTGTCATGAATTCAATACATGTGTACTAGTGTTTAAAACATATCTTGCGTTAAGTCAAATCTTTCGGTGTACGCTTTTTATCGTTATAAATATTAATCTTACAAATAAAAGAAAAATAGATGAAAAATAATGAAAAATTATATATATATATATATATATTATATATAAAAATGTATAGGGTGTCCCAACGAAAACGAAACAGGCGTTTTCGAGTATTTGGAGAACGATTTGTAAAAAATTTTCAAACAAGTCAATTTGTTATTCAATTGTTTGGCTCTATTGGTATTTTCTTAGGACACACTCCTTTTGAGGGGAAAGTTTCGCTGCCAGAATTTAAATAGAGAAGTGGGTCAAGTGACACCTTATTTTACAGGTTTTTCAAATGCCTTTACAAAATGGTCACAACTTTAAACAACTAGTTATTTGCTTTCAAAGTTGAATGGACCAATGAAAAAATCCATTTTTTTTCAAAAATTAAAATGTTATTTTTGAGAAATCCCAGGACATGTCGATTTTGTTTTCATTAATAGTACAGGGGGGTGATTCACTATATTTTGAACCCCTGGTTAGTGACTTTATTATTGATGACAGACACATTATGACAGATGTTGTCAAATGTCATTCCATATGTCAAAATTGATTGATTGATCCTAGAATGGATGGAAAAGTCCCAGTATAAAAAGAAAAAGAAAAAAAAACAAACAAAGAAGCACCTAAACTATTTTTCCTTGGCTAACACACCCTTATGGCAACGTTTTTCGAAATTAATTCAATAACCGTCAAGACAAAAGTAACATCCCACGCAGTAAAAATCTGACTTCCAACCAAAAGCCTCTTAATATGACGTCAATTTTGGGTAGAATCAAGGTTGTGATCAAGGAAGTTTGTGTCCAACGATATGCCGACGTCGGCAAAAGCGACGCACGATTTTACTCTAAAGCCGACGTCTCCACTGCGTAGAAAATTTAAACGTGTCGGATACCGACGTCTGCCTGCCGTTGAAATTTAAAACCTGCAGCTCGTTGGAACTGGCCTACATCAACCGACGTCCCAAACGAACACGTTCATTTTCGTGCGTTTGATCTAACTTAAAACAACTATTTCTCTTGTTCTAACTTAACTTTTTTGAAAATTTTAACCCAACTTTTATTCAAGTCTTTTTTTATTGGAGTTTTTGGATCCAGGATCAGCTTATTGCTAGTTGACAGTGCTCTTGAAAATGCCAAAACGACCATTCAAACATTCGATTGGATATCTTTCTTTGCTGTAGTGGACCAGCATATTCCATTTTCCTCCCACATGTGGGGAATGGGCTTCATCTCTTTTAATCTTTTGATATAAATAATTTTGAAGTACTCCAAAAAAAAACCAACAAAACTTTGATCCGGTCCGACTTAGTATAATGTTAGTTCAGATGAAGTAGGACACCAAAATTCGCCATTCTGAACAGGTTGGCGTCTGTCGGCCATTGTAAATTAATTTTTTGTTTTTAGATTTTAGTCTAAAATTAGAGAGTTTCGTGTAATATAATTAATAAAATAAGGTTTTGGGGGAATGTTCGGTCATTTTTTAAATATTTTATTTTCTTAGATCTTGCAAATTTGCAGGGCGCCCGGTTTTTTTCGAAGTATCCTAATCACATTTATCAATAAACGACATTTCGTTTACAAATTTGTATGTGTAAGGTGCTTTAAAAGTAAATAAATAATTATATATTCATGTATACCTATAGACATCAGGATCCGCCTTAAAAAACGTATCTATTTTTATTCTTTTACAAAAACTGTATATATTTTAGGTAGTCAAAATAAAACCAAACATAATTACCGTTCTTGTTTAGTAACTAATTTCAGGTGAGGGAAATTAAACGTAAAATAACGTTGGAAATTGGTAAAGCTAGTCAGGATCAATGACGTCGAGGCGACCCGAATTTAGGTGTGAATGAGGCTCGTCAGGTCGAAACGACGTTGCTAGCCGACGTCGTGTTTCTCAAGAGCAACGAAAGATAACGACCAAATGCTGCTTGGGATATGGTATATTTTTGGAATCAGGAAGAAAAGATCTATCGAAGTTTTAAGAAATATACAGCCTTTTCCATTTAATATAAGAAAGTTCATGTCAAATTTTGACATATGTGGGTTAGAAGGCTGTTAAAAAACTAATCTTTTCTGTTTAAATTCTTTCTATTAATAATCTAGGAGCTAACCAGGGATTCAAAATATAGTGAATTACCCTGTACATTTTATCATTCCATTTTTTCTTCTAGGATACATTTCTAGGGAAATTTTCCTGTGTACAGTTTGAGCTAACTTTAAAACTGAATATTTTGAAAACTTATTACTTCATTTTTAAAATTTTGACAATTTTGTAAAGGGACTTGAAAGACCTTCAGAATAAGGTGTCACTTGATGCAGTTTCTCTATTTAAATTCTGATGGGGAAAATTTACTCTCAAAAGGCTTGCGCCCTATGAAAATTCCAATATAGCCAAAAAGTTGGAAGTGTTCCCTTAATACTCGAAAAAGCCTTTGTCTCGTTTTCGTTGGGACACTCTGTATTGGAAATCTTCCAGTTTGTCCAGAAAATTGGAAAACTTTTGAGTATGTGGCTTTTGAGTAACAACTGAACATCAACTATTCTAGTTTTGACAAAATAAAGAATTGCCTTGCAATTAATCAAAAAGGTTTAAAATCTATGAGGGAAAATAGTGAAAAAGTCATGTTTAAAAAAAAGTGGTGCACACAAAGAAAAGTGGAAAAATTCCTAATTTAATTAAGTATGTTAAAAATACTAAAAAAGACTGCAATTTGCCCAGAATATTGAAAAATATTTCTATTGGAGTGTGAGCAAATTAAAACTAACATATTTGAAAGTTGAGTTTAAAATAAATAAGATATTTTAAATAGCAATTCAAGAATATAGAAAGAAAAGTGAAAAAAAGGTACAATTACCTAGGTAAAGTTAAGAGAGTATAATAGACTTTACTGGAATTTAAAAAGCAGAGGACAAACTAATTTAGATTGTGTTTAAATAAAGCAATACGAGGCTTGCAATTTTCTAAACATTCAAAAATGGGTAAGTACTCAATTACTTTTCTCTATGTTAAATTTAGATAGTTTAGTTAGTACACTCTTCCTAATTTTAACAAATATTATTTTTCCTGTGTATATAATTAATACTTATGGGCTATTCCACGGATAGGTGAACCTAAATTTAAATTTGCTCTGCCTTTACTTGGCGGAACTCGATAATCTATATGGAAAATTAATCACTGTTTACTAAATTCTACTATATTGAATACAAACAAAAATGAACAATTTTTCGACATGTTCCGCTAAAACTGTAGCTTTTTCAAGAGTTAAGTCGTTTTTTGGAGTGAGAAGATTTCAAAACCGTTTGTTGTTGTTGAACTGGTGACGTCACGGCTCAACCCATTTCAAAGGATTTCAAAACCGCTCCTTGGACTGTTTCGAAAGCGTTTCAATCACGATTACAATATGGCGGGAGTTGTCATTTTTCAAAATACGCGAGTAGTGTCCGTTTTTTTATTTTCAATAATAAAATGATGTCTGATTTGGTAATGTGCCAAATTCAATTGGGAGAATTCCTCTTAGAGGTAGATTCGGACACTACCAGGCAGCTTTCGTCAGATAAGTTATTTAATGGTGGGTTTATACATCAAAATAACAAAATAACCCCGGATTTATAAATCGGGGATTGGAAAAAAAAACGCTAACAAGTATTTTACAGCAATAAGTTAGGTTAGGTTTTGTAAAACTGTCATTGGGAAGTGGATTTTGGCGATAGCAAGAACCGATGACGTTGTGGTTGAACCGGTTACGTCACATTTCGAAATGACGCAAGCACCGTGTTCTACGCCAAAAAACGACTATTACTCATGAAAAAGCTACAGGGTCATTTCAAATCAAATCAACCAGAGGTTTGGCCGACCATCTCGCCGATTTCGATAATTTTTGGTACATTTATTCTACCCATAAAGGGAATGAAAAATCCCAAATTCATTTTTTTTTGACCATTTTATTCTACCCATAAAGGGAATGAAAAATCCCAAATTCATTTTTTTTTGACCATTAGCTTTTTTTTAAATTAATTTTTGAAAATTAAAACAAAATACGTTGACAAAGAAATGAAAATATCTCGATATCTACTTAAACAACTGTTTTCTAAATTCCACTATATTCAATACAAATAAAAATTAACAATTTTTCGACATGTTACGCTAACACTGTAGCTTTTTCAAGAGTTAAGTCGTTTTTTGGCGTGAGAAGATTTCAAAATACCTCTTTTTAGGGGCTAAAGTGACTTTTAAGAAAATTTAATCCCTAAGGGATTAAAAATCAATTTAATCCCTCAGCTTAGGGATAAGAAGTAAATTTAATCCCTCTGGAATTAAAAAAATTGAATTTTTGACAAACAGCATTTTTTATTTTTTTTCAAGATGGAGGCTTGATCGGTTCATCAAAAAAAATTATTTTAAAAATTTTGAAAACAATTTTTTAAAAAAAATTAGGTTATTTGATACTGATACTTTATCAAAATGGGCTTTAACATACCTACAAATTTAAAACAGGGATTACTCGCTTTTTGTACGGTATACAGTTCTCAAGATATTACTCTTTTTGTGTACCTGCACATAAAGGCCATTTTAATGAAGTATCACATGACCTCATTTAAAAAAAAAATCTCAAAATTTTTTAAATTATTTTTTTTGATGAACCCATCAAGTCTCCATCTTGAAATTTTGAAAATAGTTTGCCGTTGGCGAAATACCCAGAAACAATACATTTTTATAAAAAAAGAATAAAAAATGCTGTTTTCAAAAAATTAAAAAAGAAGTATTTTTTTGAATTTCAATTTGTTTTTAAACAAAAAGTATATCATGTCATACATCATTCAAAAGGTATTTAAAATACCTTTAAAACGAGCTATAAACCACCGTCAAAGTTTAAGTAGTTATCGAGATATTTTAATTTTTTTAAGTACATGTTTTAGCAAAATTGCTGGTTTTTGTGATGTTCACGAATTAATTAAAAAAAACTGGTTAAAAAAATTTTTAATTTGGAAGTTTTCAACCCCTTTATGGTTAATTAATAAATGTACCAAAAATTATCGAAATCGGGGAGATGGTCTGCCAAACCGCCCTTTTTTTTTGGTTGAATTCATATAAAATGACAGTGTTAACGAAACATATCTAAAAATTGTTAATTTTTATTTTATTTCAACATAGTGGAATTTAGTAAACAGTTGTTTAATGAACCCAAATTCCAAAACACAAAAAAAAATATCTTTGGTAACAAACAAAAATTTTATTGTTGTTGATTGACAGTGACTGTAATATTTAAAAAAATTCAACTTCATGTTTTATTGTTCTTTCGAATGTAACAATAGTTACCGAAATAAATGTATTTTCTGTAAATAGGACTTAAAAAGCAGTTAAAAATGTGCTCAAAATGAAAGAAGTACATGTAAGATTAAGATGTAGCGATGGTTGCCGTGGAATGATCCTAAATGGGTAATTAATAATATATTTTATTCTGATTTCAGCCATTTAAATGATTATTTTTTTTCTTAAATTGGACAGATGCCCTACAAATAAATATTGTTTGACGACTATTGTTACTGATAAAAGCAGATAAATATAAAATAGACCAACACCCTCTCAACAGAGTCTTTGATCTAAATTGGCGGCCATTGTGACAACTAAGTCATGGAGTAACTTTTAACAGCGTCAAAAATGACGACTGTTGTAGACCAAAAAGGTACTAAGGTCTCGAATTGAAGAAAACTTAAAAAGGATAATTAAAAAAAAAATATTTTCGGAAAACATATCTTACCACAAAATGTTACTAACAAAGGGTAGTTTCATTTACATGTATATTTTTAAGCAGTTTTATTCGTAGGAATAAAAACGGGATATATTAATAATTTTTATTCTGATTTCAGCCATTATACTTGAAAAAATGTTCCAGTCTTCTAATAAATATGTAGAAAGAAATAAAGAACATATAAGGCGAAATAAATATTATATTATACTGGACAGTAATAGGGGTAAAGATATTTAAATAGATTAATTTAAAATTCTAAAACATTTTACTATTTCACTAAAACTTTATTTTTCTCTCTCTACATTTTTTTCGCTTACTAAGTAAGCATCTTCAGAAAAGATTAAAAACTTAATTCATATAAAATCAACAGACGAAGCGGCGTATTTTGATTGCACATATAAAAGCCACATATTACTATTTTTCAAGCTAATGCAAAAAGAGACAAATATTACAAAACATGATTGTTTTAAGATCTGGGTACGCTTAGTGTGTAGAAAAGCATATAAAAATGACACAGTAGACTTTTCTTGTTAAAATAAAAACAAAGAATGCAGAAAAAACCATTATACATGCAAAAAGAAATTCTCGTTAAAAATAGCAGGCAAAAAGACAAGGAAAAACAAATTATATATAAATTACCATAATTGGTAACTATTGTCTAGCTGATTGTAACGCATTACTTTACAAATTGTTTTAGGGTAAGTGATTTTATATTTTTATTAAAAAATATTAGGAGCAACCTGAACCGAAACTATATTTTTTTAGATTATAAACGTATTTATTATTTGAAAAATCTAAATAAAAAGCCACTAAAATACGAAAGTTTTTAAACGATATGTTTTCAATTTTCTAGTTAGTTTTATAAAATATTTGAAGAAGGGTAAATCTACATTTCATTTTTTTTTTGCAGGGGCAACATATCAAACTTTCCCGGATTTTAAATAATTTTGTATTTTTAGGATAAATGTCTCAACACACAAACTAGAAAAGAAATCCAACCTCTTCCGCCTCACAAGTTTTGAGAATCAAATTGGATAAACTTGAAAAAAGATAATTATCCACCAGCATGGATTTTGTCGGGTAAGTATTAAAAAGGTTTTTTTTTATCCCTTTTTTATACCATAATACTTTATATGGTAATATCAGTCCTATTGAAAAGGGTTTTTTACTACTTTTTTTATTCCATACTTTTTTCGTGTTTTCTCTCTTTGTAAACCAAAAATCCACCAATTTTTTTTTCAGGGGTTTTTTATTAATTATTGCAAAAATTCAGAGAATACAGAATTAAATGGTATTTATTTTCTATTGATTTCTTAAATTAATTTTTTTGCTTCTTTTTGTTTGCATGCTTCAAATGTATTTTTAACATATTATTACAGGTATTGATGAATTATGCCATGTATTTGAAACGGGTTGCACCTGAGATACAAAACCTGCGTAAGGCTTTTTATATAAATATTTTTATCTCCTAGTTTAAATAATAATTTTCCCCTCCCTTATATACTTCCTTGGCCTGAAGAGGTCATCTTGTCCAAGGACGACTTTGCAATTGTTATTACCTTCAGGTTGAGCTATGATTTAATCAAATTATTTAGATAATACCTTGGTACTTCATAAAAAATTTGATGTTGCCATGCTAATTAATAAAAATATTTCTTCAAGATAAAATCTTATTGAATTTATTTAACAGTCCGAATTTACCCTCATTATTATTAAAAGTGTAGTGCAAAGATCAAGTTCGAGAACTTAAAACTGGTACGAAATAGGCACCATCCACCCAAGACGAGGGCGCCACCTTTGCACCAATTTGACATATTTCATTCCTTTTCCAAATTATTTTAACGTTTCCTGTCAGTCTTGGCTTACAGATAGTGTCACAGATTTTACTCAACAAGCTGACAGGATGTGTTATCTTAAAAGCAGGGTTCATAGCGACCTGGTAAACCTGGAAAAGTCAGGGAATTAAAAATGTCCTAAAAAAAACCTGGAGAGAGAGAGAGACAGGTATGCTCGGGATTAATAAAGTTAATCTTACCCTTTGTTTTTATAAAGTGCAAATAAGTAATCAGAATAGGATTTCTTTATGCAGTATGGAATATGGAGGTACATAAGGCTTAGTTTCGCATAACGTATTTCACGTGTTTTCTATGGATATTATTAAAACTTTTGGCTAAAGCTCAGAGAAGTTTGTTTTTTTTTCTTGATAGAAAATAGTCAATGTGAGTGGATTTATATATTTATTGATGGTTGAGTGCCACAGGAGTGAAAAAACAATTTAAATGTAAAGTATTTTTTGATGGGGTACTGCCAGGAACGTAATAGCTAAAAAAACATCAAAGTAAAAAATGGAGTGGCACATATTTCGGTTTTTTTGACTCGCTTTTTTTAAAATTTCATGATCCTATACCTATTACCCCAATAAAATAGTCAGAAAATGGCGATTTTTTTACAAAACTAAATGAAAATTTTGTACAACAGGAAGAAGTTCATGTTTATGAGTAGGTAGAGGTGAGTTTGGTTCCACTCCACTTTGTATATATATTTAAAATCTTAAATTGGAGTATTTTGATTTTCTAATAACTTTTATGTTCCTTAACCAAATTTTATAAATTATAAAACTTTGCTTGCAGTAACTTTGAGCTAACGTAACTATCATAGAAATAAGCCAAGTTTTATGAGTGGTACCTCGTCAAACGTGAAATGATACGGGCCTGTAAAAGTCATATGATCCGGTGGTTCTCTGGGATCTATTACTACGTTTATACGCACCTAAAAGAGTTTTTATATAAGGACGGTTTTAAATAAAATAGCTTTCTCCGAGGGTTTATACGTCCTTTATTAAATGTCATTAAATATGCCAGTTCAAAGAAGAAAACAAATAAAACAACTTAGTTAACAACAGATTTTTCGGAAAAACAGAGTTGAGTATTTCTTTAGGTTGGAATAAATGGGCTAAAGCGTTTTTAAAGTATTTATAACCACCCTCAAATGGGTTTTTTGGCGAAAAACCGTTTTCTTAAATCGCTTTAAAATAAAATCGATTTAGTGCTTAAATCGGTTTTAGTGGTGTTTATACGAACAACATTTTCAAACTGTCCTTATATAAAAGCGCTTTAAGAGGCCCGTATAAACAAAGTATATGACGCGTCATTAGATTCGACGCTGTTCCCCTTCGGACCATGCGAACGGGATGATTTTCATGAGATCTGTAAGATCGGATCATCGCTCAAGAATAGAACCTTTTTGTCCCATATGTGATCATTCGCCATATATCATAGCAAAAAAATTAGTATTTCTTACGAAATAGCATTTTGACTCTTATGGCACCCAAGTGCACTAAGTTTAGCCCCGAAATCCCGAGGAAAGTGCGGTGGAAATTCTGTAGATGGCGAACCTGTTTGACGACTCGTCATACCAAAACCATATAGCAAATTTTTATGAGCTTACTATAGTTGCTATTGTTCTCTTTCTAAATGCATTCATTTGAAAAAGATTCTGCATACTACACCTAACCAGAAATATGGTCTGTCAGACCCGCCAGTCTGTCAACTATTTGCAATTAAAAGAAGAGAACTAGAGTAAGCAAAAAATTGCCAATAGAAATAAATTACCAATACAAACGAGAAAACAAACCAAATAGAACCGTGATTATTGATCATACGGTGATGGAAAGAAAAAAATGGCTGCGTTGTTTTGGTTTACGCGTTTGTTTTGTGTTATTGTTTTCAGTCTTCACTGATTGTTCTAACCAATAAGTTAGCGAACTGCAACGATCAGCTGATGCAGGATAAACAAACCGTTAGGTAGATATGTAGAGTTTTTGAAAACCACTAGCGATGTAGTTTAAAAAAAAATACTATTTTAAGTATTTTTCCTTTTTTGAAAAATATTAAAAAATAACCTCAAAAATTAGTGTTAAAAAAGTTTGTGTCCGCTATCCCTATCTCTTAGGCATTTATACTATGGTGTATAGCGCTTTCTCTATCTATATCTTTAATAAAATTGAAGAGCATTTTGGTGGTAAGCCACAAAATAAAAGTTTCAGATTTTTTTAAAAATATGTAAAGTATTAATTGATTTTAACTTAAACACTTATTAACGTTAAAACCAATATTTTACAGACTAGAAATTTTAAACTCACTTTTTTTGTGGTTTTTACCACTATAATATCTTCAACTAATACTAATAGGTAGATACTTAAAACAGTACTTGCCTTTTTTGAAACCGCTTGTGGTTTTTGGAAAATTTATATTATAAAAGCTATTATTATTTTTATGCACAACCAGGTGTTAAAGTGCACTTTAACGCCAGCATTTTAGGGAGTAATAAAGCACTTTAACGCCAATGGGCGTTAAAACAGTACTTTAACGCCCGTTTACATTAAAACCAATATGTTACAGATTTTTTTAAAACTTCTTATTATATGGCTTACCACTATGTTGCAATATGCCCCAAAAAATAAAATGAAAACTTCCTCTTTAGTGCTGATTTATGTTTATGGCGCCCTCTCTAGAACATATTGAACAAATATCTGACCCGTTGGGAATTTTGAGAAAATCCTGTAATACTATCCAGAGGCTAATACAAAACTTGGAATTCTGGTCTAAACAGACCGAACCCAGGTTCATATTCTGTGCCATAGATCTATCCCTGTTCAAGAATATACGTCCAGACAATTAGTGGCGAGCTTTCATGAGCGGAAAAACAAGCTAGACGATCATAGGAAAATCTGAGTTTTTTAGGCTGGAATTTATAGTCGATCCTTAAGGCCTTCCTTCGGTGAGGATTCCTTGAGGGGCTCCTCATTGAGTCCGTTTTATAAAGCCTTCCTCGAGAAAGGCTTGCTGAATGCCATTCTGAGGTCGCGCAATATGTGGCAACGTAGCATTTTTGCGTTTTTTTTTGTTGGTTTGATCCGAAACAGGATTTTGTGTGGTAAACTGTGGTGGTTGTCAAGAATGTTAATTTATTTTTTAGTTTATGTCATTTTACTGATTTTGTTAAATTGCATTTTGTAGTTTTTAAAGCTATAAGCCATGGAAAAACGAAAGAACAATTGGGTGTATATAATTTCTCATAACTCAAAAGGGTTCTCAAAATCCCTGAGGTATTTTTTTTCAACTCGTTGATATGGTGGTAATGGTTTTTCTACTTCTACCATATCCTGATACTCTAAGTAGTCCAAGAAACCTTGAAGTTCGTCATTATTTACCAAAAAAGAACACAAAAAAAAACTCCAAAAATTACACCAACAACTGCACATAAAACCTAAACCTAACCTGAAAAACACGACCCAATGCTTCCTTAAGGTAGCTCCCGAGCTACCCCAAGTAGCATTTGGACGTCAAACTACGTCCTCTACTCGTTGGCTTAAAAACCCCGAGGTTGGCAAGCGGACTACAAATCTCAGTTCATACGACCCCATCCGACCTAAATGGGGAATACAAATTCGGGTCGGCTCGACTTCGCTAATTGTACTTTAATAGTATAGCAGCTTACCTATGACGACGTGATAATACGTCCGCCAGCTTACGTAATTTTATATTATTTAATTGATTACCTAATGTGGTACTTGTTTAGTAAATTAAATAACTCTATATTATTATATTATATTATAACTCATAAAAAATAAATGGCCACCTTTTTATTTTATTAACAATAAAAGTTATGTTATTAAAAAGGGCACTTTACCGAGTAATCTAGAGCGAAATATTTCTGCGAGGGCCACTTTACTAACAAAGTTGGTCAAGATGGAGCGAAAAATATCTCCCCCCTTCCAAATTCGCACAAAATAGCAAAAAGAAAAAAATATCTGAAAAAATATATTTTTTTTTAAAGCACTATTTCGATTGTAATTAATACTAAAATCCCTCAAGAATAATACTAAACGCATCTTTAAGGCATTATTAAGTCTCTTTTATTGTTTTTTTCAAGAAAAACAAGAAAAAAATTGTTGTCAATAATGGCTGCCCAAGCTTGCAACTCCAAAATGGCCGAATTTGGGCTGGTATAGTACTTTTACCAATTTATCACTTATTTGGACAAGGACACCGATTTACACCCGTAATTTTGTCCAAATCTAACTAGCCAACGTTAAACTACGTAATATGTGCAAACGTTCGGAATCCGCCCCCATTCTTCGTTGGCCATGTAACCAAAACTGACTTAAAAAGAAGAATGACAGTTCAGCTAATATAACCTAGAAAAATATTTTCCGTTTTTCTTTGTTTTTTCCTTAAAAAGATGGATTATTTTAAAATTGTATTTATTAAAGCACTGAATGAGCTCGAACCTGTCTCGTAGATGTGGGAGAAGGATAACAATTGTTGGGTCCCCATCAAAAAAAGCGACATTAAACCATATCAGTGTGACCCCACTAATACTCCAGATAAAGTGGACCATCAGATTTTTGGTTGGCAGCAAGCCAACAAATTGTGTAATTTAATGTCCCAGATGCAAAATTGTGGTTTAAGTATCCTTCTTTTTCTTCGTTTCTTTTTTGGTAGGTATCCAAATAAGGGCCCTGAAATGGGGCGTCAATTAAGGTAATAAGTCGATTTAGGTATAGGCGTTAAACAGTCGGCTTTGAAACGTAAACTGGCGTGAATCCGTCTGGGCAAATATTTGTACAAATTACGTTGCCTATTTTGACGTCGTTTAAGGTTCGCATATGCATACCTGACTACGTAAACGTCGGATTTTATTACAAAAGACGATTGTCGCTTAAATTACTAGTAGACAACTTTATTTTGTACCTAATACGACGTCACTTTATGACAGATTAGGTTGGAAGACGTATAAATGCTACTTGGGACCTTGGCCTTTACTCAAACTTAAGGCCTCTTTCAGCGACTATAAAATGCATTTCCGACCTTAAGGGATCGTCAAAGACCACTCAGACTATAAATTTCAGCCTTGATTCGTTTTTTTTTCGTTTGGTGCCAAATTAACTTGCTGACAATTTTTTTTCTGCAGAAACGTCTGCGTTTCACTTTTCAATGGACGCCATGACTGCGCGTAACTTGGAGTTAGCAAATCAGCGAAACATTTTCTGCTATACTTTCATAATGTATTGTTTATTGCCGAAACGCTAAAACGCCGCCCATTTTTACGCTCATGTAATAAGTTTACCTCTTACCAAAAAGAAAGCTTCTAGGTACCACAAAATATGTACCTACGGGTATAGAAAGCGATCTGACGACTTAGTGCCCTGTTATAAGTTTTTTGCTACCGTTGCGCCTCTAGTGACTCGGTCTCGAAGCTTGAGTTAGGGTAGCGGTGCCGGGATAATTGAATTCGGGTATTTTCTATTATTTTTTTTATTTTGGAAAACCTAATTCATCAATAATTAATTTTATTTTCCAAAATATTGTTGATTGTAATGACTATAAATTTAAGAAATAAACCAAATGCGTCGTATTTAATATATTATATTATTCTTTTAAGAATATATATACATATAAACTATTTATTATGCTTTCCATGTCGGCCTCAATAGCAGCAGTTTCTTTTTTTAAGACTTGCGAGTTTTCTTCATTTTCAAAAAATTTGGTGTAACTGGTTACCCACCAGCATTTTTGAAAGGAATGGGCTAAAAAAATTAACTAACAAACAGGCTAAATCAATTCCCTATTAGAGCGTTAATAGACCATCAAAATTGGTGATATCGTCACTGAACAAGCAATGTTCACTGATATCGTAGGCAAAATCGGTTATTTTTCTCCCGTATCTAAAAATAACCGAACCGAAATACGTTACTTACGGAAGATTAACGGGGCCCGCTCGGTTATTTTTTGCAACCAACCAGATTTATTTCTGAGCAAAAGCTGCAGCTGGTAGGTGATAATTCGTTTTTTGTTTAGTTGGGTTGGGTTTTTTTTATGAAAGTGAATTTGCAAAAACAGGAATTGTTTTCTTTTCTATTCTATTTACATTGGCAGTTTGTATGGGGGCAAAAGAATACAATTACGGTAATTTGTGTTTGTGGTTTAAAAACTCCTTTTAGCTTCTCAATTACGGTAAACAAATAAGGTGTCGATAAATTAGTGGTCTATTAACTCTATTGAATAGGCTGTTTTTCCTCTGGTATGTAGAAACCTTGCCCGGTACTTACCATTAAAGTCTGTTTCATAGACTCTGGCGGTAAATGCAAGGATGGAATTACATGCCGCATTAGAAGGCTTCGTCCACGGTTTTTTGAAGAGTTTTCTGGTTTAAAATGGGTGCATACTCTAAACCTATAAAGCGTTTCAGATGGCAAATCATTGTCTTTGGCGAGCTTGATCTCTAGGGTGTGGAAAGCGATGAAGCAGAGGATCACTGGGACACCACACTTGGGCATAGTTTTCCAATTGTACTTATTACAAAAATCCAAGAATTTACTGTAACAGTTCAAAAAAGGACAAAAATACACAAATTATAAAGATTACATAGATGTTATCGTCGCAATTTCTCGCGTGAGCTTCCAGAACGAGTCCCCAGGGGCTCTGTAACTTGTTTTTTGTGATGCCCTTAGTAAGAGTTTTCTCTAAGTCTGTAGGTATATACTTTGTGCTAGGTACCTTTCGTACGACAGATTTAAAATTGCACAATTAAGTGACTTTAAAAAACGATTTTTAACAGACTGCCATCAGTACAGGTCCAAAATTTGCGAAGAATTTACTGTATATATTTGAAAAACGTAATGACGTAACATATGGACTTCCTCTTAGTTTTAAAAAGTGTTCCAAGGGTAGCCTGTTCTTGAATCACATTGGAAAAGTATTTTAAGGTTTAGAAAAAATGTTGACTAAATTTGTTGCTAACCAATAGTCTCCGTCCCCCAAGTTTTTTGAGAATGATTATATTGAAATAAGTGATGAAAGACTTCTGCCCAAATTCGACAAGCAGGAATCGTATTTTCGAAGCCACACGAATAAAATTCGCACACGAGTTCTTTCTGATGCAAACTGTCAGGCAACTATCACGTCCGTCTCCTTCTAACAATTCAGTTGCTCTCTACTCATTCGATGCATCTTGTCCGAAACCATCCATATTCAAATGTGATTCATAACATATTGGCAGGTCTTTTGCCTATCATTCCAGGCAGGAAATTTTTCTAATATTTGGATTTTCGTATGGTTTCGAAAATACAGCGTCTGAATTCAAATTAAAATCAGTCGAACGGCGTTCTGTCGCACATGGCAAAAAGGATTTCATGGGAAACATGCGCATTAGCGATACGACAAACCTTGTATAATGGACTCCAAGTTATTTTTTGTGTGTCTGTGTGTGTGTGTTTAGTAAACTTCTACTTGATCAATCCTACGATACCCAGAATTGGCTCCCAGAAAAATCCCAAAGTATTTTGAAAAATAATTCATTCTTACGTGATAATACTAAAAATAAACTTAAATGTATAGTTTCAATATTTAGTCTATATTTTCAAAATATATGAGTATTTACAAACTATTAAAATATGCAATCTGGTAACAAACTACATTTTACTGTACCTAAAGTAACTAAAACGTCATATTATACAAAAGGATATTCACAGCTCCATCACAATATTAACAACCGTTTTGCTTTAGAATTTAAAAGCAACCCCTTTACTTTTGTACTTTTTATAAAAGCAATTAATTTTTAATAAAAATCAAAAGCTGAATCAATAAAACATCTACTATTTCTATTATTAGCACTCTTTGTTTAAATAACGAACTATAATTTCTGCGAGAAACAAAAAAATTAAAAGTTAATATTGTCATTACACCTTTTTATTTTGCTATTCTAAAACGTAAATTGACTAGATAATAAACAAAATATTTGAGATATCTCAAATCCAAAGAGGAATTGTTTAGATTTTTGATTACTTAAAAATTGGTTGTATATTTCTACAAAAATAACCTTTACACTAAAATTATGTTTCCTATGGAACTAGTAACTTCGTCCTCATACCCGCTCTCTTCCCCGTCATCGTACATGCTCGTTTCTTGTTTGTCATGTCCATCAGTCACGTCCGTACTCCCGTCAGTCTGTAAAATACTATAAACCATCATACTGCTCTCCGAGTAACTCCTCTTTTTGTAGATTTTTAACGAACTAAAATCTGACGATGAATTCTCGCCAACCGGGACTAGAGACACTTCGTCATGACCTAATATGCTCGTATTTTTGTTGTTGTACAAGCTGTACTTGAGAAGATCTACGTTTTGCATTTTTTCGAAGCTGCTTACCCTCGGTAAACAAGTTCCGCCAACCTTAAAATCTACTTCAGTCTTTTTCTCGCCCAGTTCGTCGTGTTGCTCCTCGGTTATTGTCGGGAACGTAAACGGACTTTCAGATTCTGACAAATTTGTGCTCGTGCTTGACTCACAGCCACTGGATAGGGAACCGTCGTCATTTTCCAACGGTATAAGGTCGGGTTTTTCGCCCAAAGCGCTATACCATGCTCGTTCGCAGCTTTCTAGTAAGTCGTTTCTCATAGAACTTTGTGCAAGCTCTTCTAAAATTAAATCCTGACTTGCTTCATTCAATATTAAATCGTTTGTCGTTCCTTCTTCAAATTTAACTTTAGTACAACTGCTTCTGTGATTTTCTTCTGGCTGCGGTGATGAGTTGACTCGTTCTAAGTCTTGTAACTTTGTAAGAACAAAACTTTGTCGCTGAGTGAGTAGTCTTGTGCTTGTGTCGTAGAACCTCATGATATTCGAGTATATTTTGTGGGAACTCTGGAAAATGTCTTCTTCTTCGAGGAATTCTTCAATGCTGGGTAGTTTTGGAGCGGATTTAGATCGTTCTAGTGGTGGTCTGAAATAAAAAGTTTGATATTATAGTTCGATGGGAATATTTTTCATGCCCACTCAGTTTATTTTAGGGACCTCAATCACACGGATTTAGTCAAACAACAAGTTGTAAAATTGTATTAACCCTTTGTTTAGCTTTTTATTTTTTAGTCTAACAATAGTTGTTCTATACAAATAATTCAGTCAATCTAGCAAAAAAGTGGAAAAAAAATAACACATCTTTTATTTTTGGCATAGAGCTTTAGAATACCATCATATAAACAACCTACCGAAAGTCCCCTAAAATCCCCTGTATCCGAGGTCCGCCATATTGAAAAAATTACATTTTTGATATATATTTTTTTAATATCGTTGTTTTTTGTTTTGTTTTTGAAATTTGGTATGTAGGTACTCACACGTACACAGGCCAACCATAAATGTCTTAATTTGAAAATTGCCATCTTGCATTAAATGTTGCACATCTAAGTCTGCCATTTTAAATAGGAAGATAACCAAATTTATTGGAACATGTTTCTAGTAGGGCCTTTAACAACATACTAAAAATATAGCTAAGGGGCATGCGTCATTTTAAAAAACTGTCACATTTTTATGATACAGTTACCAAAATAATTAAAGGACAGATTTTTTTACAAAAAAGGACGAAAGACAAAAAGGTCGAAAGGTAGAAAATACCAAAGGTCGAAATTACATAAGGTCGAAAATACAAAAGATCGACTGAAAAAAGGTCGATATTACAGAAGGTCGAAACTAGAAAAGGTCGAAAATACAAAAGATCGAAATTACCAAAGGTGGAATGCAAAAAGGTCGACATTACAGAAGGTCGAAACTACAAAAGGTCGAAATAACAAAAGATCGAAATAACAAAAGGTCGAAAATAAAAAAGAGCGAGGTTCTTATACGTTATATCCCTCTCCTCATTTCTTATAATAGAATTTTCTTGCTTAGAATATGTAGTTTGACTCTTTCTGAGACCATCCAGGTTTGTTAATAAATCTGCCTTGAAAGTTTTTTTACAGGTTTTTTGTGTGTGTGTTGGGTTTGGTTGGTTATTTTGGGTTAGGTTATGTCGGGTTGGTTATGTTAGGTTGAGTTGGTTATGTTGGGTTGTGTTAGTTATTAGTATTTCGTGTTTTTTTCGATCTTCTGTAACTCGACCTTTTGTAATTTCGACCTTTTGTCGTTTCGACCTTTTGATATTAGACTTTTTTAATTTCGATCTTTTGTATTTTCGACCTTTTGGTATTCGACCTTTTGTAGTTTCGATCTTTTGTTGTTTCGACCTTTTAATTTTCGATTTTATCTTATGTTAAAATAGAAAGTTTGAAAAGTTTCCATTGTATAGTTTCCAAAATATTCTCTCACCTTGGGACACTCGGTCTAGTGTAAAAAAATGTATTACTACAGTTGTTATGGATAAGAAATTTTTTTACATTTTATGTTAACTTTAAACTAAAAATTAAGTCTGCGAGTTTTTACTGACTTCATGTAGTCCAGTATCACATCGAAATCAATCAATTATTCTAGAATTGAGACCAGATCCCACACCAACCCAGCATTTTCTGCTTAAATTGCAAAAATTGTCGGGAATTTTATCTAGGGAATCTTGTGACAACCCTGGACGGAAGGCAACCTGAATGCGTTTGCTATTATTAGTATTGAGCGGGGATATAGCCATACTATTGATTTCGATGTGATACTGGACCACATGAAGTCAGTAAAAACTCGCAGACTTAATTTTTAGTGTAAAGTTAACATAAAATGTAAAAAAAATTCTTATCCATAACAACTGTAGTAATACATTTTTTTACACTAGACCGAGTGTCCCAAGGTGAGTAACCTATTAGAATATTTTGGAAACTATAAGTACAATGGAAACTTTTCAAACTTTCTATTCTAACATAAGTCCATGTAAACTAAGTGTTGCCATTGCAGGAAAACTTGGCAACAATTTTCTTATTTTAAATTGAACAACCTGTATATTTTTACATTTTTGGATTGTACAAAATATTTTAGGTACATTTTATGTATAATGTCGTATACCTATGTTCAACTGTTTTTAAAATATTGACAGGTGAAAATTGACATTTTTTAACTTTGACAGCCCGTAACATCGAAACGGTTAAGGATAGATCAAAACGGTTTTTACATTCCTATCTTGGTTTTTCACAAGCTATCGTTTTATATCTAACCCCAGGGTTAAAATATCCCAAGGTTAGTGTAACCCTGGGTTAAAAATAGTATAAAACGTTAGCTTGTGAAAAACCAAGATAGGAATGTAAAAACCGTTTTGGTCTATCCTTAACCGTTTCGATGTTACGGGCTGTCAAAGTTAAAAAATGTCAATTTCACCTGTCAATATTTTAAAAACAGTTGAACATAGGTATAGGACATTATACATAAAATGTACCTAAAATATTTTGTAGAATCCAAAATTGTAAAAATATACAGGGTGTTCAAGTTAAAATAAGGAAGTTGTTGCCAAGTTTTCCTGCAAATGGCAACACTGCAAATATGAGAGTAAATATAGTTTACATGGACTGTTCTATTTTTCTGTTCTGTTATTCTAATAGGTTACTCACCTTGGGACACCCGGTATATTAAATTATGACTACTATTATATACCTAGGTACCAACAACTGTGGTGCCCTTTTGAGCCATCGCACCCCCCCGCCCTTAAGTCACGCTACGCCGCTCTTTACCGTAAAGATTCACTACTGTCCCAAAAAAAGTTAAAAAAAAGGTAAGGGCCCAATTTTCGGAAGTATTGAATCATTTCCACCTTGGTATGTAATATACTATTTTGATCCTGTTCGTTTGGTTGTGGTGTGTAAAATCAGCTGTTTAAATCTTTACCTATAATTTTGGGATCCGGTGCTAAGCAAAATTTTCCGCCTGGGTATCGTAGGGTTATCGTAGACAGAATTCGCTAAGCTCAGCCTAGCGTTTTGTCTTGAGATTTTCTCCTTTTTGAATTCTTGCAGGGCCAAGGTCAGAGATTCTTTCAGTTCGGTTTCGATTTGTTGGGCGATATCTGACGAGGGACAGAGGACGGCATGGCATCTGTCGTAAATAAAATTACAATTATTAAAAATTAATGTAAGGCACGAAATATTCAAAGCAAAATTTTTCACCAAGGCAGGTTTCGGACAAACCGGAAAAAATCGACGAAACTCAATTTGGATATTGTAAAAATTATGTACTAATTTAGTCCCCTTTTAAAAAATGTTGTACATAAGAATAACAGAGTAATTCGCACTTAAAAGGGGGGGGGTGTGGCTTGGCGCTAAGCTGCACCCCTCCCTCATGCTTAGGAGACAGATTTAATGAAAGTTGATATGTCATAATTTTGTACTAATTATGTACTCTTAAAGAAGGGTACTTTTAGTTTACAAAAATGAGGTGTGTAGCTTGATATCAAGGCAGAGGGGGGTGTGCCTTGATATCAAGCTACACACCTCATAACCAACAAACAAAAATCTTAGGAACCGATGGTTTTTGTAAACTAAAAGTACCCTACTTTTTTTAACATTTCGCTTACTGACAGCTGTCAAGTGAAATTGTTTTTGGATATTTAAATGAAACATCTGTATATTATGAAGATATCTTAACTAGGTGGTGGGTGGAGGTGTAAAGAACGAGAGTGGAAGAGGGGCAAGTGGTAGGAGTTGGATTAAGTTGGTAGAAGTAAAAAATTTAGCTAGTTAGACCATAAATTAAACAAAAATAGTTGAATGGTTGTGCACCGTTTCTAGTAATGGTATAATACTTGCTTTACCCATCAATTAAGTATACGTCAAAAATATTTTTGAAAATAATGTTATTTTTATAGTGATATTTATTAATAACTAACTGAATTTTTATAAATCTTGCTCATGGCAAACTTTTTTATTTTTGGGTTTAGGAAGTTGAAATAAAAAGCATTCAATATAGGAGTACTTTTTGCATGCCCCTTAACGTCCGACAAAAATGACGTGATTAGTTTATAAGGAATTTTTAATATTTTAAAAAAATACGAAGACGAAAATAGGCGCTAATTTTTTGCCTACGAACTTTGTTTTTAGTTTTTGGATCAAGGGTGAATAATAAAGCTACAAACCAATAATCACAGAAAGTTTAGACACCTTGTATAAACTTTTAAAGCGTCCAATTTATTATGAAATTATGAACAAATCTTTTATAAATGAGCTAGCAAAATTTAACTGAAATTTGATATCCAATTTTTTTCAGTTCTTAAATTTTCTACTCCAATATATGTAACATGGTGCCAAAAACACTTTATAACTTCGAAAGTCGCAAATGGACGCAAACTATATTTTGCTTCATTAAAGAGAATGTCTGCTTTGATTTTACAAAAAATGAAAAATACCTTTTTTTAATGCCTTCTAAAGTTTGACAATATAAAAAATGCCTTCTTATTTTGTATCATTTTTTAAAAGTCCCAAAAAATGAGTATAATATGTTAAATTAACCAGCACCCACCTCTATATGTCCCAATCATAACATTACAGTTAATTTTTGTAATGGAAATACATAAGAAAATCTCAAACTTTATAGAATTTTACAGAAAAAAACGACTCATTGATGCAATTTAAGTTGACTTGCAACTTTGGGCTTTTTCGTCTCGCCATGACCCACTATGAAAATAATATAATGGTTGAACAACAGGGACATATGTATTTAAAAAAACATAATTAAAAAAATACTTTATTTAAAGTTTTATTTTAGGACTTTTGTCCTCCCAGTTTCGTCATTTCGCCCTCTGTGCGCCCCCTTTAAAAAAATCTGCCGCGGCGCTTACAATTTGGCGATGGAGAGAATCTGGACCTGGAGTTAAACCCTGATTGAGAAAATCCTGAAATAGTCGGAGAATTCAACGGAAAGTTTTTCTGTACGAACCCTGGTAAAATATATTTTTATGTACCTCAATTCGTGCCTCAACCTCTTCCCCTCGTGCCTGTAGACCCAACAGAACAGCCTTGGAAACTCCGAAGGGGCGGCGCAAGTTGTTAATCTGTGCGCCCAATATTCCGTGAGGCCGTGGTCCTTTGTCGTGACCCTCAGTCCTCCGCTCGACACCGTAAGTTGCATTCTGACGTCAGGTCTTGAGGACTGAGTGTAATTTCGCCATAGGGTGGCCAAAGGTTTTTCTACGCAACCATCTCCTGTAAAAAAGATTATAATATAGTATTATATAATATAATAAATAATATAGGTAAAAAAAATAAAATAGATAGTAGCGAGAAACCTCGAGTAGGTAACGCAGCACTTTAACATCTGTGCCAAATCTTTAAAATTTCACGAATATTGTGTCCTGCTTTCGGGAATAGGGGTCCTTTGCAGGGAACCTTATGGTGGACACATCTCACAAATGACCTGATTATGCTAACAGTAATTTTTTATGGATAGTAAGGGCCGAGGTAAGGGCATTTTTAAGGGTTGTTTTTGCATCACAGATTATGTTGTTAGGCAGCACTCCTAGTGCCGCGTCGGCCTCTCTTTGCAGATCCTTGATTCCAAACCAAAAGTACCTAATATGTTTTTCTTCAACGGTTTTGTAAAATTACAAACATTTTTTTTGATAAAAGAGGAATATAATTTTGCTTTGATTTTATAATTTTTTTGTTTAACTCATTGGTCTTATGGAGATTATTTTATATTATATTTTATTATTTTTATTATTATTTTTATTATTTATATTTATATTAATATTTCCATTTTATTTAAAAACTGTTAAAGAAAAAGCAACATACTAGGTATTGTTGGAATCAGAAAGAAAAGCCCCTATTCAAATTTGTCAAAATGTGCAAGGTGTCTAATAATCGCGCCGGCAGGCACGAATCTTAAAAATAAAATATAAAATAAATATTAACCAAAAAAAATCCATAAAATCTTTAAATAAAAATAAATTATTTTTTTTTCAAAACATTTTTTCAATTTTTTTTTGTTGAAGACGCAATTATCTATCTTAATGTGAAAACCGCGTGTTGCTAGCTGCTACGTTTCGTAAGTCACAATTTTTTTAAAAGTTTAATCGCCCCTTCTACCCTCTTTCCAAATCCCTCGCCACCAAAAACTAATCAGCTCTGCGTCTATTGACAAAGAATTTTTGTGCCAAATTTGATAAGACTCGGTTTAGCGGTTTTCACAGACAGACAGACACCATCCCAAAATTTTGTATTTAAGTCTTTTTTTGTTAAGAAAATTAAAACAATATTTATTGAAATTTTGTCACATACTCTGCCGTCTAGCGTAATTAAACTATAGTAGAGAAGCGGCGCTAACGAAAATAAAAGAATTGACGCGACCATTCCCGAATATTTAAGAAATATGTAAATAGGTCTAGATGAGTAAGACAAAGACCAGAATGTTCCGGGTGAGTCGAGAGTGATGTCGGCACATATAAATACGCCGGATAGCAGAGCTTCAAAAAAGTTTTCAATAGGATAGTAAGAGAGAAAGAACAAGAACAGCGAATAGACTGTGAGTTCATGATTAAAAGTAAATAATAAAAATAATGAAAGTTGAATCTGCGTTTTTTTTAGACAATAAAATAAGAATAAATTAAGACCAGGCTAAAATCTTGACATTTTTGACCCAAATAACTCATTTTTTAGATGAAAATAAAAAAACTTTATTTTGCCGATCCCAACAGCCTGCATACTATGTATGGATGACTAAAAAAGCATCTCAGTAGGTAGATATGCGAAATTTGACTTTTCTTTTGGTTTTTGAGATATTTGGGGGTATCGTTACTTTTCAGACACCCTCTATAGCAGGTTGGGGGATTAAGCCCTGGCTTCGTTTAGTCAATGTTACTTCTTTGAAAGTTTTTTCTGTTTTATATAATAGTTTAAAATAAATTTAATTTACATTCGGACTTATATATCTTTTTGGTTTTAAATTAATCGATAAGCAGGTATGTGGTAAAATTGTTATGGTAATTCATTAGTAAAATATAATTACTGCGCCATTTGCTATTTGAGTTATATTTATTAAAGAATTGAATCGTAATGAGTAATCGCAAACTACAAAGAGGTATAATTATTAACCATTATTTGCTACAAATGCAAATTATTAAGTAACTGTTCCTTTAATTGCATTTCCAAGATATTAATTTATGGGACATTTTGGGGTCAAATAGTATGTTAATAGACAGGTATTATCTATACACTGATAGAGTTAAAACCAAGACGAAATACTTACTTTGTTTAAACGAGCCTCTTAAAGCGCTTTTATATGAGGACGGTCTAAATGTTATCGTATAAACATCATTTGGCGTTTAAGTTTAAGACACTATATCGATTTTATTTTAAAGTAACTTAAGAGAGCTGTTTATGTTTATCCAGTTTATCGCTTTAAAGCGATTTTAGGGTTGGTGTAAACACTTTGGGAGCGTTCGCGTAGAAACTCCAAGCGCCCAGAGGTGCACTTTTCCGTTCGAGTTGCCGTTTGGCATATATATAGTGCTTCCAATATCAGTTGGCACACCTCGTTTTACAGTGTTACTCTAAAATTATAGAATATTTCGCAAAAATTTCCATTGAAATAAACGTTTAAATTTCATGTGACGTTCCCCGTATATTTTTATGGCTTTTTATGGCACTCCACGTGGATTAGACATATCAAGTCAAACTCAGGTTGAAGAAAAAGGTTTGCGGACAACTGGTCGTAAATTTAAACTCGCAAACAGTTGCGACGTCCCCACTACCATCGCAAACACTCGTCGCAGAGCCAAAACGTCGCAAACATTAGCGCCGCGGGTTTATTTCGCCGCAGAGGAGATTGCGACGTGACACTAGCGTCGCAAACCATTTTGTCGCAGATCCACATCGTCGCAAATAATTGCCCACTGGCGTCGCAGGCAATTTCGTCGCAAATCCACAACGTCGCGTATTGGACATTGCGACGTGCTCATGAGCATTGTGCATGTGAATTGAAAACGTGGTAACAACTATGTTGGGAATTTGGAACCTTTGGTTGCACTATAACAAAGTTATGATTGTTTTCCACAAACCAAAACTACACTTTTTTGCACTCTACGCGCGTTTCGCTAACAACGTTAGCATCATCAGGAGACGATAAAAAATAAAGTAAATTAACCTGCACTTTATCTTATATACTATCTTTTGGTGGGTGGGCGGAGATAAGACTAATAATTTGTGATTGGTCACGCTTTATAACCCTATCTCCCGTCAACTAAAGAATAAAGTGTACTAAATGGAATGGGGCCTCTATCTTTATTTAAACTATTTCTGGATTTAATGATTTCCATACTTTGCATCCAAAAGTCTTTTGTTTGGTACACTTTTTAGAAGTTTTAGGTTATCTAATGTGAATCTATTATTGTTTTCAAAAGCATGCTCGGCCACACTTGACTTTTCTGTTCTTCCGTATTTTAAGTATGCTAAGTGTTCTTTGAATCGTGTTTGAATAGAGCGTCTCGTTTGGCCAACATATTTTTTTATCACAATCCATTCAACTAATTTCGTAAATTCCACTTTTCTCTAGAACTGTAGTTTTATCCTTGGGATTTCCTAGTAAACTTCTTATTGTGTTTCCGGATTGATATACTAATTTAAGACCGCTGTTATTAAATACTTTTTGTAATCCTTTCGTATAATTACGATTATAAGGAATTGATACAAATTTTGAGTCGGAGGTATAAGATAAATTTTTCATGGTGTATGACACAGCGTCGCATTTTTTTATAATCTTTAGAGATACCTACTGCTTCATTATTTTCTTATTATTTGTTTTTTCATTGTTCATTTTTGAGAAAATTATCGTTTGATTTTAGTTGTTCTTTTGTGGTACTATAGTACGCTATTTTGTTGTATGCGACGGAATATATTTGCGACGAAATTGCCTGCGACGCTAGTGTGCACGTCGTAATGTCCTATGCGACGGAGAGGATACGCGACCCAATTGTTTACGACGAAATGGTTTGCGACGGTACAGGGGACGTCGCAATGTCTTATGCGACGAGGAGGATCAGCGACCCAATTGTTTGCAGTCGATCTGCGACGAAATGCTTTGCGACGGTAGTGGGGACGTTAAATTTACGACCAGTTGTCCGCAAATCATTTTGCGATTAAATATGGCGAGACCTTGGAGTGATGACTTTCAGGTTGTTGAGAAGCCCGTGGTGAGCCTTGTTGAAGAAGAATAGTTGAAGTGGAAATTTTGCAAAAGACTATGTCGTTGATAATCTCTTGGAGCAATACGGCTACACCGTTTTACGACTTGCGCCATATAGTATTGCATTTTTAATCTGATCGAAATGGTTTGGGCCACAATGAAGAAACATATACGAAGGGACAATTATACACCACAAATTAGCGATTCGCTTTTAATTACTATTAGAAATGTGATTGGCCAAATAAACAGACCTATGGAAAAACTGTTTAAACCATGTTATTGAAAAGGAAAATCAATATCACGTTCCACCACCGATTAATCCAATAATCATTTCATTTAACAATGATTCCAGTTCTGAAAACTCGGATAATGATAATATGTAAGAAAAATCACCACCCCACAAACAATGCCGGCATGGCAAAGTGCCTTACAAATATTGGCATCTATTGGCAATGAGAATTTGACGCACGGCAATCTGTGCGTTATAAATACCTTAAACACTCCTGTGTGAGCCACCGGCCGAGCGACGGCAACGAATACGTTTAAAATGATGGCAAATACACACATCGCATGGTTTAAATGTAGAGGAGCACTGCATACTAAATACCGGCATTGCAGGCAATATTGGCAAAAAATGTATGGGGTGATTCACCATATTTTTCCCACTACATAGCTCATTTATTATTAGAGATAGAAAAATAGTTTAAGTACAAAAGTTGATTAGTTCAACACCGTTCTTAACTAAAAAGTCAGTTAACTCATTTCGTTTTAACTCCTTTGGCCTATGATCGGTGCCATATTGACACCAAACTGACAGAAAATCCATAAATCCATATTTTACTTGTTTAAGAAAATTCAATAAAAATTTTCAAAATGTGAAATTTAGACTTAGACATCAACTTTCTTATTTTAAATTGAACACCCTGTATATTTTTTAAAATTTCGGTAGATCTTGTAGGGTTTATCTTAAGCAGTTCTCGAGTGAAATAAAAAATAATTTGCCATAAGGGCGATGTCAAGCCAAGGAAAAAGAGTCTAGGTGGTTCTTTGTTCAACACATTGCTCTTAAATCAACGTTTTTCTTGAAAAATATACAGGGTGTTCCATTTGAAATAAGAAAGTTGATGTCGAAATTTGACATTTTGAAAATTTTGGTTAAATTTTCTTAAAATTTGTGAAAAACTAAGCAACTTTTGTATTATTTTTTTTTTCTATCTTTAAGAATAAATGAGTTATGTAGTTGGGAAAATATGGTAAATTACTCTTACCACTAAGTGCCAAACCCACGCAAAAATTAAAAGTTTAAAAGTGCACCTCCTTGATTGGTCGGCTCAATAGGGATACAGATGCAAATTTCGATACCACTGATAATTGGCTTTTTCTCCCTATTTAAGGTATTTATGCATAAAATAAAAATTGTAATGATTGTGGATTAAAAATAAAATAATGCACATAATTTACGAATGCACATTTATTTTATGTTATCCTTAAACGAACAAAAATTCCTAGAAAAACCAATATGTAATAAATAAATACATGTTACTATAAACAAACACTTATACACTTATATTTATATCCTAACATGAAGACAGGAATGGAAAGCATATGCATAATATTTGTCGTCTTGGTCATGCCAAAGATATTACGAGGAGGTTTTCCATACAACAGTAAATTGCAACAGATAAAATTTTATTTAGAATCTCTTTGATTGTGAATCAAAAAATAAGGTTTGCTTCAGTTGCTTTATATAAAAATTCCTAAAAATTTAAAAACTTAGTACTTCCTTCTTCTTGTTATAAGATAAGATGAAGATTTATTTAGCATCTTTTTCCTGGATGTTCTGCCCCCTTTCTAGTCACAGGCACCCCATAACCAAGCCTTAGTAACATCTTCAACGACAGAATGAGGAAAAGTTGGTTGACTTCTTAAAGGACTTTTTACAGAATCTAAAAAAGTTTAAATTTTGGTAAGTATAGCTGTAAATTATTTTTTTGGATAAACCAGTATTTTGTTTTAGGAAAAGTAGCCCTTTTTGCTTAAAAAGTGACAAAATATCGGTTTCTGAAAAAAAATTAAAAACTTTAATCTAGTTGTTTTATTGGCAAATTTACGTTAAAATAAAAAAATAGTACCACAGACGAGTTTTTTCAAATTAATTTTAAAAAAGATTTTAAGATATTAACTAAAGACAGCTCGGTTTCACAAGAAATTTAAGGGTCATCATTCTCTGGGTCAGCAAGAGAAATTTCAGTGTCAGAAAATGACTTGGACGTAGACTGAATTGATGAATCTTTAGATGGCTCGATCCAACACTTCAACTAAAAAGCCAGTTAACTCTTTTTTGATATAGTATCCTTTAGCCTACTATAGAGGCCATAGTGACACCAAACTGAGAGAAAATTCATGTTTTACCTGTCAATTTGGTTATAAAAATGGCGGCAACAGTAGGCTTAATGGCACTGAAGGCTGAACACATGTAGGAGTTAACTGGCTTTTTAGTTGAGAACGGTTTTGCTCAATTACAAAAGAAATTTGTAAATTATTAGTGTCAGTATGGCTTAAGCATTGTAGATCATGATGTGACCTTTGATTTTCTTGTAAAGTGGCGTCTAGATCATGATTTAATGCTGGGTTCATACAGGCAAATCAAAATAAAAATTAAAAAAAATAATTAAAATTAAAATAAAAGTTGAATGAACTTATGGGGAACAGTGTAGGCATTTATACAGCATAAATCAAAAGATGAGTAACTTCACATTTATTTTTATCTTAAAACGGATTTGAGCATGCCCCTTTGACGCACATAACCTCACTTTCATTTATTTTTGTAATTTAAATGGGGGTTTTTTGCAGTTTTTGGTTTGTTTTTAACAGATATTGTTAAGGAAAACAGCATGATGGAGTTTAGTGTAATTATTTCAACTATTGGTGTCATTCACTTTTGTATACATGTGCAGAAGCTGTGTGCTGTTCGGTTCAAAGTTATTATTTTTTATTTTAATTTTTATATGCCTGTATAAACCCAGCAAAAATGACGATTTTTGGTCGCTTTACTGGTAGTTCTGAACATTTTTAAGTCCACTCTAGGCTGACCTTATTTAAGAACAAAAGAATATGAGTACTTACGCAGTATCGGCTTCCACATCCATGGTGACTTGAAACTCAAACTAAATTTAAGCCAATTTTAAAATGTCGTCGGGAAGTACGTCAAGTTGTCAACCGCA
Organism: Oxystoma pomonae; assembly: GCA_963921995.1. Classification (NCBI taxonomy): domain Eukaryota; kingdom Metazoa; phylum Arthropoda; class Insecta; order Coleoptera; family Brentidae; genus Oxystoma; species Oxystoma pomonae. The sequence continues at coordinate 82,639,898 of OY998166.1, read as the reverse complement.
CGACAGATGTCAATCGCGCAGGAAAATTAAAAAATGCGGCGTTCAAAAGGCACGATATCCGGCAATGCGTTTGATCGGACCGGAAAGGTGGTTTAAAAATGCATGCAATTTTGCGTTTCACTTGGTATGTAAAACACGTTTTTCAGTTATTGGCAAAATAACATAAATTTGCCAATACATCAGCACTAGTAAATAATTATTGGCAAAATACTACTGTAGTAAATAACCAATGACATTCACTTGCCAATATTGCCAATAAAGCAAATACACCTTACCACCTTTCATTGTTTGTGGGGTACGTCCTAAATTACTAAGTTTAGTTTTAAACTTTATAATATTTACTAATTTGTCAAGGCAATATTTTTCGATATTATTTGCCTGCCTCCGCCTCTGTGTCACAAACGATGCCGACGTTCAGACCGTGCCAACTGACATTGGAAGCACTATACGATCTGTTGCGTTCGAGATAACATTCGGTACAGTCTCGGGGCGCGCCCTGTTTCATCCGAGCTTGGAGACGGAGAACACCGGGCATCTTACAATACATAACCCTATTTTTGTATTAACATTTTTTTAAAGTTGGGTTATATATTTTGTGCGACGATTTATAATTTCAATTAAGGTTCGAGCAACACATCAACTAAAAAGCCAGTTTCGTTTAAGCCTTTAGCATACTATAGCGGCCATATTGACACCAAACTAATGGAAAATCCATGTTTTACCTGTCAATTTGTTTATAAAAATGATGGCAACAGAAGGCTAAAGGGCACTGAAGAGGTAGGAGTCAACTGACTTTTTAGTTGAGGACGGTGTTGGTTCGATATCGCTAACACGCTAGGTCATAAAATGTTACTCTATTTCTTGGGGAGGTCAAACGACGTAGCAAATTCCGCATTAGCCTTCCTCCATATCACACTGGCGCACCCAGGAATTGACTTCGGGGGGGGGGGGTTAAAGATAAATAAGAATTTTTTTTATGTGAGGTAAAAATGTGACCATAACCAGGCTTCTCGGGGGGGTTTAACCCCACCTCCCCCCTCGGTGCGTCTGTGAATATCAGCTAATAAGTCTTGTATCCAACCCTCTGTACAGGGTGACCGTCTATAAAGTTCCACTTGGGAAACCTTTTTTGTTATTTGTCACAAGAAGATAAATCAAAAAGTGAATGACTAATGAAATTAGATAGATTTCTGTAACACTCAGTTTTTTGTTAATCACACTCTATACGCAGAATGGCCATGAGGTTCGGTTTTTTTAATTGAATACCCTGTATATTTTATAGATAGTTTCTTTCTGATTCGAAAAATATATCATATGTAGGGTTTATCTTTGGTGGTTCTCGAGTAAAATCAAAAATAATGTGCCATGTGGGCAATGTGTTAGCCAAGGGCAAATAGTTTAGGTTTTTTGTCCAATACATTACTCTTATGGCAACGTTTTTGTGAATTTGCTCAATGATCATTCAAGACAATGGTAACATATGGTATATTTTTGAAATCAGAAAAAAAAGATCTATCGAAATTTTTAAAAATATATAGGGGTTCTATTAAAAAAAGGACCTCAAGGCCATCCTTCGTGTAACGGTTGATTTTTTTTTAAAAAAAGGAAAACTAGTAGAAATCTACATAATTTCATGAGTAATTCCTTTTTTTGTTTATTTTTTTGTGACGAATAATAAAAAAGTTTGCCCAGGTGAAACTTTATAAATAGTCACCCTGTACACGTTTTTCAGCGAAAAACAAACAATTTTTTTTAATAAAAAATGTAAGGTTCTTTATTTTTTTTTATACATCAACCGAAAAATGCTTTTTTTTATACCTTCATCAAAAACATGATTTTAGTAAGTAACTGGCTGCAGATAACTAAAGCATGACTTTTTTGGTTACCGATGAAAAAAAACTTTTGATAACGGGTGCAAAAAAAGATTTCGGCCCGTTTTTTACCTAAAATTAAAGAGAAATAGCAGAAATTAGTAATATTGAAAAAATCTAATTATTCTTGCCTAAAAATTAAGACATTTCCGCCAGTTGTCACCAAGTATTTACGAAAAAATCATTTAAAAACATCGTCAAAATATCAAACTGTCAAATATTAAAATATCGCAACAATGAACGTCACCGAATAAAAAGGCACATCGCCATGGAAACTACCATTGTTATTTCATTTACCAGCCGCCTTGATTTATAGTGTAAAAATGGTGTGTTGCGAGAAGTGCTCTTCGTTCGACATTTTTAAAAGTATTTTCCTGTTTTTCTTGGATTTTTTGTAAAAGGTATTAAAAAAATAGTGTTAACAACTCGCGGCTAAACTGATTTTTTTTACTCGCATTTTTAAATACCTCGCTGTGCTTGTTATTCAAACTAACGCTTGTAAAAAAGCACTATTTTAGCCACTAGTTAAAACTAAAACCTAGGCGTTCAGGACGTGACGTCACTATGCCCCCTTCGTACGATCGGGTTTCTACGCGAACGCACTCTCTAAAAACGCTTTAGCGCATTGCATCCAGCCTAAGGAAATACAAACCTGGTTTTACCGAAAAATTTATTGTTAACTTGCTGCTCATTCCAAATTCTCCAGACAAATTTCAATATGGCGGCTGGCGTTTACACACACAAGCAAATGAAGTATAGTTGTTTTATTTGTTTTTTTCCCCACAGGTCCCGGAATACCTGGAATTTCAGAAAAAAGTTAATTTTCCTGGAATTTTGTGAAGTATCCTGGAATTTTTTTAGCTTAAATGAGAATATAAATATTTATGTGAAGATTAATTTTGAAGGGTGGTAATTATCAGTTGGTGGAATATTTTATCAGTTTATTTGATGATTTTATTTTGTTCATGCGAATCAATCAATGTAAACACAAGGGTAGGTTGTACGGAAGTAGAGAACCTATACCTAGTTTATATCTCGGAGTGACTATAACCCAACCCACTTTTTACGTATTTTGAGAGAAAAAAAGATCAACGAATTTTTAACTTAAATTTGGAAAAAAATTTAAATTTAGTATATCTTTTCAGAAATGTTTGTCCATTTCCCATTGAAAAAAGACATGCTTGTTTTGGTAACAAATTTAGAATTAATACTAGATCCGCTTTTGCTTTTTGCACACCGAACATGTACTCATCCCCCTATTTTAATATTTTTCAAGCAGTTTTTTGTAGTTTTAAATTCTGAAAACAAAAAAAGTGCCCTGGAATTTGTGTAAAATGTCCTGGAATTGCCCTGGAAATTTCGCTAGTGTCAATTTAACTGGAATTTTACACGAAAATTTTCAAAAATTGATAAGTTCAAAAACTAACATCTCCGCCGGCACGAGTAGCATCCAAAAAATGTTTTTACGTAAACAAATTTGACTTTTCTGCCTCTTTTGATTTTCTACAAATTTATGGGTATCGTTACTTTTGGGACATCATGTATAAATAATAATAATAATAATAATAATAATAATAATAATAATAATAATTAATTCCAGTTGAAAAATTCACCCTGTAAGGTTCAAAGGTATGCCACAATACAATTTATAACAAAAGATTTTTAAGCCGCCTTATTTTATGCAAAATTTAATTACTTTGAAATAAACTATTGATTTTATTTATTCAGCAAAAAAATCTCAATATTTTATTTATTAGAAGCTTTTATTTAACTTCACACGTGTTTGTTTGTTCATTTGTATGTTTGGCACAAATTTTGCAGGTCACATTTGGTATGCTTTATAAAAAAAATAAATATAAAAAAACTACGTTAATTAGTGGGGGGTCGTTAGCGGTTCTCCATCAAAAATACAAGTGGGGTTTATTTTGTAGTAGAATCGATGCTAAGTAAACTTCGATTTTTAATATCACTTCTAGTAATCGAGATATTCAATTTTGAAAGTTAAATGCTGCCACTATTTCGTCATCAATATTGGAGCTTTATCAAACCTTTTGGAGTTTTGGGTAATACACGCCAAGTCAATGCTGCAAAAACGTTAGTACAGCTCTCCTTTTGCTTTAAGATAGCTAGCTTCATTTAATCTGTAATTTTGACTGTTAAGATTCTTTGACTACTAAATTTAAATTTAAAAAAATCTATAGTTACTTATATCATTTAGCTAATTAACTTTTAAAGGTAAAACTCATACCTAAAAATATGCTTAAACTTAACTAAGAAAATAGCTTTAATCTTTACTTTTTTTTCTTAAAATACAGCTGAAAAAATTCCAAGATGGCAACGGCAGTTATTTGTTGTATCCTAAAGTGCAATTTTTATTAAAATGCAGCTGCTTTCAATGCTATTTAGCATTTGAGAATAAGCGTGCTCTACCGCTAGGCTGGGACCGTGAGCCCCCAGCAATAACGCCAATATTTGCTTTTATTTTAGATTTATTGTTTAAAAAAAATGCAAAGATGCTTGGTTGCACGGGCGGGCGTGCAGCCATGTTTTATATTGTGGCGAAACATAACCTCCCAAAAATTTGTAAAAAAATAATCTTTTTTAAATAAATATGCTCAAATCTAAGTCTAAAAAATATGCAAGATATTCCTTTAATTCTGCATAAAAATTTAAAAATTTTGTAATTAAAAAACCCTTATTATCTCAAGTTTTTAAAGCGCGTGCAGTTTAAAGAGGTATCATGACAGGTTTCGTCATCTAACGGGCCTTCGCACAGAGATTTGACTCTTGGGAAGTCCACAAAATGCGTATTTTTCACTAATATTTATTTTAGTTGTCTTCCATCTTCAGTCTTTTACCTATATACATTCTTTGTCAGGGAAGTTCTATTTTAAACAAAATTGTTTTCATGTGCAAACATGCTGTATTTCCATCTGCCGTAGTTGTCACAAGAAAAACATATTCCTCAAAATAGCTGTGAGCATTTTTATGACGTTTTCAAAACGTTGAGGCAGAAGACAGCAAAAGCATTATTGTTACCTTTTGTTGCGGAAACGTAATCCCAGCTTATTTACAGCATGCTGTGTTACTTGGGTCTATATGTGACACAAGACTAGGGGTATGATAAATTCAAACAGTGGTTATGTCTAAGGGTATAATGACGAAATAGTGGCAGGATTTATCTTTCAAAATTGAATATCTCGATTACTAGAAGTGATCTCTAAAAATGAAGTTCACTTCTAGACTTGCCATCGATTCTACTACAAAATAAATCCTACTTGTATTTTTGATGGAGAACCCCTTTAAGGGAAGTAAGAGGGGCATGATATATTTAAACAAAAGCTTTTCACTAAATCTTTTCTAAAGGGGATGAGATGGGGTTAATAATTTGAAAATTTATAATTAACCAAAGCTGCTACGAATATGCAGTTTTGACATTTGGAGGGGGAGGTGATATCATGAAGTTGGTTGTTGAAAGTTCAATGGAGGGTGAAGGAGGTCGTACCTTATATATTTCCGATTTCGTTCAAAATTGATATATAGGGGTTGATGAGATGAATTACCGGTTGAGCTCCTTAAGCTCATTGAGGATGATGCCATTAGGGTTTGGTTGACTTATTTAGTGTAATTTATGTAACAGGAAGTATACCAGAGGATTGGTTAATGTCTACCTTTATAACGATTCCTAAAAAACCAAATGCCAAAGAATGTTCCGATCATCGAACAATTTCCCTCATGAGCCACACCCTCAAGGTTTTTCTGAGAATAATATTCAACAGAATATTTGCTAAAGTGGACTCTGAAATAAGCGACAATCAAGTAGGGTTTAGAAAAGGCATGGCAACCAGGGAGGACCTGTATGTGTGCTTTATTGACTTTGAAAAAGCATTTGATAAGGTTCAACATCACAATTAAACTTGTTGAAATACTTCAGAATCTGAACATTGAAAGCGGAGATATTAGAATAATAACAAATCTTTTCTGGAGAAAAAAAGCAAAGGTTAGAGTTGAGGAAAAACTTTCAGTGGAAGTAAGCATTTTGCAAGGGGTTCGAGAGGGCTGTGTGCTTTCTCCACATCTGGTTAACCTATACAGCGAGTCAATTTTTCGAGAAGCCCTGAATAACAGAGAAGGAGTAACTATCAATAGACAGGTTTTAAACAACTTTCGATTCGCTGATGATACTATTATTAAAACAGACAACCTTGGTGACTTACAAACCCTTATGCAAAGATTGAACGATAAATGTAATGCCTATGGTCCAAAAATGAACCTTAAGAAAACAAAATTTATGATCATAACAAAAAAAATAAATGCCCAAGGAAATCTCATAATTGATAATACACAAATAGAGAGGGTACAAAAGTATAAATATCTGGGTGCCTGGATAACGGAAACGTTGGACCAAGCACCAGAGATAAAGTCCCGAATAGAAATAGCTAGATCAGCATTTTTCAAGATTAAAAAATTTCTCTTTAGCAAAGACATAAATTTAAAGCTTTGATTAAGATGCTAAATATTTTCAACTCTACTCTACTCTTCAAAAGTTTGAAATGGATAAACTTGAAGCACAAAAATGTCAGAGTTACGAACGTGGAACTGCGTCGAAGAATTTAGAAGGATGATGAAGTGATTAGCACTTTAAAAAGAAGAAAACTTGAATACTTTGGACATGTAATAGAGGATCCAAATATGCGCTACTATAAAACATAATGGAAGGAAAAATAAAAGGAAAGAGATGTCAGGGAAGGAGAAGAACATCCTGGCTTAAAAACTTGAGACTGGTATGGACTAACCTCAATCGAATTATTCAGATTAGCTGATAATAAAATTAGAATTGTCTTGATGATATCCAACCTCCGACGAGGAGACGAAACTTAATGAAGAAGGGAAACATGAATTTTTGATCGGATTTTAAAAGTTATGATGTTAAAAGCTATTCCCTCTTCGGAGGAGGGGAGGCGGGGTATCTAATTAAATCCGTTTTCGTACAACATTGGGTGGGGTTTTTGGTGTGGAGGATTACGAATTTGTGGTAAGCTGTAAATTATGAAGTTAACAACTCCCTCTCTTCAAATGGGATGAGGAGAGGGTATCTAACTTAATCCGTTTTATTTCCATTTAAATTTAAAAAATTAGTTTCCAGATCCCTCCTCTTTGAGGGGGTGAAGAGGAATATCATCTAACTACGTCTGATTTTAAAATAAATCGCTTTTATTATGGTATCAGAAAGCTAAAAAAATATTTTTAGCTTTTTAGTGCCTTTTATAAAAGCCTATATTATCAAAACATTTTTTATTAGATGTGTTAAAAAGTAAAACTACTAAAATTCTATCATTGTACACTGTATACCATTTTTATAACGTATAGCACATCGACCGAACCTGTCACTTATCGTTAGCAACATTAAATTTTTATTATGATTTAAAAAAAAACGTCGACTTTAAAATGAGATATATATTACTTTACACTTAACTTTGCATAATAATGTTTTAAGTATTCAAAACTGTTAAAATTTTATTTGATTGATTATTATCGACAAAGCCAACATTATTTTCAGCGGTATTGTAGGAGGCAGAGCTAAAATAAATAATATTTCTATATAAAAATGTATTACATAAAGATCGAGGAGGCCCGTATACTTGCAACTCCAGATTATAGATTTGTTGCCAAGTCATGAATGCGGAGCGCCGCAGATGAAAATTTTAAGAAAAATTATACTAAGAATGCCATTTATTACACGTTTTGAAAAATTGTAACAATTAATGACGTCATAGCACCGCAGGCAAAATTTCACAGTCACAAAACGGAGTAAAGGGTCAAAAAAGTGGGGAGCTATAGCTCTCCTTGGGGCCCCTGATCATGATTAATTTATTGTAGATTAGGTTGGACCTCCTACGCCACTACAATTGCCTAACGTATTTTGAGGTTAATTTACAGCACAATAATATAATTTAAATACAGGTATATATATATATATATATCTACTTTTTGCACGAATATTGAAGTAGTAGTAGTAGTAAGGGGCGGCTCGGAGGCCTGGTAATTAGGCCTCTTCATGGGCCTTTTCTGGCAATCTGGCGTACCCGTCACACTCTACTATCAGGTGCACCGCTGACTCCTCTGCCCACCAATATGCTGGGCAGGCGGAGTCGTCCAACACTCTGATGCATGTCAAGTGCTTGCGCAGCCGATTATGCCCTGTCAGCATTCCTACTAACAATCCGATGTCCTTGCGAGTTTTTCCCAGGAGCCATTTAGTTCTGGCTGCGTCTGGTCTACTCACGAACTGTTTGGACTCTCTGCACTCTCGCTCTTTCCTCCAGGACGACTTCATTTGATCGCTCGCCCATTTATTGAGTTCGCTCTGCACCTGTTTTCTTGTGATTCCCAAGAGCGGTTCCGGTCCAATATGTTGGGTTTCGGCACCAGCTCTGGCAAGTTCGTCCGCCTTCTCATTCCCTGGTATTCTCTCGTGGCCCGGGACCCACATCAGTTTCACCCTCTTGTCTTCAGGCAATGTCTGTAGCGCGTTAACGCACTCCTCCACTTGGCTACTGAAAATTTTTGGTGAACTAAGAGCCTTGAGGGCAGCCTGGCTGTCGGAATATATGCAAATGTCCCTCCTGCCATTTCTGACCTCTGGTATGGTTGCCGCCATGATAATGGCGTATACCTCCGCCTCAAAGACCGTAGCGTGCTCGCCAAGCGGGTAGCTTTCTTGAACCTCTAGGTCTTCCGCATACACTCCTGCGCCTGTTGTTGTTTGGACACTCTGTACATGTAGAACAGTTGAATGTCTTTGTGAAGAACACAATTAATTTCCATAATATAGGACTTATTAAAAAAGATGACAAAATGTTTGTTTAATATTTTTTGTTGATTTAATCAATAGAGGTCTACTTTACATTTATAAGGTAAGTAATTTAAATAATTTTCAAAACAAACACAAAAGACAAATTAAAAATCAATGGTTTGCAAATGAGTCAACATAATGATTAGCACAATTATGAGATATTCTGTTAAAAACAAAAAAATAAGAATTGAAGAAGAATTGTTTTCGTGAGGTCCTACTACTTCCCATTTATACGGTAAGTAATTTAAATAATTTTCAAAACAAACACAAAAGACAAATTAAAAATCAATGCTTTGCAAATGAGTTAACATACTGATTAGCACAGTTATGAGATATTCTGATAAAAACAAAAAAATAAGAATTGAAGAAGAATTCTTACAAAATAATATATATGTTTTTCGTGAATGCGTTCCTCTTTGTCTTACAACACTTTCTAGGTTTTTCAAATAAATACTAACAAATAAATAGGATTTTTTTTCTTTGGTAAATTTATAAATTTATTTATTCTAGAAAACTACCTACAAGTGCAACAAAAATGGACCTGAGCTAGCCCCAAAAACTTTGCAATCCGAATAAAAAGAAAGACGCTTTCTTAAGTAATATAAATAGTAGTTTTCATAACTAGTGGCTAAAATAGTGCTTTTTTTACAAGTGGTGGTTTAAATAACGAGCGCAGCGAGGTATTTAAAAACGCGAGTAAAAAAAGCACAGTTTAACCTTGAGTTGTTAACACTATTTTTTTTATTACCTTTATAAAAAAATCCAAGAAAAACAGGAAAATGCTTTTAAAAATCTCGAACGAAGAGCACTTCTCACACCATCTTTACACTATAAATAAAGGAAGCTGGTAAATGAAATACCAATGATTTCCATAGCGATATGCCTTTTTATTCGGTGATGTTCATTGTTGCGACATTTTAATCTTTGACAGTTTGATATTTTGACGATGTTTTTAAATGATTTTTTCGTAAATACTTGGTGAAAACTGGCGGAAATGGCTTAATTTTTAGGCAAGAATAATTAGATTTTTTTAATATTACTATATTCCGCTATTTCTCTTTAATTTTGGGTAAAAAACGGACAAAAATCTTTTTTTGCACACGTGAAGATCAAAAAAAAAGTTTTTACTGTTGTAGAATGCAACCTTGCCGGGGCAACTCATGAACGCCGGTCCAGCGAATATCGGGGGGGGCGTAATTTCTAGAATACGCACCGTCGAAAATTGAGAAAATCGTAGCACTCGACTGTTGGCAGAGGTGGGAAAAAACCCGACCACGGCCAGGGGCGTGTCCCTAGCCCCCTCCCATTTTTTTTTTTTTTAGATATCTCGAAAAGTATAAACGTTACAGGTTTCGGACTTTATGGCGGGTCGTCTACGAAAAATATCGTTTAAAAAAAAGAAAAAAAAAACCCCTCCCCCCACTGCCGATTTTCCGTAAAACGCGCCGATAAGATTCGTTCGTTTCTTGCAGGGTTGAAAAAGGACTAATAAAGTCCGAAACGTACCAAAGAAAAATAAGTGTTTCTTTTTTGCCTATAATCCTATACCCACAAAAACAACAGTAAAAATAACAGTCTAAGGATACAAAATGAACAAAAACAAAAAAGTTTTTTTGAAGAAGTTTTTTTTACATCGGTAACCAAAAAAGCCATGCTTTAGTTATCTGCAGATAGTTACTAAAAATCATGTTTTTGATGAAGGTATAAAAAAAATATTTTAAAAGCGAAAAATGTTTGCATCAAGTCGGGAAGAACTTGAGAATTTTGTATTTATATTTTTCGCACTTTTAAACTTTTAACTTTTATGCACTTTGGTACTTTAAATCCTTCTTTGCAGGGATTTATTACCACTTTAATCCTTAAAAGGGGGGATTGAAAGTACCTTTTAATTTTTGACGGCTTGTTAATAGAGTACCGTAAAGTGCCGTTTGATTATATTTTTCTTAAGTTAGTTTTTTTCTATCCGATCGTGCACAAAATAGTATTTAAACCACGTGACTTGGCAGGCTAGAAACTTTTTGCCTCGGGAAAAAAAGTACCACTTTCCCTAGGTTTATAATGTACTATTTTGTCATAAATATACTCCTATAACACAGTGGCGCACCCAGGAATTGACTTCGGGAGGGGGAGGGGGTAAAAAATGTGACCATAACCAGTCTTCTCGGGGGAGGGGGGGGGGTATAACATATTGTTTTGATTATGTGACAAGGTACTCTGCATGTAAAAAATGTCAAAAAAACCGTATGGTAGCCAATTATAAAGTTTTATTTATCTTTACTTTTCATCCCTTAATTATTATTAATAATTAATTCCATTTCTCTTTTTTACTTTTCATCGCCCCTTTTAGTTTTTATCCCTGTTTAATTTCGGGGTTAAAAATTACACTTTTGTCCCTAAATTAAAAGATAAAAAGTGCGGTTTTCATTCACTTCAATCAGAAAGATTCGCAGACGAATAGGAAAGATTTAAACAAAGATAAGTAGATAGCTTAGAACATTGAACTACTAGAAGGAGTCTGGTTACACTGGTTGTTTGAGTGCAACATCTACAGTGAGGAAAGGGGAGAAAGAAATCTGTGTTGCCAATTTTAATAACAGAATTATGCAACAAAAACCTTATTAAATTTGGATTAAGTTTTGACCCTTATTTATTAATTAATTAATGAGGTTTAAGATATATGTTGAAAAAGCTAATATCCCTATATTTAATACTCAGAACCTATTTAAAACTTTTTTTAACATGTGTTTTCCTTAAACATCTTCTTTTGTAGTCAACGTGGTAACATTGATTTTTTATTGCGGTTTCTCGATTTTTCCTGGAATGTCATTATTGTTTTGAAAGTGAAAGTTTCAGCACTTGTCAATAGTGTTTTTTGATATTTTTGTGAAAAGTTTGTGGCGAAAAATGGTTCCGAAGTGTATTATTATATGTAAATTGAAACAGAAGCCAGGGGACCGCAGTATTTCGTTTCACAGGTACGTTAAATTAAAATATTAACTAAATATTGGGTTAGAATTCGTCATATTTGGTCATTCTTGGTAAACAAAGGCAGGAAATCTGTGTTGACGGCTTGTCATTAATTTCAGTGTAAATAGGGATTTCTATAGCACCTTTTTCGTATTTTTATAGTTGTACATCCTACTTGAATACATTTTTAGGTTTTTTTTTTATAGAAACATAGATTTTTATTACTATATCGGAATATTGAACGGAACTAAAAATTATTGAAGGTATTTGAAATAATATAAAAAACAGGGGAAAACGTATTAGGTTAACATGACAACAATGGGATGAAGATGTTGAACTCAAACACCCTGCCCTAGGTCTGAAAAAAAGCTCCTTCTAGTAGTTCAATGTTCTAAGGTAGATAGTTTCGTAACTTGTTGAATTTATTGGAATTTTGATATTGTTGCTAAGGTATAAGTACTTAAGCCCACTGTGCGAAGTTCAAAAGGTGAACAATTTACACCTAATTGTCTTAATTAATTTCGTCCTACTTGCTACAAGTATATATTTGGGTTTATTGTCAACGATTTTTTCTTTTTTTATAAGCCGTTAATTATTTTTGACCTTGAATTTTTTAAACTAATCAAACCGTTAATTAATTTTCGCCTTTTCTTATCTGTATGGAAGGTGTTTTAATTAAAATTTGTCAAATAACAAATATTTGAATTTTGTAGTGTTACACCCATATACTTAGAAACTTAATATACACGGCATTGCAATGCATCCCAGTGAAAACATCCCAGTGAAAATTTTTGTAAGCAAGATCTAAATCATCTAAATCCAGAAGTCTATAAAAATTTTTGGAATTTCAGCCGTTTAACGCATGCGCGATGCCCTTCACTGCGATGGCCGATGACATATGAATTTCACGTTGACAGTAGTGTTTACTTTTCAAAAACCAAGCAGTTTTCGTTTTTTTACGTAAAAATATTTGTCGCCCAAAATAAAAATGTAATCTTATTGCGTTTTTCATCGCATTTTAATGATCGAAAAATGAATAAGACGAAAGTGCCAAGGGAGACGTTTTCTCTGGATGATACCAAAAATTTTACAGGTATTCGTTTTTCTCTGTACAATGTTTTGTATAAATGCCTGCCATTATCGCAGTACACTATTGGGAAATCAAAATAAGCAAAGCGCCCTCTAACCTAAAGCCCCCAACTATCCTAAAGCCCCCGATACCATGGAAACTGCAGGTGTTTTGTCAACAAGGCCCACAGTAGGCAGAAGGGTATTTTTACGTTTTCTGACAGACAACCATTCGAGGTTATGTTTATCTTTCAAAAATATTTTTTCTAAAACGAATATGAAACCACTCCGCGTGTGCGGTCTCCCGCCGAAAATGGCCTAGCGCTGCACGAGCATTACCCCGAGTTTATCAAAGAACCAAGAGAACTTTACTGGCTCGCTGGAATTACTAGGAATTCGCCTAGAAACATTCCCATAACTTCACATAATTTTGTTTTTATTTTGATTCAATTTTTTTTAAAATTTAAATTATTGCGGCATAAGTTATATGCAAGTTTACTAGTGAAATCTTAGAGGCCTAAGGATATATTTTAGATCCCAACAGCAGTTTCAAAAACACACGGATACTTGAGTATTAACAAAACAGGTCAGTAAAGCTCCATTTAGAGGTTGAAGAGACTCTTGCTAGTCGTTGATGCTCCTGTTTAAAATAGAATATGATTATTTCGTTTAGCGTCAGCAGCCGATTTTTAAATCTGCATGCTTTTTAAGTTAACCTGTTGTCCTTAAATCAGTGGTAACAGCTAGCAGGAGTGTTTCAAATTCAATTATAAATGCACTTGTAAATGCAACCTTAAACACTAAACCCAATTACTTTAATATGTAGTTGGGTAGCGTTTTTTTAGCAAGTAATTCTGCAGTAAATGGTTTTTTTTTATTTTATTATTTTACTCGTTTTTTTTTATGAAACAAATCTTGTAGGTATGTAAGCACTGACTAGGGTCCTTAAAGAGTTAAAATTTATGAGCGCTGGAATTGCTAAAAAGTGCTGGGTTGGTTTGAGTTCAGGATTTGGGTGGTTTAGTTCCCGCTTTAGTTTAAAAAAATGAAAAAAGTTTCATCACTGGTAAATTTGAACTTCCTAGGGGCTCAGGTAAGTGCTAAATAGGTATCTAAAGAAAACTGTTTACTACACTAATACCGTTTAGCCTTAATATATAAAGTGAGCAGCATGAAGTAATACTGTGGCCAGTTTCTCAATAGAAGATTATCAGAAACTTAAAGTAACTCGCGAGCTATAAATCCCAGTTTTCTTGCTGTTTTTAAGCCAATATTTTTTTTAGATTAACCCTGAGGTAATGTAACTTACCCTCACCTTGAAGCCCTGGTTATCCTGGAGTTAATTTTAACCTGATTTTTAAAGATTTTTACTAGGTTATGTTGCTTGAGTTAACACAAACTCGCTTTTGAGAAACCGGCCCTTAGTCTCTCTTTTTTTTTTAATAAAATAGGTTAGTGACCTGAAAATTGGAGAATATTAATCAGGAAAAATTCTTTAAAATATAAATCCTAGTTGCTCATTCATCTTTCAAATAAATTAAATACACAGGATCAAATACTATGTGTGTATGTCATAACTGGTGGTTAGTGAACACTTCTATCAAAGTTGAATCATGCACTGTGAACTTGCTTAGATTTTGAAACTCATAACACAGGAAAATAAAACTGCAGATTAAAAAACTTGATTTACTTTGGCTTGATACTTTTGTCCAAACCTCTGTTTCTGTAACTAAACAATTATTATGCAAAAAATCTTTTAAACAGTTTATAAAAATGTGCCACTCAAGAGAAAATTTTTAAGAAATATTGGCTGTCCTCGCCTAAAGTGCAAAATATAGAAACAAAATTTAGAGATAGAATATTTCTTGTTATTTTTATTATTCTTTTAGGAGCTGTATATAATAACAAAACATATGGAGCGGTGGATATTTAGGCAACTACCTAAAATGAAAAAGAAGAAGATTATAAAGTGCCACCACCCAGAGAAGAATATTAATCTATAAATGAAAAAGTCTACAATTTGTACCCAAACATACAGAGCAGTTGATATTTTGCCAACTAAAATGTATAGCAAAACAAGATGGTTCTATAGAGTCAGCCTCAAACAAAGAATAATAATCTATAAACTCAAAGTAAGTTTTTGCTTCTGATTTCAATTATATTTGGTAAAAGTTCCTTAAATAAACAAAATTTATTATAGTCTAGATCCCATATCAAAAATTAATTTAACTCTTATTGTTTATTGCAAATTTCTGGGACCTATTTCTGGACATATTTTGAGCCTCCCCTCATCTATTCCAATTCCATTAGGAAAAAAAGAAAAACTATACACAAAGAACAAAACAGTGAACAATTTTGAAGGGGGACACTCACAGATACTTTTTGGCTCTGTTGGAAATTTCATAGGGTAATTTTTATCTCTGGAATTTAAAAGGGGAAAGGTCTTTACTATTAATTATGTCAAAATTTCAAAAAGCTAGGATGACTGGTGTTTAAGATATTTGCTTTTAAATTTGGTATGGAATGAAGAAAAGGTTTGAACCTTTTCAGCGGATCAGTTTGACCACCAAAATTTAAAGAATAAAAGTAGGCTTATTTGGATGGTATGTTTGAGAAAACAATCAGAAAAAAATCATGAAATGTTTATTCCCTTTTTTATTATGAAAAATGTAATTTTAAAACCAACGTTTTTTCCTGACTTTTGTGCAAGAAATTGTTTATTTGTCGCTCCTTGACAAATTTAAACTTAATATCTTGCATGTTTGTAAAGCAATTTAAACGATCTTCTAAATAAGATGTCATTCAAGCCACTTTTTTATATAATTTCTCCAAAAAGCCTGTTTATGGAAAAAAATATATTAAAAAGTAATTTCTAGACTACTAAAATTGTATAATGTTTTTCAAGTGTTCACCAAATACTCAAAAACACCTCTGTTGTTTTTGTTGAACATGAATTTGAATTATTTTAAGCATAAATAAAGGTGCCAATGGGCTTTTTTCCATGTTTGAAGGGAGCGCTTGATAATAAAGGTTTTTTGACGGATTTTGGTAGCTAAGGGGGTCTATTTTACAAATCCAAGTGATAAAACTCTGGCTCCTTTGGGAGAACTCCAAAAAATAAAACTCAATATAGGCACCATAAGGGTTCTAAGAACAGATTTAACAGTAACCATTTTTTTAAATAAACACATCAAAAATGGACCATATATAAATCCATTTTTGTCGGAATATATAATTTTTTTGACACCCCAAATATTCCAGATGGCGATGACGGCGACTTAAAAACACAAAATTTTGATGAGAAACTAGATCAAGTACACACATAATATATTAACCTCAGGGTTTTTGGAAACACTGATTCCATTTTTTAGAATAAACATTTTTTGGGAATAATATAATTAAGGTTCCTAGGGACAAAAAGAATCGTAAATGACAAAAAAACTTGTGACCTCAATTAAGAAATTTTTGAATCAATTGAATTCATTTTTGGTGTAAAAAAAAATTTTTAGGGGTAATTTAAGGGGCCTAAGGGTGAGTTTTAGGGGTAAAGTGGTAAAAATAACATACTATTGATAGAAAAACATCACTTTGGAGATTCTAGGGTTAACTAAATTCATTTTGAGGGTTAAACAGTTTTTAGGGGTAATGTAAGGAGCCTGAAAGGGTAACATAAAAAATGATTGGTGTAAAAGATATGTGATATATTGATTTAGGGGTTTTTTGGGTCTTCCAAAATTAATTTTGGTGTTCCAATTATTACAATAGGGATTCAGACGAGGATTTAGAGGTAGTTTTAGGGAAATATATCGATTTGGATATTTTTAAGTCTTCTAAAGTTGTATATATGTTAAGAGGTAATATAAGTTTGAGCTAGGTCCCAAAATTTTGTCCTAAGATCCTTCTATTATCTCCAGAATTTTTTTTTTTATCTAAAGAATGATATCAGTGGATTTTATATATCATATGTCTGTCTCTGTCTCAATTTTATATATCATATGTCTGTATTTGATCTGGTTTCTTCTAAAATGTTTGTGTCCCATCTTAAATATTTTGAGTTTTACAAGGGTATCAGAGTGGCATTAATCGGATTCATAAAATGTATACCTATACCAATTAAAATCAACTAAAAAAACTGAAATTAGTCAACCATGTATGCAAAATGTTTACTTTTAAAACTGCTACTAGAACCCTTAGATACTTCTAAGAATTTTTAAATCACATAAATGGATTAAGGGAACCCAAAAACCCCTGAATTGATGTATCATATGCCTATATTTTGTTTTATTTTTTTTATTAGTTATTTTTAAAAAATGGTCACCACCTTGAATATCTGGATTCAAGTTCCCCAAAATCAGTAAAAAAAATCTGTTATCAAGCTTTATCTTCAATTTTGTTGTTTTCTCTAAAGAAAATATTTTTTCAGTTCATACACTTATACTTTTTTTTTTTTTTTAATTTCAGAACCTAACCACGTGAAGCTTGATATTTGAAACTACAGCTACTAGTTTGCGGTTCCAAAGAAGGAAAAAATAACATGTTATTCTTTTCTTTTTTAAGTTAGATTTAATTTAAATGATTATTAATAAGTATTTTTGAGATAAGTTTTTAAATTAATTTATTTAATTGCATATCTATAGGTGTTTATAATGTTGTGGCCATAATCACCTCAACAAGTTGAGCCATGTGTGCATTTAGTTTTACTTCCAAGAACCAGATGCCCACCGGTGGACACAAATCCTCCGCTGTTTTGTGACCATCGGTAGGCACGCGGTCCTGAGACGTAAAACAGAAATGCCCACATGTGGGCATGGGCAATGTGTTAATAGGAGGGTGTCACATTCTAAACACCAAATACATTTAATTATGTTTTACATTGAAATATTTATTACACTCCATTTCAAATTGCTGCAGACCAGTTTTTTGACACTGACATTGACAGTTCCATTTAGCTTTTGTGTTTAATTATCAGCCGCCATATTGAAATGGGTCCGGAGAATTTGCAATGAGGTGTATATGTAAAAATGTAATTTTTCAGCATATTTTTTAAAATTTTATTATATATATAGTTAATTAAAATTGCTAAAAATATTTCTACGACACAAAAATGCTAAAGTATTCTACCCATATAGTTGTTATTGTTCTGTGAATAACTAAAATGTATAAAAATTGTATTGTTCATTCTGGTAGTTTTCTTGCCTAAATTCCAAAATCTGAAAATAAAAAAAATTAAGAGGTAAACATTTGTATAATTTAGCTACAACGCTTTTTTTAGTACTAGTAAGGAGTGCTTTAATAAATGTTCACTTACAACCAAAACAGAACTCCAAAAAAAAAGAAAGTATTTCTGCAACCCTATCGTTGCCGCAACCTTATCTTATGTACTTTTAACTACATTGGGCATTGGTAATTAGAGTTTTAGTTAAAGGATCTTTTATTAGGAAATTAGATATTTTTGGACCTGTAGGTATCTCTTTCAGAAGCTACACATTTCAAATTTTTACACAATAAATGATTCACTAACAGAAAACACAAGTTAACATAAAAGATAGCAAGAGATGTAACATTACATTTGGTACCTACCTATATGCCAACAAAAATAAATAGGTAGTATTTCTGTGTGTGCAAGCATATTAAATATTAAGTTTTTGGATTTTATTTGAATTATTTATTTTTGAGTTTGCACAAGAAGTAATAATTTTGGGTAAGGGATTTAAATGAGAAAGGCATCAGTAGATAAGGTCAATAACAGAGTTTGTACAGAAAACCTTTAATTGGATTCTCTGATGTCTCCCAGTTTTTCCTAACCATTTGTAAAAAACTTATCATAATTTTTTCAAGATTTTTGTATAAAAGAAAACAGCTGCAAAATTTTATTTTGACAAATTTCATGATTCTAATTTGTTTTTAAATCAATTTTTTCCAGATTTTCCTTGTTTTTGTATATTTTTTTGTGAAATTTCCTGACCTTTTCAAAGAATAAATTTCTCAACTTTTCTCGGTTTTTCAGTTCGATACATACTCTGACTGATTAAAATTGTTACAATAAGAATTTTAATTTTGAATTTTATATATATACCTTGAAGACAAGAAAAGCAGTGTCATTCCATCTTGATAGATTTCTTTCCTACAATAAGGCATGATTTAGGAAATCCCTGACACTGCAGCTAGTTTGCTTATTGCAAGGCTTATTGTATTCCTCATTGCATATTCTTTTCTACTGTTCACATAGGTGTTTTTTTGCCAGGTGGAGCAGCCTTCTTATTAGTATTTTCAGGAACCCTCCCTCCTAGAGAGTTTCCTTAGGCCAGTATGCTTATTCTTGAACACACGTGAGAAGAATTTCGCTCACCTCACCTCTCGGTCCTTTATCTTGGACACCTTAAATTTACAAAAATATTCAGGTCCTAATTTTATTTTCAACTGTTAAAAAGTGCATAGAGGTAGGTATTAAAAACTGGACTTTCTCTAGCTTTACTGTAGAGAAAACTTAGAAATAAGTAAATGAGCCAAAGTGAGCAAAATGTGCCTCACTATTTTTTTGTATAATGTTTTTATTCTTTACCTAATATTTTCATTATAGTCCGTGAGCCCAGGCCTATGAAAATTTATGAATACCTCACCGTTGAGACTTTGTATGTGTTCTTCAAGATGTTCTAAGGGGTATTTTTAGAGACCCCTCCAAACTTAACCCTTAACTGAGCCCTTAAGTTAAGGTCCTTTCAACCGAATTTCTCGGAAATGTTTAAATTAAATAATGTGACCATGTGTTTTAAATACTTATAAAGCAATCCTTGAAATGACAAAATATATTTTTTTGACAAAATGTTTGTCCATTTCTTGTTAAAAAAGTTACAAATTTAAGAATATATATGTTTAAAATGTCACCTGAGTGGACATAAAAAATAAATATTATGCAAAGTCTGGGAAGGTCTTAACAGTTTAAGTTATGGGCTGTAGGACTATTAATTTGTATGGTACCTAATTCCACATATGTCAGTGGTAGTCAACTGAGTAGTCCACCCTTCAAAAAGGAAAAACATACTTATTATATATAGGTACCTACATAAAATAACTTGTTTTGCAGAGGAATAAAGGCGTATTTAGAGTTCTGTAAGGCAAGTGGTATGAGGTAAGATGCAAGGAAAATAAACAATAACAAATGCATGCTGCTCTTACTGCATACCGCTTGTGGCTTACGGAACACTTACTTTGTTTATATAGGCCTCTTAAAGCGCTTTTATATAAGGATGGTTTGAAAATGATGTTATATAAACACCACTAAAACCGATTTAAGCACTAAATCGATTTTATTTGGAAGCAGTTTATCACTCAAAAGCCCATTCAACACCATTCTCAACTAAAAGGTCAGTTAAATCCTACTGCCTCAGTGCCCTTTAGCCTACTGTAACTGCCATTTTTATAACCAAATTGACAAGTGAAACATAGATTTTCTGTCAGTTTGGTGTCAATATGGCATTAATCAAAGGCCAAAGGATACTAAAATAAAAATAAGTTAACTGGTTGTTTTAGTTAAGAACAGTGTTGGCCCATTTTAGGGTCGTTATAAAAACTTTAGTGCATTTCTTCTAACCTAAAGAAAATACTAAACCCTAGTCTTTCAAAAAATCTGTTGTTAATTAATTAATTTATTAATTATGTTGTTTTATTTGTTTTTTCTTTAAACTTTATTTGTTTTTTCTTTAAAATTTAAATGAAGGACATAGCCCTCGAAGAAAGCGATTCTATTTAAAACCATCCATATATAAAAGCGCTTTTAGGTGCATATAAACCTAGTAACTGAGGACAGCAGCATATGCTTGCTATAGTTATGGAACTCTGAATACACCTTAAAAGAATCTAAAAGGAAGAAATTTCCTTAAACTAAAAATGAGTACCTAACAATGTTGCCTAGTCACTTGTAGTTATTTCAAGGGGTAATTATGCAGTATACGGTTTTCTGCCATTTTTGATTTTTTATGAAAAATTCTTTATGGGGGCACCTACTAGGGTTCCTAGGACCCCAAATCCGCCTGCGCCCGTTGGTTTTTTTTGTTTTTTTTTAATTTTTTTTCACCAAAACAACCCAATCCAACACAGTCCAACCCAAACTAATTCAACCCAACCCAAAACAATGAAAAAAACACATTACAACCCCCCTCCAGGCACCCTTTTTTCTCTTAAAAAAAAATCGGGCGCAGCCGGATTTGGGGCCCTAGGGACCCTAGTAGGTGCCCCCATAAAGAATTTTTCATAAAAAATAAAAAATGGCAGAAAACCGTATAGTGCATAATTACCTTCCAAAGAAAAACCAAAGGAAACAATACTTATTCAAAAAATGTATAGTCAACCCGAGGTCTTACCTTAAGAATTTGCTTCCTTTTATTTTTTCTTGATCCATTGCATATTTTCGGAGTCTTTAAGCACACCAAGAGGCAAATAATGTACTACATTAGCAAAAACCGAGGCACAAATAGAAAAACTTATTGTTGTTGTCTGAAAAATAAACACGCAGTCACATGGACCTAAAGGTTTATTTGCGCGGTGGTACCGTACAGCGGCGGTAATGATGATGCAAGGCAAGTTCGGGCTACAGCAACGCATCATGAGTTAAACAGAAGCGAAAGTAAAAAAAAACTTATGTGCTTTAGCAGCGCGGAATGCGAAATCAAAATAAGTAAACTATCCCCAAATTTTTGACCCGGTGCAAAAAAAGCTCTGGTGTCCCACTGTGGACAAAAATAAATAAACTCTCCGCGTTGCCATGGAAAACAAATGCAATGACGTAAAGTTTTGCAAAAAAATCAGGTCGCCACGGTTAAATTGATTTCCCAATAGTGTGTGTGCTGTGAGTAAAATGAAAAACCGAAAAAATACACCACTTTCGGAATCAGAAATCAAAACAAACAAAAAAGGCGTCAGGAATAACATCAGTCCAACGCACTTGCGCAAAACGGCCGTATATATTTATTTTCATGGCCTACTGGACCGTGATATGTTGCTAACAAAGTTGACACTTCCAGGGCTTGTATATTGAGTATATGGTTACACCAGACCTATTGATGAGCTGAAAATCGCGTTTGAAGTTCAATGTTATTCAAAAAGTTTGATTTTTACTCCAAAGGTGGGGGTCGAGCTGACCATGATTTGTGCTTGACCTACTTACTTTTCTGATATGCATATGAAATGCAATAATGAAATCGTTGGAATTTTGATGTCTTATCCTGTGTGTCCTGTCACCCTTAGGGGTTACCCCCTTAATTAAAATATTAAACTTCCTTCTTTCACCCCGGTATATACAGAGCGCTTCAGGCTGCTGCGAACATAGGCCGGAAGAAGTCAAATTTGTACACGCAGGGACACCGCACATCTATCAGTGGAGCAACCAACACTCAGGCTTGCGACCACCGTTCGCGGCTTGCGTTTAGTACGCCTCTCACCACGGTTCAATGTGAAGTGTAGTCCATGAAACCGGAATTTGGTCAATAAATACGCAAATTTTGATAACGTAATTTTCTTGTTTTTTGTCACTGATAAATTAGAGCGTTTTATTTTCAACTGCTCAGATTTATCACTAACAACGTGTTACAATGAAAATAATAAGGAGAAACAAAATAAAAGCAAGTTTTCAAAATAAAATAATTAGAACAAATGTTCGAAAAGTCCTACTTGCTCGGCTAGACAATATTCGAGCCTATTATAAAAACCCCTTCTAACGTTTCCAAGCATGTTAGGGGTGATAGTTTGAAACGCTTCTTCAATTTTAATCCGAAGTTCTTCCAAACTATTAGCCCTTTCATGCCCGTAAACTTTATTTTTGATATAACTTCACAGATAGAAGTCATTAGGAGCAAGATCGGGTGATCGAGCTGGCCATAAAATAGTTCCCCGTGTACTTATAACCCGATTAGGAAATACATTATCAAGATATTCCCTAACAAGGCCAACATTGTGAGGGGGACAACCATCTTGTTGAAACCATGTTTCACCAAATCCCACATCTAACAACTGCCTGGCAGCTGGAATAATATGCTGCTGCAGTAGATCCAAGTATCTAGGACCATTCAAATTGCTGTCAATAAAAAATGGCTCAATTACGAGTTCCCCTACAATACCCCCCAAACATTTAGTTTTTGGGGATACTGTGTTTTTACGTCAAAATACAAATACAATAAAACACGTTAATATTTTTCACTTGTGAACCTGCCGCTACACTGGCTAGGATACCTGCACATATGATCTACACTAATTACATCACAACTGGAAATGAAGCTAGCAATCGCCAGCCAGGCCAAAGCAACTCGCAAGCCCGAATATGTGCAAAACTCGACATTCGGCAAGTACCGCCTATAATCTACTAGACGACGACGGCGGAAAAAATAAACCATGATCATGAGTTAGAACAATTCAGGCCCTGAAGTTAATACATGAAACTGGGCTGGGGCAATCCCATGCCTGAATTGTGGTAGCCCATCACTTGCTGAGTTCTCCCAGCTAAATTGAAATGGTTTGGGACAATCATCATGCTATAGTGCTATAGTAACGTACGGTGTGAGTTCTGGTAGCCCCAAATTTTCAACCCACGGTCGTCGGTTGGCCCAGTTTTCTCAGTGCATTTTCCTTTTGATCCACTGGCGCGCACTAAGTATATCTCTGTAGTTTTGTAGCGAAAAAACTGATATCATTATGCTCATTTTGTTTAAATAATGGAATTCTGAGAATGAACAAACAAGTTTTTGTACGTATTGTTTTTCTCTACAAAATGCTTTTTTACTTTTTTTTTCTAATGCAGAATTAACAGAAGTTATAGCAAAACAGATATTTAACCCTTTAATTCAAGATGTTGCCGAAGTTAAGGGGATGAGAATGGTGGAAATCTATAGTTAAGCTTTCCCAGTGGTACTCTACACCCACAAAAAATCGCTTTTAGTTCCCAGAAAAGCATTGTGAAAAGTACAATTTGTCTGGACTAAGATGAAAGGCAAGAGCTATAGAAGAGCAACAAAGACAACCGGCGACTACCTCAGAATAATAATAATAGACACTTAAAGTAAATATTTCAACGCATCCGTATCGGTATACGTAACGCGTTCGAAACAAAGTCAAAATACGCTACATTTTTGACTGGTTTATGCGATGTTTCGAACGATGCCCGCTTTTTTGAAGGGTGCGATGACAGGACTGCTGATTGAAATCATTGCGTACGTTCGTGGGTCCCTAACGATACGTACATCCTTCCGTACGCAACGAGATTTTGTCATCACACCCGTCAAAGAAGCAGATGCGTTGAAATATTTACTTTAAGTGTCTAATATCCAAAACGTAACCGGGTAGCCGTAGCAGGAAAGAGGGGTGTTTAGGGGGTGTGGCAGGCAAATGGATAATCCCACACTACGAGACACGTCGCGTCTGGTGTTCATAAAGCATTTTCATCCAACGGAAAAGTGTTTAAATTTAAAATTTTAAACACTTATTTCCGTTGGATGGAAATCATGCTTTGTGTACGCCAGTTTGATAGAAAACATTTAGTTTAAGCGAGGAAAGTTTTGGCTAAATACACTTACAGATTTTTTGTCTAAATTACTTGACTGGTTTTCAGTTTGTGCAAAGGCAGATGACTGAACGTGGATGAGAAAAAGTAAAAATTAATAAGTTATTATTAATCCATAAAAAATAGTAAAAAAAGACTAATTAAAATTAAAAAAAAGGTAATACTTCGTTTATTACCTTATAATTATATTTTTTTAAATTGGGTTTTCCGTAGATTTTAATTATTTTAAATGATGCCTATGAGGTTCTACTTATAACAGCAGAGAGCATATTATGAATCTAAATAGAGAATGACACGTAATGATAATATTCGACCAGCAAGACATGCGATTACAGCGAGTTTTTGATTATTAGCTGAATGCGCCACGATGGACCTGTGTAATATTTATTTAAAATTAAAACGCCAAAACAATCTCTTGCGTTATAATGCAATTTTATATGAACTTGTTGCTAAGCTAAAAATATATACAAGCTACCAGTGACATATATATAAAATACAAAAGTGAGATTAGAAATCACTGTAATCTGTATTTAGTAGCCAGTGGCGTAGCCAGAAATTGACTGGGGGGGGGAACTAAAGGGAGGGGCGGTTTAATAGGTGTTTAGTTAATGTATACAAAACAAAAATACTTATTTTTAAAAGAAAATCTCATATAGTCTTATTTGGAGATTTTTTTCAAAATTAACCCTTAGGCAGGCAAAACTAAAATGTGTTTTTTTTTAACGCGTTTCAAATGTCGCTGACAAAAATATTGCTTAAAATTAAACAAAATTGTAAACTTATTTAATATTGGTATAGCGCCGCAGGCAAAAATTTTGACAAAAAAAAAAAAATTTTAATCTCTTTAAAAAGTAGATTGTGTTAGAAGAAGGTGTGGGTTGCGATGACATTTGATTGGGGGGGGGGGATAAAATCCATTTTCCCAATTAATATTAAAAGCGATTCCCAAGTTACCCGAAACTTTCAAATTTTATTTATGGTTTGTAAGAATTAGAAATACAAAATGTTTTGTAAAATTTCCCAACTGAATTTAACTTTCATATTTCCCAACTTCAAGGAACTGAAAGCAACAGTGGAGGGAGGACGCTCTCTTTCCATCTAGATCATGATTAATTTATTGTAGATTGGGTTAAACCTTCTGGGGGGGGGTTAACCCATAAACCCCCTCCTCCTGGCTACGCCACTGTAGTAGCTTGTATTTTTAATTGTGCCTCCAACTTAAGGGATTGGGTGCTGGCAGAGAGTTTTTATTGTATTTATTTTTGAAGTCGTTGATACTTGTAATAATTTAGGAAAAAGCAGAGAGCATATAATGTATTTTTTTTTATTTGACCGCCGAAAACGAAAACTAGCAAAAAAGTACTGTTTAGTTTAAAATAAAAGAAAAAACTGTCGCCGCAAGGCAACATTTTTGTCGAAATTAGTACATGTGATCATAAAAATTTGACAAGTCGTCTATAAAGAGGGGGTCGATCGCCACCTGTCACTGAACTTGCACGGGTCTGTGTCAGTGGCGGCTCGTCAGATGAGGCAAGTGAGGCGGCGCCTCACCAACATTTTTGGAAAAACTGGTATATTTATTTTTTGCGAGATTTTTTGTGTTTAATTTTTGTAGATGAAAAAAGCCCTTCATGACATTTTTTAAATTTTAATATTAGGGTGCTATTTCTTTTATGTCATTCATTTCTTATTCCGCCTTGCTTTGTTTTGTATGTTCCATCAAAGATGGATGAAGCACTCATTCCGGTCGCCTCGCTTCCCCACTCTGCAATGGTTTTGCTTTGGTCTTCTATCTTTTATCAACGCTGTCCGAGAGCCTGCCGAGAGCGCACGGTGGCTGGGTGAGCCGAGAATGAATTCTCATCTTGTGTGCCGCATCAAGCCTCGCTGGCTGCATTAAAATTTTGCAAATTAAAAAACGCAAAATCCCGTTTTTGGTATTGCAATTATAAAATCAACAAATCGTACATTTAAAAACCCTATTGAGACGACTTTTACTTTTTCTAAATTACATGACAACATGAGGCGACGAAAAGATCCGCTTCACCCATGCCTTGACCACTTAGCCTATAATACGCGCATCACGCTTGTAGGTGATTATATATATGCAAACATTTTGATTTTGTCACAAGCAAAAAAATTGTGGAATGAGGGGATAACTAGTGTTTAAAGTTATTAAAGCAGGATCATTTTTTCGTCTTCGGGCGTTAAAATACAAAAAAAATCAATGTTATTTGAAATGTTGTGGAATAATGTCATTCTATATAAAAATATAATTTTTTTTATATCAAGGTAAAAACGCATAAAATAGTAGATTGAAGAATAGTTTTTCTTTATCTTAAGTTTTAGATTTTAAATTTGACCAATAATATTCTCATTTATGGTGTTTATTTTTTAAAACTTTTTGACCTTTTTGGCCTCATCAGTGTTATAAGTCACGAGACGCCACTGGTCTGTGTCTACATTGTAACGCGGGCGATCGATATTATGGATAGTTCCCAATGCGGAACACGTCGAATAGAATACGCGTGTGCCGCCACTGCTTTCGATCGCTAAAAATAAGCAACATCGAAAGCGAAAGTGGCGCACCAAGTTTCCAAGTCAAGAACTATAAAAACGATAGCTGCGCCACGTGGTTTTCAAATCAGTTGAGCGGGTATGGTTTACAAATACAAATTTACTATCTAAAGTGTGGTATGCTGCTTAAGTAATTCCTCTTACAAACAAATTTAGTCAAAAGTCCTAACGACAGGAAACTATATTTGGCAGGGATTTTTTTTATAGAATTAAAAGAGAGCAATTAGAATTAACTTTAAAAAAAGGAGGATTAAATCTTATTAATGTAGAAAATAAAGCCTTGTCACTGTTTCTGAAAACTCGGTTTTTATCCTGGTCAAATTTTGACAAGAAATTTTGCTACAAATCTAATTGCAGCACCATAAAAATTAATGCAATCAAAAAAATACACAACAAAATGACAGAATTTGACTTTTTGATAAAAATATAACCAGAAATAGAAAATAAATATCCTCAAAAAAATGTGAAAAATATTTGGAAGCTGTTGTCTAATCAAAAGATTCCCACTAAATGGAAAGCTGCAGTATATAGGGTGCTAAATGAAAAAATCACGGTTGGGGAAAAAATGTTTCGACATGGCATATCAGAAAACGATCACTGTGCATCTTGCAAAATACAAGATTCTTTGTTCTATCGATTAACAACTTGTGGTCTTAACAAAACAATCTGGGAATATATTAAAAATATTTTATTGAAAAAAATTTGTTTGATCAAAGGCGGCAAAATATCAGGGATAGAAATACTTGGCTATTTTATTGTTCACCTTTAGTGTATAACAACATTGAATTAAAAAACAAAAATTTGGAAGAATTTAAAAACATACTTAGAAAAGTGAGGTATGACAAAATTAGAAGTGGGGAAATAAACATTTTCAAATAAAATATTTAGTTTTTAATATGAAACAATTTCTCGCTGTGATACTACATATAATTAAATATAATTATCTACATTTGAATTTAGCGTAGTTTAATAAATAATATACTATGTATTATAAATAGTATTAAGGCTATAGTTTCTCCCCAGATTTTAAGTAAAAAAAAGTACAACTGGCAACGCTTTGTTCTTTAATTTTTTAATCTTTTGCCAGAGTGCACAGGGAAAACTAAACATCAGAATTAGTTGAAATTTTGCAGGATATCTGAAGGATTTTTCAAAATTCCCAATTATTTTTTCTTCAAAATAAAATCTCTAGTGCTGTCATCTATACCAAAAGCCTCAAAATAATTGCGGTTTAGAACAAACCCGATTTACAAAAAAAAATAGAGAAATACTCACAATTTCCTCTGGAATACATTTTTCCTTTTTATATTTCCTTGCTTTAGCGAAAATAAAAAAAACTTAGTTTCCTTGACTGTGCACTCCGGAAAAGAAAATCACAAGCAGTGCAACTGTTGGCCGATAGATCGCAGAATTTATACGATTCCATGGTAACTGCAGGTGTTTTGTCAACAAACTTTAAATCGGGCCGCAGTGGGACAGAAGAGTATTTTTACGTTTTCTGACAGAAAACCATTCGAGTTTATGTTTACCTTTCAAAAATGTGTTTTTAAAAACATTGTTCTAAAAAAAATATGAAACCACTCTGCGTGTGCGGTCGCCCGCAGCTGCGCGGGCATTACCGCGAGTCTATCAAAGAACCAAGAGAACTTTACTGGCTCGCTGGGATTACTAGGAATTCGCATAAAAACATTCGGCTCCCATAACCCCACATAATTTTGTTTTTATTTTGATTCAAACATTTTTTTTTAAATTTAAATTATTGCGGCATAGTTATGTGCAAGTGTACTAGTGAAATCTTGAAGTGCAAAGGATAGATTTCAGAACCTCAGTTTCAAAAACACACGGATACTTGAGTACTAACAAAACAGGTCAGTAAAGCTCCATAACTCAAAATAAGTAAACTAACCCCAAATTTTTGACCCGGTTCTAAAAAATCTCTGGTGTCCCACTGTGGATAAACATAAATAAAGTCTCCGCTTTGCCATGGAAAACAAATTCAAAATCAGGTCGACATAGTTAAATTGATTTCCCCTACAGTGTTGCTAAAAACAATTCCCCAGATTGTAACTACGACTTTAAGTTTTAAATAAAGTTTTATTAAAAAAATATGTAATTGGGGTATTACTTAAGAGCAGAGATTCTTTTTTTTCTGTCAGTGACCTTAGCTCAGGAAATGTCGAAATAACGTTTTCATATTTTTTAGTGTCAAATAAACATCAGAATTGGCTGAACTTTGAATGGAAGGCAAATTTTGTGAAAACTAAAACACGGCTCGGAGCACTTTTTTGATTTTCTGCCAAATAAGCTAAAATTTCTTTCTAAGGTCACCGATTCAAATGTTTGAATATTTCTAATTGGTGACCTTGGAAAGAAATTTAGTATATTCGGTAAAATATCAAAAAAAGTGCTCCGACTCGTGTATTAGAAATTTTAGTTTATTCGGCAGAAAATCAAAAAAAGTGCTCCGAGCCGTGTCTTAGTTTTTACAAAATGTGCCTTTCGTTCAAAGTTCAGCCAATTCTGATGTTTATTTGACTCCAAAAAGTATGGATATCACATGACCCGTTTTGATTGTCACTTCGGCATTTCCTGAGCTAAGGTCACTGGTAAAAAAAGTTAAAAAATTAAAAAAAACATAGAGTACCTTTAATAAATTTCTAGCCAACTTTTTTTTAGAAACTCATTTTTCACTATACATAATTATTTAAGCATCTTTTTATCGACGGCTTTTGATAATTATGATGTTTTTTCCGTTTTTACTAATTATATGTATTTTATATCAACAACATGGGTTGTTTTAGAATCTGGTATTTAGTGGCATTTAATAAATAATATATTTATTTGGTTTTGGAAAAACCACAAACATTTAAGCTATAAACATCACTATATACAGTGGCGGTCCCAGCCATTTGAAAAGGGGGGGGCGGTTTTGATTCGAAAAAAAACTAGAATAAAAAGCAGCATAGCATAGCATAGATTATATGAGGAACATATCAATATATGCAAACAAAACTTAGTAACTACAAGCGCGGATTTGGCCTCAAATCTAGGGGGGGGTTACTCAGACTTTAAGTTGTTTATTACATGCATTTTTTATTTAAAAATATGTTAAATGCATCGACGAAACTTGCACTGAAAAATGCATTTTTTGATTTAAAATTAAACTAAAATTGAAAAAATATCAATGGTTTCAAAGCGCAGTAGGCGAAAATTTTTAAGAAAGTGGCACTACAAAGGTGAGGGGGAGGGTTAATTACCCTTCTACCCTCCTGAAATCCGCGCTAGAGTAACTACGTATAATTTTTTCAGTTATAAAAAACATAGATAACAAACAAACCACAAACAAAACCTAATAGCTAAATACTTTTTTTTTGAGATCTGAAAAGCTTTTTAAGTTGAAACATACCTTTTACATTTCATATCTCAAATATAAGATGCCTATCTCAAAAAAAACTTCGTTTACAGTTTTTTTGGGCAAACCGGTCAATGACTCGCTCAAGGTCAATTTCAATATGTTTGTTGATATGCAGCAACGCTAAGCCCGTCAGACCATAGTGTTTTGTAAGTACTTATATTTTCAATCTTCTGAGGCAGGAGAATCTTCTTTCTGGCGAAGCGTTACTTACTGACAAACATTCAAGAATGTTTTTATCAACGAAAAAATATCGCCACACTTGTTCATTTCCTCGAAAACGTTATCATATGTGTTTAGATTTAAGCTTTTGCCTACTTCTGACCAATACTGTTTCCAAATACTGACTTCTCCCAATAAAAGTTCAAGAATTTGTGTTTTGTATTAATCAAACAGTTTATAGTATTTGGAAACGACATTAGTTAATTTTTCCTTGATTTTGGTTTCAGTTGTATAAAACTTGGTATGAATATGTTCAGGTCAAAAATACTTAGAGTCTCGTTATTGAACTTTGATTTTATGTCCGAAATGATTTTGTCTAAAACTTGTTTATAAATGGAAACTCTATAATACGTGTTTCTAATATCGTGGTTTTCGTCTGTTTCAAACTGTCCCAAAATACTGTGGAGGGATTCTAGAATGTCTTTAAAGGAACGTTCTGCAATTTATCGTTTTTTCTCCAAAGACTTCAGGGTTACCACCAGCATCTTTGTTGTCTACTTTTTTCTGGAGCAAAAGGGGGGGGGGGCGATCGCCCTCCCCTGGGAACGCCGCTGCTATATATCGTGGTTGGCATCCGGTGCAAACATCAAAATTTGACGTCCCCCTCCTCCGTTTACACAAATCAACGAAAAGGTAAACAAACAATCTGATTATCCCCTCCCCCTGAAGGAATTTGGGGGCAGGGTCGCCCTTGGTGCCAACCTAACAACGTCACAAAAGATCTGTTCTGTTATTTGTACACTATAGGAACAAAGAAAAAACAAATTAATTTTTAAAGGCGGTGTTTAGAAGAAAAATATGAGTTAAGAGTTGGATTTAAAAAAAAATGGAACTTTGAACAAAAACAGGGGTCAAGAACCGCTAGAGCTTAAAAAGTAAAGTAAAACAAAATGTCTAGTTTGAAGATAGTTCCCACCACATATGAATTGTTTTTTTTTGTCTTCTTTTTACTGATAAGCTGGAGTACATGCTTTAAGACGCTATTATTTGCTATGTTTTCATGGGTATTGAGTTCGTTTTCAAAACTCATTCTATCTTTTTCTTTTATATAGCGTGTTCTTGGTCTTGATAAAGAACACGCTATATAAAAGAAAAAGATACAATGAGTTTTGAAAACGAACTCAATACCCATGAAAACATAGCAATTATAAGTTTCTATTAGTTGGTAAAACTGGGCGAATACAAGTTCTTATAGGTATACAAAATAAATATTTTAATGGTGCTACATCTGGGTCTTTTGGACCCAAAGAAACTGGTCAGAAGCTATTTTAGGCACAGACCGGTTTCAAAATACGACCTTAACTCCTATTACCTTTTGATTCTAAAAATTTTAAATTAATTTGTCAAAGAACATAAATGCATCGTGGGTCCACACATCGGCAATTTTCGCAAAATTTGAGGATTAATAAGAGCAATACTCGCCAAACATACACTTAATAACTATTATTGCTTTATAGTTCTCTTTGACCTACTATTAGTGGGGTCGGATAGCTTTAAAAATCATCAAAATATTTCTTTGCTACTAATCTAAAATGACAGTTTGGGTTTTAGAACAACAAAAATAACAGTTTGGGTTTTAGGACAACTGTCATTTTAGATTAGCTCTGATGATGGCCTAAGACAATACCTTCTCCACATAGGCCAATCAACTCCTACCGTTTTAGTGTCCTTTTCTCGACCTTCGCCGCCATATTGACAAAAAACTAAAGGATTTTCTGTCACTTTTGAGTGAAAATGGCGGCGAAGGTGGATTAAAGGACACTAAACCGCTAGGAGTTGATCGGCCTGTATGGAGAGGGTACTGCCCAAGGCCGAAAGCGTGCTAAGCTATTTACAATGAACAATTACACTGAGTATTTACGTAAATCTAAAGTCAAAAAATTTACATAAAAAAAGTTTTTATAAAATTTATGTAATATTTACATAACATAACTTATGCTCCTTTAATTACATTATATTTACGTAATAAGAAGAGCACTTTGTGCATGGCGTTATCCAGAACATGGAAGTTACTTTTTACCTTGTTGTGACATTAGAAGTATATAAATATTACAGTGGCGCACCGACGGGGGGGGAGGTTTTGGGGTTAACCCCCAACCCCCTATTATAAAATTTACCCCAATGTTACCTTTCGATTCACTTTCTTGTACTTATAGTTAATCGATATCTGCCGTTTCCAAAAATTTTTGTTGCCTTGTATTATTTACGTTATTTTAATTACATATTATTTACATCAAAACTAGGGAACTTTTTGCATGGCGTTATACATACCGTTATTTTTTACCTTCTTTCTGAAAACTATTAATATTTACAAGTTTATATATCTCAGTATTTGTGTTTGGTGGGGCAAAAAATGTATAAAAAAGAAATTGTATGAGGGTTTTGGGGTAGCCCCCACCCACTTTTGAAAGACCTTTTAAATAATCAAAAACGTTATTTGGGAAAATTAGGTTGCAAACGTTTTTTTTTATTAGCATATTAGAAAAGGCGGACTAAAGAAGACGGGGACAATTAGACGAAGTGGAATCTAGTTATAGATTTATTGTATTAAGGTTGTAATACCACCACTAAATTTTCAGACCTAAAAACACGAATTTGCACATAAAATAAAAATAATAAAAAAATTGACATCCTAAAAAAAATGTTTACAAAATAAATATATTGCCTAAGTATATAAAATAAAATTAAAATGGGTTTTTTTAAAAAAAATGTATTTTGTAACACGTCATTACTGGTGGTGAGGGGTCCCAAACTTTGGGGTCCGGGGCGTTTTTTGATGCTTGGTATATGTAGTATCTATATCCGAAAAATTAATTTCGCGGCCTCTGCAATATTTTATGCTATCCGACCCCACTATATTGCCTGCCTGCTAAGTGGTTAATTTAATAAAGTATACCGAGTGGGCCATAAAAAACCGGACAAAATGTTTTCCGTTATAACTTTTGAACCATACCACCGATTTTAATGCAACATACTGCTCTTTGCAGGGAATTGAGCAAAACTTTGAGTAATAATATTTTTTTGCCCGCCATCTTAAAATCTAAGATGGCGGAAAGAAACAAAATTTACCCTTCAAAGAGTCACGTTTATTCTCATGTTAAGGAAGATTTTTGGATTTTTTTATGAATTCGTAAAAAAAGCTCTGGTTCTGCCACGCAGAACGAGGTGCGAATCATTAAAAACGGTTAAGTGGTTCCAAAAAAAATAAAAAAATTTCAAGCAGTGTTTTACGGATTACGCGATTGCCGTCTCAATTCTGTCTGCATACATTTTTTCATAAATTCATTTTTACTAAACCGATCTTGATGAAATAAAAAGCTTCATGGCGAAAATCGATTGTTCTTTAACTACTGCTATTGAAATTTGTCGCCATCTTTTAAATATTTTTTCTAAATTTGTACAAAAGTTCTGCTTTCGCCACGCACAGCGAGGTATAAACCATCAAAATCGGTTTGGTGGTTCTCCAAAAATTAATTTTTGTTTCCATCACTGTTTTCCAGATTATACGATTGCCTTTTTAAATTGATACTCAACCGATTTCGAACTTACTCGCAACAACAAAAAAGAGCGGCGAGAAATCGATTCTTACCATGATGTTTTTTATTTAACAGTAATAATGAGTTTATGAGGTAACAATGGTTAAAACAAAAATTAATTTTTTGAGAACCACTAAACCGATTTTAATAATAATAATAAACTAGCTTTTTTGAAGAGATACATTTAATTGTGTCCGCCATCTTGGATTTCAAAATGGCGACAAATGTCGACAGTGAACTTTTAAGAGTTTTTGATCTTCGCCATGATGCTTATTTTATTGAAATCGGTTGAGTATCAATTTGAGAAGGCAATAACCTGGAAAACAGTAATGGAAACAAAAATTAATTTTTGGAGAACCACCAAACCGATTTTGATGATTTATACCTCGCTGTGCGTGGTGAAAGCAGAACTTTTGTACAAATTTAAAAAAAAATATTTAAAAGTTTACAGAACATATAAATAAACGAGCCTCTTTAAAGGGACAAGTTTGATTTTGTCCGTCATCTTGGATTTCAAGATGGCGACAAATTTCAATAGTAGTAGTTAAAGAACAAACGATTTTCGCCATGAGACTTTTTATTTCATCAAAATCGGTTTAGTAATAATGAATTTATGAGAAAATGTATACAGACAAAATTGAGATGGCAATCGCATAATCCGTAAAACACTGATTGAATTTTTTTTAACTTTTATATTTTTTTTCTCAAAAAAGTAATATTTTGTTCAAAATTTCAAAAAAGGATTTCATGGAATCCAGTTTTGAGCTTACGGAATGGTCCCTCACAATTATCACAAGATGAATTTTGGTGGCATTTTCATGTGTCCAACAGTCCATTCAGGCACACCGTGTACGGACGGTTTAAAATTTTTGTCTTATAAACACCTCTAAAAACGTTTTAAGCGCTAAATCGATTTTATTTTAAAGCGATTTAAGAAAGCGATGCAAGATTTTTCAAAAGCTAAAAAAATAACTGGTTTTAAAGAAGAATCGTTGACTTGTTTTATTTGTTTTTTTTTTAAACTAACATTTAATGAAGGACATACATATAAACCCTTGGAGAAAGCGATTTTATTTAAAACCGTTATGTAAATTCGCTTTTAGGTGCGTATAAACGTAGTAATTCACCGATTCCTCTGGAACTGTACATAAAATATTGTAACAGGTATACTTATTGGTATAAAGATTTTACTTACCCTTTGCCCACCCTGTAACCACATTTCCCAAATACGCCACTCTATAGACAGGATCTGGTCTGGAAATTGTGGCACTGGCAAACTTTTTGAGTCTCATTCTGTTTAGTAAGTATTTAAACATTTTTCGGCCTCGTTCTTTTTGGGTGTGCTTACAAGGCATTTCGCTGTTAAGGGCTTCTATCGAAGGGACCTTCAAAGAAGAAAATAATTAAATTGTAACCAATCAACAGTACAAGCTATACAAAGGGGGTAGAGCGAGAGGGCAATTTGTTACCTCGAGAACCTTGTAAGTACACAGAGAAAAATGTGTAGCCATTAGGGCAAAAAATAGCTACAATAGCAAATCTATTAAAATAGGCCTCTGAAAAAAAATTGATATTATTGCAAAAATTTACTTTTCTGGAATAGGAAGAAAACAAGTCAGGGTCATTTTAGCAAAGTAAATTTTTGAGTTTTTTTTTTAGAGGCCTATTTAATGTAGATGTGTTTGCTCTTGTATCAATTTTTTTTCAGATTTGAAATGAGCTTCTCAAGATCATTAAAACTAAAAGAAAAGTTGCAGTAATTATTATATTTTTCCTGTCTTAGCAAAAATGCTTTTTGGTTTTGGTAAAGAGTTCTGTTGTTTTAACAATTTTTTTGGGAGGTTTTAATCAAAAATCAAGACTTTTTTAGCTAGCCTAGCATTGCTATGTTAATAAAGTATTTATCCATTTTGCAAAGACTTTTTGCAACTCTAGAAAACTATTTGTTATTTTAGCAAACGAATTTGCTGGTTTTGTAAAAACTTTTTTGCTATTTAGGCACATTTTTGTGCATTGAAAAAAAAATTGGTTGTCACCCCTAAAACTATATAGATATTATGCACATTTTACATAGAAAAACTTGTTTAATAATTTTTAGATTTATAACCAAATAAAATTAGCTTAATTGATCAAAAATTAACCTAAATAAATTAAATTGTCATCATTATTCGCTGAAAAAATTTGGTTTGTGTCATTATATCAACCAACCAAACAAAAGGTTAACAGTCTGGTTTGATAATTACCTATATACAAACTACTAAAAAGGCAGATCTTATAAATTTTTAATGTATAGGTTTTAGTTTTTGTGTTTGTTTTTAGTGAATAAAAGACACGTAGATTTACTATTAACAACCCGGAAAATGGAAAAATAATCAAATTATCATTAAATATGCGGTTAAATTTTTTATGCAATTTTCTTTATTTAGTCACCGATCCAAGTTTGGAAAATCCCACAAAACATTTTAAATAATTTCCAGGTTTTATTTATTTTTCATTCATTTGTTATGGATTACAAATACGAAGGGACAATAATACAACACAAATTAGTGAGTCGCTTTTAATTACTATTAGAAATGTGATTGGCCAAATAGGCGAAAAAGACCTTTGGAAAAACTGTTTAAACCATGTTATTGAAAAGGAAATCAATATCATGTTCCACCACCGATTAACCCAATAATTATTTCATTTAATAATGATTCCAGTTCTGAAAACTCGGATCATGATAATACATAAGAAAAATCACCACATCCTAAATTACTAAGTTTAGTTACATATTTCTTTTGTATTAACCGAGAAAGTTCCGTTTTTTCTTAATATAAGTTCAAAAATGCTTCAGTTTTAAAATTAGGGTTGATTGGGTACCAAAAATTAACAAGGTACTATAGTAGTTATATCTGATCCGCTGATTAATCATTCTGGTTTATTATAATTGCGAAGAAATTAAGGTCTTTTTTCTAAGTGATAAAAAGCGCTTACTTCGCTTGCATGGACAAATTATATCAAATAATTTACCTTTTTAATCTCATATATTGCTTTAGTAATAACCTTTAGAGAAGTTATAGTACCGTATTATCAGCGGTGCACGGTGGTTGTAGTAAAAAAGACTCACACAGAGATAGGTAGATATTTTCGGGTGCGCATGAAAGAGATGGCATGAACATACCAACTTTAAGCATGGGAGTTATTTCGAGGAAATGCAGATAGTCGATATTTTCAATAAATGAACAAAGTACTATCCCCTGACTAACCGAAGTTAATAATAATAATGGTACCCACCTACAAAACACAGTGGCGCTATAGTACCCCTCTCCTCTTTTTTACGTCAAACTAGTAATTTTCTAAAATTGTTTATAAAACTCTTTAAAAGTAAATTTTTTAAAGAACATTTTCCCTCTCAAA
Organism: Oxystoma pomonae; assembly: GCA_963921995.1. Lineage (NCBI taxonomy): Eukaryota > Metazoa > Arthropoda > Insecta > Coleoptera > Brentidae > Oxystoma > Oxystoma pomonae. Next base: position 82,602,442 of record OY998166.1, on the reverse strand, counting down.
TATTAGTTTTATTATCCACTAGACATATTACTTTTATTACACACTAGACACCGGCGCGGCGCGCCGCTTTGCCTACGGTTTTATCCATTTTTCCAGCTTTTATTCCTTTAAATGCCATAACTTTTGTTTCCGTAAACCGATTTTGACGAAATAAATGCGTATTTGATGCCGAGGAACACAAGGAATGCAATAGTGCAAGTCCCATCAAAATCGGCTGGGCGGTATTTGCGTGATGCTGGAACAAAAATACATACAGACAGACAAAAATTGTAAAAATTGCATTTTTGGTATCTCGTTTGGTCAAACAATTAAAAAAAATATTCAATGTACAGAAATGGTTCTTTCAGAGATTTACTATATGTATAGATAAACAACTAATTATAGTAAAAAAGACACCCATAGAGATAGGTAGATATTTTCGGGCGCGTATGAAAGAGATGGCATGAACACACCAACGTTAAGCATGGGAGTTATTTCTTGGAAAAGCATGCAGTCGATCTTTGCAATAAAATAAAATGAACAAGGTATTATATTTACGTATGTCCCCATCCCCTGACCAACCGATGTTAATAATATTAATGGTTGGTCTAGCATTATTATTATTAACATTTGTTGGTAAGGGGATGGGGACATACGTAAATACAATACCATTTTATTTTATTGCAAAAATCGACTGTATGCTTTTCCAAGAAATAACTCCCATGCTTAACGTTGGTGTGTTCATGGCATCTCTTTCATACGCGCCCGAAAATATCTACCTATCTCTATGTATGTCACGGAACACACTATCGACTGTCTATATGTATGCAGACACAATATTGCCACCTTTTTTCTCCTTTTTTTTTGCTAAGTTTAATATTGTATTTCTTTGCTACCCTATCAACTAAACATAACATATTCCAAAATTTAGCAGGAGGGTCTATTACCACCAATATTTGTTTAAAGCATTTGGAAAGTAAATTATATTAAAAAATGTGTACAAAAAGTATTGTTAACTATTATCTATGAAAACGACGACACTATCACACTCTAAATGCACCTTTATGTATTTAAAGCTTTCTGTATTATTCTGCATAACTAAATATTCTTCGTTATTATTTGCCTGCCGAGGCAGGCTGTGTCATAAAGACGATGCCGACGTTTTATGAGGTTTTGGTGTTCAGACCGTGCCAATTGACATTGGAAGCACTATAATAAAAGCAATAAAGGTTAAGAGTTAATAATCCTCTACTTTTTTTCATAACTTAATTAAGAAAGTATAAATTTATTCTTGAAATTAAAAACCACAGCAAACCAATTTTATTTTGAAAATTATAAATAAAAACTAATAAATTATCCCAAACGTAATCGGACCGTCGCGTCGTCGACGTAAAACCTGTTCCAAAAAGGCTATTTGCAACTGTTAAATAGTGTTGAAGTTATCGTTGTCGGCGAAGTTATCGCGCTGTAAATTGGCATGCCCAAAAACTATCTAATTGTGCATACAGGATTGAAAAAAGTGACGGTAAACAAAGAGGAACAACAACAAGTGAAGACCACAGGGGAAAAAGGATGATCATAAATCCAAAGTTTTGTGTAAAGCTGATTTTTAAATTCAACTGTCATCCTTTTTCCCTTGTATGGCATATATTAAAACCTATGTTCACTCAGTACTCTCATCTGTTTTGCTCTTTATAGTATGATAGGCAGAAAGTAACGGTCTTTGACCATCATTTGACGTGTTTATCTCAAATTCTCATTTTTTGGACCCTCATCCGTTTTCCCAACAACAGCAAACATAATTTCTGAAATCTTTATTTCTAAAGGTTTTTAAGAAGCTTGCATAGATAAAATCGGAAATCCTAAAAGCAACACTATTGTCAAGATGGCCGGAAACGCACAACTAAATAATGTTGGAACGTTGTGAGATAACTCAAATAGTCTTCCAAAAATTGGCCTTTTAAGGGTGAATTTGAATAAAAAATGCGCTTCTTCCAATTAGCTAATTTAAAAAACTGTTAATCAAATTTGTATGAAATTTTGTGCTGTGAAAGTTTAAAGCATTATCCCCAGTGGCGTAGCCAGAAATCGACTCTGGGGGGGGTTCATCATTTAATAAAAATCAACTACCTGTGGCAAATTTTATGTAAGTGCCCATTGCTTGAACTCTTGAACTGAAGGGGGGGGGAGAGGGTCGGTTTAATAAGTGTTAAGTTGGTGTGTACGAAACAAAAATACTTATTTTTAAAAGCAAGTCTCATTTGTAGATTTTTTTCAAAATTAACCCTTAAATGCGGCGCAGGCAAAAATTTTTAAAATATTACACTAAAATGCTATTTTTTACGTGTTTCAAATGTTGTTAACAAAAAAATTTTGACAAAAAAAAAAACAAAAAAATATATATATATTTTACCAGAAGCCTCCGCTGCAAAATTTTGTTGAACTGTTTTTAGGATTTTTTTTGCAGATATGCAACACTTCTCTTGCTAATTATACATACTGGAGAGCAAAATGCAGGTGGAATTTCATGAAGCAGCTTAATAATTGATTAAACAGAAAGGTGCAAAAATAATATTTTTTACTAACCGGAAACTGTTTATTTCTAAACCGCTGCTGTAAGAATAACTTTATTTTGTATAATGGATGGATATAATGTGACGACAGTGTAAAACATTGTAAAATAAAATTATAATCCGTAACTTCCTTATTTCATAACCAATTTTAGTTTACTTTAGTATTTGTAAAAATAACCACTTAATTTATTGATAAAGATACGTTAGTCGGGAAAACATAAAAAATGCCCGAAAGTAGTTTTTTAGTGCAACAATCCTGATAAAAGATTTATTTTTCATCCCGAGAGGTATTTTTGAGAGAGGTATTTTGTAGATTATTCCACTCATGTGTTAAAAGTTCCATAAGATCAGTGTGATTTTGGAGAATATCAGCGAATATTTCCCTCATGTGTTAAAAATCGCATAAGAGGTGTGCAATTTTTTCAAACATCCGGCGGAAATTTCCCTTGTGCAAATTTAACTGAAAATTTCACATGTAAATTTCCGAAAATTGATAAGTGGAAATTCTATCGATTTTGGAAATTGCATCTGGAAATATCCCGGGGATATGAAATTATTTAATTTAAATACTTTCGATTTAATAACACTTTCTTAGACTTCATAAATTCCTAATTGATTTTTTTTTAAAATTTAGTCTTCACCCAATTTCTTTAAAGAAAAGTATTAGTAAATTTATTATTTATTTTTCTTTTAGGTTTTTGTACGTGAAATAATCCCTTAAATAACTACTACTCGAGCTTCAAAATTAACTGAACAGTTATTTAATCCTTTACAAATTTCACTCCTCCTCCAGAGTCGTCAAATTATAGAAACAACGTAATCGTGAAAAATTATTGGTGTTACCCCCTGATTATTTACCGAATTTTTAACGGAGAGCGATTATCAAACTAACGTCATTTTGTACACGATTTATTTTGCATGCATTAGACAGAGGGGGCGGTAAAAGTAGAAAATTCACACGTCTGCCACTCCAGACCAGAAGAGGGGGGTGGTCCAACAAAGTCGGAAATTTTGGATGAAATTAACGTCATTTGTATTATAGTAGATGATGTCTGAAGAAACGAACGTCCATTGGTAGACGTCCTGGTGGAGTACAAGACATTGGCAGACGACGTCAAAGTTGTAAAAAATACTAAAAATAACGTCATTTGTACATGAATGAATATTTACAGTATTATAGGGGACGACGTCTTAAAAAATAAACGACGACAGACTACTTTATTTTATATTTGATTTCTTGCGTGTAGAATAGGTGAAAAAAGTGTTAAAAATGGCAAAACTACAAGTCTGCCCCCCTCAAACCGGAAACTAGAAGGGGGTGGTCCTCCAGAGCCGTTAATTTCTTACAAAATTAACGTAATTTGTACATGGATGAAAATTCACAGTGCAAAGGCACAACTGCTTAAAAATTAAGTTGCTTTTGGCAGACTTTGTAGTGGAGCACAAAGTGCCGACAGACGGCGCTAAAGTCGTAAAAATAACTCCCCCTCTAGTTTCCGGTTTGAGCGGACTTGTAGTTTTGCCATTTTTAACATTTTTTCATTTATTCTAAGCGGAAAAAATCGTATATAAAATAAAGTAAATTTTTTATTTTTACGACTTTAGCGCCGTCTGTCGGCACTTTGTGCTCCACTAGGAAGTCTGCCAATAGCAACTTGATTTTTAAGTGCTCGTGCCTTATAAAACTGTGAACTTTCATCCATGTACAAATTACGTTAATTTTGTGAGAAATTACCGGGTCTGGAGGACCACCCTCCCCCTAGTTTCCGGTTTGAGGGGGGCAGACTTGTAGTTTTGCCATTTTTAACACTTTTTTCACTTATTCTACGCGCAAAAAAACGTATATAAAATAAAGTACATTTTTTTATTTTTACGACTTTGGTGACGTCTGCCAATAACATTTAATTTTTTAAGACGTCGTCCCCTATGAATACTGTGAATTTTCATCCATGTACAAATGACGTTAATTTTGTCCAAAATTTCCAAATTTGATGGGTCCATCACCTTCCTTCCCGGTCTGGAGTGGCAGACGTGTGAATTTTCTACTTTTACCGCTATGAGCTGGCTCTTAGACTATGCTAAGCGGACGATTTTCGGTTATTAATTCGTAAATAATCTCCTTAATTTACCTTTTTCAGTCTAGCATTGGTAACGCTAAAAACCGCCGAGTCTACTGTATCCTGCGCCATTTTAACGGTTTTCCTAGTGTCTATAACAAGACTTTCTTATGCTTCACTTGATGTCTCCCTTCTTCAGTTATAGCGCAGTTTCTTCTTTTTCTTCCTTTTTCAGTACAAAACGCGGTTGTCCGACCGGATGACTAAAGGAGAAAGGCTATGCGAGACATTTCCGCTGTTTGTATAACGTTGTTTAATTTAAACTTTATATATAGCATTAAAACGTTTCACCTGTTGTTATTTACATTCTCACAAAACCTTCGTTTAAAAGATATTTAAAAAGTTGCTGGGCTTTTAAAATTCACTTTTTACTGGAGCTAACTTTGTGAAAAGGAACTTCTTCCCTGGGATTCTTAACTTTGAATGGTTTCTTCTCTCTATGATTTGAAAAATACGACTCGAGACCTGAAACAAAATAAATTTGCATTTAAATCGAGATAAAGCTTTTATACCGGAATTTGATTGTGCGTGGAGATAAAACAATGATAATGATAATAATTTCAAAGTTAAATAGTAAAAAAAGCCTAAACTAGGCGGCGATTGCGAAAACTAAAAGACCGATAGATGACCCAAAAAAATGTGAGCTTGCAGGAAGTTGGCACACTCAAGTGGTGATAAATTAAAAATTATTATTAAAACGATTGCTCTCTTTTTGACCATGACTTACCATCGACAACTTTGATATGACCACCCACCAAAATGATTCTTTGGGCGGCAGCGTGGAGTTAGCCCCCCAAAACAATTTTATGAATATCTTGGAAACGTTGGGTGGTCAGTCAACGTTATTGATGGTCAAAAAGTTTACAATAATGGTTTTTAATTAATCACAACCTTGGGGAGCTAACTTCCTCTAGCTCTCAAGGTTAAAAAAACCATCAGCCATTCATATTATTGACAATTAAGGAGGATTTTGTAATATTTTTTTCTGATAGAATGTAAATGACTTCTTACAAAGCGACGACAATACGGGTTTACATAATGCGCTTGCGTAGTCAAAAGTAGAGTCAATTCGCCTTATGCCAATTTATATATATAATACTAAGGCTGTTAGAAAAATGCCGGGAGATCATTTAAGCATTTTAAAAGAATGAACTTGAAATTAAATCTCAAGCAACAAAAATTTTTTAAAAAATTAAAAAGAGGGTTCCGGTAATACCCATATTATATTGGTTATTTCATCGTGACTTTACCTCTGTTTTTCTTCGTGTTACCCTTGAGGGTGATTTAACATTTTTGCCCTCGTGCAAATATGTTCTAAAAGATAAATTGAGAGCAAACTCTCACGGAGGTGTTTGTATTTCTCTTACCGTAATCCTCGCAATCAAAATTTAAACATTAGACTACTTTCAGCAATATTTAAAGGGGCCCACACACAGTGGAATATGTTGCGATGTAAGGCATTGACGCAAGAAATCACGAAACTTGCATCAGCTGCATAAGCTTCTACACACTAGCTGTGAAACTGGCATCTGCTTCGGAGATGTGACATAGCCTCAAGCCGCAACTGATTTCAAGTTGATAAATCATCTATAATCAAGTTGCTTCTTGCATCATGACACAGAAAAGTCGATGCACGCGTCGCATCATGTTTCACAGTCTGTGGGCCTCTTTAATACTTAAGTCAAATTTGCGTTCGTGATGCGGCGGTTTAGTTTGTTAGCTTTATTCTCTTTATTATAAACATGTTTAGGTCTGCAAATATCTCATACAGAGGTAAATATTTACTAATAATAAATTGGTCCCTTTACTATTAAAGAAATAAAAACATTTTTTTTGGGCAGAATATCATATGTTTTATAATCTTATAGGCACATATTTTTATTTGTGTCCCAAAATTTTTCCGTATTTTTTTAAATTCAATCTATTTCATATACTTAGATCGCCATGACATTGTTCCCTAGCGCCTTTACAATTTGGACAGTGTATTAACGCAATGATAATGTTTTATTTTGAAAAATATTCGCAAAAATTTTAAAGGATATTATTGCATATACTCAAAAGTAAAAAATAATTTTTTATCTTTCTTATACCATAATAAAAGCGAAGGGAGCAAATTAAAAATATTAACTTTAGGTATCGTATGTCGGTCACATCAACGATTCACCTAAGAAACAGTTGTATTACTCTATAATCTAAGGACATTTTCAAAGGCTTGGCAAGCACGGCAATCTCACCCGTTCTCAGCTTCTTTAAATGAAAGGATAATGTTTATCATTCGAATAGAAGAAGAATTTATTTCTTCTTTTGTAGTTCTCTCTTTGTCATCATAAAGTTAAAATTTTTAATTTGCGCCCATCGCTTTTATTATGGTAGAAAAAAAAAGTTTTTTTTTAATAAAAATGTATTTCTTAATTTTTAGATTTGCACCCTAAAACGTCCATTTTGAATCCGCCATATTGAAATTTTTAAATCTGATCAAAAATTCATAATTCTCCTCCTTAAAAATCCCTGTATGCTAATTTTGATTGAATTCGAACAAACTAAATCTTTTTCCCTCTCCACTTTCCTCGTTAGACGGAAGTGGGTACCTGAGAATACCAATCGGATGTGCATAAGCCAGTTAAAATTGGTTAGCAAATCATGACCGGAAATCGTCCATCTCTCCAAAAAATCGTATTCCTTATCCCCAAAAGCCCCCGTATACCAATTTTGGTTGAAAACGGACAAACTTAGGTGTTTTCCCCCTCCACTCCCCTCGTAGGGGGGAGGGGTGCCTAATAATGACATTTTATTGTATTGTCACCGGAACTATAAATGCATGCCAAATTTGAAGGCAATCGGATGTGTATAAGTTAATTAAAATTGGTTAGCAAAAGATGACCAAAAATCGTCCATCTTGAATCCGCCATATTGAATTTTCAAAATCTGATTAGAAACTCGTTATCTCCATGCCCAAGTGCACCAACAAACCAAATTTCAACGAAATCGGGCATACTTCAACTGTACCCCCCTCCACCCACTTCGAGTAGGGCGAGCTGTCAATTTCATCACACTATATTCTTGTGTTGTCACCGCAACTATATAAGCATGCCAAATTTAAAGCCGATCAGATGTCGGGAAGTTGGTCAAAATTAAGTTGCAAGATTCCACCCGAACAAACATATTTAGTTCTTTACATAGATACATTGCAAGTTAAATAAAAGCTTGTAAAAAGGACCCCTTGGACGCAAAAACGAGGTAAGGTAGGTAAGACGAGTATGAACAGTATTTTTAGGTAAGCGCGTTTATAAATGATTTTTTTTTATACCTTTATCAAAAACATGATTTTAGTAACTGTGTGCAGATAACTAAAGCATGGTTTTTTTTGGTTACCGATGCAAAGAAAGATTTCTGTTCGTTTTTTACCCAAAATTAAAGAGAAATAGCGAAAAATAGTAATATTGAAAAAATCTAATTATTCTTGCCTAAAAATTAAGCCATTTCCGCCAGTTTTCACCAAGTATTTACGAAAAAATCACTTAAAAAGATCGTTAAAATATCAAACTGTAAAACATTAAAATGTCGCAACAATGAACATTACCGACTAAACAGGCACATCGCTATGGAAACGATTGTTATTTCATTTACCAGCCGCCTTCATTTATAGTGTAAAGATGGTGTGTTGCGAGAAGTTCTCTTCCTTCGAGATTTTTAAAAGTATTTTCCTGTTTTTGTTGGATTTTTTGATAAAGGTATTAAAAAAATAGTGTTAACAACTCGCGGCTAAACTGTGCATTTTTTACTCGCGTTTTTAAATACCTCGCTGCGCTCTTTATTTAAACCAACGCTTGTAAAAAAACCACTATTTTAGTACTAGTTGTTAAAACTACTATTTCTGCGTAATTTAAGCGTCGGACTATAGGTAGATAGTCCATCCGACCTAAATGAGGGTTCATTGATTAATATTAATAAATAATATTATATATTGATATTAAAGTACAATAGACAATAGATTTTTTATTGTTTTTATCGTCACAGTAATTATGCCTACGAGAATTTGAAATTTATTTCATATTAACTATATATATATATAATATAGAATCGTTTAAAAGCTACACACTAGAAAAAAAAACAATTGTAAACACTGTAACAGCACCAACAATTAATTACTAACAACATTTAAAAAGACTAATTACAAACATAATTTATTAAAAAATTCACTTATATTATAGGGTTCAATATCACAGATTTTATCAAAAATGGTGTTTTTAAATCTTTTTAAAGAAGGAACGTCCTTAATCTGTTTTGGAAGTACATTGTATAGCTTAATAATGCGGGTACATAAGCATTGTATCTTTTTCCCTAGTTTGATACTTATGCACTGGCCTAAACTTTTCAATTTTTTTTGTTTTTGAAGAAAAATAACGGGCACTCATAAATATAAATTCCTGATGTAGTAAGCAACTTATGCTGCTTAAAATGACCTCTACATGACTCAGTGTACCAAAGCTCAAGTATTATTCTGAGTATCCGTTTTTGAATAACTAGTATTCTGTCAATGTCTGCTGATCCCCAGAAAACAATCCCATACTGAATAATAGAGTACACATTTCCGTAAACAGTCCACTATAGTACATATTTAAAACTTCACTAAAATGTAGGTATAAAGCTAGTTTACCTGGGGTGCGTTCAGATTGAACGTCGGGCGCGCCCTGGCCGTTCAGATTGCTTTGGTTAAAATTTACCCGGCTGTTCAGATCGTCGGTAGATTTTTACCGGACGCTACCCAAACGCGCACTTTCGCACCCCACGAAATAGGTTGATAAAATTTGTCCCGCATGCGCAGATCAAATACACAACCACTTCTAACCTTATTTCAGAGACAATATTTTTTGTATTTGTGTTTTTTAAATTTGAAGTCTAGTTTTTGACAATGGAAAGAATCAGTACACATTCCCATAATTTGGTGTTCGAGGAGGAAGGCAATTTTGTTCATGTGATGGAACAATCAAGAGTGGTGAAGTGAGTGAAAAAGTGGTGAAAGTGAATCATCCTCAACGAGTAGTTCTTCATTTATAAACGTATTTAATATTACTTCTTCCATAATTACAAAAAAAATTTGAATGAGAGTGAGAAGAGTGAGGTTATGATAATGCGTCTTGTTTGTTCATATCGGACAAATCGCCGGGCACACTCGGAGTGCACTCTCTATCGGGTAACGCTCTGCGCCGGACTTCACCCGGACTCTTCAATCTGAATGCACCCCTGTGGGTGGGATGCAAAGTTTCCTTTAAATAAACAGCTAAGCAATTAATAAAGAAAGCGGTTGAAATCACTAGCTTTCAGCTATTCAGTGATTGAAATGAAGAAGAAATTAAAAGTAACGCAAGCCAAAAAGTTCAACACATATTCGATACGTGAGTTTAACCCTGGCAGAAAAAATCGTCATAAAATATTATAAAAAATAACACATAAGACGTTTAAGTTTTCATGATCTGTGCTCACATAAATTTTTGACTAGTGAAAGTGAAGCACAAATCCCGCATAGGATTTCATTATATTTCACCAGTCAATTGGTTTATAAAAGGTTAAAATAGGTATGATTTTTAACATCTACCTGCAACATTCTAAAATAAAAAATGTTGGAGTAGTAGTAATAGTAGAAGAAGTAATATTATATGGGTTAATACAGACAAACTAAACCATAACTTAACATAAACTATAAACTAGGACGACCTAACCGCACTATAATATAATAACACACCTTAGGATTTTAAAAGCTCTGCATATCTAATAGAAAATTGTTCTCGTATGAATACTTATCTGTCGCCAGAAGCTGTGGGAGAGATGTTACTTTGATAAGTTTCTATGAGATTGCGTGAGTCAGTTTATAAAAACCTAAAATATTTCATAAGCCAAAAAATATTTTTTTTTGTAAAAGTATTTACGACAGATGATGTGAATAGTTTTTTTAAAGATTTTATAAGTTTAGGTGGACGAAAAATTTCAAAGGGCATATAGGTTAGGGCAGTTAAGATCTTATTACTTTGGTAAGTTTCTAGGAGATTTTCATAATCCAATTTTTTTTTTTGTTAAAGTATTACTCTAATAACCTATGCGATTTTATGATGCATTGTGAATATATGAAATTTTATAAAATTTCACGAGTCAAAAAAATATATTATGTCCTTGATATTTATCGTACGTTAGAAAAATACTCGGACACGTCGATTTTGTTTGCAAAGGGGAAACTTTTTGGAAGTTTTGGTATTTTTGTAAGATGCACTCCCTACGAGGGGTGACTTTCACCCCTATTTTTTAGATAGGGAACATGGGTCGAGTAGTACACTATTTTGAAGGGTTTTTGATTGTCTTTATAACGACGTATTTTTTTCGAAAATTGGTTAAATATTTTTCGAGATATTTGCTGTTAAACTTACCATGGGAAATAAAAAATTATTTTTTTGAGCATGGTATCTTCAGATAGTAACTTTTTCCACGGACACGTCGGTTTTTTTTGCGAGGGAGACACTTTTTCGTGTATCCATAGAGCGTAACCCCTACGAGAGATGACTTTCACCCCTATTTTGTAGATGTAGAGGGAACATGGGTCGAGTGGCACCTTGTTTTGAAAGGTTTTTGATTGTCTTTACAACTCCATATTTTTTTCAAAATTAGGTTGATTAGTTTTGAAGATTTCTGTTGTCAAACTTTCAAGAGCCAGATTAAAAATTAGTTTTTGAAAAATGCACATTTTTTTATTTCATTTTTCGAATCTGTGCGAATTCATATGGGGGTTATTTTCTTCCCACATACTCATACTGGTAATGATTTATTCTTAAGGATTTTGATTAAAAGTCAAATTTTTGATTAACAGGTAGGTATTGCTTCTAATGTAATTTCAATAAATCTTGATCTCTTTAAAAATCAACATATCAGACTTAAAAAAAATATCATTTTTACTATAAAATTAAAGCAAACTAATTAAACAGAAGTTACCACAGTTTGTCACTTTGCATTCATTTAAGAACATTTCACAGCATGTGGTGGAAATGCCTACCGGCTTGTTCCATACAATAATAGAGATTTTGCTAAAATTGGGCCCTCACGTTTGCCAGCATCTCTGGAGTGATGGCTCTACATTCTTCAATTATGCGCCTCCTCAGTTCGTCTAAATTTCTGGGTACGCGGCGGCTATTCAAAAGTTCCCCTTCTTCCTAAATACCGAGGAAAACTGTCATTCAGGAAATTACGTACTTGAATGGCGTAATGAGAGGGAGCCCCATCCTCTTGGAAATGAAGGAGTTGTTCTTCATAAGTGGCATCACTTTCAAAAATACCAACGATTCTGGGCAGTATGGAATCTTCAAGAAGGTTGAGGTATGTTTGGCCTGTTAGATTACCCTCAATAAAGAAAGGGACTACAATTTTAAATCTGTCTATGTAAAGCATGGCAACTCTCAAAAACTAATTGACCGAATTTAGAAAAAAATATGTCATCGAAAAGACAATAAAAACCCCTTCAAAACAAGATGCCACTCGACCCATGTTCCCTATCTAAAAAATAGTCACCCCTGATAGGGGATCTACTCCATGGATACACCAAAGTATCCAAAAAGTGTCCCCCTCGCAAAAAAATTCAACGTGTCCGAGGAAAAAGTGACTATCTGAAGATATTATGCTCAAAAAAACTCTCGAAAACTATTTCGAAAAAAATACGTCGTTGTAAAGACAATCAGGAGCCCTTCAAAATAAGGTGCTCCTTGATCCATGTTCCCTATCTAAAAAATAGGGGTGAAAGTTATCCCCCGTAGGGGGTGCATCTTACAAAAATACAAAAACTGCCAAAAAGTTTCCCCGTTGAAAACAAAATCGACGTGACCAAGTACTAAAACGTACGATAAATATACGAAAACGCCTCTGTTTCGTTTTTGTTGGGACACCCTGTATAACTAAGTGAGTAAGTATGATAAGAATAGCTTTTTTAGTTACTTCTCAGGTGGTCGAAAAAAAGTTTTTATGAGATTTTTCTGTTTCAAAGGCCATAGCGATCTAGCAAGTAAGATTAGAAATAATAGTAAATAAATAAAATATTATGTGGATATATTTAAACCCATAATATTTATTTATTTTTTAATAAAGACACGTAAAACCTTATAAAATTTTGTGAATTTGTATGACTTTAAAATTTATAGGAAGGCTTATAAAAACTTATGTTTTTACCAACCCATAGCAAACTATTATTAAAACAGGAAGTTCATTGAAAATCATAAAATCTTCCGAAAGTCTCATAAAAAAATTCGCCTATACAAACCCATAATACATTATAAAAACAATGGTGTAACCATAGAGACCTAGAAAATTTAACGAGTCTGTTTGATTATCAAATCTCTTAGGAAAAGACTTTCACAAACCTATGAAATATTTGAAAATAAAACATTTGTACTATAAAACTTTATACATATTTGTAAGTTTGTCAGATCATAGGATCAGGTAAAAAACATATATATTAAACCACACAAAATGTTACCAAAATCAAAGAAATAACTCTTAAACTATTACAAACTTTAATAAACCTTATAAAAATGGATAAAAAATCAGGATATAATAAGGGTTTTTTGGCAGGATAGTAACGAGAATATTCAAAATAATAAAAAATTATAATAAAATGGAAGAATTAACCCCACGAGTCAATCGGATTAAAATGATATCCGAGTATGGTACTAGAGAATGTACAAGAATGTGGAGAGAGGCTTTAATAAAATCAAAATTAGAAAAAACCATACGAAAATAAACATAAGAACCTGATAAAAATTAGCGCAAAACAAATTGCATCGGTGCGTGGAATTGCAACTTAATTTGGTGTTTGATCTCTGGCTGTGGTCGATTGTTAAATGTGGTGCAATAGCATATCAATAACTGCTCTGCAATGAAGAAGTAACGTTATACAAAATTATGCCAATACTTTTTCTTTTTTACAAGCTTTTGCTTTTGGTGCAATCTTGCAATTTAATTTTGACCAACTTCCCGACGTCCGATCGGCTTCAAATTTGGCATGCTTATATAGTTGCGGTGACAATACAAGAATATAGTGTGTTGAAATTAACAGCCCCCTACTCGAAGGGGGTGGAGGGGGATACAGTTGAAGTACGCCCTCGTTAAAATTCGGTGCGTTGGGGCACTTGGGGATGGAGATAACGAATTTGTAATCAGATTTTGAAAATTCAATATGGCGGATTTAAGATGGACGATTTTTGGTCATCTTTTGCTAACCAATTTTAACTAACTTATACACATCCGATTGCCTTCAAATTTGGCATGTCAAGTTTGGCATAGTTCCAGTGACAATACAATAAAATGTCATTATTAGGCACCCCTTCCCCCTGCGAGGGGACTGGAGGGGGGAAAGCACCTAAGTTTGTCCGATTTCAACCAAAATTAGTTTACGGGGGCTTTTGGGGATAAGGAATACGAATTTTTGATCAGATTTTGAAAATTCAATATGGTGCATTCAAGATGGCAAGAGGCGATTTTCGGTCATGTTTTGCTAACCAATTTTAACTGACTTATATACATCCGATTGTGTTCAACTTTGGTATGCGTTTATAGTTCTGGTGAAAATACAGTAATTTGGTATGCGTTTATAGTTCCGGCGACAATACAATAATATGGTATTATTAGGTACACAACTTCCCCCTAACGAGGAATATGGAGTGGGAAAAAGTTTTAGTTTGCTCGATTTCAATCAAAATTGGCATACAGGTGTTTTTCGGGAATGGGATATGAATTTTTGATCGTTTCTATTATGGTATAATAGAGATAAAAAATTCTTGAAATTGAAATAAATATTTATTAATAACCCTGATGCTGATGTAGTTTTACCACAATGAGATGAAAAAAATGAATAAAAAGACTCTAAAATCCTATTAAAAACTCAAAAGTATTAACAATTTTTGTATTGATTTGTTTTTGTAGATTAACCTCAACCTTAAAGGCTATGGGTTCAGCATCCAAATCAATTTTATAACCATAAAGATAAACTTCTGAACAGTTGTAAGAATATCTTTATATCTATAAATTAGTACTGTTATTATTACTATTTCAAGTAATTGCATATCTACGTTTTGCTTCAGATATTTTGAAACCGTTTTTATTACTGACTGCCCCGCAATTAATTTTACCTCTGAATTAACTTTCTCGATGTTACCATGTATGTACCTATACACGTTATCTGCATTGAAATTTTTTAAATTTCTCTTGTGGCAAAAAAAAGTGGTCAGTCATATGAATTATTATAGGTACCTAACTGTTATTTAAACAATTGTACAAATTATAAAATCAGTATAGAATTTTTTTATACTTTCATCATTTATTAAATTACTCACTATCTTCAAATAACAAAACCATGGCTTTGGTTACCTATGCAATTTTTTTTTTATTCAGGAGTGCCTTGTTCATATGAAAACAAGAAAAGAAACTCCCTATGACCATTGCCGAGCAATAAAAGTTTAATGTGCCTTAACACTGTTTATCGTAGCCTTGTCGTCATTAAGAACAATAAAATAATATCATAGTTTCAATTATGCACCGTAAAAAATAGAAAAAAATCGTACTTTGCAAAACTTCCTGTTAAATAAAGGCAAATAATAAGCACTCCAAAAGATCTTATAGCATCACGAGCTGGAGAATGATTCGGGTTACACGGATTTAGTCACGTCTAATTCAAGGGCAACAATTTTGTTTGCAATTTCACGTTATTTTTCATTCACTAATGAATTTACGTTCGTTTCCCTGAATTGGTTTTCGTAATGTCTTTTAAAGAAAATCAATGATATGCAAGTAATGTGTGCAAAGCATAATGAGTAAATAAATGGCGCCAGCATGCGCGTATAACCTTTCATAAAACCTTACAATAACTGAAAAACTAAGGCCCTGATGACCACACAACTATAATATATTAGGTTTCAGTTAGTTCGGGGCTGGCAGACTTGTCAGCTGACGATAATTTAAAGATGGTGGATATATGGGTTCAATACAGCATTTTTCTTTTCTAACGCGTAATTTCTATGCTACAATTTTGATACTATTTGATAGAACAATATTTTCTGAATTAGTCCTATACTTTTTCTTAGCTCTTTGGTACGTGTCTGATGTGTAGGTACTGTAGATAGCGTTGTTTCCGAAATTGTTACTCTCAGACTGAAGACTAGAGACAATTAGAGAAGAAATTTCCTTGTTAAGGTCGTAGTTACAATCTGGGGAACTGTTTTTAGCAAAACTATGTCGACCTGATTTTTTTTGCAAAATTTTACGTCATTGAATTTGTTTTCCATGGCAACGCGGATACTTTATTTATGTTTATCCACAGTGGGACATCAGAGATTTTTTAGCACCGGGTCAAAAATTTGGGGTTAGGTTACTTATTTTGACTTTTCGCGTTCTGCGCCGCTTAAAAACCATTTATTGCAGAATTATCTGCTAAAAAAACGCCACCCAACTACGTATTAAAGTAACTGGGTGTAATGGTTAAGGTTGCATTTACAGGTGCATTTATAATTGATTTGGAAACACTCCCGCTAGCTGATACCGACAATAGGTTTAATTAAAAGTATGCAGATTTAAAAATCGGCTACTGGCGCTAGACGAAATAATCGTATTCTATTTTAAACAGCAGCGTCAACGACTAGCAAGAGTCCTTCCAACCTCTAAATGGAGCTTTACTGACCTGTTTTGTTAGTACTAATAAGTATCCGTATGTTTTTTAAAGTGAGGTTCTAAAATCTATCCTTTGCACTTCAATATTTCACTAGTACAATTGCACATAACTATGCCGCAGTAATTTAAATTTAAAAAAATGATTGAATCAAAATAAAAACAAAATTATGTGGGGTTATGGGCGCCGAATGTTTCTATACGAATTCCTAGTAATCTCAGCGAGCCAGTAAAGTTCTCTTGGTTCTTTGATAGACTCGGGGTAATGCCCGCGCAGCCCTAGGCCTTTTTCGGCGGGCGACCGCACACGCGGAGTGGTTTCATATTTGTTTTAGAACAATGTTTTTGAAGACACATTTTTGAAAGATAAAAATAACCTCGAATGGTTTTCTGTTAGAAAACGTAAATATATACCTTGTAAATATATACCTGCAGTTACCATGGAATCGCATAAATTCTGCGGTCTATCGGCCAACACTTGAACTGCGTGTGTCTCCCAAATTCAATTTGGAGTGCCCAGGCTTTTGGAAAAAAGGAAACTTAGTTTTTATTTTCGCTAAAGCAAGGAAATATAAAAAGGAAAAATGTAATCCAGAGGAAATTGTGAGTATTTCTCTATTTTTTTTTGTAAATCCGGTTTGCTCTAAATCGCAATTATTTTGAGGCTTTTGGGATAGATGACAGCAGCAGAGCTTTATTTTGAAGAAAAAATAATTGAAAATTTTGAAAAATCCTTCAGCATTTAAAAATGATCACCCCTGCAAAATTTCAGCTAATTCTGATGTTTAGTTTTCCCTGTGCACTCTGGCAAAAGATTAAAAAATTAAAGAACAAGGCGTTGCCAGTTGTACTTTTTTTTACTTAAAATCTGGGGAGAAATTATAGCCTTACATGCGATTTTTGCCCTTTTATTTTTTTTTAATTTAAAGAGTATCAATTTTTTCCCTAGTCATAAAATCGTAACTTTTTCTAACTGAATCTTTTTTATTTATCCAAAATTTTGTCTGAAGTTAGCACTACGTCTTATGAGAAAACGGTTTGTTTACTCCATATTGTAGTGAATCATGTTTTGTTGAATTTCCTTAGTGCCTATACAGGGTGGAGACTTTAAATGGAATTTTGGCCGTAGGTGGTTAAAAAATTGTTTTTTCAAAAAATCCAAAAACGCATCAACCAAGATTTTTAGCAGCTTTGTGAACGCACCCTAAGAAAGGGGTCTATTCATATACAACTTTTTTTTTCAAATGAGAAGACCCCGCTTGTAACACTATGTTGGAAAGCTTATCGAAAAAGAAAAAAAAAAGGAAAATCCAAAAACGCGTGTACTAGTATTTTTAGCAATCAAAATTTTCGGCCCTCAGAAAGGGGTCTAAGGGTAGGTTTACAAAAATTTTAAGCCGAAAATTTTTATTGCTAAAAATATTTGTTAACGGGTTTTTGTATTTTTCTATAAACAAATTTCTAATCCGCTAGGGGTAATATTCCATTTAAAGCCTTACACAATTATTTTTTGAGGATTTTTGACACATGGATTGACAAATGTTTTTCTTTTTTTGTAAGCTTTCCAACAAGGCACACAAGCGAGGCCTTCTCATTTGAAAAAAAAAGTTGCATGTGAATAGACCCCTTTCTGTGGGTTCATTCACAAAAATTTTATGCCGAAAATTTTTATTGCTAAAAATATTAATTGACGGGTCTTTGGATTTTTCTAAAAAAACAAATTTCCAACCCGCTAGTGGCAATGTTACATTTGAAGTCCCAAACAATCATTTTTTGAAGATTTTGACACATGGATTGACAAATGTCAAAATAAATTACACGAGCGTTTTTCTTTTTCCATAATCTTTCCAACAAGGTGCCACAAGTGGGGTCTTCTTATTTGAAAAAAAGTTGTATGTATGTGACCCCTCTCTAAGGGTCCGTTCACAAAAATTTTAGCTGCTGAAAATCTTATTTGACGTGTTTTTGGATTTTTTGAAAAAACAATTTTTTAACCCGCTACGGCCAATATTCCATTTACAATCTCCACCCTGTATAATATTCATGTTATAAAATGTATGATCCTGAATCCATAAAACAGTTTAAATTATTAACAGCTTATCAATCAAATATTAACTCAAATAAGTAGTCATTTACAACAAAGGTTCCAGGCGTCTAAGTGGCTGAATAAAGGTTAGGAATTATCAACTTCTAAAGACTGCACCCTATCGTCTATTTTTCCACAGGATTAAAAAGAACCTGGATCAAATGTAAACTTTAATAAAACTGTTTTATTTGTATTTAGACTCGGACTTGTTAGGAGACAATTTTAATCTTAGTGAACAAGATAAAAATCAAATCAAACTTGAGTTAATTTAACTGTAACTGGAAAAACTAAAATTCTCATATGATTCAATTAACAATAGCAAATTATTTATCACTATACTAGTAGATATAATTCAATCAATTTCTTAGGCACTGTATGGCTGGGCAATGGTCTGTGCACTCTGCTTTCACTATGGTTAGCAAAGTGTTTTATTATTGTTCGAGTCGCGCAGGGTAAAGTATGTGTATATACCATTATTAAATTCAAACGCGAATCAATTAAGAGTATTGTAATAAAATTTTATTTGCGAATTTCTTACAGCTTCCGTCTAAGAATCATGCTGATTTTCCCCAACAATAGGGCCAAAGTCCCATTGCCGGAGGCACCTTTGGGAACATAATATGTGACGAAAATAAGCACTAATTAGTTTTTTCTTCGTCAAAATCCAAAACTACTATGTCTGAAGTTTTCAGGTTCACTTTTCCTCAGACGCATGCCATTAAAACGAGACTAGAGTAAGACTGATATTACTAAAATAAGGTTGCGTGAGGATAATAAAAAACTGATGTTACTGCCAAAGGGCAATTCCATGATGACTCGCGGGACAAATCTTGTGTATATAAAGTTTTGATCGCATTTTTCTCTTATTTAAATATATTCCAGACAGGGTTTACCAAAATTATTTTCAAGTTAAAAGCAGATAATTTTTTTATTACGTTCCGAGATATTAGTAATGAGTCACGATACACCAAAAACGGGCAGAGAAAAATGAAGGATTTCAAAGTTCTTTTTCACATAATAAAAAAATAGTTTTATCTTAGGCGATACCCAATACATTTTTGTTTCTTAGATGCATTATAAGGGAATTAAATTAATTTTCTTTTCTTACTACGATTTTAAGTTATTTATAATTTTTTGATTACTCGCGGGCCATTACCTCTAAAACGCTTTGATTTTGTTTGCCTTTATTTTCGCTGGTGGTTATTATTTAGATTTAAAAAAAAGTTATTACGTTCTAATGAGTCTATAAGTTTAATGTTACCTCACACACTTCATTGATGGTAATAGTTTCTTAAATAAAAAATTTGGTGCTAGAAAGCACGGATAGTCCACCATACAATCAATTATTTTATGTTGAAAGAAAATGAAAATATCTCGAAAACTGTAGCTTTGAAAGATTTGAACCTTATGACAACATTTTTGGGTAATATTTACGAAAAACAAAATCTGAAAACCGCATATCAATTACTTCTACAGTTATGATTTTTTTTTAATATATTTTAACGTTTTTTCAAATAGCTCGGAATCGAAAGCTCCCACGAATTTGGACTTTATAGCAAAATTTTTAGTACATATTCATGGAAACTTAAATCTAAAAACTCTATATAGCTACTTGCTTTTGTTCCAAAGTTACAATTTTTAAAAATATTTTATCCCCTTTTCCCCTCTTCAACTTCCAGCCTACTCAAAAGTTAATCAGTTCATTGTGAGCCGATAGAGGATTTTTTTATCAAATTTCGTTAAAATCGATTAAGGCGTTCTTGAGTTTTCGTGTATACAGACAGACAACAGACAACTTTTTTTTTCGTCGATTAAGGTGTTTTGGAACTTTAGTAACTCATTTTTGATAAAATTAAGAAAGGTCAAAATTTCACGATTTTAATAGTCCCCTATACCTTATGGAATAAAAAACGAAAAATTTTATCGATTGCCCAAATTGGATATATTTATCCATATACTCTAAAATAAAACCATGAAATGAAACACAAATAATTCAAATAGTCTAGAATTTAGAACAAGTTAAAGACAATAACAGAGTCGACCCAACAATAATGTGCGGCCAAGGAAACCGGCTCAAAAAATGAAAAAGCTGACGACAGCAAGAAATGGATCGTCAACTCTGCTTACAGCAGGAACCTAAAAACAAAACCAGGAAATGTGTAAGAAGCTGGGTCAAAAAAGAACGCATCAAATACTGGGAGAGAACACACAGTCAAATACTTAGAGAGTAATCTATCAAGCAATCATCCAAAAACGAACTGCTCACATTAAATAGGAATCAATTACAAATACTGGTTCACAAGAGAACGCCTAAACAAAATGAAACTGTACAACAGCAGACAATGCGACAAGGAAACAGAAACAGCTCTACACATCATATGTAACTGTCAGGCCTTAGGAACTACAGAAGGCTGAGAATATATTGAAAACCACAAATGGATGCAGAGGATTTCTGCACACAACCTATAAAGAACCTAAAGAAACTAGTGCAGGGGACCCGATTACTGAAATGGGTGTAGAATACCTACAACAATAACGGAGTATGTGACTAGTACTCACTTACTACGTTTATACGCACCTGAAACCGCTTTTATATAAGGACGGTTTTAAATAAAATCGCTTTCTACGAGGGTTAATACATCCTTCATTAAAAATCATGTCAGTTTAAAAAGAAAATAAATAAAAAACTAAATTATAACATATTTTTCAGTAAAACGAGGGTTGAGTATTTCTTTAGGTCGGAAAAAATGGGCTAAATATTTTTTAAAGTGTGAGGAAAGATTCACAAAAATAATAATTGTGAAATATCCGTTAGAAGATATCTATAGACAAAAGAAAAAAAAGGAAATTTTTACTTAGATGCTGAGAATGTTTATTATTGTATTCAAGAAAGACTAAAAAATAGTGTTAATGTTGAAATTCCCGTAAATGAAATTCACGGAAATGAGGATTTTTAATAACTTTGCAAAAATTGGGCTAGCATCATAAGAACTATTACTACATAAAAGAGAAACGAAAATTTGTTTAAAACTTACCTTTTTATTAAGATTCGTCAAGAAATATAAGGTTGATTGTTTTGTATATATACCTTTATCTAAAACCATACTGACGTTGGTATCTAAAGTGTCTTAATTGGGGAGAAAATTTGATTGTCTTGACTAGTGGCATCTATTAGAGCTTTAATCATCTATTGCCACATTCACGAAAATGTAAAACGTAAAAAAATTTAGTAGTTTTACATATTTTTAACTGTAATTTTCTTCCTTTTTGGTTTAACATAATCCTTTTATTTTTCCTTATTTTAATAAAAAGTGGATTGAACTTTCACGGTAAATAGTCACGGAGATGATATTTTTAGAGTAGAAATGTTTAAAAAATATGGAAAATATTAAAATTTTAAATTTGTTTTCCGATTACAAGACAACCAAACCTTTTAGCAATAGTCTATAATTCTATTGAACACTTTTAACCAAAAATACAAGTTTTTTTAGCTAGTGAGCTACAGAAGTTGACATCTCGTGAGAATCAGCCGTGTTTGTGAAAGCGTCCTTAAAAAAAAAGAGTTAAAGTTGTGCTTACAACGTACGACGCGACCAACCCAATTCTTGTTCAGTGCCGGCTTTAGAGGGGGCGCGGGGGGGGGGCGCCCCCCCAAAGGTTTAGAATCGAAAATTCGATTACATTACATATTTTTATCGAAGAAGGTGTGGCGGCTTATCCACATCTATTTTCTATTGGGCCATAATTTATTTAAGACTTTCTTTGTATTGTCTGGATACAAAAACGAAAATCTGATGACTTGTGAACAACTGTCTACTATGTGTATCAGCTCTTGACCAGAGAGCACAAAAACGTGCAAAGATGGACGGCGTACAATGGACTTCCAATGGACTATACTGGACCCACCGGCTCTCTGACCTAGGGGGGACTAGCGGACACTGCTTGATAGTGATATTTTTCTCAAAACTGTTTAATATTATCTCGAATATTATGCATTATTACCTTAACTAAAATTAACCGTATCTTTATTCGACTCAACCCTGCTGTCTTTTGTGAAAATATTTCCAGAAAGTGGTCTGCTGTAATCTCTTCTTTAATTAAATAATTCTGGATATTAATAATTGACAACAATCGGGTTCGTCCCATTGTAGTTCTGTTTCAATTTTTTTATTCTACGCATCGCAGAGAAGCTTCATTAACAACTTAATAGAAAAAAAAGAACAATCTGAGTTAATTTCTAGAGGTTAGGGCAAAAGTCTTGTCTAATAGAATCTTTGGTAAATTTGAAATTTATTTCTAAATTTTTACAAGTATTCATATTTTTTCTACCAATTTTATTTTTTGTGTTATTATGTTTTACTTAAATAAAGCATTTACCGATGTGTCCAATAGCAAGTTTGAAATCCTCTCCCTAGAATTAGCTGCTAAATTATCCATTATTAGGTAGTGCATGTTTATTTTCCAGTATTCTAAGCTACTTACATCTGATGGCAACTCTATCGCTCTGTCCAAGAGCGCTTTCCACTATATAATCCTTAGTTTGTGCAGAAATTTGCCGTATCCGTTTTGATACTCTGATATGTTCTGAAGAAATATCAAGTCTTGGATTTCAGAATAAATATTTTTAAAACTGTTTCTAGTTTCTTATAGACACTGTAGCATACCATGTATTATTAAATTTGCTTTGCCGAGAGTAGCATCTTTACCCTGAAAGTACTGACTCAAAACGTTGATACGTAATAACACAAAGTATGGAATGTGCAGGCAAATGAAAAACTTGGCTTTTTGAATAGATGCTATTAGTCCAACAACTTCAAGGGCATCTCTATCCTGGTATCCATTTGACTTTTTAGTACCATTTTACTCGGAAATCTGCTTTACAATTTTCAAATCGAGCGAGTAGCAGAAAATTTAGATACTTCCAAAAATTTAATACCGAAGCTCTTTAAGTTTTTTATAATTTCCTGGCTGCGAAAAATGCACATATACAGTTCCTCTAATGTATTAAAGAAAGAAGCTGAGGGTACAACTTTTGTATATGCGTCAACAACAACGAAACTAAGTCTATGTGCCAAATAATGAATGTATATTGCCGAAGGATGTTCTTCTCTTATTAAACCTTTGAAGCCCTTACGTTTCTCAGACATTGCACTAATCCCATCATATGACTACTAGGCTATTGTTTTCTGGAGGGGCCTGGAAGGATCTGGGGGGGGGCGGCCCCCTCACCCCCCCCCCCGTAGTTACGCCGGTGACTGGACCCTTTCTGGACGTTATGTACTACCATTGAAAGTCCAATAGACGCGTTTTGGACCAAATTTTTTAAAATTTATTGCGCGATTGGACGTCCAATAGGTGTCTTTTAGACTATCGTCCATTGGACGTCCGTTTAAGTTTGGATTGTAGACTTTGTGCTGAAAATAAAAAAGACATGCGCATGTATTTTAATATACATGATCCAAGGAAGAAGGGAGCCATTTTAATTACTATGAATACGGCCTTAAAGTATACCCTTTTTAAAGACACGAAAATGTGCGGCCAGCGTAAAATTGACCTTAATTGCGATGACACCAAAATCGAAAATATACTTAGACTGAACGTCCATTGGACGTTTTTACAATGAACACCCTCTGGAGGTCCATTTGAGTTCCTGGACGTCCTGGACCAAAAAATGAATTTAAACTAGACGTCCATTGGACAACGTGTGCTGTCTGGCTGGACTATTAGTGCTACTATGCGGCTTCCTTTGCACTTTGAACTATCTTCTTCTTTTATATTGGTAATTGTTTAAATTTAAAAAAAATTGGTCGTTTAGAATAATGATTTTTTTTATACTTACGATATGTATAGATTTGACTTTCAGGGGAGGAAAAGTTAACTGAAACAGATGCGCCTCCCCCCCAAGACTGAATCCTAAAGCGGCCACACATCCATTCTGAGCATGCGCATTATGCAACTTTAAGTGTCTATTATTTGTTACATTAGGCTCTAGCAAGTCTTCGTCTACTAGGTTTGGTAAATTTACTGCATCGAATATGAAGATTTATTTGCCATTTATGTAAGGGGACCAACCGTCCCGGTTTGGCCGGGACAGTCCCGATTTTTAACCATTTGTCCCGGGGAAAAAATCAGTCCCGGATAGTCCCGATTTTCAGCAAATGTTCCGGTTCGCCCCGGTTTTGATACCACTGTATTTTGAAACTTTAAAATCACTGCAATTAAAAAAGCGGATGTTCTCTGCCATCTGTAAATTTGAATTGAAACCTTACTTAAATTATTTTTCTTTAATAAGTATTTTGGAAAATCCATCTTAATATTATTAGGGGTGCATATAAGAAATATACATGATATACAATATATTGAATGGCCGGAGTGTCCCGGTTTTGCCCCTTTAGGAGTTGGTCACTTTAATTTATGCGTATTAGCAATTGGTTTCTATGGTCACCTTCCATTGATACCTGTAGAGTACAGGACAGGACAAAAGAATTTTCATCATTTACGACGGCTTTATTCAGTAAGAAAGTGTATTTTTTCGCTTGATTTTCTAACAGAAATTTTCGAGATATCAAATTAATCCTTTGTTAAAACCATCGACATAAAGTAAAGGCTATTATAACTACTTGATTTCATACCGTATACCTTCACCGTGTAAAAATTACATTTGGGTTAGAGTTCATAGACCTTCTGAGTAAGCGCGTAAGCTTATGATATTGCTGTCTGATTATGGTTGTTTGTTGTTATCTCTATTCAGATTGGATAATTGCATTTCCTACTTTATGGCACTTGTTCTTAAGTGTTAGGTAATAAAAGATAAAAGTGGGTAAGTACCTACTCATACAAAGTTGTTACAGAAATTACCAAATGCCAAATATAGCGATGTAACCTGTTTATTTTCATCAGGAAGTCTTCAGGAATCACCAGTTGCATTTTTAGTTGTGAAAGTTTGTCTTTTGTTTTTTACACTTCTCACTTCCTGTTTACTCACTCAGCCTGAGTCCGGCGCGGGAAGTTTGGAAACTTTTACCAGTGAATATACCTACTGTCCAGTGAAAGCAAGCAAAAAGTCCATGGAACCACCAAAAATGTTTCAAATAAGTGAAAGGCTTTGGTAATTATCCACTGTTTTATTTGTAGCGGTTTCCCAACATATTTCAACAGTATATATTCTGTCACTGTCACCATTGAGGGGTTAACCCAGGGTGATGCTACAAGTTTGGCAACATCTTCTTAAGTATCTATGGAGAAAGTCAAAATTGTGGCGTTGGTTTAAAAAAGCAACTTCAAATCTGGAATGGGGGGGGGAGAGGAAAGACCTGAGGGGTCGTATCCATATAAAAAAAATTGTGGTGAATAATGTAGTTCACCACGGATATTAAACTAATTCGCCTGTGCGATGCTAAAAACAATTTCTCTAGAGTCAGTAAAAATTTATTATGTGACCAAACTATATCCTAAATTCCAAATAATAATAATAAACATGCGCTTTAATTTTTGAATATTTATATTCAAAGTAACTGTAACACGTATCAATAAAATATTTTAAGTTTATAAAATAGCTGTTTCAGAACTGGTTCTTTGGAATTTAATGAGTATTATAGCCTCCCATTGCATTGATTTTCTAATTTTTACAAATAAAGATAATAGGCGTATTTTTTCAATCTACATTTTAGGAAGTCTTGGGATCTCGGCCCAACCCACCCCAACCAAACAATTCTTAAAAATTCAGTTTAGCAAAAAACAGGTAATTCCATAGACTTTAAAAACAATACAATTAGAGAAAGAAGAAAAGGAAGTTAAAAAAACCTCCAAATCAGTTACTTCAACCGAAAAGAATCTAAAAACAAAAGATCAAAAGATATTGGGTAGAAAAAACGAAAATTCAAATTTGGATGAGCATCCCACAAGGAACACACAAAGGACCAAAGCGAAAAGAGAAATGATTAAACGATGTTTCGCCCTGCGCAAAGTGTGAAACAGTGAAACCACTGATGAGCCCACGCTGGTTGCCCAAATTTAAAAAAAAAATAAGTACCGACTTTAATTTTCCCTGTTTATTTATTCATACACATCACTAAATAAGAACACATAAGTACTTTTTTTCTACTACGTAGTGTTTTTTATGTACGGCAGGTAAAAATATTAAATAAATAAATAAAAATAAATAAAATAAAAATAAATAATTAAAAATAAATAAAATATATAAATAGATAAATAAAAAAAAATAAAACCTAAACTTCGAATAAAACAGCCACCTAAACTTCTTATTTAATCATTTGCAAACAACAAAATACAGAAGATATGGTAAAAAGTTTATATTGTATACAAAAAAATTAAAAATGTTTAACTTTTTCTTTTGTGTTAGAAAGTACTTATCTTCTCGCGTAATCTCCTACCATAGATGTGTCCCAACAACTTTGAAACAAAATTATGACTGTTTTCCACAAACCAAAACTACACTTTTTTGCACTCGACGCGCGTTTCGCTAACAACGTTAGCATCATCAGGAGACGATAAACAATGAACTAAATTAATCTACGCTCTATCTTATATACAATCCTTTAGTGGGCGGAGATAAGACTAATAATTTGTGATTGATCACGATTTTTAATCCTATCTCCCCTCAACCAAAGAATAAAGTGTACTAAACGGGATGGGTCCTCTATCTTTATTTAAACTATTTCTGGATTTAATGATTTCCATACTTTCATATGCATTCAAAAGTCTTTTGTTTGGTACACTTTTTAGAAGTTTTAGGTTTTCTAATGTGAATCTATGATTGTTTTCAAAAGCATGCTCGGCCACACTTGACTTTTCTGTTCTTCCGTATTTTAAGTGTGCTAAGTGTTCTAGTTAGTTGTTAGCAAAACGCGCATCGAGTGCAAAAAAAGTGTAGTTTTGGTTTGTGGAAAACAATCATAATTTTGTTTTAGTGCAACCAAAGGTTCCAAATTCCCAACATAGTTAACTTTGAAACAGTTTCTCATTCTATTTTCTCATATCCTGATGAAATCGCTCCCCTTGTTCGACACTCACTGCTCCAAGATTTGAAGGGAAAATGAGAATGGCGAATGTACATTTTTAAAGACGTTCGGCAACCCATATTTTTATATGCATTCTATATCTCTCTAATTGTTGGTCTGTTTGTTTGTTCCAGCAGCACGCAAAAACTACTGAAAGGATTTTGATAGGAGTTCCACTGCTGGATTCTTTAGATTATTAAACAGAACATAGAATTTATTTCATCAAAATCGGTTTACAGAAACAAAAGGTGATGACAAAAGTCAAAACCGGGAAATCAGCGGGTAATGCCCGTGTGCACCACTTCCCATTACTTCTTCCACTTATTCAAGTGCCGCTTGAACTGAGGGTGACCCTTGAGATTTACTTGGTTTGCAAAGGTTCCGAATATGTTCCACTTGGAAAAAGTAAGGAAATTATTGGCAACGTTGCAGTTATCTGAATTTTTTTGTGTTTTTTGTGTGGTGTTCATGATTATTACCTGTCAGCTGCCAAAAAAACACGTCAAATTTGAGGTTGTTTTAAAAAAATAAATTTTATTGATGATTTATGATTGTATGGAGGAAAAGGCAAATAAAACTACTATAATTGATTAACTATAAAACCTGACTATTTATTTAGTATATGTTTTCACATCGTAATCAATACATTGTCTTCTTTTTCTTTCATAGAGCATGTTCTCTGTTCCGACAAAGAGCGTGACATATGAAGAACAAGATGCTTGATTTTCGATACGTATTGAATACGATGTGAAAACATACTAATTATTACACCACCAGAACAACCCAACCCATTTTTCAGTTTCTTTACAACGAAAAAAGTGAATTATTCGCTTACAGAAAAAAACATGATTTTTTTTGGACATTCTAAACCTTTTGTAAAAGGTATCTTCATCTCATTTATTGAAAAATCCTTCCTGGTAGGTATTAAATTAATTACAAAGTCGAATTCTTCATCTTCTTCGTAATCCCAAAGAAGTTCCATTTTAAGCGCAGACCACTATTACAATCACAGAAATATTTTAAGGCAACGGAACAGTTTTATAATCTGATTAAATTAATGACTTTTATTTAAAAAACATAATCAAAAAAATACCTGACATAACCTAAAAATGCGCTTAAGCCGAAGTAATTCTACGGCTTATCTTAACTACAGCTTAAGTGCCACTTACATGATATTACACACCCTTGCAAAACAAAAGTAAAGCTTAAGCTCGGCTTACATGTCAAGCCGAACCCGTGCACACGGGCATAAGGCGGTTATTCGACTGAATCGAAGAGTTTGAGGCGCAGAAGGTGAAGGAAAAGGGGCGTAAAGTGGAGGCACCGGCGATCCGAAGGCATTTGATTGGGAGGAGGTAAAGACCATTTTTCCAACTAATATTAAAAGCGATTCGCAAGTTACCTGAAACTTTGAGATTTTTTTATCGTTGTTTGAAGGAATTAGAAACACAAAATGTTTTGTAAAATATACCAAACTGAACCTTCATATTTCTCAACTGCAAGCAAAACTGGGGAGGAGGAGGCTCCCCCACCCCAAGGGATCGCCGGTGAGCGGAGAGGGTCGGGGAAAGCTACAATTTTTAACACGTGAAGAAAGTCGTGGGCAACTAGCTCTAGCTTGCTAATATGGGCAACATGAGGGTCGCTTAAAAAAAGTTTGTCGGTGAAAACCTCAAAAATAAGACGTTATAGAAACAAAAGGCATCCACTGCCTATATGCTATAACTAACAGAAAACTGTAATAGCAATCAGTTTTTCGGGTACCGAGATCGTGTCTTATTGCGCGTACATTTTCGCGTTCCCTTATTAAGGAAAATTGACATTTGACATCTGAACATGCGCGTGACCTACGTTTTTGTTAAGGGAACCGTAAAAAAATACGGTGTAAGGGACATCTTTAAACATGACCTCAATTAGCAGGGATAATAGTGATGATTGGTTTGTTTTTTTCGACACGAGTTTTTAATATTCTCTGCATTTTTAGTTTTTTGTTTATAAACAAAAACAGTCTTGTGGATTTTTTAAATTTATGTGAAAAAATGAATAAATTCGAGAAACCTACAATGTCAAGGTTCAGCTATACTGACGATATAATTCTTTTGCGAGAATTTATCAGGGAAAATTCCTACAAAAACCCAGCGGCCTGGGAAAATATATGGAAAAACCTTCAAATCTTAAGCGGAAGGCAGTTTACCCAGAGAAGTGTTAAGCAGCATTTAATGCTGCTTATTGAGACCTTCATTAAAAAAGAGAAACTCGAGAAAGTCACGTAAGTTTAGGGCTCTTATGAGATATTTTAGGTTAGGAATAAGGAAAAGTAATGCGACTTCCAATAACACTTTTTTTTTAAGTATGGTTAAGGTTCAACCTAAATAAAATACGGTTTTGTTTTGTTAAAATCTTATAGAGTAACGCCCAATAAGTCCCTAATTGATGCGATGCCTTAATAGGGTGGCGCTATTTTTCACCAACCATTCTTGAGCGATACCTTTCTCAACTAAAAAGCCAGTTAACTCATTTTCGTTTTACTATCCTTTGACCTACTATCGATGCCATATTGACACCTAACTGACAGAAACTACTTGTGAATTTGGTTAAAAAAATGGCAGCCACAATAGGCTAAAGGGCACTGAGGTGGTAGGAGTTAACTGACTTTTTAGTTGAGTTACCTTGAGGTGATTTACTGCGATGGAATAATGACGCAAAACAAAAGGCGATTGAACCGTGGTCGGTCTCCCTCTTTACCCACCCCTCCCTACCTTCTTAAAAGAAAAACAAAGCAATATAAAGTGTACTATTATTTAAGTAAATACAAAATATTTTTAAAATTAAAAAAAAATTATTTAGTAATTAATTATTGAAGCTGGCAAAGATTTTTATGTATAGAAGTTGCATAATTTTTCATAAACTTTCAGCTGTCGGCGCAAATGTCAAATTTCGACAATAATTTCTTTATTTTAAATGGACGTCTTTTCTCTAGATTCCCATGTGTTTGACAAGTAAACAGAGTTTAGGTGGGTCTTCGTTTAATACATTATATTTTTCTTTTTACTTGGAAATCTTCCAAGATAAATCTAACATATTATATATTTTTAGAATCAGGAAAAAGAAGCCCTTCTAAATTTCAAAAACCATGCAGCGTGTTCCATTTAAAATAAAGAAATTAATGTCAAAATTTGACAAATGCGATGATAGTTTTTTCCAGCTACAAGAGTAAGGGAGGAAGGAGAGGTAATGAAACAGAGGCTTTCTCACGTATTTAGAAAGAACCTCATTTTGGAAAAATACTTGAACAAGTCGATTTTTTATTCAAGGGGGACACTTTTTACTCTTTCTGCATTCGTCTAGCAACTTTAAATATCTAAAAACTAATCGCCAGTAATAACAAAATTTTAAAACTTTTGTAAAGATATTTGAAAGATTTTTAAAACAAGGGGATGCGTGCTCCAAAAAGTGTCTCCTTCGAATTAAGAAGGTTAAGACAAAGCATAATATTTCTAACCTAGATTAGTTTAGAAAGAACTACAAACGATAATAATATTGTCGTTAATAAAATAGTATTATCGTTTAAAATACAACCCTCCTTAATCTTCTAAATTTTGTTTTTCTGACAAATTTGAGGTTTTATTGTACCCATTTCGCCGCCCCTCTGAAATTATAACCGTTTATAACCAACTCAGTTCCGCAACTCTGGTGGAACCAAAGGAGGGAAAATTGTGGTCTCACCGATCTTCAAAACTTTTGAGGTTATAAAGGAAGATTGGTCTAACTAATCCTAATTCAACTATTTAATGACTTTATGGTAAACAAAGTCTAACTCAAAGGAGATATTTATCATATTTAGCTCTTCACTATAAAAATAGTCTTCCATTGACAAGCTAACTTGTGAAGAAAATTTTCATTTGAAAAATAAATCAATCAAAACAAAAAAAATAACCAACCTAATTTTTAAATTTAACTCAAGTTAGATAAGCATCCTTAGACTTAAATTATTGTATTATTATTATTTCAGTTAGGTATATAGATCTGGATGCTTTTATTGTATTGAGTAGATGAAAAAACCCTGCGGTCTGCAACAGTCGCCGGATTAAAATTTTTTAAATTATTTTGTTATCTGAGAACTTTGTACTTAATAAACAATTATTTATTATTATTATTATAACCAATTCGTTTCCGCGATCAGTTTGTTCCGTTATAATTCTCGTGGAGTGGGGGAGGGAGGGTATGACGTCATAATTAGCTTTTAAAGTTGTCAAACAAAAGAATAATCACGGTATTTACCAAGATAAAAGTTATTTCGTGGAAATTCGCAGGTTTTTGGTGGTATTTTGAAAAGATTTAAAAATGGATGAAATTTTGAAAAAATGAAATTAGAATAAAATATGTGGATAAAACGCAAAAACACGATTGAGATTTTTATGGGTTTTCTGGTCATATTAAAAAAAAGATACCCCTTTTAAAGGGTGAAACCTAACCCCACTTATTTTTGTTTTAAATAGGATAATAATACTTGTGGCACTTTGTTGGAAAGCTCTTTTAAAAAGAAAAATTAAGTGAGTGAGTGTTTTGTATTTTAATGTAATGGTTAATTTTTAATTAAAAAAAACTTTATTAAAATAAAATTATTATTCCGTTTTTCTTCAATAAACTTTTGCAAAATAGGTTTTTTTTTATCTGTGGGTAGTTTTACCTCTTTAGTAAGGTGAAAAGTTACGTAAGTTTTGAAGGTAATGCGATCAATTAAATTTTTGGACAAATTTTATGGTCTATCTATTTTATAAAGTGTTTTTTAAATCGAAATAAAAAAAAATTGCAGTCAATTTTCTTTTTAAAAGGGCTTTTCAAAAAAGTGCCACAAGCAGTATTACAAAAATTAAGTGGGGTTAGATTTCACCCTTTAAAAGGGTTAAATTGTTTTTTTTTTTTCCAAACGGACATAATTGTCCATAGAGACAACATAATAACTAACAGAAAGATAGGGCCGCGTAGGAACTACGTTCCTGTAGTGCAAAGCGCATTGCGGCGGAGAGTGAAAGTAATGCTTGTATTAAATAAACACCTATCTTGTCCCGTCCATCTCTTTCTATATGATCATAAAAGAAAGACGGAACATTTTTCAATGTCGAAATATATTTCACACAATTTTAATTTTGTACCTGCCGGTTTTTGCCACCGCTTATGCGCTACAGGAACGTAGTTTCTGCGCGTCCCTATCTTTCTGTTAGCCTCTGTAAGTTATTAGGTTGTCTCTGTCACTCTCGCGTAGCTATTACTAGAGAAAACATACTAACTTACGGAGACTAACAGAAAGATAGGGCCGCGCAGGAACTACGTTTTTGTTGCATTGCGGCGGAGAGTAAAAGTAATGGTTATATTAAGTAACCACCTACCTTGCCCCTTTCATCTCTTTCTATATGATATAAAAGAGAAACAGAACCTTTTTCAATGTCTAAATATATTTCAAACAATTTTAATTTTGTCCCTGCCGGTTTTTGCCACGGCTTGTCAAAGTCTGTCAAGCCTGGTAAGCGGTTTTTTTAGATTTTTAAAAGCGAGTTATTTTAATCAGTTTTGGATTAAAATCGCGCGAGTTTATGGGATTAGCTATATAGTGGATTAACAACTTATTGTAAAGTAAGTTTGCACTGTATCACTACCATTAAAGCTAGAGAGCATGAGACTATTTGAAGAGTGCCAAAAATTGGAGTTTAGATTTTTGCGAACCAAATACCCGAAGAAAATATTGTTTTTTAGATGCTCAAAAGTGAGTTATTTCAATTAGTTTTGGTAAAAAATCACGCTAGTTTATGGATTAAAAACTTATGGTAAAGTCTAAAATGCCATTCAAATCAGGCTGGATCACTACCATTAAAGCTAGAGAGCATGGGACTATTTGAAGAGTGCCGAAAATTGGGGTTCAGATTTTTGCGCGTAGCTATTACTTTCTCTATGTTAAAATACAACCAATAAAAAGAGATATAGGTTAAAACATTTATAAAATCTGTAAGACTTTTATACTGGGATAAATAAAAAAAAGTATGAAAAAACGCCCGTTTAGTTTTTTCATATCTTTTTATTATTAAATAACTAAGTGTCTGTAAAAAATTAACCAAAACAATATATGTATTTTATTATGCATCTGGCTGTACAAGTAGTTCCTTCCTGTAGCCACCGGCTGCGCTCGTGTCGCCGTCAAACAATGTTCCCCAAGTATAACACATAGAATAGTTCTGCATTAAGGCGACGATTTACTTCTAATCCCTAGGCTGAGGGATTCAATTTATTTTTAATCCCTTAGGGATTATTTTTTTTTAAATCTCTTAGGACTATTGACTGTTTATCGAGCTGTTTTTGGTATCTATTGCTGTGGTAGGCTTTCACTTAAAGAAAATAGTAGATTTTTACTTAAGAATAGTAGAATAGTAGACGTGAGTAAAAAATAGTAGATCTACTATTAAAATAGTAGACCTGGCAACACTGATGATCTGGCCTGTTCAGTTCTTGCAAGAAATTCTTGCATGTTATCCCAGTTCTCATTCAGGAGACAACACAAGTATTTGTGTGAATCCACGCGTTCGACTTGCTGCCCATTTACTTCTAACATGCCTCGGATGTTCTTTTCCTTCCTCCACCCTGTATTTAAATCCTATTAATCGATCGCAACATGGCAATCTTTTCATTACAATATTACAAAACTGATTACAAGTGTTGACCCCAGTTTGTTTACAAAACCGTAAGAAATTACTTTAAAATACTACTTAATATGCAGTTAAGGAATCCAAGAAAACAATTTAAAAACAATCAAAGTAGGGAAAATTTCGGTTTTAAAACGTCAGCAGTTAGCATAATAAACTTAACTATATATAGAAACCTTAAACGATATATTTTGGAGGAACGGTAGAAACCCAAACTAAAAAAAACACTCTATATTAATAAAAGAGGGATCTCCTCTTATAAACGTCCCTTATTATTAGAGCTGGAAAAAATGTTTTGTGTACAGAAGTTGCATAATTTTTTGTAAACTTGCAAATAGCGTTCCTTAAAATCATCAGCTGTTAAAAAGTATAAAATTTTTTTTGTCCTAATCCCAATAGTAGTTTTCACAACTAGCGGCTAAAAAAAAAATAAAAAAACCGGCACCGGTGTTTTTAATAAGAAGCAAGCGCAGCGAGGTATTTAAAAACGTGAGTAAAAAAAGCACAGTTTAGCCGCGAGTTGTTAACACTATTTTTTTTAATACCTTTATCAAAAAAATCCAAGAAAAACCGAAAAATACTTTTAAAAATCTCGAATGAAGAGCACTTCTCGCAACAAAGATCTCTACACCATAAATCAAGCCGGCTGGTCATGGGCGTAGTGAGAGGGAGGGGCATGTCCCCCCTTGGGATTTTTAAAGGAAATGATTAATGAATGATTAATTAATGAACAAATTAATATCTCACCAATAGAAAAGAGGTACAGAACTTGAAAAATGTCTTCATTTAAAATAGGTCGGTATACATACCTACATATTTAAAGTTTTATTATTTCCCAAAGAACAGTCTGCCCCCCCCCCCCCGTGGAATATCCTGGCTACGCCCATGCGGCTGGTATATGAAATAACAATGGTTTCCATAGCGATGTGCCTTTTTACTCGGTGACATTCATTGTTCCGACATTTTAATCTTTTGACAGTTTGATATTTTGACGATGTTTTTATACTTATTTTCCGAACAAGTGTGGAAAGTGGTACTTTTCCGCAGGCGACTGCAGATGACCGAACGACGCGAAGCGGAGTTCGGCCAGCAGTCAAGTGTGGAAAAAACACTCTACACTAGAGTTAGCAACAATATTTTTTCTACTAGTGCATGGAAAAAAATTATTTAAAACAGAGGTATCTAACAAAGCCATTAAAACATATTTTATTATTTAAATAAAATATACCTATTTTAAATAGAACTTTCACAACAAATAAATCATTACTTTTTAGATAAAATGTACGGTTTCAACCAACTATTACTTTTCCGGACGCTTACTTAGTCAAAACGTAGGTTTTTAACCAATTTTGACTGAAAGTGACATATTTGTTAAATTGGTATGCATACAAGTGATATTTTTGTCAATTTTAATTGTATTGAAAAAAAGTGTCTAAAAACAATAAGGTATTTAGTGGATAAAAATTTTTTCTACTTGTGATTCTTTATAAGAAACATTTTTATTCAATACGTAGGTTTTTTATAATTTTTTTACCTTAAAGTACAAATTAAAAGTAAAAAACTTTATTAAATGATAATTTGTCTATTTTTAGTCCTTTTTAACCAATTTTTACTGAAGAACACAATAAATTTTAATAACAGAAAACTTTACAGGGTGATTCAAAATTCCCTAGACATACTTTAACTGTAGGTAGAATTTGTTGTTCCTTATTATTGTGAATTCCTTATTATACCTCTTTCGATATTTCGGGCAGGAATTCCATGTTCAGCACAGTTCTTGGTTGTTAAGAAGTCACTGATAAATTATATCGAACTAAAATTTATTTAGGACATTTTTAACGAATTTTTAGTTTTCCGCACACTTTGCCGCAAATTCGTAAATACTTGATGAAAACTGGCCGTAATGGCGTAGTTTTTAGACAAGAATTTTGGGTACCCGTTGCACCCGCGATCAAAAAAAAATTTTTTTTTCATCAGTAACCAAAAAAGTCAAGCTTTAATTATCTGCACACAGTTACTAAAATCATGTTTTTGATGAAGGTATAAAAAAAACTACTTTCCACCTTCAATATAAAGGAGGTAAGGGGAGGTGGAGAATAGGGTGAATCACTCTGTACCTACTAAATACCATTGTTAAAAGTCAGTAACTTGTAAAATTTATGCAAAAATTAGCACATTTTATAACTAACGCAACAATTAACAAGTTAAATGTGACGGAAGTACTAAAAACACAATGAAGAAAAGCAACTTTTTTTATTAATCATCTGCAAGCAGCGGCGTTAGATGGTACCCAAAAGTGGAGGGAGGGGGGCCGAGCTTTTGAACTGTAGGGGGTGAAGGAGCGGAACGAGGAACGAAAGTGGTTGAGTAGGTGTTGAGTTGGGTTAGTGTGTATGAAAAAGCAACTTATTTATAAATTTCAAATTTTTTCCAAAATTTTAAGAAAATAATACTAAAAATGCTATTTTTACGCGTTTTAAATGTATTGACAAAAAATTGCTTAAATTAAACCCAAATTGTAACAAACAATAATGTTTGTTAAAATTTTTGCAATTTAAAAAATATAGCCCCGATGGATATCTCGTTATACAAAGTGCAGAAAGGCCCTTGAGTTTTTTTGTAAATTCTTGTACCAAATTGGTTAAGAATCTCCCAGGTTTTTGTAAAATATTTTAAAAAAAGTGGATTGCGTTAGCTGGCAAAAAGAGATGGGTTACAATGCGGTGATGGAGATCTTCAGGCTGAACTGAATTATAGATTTGTAGTCAAAGTCATATCGTAAATAAATAACTCTTCTTCATTGAAATGAACGCAGGTTGGATGATAGATCATAACTGGCGCAACAGATCAATAAAGATACTCACCGACAGTGAAGCGGCCCTTAAGGCTCTTGAATCCTATAGGTGCTCATCGAGAACCGTTAGGAGCTGCCAGGACACACTGAATACCCTAGGGCGAATAAACACTGTGTAGCTGGTATGGATTCGGGGACATTCTGAGCATCGGGGTAATAAGACTGCCGACCAGCTGGCGTGCGAAGCGGCCTCTGCCGTCTTTATTGGCCCCGAACCAGCCCTTGGAATAGCATACAACTCAATCAACACTGCTCTCTCAGGCTGGATAGAAAACAAGTTCCACCAATAATGGAGAGAATTGCCGGAACTGGCACATTCCAAAGAGTTCATTACAGAACCCTGCAGGAAGAGGGCCGCGAACTCATTGAGCTCACCAGGCAGGGCATCCGGACAATGGTTGATCTATACACCGGACACTGCAGGCTGAAAGTTCCATTACACAGAATGGGTCTAAGTGAGGATACCGAATGTAGGCTCTGTATGGAGTATGATGAGACGGCCAGACATGTGCTGTGTGAATGTCCGGCCATTGCACGTCGGCGTTAACGTATCTGGTAGTTTTATGCTAGGACGGTCCACGATTACGAATATGTTAATTTACACTCAAGAAATAGCAAATTCTCTAGATCAAAACATACAAGTAGATTCTGTATATTCTGACTTCACTAAAGCCTTTGACAAGGTTCCACATGAAATACTTCTAAAAATTAGTCTGGTTTAATTTTGACAACGACCTTATTAGCATACTAGAATCTTATCTTAATAGTTATGAGTCTTCTAAATATGATGTCTTATCAGGGGTGCCGCAGGGTGCAAACTTGGGTCCCTTACTGTTTCTCCTATTTATAAACGACCTCCATAATGTTTTATATAGTAAATGTGTGTCTTTTGCAGATGATTTTAAATTTTACATTAAAATATATAAAATTGAAGATTGTTATAAATTGCAACAAGATATTAATAATATATTAAACTGGAGTACAGAAAATCAACTAAATTTCAACGTAAAAAAATGCACTGTTGTCACATTTTCAAATAAACAAAACCCAATAGTACATCCTTACAAAATGAAGGGTAACATTTTGGAAAGAAAGGAATCAGTGAGGGATTTAGGTTTGCATCTCGACTCCAAACTTATTTTTATTGAGCAAATGTTAGGTTTTATAATAAGAAATTCTAAACAGCTAAGAAACCCTAGTGTCATACAAATGTTGTACTATTCCTTTGTAAGATCCAATTTAGAGTATTGTAGTTCAATATGGGTCAAAAACTATGAATATTTTAAAGAACAAATTGAACGGATCCAAAATAAATTTGTACGATTATTACAATACAAAATGAGCGGGGTATATCCAACCTTCTCACCATACACTGACTTATTACGTATTCACAATATAGCAACTCTAGAGCAGAGGCGTTTAGAGCAGTATTGTATTCTAGTATATAAAATTATACATGGCCAAATCGATCACAACTTGCAAGTAGTTAACAACTTTCTTTTTGCGATGCCTAGGACCATTCCTAGGTACAATCGGAACTTTTCTTTATATTTACCGAAGGCTAGAACCGATATTATGCTTTTTTCGCCAATGTATAAGATGCAACAGGTTGTGAACTTTCTTCAATTACATTTACCTTTCGGATCGTAACATCGAAACTTTTCGTAGAAATGTTAAATTGGCTATATCCTTTTTGTAAAATACCTAATCTTATTTTAGGAGATGCGCTAAAATAGCATTAATTAATTAATTAATCATTAATTTTTATTTTTTTTGCCTATTTCATAAAATTAACACTTAATGTTGTTTGCAGGGTTTTTTCTCTGTTGTTTCTCTCTTTCTTTTTCATTATTATTAGATACGTTGTAAGTAGTTTGTTAACTTTTATAAACTTAATTATTATTTACTTTTGATCTGTAATTGATACATTGTACTGTTGATCAATAAACGTATAAAATAAAATAAAATAAAACTACAGATCAACGGACCGGATCTGAATGATACTTCACCAAAGCAAGTTGCGAGCCTCTTTAAGGAGCTGAATATTCTGTAGCAACAAATAATGTTAAAAATGAGCCACAATAGTCCCAATAGTGGTCGCAGTGGACAGTGCCATACTGGCACACTCAAAAACAACAACACTTCAGTCAATCATATCGTAAATGCCCGCAGGCAAAAATTGTTAAGAAGAGTGTACTAAAAATGCCATTTCTTACACTGTTTAAACTCTATTGACAAAAATTTCTTAAAAATAAACGAAAATTGTATTAATTAATGACGTCATATCGCCACAGAAACAATTTTTGAAATTTATGAGCCATGACGCCAAATTACAAATTAGAAATCGGAATAAACGTTCAAAAAAGTGGGAGGGCTATAGCTCCCCTGGCAACCCGACGGCACGCCCCGGTCTGCAAATCTAGTATAGGTACAAACGACATTGTAGCAATAAATATTATTTTAACGAATATAATAAAAAATAGAGACAAAAAAGATTGTATTCAAAGGGAGTTAAAAAAGACCAGCTGGATCATACTTCCAGGCCAATTTTGACATAAAACTGAGAAAAATGTATAATATATTAATAAAGATACATTATAAAAGCCGAATTAGGAAAGCAGTAACAGTACAGGAAAGCTGCAATGATAGATTAGGAAAGCCTTGCACCACACACCACTGAAAATAAAAAAAAAATAACTATTTTTAAAAAAATAAAGGGTATAATTTTGTTTTATTTTTTCATAAAACCCATCGTTTTTGAAGTCGTCGCCAATATTTTTTTTTATTTGGTGATAACTATTTGCAGATTTGGGTTTTATCAAAATATGTACAATAATTTGAAACAACTTTATTTTACACCTAACAGAGTTTGATCACACCGTGCATGTGCACAAGTATACAGTGCGGACGTAAAAAGTCCCCCCTTCCTGCTAACTCTTGAATGGATTGAGGTATCGACCTCAAATAAAAACCATGTTTAATGATGACACTTATGCAACTTTTTGACCTATTTTTTATAAGCGTTATATTGAAATAAGTCTATAAGGTCACTAACTACTTTAAGATTTTAAATAGAAAGGGCGGTCGAGTGATACATTGTTTAAAAGGTATTTTAATTTCCTATTTAAAGTTTTATTTTTTTTAAAATCGATTTACCTTACTTTTGAAATAATTGAGATCGAGTTTACACAACAATTTTACCACTTTTTGACGTATTTTAGATTAGTCTCATAATGACTTAAGACTATAATGTCACTAACTACTTTAAAATTTTAAATAGAAAGGGCGGTCGAGTGATACCTTGTTTAAAAGGCGTTTTGATTCTCTATTTAAAATTTTATTTTTTATTAAATATCGGTATATTACTTACAGATTTATGAGCATTTGTACCTATAGTTTGCGTACCTCTCCTCTTCCTTTTGAACGAATTCAGTTGACTTGAAATAAATTTTTTGAAGTAAGACCATAAAGTCACTACTAACTTAAAGTTTTTATTATTGTTAAGTAATACTATACGTAAACTATAGACAAAAAACTCATAACTCAATAAGTCTTTAACTGATTTAAAAAAAATATATTAAATTTGAAATAGGGAATTAAAATATCTTTTAAACAAGGTATCACTCAACCCCCTTTCCTATTTAAAATTTTCAAGTAGTTAGTGACCTTACAGACTTCACGTCAATGTGACGCTATAAAAAATACATCAGAAAGTCAATATCTCAATTCGTTCGAAGTAAGGTGAGGTGCGTAAACTAATAAACTCATAAGTCTGTAAGTCGTAAACCGATTTTTAAAAAAATTCAAACTTTAAATAGGGAATAGCTTTTAAACAAGGTATCACTCGACCCCCCTTTTTATTTAAAATTTTAAAGTAGTTAGTGACCTTATAGACTTACGTCAATATGACGCTTATAAAAAATACGTCGTCAAAAAGTAGCAAAAGTGTTATCATTAAACATGGCTTTTATTTGAAGTCCATACTTCAATCCGTTCAAGAGTTAGCAGGGGGGGGACTTTTTACGTCCGCACTGTATATTGTTTTTGGAGACAAACGGCGCGCGGTCCATGGAAGCAGTGCTTCCCCTAGAAAAACATCATCTTCTTAAATTTA
The DNA here is from genome assembly GCA_963921995.1 of Oxystoma pomonae. Classification (NCBI taxonomy): domain Eukaryota; kingdom Metazoa; phylum Arthropoda; class Insecta; order Coleoptera; family Brentidae; genus Oxystoma; species Oxystoma pomonae. Next base: position 82,561,313 of record OY998166.1, on the reverse strand, counting down.
ATTTTTAAAATCGGAAATAATTATTTTAGATTGTATTAATAAAAATGCTAAAAATTATTTCAAATATCAAGCCCATAACAAATGCGGCCTTGACTAAAACCGAGTCACAGCAGAAAGTTTGCCCGCGTATCCTCTGCGCGCGGCTTTTGAAGAAGAAAAATCCAATAGGACAGTCTAACAAAAATAATATGCAAACTGAAGATGGCTGTGGCACTGTAAATCTAACGAAAAAACAAGAGTATTCCAAACCGAAATTCTCTGTCGTTGTGGTACACCTAGCCGATGAGTCTCTAATAAGGAGGAAGCGGCGTCATCCTAGGTTCCACCCTTTGTGTGAGCAATCGAAAAAGAAAGTTAATTTTTCACTGAAGTACAAAAAACTCTTGTTTTTCGAAAAATACTATGGCAGATCCAACATGGCCGATGCAGGGTAAACAAACCGTTTTTCCATAAGACGTAATGCTAACTGAAATCAAAAGGTTGGCAAAGCGGAAAAATTATTAGCATTATGTCTTATGGAAAATCGCTACGAAAAACCCTAAACCCACCATTTTTAAAGGGCCATCACATGACTAATGGTTGACAATTTGTTAGACAGCCCTATAGAAGCTATCCCCGCTGCTAGATTCTCTGTAGCCTGCAGGTATAATACGCTGGCAGCAGAAGTATGCCTTAGAGATGTGTGATTCGTAAACGATTCGTTCATTATGATCGAATTACTTGCGAGTATTGAATGATCGAATCATGTTTGCTCGATATGATTCAATCAGTCAAATGAGTTAAATGACCGACGAAGACAGAATGAATCAAACGAGTGAATCAAATCGGAATGGATCAAATGACTGACTGACCGACGCGACGAAGATAAAACGAATTAAATGTTATTAATAAATTATTTTTTTAAGTAATTGTAAAATCAACTAATTTGGTTTTTAATGACAAGATACCTACCTGTCTCTGCTCATTAAAGCACCAAATATAAAGTAAGCAAAGGACACGGCAGATGAAACCCAAGCAACATAGAATGAGGATAGATTTATTTTGCGAGTTAAATTAAGTATGTTTTCTAACAATCTCAGAGGAATGTAAAGTTTCAAAAGTTAAAGTTTTTCATTCATTCATTATTATAATTTTTTAGGTACCAAAGGATATTAAACAATCTCTAACGACGAAAAAAATTTTGTTCGCATGGATCAACTTCGCAACAATGTAATCTCTTTTTGGCCAGAGTAAAGAAAAGCAAGGCTACTGTAAAAATTTTACTCAACTGGAAGAAAACTTTAAGTTTAAAGTATACAATATAAACAAAAATTGTCATGAATATTACAAAAACCTGTGCAATATATTATCACACCCTGTGTGATATTAATATACAAATTTTTAGATAAAATTAAAAAAAAAGTGTTGAAAGTTACAAAATATTGTGTATTTTTTACTTACAAAATTGGAAAATATTTTTACAACTTGTACATTAATATCAAACAATATTTAGTAATTTTTCATAAACAAGAAAATAAAATGTAGTAAAAATATCCACAAACCAATTAAAAATTGTGTAAAAAATAAATACACAATATTGTGTAAAAACCGTTTCAGAATCAATCTATAGATTTTATTTGAAATTTAACAACAAATAAATTCAAAGAACGATGTGTCAAATTTTTCCACAAATTGTTCTTGGTGCAAATCCAAGAACAATTTGTGTGAAAATTTGATACAATTGGAAAAAAATCCATATATTTTTTCCTGTGCACTCGCGAAGAAGTCGTAGGTGGGAACCGAATGTAATGCATGCAAAAAATCACGCACCATGCAAAGAAATTAAAAGAAACTAGAAGGCAAATTTTTCAAATCAGTAATCAAATGTAAGGAAATTTCTGAGATACAATGATGGCAACATTTTAGAGTCGCGTTCTGATTGGTTCTGAAGCAATATTTAAAATGTGCCGGTATCATACATATGTGTTGTTTACCCGTAAAAAGATAGTTTTTTAAGGACTCGTCAGTCACTCGTTTTTAAATGATGAAAAAATAGACTAATCGTAAACATTAAAGGTTATCAAAGTCCATATACCTATACCTATCTAAAATTAATTTACTGCCTTTATATCCGTACTTACGCAAAGTGATAATTAAAAAAAGGAATTTGAAGTACAAAAGTCTACGGATAATAAATCTACCTATGTAGCTATTTTTGAAATCAGAAAGAAAACTACACACATATCTCAAATTACTTTTGCGAACGTTTGCGCATATTTTAAATATTTTGCATATGTGTATACCCGGCAATTATAATTGTAATTATATAATATTTTTATGGTTTCGTGCTCAATAGAAGATTTATATGATGAAGGAAATGACATAATACAAAATTTTTAAAATGCATTTTAGCAAAAATGCGTCATTGCTTGATCTAGTGACACAGTTCAATAAACTACTGAAGATTAAAGTATTGTGTAATGTACCCAACTACCTATGTAATAAAAATTGTTTACCGATAGACCGGTAGGTTACATGTTATAAAACAATTTTTTTATAATTTTAAGTACCCAAAATACGTCATCTATGCTAAACATATCAGACAAACAAATTAATGTTACTTTTTATTGTTAAATGCTGGCACACTTTGCTTTCCATTTAGAAAATTAAACTAATTTATTTAATTGGTAGCCTTTTTCCATGTTTTACAAAAAAGCTAAATTTTATTTGTTATAGCAGAGAACATACAAATCTTTATATGCTTTCTGATTGTAGGGATTTCCATTAGTAACACTGGTGCGCCGCTAAGTCCGTGCTGCTGTTTCATTGGACTGTACTTTTTAATTGTTCGAGTTCAAATTAAATCAACTCAAAAATCGCTTTATTGTTTTTTAAGATCCGAAGAAATCTCATAAACGCTTAACATAAGAAGTACAAGAAAACAACAGTGACAACAAATTAATAAGAAAGGATTGTAACAAAATTTATAACATGTATTTATATGTCACTGCTAAAACAAAAGATGATATAAAAAATAGTTAATATAAAAAATTCAAAAAATAAAACAAAATATAAAAAAAGTATATTTATTTTGAAATGAGTTTAATGTACTGTCAACAGAACTCAAAATCTTTTTACTTGCAAGGATTAAGAAAACATTCTCTTTTATTATTCAGCAGATCGTATTTATTTTGAAGTTTTTATGAAATTTTGGAGAATTGTGGAAGTAGTTGTGGCATTTATGTACTTGAGCTGAGCGAGGGGAAAGTCGAGCGGAAAGTTTACTCGATTTATTTATGTATACGCGCGCCTTTGGCCTACTTGTGGCAAGTGCAATTGAATAAATGGAATATTTTTGCAAATTTTTGTTGCATAATGTAATGAACTATTGTATCGAAGTAAGTGTACCATTACTAAAATATAATCATAAATTCATATCCTTGAACCATTCAAGAGTTATAGAACAAAAGTAATATTTCCTACAAATAAATACGATCTGCTGAATAATACAAGAGAATGTTTTTCTTAAACCTGCTGTTGGATGTTAAAAAACGTTTATTAGATCTAATCTCATTGAATTCTTTTGTATTAGGCAATACTAGACTTTTAACATAATATTTTCGCACCTACTCCAAAAACTCAATATGGGTATGTCAAGTTATTACATACTTACAGGGTGTCCATTTTCTAATAGAAATAAATGGAAAACTCGATTGTTAGTGAAAATCGTACTACCTCTTAGTACTATTCAAGCTTTGGAGTTTTTAAAATACGGAGGAATTTTTAAAAGTTGGTGATTTTAATAATTTACAATATCTCACTTATTGCATGAGACATTTATTTGAATTCTTATATCTTCCTGCAAACCCATTTAAGTAGGTAAATCTAACATCGTTCAAATATTTCACCCTTTAAAAAAAATATTTTTTTAAAATATTTTTTTGAATCTTATAGACCAAACAATAAATTAAGTTTTGCTCTGGTACTGATTTTAATAAAACGAGAGGGAGTTAAAAAAACGATTTTGGAAATATTAATGCATTATTAGACACTTACAGGTAATTTTCAGTTTTATCAGCATTCGTATCCTTATCTCTATCGAGTCGATCAATCAAGCAGGTGCACTTTTAAAATCATGGCGAATGCGTGACAGCTCTAGCCGATCAAATGCACGAAACCTTGTTAGGTACGATAAAGGAGTCGTAACGTTACGTGCTCGATAGGTCGACTCGATAGAGATAAGGATACGAATGCGATAAAACCGAAAATTAACTTGTCTATTATTTCCGAAATTTCAAACTTTTTAGCCTTTGTAAGCCATGCACGTGAGATTGATATACAGGGTGGATTCTTTAAATGGAATGGTGCTTCTAGCGGTTTTAGGGAAGAGGTTTTTTTTTTGTCTATGAAATAATTTTGGGGCCCCCAACTGAAGGCCCAGGGCCTACAAACAATTTTTTTTCAATTAGAAGGTACCACTTGTGGCATCTTTTTGGAAAGCTTGTTAAAAAATAAATTTAACACACTAGTTTTTTTTGACATCTGTCAACCGATGTGTTAAAAATAAAAAAAAAATGATTTTTTTGTCAATTGTTTTAGCTTTAAAATAAACGACATATTTCTCTATTGATTAAATAAAGAAAATACCACACAAGAACATTATTGGCGGCTCATTTGGGGGCCCCCACTGAAGGCCCAACGCCTACCAACATTTTTTTCATGAGTAGGTACCAATTGTTGCACCTTTTTGGAAAGTTTAAAAAAGAAATTCGATGAAATAAATTTTTTTGACATCTGTAAACCCATGTGTTAAAAATTAAAAAAGAACCTATTTTTTGTCGTTAGGGACGGTTGAGTGAAAAAGAAAATCGAGCTGTGCTTTGAATCTATGGCGCTCTTATCTAATATCTAGTAAATTTAAAAAAGGTAATTAGGCTGCGCCCCCAAATGGGACGCCAATAATATCGTCACCCTCGGTGCGCCAGTGATACATGTGAGAATTAGCTAATCCGACAGAACTCCATGGCAGACAAAGGAAATTAAGAAAAAAAAATTCTGGCGCAGTGTTTTAAGCATATAACTATGAGATACTATAACGGCCCTGTCCTTGCATTTTAGGAAAAAAGCCGTAGCGATGATAATAATTCTCCTAATCGAGTAAGCCTGGAAAAAATGCAGAGCCGAAAACTGTTCTGGGGCTGAATTCTTGAATTTCAAGTGCCCGAACGTTCATTTCTGTGAAGTAAACGCTCCTCGGTGAAGAAAAACAAAATTATCAAAAATAAATTGAATAAATGAATATTCGCATGGTTTTTAGGTAAATGTGACCGGTGAACGCTGGTTCCAGATGTATTACAATTATAATCCCTGTGCGTACCCTGCCAAAAAAAGCGCATTAAACCTCATAAATACACACCTGATTTTTATCAGTTTTTATAAGGTTCTAAGCTTATGTGGGGCAAAATTTTACGATTATAAAAGTTTGTAATAATTTATGAGGTATGTCTTTGATTTTGGTAAGAATTTATTTGGTTTCATATGTGTGTTTTTTATCTGATCCTATAATCAAATAGACTTATGAACTTTATAAATGCACCATTTTCTAAGAGATTTTATAATCAAACCAACACTCCATAATACATTATAAAAGGAAAAGAATGTATTATGGGATTATATAAACCTATTTTTTTATGAGTTTTCTGAGAAATTTTATAATCAAAACATTTCATAACATTTCATGAGTTTCTATGATTACACCCTTGTTCTTTTATAATGTTTTCAGAGTTTGTAAAAAACTGTTTTTTCATGAGATTTTGGGATATTTTATCATCAGACCAACTCATAGAATTCGATAGATTTCTATAAAAATTTATAATTTTCTATGAGTTGGTAAAAACATTTTTTTATAAAAACACACCTTATTTTTATCAGTTTTTCGACCACCTGAAAACTAATTTAAAAAGTTACAACTTAGTATACTTACTTCTTACTTACTTCTACAAAAAATATTTTTTGACTTATGATCCTATGCAGCCCTCTTCGTCCCAGGGAATTATATTTTATGTCCATTTTACGTCCCGGGACCAAATAAGAAAGTATTATGTACGTACAAAAGTGTATGTACATAGTACGTAACAGATTGTGCGTACCTACGATCATTTTACGTCCACTTTTGGTCCTACATGGGAAATAAAATGTACGTACCTGTCAGGTATGAATAAAGGACTTACATAGTACCTACTGTGCCATATCCGAAGGATGTACTATGACGTACGTGTATGTACCGTGGCTGTATGGGGAAATCTTACAAAATCTCATAGAAACTTATCAAAGTAATCAGATTTTACCTGCCGTAGCCTATATGCCCTTTGAAACAAATATATTAAGTCGTCGCCCACCGGAACTTATAAAATCTTATAAAAACACTATAATCACATCATCTGTCGTAAATACTTTTAGAACAAAAAAATAGTTTTTGGCTTGTAAGATTTTATAAACAATGCCTCAAAACAATCTCATAGAAATGTATCTCCGACAGCTTCTGGCGATAAATAAGTACTTACACGAGAACAATTTATAGTGGGCTAGGTCGTCGTAGTTTATAGTTTAGGTTAGGGTTTAGTTTGACTGTAAATATCTATCACATTACTTCTACTACTACAACTGCTAAAGTTGTGGCGTAGTTTTTTTATTTTAGAATGTTACAGGTAGATCTTTTAAAATATCTTAAAGCTTTATGAGGAATTGTCATATTAAAAATAATAAAATAATGTAAACTTTTATAAGCCAACTGGCTGGTGAAATATGATGAACTCCTATGCAGGTTTCGTGTTTCACTTTCACTAGTCAAAAATTATAAAATATCATACGTTTTTATGATATGATCTTTTATGAGGTTTTTTTGGCAGGGTATTCAAATGCGTTCACAGGTCAAGAATCCGACCTCTGGGAGCGAGTAGACAGTAAATTTTTTGCCTTTGGCCTTACCCAGGGCAAACTCTGACATTATTTTCTTTGTTTTTCACAATTATTATTGCTACATAATTTGCGAGATTAGATTTTTGTTTAAATAACAACACCATTTAACGATACCGGCATCGGTGGTTTAGTTGGTTAGCCACGATCAGGTTTCGTGGTTGCCGCTGTGTCGTGGGTTCAAACCCCGCGCGGTCCAAAAACACTTTAGCTAAAACAGTGCGCGACCTTGGATAAAACTTAACAGGCTAAAAAAACCAGGGAAGAGTGTAAAAAGTAACTTGTTCTTACCCCTCCATTTTCGCCGGTAACCAGGCCGGATGGGGTCGGTATCCCGTGGAAGCGGCCCTAGTAACATACTCCCCACTCGGTAGACTACTCAAGGACAAAAAGGTCAAGTAGAACAACTGGTCTGGGGTTCGATTAAGTTAAAAGTACCCACGGGACTCATCAGACAATTCTCTATGCAAAATAAGCAGTAAAAAAGTCCCGCAAAAGATAACGATTTCTCTCTAAAAAAGTGGCTGGCGTTTGCCTTACAACCCCAAGAAACTCAGTCGAAAAATCGGTACAGGGTCGCTTTAAGGATTTTCGATTTACAATTGGTCCTGGTTCTGGTTGAACCAGAACCGGAACCGGTCCTTTAGTTTTAAAACAATGACGTCACAGTTGGAACCTGGTTATGAAATTTTAGAACAGCCTGGGACGTTGGTTCGTCCCGTTGGTTGTAAACATAACCCCTAAAATTATTCAAAATTATAAGTAGTCTTTTTTTGAGTAAAATCAAAGTTATCTTCACAATATTTTAAACGAAATCATTATTTTAGAACCGCTGTCAAAATTTATATAAAAATAATGTCAACCAGAACCAGGACGAATTCCTAAATCGAAAATCCTTTTTGCAAATCCGATAGCTATATATATAAAAATAGCCGCCACTCCAGGGCTTATTTAAATATTTTTTGTTTGTTCATTTTTTATTCATTTAGAATAAAAAAGTAGCATTTAAAATTAGTTAACTCGCTTTTCATAATGTTTATTAAACGTCAATATGTACTTAATAACCAAATATTAAAATAATAATAAAACTTAAAGTAAATCCAACGTCCTACTTTGACATTAAGGACTTTAGACGAAAATTAATGCTAAATTACATGTTTTAATGTTAATGCTAATATTTAAATGCGTCGATAAGAACTTAATTTCCAATAAAACGGATAAATTATACGACGTACCTTTTTCGGACTATTGTAGGTTAAGGTGGGAATAAAACGTTAAATTTTGTAACTGGTTGCAAGGATCAGAAGCCTCCAATCTTCCAGGCAGAAGTTTTTGCCGTAAAAATAACGCGTTTAAAGCAAAGCCAAAAGAGACTACATTTTTCACTTTTTTACGGCATGTTTCGAACGAGGCCTGCCTTTATGGTGGATGCTTAGATTAAAAAGAGACAAGATATCTGACACTTACGGAGACTTTCGTTATATTATTATATGGAACAATGTTTACCTTTCTGTTATTTACAGTAAACATACCAGTGGCGTACCTACTTAAATATAAATTTACACATGGATTATATTATTAAAATTTTACTATAATATGAAATCTGCAAAAAGTTGAGCTTTGGAAGCTTCCTAACAATAATTTTTGTAGTATAATTTTATACAAAATAAATTTATTACAAAGTTTGTATATGATTTATAGCAATTTCAATTTTCAACACAATAAAATTATGCCAAACATTAAAACAAAGAAAAACAAGAAAAAAATATAATATTATCTACTAGCTAAAAATTATGTTATTGTGTCTGTTAATTTTGTTATTTTTTCTGGTAATTAGCAGAAACTTACTTATACTGACTTCTTCAGTACACAATAAAGTCAATAATGCTTAGGGTATATAGAGACATCTAGGACAGACAAAAAGATTTAAATATCAATTCAAAGGGCGAGCGCAGATTGCAACGGCGGCAGTATAAATCAACCTTAGTGTTCTGATACAAACTTGAACACATGTGAATTAACTATTATTGTCGTTTGCAAGTTGGTTTAAGGACTTTATTACTTCATAAAAAGTATGCTTTATTTTATCGTCTTTATAAAAAAAACCTCGAAAAAACCTTATAAAAACGTTCGAAAATATCTCATTTGACGCATTGGGAATTAACTACTTCATCAAAAAAAAAGAGTGTTTGTTGATATTTTAATCTAAGGATATACTAATTTAAGTATATCTCATAAACTTCTTTTTTTATTTTCTGTGTACCTACCGGCATGTACCGCCAATGACTGATTTCACTTGATCTCCCTTTGTTTTCAAAACATTGGACAATTTGTTCCAAAATATCACTTTAAATGCACTGAAATATTCTCCTACTGGTAAAAAAACACACTATAAACGTTTTTTGACAAAATGTGGTTTTAAAACGACTCATAAACTGCTTAAAACATCCTGAAATTTAAAATAAATAGCACTAAAAAGCTTATGTCAATAAAAATATCATCCTACCGTCTTCGCTGTGCCGACTTTCCCCACCCACAAGCCAATCACGACCTAAAGTGGTTGAGACAGAATTCTCTGTCCCTTCTTCACATCGTTTAAAAAGATAGAAAAACAATCGACACATCTCACCTCTGTTTTGTTGTAATTTTATTTGTAAATAAACAGTGGTTATGATTTGCCAAGGAGTTTTCGTTGTACCAGATATCTTGTCTTTTTTTAATCTAAGGGTGGATGCCATGAGAGAACAGCTGATTCCACTCGTTGCGTACGGAGGGATGTACATAACGTTACGGAACTATCAACGTACGCAACAAAAAAATGGCTTAGAATGAAACAAAATTGCAACAATATTATTATTATTAATATTGGTATAGCGCCGCAGACGAAAACTTTGACAATTTTTTTTTTTTTAAATTTTGATCTTTTTTGTAAAAGTAGATTTGGTCGGATGCCAAGAAGGGGTGGGTTGCGGTGGTTTATATAGATCTGTTGTCAAATCACAAATACGCGGCAGATGAAAATTTTAAGAAAAATTATACCAATAATGCCATTTATTACACGTTTTTAATGCTGGTGAGAAAAATTCCTTGAAATTGAACTAAAATTGTAACAGTTAATGGCGTCATAGCACCGCAAGAAAATTTTTAATATTAATAATAATTTAAGACATCACACCCAACACACATCACAAACCGTAGTAAAGGGTCAAAAAAGTGGTGGAGCTATAACTCTTCCTGGGGCCCTTATTGTAGATTGTGTTGGACCTCCTGGGGGGGGGGTTAACCCCTAAAACTGCAAAACCGATTTTAATTTAGGCAAAAAAAATTAAGGATAATTTTTACCCCAGAGGTGGTTCGGTAATGATGCACTTTGGCGTACAAGCCGCGCGCCGATGGCATTGCGTGACATTTTGAGGCATTATTTCGGGGATATTTAGAGGCAGTCTATGCATTTTAAGGCAATTTATGGCATTTTGAGGAATTTTTAACAGAAAAATCTGCTAAAAAATGCCTTTTGGTGTACACAAAATGACGACCGAGCCACCCCTGGCTTTTGCCCTGGCATTTTTTTTACAGAGAGTTCCACTTTTTTGGGTCTATCGCAGCGGCGCGAGGTAAGGACAATTTATGCCCCCCCCCACTAATAAAGGTATGAATGTAAATTTTAAATTTTTTTATAAAAATTAAAGACGTGTTAGGTAACTAACGTTTTGTTTTATTCAAGTAAATAAAATACTACTAAACGTTGGTATTTTTTTTATTGTATGCAAACAAATATTTATTTTAGTTTGGTAACAATGATAACTTAACATAGTATTTATATTTATTTATTATATTTACCGTCGTTTTACTTTTAACATTATCTGTAACAGTGGCAAGTTTTGAGAGGTCAATAATTTAAAAGTCCCTTTTCCATGGCTTTTTCATTGACAAATTAATCTGCTTAATCTACTTTGACCCATTTGTGATCTTAAGTAATCATTATAGTATATCTCCTAACTAGTGCTGAAAGCACTACTTTTCCGCACGCGATTGCAGTTGGCCGAACGACGCGTAGTTCGGCCATGCAATCAAGAGCGGAAAAGACACTTTCAGCACGTGTTAAGAACGCTATTTTTAAATTTTAAGTTTTTTTATTTTTTAATTAATACATTACTACAACACTATAATTGCTACTCGCTACTTATTATTAATATTAATGGTAAACGTACAATTTGTCGCATTCTGCAGATTAATAGCGCATTGCAGTAGTTTTTTTGTTGTGGAAATATTGATGTAAGGTACTAATTTTAGACATTTTCACTTTTCCGCACTAGTGCGGAAAAGTGTCACTTTCAAAACTAAAATGCGTGCGGAAAAGTGGTGTTTTCCGCACGCTAGTAGGAAAAATAGTTTTAATTTACTAAACGCCCACTCAAGAGTTGCCACTGTTACCGGTAATGTTAAAAACAATAAAAATGGGGTAAATATTTGGATGAAGTTACTTTCTAAAACTCCGTATTGTTTAATATTTAGGTCAAAAAAATCGGTAGTCGACATATTATTATTTAGATCGCTTTTACAAGTGGTAAAAGATAATTAATATTCAATTACTACAGAAGGCTCTATAATATCAAAATATTTGTTATAAAAGCGTTTACACTTCTGTAGAAGAATTTCTTCAGTAGAACTTGTAATGGTTCTGGGATACAAAAACTCAAAATAATCGCATACTGTCATCTTACCTATGAATCGATTCTCAATTTGACCTGTAACCTGATCAGTAACATAAAAATTGGGAATGAGAGTTGTGATGTTAGGTTGGATTAGAGAGGGTAAAAGCGCAGGTCTAATAAAATTAAAATCGGATTTTAGATGGTTTAGTAAAATAAATGAACTATTTTATTCACTGGAAATGGCCCCTTGCATCGCCGGGTCCCGAGGCTTTGCCACTGGTCTATCGTCGCCGTCGAACCAAGATCTAAAAGATTGTATACACAAAATTCTTAAACTACTATTTATTAAATAAGAAATTTTAGTTTGTATAGTACCAAAGAACCTGTTAATTCATAGTACAGCAAATTTGAAAATTTTTAATTATTTAGTTTTAAGCCAAAATCGGATAGTCGGTGGATTAAGACCATTCATTTCTAATGAGCGACAATATACAGATCGCTTCAAGCTACTGCGAACATAGGGCGAAAGAAGTCTAATTTGCCAGTGTACGTACATGCAGAGACACCGCACGCCTATCAGTGAAGCAACCAACACTCAGGCTTCCGATCGCCATTCGCTGCCGTTCGCCGCCGTTCGCCTTGTATTTAGTACGCCTCTAATCACGGTGCTGTGTGGAGCGTAGTCAATGAAACCGGAATTTGGTCAATAAATACGCAAATTTTTATAACGTAATTTTCTTATTTTTTGTCACTGATAAATAAGAGCTTTTTATTGTCAACTGCTCAGATTTATCAGTGACGACGTGTTACAATGAAAATAATAAGGAGAAACAAAATAAAAGCAAGTTCTCAAAATAAAATAATACATTCTAAAAACCAAAAAGATTCTCCCAGTCAAAAAAAAATTAAAGCAAATGTTCGAAAAGTCCTCCTTGCTCGGCTAGATAATATCCGAGCCTACTATAAAAACCCCTTCCAACGTTTCCAAGCATGTTAGGGGTGATAATTTGAAAAGCTTCTTCAAAAACAGATAGAAGTCATTAGGAGCAAGATCGGGAGATCGAGCTGGCCATAAAATAGTTCTCCGTGTACTTATAACCCGATTAGGAAATACATTATCAAGATATTCCCTAACAAGGCCAACATTGTGAGCGGAACAACCATCTTGTTGAAACCATGTTTCACCAAATCTTACACCTAACAACTGCCTAGCAGTTGGAATAATGTGCTGCTGCAGTATATCCAAGTATTGCAATTGCCGTTAATAAAAAATGGCCCAATTACGTGTTCCCCTACAATACCCCTTGCATACCCCAAACATTTAGTTTTTGGGGATACTGTGGTCTTACGTCAAAATACAAATGCAAATTTTCCCTCGACCAATATCGAACGTGTGTTGGGTTATGACGATATGACCATTTGACCATCTGCACTTTTTCGGCAACTTCGTAGACATCCATTTTTAGTTTTAAAAATGTATTATTTCAATTAAGAACTTACCCATCTGTTTCTCGAGCAAGGCAGAAATAAAACAAAATAATAAAAACAAAATGAATTTCCAAAAGATAACACTGCAGCGTGCTTCGAATCCACCTCGGTCGTACGGCACGGAGAGTAAATTGGACTTGATTCCCCCTATGTTCGCAGTAGCTTGAAGCGGTCTGTATGTAATGTATTTTCGCGACCGATGATTTCGAAACCGCTTTGAAAACATGCGTAAAATGTTATTTTGGCAACGAAACGGTGACGTCACGGTTCAAAACATTTTAAAGGATTTCGAAAGCGCCTCGGCCGCCATTTCGAACACGGTTCAATATGGCGTTACTTGTCAATTTTTAGCAATAATGAAAATAGTCCAAGGTTATGTAGCGGCGACAAAAAAAGGATCACTTGTGGTTCTAGGACATACATTTCGAAAAATCACAAAAAAAACTTCCAAATCAAAAAAACGAGAAGCCACACAAACACAGCGAATTAGTGTCATTCAATAATTGTTCATCAGTAGCGATGGTTCGAAACGGTGACGTTGTGGTTGAAACGGTGACGTATGTTTTCAAAACGTGCTTTCGAAAACATCGGTCGCGAAAAGACGTCTTAGCAAACAATTTTTTTTTAATCTCATCTATATAGGTACTTAAAAATAGTATAATAAATAACAAAAGAAGAAACTGACAAATTTCACACGAGCGTGAATGTTGTGAACGAGGCGCTAGCCGAGTGAAACAACACGCCAGTGTAAAAAAGTTACTTTCTATCGAGTTGTGTACGCTATTTTACCTACGAACACCGATGAATTTACCCTGTGTCTTTCCCACACGGCGTGCAAAAAATAATTTTTCGCGCACGGCTTTTTTTTACCGATTTTTTAGGTTCAATTCGCCTTTTTAGATATATTTTTCCACTCAAACGTAAAGAAAATGCAAAAAAAAACAGTTTTTTGCTTTTTTATATTACCTAAAAATGAAAATATATAATGTTGTCTATATAGGCGGTTTTTACGCAAGTAGGAAAAATATTGTACCTGACACGTGCGAAAAGTGTCTTTTCCGCCCTTGACGGCTTATCCGAACTTCGCTCCGCGTCGTTCGTGCAACTGCCGTCGTGTGCGGAAAAGTATGACTTTCCGCACTTGTTAGGTAAATAACTATTGCAACACATGTGCAGAAAAGTATGGTGACAGTTAACGTCATCGTATAATACACTTTTTCACACATGTGCGGAAAAATTTCTGCACACGGGTGAAATTTTAATATGTGGTCGTAGGAAAAAATAGTTTTATATGTAAATCCTTCTACTGCTGAAGACTGACCTAAAGAAATTATATTTGGCAACCGTTTTACTAACGATACACAATATTTCTCAATAACCGCTCAATGTATGTATGAATGTGCAATAATGGTAGTATATTTTTCTTCACCTTTGTATGCCCTCTGCGCATCAACAATTAGTATTTTATGTTGCATGCAGATAGCAAAGAGAACTGCCAGGAATGTTAATTGTTCTTGATTACCATCCAACAAGGATACTTAATTGATTTAAAAACATCCACGATCTTTCCTTTGGTTATGATGTGTTGTGTTAGTCATTTATATTTTACTATAGCAACATTTTAAATACTTATTATAATTGGTTTATTTTGTTCCCACCTCTAATTTTTAATTTGCATAGTTTATCGAAGTAATAAAAAGCTAATAGGGACAAAAAGTCAGTATTTAAAATTATCACTTATCCGTATCGAAACGCGCATGTGCAAAGAATAAAGTTAAGTTACGTTACATATGCATTTAGGCTGTGCTTTATATCTTGTTTTGATAGGTCACTTTTTATCTTCTTTCGATACGTATACGGGTAGGGATAAATTTATAACCGTACCCAGGCCTTTAGCCAGTTTAGCTTTCGAAAGAATTTAGATGCAAAACTGTAACAATCCAAAATTTTGGTGGCTTTACCGCCAAACTAGGGCGAGTTTGTAAATTCATCAGATTTTTTTCACCAATGTCATCGGTTTTTTGATAAAAGAAATATGACATTAATCTGACATTCCATGTCGCTGAATCGCTGAAGAATCAGTCAGAATTTAGCTATAGCCTAGATTTTTTTCCAGTTGAGAGATATGTGCTTTTTCAAAAAAATCCCATGTATTACAATAAAGACGAACGAAACATCCTCATAGGGCTTCAGAAGGATATGGCGAGAATAAAACTGTCCATCTTATACCAGCCCAAATTAAAGATTTATTTATCTCCTTATGCTGGGTTTATACAGCGAATAAAATAAAACAAGAAATAAGAATTAGCCCTGCGATTGGTCAAACGTGATTATGTGATCACAAATAACCTTTTTTATTGGATGTTCTTATTATTATATTATTTTATTTTGCTGTATAAACCCAGGATTAGTCCTCGAAAAATGTCTTTCAAATTGTTTTTATCAAGTCAGCAATTTTTTTCTATTCTATTCTATTTTAGAACGGTCCTAAGTTTAAGTGAAATTTTTGGTTTTAAGCATTTTAAACCAACCCTCCTTGAGTTTTGGACACAGTTTGATTTATAAGAAGAATTTTTATAAATTTGTTTATTGAACAATCATCTTAACACAATCTTTTGTTGGATTTAAGAAGAGAGTTTCATTTTAGAAAAAAAGAAAATTAGAAAATTTAAACCCACGCGGAGTTTAAATAGAAAACACTCTGTAGAAAAAATTAAAATTGGGGTTATATGTCACTCTAATTAAAACTTACTCCTGTTAATT
The DNA here is from genome assembly GCA_963921995.1 of Oxystoma pomonae. Lineage (NCBI taxonomy): Eukaryota > Metazoa > Arthropoda > Insecta > Coleoptera > Brentidae > Oxystoma > Oxystoma pomonae. Next base: position 82,545,453 of record OY998166.1, on the reverse strand, counting down.
AATTTTTCCAATTAATACCTGATGTCACACAACGATTTAGATGGGTAATAATAAAATAAGGAGTACATGAATTTTGTATTTATTTAAAAGGTGTTTTTATTTATGAAATGTATTAAAAGAAATATTATCTGCGTTCAAATCCCAAACAGCGAGTTCGGATCTCTTACCTCTGCTTGCACTCTTTCTTTTCTTAGATAACCTCAATGTTTTAACTTCAGTTTGTAAATAATTTAATATAGTTGTTTAGGGTTTTTTTGTGCAGTTATGTGTGTTTTGCATCCTAGTGCCCTCATAAATATATTTTTTGTACTGAAAACGGGTTTAAAATATGGCGTTTTTCTGGACAAAATTGGAGGTGTAATGAACAACTTGGGATATTAAATAAGGTAATCATGTAAAAACGGTTACTTAGGGAAATTCTGGACGAACTTATTACCAATTGCTACAAAACAATCCTTTCTGGGGGCTATAAATTTAAACCACCCCCCAGAGGTGGTCTAAAAAATCACCAACTTTATAACCTGAAACACAGATAATGAAGCTATTATGTGCCAAAATTTGCCTTTAAAAAAAAATTAGTTTTAGGACATTTTCTTCTAAAATATGGTATATTTTGACAAAAAGAAAGCAGTTTTTCAGTGGTATGGCAATAACAATACAAAATAATCAATAACTTTGTGTCTTTTCTGTATCGATAAGTGTTTTTTGAAAATTGGTTTTAAAATTTAGTACCCTCCACAGGTGTAAATATCTAGACCTGTGGGAAGTACTATTTTAGATCTTAGTAAATCCCACTGTAAAAAATTTGAAAACAAAATAATAACAACAAAAAACAGCTGATTAAATGATGTTAATGACATTCATCGGGAAGGCTCACCGTCCCCCCAAAGTCGGTGAGCATCGATGCCATCAAGTGGTGAATTGGTGGAATCAATCGGATGAATATCACCAAGAATCATAGATGTATTTACAAAATCGGTTGTTCTCATCGGTGAGCTCAACGGTGAATTTACAAAGCCTACTTAAAAAGCTGCTGTTCTATTTTAGAATACATATTTTATAGTAAAATCGAGATATGAAATAGCAATAATAAAAGAAAAATATAACAAATTATACTTTATAATTTTGCTGGCCTATTTGGTCGCGTCGTTAGATTTTTTTAAAGAATACATGTAGAAGTAGTCGCTTGTTAGATTTAGGACCGGTTATTCAATGTTCGATCATAGCTAGTTCAGTGTTTGAACCTGGTTTAAGGAAAATGGTAAGTTGTTCAATGTTAGTTTAAAACTTTCACGGAGTTTTTGCGTGCTCTTGAACCTGGTTCATTTGAACGCCCATTTTTGAGGGTTCAAGCGAAAGTTCAGGGGTACGTTCACATTAAAACGTCGGGCGAGACGTCTTGCCGAGTGGATGACCTCATGTATAAATCGCTGAACGTTGGGTTAATGTGAATGAACTGGATGAAAGAACAACAAGATAACCTTAATAATTTATTTTAGTTTTCATCTTACCTGTTAAGAGACGAACGGGGGTGTCTAAAACTTCTGAGACAACAATAGTTTGTTTATTTATTGAGAATGTCGCAGCCTCTGCTTTCACTATTTTTGCTCACCAATCTTGAATAAACAATATACCAAAATGATAATTTTCTCTGACTTTCAAACAAAATTTTTGCGTACGTCTTTTTAGTCGAATCCAAAATTTTCAATATTAAAATAATTCAAAAGGTTGATTTTCGTTAGGTTTCACTGTGTGACCTTAGCTCAGAAAATGTCGAAATGACGTGACGGGTCATGTGATATCCATACTTTTTGGAGTAAAAAATAAACATCAGAATTATACTTTACATAGCGTATTCCGTGGGACTATTGATGAAGATTTTACGAAACCTGTTTTAATCAATTACTTATGGACCCACCAACACTGTCTGACCTGTAAAGAGCCCCAAAAATACTGGTCAAAAAGTAGGGTTAGTGTGTCATTTTTTTTTCTTAAATTCAGACGGTTTAAGCTAGAGCAATGAAATTTAGCACGTGTGTTGGCCTTCCGGAAGGCCTCGTATGTCATAAAAAATTACACATGTGGATCCTAGGGAGTAATAGGGGCCAAAATGTGTTTTTAAACTATCCCTCATACCTTCCATACTAATGAACATCTGAATCTCAGTCAGTTCCTAGTTCATACTATTACTATAAGTTTACTATACCGAAAAAAATTTCGTGTTTGTTAATAAGGCCCCTAGGTTAGGGGCTAAAAATTTTGTCGATTTCAATTACATAATTATATTCCACTTGTAATCGATTAAAATAAGCTTCGTAAAATCTTCATGAAAAGGCCCGCGGAAGCCAAATTTTCTACGTATGCCCCCTAAGTTATGGCCACAATGTAAATAAATACTTTTTCCATCAAAATTTCTGTTAGAAAATACGTAACCTGAAATCGAAAACTTTAAATTTGACAATAACAACAACAATCTAGGGCGTTTGGATTTCTGTTAACTGTCAAACCTGTATACGATTTTTGACAGTTATTGTTTTACCCTTGTTTTACCAGAGGGGAGCAACTGGATTTGACAGTTGCTAGGGAAATGTTTGAAATTGTGTGTTGGCAATGCTAGTTGGTACAATACCGTTCTCAACTAAAAAGCCAGTTAACTCATTTTCGTTTTAGTATCCTTTGGCCTATGATCGGTGCCATATTGACACCAAACTGACAGAAAATCTATGTTTTACTTGTCAATTTGGTTATAAAAATGACAGCCACAATAGGCTAAAGGGCACTGAGGCGATAGGAGTTAACAGAGTTAAGAACGGTGTTGGTTGGTAACCTCTGACAATAAATAACTTTGTCACTGTCAGATTTTTGATTAAGAAACGTCAGGTTTAAAAATGGAATTTTGCTGTATCAAAAACTGTAAAAATACGTGCCTCGACCAATTTGTAATGTTCCTTTGTCTAACGGAGAAAGAAACTCAGGAAAAGTGAAAAGAAAACATGCATTTGCCAAGCTGGCAAATTAATAAAAATAGCCGAATTTGCGAGGTAAGTGAGCTACAAGCAGTAGGTACAAACATACGCATTTTGCATATACTTCGTTAATAAATAACTAATAGATAATAGAAAAAGAGTAACAAAAATATAGATCAATAGGAGTCTTTATATTTCACCTATTATTTACATTTTCAATATCTACCGCGAGTATATTGACTGTTTGCTTGTTTTTTTGTCAAAACTTGACATATTTTACTAACCAAAAAAAAATCAATCTTTCAAAAAATGTCTTGGGAAATTATAAAAAGAGACAACAAAACATCAGTCCATTTCATAAAATCGCTTTTACATGCAAATATGAAAAAAACTAGAAAGAGAGGGCAATATGAGTTGCCCACCTCTGGTAAAACAAAACTGTCAAATGCATAGAAGGCATCTAGGTTTTGTCTAAGTAAAAATGGAACGGATTGTATAGATAAGGCTACAGGCTACAGGCTAGCTTTGTACATGGTGTTATTTTATTCACTGGTGCACCCAGGAATTGACTGAGGGGGGGGCGGTTAAGGACAAATAATAAAAAAAAACTTAACCCCAAAACCCGTCCCCCCTCGGTGCGCCAGTATTTTATTCGTGTAACATATTAAAACGACATAAATGTTAATTCAGTAACAATAAAGACTGTAATTCGAATAAATAGTTGTTTAAGGAAACAAAAGTTGCAAATTTTAAAGGTCACGAAAAAACATAAAGAAGAACAAAACTTGATGCAAAATTCTTTAAAAAGTTCTTTACACGAATCAAATGGCTTTTAAGTTATGTTTTCCAAAGTTCCTACAAGATTAATATAGTTTTAATAATGTACAATAAGTAATGGTAATGCACTTTTTATCAGTCTGCTTCAAAGTGCACAGGAAGTTAAAAATGTTAAAATGTCACGAAAAACGGATTTTTAAGAAATTTAATAAAATATATTTTAACGAGGAATGACAACTAAAATTGCTGAAATCCTGCATCGAGAGTTGACATGTCTTAATTATAAATTAATTTTTATTTAAATATCCGGCAAAATGGCGCGATGTGCAGAGGCGTCTCTAGGGGTAAGGCAGGTGATGCAGTCATATCGGGCGGCCATTTTTGGGGGACGGCCAAATTAAGAAAATATCACAGTAGAACAATTATTATATGAATATATACGGTGACAATTTGAAAATTTATCATGGCCATATTTTCTAAAGTAAATAAGATAAATAAGTAAAATTTCCCATACTAAATGGTTTACAAAAAAGTATCTTATGCTGGTCGTACCGACAAGCATTAAGCGGGCGGAGCTAGGGCGGCGATGACACTTTTTTAAATAGGACACCCGATATATATTTTTTAAATTTGAATAGTTCTTTTCTTTCTAATTCCAAAAATAACTGACATATTGGCTTTTCCTCTAAAGGTTTTTTAATAAAATGGCAAAAACTTTTCAATAAGAGCAATGAATTAGACAAAAAATTACAGAATGTAAATACCATTTTCTTTTCTTTTTTAACACATTGGTCTTATGGGTATGATTTTCCCATTTTATTTTAAAACCGTTGGAGGAAAAGGTTACATGTTTGGGATTTTTGGAATCAGAAATAAAAGCCCTATTTAAATTTGGTAAAATATGCAGGGTGTGATATTTAGAAAAAAGTACAAGGCCGCCTTAGCTCCGCCCACTTAATGCCTGTCGGCACGACCAGATGCTTTTTTGTAAACCATCTAAGTATGAGAAATGTTACTTATTTATCTTAATTAGTTTAGAAAATATAAACAAAGTTTTAAAATTGTCACTCTTATTTATCTTAATTAGTTTAGAAAATGTAAAAAAAGTTTTAAAATTGTCACTCTGTATTAATGTTTATGTGTTTTATTTAAAAGCTCTTTACCACTACCCTAATTATTATATCATTTTCCTGCCCCCTCCCCTCCTTTTTCGACGACCCTTTTCAGAGAAATTTGGTCAAATTTCGAAAGATTATTTTTTAAATTTTCACCTGCGGCGTTATTTTTAGTAAATCTTTTTGGATAAAGTAACAATGGTTTATCAATTTTCGTCTGCGGCGCTATTTTAATTAAAAACTTTAAGATTACGTTTATAATATTTTTAATTTTCGTCAGCAGCCTCGCCAGCAGCAATATTTTAAGCAAAAAATTAAAGATAAAGTAAGAATATTTTTTTAAGTTTTCGCCTGTGGCACAATTTTAGTGAAAATTTTAATATATAATGTATGCGGCGCTAATTTAAGATAAGTTTAATAATATTTTTAAAAAAATTGTCTACGGCGCGGCGCTATTTTAAGCAAAAAAGTCATATTGTTGGTAAACATTTTAGATAATAAAACAATATTTTTTTTAGTCCTTCATCAAAAAAATGATTTTAGTAACTGTCTGCAGATAACTAAAGCATGGCTTTTTTGGTTACCGATGAACAAAAACTATTTTTTTTGATCACGGGTGCAAAAAAGATTTCTGTCCGATTTTTACCTAAAATTAAAGAACAATAGCGGAAAATAGTAATATTGAAAAAATCTAATTATTCTCGCCTAAAAATTAAGCCATTTCCGCCAGTTTTCATCAAGTATTTACAAAAAAATAATTTAAAAAAATCGTCAAAATATCAAACTGTCAAAGATTAAAATGTCGCAACAACGAACGTCACCCAGTAAAAAGGCACATTGCTATGCAAATCATTGTTATTTCATTTACCAGCCGCCTTGATTTATATTGTAAAGATGGTGTGTTGCGAGAAGTGCTCTTCGTTCGAGATTTTTAAAAGTATTTTCTTGTTTTTTCTTGGATTTTTTGATAAAGGGATTTAAAAAAATAGTGTTAACAACTTGCGGCTAAACTGTACTTTTTTTACTCGCGTTTTTAAATACCTCGCTGCGCTCGTTATTTAAACCAACGCTTGTAAAAAAGCACTATTTTAGCCACTAATTGTGAAAACTACTATAGTACATTCATAAAGAAAAGAGAGTAATAAAACGATTTAAAACCCATTTTCTCGAGCGTACCATTGGCGTAGGTGTTTTGCCAACATTTAAATTTTAAAAAATAAAATAGAAAAAACAGCAGTTAAAAATATATATTATATTTTAACCTGATAGAGAAATTGTTTATTATACGTGTTCTGTTTTTTAGCACTATTTATAGTATACTACATGAAAGAAAATTAGAATCATTAAAATCGCCGCTATCAAAGTCTGGGAGAAAACCAATAGAATTTGATGAGGATGAAAAAAATGCATTAAGGCGGTTAGTTCATTCCTTTAATTTTAGAAAGGAAATTCCCACTGTTGATAAAGTTTATGCTTCAATAAAACAAGATGGTGGGTTTCCAAATATTGGAAGAACGAAATTGTGGAAAACTTTAAGAGAAATTAATTTTTCTTGGGAAAAACATAACAGAAAGGCGGTTTTAATAGAAAGTGACGAGATAGTTTGCTGGATAAGAAAATATTTAAGACAAATTAGGCAATTTCGAAGGGAGGGCAAAAATATATTTTTTTTTTATGAAACTTGGGTAAGTCAAGGTCACACTGTTGGCAAACACTGGCAAGACAAAAATGTGAAAAGTGCCCGACAGGCATCCATGGAAGGTTGGTCGACAGGGATAAAGCCGCCGTCAGGAAAGGGTAAACGTTTGATAATTGTCCATATTGGTAATGAAAAAGGATTTGTAAACGGGGGTCTTTTGGTCTTTCCGTCAAACTATACTGGCGATTATCACGAGGCCATGAATGGCGATACATTTGAAGAATACTTTAGACCTAATACCTCCTGGTTCAGTAATAGTAATGGACAACACCATTTACCATTCCAGAAATCTGGTGAGTTTATTCCTATTATATTTTTGACTGGTTTTAAAGAAACGTATCTACCTCCATTTTATTTTAATTATTTTTGTAGTTATAATAATTGCCAACCGTAACATTTTTTTTATGTACCAACCATTTGTTTACCCTTAATTTAATTTTTAGGTGTGCTTATTAATTATAGTTAAAATGCCATGCCAATCCGTTTTTGTATATATATTATAATATTATTTTTATTCCTAAAATGTATTTTTATTATTTAATTTATAAATTTTTTCTAATAAAGTAATTTGTTTTATTAAATTTCATAGAACTTTTCACATATTTACTATTTTCTTCACTAATACCTATATACCACGGTACTTAAAATGTAAGTTTCCCCCAATTGCGGCGCCTATGAGAATAGTTTATCGCTTGCCTTCGAACAGAGTCGAACAGAGTGAGGTATATAAAAATAAAGTATTTTTACCTAAGGTATATTAGAAAATTTTTAAAAGAGAAGGAAAAGTGATGATCACTCAGTACAAAATTTTTACTCTCTCTTCTTTATGAACAGACTTTAAGTATTTCGAATTTTCACCCGCGACGTTATTTAAAGTAAAGTAAAAACTGTGCTTTTTTTACTTGCGTTTTTAAATCACTGGCTGCGCTTGCTCTTTAAAACCATGTTTGTTAAAAAAGCAGTATTTTAGTCACTACTTCTAAAAGCTATACTGCCGTGGGTACCGGTACATATGGGGGTGCCAGAGAATGAGAAGGCCGACGAGCTCGCCAGGATCGGGGCAAGCACCCAGTATGTAGGGCCGGAACCACTCCTAGGAACAACCAAGAGACAATTGCAAAATCGACTCAATAAATGGGCCATGGCGACAGCTTGGAGAGAAGGAATAGGATGCAGACAGACCAAAGACTTCGTGAAGGGCCCGGATGTAGCCAGAAAAAATGGCTTCTGGGGAGATCACGAAGGGACGCTGGTCTGCTGACAGGAATCATAACAGGTCACAACCGACTAAGGAAACACATGACCCGGATCGCGGTGGAAAATGACTCGACCTGCCGGGCCTGCTGCGGGCAGAAGAGACTGCGAGGCATATCAGGACGAGATACCAGGTATTCGGTTCCCCGACCCTGGATGAGAAGGACCTGCACACGCTCAAATGGGATAAAATACTGGAATTTGCAAAAAGAACAGTAAAACCAGATGAGCAGACTGCCAGACCAGTGGTGCAGGCGGCGGATTAGGGGCAGGCTCGGGGTAAGGCAGAAAGGGCCCAGGGAGGCCTACTTGCCAGGCTTCGCGCCGCCCCTTGTCTACTACTACTACTACTATTCTGTCGTCCATCGGAAAAATACCGTATGTTATGATTTCCTGGTTTTGGGTAAACGATTCTTAAAAATTTGATGCACCTAGCAAATCCAAACAAAAAATAGAATAATTTCGATAGAGTTTATTGATTTTTAATTTTTATTAAATTTATTCAGGTTTTTCTAAGAAACATCATTCGGGTTATTATTTCTTCGCAAAATTTTTTGTTTTCTTTTCTAATTTAATATTTCTTTTTCTACAAAAAACAAGTTTTTTTAATGCAAAAATAGACCATTTTTGTCGTTAAAAATCTGAAAAACACAAAATCTTATTTTTGAATCTGAACGGTGTTTTTCCGTTGGACAGCAGTATACTATTTTATTCTTGAATTTAGATACTGCCGAATCTTCGAATTTTGGACGACCTAGAAACAACGCTGTTCAAAATGTCTATCTGCAGTTAGTTTGTTAACGATTGTCCGATTTTAAAGAAGTTTTTGGTAAATAGTAATTTCGGCTCAAGTTGTTTCTACTTTAAGAGGATCAAAAACATCTCTACAGCCGCCGAGACTAGGTAGAAAGGGAATATTTTTTTAATTCACCTACGTTATCGACAAACCATATCTTAATTAAGATTTCAAAATCTTTGACAAATAAATTACAAAATATTGTAATGTGTAGGTATGCCCAAAACATTGTGAGACCGGAGGGCGCCATATTTGCTTCTGCCCCAGGCGGCCGAAGTCCTAGAGTACACTATGCCTGAACGAGGCACGAGGTATAGATTACATAAAACTTTGAACACGCAGAACTCTTCTATTCGTATTTAAAACTATATTCCTCGTCTTTAGAACTGTATCCACTTAAATTTCAGCTGCTCAAGCCGTCCCCCTCCCTCCCACCCAAGCCAAAACTTATTGTTATTATGTAAACTCATAATAATTTAACAGAATGGGAAATAAATTCCCAATGTCCATGGCATAGTCAGAAATCGACTTTGGGGGGGGGGGGGTTAATCATTTCATAAAAATGAACTGGCAAATTTCTAAAAATTAGGTAGGTGCCTATTGCTTGAACTGAAGGGAGGGGAGAGGGCAGTTTAGTAGGCGTTGAGTTAGTGAATACGGAACCAAAATACTTATTTTTAAAAGCAAGTCTCATCTAGTCTCATTTGCAGATTTTTAAAAAATTGATTAAATGCGTCGCAGGAAAAATTTTTATAAAAATGAAATTCTATTTTTTACACGTTCCAAATATTGTTTACAAAAAAAATTCCTTAAAATAAAACAAAATTGTAAGAATATTTAATATTGGTATAGCGCCGCAGGTGAAAATTTTGACAAAAACCAAAAAATCTTTAAACATTTTGATCTCTTAGGTTTTCTGTAAAATATTTTTGAAAAAGATATTGAGTTACCGTTTACTACACGTTTTGAAAACTATTGGATTTTTGCCCTCCTCCACTAGTTTTACCACTGACTGGTATCAGACAGAGTCCATCCACCAGTCGGGCAGCTCGGGTGTGACGTCTAAAACACGTGTTTCTTCAGTGCGCCACAAATTTTTATAGACGAATAATACGAACGATGAAATCAACAAGTCATGGACAAATGCTCAGCAAACACAGAGGAGTTAAATATAAATAAAAATAATATAAATAAATCGCAACAAAACTATTTTGAAAGAGAATTCGAACTTTGAAATAAAAAAATTAAAATCACAATTGCAATGTTGAAATATTTCCAAATATCAAAAAACTGCTTCAAATTTTCATGCCAATGACCATCGCAATATTAGAAAGATCTTTTTCAAATCTAAAATTTCTTCAAAATTAAAAAATACTATTGAAAATACCCATCTTAATGGTTTGTTTGCTCTTTACATCAATCAAGACATACTTTTTTTATATTGGTCTCAAGGACGGTTTGAATTTTGTCGTATAAACACTACTAAAGCCGTTTTAAACATATAAACTAGGCGATCCCACCTCAATAAAATAAAAAAACGATAGTGCCAGAATTAGGTGCTCTTTAGGTGCTAATTTGGTCACCAAACTAAAAATTAAGTGCTCCTCTAGGTTAGCGTTAAGCTAGCGGTCCCATCCATAATTCTTGGAGAAAAATTTAATGTTACTATTTCCAAATTAGGTGCTATTCAAGTGCCCCCCGAATATTAAATCAAAACTTAAAAAATTTAGCATAAACCTAGCGGTTCCACAGGTACCTCTTCAGGTAAACGAAATTTTAATTATTTTAAAATAAAATTATGGTGTGACTAAATTTTGGTTTTCTTGAGGTGGGGTCGCTAGGTTAATGGAGATTTGGTTTTCGCGCGTATTATTTTTTTAAGCTAAAGGGAGTGGACTGCTATGTTTATATAAAGTCACCGGTCCACTTCGGTACCTTTGATCAAATAGTGATTTGGCTTACCCGAGAATCTGGTCCATCTTTAGAAAATTAAGTGCTCTTTTCGATTTGGAGAAAAATGGAAAAAATGGAATTTCCGTGGTATTTTACACAAATTCAAGATCATACGAATAAAATGATTAAAATCTTGAAATACAATACTTATCATTTTGGTGCCCAACAAAAATGCGAAAACCATGGTTTTCGCGCGTATTTTTTTTTAACTAAAGTGGTTGACCGCTAAGTTTATATAAAGCCACCGCTCCACTTTGGTACCTTTGGTCAAAAATTAATTTGGCATACGCGAGATTTTAGTGCTATTTAGGTGCTAATTTGGTCCATCTTTAGAAAATTAAGTGCTCTTTTCGATTTGGAGAAAAATGGAAAAAATGGAATTTCCGTGGTATTTTATACCAATTCAAGATCATACGCATAAAATGATTCAGGGAAAGGGAAGTAATGTAATCATCGAAAAATCGCACTTCGAGATTTTCATGATCCTCCACGAATTTTGAGGTTCCGAATAGTGATAAGTACGAATCCCGACGCAGTCGCTCGGTCTGTCGGCCTGTCTGTCTGTCACCTACTTTGTAGCCACTCTAACTCAAAAACTCCTTCACTAGTCATAACAAAATTTTACATAGTGATTACTTCTGTTGACGCACAGATCCCTATGTTTTTGAGCATTCTCCTAGTTTGATTGATTGACCGCCTAGTTTATATAGGTGTTTTACCTAATAAATCGATTTTATTTTAAAGTAATTTAAGAAAGCGATTTATCGATTTAAAACCGATTTGACGGTCGGTATAAACACTTTAAAAACGCTTTAGCACCTAAGTCTCTTACTGAAAAATCTGTAATTAACTTAGTTGTTTTATTTCTTTTCTTTTTAAATTGACGTTTAATAACGTATAAATCCTCTGAGAAAGCGATTTTATTTAAATCCGTCTTTTTATAAAACCGGTTTTAGACGCTTATAAACGTATTAATTGACATATTTGTCGAAGAAGTACTTGATGAGATGGCAAAATCGAAACACCAAATTCTATTAGAATAGGTTTTTATTTTTTGTATTAGTTTTTGAAAACATTTTTTTTAATAATAATATAATACCTAAGTAAGGCTCAAAGTTTATTTTTGTATTTTTATAGACTAAATATATTGTCGGATATAGAAATTAACTAACTGATTTAGAATTGTAAAAATACATATAGAAATTTACTAATTGATTTTGAACTGTAAAATACTTAAAGCAGTTTAACAGGTTTTGAAACATAAAGTAGTTCCTCTTAATAAACGGGACTGTGTAAGCTACTCTTAATAGATGCAACAATATAAGAAACTGCCGAGAGTTAGAAAAGATAAGTATAAAAAAAGGTTAACTTAACTAAGTATTCACGGTCAATAGATAGAGAGAAAAGTTGTAAAGCCTTACTCAGGGAAGAGCAAGAGTGCAACTCATCAACTCATCCGTCTTTGCCTATAAAAGCACGACATTCAGTTCATTAATTTCTATATCCGACAATATATCAAAAACTATACAAATTATATGTCTTAAATAAGCCTAAATGATATAATATATAATCTTAAAATTAATTCAAGCCCCCCCACAAAAAAATCTTTTTCTAGGAGCGAAATATAGTAAAGAGAGAGACTAGCAATATTAATAAGCATCTTATAAAAGCTATTTTTTTTAAGAAACATGCATTGTCTAAACAAACATCTTGACACTGAATGTTTAGAGTTGGTGTTAAAAGATCCTCCATGCTGGTCTTATTATTAGAGTGTATTTATATATTTAGGTAAGTATATATGATTTTTAAATTTTAATTGTTACCTACCTATTTAGATCACCTTGTATTTTCAATTTAATTGTTCAATAAAATAAGACATTGTTTACAAAAGTTAACTGCACCTTTTAAATTATTTATTAAAAAATGCTAATTTTTTTATGGCCCACTGACTTTTTGTTAATTAGTGGAACAATTGTTTTTAAATTGGCCCAAATTTCGGTGAATGCGAAAATACCAATCTCCAAAAAATGTTTACCGCGCGACGACGATAGTGTTTTTTATACAATCCAATTTGACAACTAATTTCGACATGGTGGGTGAATATGGGTGTGTTTGAGATGGTTCCTCGAAAAAGTCTTCGATTATTAAATAAGTTTTTTTCTAATAATCACGACCTTATACCTCTGGAAAAATGTTCGATTGCGTTTCGAAAAATGTTTGCATGCAGCGCTTTTTAAAGTAAAGGTTTTAAGAAAATGTCATATTACTTTTTGTAAAATTAAATACTGCACTAAAACTAAAATTAGTAGAAAAAAAGAAATTGCCAGAAATTAAAATAGACAACAATGTTAGGTCACCGACTGAAAAGAGACGCGATTATACAAAACCATTATCATCGCCCTCAGTCGCCCTAGAGTATTATAGCATAAAATTGGTGCACTGTTCAAGATGTGGTGTTCGAGTTATTTAAAGTATTTTCTGTTTCTGTAGTATTTCTTAATAAAAGTATAAAAAAATAGTTTTTACAACTGATGGATAAACTCGCGTTTTTAAATCACTTGGTGCGCTCGTTATTTAAACCAACACTTTAGGGAGTTTTAGGGACTAAAAACGCATTTTAGTATCTCAAATGTTGGACTAAAATTGTACTTTTCGTCTCTAGGAACTAAAATGAAACATTTCGTCTCAAGGGACTAAAAATAAAACGGGACTTTTTCTTCGATTATGTCCTCAACAAGCTGTGTTTCGCACCACTGGAGATAATCGTGAAATTGTTTTTCGTAAGTCTTTTACGATTTTGCAGACAGTAACGCCTTCATCGCTTCCGCTGTTTGGAACTTTCGGAAATCTTGACAGTGAAGTTGTTTGTAGGTATATCATTTGATACCCAGTACCTTGGCAACCAACTATTAGTGAAGCTATTGCTGCACGATTCTTTTTTTTTCAATTCAATTAATTTAAACGCCCAATTTCGACAATTTAATTTGGAGTTTAAATAAAAAGTGACGTTAGAACGTTGGATATTATTTTTTGAAGTTTGTTTTGTTTTTGTTAACTTTTTGACAGGTGGTAAATAGTATTTTTTGTTTGGAAAAAAATATTCGGAGTCGATTTTTCTATGATGATTTGGATGTGCTCGAGTTTATTCCAGAGGGGAATAAACTTTCAGAGCGAACGAATCACTTTCAGTAATTTTGTTTTTTTTTTTCGAATCTACAAGCCGTAAGTGAACACCAGAACATATGGTTCCTATCCTGGAATTTGTGCTGTTTTGCATATAATCTGGATTATCTAATAAATGATTTTCGTTGTTAAGGACTTTTTTAAAATTTCACAAATTATATGTAGGTATACTTAGATAAATAAATAACGCAACTTTATTTTGTTACCAAGATCTCAATATTACTCAAGAAATTGCTTTGAGATATGCAGAAATTGAACTATCAAATCAAATTTTTAAAACTAAGAACACAGCTTTGTGTTTAGGTAATTTTTTCTCCAAAGAAACTATTTAAATGTAAAATCTCTTTATCCGAGGGTAAGAATGGATGGAGACCGAGACCAGTTTAAAGAATCTCACGGTTTTGTTTGACTTAATTTTTTTTTGTTTTCGTAACAACTCTTAAACACCTTCAACACCGCGTCGATGGTTGATTTACTTTATTAATTTGAGTGTTTTCAATAATATATTTGTTTTTCTTCACTAGTTTCACTTTTTTTTAAATTTATATCAACTAAAATGACAAACTCAAAATAATCAAAAACGGCCAAAAATAGAGTTAACAATACCAAATGTTGGTTGTCAAGGTTACTAATATGACTAGAAAATGGTGCAACAAGCAGTTGAAAATATAATTTGATAAAACGTCAGATAAAATGATAGGGGTTTTGTTTTTGTACCAATTTATCCCTCGGCGAGTTTTAGCCTTCCGTCTGTTAGAGCTACAAACTATTCTTTTAGAAAAGTCTTGTATTCCTGTAATAATTACAAAAGTTTTTTTCAGCTTACCTGACACAAATATATAATAATACAAATGATATTTGGACCGTTGCGTAAATGGAAGTCAGCAAGTAGTAAAACTTTCAAATTAATTTTAATTAAAAAGTTCACAAGATTTAGGAATATTGTTATGCAATTTATGATAGAATAAGCCTTGGAATAAGTATGATCCATTTTCCCCCTCCCTTCCCAGAAATTAAATTGATTTTTTTTTAAATCAAGATAGGAAAGATAATAAGATTGTAATCTGCATTGCTTGTAGGTACAGATGTTAATTATTAAGAAAAAATGTTTCTAATAGGATATTCATATCTTATTTAAAGTCGAGTAAGCGAGACCAGGCTTCCCTGCTCTAAGAAATTTACCAATATGCCAAAGAAAACTATTTTGATGCTTTTCCCATTTTTAGCCATCTATACATAGTACGGAGGCTATTGGACCTATATAAACTAGGCGGCCCCACCTCAATAAAATCGATAATACCAGAATTAGGTGCTCTTTAATTTAATTTTTAGTTTTAGCAGAAAATTAAAAAACCGGTAGGTTACCGGTAACGTTAAGCTGGCGGTCCCATCCATAATTCTTGGAGAAAAATTTAATGTTACTATTTCCAAAATAGGTGATATTTAAGTGCTCCCCAAATATTAAATCAAAAAATTTTTTGGTATTTTCGCAAAAAAAAATAAGTAGGGACCGCTAGCTTAACATAAAACCCACATGGCAAAAAAATATAACACGTATATGCTATAAATGTACCAAACGGAAAAAGTATATTCCAAAAGAATATATGAAGTATGTACATGTATGATAAATGGAAGTTCTAATCGTGTGTAAACGACCCCCCCTTTTTCATATACAAGCCATATGCAAAATGGTATATACCACTATTTATAAAAATAGGCAAAAATATATATACATGAATTATGAAAATGAAACGGTATGTGTATTCCTGGTACATATCTTTCAAAATATTTCTTTGTTGAATGAATATACATGGTATCTACAACTTAGAATATTCCAAGCAAATACTTTTTGCATATTATATTAATGTGCAGAGGAAATAAAGCAGGCATATGTGCAACACATACCAAAAAAAAATATTTTGGGAAATCAATGAGCAGAGCACTCTTCTGAGGAGGAGGAGGAGATAAGTCTTGCAGAGAAGTGTTTATACATCTCAATAATAAATCCAAAGTTTGCAATTGCCATTTCGACTTTGTAAATTTTAAATATCTTCATTGCTTATATGTACATAGGTAATATACCATTTACGTCCTCTATGGTATATTCCAAGAATATCTGATCAGACCATTAATGTCCAAGAAGTTTAGACATTTATGGGATTAAAATGGGATGGGGAAACTGGATAAAAAATCATATCAAAATCAAACAGAATATTCAGGTATAAATATACCCCATACATATGGTAAATATGAAAATGTTATTGACTATTGATTTATTTTATGGATAAAGCTTTTAACAAAAAACATGTTGTGCTAAAAACACAAATTTTGCATAAACATGCTTAATTTAAAAAAAAAGCCCAGAGTGTCAATTACTAGAACAGTGTCAATTACTGCTGCGTTTACCCTAGTGCGGATATGTAAGAAAATTTTCAAAAAGCATACAGAACAAATATTCAGGTTTAAGTATACCGTATATCAAGGGAATATGTATGGAATCTTATCAAAGACAAATTGAATATTCTGATTTAAATAAACTTCTAATGTAGGGTAAATGTCTAAAGGTTATATTCTTTATTGATTATTTTAGTATATATCAAAGGAATAGACAATGTATATGCATAGAATATTCTGAAAAGCTTAACAAACTCGAAATAGATTATTTAATAAATCCAAATATGTCCCTTCGGTATCGCTGATATTCCAAAGTAATATTCTAATTGTTTATTCCAGAATATATAAAGTGAACATTTATCGTATATTTAGCTAATATTCAAAAAATATATCCTTAGTTGACTATTTATAGCATATACCTGGTATATGAATGTACCATGCTTGCTATGTGGGAACTAGCGGTCCCACAGGTACCTATTCAGATAAACCAAATTTTAATTATTTTAAAGTAAAGAGCAATTTAAGTGCTAATTTGGTCCATCTTTCGAAACGGTTATTTCAAACAAATTCGAGATAACCACGGTTTTCGCATTTTTATTGAGCACCTAAATGGTAAATCTCGTATTTAATATGATCTTGAATTGGTGTGAAATACCACGAAAATTAAATTTTTTCCATTTTTCTCCAAATCGATACAGCACTTAATTTTCTAAAGATGGACCAAATTAATATCTAAATAGCACCTTATTCTCGCGTATGCCAAATTAATTTTTGATCAAAGGTGCCAAAGTGGACCGCTGGCTTTATATAAACTTCGCGGTTCACTCCCTTAGTTTAAAAAATACCCGCATTTTTATTGAACTCCTAAACTGAAGATATTAATCATTTTATGCTTATCATCTCGAATTTGTGTGAAATTACCAATGAAATTCATTTTCGAAAGAAGGACCAAAATAGCACTTAAATTGCGTTTTAAAATAATTAAAATTTGGTTTATCTGAAGGGGTCCCTACTTATTTTTCGCAAAAAATACCAAAAACAATTTTTTTTTAAGTTTTGCTTTTATATTCAGAGAGCATTTAAATATCACCTAATTTGAAAATAGTAACATTAAATTTAGTTAGAGGACCAAATTAGCACCTAAAGAGCACCTAATTCTGGCACTATCGTTTTTTGATTTTATTGAGGTGGGACTGCCTAGTTTATATAGGTGGCTATTGGGATCGTCAAAAAAAGTTTTTTTATTTCCACTAAAAATAAGTTATTTGGGTCAAAAAAGACCTGAATACAAATTTTTGTCATGGTGTCTGTCTGTCTATCTATCAGTAACACGATTACTCAAAAACCGCTTGACCGATTTTTTTCAAATTGGCACAAAAATTCTTTGTCACCAGACGCAGAGCTGATTAGTTTCTGATGAGGGTAGGGGTTGGCAAGAGGGCAGGAAGGGGATTAAACTTTAAAAAAAACTCACGAAACGTATATATAGTAGTTAGCGACTCGCGATAGATAATTGTATTTTCAACCAAAAAATTTTTTTTATATACAAATATTATGCTTATAAAAAGTTTACACCTGTCTATATTTTTTTTACACTTCTTTTATGTATCATCTCGTTAAATAACATTTTTTGAAATGAATACTCTCCCCCTTCCTAAATCTTTGTAAAGTCACATTTACTACGTTTACACGTGGAACTGAATACATTTTCAATACGATGCACTTTTCGGTTTTTATAAAGCGAATTGAATCCGTTTTGACACGATTTGAGTTTTTACTTCTTCCTTTGTTTTTTTAAAGCCAATTAGTTTACAGCAAAATAAAATATAATTAAAATAAAGGTGTATATGCAGGGTGTTTCAAATTCGATGCTCACCATGGGGATCTCCTAAACGGTACTAGATACGAAAAGCTTTAAATTAGGGCAAAGTTGCGTAATTTCCTGCTTTGCAAAAAACTAAAAAAAAAGTTTTAAAATTCCGGATTGTTCCGGAGATAGGCGGAAAAAACCGAAATCTTCATTTTTAGTTTTTATTTTCCTGAGGCCTTATTCTTAAAGCTGTCGAAAAACGCTTCAAACTTTCTATAGGCACTTTTTTAATATTAACTTAGTGAAAGGTCCGTTTTTGAGACTTGACATTTCAGTGTGACGGGAGCACTATCAAGTTAATTTTTTCTTATGGACACATCTTTTTTTTTCTGTCGTTCGGTTCATAAAGGATAACAGATAACATTTTGCAACCTTATTTTGACAAGTCACCTGACGTTTTGGGTTTATTGACCATCATCAGCCTAAATTTAATTTTTCCTTTTATTTTAACTTACTCAAGATATTTTGGAAACCAGATTGCAGTACTTTTTTAACATTTTAAAAATAACAGTTTTCTTGACATTTTGTTATAACAAAATAACTTAATATTTTAAATTATTAACTCAAAACATCAGTTACTGTCAAAATGAGGTTATAAAATATCTGTCATCCTTTATGAACCAAACGGCAGAAGAAAAAAAAGCATGTGTCCATAAGAAAAAATGAACTTGACAGTGCCCCTGTCACACTGAAATGTCAAATCTAGAAAACGGACCTCTCATTGAGTAGATCTTAAAAAAGTGCATGTAGAAAGTTTTAAGCGTTTTTTGACAGCTCTAAGAATAAGGGCGCAAAAAAATAAAAACTAAAAATAAAGATTTCGGTTTTTTCGCCTATTTCCGGAACTACCCCGAATTTGCAAACTTTTTTTTTGATTTTGAGTAAAGCGTCGCAACTTTGCCCTAATTTAAACCTTTTCGTATCTCCTACCGTTTACGGGATCCCCATGGTGAGCATAGAATTTGGAACAACCTGTATACGTACTTTTTGCAGAATTATTGGAAGTACTACCAAACAGCTTATTATATATTGGTGTCATCAGTCAGTTTAATACGATACGTATTAAACTTAGGCAGGCGGGCCAACGAAAAAGGTTAGATTCGCCGCGGTTTCATGAAGGTTTGAAATTGAATTGTATTAAAGACGGGTTCAGTTCTACATGAAAACGTAGTAATTAATTTGTTAATTTTTTTGGACCTCAGAGATCAATACCAAGAACCTAAAACTGTCAAATCTATAAGTAAAATGGAGGAAACTAAAAATGTTTTTTTTTGTCTTCAGTTCCTATATAACCATGGTTGTTCTGGTATTTCAAGCAAGAGAAATGCAAAAAGTAAACTGTATAAAACAGTCACTTCTAATCAAGCAGAACTTGAATGCAGTGTGCCTATACCAATACATTCTCTTTAGGTATGTGTGCATGCTCCTTCAGATATACCTGTTATTTAGATAGTAGGTACCTACTTTAGTACTAAAGTACTTCTTTGCTCCGTACTTTCAAGTGTCAATAATAGTAGCCAACTAGAATTTGGTTAATTATATTCAAACAGGTATTCTTCATTGATTTTATTCTTCTTTATAGCCAGTGACTGACTGCACCAGTTACTGCCATCAAAGTACTCCTTTAAAATATCACCAAACAATATAAACAATTTACCTACCGTTTCAAGTCCCATATAGATGATTGCTCCAACAAAGAAATATCCAAAATAAAAACCTATAGTCCGATACGATCCAGTTTATGGTGGTACCACCGAAGAAAAGGTAAACTAGTTTCACAGCCTACTGCACACAAAAAGGCGCTTTTCGCGACCTACACTTTCGGTACTATTCACGTTTGAGCGCAGACTGAACGCACCGAATAACTTCGAGCTTTCTGTATGGAATTGATCCTTTTAATAACCCGTATGAATGATTCTAATGTTTCGGTTTATGTTCGTTTTACTACTTTCGTTTCTTTTCAGCACGCTAGGTTTTCGAATTAATACGGAAAGGAATAGAATCCGTTGACTTTGGGTACCGCAAACATACGGAGAATTCGAAGCGGGTGTTTAACGACAAGTTATAGATTTGAAACGCAAGGTGCACATCTGTATTAATATATTTGTGTCTTTTATAGGTAACTTTGAAAGAGTTTGGTTGGGTTGGACTTCAAAAAGACGAAGTTCTAAGTTCAACGCTTTTGTTTTAAGCCCTGTTCTCATACTTCTGAGAAAGTTGCATGCATCTTGTGTTCACACTATGAAATCCGTCGAAAAATGAATCGTATTGCAAGATGCGCGAAAATAGAACATGGTCTATTTCATTCACGGAATGGTAAAAAATACCATTTACTGATTGTGGGAACGACACACCAGAAAAAAAAATAATGTCAGGTCGTTTGGATTAATATGACTACGTTCTTTTAGGCTCATTCCACCTATTTTTACTTCTGTGTTTTCAGTATATAGAAAGTTGCATGCATGCTGGGAAATTGTTTAGTTAACCTTTAAATTATGTTGGGAATTTGGAACCTTTGGTTGCACTAAAACAAAGTTATGATGGTTTTCCACAAACCAAAACTACACTTTTTTGCACTCGACGCGCGTTTCGCTAACAACGTTAGCATCATCAGGAGATGATAAACAATTGTTTCGCGTCGAGTGCAAAACAGTGTAGTTTTGGTTTGTGGAAAACAATCAACTTTGGTTTAATCTTTGAATGCCAGCCATTTTTTTATGTTGTCAACTTTATTTTAGAATTTTCTGATAAATATTCCATTTCCTCTTCCATTTTGCCAAAAAACAAAAATAACGCATAATAAAAAATCAAAAATTAAGGTTAGGTATAGGACAAAAGTAAACAAAGCAGTTAAAAATCTAGTGCTATTTAGATTTCTTTGACTAGTGATTTTGTTATGTTGGCTAAAATGACATTTCCTCTAAGAAAACGATGCATAGTGTAAACCCCCCACAGCTTCCTGATTATAAAAAAGATGCATGTAAAAAAGTTGCATCAGTTTGATGCATAATAAAAACGGGCAAAGTGTTCACATTCTGAAAAAACCTGGAAAGTCATGGAACTTACTCAAAAGTCTGGAAAGTCATGGAAATTCCCCGATAAGAGTATCGGAATTGCTATGCTAACCCAACACACTTTTTTGTACTATTTCATCAAAATGTGAAAAAGATCAAAATTTTATTTTTTTTTGTTTAATTTTACCAACCTTTCTTAACACCGTTAAAAACTTATAGAAAATTAATTTTTTAATTAAATTTTCTAAAAAAAATTTGGCTGCCATTTATCACATGATTTTGGCAATCAATCTATAATTGACACTATAAAAGTCGCGATTCTTCATAAATCGTCAGAAAATCTCGCCCTTACAAAAAATCTGACGATTTTTAAACACTAGTTTACACTAATTGCTTTTTTGTCAGGACTTATTTGCTAATATTTCTTAAAATACAGTTACTTTAGTTTTTGTGAAAAACCCTTTTTTTATTATTTTTGTGTGTAAAAAAACCTTAGCCATATCACTGTTCAGAAAAGTCACACAATTTCTGTTTTTCCTTTTACATGGTGAGAATTTACGACAATTTTTGACGTTTATTGATACGCGTAGTAGCAATTTAGCTCCGTCGTAAGACTAGTTCTGCAGAATATCTCTATAGTAGTTTTCACAACTAGTGGCTAAAATAGTGCTTTTATTTACAAGCGTTGGTTTAAATAACAAGCGCAGCGAGGTATTTCAAAACGCGAGTAAAAAAATCACAGTTTAGTCATGAGTTGTTATCACTATTTTTTTAAATATCAAAAAATCAAAGAAAAACAGGAAAATACTTTTTTTTATACCTTCATCAAAAAAATGACTTTAGTAACTCTCTGCAGATAACTAAGGCATGGTTTTTTTGGTTACCGATCACGGGTGCAAAAAAAGATTTCTATCTGTTTTTTTGAAGAGAAATAGCGGAAAATAGTAATATTGAAAAATTCTAATTATTCTTGCCTAAAAATTAAACCATTTCCGCCAGTTTTCACCAAGTATTTACGAAAAAATCATTGAAAAACATTGTCAAAATATCAAGTGTCAAAGATTAAAATGTCGCAACAATGAAAGTCACCGGGTAAAAAGGCACGTTGCTATGGAAACCATTTTTATTGTATTGCGAGAAGTGTTCTTCGTTCGAGATTTTTAGAAGTATTTTCCTGTTTTTGTTGGATTTTTTGATAAAGGTATTAAAACAAATAGTTTTAACAACTCGCGGCTAAACTGTGCTTTCTTTTACTCGCGTTTTTAAATACCTCGCTGCCCTAGTTATTTAAACCAACGCTTGTAAAAAAAGCACTATTTTAGCCACTAGCTGTGAAAACAACTATTAAAAATCTCGAACGGAGCGAGCCTTTTTATTCGGTAATGTTCATTGTTGCGACATTTTAATCTTTGACAGTTTGATATTTTGACGATGTTTTTAAATGATTTTTTCGTAAATACTTGGTGAAAACTGGCGAAAAGAATAATTAGACTTTTTCAATATTACTATTTTTTGCTATTTCTCTTTAATTTTGGGTAAAAAACTGACAGAAATCTTCTTTTGCACCCGTGATCAAAAAAAAAAAAAGTTTTTTGCATCGGTAACCAAAAAAGCCATGCTTTAGTTATCTGCAGACAGTTACTAAAATCATCTTTTGGATAAAGGTATAAAAAAAATATTAAATTTACAAAATGTTATTAAAAAAATTACGCAGTGTCTCTTACAACGTTAGGATAAGTATTAAGGGCGCTGTTTTTTTATTTAAGTAAAAATTGCCACTTTCCAGAGTTGTGACGGGTCAAATTTGATGTCGTTTCTGAAGAATCGTGCCCTAGATGCCAATCCAAAATATATTTTATAAAAATCGTCAAGAAATCATTTTCAATGAATTTTCTGCATAACTTTTAGATTAATGTCCTCAAGATTTGTGCCTGCGGCGCATTTTAATCATTATTTTCGTATCGCTGTTTGAAATAGACAGAGAGTGTAACGAAATACCTTCAAAAATGGAAGAAAAAATGTTAAAGGAGAGGTTTGATCAGTTGTAGCAGGCTGATTTTTTTAAAAGTAATAGTCAGGGAAATTTTAATAAGTTGGTCAGCCAGCAAACACGGTTCCCTCGGGCCTTCGTCGGTCCGATGTCGATTGACGAATTTGACATCATCGGCACGACGTCGATTTACGACATCGGACCAGCAGTATTTTTTGTCCGCTTTGCGATGTAGACCCAATGTATGTTTGCCGATGCAGCGTTAGACTGTGGCCCGTCGTCGGACCAATGGTAAATTAATTAATAAAACAAAGTTCCAATCGGACCGTCGTCGGCCCTAAAGCAGATAAAGTAGGCGTCAGCATGAAGTCGACTATAGTAAATTGGGCCATCGTCAGTTGCCGATTCTCGACCGATTAAAGAAAGTTCCTGTCGGACTATCATCGGCCCTAATGCAGATAAGGTTTGCGTTGGCATAATGTCGACTAGAGTAAATCGGACCATCGTCAGTTGCCGATTCCCGTCCGATTAAACAAAGTTCCAATCGGACCGTCGTCGGCCCTAAAGCAAATAAAGTGGGCTTCGGCATAACGTCTACTATAGTAAATCGGGCCATCGTCAGTTGCCGATTTTCGATTAATTAAACAAAGTTCCAATCGGACCATCGTCGGTCCTAAAGTGGTGTCGGCATAAAGTCGACTGTAGTAATGTGAACCTCCGCCAGTTGCCGATTATTGACCGAAAACTGAAAATCGCAATCTGACCAACATCGGACCAGAGTGTAGTCGCCGGTGACGACACACTGCCGACGTTGTCGACATTGGCCGATTCAATGCCGATGATTTGTGTTTGCTGGGCATGGATTTTTTTTTCGAAAAATTCTGTAGACACCCTGACGGGGCTTTAGATGTTTGTTCCAGCATAACGCAAATGGCTCAATCGATTTTTATCATTCTTTTTTTATTCGATTGAGAAGAGCTCCATATTTAATCCCATTTTATTAAAATACATACTTTCTCCGCCATTTTAACAACGATAAAAACTTTAAAAAAAGATTTTATCGACTTCAAAAAGTAAAATAAAATAATTTGTACCTACTTATTATTATATAAAACCCACTTTTTTAAAGTCTGGGTCAAAATATCGCCGCCATCAAAACACGATTTTAGTAACTGTTCCGCAAAACTATGGCTGTTTTGGTTTCTATATGCCATTTTTTTTTTTGGTCATGGGTGTAAAAAAATTCCCGTCCATTTTTATTTATTTCGAAAATGCGACAGGCGACAGAATAACAAACTCAGAAATTAAAAAGGCAACAATGGAAAGTCGCCGAATAGAACGAAATGCGATTTTACAAAACCATTGTTGTACGTGTCATACCAGCCGCCCTTGATTTATCTATAAATCTGGCTTTTAACCAAACAATAAAGACACCACCTGTTTGTTTCATCATCACGCAAAAACTACTGGACCGAGTTTGACAGGACTTTCACTACTGTATTTCCTGGATATCTGGGCAGTACATAGACTTTATTTCATCAAAAGCGGAACAAAAGTTATGTCAAGCAAAGCGGGTTTTCGACTGGATGAATGGGTTTGAGGGGGCGGGAGGGAGTGGGGAAGGGATGTGGAAGTGGAAGCGGGGAGACGAAAACGGAGGGCTATAAGTACAATTCTAAACACGCGAAGAAAGTTGCGGGCAATAGCTAGTATAGTATAGTATAGAGATGGGTCTAGTTGTGTCAGTTGAAAAAAAGAAGAATTTAAAGATGCAATAAAATAAAGGGTGTTTTGTTTAACAAACCTTTTAAACTTACAAATCAGTTACATCAACCGAAAAGAATCTAAAAAAGAGAAGATCAAAAGATCTTGGGAGGAAAGAACGAAAATTCAAAATTGGATAAGTGTCCCACAAGGAACACACAAAAGACCAAAGCGAAAGGAGAAACAATTAAACGATGTTTCGCCCGGGGTGACCAGCGTGGGCTCGTCAGTGGATTCACTAGTCACCCTAAATCCAGACATCATTTAACACCACCGCACACTCTGACTTCCAACTCTGAATCACTCACAAAGGCATCGTCCCGCATGGTACTTATTATAAGTCACCTGATACGGGTTCGTCCTGGCGTGTTAATCTTTCCAATAGGAATATGCTCCTAAGACAATTAAAACAAGAAGTTAGACTTCCAAATCAGTTACATCAACCGAAAAGAATCTAAAAAAGAGAAGATCAAATGATCTTGGGATGAAAGAACGAAAATTCAAAATTGGATGAGTGTCCCACAAGGAAGACACAAAAGATCAAAGCGAAAGGAGACACAATTAAGCGATGTTTCGCCCGGGGTGACCAGCGTGGGCTCGTCAGTGGATTCACTAGTCACCCTCAATCCAGACATCATTTAACACCACCGCACACTCTGACTTCCAACTCTGAATCACTCACAAAGGCATCGTTCCGCATGGTACTTATTATAAGTCACCTGATACGGGTTCGTCCTGGCGTGTTAATCTTTCCAATAGGAATATGCTCCTAAGACAATTAAAACAAGAAGTTAAACTTCCAAATCAGTTACATCAACCGAAAAGAATCTAAAAAAGAGAAGATCAAAAGATGGGAGGAAAGAACGAAAATTCAAAATTGGATGAGTGTCGCACACTTTTCTTAAGTTTAACTTCTTGTTTTAATTGTCTTAGGAGCATATTCCTATTGGAAAGATTAATACGCCAGGACGAACCCGTATTGTGAGTGATTCAGAGTTGGAAGTCAGAGTGTGCGATGGTGTTAAATGATGTCTGAATTGAGAGTGACTAGCGAATCCACTGACGAGCCCATGCTGGTCACCCCGGGCGAAACATCGTTTAATTGTTTCGTTTTGGTCTTTTGTGTGTTCCTTGTGGGACACTCATCCAATTTTGAATTTTCGTTCTTTCCTCCCAAGATCTTTTGATCTTCTCTTTTTTAACAAACCTTTGTATATGGATTCGCCTAAATACTTTTCAGGTCGTTTTTAATTCGAACCAAAAATAAGGTCGTTTTGGGCACAAAGGTCAACATATGCATAAAAGTCCCATTAGTGTGGAGTAGAACTCCTAACGGTTGGATTTTAGTCCCTACTTGTTAGCCATCCATGCATCTGTCTGTCTGTCGGTCTGTCTGTCGGTAACACGATTACTCAAAAACCGCTAAACCGATTGTTATCAAATTTGGCACAAAAATTCTTTGTTGCCCTACGCAGAGCTGATAAGCTTTTGGTAGGGGGTGGGGGGTTGGCAAGAGGGTAGTAGGGGGGATTAAACTTTTAAAAATTTGTAACTTACGAACCGTAGCCGCATTTGTTTAATTTTTTTAAAAAAAATTTTTTGTTTGAAAATGCAATTATCCATCTTAATGTGAAAACCGCGTGTCGCTAGCTGCTGACAAGAAGTAGGAGGGGATTCACCTTTTAAAAAAATCGTAACTCACGAACCGTAGAAGCTTTTTTCTTTGACAAAAAAAATTGAAAAAAGACACTTTCTTTAAGACGTGCCTGCTGGCGCCATTTTTTTTTTTAAAAACAAATAAATTAAACAACATGAAAAAGACATAAAACTAGTTTTTGAAATCTATAATTAACTACAACTTTCTTGAAAGCCTTTGCTAACAAACTGAACTCTTTTTGATAAAAATAAGGTTTTAAAATAATAGGTGTTAATATTCTTTAAATTATTTGCTGGAAAATTTAAATTAACGGTAAAAATCACAAAAACAATTCAGGTTTAATCGTAATACCAATTTGCACATATGGGCACAGTTAACCTAAAGTGCATATTAACAAAAAATATGTAAACTTTAAACTGTATTTTTTTGAGATAGACATACCCCTAGCTTTAACCAAATATAAAAATTAAAATATTTGGTATAGCTCTTTTTTGGTAGGACATTTTTGTTGGTAATCTTATTTTTTTTGCGCGAACTCCTGTTTTTGATACCAAATTTGCTTTTTAAGATACTCCATTAATTTTTGAAAGCGATTATTTCACAAACTAAATAATAAACCCTATGATGTAGGGTGATATTTAAAGAATTTTTTTCAGAGAATTTACAAATACATATTGAAAATAAAGCGTTGGTATCAACCCTTTTTTATATGACATCAAATTCACCAAAAATGGATAAATTGCATGTGTAAATAATCGCCTAACATTTCTGAATTATCTTTAAAAAATCCTTTAAAATAACACCCAACATCATAGGATATCTTATTTAGTTTGTGAGATAATCGCTTTCAAAAATTAAAATTTTAAGAGTGTGATTGCAGAAAAAAAAATAGAAATGCCACCTTAAAAATAGCTACGTAGATTTTAATTTTTTTATTTAGTTAAAGCTGGGATATGTTATCTGATTTTTTGGATAACTATGTTTTCTTTCAAAAAAAACTTCTATATAGGATCATTTTAGGAAAAAAAGCGGTTTCGAAAAATGTATACCCTTTTGTACAGGGTGTCTCAAAAATAAAATATGACACAAACTTATCTTTTTTTAAATTGGACACCCTGTATATTTTTTTATCTTCTGAATCCTTAAAGAATAAGCTTTTCAAAAATGCCAAAACATTTTGGGTCTATCTTTTATCTTCTCGAAGATATTCAAGTTTAAATTGAGGCACTAAATACATTGTTTACCGGGATGCGTCAGATGAGCGAAATTTGAGATATGTTATGTTAGGTAATGCAAAATATTTTTTTAAACTCTCACTACTTTCTTGAAACGTGTTCCTTATCTACAAAATAAAACTAGTTTGAGCTCTCTATCTCTTTTTTGTACAAAATTATTATAAAAAAACTGTAAAAAGTTCTATTATCAAGATTCCAGTGGCGCCTTTTCGAATAAATATTGCTCAAAAACGAGACCGATGAACCCCCAATTTTTTTCGTCAAATATATAAGAAAAGTTAAGGCTCTAACCAAAGACGTTTAACTAAAATAGACCCATCAAGTCATTCATAAATTGCTTTGAAACGCGATCAGTCGTTAGATTTAAGGAAAACCATTTTATGTTCCACTGGCAACGCCGCTGTACCAGACATGCTCCTCCTCACACATGCTTCAACCACCTTACGTTTAGCAGCGGCGAGAACCGGCTCGTTATTTTTAAATGTAAAAAGGTTTGGTCGTTATTTTCAGACTTGTCAAATTTTTTTTGAAATACAATCTTAATTTTTTTATACTTAATAATTGATACCGAGGGTATGGAGAGGAATTAGATTTGTCATTGTGAAAATATTTATGTAAAGATATACCATAGAAAATATTAATTTTTTAAGTCTTCTCCAGATAGTTATCTGCCTAATTAGTTCGGAAAGTGATACTTTTACGCGCGGGAGGAGTTCGGGCGGGAAAGACACTTCCGCAAGGGTTAGGTAGAATATTTTTTCTACGAGTGTTTATGATGACTTTCTTGATCAAAAAGTAGTTTTAAGAACACAGATTTCCAACTCAAAATTTAAAAATTTTGTCCATAAAGTACCATTTAAAAAAAAAAATTGCGTACGTTAAACGTTTTTTCACGTACGCTATGACAGTTTTTTATGCACGCCGTGCTTATTGTTTTACGCACGGCATGTGGGAAGTTGAACTTTCCACATTAAAATTAATATGTAACAGTAGACTTTTGCACACGCATTTGCGAAGTAGTTTCTTTACCTATTTAATGTCAAGTGACCTGCAAAACTTTATTAAAAAATTAGCATAGGTAAAAGTATTTTTTTAGCATGGCGTGCAGAAAAGTATCACTTTCCGCACTGTTTAGGCAAATGACCAAAAAACCAATGTGGAAAAAATTAGCAAATTCGACTAAAAATAGTGGTATTTCGAAAAAGGATGATACCTATATTATAGGTACTATATGATGGTTTTTCGTTGTGTAAAAAAGATAGAATTTATACACTTTAATATAATTTTTATTTAATACGTACAAAAGTATCTTTATATTTTTAATAAATACAAAAAAATCTTATGTGGAGTATCTACCTATGTAAATATTATAAATAAAAAGTTGTAACAAATATACATTCTTTATCCGGTTTCTGACATATACCGGGAACGGTTGCACTATTTATAAATAAATCTCAGCAGAAAAAATAAGCTGACTACAGATAGTATCAAAACTGTGAATGTGGTTATAAATAAATATCATACGCACCTCTTATATTTTTTTGCTACTCATATAGGATATTTAAAAATGTCGCAGCTGGGGTTGGTTCATTATACCAAATATAGTGTAATTAATTATAAGTGCTTACCATATTGTTTTTATCACAAATTCGCAAAAATATCCCAAAAAAACTTATTTCTTTCCTATATTTATCAATTATATTTTGTATTTAGTGCAACACTAGTTGCACGCCTATGGCGGCCCATCACAAGATGGCGTCGAAAAAACATATGATAAAAAAACCTCTGAAATGTTTGGTTTTCACCTGCAATTTCCAGTATTCGTCACACTACGCACTTTGTCACATCACTTTTGCCACAAACACTTAAAAATATATTGAAAAAATATTAAAAAACTCTCGATTAATCTGTAAAATATACCAAAACCTCGATTATGCTAAAGCTACAACGCCGTAGAGAAATTATGAATGGAGCAGCGTACACACGTTTATATGGCTGACCCGCCACAAATGCGAGGTTGTCACATTGTTGTAGGTTTTATTCCCGATATATATTGGGAAATAAAAAGAATTTTATATTATATCTCGATCGAAAAAATGAGGTATATTTCAAGTACCATAACATGTACCTCCACATTATAAATTCTTTATTGATTTAAAATTGTGAAGATTCAAGGAAATTTAAATGCAATTATATAATGTACCTAAATTTCTTTATATATTTGAATAATAATAAGGTGTTTCTCCATGTTTAAAAAACAAACCGGAGAATTTGCATAATTGCATGTAAATGATAAAGTTATAAAAATAATATGTTTGTAAAAACATTACGTGTAGAGATACAACTTTCAGCGCAATCTGGCATTGTCGCCAAATTGTTTATCTTATGTCTGATCGCAACTGTGATAAACATAATGTCTCTATTTAAGTTATACCTTTATGGCTCTAACATATCTTCAATTCAGCTCTTGTGACACATCCCTATACTCGGAGTATGCAAGGATAAGCATTTCAGTACTTACTTGATATATATTTTGAAAAATATTTGAGTCCCCTGTAAGTTTTTGATGCGACACAATCTGCATAAGTCGTCATAACATATTTAGACGGACTAATAGTAAATATGTTTAAACTAAGTTTTAATACGGATTTTCAGTTTTCTGTAGAATAATCGTAAGTTCTGAGACAACTTTTCTGTTTATATGATATGTATTTTTAAGTCTACCCTGTAGGTAGGTAATACAAAATAGTTTTTTAAACTCTGACTACTTTTTTGAAATGTGTTCCTTATCTACAAAATAAAACTAGTTTTAGCTTTCTATCTCTTTTTTGTACGAATTTATTATAGAAAAACTGTAAAAAGTTCTATTATCAAGATTCCAGTGGCGTCCTTTCAAATAAATATTGCTCGAAAACGAGACCGATGATCCCCCCAATTTTTTTTGGGAAAAATATCAGGAAGGTTAGTAGTTAGTTTCGATTTCTCTATCTCTTCCATATAAATTTAAATTTGAATATCTTTGAGAAGATAAAAGATAGACCGAAAGTGTTTGGTATTTTTGAAAAGCTTTATTTGTTAAGTATTCCGAAAATAAGTTTGTGTCATATTTTATTTTTGGGACACCCTGTAGAAAAGCGTACATATTTTTATAAACCAATTTTTATTGCCTAAAATAATCCTGTATGAGTTTTTTTTTAAAACTCCAAAAAATCCATTGTTCCAGATTTTTGAAACACACTGTATAGTTTCAAGTTTTTTTTTCTTGAATATGTAGTTTAAGCAAACTGTGCGGGGTGAAAGCCGGCAAGTTCGAACTTTCACCCCAAAGGTTCAATATAAAATATTTTAATTTCCTGCTTGATTAAAATACAAAATGGAGTCTTGGCAAAAACCTGAAAATAGAGCCCACCAAATGCACAATACCCGAATATTTGTTATTTTACTAAATTTAAAATTTAAGGGAGATATTTACTAAGGAATATAGTTTAAGGAAAGTGGTCTGAAGGTTGGAATGGCATTTTTCTTAAAACAGTCTAAATAATGCATAAAAATTAATAAATACGGATAAACAAGAAATCTCAAAACTGTCCAAATTAACCGTAAAAATTAATAAAATCTTGGTAAACGAGAAATCTCAAAACTCGGTTTAAAACTGTCAAAGTGTAGACCACCGCTAAGAGGAGGTTTATCTAATTTAAATTTTAAAACGATTTTGTTGATTTTTTTTTCAAAAAGTAAATTTTAAAGTATTTTATTTAGAAAAAAAAAACAAATTCCAGGTTTTTCCGGTTTAGGAACGTATAAGATGTCATTTTAAGTTGATTCAAAGAGATCACTGCCCTCTTAAATCAAGAAAAAATCTGATGGTAAATGGTTTACGCTTAAAATTTGCGGTATTATAATTTGTTTGTGGTACACACTGCTGGTGCTGTGACCATCTCCGTCTAAATAATTTAGAAAATAAAGGGATAATTTAGCGCCCTAATAAATTTATTAAAGAAAATCACATGTAAAAAATTCGTAGGTATACTAAAAGGTCCGCGGCTTTAACCGCGCAAGCAAAAAATTAATTTTAGGGTTGCATTTTTTTTTGTTTTGGTATTCCTGCGCGGTAAAAGTATTTCGCGGTTAATTCTTGCGCGCTAGGGATTTAGCAATTTTACTAAAATTTTATGAAAGTTCTGAAAGACTTTTTGCAGAAGCCGTAAAAGAAGGATAGCATTCGCTCACTCTCCTCCCTTCCTGCATTTCTCCCAGACCTTGCCTTATGCCTATAAATTGCAATTTTTTGGTGGCGTCCATAACGAATACGTGAAAAATGATAAAGAGAGAACAAAATAACTATTGCTTCAAAATATTTGTTAGATAGAATGAAAAAGAGAGGTCCGAAAATAAAATTTGGTAAAATTGATGTTAGACTGGTTTATTAAGATGTAAAAGGCTTTTTTATATTTAAGAAGGTAGGGCTCACGTCCAAACTTCAGCGAGCAAAACATCAGTGTTTTAATAGTTTTTTTTATTAGTCTCCAAGAAAAACATATGAATTAAAAATTTCTTTTAAAAGAAAAACCCGCATACTAACCCCCAGAGATGCACCGTAAAAATATTCGGATTAGTTTAGCTAATCCAAGCTTCCGTTCTGTTCATTTATGTGGGATCAGGGGGATCAAAAGAGAAAAAAAATGGATTAGATTGCCAATCGCGATTAAGTGCCTACGGTGCATTTAGGGGTTAGTCCGTCCATAACGAATACGTGAAAAATGATAAAGAGAGAACAAAATAAGTATTGCTTCAAAATATTTGTTAGATAGAATGAAAAAGAGAGGACCGAAAATAAAATTTGGTAAAATTGGTGTTAGACTGGTTTACTAAGATGTAAAAGGCTTTTTTATATTTAAGAAGGTAGGGCTCACGTCCAAACTTCAGCGAGCAAAACATCAGTGTTTTAACAGTTTTTTTTTATTAGTCTCCAAGAAAAACCCGCATACTAACCCCCAGATGCACCGTAAAAATATTCGGATTAGTTTAGCTAATCAAAAGAGAAAAAATAATATTAGATTGCCAATCGCGATTAAGTGCCTACGGTGCATTTAGGGGTTAGTCCGTCTTAGTAGAGAACCCTAGATTCAAGCTTTATCTTTAAAATGAGACTAAAAGAACCCCGCACGGAATTCATGGCATTTTGGTTGATTGCAGAAGTTAATAAAATTTTGGTATGTCGTAGATCTCGTCATACTGATCCCACTTTAAATGTACCATAATCAAATCGTATGATTAGTTTCAAAGATACAGGGGGATTTCAAAAGTAGTTACTAACAAGTAAAAACAATCGCCCCCCCCCCTTGTGGTCCAGAAAAAAGTAGACAACAAAGATGCTGTTGGTAACCTTGAAGTCTTCAGAGAAAAAACGAGAAATTGTAGAATGTTCCTTTAAAGCAGGGTTGGAAAAAACCCGGGTTTTTTTATATAAAACCCAACCCACTGGGCTTTTTTGCGTTTTACGAATGGGTTTTATTGGGTTTTTTATGGTTTTCTTTTTAAATTATGTACAGATTGTAGTTCTTCTTTAAAATTGGGACTCCTCGTGATCGTTTATCAACTATAAAATACGACATAAAAATAGATGGAATACAGAAATCAACAGTTTGTTTGTTTGTTAATAAATCAAAGCAGTTTTGGTTTAGTTTGACCAGCGCTTTTTTTTATATACTTAATGTAAACAAACCTTAAGAAAATTATTGTTGGAGTTTGTGTATTTACTACACTAAGTTTAGTAAGTTCATTAAGTCAGAAAGTTGAGATGTATTTCTCAAGAATAAGATTAACTGCTGAACCACGCCCTACCCCTAAGATAGAACTGTGACGCTGCTGTATTAAGACTGTTGGATGTTAATTAATTACAAGTAAGTAACGTTTTTATATTTTGTTATAATAAATTCATTAAAACCCGGTACGGTTGGTTTATTAAATCAATTAATAAGAACAACCCCGTCACGAAAACCCCAACGTGACATAGGGTACGTAGTACCTGCTTTCTTAGTATGACATGATAGTATACGATTCAAGTTTTCGTTTTTTTCGAGGTTATTAACTCTAAACCATTTTTTAAAAGGAAAATGCCTAAGAGTACCGATAAAAAGAGTGCTTCAGAATGGACTGAGGTTTTAGCATCCAGTAATAAAAGTAGAGTCTGCAAATACTGAACCAGAATTGTTTTTTTTTTATAAAATGCATTGTTGCCCAGCTAGTGCAGCATCCATTGAAAGACATGGTCTTATTTGGAACAATAAAATAAGAAATTGTTTGGGATTAGAAAAAGATTTGCAACTGGTCAAAGTTTATCGAATCATACGATCAGATTCAAACGACTGGTAATAATATACCTTTCCTTACGTTTATTTATTTTACTAATAATGAAAAAATCCACTTTTAAAAAAACCCAGTGGACTTATTCGGTTATCCACTGGGCAGCCAACTCTGGTTTAAAGACATTCTATAATTCCTCCACAGTATTTTGGGACAGTTTGACCTTCAGTTCGTCACACCAAGAATAAACAAACGCATGAAGTACTTACCGCGAAAACCACGATATTGGAAATACAATACAATATATAATTTATAAACAAGTTTTAGACAAAGTCATTTCGGACATAAAAAAGTATTTTTGACCTGAATGTATTCATAACAAGTTTTGTACAATGTGAAGCCAAAATCAACGCAAAATTAACTAAAGTCGTTTCTAAATACCATAAACTGTTTGATTAAACAATATTGTTCAGAAGTAGGCAAAAGCTTAACTCAACACATATCTGATAAGATTTTTGAGGCAATGAACAAGTGTGGAGATATTTTTCCAAAGTAGGGCAGAAATTGCGGCGCTATAACACCTTTGATATTTACAGTATTAGATTTTATTTTGTGTTAAAATTGGAATTTGTAGTTCTTTCTACGCCAAATATTAATGTGTAAAAATGTATTTTACTACTTTCGGTACTTCTCCTGTAACTCAAATTACGAACAGAATGTTCTTGAAAACCTGCCTGATGGTTACTTTTAATCACTAATCTGGGATTAAAAGACATAAAAATATAAAAATATGTACATAACAAATATACATAAATTCTCTAAAGTGAATACTTTTATGATGACACCGGTACACTAAAATATCACTTCTAATTAAAAACGGTTGTGCCCATACATAATATTGATGCCAACACTTAACTAATCACACGATTTGATTATGGTCCATTTAAAGTGTGATTAGTAGGTCGAAATCTACAACGTACCAAAATTTCATTAAATTCTGCAATCAAGAAAAATGTGTTTTATTTAGGAGATTAAACAAAAAATCTTAAAAAAATTTCGTCAGGTTACATTTTTAGTGAAATTTTCTGAAAAAATTTCGCCTGCGGTGCTATGATACCGTTAACACTCACGATTTTAGTTTAATTTAACTTAAAAATTGCATTTTTAATATAAATAAACAACTTAAAATCCCCCCCCCCCCTAGAATTGATGTCAAATCCGCGCTTGTAGTTACTAAGTTTAGCTTGCATATATTGATATGTTCCACATAAAATTTATCCTAGTTTTTCTTTCGTATCGAAACCGCCCCCCCCTTTTCAAATGGCTGGGACCACCACTGATTGTCTTCGCCACCTTAATTAATGGCGGCACAATTAGCATCCAAAAAGATACTTTTTTGTAAACCATCTAATTATATGAAGTTTTACTTCTCTGTCTCTTTTGGTTCTGGAGATATTAGGGTGGACTCGGACTCTGAAACACCTAGGGAAAAGACGCATCATCCCTATACTTAGAAAAGAAACTAAATATAATCAGATAGTTGAAGTTTAGGTACCTTACTACTGATTGAGACTATAAATATCAATCACCAACCGGCTCCTTTATTCTTTTTATTTAAAAGACATTTCAAGTAAAGTAAGCAAAAAATTTAATTAAAATTCTAGCGCTTACTTACCTTCCACGCCAAATATTAATGTGTAAAAATGTATTTTACTACTTTCGGTACTTCTCCTGTAACTCAAATTACGAACAGAATGTTCTTGAAAACCTGCCTGATGGTTACTTTTAATCACTAATCTGGGATTAAAAGACATAAAAATATAAAAATATGTACATAACAAATATACATAAATTCTCTAAAGTGAATACTTTTATGATGACACCGGTACACTAAAATATCACTTCTAATTAAAAACGGTTGTGCCCATACATAATATTGATGCCAACACTTAACTAATCACACGATTTGATTATGGTCCATTTAAAGTGTGATTAGTAGGTCGAAATCTACAACGTACCAAAATTTCATTAAATTCTGCAATCAAGAAAAATGTGTTTTATTTAGGAGATTAAACAAAAAATCTTAAAAAAATTTCGTCAGGTTCCAAAATTCCATTTTTTTCTCGACATCTTCTTTAAGAAACATGTCTCTAACCAAAACAATTTTGTGAAGGCTCTTTGTTGTGGTAAGCATATTCATTATTTTGTAATGATTTTTCTGAACATTATTTTTGTGTAAACTTTCGAAATTCAAACGTGCGGAATTTTTGGAAATAAATAAGTCTAGGAAGTCTATATAATACCATAAAAAAAGAAGAAAATTAAACTACGCCTTGCATTAAATGTCAGTCGTAGACATGTTAATGTCTTTATTTTTTTTGTTATAAGACGATGTTTAAAGTTTTTTTTATCCCCCATTAGCGTACTTTTCTTTTTAAAAAGCCACATTTAATTGCTCAAAATTGACATCGTCAAATAATTAAATTAATTTATGGGTAGAATTAACGTACAGAATAACATAACATCCAAATTAATCATGAACTACCTTGTTGATTGATAGAACAACTTGATACTGTTTGACCAATTTAATGTGAAACGAAAAATATATTATTTTCCAAAAAAGCGTACTTTGTAGGTAATTTTATTTAAATTATTTTTTTTAACCCAATTTTTTAAAGATTTTCTTGTTTATATTGCAAAAATGTTTGCTTGCTGCAAGGTTGCGATTGTATTTAATTTTTTTTTCTATTTTTTTTTGTAATAATTTCTATTCGAATGCATGATGCATAAACTCAGTAGTCAATTAACATGTGGTACTGTTTATTATACCCCAAGCAAAAATTAGTCAATTTCACTGGTGCCATTTATAGGAAAAATATCATTATTGTCATTTAGTGTGGTCACTATTATGGTTAAAAAATTACCACAGTGCCGTAAAACTATAAACTTATACGGAGAAAGTAATAAAGACCTTTTGCACCTGTAATTTTGATGCCTTTTTACTTTATCGCTTATTTCGGGCATGCGCAGTTACGAGGTAATAACGGAATCCCTTACTAACCGATAAAGTTTGACGTTACGTATCTTTTATAATTGACATGGTTGCCGATAGTAAAACAAGTTAAATATGTTCTGTATTCTTTGTAATTGTAAAGATAAGTGCCAATTTTTATTTAATAATTTTCTTTGGCTCGAATTTCGTAAAAAATGTAAAACATTGATTTGCACTGGCAACTATGACAAATGATTCTGATTTGATTATCATAACCTCCCTTTTCGCTGTTTTGTTTTTGAGTTTTTAAAGATTAATAATAATTAAAATTCACCGTAAAAATACAAGAATAAGATATTCTAAATGAAAAATATTATTGGTCAAATTCTTTTTGTAATCTTTGTAATAATAAATACCGTATAAAGTCGGCCATAAACAAATCAAAGGCGGTGTGCAAAAACTACAAATGCTGTCTTAAAAATAACGTGACGTTAGGTGCGTCACAACACGTTATTGAGCGATAAAGTCACCTAACGGGGATTTTTTATACGAGGTGCAAAAGGTCTCTAATATATTCCACAATATACAGTATTTTCCACCCGAAGTTTATCCATATTGATTGACGTCAACTGTCAACGAGAATTTTCAGTCTGACCCATAGAGAAAGTAATAGAAGTTGTCTCTGGTCTGACCCATAGAGAACTGGTCTGACCTTTATTTTTTTTATTTCTCCTTAGATTCCTGAGCATATGGACAGGGCCTCATTCAGAAAATTTTCGATTTCGTTTAGTTTAAATTTTATCATATATGAGTATTGGTTATAATGTTATAGTAGAGGGTTTTTGAACCATTTTTTGCCATTTTGTGATTGTTATCGTAAGACAGTTGATCACAGTGTACTAGATATGGCTAGGGCCGCAAGTGTTGATCCAATACATAAACGTAAATAGTGCGAATTCTACATCATAGAAGGAGCTGGTTATGAAATTAGAAAACATTAAGTTTATTATTACAAGGTTTTCGACCTACTTCTAGATGTCCGATTGAATTCAAATTTGGTATGCGATTATAGTTTCGGTGTAAACTATTTTTTAATTTAGATTTGTACCCTAAATCATCCATTTTGAATCCGCCATATGGAAATTTACAAATCTGTTTAAACATTCATAATCCCCTTCTCCAAAAACTCCTGTATTCCAAAAATTCGTATTCCTTACCTCCAAACTTAGGTGTTTCCACCCCAACCCTCTACCCGGAGGGGGGGGGAAAGGGTGCATAATAATACAATATTATTGTATTGTCAGACAGTCTGATGTGCAAAGGTCAGTTAAAATTTGTTAGTAAAACATGACTAATAATCGACTATCTTGAATCCACCATATTGAATTTTTAAAATCTGATTAAAAATTCGTATTCTTTATCCCCAAAAACATCCGTATACCAATTTTGGTTGAAATCGGACAAACTTAGGCGTTGGGGTGCCTATTGTATTGTAACCGGATCTATAATCTCATACCAAATTTGAATTCAATCGGACATCTAGAGGTTAGTCAAAATTGAGTTGTAAGATTTGACCCGAACATATAAACATACATACATAGAGGTGAAGTTAAATAAAAGCTTGTAATAAAAAATACGAAAAATTAAAAGCCGGTCCTACATTTTTGAACGTCTAGGTTGAATGTCAATCCATTGTTTTTCGGGTGACTTCGCTCACCAGTCTGGGTCTGCGTGTTCTTTGTTAGGTTCTGTATACAAATAAAACCGATTATCATAAGCGCTTTAACCGGCATATTCATTTTCCATTGATAAAGTATCCCTGGCATCATGTTGTTTCACTCTGGTGCATTTGATTGATATCAAAGCGTAATATAAGGGGTTATTCGGAGTGATTTAAGGTTAGCAGTGTAGTTATAATGCCGATTACCAAAATCTAGGGCGTTTGATTTTGGAAACTTAAAAATCTGGTTTTTGTTATGTGGAAAATGAGGTTAGGTTTTGTAATAAAAATGGATTGAACTGTAACTATATACCATAAATAGAAGCTCGAAAAAACTTTACAGTCCGAGGCTTACTTCATAGTTGTAATATTATATTTCCTTTTTTATATTACTTTTACGAGGGAACGACTCTACTGATATTAATTTGGTTGCAATTCAGTAGCTCCTACTCAATACAAAACTATAAAGTTATGGAGTCTACAAGGTCGCCTATCTACCACGCAGTAAGAAATAAATATGCATATAGTGGAAAAACGTTGCCTACGAGTTATCTGGATGCGTGAAGCCGCCATGTTATTTACTTCTATTAAACATGGAATTCAAATAAAATTTAAAAATATCTCATTAAATCACTGATTAGTAGTTGCATGTACCAATAAATGTAGAAATATTAATATTTAGTTATAAAACATATTAAAACTGGAAAAACGTTTCATTTAAAAATCTTAACCTCAAATAATTCTGATTTTTTATCATCATTTTAGATAAAACTAGGTCAAAACTGGGGCACGCATTTTTCTATTAAAAAAATCAGCATTTTTAATCAGTAAAGTCCTAAGCGTTTATAAATTTAAGATGTTGTGACTTTAGAAAAGTGGTTAATAAAATGGTAATTATTAGGTATAGGTTATGATATAGATAATATTTTTGTTTTCTATCATGTCTTCACATATTTTGGTGTGTGTCCATATATAGTTTAGAAAAAGATCAACATATTTTCAATTAATAATGTTGGAAAGAGAAAACCTTGTAACGAAGTTACTAATTTTATTTATTTATTTTAGCTTTTCTTTTCTTTTTAGGTACTTCATGTCTCATAATTTCTGTAATTTCTATGACGTTTTATTATTTGCTATTCTTGGACTCTAGACATCGCTTTGACTCGCCACGTTTCCCTTTCCTGCTATGCTGCACGGTCAGCGAGCTACACCCCACCGCTTTGCGCGCACAGCCTGCTCGACGGGAGTATGGTAGGTGGGGATACGCAAGGCTATTTAAAGCGATGTCGAGCGCGTTTCATGGCATTCATTCTGCCGACCGCCCGCCGTAAACTATTCCACCTGGGCATTCATTCTGCCGACCGTCCGCTACCAACAACTCCTCCGACCGACCGCACCGAAAACACACATCACCTGCCAGAACCCGATAGGTAAGCACCTGACCAGCATAGCGGGGTTTTCTATACATACCGTAAAATGTAGTTTTCCGTATGGTAAGTAGGGGTGAGATGGGTTACCGCTGGCTCGGAATACGGGTAACACATCTCTCTCTCTAGCACCAGGCGAAGCTATTAATGGGTTTGTCTTGCGCTGTCTGACCGGTTAGTGAGTGAGAGGGAGACAGTGCTATCGCTGGATCGGATTACCTTTAGGACTGTCTTTTCCTCTCTGCATCTCTCTCTAACATACGGTTTGACAGCGTATGGAGTAATTCATTGAGAAGCAGCGCCACCGGATCGTTTTATTTAAGCATGTGACGACAAAGGCACTGTAATTGGAGGTCAGGTGTATTATCGCTGGTTCGGAATACGGGTAATACATCTCTCTCTCTAACACATGGCTAAACTACCTACGTAGGTCGATCCTGTGTTGTTTGACCGGTTAGTGAGTGAGAGGGAGACAGTGCTATCGCTGGATCGGAATACCTTTAGGACTGTCTTTTCCTCTTTGCATCTCTCTCTAACACACGGTGGAACAGCATATGGAGTGATTTATGGAGTAGTGGTGCTATAAAGGTATCTTTGTCTGACACACTAATTTCTTATTTCTCTAAACCTGCTATGAATTCTATATATGTAAATTCCGCTATGTTGGGGGTGCCGTATTAAGGAGCTTTCTACCGTTAACATTAAATATCAAATACCGGGGTTTACCGTAAACGTTATGAGACATGCAAGTTACCGATCATTTCTAATATTTTCCGTCCTTTTCTATTGTATACCGTTAAATGCTAAATAAAGAGAACTGTTGATTTAAAAGGAGTTATAATAAATCCGCCATGTTGGAAAATTGGTTGTTTTACTCGTGTTACTTAGGTTAAGAATCGAGACAGCTAGACCCCTGGTTTAACCGTCTCCACTATTTAAAAGCTACCCGACGCTGTGGGCCCTCTACCACATAAATCCAGAGGGTGGCGCCCGAGATACTTGTTGGATTATCTCTCGGAGGAGTAGTTAATACAACAGAAACCGATGCCTACCGCTTTAAAACGTAAACAACGTTACAAATTTGGCGCCCGAGCAGGGACCGGCCAGTAAACAACCGTTTTCCGCCCGTTTTGAGTGCGCATGCGCAAAACCGAAAATCCTAGTTATACCTTTATTTATAGTAATTTTGGTATGCAGGATCCGAATTTTAATGTCTTAATGACCCACAACCAAACCAAAGCAAGATAGTACCGATTTTTATCAAGTATATGGTTGTTTTTTATTCCGGGGACCGTCCGTTTTACCAAAATTACAAAATTTAACCCCGTGGGCCTGATTTAACCGAAATAACGTCAAGTTGCGCTGCACATGCGCAACACTTAAAACTAAGTTATACCTCTTTTTACACTAAGTCGAGGTTGCTGAAGTCAACTCCGCAGTCAGAAAAATTGCAGCTAATAGGGTTACCGAGTTGTGACAACAATTTTTCCGAAGTTTTATTAAAAGGTGGAGAGGGAAATCATGCGCACCGTCTTACCAGGCCATGATTTTATCCCCTCTCTATTTAGAGTAAATAAACTTCTCTAACCAGAAGGAAAAGGGGGAATTCGAAGACCGACCGTCAGATAGTAAACATCAAAGCGTCATAATTCTATATAGTTTCTAGACTGAACCAGTTTAAGTCCGCCGTATTTTCCCCACCATTTACCAGTTCAGTAGTGGGAGAATTTTAGCCGTGGTAGGAGTAAAATCCGACTATAAATTCGAAGGAAAAGCCTTTCGAAGGGGACATTAGTTTCCGACCT
Organism: Oxystoma pomonae; assembly: GCA_963921995.1. NCBI lineage: Eukaryota > Metazoa > Arthropoda > Insecta > Coleoptera > Brentidae > Oxystoma > Oxystoma pomonae. The sequence continues at coordinate 82,503,536 of OY998166.1, read as the reverse complement.
GAAGCAGTGAACATCTATGAATCACTTTAGAAAACCGAACTTAACTTTTCTGATTCCAAATCCGTTACCGTACCAGAAACCAGTTTACCAGATATCAGTTACGACGGTTTGGAATTGGAATGACTAAGCAAGGAAAAACTACAGTGAGTCCAACGAAGACTACCGCCGCGACGATGACTACGACTACAGCTAGTGATCCAACCATCGATAATTTAACAACCAGTCCTACTATTGTAACGACGACAAACGCTACCACGTCTCTTGCAGGCGACCCGTATGCCAGCGATGTTCGCGTAAGCTGGGTTTACCTGCTGAAAAAAGACGATTTAATTGCTGAATTAAACAAATTTAAATTAGACACAACCGGCACCGTAGAAACATTAAGAAAACGTCTAGTGACTTTCATCCGAGATGGTAGAACCACCCCGACGCCGACAACGCAAGCTTTTAATTTTTCTACAACCAGTGTGCAAGCCAGTATGACGCAACCCGCGCCAATTCAACCGGAGAATGTTACGACACCGATTCCCGTAACCAACCCAATACCAGCAATTTATGTAACCTCGACGCCGTCCGCAAACGCAACCGCTCACCGAATGCCACCGGCTACCGCATACTCAACAATAGGCATGTCACAGCCAAACACAACCTACCGTCCGACCCCGTTGTATATGGGAACCATACCCACCGTCACAATGCAAGGTCCGTTACCGTCTCCGTCTGTCGTCAAAGAACCGCCAGCCTTGGGAAACAGTGACTACCGATCTAGTCGGCCCGTTACCGACTTCGACGAAAGGAAATAATTATCTGACTGTATTCGTCGTCCCCTTCGTAAAGCCACGTCAAAGGCCGTTACGCAAGCGTTATACGAGGAAGTGGTTACCAGATTTGGCTGTCCTCGTGTTGTCCTCACAGATAACGGCACGCAATATACCGGTCGTCCGTTCCGAGAAATCTTGAGGGAAATGGGTATCCAGCACCGCCTTACCCCAGTTTACACCCCCCAAGATAATCCGACCGAACGAACCAACAAGACAGCCAAGACTGCAATTGCACAGTTTTGCGAAGAAAACCACAAACACTGGGACAAACATCTAGCCGAAATCGTGTTTGCTATCAATACTTCACGTCATGACTCAACGGGATATTCGCCTGCTTTCCTGAACTTCGGTAGAGAATTGGACCCGCCGAACGCCATGTACCAGAACCTCTCCGAAGACGATTCCGAAGAGCCCGTGATATTTGACGAACCCGAAAATACTGACCGCCAAGCCGTAACTACGCAAGCGCAACGACTACAGAAGTTAAAGGAAGTATATGAATTTGTCCGTGTTAATCTAGGCCGAGCGTTCACTACACAAAGCCATCACTACAACCTGCGTCACCGAGAATGGAGATGTCATGTGGGAGATAAGGTGATGAGAAAAGAAAATCCGTTGTCATCCGCAGCAAAAGGTTTCGCAGCTAAATTAGCTCCGAAATATTCAGGACCGTATACCGTGGTAAAAGTCGTGTCTCCAGTTGTCTATGATTTAAAAAATCAATCCGGTCGAAAGCTTCGTCACATTCACATAAAAGATTTTAAACCAACATACTAACCACGCACCGTTTCCATTGGAACTCAGTGTTGCTCTCGTCCAATCCGATACCGACCGTATCAACACTGCGGCTGTCCGTTTGGCCAACCGTTTTTCTAGAAAGTTTACTTACTCCCAAATCCTGAGGAGCCGACTGTTTCACCCTGGTGAGGTACCAGGATAATGCCTGAGGAACCACCAGTCAACGTAGCCACGACGACTGGTGAGGTACCACATATGACGAACGTCATACGTGAGGAACCATCAGGTTTGTTTTCCGGTTTGAAAAATAGTTTGGTTTTAGTTTCGCGTATTTATTTTAGTTTCTGTTATATTAGGGAACCCGGTTAGAAACATTTAATTTTCCTGTCTGTAAAATTTAAGTTTGAAAATATTTAAGTGAAATATTTTCTTTTAAAGAAAGGGGGGTGTGTAACGAAGTTACTAATTTTATTTATTTATTTTAGCTTTTCTTTTCTTTTTAGGTACTTCATGTCTCATAATTTCTGTAATTTCTATGACGTTTTATTATTTGCTATTCTTGGACTCTAGACATCGCTTTGACTCGCCACGTTTCCCTTTCCTGCTATGCTGCACGGTCAGCGAGCTACACCCCACCGCTTTGCGCGCACAGCCTGCTCGACGGGAGTATGGTAGGTGGGGATACGCAAGGATATTTAAAGCGATGTCGAGCGCGTTTCATGGAATTCATTCTGCCGACCGCCCGCCGTAAACTATTCCACCTGGGCATTCATTCTGCCGACCGTCCGCTACCAACAACTCCTCCGACCGACCGCACCGAAAACACACATCACCTGCCAGAACCCGATAGGTAAGCACCTGACCAGCATAGCGGGGTTTTCTATACATACCGTAAAATGTAGTTTTCCGTATGGTAAGTAGGGGTGAGATGGGTTACCGCTGGCTCGGAATACGGGTAACACATCTCTCTCTCTAGCACCAGGCGAAGCTATTAATGGGTTTGTCTTGCGCTGTCTGACCGGTTAGTGAGTGAGAGGGAGACAGTGCTATCGCTGGATCGGATTACCTTTAGGACTGTCTTTTCCTCTCTGCATCTCTCTCTAACATACGGTTTGACAGCGTATGGAGTAATTCATTGAGAAGCAGCGCCACCGGATCGTTTTATTTAAGCATGTGACGACAAAGGGTAATTGGAGGTTAGGTGTATTATCGCTGGTTCGGAATACGGGTAATACATCTCTCTCTCTAACACATGGCTGAACTACCTACGTAGGTCGATCCTGTGTTGTTTGACCGGTTAGTGAGTGAGAGGGAGACAGTGCTATCGCTGGATCGGAATACCTTTAGGACTGTCTTTTCCTCTTTGCATCTCTCTCTAACACACGGTGGAACAGCATATGGAGTGATTTATGGAGTAGTGGTGCTATAAAGGTATCTTTGTCTGACACACTAATTTCTTATTTCTCTAAACCTGCTATGAATTCTATATATGTAAATTCCGCTATGTTGGGGGTGCCGTATTAAGGAGCTTTCTACCGTTAACAATATCAAATACCGGGGTTTACCGTAAACGTTATGAGACATGCAAGTTACCGATTATTTCTAATATTTTCCGTCCTTTTCTATTGTATACCGTTAAATGCTAAATAAAGAGAACTGTTGATTTAAAAGGAGTTATAATAAATCCGCCATGTTGGAAAATTGGTTGTTTTACTCGTGTTACTTAGGTTAAGAATCGAGACAGCTAGACCCCTGGTTTAACCGTCTCCACTGTTTAAAAGCTACCCGACGCTGTGGGCCCTCTACCACATAAATCCAGAGGGTGGCGCCCGAGATACTTGTTGGATTATCTCTCGGAGGAGTAGTTAATACAACAGAAACCGATGCCTACCGCTTTAAAACGTAAACAACGTTACAACCTATAAAAACCGTATGAAGTCAGAAATACTACTTTATGTGGTAAACAGGACGTCGGGATAACGTACACGTTTATTTCCCGCGACGGCATAACTCCTATATTAAGAGTAATCATTACCGTTGCGATGTAGTTGTATAGCAATCCCAATGCATTCCTAAAGACGGTGAATACCTCGAAGTATAGTAGTAGTAAAACCGTCGCCGTGATATGACGTCATAAGTCTATTTTGCGCGACTTATTTTGTTGCTTGGGATGGAAAAGTTGACACTTTTTTGGAACAAATCGTTAGATACCCTGGACCAAACCAATCTCGGAGTTTTTGGACTTCTGTAAATCTGCAGTCATGGTATAGGTTTTTGTAAACCCTGATTCTTTGTATGAAAGACAGTTTCTTACTTTTTTAAATTTTTAAGTCTTAAGATTTTCGAGATCTCATTCTATTGGTACGACCATGATGGTAATTTAAGGCCTAAAATATTTTAGCGTAATTTCAGCGGTAACGTTTTTGTTTATCGGTTTTTTTTTTCCCATTTTTAAGCCATAATTTTTTGCCACATTTTATAGTATTCTTTCCAAAATGTCGATTCGTAGAATAAAAAACTGTCTTTTTCAAGTTTTCACTGTTTTTTATCGTTTAAAAAGGACTGCAAGAATATATTTTTTCTCTGCAAAAATGAAAAATATTTAAGTGTGTCGAAGAGAAAAAGCAGTATTAGAAAAAGTATTTTAGAGAAAGATGAGAATAATTTGATTTGATAAAAATTTCGAATTTCTTCTTTTGTCATCGGTCAGTCATCTTCAAAGCGTAAACGGTGTAAGACGTAAGGTAGTATTAATTTCTTTTATTCAAAGTTCTTTAGTTAGTCATGATGAACCTTAAAATAATTTAGTTAAATACCTGTTATAGTTATTTACCTAACAAGTGCGGAAAGTGATACTTTACTGCACGCGACGGCAGTAAAGACACTTTACGCATGTGTTCGGTACATGATTTTATCTGTGAGCCTCAAAATTTTCCAAAAAAGGAATATAAATATCTGTATTTTAATTTTCTGAAATAAACGTAGTCCCTAGCTTTTCCTCACAGTGTGCTGTAAAGTGCCATAACGTTAACTTAACAATCTTTCACATCCAAATCCAAAAGATCTTGGGTGGAAACAACGAAAATTCAAACTTGGATGAGCATCCCACAAGATGTTTCGCTCTGGGTAGCCAGCGTGGGCTCATCAGTGGTTTCACTGGTCATCCTCGCACTGGTGCTTATCCAAGTCACCTGATGCGGGTTCGTCCTGGCGTATTAATATTTCCAATAGGATTATGCTCCTAAGGCAATTAAAACAAAAAAGAAGTTAAAAAACCTCCAAATCAGTTACATCAACCGAAAAGAATCTAAAAACAAAAGATCTTTGGTGAAAACAACGAAAATTCAAACTTGGATGAGCATCCGAGAAGGGACACCCAAAGGATCATAGGTAACCAGCGTGGACTCATCAGTGGTTTCACTGGTCACCCTTGATGACACTTTGATTTCCAACTTTGAATCACTCCCTAATAGGCATCGTTCCGTACTGGTAAAGTGCACTTTACAATATAATTATAATAGGACACGTTTTTTAGTAAATCTAAAAGACTGTAAAGGACTTTGATTGAAATAAAAATTAATACCACCTTATGTCTTATACACTTTACGCTTTGAACAATTACAATTTTTGCTGTTTTTTGGATAAAAATGACAAAATAAAAATCATATGCACGACACTACTAAAGATGACAGACAGATAACAAAACAGAAATTTTTTGAAACAATTAATTTAAATTATTTCCATGTTTCCCTAAAATATTTTTTTATAGCTTGTTGTCTCTCTTCAACAACCTTAAATATTTTTCATTTTGACAGAGAAAAAAAATGTTTTTTGGCAGTACTTTTTTTAAACGCTTAAAGAACACTGAAAAATGTTAGTGTTTTATTAAAATCGAAAGTTTCGAAAGAAAGCTTTAAAATGTGAGCAAAATCATGGCATAAAAATTGCTTAAACAAAAACCTTACCTCTTAAATTAGGCTAAAAAAGCCTTAAATTATCATCATGGCTTTACCATTACAGTCTTTAAAAATACCAAAAAACGTGTCTACTGTAAAGTATTTTAGCACATCTAAAAATATTTTAAGAGGTATTTAACAAAAATATTTTAGGTTTCATTATGGCCTTACCATTTCGTTGTAAAAGTGTTTTAAAAAGTATTTATGTAATTTTGGTAAACTTTTTGGAGAGGTTTGGAGTCCATTTTATTCCATTTTCAAAGAGCTAAAATTACGAAGAAAGACAAAGGAGGGTGTTTTTTTTATTCTTATGGAAAACCTATTTATGTTGAGGAGTTAAGGTGGCTATATTAAAGAGATATACTAAATTTTAAAACCCATGTCATCAATTAAAAAACAAAACAATATTTTTTTACCTGTTTGATTGATAGAACAACTTGTGTATGTATGAGTATCATTTTATTTCATGAATATTTTCCCCAAAAAAAACGTCGTTTATTGTCTGTTTCAAATAATGTCTGAAAATACAAAAACACAAACCACTCATCCACTTATTTTGTACTATCACCACACATAATAGCAGTAAACAAGTTCCTACATACTTTTCATGATTGTCAGTAATTCGAATTTAAATAAATATCTACAAATTTATACAAAAATTTCAGAATCCCCTTTTTTAACCATTTATGTTTCTTCAAAAATAAAAGCAATATTATAGGGGAAATAACATAATTTTTTAAGAACATGTTCGCCCGTATTTCTATTGACAGATGGGCAAACAGGCCGACGTTTTTTCACTTTAATGTATATCTTTCAGTCTCATATAACTATGAGAAAATATAACGGCCCTGCACTTACTTTTTCTGAAAAAAAAACCGTCGCGATAATAGACACTTAAGTAAATATTTCAACGCAACGGCATCGGTATACCTAACGCGTTCGAAATAGAGTCAAAATACACTACATTTTTGACTTGTTTATGCGATGTTTCGAAGAATGCCCGCTTCTTTGAAGGGTGCGATGACAGAACTGCTGATTGAAATCGTTGCGTACGTTCGTTGGTCCGTAACGTTACGTACATCCCGCCGAACGTAACGAGTGGAAGCAGCTATTCTATCATCGCAAACGTCAAAAAAGCGCGGGCATCGTTCGAAAAGTGGCATGACTGAACAAGTCAAAAATGAATGCCTATGATTTATCAAACCAGGAATTTATTAGACCGTATTTAATTAAAAAAATCATCGTAAGAACGATTTTTTATCCGAGCCTTCTTTCATCAAACCCATTCAATAATAAATTCTAAATTTAACAGACCCGTTTTTAATCGAACCATTGTTCATCAAACTCATTCAATATCAAACCCAGAATTCGTAAAACACGTAATTTATCAGAAAATATTTGCTAAATTGATTGCGCATTCGCCAATAACACATCAATGTAAGAAGAGTGAATGCAAGGGACCTCTATACACAAACTATTGAACGCAATCTGTACAAGTATGCGCGCGGAACAGCGACGAATGCATGAAAACGTCGCGTCGCCGCGCCACCTGCGTGTACGCCTCCGGTTCGTGTGGTATTGGCGAATGCGCAATTAATTTAGCAAACATTTTCTGATAAATTACAGATTTTACGAATTCTGGGTTTGATATTGAACAAGTTTGATGAACAAGGGTTTGATTAAAAACGGGTCTTAGAAATTTCGAATTTGTGATTGAATGGGTTTGAGAAAATAGGTTCGGATAAAAAATTGGTTTAATCATAAAGTACAATGGTTTAACGAATTGCTGTTTCTATAGTGAATGATTTTATAATTGAACTTTCTTTTATCTAACCGATTTTATTTTGCACATTCTGATAAACCGTGGGTGTCCTCAAAAATGAAGTTTATTTTGGCTTTGTTTCGAACGCGTTAGGTATACCGATACCGATGCGTTGAAATATTTACTATAAGTGTCTAATAACTCTCCCAAACTCTCCCCATCAAGTTAGCCTGAAAAAAACGCAAAGTCAAAAAATGCTCTATGCGCGAGCAGACTGTGGCAGGCATAGCCAACCCTGATTTTTCAATTATTTTCTTTTTTTTCAAAGTTATTATTCTTACATATTTTGCGACACTTGGGCCATTATTTTGGTATCTCATCTTCTTCTTCGTCTTTAACTTTGCAAATCACTTGGCTAGAACTGGGCATTGATCCTATAATGGATGGAAAAGTCCCAGTATCCCAGTATTGATCGAATCCGTCGATTTTAAAATGTTTTGAGTTTTTGGAAAGACAAGACATGAGACTTTTCGCATCCTGTCCAAAATTTGACATTTCCTAAAAATCCAAGATTTTCACCCCCCCTGCAAAAAAAAATGTGCGGCACTGGAGAAAATCTAATTGATTGTAACAAAAGTCTTGGGTATTATCTCCATACCAAGGCATTACTTAATTAAATCGGTTAAGAAATAAAAAAAAATACGGGTTTTTGTATTGAGTGGAGTTGTCTGCTGTAACTTAAGATAGAAGTACAAGACTTAAGGCTTATATGTTGTGGTTCAAAATTTAACAATTCTCAAAAATCCATGATGGAGGACATTTTTAAATAATGGGTAATTTTCAACCCCCCCCCTCTACCCCGAAAAAAAAATTATGTTTGGTACCTATACTGAACAAAATCTAAATTTGTTTCAAAGTTTGAGACAATGATGTGTTTGAAATTAACTCTGTGTTTCGGACTTCCATTGTCTATATTTTATTTATACACGATGTTTCGATCAGTACAATCTCCGATCGTCTTCAGGTGCAAACTACAATCAATTCCTAAAGCTACGTGCTTATATACTGTGAGAAAGAAATCACTCAACCTTGAAGTTTAAGAAGTTGGGTCCGCCCAAGGAGGGGCTTCCAAATATTTGGGATTTCAACACTTGGTTTACTGAAAATACCCTGATTCTGCCCAATAAAGGCAGCTTCAAGGAATTTTCGTTTCTTCCAGTGTGACTCCTTGTGCAAAACCTTTGCTTCTGCCCACTTCATTCGGTGTTGTTTTGACCATGCATGTTCGGCGATTCCTGATTTCGTGGTTTCACCTTTTTGGGTATTCGTCTGATGTTTCTTAAACCTAACAGATAGTGGTCTTTTAGTTTCGCCTATGTATGATTCACCACACTCACAAGGAACTTGGTAAATGCATTCCTTATTTTGTTTGTTCTCTGGTTTTGTTTTACTAAGAAGGCTTCTAATTGTATTACTAGATTTAAAAGCTGTTTTAATATTAAAGTTTTTCGCTACTCTTCGAATTTTCTCTGATACTCCTTTAACGTATGGGATTGTAAGGAATGCATTTGCCTGGTTTTGGTCTTGTAATCTCTGTCCTGTTTGTTGAAATTTAGAAATAGTATCTGTTATAAGTTTAAGGCTGTAACCATTCTGCTACAGATCCTTCTTAATATATCTTATTTCGTTTTCCAAGTTATGAGAATTGTTACAAATTTGAACGGCTCTGTTATACAAAGTTTTGATTATGCCTCGTTTGGTTGTAGCAGAATGATTTGAACTTTGATTTAAATATTGTCCTGTGTGAGTGGGTTTACAATAGACTGTTGTTCTGATGTCGCTTTCTACTCGTGTGACAAGTACATCAAGAAAAGGAATTTGACAATTTTGCTCCAACTCCATTGTGAATTTAATGGTGGGTCTTATGTTATTTAGGTGGTGAAGAAATTCTGAAAATTGTTGGTCATTCCCGGTCCAGACAATAAAAGTATCATCAACATATCTCAGCCAGAGCTTAGGTTTATATGTTGCGGTATCAACCGCGTGTGATTCGAACCACTCCATGTAAATATTGGCTACCACTGGCGAAAGCGATGAACGCATTAGCAGACCGTCATCCTGAGCATAAAACCTATCTTTCACTTGAAAATAACAGTTATGTAGGCAGCACTCCAACAACTCCATCACTCCCTCCAGGGGCAGGCTGGTACGTTCATAAAGGGATTCGTCATCAACCAGTCTCTTTCTAATAATATCTAGCGATTCCTTTATCGGGACATTGCTGTATAGACTTTCAACATCATTCTGCTACAACCAAACGAGGCATAATCGAAACTTTGTATAACAGAGCCGTTCAAATTTGTAACAATTCTCATAACTTGGAAATCGAAATAAGAAACATTAAGAAGGATCTGCAGCAGAATAGTTACAGCCTTACACTTATAACAGATACTATTTCTAAATTTCAACAAACAGGACAGAGATTACAAGACCAAAACCAGGAAAATGCATTCCTTACAATCCCATACGTTAAAGGAGTATCAGAGAAAATTCGAAGAGTAGTGAAAAACTTTAATATTAAAACAGCTTTTAAATCTAGTAATACAATTAGAAGCCTTCTTAGTAAAGCAAAACTAGAGAACAAACAAAATAAGGAATGCATTTACCAAGTTCCTTGTGAGTGTGGTGAATCATACATAGGCGAAACTAAAAGACCACTATCTGTTAGGCTTAAGGAACATCAGACGAATACCCAAAAAGGTGAAACCACGAAATCAGGAATTGCCGAACATGCATGGTCAAAACAACACCGAATGAAGTGGGCAGAAGCAAAGGTTTTGCACAAGGAGTCACACTGGAAGAAACGAAAATTCCTTGAAGCTGCCTTTATTGGGCAGAATCAGGGTATTTTCAGTAAACCAAGTGTTGAAATCCCAAATATTTGGAAGCCCCTCCTTGGGCGGACCCAACTTCTTAAACTTCAAGGTTAAGTGATTTCTCACAGTATATAAGCACGTAGCCTTAGGAATTGATTGTAGTTTGCACCTGAAGACGATCAGAGATTGTACTGATCGAAATGTCGTGTATAAATAAAATATAGACAATGGAAGTCCGAAACACAGAGTTAATTTCAAAATCTAAATTAATGTGGTAATTAAAGGTATCACTAAAATAAATCGGTTAAGAAATTAAAAATTGATCATCAAGTATGGTGACATAAACTAAATGCCTCTTTGCTTAAAATTTGCCTGTTTCTGCATATAGCAAAATGTCGCAGATTTTATTAAGCCCATTGAGTGGCCTGTTAACAGCCGCGATTTGAATCTGGTAGACAGCCAATATTAAGAAGATTTAGAAAAAAGAAGTGTACAGAAATGGCCGCAACTACGGCGATATTAACGAACTGTGTCAAGTCATCACAGAGGGCCATCGAAGTTTGACCCAAAGAAACATTACCAATGCTTTTAATAAATGGCGTAACGATTTGCGTACTGTCTTAAGAACACATGGGGATCAGCTTAGAAAATCTGAGTAGCCCGATCTAGATTATTATACGTTAACTAATGGTTATTTTTATTATTAAAGTATAAGTGTGCAAAAAAATTTATAGAAAATATAAGTGTTTGATGATATTAACAAAGTAAACTCAGCTTAAGCTCGGCCAAATATCCAATACATGCCACTCTAGCTAAAAAATAATCAGTAGTTTAAAACTACAGCAATTTTTTAAATTTTGTTACAAGTCACAATTTTTATTGAAAACGCTGGAAATGATGACACTCACTTGTTTACTTTTTAACTGATTTAAGCAAGTGATACCTTCATATACCTAGCAGAGATGGGAGGTAGAATGGCCTTGATTTTGTTTTGCTATTTTTTAGGGGAGTGAAATTACCCAATAGTTAAAGTGTGTTAAAGCTGTCCGCCATCTTGGATGTTCGAAAAATGTCAAAGCCGCAAGCTTTTTTCACCAAAAAATGTAAAATTGTTTAAAATCAAGTAATTCGATCAACAGTTAAAGCAAATGCAAAAACTGCGATTTTTTTTGCAAATGACAATGTCGAGTCAAAAACCACTTATTTCGGAGGTTTATAGTTGTCTTATCTCTTAACCGATTTAACTAAGTAAAGACTTAGATGTTCTCCAGTGCCTCAGGTATTTTTTTGCAGGGGGGGGGTGAAAATTACCCGATATTCAAAACGGTCCGCCATCTTGGATTCTTGTGTGTGTCAAATTTTAAACCGGATCGGAAAAGTCTCATATCTTGTCTTTCAAAAAAGTTAAAAAAACATTAAAATCGAGCTATTCGATCAAAATTTATAGCAAATTTAAAAGTGTGCAAGATTTTTTGGGCCACCCTCTATATATATTTGTAAAAAAAAATTCTCATACTTATATTTGTTATACTCTGGTTATATGCTCAGTCCTAACTTTATCGCAAGCTGAAAAACAAAAACAAATCCCTCTGCTTGGATGGAGTAAAACGTCCTTCCTTATAAACAACTTTTATTGCTTTGTTTTTGTGAGACTTACCGACAACAACAATGTAATATGTGCCATGAATTTTAGTAAACAATAATAATAACAAATGATGATTTGTTCCCCTTAAGAATATATTTTTGGTACGGATATACCTTTTTAAACAATTGAGATAATCTATATTTAGATCATATTCATTAACTAACCAAGGACTTTCGCAATCACAAAATTGTAAACCTGAGCAACCAAGATAAAATGGTATAGGGCTAAACCAACGAGGATATAAGCTTATATCCTCGTTGGCTAAACTAAGCGTGAAGGTTCAAACAAAAACTAGCTTAAAGAACTATTTTTTTAAGTTTCCTCAGATAGTTTACTTAAAATTTACCACAAGTCCTACATACACAGGATGTAACAAAAAATCTACTTTTTAAAAATTCTGCACTCTTATATTTTACGGTTTTCAAGATATTTACTTTTAAAACTTAAAAAGATCAATTTTAGAACATGCTTAAACGGCGATTTAAGCTGGGTTTATACAGGTAAATAAAAATAAAAATAAAAGTTGAGTTTATGGGGAACAGTATAGGCGTTTATACATACATAAAAATAGGAAATTAAAATTAAAAGATGTGCAACTTTTAACTTTTATTTTTACCTGAAAACGGATTTGCGTATGCCCCTTTGACGCACATAACCTTTTAGCTTTTTTTGTATATTTTGGTTTCTTTTTGGCAGATATCATTAAAAAAAAAAACAGTATGATGTAGATTAGTTTAATCGTTGTATGAACAGTTTAGTTTGTACACGGACCTATATGGTCGGTCCATATACATCCGTGCGAGTCTATATAAACAATCTATATACACTGATAAAAAATAATTCTTTGAGGTAAATAAAATTGGATTTGATTCAAAGAAATATTTGTTTAAATAGACGGAAACAAATGTGTTCTTGAATGAAAGTCATTATTTATTTGTATCAAGCCTCAAAATTGGATTTGAGTAAAACCAGTTTTTGTTTAGTGTAAGTATAAATTTATTTATAATAAATAAATTAGGTATTTAACATAAATAACGATGTATTCGATTTAAATTCACAAAATCTTTATACTAAATTAAACTGTGCATTTAAAACAAAATTCTCTACTCATTCCTTACATAACAGTATTATACTGGTCAGTGGTTGTCATATTCTCAGAGTCCAGAGTAGTCCCATAGTGGTACAGTATAATCAAGAACTCCATACATGATTAGGAACTGTTGTTTGAAGGTGGGAGACAATGTTGAACTTGAGAGTAAACTAGATTTTTCTCTCGTTTCGATTGCTTATGTCTCTGCAATCTTCATCAGGTGAATACTAACAAAACCTAAGACTACCTAATCTTATATACTAGCATGTGTTCAGTGAACCATTAATACACTTGGTTGGCTCCGTCCTTTCACAGTTGTTATCTCCGAAAAGTATGGGTTTCCAAATATCCTTGATGGTGACGCTCTGCTTGAATAGATTTTCTTCCCTGATGACGATCTTTGCCTCTTTCTACTCCATATTATGTTGATTTTCCCAGAAATGTTAAGCTATTTTTGATCCAGTTGTGTCTCCTTGTCGAGTTTTGCGTTTGTGTTAAGGCGAACTTCCATGGGTCGGCTGGTTTCTCCGATGTAGATATCCTCACACTCGCATGGTACTTGGTAGATGCAGTTCTTGGTGTTGCGGCGATATGGTTTAGTGTTTGTTAACTGACTTCTTATTAAAAGGAAAAAAAAAACAAAAGATCAAAAGATCTTGGGTGGAAATAACAAAAATTAAAACTTGCATGAGTATCCCACAAGGAACACACAAAGGACCAAAGCGAAAAGAGAAATGATTAAGCGATGTTTTACTCTGGGTAACCAGCGTGAGCTCATCAGTGGTTTCACTGGTCACCCTCCCCATACATCATTAAACACCATCATACACTTTGACTTCTAACCTTGAATCACTTACAAATAGGCATCGTTCCGCACTGGTACTTATCCAAGTTACCTGATACGAATTCGTCCTGGCGTGTTAATATTTCCAATTGGATTATGCTCCTAAGGCAATTAAAACAAAAAAATAAGTTAAAAAACCTCCAAATCAGTTACTTCAACCGAAAACAAACCAAAAAAAAGCAAAAGATCAAAAGATCTTGGGTGGAAATAACTAAACACACAAAGGACCAAAGCGAAAAGAGAAATAATTAAACGATGGTTCGCTCTGGGTAACCAGCGTGAGCTCATCAGTGGTTTCACTGGTCACCCTCCCCATACATCATTAACTTTTTTTTTTTGGTTGAAGTAACTGATTTTCAAAAAGGTTTTTTAACTTCTTTTTTATTTTAATTGACTTAGGAGCGTAATCCTAAACACAAAATATCCTTTTCCTTGTTACACCCGGAGTATTTATCTCTTTATAAGATGATTGCAAATGAGACCTAATAAAATAAAATATATGTGTTAGAAAGTAATCTATAAAAATAAAAAGTTACATCTATAATTTTGTGTCTTCTTTTTTATGTATCATGTAACAGTTTAGATCGTACTTAAGGCAATGCCTAAAATGCATCAAAAATAAATAATCAGAAAAAATATTATAATTAATATTTTTTATTATTTTATCTAAAAAATTACACGTTCTTAACATTAACTAGCGTATACGTAGACGATTCCTTCCAGATCTTTTCCTACCCCAGATACTCCCGCAACGCTAACGGAGGTGTAACCCAAACCTCCGTTTTGAATCCTTAGTTGAGTGCCTTGGTTTCCAATTAATTCGATGCAATAGATCCTTTTTGTTCCAACCCAGCTCACCTAAAAAGATATTGGAGCCTTTTAGCTACGGATCTACCCCTTCGTAACACTATTTTACTAAAGATTTTCAGACTAAAGCCATTTATTGGCAGATAACCAATTTTGACCAGAGCATATTAGCAATTGCGGTTTGAACTAAAGTAGGGGAACCTCTGATGTCAAAATCAACTGTTTCACACACACAAAAATAACCCTGCTCCGGAGCTGGGTTACCTTTGGTTAACTTGACAGCAGAGTGTTGTTTAAGGTTAGATTATTTATCTGACTTGTCTGTGAGAAACAAAAAAAGGTATGTAATGTAATTATTAATTTTTTAATAAATATAGCTAGCGAAAACTGCTTAATATTGCAGTGGCTGTATTTTTACTTAATTGCTTGTTTTAGAAATATCACAAGAGGTTTTCTTTGGTTTATTTATACTCTACTCATTTTTAAGACAGTGCAGTGTATGTTAATTTGTGGGATTGGGATGCCAAACGCAAGTAAAGGTCTGTTTGTTTACTTTTAATGCTTAATGCATATTTGATAAGTTTAAAGGATAGTATTTAATGCGTAATGTATAATGCCAGCGGCGTAACGGTGGGGGAGGCAAAGGGGTTCCTAGCCCCCTCCCCTGCCGCCCTCTGGGTCTTGGCACCTTTTGGGTGTCCTCAGCTATGTATTAAAACAGAAAAACATTACAATAATATAAAAAATGTAATAAAACATTTTTATTTTAAGCAGTTTATATTTAAACAAATAAATATTATTTGTAAGCAGTTTAAAATAAACGTCAGTAACGCAACCTGCAATACATAATAATTACTGACCAATGAGAAAACGATAAACGGAAGTATTTTTCTTTTTCCGTGAAAGAGTTCCCAATGATTTGAAACAGTGGCAGAAAAGTGTTTATGGAATTGTGGAAAGTCAAAAAAGAAAAAAAAAATCAGGAAATGTGTTGCGTTTCGAAAATCGAAAAGGGTTGCTGGAAAGGTTGCTAAACTGTCCAAAAACTTAATTGATTTTTTTTAAAATGCTCGTAATGTGGAGAAAACGTAAGTGTCCATATCCTATTTCATTCACTATATTTTGAACCCCTGGTTAAAACCTTTATTATTGATGATAGAAAAAAAGTTTGAATACAAAAAATTTTATAGTTTGTAAAAAGACTTCTAACCCACATGATAGATATTGTCAAATGTCATTCCATATGTCAAAATTTAACATCAACTTTGTTATATTTTTTAAAATTTCGATAGATCTTTTTTTCTTGATTCTAAAAATATACCATATGTTACTTTTGTCTTGCACGATTATTGCAGAAATTTAGAAAAACGTTGCCATAAGAGCAATGTGTTGAACAAAGAACCACCTAAACTATTTTTCCCTGAAGAAACATTGCCCTTAAGGCAACGTTTTTCTAAATTTGTTCAATAACCGTTCAAGATAAAAGTAACATATGGTATATTTTTTTGCAATCAGGAAGAAAAGATCTATCGAAGTTTTAAAAAATATACAGGGTGTTCCATTTAATATAAGAAAGTTGATGTCAACTTTTGACATATGGAATGACATTTGACAACATCTGTATGTAGGTTAGAAGGCTTTTAAAAAACTATAAAACTTTTCTGTTTAAACTTTTTTTCTATCATCAATAATAAAGGCGCTAACCAGTGCTTATGCTATACCATGCTTACCCCAGTGTAGATCTAGACTTTAAAATGAATATATTCTATGGGACTTTGGATATCCTTATACAAACGCTTGAAACAAGATTTCAAGATTTTTTAACAGTTTCCCAAATATTCGATTGTTTAAATAATGTAAACGATTCAGCCATATATTGATTTTGATGTGATACATGTCGTAAAAATATGAAAAAATTCTTATTCATGACAACTTTAGTAATAATTCTAGGTACTAACAACTGTGGTGCCGTTTTGAGCCTTCGCCCCCCGTCCCTAAAGTCAGGCGACGCCGCTGTGTAATTCTTAATTAATATAGGGGTGTTTACTCAAGATTTATGCACAATAGTTTTTATATGAGGAATAGTGTTTTGGTTGGAGTTTTATCTGTTTTTTTTTTTAAATAAATAAGCAATAAATAAATTCTTTGAAATGGCTCTGCCATGCTTTTTTATAAAATGTTTACACTATACTGCCCAAAAAAACGCAAAAAGCGTCGAAAAAGTGGCAAATGACGGATTGCGCACCGGCCTTTTATTATTTTGATTTAATTTAATGCACAAAGTTAGAAGTTGCCCAACTTTATCAATTACCCATTACACATTAAATTTAAGAATAATGCATTAAACATTACCCATTAGGCAATAAAAGTTGAGTAAACAGGGCTTAACCAACATTAACTAATCCATATTTGCGAATTTAATGGTTATTATAGTATTTTAGTGGAGGGGGTAATGATATAAGACAAACCAAGGATAACCAATAGGGAGAACCAAGATATTTCGGTTATCTGCTAATAAATGGCTTAATAATCCTCTCACCTCCTTATCACAAACTTTATTAGATTATTATTGGAAAATTACAGCGATAATTTTTATTTAATTTATGTCAAGTGATAAAAATTACTCTGATACTTTTTCCTTGATTACTATACCAATTTTTTATACAAACAAGTGGTTTACGTTTGTCAAAGGTGGTACTTTATTATATTACAAAAACTGAATTAGCATTAGCAACCGGGTTCTTTATTGAATTGTTTGTGTCAACCTTGTGATTTTTTTTAATTCCGTAAAATAAATAATTCTGGAGCCGTTACAGAGGAAGAAATCAACTAAACGCAATGTTTTATTTATTTTAAGATTTATTTTATATTTGTTGTGTTTTTGTTCCTGAAATAATCCCGAAAATACCACTGGAGCTTCAAACTGAACCAAATAATTTTTGCTCATGCGTGTTTTCTTTGCAAATTTAAAGCTCTAGTCGTATTACTAGTTCCCATTATTTCCCTCAGAAAATATTCATAAATAAAATCGATGCGGCTAGCAACCTTTGGGCCAATGAAAGGCCAATTACAACGACAATTTTCACAAGAAAATTATCGCTTATTTATTGAGTTAGGTATTAAGAAATAAAAAGAAAAAGTTAGAAAATTAATATAAGAAAAAAATTTGTAATCTGTCTTCTGAAAATAGTCTGCAGAATATACCCCTCGTGCATTCGCGCTCTCGTGCTTCGGAAAAAATTGTCGACAATTTGCTATGCACTCGGTATATTACCTATGTTAATTTTTTTCTCATTTTTCTCTCTCCTCTAATACCACTCGAACTTCAAAATTAACCACATAATTTTAAAGTTCTATGGTATTACTCCTAATTTTTTTTAATAAATATTTACCGCCGCGCCGTTTCGGTAGAGCCAGGAAACCCATGGCAAATCGTATTCTGGAAATCCTGGTCAAACAAAAAAAAGTGCAAGTGCTGAAATTTTGCACACATACTAATTATGTGACTCCCAATTGCGCTACAATGTGCCAATTCTTTTTAAATATTTTTTTTTTCTAAAAAAGCTCTCTGTAGCGCATTTGGAAGTGAAATTTTAGGCTTGTATGCAAAATCTCATTTCTCTAGTATTCTTCATTTGGCTATTGATTTCCATAAAACGAAAATTACTATTTTGCACAATATGGCACCCACTGTTTAAGGTATCTGAAAGCCTGAATTTTGATTTTATTTTCTAGATGTATAACTTTAATTTTTAAGCGAATTTTTTATTTCAAATTCACTTGGTTTGTCTACACTTTTATTTCAGCGATAAACAAAAATAAATAAAACCCAGATTATCAGTTTACTTAACGTGATAGTGGCTGAAAATTTTGTGAATAAAGTATCCTTATTTCTGAAGGTGTCACCAATCTGGCAGACATTTTCAGTACGACTTTGTCAGTTATGGATAAAATAACCTAAATGTTAATTTTTCAAACAAACGTTGCCATATTGTCGCTTATAGTGATATATAGTGGGGTTCTCTTCTCTTAAGAGTGGAGAGTCTTTTTTTACTTTCAGTGATCTTAGCTCAGGAAATGTCGATGTGATCGTTCGAAATTCCATACTTTTTGGAGTCAAATAAACATCAGAATTGGCTGAAATTTGAATGGAAGGCACATTTTGTAAAAACTAGGACACGGCTCGGAGCACTTTTTTGATTTTTTTTTTCTAAGGCCAATTCGAAATATTCAAACATCTGAATCGGTAACCTTACAAAGAAATTTTATTTAGCTTTACATGCGCTCGGTCTCTCTATCTAACTGTCACAACTCCAAATTGCATTTTTGTTTCTATAATACATTTTACTTACAACACAATATTATGAAAAAATACATTGTTAAGGGACGGTTAAGAGGCGGTTGATATATTTTTCGGCTTTGGTTCTTGGTTCGATTTCAATGAAAGGTTGTCGGCCTTTTTAAATGGAAAGGTGTATTCGGTAGAACTGCCTAATTTTTTGACATGTTGTAGTACTCACCCTTAGAAGAATTTTGTTTTATTACACCAACTTTCTACCCCAAACGCGAACTTCGAAGGCAGGGGGGTTGCAACCCCCCCCTGGACTTTTTATAAAAATATTTAAAAAATTAAAAATCTTAAGGACTTTTCTGCATAAATTGCAAAAACTTTTGCCTGCGGCGTTATAACGCCATTGGTATTTATCATTATGATTTAATTTTGCGAAAAAAAATGTCATTTGCAGTATAATTTTGAGTCAAAAACTACATTTTCAGTGTGATTTTCTCAAAAATTTTCAGCCGGGGCGCATTTAAACATTAGCCAGTTACAGATATCCCTCTAGATATGCAGCAGTTCAATGTGTAATTCTCTTTACAATGTTGGTATACTCATGTAAGTTAAAAGTTTGAATGTGCAGTCAGAGTTCCGTAAAGTAAAAAGTAAACGCAGTAAGATGTAAGACACAAGTAAAAATAACACTCGTACCCAGCATATCACATTTCGCTTATATAACAGAGTTTTACTCAAATCTTTAGCATATAAATCATCGGGATCGCTTTCTATTGAATAGTTTTGTAGTAAGAATCAGATTAGTTTTTCGGTACAACCCCACCGACCCGCCCCTGTATCTCCAAAACTAGTCACAGGATCTTTTTGGGCCTATGAGAACTTTTGATCGGAAGGTCGAGAACTACAACTGAGTTTCATAACAATCGTATAATTTTTATTTTTCCATAAGATCCGTGCGTGGTCCTTTGTTTTTTCTTTGAAAAGAATAATTGTACGTGATTAGACCTTTTTCTGAGGGTAGGTTCACAAAAATTTTAAGCCGAAAATTTTTATTACTAAAAGTATAAGTGAACGGGTTTTTGGATTTCTCTAAAACAAATTTCTAATTCGCTAGGGGCAATGTTCCATTTAAAGCCTTACACAATTATTTTTTGAAGATTTTTGACAAATGGATTGACAAATGTTAAAAAAAAGTACACGGGCGTTTTTCTTCTTCCATAAGCTTTCCAACAAGGTGCCACAAGCGGAGCATTATCATTTGAAAAAAAAGTTGTATGTGAATAGACTCTTTTCTGAGGGTTCGTTCACAAAAATTTTATGCCGAAAATTTCGATTGCTAACAATATTAATTGACGTGTTTTTGGATATTTCTAAAAAACAAATTTCCAACCCGTTAGGGGCAATGGATTGACAAATGTCAAAATAAATTACACGAACGTTTTTATTTTTCCATTATCTTTCCAACAAGATGCCACAAGCGGGGTCTTCTCCCTTTCTGAGGGTTCGTTCACAAAAGTTTTTGCCTAAAATTAGCTGTAGTTGACGTGTTTTTGGATTTTTTAAAAAAACAATTTTTTAACACGCTACGGCCAATATTCCATTTAAAGTCTCCACCCTGTATAAATAATGCTGCACGGATAACATGAAAACTTATTTTAATCCCGTTTAGGGAAACGATTTTTTTCAAGTCTGGTTTCGTTTAAAAGGTAATGGATCAGTCTACAGAGGCGTGCTTAGGATTTTGTGTTGCCGTGTGTAAAAATGTACAGTCAGAGTTACACTTTATTTTGTCTTGTTTTAGCTGGTAGTTTTCCGCAAGTTTGTCCTCATTTTAAAGGTAATCTTAATCAAATACACTACAAGGGTGTATCTAAAATCCTATCTTAGCGAAGTCATAAATACCTGGGAGGTCCAATATTTATCTTATTCGAATGGATTGAGATTTATACAAGAGGTTTAGGTAAGTTTAAACTAAGTGGGATTTGACTTTGCTTTGAAAAATAATTAGGAGTAGGACATGATGCATTTTAGAGATATCTATGTAATTGTCATCGAAAATTGTTTTTTGTTTTAGAAAGCTACTGCAGATCGAGGGAGCAAAAAACTTTGTTTTTGTTTTATTAAAAAAGAATATGCATAGTATAATATTAAAAAGAAGTATCAGTTTATAAGTTTTGTTTGAAAATTAAATTAGTCACTAAGTTTTTGTTCTTTTTAATATAAGTGCGCTACTGTTTTTCTCTGATAAACAATGGCGTATGCAGAAATTTTGTTTCTAGGTGGGGGGGAAAAACTTAAGGTTTCTGGGGGACTTAAGTAACAACATAATTTCAGTTTAATCTTTAGGATTCAATATTCATTAGATCTAGGGGGCAAAAAACCCCAAACCTACCTCTGCATACGCCACTGCCTATACCTTTAAAGAGTACTTTAAAGAGTACTCACTTCATTGATAAAAAATACAGTTGGTGAGTTATATTCTGTCTACGCCATTAAATTACGTTTTAAACACGACTAACCCTTAAAAAAAACACCAGAGAAAATAAAGCACAGTTTTAGTCTCACTTACGTATTTTTTTAAAAATTAACTTTCAAAAAATACTAAAGCCCCCCTAAATTATAATCCCGTGCATTATTTAAGTACCTTTCAAATGACATCCCATCACGAAAATCTGAAAAGTAATTTTCAAGTTGCGAGAAAAATTCTCCGTAGGTCTTTAGTCGACATACGTTCTTTCATAGCTCATGTCTCCCGTCACAGACATACGATCCTCGTAGAATTTCATTTTTTTGACCAAAACATGTTATCCGTGCGGGACTCTTTACAAGAAAATGCTTAAAAATAGGTAAGTATGTACTTACATTGTCACTCAGACTTGTACTAGGACTATTTGCCTGGATGGTAACGTGGTCATAGTAAACCAAATCTTGGGTCCTGACATAAGTTCCACAATTTCCGAATGTCCATTGGTCCCTGAGACTGGCGTTGACTGTTTTAAGTGGTGCTAATTCGGATTTGCCCACACTTTGGCTGCCTTCTGGTTTTGGAAAAGCTGCAGCGAAAGCAACGCAGAGAGCCAAGATGGAGAAAGATTTTGAGAAACCCATTATTACAATTTTTTACTGACACGAAAAAGTCAAATCTATTTATTTTATACTAATCAACGAGAAGCACTTGGGTACCTTAGTATATTTGTTTTGTTTATCACCAATAAGATCTTGATTTTTAATACTGATTCACCTGTAATCATCCTATTCTTATATTGTATAAAACTAGGAACCATTTTTGTTTGTGCTTTAATTACTCTCATTATGTAAAGGAGTTCCAATAAAAACACTTGATTAAAATTTCCACTTTTAATCTAATATGATAACATCAAGTCCACGAAGAATAAAAAAAATTTGATTTTTTATAATTATAGACTAAAAACGTGGAATACCGGTACCTACCGAAAAAAAAAGTACATTTCTTTGATAAGTAGCTAGTTTTTACATGATGATTACTGGCGCACCGAGGAGGGGGGTTTTGGGGTTAACCCCCCCCTCCCGAGAAGCCTGGGTATGGTCACATTTTTACTTCAAATTACTTTTTCTTTGTATTATTTTTCCTTACTCCCCCCCCCCCCCGAACTCAATTCCTGGGTGCGCAATACAACAAACCGATTAAAATCACATCAACTGATTGCACCCTGTTCTTTCGATTTTCAACTGTGCGCACTTTGCTCAGATCAGTTACCCAAGTAACAATTTGACGTAATATGACGTTGTGCGTTCGTCCGCATTAAAAATCGGACGTCGGTCTCCAACGTCCGTTTAACCTCGAACCGGCTCCTATTTACACCTATATGGCACATTCAAATGCGACGTCGAACACTTTACTTATTAGGGTCTAGCGATGTACTTAAACTGACCTGGCGGTAATACACGAGTCGATCGTACGACGTTCGTTGGACCGCCATCGGAATTACCTAAGTTTCTACAATATGTCCAGGACGCATCGACATCATTAACTGGAGTAGTCGCCAACGTAAAATATAGTTTTAGCCGAGGTGAAGCAGGTAGAGGTAATCTTATTATACCTATTTATATCTTAAATTAGAGAACAAGACAGGCCTTTAACGCACGATGGGGATGTAAAATTACCAACGAACATTAGTTTACCGATAAACATTTATAAGATAATTCAGAAAAATACATGCGCCTCAAAATTTCTTAGATTTTATAGAAAAAAAACTAAAATCAAAAAATATACATATATTTTTTTTTAATTTGCAAACATATTTGACATTTCTTAGTTTAAGCTATATTCTAAAGACATATTGGTTGCAATATTGACCATTTTTTATTGTCAATACCAATGTAATTGAAAAATTTAACCAGCGTTTGTCTAATGGCGGAAGAAGAAAGAAAAAATAACCAACTTGGACCTTCAAGTTTAGTAGATGGTCTTTATTCGATCCGTGATAAATTGATTTATTCGAATGTATTTCGGACGTCGGGCCATGGTATACACCTTATACGTAGGTTTGACGATGGCTCAACGTCCCGCCGACAACTCTGGAGCCGACGTCCAATTTTGGTACGTGTCTTTACTTAACACAGGGAAGGTTTCTGACGTTCATTCGTAGGGTGCGGCTTTCATGTAGGTACGACGATGCCCCAATGGCCCGTCGACCTAAGTGGAATTCGTACGATCGACGACGGCTCGGAATCGAGTAACTGTGCTTAAACGGCAAATGTCAACCATGTCGAAATAATCCTAACCGTTTTTTCAAATATTTCTTGCAATACAAAAGCAGTGAACAGTGAACAAATTTCGGCAAAATCGCAAAAAACAATGAGTGAGTATGTCTGAATGACCTTTCCTTTGGCATCTTTAAAAGAACCCTTGTTTACTGTTTTGAACTGACGCTCGACGGTAGGCCTAATTCCGACGTAAATTGATGTGTATCCATCGTTAGGCATTTTTTCCTCGGCAACCAGAAGACACCAGTGGGAATCTAGCGGACGTTATTATACGTACGTTATAAATACAAAAAAATACGACGTACAAGCCAACGGCATATATCGTCGGCGATATTCCTGGGCATCAACGAATGTCGCTACATCGTTGGAAAATCCACCTAAAACTACGTCGTCTCGTCTGAATCTTGCTGAATCTTGCCTTAATTTTACTTTTATCTATTAGGGACTCTACCGGACGTTATTTGTAGTTGGCGGAACTTCTTAAAAATATGTTAGACATAAGGACGTCCGTCGAACGACTAGGCGTGCACTAATATTTGAACTGGACTAAGGTGGGCTACTGACCGACGTCAATGGGTCGATGGAACCTGTACTTAAAACTATATTACAATAGCTGACGTCGTCTCCACGTCTGATTCAATTATGTTTTGTAACTGCATCCTAATTTTTAGTCAAACCGGACGTTGGATCATGATTTAAGGCGGTGTGTTCCACCTGGGAACTCAAATTCAACTTAAATACGACGTCGCATTGGTTAGATTAGGTCGGAAGTCAGGAAAATGCTGCTTGGGTAGCCTAACCTCAGTAAGTAAAAAAAAATTGTTTTGGATTCTTGTATTGTTTAAAATTTCAAAAATTTTTAAAATCCGAGTTATAACACGAAATTTTGCAAGCCAATTTCGAGATATAACGCGAAAACGAAATTTTAAAAATTCGAGATAAAGCGCAATTAAAATTTTAATACATAACGCGAAATTTTATAATTTCGAGATATAACACGAAATTTTAAAATTTCAAGATATACCACGAAAAAAAAATGTTGAGTGTCCCTTCCACGTCTTCATAATTTTTAGATAAGCAGCGGAGACAACATATAACTTACGAAGACTAACAGAAAAATAGGACCGCGCAGAAGCTACATTCCTGGTCCCGTATTCTTCAATTTCGGGGAAGAGAGTGCTCCCGGCAATTAGAAACGCACCTGGGGCCTAATTCTTGAATCTCGAGAGAAGGAACGATCCCTTAAGAGAAGGGATCAATCCCAAGGAATGATCCCATCTCTCGAAAAAAAGATGCTTTTCCTTGAAAACTCTTCGAAATTTTAGACTGAAAAATATACACCCAATTTTTGATAGAATGGAATGAGCGATCACCGCTCAAGAACACGAAATGCGTTCGACGTGGGATCATTCGACACAAATCTATGTCATTCCCTGCTCAAGAATTAGGGCCCTGATTGGCCGAATTTTCATTTTTTTTTTCATATTTCTGTCAGTTTTGGCAGTAATGGCATTAGTTATGAGCGATTTTGCTCTCCTGCCTTATACGAGGACAGCAAACTGACGGCACAACGCTCACAAACAAAGTCATTAGTGCCAAAACAGACAGAATAGTGACAGAAAACCGAGACTTCGAAGAATACGGGCCCTGTAGCGCATAGCGCATTGCGGCGGAGAGTGAAAGTTTTTTTTAGATTTTCAAAAGTGAGTTATTTTAATCAGTTTTGGTTGGAAATCGCGCGAGTTTATGGGATTAGCTATATAATAGATTAACAACTTTTTGTAAAGTCTAAAATGCCATTTAAATCAGGCTGGATCACTACCGTTAAAGTTAGAGAGCGTGGGACCATTTGAAGAGTGTCGAAAATTAAGGTTCAGATTTTTGCGAGCCAAATGCCTGAAGAAAATATTGTGATGATTTATACAGAGTTAAGCAAATCTGTAAGACTTTTATACTGGGAGAGAAAATAACATCATAAAATATTTTTACCTTTAATATTTGATAATATTCCTCAATACATTTATAACCCCCTCCTATTTTAGATTTTTAAAGCGTCCAAAAAACTTTTTGTAAGCTAAAAAAAGTTTTTTAGCTGCATGGAGCAGTAGAAAGTTGCAGAATGCATTTGCTTTTTTAACACTAAAAAGTATGGAAAACCGGCACCTGTTAAGTTTTTTCATATCTATTATGCTTCTGGCTGTACAAGTAGTTCCTTCCTGTAGCCACTGACTGCGCTCGTGTCGCCGTCAAACAATGTTTCCCAAGTATAACACACTATCGGTCACTCTCGTATATCTATTACTTTCTTTATGATAAGCAGAGGACAGCAACAAAACGTGACAGTGACATTTTTTGATAATTTATAACACCTGACGTTACTCAGTTGTGAGGTCCTTAATACACCATACAAAATCGGCTTACGCATTTTATGTGGTGCCGTCATATACTTATAAACTTAATATACACGCCCTGAAAGTGGCAATTTTGTTAGTAACATATCATGATCAAGTAGACCATGAAAATAAAGTTTTACGGCCGTTTTGCGCAAGTGCGTTGCATTGATGTTATTCCTGACGCCATTTTTGTTTGTTTTGATTCCGAAAGTGGTGTTTTCTCGGTTTTTAATTTTACTCACAGTACACACAGGGTTAAAAGTATGAAAAGGTTTGCACCATATACTTATAAATTTAAACAGGAAAAATAAACTTACCTGTAAAATTTTTGGAATTATCCAGGAAAAAAATCTGCTTGGCACTTTTACAACTTATTAATTTTTGATCAATAAAATGCGATTAAAAACGCTGTAAGATTACATTTTTATTTTGGGCGGAACATATTTTTACGTAGAAAAACGAAAACTGCTTGGTTTTTGAAAAGTAAACACTACTTCTGTCAACGTGAGACGTGACATTCATATACCATCGGCCATCGCAGCGAATATATAGCCTTCTGGGTTTAGATGATAATCTTGCTTACAAAAATTTTCACGGGGATACATTGTAATGCCGTGTATATTAAGTTTATAGTATATCTGTGCCATAGTTACGTTTTGACAAACTTTTCATCCCTTTTGTAAAAACAGTGTTTTGATTTTAATTAAAATATTCCTTTAGACTGAAAACTATATGAGCATAATAAACGCCTATTTTTGTTTTGATGGTTTCGAAAGCTGAAAACTACAAAAAAGTGCGGGTCATAAAATAAGAAACAAAAAGAGAAGGTTAAATAGTGTCCCAATTTATTTATGCCTTGGTTAATTAACAGAACAACTTGTGGCGTATCATGTTAGCAGCTTTTTTTTTTTTAAAAAAAGGTACTTTTTCTAGTAATAAAATGCCCGAAAAATATTGATCAAAACAACAAATCATTTTATTTGATCGTATTATCGACTTTATAAAATACAGAAGAAGCAAAACAATTAAGTCGAAGCCCACATTACGATATCTATGATTCTGATCGGTAGAGCGTCATGTCATATAACCCGAGTATAACAGTTGGTTTGTTAATATATGAGATACTATAATTGCCCAAGGATCGTAAAATATGTAACAATTACTACGTTTATAAGCATCTAAAAGTGCTTTTATATAAGGACGGTCTTAAATAAAATCGCTATCTCCGAGGGTTTATACGTCCTTCATTAAATGTCATTAAATATGTGATTTTACATAAAAAAAAAACAAATAAAACAACTTAGTTAACAACAGATTTTTGGAAAACCAGGGTTGAGGATGCCTTTAGGTTGAAAGACATGCGTTAAAGCGTTTTTAAAGTGTTTATAACGACTATAAAATAAGTTTTTAAGCGATAAACCGCTTTCTTAAATCGCTTTAAAATAAAATCGATTTAGTGCTTAAATCGGTTTTAGTGGTGTTTATACAAAAGTATTTTCAAACCATCCTTATATATAAAAGCGCTTTAAGAGGCCCATATAAACAAAGTAAATGATAACTTTGAAAAACAAAGAAAATAATTTAAAAAATCAGGGTTGGCCCTGAACTAGGCCAAAGGCGCAAAATCTACTACGCATGCCATACCTAACGCAGTCGGCCCGCGCGCGCGGCCATGGTACCGATTCTGGAAGTCATAGGAGGTGATCGTTCGCCTGAGAGAAGAAAAGTAGTTCCAACCAATAAACGCGTTTAAAAGCGTGACGAAACTATTATGGGCACGCGCAGAGCTGCTTCGAACAACAATTTTTGAGCGAAGCCGTTCTCTCGACCCAGTAGTTGGGAGTGTAGGAAAGCTCGTGTGAAAAACGTCACTCGTATTATTTCAGAGCACGCTATTGGACGAAACCATCACGTGACCGAACTCGCTAATGCGCATGCTACGGCAAACTTGACCGTCTTTTAGAGTAGGACTCGCACAGTGGTCGATTTTTGTAAAAACGCGGATATTAAAAAAAATTCCACATTGTAATTTAATCGTACAAAATATTTAGTTTTAATAAAAAGATAAATTTATTCTTATTTAGCTGATATCCAGGAAGATCGTGGGAATTTTCACATTTATCTTAAGACATTTTTAAGAGGTAAATGATATATATATATATATTAGCTAAATTTGTGATGGTGGTGTGAGGGGGGATCTACGAAGGACATGTAGATTGAAAGACGATTGGAGCTTGAATGGGTTTTATTTATTGGGATGTCAAATACAGTTTGAATATAGCACTGAGTGGTCACGTGACTATTTAAAAGTGTCCAGTCACGTGATAATTTTTGTTACAGTTAAAGTCACATGATACCTTAATTTTAAGCTCAGTTAGTTTATAACAATCAAATTTACTTTAAAGTAATTGACACAATATATAAATGTTACAGTATACTAGAATATTTTTATGTATATAAGGTATATTAAAAAGAATGACAACCGAAACTTTCAAATGAAACACCCAGTATATTATTGCATTTTTGCATTCTGTTTTGAAATTCTAAGCATTTTCATATAACGTACCCTACGTCGATCTTCAACTATTTTCGAGATATTAACAGTTGAGTACTGTCATACTCTGGGTCTTCTATTTGAAATTTGATGTTGAACACTGATACGTAATGTCAAACTCGTAAAAAGCATAGTTTATTCTTTGGCCAACTATTCGCCTAGTATCTTGACAACCATATAGGGGCATATTTAGATACATTTTGAATTTTTTAATTTTTCCATTTATGTCCGCGTTTGATCGTTCTAAGATGCCCAGATAGAGCCCCAGAAGAGTTTTTTTTCAAACGACCGGAAAATAACTACTTTCCGTACGATTTTTCGTACGGAAAGTTCTACATTACAAGGCATGTTCTTTTGAAATATTTCCACTCTCAAGAAAGGACCTTTTTGTTCAATTTTTCGGTCCCTTGATTCTTTTCCGGTCCCATTTTTTGCCAAGTTGGCTGTGATTTCTTGTTGACAGATTTTAGTTTTTGTTTTGGCATTTCTAAAAAAGCTCTTTTAAATTTGTTTCAAAAGTTTTGTTTACAAAAATGAACTCAGATCTATAAAATGAGTTGAATCCGGAGGAAATAATAGAAGCTGCTTCAAGAGTCACTTTCGATTTGCTGCCTGAAAAATCTAAAGAGGGCTACCAGCGGAACTTTGATGCGTTTATAAACTGGTGCCAATTAAAAAACGTTAAGAAAATTAATTAATTAATTTAAAAAAATCGAGAACACATTTTTAAAGCTCAAAGTAATAAAACTATAAACATAGGTAACTAAAAAAAGGACAAACCTAGAAATCCAGCTGCGTTTCATGATAAAACAATCATTATTTTGCTTGATAAGTTGGCCATGATCGGCCAT
Organism: Oxystoma pomonae; assembly: GCA_963921995.1. Taxonomy (NCBI): domain Eukaryota; kingdom Metazoa; phylum Arthropoda; class Insecta; order Coleoptera; family Brentidae; genus Oxystoma; species Oxystoma pomonae. The sequence continues at coordinate 82,474,162 of OY998166.1, read as the reverse complement.
AACTGGTCGGCAGTCATCACTGAATTAGCTGTATATAGCTACACTATAATCTTTACAATGTTTTTTACAATTTTGCACAAGTTAAAAGTACAAAAATCGTTTCTAACAACAAAAATTTACTTGTTTTTCTTTAATTTTGATATTCAAAACGGGTGCGCATAATTTATTAAAAAGTACTTTACAAAAAAGGTAAATTATAAAAAAGTACAGGTGCATAGCAGTACTACGTAAAAACAATAAATACGCAAAACTATACTATCGCAAAATAGAAATAGATCATAACGGACTGGCTTAAAACGTTACAACAGCAAAAGTGTACAAAAGCAAAAGAGTGTAACATATTTCCGCTAGATCTCGACACAGTACACAGCCGGCCGAAAACAGCTGGACAGCAAAACCTGTGTAATATATTGCCGTTAGATGGCCGTACATAGCCGACAAATAAGAAATGCCATTGGCTATAGGGGTCAGGTGTTCGACTAATATGCATCAGCTGTCGTTATGTTTTTTTGAATTTCATCGAAATGAGCCAATAAAACTGGAAAATTGCATTGGTGTTAGCAAGCTAATAATTCCCACATTGTTTTAAGCTTCTTTAATTTATAATTAATTAAAATAGCATACTTTGCGAGAAAATTCTAAAAAAGGGTTTAGGTTGGCACACCTGTTTGCTTGCTTGGTTGCTTGCTTAATTGTAAATCCGGCTTAACAAATCAAACGGTGTTCGTCACACCGCAGCGCCATCTAGTAGCAATATGTTACACTATTTTAGGTGTGTACGGATTTGCCCTTGTAACCTTGTAGTATTGTAAGGTTTTAGGCCAGTACGTTCTGACCAATTACTGTTTTGCCGTCATTTTAAAATTTTTGATCAATACTGATTTGTTATTATTAATTTTAGGAAAGTACCTACGTTTTTACATTGTATTTTTTTGCTAAATTATAGGCATTCATTAAAAACTACTGGCTTTAGCGGCAATGGCTATTTAGCCAACAAGAACCGGAAGGATAACTTTTCTTATTAGTTCATAAATAACCTCTAACGCGGTTAGGCGTTGACGAAATTGGTATGTGCTAAGGTGTTTTTTCTGATCGGTTGAGAAAAAAAAGTACGTACGATATACGACTGGAAAGTATCTTTACAGGTCTCCGAGGTTTACAGGACTCGCCTGCGGCTCGCCCTGTAACTTTCCTGCGTCGACCTGTAAAGGCCAATTTTCCGGTCTAGTGACGTAAATACCTATTACCTTTGCATTTTTTCCAGGCTAACACGTTATCGGTACGGCTTTTTTTCGGATAATGCAAAGGCAGGGCCGTTATAAGTAGCAAATTATTGAGATACGGTCGCACTGGATAGTGCCTACTTAGCGCCAACCTTAATACAGGCTGGGCCTGGCCCTAAAAGGTGCAAATTGTAGAATTATTAAAAGTTCCTCTTACGAAACGGTGACGAAACGACTTCTAATCTATAAATATACAGCGCGCTTCAGGCTACGGCGAACATAGGCCGGAAAAAGTCCAATTTGCCAGTGTACGTACACGCCTGGACACCGCACACCTATCAGTGGAGCAACCAACACTCAGGCTTGCGATCACCGTTCGCGGCTTGCGTTTAGTACCCCTACGGTGCAATGTGAAGTATAGTCCATGAGACCGGAATTTGGTCAATAAATACGCAAATTTTGATAACTTAATTTTCTTGTTTTTTGTCACTGATAAATTAGAGCGTTTTATTTTCAACTGCTCAGATTTATCACTAACAACGTGTTACAATGAAAATAATAAGGAGAAACAAAATAAAAGTTCTCGAAATAAAATAATACATTCTAAAAATCAAAAAGATTTTCCCAGTCAAAAAAAAATTAGAGCAAATGTTCGAAAAGTCCTCCTTGCTCGGCTAGGCAATATCCGAGCCTAGTATAAAAACCCCTTCTAACGTTTCCAAGCATGTCAGGGGTGATAGTTTCAAAAGCTTCTTTAATTTTTATCCGAAGTTCTTCCAAATTATTAGCCCTTTCATGCTCGTAAACGTTATGTTTGATAAAACTCCACAGATAGAAGTCATTACGAGCAAGATCGGGTGAAGAGCTGGCCATAAAATAGTTCCCCGTGTACTTATAACCCGATTAGGAAATACATTATCAAGATATTCCCTAACAAAGCCAACATTGTGAGCGGGACAACCATCTTGTTGAAACCATGTTTCACCAAATCTCACACCTAACCACTGCCTAGCAGTTGGAATAATATGCTGCTGCAGTAGATCCAAGTATCTAGGACCATTCAAATTGCCGTCAATAAAAGATGACCCAATTACGTGTTCCCCTACAATACCCCCCCAAACATTTAGTTTTTGGGGATACTGTGTTCTTATGTCAAAATAAAAATGCAAATTTTCCCTCGAACAATATCGAACGTATGTTGGGTTATGATGATTCAATAATGGAAAAGTGCTTTTATCTGTGAAAAGAATAGATCTCAGAAAGTTTTCATCACGATTAGCCCTTTCCATCATTGTTTCACAAAATTCCATACGACGATAGTTGTCCCCCGGAAAAACTTGATGCGTTTTTGACGCTTTGTAAGAATGATAACCACCAACAGTGGGTTTTTTATGGTTTCTTGGCGCTACACAACCAAACTTTTCAAAATTATGCACCAACCTATGAATCGTTGATAAACTAGGTTCTGGGCGATTTACAAAATTTTTCAAAAAATGTCTCATTGGTCTGCCTTGATAGTACCATTTGACAATCTGCACTTTTTCGGCAACTTCGTAGACATCCATTTATAGTTTTAAAAATGTATTATTTCACTTAAGAACTTACCAATCTGTTTCTCGAGCAAGGCAGAAATAAAACAAAATAATAAAAACAAAATAAATTTCAAAAAGGTAACACTGCAGCGTGCTTCGACCTCATCTCGGTCGTATGGCACGGAGAGTAAATTGGACTTGATTCCCCCTATGTTCGCAGTAGCCTGAAGCTCATTGTACATATATGCTGCCTGTTTTCAAAATTCTGTGTGGTTTTTTTCACATAAAAGTGTTTTTCAATAATATCGAAAAGCCTGGAAGATGTGTTGGAAGCAGTGGTATTGGTGGAGGGTGGAGATGAGGACCTGGAAATTGTGATTTTAAATAATATGAGAAACGAAAACCAGCAGAGTCCCAATTTTTGTTTTATTGCCGACACAACACAAAAAATTGCCGAAAGTGGGGCTTAAGGTAAAAAAATGGCGAATAGTTGTCAGATACGACCAGACACAGCCAAGCAACACCATTCTCAACTAAAAAGCCTCTTTAGTGCCCTTTAGCCAAAGAATGCCGCCATTTTTATAACCAAATTGACAGGTAAAACATGGATTTTCTGTCAGTTGGGTGTCAATAGGACCGCTACAGTAGGCTAGAGGATACTAAATCGAAAAAGAGTTAACTGGCTTTTTAGTTAAGCAGGTGTTGAGCCAAGATACGGCCCAGTATAATTCCTTCACTAAATGTGGTCGTTCTTGCGCATGCAAGGGTCAAAGTAGTGCCTGGCCTTATTAGTGCCGGGCCTTAACTGCGTTTCAATAATTCCCTAATATCTCATATTTATATGAGATACCGTAAAGGCTGCTTATTTAAAATTCGTGACACTTAGCACTATGAAAGTGTCCGGGTGCCTGTCAGAGGAGACATTTTTTTCTCTTTAATCAAGAGCAAAAAGAAAGAAAAAAAAAGAGAAAAAAATTTCTCCTCTAGGTGTCGCTGGTGAAGCAGCTGGAAGATATATATATTTTTTTAAAGTCCAATTTTTCTTAAAAAGGGGTTAAAGGCCACCAGCTCAAATGTTCAAATATTTCGAATTGGTGGCCTTATAAAAAAAATTTTAGATTACTCGGCAAAAAATTAGAAAAGTGTTCCGAGCCGTGTCTTAGTCTTTACAAAATGCGCCTTCCATTCAAAGTTCAGCCAATTCTGATGTCTCGAAAAAGTATGGATATCACATGATCCCTTTGAACTTCGACATTTCCTGAGCTAAGGTCACTGACAGAAAAAAAAGAATTTCTACTCTTAAATATTTTTATAATATTTTGTCTAACAAAAACTATATGTTTAACTAGCATATACATAGATGGTTCCTTCCAGATCTTTTCCTACTGCAGATACTCCGGAAATACTAACGGAGGTGTAACCCACACCTCCCTTTTGAATCTTCAGTTGGGTGCCCTGGTTTCCTGTTAATTCGACGCAATAGACCTTTTTGGATCCAACCCAGCTAACCTAAAAAGGAACAATAGTAGCAAATTTTTTTGTTTCTCGATGATGTGATTTAATGGTCAGATCTTAATAATTTTGAGCCATCATGTAAGATCAAAACGAAATTATATCTCGAAAACTCTTTGACATGAGGTATTTAAAAAAAAAAGTTCAAATTTTGTATCAAAGACGAAAGAAATTAAAAATTAGCATCCCATAAAATTGCTACATTACAGATTTTAATTTTTGTATTAAATTAAAGCCAGGGGTCCCAGCAAACACAAATCATCGGCATTGAATCGGGCCAATGTCGACAACGTCGGCAGTGTGTCGGCATCGGCGACTACACGCTGTTGGACAGATTGCGATTTTCAGTTTTCGTTTCACATTACTACAGTCGACTTTATGCCGACGCCCACTTAATCTGCTTTAGGGCCGACGACGACGGTCCGATTGGAACTTTGTTTAATCGGACAAGAATCGGCAACTGACCATGGCCCGATTTACTATAGTGGATATTATGTCAACGCAAACCTTATCTGCTTTAGGACCCGTAATGGTCCGATTTGAACTTTGTTTAATCGGTCGAAAATCGGCAACTGACGATGGTTCCATTTAGTATAGTCGACTTGATGCCGACGACCACTTTATCTGCTTTAGGGCCAACGACGGTCTGATTGGAACTTTGTTTAAACCTTATCTGCTTTAGGGCCGATGATGGTCCGATTTGAACTTTGTTTAATCGGTCGAAAATCGGCAACTGACGATGGTCCGATTTAGTATAGTCGACTTGATGCCGACGACCACTTTTTCTGCTTTAGGGCCGACGATGGTCAGATTGGAACTTTGTTTGATTGGTCGAGAATCGGCAACTGACGATCGATGGTCCGATTTACTATAGTCGACTTTATGCCGAAATATACTCTATCTGCTTTAGACCGATGATGGCCGGGTCAGATTTTTGTTCGATTGGTCGATAACCGGCAACAGGCGATGGTACGTCACATTAAAATTTTTAAACTGCTTAATAGTGTCTTTCTAGTATGTAGAGATGGGGCTAATGTCAGTATGTTCCCTGTACAGTGAAAGATAATATTATATATATAATGAGCAAAGATATTTCCAAACTAGAATGGGGACTTGACAAGATGGTGGTACTTCTTTACAAGAATCATCTCTTCCGCCACTTAAACCACCCCGACTGGTTAAGCACCCGCATTATCGAAACTTTGTATTTTGTCAATGTCGGATCGTGTCAAGCAACCACGAACCTTCGTCAATCATCGACGTCGGCTCGCTTTGAGAGGCCGATGTGGGGCCTTATTATCTACCCATTATCGGACCTTTGTGCTTTGCCATTGTCGGACCGCTTTAAGCTACCACCCTCGGACCTTCGTCAATCGCCGACGTTGGACCGCTTTTTGAATAGTTTACCGATGTCGGGCCGAGACCAGCTTGCCTACGTTAGACCGCCCAAATTAGGCAGCTATATGGGCGGATGGTCGGTACCATTGGGTTGAACCATATCGGAACTTAATCGTACGGCGATGGTATGCCGATGTCAGCAAAAAGTAAAATTTACCAATGGTCCGGCGGCGGGCTATAGTCTAACGTTGCGTCGGCAATCATACATTGGGCCTACATCGCAAAGCGGACAAAAAATACTGCTGGTCCGATGTCGTAAATCGACGTCATGCCGATGACGGAAAATTCGGCAATCCACATCGGGCCGACGAAGACCCGAGGAAACCGTGTTTGCTGGGGTATGTCTCTCAAAAATAAATAGTACAAGCTTTGGGGTATAAAATGTGAAGAAATGGACAGTCATGCATCCCAAAATTTTGGCTAAGGGCTCGGCACCCGGTTTCGACTTATGCGTTTCCCATACCTTGCCACCCCGACTCAAAAGAGCATATTTCATTTATCAAAGTCCACATCGCACCACGTGATGAGTTTTTTGAGTCAGGGTAGCCACGCTAATTTTGGAAGGCCTGTAATACATCAGGTTACCCCCACTATTTTCACATTTCGAAAATCAATTGGTGTGCCTGACCTCATTCTTACCTAATCGTTCGGCACGCCATTCTAACGGTGGGTAATTTTAATGATTTTATAGACAATTAATTATCTTTCCAACTTTCCATGAAATGTGACCCTCCTCACCCCAAGGGGGTTAATATCCCACCTGTGGGGTAATGTTCCGAGCCCTTAGTCACAATTTTGAAGTGCGAGTGTGTCCATTTCATATTGAGGAAAAACGCACATATTAGCAAAATATGATGACTATCCATTAAAATTAATTTATACCATGAGCTCTTACTCTAAAAGTTTATATATTTTTTCCTGAATATGTAGTTTTTGCTGTCGAGCGCACTCCACCAAAAATTTGTCTTTGGTATGGTTAGACCTACGTCCTTAAAGCTAGCAGTGTAAAATAAGCATTGCAAAAAATTTTATCTTATCATTAAAGGTTAATTATAGGCTAATTAAGGGCCCTATTCCCCAATTTAGGGCACTTGTCGTTTTTGACCTATGCTCTGCCTTGCTAGCTACTTAAAAAAGTTAGCAGTGCCAATGATTTACATTAATAACATCAAGTTTTTTGTAATTTTATCATATTCTAAACATAGGTTCATTAAAAGCTCTATTTTCAAAACACAAATTTTAAAGATTTTGCCTTTTTTTAAACTTATTTCACTGCTAGCTTTAGCAGTAAAACATATTTTAAAAGGTGATTTCTTTATCTACAAATTTGTAGCTCTTGTGGTTTTTGAAATATGATCGTCACTGTAAGCTACCAAGTTAAAGACTAATTAGAAGCCCTATTTGCAAAATTAATTCTTTAAGATTTTTCCTTTTTTTTTAAAAAAAAACCTTTTTTGCACTGCTAGCTTTAGAGTACTTATTACAGAAAATTTAAAAAACCATATTTTAAAAAGAATATCTTTATCTAGAAATTATAGGCTAATTAAAGGCACTATTTCCAAATTTCTAAATAGTAAATTAATGTAAATAATTTTAACTGCTCACTATAGCCACAAATTTGGAAATGGGGCTTTTAATTAGCTCCAAATTTCTAGATAAAGAAATACCCTTTTAAATATGTTTTTTCTTTAGTTTTCGTACACTGGTAAAGCTACCCTGCCGAAAAAATCTTATAAAAGATCATAGCAAATAACAGATAAATCATCATCATTTTTTTAATATGACAATTCCTCATAAAGGGTTAAAAGATTTTATAAGATCTTAGAAGATCCACCTGCAACATTCTAAAATAAAAAATTAATAGTAGTAGAAGTAATGTAATAGAGATTAATATAAGTTCAAACTAAACTATAACCTAACCTAAACTATAAACTACGACGATCTAACCCACTATAATACAATAATACCCCTTATGATTGCACAATATCTAGATATCTAATAGAAAATTGTTCTCGTATAAGTACCTATTTATCGCCAGGAGCTGTGGGAGAGATATTACTTTGATAAATTTCTATGAGATTGTTTAAGGCATCGTTTAAAAAATCGTATAAATCAAGATTTCATAAGCCAATGGAAATAAAATGTACGCCCCTGGGACGAAGAGTGCTGCATGGGATCATGAGTCAAAAAACATTTTTTGTAGAAGAAAGTAAATATACTAAGTATAGCTTTTTTTAATTAGTTTTCAGGTGGTCGAAAAAACTGATTAAATTCAGTTGTGTTTTTTTATGAGATTTAATGAGGTTTTTTTGGCAGGGTGGACATATAAAAAGCTTGTCTGACTATAAAGTCTATTTAAAGACTTATAAAAAAAATTGTTATTACCAACTCATAGAAAATTATAAATGTTCATAGAAATCTCTCAAATTCTATGAGTTGGTCTGATCATAACATATCTCAAAATCTCATGAAATAACGTTTTTTTACAAACTCTTAAAACATTATAAAAGAACAAGGGTGTAATCATAGAAACCCATATAATGTTATGAGTTTTTTTAACTATAAAATCTCTCAAGAAAACTCATAAAAACATCAGTTTTTATGTTCCCAGAAAACATTACAAAAGAAAAATAATGTAATTATAGAAACCCATAAAAGTTGATGTGTAATAAAATAATTTATCAAATTTTATAAACATTCATAAGTCTGTCTGATTATAGAATCAGATAAAAAACACACATATGAAAGCACATAAATTCTTACCAAAATCAAAGACATAACTCATAAATTATTATAAACTTTTATAATCCAAAAATCTTACCTCATAAAAGCTTATAAACCAAATAAAAACTGATAAAAATCAAGTGTGTTTTTTATGAGGTTTAATGCGGTTTTTTTTGGCAGGGTAGCAGTGCAAACAGACATTTTTTTAAAAAAGGAAAAATCTTCTAAAAAATTTGTTTTGAAAATAGAGTCTTTATTTAGCCTATAATGTTTAGAATACAAAAGAACTACTAAACTACTAAGTGTAAATCATTTGCACTGCTAACTTTTTTAGGTAGCAATAGCAGTGCAAATCATATCTTGAAAACCTCTCTAAATTTGGGAAAGGGGCCCACTACTATATAGCTTTATTAAGGACGTTTAGACCTTTAGATTAAAATAAGAGATACTTACAGTATCAGTCAGACTTGAACTAGCACTATTTGCCTGGATGGAAACATGGTCATAGTAAACCAAATCCTGGGTTCTGACATAACTTCCACAGTTGCCGAATGTCCATTGGTCCTTGAGATTGGCGTTGTCGCTTTTGATTGGTGCTTCTTCAAGTTGGCCTACGCTTTGACTAGCGTCGGGATTTGGAAACGCTATAGCGAGAACTACACAGTGGAAGAGAGCCAAAATGGCAAAATGTTTCCAAAAGCCCATTATTTGATGTGTTTAACAAGTTTTACAATTTTTAACTGTGAAATAATAAAGTCAAATGCCAATATTTATATACTATAATAAAGGAGAACTAGGTACTTCAGCTATCAGGAAGATCTTGATTTAAAAATATAAATTCTATTTTTATATTACGTAGAAACCGTATTTGTTTGTAGTTTCATTTCTTTTATTAATATATTAAGACTTCCAATAAAACACTTACCTAATAAAAATTTCCAAATTTTCAATGATAAATAATGATCGATGTTCATGTCATATCATAATTTTAATTCTCTTCAATACAACTTTTTTACATCGAGGTCATAGATACTGAAAAACCTATATGAAATTCTCTTTTTTTTTTTTTGGATTTCTATTTAAACACATTTTTATTTTAAGAAACTGTATTAGAGCATTTTTTTGTGTTTAGTCCAACCAAATTATAATGGAAAATAAAAAAATTAACAGCAGTTTGATGAATGGAAATGGTAAAGGGGCTTTAGTGAAGGGGCATGTGTAAGTCCGTGGGATTTTAAATGAAGGAGTTTTGTGACTATGTGGGATTGATAGCTCTTTAGTCACCGGGTTACCAGGTGTTTTGTTCGCATCCGTGTAGAAGAGGTTGATATGACGTCATCTTTCAAGATGGCGGCCAAAAATCATAAAAAATACAACTTTCGCAATCGGGGCATGATTATACTCGATTTGATATATCTCGAGAACAAGGATCCCAAAAAAATTTACTTTCAAGGTCATCTGACTTTAAGTGACCTCGAACATAGCAAAAAACAAGATTTTTACCATTTTCTCTTCAAAAAATCTTAATAATTCGAAGTTTTGTCAATCCAACTTCAAATTTACCTTAAATTATTAGGTATGTATTACAAATTCGATCCTTACTGTTTGAAGCTTCATGACCTGGAAAAATATCCGTAAAATTAAGATATTACAAAAATAACATACTAAAGGGCGCTATTCATCAACTATTAAAGCGAAGAGGACCAAATTTGGTAAGAAAGATAAGAAGGTCAAGTCCAACAACATTTTTGAAAAAAATTTGGTGACGCGTTTTAATATGGCGGCTATATATCAAAATTTTATCCAATTTCGTAAAAAGGCAAAAACGACAAAATGGTCATTAATTCTTGTTGACCTGTCGCCGCTTATTATGGCAAAAAGTGAAGTTGGTGAATGACCTTGATTGAGCTTGAAAATAACATGTACAATGAAAAACCAGCTTTTTGTGATGTTTTTCCAATTTACCACTACGCAAAAACTTTAAGCGCCGGAGCTGAAATTAACATTTTAGCTATAAAACAAACACTTCATTTTGAAACATTTTTTTTTATATGGCGTCCCAGATGTTTATGCTATACTCCAGTAAAAATGTCCTATATGCCTGTCGTTTTTATTAAGTTTCGGAACTGTGAATTTTTTGTTCTACTCACTTGTCTAGCCAACAGAGTCATTTAAATAACCTACAAGAGAGTTAGCAGAAGTTAGATATGTATTACTGGACCAGTTGTTTCAGATGAAATTTTTCAAAATGGTAGTCGAAAAAGCATAAAAAATTTTAATTATGCCAGTAGGACATGGCCACACTTGTTTATTAATATTCATTTTTACCGTGATATTGCATAAACATCTGGGACGCCATATCCAAAAAAATGGTAGGGAGGTTTAAAATAAAGTGTTTTTTTTTATGGGTAAGATGTTAATTTCATCTCCGCCGCCTAAAGTTTGTGCGTAGTGGTAAATTGGAAAAAAAAACATCACAAAAAGCTTGTTTTTTACTTGTACATGGTATTTTCAAAGTCAATCAAGGTCATGCACTTATACATCATGCATACTTAATAAAAATTTCCAAATTTTCAATGATAAATAATGATCGATGTTCATGTCATATCATAATTTCAATTCTCTTCAATACAACTTTTTTACATCGAGGTCATAGATACTGAAAAACCTATATGAAATTCTCTTTTTTTTTTGGATTTCTATTTAAACACATTTTTAGTTTAAGAAACTGTATTAGAGCATTTTTTTGTGTTTAGTCCAACCAAATTATAATGGAAAATAAAAAAATTAACAGCAGTTTGATGAATGGAAATGGTAAAGGGGCTTTAGTGAAGGGGCATGTGTAAGTGGGATTTTAAATGAAGGAGTTTTGTGACTATGTGGGATTGATAGCTCTTTAGTCACCGGGTTACCAGGTGTTTTGTTCGCATCCGTGTAGAAGAGGTTGATATGACGTCATCTTTCAAGATGGCGGCCAAAAATCATAAAAAATACAACTTTCGCAATCGGGGCATGATTATACTCGATTTGATATATATCGAGAACAAAGATCCCAAAAAAATTTACTTTCAAGGTCATATGACCTTAAATGACCTTGAACATAGCAAAAAACAAGATTTTTAACATTTTTTCTTCAAAAAATCTTAATAATTCGAAGTTTTGTCAATCCAACTTCAAATTTAACTTAAATTATTTATTAGGCATGTATTACAAATTCGATCCTTACTGTTTGAAGCTTCATGACCTGGAAAAATATCCGTAAAATTAAGATATTGCAAAAATAACATACTAAAGGGCGCTATTTATCAACTATTAAAGCGAAGAGGACCAAATTTGGTAAGAAAGATAAGAAGGTCAAGTCCAACAACATTTTTGAAAAAAATTTGGTGACGCGTTTTAATATGGCGGCTATATATCAAAATTTTATCCAATTTCGTAAAAAGGCAAAAACATTTTGTCGTTTTTTTTCGTAGTAAGCGGCGACAATTCAACAAGAATTGATGTCCACCTTGTCATTTTTGCATTTTTACGAAATGGGATAAAATAAAATGAGGTTATAGGTCGCCATTTTGATATATCAGCCGCCATATTGAAACGCATCATAGCTGAACCAATTTTTTTTTAACAATATTGTTGGACTTGCCCTTTTTTTCTTTTTTACCAAATTTGGTCTGCTTCGCTTTACTAGTTGATGAATAGCGCCCTTTAGTATGTTATTTTTGCAACGTGTTAAATTTACTGGGATATTTTTCAAGGTCATGAAGCATCAAACTGCATTAAACTCTAAGAATCGAATTTGGCATATATGCCCAATAGTAGCAACTAGGGGGCGGCCCAAGACCTGGCAAGTAGGCCCAATCGGTCCTTTTTTACCTTACCCCAGCCCAGCCCCCTAATCCACCACCTGTACCGCTTGTACGGTAGTGGGCTCTCCGGGCCTTCCTGTTCTCTTCACGAAGTCCAGTACTTTGGCCCACCTGAGAGCTCGCAGGTCCTCTGCATCCAGGTTCGTTTGTCCGAGTAACTGATGCCTCATCCTTAAGTATGCATCGCACTCCGCAACGAGGTGCCGGGATGTCTCCTCCGCCCTCCCGCAGGCACGGCAGATGGAGTCATTCCCGACCCCGATGCGAATCAGATGCTTTCTGAGTCGGTTGCGGCCGGCATGTATGCCTAATAGTTTGAGGTACATTTGGAGGTGGACTGACAAAACCTCGAATTATTAAGATTTTTTGAAGAGAAAATGGCAAAAATTTTGTTTTTTGCTATTTTCAAGGTCATTTAAGGTCGGATGACCTGGAAAGTAATTTTTTTGGAATTCACGTTTTCGAATTATATGTTGTATCTCTTATGATTTTTGGCTGTCTTATTGAAAGATGACGTCATGTCCACCCCTTCTACAAGGATGCGAACAAAACACTCGGTAACACTTGATTGTGTGACTAAAGAGCTATCAATCCCACATAGTCACAAAACGATATATATATATATATATATATATATATATTTTCGTGCATAATCAGTGACCTTCACTTATGTTTGTTTTGCCTCGTAGTGCCCTCATAAATATATTTTTTGTGCTGAAAACTGGTTCAAAATATGGCGTTGTTCTGGACAAAATTGGAGGTGTTTTATTGGTTAATGAACAACTTGGGATACTAAATAAGGTAAATTAATCTTTGTAAAAACGCTTACTTAGGGAAATTATATACGAACTTATTTCCAATTGCCACAAAACAATCCTTTCTGGGGGCTATAAATTTAAACCACCTGCCAGAGGTGGTCTAAAAAAACATCAACTTTATAACCTCAAATACAGATAATGAAGCTATTATGTGCCAAATTTTTGGCGTATTCACCATTTGCTATTTTTAAATCTGTCAAAAAAATTAGATTAGATTAGATTAGATAAAATGGCCTATTTTCTCCTAAAATAGGGTATATTTTGAGAAAAAAAAAGCAGTTTTTCAGTGGTCTTTTGCAATAACAATAAAAAAATAATCAATAATTTTGTGTAGTTTCTGTATGGGTAAGTGTTTTTTGAGAATCGGTTTTAAAATTTAGTACCCTCCACGGGTGTAAATATTTAGACCTGTGTGGGGTACTATTTTAGATCTTAGTAAATCTCACTGTAAGAGTCTATTAACAAAGACGCGCATAACAAAATTGCGCAGTAACAAATCAACTGGTACCGTTTAATATTTAATACCTATTTTAATGTTTCTCAATCAAATCAGCAGAACTCTCTTTAGATGGTGGTAGACCATTTATTTTGCAGCAGCCTGGGTTCATATGTTTGAGGAAACTAAAAATGTACTGGCAGTAACCAATGCAACAAATCGTCGGAGAACATTTTCGATAACTTTACCTTCTCTATTAATATGTTGTTAGGCACCTTCTTAAACCAGAGAAAAAATAGGTTGAACTTGTATGAGATACTATAATAGTCCAATTATTGCAAAATGTGTAATAAACTTTAAAAACAAAAGAAAATAACTGAAAAATCAGGGTTAGCCCTGGGCAAGGCCAGATACGAAAAATCTACTGCGCATATCTGACGCAGTCTAGTCGCGCCTAGAAGAGTTTTTGCCTCTACATTTTACCAAGATAATTATATTGGGAGAGTTATTATCGGTACGGCTATTTTTCGGACACTGTAAAGGCAAGGCTATTATAGTATCTCATAGTTATATGGGATACAGACATCAAGGAATGGACCTAGACTAGACTATATCAGCGAATGCCAGGCAAGCCAAAGTGTTAATCCAGGGCTTCAGCTTCAGCAAATCAAGAAAGGACTGGTTGCTGCACAGGAAACGCAAAGAGATAGGACTCCTGATAGGAGACCTTACTGAACACTGTGCACTTCAAGGGCACCTGACAAGGAAGGACCGGGACGAACACTCATTCCACTACCTTACAAGATGTCCGGAAGAGAAATCAGAGAACGGATTATCCAAAGTGCTTTCGTTTGATCGGGAGCTTATTGTATTCGGGAAAATTTCATATTATAATTATACATAGTCTTGGACAGATGGCTACAATCTTCCAGGCGGAACTCTTTGCCAAGCGGCCTTTAAGGCTCTTGAATCCTATAGGTGCTTATCGGGAACCATTAGGAGCTGCCAGGACAATACCCTTGGGCAAATAAATACTGTGTCGCTAGTATGGATTCAAATCAATTCAATTCTTTATTGGTGCTAAATATGCTTTCGCACAAATCAGTAATTTACAATAAATATGAGTGCTTATCACGTGTAGCTCTTATGAATTTTAAAAAATAAATAAAATTAAACCATATAAAACAACACTAAAATAGAACTGCTATAAATATAAAAGAAGGATAAATACACAAAATTAAGAAATAATAACATAGACAAAAAGCCAGGTAAGTGTTAAGAACTGTTTTAACTTACACAAAAGGTGAAAACACCAATAAAAATATGTGCTTAAAATAATTACATATAATTATACCTACAGAGCGAGGTAGAGGGTGGAAAAAATCAGCAGTTAAAAAATCCTCTGCATTATAATATGCTTGTTGAAGTAAAAACTGTTTAACTGCGCTTTTATACTGTTTGTACTCCAAGTCTCTTATTCTATCTGACAAAATGTTAGAAAAATTGCAGTAGTACGCAGTACCATTTCTAGTTTTGTCAGTTTGTGTTTCTTCTCCTGGTATTTATTAAATGACTATCCCTGTGGAAAGTAAAATTTGAAAGATTTTCCTTGATGTACAGCAGGCACAATAATATATACCAGCCAAAATTCTCACAGCGCTCCTCTGGAGTCTAAAAATTAATTCAGCATGTGGGGAATGAAAAATACTTTGATAGGTGCTTGATGTATAATAATTTGAGTTCCAAATAAAATGTCGCCCTGACAATAATCAGTAATGCCCTGGTACCAACGCAGGTGTGGCTACGGTCCTGTCTCAAACTGGATGGAAAATAAGTTCCACCAATACTGGAGAGAATTGCCAGGACTGGCACATTCCAAAAAGTTAACTTACAGAACCCTGCAAGAAGAGGGCCGGGAAACTCATTGAGCTCACCAGGTAGGAGATCCGGACAATGAATGGTTGATCTATATACCGGACACTGCAGGCTGAAAGTACTATTTCACAGAATGGGTCTAAGTGAGGACACCGAATGTAGGCTCTGTATGGAGGACGAGACGGCCACACATGTAGTGTGCGAGTGTCCGGCCATTGCACGTCAACGTCAACTTGTTTTCGGAAAACCATGAACAGATCGACGCGCTGGATTTAAAAGATGCGTGCGGCGGATGAAAGATCGAAAAACAAAAGGTCGAAAGAGAAAAAGATCGAAACTATTAAAGGTCGAAAATACAAAAGGTCGAAATAACAAAAGGTAGAAATTACAAAAAGTCGAATACCAAAAGGTCGAATACCAAAAGGTCGAAAATATAAAAGATCGAAATTACAAAAGGTCGAAATTACAAAAGATAGAAATTACAAAAGGTCGAATATCAAAAGGTCGAAATGACAAAAGGTCGAAATTACAAAAGGTCGAAAGTACAGAAGATCGAAAAAAATACAAAATACTAATAACCAAAATAACCAACACAACCCAACACAACCAACTCTACCTAACATAACCAACACAACATAACCCAACCCAAAATAACCAACCAAACCCAACACACATACAAAACATACAAAAAACCTGTAAAAAACTTTCCAGGCAGATTTATTAACATACCTGGATCTCAGAAAGAGTCAAACTCATATTCTAAGCAAGAAAATCGTTTTATTATTATTATATTATAAGAAATGAAGAGAGCGATATAACGTATCAGAACCTCGCCCTTTTTTAGTTTCGATCTTTTGAGATTCGACCTTTTGTTATTTTGATCTTTTGTTATTTCGACCTTTTGTAGTTTCGAAATTCTGTAATGTCGTTTCTAATTGATTCAAAATAAAAATAAGATTTTTTAACGTGACATTTTCCGGAAAACATATCTATAACGTCACATTCATGTAACCTTGAGTCGACCAATCAAAACGTGAAACGCAAAGTGGGTTTTAGTCTCTTGTGTTATATTATAATCACGTGACCTAAAATAATTTGCTGTACTAAGAAAATACATTAAAAATTGTAAAATATTGTCAGTTATTAATTCCTTTCAATATCAGTATAATAGTCTCCTGTAGCAGTGACTTTTTGCTGTTGACAGTAGGGAATTTACTCCTACAAGGTTTTTACTTAGGTGAGGTGAGGCCATTTTTGTTGTTTATTTGTTTTGTTTTCATTACATAACGAGAGAAACAAGTGACATATTTCACACGAGCGTGAAATGTTGTGAATGAGGCGCTAGCCGAGTGAAACAACACGCTTGTGTAAGAAAGTTACTTTCTATTTCCTATTTCCGATGCTTCTACAAATCATAGCCTACTAGATACCTACATTGTTTGGATGGTTTGCTTGTGAGATATAAAACTTTCTGAGGCGTTATAGAGTGCAGATTTGGTTACTTTCGTGTGTGGTCGTAGGAAAATAACTATTTCCAATCGTAATCGCATCTCGATACGATATAGATACAAAAGCGAACACGACTGGAATCTAGGAGCCAGTGTCCGTTACGGTGGTTGTATCACTGTTTGCCTGGATGATGACGTGGTCGCAGTAGACCAAATCACCAGATCTAACGTAGGACCCACCCACAATTTTTAAATGCCGATTAATCACTAGCGGTGACATTACTACTCGTTGCCTCCTTTGATTGACCTACGGTTTGGCTGGCACTTAGATCAGCTTCTACAGCATCCAAAACGCAGTGAGAATAGATTTTGTGGAACTGATTTCTGTATGTCTTATTTTAAAGAGCAAATAGGGACTATACAAAAATACGATTTTTGTTATTATATATTTATTATATGATAAAAGTCAGTATAAGTACTTTAAAACTAGACCTGCGGTTTTTCTTATCCAAAAATCTCTTGAATCATTGTGTTTATTTTTCGTCAAGTGATCTAATTGCAGGATATGTTTACTAGCTAGCAACTTATCTGATATTAGAGGTATAAACACTTGATCAAATTTCCTTCAAATTCAAAATGTCATTGTACCACTAAGTACGTTGGTATATCTTGCTCGACACTTTTTTTTTGTAAAAGTAAACAAAATTTTTATTTTCTTTTGTTTTTTGACTAAGCAAACATTTTATATTCTATGAATATATTTTAATTGTTTATTCTTTCTTCCATTGAACTTTCTGCACTACGTTTAAGTAGTAGTAGAAGTAGAAGAGGGAGCCCTCGGTCCGGCGACTAGGGTCTACGCGAGCCCTTTTCGCCAGCCCTCAGAGCACCCCCCGTACACTTCCACTGTCCAACGGTCAAATATTCCTGTCCTTTGGATGATTGGTGATTATGATTCATTTGTGAGTGTGCCAGTCTGGCACTGTCTACTCCGACCACTAGCTGATCTATTGTGGCTCACTTTTGAGATTGTTTGTTCCTACAGAATATTCAGCCTCTTAAAGAGGCTCGCAACTTGCTTTGGTGAAGCATCTTTTGGGCGGCGAACACAAGATTGAAAAGCAAAAGGTCGAAAGATAAAAAGGACGAAAAATCAAAAAGGTAGAAAATACCAAAGTTCGAAATTACATAAGATCGAAAATACAAAAGATCGAAATTACAAAAGATCGAATGCAAAAAGGTCGATATTGCAGAAGGTCGAAACTACAAAATGTCGAAAATACAAAAGATCGAAATAACAAAAGATCGAATATCCAAAGGTCGAAAATACAAAAGATCGAAATTACAAAAGATCGAAATTACAAAAGTATCATATAGAAACGATCATTTTTTTGCCATATATTTAATTGTATTTTTAAATAGCACGTTCTGATGACTACTTTGAGGTGGTTCTGTGTTGTACTAATTGAGCTTATAGGTAGAAACTTTATTGTAATTCTAATTAATTTTTAATAGCAGAGGACCTCAAATGCTATTTAAAAATACAACAAGATAGGAACAATGTTTCTCAAAGTCGTATCTGACAACATATTTTTTACTAGCAGCTTAGGTATTCAATAGAGAACATCATAACATAACTTAAATAACACAACACATTATGGGGGTGATTTTTCAGAAGTAGGCAAAACGTTAATTCCCCTAGATTTTAAGTACATAAAACAAAGTAATAAAAGATTTTATTAGTGAATATAATAAACAAGTTTGTCTATTTTTATAGTATACTTTTTTTGAGCAAATATACCCGAAAAATCATCTCCATGAACTGTCACTCCACATGGTTTTCGAAATAAAATGTAATTTTACAATAACAAATAAAGAGGATATATTTTTTCTCGTGTGATAACTTAAATATGGATTTATCATATTATAGCATATTTCAATTTTTTATCATAACTTTAAAATATTAAATTAAAGAAGTGTCAGTTGGGGTACCATCATATCCATGGACCTACCTGGTTTTACCTATAAAAATCTAATTTAAACATATAACAAGATTTTGTGTAGAAAAAAAGAGGGAATTTCATGTGCGTATTTTTTTACAACGTCATCACCGTCATCATCAGTTATTTTAGGGCATATTTTTTTATTTTTGATCTTTGTTAAGGTGTTTTAAGTTTTAGAACTATTAAAAACCTACTTTTTTTAATATTTTAGGTAAAAATCCAGAAAATGTTATAATTTGTCATTACCATGGGCATCATCTTCATGGACACAACATCTAAATTTTGATAAAAATTACAGTTTAATAAATTAAAAATTAGCCTTTATAAAAATTGTACAATGACTAAAAGCGTGAGCTAAATTCTATAAAAAAAAAATAAATTATTTCAGCAAATTTTGTGGACATAACGTCATTACCATGGACTTAGTTTTTCTTTTGTATTTTTTTAAAAAATTAGTAAATTCATTTTGAAATATTATAATAACAAATATGTTGCTTGATATAATGAAGTATTTTGATAAAAAAACTAATATTTAAGTCTCTCCATGGATAGATATCATTACCGTAGACCTAAATTCCCTTTTTCTTAATAAAAAGTTTAAAAAATCAAAACGATCTCGGCTCGTCCTTGATTTTTGTTTATAGTAAAAAATATGTACGAGACATTAAACATAATTTTTATTTTGTCCCAATATCTTGCCTACTTTTGTATGATGGTAATTTAAGGCTTAAAATATTTTAGGATATTTTAAGGGGTAACGTTTTTGTTTAATTAATTTTCACTATGTTTTTCACATTTTTATGACATTGATTTTCACTGTTTTGTAAACGTTCAAAAAAAGTACTGTCAAGGAACATTTTTTCTCTGTTAAAATGAAAAATATTTAAGGTTGTTGAGGAGAGACAGCAGGCTATAAAAAAGTATTTTAGAGAAAGATCCAAATAATTTAAGGCAATTGTTTAATAAAAATTTATGTTTTGTCATCTGTCTGTAATCTTTAGTGGTGTCATGCATATGATTTCTATTTTGCCATTTTTATCCAAAAAACAGCAAAAATTGTAATTGTTCAAAGCGTAAAGACATAAGATGGTATTAATTTCTTTCAATCAAAGTTATTTACAGTGTTTAAATTTACCGCAAAGTGTCCTACTATAAGTGTATCACATCTAAAAATAATTTAACCGGTATTTAACTAAATTATTTTGAGGTTCATCGTGGCTGGCCAATACAGGCATTTTAAACAAGGACCCCGAAGGAGTTACAAAATTAACGAGAAAAAACGACTTCTTCTCTTCAGTGGACTCGCGCCAGAAAAAATGACTCCGAGAAGACGAAAACACAAAAGCCCTAACCTCATAAATATATCGGGTGTCCCAAGGTGAGTAACCTATTAGAATATTTTGGAAACTATATCTTCATGAAATACTTTCATATATGCATTATTGCCATTTCAAGGAAAACTTGGCAACAACTTTCTTATTTTACATTGAACACCCTGTATATTTTTGCATTTTTGAATTCTACAAAATATTTTAGGTACATTTTATCTACCTATGTTCAACTGTTTTTAAAATATTGACAAGTGAAAATTTTTTAACTTTGACAGCCCGTAACATCGAAACGGTTAAGGATAGAGCAAAACGGTTTTTACATTCCCATCTTGTGGTGCATGTGCATGCTAACCTTGTGCTATTTTAACCCTGGGTTTAGATATAAAACGATAGCTTGTGGAAAACCAAGATAGGAATGTAAAAACCGTTTTGCTCTATCCTTAACCGTTTCGATGTTACGGGCTGTCAAAGTAAAAAAATGTCAATTTTCACTTGTTAATATTTTAAAAACAGTTGAACATAGGTATAGGGCATTATACAAAATGTACCTAAAATATTTTGTAGAATCCAACAATGCGAAAATATACAGAGTGTTCATTTAAAAATAAGACAGTTGTTGCCAAGTTTTCCTGCAAATGGCAACACTGCAAATATGAGAGTATTTCGTAAAGATAGTTTACATGGACTTACGATAGAATAGAAAGTTTGAAAAGTTTCCATTGTATAGTGTCCAAAATATTCCAATAGGTTACTCACCTTGGGACACCCAGTATAACCTTGAGTCGACCAATGAAAACGTGGAACGCAAAGTCTAATAAAACAACTGAATTCATCAAGACACACGTGACCTGCCATTTGTCATCAACGATGGTTCTTAAAGAAGAAGAAGGATCTTGGTATTTTTTTTATTTTTCTTTCCTATTCCCAGACGTGCCCCTACTAGGGCCTTTATTCTTGAAGTGCCGGGAGGAGAACTTGCTAGGGAAGTGGGCACAAAAAAGTGAGATGGAGGTATGCCAACGGATAAAGATGTGAAGAGGAAAAGGATACTCCCGCGGGAGCATTCCCGTCCCACACTTTCAATAATACAGATCCAGGAACTTTGGAATATCCTGATAGATCTAACAAAACTCTGCTTGACTCAAAAATTTTGCAGTATAAAAAGTGAAGTTAAGATTCTCTTTTATTTTTCTTGCTGATATTTTATGAACCGTTTTGAGAATTATGCAAAAACAACTCCCCAGTATTTCCCTACAGTTAGGGTTTGGTTTAGATATGTACACTCCTTTCCAGATAAAACTGGTACAGCAGAAGGTAGCTGCAAATACGATTTTTTATATTTTTCTATGTGTAACACTGACTTTTTGACTTTGTCACTTTAGATTATAGTTTTGGCATATATAAACTTTTTATAAGGAGACGGCTTGTTTATTTTTTACTAATTCAAAATATAAAATGTTTTATTAACTAAACAAAAGCTACACAGTAATTGGTCTCTTCGACTAGCTGATTATGAAAGAAGCAAGTCTACGATAGTAAACATAATAAACCGATTTCAAGAAGAAGGAACTGTTCCTCGAAAGGAAGGCACCAGTTTGACGAAAGTTACTGGCCCAAAACAATTAAAAGGATAGATAAAGTTAACGAAATAAACTCGAAAATAAACAAAATTTAAAAAAAAATAATAAAATTAAAAACATATAAAAAAATACTTATTTTTAATAGCTCGGCACCGTTTGCTGCAATGATGTTTTGAGGTGTTCTGGGCATCGAATTGGCTAAATTTTCAAATAAGTTTGAATTTTCAGCAATAACTTCCCTATATGCCCTTACGATGAGTTCCATTAGATGTTCTGAATTCCTGGGAATGATATTAAAACTTGCTAATTTTTTTGCGATAAGTCCTCAAACGTTCTCTATTGGATTCTCATCAAGGGTTCTTGCAGGCCAAGGCAAAACTTCGATATTATTACATTACAGCATATTAACGTAAACTGCGGCTGTAAATCGCCCATTAATTCTAAATAGATCGCCATGTCCTCTAGCCGATATCCATCTCGAAACATTTACCGAAAATATTTTCGACCGGTCTTCGTTTCCAGCAATATATGGTTCTTCGTATCGGGTTCTAGGCGGTCGATAAACTCATCTGTGAAAACCACCTGCTGCCACAATTCTTCGTCCCTTATTTTACTTCTTTTCCTTACTTAGCTTAATTTTTTTTTCCGCAATGCGACATCTTAGCCTCGAACGTTTAATCCTCCTGCCTAATGTTGTTGAATCAATTTTTACTTATTTCGCTTTGGCAAACGGATGATTTTCCAGAAAATTGATTGCTTCTTGGTCTTCTTCTGGGCTAGTAACTTTCGTCAAACCGGTGCCTTCCTTTTGGTGGATAGTTCCCTCCTCCCTCTCCCTTATAGGGTGAGATTAAAGTGAACTTAATCCAGTGTGTTTTCTTTTAAAGATATAGACGATACCAACATTTTAGTTATTTTTGTGTTTTTCTTGCTGCTAGAAGCTAGAAGGGCAACAAGAATGGCTTGTCAAGCCATAGGCTGCTATTCAAGCAAGCGGAAAGATGCAAATACTGGTGTAACATTTCACATGTAAGTCTAATGTAAACCATTAAGCTTGATTTATAGCCATATAGCTGTTGCTGTTTGTGCTCGCCATTTGACATTAGTTTTTGTATATTTTTGATTCTGCCTAGCTGTTTTAGTGTGCTTTGAACATTTAAAATTATTTAATTAGGCAGTTTCAGTGATGCTAAGCACAGACAAATTAACTACATAATAATTTGAAAAACATTGTAAAAAAGTCGAGAAATGATTGAAGGCTTAATTGGTTTCCAAAATAAAACATGTTTCACATGACCTAATGTTCTTTTGTTTGCCTTGTGACATTAATTGAAAGTATTAAGGCGGATTCAGAGTGCCTTAAGGTAAGCTGTAAGGAAAATAAACTATATATAGCAAACACATGCTGCTGTTCATAGTATACTTTGAGCTGCAAGTGGTAAGCATACTATTAACAGCATACATTTGCCCTAGTTTATTTTCTTTATCTCTTACTGCATATGTCATACTGCATACCTCATACCAATTACCTTATTGCACTCTAAATTCCCCTTAAAGTACATATGTAATTGCGAAGAAGGAGTTATTTCTGAGATGTGCCAATTGCAAACAGAAAAGATAGAAAAGTCACCTTAAACAGGAAGGGCAGACAGCAACTGCAAGTACTTATAAATCATATTAAAAATAGAGTGTTAATGAAGTGCTAATTTAAAAATTTGGTGCTTCTTTTAAACAAAAATAAGAGCATGTTCTTGTAGCTTCAGATAAACTGTAGTTCATAATCTGATCAAGAATTTGCTTTCCTGTGCTATGCTTGTATCATGGCCACTATTTTTTAAGTCTATGGTTTTTATTTACAAAATGTTAAATAATCTTGTGCCTGCATATTTTAATGACTTGATTACTTTTAATTTTAATATTCATAACTAGCAAACAAGAGCATGAAATAACCATTATATACAACAATCAAATCAAATACTTACTGTTCAAGTGAGTAATTCTCTATTTGTAAAATTTAAAAAAAAAAAGTTTATCTATTAAATCTAAAAAATTGACAAATTATATCAATAACATGTAAGACACTAATTTTTGGTCTTAACAGTTAAAAGTCATATGTGGCTTTAAATATTTTGATAACTGAATATTTGCTGCTTAGCTATGAATTTATAAATTTATATGTGTAAGTTTATTTTATTTTATGTGGATTTTCTTTTTATTTTGTGTTTAGTTTTCTTTCTCTTGACTTATTATTATTTATCTATCTCCCCATATATTAGGATATCCAACTTGAAAATAAATTTTGGTTATTATTATTTAGTGCTCCATTATCTTGCTCTATTTAAAACTTCTTTAAAAAAACAGAATATATTCCAAGTGTCCCAAAGTGAGTGACATATTAGAATATTTTGAACACTAATTGAACCTTGAATTGAACAAATAAATTTAAACTTTGTACAATTTTTGAAATATTTTCACACACACAAGTTTCAATATTTTAAATAGAACACCCCAGTATATCTTTGGTGTCAAAAGACTTTTTAAAACCTTTAAAGTTATACATTACAGTTTTTAAGTTACTGGATGTCAAAAATACTGAAATTAAATAACAAAAACTAAAGAAGATGATTAAATTCATCTCATATTCTTAACAATATTTCTATAAAGAATATTAGAAAAGTTATTGAGTGATGTTTTATGGTATGAGGTCACCTTGGAGGTCACTTATCTAAGAATAAAATATCTAGGATTTCAAATTGACAACACTTTATGTTTTGTTTTCAAAGAAAAAAATTAGAAAAAAGTTTTTGTTTGCAGGTCAGCAAAAAATCGAAACTTTATTTGCTTGCATAACTTTATTTAAAGCACTAGTTCAACCACATTTTGATTATTGTTCCACCATTTTATATTTAATTTCTAAAAAGCAAATTGGCTTTTTAGAGGTTTTATTTAACAGGGGAATGAGATTAGTGCTTAAATATGGTTTAAAGTATGACTCTATTTTTTTACTATGGTTTTTATTTACAAACTAAAAAACGACCCAGAATCCTTTAGTGAGTTTTTAACATAATTATAAAAATAAATAAAACAAAATTTAGCTCTACCATGATGTCACTATTTTACTTAAGATATACAAAATGTCACTAATTTTAAGAAACTTCAAAAAAAAATATATACTTAGTTTCTATAGTTAGCTTACTAAGTTAAAAATATCTATGAATATATGGGTGTGTGTGTAAGTATATATGTGAATGTCTGTAGTAAATGTGTAAAAGTATGTACAAGTTGTGTTATTTTATTTTGTTACTATATTTTAGCAACAATCTATTAGGATTTCCTATTTGATTGAATTAAATTTAACAAAATAATTATGGATTACATCAAACGACGTTTTTTGACTTAATGAGTTTGCACACCAAGCCAATGATTTATACAAATTTTGTCTTTATTTGTAGATTTCCTAAAGAAGATCCAAGGCGTAGATTGTGGTTGCAACTGAGTCCTTCATACCTCTCAGCGAAATTTCTAAAGACATAGTTGCCTACATGTCTGGGTATGTTTTGAAAATGATTAACAACAGAAATTTGTGCGGCCACTGTTTAGAAGGAATACACTCTGAATTTATAGATGAAGAACATCAAAACTTTAAGTTTATACATAGAAGAAATAGATGTTTGTACTTGACAATTATGCTTTTGGGGCTGTATAGTAGAAATTTTGATTTTTAGACCATCACACTCATAAAATTTGAACTTTTTTATTTTCTTCAAAGATATAATTTTTCAGTAACAAAGACCTGTCCACAAGTGGGGGTGTGTCTATTTTAAGGTGTAATCGAAGCTTGACATAAAAAGTGTTGGTCTGCCTGATGTATATATATATATACTTGCATCAATAAACCCATTAAATTTTAGATAGGTTGGCTAAAGGAGAGGGCGAGTTGGAATATCATTGGGTACTTTTAATTGAGGGCAACTTACAAGATGTGGTTATTAAAGCAATGTTCTACACTACATTTTTGACTAAACATTTAGTCAACAATACATGATTATTAAGACAAGCAATTGGTTAAATTTTAACTAATTTTGTATTATTTTAGGAGGATTGCAGCGTCCTTCACAGGCCGTCATAAAAATATGTTCAGAAGTTAAAAAAGTTATAAGAAAACTGATGGCAATAACTGAAAATAAAATTCCTGCAGAATCTGGGTTTCAGAAGATATTTGTGTTGAGCATTAGCCAGAAGTTTTACCCTGAAGGAAATCATCTATTTCAAAAATTAGAAGACCATTTTCTGGAAACACACCCCTTTGAGGAAAATCATTGTTTCATTCTTATAAAAAATATCAGGAGGAAACTCACAAAACTTATTTTATTTAGCCATCAATAAATATTTACAAAAACTAAATATGTAGAGGGTTTCTATGTCTGTGGTGTGCTTATACCGTGTGTTGTGTTTGCCCTTGCAACATAGGATTCCTAATTAAACTTTTGTCCTGGTATCTTTTTCGAATCTGACAATGACTGACACTGAAAGTTTAAACAAAATGTAAAAATCTCTTAGCGACATTTTCCATATTTGCTAGTATTTTGATTGATGTAAATGTTATAGTGTGAATAATAATTGGAAATTATGTATTGAAAATGCCTATGTTGTGGAAGTAAATGCAACAGACAGTATGTTATTAATATTGAGTATCAAGCATCCGGATTTTGATGTATATGTATGTATAATATATCTTGTATGTATTTAATGTTAAATAATAAAAAATATTTTTTTTATATACCTATATATATGCCGATTGTTTTTTTTAGGGTGGTTACCTATAGCTTTATATTCTGGAACCCTATCAAATTTTACTCTTCAACCAAAGTTTAATACAGTGGAACCGCTAATACCTAAGTTTTGGAATAAATTATAATTTCTTAAATTAAAACGCATTTTTTTAAAAGAAATTCTGTAAAAACAATATAGCAAATATTTTTATGCTGGGTGGGCAAAGTTACTCCCCAATGGGAAAGTTAAAGGAACGATAAAAGTAAACTTTTATTGGGAACCACTCCTCGGACCACTCAAAAAAGAAGAGGAATTTAAAGAGGTTTTACTGTATTAACTATTTGAGCAAAGAATTTTCAATTCGAATGTAAAAGAAAGAAAAAATCTGATTTGCTTTATTTTCTGTTGTGGTTAAATTAAAAAAATGCTTGTCCTACCAAGAGCTCAAGCATGCATAGGGGAGATAAGTTGGCACTTTACATACCTAGGTATATCTAAAGGCAGATTCAGAGTTTATTAAGGTAAGCGCTAAGGCACAAGGTACTGTAGCATATGCATGCTGCTGTTTATAGTATGCTGTAAGTATAAGTGGTAAGTATACTATAAGCAGCAGCATGCATTTGATATAGTTTATTTTCCTTGCATCTTACCGCTTACCTTATGGAACTCTGAATCCGTTTTTAGGCTTCCCCGTTTTTATTCTCCCTATGTAAGAAAGGAAGAAGCCTGAACAACAATATTTTTTACTCACACCCGAGGGCCAACAATTTTTTTCTCACTTCCGCACATATTTACGGATTCCTATAAAGTTACCCTTATACCCTGTTTAATATCCTAATTTTCAAAGTTCTTATTTTTATCAATATTTCCAGCAATTTTCTCCATCCAAAAAAAATCATAAGTGTTTTAATTACAAGCCTATTTAATCCAAAAATAAAAAAAAAATGTTTTTAATAAATTTTCTACCAAATGTAAACAACAACGATTCATTTACAATTTTAAAACGAATTCAAAATATTTCAATGAACATTTTGGGTGGTATGTTGATTAAATCTGCCAAACCTTACATTTTTTTTTAATTACTTGACTATACCATAACAATTTTATTTTTAAATTTCAGTAAATTTGCGCGAAATGTCATGATTTCCTTGTTTAAATTTGATTTAAACTTGAAATGCAAACGGCACCACAATGACAAATTCAGTCAACCAATTTCTTAACTCTGCTGTGGTCTAATATGGCCGCGCTCACGATTGGCCCGTTCGCGCAGGTTGCCGCCCCTTCTCAGTCTGGTTTATAATTCAATGAGAGTAACCGACCGTATGGCTTTATCAAATTCGCAAAGATTCGGCGGCATTTTTTTAAATTTGGATGACACTGATATGCAAAACATGATGATCGCATGATGTTATCAGGAATCTGTGACACTGTCACCTATAGGAAGACAATGCCGTACTATAAAAAATTTACAAATTAAATAGGCTGCTAACGTCTGCTGTACCAGTTTTATGTGGAGAGAGTGTAGATGATGTGGTCAATATTTTTGATAGTAATAAGACACACCTTTTGGAAGAAGATTTACTGGTTTATTTTCATCTGTAAAACTCCTGTTTTTGGATACACTATAAATACATTTTAGAAAGAAACTAACTCGGTTTGCATGTTTTTGCTACATAGATTATTGTCTTTTCTCTTAAACGCGCAGAGTGCGGATAAAAAATGAAAAAAAACCTTTAAGAAAGTGGCTCGAATTTGGTTAGACATACAGAAAGATGAAAGGAGCTATAAATTTAAGATTGGTAAAACCTGATCGCCGAAAAATAATTTCCGTTACATTTGTTCCCATTTTAACACAAGGTTTCATAGAGTATTTGATGACTTATTTCTGCGAATGATCTATCAAAGTGTGTACGTCTCAAAATTAAAAGAAATCTTAGAAAAGCCTAAGGATAAGCCAGGAATTTACGAAATAAGTTGTAATGATTGTGATATCAAGTATGTTAAGTCAGAAAGAAAGAAACTCTGAAACTGTTAAAATTTGTAAGTAGCAGTAGAAAATTAGCTGCATGTGAAAGCTTAGAAATTGCCAAGACTCATAAAACTTAAATAGGAATATAAATGGGGCAGTGTCAAATTTCCAACCGTACCCTACTTCTTAGTGTTAAACAAATAGTTAGATAACTTCGTAATTTTTTTACATATACGTTGGAGTGTTAATTTAGTTTTAGCCTTCTCCTGAAGATTCTAATTTAGTTGGTCAAACACGCGCATAGGGAATTAAGTTTTGGGAAAGTGGTAAAACGTTTTTAAATTAATCATTCACACAAAAGGTTCTTAATTGTCACCTCAATGATACAAACTCATGCACAAATTGCGACTTAATGCCCTTAATTTAAGGAAATAAAATTAATTTCGCAATATTCACGGAACAGTCTTCATCGAATTCTTCAAATTTTATATGTTTCTAATGCTTGTGTGCAAGGGTTCGGCTTGACAAGTAAGCCGAGCTTAAGCTTTAGTTTTGGTTTGCAAGGGTGTGGAATATCATGTAAGTGGCACTTAAGGTGTAGTTAAGATAAGCCTTAGAATTACTTCGGTTTAAGCGCATTTTGAGGTTATGTGAGGTACTTTTTGGTTATGTTTTTAAACAAAAGCCACTAATTTTAGGAGTTTATAAAATTGTTCCGTGTTAGTGTTAGTTAATGGAATACCAAGAAGGATTTTTCAAGGAATGGATTATTTCAATACTTTTGATGAAGTTATAAAATGTTTAGAATGTCCAAACAAAATAATGTTTTTTAAGCTTTCCCCAACAACAAATTTTTTTGATAAGCAAATAATTCAACTTTTTTTTCGCAAATTCGTTGTAAAAAACTCATAAAGGGGTTGGGTTGGTCTGGTGGTGTAATAATAAATAGACAGGTTTTATAGTCGATCAATTATAGTAGTTTTATTTGTCTTTTCCCCCATATAATCATAGATCATCAATAAAATTTGTTTTTTTTTAAACAACCTCAAACTTTACGTTATTTTTTAATAGCTGACAGGTAATAACCACACAAAAACCCCAAAATAATGCAAATAACTGTCACGTTGCCAATAATTTCCTTACTTTTTCCAAGTGAAATTCGGAACTTTTGCAAACCACCTGAACAAGTGGAGGAGGTAGAGGGAAGTGGTGCACACGGGCATATAAAAGAAGACTTATGTCGCTTCTGCCAGAAAGAGGAGGAAACCTCTAAACACGTCCTTGCAAAAGCAAGAGCAAGGGCTGTACTGGGAGACCTAAAATTCCCTTTGACAGAAAGCTGCATTCGAAGGTCATGGCAAAACTTTTAAGCATCATCAAAAAGACGGTCTGTAACCACAAAACAAGGGATAAAAGGAGAAACACAATAAATCTGCAAAGGACGAATCTAGACCGCAGCTGGTTTGCTTATCGTATTCCATGGTGTATTCCTTTTACTTAAATAGATTTTCCACCTTCGCTAGGTGCAGTTTATTTGAAAAGTTTTGGGGAAACCTTGCTCCTCCTCTTGGATAGTTTACTCTTTCAAAAGATGGTCAGACTGCAAGGGGACTGATTCTTAAATTAGCTGTCAAGTGATTGATATCCCACTCGATATCTAAGAATTAAGACCCTAAGCGGATGATTCTTAAACTACAATCTTGTTAAATGTCACATGATCGTCTGACTTAAACTTACTTTGATTTGCATTAGCTGTCAAATAATCAATCCCTCTCTTGATATTCAGGAATTAGGCTCCAGAAGGTATGATGTGAAAGACATGAATGGTGTATTTCCATCCTGTGCATGTATTTTTTTAGTGCGCAATGACCGATAAAGAGTTTCCATACTATTCTAATCTATAATTTCTCATAAGTTTTTAGGCTTTGAATAGGCTATTAATAAATAAATAGTATATTACATAACGAGAGAAGAAAGTGACATATGTTACACGAGCGTGAATGCTGTGAACAAGGCGCTAGCCGAGTGAAACAACACGCGAGTATATGAAAGTTACTTTCTATCGAGTTGTCTACTCTATTTTTCCTACGACCATTTTGGGATTTAATTCGTATTTTTTATTATTATTAAATTTTTTTCATTGTCATCTCAAGAGAAGAAAGTATTTTCTTCTCTAGGGACGAAAATGGTTTCGGTCTATTTCCGACGCCTCTACAAATCATAGCCTACTAGATTCATTTTCGTCGAAATATAAAACTTTCTGAGGCGTTATAGAGTGCAGATTTGGTTACTTTCGTGTGTGGTCGTAGGAAAAATTATATTGATTGATCGACTCATGTGTTGAAAGTCCCATAATTAACTTACGGCAAGTAAGAAGTACAATGAAAATTTCACACCAGAGACATTTTCTCGCGTTGAAATTGTTTAAAATGTTTTTAAAAAGTTTGAAACATTTGTTTTCTCGCGTTGCAATGGTGACGTCACATCTAAACGGGTTAAAAATATTTTGAAACGGAATCCACTCTAGTTTTAAAACCGACGCGTGCGTAGAAGATACGTCAAAATTCTACATTTTTGTTTTAACCTAAGATTTTTTTTTGTTTTTGCGTGAAAATGGATGAACAAAACGTTATATTTAAAAAGTTCGTGGAACGTGAAGGTGAAGTCATCAAAAATCATAAAAATGAAGTCCTGTGTGAGATGCAGGATTTTGAAGGTAAGTTTGACCTGACCCAGTAGTTGATCCATTTTAATTTTAAACACCAAAAAAATAAATAGAAAAACAAAAGAGTGAGGTTACACAAAACTACGTCAGCGTTTTGAACTACTCATTTTTTCTCGGTTCTAAATGATGATGTCACATCTAAATAGTTTCAAAATAATTTCAACGCGAGAAAACGCCTCAGTACTTTTTAACCTATCAAAAAGGGTTTTTTTGACACGTCACCATGGCAACACATGTCTTTTTTTTTTCGCTTGGGAGGTAACCAACAGCGAATTAAAGTGGACATTTTTTGACGTAATAACATAATATTTTTGTTTTACTTAAAGTTAGTTTTAATTTATTTATTTAAATAATGTCTGTACAGGATGTTTGTTTATAACTGGAACACTCTTTTTTATTATTGAAAATAAAGGTAGGTCCAAGTTCAAAAATTTCTTGGCAAATTACAACGAACTCAAGCGCTATAACAACTTTTTTTTGTTGCCCTTGGTATACAGTGTGTGGCAATAAAGACAATTTTTTTAAAATAGAATACCCTGTATATTTTTGCATTTTTGATTTTTTTTTTAAATTAGCTTTACAAAAATAACAAACACTACTTCAATATCTTTTGTAGTTCCTGAGATATTTGTGTTTAAGTTTTCATAATTGTCAAAATGAAAATATATTGGAAGTGACCAACTGATCAAGCTGTATGTATTTCTTTATTTTAACAATATAAACTTAAAAATGTAGAGGCCTTGAAAAAAAACGGTTGAAGACAATGATCAGATGGTCGTTTCTAATGTATTTTATTAAAATTTTAAACGCCAATATCTACTACAACTAAACTACAAATGATATTTCAATAGGGTTTGGTATTTTTGTAAAGCTAATTTTTTAAATTAGCTTTATTGGCCCACCCTGTATACCAAGGGGATTAAAAAAAAGTTGTTATAGCGCTTAAGTTTGTTGCAATTTGCCAATAAATTTTTGAATTCAAGTCTACCCTTTATTTTCATTAATAAAAAAGATACTGAGTGTTCCAGTTATAAACAAACACCCTGTACACTGCGCAAAAGCCTAGTTGAACAAAATTAAGTCCTTATATTTCATAAACTTATATTTTAATATAATTTACTTACATAAATCTGCTTCCTCGTTTCTTCTTAGGGTGAGTTCGGGATGACACCTCGTGCGCCCCGAGGATCACTTTTGCGTTCGTTTTGACGCTCGGGGCGAGCCATTTTCTGTTCGAGATAACAGAGAGCTCGCGCTCGAAGCGTGCCCTGTGTGACCCGAGCGCATTGTTTTTTTAAAGGCAACTAAAATTTTTGTTAATTTTGTAGTTTTTGCAAAGTGCGTGGTCGGATCTGGTAAAACTGCGAATAAAATCGATAGGCTGGACTTGTCACTTGTGAAATATAAGATTTTTGCTGTTTTCCAAAGTTTATAACCCCAGATTTATAAACTCGACGGTTAACTGTTCGACGCGGTGGTGCATCTGTGTTCTTTCCTCTTTTACTAATAGAAAAAGGGACGGATATGTACCAACATCGAACAGGCTCATTTTCTTCCTCTTCCTCACTGCTGCAGAAAAACATATCCACAGCAAAATGCAAAACAAGTTTGCTAGCATTCATTTTCGATTCAATGCTTCTGCAGTTGCAAGTTTTCAAAAAAAAAAAATAAAAAATATAAAACAGAAAATTATTGTAGGTTATGATTCTCGAATCTGTAGCGTTCGAGATGATCAGCAAATCTCTGTGCGCCCTGCTTATGACGTCATTAGTCCCCGCCCGTTCTACCGAGAGTTATCTAGAACTCACCCTTAAAGGCGAAAAAGTTTTTTCTACCACTTTTAGTAACTCAAAGTTTATGTACAATTAAAGAATATGCTATGTTAAGTCTTAAAATGTTATTTCTTTGTTGTTGTTGCGTCACAGAACTTTTAGGTTAAGTTAATGTATTCCAGTAGTATAAGTTAAGTTAATGTAAAATAATTTAGAAAATAATGAGGAAATTTTGGAAAATAATAAATTTTGGTTAATAATACAATTTTTTAAAAATTAACGACCATACACGTAAAGAAGTCCTTCCAAATCTTTTCCTACTACAGACTCAAAGGACAAATTGATATTAGTGTAACCAACGCCACCAGATTGAAGCGATGCAATTGTCCCTTGCATGCCAATGATCTCCACACAGTAGATATATTTGGAACCAATTCTGCTAATCTAAAAAAATTGTAAATTTTAAACAATTGACACTAGAAAGCATAACCATTCGTTCAGAAATATCTTTATATAGCTCATTCCATTGTAAAATCCAGTTCCCCCTGTTTCCAGTGTCGCACTGACACTGGCTCGGTGCTGTAAA
This sequence comes from Oxystoma pomonae, assembly GCA_963921995.1. Classification (NCBI taxonomy): domain Eukaryota; kingdom Metazoa; phylum Arthropoda; class Insecta; order Coleoptera; family Brentidae; genus Oxystoma; species Oxystoma pomonae. Next base: position 82,440,591 of record OY998166.1, on the reverse strand, counting down.
AAAATGGCACTCGTGCTGTTTGAATGGAACACGACTGCGACAACGGAACTGGTAAACCGTTAACCTCACATTTTTGGATTGAAATTTTGGTTTGGTTTTGTTTTGTTTGAAGTACCTATGATAAACCATATTTCGATGTTTTTATTTTTGGGGTTTCTGTGCGATGATGTATGGCACAAAATTGTTCTTCGTCATCTCCATCGCTGCTACTACTCAGCAGCGAAGAAAATGTACAAAAATCTCTCACCCTTGCCATTTGCGCTGTTCGCCATTCGAATTTTTAGTGGCGGGAAACAGTTTTGGGTGCGGCACGAGCCCTCAGAGCCGATGCCGAAAAAGCGATTATTCAGAAACGACAGAAAATCTCACCTGTCACAATTCTGAAAAGTGGCGATTTTTACTTATTGCCTCACTTTAAGTAAAAACATAGCGTCCTTAATATTTATCCTAATGTTGTAAGGGAAACTGCGCATTTTTTTAATAACATTTTGTGAGTTTAACATTTTAAAGATATTCTATAGGACTAGTTTTACGGCGGAGCAAAATTGCTACTACGCGTGCAAATAAACCTCAAATAATGTCGAAAATTCTCACCATGTAAAAGGAAAGACAGAATTTGTGTGACTTTTTTGAACACGGACAGCGACATACTCCATGGCTACATATGGTTTTGTATGTTAAAAGTTTTAAAGGTTTGTTTACACACAAAAATAATAATACAAAAATTAAAATTGAAATATTTTTTATTTACTGGAATAGTATTAAGAAATTAAATTTTAAGGAATATTAGCAAATAAGTCCTGACAAACAATTAGTGTAAACTTGTGTTTAAAAATAGTCAGATTTCTTGTAATGGCGAGATTTTCTGACGGTTTTTGAAAAATCGCGACCTGATCAGTGACACACTGAAGGTGTCAGTTCCCCAATGAAACAGGAAAACTGAAAAAGTGCCTGTCAATGGAACACAAAAAATCAGTGGCACACCGATTGCCTCAATGAAATACGCTATTATACTTACAACTTTGACAATCGGTGTGCATGGTGCCGAGGCGTTTTCTTACATTGAACCCGTTTGGAATAACTTTTTTAATAAATACTTCATTGATTAGTAACGTCACAACTCTGAAGTCTCGTGTTATTAGTGCTTAAAAACAATTTACAACCTAGAAAATTATGTATTTCTTCAAAACAATTTAGTTAAATCCGCATAAAATTGAATTATTATTTATCGAATCAATTTAAATGGCAATTTTTCCCGCTCGTTATCAATGACGTCACTTTTCCACCAATTTGAATAGTTTCGAAATGAGCTTTTTATTCGTTTAGAACTAGCGCATGCGTCTTTTGCCTAGACTCCACATTGAAATTTTGTGGCGCAGCCATCTATTGCTTCTCACTCTTTTTGACAAAGAGAGAAATAAAAATCAGTGGCAAGACGTTGGACTGTAGACTAGGCATTAGTTAACTGTCAAATACTATGGCTAACTTCTTGTCAACTCTACGTCTTTATTTTTGTTTTTCCACCTTTTCCACAAAGATTTTTTATATATGTATGTTATGATTGACTGAATATTTGAGAAGTAAAACAATCTTACTGTTTCTAGAAAAACTTAATCCTTTATGCGCCTTATTAAGCCGCAGTAGCTGTTAAGTCTTGCTGATATATATTGAGTGTGATTCTCAAAGTTTAAGGTAGAATCTAAATAGATCCCCAGAAATTTTACACCCTCTTGCTCGACTATAGTTTTACTGTTGACTGTTACATAGAGAGATTCATCAGTCCTGCTCTTGCTAAATGTCACCAGACCAGTTTTCTCTGTATTTAGTTTAAGGTTTTTATCACTGCACCACTGTTTCATTTGTTTAGCCGCTGCCGAGCATTTACGCGACAACTGAACTGTCGTTTGTTCAGATGATGTAGCTGAGCTGTCATCTGCAAATTGACAGAGTAAATCAATGAGAATATTTTCGTCAAGGTTATTAACATACAGCAAGAACAGAACTGGTCCCAAAATGGACCCTTGTGGGACCCCCTGTTCCACTGAGACAGGCTCCGAGTAGTGTTTATTGCCCATTTCTGAGATACACACTTGTTGTTTTCTGTTTGTCAAGTAAGACTTGATTAGATCATAGCATGGACCCCTAATACCATATCGGTATAGTTGCTCCATAAGAATTTCATGGTCAATAGTGTCAAAGGCCTTCGATAGATCGAAGTACAACCCTGCCACCTTTTTATTATGATCGATTTGTTCCATTATAAATTCAATTGTTTTAAAGACTGCAAGTTCTGTGGATTTTGAATGTCTAAAACCATATTGTGAATCGGTAAATATTTTGTTTTTTTGTATGAAATCTACTAGGCGGTTGTATATCGATCTCTCAAAGATCTTTGACACTGATGTTAATACATAAATTACCTGTTCAGTTTAGAAAGTATTTTGTCTCATGTAAGTTTTTCGCAATTGTGACTGTTATTGAAAAATTAAATTATTAAAATCATTATTTGTAACTCGCTAGATTCAATTAGAAGTTTTAGCAACATGGGAGAGTATATAAGAATATTTAGTGCTTTTGTCCGTTTTTCTCAAAATATCGCAAAAAATCGCAAAGTAAAATATTTTATTGGTTTATGGTTTTTAAAGAATGCAAAAATAAAACAAAATTGTGCATATTAGAGCATTTTTTTAAAAATCAAAGTGAATTTTAAAATGTTTGAAATTTTGATGTAGGTATAAAAAAAATTGAAAAAAAATATACTTCAAAATAATATAAAAGAACAAAATAAGTAGGGTTTTAAGAAACGCTGTAAAGTATGGAAAATAAATTAAAAATTGGAGAATGGTCAAATGGTTATTAAGTGTTTAAAGGATCCGCGCTTCATCATCATCATCATCATTAATTTATTTACAGTCTTATCATATTTACCATATTTACAAGTTAACTCTATAAAAATAATGTATATAAATAAGTTCGCTATGGATTGTGCCGATATGGTCAAACCAGGCGTTTCCATATGTAATTGCTTACGGCTGGTCTTGTTCCTTAGATTGTCCTTGTTTTGTCCTTGTCTGTTAGTCTGTCTGCAGACTCCGCCTAATGCCTATGCTACGTTTTTATTAATTTTTGTCTCTTTGCAAAAGAGCTAAACAGCGATTTAATTATTTTAATTTTTTGGGGTTTTAAAGTTTTCATTTAAACAGTGGAAAAAAAAGAGTCAAAATCCACTTTAAGACATTTGTAGTGTGCATTATGCACGTTTGTTTATTTGGAACATCTGTGAGTTTGTATGGCTGTATGTCTGTTTGTCTCGTCTGTTTTTTGGGTGTTTTCTTTATTATCTTGCGATTTCCACATTTTGCTCATTTATTTCTTGATAAATGGGCAATCTGTGATAAATCGGTTTATATTTAAAGTTTGAGTTGTGTTGTCGGTAGTAGGTTAGGTCACGTGTAAGGGGAGAGTTTTGAACATGTTTTGTGAAAAATTTTTGTGAAATTTTGTCTATGTATTCAGTTATGTACGGTATGTTTGTTTGTATGTGTAGTTGGCGAGTCGTTGTGTATCGGTCCGCGTTTAGTACGTGTCGTAGGACTTTGTTTTGCATCACCTGCAACCTTCTACGTTGGGTGTCTGATGCTCTTGCAAATACTGGGGCACCGTAGGTTAGTGCGGGTCGTAGAACAGCTTTGTAAAGCAGTATTTTGTTTTGTGAATGGATATAGGAATGACGATTTATTAATGGACCTGCGGTACGTTGGATGAGGGATGTGACATGGGGTTTGAAAGATAGGGGTTTGTCGAGGGTTATACCTAGATAACGGACTTTGTCTTGGGATTGGATCTGGGTATTGTTTATTTTTAGCGGTCGAATGATTCTGGTGTTGGTAAATTTTTTGGTTATCTAGAATACTATTAGACTGGTCTAGAATACCAGTCTAATGCTCTACCAACTGAGCTACTGGGGAACTGAGGTTTTAACTGGCTATTCGGAAATCCTTTCGTCCGATTCATTTGTTAGTAGTGGGGAGATCTTTGAAGCCTACTGCGGCTTTAAGATTTATTCCCTCACCCTTTGCCCTCTACGCCACAAATCTTTTCTGTAAATTTATTAGGCCGCTAAATTTTCCCTTTATTTTGTAAATATGTTTGGCTGAAATTATTAGTCGGAAATTCGCCATCTGACACCTTTAATAAAACGCTATATGTCATGTATCGTTGGTTTATAGATAAATAGAAATTTCGTACAACTAATAATCGTGAATGTGCATCTCCTTGTCTTTATAACATGTCTAGATTTTTAAAGCCGCAATAGGCTTCAAAGATCTCCCCACTACTAACAAATGAATCGGACGAAAGGATAACTTCATTAAAATCGATGTTTTTAGCCACTTCGATCTCAATGGATAAAATTGCCAAACTTGTTATCCTTTCTTGACTCATTGTGGAGCGCAAATAATTTTTAATCAATTTTAATTTAAAAAAAATTACGCTCACATGTAGCGTTTGAAAAGCATTATGTAATAAATACTTTCAGATTTAAAAAAAGAATTAAAACTGAATCGAAAAATTCATATTTAACAATAAATTTAAGAAAATTTAAACAACTCCAAGACCGATATTATTTTTTATTACCAAAGAATCAATTTAATTGTTGATTTAGACAAACTAATAAAATCCAAAATATATTTTTAAGGGTTTTAACTTTGGGAACAATAACTTTTTTCGAGTAATTAAATAAGCAAGTGTAGGATTTTTATATCTTTGACAATTTTGTTAGTTTTTTTACTACACATATTGTTTCAAATTATTAAACAAAAATTAAACTATAACTTGGGATATATTTTTACCAGAATACCGGATGTCTTTTTCTATAATTTTAGGTATCTTATACCTATTTAGGCATGCATTATGATGAGTTCTGACTTTTACCGGTTTTCCACAAAGCAGTCCCCCTGTGTGCGTATACTTGGTGTTTTTATCTTATAACTTAGAGTAGGTATTTGGATAATTGTGTATATTTGGAATTCCAAGGGGGCCCCCCATAACCCGGGGCCCGAGCGGACCGCCCCTCCCGGCCCCCCTTAGTTCTCCACTGGAACCAAGTACAATTCGTCCCAACTAATTCAATTCAATTCAATTTCTTTAATGTTCTTAAAAGAAAATACATTCATTCTTTTGAACATGTGTCCACATTAAAAAGGAAAAATTAAACAGTACATAATAACTAATGCGAAAATATAGAAAATGTATAAACAAAATTTATCAACTCCAGAGCTTAGGATATCTGTAAAGATAATTATATCTGTCTCCATAGAGACGCTTAATTTTCCTTCAAATTGAAGGTACATCTGCCGATTCTGCAATTTGACAGATGGTTGTCTTTTACATGAATCCTGTGTCATATTTTTACATCATCATTTCATCTCCTAATTCCTAGCACCGTACTGATGAGCACCACAAGTGCGAAATATGGCTCTACGGTTACTATTACCTTTTTTGAGGGAAAGCTCGCTATTCATTGATTTTGTTATTTATTCACCCTCACTAAATCCCTTTTTAGAATTAAATAATAATGTTTTTGGAGGTGTATGTTTATGGGTTGAGAGATCTTATTAATGAAACGTCCTTTTTTTGGACTATTTAAGACGGCCGTTCCATATGTCTATTTTATTGCTAATAAACGGCATCCTTTGGTAAAAAGGCATTTATTTTAAACAAGTACACGTACGTAAGAAACTTTTAAAAAGACATAAACAAACACATTAAAATCTTATTACTACGGCGACTATTTCGTTCGCATTCGCAATAATAATAAATACTAAAGCACAATTAAGTTCAAAGTGCAATAATTACGAAAAAAAAAGAGAAAAAAAAGTAATAATGAAATTTTAGTAATTAGTAGTAAGTAACTAATTGTAATACTATAAATAAATAATAAAGGTATGTATATGTATATAGCAGCAGGGTAATATGCAAAATAAGACACCCACTCTACTCGTTTCGCAAAAAGGATCTTAATTTTAAAACATTTGCAACAGTGTTATAGACTTCTTGCGCGGAATCTTGGGTTAGATTATCTAAGGCTGAGTCAAAATTGTCGCTGTTCCAATTTAAAGGACGCAAATGTTTATATAAAGGGCATATAAAAAAAATATGATTGAACGACTCCGGTTCAAACAAACAAAGTTCCTCCTGCCTAAACTGGTATGAGATGTTTTTTATATTAAATTTGTAACAGAATTTATTACAAGTGCGAATTTGACATATTAATCTAGCAACTGAGTGAGGTATAATTGTATATAGATTTACCGTAAAAATATTCGGATTAGTTTAGCAATACATACTTCCTCTTTGCTTATTTATGTGGGATCAAGAGAGAAAAATAATGGATTAGATAGCCAATCGCGATTAAGTGCCTACGGTGCATTTAGGGGTCGTATATAGTTCGATCAAAAATACTATAAAACAGCGTGTAGGTTGCATTTGTTGCTATGCTCATATCGGATTCAAAACATTTTTGCTGAAAAAGATTTAATATTTGAGGGCGGTTTTGTTTTAAAAGATTCGGATTAAGGGTCCATAGCTCTAAAAGCCCCGCTTCTTGAAACCAGTTTTTAATTGGGATATCCAGTTGTACTTGAGTAAGGGTTCACTAGTATGTAAATAAATCAGCCAATTCGTCCGAACTAGAGGCCCTCTATACATTTGACAGTTGTTGTTTTACCAGAGGTGGGCAACTCATATTGCCGTCTCTTTCTGTTTTTTTCATATTTGCAAATAAAACGGATTTTATAAAATAGACTGATGTTTTGTTGTCTCTTTTTATAATTTCCCCAGACAGTTTTTGAAAGATTGATTTTTTTTTTCTTTAGAAAATATGTCAAGCTTTGACAAAGAAAAACAAAAACAAACAGTGAATACACACAGTAGATATTAAAAATGGAAATAATTGGTAAAATAAGACTCCCGTGATCTATGTGATCTGTGTTATTTATTAACGAAGTATATGCTAAATGCGTATGTTTGTAACTACTGCTTCTAGCTCACTTACCTCGCAAATTCAGCTATTTTTATTAATTTTCTTTTCACTTTTCCTGAGTTTCTTTCTCCGTTGGACAACGGAACAATACAAATTCGCCGAGGCACGTATTTTTACAGTTTTTGATACAGTAAAATTCCATTTTTAAACCTGACGTTTCTTAATAAAAAATCTGACAGTGACAAAGTTATTTATTGCCAGGGGTTACCAACTATCATTCATCATCAACACACAATTTTAAACATTTCCCTAGCAACTGTTAAATCCAGTTGCTCACCTCTGGTAAAACAATAACTGTCAAAAATCGTATACAGGGCCTCTAGTCCCAACTAATTCCATATGACAAAGATAGGTGTACACAATAAACAACAACTCAAACATAGATAGCCATATCTTTATATCTGAGATCACAACTACGTTTAAAGGAGGAGGCACACATTACATGTATTCTGGCCAGCACACGATCTATTTGAAACTTTGATATGTTGTAGAGAACTTAATTCTAGACAACTTTTAAACAGGACAAAATCCTTAGACACTTAGAGTTTCGGAGATATTAGTGTTCGAAGTTGAACTTTTTTGCTATTTTTCTACTAAAGAATTAGCGGTTTACCGATCTTTTAATAGATATTCCACTAGCAGATAGTCATTTGCTTTTCATGGTGGTCAGCCTTTTATGTAGTTAAGGCCCTGGTCGAATTCCATACCAGATTTTTATATATTTCAAAAAAGTACGGTCATGACATTGTTTTGCTCTATCCTCTACTCTCGCGATTTTGCTGTTTCAAATCCAGAGCACCAGATTCGGAAAAACGAACACGCTACTCGGAGCAAGAGTACATGATCGAACATCCAAATCCTTTCCGGATTTATCTTGGAGTACGCGTGAGGGCAATAATCGAGAGCGCTATTAGATATTCCATGACCAAACCTAATGCAACCTAAATAGGTCAGGTATGTACAACTGCACATAAATTATTATTAACATTTAAGCATACGATATACATACCTTATTTTTACACTGTATTGTTAATCTCTTCATACAATCTTTCTTCCAACGTTGTGCGTCTTACGAAAATTAAAAATCTCTTACTGTTAGGTCCTATACTACGATTTTTGAAAGGTTTTCCCTGTAAAATCACATTGAAAGACAGCATAACCAAAAAAGATAATTGCCTGACATAACCCGTCAGAATTATGAAAGAAAAACATCAGTAGATCGCTAAATACTTGGAAAAAAAGTCGTAAAAATGTCAAACTTTGAACATTAATATCTTCGAAACTGTAAGTGTCTAAGGATTTTTGAGTTGTTGTCCAGAATTAAGTTCTCTACAACATATCAAAGTTTCAAAAAGACCGTGTCTTGGCCAGAATGAGTGTAATGTGTGCCTCCTCCTTAGGTTTCGAGGGCGCAACAACAAAAGCAAAAAACCAAAATTACAAAAAAAAGTAAATCAATCATTGTGTCTTTATGTAAAAATTCGAATCTATTTTCAACTTGCTGAAATTGCATATACAGACCGCTTCAAGCTACTGCGAACATAGGCCGGAAGAAGTCCAATTTGTCAGTGTACGTACATGCAGGGACACCGCACACCTATCAGTGAAGCAACCAATACTCAGGCTTGCGATCACCACTTGCGTGACTTGCCTTTGGTATTTAGTAACATCGACAAACTACTTCTGCCAGACAGACCGAACCCAATTTTTTTTCTGTGTTTAGTACGTCTCTAACCACGGTGTTGTGTGGAGCGTAGTCAATGAAACCGGAATTTGGTCAATAAATACGCAAATTTTTATAACGTAATTTCTTTTTGTTTTGTCACTGATAAATAAGAGCGTTTTATTGTCAACTGCTCAGATTTATCAGTGACGACGTGTTACAATGAAAATAATAAGGAGAAACAAAATAAAAGCAAGTTCTCAAAATAAAATAATACATTCTAAAAACCAAAAAGATTCTCCCAGTCAAAAAAAAATAGAGCAAACATTCGAAAAGTCCTCCTTGCTCGGCTAGACAATATCCGAGCCTATTATAAAAACCCCTTCTAACGTTTCCAAGTATGTTAGGGTTGATAGTTTGAAAAGCTTCTTCAATTTTGATCCGAAGTTCTTCCAAATTAGTAGCTCTTTCATGCCCGTAAACTTTATTTTTGATATAACTCCACAAACAGAAGTCATTAGGAGCAAGATCGGGTGATCGAGCTGGCCATAAAATAATTCACCGTGTACTTATAACCCGATTAGGAAATACATTATCAAGATATTCTCTAACAAGGCCAACATTGTGAGCGGGACAACCATCTTGTTGAAACCATGTTTCACCAAATCTCACACCTAACAACTGACTAGCAGTTGGAATAATATGCAGCTGCAGTAGATCCAAGTATCTAGGACCATTCAAATTACCGTTAACAAAAAATGGCCCCATTACGTTCCCCTACAATACCCCCCAAAACATTTAGTTTTTGGGGATACTGTATTCTTACGTCAAAATACAAATGTAAATTTTCCCTCGACCAATATCTAACGTGTGTTGGGTTATGACCATTCAATAATGGAAAAGTGCTTTCATCTGTGAAAAGAAGAGATCTCAGAAAGTTTTCATCACGATTAGCCTTTTCCATCATTGTTTCGCAAAATTCCATACGACGATAGTTGTCCTCGGGAAAAATTTGATGCGTTTTTGACGCTTTGTAAGAATGATAACCATTCTTTTTGAGAACACGTAAGACAGTGGCTGAAGACGTATCAACTGCTTCGGCAATTTGGTGGCTAGTTAACTTTCGATTTTCCTCCACTGCAGCTCAAATCATCACATCTTGTACTTCCTCCTCGTCATTCAAAACAGTGGGTTTTTTATGGTTTCTTGGCGCTACACAACCAAACTTTTCAAAATTTTGCACAAAACTATAAATCGTTGATAAATTAGGTTCTGGGCGATTTACAAAATTCTCCAAAAAAAGTTCTTGAATAAGTCTCAATGGTCTGCCTTGATAGTACCATTTAACCATCTGCACTTTTTCGGCAACTTCGTGGACATCCATTTTAGTTTTAAAAATGTATTATTTCAATTAAGAACTTACCAATCTGTTTCTCGAGCAAGGCAGAAATAGAACAAAATAATAAAAACAAAATAAATTTCCAAAAGGTAACACTGCAGCGTGCTTCGAATCCAACTCGGTCGTACGGCACGGAGAGTAAATTGGACTTGATTCCCCCTATGTTCGCAGTAGCCTGAAGCTCATTGTATATTTGCAACGCTTAACTGGTTTGATAGAATGACGTCAAAATTTTCACCGCAACGTTATGAAAAAAAACGCAACTTTTGGCTTTTTCCATCGATGAGAAAAAAATTGGGTTTCGTTTTACGAAATAAAGGCTTTACATGTTTATAGTTAGAGAAAAAGATGTAGAGAGTTAAAATCATAAAAAAACTAAGTATACAGGCGCTCCCTTGTGCACTCATATAATATAGGATTTTTTTTCATTCTTTCTACATTATATGAGCACCTTGTGCGTCTGCACTATAATTAAGAGACATTTATGGAAATATAGAACAACTGTCTGCAATCGATGCGTACGCAGGGCTGCGTTCAGAAAGCCCACACCATGGTGTGAGTGCCCACACTCGGTGTATCCGCAAGTGTACACACCACCTATAATCTGTCATTCTTGCCTAATGTCAGCTAATTTACAAAAACAAAACAAGGGGATGTTGGGATATATGATAAAATAGACTTTTTGTTTCCTCTTATTTTCGAAAGTTGGGTTGGTTTCTGGGGTTGCTTTTCTTATGTGACATGATCTAATAAGAAATGACCCTAAAAATCTATTTTTTTTTGCGCTACAAGTGGGTAGAAAAATGTAAAAATAGGCTTTTTGTCCTCTCTTATTTTCGAATGATAAGTTTTGGATTGGTTTCCGGAGTTGCTTTTCTTTTGTGGCATTATCCAATGACCCAAAAAAGGCATCTTTTTAGGCTATAAGTGAGCAGAAAAATGTAGGATAGTTTTTAAAACCGTCCCCACCACTTTTTTGTTTCTTAACGACACATTTAAATATGAGGTCATTGAAAAACTACTATAAAGACATCCCAAAATTTTGAAAATTATCAAGTATCAGCAAGAACTTTTTGAGACCTCCTATATATAAATAAAGTATACCTATATACTAGACTAATAAGACATCACATTTAAAAATCGAAATAAAAATAAAAAATTCACGTTTTTTTTTTTACTTTCTATACTTATTAGGTGTATTGGCTTAAAAACGACTTTAGAAAAAAAAATCAGGAAAAACTACATATTATACAGAGTTAATTAAAAAAAAAATTAAATAAAATTAAATTTTTAAAAATTATCAAAATTACTAAAACAGAAATAATTATGTACAATTTTGACCACTATTGCCGCTTATTAGTGACCTTACTGATGATGCCATAAGCACACCGGTAGACACACCACATTTTCTGAACGACGAAGATGAGACTGGTCAGTTTTCATATTCCTGAACGGCGACGGTGCGTTTTTCACACTAGTGTGAGGTTCCTGAACGCAGCCCAACGAGTGCGTTGCAGTTCTGTCATCGCATGCTAGGTCGAATTTGAGAAAAGCAGTAGTTCATAGATAAAAAAATCAGTAGGTTTCGTAAAAAAAACAGTAGATTTTTTTCCAATAGTTGACGATATATAGCAGCAAACAAGCAAAAAAAAGCTCTGTCTAGGTTTATCTTTTATTACAAGACTACAAAAAACGTAATTAACGCCAAAGGAAACAATAAGAGCTGCTTTCGAGCTTGTAATCATCTACGCAAAACCAATCAGATCATTGCCTAAAAGAATAGACAATAGCCTACCAATCACTTATTTTTCAGATTAAGATATATTAGCAGTATTTTAGTTAATTATACTTCGATTGGGCACATCCTATTAGATACACCAGGTAGTGATACTTCGTAGCACGTCACCAATCTCGTATAATTTGGATTGAACTTCCTTACAGGTAAGTCGTTTAATCCTTAAATATTCAGCTAAAAAATCACCCTTGTTTTTGAAACTTGAAATAAGAAAAAACACTAAAAAATTAGTATATTATGGTGAGTTGATAAGTGTCAGCATGTCTGAGCTAAAGAGAGATAGAGCGATAAAACGTCAAAAAAACGTAGGTGTATCAAAATATAAAGCGCAAATTTCTTCCTCCTTTACACCTCAACTGATCCAGCTATAAATTTTATGCAGCAGGCGATCACATCACAAAAACCACGTGACCTAAATTTTATCACGTGATTAAAATAACTGCTCTGTGACTGTCTGTGACTTATTGAGAGAGAGAAAAAACTTGGATCTTTGTGAAGAACCCACCATTATTTTAGCGAAAAATATTTAGATTTTTTGCTGCTTGCAGGAGCTGCAAGCAGTCCCTGTATTCGACGCGGACAACGGCGTTACTTATAAATATATAATGTTCCAGTTTTAGCGTACAAAAAATTTGAAATAAAGAGAGGTAACTAACGTAATATATTTTATATAGCTGTAAGAGCCAAATTCATAGACCTTCTTTAAGGCTCCGCCCTTGTTCCTAGCCCATGTTAATTCTTATGGCGAAGGAAGGAGGAAGGCTCAAGGAATAATCAGCTAATAATAATGAGAATAAAATCGCAGAATCGTTCATAAACATATTCAAATGGATAGAAATGTAGAATAATAAAAATTTGCAAATAACACTAGGAACCAAAAAAAAAACATAATTTGTTTGGGTCAAATATAACCTTAAATTAAAGACAACGCTCGTTGCAAGAACGTACAACGTTGATCATGGTGTTGATCAACAGATAAGGTCAATTGAATATTAGCTAGAAATACGAAGGTCAATTCGGTCATATAGTACAGAGCTTGTTAAAATTTATATATCTATGACTGTTTAGTTTCTTGTGTATATTGGTCAAAAGGCTAACCTTTGACCATGGTCAAAACCTTAATTCTTCTTTTTTTTACATTTTCATGATACGCTATTCAAATTTCGAGTAGGTCCTTTTAATGATCATTTTGCGCAGATAATCACAAGCTCGAAAGCAGCTAAGGCCTACAGCCTAGCCAACACCGTATGAGAACAGTGTTGGCCTAGCACAGTTCGCCTTCAAAATAGTTCATCAGTTTAATTTCAACGTGACAACATGAGTACGAACTTTCGCTCATTGCACTGTAAAAATGTGTTCGTGTTTTTTTCTAATGATAAACAAAAAATAAAGATCTAAAATAGTCGATCCAACCAGTTCTCGAACGCAGCACGACGCGCACGCACATCCCACGAAGTGGCGCGACATTGAAAATCGACCACCGACATAAAAACATCATGGAGCTGATGTTTAAAGTGGGCGTTTTTATATAATTTTTTTACAGATAAAAATTATAATTTTAAATAGGAATACATTTTCTTGAAAAAAAACAGTAAAGTCTACTGCTCATATTTTTTTGAAAGCCGGAAAAAGCAGTAGATTCCACCTCAAAAACGGTAGTCAGTAGACAAGGATCCCAAAGCAGTACATCTACTGAAAAATCAGTAGGCCTGCCAACGCTGTATCGCATCCACCATAAAAGCGGGACTTCAAAACATGGCATAAACAAGTCAAAATGCATCGGACCACCTCATCTATTCTGCACATGCGCAGATCGATGCGGATAGGGGTACGTTTGAAATTTAGGATATGCTTAATGTGTCTATTGTGTGTGCGAATACTTACTGTTTCAGAAGTGATACTGTAAGCATCGCCTGCTTGTATCAAGCTGTGTTCGAAGTAAATCAAGTCAGCTGTTCTGGTGTTGCTGCCGCACGTACCGCTCACCCACTCAGTTTTTAATGAAAAGTTACCCGAGCCTTGGTTAACTTTTTGAGGAGACGCACCATAGTTGTTTAAACTTATGTTGGTTTTGTCTAGGGCATCCGATAGAGCTAGGTAGCAAAGGACTGTAACAGAAAAAATGTTGACTAAACCCATTATGGAATTGAATAAAATTTTTAATATTAACTACGAATAGTTTATAAAAAAAACGAAATTTTACGGTTGGAAGTACAAATTGGTTTATTTATATTGATGATTTTCTTTGTTTGGAGATGTCAGTGAAAAAATTTATATCTGGTGAAGTACCTACGGCAGATAAGGCCAATTGAATATTAGCTAGAAATAGGAAGGTCAATTCGGTCATATAGTACAGAGCTTGTTAAAATTCATATATCTATGACTGTTTAGTTTCTTGTGTATATTGGTCAAAAAGCTAACCGATCGAAGAATGCTTTGAATACCCCCTGATTGATTTGTTTCTACAATAGCTAATGGGGTTTTTCCATATACCTATTTTACCAATACCAACCGAGTGGTTTCGGTCAGTTTCGGTCAGTTTCGGCCGGCTTTGCGGCTTACGTCACACGTCTTCAATCAAGGCGACGCCATTTTTGTTGTTTATTTGTTTTGATTCCGTGTTTTCATATATGCTGCGTGTATTTTTTATTATGAAAAAAGTTAAAAGTTGATAGAAAGAGGAGATATGTAGCATCGGTGGTATCGAAAAAGAAGGTCCAGAGGGTGATAGCTTTTTTGTTTTGGAAAGCTGCATAAGATCAACGGGATTAAAAAATACAAAAATCGACGATTTTTGAGAAAAGTAAACAACTACCAAATTCTTTCAGTCAAACACCAACGATTGGCTGCCTTCGTGGCATTGGGTCGTAGCCTCGACCGCACGTGCAGAACAGCGTTTCTAAGCCAAACGAGACACAGAAAAAAGAATTACTTCACCCAAAAAAAGTATGCTTTCCTATGCACGAAGACAATATTTTCTTAACAAAAAAATAATTGTTTTCAACTCGTTATCCATCTGTCTTCATATGTCTTGAATGAAAGCGGCAACCTTCTTCGGGTAGTTTTAAAAAAATATCTCCATTTAAAACAATAGGCTAGCGATAACATCTTCCTCTAAAATCATTATTTTCTTGTTTTGAAATAGTTTTTTTTTATCCGAAGAAAATTAGAAAAATTTGTTTTCCTACAACCGTACACGAAAGTAACTAAATCTGCACTCTATAATGCCTCAGAAAGTTTTATATTTCACATGCATATCAATTTTATTTTCGTCTCTAGAGACAAAAATGTTTTCTTCTCTAGTGACGAAAATGAATGACAGCAAACCATCCAAACAATGTAGGTATCTTGTAGGCTATGATTTGTAGAAGAATCGGAAATAGATCGAAACCATTTTCGTCCCTAGAGAAGAAAATACTTTCTTCTCTTGAGTGGTCGTAGGAAAAATAGCGTACACAACTCGATAGAATTATAGTTTGTTTTATATACTCTTATCTCCCTCAAAAACGTCAAAATTTTCGCGACATCGACACGCCACCCGCACGCACAAAGGGCGAAATTCGAAATGCTGAACGATTTGAACTTGTCTTCTCGTTTGCGAAAAAAAATAATTGGTTATTTCCATTTAAGAACATTTTGATATACTTGTCTTGTTTTAAAACTAAATTGTCATCTTTGTTTCGAGAAGTTCCGCTATTTTGAGTTAATAAAGTAAAGTTCTTGACGAAAGTAAAGCTTTTTTTGTGCTAAGAAGATATAAGTAAGAAATTTTATATTTTGTTTGAAAATCACTTTTTCTTCTCTAAATGAACAAAATTTTCTAAGCCAATTATTTTTTTTTCACAAAACGAGCGGTTTTCTTACACGAAAAAAAATATTTTGGGCTGAGACTTTCGATTTTGGGTCAAGAAAATGTTTTCAAGAAAAGTACTTTTCTCCAGGGAAGTGTTTTTTCTTCTGTGGATAATAGAAAGAGAAAGAGAGATAAAGGGTGTATATTTAAGCTAATAGGTAGGTATATAGGTTTTTCGGATAGGGCAGCTACACTTTGCTTATTGTACTTATGTCATGACTTTTTCTTTCTACTTAAATAGGTTATACACCTTCGCCAGATGCAATGGCATCTTTATTAGTGTTTTCTAGGAAAAACCTTCAAAATAAAGTATCACTTGACCCTCTTTCCCTTTTTAAATTCTGATGGTGAAACTCATCCCACCAAAGTGGTGTGTCCTAAGAAAATTCCAATATAGCCAAATGAATCGACTTGTCCGAGGATTTCTTGAAAATCGTATTCCTTATATTTTGTGCTTATTCTAAGAAGCTACTACAAAATAACATGAAACCCTAATGACACATAACATCCCAGGATTTTCCAAGGTAGATCTAGTAAATGTCTACGTCTCGGACATCAATGGAATATTTTAATAACTTTATTCCGAAATATTTTACATGGGATTTTCTAGGGATGTCCTATTTGAGCTTTGTGAGAAGAAATTCTCCGAATCATTTGAAAATTCTCGGAATGTCATTTTCGGAACATCCTAGGGTCCTATATTTTATCAAAGATATATGGTACATTTGATACATCTTTGATTTTATTAAATCTGTCCACCTTTAGAGTTAATTATCATCAATTGTAGGTAGATGGCACTAGTTTCAAGATTTATTCTTTATTGTAGATACTATTATTATACATATAGACAGTAAAATTATTTTTTCTACTAGGGTGCGGAGAATTCACTTTTCGGGACTGTTTTGGTTGCGGAAAAGTTAACTTTATGGTACTTTTCCGCACTCAATAAAAAATAAATATATTGCTCTATTTTTAAAAAGTTTCTTTTTTGTGTTAGGTAAGGTAAACATTTTAGTCACGATAAATAAAGAACATTTTTAAAATGACTTTTATTGGGTTAAATGAATAGTTAAGTCAAGCGAGTAGAAAAAATATTATACCTAACTCGCGCGTAAAGTGACTTTTCCGCACTTAATTGCTGGCCGGACTCTCTAACGCGTCGTTCGTCCATATGCAATCGCGTGCGAAAAAGCGCACTTTCCCCACTAGTTAGGTAAACTACTATAAATGGTGAACTTAATAATTATTTATACATACATATTTATGAGTACATGATTATGATCCAAGAGACCATACCGTCCTGGAATTAATTTTTAGGGATATTCTCTTACAGATGTCTTTATTTGGGTATTTCAAGAATACCTGCTATTTGGTATGTTCCTCTCAGATATTTGTATATGTAAATCACTTACTCAGTGTACCATCGTTTAGGAATATGCTAAGTATATGTTAAGCATTTTAAACGCATCCATATCATTTTTCAAGTAAATTCTACGCACATGCTAAGGGCAAGAACAAACCTAAGATATCGATTTCACATGATAATCATCTACCTCGCATTTAACCTTAATGTCTGTATAAGAACATCCTGTGGACCTGCAATAGCATGTGATTAGGCGGAACGTAATATATTCTTAGCAACGTGCTTGGAATATTTTAGTTCTAATTTAGAACTTCCTTAGCATATCCTTTTCCTTCTTATTTCCTGGATATTTTATGCACTCGAGGGATGGCAAATTGCTATGTGGGTGGTTCAGAGTAGGTGAGAAATAAGAACACGGGTGTCAAACCCTTGGCCCAGAATTAAACTTGGTCCGCTGGCGTGAAAGATTGACTCTTGTTTTACCGAAATTAAAATTGGTTTAGCGGTTTATTTTAATTTCTTTGGTTTAGTGGCTCATGGGCAACCTGGACATAAATATAAAAATTTGACAACATTTTTAATTAAAAAAAATAATGATGGATATTTAATAATTTTTCTAAAAAATAAGTTCAGTTTTTAATGACTTGAACTTTCTGGACTATTCTTGAATAACATGGTATTTATTACTTTTTAGATTTTTATGACCAATAGGTACCAGATATCCTGTATAGAGATTAATTAACGGATATTCCTTTAAAAAAAAACAAAAATTTCTCAAGACCCTTAAATCGCTAAAAATAGAAATAATTGTAAACAACTTAAAACTATACTTAAACGCTACTTTAAATGTGCCTAGATTCATTTAAAACTTTTATAAATTCAATGTAAAACCCCAGGAAAGTATTTACCTTTCTTAATTGTTTAAGATTCTGTCATAGGCGTGGATACCCTGACACATTACAGAATTTTAGACTTTTGCTCCGGTTGATCAAAAATCGATCCTAAACGGATTGACGTGTTCGGCTTTAAATGGATCGGTGCTCTTTGCAATATTTGTGTGTTCGTAAAATTCAATGCTCTCAAATCTCGCATGGAGCGCTCTTTCTGGCTCCATCAAATTTGACAGATCAAAGGGTCGGGATCAAAACTATAGACATAACCCTATACTTTAATATTTTTATTTTAAGTTATACTTCTTAAAATGTTTCCATGTTTGTTTTTAAATGCGTAAATAAATAATCCCAGTAAACACCGTTATGTAGAAATTACGTAAAATTTACATAACAGATTTACCTTGTTACGTAAATTAAAAGGTCACTCAGAAGTCACAGTAGGCCACATTAAGGTTCGAAAAGTCTGCCATGCGCAAAGCCCACCTAGTTGTTACATAAATGTGATATACATTAATTACATACCTTTTACAGAAATATTACATCCATGTTGCGTAAGAGTTAAGTAAAAACTACATAAATTTTACATAACAGTTTTATCTTGTTATGTAAATTTAAGGTCACTTAGAGGTCACAATTATTTATTAATAAGGTAAAATTTGGGTCACATTAATGTGCAAAAACACATTCTTACATGAATATGATATAAATAAAAATAACCTTTTACATAAATATTACATCCATGTTACGTGAGGGTTAAGTAAAAACTACGTATATTATACATAGCAGGTTTACCTTGGTATGTAAATTTAAGTCACATTGAGGTAGGCCAACGACGGTGATATACGAAGGTCCGTCGGTGGTTGCTTGACGCGGTCCGACATTGGCAAACTGCAAAGTTAACCAGACGGGCAAGTTTAAGTTGCGGAAGAGGTGATTCTTGTAGAGAAGTACCACCATCTTGTCAAAGTCCGCATTCTAATTTTGAAATATCTTTGCTCTTTATATATATATAATATTATCATCCGCTGTACAGGGAACATAGTGACATTAGCGCAATCTCTACCTACTAGGAAGAAACTATTAGGCAGTGGTAATTTCTTTCATTTTAATAATATTTTTGTAAATTTCAAAATTTTAATTTGACGTAAATCGCGTTACCTAATTTAGACGATATAAATATTACATCAAATGTTTTATATAATAGTAACTTTGGGTTCAATTGACTATATAATAATTATGAAAAATTTAGGACTTTAATTTGACGTAAATCATTTTATAGGGAATTTACATTTCTTTAATGGCATACAATTGTAAATGTAAAGTTAAGGTTCAAACTGTTTCATAATATTTATATAAATTTCAAAATTGTGACGTAAATCATGTTGTATATCGTTTACGTAATTTAGATAATATAAATCCTAAGTAAAATGTTTTATATAATGGTTATGTAACATTTCAATTGTAAACCTACGGTTCAATTGATTATATAATAATTATGTGAAATTTAGGACTTTAATTTGACGTAAATATTTGTACAGAGAAATTACCAAACTTGGATGACATAATTATTAAATAAAAAAATTATGTAACAATTATGTTAAATTTTAAATGTAAACTTAAGGTTCACACTGTTTTATAATATTTATGTAAATTTAAAAATTTTAATGTGACGTAAATCATGTTATGGAGCGTTTACCTAATTTAGATGATATAAATATTATATAAAATGTTTTATATAATAGTTATGTAACATTTTAAATGTAAACGTAATGTCTAAATTGTTTCATTTAAAGTAAATAATTTTATCTAACGTTTACGTAAATTAGATTACTTAAATATTACATATAATTTTTTATATAATAAGTATGTAATATTTTTTATTTTTTTTATGTAAATTTTAAGAATTTATTTATAAAGTCAAATTATTTACGTAAAATACAGTCAAAGTTTTGACGTAATATTTACATTTTTTTAAAAACAAAATTATGATTGTTTTCCACAAACCAAAACTACACTTTTTTGCACTCGACGCGCGTTTCGCTAACAACGTTAGCATCATCAGGAGACGATAAACAAACAAACAATCATAATTTTGTTTTAGTGCAACCAAAGGTTCCAAATTCCCAACATACATTTTTTTTGTTTTTATGTGGGATTTACGTAAATATGATGTAACATGTTTTACATAAATATATGAACCTTAAATTTATATAAATATTAGGTTAAAGTCACAAATGTGTTTATTGGGTTAAATATGTTTTTTGAGTCTGTCAAATTTTGAGCGAGAATGAACAAAAATACGTTCAGATATTGAGCGTGAATGGGGTGGCCTCATTTAGATTAAGAGTCGCTCTCGGATCAATCCCGCAGAGACCTGTGACGTCACTGCTAAAACCCGGAGCGTTCTGAGGGCAGTAAAGCCAAAAACGCTATTAGATTTGCCATGGATTTAGCTATCCAAGGACCGACCGTATTTTTTAATTTTGGGGAAACGAGTGCTCCCGATGAGCATTTCTCCTATAAAAACGCACCTGATTGGTCGAAGCTTCAGTTTTTTGTCACTATTCTGTCTGAGGTCGGATTCTTGACCTGTGAACGCATATGAATGCTCACACGGATTATAATTGTAATAGTGTTGAACCAGCCTTAACTGATCACATTCACCGTAGATAGAAACGTCTTCAGCAGAGTACAAAAAAGATATTTGCTTTTCCATAAACCTCAAGTTCATTAATTATTTTTCCGCCATTTTGATAATGTTTGTCAGGTGTCAAAACTAATAACATTTTTGAGTTCATCGACTTCAATTTAGTGTAGCTCGAGTCCCCACTCATAAATCAACACCGTTCTCAAGTAAAAAGCCACTTAACTCATTTTCGATTTAGTATCCTTTGGCCTATGATCGGCGCCATATTGACACCAAACTGACAGAGAGTCCATGTTTGACTTGTCAATTTGGTTATAAAAATGGCAGCCGCAATAGGCTAAAGGGCACTGAGACGGTAGGAGTTAACTGGCTTTTTAGTTGAGAACGGTGTTGCATAAATATGTGTCATCGCACGTGACCTTCGGTCACTAATCATAGCCTATCAATCAGCTGTTGATAATGGTTTCTCCAGTCAATGTCATTCAAATTATCTCTTTTAGGTTACCCAATATTATTGTCATGTTCATTGACGTTTCATGAAAAATAAGAAGTCCGTTATATAATTAAGGACACTAAACATTTGCTTATAAGTGTGCTAATCGTTTTTACATTATTTATTCTTTACTTTTTACCTATAGGTACCTATGTATCATTATAAAGAAACAGTTTAAAGTAGGTATTTTCAAAATCTTTCCGTTTCAATCTAGTTATAAAGTAAGTAATACTTTTTACCTATAGGTATATCTACAGACCGCTTCAAGCTACTGCGAACATAGGGCGGAAGAAGTCTAATTTGCCAGTGTACGTACATGCAGAGACACCGCACGCCTATCAGTGAAGCAACCAATACTCAGGCTTGCGATCACCACTTGCATGACTTTCCTTTGGTATTTAGTACGCCTCTAACCACGGTGCTGTGTGGAGCGTAGTCAATGAAACCGGAATTTGGTCAATAAATACGCAAATTTTTATAACGTAATTTTCTTATTTTTTGTCACTGATAAATAAGAGCGTTTTATTGTCAACTGCTCAGATTTATCAGTGACAATGAAAATAATAAGGAGAAACAAAATAAAAGCAAGTTCTCAAAATAAAATAATACATTCTAAAAACCAAAAAGATTCTCCCAGTCAAAAAAAAATTAAAGCAAATGTTCGAAAAGTCCTCCTTGCTCGGCTAGACAATATCCGAGCCTACTATAAAAACCCTTTCTAACGTTTCCAAGCATGTTAGGGGTAATAATTTGAAAAGCTTCTTCAAAAACAGATAGAAGTCATTAGGAGCAAGATCGGGAGATCGAGCTGGCCATAAAATAGTTCCCCGTGTACTTATAACCCGATTAGGAAATACATTATCAAGATATTCCCTAACAAGGCCAACATTGTGAGCGGAACAACCATCTTGTTGAAACCATGTTTCACCAAATCTTACACCTAACAACTGCCTAGCAGAAATAAAACAAAATAATAAAAACAAAATGAATTTCCAAAATATAACACTGCAGCGTGCTTCGAATCCACCTCGGTCGTACGGCACGGAGAGTAAATTGGACTTAATTCCCCCTATGTTCACAGTAGCTTGAAGCGGTCTGTATGTTTATTATAAATAAACAATTTAAGTAGGGATTTTTTTAATCTTTGTCTTTTAATCTCATAAGCAGTTATAAAGTAATTACAGAGCTAATAATAATAAACAAGTAATTCTTCTGTCTGATTCTTCTTAATGGTACTGATAAAACTTTTCCCGATTTACTTACTATTGTAGGTAAATTTTAAATTTATATTATTAATTTTTTGTTCTAATGTGTAGTGTTTATAAATTATTTTTACTATTCTATCTATCTATAAGTATTATATAAAAATAAAAAGTTACCCTAGAAGTTTTGCTTGGCACAATATGTGGTCGCTCTATGGCATTGATCCATTTTCCACAGATATCGGGATCATTAGGAAAGCAAACACCGAAACCTTTGGCCCGTACCTATAATTGTCTTTGCAATTAATAATACAGCAAACGTTCGGCATTTTTCAAACAAATTTTAAGACAAGATGGACTTGACAGTGAATTTGAAAAATGAAAAAGAATTTTGCTATTTTTTTATTTTTCCGGCGGTTATGGTGACAGCGTCATACGTACAGGTTAGAAACTTCTATCCATAGCTGATCTATTCTGACAACCAAGTTGGTAGGCTATAATTAGTGACCGATGGTTACGCCTCGCACCAGTGGTTTTCCCCATAACAGTAAATGACAGTTCAGCCAACTGTCACTTTTTTTTAACGGTTAATTTAATGTCTTCAACAGAGTATAAAAAAGATGTTTCATTAATTATTTTTCCCCCATTTGGATAGGGTTTGAAAGGTGTCCAAATAAATGTAATTTTTAAATTCAGCATTGTCATCGCTTGATGCTTGATGAGCATGATGCTTTTTTTGCCGATATTGGTCATCATCAGCATGATAATAATAACCTCATCCCAAACTTTGGCAGATATTATTGGCTTACCATGTATATCGGGGACTCTCCCAATAACATACTTAAACAGCGTTGAAATCCCACTGAGATCCAGTTTCCATTTAAATGCGTGGTTCTTTGACTATTTTTATTGATTTTCCAGTTGGACAAATGCATGCTTTCTTTCTATTTTTCTTGTTTTTCTTTTTCTATTGGGCAGTGAAACTATACAAAGTCGTCGGCGCAAGTGTTTTTGCAATTTTTTATACATCAATATTTGGAAATTATAAAATTAGATGTGCTAAGATATTTTAAAAGACTATAAAGAACTTTGATTAAAATAAATTACACCCTTTACGCTTTAAACAATTACAATGTTTTCCTTTTTTTTTTGGATAAAAATGGTAAAATAAAAATCATATGCACAACACCACACAAGATGACAGTCAAATGACAAAACAAAAAATTCGAAACTTTTATCAAAAAGTTGCGTTAAATTATCTTCATCTTTCCCTAAAATACTTTTTTTAAAACTGCTTTCTCTCTTCAACTTCCTTAAATTTTGCATTTTTATAGGAAAAAAATATTTTTAGCGGTACTTTTTTAGGCTAAAAAAACAGTGGAAACTTGAAAAAAGTAAGTTTTTTTTTTCTACGAATCGATATTTAGAAAAGACCTATAATATAATAAACCTACCAAAAAATCCGCTTAAATTACGTTAAAATATTTTAGGTCCTAAATTACCATCATGGCCCAACACCATTCTCAACTAAAAAGCCAGTTAACTCCTACCTCATCAGCGCCCTTTACAGGTAAAACATGGATTTTTTGTCAGTTTGGTATCAATATGACGTCTATAGTAGGCTAAAGGATACCAAATCGAAAAAGAGTTAACTGGCTTTTTAGTTAAGAAGATGCATAGCCGTGCCATAACCCGCATGTAAATAATCAAATTTAAGATTTGATGTACTTTTATTAATCAAAAATGTGACAGTTACAAAATTATTCATTGTCAGTGGTTGTCAACTATCACTGCCAACACGTAAAAAATTGCCAACATTTTCCTGCCTGCCAAATCGAGTTACTAACCTCTGGTAAAACAATAACTGTCAAAAATTGTACAGGATCTTTCATTATAAACTCCCAAAGAAAAGTTTTTTTCACATTGGAGATCACCTCTATATATTTTTCTAAATGGAACACTCTGTATTTTTTAGATTTTTTTTGAAATCTACGAAAAATTCTCTTTTTAGCAATACCAATCATGATGATGATGGCTTTTTCTCTTGTGATAAACAACCCAGTATATGAAAACGCTGACTGACATTTGAAATGTTGTAAATAAACTGTTGGTAAATAGAACAGACATTATTTTCTGTCAAATGGTGGGTACTGAAGCTATAGTAGTTTCAACTGCTGGTTGCTGAATGCTGAATGAAAAATCTCGACGAAGAGGACTTCTCGCAACACACCATCTTTACACTATAAATCAAGGCGTAACAGTTTAATATTTTGACGATGTTTTTAGATGATTTTTTCGTAAATACTTGGTGAAAACTGGTGGAAATGGCTTAATTTTTAGGCAAGAATAATTAGATTTTTTTTAATATTACTATGTTCCGCTATTTCTCTTTTATTTTGGGTCAAAACCGGGCAGAAATTTTGTTTTGCACCCGTAATCAAAAAAATAAAGTTTTTTTTTGCATCGGTAACCAAAAAAGCCATGCTTTAGTTATCTGCAGAAATTTAGTAAAATCATGTTTTTAATAAAGTTATAAAAAAATATTTTAATAACTCAGTAATTCAACAAAGAAATAATGAAATATCATCATCTCTTTCGCCTTCTGATGAGGTCCAAAATGACATTCTGGATGAATCCTGGATAGTTTAGGTTTAGGGTGGCAATCTCCACTTCTTTACGTGTCTTCAGATGATCAGTATTTTCGATTGGCACAGAAAGTACTCTATCTTTAAGGTAGCCCCACAGTCATGTATCAGGGGTCTGATTTTCGAATCCATACGAAAATATCCGTATACGTATACTAAATAGTAGACGATTTGTATGTCAGTCTCTTTCTATACCGTGTAAAATGAGAGGCGAAAGATAAGCCGGTATGTGTGGACCGCGTTCGAATTCCACTGGTTTCAATCAATATTGCACGAGTGGGTGAAGGTCATTCGTGTTGTTTCGCATGAAAAACCGGTTATTCCTTCACGCACTACCCATGAATCAGCATATCGGCATATCTTTTGCCTCCTATTCTATACGGTATAGGAAGAGACAGAAGTAATCGAATAATTTCGTATGGTTTCGAAAATCAGACCCCTGGAGGGGTTAGCTCAAAGCTGTTTGCAGGCCATACGATTGTTCCAAGTCTTCCCATCCATTCACGGTAGTGGCCACTAAAGAATCTTCTGGCAGGTGCCACGACGTTATGCGGACCAGCACTATCTTGCTGGAAGATGGTTCGCGCTAATAAAATGCATATCCTCAAGTTTGTCAAGCAAATTTTCCTGAAGAAGTTGGAGATATCTCTCTCTTGTTATTGGGTATCATATAACTATTAAGTATATAAAGGCCCAGGATGCGAGAAAATCGTAGCGGCAACGATCAAAATCTAGATTGCCATGACATGGCCAATGGGATAATGACGGCTCGATCTGAGCCTGCGCGAGTCACCTCATTTCTCATTCAGCGCAGTTTCAGCTGACGCATGCGCATTGGGCCCATCATTAATCCATTGGCACCGGCCAGCTTGATATTTCGCAGGGGTTTCCGCTACGCTTTTTGTCATAGGGAAATACACGGGCAGGGCCTTTAAAGTATCTCATAGGTGGGTGGTCTGGAAAAAAGGGGCCTATGATCCGATTGGGCATTATGCCATACTCTACATTACTCGCTAATCGTTCGTGGGCCCAGCACCTCAAAAAATCTGGGTCTCCCTAAATTATATTAAGCATATTCCCGAAAAATGTGGCTAATTTTTGTGGTTAACTTCTGCACCACTCAAATTTTGCAGGGTTTGAAATGTTCCTTTCTGAGCAGCCTTTATATTTTGGAAGAGGATTTTGGAGCATCATGACCTTTATTCAAAATTTGCCACCGACTGCTGAGGATTTATGATGACATGCAGTAGTAGGTTTAGATCAGCATTCTCATCAACTCTTGGTATTCTTTTTTTCTCTTTACGTCTCTCCGAATTTTGCAAAGATGCTACTTATTGTTAGGTTAGGTTTGTTATGAGTGGTGCAATTTACAGCTCCCCCACTGCAACCTGAGAGATCTATTGTGGTTCATTCCCTTCTCACCCGCTGGCCAGGTCTCATGAGACCGCCTAGGAAGGTAGTTTTCTTTTTCTAGAGGAATTTATACCTAAACCCCTTTGTCGGGGCTAGGGATCTTTAACGTGCTTCACTATCAATATATGGATCACACGGTACGGTCCTCTTACCGTCCTCTACGAGGGACGGTATGGAATCGTGTTAGCCTGCCTTCTAGCTAACACTGCCTACTCCGCCTGTATACGATTTTTGACAGTTATTGTTTTACCAGAGATGAGCAACTGGATTTGACAGTTTTTTACGGAAATGTTTGAAATTGTGTGTTGGCAATGATGGTTGGTAACCCCTGACAATAAATAACTTTGTCACTGTCAGATTTTTTATTTTCTCCCCAGATTTTTTTTAAAAAAAGTACAACTGGCAACGCCTTGTTCTTTAATTTTTTAATCTTTTGCCAGAGTGCACAGGGAAAACTAAACATCGGAATTAGCTGAAATTTTGCAAGGGTGATCATTTTTTAATGCTTAACAAAAATATCTCAAGGATTTTTCAAAATTCTCAATTATATTTTCTTCAAAATAAAACTTTTAGTCGGGCCGCAGTGGGACAGAAGATTATTTTTACGTTTTCTGACAGAAAACCATTCGAGGTTACGTTTATCTTTCAAAAATGTGTTTTCAAAAACATTGTTCTAAAACAAATATGACACCACTCCGCGTGTGCGATCGCCCTCCGAAAAAAAACCTAGTGCTGCGCGTGCATTACCCCGAGTCTATCAAACAACCAAGAGAACTTTACTGGCTTGCTGGGATTACTAGGAATTCGCATAGAAACATTCGGCGTTCGTAACCTCACATAATTTTGTTTTTATTATGATTCAACCATTTTGTTTTAAATTTAAATTATTGTGGCATAGTTATGTGCAAGTGTACTAGTGAAATCTTGGAGTATAAAGGATAGATTTTAGAACCTCAGTTTCAAAAACACACGGATACTTGAGTACTAACAAAACAGACCAGTAAAGCTCCATTTAGAGGTTGAAAAGATTCTTGCTAGTCGTTGACGCTCCTGTTTAAAATAGAATACGATTATTTCGTCTAGCGTCAGTAGTCGATTTTTTGTTGTCGGTATCAGCTAGCGGGACTATTTCCAATTCAATTATAAATGCACCTGTAAATGCAACCTTAAACATTACTCCCAGTTACTTTAATACGTAGTTGGGTAGCGTTTTTTTAGCAGCAATAAATTGTTCTCTTTTATTTTAGTATTTTACTTGTTTTTTTTAGCGCCGTAGAACGCGAAAATTCAAAAAAAGTAACCTAACCCCAAATTTTTGACCCGGTGCTAAAAAATCTCTGGTTTCCCACTATGGATAAACATAAATAAAGTCTCCGCGTTGCCCTGAAAAACAAATTTAATGACGTCAAATTTTGCAAAAAATCAGGTCGTTATAGTTAAATTGGTTTCACGTACAGTGTTGCTAAAAACAAAACATCAGTCCATTTCACAAAATCCGTTTTACATGCAAATATGAAAAAAATACAAAGATAGGCCAATATAAGTTACACACCTCTGGTAAAACAATAACTGTCAAATGTATAAAAGGCCTCTACTCCGCCCCATAGGGCGTTTTTCCGTAATCTCACAAAATTATATAACTTTGCGAGAAAAAGTCCAATTAGACTACCGATGGCCCCGAGAATCGAACCTATTGTTGTCCTGGCAGGGCAAATCTTATCAGGAAATCTGCTTCTGTAGTCCCTTTGCACTTCTGCAGCATTTGTTTGGCTTCTAATATAGGAGTAGAGAATTTCTCTATTTTCTTCCATTTTGACAATCAAGATTTTTAGTTTTAACATTTTCAAATTGAGGGATGTTATTTTGATAGGAAAACATCTTGATAGAAGGAAACTATTTTGGAATATACTGGGTTATTTATCACAACCTTATTATACATTTTGTTAAGGTCGTAGTTACAATCTGGGGAATTTTTTTTAGCAACACTGTACGGGAAATCAATTTAACTATGTCAATCTGATTTTTTTGCAAAATTTTACGTCATTGAATTTGTTTTCCATGGCAACGCGGAGACTTTATTTATGTTTATACACAGTGGGACACCAGAGATTTTTTAGGACCGGGTCAAAAATTTAGGGTTAGGTTATTTATTTTGACTTTTCGCGTTCTGCACCGCTAAAAATCCAAGTAAAAGACTAAAATAAAAGAAAACCATTTATTGCAGAATTACCTGCTAAAAAAACGCTACCCAACTACGTATTAAAGTGACTGGGTGTAATGTTCAGGGTTGCATTTACAGGTGCATTTATAATTGGAAACACTCTCGCTAGCTGATACCGTCAACAGGTTAACTTAAAAGCATGCAGATTTAAAAATCGGCTACTGGCGCTAGACGAAATAATCGTATTCTATTTTAAACAGGAGCGTCAACGACTAGCAAGAGTCTTTCCAACCTCTAAATGGAGTTTTACTGACCTGTTTTGTTAGTACTCAAGTATCCGTATGTTTTTGAAACTGAGGTTCTAAAATTTATCCTTTGCACTCCAAGATTTCACTAGAACACTTGCACATAATTATGCCGCAATAATTGAAATTTAAAAAAAAATGGTTGAATCAAAATAAAAACAAAATTATGTGAGCTTATGGGCGCCGAATGTTTTTATGCGAATTCCTAGTAATCCCATCGAGCCAGTAAAGTTCTCTTGGTTCTTTGATAGACTCGGGGTAATGCCCGTGCAGCGCTAGGCTTTTTTCGGCGGGCGATCGCACACGCGCAGTGGGTTGATATTTGTTTTAGAACAATGTTTTTGAAAACACATTTTTGAAAGATAAACATAACCTCGTATGGTTTTCTGTCAGAAAACGTAAAAATATTCCTCTGTCCCACTGCGGCCCGATTTAAAGTTTGTTGACAAAACGCCTACAGTACCATGGAATCGTATAAATTCTGCGATCTATCGGCCAACACTTGAACTGCGTGTGTCTCACAAATTCAATGAAGTTTTATTGATTGATCGGTTTTCTTTTCCGGAGTGCACAGGCTTTTAGAAAAAAGGAAACTTAGTTTTTATTTTCGCTAAAGCAATGAAATATAAAAAGGAAAAATGTAATCCAGAGGAAATTGTGAGTATTTCTCTATTTTTTTTGTAAATCGGGTTTGTTCTAAAACGCAATTATTTTGAGGCTTTTGGGACAGATGACGGCACTAGAGCTTTTATTTTGAAGAAAAAATAATTGAGAATTTTGAAAAATCCTTCAGATATTTTTGTTGAGTATTAAAAAGTGCTCACCCCTGCAAAATTTCAGCTAATTCTGATGTTTAATTTTCCCTGTGGACTGGATTCAAAAATTAAAGAACAGGGCGTTGCTGGTACTTTTTTTTACTTAAAATCTGAGGAGAAACTATAGTCTTAAACTCAAAAATACACTACTCAGCGTGTAGACTATAAACGTCAGATTTGACAGAGATGATTTCGAATGTGAGAAAAGCTACCTTCTTTTGAATGCTTTTGGTTTGAACCTCGTAGGAACAAGAGTAAAAATCTTTTTTTAGGGAAAGTTTATAATGAAAGATCCTATATACAAGGCTTCTAGGGTCGTATTCATAGTCCTTCCTTCAAGGAAAAAAGCATTCTTAAGGTGTCCTTCGGCCAAAACAGTATTAGTGATCGCACAAGGTCGCCTTGAATAAAAAGAATTGGCTCTAAGAATCAGAGTATAGGTATATACATATAGAGTCGCTAAAGGCTACGAGACTGAACCTTGTAACTTATTTTCCAATGTTCTAAAGAAACATATGTAATTGGTTTAAGAAAACGGAAGCCATAGAAAATAGTATATACTCACACGCAACACCCGTAATTACACTATGTAAATCTTAAGTTTGATCTTATTAGCTGGAAATAAGGAGATTTTACTGATTGAATTAACTGAGTTTTCCTTGAGTCACTAACCCAACTCAAAAGAAATCAAATATGTAAGTTAAAGAAAGAGAGACAGACAGTTTTAGATCCTTTCCAGGGTTGTTCGCTTAGTTATATTGAAACGGAAATATTAAAATAAGACAATCATATTTGAAAACATTGTACATCTGGGGTGAGTCGGAGTAACTTTCAACAAACTATACCGAATATATCGTTTGTTCGTTTTACGGAAAGTTTCTTGAGTTGACGTAAAAAATGTAGACTTATAAAAGGCCAATTTTCTGAGGAACTTTCCGAGTGTGGCCCGGCGTCTCAAACTTTAGTTTTAATGTGAACTTGAAATAGATCTTACAACCGTGCTTTAAGATTTTATTTATAACAATTTTTGGTGAGTATACCTTTGTAGTTTTTTATTCCATAATTCTATAAAAGTTTTTAAACCTATTATAATAGTTCTTTAAGTACAGTGCATGCGTAATGACAGATTGAGGGATATTATATGAATTTTTTTAGGTGCATTTAATAATATGGTGCACAGCATAAATATTAATATTTTCCAATCGACAAAAAAATATTGGGTTTTTAGAAATTAGAAATTTTAAAATGCGATTGAAATAAAATTTGAGTGAAAAAAAATCAGTGAACCTACAAAATAGTGTAGGGGCATGTCAATAATTTCTATCCCGTGGGATTTTGAATGAAGGAGTTTGTGTTACCGGGTGTTTTGTTTTCATCCGTGTAGAAGGGACCAAAAATCATAAAAAATACAACTTTCGCAACCGGGGCATGATTATACTCGATGCCATATTGGGAAATCAATTTAACTGTGGCGACCTGATTTTTTTGCAAAATTTTACGTCATTGCATTTGTTTTCCATGGCAACGCGGAGAGTTTATTTATATTGATCCACAGTAGGACACCGGAGTTTTTTTTAGCACCGGGTTAAAAATTGGGGGTTAGGTTACTTATTTTGACTTCGCATTCCGCGCCGCTAAGGTAAATAAGTTTTTTTTACCTTCGCTTTTTTCGTAAAGTGTGTGCGGTCTGGCACGCGTCCGTGTAAGTGATGATGCGTTGCTGTAGCCCGAACTTGCCTTACCATACCATAACATACCACGGTGCAAATAACCCTCTAGGTTCATGTGAACGCGTGTTTATTTTGATTTTTCAGACAAAAAATAATAAGTTTTTCTATTGTGTTTGTGCCTCGGTTTCTGCTAATGTAGTACATGTGCCCTTTGGTGTGCTTAAAGACTCCGAAAATATGCAATGGATATCAATATATTCTCTAATACTAAATACTAATACTAATACTACTAATACTGAAATAAAAGAAAACCATTTACTGCAGAATTACTTGCTAAAAAACCGCTACCCAACTACATATTAAAGTAACTGGGTGTAATGTTTAAGGTAGCATTTACAAGTGCATTTATAATTGAATTGGAAACAATACTGCTAGCTGCTACCACTGGTTTTAGGACAACAGGTTAACTTAAAAAGCATCTAGATTTAAAAATTGGCTGCTGACGCTAGACGAAATAATCACATTCTATTTTAAACAGGAGCGTCAACGACTAGCAAGAGTCTTTCCAACCTCTAAATGGAGCTTTACTGACCTGTTTTGACTCAAGTATCCGTGTGTTTCTGAAACTGAGATTGGAATCTTAAATCTATCCTTTGCCCTCCAAGATTTTAGCAGTAAACTTCCACATAACTATGCCGCAATAATTTAAATTTAAAAAAAATTATTGGATCAAAATAAAAACAAAATTATGTGAGTTTATAGGCGTTGTGTTTTGTTGTTTCTATGCGATTTCCTAGTAATTCCAGCGAGCCAGTAAAGTTCTCTTGGTTCTTTGATAAATTCGGGGTAATGCTCGCGCAGCGCTAGGCTATTTTCGGCGGGCGACCGCACATGCGGAGTTGTTTCATATTCGTTTTAGAACAATGTTTTCGAAAACATATTTTTGAACGATAAACATAACCTCGAATGATTTTCTGTCAGAAAACGTAAAAATACTCTTCTGTCCCACTGCGGCCCTTGTTGACAAAACACCTGAAGTTGCCATAGTAACGGGGGCCTTAGGATAGTTGGGGGCTTTAGGTTAATAATGCGAGGACGAGGATTCCAAAAAATTAAATTTTAACGTCATCCGACAAGATTTTCGCCATTTTCTCTGCAAAAAATCTTAATAATTCGACGTATTGTCGCACTAAATTCAAATGTACCTCAAACTATTAGGAATATATGCCAGATTCGATCCTTCGACCTGGATGCAGTTTGAAGCTTTATGACCTTAAAAAATACCCCAGAAAATTTAACATATTTCAAAAATAACATACGAAAGGGCGCTACTAATCAACTAATAATGCGAAGAGGACCAAATTGGGTAGGAAAGATAAGAAGGTCGAGTCCAGTAACACTTTTAAAAAAATTTGGTTCAGCTGTGATGCGTTTCAATATGGCGACTGATATATCAAAATGGCGACCTACAACCACATTTTATTTTATCCAATTTCGTTAAAAAACAAAAATGACAAGGTGGCCATTAATTATTGTTGACTTATCGCCGTTTACTATAAAATAAAAGTTTAGTTGATGTATAACCTTGATTGATTTTAAAAATATCATGTATAAGTCAAAAACCAGATTTGTGTAGTGTTTTTTCCAATTAACCACTACGCAAAAACTTTAAGTGCCGGAGTTAAAATTAACATCTTAGCCATAACTAAACACATTATTTAACCTCCCTATAATTTTTTTTTGATCTGGCGTCCAGGGTGTTTATGCTATACCCCGGTAAAATGACCTATATGTCGGTTTTATTAAGTTTCGGAACTGTGAATTTTATGTTCTACTCACTTGTCTAGCCAACAAAGTCATTTAAATTACCCATAAGAGAGTTAGCAGAAGTGAGATATACATTACCATATACTAGACCAGGTGTTTTAGATGCTATTTTCAAAAAAACATAAAAAATTCTAATTATGCATGACTATACTTGTTTATTAGCATTCATAATAAAATTCAAGAATAAGGTTACATCTATTTAGTCACACATTCATGTGCCACCGGGTGTTTTGTTCGCATCCGTGTAGAAAGTTCCTAAACCTAATTTAATTTCCGGCACTTAGAGTTTTTTCGTAGTGGTAAATTGGAAAAATTACAACAAAAAGCTCGTTTTTCACTTGTGCATGGTATTTTCAAGGTCAATAAAGGTTATGCATCAACTAAACTTTTTTTAATAGCAAGCGGCGATAAGTCAACAAGAATTGATGGCCACCTTGTCATTTTTGCTATTTTACGAAATTTGATAAAATAAAATGTGTGATATTTGATATATCAGCCGCCATATTGAAGCGCGTCATAGCTGAACCAAATTTTTTTTAACAATATTGTTGGTTTGAAAGTTTGAGACAATGATGTGTTTGAAATTAACTCTGTGTTTCGGACTTCCATTGTCTATATTTTATTTATACACGACGTTTCGATCAGTACAATCTCTGATCGTCTTCAGGTGCAAGTACGTAGCCTTAGGAATTGATTGTAGTTTGCACCTGAAGACGATCAGAGATTGTACTGATCGAAACGTCGTGTATAAATAAAATATAGACAATGGAAGTCCGAAACACAGAGTTAATTTCAATATTGTTGGTCTTGACCATCTTATCTTCCTTACTAAATTTGATCCTCTTTCTTTTAATAGTTGAATAGTGCCCTTTAGTATGTTATTTTTTCAATATGTTAATTTTGCTGAGGTATTCTTCACGGTCATGAAGCTTCAAACTGCATCAAACACCAAGGATCGAATTTGGCATATATGCCTAATAGTTTGAGGTACATTTGAAGTTAGTCTGACAAAACGTCGAATTATTAAAATTTTTTGTAGAGAAAATGGCAGAAATCTTGTTTTTTGCGATTTTCAAGGTCATTTAAGCTCAAATGACCTTAAAAGTAAATATTTTTGGAATCCTCGTCGTCGAATTATATGGAAACAAGTTGCAAAAGTTGTATTTTTTATGATTTTTGGCCGCCATCTTAAAAGATGACATCATATCAACCCCTTCTACACCCGGTAACACTTGATTATCTGACTAAAGAGCTATCAATCCCACATAGTCACAAAACTCCTTCATTCAAAAATTCAAAAAATGGTGTATTTAATAATATTTGCATTGAAATTCAGAATTAAAGTAAAATAACAGTGATCTTCATGCTTTTAGCAAGTGCCAACATTAATTTTTATTGCCCGGTTGTTCAACCAAGGTTCAACTGGGGGTTCAAGTGAACTTGTTTTAAAAATGAAGCTGGTTCAGCTTTAGTCTCCGGTTGTTTAATCAAAATTTAAACTGGGTTCAGTTCAATTGAGTTTAACTGTCGACCTACTTTATTGAAAGCAATAATGAACTGGTCAACTGTAATATTTTGTGTAGAATACAACATAATCCTTAATATTTTGTTTCATTTTGTATTGAAAGAGCGGTTGAATTTTTACATTACACATTAAAGGTTAGCCCGCTTGTTATGATACAATAAATTATGAATTGTATGCAAATTGTTTTATTCCATTTAATAAATCCAAAGTGAGAATTTCATTGTTGTTGAAAATGATGAAGCAACAAAAAAATGTTTAAGCTCGGCCTTTTGTAAAAGAGTTTTACAATAAAAAGCATTTGACCAACACCCTGTAATTTCAACTGGCCTAAAAAACCTCCAACGGTCATTAAAGAAAAAACTAAACATAAATTCATTCATTCAGTTTCCGAAAAGGTTACACAAAATTGACAGAGGGGCTTACTCGAGGGCTGACTGGATATGAAACTTACTACCTATTTCAAAAAACTTTATTTACTGTCTACTTAGGGCCCAGTTACTCAAGTTTTTTTTTATTCTTAATTTTTTATTTCCATTTTTGACTATTTTCCTTCAAAAAGTAGAGAGAAAAGACAAAATTGTGCATTGTGCATTGAGCACTATGCATTGAAACTTGAGTAACTGGGCCCTTAAATGCTACTGCTGAGTATGGTGTTGGATGATTTCTCCAATTTGGCCAACGAGAAACCTCACCCCCCTCTTTCGTAAAGCGTCACTATCATCATCATCATCATCATCATCATCATAATAACCCTCCACAAACTCTTCATCATCTGTTAGTTGGTCTATTTTATAAAAATTAAAAATTCATCTCAACCAGCAGTTTGGACTGACACAAATGCAAACAACACATATGAAATAACACATTTTTTTTGAACACTAAGATTTAGAAACTGTTTTATTTTCAAAGGACTCTTTTAAACTATAAAAACATTTTCTTTATTTATATTTCTCCTTTTTAAACAAAAAAAAAACCTGTTTTTTTTTTATACTGAACTTCGGCTTAAACCCTCAAAAATTAGCGTTCAAGTGAACCAGGTTCAAGAGCACGGAAAAATTCCGTTTAAGTTCTGAACCAACATTGAACAACTCACCATTTTCCTTAAACCAGGTTCAAACACTGAACTGGCTTTGAACGACCATTGAACAACCGGGCCATGTGTTAGAAAAAGAAAAAAGACGCGGGTTCTAAATAGAGGCAACGCGCGGGGTCGATTTCCATTGCCGTATATGTATTGTCATAGATATTGCAAGTTCATTGTTGGCTTCAATTTTATTTTGCTTTGTTTCTATTTTTTAAAAGTCTATTACAGCTTACTTTGAAAATAAAATCTTTTTAAGTACTTTTGAAACATTTTAGAGGTTAAGGTCAACCAATAAAAGTAAAATCTATCGAGGCTTCTTGTTTTTTTCGTTTTACGAATGCGAGGTGCATTTATAATATTTAATCTGTGATATTACTCTATATTACTCAACCTTGCATGGGCTAAAATCTTCTAAAATTTAATTATATTATATTTTTTTAGACCAAATCTAGGGATCTACTATGTCTGTGATGGGTGAGCCGAGCTTCGCTTTATGGGCGGCCCAGCGTGCCGCTGGCTTTGGCGGTAAGTACCGCGTGTATAAAGTCAAGCTTCCCAGCAAACACAGAAGCTCGGTAAATAATCGGACCGACGTCGTCAATGTCGGCATTAGGTCGGCATCGGCAGTTAAACGTGGGCTGATGCTGGACCAAATACCGACTTCCAACACCGATCATTCGCCATGCACATGAAAAATAATTTACTTAGCCCGACGAAAGTAAAGTATCTCACGTTGGTAAATTGCAATTATTCTGTGTCGGCCCTACCCTCTCATACAGGAATAATACCAACGATTCACCGTGAACGTGCTGCGCGCTCCATGTGCGACGCATGCAAACTAACAATAACTATATCAAATAAAAATCACTCTGTCCCATGCAAAATATTTACATAATTTTTTACATACATCATAAGCAATCACTCGATACCGAGTATGATTTTCATCTATTCTGTATCGTCGCTATCTGTTGTGCGTTTTTTTATGGCTATGTAAGCCAATTCTCAAGCCGCACACCCTTCCACAGTCCTGGTGTTGTTGGTCATCCATTCTTCCACTTTGTCGCTCCTTTTTACGTCCTCTCTTTTCCGTCTCTAGTCTACGTCGTTGCTCTTCAAAAGTTTGTGCTCCCTCATGGACTATTCGGCGCCATGAAGCCCTATCGTTTGTCGTGGTCTCGAAGTTATTTATATCGATGTGACCCTTCATCATATTGCCTTTGAGAATGTCCTTGTACCTTTTTTTTTGACCTCCTTGATTTCTCTTTCCCTCCTTCAGTTGTCCATAAAATATCTGCTTTGGGAGACGTATTTCGGGCATGCGGATAACGTGATCAGTCCAACGAAGCTGGTGCTTGAAGATAAGGGCTTCTATACTAGTTATTCTGGCTTCTTCTGGTTTGTTCGTCGGTCTTGCCATTTGATTCTCCGGATTCGTCTTAAACAACTTTGGTGATATTTTTCTAGTCGTTTGATATGCCTTCTATAGGTGGTTCACGTTTCGCATCTGTATGTTAGAGTTGGTATTATAACTGTGTGTGTGACACGAAGCTTGGTCTCCGCGTTGACGTCGTGATTGTTGAAGACTCTCTCCGAAAGCCGTCCGAACGGTGCGCTAGCACATTTTAGGCGATGCTGTATTTCTGCGTCAATACTTGCATTTGATGATAGGTGGCTCCCAAGGTATGGGTAATGTTCCACGTTCTGCAGAGGATGGCCATTTATGGAAGTGTTTGAAGCTTAGGGATTCGTACCTGCTTCTGGTTGGTAAAGAATTTGCGTTTTGGCAAGATTGAAATCTAGGTCAATGCTTTTGTGGGCTTGGTTAAATGCGTTGATTACCAGCTGTAGACCTTCCTCTGTATCGACCATAACGACGGTTTCATCGGCGTACTGCAATTCGATTACCGAGGTCGTCGAGAACTTAGTTTTTGCTCGCAGTCTGTCTAGGTTCAGTAGGCCACCGTCAAATCTATATAGAATTCCCACTCCAGTGGGTCTATTCTTGAATCGAGAGAAAATTTGCTCCCAGGGAGTCGAATTCTTTCGCTACTATGCATCTCATTGGTCCAAATCTTCGGTTAAAATCGGTTTCTCTCACTTTTGCCCGATATTGATGGAAAGTAATTCTCTTAGTCAAGACCAATAGAATTACTTTCGATCAATATCGAGCAAAAGTGAGAGAAACCGATTTAAACCGAAGATTTGCACCAATGAGATGCATAGTAGCGAAAGAATTTAACTCTCTGGGACCAAATTTTCTCTACACTTAAGAATAGGCCCTCAGGCGGTAGATGTTCCTCAACAAGGGTGGGCGCAATAACACAGCCTTGTTTAACGCCTCTCGTAATCTGGAATGCTCATTGCTCAGGACTGTTGCATTCATATTGTCGCGTAGTAGTCTTGAATATATTTTTGAGGGCATCCAGCTCTTGTCAGTATTTGCCAAAGAGCTTCTACTACTTATACCACACAAAGAGACTACGGAATTTCTTTGTGCTTATACCAGTATAATTTTCTATTAGATATGTGGTATTCTATATTAGTGGCTAGGTTATATTTTAATTTAAGTTAAGTTTAGGATACATAAGTGTGGTTTAAATTTATTTTGTAAATACAAATGCATATTGCTACTACTACTACTACAACTATCGCTATTATAATTGTATGCACACATTTTTATTTGTCTTACTGCCCGGAGATGAACTTTGCCACGTCGGCAATTGATCTGTGGCCGCACGTCGACCGGCGGCCAAGCTAGTCCTATATCGACGGCTGCGGCGACTGACGTTCGTTCGACATCGGCCCGCGTCCACTGTGTTTGCTGGGTTATTTTCTTGTGTGCAAGGCCCAACGGCGTGCATTAATTTAATTGGTAAAAAATATGGATAAATCGGCCCTTTTAAAAACTGAATAAAATGTCGACGCAACCAAAAATAGTTATTTACGCACCTAGATCAAAAAGTACGCCCGCTGTGTGGAAATAACAGCCTAAGGCGTTGGGTAGTTTTTCAAATCAATCAGAGCAGGGTTTGTACTGAACAACCTATATAACTATGAGATACTATAATAACTTTGAAAAACTAAATCAAGGTTGGCCCTGGGCAAGACCCAAGGCGAAAAATCTACTGCGCATGCCTGATGCAGTCTGCTTGCGCCCAGCAGAAAAGTTTTTGGCTCTGCATTTTTTCCAGGCTAACTTGATTGGGAGAGTTATTATCGCTACAGCTTTTTTTTCGGAAACTACAAGGGTAGGGCCGTATAGCATCTCATAATTATATGGAAAAAACCATTTAATACCCTGACCTTTTCTGCGGTTTTCCAGTTATTTTTTAGAAAAAAAAGATATTTGACAAATATTTTTTTTGTGATAATTTTATGAAAAAAAAATAGTTACTTGTGAGAATAAATTTTAACATTTATTTAGTAATTTTTTTCAATTATTTCCAGATGGCTTTTCAGTGTTTCCTTGGCTTTGCTGTTTTTTTGTCAAATTCTTTGACTTTTCCATAGGATAACAATTTCCAGGTATTCTCGGTTTAGTTCCATACGGACCCTGTAATATCTTAAAAAGTAGAGAAACATAGACAAATTATTTTTTTAGGCAATATTACCGTCGTGGACAAAGTACCCCCAGACATGCTCCATATGGTCGACGCCTATTGGTACCAATTCGCGCCCCTAAATCCTCTTTGGCACGGCATTTTGGGTTTCGTGATCGGGGTCTTGGGCTCTATCTCCGTCACAGGAAACGGCATGGTACGTACCACTCTTACCATTTTAAGAATATAGTCTTGGCTGGCAGCTTTCCTTGGCATACTCATGCAAAATTTCGCTTTCAGGGTATTTTTGACCCCATTTTTTTTTACCCAAATAGAGACATTTTTCAAAAATGTTATTTTCATTTTAAAGATAAAGCTTGAATCTAGGGTTCTCTAGACTTTTGCAATTTGTAGATTCCGATTATTAGGTAAATGGGCCACGACAAGCACGGACGATGCTGAAGAATTATAAAATGATAAAAAAGTATTATTTGCAAGCCGTTATTTTGGATTTGGGTAGTTGATGTGTTGTTGAGTTCTGAAATAATTGATTTACATACTATACATTTCGACACTGAATTGGGTTAGTTCATGTTTTATTGAGTTCTCAAATAAAATGATGATATTATGAATAATAACTTGTTTAAATTTTGACCTTTCCTCCTTCTTGCAGAAAAATAATTGTACTTATTTAAGAGGATACTTTACAGGTGTAAAACGCAGAACAAAACTGAGCCGTTCTTATCAACTTAATCAAAAAATGCTTCAAATAAATTTTGTGGAAAATTACTTAACGTTTATTGGAGAGTCATTAATTTTTTGACATTGCAAGTTTTAATGAAAAATTTCGCTATTTCACATTTTTTGTAAAAATCAGGGACTTTCCACTTAATTTTAACGAATTTAAAAGGTATTCTACTCGAAACATTTTTTGAAAAAATGTCTCAATTTTTCTCAAAATTGTTTCTACTTTTCAGCCGTCTGCCTATCCTTTCCATGCATTTCCCGTTCGCCACCTGTTGACTACGACTTCATCTTAACAAAATATTTTTTAAACAATGGAAACATAAATAAAATCAGATTACAGCATGATCAACAGATAATATGATGATGATGATTAAACATAAAACAAAACTATTATCTACTGTAATATAAATATTTTTTGAGTAGCAATAGATTGAAAGTTAGAAATCGAAATAAATTGAAAATGGACATTCCCCCCTTTTCCCGTGTCCCCTCCATGCATTAATATTTAAATTTACTTTTTTTGTATGTAGAGATATTTATTTATAAAACAGTAAAATCAATAAAATTCTTTGGAAAATTAAGTGCAATTAACAGATTAGAGCGTCTACGCCTAGGACTCCATACGGCAAACTAATCGCGAAGTAAGTGCTTCAGACGAAAATGGGTTTCTACGCACATTTCTTAGCTGGCCCGTTTATTTCTTAACCGGACTATATCTAGTCTTGCGGATATGAGCAGGCAAAATAAGCCAAAAATGAAAGTAAAAATTCAAAAACTATTACAAGAGAAATGAGAATAAAATTTCTGAATAATTTTTGTATTTGGATAGACAAATGTGATCCCAAAAATAGAATAGATAGTGGTGTAGAACTCGTCAAGTAAATAGTTTTTGAAAGAGCAACTTTAAAATAAATTACTTTAACAATTATATAACAATATTGTACATTACATTTTTACATCACATTTTAAAAAACCTAAACTAACAAAAACATGTTAAAATAATAATCACAGATTTATATTATATCGATCTTCTGTCATCATCAAAAAATTCATTTAATAATTATACCCTTGCAAGCGAAATTTTGCATAAGTAAGACAAGGAAAACTGCCAGTACTTTAAGATAAAGGGTGACTTTTTAAAGTAGAGTTTTTCAAATATTATTTTCTAAGAAAACCACCGGCGATCCGAAGGCATTTGATTGGGGGGAGGGGGGATAAAGGCGATTTTCCCAACTAATATAAAAAGCGATTCTCAAGTTACCTGAAACTTTGAGATTTTTTTTATTGTTGTTTGAAGAAATTAGAAATACTATCAAAATGTTTTGTAAAATGTACTTAAATTTCACAACTGAACCTTCATATATCCCAACTGAACTTTCATATTTCCCAACTGAACGCAACAACAACAAGTGATCGCTGGTGAAGAACACAGGGGAAATTTTTAATTTGGTTTAGATGGAATCCCCGAATGCCATATTTATAAACGTTCGCAATATTTATATTTGTTGACAAAATCAGGTCAGGCCAAAATTTTTCAAAAAAAAACTAATAATACCATATTTTTCTACACATAAATACTAAAATACGTAGTTTGCACCTAAAGACGATCAGAGATTGTACTGATCGAAACGTTGTTTCAGTTCCAGTAACTCTTTCAGGTGGTTTACATCTTCACAAGCACGAAGGCTCTGAGGACACCGTCAAACTTGTTGGTCGTCAACCTTGCCTTCTCCGACTTCTTGATGATGTTTACCATGTCTCCTCCTATGATCATCAACTGCTACAATGAAACTTGGGTTTTGGGTAAGTTTTTTGTTCAGAGAAAGATCATATATTTTTATGTTAGAACAAACTTTTCTGAAAAATTTTATAATCTTATAAAATAAAAACTTTTTTTTTAAGTTTTTTTAGTTAATCTTTTAAAATATGTAACGATTCGGTTGCCTGTAGCATAGCTCTAGGCGAACTGTATCCGTTCCTAAACTGAAAGGGAAAGATATGTGGGAGGTTAACCAAATATATCTTCTCCTTGTAAAAATACTAACCTCAATGTGTTTCCCTTAGAATTTCGCGATAAAACCGCCCCTGCAGTCTAATAAACATCAGAATCGGCTAAACTTTGAATGGAAGGTACATTTTGTAAAAACTAAGACACGGATCGGAGCACTTTTTTAATCGGTGGCCTTAGAAAGAAATTTTAACTTATTCGGCAAAAAATCAAAAAAGTGCTCCAAGCCTTATCACTGATAATAGGAAAAACGGTTTATCCCTAGGAAAAAACTATGTATATTCATATCAATATTTTTTTAAAAATATTTCAATTTTTTTGTAAAGAAATGTCCCCTTACTTTAAACCTATAATCGATTTTTTCAGATTTATTTTGAATTTTGGGAAATTGGATGCCAAAATAAAATTTGTATTTATTTTCAATTTTTCTTTCCTTCTGCAACTTGCCCTTCATTCATCTCTAAAACAAAAACCGCTGTGTCAATTTCCCTCTTGTTTTTTAATTTTTTATAGGGTATATTTAACAGTTTTTTGTTAATCCTTAAAATATTTTTTTTTGTCTTTAATTTTAAAAAAATCCTTAAAATAACAGAAAACACTATGTTGTTTTGATATATATAAAGTTCTGCAGAGGAAAAGTTGTCTTCCCGCAGCCTGCCGCAATAAGATTTTTTTGTGGTTATATACTACAATGTCTTAACTTTTTGACTGCATAGGTTGTAGCTGCCAATATCTGCCTATCTGTGGATTGGGTTCCTAAAATTGTGGTCTTGTTATTCAAATGTACTAGACTAGAAATACACACCTTTTGTTTGCTGTGTTAGTATGGATGTATGTATGGATTTTTAAGTTTCTTTGTATAGGATGAAATAAGTTGGTGGAGCGCTAAAGGTCAGTGGCGCACCCAGACCTTTTTCTCGGGGAGGGGGGTGGCTGAACCCAATAGTTTTTCAAAAAATATTTTTATAATAAATTTAAATCCAGTTTATTAAAAGAACACTAAAATAAAAGTACATTTAAAAAAATCTTGGGGGGGGAGGGCTGGGTGCGCACCTGCTAAAGGTTATATATAATGATATTAATATCGCCTAAACCATTCAAAGAAATGCTCAAGACTTTCCACAAATATTGACATTTTTAACATGATTTTGCGTCATCTGATCCTTTTATACTTGGGCTTAGGGCAGAGCCAAAAAAATAGTATAAGGTATCAGTCAATTTATTACTTTTTTATTATTAAATATATTTAAAAATTATGATATATATTAGTGGGACATTTTTACAATAAAAGGTTTTTTTTTAATTTTTTTGGAAAATAAGAGTTAAGTAAGATATTTTTAATTTACTTTTTTTGTAGATTTATTTAGAATATAAATTTTAATTTTGGAAAAATAAATTGATTTTTTTTTTACTTTTTACCACCCTACAAAAAATATTAAATATATAGGAATAAGTATCCGACCCCCGCCCTATACGTACGCTATGTCACGACACAAATGAAAGTGGAAGTAGTGTTTCCAAAAAATCAATGATCAATAAAACTAGTAATTTGAGTAATTCTTAACTTTTTTATCTATATTACACAATATTTATCCTACACCCAGCAAGGGGGGGAGGCTTAGCTAAAAAAATAATGGTAAATATGTGTTGAATATAGGTACAAAATTTCAAGTTAATCCGATAAATACCCTTAAATATGTTTAGTTTTTTGCGCGACCCCGGGAATATGGCAAGGAATCTAAAGTTCAAACAAAATTTTGTTTTTACTTATTTTGGGTCGAATATACCTTTAAAATATAACTTTTCACACTTGCGATAACTTGACTTTTATTATAAGTATTACAAAATGCCATGCATCCATCACATTACAGCACAAACTTTATAAGATCATTTTATTTTCCGTTTGAACATAGATAGACACACCCTGGTGGAGGAATGTGCGGATGCATTGGAATCCTTGGGAGAGGGCAAACAAGTGACACTTATGTGGGTACCGGGACATATGGGGGTGCCGGGTAACGAGATGGCCGACGAGCTCGCCAGGATCGGGGCAAGCACCCA
Source organism: Oxystoma pomonae (assembly GCA_963921995.1). Classification (NCBI taxonomy): domain Eukaryota; kingdom Metazoa; phylum Arthropoda; class Insecta; order Coleoptera; family Brentidae; genus Oxystoma; species Oxystoma pomonae. The sequence goes on along the minus strand of OY998166.1, from coordinate 82,396,441 downwards.
GTATGTAGCGCCGGAACCACTCCTAGGAACAACCAAGAGGCAACTGCAAAGTCGACTCAACAAATCGGCCAACGATGACATGACGACCGCTTGGAGAGCAGGAACAGGATGCAGACAGACCAAAGACTTCGTGAAGGGCCCGGATGTAGCCAAACAAAAATGGCTCCTGGGGAGATCGCGAAGGGATGCTGGTCTGCTGACAGGTATTATAACAGGTCACAACCGACTAAGGAAGCACATGACCCGGATCGCGGTGGAGAATGACTCGACCTGCCAGGCCTGCGGGCGGGCAGAGGAGACATCTCGACACGTTATAGCGAACTGCGAGGCATACCAGAGGACGAGATACCAGGTATTCGGTTTCCCGACCCTGGATGAGGAGGACCTGCACACGCTCAAATGGGACAAAATACTGGACTTTGCAAAAAGAACAGTTAGACCAAATGAGCAAACTGCCAGACCAGTGGTGCAGGCGGTGGATTAGGGGCAGGCTCGGGGTAGGGCAGAAAGGGCCCAGGGAGGCCTACTTGCCGGGCTTCGCGCCGCCCCTTCTCTACTACTACTACTACTACTACTACCCATTTGAATTGAGTATTGAGTGCAAATAAATTTAAGCAAAATATGTTTTTTTATACCTTCATCAAAAACATGATTTTAGTAACTGTCTGCAGATAACTAAAGCATGGCTTTTTTGGTTACCGATGTAAAAAAAACTTTTTTTTTTTGATCACGGGTGCAAAAAAGATCTCTGTCCGTTTTTTACCCAAAATTAAAATTATTTTTTTTAAAAGATTTCACGGATAGCTATACATGCCAGTTGGCGCCATTTTTTAAATTTATTTTTATCAATAAAAGTCTAGACGATATTAGTAAGTATTGTTTTTTTTAATGTGAGTTTATCACTACATATTGATATAATCTCGACAAATCGTAAATGTATCAGTCTTGGATTCGTCGGTCAAGATTTTTCTTTTCCTACTTTTTAAGTGTCTAAAATTTTTTATTAGAATTATTTGCTATATAGCTTTAACTACTTGCATTGTAACTAGGATTCAAACTCAAATAACAGTGATCTTTGGTTGTGTCCCAATTATGGTCCCCGGACGATAGCTAATTTTTGTTAGAAAAGGGTTATCGAATTGCACAGCAGCATTTATTGATAGCTGTGGCACGTTTTTTAAAAAATTTGCCATTTCCGAGAGGTGGTTCGGCAGATATTTTTATTTTATTTTTCCTCAATTTCAAAGGTTTTATTGATGAATATAGCAGGATAAGAAGTTGTGGATGGTTTATACAGGAAATAAAATTATTTATCATTTTTACCGATTTTTTTTGTTTTTATTTGAAATTTGTATTTTTTTGCTAAAAATTAGCTCTTAAAATCACATGCGTATATTTTACAAGGCTGTGTCCCACCTTACTTTTTTATAGCAAAATACACCACCCAGCATCCTTACAAAAAACGACCAGAATTATACATCTCCTTTTGAATTAAAAAACAAAACAAAAAAAAATCAGAAAAATGAGATTATAAGTAAAAAAATCAATGTTTCTTAATATGCGTACATCCGTTTTCAGATAAAATTAAGTTAATATTTGAACTCTTATTTTTATTTTTTAATTAATTTTTTAATGAATTTTATTTTTATTTTGTTTTATTTCTTCCTGTATAAACCTAGCTTAATTATTGTAAAATAATTGAAAACAGCGGCATCACGTGGCCCCTAAAAGTGCTGAGGTGACTATTTAGTTTTTATTTTTCTTCATGTGGAAAATTTCAAATTATAACCCAACCAATACTAAAATATTCCCCGCATCTAATATAATTTATTGATTTTTTTGTTACAGGGCCGTTCTTCTGTGAACTGTATGGCATGTTCGGTTCACTGTTCGGCTGCGCATCCATATGGACTATGGTATTTATCGCTTTGGACCGGTACAACGTCATCGTTAAAGGTTAGTTTCAATTGGAGCCCTTAAGATGGACTCCCGTAAGCTTTTTTCCGCGCGAGTTTTGAAATTTGACCTTGTCTGTCGGTTACTACGTTTATACGCATCTAAAAGTGCTTTTATATAAGGACGGTTTTAAATAAAATCGCTTTCTCTGAGGGTTTATACGTCCTTCATTAAATGTCATTAAATATGTCAGTTTAAAGAAAAAACAAATAAAACAACTTAGTTAACAGCAGATTTTTCGGAAAATCAGAGCTGTGTGTATTACTTTAGGTTGAAATAATTGCGCTAAAGCATTTTTAAAGTATTTATAACGACCCTAAAATGGGTCTTAAAGCGATAAATCGGTTTCTTAAATCGCTTTAAAATAAAATCGATTTAGTGCTTAAATCAATTTTAGTGGTGTTTATACGACAACCTTGTCCTTATATAAAAACGCTTTAAGAGACCCGTATAAACAAAGTTATTGAGTGAAACAGTGACAGAACGATTGGCACCTTCACCATAACTTGAAATTCGCCCGGAAAATCTGTAAGTGGAAGGCTAGCCTAAGCCTCCCTTCCTGCTAACGCCACTGTTTTTAAAAGAAATTTTTTTGAGTGCCTTTAGATTTACGTGCCAAAGAAAGATAATTGTTATTGCAAATGAAACACTATATCTACAGTGGTTTGTGAGAAAATTGTCAAAAACCTAATCATAAGCATTATGTCCTAAACAGAGAACAATTCTAGTTTTAATCTCTATCCAACACACTATGCTTATAATAAAGGATAAAGGTTTTGTCAATTTTCTCACATACCCATTTTTATCGAAATAACGTGTATGGTATTTTTGAAATCCAAAAATGCAATAACATACGCGGTGTTTCATTTAAAACTAAGCATTTTTACAAGCTTTTATTTAACTTGCAATGTATGTAATAACGAACTATGCAATTTTGTTTGGGTGGAATCTTGCAACTTAATTTTGACCAACTTCCCGACATCTTGGGGATGGAAATAACGAATTTCTAATCAGATTTTGAAAATTCAATATGCCGGATTCAAGATGGAAGATTTTTGGTTATCTTTTGCTAACCAATTTTAACTAACTTATACACATCCGATTGCCTTCAAATTTGGCATGTATTTATAGTTCCACTGACAATACAATAATATGTCATTATTAGGCACCCCTCCCCCCTACGAGGGGAGTGGAGGGGGAAAACACCTAAGTTTGTTCGAGTTAAAAAAAAATTGGTATATATTATGATATAAGAAAGATACAAAATTATATTTTCTACTTTTAAGTGCATTTAATAAAATCTTGTTCTTTAAAAAAAATTTAATAAAAATTTATTTGCTAGGTAAATTAAAAGCACTCAAAAAATTACAAAACTTTTGCGGGTCGCGGAAAATTGTTTGAAACAATTTTTTCGAATAACACAATTTTGAAAAAAAAAGTTTCGAATGTAAACTTTTTCGAAAGTCTTTGGTTGGTTGGAAAATTGTTCAAACGATAATTTTTTCGAAAGCAATTTTTCTGAAAAATATTTGTTCGAAAATCATTAGTTCGAAATGCTATTTTTTCGAAAATCATTAGTTCGAATGGCAATTTGTTCGAAAATAATATTTGAATAAGCGAATTAAATATTTTTCGTACGAGTGTGCGGAAAGTGCCACTTTTCCGCACGCCGTGCGTGAAAAAAAATTTCTGCACGCCGTGCACGAAAAAAACTTTTCACGCACGATGTTGAGCAAAAAAAAATGTTTCACGCACGCTGTTGAGCACGCATGTTGTTGAGCACGCTGTTGCTCAATGATGAATCAGGAAGACTTGAAGTTGACGATGGAATTAAGCAACATGAGCAGGGATACTTTCAATGTTACCGTGATTAATAATTACCATAAAAATTAATTTACTTCCCTCGCTAAAGGGAAGTAATGTAATAATCGAAAAATCGCACTTCGAGATTTTCATGGTCCTCCATAAATTTTGAGATTACGAATAGTGATAAGAACAAATCCAGACGTCGTCGCTCTGTCTGTCGGTCTGTCGGTCTATACTCAAAAAGTCCTTCACTAATCAAAATTTTACATAGTGATTACTTTTGTTGACGCGCAGACCCCTATTGTGTTTGAGCATTCTCCTAGTTTAAGCTTGGTCAAGTTTAGTTAAAAAATTCGTAGTTTTGACTATTTTTTCATTTTTAGTCTGCTAGGTTTAACTAAAATAATAACAAAATATTTTGATACTTGCACGCTCGTAGCAAAAATGTTGTACCTAACGCTTGCGGAAAGTATTTTCCGCACTTACGGCTTGCCCGAACTCCGCTGGCGCGTCGTTCGTGCAAACGCCGGTGCGTGCAGAAAAGTTTCGGCACGGTTAGGTAAATAGCTATTTCGAAGAAATTGTCATTCGAACTAATGATTTTCGAAAAAATTAACTTTTGAACAAATGCTTTTCATATTAAAGGAGGTAACAGGGGGGTTCAAAATATAATGAGATACAACACAGAAAATTTTACTCATTTGTGTTATTTTGTTAACATGTAGGACTAAGCGCCACTCCTCTTACCAAAAAGACTGCCATGCTCAGAATCCTCCTCATATGGGCAATGTCTGTCGGCTGGACTATTGCTCCTCTATTCGGATGGAACAGGTAAATTATAGCCCCAAGAAATGTACATAATTATTATTAGTCCTTATGCCAGACCTTTGAAATTGACCATGTCATTATAATTTGGGGGATTATATTAAACTTTTACTACCTGTTTCTGGGGTCATGTGGAGCAAAAAAGTTGGAGGAACACATCAAAAGGAGGTGCTTTCAAATATGGGGCCGTTCAAAACGGCGGCCCCACTGTGAATTTTTAAATTTAATTATCTCGAGATCAGAAGAAGCCATCTTAGATGTCTTTTTTTTGCAAATGAAAAAAACCAGTACTAAATAGTCAAAAAACCAGTAAATGTAAAAAAAATGGAAAATCAGGTTTTTTGAAATTTACGTTTTGCTGTTTATTGGACTAAAGGTTAAGTATCTCGAAGAAACTGTTTGAATAAAAATTTAAGAGAAATATATCACCTTTAGAAAACAAAAAAGAAATTAAAGATCGGATTAATAGAACCTGAGATATCGAGATTTAAAGTAGATGTGTACCATATTTTAAAGCACCAGTTAGTGATAATTACCTTGCTTATACCAGTATAAAATTTTGCACAGTAAATTACATACATACACATTTTGTCAAACACAAATCTACTGGAAGACACTCAATGTGAGGTCAAGTTTCTCCCCCTAATGAACACTTCATTAAAAAAATGTGATTGTCTAGCTTGACTGATAAGATGTGCATGAATACTATGCCAAATTTCATACTGGTACCAGGAAGTGATAGGAATTTGTCGCTAACCCAGACGATTACTGTTACTTTTAAATATGGTGCTTCGTCTGCTTTAAATGATATCTCGAGATCTATTTATTCAATCTTTCATTTCTTTTTTGGGTTTTGAAGTTGGAAAGTTTCTCTACAACTTTTATTTAAACATTTTCTTGATATACTTAACCGTTAGTCCAATAAACAGCAAAAATTTCGAAAAAACCTTATTGCTCGTTTTTTGACATTTTGACCATTGAAAACACACAAGAAAAATTTAGTCAGTCAATTTACCTATAGCTTTTTCCGATCTCGAGATAATTAGATTTAAAGATTCGCGGGCCGCCATTTCGAACGGTCGCCATATTTGAAAGTTACGTCCTCCTGATATGCCCCTCGACTTTTTTGCTCCATATGACCTTAAAAATACGTGGTGAAAGTTTCATTTATGGTGAGTTCGAGTTGGCACCCTAAGCGCCCCGGGGTCACCTCAGCTGTCTTACTAACGTAAAGAAACGCAGAGGTTGATTGTTTGGGCGCCCGAGTTGTCCAACTCGAACTCACCATTATGGGTCTGGCACAAGGATTACATATGTCAATCAAAGAGATTCAAAATGATTGATCTTGATCTTGATCCAGCATCATATTTGACCTATAATGTCTTTCTGCAAGTAGAGATTGAAAAGTGGAAAAAATTTCACGTAATTAACAAACCATATCGCCCTTTAATTTTTTTACACGTCTCATAGTTTCGACGTATCGCCAGCCACACTTCGTTAACCAATACCAATCTCCTCACTCTTCTGTCGCTGGCAACAGGTCCTAGAGTTACATTTATTTCAACTTTTTCTCCTGTAGCGGCGACAGTCGAGGGGGGAAACTGTTTGAAAAAAAATGATTTTCGCTGACGACAGGGCCGTCCACAGGGGAATGGCAATGGGGCAGCCGCACAGGACGACTGTTTTTGGAAAGTTTAGTTTTATTTAAATGTTTTTTTCTTTACGAAGAAGGCGTAATCATTCTATTACTTCAGTTACTATAAGGTATGTGCCTGGTGCGGGAATGCATAGTCCTAGGGCAATGCCGTAGAAAAGGGGGGGACGCAATCGCTTATTGCGCCGATTGCTCTAAAAAAAGGGGATTCACCAGAGAAATGGAAAATTCGCCCGATTTTGTTCTTATATCTTTGCATTTAGAAAGGTCATATGAATGCATGCTAAGCAGGTAAGTAATTTATTTGTCACCGCCCCCTCCTCCTTTATTTCGTGTGGACTTGGTACGACCATGCCAAATATTTTTATTGCAATAAGGATTCTTTTAGCTCTTCCGGTCACTGTAGCTCTATATACTGGTAAAAGAAGCTTTTCCAAATTACAAATTATTGAAAAGTATCGAAAGAGACAGTCCACCAAAAAGACAAGTTAGGATTCATCCATGGCAAAACAAACTTTACGATCTCCGTCTTTTTCTATGAAGCCCCGTTAATGAGACATATTCACGGAAGTAAAAATAGGGGAAATGATAATAGCCTATAACGAAAATGACCGCTACATGTACCTGACATTTGTGAGCCTAAATCAGTTGGTATTGACTAAATTCCCCTGACTCTGAGGCTAATAATAAAAAGGGTTATCGCACAGCACATATGCAAGGCAAAAACTAGTCATTCCGGTTGTATAACAGCAGTGAACAAATCAAAACACTATATTTTTAGCAAAAAAGCCGAAAACACTTTATTTTGAATAAAAAGAACAACGCAGTAACATCCTAGTAACTTCTGGTTTGATTTAAACAAGTATATGACTAATAGAAAAAGCAGGCAAATATATATCATGTTACATTACGAAAAATTATGGTAAAAAAAACCATTTACAGATTGTGGAAAAGTCACATCAGAAAAAAAAATAATGTCAAGTCGATTCGATTGATGTGACTACGTTCTTTTAGGCTCATAACTGTCACCTACATAAGGCGGTGTGTTTTGTGAAATTTCTCAGGAGCTATTATCACTCCACCTATTTTTACTTCCGTGGACATATTCACCTATCGTAGGAATTTATCCTAGAAGAAAAAATGCAATGATAAAATGAAAAAAAGAAAAGTCGAGGTGTCCTGGGATTTCTCAAAAAATAAAAATTAAATTTCTTTAAAAAAATATTTTTGCATTTGTCCATGCAACTGTGAAAGTTAATAGGTATCTCTTTCCCTATTCAAAATATAGGGGTAAATTTTACCCCTCAAAGGAGATGCGCGCTATAAAAATTTTAAGTGACCCCTTTATAAACAAAATCATGTGTTTCATCATTTTCTCCAATTCTTAACAGTTTTTGAAAAAATTCAGGTGAACCCTTTTAAATGGCCAATTCTGTAGATAAAAGAGTGTGCAAAAAAATGTTTTATGAAATCTTTAAACAATATTATCAGCGCACATTATAAAAGTAAAATTAAAGAAAACTATGCGGCACTGACCCAACTGTGTCTAACTGACTTTTGAGGAAGAAACAAAATTACCAAACGTCCGTCAGGTCGAAAATTTCGGGTGGAAGTTACTGTAGCTGGTCACTATCACAACAACAAATGTTTGAAATTAACTCTGTGTTTCGGACTTCCATTGTCTATATTTTATTAATACACGAAGTTTCGATCAGTACAATCTCTGATCGTCTTCAGGTGCAAACTATTAAGAATAAGTACTTATATACTATGAGAAATCACTCAACCGTGAAGTTTAAGAAGTTGGCTCCGCCCAAGGGGGGAGGGCTTCCAATTATTTGGAATTTCAACATTTGGTTTACTGAACATACCCTGATTCTGCCGAATAAAGACAGCTTCAAGGAATTATCGTTTCTTCCAGTTTGACTCCTTGTGCAAAACGTTTGCTTCTGTCCACATCATTTGGTGTTGTTTTGACCATGCGTGTTCCGCGGTTCCTGATTTCTTTGTTTCATCTCTTTAAGAATTCGTCTGATGATCCTTAAGTTAAGCCATTGTATAAAGAAGTTTATACAATGGTTAAGCCTAACAGATAGTGGTCTTTTTGTTTGACCTATCTATGATTCACCACAGTCACAAGGAATTTGGTAAATGCATTCCTTATTTTGTAAGTTCTCCGGTTTTGTTTTACTAAGAAATCGTATTGTATTATTGTATTATTAGATTTAAAAGCTGTTTTTATTTAAAATTGTTCTCTACTCGTCGAATTTTCTCTGATACTCCTTTAATGTATGGAATTGTAAGGAATGCATTTGCCTGGTTTTGGTCTTGTAAACTCTGTCCTGTTTGCTGAAATTTAGAAATAGTATCTGTATAAGTTTGAGGCTGTAACCATGCTGCTGCAGATCCTTCTTAATGTTTCTTATTTCGAATTCCAAGTCATGAGAATTATGACAAATTTGAATGGCTCTGTTAATCAAAGTTTTGTAAAATGCATTCCTTACAAAATTTCATACATTAAAGAAGTATGAGAGAAAATTCGAAGAGTAGCGAAAAACTTTAATATTAAAACAGCTTTTAAATCTAACAATACAATCCGAAGGCTTCTTAGTAAAACCAAACTGGAGAACAAACAAAATAAGAAATGTCAGTGTGGTGAATCATACATAGGTGAAACAAAAAGACCACTATCTGTTAGGCTAAAGGAACATCAGACGAATATCCAAAGAGATGAAACAACGAAATCAGGATTCGCCGAACACGCATGGTCAAAACAACATCGAATGAAGTGGACAGAACCAAAGGTTTTGTACAAGGAGTCACACTGGAAGAAACGAAAATTCCTTGAAGCTGTCTTTATTGGGCAGAATCAGGGTATTTTCAGTAAACCAAGTGTTAAAATGCCAAATATTTGGAAGCCTCTCCTTGGGCGGAGCCAACTTCTTAAACTCCACGGTTGAGTGGTTTCTCATAGTATATAAGTACTTATCCTTAGTAGTTTGCACCTGAAGACGATCCGAGATTGTACTGATCGACACGTCGTGTATAAATGAAATATAGACACATTTCTAACAACAAATGTTTACTTATTACTTTTCAGATACGTACCTGAAGGCAACATGACCGCGTGCGGCACTGATTACCTTTCAAAAGACATTGTCAGCCGAAGCTACATCGTCATGTACGCCATCTTTGTTTACTTTTTGCCTCTTTTGCTTATCATCTACTCTTATTGGTTTATCGTTCAGGTAAGTCAGTTAACAGAGTGCAAGTTACTCTCCAACTACTGCAGTTTTTGATTAAAAAACTTTTATTGCATTCTTAAGCTACGTTTACATTTAGAGAGTTTACTGGTGGAAAGTACCGGCGGCAGCCACTAGACTTGCCATGTGTAAACTACAAGAAAGTGCACTTGCTACTCTCCCGCAAGTACTTTCCAAGAGTTGACGGGCCGGCTAGTTTACTTGCTGCTAGGCGGAATTTCTGTTTTTACTTTCCATGTGTAAACAGGTAACAAGCATTCTGTGCAAGTGTCCACGTTTTTTACAATGAATAAGTGGGGTGGAAATCAGATAATTTCCTTTTTCAACATATATGAAAAATATTTTAGAAGAAATAGGACTTCTCGTACACGTTTCCGATTTTGTCAGTTTATGTTCAACTAGTCTTAACGGTTCTTGAAATTTTTGGTATGATAATCTCATAAAATTCCTATAAGAATCAGGATCTTCAGTTGATATCTCGGGACCTTGATAGTCGTGCAGACGCACCCAGAGTACTTCTACGTCTGATCCAATATCTAACCCAAACTCCTTTGACAGCAGCACGCACTACCTTACTTGGAGCCATTTTGTTTTTTACTGCTTGGCAACTAAACTTGAAAACGTCTAAACACAAAACAATGAACAAGTTTAGTGGCTATCAGTACTTTCCGCCAGTAAACTCTCAATATACTACTCTACACGTAGCTTTAGTTTCGATCACTACCTACTTCTTGCATTTCTGGGCAGATTATTACTAAGCCCTATACTTCTTAAATATCAAGCATATCTCATAAGGTAATCTGCAGCGTTTCACTATATATCACTTTTTTGTGAATTTAAACCCTTTATATAGTCAGGTCTGCCTTACCCGGGACGGCAAACTTAGAAGGCGGAAATTCGGATGTAAAATTAGTTATTTTATAAGAAAATGAATAAATTCAAAAAAACGCGACCGTTTGCCAGCGAGCGATATGCGTGTGTCACAGAACCACAGAGTGTTTACTGAGCATACTATACGGGCAACTTTGCGGTCGCGTGTGGACGCGTTCGTTGGTGTGCCGGCGCTTTGAAGAAAATGAATAAATTCAAAAAAACGCGACCGTTTGCTTGCGAGCGATATGCGTGTGTCACAGAACCACAGAGTGTTTATTGAGCATACTATACGGGCAACTTTGCGGTCGCGTGTGGACGCGTTCGTTGGTGTGCCGGCGTTTTGAACGCAAGAGGTTGCGTAAAAGTCGCGCGCCGGATGCCAGCGTATCATTCTATCTTGCAAGCGTCTGGCCGGCCGAGCCGATTTGTCCTTCACCAATCCACGATTAGTAGTGAAGATCGGAATATCTCCGATGTTCTGCGAAGCTAAGATGAAACACCTCTAAGGTCAGACGATTAGCACCAACCTGGTGTACCCACCAACGTCTTTTTTTACGTTTTTTGATCAACAAGCTTAATAAAGTTAATTGGTGAACAGTGACACACCCAACTTGTACGGGATTCATAGCACATATGAGCCGTTTTGTCGCTAGTCTAGAATTGGGTCGCGTTTCACTCCCCATTTATACGCGCTACAAAGGAGCGGCGTCTACACGCTCGTATAGAATCGGCAAAATTTTCGAGCGACTGAGCGACTAACTGGTCGCGTTTTTGTGGCTCGTGTAGAATGGCACTAATATGTACCACCTAGATTTATGTTTTTACGTCTTTTCTGTGCAATAACAATTTTAACTTGCATGCCAAAATCATAAATGAGAAAAGTATTTTTGACTACGGCGCATTTAAGACATGATTTTTGAAACACATCTAAAATTGAGACCAGAATGTCCCCGACCCAATCCCTTTTAACAGCTAATACAACGAAGTGTTTTTTAGAAAAATCAAAATTTTACGATTAAACTTTAAAAAATTGATTGTTACAACCGACCACAGCATTTTTATAGCCTAAGCTAATTTTGTTGGTCACATTTTCGTGGGAAGAGTTTATAGATTATCTCTTTTAAATTTTGTTGCAAAGAGGCAGCATTTTACCTTTTTGCCCGGGGCGGCGAAACTGCTTCCGCCGGCCCTGTTATACCAATTGCGTAATAAGTTCTGATGGAAAGGCAATAAATTTATCTCATTTAAGAACCATCACACAATTCATTTTTTTTTATAAATAGGCTGTAGCTGCGCACGAAAAGAACATGCGCGATCAAGCCAAGAAAATGAACGTAGCTTCTCTTAGATCTTCCGAAGCCCAGCAGACCAGCGCGGAATGCAAGCTTGCCAAAATCGCCCTTATGACCATCTCACTCTGGTTAGTAAATTTGACAAGTTTTTTCATTGACCCTAAACAAATTTCCTAATAAAGCATTACACGCCTTTCTAGCTTTTCTTGAAAATTTTGAATTGAATACCTAACTTCTTGAGTTTATTCTATAAGTTATCAAAGATCTAAACATTTGATATTTTGCGGCTGAACTCTAGGGATATCCGAGGTTCTTTTTTTAACATCTAAAAGTGATTATAACACACCTATAGACCAGTTAAATTAGGTCGAAAAAAAACGTTTTGCGGAATTAATTCCCAGCGAGCTGGAAATCTCTTTAATACCTCTTAGTGAAGGGGCATGTGTAAGTCCGTGGGATTTTGAATGAAGGAGTTTTGTAACTATATGTGATTGATAGCACTTTAGTCACACAATCGAGTATTATCGGGTGTTTTGTTCGCATCCGTGTACAAGAGGTTGATATGACGTCATCTTTTAAGATGGCGGCCAAAAATCATAAGAAATATAACTTTTGCAACCGGGGCATGATTGTACTCGCTTCCATATAATTTGAGAACGAGGATTCCAAAAAAATTACTTTTAAGGTCATCCGACCTCAAATGACCTTCAAAATAGCAAAAAACAAGATTTTTGTGATTTTCTTTTCAAAAAAAATCTTAATAATTCTAGGTTTTTTCAGTACAACTCCAAATCTACCTTAAAGTATTAGGCGTGTACGCCAAATTCCATCTTTAGAAGTTAAAGGGCGCTATTCATCATTTATTAAAGCGAAGAGGACCAAATTTGGTAAAAAAGATAAGAAGGTCAAGTCCACCAATATTGTTAAAAAAAAATTGGTTCAGCTATGACGCGTTTCAATATGACGGCTGATATATCAAAATGGCGAACTATAACCACATTTTATTTTATCCAATTTCGTAAAAAAGCAGAAACGACAAGGTGGTTAATTTTTCGCCGCTTACTATGAAAAAAAAGTTTTTGTGATGTTTTTCCCAATTTATCACTACGCAAAAACTTTAAGTGCCAGGGATGAAATTAACATCTTAGCCATAAACAAACACTTTATTTTAAATCTCCCTACCATTTTTTTTTATATGGCGTCCCAGATGTTTATGCTATACCCCGGTAAAAATGACCTATATGCCTGTCGTTTTTATTAAGTTTCAAAACTGTAAATTTTATGTTCTACTCATTTGTCTCGCCAAAAAAGTAATTTAAATAACCTATAAGAGAGTTAGCAGAAGTTAGATATATATTACCATATACTGGCCCAGTGGTTTTAGATGCCATTTTCCAAAATGGCGGTCGTAAAAAATTCTAATTATGCTAGTAGAGCATGACTACACTTGTTTATTAACATTCATAATAAAATTCAAGGAGGATTTAACAGCTATTTAGTCACACATTCATGTGCCACCACATCCCTGTAGAAGTTCCGAAACTTAATAAAAATGACAGGCATATAGGTAATTTTTACAACATAAACATCTGTAACGCCATATCCAAAAAATGCTAGGAAGGTATAAAATGAAGTGTTGGTTTATGGCTAAGATGTTAATTTCATCTGCGGCGCTTAAAGTTTTTGCGTAGTGATAAATTGGAAAAAACATCACGAAAAGCTGTTTTTTTACATGTACATGGTATTTTCAAAGTCAATCAAGGTCATGCATCAACTAAACTTTTTTGCATAGTAATCGGCAATAATTCAACAAGAAGTGATGGCCACCTTGTCATTTTTACTTTTTTACGAAATTAGATAAAATAAAATGTGGATATAGGTCGCCATTTTGACATATGAGCCGCCATATTAAAACGCGTGATAGCTGAACCAAATTTTCTTTAACAATATTGTTGGACTTGCCCTTTTTTTCTGTATTACCAAATTTGGTTCTCTTCGTTTTAATAGTTGGTGAATAACGCCCTTTAGTATGTTATTTGTGCAATGTGTTAATTTTACTGGGGTAATTTTCAGTTCATGAAGCTTCAAACTGCATCAAACTCTAAGGATCGAATTTGGCATAGATGCCTGATAGTTTGAGGTACATTTGAAGCTGGACTGATTAAACCTCGATTTATTAAGATTTTTTGAAGAGAAAATGGCAAAAATCTTGTTTTTTGCGACTTTCAAGGTCATTTAAGGTCGTATAACCTTGAAAGTAAATTTCCTCGTCCTCGAGTTACATGGAATCAAGTATAATGATGCCCCGGTTGCGCAAGTTGTATCTTTTATGATTTTTGACCGCCAATTTGGAAGATGCCGTCATATCAACTTCTTCTACACGGATGCGAACAAAACACCCGGTAACACTTGATTGTGTGACTAAAGAGCTATCAATCCCACATAGTCACAAAACTCCTTCAGTTAAACTCCCACGGGATAAAAATTATCGACATATGCCCCTACACTATCTATTTGGTTCTAAATGTTTGTAATCTGAGTTTGCACCATCCCAGGTGGTAAGTTTGACTTTTGGTAGCCCAAAAACCGCCAAATTTTTACACTTTTAGTTTTTGCTCGTAGCTGGAAAACGGTGAGTTGGACGGAAAATGTCAATTAGGTTTAGTGGTACAGCCAAAATCGAATGTTGAAAACCTAGGGGACCATCATAAGGGGCCCAAATATTTTCAACGCTATATTGACTATTACGCCATTTTGTAGCTATTTTATTACGGTTAAATTAATATTAACGGCTGCAATATTAATTATTAAAAAAAAATCTAGAATTATTTAGAAAACTTTTTTTATGTGATATATGTGATGAGCGGACTGACGTCATTTTTGCCTTTCTTTGTTGTCAACAGTTTGCATGTCAAATGATTCGTTGTTGTCAATTTGAAGTAACGGTTGAAACAATCAACGACATGGACTTTTTTTACGTGTTTATTGTCGCTGTCTAAAACAATGTATCAAATAGAGATCCAAAAAAATGACGTCAGTACGCTCATCAAAAAATTGGACTACAGTGTTTATTTGATCTTCCTAGCTTTGACAGAACTCAGACAGACGTTATGTGCTCAGCTTGATGGTTAAGCCAACACCGCTCTTAACTAAAAAGCCAGTTGACTCATTTTCGTTTTAGTACACTTTGGCCTATGATCGGTGCCATATTGACACCAAACTGACAGATAATCCATGTTTTATTTGTAAATTTGGTTATAGAAATGGCAGCCACGATAGGCTAAAGGGCACTGAGGGTGTAGGAGTTAACAGGCTTTTTAGTTGAGTACGGTGTTGGTTAAGCTAGGGGGTCGCATTTTCTCGAAAACTGCTGCAGATACAAAATTAATTTAACCGTAGCAAAATAGCTACAAAAAGTCTACAAAATGTAGCGTTGAAAATATTTGGGCCCTTCATGATGGTCCCCCAGGTTAACCGACGTCGCAAAAGGTAATTTTGCCCCGAAATGAAAAATTTTCCCTCTGTTCTACATTTGATTTAGACTATACCACTAAACCGAATTTGACTTTTGGGGTGTCATTCGACGCAGAATTTAGTACTCTATATATTATTGAATAGAATGGCATTTTTCATCCGACGCACCGTTTTCCAGCTACAAGCAAAAAACTAAAAAAAGAGCAAAAATTTTACGGTTTTTTGGCTACCAAAAGTTAAGCTCACCACCTGGGATGGTGCAAACTCAGATTATACAGGTCAGTCAAGCCACAGCCCAGTTCGCTGGGAATTCATTTCTCAAAATATCTTAATTTGACTGGCCTACTATACCTATTGCTCTCGAACCACAAAACCGATTTCGATAAGAGATAATACGGTTTAAAATAGAGGTGGTCGGGGGTTTTAAACATTTTTAATCTTATGGTTGTTACAGGTTTATGGCTTGGACTCCATACTTGGTGACGAACTTCGCTGGAATATTTGGAAATGCCAAGATCAGTCCATTGGCCACTATCTGGTGCTCGCTGTTCGCTAAGGCTAACGCCGTTTATAACCCGATTGTATATGGCATTAGGTAAGTGTATCATGCTCTCTTCGAACGTTGTTTGTCATCAGCGCTTTATCTAGCCTTTCCACAGCTTTTCTGAAATGTTTCAAAGTAGTCTTGCTTTAAAAAAAAACGCATACCTACATGTGTTTTTCCCATATAAATATGAGATAATATAATGACCCTCCCCTTGCTTTTTCCAAGAAAAATGCGTACCGATAATAACTCTCCCAATCAAGTTGGAATGGAAAAAACCCATAGACGAGGAGTGTAATGCTAGTGCTAATATAGGGATATTGACCGTTTTTGAAAAGAGTAAAATTTAAACTTTTTGTCACATATTTCGGTTAAAGACATATTGGTGTTTCTGAAACCCCTTAGTATATGCCTGTTGGTTATTTAATCATCGCGCACGCGAGCATGATTTGAAGCAAACTAAAGAAGGCTTCAAATAGGTAAATAAAATATCTTACATTTAATTGCTATTTTAAAATACATGAAACAAATATTCCATTTGAGCTACAGTATTAGGTCATTAATTTTTTTCTTAATGTCACTCTAGATGTGAAGTACTTATATTTTTTTTATCAATGTCAAAATTATTGAAGATAAAAAGTTTTTTTTTCTCATAAAAAAATGTAAGAAGATGTAATTGGAGATATTGACTGCAATGTAAAGAACCAAACTGAGTGCAACATACTGCAAAAAAAATCCTGCTCCAAGATGCCACTTTGTGAAATATATGGTTTTTAAGGTAAATGTGCTATAAATTATAAGAGTGGCCACAGCGTTCGTCACTTTTGAATTTTCTATAACTCTTGGCCTGAATGGTCGATTTTCAAAACTTTTGATTTTTTGGAAAGCACATAGACGGAGTTTCTTTGGTACAATTAAATATTTGACATATGTTAAATACTCAAGATGACGGACAGTTTTAAATATGGGTAATTCTTCTCTTTAAAAAAAATGATAAGGAACAAAATCAATATCGTTGCCACAGAAGCTTAATTTTTTCTTGTCGTTCCTTTACATTTTGAGGTAACAGTAGTTTAAATCAATTAAGTAATAAAAAAGTTATGAGTCACAAAATTTTGATACACGGAGCAGAAATAATCGAAAAACTTTTTGTTTCTGATTGGTCATTTATCGAAAGAGGCCTCGGAAACTAGAAATTAACACTTTCGTAATTACAGAGAATTCCCATCTAGAAGAAGTAACAGAACTTTTGCAAATTTAGACATTCTGCATAATATATTTCTTTTTGGATGCGTACATATCAAATATGCGTGGTCATGATAACATCCATTTTATTTTTTTTATTATATGTTTTTTTCGTTTGATATAAATATTGGTATAAATATTGAGTATTAATCCTTAAAATAGGCCTTTCTCTGCAAGGGTATTTTTGCCTGTATTGTGATAACGGATCAACCTGTTTGTAGTAAGGGGTAAAAAAATTGTAATCGTAAATAATTCACAAAGAAAACAGAAAATTGCGTCAAACTGTTAGATTTTCAAAACCTATCAAAAATTGCAACTTGGTAGAAATCTCAATGTAAAATAAAACTGACCTCCCCTATGCCGTCTCTTGAATCAAGGATGGTATGCTTGCCCTCTTAAAAATGAGTCTTCATGATTGTATATGTCGAACTATATTTGTTTGCCTTTTATATCTAAGAAACTAATATTGTGGGATAGATATTTAAGGCACTCTATATATATTTTGATCTACGCGGTACAATAAAAACTTTAATAATTTTGATTTTTGGTATATTTATTAAAAAACGAGTATAAAAAGCAACAAAAAATAGTATTATTGCTGAAATAGGTCTATGTCCCTATTTTCTTATACTTCGATCCATTGTGAGGCGTGTCGATAGTATCAGTAGTGAAAGCAACTGACAACCATCTGACAGCAAAAATGTAGATTTATCAAAATCAATGAATAGCGAGCTTTCCCTCAGAAAAGGTAATGGTAACCGTATATCCGGATTTCGCACTTGTGGTGTTCATCAGTACGGTGCTAGGAATTAGGAGATCCGGATCTACGGTTACCATTACCTTTTTTAAGGGAAAGCTCGCTATTCATTGATTTTGTTATTTATTGACCCTCACAAAATCCCTTTTTAAATGTAGATTTATGTTTAATATTTTTGTTTACTTTTGGAAAATCTATTAAAAGACTGGATACTACCGTAAAAAAAATTCAAAAAGTGTTGTCTAGTGTTTCCCGTAATAAAAAAAATTTTAAAACACAAAAATTCTATAATAACATAAACAAAATGGCAAAACCATACCTCGTCAAAAATGTAAACTTTTCGAAAATGCCCAGTTTTCTCAGGAAGTGGGTGCGGCACTTGGGGCCATGTTCTCATGTAACGGGTTTACCTTGTGAATTGAAACTCTCAAATAAGGTTAAACTTGCGGTTGGAGACATTTTACCCGTAATATAAATAAATAAATTTAATTAAATAAAATCAAAGTTTTCGGACAGATGATGTCGTTGTCACTGAAACTCAAATTAATACCTAGTCATTAAATTATCCTAAGGTCACTACGACACCAGGCATGGATTTGTTAGTGCATGCGCAATAGATTTTTGGTTTATGGCCTGGTAGCCCAAACAGTTTCTCAAGGCCAACCGCGATTTTGAATTTTCTTCTTTGTTTTTCAAAGTTATTTTCGTTACACATTTTGCGGCACTTGGGCCGTTTTTCCTATTTCGCAAAATTTACTTTTCTAATAGTGTATGTATTCACCAGTTTAAAATAGCTGACTTTATGCGTCACACTGATTTTGACAATAAATAATATAATTTTCGAAGTCAAAAATAGCGCAAATTACAACATTTGCGAAAGCACAAATTATCACTCGAGTTATAGAAGACGGCTGGCTGGTATGTAAGGAGAGCGGCCACTCATTTTGGGGTTCATAAAGCTGGGTACAGACCGAAATAAGGAGTTGGCAAGCTGTTCTCGAACATCTCACGAGCTGAACCCGAGCAGCTCGCAAACGCATCGTTCGCACAAGAAGAGTTAACAGTCCTGTGTTCGCGAGGTGTTTCGAAAATATTTAGTTTTCTAAATACAATTTAAAAAAATTAAATAAAACAATGTGTTTTTCTAGATGTCTCTTCTTGTAATCTTTGTGCCTGGGATTCCATAAAATCTCATGCCGGCAATACTCTTCTATCAACCACACAATGTCATCTTCCGACCAATCCATGTTTATTAATTAACTACTTCAATATTTAGATATTAAAATATATATAGAAATAAAAACAGCGCGTATTTTTGCCAAAATCATATATTGCCGAACAACCAACGTCCACATAGATACTGGGTTCGCGACGTGTTCGCAAACAAATCCTTTCAAGTTTCCGAGCTGCCGAGCCGCTCGCGAACTGTTCACGAACAGGCGTATACACCAAGCTCCGAAAATGTTCGCGAACTTGGTCTGTACCCACCTTAAAATGACGATATATATATAAAACATGGATCAGCACGAAAGCCTGTAAGTTCTGAAATACAACGTCTTATCGACGTAACGTAACGATGTTTCCAGGTTCCTTATGAACTATTAACGGAAGGATTAAAGAATCTAAAATTTCCTGTCGAGTTGCTGCAAAAAATATTTTTTAACGGGAGAACAAAAATTATTTATTTTTGCATTAAATAATGTTCTTCATGATGCTGACTTCTGGGCGAGGGTGATCTTCGTAGATGAAAATATATTTCAATCATCTTCGAGCATCAGAAGAATTTTAGTGTGTCGTCCACCAAATTCTAGGTTTGATCCAAAATACACCAACCAAATTAAGAAAGCTGGACATTTTTCAGTAATATGTGAGGCTGGTTTAGCGCTAGAGTTTTGGGTATGTTTTGGCAAATCGAAGGAAGATTCAGCAGTCAAAGATATGTCGCAGAGTGTAATTGAAAAGAATGGTGCGTCTACTAAATACTGATTTTCGTATTTTTACTATGTTTTTCACATTTTTATCCTATGATTGTGCTCACATTTTAAAGCTTTCTTTCCAAACTTTTGATTTCTAGAATAAAACACTCATATTTTTAAAGTTTTCACTATTTTTTAAGTATTCAAAAAAAGTACTGCCAAAAAAAAACATTTTTTCTGTGTTAAAATAAAATATATTTAAGATTAAGAAACAACTTAAGGAAATTGTAAAATAAAAATTTCTGTTATGTCATCTGTCTGCCATCTTTAGTGGTGTTCTGCATATGATTTTTATATTTTTATCCAAAAATTGTAATTTTTCAAAGCGTAAAGTGTGTAAGACACGGTGGTATTAATTTCTTTCAGTCAAAGTTCTTTACAGTCTTTAAATTTACAGGTATTTAACTAAATTATTTTAAGGGTCATCATGGCTCTACAATTAGTAAATCCCACAATTAGTTGTAGCATTTCTGAATTTCATAAAGGTTATACTTGCCCTATGCATTAATTTTGAATATTTAATAGTAAACGGATATTTACCCATTGCAATATAACTAAAATTGTACTTTCTTCAGAATTTTATAAAGTCAAACCTTAACTTAACTAATTTTTATTTTAGTTTCACTTATTTTACCGATTTATTGATTTTTAAATCTGATTTTGGAATATTTATTAATTAATTAATATTTATGATCAGTATTTATCAGTTGAGAATTCAATGAATATCCCCTAAATCAGTCAAAACTTTACGATCTCAGGTCCATTTGGTTATTTGCGATTTTATTTTGGGATCTAAACGAATATCCACAAAAGTAGAACGGAATTAAAGTTCTAAATTAGTTGTTATAAAATACCTAAATTAATTTTTACACCAAACGAAAGTTTGAGTAGGTAGATGTAATGTATTTATAAATTAATTAAAATTCAGTTAAAAGTTATTAAATGATCCAAACTTTATTTTAAATTTTAATTTTTTAAAGATTCAATCACTCTCACACACAGTGGCCACCGAGAAGTAAACAAGAGTTTAAGAAAAGCAACATATATATATATAGAACTTGTAAAACTAATGGTAAATGGTATTAAATACTTGTAAAACTAAGAGGCAAACTAAAATATATATAAAAAAAAATAGTAATGCAAAATAATTCAATAAAATTAAAGAAAGAAGATTTCGTATAATTGGTGCATATTGGATCAACACCGTTCTCAACTAAAAAACCAGTTATCTCCTTCCTCTTCAGTGCCCTTTAGCCTGCTGTTGCCACCATTTTTATAACCAAATTGATAGGTGGAACATGGATTTTCTGTGAGTTTGTTATCAATATGACCGCTATTGTAGGCTAAAGGATACTAAATCGAAAAATAGTTAACTGGCTTTTTAGTTGAAAAGGTGTGGATCGGCTAGAGTAGCAACGTCAAAGTGCCAACAAATTAATTTATGCACTTCCGGGAATAAATGCACACATTTAATCCCGCTTTTGCGGGAATAAAGTGGGTCATTTATTGACATAGCGACGTATATATTTCTGCGTTTCGGCATACTGGATGTTATCGTTTGACATAAAGACAGAGCGAAGGTACATGTGGCGGTTTGTCTACAGAGTGCGATTTTTTGAAAAATAAATAAAAAAATATAGTTATTTTTTTTACTTTTCTGCTTATTCTAAAGTGCATAAAATAGTATATAAACCTCAGGAGTAAAGTGATGCTTAATCCCTAGGTTTATAATGTACTATTACTTATATATGTAAATTGTTTATTTTCAGCCACCCTAAATACAGGATAGCTCTTCAGAAGAAATTCCCATCGTTGATCTGCGGAAGCGAAGCGGAGAGCAGTGACGCCACCTCAACTGCGTCAGGAGTAACCAACGTGACGTCAGACGAAAAGTCAGCAGCCTAAGCAGTACAACTTACTAAAAAAAAAATCACTAGACTTAAAACTTATTTGGCCACACAAAGATGGTAACCAAAATGTTTTCTACACTTAACTACTAAAAACCACAAAAAAAACATCAAATGTTCCAGGTTCGACCTCCTGGTACAATTTGTTCGAGATCCTATAAATTGTGTGGCGAAAAATGTTTTACTTTTAAGTGATATTTCGACTGGGTGATAATTTATAGATCTAATATCTTGTAAATAAATAATTACTAAATTGTAAGGGAAAAATTGACGATGACGTTGCATAGTTTTTTGTTAACAATAAACCCTGCGAGCATTGAACGTTTTGCTTTATTTTTTTGCTTCGCAGGTCTTACCTAACGCTGAATCTACATACATACGTGATCACGGACGTACGTTTGCGTTACACGGTTGGCCGAAAAATTGGTCATTCTCATGAGTCAATTCGTTTAACGGACCCCTTTTTTTGTTCATAGAGTCCTCGCAATTAGAAATTACCAAAAACTTGACCACTTCTTAAAAAAAAAATATTTTTTTTTATCTAGGTGGCCATGAAGGGCCCAAAAATAATATTGCGGCAGTTTTCAAGCCTACTTTATACGTTTTTATAGCCGTTTTATAGCTACACCTCATTCCAAATTCTCCGGACCAATTTCAATACGGCGGCTAACAATTAAACACAGAAGGTAAATGGAACTGTCACTGTCAGTGTCAAAACACTGGTCCGATAGGGGTTTCCATTGGTAAAATTGGAGCGCCACTCGTAGTGCACTAACACTGGCTTGGTGCTGTCAAAAAACTGCATCAGTGCAGTCTGAGTTCAGATTGAATGGACCATGAAAAAAACTGCACCCAAACCAGAACATTCGCTTCATTCAAACACTCAACTCAATATATATAAAAGTAGCTTCGGATCATTGAAAAAGTCTTTTTAAGGTTGATTAATCGGTTTTGATTTAAAATATAAAGGCGGGAAAAAGTTTTCGGTGCGCCAAGAGCCATCAGAGCTGGTGCGGAAAAAGTTGCACTTAGTGCAAAACGGAAATTATCAGTTTTCCAATGGAACATGAAAACTGAAAAAGTGCATCCCAATGGAACAGCAGCAACGACCCAGGGCTGCGTTCAGAAAGCCCACACCGTGGTGTGAGTGCCCGCACTCGGTGTGTCCGCAAGTGTACACAATTGTCATTGTTGCCTAATGTCATCTAATTTACAAAAACAAAACAAGGGGGATCTTGGGATAAATGATAAAATAGAATTTTTGTTTCCTCTTATTTTCGAAAGTTGGGTTGGTTTCTGGGGTTGCTCTTCTTATGTGACATGCTCTAATAAGAAATGACCCAAAAAATATAATTTTTTTGCGCTACAAGTCGGTAGAAAAATGTAAAAATAGGCTTTTTGTCCTCTCATGTTTTCGAATGATGGGTTTTGGGTTGGTTTTCGGAGTTGCTTTTCTTTTGTGGCATTATACAATGACCCAATAAAGGCATGATTTCAGTCTACAAGTGAGCAGAAAAATGTTGGATAGTTTTTAAAACCGTCCCCACCACTTTTTTATTTCTTAACGGATCATTTAAATATGAGGTCATTGAAAAGCTACATAAAATCATCCCAAAATTTTGAAAATGATCAGGTATCAGCAAGAACTTTTTGAGACCTCCTATAAATAAAGTATACTTATATACTAAACTAATAAGACATCACATTTAATACTTATTAGGTGTATTGGCTTAAAAACGGCTCTAGAAAAAAAAACATGAAAAACCATATATTAAACGGAGTTGGTTAAAAAAATTGAATGAAATTAAATTTTTAAACAGTCTTGTCGTTAAAAATTATCCAAATTTCACCATATCATAACCTCATTCCAGCACACTATCATCGCCCAAGTCTGGACTGGGGTGACGGCGTCGTGTGATAAGCTCACTAAAACAGAAATAATTATGTACAATTTTGACCCCTATTGCCGCTTATTAGTGGCCTTACTGATGATGCTATAAGCGCACCGGTGGATACACCACATTTTCTGAACGACGAAGATGAGACGCACCGGTCATTTTCATATTCTTGAACGGCGACACACCACACACCGGTGCGTTTTTTTACACTAGTGTGGGCATTCTGAACGCAGCCCAGTTGTGCACTGGTGTACAAACATTGCCTTCTCAACTACCAACAAGCCTACGAATTAAATACAAAAACAAATAATTTAATTTATGAAAAGTTAAATGTTTGTTTAATTTTTGGCCCATCATGCCCACCTAGATTGAAAAAAACTCAAAATGGGAGAGCGATAGCCCTCCTGTCCCTCCTTTGAATCCCCGCCGGTTTTTGAGAAGTTTTTAAAAATATTAATTATATTTTTAGTTTATAGCGTGCGCTGGGAAAATAAAAAGTTTAATACATCTTTTGGGGAACGCAATAAAAATGGACACACTTACAAATTTCATAAATTGCGGCATCAAATTCATTATAATGCGGACACAGTACTTAATAAAAAATATCATCCCAAGCTTTTTATTATTTTAATATTTTTTAACATAATTTAATTATAGCAGTGGCGTACGCAGAAATTGTCCCGAGGCTGGGAGGGAGGGGCTTGAGTAAAATCCATTTCATTCTCGATTTTTGGGAAAAATTTGGTCTTTAGGAGTCAATATTTAATGACTCTGGAGGAACGGGGGAGCTTGAGCTTGAGCCGCCAAGTGCGCTACACAAATGACCCAGTCTGTCGGCATGAAAATTGCCGAAAGTATCTGACAGACTGACATTTAGTCGAGTAAATACGTTAAAACTGATTTTTCGTAACTTCAACGCCCTCTATCTTTTTAAAAACTAACTACAGATAGTTGAACCTATAACAAAAAATATTGCAAATTTTATGCCAAAGATTTTTGTTTCTACACTTTCTTGCCTCCGACAAACCGAAATGGAGAAAATCGGTTTCAAATGGCGGATAGTTTTCGAGGAGTGGAAGAGATATAAACTTGAGAATTTTACTTTCAGACCAACCAAAGAACATACACAAAACTCAGCCTGTCCGATTTTTTTTCGACTTCAAATGACAATTTTAATGTGCTACCATCAATTATGTAAAACCGTTTTTCAAAATTTTGACTCTTTCCTCCTTGCAACACTTTATAACATTTTTGCAACCTCTTCCCTCTCCCTTTTAGCACTTAATAATATCTACCCCTCCAACCCCTCTTATTGCGTTTATGTAAGCGTTGGCCCGTTATCCAAAAGGACTCGATTATCGGTACCCGGCTAAATGTCAGTCTGTCAGATACTTTCGGCAATTTTCATGCCGACAGGTCATTTGTATAGCGTACGTCACAAGCTTTAATTTGATACCTCATTTGTACTGTTCTTACCATAAATAATAATATACAGACCGCTTCAAGCTACTGCGAACATAGGGGGAATCAAGTCCAATTTACTCTCCGTGCCGTACGACCGAGATGGATTCGAAGCACGCTGCAGTGTTATCTTTTGGAAATTCATTTTGTTTTTATTATTTTGTTTTATTTCTGCCTTGCTCGAGAAACAGATGGGTAAGTTCTTAATTGAAATAATACATTTTTAAAACCAAAAATGGATGTCTACGAAGTTGCCGAAAAAGTGCAGATGGTCAAATGGTCAAATCGTCATAACCCAACACACGTTCGATATCGGTCGAGGGAAAATTTGCATTTGTATTTTGACGTAAGAACACAGTATCCCCAAAAACTAAATGTTTGGGGGGGTATTATAGGGGAACACGTAATTGGGCCATTTTTTATTAACGGCAATTGCAATTTGAATGGTCCTAGATACTTGGATCTACTGCAGTAGCACATTATTCCAACTGCTAGGCAGTTGTTAGGTGTAAGATTTGGTGAAACATGGTTTCAACAAGATGGTTGTTCCGCTCACAATGTTGGCCTTGTTAGGGAATATCTTGATAATGTATTTCCTAATCGGGTTATAAGTACACGGGGAACTATTTTATGGCCAGCTCGATCTCCCGATCTTGCTCCTAATGACTTCTATCTGTTTTTGAAGAAGCTTTTCAAATTATCACCCCTAACATGCTTGGAAACGTTAGAAGGGGTTTTTATAGTAGGCTCGGATATTGTCTAGCCGAGCAAGGAGGACTTTTCGAACATTTGCTTTAATTTTTTTTTTGACTGGGAGAATCTTTTTGGATTTTAGAATTTATTATTTTATTTTGAGAACTTGCTTTTATTTTGTTTCTCCTTATTATTTTCATTGTAACACGTCGTTACTGATAAATCTGAGCAGTTGACAATAAAACGCTCTTATTTATCAGTGACAAAAAATAACAAAATTACGTTATAAAAATTTGCGTATTTATTGACCAAATTCCGGTTTCATTGACTACGCTCCACACAGCACCGTGGTTAGAGGCGTACTAAATACCAAAGGAAAGTCATGCAAGTGGTGATCGCAAGCCTGAGTATTGGTTGCTTCACTGATAGGCGTGCGGTGTCTCTGCATGTACGTACACTGGCAAATTAGACTTCTTCCGCCTTATGTTCGCAGTAGCTTGAAGCGGTCTGTATGATCCACAACAAGCGTATTCATGCATGCCCAGAAAGCGGTTCTCAAAGAATTTTACCGACTTTCACTCGCTGTAGCTCAGAGACTTTTTAATTAATTGTAAACAATATACATATTTTTATAGGATTTTTCCGAGATCTACAACTTTTTCATTTGTAGGTTCTTTTGAAAAAAATCACTTTTTGTTGGTCAAAATACGTTAAAACTAACTTTTTGGAAAATAACTACAGAAAGTTGAACACTTGGACCAAAATGTTGAAAATTTTATGCAGAAAATTTCAAACAAGTTGTTTTAAGCCAATCAGATGCCTTGTTCTTGACAGGTTGCTATGGCAACAACCCGAATTTTTCGAAAAATTTTTCGGTCACGCGACCTAGTTGAAAAATTAATAAGTGATAATTTCCCTGGCTTGATAGCTGTCACGTGCAGATGTCAGAATAACAACAGAGGCGTAGGTACAATTTTTTTTTCCTACCTAAATACTTACCGAGTTAAATTGTCATCGACTTTGCAAGAGAATAATTAATTTTCTCTAGAAGTATAAGATTATTAGAGTATGAAGAAATGTGTTAATTTCGGGATTTTAAGAATCGTTTTTTTTTTACTAAGGCAAAGGGAAAGTGAAATAAAACAAATTCAAACTATTTGAAATGCAAAACACCTAGCGTCCAATATAACACATGTGCCTATACACCTGTTTTTCCCTATCCTCTAGTACCATAATATTGTGTGATTTAAATAGAATATAATTAACTTGACACAAAGATGCAAACCTTATTTTACTAGAGTACCAGGGAATTGTAAAAATAATAGATGAATAAGTGTATAGCCATAATATAGGTAACACAGACCTTCAAAGTGTCAAAAAAGTAATTAAATAGCCACCTTATATTAAAGCACCAACTCTTGCCAAATTGTCAAAATTTGTATTTTTTTAAAATAATTTTTGGTATAAAATTTTCGTACCGAATCTCCCGCAAACTTGAATTAATCTCCGTAAATTTTTCTCTGTTACGAATTTTTATAAGAAAATACGCACCTCGAAAAAATGGTCGGAAATAATTCAAGCTCTAGGGAGATTATAAGTGAATATTTTTGTTCTCAGACTCCATATAGAAATGGAGAAAAGTCGGTTACAAAGTTTTTTCAAAAAGGCCGATGGTTCCCTAGGATTGGGGGAAACACTAACTTGGGGATATTACTGTTAGACCCCCCCCAACAACATATAAAAATTTTAGCCTCCCCGGATTTTTTTCGAGGTACCCCCCTTATTTTCACTTTGATTTTTACGGAAAAATCGCAGCAAAAGTGTTTTAGTGAGAATGGCCAACGAAATGTGAAATTATACTCCGGAAAATAAAATAACCCCCCCCCCAGACGCCTGGGCTGGATACGCCGCTGTAATTGTGATTTTGAAATTTTGTCGAAATACAATTTATCTGCTTTAGGGCCGACGACGGTCCGATTGGAACTTTGTTTAATCGGTCGAGAA
The DNA here is from genome assembly GCA_963921995.1 of Oxystoma pomonae. Classification (NCBI taxonomy): domain Eukaryota; kingdom Metazoa; phylum Arthropoda; class Insecta; order Coleoptera; family Brentidae; genus Oxystoma; species Oxystoma pomonae. Next base: position 82,368,813 of record OY998166.1, on the reverse strand, counting down.
TCGGCAACTGACGTTGGTCCGATTACGTCACCTTAAAATTTTTAAACTGCTTAATGGTTTCTTCCTAGTATGTAGAGATGGGGCTAATGTCACATGTACAGTGGAAGATAGTATTATATATATAATGACTAATAAGCAAAGATATTTCAAAACTAGAATGCGGACTTGACAAGATGGTGGTACTTCTCTACAAGAATCACCTCTTCTGCCACTTAAACCGGCCCGACTGGTTAAGCCTCGCACTATCGAAACTTTGTAGTTTGCCAATGTCAGATCGTGTCAAGCAACCACCGACGGACCTTCGTCAATCACCGACATCGGGCCGCTTTGAGAGGGTGGTGTGGGGCCTTATTATCCACCCATTATCGGATTTTTGTGGTTTGCCATTGTCGGGCCGCTGTAAGCTACCACCGACGGACCTTCGTCAATCGCCGACGTTGGATCGCTTTAGGAAACCAATGTCGGACTTGAATAGTTAGACTGACCAAATTAAGCAGCTTTATGGGCGGATGGTCGATACCATGTGGTTAAACCATATCGGACCTTAATCGTACGGCGACCGTATGCCGATGTCAGCAAAAAGTAGAATTTACCATTGGTCAGACGGCGGGCTACAGTCTAACGCTGCTTCGGCAAACATACATTGGACCTACATCGCAAAGCGGACAAAAAATAATGCTGGTCCGATGCTGTAAATCGACGTCGTGCCGATGACGGCAAATTCGGCAATCGTCATCAGGCCGACGAAGGCCCGAGTGCACCGTGTTTGCTGGGAGTGTTTTAAATCGAAATTGGTGCATTTATTTCTCTCACTAAAGACCAGCAGAAACAAATTTCATCAAAAGAAACGTTATTAACAATAGGATCTATGCGTTTCAGGGCGATAATTTTTTTTCTCCTTGATTTAAAGAATATCAACACAAGTCTTATTTAACCAATAGTTTATACGGGTCTCTTAAAGCCTTTTATATAAGGACGGTTTAAAAATTTTGTCGTATAAACACCACTAACATCGTGTTTAGCACTAAATCGATTTTATTTTAAAGCGATTTAAACTCTTTAAAATGCTTTAAAGCATTGCTCCCAACCGAAAGAAATATCTGTAACTGACATTTTTAATGACATTTATTTAAAACCGCCCTTATATAAAACCGGTTTCAGATGCGTATAAACGTATTAAGTGCCACCCACACAGAAGTATTTTCTCTTTAAATGTCTGTAAATGGCCTTACAATCAGTAAAGCGTTAAACTGAATACTGCTGATATCGAGTTTTGAGTGACCGACAAAGACAAAATTATGTAAAAATTCTAAATAAAGGCTAATCGAAAATACAGTTATATAATTTCTGTGCAGTTTTGTGGGTTTAAGGTCAGGAGAATGAAAAAAAACTCAAATTTACCGAAGTTTCGATGTATTTTACATCATCTTCAGGGTTTATAAAATAAAATACAAAAAAAATGAAAGAAGCTAGTTTTACCTGTTAATTTAAAAGTCATTGTTTGTTTGTTTATGACACTGCTAATTTCTTTAATTGTTTTCCCTTCCCCAAAAAAAAACGCACGATATTTTTAATTTATAAATTAAGGGGTTAATGAAATGAGTACTTACATTTGGGTTGTTTTCCAATGGTTTCTTACAGTTTTTAACAAATATTTAAAAAAATAAACACCATGTTTTATTGGATTTCACAGACATTTCAACCAGAACAAAACAAGTGAAAAACCAAAAATGTTTAAAATAAATTATTTTATACTATTCACGAAGGTACTCTCTTCGTGTGTTTTAAATGACTAAAAAAAAGTGTTACTTACTTTGACACCTCTAGCCTATTTTGCAACTTAATACTGCTGATATAGAGTTTTGAGTGACCGACGAAGACAAAACTACGTAAAAATTTTAAATAAACGCTAATCGCAGCGGCGTAGCAACATGGCTTGGGGCCCCGAGACAAGGACAATTTATGCCCCCCCCCCACTTATAAATGTATTTTTTTTTTATAAATACTAAAGTTGTTTCTTATTCAATTAATTAAAATACTTCCAAACGTTGGTATTTTTTATTGTAAAAAAACAAATATTTATTTTAGTTTGGTAACAATGGTAACTTAACAAACTATTAGATATATATTATTTTTATTTATTTTATTTACCGCATTTTTATTGTTAACATTATCTGTAACAATGGCAAGTATTGAGAGGTCAAAAGTCCCTTTTTCTCGCTTTTTCATTGGCAAATTCTTTTATTAGAGTCGTTAAGTCCATTTCAAAAGCAACTGTCAATTGAAAGTAAAGTTAAGCTGATTAATCTACTTTGACCCATTTGTGATCTTAAGTAATCTTTAAATAGTTTTAATTTACTAAACGTCCTCTCAAAAGTTGCCACTGTTAGCGTTAATGTTAAAAATAATAAAAATGCTGTAAATATTTGAACAAAGTTACTTTCTAGAACTCCGTATTGTTTAATAATAATTAGCTCAAAAAAGTCGCTAGTCGACATATTAATACTTAGATCGTTTTTTACAAGTGGGAAAAGATGATTATATTCAATTACTATAGAAAGCTCTATAATTTCCGAATATTTTGTTATAAAAGCGTTTGCATTTTTGTAGAAGAATTTCTTTAGTAGAACTTGTAATGGTTCTGGGAAAATAATATAATGAGGGGAAAAGCGCAGGCCTAATAAAATTAACATCGGATTTTAGATGGTTTAGTAAAATAAATAAACAATTTTATTTGGAAATATTGACTAAGCAGTGGGCCCCCTCGTATCGCCGGTCCCCGAGGCTTTGCCACGGGTTGCTAGATTATAGCTATGCCACTGGCTAATCGAAAATACAGTTACTTACTTTGACTCCTCTAGTCTATTGGGCAACCCAAATGATTAACACGGTTTTGGGTTAGGTATTGATCCCAGGGTCTGTTAATCTCCATTAGATAGAAAATTCGATAGAAAGGAGTACTTTTTTGGACATTTTCAACAATATCATTGGCAAAAGCTATAACAGTAGCTTTTACGAGTTGCGCGAAAGCCAATAAATCAATAACAAGATTATAATGAAATTTGGTATGAAAATACTACGCCCACATAACATTGGAGGAATATTCATGTCAAAAGTGATTTTTGGAATATTCTATTGCGAATATGACAGGAATGTTGCAGACCTATTTTTTGTTGAATACTCTATAAGAGTTTGTTATAGTTATATTTCTTTGGTAATAAGATAATAATATGTCCATGATAACCTGATAATCAAGTTATTTTTATGAATATTCCCAAAATGAATATTTTTTTTATCTATGTAGCAGGTAATATTAATATACACATAAGACAGCAAAAAGTTATTTAGGTAATCTTTTGAGAAGTAATCTCAAGTAGTACTTTAACATAATGGTGATATATCTATATTCATAGGCTACTACGTTATTGCATTTTAGTGGAAGACTAATGCATATTTGGTGGATATTCATGTTGATATATATCCACTCCATATCTTGGGATATCCATTTCGTGGCCATCTGGATTCTGGACATGTTTTGAATCACAAAATCATATCCATGCAATTATAGTCGGTGTCCAGGTATATTACTATAATTCTTTTAAAAAAATGTTCTGGTCGTGTTATAGTCATGTTTCACGTCACGTTTCTATCACATTTATATCACCTGTACGAACTAGAACGTAACTTATTATATTCCCAATCGTAAAATGTATATGACTATTACATTACAGGAATTTTTAATTGTTATGTGGGCGGGTTTAGCATTGCACCATTTTTCTTTTACAAATTACTTTTTGTGCAAAGTATAATAAAATTGTCATATACTCTAAGTTTAAGTATATTTATTTTATCTTCCAATATGTTTGTCTGGGTGTTCTTTTACAATAATGTGGTTTGTTCTCGTTTGATGCAGTCTCTCAACTAATTCTCTCAACTAATTGTACTTAAGATGAGAATAATTATAATTTCACATCAGTGATCAGTGATCCCAATTCCTTTAAAAAATGGAACACCATTTAAATTTTGATCAAAAAAGCCGACGGCAAGCGAAACATTATTATTGGTTATCAGTTCTGTCAATGTTAATGGTTTACCATGGAGGTAATAACATTTTATTCTTTTCTCTCACTTTTTTGGTTTTCTTTCATTAAAACAAGAAAACGAAGTAATTACTTTTTAAAATGCAGGTGTATATGTTTAGGGGACTGTTCTGGAGAGTAGTTATTTTTTTCAGGACCCTGGGGGAGGGGGGTAGTTAAAACAGTCGGAACGGAGCGCTGTCAAACGCTGCATAAACCAATTTAACTCTGCTCTAAAGTACTTTTTAATTATTTTTTAACTACTATAGTATATAAAAATTTTGTCGGCAGTTATTTCATTAAAAATCCGGAAAAATTAGGCATCCCGAATTGGGTCGGGTTCCGTATATTTATTAAATTAGTAATAAATTAAAATTGCAATTTCAAATCTATATTTTACGGAAAGTGGGTTCGTTAAAAAAAATTATTTTTACGTTATTGGATTACAAAGCTCAGTAATTCGGAAGTGAAAAGTTGGGTCATATTTTGCTAATATGAAGTATGAATTGTTTTGTATGTACAGGGTTATTCACCATATTTTCCACCCCACCACCACAAAACTTACTTTTTTTTACCGATCAAACTTCTATGCGCGCGATTTCGCCAAGGTAATTTCACAGTTTTTTTGGTAATTTGTGATATTTCACGTTTTTTTCTGATGATTTCCCATTTTTCTTAATCTGGAAAAATTTCTTGTATCTAAACTTATTATTGTTTTTAAAATTAAAAATCGCCAAAAATTTCAATATTTAATGCAACAAAATAAAACAATTAAAGCGTACTCAGGCATATTTTTTTGTTTTGCGTCTGAGAGCGCGTTCTTTACGGAAAGATTTGTACTAAAACTTTAATACAAAAACTGCGTTGACCCTTGTTTGTTGTCATGTAAAATTTGACCAAAACCCCCTCTCACTATGGAAAGCTTTGTTCTAAAACTTTGAGAAAAAACTACTACTACTACTCTACGGTTTTTAAGTGCCATTAATTGTTATTTTCTTTATTCTATCTCATTTTTTTTTTGACAACCCCAAAAAAGTTACAAGTATACTGGCAAATCCGCTATAAAAATCAGATCAATTCAATTCAATTCAATTCAATTTATTCTGTACTTTGGCCTATAAATGTTATAGAATATACATGTCAAACTTATATTTTAAATTTTAAGCACAGGGTGCCCGTGTCATAATTGTAAATGAATAAATAGACTAATACACTTTTAAAGTCAGCACTAACAGTTACATGCTTAAGAAACATAATTATTTTTTCGCATAATTAAATACACATAACAAGAGTTTTTTTTTAATTACATAAATACTAACACAGTAATTATTTAAAAAAATACAAGAGAAGCAGAAGTGACGAAGAACGAAAATATTAGGGGAAAAAAAGCGCTATTGTTTTAAGTATTCATTGTATGAATAAAAAGCTTTCGCCACAAAATATTTCTTAATTTCTCTATAAAACATACTGTCCTTAACTATAGATTTTAAATCATTTGGTAAGGTATTGTAATATTTAATGGCTATGTAGTATGGAGACTTCTTAAAAAACGAATTTTGATGTTTTGGCAAGCGCAAAAGTTGACCATTTCGAGTATTGTGCTCGTGGATATCAGAGACTTTTGTAAACTGAGATGGAGAGTTGTTTATTTTTGACCTAGCATATTTTATTGCTTTATATATATATACCGTAGACTGTTAAGATATTATTTTTAATAAAATAGTTTTTGCAGGATTCCCTAGGATTTATATTAAATATAGTTCTCACTAATCTCTTTTGTAGAATGAAGACCCTACTTACAGTTGAGGAATCTTCCCATGCAAGTATGTTATAACTTAAATATGAGTAGCCTAATGTGTAATAAACAGTGAGTAGGTCTTTGGTTGTAACAAAGTTTTTAAGTTGGCGTATTGCATAGCATGTACCTACAAGTTTTTTACAAATATAATTAATCTGAAGATCCCAGCATAGATTCTCATCAGTATATGTACCCAAGAATTTAACAGACTTTGTAAATTTAATATTTTTTGCTAAATCAAATTCTGGTCTTGCTCGCCTTTTTGAAAAATAAACAATTTCTGTTTTACTTGCATTTAAAATAAGCTTGTTTTTGAAACACCAATCTGAAAAACCAGACACTACTTGACTTATTAGATTTTCAAGTTCTATTAAGGAAGTTGCTGATATAATTATAGTTGTGTCATCAGCAAAAATAGTGCAGAAACCCAGTTTATTATGTTGAGCAAGATCATTTATGTACAACAAAAATAACAGCGGTCCCAAAACAGAACCCTGAGGTGCACCCGTGTCGCATTTGTACTCCTTTGAAAATGTCCCTTCCATCTTTACTCTTAAATGTCTGTTTTTAAGAAACGTCGCTATAAAGTCTAAAAGTTCTCCTCTAACACCACAGTTATAAAGTTTACTTAATAAAAAATTAATATTTAAAGTGTCAAAAGCTCTACTTAGGTCAAAAAATATTCCAGCAACATGTTTACCTTTGTCAAGCTCAGAATAAACTACATTTAAGGTGTCGTTTGTCGCAGTTTCTGTCGATTTATTTTTTCTGAATCCATGTTGGTTTGGTATTAGTATATTAAATCGATCCAGAAAACTAAACAATCTATTAGTAATAATTTTTTCAAAAAGCGTGGAAAACGGTGAAAGAACTGATATGGGTCTGTAATTTGAAAAATCTTGCGGAGAGCCTTTATTTTTATAAACTGGGGTGACAGTCGCAACCTTTACACAACTTGGAAACGAACACTTATTTATACTTAAATTTATTAAGAACGTCAAAGGTTCTATTAAATATTTTGAAACTCGTTTTAATACAAACATAGGAATTCCGTCTTTACCCTTTGATGATTTATTTTTTAATAATTTAAGATTTTTTTCTATTTCTTCGGGGGTTACTGGTGCCATATTAAAGGAGGATTCTACTAGATTAGATAGGGTACAGTTAGCTGACGATTTTCCTTTATAATGTTTCTCCAGACTGTCTTGTGCCACTGTAGAAAAATATTTTGAAAAGTGTTCGCTTATATCTTCTGGTGTTTTGATTACTTTATCTGATAACCTAAAAGACTCTAAGTCTCGTTTTTTTAGTTTTTTACCGGTTTGCGAGTTTATAATTTTCCAAATTTCTTTTTGTCTGTTTTTTGATTTCCTTAATTTTTTTGAGAAATATTCCCTTTTTGTAGTTTTAAGTAACTTATTGTAATTTTTCTTTTGTTCTCTATAACTTTTTTTTAAACTTGGACATTTTGTTGACTTTAACAAGTAAAACAAATTTTTAAGTTCTTTACTTTTTTGTTTTATTTCTTCGTTTACCCAGTTTTTTGAGCTTGAGTAGCAGTCTTTGTGACTTTTTTTTTGTATTGTCTCCGGGCTGCATTTATCTAGATGGATCTCCAATGCGCTAAAAAAAGTTTTCCAGGCATCTTCTGGATCGTCCACAAAAATATTGCACCAATTTTATTTGCTTAAGGAGTGATATAATTTTTCAATCAATCGAAGATGCTTAAGGTAAGATTTATAATAAATATTTTAAGAGTTTATTTATTATAAATCTCGACAGTCAATTATTATTGTTTTTAACATTTTAACAAAATAATATTTTTAATAATATTAAAAGTCTAGAAGGCGAAAAATGTTTCGAAAATCAGAATCCTCTAAAAACCAACCAACACCAGTCAAATTAAATTGGGTCGAAAAACGTCACATTAAATATAATTTTAAAAATTTTTATGGATAGATATTATGGATTTTTTGTGGGCACTTACACGATAACGATGTCCATTTTTGTCTTTATAGTCTTATAGCGCAACGCCCTTGGCTAAAAAAACAGCGGCGTTGAGAATCTTCCTTTTACGGGCAATGGCTGACCGATGGACAATCGGTCCTCTATTTGGATGGAACTGGTAATTATGTTGTGTCTTTTTTACCAGTTGACATCGCGGTAAAGATACTACGACACGAGGAACAACCAAAAGCAGGGAAAAACAAGAAGTGGTGGAAAGAGAAATATATACCTTCCGGCCACATAAAATGGGTACGCTGATTTTATATAATGTGTTATGGGCCTCGCAACTCAGTAACCTTTTAGGTATTTCAAATTGACAAAAAATGTCACCGTCAGGTTTTGTTGCTGTCCTACGCTTATATTTAAAAATGCCCCACCTAAATGAATTCGAAAAAGCCCAAATTTTGGCAAAATTAGACGGTGGTTGGTCGGTTCGAAGAGTAGCGGCCCATTATGGACGAAACAAGGCTACAATTGTAAGAACATGAAAAGAGTATCAAAAAAAAGGAACTGTTCGACGAAGGCGAGGCACTGGCTTGACCCAAGTCAGTACGCCTCAGCAGGATCAGCAACTGATCGAATTTTTTGAAGATCACCCAATTGCAATGGCGCCAGAGGCAAAAATTGAGGCACATTTTTATGGATCCATAAGAACTATTCATGGGAACGAAGACCGGGCTGGAAGATTTTCCGTGAATGTGTGGAGTTGGATATCGGCGAGAGGATATGGGGCTCTTTTTAGAAACCATGGAAGATTACGGTCTATGTTGATATGATGAGAAATGTTATGCTTCCAGAACCAACCATTCTTCATTCAGAAGGTTTAGTGTATCAACAGGATAAATATCCTATCCATACCGCACGCATTTCTAAACAGTGGTTATAGCAAAAAAGTGAACACGAATAAATATTGTTCCCAGAAATTCCAACCACTTAATGGAGCTCATACTCAGAGGGTACGACGAAGACATTGTTTCAAATCCAAATTTATTTCAAAATTTAGCAGATTTAACATTATCGAGACTGACGGGGCAATGACACGGTACTGAAAAAAAATGTTCTTGTTTTTTTTTTAATTTACGTAGTGTTTTTTTAATAATTTCTTTTTGATTTTGAACATTTTTGGTTGGCTGCAAAGAGTTAGATTACTCAAATTTACCGATCCCGCAGAGGTGCGCTGACTATGATTAAGTTATTGATTTTCTTTCGCTAACAGTTTCTTCTTCTTGATACTATTTTCTCATTCGCACAATTGTGATCTTGTTTCGTCCATAATGAGCTTTAAAAATAAGTTCTTATAATAAAATGTTGAATAATTTAAGAAAATTGTTTTATTCATTAGTATATTAGTCTTATAGTAAAGTCTCCAGTCTCCTTATTTTTGTGTTTACAATGTCTAAAGATTTAACCTGTAATTCGAAATCGTCAAAGTCAGTTACAATAAGCAACGCAATTAGCAAAACTTAAATTCAACAGAACTTCAGCTAACTTCTGTTGTGCGCATTTATGTGGCCGCAAATGTACGTTGGGTACGCCGCTATTATCGAAAAAATCGTGCACTTTTTGATTGAGAAATGCCGCTATCAGTGACGAAAGTTGATGCCAAAAGACAATTTTCTGGATCCAGAGCCACCTCTGAATCCATGTAGAACACCAAAATGGCGACCATTAAAGATGGCTGCTATTAAAATCTTTAGGAAAATTTCTATCTTTCCTTCTAGTGGTACGATTTCAATTATTTTTTTGTCCGAAAGCTTTTTATGAAAATAATATATGTTTGTCCTTACAGGGTGATCTTATGAAGATGACCACCGACTGGTGTCTCAAAAAACGGGAATAAATTTAAACAGCTGCAGCTTTGTCAATTTAAGACCGATTTTATTGACTGATTCAAAAATTGGCTGCCATTTCTTAAACCAAGATGGCGGATCAAGTAAAATGTATATTATGATTTAGTCCTGATCGTTTATTTCCAAGAAAGCGTCTAACAATTTTGAGTTAAATTAATTTTTTTTATTATTGATGAAAATCTATCAACAAGGTACCTACTTTTTGAGATATCTTGGTTCAAATTCTAAATAATCAGGTCAGTCAAGCCACCCCCCCCCCTCCCCGAGAGATATTCGAGTTTTGATATGCTTATAATTTCGAACAAATGTCGAACTAATTTTGAACCACTTTTAAAAATTTTGAACCACACTCTTTCCTAGTTTTTTTAATATTCAAAATGGGGGGTGCTGCCGGACGTCAAGCTACACCCCCCTCATTTAAAGCGTAGAAAAAAATAAAAAGCAACTATCCCAAAATTAAGAACTAATTTAGAACTCCTAATATCACCAAAAAGAATTTCCAAAAACCCACTAGTAACCCTGTTTTTTTAAGAAAATATGGTGGGGGGTGCAGGTTGACGTCAAGTCACACCCCCCCTCCCACCCCGAAAGATATTCGAGTTTTGATATGCTTATAATTTTGAACTAATTTCGAATTTTGAACCACACTCGTTCCTGGTTTTTTTTAATATTCAAAATGGGAGGTGCAGCCGGACGTCAAGCTAAGAAAAAACCAGGAGGGAGTGTGGTTCAAAATTTTTAAAAGTGGTTCAAAATTAGTTCGAAATTGATTGGAAATTATACGCATATCAAAACTCGAATATCTTTCGGGGGGGGGGGGTTGGGGCTTGCTTGACCTAAATAATCTCTCTACAATACCTACCAAGTAATTCAAAATTTTTAATATAAAGTTTAGTTAGATTCTTTTGACCTGTTGATCCCTATGGTCTACTTTCATCAAAAATAAGTTACAAAGCTTGATTTTCACCATCATCTTCTAGTTCAGATCTGACAAAATTACAAAAGTTCGACGTAATCGACAGCTTTTGCAAAGATAGTTTGCACGTCTATCTTATGACCGCCGCGTCGGTGAATTATTTTAGTTATTCAAAAGAAACTAGAAAAAAAAACTTACCTATAGAAAACACCAACAAAAAGGCGAAAAAAAACTTCATTACAAGAATTTTTTTGGTAAATTTTGTTTTGGAAGCTTCTGTAAGACTTTTTTCCTTGGCACACTGAGCAAAAGCAAGCGTACATGATAAAGGTTTGTACCATATAACTATGAGATACTATTATAAAGGCCCTGCCCGTGTATTTCCCTATGCTAATTTAAAATGTTACCCCTATGGGGTGATGAAAGGTTAACCTCGGGGGGGGGGAGAGAGGGGGTGAAACGATAGTTTTTTTGTGACCAGCAGTTAGAAAATAATATATATTTTTAATACCTAAATGTTAATTATTAAAAATATTTATTTTAATGTAAAAGAAATATTGAGAACCACCCATATCCTAAGGGAACGTAAAGGGGAAATGGTAAAAAACCTGAGTCCTATATACTTTTTTTAAAAGCTGATGAAACGTACAAAATAATATATTTGAAGCTTTTTTCTTAAGTCCCTGGTTTTTAAAATATTTAAAGAAACGTGGAAAAAACTTTGTAAAAAAACGTACGTTTCGTGATTTATCTCGTTTAGTTTTTGAGATATCAAACTGGTTGTTTTTACATTTTTTGTTTTAAATACAATGACAAATACATCAGTGAAAAAATCACTGCGCTATCACCAACGGTTCTTGATAGGGATGGGGGGGGAAACGACGCAGGGGCGGGGGTGGCAAGATCGGGGTCAGTACCCAACTTATATTCAGAACAAATACCTTGTTTGTTTTTTTCATCATTTGGCACGCGAAATATTTCCCTCTCAGGTGAAAAACTCAAAATCACACGTCTGTATCCAACAGGTTTTTATTGTCGATGCGATGGTGATATATAAATAGCGACCATTGATATTTTACGTTATTGTTGTGTTGTTAATTTTTTAATTTGGTAAATAATCTTCAAAATTAATTTCGGGATGGTGAAATAATCAGAAAATTATTCTTAGATTTTTTGCCATGAGGAAACCGCTCTCGCACAAGCCCTCGAGCGGTTTCCACGGCACAAAATCTTCGACATGATTTTCGATAATTTCCCCATCCCTTAATAAACTACTACAGATAATTAGATAAAGCTATGTGTATGCTGGACGTTTATTTTTTAAATTCTGTACTTACCGCACCTAAAAAACAGTACGTGATAGAAAAGAAGTACAGGGTGGGCTAAATTCGCTGGGATTTGGGGGTTTTGGGTACTTCTAGCAAGATAGCCAAAAAATAGTATGCAAGTCCTGGGCTCCATTTTTGAGACATGCTTAAATACGAAAACTGCATCTTGATATGTCTTACCATTTCCGAGCTAAAGGGGGGGTATTTTGAAAAGTCTGCATTTTGGGATGGGGTCTATAACTTCGTTATTTATAGGAATATTGATTTCATGTAAATAGCTTTTTTGAAGACATTTTAACAAAGAAATTAACCTTCTAATTGAATTTTTCCTAACACATCTAGTTTTTGAGATATAACCCAAAGTTGGTATTTTTCTTATAGAATGACCCTTTATTTATTTGATTTTTAAAATCGGCATAAAATTTACTTTAAAATGAAGTATCACACTTGTGTTTTATTTTTTGTATTTTTTAATTTTTATGTATTTTTTATACTCTTATTACTTTTAACGAATATTTATATTTATTTTATCTTTTAATTTTACTTTATAGGAAAAATTACGTTAAAAAAGTTTAAAAGATAATAATTCAAAAAATAAATAAATATCGAAAAAATAAAAATATTAAATAATACAAAAAATAAAACACAAAGCGTGATACATCATTTTAAAGGGAATTTTATGCTGATTTAAAAATTCAAATAAAAAAGGTCATTCCATAAGAAAAATACCAACTTTAGGTTATATCTCAGGAAATTTCAGTTTGACGGTTAAGTTATTTGTCAAAATGTCTACAAAAAAGATTTTTACATGAAAACAATATTCCCATAAATAACAAATTATAGACCTCATCCCAAAATGCAGACTTTTCAAAAAGGCCCCCTCTGTTTTTGTATTTAAGCTTGTCTGGAAAATCGAACCCAACTATTTTTTGGCTATCTTGCCTAGAAGTTCCCAAAACCCCCAAATCCCAGCGAATTTAGCCCACCCTGTACTTGTATAGGTTACTTAATCTTTTTTGAGTCCACCATACCAATATAGTAGGGAAAAGTATTAAAATCGTGAAATTTGTAATTTTCCTAATTTTATTAAAAATGAGTTACTAAAAAAAAAGTTGTCTGTCGGTCTGTTGTCTGTTGTCTGTCTGTATACACAATAACTCAAGGACGCCTTAATCGATTTTAATTGGGATATTTTTTGGGTAAGGTGGTGGGGGGTTGAAGGGGGGGAAAATGGGATAAAATAATTAGAAAAATTGTAACTTTGGAAAAAAACCAAGTAGCGATATACGGTTTTCAGATTTAAGTTTCCATGAATATGGACTACAAATTTTGTTATAAAATCCAAATTCGTAATAGCTTCAGTTTCCGAGTTTGAAAAAACGTTAAAATATATAAAAAAAAATTATAACTAGAAGTAAAGCAGCTATTGATATGCGGTTTTTAGATTTTGGTTATCGTAAATATTACCCAAAAATGTTGGTTCAAATCTTTCAAAGCTACAGTTTTCGAGATATTTTCATTTCCTTTCAACATAAAAGTTAATAATTGATTATCTGGTGGACTATTCGTGCTTTCAAGCACCAATTTTTTTCATTTGTAACGCAGTGTTATTTGAAATATAAAAGAAAAAGTGGAACCGCAGTCGAAAACTTTTGGAATCGTTACGGGTGATTAAAAATTTGAAGCCTTTTTGGAAAAGCCGTTCACAAAAAAAGGCTTAGGGGGGGGAGGGAACCAATAATCCGTCCCTGATTCTACTTGACAAAAAATATATTGATCTTTAAAATTCATTCAAGCTCTTTAGCTTGAAAGGTGATTCCAATCTTGCTTTTTTATATTCATTTGTTTTATTTCGATTATCAGTTAATCTATTATTTTAAAGTCCTGTTCTTCAAGCCCAGGGTAGACTAATCTTAGATGCTCGTCCAGTTGGAAGAAAAAAATGATATGTAATACTTAACACAAACACACTAATCTATATTTCAAATCCGCTTTCTTTGTATTACCTTATTAAACAGTAGCTTTATTGAAACCGACACAAATTCTCACTGTCTAGCACGGATGACATTTGTGTAATTTTACTTTAAGCATCTCTAAATTCTAATTAACCCTCATTTTTTCGTTATCTGCATTTGTTAAAGATTCCTTTACTCGTACACGATATGAATTTTTATCTGCGTTATGGCAATATTTCCATGTATGTCAATGAGAGAAACTTATAAAACATCTAAATCTGCATCTAAGTCTCATTGTTAAGGTAATCGGTGGTCTCATCACGTACGCTATCAGCAGCAATTAATTGCACAAGAAACACCTTTTCACACAGTTATTTTTTTTACAACATTAAGGGGCAATTACACGGAGGAACGGTTTCGTACAAAAGTTTGCGATACTTTTTTGGCAAACTTTTGCAGAAACATTTTTACAAACTTTGTCTCGAACTTTTCGACAAACTTTCGGACAAACTTTTCCTTGAACATGATGGTCTTCAAAATATTTTTGGTCTATCGTCACTGATCTCAATTTAAGAAATATGGAAAAACAAAAAGATTGAAAAATAATATGTAATACCTATATTTCGTTCCTATATGTAGGGTTGACATCTTTCCATGCTTTTCTAGAACGTTTCCAAAGTTTTTCTGGATGTTTTCACGCATTTTTTTGTTGGGGGGCGCTGCCACTGCCTTTGAGCGGCGTCACCACTGACATTATTTTTTGTTGCGGGGGTTTAAGATTCCCCTCATACTGTCATTCCTTACAAACGCTTACCAACAGCATCCAAAACAATAAACAATCGTGAATATTGGACGAGTAGTATATTTTAAAAAAAATCTTATTTGACCCTGGCCACATACGGTTTTGTTCATAATTCTTCAATTAAATAAATCAATGCCCAGTGTTAGCGGTAGTTTTTGGCAAAGTTAAAGACAACACAAAATATCCATGCACCTAGCTGGGATTCGAACCCTGGAGATTCCGCGCGGCAGGCAGATACGCTGCCCACTGAATTTTCCACAAACTTTTGCTCTAACTTTTTCACAAACTTTTGGGACAGACTTTTCAACGAACTTTTCCTCGAGCATGATGGGTTTCAAAATATTTTTGATCTATTATCAGTGATCTCAATTTAGGAAATATGGAAAACCAAAAAAATATTTATTATTCACCTTTTTCAAATCGCACTCATTTTTTATGGTGCCAACCTTTGTGCCTTTAATAAGAAAAATGGGGGAATCCGTCCAATTGCAGTGGGTCTTTGCTTTTGCCGACTCGCTGCGAAAATAATATTTTCTAAAGTCTACGAAAAGTTAGGAAATCTTTTCAGACCACACGAACTCGGATTCGGGACAAAGTGCCCACGCAATGAGACGCTACTTGCAATACCCTCATAGTTCTGATAAGGACATTCTAAAAATCAACTACCAAAACGCTTTCAATATGGTATTTACCAAATTTTTATAATTTTGTTTCACAGTGCTATGGCGAAAATTCACTGCTATGTTACGGTGAAAAGAATATTGTCTCTCAAAGAGGCGTTCAGCAAGGTGAGCCTCTTGAACAGCCCCTTTTTTGTTTGGTTATTCAGCCTCTTATTTCTGCCCTGAACTCGGAACTTACCCTATATGGTATCTAGATGATGGAACTCTTGCAGGTTATCCCGATAATGTTTTAGATAACTTTAAAAAATTGGTATCTTCTAGCAAAGAACTTGGCTTAAATTTAAATTTTGACAAATGCGAGTTATCTGTAATGTCCCAAAATCATTCCTCGACAATAACTTCTAAATTTTTAAATTTTACTCCAAATCTATTAGAAACACATTTAAATGAGTTTAATCTACTTGCTTGCAGTTATTCACTTTCTGCAATTGAATCAAATATAAATAAAAAAGTTACTTTCTTAAATAATTTAGGCAACAAGTTAAAAATACTAGATTCTTATATAGCACATTTTTTACTAAAACAATCGTTTGGAATTCCTCGCATATCTTATTAACTTAGAAGCTCACCTTGTTGGAAAATCACTGAAACCTTTTCTAAGTTTAATAACGTCGGTCAAAATCTAGCCCAATATTGCCAAATCTCTTCAAATCCTTGGTTACAAAGCAAATTATCTCTAAAAATGGGAGGTCTTGGAATCCGAGATACTGTTACTCTTTCAATCTCTGCCTTTTTAACACTGTTTTAGCACCTTATGTCTCCGTTTCAATTGACTTAGATTTAAATAACTGTTATCAAAAATGGAAATTTCTTGCAAGCTTGATAATCCGCATTCTGAAGAAATTTAAAAATCTCAAAAATACTTTGATCATCAAATTATGGAAATACGTAAAAACTTTTTAATATGTTCAGCTGAAACAAGCCAAGAAAATGCGCGTCTTCTTGCTCTCCAAGCAATTTAAGAAATCTTTCAGACAACAATACATTTCGTATTTCAACTGCGTGAAGATTAGGTCTGCCTGAGTCTGGGGTGCACATCTGCCTAGAGGCCCTGTATACGATTTTTGACAGTTATTGTTTTACCAGAGGTGAGCAATTGTATGTTGGCAATGATGGTTGGTAACCCCTGACAATAAATAACTTTGTCACTGTCAGATTTTTGATCAAGAAACGTCAGGTTTAAAAATGAAATTTTGCTGTATCAAAAACTGTAAAAATACGTGCCTCGACGAATGTTCCGTTGTCCAACGGAGAAATAAATTCAGGAAAAGTGAAAAGAAAACATGCATTTACCAAGCTGGAAAATTAATAAAAATAGCCGAATTTGAGAGGTAACTGAGCAGTAGGAACAAATAAACGCATAGCATATACTTCGTTAATAAATAACTCATTATGTTTCCATGATTTATTGTAAGAAAAAGAGTAACAAAAGTATAGATCATAGGAGTCTTTATATTTTACCTTTTATTTACATTTTTAATATCTACCGTGTGTATTCACTGTTTGTTTTTGTCTTTTTTTGTCAAAGCTTGACATATTTTACTAACCAAAAAAAAAATCAATCTATCAAAAACTGTCTGGGGAAATTATAAAAACAGACAACAAAACATTAGTCCATTTCATAAAATCCGTTTTACATGCAAATATGGAAAAAACTAGAAAGAGAGGGTAATATGAGTTGTCCACCTCTAGCCTTGCCTTATTGGAGCCTCTCGGGGTTTGTCGCAATGATAGAAAACGTGTGGATAAGATGACTTTGATTCCATGGAGACATGGTAAACAAGTTCTCTTGGATGCACACACTTTGGCAAAATCTTATTTAGACAAAACTTCAAAATCATCTGGTGCAGCTTCTACTCTTTCGGAGGAGAAAAAACGTAAAAAGTATGGCGAACTATTAGATCGCTTTATTTTTGTGCCCTTTGCGGTCGAGACTTATGGACCTTGGGGTGGTGAGGCTAAGAGACTGATCTTAGAAATAGCCTCCAAAATATCTTCTGACCAGTCTCATGGCTTCATAACCCAGAGTATAGGCCTCGCGATCCAAAGGGTTAATGCGGCTTCGGCGATGGGCACCATTCGGGAGGAGGCAGGGATGGAGGAAATTTTCTACTTTTAGATTTGGGTGCATGTGAGAGTGGGTTTGTATATACTTATTGTTTATATTTTTAATTTTGAATTTTTTAATTTATTGTTGTCATTTTTGTGGTCAAAAGTAATATATTAATGTGTTAGATAAAGAAAAAAAAAAGATAGAAAAATAATATGTAATATACTTGGTACCAATATGTAGGGTTGCTATGTGTCCATGCTTTTCTAGAACGTTTCCAATTTTTTTCGGGATGTTACTAGAAATCTTTTTCTTTAGAACAAAGTAATTTTTCTTTTTAATGTTAATTAAAAGTGGCACTTTAGTCCTCCTCCACGTCGATTTTATTTTTTATAAAAAAAACTATTTGGTATAATTTTTGTCTTGGAGGTGGGAAATTGAAACAAGGAACATGGATCTGGTAACACCTTTTTGGAAAAAGTTTTTCAACTATCTTTATAGTGCTGATATTTTTTCGAAAATTCATTGATTTGTTTTCGACTTATTTAGCTCACAATCAGAATGTTACCAGAGTACCAATTTTTCTTATACTATTTTAATTCATTCGCTATGTTTCAACGACAAATTTCGTCTTTTTATTATTTATACACAACAATAATTTTTTTTCACATAATTACAAGCTTCTGTTGAGATATGGCATTAAAAATAGGCACTTTGGTTGTTAAATTTATTTTTAATAGTTAAGTTAAATAAAGTTAACAACAAAAGTGCCTATTTTTAATGCCAAAATCTCCAAAGAAGCTTGTACTTATGTCAAAAAAATTATTGTTGTGTACAATTTAATTCAAAGCCTGAGGAAGATGAAAATTGTCGTCGAAACGTAGCGAATGAATTAAAATAGTATACGAAAACAATCACTCTCTTTATTTCCCGCCAAAATCTTCGCTAGTAAAATTTTTCAATTACACGAACTACTGTAAAAATATTTTCACTGGGATTTACTAAGATCTAAAATAGTAACCCCCACAGTTCTGATATTTACACTTGTGGGAGGTACTAAATTTTACAACCAATTTTCGAAAAACACTTACCCATACAGAAAAGACACAAAATTCTTGATTATTTTGTATTGTTATTACTTTTTTCTCAAAATATACCATATTTTAGGAGAAAATGCCCTAAAACTAATTTTCTTTGACAGGTTTTAACATGGCAAATGGTGCATTCGCCATAAATTTGGCACATAATAGCTTTATTTTCTGTGTTTGAGGTTATAAAGTTAGTGATTTTTTAGGCCACCTCTGGGGGGTGGTTTAAATTTATAGCCCCCAGAAAGGATTGTTTTGTGGCCATTGGTAATAAATTCTTTAATAATTTCCCCAAGTAACAGTTTTTACAAAAATTAATTAATCTTATTTAATATCCCAAGTTGTTCATTAATCAATAAAACACCTCCAATTTTGTCCAGAAAAACGCCATATTTTAAACCCGTTTTCAGCACAAAAAATATATTTATGAGGGCACTACGAGGAAAAACAAACATAAGTAAAGGTCACTGATATTGCACGAAAACAGTTTCCAATGAAAAAAATCCAAAAAAACTGTACCTATTCATTAATTTACAAACTCAAATTAAAACATTGAGTTTATCTAAAAGCTTAATCATCAAACAAAACTTTCCACGGAAAGATCCCACTCAAAAGTCTCAAAGCTGCAGTTTTTATCGGTACCTACTTAGCTAATGGTCATTTACTCATGTTCTACCAGAAAACCGGGCACCTTCCAGTTCGTTCAGCCGACATGAGCCTTTTGTGAACGTATCAATGAATGATTGTTGGATTCAGGTCTGTTTTTAGCCGCATTTATTTCCATGACCTCCTTTGATAAAATATTTTTATTTGTGGCTTGCGATTGCGATGGGTTTATGTTTTTAAAGTTTTATTATACTTTCGATAGCTAAAACCCCTTTTAAATAAATACAAAGTTAATCTAATCTTTATTTTACGATTACATATTAAAATGGTTTTGTGACAGTGAGTATTAATCGCAAAAATCAATAAAATACGGTAAGTTTTGACAAGAGTGACATATAACGTCAATTTTAATTTGCCCAACAGAGTGTTTACCATTTAGATCCCCCCCTAGGGTTAAAAAAAAACTTCTTTTAAATTGAAATTTTCTTCTTAAGTCCAATAAAAGGTTGTGTTACTATGATTCTTCACTAAAATAAATAATTAAAATTATTCTTATAAATCAAACTATGTCCCAAACTCAAGGAAGTTGGTATAAAATGCTTAAAACGAACAATTTCACTTAAACTTGGGACCTGTCTAAAATAGGCTAAACCCTTTTTGTAATGCCACTGTTGTTTAGAAGGGCCAGCACTTGATCTACAAGAAATTGCGAATAAAGACAAAGTGGTGGGTGTAATTTCCTTTAGATTTTTGACCCCTTGAGGTCCGGTCTGACACAATAACTAACACCTCTGTGGTGTTTAAACAATTTGAGGGCACAATTTTACGTTTGATGTATAAATTTACATCCCGGACACCAGCAATTCAAAATAATTTGAATTTAAGGCGTAAATCTTTTTGTAAAATACCTATAAATCACTAAAGTGGCCCACGTAAGGTTGTGGTCAAACGACGGACAGCACGAGCCTGTAATTTTCACTCTCTCACTTCCGCAACAGGAAATTATACAAACGTCTATAAATAATAATGGTTGTAATAGAGACCTATAACCGTCAAATAGGTTTGTCGGGGTAGGTCTTGTTTTATGATTAGGGAATTATCGAAACGCATAAAAAGTCGAATTGGTAATGCTTGTACTCAGAGCCGGCTCCAGGCGGCGGTTATTGGGGGGTATCCAGAATTTATGACTATCTATATTTATATATATACATATATATATATATATATAGTGTATTACATAACAAGAGAAGAAAGTGATAAATTTCAAGCGAGCGGGAATGTTGTGAACGAGGAGCTAGCAAAGTGAAATAATACGCGAGTGTAAGAAAGTTACTTTCTATCGAGTTGTGTACGCTATTTTTCCTACGAACACTAATAAATTGCACTAATTTTTGTAAAAATTGGTCTTTAATTTTGCCCAACTCAAACGAGACTGCTTTTCCGCACATGTGTGGAATAGTTATTTAAGGAGTGATTTTAACAACAAATCTAGAATTTTAAACATTTTTTTTTGTATAGAATCAGAATCAGACTCAAAATATCTTTAAATTAAAAGTATACAATCAATCCACATTTCATTGCATACACAATAACTCAACGCTCTCTTTTTTTCTTAAAGTTCCAACCTCCTGTGTTAATGGTAAAGGCAGTGAATCCTGTGTCAGATTTTTTCATCATCATTTGATCTCTTAATTCCTAGCACCGTTCTGATGAGCACCACAAGTGCGAAATCCGGATCTACGGTTACCATTACCTTTTTTGAGGGAAAGCTCGCTATTCATTGCTTTTTACAGTTTTACACGTTTTTTTTTAGTGTTTTTTGCTTTAAATGATTATAACTTTGTTTTTGTAACTCGATTGTGATAAAATAAAGCCTATATTCTGCCCAAGACTCCGAGGAATCCAGTAGTGAAGTCCCCATCAAAATACATTTGGTAGTTTTTTCGTGATAGTAGAATAAACAGACAAACAGACAGACAAAAATTCTCAAAATTGGATTTTTGGAATCTGTATGGCTTGGTTAGAAGCCGACACCAAATATTTTAAAAAAATAATCATTGTACAGATATAGGATATCTAGAGAATTATTATATATGTAAATAAATCGAGTAAAGGTTTACTCTAAAACGGAAGAAAGACGATATGTCACATTTTTCTCAGTTTTGAATTAAACACGGCAACAAGTCTGCCATTAGTAGTAGATTTATATGCCGAATTGAAAAAGGGAAGAAACGCGAAACATCACAGCGTAAACGTAATCTGAAAATATCCTGTACAGTAAAAAAACAATGTCGGATGTACATTTCGCCTTTCTCCCGTGGACTCTTCATATATAAAAACAACTACACGTATACACATGGGTTAGATTGGGTCCGTCAGACGATTCCAGGGTATATCCAGACTTTTCTTGGGTGTATCCACACTGTTCAGGGGTGTATGCAGACTTTTTCATGGTGTAATCGGACATTTTCAGAGTGTATCCAGGTTTTTCCAGAGTGTAGCTAGACTTTTCCAGGGTCTTTCCAGACTTTTCCAGAGTGTATTCAGACCTTTCCAGTGTATTCAGAATTTTCCAGGATGTATCCAGACTTTTCCTGGGTGTATCCAGACTTTTTCTGGGTATATCCAGACTTTTCCAGGGTGTTTACAGAATTTTCCAGGATGTATCCAGACTTTTCTAGGGTACATCCAGACTTTTTTAGGGTCTTTCCAGACTTTTCCAGAGTGTATTCAGACTTTTCCGGGGTATTTCCAGACTTTTCCAGTGTGTATCCAGACTTTACCAGGGTCTTTCCAGACTCTTCCAGAGTGTAACCAGTCTTTTCCAGGGTCTTTCCAGACTTTTCCAGAGTGTAGCCAGACTTTTCAGAGTGTATGCAGACTTTTTCAGGGTCTTTGCAGACTTTTCCAGAGTATATCCAGACTTTTTAGGGTCTTTCCAGACTTTTCCATTAATTGATTCGTTTTGATTTTTAATTTTAAAAATTTCTTTATCGATAAAACATTTCAAATTAGGAAACATTTTATTTAAAAAACAACAAAGTGAATCTCGTGTCCGCAAATAAAAATTAAAGTAACACTCGTGTCATATCGGACAAAGCGTTTTTGTTTCTCACTTCATTACGACCAGGCCTCCAATGTCTAATGGAGAATCCAAACAAATATAGACCTGTTTCATCCTTATTAGGAATCACCAGGTACAATCCTATGACTCCCTGATAATTCCTAATAAGGATGAAACAGGTCTGTAGGTGTCTGGATTCTCTATTAGACATTGGAGGCCTGGTCGTACTGAAGTGAGAAATATTATTATTATATTGTCTTTTTGTGGGTACCAAATAGATTTAAGTTTTAGTTAAATCTCATAGGTGGCTCTGTTTTTACCGTTTTAACAGTTTATCATTATTAATTGTTCATTTAAATTCTTTATGTATTTTTAACCTTAAATTGCGTTGACGTAAGAATGTATACTTTTTCAAATAATTTTGTTAGTTTGTGACCTTGGTTCTATGATTTTTTGTGGAATGTTTCTTGAAATTCTGTAAGTAATCATTTTATTTGATTTGATTGGTAGTTAGTATCCTAAACAACCATTGTCTAATATCTTATAGAAAATGCACTTGACAATGCTGGAATAACCGAAACGCGTCGTGCAATAAAGTAAAAAAAATTGCAAAGCATTGGAACTTTTTCTACTTCCTTTCATAATGATAACATTTTCTAGAGTGTATCCAGACTTTTCCAGGGTCTTTCCAGACTTTTCTAGGGTCTTTCCAGACTTTTCTATATGCTATGTATTATATATAAATTTTAGTGCCGATAAACTAAGATTTTTGTCCATAAATCACGCAAAAACGACTAAAACGATTTGCATGAAATTTGATAAGACAATAGTATGTGACCTGGATCTTAACTTGGCTACTTTTTATTTAACATTTCGATCAATAACTTGAACTATATGGCACAGACAATTTAATTTTTCAAGAGTTTTTTGAATTTTTTATGCGAAATTATATATATACAGGGTGGATTCTTTACTTTACTTTAATTTTCTTTAATCGTGCTATCTTGGATTTTCTTTATGTTTTTTTGTTTACGAGGTATGGCAAAAAAATATTTTTTTTTTAAATAGGGCACCTTATATAGTTTGACATTTTTGAATTCTAAAAAAAAAATATATTTTTGACAATACCACACACTAATACTCTATCTCTTATGGTTTCCAAGATAGAGGCATTTAAACTTGCATGGAATTGTTGTCTATGCCCTGTTTTACGGGGGATATTTGAATGAAGTTTCCCATACAAATTTAGATAAAAATATCTTGATTATCGTAAAAGATAGATCCTACTATGTAGTATTGCTGAAGAGAGAATTGTTTGCAGATTTCAAAAATTGCAAAATATACAGGGTGTCCTATTTAAAAAAATATATATTTTTTTGCCATACCTCGTAAACAAAATGACATAAAAAAAATCCAAGATAGCACGATTAAAGGAAATTAAAAATCTCAGTGGACTTGTTTTTGGATTTTTTTATTCAACCAAAATCTAACCCGCTAGAAGCACCGTTCCATTTAAAGAATCCACGCTGTATGTAGTCAAAAATTTTGGCGCCATTCAACTAAGGTTTTTTCCAAATAGTCGTCACCTTTTCTTTAGACAATTCTTTAAAATTTTGGTCGAGGAAATCAATGATCGGATGTATAGGAGCCAAGATGGCGGCAATTTTTTCAAAATTGACGTCTATTTAAAAAAAAAATTGTAAGTTCGCCATCAAAACAAGATTATACTTGAATCCATATAATTCGATAGAGAGGAATTGAAAAAAAAATGGCTACATTGAGGTATGACCTTTATCGTCCTTGAAAGTGACATTTTATTTCTTTTAAATGCATTTTGAGATTTTTTGTTTGATAATTTTTCATAACTTAATAAGTCGCTACAGGTCTTTTGTTGTAATTTTTTAATTGTAATTTTTTAATTTAGAAAGAACATCAAAATAACTTTTTTAATTGACTTTTTGCTTACAGGGTGATTGGTTTAGTTATATCAGGCCAGTCAAAGTAAGATTTTTAAAAAAAGCTACATTATCGTCCGTATCTTTTTTAGTTTTTGAGGAAAAAATGTCAAATTTGGTACGATTATTACAATTGTAAAGGTCAACTGATATTCTAAAAAAATTTTGGATAGGTGGCGCTGCGGACGACGTGGCACCCAAATTTCCGATTTTAAATTTGATAAAACTTTTTTTAATAGCTTAGAAAGGACACGCATATGTTAAGGTGCAGTTAGACTGTGATAGTGTCTGTCGTCGATGCATTGCAGCTGTAGTGAATTTTTTTCCATAGATAATGCAGAACAGGATATTTTACAGATAAATAGTTATGTTGGAAATTTGGAACCTTTGGTTGCACTAAAACAAAATTATAATCTATAAGCAATTGTTTATCGTCTCCTGATGATGCTAACGTTGTTAGCGAAACACGCATCGAGTGCAAAAAAGTGTAATTTTGGTTTGTGGAAAACAATCATAACTTTGATTTGAGATAAATAGTTAACAATATTTTTTGGTACACGCTTTTTAATATAATTTACCTTGTTTAATATTTTAAACAAATATTGGTGATAGTAGACCCTCTTGCAAAATTTTTGAACATTTTAAAAGATCCACCTTACATATTTCTTTTGTATTAACCAAGAAAGTTCCGTTTTTTCTTAACATAAGTTCAAAAATGCTTTAGTTTTAAAATTAGGGTTGATTGGGTACCAAAGATGGACAAAATAAAACTTGGGGAAGAAAAAAATGTGGTAATTTTGTATTTGCATACATACATACAGTCAATGGTGTGTTCAGTGGTATTAGCGATGAATTAACAAGGTACTAGAGTAGTTATATTTATATATATTACTTTTATTACACACTAGACACCGCCGCGCCGCGCTGCTTTGCCTGCGGTTTTACCCATTTTTCCTGCTTTTATTCCTTTAAATGCCATAACTGTTGTTTCCGTAAACCGATTTTGATGAAATAAATGCCTATGTGTTGCCTAGAAACACAAGGAATGCAATAGTGAAAGTCCCATCAAAATCGGCTGGGAGGTTTATGCGTGATGCTGGAACAAACAGACATACATACAGACGAAAATTGCATTTTTGGTATCTCGTTTGGTCAAACAATAAAATATAAAAAAAAGACAATGTACAATTCAATGTACAGAAATGGTCCTTTTAGAGAATTATTATATGTATAGATAAACAACTAATCATAGTCAGGGGGATAAATAGCGATTTTTCCAAATTTCGGTTCAGTGGATTTTGCCTAATTGTCTCCGAAACAGACATACAGACACCATCAAAAAATTTTATATTTAGGTTTTTCTTTTTGTCGCTCCCATTAGCCTATACTATAGTATGGATGGCTAAAATTAGAGTTCTAGATTACTACATAGCCACCTACTAAGTTTTTGTTTATGGGTAATAAAAATAACACGATTGCCTTATTTATAATATTGCTATTGCAATTCTGATAGAGTGATGAAGGAGAAAAATTTAGAGATAAAAAGTTTGGTCACCTCTACTTTATAGCTGTAGGTATTGCAGTATTTAGATTGACTATATAAGGCTATAGGTATTTATATTCTTTGGTTTAAAAAATATTCAATGTACAGAAATTAGAGATTTACCAATAAATGTACCAATAAATTTTAGAAAATTAATAGTTTAATGTAAAAAAATAGGGGGGGGGTTACTGTATCGCCACTGCGTATTGTAGGTAGGTAAAATTAATATTATTAACATCGGTTGGTCAGGGTATGGGGACATAGGTAAATATAATACCTTCTTCATTTTATTTTATTGCAAAGATCGACTGTATGCTTTTCCCCGAAATCACTCCCATGCTTAACGGTGGTGTATTCATGCCATCTCTTTCATACGCGCCCGAAGATATCTACCTATCTCTGTGTGAGTTTTTTTCACTACAACCACCGTGCACCGCTGATAATATGGTACTATAACTTTTCTAAAGGTTATTACTAAAGCAATATATAAGATTAAGAAGGTAAATTATTTGATATAATTTGTCCATGCAAGCGAAATAATTCTAAAAGTAAGCGCTTTTTGTTACTTAGAAAAAAGGCTCTAATATCTTCGCAATTATAATAAACCAGAATGATTAATCAGCGGATCAGATATAACTAGTATAGTACCTTGTTAATTTATCGCTAATACCACTGAACACACTATTGACTGTATGTATGTATTCAAATACAAAATTACCACATTTTTTTCTTTCCCAAGTTTTATTTTGTCCATCTTTGGTACCCAATCAACCCTAATTTTAAAACTAAAGCATTTTTGAACTTATATTAAGAAAAAACGGAATTTTCTCGGTTAATCAAAAGAAATATGTAAGGTGGATGTTTTAGCATGTTTAAAAATTTGCCACTGTCTATTGTCACCAATATTTGTTTAAAACATTAAACAAGGTAAATTATATTAAAAAGTGTGTACCAAAAAATATTGTTAACTATTTATCTGTAAAATATCCTGTTCTGCATTATCTATGGAAAAAAAAATTACTACAGCTGCAATGCAACGACGACTACACTAACTGAAGTATGTAAATTTCTATAAAAATAATTTTAGTTTGATGTGGTCATTGGTCGCCAAAATTTCTTTTTTGAGTATGTAAGAAAACGGGTTTTTCAACGTTTTCTTCAATTCTTCTTAGCGACCAAAAATTTGGCTGGATATACACGTTGATGGCTTTTGATGAATGAGAAGGCCTTAAAAAATCGATTCAGATATTTTTACGCTATAGGCCAGTAAAGTTGACCTAACATGTTTAGTCGCCCCGAATAGGTACACTTATATACCCTATTGTTCATTTTTTGCGGAAAGCACCAAATTTTGTACGCTTAGTTTTTTAACAATTTTTTAAGATAGTGGTCAAGTAAATTTATGATCTGATGTACAGAAACCCAGTTGGCGGCGAATTCTTCAAAATGGCGGTCTTAAATCGAAAGTTACGTATAAAAAAAAATATGCTTGAATCTATACAACTTAATGAAGAGAAATTTATTATTATTATTATTATTATTATTATTATTATTATTATTATTATTATTATTATTATTATTATTATTATTATTATTATTATTATTATTATTATTATTATTATTATATTTTTTTTTTTCCTTCAAGGTTTCCCTGTTGTTTCAGCCGCTACCGGAAAAAAATTCAAGGCAGCGACCTACATGATTTTTACTTTTCGAGGACATGACGTGCAATATGTGCTGCATCGAGTAGTACTGATTTTTGCAGTGCTTGGTAAGTATTTTCGTTTAATTCTAACTCTCTTAATATACATTTTAATTTCTTAGGTATGATTCCTAGAGCAGACAGCACAACGGGCATAATCTTAACGTTATCCGTATTCCACATGTACTTAATTTCACGTTTAAGCGGTTTTTATTAATTTTTTCATTGTGTTTTGCTTCTAAGTTATTATTGTTTGTGATTGCTACATCTATTAAGTACACTATGTTGTTCTGTTTGTCTATCAGGGTAATATCCGGTCTATTGCGTTCCAGAGTCACATCAAATTGTATAGTTTTGTCCCAATACATTTTTGTCTTATCGTTTTCTACTACAGGGTCAGGTAGGTATTTGTAGTATGGCTGCTCTGAATTTGGTTCTAAGTCATATTTTTTAAAAAGCTCTAAGTAAATGATTTTTGCAACTTTATTATGTCGCTCGAGATATTTATTTCCGGCTAAATTTTGACACCCGCATAGTATATGTTCAATTGTTTCTGAACGAATAGCACATTTTCGGCACTTGTCTTCGTCTAGCTCTTTTAAAATGAATTTTCTGTAGTTTTTTGTTGCTACTACTTGATCTTGCATACTTATTATAAAACCTTCTGTTTCGGGGAACAATGCTCCAGATTTGAGCCAAGAAGTTGAAGCTCCTAGATCGACATACTCTTCATGCAGGTCACGGTGCCCAGATTTCGAGTTTTGACTGCTGGTCATCGTAGCTTTCGAAAGGCAAGTAATTAATATCTTTTAATTTTAGTGGTGTTGCCCGTTGGTCTGCTTGTACTACTAATCTATGTAAATTTGTGTGTTGGGCTTGAAAGTATTTTCTTAATTCAATAATTTGGTGTTTGCATGCTTCCACTATATCTGTTATTCCTCTTCCCCCTTTCTCCCTAGGTAAACATATTCTTGCTTTGCATGATCTTGGGTGGTGCATTTTGTATGTTGTTAGGCTAGTTCGAATAATTCTGTTAAGTTGTTCTAGATCAGTCAGTGTCCAGTTTATTATTCCAAAGGTGTATCCTAGAAGCGGTATGGCATACGTATTTATTGATTTGGTGATATTTGCGGAGTTAAGCCCTGTTCGAAGTATCTGCTTTAATCGGTCTTCAAATTTTTTCATTATAATTTCTTTGATTTGTTTATTTTCAATTCTGTTGGTCTGTAAAATTCCCAAATACTTATATGGCTCATCTGTCATAGACGTAATTATTTGACTGTCGTCTATTTGTAAGTTTTCAGCTTGCACTAGTTTTCCTCTTACGACCTTTACAGTTTGACATTTACTAAGGCCAAAAGTCATTCCAATATCTGTGCTTATTTTGTGTACAACGTTAATTAACAAGTCAAGCTTTTTTTGATCTCCTGCATACATTTTTAGATCATCCATGTAAAATAGATGAGTAACTTGTCTTGACTCATCTCTTGTTTTCAAGTTGAATCCATAGTTTGTTTGGTTAAGAGCATTAGATATAGGGTTAAGGGTGAGACAAAACCAAAGTGCACTTAGAGAGTCTCCTTGAAAAATACCTCTTTTGATGGGAATTGTTGAGGTTTCTATCATCGATGTTTGAATCTTAAGAGAAAGTTTTGTTCTCCAGTTTTTCATAGTAAATTTCATAAAATTAGAAATCGATGGGTGTATTCCATAGATCTCGAGTACATGTATGAGCCAGGAATGTGGTACCGAGTCAAATGCTTTTTGATAGTCGATGTATGCCATACTGAGATTCTTAGTTTTTATTCTTGCTTGTTCTAATATTACGGTGTCTATGATGATTTGTTCTTTACATCCTAAAGCCTTTCTCTTGCATCCCTTTTGCTCTTCACTTAGTATATCATTAGCTTCCAGATACTTGTATATTTTATTTGAAATTAACCCTGAGATAATTTTGTACAGTGTTGGTAAGCAGGTGATCGGCCTATATTGGCCAGGGTCATCGGTATTATCATTTTTTGGCAGTAAGTATGTAATGCCTTCCGTAAGAAATTTTGGCATTTTTTGAGGATTCAGGATTAGATTATTTATTTGTAGGGCGAATTGATTATGTATGGATGTAAATCTTTTCCACCAAAAATTTTGTATGCCATCTCTACCTGGTGCTCTCCAGTTGGGCGCTCTTTTTAGAAGGGATTGTAAATCTTCGGTAGTAATTATTGTAAGTTCCATTTTTGTGTTTTTGTATATTTCTTTTTCTTTTGCTATCCAGGCTGCATTTTGGTTATGATTAGTGCTATTCGACCAAATATTTTTCCAAAATCTTTCCATATTTTCTTTTGGAGGAGGGTTCATGGTTATGGGCTTTGCTTGCGTATTTAGGTTCCTGTAGAAGTTTCTTTCACCTCTTATAAATGATTTGTTGTCTTGTTTTCTTCTGTTACTTAGGCGATATTTTTTAAGCCTTTTTGTTAGCACTGCCAACTTTTGCTTTAAAGTGTCAAGATAATCTATTATTAAAGGTTGTTGCTCTCTTTCCGGTTTATCTTGGATAGACTGTATTAGCACATCGGGGCATTTCTTGAGAATTCGATTACTCCTATTGCCTTGCGTAAGACTCTGTACTCTTCCGATGTCCGCTCTAATTGCATCTACCTTTTTGCAGATTCTAATCTCCCATTTTGGTTTGTCATGTTTTTGTTTTTGTCTGTCTGTGTTCTTAACGGTTTGTTGTTTATTCATTTCAATGGTAGCTTGTACTGCTGAGTATGTGTACATGTGGAGAGTTTCCAAATTATCATGTTTTAGGATATTGTTTGCTATTTTTAGAATCTGCGTGGTGTTCTTTTTAAAGATGACTTTTGGAATGTGTTTTCTGCAGGATGGATCCATTCCCTCGTATTTAGTAATATTGGTTCTAAATAGCAATCTAAATCGTTCCGTGTTAGTGTTTTCCGTATCATTTTCGGGGTTATCTATGGTAGGAATTGTTAAGCCTTCTAAGTACTCGTTTCTAGTTTGATTATTGATTTCTAAGGCGTTATCATCTTCTTGTTCTCCTTTAAGTTTGATGTCGATTTCTTCTCTAAGCGTTTGAATTATTGTTTCGGGCAAAAGTTTATTTCTGAGTATTACTCTTCGCTGGTCTCCTATTCTTTGTTCCGAAAGTTGGTTGTAGTCCGGATTTCTTTCTACAAAGTCTGCGTGCATATTCCTGCAGTAATTAGTCATTTCCGTTTCTAAATTTGTAACACGGAAGTAAGATCGAATGACTTGTTTATTTAAATCTGTGTTCCATCTCATTCGTCTTACTTGTGAGTTAGCCGTTTGTCTGTTGCCTTCCTGTGTACGCCCTTCGGCGGGAACTCTCTGTGGAGATTCCAAGCCTCTCACGTAAGGCCTTCCAGTTCCGTTTCGAGGAGAGACGCTGTTTGCTCCATCTTGTTCCTCTACATGCTGATCTTCGTGACGGTTCCGATTGGAGGTACCAGCCAATACCCCCCCGCCTGAGTATCTATTCCGCCTAGTATTAACAGCGACTATACTTTCTCAACGCATGGGTTGCTGGCCAATGGCGCTGGTTTTGCCTCCATTTACCCTTAGTGGCGCTAGGGTGTGTGTTATGTGTGTTTGTATGGGTGATGGGCTCGTGCATGTGGCTAAGGCAGGTACGTCCCATCGTGAAGCCCGGTCGTCCCCTGGCACCCGATCCTCAGGATGGCTCGGCCCTCCTAGTGTGCGTGTGACGGTTTGTTTGTGAGGGTGCGTGTTGATGTGTACGGTGTGTTTGTGTGTGAGGGTGTTGTTGTGTGCGTCCGCTTAGGTCGTTTTTTACGACTGGCAGGACGTACCGTAGGGTTATTCTTTGAGCCCGACCTCTACACGGGTATTATTATTATTATTATTATTATTATTATTATTATTATTATTATTATTATTATTATTATTATTATTATTATTATTATTATTATTATTATTATTATTATTATTATTATTATTATTATTATTATTATTATTATTATTATTATTATTATTATTATTATTATTATTATTAAATGATTTTATTGTTGCATAAGGTTCCAATAAGTTTTCTTACTTTTTAAATTCGCATAGATTATACTCTTAACCTAATCATTTTATTTAAGCAGTTAATTAGAGCATAAACCTAGCAACAAAAGGGAGAGTTCGCACTTCCTGTTTTTGGAAAAACAGGTAGCGGCGCTCTTCCACTCAACCTCTAATGCTTGACAGTACTAGTTAAATTGACGTGCATCTTTGATGACCTTGAAAAATGTACCTTTAAAAAAATACTTTTCCAGAGCAAGTTCCAGAGCCTTTTTTATGTTTTATAATTCTGAAAACGGCGACAGGTTTTCTTTTATAGTTTTAACATGATATCAACACATCTCTCCTAAGTGACTTTTTGCTTATAGGGTGATTGATTTAGTAATATTTTTTTAAAAAGCCACATTATCATCTGTTTTTTTACTTTTTAAAGTAGAATTTTCAAATTTGTTACGAATTGTTAATGCTACCTTAACAACTAAATTTTTTTTTAATAGGTGTCGCTGCGGATGACGTGCCATAGAAACATCCGATATTAAATCTGATAAAATACTTTTTAATTAAATTTAATAATATTATGTTAGTCACCTACTGGATGTTTTGCTACGTTTCCATAAATAAGAAAAAAAGTTATAGTGCGTTTATAAAAATATAAAGACTTTAATACATGTATGTTGAAGAATTTATTGCCCTAACAATATAGACATGAAAACTTTCTAGTAATCGTAACAAATTTGAAAATTCTACTTTAAAAAGTAAAAAAAAATAGATAGATGTGGCTTTTTTTAAAATCTTAATAAACCCATCACTCTGTAAGCAAAAAGTCACTTAGGAGAGATATGTTGATGTTAAAATTATAAAACTTAGCGCAAATCAAATAACAAGACCTGTCTCCGTTTTCAGAATTATAAGACATTTTAAAAAAAGGCTCTGAAAAGTATTTTTTTAAAGTAAAATTACATTTTTCAAAATCATCGAAGGTGCACGTCAATTTAACTAGTATTTTCAAATTTATCTTTATTAAGTTCTATAGATTGAAGCAAATTTTTTTTTTATAAGAAACTTTCGATTTAAAACCGCCATTTTGAAGAATTCGCCGCCAACTTGATTTCTGTACATCCGATCATAAATTTTCTTGACCACGATCCTAAAAAATTGTTAAAAAAGTAAGTGTACCAAATTTGGTGCTTTCCGCAAAAAATGAACAATAGGGTACATTAGAGTACTATTCGGGGCGACTAAACACATGTTAGGTCAACTTTACTGGCCTATAGCGTAAAAACGGCCCGATAGAATTTGGAATTTCATATCTGAATCGATTTGTTCCAACCTTCTAATTTATCAGAATTCATCAACTCGTCGCTAGGAAGAATTGAAGAAAACGTTGAAAACCCCGTTTTTACATATTCAAAAAAGAATTTAGGTGACTAAGGACCATATCAAACTAAAACTCTTTTTATAAAAATGTACATACTTTAGCTATACATAATCGAATATTTTATTAAACATGCATGCCTTATCTAATCTATTAAAAAAATATGAATTTTTATCAAATTTAAAATCGGAAATTTGGGTGCCACGTCGTCCCCAACGCCATCTATCCAAAAAAATTTTAGAATATAAGTTGACCTTGACAATTGTAATAATCGTACTAAATTTGACATTTTTTCCCCAAAAACTAAAAAAGATACGCATGATAATGTAGCTTTTTTAAAAAATCTTACTTTGACTGGCCTGGTATAACTAAACCAATCACCCTGTAAGCAAAAAGTTAATTAAAAAAGTTATTTTGATGTTCTTGCTAAATTATAAAATTATCTGTCTCGGCTTACTAAATTATGAAAAATTATCAAAAAAAAATTCCCAAAATACATTTTTTTCAAATAATATGCCACTTTTCAAGGACTATAAAGGTCATACGTCAATGTATCCATTTTTTTTTCAATTCCTCTCTATAGAATTATATGGATTCGAGTATAATCTGGTTTTGATGGCGAACCTACAATTTTTTTAAAAATAGACGTCCATTTTGAAAAAATCGCCGCCATCTTGGCTCTGGCTAAAAGAGGTATCACACGGTGAGAAAATTTTTTTTTTTTTGAGGGATGAAGTTTTTTGAGGGTAGGTCTGAAGAGGGGTTTGCGCGTCAACACTAGTAATCACTATGTAAAATTTTGTTATGATTGGTGCAAGGGGTTTTGAGTTAGAGTGGCTACAAAGTAGGCGACAGACAGACAGAGCGACGGCGTCTGGATTCGTGCTTATCACTATTCGGAACCTCAAAATTCGTGGAGGATCATGAATATCTTGAAGTGCGATTTTTAGATTATTATATTACTTCCTTTAGCGAGGGAAGTAAAAAATGCTTTGGTCAGGGGCGGCATTTAAAAAAATTGCCTCAGGCCGGGCCTGTAACCTGGGAAGCACGTATTTAAGAAACGGGAAACCTAATTTCGAATTTAAGAGCGATGTTAATTACCCCACTCAACCCTACGCTTAAAAATATACTATATTTTTTAAATTAAATTTTAAAACTTTTCCGCTAAAATTTCAAGTTTTCTGCTTGCGGTCCTAGAGAGAGAATGTTCTATCTACGTTGCGGCGAAACAAAAATTTATAGTTTTTAATTTATGCAATTTTTCAGCTTTCATTTTTTTTTAAATGTTAATGTGGTAAAACTTTTAAGTTCAAATCAGATTACCCTCTTTAGAATTTAGCTTAAATTCCCTATATTTCTTTTTCACTTAAGATTCGGATAGTTAGGCCCCGGATAAGAACAAGCCAAGGTTAAGAAAATTTCCGAGTTTTAGGGGCTTCTCGTCTGGGGGACGTCCGGAGAGGTTTTTACAATTTGAAATTTGAAAGAAAAATTAAATTGAGATGCTTTCTTATTTCAATATATAATTGCCTGTAACTAAAATGTGCGAATTTGATAAATATTTAAATTAAAAAACTTAACTAAACTTGTTGTATTTAATGTCAAATTTGACATTTTAACTTTTAACTGACATATATCCCTTCTCTGCATAACTCAAATTTCTGCTTATACCTTTTTGAGGTAAAATTTCTTCTTACCCTATATATTGAATGAATATTTATTTCATCCAACTACAGATTTTGTTCTGACAAATAAATATTGTTCAAAAAAATATTTATAGCAGTCAATCAGCGCAGGTTTTTCCATTAGGCACACTAGGCACTCGCTAAGGGCCCCGGCCATCGTAGAATTGGTAAAAGTATTGAAAAAAGTTAGGTTATATTTAACGTCAAATACAATGGATCTGACCAAATACTCTTTCTACGAACATTCGCAGGAGATTTTGGTCAGACAGTTTAAACCGAGTATGAAACTTGGTTTCTTATACTCGGGTTTAACGGCCAATTTCGTTACTCTTATGGTTACTTTTATCGGAAATAAAAGTAACTTAAAGGTTAAATAAGGTGACCAACTCCTAAAGGGGCAAAACCGGGACACTTCGACCATTCAATGTATTGTATATCATGTATTTTTTCTTATATGCAACCCCTAATAATATTAAGATGTATTTTTCAAAATACTTATTAAAGAAAAATAATTTAATTAAGGTTTCAATTCAAATTTATAGATTGCAGTGATTTTAAAGTTACAAAATACAGTAGTATCAAAACCGGGGCGAACTGGAACTTTTGCTGAAAAATCGGGACTATCCGGGACGGATTTTTTCCCCGGGACAAATGGTTAAAAATCGGGACTGTCCCGGCCAAACCGGGACGGTTGGTCACCTTATTAAAAATAGTGCTTTTGAACGAACCCCAAAGTTTTCTTTCTTTATTATAAAATATTCGCGTTTGTGTGTAAACAATGAACTCCGCACCATTACTAATCACATAAAGATAAAATACAAATCAAAAATCAACAAATTTTTGTCAAACCAAACAAAGTTTCTAATCTAAAAATTTTTGACAACAGAATCACAACAAGTTTGGTTGGTTGGCTTTTTAACGGTAAAAGTAACGGTAGATTTTGGTCAGGTTTGTTACCCTTACCTTTATTCTGGGCAGGCGCAGTAGCGCTCTGTTAGGGTGTTACCTTTATTAAAGGTAACCACTGGCGCTAATTAGCGTCGAATAGCGACTACCTTTACCGTTAAAAAGACAACCAACCAAACTTGATTCTGTGGTGGAAGATTTTTAGGTTATAAAAGTTCGTTTTGTTTTACAACAATTTTGTGTATTTGGATTTTATTTTTTGTTAACCGTGTTTATCGTAGTAGTGGGGTGCCTTTTTTAACGTTTTCTTTTTTTGGTAAACAGGTGAGTTCTATTA
Organism: Oxystoma pomonae; assembly: GCA_963921995.1. Taxonomy (NCBI): domain Eukaryota; kingdom Metazoa; phylum Arthropoda; class Insecta; order Coleoptera; family Brentidae; genus Oxystoma; species Oxystoma pomonae. The sequence goes on along the minus strand of OY998166.1, from coordinate 82,333,016 downwards.
CTCGACCAAAATCATTTGCCTGACTAAATTTATATATGGTGGGGTGTCCGTCTCCCAGTCCTATCACTAAATTAATAGGGATATTTCGGAACGCTTATTTGACGATTCGTAGTGGTTGTGGTAATTACTGTGTCTGGGCAATAGTTAAACGTCATTCAGTTGTGGTAATTAACCACTACCACTGCCGTAAGTTACGAATCTATTTTGTTGTGGTTATGGTTATTTTTATGGTTAATTTTATAGAATTTTGGCACAATTAATTTTAAAAATATTAAAATATTACCAGGTTCCAACATATAAAACACTTATTTTGGAAAATAAAGTCCAAGTTTGCATTTTTTCTCTATATTTTTTATGAGTGACAGTTTCTAATGTGTTCCAAAAACTCCATTCATGATGACCATTCAATGTATTGTATATCATGTATTTTTTCTTATATGCAACCCCTAATAATATTAAGATGTATTTTCCAAAATACTTATTAAAGAAAAATAATTAAAGTAAGGTTTCAATTCAAATTTATAGATTTCAGTGATTTTAAAGTTACAAAATACAGTGGTATCAAAACCGGCGCGAACCGGAACTGGGACGGATTTTTTCCCCGGGACAAATGGTTAAAAATCGGGACTGTCCCGGCCAAACCGGGACGGTTGGTCACCTTATTAAAAATAGTGCTTCTGAACGAACCCCAAAGTTTTCTTTCTTTATTATAAAATATTCGCGTTTGTGTGTAAACAATGAACTCCGCACCATTACTAATTACATCAAAATAAAATACAAATCAAAAATCAACAAATTTTTGTCAAACCAAACAAAGTTTCTAATCTAAAAATTTTTGACAACAGAATCACAACAAGTTTGGTTGGTTGGCTTTTTAACGGTAAAAGTAACGGTAGATTTTGGTCAGGTTTGTTACCCTTACCTTTATTCTTTGCAGGCTCAGTAGCGCTCTGTCAGGGTGTTACCTTTATTAAAGGTAACCACTGGCGCTAATTAGCGTCGAATAGCGACTACCTTTACCGTTAAAAAGACAACCAACCAAACTTGATTCTGTGGTGGAAGATTTTTAGGTTATAAAAGTTCGTTTTGTTTTACAACAATTTTGTGTATTTGGATTTTATTTTTTGTTAACCGTGTTTATCGTAGTAGTGGGGTGCCTTTTTTAACGTTTTCTTTTTTTGGTAAACAGGTGAGTTCTATTACTCGACCAAAATCATTTGCCTGACTAAATTTATATATTAACCACTACCACTGCCGTAAGTTACGAATCTATTTTGTTGTGGTTATGGTTATTTTTATGGTTAATTTTATAGAATTTTGGCACAATTAATTTTAAAAATATTAAAATATTACCAGGTTCCAACATATAAAACACTTAATTTGTAAAATAAAGTCCAATTTTGCATTTTTTCTGTATATTTTTTATGAGTGACAGTTTCTAATGTGTTCCAAAAACTCTGGTAAAATCAATGCGTGGTAATGGTAGTGGTTGTTAAACACTACCACAGCGGCTGTCAAAGCTGTCAAAATTTTAAGCGTTCCAAAATTTCCCTTATATTTGCCTCCATGATATGGTTAGAAAATCAAATAAAAAAAAGGTTTGAGAAAAAAAAACAACAAAACTCAATAAAAAAGTAAGGTTATGTTAACCGCCAAACGATTGACTACGTTCAAAAGCTCTATTTTTAACCTCTAGAAGTTACCTTTATTTACGGTAAAGGTAACCATAAGAGTAACAAAATTTTCCATTAAACTGCCTGACCAAAGTCTCCCTATTGGCGCCAGTGGTTACCTTTAATAAGAAAAGTTTGATGCACTTTCCCTCCTCTATATTGAAGGTGAATTCTTGAATTATAACAATTATGAATAAATAAAAGCTCGAAAACAATTTTTATAAGTAGACCTCGTTATATTTAGGCGTGGATATAAAAGTGTAAGAATATGTTTTTTTTTATGTAAAAGTAAATATAAAGTTTGTTAACGTGCAAAGTTATACTTTCTGTTTATTTTAGTTTTAATAGATGTTAGTTTTTGATTTCTGAAATTATTTTTATCTAGGTTCGGGAATAAGGGAGGGGTCCGCTTTTTCAATGGTGCTAAGGACTCGATAGACGCTGGAAGTGGTGCTGCTGTCAATCAATTATTTCTTTGTTTTTTGAAGGTGGTAGGCAAGGTTGAACTTGAGAGTGAACTAGAGTTTCGAACTTTTATAGGCTTTACTTTGGAAGAATCACTCCAAATCATTGATCACAAGCTACTCAAGAACAACCACCTCTCTGACAGAACCAATCTATCAACCCAAGCAGAATTTTTTTGACCTCCGACTTTTTCTGACTACGTAATCTTTATTAGAAAAGCGTCATCGGTTGCCGATGCGACGTTAAAATAAAATTACTTTGTAAGGATGTCGGCGACAGAGACGTTAGTTTTCTCTGTTATACCATATTGCAAATCGCGGTCGGGTCATGTAGCCTAGTTTTCTAGCATGCACAGTTCACTTTTTGATTGATTTTAAGGAAAAAAAAATTACTCTTTTCGAAAGTTGTATTTGCCGTCCCTAAATAGTTATTCTGATAAAAATTAAAATCGTCTATATACGTCCTACTGTCAAAATCTGTCAAAAATATGTCATTTTTTTCCCAAAATGTAAAACAAAATAATTTTAAAAAATAAAAATTAGGGCTTATAGAGATTTTGTAGTACTAACCGTTTTTTTATAAACGTCATTTAAATTTTTGAAAAATGGAAAAAACTGTCACATTTTGAATTTTAATGCTGTTAATTTAAAAAAATTTATTTTCTGAAAAAGCGATGTGACACCTGAAAGGGAACATATTCTCGCTAAAAAAACGTTACAATGTTTTTTACATCACTTATAGTTTCTACATAAAAATAAAATTAGTTGAAGAAAATGCTAAAATCATGTCGATTGTATTGAACGTCTTTGCACCAAGATTTTTCTATAAACCTAAACTTCTAAAAAAAAATACAATTATGTCCTAAGTAGGCAGCCTTATTACCTATTAAACGACAGTAAAAAAGTTTTGACTCTCTTATGTTTATTAAGTAAAAATAAGAAATAACCAAATTTCTGCAACGTAAGAAAAATAATTTTTTGAATGACCGTAATACTGACTAGTACATGATGCTTTGAGCTCTGATATTTTTTTTAAATGTTCTATAAGATCCTTCGAACTCACCAGGATTAAGGGGGCAAGATAGAAGCAGGAATAAGGGAAGTACCTTATATAGTCAACATTTGTTGTTATTTTATTGTATATAAAAAGATGTCTTTCAAATCTAGTCGAAACTTTTTTACTACCGTTTGATAGGTGATAAGAGTAACTATTTAGCAAATAATTTTTTTTTAGAGTTTAGTTGTATCAAAAAATCTTGGTGCAAAAAAGTTCAATACAATCGACATGATTTTACCATTTTCTTCAACTTATTTCATTTTTGTATACAAACTATAAGTGATGCAAAAAAAAGTTGTAACATTTTTTTATCGAAAATATGTTCTCTCTCAGGTTCCCCATTCCTTTTTCGGAAAATATTTTTTTAACTTTTTAACTAACACCATTAAAATTCAAAATGTGACAATTTTTCCAGTTTTTAAATATTTAAATTACGTTTACAGGGTTCCTAAGCAAATCCTTAGGGGGCCAAGCGGCCGTGTATAAGACTCAGACAAACGGAAAAGCACATTAGGCAGAAAAGGATGGGCATGGGGCGATGTTGTCACTACATCTTACACGTAGTAAATCCATTCCAGGCTGTTGTTTTCTAATGTTTTTCCATCTTCATACCTTTAGGACTGGAATAAAAATTGTTTTTGCTCGACTTTAATACCAAACTGATGAAAGATATCGTAAAAAAAAATATTTTTCGGCTTTTCATTTTGTAACCATTGTCCTTACGCACTTTTTACAGGCTGGAAACTGAGATACATGCAAATGCCTAACCTAAAGCGTTCATACACGGCCGGAGAAATCGACTGAGATATTTCCGCAGAAACTTTATCAAGCAAATAGGACGGGTTGAGGCCTTCGAACGTCCAACCCGGGTTTTACACTTTGATTCGAAATCAAAAAGGGGGAACAGTCAGATGTGGGGCCGTGCACAAATTACGTAACGGTGATTTTACCAATTTTTGAACCCCACCCTATGAAATGTTTTGTAACGGTTTGGCACGCCACTCCCCTAATATTACGTAACGATTTCAAGACCACTACCCCCCCCCCAAAAAAAAAAAACTTTTCACTTATTTTCATTCCAAATTTTCTTAGTTTCACACAAATGCAAACGCTGTCGAAAACCCCCCTCGCCCCTACGTAACGTTTTGTAACCCCTCTCCCACCTATGACCATTACGTAATTTGTGCACGGCCCCTGTAGTCCCAGTGGAGGAGGGCGAGAAAATTGATATTTTTTTCTTAAAAATTATACTCTTTAGACCTATTTCTTTGCGTTCCCGAAATTACGTAATTTTTGAAAAAAAATTGTAAGCGGCGCCATTTTTATTTCGTGCTTTGTTTTTCTAACATTTTTGCGTTCGGCTAATTTAATTGAAAAATTTTTGCCTGCGGCGCCCTTTATCTTCTCACTCGAAACCAAGATCCCCCATTTTAGGAAAACTGATCCCGTCTCTGTTTCTAAATTGGTTCGCGATATGTTTCGAGATCATGTCATAAAACAACTCGAAAATATCAAATGTAGTGTAGGGCCAGCTTTATTTAAAATCAATAATATCGCAAGCAAAAAGCTTTGCAGGAAAAACAGCGCCGTTTATTGATTTCTTTGGCTGCTAGTGCTAGCTGCATGGTTTGGCAGTTTCCGGATAGATGTCACTAGTAGAACAGCATTTATCGCTCAGTATCGTAAATAATGGACCCTGCCGCCTCCTTTAAGCAAGAAAAAGCTGTGGTTTGGACCTGAAAACATCTAATTTTTAGTTAGATCATCTCATGGTGTGGCCGCCATCTAGCGGAATTTGCAGACATCTTGTCAACAGTTATTATTGCAACTATGATTTATGCTCACAATGAAAGAGTGGCGACAATTTTTTCTCATGAAAGCAGTCCGGAGATAATAACAAACTGGCACCATTGCCCAATATACCTGTTTCTTTTGTGCGCGCAGAACTTTCTATGCCATTTCTGTTTGATTTATTGAAATCCTATCCCTAACGAAAATCTTAGGAACCCTGTATAAAAAATGGTTAGTACTACAAAAATGCTTATGTGACTGTTTTTGTCTAGAATGAAATGCTCTATAAGCCCAAATTTTTTATTTTTTAAAAATATTTTTTTTTTTACATTTTGGGAAAAAATGACATATTTTTGACAGGTTCTGACAGTAGGACGTATATGGAAGATTTTAATTTTTATCAGAATAACTATTTAGGGACGTCATCTACACAAAAATATACCTTTCGAAAAGGGTATATTTTTTTCCTTGAAATTAATCAAAAAGTCAACTGTGCAAGATTGTATTAACTGAACCAGCCACAATTAGGCATTTTGCCCAAAAAATAACGTCAGAAAGAAGATCCGATGCCATAACCCTTTTGTTTTTGAAAATTTGCACTGAAAGTTTGCCTAAAAGAAGAACAAAAAAAAAAGGGCTTTTAGGCATACTAACACCTTTTAAAGGAGGCAAGCTAAACAAATAGAGCAGGAGCAAACAGCACATCCGATAAATCAGGTAAAAATAAAGTTGGACAAGATTAAAGTTGGGTTGATATAGGAAATAACATAAGATAAGATATAAGAATAAGTTATTGGTCACATGTGATTATCTGGCTAGAACTCCGGTTTATTTAAAACATTTTTTAGATTTTTTGTCGGGATTATGACAATGACAAATGACAAGTAAACTTCAGTCGTGTTCTGTTCTGTGATCCTGGAACGTGATAATCGGAATACGACGTACACCCGTTTACACAGCTGACTTAGACAAAGGGTAGTGAATACATAGTGAACGTACTGACTTAAAGTGCAAAGTTGGGCTCATTAGGTGTAACAATTATGGAGACCTTGTCGGAATTGGTCTGATCTAGTTGAATTTTGGTATTTCGTTAGAAACGCCATGACATCAAAGCAGAAATAGGCTCGCCATTGTGAAGGCATTATTGACTTTTTTCTTTATTAAGCAAACAAACCAAGCTTTGTAAAAATTTTGAGAAAAGTTTGGCTTAGATGATGATTTTCTTTGCAAAATCAACAAATTTAACAAAAAAAACATATAGATATTTTTATTTATTTATTTTTTCGTATTTTCAAAGAATTTTGAGGGCGGGTTTATTTCTTTCGACGATTTTTGTTCATGTTTATCAGTAAAGTGCCCCTGGTTGAAGAATTTCGACTTATGAATGGTCAAAAAGTGCTATAAAATATAATCACTAATTGAGAAACATTTAAACTTTGACAACTTTGACAGCCGCTGTGGTAGAGTTTAGCAACTACTACCACTACCACGCATTTACCAGAGTTTTTGGAACACATTAGAAACTGTCACTCGCAGTGGCCGGAAAATTCTAGGTGTAGAAAACATATTACATTTTTAGTACAAAAATGACGATATTGTTGGTCGTCGGATTTGGTCAGTTGGGCGCTACTACGAGAGTCGCCTATTGCCGTCGGAACGACTACAATTTTTATGCTCCATTTCAGTGCAAATGTCGGTCTCAAGGTCGTCGTCATAAAGTCAGTTTACAACGTTGGGTTGTGAATGCCGCCGTCAGAGAACCGAAATACGACGTCCAAATGCTGATTGGTTTGTTGAAATGATGTCTGCAGAATTCTTACTTCCAGGAAAAGGAAGGACAGTTATTTTCGAAAGGAAGATAGTCTATCCATGGGATCTCCACTTTCACCGGTAGTGTACAATATCTTTATGGAATCCTTTAAAGAAGAAGCTCTGCGAACGTTATGACAGAGAGCCAAACTATGGGACAGATACATGAACAATTCTTCAATCACGTCAACAGCATAAGAAATTCAATAACATTAACTCTGGAAAAAAAAAGAAAATTGTCAGCTCCCTTTTCTCGACGTTGTAGTCACCAAAGATAATTCAACCATAACCACTTCCGTATGTCGCTAAGCAACTCATACTGAAGAATATCTAAAATTCAAATTAAACCACTCCATATCAACCAAACTGGGAATTGCAAAATCTCTTATTGATCTAGTCACCTAGATCTGCAATACAGAAGAACCTTTAAATAAAGAAAAGGCAAAAATTCGATCCGATCTGCGAAGGAACGGTTTATCCAACTACACTTTCAATAAAACTCTTCAGACTACAACAACACAAAGGACGACAGACGTAAATACTGAAAGGAAGGCGACACTTATAATTCCATACATCAAAGGAATCGCAGAAAAGATAAGATGAATAGGCAACCAACAGCATCTTATGACTGTTTTCAAAACGACCACAACAATAAGAAGTCAATTACCAAAAACTAAACCATATCTCCACCACATAAACAACTGCATTTACCAGGTACCATGTGAGTGTGGGGATATCTACATCGGAGAAACTAGCCGACCCATGAAAGTTCGCCTTACAGAATACGAACGCAAAACTCGACAAGGGGATAGAACTGGATCAAAAATAGCTCGGATCGAAAATAGCTCAACATTATATGGAATGGAAAGAGGCAAAGATCGTCGCCAAGGAGGAAAATCTATTCAAGCGGAAATTCAAAGAAACAGCACTCATACAGAGGAACCACAATGTATTTTCTTAACTAAGCGCCACCATCCAGGATATTTGGAAACCTATACTTTTCGGAGGTAAAGAGATTTCAACTGTTAAAGGGCGGATCCAACCAAGAGTTAACTTCATGGTTCACTGAACACAGGTTATTTGTATGGTTCACTGAACACATGCTACTAAATAAGATTAGGTAGTATTAGTTTTTGTTAGTATTCACCTGATGACGATTGCAGATAGATAAGCATTCGAAACGTTGTAAAAAAGTTTTAAAAAAAAGTCTAGTTTACTCTCAAATTATTTCTTTGGCGTATATCAACTAAAATTTTTTTTATACCTTCATCAAAAACATGATTTTAGTAACTGTCTGCAGATAACTAAAGCATGGCTTTTTTGGTTACCGATGCAAAAAAACTTTTTTTTTGATCACGGGTGCAAAAAAATATTTCTGTCCGTTTTTTACCCAAAATTAAAGAGATATAGCGGAAGATAGTAATATTGAAAAAATCTAATTATTCTTGCCTAAAAATTAAGCCATTTCCGCCAATTTTCACCAAGTATTCATATATTCAATATATCAAACTGTCAAAGATTAAAATGCAACAATGAACGTCACTGAGTAAAAAGGCACATCGATATGAAAACCAGTGTTATTTCATTGTCCTATTTTTCTTGGATCTTTTGATAAAGGTATTAAAAAAAAAGAATGTTAACAACCCGCTGCTAAACTATGCTTTTTTTACTCGCGTTTTTAAATACCTCGCTGCGCTCGTTATTTAAAGCAACGCTTGTAAAAAAAGCACTATTATACCCACTAGTGCTAGTTGTGAAAACTACTATTTTTGTATACCTTCATCAAAAACATGATTTTATTAACTGTCTGCAGATAACTAAAGCATGGCTTTTTTGGTTACCGATACATAAAAACTTTTTTATTGATCAGGGGTGCAAAAAAAGATTTCTGTCCGTTTTTACCCAAAATTAAAGAGAAATAGCGGAAGATAATAATATTGGAAAAATCTAATTATTCTTGCCTAAAAATTAAGTCATTTCCGCCAGTTTTCACCAAGTATTTACGAAAAAATCATTTAAAAACATCGTCAAAATATCAAACTGTCAAAGATTAAAATGCAAAATGCAACAATGAACGTCACCGATAAAAAGGCACATCGCTATAGAAATCATTCCCAGCAAACACGGTTCCCTCGGGCCTTCGTCGGTCCGATGTCGATTGCGAAATTTGTCGTCATCGGCACGACGTCGATTTACGACATCGGACCAGCAGTATTTTTTGTCCGCTTTGCGATGTAGGCCCAATGTGCCTTCGTCGGTCCGATGTCGATTGCGGAATTTGTCGTCATCGGCACGACGTCGATTTACGACATCGGACCAGCAGTATTTTTTGTCCGCCTTGCTGTGACTGTGGCCTGTCGTCGGACCAATGATAAATTTTACTTTACGTACGTACGATTAAGGTCCGATATGGTTTAACCACATGGTACCGACCATCCGCCCATAACTGCTTAATTTGGTCGGTCTAACGTAGGCAAGCTGCTCTCGGTTCGACATCGGTAAACTATTCAAGTCCGACATTCGTTTCCTAAAGCGGTCCAACGTCGGCGATTGACGGAGGTCCGTCGGTGGTAGCTTAAATCGGCCCGACATTGGCAAACTACAAAGTTTCGATAATACGGGTGCTTAACCAGTCGGGCTGGTTTAAGTTGCAGAAGAGGTGATTCTTGTAGAGAAGTACCACCATCTTGTCAAGTCCGCATTCTAGTTTTGAAATATCGTTGCTCATTATATATATAATAGTACCTTCCACTGTACAGGGAACATAGTGACATTAGCGCCATCTCTACATACTAGGAAGAAACTATTAAGCAGTTTAAAAATTTTAAAGTGACGTAATCGGACCATCGTCGGTTGCCGATTCTCGACCAATCAAACAAAGTTCCAATTGGACCATCGTCGGCCCTAAAGCAGATAAAGTGGTCGTCGGCATAAAGTCGACTATAGTAAATCGGGCCATCGTGAGTTGCCGATTCTCGTTCGATTAAACAAAGTTCCAATCAGACCGTCGTCGGCCCTAAAGCAAATAAAGTGGGCTTCGACCTAAAGTCGACTATATTAAATCGGGCCAAAGTGGTGTCGGCATAAAGTCGACTGTAGTAATGTAGACCTCCGTCAGCTGCCGATTATTAATCGAAAACTGAAAACCAACATCGGGCCAGAGTGTATGGCATAATGTCGACTATAGTAAATTGGGCCATCGTCATTTGCCGATTCTCGTCTGATTAAACAAAGTTCCAATCGGACCGTCGTCGGCCCTAAAGCAAATAAAGTGGGCTTCGGCCTAAAGTCGACTATATTAAATCGGGCCATCGTCAGTTGCCGATTTTCGACTGATTAAACAAAGTTCCAATCGGACCATCGTCGGTCCTAAAGTGGTGTCGGCATAAAGTCGACTGTAGTAATGTGGACCTCCGTCAGCTGCCGATTATTAACCGAAAACTGAAAACCAACATCGGGCCAGAGTGTAGTCGTCGACGTTGTCAACATTGGCCCGATTCAATACCGACAATTTGTGTTTGCTGGGTTGTTATTTCATCTACCAGCCGCCTTAATTTATAGTGTAAAGATGGTGTGTTGCGAGAAGTGCTATTCGTTCGAGATTTTTAAAAGTATTTTCTTGTTTTTCTTGATTTTTTTTTATAAAAGTATTAAAAAATAGTATTAACAACTCGCGGCTAAACTGTGCTTTTTTTTACTCGCGTTTACTGCGCTCGACATTTAAACCAACGCTTGTAAAAAAAGCACTATTATAGCCACTACTTAGTTGTGAAAACTACTATTTTTTAGTGCATTTATTTTTTTTGATTGGTTACAACTTTTCCAAATTCGGATATAATTTGGGTTCTACATTTTAAAAATTGATTGATGATTTCATAAAAATCTAATATGGCGATCGTTTTTAAAAATGGAATTGGAGTGATTTTGTTTTATTGGTCGGCGTTTTTGATTTTTTTCTTCAAAAAATAATAAATGTTATCGTAGACGTTATAGACAGATCCAATAAGTTATTATAGACAAAGAAATAAAAATTATAAAAACACCCTATAAATAAAGGTATGTACGCAGTGAAAACATAGTAGTTTACATAACAAGCATGTTATGATGGTCATTAAACGCGAAGATGAAGTTTGAGACGCGAGCCGCAGGCGAGTGTCTTAATTTATCTGAGCGTGTAATGACCATAACATGCAAGTTAGTGTCCTATACTTTATCTACGACCAATGAAAATGTCATCATAAAAATCAGAAATCGGAAACGAGAAAACGGAATCTGTGGAAATTTGGCAGGAATCTTTATTTTTAAAGTCCTCACAACCGTATCCAGACAGTTTTACAGAATACAGAAATCTGTAACAGCAATTTTTGGATTTTTTTATTTAAAAAAAAAACACCAAATTTTGAAAAATCCTTTGGATACGGTTGTACATTTTTATAAATCCTATTATCTGATAACAAAAAAGTTATGTTTTTTTTCTTTGTAAGCAATATTCTGTCAGAATTCTTAAACGCCAAGGTCACGTAATTTAGTAGGCCGAAGGAAACTGAAGTGAATTCGATTGGAGTATTGGAATTCAGGTTCCGCATAGCCACCTGCCACTTGTCTAATGAGACATTCGGCCAATAAATTGAAATATGTCAAGTGATAAAAATAATATGGAAATTTGTTATTTTTTTGATGTTGAATAATGATTTTTCTTTTGATTCTTTTTAATTTCGAGACAAAACCTTTTAAAGAAGCATTAATAAATGGTTACGTTCCTAATAAGTTATACTTTTCCTCACATATGGTGTTCGTACTGTGTTCTGAAGACTGCACGATCTCACTCGAAATGGTATTAGTGATGCCACTTATTGTTGATCTTTCAAAAAAATGGCAAAGCAAAGTGGCCTTAAGTCAACAATCATCATAACCTGAAGTTTCAATGACGTTCTATCTAAAACGTCAAGACAAATACGGTTACAAAGGGACTTTTCATATATTTTTTTAAAAACAAGGTTTTTTTTCTTAAAAATGCGTAATATGTCAATTTAACGGGACTTATTTTTGGTTAGGTACTAAAATTATATTGGATTTATTTACGTTTAATAAATATTTATTGCCTTAAAAATATTATAGAAAAATAATTAACATTTTTGCGTCAATTGGTGCTTTTATAAAATAATAAAGCTTCGTCGCTTGTCACGCCATTTTGTGGTTTACGTCTAAACTTTATTATTATCCTAGGACCGTAAATGAGCCATGATCCATAATGGATGGATTGGAAATTTCCAGTATTAAATAATAATAATAATAATAATAATAATAATAATAATAATAATAATAATAATAATAATAATAATAATAATAATAATAGTCAGTAAGCAATAAAAAAAAAATGGCATCTCTAAAAACCCTTCAGATTAACGTAGGACGAGCCTATGCAGCGCATGACATGGCATGTGTAACGGCCCGAGAAGAAAATGTGGATATCCTAGTTGTCTGTGAACCAAACAAAAAGCGTGTGCAAGGGGGTGAGTGGATAAAAGATAGTAGGGTTAATGTTGCAGTGCGCATAATTAACAGGAAATTGGAGGTCACTAAACACAGATCAGGGGAAGGGTACCTTGCCTTAACACTAAAGGGTTTTATAATGGTTTGTGCCTACATATCGCCAAATATAGACATGCATAATTATAAACTTGAGGTAGATAGAATAATTGAGTCAATCAACGAAGGGGAAACTATCATATTGGGTGACATAAATGCAAAGTCTGCTTTATGGTGCTCACCAGTAACGGATGCAAAAGGAGAATACTGGATGGATTCAATCGCAACGCACGATATGGTAGTTCATAATAATGGAGAAAGACCAACGTTCATTAGAGGAGAAACCAAATCTTTTATTGACGTGACGATGTCAACCAGAAATATTGCGGGGAAAATAAGTAACTGGGAAATTTTGGATAAGGAATCGCTAACAGAGCACCAGTACATATCCTTTAATATTGACGCAGTAAGGATAAGAAAAGCGGCTAGAAGGCACAGTAAGAGAGTAAATTGGAGCGCTTTTAAAGACACATTTGATCTAATTGAAAATGAAGATAATAAGCATGAGACATGCACAAAAGCCATACAGCAAGCATACAGAAATAGCGAAATCAAACAGGCAAACAACAAAACAGAACCCTACTGGTGGAACGGAAATATAGCTAGTAAAAGGACCGAATGCAATAGGCTTAGAAGATATCTAACAAGACTAAGAGGCAGTGAAAGAAATGAGCAATTGGAAGCGGCTAACGCAAGATACAGAGAATGCAAGAGAAGTCTAGTGAAATTAATTAAAGACAGCAAAAAGACGCACTGGAATGAACTGTGCAAAGATCTGGACAACAACATCTGGGGAGAGGCGTACAAAATTATAAACAAAAAATTTAATAATCTGACACCCTATGAGTTGAGCACCAATAAAAAGAAGGAAATCATAGAGAATCTTTTTTCTACTGAGATAGAAGACTGGGACATAGACGAGGAAGAGTACGAAATCGAACCATTCACGGACCAGGAAATAAGCGAAGTAGCTGAAAACATCAAGGCAGGAAGGGCACCGGGACTTGATGGAATACCATCGGATGCAATAAAAATAATTGCGCAATGTAAACCAAAGTGGCTAAAAAACGTCATGAATAAACTGTTGGCAAAGCAGGAGTTCCCCGAAGAATGGAAGCAAGCAAAGGTTATACTTATACCAAAAACTGATAAACCAACAGAGCACGCAAGCTCTTTTAGACCCTTATGTATGCTAAATGCTTTAAGCAAGTTTCTGGAAGCTCTAATCAGGAACAGACTCTTAGATGAAATAGAGAAAAAGGGAGGTCTGCATAGACATCAGTACGGCTTCCGTAAAGGAAGATCCACCTTAAATGCGATTCAAGCTGTAAGGGAAATTGCGGAGGAGTATGAAGGCAAATGGTGTGCACTGGTTGCCGTGGACGTGGAAAATGCTTTTAATACTGCGAGCCATAAACTTACAATTAGGAAACTACGCCAGAGAAATGTAGCAAAGTACCTGATTAAAATGATTTCAAGCTATTTAAAAGGAAGGAAAATTATTCTAGAAAATAATGAAATGGTTGAGATTGGTGCCGGAGTTCCACAAGGTTCGGTACTAGGCCCAACTCTATGGAATATACTCTACGATGATGTGCTAAGTATAGAGCTAACAAAGGATTCTACTTTGGTTGCCTTTGCGGATGACCTGATCCTAGAATGTGCAGCAGGAAATGAACATGAGCTTATAAGGAATGTTAACGAAAACTTAAGAAGAATAAATGCATGGATTAAAGAGAACAAACTCAAACTGGCACCACATAAAACAGAGGCAATCTTGTTGAAAGGAAAACGAAATAGAGAGCATGTTATCTTTAACCTGGAAGGGGTTAATATAGTTCCAGCAAAAAGCTTGAAATACTTAGGTATCCATCTGGAAGAAAAGTTCAAATTTGCGACGCACATCAAGCAGGTAACTAGTAAAGCTGAGAAAAAGACAGCAAACCTAATAAGGATTATGCCCAACATAAGTGGTCCGGCAAGCGGAAAGAGGGCGGTACTTTGTAGTGCAATGCTTAATATGGTCCTTTATGGCGCGCCAGTGTGGAAAGACGCATTGAACACTAAGAAGAACAGAATACTATTAAACAGAGTCCAAAGAAACTTATTGATACGTGTGGCTTCTGCATATAAAACTGCTTCAGGAGTAGCTCTTCAAGTGATTACGGGCATAGCGCCGATTGATCTAAAGGTAATAGAGAGAACCTACTTATTTGAAAATACTGAAGACAATACAAACATAAAAGTCAAAAGAGCAATAGAGAGTACACTAGCAAACTGGCAAGCAAGATGGGATAATGAAGTAGACAAAGCACAGTGGACTAAGAGATTGATAGGAAGCATAAGAGAATGGGTAAATTGCAAGCATCGTAAAACAGACTATCATATAACACAAGTACTAACTGGGCACGGAGTCTTTCGGGCCTATGCCAAGAGAATGAATAAGGATGACACTGATCTATGTATGTATTGTCAAACGGTGGATACAGCAGAACACACAGTTTTTGAATGTGATAGGTGGCATGAATCAAGAGAAAAGGCATGTCGAAGGATTGGTGAAATACTCACACCAGACAATCTGGTAACCAACATGATTGAAAATGAAGAGAAATGGAACACCATCCATAAATGGTTAAAAACACTCATGAGTAAGAAAGAAAAAGATGAGCTTAATAGACAAAGAGATGCTGCAGTGAGAAATCAATAGCAAGACATTCGTTGATATGCACGAACTCCTAATCGCTATGGCGGAAGGGAGAGGTAGTGACTACACATAAGTCGGCTGTGCTACCTGATGTAATGTTCAGAAAACGGTTCCGGGAGCACAGGCATTTCGTAGGGAACACTTGTTCAGTGCTTGCACTGACTACGCCCAAAAAAAAAAAAATAATAATAATAATAATAATAATAATAATAATAATAATAATAATAATAATAATAATAATAATAATAATAATAATAAATAATAATAATAATAATAATAATAATAATAATAATAATAATAATAATAATAATTCGTGTCGAGATGGTCGTAAAATTATTAATATTCGTTGGTCGTAGGTAAACGCTTTTACCCAGCAAACACAAATCGTCGGCATTGAATCGGGCCAATTTCGACAACGTCGGCAGTGTGTCGGCATCGGCGACTACACGCTGTCCCGATGTTGGTCAGATTGCGATTTTCAGTTTTCGGTCAATAATCGGCAACTGACAGAGGTCCACATTACTGCAGTCAACTTTATGCCGACACCACTTTAGGACCGACGATGGTCCGATTGGAACTTTGTTTAATCGGTCGAAAATCGGCAACCGACGATGGCCCGATTTACTATACTTGACTTTATGCCGACGCCCACTTTATCTGCTTTAGAGCCGACGACGGTCCGATTGGAACTTTGTTTAATCGGACAAGAATCGGCAACTGACGATGGTCCGATTTACTACAGTCGCCATTATGCCAACCCAAACCTTATCTGCTTTAGGGCCGATGATGGTCCGATTGGAACTTCCTTTAATCGGTCGAGAATCGCCAACTGACGATGGCCCGATTTACTATAGTCGACTTTATGCCGACGCCCACATTATTTGCTTTAGGGCCGACGACGATTCGATTGGAACTTTCTTTAATCGGACGAGAATCGGCAACTGACGATGGCCCGATTTACTATAGTCGACATTATACCAATGCAAACCTTATCTGCTTTAGGGCCGACGATGGTCCTATTGGAACTTTGTTTAATCGGTCGAGAATCGGCAACTGACGATGGCCCGATTTACTATAGTCGACTTTATGCCGACGACCACTTTATCTGCTATAGGGCCGACGATGGTCCGATTGGAACTTTGTTTGATTGGTCGAGAATCGGCAACCGACGATGGTCCGATTACGTCACCTTAAAATTTTTAAACTGCTTAATAGTTTCTTCCTAGTATGTAGAGATGGCGCTAATGTCACTATGATCCATGTACAGTGAAAGACAATATTATATATATAACGAGCAAAGATATTTCAAAACTAGAATGAGGACTTGACAAGATGGTGGTACTTCTCTACAAGAATCACCTCTTCTGCCACTTAAACCAGCTCGACTGGTTAAGCACCCGCATTATCGAAACTTTGTAGTTTGCCAATGTCGGGCCGCTTTAAGCTAGCACCGACGGAACTCCGTCAATCGCCGACGTTGGACCGCTTTAGGAAACCAATGTCAGACTTGAATAGTGTACCGATGTCGAGCCGAGACCAGCTTGCCTACGTTAGACCGACCAAATTAAGCAGTTATGGGCGGATGGTCGGTACCATGTGGTTAAACCGTACCGGAACTTAATCGTACGGCGACGGTATGCCGATGTCAGCAAAAAGTAAAATTATATACCATTGGTCCGATGGCGGGCTATAGCCTAGCGCTGCGTCGGCAAACATACATAAGGCCTACATCGCAAAGCGGACAAAAAATACTGCTGTTCCGATGTCGTAAATAGCCGTCGGGCCGATGACGACAAATTCGGCAATCGACATTGGATCGACGAAGGCACGAGGGAACCGTGTTTACTGGGTAATTTTCAACTACGACGAGTAGTGTCGATGCATGCCGTCCGGATTTTGTCCGGATTTTTGGTACTTATCTGAGTTATGCAACTTACGCTAACATGAAAGTGATAACCGACCTTTAGATAAATCTAAAGTGAGTTGAGTCAAGATTTAACCGCGGTTTAAAAGTTGAGTGGAGTTAGCCTCACAGTAAGAAAGAGCTGCTAGATATCGTAGTCTAAATTATCGTGATTTTCAGTTTGCGCGGGACCTTCCCAGTGGAAGGTAGACAGCGTTTTATTCCTTTTTCGAACCGGTTTTCTGTGAAAGATCGCTCCGTTAAACAGTCGTGCATGGTTTTCGGGGTCTCGCGAAGAAGAATAAAAGTTTTGTATAACAGTAACAGCTATTTGGTTTTTAAATTTTTAAACCTTAGTCGTATTGGGTTTTACCTTCAGTTCTACGACCTAGATCGGTAAGTTCTGTATTGTTGTTATTTTCTACTACTGCTCATTATGTAATTGGTACTAGACAGGGTGATTCAAAATTCCCTAGGAAGATTTAAAGTGTTGGTATTTGGTATTTGTTCTCCTGAACAAGAATTAGTAATAGTAAAATAATTTTTTTTTAAACCACTTTGGTTTCAGAGATATTTGCATTTAAAAAGGGCTACTATTTTCGGTAATTATGCAGTATACGGTTTTCTGCCATTTTTGATTTTTTATGAAAAATTCTTTATGGAGGCACCTACTAGGATCCCTAGGACCCCAAATCCTCCTGCGCCGGTTGTTTTCTTTAATTTTCACTAAAACAACCCAATCAAAAAAAGGAACCCGAGTAGGTGCCCCCATAAAGAATTTTTCATAAAAAATCAAAAATGGCAGAAAACCCTATAATGCAAGCATAATTAAGCACTGTTTACCTATACCTACGTGTTAGTTTATAACCACCAGCAAAAATATTTGAAAACAAAACTCTGACAACTTCAATGGTCTTGGTAAGAGCTATAAAACATGCCATTGTCAGTAGAGTTTGCTGGGTGCTTGGTTAATTACTTTTAAATTAAAGGCAAATTCTAGTAAAAAGGTAACCATTTTGAGAATTCTAAAAAAAATGAAAATTTTACACTTTAATCTAGAGAAAAAAAATATGTATTCAGTAAACTTTCTTGTATAACTACAGTTAACAATTTTCAACAACATTAACTTAGCGACCCCACCCCAAGAAAATCAAAATTTATTTATGCCATAATTATGTGCTAATTTCGTCCCCAATCAAAAAGTTTTGTGCTCCTCTGGTTCCTGAGAAAATCTAAAAAGAAAATGGGGTGGCTAGGTGAATATTAACTTAGCAACCCCACCAAAAAATGTAGTGCCAAAATAAAAAATTTTGGTTTTAAAATTATGTGATAATTATGTACTTCACGAATATATATGAAAAAAATTGAATTTTTCATTTTAAATTTTGTTTAAAAAAAAAGATGGGGTAGTTAGGTTAATATTAACTTAGCGACCTCACATGTTAACGTATCACGGAATTTAAAAGTTTCAAAAACCAGTATTATCTGCAAATTATGTGCTAATTTCGTCCATGATCAGAAAATTTTGTACTTGTCTGGTTTCTGAGAAAATCAATAAAAACGCGGAAATGCAAAATCTGAAGTACGATTCCAAAGTAAAAATATATTATTACAAAATCATGTGCTCCATGAATATGTACAAGAAAAATCAGAATTTTTTGTTTACAGTGCAGTTTTTTAGTGGGGTAGTTAGCTTAATATTAACCTAGCCAACCCACTTTCTTTTTTGATTTTCTCGGAAATCAGACGAGTACAAAATTTTCTGATCATGGACGAAATTAGCACATAATATGCAGTTAATACTGAAATGTTTAAATTCCGTGATACCTAAACATGTGGGTTTTCTAAGTTAATATTAACCTAGCTACCCCACCCCATAATTTAAAACGAAAAATTCGATTTTTTTCTTATATATTTGGGGAGCACATAATTAGCCCATAATTTTAAAACCAAAAATTTTTAGTTTGGCACCATATTTTCTGATGGGGTTGTCAAGTTAATATTAACCTAGCTACCCCATTTTCTTTTATGATTTTCTCAGAAACCCGAGGAGCACAAAATTTTTAGATTGGGGACATAATTATGGTGTGACTAAATTTTGATTTTCTTAAGGTGGGGTCGCTAAGTTAATGGAGGTGCATTTTGAATCACCTTGTATTGCTTATTCATAAAGTAAAATAATTTTAAATCTTATGAACGTAAAATAAGTTTAAAATTTATGAAGTCATCTGATGGGATGCATCAAGTGAAAGTTGTATGCAAGAATAATAACTAACACTAACAAGTTTTCATTTTGGTGTAAATAATATAGTTTTCAAGTCCACACCCTAACCCTAGCCAACACCTACTAAACCGCCCCTCTTTTTAAAAAAAAGCTGTCACCGCCACTGGTTGAACTAATTTTTCGTGGAACTCCCCATCTTTTATGTACCTCGGTACCTCCTAGTTCTTGACCTTTTTTTGTAAACCTTATCCACTTTTTTAATTTTTTGTTGAAGGGGATGGTGAAAGTTGGAAAGTAGGTGGTAACTTTTGGGCAAAATTTATTTAAAATGTTAATTATTTCCTAGAATTTTTATATCCATTTATGTTAAAATATCAGTTTTTTTGCTCACACGTACCTATATTATACTATAAATATTACTGATAGTGTGATCTAGGGTGATCGTACCCAAAACAATAAAAAGGTTGCTCTGATTAAAAAAAATATATAATTATGCGTTTCAGATCATTATAAACATTTTTTGTTGCGCCGTGGCGTCGGTCTGTCTGTCTACCAGACCGACTTTCATAAAATTTGGTATTTGTGCTCTAGTTGGTCCGATTTAAAGATGGGTTAAATTAACCCCATATAAGCCAATAAAAGGGGTGGGGGTAGTTTTGAAACATTAAAATCTTTATTCGAATTTTTATTAAAATATGGCTTGTACATTGAGTTCCATAAGCCAGTCGGAGTATACAAGTCAATGGGCTTGTATGGTATCAAATAAATAACATTTTAGTGGTAAGTAAAGAAAAATAAAAAAAAATAATTATATATTTTTCTATAATATGTGGCTTATGTGGTATCAAATGGATGGTAATTGAGTCGGGATTAAAAGATATAATATTTTAGTCTTTTTACCCAGCACAATGAGGATGAGGAATTATCAAAATACATTTTTATAAATATATTTATTAGGTATCAAAATCGTGTTGTATAACACCTTTCTTCCACTCGAACCGTCAAATGTATAATATTTAAATATATATAAAAAGAATTAGGTTTTAAATGTCTAAGATGTCTTACAAAATCACAACAACTTTTTAGACCAGACTATTTAAAACGTTTCAAGCATCTCTTAAGACTCTAAGTTGTTAATTAATTTGTTGTTATAGAATATAAAGTGTGGCTCATTTGCATAAACTAAATCAAGTGGATTTTAGCGTTCATGCTTTTAACAAGGATCAAATCAAGTTTATGACGTTCAAAATTAAATAGCATTTTTCTATCGCCACGCATTTAAGTACTTACTTAGCTTATCTTCTTCTTGTTAAGGAAGCATCAATAAATTGGCCATTTTGCATTCACGGCATATAGTATCAAATATGTTTGTTAGTCTAAGTAAAGCATCTAAATTCAAAATATATATGCACTTTCCTATTTTAGAAATGACGTATTCAAAATATATTGCTTGTAAAACGCACAAAATGGTTTTCATTTTACTAGGATGTGTAGAGAAACGAAAATTAAAAGATAAAGTTTAAAGAAAAAGTCGTTGCTCTTAGCAGCCTTCCTTAAATGATGTACAAGAAGCTATCAGCGCGACTTGCGATTTTTTTATTAGTACTAATTAGAGCTAATTTAGTACCTCCATTAACTTAGCGACCCCACCTCAAGAAAGTCAAAATTTAGTTATGTGCTAATTTCGTCACCAATCTAAAAATTTTGTGCCCCTCGGGTTTCTCAGAAAATCGAAAAAGAAAATGGACTAGCTAGGTTAATATTAACTTAGCAAACCCACCAGAAAATATGTAGCCAAACTAAAAATGTTTGGTTTTAAAATTATGTATTAATTATATTCTCCACAAATATATCAGAAAAAATCGAATTTTTCGTTTTAAATTATGTTTTTAAAAAAAAAAAAAACGGTGGGCTAGCTAGGTCAATTTTAACTTAGCGACTTCACATGTTTAGGTATCACGGAATTTAAAAATTTGTAATACCTGTATTTTCTGCATATTATTTTGTACCCATCTGGTTTCTGAGAAAATCAAAAAAGAAAGTAGGTTAGCTAGGTTAATATTAGGCTAACTACCCCATTAAAAAACTGCACTGAAAACTAAAAATTCGGATTTTTCTTGTACATATTCATAGAGCACATGATTTTGTAATAATATACTTTGTAATCGTACTTCAGATTCCGAATGCTTGGTTATTACAGAGAAGTACTAAATTTTCTGATCATTGACGAAATTAGCACATAATATGCAGAAAATACTGGTTTTTGAAATTTTTAAATTCCGTGATACGTTAACATGTGTGGTTAATATTAACCTAGCTACTCCATCATTTTTTTTAAACATAATTTAAAATGAAAAATTCATTTTTTTCCTATATATTCGTGGAGCACATAATTAGCACATAATTTTAAAACCAAAAATTTTTAGTTCGGCGCGATATTTCCTGGTGGGGTTCCTAAGTTAATAGTGAGATTTTGGTCAGGTTTTTTTGTCAGTCTTTTACTCTTACCTTTATTCTGGGCATGCGCAGTAGCGCTCTGCCGGGCTGTTACCTTTATCAAAGGTAACCATTGGCGCTAATTAGCGCCGAATAGCGACTACCTTTACCGTTAAAAAGACAACCAACCAAACTTGATGTGATTCTGTGGTGGAAGATTTTTAGGTTATAAAAGTTTGTTTTTTTTACAAAAATTTTGTGTATTTGGATTTTAGTTTTTATTAACTGTGTTTATAGTAGCAGGTAGTGGTGCGCCTTTTTTACCGTTTTTTTTAGGTAGTGGTGTGCCTTTTTTACCGTTTTTTTTTGGGAAACAGGTGAGTAAGTAGAAATAAGTTAAAAAAAACAAAGTGAATCTCGCGTCCGCAAATCAAAATTAAAGTAACACTCGGGGCATACAAATAAGTTTGCAGAGGCTCGATTTCTTCCATTACTCCACCAAAGATATCTTGCAAAATCATTTGCCTGACTAAATTTATGTTGGGATGTCTGTCTCCCAGTCCTATCACTATAACTTAATATTTTCCTCCATGATATGGTTACAAAAGCAAATAAAAAAAAAAGACTTGAGAAAAAAACAACAAAAGTCAATAGACACTTATCTTTTTGACGGGTGCGATGACACAAAAGCTGACAGCAATCGATGCGTACGGAGTGATGAACGTATAGTTACGTCCATACAAACGCACGCATCGATTGCTGTTAGCAGTTCTGTCATCGCACCTTTTCAAAAAAGCGGGCATCGTTCGAAACATCGCATAAACAAGTCAAAAATGTAGTGTATTTTGGCTTTATTTCGAACGCGATACGTATACCGATACCGATGCGTTGAAATATTTACAGTGTCTAATAAAAAAGTAAGGTTATCTTTACCGCCAAACGATTGACTACGTTCAAAAGCTCTATTTTTAACCTTTTGAAGTTACCTTTATTTACGGTAACGGTAACCATAAGAGTAACGAAATTTGCCGTTAAATTGCCTGACCAAAATTTGCCTAATATTACTCAATTTTCTTTTTCGATTTTTTCAGAAACCAGAGGAGCACCAAATTTTTTTGATTGAGGACGAAATTAGCACATAATTAGCACATAATTATGGCATAAATAAATTTTGATTTTCTTGAGGTGGGGTCGCTAGGTTAATGGAGTTTAATTTAGTGCTTTTTGTTCAGCAAAAAAAAATTAGAGCTTGCCTTTTTTTAAAGTTAGCGCATGCGCTGCAAGGTTACGTGAGAAGCCAGCAGCGCATGCGATTACAGTCTAATTAAGAGAATTCAGAAAAAAAGATACCTGCATAATTAGAACTAATTTAGTGCTCCATTCATTTTTTGTTTAAATATATAATACGAAAATTATACTACAAATATTATATTCTGATGTATTTTCTTATAAAAAAATAAATCGTTTTTATTTTACAATGAATCAATAAGATTAATTAACACTGACATAACATATTAAAATTTATATTCCATAAGAAAATGTAGACTTTAAGCAAACGAAACGTAATCTATGAACTCCAAAAGTCACATGAATCACTACGACCGACTTATGCCATTTTTAGCAAAAAAAAACTACTCCTCGGGAAAATTCTCCCATATGCCTTAGATTTTAAGTCTATCTCATTTAGTTATCCCAAAATTCTTGATATCCAACTTAACGAACTATTTAAATATGTTAAGGCACTAATTTCCTAACTCCTTAAAAAAATTAGAGCTCGCTTTTTTTTAAATCTAGAGCCTGCGCTGCTAGCTTCTACGGGATAACCAAAAGAGGTTTAATCACGGATCACCTACCAACCGGTACTCTGTGGTTTAATACCAAAAGTCGCATGAATCTACTACTCGGGGGTTTTTTCAAACCTATAGGAAGATTTTTGGTGGTTTTGTTTTAATTTGGCACACATTTAGACATAATCCCGGCGACCACCAAACCAATATAAAATTTTTCGGCGACGGCGTACGTTAGGCGTCGCGACTCCCTACACTTTTTTAGGATATTTTGACAGCAATATCTCGGTCAAGTGACAACATTTTAAAATGTTGGTTAAACATCTTAAAAGGCTATGAAATGTCCTTTAATATAGTATGCAAAACATGATATTTTACTTGATTGCATAAAAAAAAATCAATTTGAAATTTAAAAAAAAATTGTGTTTTTTTTCTAAAAATTTACAAAAAAAAAATTCTATTCTCTATTTATGAACGGGATTATGCAAATTCATTTTGAAGTGACTGTAAGAAGGTCCTAGCTATTCGCCGAAATTCAAAAAATCACAAAAAAATCGGAAATTGACGCATGTTCAGAAAATTTAGAAAATATCAATTTTTTTGACCCCGGCTGCTTAACTTAAAATTTTTTAATTCACATTCCCTTTACAGACCTGCCAATATATGTTTTTTAAAAGACTATATAACACGCTAGAATATTAAATGTAACAAGTCAGGATGGGCCCCCAAATTTTAATAAAATTAAACAACACACATAAAGCCTTTTGCTAAAAACTTCAAAAATAACAAAAATTATGTCACTCTTTATATTCTGTTGTGTATTTCGAAATTTTTTCAGGGGATTCCTGAAATTTTTACAGCTGCTTGAAGGTAATGAATTAATGGGTAAGTAAGTAATTAATGAATTTTTTTGCGGAACAAGATTAGCACTAAATTAGCTCTAATTATTATGGTTATATAGGTTCTAATAAAAACATCGCAAGTTGCGCTGCTAGCTTCTTGTACATCTTAAATGATAAATGAGAGATCAATCCATGGTAATTAACCGGATGAATCTATTGATGGTCGCTCCAAAGTAAAGCAACAGTGCAACATTATAAGGATCTTGGGGTTGATGATTTTGGCTTTTGGTGGACATGGCAATTCGACATTTTGAAAATAACGCTAAAAATTTCACTTTTGACACAGTTTGAATGATGCTGTTGGAAAGCAGGGGGGATACGACTGTCGCGTCAAATGTAGTCAAAATCGGAATAAAAATGCTGGAAGGTTTTAGGCTTTTACCGCTTGTTATATCTCCAAAACTAAAGGTTAAATTTCACATACTTAGATAGTTAACAAAAAAGCGTTTTGGTTGTTGGTCTTATCGTTAGTCATTAAGGGGGGAGTGTATATTTTGGCAAATTTGAATTCTGATTTTAAAAATACCTAATATGTTATCTTTTCCTCTAACCGCTTACAAATCAAATGACTCATCTCGTGTGATTCTTTGTCTAACCCATTGGAAGTCTTATTGAGAGTTTTTCCTATTTTATTTATAAACCGTTAAAAAAAAGGTAATCTATTTGGTATTTTTGGAATAAAAAAAGCCCTATTAAAATTTCCAAGGTGTCCTATTAAAACGAAGTTACATTGCTGTCCTAGCTCTGCCTCCTTAATGACGGGCGGCACGACCAACATGGAAAAAGAGGCTTTTTGTAAACCATCTAACTAAGTATATGAAATATGACGTTTGTGCCTTTTTTGTATTTTGATATATTGAGGGTTATCATTTCTTTTCAACACAACAATTTGCATCTTTGGATTTTTTATTTTTAAAAGTCAAAATATCTAAAAAAATACAGTTTTTTTTAAACTGGATTCTGCAATAAGATAAAAAAAAATTGGTGCTAGAAAGCACGGATAGTCCACCATACAATCAATTATTTTATGAAGCTAAACTTCCAAATCAGTTACATCAACCGAAAAGAATCTAAAAAAGAGAAGATCAAAAGATCTTGGGAGGAAAAAACGAAAATTGAAAATTGGATGAGTGTCCCGCAAGGAACATAAAAAAGACCAAAGCGAAAGAAGAAACAATTAAACGATGTTTCGCCCGGGGTGACCGGCGTGGGCTCGTCAGTGGATTCACTAGTTACCCTCAATCCAGACATCATTTAAAACCATAGCACACTCTGACTTCCAACTCTGAATCACTCACAAAGGCATCGTTCCGCATGGTACTTATTATAAGTCAGTCTGGTGGCCAGCAGTGGAGAAGGTCACTACTACCCTCAAGCTTAGGAGCCTACAGGGAACCATATGCAGAGGGATAACCGGCGCTATAAGGACGGCACCTATACATGCACTCGAGACCATTCTGGGACTGCCGCCGCTTCCGATCTGGATCAGAAAAGAAGCGATGGCGACCCACCTCCGGCTGAGAGAGAGATACAGGTCAATGGAGAGGAAGAGGGGAAGCTGCGGGGCATCTTAGGATTGCCCAACTCGTCGAGAGAGAAATCCCTATGGCAGCGATTAAAACACAAAGACCAAAAAACCCCTGGAGATTCAACAAGAGGTACAAAGTAGTCATCCCGAACAGGGAACTATGGCAGAGTGAACAGTTCGAGGAGAACGCCGTGATTTGCTACACCGACGGGTCGAAACTGTCGGAGAGGCAAACCACAGGATCGGGGGTTTATGTGGAAGACCAGGAGGTTCGAAAGAGCTACCCGCTCGGAGAGCAAGCCACGGTCTTTCAGGCAGAGGTGTATGCCATAATAATGGCTGCAGGCATGGAATAAATAAAGAACGGTAGGGAGGAGCATTTTTATATATGCTCCGACAGCCAATCAGCCCTAAAGGCACTAAGGGCGCCCAAGATCACCAACACCCTGGTGGAGGAATGTGCGGATGCACTGGAATCCTTGGGAGAGGGCAAACAAGTGACACTCATGTGGGTACCGGGACATATGGGGGTGCCGGGTAACGAGATGACCGACGACCTCGCCAGGATCGGGGCAAGCACCCAGTATGTAGGCCGGAACCACTCCTAGGAACAACCAAGAGGCAATTGCAAAGTCGACTCAACAAATGGGCCAACGATGCCATGACGACCACTTGGAGAGCAGGAATAGGATGCAGACAGACCAAAGACTTCGTGAAGGGCCCGGATGTAGCCAAACAAAAATGGCTCCTGTGGAGATCGCGAAGGGATGCTGGTCTGCGGACAGGTATCATAACAGGTCACAACCGACTAAGGAAGCACATGACCCGAATCGCGGTGGAGAATTACTCGACCTGCCGGGACTGCGGGCGGGCAGAGGAGACATCTCGACACGTTATAGCGACTGCGAGGCATACCAGAGGACGAGATACCAGGTATTCGGTTTCCCGACCCTGGATGAGGAGGACCTGCACACGCTCAAATGGGACAAAATACTGGACTTTGCAAAAAGAACAGTTAGACCAAATGAGCAAACTGCCAGACCAGTGGTGCAGGCGGTGGATTAGGGGCAGGCTCGGGGTAGGGCAGAAAGGGCCCAGGGAGGCCGGGCTTCGCGCCGCCCCTTCTCTACTACTACTACTATTATAAGTCACCTGACACGGGTTCGTCCTGGCGTGTTAATCTTTCCAATGGAAATATGTATCCCCCTTTTCCCCCTTCAAACCCTTACCACCCTACCCAAAAGTTAATCAGTTTATGGTCAGGCATAGAGGATTTTTGCACCAAATTTCGTTAAAATCGATTAAGGGGTTCTTGAGTTATCGGGACAGACAGACAACAGACCGACAGATAACTTTTTTTTTCGTCGATTAAGGTGTTTTGGAACCTTAGTATTTGTGATTAAATTAGGAAAAGTGAAAATTTGGTATGGTGGACTAAAAAACAGTTACTTTTACAAATCTGAAAGCAAAAATATGTTTAGATATTCTTGCGCTTGTGAAATAATTTCTTACGTTACTAACGTCCCGATTGACACATATCGCAGAGGTACCTACAAAATGATCTTGTTCGAGTTTGTGGTGTCACTCCAATTTTGTATTGTTGCCTCGGAACAAAAGGTAAAGCTAACAAAACAAGAAAACAATGGCAACACACGCAAAACGAATGAATTTTAACGGTTCGATTGCATGAAAATAGTAAATCAGAAAAGCAAACCAACAATACAAATATTAATTTAGAGAAAATAGTATATTACATAACGTAATAAGAAACTAACATATTTCACACGAGCGTGAATGTTGTGAACGAAGCGCTAGCCGAGTGAAACAACACGCGAGTGTAAGAAAGTTACTTTCTATCGAGTTGTGTACGCTATTTTTCCTACGACCACATTAGGATTTAATTCGTATTTTTTATTATTATTAAATTTTTTTCATTTTCATCTCAAGGGAAGAAAGTATTTTCTTCTCTAGGGACGAAAATGGTTTCGGTCTATTTCCGACGCTTCTACAAATCATAGCCTACTAGATACTTACATTGTTTGGATGGTTTGGTTAGAGAAGAAGACATTTGCGTCTCTAGAGACGAAAATAAAATTGATATGCGTGTGAAATATAAAACTTTTTGAGGTGTTATAGAGTGCCGATTTGGTTACTTTCTTGTGTGGTCGTAGGAAAACTTACTTTTAGACTGCGCTTTATTCAACAACTAGCTGAAGATCCTGCAACTTCGCCTGCGGTTTTAACCGTTTTTCTTACTTTTGTTCCCGTACACACAAGGTGAGTAACCTATCAGAATATTTTGGAAACTGTAATATTTTGGAAAATATACAATGGAAACTTTCTATTTTAACATAAGTCCATGTAGACTATCTCTATGAAATACTCTCATATTTGCAGTGTTGCCATTTGCAGGAAAACTTGCCAACAACTTTCTTATTTTAAATTGAACATCCTGTATATTTTTGAATTTTTGGATTCTACAAAATATTTTAGGTACATTTTATGTATAATGTCCTATACCTATGTCCAACTGTTTTTAAGGATAGAGCAAAACGATTTTTACATTCATTCTTTTTCACAAGCTATCGTTTTATATCTAAACCCAGGGTTAAAATATCCCAAGATTCGTTTAACCCTCGGTTAAAAATAGTATAAATGGATAGCTTGTGAAAAACCAAGATAGGAATGTAAAAACCGTTTGCTCTATACTTAACCGTTTCGATGTTACGAGCTGTCAAAGTTAAAAAATGTCAATTTTCACCTGTCAATATTTTAAAAACAGTTGAACATAGGTATAGGACATTCTACATAAAATGTATCTAAAATATTTTGTAGAATCCAAAAATGCAAAAATATATAGATTGTTCAATTTAAAATAAGAAAGTTGTTTTCAAGTTATCCTGCAAATGGCAACACTGCAAATATGAGAGTATTTCATAGAGATAGTCTACATGGACTTATGTTAAAATAGAAAGTTTGAAAAGTTTCCATTGTATATTTTCCAAAATATTACAGAAGTACACGTAATCCAATAGTGAAACTCCCATCAAAATCCATTCAGTAGACAAAAATTTCAAAAATTGGATTTTTCGTGTCTCATATGATTTGTTTAGAAGCCGACACCAAAAATTTTAAAACATTAAGTTTTCATAGCACACCCAATAAAATAACGTACAAAAAGTACAGGGTGTTCTCAAAAATAGCTTTTTTTATGTTATCAGGCGATGAAAACATACTTTGCTGTTTCTGATAATTTTGGCTATTTTCAGACAAGCAACATAGCCGCTTTAAAAATAAAAAGAAAAGTTTTAATATTTTATTAATCAAACTGAACTTATATTTGAAAACGAGTTAAATCTACAGAAAATTTACAAGGAGCTTTACGACGAGTGCCATTTGAGTTTTTGCCATAAAATTCTATAGATTTTTTTCCAACGTATATTTGATGGTTTGACGCACGGTTTGAGGTAGGTTTCATTCGTAATTTTATTTCATACTGTATTGTAGTATACTCCATTACATTATCGGTTTTCTTATATACATTAAAATATTACCATATATACATTACATCACTAGTCCGGTAAAGTTACTTTACGCACAGTTTTAGCTGCGAGTTGTTAACACTATTTTTTTTTAATACCTTTATCAAAAAATTCAAGAAAAACAGGATAATACTTTTAGATTTTTTTCAATATTTTGGGTAAAAACCGGACAGAAATCTTTTTTTGCACTGATGATAAAAAAAGTTTTCTTGCATCGGTATCTGCAGACAGTTACTAAAATAGTGTTTTTGATGAAGGTATAAAAAAAATCTTTTTTATAAAACTTTGTACGATACACGGCAATAAAATGTCATTAAATTACTCGTCTAGAAATAAACATCTAGACTTGTACTTTAATAGACCATCTCTCCGGTGTAAATAAAACAAATAGGTACGAACTTTCCGGTCGTAATTTGAGCCTGGAAAATTTTTCTTTATTGGTATGGTCCACTGCAAGTTGTTGCGGACCAGTTTTTTGACACTGACAATGACAGGTCTATTTAGCTTCTGTATTTAATTGTCAGCCTCTATATTAAAATTGGTCCAGATAATTTGCAGGTGTAGTTCTCAAAAAGGACCTTTTTCGTTATTTTTTTTTAAACGACTGGAAAATAGCCACTTTCCATACGATTTTTCCTAAGGAAAGTTTCACATTACAAGCCATGTTCTTTATAAATATTTTTCCGTGACTTCTTGTTGACGCTTTTGGTTTTTTTTGGCAGTTTTGACATTTCTAAAAAAGCTTTTTTAAGTTTTTTTCAAAAGTTTTTGTTACAAAAATAGACTCAGATCTAGAAAATGAGATGAATCCGGAGGAAATAATAGAAGCTGTTGAAGAGTCACGTCGATTGCTGCCTGAAAAATTTAAAGAGCTGCTAACCAGTGGAACTTTGAAGGGTTTATAAACTGGTGCGAATTAAAAAATGTTAAAAAAATTAATGAAAATATATTGGTGGAATATTTTTCGGAAAAATCGACCACATTAAAGTCATCAACCTTGTATAATCTATACTATACAAATAAACCAACCAACCGAGAAATTTGCCTTTCATGAGTTTCACTATTGGTCAGTCATAACTGGTCTTCAGTCATCACTGAATTAGCTGTGTGAAGCTAATAGGCACCACACTATAATTTTTGTAATGTTTTTTGCAACTTTGCACAAGTTAAAAGTATAAAAATCATTTCTAACCACAAAAGTTTACTTGTTTTTCTTAAGTTTAACTACTGGCCTTGGTTACCTAGCCAACAAGAAGAAAAAAGCTAACATTTTCTTCTTAAGGGACTGTTCATAAATTACGTAACGCGACTAGGCGTTGACGAAAGTGGTAGGTACTAAAATGTTTTCTTACATACACGACCGGAAAGTGTCTTTGCAGGTCTCTGCAAGTTTGCAGGTCTCTGGAAGTTTACAGTCCTCTAAACTTGCAGAGACCTGCAAAGACACTTTCCGGTCGTGTATCGTACGTACTTTTTTTCATACGTTCAGACAAAAACATTTCCTGCATCGACCTGTAAAGACCAATTTTCCGGTCTAGTGACGTAAATACCTGTTACGTTAACGTAGTAAATAGCTATAACGTTACTTAGACCGGAAAACGGAAATTTCCATGTTGACGCAGAAAATGTAAAAGCAGTTTTTTTATTTTTTTTATTACCATAATACATTCATATAAATGATCAAAAGTTTGATTTGTTTCAAGTCAAGTCAAACATAGCTTTACTGTTTCATAAGATCAGAAATTTCGTAAAAAAAGCATAAAAAAATACATGTCAATACAAAATTAATTAAAAAAGAAAAGAAAAAAAAACCATGTCAATACAAAATTAAGTTAAAAATTAATTTAAAAAAATACATTAAATATAAAAAAAAACAGTAAACATTAAATATACATATAAAATTAATAAGAAAAAATAATTCATGTCAATATAAAATTACTAAAAGAAAAATACAGAAAACATTCAGGAAAAAATACAATAAACATTAAATAAATAAGCGTTTCACTCAACATTTTACCCATAAAAGTGACAAAAAATAATAGTAAATAACAACAGCAAAAGAGAATTGTGTCCTTATTCCTCGCGATCTAGTTTAAGCAAATTGTGAAAGTTGAGAGCATCTTCATAATATTCGTTATTGTCGTAATAAGGATGGGATTTTAGAAAAGTGTTCACTATTTTTCTAAACTTGCTTTGATCCCTTATTGGTCTGATAGTTAATGGAAGGTGATTAAACAATTTCTTGCCCTCATAAATAAGATAATTTTTTGTCAGAGTAAGTCTGGGTATAGGTAAAGGAACATGGAGGTTTACTGCATGCCTGGTGATGTATAAAGGAGTAAAAACACTGTTGTTATACTTTTTGTGTATCAAGGAAACAGTCTCTAAAATAAAAATAGCCGTCAACGTTAAAATCTCCATCTTTACAAAAAGTGGTTTACAATGTTCTCTCGGGCCTACTCCATTTAGAATTCGAAGTGCCTTCTTTTGTGTTTTGAAAGTTGAATTAAACAGAGTTTTTAAACAAAACCTCCAAAACGCAATTCCATATCTTGCTCTTGATTCAAATAAAGAATAATAGAACATTTTAGCTGAATGAACTCCCAATTCAGTCCTGACTACTTTCAGAGCAAAGCACGCAGATGAGTTTAATGACAAGAGTTGAATTTTCCACAATTTAAAACTCAGGGTTTATCTTTCTGTTATATAATAATGATAATAAATTAGCGTAAAGGGTTTATTTGCAGTCCCTTCCACTGCGAACGTTAAAATTATATTGTGACTGTTTTCTTTTCCCAGAAGTAATCTATTTGTATATTCAATTATTCTCTTTCATTTAAAACATACTAAATTCAGACAATATCTATACCTCGCGGGAATATTCGGTTCAATCCCCTCAAGGGGATCTATCGCCAAATTTGCACAGTCAATTTGGATTTTGCCAGAGAACTCAGAAGAAAATGACAAATTTTTAGCATTTGAGGTAAAAAACAAATAACTACATTGGCAAAGAAGAATGGTAAAAAATACCATATCTCCGGAACCACTGAATACATCACTTTTTTTTCTTGGTCAATGTAAATAAACTTTTATAGAAAAAGACAGACTGAAGAAACGACTATGAATACCGTCCTAAGAAAATCGAACATCTTGTAAATGACTGCTTCAAAAAAGATCCCTTACGGTTTCCTTGAAGACACAATGATATCTCCTAAACACTAGCATTTATGCTTTTTTATGATATAAGCGATCTCCTATTAAAATGTATATTGATCACCTTTGGTACTAAATATTTGTTATTGTCATAGAGTATTCTTAGAATTGGCAAAAGTGCTAAATGTTGTTGTTCGATATTTTATTTATGAATGTTTTGACGATTTTGCGATTAACAAAAAAACTATTTAATACAAAATTGATCGAATAAATTAATGGAAAATAAATATTATTTTGCACAGAAAAGGTGCCTGTTAAAACAACAAATTTTAAAGTTAAGTATTTCTTTCTTTTTTTTTCCACCATCTGGGATTTTTACGAAACGTCATTTTTGAATACTTGTTCTAAAAAATATGAAGTTCCAAAATTATAGACAATCCAAAAAGTCTAATTTTTTGTGGCCCACCCTAAATTTTATGGGGCAAGTGCGAATTTCGGGAAAGTTAAAAAATCGAAAATATTAAACATTTCCTGAAATTGCAAAAACAATTTTCAGCGGCATTCAAAATGAATATTTAGTATGATTTTCTTGGCATTTTTGCCTGCGGGGCATTTGAAGCGTGTTTTAGACAATAAAAAGGCAAACATACTGAATCTGATCACCTCTCCCCCCAGATTTGAGGCCTGGTCCGCCCTTGTTATAAAATGAATTGATGCGTACGTCCATGGAAAATTGGAAGGAGAATTTTGTAGATTCTTTAAATATAAATGGTTTTAATTAAAGCCTTTCAAAAATTGTGCGACTTTTATTTTACAGTTGATCCAGTCACACTCTATATTCAATATTTGTTTGGATTGTTCATCCATTTTTTTTTTCTTGTAGAGAATCTTTACCTATTTTCACTTTGTCTAGGCCAGACTGAGCAGTGGCAGATGCAGAAATTATTCCTAGGAGAGGCTTGAGGTTCCTGGGAGCCTTGAGTAACACAGTAACACTTAACACAGCATAGTGTTAAACCCGGTTCCCATCTATGCGCATCACGTGGTCTAACACCCGGTTCCTATGCGCGCTCATCCTGACTCAGAAAACGCACCATGTGACGGGACATAGATTTACAGTTGTTTTAAATGCAGAGTCGCGTGATGCGTTTTTTGAGTCAGGGTGAGCGCCCATAGGTGGGAACCAGGTGTAAGCGAGTGAAATGAGTATTTTGAGTTATCCCCCCCCCCCTAGAAGCCTGGTTATGGTCACATTTTTTTGCTTTTATTTATCCTTAACCCCCCCCCCCCCCCGAAGTCAATTCCTGGGTGCGCCACACATTTTACCTTTGATTTTGGGAAAAAATTAATCTTTATTAGAGGTCGGCGTTTGCTTTGGGGAGGAGGTTTAACTCACTGGACCTTCTCCCCTCCCAATTCTTTAGTTAATTCTTAATTTACATCGGTAAAACCGGTATTTATAAAGTGACTTGCAGAACAAGATACAACATCAAAACCTATTTAAATTTAAAGGTCTATAACATCTGCCTGGCGTTTGCTTGCGTTTTGGACCGCTCGTTTTTAAATTTTTATGGCTTCTGTTCCGTCAACCGGTAATTTTGGGTGTTTATGGCCATTAAGCGTTAAAATTTTGGAACAAAGGTGTTGCGTCCAACTAAAATATGCTTCCGTAAGCTATAAATCAAAGGAATTATATGATTTAAGGAATTAATAAAGTAAGTGAGTAATCGTTTATTTGAGTCAAAGAACTAATTACAGTGTTCAAGATACGGAAATCACAAAATAATATAATATTCAGTGGTGATTACAGTGGTGATAAAGTGTATAACAAATTAAGTGTTAAATATTACAACAAAAATTAAAGCTAAACAAATTAAAAGTTTAAGAACAAATAAAACTATACATACGAAAAATTTACTTAAAAATTAAGACAGAGAGTGACTTTTTTAAGTAGCATTTTAGTTTCAATTTAAAGCCCCTTAATTTTTTACACTCTTTAATTTCCTGTGGCAGTTTATTAAACTGAATTTTGCGTTAGAAGCCTTAGTAAAATGCTTTATGTAAAAGTTGTTTTTACTTCTGGTATTATATGTATGTATTTGATCGTGATATCCAGCTTGTTCCAATATATACACATTGGAGCTTTTTCAGACTTAATTTTGTAAATAAAAACAAGCACTTGAAAATTCCAAAATTCTTCAACTGTAACCAATCGTTTTTGTTTTGATATGATGGCGCTTCCAATTATCCAAACGCATAGCATATTCGGACGCCTGGGAATGGGGAATTCAAAAGTAAATTCTGGTTTACATAAAAAAAAATCTAGAAAGATACGTTACCAAATAAAAAGTTTCAGAAATTCATTCAACTGCGAGGGGATCCGGTAAGAAAATTTTACACACAAAAATGTCTAAATTAACGGGGTTACATTGAATTCCAGGGTGACACTGAACAATTTTGCAATGAAGATTATATTTTTCCACAAATTGGCCTCAACTTTTTCTTTGGGACCGGTCTATTTTTTTGATAGTTGCAAATATTTTTTTCCTTGGACTTCCTTATGAAATGTGACCTCAGGTTCTCAAAATTACCAAGAAAAACCAAAATTTGTTTCTGAAAAAAAATGTAAAAAAAATCTCTCAAGCTTTGGTCTCCAACCGCCGTTCTACAAAATATATCCTTTAATGTCTAGTTTTACACGATACTAGTACCTATTTGAACCTTATTCTACATAACATCGTAAATGATTCGGGTTCTGAAATATTTTTAATCATACAATAATAAAAATACGTAATTTTTTTTCGAAACGTGGGGTAACATTGAACGTAGTTAGTACGTCGATAATTGAACGGCAGCGTGTTTAGGCGACATCGCGAGTGATTTATGTTGATATTGTAAAAATTTAAAAAAAATTAAATTAAATTAAAAAATTAAAAAATTTTAAAAGTAAAAAATTTAAAAATTAAATAAAAAGAAAAATAAATTTAAAAAAATTGTAAATATTGTCAAAGCATAGGACCAGAAAGATTTTGAAATAGGGGAAAGTTCTGGATGATCTGCACCAACCACCAAGAGTAAGAAAAAGTCTGCTAAGGCATTGGATAGTGACAGTTCCGACAAAGAAATAGAGCTTTAGGACGAATCGAGAAGAGAATAAAGAGGACGAAAAGCCGACAGAGGCTGCAGTCGTTAGCGATTATTAAAGACTTTGAAAATTTTTCGTCGGTCTTATACAAGAAAAACTTCCTCATGGAGACTACGTAGTCAAGTTCTTAAGAAATGCGAAGAAATCTTCCTTTTATTGGCCAGAGGTAAATTTTTCACTTCTTTGTGCATTATAACAAAATATAAAGTTGTTTTTGTTTTTAGATAGACGACGTGTCAATCGTAAGTCCATCGGATTTTGAGAGACTTCTGCCAGCTCCACCTAAGGACCGCCACGGAAAAGTGGTTTTTTCGATCGAATTCGACGGGTATACTGTAGGCTAAAACCATTATAAGGACCCTTATTTTTTGTTATTTTTCCTGCGAATTACCAATTTGTTTAGTCTAGAATAAGATTTTATTACACTATATTGAGGAATTTAAAGTTTAATAAAGAAAATTTAAAAAATATATATTTTGTCAACCAATATAGCCATCTTGACGTTGAAAAAAAAAAATAATAAACTGACCTCTTACTAATTTTTACCGCTTGCTTCAATGGCGGGGTAACATTAAACGAATAAGTAACATGTGGGCACATAGACACCTATTTATACTACTATTCAATGTTACTCCGATCACGGGGTAACATTGAACAGCAACTTTTCTATAGCTATCTCGACATAGCTACGCACAATTTATAATCTGAGTTATGTAAAGTCATGGCTCTATAGTGACCCATAAGTGGTATTTTTTTTGTTACGATTGAAACACAGGTACAAAAGTTATTCAACAAAATATGAAGAAAATTTTCAATGTAACCCCGTTTTACGGTAGTTTTAGTCCAGTTCGGTGGTTATTTTACTTTTTGTATTAAAAATCTGCGACACAAAAATGCAAACCACCTGGGGCTGAATTCTTAAATCTCAAGCGAACGAACGTTCACTTCTGTGAAGTGAACGCTCCCCAGTGAAGAAAAACAAAATTATTAAAAATAAAAAGTCTCTCGTAATGAAGCTGTTCGTCTGCCATCGGCCAAGCTAACAAGTTCGCGCATTTTTTGGGTGAATATATTTACAAAGGGTTACCGAGTTTCCAATCCATGCACCCTGCGGTTTTTCTTATTACACCCACGGGAACGTCCTTCCGAAAAGCAGCACTAGGCGTCGAATGTCTAGTGCTGTGAACAGAGAACACTTTTGTGTTTACCCATTGTGCCCCAAAGTCATTTTTGGCCAATGACTTAAGGTTCGTTGGTAATTCTTTTTTGAAGTCTGCTTCCGCGCGAAGTCTTAATCCTATAGTAATATAAAATCGGGGTGTCCATAACCTGGAAAAACCTGGAAAGTTAGAAAAAACTCAGGGAATTTGCAAATGGTCGGGGAAAGTCGATTGGTCAGGAAAAGTCAGGAAATTTTGCCCAATGAGAGTAATTTGAGGGGATTTTTCACAGTGCTCGATGCTCCAGTGAATAAACTATTGTAGCACTATCTTTTGAATTTCAGGAAAAAAGCAAACATAAAAATATATCTTATTTTTATGTTTGCTTCCTACTTAATCAGAAGCAAAGTGTTTGGAAAGCTTGGCCATTTGTCTCGCAAATATTTGTAA
The DNA here is from genome assembly GCA_963921995.1 of Oxystoma pomonae. NCBI lineage: Eukaryota > Metazoa > Arthropoda > Insecta > Coleoptera > Brentidae > Oxystoma > Oxystoma pomonae. The sequence continues at coordinate 82,295,699 of OY998166.1, read as the reverse complement.
TTTTTATTATAAAGTAAGGAACTTCCTTACTTTATGTTAAAACTAACTAACTACAATCATCCGTCAGGTTTAGACACCTCGATCAAGTGGTTATGTTCTGGGTCGAATTTGCTTAAAAAAACTAACCCTTGGGGCGCTGGTGCCGTACAGTGGGACTATGACAACTCGGCGCGGCCGTTTTGGCGCGGCTGACTCGGCAGCAGTGTACAATAACAACATTATTAGCACTTTTTCTAATTGTATACTTCAACTGTATACTATTAGAAAAAGTGCTTTTAGGACAAAATAGCATGCAGTACGTAGTATTTATTCCAAATTCTCAGTTCTCCAACCCAACCCAACCCAAGATAAAAACTCCAAACACAAACTCAACATAATAACCCAAACCCAACATAAAAACCCTAAACAAAAACTGAAAATTAAAGTAATGCGGAATGATTAAATATAGAGTTGTGTGTTAAAAAGATTTTCTGTTAGGTAGGAAAAATATCTGCCATCGCGCTGAATCGGCCGCGCGGAATAGTACCTTTCCCCCGTACAGTTTCTTAAAATGATTTAGTAATCTCCAACTTTTTAAATATTTTAAGTGGTTATGCGATCAGTAAAAAAATTTGCAACCGGATCTTGTACTACAAGGGAAGGGGGTGTTAAGAAAAAAATGTTAAGAAATATTAAAGATAAAATACTTATTTCCAGCCGAATAGTGATTTTTTATTGGAACGATGGTATTCGAGATAATACTAAATGTCCTATATTTGTAGTGGGCTGCCTAAAAGTTATTTGAGACAAAGTGTTAAGATAACGAGTTCTTAGATCTACTCAAAAAAATTGTTTTCCGGTCTGTCAGAGATATTAGGTATGCTTCACTTAGTTTACTCTTCTAAATTGTTGAAACGTTCACACGAATATTTTTTTGAAGGCTTAAGACATATTTGTCATTTGGGTCACTTCACTTCCCCATTTTTTATAGAGTCGTCCATAAAAAGTGCAGTGGCGTACGAAGGAAGGGGGACTTAGGTGCCCAAGCCCCTTCCTCTCACAGAGCCAACCAATATTGACTTCTAAATATTATGAGACTATGCGTTTACTAAAGCCCCCTCCAGGAACCTCACTCCCCCCAGAAACAATTTCTGCGTACGCCACTGGTAACATATATCATATATTTATAGGAGTTATTGCAAACGGGTTGCTAGGTAGTTCATTTTTTTAAACTGTTTTTTGTTCTTCCCCCGTCCACACGGCACGAAACTGCATTCGAGTTTCCATTCAAAAAAATATCATCCCTGATCTCTTCTATATATGATCGAAAGCCACGAATCATCCCTACATAGACCATTAATCCAGGGAGTGTCCGATATTTAGGGGTAACAGTAAACGTTCCTTTGTTTCGGGTCAGTACCCGATGTCATTGGGGAGTTTCATTCACAATAACGTTATATAACGATATAACGTTTATATCCGTTATAACTTTCGAACCATACCACCGATTTTAATGCAACAAACTACTCTTTGAAGGAAATTGAGCAAGACTTTGAGTAACAATATTTTTTTGTCCGCCATCTAAAAATCTAACATGGCGGAAAGAAACAAACTTTACCCTTTAAAGAGCCACGTTTATTTTTATGTTACGGAAGATTTTTGGATTTTTTTATGAATTCGTAAAAAAGCCCTATTTCTGCCACGCAGAACGAGGTACAAATCATTAAAATCGGTTAAAAGGTTCCCAAAAAAAATTTTCCATCAGTATTTTACGGATTATGCGATTGCCGTCTCAATTCTGTCTGCATACATTTTCTCATAAATTCATTATTAGAAAACCGATTTCAATTAAATAAAAGGCATCATGGTAAAAATCGATTGTTTTTTAACTACTGTCATTGAAATTTGCCGCCATCTTGAAATCCAAGATGGCGGACAGAATCAAACTTGACTTTTTAAAGAGGTTCGTTTATTCGTATTTTTTGAAAACTTTTTATTTTTTTTTTAATTCTTAGCAAAGTTCTGGTTTCGCCACGCACAACGAGGTATAAATCATTAAAGCCGGTTTAGTGGTTCTTGAAAAATTAATTTTTGTTTCAATCACATTTTTCCAGATTATACGATTGCCTTCTCAATTCCGTCTGCATTAATTTCCTCAAAAATTCATCATTACTGATTTTAATTTAATAAAAAACATTATGACAAAGATCAATTGAACTTTAAAGACAACTATTGAAATTTGTCGTAATTTGTAAAGCAGAGATTGCGGACAAAATCAAATTAGATCCTTCAAAATCGCTCGATTATTCTTATGTTTCGAGAACCTTTTCGACTTTTTTTAAATTCGTAAAAAAGCTCTATCTCCACCGCGTATAACTAGCATTTTTCTTTCGTGATTTTTGTGAGCCATCGGTTGTAACCATGATGCTTTATATTTCATTAAAATCGGTTTAGTAATAATGATTTTATAAAGAAATCAATGCAGAGATGTAAGAGTCTAAAATGCAAACAATCGTTAAAGAAAACACCGATATCTTAAGAACTACTAAGGCGATTTTCGTTATGCAAGGCGCGGGGCGTGGCAAACCTAAAAAATTAATAAAAATTCAAAAAAAGGTAAAAAAATTACTGGCAACAAAAAAAAGAGCGGCTTTTTTAAATGGTGGAAAATTTCAATGGCGTTCTTTAAAGGGAAATCGATTCTTACCATGATGTTTTTTATTTTATCAAAATCAGTTCAGTAATAATAAGATTATGAGAAAACAATGGTTAAAACAAAAATGAATTTTTTTAGAACCATTAAACAGATTTTAATGATTCGTACCTAGCTATGCTCGCTGGAGAAAGGGCATTTTTAGGTTCTTGAAGCCTAAGAATAAACGAGCTTCTTTGAAGAGATAAATTTAATTGTGTCCGCCATCTTGGGTTGCAATATGGCGACAAATTTGGATAGTGATCTTTTAAGAGTTTTTGATCTTCGCCATAAAGCTTTTTATTTTATTGAAATCGGTTGAGTATCAATTTGAGGAAGCAATCGTATAATCTGGAAAACAGTGATGGAAAAAAAAATAATTTTTAAAGAACCGCCAAACCGATTTTGATGGTTTATACCTCGTTGTGCGTGGCGAAAGCAGAACTTTTGAATAAATTAAAAAAATATTTAAAAGTTCACAGAACATATAAATAAACAAGCCTCAATAAAGGGACAAGTTTGATTTTGTCCGCCATCTTGGATTTCAAGATGGCGACAAATATCAATAGCAGTAGTTAAAGAACAATCGATTTTCGCCATGAGGCTTTTTATTTAATATATGATAAATATATCATGAGTTTGGTTTGTCGACAGAGGGCAGAATTTATCAGTGATAACTAACTGTATGTAGCTCTATCCGAGACTCAACATCCCGAGCCCCTCCCCCCTCTTCTGTAGAATCGCCGGTGTATCTCAAATAATAGTAATTTACGTCACGCGGCCGGGAAATGGTCTATTAAAGTACTAGTCTAGATGTTTACGGACAAGCCGACGAAGTAACCGGATCAAGAATTTCTAGACGAGTACTTTAATGACACTTCACCGTCGTGTTTTGGTACAACGTTTTATTTCGTACTTACTGTTTTATATGTTATTGAATTAGAAACAAAACAAAAGCATGTCGTTTATATTTTTTCAACTATCACTTCAAAATTTTGAAGAATGAGAATGTAAACCTAGAAAATTAGTGAACAAAATCAATTAAAAATATTACATTTATTAGCGGTCTTTTTGTTAAAAAAAGCTGCGGGAATTCCCGTGGATATTGGAAATGTGGTAGAAAGTTTCTTCTTTAATGGTTTGGTAACCAAAGATAAATTCGAAGATGTATCTGATGCTGCCTCTGTAAATATTTCAAATAATTGAAACTGCAGTATTACAGTTAAAGTTTATAAATAACTTTATTGTAAATTGCATTAATAAAAATTGTTCATAAATAACCCTGTGTTAGTTAAAACACTAAATTTTAGTCTCAGTCCGGTAAAGTTAAATTACCGGACTAGTGATGTAATGTATCATTTTACGGACTGAAACCAATAATGTAATGGAGTATATTACAATATAGTATGAAATAAAACAATTTTAAGCACTTGATGGGTTTTTCGGATTGGCTTCTAAATCCAAAGAGTAATGTAAATATTCAAACATGGTTTGAAAACGACTCACTCCACACGAGCGAGACAGATTGGTAGACTGAATCGAAGGCGAGGTGCACAATTCGAGCGAGTGTGCAAAGAGGTTTTCAAATAAGTTTTTACAATACTTTATACGACTGCAAATAAAAACCAAATCGATTTTTTTTTAACGTTCGCAAAGATGACACATCAGTAAGCTAAGTTGACATATGTGCGGAAAGATGACACATCAGTATACAAAGTTTACACATGGGTTTTTCCGAGGATTTTCACATTTTTTTTGAAATCCAAAAATTAAAAATACCCTCAAGTTTATCATTTATAAATATATTTGCGTTAACGTAAGTGCTATCTGATTCATCATTATTTCTCTAATATCGCCTTTGTTTCCAGTAGTTTATAGATATTGGTTTTGGAGCACTTGGCTTCAATATCATTAAGGGTAAATAAAATGGCATTTGGGGTTTAGTTTTGTGCGAGTCTGGGATAAATAGGGAGGGTGTTACACTAAGTTATGGCTATTTCCAACACTTAATTTGCATTGAAATTTATCTAAATCAACTTTTTAAAGAGCAGTTTAACGACAGTGGAGTGTTTTTAAATATTTTACAAGACATTTTTTTGATATTTGTCAGTTTGAATATATTATGTCAAAGAAAATAAAAGATATGGTTGTCTGAAATCAGTCTTTCACTATTACACCTTATTCCAAATTCTCCGGAACAGTCCGAAGCAATTTGGAATGGAGTTTATAGATAGATAGATAGATAGATAGATAGATAGATAGGTAGATAGATAGATAGATAGATAGATAGATAGATAGATAGATAGATAGATAGATAGATAGATAGATAGATAGATAGATAGATAGATAGATAGATAGATAGATAGATAGATAGATAGATAGATAGATAGATAGATAGATAGATAGATAGATAGATAGATAGATAGATAGATAGATAGATAGATAGATAGATAGATAGATAGATAGATAGATAGATAGATAGATAGATAGATAGATAGATAGATAGATAGATAGATAGATAGATAGATAGATAGATAGATAGATAGATAGATAGATAGATAGATAGATAGATAGATAGATAGATAGATAGATAGATAGATAGATAGATAGATAGATAGATAGATAGATAGATAGATAGATAGATAGATAGATAGATAGATAGATAGATAGATAGATAGATAGATAGATAGATAGATAGATAGATAGATAGATAGATAGATAGATAGATAGATAGATAGATAGATAGATAGATAGATAGATAGATAGATAGATAGATAGATAGATAGATAGATAGATAGATAGATAGATAGATAGATAGATAGATAGATAGATAGATAGATAGATAGATAGATAGATAGATAGATAGATAGATAGATAGATAGATAGATAGATAGATAGATAGATAGATAGATAGATAGATAGATAGATAGATAGATAGATAGATATTTCTGTTCATTTTTAAGTATTTTACAAAATGCATATAATAAAACTCGTCAAATAATAATAAAAAAATAAAAACATATCACTTTTGTTACTTACTAACTAATACACTAAAATAATTACAATGCAAAAGGGGCAAAATTAATTAAATTAAGTTATGTTAAATCACAGACTTTCTTACAATCTTCTTTTGTTACTCTCAAAAAAACTCGTTACGAGAATAATATGCTCTATCTTCGCAAGAAAACCATTCACCTTTTTTTGAATTTCTCTAGGGGCAAGCAATCTTATCTTTATGTGAAGTTTGCTTTTTCTGCTTGAAGGTTGTTCTTAAGGCTATAGTTTCACCCCAGATTTGAACTAAAAAAAAAGTACAACTGGCAACGCCTTGTTCTTTATTTTTTTAATCTTTTGGCAGTGTGCACAGGGAAAACTTAACATCAGAATTAGCTGATTTTTTGCAGGGATGGTCATTTTCAAATGCTTAACAAAAATATCTGAAGGATTTTTCAAAATTCTCAAGTATATTTTCTTCAAAATAAAAGGTCTGGTGCTGTCATTTATTCCAAAAGCCTCAAAATAATTGCGGTTTAGAACAAACCCGATTTACAAAAAAAAATTGAGAAATACTTAAAATTTCCTCTAGATTACATTTTTCCTTTTTATATTTTCTTGCTTTAGCGAAAATAAAAACTAAGTTTTCTTTTTTCTAAAAGCCTGTGCACTCCGGAAAATAAAACCGATCAATCAATCAAACCTCATTAAATTTGGGAGACATACGCATTTCAAGTGTTGGCGGATAGATCTCAGAATTTATACGAGTCCATGGTAACTACAGGTGTTTTGTCAAATGAGAGATATGTAAATAGATAAATACCTTAAGCGTTAGCAATAAGTCTTAGAGAGCCAGGATAAGCGAAAGGCAGGAGCCAGCATGTACCATAATTATTAAGCATTATTAGTTATCTAGTTTTTTTTTATAGTTTAAAGTTTAATAAATTGTTGAAATGAAAATGAAATGTCAACAAACTTTAAATCTGACCGCAGTGGGACAAGAGAGTGTTTTTACGTTTTCTGACAGAAAACCATTCGAGGTTATGTTTATCTTTCAAAAATGTGTTTTCAAAAACATTGTTCTAAAACAAATATGAAAGCACTCCGCGTGTGCGGTCGCCCTCCAAAAAAGACCTAGCGCTGCGCGAGCATTACCCCGAGCGTATCAAAGAACCAAGAGAACTTTACTGGCTCGCTGAGATTACTAGGAATTCGCATAGAAACATTCGGCGCCCATAACCCCACATAATTTTGTTTTTATTTTCATTCAACAATTTTTTTTAAATTTAAATTATTGCAGCATAGTTATGTGCCAGTGTACTAGTGAAATCTTGGAGTATAAAGGATAGATTTTAGAACCTCAGTTTCAAAAACACACGGATACTTGAGTACTAACAAAACAGGTCAGTAAAGCTCCATTTAGAGGTTGGAAAGACTCTTACTAGTCGTTGACGCTGCTGTTTAAAATAGAATACGATTATTTCGTCTAGCGCCAGTAGCCGATTTTTAAATCTGCATGCTTTTAAGTTAACCTGTTGTCGGTATCAGCTAGCGGGAGTGTTTCCAATTCAATTATAAATGCACCTGTAAATGCAACTTTAAACATTACACCCAGTTACTTTAATACGTAGTTGGGTAGCAGGTAATTCTACAATAAATGGTTTTCTTTTATTTTAGTATTTTACTTAAGTTTTTAGCGGCGTAGAACGCGAAAAGTCAAAATAAGTAACCTAACCTCAAATTTTTGATCTGGTGCTAAAAAGTATCTGGTGTCCCACGTGGATAAACAAAAATAAAGTCTCCGCGTTGCCATGGAAAACAAATTCAATGACGTAAAATTTTGAAAAAAAAATCAGGTCGACATAGTTAAATTGATTTGCCGTACAGTGTTGCTAAAAACAATTCCCCGGATTGTAACTACGACCTTAAGTCTAGTTTCATATTGATGACATTTTTTATTTCTCTCAAAAAGATCTGGATTTTTAGAGACAAAGCTTATGCATTCTATGACGTAAAGGTTGAATATTGTTTGAATCTTTAAGTTCAACAACCGCCAAAGAACTTTTACGACTTCTGTTTTAGTGACTTTGTTCTAAATTGGCGGCCATTTTGACAATTAAGTCCTGTAATAACTGTCAACATTGTCTATGGAGGCAGTTTTGGACCAAAAAGGGGTATTATTGCCTGGTTCATATATCGGAGCAACACTCATGCTTCCTCTTTGTTCATTTATGTAGGATAAAGAAAAAAAGGAATGGATTAAATAGCCAATCGCGATTAAGTGCCTACGGTGTATTTAGGGGTCAATTACTATGTTTATACCGAGGATTAACTGCCGGATTAAAATTAATCAGACAAGCGTTTATGCCGTGGATTTACGATTTAATTAACTTTAACCTTAAAAAATATCAGCTGAGCGAGGCTAGCTGTCACTACTAGCCCCAGAAAGCCGTTAAATCCGATTTAACCGTTTATGCCGTGTATTTGAAATTGAAAGATAAGTCAATCCTAAAAGTTGGATTAGATTTGGAAGCCAGTTAAATTCTAACGTTTCAGTGCACTATAGCCCAGTTTAGGTTTAGAGGAAGGAGGCGGAGGGCGCGCGCCCCCCTCCCCAAAGGTTTAGAATCGAAATATTCGATTAGATTACATATTTTTATCGAAGAAGGTGTGGCATATATATATACATACATACATATATAGGAGCATATTCCTGGTGCCGCAAGACAACATTTTTGGGGAAGTTGGTACGTAATCGCCTCCCCTGTATTCGCCACCTGTAAATGTACCGGCACGGGTCTGTTGTCTGCAGCGCAACGCGGGCGATTGATATTATGGATAGTTCCCAACGCGGAACTCGTCCAAAAGAATAGGATTTTCCTGCGCGCCGCCACAGCTTTGAATTGATAAAAATATCAGGATCGAAAGGGAAAGTGACGCACCAAGTTTCCAAGCCAAGAACTAACAAAAACGATAGCTGCGCCACTTGGTTTTCAAGTCAGTTGAGCGGGGTTGCAAATTTACCATTATGTGTCCTCTCTATTTAGATTTATATGCTCTCTGCTATTAGTGCTACCATGCGGCAGCCGCCGCGCGCCGGCTTCCTTTGCACTTTGAAATATTGAGACGTTATCTCGCGCTGAAATTGTTCAAAATGTTTTTAAAAAGTTTGAAACATTTGTTTTCTCGCGTTGCAACGGTGACGTCACATCTAAACGGGTTAAAAATATTTTGAAACGGAATCCACTCTAGTTTTAAAACTGTCGCGTTCGTAGAAGATACGTCAAAATTCTACGTTTTTGTTAAAACCTAAGATTTTTTTTGTTTTTGCGTGAAAATGGATGCAAAATCTAATTCTAAATATCTTGTTAGCCATTGTTCATGGTATCCCTGTGGTCTTATATGATTTTCGGGGCTTAAAAGAACAGTAAATAAAAAACTTCACTATCCATGTAGCTTACATTGCTTGCCATCCATGCTACTAAAACTGGCCGTACACTCGAAGGTTTTGTTAAATAAACACCGAAAAAATAAACAGAAAAACAAAAAAGTGAGCTTACACTAAACTACGTCAGCGTTTTGAATTACTCATTTTTTCTCGGTTCTAAATGATGACGTCACATCTAAATAGTTTCAAATAATATTTCAAAATAATTTCAACGCGAGAAAACGCCTTTGAACTATCTTGTTCTTTCATATATCACACGCTTTGTCAAAATAGAGAACATGCTTTATGAAAGAAAAAGGAGACAATCTTTTCAATACGTATTGAGTACGATGTGAAAACATACTATTTGATTGGTACGGCGCACAGTGGTTTAAAACAATTAAATTTCGGAAAAAACTAAATATCTTTAAAGGTATTTATCGGATACCCTTGAAATTTTGTACATATATTCAACACATATTTACCATTTTTTTCTTACCTAAACCTCCCCCTTCCCCTTGCTGGGTGTAGGATAAATATTGTAATGTTAATAGTTTTATTGATCATTGATTTTTTGAAAACACTACTTCCACCCTCATTTGTGTCGTGACGTATAGCGAGGGGATTGGAAATTTTAACTTCCATGTAGAATCAAACAAAAAGAAAAGTACTCATTTTTATTAAACTACTATTTAGCCCCCCCCCCCCCCACTATTTTGTGAAATTCTTGTCGCTTACTTATTCCTATATATTTAATATTTTTTTGTAGGGTGGTAAAAAGTAAAAAAAAAACAATATATTTATCCAAAATTAAAATTTATATTCTAAATAAACCTACAAAAGAAAGTAATTGAAAAAAATCTTACTTAACTCATATTTCCAAAAAAACGGCGCACAGTGGTTTAAAACGATTAAATTTCGGAAAAAACTAAATATCTTTAAAGGTATTTATCGGATACCCTTGAAATTTTGTACATATATTAAACGCATATTTACCATTTTTTTCTTACCTAAACCTCCCCCTTCCCCTTGCTGGGTGTAGGATAAATATTGTAATGTTAATAGTTTTATTGATCATTGATTTTTTGAAAACACTACTTCCACCCTCATTTGTGTCGTGACGTATAGGGAGGGGATTGTAAATTTTAACTTCCATGTAGAATGAAACAAAAAGAAAAGTACTCATTTTTATTAAATTACTATTTAGCCCCCCCCCACTATTTTGTGAAATTCTTGTCGCTTACTTATTCCTATATATTTAATATTTTTTTGTAGGGTGGTAAAAAGTAAAAAAAAACAATATATTTATCCAAAATTAAAATTTATATTCTAAATAAACCTACAAAAGAAAGTAATTGAAAAAAATCTTACTTAACTCTTATTTTCCAAAAAAAATTAAAAAAAAATTATTGTAAAAATATCCCACTAATATATATCATAATTTTTAAATATATTTAATGATAAAAATATAATAAAAAACTAATAAATTGACTGATACTTTATACTATTTTTTTAGCTTTGCCCTAAGCCCAAGTACAAAAGGATCCGATGACTCAAAAAGCATGTTAAAAATGTCAATATTTGTGGAAAGTCTTGAGCATTTCCTTGAATGGTTTATGCGATATTAATATCATTATATTATAATAACTTTATCCTTCTTATTAGCGCTTTGCTCTAATTTTAATCCCCTATAAACTTTAGCAGGTGCCAGTCTCCCCCCCCAAGATTTTTTTAAATGTACTTTTAACACTTGTAGAACACTACAATTCTTTTAATAAATTGGATTTAAATTTATTATAAAAATAATTTTTGAGAAACAATTGGATTCAGGCCCCCCCGAGAAAAATTTCTGGGTGTGCCACTGACCTTTAGCGCTTCACTAACTTATTTCATCCCGTTTTATCCTATACAAAGAAACTTAAAAATCTATACATACATCCATACTAACACAGCAAACAAAAGGTGTGTATTCCTAGTATAAGTAACAAGGCCACAATTTTAGGAACCTAACCCACAGATAGGCAGATATTGGCAGCTACAACCTATGCAGTCATAAAGGTAAGACATTGTAGTATATAACCACAAAAAATCCTATTGTGGGAGGCTGCGGGAAGACAACTTTTCCTCTGCAGAACTTTATATATATCAAAATAGCAAAGTGTTTTCTGTTATTTTAAGTTTGTTTTTTAAATTAAAGACAAAAAAAAATATTTTAAGGCTTAACAAAAAACTTTTAAATATACCCCATAAGCAAGTAAAAAAAGAGGGAAATTGACACGACGGTTTTTGTTTTAAAGATGAATGAAGGACGGGTTGCAGAAGGAAAGAAAAATTGAAAATAAATACAAAATTTTACTTTGGCATCCAATTTCTCAAAATTCAAAATAAATCTGAAAAAATCGATTATAGGTTTAAACTAAGGGGACATTTCTTTAAAAAAAATGGAAATATTTAAAAAAAAATATTGATATGAATATACATTGTTTTTTCCTAGGGATAAACCATTGTGCGGCGGCGGCGCGGCGTCCTTGTCAGAAAACTTCGAATGACGTGTCGTTTTTAATAATCCTGCAATATGAATAAGAAAGGGCTAAGTAAATTAAATAATGTTATTCCTTTCGCGCCTTGCCAGTACCAATTGCCCCAGTCATTAAGCTTAAATTCATGAATACCTTTTCAAAATTGGTAATTGATAATGATAATGATTTTTTTTATACTTCCGATATGTATAGATTTGACTTTCAGGAGAGGGGAAGTTAATTGAACCGGATGCACCCCCCCCCTCCCAAGACCGAATCCTAAAGCTGCCACTGCTATAGCCTACGGTTGCCGCCATTTTTATCACCAAACTGACAGGTAAAACATGGATTTTCTGTTAGTTTGGTGTCGATATGGCAAGGAGTCGAAAGGATACTAAAATGAAAATGAGTAAATTGGCTTTTTAGTTGAGGCGGTGTTGATTGGAGGTACATATTTTACACTTCATTCCAAATTCAATCGGACCAATTTTTTGACAGTGGCTGAGACAGTTCCATTTCGTTTTTGTGTTCAAATGTCAGTCCCAATATTGAAATTTTATGGAGAATTTGGAATGAACAGTATATTGCCAAAATCATGTCTTAAATGCGCTGCAGGCGAAAATTTGGAAGTTATTTACCTAACAAGTGCGGAAAGAGATAATTTTTCGTAAGCGTTTGTCCGAACAACGCACAGTGATCTGGCTAGGTATTTTAAGCACATTAAAATTGGCCCCCAGGAGCGGAGATAATGAGGGGGACTTTTAAAAAATACAGTTTGATACCAAACATGGCTTGTGGGGTATCAGTCGAAATGTTTTTGAATGTGGATTGTGAAAAAAATATTTTTAATTGTAAATTGTCATTTTGACAGTTTGGACATATCTCGATAATAGGACATATTGCAAAAAAATTTAACATAATGGGATTGTGACGTGTGAGCTTTGGTGCCTTCAATTTGCAGAGTATTTTAATATTTATACGGCGCAAGTGCCCTAGGGGATATGTCATATTTCGAACACCAAATATTCTCAATATCAATGAAATTTCATTTCAGTTTATAGGAAGCTAACTAACTGTAAATTAAAAATTAATTCAGCCTTATGAAATTTTTAAAGTTAATGATGGCAGGTAAGTTAGATATTTTTAATGAGTATTGGCGTATTTAAAAATTAAATAAATGTATTTGTTGAAAATAATTTAATTATGAAAAATAGCTAAATATAACATGTTTCAGAATACAAAATTTATTAACGAGACATATTATACTTAACCACAATTTAGAATACACATCAGTATAACAAAGTACTTAACTTCTACTTACCCCCCCCCCTCTGCGCACGTTTATGGAGCCTGGCGAATGAATTTTGTCCGTGTCCGTCCAAATGATGTCACCAGTAAATCCCGTGAGAAATGCTTGGTGGCAATAATAACGCACCGGACAACGGAGTTTATCTTTGTTGTCCTCATGTACTGGCGGGTCAGGTCGGGTAAATGTATAATTTAGATTTACTCAGTAAGCCTTGGGATATAATACTTATATACCAGCAAGTCGGACCAAGGTGGACTTTAAAAGATCTAGTCTATGAAGCTAGCAGGAACTACTTTTAAAATAACGTTTTATTTTTAGAAAAATAACGTAAAAACCAAAACGCTCTCACCATTTTTTTATACTGCTTAAAAGCTCTATGCTTACCCTACATGCAAATGTCTTTAGTTTCTTTGACGAACCATTTTTGCCTTACTTATAATTTGTTTTACTTTTTTCTTTAGGCTTATGGTGATTATACACCAAAAATTATACAAAATGAACCCTCTATAACTTAAAAAAGAATAGATTTAGGAATTAACTTTTAATGCGTCGAATTCCTAGGGACATTTAAGAGTTCAATTAGCATCGGTTAAGGATGTTATCAGGATGTCGGATTTGAGCACTTATGACCTAGCCCCAGATCACTGTGCAACGCGCCAGCGGAGATTGGGCAATCCGCAAGTTTGGAAAAGGCGGTTTTTGCACGCGTTACGTACAAAATTTTTCCTACGAGCGTGAGGAGAATAAGAAACATAATTTTCTAAAAAATATGTCCACCTAAAAAAATTATATGAAACAGAGGAGGTCAGGAGGCATATTAAACAGAACAAGGGCTTAATTCTCAATATGGTGGGGACTCTAACAGGAATAAATTCGCTAGCTCTCTTAGTAAACATATTTATGGAAAACGCAAAAAATCGTCTAGTAAGATTTTTTGTAAGCTTTATAAATCAGTTAATTTTTTTTTTAACCCTCTTTAAGGGGTAAAACCTAACCCTACTTATTTTTTTAAAATGGAATGATACCACTTGTGGCACATTGTTGGAAAGGTCTTTTGCATAGAAAATTGATGGTATTTTTTTTAAGGCTTAACCTAAAATTTGAAAAAAACTGTTTAGAGACATAAATGATGAAATAATATTTTTTTAAACTTATATGCAATGAAATTGTATTTTTTACAAGATATTTAATCCAAAACAATAACTTGGCACCCCCCTTTTATTTTGACACCCCCTTTCACCCCATTTTTTTTTTAAATAAAACGTTCTCACTTTAAAAAGAAAATTATTAATAATACATTTTTTAAACATTTACGTAGAGAATGAGTGGTAAAACAATATTATTTATCAAAAAACAATTTTTTTATTAGTTTAACAGTTGTTCGAAATGAAAGCCATTTACTTTCTGACATAAAGCTAAACGATGGTAAAATTCTCTTTGTAAACTTCTTGGGGTTAAGTCAGGCGACCTTGCTAGCCATTCAATAGTTCCTCTTCGCCCAAATCCATTTATTACGAAAAAATGCATTCAGAAATGCTCGAACATTGGCGGCGTAATGGGGAGGTGCGCCATCTTGTTGGAAATAAATTCTTTCATCTGTTTCCATTTTCAGTAGGAAATGCTCTCCTTAATTCTGGTACTAAAATATTTTCTAAAAATTCTAAATATCTGTCACCAGTTCACCACCGACCGATAATTCTATCTCCAATGTTACCTGCCCACACATTAATTTTCGCTTGATGTTGGGTATGTTGTTCAATTATCCAATGTGGATTTGTCTCAGCATAATATCTACAATTTTGTCGATTTACCTAAAAATGGAGTATTAAGAATGTTAAAAACCCATGTGATAATATTATAGCTTCAAATAATTTAATTAGTATCAACTTACATCTCCATTAATAGTAAAAGTTGCTTCGTCTGGGAACAATATCCAATCTAAAAGAATTTGTCCGTTATCCACGGAGTTCATAATAGTTTCACAAAATTCTATGCGCCTCTAGCAGCTCCTGGACTGGCTTCATTTTAAAAGTTCTCTTGCCCGCTGATTTTAAAATTTTTAAAACTGTTTTGTGGCATAGATTATACTCCCGAGCTACTTGTCTTGCTGGTGTTATTGGTGACTCTTGATAAGTAAGCAGAACATCAAGTTTTGTATCCTCACTTACCGATGGCTGTTTTATTCTAGGAGTATTTCTTACATGCCCATGATTTCTGAAATGCGTTTCAATTTTGCTCACTGTACTTTGACTTAGTGATGGCAAATCAGGATGATTTGCGCGAAATAGCCCGATAACTTCATTTTGGGTTCGCATCCGATCCCCAAACCCAATCATCATCAAGATTTCGATTTTTAAAGTTTCGGTTAAGTAAGGCATTTTGGCGTAAAGAATGATTTGCAAATAAATTTTGGGTACTTTCTTTACTCAAAGAACACTTTTTTAATAATCTAAAGGCGCAATTACACAGACGAACATGCTCAAACAAAAGCTCGTGCAAAAGATCTAAAATTTTTTGCGTGAACATTTTTGTGAGCTTTTCTTTGAACATTTTGTTCGGGTAAATTTTTGAGCAAATTATTGCTATCTGTTTTGGAAACATATTTTTAAAGATGAGAATAAATAAAATTTCACACCAGTGATCAGTGATCTCAATTCTTTAAAAAAATGGAACACCAACTTTTATTTTAAATTTTTGTGAAAAAAAGCCGACGGCAAGCGAAACATTATTCTTGGCTATCAGTTTTGTCAGATGGATTAGGGTTACTTACAATATTTTTTTCTTAGGGTTTTTCCCGGATTTTTTTGCCCGGGTGTTTTTTTGGGATTTTCTTGCAAGTTTTTTTAATTTCGAAGGGTTTTTTCCTAAATTCAAAAAACAACCCATGAAAATTTTTCTTTTCCAAAAAAATTTTGAGTTTTTCAAATATCGACAAAAACTCAAAAATTGCACTTTTAAGCGGTAATCCGCGCCTCACGACTATGAGGAGTGGTGAGGAGGGGATTTTTTTTTAAATATATTTTTGTAACTTTACTTTACCCTTAGCTTTGATTGTTTTTTTTTAAATCCTCACACCAGATTTACCTAGTTAGTTTAAGATGAAGATAGATATTTACTGTCAATTTAATGTAATAATCAAGAACGATTACTGACACTGAACAAACAATATGCAAAGGAGCAAAATTCCGATTCAGAAGTCTAGTCTATTACTGCTAAATTATATTTTTTTAGACAAGGGTCGGGATCGTAGGGTTGTAAAAGTGGGTAATAAACGGGTATTATTTAGACCGAACGTGCTTTTGTTCATATATTTGAGATTTAATAAAATGTATATAGGTTTTTTAATTTGACTTAATTATCATTGTATTGTGTTTTAAACTAGGAAGTAAAATAAAGGGATATTCTTTTAAGCGTAAATTTTTATCATAACATTTTACAGGCAACAGCAATAAATAAGTGCCAATTATTATTTTTTGATTCTCGTTTTTTTACAACCTCCAAAAAGTTACTAGTATACTGGCATATCCCCTATAAAAATCAGGTCAATCGAAGTTGCTTATGAGGTAAAATGTGAATTTCGACATCAAAGCGTTTTTCCGTCGGAAAGCACTTAATTAAAAATACCTTGTTTTAAAACTTAGTCTTTCTATTTTCAGTTAAGTTCAGTGAATTCCCATAAAACTATAAAATTTAAATTTGTAAGAAATTTGTATACCAACATTTCTTCAAAGAAATTTTGCTTAACATTCTCTCCAAAATTTCCGTGAGTCTTTTTGTACGAGATTTTGCTCGAACTTTTTTTTGAACATTTTGTTCAAGAGGCTCGTGTAAATGTTTGTCGGCATTTCAACATCAAAGGAAAGTTTGTCTGTGTAAATGCGCCTTAAGGTGCCATTTTATTTTATGGCTAAAATTCTATCGCATTCATAATAATTTCTATTGATCTTTTTATTTTTTTATTGTATTTTAAATTCCTATTTAAATGGACCAAAGGGTATCAATGCATTAAAAAAATAGGGGTAACTACCCCTAGAGGGTCAGACCATTTTTATGTATTAATTATCTTGCCAAGTTAAAAAAACACGCATTTTTAGGTCAGGAGATTTTATTTCGTAATTTAATGCCATAAAACATTTGTTTTTTAAATTTTAATTTAACTGTCGAAAAAAAATAAAAAAAAGCACCATCAATTTTCTTTTTAAAAGAGCTTTCCAGCAAGGTGCCACAAGTGGTATCATCCCGTTTAAAAAAATTAAGTAGGGTTAAAGAAATTTTTTTTAACTTTTATAAAGCTCACGAAAAATCTTACTAGACGTGTTTTTGCGTTTTTTTCAAAGATCTTTATTAAGAGCGCTAGCGAATTTATTCTATTTTTTTAAAGTAATACCTATAGAGGACTACGCATGATAAATTAATCACTAAAATGTGTCTTATTTTGAAAAGTGGAAGTGGGGAAAACAGCACGAAAAAAGGAAAATATAATATATTTTTTGTTCAAATAGAAATAAGCGGCGAGGAACAATCGGCAACAATAAACGAAAGTGGCTATAAAAATAAGGAAATTATTAGGCCCTCTTTACTTAAAATTCCGAAGATATAAACTCCTCAAGAACTGTTAAATAGGACACTTAAATACTTAAAGCCTCTTCCTTTCTTCGAAACAATACAACCTTATGACCACAGAATCAAATATCCCAAATACCCCAAATGCCTTTTGTAAATTCTTTTATTTCTTGTTTTACTTTGAAGGCAATTGTCCGGTAGATTTATTGCGGTATTTCTAGTTTCTTGTGCCCAATTAACTTTGATAGGATTCACGAATCTCTTGGAATTCTTGGATATGAAAGAAACAGGTGTTAAATTGTTAAAACCAGGTAATTTTAAGTCAAGGCTTTCAGTGATACTTTTTTTGTCAATGAAAATAAGTATCTCGTTATGTATTAAAGTGTTATAATTGGTGTTCTTTTACAACAATAATTGTGCTTATTTCTGTTTCTTGAAAATGAAATCGCGAACTATACAGACCGCTTCAAGCTACTGCGAACATAGGGCGGAAGAAGTCTAATTTGCCAGTGTACGTACATGCAGAGACACCGCACGCCTATCAGTGAAGCAACCAATACTCAGGCTTGCGATCACCACTTGCATGACTTTCCTTTGGTATTTAGTATGCCTCTAACCACGGTGCTGTGTGGAGTGTAGTCAATGAAACCGGAATTTGGTCAATAAATACGCAAATTTTTATAACGTAATTTTCTTATTTTTTGTCACTGATAAATAAGAGCGTTTTATTGTCAACTGCTCAGATTTATCAGTGACGACGTGTTACAATGAAAATAATAAGGAGAAACAAAATAAAAGCAAGTTCTCAAAATAAAATAATACATTCTAAAAACCAAAAAGATTCTCCCAGTCAAAAAAAAATTAAAGCAAATGTTCGAAAAGTCCTCCTTGCTCGACTACACAATATCCGAGCCTACTATAAAAACCCCTTCTAACGATTCCAAGTATGTTAGGGGTGATAATTTGAAAAGCTTCTTCAAAAACAGATAGAAGTCATTAGGAGCAAGATCGGGAGATCGAGCTGGCCATAAAATAGTTCCCCGTGTACTTATAACCCAAATAGGAAATACATTATCAAGATATTCCCTAACAAGGCCAACATTGTGAGCGGAACAACCATCTTGTTGAAACCACACCAAATCTTACACCTAACAACTGCCTAGCAGTTGGAATAATGTGCTGCTGCAGTAGATCCAAGTATCTAGGACCATTCAAATTGCAATTGCCGTTAATAAAAAATGGCCCAATTACTTGTTCCCCTATAATACCCCCCCCCCAAACATTTAGTTTTTGGGGATACTGCGTTCTTACGTCAAAATACAAATGCAAATTTTCCCTCGAGCAATATCGAACGTGTGTTGGGTTATGACGATTTGACCATTTGACCATCTGCACTTTTTCGGCAACTTCGTAGACATCCATTTTTGGTTTTAAAAATGTATTATTTCAATTAAGAACTTACCCATCTGTTTCTCGAGCAAGGCAGAAATAAAACAAAATAATAAAAACAAAATGAATTTCCAAAAGATAACACTGCAGCGTGCTTCGAATCCACCTCGGTCGTACGGCACGGAGAGTAAATTGGACTTGATTCCCCTATGTTCGCAGTAGCTTGAAGCGGTCTGTATGTGTGACTAGCTGAAGACCGTGCAGCTTCGCCTGAGGTTTTACCCGTTTTTTTTCGTGAATTTTGGTGACCTATGTCCTGCCTTATTCTTAACCCAACGTGAGGTGAGGTGAGCGAAATTCCCCGCGGAAAAAGGTGGTGAAAAAAGCTCACCTCACCTCACCATCGTTCAAGAACAAGCGTCCTGGACGCTTATTCTTGACAACTGTGCCCTTGAGTGTCAACAAACTTCTAATTTCTCACCTGCTTTGAACCATGTGAAAAGTGAGAGAGGCAAATACTCACCGAGGCCTACTCACCTCACAGGTCATCAAGAATACGGACCCCGGGCCTGTATTTTCGACACCCGTGCCCGTGAGTGTCAACAAACTTTTCACTTGCTTTGAACTATGTGAAAAGTGAGAGAGGCAAATACTCACCGCTGCCTACTCACCTCATCATAGGCCGTCAAGAATACGGGTCCAGGACTCCAAGGAATCCAGTAGTGAAACTCGTATCATAAGGTTCTTAGCGACATGGAGAACCTCGAAAAGTCAGGGAATTAAAGATGTCCTAAAAAAAACCTGGAAAAGTTGGGGAATTTTATGAAAGTCGACAAAAACCTAGAAAATGATATGAGAACTTGGAAAACATATATTGGTTTATAATAATGAAATTATAATTTTTTGCTCTTTTTTCAAAAGCGATTAGATAAAAAAGAGACAGGTATGATCGGGATTAATGAAGTTAATCTTACTTTTTGTTTTTATAAAGTGCAAATAAGTGATCAGAATAGGATTTCCTTATGCAGTCGGTACATAAGGCTTAATTTCGCATAACGTACTCCATGTCTTTTTCATGGAAATTATTTAAAAAGTTTGGATAAAGCTCAGAGATTTTTTTTTTATAGAAAATTGTCAATGTGAGTGGATTTATATAATTATTGATGGTGGAGTGCCACAGGAGTGAAAAAACAATTTAAAAAAACGACATCAAACTAAAAAATTAACTGGAAAACATTTCGGCTTTTTTGACTCGCGTGTTTTTTAATTTCATAATCCTATACCTATTATCCCAAGAAAATAGTCATAAAATGGCGATTTTTTTAAATAAAAGTGAATGAACAGTCAAATTTTGTACAGCAGGAAGAAGTTAACAGTCCATGTAAAAAAATTCCTTGTGGGTTCGCCGCTATTTTGGAATTATGAGTAGGTCGGGGTGAGTTTGGTTCCACTCCGATATTTCTGATTATTCTTTTTGCATATATATTAAAAATCTTAAATTGGAGTGTTTTGATTTTCTAATAACTTTTATGTTCCTTAACCAAATTTTATAAATTTTAGAACTTTGGTTGCAGGAACTTTGAGCTAACGTAACTATAATATAACAAGCCGAGTTTTATGAGTGCTACCTCGTCAAACGTGAAATGATATGAACGTTCCTATTTTAATACCAAAACAATACAGGGAGGTCGAAATAAAATATAAAACCTAGTTTTAGCTTTTTTTTTCATGTAATATTGGAATTTTGACGTGTTTTGTATAAAAATAGTATCATTTTTCTTTTACCTCTTTGAATGAGTGAAAATCGCTTATGGAACAAAAAATTTGTTGAATTTATGTTATTATTTAATTGGAGAAGTAATTACTCACTTATAAAAGACTTGCTTTTAAACAGATCACTTTTTAAAAATCTATGGAAATATATATGGCACAAACCTGGAATTTTTAGAAAATTGGTCAGGGAAAACCTGGAAAAGTCAGGGAATATGAAAGTCGATGAGCGCTACGAAGTCTGTATCAAAATCCGTTCAGTAGTTTTTGCGTGATGCTGGAACAAACAAACAGACACACAGAAAAGGAAACTAACCGACAACAAAATTTTTAAAAAAATATTCAATGAACAGAATAGTCGTCACTAGACCGGAAAATTGGTCTTTACAGGTCGACGCAGGAAATTTATAGGGCGAGCCGCAGGTGAATCCTGTAAACCTGTGGAGACCTGTAAAGACACTTGCCGGTCATGTACGTACGTACTTTTTTTTTAAAAACGATCAGAATAGGTATTTAAGTCACTAGACCGGTAAATTGGTCTTTACAGGTCGACGCAGGAAATTTATAGGGCGAGCCGCAGGTGAATCCTGTCAACCTGTGGGGACCTGTAAATACACTTTCAGGTCATGTACGTACGTACTTTTTTTTCAAAACGATCAGAATAAGTATTTAAGTCACTAGACCGGAAAATTGGCCTTTACAGACCGACGCAGGAATTTTATAGGGCGAGCCGCAGGTGAATCCTGTAAACCTGTGGAGACCTGTAGAGACACTTGCCGGTCATGTACGTACGTACTTTTTTTTCAAAACGATCAGAATAGGTATTTAAGTCACTAGACCGGAAAATTGGTCTTTACAGGTCGACGCAGTAAATTTATAGGGCGAGCCGCAGGTGAATCCTGTAAACCTGTGGAGACCTGTAAAGACACTTGCCGGTCATGTACGTACGTACTTTTTTTTACGATCAGAAAATACATTTTAGTACCTAACACTTTCGTCAACGCCTAGTCGCGTTACGTAATTTATAAACAGTCCCCTAATAAGAAAATGTTAGCCTTCTGCTTCTTGTTGGCTAGACAGCCATTGCCGCTAAGGCCAGTAGTTATTAAGATCAAAACTAAAGAAAAACAAGTAAACTTTAGTGGTTAGAAAGAATGTTTGTACTTTTAACTTGTCCAAAATTGTAAAAAACATTAGAAAAATTATAGTGTTGTACCTTTTAGTGATGACTGACGACCAGTTATGGCCGACCATGGCCAACTTATCAAGCAAAATATTGATAAAACAACTCATGAAATACTTCTAAGATTGTCTTTTATTTACCTACATTTATAGTATACTAACTTTGAGCATTAAAAATGTGTGGTCGATTCCTCCGAAAAATATGCCACGAATACATCTTCATTAATTTTCTTAAGGTTTTTTAATTCGCACCAGTTTTTAAACGCATCAGTCACAGACGTCTAGTTGATGTTCTGTGTCAAAGTTCCGCTGGTAGCGAGTTTTAGATTTTTCATTATTCATTCATTTCTATTATATCCTCCGGATTCAACTCATTTTAAATATCTGAGTCCATTTTTGTAAACAAAACTTTTGAAACAGATTGACAAGAGCTTTTTTTTATACCTTCATCAGAAACATGACTTTAGTTACTGTCTGCAGATAACTAAAGCATGGCTTTTTTGGTTACCGATGCAAAAAAACTTCTTTCACCAAATATTTACGAAAAAATCATTTAAAAACATCGTCAAAATATCAAACTGTCAAAGATTAAAATGTCGCAACAATGAACGTTACCGAGTAAAAAGGTACATCGCTATGGAACCATATTGTTATTTCATTTATCAGCCGCCTTGGTTTATAGTGTGAAGATGGTGTGTTGCGAGAAGTGCTCTTCGTTCGAGATTTCTAATAGTATTTTTCTGTTATTTTTTTGGATTTTTTGATGAAGGTATTAAAAAAAATAGTGTTAACAACTCGCGGCTAAACTGTGCTTTTTTTTACTCGCATTTTTATATACCTTGCTCCGCTCGTTATTTAAACCAACGCTTGTAAAAAATGCACTATTTTAGCCACTAGTTCTAAAAACTACTATTTTAGAAGTGTCAAAACTGCCAAAAAAGCAAAAGCTAAAAGCTGTTAACAAGATATCATAGCCAACTTGGCCAAAAATGGAAAAGGATCAAGGGACCGGAAAATTGAACAAAAAGATCCTTTCTTGAGATTGGAAATATTTCGAAAGAACATGCTTTGTAATGTAGAACATCGTACGGAAAGTGGCTATTTTCTGGTAAAAGTGAAATCGTGCTGCCAAAAACTTGCTCTGAAGCAAAAAATGTGCCTAAATTAATAAGTTGGTTGATTATTTTGCACCAACCACGCGATTACTGAATTTGAAACCAATGAAAGAATACATATAACTGATGAAAAAAATTCATTAAACCAATAAAATCTATACATATAACAAATCCCATTTCTTTACATGAAATATTTTTTTTTTGAATTCTTGGTGTTGGCTTCTAAGCGATATAGATCGCAAAAATCCAGTTTAAAAAAAAAAATTCTGCTTGTCTGTTTTTTCCAGCACCACGCAAAAACTACTGGTCCGATTTTGATGAGGAGTATATTGGCATTATCTCAGCGCAATATAATTAATTTAAAAAGGATTTAGATATTCGTGATGTGACCTTATTGTGTACTACTACTACTAACGTTTTTTGAAAAGACGACTGTGCAGTCAAAGAAAGTTATTATCCCCCAGTAGGTAAAAGAAAAGTGAATATTTTCGTATGAACCGGTAGAACCCCCCCCCCCCACCCAAGAAAAGACTTTGGTACGCCACTGCTTACACAGACATGAAATTGACAACCCATCAAAAATATTTCGCAAAAATAACGGTTTTTGACTAATTTTGAACACTTTTTTTAGCCTCCTTGTATAAATACGGGCTAAAGTGTAAATACCAGAAATGTTAGTTGTGCTCTACCAAATAACATACCTGAAACTCATTTTTCTCCATTTCATAGTTTTCGTGAAAACAAGGATTGAGTGAGGTACAAAATAGTAAATTTTTGAACTTTAACCTTAATTTCTGGCTTACACTTGGGAGGGGTGACAATAATAAAAAATATTTGTCTAACCCTCACCTATAACATATAAAAATTTTAAAAAATTTAACGGGAATTTAGAAAATTTTTGAAAACTTGAAAAATTTTTAAAAATTTTAATTTTTACGTCAATCAGGGACTAAGCTTCATTATTATCGTAGGAGCGTAAATGGTCCATTACAGTCGTTTTAGAACGCTAGTTAAACTAGTATTATGGGTTGACCCTAAGCAAAGATAATTATATCTGCCTCCGTAGAGAAGTTTAATTTTTCTTCAAATTCAAGGTACATCTACCGATTCTGTAATTTCACTTAAAATAAAGTGAAAGTTACTCACCATAGTGTATGTTAACTCAGAATTGTGTGAAAAGTTTATGACATTGACAAGTTCGTTTCAATGGTGTTCACAAAAATTGAGTTTAAATGTCAAAAAATTTCACTCAATATCTCGTAAACTCGTTTTGACAAAAAAATCTTGTTAAAACAAGTCTACGAAAAATTGAGTAAAATGTTTTGACAATTGAAGTGAATTTGTGTGAAACACCATTGACACAATGTTTTTGAACTTGTCAATGTCATAAGCTTTTCACACAATCCTGAGTTACCTTACACCCGGGCACGCACGAGAAAGTCGTAGGTGGGAACCGGGTGTTACACTATTTTGAGTGACTTTCACTAAATTTTCAGTGAGATATTTTTTTACTCAAAGGCCTTTGAGTTTAGGAATAAATGAGGCAACAGAGTTTGTAATAGGTACTTTTACTTATTTAGTGAATAATATATTCTACGGTTTACAATACAATAATCTAACTTACAACAATGTAATATACTTAAATGAGTTTAAAGCTTCAAAAAAAACCAATCTAAATTTTATGGACTAAAATAATTTTAAACAAAAATGTGTAGGTTGCACACATACATAATATATACCTAAAAGATAAAGAAATTTGAAAAGGTAAATTTAACATTTCTAGTGAAATTTTTTCGTTACCAATTAGCTTGGTCAGGGAACAGTTAAAGAAAGTTTAAAAAGTAGGTAGTAATTTAAAACCAAAACCCTGGTGACATATTACGAGTATTTTTGAGGTATTAATCAAAAAGTTCGTTATGTTAATAGGGTATTAAGCGAGTTCAAATTACACCCGTGTTAAGCACTTTTGTTGCCATGCCATCGTAACATGAAAAGAACAGAAGAAAGCCAACAATGTGTTTCTTTTCATGGTAGTGCTGATCTTCCATATAAGAGCCTCGGTTTCATAGAATAAATCTTGTAAAGATCTTCCGCTAAACGCATTGGCGTACGCCAATAAAAATTAACATGGTCAAAAATATGAGATTTGGATTAGACTCTTAAAATATTTTTGAGTTTAAACTCATTTATTAATTTTTTTTTCATTAAAATCGATATACTTTTACTTTTGGCACTATTGCGAGTAAGTATTTTTATTATTCAACAAATTTTTACTGACACTGACAATTCCACTGTAGGCTCTGAGCTAAAATAATCTTTTGATATATTGGTTATTAATTACGTTTATCGAATGTTTTGGGCTAAAATAACCTAAAAAGACACTTTTATCCTAAAATATTATTTATCTTGATTTTCTTCCTTCTTAAAACCCAAAGTTAAATCAAAAGGTAACTGAGATGAGAAGGTTTGTATCTCATACACTAAACTATATCAACGAATAAAATTAATTATGGCTTCGGCATTAGTTAAAGTGGTTGTTCCTGATGATGTTGACCTTTGGTTTTGTCTATAACATTATCATTTTGCAAAACCGCAAACAATCCGTGAATTTCTGATTGCAAAGCATCGTCGTTTGCATGGTTTTTTACTGAGTACATAGTTTAATAGTGATTAAATCAAGAAATATACAACCATTATCCTTGAAACTGCATCAATATCAGAGGAGAAGTCTTCGATTTAAATTAAAAAAACATTTCCAAATGGGGACTGTTCCATCGCAGGTATTTTCTCGTTAAGAGTCATGCCCTCTTTACCTCGATTTGCACCTTATCTATCTGCCTTTAAAGTATCGTACTAACTAACAGCTAAACATTGTCTAAGATTTTTAAACCATGTTATTGGTAGACCTAGACTTCTTCTGTCTTCAACTTTTTTCTTTCTTTATTAATTTTCAGAGTTTTGTTTTATATAAGCTTCAAAACTTCCGTGTATATAGTTCGTCTTACCCTACCGCTTGTCTATTTTAAACCAAAGATAATAGACACTTAAAGTAAATATTTCAACGCATCAGTATCCGTATACCTAACGCGTTCGAAATAAAGCCAAAATACACATATTTTTGTCTTGTTTATGCGATGTTTCGAACGATGTCCGTTTTTTTGGAGGGTACGATGACTGAACTGCTGATTGAAATCGTTGCGTACGTTCGTGGGTCCGTTACGATACGTATGTCCTTCCGTACGCAACGAGATTCTGTCATCATATCCGTCAAAGAAGCAGGCATCGTTCGAAACATGGCATGAGCAAGTCAAAAATGTAGCGTATTTTGACTTTGTTTCGAACGCTTTACGTCTATCGATACCGATGCGTTGAAATATTTACTTTAAGTTTCTAATGCCTGTTGTAGTAATTTGTCTAAATGTTTGTGGTGCGATTTTGTTTTCTTTGTTGTCACCAAGGAGTTTCACTTGTATTTTATTAAGTGATCCGTCCACTTCCTTTATTCGTTTGTGTAAATTAAAAGTGTCATGTTTAGCATCCACAACTTCTGTTTCTTGTTTTGTAATATCTTGTTATTTATTTAAAGAAGGTATCTGACACGACAAAATCTCTTTGCTGACAGAATTGGAAAAAGCAATATCCACGTGAATTTTGTATACCAAGACTGTACCTTCAAACAATGTCTTCTCTTGGTGTTGTCGAAACTCTCCCAAGTAGTATTATTGTTAAGAACTTGGGTATTATATCTCTAACATAGAATAAAAAACAGAACGGACGTAAATTTTCTCTCCAAAATAGGTAACAGTAGTTAGTTGTCCATTCCTGTTTGAAAGAATAATGGCTACTTACCTAATTTAATTTGACAACACATAATAATTAAATGGTTTTAAAAGGAACTCATTCACAAAATTCAATTCAAAAAACAAATTTTTTTAATAAACTATTTTTCCTTAAAAAATACAGACGCCCTTAGACATTTTTAAAAAAATAAATCAATATTTAAAAAATCACAAATACGTTTTTTTGTTACTTTAAAAGACTTTTAGATAAATGCTAACAGTGACAAATTAAAAGATCATATTGAATCAACAATATTTTTCTTTTTAGTAAACTAGAGTTTCGAAATTCCATTGTCTTTATTTTTTACTTTTTTACAACGTTTCGATTGATTCTGTATCAGCAATCGTCATCAGGTGAATACTAGCAAAAACTAAGACATCCTAATCTTATATACTAGCATGTGTTCGGTGAACCATGAATACACTTGGTTGGCTCCGCCCTTTCACAGTTGAAATCTGTTACCTCAGAAAAGTATGGGTTTCCAAATAACCTTGATGGCGACGCTCTGTTGAGAAAATACATTCTGGTTCCTCTGTATGAATGCTGTTTCTTTGAACTTCCGCTTGAATAGATTTTTCTTCCCTGGCGTCGATCTTTGCCTCTTTCCATTCCATATGATGGTGATTTTCCCACTTGAGCTATTTTTAATGCAGTTTTGGGTTTGTGTTCTGTAAGGCAAATTTCCATGGGTCGGGTGGTTTCTCCGACGTACACTTCTCTCCACATAAAACTGGTACAGCAGAAGGTAGCTGCAAATACGATATTTTATATTTTTCTATGTGCAACACTGACTTTTTGACTTTGTCATTTTAGGTTATAATTTTGGCATATATAAACTTTTTATAAGGAGACTGCTTGTTTATTTTTCACTAATTCAAAATATAAGGCCACTAAAAATAAACACCACATTTCAAAGAAGCAAAAGTGTTTTATTAACTAAACAAAAGCTACACAGTAATTGGTCTATTGGACTAGCTGATTATGAAAGAAGCAATTCTACGATAGTAACCATAATAAATCGATTTCAAGAAGAAGGAACTGTCCTCGAAAGAAAGGCACCGGTTTGACGAAAGTTACTAGCCCAAAACAAATAATGGAATGATATTTTCAAGTCTTCTGGGCATTGAATTGGCTAAATTTTCAAATAAGTTTGGATTTTTAGCAACAACTTCCCTATATATCCTTACGATGATTAGATATTCTGAAATCCTGAGAATGATATTAAAATTTGATAATTTCTTTGCGATAAGTCCCCAAACTTTCTCTATAGAATTCGCATCAGGTGTTTTTGCGGGCCAAGGCAAAACTTCGATATTATTTTCCTGGAACCATCGCTGCGCAATACTGGCCAAATGAACTGGACAGTTATCTTGTTGGAATACAAAATGAACTGAATAAGGAACTCTCACCTCTAGAAGCATTACATTTTCCAGCATATTAACGTAAAATTCGACTATAAACCGACCATTAATTCTAAACAGAGCGCCATGTCCTCTAGCCGATATCCAGCTCCAAATATTTACCGAAAATCTTCCCGCCCAGTCTTTGTTTCGAGCAATATATCGTTCTTCGTATCGGGTTCTTGGCGGTCGATAAACCAGAATTTGTTTCTTATCGCTGTTGGACTTAAAGATCTTCTCATCTGTGAAAACCACCTGCTGCCAAAATTTTTCGTCCCTCCCAGAATAATTCAACGCAAAAATTAATCGAGACTGCTTCTTTTCCTCACTCAGTTCCTCAATGTTGTTATGGATCCTGGAAAATTGGATTAAATTTTTACTTTTTTCGTTTTGGCAAACGGATGATTTCCCATGCAGAAAATTGATTGCTTCTTGGTATTTCTCTGGACTAGTAACTTTCGTCAAACTGACTGATCCTCTTGATCGTAGACTTGCTTCTTCCATAATGAACAGCATCTAGTTTTGCTAAGATTTAAGCTTTATCAAATTCGGAAAGATGCGGCGGCATTTTTTTTAATTTGGATAACACTGACATGCAAAACATGATGTTGTCAGGAGTCTGTGACATTGTCACTTATAGGAAGACAATGCCGTACTATAAAAATTTTAAAAATTAAACAGTGTGCTAACTTCTGCTGTACCAGTTTTATGTGGAGACAAGTGTAGATATCCTCACACTCGAATGGTACTTGGATGGATGGATAGACGCAGTTCTTGGTGTCGCGGCGATATGGTTTAGTTTTTGTTAACTGACTTCTTATTGTTGTGGTCGTTTTGAAGACAGTCCGAAGATGGTTGCCTATTCTTTTTATCTTTTCTGAGATTCCTTTGATGTATGGAATTATAAGTTCCCTTGAGTATTTACGTCTGTCGTCTTTTGTGTTGGTGTGGTCTGAAGACTTTTATTGATCGTGTAGTTGGAGAAACCGTTTCTTCGCAGATCGGATCGAATTTTTGCCTTTTCTTTATTTAAAGCTTCTTCTGTATTGCAGATGTAGGTGGCTCGATTTATACTTAAGAGATTTTGCAATTTCCAGTGTGGTTGATGTGTAGTGGTTTGATTTGAAGTTTGGATATTGTCCAGAATGAGTAGGTTTGCGATATACAGAAGTGGTTATGGTTGAATTCTTTTTGGTGACTAGAACGTCGAGAAAAGGGAGTTGACAATTTTCTTCTTTTTCCTGAGCTAATGTGATGCACAGTTTCTTATGCTGTTGACATGATTGAAGAATTGTTCTATGTTGTCTTAGCCATAGTTTGGGTCTCTGCAATCATATTCGCAGAGCTTCTTC
The DNA here is from genome assembly GCA_963921995.1 of Oxystoma pomonae. Taxonomy (NCBI): domain Eukaryota; kingdom Metazoa; phylum Arthropoda; class Insecta; order Coleoptera; family Brentidae; genus Oxystoma; species Oxystoma pomonae. The sequence goes on along the minus strand of OY998166.1, from coordinate 82,266,168 downwards.
ATCAAACGATTCCATAAAGATGTTGGCCACTACCGGCGAAAGTGGAGATACCATGTTTAGACCATCTTCTTGTGGAAAATATCTGTCCTTTTCCTGGAAGTAAGAATTCTGCAGGCAGCTTTATTTTTCTTTTGTTTTCGAATTTTCAAAATTACTGAAAATTGATGTGATAGAAACATATGGCGGCCGATCGATGTTTAACCTGTTAAGAAGGATTTGACATATTTCTTACATCAAAAGCTAACTAACTCCATTATACAAAATTTAGGTCTAAAATAGGTAATTTGTGACTACCGCGGATATCCAAAAAGCGTTGAGCTATAAAGGAAAACTGATTGGTAAAAAAGAGCTACATTAAAGCTTTAAATTAGTCTCTAAATCTAAGTAGAAAACGGTACAAATTTTATTGCCAAAGTTGCCTGATTTCGAAGGATTGTTTAAAGGTAAGAAAAAGTAACACCTTACCTAATTAAGTTAGGATACCTTTAGTATTAGTTTACTGAGCCGAAAATGCTGCTTAGGATTGGTTCCAGTGCCTCTTATAAGCACTCCTATAAGCAGTTGAACTTTTTAGCACTATAATGCATAACTTTACAAAAATGTTAAGCGTGTTCTCGATTTTCGAAGCCGTCGATGCAAACAATTGGGTAAAAAAAATTGCTTCGTTTAAGCCAGGCAATATAACAAAAAGTTGGCTATAAAAATAGGAATTTATTCGTTTGGTGCACTTTAGTGGTATAAAATGGATTGGCAAAAACTTTTGCCCCACTTTTTCAGCCTTTTAAACAATTTTTGAATACACGCTCGCTCATAATGGCTTTATTTTGTCACGAAAACTAATTTAGAAGCTATTAATTGCACGCGACGAAAATTAAAATTCCACACAACTTGGTATTATACTGGTTTTTTTAAAAGGTAAATTGTTGGTTGACATGATTTTCCTTTTAATTATTATAATAAAGTTTTTGATTTAATGGTTCTTAGGAAAATTTCATGGAATTTTTAGTAAATAAAATAGATCTCGACGGACTCGTTTTAGATTCCTAATACGCAGGGTGTTATGTCCATCGTGTCATACAACTGACGCATCGCGTCGTCAAGAAAATCGAATGGTGAAATCTTACAACCACAAAGTATCCCGAAATGGATGGATGTATCTCATCAGAGGCCGCATTTTCGAACCTACACGAACCTCTTCGCATAATCTGAAAAACAATGTAGTTGTAGGTACCTAAGTTTTGTGATAAAAGTGACTTTCTATCCCTGGACGAATTCCAGCTCTCGCTGCGCTCGTGCTATAAACTTTTGGCCTCATGACCTATGGCCTAGACGGAGGAGGTATGTGACTTGGTGACTTGTTTGAAAAATCTAGACAGGCATGGAAACAAAAACAATGAAAATAGTTTATTCATATGTCGTATTTTACGTGGTTACCATGGAAACAAAAACAGATGCCATGTTAATAAAGAAAATTGTCTTTTTTGTCACTTTTCTTGTGAAAATGACATTTCGGGCAAGGTATATGTGGTACGTGTGCAATAAAGGAGTAAGAGTAAATCACACTATTTTATTTTGGGTAAATGCCGTGTCCTTAGATTGGCTGTTCTCCCAATGGTCCAAAAGTTTCCATACAAAAAAATAATTTTGAGAAATTTTTTACTTTTACTAATTTCGTGCCTCTCTGACAATTTTGCACGTTTTCTATCAGATCTATGTACAAATTACTGGAAAATATAAGATTGCAGCAGGCACTTTTAGCATAAAATACTATTTTATTACAAAGTCAATCAAAAAAGGGCTTTTTAAAATGTCCTAGTAAATATACGTACCTAACTTAAAACATGCACTTTTCCGTAATATTTTCCAAAATATTTTAAAGCTACTACAAATAAACGCAGAAACCATGAAAATTCAGTAGTTTTAGGTGCCTAAGGTACTATTAAAAAATCACCCGTAACTTCGAAACCAGTCCTAGGATAGATTTGTACCCATGAGAACTTTTACTCAACAGGTCGAATTCTACAACATACCAAAATTTGATTAAATACCGCGTTCAATCAAAATCCCATAAAAAGTGTGCGGGGTTCCTTAATTGCACCAATTGACAATGACAATGACGTCCATTTAATTTCCGTGTATAAAGGTCAGCCGCCATATTGGAACTGGTCCGGAGAATGAATGAACAGAACTTTTAAGGCAAAATATATAATATGCTGAATTAGGCAGCTTGAAATAGCTAAGTGAGAAAAATTTTTGCGCACTATTGGGGCACACTAAAATTTTGCTCATTGTTAACAATGCGCAACATCGTATTTTTCCCACGTAAGATTAGGTGGTAGAGCTGAATCACGGTGTGGGTGAATAAATTTTAGGTCGCATAAATCTAAGTCCAAAAACTTAATTATAGTACAATAATAAAAATTAGCTAATTTTCAATTGCTTTTTTTGACAAAAAGATATTTGATACAGACGGCAGGAATTGGATTTAATAACCGTGGGTACAATTAATATCTGATAATGTATACTAAAAAAACACTCATTAAGATATTTATCGTAATTAACTGACCTAAAACTAAGCCTACGTTATATGCTACAACGAAAACTTTGCACATTTTAACCTCGAATTTTGTTTGTTTTCAATTATATTGGCGTAGGCAAAAAAAATATTTAAAATCTGATTTATCAAAATAAATTTTAATTTATATTAACAATAGAAATAGCATGGGTGTCTATTTAAACACAAAACTTTTTTAAGGAAGTTAAGTAAAAACTGAAGACGGACAGAAAGTAAAAATGTTAACACAAAAAATATACCTATCAAAAAATAGACAAATTCAAAATTGTTACATTTTAATAGCCACACTTTGTGATGGTTTATTAAGGCGCAATTACACAGACGAACATGCTCAAATAAAAGCTCGTGCAAAAGATCTAAAATTTTTTGCGCGAACATTTTTGTGAACATTTTGTTCGGGTAAATTTTTGAGCAAATTTTAGCTATCTGTTTTGGAAACATATTTTTAAAGATCAGAATAAATATAATTTTACATCAGTGACCAGTGATCTCAATTCTTTAAAAAAATGGAACACCACCTTATATTTTAAAATTTTGTGAAAAAAAGCCGACGGCAAGCGAAACATTATTATTGACTATCAGTTTTGTCACATGCAATGTTAATAGTTTACCATGGAGGTAATAGCATTTCATTCTTTTCTCTCACTTTTTTGGTTTTCTTTCCTTACAAAAAGACAATGGAAATGTCTTCGAAGTAATTACTTTTTAAACTGCAGGTGGATATGTTTAGAGGACTGTTCTGGAGAGCAGTTATTTTTTCAGGACCATGGGAGGGGAGGCAGGTTTAAACAGTCGGAACGCAGACCTGTCAAACGCTGCGTAAACTCATTTAACTCTGCTCTTAATTAATTTTTTATTATTTTTTAACAATATTATATAATTTTGTTGGTAGTTATTTCATTAAAAATCCGGAAAAATAGGCATTTGGTCAGGTTCGGTATATTTATTAGTTTCGTTTAGGTGCTATAAAATGTTTCTTGATGGCGTTTACTTTTAGCAATTTTGGTAAAAATGTATAAAGGCGCAATTACACAGACGAACATGCTCAAATAAAAGCTCGTGCAAAAGATCTGAAATTTTTTGCGCGAACATTTTTGTGAGCTTTTCTTTGAACATTTTGTTCGGGTAAATTTTTGAGCAAGTTATTGCTATCTGTTTTGGAAACATATTTTTAAAGATGAGAATAAATATAATTTTACATCAGTGATCAGTGATCTCAATTCTTTAAAAAAATGGAACACCAACTTTTATTTTAAACTTTTGTGAAAAAAAGGCGACGGCAAGCGAAACATTATTATTGACTATCAGTTTTGTCATATGCAATGTTAAAATAGTTAATGATGGAGGTAATAACATTTAATTCTTTTCTCTAACTTTTTTGGTTTTCTTTCATTACAAAAAGAAAACGGAAATGTCTTCGAAGTAATTACTTTTTAAAATGCAGGTGGATATTTTTAGAGAACTGTTCTGGAGAGTAGTTAGTTGTTCCCTGGGGGGGGGATAGGGAGGTTTAGACAGTCGGAACGCAGCGCTGTCAAACACTGCTGTAATTTTGTGTGTCAATGTTCATTTGACCAAAACCCCCTCTCACTACTCTACGGTTTTTATCTTCTCCTAACCCAGCAACAGCAATAAATAAGTGCCAATTTTTATTTTTTTTTTGATTCTCGTTTTTTTTACAACCCCAAAAAAGTTACAAGTATACTGGCATATCACCTATAAAAATCAGATCAATCGAAGTTGCTTATGAGGTAAAACGTGACTTTCGACGTCAAATCGTTTTTCCGTCGGAAAGCACTTAATTAAAAATACCTTGTTTTAAAACTTATTCTTTCTATTTTCAGTTAAGTTCAATGAATTCCCATAAAACTATAAAATTTAAATTTGTATGAAATTTTTATTACCAACATTTGTTCAAACAAATTTTGCTCAACATTCTCTCCAAAATTTACGTGTGTTTTTTTGTACGCGATTTTGCTCGAACATTTCTTTGAACATTTTGCTCAAGAGGCTCGTGTAAATGTTTGTCGGCATTTCAACATCAAAGGAAAGTTTGTCTGTGTAAATGCGCCTTTAGAAACTCTCTTTAGAAAGCTCTCCCTTTCAATTAAAATGACTTTGTTAAATTCTTAAAACCACTTGTTATTTAAGCGGTAATAGTGGATAGTAAATTCCTCAGGCCAGATGCTTTGTAGGCAAATAAACCTCAGCTTTGAGCTCTATAATTAAAGCTCTAAAGTACGAAACTAGGTTGAGGTTTATCTTATCAATACGAAAGCTTCCTACCATAAGCTGGATTGATAGTAAACATTCTTTATTAAAAAAAACTTTTAAAGAACAAGCTTTTATTAAATGCACTCAAAAGTAGAAAATAATTTTTTTTATACCTTCATCAAAAACATGATTTTTGTAACTGCCTGCAGATAACTAGAGCATGGCTTTTTTGGTTACCGAACCGAACTTTTTTTTTAATCACGGGTGCAAAAAAAGATTTCGGTCCGTCTTTTACCCAAAATTAAAGAGAAATAGCGGAAAATGGTAATATTGAGAAAATCTAATTATTCTTGTCTAAAAATTAAGCTATTTCCACCAGTTTTCACCAAGTATTTACGAAAAAATAATTTAAAAACATCGTCAAAATATCAAACTGTCAAAGACTAAAATGTCGCAACAATGAACGTCACCGAGTAAAATAGCACATCGCTATGGAAACAATTGTTATTTTATTTAAAAGCCGCCTTGATTTATAGTGTAAAGATGGTGTGTTGCGAGAAGTGCTCGTTCGAGATTTTTAAAAGTATTTTTCTGTTTTTCTTGGATTTCTTGATAAAGGTATTAAAAAAATAGTGTTAACAACTCGCGGCTAAACTGTGCCTTTTTTACTCGCATTTTTAACCTCGCTGCGCTCGGTATTTAAACCAACGCTTGTAAAAAAAGCACTATTTTAGCCACTAGTTGTTAAAACTACTATGTTATCTTTCTTATACTATAATAAAAGCGATGGGCGCAAATTAAAAATTTTAAATTTAGGTTTCGTTTATCGGTCACATCGACGATTCACCTAAGAAACAATTGTATTACTCTATAACCTAAGCACATTTTCAAAGGCTTGGCAAGCACGGCAATCTCACCCGTTCTCAGCTTCTTTAGATGAAAGCATTATGTTTATCATTCGAATAGAAAAAGAATTTAGTTCTTCTTTTGTAGTTCCCTCTTTGTCACCGTGCTGTTAAAATTTTTAATTTGCATCCATCGCTTTTATTATGGTATAAGAAAGATAAAAAATGATTTTCTACGTTTGAGTGCATTTAATAAAGGCTTGTTCTTTAAATGTTTTTTTTTTAATAAAAATGTATTTTTTAATTTTTAGATTTGTACCCTAAACCGTCCATTTTGAATCCGCCAAATTGAAATCTTTAAATCTAATCAAAAATTCATATCCCCTTCCCGAAAAACCCCTGTATGTCAATTTTCATTTAAATCGAACAAACTAAATTTTTTTCCCCTCCACTTCCCTCGTTAGAGGGTTAGGGGAGGTGAGTACCTGAGAATACCATATTATTGTATTTTCACGGAACTATAAACGCATACCAAATTTGAACACAATCGGATGTGTATAAGTCAGTTAAAATTGGTTAAAAAAACATGATCGAGAATCGTCCATCTTGAATCCGCCATATTGAATTTTCAAAATCTGATCAAAAATTCGTATTCCTTGTTCCCAAAAGCCCCCGTATAACAATTTTGGTTGAAATCGGACAAACTTAGGTGTTTTCCCCCCTCCACTTGTAGGCAATAATGACATATTATGGTATTTTCACTGGAACTATAAATGTAGGCCAAATTCGAAAGCAATCGGATGTGTATAAGTTAGAATTGGTTAGCAAAAGATGACCAAAAATCGTCCATTTTGAATCCGCCATATTGAATTTTCAAAATATGATTAAAAATTCGTTATCTCCATCCCCAAGTGCCCCAATGCATAAAATTCACCCCCCTCCACACCCTTTGAGTAGGGGGGAGCTGTCAATTTCATCGCAGCTATATAAGCATGCCAAATTTGAAGCCGATCGGATGTCGGGAAGTTGGTCAAAATTAAGTTGCATGATTCCACCTGAACAAACATATTTACATAGATACATTGCATTGCAAGTTGAATAAAAGGTTGTAAAGATAACTATATTGGAGTTCCTTTGACTCGAATAAAAATTTAGTTTATTTATTTGATATACGGCAAGAAATATTTCTTTCAATAAAACTTCAATATTATTGTTGCTTATTCTTTCTTGCTATCACAACATCTGTTCTACCTTCTACCAAACGAATATTTATATATATTAATGGTAACCTTTTGCTGGAGGTTCCATGGTAAACCAAATCTGTTAAAATTCAGTAAAAATTTGTTCTTGTGTTTTTGTCAATCAAAGTTGCCTATCAAAGTTTAATTTTACATTGTGTTACTGAAAACTTTTGTTACAACACTTTTTCTTCACTACTTTTTTGGGGTTTAAACTTGGAGTTACGCAGTTGCGAACCCCCCTTCCTCTACCCACCCCTTGTCACTCTTTGTAACTCTTAAACTACCCCCTCTCTTGCCGCGTGACGTTATTTATGGACAGCCCCTAGGGGAGTTTAAGCGTCTGCCCCGGGCGTGCCACCATTTCTTAGCTTGCTCACAAAATTTCGTAAGTGTAATCATGAGAGGAGCTTTGGTCAAAAAGTCCGTATTTTGGGGGAACGAACCACCACCGATCGCTGGCGGTAGCAGTCGGGCAGTTTTGGAAGTCTTGAATAACTAACTAGAGTAAAATTTTTGTATGCGATATGGGCGGACTCTGGGCCACCGGTTGATTATTTGATTTTGATGCTTTAGTTCCTTATTAAGATTACACTAAAACACTATTTTGTATCAAATGTATTTTTCCTACGACCACATATGAAAATGATGGATTTCACACGATTTGCATCCTTAAAAAACGTTAAATTTTCACCCGTGTGCAGACATTTTTCCACACATGTGTGGAAAAGTGTCGCAGGTTCAACTGTCACCATACTTTTTCGCACATGTGTTGCAAAGTACTTTTTCTACTATCGTGCGGAAAATTCACTTATTGCGGAAAAGTTAACTTTATGGTACTTTTCCGCACTCAACCAAAAATAAAAAATAAATATATTGCTAGATTTTGAAAAATTTATTTTGTGTGTTAGGTAAACATTTTAGTCACGATAAATAAAGAGTAACATTTTTAAAGTTCCTTTGGGTTAAATGAATACTTAAGCCAAGCGAGTAGAAAAGATATTGTACCTAACTCGCGCGTAAAATGACTTTTCCGCACTTAATTGCTGGCCGAACTCCGCAATCGTGTGCGGAAAAGTGTCACTTTCGGCAACAGTTAGGTAAACTACTATTTCCACACATGTGCGGAAATGCTGGTTCATTTGATTTGTGTAAAATTAAAGAACAATTTTTACAAAAATTAGTGCAATTTATTAGTGTTCGTAGGAAAAATAGCGTACACAACACTCGATAGAAAGTAACTTCTCTTGTTATGTAATGTACTATTTAGTGGAACGGTGCTTCTAGCGGCGGAATAAAAAAAGAATTTGGGCCCCCAACTGGAGGCCCAGAGAACTCACCAACTACCACCACTTGTGGCACCATTTTGGAAAACTTGTTAAAAAATAAATTTGACAAACTAGTTTTTTTTTACTTCCGCAAACCAATGTGTCAAAAATTTTAAAATAACCTACTTTTTGGTCAACTGTTTTAGCTTCAAAATAAGCTACTGGAATTTCTCCAAAATTCTAATTTTAGAAAATAAACAAATTTTAAAAAAAGGTTTTCAAAATTTTTTGACATATAAGTTGACAGATGTCAAAAGGAAATGTGTAGTCCCATTTGTTTTTTAACAAGCTTTCCGAAAAGGTGGTATCTTCTCATAAAAACAAAGTTGGTAGGCCCTGGGCCTTCAGTGAGAGCCCTCAAATGAGACGGCCAAAAATGTCCTTGTGTGGTACTTTCTTTATTCCACTTAGTAAATAGAGAAATATGTAGCTTATTTTATGGCAACAAAATGTTTTTTTTTAAAATATTTTTGACACATTGGGTGACAGATGTCAGAAAAAAATGGTTCGTTAAATTTATTTTTAACAGGATTTCCAAAAAGGTGCCACAAGTGGTACTTTCTCATTTAAAAATACTTGGTGGGCCAAATTCTTATCATTCATCAAATCATTACCTTTTTTTAAAACCTCATCCCTAACTAGCACCATTCCGTCTACAGAATCTAGTCATTTTTAACATTTTGTTAAAGCAACATCGTAGAAAATCTAAAAATCCCTGGACCTATATGTATACCCTCGGGAGCCTATATAAACCCGTGCGAGTCTATATAAAATAATAGTTTATTATGTATCTAGGTCTTAAAGACAGCGTTTAACGCCTGCGGCGTGAAAATAAAGACCCGAGCCGATGAGCGAGGGTTTTTACGCGCTGAGGTCGTTAAACGCAATTTATGAACGAGATACATACAATGTTTTATGCACAACCGTGTATTTTAGGAGAAAAAAGACTTCATGAAGTATTCCACAAAAAAAATTGTTGGTCTAAAGCTCTCTAATATTTTGACACAAAACGAATCACTGTCAGTAAGTGAGCGGCCAGTCTATTCATGTCATTTTTTTAATCAATCAATCTGACAACAACATTGAATAATGCTTCTAGCAACACGTAGCAACCAAATAAACTGAGCGTCACTTGAGAAGTTTCTTCTAAATTGTTCTCGCGAATCCTGGATGCTCCCGAGGGGGCAAAGAAGGACTTTTTGCCCGCGAAATCCAGAAAACTTTACGAAAAGGTATATAAGGACTATTTTTAGTAGTGTTCATAGAAGAATATTGCTAAAAGTGGATGCCTATTGCTATCGCCAGTACTTTTCACACCGCCAGCGCCGGTCCATCCATAACCTAAAATTTCTAACCTTGTAGTGATTTTCCCTGATAAATTCTCGCAAAAGAATTATATCGTCAGTGTAGCTGAACCTCAACCTTGTAGGTTTAGGTTAAATTTTAAATATCCACAAGACTGTTTTTGTTTATAAACAAAAAACTAAAAAGGCAAAGAATATTAAAAAGTCGTATCGAAAAACCAACCAACCATCACTATTATTCGTGCTAATTGAGGTTATGTTTAAAGATAAGTGACGTACGGTAACTGTAACGAATTAAAGGAACACCGTATTTTATTACGGTTTCCTTAATAAAAATGCAGGTCACGCGCATACTCAGATGTCAAATGTCAATTTTCCTTAATAAGGGAACGCGAAAATTTACGCCCAATAAGTCCCTAATGACCATCTCCATCCCCTTATGAATTTTTGAAACTGCAGCAACTGCATCTTTAATTTTAAGTTGGATTGATTTGTACCCATAATTATGTAATTTGTTTATTGTTGTCCTTGAAATAAAAATTGAAAAAATAAAACCTACAAAAGCTTGCTTTTCATTGCTGTTACATCTATGAAAAAACTGGAAAAAAACATAACTAGCTAAACAAGCTCTTTATTTTGAACGAACAAAATGCAAGCCAAATAGAAAAAGCAATTTCAGCAAAAATCACTTTAATGCCCTCGGGCTTAAAGTGAGCTCTAGGGCATTAAAGTGCCACTTATCGCTCTAAAACGAGGGCGGTAAAAGGTATTTTAACGCCCGGTTTTGCGTAAAATTATTTACTTTCTATACCGTGTAGAATGAGAGGCGAAAGACAAGCCGGTATGTGTGCACCGTGTTCGAGTTCGACTGGTTTTGATCAATATAACTTGAGTAGGTGGAGAGCATTCGAATTGTTTGGCACGGAAAACTGGTTATTCTTTACACGCTACCCACGCTGGGTCATGTCTTTTGCCTCAATCATTCTACAAGCTATAGCAAGAGCCAGAAGTACTCGTATGCGAATAGTTTCCATATAACTATGAGATACTTTAACGGCCCTGCCCTTGCATTTTCCAAAAAAAAGCCGTAGCGATAATAACTCTCCTAATCAAGTAGTCTGGGAACAATGCAGAACCAAAAACTCTTCTAGGCACGAGCAGACTGTGTCAGGCATGCGCAGTAGATTTTTCGCCTTTAGTCTTACCCAAGGGCCAACCCTGATTTTTACATTAATTTGTTCGTTTTTCAAAGTTCTTATTGTTACACATTTTGCAACCCTTGGGCCATGAATGAATGAATAAATGTAGAAATGCGGCCGGGACACCTTGCTGGGCCAGTTGCACGCCCACTATCCATGGTTTAGCCTTGGAAACCTGCCTCTTTCGCAAAAGAACAGATTTTTCTGAGCTGCAACCTTCTTACATCGCCTAAAGCCAGCAGATAGTTCCCAAGGTGCGACTCTCTTGACCTGGCCAGAGCCGGACACTCCAGCAGGACATGCAAGGACGATTCTTCGTCCTTCATGCACCATCGACACTCTAAATCTTCGGCAATTCCCAGAGTCTCTATGTGCTTGTTAAGGTGACAGTGTAGTGTAGGATTTTGTTTTTTTAGCACTCACCTCACCACGTAGGAGTTTGGCCTATCTCATGTCCTGTGTGCTATTCCAGAGCTCCTCAAAGCGCCTGTCTAAGTCACTTTTCAGGGCCGTTATGACTATGTTGTGCCTTGCCATATTTGTCAAGACACGTTTGCACTCTATTACAAGGGCAAAGTTAACACTGTCCGACCTGATAGCAGACAGTGCAGCACCACTATCTGAGCAAATGTAAATAGCCTTGCCTGAAGCGGACCCTTGGGCCATTAAGGCTCATTTAGAATAGCATGCAGCAGCTTACGCTGACAGGTATCAAATTTTTTATTTGTTAATTTATGGTATATTTATACATGAACGGTGCAAATTTTTAAGGGGACGAGCTCGGATTTTAAAGATGCCTTGTAAATAAGACTTCTTTCGGTCGGTGATGGGTTGTACACTTAAAATACCCAAATAAAAAATTTGACACCTATCAGCATAAGCTAACAGGTGTCAAGTTTTGTGCTATTCTAAATGACCTTTTATAGTATCTCCTAGTTATGTGATATTTTCGTATGGTTTCCAAAATCAGGCCCCTGAACGCAGCCCTGATGTTTTTTGGCAATACAAAGTACAATAATCAATTGATTTATCAGTACATTGTTGGAATTTCAACCCGACTATCCCTGGAATTAATAATATCGCTTAAATTGCGGGAATTAAAACCGGACGTTTCAGGAAGACTGGAGCGTGGAAGATTATACGAGATTGCAATAAAATATGGATAACATTTTTCGGTTCTATGAAATATGGAAAACAGATTATCTGAAATATAGATTATGACGTCGGCGTCAGCTTGGCATAAAACTAAATTTTGCATATTACATAAATTATTTATTTTTTTCAATAACTTTTTACATGGGGTATTTGCATTTTTTTTTGTTTTTAACGGATTTTTAAATAACCAAAATTAATAGAACTAACTAAAACACTTTTTTTTGTTCCGAGACTCAAAATCCTCACAATTTAAATAAACATTTATTAACAGTTTTAAAACAGAGATGAGGAAGGCAACAGAAAACTACCTTATTATCCTCTCTAGAAAAAGCATCAACATGGATGGAAAAAACAAAAGCCCAGGCCCCTTAGTCCCTGGCAGGTCAACTGACCAGGGGGCCTATTCTTGAATATCGTAGGAAAGATCGCACGGGAACGTTCACATCCTTCGTTTAGCCCAATAAGAAGACTCAGCGAATTTCACTACCTACTCCGGTGCAGAATTATTCGAGCTGTGACGTCATGGTTCGAGCTTTTGCATGTTTCAGTACCCAACCCAAGCCGCGGTGCAATCAGCTGGGCGTATTTCACTAGACTAGATCTGCCCGCGTACAGTTCGATTTCATATTTCAGTAGCCGCTCCGAAGGCCTGAAAATTCGAGCTTTTGAGAACTATGGTTTTTGACGGTTCTACTTCGACGCATTGTGCAAGTTCGAATTTTCTCCGTTCGAGTTCAAGGGCAAGCTAGCAAAATGCCAGCTATAGTTCAATTTTGAACAAGGGCTACGGAAATTCGAGCCAAGTGCGGTATAGTGAAATGCGCTATCAGAAGCTGCCGAGCTTGCATGGTGCACGCGCAAAGCTGACCGGATTGCCGTTTTTCAAGAGCGCTCGTTCATCTGGTCCGGAGGCAGGTGTATGAAGAAAGTGTAGGAAAGAAAGATAGGTTTCGCATAACTCGTGATCGCTTCAAAGCCTATTATTGTTCGATATCAGGGAGAGGACCGTTCCCGTGCGATCTTTCCTACGAAATTCAAGAATCAGCCCCCAGAGGGCCAGTCATAAAGAAGATTGCCATATGAAACGACATTAAACAAATGAAAATATTAGACATAGAGTTCTTGGGAGTTGGCGAAGTAAAATGGGCCTAACTCTGGTGAATGCCAGATGGACCTCTACCACGTTTCTTATAATTATGCAGGGAATGACGGTCCAAATCTTCTTAACATTTATTTTAAATAAAGAAAATAAATAAACTGTAAGCCTTTCAACGTCAATATGATTTAATTGTACACTCTAATCGGTGAAAATGTTCAACTCCTTGCTCAAGAAGGTGTTGGTCGGAACTAAATAATTCCATAGAGGCATTCTACGATAAAATTGAAACTGTTATCAGGGAGACTTCAACGCAAAACTTAAAAATGCTCCAAGAAAAGAAGGTACGGTCTTGGTATACCAAATGAGTGATAAAAGATGGAATCATTCAAAACTAACCCTGGTGCAGACGTAAATTCAATTGTAGCCAGAATTAAATTTTTCCCTTAAAAAAATCGTCCCAAAATAGTAAAAACCAGACCCACTAGTAATAAATACGATAGTAGGAAAACTTACACTCGAACTAACTAAAAAAAACTAAATGATATGAATGAATCTACCGAACAAGATACAGAAATGTTCTGGACAGATGTCAAAAGTCCATTGACGAAAGCAACTTAAAGCACTTTGTAAACTAAGGAAAACAAAGAAAGTTTAGATGAACCATCAAAATAATTAAAGGATATCGCCCTTTTTAAATGGAAATTTGTATTCGGCAGAATTGCCTGATTTTTTATATGTTGAAATGTACTCGTCCTAAGAAGATTTTGTTTCATTGCGCCAACTCTCTACCCCTGCCAGAAGTACCGGAAAAGTGACGTCAAAGTAATCGATTTCGCACTTTTTATCAATTTTTGAATTATTGTACTGACCTTATTTGCAAACCGACCAAAATCGAATTTTCTCTTTTGAATATGTCCTAACTGCCTTTCTAAAAATAAAATTTTAAACGTCAAAATTGCAGTGTCATCGCCATATTAAACTTTTTTATTTCTTATCTGATTTAAACGCAACTTTCTCTAAATTATAAACGTTTCTAAGACACTTAACTGTGACAGAAAACTGAAAGATGTCAGTCTCCATCTTGCGTCGGCCATATTGAACTTCGTTATTTTTTGTCCGATTTAAACAAAACTTTTGTTGCACATAAAGCGTTTCCAACAATATCCAATTTTGATCCAAAATTGACATGTCAGTAGCCATCTTACAAAAGCCATATTGAACTTCAATTATATTTTTCCCGATTTAAACATAACTTTTTATACATTTTAAAATTTTCTAATATTGCTTAGATAGGACGCAAAATTGACATATGTCAGTAGCCATCTTGCGTCGGCTATATTGAACTTCGTTGGTTTTTGACCGAATTGAACAAAACTTTTTTGCACCTAAAGCGTTTTTAACAATATGCAATTTTGACACAAAATTGACATATGTCAGTAGCCATTTTGCGTCGGTCATATTCAACTTCATTGGTTTTAATAAAATATAACAAAGTTCAATATGTCCCTTGTAAGATGGCTACTGATATATGTCAATTTTGGGACAAAATTAGATATTGTTGAAAACACTTTGTGTGCAACCAAAGTTTTGTTTAAATCGGACAAAAAATAACGAAGTTCAATTCTATCACAGTTAGATGTCTTGGAAACGTTTTATAATTTAGAGAGTTTCGTTTAAATCAGATAAGAAATAAAAAAGGTATAGGTGGCAAATTCAAAAAAGAAAATTAGAATCTGATCGGTTTGCAAATAAAGTCAGTACAATAATTAAAAAATTGCTCAAAACTGCGATTTCGACAACTTTGACGTCACTTTTTGACTAGTTCTGGAAGAGATAGAGAGTTGGCGCAATGAAACAAAAGTCTTCTTAGGACGAGTACTACAACAACAACAACAACAACAACAACAACACCCGGTAAGAGGGCCCGATCTGGAAGAATCCTTAGTGTTACAACATATAAAAAAGTCAAGCAATTCTACCGAATACAAATTTCCATTTAAAAAGGGCGATATCCTTTATCTTATTAAAAAAATACTTCCTGATTTAACAAAAAACAATTTTATGAAATCTACAGGAAGATAAAAAAGGTAACGCCACTGGATATAATAGACCCCACAGGTAAAGAAGTTTCCCGCGCAATACACGTTGACAGGTTCAGGTAGACTTTTTACCGAGAGAGGTTTAAGACCACCGCTCAATAGCCCACTATATTAATTTAATCGCATATACTTAATGCACTGCATTTTACGTCGAGTACCGGGCACACACACCATGTACATCAAGGGGTTAATGGTGTTATAATCAAATCCAAGGTTGTTTTAATGCTGCTTTACTGTGGATTAACGCCCAGTTCAAGTGTTTTATAAACTTAGGTAAAAAGAAAATGTACATAGGAGGATATTCGGAAGTTATATACAAAAATATTTTATAGTCGTCCCCCAGAAATTGGAAGTCGTAAAACAACCCTTAATATATTGTCACAGTATAAATATAATCTAATTATTGTTTTGGTTAACTTCTATTATTATATTGCAAAGAAAACTATCCCGGCAGCAAAAAAGAGTCTGCAATAAAATGGTACCCACAGGTATATATGGGCAGAGGCAGGTCAGTCAAGCCACCCCCCCCCCCCCGAAAGATATTTGAGTTTGAGATTACATTTAAAAATTTTGAACCACACTCCTTCCTGGTTTTTTTATATTCAAAATGGGATTGCAAACGGACGTCAAGCTATACCCCCCCTCATTTAAAGCGTAGAGAAAAATGAAAAGCATCCATCCCAAAATTAAGAACTAATTTCGAACTCCTAACATAACCAAAAAGAATAAGAAGAAAGATAACATTAGACACATTTTGAAGAGATTTTGGACAGTTGAAAATAACGCACTGTCGAATAGAATTAATTTACCTGATGATTTATTTTAATACATTGTAACACAAATTACAAAATGTTTTCCCTTTTTTTAAAAACATTGTCAAAAGTTAAGAGGTAGAATTTTTACAACTTAGCTAATAGACACTTAAAGTAAATATTTCAACGCATCCATATCGGTATACGTAACGCGTTCGAAACAAAGTCAAAATAAAACAAAATTATGATTTTTTTCCACAAACCAAAACTACACTTTTTTGCACTCCGCATAAGCTACATTTTTGACTTGTTTATGCGATGTTTCGAACGATGCCCGCTTTTTTGAAGTGTGCGATGACAGGACTGCTGATTGAAATCGTTGCGTACGTTAGTGGGTCCTTAACGATACGTATATTCTTCCGTACGCAACGAGATTCTGTCATCACACCCGTCAAAGAAGCAGGCATCGTTCAAAACATGGCATGAGCCAGTCAAAAATGTAGCGTATTTTGACTTTGTTTCGAACGCGTTACGTATACCGAGTCGGATGCGTTGAAATATTTACTTTAAGTGTCTATAATATTTTTGAATAATTTATAATTGTTTTAGTCACTTTTCATGGTGGTTTTAAAAGGTTTTCAACAGGAAAACGTTTTTTTCCAAAGTTTAATTTGTACTTATTTCGGCAAGATTAAAAAATAGTAGATTGTGGTCCTGTCATGGCGGAACTGTGAAATTTGTGCTTGTTTTGAAGACAAAAACAGGAATACACGAGCAAGTAAATTGGACGTTTTCTAACAGTCAAAATACTGGAATAATACTTAATATAATATAAATAAATAATGGATTTTGTCCCATGCCTCGTCTTTTTGTCGCCAGTTAGTCCCATCTGTCCTTTTACATTCCAGAATATATTTAAAATCATCAACAATTGTTAACAACAAATCTTTTTCGGTAAAGTGAAATTCGGAGCTCTTTTTTGTCCTTCCTCTCTATCCATTTTTCAAACTTTAAAAATATTCGCGCACCCGAAATAGAAAAAATCACAAACAAAACTTTTTCAAAAATAACAATTTCAGTGTCAAATTACTCAAAATTCTGTCAAATATCGGACGCCAACCACGAAAAATAAAAAATTCTCAACTCATTGCAACGTTGCCAATGTCAATTTAGAACGCCTAAACAACTTTCTTTTCTATGCTTGCACTAAGCTAGGGTTAAGCCCGTGTAAACGAAATTAACTTAAGTACTAACTTAAGATAAGGTGAACCTTAGCTACCAGTAAAACTTGATTAAAGTGATTAGTGAGAAAGCAGCAAAGTTTGTCGTTATGCCTATTTCATGCGCAGCCGCACAAATAAACATAAGCACAGACAATGTTATTTTAGGTGGCCCAAAAATAAGTCTAATTTTGTAGTAATAATGCATATAAATTTCATGCTAAGTAGATTGCATAACGAAAAGTCCGATCCTGGTCCTGAATATCTTAATATTTGGCACTCGATTTTTAAAACCCCGCCTAATTGTTTTCCCATAACTACTTAGGATTAGATAATTGATTTATGTGTTTCATATCTTGGTGCCAACTACCTCATTATCTGTTAAAATTCAGCTTACCTCATAAAATTGAATTTTTAGAAACTTTTGCAAATCCCAACCCGACCCAACACACAATGGCTTATTGGTTAATTTAAAAAACGGTTTTTGAAAAAATCACTTTCTAAAACGGTTTTTGAAAAAGGCACTGTCTCAGACACTTTCTAAAAAATTAATGCATTAATTTACTCAATTAATTTCTTAATTGAATCAACAGAGTTCTGTTCTCGTTTTTTAAGATCGAAACAGTAGGCATTCTGGGTCAGTAAACCTTTATTTAAATATTTGATTTCTTCATTTATAGGACCCGTTTTTCTCACTTCTTTAACAACTGCATTTACTATGACTTCAAGTAGTAGGTTACCAGAATATTTGAGTTACATGACATAGGTAGCTTACCTACTATTGTAAATGTGATAAACACAGCTTTGAGCTAAGAATTATACATTTAAGGCTGATTCTCACGAGATGTCAACTTTTGTTGTTCACTAGCAAAAAAACAATTTTTTATTTTTGGTCAAAAGTATTCAATAGAATTATAGAATATTGCTAAAAGTTTTGTTTATCTTGTACTCGGAAAACAAATTTAAAATTTTAATATTTTTCATATTTTTTAAACGTTTCTACCCTGGAGAAATATCACCTCCGTGACTGTTCACCGTGAAAGTCCAATCCACTTTTTATTAAAATATGGAAAAATGAAATTGATTTCTTAACTTTTTTTTCATATATCAATACCAAAAAGATTATGTTAAACCAAAAATGAAGAAAATTACAGTTAAAAATACGTAAAACTACTTAATTTGAGCTGTTCCATTTTACGTTTATCATTTGCATGCATGTCACAATAGATGGTTAAAGCTCTAATAGTTGCCACTAGTCAAGAACAATTTAATTTTTTCCCCACTTAAGACACTTTAGGTTCCTACTTGAAGAGCATGTCAGTATGGTTTTAAACATAAGTAAAGAGAGTTGATAGTTTTTCTTGGCGAATCTTAATGTATGTGATTTGGGCAATTGACTTTTTCATATCCGTGAAGTTAAAAATTTTTTAAAGTTTTAAACAAATTTTCGTTTCTCTTTTGTGTAGTAATAGTGCTTATAATAATGACCCATTTTCTGCAGAGTTAATGCTCTTAAATTATAAAATTTGTTTATAATATGATAAAATTATTAAAAATCCTCATTTCCGTGAATCTCATTAACCTGAATTTCAACATTCACACTATTTTTTCATCTTTCTTAAATACAATAAGAAACATTCTCAGCATCTAAGTATAAATTTCTTTTTTGTCTTATATCTATAACTATCTTCAAAATGTATGTAATGGATATTTCACAACTATCATTTTTGTGAATCTTTCTTCACCATGCTAGTAGTATTTAGAAATGTCAGTGTTACCCCTTTTTAAATAAAATAATAAAGACACTACCTTTTCAGCAGAAATTCAATTATTTTAAATTATAACTCATAAATATTTTAATTATTTGTGAATCTTTTCTCAACTCCGTGAATAATAAATTTTTAAAAAGTGAAGATTTTTCAAATAAAAAGCAGGTTCACATGTGGAAAGATTTATCATTGTAAACATGTAACCTTAATATCCAAAATTAACCAAAAATATGTGATCTTTATTTTCACTTCCTTTTTTTTTCGAGAATCAGATATATACGTAAACTTATCGCGTTAGAAACAAAAGCCAAAACGACTTCATTTTTGACCTGTTTATGTAATGTCATGTGCATGGTATACAGGGGTACCCAAAAATCTTTTGTGATAAAAAATAAAATAAAATAAGGAAACCAGAGTAAAAAAAACTTTTTTAAAGAAATCTTTTGTGATGTACACTTAATTTTTTGGAAAAAAAAATTTATATGTACAAGGTTTCAGCTTGTTATTGTGTCAGATACCTGGAAGAAGCGAACAACGAGACATTTTCTATACAATATAAAACATCTGTTTTCCAATTTTGCGCCAAGTGTGTATCAATACGCAATATATGGTAAAACTCGAGGTAAAATGACTTCAATATAATATATTTGTTTTTCAGAACTCGATTCTTCGGGACGACTGTCAGCTTCTGCGTTTGGGTAAGCATTATATTTTAGATTTATTTTATTAGTGTGCCAGCAACACTTTGGACTCATTCTTTTTTATCCTTAAACTAAAAATCTGAAAATTGATTTTTTTTAATGACTAGTTATAGACGGTGTTTCCAATAATATAAAGTGGGCCAAAAAAAAACAGTATATTTTTTTTTCGGCTATAGTTTTGCTATCGTAAGACATTTGCCATAAAGACACGTCTTTGTCGTGCACAGAGACGTAGGTATCACTTCTAAAAATAGGACAAGAAGTAGTACAGCTTAACGCCAACGAATTAACCCTTTGTAAAACATAGGTCTAAAAACCTCTAGTTTTAGCTAAGGCTCCGGCCTAAATGCACTATCTGTCAAATTTGACATTTTATGAAAATCTGTAATGGCGCATGCTTTTGGAATTTAGATATTTTTTACTACTTCCTGTCAAACTTTTTTGTAAGCCAATGTACCTGATTTAAATCATCCGGAAAGCCACATCCTTTCAGTGTACAAAAAGGTATGATTCGTAAAAATCGGACAAAAACTAAAAAAGCTTTGCTTAACGAAAGAGGTGCTGTTTTTGACCCTGTAAACAGTGTACCTAAAACACTATTCTAGTAAATCCAATCTAGTACGCCATTGCTGTTTTGTCAGAACTACGTTGCCATGTAATTTTAGTTTTCTGGACACTGTATAAAATAACAAATTCGGATAAGTTAGAAAAAAAATTTCTGCATTTTATCTATTTTACGCAGTTTTAAAAACAGTATCTCTTTCGTTAAGCAAGGCTTTTTTAGTTCTTGTCCGATTTTTACGAACGATACCTCTTTGTACACTGAAAACACGTGGTTTTCCGGATAATTAAAATCAGGTACATACATTGGTTTACAAAAAAAATTGGCAGGAAGGGGTGAAAAATAGAGTATATAGGCTAGAGCCTTAGTTTCCTGCAGAGCTGAAAATCTAAAGAATCGGACGAGATTTAACAAATCCTCAGTAGAAAAAACTATAGTCCATTCATAAAAAAGAGAGAGTAATAAAACCATTTAAAATACATTTACTTAAGGGTACCATTGGCGTAGGTGTTTTGCCAACATTTAAATTAAAAAAAGAATAGAAAAAAGACAGCAGTTAAAAATATATATTATATTTTAACCTGATAGGGACATTGTTTATTATGCGTGTACTGTTTTTGCACTATAATACGTAGGTATGCAGGTAATTCCATAATTGTTTCAGGTGCATAATTAGAGGATTAAGTTTAAGTAATAATATAATTTTATGATTTTAAGAATTTTAGATTATTAGCAATATTTGTTTCTTCCTGGTATTATGGGTACTAATTATTGTTTCTATTAGGTTAATTAATTGTAATCCTCTCTGAAATATTAAAGTTGACTACAAATCTGCTATGCTTTTTATTATAGTTTTAACTTTTAAAGTGTATGCAGTTTGTGTATCTAGAAAGTAAAAAAATATGGCTCCTATGAGAATAGTTTATCGCTTGCCTTCTATTGTTCTCGGTTTTGGATTCTATTGTATTCTCCGGTCGAACAGGGTGAGGTATATAAAAATAAAGAATTTTTACCTGAGGTACATTAGAAAATTAAAAGAGAAGAAAAAGTGATTGATCACTCAGTAGAAAATTTATACAAATTTGCATTTTTTATTACTCTCTCTTCTCTATGAACAGACTCTAGAGGTTTTTATTGTTTTACTTACTTCCTTGGCGTTGAGCTTAATTACTTCTGATCCAATTTTTAGAAGTGTGGCAAGTATGGCAAATGCCTAAAATCGAATACAGTGGAGCACATAAAATTTTGACGGCGACGACATCTTAGATTTGAACGAAATCGCAAATTTGACAAAAGTTTCATATAGTCTTATATAGCTTTAGCTTTTTGCAGAAGCTACCGAAAAAAATGTACAGTTTTTTTTGCCCACCTTATATATTTTATTATTTTTACCAAAAGTAATACTTATTTGTCTCCGCCCTCTGTAACCGGCGCGCCTTTAACAAGTAATAATTATGTTTTTCCAGTAAAGGTGTTAAACGCAAGGCAATTAAACATGCTAAACTTCCCAATAATTAAGAACATCCTGCAAATTCTTTGTTATAAAGAAACCACAACCTACCTTATACTGCCAAGAAACTATCAAATTCGCATTGGAGATTGAATAAAATTTTATAGCGTGCATTTTACGCATAATCTTGCATCTTACAATGGGCAATAATTTACTGAAATCCGCAACAATTAAATAAAAACTTACCCGAAGGTGTGCGAAATGCTCATTTCGATTTACTAGCCATAAATTCGCACCGAATGTAAACACAACAAAATTTATGTTACTTTTATGCTAAAATTTTCGCACGTGCTATTATAAAGAACGGCATGCATCATTGTAATAATTAAAATATTTCACAGTACAATTTTATAACTTAAATCGCCAGGACAGATTGCATAGTAAGTTTGGCGTTTTTTCCAACAGAAAAATTCTCATTATTTTCTAATAGTTTTTAGAAAATAAAAAGTTGTATATGAATATGGCAGCGGATTACCCAAAAATGTCATATGACTAATTTAATAAAGACACCAGAGTTTCTCAAACAAACTTAAATGATCAAAAAATAAAAAAATGCTAATTCATTCAAACAGTACTGAATTGGAAAGCAAAAGCTGCCTGCCATCAATAATAAACTTATTGGCTTACTAAGGAATGTCAGCACGCGATAACTTTCTACTACTACTACCATTATTACTTAATGTCCACTTTATTGAGCGCCTGCACATGCACTTGTCAACAAAATACGAAAGTATAGTGCTGATTCAGATTATATACGAATTCGGCTAAAGTGTTCTGATAATTCCCTCCAACAAGTAGGAAACTAGGTTCACTTGAGAGATCCGTTCAGTTCAGTTATGGGACACCATATTTTAAGTTCCTCCAAATTAAGGCAATGAATTTTACAGGGCGACCATTTTTTTTATTCCAACATATTCCCTGACTTTCCCGGTTTTCCAGAGAATTTGTCTTTTTTTTTCCTAATCATAAAATAAAAAAAGTTTGTTTATACCTTTATCAAAAACATGATTTTAGTTACTGTCTGCAGATAACTAAAGCATGGCTTTTTTGGTTACCGATGCAAAAAAACTTTTTTTTTTATCACGGTTGCAAACAAAGATTTCTGTCCGTTTTTTACCCAAAGTTAAAGAGAAATAGCGGAAAATAGTAATATTGAAAAAACTAAATATTCTGGCCTAAGAATTAAGCAATTTCCGCTAGTTTTCACCAAGTATTTACGAAAAAAATCATTTAAAAATATCGTCAAAATATGTCGCAACAATGAACGTCACCGAGTAAAAAGACACATCGCTATAGAAATGATTGTTATTTCATTTACCAGCCAACTTGATTTATAGTGCAAAGATGGTGTGTTGCAAGAAGTTCTCTTCGTTCGAGATTTTAAAAGTATTTTCCTGTTTTTCTTGGATTTTTTGATAAAGGTATTAAACAAAACAGTGTTAACAACTCGCGACTAAACTGTGCTTTTTTTTACTCGCGTTTTTAAATACCTCGCGGCGCTCGATATTTAAAACAACGCTTGTAAAAAAAGCACTATTTTAGCCACTAGTTGTTAAAATTACTATTTCCGCGAATGTGATGATTCAAGCCAAGGGCGGTTGCAGCTCTTTTTTAAGGAGGGAAGGCGGTCTAGCAAAGCGGGTCTTGTTCAGAGTGTCTCCTAATTGAATTTAGCTAAAAGTCATTCTTCTGTCGATACTGTAGATTAAAAATACTTTTTTAAACCGAGTAAATTGCATGACATACTGCATTTTGTCTTCATTCCCAAATATTTTAAGAATAATAAAGAAAACAGTAAATTCCAAACGCGCAAATTCTTCCCATAACTCTTGACCCTATATATAATTTTTGGAATTCAATTGGAAAATGCAGAAATTCTCTAAAAAAGAACATCTCTTAGAAGAATGTATCCTGATAATGATCTAAAATGTGGTGAAGCAGTAGATTATTCTTCAGAACTGATATATACATATCTATATTTATCTCTAAAAGGTTCTTAATGACGATGGTGTTTTTGAATGGAATAGTGTTTTTTGGTAAATCTAGGAAGATGTTTAGCCCTCAGTAAAAGGACGACCATAATGGGAGGTACCTACCTTCTCGCGCGGTAACTTTCTATTATTACAATTTTTCTGGGCCGGTTTATTTTTTTCTTCTATAAAATACTATTTTCTTAAGCTTAACCTACATTCATTAAAATGTTATTGTTGTTTGTTCTGAGAAATGGACCCCATCCAAAACTATAAAACAAAGAATAAAAGCGCACCAAAGGAAATATCAAACCAACAAGATATATTTTTCCTTCCATTTAGAAGCCAACAAACTTTTCATTTCCAGTCTAAATAATTTATACTTGTCTGGCCTGTCTCAAAATGCCATAGAAATATTTAACGGACCAGCCCTTATTCCGTCTGGAAACATGTTGTTGGAAAAATGGGAGGTATATAAACAGAAATGGACTATTTCTGTAACTTCTTA
Source organism: Oxystoma pomonae (assembly GCA_963921995.1). Taxonomy (NCBI): domain Eukaryota; kingdom Metazoa; phylum Arthropoda; class Insecta; order Coleoptera; family Brentidae; genus Oxystoma; species Oxystoma pomonae. The sequence goes on along the minus strand of OY998166.1, from coordinate 82,242,120 downwards.
TTCATTCTTAAAAATTTATATATTAAAGAAAAAGAAAAACGTTGAGTTGAGTTGACGTGTTTTTAAGCTATATTTTTGGACATGGTCCAAGTTTTTTTGCCACAACTTAGATAAAAAGAAACATTTTTAGCTTGAATGGTACCATGAATTTTGAAAATGGTAGGCACCTTTAATGTTTTTTAATATTTTTTAAATATCGGAGCTTAATACCAATATGTTGACCAATCAAATTGCTCGTGTGACAAATGCTTATAGGCTAACTTGGGGTTGCCGGTAACGAATTCGATAACATTTTTCCGGGAAATTGGGAAAACAGTGTAAATAACCAGAAAAATGTTATATTTGTTACCGGCAACCCCAATTTAGTCTAAAATCATATACCACACGAGCAGTTTGATTGGTCAAATACAGGTACCAATAATAAACCTACCCATAAGTTATTTTAAATCATTTTTTGTATATCAGCAATATTTCAAAAATATTAAAAAGCATTAAAGGTGCCTACCATTTTTGCAATTGATGGTACCACTCAAACTAAAAATTTTTTTAGCTTACTGGCATCATTTTTATTAACATATGTAAAAACTATTAAAATCTGACCGTTTGTTTTAACGAAAATGAAAATTTTTTAAAAAACGGTAGTTTTCCTTCTTTTTTAAAACTTACAAATCAGTTACTTTTCTGGTGGTACCAATGAACCCATATACAAACATTTTTACATGGATAGAAAGGGTGTTTCATTCTGGACAAAAAAACAAACGAATAATTTTATTTTGCCGGTTATCAACAAAGATGGGAAAAAAAAAACTTGGACCATGTTCAAAAATATAAAAACACGTCAAATTTAAAGCTCCATATCCCAGAAAGTAATCCTGCTCCCTATCTCGTTTTTTTAATTTTTGGGCTTTGTTGATTGAAATACATTTCTAATGTAATTTGTGCAGTGTTTTTTGCCAATTTCTTAAAAGCGAATTTCTAAAAATGTTTAGGATGAGTTTAAATAAAACATATATTTTTTTTAATTGCGCAAAATAGTAGTATCAGGCGAAAATTTTTGTGTTTTATTTTATTGTGGTTTAGAGTGGTTACTTCCCCGTAGTAACACCCTTGTCTTTATAACAATAAGGATCTTGACCCTCTATAAGGAGTCAAACATTTTTATTTTAGGTAAAAAAAAGTAGTAAGGTATAAACATTTTATTATTTTTTAACTAGTTCTAACTTTAGGTCACCTTCTAGGAAGGTTGATTGATTTTTCCAAGAAGATACCAGATGATCAATAATTAAAACGGAGTTGGATTACTACCGCTAGTAAGAGATGCACATAAATTAAAATTTAACCAGACTGGAATTACGAAAAATTATATATTTTATCTCTTTCATTAGATAAAAGAATCTTTAAACTAATTACACTGGTTAACAAAAAATAGTAGTTTTAACAACTAGTGGCTAAAATAGTGCTTTTTTTACAAGCATTGGTTTAAATAACGAGAGCAGCGAGGTATTTAAAAACGCGAGTAAAAAAAAACAAGAAAAACAGGAAAATACTTTTAAAAATCTCGAACGAAAAGAACTTTTCGCACCACACCATCTTTACACTATAAATCAAGGCGGCTGGTAAATGAAATAACAATCGTTTCTATAGCGATGTATCTTTTTACTCGGTGACGTTCAAAGTTGCGACATTTTAATCTTTGTCAATTTGATATTTTGACGATATTTTTAAATGATTTTTTCGTAAATACTTGCTGAAAACTGGCGGAAATGGCTTAATTCTTAGGCAATATTAATTAGATTTTTTTAATATTACGGACATAAATCTTTTTTTGCACCCGTGATAAAAAAAAAAGTTTTTTTGCATCGGTAAACAAAAAAGCTATGCTGTAGTTATCTGCCTTTGATGAAGGTATTAAAAAAAAAACATTTTTTGGTTGCTGAATAGCATATTGTGGTAGTATGAACCTACCCAAGTAACAGCGTGCTGTAAATAAGCTGAGATAACGTTTCCGCAGCAAAAAAGATAACAATAATGCTTTTGCTGTCTTCTGTCACAACGTTTTGAAAACGTTGTCACAGCTATTTTAAGGAATATTTTTTGCCTGTGACAACGTCTGCGGCAACTGAAAATACAGCATTATTGAACATAAAATTGTCCGCCAACATAAAAGACTAAAGATGGAAGACAACCAAAATAAATATTAGTGATGTTTAACAAACTCTCAATTAAAAATTAGGATTTTGTGGACTTCCCAAGAGTCAATTTTTTGTGCGAAGGCCCGTTTGATCATGAAACCTGTCACCTCGTTCAAAAATTTGAGATAATTAGGGTTTTTTTAATCACAAAATTTGTATTTTTTTAAATTTTAATCCAGAAATAAAGGAAAACCATCATGTCTTGCATATTTAGTTAATTTTGAAGGATTTTTAGACTTATGTATATATATTTATGTAAAAAAGATTATTTTTTCACACATTTTTGAGAGCTTATGTTTCGCCATAATATAAAACATCAGTCTAGCGGTAGAGGGCGCTTATTCTCAAATGATAAATAGCATTGAAAGCAGCTGCATTTTAATAAAAATTGCAGTAGGGTAGAACAAATGCCGTTGCCATCTTGGAATTTTTTTCAATTAATTTTAAGAAAAAAGTAAAGATTGAAACTATTTTGTTAGTTAAGTTTTAGCATATTTTTAGGTATAAGTTTTAACTTAAAGTTGATTGGCTAGATGATATAGCTATGAAAGTTATTTTAAATGTAAATTTAGCAGTCAAACAATCTTAACAGCCAAAATTACAGATTAAATGAACTAGCTATTTAAAGCAAAAGGAGAGCTTTAAAATAGTTTTATGAGTACAGGTTTTTTTGTCAGGTTAAACAAAATACTATTAAGCGCAACAAATGGGTAATGGGGATCTCTCCTGTCAAGTTAAGGCGCAATTACACAGACGAACATGCTCAAACAAAAGCTCGTGCAAAAGATCTAAAATTTTTTGCGTGAACATTTTTGTGAGCTTTTCTTTGAACATTTTGTTCGGGTAAATTTTTGAGCAAATTATTGCTATACGTTTTGGAAACATATTTTTAAAGATGAGAATAAATTAAATTTTACATTAGTGATCAGTGATTTCAATTCTTTAAAAAAATGGAACACCAACTTTTATTTTAAATTTTTGTGAAAAAAAGCCTACGGCAAGCGAAACATTATTCTTGACTATCAGTTTTGTCACATGAATTAGGGTTAATTATAATATTTTTTTTCTTAGGGTTTTTCCCGGATTTTTTTGCCCGGGGGTTTTTTTGGGATATTCTTGCGAGTTTTTTTTATTTCCAAGGGTTTTTTCCTAAATTCAAAAAACAACCCAGGAAAATTTTTGTTTTCCAAAAAAATTTTGAGTTTTTCAAATATCGCCAAAAAACTCAAAAATTGCACTTTTAAGCAGTAATCCGCACCTCACGACTATGAGGAGTGGTGGGGAGGGGATTTTTTTTAAACATATTTTTGTAACTTTACTTTACCCTTAGCTTCGATTGTTTTTTTTTCATTCCTCACACCAGATTTACCTAGTTAGTTTAAGGCCCCAACGGTTGCTTAAAAAAGCAAAAGGTTCATGAAAATGCTGAAGATAGATATTTACTGTCAATTTAATGTAATAGTCAAGGTTGATTACTGACACTGAACAAACAATATGCAAAGGAGCAATATTCCGATTCAGAAATCTAGTCTATTACTGCAAAATTATATTTTTTTAGACAAGGGTCTGGAATCGTAGGGTTATAAAAGTGGGTAATAAACGGGTATTATTTAGACCGAACGTGCTTTTGTTCATACATTTGAAATTTAATAAAATGTATATAGGTTTTTTAATTTGACTTGATTATTATTGTATTGAGTTTTAAACTAGGAAGTAAAATAAAGAGATATTCTTTTAAACGTAAATTTTTATCATTAAATTTTACAGGCAACAGAAATAAATAAGTTACAAGTATACTGGCATATCCCCTATAAAAATCAGGTCAATCGAAGTTGCTTATGAGGTAAAATGTGAATTTCGACATCAAATCGTTTTTCCGTCGGAAAGCACTTAATTAAAAATACCTTGTTTTAAAACTTAGTCTTTCTATTTTCAGTTAAGTTCAATGAATTCCCATAAAACTATAAAATTTAAATTTGTAAGAAATTTCTGTAGCAACATTTCTTCAAACAAATTTTGCTTAACATTCTCTCCAAAATTTCCGTGAGTCTTTATGTACGAGATTTTGCTCGAACTTTTCTTTGAATATTTTGCTCAAGAAGCTCGTGTAAATGTTTGTCGGCATTTCAATATCAAAGGAAAGTTTGTCTGTGTAAATGCGCCTTAACGTAACGCCCAAACAGAACAGCGACCTTTGTACCTGTCAACTGTAACTAAAGAGGGAAGGGGGTGTTAGCCAGCGTTAACGTAATTTTAGAGGAACGTTTGAGTTTCCATTACAGGTGCGTTACAAGGGGGATAGGAGGAGGGCGAAATTCCCAAATTTTTGCGTCGCGTAAATTATATGTTTTCTATTATTAGAAAGGTATTAATTAGCATTCAAAAAATAACGGTCTGAACTGTTATGCAAAAATTTTGTTGCTTATTGTCCAATGTTACGAATGACGAAAAGTAGAAAATATCTTTTAAAACAAAACTGAAAAGCCATAATAAAGAAAAGAACATCAAAAACAGAACTAAACGGGAAAATAAAAGGCCATATTCTATTTTTATAAGGCTGTAAATTGGTTGTTATAAAGTCTGGAGCAGACGTAAAATTGTGTCCTTACATCGGATATTTCTCGGGCAAATAAACCGACTTACTTACTCTTGAAAGTCGTAAACTATTTTAAATGAAGTAGATGTCATTTACAAAAAGTTAAAAGAAAGTTGGTACAAAATTAGGTTTCAGTTGAACTGATGCAGTGATATACGATATGTTCTGGTTCGGCTAAACCATATAATTATGAGATATATAACGGCCCTGCCCTTGCATTTTCCGAAAAAAAAAGCCGTAATGATAATAACCCTTCCAATCAAGTTAGCCTGGAAAAAAAGCAGAGCCAAAAACGAGCTAACTTTGATTTTTACGTTATTTTCTTTGTTTTCCAACGTTATTAATGTTATATGGGCTAAGCTAAGAAGAAAAATACACGAAGGACTCTTCAAAAAAACTACTGAATATTATAAAGTCGAACCTATACCTATTTGTAATGACGACATTTTTGTCTATCTTTGTTTTATTCATTTCAAACATATAACTACCCAAGTAACAATTCGACGTTTTAACGTTGCCAAAGGCGACTTAACATTGTGTGAAAACGCCGTATAAACGTTCTAGCAACTCGCTTTTGCACCAATTTGGCGGAGATTTTTTGAATTGCGTTGACGTTGTTTGCTACTAGAGTCGCTAGCAAAGTTTCCACACCGTCGCCGAAGCGACTACGATTAAAGTGCCCTCTGGATAATATTTTTATCAATATAATTGATTTGAAATCAAGACTTCCACGTCTCTGCAACCACAAATGGACTAATTTCCAAACACCATCTATCAATAATTCCAAAATACGTAGCTAGGTAACGTTCAGTTAATTTATTACATTAAAGTGACTTTAACTAAAACTAAATTTAACAACGAACCTTAGTTTTCCGTCAAAAATGCTTTAAAAAACAAGGGGGCCTTCAATCCTTCTTACTTTTTTGCTAAATTATTTTTTTATTTAAATACTGAAAATTTTAAAAATGCTTTAAACCTATTTTAAACTGTAGCCAATCTAAAACAATACTTAAAAATTTCCAAAATTAACTAAAAATCTAGCAAAAAAACAAGATTCTTTTAACGATTTACACAAATGGTAAATGGATAATAATTTCTTGATTTACTGAAAACCTAACCATTTTGCGACTAAAGAGGTGCCCTCTATAGTTGTCTTATATTTTGAAATTGGCCGAAAGTGCTAATAGCTTTTTCCTTTTGCTGTAACAATTTGCACTAATTATATCTATCCTTTATATTTATACAAGCTAGGAAAGGACATAGATACATTTAGTGCACACCAGTGCATCAAAAGAAGAACCCCACAAATTAATTTCAAGGTAGTCTGACTCTTCGTTACTTGGTATCTACAGTCGGTCAGGGACCATAGTCTGACTCTGGGTCACTTGGGGGGCGTTACATAGTTTGTAGGCAGAAAAAGAAATCAAACAATTACAGCTGCTAACAAAATTAGGTCGCGATTTTGGATTGTGTGACGTCACAAACGTTTAGGGTCGTGGCCCCTGCATGGTCGGTCAATGATCTAACATCATTTTATCCTAATTTTAACCCCTCTTTCCTTCCTCGTAATACTTTTGCAAATTGTGCAACACTTAATGAATATGGAAAACCCCTCCTAAAAATATAAAAAAATAATTTTTGGAGTAAAACTGGTACTGAGCGCAGTTACTTTATAAAACTTTCACCCCCTTCTACCCCTTGCCGTGTTTGTCTGTGTCTGTGTAGTCTGACTACTGGTCACTTGGAAACTGATTTTTTGTATTTATGTCGCACTCACCATTTTTTTTTGCCTCTAATATGCCTCTAGTAGACCAACTATGTTGACGTTGAGTAAATCGCCAGTAAACGTTAGTTTATTAACAACCTTATGGCGTCGTTGTTCCGTCGTTCAGTGCGGTCGTTGAAAACCCCACAATATTCCAGCAAAAATAAAAGTTGTTAGAGGGTTGCCAAATTTACCCTAGTTAATAACAACGGTGTGGCGTCGTTTTCTTGTCCATCATAGCGGCCGTTGCACAAATGACTATTTTTTGTACTTTATGCAACGTTAATTTTAGTGTATTTTTTAGTTATGACACCTAAGGCAACTAAAAATTGTTACTTGGGTATAAGGTATATACAGGCGTGATGCGGATGCGAGAAAATCGTAGATGCAACGGTTAAAATCTAGATTGCCATGACATGGCCAATGAGATAAAGACGGCTCGATCTGAGCCTGCGCTTCCAGCTCACGCATGCGCATTGGAGCACGTCATCAATCCATTGGTCCCGGGGTTTCCGCTACGCTATTTATCATAGAGAAATATACTGGCAGGGCCCTTATAGTATCTCATACTTATATGATTTCAAACAGCGGTGATAACAATTTTTAAAAGTTACAAAGTTTTTGTATGATCATTGCTTATAAATAAATAACCCATATATTGTTGACTGACATAGATTGAAATGTAACATTAGTTGGAAATATGGTGAAAAGGTTCGAAGATACGTTTATATACTTTTTAGCAAGTTGAAAGTAGATTCGAATTTTTATGTAAAAACACAATGATCGAAGTACTTTTTTTTATAATTATAGTTTTTTCCTTTTGTTGTTGCACCCCCGAAACCGCAAAAGGCATTTATTACTAAGTTATTAGGTCGTGACAATACTTGCGCTTAGTTGGTGCATTTTGGTGCATATCCACTATATAGTCTCGATCACAACTAAACTTGTAGTGGTTGTTTGTATCTTGTGGGTTTCAGAAATAAAGATATCTGTGTTTAACCCTTTGTTTATTATGTATAGCTATCTTTATCATATGGAATTAGTTAGAACGAATTCGACTTAGTTAGGAAAAAAAATAATAAAGGGTGTTTGTTTGTACATATGAGTTTACTTTATTAAAAACACACAAAAAATAAATTGATTTATTTAAATAAAACTAAAAACAACACACAATGTCCATTTGTGAGCTGCAATTTTACTGCTTCCTTTTCTCTTTGATGTGTGGTTTTTTTTCCTCTTTTTAAACGTCGGCGATTCTTATTGGACTCTTTTAATAAAAATTTATTGTCCCGTTAGAATAAAAATCTGCTAAAGACCAAGACGACGAAGAGTCTTGAACCATTTTGGCTACATAAGACTTGAAAATTAAAAACAAAAAAAATTCTAGCTGCTTCTTTCCTTTACCAATAGCATGACAAAAAAGTGACAGAATGAAAACAATGACTATTTTCCGCAATTCTCGAACATGCTTCTTTTTGACATTAGCGCCCATAATAATAAAAGCTGATCTACATAAAATTTAATGAATTCTTCATAGAAGGTATATTTATAAAAATAATAAAATAACTTAAAATTTAGTCAAAATAAGTTTTTTTAAGTTTTGTCTGAATCTTTCTCGCTGAGCACTGGATGGCTACCGCTCTGTCTTGAGTGTATAATGTATTCATTTTGGCTGTTCATACAATTGGAAGGTTCACATAAGCTGTGTTCATACTAGCGCGAGTCTACTGTAATAGTTTTATCACAGTTTTACAAATTATTTTAAGACTAAACTTGAAAACTGTTTCAAAATACGTTTTTTAGTCGCGTATGAATACAACTTAATTCCACCAAACAAAAAAAACATTCACGTTGTCCAACGCCAACGCAACGTTGCAGATAAAACGCAACTATTGTAACGGCACCCGACAGTATTCAACTAAAATAGATCCATCAAGACACTCATAAATCACTTTGAAATGCGATCAGTCGTTAGACTTGGGGAAAATCATTTTATCTTCCACTGGCAACGCTGGCCCAGACAATACCACGTTACGTTTACCAGCGGCCAGAAGCGGCTCTTTATTTGTAAATGTAAAAAGTTTTGGTCTTTATTTTCAGACTTGGCAAATATTTTTGGAAAAAATCTTTAATTTTTTTATGCTTAAAAATTGATACCGAGGTATGGAGACGTATTATATTTGTCATTGTAAAACTAGTGCGGAAAGTGATACTTTTACGCACGTGAGGAGTTCGGGCGGGAAAGACACTTCCGCACATTTTCTTGATGAAAAATTAGTTTTTAGTGAACACACATTTTAAAATAAAATTTAAAAATTTGGTCCATAAAGTACCATTTCAAAAAAATTGCGTACGTTAAAAGTTAGGAAAGTTTTTTACGCACACCATGCTTATTTTTTTTTACACACGGCGTGCGGGAAGGAACTTTCCACATTAAAATTGGTACATAAAAGTAGAATTTTTTTACACGCATTTGCATGCGGGAAGTTGCATTTCCAGCACGCCATGCAATAAAACATAAAATAGTTTTTTTACCTATTTAATGTCAAGTGACACAAAATAAGTGCCTTTTTTTAGCACGGCGTGAATTTTAAGTCTAATTGGAGTTTTAAGATGCATTTATAAACTAGATTAAATTAAAAATGGAAATAAAATTCTGTTTTGAATTGAACTAGGAAATTGTTGTACTAAAAACGTGACAAAAGTGCCTTTTTCGCCCTTAACGTCCATCGTGTGCAGAAAAGTATTTTTTTCCGCACTGGTTAGGAAAAACAAAAATAGTGGCTTTTCATTGTGTAAAAATAAATAGAATTTATACACTATACTATAATTTTTATTTAATACTTACAAAAGTATCTTTACATTTTTCATAAATAGAAAAAAATCTTATGTGGAGTATCTACCTATGTAAATATTATAATAGTTGTACTATTTATAAACAAATCTCGGCAGAAACAATGAGCTGACTACAGATAGTATTAAAACTGTGAATCTAGTTATAAATAAATATCATCCGCAACTCTTACATTTTTTGTTTTTATCGGAAATTCCCAAAAATATTTCGAAAAAAACCTATTTCTTTTCTATATTTATTAATTATATTTTGTATTTATTGCAACACCAGTTGCACGCCTATGGAGGCCTATGACAAGATGGCGCCGGAAAAACATATGATAACTAACCTGTGAAATGTTTGGTTTTCACCTGCAATCTCCAGTTTTCATCACACCACCCACTTTGTCATATCACTTTTGCCACAAACACTTAAAAATCTATTGAAAAAATATTAAAAACTGTCCAATAATCTGTAAAATATACCAAAACCTCGATTATACTAAAGCTACGACGCCAACTAGAAATAATGAATGGAGCAGCGTACAAACGGTTATATGGCTGACCCGCCACAAATGCAAGGTTGTCACGTTATTCCCGATATATATTCGGAAATAAAAATAATTTTTCTTTCGGCTAAAACAATTAGGTATATTCTCGGGTATATTTCAAGTACACATTATAAATTTTTTATTGATTTAAAATTGTGAAGATTGAAGGAAATTTAAATGCAATTTTATTACCTAAATTTCTAATTGCAGGTAAATGATAAAAAAGTTATAAAAATAGTATGTTTGTAAAAACATTACGTGTAGAGATACAACTTTCAGCGGAATCTTGCATCCTCGCCAAATTGTTTACCTTATGTCTGATCGCAACTGTGGTAAACATAATGTCTCTATTTAGGTTATACCTTTATGGTTATCAACCTCATTCCAAATTCATTGTACAGTTTGGGTTAAGTTGGGTCAGGTGGTTTGGTTGGGTTACACGGCGTTTTTTATTTAAATCTTTCTCTAAATTCCTTGAAACACAAATAAAAACCAATGTAAACAAAACAAACCCTGTGACTTTTGGCACGGTTTTTTTGGCTCTTCCTGCAAAAATCCACTAACAAACTGCCTTTATCCGTTTTTTGAAAAGAACAAACTATAATATAAATGCATTTTCACCTATAGAAAGTCACTAGAAAATCCGGAAAATCACTCGAACACATGTCCTATGGAAAATCGCTTTGTTTGCCCTCCGTGACTTGTCAATCAAGCGACATCTACAGATCGTTGGACTGACCTATTTTAATATGGCGGCTGTCATTGTCAGTGTCAAAAACTCAATGGCGGCTCGCCCACAACTAGTTTTTTTTTGTCCCAATCTTTGATTTGAACCACTATGAATGTAAAAATGTGTTTGAAATAATTAATATAAGTTTTTTTAAGGAACTAAATAATATAAAAATAGTTCATTACATATGTGTATAATTTAATCACCCTAAGGTAACCTTATGCAACGCAACATAAGGAGAACTGAAAAAAATACACGCGGAATCTAATCACATAGATTGAAAATTGCTTTTTTCTTGACAGCAGGATGCATTTACTCATTATTTTTTTTTTGCTTAAAGTATAATTTTTATTTGTTTTGTTATTAGCAGCTAAGATAAATGTCTTTTATCAATGCGATTATACGCTTTATTAAGTGTTTCCTCTAGGAGCGCGTCGTTCATAATCCGTTTTATAGTGTTATCGATGCATTAATTAGCGCACTCTTTAATTAGCGCACTACTTGTAAGATTTTCTAATGTGTCATTTAATATTCATTAGATTCTTGCTTAATGATAAAAACATCTAAAAATTTTTCTTCTTTAGATAAAGTGAAAACAGTTTTGTCAGGTATTCATCAAGAGCTGTTGTTGGATGCCTGATTTAAAGGAAGTAAATATTCAGATTTAAAACAAATTGTATTGCTCACTTTTTAAATTAGATACTTGCACAACGTTGTAATTGAGTGGAGTAAAGAAGATGAATCTAAGTAGTAGATTTAATCTCAGAGGATCTGCATATCTGTCTATCTCATATAACTATGAGCATTTCTCAATCAAGTTAGCCTGGAAATAATCCAGAGGTGACGAGTCTACCGAGCATACGCGTCGATTGCCTCAGTCAGTGGCGGTCCCAGCCATTTGAAAAGGAGGGGGCGGTTTCGATACGAAAAAAAATACTAGGATGAAAGCATGGCTTTTATGAGGAACATATCAATATATGCAAAATAAACTTAGTAACTACAAGCACGGATTTGACCTCAAATCTAGGGGGGGGGATTTTAAGTTGTTTATTTCATACATTTTTTATTTTAAAAGATGTTTAAATGCGTCGAAAATTTTTGAGAAAATTACATTAAAAATGCAATTTTTTAGTTAAATTAAACTAAAATCGTGAGTATTAACGGTTTCATAGCGCCGCAGGCGAAATTTTTTAAGAAAATTGGACTAAAAATGCATTTTTTAATTTAAAATTAAACTAAAATTGTAAATATATCAATGGTTTCAAAGCGCAGCAGGCGAAAATTTTTTAAGAAAATGTAATGTAAAAATATCAAAGGTGTTATAGCGCCGCAGTTTATGCCCTACTTTGGAAAAATATCGCCACACTTGTTCATTGCCTCGAAAATGTTATCAGGTATGTTTTGATTTAAGCTTTTGCCTACTTCTGAACAATATTGTTTCCAAATACTGACTTCTCCCAATAAAAGTTCAAGAATTTGTGTTTTGAATTAATCAAACAGTTTATCGTATTTAGAAACGACTTTAGTTAATTTACCCTTGAGTTTGGCTTCGCGTTGTACAAAACTTGGTATGAATATGTTCAGGTCAAAAATGCTTTGAGAAATGAGTTTGTTTATAAATTAAATAGAAACTCTATAATACTGTTCTGTATTTCCAATATCGTGGTTTTCGCGGTTAGTACTTCATGCGTTTGTTTATTCTTGGTGTGACGAATTGAAGATCAAACTGTCCCAAAATACTGTTGAGGAATTATAGAATGTCTTTAAAGCAGAGTTGGCTGCCCAGTGGATAACCGAAAAAACCCACTGGGTTTTTTTTGGGTAAAACCCACTTAAAAATCACGTAGGGCTTTTTTAAAAGTGGATTTTTTCATTATTAATAGAATAAATAAACGTAAAAAAAGGTATATTATTACCAGTTGTTTGAATCTGATGTCAAGATTCGATAAACTTTGACCAGTTGCAAATCTTTTTCTAATCCCAAACAATTCCTTATTTTATTATATTCCAAATAAGACCATGTCTTTCAATGGATGCTGCACTAGCTGGGCAACAATGCAAATTATAAAAAAAAGGATTCTGGTTCAGTATTTGCAGACTCTACTTTTATTACTGGATTTTAAAACCTCAGTCCATTCTGAAGCACTCTTTCTAGCGCTACTCTTAGGCATTTGCCTTTTAAAAAATGGTTTAGAGTTAATAACCTCGAAAAAAACCAAAACTTAAATCGTATACTATCATGTCATACTAAGTAAACAGGTACTTGCAGTGTAGTAAATACACAAACTCCAACAATAATTTTCTTAAGGTTTGTTTATATTAAATATATCAAAAAAGAGCTGGTCAAACTAAACCAAAACTGCTTTGATTTATTAACAAACAAACAAACTGTCGATTTTTTTATTCCACCTATTTTTATGTCGTATTTTATAGTCCTAATTTTAAAGTCCTAATTTTAAAGAAGAACTACAATATGTATATAATTTAAAAAAGAAAACCATAAAAAACCTAATAAAACTCATTTGTAAAACCCATATTTTCTGGAGCAAAGGGGGGGGGGGCGATCGCCACTGCGTCAGTAGTGAAAGCAACTTTAGTGCGAAAATGTCGAATTTGTTTAATATTTTTGTTTGCATTTGAAACTTGGATTCCTTCAGATTTAAACATGGACAAAACAAGATTAGAAAACAAAAACCAGGACCTTTGAGGCTTCATTGTCTGGTGAGTGTTATTGACTTACTTTTTAAAATTTTTGCATAAAAATTGGGCATACAAGTGCTTTTGAAGGCATTCCGTGCCCTGGACTTTGTTAGTGAGACATTTTGTGGGTTACAGGCCAATTAATGCGTAGTTTATTTTAGGAGAGAAAATTCCCAAAGCAGAAAATGTTGATGTTGTTTCGGATAAATTTTACTTTTAAACGACTCCAATGCGTTTAAAAAACTCTAAAATGGTATTTGAAGTACATTTAAAGTAACATAAGATGCTTTTAATTTATTTTTCATGGTACATCGGGCAACATTGTTATTATTGTATTATCGTGCATGGCTTTTTTAGAGCATGCGCAGTAGACTTTTCGCTTTGGCCTGGTCCACACAGTGCCAAAGCAAACCGCGATTTTGAATTTTCTTCTTTGTTTGTCAAAGATATTTTCCTTACACATTTTGCGACATTTGGTCCATTATAGTAGACACTTACAGTGGGATTTACCAAGATCTAAAATAGTACCCCCCACAGGTCTAAATATTTATACCTGTGGTGGGCACTAAATTTTAAAACCAATTTTCAAAAAACACTTACCCATACAGAAAAGACACAAAGTTATTGATTATTTTGTATTTTTATTGCTAAATACCACTGAAAACCTGCTTTTTTATCAAAATAAATACCATATTTTAGAAGAAAATGCCCTAAAATTAATTTTTTTTGACAAGCTTCAAAATGGCAAATAGCGAATACGCCAAAATTTTGGCACGTAATAGCTTCTAATGCACGAAAAATATATCAAACAAAAAAACCCAAAACAACTATATTAATTTATTTACAAACTGAAAGTAAAATATTGAGGTTATCTAGAAGCTCAGGCAAAAAAACTTTCCTTACTCAAAGCCCCATTTTAAAGCTGTAGCTTTCATCAATAGAGGTTGGTGCAAGCCAAGGTGCAAGCAGAGGTAAAAGATCCGAACTCGCTTTTTGTGATTGAACGCAGCGTTAATATTTTTAAAATGACATTTCGGCAGTGACAGAAATGTGAACAAAATTTGCATTTAAGTTTTTTAATACATTTCATAATCTACTCCTTATTTTATTATTACCTTTCTAAATCTTTCTGTGACATCAGGTATTAATTGGAAAACTTAATTAACAAGGATAAGTTTTAATTAGAGTGACATATAACCCCAATTTTAATTTGTTCTACAGAGTTTACTATTTAAACTCCGCGTGGATTTAAATTTTTTAATTTTCTTTTTTTCTAAATTGAAACTTTCTTCTTAAGTCCAATAAAAGATTGTCTTAAGATGATTATTCAATAAACAAACTTATTAAAATTCTTTTTATAAATCAAATTATGTCCAAAACTCAAGGATGGTTGGTTTAAAGTGCTTAAAAACAGAATTTCACTTAAACCTAGGACCGTTCTAAAATAGACTAAACCCTTTTAGTAAAACCCACCGTTAAAGTTGCACAAATAGAGTGTGCTTAATCGTAATCGTATCTCAATGCGCATGCTCAGAACGGATACGTCGTACAACAGCGACTACGTCTCACCTATCTCTACGACTACCCCTGCAGTATTCGTACGCAACTAGCAATTTTGTTATTTGTGGGTTTTTATAAATATCTGATCCACAGTTTTACTACTTCTATTTTCCATTCTATTGTTGTGCTGTGCATCAAGCACTGAACAAGAATTGGTTTGATTACGTCGTACATTGCAATTACAACTTTAACTTTTTTTTAAGGACGCTTTCA
This sequence comes from Oxystoma pomonae, assembly GCA_963921995.1. Taxonomy (NCBI): domain Eukaryota; kingdom Metazoa; phylum Arthropoda; class Insecta; order Coleoptera; family Brentidae; genus Oxystoma; species Oxystoma pomonae. Next base: position 82,226,981 of record OY998166.1, on the reverse strand, counting down.
CAAACGCATTAAAAAAGCGCTAACAACAAGGAATCAAAAATAGCGTGCCAACTTTAACAGTGAGATTTACTAAAAAGGCTTAGTCTATTTTAGAACGGTACTGAGTTTAATTAAATTTTTGGTTTTAAGCATTTTAAACCAACCCTCTTTGAGTTTTGGAAATAGTTTGATTTATAAGAAGAATTTGAATAAATTTGTTTGTTGAATAATCATCTTAACACAATCTTTTGTTGGATTTAAGAAGAAAGTTTCAATTTAGAAGAAAAGAAAATTAAAAAATTTAAATCCACGCGGTAGAACAAATTAAAATTGGGGTTGTTAATTAATTTTTCCAATTAATACTTGATGTCACACAACGATTTAGATGGGTAATAATAAAATAAGGAGTATATTAATTTTGTTTTTATTTATGAAATGTACTACAAAACTCAAATGCAAGTTTTGTTTACATTTCTGTCAATGTCGAAATGTCAGTTTCAAAATATTAACTGCGTTCAAATTACAAACAGCGAGTTCGGATTTCTTACCAACCTCTACTGATGAAAGCTTTGAAATGAGTGGGCTTTGAGTAAGGAAAGTTTTCTTGACTGAGCTTTTAAATAACCTCAATGTTTTAGTAAATTAGTATAGTTGTTTTGGGTTTTTTGTTTAGTATATTTTTTGTTTTGCCTCGTAGTACCCTTATAAATATATTTTTTGTGCTGAAAACAAGATCAAAATATGGCGTTTTTGTGGACAAAATTGGAGGTGTTTGATTGGTTAATGAACAACTTGGGATATTGAATAAGGTAAATTAATCCTTAATGTTTGTTTTGCCTCGTAGTACCCTCAGAAATATATTTTTTGTGCTGAGAGCGGGTTCAAAATATGGCGTTTCTCTGGACAAAATTGGAGGATTTTTATAGGTTAATTCTTGTAAAAATGGTTACTTAGGGAAATTATAAACGAACTTATTACCAATTGCCACAAAACAATCCTTTCTGGGGGCTATAAATTTAAACCACCCCCCAGAGGTGGTCTAAAAAATCATCAACTTTATAACCACAAACATAGATAATGAAGCTATTGCTACATTTTGAGAAAAAAAAAGTTTTCAATGGTATTTTGCAATAACAATACAAAATAATCAATAACTTTGTGACTTTTCTGTATGGGTAAGTGTTTTTTGAAAATTAGTTTTAAAATTTAGTCTAAAAATTTACACCCCTATTTTAGATCTGGATAAATCTCACTGTTAGTGTCTAGTATCTCATAGTTATATGGTCTATCTGTATATCAAATCTTGTGATGCAGTTTTCACAAACTTCCTGTTAACCGATTTCAATGACATTTAGCATATTTATGTGAGTTTAAGGAGTTGCGCGGAGCATATAAAAAAAAACCTACAAATTAAAGTTCCACACTTTTTATGGTTAATAACATTTGATGTAATTTGATTTATTTTTGGCAGCTGGGTAGGTTTGTATGTTCCTGCAAAGTTTATCAAAAGTTTTAAAAAAGTGGCGTAGTTACGAACCTCTTTCTAAAATGGTGCATAGAAAGTCGATAATAATAAATAATTATCAATGTTTTGTCTTCTCTTTCTTGAGTGAAAGTGATCCTGATTAAGTGTGTTAAAGCCGTTTTAAATTTGATATTTTTTTAATTTTTAATAATTTCGATAATTCAATAACTTGAAAATATTGATTTTAGCAAAAAATTTTTTTTTGAATTTTCTTAATAGGTATTTAATTTTGTTTGGTACTTTTGTATGATGTTTTCATTATTTAGTCACATAAGATTCTTCAAACTTCCCTTACATTTTGACGTAAAATTGACAACTTTTTTTGAATGCATTTTCTTCTATTTTTTTATAACCCTCTATATAACATCTGTAATATTTCTACAGTTTTAGACTTTTGAGGGTATGCAAACTTTTTATAAACTCGTAATCAAAAAGTTTTTCATAAGGTGCCATTCGCACACGCTGTATAACATCGTTATACAAATTTTATTCTAGCTTCAAATATGTTTTAAACTCTATCTAGGTTGTTTCAAGCGTTTTATAACAAAAAAAATACATAAAACGTAACTTAACACTTTTTCCACATTTTAAGAGGTTTGTGGCCCACAGTGAGCCGCCTTGATTTATAGTGTAAAGATGTTGTGTTGCGAGAAGTGCTCTTCGTTCGAGATTTTTAAAAGTATTTTCCTGTTTTTATTGGATTTTTTGATAAAGGTATTAAAAAAATAGTGTTAACAACTCGTGCATTTTTTACTCACGTTTTTAAATACCTCGCTGCGCTCGTTATTTAAACCAACCCCTGTTAAAAGCCACTAGTTGTGAAAACTAGTATTAAACGCTAAGGTCTACATTTATAAAAATGTTTATCCAGCCCCTGAGCTGAACTGAATTCAATGTTATTAAAAATGAAACTGGATATATATTAAGTATATATCCGAGAGAACATGCTAGCTAAAGTTTGTACATTTCCAATTAAAATCTACCGAACTTAAAACAAAACTAGACATTGCACGCTATATTATTCTATAAATATACCAACTTTGTTGCAAGTGTGAAGGCCTAATTTACAGCTCAAGTGGTGTTTATCCAAACCTATCATCAACCGCTACTTTACTTGAAAACGAACGACCCATTAGGTGTAAGTCAGAAGCTCAGGTAACAACAACAAACCTTTAAAAATTTACAACACCACAGCATTATGTTTCTAGATAAGAGGTGTTAAATAGAGAATCACTTTGAAAATAGCATGACAAAGGTGATATTTCTACATAGAAAATGTTTAAATTTAAAAAGATTGAAGGGTATTAACTTCCGAGAATACCCAAAGTAAAAATTGTTTGGATTGGTTTGATAGTGCGTTGTACTCATATAACTATGAGATACTATAACGGCCCTATTTGCCCTTGCATTTTTCGAAAAATCTACGATCATCATAATACTATTAGTGCCGGCACTTTTTGGCTTTGCCTAGGGCGGCAAAAAAAATTCTTTGGCAGGTGGATTTCGGCTGAATTTTTTCAATAAGTTCCTTTTAAAACCATTTATTAATTATGTGTTGTCAAATTATATTACAGCGTTGCCGTCTTGACAACTAACTACTGTGATTTACGTTAGGTTTGTCTCACATAGGTAGAATAGTCGGATTTTTTACGTAATTTACTGCATATTTAATTTGTATATGTCAGGGATCTATTACCCCACGGTCTCTAGAATAAACACGGTCTAGTAATTTTTTTGTTCCGCCTACGTGATGACGACACAAAGATATCAGCCTGCTTTCTTTATTGATTTTTTTGATGGGTGAGATTTGGGGTTATATTATTTTTGCATAAATTTTTGTAATAAAAATTGTATTTGTTCATCGTTTCTTTTCTTCTGGCTTTAACTAAATACCCTGTGATATTACTCACATTATTTTTGTCATAGATAGCTGCATTTATGCGTTTTTTTTAGTAAAAAGGCTCATGATTAAATAATGAAAAAAAACAATGCACCTTATATAAATTTTCAATCAGATTTATTGCATAGCAGAGCAAGTCTTTCCTTCTAAATCACAAAATAATCACTCTCCCAAAAGTATAAAATAAAATAGCTTCCAAAACAGGAAAAATAACAACTACATAACCTAACTTCTGAAATACGAACACGAACTCCAACTCATCCAATGAGTTTCTTGACGGAATAGGCACCTTATATAAATTTGCAATCAGATTTATTGCATATAGTATACAGAGCAAGTCTTTCCTTCTAAATCACAAAATAATCAGTCTCCCAAAAGTACAAAATAAAATAGCTTCCAAAACAGGAAAAATAACAACTACATAACCTAACTTCTGAAATACGAACACGAACTCCAACTCATCCAATGAGTTTCTTGACGGAATCGATTACCAACTAATGATCTTAATTTCTATTTGGTGAATGATCAACGCATGCAGGCCAAAAATAAACTATATTTACTTATACACAAAAAGTTATAATAAAAGAGACAAGCAAAAACATAGGTCTTGCATCAATCATTTAAACAAAAAAAAAAAGAAAAATCCGAAAAATTAATTTAATTTGTCAAGCCTTCATACAATTTTTAAATGGCGGACAAAAATCAGCTGCTATCTTTTTGTCGATATCAGGTCGAAAAATGGCGCAAAATTACTAAACCGTATCTACCCAAGTAACAATTTGTCGACGTTTTAACGTTGCCAAACGTTCTAGCAACTCGCTTTTGCACCAATTTGGCGAATATTTTTTGAGTTGTGTTGACGTTGCCTGCGACTAGAGTCGCTAGCAAAGTTTCCACACCGTCGCCGAAGCGACTACCTGAAGTGCCCTCTGGATAATATTTTTAGTAATATAATTGATTGGAAATCAAGACTTCCACGTCTCTGCAACCACAAATGGACTAATTTCCAAACACCATCTATCAATAATTCTAAAATACGTAGCTAGGTAACATTCAGTTAATTTATTACATTAAAGTGACTTTTTAAATTTAACAATGAACCTTAGTTTTCCGTCAAAAATGGACATTTCAGCTTTAAAAAATAAGGGGGTCTTGAATCCTTCTGTAGCCAATCTAAAAGAATACTTAAAAATTTCCAAAATTAACTAAAAATCATCAAAATCCAGCAAAAAAACAAGATTCTTTTAACGATTTACACAAATGGTGTAGCGGCGCAAATGAGGAAAAGAAAACAGTATGGCGGCAATAATCATTTCTTGATTTACTGAAAACCTAACCATTTTGAGACTAAAGAGGTGCCCTCTATAGTTGTCTTATATTTTGAAATTGGCCGAAAGTGCTAATAGCTTTTTTCTTTTTCTGCAACAATTTGCACTAATTATATCTATCCCTTATATTTATACAAGCTAGAAAAGGACATAGATACAGTTAGTGCACACAAGTGCATCAAAAGAAGAACCACACAAATTAATTTCAAGGTAGTCTGACTCTTCGTTACTTGGTATCTACAGTCGGTCAGGGAGTCTGACTCTGGGTTACATAGTTTGTAGGCAGAAAAACAAATCAAACAATTACAGCTGCTAACGAAATTACGTCGCGATTTTTGATTGTGTGACGTCACAAACGTTTAGGGTCGTGGCCGTGCATGGTCGGTCAATTACACTGTGCAACACCAAAAAATCTCCGGCAACTTTTCTTCTGATTTGGTATTAGTATAGCCCCCAAAACTTAACGGTGGAAGGATTTTGGAAAGTTAACTTGTATAAGTAAAATATGATTTTTTTTTTATTTTATGAATTCCAAGGGGCTAAAATTATGTTTTTTCCGATAACTCCAGAAATAAGTCTTTTTCCGCAAATTTTTTGACAACTTTTTCATACAAAATAAAATTTTGCATCATATGAGATATCAATTTCAAAATTCGGTTAAGAAATAAAAAAGTTATAGAAGCATTACAAAAATTTAACTGTCAATTTTGCTAGAAATATATTAATCTAAATGGTAGATCATGCTAAATACGTCTCAAAAGTGGTATAATAATTGCTAAATTTTGTAGAACGTGTATTTTTAGTGATAAGTTACTGAAAAAAAAAGTGCGCAGTGTCCTCTCCCACATTCAGATATTGTTTCTGTTCCAAAGTGGCTCCCACCTTATGACAAATCTGTTTTAACATCAGAATTTAATTCAGTGGACCAGTATATGGACATAGATGAAGATTTTGAACCTGAACAATCAAAACCGCTGGAACCCATTCCAGTTTCCCAAGAATTACTTAATCAAATGGTGGCAGAGCTATGCTTGTCGGCTCGCTAAGGAGAAAAGTTAGCTCAGTTTCTAAAGGCAGGCAATAACTTAGCCTCGGGAGTAAAAGTAACAGGTTTTCGAGGTCGACAGGCATATTTTCAGACTTATTTTACTGCAAATGAAGAAAACACCTTCAGCTTTTGTAACAACATTAAAAACTTGATCGAAAAGATGAATATCAAGTATCATCCTAATGATTGGCTACTGTTTATAGACTCATCAAAGTCAAGCTTGAAAGCAGTACTTTTGGATCGCTTCAACGAAAAGCCAACAATACCAATCGCTTATAGCACCGAAACAAAAGAAAATTACGAGACAATGAAAAAATTTTTGGAGCTAATCAAGTATGACGAACACAAGTGGGGCATAATGTGTGACCTTAAAGTCGTCGCATTTTTACGAGGTCTTCAGTCTGGATATACAAAATATATGTGTTTTATGTGCTATTGGGACTGACGATATAAAGAAAACCAATACTTGAAAAAAGACTGGGAATCTCGCACAAGTACATCTACAAACAAAGGGAACCAAATACATAATGCTTTGGTACCGATGCAGCCCATACGAATTCCTCCTCTACATGTTAAATTAGGAATTGTAAAAAGTCTTTCAAAACTTTAGTAAAGAATAGACCTGAATTGTTGGAATGTCTTCAAGAAATTTTTCCCCGATGCTAAACTTAAAGGAGGTTAGTATTAGCATATAAGAAAAAATAAAATACAAAACTACTATTACTATTTTTGTTAATTCTTCGAACACTACAAATTAACAATTTTATAGGGATTTAAAGTTATTGTTCGTATCAAACTGATCAACCAACAACCAATAAAGCCATTTTCAGTTGTCTGACAACCATGACTTGGTCAAATTCCCTATATCCTTTTCAAAATTTTAGGTGTTCTTAATGAACCCGATATAAGGAGACTCGTTAAATCGGCAAGTTTTGAGAGGGCTCTAAATAATGCTGAGTTATGTGCATGGTCGGCTACCAAAAGTGTCATATCAAACTTTCTAGGGAATCATCGAGCATCGAATTACGAAGAACTAACATCTTATATGCTTGATTGCTATAACAATCTGGGTGCACAACGTTTAAAATACCTTTTTTATATAATGCTGATAAGCATGAATGTATTTAATGTATCATTAAAACTGAATACTTATGCTTTTTGTTTTAGGAGTAAATATGTCATTGAAAATACATTTTCTGCATTTCCACTTGGAAACTTTCAGCAAACAGCTACCAAGTGAATCCATTGAACACGGTGAGAGATATCATCAAACTTTAATGCCAACCGAAAAACGATTCAAGGGTAAAAAACTAGACCCTCTAATCGCTAATGCTTGCTGGTTATCCTATGTCAAATATAATGCAATTCAAACAACTGATATGGTAGAATCAGACAGTGAGTCAAACTACTCTACTGAATAAATTCTTTTTTGTCAATGTCTTTTTGTAGGCACAAAAATAGGTTTTTGGGAATATTTATTAATTTAGGTTTCTACTCAAATCAAAATTGGATTTATGTCATAACGTTCGATTTTGAAAATAGGGTTTTAAGGATATTTATAGTTACGTTTAAACATAGTAATTTATAATATATATATAATAATTTAAATTAATTTCAAAAATACTTTATAACGTGTCATTTTGACCAAATGAATAATTGAAAATTGTCATTCCCTATCTTGGGATGCTTTTTCTCAACGAAATTAAATGAAAATCGTTAAAAACGATTTTCTTTTATTCATAACTTTTTTATTTCTTGGTAGAATTTAATAAATCATACATCGTTCTAGGCATAAAATAATAAATTTCAAAAATATTATCAAATAATATATTCATAGGCTTATTTTTGTTGATATATATATTAAAAATAAAATATTTAACCCTTAACCTAACTTTTTTGTCATAAAAAAATTATACGAGCTATCTTTTAAAAACTGCATTGAGCAATAGATTTTGGGGCCAAACAGCTTTGCGATTTCGAAAAAAATTTCCCGGAGATAACATCTTGGTAAAATTTTGTTGCACAGAGTTATCTAACATTATTTTATCCTAATTTTAACCCCTCGTTCCTTCCTCGTAATACTTTTGCAAATTTTGCAACACTTAATGAATATGGAAAACCCCCCTAAAAATATAAAAAATTAATTTTTTATTATTTTTTTACATTACTTTTGGAGTAAACCTGTTACGGAGCTCAGTTACTTTATAAAAATTTTACCCCCTTCTACCCCTTGCCGTGTTTTATTTATGGACGAGCCCTTTTTTAGGGCCGGTTTAACGGCCTTTAGTTTATATTTCAAGATAGTCTGACTACTGGTCACTTGGAAACTGATTTTTTGAATTTATGTCTCCCTCACAATTTTTTTGTGCCTCTAATATGCCTCTAGTAGACCAACTATGTTGACGTTGAGTAAACGGCCAGGAAACGTTAAACTGACGCGTCCTAAAAACGTTGGTTAATTAACAACCTTATGACGTCGTTGTTCCGTCGTCCATTGCGGTAGTTGAAAACCTCACAGTATTCCAGTAAAAATAAAAGTTGTTAGAGGGTTGCCAAATTTACCCTAGTTAATAACAACGGTGTGGCGTCGTTTTCTTGTCCATCATAGCGACCGTTGCATAAATGACTAGTTATTGTACTTTATACAACGTTAATTTTAGTGTATTTCTTAGTTATGACAACTAAGGCAACTAAAAATTGTTACTTGGGTATTCTAGGGACCGTGCTATTACCCAGTGTTCTAATCAAAAATGCTGCTTGGGTACAGTAACGGATCTAGAAAAGTATGTTGTGGAAATGGTGCTCGTGTGAAAGGTGCAGATACACTTTCCCAAGAGGGTGGAGCGAGGTTGACAAAAAGCGCCGCAAGCGAAAACTTTAAGAAGTCCAATGTTATTTTCACCAAAAATAATGCCGCAAGCGAAAATTATACTTTTTAAAAAAATCGTAAGTTTTTTTACATTTTTAGGAAAACCCATTTTATTACCTTACTTGTTTTTTTCAAAGTCCAATCGCTGTTCCTACTGTATGGTAAGAAAAGGATTGTTATTTAGCATCCCTTTACACATGCTTACATGTTTAAGAAGAAAAAAAAAATAAATATTTTTTTTTACGGGTTTAAAAAATGATGTTGTGTCTAAACCACGCGTTTGATTGGATGTTTTAACAGAAAATGTGATAAAATAGTCATTGTCAACAAATAAATAAACGCCCGCACCTTCTCGAATCAACAATCACTTCTATAATTAACTAAAAATTACAAAACCGTATTGGTAATAAAACACAGCTTACCTACACTAAATAACTAAATGGAAAAATTGCGACTATATACATGCTACTTTAATTACAAACAATAGACCTTTAAACAATGGCTAAGCTAATGAGTTTAAACAGAAGCATTACTTAGCCAATACAAAAAGGCTCTTTGTTTTTTTTTAAAGATCTAATAGACCAAACATCAACCTACACTTTGCCTTAAGAAAATATTGCCATATCAAACATAGAAGTTGACGATGGTTTAAGTACTTGAAAGTCTGTAGAAATTAAAGTGAAGGATCCAAATGAAATCTCCGAGGAGGTTTTTAGAAAATCAGGTAAATAAAAGTTGACCCGCAAAACATAATTATTTGCTATTATTTTAGACCAAAAAACAAAAAACTTGCTTGCAAAACCTATTTTAGTTCTAATTTTGATTTTTCATATTTTTTTCGGCGGAATGAATTGACTTTATCAATAATTCGATTTCCTGAATTATTTGATAAAATTCTTTGCCTGGAATATTAAATGCAAAAATAAGTACTGTTCTTTTAAAATCAATCCCTTTAAGAAACCAACAGATCAACATATACTCAGATAGTTAGGCATCACTAAAAGCTTTAAAAAGCACATATATGACATACCATCTCTACAGGGTTCCCACCAAAATCGGATTTCCAAATTCCCTGATTTTTCTAGGTTTTCCCTTACCATTTTTTAATAAATTACAGGTATTTTTTGGATATAAATTGCTTGGATACCAAGTAAAAGTAGACTTTTACAATTTTCGAAAGCTGAAATATATCAGGTATTTATATTAACGAGATAAAAAGGTAAAAAGCAGATAAATAAGACGAGAAACTTTGTTTGAAACTTTATTTGAAGACAAAAATCACAGGAACCCAATTCGTTAAATCCTAAAAACAAATCAGGTACTTAACAGTATTAAAAATAAAAAACTAATTTGTCGAGTTCTACCAACGTTTTTTTGGTTCATCTAGCAAGTTATAAAACTAAATTGCACGAAGTGTTAATATATATACATATGTGAACATGAACACGAAAAAGATGACGAGCATAAGCTGGAATACGGAAAAACTCAAGACAGAAAAAACACAGGAAATATACCAGAAACCATTTACTGAAGAAATAAAAGAACCGCAATGAGGCTACAATGTAAACAAGCTCTGGAGGAACATCCGAGAAAAAGTAACTAGGGTGGCTAGTCAAGTGCTCGACAAAAAGAGAAAACAAAGAAGGAAGAAGTTTAAGGACGAGTGTAGTAGAGCGACGGAAAAACGAAATATGACCAGGAAAAAAATGCTTTAACACCTAACAGCATCTAATAAGAGTATAAACAAGAAAGATCTGAAGTACGCGAATGATATAAAGGAAAAAGAGAGACACCATCTAAATATAACAAGAGAAATGGAGGAAAACAGACAAAACAACAGAATAAAAGAATACTTTAGGGAATAACAAAGCACAAAACATGATTCCAACTCAGAACCGAACACTTCCTCTCAACAAACAACGGACAACTGATAACCGACGAAAGAGAGATCTAACCACATGGAAAAACTATTTTTGCAAACTACTCAACGAAGAGGTAAATACCGATACTACACCCATAAGCATATATGATTTTCACCGTTAGGCAAATAATGGAAAAATGCTGGGAATTTGAAAGAGAACTTCACCAGATGTTTATTGATTTCAAACAGGCAATGCAGGAACTGGGCTTTTAAAAGCTGATATCCCTGGTAAAAATGTGTACGGAGGATACAAGGTGCAAGATAAGGGTGTGAGCAGAACAAAGTTGGTTTAAAAAATAGGTTGAGGAAGAGAAATTCCATGTTTTGTGTGGCAATTCCCTGACTTTTGAGGATTTTTTGGTCATTCCCTGACTTTTCCAGGTAGCTCTGAAAATTCCATGACTTCCAGATTTTCCAGGTTTTCCAGGTCAGTGGGAACCCTGCTCTAGACTAAGGTAAGGAAACTGATTCGAAATAATAGAAACGGCTATTTGCATCATATTATGAAAATATGAAGCTTTGGATAGAAGACAGGCAGTAGGTATAAAAAATCTGCACAAACTTGTGTAGGGTCAGGTTACTCGAATGGGCGCAATGGCAGTGGCGCAAATAACAGCAGAAATAAAATATGTATGGAATTGGTGGACCAAGAAAATCATAAATTGCAAAATTTTTCGCCTGCGGCGCTATAACACCATTCATTATAGAAATGTTTGATATTTTGGTTTGTTTTCAATTAATTAATTAAAGTAATTTTATCAAAACATTTTGCTTGCGATTTTATGTCAAAAATGGCATTTTAAGTGACATTTCCGCAAAAATTTTCGCCTGCGCCGCATTTTAGTACTTTTACAAACAAACTAAGGGTAAATAAACAACTCAAATTTCCAAAACCCCATCAATCTTTACGATTTTAGTTTAATTTTAAGTGAAAAATTGCATTTTAAGTGTTATTTTCTCAAAAAATTTTGGATAAATAAACAATTTCAAATTTGGTTTAACACCCCCCCCCCTCTATATTTGAGCCCAGGTCCGCACTTGTAAGCACCTGTTTACTTGTTTCAATTATGGTCACATTTTTAGTTCAAATTAACTTTTTTTTAATTATTTATCCTTAACCCCCCCCCCCCACCGAAGGTAATTCTTGGGTGCGCCACTGGCAATAAAAAACCCGGAAGATATATATTACAATTAGCTCATTTGACTTATACTTCAAGGAAGAAAATAAAAACTAAATCCATTAAATGCGTGACAAATTCACAAAATATAGAAACCAACAAGATAACATACTGTTGGTCGAAAATTGAAAACCCTCTACCAATAGAAATTATGTAAAGCAGTAAAAATGTAATATAAACAATTAATGGCATTTTCAATTATGCAAAAAAGTTAATTGATTTATAATAACATATTCTAAAAATAACTAAATATGCAGTAATTAATTATACCTTCGGTAAAAAAAATTAATGTTATAGGCTCAGGTGCAATTAGATATTGCAAAAGAAATGAAATTTATCGAATACTTTGTATAAGGCAATAAATAATCTCCCGCTAAACACTCGGCAAGATTTTCGTTTTATAGCTCCAAGTTAAAGTTGTAATTACTCCGGGGACATTATAAAAATAATAGGAGATTTGATACATTGATTGTTATTACACAGCTCTCTTCGTGATTAATAGTAGTTTACATAACAAGCATGTTATGATGGTCATTAAACGCGCAGATGAAGTTTAAGACGCGAGCCGCAGGCGAGTGTCTTAATTTATCTGAGCGTGTAATGACCATAACATCATTGTATAAAGAAGATAACATGCAAGTTAGTGACCCTACTTTACATACGACCAATGAAAAGTCATCATAAATATTACAAATTATTAAAAATATTAAAAGCGAACACTCTTAAGTCAACAACCTTCATAAATTGAAGTTTCAATGACGTTCTAACTAAAAAGTCAAAACAAATAAAGTTACCAAGGGACTTTTCATATATCTTTTTAAAAACAAGGTTTTTTTTTTCTTAAAAGTGCGTAATATGTCAATTTAACGGGACTTATTTTTGGTTAGGTACTAAAATTATATTGGATTTATTTACGTTTAATATTTATTGTCTTAAAAATATAGAAAAATAATTCACATTTTTGCGTCAATTAGTGCACTCTTATAAAATAAAGTTTCAACGCTTGTCACGCCATCTCGTGGTTTACGTCTAAGCTTTATTATTATCCTGGGACCGTAAATGAGCCATTAAAATCATGTTGAGATGGTCGTAAAATTAGTATTATTCGTTGGTCGTGGGTAAAAATATTTAAGGATCTTTTAGAGAGAAAACAGTATTAAAAAATGTGTTTTAGAGGAAGTGATAATTTAACGCCATTTTTTCATAAAATTTTCAAGTTTTCTGTTTTGTCATCTGTGTATCATCTTGAGTGGTATCGTGCATATTATCTTTATTTTACCATTTTCATCCAAAAAAGGCAAAAATTGTAATTGTTTAAAGCGTAAAATGTGTTAAGGCTGGTTCATGCTTAAATTCCTTTTTCTTTTCTGTAGCTTTTGCTGTAAATTTTTCCTTTAGCAATTAAATTAAATCTCATGTATTAAGATGTGTGTGTTCATGCTTAACGCTTGTTCCTTTTCCGTATCTTTTTTCTTAAGCTTTAAAGACTGATCTTGAAAGTTAAGCAATATTTAACTTTACGGAAAAGAAACGGAAAAATCGTGTGGACGTTTCTTTAACCTCAAAATTGATTGTTTTTTTTTTAAATATTTCAAGCAGCAGTGCAGTTATTATAGAAATGGATATTGAACATTTAATAGATTTGGTGAAACAGTTTTCACATTTGTGGGACAAAAAGAACCCCAAATTTTGTAAACAAAACGCCAAAATCGCGAGTGCATGAACAAAGTTAAGGAAAAGGATTTTTAGCATGAACCACCGTTTTACTTAAACGTGTCCTACTTTACAGTATTTAAGTACATCTAAAAATATTTTAAGAGGTATTTACAAAAATGTTTTAGGCTTCGTCAACGCCGTGCCATAATTAAATTTAAAAAATGATTTATTAGCAGCATTCACAGTGTGTCAAAAATGAAAAATATTGTATGAATATTTGCTATGTTTTCATGGGTATTGAGTTCGTTTTCAAAACTCATTGTATCTTTTTCTTTTATATAGCGTGTTCTTTATCAAGACCAAGAACACGCTATATAAAAGAAAAAGATAGAATGAGTTTTGAAAACGAACTCAATACCCATGAAAACATAGCAATTGATTGAAGAAAATATTTTATGATTTGTTATCTTATTTTATATTCCTAATCTTTACAAACTGCGTTTCACTGAGCTGTTTCGTTCAAAAAAAAAAATACTCTAACTGACACTACTAAATATTTCTTAAAATGGGCTTTTTATGCAAGGCGATAATTTGTACTAGTGCAAATTATCGTTGTACTCTGAAAAATATTTTTACATAGGTAAGTGGTACTTTGTTTAAATACGTTTCAAGTGTTAAATTAAAATTAAATTTGGTTTGCCTTAATCCTTTAATTTTTTCTTATAACCGCACAACTGGCGCAAACCTTCATTACCCCCCCCCTCCAGATTTATTGCCACGCGTCGCCACTGCCCTAAAGTTCCTGTGATGCATCGGGTAACTCCCACCATTTTTTACTTGTATAATATAGAAGTACTCCCTTCCCAAAAATCAACTACTGGTGTGCTGGACCTTATTCTTGCCTCCCTTAACCATAATTATGAGATGCAAGAAAAACGCATATTTCAGCAAAAAATGTCCAACGCCATCATAATTTATCCCACTCATCTAATGCTCTTATATACTGTAAGTGGTCTTATCTTTAAGACGATGTCTTTTTATCTCATCGATCCTCCTCTTACATGTGTTAACCTTAAAGCAAATACACATCTAATGGACTCTCAATTAGGTTCTTATATCTTACATAGTTAATATTTTTTTTCACCGTAATAACTATAATTTAGAAATACTTATCTGATCACTACGACCCGTAATTAACTATTAATTTGAATTCCTTTAGTAATACTTCATGAAAATGTTTGATTTTAATGTTTAGCGATAGAGAAAGTTAATTTTTCTTGAGATTCTTCTCATATAACAATTATACTACATGCAGGATTAGAGGCACAAATAAAATAGTTTTTTTTTATACCTTCATCAAAAAAAATTATTTTAGTAACTTTGTGCAGATAACTAAAGCATGGCTTTTTTGGTTACCGATGCAAAAAAATTTATTTTTTGATCACTGGTGTAAAAAAAGATTTCTTTCCATTTTTTACACAAAATTAAAGAGAAATAGCCATTTCCGCCAGTTTTCACCAAGTATTTACGAAAGAATCATTTAAAAAGGTCGTCAAAATATCAAACTGTCAAAGATTAAAATGTCGCAACAATGAACATCACCGAGTAAACAGGCACATATATGGAAACGATTGTTATTTCATTTACCAGCCGCCTTGATTTATAGTGTTAAGTGGTGTGTTGCGAGAAGTGCTCTTCGTTCGAGATGTTTAAAAGTATTTTCCTGTTTTTCTTGGATTTTTTGATAAAGGTATTCAAAAAATAGTGTTTACAACTCGCGGCTAAACTGTACTTTTTTGAATACCGCGCTGCGCTCGTTATTTAAACCAACGCTTGTAAAAAAAGCACTATTTTAGCCACTAGTTGTTAAAACTACTATTTTTAAACATTCATCAAAAACAGGATTTTTATGTGTCCGCAAATAGTGTTTACAACTCGCGGCTAAACTGTGCTTTTTTAAATACCGCGCTGCGCTTGTTATTTAAACCAACGCTTGTAAAAAAAGCACTCTTTTAGCTACTAGTTGCTAAAACTACTATTTTTAAACATTCATCAAAAATAGGATTTTTATGTGTCCGCAAATAACCAAATTCTCTTTTAAGAAACAATTTTTGCAAATGGATTTATTGGTTACCTATGCAAAAAAAACTTTCTTTCTTCACGGGTGCACAATAAATATACCTAAATTAATTATTCTTGTCTAGAAATTGAGCCATCTTCAAATAACAAACTATCAGAAAGGGAACAAAAGACAGAAAGACAACAAAAGACAAAAAGACACGCTAATAACTCTATTATTTAAAACCATTGGTGTGTCATCGATCCATGGATTTTATGTTCAAGTTTTTTGTATTATTTTAAGATTTAGAAGTTTTTTATATTATTTTAGGATTTTTTGATAAAGGTATAAAAAGTGCTGCGCTCCTTATTTAAAACAACAACTTTTATTTAACTTGCAATGTATCTAACTAGATATGTTTGGAATATGATACTAGACTAGATATGTTTGGTGGAATCTTGCAAATTAATTTTGACCAACTTCCCGACATCCGATCGGCTATCGGCACCCTTATATAGTTGCGGTGACAACACAAGAATATAGTGTGATGAAATTGACAGCTCCCCCCTATTCGAAGGGGGTGGAGGGGGGTACAGTTGAAGTACGACCGATTTCGTTTAAATTTGATATGTTGGGGCACTTTGGGATGCAGATCAGGAATTTATAATCACATTTTGAAAATTCAATATGGCGGATTCAAGATGGACCATTTTTGGTCATCTTTTGCTAACCAATTTTAACTTATACACATCCGATTGCCTTCAAATTGGGCATGCATTTATAGTTCCGGTGACAATACAATAATATGTCATTCTTAGGCACCCCTCCCCCCTACGAGGGGAGTGGAGTGGGGAAAACATCTAAGTTTGTCCGATTTCAACCAAAATTGGTATATGGGGTGTTTTGGGGATAAGGAACACGAATTTTAATAACTTATAGTTCCGGTGAAAATTTTCAGCCCACCTCTAACGAGGGAAGTGAAGGGGGAAAAAGTTTGTTCGATTTCAATCAAAATTGGTATATAGGGGTTTTTAAGGAGGGGGATTATGAATTTTTGATAAGATTTGAAAATTTCAATATGGCGGAATCAAAATGGATGATTAAGGGTACAAATCTAAAAATTAAGGGTGTGTGTTCAAATTTGGTATGCGTTTATAGTTCCAGCGACAATACAATATTATGGTATTATTAGGGACACACTTCCCTCTTCTAACGAAGGAAGTGGAGGGGGGAAAAGATTTAGTTTGTTTGATTTAAATCAAAATTGGCATACAGAGGTTTTTCGGGAAGGGGACATGAATTTTTAATCAGATTTGAAAATTTCAAAACGGACGATTTAGGGTACAAATCTAAAAATTAAAAAATACATTTTGTTTTATAGGTGAATCATCGATGTGACCGATATACTTACGATACCTAAAGTTAAAATTTTTAATTTGTGCCCATCGTTTTTATTATGATACAAGGAAGATAAAAATCTATTTTCTACATTACATTGCATTTAATAAAAGCTTGTTCTTTAAAAGTTTGTTTTAATAAAAAATTTTGTTACATTAGATGTTTAACTCAAAGCGATTGCACTTTCTGAAGACATAATTCTAGCAATGGTCACTAGATCGTATTAGTAACCATTCATTCTAGGTTTGATTTGACATTGATCAGCCCTAAAAGCATCCCTGTAGCTGTACTTGTAACGTAAAAAATGCAATCTTACCCTGATGATTTATTTTTATTAAACAAACAAATGCTTCTTTTTTGAATTTAGGGAACATTTTTTGACAGAAAAGAAGTATTTTTTACCCCAATTTTCCTTCATTAATACAAATAAACCAATAAATAATTACGGCTTTACTGATGTAATTTACGATAATTAAGTATTTTTTTATTTTAAAGAAATTTAATTCGCTTAGCCTTTTTCTTAAACATTTTTAAATATTCGTTTAGCATTTTTTTGTGTCAAATAAATCTTTCCAGCAGTGTATGTATGTTCGTCTCGAATAAATGAGAACAAGTCGTGTATGATATAACTTAACACAAACAGAATATTAGATAATTGAGGCGTTTTACCCATTAAGCGAAATTGCATAAAATATCGCATACAAATCCTGTAACGATCCCATTAATTTACTAGTTAAAGGTAAACAAAAACATGCATTGCGTTGTCGTTACCTTGTTAGTTGCAAAACTATCCTATTATGCGCAGTGGGAGCAAAAAATATGAAGAAATTGGGACACTATGCAGCGATCGAGATAACCTTTTAAGTGTAAAGTACCGCAAATTTACTATTAAAGGAGATACCTACCCAGTTGAAAAGAAAATAATTTTCTCGGATACGAGTTCCGTGGTAAAACATGGTTTTGTCTTTGGCTTTACACAGGAATTTATGGTCCCGTTTTGAGTTCTACCTAAAGAAAACGCGAACGTAATATCATAAGAGATGGGGAAATTATCAAAAATCTTGTGCTGCTTGAGTGTATTTTTGTTTTATCGACGTTAGTCTAAAAAACATAAAAAATGAGCGAAAGCAGTTTTTCAATGCAACATGCCATCCCGAGAGGTATTTTGCCGATTATTTAGCGAATATTTCTAGATAAACGGACATTAAACTTCAAAAAAAAAATGGTATGACAATTACTACGTTTTCATGTAGAAATGAATACGTTTTCAATACGATTCGTTTTCAAATCTTTCATGAAGACGGGGCGAATCGAACTATTTTTCGTTTGCCCTGTCCAAGTTCAACGGTGCTTTTTTTGGGGATCGTATCGGAGATGTTTTCTCATATCTGCAACTATTTTAAAAAAGTAAAAAGAAAGGTTCGTGGCATCGGATGCACATTTTTCAATTCATTACGAACAGGCCTCCAAGATCTAATAGATAGTGCAGAAATCTACAGGCATGTTTCATCCTTGTTAGAAATTGGAGTTTATATAAATTGGGGGTGGAGTTGCTGGGAACGTTGTGTTTTGAACGGTTTTCTTTCAGTAACCGGTACATTTTCGCTTTTTATATCCTGCTCGCAAATTTCATTCTTATTGTTATTTGCATCCTTTAACATTTTTCTTTTCACTTTATTTCGACAGGCGGCGCTGCATATAGCCAGACCAACTTCCCGCGTTGTTTGACGACCAGAGTTGTTTAAATTCGCTATGTGTGGTTGCTTATGTTATGCTTTATATGCCAGGTACAGTCTTATGTTACCCTGATGATTCTTAACAAGGATAAAACAAGCCTGTAGGTTTCCCTTGTATTTGAATAAAAAATGCGCTCCTTCGAATTACCTAATCTAAAAAACTGATAATCAAATTTGTATCAAATTTTGTACGGTGAAAGTTTAAAGCATTATTCCAGAACCATTTCACGGATTTGCACACACAAAGTTTTTTACATAATTTTACGTATCCTAAAAATGTTTTATTCACGGTAAAAATTATCGATTCAGAACCATTTCGTGGATTTTGCATAATTTTAAGTTTTTTACATAATTTTACGTATCCTTAAAATGTTTAATTTACGGTAAAAATCATCGATTATTTTAAAAAACTAAATAAAAACAAGATATATATATTTTGAAAGTAAAACTCGTGGCATATCGTACAAAGCGTTTTTGTTTCTCTGTCTCCAATGTCTAATGGAGAATCCAGACACCTACAGACCTGTTTCATCCTTATTAGGAATCATCAGGGAGTCATAGGATTATACCTGGTAGTTGAAGCTACACAGTGACCATGCACACCTCTAAAATTTAAAACAAAAAGTTTGTAGTCCTTGGGGACGTAGTAACTGTGTGCGCCACCTGTCGAATAAACCGAGAAACAAAAACATCAAAATTGAAAAGTGCAAGACACCGTAAATACAGAATCCTGTACCGTTCAGCAGATTCACTTTTCAATCTTGATGTTTTTGTTTCTCGGTTTATTCGACAGGTGGCGCACACAGTTACTACGTCCCCAAGGATTACAAACTTTTTGTTTTAAATTCTAGAGGTGTGCATGGTCACTGTGTAGCTTCAACTGCCAGGTATAATCCTATGACTCCCCGATGATTCCTAATAAGGATGAAACAGGTCTGTAGGTGTCTGGATTCTCCATTAGACATTGGAGGCCTGGTCGTAATGAAGTGAGAAACAAAAACGCTTTGTCCGATATGCCACGAGTTTTACTTTCATTTTTATTTGCGGACACGAGATTCATTTTGTTGTTTTCAATATATATTTTTTCGAAAAACCACGCGAATGGTCTGTGGAAGATACCAGAAACCTCCGCTGTGCAAAATGTTGTTAATTTTTGATGTGCGGTTTATCTGTTTAAGTAAATGAACTGTTTTTAGGATTCAAATTCCCTCTTAAACAAAAAATGAAGTAAAATGTAAGGAAATCTATCCAGAGCGTTCGTTAATTGCAATAAATCTAGACTGATCGTGATCACGTGATCAAAAATCTGTTCCGTTTTTTGATATCCTAAAAAAGCGCCAAGAAGGTTTCGGTGCCGAACAACCTGATCTGCTGTAGTAAATGACAGGGATCCATTTAGTAAGGTGATGTAAAAATAGTAGTTTTTACAACTGGTGGGTAAAATAGTATTTGTTAGGGAAGTTTGTTTAACGCGATCAAAATAGTAGTTTTCACAACTAGTGGCTAAAATAATGCTTTTTTTTACAAGCGTTGGTTTAAATAACGAGCGCAGCGAGGTATTTAAATACGCGAGTAAAAAAAAAGCACGGTTTAGCCGCGAGTTGTGAACACTATTTTTTTTAATACCTTTATCAAAAAATCCAAGAAAAACAGGAAAATGCTTTTAAAAATCTCGAACAAGAGCCCTTCTCGCAAGACACCATCTTTACACTAAAAACCAAGGCAGCTGGTAAATGAAATAACATTATGGTTTCCATAGCGATGTGCCTTTTTACTCGGTGACGTTTATTGTTGCTACATTTTAATCTTTGACAGTTTGATATTTTGCCAATTGTGTTAAATGATTTTTTCGTAAATACTTGGTAAAAACTGGCGGAAATGGCTTAATTTTTAAAAAAAGCACGGTTTAGCCGCGAGTTGTGAACATTTTCTTTTTTAATACCTTTATCAAAAAATCCAAGAAAAACAGGAAAATGCTTTTAAAAATCTCGAACAAGAGCACTTCTCGCAAGACACCATCTTTACACTAAAAACCAAGGCGGCTGGTAAATGAAATAACAATATGGTTTCCATAGCGATGTGCCTTTTTACTCGGTGACGTTTATTGTTGCTACATTTTAATCTTTGACAGTTTGATATTTTGCCGATTTTTTTAAATGATTTTTTCGTAAATACTTGGTAAAAACTGGCGGAAATGGCTTAATTTTTAGGCAAGAATAATTAATTTTTTTCTATATTACTATTTTCCGCTATTTCTCTTTAATTTTGGGTAAAAAACGGACATAAATCTTTTTTTGCACCCGTGATCAAAAAAGGTCAGCATCGGTAACCAAAAAAGCCATGCTTTAGTTATATGCAGATAGTTACTAAAATCGTGTTTTTGATGAAGGTATAAAAAAACATTTTTTAGGAACAAGTTTTACACACTATTTTTTAATGCGCACCCCTCGGTCAAACTTTATCAAGGGATCCAAAGAGAAAAAGGAAAATACATAAAAAAAACCGGAACACAAAAAATACTGACTATGGAGACTATTTCTACGGACCTAAGTTTTCTTATAGGTGTAGCATACTAATAGGGGTTTCCATTGGTAAAATTGATGCGGCACTCGTGTTTCACTAACACTGGCTTGGTGCTGTCAAAAAATTACGTCAGTGCAGATTGGAACATGGAAAAAAATGCACCCAAACCAGAACACTCGTTTCATTCAACCACTTAACTCAATGTATATAAAAGTAGCTTGGAACCATTAAAATAGTAGTTTTCACAACTAGTGGCTAAAATAGTGCTTTTTTTTACAAGTGTTGGTTTAAATAACAAGCGCAGCGGGGTATTTAAAAACGTGAGTAAAAAAAGCGCAGTTTTGCCACGAGTTGTGAACATTATTTTTTTTAATACCTTTATCAAAAAATCCAAGAAAAACAGGAAAATACTTTTAAAAGTCTCGAACGAAGAGCAGCACTTCTCGCAACACACCATCTTTACACTATAAATCAAGGCGGCTGGTAAATGAAATAACAGTGGTTGCCATAGCGATGTGCCTTTTTACTCGGTGAAGTTCATTGCTGCGACCTTTTAATATTTGACAGTTTGATATTTTTCCGATGTTTTTAAATGATTTTTTCTTAAATACTTGGTGAAAACTGGCAGAAATGGTTTAATTGTTAGGCAAGAATAATTAGATTTTTTCAGTATTATTATTTTCCGCTATTTCTCCCTAATTTTGGCTAAAAAACCGACAAAAATCTTTTTTTGCACCAGTGATAAAAAAAAAGTTTTTTTTGCATCGGTAACCAAAGAAGCTATGCTTTAGTTATCTGCAGACAATTACTAAAATCGGGTTTTTGATGAATGTATAAAAAAAAATCTTTTTGAGGTTAATTAGTGGGGTTTGACTTAAAATATAAAGGCGGGAAAAAGTTTACTGTGCGCCACGAGCCCTCAGAGCCGGTGAAAAACCGAAATTATATTTTCCAATGAATTATGAAAACTGAAAAAGTACACTCCAATGGAACACAGTTGTGTGCTGGTGCCGCACCGATTTTACCAATGGAAACTGCTATAAAACTATCAAATACGGCTGATGGGTGACTCCACACAAGGTGTTTGCTTCGCAGGTTTTTTCACGACTTGCTACGATTCCAAATTTTGCACCGGCATCATCTATAAGGTCATAAAGAACTAACTAAACTGACAATTCTATAATTTTCCATCAGATCTTTGTAAAATAAAAGTATACTTTTTAAGGAAACCAATAATTAAGAGATCCAATTAAAGGTATTTTTCATTTTAAATAATTCCATGCAATTATTTAATTTTTGTTGAAATACGTTTAGTATGTAATCTGAGGCCTGTAAACGAAAAGAAATGCAGATGTCCAGGAAGCTGTAGATAAAAACAAATTGTTTTTTTTATTCGCGTTTTCTGTGCGCCACGAGCCCTGCGGAAAAAGTTGCACTGAGTGCAAAACCGAAATTATCAGTTTTCCAATGAATCATGCAAACTGAAAAATTACACCCCAATAGAACACTCAGTTGTGCACTGGTGGTGCACCAGTTTTACCAATGGAAACCGCTATAAAACTATCAAATACGGCTGATGGGTGACTCCACACAAAGTGTTTGCTTCGCAGGTTTTTTCACGACTTGCTACGATTCCAAATTTTGCACCGGCATCATCTATAAGGTCATAAAGAACTAACTAAACTGACAATTCTATAATTTTCCAGCAGATCTTTGTAAAATAAAAGTATACTTTTTAAGGAAACCAATAATTAAGAGATCCAATTAAAGGTATTTTTCATTTTAAATAATTCCATGCAATTATTTAATTTTTGTTGAAATACGTTTAGTATGTAATCTGAGGCCTGTAAACGAAAAGAAATGCAGATGTCCAGGAAGCTGTAGATAAAAACAAATTGTTTTTTTTATTCGCGTTTTCTGTGCGCCACGAGCCCTGCGGAAAAAGTTGCACTGAGTGCAAAACCGAAATTATCAGTTTTCCAATGAATCATGCAAACTGAAAAATTACACCCCAATAGAACACTCAGTTGTGCACTGGTGGTGCACCAGTTTTACCAATGGAAACCGCTATAAAACTATCAAAGACGGCTGATGGGTGACGCCACACAAGGCTATTTGCATCGCAGGTTTTTTCACGACTTGCTACGATTTCAAATTTTGCACCGGCATCATCTATAAGGTCATCATCAAAAAATTTTTAGTAATAGTTACCAAGGTCGTTAGATATTTCTTTCAGGTAAAAAATCATAAATTTCAACAATTAAAAAAAACATTTTATATAAAACAAAATAGTTTGGTAATAATAAACTAGATATTTGATGACGCTACCAAAATTATAAGTATCTTTAAAAAAAACCCTACATTAACCATTAATTTGTTGTTGATATTTAAAAATAAACAAGTTTAATTAATAATATAATTATGTAAAAATAGTTTTTTTATACCTTCATCAAAAACATGATTTTAGTGACTGTCTGCAAAAAAACTTTTTTTTTTGATCACGGGTGCAAAAAAAGATTTCTGTCCGTTTTTTACCCAAAGTTAAAGAGAAATAGCGGAAAATAGTAATACTGAAAAAATCTAATTATTCTTGCCTAAGAATGAAGCCATTTCTGCCAGTTTTCAATAAGTATTTTGTTATTTAATTTACCAACCGCCTTGATTTATAGTGGAAAGATGATGTGTGTGCGAGAAGTTATCTTCGTTCAAGATTTTTAAAAGTATTTTCCTGTTTTTCTTGGATTTTTTGATAAAGGTATTAAAAAAATAGTGTTAATAACTCGCGGCTAAACTGTGTTTTTTTTACTCGCTTTTTTAAATACCTCGCTGCCCTCGATATTTAAACCAACGCTTGTAAAAAAAAGCACTATTTTAGCCACTAGTTGTTAAAACTACTATTATTGCCTCAAACAAGGTACAAACTACTAAAGATTCCTATCCATTCAGTAACCTTCCTATTAGCCATGATATTTAATTTTAATCAGATTTTGTAAATATTACCATTTTGAGCTATTTCTTTTTTCAAATTTGGGAAAGATGTAAAAATTTTAGTTTTTACAACTAACGGCTAAAACAGTGTTTTTTTACAAACTTAAATAGCAAGCGCAACGAGTAATTTAAAAACGCGAGTAAGAAAAAATAGATCAGAATTTTTTTGCTCCCGTGATAAATTTTTTTTTTACATGGATTTTACAACTACCTTAGATAACACGCGCAGCGAGTGTTTTAAAAACGCGAGTAAGTAAAAATGAGCAGCTGAATTGATACAGCTAGACTTCGCCCTTCGAAAATTGCTTCTAGTTTTTGAAATTATTATTATTTTTAATTTGTAGAGGCAACTATTTTAAATAATATTAAAAACAAAGGAAAACGTATTAGGTTAACATGACAACAATGGGATGAAGATGTTGAACTCAAACACCCTGCCCTAGGTCTGAAAAAAAGCTCCTTCTAGTAGTTCAGTGTTCTAAGATTTTGGCTGTGGTTAGTACATTTTGTGGAGCACGTGTTAAAACATTATTGTGCAATAAATTTAAAAAATTAAATTATACCTATAATTTTTTGCATGTTTTTAATACTCTTGAAAAATTATGTTTTAGCTATAGCAATGGGATAATTTGCCTGCTTTAGCCATGGACGCAGATCTCCTAGCAAAAAGGAGAGATTCCTAAGCCTATGTAATCAATGTTAACGTGACGAATTAAAGGCATCTCTCCCTTATGATAAGTAGCATTGGGCATCTCTCCGTACCCAGGCCGAGAATTGCCAAAAAAACACTTTTTTTTCAAAACATTTTTCGCGTAGTAAACGATTTTTTTATAATTGTCAAGACCAGTATTTTTATAAAAGATAGTTAAAGAATCTTTTTATGCATTTTAAAATACAATTTTTTTCTTCATTTAATTTCTGCGAATTTCTTTCAAAAAAGTGAGGCGTCTATCCGGACTTTACCCTATTTATTATTATTATTATCATTATTATTATTATTATTATTATTATTATTATTATTATTATTATTATTATTATTAAAAAATAGATAATATTTCTTTTTTGTGATCAAAAAAGTTTGGTTTTTATAACTAGCGGCTAAAACTCAAGTTCTTTAGTTCTAAAACAAAACTTTCTTAAAAATGTTCTGTTTCCTCGCGAATTACGCCTTGCGAAGGCGCAGTTGTTAAAATATTTACTTAATTTAAGTGTACAAATCGTGACCGTTAAAGTATGGTGATTGTGACAACTACATTATAGCGTAGATAGAAAATACATTATAGTCATATAAAAAACAACGTTGTATTTATTTAGTGGCATTTTAACACTAAAAAAACGTCGTAACCTTACAAAATTTAACTGCTAGAAGAGCTTGACTGTCTGTCTGTGCCTGGATTTTTGAAATTTCATACGAATGATCGCCTGACTTGCATTTGATTTATTTGCATTGGCTGTCAAGTGATCGATCCCTCACGCGATATTCAAAAATTAGGCCCCAGATCGTTTAAGTCATATAACTATGAGATAATAGACACTTACAGTGAGATTTACTAAGAACTAATCAGTTATTGTTTACCAGAGGTGGGCAACTCATATTGCCCTCTCTTTCTAGTTTTTTTCATATTTGCATGTAAAAGTGATTTTATAAAATGGACTGAAGTTTTGTTGTCTCTTTTTATAATTTCCCCAGACAGTTTTTGAAAGATTGATTTTTTTTGGTTGGTAAAATATGTCAAGTTTTGACAATAAAAAAACAAAAACAAACAGTCAATATACACGCGGTATATATCAAAAATGTAAATAATATGTCAAATATAAAGACTCCTATTGATTTATATTTTTGTTAGTCTTTTTCTTACAATAAAACACGGAAATATAATGTGTTATTTATTAACAAAGTACATTCTAAATGCGCATGTACCTACTGCTTATAGCTCACTAACCTCGCAAATTCGGCTATTTTTATTAATTTTCCAGCTTGGTAAATGCATGTTTTCTTGAGTTTCTTTCTCCGTTGGACAACGGAACAATACAAATTCGTCGAGGCACGTGTTTTTAGAACTTTTTAATACAGCAAAATTCCATTTTAAACTGGACGTTTCTTAATCAAAAATGTGAAAATAATAAAATTATTTATTGTCAGGGGTTACCAACTATCATTGCCAACGCACAATTTGTTTTTAAACATTTCCCTAACAACTGTCAAATCCAGCTGCTCACCTCTGGTAAAACAATAACTGTCAAAAATCGTGTACTATTTATTTTTTTATATTAATACATTAGGATGCTCTTAGTAATTGATTACATTTCCAAGAAGATTCCTCCATGGTTATTTATGCACTCGTTTGTTCTATTAAGCATTGACAATATAAGATGGTCTATATCATATTGAGGAACACTCATCCAAATCCTCCTTACGGCATGCCAGAGTTTATCTAAGTTTCAAGGGGGACGTGGTAATCGACTAAGATTGCGCCCTATCATAGGCGACAAGTCAGGCGATCTTGCTGGCCATTCCAAAGTCTCTATGCCAAGTTCATGTAAGAAGTCCATTGATTCACGAGCAATATGCGGTCTGGCATTATCTTGTTGAAAGATCGCATTTGGGATAGTTTGTAGGTAGGGATGTACAACCGGCTGCAGCACTTCATCGATATATCGCCGAGCAGTCAGATTGCCGTTGATGAGGGCTAAAGGTGATCTGCTTCCTAAACATATAGCATCCCATACCATGATACTTTGCTGTCTTGCTGTATCACGTTCAACAGCAAAGTCTACATTTCGTCTCTCACCTCGAAATCGCTTAACCCTCATGCGTCCATCATGGCCGCCTAAACAAAACCTGGATTCGTCGCCGAAGCTTATGGTATTCCATTCGTCATTCCAGTTTTGTCGAGCTCCGCACCAATCCAAGTGGCGAGCCTTATGTTGTGGGATGAAAGGTAGCACCAAAAGCGGACGGTAAGCCCTCAGCCCCATACCAAGCAATCTTCGATTAACTGTCATCCTTGAAAACACTCGTCCTGTAGCTGCAACTAGAACACTCTTACTTGACGTATACTGTCCCATCGATTTCTGAGAGCAAAAAGTCTGAGATGCCGTAAATCACGACCTTGTAATAATCTAGGGCGTCCAGAACACGCACGACGTCTATAAGTCTCATCATTGGACCACCTTCTCCAAACTCTTAACACTGTTGATGGATTGGCATTAACCCTTCTTGCAATTTCCCGTAAACCACTACGAGAAAAATGATTTAAAATTTTCAGAAAAAGTGTTTTATATGTTGGTTGTTTTTGAAAATGAATAGAAAAAATCTGTGAAATCAAATACTTCTTTTGAGATAAGGTATACACTTAAATAATTTTAATTTAAATAATTATCCATATATACGGTGTTTTTTTTTTGTTCTCCAGTATATGTTTATGCAGTTTTTGGCTCTTTCAAGCTAAAGTGGATCTGTTTTTTTATGGATAATACGTGAGAGCTTAAAAGGGATATTAAATAAAAAAATGTTTTCAGTATATTTTAGCATATGATATAGGGATACAAATATAAAGGTTAGATTGGCTACAGTGGCATATTAGAGTTGTTGACAAGGTTCATATTTCGCAGTTTTTAGGTTTTTTTAAGCTAAATGGCAGCTGTTATTTGATGAACACATAAATATATCAGACTAGTCAGTGCCACACCTAAAATTATTAAAAATAAGTATGGTCTTTTACGCCTATTGTTTAAAAGGAATATCATGCCGAGCCATACTTATTTTGAATAATTTTTATGTACGGCACTGGACTAGTCTCCCAAAAAATGTTACAAATTATGTGTGTATCAAATAACAGCTTCTATTTAGCTTAAAATGCCAAAAACTGTAAAATACGCACTTTGTAAACATCTCTGGCACATCTTTGTATTCCTAAAATATAATAAAAATCTTTTTTATTTAATATTCCTTTTAAACCAACGCGTAAAAAGCTATACTTATTTTTAATAATTTTACGCCCAGAACTGTGTACCTTCATCATTATCCCTCAAAAAACAGCTCCGCTCTAGCTTGAAAAAGACAAAATTAAAGGAAATCGTATGGTCCTTTAATGGTTTTTTTGATATTTTTGGAACCTAAAACTAGTTGATTTGAATTCTTTGCCGGTTAAAACAAAAAAATTGGAAACCGCAGCTAGCTGTTCTTTTGCCAGGTAATAGGTATTTACATAACTAGACCGGGAAATTGGCCTTTACAAGTCGATGCAGGGAATTTACAGGGCGAGCCGCAGGCGAGTCCTGTAAATCTGCGGAGACCTGTAATGACACTTTCCGGTCGTGTGTCGTACGTACTTTTTTTTAAAACCAACTAATATTCGGTTATTTTTACACATATATATATATATATATATATATATATATAGAGGTTATTAGTAAAATTTTAGTTTAAAAATAAATAAAAAATGATAAAAAAAATTAAAAATACAAAAAAAAATAAAAATAAACCAAAAAAAAAATTTTTAAAAAAATATAAAAAAATCAAAATGTAAAATAAAAAAAATTTACAAAAATTGAATTTTTTTTTAAATAACAAAAAAAGTTTTGAAACTGTCAACACAAGAGCTTTTAGTGGAAAAATGGATTTTATTCATATATCTAGGTCACTTAACTAAACAACAAAAGTTAAAACATATTGGGGGCATATTAAATAATAGGAAAAGTTTTGAAACTGTTAACCCAAGTCATCGTCAACTTGACTAAAAATGAAACCGGAAAATTATGATTTTCCGGTCTCTTCTTCCTTTTCCGGTCTATGTTTTATTTTTCGGTCCCATCTTTGTACCCATATATCTTTGTAAAGCTACACTTTTCGTACAAAAAATTTTACGGGAAGTGTGTACTCTCCAATCTGTTGAAAAAAAAATTATAAGAAAACAAAGGCCGGAATTGTGTGTTGCCAACAACACAGTTTATTTCAACATTTGTATTTTGCTACTTGGACGCACTTTTAGTGGAAAAATGGTTTCTATTCATATATCTAGGTCACTTATATATACTGGATCCGTATAAAAAGCTCCTTCTAGTAGTTCAATGGTCTAGGCTCGTATATATAACCATTAGAACTGCATTCCAGTGCGGGCGAAAAGAAAAATAAACATAAATAAAATGCTTGTGCATAATGTGAACATTTCCGAATAATTATGGTATGTATTATTATTGTAGAGTGCGTTAAATGCATTTCTAAACTTGAACGTTACATGAGGCGGTAACGAAAACATTATTCGATAAGGTAAAATACATTAGCTGCGTTTGTTGAATTTTCACTTAAAATCGACTTCACATTGTGTCTAAAAAGTGTGTAAAATTAATTTAAATTACAAAACGTGTAACAATAATAGGGATATTTTGGAACGCTTATTTGACACTTCGTAGTGGTTGTGGTATTTACTGCATCTGCGCAATAACTAAACGTTATTCCGTTGTGGTAGTTAACCACTACCACTGCCGTAAGCTACGAATCCATTTCGTTGTGGTTGTGGTTATTTTAGGAATTTTGGCTTAATTAATTTTAAAAATAATAAAATATTACAAGGTTCCAACATATAAAACACTTATTTTGTAAAATTAAGCCAAATTTTTTATTTTCCCCTTATCTTTAAATTTTTTTACAAGTAACAGTTTTTAATGTGTTCCAAAAACTCGGGTAAAATCGATGAGTGGTAGTGGTAGTGGTTGTTAAACACTACCACAGCGGCTGTCAAAGTTGTCAAAATTTTAAGCGTTCCAAAATATCCCTAATGACTTTAAAAAACAAAAGAAAATGCGCATGCCTGAAGCAGTGGACTCGCGCCCAGAAGAGTTTTTGCCTCTGCATTTTTTCCAGGCTAACTTGATTGGCAGAGTTATTATCGGTACAGCTTTTTTTAGGAAAATGCAAGGGCAGGGCCCTTATATTATCTCATAGTTTTATGTTCAAGTAGTACACAGGGTGTGCTGAAAATTTAATTCTTTTTTAACAGGTATCAGGTATCTCCAAAACCAAAAGAGGCAGAAAATTTTAATTTCACATTATACTTAAATGGTTTAAAAAAAAACTTTTTAAAACGCTTTTATTATGGTATAAGAAAGATAAAAAATTATTTTCTACTTTTGAGTGCAATTAATGAAAGCTTGTTCTATTAAGTTTTTTTTTAATCAAAATTTATTATTAAATTTTTAGATTTGTACCCTAAATCGTTCCTTTTGAATCCGCCATATTGAAATTGTCAAATATGATCAAAAATTCATAATCCCCTTGCTTAAAAACCCCTGTATGCCAATTTTGATTGAAATCGAACAAACTAAATCTTTTTCCCCCTCCACTTCCCTCGTTAGAGGGAGGTGGGTACCTTCGAATACTATATAATAATATTTTCACCGGAACTATAAACGCATACCAAATTTGAACACAATCGGATGTGGATAAGTCAGTTAAAATTGGTTAGCAAAATATGACCGAAAATCGTCCATCTTGAATCCGCCATATTGAATGTGCAAAATCTGATTAGAAATTCGTCTCCATCCCCAAGTGCCCCAACACACCAACAAAATAGTGCGTACTTCAACTGTACCCTTCTCCACCCCCTTCGATTAGGGGGAACTGTCAATTTCATCACACTATATTCTTGTGTTGTCACCGCAACTATATAACCATGCCAAATTTGAAGCCGATCGGATGTCGGGAAGTTGGTCAAAATTAAGTTGCAAGATTCCACCCGAACAAACATACATATATACATAGCATGTTAAATAAAAGCCTGTAAAAAGAGTGCTTATTAATGGTCGTATCTCATTGCACTTAAAGTTGCACATAAATAAAAGGATGCTTATTCGTTGTCGTTCGTATTCGTTGTCGTATCTCAGTGCGCATGTTCAGAAGGGATACGCCGTACAACAGCGACTACGTCTCACCTACCTC
The DNA here is from genome assembly GCA_963921995.1 of Oxystoma pomonae. Lineage (NCBI taxonomy): Eukaryota > Metazoa > Arthropoda > Insecta > Coleoptera > Brentidae > Oxystoma > Oxystoma pomonae. Next base: position 82,195,933 of record OY998166.1, on the reverse strand, counting down.
TACGACCCTCCTTGCAGTATTCGCAAGCAGTTAGCATATTGCATCGATACGACAACGAATAAGCACCCTTTTTATGTGCAACTTTAAGTGTGTATTCAACTATAGTTTTAAGAATAATAAATAAATCGAAGTACGTTATCGCTTACCAAAACATTCCTTATCAGAAGTCGTGGCGACCACTATCAAAAAAACAGGTGTCACAGCATACCTGTAAATTCTTATATTTCAGATGAATTTAACAGTGTACCAGAGTGCATGAGAATTTTTTTCTGCGATGTGTGGTAAAGAATATGGTATGTACGGTAAATAAAGTTATTAATTACATTTGATATTAGCGCTCTTATATTTATTTAGATTTTTTTAAATAATCTGTGTTTTCTCCTGAATTTTTCAAATATTAAAAGGTTTAAAACGGCTTTTCTCAAATACACCTAAAAACATCTTTTCAAATTTACCGGTGCTAGATACTTTGATGTGTGCTCTTTAAACGCATGTATGTGCTTTTTTGCGCAGCCACGCGCTAACACCTTAATTTTATTATTTTAGAGACTGCTGCCACGTTAACAAATGCCGATTTATTTGAAGTTTCGCAAGTGAACATAAAATTGGAGGCGCAGGTACTTGTTTACCAAAAAATTTTGGATTTTTTTGGCAAAGAGGATCCTTCGGAAGACTTTTTAAGTACCTGTAAAAAATTTACAAAATACTTCTGCCTAAAAATAAGTAAATTATGGCAGCAATGTCAAAGAAAAAAAATAGTATTTTTAGTGAAGCACCATCACTATCTTCAAAGTAATGTTGTTGGATTCTCCACAAGAGCCATCACATGGATCCAGTCGCGGCCGCCCCTCAAAATCTTTTGAGGAGTGTTCTCAAAAATCCAAAAAACGGCGCGTGGAAGAATTGGTAAAAATTCACAGTTAAAGTGAGCTAAGCTTTGCAGCTGTAGAATCCGCATCGATTTCTGGGATTAATAGAGAACCTGAACCCAAAAAAACAATTACAACAGAAAAGCCTTTGGCTTTGTACTTAGATTTAGATTTATCGAACTCTTAGTATTTCATTGCTATATGGATAACGTTGGGGGACAACCTTTGTGTAAAGAAAATATATAAACTTTTTATGTATTGTTTTTTGGTTGTATAAATTTAAGGCTAAAGTTTTTCAATACGAGTGATTTAAGTTAGTAATCAAGAGTTAATATTTTGTTTGCGATATTATTGTATTTTTTTCTGTCATTTTCTTATGGCTTTATTAATTGTGCCACAACATTTGTGTTTTTGGATGTTTACGTCTAACGTTGTTAGGTTTTGTTTCAATGTTCATTGTGATTTAAGTTCATATCCTATCCCTACATATTATTTTTAGCCACAAAATCATATACAAGTTTTAATACAAAATATGCATTGGTAAATAAAAAAACATATTTCGGTCCCTCTAATTGCTTTTATTTTCGACATAATTTTTATTCAAATTCAATATTAAATGATTTAGAGGTGACCCTATAATATGCTAAACACACTATAACTTTTAAATGGCTGAAAATTTTGAAATGAATTTTCCACCGTTTTAAAGAGCAATGTTTATTCTACGAAAAAGTTTTATATGATATTTGTGTCAGATCAACAGAAAACAAGTTATGATTTTTGTCTTTACTAGCCATATAGTCGACTCACTGTACGACGTATGCGTTTTGAGCATGAAAACTGAGATACGACAAGGAATAAACACTTTTTTTATATGTAACTTTAAGTGTCTATATCAATTTATTGCTCTTTTGAAGATTTTGTCGTGTTTAAATAATTACTTATTTAAGTACAATATCCTCGACAATATCGGTAGGTAACACATTTGTCACCGTTTCGCCATAGTGGATACTGTAAAATGACTTGCTGCGTGTAATTTTACAAAAAGACTGTGAATTTACATACCTGAAAGTGTACATTTGTTTGTGTAGATTTACAATGATAAGTGTATTGCTACCTTGTATAAAATGTAATTTTACGTAGGTAAAACTTAAATTTAAATTTTAGAAAGTAAAATTCAACACGTACTAGAGATTATATCCTTACATTGTAAAGATGCCACAGTATTTTTTTGTCAGAGTTTACACAAATTTTGTGAATATTATCTTGTGTATTTTTTACTAGCTCTTCTAAAATGTCAATAAAATAAATAATAATAATCAATAACCTTTTTGGGTGTAGATTTAAGACCTTCTCTAGAAGTTACAATAAGTGGTTTTTCTCTTCCTGGGCGTTGTTTTTTAAAGCATTACAAAAATAACATTAATAAAATGTCAGATTGTTGGAATGAACTTGCCCACCATTTCCACGTCTTGTAATAAATTAATGCCTCAAGACCGATCTTTAAAATGTCCCTAATTATACAATTGCATCCATTGTTTACAAATTTCACATCCGCGCTCGATTCAAAAATACTACTCCTTTCTCTAAAATCGTGTGTAGGAACTTCTCATTACATACTTCACAATTGTTTAAAATGTTAATTAATTTATTAAAAATGTACGGTAAGATTTTTAGTGTCTCTTTTAATTTAGTCACGGTTTTATTCCTGAAAATAATTGTTTTTGTTAACTCCCATTCATTAAGACCTTTGTGGGTGTAGATTTAAAATCTTCTCTTGAAGTTACAATAAGTGATTTTTCTCTTCCATGGAGTCGTTTTTTAAAGCGAGTCCATCAAAGATTCATAGTTTCTACTGAATATATATATATATATATTCAGTAATCTACGGTTTGTGCATGTTTTTTTGATTGGCATAAAAATTAAACCAAATTTTAGTATGTTGTAGATCTTGCCGCAAGGGACAGTTATAGGACCCATTTTGTTCATAATTTATGTAAATAATCTTTTAAAAATAGAATTACATGAGGACATTGCAAATTTCGCTGATGATTCAGTTGCATTTTACTCTGCCGAAAATTGGAGCAGTGTTAGAGCTAAGGCGGAAAGTGATATGCTTAATGATAACAAATGGTTTGAATTTAATAAACTTACTTTAAATGCCTCAAAAACTAAATTCTTCTCTTTAGCATCCTACAGCAACACCTCGCCTGAATTTAACTCACTTAACATTGCTCCAAATATAACCATTGGAAAAAGCAAAATACTTAGAAATGGTCATTGATACCCATTTAAAAAAACTAACACTTAAAACTATTAATCCGCAAAACAAGATACCTTTAACAAAAATCTATCATCTAAAACAACATCTTAAAATTTACCAACTTAAAACTATCTAGTACGCTTTGTTTCAATCTCAAATATCATCGGTCATTTCAGGTTGGGGCGGTGTGAGGGAATGTTCCATAAGAGAAATTGAAACTTTGAAAAAATGGATTATGAAAGTAATTTTTGGAAGACAAAGACAATACCCTACCGATCTTTGATACAAATAAAAAAGCATTCTGGACTGGAAAAATGATAAGTCTAATAAACATTAAAAAAGTAAATCTAGACAAAATCTCACATCGATATAATACCAGACAAAGGCATAACGTACAAATCCCTTTAACAAAAAAAGAAATAGGTCATAAATACGTTAGTTTTCTAGCCTCAAAATTTTTTAATTTACTACCTCCTAATTTGCAAAAAATTACCTGCGAAAAGTTTTTTAAAAAAGCTTTTAAATCATGGTTTTATAGTGTATATAGAATAGATATAAGAAACTTATTTAAAAATGTATGAATATTAAATCATTTTCAAATAGTACCTATTAAGAAAAAGTAAGTGTGTGCGTGAACAAAATATTACACACAAAATAGTACATAAATGACAAAACCCAAATTATGACAAATACCCAATTGGACACATAAAAATCTATTGTGACAAATTATAGTAATTGTAAAAATAAAATATTTTTGGCGCTAACAAGCGACCACAGTTGCTTCTGTGCTTAACTGTTCATTTATCATTTATTATTAAAAATTTAAATTATAATTGTATTCAGAACACTTGGATACGGGGGTTGGTTTGATAAAGTACTAATTAATAAAGCATTTATAAGAAATTGAGGAAGAAGAATTATTGGTCGCTAAAATAGTTGATGTGACTAAAGAATGATAACTAACAAGGTCATATTTAAACCAAATTAAATTCATAAAGAGATCAACAATAATGGAATACCCTGTATCTGCACACGTAGGTAAGAGAATCAGGATCTGCCGCAAAAAATGTATGTAATTTAGGTGTTTTGGTTTCCAATAATTTGATTTTCGTGCATTACGGAGAGATGATTTGCCGCTCAAGGTGGTTATTTGTGATTTTCTAAATTACAGAAACGAATTGAACACGAATAAAAGTTATTAAGAAACCTAAACAACTTAAAATAAAATATATCTACACCTTGCCACCTTGCTCTAATATTATGTTTCTTCGACATCGACAAATCCGTAGACCATTGAACCAAGACTTGAATATCAAATAAGACTTCTCTGGTCCCGAATCCTCCACGAAATTCAAGTGTCAATGTCGCCCATAAAAAATTCGCATTTTCCATAAACTCTATTATGAATAATTTTTATAAATATTTTTAACATATGGCTCATTAGGCTGATTAGGTGGTAATCACTACTGGGATTCTACCGCTGCCATTAGTCAATTAAAAAAGTTTGACCAGAGTATTTAGCGACTCTTCATTTTTTATGAGCTTCAAAACTTCCGAGTAATCTTCGTCTTGCTAACTCTTTTGTATTTTTAGCTGAATATATTTTTGGTGATATATCTATGCCTTGTTTTGAGAATTTCTCTGGTTACCATTCTTTTAATTTTTCTTAGGTACGATTTGCTTGTCAACAAGGATTTCCACTTCTCTTTTATTAAATAATCCAGCAGCCTTTCATTATGCGTTTGTGTAAATTAATATTTCACGACTTGCCAAAAGCGGATAGTTTTTCTCACTTATATTAATATTAAAGTTTTTACCATGCAGGGAACTAAACTAATTGTCTTTTGCTTTTTTGTTTCGACCAACAATAAAGTCTGCATGGCCAGTAATCCAGTAATTCTTAGTTTATTGTTGAGTTTTCTATCGTACAACTGCAGCGTCAAATTTGTAACTATAGTTAGTTTCGTTAAAACACATGTATAGATTTATATTTTGCGAACGTCATCGGCAAAACGTAAATGAGCAACATTGTACTTTTTTTCCTATTAAAATATTATAAGGACTTCATTTTAACAATAGCAATAAACATAAAAATATGAATAAGAAACTCATATACACATAAAAACATACACACAATAATTACACGATCATTTACCTGTAAACGCAAACCACATTTCTTCTGGGTCAGGTCCCTTAATTTAGCAGTACAAAGTTAGCAGTGCAAAGATTTTATGATTGGAAAAATTAGTGATAATTAAGTGCTAATTAAATGCCAAGTCACAAAATTTTGTGCTTTTGTAGTTTCCGAGATATGACCTGCACTGCTAACTACCCGTTAAAGATAGCAGTGCACCATAGAATGCTCCAGAAAAGTGGTAGAGTGGTCTGAGTGGTCCAGAAAATTAAATGCTAACTAAATGCTGCCATTTCTTTAAGGATATTTGATATTTTTTTACTTTTTTCTGCACATTTTTTAAATTTAACTGGGTGCACTGCTAACTTTAGATCGTACGCATATTTGAGTTCTCACAGTTCAGTTGTAGTTAAATGCCAAGTAACCAAATTTTGTGCTCTTGTAGTTTCCGAGATATGTCCTGCACTGCTAGCTACCTGATAGAGATAAGAGTGCAGCATGCTAGAATGGTCCCGAAAAGTGTGGTCTAAATGGTCCAGAAAATTAAATGCTGTCATTTCAATAAGAAAATTCCATATTTTTTACTTTTTTTCTGCATATTTTTTAATTTCAATGTGGTGCAGTAAGTTTATTTGAGTTCTCATGAAAGAAGACGTTGCGTTGGTGGTGTTTTTAATATTGGAATAAAATAGTCTTATTTAGGTGCTAATTAAATGCCAATTAACCAAATTTTGTACTCTCGTACTTTCCTAGATATGGCCTGCACTGCTAGCTACCCTTAAAGATAGGTAGAGTGGTCTAAATGGTCCCGAAAATTAAATGTAGAATTTTCTTTTTGAAATGGCAGCATTTAATTAGCATTTAATTTTCTGGGCTATTTTAGCATGGTGCATTGCTGTCTTTAACGGGTAGCTAGTACTGCAGGCCATATCTCGGAAACTAAAAGAGCACAAAATTTGGTTACTTGGCATTTAATTAGTACCTAAATAACACTTATTTATTCCAATATTAAACACACCACCAACTTCTTCTTTCATGAGAACTTAAATAAGCGTACTGCACTACATTGATTTTTAAAAATAAGCAGAAAAAAGTAAAAAATACAATTTTTTTAATTAAATGGCAGCATTTAATTAGCATTATAGCAGCTAAAAACAGAAAAGCGGTAGAGCCAGACGAAGTATACACTGAGGTTTTAAAGCTAATAAAAAACGAAGATTCGGTAAATATGCTGGTCAAACTTTTTAACTTGATTTATCGCAGTGGTAAAATCCCTGATGACTGGTTAAAATAAACCTTTGTTACACTGCCTAAAAAACATTCAGCAAAGAAGTGTAGTGATTACCGCCTAATCAGCCTAATGAGCCATATGTTAAAAATATTTTTAAAGATTATCCATTAAAAAATTTATGGAAAATGCAAATCCTTTATGGGCGACACGTAGTTTGGATTTCGTGGTGAGTTCGGAACAAGAGTGGCCCGTTTGGCAATCAGGTCTTAGTTCAGGGGTCTAGGGATGTGTCGGTGCTAGTATATGTATGTTTCATAGATTATTAGAAAGCGTTTGATCGAGTCCAACACGAAAAGCTCATAGAATCGCTAAAAGAAGTTGGTCTAGATAACCGAGATCTAAAGATAATAGCTAATCTGGACCTGGAATCAGACTGCTCAAATAAAGTATGTCCGAAGAGGTCCAAATAAGAAGAGGTGTGAGCCAAGTTTGTATATTATATCAGCTGTTGTTTAATATCTATAGTAACAAAATAATAGAGAATTCATAATCATAACTGCGAAGAGGGTCTGACCATAAACGGCATAAAATCAACAACCTACGTATGCCGACGACACTGTCATAATAGCAGACACGCTGGAAGGCCTACAAGAGTTGTTGAATCAAATCGCTGCCAAAAGTTCGCAATTCGAGCTTAACAGAGAGCTTAAAAGTTGGAAAACGACAATAGATGGTCATATCGAAGGAAAAGAACATCAGAAGCAGGTTAGAAGTAAATGGGCAGCAAGTCGAATGTGTAGATTCATACAAAAACTTGGTTTGCTCTTCAATGAGAACTGGGACAACATGCAAGAAGTTCGTGCAAGAATTGAACAGGCCAGATTATCTTTTATCAAAATGAAATTACTGTTGCGTAGTCGCGGTCTTCGGTGTTATGTTTTAGCATCTTATTATGGCATGGAAGCATGGACACTGACTGAGGCCATGTGCAAAAAGTTAGGGGCATTCGAGATGTGGTGTTATCGTAGAATACTAAGGATATCTTGGATGGACAGAGTTACTAATGTGGATGTTTGCTTAGGATAAATAAAGATCTTGAAGTTTTATTTACCATCAAAAAACGAAAACTGGAAACTTTTGGGCATATTTTGAGAAATGACAAATATAAACTTTTAAAATTCATAATAGAGGGCAAAATTGAAAGCAGAAGAGGTCCGGCTCGTAGACGGATATCATGGCTTAAAAATCTTACACAATGATATGATGTTAGTACTACGACACTTTTCCAAAAAGCAGTGTACAGTACAGGTCGCGCTGATAATAGCCAACGCTCGAAGAGAGCATGGCACTTGAAGAAGAAGAAGTTGTTATACAAGGTTTCCTAAAGTTTCGGATGGAAGGGTATTGAGCTATGCACTGCTTTCTGGAGCTTGAAAAGCAAGGAGTCGATCTTGGTCGTTATTAGTTTGGGATAAAATGAGAAGAGAATTTTTACGCATTTCGCAAGTTTGAAAATCGAAGTATTTCTGAGATTTTCGGGTAATTTTTCAAGTTAGCTTAATAAAATTTAACATATTAGAAACGTCACACACAGATCCCAAAAAGGAGGAAACCGAAAGTGTAACAATATCTCGATTTCCAAGACATCCAATTTTTACGGGCAATCTGCTTTGTAACGAAGAGTTTGTTGATATTTGGCATTATATTTTACTTGTAGGGCTACTCCTTTAGAGCTAAACAATTAGTTTCTTTTTTCAATTTGTTATCGTTTATGGTAGTTTTACATTTATTTTATCTGTTTAAGAACAACATGCTTCTTTACGTTACTTGTTGTGGCGACCAATTTTCTAATTCCTTTGTAAATGGACACTCTGATTCACGATCGTAAATCGTCGTTATCGTTTCAATTTGTGTACACGTGAGAAGCAATATTACTTTAATATACCCACGGACTGGTTGTAGGACTACCGTATTAGATACCCAGATAGATAATAATTTATAGCAGAGGGGCAATATTTTCAACTAAGGCGATTAAAACATAACAAATACACTAAGGTAAAGTCGAACTTATACCTATTTATTTTGGTGGCCAAAGACGTATATTCCCTAATATTTATTTGCAACAAATAACTGATGGCTAATCAACAGACACTTTTATTATACGGTGATGGACATTATCAAAAAAACGTCAATGTAACTTTGGATATATTAAAGCTTCTAAAACTGTCCAAGCATATCTTATAAATTAACGAAGAAACATGATCTATATTTTTTATTATTTTACTTTATTTTACTTAACGATATATAACAGAATAAGATAACAGAATGAATCCGCAGTAGTAAGTGCAAACAGTTTTGTCTGATTTTATGTGGGACTCAATTTTGATGCATTTGCTGCCTTTTGTAATACATTTTCAACTTTAGTTTCAGGCTTGTTCCTTTTCCAGTAAAAAAACTTGAACCTCCATAACTCGAATCTCTGTACCTCGAACTTTTTATGAATTGATTTTTGTGTCTTTTTATAGATCTTTGACTGTATATTTCAAATTATTAGATGCGTTTGTTCAGATGATACCACGCACATTATATTTTTCTCGCGGAATTTTTTTAAAATTTCAAAAATAACTGACAACTATAACTCATAAACACATGTTAACGACATCAATACAAATACAGTATTTTCCACCCGAAATTTATAGATATTTAATTGACATCAACTGTCAACGATAATTTTCGATCTGACGCTTGGTAATTTTGCTTCTCCCTAAAGAGACCGTTGGTTACAGTTGGGCCAGTACTGCATTGTTTTCTTTATTTCATAAAATCTTTTTCCTACGAGCGTGCGGAAAGTGCCACTTTTCCGCACGCCGTGCCCGAAAAAAATTTTTCACGCAGGCTGTTGAGCAAAAAAAAAATTTCACGCACGCTGTTGAGCACGCTTGTTGTTGAGCATGCTGTTGCTCAGTGATGAATCAGGAAGACTTGAAGGCGACGACGGCAGTGGTACTTTCAATGTTAGCGTGATTACTTAATAATTACCATAAAAATTAATTTTTTTAAGCTTGTTAAAGTTTAGTTCTGAATAAAACATAACATTCGTAGTTTTGACTAATTTTTAAATTTTTAGTCTGCTAGGTTTAACTAAAATAATAACAAAATATTTTGAAATTCCGCACGCTCGTATTAAAAATGTTGTACCTAACGCGTGCGGAAAGTATTTTCCGCACTTACGGCTTGCCCGAAATGCAGGTGCGTGCGGAAAAGTATAACTTTCCGCACTTGGTAGGTAAATAACTATTTTGCACAGTTTTTTATCCGAGTAGGTTATTTTAGTAGTTAAGTGTGGCCGAGCATGCTTTTGAAAACAATCATAGATTCACATTAGATAACCTAAAACTTCTGAAAAGTGTACCAAACAAAAGACTTTTGAATGAATTGAAATTAACCTACGCTCTATCTTATATACAATCTTTTAGTGGGCGGAGATAAGACTAATAATTTGTGATTGATCACGATTTATAATTCTATCTCCCCTCAACTAAAGAATAAAGTGTAGTAAATGGGAAGGGTCCTCTATCTTTATTTAAACTATTTTTGGATTTAATGATTTCCATACTTTCATATGCATTCAAAAGTCTTTTGTTTGGTACACTTTTTAGAAGTTTTAGGTTATCTAATGTTGTTTTCAAAAGCATGCTCGGCCACACTTAACCAAGTCAAGAGTCAAGTGTGGCCGAGCATGCTTTTTAAAACAATCATATATTCACATTAGATAACCTAAAACTTCTAAAAAGTGTACCAAACAAAAGACTTTTGCATGCATATGAAAGTATGGAAATCATTAAATCCAGAAATAGTTTAAATAAAGATAGAGGACCCATCCCGTTTAGTACACTTTATTCTTTAGTTGAGGGGAGATAGGATTATAAATTGCGATCAATCACAAATTATTAGTCTTATCTCCGCCCACCAAAAGATTGTATATAAGATAGAGCGTAGGTTATTTTAGTAGTTAAGTGTGGCCGAGCATGCTTTTGAAAACAATCATAGATTCACATTAGATAACCTAAAACTTCTGAAAAGTGTACCAAACAAAAGACTTTTGAATGCATTTGAAAGTATGGAAATCATTAAATCCAGAAATAGTTTAAATAAAGATAGAGGACCCATCCCGTTTAGTACACTTTATTCTTTAGTTGAGGGGAGGTAGGATTATAAATCGTGATCAATCACAAATTATTAGTCTTATCTCCGCCCACTAAAAGATTGTATATAAGATAGAGCGTAGGTTAATTTAGTTTATTGTTTATCGTCTCCTGATGATGCTAACGTTGTTAGCGAAACGCGTGTCGAGTGTAAAAAAGTGTAGTTTTGGTTTGTGGAAAACAATCATAACTTTGTTTTTTATAATATTTATATATCTTACAAGTAACATCAAGGTAAACTTGACGTCACGTAAATAACGTACTCCTGATGTAACTACTATATAAATTTATAAAATAAATGTGATATAAATATGTGTATATAATATTTATATACTTCTAATGTCACAGCAAGGTAAAAATTAACTTCCATGTTCTGCATAATGTCATGCACAAGTTCCTTTCTTATTACGTAAATATAATGTTATTAAAGAAATATAAGTTATGTTATGTAAATATTACGTAAAGTTTATGAAAACTTTTTTTATGTAAATACTTCCAAAATTTCTGTCAGAAAAAACTTAACCTGAAAACTTCATATTTGACAACAACAACAATCTAGGGCGTTTGGATTGTTCAGTGGGTCATTGAGGTTAGGTTTTGTCTAAATAAAAATGAAACGTACTGTAGGTATAAGTTATCTAGCTAATAATGAAACTTTTCCTGATTCTTTCCAAGGATTCCTGCCCTATGCTTCTAGTAGGCTGGTCCTTGCTAGAGACCTTGTATTTATGACATTTATTGATAAAATATGTCATACATACACCAATATATTAAAAGAATATTAATCCCATGCACCAAAATTTGTGGTCGCCTACAAAAAGCTCATTTTCTAGACAAACCTGCCTTAAATTTGCATAAAATCGCATCTTATATAAAATGCTAGATTAAGGACATAATTTATAGCACATACACAGAGTGTGCAGCATTGCCATTTGGTAGACAAATAAATTTCCTTGTTTGTACACAATAGAGGATGGACTTTATGCTTACAATAACTTAGCTGTTCAAAAAAAGTTATAGGTATGTATAGTAATCAAGTGCGGAAATTTAATATTTCCCGCACGCGACTGCTGTTGGCCCGAACAACGCGGAGCGGAGTTTGGGCCAGCAGGCAAAGGCGGAAAAAATACTTTACGCATGAGTTTGGATCAATATTTTGTCTATGACAGCCTAAACAGAAAAAAAAAGCCGATAATAAAAAATGCAGGTGCGGGAAAAAAGTTAGTGCGGAAAAGTTTGGAGGTAAATTCGTTCTTGCACTAAAATGCGTGTGTCGGAAAATTCTTCAGGCAAGTGTTAGGAACTGTATAATGCAAAATATCTTGCAGAATTTCGTAATCCATACGTATTTATTTAAATTCATACTGTATTGTAATATACTCCATTACGTTATCGGTTTCAGTCCGGGAAATGATACATTACATCACTAGTCCGTAAAGTAACTAAAAAAAAAGAATAAAATAATGGATTTCCTACTTACAGTATGAAACAAAACGTTGTACGATACACTGCCGTAAAATGTCATTAAAGTACTCGTCTAGAAATTCCGGACTCGGCTTCTTCGTCGCGTTGTCCATAAAAATCTAGACTTGTACTTTAATAGAGCATTTCCCGGCCTTGTAACGTAAATTACTATTACTAAAATTGGTTATAAACGTCAATCAACTCTTCTAAATCTACAATGCCATTATTAGACGTCAAGGGTTATATTGTAACGAAACTCTCTCTCTCTCTCTCTCTGGGTTCTTTTTTTTAATTAGGTTAAATGAGACTACGGCTTTTGAATATTTAAGATTTTTATTGCCATCAAACAGACCTAGTCTCCTGAAATTAACCTCACAAGCTAGTGCCCTGAAATTAACCTCACAAGCTAGTGCCCTGAAATTCTCCTGACAAAATAACCTATTTTACCGACAATTTGCGCTTCTGAATTGACGTAAGTATCTTCGATTGAACATTTTACTACAAATTTCTTTTTAAATTTCGTAAGACAAATAAATGTCTCGTCGGATCCTCAACTGGACTTGCATGTCTCCATGTCTCCAAGATTCCACGATGAATTCAAGTTATTATGGAGAACACGCGTAAGACGTCTGGCCAACTCTGGCTTATTCAAAGCACGGAGAATTCAATTTCTTGCAGGATAACCAAACTCAATCTCAAACGACTGAACAATTTAAAAGAAAAATTATAGAAACAACCTTGATATCATATGATTGAAGCTTTATATCAATAAATAATTCCCTCAAAACAGAGGGTTCCTCTTTCTTTAAAGAGGGTTTTTTTTTCGCTCAAAGAGAGTTCCTTTTCTTTCAACTTTGCTTTTGACCACGTCTCATAAATTTAAATTTTGCTGAAGGTTGTTGTTCGTACCGAAGAATTTTCCAAAAATAAATATTTTAATCTTTTGTTTGCAACAAAGTAAACAATATTTTGTTTAAACAAACGAAATCGTTTTTAAACAAGAGAAAATCTGCAACAAAATCCTACTTGATCAATTACTAACTAGTAGCTTTCAAATGTCAATCATCCATTAATGATAAAAAAGTTCACTAAATCAAAATGATGGCCAAAACAAAGTGGCGGTCGCTAAATTAAAGTGATGTTCCTAGTTGACCTATTACTAACAAAGCATTTTTCCTGCCCATTATCAACCATTAGAATAAAGTCATAACACATAGTAGTGATGGGCACATCGAAAAAAAACATCGATGTTGAACATCGATGTCAACATCGAAACTCAACATCGATGGTGAAAAAACATCGGAATCAAAACATCGATGTTTCTAAAAATCGATGTTTTATTTTGCTTTTTTTAGAGAGTATTCTGGTATTCAAAGAAACTGTTTTATTTAAGATTTATTGTTAATTTTACACCAAGGGGCTAACCACTATTGGCAATCATGTCACAAATCTTACCAGTTCGCAGTCCCTTGCAGTTCCTGCAACTGCCTAAACTTCATCAAACGCCGCCAAACCCTGGCTTGCAGACCCTAAAAGACCCTGGGCGTCTTTGGAAATCCCTCGGCAGTCTCCGGCTATCACTGACCATTCAAAAACATTGGCAATCATTTCACATTTTTTGAACTAGTGTTTACCCCCTCGTTTTACACAATATTTATAACAAGCATGCAAATAATAAATAATCGGTACATGATATACAGAAGCTATTAAATATCTACGCTAAAAAAAACACAAAAATATGAGTAGCACATTCAGATTAGGTAGAGACACTATTGGCGTTAAAGCCGACCGATACCTCAAAAATAGGCAACTCCTGTTTTTACTTCTCAGACACATTACTTTTTTTGGATCGATGTTCGATGTTCCGATGTTTAAAAAAAGTATTGATATCAATGTTGAACAAAAAACATCGATGATCTTGAAACATTGATGTTTTGTGCCCATTACTAACACATAGGACACTAAATTCATTTTACACATCAAAAGCTAACAATAAATTATAACATTTTATGAATTGCAAAACGAAACCGTTACAATATCACCATTGTTTTACCTTTGTTAACTCTCCCCGCAGCACTAGTGCGGGAAATGCGTCTTCCCGCGCGGCCAACAGTGTGGGAAGAGTCATTTCCCACACGACCGTAGAAAAATTATTAGGATCGCTTTTTTGACACGCCGCGCCGTTAGGTAATTAACCACGACTTCCCGTCGTTGTGGTTATTTTTTATTATTCTATTTTAATCCGTCATTTATTCAAAATCATAAACGATAATTGGTTACCAACCTGTAAAACATTTATTTCGTAAAATTTTTATTTTTTTTCTCATGAAACAAAATATAAAAGTGTCATTGTTTATTGTTAAAGACTGTCGACTATCAAGGTTGTCAAAATTTTAATTGATCCGAAAACTCCCTATATCATGCATGTTAACGTCACACGATTTGCATCCTTCCAAATTTTTCCGCACGTGTGTGGAAAAGCGTACGATGACGTAAACTGTCGCCATACTTTTCCGCACATGTGTTGCAAAGTACTGTTCCACACATGTGCGAAAAAGCAGTTTGATTTGATTTGTGCAAAATTAAAGACCAATTTTTACAAAAATTAGTGCAATTCATCAGTGTTCGTGAGAAAAATAGCGTACACAACTCGACAGAAAGTAACTTTCTTACACTCGTGTGTTCTTTCACACGGCTAGAGCCTCGTTAACAACATTCACGCTCGTGTAATTTGTCACTTTCTCCTCTTGTTATGTAATATACTATTGATCAAAAGTTTCGCCTTGTGTACGAAACAGGAACGGGTGATACTGTATACAGGAGAATCGACATAAAAATTTATCACATGAGAGCTGTGTGTTTTACCGCAGTTTGACTTTTCTTTCAAGTGACATTTATTCCTAATGATTCAACCACCGGTTACACTAACTGGGCGTGGAAGAAAGCTTGCACTCAGTACGGTAACACATGCGTAAAGTGTCTTTACCGCTTTGGCCGGCTTGACCGAACGAAGCGAAGCGAGTTCAGTCAACTGCCGTCGCGTGCGGTAAAATATCACTTTCCGCACTTGTTAGGTAAATAACTTCCTGCGGTGTTTTTTGTTACTAAGCTTTAAGTTGACAACCCTGGCAAGCTGGTTTTTTTTCATGGTGAATCTGTAATGCCTTTTCAAAAAAGAATAACGTAACAATGGTCTACAAAAACTCATCTGGTTCATAGACTCAAACTAGTATCAACTGAAATGTAATATATCACAGATCTCCTAATGAAGCCCCTTTTGCCAGGAAAACAAATAATAAAAAAATTAAAAAATCAAAAGTGATACAAATCATTAATTGTGTTAAATTTTTGTTTGCGATTGCTCATTCATAAAATCTTATAGCATTTTCGATCTACACTGCTCTCAGGGCTGTATTCTTGATACCGTGCCCGTGAGTGTTAAAAAAAATTCGCACTTCTCACCTGCTTCGAATCATGTGAAAAGTGAGAGAGGCAAATACTCACCGGGGACTACTCAACTCACAGGTCGTCAAGAATACGGGCTCAGATCAGCCCCAGCAGGAGCAGTGTCGTCACAAATCTGTCCCGAAGTGATTTGAGGGCGATTCCGAATCCGAATACGAGCACTCGACTTGTGATCGTAAATCGAACGTTTTTACGCTTTAAAATTCATTACATAACCCCAGATTTTCTTTTTTTTACTTTTTTTAAAGTGTTTACTAGTATTATTCAACACAAAGCTTTACCACTTTTATTTTTTATTCGGGCACCACTTTTTGCACAAAATTCATAATTTTTGCCCTTTTTTGAGGCACATAAACTCGAATTTCTGGCCAACTAACAATAGTAAGGTTATATCTGTTATCTAAGTTTTCGCGTCCACCATTTTCTTTCCTCATGTGGTCGACGTTGTGCATAGAGTAACAACAACGAGGTAGAAGCAGCAGTCACGGTTGACCGGAGAAATTGTCGGATTCACATGGTGGACGATCGGGGATCCCGCAAAATTTGAAGTCTCTACAGCGCAGATGCCAAAAGATTTGACCTGCGTTCTCGGGCAGGGGGAACATTCCAAGGCAGAAGGCTGAGACTTCGATCACTTTGGATGGGTGACTGGTTGGACTTTAACCATTCTGAGTCTGAAAAAACCCTCGACAGCGAAACCAGGCTTGCATCGCCTTCGATGTTAAGAAATAGTCTACCTTCTAGACCAAGTTTTGCTAGGTGGGTAGCGATGTTAGATAGATGCAAGAATAACATGTAGTAGGACCACCCTTCGGAGGGGGTGTAAAGCCGGCGGTCCACAGTGTATACTTGCTACGCAGTCTAAAGATCCCTGCCCTCGACAAAGAGGTGTCACGCAAAAATTACGTCCTCTTAGAGAAAGAAAACTTGTATCTTAAGGCAGGATTGTTTAGGAGGAAACTTGGACACCAAAGAAATATTAACCTCGATATGCAATATCCTCCCTACCTCAGGCTTTTGCTCTAGAACAGCATTCGATTCTCTTAGTAACTGATAAAGAAACGATTGGACTGGTAATAATGAACGATTTACTATGGATGGACACGGAAATATTTACCTGTACTTAACTACTGGTAAAAACTTAAGAGTGTAGTCTTCGCTGGCTTTCCTTGCTTTACTCATGCAAAATTTCGCTTACACGCATTTTTCTACCTAAAATTTTTCAAACATTTTAGTCCTAGATAAAGCTTGAATCTAGGGTTTTCTATTGGTACTTTTTGCAATTTTTGTCTAGTTTTGCACATATGAAAAGGCAAAATACGTCATATCTGGATCCATATTTTAAAAAAGTGAAAGTCAAAATTCAAAAACTGTTACTAGAGGACTCTAGATTTAGGTAGAAGCAGCAAATGAGACTAAAATTTTTGAAATATTTTTGTATTTGGATAGAAAAATTTGGGGCCAAAAATACCCTTGCCAATGTACTATACTCTTAACAGTAGGATTTTTACTTTGCTTGATATGCGCATTGAACTTTTTGAAAGACAGGCATGAGAGGCATGTAAATAAAATCAAAACTTCATATCTTTGTGATTTTTTGTTTTACTGCTCGTTTCTAAAAGTCGTGATTTTCGTAAATTTTTCATTGTTTGTTGGCGTCTTAATCTAATCTAAATCAAATTGAGCTCGCCTGTCACTTAAGTTGTTGGAACAAGCAGCCATAACTTAAAAGTAAACGAATTACTATATAGGTGTATCAAATTATTCTCATTAGTAAAGCTCTACAATTCAACTTAAATTATTATCTCCGGTACCAACTCAGATTTATATCAAAGAAATATATACAGCTGCAGCCGAAGAAAACTGATTTATAATAAATAGAAGATATTAAAATTCATCATCAGACCCATGCATTTAGAAAAAGAGAACAATAGTAACTATGTTAAGGTCGCAAAAACGAACCTAAAATACCGCGTGGGTTCGATTCTCGCTAGGTGCAGCACTTTTTCCAAGGTTGTATCTTGGAAAATTTAAGAGGTTAAAAGCAAAAATTCTAGGGAATGGGTGTAAGATTAATTCTTATCCTACCCCTTAATCCAAGCGGGTAAAGTTACCTTACCGGATACAGGGTGTTTCGGGGTTAATTCCAGGAGGTCCCGCCCAGATAAGCACCGACTAAAGTTGTGAAACTGAAGTGGCTTTAAGCAGAGCAAACAAGCGTAAAAATATCTTAGAGCCCAGCCGAGCAAATTATTAAAATTATATTGGACTGTACATAATAGTACCCGTAGCGATGTAAGACACCCACCTTTCACGCTATGTGAACGTATATTTGCTCAGATGAAAGATTATGTTAACATCTCATTTATTTTTGTTTCTATAAGCCGGGACGGCATATCTCGTTTTCTTATTATAATCTAACTGTAGTTTCAATTGGGTTTATGCGTAAAAAAAATTGATGCTGCTTTTTTTCGTGAATTTTTAGACCTGTAGCGTACCGAGGCGATGCCAGTGACAGATAAACCATTAGCGGAACATTGGCGGATTTACATAGAACATCGTTTTGGAGGAGGTGACCTCTGGGGGCTTATTCTTGAATATCGTAGAAAAGGTCGCACGGAAACATTTACCTCCCTGATTTCGTCCAATTAGAGGCTCAGAAGCTATCACGAGTTATCCGAAAATGAGCCGACCACGGCCGAAAAATCCTTCCTGCCTCTGAGCAAGGAAAAACTATAATTGAGTCAGCTTTCCGCGTGCAACTTATAAGCTTGAGAAAAGGCGACAATGAGAAAAAATGGAGATGCAGAAGAAAGTTTTGACAAAATCTACGTGTAGGCAACAAAAATAAAAAAAATAATAGGAATTCTTGCATAGCAAATGTAAATTTTAAGAAAAGCGATGTTGTTTAATATTAATATTTTTACCAAAAATAATACATAACGCTACAGGTAAAAATGTAATGGTAAAGTCATGATGGTAATTTAAGGCTTAAAATATTTTAGCATAATTTAACGGGTAACCTTTTTGTTTAAGCAATTTTTACTATATTTTTCATATTTTTATGCCATGATTTTGCTCACATTTTAAAGCTTTCTTTCCAAACTTTTGATTTCTAGAATAAAACACTCACATTTTTCAACTTTTCACTGTTTTTTAAGCGTTCAAGAAAAATACTGCCAAAAACATTTTTTCTCTGTTAAAATGAAAAATATTTAGAGAGAGAGGGCAGAATTTTAGAGGTAGATGGTGATAATTTAGTGAAGTGCAAAGTATTTTAGAGAAGGATGGAGATCTGTTATAATTGATCGCCTAGAATAAAAAAAATTAGCTTTTCCAAATCAAATTATTTTGGGGAGATTTTGTTTTTAAATAAATTTGAATGATATTCTCTTATACTAAAAATATATAAAAAGAAGGTTTTTATAAATAATTTTGTCAGAAAATGCTAAACTAAATAAATACGTATTTATTAAAGATATATTTTATGATTTGATTTTTAATTGCCTTAAGAGCATAATCCTATTGGAAATATTAACACGCCAGGACGAATCCGTATCAGGTAACTTGGATAAGTGTCAGGGCGGAACGATGCCTATTTGTGAGTGATTCAAAGTTGGAAATCAAAGTGTATGATGGTGTTTAATGATGTATGGGGAGGGTGATCAGTGGTACCACTGACGAGCTTACGCTGGTTATCCAGAGCGAAACATCGTTTAATCATTTCTCTTTGCGCTTTGGTTCTTTGTGTGTTCCTTGTGGGATGCTCATCCAGGTTTGAATTTTCGTTATTTCCACCCAAGATCTTTTGATCTAAGGTAAATAAAGAATTCCAGGAAAAATTGGCTTAGTGTTATGGCTTCAAAAAATTGTTAATATTTTGTATTTTTTAATGGTCAAAGTGCATATTAAACCTTACACTAGTATATTGACTTCTTTTTTTTGAAGTATCAAGTTCTTCATACCTTAAATATTTTAGTTAAGTACCTGTTACATGATTTTGAGATGTGCTTAAATACACATACACAAAAAGACTGTAAAAAACTTTGATTGAAAGAAATTAATACTACCTTATGTCTCACACACTTTATGCTTTAAAAAATTACAATTTTAAGAAAAGTAGATTCAGGTCTTGGAGGCCTAGTCGTAATGAATTGAAAAGCAAAATGTGTGTCCGCTGCCACGAACCTTTCTTTTTATTTTTTGATTACAATTTTAGCCGTTTTTTGTGTCTCAAGATGACAGACAGATGACCTAATATAAATTTTTATTAAACAATTGCCTTATATTATTTTCATCTTTCTCTAAAATAGTTTTTTATAACTTGCTGTCTCTCTTCAACAACCTTAAATATTTTTGCACTTCACTAAAATATTTCTCCATCTACCTCTAAAATTCTGCCCTCTCTTTCTCTAAATGTTTTTCATTTTAACAGAGAAAAAGTGTTTTTTGGCAGTAATTTTTTTTAACGCTAAAAAATAGTGAAAACTTGAGAAATTTGATTAGTTTATTCTAAAGTTTGGAAAGAAAGCTTTAAAATGTGAGCAAAATCATGGCATAAAAATGTGAAAAACATAGTCAAAATTGCTTAAACGTTACCCCTTAAATTATGCTAAAATAGAATTACTTTCGATTAATATCGGTCAAAAGTGAGAGAAACCGATTTAAACCGAAGATCTGGACCAATGAGAGTCATAGTAGCGAGAGAATTTGACTTCCTGGGTACCGATTCTGGTTAGTCATAGGAAGTGATCGCTCGCCTGAGAGAAGGGAAGCAGTGTCAACCAATAAACGCGCTTAAAAGCAGTGACGAGACGATCGAAGAATCACCAATCTATTATGGGCACGCGCAGAGCTGCCTCGAACAACAATTTTTGAGCGAAGCCGTTCTCTTGACTAGACCCAGTAGTATGGACTTGTAGGAAAGCTCGTGTGAAAAACGTCACTCGTATGATTTCACAGCACGCTATTGGATGAAACCATCACGTGACAGATCTCGCTAATGCGCATGCTACGGCCAACTTGACCGTCTCGTAAAGTACGACGTCGCACAGTGGTCGATTTTTGTAAAAACGCGGATATTAAAAAAAATGTTCCACATTGTAATTTAATCGTACAAAATATTTAGTTTTAATAAAAAAATAAATAGTTTACAATATTTAAATAAGTAAGCATTTATTCTGATACACAGGATGATCGTGTGAATTTTCACATTTACCTTAAGACATTTTTAAGAAGGTAAAATATGCATATTTATTAATTGGCTAAATTAAACTAAAAATGTTAGTTTAGAATAATCAAATTTACTTTAAAGTAATTGACACAATATATAAGTGTTACAGTATACTAGTATATTTTTTATGTATATATAGTGTTTTGAAATTCTAAGCATTTTTATATAACATACCCTATGTCGTTTACAATATTTAAATAAGTAAGCATTTATTTTTTTTAGCTGATACACAGGATAATCGTTTGAATTTTCACATTTACCTTAAGACATTTTTAAGAAGGTAAAAGATACATAAAAATGTTAGTTTAGAACAATTAAATTTACTTTAAAGTAATTGACACAATATATAAGTGTACTAGTGTATTTTTTTTATGTATATAGTGTTTTGAAATTCTAAGCATTTTTACATAACATACCCTATGTCGATCTTCACCTGTTTTCGAGATATCAACAGTTGAATACTCATACTCTGGGTCTTCTATTTGAAATTTGATGTTGAATACTGAAGCGTAATGTCAAACTCGTAAAAAGCATAGTTTATTCTTTGGCCAACTATTCGCCTAGTATCTTGACAACCAAATAAGGGCAAATTTAGACAGATTTTGAATTTTTTAATTTTTCAAGTTATGTCCGCGTTTTTCTGAAAATCAACCAGCGTGCGTTGTTCGCATGACTTTTGTGCGATGGATCACTTCTCAGGGTATGATCGTTCTATTACGCCCAGAATCGAGCCCCTGAGAGAAAATTTTCTCTCGATTCCAGAATAGACGCACTGATCTGAAAAAAATGCATAGCTTCTGGGGCGAGCAGACTCCGTCAAGTATGCGCAGTATATTTTTCGCCTGTGGCCTTGCCCAGGGCCAACCCTGATTTTTATTTACATTATTTTCTTTGCTTCTCAAAGTTATTATTGTTACACATTTTGCGCTCCTTGGGCCATTATAGTATCTTATAGTTATATGGTTCTTACAATTTAATTGTGTAGGAACCACCTTTCATTCATTATTTTATGGGTTTTGTTGGGTTACTGTTAATTATTTTGGACGTTTTTTTACACAGTATTAACGTTAAAGCACTGCCTGACATGTTGTATTATATGCGAGGTATTTAGACCTTGACCAATTATTATTTTTTGTTATATTCGTAGCTTTGTTATTGTTCAGAAGTTACGTTTTTGGGAATGTGGTATAGTTAATGTTTTATGGTCATTTTAATTTAAGTATATTTATGCAAGTTATTATAATGGTCGTAGTTACAATCTGGGGAATTGTTTTTAGCAACACTGTACGGGAAATAAATTTAACTATGTCGACTTGATTTTTTTGCAAAATTTTACGTCATTGAATTTGTTTTCCATGGCAACGCGGAGACTTTATTTATATTTATCTACAGTGGGACACCAGAGATTTTTAAGCACCGGGTCAAAAATTTGGGGTTATGTTACTTATTTTGACTTTTCGCGTTCTGCGCCGCTAAAAAACCAAGTAAAATACGAAAATAAAAGAAAACCATTTATTGCAGAATTACCTATGTATTAAAGTAACTGGGTGTTGCATTTACAGGTGCGTTTATAATTGAATTGGAAATACTCCCGCTAGCTGATACCGAAAACAGGTTAACTTAAAAGCATGCAGATTAAAAAATCGGCTACTGGCGCTAGATGAAATAATCGTATTTTATTTTAAACAGGGGCGTCAACGACTACCAAAAGTCTTTACAACCTCTAAATAGAGCTTTACTGACCTGTTTTGTTAGTATTCAAGTATCCGTGTGTTTTTGAAACTGAGGTTCTAAAGTCTATCCTTTGCAATCCAAGATTTCACTAATACACTTGCACATAACTATGCCGCAATAATTTAAATTAAAAAAAAACGGTTGAGTCAAAATAAAAACAAAATTATGTGGGGTTATGGGCGCCGAATGTTTCTATGCGAATTCCTAGTAATCCCAGCGGGCCAATAGAGTTCTCTTGGTTCTTTGATAGACTCGGGGTAATGCCCGCACAGCGTTAAGCGGGCGACTGAACACGCGGAGTGGTTTTATATTTGTTTTAGAACAATGTTTTTGAAAACACATTTTTGAAAGATAAACATAAGAATGGTTTTCTGTCAGAAAACGTAGAAATACTCTTCTGTCCCACTGCGACCCGATTCAAAGTTTGTTGACAAAACACCTGCAGTTACCTGGAATCGTATAAATTCTGCGATCTATCGGCCAACACTTGAACTGCGTGTGTTTCTCAAATTCAATGAAGCGTGATTGATGGATCGGTTTTCTTTTCCGGAGTGCACAGGCTTTTAGAAAAAGGGAAACTTAGTTTTTATTTTCGCTGAAGCAATGAAATATAAAAAGGAAAAATCTAATCCAGAGGAAATTGTGAGTATTTCTCTATTCTTTCTGTAAATCGGGTTTGTTCTAAATCGCAATTATTTTGAGGCTTTTGGGATAGATGACAGCACCAGAGCTTTTATTTTGAAAAAAAAAATAATTGAACACTTTGAAAAGATATTTTTGTTAAGCATTTAACAATGATCACTCCTTCAAAATTTCAGCTAATTTTGATGTTTAGTTTTCCCTGTGCACTCTGGCCAAGGATTAAAAAATTAAAAAACAAGGCGTTGCCAGTTGTACTTTTTTTTACTTAAAATGTGGGGAGAAACTATAGCCTTAATGATCAATATAAATACCTGGTCCAACGAGAACTGCTTGGCAAATAATACCCACTGTTTATTTACAAAATTTGCCAACACCCGACAAAACCAAAACAATGAGTTGGAATAACGTCCTGAACGATAAAGAGGGAAAGCGACGGAGATATGTAGGGTGTGACGCAGTCGCGAAAACAATCCTAAATGAACAGGTGAATGGCAGTGCGAGCATCGGTTTTGCCGCGGTCATTCTTGAACTATGAGCATGAATTTGATGTGCTTTGGCTGTTGATTGAACGATTCCTCTCAGATAATAATATAACCAAAGTCTCCGTAAGCATCGGGCATCTTTACGTAGTTCATCTAGGTTATCGATGAAAACAATCGAGTTTGTAAATTCATCTACTATACGATTTATGCGATTGATTCCACCAATTGATTAAAATTTACAAATTGATGGCATCATGCTCACCGACTCTGGGAGCCTGGGACTGAACTCTTGAATTTCAAGCGCACGAAAAAAATTATCAAAAATAAATCTCTCTAAATAAAGCTGTTCGCCTGCCGCGAACCAACTAGGAAAAAAAAGTATTTTAAAAATAGATATAAATATATTAAAATCTAAAAAATTATTTATTAGTATATGTTACAAAAATCCAAGTATAATAAAAGTATTATAAAAATATATCACAATAAGATATTAACTGCTAAAATTCAGCATATTAGATATAAAATCCATCGTATTTTAAGGGTAAAAATGTATTTTATTAAAAATTAAAAAATCATTTTATTTAATTTTAAAAGACTAATATACAATTAAAATAAAATTAGATAATATATAGACATAACATTTTTTGGATTTTCTCTCTTTCTTTATTCTTTCCAATCCCTTTCCAACATCTCTTGATTTAGTTTTGCCTGCTTTGAAGTTTTTCTTTCTTCGCGTTTGCCCTTTTCTTTGTATTTTTTTTCTTTTAGCCAAAAATTCCTCTTCTTTCCTAGAAAAGAATGCCAAATTTAGTACAAGAATTAATTAATAAAAACCTAATTCTTTAAAATTTTTACAACAAAAATTAACGAAATTAAGTGAGTTAAATGTTAAAACACCGTTCCTATATTTATATATATATATATATATAAAGTTTACAAACTAACGTTAAAAAAAATTAAATATACATTTAAAAAAAATAGACAAAACCAAGTCAGGATTAGATTTTGTCCTAAAAAAATACTTTGACAGAATAATATAATTTCTCTATATAGAATTCATTTAATTTTTTTTAAAAATCGAATTAAAGGAAATAAGTTTGTTTAGGCATTTTATTTCTATATAATCATCATCATGTTGTACATGCATTATGAAAAAAAATATGACCTAACTTATGCAATACAAAAACGCTAAACCACACATTTTAACCCCTGAAGTTTCCCACTGTCGATGTCGTCGAACGGTACAACTCTGTAAACAGTATAAAGAATTTTTCAAAAAAGGCAAAAATAAGAAAAAAAATCTATTAGTGCCTCGATCTATTTCAAAACTTACCTTTAAATTCTGCAAAAAGTTCTGGCATTTGCCAATCTTCTAAGAGTTTTTGCAAATAATTCATAATTTCTTAAACTGTTAATTTTTTCTACGCACTTACTCTAAACTACTATAGACCGGATATAACGAAAGATTTTTTAAGTTTCTGCCTTTCTAGGTCAAGACACATCCCTCGCGTCGCGACCCCCGATTCAATATCGAATGACACTTTTTTAAAATTTCAAATTTTACTAGCTTGATTTAAATTTTACTAGCTTGATTTTTAAAATATTTTTTTTTTAACTTGTAATATTTTATATTTAACAAAAAAATTGTAATAAAATTATTTTAGGTTTAAATAGGTTCGCGTTTTATTTTTTTAAATATATTTTATTAAAAAGACTTTTTAATATATTGTTTTTTAAATTTAATAAAGCTGCTATTACATTAACAATATTTTGTAAAATAAACACATGATAAAACTATAAAATTGTATAACGAATCTAATTTTAGATTCGAATATCTAGGAAGTATTCTAAGTGTAATATAAAAATATATTTGAAAGAAATATATTTTCTTTAAAACACAATTTATTACAAAATAAAATGCATTTTTTTTCCGTGAAGTAAACGCTGGTTTAAGAACATTACAATCATAATCCGTGTGCGCAATCATAGCGTTCACAGGTCAAGAATCCGGACCCTAGTCTTGTGTTCTTGACGGACAACTGGGACCTAGAATTTTTATTTTATGGA
Source organism: Oxystoma pomonae (assembly GCA_963921995.1). Lineage (NCBI taxonomy): Eukaryota > Metazoa > Arthropoda > Insecta > Coleoptera > Brentidae > Oxystoma > Oxystoma pomonae. Next base: position 82,170,147 of record OY998166.1, on the reverse strand, counting down.
AAAAATCGATTTTAAACATTTATATTTATATGATCTCTATTAAGAACCATAGATTGTGGAACACATTAAAGAGATTTAGGTAAAATTAAATTAAAGAAAAAAAATGGTCTTCCTTGAGGAAGCCTAAGGCCCGTTCCTAGAGTTAAACCCTCTTCGGAAAAACTCGCATGCGTTAGCAACATGTAGCAGCGTTAGTTAACGTCTGGTGTCAACGTAATACATGCCGTAAACGTGAACGTGATAAAAAAAAGCTTAACGCAAGACCGCAGAGATGGGATTCTGATAACCGTATTTGAGCGGAAGTCTTTGTTTGTTTACAGATAAAAGAAAACAGAATATGGCGCTGTATCCACGTATACACACGTACCTTCTATGGCCAACTTAAATTGTCTAACTTACTGTATCGCAATAAAGCGTCCATTTCTCCGCGTATCTGCAATATTCATACAATATCGATCAGATTTTCCCCATTAGGAAGAATAAAAAAGGCACACGAAAATTTGCTTCAATTGAATTAAGGAAAACGAAAATCCAATCGGGAAATTGAATTGTCTTGATTTAACAATCCGGATAAATTTCAATTAAAGAAAGGCTTCGGGCTGAATTTCATTTTACACAAAGAACACGGTGAATAAAAGGCAGTTTTACACTAGATTGAATTCTCTTATAATTTGTTAATAAAAGATTGCTTTAATTTAAAAAAAAACCGCCCACTTAAAGCGCCATTATAAATATACAGCGTACGTACACAGGCTACATCTTGGGGGGAGGGAGAAACCTATAACAACTACCTAAAACTGGCAAAGATAACCGCATCTATCGTAGGCGGGGATTGCGAACAAAGCATCTTTGTCAGGTTTACATGGTTGTTAGGTTTATCTCTCTCTCAATGCCGTAATTAAGCGTAGGCACCTTCCTAGGGCGCCAAAATGAAGATTGAACTTAAATTAACATAAGCCGCAATAAAACAAATATAAAAAATAGAATGTTTTATGTCCATCGAGAGTAGGCGCGGCGCGGCGGCCGACTTCGTCACGTGTCTAATTCAAAGAAGAGAAATACCTATGTGAGATGACAGTGAAGGGCCCAGGGACATTCTCAGTCGCGGATTAGTTGTGAAAAAGCCTCGGGTTAGGTTAGGGGGCGACAAGTTTTTTGTTTGCCTACACTAAATTTAGCCCCAGCTACGGCGCTGCATCAGACAACCCCATCAAAGTCAAGTTTATTAAAAAGGATGGAAATATCGGTCCTCTATAATACTCTAGCATTGTTTAGAGTGAGAGACACTTTCTGTCCTTGTTTAACCATGAGCGTCGAAAAATTAAAAAAAGAACGAAACTCTCTTTTTTTCAATTTGTTTGTTTAATTGTTGATGTTCGATTTTACTATCACCTCGGTTACAAGTTACATTATACAGAAAGTAATATAGGGTAGCGCAAAAACAAACGGGAATGTTTCGACTGTACATAACTTGAAAAGTTTTTGTCCGATTTCAAAAATTTTGACTTTTTTAAAAGGTCAACACTTCAAAATAAAGAATTTGATGGCGGATAAATCAAAGATGGCGAAGATTTAAAAAAAAAATAGGTATTTTTGACCCCCCTGCAATTTTTGTATGTGTCCCACTTTTCCGTGTAAGGCTTTATCTTTTCTTAGTTTACTGATTAACATGCGATTCGTTAACATTGAGTAAAAAATATGAATTTAATTAATTGTTCAAATGAGTGCATGTTGTAAACCAAATTCAGTCAGGCCAAAAAAAAGACATTTTAGTAACTGTGTGCAGATAGCTAAAGCATGGCTTTTTTTTTGGTTACCAATGCAAAAAAACGTTTAATATTGAAAAAAAACTAATTATTATTGCCTAAAAATGAAGCCATAAAAACATCGTCAAAATATCAAAGTGTCAAAGATTAAAACATCGCAAGAATGAACGTCACCGAGTAAAAAGGCACGTCGCTATGAAAACCATTGTTATTTCATTTACCAGCTGCCTTGATTTATAGTGTTTTAGATGGTGTGTTGCGACAGGTGCTCTTCGTTCGAGATTTTTAAAAGTATTTTCCTGTTTTTCTTGGATTTTTTGATAAAGGTATTTAAAAAAATAGTGTTAACAACTCGTGGCTAAACTGTGCTTTTTTTACTCGCGTTTTTAAATATAAAAAGCACTATTTTAGCCACTAGTTGTGAAAAATAGTATTGAGTGTCTATGCTATCGGATGTATGGGTCCAATTAATGGACAGTCAATAAAGACCCGTTTTTTTGGGCCACCCTATATTTTAACGTATTATGTTTCTTTATTTGCGGACTTTTTGTTTGTGTTTGTTTCCTAGCAAATTGAATGAAAACGAAGTAAAACATCGAAAGAGCCCATTGATGGAAGTGATCTGGTTTATCTTATGTTATTTCCTCTATAAAACCAGCTTAAGTCGACAGTAAAACAAGATGTTGGAACCAGATAATATAATAAATAAATTAAAAAGTGGTCATCCCCATCTTCTCTTCTTAAGAAAAAGAACTCTTCATCTTCATCATTACACACATATAAAATACATATAATTTTAATAATATTGGACATTTTAAACAAAGGTCGTATGGTGAAAATCTCAAAAAAAATAAAAATAAACATGCACTGACGCTCCACGAGCTAATGGCATTCATGCAAGAAAACATGCACTCAGGGCAACATAAACTGCACTCGTTTTCAAATGGGATGGCAAAACTCGAGTAGTGCAATCAAATGGAATACGAATATTGCCCTCGGTGCGCACCAGTGCATCAAAAGGAAAACACTATTATTATCGCTACAGCTTTTTTTCTTCTGAAAATGCAAGGGCAGGGCCGTTATAGTATCTCATAGTTATATGGTCTCTAGTCTCAACTACATAATATAACCAATATGTATTTAGTTTAGTTTATTTATTAATAAAGTACTCCATATAGTGTTTTTACAAGTCAAAAAAAGAGATAGTAACTAAGTGACAGTGGCGTAGCCAAGGAGTTTGGGGGTTAAACTCCCCCCCCCCAGGAGGTCCAATCCAATCTACAATAAATAAATCATGATCAATGGCCCCAGGGAGAGCTATAACTCCCCCACTTTTTTGACCCTTTACTCCGTTTTCTGATGTTTATGTGGTGTGACATCTTAAATTTTAAAAATTTTACCGGCGGTGCTATGACGTCATTAATTTTAACAACAATTTTAGTTTAATTCTACGGAATTTTTTTCACCAGCATTCAAAACATGTAATAAATGGCATTCTTAGTATAATTATTCTTAAAATTTTCATCTGTGGCGCATTTATGATTTGGCAACAAATCTATAGACAGGGTGTTTCAAATTCGATGCTCACCATGGGGAACTTCTAAACGGTAGGAGATACGAAAAGGTTTAAATTAGGGCAAAGTTGCGCAATTTGATGCTTTGCTCAAAACTAAAAAAAAAAGTTTACAAATTCCGGATAGTTCCGGAGATAGGCGGAAAAGACCGAAATCTTTATTTTTAGTTTTTATTTTTCTGCACTGTTATTCCTAAAGCTGTCAAAAAACGCATAAAAACTTTCTACAGGGATTTTTTTAGGATCTACCTAGTGAGAGGTCCGTTTTTAAGACTTGACATTTCAGTGTGACAGGAGTACTATCAAGTTCATTTTTTCTTATGGACACATCCTTTTTTCTCCTGCCGTTTGTTTCATAAAGAATGATAGATAACATTTTGGAAGCTTATTTTGACAAGTCACCTAACTTCATGGGTTTATTGACCATCATCAGCCCAAATTTAATTTTGATTTTAATTTACTCATATTTTTTTCTTTGTTTTCTAATCTGTGAATTTGATCTGATGACGGTCAATTAACTCAAAACGTCAGGTACTTGTCAAAATGAGGTCGTAAAATATCTGCCATCCTTTATGAACCAAACGTCAGGAGAAAAAAAGCATGTGTCCAGAAGAAAAAATAAACTTGACAGTCTCCTGTCACACTGAAATGTCAAATCTGAAAAATAAACCTCTAATTAGGTAGATCTTAAAAAAGTGCTTGTAGAAACTTTTAAGCGTTTTTTGACAGCTTTAAGAATAAGGGCGCAGAAAAATAAAAACTAAAAATAAAGATTTTCTTTTTTTTTCGCGGAACTAACCTGGAATTTATAAACTTTTTTTTTCTTTTTTAGCAAAGCGTCAAATGGCGCAACTTTGCCCTAACTTAAACCTTTTCGTATCTCCTACCGTTTAGGAGATCCCCATGGTGAGCATCGAATTTGGAACACCCTGTATACCACCGTATCCCAAAAATATTTTACAAAGAACCTAAGAGAACAAAATTTTTAAAGAATTTTTTGTTTTTTAAACGCGTAAAAAATAGCAGTTTAGTGTAATTTTTTCAAAATTTTTGCCAGCGCATTTAACAACACCTATTAAACTGCCCCCTCCCCTCCCTTCAGTTCAAGAGCTCAAGCAATAGACACCTACCTAATTTTTAAAAATTGGCCATAGTTTATTTTTATTAAATGCTGACACCCCCTCCCCCAGAGTCAATTTCTGGCTGCGCCACTGTAAATGATTGATCAAAGACAAACATATTTAAGAATAGACAACAGTGAAAGTTAATAAAATTTTCTTAATAAAAAATATATTTATTTCTTGAACTAATTAGAAAGTATTTAACAGTAAAAATAAATTAGACGGACAGTTAAAAATTTTAAAAACATTGTTAGCACATTTAAGGCACAATTTAAAACACATGAAAATTAATTCCAAGATAATCCTCAAAGGAGTAGAACGCATGTCTGAGCACGTAGTTCTTATTTATATATATACAGCGATGCAGAACGATTTTTAAAAGTTACTAATTACAGCTCTTTGCACTTTATTTACCAAACTCTCGACTCGTTTAAAAGTTCGGCTGAGTTTTGCTTAGTTAGAGGAACGTTACATGAACTTTAAAACGTTTTTGCAGCAGCACAGCGGGCTAACTCGGAATTGGGAAACTTCAAAAGTTGTTCAAGTTAACTCAATAAGCTGATGATTAACTTGCGACAAAATCAGGAATATAGAAACAACGCATTCAGCGTTTCAAGTAGCCACAACACTAAAGCATGGGCGCGCGCACAAAGTTAAAAAATTGGTTAAAGAATATGTTTGTGTCCAAATAAATAAAAATTTGTGCCAGTTGTTGCAATCCAGGGTAAAATATATTATCTAAATCTTTTCATCCCTAATTTTTTCTTTATTTTATTAATTTTAGGAGTTCATATTTGTCATTTCTTCAAATGTGGCCGAAATATTCAAGTTCACTTCTTTTGATAGTGAATAACATACACACGCAGTGGCCAATACAGGGAGGGGGGGGGGCGATTGCCCCCTCCGCCTTCGTAGCTAATCCAATCCACATTTTCTTAAAAAATTTACAAAAAATTGGAGCTAGAAAGAACGGATAGTCCACCATACAATCAATTATGTATTTTATGTTGAAAGGAAATAAAAATATCTCGAAAACTGTAGCTTTGAAAAATTTGACCCTTATAACAAAATTTTTGGATAATATTAACTAAAACCAAAATCTGAAAACCGCATATTAAACGCTGCCTTACTTCTAAAGTTATGATTTTTTTTTAATACGAATTTGGACTGTGTAACAAAATTTGTAGTCCATGTTCATGGAAACTTAAATCTGAAAACCGTATATCGCTACTTGCTTTTGTTCCAAAGTTACAATTTTTTAAAATATATTATCCTCCTTTTCTCCCCTTCATCCCCCCACCACCCTACCCAAAAGTTAATCAGTTCATGGTCAGCCGATAGAGCATTTTTGTACCAAATTGTGTTAAAATCGAATAAGGTGTTCTTGAGTTATCGTATATACAGACAGACAACACACCGATAGACAACTTTTTTTTTCATCGATTAAGGTGTTTTGGAATCTTAGTAACTCATTTTTGACAAAATTAAGAAAAGTCAAAATTTCACGATTTTAATAGTACCCCATACCATATTGGTATGGTGTACTAAAAATACGAAAAAGATTAAAACCTTTAGCCTAAGTTCATAATTACTACCAAATTCAGGCATAGTCACTTTTGGTCGAATCTCTTTTCTAGGCAGAAGGGGGTGTACCTTGATATCAAGCTACCCCATAACAAACAAACAAAAATCTTAGGAACCGATGGTTTTTTTTAAACTAAAAGTACACTTCTTTAAGAGTACATAATTAGTACAAAATTATGACATATCAACTTTTATTAAATCTGTCTCCTAAGCATGGGAGGTGCATCTTAGCGCCAACCCACACCCCCCACTTTTAAGTGCAAATAACTCCGTTATTCATTAAGTACAAAATTTTTTAAAAGGGAACTAAATTAGTGCATAATTTTTACAATATCCAAATTGAGTTTCGTTGAGGGGGGGGGTTAGCTTGATTGAGCAGCTCTACGTTGCTAACGGAGAGATAAGAGAGAAAACGTAGCCAGTTTTGTCGAAGGGAGTGAAAAATTCAATAGATTGGTAATTTTTCATTGATTTGATTTGATTAATACCACAGAACACTAACCCAGAAGCGACAAAGCGGTCGAAAAATCATTGGTATTATGGGTCATCCGTGACGTCATTAAATTTGACAAAAAGTATACTTAACACACTGAGAGAACAGGCTCGGAACGCTACACGGAAAAAAAAAAACATTTTTTTAATACCTTCATCAAAAACATGATTTTAGTAACTGTCTGCAAAAAAACTGTTTTTTTGATCACGGGTGCAAAAAAAGATTTCTGTCCGTCTTTTACTCAAAGCTAAAGAGAAATAGAGAAAAATAATAATATTGAAAAAATCTAATTATTCTTGCCTAAGAATTAAGCCATTTCAGCCAGTTTTCACCAAGTATTTACGAAAAAATCATTTAAAAATAACGTTAAAATATCAAATTGTCAAAGATTAAAATGTCGTAACAATAAACGTCATCGAGTAAAAAGACACATCGCTATGGAAACGATTGTTATTCCATTTCCCAGCCGCCTTGATTAATGGTATGTTGCTAGAAGTTCTCTTCGTTTGAGATTTTTAAAAGTATTTTCCTGTTTTTTTTTGGATTTTTTAATAAAGGTATTAAAAAAAATAGTGTTAACAACTCGCAGCTAAACTGTGCTTTTTTTACTCGCGTTTTTAAATACCTCGCTGCGCTAGTTATTTAAACCAACGCTTGTAAAAAAAGCACTATTTTAGCCACTAGTTGTTAAAACTACTATTTTACCTTGCGTAATGTTGGAAGTTCCGTTTTAATTTATAGTATTTAAAAGAAAACGCATTGGTAGGTGGTAATCATAGAAGTGTATGTTTTATTATTGCCGTATTTCAAATTTTTTTGTATACAGGGTGGATTCTTTAAACCGAAGGGTGCTTCTAGCGGCTTAGAATTTGGTTTTATAAAAAAATCCAAAAACACGTCAACTGAGATTTTCTTTAATCGTGCTCTCTTGGATTTTTTTTATGTCGTTTTGTTTACGAAAAAATTATCTTTCTGACAATACCACACACTAATACTCTATCTCTTATGGTTTCCAAGATAGAGGCATTTAAACTTGCATGGAATTGTTGTCTATGCCCTGTTTTACGGGGGATATTTGAATGAATATCGAAGTTTTCCATACAGATTTAGATAAAAATATCTTGATTATCATAAAAGACAGATCCTACTGTGTTATATTGCTGAAGAGAGAATTGTTTGCAGATTTAAAAAATTGCAAAATATACAGGGTGTCCTATTTAAAAAAAAAATCATACCTCGTAAACTAAATGACATAGGCAAACACGATAGCATGATTAGAGGAAATTAAAAATATCAGTTGATGTGTTTTTGGATTTTTTTTATTCAACCAAATTCTAACCCGCTAGAAGCACCGTTCCGTTTAAAGAATCCACCCTGTATACATTGACCATGGGGGTCTAGAATTAATACGAAAGGTGAATGAAATTATGCTGAATCATTTTATAACGTTAAAGTCAGCAACAATATGACACCGTCTATTAAAACTTTTTCTAAAAATAACAGCTTCATTTGAGAAATACAGTAAATTAGAAATAATGTATTCATGTTTTAAGAGATGGATAACGTCCTCATTAACATCCGTGTCAGGAAGTCCTTAATGTTAAAGATTTTGAATGCATGTAAAACTCGTTAAAATGTGAACGAACAGTGGCAACAAGATTTAGCAAAATAAATTTGCGACTTTTCCCAGTTGGATTTAGAATTTCCACTTTATACAAGGTGTTCATTTGAAAATTTCCCACACAATATTTACGTATTTAGAGTCTGATTAAAGTCTCTTAAATGTCTTTAATAACCGTGTAAAAATAAACTCAAATTGTACAGGTAAATTTCACTCACAATGATAAAAATGTATCTTTAACAGAAACAAAGCCTACCGGCATTTCTGAAAAAAATTAAACAATTAACAAAAACTATTTTTTTATGGGTCCATGCAACTGTAAAAGTGAATATCTCAGAAACGATTCGATGGATTTTCAAAATTTTTACGCGATTGTAAAGACATTCGAAAGATCCGACCCATTTTACCCCTAGAAGGGGGTGCACAAAAATTTCAGGACAGACAAAATGTGTGCCCTTTGAATAAAAAATCGACGTGTCCAAGAATTTTTCTAAAATCGGATTCGACATACTTGAATTTTAGGCAGGAAGTTTTAAAATGAACACTCTGTATAAACCTGACAAGGTAACGACAATTTTTAAATTTTTGTTTTATTTGTGAGAGTTATTTTTTTTCAAGGTTTTCCTGGTTTAATGCCTTACAGATTTGAAATATAAAAATCCTATAAAAAAATTTTCGATTTTTCGAAGTAAGTTGCCTGTTCGAAGTTTACGTATAGAAAACTTTTAGTGTTGTGGAGTGAATTTGAATCCAAAAAATAGTTCGTTTAGTTAAACAGATAAACCGCACATCAAAAATTTACAAAATTTTGTACAGCAGAGGCTTCTGGTATCCTCCACAGACCATTCGCGTGGTTTTTCAAAAAAATATATGTATCTTTTTTTATTTAGTTTTTTAAAATAGTCGATAATTTTTACCGTGAATTAAACATTTTTAGGATACGTAAAATTATGTAAAAAACTTAAAATTACGGAAAATCACGTGAATGGTTCCGGAATAATGCTTTAAACTTTCACCGTATAAAATTTTATACAAATTTGATTTTTTAAATTAACTAATTGGAAGAAGCGCATTTTTGATTCGAATTCACCCTTAATAGCTAAATAGGGAAACATGCGTAGTGAGGCATGGTAGCTTTTTTTGAACGTTGAGGTGAGGGGGCGGTTAAGTGTGTTAGGCTGTCTAAAGGGGCCTACAGACACGCGAACATTTCTTGGGATATGTACGCGCGTACAAATCTGTGCGTACATGTACACAGAAAAAAGGTTTAATTAAGCCAAATAAATATTTCCCATGATCCAAACAAGTAATTACTTAAATCAAATGAATATTTATTTCGGTCAAGATTTATTTGACTTAAATAAATTTATTTTGACCTAATTAAATATTTGTTTGGTTCAAATAAATATCTGTTTGGACCATGGGAAACAAATATTTATTTGGCTCAATTAAATATTTTTTCTGTGTACGTTAAGTGGAATTGCCTATACCCGCGAAGATAATTTTAAATGCAGTTGGCTGGTCAACATGGCCACAATGATGCACAGTGACTTAAATTTATTAGCAGTGGCGTGTGTGTGCATAATAAAAATGAAATAAAACTGATTATTGAATAAACGAAATCTACGAAGTAAATGGGAGTTTTTCTATTTCTTTCCACTTTTCCAGGAATATTTTATAAGCATCGTTTTTTTTATTTTTATGCATATAGTCTTTGGATTTAGCTTTCCATAAGGTAAGATTTAAAAAGCTCAATGAACGCTGTTAAAAATTATTTTGAATAATTTCTCAGCTGCCATGGTTTACACAAAATAAAACAACTCTAAATAGAAACAGGAACCGCACTGATATTATCGCCGAGTTTTCCCTACGCACGGAGAGAAGTGTCCGTGTAACTTGTACGTGCGTACAAATCTTCAAGCGGCGACTGAATACATCTTCGACAGATATTTTAGGCAGATATTGCCTACACACTGAGAGACATGTACGCGCAGATTTGTACGCGCGTACATATCTCAAGAAATGTTCGCGTGTAGTAATAGTTACTTTACTGGTACAGGGTGTTTGTTTATAACTGGAACACTCAGTATCTTTTTTATCAATGAAAATAAAGCGTAGGTTTGAATTCAAAAATTACTTGGCAAATTGCAACGAACTTAAGCGCTATAACAACTTTTTTTTGTTCCCCTTGGTATACAGGGTGTGCCAATAAAGCTAATTTTTTTAAATAGAATACCTAGTATGTTTTTGCATTTTTGAATTTTTAAAAAAATTAGTTTTACAAAAATACCAAACAATATAGAAATATCTTTTGTAGTTTCTGTGATATTTGCGTTAAAATTTTAATATAAAGATCAAGCTACATTGTCTTCAATCGTTTTTTTTTTCATGGCCACTAGATTTTTAAGTTTATATTGTTAAAATAAAGAAATACATTCATGGCCCACTTGGTAGCTTGATCAGTTGGTGATTTCCAATATATTTTCATTTTGACAATTATTAAAACTTAAACGCAAATATCTCAGGAACTACAAAAGATATTGAAATAGTGTTTGATATTTTTGTAAAGCTAATTTTTTTAAAAATTAAAAAATGCAAAAATATACAGAGTGTTCTATTTTAAAAAATTGTCTTTATTGCCACACACTATGTACAAAGGGCAACAAAAAAAAGTTGTTATAGCGCTTAAGTTCGTTGTAATTTGCCAAGAAATTTTTGAATTTAGACCTACCCTTTATTTTCAATAATAAAAAAAATACTGAGTGTTCCAGTTATAAACAAACTCCCTGTACAGGCAACATTTTTTACAATTTACGCATAACATTCTTTAAACATTTTGGTCTTTTTCAACGTTTTTGTGAAGCATTAAAAAAAAGTGGGATATGTTAGCTGGGTTCTAGTTAAATGATAGATTTGTCGCTAAAATCATGTCATAAATGCGCCACATGCGAAATTTTTATACGTTTTGAATGCTGCTGACCAGTATTGCTCAAAGATTGTGTATAAGATAGAGCGTAGGTTAATTTAGTTTATTGTTTATCGTCTCCTGATGATGCTAACGTTGTTATCGAAACGCGCATCGAGTGCAAAAAATTGTATTTTTGGTTTGTGGAAAACAATCATAACTTTGTTTTAGTACAACCAAAGGTTCCAAATTCCCAACATACTTTAAATGCAGAACACAAAAAAAGAATATTAATTTTGATAACGTTGGAGTAAAACTTTATCTTGGATTTAAAATAAAGAAAAAATATCTGGGTCTATTTGCATTTGTACGATATTTGGCCATTTATTCGTAAACATCCCATATAGGACACATTACGATACAATGTTTTTGACGAGTGCGTTAAAGTTAAGGTTATGGCACTTTATTTTAGAAAATTTTTTTTCAAAAGCTTTGCTCACAAGATACAATGAAAATTATTAAAAAGAACAAGTCTAAAAAACTTGTTGTGCTGATTTTCACTTATAATCTCCCTAGAGCTTGAATTATTTCCCAAAATTTTTTCGAGGTGCGAATTTTCTTATAAAAATTCGCAACAGAGAAAAAATTCACGGAGATTAAGTCAAGCTTGCGGGAGATTCGGTACGAGAATTTTATACCAAAAATTATTTTTAAAAAAATACAAATTTTGACAATTTGGCAAGCGTTTATTTTGCTTTGAGGTTTGATGTTTTAATATAAGGTGGCTTTTTTGACACTTTGAATGTGTGTGTTACCTATATTGTGGCTATACACTTATTCATATATTATTTTTACAATTCCCTGGTACTCTAGTAAAATAAGGTTTGCATCTTTGTATCAAGTTAATTATATATTGAGGATAGGGAAAAATAGGTGTATAGGCACATGTGTTATATTGGACGCTAGGTGTTTTGTATTTCAAATAGTTTGAATTTGTTTTTTTTTCACTTTCCCTTTGCCCTAGTAAAAAAAAAATGATTCTTAAAATCCCGAAGTTAATACATTTCTTCATACTCTAATAATCTTATACTTCTAGAGAAAATTAATTATTCTCTTGCAAAGTCGATGACAATTTAACTCGGTAAGTATTTAGGTAGGAAAAAAAAATTGTACCTACGCCTCTGTTGTTATTCTGACATCTGCACGTGACAGCTATCAAGCCAGGGAAATTATCACTTATTAATTTTTCAACTAGGTCGCGTGACCGAAAAAATTTTCGAAAAATTCGGGTTGTCGCCATAGTAACCTGTCAAAAACAATTGGTATAAAATTTTCGCTTCAATTTTGCATAAAAAGTAATAATAATAATTTCAATGTTTTCTGCCATCCTAAAGGAATGAACTTTATGCTTAAATAATTTTTGAACCATTTCTATGAGGGCTGACTAGTTAGATATGCCTCAATTAGTTTTGGCCAAAAATTCGACCCGGAAGCCCACTGTGGCACTGTGACGTGTAGATAAACAGGCAGTTCAACATCCCTATTTACAGCAAAACCTTTTCCCATACATTATATTATTACAAAACGTTGTGTAGAATTTTATAATGTTTAAGTCAGCAGTAATGTAACACCCTTCATTCAAGTTTTCTTTAAAAATAACAGCCTCATACAAAGAAGTAAATTGAATAAGAAATAATATATTCACGTTTCAGGTGATGGATAATGACCTCCCTACGTGCATGCGAGGCAAGTGCATTTCGGCTGTCAAAAGTAAACTGATTACGCTTCCTACGCTAATCGAATGTTTCTGTCACAATGATGTGGGACTGTTGTTCTTGTACGCCAACTTTTCATTTATTTACCAGCATCAATAAATTTTATTCTGAATAAGACTTTGAACGTTACTTACGGTATACTGTATAAAAGGTCATGTGAAGAGAAAGCGAGTCAAACACGTTAAATCTATGTTTTCCATATTTTCAGTAAATGACACTAACTGGTTTAAGGCATCTACACAGCCTTAGTATACTTTTGGGAACTATTCCGAAAAATAACCATCAATTTTTTTTGCGGAAAGTGTCAAATTTGTCTGTAGTAATTTATTAAGGGATGTTGTCCGAGAGCGGTTTCCTCATGGCAAAAAATCTAAGAATGATTTTCTGATTATTTCACTATCCTGAAAATAATTTTGAAGATTATTTACCAAATTAAAAAACGAACAATACAACAACAAACCAAAATGTCAATAGGCGTAGCCAGAAATCGACTCTGGGGGGGGGGAGTTCTCATCAGTTAATAAAAATCAAATACCTACCTATGGCAAATTTTTAAAAATTAGGTAGGTGCCTATTGCTTGAGCTCTTGAACTGAAGGTAGGGAGAGGGGCGGTTTAATAATAATTTAAAATTTTGAAAAAATTACACTATACGCGTTTCAAATTTTCTTGACAAAAGAATTGCTTGAAATTAAACAAAATTGTAATAATATTTAAAATTGGTATAGCGCCGCAGGCGACAATTTGGACAAAAAACACAAAAAATTTTGATCTGTTAGGTTTTTTGTAAAATAATTTGGAAAAAGTAGATTGGATTAGATGCCTAGGGGTGGTTTGCGGTGATATACTTACATAGATTTGTTCATGTTTTTTGTTAAATCCTAAATGCGCCGCAGACGAAAATTTTAAGAAAAATTATACTAAGAATGCCATTTATTACACGTTTTGAATGCTGGTGATAAAAATTTCTTAGAATTCAACTAAAATTGTAACAATTAAAGACATCATAGTACCGCAGGCAAAATTTTTAATGAAGGGAAAATTTAGCGCCCTGGCGTAGAGGGCAAAGGGTGAGGGAAGAGGTCCCGGGTTCAAATCTTGGTCGAGGTAAAACGTTTTTTCCGATTTATTCCCTCACCCTTTGCCCTCTACGCCACAAACCTTTTCTGTAAAATTTTTAATATTTAAGACATCACACCAAACACACGTTACAAACCGGAGTAAAGGGTCAAAAAAGTGGGTGAGTTATAGCTCGGGGGCCCTTGATCATGATTAATTTATGGTAGATTGGGTTGGACCTCCAAAAATTTATAAAATTTTCAAAAATTCTCAAAATTAAAAAAAATCTAAAAATTTTCAAAATTCAAAAAAAATAAAATTTTCAAAAATTTAAACATTTTCAAAATTCTTCAAAAACTTGAATGTCACAATTTTGTCTTGATTCTCTTAGAGACGGTAAGGTTGCATAAATAATACAAACTATGTACTTAGGAGTGTTTAGATGTGGTATTTTTAATAGTTTTTGATATTTATCATTACAGCCAGATGTATTAAGACACTCGCCTTCGGGTCGCATCTCAAACTTGATCTTCGCGTGTAATGACCATCATAAATGATGCTTGTTATGTAAACTACTATTGAATTTTGACTTTTATTTTTATGAAATATGAATCCAAATATGGCGTACTTTGCCTGCTGGTATCTGCAAGATTACACAAAAATTGCAAAAAGTTTCACTGGAGTACCCTAGATCCAAGCTTTATCATTAAAATGAGACAAAAATGTTCTAGAAATTTCTGTATTTGAATAGAAAATTTTGGGGCTGAAAATACTCTTGCAAGCGAAGTATGACAAGAAATGCTGCCAGCGAAGCCTTGCTTACTTTTACTGGCCGCGTTTTTGAGTACTTTACAGGTGCTGGACGCTTATTCTTGACGGCTCGTGAGAGGAGGTCAGCTTACTTTCACCACCTATTTCCACGGGGAAGTGAACTCACCTAACCTCACGGGCCGTCAAGAATAAGCGTCCAGAGGGTGTATTCTTGACGGCCTGTGAGGTGCATAGTCACAGGTGAGTATTTGCCTCTCTCACTTTTCACATGGTTTAAAAAAGGTAAGAAGTGAAAAATTTGTTCACACTCACGGCCACGGATGTCAAGAATACAGACCCAGAACGCTTTTTAAAGAACATTTTATTTAAGACAAACACAAAAAACAGCATTAAATTTATTTTTTGTCATAAAAAATGTTATGAAAGAAAAGAAAATCGAGGAAAATTACTTTTTATACGAGACAAAGCAAAAAGGGATTTAAAAACTTTAAAATAAAATAAGTTTTTATTAATTAACCTTTCCCTAATTAAATAAGGCAGAAACAAAGACATCCAACTAAAAAACTTTATGAGCTGAAACCAAAAATATCTATATTTTTTGACTAAACGGACAGAGGAAACCGGATATACTTATACTGCCCATGTGCACCACTTCTCCTTACCACCTCCACTTGTTCAAGTGCCGCTTGAACTGAGGGTGACCCTTGAGATTTACTTGGTTTGCAAAAGTTCCGAATAGGTTCCACTTGGAAAAAGTGAGAAAATTATTGGCAACGTGGCAGTTATTTGCATTATTTTGTGTTTTGAGCATGATTTTTACCTGTCAGCTGTCAAAAAGCAACATAAAATTTGAGGTTATTTAAAAAAAGAAATTTGATTGATGATTTATGACTATATGGAGGAAGAGGCAAATAAAACTACTATAACCACCAGATCAACCCAACCCTTTTTTGAGTTTCTTTGCAACGAACTTGCGAAAAAAAGGTGAATTATTCGCTTAGCGAAAAAAGTTTGCTTTTAAGTATTGTGCAAAGTTTTAAAAATATTTTTTTTTTTGTGCATTCTTTGTAAAAGGTATCTTCATCAAAAGTGTTGAAATAATCCATTCTTTGAAAAATCCTTCTTGGTATTCCATTAATTACGAAGTCTAATTTCTTCATGTTCTTCGTCATCCCGAAGAAGTTCCATTTTAAGCACAGACCACCAGATAACAAAAATATTTTAAGGCAACGAAACAATTTTATAAACTCATAAAATTAATGGATTTTGTTTAAAAACATTATCAAAAAATACCTTACATAACCTAAAAATGCGCTTACGCCGAAGTAATTCTACGTCTTATCTTAACTACAGCTTAAGTGCCACTTACATAATATTCCACACCCTTGCAAATCAAAACTAAAGCTTAAGCTCAGCTTACATGTTAAGCCGAACCCGTGCACACGGGCATACGTGTTTTGAGGATGAATCAATAAAAATTGAAATGTTGGCATTGAAAAAAGGTCTTCTTTGTCAATTACTAAAAATAATATACCATTTAGCTATAAGCTGCGCTTAAAATTCTTTATTTCTTCTGATAACCCCGCTATTACCAAAAGGTCATTGAACACAATTTTAAGATTGAAATTTATAAGGCAAAAGCAAGGTCTATATCCAAATTTGGCAGACCATTTTAATTTAATATAAATCAATGGTATCGAGCTGTCTTAAAAGGCTCTTTATCATTAAAGTATATTTTAATTAAAAATCAAATTAATTGTGACCGAATCGGCAACATGAAACAATTATCTCCACTCCGATAAAGAAAATATGAACTCCGGTTTTTGTCATCTTATACATATTTGAAACGTAAATAAAGAGATAAAAATAATGGGCGTAATAACTTTCGCATTTTTAAGTTTATACATGAGAACAAGTTCGTATGTTATATCAGAATTGGTTTTTATTAGACCATCTTTTATAGAAATTTGGACCAATTCATTTTAATAAACATAATTTATAAAACCCATTTTCCATCAGAATCAAAATTGGCGAACCAATTCTTCGTTAGACAATTTTTTTAACAGAATCGTAATCAGAATGAAGCGCTCATCATCCTTGAGGTCATACGGATCAGTTACGCATGTGACCCTTTCATGTGTCTACCTTAACGAGATCACGTGGCCGTGCGATTTATTCCGATTGTTCCAGCAACAGTTTATTTTGAAAGAAACTGGCAACCCAACCCAGCCAGCGTGATGCGATCCAACTCGAGATCTTTTTTGTCTTCTTAACTTTTTTTTGTGATGATTGTTTTATTCCGATAGATTCTGTCAAAAAACGGTCTTACAAAGAATGGATTCTACAAATTACTATTCTGATGGAAAATGGGTTCTTACGGTAAATTGTTCTTGCATTTAACGATTCTGATTTTCTCACACTTTCAAGAATCCCCGCACTGAATGGTCGCGATTCTTCAGGGGTGCGTTCAGATTGAACGTAGGGTGACGTCCGGGTGCGTTCTGGCCGTTCAGATTGCTCTGGTTAAAATTTACC
This sequence comes from Oxystoma pomonae, assembly GCA_963921995.1. Taxonomy (NCBI): domain Eukaryota; kingdom Metazoa; phylum Arthropoda; class Insecta; order Coleoptera; family Brentidae; genus Oxystoma; species Oxystoma pomonae. Next base: position 82,152,945 of record OY998166.1, on the reverse strand, counting down.
CGGCTGTTCAGATTGTCGGTAGATTTTTACCGGACGCTACCCAAACGCACCCCACGAAATAGGTTGATAAAATTTGTCCCGCATGCGCAGATCAAATGCACAACCATTTCTATACTTATTTCAGAGACAATATTTCTTGTATTTGTGTTTTTTAAATTTGAAGTTTTTTAAATCTGAAGTCTTATCATATTCCCATAATTTGATGAGGAAGGCAATTTTGTTCTAGATGGAACAATCAAGAGTGGTGAAGTCGTCATTTATAAACGCATTTACTATTACTTCTCCCATAATTACAAAAAAATTTAAAATTTTAAAAGTGAGGTTATGATAATGCATCTTGTCCGTTTATATTGGACGAATCTGCGCCGGACTTCATCCGGACTCTTCAATCAGGTAACAACAGAAAATCTCATCCGTCTCAATTCTGGAATGTGGGGATTTTCACTTATTACGTCATTTAAAATAAAAACACAGCGGCCTTAATGTTTATTTTAACGTTGTAAGAGAAAATGCATAATTTTTTTAATAACATTTTGTAAATTTTAAATATATTATGTAGGACTAGTTTTACGGCGGAGCAAAATTGCTACTATGCGTACCAATAAGAGTCAAAAAGTGTCGAAAATTCTCACCATGTAAAAAGAAAGACTGAATTTGTGCGACTTTTCTGAACACTGAGAGCGACATATTCTATGGTTATCTATGGTTTTGTATGTTAAAAGTTTTAAAGGTTTATTTGCACACCGAAATAATAAAATACATTTTTAAATAAAAAAAGGGCTTTTTTACAAAAACTGCTTACAAAAATTAAAATTGACATATTTTTTGTTTACTGAAGCAGTATTAAGGAACTAAATTTTAAGGAATATTGGCAAATAAGTCCTGACAAAAAATCAGTTGGTGTAAACTTGTGTTTAAAAATCGTCAGAATCGAGATTTTCTGACGGTTTTTGAAGAATTGCGGTCCTCAGGGGTGTATAGGTTGACCAAAAATGTGACCAAAAACTACTACCTCTAATTGTACTCAACTTAGGCTCTCTAAACCCATTTTTAGGTAAATCGCAGCTGGTCGAAAAGTTGATTTTTAGTTTTTAGAGAAAATCGTGAAATTTTAGTAGTTTTTTTTTGGTTACATTTTTTTATATCTAAAAAATGTGTGTAATTTTGGTTACACTCGAATAAAAATCTCATCCTTTGATCTTTTCAATAACATTTAATAAAATTAAAAAATAAAAACATATAAAACATTAACAATTAAACCTACAATTGACAAGAAGAAAAATCTACTAGACCTAATCCGTCATTGTCAATAAATATACTGGAGAACAAAAAAAATGCAACAACATTTGATTTTTTGTCTTCTAATCTTTCCTTTTTTCACAGATTTTTTTCTATTCATTTTCAAAAACAACCAACATATAAAAGACCTTTTCTGAAAATTTTAAATCATTTTTCTCCTAGTTTTTGGTCTTTTTTTTTACTTAAAAAATAAAAATGCCAAGAGTTCGCGGTCGCCAATAATTTCATCGTTTAAACGACTTCGAGAAAGGACGCATCGTGGGCATGAAAGAGGCTAATTTTGGTTTACGGAAAATTGCAAGACAGGTTAATGCCAATCCATCAGTGTTAAGAGTTTGGAGAAGGTGGTCCAATGATGAGACTTAGACGTCGTGCGGGTTCTGGATGCCCTAGATTATTACAAGGTCGTGATTTACGGCGTCTCAGATTTCTTGCTCTCAGAAATCGACGGGTAAGAGATGTTCTAGTTGCAGCTACAGGACGAGTGTTTTCAAGGATGACAGTTAATCGAAGATTTCTGGGTATGGGGCTGAGGGCTTACCGTCCGCTTTTGGTGCTACCTTTGAACCCACAACATAAGGCTCGCCGCTTGGAGTGGTGCAGAGCTCGGCAAAACTGGAATGACGTATGGAATACCATAAGCTTCAGCGACGAATCCAGGTTTTGTTTAGGCGGCCATGATGGACGCATGAGGGTTAGGCGATTTAGAGGTGAGAGACGAAATGTAGACTTTTCTGTTGAACGTGATACAGCAAGATCATGGTATGGGGTGCTATATGTTAAGGAAGCAGATCACCTCTAGTTTTCATCAACGGCAATCTGACTGCTTGGCGATTACCACGTCCCCCTGGACACTTAGATGAACTCTGCCGTAAGGAGGATTTGGATGAGTGTTCCTCAATATAATATAGACCATCTGATTTTGTCAATGCCCAATAGAACAAACGAGTGCATAAATAACCATGGAGGAGCCACTCATTCATGATTTTTGTTTACCTGCAAAGAAAAGCAGTCCTCAACGACTTTATTAAAAGCTTTTAAAGTGCTTATAAATAATAAATTTTGTCAAGTACGTATCTGTCAGTAAGTATGTCTACATTTTTAAGATCTTGCGGCAGGCATTCCCCTCAAATATTTCCCCCCGATAATTTTTACTAATTAAACCTAATAGTTTTGGCCATTTAAGAGCCTGATCTCTGCCCAAAAGTGGCACCAAACCTTTATATACATGATTAACCAGCCGTTGTGAAAGATGTAACTCTGGTATAATAAAATTTTTTTAAACAAGTTTTTCTTGATCTTCAAAACCTGGTATATTTATGATACTAAAACACTCCTTTGGCGTACTTTTTATGTTTGTCTAAAATAAAGAACTGTATACTAATTTTAAATCTGACAAGAATTTAAAAGATATTTTATTTAATTGTATTATCTACTAAAAGTTTTATATTTTCATAAGACTCTTTTATATCTAAGACTAAACATAATATTACAACTTTTTTACGCCACTAACCTTGAAATCTTTGCTAACGCTTCCTCCTTCAGAGAATCTTGTTCTTCTTGGTTCATTTTCTTTTTCTGCAGAGAAGTCTTCGGGTAAGACTGAAAGTAAAATTTTAAAAAACCCTTGGCTGCCGTCTGCCATGACTTTTAGTTTTGGTGTGCCAAGATATTTTCTATAACGGATTACCTCTTCGAGAATTTCTTGCACATTCGCCCAAATAACAGATCTGCTTTGTTTTTCGCTTGATCCAGAAATATCAAAATCAAATTTTTTGTGGTGGTACAAACGATCCAAATTTTTTATTATTGCTTCTTGCGTGTAGCCTGTAGTATGAAGGTATATATGTATTGCCAGCAGTATTAACTTTAGATGGTCTGCAAACTGCTACGGCATGCTATCCTTGTCCCTACGGTTTTTCTGATATTTATGAATTAAGAAATGGCACTTCAAAAGTTGGTTTATATAGAACTTACGGTAATATAATTAAACATTTTCAAAAATTTTGTATAGACAAAGATAAAAAAAGTACGCCAAGGAATGTTTTAGTACCATAAATATGCCAGTTTTTGAAGAAGAAGAACAAGGGCTGGTCAATCATGTATTTTGGAAAGGTTTAGTGCCACTTTTGGGCAGAGATCAGGCTCTTAAATGGCCAAAACGGTTAGGCTTAATTAGTAAAAATTATCATGGGGAAATATTTGAGGGGAATGCCTGCCGCAAGATGTTAAAAAATGTAGACATACCTACTGTCAGAGGCAGACTTTACAAAATAACTATATATATAACTAACTAACATTTATAAGTTCTTTAAAAGCTTTTAATAAACTGGTTGAGGATTGCTTTTCTTTGCAAGTAAACAAAAATCGTCTAAGTGAAAGCATCGAACATTTACGAAAAATTTTTAGAAGCACAATGTTGTCAGAAACTTTCAAAATTCACATAATTTTAAACCATATTGAAGATAGTCTTATATTTTTTGAAAATGATGGATTAGGTCTCTGGTCAGAACAACCAGAAGAGTCTCTACACAAAAAGTTTTTTTATTAACCTAGGAAAAATATAAAATTAGTAGATTTTTCTTCTTGTGATTTGTAGGTTTAGTTATTAATGTTTTATATTTTGTATATATATAATTCTATTAAATGTTATTGAAAAGATCGAAGGATGAGATTTTTATTCGAGTGTAACCAAAATTACAAACATTATTTATCTATAAAAAAAATGTAACCAAAAAAAAACTACTAAAATTTCACGATTTTCTCTAAAAACTAAAAATCAACTTTTCGATCAGCTATGATTTACCTAAAAATGGTTTTGGAGAGCCTAAGTGGAGTACAATTAGATGTAGTAAATAGTTTTTGGCTACATATTTGGTCAACCCATTCACCCTTGAGGACCGCCGTGAACCGGTACCCTATTGTCAAATTTTTATTTGAAAAAGCTTTTGCTTGGCCACCACCTACTCCGTTTTCAAAGGACTCACTTAGCATTGCCACTGGCTTTTGGTTGGAATGGGCTGGGCGTTTTATATGTTATAGATCTGTTCTCCCTGATCAACGTTATGTAATGTTATGTAATGTATGCGATACCTTGCATTACATATTTTTAAGCGGGTCACCTGGGTTGGGGAAAGGAGGGGCTATTAGAGGGGGGGTCCGAAGCAGGAGAAACGGTATTGGGTGATAACTCTAAAGAAACCAAAGAAAAAACATTTATAATATCAGATGGCTTTATGTTTTTGTAAGTTATATCTCAAAAGTATTATTGATATATTGATTTTTTTCTTGAACAATATATGGCATATAGTACCTCTGAGACTTGGAGCACTCCAGCGGTACCACTTTTGTCAAAATCGGCTGAGCCTTCTGGTCTCTAGCATGGCATACACATATACATAGTAGAAATGGGGACAATAACCCGAGCATTTTCCAGGTTCACGGGCGTTTTCCACAAAGTGTAATGAGCTTATACATATGTAGCTCATCTTTTTTTTTCTCTGAGGATTTTTCTATAACATATCAAAAAATAAAAAATATTTCACCGATTGTTCTTTTTTAATCAGCGGTTTTACGAAAAATTCCATTTTGAAAAAAAAGTTTTTTACGTTTTGCAAGTTTGTGCCGCCACTGAGAGTGACGTAAAAGAAATATGTCAATTTTTTCAACTGCCTTCAATAGCCTGGTTCTCTACCTAAAAACTGGTGTACTGGAAGTAGCAAGCTAGCTACTCGAATACAACAAAATAAACAAAAAACTGATTTTAGTGAAAAATCCCTAAAAGATCTATATCTCTGGAACCGTGGCTCGGATCAAAAACGTTGATCGAGAAAACAGATCTACAAGTATACAAACTGTTTGCCAGTTGCAAACTTTTTATAAATTTATACGTTAGAAGATTGAGTTTTTGGGCGGATCTACCCTAATTTTGAAGATGCCGCTTTCGAATCTTCGGAATTTGATCGGTAATATATCCTTTGCCGACAATGGTGCTTAAAATGTCAATTAGAACACTTTTTGAAAAACATCAATTTTTTTAACAGCGCAAAATCATAACCTAAAAATTTGCCACTGTAAATGGTAAGTTTTGAAATGTCAAACTCGACAGTAGTCGAATTTTAATGTAAATGTAGCTTAGTTGACTTTTTACGGTACTTAACAATCAACATTTGCAGTGTGTTTTTTTTTCTGATAATTTCGAAATATATTGCATAGTCCAATTAATCTAATTGTGATTAACGCAACACCAACATAGTAGTTCTCTTTCTAGCCTGTGGATTTTATTGTTTGTTTATAGGGATTTTTGTTTAAACTTAACGTTTTGTGTTTATTTATCGTATAGTATATGTATGAGCAAAGCGATCGTCTAGACGAGACCATTATTCAGTAACTGAAAAAGCAAATATTTTTGCATATGCACGGCAGCTAAAATTTTATTGATGACATTAAGAGCAACGTTTAAATATTTAAAGTACCTACACATAATTTACATTATAAGCAAAATATACTTAAAATATCTATATAGGAAATAAGAGGACCCTGTTGAAATAAATTACTTATTTTTTTAGTAAAAAAAATAAAATATGGACAATTTTTCCAATTTTTATCAAAATTTTAAAAATTTATTCAGATTTTAACTTACTGCTGGCCAAAATCGGGTACAAAAATAATTCGTTCCCTACCGTGAAATTTTGTAAATTTATGTAAGCAGCATATTATTACTTGTGGATAAATTTTTCCCATAATTTTTACAAAGAGATTTTTTGCTTAGCAGTGCGAGTGATTTTAGGGTTATTTTGATCTTTCTCTATTTCTACTCCGTCACCTTTATCTATATTTTGCGTCAAAACGAACCAAAAGCAGCAAAGAACCATCAAGCTTTCCTTGGTATACCATTTGGTACCTATGACGTCATAGTAATGACGTAACATACTACTTTCTTCCGAATTCGATCGGTAGGTCAAGAAAAACGAGCCTTAACCACACCTTTTTGTTTGTTTTTTTGTGGTTATTTTCCTATTCCTAGAAGATTAAACAATTAGCTAAAAGAAAAGCTGGCTGTGGCTATCACACAATTTTTCACAACCTTTAAATCTATTATATTCACCAGCGTTTTTGGTACAAAAAATTCAAATCCAAGCACTATACCAAACCAAAGAACTGTGCTATATTCCACGGTATGCAATTTGAACCTCGGCGTAGCGTGGAGGGGGTCAAGGGGGGTTCCTGGCTCCCCCCTCCCGCCCTCTTGGTCTTGGCGCCCTTTGGGTGCCCTTTCCTATGTATTAAAATAATAAACATTACAATAATATAAAAAAAATGATAAAACATTTTTATTTTAAGCAGTTTATATTTTAAAGACGCTCACAAATAAAGATTACTTTTAAGTAGTGCATAATAAACGTCAGTTACGCGTGCCGCAATATGTAAAAATTACTGACCAATATGAGTAAACGATAATAGGAAGTCTTTCTCTTTTGCCGTGTTTTTTGATTGTGTTTTTTTTTTGTTTGGAAAAGCGAAAAAGGTTGCTGGAAAGCGTTGGGACTAAACAGTCCAAAAACTTAATTGCTTTTTTTGGAAATGCTCGTAATGTGGAAAAAAAAGTAAGTGTCATATCCTATTTCTTTCTATATTTAAATCTGGTTAGGATACCATGCTCACCCAAGGGTAGATCTAGACTTTAAAAGAAATATATTCCATGTGAAATTGGATACCCTTATATATAGAGACGTTTGAAATAAAATTTCCAAAAATTCAATTGTTTAATTAATGTAAACGATTCAGAAAACAAGTTAAAATGTCTCGCTGACTTAATTTTATTTGATAGTTCAGATCTAGAGAGTACTACTGTAGATGAATATAAATCGTTTTGTTTCTTGATATCCGAATTAAAAGATTTTTCCATTTGTGATAAAAACAGTTTTAAGAACACCTTCCCAAACATTTTTAAATTATAGTTCTGAGCGCACTTTTAACAGACTAAAAAAATTAAAACTGTGAAATTTTGTCACAAATGACGGAAGACAAGCTTAATGCGTTTGCTATACCTAATTAGTATTGAGCGGGAATATAGCCGTACTATTGATTTCGATGTGATACTGGACTACATCAAGTCAGTAAAAATTCGAAGACTTAATTTTTAGTTTAAAGTTGACATATTATACACTATATCAGGGTTGAAACTGGCCAGGGAAACCTGGAAAAGTCAGGGAATGGGTCCCAAGTCATGGAAATCAGGGAATTTTTACAGTTTGGTTTTTATCTTTTATGCTTTTCTCACTGTTCCTTATATAATGCCAAAAATTTTAAGAAATTTCTTTTTTATATTGCAAAAAAAACAGTTTTATGTTAATTTAACACTCTTCCACGTTCGTCACATTTACGACATGATTTTAGAAAGACAAAAAAGCTGCGACAGCCCCTGAATCATATTTCACAAAAACGCGAAAAATATCAATATTTTTAAAGAATTTACTGCTATATTGCAAAAAAAAATTTGCCTGCGGCGCGATAACATCATTAAAAACGTGTACATTTTTTTAATGTGCCTATTAGAACTTCTGATTTTTTTTATTTGTTGTCAAGGAAAACCTGGAAAACTCAGAGAATTCAAAAATTGAAAATCAGGTAGGTACCAACAACCGTGGTGCCCTTTTGAGCCTTCGCCCCCCCCCCCCGCTCTTTAAGTCACGCTACGCCGCTTTGGTTGATGTAAAAAAATGAAGAACCTTACATTTTTCATTAAAAAAAATTGTTTGTTTTTTGATAAAAAAAAGTATACAGAGAGTTGGATACAGGGCTTTTAGCTGATATGAAGGAAGGGCAATGCGAAATTTGCTACGTCGCGTCGTAAGCGATAATAGACACTTAAAGTAAATATTTCAACGCATTGGTATCGGTATACCTAACGCGTTCGAAACTAAGCCAAAATACACTACATTTTTAGGAAGTCACTTTTGATAAAATTAAGAAAAGTCAAAATTTCACGATTTCAATAGTCCCCCATACCATATTGGTATGATGGACTAAAAATGCGTTTCAAAAACTAAAATTTTAGTTTCCGTAGTTAACCGATATTGTAATGCGTAAATGAGCGATATTGTAAACCTTCCAAAAATCTCCATTATCTACGAGTGGTTGACGCAGTAGTCACGCATAAAATAGAATTGGGCGTTCCACAGGGTTCCGTTTTGGAACCTTTATTATTTATAATATATATAAACGATCTAGCAGATAGAAGCATCTTTAAATTCGTGGATGACACAAAGCTAAAATTCTTGAATCTATAAACGTGTCAAACAAAAAAAGAACATTTATTGATGACTGGTTTAAAAAAAAACAATTTACTTCTTAATACCAAAAAGTCAGTTTGTCTTAGATTTAGTGTTCTCCGCACTGGAAGACCAAAGTATTTATATTAAAACAAAAAAAGGACGAGCCAAAATTGTAATTGGTCAGGTCAAATAGAGACACTTTGTCAGTCACTGAGCTCTGCATGTTATTGTTTAAGACAGCTGGCAGATAGAGTTAACCAAAGCACATTGCTTACCTGCTACTATGACTACTTTGACTATTTTAAGGTGGTAATTCTGGTGACTTAAAAAGAATTTTTAAACTACAAAAAAAGACAACTATAGTCTAATTTTTTAATGAGCGTACTGACGTCATTTTTTTGGATCTCTATTTGATACATTGTTTTAGACAGCGACAATAAATATGTAAAAAAAAGACATGTTGTTGATTGTTTCAACTGTTACTTCAAATTGACAACAACAAATTATTTGACATGCGAACTGTTGACAACAAAGAAATACGTTTTCGGAAGTCAAAATGACGTCAGTCCGCTCATCAAAAAATTGGACTATAGAACTATAAAAGGCGTCAAACAAAACAATCACTACAAATCTCTTTTTCAAGAGCTTAATATTTTGACAATATATGGGTTTATCTAGAACAATTAATCACTTATGCCAAATTCGAATTACCAAATCTTACACACCTAACTGATAATCATAGTCATAATACTAGAAGTAGAGACATTTTAGAGGTCCCAAAACACCATCTTGTGTTGTATGAAAAGAGGCCTGTATACATATAGGCCCATATAACTAAAAAAAGAAATTCATAAATTACTAGTGAAAAAGGCGTACTAATATTTTAATGATTTGTTTTGATTCGTTTACTTTTACTATATTTTATCTATGTTTAGAATTGTGTGTCAGCTAAAATTTTAATTACAGGTTTATTTAGTAGTTAATGTTTTTCTATGTGTCGGTTATATGTTCTATGATTTTGTTTAGGATTAAGAATTTACCAACACAGGTTAGATTATTATCTTTGAGGAAATAATTGACCGATTGATTACAGAATGATATGAGACAATGTAATTATAGAACCTTACTATTAAAATGACAACAGCCAAAAATAATTTTTGGGCTGTAGATAAACATGTAGATATCTACAAAAAATTTTTATTTTATTTTGACTTTTAGTTATACGAATTGCCTATACATTGTAAAATGGTTGAATAAATATTGTATTCTATTCTATATTCTATCACCGAATAAACTTCATACATTAGGGACTTATCGGTATATAAAATGGCATAGCCTGACTTAAATTAAATTTCTCACTATTTTTGACAGTTGTGTACAAAGGTTAAACGTCAAAGTAATGTCAACAAACAACTTTATAGCTGGCACAATATGAGCATGTCTAGATGACAATACTAGTAGTTTACCTTCGTGCAGAACTGTCAAAAATAGTGCTGAATTTATGAAAGTCAGGACTTGTACCGATAAGTCCCTATTATTTCACAATCTAGTATGTCAACACGTTTCTAGAGAAACTTAATTTTGTTGCCAATTCGTTTTTTAAGAACTAAAACCTTAAACGGTTCTTATTTTAAGGATTTCCAGTCCTGTATAATACTATTGTTCTCACGATCACGGTAGCACCCGTCGACGTCGTTTGCTGAATTATTTATTTTATAAACTTGCTAAAATTAGTTTTTTATTAGTTTTTAATGTTTTTTCATAAGTCAATTCAAAAATACGACGCAGTACGTATATGTCATCTTTATATAATATAGCATTGTGGGAAAATCCGCGTAACTGACTCAAATGGCAAACATAATGGTTTGCATGCAAGAGTATTTTTTATTTCTAGAAAATATGGTGTTCGCCTTAATGGCGCCTAATTGCGAAGTTGAATAATAATAAACGTGAATAAATCGGAATTGGTGTCATTAAAATATTTACAAGAAAAATCGACACTGTACAAATAACGCGCATTAGAATTCTACTAATTTGTTGGTTTTAGAGTTAAAGCGACAAAAGTGGTTTCACGATTTTGTTAATCAAGTAATTTTTCAGTATCGGTAAAAAACTTCCGGTGTAGTGTCAAATTAATTTCATGTCGTGGATTTTTAGTAACTCTCTTCCCCAAGGCATAACGCAAAGTACGTACTGAGTAAGTAATAGTATCTGACACATTAAGGTATGTATAAGTTGTTTAATTACTACCGAGAGAGAATAACTGTTGAAAATATTTACCGATATAATCTTACAATACCTATATCGTAGTTATCTTTGCATTAATATGTTTCTGTAGTTCGTCACAATTTGCATTGTAGTCCCGCTTTATTACTTGTTTTACTGACCAGGTTGTAGCCACGCTCACGTAAAAACAGAAATTTTGCTACTGACCCCGTGTAGCTTTTTAGAAGAAGAATATCTCCCAGTGTAAATCTTGTCCTTGCAACCCCTTCGCACTGACGTGTTTCAAGGTTTACTTCTCTATTCGGTAGAAGCGACATGTGACTTCTTCCGCCAACCCAGTGTCAGTCAGTCATTATCATAACGATTACTTGATACTGAATATGAATTATTATTTTCTTATTATCAGTTATATGTTCTCTAATGGTTATATAAAGCAATTCTTGACCGGCACAGTTTTTCACAACCCTGTCACACAGTCTCTGGCAGAAACCGGATACTGTTACTTGTCTGCGGTGACTTTTGTCTGTTTTGTCTCTACATCGTAGTTTGTGGCCCCTTATGGACTCCGCGAGGCTATGTGGCCTTTCGTTTGCCGCCAACTCCATGTTGCTGGTATCGATGCAGCACTTTATCATATTGTTCTTATAAACATCCTTGTAACCTTTTTGTTGACCTCCTTGTTTTTGTTCTTTCCTCTTAGTAAAGCATAGAGTATCTGTGACCGAAAACATGTTTCGGCCATGTGGAGAAGGTGAATGCTCCAGTCGGTCTTATTATGTTAAACTTAGGACTCTTTTTATATATGCATCTAATATGGCTTTGGTAGGTGGTCCATGTTTCGCAACCCTATCTAAGAGTAATATATCATCTCTTTATTTGTCTGCGGTTACTCTTCTCTATCTCGTGTCTGCTCTTAGAAAATTTGTGCTTTCATTTGCCCTCGTCTCTATGTTGTTGGTATTGATACGGCACTTTTTCAGATTGTTCTTAAAAACATCCTTGTAACCTTTTTGCTGACCTCCTAGTTTTCATTTTCCCTCTTAGTTGAAGGTGACCCCTCGAGCGAAGTTGATTGATGAGGGGTTCCATGAGAGTTGTTTTGGCCTCCTCTAGAACACTAATGATCATTCGTCGGTCTTGCCATTTAATCCTTAGGATCCTTCTTATGCAGCGCTAGCGGTATTTTTGTAATATTTCTTCATTTGGTCACACATAGTTTCGTGATTATTGAAGACTCTATGTATATAGAAGTCGCTCACAGGCATTCGAACGTCGCGCCAACACACTTTAAGCGATGCTGAATTTCGGCGTAATGTTCTACGTTCGGTAAAGAATGGCCAAATGTCTGACCATCGCGACGTTATCATCCGCATACTGTTTACTTATAATCGATCTCGGACGGTTGCATTCATACTATTATGCAGGAAGCGAAGTAATCGGAACTAGATATACTTTCAAGGACAAGCTTTCCCAATATCTTCCAAAGATCTATGAAAGTCATGAATAGAGGGCGATTTATTTCTGTGGATTTCTCTTGACGTAATGTAACTTCTTCATTCAAGCCTATTGTGCTCATAAGCATATTATGAGTATATATTAAGTTTTTAGTGATTCATTAGGACTTCCCATCCCAGAAGCTACTAGTTATTAAGGCCACAAAAACGGCATAAATTTGACAACACTGCCAAAACGAGAAAACGGAATCTGTTAAAATTTGGCAGGAATGTTTATTTTTGAATTCCTCACAGTTTTTTGCTGGACTCTCTCATTTTCGAAATAAAATAAACACGGCTAACAATATTTTCTAATCTTACCTGGCTTTTTCTTTAGCCTCGTCGATAGTACAGAAATCTGTAACAGCAATTATTGGATTTTTTTATTTTTTCAAAAAATACAGCAAATTTTAAAAAATCCTTTGGATACGGTTGTATATTTTTATAAATCCTATTGTCTGATAACAAAAAAGTTATGGTTTTTTTCTTTGTAAGCAATATTCTGCCGGAATTCTGAAACGCCAAGGTCACGTAATTTAGTGGGCCCAAGGAAACTGAAGTAAGTTCGATAGGAGTATTGGAATTCAGGTTCCGCATAGCCACCGGCCACTTGTCTAATGGAACATTCAGCCAATAAATTGATACATGTCAAGTGATAAAAATAATACGGAAATTTGTTATTTTTTTGATGTTGAATAATGATTTTTCTTGTGATTCTTTTTAATATCGAGACATTGCAATTCATGAAGCATGAAGCCTAGCATCAAAACCTTTAAAAGAACCATTAGTAAATGGTTACGTTCCTAATAAGTTATACTTTTCCTCACATATGGTGTTCGCACCGTGTACTGAATACTGCACGATTTCACTCGAAATGGTATTAGTGATGCCACCTATTGTTGATCTTTCAAAAAAATAGCAAAGCAGTGTTCTCAAATCTATGCCATTTTTGTGGCCTTAACTGCTGCCAGTTTAGGAGGATCTTCCTTAATAGACTGTTTTGTCTATCTTTGTCCAGGTGTATTGTATTCACGGAGGAGTTAGTTTGCATTTTTGGATTAAAAAAATTAAGGAAAGCAAAGGTAATTTCCGCAACCTTCAGACAAGATTACTTTAAATGATTACAAATGAAGTTATTTTTAAGCTTTAACGAGATTAAAACTAAAATCGATACATTTATAAGGATCAGGACCGCACTCAAGAAAATGCAACAAGGTTCATACAAATTTTACAATAACAGCATATTTGGAAACTTGATCAAGCTATGTGCTAAGCCATACTCACTTTTTCTGGACAACCAAAAACGAGTTAGTTAAAAATGAGCTGGAACTTTCTTTTGATTGGCCTGCAAACTACGCGTTTTTGTCGCAAAATTGGGTGTCGAAAGTTTAAATACTTTTTTTTATACCATACCAAAACATGATTTTAATAACTGTCCGCAAAAAGTATTCACAAGAAAATCATTCTAAAAATACGACAAAATAACAAACTGTCAGAAGGTTACCATAGAAACAGTGGCGTAGCCAGAAATTGAATCTGGGGGTTTCATCAGTTAATAAAAATGAATTACCTACCTATGGCAAATTTTTTAAAATTAGGTAGCTGTCTATAGGCGATTTAATAGGTGTTGAGTTAGTGTATACGAAACAAAAAACTTATTTTTAAAAGCAAGTCTCTTTTAGTCAAATTTAACCCTTAAATGCTCCGCAGGCGTAAATTTTGAAAAAAATACAAAAAAAATGCTTAAAATTAAACAAAATTGTAACAATATTTAATATTGGTATAGCGCCGCAGGCGAAATACCAAGAACGGTTGCGGTGGTGTATATAGATTTGTTTCCAAAAAATATTACACATTTTGAAAAATTGCAACCATTAATGACGTCATAGCACCGTAGGCAAAATTTTTAAAATTTAACTCATCACACCACAAACCGGAGTAAAGTGTCAAAAAACTGGGGAGCTATAGCTCTTCTTGGGGCCCCTGATCATGATTAATTTATTGTAGATTGGGTTGGACCTCCTGGGGGGGGGTTAACCTCTAAACCCCCCCCCTCCCTGGCTACGCCACTAATAGAAACCATTGTTTTGTCATCTACAGTCTCCCTTGATTCTAGTATAAAAGTGGCGAACTCCTAATGGATTTTGTGTTCAAGTTTTATTTTGTAAGTTTTTTTGTAGTTTCCTTAGGATTTTTTAATAAAGACATAAAAAAAAAATTTTTTACAACTCGCGGCTAATATGTACTGTTTTTAGTTTCGTTTTTAAATCACTACTTGCGCTCGTTATTTAAGCCAACGCTTGTTAAAAAACACTATTTTAGCTGCTAGTTGTAAAAACTTAGGTCAGTTAAGCCAAACCCCCCCCCAAAGATATTCGAACTTTGATATGCCTATACTTTCGAACTAATATTGAACCACTTTTAAAAATTTTGAACCACACTCCTTCCTGTTTTTTTTTTATTTTCAAAATGGGGAGTGCAGCCGGACGTCACACTATATCTCCCTGATTTAAAGCGTAGGGAAAAATGAAAAGCAAATAACCCAAAATTAAGAACTAATTTCGAACTCCTAATAACACCAAAAATAATTCCGAAAAATCCACTAGTAACCCTATTTTTTTTTAAATATGGTGGGGTGAGCAGGTTGACGTCAAGCCACACCTCTCTCAAAAAAATTTCGAACTTTGATATGCTCATAATTTTGAACTAGTGAAAAAAATTTTAACCACCCTAATTTCTGTGATTTTTTATATTTATTCAAAATGGAGGGTTTAGCCAATTGAAATCCAGTCAGTTTGGAAGGCATAGAAATATACTATAAATGACTAGAAATCACGTAAGAAAAACTATTTCCATCTTTGTTGGACTTTTGGTATGTGCATGTGCAAAGCACCTGATTTTTCCAATGGTGCTTCTTAGCTGATGCGGACTTTATTGCGCATCCAATTCAAGGGGAATGCACAAGAAGTAGGGCCGGTGTTCGACCGAACAGTCCGGATTTTCTGTTGTCCGTTCGGTCGAGAAATGCTTTAAATGAGGGGGGTGTAGCTTGACGTCCGGCTGCCCCCCTATTTTGAATATCAAAAAAACGAGGATAGAGTGTAGTTCAAAATTTTTAAAAGTGGTTCAAAATAAGCATATCAAAACTCAAATATCTTTCGGGGGAAGGGGGGGGGGGGTGTGGCTTGACTGACCTAAAAACTACTAATTTGCCTTGACAAAGAAGCCTGCAAATAAAACAAAACAAGATTTTTGAGCCCGCGCGCTCTTAAAAATATTCTGCCTTGGGCTCATCTATAATTATACAATTAAGTTCAAAAACTTTACCCTCTTGACTTAAATATTCCCCTTTAGATTTATTTCAACCCTTTGACGGGACAGACTGCATGCTAGTTTTGAAATAACAGACCTCCGGAGCAATTAAGTAAGTTAATTTTATACTTTATGAAGATACTTATTTACCTGGAATATGGATTGTCGCGCTTACGTTGTAACGTTTGGGATAATTTATTGGTTTTGGTTTTTAATTTTCAAAATAAAATTAGTTTACTGATCTGGTTGCCCATTTCAAAATAAAATTAATATCTTCTTAATTAAGTTTCGAGAGAAAATAGGGGATTAAAACTACCCATTTATTGCTTTTATTTTGTTAAAACAGGTACAGCTCTCAAAAAGAAAAAAAAACACGCTTTTGGGTACTGAGCTCAGCGCCACCCTCTCCGAAATGGCGCGGAATCTAATAAAAGCTCGCCAAAACACAACGCATGTCCTTCGTACGTCAAAATTCTTATATTAACCGTCCGTACGTTTGAGGTGTTTCACGGCAGCGCTTAACAATATATGACGTTCCAATATTAAGAGTGTCAAATAGCGTTAGTCGTGGGCCATTTTGGGAACGACCAAAAACTATCTAATAAAGCAAACTTTCGGTCGGCCGCCACCGTTCGGTTGGTTATCTTTAATTTTCATTTTATTTGTGGTATTTCTAAATTGAAATTAGTAATTCTTTTGGATTAGGACAAAAGTAAATGTGCAGCTTTTGGTGCAAGAGTGACGAAAAAAAGTTAATGGGTGATATGTTTTCTTGTGAACCATATCACCCATTATCTTTTTTTATATACAGGGTGTCCTAAAAATCCGAGTCCACCCTAATATCTCCAGAACCAAAAGAGAAATAGAAGTAAAATTTCACATAATTAGATGGTTTACAATAAAGTATCTTTAAATGAGTGTATATTTTCTAAAATTTAAATAGAACTTTTAATTCTGTTTCCTACCTAATATGTTACCTTTTTCTCTAGCGGTTTTTACATAAAATTTCCAAAACTTTTAAATAAGAGCAATGTTTTAGACAAAGAATCACCGAATATTTGTGTTCTTTTTTAACTCATTGGCTTTATGGAAATGATTTTCCCATTTTTTTTTTAAACCGTTTGAGAAAAAAGTAACATATTAGGTGTAATATCCAAAAAGATACTTTTTTGTAAACCATCTAATTATGTGAAATTTTACTTCTCTGCCTCGTTTGGTTTTGGAGATATTGATTGTGTGAGACGGTGGTACGTTTTTTACAGGAAGGGAGGTCAAAAAAAGCTATTTTTGAAAAGTATCAGCCATCTTGAATTTTGATAAAGTGTCAATTCCAATGAAAGGTTCACATAGTCCAAAGACTTAGCTTTCTAGTAAGCCAAAAATCAAACAAGTGGTAACAATTCTATAGCAAAAAAATTGCATTTTTGTTTGGGTCACCGTATACTTTGTACAGATACAGCATTGCGCTTTTTGTTTTTTATTCGTTTTTTTTTGGGACATATCGTTCCCCGTTTAGAGGCCAATAAGCTTCTAAATAGTCGTTATATATCATGCCTAAATGCCATCCCTTCGGAGACGGATACGGGGGAAAAACTTATAACTCGGATATTATATTCGTGTATTTCGGCCAATGCTCTGCGCTGGGATACATTAAATCCACTCATAAGGCGCTCCGGTTTGGATTGACTCGACGATTTAAATGCCCTTTCTTCTTTGAGGTACACTGAATATAAAACTAAAAGTATTGATAGGTTCACTTCATTGAACGTTGGCTATCATCATCGCGATTTGCACTGGTGCATTATTTCCAAAAAGCGTCGTAGTTCCACCACTGTACATGGATTTTTAAACCATAATATTTGCCTGCAAACCGAACCTCTCCAGCCTTCAGTTTTTCCTTTTATTACTCTTCATTCATATACATTCAATTCTTAAAATATGGCCAAAATATTCAAGTTTACATTTTGATGGTAAATCAAACTTCAAAATTCTTATCTAATCTCAGTAGAACATCCACGTTACTTACTCTAATGCCTCTATTTTTTGCACAGTTTCCATGCCTCTAGGCCGTAATATCACTGAATAAGGCACTGGACGGTGCCTTGTTTAGTGATAATACAGGGTTCCTAAGCAAATCATTAGGGGGCCAAGCAGCCGTGTATAAGACGCAGACAAACGGAAAAGCACATTAGGCAGAAAAGGATGGGCATGGGGCGATGTTGTCACTACACTACAGGTTGTTGTTTTCTAATGTTTTCCATTTTCATACCTTTAGGACTGGAATAAAAATTGTTTTTGCTCGACTTTAATACCAAACTGATGAAAGATATCGTAAAAAAAAATATTTTTCGGCTTTTCATTTTGTAACCATTCTCCTTACGCACTGTTTACAGGCTGGGGACTGAGATACATGCAAATGCCTAACCTAAAGCGTTCATACACGGCCGGAGAAATCGACTGAGATATTTCCGTAGAAACTTTATCAAGCAAATAGGACGGGTTGACGCCTTCGAACGTCCAACCCGGGTTTTGCACTTTGATTCGAAATCAAAACGGAGGAACAGTCAGATGTTGGGCAGTGCACAAATTACGTAACGGTGATTTTACCAATTTTTGACCCCCTCCCTATGTAATGTTTTGTAACGGTTTGGCACGCCACTCCATTAATATTACGTAACGAATACAAGACCACTACTCCCACAAAAAAAAAAACTTTTCACTTATTTTTATTCCAAATTTTCTTAGTTTCACACAAATGCAAACGCTGTCGAAAACCCCCCTCCCCCCTACATAACGTTTTGTAACCCCCCTCCACCCTATGACCATTACGTAATTTGTGCACGGCCCCTGTAGTCCCAGTGGAGGAGGGCGAGAAAATTGATATTTTTTTCTTAAAAATTATACTCTTTAGACCTATTTCTTACCGTTCCCGAAATTACTAAATTTTTGAAAAAAAATTGTAAGCGGCGCCATTTTTATTTCGTGCTTTGTTTTTCTAACATTTTTGCGTTCGGCTAATTTAATTGAAAAATTTTTGCCTGCGGCGCCCTTTATCTTCTCACTCGAAACCAAGATCCCCCATTTTAGGAAAACTGATCCCGTCTCTGTTTCTAAATTTTTTCGAATAAAAGTAGAGTATTGACCATGGGGGAAATAATTTTTTTCTACGGTATGACGAAAATTTCGAGAAAGTTGAAGAAAAAAATAAAAAAAGTGGCAGAGCTCAAGTTTTTCGTAAAAAAAAAACGTTTTTTGTAAAGAAACAGAGCAAAATAAATCTTTTCACCCCTTTTTGGGTGTTACAAATATTGGCAGCATCTTATTTTTCGCTTTTACCCTCCCGCTAGATCATGTCATAAAACACCTCGAAAATATCAAATGTAGTGTAGGGCCAGCTTTATTTAAAATCAATAATATCGCAAGCAAAAAGCTCTGCAGGAAAAACAGCGCCGTTTATTGATTTCTTTGGCTGCTAGTGCTAGCTGCATGGTTTGGCCGTTTCCGGATAGATGTCACTAGTAGAACAGAATGGAAAGAAATTTAATTAAAAGCGAAGATATTTCTTTCTAATGTTAACAACCTCACGAGTTTATCGCTCAGTATCGTAAATAATGGACCCTGCCGCCTCCTTTAAGCAAGAAAAAGCTGTGGTTTGGACCTGAAAACATCTAATTTTTTCCTCGATCATCTCATGGTGTGGCCGCCATCTAGCGGAATTTGCAGACATCTTGTCAACGGTTATTATTGCAACTATGATTTATGCTCACAATGAAAGAGTGGCGACAATTTTTTCTCATGAAATCAGTCCGGAGATAATAACAAACTTGCACCATTGCTCAATATACCTGTTTCTTTTGTGCGCGCAGAACTTTCTATGCCATTTCTGTTTGATTTATTGAAATCCTATCCCTAAGGAAAATCTTAGGAACCCTGTATAAAAGTAATTTACCTAACAAGCATGATGGTCGTTACATGCGAAGATGAAGTTTGAGACGCGAGCCGAAGGCGAGTGTAATTCATATGAGCGTGTATACTATAACATGCGAGTTAGTGTACTATACTTTACCTACGACCAATGAAAATGTCATTATAAATATCAAAAATGATTAAAAATTCCACATCTAAAGACTCCTAAATACATACTTTGTATATTATTTATGCAACATTACTGTTTCTAAGAGAATTAAGATAAAATTGTGACATTCAAGTTTTTGAATTTTTGAATTTTCTTAATTTTTTAAAACTTGAAAACGAAAATTTTTCAAAACTTTCTTAATTTTTAAAAATTCTCAAAATTCAAAAAAAAAAACAACATTTTTGTAAAATATTGAATATATTTACATTTAATAAATATTTATTTTGTTAAAGATATAGAAAAATATCTGGGTGTCGATTCTTGAATCGAGGGATGGTCACATGAGGGATTCTTCTCACGAAAAAATTCCTAATCTGTATTCTTGAACGCGCGAAGAGTGTTCCCGTCCGTCCAAAATTCGCAGGTGAACGTTCTACTGGTATGAGGCAGGAGAATGGCGCTGTAATCACACGAAACTTGCGCAGAATGCAATGTTTGGTTGGTTAATTTGTTACCTAACCTTTGTTTCATTATAAGTGATTCGAATTTTATTCCTTTTGCCTTTTTTTATAAATATTTTCGGTAAAAATGATGGAGCCAGAAGAAATATGGCTTGTGAATAAAGGGAATTATTACCGAGTTATAAATTATTTAGAGGAGGCCGAGGCGGATCCAGTGCAACAAGTCGCCCCGAGATTCCAATACAAGACGTTTGATCCTTGAAAAATTACAGTTTCGAAAAACCTGGCAAGAGAAATAATGGCCATTTATGGTTGAGGGCTGAAGGACATCAGACTTGTCCATCAACACAAAAGTAAGTAATAAATTAATATACCTATAGTGTAATATAGAGTATGTTTTCACATCATACTCAATACATATTGAAAAGATTGTCTTGTTTTTCTTTCATAGAGCATGTTTTCTGTTCCGACTAAGAGCGTGATATATGAAAGAAAAAAATGCTTGATTTATATGCATATTGATTGAGTATAATGTAAAAACATACTAAGTAACCCACATAGCAAGTCATGGATATGTATACCCAATGGATATCCATCGGCATATATAGATTCATCCAACATCCATTGGATGTGCAAAATTATATTCCTTCAATGGACATACATGAACATACCTCCAATGGATATTTTACTTTTATACCATTTATGATCATACATGAAACATACATTCACTGGACATCCAGTGATGTATATGATCTCCATCAATGTATATCCATTCTATATGTTACCATATAAAATGGATATACAAGTTCAAGTGTTTATTCTTATTAACTTTAATAGCCTTAAATAATATCACATTTAATTATATCGCCTCCCTAGGTCACAAGTTTGTCGGGATGTTGCAGAGGTATTATGTCACTTACATACTAAAAAAGGAAAATAATACATACATATAACCAATAATTACAAGGGTAGGTATTTATTATATTGTTAGTCTTTTAATAATATTAAATATATAATTAACAATTTCATCTATATTATCACAATAATTATCTACAGGGTGTTGAGTATTTCTAATTTTCTATGTCCGTTGGATATTTACGGCACATTCATGAATATACTTTATGTGGGAATAGAAGAATTGGTGTTTTTTATCATAACTCAAAAACTAAGTAGATATCCAATTTTCACTATTAAATGGGTTTCCGTAGTTATAGGTTAACCTAGTTCAATCCTCTAAGGCATGGTTTATGCAGCTACTTAATCTTATATGTCTGATAGATAGATGTTTGTACATGGTGCAGCTGCACAAACCTGCTGCAAGTTAATACCTCATAGTTATAAGCTCTTATTTAATTTTTTATTTATAGGTTATGGTAGCTTCAAACTTTCTATCACATGGTTCCTACCAAGAAAGTGTTGGAAAACACGTATGCCACACATTGAGTGCTCCGAGCTGTGACTTAGTTTTTACAAAAAGTGCCTTCCATTCAAAGTTCAGCCAATTCTGATGTTCATTTGACAACAAAAAGTAGAGATTTCACATGCCCATTCTGAACAGTTTGCTGTATCTATAGCCAAGTTTTATGTAAAATATTGTAAATTAAAGAATTCAATAACTTAAAAATGAGACCTTTCTTTAACACTCAGTTATGTACAAGGTGACCGTTGATAAAGTGTCACTTATTTGTCACAAAAAGCTCTATCAAAAAGAATTACTCATAAAATTAGGTAGATTTCTGTCACAATTTCAGTTTTTTTTCCCTAATCACACTACGCGCAGGGTAGCCATATAGTTCTCTTTTTTTAATAGAATCCTATTTTTTTAAAGTTTTGATTTAAAAAATATATCATGTAGTGTTTATCTGTGGCGATTGTCGAGTAAAATTAAAAATAATTTGCCATAAGGGCAATGTGTTGGTTAATGAAAAATAGTAATGGTTCTTTGTTTAACACGCATCTTCTTATGGCAACGTTTTGTGTTCAATGACTGTTCAACAAAAAGATAATATATAGTGTATTTTTGGAAGGGAGTGTCTAAAAAGCCGAAAATTCGGCTGAATAGTCGTGAGGCTAAAGAACCAATACTAATTTTATTTATTATGTGTTTTTCGTATTTTCGTTTTTTTTTTTAATTTTTTTTTAAACTAAATTAATCCAATCTAACCTAAACAGATTCAAGACAACTTATTAAAAGGCGAAACAACCCAAAAAAACACATTTTAAACTAAATTAACCCAACCTAACCTGAACAGACTTAAACCAACTTATTCAAAGCCAAAACAACCCAAAAAAAACTACAACCCCTACATCCTTTTTGGACATAAAAAAAATGTAGGCACCTTCTAGGGCCCCTAAAGGACCCTGAATCCTTGTCTGGCGTTTTTTTTATAGCAAAAAAAAAATAGGGAGGGTTAAAGTGTTTTCTGTTTGGGGTTGGTTTAAATCTGTTTCAGTTGGGTTGGGTTCATTTTGTTAAAAATATAATGAATAATTACTGTCCGCTCTTTAGCCTTACTACATAATTTAATAAGTATGTAATTTCCATTTACAACAAAAAGTAATTTTTTAGTAGTTTATCATACTTTTATTTCAATTCAAGGACTTTTTTTATTAAATATCAAAAAAATAAGGAAAAAATCACAGAAACTATTTTGGTTAGTTTAAAATTCGTTCAATCACTCAAAAATCAAACTGGCAGCACTGGAGGTGACTGAAGCACTGAAGGGGATGGGATCGTTCCCTAAGAGTGTTCACATCCTTTAAGGGATCATCTATGTTGGGAATTTGGAACCTTTGGTTGCACTAAAACAAAGTTATGATTGTTTTCCACAAACCAAAACTACACTTTTTTGCACTCGACGCGCGTTTCGCTAACAACGTTAGCATCATCAGGAGACGATAAACAATTTAATTGTTAACCAAAATAGTTTCTGTGATTTTTTCCTTATTTTTTTATCGATAAACAATTTAATTGTTTATCGTCTCCTGATGATGCTAACGTTGTTAGCGAAACGCGCGTCGAGTGCAAAAAAGTGTAGTTTTGGTTTGTGGAAAACAATCATAACTTTGTTTTAGTGCAACCAAAGGTTCCAAATTCCCAACATAGATGATCCGTTAAAGGATGTGAACACTCTTAGGGAACGATCCCATCCCCTTCAGTGCTTCAGTCACCTCCAGTGCTGCCAGTTTGATTTTTGAGTGATTGAACGAATTTTAAACTAACCAAAATAGTTTCTGTGATTTTTTCCTTATTTTTTTATCGTCTCCTGATGATGCTAACGTTGTTAGCGAAACGCGCGTTTATCGTCTCTTGATGATGCTAACGTTGTTAGCGAAACGCGCGTCGAGTGCAAAAAAGTATAGTTTTGGTTTGTGGAAAACAATCATAACTTTGCTTTAAGTGATCATCCACCATACGAACGTCCGTCTAAAATTCAAGAATCGACATCCTGATTAACCTTTCTTTCAGAAAGGTTAATCACTTGGCGCGCCCTCTTACGATTTACGTCTAAGCCTTATTATTATCCTAGGAACGTAAATGGTCCATTACAGTCGTGTTAGGACGCTTGTTAAACTAGTATAATAGGTTGGTCGTAAGTAAAATACTAAAGAGATAACAACAAAGAGTGGTATTAAGATCGCAATTACGAAACACTTATTTTGTTTATACGAGCCTCTTAAAGCGCTTTCATTTAAAAACATTTTGTCATATAAACACCACTAAAAGTGTTATAAGAACTAAATCGATTTTATTTAAAAGCTATTTAAAAAAGCGGTTTCTCACTTTAAAACCGATTTTAGGGTCGGTATAAATACTATAAAAACGCTTTAGCGCATTTCTTCTAACTGAGAAAAATACTCAACCCTGGTTTTACCGAAAAATCTGATATTAAGTTAACTTAGTTGTTCTATTTGTTTTCTTTTTAAACTAACGTTTAATGACATTTAATAAAACGAAATTTATTTAAAACCGTCCCTATATAAAACCGGTTTTATAAACGCTTATAAACGTAGTAACTGATTTCATTATAATAAAAGATGATCGGGCCTGTATTTTATATTTTGACATTAGGATTTGTCTGTTAATTTCGGAGATAGAAATAAACTGTACATACAAAACTTGTATAATTTTTACGACGCTTTAAGAATATTTCATTATTAACTGTCAGATGTCATTCTACATCTCAAATTTTAATAGCAACTTTCTTGGATTAAATAAACCACCCTATATAGTGCCAACTATAAAGTTGATCTAATTAAAGTTATTGCTGTCCTTTATTAAATGTCGGCACACACCTTGGCAGAAACATTATAAAACTCGACATTATTTTGACAGCACCGCGCCCAAAAAACTCTGGCCGGACAGCCCGAACGTACGTTTCGGATAGCCCCGGCAACCAAGAAGAGGGCGATTCAACTTCAATTTTATTTATTTTTTATCGGTACATAAAGTCGGCATAGCATGACTTTAATAATTTCGGCACTATTTTTGACAGTGGCGCAAGCAACTAGTACATATTTTTAGGCACTTTACCCACCACTATAAAATGACTGGAACAAATTCTCGCATTTTTCGTGTAAATCTCCCTTCCTCCCCTTGTAACACTTTATAACACTTACACCTACCCCTCTCCCTCCACCTTGCTGCCTTACGTAATTTATGGGCCCTAAGTGGGTTACCTAAAGTTTTTGCTACTTTTGTCATCTAAACATGCTCATATCGTGCCACCTATAAAGTTGACATAATTAAAGTTAATTCCGCCCTTTATTAAAGGTCGGCACAAACCTTGGCACAAACAATAAAAAAATCGACAAAATTTTTTTACAGAACCACGCCCAAAAAGCTCTGGCCGGATAACCCGAACGCTTATAAACTTCGGACAGCCCCAGCAATCAAGAAGAGCGTGGTCTAATTTTAATTTTGTCATAAAATTCAATCCTGATAAGAATAACTTTAGGGATTTAATATAGGTATGTTTAACCTCTCTTTTTAGGGACTAAAGTGGCACTTTGAATCGCTAAAGGATTGAAAAAAATTATCCCTAAGGGATTACAAGCAAATTTAATCCCTCAGCCCAGGGATTAGAAGTAAATTTAATCCCTCAGGGATTGAAAAAAAATTAATCCCTTGCTCTTGGCCAAGATTTAATTCTTGGTACCCTTAGCATAAAATAGTATGTAAATCTCGGGACTAAAGCGTCTTTTAATTCCTTAGCGAATTGTAGCCCTCCGTACGGTCGGCCTACAAACCTTTCGCCGCGGGATTAAAAGTATAACTTTAGTCCCTAGGTTTACAATGTACTATTTCGCACTGCAGAGACTAAAGTGATTACTTTATTCCCTTGTTTCACGAACTAAAGGGCTACTTTAATTCCCGGGGACTAAAGTAAAAAGTGACATAAACCAGTGTTTTTTTTAATTAAAAACAATGTAATGCTAAAATATAATACAATATTAAATCTACACCAATATTACCTACATAAATAAAGGGTGACCCATAAAAATCCGCACATTTTTTGTATGAAATAAATTCGTGTCCACTTGCCGATTTCAAAAATTTTTGTTTTATTGGAAAGCTAAAGCATTAAGCTATAGGATTCTGTCACCAGAATTAACATTTCGCTAAAATTCAAGACGGCGGACGCTTTTAAAAAATGACAATTTTTCGCCCTCCCTGCCAATTTTTTGTCTGCACCACTGTCTTTCCTGACTAACGTCAGTTGAAAAGCCACATCCTTGACGTATTCAAAAAGATATCACTTTTTAAAATTGGTCATGAAATACGAAAGATGGAATAAAATTAACAGATTGAGTTTTTGGCCTCTTATTAAAAGTTGTTGGGTGTTTTTGACATTACATTGACAATAGATTCAAATCCACGTTTTAGTAAAACCAAAAAACTACTACTAGAAATCTACTGATTCACAAACATATCTCTGCTAATTTTTCCAAAGTATAGAGGAACTTTATGCTTAAACACAAAATTAATTTTTTAGAGGCCAAAACCTCACCCTTAATTTTATTACATCTTTCGTATTTCATGACCAATTTTAACAAGTGATACCTTTTTGAACACGTCACGGGTGTGGCTTTCTAACTGACGTTAGTTAGGAAAGACAGTGGCGCACATAAAAAATTGGCAGGGGGGGCGAAAAATTGGCATTTTTCTAAAGCGTCCGCCATCTTGAATTTTAGCGAAATGTCAATCCTGGTGAGAGGAACCTATAATCTGAAACTTTAGCTTTCCAGCAATTTCTTTTTAAATCGGACAAGTGGTAACGAATTATACCCTAAAAGTGCGGTTTTTTATGTGCCACCCATTACCTACTTGTTGCAATAATTGTTATTTTCGATTTTTTCGGAACGTATCCATCGTTTTATCTATTCAAAAAGGCAATTAACAATATTAGTTTAGCCCTAATCATAGAGTAGTGGGACCATAAAGTCGACGATTTGAATGTCTTTGATTCTTCAAAAAAATATGCAAGAAGATTCTCGTTGATGTCGTTTTCAATATTGTTGCAATTTCATCATTCTTTAAACTTTTTCTACTGTTAGTTGTAGATATTCCGAGACTTTTCTGGCAAAAGTTCATTTACTGCCGCTCAGCAGCAGCTTCAATGTCCATTTTTAGGTTTAGCGAAACGATTTAACGATTTATGCAAAAAAAAAGAGGTATCTATGGCGCTAAAATCTATTAAGAACAAATTACAACGGCCAGAGTTATTTTACAGTAATCTTCAGGCGTCTTTTCACGACCGATGATTTCGAAACCGCTTTGAAAACATGCGTAAAATGTAATTTTGGCGAAAAAACGGTGACGTCACGGTTCAAAACATTTCAAAGGATTTCGAAAGCGCCTCGGCTGCCGTTTCGAACACGGTTCAATATGGCGGTACTTGTCAAGGTTATCTAGTGGCGACAAAAAAAGGCTCACTTGTGAATCTAGGACAACTATTTCGAAAAATGACAAAAAAAACTTCCAAATCCAAAAAACGGCAAGCCACACAAACACAGCTGATTAATGTCAATTAATAATTGTCGTTTTCGCGATCAGTGGCGATGGTTCGAAATGGTGACGTTGCGGTTGAAACGGTGTGGTATGTTTTCAAAATGTGCTTTCGAAAACATCGGTCGCGAAAAGACGTCGATTAGATGTACAGAATACAATACAATTCCAGTAACGGCGTTCACATACTATTATCTTTCTTTGCTTAGTGCCGCATACATACATAATATCCGTATGAGATATGGCTATCCAAGTGCTCTGCAAGGTATTGCAGGCACAAAAAAATTCTATGAGGAATTGTGAATGTTGCTTTTTATTATGATAAATTTGCTGCTTGCTTAGAACGGACCTAACTCCTTTTACTCTTTTATGATCTATTCTAATCGGTTATTTTCTCCTTTGCGCAGTTTACAGGGTGTCTCGTTTTCTAAAGAATCACTACCCGACTACCGCCATCGGTACTATAAAAAATGGAGTTTTTATCGAGCCTTAAAAATTGAAGCAAACACTTTTGTGCTTGTTTTTTTTAGGCAAGTACCTACCGGAAAATCTTAAAAGATTAAGAATTTAAACAAAGTCGTAAAATCGGTGCATGTGGTAGCCTCCAAGATAACCAATTATAGGAAAATCAAAATAAGAAAAGCCCCCAACTATCGTTAAGCCCCCGATTCCATGGTAACTGCAGGTGTTTTGTCAACATTATATATTTTTACGTTTTGTGACAGAAAACCATTCGATGTTATAATATAATCTCCATCAACTTGCTAGTTATAAATTCAACCATATTCTCAAAATATTATTATTAACTTGGCACAACTTATTTGGTTTTGCCTTAACATATGTCAACGTTAGCAGGATTTTTATAAAGTAAAAAACCTTGGCTTTTTTCATATTTTTTTTTGGGGGTCTGGTCTGAGGGTCTATGTAGTACTGTTACATTAATTTTTGTAAGCATTTGAAACGTTTTCTTCTCGATTTTCTTCATCAAAACAACTACATAACCTCATTATTTTTAAGGGAAAAGGCCAACTGCACCTCGAAACTTTAGAACAATGGTTCAAAAAGGCTCAAACAATTAAAATGCTTTTTTCACAAAAAGTTTGGTTAGAATGCTGAAAAAACGCCTCTCTCCTAACAAGCAGCGAAATAAATAGAAATTCTGCTTACCATGGAAAACAAATGCAATGACGTAAAAAACGGTAAAAAAATCGAGTCGACACATGTTGATTTCCTAATACCGCACACAAATGGGTGACAGAGAGCAGGACAGGAAACCTTCCTGAATTTTTTGAACAAGTTTTGGTCTGCTACGTTAAATAAACTCTATTTTGACGTGACGTCATAATGACATACTTCCAACACCCTGTATATTTATTCTGCTTTTCAAAGAATCGCCGATGGTGTATATGCATACGCAAAATTCGCGAAAAAGTGGTTTCGCGTCGACGAAACAATTTCTGTACTTTTACCATTAAATTTTACTGCGATTTTGAAAACCGGCTTGGTTCTCTGGTTTCACTGTTTAATTTTGCAGAATTCGAAAATTTACGACCTTTTAAGTAATACGGGATAACATTTTGCTCGTAAATGAAATTTACAAAGCTTCCTGATTTTATTGAATTTAACTGGAAAAGTTAAAATTCTAATACTTAATAAAAGTAATAGTAATAACACAGTATAGCTAACACTCTGTTATATACACTGTGGTAAAAAGTTAACAAAAGGAACTTTACTAATTACAGTCATAACATATCAGCCCAGCAAAAGATTTTTACCACAACGTAAATTCAGAAATGTCAAAATTATTTTAGCAAAAATTGTGTAGGTATTGGTAAAATTCAAAACAATCAAAAATATAATTTAGCGAGTTTCGTTGGTTCGTCTTTAATAACTTCGAATTTATTTTTGACGGTTTTGACATACACATATCGCATTATTATTAGACACTAGAGACATAAAGCTATTTGTAACTCATCGCGGTATACGTATCCGCATCTAGCGAGAACCAAGCACATTGATTGGTCAGAAACTTGTACCACGTTCGAAAAAAGCAGATATATGCTAATTTAAGGTGTTTCTGAACGCAATAGGTGCTGAGATACGATACGTGATACCTAACGTAACGATAACGATACGTGATACCTAACGCATCTCAACACCTATCACGTTCAAGAACAGCTTAGATTAGCATATATCTGCTCTTTTCGAACGTGGTACAAGTTTCTGACCAATTAATGTGCTTGATTCTCGCTAGATGCGGATACGTATATGGCGATGAGTTACAAATAGCTTTATGTCGCTACTTAAAGTAAAAATTATATATACGCAACGATTTCAATCAGCAGTCCTGTCATCGCACCCTTCAAAAAAGCGGGCATCGTTCGAAACATCGCATAAACAAGTCAAAAATGTAGCGTATTTTGACTTTGTTTCGAACGCGTTACGTATACCGATACGGATGCGTTTAAATATTTACTTTAAGTGTCTATTATGTGGCAGTATTGCCGTTCTGCAAAGATCGATCGCTAAAAATAATTTCAATATTTTATCAGAAACAAAAAGTTTTTTAGCAAAATCTTACTTATTTTATTATACTAAAGGTGTTTTTCGACGTAGAACACGGTGCTTGCGTGATTTCGAAATGTGATGCCACCGGTTCAACCACAATATCATGCTCTTTCCAGTGACAATTTTACAAAACCTAACCTAACTTTGACGTTCATTGTTACGACCTTTTAATCTTTGACAGTTTGATATTTTCACGATGTTTTTAAATGATTTTTTTGTAAATACTAGGTTAAAACTGGCGGAAACGGCTTAATGTTTATGCAAGAATAATTCGATTTTTTCAATATTACTATTTTCCGCTATTTCTCTTTAATTTTGGGTAAAAAACGGGCAGAAATCTTTTTTTACAACCGTAATCAAAAAATAGTTATTTACCTAACAAGTGTACCGGAAAGTTATACTTTTCCGCAAGCACCGTAAGTGCGGAAAATACTTTCCGCACGCGTTAGGTACAACATTTTTCCTACGAGCGTGCGGAATATCAAAATATTTTGTCATTATTTTAGTTAAACCTAGCAGACTAAAAATGAAAAAATAGTCAAAACTACGATTTATTCAGAACTAAACTTTAACAAGCCTAAAAAATTAATTTTTATGGTAATTATTAATCACGGTAACATTGAAAGTACCACTGCTCATGTTGCTTAATGCCATCGTCGACTTTAAGTCTTCTTGATTCATCACTGACAAACAGCGTGCTCAACAGCGTGCGTGAAAAAATTTGTTTGCTCAACAGCGTGCGTGAAAAATTTTTTTTCACGGAAAAGTGGCACTTTCCGCACGGAAATGATGGCGAGAAAAGCGTTTTTTCGCAGGCTCGTAGAAAAAAAGTTTTTTTGCATCGTTAACCAAAAAAGCCATGCTTTAGTTATCTGCAGACAGTTACTAAAATCATGTCGTTGATGAAGGTATAAAAAAAAATATTTGTTACCGTTTTGTTTATAAATCCGGGGTTATTTATTTTGATGTATAAACCCACCATTAAATAACTTATCTGACGAAAGCTTCCTGGCAGCTACCTTTAAGAGGAATTCTCCCAGTTCAATGTGGCACATTACCAAACCAGACTTCATCATTTTATTATTTTAAAAAAAAAAACAAAAAAAATAGCCGGTGCTCCATAATCCGACACCAACCGCGTATTTTGACAAATGACAACTCCCGCCATATTGGAATCGTGATTGAAACGCTCGTCACCAGTTCAACGCCGAAATTTTCTCACGCCAAAAAACGACTTAATTAACAATCTGTCTTGCAAAAGTCTCAGTAAGCACCGGTTTTATAGATCCATGCTAATTATGCTAATTACCCATGTGCCCTTAATGTATGGAAAAATTCGACCATCAAATGGAAATTACCTGGATTTGTTATACCAATTGTAATATATAAGGTGTTTAAATACTTATAACATAAATCCTAAATTGCTTTAACATTTTTATATAATATTGTTAAGAATTAGTATGCGAGAGTGAATTTTGTGGGTGCGTTTGAATTTTACCAGACAGCACAACTCTGTCCCAAGGATGTCCAGTGGAGAGAGTTTTCTGGACAATGCAGCAGTCCAAATCTGTAAAAAATTTTGCCCAAGGCATATCCATTGGATAATACAATTGTCAAAACGTTGGACGGCTCTTGGACATCCCAAAAAAGTCCAAAAGTTTCAATATTTTGACTATACACTGTACCACTATACTAAATCCAATGGTTATCCAGTGGAACGAAATTCTGTCCAAAAGTTATCCATTGGCTATCCAAAAAGTATCTTTATGGTTCACTGTTGGAAAAAATTAATAATTACAATGTATATCCATTGGTCTAATTTTCTTACTACATTAGATATATTTATTCCTTTGGATATCCAGTGTCGATCCCTGAGGATGAAGTTCCTAGCAAAAGATGGGTATAAAAATACTAAAATACCAATTAGTCTAAAATAATGAAAAATACTTACCTATACAAATGATTCGGCTAGATATGAGAGAAATGTTATTATTGGTAATGAATGAGAAAAAACGTGATCCATTGGATATCCAAAACAGTTCGGACAAAAGACATATTTATTAATGTGTCAACTAGGCCAAGCCCGATTGACATAGATTTTTTGATAAATATTAAAATATGTTTAGTCAATGTATAAAGTACATCACTTTTGCAGGACACAAAATGGACGTCCGCCGGATATAGTTTATTTTTGTTCCGATGGGCCAAGAAACATCATTATCCATTGAATATCCAAAAACTAACTGAAAAAAAGCAGTTCTTTATGAATAAAAATTGGAAGTCCTTTGGACTCAGTTTTTTTGACATCCACTGCATCAGTTTGTGCTGTCTGGGTTAGTAAACCAAGAGTCTTTTGAGCCAGGGAAAAATATTGAACCAGCGCGCCACAGATACATAATGTCTGGATTCTCTATTAGACATTGGAGGCCTGGTCATAATGAAGTAAGAAACAAAAACGCTTTATCCGATATGCCATGAGTATTACTTTAAAAACCATAATTACAAAAAAAAATACATCAATCATTGTTTTCACTTAAAAATTCTAATCTATTTTCAAATTGCTCAAACTGCATATATAAACGTATTTTTAACCCTTTTCACCATATTTGCAACGTTTGGTTGGGTGAAACAACGTCAAAATTTCCACCGCAACGTTGCGAAAAAAAAACGAAGCTATTCTGCTTGTATATTTGACAAGTTGACCCCGTTTTCCTCTGCGGTCGATGTCAGAGACTATAAATATTGGAACGGTGGCAGCTTACCAACCTTCATACATTATTAATAGATATACGTGGAATATAATCCTATCTTGGACCCTATTGTCTTGCTACCCTGTATTAGCCTCTTGTACTTTAGATACAGATTTAGAAGATCCAACAATACATAAGGTCATAGAACTAAATGGTAAAAATGTTCTATTAAATTGCTATAACATAGAGTTTTTTGCAGAGATCGTAATACATTTTAAAGATTCAGTATAAAACTGATCAAGTCAATAACAATAAAATTGTCAGCAACAAAACAAAAACATTTAGAACCTACATACCCTTATTTATTATAAATAAAAGAAAATAATAAAGTGAGCTAAAAATAATAACAGTCACATTTTAGTGTATATAACAAACAAACAAAATACAGTATAAATCAAGTTTAAAAAGTTGTTTTAATCAAAAATTTAGCATTTAGTACCTATCTATCAGTTAAACTATTGTAAATAAAAAGAAAATAATAGAAAGATAAAACCAATAACAGACACACTTTAGTGTATATAAACAATCAAATAAAATGTAATATAAAATTCTTCAAGGTATAAAAGTTGTCAATAACAAAACAAAACATTAACTATATGGTTGAAATGGAGGTTAAAATATTATAAATAATTTAAAAAAATAAAATTTATGGACAAAATCAATAAAAGTTAAAAACATTCATGTAGTGTATACCAGTAAATACTCTTTTATTCTCTTTTAAAAAATATTTTTGGATGCAGAGTTCTTAATTTTTGTATGTAATCTATTGAACTTTACTAAACCTTTTTGAAAAAGCGTATTTTCACCAGTTTTATGATGTTTTTTTCCTCATATCAAAATTATTTTGACCCGTATGTTAAAATTGTGTACTTGTCTAGTATATCTTAACTTTGATAGGAGATATGTTGGGGCATTTCGAGTTTTAATTTTATAAATAAAAATAAAAACATCTAATTTAATTAGGTTTTTGACTGAAAGCCAATTTAAAGTGTTTAGCATGGTTCTTATAGGCGTATACCTTGAACAAGAAAGAATGATACGCGTCGCCCTATTCTGCTGTTTTGAATTCTCAGTAATTCATTTTGATTTATTAAGTATAAAATAGTATTCAAAATAAGTAATTTAGATGTTTGTGACAAAAAATTTGAACATTTATAAGGATAATTTATACTAAAAGCAATTTTAGAAATTGTTAAGTTTGCATGATCCTTGAATGTCAGTCTTTTGTCCACAATTACACCCAAATATTTAATTTTGAAACCATCTTAATAATGTTTGTTCCAATAACTAGATATGTATTTGTTTTTTCAATATTTGGAGTATCAAGTGTCATTACCAATAACGAAGTATTTAGTTTTTTCGCAATTAACTTTCAACTGATTCGCACAAGTCTATTTAAAGAAATTTTTTAGATCGTAATTAACCTTCTGAAATACTTCATCCAAAGCATTAAAAGAGAAAAATAGCAGCACACCATCTGCGAAAAAATGGAACTGACAATAACGGAAAATGTCAATTACATTATTTAATTATAATATAAATAAAAGAGGACCCAAAACACTCCCTTGGAGGACTTCTTGATCATTTTTTCTTTTGATATATTTTTATTCATTTTGACTCTTTGTTTTCGAATTTTTAAGTAATTCTGGATCCATTTTAATACAACACCCGCAATTCCCATTTTTATAAATTTTTTATGATTTATCGTTTCAAAAGCTCTTTGCAAATCAACGACGATAGCTATTGTAACCAAACCATTGTCCATAGCCTTTTTCCACTGATCCAAAACATCTTGAATAGCTGTTTCACGACTGTGATTCTTTCTGAAGTGTGACTGTTTTTCAGATAATATAATTTTGTTGTTTATAAACTCTAACAGTTGAGTATAAACAATTTTTTCAAGATTTTTTTCAATTCCAACCAACATGTTTATGAGACGAAAGCTGCTCTAAACTATCATTTATCAAACTTAAAAGTAGATTTTCAAATTCCTTCATATATATTTTTAATTAGTTTCACTACTAAGTTATCTGGACTCTTTTTATTTGGTAATGAGGATATTATACTTTGAAGTGTTTTCCTATCAAACAAATTTTAAAATCAGTCAATTTGTTTCACTATGAACTACTACTACAAACGATCAGGCAATACTTCATATCATCATCCTTTTCTTCACCAAAAGCCATTTCTAATATGCAACTGTTTTTTTTTGTTTAAACAATATATTTTTGAGAGTCTTCCACATTTCAGACAATTTCTACGACACCCATCAACTTTCTGTTCATAGTACACCTGTTTCTCTTTTCTTTTTAAGGTTAATTATTTCTATATCTTTTATATGTTTCAAAGAGTGCTGGGGATTTGTTTGCTGAAAATTGTTTATAACTAGAATCTCTAAGTTTTCCTCTTCCAGTTTTTGATTCCACCATGGTTTATAATGGGTTAAAATTGTTATCTCTTTCATTGGAGCCAATTCATTGTTGGTGCAGCAATTTATCAAGTATTACAATTTATAGTCTATATTTTTTCCCCTACTACTAATTAGTTTGGCTAAATTTGATAGCCTATTGAAAATTGATATTTGTAAACTTATTATAATAAAGTTGTCACATATTCTTGGATATTACATACCCCATTATCAACATTTCCAAAATTTGTAAATACTAGAGATCTTTGGACTCCTTTCTATTGACGTAAAACTATAAAACAAGTTTATTTATCAAAAATTTTGTAGATATTGTTTTTGGTAGAAAATGTTGGCCATTTTATACTTCAGAGTGCATTAGTGGTAGTTTGGTTACCATAATATTTAGAAATTATTCCGATTTTTTTACAGAAGTTTTTTTTTGACAGTTAACACAAGCGCAGACATATGTTGCCGTTTTGTAAAAAAAAGGATTTAAAATCTGTTTGAAGTCCTGTACGCCAGCCAGGTGATATTTTGAGTCTGATAAAATAACATGAAAATAGTAAAGTTACAGATGGTTCAGACACATTATTTAGTCTTACGATCCCTTCATTAGGTATAATACACTCTTAAATGTGGTATTAAATTCTTCGTTTTACTTACTAAAGCTCTTACAGGAGTTTACTATTCAAAGATGCCAATTTAATGAAGTGGATCGTCGCATGTTCCTATTCAAATGGAGACCGATTGCCACTAATTGCATTTTCTTGTATAGCGGCGCCTCTTTAATATACCTTCAATGGATCGAATTTAAATCTGCAAAATCGAAAAATAGACCGCAATAGATACTTAAATATAAAAAAGGCATATAAAAATCTACGATTTATTGCTAGAGTGACAAAGGAATTCAAACCTTTCAAAAGTGTTATTATGCTCTATAATTCGTACTTTAGAAGTTATCTCGAGTTTTCAAATATAGTTTGGTGCTGTGTGTGATGTGTAAACTAAGCTTTAGAAGGTTGGTTCACTCTACAATATTTTTATACAAAGTAATAAATGATCATGTTGACTCATCTGAGATCTTATCAAGACTGAACTTTAATACTGGATGGCACCATAACTTAAGACACCTCAATTTATTGTATCTACCAAGATTTACAACTAATTATTTAGGTAACTCACCTCTGATTTCTATGCAACGCAACTTTAATGTCTACTTTTTCACATAGACTTGTTTAACATAAGTATTAATTCTTTAAAATATGATTGTTATCGTACTATCTATTAATTAAGTTTTTATTTACTTAATTAAACTACCTCTACTTCAGGACTGTTTTTTAGCTTTAGGTTTACTTTTGTAAATTTTGATCTGTGGTTCTCTATGATTGACTATGTCAATCTGTTGAGAACCCTAATTGTAATCAATATATATATATAATATATAATACGGAGTATTTAAAAACTTAAAACTAGCTATTTCTCTCGAATTCGTTCGCATGTATAAAATTGTAGCTTCCCCCCTCTCCCCCTCCATCCGTCCACGCCCCAGTCCCCCTGATCACTTTACCTCAAGCTCCTCAAACCCTTCCATCCATTTGAATTGTGTTTTCCCCCGGTTTGCCTATGTTTTTCCCACGGTTTTTTTGCTTTAAATGTTAAAACTTTTAATTCCGTGAACTGATTTTGATGAAATAAAGCCTAAGTCTTGCCCACGTATCCAGGGAATCTATCTAAATTCTTTGTAAATGGACTCATTTTGGCACGATGTCAACTTAATTTTGAGTGAAAGAAGAAAGTCTAAAAAATTTTGTTTGTTTGGCATCAGCAAAACAAAATGACTTTTAATTAGCATTAGCAACCCCCATCAAATCAATTGTACAATATCGCTTATTTCGGACATGCGTTGTAACTAGGTTAGGTAATCCCTTATTAACCGACAAATTTTGACTTTAACCACTAAACAAGTATTTTTTGCACACACTAACCTAAACTAAATGAAACGATAGTACCAAATTTTAATTCAATCTTTTATTTAACTTGCAATCTATGTATATATGTAACTAGATATGTTGGTTCGGATGAAATATTGCAACTTAATTTGGTACAAATTCCCGACATCCGATCGGCTTCAAATTTGGCATGCTTATAAAGTTGCGGTGACAATAGTGTAATGAACTACTCGAAGGGGGTAGAGGGGGGTACAGTTGAAGTACGCCCGATTCCGTTGAAATTTGGTGTGTTGGGGCACTTGGGGATGAAGATAACGAAGTTCTAATCAGATTTTGAAAATTCAATATGGCGGATTCAAGATGGACAATTTTTGGTCATCTTTTGATAATCAATTTTAACTAACTTATACATATCCGATTTCCTTCAAATTTGGCATGCATTTATAATTCCGGTGACAATACAATAATATATTATTATTAGGCACCCTTCTCCCCTACGAGGGGAGTGAAGGGGGGGGGGAAAACACCTAAGTTTGTCCTTTTTGGGGATAAGGAATACGAATTTTCAGATCAGATTTTGAAAATTCAATATGGCGGATTCAAGATGGACGATTTTCCATCATGTTTTTCTAACCAATTTTAACTGACTTATCCACATCCGATTGTGTTCAAATTTGGTATGCGTTTATAGTTCCGGTGAAAATACAATAATATGGTATTCTCAGGTACCCACCTCCCTCTAAGGAGGGAAGTGAAGGGGGGGAAAAGATTTAGTTTGTTCCATTAAAATCAAAATTGCCATACAAGGGTTTTTGGCGGATTTAAAATGGACGATTTAGGGTACAAAAAAATCTTTTAAGGAACAAGCTTTTATTAAAGGCACTCTAAAGTAGAAAATAATTTTTTATCTTTCTTATACCATAATAAAAACGATGGGCGGAAATTAAAAATTTTAACTTTACGGTGACAAAGAGAGAAGAACAAAAGAAGAACTAAATTCTTCTTCTATTCGAATGATAAACATAATGCTTTCATCTAAAGAAGCTGAGAACGGGTGAGATTGCCGTGCTTGCCAAGCCTTTGAAAATGTCCTTAGGTTTATTACAACTGTTTCCGATATGCGATACCTAAAGTTAAAATTTTCTACTTTTGAGTGCATTTAATAAAAGCTTGTTCTTTAAAAGTTTTTTTTAATAAAAATTTACTTTTTTGCTAGAAAACATTAAACTTGCACTGGCAGCTGTGCCAACGCATTCTAACTTATTTTTTTTTTAATTTTTCAAGATTACTAATAATCAAAATACACCACGCATATAATAAGAACAAGAATGAAATATTTTATTGTAAGAGATTATGGAACAAATTCTTTTGTAAACAATAATAAAAAGCGTATTTAAAATTGTCTACAAACAACCCATAAAGATAGAGTGCAAAAAATAACGTGACGTAAGTTGCGTCACAACACGTTAATAAGCCATAAAAAGAGATTTTTCATAATAGCTGCAAAAGGTCTCTAATATCCAAAGCGCAGCGTTTTTGCTGCTAAATAATCCCAATTATAAAACGCAATTGGCATAACATTGAACCAGGTCATAATTTAACTTTTCCTAATAGCTCCACGGTTTGTACAAATTTAAAACTATATGCACCGTGGGGGTTCCGTAAATTATTTCCCCGCAAATAGCATAAAGCACACGTAACGTTTATATCTTTAAATTAAATCGCTGGCGCTCTTAAACCATTATCGCGCCTCTAAATCGATTCAATTTTCATTATTTTCCAAATAGCAGATGCGTTTTAAACAGAAATAGGCACTAGTTTGCTATTAAAAAGCTCTTATTATTACAGTGGGGAACGGCAAAAATTTTTCCTGGACCAAAATAGCAAAATCTTACTTTTTTTGTTACACTAATTAACAATCTGTCTTACAAAACTCTCAGCTCCGGTTTTAAAGATCCATGATAATGATAATTACCTGTCTGCCCTTATTGTATGGATGGTACTTTATAAGGTGTTTGGATTTCGTGGTGGGTTCGGGACAAGATGTTTGGCATTCAAGTATTAGTTCAGCGGTCTAGGGTTGTGTCGGTGCCAGTATATGCCTGTTTCATAGATTATGAGAAGGCGTTTGATCGAGTCCAACACGAAAAGCTCATAGAATCGGTAAAAGAGATCTAAAGATAATCGCTAATCTATACTGGAATCCGACTGCTCAAATAAAGGTTGATGGCCAACTGTTCGAAGAGGTCTAAATAAGAAGACGTGTGCGCCAAATAATAAAGAATGCACTACATAACTGCGAAGAGGATCTGACCATAAACGGCATAAAAATCAACAACCTACGATATGCCGACGACTCTGTTATAATACCACACGCTGGAAGACCTGCAAGAGTTGTTGAATCAAATTGCTGCCAAAAGTTCGCAATTCGGGCTTAACTTAAACGTTGGAAATACAAAATGGATGGTCATATCCAAGGAAAAGAATATCAGAGCAAGTGGAACGCGTGGATCCATACAAATACTTGGGTTGCCTCCGCAATGAGAACTGGGACAACATGCAAGAAGTTCGTGCAAAAGGCCAAATCATCTTTAATCAAAATGAAATCAGTGTTGTGTAGTCACGATCTTAATACCACTCTTCGAATTCGGGTGCTACGGTGTTATGTTTTTAGCATCTTATATTATGGCATCGAAGCATGGACACTGACTGAGGCCATGTGCAAAAAGTTAGAGGCATTTGAGATATGGTGTTATCGTAGAATACTAAGGATATCTTGGATGGACAGAGTAACTAATGTGGATGTTTTACTTAGAATAAATAGAGATTTTAAAGTTCTATTTACCATCAGAAAACGAAAACTTAAATATTTTAGCCATATTTTAAGAAATGACAAATATAAACTTTTAAAATTGATAATAGAAGGCAAAATTGAAGGCAGAAGAGGTCCGGGTCGTAGACGGATATCATGTCTTGGTACTACGACACTTTTCCGAAAAGCAGTGGACAGTGTACAGATCGCGCGGATGATAGCCAACGAAAGAGCATGACAGTTGAAGAAGAAGAAGGTGTTTAAATACCTATAACATAAAATCATAAATTGTTATATTTTTAAAGAATATTGTTAGGAATTAGTCTGAGAGAGTGAATTTTGTAGGTATGTTTGAATTTTAGTAATCAAGATCCAGGGAAAGAAATGTAATCAGCACGCCATTAGTTCCCCCAGAAAAGATTTGACTACCTCCACTTCATACAAAATTAGGATTTATGAAACATTTTGTAAAGGCCATGGACAAAGAAGGCCATGCTTTTAGTTATTTAAAAGAAAAGTTCCCTAGAATCAGTGACGCTAAAATTAAAGAGGGAATATTTGTGGATCTCTAGATTGGGGAACGTTTCGGAGATGCGCAATTCGATTCCATACTTCAAGGCAAGGAAAAAGACGCTTGGAATGCATTTAAAATGGTTGCGACAAATTTTTTGGGAAACTCTAGAGCAGGAAACTATAAAGACCTGGTTGTCCAACTTCTTTTGTGTTACCAAAACTTAGGATGGAACATGTCGTTAAAAATTAATTTCTTGGATTCTCATCTGGACTACTTTCCGGAAAATTGTGGTGCTTTAAGGGACGAGCACGGTGAGATGTTCTACCAAGATATTCATTTTGGGCATTAAAAATCACACCCAGTACGCACTTGCACGGAGTGGCGTAGAGTCAATTCAAATTTTTAGAACCTCACTTTGAGATTTTCTTTTTAAGTTTTACGAAAATAAATAGAAAGGGCACATGTAATGCCATTTGAGCATTTTTTCTTCCTCTTCAGAAGTTGTATGAGGTGGAGTTCGCACCAATAATGATGATCTATGGCTACATTAAATATCACGAATTACTTTTATTTTTCATCAAGAATTCTTAGAATAGATTTAGGATGACTCGTGGCTTAATAGAAAAAAAGTACTTTTGCGAATGAGTCAATCAAAAAAAACCGTCTCTAAAATTGGTATGTGCTAATTATTTTTCAACATACAGATTGACGCGATTTTTTAGATGTTTCTTCGAACGTAACTCCCAACAGCTGAGTCGATTTCCATTATAAAAAATGTATTTGATTCAGGAAAG
Source organism: Oxystoma pomonae (assembly GCA_963921995.1). NCBI lineage: Eukaryota > Metazoa > Arthropoda > Insecta > Coleoptera > Brentidae > Oxystoma > Oxystoma pomonae. The sequence goes on along the minus strand of OY998166.1, from coordinate 82,111,999 downwards.
CAATTCAGTTATCTAACTAAAAGCAATTAATCAAGAACTGTAATGAAAAAAAATTTTGGTGTAATATCGATTTTGATAATATATGATAAAAGAATTTCAGATAACACTATTTTTAAGTTGTATGAGCAATTATTCAAGTTCAAGTTCCTTTATTGTTTCTATTTACATTTTCTATAACTATCATATAATTTTCTCGTTAATTGTAGAAGTTGTTTCTATTCTAAAAGCTATATACTACCAATATCAAGTAAATTAAAATATCTTTATGCTACTATCCCTGCGTAAAAAATAAAAGAGAATTAAAAAGAAAATAAAAAAGGGGAACAATTGTGATAAAAGGAAAAAAAATATATTAATTTGTATAATAATAACAATAACATTTTAAATCTAAGCAGTAATACAGCAACCCTATAAAACCAGTGTTTTTCTAACATGCATGGAACGATTTAACCTCCGATCCAACTAATCGTTTCTCAAAAAAGCTCATATTTTTAGTATATTTGTAGTCATTTGGAAAACTTTTCTTGCAGACTGTGGAGTAATAAGCTCCAAGTTCAATGCAAAATCATTGGGGTTATCCCAAGGTTCTATTCGTAAATGGCGATACATTAGACAGACAAAGAAAAATTAAAAATGGTTTCTAAGTCATTTAAATTACATACAGAGCAATTTTCGTTTCAATTTATTGTGTACGTTATGCCGCTAACTGTCAGTTTGAGAAAGGGTGCTGAGTCTGAGTCTGATTTGAGAAACGATCCGTACTATTCCTATAGGAAGGAGAAACAAGGAAAGGAGCAGGGGAAAACTGAGTTAAAACATGGGCAATTATTGTTTAGTAAAACCCCCTCTTATTTTTCGATTTTTAAGTGGATTACTGGAAAGGTCAGACAATTTCTTCTTATAAGTCGTTTAATATATAGATATCAACAGAAAATAATATTTTAGCTCTAAATTGATTCGTAAAAGAGGGCAACATTTGCTCGGGCAGCCTCAACCGTAAAACATTATAGCAGAAAAACGGCAAAAGTTTTTGCTACAGAGATATATTTTAAAACAAAAGAGGTGGAGGGAAATGAAACAGGGTTTAGACTGAGTATGACAGAAATGGTATTAGATTCGTATCATCAGGGGCGTGTAATTTTATATCCATCCCTGTCAGTATACAAGTTTGTTCGTTGGATAGTTCTCTCTTTTGTCAATCTTCATGTATAGTAAAGTGGTATTAGATTAGTATCAGGAACGGATAATTTTATATCCGTCCCTCTTCAATCAAATGATCAAGGTCGGTAGTTTGGCAGTTGATTTGATTTGAGAGCACTTCCCAAAACAAATACATGGATGGCAAACCACCATGCAATTGCTTGCAGTTCTGCCATTCGTTTTGAGCAGCGCTTAGGTACTCTATTCATTTTTATTTATTTATTTATTTATTTATTACAATAAGGGTTCTCAACAGATTGACATAGTCAATCCTTTTATAGAGAACCACAGATCAAAATTTACAAAAAGTAAACCTAAAGCTAAAAAATAGTCCTAAGGTAGTTTAGTTTAGTTAAGCAAACAAAAACTTAATTAGTGGATAGTACGATAACATTCAAATTTTAAAGAATTAATACTTATGTTAAACAAGTCTATGTGAAAAAAGTAGACATTAAAGTTACGTTGCATGGAAATCAAAGGTGAGTTACCTACATAATTAGTTGAAAATCTTGGCAGATAAAATAAATTAAAATGTCTTAAGTTGTGGTGCCATCCAATATTAAAGGTCATTCTCGATAAAATCTCAGATGAATCAACATGATTATTAATTACTTTGTATAAAAATATTACAGAGTGAACCAACCTTCGAGAGCTCAGTTTGCACATCCTAAGCCTTCTTAGGCTAGTTTCATAATCTTCATGAGAATTTGCTCTATGAAATCTATAGTTTAGGATTTTTATAAATTTTGATTGAACTCTCTCTATACGGTCAATATATTTAAAATAAGTAGGGCACCAAACTATATTTGCATACTCAAGATGACTTCTAACGTACGAATTATAAAGCATAATAACACTTTTGGATGATTTAAATTCCTTTGTCACTCTAGCAATAAATCCTAGATTTTTATATGCTTTTTTTACTACAGTCTCTATGTGCAATTCAAATTGTAGGGACCTATCAAGAATGACCCCGAGATCTTTTACACTTTCCACACTCTCTAATTCTTTTTTACCCATTTTGTAAGGAAATGTAATATTGAGTCTTTTATGAGAAAATGTTATTTTACAACATTTACTTAGATTTAGTTCTAATCGATTCTCTCTACAAAATAGGTAAAATCTATCGAGGTCCTCCTGAAAGTCCTGAGAGTCAGTTAAATTATTTATAACCTTGTATCCTTTTAAATCATCGGCAAAAGCTGCAGTTTTAGAGGATTTAAAACATTTCGAGATATTATTGATAAATATAGAAAAAAGTAAGGGACCTAGATGTGACCCTTGAGGGACACCTGAGGTTACATTTACAAAACTGGATATGCTATCTCCTATTCTTACACACTGCTGCCTTTCTGACATGTAGCTTTTGGACAGGCTGAGGAGTTTGCCGCACACCCCGAAGTTCTCCAAATTAACAAATAAGGTCGGATGATGCACTTTGTCAAATGCTTTGGAGAAATCCGTGTATACGGCATCAACCTGATTACCAGATTGAATGTTTTCATAAATATCCTGAATGTATGGTACGAGATTAGTTACAACAGAGCGAGATTTGAAGAATCCATGTTGATGTTCACTTATAAGATGTTTGACTTGAAAAAATAATTCATTAGATATTATTGACTCGAAAATTTTACCAAATATACAAAGCAGAGTTATTGGTCTGTAGTTTTCAATACAGTGCTTATCACCATTTTTGTACACCGGAGTAACCAACCCTTTTTTCCATAAGTTTGGAAAGTAACCTTGATTCAGTGAGGAATTAAAAATAAAACAAAGAGGATCGACAAGAGAATGTGAACAATTTTTTATAAACATACCAGGTAAACCGTCTATTCCGGAACTTTTTCTAATATTAATTTTATTAAGCTCATCTCTAACTTGTTCACATGTTAATTTGTTGATTGTAAATTTGTTTTTTGTGACTTGTCGTTGAACCAGACAAGGGCTGCTGTCAGAGATGAAAACCGACCGGAAATACTCATTAAATGAGTTACAAATGTCTTTAGGCTTATCAAAGATTTGATTATCCAAGCTGAGGGAAGTTGGAAGGTTAGACCGGTTATTTTTTTTTGCAATGAAAGACCATAATGATTGTGGATTACTAGAAATATTATCTTCGACCCTGGAAATCCAGTTTTGATAATCTTTTTTTAACTCTTGCTTGACTAGTTTGCGTAAGTTTGAAAATTGTGCATAGTCCGTCGGATTTCTATATTTCTTGTATTTATTATGCAACTTTTCTTTTTGTTTTAATAAAGTTATCGAATTGCGGGAAAACCAACATGGGTATTTATGTCTAACATTTCTGCTTGGAACATGATTTTGTATAATTTTTTTGAGTTTAGTATTCAAAAAAAGTACCATCTCGTCTATAGACAGACTTGCAAAAATATTTAGCCAGGGAATACGGGATATCTCAGCATTAATAATGTTAAAATCGGCCAGACCAAATTTCAGCTTGGAATAATCTTGCTTCTTTTTAAGTTTAATGTGATCATCAAGTTCAATTGTCATCTCGACAGCATTATGCTGAGGAACTTCTGGAACAAAGGGGTTTAAACTTCGAATTACAAGAACATTTTCACATGACGGAAAAATTAAATCAAGAGACTTACCATAGCTATTAGTTACTCCGTTGTACTGGTACATGCTCAAATAACTAAAAACATCAATTAGGTGTTCCTCCTTGCTTTTAGTGACATTCACAGGTTCATAAAAGCTAGAGTAGGACACTTTATTCCAAGAAATATCGCTACAATTAAAATCACCCAAAATCACCACTCTATCATTCGAATTAGACTCTACAATATCACGCACTCTATTGAGATAACTGATATAGTTATCAGCACTAGCATTAGGAGGAATGTAGACACAACATATTAGTAGTCTCCTTGCACCATTCAGTTGAACCGACACCCATAAGTCTTCACAAAGACCATCGCATGACCAGTCTGGATGGTGGACAGCGTTAAACTGGTTGGAAACTAGGATCATCACTCCCCCTCCGTCCTTTTTATTAGTAAGCTGATAGTTTCTATCTCTTCTAAAAGGCGTGTATAATTGAGAATCACATATTTCACCATTCAAAACTCTATCATTTAACCATGTTTCGGTTATACAAATGAAGTCCAATGTCGAGCTATTTACAGCTAGAGAAAAATTGTTTAATTTTGTCCTTAGACCTTGCGCGTTCTGGTAGTGGAAAGACGCCATTTCAAATCATTAGGAATAACTACAAAAAATGTTTGTCTAGGATTTTCAAATTTAATTAGGGTTTATAAATTTGGTGAGGGCTGGTTCGTTACTGATATGCATAGTTTTGCCACTAGTTGCATTACGTAAAAAAATTTTACAATCTCGTGTCCAGCATACGTAATTTCTGTTGTTCTTGCAAGAGGCACGTGCTTTCCTAAACAATGACTTGTATGTTGGGGTCAAGTGGTCATTAATATAAATAGAGGAATCTTCAGCGCGAGTAATCCCAATTTCAGATGTTTTTAGCCCTTTTTTGATTCGAATTGCTGATATTATTTCATCCTTGTAGCGTTTTGACGTTAATTTAACTATTAATGACTTGGGACTGGTAACGGTCTTGTCGAAGTGTGGGACCCTATGACAAGTTTCAATTAGGCTGTCCTGAAAGTTTACTCCAAGGGTCGTGATGATTGTTTTGGTCAGGTCTACTATATTCTCGTTTTGCTTTTCTGGGATTCCCTGAATCTCCAGATTGTTCATGCGCAATTGTTGTTGTAGTTGATCCAACTCCATCTTCATTGAGTTTATAGATCGTTCCGCCAGCGTGACGTTAGTTTCAAGTACTGTGATCTTGTTAATTTTTTGCTCAAATTCCACGATTTTTTTGTTAAAATCGTCTATTTTATTACCGTAAAAAGTGAGAGATTCACCGAACTCATTCTGTTTCGTTTTGATTTCTTTCACGTCGTTGCATAACGAATCTAATTTCTCCAATTTTTTCATTATTGCACTGAAGGACGGTATAGGCGGCTGCGCACATCCATTGCACTTCCATTGAACCCCTTCAACTAACGGAAAGGGTGTCATATTTAGGCACTTGAAGTGGTGAGTTTTTTTACACACGAAACAGTCAATCGCTGGGGCATTCCTTGCAGATGATTTTAAATTACAAATCACACATATATCCGACATCGTGATAAATAAAAAAAAAAACACTTTTATTTCAATTTGCTTATCGTAAAAAAAACGTAAGATAATTTTGACCGACCTCGCTCACGGACTGAACTGAACTGACTGAAGAAAGTATACAAAAAACAACAAATAAAAATAAATCTCAGCGTTTTTAAGAACAAAAAATGTTTTTTTTTAATACCTTCATCAAAAACATGATTTTAGTAACTGTCTGCAGATGCAAAAAAACTTTTTTTTTTTATCACGGGTGCAAAAAAAGATTTCTGTACGATTTTTACTCAAAGTTAAAGAGAAATCGCGGAAAATAGTAATAAAAATCTAATTATTCTTGCCTAAGAATTAAGCCATTTCCGCCAGTTTTCACCAAGTATTTACGAAAAAATCATTTAAAAATTTCGTCAAAATTTCAAATTGTCAAAGATTAAAATGTCGCAACAATGAACGTCACCGAGTAAAAAGACACATCGCTATGGAAACGATTGTTATTTCATTTTCCAGCCGCCTTCATTTATAGTGTAAAGATGGTGTACTGCTAGAAATTCTCTTCGTTCGAAATTTTTAAAAGTATTTTCCTGTTTTTCTTGGATTTTTGAATAAAGGTATTAAAAAAAATGGTGTTAACAACTTGCGGCTAAACTGTGCTTTTTTTTACTCGCGTTATTAAATAACTTGCTGCGCTGGTTATTTAAACCAACGCTTGTAAAAAAAGCACTATTTTAGCCACTAATTGTTAAAACTACTATTTTATTTACGAATATTTTTTAAATTTTACTTGTTGTTTCAGATAAAATCAATGATGGTGATCAAAATGGTTTTCAATAGAAGGATGTCATAAAAATAAAAAAGCAAGTAATAGGTAAGTAATTCAAAATACATCATGGGCAGTTGGTAACAAAAATATTGGATTTATTCCAGAAAAAAGCACAAAAGTAAAAAAAAAATATGCATTGACAAACAAACAAAAAAACAAAATATGTTTCAGTGTCAACTGGTTGCTGGACCTTAGTGGATTTGTCTTATTTTGGACAAATTTCCCATCAAGTCATTCAATTGTTCATTCAATCAACTGTCTGCTTAATCAATCCAAATACATTAGCGGATATTTTTCTATAGACGACAAATTATTTCACAATAAACAAACAAATTTAATTCAGTTTTAATCCGAAAGTTTTAAATTAGATTATCAAAATAAAACAAAAGTTAAGAGCGGGAGACGATAGCAAAAAATTTGTTTAGAAGAACTATAATGGAAAAAAGCGAGGTTTTAAAGAACAAGCGCGTCGAGACACTAAATAGCTTTGGCGTAGCTGGAACACCAACAGGTTTTCTATGGGGGAATTTAGCAAGCAGTTCGGGTTAAGTCGGTGCTTGCGATTGAGAGCGTAGCAAACTGACCGAAATATTAAAATTAGTCGAATGAATCTCGTACCTCTGATCCTGCTTCAGGTGTTCATTTATTTATATTCCTTTTTTGGGGCCCTTCAGTCCCTAAGCTTAATAACATTATCTAAATAGTTGAGACAACATAGTAAATTCCTAAGGAACCGAGGTGCAATTGTAATTAAGCTTCCAGACCCCGAAATGGATCGCAGGCTTTTGCTGAATCACAAAAAATGGAATCAATTTCAGGAAACGAACATTTAGAAAATGTTTGTAACAACTTTAACTGGCTGAATCAGCATTGAATCGCAGTGATTCAAATTGGTCACTTTTGGGGGGTTTAAGGTACTTCCAGGGGAGATAGAAAAAAACTGACCTACACTTGCAACGATTAATTTTTAAGAAAAGTTTAAAACGATGTATCACACTTTCTTTTTTGTATTATTTTTATTTCTTTTCTACCTACTTTTAATATTATATTTTTTTATTTTCTATTATTATAAAAACTGAGTTAAAATAGTAAATATAGAAATAGAAAAAATAAATGAGTAATAAAAAAACTAAAAAATAGAACACAAAGGGTGATGCATCAGTTAAAAGGGCCCTGTACATCTTAAAGTCTTTTCTGTAGGTATTTACTTTGTGTTAAGACTAAGTATCGTTCATAATTGGATCGCTTGATCAGTCGTAGTATTTGCAATTACATCTGTCAATCTGTTGTAACTATCACTGACTAAAATTTTGGTCTTCCGTAAATGCTTCGTTACCGATGTACAAATTGTTAAAGTTACAAGATTTTTTTTACTTTTTCTTTATAGCTCTTGCAGTTTTTGAAATATTTAGATGAAATTTTTAACATAGGTTACTTTTTAGGGCTTAAATCATCCAGCATCCATGTTTTTTTGTTACACCCTGTATATGACTTATGGGAAATTTTAAGTGAACCATCAAAGAAAACTTTAAAAAATAGTTCTTTTAGCCAGTTTTTGTTTGAACATTCTATCACGCTTAGCTTAGTCTTTTCCCTGTAGCTCAAAAATTAGAAGGGACAGAATAAATTTGTGAATACCATTTTTTTTTATAGCTCAAAAAAGTAAGACAGTATGCGCAAACCGCATGTCTCTATCTTTAATAACAACGGAGTTTCCGATTGAATCCCATCGAAAATGGGACACCCTGTCCGACGAATCTCAATTTACACGCCATGGAATAGTGAACTACCACAACGTTCATGTTTGGGCACTAGAAAATTCACACATAATCAGACAAGCTCGAGACTAGAAACAGTGTAACGTAAACGTATGGGCCAGGAATAATAGAAGATACCTTAAAGCTATAGTTTTTCCCCAGATTTTAAGTAAAAAAAAGTACAACTGGCAACGCCCTGTTCTTTAATTTTTGAATCTTTTGCCAGAGTGCACAGAGAAAACTAAACATCAGAATTAGCTGAAATTTTGCAGGGGTGATCATATTTAAATGCTTAGCAAAAATATATGCAGGATTTTTCAAAATTCTCAATTATTTTTTCTTCAAAATAAAAGCTCTGGCGCTGGCATCTATCCCAAAAGCCTCAAAATAATTGTGGTTTAGAACAAACCCGATTTACAAAAAAAAAATAGAGAAATACTCACAATTTCCTCTGGATTACATTTTTTCTTTTTATATTTCCTTGCTTTAGCGAAAATAAAAACTAAATTTCCTTTTTTCTAAAAGCCTGTGTACTCCGGAAAAGAAACCGATCAATCAATCACACTGCATTGAATTTGGGAGACACGCAGTTCAAGTGTTGGCCGATAGATCGCAGAATTTATACGATTGCATGGCAACTGCAGGTGTTTTGTCAACAAACTAAATCGGGCCGCAGTGGGACAGAAGAGTATTTTTACGTTTTCTGAAAGATAACCATTCGAGGTTATTACCCCGAGTCTAAAAAACCAAGATAGGAATTCGCATAGGAACATTCGGCGCCCATAACCCCACATAATTTTGTTTTTATTTTGATTCAAAATTTTTTTTTATTTAAATTATTTCGGCATAGTTATGTGCAAGTGTACTAGTGAAATCTTGGAGCGCTAAGGATAGATTTTAAATCCCAACCTCAGTTTCAAAAACGCACGGATACTTGAGTACTAACAAAACAGGTCAGTAAAGCTCCATTTAGAGGTTGGAAAGACTCTTGCTAGTCGTTGACGATCCTGTTTAAAATAGAATACGATTGTTTCGTCTAGCGCCGGTAGTCGATTTTTAAATCTGTATGCTTTTAAATGAACCTGTTGTCGGTATCAGCTAGCGGGTGTGTTTCCAATCCAATTATAAATGCATCTGTAAATGCAACCTGAAACATTACAGCCAGTTACTTTAATATGTAGTTGGGTAGCGTTTTTTTCTTTTATTTTAGTATTTTACTTGGTTTTTTATGAAAAAAATCTTGTAGGTATGTAGGGTCCCTAAAGAGTTCAAATCTATGGACGCTGGAATGTCTTCTGGGTTGGTTTGAGTTCAGGGTTTGGGTGGTTTAGTTTAAAAATTAAAAAAAGTTTCTGCACATATATGCATATTTTAAGGCTAAACGGTATTAGTGTATATAGTAAACAGTTTTCTTTTTAGCACTTACCTGTGCCCCTACGAAGTTCAAATTTACTTGAACTTCGTGGTAAGAAAAACATCGTAGTAGTAAAAAAATACTTATGTGCTTTAGCGGCGCAGAGCGCGAAAAGTCAAAATAAGTAAGCTAACCCCAAATTTTTAACCCGGTGCTAAAAAATCTCTGGTCTCCCACTGTGGATAAATATGAATAAAGTCTCCGCGTTGCCATGGAAAATAAATTCAATGGCGTAAAATTTTGCAAAAAAATCAGGTCGACATAGTTAAATTGATTTCCCATACAGTGTTGCTAAAAACAATTCCCCAGATTGTAGCTACGTCATTTTTCCGCGAATTTTAAATGGTGACACATATTTAAACTTCCTACAGAACCATAAAGGTATAACTCACATAGACACATTATCTTTACCACAGTTGCGACATTGATTAAAGGATTTCCGGAAATAGTCCATCTTAGGGTAAAGTGAACTTTACAGAAAGAAAACTCTAAGGTCTTTCTCCACTTAGTTTATTTAATCTTCATAAACAATCCTTTAGTTTCGGGGCTGAGTTCAAAAAGACATTATCTTAAAATTTTGAATAAGTTGAAATTCAGGAGTTTTGGGAGAAAGGAAATTTTTTTTTTTTTTGACGACTCCACTAATCCATAGAAAACCATCTAGTCCTTAGGGGGACTAACCCTATTTTGAAAGGGTAAATATGTTTTTTAAAATGCATAACAACTGAAGATTAAATAAACTAAGTGGAGAAAGACCTTAGAGTTTTCTTTCTGTAAAGGATTTCATTTAATTTTCCTTTAATCAATGCATAAGCTAAACAATTTGACGACGATGCCAGATTGCGCTAAAAGTTGTATCACTACACGTAATGTTTTTACAAACACATTACTTTTATAACTTTTTTATCATTTACCTGCATTTATGCAAATTCTCTGGATTGATTTTTAAAACATGGAGGAACATCTTATTTTTATTCAAGGTCCTGGGTACTATAAACGCTTTTTTATTAACAAAATCGTAGCGTCATTTTAGTTTCTTTAAATTTTTTAAAGATTTGTGTATAAAAATTGCAAAAACTTTTTCGCAGTGAGTGCCGGAGAGAACCTCAACTGCATTTTTAGACAAAGTCACAAAGTAAATGTTATTTCCTTTGTGACAAAGTGACGATGTTAATTAAATATGATTTTAATTAAACTTTATTGTGAAAAATAAGAAAAAAATTATTAAAAGCAAAGAAAAACACCAAACTATTAAAAAACTGGATATAGTATCATACGATAAAGTTTGAATGGTTACCCACGTGACCTCATATTCACATATCTTCACAATTTGAATTCATTAAATAATTCCTAATTTGTAGGTAACACACATCTGTTCATAAAAAAGGAGGACACGTATTTGACATTTGGTTACGTAATGCTCCCGTTTTTCTTTTAACACAAGTGTACATGTTATGGTACACATATATCCTCATTTTTTCGGTCGAAAAATCAGATAAATATCTGATATTTTGATCAAAAAAATAATTATTTTAATTTTCCAATAAATATTGGGAATAAAACCTACACAATGTGACATCCTCGCATTTATAGCGGGTCACCTATATAACCGTGTACCACGCTGCGTCATTCATTATTTGTCGTCGGAGTTGCCGCTTTAGTAGAATCGAGCTGGTAAACGTAGGGTGGATGAAGCATGTGTGAGGTGGAGCTTGTACCTGATGCAGCATTGCCAGTGGAGAGGATAATGGTTTTCCCTAAATCTAACGACTGATCGCGTTTCAAAGCGATTTATGAATAACTTGATGGGTCTATTTTAGTTTAATGTCTTTGTACAGAACGAATTGCCTGCATTACTGGAAGACGAGCCTTTACAAGTTCGTCAAAAAATAGGGTTTATATACGATGGGCCCCCCTCATTTTCGAGTCAGCGTCCGTGATTATTTAGATACTGTGTTTCCCAATCGGTGGATTGCCAGAGCAAGTCCAATTGCTTGACCCCAATGGTTCCCAGATTGCAACCCGCTTGACTTCTTTTTATGGGGACATTTAAAGGGCCTAGTTTAGGAGGCGGAACCAGTACCTTCCACTGAAGTTCTTACTGAACGCGTGCAACAGTCTATGAGAAAAAGAGTGGGGTTGTATCGCAGAAGAAGGAGAAGTCAAGGTTCATTAGGTTTCTTATTTTATGGATAATGTTTGAGAAAACTTATAATTTCGATTAAAAACCAAAAAAAAAGGCTTTATTTTTTCATTGTCATAATTGGTTTCACTCTTTCGTTAAAAATTTTTTTTTCTCGTTAACGGTCGCAAAAGCGAAAAATTAACAAGAAACAAAAAAGTTTATAAACAAAATACGTAATTCATTTCGTATTTTAGAATCTACCAGCGGCGCGCCACAAAAAAGTTTATAAACCGAAAAAGGCTTGACCCCTACAAAAATATATCCCTGTAGATTTTTACTATTAGTCGTCATTCTGGATGATGTAATCCTTAAAAGGTAATCTATGTTAAAAATTTGATCTAAATATCTGGAAAACTGCAAGAGCTATAAAGAGAAAACTTAAAAAAATCTTGAAACTTCAACACTCTGTAGGTCGGTAACGAAGCGTTTACGGACATAAGTTTTTATGAGAAAAATCTTATTTTGACCTAAAAAATATGCCCTTAAAATTACGATACTGAATTTTGAAACACGCTGTATATACAGACCGCTTCAAGCTACTGCGAACATAGGGCGGAAGAAGTCTACTTTGCCAGTGTACGTACATGCAGAGACACCGCATTATCAGTGAAGCAACCAACACTCAGGCTTCCGATCGCCATTCGCTGCCGTTCGCCGCCTTTCACCTTGTATTTAGTACGCCTCTAACCACGGTGCTGTGTGGAGCGTAGTCAATGAAACCGGAATTTGGTCAATAAATACGCAAATTTTTATAACGTAATTTTCTTATTTTTTGTCACTGATAAATAAGAGCGTTTTATTGTCAACTGCTCAGATTTATCAGTGACGACGTGTTACAATGAAAATAATAAGGAGAAACAAAATAAAAGCAAGTTCTCAAAATAAAATAATACATTCTAAAAACCAAAAAGATTCTCCCAGTCAAAAAAAATTAAAGCAAATGTTCGAAAAGTCCTCCTTGCTCGGCTAGACAATATCCGAGCCTACTATAAAAACCCCTTCTAACGTTTCCAAGCATGTTAGGGGTGATAATTTGAAAAGCTTCTTCAAAAACAGATAGAAGTCATTAGGAGCAAGATCGGGAGATCGAGCTGGCCATAAAATAGTTCCCCGTGTACTTATAACCCGATTAGGAAATAAATTATCAAGATATTCCCTAACAAGGCCAACATTGTGAGCGGAACAACCATCTTGTTGAAACCATGTTTCACCAAATCTTACACCTAACAACTGCCTAGCAGTTGGAATAATGTGCTGCTGCAGTAGATCCAAGTATCTAGGACCATTCAAATTGCAATTGCCGTTAATAAAAAATGGCCCAATTACGTGTTCCCCTACAATACCCCCCCAAACATTTAGTTTTTGGGGATACTGTGTTCTTACGTCAAAATACAAATGCAAATTTTCCCTCGACCAATATCGAACGTGTGTTGGGTTATGACGATTTGCACTTTTTCGGCAACTTCGTAGACATCCATTTTTAGTTTTAAAAATGTATTATTTCAATTAAGAACTTACCCATCTGTTTCTCGAGCAAGGCAGAAATAAAACAAAATAATAAAAACAAAATGAATTTCCAAAAGATAACACTGCAGCGTGCTTCGAATCCACCTCGGTCGTACGGCACGGAGAGTAAATTGGACTTGATTCCCCCTATGTTCGTAGTAGCTTGAAGCGGTCTGTATAGGCTATTCTACTACACTGTTTGCTGCCTGGACACTCCAAACAACAAAAACGGACAAAAATTAAAGAAAAATAACGAGTGTAAAAGAATTGAATTTTTAGAGATTATGTCGAAAGATAATGACGTTTCGGATTTGGACCAATTGATATTTTTGCGCCTGCGCATTTTCGTTTCTGCAATAGTGATAGCCATAAAAGTTGAAAGTGCCCAACTTTTATCATTGCAAATACAACTGCTTAACTTCTTATGATTATACCTAACACTAAAATAAGAACAAACACTGCCATTATGCCAATTATGAACAATACTTTAGACACAAATTAAAAGTTTGTTTTCTGCAATTTTTGTTACTGCCTACCGCACCAGCATCTGTGTCAAAACCAAATCATCACATGCGGGCTTTTTATAGATTAAAAAGATCAGTCAGTCAAGGTCGAAATTCGTCTGGTGTGTATACATATTTTATCTTTGTGAAGTCATGAAAAATTTATGAACCAAAAACGACATACTTTTTATCGGCAACTGGGCGAATTTTATTGTCATATAATTAAGATGTTTTTTCGCGTAAATTAAAAAAACATCAGAACAAAAGCGCGGTAACTAAAGACACGATGCACTTTGGATTTGTTATTACAACTTTATTTTGTTTACTGAGGGCCAGCCCCGTCCCATTTCGCTCCATATAGCTAAACTCACTAGTGCCACACATATTAAAATAAGTTCTAAGCACACAGAAAAAAATCACATTTTCTGGTTTACTCTATGGTCATTGAGGTGGTGTTTGAAATTAACTCTGTGTTTCGGACTTCCATTGTCTATATTTTATTTATACACGACGTTTCGATCAGTACAATCTCTGATCGTCTTCAGGTGCAAATTACAATCTATTCCTAAGGCTACGTACTTATATACTATGGGAAATCAATCAACCGTGAAGTTTAAGAAGTTAGCTCCGCCCAAGGAGGGGCTTCCAAATATTTGGAATTTCAACACTTGATTTACCGAAAATACCCTGATTCTGCCCAATAAAGGCAGCTTCAAGGAATTTTCGTTTCTTCCAGTGTGACTCCCTGTACAAAACCTTTGCTTCTGTCCTCTTCATTCGGTGTTGTTTTGACCATGCATGTTCGCGATTCCTGATTCCGTTGTTTCCCCTCTTTGGGTATTCGTCTGATGTTCCTTAAGCCTATGTATGATTCACTACACTCACAAGGAACTTAGGTTGGGTTTGTTATGAGTGGTGCAATTTACAGCTCCCTCTACTGAGACCTGAGAGATCTATTGTGGCTCATTTCCCCCCTACCCCACTCAGCAGACCGGTCTGATGAGCACCCCCTAGGAAGGCAGTTTTCTTTTCCTAGAGGGATTTAGACCTAAACCCCTTTGTCGGGGCTAGGAATCTTTAACGTGCTCCACTATCAATATATGGATAACACGGGACCGTTCTCTTAACGTCCTCTCCGAAGGACGAATTAGCCTGCCTTCTAGCTAACTCGGTCTACTCTGCTTCATACTGCGTTTTAAATCTTACAAAATTCTGTAATTTTTATAAGAAAAAGTCCAAGTAGACTAACTGCAAGACCCGGGGCTTGAAACCGGCATCTCCTGCTTGAAAGTCGCAGCGTTAACACCGACACCAAGCAGGCAGGTCACACAAGGAACTTGGTAAATGCATTCCTTATTTTGTTTGTTCTCCTGTTTTGTTTTACTAAGAAGGCTTCGAATTGTATTATTAGATTTAAAAACTGTTTTAATATTAAATTAAATATTGTTCGCTACTCTTCGAATTTTCTCTGATACTTCTTTAATGTATGGAATTGCAAGGAATGAACAATGTTTGAACTTGTCAATGTCATAAACCTTTCACACAATCCTGAGTTACCTTATACGCGGTTCCTACCTACGACTTTTTCGTGAGTGGGCACTGCGATACAACCCTTTTTCTCATAGACTGCTATAGGCGTTTAGTAAGAACTTTAATGGAAGGTACTGATTCTGCACCATAAACAAGACCCATAAAAAGAAGTTCAGCTGGTTGCAATCTGGGGACCGTGGGGGCCAAGCAATTGTAGCTGCTCTGGCAATCCACCGACGGTGACTCGAAAATGAAGGGGGGGCCCCATCGGGTATAAACAATATATTATATTAAACTAAAATAGACCCATCAAGTCATTCATAAATCGCTTTGAATCGCGATTAGTAGTTAGATTTAGGGAAAACCATTGTCCTCTCTCCTGGCAACGCTGCATCAGGTACATTTAAACTGAATTTGTGTGGATACCATTAACACAATGTTTGAACTTGTCAATGTCATACACTTTTCACACAATCCTGAGTTACCTTACACCCGATTCCCATCTACGACTTTTTCGTGAGATGCCCACTCACGCGTCACATGATTTCAATATAAAATGTTATAACGCACGAAAAAGTCGTAGGTGGGAACTATTTTCAGTGACTTTCACTCAATTTTCAGTGAGATATTTTTTCACTCAAAGGCCTTTGAGTGAATCAAAATTTCCATTTTTTACGGTACATGTGCCTGTGGCGAGTCTTGGGAGTTTTTTTAGGTTTCAGGGCCTGGTATTACCCATGGAAATAGAATTATATTTCTATGGTACTAAAAAAAGTTTTTTCCTACGACCACACACGAAAGTAACTTTGCACTCTATAACGCCTCAGAAAGTTTTATATTTCACACGCATATCCATTTTATTTTCGTCTCTAGAGACGAAAATGTTTTCTTCTGTAGTGATAAAAATGAATGACAGCAAAGCATCCAAACAATGTCCAAGTAGTACGCTATGATTTGTAGAAGCGTCCGAAATAGACCGAAACCGATAGAAAGTAACTTTCTTACACTCGCGTGTTGTTTCACTCGGCTGGCGCCTTGTTCACAACATTCACGCTCGTGTGAAATATGCCACTTTCTTCTCTCCGCGTTTTTAACAAACTTTCATGTATTTAGAGTATAACGGTATTTTGAAATTATCATCAATACTTTGTATTTTAACGTATGTTTATTGAAAAAAAATATATATTCGTTTTATACCTTCACCAAAAACATGATTTTAGTAACTGTCTGCAGATAACTAAAGCATGGCTTTTTTGGTCACCGATGCAAAAAAACTTTTTTTGTCCGTTTTTTACCCAAAATTAAAGAGAAATAGCGGAATATAGCAATATTGAAAAAATCTAATTATTCTTGCCTAAAAATTAAGCCATTTCCGCCAGTTTTCACAAAGTATTTACGAAAAAATCATTTAAAAAAATCGGCAGAATATCAAACTGTCAAAGCTTAAAATGTCGCAACAATAAACGTCACCGAGAAAAAAGGCACATCGCTATGGAAACCTTTGTTATTTCATTTACCAGCCGCCTTGATTTATAGTGTAAAGATGGTGTGTTGCGAGAAGTGCTCTTCGTTCGAGATTTTTAAAAGCATTTTCCTGTTTTTTTTTGACTTTTTGATAAAGGTATTAAAAAAAATAGTGTTCACAACTCAAACAACTGTGCTTTTTTTTACTCGCATTGTTAAATACTTCGCTGCGCTCGTTATTTAAACCAATGCTTGTAAAAAAAAGCACTATTTTAGCCACTAGTTGTGAAAACTATTATTTTTTGTGAGACCATTACTTTTGTTACATGTCTTTTCAATGAAACTGTACACTTTATGAAAAAAAACTATACGATATAAGAAAATATGCTTAGTGGCAAAGTCAATATTTTCTGGGACTACTAATTAAGATTGTTGAACAATTACAATTAGTTTTTTTTGTCGTTGGCCAATTTATTATATGTGCCAGTGCAAAATGGAACAATGTGCCCTACTGCGAACTATGGGGCAGGTTGTTCCGATTCCGATTCTGAGTTAGTTGAAACGAAAAAATCTTTTGTTTTGTTAATTAGCCGTATTTTCTTTAAAAACTGTAATTACCTTCCAAAAAATAATCCAAACTCTTGAAAAAAAACTTTTTAACTTACATAAAATAAAGTTTCAATTCAACATGAAAATAGCAAAAAAATCGTATTATAATTAAAAATTAAACAAATTAGAATTATCCTTTAAAACTGACTGGTCATCGCTGTGGCATCGCAGTCGCTGGCACTTTTTTACTAAAAAAACGATACTTATAAATACAGTGGTAACAGCTTTCCTTAATTTGTTTCAGATTAAACCAAATCTCGGATATCCAGAAATTAAAACCACCAGCAGAAGGCAGTCATTTTATAAAAGGGTCCGACCTAAAAGTTTTGATGTGAAGACCTAAACTCAAAGTTGTAAAAGGCTTACAACTTTATAAATGTACAGAAGTTATTACGACGAAGTCTAAATGTGAACAAACTTTATACCAAACTCCCGAAAACTTTCCAAACCAGAGAGTTTTAAAAGAGGCTTCAAAAACTTCCGATGTAATCTGACGTAAATTCCAAACTTCCAAACATGCCGAACAGTATTCTAGATGCATTTCTAATCCTAGTTTTAGTAATTTTTTTGAGCTGTGATGATGTAAATTTGCAACATATTCATCGAAGTCGCGCGAAAAAGCAGGCTTACGCGCCTGCGTCTGCACGCAGTAGTCACAAACCAAATATAGTTTTAATTTTGACGGACGACCAGGATGTAGAATTGGGGTCGCTCAACTTTATGCCGAAGACTTTGAGGCATATAAGAGATCAAGGTAAGAATCAGATATTTAAACCTACCAAAAACTAATGGTCTTTTCGCTGATGTTCAGTCACGTATAAGTAACTTTTGATCCATAATCTTTAGTTCGACATGCTCTCACCAATGCCTTAATCCACTCTTTTATGGTCAAACCTTCATATCCTGTGGAATTCAAAGCCAGGATGTCAAATTCTTCCTCTCCTCTTGGAAGAATCCTTCTCTGATTCATCTGTAGACGGGACATCTTACAAGGTTAAAGAATTACGATTTGTCCTCCTCCCAGCATTCTCTGCAAGTTAAGTCCTGATCTATCTTCATCTTTAGCAAGTGCTCTTGGAGCGCACAGTATCCAGTAAAGACTCCCATCGGAGGTCCTACCCACATAACATTGGAGGAATATTCATGTTGTGGGAATATTCCTTCAGTGATTTTCTGAATATTCTATGGCTTATATGACAGGAATGTTACAACTCATTTTTTGTTGAATATTCTTTAAGGGTTTGTGATAGTTATGTTTCTTTGGTAATAAGATAATAATATTCTCATGATAACATGATAATCAAGTTATTTTTATGAATATTCCCAAAAAGAATATAACGCGATTTACTATATTACTACTATTGTAGGTAGATGGTACTGGAATCAATATGTTCCCTATGTAGCAGGTAATATTGTCATACATACAGAGCGCTTCAGGCTACTGCGAACATAGGCCGGAAGAAGTCCAATTTGTCAGTGGAGCAACCAACACTCAGGCTTGCGCTCACCCTTCGCGGCTTGCGTTTAGTACGCCTGTAACCACGATGCAATGTAGTCCATGAAACCGGAATTGGGTCAATAAATACGCAAATTTTAATAACGTAATTTTCTTGTTTTTTGTCACTAATAAATTAGAGCGTTTTATTTTCAACTGCTCCGATTTATCACTAACAACGTGTTACAATGAAAATAATAAGAAGAAACAAAATAAAAGCAAGTTCTCAAAATAAAATAATACATTCTAAAAACCAAAAAGATTCTCCAGGTCAAAAAAAAAATTAGAACAAATGTTCGAAAAGTCCTCCTTGCTCGGCTAGACAATATCCGAGCCTATTATAAAAACCCCTTCTAACGTTTCCAAGCATGTTAGGGGTGATAGTTTGAAAAGCTTCTTCAATTTTAATCCGAAGTTCTTCCAAACTATTAGCCCTTTCATGCCCGTAAACTTTATTTTTGATATAACTCCACAGATAGAAGTCATTAGCAGCAAGATCGGGTGATCGAGCTGGCCATAAAATAGTACCCGTGTAATTATAACCCGATTAGGAAATACATTATCAAGATATTCCCTAACAAGGCCAACATTGTGAGCGGGACAACAATCTTGTTGAAAGCGTGTTTCACCAAATCTCACAACTAACAACTGCCTAGCAGTTGGAATAATAAGCTGCTGCAGTAGATCCAAGTATCTAGGACCATTCAAATTGTCGTCAATAAAAAATGGCCCATTAACGTGTTCTTCTACAATACCCCCTCAAACATTTAGATTTTGACCAATATCGAACGTGTGTTGGGTTATGACGATTCAATAATGGAAAAGTGCTTTCATCTGTGAAAAGAATAGATCTCAGAAAGTTTTCATCACGATTAGCCCTTTCCATCATTGTTTCGCAAAATTACATACGACGATAGTTGTCCTCCGGAAAAATTTGATGCGTTTTTGACGCTTTGTAAGAATGATAGCCATTATTTTGAGAACACGTAAGACAGTGGCTGAAGACGTATCAACTGCTTCGGCAACTAGGTTCGACAATGTTGGGAATTTGGAACCTTTGGTTGCACTAAAACAAATTTATGATTGTTTTCCACAAACCAAAACTACACTTTTTTGCACTCGACGCGCGTTTCGCTAACAACGTTAGCATCATCAGGAGATGATAAACAATGACCTAAATTAATCTACGCTCTATCTTATATACAATCCTTTAGTGGGCGGAGATAAGACTAATAACTTGTGATTGATCACGATTTTTAATCCTATCTCCCCTCAACCAAAGAATAAAGTGTACTAAACGGGATGGGTCCTCTATCTTTATTTAAACTATTTCTGGATTTAATGATTTCCATACTTTCATATGCATTCAAAAGTCTTTTGTTTGGTACACTTTTTAGAAGTTTTAGGTTATCTAATGTGAATCTATGATTGTTTTCAAAAGCATGCTCGGCCACACTTGACTTTTCTGTTCTTCCGTATTTTAAGTGTGCTAAGTGTTCTTTAAAACGTGTTTGAATAGAGCGTCTCGTTTGGCCAACATATTTTTGGTCACAATTCATGCAACTAATTTCGTAAATTCCACTTTTTTCTAGAACTGTAGTTTTATCCTTGGGATTTCCTAGTAAGCTTCTTATTGTGTTACCGAATTGATATACTAATTTAAGACCGGTGTTATTAAATACTTTTTGTAATTCTTTCGTTCGTTTCCTTCGGTTCGATTTTCCTCCACTGCAGCGCAAATCATCACATCTCGTACTTCCTTCAAAACAGTGGTTTTTTTTTATGGTTTCTTGACGCTACACAACCAAACTTATCAAAATTCTGCACAAACCTATGAATCGTTGATAAACTAAGTTCTGGGCGATTTACAAAATTATCCAAAAAAAGTTCTTAAATAAGTCTCAATGGTCTGCCTTGATAGTACCATTTGACCATCTGCACTTTTTCGGAAACTTCATAGACATCCATTTTTAGTTTTAAAAATGTATTATTTCACTTAAGAACTTACCAAGCTGTTTCTCGAGCAAGGCAGAAATAAAACAAAATAATAATAAAAAAAATAAACTTCAAAAAGGTAATAATGCCGCTTGCTTTGACCCCACCTCGTTCGTACGGCATGGAGAGTAAATTGGACTTGATTCACCCTATGTTCGCAGTAACCTGAAGTTCATTGTATAAAACAGCCAAAAGTTATTTAGGTAATCTTTTAGTAATACATCGACATAATGGTGATACATTGATATACCTACTATAAATTTTAGTACACTTATGGATATGCTGGGGATATCCTCTGCTATTCATAAATAAGGCCACTCCGTAATTGCACTTTAGTGGAAGACTGATGCATTTTTGGTGGATATTCATGTGGATATACACTGCAAATCTTAGGATATCCATCTCGTGGCTATCGGGACATGTTTTCAATCATATCCATACAATATTCAATAGGGAAATCCATATTTGCTATGTGTACCATCATTTTGTAAAAAAAACTTTCTGGGAATATTATGGTCATATTTTGGGAAATATAGACATGTTTCATGTATGAGCTAAAACGTAACTTATTGCCGGCATGTGTTAGTAATATTCCCAATAGTAAAGTGTAACATTCCTATTACATTCTTTGTTCTCTAAGAATATGACACAGGAATGTTTAATTGTCTCTGCGATTGCTGCGCGGCAACCAGCCTTTTCTTGACTTGCTAAAGCTCTTTATTAACTCTTTGGCTTCCCTGGCATTCCAGTGTTTTGCAACTCCCGATTTAGTCTTGTGTAGGTCCATTTCTTCATGGTGAAACACAGGCAAGGTTTCGGCCCAAGATATAAGATTTATAAGATATTAGAAAAGCTAAAAAAGAACTGGAAAAGAGTATTTTATAGGAGCTGGCATGGAACCTAGTTGTTGTTTAAAAGACATAAACAACCTTAAAAACTACTGAATATTAAAGGCAATATCAAAAATATACCCTGCATTATTCTTTATTGATTTATAGGTGCCGAATTTCGTCACGCCTACGTCACCACCCCTATGTGTTGTCCGTCGCGTAGCTCTCTGCTAACCGGAATGTACGTTCACAACCATCAGGTCTTCACCAACAAAGACAACTGTTCGAACGCCCAGTGGCAGGCCACTCACGAAACTAGGTCCTTTGCTACGTATTTATCTAATGCTGGATACAGAACTGGTAAGTACAACATCACCTAGTCATGTCAGTGGTTTTTAAATAAGATAAAAAATTTGCCTACACACACGCCAATTCCTAACTAGAATCTAAGTACTTATCTGACTTTTCGGCAGGAATTGTACTCCCGGGGAGCATTCCTTTCCAGGGTGGACACTTTTTTTGTAATACCAAATTCCCTGACTTTTCCCGGTTTTCCAGAAAATTTTTAAAGTTTTTCCCTGACCCCTTCCCCCCTCACCGGTTTAGTAGATGTTTGGTGGAACTTAATTGTGTGTTCGATTTTTAACATATTTTAAATGTTGTAGGAAAAAATTTAACTTTTTTGCAGTTTAAGCTAAAAATTTTGAACTTCACGATATTTATTTTAACAAAAATGGGTGCAGGCGAAAATTTTAAGAAAATTTTACTAAAGATGCATATTTTAAATGCTGAGAAAATAATCCTTAAAATCAATGATCCGTAGGTAAAATGTTTTTGCATGTTAAGCGGAATATTAAGAAAAAATTCCTTCTTTATATTTATTATAAAATATTTTTAACAAGCGGATTGGGTTACCTGCCAAGGACTGGGTTGGGGTCGAATCTAGTCTCAATTTTAGATACGTTGGGAAAATTAAGTTACCAATGCACCGTGGGCGAAAATTTGTGGATAATGATACTAAAAATGACATTATTTTCACGTTTGACATTTTTTTAAAAATTAAACTAAAATTGTAACAATCAATGTCATTATAGCGCCGCAGGCAAAATTTTCGAAAGATCGGATAACATATAAAATGTAATCATATTTTAATATGTTAAAGCTATTGTACCAAAGGTCAAAATAGTGAAATTCTATGAGGATTGTATACAGGGTTCCTAAGATTTTCCTTAGGGATAGGATTTCAATAAATCAAACAGAAATGGCATAGAAAGTTCTGCGCGCACAAAAGAAACAGGTATATTGAGCAATTGTGCCAGTTTATTATTATCTCCGGACTGCTTTCATGAGAAAAAATTGTCGCCACTCTTTCATTGTGAGCATAAATCATAGTTGCAACAATAACCGTTGACAAGATGTCTGCAAATTCCGCTAGATGGCGGCCACACCATGAGATGATCGAGGAAAAAATTAGATGTTTTCAGGTCCAAACCACAGCTTTTTCTTGCTTAAAGGAGGCGGCAGGGTCCATTATTTACGATACTGAGCGATAAATTCGTGAGGTTGTTAACATTAGAAAGAAATATCTTCGCTTTTAATTAAATTTCTCTCCATTCTGTTCTACTAGTGACATCTATCCGGAAACGGCCAAACCATGCAGCTAGCACTAGCAGCCAAAGAAATCAATAAACGGCGCTGTTTTTCCTGCAGAGCTTTTTGCTTGCGATATTATTGATTTTAAATAAAGCTGGCCCTACACTACATTTGATATTTTCGAGGTGTTTTATGACATGATCTCGAAACATGTAGCGAACCAATTCTTCAAAACTAGCGTGAGGGTAAAAGCGAAAAATAAGGGGCTGCCAATATTTGTAACACCCAAAAAGGGCTGAAAAGATTTATTTTGCTCTGTTTCTTTACAAAAAACGTTTTTTTTTACGAAAAACTTGAGCTCTGCACTTTTTAATTTTTTTCTTCAACTTTCTCGAAATTTTCGTCATACCGTAGAAAAAAATTATTGCCCCCATGGTCATACTCTACTTTTATTCGAAAAAATTTATAAACAGAGACGGGATCAGTTTTCCTAAAACGGGGGATCTTGGTTTCGAGTGAGAAGATAAAGGGCGCCGCCGGAAAAAAATTTTCAATTAAATTAGCCGAACGCAAAAATGTTAGAAAAACAAAGCACGAAATAAAAATGGCGCCGCTTACAATTTTTTTTCAAAAATTACGTAATTTCGGGAACGCAAAGAAATAGGTCTAAAGAGTATAATTTTTATGAAAAAAATATCAATTTTCTCGCCCTCCTCCACTGGGACTACAGGGGCCGTGCACAAATTACGAAATGGTCATAGGGGGGAGGGGGGTTACAAAACGTTACGTAGGGGGGAGGGGGGTTTTCGACAGCGTTTGCATTTGTGTGAAACTAAGAAAATTTGGAATGAAAATAAGTGAAAAGTTTTTTTTTTTTTTTTGGGGGGGGGGGGTAGTGGTCTTGAAATCGTTACGTAATATTAGGGGAGTGGCGTGCCAAACCGTTACAAAACATTACATAGGGAGGGGGTCAAAAATTGGTAAAATCACCGTTACGTAATTTGTGCACGGTCCCACATCTGACTGTTCCTTCTTTTTGATTTCGAATCAAAGTGCAAAACCCGGGTTGGACGTTTGAAGGCGTCAACCCGTCCTATTTGGTTGATAAAGTTTCTACGGAAATATCTCAGTCGATTTCTCCGGCCGTGTATGAACGCTTTAGGTTAGGCATTTGCATGAATCTCAGTCTCCAGCCTGTAAACAGTGCGTAAGAACAATGGTTACAAAATGAAAAGCCGAAAAATATTTTTTTTTACTATATCTTTCATCAGTTTGGTATTAAAGTCGAGCAAAAACAATTTTTAATCCAGTCCTAAAGGTATGAAAATGGAAAACATTAGAAAACAACAACCTGGAATGGATTTACTACGTGTAAGATGTAGTGACAACATCGCCCCATGCCCATCCTTTTCTGCCTAATATGCTTTTCCGTTTGTCTGCGTCTTATACACGGCTGCTTGGCCCCCTAAGGATTTGCTTAGGAACCCTGTATGATAATTGATATGAGACGTCAAAGAACGAAACACCAAAGAAGACTTTTTCTCATAACTTGAATACTACAAAGGGGCATATTCATGGTGTTTTCTTACGGGGACTTTACAGTCTGAGAGGGTTAATTTTAAAAAAATTACGTAAACAAAAGAAAAAACTTTTTTTTAAATGTCAATAAATAATAATAAATATGTTAAAAGCAGAGGAAAACTTTATTTTTTACATTGACATTTTTTATCTGTAGGTACTCTTTAAGGATATAGGCAGTGGCGTATGCAGGGTGGGAGGCTGCAAGGGTTATGCCCCCCCCCCTTCCAAAAATTAAGAATAAATTAGTAACCTCCCTCCAAGGATCCTCACACTGAGTATAGGCAAAGTTTGGGTATCAAGTCAAGACGGCTAAACAAAGCAGAAAAATGGAAAAAAGCAGAGGCTGGGGGCTAAGGTTCTTTGGGGAGAAGTAACAGTATAGTCTCTGATAACCATTTTGCTCTTAATTTTTAGGGAAAACTCATCTTTTGGAGTCAATATTTAAAGGTTTGTAATCCACTATACCCTTGGTTGTTATTATTTGTGTTGTTGCATTTTTAAGGCTTATGCCCTCATTTAAATTAAATCCTGCCCACGTTATTTAATTACCTTTCGAATGAGACCAAACCGATAAAAAAAAACACCAGGGAAAAAAACACAAAAGCTTTTTACTTTAACTTACATAATTTTTTTTAACATTAACCCTCTTAGACATTAAAGCCCCCATAAGATAAAACTCTGGATACGCACCTGTACACTATTCAACTGCATTTAATCGATATCCAAATAGAAAAATCTACAAAGTACTTTTCAAGTTACGAAAAAAGTCTACAACCAACGCTATTTTAACGCACTTAAAAAAATTTAATCAAAACGACTTTGCTATTATAAGAAAGTTCGACAATTTAGCTTTTTTCTCGTCTGCCCACAAAGCATTCATAGGCTAATCAATTATTCTGACGTTTTCTAACGAATTTTTTCGGGAGATTTTCTGTTATTTGCTGTCTCCAGCGGTCGTAAACATGTCTTAATCTGGCTCCAGAGGACAAAAACAAAAAACCGCCGACTTCTATTGAAATAGGCATTGTTCTTTTTTTGCTGGGCCCACGAGGAGTGCCCATTGTTCTGCGCCTCTATCCTTCTTGCGTTTTAACACAGATATAAAAAAGATTAATAGATAAATTTACTTTTTACTAAGAAAAGGAAATTTAAATAAACAATGGACTTTTGCCAATCAGTTAAACAAAAAAAATCCTCTAAAATGTTTACTAAATTTGGCACAACGGACGATTGCAAGTTTGTCAGAGATTTCAGCGTTTACAGAGATTCTATAAGATTTTCGTGTGGACTCGATCGAGCTGTCTCATAATCTATGAAATCGGCAGATACTGGCACTGACTGAAAGCCCCGTTCTCAGGGCCGGTTTATCAATGGCGGGTTATCAGAGAGTTAAATTAACTCGGGCTATAAATCCAAGTTTTTTGCTGTTTTAGGCCAATATTTTTTTAGCTTAACCCTGGGGTAAAATAACTTACCCTCGCCTTGAAGCTAGGATTACCCTGGAGTTAAGTTTAACCCGCATTTTAAAGATTTTTATAAGGTTATGTTGCTCGAGTTAATCTCAAATTAGCCTTTAAACGCCTCGGTGTACATTAATTTTTTACGAAACCTGAATTATTTTCGACTCCCGCAGTTTTTTCGTAAACGACTTAGAATAAATGAGCACTCAAAGATTTCCAGTGCTCCTAAAGCACGATGGCAGGTCACTTCAGGTTGATCTAACGGCTGATACCCATTAAAATTAGTGCAAGCTCATCTTCGAAGAACTGTCTTTAGAACTAGCGACTATTTTTACTGCCATTTGGGCACTAATTAGTTTTATGGTTAACATTTTTTTTAATATTACTTTTTTTAAGGTTATGTTAATCCATCACAACCGGTCCACCGACTCCGAAGTCGTTGGGAGCTGATTGCAATCGGTCGGTGGATTGATGGATCCATCGGTAATTTTACAAACGGGGCCGATGGTTACCAAATTTTTTAGAAACACATTTGATGCCATCGATGAATCCACTGATGAATTTAAAAACATGGTTCAACTGACTGTCGATGTCGTCCACTGTCACGGTCCGTAGAATGGATACGGTCTAGTAATTTTGTCCCACCAGAAGGCTTGATATATTAAATGAAATTTTCGGATTTTTCTTTTTTTTTTTGTTTAAATGATTGATGCCAGGGCTATTTTCTGCTTTTGTTTTGTATTATAACTTTTTGTGTATAAGTAAACAAGATTTATTTTTGGCCTGCATGAGTTGATCTTGCAGTAAATAATAATTAAGATCAATTGTTGGTAATCGATTCCGTCAAGAAACCCATCGAATGAGTTGGGCTTAGTTCGAACTCGTCGTTCAGAAAGTTAGGTTATGTAGTTGTTATTTTTCCTGTTTTGGAAGCTATTTTTTTGTATTTGTGTTTTGCCGGGAATTTTTGAGAAAGTGATTATTTTATTTTTCCAGAGGCCAGACTTGTTGTGGAATACTATAGGCAAAAAATCTGATTGCAAGTTTAAAACTATAAGGTACCTTGTTTTTTTTATTTTTTCATTGATGATGAGCCTTTTTACTAAAAAAATGCATAAATGCAGCTACCTACGACAAAAATAATGTAAATTATATCGTTGGACCAAATAAAGAAAAGAAATGATGAACGTAATCAAAAATAACATAACCCCAAATGTCAACAACAAAATCAATAAAGAAAGCAGGCTGATATCTTTGTGTCGTCATCAGGTGGGCGGAGCTGTTTATTCAAGGGACCGTGGTCCACTGTCACTGGGTGTGGTAAAACATTTGTTTTTTGAGGTTAGATTTTTGTTTAAATAATAGACACTTAAAGTTGCAGAAATAGAGAGTGCGTATTTTAGTGCGCATCCTCAGAACAGATACGTCGTCTTTTTTTCGTTTTTACGTCATCAAACAGCGACTACGTCTCACATATCTTTATGACCACCCTTGCAACATTCGGACACAGCTATCGTATCGTAACCATTTTGTTACATGTGGGTTTTCATAAATGCCTGATCAACAGTTTCACTCTTTCTATGTTCCATTCTATTGCCCTTTCACTTTTTTCGACAAGGAAAGAAATAGAAGTGAGCACTATGATGTAAAACTGTGCATCAAGCACTAAACAAGAATTGGTTGGGTTACGTCGCACGTTGTAAGCACAAGTTAAACTCTTTTTTTTTAAAGACGCTTTCAAAAACGCATTAAAGATACGCAAACAACAAGGAATCAAAAATAGTTTGCCAACTTTAAGTGTCTATTAACACCATTTAACGATGAACCGGAATAAGTTAATTGCTTTTATCTTTGGTGTAAAGTAAAAAAAAGCGACAAAAAAAAGAGAAATACCTGGAGAAGGTATATTTTACGTCCTTTGGAACAAAGGACCGTGCAAAATAACTGAAAATGTGAAAAAACGTGAAAAAAAAAACAAGAATTCTGCTAAAATAACTCATATTATTTTTTTACCATAAATGGGCTTTCAGTTGAGGCGAATAATCATGCTCACAGCAGCATCCAGTTTTGCCATAGTGTCTGCGTCTTAAAGTTATACATCTGGCCTGGTGCAAACAAATTTTCTTAAATCAGGATTGAAAATTAAATCAGGATTTAGCCAAATCTAGATTTAAGGAATTTGCGGTGCAATTGAACAGCAAATTGGTGGGAAAATGATGTCATTGATAACGAGCGGGCCAAATTCATATTTAAACTAATTCTATAAATAATTAAAAAAACAAAACCTTTTCAAACTTTATGCGCATTTTGCTAAATTGTTGGGAAGAAATACATAATTTACTGGGTTGTAAATGGTTTTTGAGCATTAATAACACGAGATTTCAGAGTCGTGACGTCACTAATCAATAAGTTTTTCAAAACTGGTTCAATGTGAGAAAACTTCTCCGGGCTTAAGACTTGAATAACAGATTGTGTGTTGTGTTTTTGCGTTTTAGAAATGTTTTCAGCATTTGATTTATCGGGCTGATTAGACAGTAATCGCTATAGGACCAAAAAAACTCCGAAAAAAACCGGAAAAAAAACTTCCAGGAAAAAAATAAAGTTTTTTTTTCCGGAGGTGATTTTTCGTAGATTCCAGAATGCTTCTTAGGCAGTGTTGATTCTTAAGCTTGTTAAGATTTTCCCGCTGCGATAAATCTAATTTAGCGAGTCATCGTTTTTAAAAAGTTTCAAAACTTCCGTGTATATTTTGTCTTGCTCTACCACCAACCAGCGCTGTTATTAGTTGTTGTCATTTATTTTATTAGATTCTTCAACTAAACCTCCTGTCGCTGTACAGCTTTCAATCAGTTGATGCTTTCATTCGACCTCTTTTTGAACTTCTTGCTCCATTGTTTTTCTTAGCTTTAAAGACCGAGTCTGACTTTTGTTTGGTTCGCTGTTCTCTTCGTATGACATTCTAAATTTTTAAAGCGAGTACGAAAGGTCATTGTAACGCCCACACGAAAATAATATATGGGTCAATCGTCTCGAGTTACTTGAGATGAATATTTCTATTATTCAATGGATATTTTCGCTCTTGTAATGAACAATTCATTAATCCTTTTAGATGGTAAATTAGAAATGTTAAAAACACTTAAATAAGCGAAGGCTTTTAACACTCCTGAGACTTTCCAATTCGAATTACATTTTTTTGGCTTACTTATATACTTTTTAAAAGCCTTCATCATTTCCAAAGCATGCATTTTCAAAAGCTAAAAAATGTTTAAAACACAGAAAATATCCCAAGATAATGTTTCAACCTTTTACTGTGCAAAATTAAGTACAGAGATGAACCGTTTTTTTAAATTAACTGAAAAGCACAATTTTTAATCAAAATCTCTCTTAGTCATTATGAAAGGACGTAGAAAAAGTCAAAATGCTTCCCAAATTTGTTTTTTCCTTTATTGCATGACACGCTTCGGTTATTCCACCTTTGTCAAGAGCATTTTCTGTAAGATATTAAACAATGTTTTTTAGGATACTAACTGCCAATCAAATCAAATAAAATGATTACTTACAGAATTTTCGATTTATCGGAAAGCATCTTTTAATTATACTCAAGCATATTTGCTAACGATACACATATGAAACAACATTTAAAGCTGTTTGAAGGTTGGAAAATATTGTCCCTTAAATTAATCTTGTGTACATAAATAACCTTTTAAAAGACAACTCGGAAGGAGTAATAATAAGTTTTTGCGACGATACTGTAAAATTTTATGCTGCTGATTCTTGGGATTCCCTAAAAACTAAAATTGAGGATGATTTTAAAAATATCAACAAGGGGTTTCAAGTAAACAAACAAACATTAAATCCTATGCACAAAATTTACTGAACATGCAATTCTTGGACATAGACCAGAATCTAAAAATTCTTAAAGCAAGTGAGATCAAATATCTTGGCATTTTTATAGATAGTCATCTAAAGGCGCAATTACACAGACGAACATGCTCAAATAAAAGCTCGTGCAAAAGATCTGAAATTTTTTGCGTGAACATTTTTGTGAGCTTTTCTTTGAACATTTTGTTCGGGTAAATTTTTGAGCAAGTTATTGCTATCTATTTTGGAAACATATTTTTAAAGATGAGAATAAATATAATTTTACATCAGTGATCAGTGATCTCAATTCTTTAAAAAAATGGAACACCAACTTTTATTTTAAACGTTTGTGAAAAAAAGGCGACAGCAAGCGAAACATTATTATTGGCTATCAGTTTTGACATATGCAATGTTAAAATAGTTAATGATGGAGGTAATAACATTTAATTCTTTTCTCTAACTTTTTTGGTTTTCTTTCATTACAAAAAGAAAACGGAAATGTCTTCGAAGTAATTACTTTTTAAAATGCAGGTGGATATTTTTAGAGAACTGTTCTGGAGAGTAGTTAGTTGTTCCCTGGGGGGGGGATAGGGAGGTTTAGACAGTCGGAACGCAGCGCTGTCAAACACTACTGTAATTTTGTGTGTCAATGTTCATTTGACCAAAACCCCCTCTCACTAGTCTACGGTTTTTACCTTCTCCTAACCCAGCAACACCAATAAATAAGTGAATAAGTAAAACGTGAATTTCGACGTCAAATCGTTTCTCCGTCGGAAAGCACTTAATTAAAAATACCTTGTTTTAAAACTTAGTCTTTCTATTTTCAGTTAAGTTCAATGAATTCCCATAAAACTATAAAATTTAAATTTGTAAGAAATTTTTATTACCAACATTTCTTCAAACAAATTTTGCTCAACATTCTCTCCAAAATTTTCGTATGTTTTTGTGTACGCGATTTTGCTCGAACATTTCTTTGAACATTTTGCTCAAGAGGCTCGTGTAAATGTTTGTCGGCATTTCAACATCAAAGGAAAGTTTGTCTGTGTAAATGCGCCTTAAGATGGGAAAAAAAGGTTAAACACATTATTACTAAAACTAGATATCTCATTACAAGATTTACGGATCTTAAAGTCTATGTAAAGGTAGAAAAACTAAAATCAGTTTATTATGCGCCTGTCCAGTCGCAATTCAATTATGGAATTCTAGGATATGGGGAGGCGTTAGAGACTGCCATTCATAAAGAAGAGATAGTAATAAAACGATTTAAAACCCATTTTCTCGAGCGTACCATTAGCGTAGGTGTATTTCCAACATTTAAATTTTAAAAAAAAAATAGAAAAAGGACAGCAGTTAAAAATATATAATATATTTTAATCTGATAAGAGAGAGAAATTGTTTATTATGCGTGTTCTGTTTTTGCACTATAATACGTAGGTATGCAGATAATGCCATAATTGTTTCAGGTACATTATTAGAGGATTAAGTTTAAGTAATAATATAATTTATTACGTAATTAAGAGTAATTCTCTCTGAAATATTAAAGTTGACTACAAATCTGCTTTGCTTTTTATTATAGTTTTAACTTTTAAAGTATGTGCAGTTTGTGTATCTAGAAACTAAAACAATGTGGCTTCTACTCCGAGTACAAATAAAAGTCGTGCGCATTTAACGCTTAGAGAAAAACAAGCAGTTCTTAGTGTGTTCGATAATCTGCAAAAAGATTATAAAACATTGACAGTCGTTAACGAAGTGTTGTAATTTTACCCAATTTTGAAAATCAACTATTTATAGAATACTACATGAAAGAAAATTAGAATCATTAAAATCGCCGCTATCAAAGTCTGGGAGAAAACATTAAGGCGGTTAGTTCATTCCTTTTATTTTAGAAAGGAAATTCCCACTGTTGATAAAGTTTATGCTTCAATAAAACAAGATGGTGGGTTTCCAAATATTGGAAGAACGAAATTGTGGAAAACTTTAAGAGAAATTAATTTTTCTTGGGAAAAACATAACAGAAAGGCGGTTTTAATAGAAAGTGACGAGATAGTTTGCTGGAGAAGAAAATATTTAAGGCAAATTAGGCAATTTCGAAGGGAGGGCAAAAATATAAATTTTCTTGATGAAACACTGTTGGCAAATAGTGGCAAGACAAAAATGTGAAAAGTGCCCGACAGGCATTCATGGAAGGTTGGTCGACAGGGATAAAGCCGCCGTCAGAAAAGGGAAAACGTTTGATAATTGTCCATACTGGCGATTATCACGAGGACATGAATGGCGATACCTAATACCTCCTGGTTCAGTAATAGTAATGGACAACGCCAGTTACCATTCCAGAAACAGCATGGAGAAAAGCTGATATTTGTAAGTGGCTTACAGAAAAACGCATAAATTTTGAGGCAGATATGGTCAAAAAAGAACTACTATCATTGATAAATAGTCACAAAGAAAAATTCAATAAGAAAGTTGTCGATGATATGGCTGAAAAACGAAACATAACAGTATTAAGACTGCCGCCTTACCATTGTGAACTTAATCCAATAGAATTAATATGGGCTCAAATGAAGGGTATGTAGCAAGGAATAATACTAACTATAAATTAAAGGATGTGGAGGTGCTTTTTCAAGAATCAGTTAAAAAAATAACTCCAGATAATTGGCATAAATGTCTACAACATGTTTTAAGAGTAGAAGAAAAAATGTGGAAACTTGATTCTTAATCGAAGAACCGTTAATTATTTCTTTGGAAGAAAATGAGAGTGATGATGAGAGCATTTACTGTTCTTCTGAATCTAAGTAATTTATTCCTATTTTATTTTTGACTGGTTTTAAATAAACGTCGTATCTACCTCCATTTCATTTTAATTATTTTTGTAGTTATAATAATTGACAACCGTAACATTTTTTTTATATACCAACCATTTGTTTAGCCTTAATTTAATTTTTAGGTGTGCTTATTAATTATAGTTAAAACTTTTAATTTATAAATTTTTTCTAATAAAGTAATTTGTTTTATTAAATTTCATAGAACTTTTCACATATTTCCTATTTTCTTCACTAATACCTATACAGGGTGTTTCAAATTCGATGCTCACCATGGGGATCTCCTAAACGGTAGGAGATACGAAAAAGTTTAAATCAGGGCAAAGTTGCGCAATATTATGCTTTGCTTAAAACTAAAAAAAAAGTTTAGAAATCTTCATTTTTAGTTTTTATTTTTCTGCGCCCTTATTCTTAAAGCTGTTAAAAAACGCTTAAAACTTTCTACAGGCACTTTTTTAGCATCTACCCAGTGAGAGGTCCATTTTTGAGACTTGACATTTCTGTGTGACATGAGCACTGTCAAGTTCATTTTTTCTTATGGACACATCCTTTTTTTCTCCTGCCATTTGGTTCATAAAGGATGACAAATAACATTTTGCAAGCTTATTTTGACAAGCCACCTGACGTTTTGGGTTTATTGACCATCATCAGTCCAAATTTAATTTTGGCTTGTAACTTACTCAAGATATTTTGGAAACCCGATTGCAGTACTTTTTTTAACATTCTAAAAATGACAGTTTTTTTTACATTTTAAAAATGAGAGTTTTTTTGACATTTTGTTATAACAAAATGTTTTTAAAATTAACTCTTTATGTCGGACTTTCATTGACTATATTTTATTTATGCACGACGTTTCGATCAATACAATCTCTGATCGTCTTCAGGTACAAACTCGATGAGTAGTTTGCACCTGAAGAACGAAGTCCGAAATACAGAGTTAATTTCAAATACATCATTGTCTAAAATAACTTTTTTTTCTTTGTTTTTTAATCTTTGAATTTGGGCTGATGATGGTCAATTAACTCAAAACGTCAGGTACTTGTCAAAATGAGGTCGTAAAATATCTATCATCCTTTATGAACCAAACGGCAGGAGAAAAAAATTATGTGTGCATAAGAAAAAATTAACAGTGCTTCTGTCACACTGAAATGTCAAATCTCGAAAACGGACCTCTCATTAGCTAGATCTTAAAAAAGTGCCTGTAAAAAGTTTAGGGCGTTTTTTGACAGCTTTAAGAATAAGGGCGCAGAAAAATAAAAACTAAAAATAAATATTTCGTGTTTTTTCGCCTATCTCCGGAACTACCCGGAATTTGTAAACTTTTTTTTTGGTTTTGAGCAAAGCGTCAAATTCCGCAACTTTGCCCTAATTTAAACCTTTCTGTATCTCCTACCGTTTAGGAGATCCCCATGGTGAGAATTGAATTTGGAACACCTGTATACCACGGTACTTAAAATGTAAGTTTCCCCCAATTGCGGCGCCTATGAGAATAGTTTATGGCTTGCCTCCGGTCGAACAGGGTGAGGTATATAAAAATAAAGGTTTTTTACCTGAGGTACATTAGAAAATTTTTAAAAGAGAAGAAAAAGTGATTGATCCTTCAGTACAAAATTTATCCAAATTTGCATTTTTATTACTCTCTCTTCTTTATGAACATACTTTATTTAAAAAACATAGATGTAATTCAAAAATAGATTTTAAGAATTATTTACAACAAAAACAGAAGATACTCTAGTGATTTAATTTTTAAAGAATC
Source organism: Oxystoma pomonae (assembly GCA_963921995.1). Classification (NCBI taxonomy): domain Eukaryota; kingdom Metazoa; phylum Arthropoda; class Insecta; order Coleoptera; family Brentidae; genus Oxystoma; species Oxystoma pomonae. The sequence continues at coordinate 82,077,460 of OY998166.1, read as the reverse complement.
CCAGATGTTTGATCTTAGACAACTCCATTTTTTTTTAAATCTTTAGTGTGTAAATAAACAAAAAATTAAATTGCAAACAGCTGTACAGAACAGAAACACACGTTATGGGAACGACTGCGTAGTGGTACCTTTTAGTAAGAAAGAAGTGGGACAAAAGTCAGTCAATTACCTGCCCCAAAATTTTTTAATAAGTTACCAGAGGACTTCAAAGAAAAAATTAACCAAACAAATTTTAAAAGAGTATTGAAAAACTGGCTTTTTTTGACTGACAGGGCCCTAATACACGGTTTCTTCTAAATATATACTTGTTTAATTTATTTTGAAATGTTCATTTTATTAATATTTATTTTAAGTAGTTAATTGTCAATTTTTGATAATGTCCATAGTTAGTTTACTCCAAGTGAAAATAGTGCCTAAAAACTCCAGATTGTGACAAGAGTTAAAACAAAATAGTGACATATGTATTTACTCCATATTACGTCAAAAAACAATTGTGACAAGTAACCCAAATAGTGAATTATATGCCGAACTAACTAGAGGCCCTCTATACATTTGACAGTTCTTGTTTTACCAGAGGTGGGCAACTGATATTGCCCTCTCTTTCTAGTTTTTTTTTCACATTTGCATGTAAAACGGATTTTATGAAATGGACTGATGGTTTGTTGTCTCTTTTTATAATTTCCCCAGACAGTTTTTGAAAAATAGTAGGTACATATTTGAATTGTGGTTTAAAAGTGCTAATTAGGTATTATCTGAGAGGTAAAAATTTTCAAAGAATCCGTTTGAAAAAGGTAGTGTAACACAGTGTTTTAAACATTAAACTGGTATCCAAAATGGCTATTAGAGATTTTAAAAGTAATAAAACCACAAGAGAAATATTTACAAAATCAATGAATAAATAACTGGTAAAATTTTCGTAAAATTCTTAAGAAAGTCATGCTTCTAAAGGTGACTACTCAAAAATACCTTATGTGTGAGTGCTCATTCTTGAAAATAAAAATCTTGTATATATCAATATATTCAAAAAGAATAAAATTTCCAGGATTCCCTTAAAGACCTTTTTTGAGGTAACCGCCGATCGTTTTGTTTTTATTTATTCTCGTAAAATCCTTAATACCCGGAAAATATCCCAAGATAATGTTTCAAACTTTTACTATGCAAAATTAAGTACAAGATACTACAAGATGATTCGTTTTTAAATTAACTTAAAGGCACTAATTTGAAGGAAAGTAGAATTAATGATCTGTAAGTAGATCCTTTGGTGTCAATTAATTGGCAAAGATCTCTAAAAATATAAGAAAAAGGTTGGCCCTTTTGGTGATTAAGCGGGCCATGCAATATACAATAATAAATTCAACAAAGCACCATGATCATAAATTACTAGGCATGTACTAGGCCATTATCAAGAAGCTATGGAATCTGAATTGTTAATCGAAACTCAAAAAGCAAATCTGAATTAAAAGTAACAAAAAATTGCAAGAATAATAAAGATATATGTGTTAATGTAATCATTCTAGAATGTCCCAGGATTGCTTCACTTCGATTTCAAGCATTTTAGAATAAAAAAATTGCTTATTGTGCTGTGATGAAGGCATTCAGGTTGCTACAAAAGAGGCAAACAATAGTTAATCTCCTATTACAGTAAAAAGGCCTTATAAACGTATTTAATGACTTTTTAACAACTTCCGTTTTTGCATTGCTAGGTATAATAAAATCTGGAAATTTTTTTATTAGGTGGAAAATTACAGGAAATGTTCGATTTATCGGAAAACCTCTTTTAATTATACTCAAGAATATTTGTTAACCTAATAATACACATATGGAACAACATTTAAAGCTGCTTAAAGTTTGGAAAATATTGTCCCATTCAATTAATACTGTTGTTTGAAAGAAATAATTAAGTATTAATTATCTGAGAGGTAAAAAATTCCAAAGACTCAGTTTGAAAAAGGTAGTGTAACAGAGTGTTTTAAACGTTAAAATAGCCGTTGGAAATTTCAAAAGTAATAAAACCACAAGAGAAATATTTGGAAAATCAATTAACAAATATGTTGGGAATTTGGAACCTTTGGTTGCACTATAACAAAGTTATGATTGTTTTCCACAAACCAAAACTACACTTTTTTGCACTCGACGCGCCTTTCGCTAACAACGTTAGCATCATCAGGAGACGATAAACAATAAACTAAATTAACCTACACTCTATCTTATATACAATCTTTTAGTGGGCGGAGATTCAAAATATTCTAATAGGTTACTCACCTTGGGACTATCGGTATATAAAAATAATTATTTTTGTCTACATGGATGGAGAGGCTTGGGTTTACGTTCGGAGTTAAGGTGCTTCTAAAGACTGACAGATGCATATATGTATCCACGTTTCATGATTCTTTTTCAGATCTTTTATTATCATCACCTTTATTTTTCTTTTCATATGCACTGTATATACCGATAAGCTGAGCCACTAGTTCGAACGATCTGCGGTTACCATTATCTTTCTTGAGTGAATGTTCAAAATTTTGTTGTTTTTGTTTTTAGTTACCCTCGGAAAATCCTTCTTTGACCAATATATTCCTGATTTGAAAGGGGTCTACTCTAGAGTAACTATAATAACTTTGAAAAACAAAAAAATAATTGAAAAATTATGGTTGGCTTTGGACAAGGCCAAAGGCGAAAAATCTCCCGCACCTGACCTATACATGGTGCGTTCGTTTATCTGCTAGGAGAGCGGAGCGTGCAGAGCGTAGAGCTTGGTTGAGCGTGGATCGAGCTCACGGTGCGTTAAACAAAAAACAAACGCCTTTTTCCCGCACAGAGTTTTTTTTTATTTAACCTAACCTCCAAATTAGTTTTTGCAAAGTTTGTGTTTTCATTTTTTTCTCGCAGGCACTAACGTTTTCCACCACGAAGACTGTCTTTGTCACATCAATGAGCCAAAAATCATTTTACTTACCTTGTTACATAATAATCTATAAACGAAAAAAGTGCACACGGTTGGCTCGATTTTGAATAAAAGAACCGGAATTTGCCATTTTAAAGCGCACGGTGCCCATCGATAAGATAAAAGAACGCACCAACAGTCTACGCGCGCTCAGAAGAGAAATGGATTTTTTTCAGGCTTACTTGATTGTGAGAGTTATCGCTAGGAATTTTTTTGGAAAATACAGGGACACAGCCGTTATAGTATCTCATAGTTATATGGTTATAACGCTGCAACAGTCATATCTAGCGCAGGTATGCTGTCATTGCATGTAGAAGCAAACACCTTTCAACTTTCTATCGGCAAGACGAAAGTAAATAACAATAAAATATGTGATGTAACAGCAAATACTTATGTAGCTACATCTTCTAAAATTGAATGTATACCCACGAAAATTTATCAAGATAATTAAATAACCATTGAGATATTGAAACCATAATAAATTTAGCGTAGGCTGTGGCCTACGCGTGGCCAGTTTCTGAATGAAACACAAGAATAAATGAATGAAGTTCGGACCTGAACAGATGTGTTAATTTGAATAAGTCACTTAAAATGACGGTGCCTAGTTTGGTCAAAGCTACTGACCACAGACCGAGCAAAGGAAAGTATTGCCCCTGGCGGTAATTAATGAAAATATTTATTACTTGCAATTCACGAAGAATCTTATAGATGGAGAGTCAGTGATAAATATAGTGAAGCACAGGTGCAGAATGTTTAATTAAAACTACTGTTTATTCCAAATTCTCTGGGTCCTGGTTCTGGTTGACATGATTTTGACAAAAATTTTAACAACGGTTCTACAATAATGAAGTCATTTATAATATTGTGAGGATATAGGGGATATGTTTACAACCAAAATGCCGAACCAACCTCCCAGGCTGGTTCTAAAATTTCATAACCAGGTTGCAAGTGTCACGTCACTGTTTTAAATCGAAAAACCGGTTCCGGTTCTGGTTCAACCAGAACCAATTGTAAATCGAAAATCCTTTTAAACACAAAAACTAAACAGAACTGTCATTTGCCAGTGTCATAAAATTAAATTTGGAATGGAGTGTACAACCAGCCGTGAAGCAGCCTCCGTCGTTTTTATATCGGCCCTGAATCAGGCCTCAGAATAATAGTTCTGAAGGGAATTGCTAGAACCGGCACAAGAGGGAAGGTCAGTGGTTGATAGATCAACCAGCACCGTCTCAATTAAAAAGCCAGTTAACTCATTTTCGTTTTAATATCCTTTTGCCTCCTATCGCGGTCATTTTGACAAAAAACTGACAGAAAATCAATGTTTACCTGCCAATTTGGTTATATAAATAGCAGAAACCATAGGCCAAAGGGCACCGAAGCGGTTGGAGTTAACTGGATTTTTAGTTGAGACGGTGTTGGATGGGTACAATCTGGTAATATCATTGAATACTACACTAAATTGAGGTTAGCCAGATGTCATCAAACATGTGAAAAAGATTGACAAAACGTTAAAAATGATAAGTCAAAAATGCCAATTAGCGGATTCATTCACCAGTATAGTAATAAAGCCCTAACGGAAAGTGCTACAAATACAAAATTTTTAAATTGGCACTGAATTTCGCGGAAGAATGGCGGAATTTGCTTGATTTTTGTATAAATCCAGTGTTTTGAAAATTAAAATATTCAAGGACCACGCAGTATTTAAATGGAAAAATGTTTATTTGCAATTCACGAAGAATCTTATAGATGGAGAGTCAGTGATAAATATAGTGAAGCACAGGTGCACAATGTTTAATTAAAACTATTGTTTATTCCAAATTCTCCGGACTAATTTAAGGGATTTTCGATTTCGATTTAGTCCTGGGTCCTGGTTCTGGTTGACATTATTTTGACAAAAATTTTGACAGCGGTTCTACAATAACCATAGGCCAAAGGGTACCGAAGCGGTAGGAGTTACCTGGCTTTTTAGTTGGGACGATGTTGGATGAGCATAATCTGGTAATATCAATGAATACTACATTGACAAAACATTAAAAATGATAGGTCAAAAATGCCAATTAGTGGATTCACGAGTTTAGTAATAAAGCCATAACGGAAATTGCTACAAATACAAAATTTTGAAATTGGCACTGAATTTCGCGGGAGAATGGCGGAATTTGCTTGATTTTTGTATAAATCCAGTATTTTGAAAATTAAAATGTGATATTTGGATAAAGTAAGCAAACCATGGCCAATTTTAATTAACAAGGTGTCAATTCCTACTAGGTTGAGCAAGCTGAATCTAAAAATGCTAACCAGCTGTGAAGTCCTGTCAAAATGACTGCACCTATTTTTTTAGTTTTTCATATTTTTTGACATGTGATATAACCTTTTATACTTTTGTCGGAACCCTGAGTTCAAAAATTGAATTAAAAGTGACAGCTGTGGGGACCTGTCATTTGTTTTAATTAAGAAAACGTGTCCAATTTGGATTTATTTAATATTTAAATAGTTTATTACCAATAAATATAAGTGAAAATCTATTTACAAGTGACAGATTTTGACATCTGTCAATGCCTGTCAAAATGACAGCCCTTTTTTTAGTTTTTTATATTTTGTAGCAAGTGATATAACCTTTTATACTTTTGTCGGAACACTGAGTCCAAAAGTTTCATTAAAAGTGACAGCTGTGGAGACCTGTCATTTATTTTAACTAAAAAAAAAGTATCCAACTTAGCTTTTTTAAATTTAAAAACACTTTATTAATAACTAATACTAGTAACAATCAATTTACAAGTGACTAAAAAAAAAATAAGTGTCGTCATGTTGACAGAAATTGACAGCTGTCAAAATCGTTATCATTTTTGGATCCAGCTTGCTCAACTTAGTAGGAAGTGACACTTTCTTAATCAAAATCGGCCATGGTTTGCCTGATTTTGAATATTACATGTCTAACTTTGACAGCTATTTTCGGCTCCCCTGTCATAGATCTAAGGTTGTGCCCTTGGTAAAAAATCTTTCTTAGTGTGTCCTCTATAACATACTTAGACCGCATCCAAATATCACGGGGAACATTTTTCCATTTAAATACTGCATGGTCCTTTGACGGTGCGAATGTCCTAGTGATAAAGTAATAGAAAAAACGATTTATTATAACTGCTAAAAGGGTCTGACTTAAAACGGCATAATATTCAACCACCTAAGATATGCAAAATAACGACACTGTCATAATTCCCAGACACTTGAAAGGTCTATAAGAGTTGTTAAATCAAATTGCAGTCAAAAGTTCGCAGTTTGGGCATAACGTAAATGTTAAAGAAACAAAGCAAATGGCCAAACTCAAGGAAAATATTAAATGCATATTAGAAATTAATGTCCAACAAGTCAAATGCGTAAATTCCTTAGCGAATGCCTGGGTTCCAAAGACGTTTAACTAAAATAGACCCATCAAGTCATTCATAAATTGCTTTGAAACGCTCAGTCGTTAGATTTAGGGAAAACCATTTTATGTTCCACTGGCAACGCTGCACCAGACATGCTCCTCCTCACACACGCTCCAACCATCTTACGTTTACCAGCGGCCAGAAGCGGCTCGTTATTTATAAATGTAAAAAGGTTTGGTCGTTATTTTCAGACTTGTCAAATTTTTTTGGAAATACAATCTTTAATTTTTTTATACTTAATAATTGATACCTAGGGTATGGAGAAGTATTACAAGTGTCATTGTGAAAATATTTATGTAAAGATATAACATAGAAAATATTAATTTTTTAAATGTTCTCCAGATAGTTATCTGCCTAATTAGTGCGGAAAGTGATACTTTTATATCATTCGCACCTCTTACATTTTTTTGCTACTCATATAGGATATTTAAAAATGTCGCAGCTGGGGTTGGTTCATTATACCAAATATAGTGTAATTAATTATAAGTGCTTACCATATTGTTTTTATCACAAATTCGCAAAAATATCCCAAAAAAAACTTATTTCTTTAAAACACTTTAAACACTTAAAAATCTATTGAAAAAATATTAAAAAACTCTCGATTATTCTGTAAAATATACCAAAACCTTGATTATGCTAAAGCTACAACGCCGTAGAGAAATTATGAATGGAGCAGCGTACACACGTTTATATGACTGACCCGCCACAAATGCGAGGTTGTCCCATTGTTGTAGGTTTTATTCCCGATATATGTTGGGAAATAAAAATAATTATTCTTTCGACCAAAATATCAGGTTTTTTATATGATATTTCAATCGAAAAAATGAGGTATATTTTAAGTACCATAACATGTATAATATACCTAAATTTCTTTATATATTTGAATAATATTTCTCCATGTTTAAAAAAACAAACCGAAGAATTTGCATAATTGCATGTAAATGATAAAGTTATAAATAATATGTTTTAAAAAACATTACGTATAGAGATACAACTTTCAGCGCAATCTGGCATTGTCGCCAGATTGTTTACCTTATGTCTGATCGCAACTGTGGTAAACATAATGTCTCTATTTAAGTTATACCTTTATGCTGGGTTCCCACACTGAGGAAAATTTCGAACAACAAAAAAGTAGCTCTAATACAACATGAATATTTAGTAGCACTAGCAAAAAATTCAGTTAAACTAGCAGCAAAAGTCTAACCTTGTTATTTTAGCAAAAAAATTTTTTGTTCTAGCAACATTGTTTGGCTAAATAGGCGCCAGACAGAATCACTTTGCTAAAAAATTTTCTCAGTGCAACTTTAGGTACATGAAAACCGGGACAACATCCAAGTATTTAACAGGCTAGATCATCTTTTATCAAAATGAAATCAATGTTTTTTAGTCGGGATCTTAATCCCACTCTCTTTTGTTTAGCACTTTATATTACAGCATGGAATATTTTCACCCTATTTTAAGAAAACAATAGTACGGTGTTAGTACTACGACAATTTCCAGATAATCCATAGATAAGATGCAATTCACTCTAATGATAGAATCCACTATAAACGCACTAGAGGTAGCACTGGAAAGTGCCTTATTGACCTTACACTTACAATATATGGAATCAATCAATCAACGACCCAATTTAAGTGATTTAATTTTTTAGTTGATAAGGATTTAGCTACTTGTACATTTCTTATATTATTATTATTAAATTATGGTTTCCCCCTTTTTTAATGAGCATCGCGTTTTTAACGGCACTATATCAAAATAAAACTCGACGTGTTTAAGAGTCTTAACAACCTTTTAACAAGCAATTGAATTCAATCAACCCAAGTGTAAACAATCGTTAATAAGGTTTTTTATAATTATTCTTATTTCTCTTGAAGTGTCAAGATCGCAATTATTGTTTATGATCTTTTGTCATGCCATAGCATATTGATTTGTTCTTTAAAAAATGATTCCTCCATTATTCATTATTTAAAAAATTGTTTCTGATGCAAAACTAAATTTAGTTGGAGGAATTATAATAAATAAAGATTTGAGTGCTTCTGCTATTGAGTGTACATCAATTTATTTTTTTCTGCAATTACAATTATGTATATATCTTCTCCTAGGATCTGCAGTTAATATATATGTAGAACTTAAAACTATGCAACCCTATGATATCTGATTTACATCTGTTTTGAGCTTTTAAACTGCATATACAGCGGTTTGCAATCGATTAGTTTTAAGAAACTATACAAGCTTAGAGCTCTATTATCGCTAGCTCTTCTTGCTCGTTAATAAAAATGGCCTTTTTATTTCAGGTTATTTCGGAAAATATCTAAACAAATACAACGGGTCCTATATTCCACCCGGTTGGAGAGAATGGGGTGGCCTCATTATGAATTCCAAGTACTACAATTACTCCATCAATATGAATGGCAAGAAGATCAAGCACGGTTTTGATTATTCCAAGGTAAGTACACTTCATTCCAAATTCATTTGGATCAGTTTTTTGACAACGACAAGTGTAAAAATTTTAGCCACTATATTGAAATTGCTCTGCACAACTTGGAATGAACAGTATCACCGATTCTTGACATAGTAGTTTAATACCTGCCTGTTGGTAATGCAATAAGAAACCCCGCACCTACTTGCAAAAACATTGAGACCTTCAACTAGAATCTTTAGATGATCCAATTCTAGTAAAACTAACGTAATAATATGTTTTTTCTGTAAAACCACAAAATTTGAAGACAAATAAGGACGTATGTTTACAACATTTATATATTTTAGGATTACTACCCAAACCTTATTGCCAACGACTCTATCACGTTTTTGAGGAACTCCAAGAGGCAGTACCCCTTTAAGCCGTTGATGCTGACGATGTCGTTCCCGGCACCTCACGGACCGGAAGATTCCGCTCCCGAGTATTCGCATTTGTTTTTTAATGTTACTACTCACCAGTAAGTATACCTTATTGGTTTAGATGAAGAGAACAAAATATTTCTTCAAAGTTCTAATTTCATACATACAAAGTAGATTTGTACTAAAAGTTGCATAAGAGATTAGGAAAATGACTTAATGACTACATTTTTGTTATCAAGCAAAGTTTTGAAGTAAATCTTTACTCGATTTCTTTTATTTTAGTACTCCTTCATACGACTTTGCTCCGAATCTGGACAAACAATGGATTCTAAGAGCCACCAACAAAATGGAACCGATCCATCGACAATTCACAGATCTACTGATGACGAAACGTCTGCAAACTCTACAGTCGGTAGATTCTGCAGTCGAGAGAGTTATCAGTGAATTGAACGCTTTGGGAGAGTTGGAAAATACTTATGTGATCTACACAAGTGATCATGGGTACCATTTGGGACAGTTTGGACTGATAAAGGTAGGCGAAGACAAGTCGAGCTGTGTTATTTTAAATTATACAAGTTAATTAGCTCAGTTAGGTCTAATTTGGAGGTTGGCGTATTTAGATTCTGATATTGTAAAAGTTCTGGAATTAGTCGATTTTTTATTCTATGGGGACACTTTTTGGAACCAATGCCAAAATCGTTTTTTTACGAAATTAAAATTTGATTTTTAAGAAATCCCGTGGCACATCGATTTTCTTTTTGTTCTAGTATACATTTCTACACGAGGGGAAATTTACCTGTATAATTTGAGCTTACTTTGAAAGTGAATATCTCAATTTGTACAGGGTGTTTGTTTATAACTGGAACACTCAGCCCAAGTAGCATCGTCATCATCGACGTCAAACTACGTCCTCTACTCGTAGGCTTACAAACCCCGACGTTGGCAAGCGGACTAAAAATCTCATTCCATATGACCCCAATCCGACCTAAATTAGGGTCGGCTCGACGTCGCTAATTGTACTTCAATGGTATAGTAGTTTACCTATGACGACTTGATAATACGTCGGCCAGCTTACGTAATTTTATATTATTTAATTGATTACTTAATGTGGTACTTGTTTAGTAAATTTTAGGTGAAATATATATTAACGAATTATAACTCACAAAAAATAAATTGTCACCTTTTTATTTCATTAACAATAAAAGTTATGTTATTAAAAAGGGCACTTTACCGAGTAATCAAGAGCGAAATATTTCTGCGAGGGCCACTTTACTAACAAAGTTGGTCAAGATGGGGCGAAAAATAACTCGCCCTCCCCTTCCAAATTAGCACAAAATAGCAAAAAGAAAAAATATTTTTAAAAGCACTATTTCGGTTGTAATTAATACTAAAATCACTCAAAAATAATACTAAACGCATCTTTAAGTCTCTTTTATTGTTTTTTTTTTCAATAAAAACAAGAAAAGAATTGTTTACAATATTAGCTGCCAAGCTTTCAACTCCAACATGGCCGAATTTGGGCTGGTATAGTACTTTTACTAATTTATCACCAATTTCGACAAAGACACCGATTTGCAGCCCTAATTCTATCCAAATTTAACCAGCCAACATTAAACTATAATATGCGCAAACGTTCAGAATCCGCTTCCATTCTTCGTTGGCCATTATAACCAAAATTGACTTAAAAGAAGAATGAGAGTTCAGCTGAACATAACCTAGAAAAATATTTTCCGTTTTCCTTGTTTTTTTCTTTAAAAACATGGATTATTTTACAATTACATACTACTAATGCTCCAGACAAAGTGTACTGGAAGAAATATAAGTGCGAGCTAAAGGTCCATCAGATTTTTGGTTGGCAGCATGCCAAGAAATTGTGAAATTTGATGTCCCACATGCAAAATTGTAGGTTAACTATCCTTCTTTTTCTTCGTTTCTTTTTTGGTAGGTATCCAAATAAGGGCCCTGAAATGCGACGTCGATTAAGGTAACAAGGCCGACGATGTTTCGTGGTGGATTTAGGTATAGGCGTTAAAACCGTCGACTTTGAAACATAAACTGACGTGAATCCGTCTGGGCAAGTATTTGTACAAATTACGTTGCAAATTTTGACGTCGTTTAAGGTTCGCATATGCGTACCTGACTACGTAAACGTCGGATTTTATTACAAAAGACGTTTGTTGTTTGACTTACTACTAGAAAACTTTATTTTGTACCTAATACGACGTCGCTTTATGACCGATTAGGTTGGAAGACGGATAAATGCTACTTGGGAGTATCTTTTTTAATATTGAAAATAAAGGGTAGGTCTAAATTCAAAAATTTCTTGGCAAATTACAACGAACTTAAGCGCTATAACAACTTTTTTTTGTTATCCTTGATATACAGTGTTTGGCAACAAAGACAATTTTTTTTAAATAGTAACCCTGTATATTTTTGCATTTTTTAATTTTTTAAAAAAATTAGTTTTACAAAAATATCAAACACTATTTCAATATCTTTTGTAGTTCCTGAGATATTTGCGTTTAAGTTTTAATAATTGTCAAAATGAAAATATATTGGAAAAAATAGCATCTTTTTGAGGCATATAAAATTCAATAGGTAAATTTATTTTTGCTTTTTTTTGCGTACTAGATAAGAAAATACTTTGAATTAAATTGTTTGCTCCTTACATTTTTTAATAAAATTATATTTTTGGGATTTACTTTAAATTTAGTATCTTGTGCAGTTTAATATTTTAAAATATTATTACTTTGTTTGCTTTCATTTTTATCTTTTGTCGTAAAAAATGCCTCCTAAATATACGGAGAATCAAATTCGTGCTTTTCGAGGCATTGCTATGGAGCGTATAAAAGAAATGTTTATTATTTCTTAACAATATAAACTTAAAAATCTAGTGGCCTTGAAAAAAAAAACGATTGAAGGCAATGTAGGTTGATCAGATGGTCGTTTCTAATGTATTTTATTAAAATTTTAAAGGCAAATATCTCCGAAACTACAAAAGATATTTCAATAGTGTTTGGTATTTTTATAAAGCTAATTTTTCGAAAAATTCAAAAATGCTAAAATATACTGGTTATTCTATTTAAAAAAATTAGCTTTATTGCCACACCCTTTATACCAAGGGGAACAAAAAAAAGTTGTTATAGCGCTTAAGTTCGTTGCAATTTGCCAAGAAATTTTTGAATTCAAACCTACCCTTTATTTTCATTAATAAAAAAGATACTGAGTGTTCCAGTTATAAACAAACACCCTGTACACGGTTATAAAGACATTTAAGAGACCTTCAACAGTATCACAAGCATTTTCCTTAGGCATTTAACATATAGCGGTAAAGTTTACCACTCGAATGGGGTGCATGCTACAAAAATTTAAAAAAGTTTCCTCCTCGAATAAAAAATCGAGGTATACGACAATTTTTCCAAAATCAGACTCTAAATATCTGAAAACGCCTCTGTTTTCGATGGAGCACACTGTATAGACAACCTACACAACTTCTACTTTCATCTAAAATATGGTATAATTTAATGGAGAAAAAGAGCAAATATTAATCGAGGTTTTTTTTACAAAAATATGTAAAGGTTTAAAAAAAGAAGAAACTTTTTGTGAGCAATTTAAGAGCTAAGCTTTATGACAGGTTGGAACACTTATGAATTGCTGCGATTTGTCAAAAGAACTTTGTAGATGGTCCATCTTAAACAAGTCTAAAAACTCACTTTTTCAAACTTTATTTATTTTTCTTTCTGATCTTAATAAACTGGTAATATATACAGCGTGGATGGATTAAACTCTAAACATAACGGTGCTTCTAGCGGGTTGGAATTTGGTTGAATAAAAAATCAAAAAACACGTCAACTAAGATTTTTACAATGGGATTTACTAAGATCTAAAATAGTACCCCCCACAGATCTAAATATTTACACCTGTGGGGGGTACTAAATTTTAAAACCAAATTTAAAAAAACACTTACTCATACAGAAAAGACACAAAGTTATTATATTATATTATTGCAAAATAACATTGAAAAACATCTTTTTTTAATATACCATATTTTAGGAGAAAATACCCTAAAACTATTTTTTTTCGATATGCTTCAAAATGGCATATGGTGAATACGCTAAAAATTTGGCACATAATAGCTTCATCATCTGTGTTTGAGGTTATAAAGTTGTTGATTTTTTAGACCATCTCTGGGGGGTGGTTTAAATTTATAGCCCCCAGAAATAATTTTTTTGTGGCAATTGGTAATAAGTTTGTTTAAAATTTCCCTAAGTAACAGTTTTTACAAGAAGTAATTTACCTTATTTAATATCCCAAGTTGTTTATTAATCAATAAACCACCTCCAATTTTGTCCAGAAAAACGCCATATTTTCAACCCGTTTTCAGCACAATATATATATATATATTTATATATATATTTATGAGGGCACTACGAGGCAAAACAAACATAAGTGAAGGTCACTGATTATGCACGAAAAATATACTAAACAAAAAACCCAAAACAACTATATTAATTTATTTACAAACTGAAAGTAAAACATTGAGGTTATCTAAAAGCTAAGTCAAAATAACTTTCCTTACTCAAACCCCACTCATTTTAAAGCTATAGCTTTCATAAGTAGAGGTTGGTTCAAGCCAAGGTGCAAGCAAATAATAATATAATATAATATAAATAAATAGAAAATTAATCTACTCCTTATTTTATTATCACCCATCTAAATCGGTGTGTGATATCAAGTATTAATTGGAAAAATCAATTATCAAGGGTAAGTTTTCATTAGAGCGACATATAACCTCAATTTTAATTTGTTCTACAGAGTGTTTACTATTTAAACCCCGCGTGGGTTTCAATTTTTAAATTTTCTTTTCTTCTACATTGAAACTTTCTTCTTAAATCCAACAAAAGAATGTGTTAAGATGATTATTCAATAAAATAATTTATTAAAATTCTTCTTATAATTCAAACTGTGTCCAAAACTCAAGGAGGGTCGGTTTAAAATGCTTAAAACCAAAAATTTCACTTAAACTTAGGACCGTTCTAAAATAGACTAAACCCTTTTAGTAAATCCCACCGTTAATTTCCTTTAATCGTGCTATCTTGGATTTTTTTTATGTCATTTTTTAAATCTGCAAACAACTCTCTCTTCAGCAATACTACACAGTAGGATCTATCCTTTACGCTAATCAAGATATTTTTATCTAAATCTGTATGGAAAACTTCGATATTCATTCAAATATCCCCCGGAAAACAGGGCATAGACACAACAATTCTATGCAAGTTTAAATGCCCTTTATCTTGGAATCCATAAGAGATAGAGTATTAGTATGTGGTATTGTCAAAAAGATAATTTTTTTAGAATGCAAAAATGTCAAACTATAGAGGGTGTCCTATTTTTTAAAAAAATATTTTTTTGCCATACCTCGTAAACGAAATGACATAAAAAAAATCCAAGATAGCACGATTAAAGGAAATTAAAAATCTCAGTTGACGTGTTTTTGGATTTTTCTGTAAAACCAAATTCTAACCCGCTAGAAGCACCGTTCCGTTTAAAGAATCCACCCTGTATATGTATAAAGTTACACCTACTCGTTTGAACTATATCCCTAAGTTAATTTAGGTTAGGTAGTTAATTTTAAGTCTAAATTCCTTAAGCCCGTCAGCTGCGCCAAACTCTGGATTTATTAATATTTTCCTTAATTAGGGCAAAAGCTTTCCATTCGAATTCGACGTACGAGTCCCGTTCTTAGTCAGGGGTCCGGGGGTCGACCCGGGAGCGGTCGTAAATGAAATCGTCCTGAATATAGATCTAGCTCCCACGTTCCTAGACATGGCTGGCGTAGATCAACCTACTCATATGGACGGAAGGTCGGTGTTGCCACTTTTCGTCAATCCTAAGAGGAAGAAAATGAAATGGCCCGATACGTTTTTGATTGAAAGGTGAGTGTGTAGAGCACAACGATAAATAGATATCTACACTTTTGGTTAGATAGATTTTTAACACAAAAATATAATTGAGTACGTTGTATAAACTAAGTAAAAGTTACCTATCCCTTTAATATTATTTTATTTTAGCTCTGGAAGACGTGAAACTCCTTACTTGGATGCAAAACTCGCAGCTCAGGCAGCTGCCGAAGCGTCCAAAGGTCTTTTAACAACCGAGTATTCTACTGACAGTTACTGGCTGAGCACAGAAAACGGCGCTGCATTTAACCAATCAAGTAGGTAGTTTTAGCACAAACAAAAACACAATACAAAAGATTCTGATGAATTAACAATAATACACACACACATAGACAAACCCAATCAGCCACTTTTTATTTATTAAAAAACATGAGGATATACATACGTATGATTTATGTTTTGTAAATAATAATAATAATTAACTATGTTTACTAATAGATTAATAAACAACATAGGACACCAAAACTAACCAAACCCACTTTTTCTCAGGTGAAGAATTTAATACGAACGAGGACGAAGAAGAAGAGGAGGAACTGTCAGATTTAGATCTAGACTTTGAAGAAGAAAATCCCGAAGAAACTGCAAATACTGACTTTGGGCCTGATTTTAATAACGGGGGTGACGGTACTAACATTTACGATGATGGTGAGTTAACTAAAATTGTTGACATTTTACAGCGTGACTATATTATGTTATCCTGGAAGTTGTCACGAGTTCCAATTTTGATTTTGTTTTAGTGGAGGTTCAACTGGAAAACCAACTTCCTAACATCCCCACCCTGTACCAAAGCAAACACGAACGCCTGGCCATAGAATGTCTTTCGGATCACATGAAGTACCCTTGCGGCAGGGCCCAGAAATGGTACTGCCTTAATGAAAACGGAAGATGGAGGAAACACAAATGCAAGTTGGCAGGGCAGAATCCACTTTTATCAGCTCATGATATGCACAGTAGGCGATGTGCCTGTTTTACATCTACTGGGCTGGTTTACAAGAGTTTTCCGGTGAGTACCAATATCCATTTGGATTGTGTTTGCCCCTTAAAGCTAACAACGTTAATGGTTGAACTATTTAAATAATAACCATTATTACGTTTGTAGGTTCAATCGTCCGTTTCATCAAAACGCATTAAGAGGGACGCAGATGGGGAAATCAATGAAATTTTGTTTAACAAATTGGACGAGAATAAAGCCAACAACCTGACCAGGAGAGAAAAAAGAGATGCACTCTCGCACGTTGAGAATGTAATGGAAAATGTTAAGGATAGAATTCAAGGATTAACTGTAAATAAACTTTTCAACACAAAAATTACTAAAATCAACCAATTTAACCTCGATTATTCTTTAAGCCAGTTTCTATTTTCAGACTGAAAACCGAACATTCGAAGAAGCAGTGCGCAAAACAACCCTAGAAACCAACGCGATTATCGATAATTCGGCAGGATGTCTCATCGATAGGGGTAGAGTAAACTGTTCCAATGTCATCTACCAAGATAAAAAATCTTGGCGCCAATCACGTCACAGGATAGAGAACGAGATACAGCGCCTTAGACAGAAACTGGACACCTTAAAAGAAATCAAAAGACATCTAAAATATACTAAGCCTAACGATGTGAGCGAAGAGTGGAACGGGAACAGCACAGAATTGAACAAACTTCACGACTTAAAACTTGAATTGCCTGGGTTAGTTCAATTTTATTAGAATAATTTTTACGTCACTGCAAATGTCAAATTTAGATATCAGGTTGGTTTTTTTTTAAAATGAAACACCTTGTAAATTAGTTCATATATTTATCACAAACCACCATAGATAGAAATAACGTGTTTAAAAATAAAATCGGAAAGGAAAGGTGGTTCATTTCAAAATTCAAGTGATTTTTTTCACCAATCATTAAATGGTATATTCATCTGATATTTTATGCAGTTGACGAAATAAAATTAATCCAGATATTAGCGTAATCTTTCTTTGGATTTTTTTTCAATTTAAAAATTTATATTTTTTTAATAAAATCCGATGTATTATAATGCTCCTAGCAGATTAACTAGACCTTCTGAACTAGCTGCTAATAGTTGAATTTAAAAAATTCTTATTTTATTACTAGAAGCAGCAAATACAAGCGGAAGGTGCCGTTGGAAATGCAATTTTATCTAGTATAAGATCCAGTGAAAAGCGGGGCCTTTTTTTGTATATGGCAGTAACAGTAGCGTATAAAAGAGTTTTGGTACATTTTGAAATTTTCTAGTTAAGAAAATCGGCTACTGGAAAAATTCAATTTTCTGATATAATTTAGGTTATTGTTCTTAGATCAACCCTGCCAAGTCTAGTACTCGTAGGTTGAGAAATCTTGATGAAAATGCTAAAAAGGAATATGCAAGAAATTGTTCAAATTGGCATAATTTTTGCTTGGGTTTTTTCAATTTTTCTGATAGAAGGAGTGGTTTAAGCTACACTATCACTATTTACTTATTGATAGAAAATTAAATTTGCAACATTTTTCCTATTTGTCACTTGACAGTCTGTCACCGTTTTTTTTTATCCAAGAAAAACTTGGAGTATTTTGGAGGTTAGAATGACAGTTAGCTTAAAGTATTATAGGTGAATTTACAAAATCAATTGTTTTTATCACTGAGCAAATATTTAGTTACTCCCTTGTTACTCCCTACCCGAATATTTTCCCATCCTTCTAACATAAAGACTTACATACGTTTTGAAAAACGATGAAGAGGGCTTGGATTGTTGTAAACATTTTCTTGATTGACGTGACCGATATACTGGGATTTGATACTTGTCGGTACATTTTTTGATTCTGTCTTCCAATGAAGTTAAATAATCTTTGAATGTAATAAACACAAATTTTAATAGTATATTACATAGCCAGTGTAGAAAATTAAAAATTTTACACGACTGTGATTTTTGCGTGAGGCAGCCGAGTGCACAGTTATTTACTCACGAGTTATGTGCGCTATTTTTCCTACTAAAACTCAAGATTTACACTAATTTCTGTAATTATTTGTACAAAACGAGTTAAAACTACTTTTCCACACGTGTGTGGACAACTAATATTGACAGTTGACAACTCTAGCTACCTTTGCTTGCATGCTCTCTTCGAACGTTGACTATCACCAGCGCGATATGTACCATGTCCACTGCTTTTCGGAAAAGTGTCGTAGTACTAATAACATACCATTCTCTAAGATTTTTAAGCCATGATATCCGTCTGAGACCCGGACCTCTTCTGCCTTCAATTTTGCCTTCTATTATCAATTTTAAAAGTTTATATTTGTCATTTCTCAAAATATGGCCAAAATATTCAAGTTTTCGTTTTTTGATGGTAAATAAAACTTCAAGATCTTTATTTATTCTAAGCAGAACATCCACATTAGTTACTTTGTCCATCCAAAATATCCTTAGTATTCTACGATAACACCACATCTCGAATGCCTCCAACTTTTTGCACATTGCCTCTAGTCAGTGTCCATGCTTCCGTGCCATAATATAAGATGCTAAAAACATAACAAAGCATACGAATTCGGAGAGTGGTATTAAGATCACGACTACACATCATTTGATTTTGATAAAAGATGATCTGGACTGTTCAATTCTTGCACGAGCTTCTTGAATGTTCTCCCAGTTCTCATTGAGGAAGCAACCCAAGTATTTGTATGAATCCATGCGTTCGACTTGCTGCCTTTTTACTTCTAACATGCCTCTGATGTTCATTTTCTTGGATATGGCCATCCATTTTGTTTTTCCAACATTTAAGTTAAGCCCGAATTGCGGACTTTTGACAGCAATTTGATTCAACAACTCTTGCAGGCCTTCCAGGGTGTCTGCTATTATTATCACAGTGTCTCCGGCATACGATATTGCTGATTTTTATGCCGTTTATGGTCAGACCCTCTTCGCAGTTACTATAGATATTAAACATTAGCGGAGACAATATACAACCTTGGCTCACACCTCTTCTTATTTGGACCTCTTCAGACAGTTGTCCATCAACCTTTATTTGAGCAGTCTGATTCCAGTATAGATTAGTGATTATCTTTAGATCTCGGTCATCTAGACCAACTTCTTTTAGCGATTCTATGAGCTTTTCGTGTTGGGCTCGATCAAAAGCTTTCTCATAATCTATGAAACAGGCATATATTGGCACCGACACATCCCTAGACCGCTGGACTAAGACTTGTATGCCAAACAAGGCCTCTCTTGTCCCAAAACCACCACGAAATCCAAATGTGTCGCTCATAAAGGATTCGCATTTTCCATAAATTCTTTTATATAGCTCATTAGGCTGATTAGGCGGTAATTACTACACTTCTTTGCTGAATGTTTTTTAGATAGCGTAGCAAAGGTTGATTTTAGTCAGTCAGCAGGGATTTTACCGCTCCGAAAAATTAAGTTAAAAACTTTGACCAGGGTATTTAGCGAATCTTCGTTTTTTATTAACTTTAAAAGCTCACTGTATACTTCGTCTTGCCTCACCGCTTTTCTGTTTTTAGCTGAAGATATTGCATGTTGTATTTCCTCTGGTGTTATATCTATACCTTGGTTTGAGAATTCTTGTCGCTGTTCGGATGGGTTATCGGTAAAGAGATGTTCTATGTATAGCTACACCCTTCTTTTAGTTTTTCTTTGGTATCCGGTATGATTTTGCCCTGATTGTCCACAAGGATTCCAGCTGCGTCTTTTATCCATCAACTCCAGAATCCTTGCCTAAGAGTGTTGTGCCTTCGACTTTGGCACTTGTAACCTTTGTCCAGACCATTTCTGCATCTTGTTCGGTAGACTCATTAATATCTTTAAGCTTTTTGTTAAGTTCGACTTTAAGTTTAGTTGCTATCATGTTATCTTAAAGTTCGTCCAACTTGGGACCGGGTTTATTGTTTGAGGGACGATTTTTCTTGAGAGTAAATTTAATTTTCACCACAACTGGGTTGTGATCCGAGCCTACGTCTGCGCCAAGGTAAGTTTTTGCAGATTTAATAGTTTTTAAATCGTTTATTAATTAATATAAAGTTATCTGGTTTATAATGGTACTCTCAGGCGTGTTGGATTTAGAACTTTATAAAGACGTCTATTAAAGAAAGTATTTGACACGACAAAATCCCTTTCCTGGCAGAACTGAAAAAGGCCATCTCCACGTTCATTTAATGTACCAAGACTGGACCTTCCAACAATGTCTTCTCTTGGGGCGTTTCCAAGTTTTGCTTTGAAGTCCCCCATAACAATGGTGACTTCTGTCTTTTTTGTAAAACTAAGGGTAGTTTGAACTTGGTCGTAGAATGGTTGGAGCGTATACTTGAATAATATTTACATTGAAAGGATCTGAATATTTACTGGTTAAAGCGTATACTTGAATAATATTTACATTGAAAGGCTTACGTTTTAGCTGAAGAAATATGACTCGACTCGGCACAGGAACAAAAGAGATAACGGATTTTTGAATTTCTTTATTCGAAATGACTGCTACGCCGTTATAGTGGTTTTGGCCGTCATTGCCTGCGTAGTAAATTGAATGATTTCTTAGGAACCAGTGTGTGGAATTCATAATTTTTGTATGTGGTCGTAGAAAAACCAATTTTATATTTAATATTACTAGGTGTTTTATAACAACCAATATTTAATTTCAGGTTAGATCGCAAAATACCAAAAGTTACCACAGAAATACCCTTAAGAAGAAACAAAAAACGAAAGAGGCCTCACGATCTTGAAAAAGATTACGCTGAAATTAGACCACGTAAAAAACCAAAACTGCACATTTTACTGGATCGAGTCAACCAAACCACATCTGAGTTGGAGTTAACGACGAAAGCCACTAGTACTACTCTTTCCAGTACCACTAGCAGAGAAGAATTTAGCAGGTAATTCCTTTAATAAATTCAATAACATGAGGAGCTTGACTCTAACAGCCACTTGCACAGACGTTTTTCTAATGGTTCTTTAACAAAAGAACCTTGAAATTTTAAAGGACATTTAATTTCAAATGACATGCACAGGCTCAATTTTTTTGAACTTTTACTAAAGGCTCTTTATTTTCTTCACAGTACGGCAACGTCGCACGAATTTAGGGATTTCTGAGGTTTTTTTGTTGTTACCTCTGTCTTCAATAACCAAAACTTTCACATATTTTTTTTATTTTATTTTTTATGGTTCTGTTGTTTTCATTTGATATTTTTTGATGATGAATTGTTCATCTCGTCGAGCTAGCTATAGTTGTTACATGTACTATGAACGTAATATAGGCTATTGTGCAGTGCTTCAATTTCAATGGAGGCTAAAAAGAGAAAAAGGGGGCTAAATCTTAGTCCCAGGGAGAGCTGTTGCCCATATATTCAATATTACTCCAAAACATCCATGGATGCTGCACATGCTAGCAGTGAAACAGCTAGAGGTCAAGAAACAGGACAAAGAGGCAAGTCAAAAGGGTAAGTATTTTGATAACGAAATATAGCAATCTATGTATAATGCTAAACAACATTTTCTTTAAAAGTAGTTCTCGGCCTACTTAATTATACTCTCCAGAAGATATATATATATATATATCTATATATATATTGAAAGATCCATCTATGACAAATTTTTGATGCACTTAATTAATCGCTTCAATCTTTGCCATTCCAATTAAAATATTTGAGAATATTTTATTATTATTATTATTAAATCCTTTATTTGGCAAATACCTAGTTTGGTTTTTAATTTATTGTAGGGTACCGATCAAAGGAGGCCATCTGCCACCGTAGTTAGAATCATGGCATCAAGCACCTTAGCAGAGAAATATGACTTCCTAGCGGACAAAAAGAATATGATTGCTGACATCACCCTAAAAAAGTTGGAAAGAGAAGCATTACATACTGACAAAAAGCATCAACTCCGAAAGAAAAACCTGGAGATAAAAATAGAAGTACTCGCTGATTTTTTTTTAACACTATGCAATTTCAACAACATTCAATTGACTGAGAGAGTGGATTTGGTCACATTTAACAATTCAATTAAATATATTCATCTATATGAAGCTTTAGGAGAAACCAATCTCTCTTGAATGTGTTACATATTACATGAAAGGTACCTGCCGTTTTTGCATTTTATTAGTTTTTTAAAATAGGTAACTTATAATTGTTTTTTTTTGCGCCTTAAAGGAGATTTGTTGCTAAACTGGTTATTTTGCTAGATAAGAAAAATTTGACTGTTTTTCACAGGGTTTTACTGTTAGTAGTAGTATAAGTTTAAGAGTTGTAGTTATGTACATTTTGTTACAAGTTATTTTGTCTCAGGCCTCTTTGGACTTTTGCAATCGAGCGGTATTATAATTTGTTTATTTTGAGTAGGAAGTGCGTGGGCTGGCACTTATTTTTTTTTCGTTTTTTAGTTACAGGTACAGGGTGAAAAAAATCGCCTTGTGTACAGAAAAAACCATACAGTTTATTAAAATAAAGAAAATTTAAAACATGTTGTTTATTTTACTGACATACCTATATATTAAAAAACCACCAAAAAAATTATCATAATCAACAATTTAAAAAAAAAACAGCAACTGTAAAACCCTAAAGTGCACAGCTGCTTTTTTGTACGTTATAATTTTGCCAAAGAAATGACATTATTTTTTATTTTTCTTTAGCACATAATAAATAATTTCCATTCTGCACAACATTATGACGTTGGTGGTCTTGACCATACATTTCAATTTGTTGAGTTTGCATAAGATAATTTAATATTCTTCCTTGTTTATATCTTTATTATTGGGGGCTCTGGCTCGTTCATTTCTTTGGCAGTATTATGAAGCACAGAAGCAGTTACTATTATTGTCAGAAGTGTGTCCATCATGAGGCAATAACTGGTTTCCAGATCCCAAATGTAGGTTCTATTGAAGTTCTTGTTCGAATTAAGGCTTCATTATACAGTTGTTCACCTGGTATAATTGGATTTGCTAAAGGTGTCAGGAGGTAATTTAAAAGACCATATCCACTACTGAAAATAAGAAAAAAAGTAGGTAAGGAGAGGGCTATAATTTACTGACAACTAAAACAGTCCCAGTTTATATGATATATCATCCATTGATTGAGGGAACTGTTGAAGAAGCTTGTTTATAAACACTGATCAATATATTTGATCAATATTAGCTAAAAATCGTTTTATAAAAAATAATAACCGATCCTGGAAAATGATCAGAGTGTTGGGCAAAAATATGCATCCAATGTATATAAACAATTGCAATTATAAACATTTTGGGAACCAACTTTTAACCCCCTCTCACCCGGTGTAAAACATTGACTAAGTACCTACCTGACATCTGGATATTCCAATAGATCCTCAACGTGTGTTAACCTGAATCTTCGAGGCACCTTCGAGTGAAGCCAAAATTAACAAAATCCAATATTTCAAGATCATCTTCAAGAGCATCCTCTACCAGCTCATCTTCAATAATGTTTACATATTCCATAATAACATTTTATGAATTTTCTTTTTTCTTGCGTTTTGAACAAAAATAAACTATACCATGAAAAATAGGTCACAAAACTAACCTCAAGAGAGCTAACTGAGCTTTAAAAATCGGTTAATTGACCAAATTTGGCCAGTTAGTTAATGCTCCTTTAAAGAACGTTTAAAAGACCATTAAAGTCGATGCAAGACACAAAATACGCTAAAGGTACTTTAAAGGTCCTTTAGCCTAAAGGACCATTAAAAAAAAAGTCGGTGCAAGTGGCTGTAAAATTTGTCAGTTTTGCCGCATCGCAATTAAAAAAAAAAACTTTCTAATATTTTAATCTTTTAGGCCTAATAGCGGAGAAGAATTCAGCACTAGCCCCAGCACAGTGACCTACACCAATCCGCATAGGCACCATCATAGAATGCACCATACCGTTAGCACCACTAGCATGGCCCCAGAAGTAAGTGAAGATAGTTCGAGGGAAATCCCCGGAGAGAGATTTGAAGAAGAAAATAAAGTAAGTTTGTTAACCCTAAAAGAACATACTGGGGTCTGCAAAACCCCAGTGAAAATTATTGGTTGCACCATGTTTTTATCTTTGCAAAACACCATCAGTAATGTAGTGTAAAACTTCACATCTGCAACTCTTCTGTGTTATAGATTTTTATATTTCTGTATTCCGTACATCAAAATAAATAAATAACTTGATCAAAAACATGTCAAACTGGAAAAGATCTCGTACTTCGGCAAAAGCCGAGTTAGATGAAGAAATAAGGAAGGATATGCAAGAAGAATCCAACGATTCGTAAGTGGTCACTACCCGGGTAGTTCTAATTCTAAGGATGATCAAGATTGTGGAAGATGAAAGGAGAATCTAAACAAAAAAAAAACAAAGTCCTTAGACGAACGCGAAAATGCATGATTGTGGCATCTTTACATACATTTTTGTTTATCTTTGTTTAATATATTTTACACAGCGGTGAGAACAAATTTGGTGTCTGATCATTGTTCATTTTTTTTTTTTCTGTCAGTGTAGATCAACAACATAAATTTGTCAGTTTGTTGTCAAAATAAATATTAAAGAATAAACGAATTGTAATATATTGTCTTTATTTTCCAAACTCACGGGCTAGCGTCAAAATTTAAAAAAAAATGTAAGAAAATTATTACCATGAAGACAACAATAAAATACGCCATTTTGATAAGCCGTTGTCAATTTTCCCTGAGTCAAATAAACATCGGAATTGGCTGAACTTTGTATGGAAGACTAATTTTGTAAAAACTAATACACGACTCGGAGCACGTTTTTGATTTTAGCTTAATTGGCAAACAATCAAAAAAGTGGTCCGAACCCATGTCTATGAAGTATGGATACACTGACCGAAAAGAAAGAATCTCTACTCTTAATAAAGATCTTTGCAGCATTTCCACCCTTTAACCTGTGATATAGATCTTGGTATGTCGTTTATGTAACGATTTTTCAGGTGTGCCTGCGTAGGGTTAATATCCGAAATGCAAAAGACCATTTTATTTTTAGACAAATATTGAAGCAACTTCATCCACACCAAAAAGAAACGGCAACATGTCGACCTTCTGCCATTGCGAGGTAAAGGAGAACGCTCACGCCTACTATCACGCAAAACCCAAGGACAGGGAAAAACAGCGGGAAAGAGAGAAGAAATTTAAACGCAAACTGAAAAGGCAGAAGAAAAAAGAAGAAGTGTGTCATTCGGAACGAATGAACTGCTTCGAGCACGACAACGAACATTGGAAAACTGAACCCCTATGGCATCGCGGACCTTTCTGCTTTTGTATGAACGCCAACAACAATACTTATTCCTGCTTGAGAACAATCAATCAGACGCATAACTTCTTGTATTGCGAGTTCACCACTGGGTTTATTACGTTTTACAACTTGAGAATAGGTAAGAAATATGCATTAATTATCACAAATGACTGCTTTTATCGGTGATGCAATACAACCCTTCTTCTTCTTCACTTTATTTATTCTGAGCGGAACATCCACATTACGTATTTTGTCCATCTAAGATATCCTAAATATTAGCACAACATCTCGAATGCCTCCAACAGATGGCCTCAGTCAGTGTCCATCCCTGGTTGCACAGCACTGACTTCATTTTGATAAAAGCAGATGATCTGGCCTCTTCAATTGATGCATGTACTTCTTGCATTTTGTTCTAGTTCTCATTGATCTGGCAACTCAAGTATTTGTAGGAATCTATGTACTCGACTTGTTGGCCATTTACCTCTAATATGCCTCTTAATTTTTTTTTCCTTGACTACGACCATCCATTTCGCTTTTCCAACATTTAAGTTAAGACCTTCCAGCGCGTCTGCAATTATTTTTATTCCGTTTATAGTAAGCCCCCATTCGCAGTCGTGAATTGCATCCTTTATTATATTATTACTGTAGATGTTAAACAATATATTCTCTTTCCTATTTTCAAATGCTTCTACAGGGTTCCCTTAAATTCCACTTCCACTCAAATTTTCATTTCAAATTACTGACTTTCACTGACTTTCCAGGTCCATATATAATTTTTGTCACTGACTTTTTAAATTAGAACACACTCTTCTATAATGTCTGTTTTTTAATTTTTGGAAATAAGACCAGGAACAAACAGTTCTGTGGTATAAAAGTTATACCATGAGTGGAGATGGGGTATACGATGTGAAAACATTCTAATTATGTCAACTTTATGGGTGGCACAATATGAACATGTCTAGATGACATTTTTGGGCAAATTCCCTCCCAAGAAAAAAGGGGTTCAAAATAACGGTTACATTCGGTTCTAAATTTTGTTTCCCAATGAAACTGCATAGGTAAATTCGGTACCGGTAAAATATTTTAAGAAGGCACTATTGAAATAATTTTTGTTTTATTAAATAAAATATACCTATAAAAGTGTAACATATACACAACTATATATTTGTATAAGACCTTTACATTCTAGAAAATTACAAAATAGGCTACAGGTACTTTAATATATATATTGTACACAACCCAAGCCATTTCAGATATTTATATTCATTTACTAAAACAAAGTTATGATTGTTTTCCACAAACCAAAACTACACTTTTTTGCACTCGACGCGCGTTTCGCTAACAATGTTAGCATCATCAGGAGACGATAAATAATAAACTAAATTAACCTACACTCTATCTTACTTATCTTTATTTAAACTATTTCTGAATTTAATGATTTCCATACTTTCATATGCATTCAAAAGTATTTTGTTTGGTATACTTTTTTGGAAGTTTTAGGTTATCTAATGTGTTTATCGTCTCCTGATGATGCTAACGTTGTTAGCGAAACGCGCGTCGAGTGCAAAAAAGTGTAGTTTTGGTTTGTGGAAAACAATCATAACTTTGTTTTAGTGCAACCAAAGATTCCAAATTCCCATTCATTTATTAATTACTACTAATACCTACGTAATACACTAAATTGTATCAATTCAAAAACATCATAAAAATATCACGCAACGCTTACAAAGTTAGGTACAAAATTAAGCCAAGTAAAAGGTAGGTATCTATAACTAGATGTAACTAATTCTAAATAAATAACATTAAACTACTAATTAAATAAAAATAATTTCCAGTACTCGGCCTTTTTTTATTGTTCTTTAAATAATTTATTTGGCACTTTAGACCCGGCCGCATACTGACTAATCTATTTTTTGAATTAGGGTCTTTATAACCATGAAATAATTATCCTTATTTTACGATCCGAAAATTTGAAAGTAAAATAAAATTTTTTGCTCTAGCTCAATGGTCCGCCATAGGGGCCGGCCACCGACAAGTTCCCTAACTTAAAGTTCTAGTTACCGGCCTCCTCGTTTTATTACCTCAAATTTGATTATTTACATTTTTTTTTCATTTTAACATAAAATATAAGTATATTTCCGAGTATATTTTTCAATAAAAAATACTACAAAACAATCTAAATACCATTTAAGCATTATTTAACTTATCGTTGAAATTTTTTGTTCCGATCTTTCACCAAATTTCACTATCCCGTGATGCCTCAGAATCTAGATCACACTGACTTTTGGCGCCAATTTTTGACAGTACCTCTCTCAAAATGGGCGGTGCGGTTTTCTTTTTGTCGCGGTTACGGTTAACCTTGGTCCTAAAATTTACCAGAAGTATAAGCAAAAGAAGGAGACCTCGATGGTGTAATATCTTTGAATATTTTTTAAATTCACAGATAATTGTTTATGTTTACATGTGTATATAATCATATCAAAAATGCTATGACGTCATGTATTAGCTGACATGAACAGAAAAAATCGATGTAGGCAGCGCATCCGGTCATTTTTGATGCCTTGAAAATCAGAACCAGGCTATTTTGCCGGTTCTGAATAGTTGCGGTTCTCAAGGTATGGATCTTTACATTTGTTCTCTTCATGTCAGCTAATAGATAACGTCATAGCATTTTTGACGTGAAAATTTAGGTATAATCCGGAAATTCATAAAAATTAAAAACTTTTGGTTATATAGGGTGAGCCACAAAATTCCGCACTTTTTGGATTGACTCTAACTTTTGACATAAGTCCTCGATTTTTAAAGATGTTGGTTTTTTAGAAACATAAAACGTGATACTTTTACGATTCAGTTGAAAATTTAAAATTTCTCAAAAATCCAAGATGGCGGACAGTTTTAAAAAATGTGTAAATTTCACACCCCCTGAAAAAAATTTATATGCGACAATGAACTAGTTCTAAAGTTTTTACTACAAACGCTCATTATTTATGTGTATATTGACGTATCATTTAGTCAAATCGGTTGAGAAATTAAAAAGTTATAAGCTTTTACATTATGAGTGTTTGGGCTTAACATTGGAAAAAATCACAAAATTATTTATTTTTTCAATTTGCTATAACTTTTGGCCTGATTACTTAATTTAATAAAAGGACAAAATGTAAATTAGTATTTCCAAATCTCCATTTTTTCTTCGTATATCGAAGTATCACCTAATTAAATCCGATATAAAATAAAAAAGTAATGGGTATTTAGATGTGTTTTCTTAATTAAATAATTAGTTTAAAAGACATAGCAAATGGAAAATGATTTTTTTTCAATACGAAACCAAACCACACATAGTAAAAAAAGTTATAACTTTCTTATTTCCCAACTGATTTAATTAAATGATACTTCAATATACACAGAAACAATGAGCGTTTGTAGTGAAAACTTCAGAGTTCGTTCAGTGTCGCACAACATTTTTTTTTAAGGGGGGTGAAAATTATACATTTTTGAAAATTGTCCGCCATCTTGAATTTTTTATAAGTTTTAAAGTTTTAACCGAATCGAAAATCTCTCACGTTTTATCTTTCCAAAAAGTCAATATATTTCCAAATCGAGTAATCAAGTCAAAAGTTATAGCCAACCCAAAAAGTGCGGAATTTTGTGGCCCACCCTATATATACACGTAAGCATAAACAATTATCTGTAAATTTAAACAATATTCGAAGATAGTACACAATCGAGGTCTCCTTCTTTTACTTATACTTCTGGAAAATTTTAGAACCTAGGTTAACCGTAACCGCGACAAAAAGAAAACAGCCCGGGAGAAATAAGGTTTTGGTTACAGAAGGTTGATAGTTTATAGATAAATACTCAAGGTAGAGAGGAAACTGCCAGATTTTAAGTCATAGTGAAATAAAGTCGAAAAAGGCAGACCTCCTGGGGGGAGGGCTGGCGCACTGGCGAGTTCACCCTGGGTGGTAAAAATTGACTTATTTTTTTCATTATCTTTTTAGATCCATTTGAACTCCAAAATCGATTCGACCAACTCAAGCCTGAAGAAAAATCTTTCCTGAAAGGACAATTGAAACATATGATAGCGTGCAAGGGCAAAAATTGCACGGTACATCTAAGCTCGCAAATGTCCGTGAAAAACAAGCCAAATTTTGTGGTGGGAAGCACTATAGGTGATAAAAGCTTTTTGAAAAAGAAGAGATTATACAATGATGGTAAGTAGGTCAATCTGATCTGATTCGACTTATTCTTAATCTGGTTTTTGTTTACAATATTTTCGCAAATTTAAGGTTCCTAAAAAGCTCCCCGTAAACGTTTTCCACGAGACCAAATATTTTAACAAAATAATTTTTGATTCGTAAAGTATTTTAAATTATAATAATAACTTTGTGTAATTTTTAGTGCCTAAAAAATCACGCCACATTAGAAATGTTATACACTTTATTCCAAATTCAATCGGACCACGCTTTTGACAGCGACAATAAGAGTTTCATTTAGTTTCTGTGTTTAAATATCAAGTGAAACAAATAAAAAAACCTTTAAAAAAATGTATTTTTTTATTTTCAATTTTTTTTTGACTGAAAATGTATGTGAAAACCGCCTGTCGCTAGATGCTACGGTTCGCGGGTTAGAATTTTTTTAAAAGTTTAATCCCTCCTCCTACCTTGTTTCCAACCCCTACCCCCGTTGCAAACTAATCAGCTGTGCGTCTGGGGACAAAGAATTTTTGTGCCAAATTTAATAAGAGTCGGTTTAGCGGTTTTTGATTACCGTGTGACAGACAGACACCATCCCGAAATTTTGTATTTAAGTCTTTTTTGTCCCAAATAACTCATTTTTAGTGAAAATAAAAAACTTTTTTTGCCGATCCCAATAGGCCCATATATGTATGGATGGCTAAAAAGTCTATAAAAACACACACACAACCCCCACCCCCATTTATTTTTAATATTCCAAATAACAAATGTCCAAGTCAACACGTTTTAAAAATCTTATTATTAAACAATTTGTTTCCTAGTTAATCCCCGTTTATATACCGTTCCAACCCCTTCCGTAATAAAAATTAATATTTTTTCGTTGAAAAAATGTGAAAAACCTATACTTTGTACCTGAAAAACTAAGGGCATAACGTTATTTGCTGAAAATGTAATTATCCATCTAAATGTAAAAACCGCATTTCGCTAGCTGCTACGATTCGTGAGTTAGGCTTTTATAAGTATTTTTATTTTTCCTAGATATCTCAAAAACTATAAGGAATCTGACGGACTTTAACATTAATATAGTATTTGTTGAAAATGTAATTATCCATCTAAATATTAAAACCGTGTGTCCCTAGCTGCTATAGTTCGTGGGTTACGATTTTTATAAATATATTTTTGTTTTTCTAAAATATCTCAAAAACTACGTATCTGACAGACTTCATCATAAATAGTTTTTATAGAAAATATAATTATCCATCTAGCGTGAAAACCGCTTGTCGCTAACTGCTACGGTTCGCGAGTTACGATATTTTAAAAAACTTAACCCCCATTTCTACTTCCTTCTTAACTCCCCACCTCCACCAAAAACTAATCAGCTCACCTCCTGATGCCAGAGAATTTTTGTGCCAATTTGATAAAATTAGTTTAAGGGGTTTTTAAGTAATCGTGTTACAGACAGACATAAAAAAATACAACTGTTTCTTAGGTGAATCGTCGATGTGACCGATATCGATACCTAAACTTAAAATTTTTAATTTACACCCATCGCTTTTATTATTGTATATGAAAGATAAAAAATTATTTTCTACTTTTGAGTGCATTTAATAAAAGCTTGTTCTTTGAAAGTTTTTTTTAATAAAAATTTATTATATTTTCTAACTCAATCAGGGATGATGGGGACAGGGCCTTAAGAGGAGATGTCCTAGTTATGGGTTCTAAGCGGTTGGGTTGTTTAAACACAATTATTGACTCAAAAGTTCTCTTTTAAGTCATATTAAGTAAATATTTAAACAAGTAACTTGATAAGGGATGTCCTTGTTTAATAATACTTTTAATACTGGTGGTTATCGTCCATTTTGTTTAATTTGAACAAAAAATTTATAAACCTTTATGAATATGGGCACAAATTATATAAATAAAGTAATAAACGAACAGTCTAAAAACTAATAAAGTGGGAAGCAAGTCAAAAGTGACATATTTTGAAACAGATCAAGAACCTATTTTTGGAAATAATTCATCCAAACGATCTTCGTTTTGTCCCTGGGGGTTATATCTTTGGGACCTAGTTATATGTTTTATAATAATAATATTTAACCACTGATTTATTTATTTTCCAATTTCAGATAGGAGGTACGAAGAAAGATATTCCCCGCAAAAATTTAACAAAAACAGTTCCGAAAACAACACCCGAGCAAACTTTAGAGCCACAGGAGTTCGGAAAAAAAGAAAATCTTATAGCGCAATTCACTAGTTACACGGAGGCGAACTTTATTTGAATTCGCTGATTTTCGATGCTGCAAGTCATTTCCGTGTTTCACTTTTGATTACTTAGCACCGTTCAATCGTATGCAAGCGTTCCACTACACTAGAGCTGTCTTCGAGTGATGCCTTAATTGTCGCACTCGGACTTGCGGAATTGGCGGCCCATAAAATAAAAAAAAAAGTAAAATGCAGGAATCGTTATTTATAGAAACAAACTTTGGCAAAATCCTGTTTTCTAGAAATCGAACTTTGAAAAAATATGCATCAAAGAAACAGAGAAACCGTACAACGCAGAAATTGGTAAGGCGAAAATCTGTTCTCTGCCTGACAGGTGTTTGCATGCGAGCTTAGAATAAGAAAGCGCGTAGAAAAGACATTTTTTATGCTAAATTTAAAGGAGTTTTGGATTGATCTGGGTTGGTTTAAGTTTAGTTGGGACAAGTCGGGTTGGTTTAGAAAAAAAATAACTTGATCTACTTTCTTATTCTAAGGGCACATACAAACAGCTGTCAGGCACAGAATAGATTTTCGCCTTAACAATTTCTACGTTGTAAGTTTTCTCTGTTTTATGATTTCTTCGATGTACATTTTTCAGAAGTTCGATTTCTACAGTTTCTCCATTGTTCATTTGACAATATTCTGGGCGGACGTTTTGGTTCGCGCGAGTGTTGTCAACCTTTTCTTAACAAATTTCTGTTTACTAGGTTGGTAGTATGAAAATCCCAACAAAGTAACCATTTTGGTTCAACGTTGTCAACAAGTCAACTGTTTTGAACATTTTTGTACTGCCAACTTATAGCGATTTCCATTGGTAAAACTGGTGCACAACTGAGTTGTTGCTGTTCCATTGAGGTGCAGTTTTTCAGTTTTCATGTTCCATTGGCAAACTGATAATTTCGGTTTTGCAGTAAGTGCAACTTTTTCCGCACCGGCCGGAGGACTCGTGGCGCACCGAACACTTTTTCCCGCCTTTATTTTAAGTCAAAACCCACTAATAAACCTCAAAAAGAGTTTTTCAATGGTCCTAAGCTACTTTTATATATATTGAGTTATTAAGTGGTTGAATAAAACGAGTGTTCTGGTTTGGGTGCAGTTTTTTTCATGTTTCATTTAATCTGCCCTCAGACTGCACTGACGCAATTTTTTGACAGCACCAAGCCAGTGTTAGTGCACTGCGAGTGGCACACCAATTTTACTAATGGAAACCCCTATTAGTAAACAGTTGGTGAAATCTAGTTACAAGTCGAAGGCCGGCGCCTCCACCATGTCACAGTAAAATAAGGCTAAGGCAACGAGGATATAAGCTTAGGGGGTGACTACTTGCTACCCTTAACTCTATCCTGTTTGTATTTCTTTAATAGCTTTTACTTTTAACGGCCGGGCTGAGTCAACAGAGTTGATCGAGATATGGGAACTTCCCTAAGGATGCCAACTGACATACAAAAAATAGGTTTTATTATTAAACTAACAAAAACACTCGGGTTAGGTTGGCCGAAGTGACCCTAAATGAACAGAGATTGTGATTTGACGTTACTCCTTTCGGTTATTATCGCGAAGTTCTTGATGGAAAAGGTGCTCCTTACGAGTTCAAACTTTTTTTTTCAAATGACCAGAAAATGGCGACTTTTCAAAAGATTTTTCGTATTCAATTTTGCGGTCCCTTAATACATACATAAAAAATAAATAAAGGACAAAAACCTAAAAATCTGCCTTTCATGAGTTGTTTTATCACTATCCTGCTTGATAAATTGGCCAACCACAACATGACTATCTAGCCAACAAGAAGCAGAAGGCTAACATTTTCCTATTAGGGGACTGTTCATAAATTACGTAACGCGGCTAGGCGTTGACGAAAGTAGTAGGTACTAGTATGTTTTTTCTGATCGTTTGCTCCTACTCGCCCGCGGCTTGCCCTGTAAATTTCCTGCGTCTACCTGTAAAGACCAATTTTCTGGTCTAGTGACGTAAATACCTATTAATTCAAGTCCCGATTGATTTTCCGATCAGCCATCAAGTCGGCTTTCCCCCCAGTCCACAGTGGTTCATCCCTATGACCAAATTAAAAAAATTTATCGGGATATTTTTTACAAATTATTATTTTATTTTGTCGTATACATTCCAAGCTACCTAAAAAAGCTTCTAAAGTCATAGGGAATACTAATTTAGTAGGCTAGTAAACGTGACAAAAACAATAAAAGTTGGGATTGTGTTGCGCTTAGCCATTTACTGGCACACATCACTTTTAACACAGTATTTTACCTCAAAAAAAGTGTGCTGGATAATGTGAGTACCTAATGTAGAACGTTTTCTCAAGGGTCCCAAGTTTTTCGTTGTAATAAAACTTCTGTAATTTATGCATGCTTTTTTGGTGATTAAAGAAAAAAGAAAAAGGCAACTCGAGGGCGAGGTAGAACCGTGCAAGTTCCAATAAAATTTTTAAAAAAATGCTAAGGAAATTCGATCCAAGGGCGGTTTAGTGAAATGCGCTATTAGATTCGCTTTGGAAAATTATGTTGACTGAGTTCGAAACACGTGTTTTTATTTAATTATTGTGATCTCTAATTTATATGTTTTTGTTGTATTGTTCTTATTTATTATTTCTCCATGTAAAAAACTATTATGTTAAGTGAACAGGTGTACTCTGTAGAAGAGTATGGCTAGAAATTGAAATGTTTTCTAAATAATCAATATAGGACTTTTTATACATACACCAATTTTTAATACCAAGATTTTTTTTTAACAGATAAAGAGTGTCTGAAATATTATCCTATGTGCTACATAGATTATTTTTTGTATTTGCACATATTAAATAACGATAGTGTGTTTACTTTAAAACTGCATTTTCACAAAGCGAGGTTATCCTCAATTTACAACCTTTTCTATCATTGCAAGTGGCATCAAAATTGTACAGAGTACAAAAACTAAATTAATATTAATTAATTACTGTTTATTATCATAATTTATTAATTTTTTGGTTCACGCTTTTCATATAAGATTGTCACATGCTGAGATAAAATAATTTTAGGCTTGACTTTCCGAATAACATACTAAAAAATATTTGCAATACGCTTCGGTCATTAAAATATATTTTGAAAAGTACCTGTTTCCAAATTTTAATAAAGATTTCTGGATATAAAAGGGACGTCCTCGAACAAAAATTGGACCCCGAACCAAAATCGTTAAGATTTCAAAAAATACAGTTTTAAAGTTTTATTTATGAATTTTACGAGAGCCGTCTTATTATGCCAACAAGTGAATTGCGATTTCCAAAATCTCGATTTCTTACGGTTTCCAGAAAATCGAGGGATTTCTTGCGATTTCCAGAAATCGATCGATTTCCAAAAAAAAATGCGATTTTTGTGGGATTTCCGGAAATCCATCGTGATTTCCGCGAATTTAGGAAGAAACATGAGCTTTCTTATATATGTTTAATTTTAAAATAAATGCCTTACTCTACTACTTAAGCAGCGGTTCAATGGAAAAATATCGGTAACCAAATTCTAATTTCTGGCACATATCTTTTTGCCTTTTTGTGATTAGACAATAATAATCTAGGCAACTACCAATGACGTTACAGAGCGGCAAGGCGTGGCTTAAATTACGGTTTTCTAGTGCACGGGTAGTGCCACCTATAGGAGAAATCTTCCGTACAAGCGAAAACATTTAAGGAATTATAAATAAAGACATTCAGGTTTTTTAGGAGCAGCTCTATAAAAAATATTCACGTAAATAATCAATTTCTTAGAAATTGCATGCTATTTCTTGCCTGCGATTTCCGGAAATCTATAAGATTTCCAGAGTGATTTTTCGATTTCTTTAAGGATTTTTGATGGGATTTCTCTTTAAGGATTTTTGATGGGATTTCCGGAAATGCATTAGCGATTTCCGGATTTCCCAAGAATTTTTGCGAATCCAAAGGATTTCTCCTCGGATTTCTCAGCAAGTGAACTGCGATTTCCGAAGTGAGACGCCCCTCGGAATTTTATCATTTTTATGTTTTCTCCTTTAATAATTTGAGGGAGGTATTATGAAAGTTGGTGTATGTGTAGAACCCCAATAACTAAAATCTTAAAAATTTGTAAGATTAGAATGTACAATGGTTGGTTGGCTTTGAGTTGTGAAAGTAACAAAAAGTATATTTCATAAACTCATCAAATGGACAAAAAGCAAAGAGAAAGTTTTGTAAAATATTAATGTTAGTTTGCCTTGCCTAAATCTAGTCAAAAAAATAAACATTTTACAAAAGTCGATTTCGGCAAGCTTTCCTTGGTATACCATTTGGTACCTGTGACGTCATATTAATGACGTAACATACCACATTCTTCCGAATTCGATCGGTAGGCCAAGAGAAATGAGCCTTAACCAAACTTTTTTGTTCGTTTTTTGTGGTTCCTATTTAAGTTACTTACAGCCATTTGCCCCAACATATTTACTTATTTAGGGGTCACCTAGAATAAGGTGACCTAGGTTAGAGAAGAGTTTCGTTTGTATTTAGAACTCCCCTAAACTACCTTAGGTGATTCCTAAATGTAGGGGCCCGTTTTTGGTCCCCTAGCGCTCCCCTAACCTAAAACTAAACTAGATTTAGGTGTCACCTAATGCTAGGTTACCCCTAAATATGTTGGTGCAAATGTCTGATAATCGTTAATCAATAATCTCGTTTATTTTTCTGAAGAAGATTTAACAAATAGCTAAAAGAAAAGCTGCTGTTGATATCACACAATCTTCCACAACCTTTAAATCTATTCTATTCAAGAATATTGGTCAGTTGGTGTA
This sequence comes from Oxystoma pomonae, assembly GCA_963921995.1. Lineage (NCBI taxonomy): Eukaryota > Metazoa > Arthropoda > Insecta > Coleoptera > Brentidae > Oxystoma > Oxystoma pomonae. The sequence goes on along the minus strand of OY998166.1, from coordinate 82,040,855 downwards.
CAAATTTTTCATCACCCCTCCAACAAACGTCAGACAGAAATATTCATCTTTGAGTAACCTATACAAGTAACATAAGCTGTTCATACAACGGTAAAAGTAAACGATATTCCATTTAGGAAAAAACTTACCCCGTATCGGTCGCTTAAATCCATTACAACTGAAAACAACAAAAATTTCAAATCCAACTTATTTGTTTACATTTCTAAAGAAGGACGGTGATATCATCATTTTTGTATCCGAAATCGGTTGGGAACCATGTATCAAAGCTTGCCGAAATCGCCTAAAATCTCAAGTTTGTAGAGAAGAATGCTCGTACAGAAATCGGTCAATCTGTTCATTTAACTAAACCTAGGTCCTAAAGCTTCGAGCTTTTAGTATATAGAATTAATTAGAAAATATGTACCTGTCAGGCCCGCAAATAGCAATAATACTTCCCGTCAAAAACTTATATAGTCTTTGTTCCCGTGTATTTTTTATAGGTATCTTTAAATTTCTAAAAATAAAGGTAAAAATAGCAGTAAACAAAGTTGTGAACAATTAGAATATGTTGTTTTATTTCAAAATATATCCGAGAATCGCTAACAGAGTATACATAATCGCTCTGAAAACCTTTTATTGAGTGATGCGAGATTAAAAAAGAAGTAAAAAAGTTCCCATAATGTAGGTGTCAAACTGACGTCACTACACCCTCTTTGTACGATCAGGTTTCCACGTGCACTCAAAATGGGTAGAGATTCTACTTACTAAAAGCTAGTTAACCCCTATTTCTTCAGTGCCCTTTAGCCTACTGTTGCCTCCATTTTTATAACCAAATTGACAGGTAAAACATGAATTTTCTGTCAGTTTGTTGTCAATATGACCGTTATAGTAGGCCAAAGCATTACATTACACGCCCTGGAAGTGGCAATTTTGTTAGCAACATATCATGGTCAAGTAGGCCATGAAAATAAAGATATACCGCCGTTTTGCGCAAATGCGTTGGATTGATGATATTCCTGACGCCATTTTTGTTGGTTTTGATTTTTGATTCCGAAAGTGGTGTGGGTTTTTTCGGTTTTTAATTTTACTCACAGTACACACACACTATAGTGTACTGTGATTTTACTTTATCTTCTATGTTTATGGAAGGAATTTATACAAAATAAAGTTATTTATACAGAGAAAAACAAATACCTGTAAAAAGAAAACATCTGCTTTGTCACTTTCACATCTTATTAATTTTTCGATCATTAAAATACGATTAAAAAAGCCATAAGATTACATTTTTATTTTGGGAGGCACATATTTTTACGTAAGAAAACGAACTTTTTGAAAAGTTAACACTACTGTCAACGTGAAACGTGACATTCATATGTCATCGGCCATCGCAGTGAAGGGCATCGCGCATGCGCAAAACGGCTGAAAATTCAAAAATTTTCATAGCCTCCTGGATTTAAATGATTTGCAATGACGTGCATATTAATTTTATAAGTTTATGGCTAAAGGATACTAAATGGCTTTTTAAAGTTGAGAAGGTGTTGGCTGAACTTTGAATGGAAGGCACATTTTGTAAAAAAAGACTGAGCGTTTTTTTGATTTTCTGCCGAAAAAGCTAAAATTTCTTTCTATGGCCATCAAACTTAAAAAATATTTTTTCAACGGCGTTGCCATAAATCGGCTCTGGGTGGGGTTTTAGCTACCTAACATAACCACCAAAAATAAAATTTATAAAACAAGTTTACAAAATAAGCTTTAATAACAATACGAATTAGTACTCCGGTGGAAGGGTGTTAACTCCCCTTCCATCCGTAACTTACTGTTTATAAATAATTAGGTTATATTTGGTAGTTTTTCTTTTGCTCCCACAACCACAAAAAAATTATATAACAAAAAACAATTTTTTACCTAGAAAAATTATATATTCCCAACAAAACTATATTTTACGCTTACATTCAGAAAATATTAAATAACAGAATCATATGGAAAAAAATAACAAACGACACCTCGTCAGTTTTCGACTATTGCCAAATTTGAAACTGTCTACATTTCTCATACTACAAAATATAAAACTTCCTGTGTAAAAAAATTCAAGGATCTGTTTAGGTAAGTATTAATATCAAAAACTAACGAAGTATCTTGACAAATCACGGATTACTGAAATATCTGTCATTTTCTTCATTATCCGGAGCAGCTTTAACCGACCACGGATTTTTAAACAGACTTTCCTCTACTTTTTCCGCAGCAGGCTTTTGGGCTCTATTAGTGACTTTTAAAGAGACAGTCTCAGACTTCGTAGACGAGCTACTGGCTAAAATCGGGCCTGGAACTTTTCTTTGACCGTTCTCTCTTTGTATAACTTCCAATAAACTAAAACTGGGCAGCCAAGATTTATCCTTTATAGCCGTGGCTACGACATTTCTGTTTGGTTCCTGATCGTATGCAGCGCTGTCGCACCCAAAATGTTCGACATACTCGTGAATTAAATGACGTTTGTCTCTATTCATGGACTCGAACGAATAAGATCTACTCTTTTGTTTGCTCTGTTTTGCCAACTGAACCAACTCGGTCAATTTATCATGCACTTTTTGACAAAAATGTGGATCTTTTTTTCCCCATTGTTTCATAAAATCGGAATATCTTGGTGTTAGTTTTTGACTTAAATCAGGATTACGAATTTGAAGTCCTATTGCCAGTCTACGGTTTCGTTCCAGCGTTTTGCAATCGTCACTACATTCAAGTCTAAAAAATAAAGAAAAAAATTAGAACCCAAGGAACGAAAGTTAATAGCTACTAATCAATATCACCAAATAGTACTAAAATAAATTTGAAGTTAAAACAGGGCGAAAATTGACTCCCTAATCATTTATTTGGGTGGCATAAACTTTCATTTGCTTTTTCGTAGCGAAAACAATAACCAGACCTGAAGACGATATTTACATAGGAGAATTGTTTTATTACAATAGGATTCTACATGTTAATATAAAACGTCAACCGCAAGAATTTTTAACATTCCTTGTAAAAATTATTGTTTTTGAGTTATTTAATGTCATATTTTCAGCTTTTTCGACATTTAATAACTTGAAAAGTTTAAGAGATAGTCTCAGTGTGTGGTTATTGCTGTTTTTTGTTTGCCAAAGATGTCAAAAGAACACAATATGCTGGGCGTTACATTTAAAATAGCAACATTTCTACATAACCTGTGATCTTTTTTGTCCATGTCATGTGATACTTCACTAAAATGGCCTTTAAAATACCTTTAGAACAAGCTATCACTCACTTTTGTAGTAGTATACAGGTTGGTTCAAATTGGGCACTTTTATATGGGTACGGGTACTTCTAGCGGAGATAGAGGAAAACCAACGCCCATTTGCGAGGCTCAAATTTCAAAACAAGATTTTTGGTGAAAAGCGCATTTTGATATGTCCACCCATCTTTGACTACGGGGGTTTTTTGAAAAGTCTGCATTTTGGGATAGGGCCTGTAACTTTTTTATTTATGAAAATTTCTTTTTGGTGTAAATTGCTTTTTTGTAGATCTTTTAAAGCAAAATCCACATCTCAAACTGGATTTTATACGCGATTTTAAGTTTTCAAATTATAACGCAAAGCTACCTTTTTTCTTATGGAACACTCTGTTTTTTATTTTATTTTTGAATTTAGAATTAAATTCTAATCAAAATGATGTATCATATGTGATATTTTGGTTAAGTAGTTTACATTTTCTATTCACAACAAGGTGGCCATGGCCGGATATGGTTTTGACAATAAAAATAAAGTAGGTCATGCACTAAAGAGCTGACGACTGGCATGGTATAATGTCAAAGCCTAATTTTTTTAAATATTTGGAGCAGGCGGAAAACTTTATAACAAACTTTGATGGTTCGAAATTAATTCTTTAAGACTTATAGTTAGTTAGATTGGTATCCGGACATGACCCCCTGCAACTATTACTTATGGGGCACATTAACAGATAAAACATTCAGAGATGTATCGGACAAAATGGCGGACATTTTGAGCACCTTTTATAGTCTTGTTTTTAGTTTTTTTTTTAAATTAGTTTTTTTGAGATTAAGTTGTTTCAAATGGAGTAAGGTAGGGGTACTTTTTTTATTAGTTATTATTTTGGGATTAATTAGAGTCAATAATTTTTTCATCTCTATTTAGTTGTGTTATTAATTAGAATATAAAGTTTAATAGTCGAATAATAAAAATATTTAAAAATATAAGAAAATATAAATATAAACTTTAAATTGAAATTGGCAGAAGCCTTGTTCAAAATGAAAAATGTAGTAGGCCATGACATATTTGACATGATCTTATAAATTCATGTCTTTATCCTTATCCAAAATTTCACATATGATACATCATTTTGATTAGAATTTAATTCGGAACACAAAAATAAAATAAAAAAACATGGTATTCCATAAGAAAAAAGGTAACTTTGCGTTATATCCTGAAAAGTAAAAGTGGCGGATAAAATCCAGTTTGAGACCTGGATTCTGCTTTAAAAGATCTACAAAAAAGCAATTTACACCAAAAAGAAATTTTCATAAATAAAAAAGTTAAAGGCCTTATCCCAAAATGTAGACTTTTCAAAAAAAACCCCCGTAGCTCAAAGATGGGTGGACATATCAAAATGCGGTTTTCACCAAAAATCTTGTCTTGAAATTTAAGCCTCGCAAAGTGCCCAATTTGAATCACCCTGTACATGTTTAAGCAAAATGGTATTTTTTTTTGATTTTCCAGAATTCATTTATAAAAAAAACTAATGGTCAAAAAAATTTTAAAGGACCCCGCCGCTTACTTGAAAAACGTAAAAAAATTTTTTTCAAAATGTAATTTTTCGTAAAATCGCTGATTAAAAAAGAAAAAACGGTGAAATATTTTGTATTTTTTGATATGTTATAGAAAAATCTTCAGAGAGAAAAAAAAAAGATAAGCTACATATGTATTAGCTCATCACACTTTGTGAAAAACGCCCGTGAACCTGGAAAATGCTCGGGTTATACGTGTATGCCATGCTAGAGACCAGAAGGCTCAGCTGATTTTGACAAAAGTGGTACCGCTGGAGCGCTCTGAGTCTCAGAGGTATTACATGCCATATATTGACAAAAACGATACCTCCCCTAGCCGTGTGGCTAGGGAGGTAAAAATAATAGAATGGCGGCTCGCATTTGCCATATTGATTTTCTTCTTGAACAATATATGGCATATAGTACCTCTGAGACTGAGCACTTCAGCGGTACCACTTTTGTTAAAATCGGCTGAGCCTTCAGGTCTCTAGCATGGCATACACATAGAGATAGTAGTATTTTTTCCTCTGAAGATTTTTCTATAACATATCAAAAAATAAAAAATATTTCACCGTTTATTCTTTTTTAATCAGCGATTTGAGAAAAATTGCATTTTGAAAAAAGTTTTTTTACGTTTTTCAAGTTTGTGCCGCCACTGAGAGTGACGTACATGAAATATTGTCAATTTTTTTTAACTGCATTTAATAACCTGGTTTTCTACCTAAACACTGCTGTACTGAAAGTAGCAAGTTAGCTACTCGAATATAACAAAATAGGAAAAAAACTGATTTTAGTGAAAAATCCCTAAAATCTGAAACTTCCTGCTTTCAACACCTATATCTCTGAAACCATGGGTCGGATAAAAAAGAGGTCCATTTAATCGTTGATTAGGGAGAACAGATCTACAACATATCAAATGCCCAGCCCTTTCCAACCGAAAACCAGTGGCAATGCTAAGTGAGCGGGGTCCTTTGGGACTTTATGGGTAGAATAAATGTACCAAAAATTATCGAGATCGAGATGGTCTGACAAACCTCTGGTTGCCCTTAGGCAATAGTTTCGTCAGGTAAAAAAAAATCACTTTATGGGCGGATCAAGATCAAGATCGCTTTTAGAAAAATTCACATTTTTTGAAGACCATATGCCTCGTGAGGTATCAAATCAATGGTAAATCTCTTTAGATATTTAATATCATAATTTTACTTGTTTACGATTTTAATTTTATATATTTTATATCAATACTAGTTAATTCCTCTTTCAGGGTATTTATTCTTGATTTGATAGAAAATTCGATGCCACATTTCACGATATGCTAAAAGTCAAGCACGTCTCCTTCTTGCAATTGGTGCTTAAATCTCGTACCTAATTTTTAACCTCATTTTTTTGTTTTTCGATTCGATCCAAAACCCGACTCGACCTCACCAAATCCATCCAAACCCAGTACACCAATAGCGAGAAGGTGCCGTGCCTGAAGTCAGAATTCCACCAATCACAAAGCTCAGGTGGTCACGTGTTCCGCAAAAGTCTGCAGTCTTACTCAATCGGGTTCATTCCACTGCTTTGTACTAGTTAAGAGATTTTTTCAATCAAAATGTAATAAGTCGGGCATCGGTAGGTCGTCGTCCTTTCTATGAAATCAAGAATAAAGGTCCAAAAGTCACGTGCTCCTAGAAAGATGCATTGCCTAAATCGACAATAACATTGAAAAGACCTGCACAAATATTTATAAAATAAATTGACTTACATTTTGAGTACTGCAGGCCTCTTAGGTTTGGTAACGATATCGGAAATGTCAACTGCTTGATCCGATGCGGACATTGTTTCCATTTTCTCCTTCAGCTGGGCCATTTCGATGTTCCTAAATTCGTCGGCAACTTCGGTGCAAGGTTTGCTCCCTTTCATGAGACCACACGGACAACTTATTGGCACCATTTGCCTAAAATTTCAGACCTATATTACACCAAGCATACTTGTACACTTAAATCTACACCTATAGACAAAGCATACAAAGTGATTTAAAATCATTTTTAGCCCAATGTGTGAGAAAAAGAGAAAAGTCGTGCGTTCTAAATAAATGGCAACGCGCGCAGTGACTTTCACTGCCGTATATCTATATACAAGGTGGTCCAATAAGACTGGCCCCCAGATTAAAAGTCTGGTCATACTAATTCTTGAGAGTTTCGAACTTCCATTGTCTTTTTTCAATTTTCACAACGTTTCAAATGCTTATATATCTGCAATCGTCATCAGGTGAATACTAACAAAAACTAAGAATACCTAATTTTATATACTAGCATGTGTTCAGTAAACCATGAAGTTTACACTTGGTTGGTTCCGCTGGTTCGCAGTTGAAATCCGTTACCTCTGAAAAATATGGGTATCCAAATATCCGATCTTTGCCTCTTTCCATGCCATATGATGTTGATTTTTCTAGCGATGTTGAGCTATTTTCGATCCAGTTGTGTCCCCTTATCGAATTTGTGTTCTGTAACTTCTATGGGTCGGCTGGTTTCTCTCATGTAGATATTCCCACACTCGCATGGTACCTGGTAGAAGCAGTTCTTGGTATTGTGGCGTTGTGGTTTAGTTTTTATTAATTGACTTCTTATTGTTGTGGTCGTTTTGAAGACAATCCGAATCTTTTCTGAGATTCCTTACAGAACACAAACGCAAAACTCGACAACTCGAAATGGCTCAACATTACTGCTCACAAGAAGGAAAATCTATTCAAGCGGAAGTTCAAAGAAACATCATTGATACAGAAAAACCAGAATGTATTTTTCTCAACAAAGCGTCACCATCAAGGATAATTTTTCGGAGATAATAGATTTCAACTGCGAAACAGCGGAATCAACCAAGCGTAAACTTCATGGTTCACTGAACTGAAGGTAGTTCTGGTTTTTGCTAGTATTCACCTGATGACGATTTGCAGATACATAAGCATTCGAAACGTTGTAAAAACATTAAAAACTAAAGACAATGAAAGTTCGAAACTCTAGGTTACTGTCAAGTTCAACATTCGTCCAAAAGACGATCACGAAAACAATTGCTAGCCTTGGCAAGTGAGCCAACTATCAAAACCAAACGATACCGTAATTTCAACAGGTCTATAACAAATTAAAAAAATATATATATATCAAATTTTTCGTTGCACATTTTTATCACAAAAAGTCGAAAAACCACCTATTCCAATGACCTGGACTTTGACTTTCGTTAATAACTACATTAAATTAATCCCGTAGATTCGAAAAGTTTATTATTTTGAAAATTTAGTTATATATAATAAAGAGAGAGACGTATTTTTCAGATAAGGCCCTGTTATTTTAATTTCCAACGCCATTTGGTTACCAAACAAAATAATCTAGACTTTGACGTTTCAAATGCCAAAAAGTAACGGCGTCGGGGGAAAATATGATGACCGGACTTTATCTGAGAAACTATAAGTCCTACAAACTTGGGAAATAATCCTTAATTCATTCCCAAAGCCTAGTTTACTTATTTTATTTATTTGAAATACATACACTACAGAAAACAAAGTTTCCTAAATGGTACGACAAGCCTTAAACATAAGTATAACTAAAACTATGTACATAACTTGTCAACAACAACAGTTCAGTTGAAATCATGAAACAATTGATTTGAGTTTTAATTGTGTTACAAAACATAGATCAATTTCTGAAAAATAATTTTATTGTTAAAATTCCTAACAAGCCTATCAACTAGAGAATTTTCACCGTAATTTTTTCTATGAGTTCTTTCAGAAAATAATTGTCGATTACGAGCATTCCTAGATGGAATATGAAATTGAATGGCAGCTAATAGATCTTTATAATCAATAAGATTATTAACTAATTTATGAATAAAAAATAAAAGGAGTCTTCTCCTAACCTCTAAAGTCTTCATGCCACATAAGAGAAGTCTGGTATCATATGTTATATCTTTGTACGGAAAGTGATGTTTGTACAACAAGTATTTTACGAACTTATTTTGTACACGTTCTAGACGTTGAATATGACAGTTGTGATATGGAAACCAAACAACAGCTGCATACTCCAAAATGCTACGAACTAAACAATTATACAGAGATTCTCTGGCTTTAGTATCATTCATAAATCTTGTGTTTCTCTTTATAAAACCTAATAATCTCAAAGCCTTAAGAGTAATATTATTAATATGAGTATCAAAAGACAAATTTGTTTTAAATGTAACACCAAGATCCTTAATCTTGTCTACAATCTCAAGAGGCTCATTATTAATGAAGTAAAGAGGTCTAATCGGATTCAAACTTTTCGTAAGGGGAATCACTTTGCACTTTTTCATATTGAGCGAAAGCAGACTTTTATCACACCACTTTGTTAAATTGTCAAGATCCTGTTATTCGAGTGGTCATCAATCACAGTAAAATTTCAAATCATCAGCGTACAACACTCTCCAATATCAATCGAAAATAGCGAAAACAGAATTGGACCAATGTGTGACCCTTGAGGCACACCAGATGACACCTCAACTTGTTTTACACAACAATAGCCCGTGACAGACACAGTCGAACGCCTTAGACAGGTCCGTATACACAACGTCAACTTGATGACCAGCTTCCAGAGTCCACAATATACTCGCTGAAAACACTGAGATTTGTCACTGTAGAACGAGCTTGCTGTTTCACGATTTGGAATAGCTTCAAATAGTTTAGGTATAGCTGAAAGAATCGATATGCCACAATAGTTCATTATATCAGACTTATCGCCAGACTTATGGACTGGTATCAAGAAAGATTTTTTCCACAAAGAGGGAAAACTGCCCTTGTCAAAGCAAAGCTGGAAGAGGGCTGGAAGAGGCACAGTATTGACATCTCTTCAGTAAGATATTCGGAAAGCCATCAAGACCTGCCTTCTTGACGTCTAGTTGTTGGATGTATATTGATGGATATGGATGGATTGGATGATAATTCAAAATGAAATGTTTGACCAAAAGGGTGGTCTTTGAAGCCAGATTCCAAGTCTTGAGCGAAACAGTCAGCAATGATTTTAGGGTCCGAATGTGTATTGCAGTGATATGTCATATTTGCTGGGATACCTGATTCTTTGCGCAGAGAGTTAACGAAAGCCCAGAAATGTTTGATAGTATCAGGAATCGTTTACTCAACACTAGTAATGTACAAAAAAATAGCATATATCTGTATGTGCTTTTACTCCACGACGAAATCTAGAAAACTCTTCGTAGTGCTGGGTTGAACCAGAGCTCTTGTATTATTTTTATATTTGTTTTTCTCTGTTATTAATTTACGGAGACTGCTATCATACCATTTGGCGTACTTATCACCCTTTAGTTTCTAGAACTTCAACAATACAATCTAAATCCAGGTCTTTGTCAATGAAAGAAAAAATTACATAAAGCAGTTGTAATGTTGTAATGATGCAATAATTGAGTCCTCTATCAAGACATAATCCAAAATCCTAGGCATACTATTTTGTATGATTAATTTTCTGAAATTCTAAGTAAAATATGCTATCTAAGAAAGCTTCAGCAGCAGCCGGCTGAATGTTATTGGGAAGGTTCATATTCTTCATATTCCCAAGCAACTAGTGGGAAGTTGAAGCCACCAATCAGCATAAACTGAGCTCTGAGATTCTCATTTTTCAACCTTTCACAAATATACACAAAATCCAGGTAACAGTCGATGTGTGTACCAGTGCGTCTATTCTTGAATCGAGAGAAAATTTGCTCCCAGGAAGTCAAATTCTCTCGCTACTATGCATCTCATTGGTCCAAGTCTTCGGTTTAAATCGATTTCTCTCACTTTTATTGATATTTGATTGAAAGAAAATTCTATTGGTCTTCACGAAGAGAATTACTTTCGATCAATATCGGGCAAAAGTGAGAGAAACCGATTTAAACCGAAGATTTGTACCAATGAGATGCATAGTAGCGAGAGAATTTGACAGGTGGAAAATATGCCTCACCGACGATGTATTCAGCAGTTACCAGCCAGTTTCTGATCCAGAAAGTTTCATAGTGAGGGGAATGAATGCTGCGTTGGGATAAGTGTAGCTCTGAAATCTACCCTGAGAGATATCAGAACGCCCGCCACCTCCATAGGAGCAATTTAGCAGTTCATATACACGATCATCACGAAACACTTGATAGCCGTCGTTGAAACATTCATTAACGTTGAAGCCGGAATTCAGTCAAGTCTCGGTAATGAAAATTATATCGAAATTACATGCAACAATGCCATTTTTGAAAGTCTGTATGACCTCTGGCATTCTGTTAAAACACAGCATAGTGAACTACCCTATTTTGACCGGAATTTTCCGCCTGGGAAAAGACTTATCAGAACGGGCAACGAATTTACGAACCCAAACATTATTGGGCTCTGAATGAGATTCTGGAAAATCATTTCTGGAGTACCAATTTTGAAAGAGTAATGCTTATTAAAAGTTAATGGGATGATTTTCAAATCATAACCTGAACCTCTTCGGGTGTGATCCCGGGAGCTAAGTTATTGATATGAACCCAGAGTCTTACTTGAGCAGCTTGCAAAGTCACGATACCATCATTCGGGACCAGGTTGACAGACTGTTTATGAGGAGTGACTGTCGCATTCAGCTGAATTGAGGGGAGTATTTGGGCACTGCAGTAGAGCTGAATTAGCTGTTTTCCGTAGAGAGACTGTATTGCTGCTCATTGGAGGTAGCGCAGGAGGAGGTGCCTGAATTGCTACAGGATTACAAAGCCTTATAGCCTCCTCACTAGAGTCACATATGTTATCGGCAAAAGAAGAAATCTTATCACTCAATTTGACTTCAATTTTCTCCAGAGCCGAACTTACTATCCCAGAAGTTATGTTATTTTGATCCATCATGACTGATAAGCATTTGTCAAATTTCGTAGTAATTGATGTGGAAATAGTAATATTTGTGATGTCTTTAGTTGAAGACTGGTATTTCTGGTTTTGAGACTTGATTCCTGATAAAAATGTTGTCATATTAGAGGTGAAATTTTCAGAAACCACCTTTTCCACTGAGTGTACATTTTTTTCTGATCACTCGACTCTTGCCTCAAGATTAGGTGTGATCTTAATAATTGTTGACTGTAAGTATAAGGGCTACAAAACTTTTCCCAGATAAATCCGGCGGCCATTCTTATTGAACCATCCTTTATATGTGAACACGACGCTATACAGACCTTAATCAAAGATATGGAGATTTAAATTTGGTATATATTTTGCTTCGTCTCTTTTTTTTTAAGTCTATGGGGTATTACCCGAGTATAACACTGTTTATACATATACCAGGGTAATACCGTCTTTTTTTGTTTTTTATCCAGAAATCATAAATTCACAAAAATATGTGTTTGGCAGTTTATCATTAAGTTAAGAAGCTAATCTGCTTCCACATGAGGGCTTTTTTATGTTTAAACTGCCTTGCTTAAATTTTTCTTTTGATAAGGTCTAAAAAATATGCCACTGAGATCCAAAAATGCTTAATTTCAGATCGAATTTTTTGTCCAATTTAAAAAAGATGGGCATAGCTTGAGTTGATTCTGAAGCCCTCACTTTTAAGTTGGGTTCCATTTACAGAGCTTTCAGCAAGGATGGCCGCACAATGTTCTAGGCATTGCGCAAGGCAGCGGACACTCCCCTTCGTGGCAAGGCTTGGTGCACTTATATCTGCCACAAGGCATTGCCATGCCGGAGCTGGATATGATTCTAGACCCATAATATTGTCTACCATTTGTGTTATACTCACTTGCAATTGCTATCTGGACAAGGCGCGTCGTGACAGGGCTTTCCGCACGGATGGCCACACAAAATTCTAGGCACTGTGCAAGGCTGAGCGCAAGGCAGCGCACACTCCCCCTCATGGCAAGGCTTGGCGCACTTGTGTCTGCCGCAGGGCATCGCCCTGCCGCAAGGCAAGCCGCAACTGAAGTTTTCTTGGTGGCAGGGAATGGCCGCGCGCTGTTCGTGATGACCTAGGAAAGACAAATTAAAAATAAAGTCGAAAGCTTCAGTACTTTTTATTTTTAACTTTACAGCAGGGTACTTTACACAAGGTGCTGCAAATTTAAGAGATTTTTAATGTTGTTGGGTTCGATTTTTTTAAAATATTTAATGGGAAAAACGCCATATTGATACGCCAATTCGTTTTCGACTGACCTTTTTAAAAATGAACTTTTTTTTAAATTTGGTGTAACTATTTCAATGATATTTGGTAGACTTAATTTTATTTTAATTTTTTTTTAAATCAGAGGTCCCCGTTTTATTAATTTCTGAAAATCGAAAATTGACCAATATGGGTTTTGCAGGTACTTAGAAAAGGAGAATAGCTTGTTTTAAATGTCTTTTAGAGACCTTTTAGATAATGTGTCAAAAAAAAAAATTGAAATATTTAAGATGGAGATCTCGCTAAACTATCTACAAAAAATGGAGATAATATGATGGGCTCATAGTAAAACAAAATAAAAAAATTAGATGATGTGATATACAATAAAATTGGCTAGACCCTCAAAACAAGCTATTAATTGCTTTTATTCTATATGTAGCTCTCAAGATAGGTATTACGATTTCAAAAATGGTCAAAACAAAAAATCACTCTTGTTTTTGGTTAATTTGATATGGATTGACCCTTTATGAGGGAACCAATCTCAGCTCATCGAAACAATATCAATAATAGTAACTGCTTTCGTCTATAAAAAGTATTTTCCACGTTTTTCATTTTCATAAACAAAAAAGTTGCAGCTACTTTACAAATACGCCATTTTTTTAAAAACACACGTATCTCGAGAAGACTTGACCCATCAAGATACGGTTTTTATGGGTTTATTTAGTATTTCTCAAAAATCAAACCCAAGATATTTGCTAGAAATATCCAACGCCCTTAAAAGTCGTCGTATTGAAACCACCCTGTACATATTATTGTAGCCAGTATTATACAACTACATATTTACCTGTTGATTGCCCAAAGCACAGACATCAAAAGCTAAATTAGCACGAAAACACTGACAACAACCACATAAGCAAATCAAAATTAGTTAAAAGTGATTAATTATAATTTATAGCGACATAAAGGACTAAAGAACCGTAATAAAAAAGCACAACAATATGAAACATATAAAAAACGAACAAACAACCAAAGATCGCAACTCAAAATACAATTTTAGATACAAAAAGCAACATCGTTACTAATCTAGTAGTGCACGAGGTTAAAATAACACATGCCCTTTAAATTCGTGATGTTAAAAAAAAAAAAGTTTTTATACTGAGACTTTCCATCCAACAAGGATCAATGCCCAATGCACTCACAAGCTATAGCGATGTTAATTAAAAATTGTAAATTCACACAAATAGGTAATGTTACAGTTTAATGTTAGTGGTAGCTAATTTTGTTGTAGGTTTGTATATTTACAAAGAATCGTCCTAATCTATGCTACGAATATTGAAGTTTAAGTAAGTTCATGCACTGCGTAAAAATATCGTTTTGTTATTGCATATATCCGGTAAACATAAATACTGATGATGTGAAAAAGTAGCAAATTAGGTTACTTTATCAAAATATCAAGGTATTCACAGAATTTTTCTGGTTAAAATTTCCCTATTACTTTAAAAAAAATCAGCCTACTACAACTGATCAAACCTCTCGTTCAACATTTTTTCTTCCTTTTTTGAAGGTTACACTCTCTGTATTCAAACAGCGCAGGTAAAAATGTTGAGGACATTATTCTAAAAATTATGCAGAAAATTCTTCGAAAATGATTTTTTCACGATTTTTGTAAAATATATTTTGGATTGCTATCTAGGTCACAATTCTTCAGGAACGACAGAAAATACTACTTATTAATTAATACTTAATACTTATCCCAAGGTTGTAAGAGACACTGCGTAATTTTTTTAATAACATTTTGTAAATTTCTAATATTTTAAAGATATTCTGCAAGACTAGTGTTACGGCGGAGCTAAATTGCTACTACGCATACCAATAAACGTCAAAAAGTGTCGAAAATTCTCAACATGTAAAAGGAAAGACAGAATTTGTGTGACTTTTCTGAACAGTGACAGCGAAATATTACATGGATATCTATGGTTTTGTATGTTAAAACTTTTGAAGGTTTGTTTACACACAACAATAAGCTTCATAACATACGTTTTTAAATAAAAAAAGGGTTTTTCATAAAAACTGACTACAAAAATTTAAGTTGACATATTTTTTATTTACTGGAATAGTATTAAGAAACTAAATTTTAAGGAATATGAGCAAATAAGTCCTGGCAAAAAAGCAGTTAGTGTAAACTTATGTTTAAAAATCGCCAGATTTTTTGTAAGGACGGTTCTTAAAGAATCGCGACCCTAGTGTCAATTAAAGATTGATTGCCAATCATGTGATAAATGTTTGATAAACGCGCCGCAGCTCGCAGGCAAATTTTTTTTTAGAAAATTTGACTTAAAAATTAATTTTCTATACATTTTGAACGGTGTTAAGAAAGGTTGCTAAAATGAAACAAAAAAAAATTGAATTTTGTTCTTTTTCACGTTTTGATGAAATAGCAGAAAAAAGTCTGTTGGGTTAGCTGCAAAAGGCATTTTTAATATCCTGAAAGAGCATATGAATAACAATTTTGATACCCTTATCGGGAAATTTCCATGACTTTCCAGAGTTTTGAGTAAGTACCATGACTTTACATGACCACTTTTTTTTCCCTGACTATCCATAACTTTCCAGGTTTTTCCAGAATGTGGACACCCTGAATATACAAAACTCCAGGTATTTTTCAGGTTTTCAGGTCAATTTTGACGACTTTATCCGATAACACAATAATAAGCATTATTAGTCTACTTTTAGTTATTGGGTCTATGGTCGTATTGTGCAGCAAAAACTGAAGGAATTGTGTGGTGACAAAAAAACACACAAAAAACGTTACAAACCGTTCAAAAACATGCGCATGTAGACCAAAGGAAACTGGCACAATTGTTGACTTACCGTAGCACCATCTTTTGGTCAAAACAAAACAAGGCGGGCAGGGTCCGCTATGGCATTCATGATTTGGCGGATGTCCACACGGTCTCGTTCTCGAACATAGTTCCTTACATGTTGGCGGTTTTGTTCCACAAGGCACCTAAATTAAACACACATCTTAAATTAAGTTTTAAAGAAAATCTTTCACTTTCTTCTTTAAACTAAAACTAACTTTAAAATAAAACCTAATCACTCGTTTTCTTTTAGAACGATTTGTTCTGACTGAAAGTTGTTTAAAGAACCCCGCCAATTTCTTATGTAGCGTGAGCACCCGTTAAATATTTTTCCAAAAATTAATATGTTATAGGGGAGGGTCAGAAAAATATTTTTTATCATTGCCACCTCTCACCAATAAGGTAGAGGGTGAGCCAGAAAATAAGGTTAAAGTTCAATAATTGACTATTTTTTACCTCACTAAATCCTTGTTTTTTCGGAAACTATGAAAAGAAGAAAGTTAGCCCGTATTTATACAGGGAGGCTAAAAAAATTTCATAAATGGTTAAAAAATAATTATTTTGCAAAATATTTTCACGTGTATCAGTGGCGTACCAAAAAGATTTTTCTTGGTGGGGGGGAGGGGGGTTCTACCGATAACGAAAATATGAACTTTTCTTTTACCTACTGGGATTATAAGTAGGTAATTATAGATACAAACTTTAGTAAATATGATATGGTGAGATAGTGTTAACGCGATTTACTCTAAGCCATAGTACTTAAGGGGGTTAAGGCATACACTTCCCGACACATAAAACGCATACAGCAGAAGTTGCTTGCTTATTGTTACCGACTTTGTAGGTTAACGCTTTCAGACAACATAAACAAATTTTGTTAAGGAGACTGAAAGCAATTTTACCGATATTTACTGGTTCTATAGTTTTAAGGTTGCTGTTACGAAATATCAAAAAAAGATAAAACACTTTTAAAACCAAAATTTTTTAATTATAAATAAAGCAATTCAATCAAATTTTGGCAGAACTAGAAGAAGGTTCGCCCCTTCGTCAAATAGCCGGTCAAAATGGATCAAACAATTTCACTATAGTGAGACTAAAAGGAAAACACAATGAAGAAAGAACTGGAAGGATTTGGGCTAAGAAAGGTCAAAAAAACAAAAATCAAAAATATTAACTTCATTGCACCATTTGCTTGAATAATTTTTTCTAAAGGCCTTGGCATGGAGTCTGCTGCTAACTTTTCAAATAAATTTGGATTTTCTTCGACGATCTTAATATTAAATTTTGATTAAACATTTTTTCATCGGTAAAAACTACCTGTCGCTAAAATTCGTTTTTCTGTCTCAATTAAATTCAATTCAATTCGTTTATTGGTTTATAAAGAAATACATCCTTATAACCTTCACGTTCTGCCAAAGACAAATTTTCTTAGGTCTAATGAAAAAAAAAGACAAAAATATGATTTCAAACAAGAAAAACAATATATATATATATAAAAAAAAATAACTAATCATTCCTTAGAAATGCCCCAAGTTTTACAACGTTTGTTACCCAATGAAAAATATTCCTGACATTAGCAGGTGTAAGATTATCTAAACTTAAAACTAAATTATTTGGGTCTTGCCAATTTATTGGCCTAATGTGCCTGTATAACGGACAAACAAAAATAATGTTATGCAGTGATTCCGGTTCCTGCATATGGCAAACATAGCAGAGTTCATTTTGGTGGATTTTGTATCATATACCATTAAAAACAATTTTACAATTATACGAAGAACTTAATCTAATTTGTGCAACTACCCTAATCACATTAAAAGCAGTTAAAATTCAAGTATTTTGGAGTTATGCAATTGTTGGTAAAGTTATTGTAAAAAAGAGTATAGTTTCTAAGTCAAATTGTAAGCAAGTTTTTCTGTCTCGAAAAAGTAATCTGGCTTGCTTTTTTTCTTTACTTAGCCATATCTTTTTAGCTGCAACACGACATCTCAGCCTCGACTTCTTTATTCGTCTTAGTGCAGTTCTTACCGTAGCAGGAAAATGACCTGTTAATTTTGCTTCTCTGGAAATGCTGACTTTGGTCAAGCCAGTTCCTTCCTTTCCTCGTACAGATCCTTATCTTTTTAGTCTGGTCCATAATGATCGGCAACCCGACGAACAGACCAACCTACATCTAATTTTGATAAAATTTAGTTATCGAATTCCGATAGCTGTCATGACATTTTTGAGTTGGACAAGACTGTGACAACAAAACATGACAATGAGTGAACCCTGACATTTTGTGACAGAACAGGTTGCTAAATCGCAAAGACATATTGCATATAAAACCGTCATATGTTTGTATTTATAACTACCTACTTATTACCCCAGTAGGCAAAAGAAAAGTTATTATTTTCGTATAAGCCGGTAGAACTCCCACTCCAAGAAAAGTATTTTTGGTACGCCACTGCTTACATAGACAAGAAATTGACAACCATTTATTGTTTTATTGCTTTAAAGACCATCCCAAATACTATGCAAATATAACGATTTTTGACCAATTTTGAACAATTTTTTTAGCCACCATGTATAAATACGGGCTAAGGTGTAAATACAAAAAATATTACTTGTGCTTTACCAAACAACATACTTAAAACTCACTTTTCTCCATTTCATAGTTTTTGAACTTTAGCTTATTTTCTGGCTTACCCTGTAACCATTGGGAGGGATAGCAATGATAAAAAATATTTGTCCGACCGGTCCGACCCTTCCGTATATCATATTAAAATTTCAAAAAAATTAACGGGTGCCCACGCTACATAAGAAATTGGCGGGGTTCTTTGATTGTTTAGTGACACACAAGATTGCAATTGCATTGACAACACTACAGGGTTCCCACCAAATTCTAATTTCCAAATTCCCTGACTTTTCCAGGTTTTCCCTGACCATTTTTTAAAAAATTCCAGGTATTTTTTGGATATAAATTGCTTGTCTGTCGATACCAAGTAAATGTAGACTTTTACCATGGCAATTTTTGAAAGCTCAAATGTAGCAGGTATTTATATTATCGAGATAAAAAGGTAAAAAGCAGATAAATAAGACACGACTTTTGCGAGCTACTCAACGAAGAGCTAAATACCAATACTACTCTCATAAGCATACATACCAGATTTTCACCGTTAGACAAATAATGGAAAAATGCTGGGAATTTGACAGATAACTTCACCAGAAGTTTATTGATTTCAAAAATTATTTTAAAAACTAATATCCCTGGTAAAAATGTGTACGGAGGATACAAGGTGCAAGATAAGGTTGGAACAGAACTACTCTGATTTCTTTGGTATCAACAATGGGCTTAAGCAGAGTCGTGCCTCTTTTTCAACTCTTCAACATAGCATTAGAATATGCAATTAGGAAAACCGAGATTGAGACACCAACGGCTATATTCCACAAGGAAGGACCCAACCTACTACTGGCCTTCGCAGATGATGTGGACATAATTGGCAACAGCAGGATTAACCTTAAAGACTCCTTGCACCGCAATATTTCTGCATCCATAACTGATTGCTTAATAAAAAAAGATTACAAAAAAGGAGGAGAGGAGTGGCAGTTGAAGCAGTTGCTGTGTAGGTTCCTTCACTTCCAGTAGTTGGTGTAGATGTAGGTCCATTGTCATTTTGGGCCAAGACTGATAGTGGATCAGTTTTCTTGATTAATTAAAAAAGGTAATTTCCTTGAATCTTTTTCAGCCTCCATGTACTTTACATGACCACTGCTCCTAAAATGGCTTCAAGATGGCCTGACGCCCCATATTACTCACAGTCTGTAGATACTGCCACTCTGGTGGACTTATGGAAGGACTTATCCAGTCTAAATTAGAAACTGTTTTTTTCTACATTTTGGATTCTTGGTCTAAAAAAATTGAAAATTCTCGAAATCTCGCATCGCAGTTGCACATGATGCATGATGTGTTTAAAATTAACTCTGTGTTTCGGACTTCCATTGACTATATTTTATTTATACACATGTATAAATAAAATATAGACAATGGAAGTCCGAAACACAGATATTGTTGGATTAGAAAAAACGCGCTAGACTACACTTGAAACTTGTAACAGAAGATAGCGCAATATGTGCTTAGAACAAGAGAAATAATACCGTGATATTAGCGACATAAAGCAATTTTTAACTCATCGCCGTATACGTATCCGCATCTAGAGAGAACCAAGCACATTAATTGGTCAGAAACTTGTACCACGTTCGAAAAGAGCAGATATATGCTAATCTAAGGTGTTCTTGAACGCGATAGGTGTTGAGATGCGTTAGGTATCACGTATCGTATTTCAGCACCTATTGCGTTCAGGAACACCTTAAATTAGCATATATCTGCTCTTTTCGAACGTGCTACAAGTTTCTGACCAATCAATGTGCTTGGTTTTCGCTAGATGCTCATACGTATACCGCGATGAGTTAAAAATAGCTTTGTCTCTATTTATTATTTCGAAACGAAAACCAAATATGTTCAATAAACACAATCTGCCACCGTGAGTAATGATGCGGTTCTTGTCCTACGCGTTTTAAAAATATTTCCCCTCTCTTGATTGAGCGCGAAACAGATGTTGAGGTAAGCAAAGAAGAACTGACATGATATTTTTTACAAAGTTGGTCTAAAAAATAGGTTGAAAAAGAGAAATTCCAGGTTTTGTGTGCCAATTCCCTGACTTTTGAGAATTTTTTGATCATTTCCTGACTTTTCCAGGTAGCTCTTAAAATTCCCTGACTTTTCCAGATTTTCCAGGTTTTCCAGGTCAGTGGGAACCCTGCACTAGGGAACAAACTCCAACGTTTCCTGAAAAAAAAAACAATTTTTAAGTAACGAAAAAATACCCATTCAAGATTTAATGTAACAAAAGCAATTCAATAGCACACTTTTATTATTGAATTTAGAGATTAGACACTCAATTTGCGCTTCTTAGTTTGCCTTTTGAAAGTATCCTCTGGGGCATCCCTCATAATAGTCCGGTATAGTCGGCTAACATCTTACAGGTCCATTTTCCCTGATACCCTCTTTCCATGTTTAAAATATCTTGGTGGAACCTCTCACCGTGCACGTCACTTACAGCACCACAATTCTCCGGAAAGTAATCCAGATGAGAATCCAAGAAATTATGTTTTAACGACACGTTACAAGCTACGTTTTAGTAACACAAAACAAGTTGGATAACCAGGTCTTTATAGTTTTCTGCTCTAGTGTTTCCCAAAAAAATTGTTTCACCTACTTTAAATGCATTCCAAGAGTCTTTTTCCTTGCCTTTAAGTATCAAATTTGCGCATCTCCAAAAAGTTTCTTAATCTGGGGACCCACAAATATTTCTTCTTTAAATTAGCGTCACTGATTCAGGGAACTTTTCTTTTAAATAACTAAAACCATGGATCTCTTTGTCCATGACCTTCACAAAATTTTTCCTAATTTTACATGAAGTGGCGGTAGTAAAATCTGAACAATACCCTATTAAGTAAACACATAATAAAATATTATTACCTAAAGTCAAACACACTCACAAAATTCACTCTCTCAGACTAATTTCTAACAATATTATATAAAAATGTAACTAACAATTTAGAATTTATTTTATAACTATTAGTTTTAAACACCTTATAATAATAAATCCAGGTATTTTCTATTTAATGGTCGAATTTTTCCATGCATTATATGAAGGTCAGATAGGTCATTATCACAATTAGAGATTTGACTATTTTCGTCCAGGAAGCATTTTTGCTGGGCCCCAGTGCAATTCTGAGTTAACCTCGCAAAAGAACCACAGAAAAGGAAACTGTCTACCTCTATTAACAGTGGTGGTTTTGGTATTCTAATTGCGTGAATAAATCCATGAAGAAATTCGCGAATTTATTTGATGTCAAATTCTGTATAACACTGCTGAAATCAAACTTTATTTGAAGTCAAATTCTGTATTACACTGCTAAAATCAAACTCAAACTTTTTCACCATGAAGAAGTCCACGGATTAATTGTCACTGTAATACAGGCATAATTTTGACCAAGTTTGAAGTCAAATTTTCAGATTACCAAATATGTGCCAAACCGTTTCGTTTCCTGTAGTTGTTTTGTGAGGTTAACTCTAAAGGTTGGGTTGTTTTTTTTCGATTTAAACGGAGCTCATGAAAGTGTATTAATTGTTAGTGTAAAAACATACTTATTGGTAACAGTAACTTAATATACAAAAAATATATTTTTAGGAGGGTTAGGTTATCTTTTTTAAGGGAGCGCTGGTTATTCTATTTTTTTGTTAAATTCAAATATTTGCAAAAAATATATTCTTTACGGTTTAAACATAGTTTTGAAAATAGAAACAATTACTACAGTTAGTACCTTTATCTAAATGAACATTTAATCAAAATTAAATTCCTGCAGCAGAGTTACAAATTCCCTAGGATTGCAATGTCATTTTTGCGTGTTTGCTTTTCATGTTTCGCATTTTTGATACTGTAACTTCATTTTATTTTTAAAAAGCGAAAAATATAATTATTATAAGTAATTAACAGTCATACTTACTGGTGGATAAAGGACACTAGCTCCACATTCGCAGTGTAATTCCTCGAAACTGCTTTCCAAACATGGCGGACAACGCCCGGAATGACAGGTGCGGTCGCATCTGTGCAGCCCGCACGACAAGAAATGGTTGCATGGCAGAGGACAGAAGTGTTCGATTTCAATGCAGCAACGTTGGTTGCACTTGTGTTTGCCGCAAAGCCGTTTCTAAAAGTGCAAACAAGTAGTTGGTTTTGTTGTTGGTATAACGGGTGATTGAACAGTTTTGGGAAAAAAATTATTAACATAAACTGTGTATTAAGTCAATTTTCCTCAACATGGCGCAGTTTTGTCCTAACGCGCATTATTAGCTTTTGGCACTCTTCGACGCCAAACAACAAGTGTGGAACTCTCGCTCATTTTGCCTTTATGATAATTTTACTAGCCTAGCCCAAATTAACCCGCTTTGAATCACCCGTTACAGTAAACTTTTTGATTTTGGAAGATATTAACAGAACAGATCTTGATAGTGTTAGTATGAACAAAAATAAGTAAATACTTGTACTAGGAGAAATGCACCTGTTTTGATACGAATAACACTAATACTAAATAATACCGGACTTTAAGAGCCAGGACCCCCAGGGCAAATCATATTCTGGAAATCCTGGCTAAACAAAAAGTTGAAATTTTGCACATACTAATTATGTGACTCCCAATTGCCCTACAGAACCCAATGTGCCAAATTTTAATTTTAGAATTTATTTTTTTTAAATAGTTTCTTTTTTTAAAAAAAGCTCTCTGTAACGCATTTGGAAGTGAAATTTTAGGCTTGTATGCCAAATCTCATTTCTCTAGTATTCTCATTTGGCTATGATTTCCATAAAGGAAAATTGCTATTTTGCTCAATATGGCAACCGCTGTTTAAGATATCTGAAACACTGAATTTTGATTTCATTTTATAGATATAAAACTTAAATTTTTAAGCGAATTTCTTATTTCAAATTCACTTGGTTTGTCTACACTTTTATTTCAAACATAAACAAAAACAAATTAAACCCAGATTATCAGTTTACTTAACATGATAGTGAGTGGAAACTTTGTGAATAAAGTATCCTTATTTGTGAAGGTGTCACCAATGTGGCAGACATTGTCAGTGCGACTTTGTCAGTGATGAATGAAATAACCTAAATGTTAATTTTTCAAACAAACGTTGCCATATTGTGGTTGTGCTATATAGTGGGGTTCCCTTCTCTTAAGGTCGTAGTTACAATCTGGGGAATCGTTTTTAGCAACACTGTACGGGAAATCAATTTAACTATGTCGACCTGATTGTTTTGCAAAATTTTACGTCATTGAATTTGTTTTCCATGGCAACGCGGAGACTTTATTTATGTTTATCCACAGTGGGACACCAGAGATTTTTTAGCACCGGGTCAAAAATTTTGGGTTAGGTTACTTATTTTGACTTTTCGCGTTCTGCGCCGCTAAAAAACCAAGTAAAATACTAAAATAAAAAAAAATCATTTATTGTAGAATTACCTGCTAAAAAAACGCTACCCAACTACGTATTAAAGTAACTAGGTGTAATTTTTAAGGTTGCATTTACAGGTGCATTTATAATTGAATTAAAAACACTCCCGCTAGCTGATACCAACAACAGGTTAACTTAAAAGCATGCAGATTTAAAAATCGGCTACTGGCGCTAGACGAAATAATCGTATTTTATTTTAAACAGGAGCGTGAACGACTAGCAAGAGTCTTTCCAACCTCTAAATGGAGCTTTTCTGACCTTTTTTGTTAGTACTCAAGTATCCGTGTGTTTTTGAAACTGAGTTTCTAAAATTTATCCTTTGCACTCCAAGATTTCACTGGTATAATTGTACATAACTATGCCGCAATAATTAAAATTTAAAAAAATGGTTGAATCAAAATAAAAACAAAATTATGTGGGGTTATGGGCGCCGAATGTTTCTATGCGAATTCCTAGTAATCCCAGCGAGCCAGTAAAGTTCTCTTGGTTCTTTGATAGACTCGGAGTAATGCCCGCGCCGCGCTAGGCCTTTTTCGACGGGCGACCGCACACGCGGAGTGTTTTCATATTTGTTTTTGAAAACACATTTTTGAAAGATAAACATAACCTCGAATGGTTTTCTGTCAGAAAACGTAAAAATACTCTTCTGTCCCACTGCGGCCCCATTTAAAGTTTCTTGACAAAACACCTGCAGTTACCATGGAATCGTATAAATTCTGCGGTCTATCGGCCAACACTTGAAATGCATGTGTCTCCCAAATTCAATGAAGTGTGATTGATTGATCGGTTTTCTTTTCCGGAGTGCACAGGCTTTTAGAAAAAAGGAAACTTAGTTTTTATTTTCGCTAAAGCAAGGAAATATAAAAAGGAAAAATGTAATCCAGAGGAAATTGTGAGTATTTCTCTATTTTTTTTTGTAAATCGGGTTTTTTCTAAACCGCAATTATTTTGAGGCTTTTGGGATAGATGACAGCACCAGAGCTTTTATTTTGAAGAAAAAATAATTGAGAATTTTGAAAAATCCTTCAGATATTTTTGTTAAGCATTTAAAAATGATCACCCCTGCCAAATTTCAGCTAATTCTGATGTTTAGTTTTCCCTGTGCACTCTGGCAAAAGATTAAAAAATTAAAGAACAAGGCGTTGCGAGTTGTACTTTTTTTTACTTAAAATCTGGGGAGAAACTATAGCCTTAAATGTGAACATTATCTTCTACTCCTTTTGAACATAAACCCTTTTTTCTTCAGATAAGACAAAATGTCAAATTAATAAGTCAGAACAAACGTTTCACTGTGGTTAAAAAATGGAATCTAGACGATAATAAATCACTTTTCAGGTTGAAAAATTTGACACTGGTATTTTATTAGCAACACGTTCAGTAGCATAAAAATATATTTTTAGAGACATACATAAAAGTTCAATTTTTTGTACTTCAGTGCTTTATAATTTTGTTCTCAATGAAGATTGGCAGTTTTTTTAAAATTTACTAACGTCTTTCGGCCAGGAGGCACCAGATTCTAAAGCTTAAACAATTATAGCAGCTCCATAGAAATGGGCCTAAAAATCTGAGCCTGGTGTGCTCGATTAGGAATAAAAACAGGCCTTTAAAATAGAAAACTACATTTTTTGGTAAGACCCTATCTTTTTAATTGTGAACTCCGTTTGGTTACCAAACAAAATATTCTAGATTTTAACATTTTAAATGCCAAAAAATGGCGAATAACGGATAAACTCTAGTTTTTGTTTTCCTCCAAGCTCTAAAAGCACCAAACTCACCTTATTGCACTTCTTCTCGCACCTGGCGTCGTCGGCCTTGGTTGTCAATTTTTGACATGCCATCTCTTTGTCCATGTGTCCGCAACGGCATCGGACCACGGTCGTCAGAGGGCATGCCGGACATTTGCCCTCGTGACATTTGTCTTGGCAGCTATGGGGTTTGCTTGGTTGGCCGCAAGGTAGGATTTTACCACAGATCTGCATTCAAAATTTAATCAATACACTTTTTACAATCTAACAACGTTTTTCAATTAATTTTTTTCAGAAATAAAGAAGAAAATCGACTGTAAAAATATTTATAAACTAAAATATATCTAAACATATTTCCTGTCATCGTCACAAGTAAAAAATTTTAAAGGAAAATAAAGAAAATAAAATAAAACAAAATATTAACTTAAAACTGTAGGTACTCAAAAAAACTAAAGAAAAATAAAATAATATCCGTTTTTTAAGATAGCACGCTTAGAAATTGTTCTAGAATATTTCAGGGTGGAATCCTAAGTTTTTCAAAAAAATGACAGGGTTGCCAGGCAATTTTTTGCAGTTTAAGCAGAAAATGCTGGGTTGGTGTGGGATCTGGTCTCAATTTTAGATTTGTTGCCAAAATCCTGTCATAAGTCTGCTTAAAATTAAACAAAAATTGTAACAATCAATGATTTTATAGTGCCGCAGACAAAAATTTTGGCAGTACGGTCGCAATTCTTCAAAAACGACAGAAAATCTCACACTCCCAATTCTGGAAATTGGCGATTTTTACTTATTGCCGCATTTAAAATAAAAACGCAGCGTCTTTAATATTTATCCTAACATTGTGAGTCATTTTTTAATAACATTCTGCAGGACTAATTTTACGGCGGAGCTAATTTGCTACTACGCGCACCAATAAACGTCCAAAAATTTTCGAAAATTCGAAAAGGAAAAACCGAATTTTTGTGACTTTTTTGAACAATGACAGCGACTCATTCCATGATTATCTATGATTTTTGTGTGTTAAATGTTTTAAAGGTTTGTTTACATACAAAAATAAGCCTAATAAAAAACATTTTTAAATAAATAAAGGGGTTTTTCACAAAAACTGCCTACAAAAATTAAAATTGACACATTTTTTATACACTGGAACAGTATTAAGAAAGTAGTTAACGTCCTATTAGTCAGATTGTGTAGAGATTATTGGGAATAAGGACACCTTGTTATTGTTGTATACGTTTAATTCATAAGCAACGTTTCGACAATAGTTTTTGTGTTCCTCAGGTTTCGAATTTGGTTGTTGGTTTGGAACACAAAAACTATTGTCGAAACGTTGCTTATGAATTAAACGTATACAACAATAACAAGGTGTCCTTATTCCCAATAATCTCTACACAAGTATTAAGAAACTAAATTTTAAGGAATATTATACCAAATAAGTCCTGACAAAAAAGCTGTACTGTAAACTTCGGTTTAAAAATCGTAAGATTTTTTGTAAGGGCGAGATTTTCTGACGAATTTTGAAGAATCGCGACCTACCTACCTATATGCAGGAAATTTTTCAAAAAAGCTTTTCGTAATTATTTAAAAAAATTTGGGTTTAGAGGCGATGAGTGGGATATAGTCTCAGTTCTATATGTGTGTTATACTAAAAAAGTTATTTTTTACACGTGTAGAATGCTGTTGATAAAAACTGTTAACTAAAAAAAGGCTAAATATCAAATCTGCGTTTTACGTATTATGTTCTATGTCTATTAAAGATAAGGGTTGCCATGGAAACCGAGATAAACAAATTATGTACGTTTTCCAAACAAATTCGCAGATTCAATATAGCTTTTCTGATTTTATTTATTTTTAGGGATTTTATTCGTTAAGCAAATATAAACTATAGTTAAACAAACGTAATTTTCAATATTATACAGAGAGTCCAAAAAACGACTTTAAATGCAAGTTTTTAAAATATTGGTCAATTTTTGTCATTTTTTTTAATGTGATAGAGAAGGTCCTAACACATGTTAAAAAATTACAAAAATGGGCCAATATTTTAAAAACTTTAATTCAAAATCGTTTTTTGGACACCCTGTATAATATTGAATATTATGTTGATTTATTGACAATTGCACCGTAATGTTAAACCTAGTTTAAATTTAACCGGTGTTCAAAATGAGCTTCCAGAAAGAACTTAAAATACCAAGGTCTCGCATTCTAAACACCAGTTAAATTTACGGTGCAATTGGCAATTAAATATAGTTTATATTGCCTTAACGAATAACCTCCCTAAAAATAAATAAAATCAGAAAAGCTATCTTGAATCTGCGAATTTTTTTGGAAAACGTACATAATTTGGTGTAACCATCCTGTTTATCTCGGTTTTCATGGCAACTCTTATCTTTAATAAACATAAGACATATTACTTACATAAAACGCAGAAAGAAATTATCACTAGATCCGTGGTTTTCTTTTTTCGATTGGCCAAGTACTTTTTGATATTTATCCTTTTTCCACAAGGGAAACACATAAAAAAATGCAAATTTTAGGCTTTTTAATACAAAAATACGGGGTGGTCAATAAAATACTTTGGCCCGGGTGATCAATGTCAAAATATGGGGACCTACATTTTTTTTTGCGGGGGTATACGATGGGGCCAGGACTATTTACCAAACGCCTACTTACACCGAATCGTTTTTTAATACCGTATTCCATTGAAGCAATAGGTGTGCCTGGTGCGCAACTGGTTCGATTTTTGTATTCCACTGACAAGCACTTTTTCAGTTTTCCTGTTCCATTGGAGAACTGACACTTTCAGTGTGGCACCGAGTGACGCTTTTTCGGGACTGGCTCTGAGGGCTCGTGCCGCACCCAAAACTGTTTCCGGCCATTAAAAATTCCAATTGCGAACAGCAAAAACGGCAAGTGTGGAAGATTTTTGTACATTTTTTTACATCATACATACATCATCGTACAGAAACTCCAAAAATAAAAACATCGAAATATGGTTTATAGGTACTTCAATGGTTATGAAGTTGAAAATACCCCGTTTGACAAACGGACGTGTAAATATAGCAAAAGGATCGCGACTCGCGATTTATAAATAAAATGTGATGTTAACCGTTTCCGAGTTCCGCTGTTGCAGTCGTGTTCCATTCAAATAGCACCAGTGCCATTTTTTTTATGCCGGGCCAGTGTCAGTGCGGAACTGGATTTTACATTGGAATACGCTATAAATTAATTGTTCACTGAAACAATACTTCTGATACTCTAGAAACATGGTCACCGACCAGACACCACACTACGCACCACAATACAGGTTACGCAACGACCAACCTTGAGTACTTAATATAGACGATATCTTTTCAAATTTTTTTCGAGAAATGTTTCTCAGAAGGAGCACACAGGGGAACTGAAATGAAAACGAAATTGTCACCTTCTGGTTCAAAGAACCCTGCACACCATAACCCAGACATCGGGCGATTTTGGATTTTTTTTTATATGTTGTAGGTCTACAAAAGCGCTTTAAAAAAATGCGACTTAAAAGGCATTTAGTTTGGCTACAGCGGCGTATCAAAGGTGGGTGGGATAAAATAACATTTAGAAATTATATTTTCCGTAGAAAACACAGGTATTTATTTATTTTTTGAAAGATAGAGTAAATGTCCATTTGTAGATTTTTTTCGCAATGTTTTTTGACAGATTAGGTCATTGGCGCACCGTAAAATTATTAAAATACTTTTTATTTTTCCATTAAAAAGTCCAATTCAAAGATATGTGCATGTATTTTTGTGCTATTTTATTTTTTTAAGTATATTTTATAAAGAGATAAATTATTATAAAATATTATTTACTAGAACTTTAAATTACCACAAAGGTTTTCAATTTGGTTGGAAATCGTCTTGATGCCGTTTTATAATTTTGTAGTGGCGTAATGTAAAATATATTGACATTTTTATTTTGTTCTCTTTTTTTTTTAAATGAATTTGAACCAAAAAAATCATGTTGGCTGTTACGAAAACATTTTCTTCTCTGTTATGATATTGCCTTGTTTTTTCTGAACGGATACATCCACCAACTTCTCTCCATTTATTGACCCACAGCACGCATATTTTCACGCTTAAAGTATCTTTCCCGACCTTGTTTGCATGCTTGCTTGCAGATTGGCAGTCTCGCGTGCGAAGAAAATTAATTTTTCCGCACTAGTTAGAATAATAACAATTACTCGCTTTAGACGTTAGACAAACTTAGCCGCCTTAAGTTTTTTAAGTGTTGGAATGTTTATATTGAAGCAAAATAGTAGATAAGTAAAATTCTATTATTAAAGCATATAGATTTAATTAATAAGTTTAGTTATCAAATAAAATATTAGTAATTATAGGTAGTATTATCACTTTAGAAAATATATTTTAAAAAAAATTAAATAACACAAAATACACACATAATATCGTTGAACTGGTGCTCCTAATGAAAAAATTAACAGTATAATAGTTTTACGGTGCGCCACTGACCCAACCTGTCAAAAAACATTGCAAAATAATCTACAAATGTACATTTACACTATCCATCAAAAAAGAAATAAATACTTGCATATTTTCTTTGGAAAATATAATTTCACAATGATATTTTATCCCACATTTGACACACCGATGTAGCCAAACCAAATGCCCCACCAACTTTTAAGTCGCACTTTTTTAAAGCCCTTGTCCAGACCTACAGCATATCAAAAAAACTTCCAAAATCGCCCGATGTCTGGGTTACATGGACCGGTGTGCGGGGTTCTAATATTTGACGAGAGAATAAAACTAATAGATCTATATCCCCAGCAACAAAATCAGTCGCGCAAAATGAAGTTGTAACGTCATATCACAGCGACGGTTTTACTCGAGGTTTTACTACTACTATCCCTCGAGGTATTCACCGTTTTTGGGAATGCATTGTAACGGTTATACAACTACATCACGACGGTAATGATTACTCTTGATAAAGGAGTTATGTCGTCGCGGGTAGTAAAAGGGCATGTTATCCCGACGTCCTGTTTTCCATTTAAAGTAGTATTTCTGAGTTTATAGGGTTTTAAATGGAGGAGGTTGTTGGGAGAGGTAAAAAATACCAGTTTCTTAGTACCGACGTTTCGGCCTTTATAAGACCATCCTCAGGGCACTACAATACAAATAGATACTTACAATTCAAATGTTAATTTTAGTAATTAAAAAGTGGATACAAAAACAATTACGAAACACAAAATATTTTTTTAATTTTAAAAACTTACCGAAAAAGTTAGATTTCCCTAGTCATATTTAAATAAAAGATTTGTTTGGTTTGCCTTAACATTGCTCTGTACTATTAGTTTCCTTGTAAATTTTAAATTATTTCAGGCGTTGTTCTGCGGTGGTACCATACAATTTAATAAAAATAAATCCATTTTGTTGTAAGCGTTATCAAAACGGTGATAACTGAATACTTTTTTATAATTTTTTACAACTTATTTCCAATATACTGTGTCTTAAAAAGATACCTAGATATTTTATATACAGCAGTTAAAATTTAATGGAACCAGAAATATTAACGCAAAATCATTTGACAGAAATACAGGAAACATTGAAAAGATGAACCTAATTAGTTTTAAAAAAATTCGTTAAAATAATATTTTTACATGTAGTTCTTCTTGAAAACAAAACACCAACAATAGAAAAAACAGTAACAAACACAAAAAAAAAGAAAAAGAAAAAAAACGAACAAAACCAAATTAAAAAAACAAAAAAAGAAAAAAACGAACAAGAGCAATTAAAAAGTGTGTTAAAATGATTTTTCTCTAGAGCATTTTCTCTAGCAAAAATTTAAATTTAAAAATTAATAAACAAAACAATTAAAACCACACAAAACAATTAAGTCAGTTCCTCCTCTCCCCCTTCCATCAGTCAAACAAAAAAAACAAAATAAAGCTTTTTATGGCACACACGGAAGTTTATTTATTAAATGGAAATAGGCCGTGCTAAGATTTCTTCTTTTCTTCTTATTTACGTTGTTTTTCTTCTTTTTTTTTTCTTTTTTCTTCTGTAAGTTTGACTGGCTGGCAACTACTCTGACATTCTCAAAATCAAATTTGTGTAAACAGTTAAAGCTATGTTCGCTAAGACCAGTTTTTTTGACTAAACTGTTAAACAAATTATGAGGTCTGATACTTCTCTTATGTTCAGAGATTCTTGTTTTTAGGTACCTGCCAGTTTCGCCCACATACACCCCTTGACAGTCCATGCAAGGTACCTTATACACCACTTTTAAGTTCTTGTGGAGTTTTTGTTTTCAATTTTGTGAAAAATTGACCAACCGTATTTTCATTCTTGAATGCCAAATTTAAACTATCGGTAGATAAGATTTTTCCTAGTTTTTCAGATAAACCTCCTATGTAAGGAATTTTTGTGTATTTAGGATTTTCTGCTAAAGTTTTGGGGGTTAAGTTCAACGGTTTTTTAAGAATTTTGTCTATAATTTTGGATGGATAATTATTTTTTAATAGTAGTGTTTTGATTTTATCTAAAAATTTTTGGTGTTGCTGATGATGAGATAAGGACAGGGCTCTGTTTTTAAAATTAGTAATGATATTTATTTTTTGATTGAAAGAGTGATGAGATTGAAAATTAAGAAATCTTTCTGAAAATGTGTGTTTATGATACCAATCTGTAATTATTCTATTATTACTATTTCTTTCAAATTTTACATCCAAAAATGATATACTGTCTACCAAATATTTGATTATAAAAATTACCTTCAAAGTTAAAGTAGCTGCTGTCAAACACAAAATCCAAAAGCTGCAAGAATTCTTCTAAAGGTTACTTTAATTGTGCCACCGATCAATGACTAAATGCCTAGCTAAAACTGTGGGAATGTTTGTGAAAAGAAAAATTACATCTAAAGATATTAAGACATAATCTGGTGAGATTTGAAAATTTTTTAGCTCTTGCACGACCTCAAACGAATTTTTGGTGTAATATTCGTTTTTTTCGAAGGCAAACTTAAGTAAATGAGCCAAATATTTACAGAGGTTGTAAATGGCCTCCCAACAAAACTAACAATAGGGCGTAGAGGGGCATTGGGTTTGTGTATTTTTGGAATGAAATACATTTTTGGAAAAATTCCATTTTGAACTATAGTGTTTTTATAGGTTTTCTCTTTCCCACATTATTAATTGAAAATATGTTGATCTTTTTCTAAACTATATAAGGACACACAACATAAAATATGTGAAGACATATGACAAACAAAAATATTATCTATATTATAACCTACGCCTAATAATTACCATTTAATTAACCACTTTTCTGAAGTCACAGCATCTTAAATTTATAAACGTATAGCACTTTACTGATTAAAAATTCTGATTTTTTGAGAAAAAAACTCGCGCCCCCTAGTATTGACCAAGTTAATAACAAATCAGAATTATTTGAGGTTAGAATTTCCAAATTAAATGTCTTTCCAGTTTTAATATGTTTTATTAACTAAATATTAATATTTTGACTTTTACTGGTACATGCAACTACTAATCAGTGATTTAATGAGGTATTTTTAAATTTTTATTTAAATTCCATATAATGGCCGTCGCGCATCCAGTTGACGGTGCATTGATTTACAATGTCAGTAAAGTAGAACTCGTAGGCAATGTTTTTCCACTATATGAACATTTATTTCTTACTGCGTGGTAGATAGACGACCATGTAGACTCCATAACTTTGTAGTTTTGTATTGAGTAGAGTCTACTAAATTGCAACCAAATTAATATCAGTAGAGTCGTTACCCCGTAAAAGTAATATTAAAAAAAATAAATATGACAACTATGAAGTAAGCCTCGGACTGTAAAGTTTTTTCGTGCTTCTAGATTGGTTATAGTTATATAGTGGAATATATTACTTTCGCGTATAACTTTATGTTTTTACGACACTGTGATTTTAACCATAATAGTGACCATACTAAGTGACAATAATGACATTTTTCCTATAAATAGTTTTTTTTGTAGGAAATATTACGCTTTAACCCATTTTTGGTGGCAATGACAATGTCACCAGTGAAATTCACTATAATTGTTGGTTGGGATGGATGCAATATTAAAATTTGTATCATTCAAAAATATTTTTTGACAACTCACCTTATCACAGCAAGGAATAGGATCTAAACAGGAAGTTCTTTCTTCTTTCAAAGACATTTTCCCACAATAACAGGAATTTATGACACTGATGTCTCTGGTACAAGGACCGCAATCTCCCGAATGACACTGTTTCTCGCATTTGTGGTTGCCACAAGACAGAAGCTTTTGGCAGGGATTTTCACAGCGAAATTCGGTCAGTCCAGAATATTCTGACGTACAAGGCACCTAAAAATTATTTAGCAGCACAATCGGGGTTTATCAGATTCGTTTTAGACTTCCAGTTCCTAGTAGGTTTAACAAGTAAAAGACTTTACATCAGTTTTTTGAATTTTTAAGGCAAATATCGTTATATACAGGATATTTTTGTACCTTTGTTTATAATCACTCATACAATGCAAACATTTCAGCGACTAGTAAGAATTTTTTTTTAATAGGAAAAGAAGTTCCTATAATGTACGTAGAGGTTAAAGATAAAGTATAAAGCCTAAGTAGCCTAGTATAAAGTTTATTTGTAGTCTGCATTCCTGGACAAAATAGGCCCACTTGAGGCTGCAGTGCATGGTTCAGCTTTTGTAAGAGAGTGAACCACCAGTTTCGAATACATACATACCTAGGGGTCAAAACTTTTTTGTTTAAATTTTTTTAATTCGAGGTGTGGAAAAACAGATTTAAAAAAAAAAACAATTTCTTCAAATGAAAGGAAGGAACACCGAAAATGGCATTTTTTTTGTAATTATCAAGATCAACTCTTACCTTCCTTCCTGTCTTCCCACAATAACATTCCTGAATAATGATTTCTCTGCAAGAGGAACAAGTACCGACGTGACATTTTTCGGTGCATTCATGAATGCCACACTCTAGTAACTTACTACAAACGGCTTCGCAGACAATTTCCAGCTCGGTGGAACACTTGACAGTTTGGGATGTTTTGCCGCAACCGCACGGTTTGGAAACCTAAAAAAATGGATTTTTATTCATATATTGGCAAGATTTTACATTGCCTAGGCCTGTCCATTATCCAAAATGGCTACCAAAGTGAAACTCCCAAATTAAAAGTTTTTTCATAGGCATAAAATTAATATTTTATGTTATCAATAAATTTAAAAATATATTTTTCTTTATTTTTACGTGAAAATTAAAATTATAAACTTGGCGAAACTAATGTTATGTGGTATTGATTTATAAGTTTTCGAGTATCAGAAACTTAATTTTTTTGAATTTGCTATATCCGCCTTTTTCTAACGACGAGTAATTTAACATCTAAAAAAATTAGGCAAATCTACCAAGTATAATTTTTTTGTTTTCATTTAAAAAGTGCGATATTCTTTAAATTAATACTTTTGGTTAAAAGCTGTCAAAAAGGTCTCAAATATCACTTTTTCTAATTCCTGAAAAAAGAGTTAAGTTTCTGATAACTCGAAAAGCTACAAGTCAATACCAATGCCACAAGTTTAAATTTTTTTTATATTCTCGTAAAAATAACGAAAACGTATAAAGTGATATCAAACAACATAGTTTTTGCTATAAGAAAAAAAAATAATGAAGTGCTATATTGGCAGCCATTTTGGATATTTTGCATTGTATCTCAAATTGCTCAATAGTAAGATGTCATCCGACGGATTCATCATCTGTAGACTCGCAGCTTCCATATGACATGAAAACATCTACTATGACGTTCGTTTGCTTGCAATCGAATGCAAAGTACTTTAGCTTTAGTGTTTTGACAAGAGTTATTTGGGTGAACTTATATAAATTCCAGACGTATTTAGTTGCTGTAAAGGTTTTAAGTTCACAATTAAGTTGGTAAGATAGTGGTAAGTAAAAATATTACCTACATTTTTAGAGTTTGTTTTAACAAACAAAAAATTTTATACAATAAATAAATAAAATAAATAAATGTATACTGACGGACTACTTACATAGCTAAAGAGATAGGATGAACATATAGATATGTATCAAAAACAGACTAGAATTTTTTACATTCTAGTGTCTAAAAAGTAAAGCTCTTGTGTTACTTTAGTAAAATGACATATACATGAAAAATGTCAATATAAAAACTTATTTTAAGTACATAAAACCTTAATTTTATTTGTGAAGGAACCCAGAGAGGTGGAAAAAAAAGTTAAAAATATTTCTATTTTTTGTGCTCCGCTGTGAAACCCTTAAAATAATTCTATGTAACAATTGAGGAGAATCAATCATTGCATTTAAATGTGGCCCCATATACATAAACGATATATGAAAAACGTGGGACGAATGAATTGTTGTCACTAAAGATTTTATTGCTGTTTTTAGTGATATGAACTCTTATGAATTTTTTATATAAATATACGACCCCACGTTTTTAGTGTATCGTTTATCTGTATTGCGCTAGGAAAAATTATTTGATACTTTTCAGTCCGTTTTAAATTGTGGTATATTAAAAAATTTTAATTTTTTAAATAATTATTTTCAGCTTTTTATTCATGTGTGAGTTAAATTTTGCCATATTTTTCTACCACCCACACCAACATAGTTTTCTCCTCTAAAATTAAAAAATATTGAGATGAACTCAAATTTAAAAATTGCATATTTGTAGCAGCTATGGTTCAAAAGATATGAATTTTTAAATATATTTACCCCCTCTTACGCCCATACCACCACCCCTTTGTAATTTGTCGTTCTAAAATTAGGAATATTTATTGAGCCATAAATCTGAATATTCGTAGCAGCTTTGGATCAAACATTATAAATTTAAAAAATAATGAATCCTCTCTCACCCCTCCAACCACCCCCACATCACACCGTCGTTGTTTTTTTCCTTCAAGATTAGAAAATTTTAAGTGGAAGTTAAATCGCAAAACTGTATATTTATAAAGCTTTGGTTAAAAAGTGATGGATTTCCAAATTTATTAACCTTCTCTCACTCCTATATTGCCCCTCATCACCGTACTCTTATTCTATAAAATATTTATTGGAACTTAAATCTAAAAACTGCATATTCGTACCACTTTGGTTGAAAAGCTGTAAATTTT
Organism: Oxystoma pomonae; assembly: GCA_963921995.1. Classification (NCBI taxonomy): domain Eukaryota; kingdom Metazoa; phylum Arthropoda; class Insecta; order Coleoptera; family Brentidae; genus Oxystoma; species Oxystoma pomonae. The sequence continues at coordinate 82,004,178 of OY998166.1, read as the reverse complement.
AAAACATATTAACCCCCTCTCACCCTCTTAACCACCCCTACCAAAATTGGTTTTTTTTTTAGGATTAGGAAATGTTTCTTCTTTTTCAAGTGCCATGCTCTCTTCGAACGTTGGCTATCATTAGGGCGATCTGTACCCTGTCCACTGCTTTTCGGAAAAGTGTCTTAGTACTAAACATAGTAGTCTAAGATTTTTAACCCATGATATCCGTCTACGACCCGTACCTCTTCTGCCTTCAATTTTGCCCTCTATTATCAATTTTAAAAGTTTATATTTGTCATTTCTCAAAATATCGCCAAAATATTCAAGTTTTCGTTTTTTGATGGTAAATAAAACTTCAAGATCTTTATTTATTCTAAGCAACACATCCACATTAGTTACTCTGTCCATCCAAGATATTCTTAGTATTCTACGATAACACAACATCTCGAATGCCTCTAACTTTTTGCACATTGCCTCAGTCAGTATAAGATGCTAAAAACATAACACCGAATCACACGAATTCGGAGGGTGGTATCAAGATCGCGACCACACAACACTGATTTTATTTTGATAGAAGATGATCTGGCCTGTTCAATTTTTGCACGAACCTCCTGCATGTTGTCCCAGTTTTCATTGAGAGCGCAACCCAAGTATTTGTATGAATTCACGCGTTCGACTTGTTGCCTATTTACTTCTAACATGCATCTGATCTTTTTTTCCTTGGATATGACCATCCATTTTGTTATTCCAACATTTAAGTTAAGCCCGAATTGCGAACTTTTGGCAGCAATTTGATTCAACAACTCTTGCAGGCCTTCCAGCGTATCTGCTAATATGAAAAGACCCTCTTCGCAGTGATGAAGTGCATTCTCTATTATTTTGTTACTATAGATAATAAACAACAGCGGAGACAATATTCAACCTGTACGCACACCTCTCTTTATTTGGATCTCTTCGGACAGTTGGCCATCAACCTTTATTTGAGCAGTCTGATTCCAGTATAGATTACTCATTATCTTTAGATCTCGGTCATCTAGACCAACTTCTTTTAGCGATTCTATAAGCTTTTCGTGTTGGACTCGATCAAATGCTTTCTCATAATCTATGAAACAGGCATATACTGGCACCGAGACATCCCTAGACCGCTGAACTAAGGCTTGAATGCCAAACAGGGCCTCTCTTGTCCCGAACCCACCACGAAATCCAAACTGCGTGTCGCCCATAAAGGATTCGCATTTTCTTTATGGATAATCTTTAGAAATATTTTTAACATTTTTAACATATGGTTCATTAGACTAATTAGGCACATTCAGCAAAGAAGTGTAGTGATCACTTCTTTACTGAATGTTTTTTTAGGCAGTGTAACAAAGGTTGATTTTTACCAGTCATCAGGGATTTTACCGCCGCGTATTTACCGAATCTTCGTTTTTTATTAGCTTTAAAACCTCAGTGTATATTTTGTCTTGCCCTACCGCTTTTCTATTTTTAGCTGAAAATATCACGTGTTGTACTTGCTCTGGTGTTATATCTATGCCTTGGTTTGAGAATTATTTTGGCTGTTCGGATCCATCCAACCATTCTTTTAGTTTTTCTTTGGTATCCGGTTGATTTTGCCCTGATTGTCAACAAGCATTCCGGCTTATAATCCGGCTGCTACGAGCAGAAATTATCGTAACCGTATTCTTTTTACCCACATACGAACTGCCAATGTAAATAGAATAAAAACGAAAACAACAATTCCTGTTTTTGCAAATATACTTTCATAAAGAAAATTAAAAACCTAACTAAAACTAAAAAAACGAATTTCCACCTACCAGCTTCAGCTTTTGCACAGAAATAATTCTCGTTAGTTGCAAAAAATAACCGAGCGGGTCCCGTTAAATATCCGTAAGTAACGTATTTTGGGTCGGTTATTTTTGGATTCGGGGGAAAAAATTTGTCTACAATATCACCAATTTTGATGGTCTATTAACGCTCTAGTGTTAGCTTAAATTAGCGATTGTCATACTGTTTACTTTAACTTACCATAATGTTACAATCAGGGCAAGGCCCAGGATGACACAATATGGTGCACTTGTGCTCGCAATTCCTACCCTTTCTAAGGCACATTTCGCCACAACCGTGCGCAATAACATTCGGATCGAATTTGGGATCTGTCACTTTACCGCAGTAGCATACGTATTGCCTCGGAAGTTCGGAGCAGGTATTTTGACAAGCCGGACAACGCCAGATTTCTTCAACCTACAACAAAGACGTAACAATGTAAAAGCAATGACTGAACTGAAATAAACTAGTTCCCACACGAAATTTCATTATAATCGGATTATTGATTCAGTTCTCTCTGGGCAATGATATGTTGTAGATCTGTTCTCCCTGACCAACGGTTAAATGGACCTCTTTTTGATCCGACCCACGGTTTCAGAGATATAGGTGTTGAAAGCTGAGGTTTCAGATTTTAGGAATTTTTCACTAAAATCAGTTTTTTCCTTATTTTGTTGTATTCGAGTAGCTAACTTGCTACTTCCAGTACACCAGTTTTTAGGTAGAGAACCAGGCTATTAAATGCAGTTAAAAAAATTAACATATTTTATTTACGTCATATATATCGGCTGAGCCTTCTGTTCTCTAGCATGGCATACACATATACATAGTAGAAATGGGGACAATAACCCGAGCATTTTCCAAGTTCACGGGCTTTTTTCACAAAGTGGGATGAGCTTATGCTGAAGATTTTTCTTTCTTCTTCTTCTTTCTTCTTCGTTTCTTTCTTTTTTAATCAGCGATTTTGAAAAAAAGTTTTTTACGTTTTTCAAGTTTATGCCGCCACTGAGAGTGACGTAAATGAAATATGCCAATTTTTTCAATTGCATTCAATAGCCTGGTTCTCTGCCTAAAAACTGGTGTACTGGAAGTAGCAAGTTAGCTACTCAAATACTGATTTTAGTGAAAAATCCCTAAAATCTGAAATCTCTCACTTTGAACACCTATATCTCTGAAACCGACTGATCCGACGATCAAAAAGAGGTACATTTATTTATTCAAGTCTCAACAGCATTGCCACTTAGATACTTACTTAAGTCTGAAATTAAATTTAAACGTTGATCAGGGAGGACAGATCTACAACAAATCAAACGCCCAACCTAGTTCTTTGGTCATTTTCAAAGGAATTGGCCTCTCGAACAATAGGATCGTTGCGTGCATTTTAGAGAAATAATTGTTTTTTCCCTGATTACACTACGTGTAAAAAGCGTATTATCTCTACTACTTGGTCCATTTTTATTGAAATCGCCTTATAGGCGATTTTCAGCCTGGAATGATTTATCTGCGGTATATACCGCGGTTATTCTTTCGGTTGACAACTTTGACAGTAACTGTGATGTCATATCCCCCCACCACTCAATAATCATAAATGAATTAAATGACTCGCTGAAACGCATTGGTTAAAGAGTAAAGGAATGTTTTTGCTTTTTGAGACTTTTGTAATAAATATTACAACATGGAATAGTGTTTATTTTATAGTTTTTTACCCATAAGACTGCTAAAAAGGCCAGTTTGTGGCCTCGAATTACAAATACATACCATTAAGCAGAAGACTTGCTGCTTCGAGGTCGTTGACCTTGATCAACATTCCCTATTCTGCATAGTTTACCACTTTTCTTCCATTTTCTAAACCCAAAAAAAGTTCTCAGAAAAAAAATACCCTTAGCTATAACTAAAAGATGAACCCAAGTTCAGAGTATGGTTATAAATGGTAAATACCAAAAGTAAATCAGCTGATCCGTTACGTCACAATTTCCCCTACTTTGTTTAAAACCAAAATCACGGAAATGCATTGGTAAATACCAATTAAGAATCATTCCACGCTGAAAATCGCCTTTAAGGACACTCCCTGAAGGATAGCATGACATTTTGCTGTCCCTTAACCGTGTACAGTTTAAAAAATACCTATCTTGTAATTAAAATAAAATGGTTTAATTATAATAAAAACGTATATTTGGAAAATGTAACATAAAAACACTCGAGTAAGACAAAACACTTAGGATTAAAAAAATATTACAAAAATGTTTTATTGCAAAAACACATAAACTAAACAAAATTTTTCTTTCGTAGAACGTAAATAGTTCTTTAGCTTAGAGAAACAGTTATTAGTATAGTCAACAATATTCTTAAGACATCACTAAGGTTTGGGCCAAAATTTAATGTTGTTATTATTTTTAGTAAATTTCTTGGGCGTTTTTTTTAGCCAAAAGCGCAGATAGTGCAGAAAGGACCCCGCTCACTTAGCATTGCCACTAGCTTTCGGTTGGAATGGGCTGAGCGTTTGATGTTGTAGATCCGTTCTTCCTGATCAACGACCTCTTTCTAATCCGACCTACGGTTTCAGAGATATAGTTGTTGAAAGTTTGAGGTTTCAGATTTTAGGGATTTTTCACTAAAATCAGTTTTTTTGCCTATTTTGTTGCATTCTAGTAGCTAACTTGCTACTTCCAGTACACCGACTTGTAGGTAGAGAACCAGGCTATTGAATGGATTTAAAAAAATTAACATATTTAATTTACGTCATTCTCAGTGGCGGCACAAACTTGAAAAACGTAAAAAACTTTTTTTTCAAAATGCAATTTTTCGTAAAATCGCTGATTAAAAAAGAACCAACGGTAAAATATTTTTTATTTTTTGATGTGTTATAGAAAAATCTTTAGAGAAAAAAGAGACAAGCTACATATGTATAAGCTCATCACATTTGCTTGATCGGGTTATTGTCCCCGTTTCTACTATGTACATATGTACGCCATACTAGAGACCAGAAGGCTCAGATGTACTATATATCCTTTATTTTATTTCAAAATCAAATAGTAATACATGATCAATCTTTAAATCTAATGAAATAAACACAGAAACTGAAGACACTTGTTATTGTTAAAAAGTAATAGTACAGGTTTGTTTTGTCAAATGCAGGTTTCAATGTCACAATTTGGTTTCACGTCACTTTTTGAGTAAAAATTGTCACAATTGGTAAACGCTATATAATTCCTATCTACAGATAACAGTAGTTTATTATAACATAGTTTTAAATAGATTATGTATAATAAGTCTGTTATTACTATCTATCCATCTTTTTAAATTATTTTTAAATCTTTTTTCAAATATTATTGACTTAATGTTATTTGGTAGAAAATTGTAGAATTTTGGAACCATGTGCAAGAACGACCGTGAATCTTGTATTGTGTGGGTGTGATACCGTGTTAAGGGTAATTTTTTTTCGGTGTATGCAAATAAGTAGTTGTAAAAAGTAAAGTTGCCTAAGTCATATATTTTTGACTCGGAGTATAAGCGATTTTTTTGAAAAATGATTTTTAGGACCCATTTTTGTATCACATCAGTGTTTTGAAGGTAAATGTCTGTAACTCTTCTCCATCCAGCAATTCCCTAGTTTATTTGAGATTGGAACAGCGCAAAGTAAACTTGTTTTAAGTATTTAACATTAAGAAAATCTCAAAGATAGGAAAATCGTGTGATTAAATATCTGGTTTTATTAGTAAGGTTTTGAATGTGTTTGTCCCATCTCAAATGACAGTCTATAATGATTCCCAAGTACTTTGTAGAATCAGCTTTGGACACCGCAGTATTTTCATTTATATTAAGTTGTTTGATATCTGGAGTATTTGCATAAGACGAAAAAGGTAAGAATTTAGTTTTTGTTTTATTTAGTGTTAGCTTGTTTTCTTGAAACCAGTTATTTACGTGTTTTAAATATGTTTCCACTTTATCTTTTAATGCTTTCCAGTCTTGTGCAGAATAGAATACTGCGGTGTCGTCAGCAAAACTAAATTCCGAGATTTCCAATTTTAGCAAATTATTAATGTAGATTGTAAACAGGACCGGTCCAAGAACCGTCTCCTGCGATACACAGCAGGTCACAATTCTGGGATCGCTCCTTGTTCCCTCTATATTTACGTATTGTTTCCTTTCGTGTAAATAGTCTTTAAGAAACTTTAACGCACTCCCTCTAAAACCGCATTGCTGTAAATTTATTGAAAGTTTTTTATGACAGACAGTATCGAATGCTTTTGTTAAGTCTACAAATACACAGAGATGCTTGTTTTTTTTGTCTATCGAATCACTGATTTTATAGGTAAGCGCCAAAATGGCATCTTCCAAATATATTGTTCAAGAAGAAAATCAATATGGCGTATGCAAGTCGCCATTCTGTCATTTTTACCTCCCTAGCCCACATGGCTTCTTGAACAACATATGGCATATAGTACCTCTGAGACTCGGAGCACCCCAGCGATACCACTTTTGTCAAAATCGGCCGAGCCTTCTGGTCTCTAACATGGCATACACATATACATAGTAGAAATGGGAACAATAACCCGAGCTTTTTCCAGGTTCACCGGCGTTTTTCACAAAGTGATGAGCTTATACATATGTAGCTTATCTTTTTTTTTTAAAGATTTTTCCACAATATATCAAGAAATAAAAAATATTTCACCGTTTGTTCTTTTTTAATCAGCGATTTTACGAAAAAATGCATTTAAAAAAAAAATACGTTTTTCAAGTTTGTGCCGTCACTAAGTGACGTAAATGAAATATGTCAATGTTTTCAACTGCATTAAATAGCCTGGTTCTCTACCTAAAAACTGGTAGCAGCAAGTTAGCTACTCGAATACAACAAAATAGGCAAAAAACTAATTTTAGTGAAAAATCCCTAAAATCTAAAACCTTCAACTTTCAACACCTATTTCTCTGAAACCGTGGGTCGGATCAAAAAGACGTCCAATTAAATGTTGATCAGGGAGAAAGCTAGTGGCAATGCTAAGTGAGCGGGGTTCTTTCCTCTGCTAACTCTACCTCATTTATATGAACAGATTCACCAGCAGTTAAATTAATTTCTAAATATTTGCAGTGTTTTAATACCGTTTCTTTAAGTATCGCTTTTAAATAGAATATATTAAATTCCCTTTTTATTTGAGACACCCTGCATAATAGAATGTCTTCAAACCTTGATACAATATTGTGTAAAGTATTTTTCTCTAACCATGAAAAAACGCTACTGCTATAGTTGCCAAGTTATGATTTTTTTAAATACTCTACTCCCAACAAAAACTAACCAGCTTTTCGCTGAGATCTATACTTTTTTGTTACAAATTTGGTTTAAAACGGTCGTCTGTGTACTTTTTTTATGTTAATTATGTTAACTAAATGTGTTTTTCAACACAGGTTTATTTATTGTATTGTGTTATTTTATTTTATTGCATTTTTTTGTAACTTGAAGTTGTCTATACCATTTATACAATAGTTTTTTTTTTTGGCAATAAACGGTTTTGATTTTGATTTTTTTATTTTAGCCGATTTTGAGCTATCGCGGCAACAGACAGAGTGATGGAATGCATTCTGCGAAGTATATCAAAATGTGATTTTTGACTGATTACAATACTTTCTTTATCAGGAAAGTAATAAAAATTGTACCTACGAGTATCTATAGATAACGCCTACTTACCTTTAAAACGAATTATCACACACTGAACTCTCTATTGCCTTTGCACTAGGTAGGTTCTTGTTATTATAACACACCATCAACGAACTAGTAAGAATAATCCTAATCTGTACGAAACAGCCTTTATATAATTAGAGGTAATGAACAAGTCAATACATGATTTTATTTCCTATTATTTTAAACAAATTCCTGCCTGCCTGCTGTAGGGTACGACTAATATACCTAATATAATAATAAACCTAGCCTCTTTTGTTAAACTAAGCAGGCCGCTCATTTACTGTTGTTTTCAACAAAATTATGACTTACAAAAACTTTTCTAACTATAATGCTAAATACTCCATATCCTTACTTACAATCTGATGCATTTTTTTTTTCATCTACATAGTAAATTCAAAATATTTAAAATAATTGCTTTCAACCAAATACGACTTAAGTAGATACATAGAAATTTACTTACTTTTGACGATTTAGCCCAAGCGGATATGCAATTCAGATGCATAATATGATAGCATTGCATACAGGACCAGACTTTATCGTTGGTTTTGATTTTCTCGCAACAGACCAAGCATTCCAAGGTGCGACGGTCTATCATGTCTATAAGACGTTCCCGCTGACCAGCAGCCATTGCTAAATCAAAAACAATTCGTCATTTATTTTAAAACTAGGGACTTCTTGTATTTTTTAAAAGGGATTTTTGGTCTAAAAACATGGCACGTTTGCCAATCAAGGGAACTGAGGAAAACATAAAAAGGCGCATTCAATTAACGATGAATGAATTCTCTGGGTACTATAATTACAGACTAGAAATTGCTCATTTTATTTATAATTAAGCAGCTGATCACCGCCGCTGTGAAATAAAAATGTCACAGTCCTGGATAAAAAGAAGATAAAACTGCTTATTATCTCAAAAATCGAACCGATTGTATTAAATATTATATACTTATTCTAGACAAGAAAACTGCTTTTTATCTCTGCTGCTGCTGCTCTAGGCGTTCTTGACCCCATTTTTATATCCAATAATATAATAATATATAAAACAGTCGCGTACCTTCCTAGGGAGAAGTGGAACTTCGCCCCCGTGATTTTACAGTACAGGGTGGCCCATTTTCGATGGGTTTCAATGGAAAACTCCGTTCTTATTGAAGATAGAGACATGCGGTTTTCGCATTACTATCTTACTTTTTTGAGTTTTAAAAACGGTATGAACAGATTTATTCTATCCCTTGTAGTTTTTGAGCTACAGGGGAAAGTTGAAAAATGGTCGGAATTACCAGTTGATAATACCTCCCTTAATTTAGATAGATAATTGAGTTCTGTAAAAACATGTCTGTGGCAATCTTTTTTTAGTTTCTTTTTAAATTTGTTTCATAATAAAATATAATTTTTTTTATTTTGAAGTTTGGATCCCGCAAAAAAATCATCTTCAGTACTTTTTTTTTCTGGCCCTGGCCCATTTTATTCATTTTTTTTTGAGACCATTTATATTTAACTGATACCAACAAAGATATTTTATATGAACATACAGGGTGAACCGAAAAAAACAAATTGTTTTTTTCTAAAGCTCTACCAAAGACAAATAAGCGAGCAAATAAGCCTACCTTTTTTAAACCTCTTTTTGTTAATGTTGCCATTTCTTTCTAAATACTTTGTTTTGTATGTCGAAAAGTAATATTTATACCCAAATAAAAAAACAAGGTGCGCATTTGATTTTATGCGTCATTTTGGATTTAAATGTGGCGGCAAAGCGATTTTTTTTTCAAAAGGTCTTATTTGTCTTATCAATAGTTTTGTTTTATTGAAATTGGTAAAGTTATAGCAAAAAATAATTTGGTCTACTATAAAGTAGTTAAATATAAATGGTCTCAAAAAAAAAATGAAAAAAAAATAATAAAATGGAACTGAGCTAAATTGGCGAGAATGATTCCAAGACGTTTGCAAGAGCTTTTGTATGAACAGTCGAACAGATCGAACAGTCGAAGTTCTGGTAAAGTGCCCAGAGCTCTCTTTCTTGTGAAGAAGACTAGTTTGACCAGGCTTGGAACTTATCAAGTGCTCATTGCATGAGCTTTGGAACCACTTGGACTATGTATATTCGAAAAAAAGAAATTTATGACTTGACATTAATGATTAATATTTTGGAAAGCAGACAAGATCAAGGATAAGATATTGGTCTAGGGCACTATGTTAGGACATCCTTGCAAAAATTTACTTTTTCTAATGGTAATAAAAACAGGAACGTTGCCTAGTACTGGAAAGGACATAAAAAGAAAAAAAAAATTTTTGTAACCTGTTCCAATTTTTTTATACCTGTAAAATAAAAACAATGCCACTTACTCTTCCTTTCATTCTTCTCGCTAGCATACTTTGGCTTGCTCCGCCAGTTTCCCAAAGTTTTTCCTCTACTGCCCTTATAATTTGACAAACTACTTCCGGAATAACTATTATCATAACCATAACAATCATCGGCCTTTTCTCTGGAGCTCTCTCTAGAATTATCCCTACTTTTATATGAAGTATCATCCCTACTGTTATCATCTCTATTTTTATACAAATTATCATGAAAACTTCGACTCGAACTTCCTCCGAAATAATTACTTTTCGATCTATTACTTTTTGAGTTACTTCCTTGGTATCTCATACTAGAAGGAAATGTGTCATAATCGAAATTATTCTGAAAAGTTGATTCATGATCTAAATTACTTGAATTGCTTCCACTGTAAAAGTTATTTCTGGATTTATTGGTGTTTTTATTTTTGTTGTTGTAATACTTGTTTTTGCCAGAATTTTCTTGGATTGCTGAAGACTCAACATTTGCTTCTTCCTTAAATTCATTTCTTATGCTCCTGGAACTACTACCGTTAATATGTCTACCTCTAAAGTTGGGTTTTGAACTATAATTTTGATTATTTACACATTCATAATTTTTCTTTTTATTCTGACTTTCTTCATATAAAGAGTTTTCCTCTTCTCGACTTAAGTTTTCTACTTTAGTACCTTCCCTATAAAAATCTTTTCTTCTACCACTATTAGTTCCAGTATTTTTACTATCTTGGCCCAAATTGCCTCGGTTTTCACATCGATTTTTGCTGTAAGCCTTAGAATGAAATTCATTTCTTTCTTTGGTACTTTTTCTAGAATTTTGGACAGATTGACTGCTAGTGGGTTCCTCAAAAGTTCCTGTTTGATTTGTAGCATCAGAATTTGCTGCACTTATTTGGAGTTCACTTGGAAAATATTCTACTTGATCTGTATAACCATATTGTTGATATTCTACACTATTTTCGTAATTATTTGAACTTGCTGTACGTCCGCTGCCAAACCTGAAATTTAAAATTTTCGTCAGGGATCATAAGCAACTGCAAAAAAAAATTAGGACCTTTTTACCATTTTTATAAACACTTACCACAAAAAATGAAGACATTTTTATGTCCAACAGAAAAAGTATAAAAATCCAATTAATTTTTAAAGGAAACAACACGAATAAAAGTTCTGACAGGACCAAGGGTTTTTGAAAGTCAATAAGAACAAGCCAATCCTATGATTAGTTTCAGATATAGAGGTTTTTTAAATAGTACAGTTAAAAATTCAGCTAGGTATAGTTTGCGAATGTAAAACACAAAAACCAGTAAAACAAATTGTATTTACTGGTTTGAAATTTTGTTTTACTTATATTAAGTAACAGTTCTGAGTACTAGGGAGGGGTTTGTAAGGGGGCATTTATATATCAAATTTTTTTTTAATTTTTTGATTTTTATTTCTGATAATTATAAAATTAAGACCAAATTAATCACCAGTTTGAAAGCAACAATATCCTCTTCACACACGGACTGCCCAGGTTCAAATCTCGGATAGTAATTGGGTGTTGTCAATGTACTTTTTTTATTAAAAAGGCATTAAATTAACTTGGTAAACTAAGTATTGGTTGCAAATGCACGGAAAAGCCTTAATATTAAAAAAAACTAAACATGTCTCAAGCTTCTTTTCAAGATCTTACTAATGCTTACAACTACATTTTTTGTAAAGATCTATTTAAAAAATTAAATTACCTATCACAATTTACTTTAATAAAATTATACCTTGAGGAATGTGAATAATAGGGACTTATCGGTACATAAAGTCGGCATAGCCTTTCTTTAATAAAGACAGCACTATTTTTGACAATTCCTCATGAAGTTTAAAGGAATTCTGACATTGTTGTTGTCTAAATATGTCATCTTTGCTATCAAAATAATGTCGACTTTCATAATGTTTGTGGCTGCCTTTAATAAAGGACGGCATTAACTTTAATTGGTCAACTTTAAGAATGGCACAATATGAGCATGTTTAGATGACATGTTTATATGACAAAAATGTCAGAAACCTTTCAACCTTCGTGCGGAACTGTCAGAAATAGTCACAAAATATGTACCTACGGGTATAGAAGGCGATCTGATGACTTAGTGCCCTGTTGTAAGTTTTTTGCTATCGTTGCGCCTCTAGTGACTCGGTCTCGAAGCTTAAATTAGGGTAGCGGTGCCGGCGCCGGGAAATTTGAATTCGGGTCTTTTTAAAAGTATTTCAGTTCATTAGAAACAACATTATTTTGAAAAACCTAATTCATCAATAACTAATTTTATTTTCCAAAATATTGTTGATTCTAATGACTATAAATTTAAGAAATTAACCAAATGCGTCGTATTTAACATATTATATTATTTTTTTAAGAAGATATATACATATCGAAACTATTGTATTTGTTATTAAACTATTTATTATGCTTTCTATGTCGGCCTCAATAGCAGCAGTTTCTTTTAAGATTTGCGAGTTTTCTTAATTTTAAAAAAAATCGGTGTAACTGGTTAAGCATCAGCATTTTTGAATGGAATGGCCTAAAAAAATGTAATTAACAAATAGGCTAAATAAATGCCCTATTAGAGCGTTAATAGACCATCAAAATTGGTAATACCGTAGGCAAAATCGGTTATTTTTCTCCCGTAGGTATCCAAAACTAACCGAACCGAAATACGTTACTTACGGAGGCTTAACGGGGCCCGCTCGGTTTGCATATCTTTATGTGGATATCCACTGCATATCCTAAAATATACCATGTATATCCATCTCGTGGCCATCTGGACATGTTTGAATCACAAAATCATATCCATCAAAATTTTACTATGTGTGTATTGAATAGGCTGTTTTTTCTCTGGTATGTAGAAACCTTGCTCGGTACTTATCATTAAAATATGTTTCAGACTCTGGCGGTTAATGCAACTGTGGAATTAACTCGGGAATTACATGCCGCATTAGAAGGCTTCGTCCACAGTTTTTTGAATAGTTTTCTGGTTTAAAATGTCGGGTGCATACTCTAAATCTATAACCCTGGATTTATAAACTGGTATCGGTAGGCCGAGATGAACCAACTTTATCTTCGCCGACAACGTCGAGAGCGCGTTCAGATATTCGACCAATGAAAGGTCGCGGTTTTTACCACGCGATATCATACTATGGCGCCGCCTGTTTTGACGTTTCATTTTGACAAGGGCTTTGTTTGTTTTTGGTTTGTTTTTCAATAAATTTTTTTTATTTTTTTTCCGATTTGTTTTGGATTTTGTGAGTAAAATAGAGGATGATGAAGATAAGTACTTTGGTTACTTTCTTTGGTAATTATTTAAACGGTTTTCTGCTATTTTTGTTTTTTTTTTTTTAATTCTTTCTCTGTTAATAGGGCTGGTTTTAAATCTTCTTTTTTTCTTTTTTAGCATGTAAGCCATGGATAAACACAAAAAAACACTCATTAAACCCAACATCTGGGTTTCAGTATCCATATTTTCTTTTTTCCAAAAAAATTAAAAAAAAACAAACACTGATTGAAAACCAATTTTAGGTTAGGTACAATTGTCCTCTTTTTTTTGTCCCTATCTCTGTCTGATTCTGCGTCGTCGACCAGTTTATGAATGGAAAGCTTAACCACACCGACACCGCTGCCGACAACGTCGTCGTTCGCCGATATAGTCCAGTTTATAAACCATTGTCTTTGGCGAGCTTGATCTCTAGGGTGTGGAAAGCGATGAAGCAGAAGACCACTGGGACACTCTGGAAGTTTTCCAATTGTACTTGTTACAAAAATCTATTACTGTAACAGTTCAAAAAAGGCCAAAAACACACAAAACTAAAAAACTTCAATAAAAAGACCTCATGAAAAGAACGAAAAGACGATGACATTGATGGACATTGATTAAGATAGATGTTATTGGCGCAATTTGTCGCGTGAGCTTCGAGACCGAGTCCCCAGAGGCGCTGTAACTTGTTTTTTGCGATGCCCTTAGTAAGAGTTTTCTCTAAGTCCGTAGGTATATGCTTTATGGAAATAGTGCCGAGTCAGGCTATGCCGACCTTACGTACCGATAAGTCCCCAATGTATTTTTTAACAGGGGCAGTCTCAGATAACCGTTTAACTCTTGATTTTTGGGAAAAGTAATTCAATCCTTAAGAGTCGATATTATGGCTCTAGGGGGCGCTGGAGTTATGCCCAGAGACAACATAATAACTTACGGAGACTATTAGAAAGATCACGCAGGAACTACGTTCCTCGCATAGCGCATTGCGGCGCAGTGTGAAAGTAATGCTTGTATTAAGTAAACACCTATCTTGCCCCGTCCATCTCTTTCTATATGATCACAATTTTAATTTTGTACCTGCCGGTTTTTGTCACCGCTTGTCAAAGTCTGTCAAACCTGGCAAGCGGTTTTTTTAGATTTTCAAAAGTGAGTTATTTTAATCAGTTTTAAACCTTAACTAAATTTAAAAACTTATTGTAAAGTCTAAAATTCCATTCAAATCAGGTTGGATCCCTACCATTAAAGCTAGAGAGCATGGGACTATTTGAAGAGTGCCCAGATTTTTGCGAACCAAATTCCTGAAGAAAATATTGTGATGATTTACACGAGTTGATCAAGAAGATAATATATTAGGTTAAAATACAACCAAAAAAAGAGATACAGGTTAAAACATTTATAAAATCTGTAAACTTTAATAAAAGAAAATAACATAATAAAATGTTGTTAACTTTAATATTTGATAATATTCCTCAACATATTTATAACCCCCTCCTCGTATTTTAGATTTTTAAAGGGTCCAAGAAACTTTGTAAGCTAAAGTTTTTTAGCTGCATGGAACAGTACAAAGTTGGTTAAGATTTGTATAGAGCTAAAACCTTTCGCGAATGCATTGCTTTTTTAATACTAAAAAGTATGGAAAAACGGCTCCTTTATTATTAAATAAGTGTCTGTAAAAAATTAACCAAAAGAATATATGTATTTTATTATGCATCTGGCTGTACAAGTAGTCCCTTCCTGTAGCCAAAGTGATCAAGTTCCCATAATTTTTGGGTAAATGTGATCGGTGAATGCTGGTTCAAAAATATTACAATTATAATCAGTGTCTGCATTCATATGCATTCACAGGTCAAGAATCTGACCACTGGACATAAAACAAAACCAATCTATAGAATCTTGACTTAAACAGGTATTGATTTTCTTATAAATTTATGTTTCAACTTCTTTCTAGTCCTTTTTTTTCTTTTAAATACAAAATTTTGGATTCTATCAATTTCTAACTTCAAATTACGTCCCTAAAGACTGACTTACACTGTCGATTTCAAAACAGCACGTTTATTATTATCTGCAAAAGTATAAGTTTTCTCTAGTGACCGTTGGATTGGTAAGACTATAAAACACGCTCTCTTTATTAGTACCTTTTGCAGTACAATCAGATGTAACATTCATGGTCTAATTTGGGATATAACAATGCATCACTATAATCCATACTAGCGTTGTATGAACAGCTTATCATACAACGATACTAGCAAAAAAAACTGGTGCTAGAAGCACGGATAGTCCACCATACAATCTCGAAAACTGTAGCTTTGAAAGATTTGAACCTTATAACAAAATTTTTGCGTAATATTTTCGAAAACCAAAATCTGACCGCATATCAATAGCTCCTTTATTTCTAAAGTTATGATTTTTTTAATATATTTTAACGTTTTTTCAAATAACTCTGAAACTAAATCTCCCACGAATTTGGACTTCATATTCATGAAAACCTAAATCTGAAAACCGTATATCGTTACTTGCTTTTGTTCCAAAGTTACAATTTTTTTAAATATTTTATCCCCCTTTAACCCCCATCCACCCTACCCAAAAGTTAATCAGGTAATGGTCAGCCGATAGAGGATTTTTGTACCAAATTTCGTTAAAATCGATTAAGGCGTTCTTGAGTTATCGTGTATACAGAGAGACAACAGACCGACAGAGAACTTTTTTTCGTCGATTTTTGTGTTTTGGAACCTCAGAAGTCAAAATTTCACAATTTTAATAGTCCCCCATACTATTGGTATGGTAAATAAAAATATACATATGATATCAACCAAACTTTTTGGCTGACCACTGAACTCAACAGCGTGGAAACTAAACTAAGTATTTTATTTAAAAAAAAAATATTTTAAAATGGCATCACCGGCATCGTGCTCTAAATGCCAAAAAGCCTGCTATGTTATAGTTTTGCAAAATGCCAAAAAGCCTGCTATGCTATAGTTTTGCAAAAGGCCGAACGCTGTTATTACTTTGTCCAAACTGCAAAACTGAAAGTGAAATGTGACTAAACGGAAAAGAAAAAAGCAAACTAATAGAATTAGAAAAACAAAACCAAATTCCAAAAGAAAAAGTAAGTTTACTTAGAAAAGAACTGAAAAAATAAATAAATAACTACAAGTAAACAACGATTGCAAACTTCAAAAACATTGTGACGGAATTCTTCAGGCAATATTACAACAACTAACCAAAAAAAAAGACTTCTAAGGAAACAAAACATAGCATCAAAGAAACAACAGATTTTCCATCGGCGCACATACAAAAAGTCACCTCAGAATTAAAAGACTTTAAAGAAGCAAGTCAAGAAATGCTACTGGACTTAATAAAGCACCACAATCAGCCATGTTTACTTCCGAATTGAAAAAACGACCAGCAGCTAAACATGATTTAAAGGTTATACAAAAAGTTTCTGACAAGAACCAGAACGCACGAGAAGGCTTAATCTGCTCTGGACCCTTAAGAAAAGCACTAAAAGTAGCAAATCGAAGTTAAGGAAATCAAAAAAAGATGAAGTACATCTACATATCTAACCTGGACGTAAATACCAAGCCGGAAAATATTACAAACCTCTTAGATTCAAGCTCAAAAGAACACTGCACTTGCGAAAAGCTTAGGTCTAAATTCAAACAACCTAAAAACCTCTCTGCAGAATTCTGGGGCACTGTATGCTACGTTGCTAAATTTGTTATCAAAAATAATCTGCATAGAGGAACAACTCACTCGAGCGTACATCAGTATGGCAACCGTCGAACTTTTTACCACAGCCGCTATCAGTGGCGTGGAAAATAGTTAAGAATACCAGCAGCAACCATTCTTCACCAGAACCACCAGCAGTAACCAGTCTTCACCAGAACCAACCATGATGGAACCCCAACCGACTATTCTCGTTACTATTTTTCATCAAAATATGCAGTCGCTGACAAATAAACGGGATATACTCTGCGCAATGTTAGATGACGAACACCCAGAAATACAAGTAGTCTGTGTCACTGAGCACTGGTTTAAACAAGGCCAGGAGATAACGGCGATTCTACCAAGATATCAGCGAATTTCATCTTTTTGCAGAGAAAAATGATCTTGCACATGGAACAACTAATGTTTAAAATAGTAGCTATTGAAATTGAATTCGAGTATGCAGCAGTATTAAATAGGCCTCTGAAAACTATAATCTTATGCGTTTACAGATCACCTAACGGTAACCTTCTAATCTTGTTAGAACATTTCTACAATATTTTTGGTGAAATCACCATACGGTTTCCAAAATATAAACTCATTGTATTTGGCGATTATAATATACATATTGAAAGAGAAAACAGCGAAAAATCGGCTTTCGAGGAAGTGCTAAATGCATTTCAACTTTTGATAACTGTAGACCAGCCAACGCGAATTAGAAATAGGCCTTTAGCTATCCTAGACAATATTCTGGTTCAAAACAAAGATATACAAATAACAAATAAGGAATATGGGTTTTCTGATCACACTGGGCAGACTATAATTTGGAGCTGCCATAAGAGAGTTGAACTCAATGGCAATACAATCACCAAATAAAACGGATTTTCAATAAAAAAAATAACGAAAATTTTGCCAGCAAAATTAAAAACCTGAACTGGAATAAATAACATTGGGAATTAAAATTTCATGTAAGAACAAAAGATCACTTATAATACTTGGAAATCATTTTACTTCCTCAGACTTTCCTAAAGATTATATTGGAAAATAGACCAAAATTCTGGAAAAACTAATTTAATAAACTATAAATTTTAACATACAAAAAATCCTCCTAAAATTACTGAGAACATAGACTTATTAGTAAACGATAAAACAATCACTGATCCACAAAAAGTTGCAAATGAATTTGCCAAATTTTACCGAAAAATCGCCAGCACTTTAACGAGGAATATAAAAAGCAAAATATCACAGCGCGAATGTCTACAAAAAGCCCCAAGAATTAAACAAAATTTTAAGTTTAGAAAAGTGACAGAAAAAGAAATAGTTAGTATATCTACACAATAAAAATCTAAATACAGCACCGGGTATGGGCGCCCATACGTAGTCTCCAAGGGGGGCCATTGCCCCCCCTGAGATGTTGTAAAGACTATTGACGTAAACGTCTTTTTATTGCCTTTTTACGATTTTTAATCATCTAATCATCTTATACTAAATATACATAGAATATAGAACCCCTTTCTAACTTTCATTTTAATGGCAAGGGTAAATAACTTATCATTATCTCGTGGGCTTGGTTTTTTTTTAAGTTTTTCCACGAAGACAGGCCATTGCTAAAAAATTCTAAATCCAATTAAAACATTAAAAACCAAAACGAAGGCCGCTGTCAAGTCCATTACTACGAAACTCGATGGTCTGCTAAATATAAGAGCATTCGTAAGTCTACTGAACACTTTTGGATTTACAAAATGCACTGCAAAACTTATCCACTGGAAATAACAAAATCGAGAAGTTATCAACTTTTAGCTGCAGTTTCCTTGATACGTTTCATAGTTTACTCAAAAATAAATGCTAAGTATTCGTTTTTATTGTAACCAACTGTTAATATAATTCAAGGTGTAAATAAATATTTTTTATGTTCGAAAACACATAGAAGATTTGACTGACATGTTTAAAAATCATAGACTTAATAATATGGAAATATTTAGGGGCATTTTCCTAGATGTTGAAGCAACGTGCGATGCTTTAGGAATAGATGCTAAAATGCCAAGAACATGTAGTAGGCAAATCAAAGCTAATAGAAAGCATTGAAGACAGGTTTTCTCAAAAAAATAGTACTGACTATTTGTTATTTAAATTACATCCAAAATACATTGGTACCCTAACAAGTGAAAATCTTGTAGAAATAGGAACCCTGTACTGCCTTAAAAATATTAGAGAAGCCTTACTTTGGAAAGATTATATAATTCAAAAAAATATTGATCAAAATATACCTTATGAGGAACTTTTAGAATTGAGTAATTTTTTCCTTTAGTAAAAAAGTGTGCTTTAGCTCTTCCAGCTACTACAGCATCTGTTGAAAGATTCTTTAGTACGCTGAGAAGAATTAAAACATGGCTAAGGTCAACAATATAGGTTGATAGACTCAACGGGTTAGCGATGATGAGTGTCTATTGAGAAAGAATATATTCTGACATTGCTGACTTTTGCTCTAGGGTTATTGACAAATTTGATAAGTCTAAAAGAAACGTGCAACTTTTATTTCATTAGAATAAGTGAAGTATTTTGTTTTGATTTTTTATTGTTGCCATTATTTATACATTTGTTTATTTCGAATAAACTTTTTTTATGTTACAAGTTAATCGTATCCAACTAAAATAAATTAGGAAAAATATTATTAAAGGTGATACATTTTTATTTTGCCCCCCCCTGAAATTTGTTGATGGGAGCCCTTGGCACCGGGTACCGTGAAATTCCAATAACATAAACTTTCTTTAAAAACCTTTGGTGTATTTGGTGAACATGTCTTTAAGATCTGGAATATTCCCAAGCTGTCACAAAATTGCAAAAATAAACCATTTGTTGAAAATTCTGTAGTGTTTTAATTTTTCAAGAAGTATGGAATGGTCAACGCAGTAGGAGGTCGCAGAATACCATAAGTGGAAGTTCTCACTGGTCTAAGATGCGTTTTATGTTTTTAATAAGGTTAAATATTGCTTGAATGGTGTTTTGTTTTTTTTGAAACCCAAATTGGTTTTAAGTATTGAATTCTGTGTGTTCTATCACCTGATGTTTCACGACGGTTTCCAAAATTTTCGAAATTGTTGGTAGTAAAGACACAGGTCTATAGTTCCCTTGTATATAGTAGTTTTTTTGGCCCTTTATATAACGCCCTTTTTTTTAAAAAAAAGGCGTTATATACAAGAGATTTTGGAATAAATTAATGCTATTTAAGTGCTAATTATATGCCAAGTAACCAAATTTTGTGCTCTTGTAGTTTCCGAGATATGGCCTGCACTGCTAGCTATGAGATAAAGAAAGCACGAATATATAAGAAAAAAATCGAATTTTTCATTTTAAATTATTTTTTTTTTTTTTAAAAGGGTGGGGTAACTAGGTTAATATTAACTTAGCGACTCCACATGTTTAGGTATCATGGAATTTAAAAATTTCAAAAGCGAGTATTACCTGCATATTATGTGCTAATTTCGTCCATGATCAGAATATTTTGTACTCTTCTAGTTTCCAAAAAAATCGAAAAAGAAATTGGGTTAGCTAGATTAATACAGACTTAGCAACGCAACTCATATTGCCCTCTCTTTATAATTTTTTTTTACATTTGCATGTACACTTCCGTCCACATAAAATGCGTACAGCAAAAGTTAGCTGCAGATCTGTTCAATTTAAGTTTCGCTAATTTCGTTGCTTATTGTAACTGACTTTGACGTTTTCGAATTGCAGGTTAGATCTTTTGACATTGTAAACACAAAAATAAGGAGACTGGCCACACTTTACTGAAATACTAATATACAAACAATTTTTTTAAATTATTCAATATTTTATTATAAAAACTTATTCTTAAAGCTCATTATGGACGAAATAAGACCACAATTGTGCGAATAAGGAAAAAGTATCAAGAAGAAATAACTGTTTGGCGAAAGGAAAGCAATAAGTTAATCATAGTCAGCGCACCGCTGTAGGATCGGTAAATTTGAGTAATCTAAGTCTTTGCAGACAAAGAAGTTATTAAATAAACTCTACGTAAATTAAAAAAAAACAAGAAAATGTTTCTTCAGTAGCGTGTTGTTCCCCGTCAGCCTCGATAATGTTTGCCAGTCTTCGTAGCATGGAATCTGCTAAAAAAAAATAAATTTGTATTTGAAACAATGACTTCGTCGTACCCTCGGACTATGAGCTCCTTTAAGTGGTTGGAATTTCTGGGAACAATATTCATTCGTGTTAACTTTTTTGCTATAAGGCCACACATTTTCCATAGGATTGGCGTCAGGAGTTCTTGCCCGCCATGGAAAAACCTCAATGTTATTTTGCTGGAACCACTGTTAGGAAATGCGTGTGGTGTGGATAGGACGGTTATCCTTATCCACAAAACCTTCTGGATGAAGAATGGTTGCTTCTGAAAGTATAATATTTCTCATTATATAACATAAACCTCAACTGTAAATCTTCCATGGATTCTAAAAAGGACATGGGGCTGTCCTCCAGCCGATATCCGTCGTTCTTATGGATCCAAGAAAATGTGCCTTAATTTTCGCCTCTGAGGCCATTGCAAATGGGTGATCTTCAAGACAGTCGATCAGTTGTTGATCCTGCTGAGGTGTATTGACTTGGGTCAAGTTAGTGCCTCGCCTTCGTCGAGCAGTTCCTTCTTCTTGATACTTTCTTCTTATTCTTACAATTGTATCCTTGTTTTGTTCACAATGGGCCACTACTCTTTGAACCATCCAACCACCGTCTAATTTTGCCAAAATTTGGGCTTTTTCGAATTCATTTAGTTTAGGCATTTTTAAATAAGCCTATGACAACAACAAAATCTGACAGCGACATTTTTTGTCAATTTGAATTAAATAAGGTTACTGAATTGAGAGGCCCATAATACATTATATAAAATCGGCGTACGCATTTTATGTGGCCGGAAGTGTAAAAGCAATTTTATGAAATGGACTGATGTTTTGTTGTCTCTTTTTATAATTTCCCCAGAGTTTTTGAAAGATTGATTTTTTTTGGATAGTACAATATGTCAAGTTTTGATCAAAAAAAAGCAAAATCAAACAGTGAATAAACACAGAATAGATATTAAAAATGTAAATAATAGGTAAAATATAAAGACTCCTATCCTAAAATATATAAACTATTATTGTACCTACTGCTTATAGCTCACTCAAAAATGTGACAGTGACAAAATTATTTGTCAGGGGTTACCAACTATCATTGCCAACACACAATTTGTTTTTAAACATTTCCCTAACAACTGTCAAATCCAGTTGCTCACCTCTGATTTTTATCTCATTCTTAATTCAATAACTTTTGTACATAATATTATCCAACTATTAGTATAAAATAAATAATAAAATCTTTGTAATAACTCTACCAAAAAATGTTATATGCATACATACATTGACATGTGTTTCACAAATCCAGAGCAGGTAACAAGACACCTCCATTAACCTAGCGACCCCACCTCAAGAAAATCAAAATTTAGTCACACCATAATTATGTGCTAATTTCATCCACAATCAAAAAATTTTGTGCTCCTTTGGTTTAACTTGGTAACCCCACCAGAAAACATAGCGACAAACTAGAAATTTTTTGTTTTAAAATTATGTGCTAATTATGTGCTTTACGAATATATAAGAAAAAAATCGAATTTTTCATTTTAAATTATTTTTTTTTTAAAAAGGGTGGGGTAACTAGGTTAATATTAACTTAGCGACTCCACATGTTTAGGTATCATGGAATTTAAAAATTTCAAAAGCGAGTATTACCTGCATATTATGTGCTAATTTCGTCCATGATCAGAACATTTTGTACTCCTCTAGTTTTCAAAAAAATCGACAAAGAAATTGGGTTAGCTAGATTAATACAGACTTAGCAACCCCACCAGGAGATATGGCGCCAAACTAAAAATTATTGGTTTTAAAAAAAATTTTAAAATTATGTCATAATTATGTCCTCCATGAACATATTAGAAAAAAATCGAATTTTTCATTTTAAATTAGGTTTTTAAAAAAAATGGTGGGGTAGCTTGGTTAAATTGCATATCTGTGGTTCCTGGGAAGGTATTTATTTAATCAAAATCGGTTTACGGCACCAAAAGTTATGACATTTAAAGCAATAAAAAAACGGGAACATAGCTGCAGGGTCGTCAGTTAATTATTAATTATGCAATATGATAATCTTTATCAATTTTCTTGGAAACTAGATGAGCACAAAATTTTCTGATTGTGGACGAAATTAGCACATAATTCTCAGATAATGATTTTTGAAATTAAATTCCATGATACCTAAACATGTGAGGTTGCTAAGTTAATATTAACCTAGCTACCCCACCTTTTTTTAAAAAAAAAAACAATTTAAAATGAAAAATTTGATTTTTTTTCTTATATATTCAGGGAGCACATAATTTTAAAACCAAAAATTTTTAGTTTTGTGCCATATTTCCTGGAGGGGTTGCCAAGTTAATATTAATCTAGCTACCCCATTTTCTTTTTTGATTTTCTCAGAAACCAGAGGAGCACAAAATTTTGTGATTGGGGACGAAACTAGCACATAATTATGGCATAACTAAATTTTGATTTTCTTGGGGTGGGGTCGCTAGGTTAATGGAGGTTAACAAGAGGTTATTTTAGAAAAAAAATAAAAAAAGTCATTTTAATCTTACTTCTCTTTGTTTCTAATAGTAGCTTACATAACAAGCTTATTACATGCTCAGATGAATTAAGACACTTGCCTTCAGCTTGTGTCCCAAACTTCATTTTCGCATGTAATAAGTATAACATGCAAGTTAGTGGACTATACTTTTCCTATGACCAAAGAAAATTTTATTATAAATATCAATAATGACATAAGTGGAAAACACTTTTAAGTACATACTTTGTATTATTTGTGCAACATTAATGTTTTTAAGAGAATTAAGACAAAATTGTTACATTCAAGAATTTGAAAATATCATAAAATTTTGAAATTTGAAAATATTTGAATTTTGAAAACTTTTTAAATTTTTTTGGAATTTTTAAAATTTAATAATGTTTAAATTTTTGAAAATTTTAAGAATTTTTTTGTTCATTTTGAGAATTTTACATCTTTGAAAATCTATTTTTTTTTGAATTTTGAAAATTTTGTGAATTTTTAAAAATGTCAAAAATGTCTGAAAACTGAAAATTTTTGTTTTAAATTTTGTTCAAAACAGTTTAATAATTTACATTTTTGTGTCGATCAGTGTCCTTATGAAGGAAAGTTTCATCACTTGGCGCGCCCTCTTATGATTTAAATCTAAGCTTCATTATTATCCTAGGAGCCATTACAGTCATGTTAGGATGCTTGTTAAACTAGTATTATGGGTAAAAAAATTTAAAACTTGTCACTCACCTCTGATTTTTACCATTCCACTTGTTTGCTTGAGGCCTTCTAGAGCTGGTTTCTGTATTGTTGGACACATAATTATATGATGCAGGATAAAACTCCTGTGCAGTAGGAACCAGTCTAGAATGGTTAGTGTCATGCTCAGAATTTCTACCAAATTGTTCTTGAAAATTAAGATTTTGCTGGTGGTAATAGTTCTCAGTATTGTCATTACTGTAGTTCTGTCTCATAGGGTTGTAACCAGAGTTACTGCTTGAATTGTTGTAGTAAGACATACTGTTGTTTGTGGCTTACAGATCAGTACTTAAATGGTCACATATTGTGAAATATATCAAAGGTTTGTCATCATGATAAGTTTTTGCTGAAAATTTCCAGGAACAGATTGCAAAAAAACCTACTTATTTAAAAATAAATTATTAAAATCATGCTACTTACCAGCTCTAAATGCCGCATATTATAGACCTCAAAGTGTGAATAGAACAAAAAATTAATAAAAAAACACAATTTTCAAAAAATATTTCTGATAAAATTTTTAATTTTCCATTTGCACTTTTTCTTTGCACTTTTTCCAGATTTTTTTTGTCAGATGTGAATTGTCAAACAAAAAAAAAAAGATGTTGAAGTCGGCAACATGGCAAATTATAAAAATCCAGTAAACCAGTCAACCCAAAATAACGCAAGCCGGAGGACAAGTAATGGACTAAAGGCCAATTGCACGAACAAGTTAGCCGTCATTTAGTTAGTTGAGGAACCCATTATATTTCTATGGTTGAGGCTCTTGAAATGTTACTTTCCTAAAACTCGATAATTCACATTCTATCCGCTCGAATTAACTAAGTGGCGAATTAACTGATTGGTGCTATAGTTATATGGTGCTATTGGACATAATTAGCAACTTCACCGTAATCTTAAACCTATAGTTTGAATTAAAATCCGCCATAATGCGCTCTATCCTACCTTTATTTTCTCAAATTTAACAGCCACTTGCAGCGACGTTTTTCTACTGGTTCTTTAACAAAAGAACCTTTAAATTTTTAAGGACATTTAATTTTAAATGACTCGCACAGGCTCAATTTTTTTGAACTTTTACTAAAGGCTCTTTATTTTCTTCACAGTACGGCAACGTCGCACGAATTTAGGGATTTCTGTGGTTTTTTTGTTGGTATCTCTGTCTTCAATAACCTAAAACTTTCACATATTTTTTTTATTTTATTGTTTATGGTTCTGTTGTTTTCATTTGATATTTTGAACATAATATAGACTATTGTGCAGTGCTTCAATTTCAATGGAGGCTAAAAAGAGAAAAAGGGGGCTGAATCTTAGTCCCAGGGAGCTGTCGCCCATCTATTCAATATTACTCCAAAATATCCATGGATGCTGCACATGCTAGCAGTGAAACAGCTAGAGGTCAAGGAACAGGACAAAGAGGCAAGTCAAAAGGGTAAGTATTTTTATAACGAAATATAGCAATCTATGTATAATCAAAGACGTTTATGCTAAACAACTTTAAAAGTAGTTCTCGGCCTACTTAATTATACTCTCCAGTTTAACAGAAGATATATATATATATATATATATATATATATATTGAAAGATCCATCTATGAAAAATTTTTGATGCACTTAATTAATCGCTTCAATCCTTGCCATTCCAATTAAAATATTTGAGAATCTTTTATTATAATTATTATTAAATCCTTTATTTGGCAAATACCTAGTTTGGTTTTTAATTTATTGTAGGCTACCAATCAAAGGAGGCCATCTACCACCGTAGTTAGAATCATGGCATCAAGTACCTTAGCAAAGAAATATGACTTCCTAGCGGACAAAAAGAATATGATTGCTGACACCACCCTAAAAAAGTTGGAAAGAGAAGCATTACATACTGACAAAGAGCATCAACTCAGGAAGAAAAACCTGGAGATAAAAATAGAAGTACTTGCTGATTTTTTTTAACACTATGCAATACATTCAATGCGAGAGTGGATTTGGTCACATTGAACAATTCAATTAAATATATTCATCTATATGAAGCTTTAGGAGAAACCAATCTATCTTGAATGTGTTACATATCACAATTCAAAAAATTGTTTTACAAAAAAAAAAAAAAAAAAAAAAAAAAAAAAAAAAAAAAAAAAAAAAAAAAAAAAAAAAAAAAAAAAAAAAAAAAAAAAAAAAAAAAAAAAAAGTTGTACATAAAAGGTAGAGTATAGCTAAAAATAGATAATAACATGTTGAGAATTAAAAAAAAAATTGAAAGAACTAGATATTACAATAAAAGCACTTAAGTAAAGTAAAATAGTATACAAGACGTAATACAGCACAAAAAAAAGGAATAAAGAGAATTGAAGCAGAACACCAACAATAAAAAACGGAAAAAAAATACACACAGAGGTAAAAAACAAACAAATTTAAAAGTGTCAAATAAACATTAGATATAAAATAAGTTAAAAAAAAATTAAGTAAAAAAAAGAATGTACAAATTGTAAATAAAAGGAGACACAAAATAATTATAATCAAGCCAGATGTGTGCTTTGGACATAAAAGTAACCTACCTGAGTATACACAGAAAATATACCAAAATATTAAAAAAAAAAAACTCTATATGGCAGAAAAATCAGCAGTTATAAATTGTTCCATGTCATAATAGGCCTTCCGTAATAAAAACGTTTTTATTGCCTTTTTGTATGGTTTATATGCTAAGTCCCTTATTCTACCAGGAAGAGCATTAAAGAATTTAATGCAATAATAATTTGTGCCATTTCCAGTCCTTGTCAGGCGCCGTAATGGTAGGACAACATTGTTTCTGCTTCGGGTATTAACTGTATGAATGTCTCTGTGAAATTGAAAGTTTGAGAAGGCACACTAAAATGTACTGTTATGGCAGCGTTAAAATTTTGAGTGTTATGAAAGCATCCACACAGTCCTCCCGATACGAAAGACCCGCCAAGATTCTAATAGCTCTTCTTTGAATTCTAAAAGCTAACTCTGCATGTGGAGAGTGGCCCCACGCTAAGAGTGCCTAAGATAGGATTAAATTAACTAAACCGTGATAACAAGTCATAAGTGTGTCAATCCCTACAATGTTTGAGAGGGACCTCAAGAGATAGGTATTCTTAGCAAGCCTCTCTGCAAGTTTGTTTATGTGCCTCTCCCAAGTCAACCCCGAGTCCAATTCCACTCCCAAAAACCTTAAAAATTTATTTGGATCAGTGTCCTGATTTTTTTTTTAATTCTTAAGGGTAAAAATTAACTGTTCTGTTTTGCTTTCATACAAACTTAATTTGTTTGCCAGAAACCAGTCTTGTAATAAATTAAAAGATTTTTTTTATTTATTTTTTTTTATTTAAAAAATATAACTTACAATTACATTTTTTGTATCACAGAGTTCTAAAATTAACGTTACACTAAACTGAACAATATGATATTATATAAATCACTAGATACAAAACAGATACTATTACATAAAACAAATAAAATTAGAAAAGTAATTGTAGTTATGTCCCTATGCAGCGAAGTCGCTGGTCTTGGGACTGACCATTAATAACGCTTTCTTTCTACATAGCACATTAACATTAAATAAAGTTTAAATATTGTTTCTTGTTTGATGATAAATTTTATTTTTGTATTTTTATTTATAAATATAGATTTGTATTTTTAGGAAAAATTTCATAAAAGTAATGTTTGTACTTTTTTGAAGTACAAACACTCTCTACACAACAACTCAAACCACATGAACCCCAGATGTTAATCAGATAAGTCAAGTTAGAAACAATGTAGGCATTATAAATAAGCTTGCGATTGATGTCATTCAAGTAACTTGAACAACGATATATTGCACCTAACATTAGTATAACTTTCTTAGTGATCCTATCTACATGCTTTTCCCAATTTAATTTGTCATCAACCATTAATCCTAGGTATTTAGTAGAGTGGGTATTATTAATTACAGAGCTATTAATATTTAGTGAAAGATTAAATTCTTTTGTATTTGTTTAAAAACCATATAAACAGCTTTTTCAGTATTAATTTTTAGTCTGTTTTGAGTCAGCCATTGTGAGTATTTATACAAGTCCTAATTTATTGTTGTTTCAAGTTGTTTAAGATCTGTACCGCTATAGACAATAACTTTGTCATCAGCAAACGTAAAATATATACCTTTCAGCCCAGCAAGACGCAGTGATAGTACCAACAGTGAGTACAACTGTGGGCCAAGAACGGAGCCTTGTGGGACTCCACAGTTGTTTAAAATTTGCTCACTGTCGGCACCACCACCGCTTACATACTGTGGTCTGTCCTTTAGGTACGATTCAATAAGTGAGTGTGTTTTTTCACGAATGCCCATTTTAAAAAGTTTTTGTAGCAAGACCTGGTGTTCCACTACATCAAACGCTTTTTGCAAGTCGATAAATATGGCGATAACATATTTTTTTTATCTAGTTCAGATCCAACATAATTTAAAAGGTCCCTAGTGGCACTGAGAGTATTGCTATTTTTGATAAATCCGTATTGGTATATGTCAAAACCCACACTTTCTTCCATAAAACTTGTTTGATTTTTTATTAAGATTTCTATTATTTTAGACAGAACACAGACAACAGTTATTGGTCTATAATTAATAATTTTTTGTAAATCCACAGATTTATGTATAGGTGTGATTTTTCCTATTTTGAGTATTTCGGGAAATATCCCTGTTGAAAATACATTATTTATGAAGTTTGTCAGGATTGGAACTAGTGTTTGCTTTAATAAGATAATGTCTGATGGAGATATATAATCGTAACCTGCTGAAGAGTTTTTTTTAAACTTTAAAATTGTTTCATTTATTTCTCTTTCATTAGTTAGTGTAAGTTGTAATGAATGTGCGTTTTCTATTTCCTTAAATTTGTTGTTTATTTTTTGTGTATTTTGCCCTTTGATTGACCTAACAATGGTTTGACCAATACTGGCAAAATATTTGTTAAATTCGTTGACTATTTATAGGGGATTTGTTATTATAATATCATTTACATTTATTGAGTTTATTGTTTGGTTTATAGTGTTGCTATTTATTAGTGAATTAATGACTTTCCATTGTTTTTTTGGATCCCTACCCGCTCTATTCCATTTACTTACAAAGTATTCAGTTTTTTGTTTTCGTATTTCAGAGTTAATCCTATTTTTTAGTTTTTTATACTCTAATTCTAGTTTATTGTCTGTTATTTTTAGTCGTTTTTTGTTTAGTAAGTCTCTATATATTTTGTTACGTTGATTTATTAGATTTAATATATCAAGAGTTATCCAATTATTTCCCTCCCTATGGCGTAATTGTATTTTTTTTTTGTGGCTTGTGATTTACTTTCGGTTGTGCATTTTGTTAGCGTTTCAAATGAGTTTATAGTAATTGTATTACATAGATTTTGAAAGTTATTTTTAAACATTTCGTGGTTTGTTATGGAAAATTCTCTGTTGATTTTTTGAGCAAATTTTTTATATTTTATATCTACATTAATTATTAGTTTTTTATTATTAATTTTTTTTGTATTTTGTAGCCAAACATTTTTAAAGAGTTTAAGTATTCATCTTTTTCTATGGGGTATTTGGATTCTTCTAAAACATCTACATTTAAATCACCTACAATTAAAGTTTTTTGTGTGTTAGAAGATAAAAAATCTTGAAAAACTTCAATGAAATTGTTAAAATGATAACTAGGTGGTCTATAAAATGTACATAAGTTAAAATTTACATTTAAAATCGAAACTAAAACTAAATTATAATCAACAGTCTTCATAACTTCGAACGCCAAAAATTCCTTTAAGTAGATTGTCACTCCTGCTCCAGTTCCATTTCTACAAGCATGGATTGCATGATACCCATTCAAGTTAAAGTACTGTGTCTTATTTTCTGACAACCATGTCTCCGTCAATACCAGTATATCACTATCATGTGTTTTTAAAAAACACTGAAGTTTGTCAAACTTATTTCTTAAGCTTTGCATGTTCATGCAACACCGTTCTTGAGTACGGTGTTGGTTCATGTAGTTAATGCGGAGCAGTGGCCCCTTTGTCTCAACTAGTGCAAGTTTTTTAGAATATCTTTGTCGTCAACCAAGACAATTTTACTATTTTCGTCTTTCTGTAGAAAAATTTTGCCATCTTTTATCCATACGAAATTGTAGTTGTTTTCTTTTTTAAATATTCTTGCTTCCTTGTGTAGGTCTTGGTTTATTTTTGTTAGGTCATGGTCTACATAGATAAACTCATTTTCCCTGCCACCAGCAAATCCAAGATCTGTTGTTGTTACTTTTTTTTGTTTTTGCGCTTGCATAAACTGAGTCTTGGAAATCTCATCCTCAAAGCAGACTTTTATGGATCCAGGTCTTGTTTGACCTCTCTCCATACAGAAAGCTTTTATTTTTTTGACATCAACATTTAGTACCTCGCCAAGATTTTTCAGCACTTCCTCGACATTTTCTCTCGCCTCTGTCTGTGGAATCCCTTTCAGGATTATGTTATTCTTAAGCTCCCCTTGCTCTCTCCTATTAATTTCACCATTCAATTGTTTTTGCAGATTCACAATTTCGGTTTTTAGGTAGTTGTTTACCTCTATTTGGTCATCATATTTTTCCATTAAATTTGTGTATTTTTTGTCCATATCCATAAGCTTTCTATCCATGTCTATAAGCCTCGTCATAACATCGTTAATGGTCCAGTCCTCTTCTTCTAAATTGTCCAAATTTTCCACTTTTTTTCGTTTTTTTTTGAGATTTTAACCTCACTTTTTTCGAAACATGTGGGACATTTATATTTTTCGCCGTTCGGCTGCTTCTGCTGGTCCAGATAGTAGTTAAATCTTTCTTTGTTCATGTTAACGCACTTTTTATGGTACCATTTGGCACAAGAGATACAACTTACTGCATAAGTATTGGTGCACGATTTTGTACATGTCGGACAGTCGTCGGCCATCTTCTAAAAGATGTTGTAGCAATCCTGTCAAGTTCATCTGTACATAAGAGGGATTGAATTTCAGTTGTGTCGTCACAATATTGAATTATCTCTGATGAAGGTGAGGCTTGATTAAGGTCATTAACGTAAATCAGAAATAGAACAGGACCCAAAACAGACCCTTGGGGGACACCATAATTAATTGCAAGTTTTTTCGAATCTACGCCCTCCATTGACACATACTGTTTTCGTTCTGTCATATACGATCTGAGTAGCTGCGTGCTATTTGAATCAAAACCATAGTATGAAAGCTTTACTAGCAAAATATCGTGTGCAACACAATCAAACGCTTTTGTTAAATCTAAAAATTGTGCAGAAACATACTCACAGTTTTCAAAACCTTTATTTATTATGTCTACTAACCTATTTATAGCAGTACCCGTTGACAATTTTGATCTGAAACCAAACTGACAAGACTGACTAGTTGGAAATGTGTTTTTGGATATACATTCATTAATTAGTTTAGTCAGGGGTATTACAACTATATCTTTAATAGAAATTAAAATTTTCTTATTTAGCCCATAGGCATCCCTACATTTACTGTTTTTTAAAGACCTAATAATTTCTCGCACTTCTTTATATGTTACATGTCTAAAACTAAAATTGAAATTATATTTATTAACAGAAGAATTGTTTAAGAATTTGTTTTCAAACTGTTGACGGTTTCAATGGCAATATTTGCAAAGTAATTATTAAAATTGTTGGGAGCAATAGTGCTTGCAATTTGAATTTTCTGTTTTTTATTTTTATTCTTATTAATGATATCCCACATAGCCTTCTGCGAGTTACCTGAATCAAAAATAAATTTATCGTTTGCTGCCTTTTTTGCTAAACCCACCTCTTTCTTATATATTTTTTTGATTGTATTTAACGTATTTTTTAATTGTTCTGAAGGATATTTTTTGTGTAATTCATTAATGAAGTTTAACATATCTCTTTGATGGCGAAGACTTTCATTGAACCAATTTAAGTTGATATTTTTATTATGGCCATTGGAAACTACCTTTGACTTTTCGGGGAACACAATTTCCATATGGTCAGATAAAATAGTGAGAAAATATTGAAATATTTGGCATATGTCAAATTCTGTAGAACTTATAAAACATCGCTTATTGGTCTATAGACGATTCTTTTGGAACTTCTAGCTTCAGAATATTTTAGTATTATACATAAAGCATCATGATCTGACATAGTAGGATCCACCACAAAGCATTTCCCGTTGTTGGGATCAAAATTAATAAAGATATTGTCCAGACAGTTTTTCTTTTCTAGTATTTTGAGTGTTTGTAGAAGCGTAACCAAATGAGTGAAATAGCGTTTTAAGTAGGACTTCGCTCTTGTCATGGGTATTAAAATGAACGTTAAAGTCACCAGTTATTACTATAAACAGTCAGTATGCGAAAATTATTCAACTCCACTGCTGGAAACTCAGTCTCCATTTCTAGAGATAAATTTACAATCTTTTTAATTTCCGTACATTTGCTTTGGTATCTATCAGAAACAAATACTGCCGTTCCTCCACGAATATGAGTCTTTCGACAAAAAGTAGAAACGAGCACATACCCTGTGATGAATATATCAGCAATTTCATGATTACGCAACCAATGTTCATTAAGACAAAATACATCAATCTTATACTGACTTAAAAACACTTTAAGTTGATTGGACTTACTTGAATATTGTAATGTAGGAAATTAAAATTAAAATAGGAGTTTTTTGCTAATTGATTTGAATTAAAAATGGAGTTTGTGTTAAAAAAGTTGATTTTGGTTGTTCTTGTGCCTGACCAATATTTTGATTTGTTGAAATTAGTACCTCTGTTCCTGGATATTGAACTCATCAGGCTTAGCTGAATTTTCTTGCATTGTAACATGTATCAGATTTTTGTTTATTTGAGTGAAGTTGTTTTTATCACTTATAAAATTACACAACTTATTTGCGATTTGAGCTTTGTTTATCTTTGCAGTACTACCATTAAATTCAAAGTATGAGACTGCAGCCTCGGCATATTTGTTTAATCTAAAAGCATAGTCATTCAGTTTTGAGTTAAATTTATAAATATTTGGATTAAAATTACAAAATTTACCATTATGATATGGAACGGATGACATAATTAAATTGGTATTTGTGCATAATTTGACTTTTTGATTTAACTGCTTAAAAGATGGATACTTACTTTTCTTAAAATCGTTTGATCCTGCTATTATGACAATATAATTATTCTTTGAAAAATCCTTCGATAATGATTTGATATCACAAACTATGTTACTGTAACACGCACCTGGTCGGATTATTGACTGGACAGAAATGTTTCTTAACTTTTCTCTTAAAATATTACCTAAACTAAAGCTATGTTCGTCGCCTAAAATTAAAAGTCTATTTAGTTCGTGTTTACGCCGTTATTGATTTTCTTTTAGTTCAATTTCTCGATCTAAACTGTCACTTTTATCAATCAAAACGAGATCTTTTTGTCCTTTCTCACTATTATTGCATGACATAGTATCCTTAAGTTTATTCTTATATTCTGTTTTCATTTTAACAAGTTCTTCTTGATATATTCTATTGTCAACCTCAAGAATATGAATTGTTTCCGTCATTTTTGCGTTTATTTCTGTCAAGTCATTTAAGTCACTTTTTAATTTTTTCATATCTTTCTGTTCATTATTTGTTCTAGCTTCAGATAATATAATTTTTGATTTTAATTCCTGAATTCTTATGTTTTCTTCATTCATTAAAACTTTATTTTGTTCAATCTCATTTTTTAGGATCTTTATCACTGCCCGTAGATGATTTAATTCTTCTTCCAAAAAACATTTTTCTTTTTCGCCCTTTTTAAATTCGACTATGACCCTATTTGCCTTTAAAAGTTTATCTTCGATTATGCTTTTTTCATTTCATTAGTTTTTTAAAATAGGTAACTTATAATTGTTTTTTTTTGCGCCTTAAAGGAGATTTGTTGTTAAAGTGGTTATTTTGCTAGATAAGAAAAATTTGACAGTTTTTCACAGGGTTTTACTATTAGTAGTAGTATAAGTTTAAGAGTTGTACTTATGTAGTGCATGGGCTGGCACTTATTTTTTTGTCGTTTTTTAGTTACAGGTACAAGGTGAAAAAAATTGCCTTGTGTACAGAAAAAAACTACAGTTTATTAAAATAAAGAAAATTTAAAACATGTTGTTTATTTTACTGACATACCTATATATTAAAAAACCACCA
Source organism: Oxystoma pomonae (assembly GCA_963921995.1). Classification (NCBI taxonomy): domain Eukaryota; kingdom Metazoa; phylum Arthropoda; class Insecta; order Coleoptera; family Brentidae; genus Oxystoma; species Oxystoma pomonae. Next base: position 81,969,824 of record OY998166.1, on the reverse strand, counting down.
AAAAAATTATCATAATCAACAATTTAAAAAAAAAACAGCAATTGTAAAACCCTAAAATGCACAGCTGCTCTTGTGTACTTTATAATTTTGCCAAAGGAATGAAATTATTTTTTATTTTTCTTTAGCACATAATAAATCATTTCCATTCTGCACAACATTATGACGTTGGTGGTCTTGACCATACATTTCAATTTGTTGAGTTTGCATAAGATAATTTAATATTCCTCCTTGTTTATATCTTTATTATTGGGGGCTCTGGCTCGTTCATTTCTTTGGCAATATTATGAAGCACAGAAGCAGCTACTATTATTGTCAGAACTGTGTCCATCATAAGGCAATAAGTCATAAACCCATAAGCCATAACTGGAAACCGACGTTTCCAGATCCCAAATGTAGGTTCTATTGAAGTTTTTGTTCGAATTAAGGCTTCATTATACAGTTGTTGACCTGGTATAATTGGATTTGCTAAAGGTGTCAGGAGGTAATTGGAAAGACTCCACTCCACTCCTGAAAATAAGAAAAAAAGTAGGTAAGGAGAGGGCTATAATTGGGAACCAACTTTTAACCCCCTCTCACCCCGTGTAAAACATTGACTAAGTACCTACCTGACATCTGGATATTCCAATAGATCCTCAACGTGTGTTAACCTAAATCTTCGAGGCACCTTCGAGTGAAGCCAAAATTAACAAAATCCAATATTTCAAGATCATCTTCAAGAGCATCCTCTACCAGCTCATCTTCAATAATGTTTACATATTCCATAATAACATTTCATGAATTTTCTTTTTTCTTGCGTTTTGAACAAAAATAAACTAGGTATACCATGAAAAATGGCTCGCAAAACTAACCTCAAAAGAGCTAACTGAGCTTTAAAGATCGGTTAATTGACCAAATTTGGCCAGTTAGTTAATGCTCCTTTAAAGAACGTTTAAAAGACCATCAAAGTCGGTGTAAGACACAAAAAACGCTAAACGTACTTCAAAGGTCCTTTAGCCTAAAGGACCATTAAAGAAAAAGTCGGTGCAAGTGGCTGTAAATGAGCCAATAATTTTTTGTTGTTCACTGGGCCACAATCTTTTATTTTATTTTTAATTTCCTAATTGCAGGCAAATAAAAATAAAAATAGTAAATAAAATTAAAATAAAAGCAGTTGACCTTGTGAGGAAAAGTGTAGGCGTTTATACAACGTAAATAAAAGTAAGGAATTAAAATAAAAAGAAAATAGATGAGCAACTTTAAACTTTTATTTTTATTTGTCCTTTAAATGGGTGTTTTTCAGGTTTTTTTTGCATTTTTTTATTTCTTTTTGCCAGATATTTAAAAAAATAGTATGATGGAGTTTAGTTTAATTATTTCAATTATTGGTGTCACTCAATTTTGTTTACATGTGCAGAAACTGTGTGCTGATTGGTTTAAAGTTATATTTACTCTTATTTTTATTTGGCTGTATAAACCAAAATTATTTCTTATTTTTATTTGCTTAACGCGCGAAGCATTTGTGGGCAGAGTGGTTCAAAGTAAAATCAAAGTTAAACTTGAGCGAACTTGATCGAATTTTATAAATGCATTTGTGATTTCAGAAAGGAAAAATACAGATTTTACAAGGATTTCGTGAAAAAAAAATGGAAAAACGGGAATCGACGGCGAGTTTATCCCAGTGTACAACATTCTTTAAATATTTCATATGAATTTATTTCGGCAATTTAACTAAAAATACTCGGCTAATATCATCGGCAGACAACACAATACAACATTTTTCGATAAATTCGTATCTATTAAAATCTGGCAAAAGTCAAAACAAACTGAACTGACGTTTCAAGGAGCGAAATCTTTGCCTTGGAGCTATATTCTTAACTAGAAAAAAAAACATTTTACTTCTCAGCAATGGTTTCTAACTTAATAACCATTGATCCATATACTTATATATTAGCTTAAATATACGCCTTTACTAACGCCGAACTTGTAAGCAACATCTATAGTGTAGCCAGTAACTTAGCTCCAGCCTTTTGCACATGCGCGAAAATTTAACGATCCGAGCGGTTTAAGTCCGTTTTGGCTGGCTTTTTTGTTTTGGACAGTGTTTTCATTTGTGCTGCGCGTATTTTTCACTGTTAAAAATTAGAAAAAAGTAATTTAAAAGATGCCGCCGTGTAAAAAAGACATGTTGTGCCATCGAAGATATCAAGTAGAGAAGGTTCAGTTTTTCTTCGAAAAATTACAAAAATCTAGGACTTTTTAAAAAAATAAACAAACACATACCAAATACCGAATTCTTTCTATCAAACAACAACATCTGCCTTCGTGGCTTCAGTTCTTAGCCGATGACGCTGGCACAGCGCATGTGCAGAACAGCGGTATTAAGCCAAACAAGATAATAGAGATAGAAAGGGAGATAAATTATAGAAAAAGTAGAGCGAAATCTTACTTACAACTTTGTGCATAGTGAAAGCATTAGAAGGACGTATATTTAATGTAATAGTTATGTTATGTGTCAAAAATTCTGTCAAAATAATATCAACCCAAATCAGGACCAATTCGAAATCTAAAATTTTCTTTGTAACACTTTTGAAACCTCTCCGACCCAACCCCAACTTAAATTGTGTAACAAATATTTTAAAGTAGGTATTAGTTATTTTATTATTTTCTTTATCATTTTTCAGATACAAATGGTAACGGAACACAATGGTAAACTTTCTTCTTTCTCCTTGTGGCAGTTTTTAGCGTGCGCGGTAAATTTTGCGCGTTTAAAGCTTCGGACGTTTTATTATATTCTTTAATGTGCGCTGTATATTTTATTTACCGTAAATTATTTCGGCGGAGATGGTCACGTTTGTGTTGATATCATTTTACGCAATAATTGTATCCCAATAACAAAAAAGTCGCATCTAATCTAGCAGTTTACGAGATTGTACAATTTTTATCAGGTTTTACATAGATTCTAAACGTATGTACTGCAAAAAATTTACCTCAAATTTTACATCTTCCGCTGCTCAAGTAGCACGTCCAATTAAGGACCAGTTGAGGATCAAAATTTTAAGATATCTTTAGGACTTATTTTTTGGTAATTATCCACTATATAGGGGGTTTCCGCCAATTTTTAGTTTTAAGGTTAGAATATTTTCAATTAGGTTAAGCCGACTTCCGTAGCTCCTTGAAAAAAATTTCGAAAAACTCAAAACAGACAGACAACAAAGTCTGCATAAATACCCTTTTTTAATGCAATAATAGAGTTTGATCGAGATTTAGCGTGTAATCGGAATTAGTTCATCAGGACCACGTTCAGATTACATGCCGCGCCGGATCGTCGGGTAATATTTCTCTTTCTTTCTCTGTAAATTATGAAAAAAAAAAACCTTATTTTCATTTCATTTAAATATCATTATAACGTTTTTTTTTCATTTGTGTTTAGTGGGAGCTAGTTTTAATATTTTGTATAATTTGACTTTTGGAAAGTTCACTTTATAAATATGTTTATATGAATGTACTCTTAAACTTTTACTATTATAATCATTAGTTTAATATCCCAAATATGTCCTGGAAACGTCCGATTGCAAATTTACTAAAAACGTCTCAAATCTTTTAAAATGTTTCCAAAACAATACCAAAAAGGTCCTGGAACTGTCCCAGAAATGTCTTAGATTTGTGCCTAGAGACGTCTTAAACCGACATCCTTAAGACGTACTGGAATGTACGTCTTATGAACATCTGGTTTTGTAACAAAAGATGTCTTAAAGACGTCCTTAAGACGTCGAAAGTCTTAAAATGGACGTCCCAGGGACGTCCGAATGTCCTGGGCAGACATACGATGGACGTCTTTGGTACATCTTTGTGCTACTTAGGTGTACATCACTACATGTAAAGCAACGGTGAGTGGCGTGGCCTATACAGTAACGTCAAAGATGTTAGAGGAAAGTTTTTTAGTTTATTTAAGAATTTATTTTGAGAACCCAATTACAGCCCCGAATAGATTTTACCCGGTACTACCGGTAAGCAGCGCAAAAATAAGCCCAAGGCAAAAAAACTCGTCGGAACAACGTTGCCAACACTAAAAAACATTTTTTCGAATTTTAACCAAAAATCGATCTCACCCTGACGTCATCGATCAATCAAAACAAATAGACGTCAAAAAATGTTGCTCCATAGATTTAAAAAATTCCGATTAGAAAACCATTGATAATACCTAAAAACCAAAGATTTAATTTTCTTATCTCATTAAGCCTTTGTTTATGTTCTTGAAAAAGTTTTATGGTAATATTTGTCAATGTACTTTTATTGATTTTGCCGTTTGTAGCCATCGCCCTTTACCACTTGGTCGTCTACTGTTGTACAGTTTTTTACAGAATGGAACCCGATGTGGCTAAGTACATGCGAACGTAAGTTTTTAAAATGTAACATTAATTTGTAAGGCGGGTTTACCCAGCAACGTAATGCATAATTCTTAAATTGGTAATTATGCAGTATACAGTTTTCTGCCGTTTTTGATTTTTTATGAAAAATTCTTTATGGGGGCACCTACTACTGGGTGTCCATGTTGATCAGCACTTGAAGTGGGATGTACACATCAAAAAGCTTACAGGTAAACTTAGCAGCATATCATATTCATTTCGAGTACTTGGGGCAATATCTAAATCAAAAATCATTGCTCTCTATATACTATGCAACTTTCTACTCAGTGCTGAAATATGGAGTAATTTTCTGGGGAGGAGCGAGCTGTCAGGACAGACCGTTCCTTGCGCAGAAGTGTGTTTTGAGGCAAATTTTGGGACTTAAATTTAGGGAGTCATGTCGGGGCAGATTTCGGCAAGTCAACATTCTTACATTACCAGCCATTTATGTTTTTGAATGTCTCATATTTATGCACAAAAATTACTCAAATTTCGCAAACTACCTACCTCAACATGGTCACAACACAAGATTGAGTGACTTCAATTATCCCAAACATAGATTGACACTTACAGAATCAAGCCCAGTTTATGCATCCTTAAAGTTTTTCAATAATTTACCGGATTGCCTCAAAACAGACATAAGAAACAAAAATTTCAAAAAAGATATATTTCAATATCTATGCAATATAGAACCATATTCAATAATTGAATTTTTAAACTTTAATAAAAACCAGTAGTCCTATGAATCCTACAGTAAAAATAGTATACTTACCTTTCTTCTTCTATTTTAAGTTGTATGTTTAGTCTTAGTCCCACAACCATAAATTAAACATTAAACTGTTTAATTTAACTAAATTTTGACTTAAATTTATGTATAACTTTTAACTTTTTGTTTGTAAACCATGTCAAAACAAGTATTTCCTATTTTTTATATAAAATTCTGTAGCTGCTTTTTTTAAGGTCAAATTCGAGGGGGTAACCACTCTGCGAAATCATGTCACATTTTGGCTGCGAAATCCTTGCAAAATTGCGTGAAATCCTTGCAAAATCGCATCACAAATTTCACACTAGTGAATATCCCCTCGGTCAAATTTCAAAATATGTTTTAAATGTTTAGTATTACATATATATATATAACTTCAGCTTTAAATGTAATTGTAGTTAGAATTGTAGGTAACATATAACATAATGTTCAGTTTTAAAAAAAAATGCACTGATTCCATCAAACAATATTTTCAACAGTTATAGGTATAAAATTTGTTACAATAACTAGGTTTCTTATCAAAACTGATTATATTATGTATTCCTTTTTTGCTCAGGTAGGTAAGTGTATTCTTCTTTAAATTTTGACACTATTTATTCAAAGTGACAATTTATTTATTGATTGTATGCTTTTTTTAAAATAAAGATTTTCTGATTCTGATTCTGATACTAGGGTCCCTAGGACCCCAAATCCGAGCCCAAATCCGCCTGCGCCGGTTGGTTTTTTTTTTAATTTTTTTGTTTTTTTTTTACTAAAACAACCCAATCCAACACAGTCCAACCCAAATCAAAACAATAAAAAAAACACTCTACAACCCCCCCCCCCCGGCACCCTTTTTTCTCTTTAAAAAAAAATAAAAAATCGGGCGCAGGCGAATTTGGGGTCCTAGGGACCCTAGTAGGTGCCCCCATAAAAAATCAAAAATGGCAGAAAACCGTATACTACATAATTACCCTTAAATTTAGTGTAAAGTTCTGTCAATTTGGGTATAAAAACAGCAGCAATAGTAGGCTAAAAGGCACTGAAACGATAGGTATTAACTAGTTTTTTAGTTGAGGCGGTGTTAGTCTGTGCTAAACCATATTTAGAAGTGGAAGTTTGGTAGTTTTTTATTTATAGGTATCCTGAACAACTGCTTGTACTGAGAAGCAGACAATACAATAAACTTCTTGACGAATTTCCATGGCTAGTAAAAACTTTTTACATTGCATTATGCACAGTCACAAAAATCTACTAAACCCCTCCTCCCGAACCCACCCCAGTTTAAATTAGTTTTTTTTTCGGTTTTTAAAAAAAATCAAGCCTAAAATGGTTGTTCTTTACTCCATATTTATAAATACAAACAAAAGTTATTCCACAGAGAAAGTACTTTATTTTCCTGTGAATAAAACAATGGAATAAAGTGAGGACTAAAAATGGAACTATTGCATCACCTCGGAATACAAACTACCACTTTAGTATCTAATTGTATAATGTACTATTCTTAAATAATTCTTTTTAAATCATATGGTTTGCAATAAAGTGAGTTGTAGCAAATCCTCAGCAACTCAGGAACTGTACCCAAGACTGAGCCCAGGACTTAAACTGCTGCTTTTAATAAATTAGTGGCTGACCATGTTATCAAAAAATTTAGTAGTTAGTTTACAACCCAAACAAGCATTTTTTCAATAAACAACAGATTTTTTTTTATCAAAAAGCAAGTTTTCAGTTTTTTTTTTGTCTAACTTAATTTGGCTAAAAGTGTTGGTTACTAGTTAGGTATTTACTTATGACGTTAAAATTTTGTTGTGGATGAGAGAACCAAAATTGAGTTTTGTCATTTTTAATTCTATTACAAAGCATTGGAGTCAAAAGAGAATATAAAAAAATACATACCCTTTACATTAAAAACTAGTGAAGCCAATAACTTATAAAGTAATTTTTGTCTGACAGACAGACAAAAAACAAAATAGTTTAAAACCATTTGGCTTAATTGACTCTAAAACTTTTTTAACTTCAAGAAATAGTGTTATACTAATGCTTGTACGATTGAATGATATAACGTGTAACCAAAAATTTTAAATATTTTTTGTTTTAAATAAATTCAGTTTGCGTGAAATGGCTGCAATGCAAATAACATGTTATCTCAGTCTTTCGTTTGAATTTTTTTGTCTATTTTGTGCAAAAATCTATGCTAAATTAAACTTGGTCAAGGTGATAACATCAAGAATGTTATTTGTTATTGCTTTTCAAAGTTCAATGGTAAAAACTTCGACAAAAACCAATTTTTTCCATATTGGGAAGTGAGTTAATTGTTTTTTTGATATTATATTTGAATTTTTTAATATTTTTTTGTTGTTGTTTTATAGAGAAAGGAAACCGGGCTCTCTGGATGTTCACCCAAACATTGATGCAATAGTATTAACTTACGATATTGATGTTCAAATTCTAGGAGCGAAAGAAAATGCTATTCATGGTGAAAAAAAGGTAATGTATAAGTAACTGAAGCTTTTAAAATAAAGAGAATTTTTATCAAAATAAAATTAATTGGACACTTTTTTTTATTTAGGACATAAACTTAAATTTTAACAAGTATTTAAGCTAGTTTTTTTTTAAATCAGTTGGCACATGGGTGACAAACCAAGATAAATACTTTTTTAAATATAGCAATTCAACTTTTATTAAAAAATATTTAATGAGCATTACGAGGAGCATTACAAAAGTAACTCAGTTTTTGTTCTTACACTTCCACAGCTTAACTATTAATAAAATACTCAAAAAAGGTTTAAAAGGTATGCATCCACTATGGATCTAAATTTAATTTTGTAGACTTTTCAAAGTGTAGAGCACGGTGTAGAGGCTTAAAACTGTTTGCATGAAAATTCAAATTAAGAAATTAATTTTACGACGAAAATAATAAAAATAAAAAAAGTGTGCAGATTCCTGAGGATTCTTCAATTCTTAAATTTCAAAAATATTCTATTTTGGGACAAAATTCAAGCAAAAACGTTGGCGGGCAGCACTCACTGTCCAATCTGGACCAAAGCCAACCATTAACCAAGATTGTTTTTTAGTATATACGCCGATGCCCAGTTTTCTCTTTTGGTAAAATTCTCTCTTTTTTCATATGAAAATAATTTTTTTTTAAATTTAGTTTACAAAAAGCCTACTCAGGTAGCTTAATTCCCTTCATACCTACTATATATTTTTTTAAATAGTTATGATACCTGTATTCAGGGTATCCCATTTAAAACCTACCGCCGAAAATTTTAAAAATTCTCAAGAAACATCGATTTTGCTTGCGAGGGAGACACATTTTAGCAGGTAGGCAGTAAAATGTTTCTTCCATAGGCTTAGGGCTAGGTAAGGGGTAGCAGGTGTTCTTAGATTGACCTAATTTTTTAAGTTATTATTATTTTTCATCTGTTGTTAACATTAAGTAAAATACACTGATTGTTACTGTACCTAAAGATAAGAGACCCTTGTTTTAGGAAGAATTTTGTAATATTCCTTTTAAACCATAAATTGAAATTGAATTGGGGACACATTTGAGCTGTATTGGATTTTTTTTAATATACTTCAGCAAAGAACTTCTTTTTTTAATCTAAAGTTAAAATATACTATTGACGAAAACCGAATTTTCCAAAAATAAATAAAATAATAAAAAAAAAACATATTTTTGTATTGCTCTATCCAACTTTGAAAGTAAATATCGGCACTGAGGCGGTAGGAGTTAACTGGCTTTTTAGTTGAGAACGGTGTTGACTCGAGTTACAAAAGACGGCTGGTCTATAAGGAGAGCGCCCACTCATTTTGGGAATGATAAAATGACGATAATAAAATGAACAAAGCGATGGATTCTAAATAATACAAAGGACTGGAAACAACTAAATATTAAATATTACTTAAAACAACAAAAACAAATAGTATCTAGTGGGCGCACCATTCTTTTCAATAACGCTCTGCAAGCGCCTCGCCTGGGCATTGAAAAACTTAAATTTGAAAACATTCATGATCCTCTGAGAGCACCTCCAATGCGCGATGAATCGCATCGCTTAACTCTTCAGTATTTTGAGGTCTCCAGTTTCTATGATAAATAATTTAGAGATCAGGGCTGTTGGATGGCCAAAGAAGAGTTTCAATATTATTATTTTAAAACCACTGGCGAACAACATTAGCCGTGTGCACGGGACAGTTGTCCTGCTGGTAAACGAAGTCGTTGTTTTCGTAAAATATCTGCACAGATAGTAACATAACATTCTCAAGAATCTCGACATATCTTTGACTGTTGAATCTTCCTCCGATTTGCCAAAACATACCCAAACCTCCAGCGATAAACCAGTCCCACATATTCACTGAAAAATGTCCAGCTTTCTTAATTTGGTTGGTGTATTTTGGATTAAACCTAGGACGATACACTAAAATTATTCTGCTGCTTGAAACAAATAAAAATATTTCCACGATACAAGCCTTGGTGGAACCCAAATGTTAAATTAGCATTGCAACAGAGAGACGAAGGGTATAAAAATTACAAGAGCTTAAAAACTGATGAAGCCCACAATCAGTATAAAGATGCAAGAAACAAGGCTGTAAATATAATTAAGCAAGAAAAAAGATTGTACTACGAACAAAAAGTAGATCAATGTAGGAACAACTCGAAGATAATGTGGAAAACTCTAAAGCAGATTCTGCCAAAAGAAAAACAAATAAAAATAGGATACAAATTGACGGAAAAGTAATAGCAGATAAAGAAGTTCTACCAAATGAACTCAACAGATTTTATGTGAAAAGTATTGATAAGATTTTAAAACAGATTGATCCTATATTAGAAAGTCCATGGAAACCGACTAACCATAATAGTACATTTAAACTAATAGATAAGGATTCTCTGTGCGCGATTGTAATGTGGAGCTGCTAAAAAAAGTTTACCCTAGCATTGAGATGCCACTAATCAATCTAACTAACAGCTCCCTAGAACAAGGCGTATTTCCTGATCCTTTAAAACTATCGACGATAATACCAGCCCAAAAAAAACCAAATATAATTGAAGCGTCAAACTTTAGACCAATAAATACTCTCCCAATTATTAAAAAAAAATTGGAAAAAGTAGTATATACCCAATTAACAGATTTCTTAAGTACTAACAACATTATTACAGAAAAGCAATCCAGGTTTAGATGTGGACATAGTTGTGAAACTGCAATACAATTTATTTTGGATGACTTTAAGTGCAAATACGATCAAGGTTATAGCATATTGGCAGTTTTTTTGGATTTACAAAGGGCGTTCGAAACTATTGATCGAGATAAATTAGTTGAAAAATTGGAAAGAGTTGGGATTGGTGGCATAGTGTTGAATTGGTTTAGAAGTTATCTAACAGATAGAAGACAAAAAACAAAACTTAACAATGTTACCTCGGATGATATAATTAATGATCATGGTGTACCTCAAGGGAGCGTGTTAGGTCCGCTACTGTTCATACTTTATATAAATGACCTTCCAGAATCAATACAAGTAGAAAATTTAAACATGCACAATTTTGCAGATGATGGCTTATTTTATGGATATTTAAAAGATATAAAATTGTTGGTTGAGACTGTAAACAATGCTTTGAACAAATCCATATTTACGCCTCTAAAAATATGTTAAAAATTAACAAAGACAAAACTAAATTTATGTTTTTTTAAATATAGGTAATAGTGACATAGAAGAAGTGCAAAAATTTAAATACCTTGGAGTGATTTTAGATAATCAATTAACATTTAAGGATCATTGTAGTTATTTGGTTTCCATGGTTAGTTACAAACTGTACCATGTAAGACGATCTTCTAGCTCTTTATCCACCTGGTCAAGAGTAGTAGTTTACAATACTCTAATTCTACCTCATTTCAATTATTGTTCCACACTTATTTATTTGTTTAATCAAAATGAACAGCAAAGACTTCAAAAATTACAAAATAGGGCCATGAGGATAATCCTCTCGTGCAATAGGTTAGTACATCGATGGTATACACCCATTTCAAGTATGCTAAAGCATTTACAGTGGTTTCCAGTTTCGAAATTTGCAAAATACCAAGTATTAATATTTATTTTTAAAACAAAAATTGGCAAAACACCTTCATACTTAAAAAATAAACTGACATATACTAATCAAATACATAATTATGAAACTCGTCAGCAAAATAACTTTTACATACAACTTCGAAAAAGTACTATGGCAACTAATTCAATATTTTTCAGAGGCATTAATGAATTTAACAGTCTGCCAAATAAAATAAAACATTTTAACTCATTAAACTGTGTCAAGAAAAAACTCAGGATACATTTATTAACAGAATATGGCATATATAGTGAAAGCAATTTTTAAATATTTTATATGAGTGTTTATACCTACTTTGTTTATCTTGAATTCTAATCTGTCTTTACATAAATTTAATTTGCACTTTGTGATTTCCCTGCTTTGTTTAGTTAAATGGGGTTTTAGAATTATGTGTAGTTTTACTGATTTTTGATATGTATGTATGTGTGTAAAATTTTTACTAAGATTTTATATTTTTGTTTTTTTTTTAATATTCTGTATATTCTTGACATTGTAATTTATCGCATTGACATTGTATGATTTAATTAATTAGCTTTGCTAAATAAAAAAAATTAAAAATTACTGAAATATATTTTCATTTGTGAAGACCATCCTCTCCCAGAAGTCATCATCATGAAGAACATTATTTAATGCAAAAATTTTTTGTTTTTGTTCTTCCATTAAAAAAAGTTTTTTGCAGCAACTCTACACGAAATTTCAGATTTTTTAATCCTTCTGTTAATAGTTGATAAGGAACCTGGGAACATCGTTACAGATGCTTCAAAGGATTGTGGCAAAATGATTTTGTCTGAGGTGGTCGATAAGCCTTTCATCTTGTATCTCAGAACTTACAGGCTTTTGCCCGATCCATGTTTTCTATTCATCGAATTATTTTATATCTAGCGCTTTTCCATCGTACTATCGTCATTTTATCAACCCTAAAATAAATGGCCGCTCTCCTTATAGACAAGCCATCTTCTATAGCTCGAGTGATAATTTGTGCTTTCGTAAATGTTATAATTTGCGTCATTTTTGACTTTGAAAATTATTGTTAAAATCAGTTTGACGCATACCGTCAGCTATTTCAGTATCACTATCACTATTAGAAAAGTAAATTTTGCGGGTTTAGAAAAAACGCATGTATGCGTTTTTTTTAAACAAGAGTACGTTTCAAATGGGACACCCTGTGTGTTTTGGTAGATGTAGTTTTTATTTTTATTGTTGTTATAGACTCTGAAAAAAACCATTGAACTCCCAATGATAAGCAGCAGAACAGACTGTAATCTACTAGCAAGAGAGGTTGTGAATCAATGCGATTTAGTCCATCAATCCCGTTTGGCAGAAGTCGAACAGATTATTTACTATTTAAAGAAAAGAAAATTACAAGGCGGGCCTAAAGGTATGACCAATGCACACAAACTCTATAAAGAGAATATCACTTTGGTTTGAGCGTCCAACATTCAGATGACACTAGGTAGTTTGAGCCTGAAAATTAAACAATATGAAATCTTCAGTTGCTTTGTGTGCAACTTGGAGTAAAAATGGTTGTTTTCACATAAAGTTCAGAATATAAGAGTTAAGTGTCATCTCAACGTTGGTCCTGAAAACAATGGTTGTTTCGCCTCTACCTATATGTTGTTTCTTGTTATTTAATTACACTTTATTATTTTATTTAATTTACAAGCATTATTCTCTACTCTATTTTATTACTTTTTATTTATTTATTTTTTGTTTTGTTTTCTGTGATTAGGACCCTCAAAACTAGAAGTTGTAAAGGGATCGTTTATACCCATACTTATAACAGGTATTTTTTTCTACATTTCTGCCAGAGAATGGGGCTTTTTATCATCGAAGTTTTTTTGCCTTTTATGTGTTTCAATAGTCCGTTAAAATCAGTTCATAAGAGAGCAAAAGCGTTGCGAAATTTTAACTCGTTAACATATCAGTAAACATATTTTTTGACATCTGTCAGGTAGAAGTTAAAGTTAGTAGGTGTTAATAGAAATTTGCCATTTATCGGCGTAAAAGTTGACAGGACTTTAGATTTCTGTTCTCAAGAAACATCAAATTATTATCGTTCCAAACAACAAAGAATTGCATAAAGCATAAAATAAGTGAAAACTGGGATAATAAAACCTATAATAAAAAAATACCTTTGTTGTATTAATGGTTCCTGATATGTTAAATTTGAGGTCATATAGTCTAAGTACAAAAATAGCCTTACTTGTTTTAGTATTCACATGCTTCACCATAACATAAATACTTTGGTCATTTGCATTTTGACGACGACGTTGACAAAAGATACTACTATGTTTAAGCGGGACTGGCTATGTAATGTTTCTAAAGTATAAAATTTACATATTAGGCAATTCACCACTCATGGTTGTGTCTGTCACACTTTTTCTTGATTTTTTTTGGGGAAAATGCGAAAAGTCAGGATTTTTCACGATACTATGGCAACACAACAAAATTGGGTTATTAAATTCTTCTTCACCAATTTTTGTCTGTAGCAGGGGGAATTTCTGGTAAAATTTCTGCTAAGAAACTGTCAAGTTACCAGTTAACTAGATGGGTTGGGTCGGGTCTGGCTTGAAAAAAACTACCCAAAGACAAATTTTGCACATGCTCGAAAACCAGCTGGAAAACCTTTCATATCGTTCTATACTGTTCTGTCCCGGCTTCAGAGATTAGACTCCAATAATAGTAAATATTTTATCAGATAACATAAACTAGTCTCCGTCTCCATAGGGAATCTTTAAGTAGTTTAACAAGTGGGAACTTGATTGCTGCCAAAATGTAAAATGCAAAAGTCCTTCAAATTTATTTCATGGTAAGACTTTAAGTACTTACAATAATTTTCGTTCCATTTGCATAAAAGATGAAAACCGCAAAAACTGTTTTTAACGGCAACTGTTTAAATGCTACAAACCGCATTTTAAATGGTTCTATGCTTATTATTCATAGCTTTTTCTGTCATTTCGCTTTAAATACATGCATTAAGAACTTTACAAGCATTTTAATGGGGATTGCATAAATACCTATATTATAATTTTCTAGAATAGAAAGATATAGAGAGGCATCATTTTTTCGTTTTTATTTTTAGGACTTCTGGATATTAAAATACAGACTATCAGATTTAATTTTAAGTTAGTATATTTATTTTTATTTCGTTTTTAGACATGATTCTACAACTTCTTGTAGCCTGTTGATTTTAAAAAAATGTTTGTCCTTAGGCATTAACCGTCTGTTGCTTAAAATACCTGAATAGAGGTCTTATATACGACCCATTATTTTAAACAATAATGTTGTAGCCGGGAAGGGACTGATATTTAATTTATCATAATTACAAATATGCACAGCCCTGCCGAATGATTTTTGGTATACAGGACCTCTAGTATTTTAACTGCTAAAAATTATATTATTAGAATAGATCATAGGTTGGGTTAGGTTGTACAAATTAGCTTGAAAATATCCATGCATCCATCCCATAAACCCTTGCATATTATTGCCTTAATCATAAAAATAAGCATACATTTTGTGTTCAATTGCTTTAAAATAATAATTCTAATACCTAGTGTTTTTGTACCGTTTTACGTGTTTTTTAATGTCATGTCAAATCAACCAGGGTATTTTACCACACCATCTCCGATTTTGACAATTTTTGATATAAATATTCTCACTACCACAAGAAACGCAAAAATCAAAAAATTAACATTTTTTTAGCGGTAGTTTTTTTTTTAATTAAGTTTTGAAAATCAAAAAAATCACCAGTTTGTCCTTAACATAGATGCACAAAACTAGCAATATCCTAAGAACCACTTGTACTAGAAAAGTAAGTAGAGGCTATTTTAGGGACCTTTTATATGAGGTATTGCATAAAATACATTTTATTTAAAAAAAAAATTGAAAAAAAATTGTTTTTGAAAAGTCTCAAAAAGTCCATTTTTGACAATTATGCTAAACAAAACGATTTTTTTAATAATTTTTTTAAGTTCTAAACCGATTTTAGAGAAAAACTACGTCGTATAGGTAATCGATGGGCCTTTTATTTGCACGTATTTTCTTGGTCGCGATCTTGAAATACAAAATGTTCGTTGCTTTTAAGGTTAATCACTGAAATCGGTGTGGTAGATAGAGATTTCGTTAGGTTTGCAATGCACACAGCCATCTTCCATTGAATGTAGAAATGCGGGCGGGACAATTTCCATGTACGTAGGCCACCTTGCTGGGCCCGTTGTACGCCCACTTTCCATGGCTTAGCCCTGGAAGCCTGCCTCTTTCGCAAAAGAACAGATTTTTCTGGGCTGCAGCCGTCTTACATCGCCTGGCGCCAGCAGATAAGTCCCAAGGTGCGACTCTCTTGACCTGGCCAGAGCCAGGCACTCCAGCAGGACACGCAAGGACGATTCTTTGTCCTCCATTCACTATCGACACTCTGAGTCTTCGGCAATTCCCATCGTCTCTAGGTGCTTGTTAAGGCGACAGTGTCCCGTTAGGAGCCCTGTTGCCAGTCTCACATCCTTCCTGACTTGGTGGAGCAAGGACTTTGTTTTTTTGGCGCTCACCTCACCAATCAGGAGCTTGGCCTGTCTCATACCCTGCGTACTATTCCAGAGCTCCTCAGAGCGCCTGTCTAAGTCACTTTTGAGGGCCGCTATGACTTGGCATGCCGCAATACCTAGTATGGGTTCCGGACCTACCGGATTGGTTGATGATCCTTGTCTTCATTTCCCGGTACACTTTCATGTCCCGGGACCCACAGGAGATTGACCTTGTTGTGCCTTGCCATAGTTGTCAAGACACGTTTGCACTCCAATACGAGGGCAGAGTTAACCCTGTCCGACCTGATAGTAGAAAGTGCAGCCCTACTATCTGAGCAAATGTAAATATTCTTCAGATCAGAATGGTGTATGCCTCAACCTGAAAAACAGTCGCGTACCTTCCTAGGGAGAAGTGGAACTTCGCCCCCGTGGTTTTACAGTACACTCTCGCCCCCGACTTGTACGTGTACCAGACTGTTCCATTCGGGGGACCAGACTTCCCTATCAGGCGTGTAAAGCCATCTTCTATTTGTTTTTTTTAAACAATAGTTTGTAAAAATGGAAGAATGGAAGAAAAGAAAGCACACTTTGTTTTATTAAAACTGGGCAAGTGGTATTCAAGTTATTATATAATTATTTAAGTATGGTTTTTTAATATTTCTCTTAGTAAAAATTGTTGTAACTAAAAAACTTTACCAGTTTTGTTAGTTGGGGGCAATATGGATTACATATGAAAATAAAGACGCACATACATATGAGAATCAATTTAATGTTTAATGTAGTGAAATCACTGTTTATTAAAATCCGCATATATTAAAAACAACCACATGGATTTTAGTTATTAATACCTTTTTTAATAAACAAAAACAATGTGGCCACCTAAAAAAAATATATATATTTTTGAAAGCTGTCAAAAATTGACGCTGAATGCCCTCAGAAATCAAAAAAATAAATTGAGCGCTATTTCCGGTGAAACCGGAAGCATTCGAAAGTCACGTGACCTTTCAGAAAACGTCAAATTTAATTTCATATGTTGTTCAAACCTTTCTATTATTTATGGAAAATAAGGTAAGGTGTGAAACGCCCGATATCTAGGTGATTTTTATGTAATGAAATTTTTATTTTTTTTTTACATTGAATCCATCATTTGTCCATCACAAAATTTTGGGAGTAATTAAACAACACTTTGAAAAAAATTATATATTTAAAAAAAAAATAAAAATGGCCTTATTAAAATTTTTCAAAAAATTTTTTTTTCAAAATAAAATTTAAAAAAAGTATTTTGTGTAATATATTGATTAGAAAGATCTTTAAAAATGGTTTTAAAATGAGCCATTTCTTACTAGAGTGTTTCTCGAGATATTGCTAGTTTTGTACATCCTTGCAAAGGGCCAAATGCTGATTTTTTTATTTTTAAAATTAATTAAAAAAAAACTGGTGGTTAAGAAAATCTGAAATTTTGGATTTTTGAAATTTGTGAGGAAAACAAGTATACTAAAAATCATCAAAGTCGGAAATGGTTGAGTAAAATTTTCGTAATTTTTTTGATTGATTTGATATGGAATGACCCCTCTAACCATTTAAAAAAGTGTTTAATAATCTATGTAAAAAATTTGGTTACTCTAAATATCAGTAAAATTTTAATAAGATAAGAAACGAAAACGGATATTTACAATTGTATAGACTGCCCTAGTGACCCATCCTGTACAATTCTGCACTAGAAAGTTTAATTTATTTACTTTGTTATATATTATTTTTTTTCATTTTGCTCCTATCAATTTTTTTAAATCATTTGTTTGAATGCCTATTAGAACTAAGTGTAAAAACCTCGCACCCACTCCAAATGCCCGGATTGTATTGTAAATATATTTTTTTAATTTAAATATATTAAGGAAATCTTTGAGCAGTGAATAAAAGAGTTGTATATGGTATTCGGAGGTTTTTGACCTAAGAGTGGAGATTTCTCTGTTTTTAGTTAGTGAAGTGACCTTAGCTCAGGAAATGTCAAAGTGACGTTCACAACATGTCATGTGATATCCATACTTGTAAACACCAGAATTGGCGGGCTACATAGGAAAAATAGAGGAAAAAATTAGAACTCAAACTTTTTTTTATTAAAAAACTTAGGAAGATCCACCGCTTAACATACTAAAAGTCCCCAATTGTGGACAATTTCCATTTGAATATTTAGGTAAGTCTTGGACAAGTATGTGATAGTTATCTGTTCAAATACATGTTAGTTTTCTGACAGTTTTATGAATTTTTTTTGACATTTTAATAATTTTAAATGTTTTCTTCATTTAAAAAAACATTTTGACTGTTCTTGTCTGACCAATTTACTTTGTACTTGTTATATCATACTTAGGATAGTTCTAAATAAAATAATCCCTAAACCATGTGTCAAAATCAAAATTTCCATAACATTTCAACAATTTTGTACAACTGTTTATCATTGATTTTCTCACATTTCTTTTACCGTTTAACCAATCTGAGAAAAAAACTGTGGGAATAAACAAGACAACTTTAAACACTTAGTGTTTTTCTCAATCTTCTTCAACCTTATGTTAAACTTTACCCCACATGGATACCTTACAAGAAATTGCAAATTTAATTCTCTATCAATAAGTAAACCACTCCTTCTACCAGAAAAATTGAAAAAAACCCAAGTAAAAATGATGCCAATTTGAACAATTTCTTGCATAATCCTTTTTAGCATTTTAATCAAGATTTCTCAACCTACGAGTACCAAACTTGGCAGGGTTGATCTAAGAACAATGAACTAAATTATATCAGAAAATTAAATTTTTCCAGTGGCGTAGTCCGATTTTCTTAACTGGAAAATTTCAAAATGTACAAAAACTCTTTGATACGCCACTGTTACTGACATATACACAAAAAGGCCCCGCTTTTCACTTTATCTTATACTAGATAAAATTGCATTTCCAACGACACCTTCCGCTTGTATTTGCTGCTTCGAGTAATAAAATAAGAATTTTTTTAAAGTCATAATTGGTATTGGAAGAGTTGGGGACCTTGGCTCTTTCATTTAAGAAATTTACTAACAAAATATACGAAATTATGATTTAAAAAAATTTCTATCTTATTACTAGAAGCAACAAATACAAGCGAAAGATGTCCTTGGAAATGCAATTTTATCTAATATAAGATCCAGTGAAAAGCGGGGCATTTTTTTGTATTTGCCAGTAACAGTAGCGTATCAAAGAGTTTTGGTACATTTTGAAATTTTCTAGTTAAGAAAATTGCACTACGCCGCTGGAAAAAAATAATTTTCTGATATAATATAGGTCATTGATCTTAGATCAACCCTACCAAGTTTAGTACTCGTAGGTTAAAAAATCTTGTTTAAAAATGCTAAAAAGGAATAGGCGAGAAATTGTTCAAATTGGCATAATTTTTGGTTGGGTTTTTTTCAATTTTTCTGGTAGAAGGAGTGGTTTAAGCTACACTATCACTATTTACTTATTGATAGAGAATTAAATTTGCAACATTTTTCCTATTTGTCACTTTGGACAGTCTGTTACCACTTAGGAGTTATCCAAGAAAAACTTTTTTAGAGTTATTTGGAGGTTAGACATGACCCGACGGGGTAAGAATGGGGACTTTTAGTATGTTAAACGGTGGACCTTCCTGAGCTTGTTAATGAAAAAAAAATTTGGGTTCTAATTTTTTTCTCTATTCAGAAAATTTATATCTAGCTGTGTCTTAGTTTTTACAAAATGTACCTTCCATTCAAGGTTCATACAATTGTGATGTTTATTTGAGTCCAAAAAGTGTGGATATCACATGACCCGTTTTGAACGTCACTTCGACATTTCCTAAGCTAAGGTCACTGACAGAAACAAAAAATCTCTACCCTTAAGTACCTACGAATTCAAATAAAAGCAAATTATAACGACTTGGTAGTAACTTTTTTAGATATAAGCTTCATCAGATAGTAGTGTTGTTAGTTATCTATAAGAAGGTGTTTAGGTTATCTATGGCGAGCGTCGAGACGGTTCCACCAAGATATAGCTGTTTTTGTAAAACGATATCAAGGAAAATGGAACCTTGCGATGCTGGCAGATTACTGCTGGATGTTAAACCTCAACATCGAACAATGAAAAAAACTTAAAAATGAATCTTTTTGTAATCCAAAATAAATGAATTTTACTGAATTAATTTCATTTGACTTTCTACGTCATTTCTAGAACATAGAATCGTTTATACATACATAGAATTATTTGCGATATATAAAAAAGTGTTTTTTTGTGGAGTATTGTGATTGTTAAAACAAAAGCTTTAGTTTTTGGAAAAAAACAACAAACATGCTGGGAAGATGTTAGCTTTGTGGGGATCCTGATAGTGATATGAGTTTTCTTTTCCTTAAATACTTGATTTTTGGTTTACCACAAAACCTCTAAACAAAATTGTAATTTTTTTGTTGTGTGTTTCAGACTAACAAATAATAACCCAAACATATTACTCATTCATAAAAACCGTTACTCAACCCACACAATAAAACCTCCATTTTCCATTTTATCCATTTTAGGTGACGGTGATCGCAATGGAAACAGGGAAAATAACAACCCCGACGTAAATTATAATAATTTGCCCGAATATATGGATTTGCTTTACGAAGGCATGGCCGAGAAAATCAAGGGTGCTAATTTGATTCAGTTTTTGGCTAGGGATCCCGAAAACTTGGAGGCGTTGTCTAAAAATGGTAAATTTTGTTTGTGAGTGTGCCAGTATGGCACTGTCCATTGCGACCACTATTGGGTCTATTCCCTTTGGTCGCCCCTGTCTTCGTAATATAAAAACAAACAAATGTGAAGTGTACTATTACATATATACACTTGTTGGCTTTCATAAATGAGAGAGTTTTTTGTTAAGGATAAACTTAGATTAAAAAGAGACAAGATATCTGGTCCAACAAAAACTCCTTGGATAATAATAGCCGCTGTTTATTTACAAATAAAATCACAACAAAATAAAGGTGAGAAATATCAATTATTTTTCTATCCTTTTAAACGATGTGAAGAAGGGACAGAGAATTCTGTCTCAACCACTTTAGGTCGTGATTGGCTTGTGGGTGGGGAAAGTCGGCAGAGTGCAGCCGGTCGGATGATATTTTTATTGACATAAGCTTTTTTGTGTTGTTTATTTTAAAATTTCAGGATGTTTTAACCAGTTTATAAGTCGTTTTAAAACCACATTTTGTCAAAAAACGTTTATAGTGTGTTTTTTTTATCAGTAGGAGAATATTTCAGTGCATTTAAAGTGATATTTTGGTACAAATCGTCCAATGTTTTGAAAACAAACGGAGAGCAAGTGAAATCAGTCAGTGGCGGTACATGCCGATAGAACAGAACATAAAAAAAAGTTAATGAAATATACTTAAATTACTATATCCTTAGATTAAAAGATCAACAAACACGTTTTTTTTGATGATGTGGTTAATTCCCAATGCGTCAAATGAGATATTTTCGAACGTTTTTATAAGGCTTTTTTTTATCAAGACGATAAAATAAAGCATACTTTTGATGAAGTAGTTAATTAATGCGCAAATAAGGTTTTTTTTTATAAAGACTATAAAATAAAGGTAGGTAAAGTCCTTAAACCAACTTGCAAACAACAATAAAAGTTTATTCACATGTGTTTAGGTTTGTAAGAATATTAAATTCCTACCTCCTATCAGAATATTAAGGTTGATTTATACTGCCGCCGTTGCCATCTGCGCTCGCCCTTTGAATTGATATTTGTTTTGTCTGTCCTAGATGCATGCCCTAAGAATTATTGACTTTATTGTGTACTGAAGAAGTCAGTACAAGTAAGTTTCTGCTAATAAACAGAAAAAATAACAAAATTAACAAACACAATAACATAATTTTTTGCTAGTGGGTAATATTTTTTTCCTGATATTCCAGGTGCTATGAACTGTGTTTCTGTGTTTTAATGTTTGGTATAATTTTATTGCGTTGAAAATTGAAATTGCTATAAATCATATACAAACTTTGTAATAAATGTGTTTTGTATAAAATTACTACAAACATTTATTGTTAGGAAGCTTCCAAAGCTCAAATTGGCAGAATTATTTTTTGCATGTTTTTTAAACTATTTTGCAGATTTCATATTATAGTAAAATTTTAATGATATAATCCGTGTGTAAATTTATATTTAAGTAGGTACGCCACTGGTGTGCTTACTGTAAACAACAGAAAGGTAAACATTGTTCCATATAATAATATAAAAAAAGTCTCCGTAAGTGTCAAGTATCTTGTCTCTTTTTAATCTAAGAGGTTAAACGTGGAATTGGCAATGGAATATGTTCTATGTTATATCCATATAACTTTGAGATACTATAATGACCCAAGTGTCGCAAAATGTGTAACCGTAATAACCTTGAAAAAAAAGAAGATAATTGAAAAATCAGGGTTGGCCATGGGTAAGGCCAAAGGCGAAAAATCTACTGCGCATGCCTAATGCAGTGAACGCTCAGAACACTTTTTCGGTCTGCATTTTTTCCAGGCTAACTTAATTGGGACAGTTAAGTCACTAAGTAAGACCCACGTATCTGCAAAAAATCAAAAATGAGTTTGGACCGGAAATAGCTTTGGATAGGTCACTTTTATCTATTTTTCTGGAAGTATTTTTTTAAAAATCGTTACCCCGTATCTACATTAAAAATATAGTATTACTTAACAAAAACCTCGCAACTACCTGTTGCTTAGTAAAAACCTCGTATCTACTAGCAACTTTATAGACAAACAGTACCCAACAAAAAAAATTAATGCTATATAATTTTCAGCAAGCACTTGAACTTTAAACTCGATTTTCTTAAATAAGCGAAAACGTAGATACGTGAGTCTTACTTAGGACGGCAGTATTATTAGTACGGCTTTTTGTTCGGAAAATGCAAGGGCAGGGCAGTTATAGTATATACTTATTTTTTATAAAAATTTTGTTCGTATCGTAATCTATCAGAAAAAAATGATCATCTCCATCGAAGTCATACGGATTATTTACGTATGTGATCCTTTTATGTGTCTGCCTCAACGAGATCACATGGTATACTTAGGTCCCCGTTCATAAAAAAGTTAAGGGGATGCCTTGAAAACAGAAAAGGGCGGAATCACGTTTTACTGATCCATATCACGTCGATGGTGATGATCGTTTCATTCTGATAGATTGCGATTCTGTTATAAAAAATGGATCACTTAAAGGTGTTGCATTTAAAATAAAAAAATCTGTAAATTTCGATTCTGATGAAAAATGGGTTTGACGAAATACGGTTCTTAAGGGTAAATTGTTTTTACAAAAAATATTCTGGCCTTTAACGATTCTAATTTTGATTATAAATTGCTGTATGCATATCCATGTGACTGGGTTCATTTTGAGTCGTGAATAAGTCGCATGTAAATATGTCTTTCTAGTATTTAGTTCGATTTTTAGTCCATGTAAAAGAAGAAACATGTTTTATAATTTTAGATCGTACACTAGATCACCAATATAAAAATTACATTAATTTTAAATAGATGTAGTACCAAGAGAAGGCTATTTTTTATATTTTTATCCATTCATACCAGTATGGAGGCCATTGGGATCGGCAAAAAAAACATATTTCCGCTATAAGTTATTTGGGTCATTTTAAATATTAAATTTGGTCATGGTATTTGTCTGTTTAGGACACAATAACTCAAAAGCCGCTAAACAGATTTTTATCAAGTTTGGCAAAAAAATTATTTAGATGATCAGTTTTTGATAGGGTTGGAAAGAGGGTAGGAAGGTTAGTTTAACTTTAAAAAAATCCTAACACACAAAAAGGTTTTAGCTAGCGACACACGGTTTTCACTTTTTGTTTGAATAATTGCATTTTTAATAAAAACTATACTAAGTCCGATTTTCAAGCCTACTTCTCATAAATTATGAGTATTAATTATCCCAAAAGATTTTTTAAATATTTTTTTGTCTATTTCTAGAAACCCTAACAAGTCTCCTAGCAAGAGTTCTAAGAGAAGACTGGAAACGAAGCATTCTCCTCAGCACCCACCTAGTGTTTGTATTCTTCTGTTTTTCCATGTTCTCAGGCTTCCACGAGGTAGTTTTAAGGTGCAAAGTCGGTTCTATATGCATGGATATTCTAGATTACGAACTGAGGAGATATGACAAGTGGAAAGCAGATCTTGAAGGTATTAAGGCAGTGTACAGTAGGATGGGACCACTACGAGCGCAGGATAGTCAGATTTAGGGAAATGTCTTAAAAACTACCGCACCAATAAAAATTATTTAACCCACTCTGTATTCTGGTCACAATTCCTAATCTTTTATACTTGTTAATTTTTTTATAAACCTCACACTTTTCAAGAAACAATATAAAAGACGAATTATTTTCAATTGACCCCAGAATTGATTCATGTATTTACAATGTTATCCATTATAAACCTTCCTGAAAAAAAAACTTACTATTGGTCGTAGGAAGTTCAAACAAAAAGCTTTGAAAAATGAATTACTTTAAGGTAAACTGTGCAACCTGTGAAAAATATTGTATAAACCTCAGGACTAAATCTGTCTTTTTATACCTCAGTAGGGACTTATCGGTAAACTTTAATAAATTCAGCACTATTTTTGACAGTTTGCATGAAGGTAAACAACTACTATTGTCATCTTATTGTCATCTAGAAATACTCATATTGTGCCAGCTATAAAGTTGACATAACTAAATTTAATGCCAAACATTATGAAAATTAACATTATTTTGACGTTTAGCCTTTGTGCAGAACTGTCAAAAAACAGAACATGCCATTTTATATACCGATAAATCTGTTAAAATTTTATACTTTCATATCTTAGGAAGCCTTAAGATATAACATTTTCTTGAAGTTATGTGTAAATATTATAAACGTTTTCTATGAGAGATAAATTTTGATACACCTTCTATTTAACTTGTATTTTTAAGGTTCTGAAGCGCCTTGCGACAACCCGATACTGATAAAACCTTGTCCAAACAGCGCAAGCCTGTCGGAAATCCCTAGAAGTAGAATTCCAGAACCGGTGCGTCCGAGATCTGGCAATTTCAGCGATACCAACATCAAAGCTGTAATGGACGGCAGCATTTATGACGATTTAACAACATCTATGGAGAGTATTGATGAAACGAGGTTCTCTGGCAAAGATAAGGTTAGAACAGCTGGACAAAAGAAACCTGGTCTTCAGTAGTCTTAAATTGAAAAGATAAGAAAATTATTTAGTTTAATAATAATACCCAAAAAAACAGTTAAATCAATCAAGCAAATTCAATATCAAAAGAAATTGCACAGCAAATATTTTATGTAATGCTTTAGATACCCATAGCTAATACCTGACATTAAAACCATGACCAATATGTCTAAAATATATATAGATATACTAATTAATTTATTATTGTCACTGTGCATATTTTTACCCATAAATTCCCTTCTTGAGCTTCTTGGAAACCAAAATTTTAAAACTTTCTTTTTTAATAAGGGCTTCGACAAGGGTCCGTGAAGTTAGCAGTCAATGTATCGAATTTTATCGCCAAATATTTGTCAGCCGTTAGTGCTTCGTTAGTGCTCTTTAGTGCTTTGATAAATTACGTTAGTGCTCCTTTACTTTTTTAGATATATTTGACTTTCTTTTTTCAAGGTCAACAACCGATCATTGAGATAAAAGGCTTAAACACAAGTCAGTGGTTAGTATTTTGTTAGTGCTTTCATCTGCTCTAAGTAGTTTCGTTAGTGCTCTTATGGTTTTCAAGATATTTCAAAGTTTAGTTCAGCGGCACTTTTAGTCAGAATCACAAAATGATAATCGTTTCAAAGTATTTCGTTAGTGCTTTTTAGTGCTTCAAAAAGAGTCGACTTTACTTTTTTTGAAGTTATCGCTTTTTAAAAGTCAAGGTCCGCACTGGCGCGTGAAGTTGGCAGCCAGTATGTCGATATCACCAAAAATTCACAATTGGTAGTGGTTCGTTAGTGCTTTTTAGTTGTCTAAGCAGTTTCGTGAGTGCTTTTCTAGTTTTCCAGATATTCGACATTTTTTACCCCAGGTCAGTCCGTAAAGTTAGCAGCCGATATGTGGAATTTCATCACCAAATTTTTACCATCGATAGTGTTTTGTTAGTTCTTTTTAGTTGTCCAACCAGTTGCGTTAGTGCTTCTCAGTTTTTGCACATACTCGACATTTTTTATTTAAAGTTAGCAGCCGAAATGTCGAATATCTGGAAAACTAGAAAAGCACTAACTAAACTGCTTAGACAACTAAAAAGCATTAACGAACCACTACCAATTGTGAATTTTTGAAGACCTTGACTTTTAAAAACGCGATAACTTGTGAAAAAAATAAAACTGCGGCCATGTTGACCTTGATTTTTAAAAATGCGATAACTTTTTTTAAAAAAAAGGAAAGTCGACGCTTTTTGAAGCACTTAAGAATACTAACGAAATACTTTGAAATTAGTATCATTTTGTGATTCTGAATAAAAGTTCCGCTGATGACCTTGAAACTAAATTTTGAAATATCTTGAAAACCATAAGAGCACTAACGAAACTACTTAGAGCAGATGAAAGCACTAACAAAATAATAACCACTGACTTGTGTTTAAGCCTTTTATTTCAATGATCGGCTATTGACCTTGAAAAAAATAAATATATGTCTCAAAAAGTAAAGGAGCACTAAAGTAATTTATTAAAGCACTAAAGTGCACTAACGATTGACAAATATTCGGAAATAAAATTCGACACATTGGCTGCTAACTTTACGGACCTCTTCGACAAGGTCCTTTTGTTTATTTTCCTTACAATAAAGTTCATATCTCTGTTTGTCTCCAAGATTTAACACAAAGTTTTTTTTATTTACCTCATTTTATTTCTAGCCACTTCCAATGTTTTAATTTTAGATCAAAAGATTTAGAACTCTAGTGAAGAAACAAGAACATCTGCTGCGAGTGGCCTACTATCTGCTACTCAACATTGCAGAGGATGAAGCGGTAGAGGAGAAAATGTCAAGACGCAACATAGTCGGCCTTTTAATCAAGGCAAGTCAATAAGAATAAAACAGTAATTCTCAGTTTAAACTGTATCTTATTTTTTCTTATGGGCACATGTTTTTTTCCCTGCTCTTTTTTTACCGCCATTTTGTTTACCAAATATGCAACCTTGTTTTGCCATGGCCTTAAACAGCTTAAAAATAAAATGCTTGCAGTATCTTCAAAAAAATATTTAACACTATAAAAATTACTGCTTTCTTTAACAGGCAACTTGGCATTTTGGTTAAATGACCATCACCAGCTCAAAAATAAATTGATCGAAGCATCTTGAAGAAAATATTTGATAGTAGAAAAGTAAATTTTTTCCAAAAGTGATTTCCGTCCAATCCGAGATTCACTTTTCCGTTAGAATTGACGCTTGTAGCGTACACGATTGCGTTCGAAATGGCACCAAGAACGCCCCATTTTACCCGTGCTTGAATATAGAGAACAGCGGGTGTATTATATAACGCTACTTTTTAATTGTCAATTTTTTTTTTAGGGGTGGATAGATCCGAGTCACGTAACTAGCGGTAATTGGGTTTTCAGTTGCGATTTCGCAAAATCTACAGTAGTCGTCTAAGTTTTAAATAAAATTAACTAAAACAACAAACCCCACAAGGCTTAGAAGTTCCCATATTTTTCTGCTTCGCTAATTCAAAAAAAAATGTACAAACCTTTGTCTTCCTAAATGATACCCATCACCCTCTCTCCATTACGTCGTTGAATAGCTCTAATTCTCTGAGTGATGAAGCTATGAGGGAATTTTGGACCTATTTCCGAGATCAATCTTCTAGTTTATTCACCCAGCGTCTCCACAGAAAAAGGGTATTCAAGCTCAATCTATGATGTCTGATGTTTTATGAATATATGATTTTGCCAAAGTATAACAACAAACTGGCTTCCCAGGAGTCTAGAAGGTGTTCATCTATTTTTATTGATGTGTCTGGTATGACTAAAATCTTTGTTCAATTCTTCCATGACTTGACTCTTCATTAGGCTGCAGTGGATAGGCTCTGGAAGATAGTGTCTTGCGAGCCTTGGTGACCAGTTATACGTATGAAATTAAACAGTTTTTTATTTGATTTTTTGTCTAATTTAGGCACTGGACAGAGATAACGACGAACTGCTAGTCTTAGTGATTACCTTCCTTAAAAAGCTCTCTATAATGCAGTGCAACAAAGATGCGATGTACACCTATAATATCGTGGATAGTCTACCCAAATTGCTCGAATCGAACAGCGTAGACTTGGTACATTTGACCCTTAAATTGACGTTCAATCTGTCATTCGATCCCAAGTTTAGAATGAAGATCATTAAGGCGGGGATGTTGCCGAGGATTGTTAGTTTTATGGGTAAGAATAATTTTATAGATAATTTGGTAATTTGTATTACGGGGGTTTTCAGGGTGGCTTTTAATTAAGTTAAGGGTTAAGTAGAGTAGCCATTGAGCTAAACTTCGCCTTTGTAATTATTTATTATTATAATAAAGACGTTTTTTATTCTATTCTATTCTAATTTAATCGTCTTACCTATATTACGTAGGTAAACGCATAACCTGGTATATAAATAAAGGTGCATAAAATTATAAGATCAAAAGAACGAAGAAATCTTGGTTTTATATCGCTCGTACTATAATAATAATAATAATCCCCCTTATATACACTCTACTGGAGAAAAGCTTGGCCGTCAACTGGCTCAGACTTAAGATATGTAACGTTGGTATTAGTAAAATATTTGCTCAGTATGATAGGAAAACCTCAAAAACGTACAAAGTCAGCTCAACAAATTGGCGAACATTGAACTGAAGACGTCCTGGAGGCAATAGTCAGAGTGCAGACAGTCCAAGCTATTCTTGGATGGTTCGAATGTAGCCAGGACTAAATGGCTCTTAGGCAAGACCCGAAAGGACATTGGACTGCTGACAGCGATGCTGACTGGGTACAATCGGCTGGTCAAACATCTGACGCAAATGACAGTAGCAGGAGATCCCGTGTGTCCCGCTTGCGGGCTCGAAGAGGAATCTGCGCAGCACTTAATAGCAGATTGCGATGCATATGCCAGATCAAGGCAGCTGAAGTGGGGATTTCCCACGATAGAGGAAGAAGACCTGCACTTGCTCAAATGGGCCGACATACTGAACTTCGTAAAGAAGACAGGGAAGCCCGGAGAGAGTTGCAGCGGAAGTAGGTGCATAGGGGTAAGGAACGGAGTATGGCAGAAAGGGCGCATGGAGAGGCCTAATTGCCAGGCCTACGGGCCGCCCCTATTACCTATATTATACTACTACTACTACTACTACTACTACTTTTACTACTAAAACACCAAAAAATAAAGCATTTACCAGTTCTAGCACGGCAGGGTATATGTAGAGGAAGTATGTAGGGATTTCTTATGGTCACCCATCCGAAACATAATCGCGACTGATGTTGCTTAGGTATTGTTATCGGATTCACATCCAATTGACTAAGACGCCGCGCTAGTGCCGTAAATCCTCAGTGTTTTAATGGTGTGATGTCTTGTACTCTAAAATGACGATTTTCTCTACAATACTATGGATCACTAGAGACACAGGCAGCCGGCAAAGGATTCTAATTAGCAGCGGTTAACATGGTGTAATTTTTTTAGGTGATGCGTGTCATCAGGAATTTGTACTCAAACTTTTGTACAACTTAAGTGTAGAGGATGAAAGTAAAGATCATTTTGTCGATTGCATTGGATTGGTGAGTTATTGGCAGATATGAACAGTTTGATTGATCATACAGTTGATTCATTTTCTGTTGCTTCTTTTTGAATTTGGCAACCACTCATCTTTCTTCCCTTTCCTTAAGCAAATGTCGCATTCATATACTACCAGGCTTCTATATACAGCTGTTTAATATTCAACTTTTACCTTAATGTTTGCGACACTCTTACCCGCAACCATTTTTCACACAAATTTTTTTAACTTTTAGATAGTTGACATGTTGTTACTGAACGTCAGCAACGATGGCGACAAAATAATGATAGCACTCTGTATAAACCTGGCCACACAGCCGTCTATCGCCCAGCAGATTATCAAAAACAACAGATTACAATCTTTGGTAATGCGAGCCTTCTCGTATCAAGATAGTATGCTTATGAAGATGCTGAAAAATGTGTCGCACCACAGGAATGCTTCTGGCCCGTTTATAGTAAGCAATTTTATTTGATGTTATTTATGTTTCATAAATATTTTTTTAGTTGTCCTATTATCATTAGTATCCACGACTTTTTTAGGAATTCGTGGGAGACATAGCGAAGGCTATTGTCGAGTCTAAGAATACTGATTTTATTCGAGAATGCGTAGGAATTCTAAGCAATATGCACCTTCCAGACCTGGATTGGGCGGAAATATTTAAGCATTTTGATATCACCAAATGGATAAAGAACGCTTTGGTTACTAACAATACCGATGCAGAATTAGTCTTACAGGTAACTTACGTCTTAAATATATTTATACATAAGTCCATTTATTCTGAAGAAAAATAACAGGATTTCGGTAAAATACATTTTAATTTAATTAACTCTTTAACAATACCAAGCTTTTGGAACTACTTTGTTCCTTTTCCAGGGCTAAAATACGAAAATAATATTTAAAACGCTTAAATTACTAATAAAATTTTTATAACATATTAAAAGTTAAAATGTAGCAATTGTTGTAATTTTATGATAATTCTTGATGTTTGATTTTATAATTTTGAATCTATTTTTTATTTATTAAATAAAATAATTAAAAATTTATTAAATGTGTATAAATTGTGTAAATGTGTAATTTAAGCGTTTCTTGGAGCGTTTTTCAAGAAGAAACCAAGTAGTTCCGAAAGCTTGGTATTGGTAAAGAGTTAATTAAATTAAAATACGTTTGGCCGAAATCCTGTTATTCTCCTTTATCCATCCGTTATCCATTTAAGAAAACTAAGTCATTTATTTAGCATCACTGGGTGTCGCCCTCTCTCTCTTTTTTGAAAAAAAAGTAATCTAGTTTTTCGTTTTATTTGCTTGTCAGGGTTCAAACATTACCCTAAAAGCAGTTTTTAGCTGAATTGAGCCCCTACATCACCTCCTTTTTTTCCTTGGCTAAACACGTTGATGACCGAGAAAGCTTTTTGCTATATAGGTTTATGATCATTTAGTCAATTCTTATTTTTTTGCTGTATAACATCAACTTTAGAGTATCAAAAACTTACCCCATACATACCCCTATTTGACCAGCTTTTGGATATTTTAACCGATTACTCTAGAATTGAAATGCATTTTCCCCCGTTAATATTAAGTTTTACGAAAGAAGCAAAGCAAATAAAACACTGGCTATTTTTTTTGTGTCTAGATTTTAAAAATCGCAATTTTAAAAAAATGTAACTTAGGTGATTTGATCGCGGTCATAAAGGTCGTATGTCTGAGACATGCAGTTGACGTCCATCTTTGATCAATCTTTGATTGCGAACACGAAAACATGTGCTACAGTTACTTCCGACTGCCCCGCAACTGGCCCTACCTAATTTTTGGAGCGTTATAACACCGATTTCCAACCAGTTATTAAACTATTGTTTAATAAGTGGTTAAGGTGATAGTCCTGTTAGTAACAGCGGCGTCTTTGTTTAGTAAGTGCTCTGTTTATATTCTTCATTACTACATAATTATGTCATACATTTCGCTACTACTTTGATGTCTTATTTAAGGTGTTAGTCATCGATATACCAACCTAGTACGTCGATGGTGTTAGTCCTGTTAGCAAGGCCGGTGGCATTTTTTGTTAAGTGATCCGTTTATATTCTGCGTGACTTCAATCAACCCCGTTCTCAACTAAAAACCCAGTTAACTCATTTTCGTTTTAGTATCCTTTGGCCTACTATCGGTGCCATATTGACACCTACCTGTCAATTTGGTTATAAAAATGGCAGCCACAGTAGGCTAAAAGGCACTAAGACGGTAGGAGTTAAGTGGGTTTTTAGTTGAGACGGTGTTGCTACAACATTATATTGTGTCCTATTCTCTTTATAAATTTCTTAACTAGATGTCTAATTTAAGGTGATAGTCCTGTTAGTAACAGCGGTGTCTTTGTTTAGTAAGTGCTACATTTATATTCTTCATTACTACATCATTATGTCATACAAACTACTTAGGTGTCTTATTTAAGGTGTTAGTCCTGTTAGTAAGGCCGGTGTCATTTTTTGTTAAGTGATCCGTTTATAGCCTGCGTGACTACAACATTATATCGTGTCCTATTCTCTCTGTTATAAATTTCTTAACTAGGTGTCTAATTTAAGGTGATAGACCTGTTTGCTACGGCGGTGTCTTTGTTTAATAAGTGATCTGTCTATATTTATTATGTCATACATTTCTTATTTATGGTTTGAGTCCTGTTAGTAAGGGGGGTGTCATTTTTTGTTAAGTGCGCCGTTTATAGTATGCGTCCCTACATCGGTCCCTACAACATTATATCGTGCCCTATTCTCTTTATTATAAATTTCTTAAATAGGTGTCTAATTAAGGTGATAGTCGTGTTAGTAACAGCAATGTCTTTGTTTAATAAGAGCTCCGTTTATATTCTTCATTACTGCATCATTATCTCATACATTTCTTAACTACTTAGGTGTCTTATTTAAGGGGTGTCCTGTTAGTAAGGGCGGTATCGTTTTTTTGTTAAGTCCTCTGTGTATAGTCTGCGTGAATACCTCATAATGTCGTGCCCCTCTACAAGGTGTCCGAAAAGTAACGATACCCCTAAATATCTCTTAAAGGGGGCGGACCTAGGGCGCCGATGTTACTTTTTTTTAAATGTGAAATTCTGTATATTTGCAAATTTGAATAGGTCTTGTGCTTCCTATTTTAAAAATACCTAATATCTAACCTTTTTCTTTAACGGTTTTTAAATAAAAGGACAAAGCTTTTCAATAAGAGCAATGAGAAGAATCACCGAATATCATTTTTCTTTTGTTGTTTGAAGGTGGTAGACAATGTTGAACGTGAGAGTAAACTAGAGTTTCGAAATTCCGTTGTCTTTTTTTTTATTTTTTAGTAAAATGGAAATTCGAAACTCTAGTTTACTATAATTTTTCTTGTTTAGTAGTAGTATAGGGGAGGCCCGTGGGCCTGGCAATTAGGCCTCTTCATGGGCACTTTCTGTTATACCCCTATGTCCCTACTTCCGCTGCACCTCTCTCTCCGGGCCTCTTCTTTACGAAGTTCAGTATGTCGGCCCATTTGAGCGAGTGCAGCTCTTCTTCCTCTATCGTGGATGATCCCCACTTCAGCTGCCTTGATCTGGCATATGCATCACACTCTGCTATCGATTCCTCTTCGAGCCCGCAAGCGGGACACACGGGATCTCCTGCTACTCTTATTTGCGTCAGATGTTTGTTCAGCCGATTGTGCCCAGTCAGCATCCCTGTCAGCAGTCCAATGTCCTTTCGAGTCTTGCCTAAGAGCCATTTATTTCTGGCTACATTCGGACCATCCACGAATAGCTTGGGCTGTCTGCACTTTGACTCCACCAGGACGTCTTCAGTTCATTGTTCGCCCATTTGTTGAGCTCACTCTGTACCTGTTTCCTTGTTGTTCCCAGAAGAGGTTCCGGTCCAATGTATTGGATTTCGGCCCCTAGTCTGGCAAGTTCGTCTGCCTTTTCGTTCCCAGGTATTCCCTCATGACCTGGGACCCACATCAGTATCACCCTTTTGTCTTGAGCCAGTGTTTGCAGGGCTTCAGCACACTCCTCCACCAGACTACTGACTATTTTGGGTGCACTTAGTCTTGAGGGAAGCCTGGCTGTCGGCGCATATGCATATGTATATGTCCCTCCTGCCATTTCTGACCGCCTTCTGAACACCGTAGCGTGTTCTCCAAGTGGATAACTCTTCTTAACTTCTAGGCTTTCCGCGTACACTCCTGCGCCTGTTGTCTGCCTGGCTGCCTAATTCCCTTCGGAATTCTTCCCTTTGCCACTCATTCCGTTCTGGTATTGTGACCTTGTACTTTTAATCGAACCTCCATGGTTTAAGCGGTGAGTTCACTGGCAGTCTTAGGAGGAGCAACTCTTTCGTCGCCAGTCCCTCGACCGCCAGATGGCCCTCTCTTTCCTCCCTGCCCTTCCACAGTCCCTGATCCCTTGATCGCAGGTGCGTCGCCATCGCCTCTTTCTTGATCCAAGTTGGAAGCGAGGGGAGACCCAAGATTGTTTTCAGGGCGTGGATGGGGATCGTCCTCATTGCGCCGGTCATTCCTCTGCAGAAGAGCCCTTGAAGGCTCGTAAGCTTTTTGGATATGATCAGCTTCTCTACAGCGGGCCACCAGACCACTGATCCGTATTGGATCCTTGGTCTTATGATGGCTGTGTATATCCAGTGTAGGATCCTCGGGCTAATGCCCCAGGTTCGACCGACCACTCCGTGCAACTGCCACAATGTTGCCTGGACTTTAACAGTCATTATGGCAACATGCTCGCTCCACTTGAGTCCCTTGTCCTGCGTCACCCCCAAATACTTAAGTTGTGATACCAAAGTTAGGGGTCTGCCATACATTATGGGAGCTCTGAATCCCTCTAGTTTCCTCTTTCTGGTGAATAGGATTTGTTCTTGTTTAACTCCATTGCCATTTTATTTAAAAACCGTTAGAGAGGAAAAGGTAACATACTAGGTATTTTTTGAGTCATAAAGAAAACTCCTATTTAAATTACCAAACTGTACAAAATGTTCTTCTTACTGACTTTCGGCAAGACCAGCATCCAAAAAGATAACTTTTTTGTAAACCATCTAAGCCGTTTTTCTTTTGGAGATATTTAGGGATATCGTTTCTTTTCGGACACCCTGTATAAACATTTTCTAACAAGGTGTCCAATTTAAGGTGATAGTCCTGTTAGGGACAGCGGGCACTGACGAGGGCTGTGCAACGTTAATGTGCGAGTCTAACATCGTGGACGCGCTGATTGATTTGCTGAAATCGCTGCAGGAAGACGACGAAATCGTGCTGCAGATAGTCTACGCTTTTTACGTCATTTTGTGGCACGAGTGCAATATGGAGTACCTTATAGAAAAAACAGGTAGGCTGCTTTTAATTATTTATCAATATTTTAGGCCCTGGTTTTAGCTACAGTCACTGCCAATCTACATAGGTATACATAGCCTGCTCTCAACAATTTTCAACAGTGTTTTTCAGAAAACAAAAGATCAAAAAGATCTTGGGTGGAAACAACGAAAATTAAAACTTGGATGAGTATCCCACAAGGAACACACAAAGGACCAAAGCGAAAAGAGAAAAGATCAAATGATGTTTCGCCATGGGCAAACGCTGTGAATCACTCACAAATAGGTATCGTTCCGTACTGGCACTTATCTAAGTCACCTGATACGGGTTCGTCCTGGCGTGTTAATTTTTCTAATAGGGTTACGCTCCTAAGGCGATTAAAACAAAAAGAAGTTAAAAAACTTCCGAATCAGTTAGTTCAACCGAAAAGAATCTAAAAACAAAAGGTCAAAAAGATCTTGGATGGAAAAACCGAAAATTCAAACTTGCTTTCGTTTTTTAGATTCTTTTCGGTTGAAGAAACTGATTCGGAAGTTTTTTAACTTCTTTTTGTTTTAATCTCCTTAGGAGCGTATCAGGTGACTTAGATAAGTGCCAGTGCGGAACGATGCCTATTTGTGAGCGATTCAAAGTTGGAAATCAAAGTGTATGATGGTGTTGAATGATGTTTGGGGAAGGTGACCAGTAGAACCTCTGATGAGCCCACGCTGGTTGCCCAGGGCGAAACATCATTTGATCTGTTCTCTTTGGTCCTTTGTGTGTTCCTTGTGGGATACTCATCCAAGTTTGAATTTTCGGTTTTTCCACTCAAGATCTTTTTGATCTTTTGTTTTTAGATTTTTTTCGGTTGAACTAACTGATTCGGAAGTTTTTGAACTTCTTTTTAGTGTTTTTCAACCCCCGACATTTAGGGTTACCAAAACGAAAATAAAATAAAGATATTTTTGTTTAATGTTCTTATTACAAAAATATGATTGAAACAGATTAATTTTGGTAAAAATATATTTTTTTTAATATTAACATGTCAGTGTCAAAAACCGCAAACGATGAAAAATAAATCGAATGCGTGACAAACTAGGTTTTCTGGTGGCACAATTGTGAGGTATTTTTAAATATTTTAATTTTCAAGAGTGGTAAAAATGTGCAGCTGTCAACGATAATTTTCGATCTAACGTTTAGTAATTTTGTTTCTCCCTAAAAAGACTGTTGGCCACAGTTTGATCAGTGCCGCATTGTTTTTATAATTTTACTTTCATTATGAGTGTTAATAATATTTTTATAAAGACTTTTTCGAGGACTTTTTTTTATAACTTCATCAAAAACCTGATTTTAGTAACTGTCTGCAGATAACTAAACTTTGGCTTTTTTGGTTACCGATGCAAAAAAACTTTTTTTTTGATCACGGGTGAAATAGCTTAAAGAGAAATAGCGGAAAATAATAATATTGAAAAAATCGAATTATTCTTGCCCAAAAATTAAGCCATTTCGACCGGTTTTCACCAAGTATTTACGAAAAAATCATTTAAAAACATCGTCAAAATATCAAACTGTCAAAGATTATAATGTCGCAACAATAAATGTCACCGATCGAGTGAAAAGGCACATCGCCATGGAAACCATTGTTATTTCATTTACCAGCCGCCTTGATTTATAGTGTAAAGATGGCGTGTTGCGAGAAGTGCTCTTCGTTCGAGATTTTTAAAAATATTTTCCTGTTTGTCTTGGATTATTTGATAAAGGTATTGAAAAAAAATACTGTTAACAACTCGCGGCTAAACTGTGCTTTTTTTTACTCGCGTTTTTAAATACCTCGTTATTTAAACCAACGCTTGTAAAAAAAGCACTATTTTAGCCACTACTTGTGAAAACTACTATTTTTGCACACTTCTTTATCTATCATTTTGGGGATATAAACGCAACAATTCTCAAATTGTTTGCCCATATCTCCGGCTTTGTGTAGCCAAAAATATCACTATTACGATACGTCAGTATCAAAAACCGCAAACAATGAAAAATAAATCGAATGCGTGACAAAGTAGATTTTCTGCCGGCAGAATTGTGTGTTTTTAAATATTTTTATTTTCAAGAGTCAACAAATATAGGGTGGCCCATAAAAAACCGCACATTTTCTTTTAGGGTACAAATTCGTTACCACTTGTCCAATTTCAAAAGTTTTTGTTTTAATGAAACCTAAAGCTTCAGACTATAGGATCCTGTCACCAGGTTTGACAATTCGCTGAAATTCAAGATGGCGGCTTTTGAATAATGCCAATTTTTCGCCCCCATTGCCAATTTTTTATGTGCTCCACTGTCTTTCCTGACTAACGTCAGTTAAAAATCCATACTCTTGACGTGTTCAAAAAGGTATCACTTGTTAAAATTGGTCATGAAATACGAAAGATGTAATAAAATTAACAGGGTGAGTTTTTGGCCTCTAAAAAATGAATTTTGTGCTTAAGCATACAGTTCTACTATACTTAAAAAAAAATTCGCATAGATATGTTTGTGAATCAGTAGATTCCTGTCGCGCCAGTAGTCAAAGGAGTAGTTTTTTGGTTTTGCTAAAACGTAGATTTGGATCTATTGTCAATGTACTGTCAAAAACACCCAACAACTTATAATAAGAGGCCAAAAACTCACTCTTAAATAATTAATTAATTTTATTCCATCTTTCGTATTTCATGACCAATTTTGGCAGGTCGTCTAGCTCAAGATGCCCGCCATGAGGGTTAGCCCCGCCCCCAACGGGCCAGGATCACCAACAGCCAAGGCTCTGACGCCATTATAACAACGCTCCTAACATTTATAATTTATATAATAAAAAGTTTATTCTAACCAAGGATATTATGCGTCTAAGGACAGCTCTCAACCCACACGACCACGGGTTGTTACTGATAAGTTTTTGTTAAATGTTGTAGAAATGATTTGCGGTTATCATATGGAGACCGTGTTAGACAGGGACGCGATTAACCATTACAAAATTGAAAATCCTAACTTAAGATATGATATCGCGCAGAAGTAGGCGTGGCTAACTGACGTCACCTGGTGAGAGTCTCCATTTATTTTAAGTTTTTGTTAAATGTTGTACAAATGATTTGCGGTTATCATATGGAGACCGTGTTAGACAGGGACGCGATCAACCATTACATAATACGTCAGGTCAACTCTAAAGTATAAAAATAACGGCTAAATTGTATGCAAAGCAAACAATATTTAATACGGACTACGAATTTAGCGAAATGTCAATTCTGGTGACAGGATCCTACAGCTTAAACCTTTAGCTTTTCAATAAAAATTTTTGAAATCGGACAAGTGGACACGACTTTATACTACAAAAAAAAATGTGCAGTTTTTTATGGGCCACCCTTTAGTTTTTCCGTCAAAATTTCTGGCAGAAAATTCTTTTAAATTTTTAAACCAGATTTTTTATCGTTTTTTTTAGAAGTTCCTGCTTATTTAATAGACTTGCTTCAAGATGATAACAAGTACATCAGAAAGCTGTGCAACATGTGTCTCAATATTATTTCGGAGCACAGCAAAGCTTGGGCAGATAGAATAAAAATAGAGAAATTCAGGTATAGCCATATTTTTTATTTTGCAAAATTCTACTAAATAAAAAGAGGTATTTGATTCTACTTTTTGCCACTTATTAAAATATTCTT
Source organism: Oxystoma pomonae (assembly GCA_963921995.1). Taxonomy (NCBI): domain Eukaryota; kingdom Metazoa; phylum Arthropoda; class Insecta; order Coleoptera; family Brentidae; genus Oxystoma; species Oxystoma pomonae. The sequence goes on along the minus strand of OY998166.1, from coordinate 81,931,328 downwards.
ACCCTTTAGCAAAAGAAAAGTTCCCACGTTTGCGTAAAATAGGTTCATCTAGTTTGATTAAAACTTGTTGCACTTATGTAAAATGTTTACAGGGTGCTCACCAACATTTCAAAATTGAAAATCCTAACTTAAGATATGATATCGCGCAGAAGTAGGCGTGGCTAACTGACGGTCACCTGGTGAGAGTCTCCATTTTTAGTACGAGGTATTCGTTTGTTTACAATTAGTTTTAATAATTTTTTAGTGGAAAAAATTAACAAAATAAGGTGTTGTGCACACGGATGCGGTGTTGACAATCAGACAAAAGGTTTTTCGCGTGACATTAAGTTTTTCAGATTGCCAAACGCCAAAAAAAAATTTGCCCAAAATTTTAACTGCTAAAAATCTTAGTTGATGTGTTTTTGCATTTTTCTAAAAAACAAATTTCTGACCCGCCAGAGCCAATATTTAATTTGAAGTCTTTCCAACAAAATGCCACAAGCGGGGCCTTCCAATTTGAAAAAAAAGTTGTATGTGAATAGGCCCCTGTTCTGAGGGTCCGTGCTGAAAATTTTAGCTGCTAAAAATCTTTGTAATGTGTTTTTGGATTTTTATAAAACGCAAATTTCTAACCCGCTAGCAAACACCATGTAAAGACCCGACCCTGTAATTTAATTCCCTTGCGTCTTACCTCATCATACCGCTTACCTTATGGAAATCTGAATCCAGCTTTACTCTCTTAAAATCCTCCACCCCTTCGTTGTTTTCCAGACTGCATTTCGTTTAATTTAAAACCTTGTAGTACTTTTGGACGGAAAACCATTCCTACCTGCAACTCCCTCCCCCACCCTAAATTGTTACTGTTGAAAAAAAAAACATTGTTTTAGATTCCTGACTTTGTTTCCTTTAGTTTGATACCCCACAACCCATACTTTGACAGATTAAAATATTTATCGGATACACGGGGTTGGTTGCAACCACCCGTTTAAATTTTCCAAAAATCCAAAAACACCTGTTTGTTAACTTTTTAAGAAGAACCTAAATGCGAATTTTTAGTTTTACATTGATTTCGACCTTTACCCCTTCAAAACAGACTCACCCCTATTTCTCAACCCCTGTCTAAATTTTAAAAAATGCCGAAGCACCTGTTTATTTATTTTATTAGTAGAGTCTACATACCAATTTTCAAATTTATGTTGCTTTTTGAGAAACAGAAAATCGTTTTAAAATTTCAACCCCTATTTTTACCCTTTCAGGGGTAAAATAATAAAAAATCTTTTCTTGGTGTGCTCCTCCGTTATCAACCCAAACTATCCTCAAATTTTCATGTTTGTAGGTGAACTGGTATCAGATGTGCGTAGGTAGTTCCCTGTTCACGCCATAAAAATCTCACCAGGTGACGTCATGCGCGGATTTAGGCGAATTTTGAATCGCTACGTATCATACCTTTCTTTTATTTTTATATAAAAAATCCTAACTCTTTTTGGATATGTTTGGTTAAAAGACCATAAGGCCACTGGTATCGACTACATAGATTTTAAATGCATCATAAAAAAGCTAATCAATGTCTTGAACAAGGTAGATTCCCACAGTAATGCAAGATTGCTAGAGTCGCCCATATACAAAGATGGAAATAGTTGGTAATTACAGACCCGCTTCTGAGTTATCTGATGTTTTGTAAATTTCAGAAAAAATTACAAATACGAGATTAGTGCATCGATGTACTTTTTTGTATCTCTTGTTCAGATAAACATTAATTCCGCACTTGTTTAATAAACTTATATTTATTTAGACATCACAACGCACAGTGGCTACAAATGGTCGACAGTCAACAATTAGACCCAGAAGAAGAGGATGCCGACGAACTGCCGCCATATTTGAACACCGAATATTTGAGTACGGCTATAGTGCCACCTCTACAAGGTAAAAAAATCATTTATTCAGAAAAACATAATTTCTATTTTTTACAAATTTTTAGCATCCTATATAAATTTACCGAAAAGTTATTTGTATCTTTCTTAAGTGGGTTTAGTGGATCTATTTTTTATATATTTTTCAAAAAACCTGGTGTTGAAGAAAATCTTAAAAATCTAATCCCAACAGATTCCAGAATGGTTTCAAGCATTTTTTAAGCCTACTTGACTGTGGTTTACAAAACATTTTTTAACGGTCAGTGAGACTTAACACACGCTTTTTTTCAGATCTAAACGATATCAATGAATCAGATTTTCTGGATGAAAAAGAGTTGGAGTACGACTATCTTACCAATGGACACGACATCGACCATGATATGGAGTAAGTAACTATCTTTACTATCAGTCTGTCAAATTTTATTACTAAGCGATTTTTGATCGATAGATACTTATATATCAGCTTATACTAGATAGAACCACGGACCTTTATGTCTCCTTAAATGAATAAGGTTGGTAAAAAATATAATGAAATAGTCAAAGTTAAGTTGAATAAATAGGACATCATAGTAAAATAAAAATACTAAAACAAAAAAGAAAGTATACCTCCAAATCAGTTCACTTCAACCGAAAAGAATCCAAAAACGAAAGATCAAAAGATCTTGGGGGGAAAAATTAAAATTAAAACTTGGATGAGCATCCCACAAGGAACACCAAAACTTTGGTCCTTTGTGTGTTCCTTGTGGGATGCTCCTCCAAGTTTGAATTTTTTCCACCCAAGATCTTTTGATCTTTTGTTTTTTTATAAAAATACTAAACTGAAACAGACCACCCGACCTGCCTTGCTTACTCATTGTCAATAGACAGATATGAAGAAGTAGTGAGAGTAAGATGAAAATATTATGTTCAGTTAAAACAATAGCATAAACTCCTATCAAAAACGAGATTAAACATTAATTTTAAAGAAACATCATGCATCTTTGATTTCTTTAACCAAAGTAGTTCTGTAACTGTCTATAAAATATAAAAGTCTCTATGATGTCCCATAGTTAGAGAATTTAATTGCCTCTTAAATATTCATTGATTTGTGATATTTTATTTCAGAATTATGGAAGAATATGAAGGGGAAGCAATATAAAGGTAAAAACTGTATTGTAATTTTGGTATCATTACATTTAAGAAAATAACGGTTTTTACAAGACACAATTTAGTGCCAGTATTTCACAGTCTAGTCAATTTTTGCAGTCATTATTATTTTATATTTAATTTAAGTATGCCTCAACCTATATGTTATGTAATATCTAGCTTTTACGCTTTATAACAATATATACCTAAAATATTTTTAGAATCAATCATGTTGTTTATTTGTTAACCATTATACTAAGAGCCACGTGATAACGTCATTTCTTTGCCTTAGTGGTAAAGGGGAGGGTATTGATAGGACGAAAATTTTGAGCCTCGATAGAATTTTCCTTTTTTTCAAAAGGAAAATTCCCAAGCATTTCCCATGAAAAAACAGCCAAACGTGTACAAGCATTCTCAGCAGTGAAATTGACAATGACAGTTTCATTTAGGCTTTAAATATCATCCGCCGGACAGTATACCGAGGGGGATTTCAATGACCTGATTTTTGTACATATAGTGCACAATAATCCTGTATTGTATGCAGATTATTGCGAGGGGGATTTCACTGACCATTTTTTTGTACATATGTTCGCATTGTTTGACAAAATGTAAATAATGCGAAAAAATTTGAAACAATGCAAAAAAATGCGAAAAAATGTGAAAAAATGCAGAATAATGTAAAAAAATGCAAAATAATGTGAAAAAATGCGAAATAATGCGAAAAAATGCTAAATAATAAAATAAAGAAATTTTGAGTTTATTGTATTCGGGCAGTGTAAAAAGGGTTAAAAGAAAAGGGGTATTTTTCGGTAGTTTTTAAAAAGGTATTAAGTAAAATACTGTGTCAAAAAACTTTTAATGTGAAAATATACATATATCATTACTCGTTATCGTCTGAGGTAAGGTCCTCAAAATCTTCTTCTACTAGCTCTCTTTCAGAGTAGATTTTTGCTGTACGTCTTTGACCTTTTTATTTTTTAAATGTTCCATGCAGTGTATTCTCAAAATTAAATAAATCAATTTATGCTTAAAAGTCAATAACTGAAGAGAGTTTTTTTAATACAATATTAATAACTCGATTAATAATACCCATAAACCGCAGTGGCGTATGCAGCACTTTTTCCTGAAGGGGCATATAATTTCGTAAACATTTTTTAAAAACTATTTTGGAGAAAAGTCGTAATGGGTATTTATTCCACAAAAGTAATTAATTTTTTTAATGAATTTTAAGTAAAAAAATAATCGAATAAAATGTTGTAGATTGATATGTACAACAAGATAAATAGCTTAGTAACAGTAATTCCATAAAATCAAATAAAAACTTTTTTTTTAAATCTGTCTTTCTTTAAAAAGATGATTTTTAGGTCATAATTTTGCATTTAATATTTTTTATATTTGCGACGTACGACAAAGTTTGAAGCTTTTTATACAGTGTATCCCATTTAAAAGGATGCACCCTGCTCAAAATTGTGAGCTTCAAGTGGCCTTATTTTGAAGGTATTTTGATTCTCATTATAAGCCTTTTATTGTTTCTTATACCGATCGATTCGTTTTTAAAATATTTGCATTCAAAATTACCATGATTCAATTTAAAAACACCGTTATGCACTTTAGGGATTAAATAGGTACTTTTAATCCTCCTTTTCAGGGGCTAAAGTAGTAATTTTAATACCCAGGGATTAAAAGTAAATACCATAGCAACACTTGTCAAAAACAATATATGCCAACTATTAGTCATATATGGGTTGACATCCTCTCCCCTCCGACCGGGCTACAAACTTCGCCGCGGGATTGAAAGTGGCACTTTAGTCCCTAAGTTTATAATGTACTATTTTTTACAACTTTTCGTAAAATTTTAACACGTCGATTTTGCTTTTTAGTAAAATATTTTTTTCAAAAACAGTAATTTCTGTAGTAGAACACACCCCTTCGCTAGGGACTCGTGTTACCCTCAGAATGCTTTTTTCCAAAACTAAAATTCTTGTATAACGCAGAGGTGCTTGTTACCCGCCGTTTTAAAAAAATTAAAAGCCATGTACGTGCAAAAATTAAAAAAAAAATTAATATGTGTGTATGTATCTGAACCAAAAGCTATACAAGAATTTTTTGGTAGTTAAACGATTTGCTGCGAATTATTCACAAAATGGTTTTATTACAGGTGCAATCAAATGTTCTAGAAAGAAGAAGCTATTAAAAAACCAAACTAATTTTCTTCTTTAAAAATGGGTTCAAACTATTATTTTCTGCTCAAATACAACATGTTTGTTTTCAAAATTCTGTAGTAGTAACAGTATAAAAAATATCAGTTTTTGACTAGCCCCTGTATATATTACCTAATGATAAATGACATCATCATGGGGTTTGTCTACAAACTTACCATTTTAGTATAACTGACTTTTTTTAGATAAGTGCTCCGAGTTTTTATTGATAAAACATAGCCAAAAACAGCCTTTTTTCCCACTTTGGTTGTTTACATCTCAGGAACTAGACATAGAGAAACTTTTATAATTTCACATTTTTTTTAGTTCACATCCCTCTACAACATATCATAATTATAGCTAATTCCACCAAAGAAAAACTTCCCATATAATCCTGTATAACCGGGTGCGGGGTCCTTTAAGCTTAAAAATGGGTAAACTAACCATAAGAAAAAATAAAAGGCTTAGAAAGAAAAAACTCGGGTGAAGCTCACCCCTTAAAGGGGAGAATACTACAAAAATTCTGCCGTTTTTGATTTTTTTTAAAAAAAATTCCTTATGGGGGCACCTTCTGGGGTCCCTAGGACCCCGAATCCGCGTCCGGCGCTTTTTTTAATGCAAAAAGTGGTTAGGGGGAGGATTGAAGTATGTTTTTTTGGGTTGGGTTGGGTTGAAAAATTTCGATAAAAATAAAACGGGCAAGTGACAAACACGGAATACGACGGAAAACACATCGTTTATTGTGTTCCAAAAAAGAACTGCAAGTCATAACATGTTCTAATATTGTACTCTACTATATTAGTAAAAAAAATGGATAAAAAATAAACAACTAACCATGTGATTTTGGAACGTACTCCGAAAGTCGTGTAAACAAAAATCAACCTTATATGTAAGCACATAAGAGTTTACAGTTCCTCGTTAGTAACCACGGTCCCTTGAATAAATAGGGATATTTTAGAACGCTTATTTAACACTTCGTAGTGGTTGTAGTAATTACTGCGTCTGCGCAATAGCTAAACCTCATTCCGTTGTGGTAATTAACCACTACCACTGCCGTAAGTTACGAATCCATTTCGTTGTGGTTGTGGTTAATTTTAGAGAATTTTGGCGCAATTAATTTTAAAAATAATAAATTATTACCAGGTTCCAACATATAAAACACTTATTTTGTAAAATTAAGCCAATTTTTTTTTTCATCTCTAAATTCTTTACAAGTGACAGTTTTTAAGGTGTTCCAAAAACTCTGGTAAAATCGATGCCTGGTAGTGGTTGTTAAACACTACCACAGCGGCTATCAAAGTTGTCAAAATTTTAAGTGTTCCAAAATTTCCCTAATAATTCTGTGGACCGTGGTTAGTAACAAGCAAATTCGCGGAAGAATCGATGGGAAACAGTGTTGCCACGCGTTGCGGACAAAAAGATCGAAGCAAAGATTGAAAATTACCGGGTTTTTCGATTCATTACCGATTTTTGTATTTTGTCGAGGAATTGTGAATAAAAAAGTTTATTTTTTGAAAAGCAATATTTAGGCAGAACGTTATAGAAAATTATAATAAAAAAAAATGTAAAAAATGCAGAAAAATGTGATGACATGCAAAAAAATTTGAAAAAATGCGAAAAAATGTGAAACAATGCTAAAAAATGCGAAAAAATGTGAAAAAATGCGAAAAGATGTGAAAAAATGCGAAAAAATGTGAAAAAATGCAGAAAAATGCGAACAAATTTGAAATAATGCGAAAAAATTTCAAATAATGCGAAAAAATACGAAAAAATGAGAAATAATGCCGCATTATTTCATCAAAATTTGTACATATATTGCGGCTAGTGAAATCCCCCTCGGATTATTGTGGACTATTGCAAAAACTATTTTAGGATTATTGCCCCATATATTGCTAGTCATTTAAAATTGCAAAGTATTGCAAGTTATTTCGTGATTATTCCAATCAATTGCAGAATTATTGCAAGTATTGTTATTGTTATTGCAGACTATCACGTCGATTTTTTATTCGAGTGGCACACTTTTTGAAATTTTTGTAGCACGCATCCGCATCGCGGGGTAAACTTTACCACTATATCTTGAATAGAGTTTTGACGGTCTTAAACAAAAACGTCTTTAAAATTGCGTAAAAATTTCTAGATATTCACTTTCACAGTTGCATGACCAAATACAAACTGTTTTTTTACGAATTAATTCTCATTTCATTTTTTCTTCTCATTGATGGTACCTAATATATTTTAATTAAAAAAAAGGGGCAAAAACGGGATATTTGCCCGTCCCAAAAACTTCTTTGGGGATGCGGGAGATAAGGGTCAAAAACGGGACTGTTCTGTTGAATACGGGATGTCTGTCTTAGTTCGTTCACCGCGAAAGCGTGATGGAGGATAACACATAGTTTTTTAAAAGAAATACTAGAAATTTAATAGAAATATATTTATTTAAGAAAATAAATAGGGCATTTTTATATACAACTTAAACCACTGCTATAATACTAAAAAAATTAACTAAAACGTTTGGTGGGAAAATTGTTTTAAGTATTTGATTTATTGAATCGCAATAACACAAATGTCTTTAAATCCAGGGTTTTTTTTATAATAATAATTATTTGGTATTTATTGGTTTTATAATAAGTCCACGCACAATATAACAACAACAAGCATAACACATTATACTACATAGATATTTAACAATAATAATAATAATTCTCCTTCCTCATTCCGGGTGTCCTAAGGTGTTTTCTATTGTTTAGTTTCCCAAATAATCTAGGTTACTCACCTTGGGACACCCGATATGCACCCATACATTGTGTGATCTTAATACCGGTTGACTGAGGAAGGGTTAGCAATTATTATCACAGTAAATTGCCGCTGGGCTGGTGATATACAGGGTGTTTCACAACATATGTATAAAAATGAAATACGTGATTTCTAATACTGGACGGTATTTGAAACGATTCATTTCACTTAAATTTGTTCAAGTTTTCAAAAAAAAACAAAAATAACCAAAAATGGGCTCAAACATTTTCTTCGCCTTCGACTGTAAATTGAAACTTATAAACAAAGTACTAACAAAAAACAATAATCAAGCAAGCAAGTGCATTGCCCGCCCCGCTTTTATCTCCGTATTTTACCACAGAAATTAAACAAACCATGCAATATTAGCTGATTCAGTGTTGAATGTCACGTCGCGTTGTGGTGCGGAGCAGAAATAAAAGAAAAATGAAGAGATAGTTTAAAGTATAGGGAAATACGCGAAATGTGTTACAGAGTTGACATGTAGCGAATGGAGGCGCTGGTGTTTTTGAAACTATTGACAAGGCGCGACAATTTTCAAAAAGTTCTAGAACAACAAAAAATATAAGTCAACAAAACCTCACAGATTTTTTGACTTTTTATTATCTAGTTTGTCATAAAATAAGTTTTTGTGATATGGAAGCAGAGATTATGGAAGTACCTACGGCCCTCAATAATCAATAAAAGCTAAGTTTGTTTACAAGAAATTGGAAAACTTAACAACCTTTGATTCGATTGACTGTTTTTTTTACAACAAAATATGGTCATTCCTTATTGCAGAAGCGTACAAACTGAGTGCATTTAATTTTCAGCGTTTACCAGATTTAATTATTGCAAGAAGTAGTTTTTTCTGTTGTTTCAAAGAAATACCGTTTTTAAACCAAGAAGTACTGGGGGGTTGCACCGGGCAATCTTTAAAAAAAATCCTTTTTTCAGTGTAATTTTCCTCTCACTTCTCTTATGTTGTATGAAAATCTATTACACGGCAAAAATGAGTAAAGCTCTGCTCAATTAGGGGTTAACCTCAATTTTAAAATTCAAGAAAATTAACTCGTAATTGAGCAGTTTTAATAATTTTTTTGGTGGGGACCTATTTTTTTTATTTATTGTGTTATTTATAGAATAAATATTAAGATTTTTTGTACCAAAAAAAGACTAGTTATTCATTCTGATAGCAAATACTTTAAAAACAATGCCCTCAAAAATCAAACTAAAACTATAAATAAAGAGCACAAAATCAGCTTTTAAAATGAAACAATTTTATTTGCTAAATTGTTTCTTAAAACAAAATAGGGTCACTGCATCACGAAAACTTCGTCTTCTTTCGCAGTTTTCGTGATACAGTGGCCCTAAAACAAAATTTTAAAAAGGGTACCATAAAAACGACTTTTGTTTCTCTACGCTCTCAATGGAGGCGCTAGAATCGAGCCAAACTTGTTGCCAGATTCCCACCATTGAATCGAACCCTCTCTTTATTATTGTTTTCTCTATGGTGCGGAGTATTAGTTTTTTTAGTGATTTTGTTTTGTGGGTCTTGGAAAATGAAACAGCGAATTAGTCGATATTGTTTTAATTTATAACGAAGCACAACAACTCGCCCCAGAAGCTTACCGAATCTATCTCTATGTCCCCTTTCATTATTAGAGGTATGTTATTAATTGACCTTTTTATTCAGTTATAAGAATATTCAGCGATTAGGGGTTTTTTCACTTTATATATATCATACTTCAACGAATCACTTGCATATACTTTTAATGGTAAAATCATGTCTTGGAAAAAATGTTCCCTAATTCAAATTTAAATTCAAATTCTTTATTATTAGTCAAATTACAAGTCAAAGTATATTATAATAAATTCTTACTAGATCTTTGTGTTTTAAAATAAAATTATTTCAAGTAGCGAAATCCTAAATAAAATTTAAAATAGATACATCTTCAACAAAAAAAAACCTGCATATAATAATAAAAATATCAAAAACATAGTGCTACATTTAAAATAAAAAGTAACTTTACATTTATGTAGGTTAAAACAATAAGACACTAAAAAATATTTAAAAAAAGTCTATAACAAAACTACCACAAAATACAGTATATTGTAGATTTGAAAAGCTCACGGTAAAAAAGTCATTAATACTGTAAAATGCTTGCTCAATTAAAAACTGTTTTAGAGTCTGCTTAAACGTTTTAAAGTTTAATTTACGAACTCTATCTGGGAGGGTATTATACAATTTAATGCCATAAAAATTGATCCCGTTTCTTGTTTTTGAAAGTCTTTGAAAAGGAATACTGATCTGACTACGATTTCTGGTATTTACCCCTGGTTGTGTATGAAGAATAATTATCTTTGACATGAATCAGATAGAGGAAAATATATTGGGATGGGATGGTTAGTATTTTTAACTCTTTAAATGCAGTACTACAGACCTCCTGATAGCCTAAGTTTTCCAAAATTCTCACTGCTCTTCTCTGTATTCCAAATATTATTGCATGGCTGGAATGCCCCCATGATAGCTATGCATAGGATAACAAGGAGTGTATAAGCCAAAAATAACAGGTCCTTAGAGTATGGCGACTAACAATTTTTGGTAATAATCTTTAAAGGTAGGTGTTTCTGGACAAGGCACCTGCTGGGAAGATGGCATGCTGCTCCCATAACATTTTCGCGTCTAATTTTACACCCAAGAACCTAGTGACAGTTTTAGAATCCAGACTTATATCAAAGTGATTAAAACCTTTTTGAAGAGCCTTTTGAAAACGACGTAACCGGTTTTTTTATATATTTTTTTATTACATGCAGGGCACTTAATATTCTTTAAAAGTTTCTGACATACGTTATGAAACAACCTGTATTTTGTTGGTACTAGTAAAGCCTTTAAAGAATAGGGACCTTCTGCACCCCTTATGAAAAATCTCCCTTTTATCGCTTAATAACACATTGTGACCGTATAGGTTACATAACGTTATTTTTAAATTTTGCACGCCGCCTTTGATTTGTTTCATTTATGCCTTTATACCTTGTTCTTTGAATATCAAAATTTAAAAAAGAGGATTTTGGCCAAAAATCTTGATTATTAAATAAATGAAAAAAATTAGAGGGGCGAACAAAAGCAGCAGTTTATATGCAGTGGAATTAAGCAACGGGCAAGCATCCAAGGCTAACACGCCGCTCAACTGCCTTGCATAATATACATAATAAAATATTACTGCTTGCCACTATGTAGGCTATCTAAAGTGAGGCAAAGATAAGAGACTTCCCATAGACAACACAAAAGTTCATTTTTAGTTGATCCCATATAACTATGAGATACTATAATGGCTCAAGAATCGCAAAATATGTAACAATAATAACTTTGCAGGGTCAATTATTTTTGCTTCACTTTTAAGCACCAACCATTGGTACCTATATATCATGCAATACACAAATCATACACATTATCTCATTTTTTATTTTATTTTTTTTTAATTTATTTTTTTGTATTTAATTTTAATCGATTTCCAACCCGTCCAAATCCAAACTGTTTTACGATTTATCAAGAAAAAAATTCGTTGTTTTTTTCTATATTTAAAAGAAATACGCAAGCTTAAAAGCATGCCGCACTGTTACCAGACCAGCGGATTTTCAGTCAGAAATCAGACGAAAAATGTTCGCATACGAGTACCATAAAGTACTTTATGCGAGTACTAACTAAGGCTGGACTTCCATAAGCTTTTTTCCGCGCGGATTTTGAAATTTGACCTTGTCTATCAGTCAGTGAAACAGTGACAGGACTATTTGCACCTTCACCATAACTTGAAATCCGCGCGGAAAATCTGCTAATGGAAGGCTAGCTAACAGCAGTTTTCCCGTCTGTATCTTTTTATATCGTGCAGAATGGGAGGCGAAGACATGTTTGAGCCGCGTTCGAATACAAACAGTTTCAATCAAGATGCATCGGATCGGTCTAATCATCGATTGATGAGTTTCCGTCAAAAGAGAAACATAGCATAGAAATTTTTAACTTCCAAACCCTAGTAGCCCAGACGCCGTCTGTAAAGAGAGCCCAAGAAGCAGAGCGACTACGAGCAAACGTAGAAGCAATCCAAAGTCAATTTGAATATTTCCAGATTGCACTGAAACAATCGCTAGAAGAAAACCTCGCACTGAGAGACCAGCTGGCCCCACTTGCAGAGAAAATGGACTTCACTGCCGACTACTAAGATGAGGAAAGTAGCCGACAGCAGCCAACAAAAAAAAAAACTCGACAGAAACCCTCGCATCCGAGCCTATCAAAAACAAAAGAATACATAACTTTCCACCGCTGGGAAGCACTTAAGAGCAGCAAAACTCACTGGAAAAAACCTTGGCAAGGAGGAGAATATAAGTATTAAAACATCAACAAATGGATGAGTCGCCCAAAGCAACCAGGTGCCCAACAATAGTCATCAAAGAAAAAGGAAAATTTTTTGATTACAGTCAATACTCTCAAGTCTAAATTTCTAAGTCAAATTTTTAACATTTAATTGTATAAACAAGTACAAAACATGACAGAATAAAACAAAATTTAAACCATAAATAACACCTTAAATGGAACCATAAAATCTTATATATTTGGTTATCATATTAAAAATCTGTGCTCAAACAATGATTGTGTAGAATAAAAAGCCCGTTCAAAAACAACCTTGCACTTGTGCCTGAACTTTTTAGAATCAGTACTAGATCGTATTTCAACCGGTATATGATTGTACAACTTAATCCCATTATATAAAAAAAAGTTTTTGACAAGTGTAAAAATGGAATAATGCGATAAAATTATACGCACATGAGAAACTACAGTTCACCAAGGCCAGAGCCATCCAAGATGGAATCAAAGTGTATATTGAAACCTACAGAAAAATGACAACAACACTCAGACAACAAAGAATCTACAATTACAGCTTCCCAACAAAAGAAGAGAAAATGCTAGACGAGGTTATCATTCCTGCCATAACAGAAGAAGTTAAGTTGTCAAGTCAAGAAAAAGGCCTAGATCTAGAATACCCAACAGCAAAAGACAATATTCGAACTGCAAACAATCAGCCGAAATGTGCCAACTGTAAAGGACCACATGTAGCAAATGCCCCGATCTGTGATTTAAGGAAAAAAGACAGCAACGCAACCAGACTGCCTCCCAGCCTGCCCCTCAGAGACAGAGCGACACCACAACCTAATCACTGGAACAACCAAACAGGGAGCCGTACACCGTCTCAAGGCAGTCTACTAGAAACTGGAAAAAACCTAGACCAGGTGGAACTACCAAAAGCACTGCAAGAGGCGTTACAGGCGCTGCAGGCACAATTAGAAAGCGGCCTAGCCACCGTACTCCAGACATACCACGATACCTTCAAAACCACATTCAACAACAATAGGCACAACCCTCTATAAAGGAGTACTTTCGGCTTCGCCAAGTCGGGAGGATGATTCATAGATACCTGCTTCAACCAGAATAAAAGAAAAAATAACGCCGCCAAGGCCACGCAAATGGAAGGAAAAAGATGCACTGAGTGCGAAATAGAGGTTCAAAGTTAAATAAAAACTAAAAAACAAGCGAGTTCCTACGGCGGATGGGTCTAAAGCAACCGAGTTGTTTTGATCGTAAATCCATCCTACGCACGGTTAGGCTTACTTGCGTCAACATACCGGCACAAAATAAATTATACAGGGTGTCCTAAAAATCCGAGTCCACCCTAATATCTCCAGAACCAAAAGAGACAAAGAAGTAAAATTTCACATAATTAGAAAAAAATATATTTCTGGATGCTAATTGTCCCGCCATTCATTAAGAGGGCACAAACAATACTTTTTTTTAAATGAGATACCCTGTATATTTTCTAAAATTTGAATAGAGTGTTTTATTCTGTTTCCAAAAATACCTTATATGTTAACCTTTTTCTCTAACGGTTTTTAAATAAAATTACAAAAACTTTTAAATAAGAGAAATTATTTAGACAAAGAATCACCGAATATCTGTTTTTTTGTTTAACTCATTGGTCTCATGGAGATGATTTTCCCATTTTATTTAAAAACCGTTAGAGAAAAAAATAACATATTAGGTGTTTTTGGATCAGAGGGGAAAGCTCTAAATATGTGAAATGTTACTTTTTTGTCCCTTTTGGTTTTGGAGGTATTAGGGTGGACTCAAACTTTTGCGACACCCTGTATATGTCCTGTGATACCGGCACAGATTATATATGATAAATGACTGCCAATCTTCAATTCCTTCCTATTCTGCGCTGTATAGAAGGAGACAGAGTTAAAAATGAAACTCGTATGCGAGTTATTTTCGTGTGACTTTGAAAATAAGGCCCGAGGCGTTTTCTTGCGTCGAAATTGTTTTTTTTTTAATTTTGAAACACTCATTTTCTCGCTTTGCAACGGTGACGTCACATTTAAACTGGTTAAAAATATTTCGAAACGGAATCCATTCCCATTTCAAAACCGACGCATACGCAGAAGTTACGTCAAAATGTTGCCTTCTTAGATTTTGTTTCTTTTTTCTAACGCACTGTTTATATTTTTTACCAGCGATTAGAATGGGGAAGGATCAACAGAACGTTATATTTGACAAATTTGTGAACCGGGATGGAGAAGTTATCAAAAATGATAATAATGAAGATTTTGTTAAATAAACAATAACTTGAATCATTTAAACACGCACAAAAGTTTAATCAAAATAAATTTTCTAAAACAGAAAAAAAGTGAGGTTACGGGGAAAGAAATGTCAGCGACGTCACTCTTTTGAACTATTCATTTTCTCGCGCTTTGAACAGATATCCAATCGTACCTTAGTGTGCTAAAAAATAGGTAATTTTTACGTCAGTATCTTTCCATTAGCGTTTTCGATTATCCTCCTCGCAAATCGCTCGGAGATTGCCCGGAATTACGAGCGCTCGGTCAACGATTAGTTCAAATACACGCTCGATTTGTTCTTTGGTCCGTTTTAAAGGTTAGAATTGTTTAAAAAGGATTTTTTTTTCAAGTATATTTCTGAAAGAAAATGAGTGGAAACGGAACCACACTCACAGGAACTATAATACAAATTTTTGATGAGCTGGTCAATCCGTGCATTGACGAGAACAACCATATTCTTGTCCAAATCGTATATATAGTATAAAGGGTTGCCACAAGATTCCCTAGATAAAATTCCCGACTTTTTCCCGGTTTTTCCCGAATTATTTTTTAAAAATACCGATGTCATAACGCTGCAGCCAATTTTTTTGCAGTTTAAGCAGAAAATGCTGGTTTGTTGTGGAATCTGGTCTCAATTCTAGATTTTTTGCCAAAATGCTGTCATAAGTATGCTTAAAATTAAACTAAAATTCTAACAATCAATGTTATAGTGCCTCAGACAAAAATTTTTGCAGAACCTACCAATAAGATGTCTTGCGAGTTTTTCGTAATTATTTTTAAAAATTTGGGTTAAGAGACGCTGAGGTGAAATGTCAAAAATGCCCACAGGCAAAAATTTTGAAAAAGTTAACTAAAATAGTAGTTTTCACAACTAGTGGCTAAAATAGTGCTTCTTTTACAAGCGTTGGTTTAAATAACGAGCGCAGCGAGGTATTTTTAAACGCGAGTAAAAAAAACACAGTTTAGCCGCGAGTTGTTAACACTATTTTTTTAATACCTTTATCAAAAAATCCAAGAAAAACAGCAAAATACTTTTTTATAAGACTGTCTTGAAAAAGGGGGTTTTGCGCACGGAGAACACGATCTAAAAACGCGCACGCCGTGTGCAAAATCTTTTGCGCACGCTTACGTCATTTTTGCGCACGCTTACGTCACGGGTCTCCCGTCATTGTGATTTTTGTTGTTGTCACCCAACAATATAAGTTGGCTGAGTTCCATAGCAACCGTCACGGCTCCTTTGTTTTGTTGATTAGATAGTTCAAATAGAATATTACACATTTTATCAATAAAAATGAGTTAAATTGCAATTTGATTTTTCTGGTTTCTGTTTATTTGCAGTCGTATAAAAAATATGGTAAAAAACTCGTTTGAAAACCTCTTTGCACACTCCCTCGACTTGTGGACCTCGCCTTCGGCACTTCTCGCAACACACCATAGTAAAGACACTATAAATCAAAGAGGCTGGTAAATGAAATAACAATGGTTTCCATAGCGATGTGCCTTTTTACTCGGTGACGCTCATTGTTGCGACATTTTAATCTTTGATAGTTTGATATTTCGACGATGTTTTTAAATGATTTTTTCGTAAATACTTGGTGAAATCTTTTCAATATTACTATTTTCCGCTATTTCTCTTTAATTTTGGGTAAACAACGGACAGGAATCTTTTTTTGCGCCCGCGATCAAAAAAAAAAGGTTTTTTTGCATCGATAACCAAAAAAGCTATGCTTTAGTTATCTGCAGACAGTTACTAAAATCATGTTTTGAATGCTGTTGATAAAAAATGTTAACTAAAATTGTAACAATTAATGATATTATAGCGAGCGCCAAAAGCAAATTTTGTTGAAACTTTTGGGTTTGGTGAGGTTCAGAGAGGCGATTGCCCACTGAAAAAATTTATCTGATATTGTGATCGAAACAAATACCGCAGAGTGTAAAATTTAACAAAAAGTAGCGTGTAATATTGTATCTTTAAAATAAAAAAAACCGTAACATTCTATATATTTTACACAAATTTATTTTCTATTATTTATAAATCGAAAGGTAGTGCTGCAGGAGAAAATTTCATTGAAATTTATATGTTTTTTTTTGATACTGGGACTTTTTATCCACAGTAGGATCAATGCCCAATGTACCAAAATATTTTTACAGAGTTAAAAATGAACACAAAATATCCATCCTATCTGAACGTGGAGCTTTCTGTGCGGCAAGCAAAAAAATTATATGTAAATTTTATATAGGTACAAGGGAATCTCAACCAGGTCAAAAATATCTTCAAAATTTAAGGATTCTTAGTAAATTTCTCGACTTTTTCCCGGATATTTCCCGACCCCATCGAGTTCCCGACTTTTTCCCGGATTTCTCGGTTTTCAAGGATTGTGACAACCCTGAGTATATATATATAATATGTATATAATCGTAGTGATTCTACTTCAATAATTTTTCCTTTTTATTTAATTTAATTTAATTTTACGCGGGATTTTCGTACTCGGGCTTGATCTGTAGAATTTCTCAGATCAAGTTCGAGCAGTCCCGCAAATCTTTTTCCGATTGATCCGGGAGCGCTCTGGATCAAGTTTCGAGCAACAATCGAAAACGCTATATACAGTGTGGTATGACAGGCGTTTTAATTAATATGACTCGAGTGGGCGGAGGGCATTCGAATTGTTTCCCACGTAAATCCGGCTATTCTGTTACACACTACATATTGGCATGTCTTTTCTCTCTCATTCTACAGGGTATAGGAAGAGACGTAAGTACTCGTATGCGAATATTTCCAAATTACTCTTGTTTTTCTGAGTTATCATATGGAAAAATCAGGTACCAATGCAGTGTAAATTATAATTTACACTATGTATTTTTATAAGGATTTTCTTAAGTTGGAAATATTTTTTACCTACAACCAACTAATACTAATTTTACGACCGTTTCAACACGATTTTCATGGATCATTTACGGTCCTAGGATAATAATAAAGCTTAGACGTAAACCACAAGATAGCTTGACAAGCGATGAAACTTTATTTTGTAAGCGCACTAATGGACGCAAAAATGTGAATAATTTTTCTATATTTTTAAGACAATAAATATTTAATCCAACATAATTTTAGTACCTAACCAAAAATAAGTCCCGTTAAATTGACATTTTACGCATTTTTAAGAAAAAAACCTTGTTTTTAAAAAGATATATGAAAAGTCTCTTAGTAACCTTATTTGTTTTGACGTTTTAGATAAAATGTCATTAAAACTTCAGGTTATGAAGGTTGTTGACTTAAGAGTGTTCGCGTTTGATATTTTGAATAATTTTTGATATTTATGATGACATTTTCATTGGTCGTAGGTAAAGTATAGTACACTAACTTGCATGTTATGGTCATTACACGCTCAGATAAATTAAGACCATCATAACATGCTTGTTATGTAAACTACTATTCCTAAAAATAAAAATTACACGTAGTTACGCGGAAACTTAAATTTTACAAAATTAAATTTTGATCATAAAGGAAAATGTACCAGTTTTTGACTTGGACGTAGCCTCCTACGTTACGTAACATAGCTAAAAGTTATATTTACTGTAGGCGAAGTATCTTTACTTGGGGAGCGCAAGACTTAATAAGGCTATACTTAAAATATAATTAAGTAAGTTTACATAACAAAGTATATACTGTTCATTATTGCAGCGATCAAAATCATGTAATTAAATCAAAAACTTTAAAGCGATTCGGCAGTTCATTTCACGTCCCACTAAGTATTTTTCACCTAATACAATTTAAGGTAGGGAGGGTTTTTAATCTAATCTGAAATCCATCTACCGATTTGCACCGATTCCAACAATAGTTGAACATATAATTGATAGGCATCAGTGATGAGGCCATAACCTGAAATGGATGAATCGTCATCCCTCAACAAATTTAGGGCTATTTCGGAAACCACGCCGTTTATTAATCGATTTGGAAACATTTTTCTTTCACTACTCTCGAAAATTACATTTTTTAAAAATAAATAAAGATTGAGGTAATGTTTTAATTCACCCATCAACACTCATCGGCTCCGGGGGTCGATGGCCATTGTTGGAATCAGTCGGTTGCATCGGAAATTCAGAAGAACGCGTTTGATGGCATCAGAAATTTTCAAGAACTTGAATCTATAAAATATGCAGTTTACTTTAGTATAAAATAAATTGGATATAAAATATACCTTAAAAAATCCACGAACCCAGAAATGAAGCCAGAAGTTTGTTATGCAGTCGGCAGTTTCTGACAAAAATTTCGATGTGGTAACAAAAACAAACACCCAAACAAAAATAGAAGAATTGATAATAAAAACAAGATAGGAGCTTTGCTTTGAACGCCTTAGGTATGTCTTTAAAAAAATAGCTACAATCCCCTATTATTTCTTCTAATATGTCACTACATAAATAATACCTAAACATACCTTACTTCCAAATGAAATAAGAAACAATACATCAACAAGGAATGTCACAAAGCTGTCAGCACAGTTTCTAAGTAAAGGAACAGCAACTGTTGGTTTTTCTTGCCGTTTTGTAAAATGCCTTGGACTGAATGCTCAGACCCTCTGATTTCGAAACTAAATCATCGAGCTTCTCCCCCCGGTCTAACACAGCCTGAATATTTTGGTGCTAAAATGAAAATGGGATTGATACAATAACAAAAGTATAAAAAATATTTTTTCCCGTCTAAAGGCCTTAGAAATGAAGTTACACGATTACACGTGGCACATCACTATATTATCCTCTTACAGTGCACCACGCCAAATCCCAACTCCTTTGGATCGGGATATCATGGAAAAATGGACAAAAATTGAAAAAAATCTTTAAAAATATAGAAAATACCCTTAAAAATGGGTTACACGATTGAACTTGTCACACCAATATATTATCCTC
The DNA here is from genome assembly GCA_963921995.1 of Oxystoma pomonae. Classification (NCBI taxonomy): domain Eukaryota; kingdom Metazoa; phylum Arthropoda; class Insecta; order Coleoptera; family Brentidae; genus Oxystoma; species Oxystoma pomonae. Next base: position 81,911,779 of record OY998166.1, on the reverse strand, counting down.
TTACAATTCACCACGCCAAATTCCATCTCCTTCGGATCGAATTGGAAAAAACATTAAAATTTTAGAAAAGTCCTTTAAAAACGGAGTTGCAGGATTAAACTTGACCACCCATTATCCCCTTGCCATTCACCATGCCAAATTCCATCTCCTTCGGATTGGGATATCATGAAAAAATGAAAAAAAATTGGAAAAATCTTTAAGATTATAGAAAAGACCTTGCGCATTAACTACTTCATCAAAAGTATGCTTTATTTTATCGTCTCTATAAAAAAAAACCTCGAAAAAAACCTTATAAACGTTCGAAAATATCTCATTTGACGCATTGGGAATTAACTACCTTATCAAAAAAAATACGTGTTTGTTGATATTTTAATCTCAGGATCTACTAATTTAAGTATATTTCATAAAAATTTTTTTTATTTTCTGTGTACCTACCGGCATGTACCGCCACCGACTGATTTAACTTGCTCTCTTTTTGTTTTCAAAATATTAGACGATTTATTCCAAAATATCACTTTAAATGCACTGAAATATTCTCCTACTGGTAAAAAAACACACTAATAACGTTTTTTGACAAAATGTAGTTTTAAAAAGACTTCGAAACTGCTTAAAACATTCTGAAATTTTAAAATAAATAACACGAAAAAGCTTATGTCAATAAAAATATCATCCGACCGTCTGTGCTCTGCCGTCTCACGACCCTAAAGTGGTTGACACAGAATTCTCTGTCCCTATCGTTCTAACGTCGTTTAAAAGGATAGAAAAATAACCGATATTTCTCACCTTTGTTTTGTTGTGATTTTATTTGTAAATAAACAGTGGTTAATATTTGCCAAGGAGTTCGTTGGACCAGATATCTTGTCTCTTTTTAATCTAAGGTACCAAGTTTAATCGTGTAACACCGTTTTCAAGGGACTTTCCTATATCTTTAAAAAAATTTCCAAGTTTTGTCCATTTTTATGATATCCCGATTCGAAGGAAATGGGATTTCGCATGGTGAATCCTAAGAGGATAATATTATGGTGTGCCAAGTTTAATCGTGTAACTCCGTTTCTAAGGGACTTTTCTATAATTTAAAAAAACAATTCCATTTTTCCATATCCCCATCTGAAGGATATGGGATTTGGTATAGTGAATTGTAAGGGGATAATATAATAGTATGCCAAGTTTAATCATGTAACTCCGTTTCTAAAGGACTTTTTTTGTCAATTTTTCCATGTTATCCCGATCCGAAGAAGATGGGATTTGGCGTGGTGAACGGTCCTGTTATAATATTGTAAGAGGATAATATAATAGTGTGTTAAGTTTAATCGTGTATATAACTCCGTTTTAAGGGTAATTTATATAAATTTTTAAATTTTTTCCAGTAGTCATACATTGTTCCATTTTATATTGTTGTTCTCAAAATATTAAATTTAGCATGGCTACCAATATTGGCTGCCAACTTCACATTTTAGCTGCTGTAATTGGCTGCTAACTTTAGATTTAGGCTGCCATAAAGTGGCTGCTAGTTTCACACCAGTCCCTAAAAGAGCGTTACTGCCCTAGTTTGAACGCGGATCGAGGGTGCGATAGACCGGATCGTATGACTTTCAAGAATACACGTTCAGAACTGTTGTGTGAAGCAATGTGTACTTTAAAATAAAAAAGATAGTTTTACCAACAGAAAACTGTTGGATTTTTGGCTTCTCCCAACAGTTCTACCACTAACTGGTTTCAGACACAGTCCATCCACCAGTCGGGATTTTTACTATGACGAATCAATAGCAAAAAAACGAACTTTACATAATGCACCGGAGTACCACAAGAATACATACCGGGTGCGACTTGGCGACTAGACGCAGACACGTGTTTCACTCTTGTTAAAGATCATCAGTGCGACATAAGTTTTTATAGTCGAATAATATGATCGATCAAATCAACAAATCATGGACACATGTTGAGATATAAATTCCAAAAATCCAACAGTTTTCTGTTGGTAAAACTCTCTTTTATATTTATATTTAACTCCATTATGGATACTGGGAATTTATTTCTCATTGTGGTATCTAATGTGTATTTTGCCAAGATACGATCCTGCGAACTTCTGTTCTGTGGGTTAAAACGCGATTCACTGCTCTAACGGCGGCCCCAGTAATTGAAGAACTTCTAACATTGGGGAACGTGCCAATCGGTAAACCGAGAACAAAAAGGTCGTCCTTGACCTTGACATATTCCGGGCGCACTTCCGCGCAATTGCGCGGGAAATTCAAATATATTACAATAAACAATTGATATGATATAATATTTAGATTAGATTAGATCAGAATGGGGTAGTGTAGACACCTGTCCACCTCGACCTTCTCAGATCTATTGTGGTTCCCCTTTCTCCTTCCCCACTTTGCTAGAACTACAAAACAAGTTGCAGCTCCGTCCTTGTCATGAAACTCAGAAGCTTTGCAAGTGTGCCCTGTATATAGCTTTCTGGCCGCGGACATTCTAGGTCTCCCAGTAAGGCCCTGGTTCTACCTAGGCCTTTACATTGACATAGGACATGTAATGAGGTTTCTTCCTTTTCCTTGCAGAAGCGGCATGTAGCATCTTCTACCAATCTCATTGCATACAGGGGCTTATTGAGTTTGCGGTGATCTGTTAGAAGCCTCACTATTTGTCTGACAAGCTTCCTTTCCTTACTAAGAAGTTCTCCAGTCAGTTTTGGTGAACGTTCTTTAATGAACTGTTTGGCCTGTCTTTGTCCAGGTGTTTGCTCCCACAGACCGTTCGTCTCTTTGGTGAGCCACTGTTTAATAGATTGCTTGGTTCCGACCTTAACGATCCCACAAAATGGTTCAGGCCCTGTGAACTTAATTGCCGAGGCTTGTCTGGCCAATTCATCGACTTTTTCATTTCCAGAGTGTCCCCGATGGCCTGGAATCCAGGCTAGTGCCACCCTTTTGGTGCTTTCCACCCTTATCTATATATAATATACTGGGTGTTCCAAAATTCGTAAACTACTCTAATAATTGACTGCTAATCGTGCCTGCAGTTATTAAGTGGGTGAACCTAGGGCAGCGACATTATTTTTTTTTAATGCCTGTATATTTTAGCAAATTTTAATATTTTCTTTCTGTTTCCAAAAATACCTACTGGACATTACCTTTTTCTCTAAAGGTTTTTAAATTAAAAGCCAAAATAATCAAGAAAAAGGATATTCAGTGGTTCTCTGTATAACTTAATTATCTTTTTGGGCAGATTTTCTTATTCAAAAAGCTCAAATAAAAAAGAAACGTCGCCGCCCTAGCTCCGCCCCCCTTGGCGCACAATTACCATCCGATTAGATGTGTAATTTCTTGTAAACCATCTAATGTGGAATTTTACTTCATTAGAGGTGTCTAAAACTTTTGGTCGATGGGATCCACGGAAGTTGGGCGACTACTGGGGTACGTTTAAAAATAACAGGTGATGGTGAGACGAGGATAGGGTAAGGTAATGTTTATGACTTCATCAAAAATCAGCGGGTAGCCTTGGGTTGAATATCCCCTTGAATTTTCGAACGCGGGTATTGAATTTGTTTTGAAAGGTAATTTTGTTTCAATTTATGGGAAAACTCCATTAGCAATGTGAATTGCTCCAAATATAATATATAAACTTTTTGTTCAACCAGACCAAAAAAGTAAGCAACAACAACACACTTCTTAGGTAAACACGCTATTGCGCAGCCGCGGCTAACTTTTACCCAGCTCAAGACCACGGCGATTTTGGTGCACCCCGGGCGATCACCTTTTTGATTTTCGAGGTGTACGACGTCATTACTTTCACCTTTCTAACAGTTTTGGGCTAGCCCTAGTATTTACCCTTAACAATTTTTAAACACACCCCTCTAGTTCTCTCCTAAGGGAAAGTGACCAAAACTTTAAAATAAAATCATGCTAATCCATTTTTTGTTTTGTATATTTATTGTTAAAAAAAATCTTTGCGAAATTAAAATATTGCGAATTTTTTTCGCAATATTTTAATATTAGTATATTAATTTTTACCTGAAAATCCTGACGTGATAGTCTTCAGCCTTGTAGTATTTTATCCATCAGGTTATATAATACTCTGGTTTCTGTTGCAAACCAACACTTTTTTTTCTAGAATAGTGTAATTATATGAAAAAATATCTTACCATAATAATTTTAGTTTCATCCAATTCATCCTGTATTTTGGTCAAAACATCAGCCTCCCTAGGATTTTGATACTTGGCTAAATAAACATTAAGCTGAGGAAAAGCAACATCTCTTTCGGTCAAGTTTGGCCAGTTGGAAGAAGGAATTTTTTCAGCAAATTCGTCTAGAATCTTTGTCAAAAGTGTATGCGAGACTCTTTGAGGATATTCATGGTCCGTGATTACAACTCCCGCTAAGTTGTCTGATCTTACATAAACGTGACAAAAGTATTCTGAAAAAGAAGTAAATTTTATTAAAATAAAAATAAAAAATCTTTATTAAACATTTTATGCATGTAACAACAATAATCATATAGGTGCACAACATATTCCTAGAATTTATGCGTGCACCTATTCATTATTATTACAGTCAGATGTTTACATATGTAAGTTCGCACTAAGCACTATCAATCTACCACATATTGTTTCACTACACAATTTTATTTTATGTAATAATTCGAAGTAAATCTATGTTAAGCTTAAGTAACCACTCATTTATGAGTTTTTTAATTTTAGGAAAATTCTTATCTCTAAGGTTTTTTGAAAGGACATTGTATACTCTAGACACAGCGAAGAGAAGACTCCTCCGAACCGCTGAGAATTGTATGAAGGGAGTAAACATTAGTTCCGCCTCCATGGATCTAGTGTTAATAGTGTGATTTGGGGCTTCTTTTGGGATTTTGTTGCTACTTAATAAACGAATAACAGGTTTAATGTATAATTTATTTATATCCAGTACTTTAGCTTCTTTAAACAGGCTTGTAGAGTACAATTTGTCTTTAAATAGTGCAATTTTTAACATTTCCTTTTGAGTTATCTCAAGCGGATTCAGAGTCAGTCTGTTCGCAGCACCCCAGACACATAAGCTATAGGTTAGAATAGATTCTACAAGAGACTTATAAATTCTAATTACAGAGCTTTTTGAGAGGCTTTGCCTGAGGATATAAAATTTATGTAATAATTTTCTGACTTTACCACACACATATTCAGTGTGACAGTTCCATTTTAGGTTTTCGTCGAAAATTATCCCAAGGTACTTTGTACTTTTTACAGAATTTATTTTAAGTTTACAATCACAGTTATGAAAACTAGTACAGTTTGAATTATGTATTTTAATTGCATTAATATTAAGATCAGGTGCGCCTGCTTTAGTCATAGAGTAGGCTATGAAATTTGATTTATCACTATTAAAAGAAATTCAAATGTTCTTATTATTGTAATTCCCCAGCAAACACAGTGTACGCGCGCCGATTTCGGACGTACGCCAGTCACCGACATTGGACCATCAGCATTTTTGACCACCTGTCGACGTGCGGCCGCAGATCAACTGCCAAAGTGGCAAAGTCCATCTCCAGAAAGTACGAAAAATAAAAAATGTGTGCTCCCAATTATAATGGCGGCAGTAGGAGTAGTAATATGCATTTTTATTCACAAACTAAATTTAAACCACACCTAAGTATCCTAAACTTAACCTAAATTAAACTATGACCTAACCACTAATATAGAATAGCACACAGACTCACATGCGCCATGAACATATAAAATTATACTGGTATAAGTAGATATTTTGATATATGGTTAGTTTGCATGCGGCGCACATAGATTGCGCAGCGCGTTCGCTATGAATCATCGGTAGTATTCACACACTCGTTCAGAGACTACCAACCACAGTTAATTTTCTGTGGAATTAATGAGTTAATTCATGTATGAGAGGGTAGGGCCGACCCTGGCCAACACAGTATATTTGCAAGCAAATTTTTCATGTAAATGGCGAATGATCGGTTTAACTGCCGATGCCGACATTGATGACGTCGTCGGTCCGATTATTTACCGACCTTCTGTGTTTGCTGAGTTAGATTAACAAAATTCTAGCAGTGAAAATTACATTTTTTTTTAAACAGTCACAGAAAATAAACTTTTTGTCATTTAAATTCTCAAGATTTAGGTGCCAACTCAACGAAAATAAACTTGAAATCCCAAAGTAATTTCTGGTCTGGTCAACTTAACAAAAATTATTTCAAAATGTATTCTGAAGAATATCTTTATTTTATTTTTTGGTTATTTTATAAGAAAAATAATCAATAAAAACTTTTGCTCTTGGAAAATAAAGTATGTTTTTTCCCCGGCTTTACCGTTTTTTGTCCAATTTCCTGAATTTTGGGATAACAAAGTTCCCTGACATTTCCAGAAGTGTATTCCTTAAACATTCACAAAAGCCGAGGGCGAAATTGCGTAACAAATTAATTGCAAAATCGCGAAATATCTTTAGTTGCATTGGAAATCTTAATAAAAATCAGAAAAAACGCGAAATCGTGCGGAATCACCAAAAGAAATGTGAAATCCTGTACAAGGGATATTAGGTAACTCTGTATTTCGGACTTCCATTGTCTATATTTTATTTATACACGACGTTTCCATCAGTACAATCTCTGATCGTCTTCAGGTGCAAACTATAATCTATTCTTAAGGCTACTTATATACTAATGGAAATCACTTAACTCAAGTTTAAGAAGTTGGCTCCGCCCAAGGAGGGGCTTCCAAATATTTGCAATTTAAACACTTGGTTTACTGAAAATACCCTGATACTGCCCAATAAAGGCAGCTTCAAGGAATTTTCGTTTCTTCTAGTGTGACTCCTGGCTTTGTGGATGTTGATGGGCGAGTTTCCTTTGGTGCTTCGCTTGCCCAGTCTGTCGGAATAGTTGCAGGTTCGTGTGATTTTCACTTTTCACAAATCACACGAACCTGCAACCATCTTCGACAGACTTGGCAAGCGAAGCACCAAAGGAAGCTCGTCCATCCACATCCACAAAGCCAATCGACCACCGATATTGTAAGAACCATCATTAATGCATCAAAGAAGACATTGACACCCATAGAAGAAAACTTACTTGCCAAAGGAATTAACTTTTCCATCGCTCCTAAGAAGATACCCACTATCGATATCATCACCGCCATAGAAAGTCATCCTCTTCCACGACAAGACGCCGACGAGTTCAGACATCAAGTAAGGACCATTATTGACAAACCTATTAAGCATACTTCTAACATAAGCAAGATAGAGGAAATCGCTTTGAAGAATCTTCAAAATGCCAAGTTAGTTAAAATCTTAACGGCGGATAAGGGCAATGCAACAGTGATTTTGGACATGGAAACCTATGACCAGAAAGTTGAGGAGGTACTTGCCAAAGGAAAAACTTCTCTCAAAAAACCCGACGCAATCAATCGAAAGTAAGGTTTATAGAACTTTAAAAAAGTATTTCAGATATATTCCGGATAACACAAGGTCTCAACTTACACCACATTATAGCAAGCCTCCTCATCTATACTGACTTCCCAAAATTCACAAAGATGCAATGCCCTTCCGCCCAATCACAAGTTCCAGAAATTCTCCAACAAGCATTTTTAACCTCTTGCAGGCAAGACCGCTTCATTTGTAGAAAATTCCAACTATTTTGTTAATGTTCTTAAATCTTTTGTTTTAGGGCCCAAGGTTAGATTTGTCAGTTTTGATGTCGAAAGTCTATACACCAATGTCCCGATAAAGGAATCGCTAGATATTATTAGACAGAGACTGGTTGATGACGAAACCCTTTATGAACGTACCAGCCTGCCACTGGAGGGAGTGATGGAGTTGTTGGGGTGCTGTCTACATAACTCTTATTTTCAGGTCAAAGATAAGTTTTATGCTCAGGACGACCGGTCTGCCAATGGGTTCATCGCTTTCGCCAGTGGTGGCCAATATTTATATGGAGTGGTTTGAATCACAACGGTTGATACCGCAACATATAAACCTAAGCTCTGTCTAAGATATTTTGATGATACTTTTATTGTCTGGACCGGGAATGACCAACATTCTTCACCACCTAAATAACATAAGACACCATTAAATTCACAATGGAGTTGTAGCAAAATTGTCAAATTTCTTTTCTTGACGTACTTGTCAAACGAGTAGAAAGCGACATCAGAACAACAGTCTATCGTAAACCCACTCACACAGGAAAATATTTAAATTAAGGTTCAAATCATTCTGCTACAACCAAACGAGGCATAATAAGAACTTTGTATAATAGAGCCGTTCAAATTTGTAACAATTCTCAGGACTTGGGAATCGAAATAAGAAACATTAAGAAGGATCTGCAGCAGAATGGTTACAGCCTTAAACTTATAACAGATACAGATCATAGATTAATGGTATGAAAGCTTAAATATTACGGATTTCATTACAGTTTTTCCAACTTATTAAACTGTTATATGAGTGGTAGATCACAACGTGTTATGTATAATAACAAAACATCAGAGTCAGTAGATATTTTGTCAGGCGTACCACAAGGCAGTGTTTTGTGCCCTCTTTTATTTTTAATTTATACCTCTAGTATAATAAAGTCAGTCAAACATTGCAAAATAGCAGGTTATGCGGATGATAAACAATGCTATTATAGTTTTAATGCTGGAAACGCAGTAACTGCTAACAACCTTATTAATGCAGATCTAAATTTAATTCACAATCTTTCTATCCAGCATAATTTAAAACTTAATGCCTCAAAATTCTGTGTTCTGTTTTTTACAAAACATAAATGAGATGAAGTCACTGCACAAATGAATATAAGTATAAATAACAACAAAATAGAAGTGGTCAATTCAGCAAAAAATCTAGGGGTATATGTTGACACCAACCTTCGGTTTCGAGAGCACGTCAAAAAAGTCACACAAAAAGCTTATTTATCTCTTAAATTACTTTACTCAAACAAACACATACTAAGCAAAACTTTACGAAAAAATCTTTACGAATCCCTTGTATTGTCCAAACTCAACTACTGCGATTTTATCTACGGGCCTTGTTTAGATATTAATTGGCAATTTAGAATACAAAAAATTCAGAATAATTGTGTGTGTTAATTTTCAATCTGCGAAAATATGACCATGTATCTCCAAAAATTAGAGAATTAAAGTGGCTTAAAATGTACAAACGCAGACAACTACATATAGGTAATTTTTTTCATAAGTTTATAAAAAGCACTGGTGTTTCCTCTCCGCTAAAGCAAAAGTTAACAACGTACATTCTCGTAATCTTCGTGATGTTATGACCTACACTATTCCCCGTCATCGAACAGCGATGTACAAAAGAAGTTTTATATACTCTTGCATCAAATTATATAATTCCTTGCCATTAAGCTTCAAAAATCCTAATGTTAAATAATTCAGAGCACATTTTAAGAAATATCTATTAAATCGGGAGATCTCGTAGTCCGGTTTTTCTATAAATAGTCATTTTCTGATTTCTGTTATTTTTTTTATTACATAGTTTATAAATTTTTTCTTTCCTAAATTTTAAACTTTAGAGTACAAAATTACGATTTTTTTTAACACTATTTGTTATTATTTAAGTATTTTATTTTTTTTAATACTTTTATATATGTTATACGAATTTTTCTAAATCTATCTGATTTGTTGTATGTTGTAATATTTATAAAATTCTAGCTAGACTTCGCCATTAAGTATCGATCGATATTTATTGCCATATCTATGTATATGTACCTTCCATATGTACTCATTAATTAATAAAGACGATTTTATTTATTTATTTATTACTATTTGTAAATTTCAGCAAAAAGGACAGAGATTACAAGACAAAAACCAGGCAAATGCAACAATTCCTTACAATTCCATACATTAAAGGAGTATCAGAGAAAATTTGAAGAGCAACGAACAGCTTTATATAAAAACGGCTTTTAAATCTTATAATACAATTCGAAGCCTTCTTAGTAAACCAAGTTCCTTGTGAGTGTGGTGAATTATACATAGGTGAAACAAAAAGACCGCTATCTGTTAGTCTTAAAGAACATCAGACGAATACCCAAAGAGGTGAAACAACTAAATCAGGAATCGTCGAACACGCATGGTCAAAACAACCCCGAATGAATTGGACAGAAGCAAAAGTTTTGCACAAGGAGTCAGACTGGAAGAAACGAAAATTCCTTGAAGCTGCCTTTATTGGGCAGAATCAGGGTATTTTCAGTAAACTAAGTGTTGAAATTCCAAATATTTGGAAGCCCCTCCTTGGGCGGAGCCAACTTCTTAAACTTCACGGTTGAGTGATTTCCCATAGTATATAAGTACGTAGCCTCAGAAATAGATTGTAGTTTGCACCTGAAGACGATCAGAGATTGTACTGATCGAAACGTCGTATATAAATAACCCGATTTTATAGTGGATGAGATAGTAGAACAGCTGAATGCACTTGTTTCATTCGTCGCGATGGACACAACGCACGCATCGATTGCTCTCAGCTGTTTGCCCTGTTCGAAAAAAGTCAAAAATGTAGTGCCTTTTCGCTTTTGTTTTGGACGCGTTAGGTATAAATGTACGGATGCGTTTAAAAAAATAGCTAAAAGTACCTAAAAGTTACCGAGGGGGAAACCGCAGCGAGAATCTGGTGTACAGGCTCTGTGTAATCCGTGTAATCTTTGTGTAATCCGTGTAATCTTTCTCTCCCTTAAATGAATGAAATCTCTATATGCCCAGATTTATCGACGTCAGTGGTAGTAAATTAGTAAAAGACCTGCGGTCTAAAAATATCTGAAGGAAGAGTGTATTACAATAAATAATAGTGTTTACGAGCGAGTAAAAAAGCACAATTTAGCCGGAAGTTTTGTTAAACATAATTTTTTTTAATACCTTTATTAAAAAATAAAAAATTTCATGGGTAATTACAAGATGGGAGTAATTTGTAAATACACTACAGGTATACGTTTATCGCTTACTTAACTTGATTGTTGTATAAGGTACATTCGGGTAATATTAGGGTATATTAGCATGGTTCATATTTTTCATTTATTCATATCCGTATCGTAACTGCGCATGTGCAGATCCTATACGGACCAGTTGTTACGTTACGCTGAACGTATCATTACGACCACTAGCTGTATCCGTATACGATACGTAACGGATACAGTTAGTATTCAATGGTTTTATAACCGCAATTTGTTTTTGTTTATGTTTATCTCTCAAAAATACTAGTATTGTCAATTAAAACAAGACCAAACCGTCGGGTAAACAAGTTTTGAGGATTTAAGATTATGACAGATTACGCCCAGTGGATACGTTTTATCCCAAACAGCTAAAATGTATTTTTTCACATCGTGTTTCCCTAAACGCATCTCCGATATGGATGCATATAAGTGAAAAAATTTGAAACAAGCTTATATACACTATTAAAGAGTAGGAGTGGTGTGGTGTAGGAGTGGAGTGAGAGTGCGGCAGAGTGTTTGGAGTAAAATTGTAATAGTGGACCGCGTCGGAGTGAAACTCAAAAACTGTAAGGCAACTTAACCTTTAATAAGATGTTTTCCGCGTATTTTCGTTTGGTATGCAAACAAAAAAAAAACCTTTGCTGGTTTAAAGTAAATTTTTTCGAACATGTTTCACATATAGGGTCGACTTAATTTCTGAAAGAAAATTTTGTATAATGATTCGTAAATCGGTAGGAGTTGATGGGCCTGTATGGAGAGGGTACTGACCCAAACGATAAAACACACTGTACCTTTTACTCCGGTTTGGAGTAAGAGAAGTCAAAAATCACCTATAGATGTTTAGTACAGTTGTCACTAATAAATTCTGCACCATTTGGCATACAGAAAGTCAAAAATGTCAAGATTTGTCGAGAGATTTGTTTACCAAAATCTTAAGACGTCTTTTTGCGACCGATGATTCGAAAGCATATTTTGAAAACATACGTCACCATTTCAACCGCAACGTCACCGTTTCGAACCATCGCCACTGGTCGCCAAAATGACAATTATTGAATGACATTAATCAGCTGTGTGTGTGTGGCTTCTCGTTTTTTGGATTTAGAAGTTTCTTTTGTAATTTTTTTTGTTGCCGCCAGATAACCTTGGCCTATTTTCATTATTGCTAAAAATTGACAAGTACCGCCAAATTGAACCGTGAATTGAAATGTTTTGAACAGTGACGTCACCGTTTCGTCGCCAAAATAACATTTTACGCATGTTTTCAAAGCGGTTTCGAAATCATCGGTCGTGAAAAGACGTCTCAAATATTTTGAATTAGGTATCTAACTTAGAAGGCAGACTAATTCAATTCCATACCGTCCCTCGGAGAGGACGTTAAGAGGACGGTCCCGTGTTATATGTATTTGATGGTGGAGCACGTGAAAGATCCCTACCTAGCCTCGACAAAGGGGTTTATGCTAAATTAAATCCTCCTAGGAAAAGACAACTGCCTTCCTAGGGGGTGCTCATCAGACCGGTCTGCTGAGTGGGGTAGGGGGTGTAACCCGAGGTAAATAAGTGTAAAAAGTATCTTAGGTCCTACCCCTCCATTCACGCCGGTAACCAGGCCGGATGAGATATCACGTGGAGGCGGACCTAGTTACACACTCCCTAAGTCGGTAAACTGTCGTAATTTTGATAAAAATTACGAACTCCATAAGTTAAAACTTCTGCCACCGCGCTGATGTTCAGAATCCTTTCTTAAAGATTTCCCACCTCCACCCTCCTTCGATAGTGCAATAAAGGAGCCATAGCTGCCCGGGAGTGCAATGGACAGCACCTTCCAGTAAAAACGGCCTGCCAACAGTTCCGGCTTACTCAGTTCAGCGTTTCCTGCTTACTCAGTTCAGCGTTTCCTGCTGGCAGCAAAACTCTTCCTCCAAAGCTTCTTCGGATGAGGGACCCGATGGACTGGTCCCTGAGGCTTGGCTGCGCCCGTTTTTGTTACCTCGGTAGCACTGTCATTGGCCGAACAGCTAAATCCAAATCTGACCAATAGCGGCGACCGGATAACTTGGCTTCTACAACAAAACTACGAAAGTACCTTATACTGATTTTAAATTTGACATTTCTATCAAAATAATAATAATTTGGTCAAATAAAATATTTATTTACATAATATGGCGCCGATATCTCCGAACTATGGTTCGACTCGTTTGCTCGTCGTTGGGTGCTTTTTTGGTTTTATTTATTGACGGTCAATGCCATTTTTACATTAATAGACCTAAGCTAAGATAAATGAAAGATAGGTAATTAAAAAATAATAATGCTGTAATAATTATTTTCATCCTCAAACGAAAGTAACCAAATTTGTACTTTATAACGCCTCAGAAAGATTTATATTTCACACGCATATCAATTTTATTTTCGTCTCTAGAGACTAAAATGTTTTCCTCTCTAGTGACGAAAATTAATGACAGCAAACCATCCAAACAATGTAGGTATCTAGTAGGCTATGATTTGTAGAAGCGTCGAAAATAGACCGAAACCATTTTCGTCCCTAAAGAAGAAAATACTTTCTTCTCCTGAGATGAAAATTAAAAAAATTTAATAATAATAAAAAAATCGAATTAAATCCTAAAGTGGTCGTAGGAAAAATAGCGTAGACAACTCGATAGAAAGTAACTTTCTTACACTCGCGTGTTGTTTCACTCGGCTAGCGCCTTGTTCACAATATTCACGCTCATGTGAAATATGTCACTTTCTTCTATCGTTATGTAATATACTATTTCCTAAAAAACAAAAGATCTTGGGTGGAAATAACGAAAAATCAAACTTGGATGAGCATCCCACAAGGAACACACAAACGACCAAAGCAAAAAGAGAAATGATTAAACGATGTTTCGCCCTGGGTAACCATCTTGGGCTTATCAGTGGATTCGCTGGTCACCCTATACCATACATCATTAAACACCATCATATACCTTGATTTCCAAATTTGAATCACTCACAAATAGGCATCGTTCTACACTGGTACTTATTACTTATTATTATTTTTTTTAATTTCTTTTCGGTTGAAATAACTGATTTGGAGGTTTTTTAACTTCTTTTTTTGATACTATTTTCTATTACGCTTTTGCGTGTGGAAAAGAATTTTTGGCGCACGGCGTGCGTAAAAAATACTTTTACGCACGCTTTTTTACCGGTTTTTTAGGTCCAATTCGACTTTTTAGATATATTTTTCAACTCAAATGTAAAGAAAATGCAAAAAAAAAACAGTTTTTTAAAGAAAATAAGGTTTAATGGAAACAATTTAGCAACTTGTTTCTTGCTTCTAATTTACCTGTATAAATTTTTTTAAATGTTGATTTCATTCCTGTCAACATATTTGGGCGCCTTACTTAAAATTAGGTACTCGCGCATGCGCACTTATATTTGTTATAGTAATAGTCGTAATTTTAGTTATAAAAGTTGAAAGTTGCAAACTTTTCCTTAGGACTGTGACTAAATCTAGCTATGACAAAGCATAATCAAAAGCATTCCATGAACACTTTCATAAGAAAGAGGCTTTAGCTTTTTTATGATTATGACTGTAACAAAAATTAAACCAAAGACTATGAACAATACTTTATATCATTAAATATTTATCTCAAATGCCTTAATTTACTAATAAAAAAATCGTGCGGAAAAGTTAATTTTCGAACTAAAATGCATGCGCAAAAGTGCACTTTAAAAAGAGACACAATCTGCTTTTTCCTTTTTTTATCTTGTAAATATTTTATAGGCGCCCAATCGGAAATAATTTGCTCAATCTGGCAACCTGTGAACAAGAAAAACTATCGCCGCCAGCAAAAGCTCTTAAAACCGAGCATTTTGCCGAAATGTTAGAAATAAACTCAAAATTCGCAGTTTAAAGAGACAATGTCATGTACTTTTATCTCTCTCGCACTTGCACAGTGTGTTATATGTAAATACATGGGTGCGACAGAGATAAGTAGAGGGACATTTCCCCGTTTAATTGGGAATTTTGAGTTTATGCTTGTTTGTGGCTGACTCAGATAGGATAATATAAAATCACTTTGCTTAATCTGCCTCTTTTTCCAGTTTGCCAAACTTTTGATTTAAGTTAGCATTACGTTTTATGGAAACCCGGTTTGTTTAACCTACACCGGTCATAGTATTTTTGTTAGACTGCCCTACAGAAAAGCAACATAAGTTAGGTTAGATTTTATAACACTGTCACTGGGAAGTGCATTTTGGCGATAGCAAGAACCAATGACTTTGTGGTTTAACCGGTGACGTCACATTTCAAAATCACACAAGCCCGTGTTCTACGCCAAAAAAAAACACTTTTATTTAACATTTTACTTAATGACAGCTGCCAAGTGACATATTTTTATCTTTGCTTAATAATATGATAATAATCAAAAAAATATTTACCAAAAATCTGCTTTTTTATAATATTTATCCACAATACGTAATCTGTGTAATCCGTGTAATCCTGTGTAATCTGTGTTTATTTTAATGTGCATGTACATGTGCGTCTTTTTATCAAACATTTTAAGAGCGTGTGAAAACCTCTAAGAACCTTTTAGTTTAGATTATTAGTATAGATTTTAATCGAAACAATAAAAATGTCTTTGGAGTGTAGCCTTTGCAGTGTGTACTTAAGCGAAGAATAAAAGACGAAATTTTTGGATTTCAGTGCGATCTTTGCAAGAGGGCCTTTTGCAAAAATTGCACCAATATGTCGACTACAGAGACTGATTGTCTAGTATTGGGTCAGAGAAAATTAGATTATTTTTGCCCAGAATGCAAAAAGAAGTGCATTGATTACAAGGATGGCACTGAAAATCTGGAAAAGTCTCACAAAAGTTTGCAATTGGAACTAAGCAACAAGGAGCACGAAATTGAGAAATTTCAAATGCAAAATGATTCGCTGCAAATTGAAGTTGATAGCGCTAATGCTAAAATTACTGAGTTAGAAAGGTATATACTAAGACTAAAAAAAGGCTCGCAGTGTTTTGAAGATTTAGCAATTGACGCGGAAAATAAACTCGAAAAAATGATGGATTTTCAGGTTAAGATAATTGAAAACTTAAACCTCGAGATAAAACAACTTAAAAAACAAACTCAACACAAAGGCAACAATATTGTGAATATTACTGGTCAATTAAATGCGATCCAAAAAGAACTGCTGGCAGCCTAAGAACTTAATAACCATACTAACCTGTGGTTGAAAACTATTGAGCAAGAAAGTGTGTTATTGGCAGAAGAATTAAAAGCTTGTAGGATTAAAAACGTAGATTTAGAAGAAGATTTAAAAAGTAAGCAAGATTGTATCTGCGAATTGAAACATGAAATAAAAAACTTAAAAAGACAAATAGAGAATAACATAATCAGAATGACTATAACTTTCAAATTAGTAATGACACACAGGAGAAAGTTGTTATTTAAATAAGTCACTGTCAGATCAAAAGAAGATCCTTATTCTCTCCGATGATATAGGATACAAAAATCACTTCAAAAATATAAAATTGAATTGATTATTAAACCTGGGGCACTTTTTCACAATATCATTGAATTTATGCCTGAGTTACTAAAAAATTACGACAATAACGACTTTGTTATCCTTTCTGGTGAAATGAATGACTTGGTTGGAAACAACACTTACCCGCGGATCAAATCAATCTGGAACACTCTTAAAAAATGTGTATGTGTACAGACCAATTTTATTTTTCTTTCATGTGCAATATCAGCATTCAATAGAAATAACTATAAGATTGATTATTTTAACAGGAAGTTTCAATCATTTGTTGAAAGAATTGATAGAGTTACTGAATGCAGCTGGGAATACATTGATGTTAATAGAAATAAAGGTCTATGTACCAGAAACTGGATTATTGCCAGACCTATTACTGAGCCAATGCAAAAGAGTACCTTTAAGTCAAAAAATTTAATTTTTATTAAAACAACCAACCAAGACGTAGAAACTTCACGATGTTTTCGGGGCTCTTCAGTCGACTCCGGCAATAGAAACAATGATTCTTTTAGTTAAATGGATACAGAAAATTGTTCAAATTCTAATAATGATATTCTAACACTTAATACTTTCAAAGATCAATATAACTGTAACCCTAGAGATCTAATAGTATATGTTGAAAAAATCCTTTCAAATGGGACTACTCTAAACTTACTGGAGCCAAACAGTAGGAAAAATGATGTTTCTCCTCATTTTTTAGCAAAAAGCAATGCACAAAAATATGCAACTTAATATTAATTAATATAAGGTCATTGCGGTCAAAATTGGATGATCTCTTACTTTTTTTAGATGATTGTAACTTCCCAAAAATATTAGTTATAGTAGAACATTGGCTAGATGTTGAGGAACCAATTTATATTCCAAATTATACTTTAATTTGTAAGTTTTCACGGGAAATCCATTCTCATGGGGGTACTCTTATTATGCTTTATGAAGATTTTTTAAGCAAGTTTGAATTTATTCCTATTACTCGATTTGACTATCTTTTGGAGGAAAAAGTATGTGAATTTCCTATTATTTTTTCCAACCAATTAAATCTGTATGTTTTGCAAAATGCAAAAGTAATATTTACTGGAGATGTAAATGTAAATTTTTTGGATTGTTCATGTCGGAATGTGGAATATGTTAAGAATATATTTAAATCGTATGCTTTGACTATGCATATAGATCAACCAACAAGAGTTACTACCACAACTGCAACCTCATTAGATTATGTATGTTCTTCCTTCCGACAGGATCAAGTACAGTGTTCAATAATTCATGCCGGTCTCTCTGATCATGAGGCTGTGTATTGCACATTTCCAATTAAACACACCTTGGTTAGAAGTACGTTTAGGCGAGGTAGACTATTTACAAAACGAAGTTTTAGAAAGTTTTTCCTGTTATGCAATCAAACAGACTGTGAAAGAATTTTTTATAGCGAGGATTCATTGGAGCATTTTCATTATATTATGAACAACAAATTTATTACTTCTTTTCCTGTCGTTACCATAAAACAAAAAAGAGAAGTCCATGGTACTCTAAAGGCCTTAGAACTTCGGCAAAAAATTTAAGATCTCTTCATTATATTAGAAAAATGTGTGCTTCTAATAATACTAACTTTCAAAACTACTACAAAACGTACCGCAAAATTTACAAAGAAACTGTAAAAACGGCAAAAAGACAATATTTTCATAATAGGGTTGAGAATGCTTCAAACAAAAATAGGGAAACATGGAAGATAGTTAATAAATTAAGGCCAATGATTTTAATTCATTCTATTGCAAAATAGCTTCCAATCTCTCGAGCAAAATTAACATTAACGTTTTCAATGGTTCCCACAACAACGGCGAAAATACAATTAATCTTTAAGGCGCTTAAAAATAAAAATGCTACAGGCGAGATAAAATTTCAGTTCATGTCTTTGAGCCGCTCCCAGATTCTGTGCTTAATGTTTTGGTTGGAGCCATAAACAAATCCTTTAATACTGGCAAATTTCAAACTTGTCCAAAAAAGGCCTTAATAATACCACTATTTAAAGGGGGGATCATAACCTTCCTTCTAACTTTCGGCCAATTGCTTTGCTTCCCACTTTATCCAAAATAATTGAAAAATTGGTCCAAATAAGACTTGTAAACTTTTTAAATGAAAATAACCTTTTGAGCAGTTCACAATTTGGATTTCAAGCCTGCAAGAGCACAAATGATGCCATGTTTAATTTTCTGGAGCACCTTTACCTTAAACTTAACTCTGGTGATAAGGCTTCGGCAAAGGCGTTTGATTGTGTGAATCATAGAATACTGCTGGAGAAGTTGGAGAAGTATGGAGTACGGGGAGTGGCTCTTGAGTGGTTTCGAACTTATTTATCAGAGCGTTTTCAATTTGTATTAATAAACAATGAGCAGTCTACTTCTGAACTCAGGGTTCCATACTTGGTCCTCTGCTGTTCCTAATTTTTGTTAACGATATCTCACACCTGCCAATTAAAGGGAAACTTACTAGTTTTGCAGATGATAACACCTTCTTGTGGCATGACAATGATTTAGAGAGGCTTGCAGCAACAGTTCAAAATGACTTATCTCTAATTAAAGAGTGGTGTGATGCAAATTTGTTATCATTTAATGTCTCGAAAACTAATATTTTGAACTTTAAATGTAATGTCTAAAATATTCATTTAGATAATGAAAATGTCAGCAATCCAGGTGCAAACAAATTTCTTGGCCTTGTTACTGATGAAAACTTAAAATTCAATGAACATATAATAAAACTTAAAAGCAAAATTGCATCTAGCTGTTACGAAATAAAAGTTATAACAGATAACCTTGGTTTTGAAGCTGCGAAAAATGTTTATTTTTCTTTGGTTCAATCTCACCTTTCGTATGGCATTTGCTTCTGGGGATCTTGTCCGATTTTTTGTTTAGATCAGTTTTTATTTTACAAAAGAGAGCCCTCAGAAATTTGTGTGGTGTCAGAAGAAGATATTCTTGTAGATCTTTATATGTAGATAATAAAATATTAACTCTATATTCAATATTTATTTTGGAGACTGTTTAGTTTTTAAAAAGTATAAAGAGGAATTACATAGAGAGCATAGCTATAGTGTGGGCCGGCCATTTTTATTACCATTGCCAATACCCCGATCTACATTAATTAAAAACTCATTTGTTTACAATGGTAAAAAACTTTTTAATCATTTGCCGCTAGAAATACGCAAATTAAATTGTTATAAACATTTTAGAAGCCACACTAAAGATATTTTAATCTCCAAAGCATTCTATACTTTAAGAATTTTTTAATGATAGAATGAATGATTAACTAACTAAGGGTAAAAATTGATGTATTTTAGATCAAGCTTGATAAGTATGTATATTTTATGATTACTGCTTTTTACTTTTAGATTTATTTTTAATTATTTATTTTTCTTGTAAAATGACTATGCTTAAATTATCCTAGATTTTAAGTAAGGCTTTGTCAATGTTTATTTAATATGCATGACAATAAAGCTACTTTTGAATTTGAATTTGTAATCCGTGTAGTCTTGTGTAATCCGTATAATCTTGTGTAATCCATGTAATCTTTGTGCAATCCGTGTAATCTTTGTAAAATCCGTGTAATCCGTGTAATCTTACTTATTGTGTAATCTGGTGTACAGATTTTTTGTTGCGGTTTCCCCCTCGGTTTTTACGCTTACCCGCATAAAGCAATATATTGTGCATCTTTCTTATGGTCAAGCCAGGATGACCCTTAAAACAATTTTCTTAAACACCTGTTAAATTATTTTTAGATGTGCTAAAATGCACTTTAGTAGGACACGTTTTTTGGTAAATTTAAAGACTATAAAGAACTTTGATTGAAAGAAATTAATACCACCTTATGTTTTTTGGATTGGATTTGGATAAAAATTACAAAATAAAAATCATATGCACAACACCACTCAAGATGACAGATGACATAACAGAAATTTTTAGTAAACATTTGCCTTAAATTAAGTCCATCTTTCTCTAAAATACTTTTTTATAGCCTGTCAACAACCTTAAAAATTTTTGCACGTCACTAAATTATCTCTCCATCTACCTCTAAAATGCTGCCCTCTTTCTCTAAATAATTTTCATTTTAACAGAGAGTAAGTGTTTTTTGGCAGTACTTTCTTTGAACGCCTAAAAAACAGTGAAAACTTGAGAAATTTGAGTGTTTTATTCTAGAAATCGAAACTTTGGAAAGAAAGCTTTAAAATGTGAGCAATATCATGGCATAAAAATGTGAAAAACGTAGTAAAAATTGCTTCATCAAAAACATTACCCCTTAAATTGTGCTAAAATATTATAAGCCTTAAATTACCATCATGGCTTGAGCACTCGCTTGAGGATTAATCAAAAAGTAACAATTCTAAACATTATTTTTAAAAAATCCAAAAATACAAAAATTTTGACGTGAATTAACAGAAGTAAATATAAACAAAATAAAGTTACCAACAAAAATAATTAATTTTGGCAGTAAGGAGTTTTTGGTCAACATACAAAAATAACAACCTCTGTGGTAGCAATAAGCAATATATTCCGCATCTCCTTAATCAAAAAGTAATAATTTTTAGCTTCCTTTTTGCAAAATTTTCCAAAAACACAAACACTTTGACTTGGATGGACAGAAGTAAATATAAACACAAAATATGTACCTACAGGTATATCCTTTGTGAATATAAACAAATTAATTGAAGTCTCAGTTAAAAAAAGTCAAAGTCATCTGACCTGAGTTTCTACGTAAGTATGCATTTTCTGGGCAACAGAAAATTTTGTGAAATTGTGTGAAATCATTGGAAAAATTTGTTAAATGCAAATTGAGTCACAAATTTTACTATAATGGTTAGCCCTTGACAAAAGCACCAAGACCTAAACCATTACACCTGGTGATGTCACACACAAAAAAGTCGTACATGGGAACCAGGTTTTAGAATCAACAGATCAGCTAATTTATTTGGAAGTAAAATTTAACAAAACATGACGGTATACAGGGTTCCTAAGATTTTCCTTAGGGATAGGGTTTCAATAAATCAAACAGAAATGGCATAGAAAGTTCTGCGCGCACAAAAGAAACAGGTATATTGAGCAATGGTGCCAGTTTGTTATTAACTTCGGACTGTTTTCATGAGAAAAAATTGTCGCCACTCTTTCATTGTGAGCATAAATCATAGTTGCAATAATAACCGTTGACAAGATGTCTGCAAATTCCGCTAGATGGCGGCCACACATCTAATCTAATTAAAAATTAGATGTTTTCAGGTCCAAACCACAGCTTTTTTTTGCTGAAAGGAGGCGGCAGGGTCCATTATTTACGATACTGAGCGATAAACACGTGAGGTTGTTAACATTAGAAAGAAATATCTTCGCTTTTAATTAAATTTATTTCCATTCTGTTCTACTAGTGACATCTATCCGGAAACGGCCAAACCATGCAGCTAGCACTAGCAGCCAAAGAAATCAATAAACGGCGCTGTTATTCTTGCAGAGCTTTTTGCTTGCGATATTATTGATTTTAAATAAAGCTGGCCCTACACTACATTTGATATTTTCGAAGTGTTTTGCGACATGATCTCGAAACATGTAGCGGGAGGGTAAAAGCGAAAAATAAGGGGCTGCCAATATTTGTAACACCCAAAAAGGGGTTAAAAGATTTATTTTGCTCTGTTTCTTTACAAAAAACGTTTTTTTTTACGAAAAACTTGAGCTCTGGCACTTTTTTTATTTTTTTCTTTAACTTTCTCGAAATTTTCGTCATACCGTAGAAAAAATTATTTCCCCATGGTCATACTCTACTTTTATTCGAAAAAATTTAGAAACAGAGACGGGATCAGTTTTCCTAAAACGAGGGATCTTGGTTTCGAGTGAGAAGATAAAGGGCGCTGCAGGCAAAAATTTTTCAATTAAATTAGCCGAACGCAAAAATGTTAGAAAAACAAAGCACGAAATAAAAATGGCGCCGCTTACAATTTTTTTTCAAAAATTACGTAATTTCGGGAACGCAAAGAAATAGGTCTAAAGAGTATAATTTTTAAGAAAAAAATATCAA
Organism: Oxystoma pomonae; assembly: GCA_963921995.1. Lineage (NCBI taxonomy): Eukaryota > Metazoa > Arthropoda > Insecta > Coleoptera > Brentidae > Oxystoma > Oxystoma pomonae. The sequence goes on along the minus strand of OY998166.1, from coordinate 81,889,278 downwards.
TTTTCTCGCCCTCCTCCACTGGGACTACAGGGGCCGTGCACAAATTACGTAATGGTCATAGGGGGGAGGGGGGTTACAAAACGTTACGTAGGGGGGAGGGGAATTTTCGACAGCGTTTGTATTTGTGTGAAACTAAGAAAATTTGGAATGAAAATAAGTGAAAAGTTTTTTTTTGGGGGGGGGGGGTAGTGGTCTTGAAATCGTTACGTAATATTAGGGGAATGGCGTGCCAAACCGTTACAAAACATTACATAGGGAGGGGGTCAAAAATTGGTAAAATCACCATTACGTAATTTGTGCATGGCCCCACATGTGACTGTTCCTCCTTTTTGATTTCGAATCAAAGTGCAAAACCCGGGTTGGACGTTCGAAGGCGTCAACCGGCCTATTTGCTTGACAAAGTTTCTACGGAAATATCTCAGTCGATTTCTCCGGCCGTGTATGAACGCTTTAGGTTAGGCATTTGCATGTATCTCAGTCCCCAGCCTGTAAACAGTGCGTAAGGACAATGGTTACAAAATGAAAAGCCGAAAAATATTTTTTTTTACGATATCTTTCATCAGTTTGGTATTAAAGTCGAGCAAAAACAATTTTTATTCCAGTCCTAAAGGTATGAAAATAGAAAACATTAGAAAACAACAACCTGGAATGGATTTACTACGTGTAAGATGTAGTAACAACATCGCCCCATGCCCATCCTTTTCTGCCTAATGTGCTTTTCCGTTTGTCTGATTCATATACACGGCTGCTTGGCCCCCTAAGGATTTGCTTAGGAACCCTGTATACAGTTTACCCCTAATATTAGACACTTAAAGTTAAATTTCGGGTCTATCAGCATTCGTATCCTTATCTCTATCGAGTCGACCTATCGAGCAGGTGTACTTTTAAACTAATATTTGTTTTGTCAGATTTCTTGTAGATCGGACTAACTTTGGAGCATTTTCATTCACTAGGAATAGATTGAGTGATGAGGCAGAGGTTGTAGAGATACGTGAGTGGTCTGGCAAGCACATTAGATCAGTCCCTTTTTCTTTTAAATTTTAAAATCATGGTGAATGCATGACAGCCCCAGCTGATCAAATGCGTCAAAACATCATTTTGTATGCAGGGACGGTCATAATGTTACAACCCCCTTATCGTACCTAACAAGGTTTTCGCATTTAACTACCACTTTTCTGGACCATTATATCATGGTGCACTGCTGGGTTTAACAGGTAGCTAGCAGTGCAGATCATATCTCGGAAACTACAACAGCATAAAATTTTGTGACTTGGCATTTAATTAGTACCTAAATAGCACTATTTTATTCCAATATTAAAAACACCACCAACATCTTCTTTCATGAGAACTCAAATAAGCATAATGCACTAAAAAAAATATGCAGAAAAAAGTTAAAAATATAGAATGTTCTTATTGAAATCACAGCATTTAATTAGTATTTAATTTTCTGGGCCGTTTACACCACTCTACTACTTTTCAGGATCATTCTAGCATGGTGCACTGCTATCTTTAACAGGTAGCTAGCAGTGCAGGTCATATCTCAAAAACTACAAAAGCACAAAATTTTGTGACTTGGCATTTAATTAGCACTAATTAATAAAATCTTTGCACTACTAACTTTAGAGTCGTTTTTAGCACAAAAAGAGTACCTAAATACTTAGGTAATATTAGCAGTGGCATAACCAGATCAAATCAAATCAAATCAAATCAAATTTATTGTTTCCAAAAGTTTTACATTACATGGTTGTACATTTAACACATTTTAGACACAATGGATCTTTTGATCTGTGTGTGCCTTTCATAGAACTTATTTTGAAAATAACAATCTGCCTATATGGTTACAATAAACAACATCTACCTAATAATAATAATACATTGTATATCACAATTTCGTCACAGAATACTATTAAGTTTAGTACATAATATTTTGTTTCTCTTTGTTCTATATATTTTTTTTTTTAAAACAAATTAAACAAAACATTAAGGTCTTAGTTACACATAAAAATATAATTTACAGGTACAGTACAGTGGTCACCCAGTAAGCAACGATGCAAATTAAATTGGAAAAAGCGCCGCAAATAACGCTCTCCTTGTTCATGCTTAGTGGGTAGTAATATAGTTAATTTAAAAATATTTTATTATTATTTAGTCACAGTCATACACGATATCAGAGTTCAGAGTATTATTTAATTTTTCCCTATTTTTTTTTTTTTCTATTAAGTTAAGTTATTTCCTAAGTTATTCCAACACTATTCAAGGTTGGGGCAATTTCATACACTCTCCATGAATTTGATAAAATCCATTCATTTAGCCTATTATTGATATTTTTATTTGATTTACTTTGTTTGAATTTATCCGGGAGAATGTTGTATATTTTTGGGAGGATGTATGAAATATGTCTTTGAGTTGTTGAATATAATGTATTAGGTATATTTAGGTTGTTTTTTGATACATTTCTTGTTCCTTTATTGTGGTGAGTAATAGGTTTATTAAACAGCTTATTTCTAAAACTAAATTTCAAAATAGCCCTTATATAAAGTTGCCTAATGTTTAAATATCCTGAAATTCTAAATAATTCCTCCGTAGGAAATTGTTTATTTTTAAAGTGCATTATTTTAATTATATATTTTTGAGTTACATATAGTGGTGCCATTATATTATTAGTGGCTGCGCCCCAAGCTGTGATTCCATAAGTTAGTACCGATTCAGCTAGTGCTTGATAGTACATTTTCAATATGTTTATTGGAACAATTTGCCTTAATTCATAGAATTTATACACTAGTTGTTTTAGTTTTTTGTTTACATAATCTATATGATTGCGCCACGTGAGACACTGATCAAAATAAACACCAAGGTATTTAATATTTGTTTCTCTTTTTATCAATTCCGTACAGTTACAATTTATATTTACCTGGCAGTCATAATTATGCAATTTTAGTTCCTGTATTTCAGGTAAACTTCTTTTGTTCATTGCAAATGTTAGAAAATTTGTTTTATTCGTATTCAATGTTAATAAATTTGAGTCCAACCAGTGTTTTAATTTTTGCATTGACCTCTCGCACCTGTCAATGGCACCCCCCCATGTCCGGTCTTTAATCAATAAAACAGTATCATCTGCAAAACAGATTATTTTTCCCTCAATGTTTAGTTGAGTCAGTGAATTGACATATATCAAAAAGAGGACCGGGCCCAACACTGTACCCTGAGGAACACCGCACTCTACCAGACCAGGGCTACTAATATTATCTTGCATTTTAACAGATTGCTCTCTTTCAAGCAAAAATGATTTGAAAAGCTGTAATGCAATACCTCTTATTCCTATCCTATGTAGCTTGTCTAGGAGAGTGCGATGCTCCACAGTGTCGAACTTGTCGTTAATGCTCTCAAAAACAAAATTTGTAACCTCGGCAACGGCATCCTCGGTGCTGAGTCTCTCCCTAAACCCAAATTGATTATTTGATAACTGTTTTTTTGATTCCAGAAATTTACACAGCCTCAGTTTTATACATTTTTCAATTATTTTGCTTAATACACTTGAAAGCGCTATGGGTCTGTAATTTGTTTTTTCTGTTTTTTCACCAGATTTATATATCGGTATGACAATGGAATTTTTTAGAGTGCTTGGGAAAGTCCCAGCACCGAAAGTACAGTTAATCAAGTGTAGAAGTGGCACGAGCAAATAAGTGTGAAAGTTTTTTATAATATATACAGTAATTCCATCTTCCCCACCTGCAGAACCATTTTTTAAAGATTTTATTTGATTTATTAATTCATTTGTTGTTATAGGGTTGAGGAAGATGGAATCTGGATTAATTTTTGAATCTTTGGACTTAAACTTGGGGGTTTTGATTTTTTTTGATAATTTTTTTCCCACTGAACAGAAATATTTATTAAAGTCTTCTGACATAATTTTTTGATCGGTGATTATATTACCTTCATCGTTTTTTATACACTTAATAATTTTTCTAACTTTATTATCATTAACTATATTTTTAATAGATTGCCACAGTTTTCCCGGGCTCTTCATGTTCTCAGTCACCTGTTTTTTGTAGAAGTGTATTTTTGCATTATTTATTATTTTGGACAACAAATGTCTGTAGTTACGAAATTTATCCAATAGCTGGATATTATTTGGATTACAAGCTGATTGTTTTTTAAGGTAGTCTCTTTTTCTAAAAAGAAAAAAATTAAAAAGATTAAATAGACCACAGGAAAAAATTTTTGCATTTTAGGCAAGGACTTCTTAAAAATTTTTAATTGTTATTTAGGTAAGTTGTTAATTATCTAATTATTTTGTTTTTTAAATAATATTAATAACTTGTGATTAAAAAAGATAATAAGTTACCGAGTAAGTTACTGAATACAAATAATAAGAAAATATAGTTGTTATTGAATATTGTGTTGAATATGTAGCAAAGGCAGACCTGACCTCTAATCTAGAGAGGGAGTGGTGGGAAATTGTATTTTTAGTTGTTTGTTTACTTTAACTTTGTTTGCAAAAACATACTCCAAATGTGCAGCAGGTGAAAATTTTGAGAAAAATATATTAAAAATGCAGTTTTTTAGGGGTCTTGAATGATGCTTATGAAAATTTTTACAGTTTATGCAGAAGTTCTTTAAAATCTTTGATTTTGTTATGTTAACTGGAAAAAAATTATCTGCACTTGTGAGTATAAAGCATTGAAAAAGAGTACTTACTGTACTCTTAAAAAGACCATAGGTCACACTATGCAGAGGAAACCTTTAAAATCTTAAGCAGAATTATACCAAGGGTGAAACCTAGTTTGTAATATTGATTTTTAATTCTCTAAATGCTTCTACAAAAAATTGACAGTTTTAAATATTTCTCTAATTTTACTCCATACCCCTCCCAACCCTTAAAAGGGTATTTTAATTTTCCTACGACCACATACGAAAGTCACCAAATCTGACCTCTATAACTCCTCAGAAAGTTTATATTTTACATGCATATCGATTTTATTTTCACCTCTAGAGACAAAAATGTTTTCTTCTCTAGTGAGGAAAATGAATCACAGCAAACCATCCAAACAATGTAGATATCTAGTAGTCTATGATTTGTAGAAGAGTCGGAAGTAGACTGAAACCATTTAATAATGAAGTTTTATTGAACCAAGAAATTTACAAAAAATTTATACAGGTTCTGCAATAATAATAATTAAATCAATTAATCTCCTAAAATTTAGATATGAAAAAGAAGAAGTATGGTTGGCGCCTAATATTCTGATACATACAGGTAATTTTTTTATTTTTAAATAGGATTTTAAAATTTTATTTTTATTTTAAGGTACATGCAATACAATAAGGAAAATACACTAGTGTTAAAAATTTTCTTCCCTAGAAAAGAAAATACTTTCTCTTCTCTCAAGATGAAAATGAAAAAAATGTAATAATTTAATAATAGTAAAAAATACAATTAAATCCTAAAGTGGTCGTAGGAAAAATAGCATACACAACTCGATAGAAAGTAACTTGATACTTATGCAGTATACGGTCCCTAGGACCCCAAATCTGCCTGCACCATTTTTTTTTTTAAGAGAAAAAAGGGTGCTGGGGGAGGGTTGTTATGTGTTTTTTTGATTGTTTTGGGTTGGGTTGTGTTGGATTGGGGCAGATTTGGGGTCCTAGGGGCCCTAGTAGGTGCCCCCATAAAGAATTTTTCATAAAAAATCAAAAATGGCAGAAAACCGTATACTGCATAATTACCAGTAACTTTCTTACACTCGCATGTTGTTTCACTTGGCTAGTGCCTCTTTCACAACATTCACTCTCGTGTGAAATATGTCACTTTCTTCTCTTGTTATGTAATATACTATTTTATCATACCTCCTTCCTTAACAGACTGCCTTGAACTCTGCATTGACCTTTCAACAATTGTTTTACAAAAGAATGACATAAACTCTTGAACAGAGCCTCTCTGGAAGAAACTAAAGCTCTGCAAATCATAGGCCTGTTTGAGCCATGTGGCACTTGTTGCTCCTTTGTACAACACACTGATGCAATAAACCTTTACCATTTTTTTAATATAAAATGTGACACTTCAGTTTTATCTGTATTTAGAATAAATTTGGACTTGATTTTGGCAAAAACTGTATCAGGAAAAGAGAAGTGAATATGATAGTAGTAAACAAATTAACTTTGTTTGAGCTAAACTGCACTATCCGAAAAACATTAAAATTTGTCTGAAAAGAAAACAATCAAACGTCACTAGTACCACCAGCTGATTAATGTAAGAATTCCATGGGTGCGTCCAGATTGAAAAGTCCGGGCGAATCCGGTGCAGAACTTTACTCGATATACGGTGCACTCATATACTTATAAACTTGTCCGGAGATTCGTCCATTCTAAGACGTAATTTTTTGGGTGAGATAAAAGTTTTACCGATTTTTTAATAATTTGATTTGATCTATAATTTAATATGGAAAAAAACCATAGTAAATAACTTAATATATGAAAAAATAGTAAACGATTTTCACCATAGTCTATGATTAACATCTAAAATAAAGTTTTCAAGCTTAAAAGTCACAAAGGTATATACTTCTTCTCCGATTAATCCAATGCCTTCTTTAAGAAAATTCACAAAAATTAATTTAGTAATAAAAATCTTTAAGGTTAGAAAGCAAACGAGCATGCGGAACAAATTTTATCTTGTTATTTTGTGGGGTGTAGAAGCAACACCTGCTTAACTAAAAAGCCAGTTAACTCTTTTTCGATTTAGTATCCTTTAGCCTACTATAGCGGTCATATTGTCACCCAACTCACAGAAAATCCATGTTTTACCTATCAATTTGGTTATAAAAATGGCGGCACTGAAGAGATAACAGTTAACTGGCTTTTTAGTTGAGAACGCTGTTGGTAGAAGTACGCGTAAGGATGGCGTCCGTTAAAAATCTATTGACAATCTGAGAGGATAAATTTGAACCCAGGCAGTACCCTCTCCAGATAGGCCGATCAACTCATACCGATTTAGTGTCCTTTTATCCACCTTCGCCGCCATTTTCACTCAAAATTGACAGATAATCCATTAGTTTTCTGTCAAAATGGCGGCGAAGGTGGATAAAAGGACACTAAAACGATAAGAGCTGATCGGCCTATGTGGAGAGGGTAATGACCCAGGCAATCTGAACGGAAAGAGCGCACTCGAGCATCAGCCGACGTCCAATCTGAACGCATCCCATGTAACTCAACTTTCACCTGCAAGGATTCTTGCCATCATAAAGAGAAAGCGCCATAAAAGTCCCAAACGCCAAACAAAGATAAAAGCACTTTCTTGCCTTATGTGCAGTTTATTGCCTCAACTAACACTTAGGCATAAAATGGATAGAAAAAGATCCTCTACGTTTTACCAGAGAAAAGTAGTCAACTCAACATAGGATGCGTTCGCGTAGAAAGCTCAAGCGCCCGGAAGCCCACTTTTCTGTTCGAGTTGACATTCGGGGCACGCTCTGTTGCGTTCGAGACGACACCCGTTACGTTCTCGTGGCGCGCCCTGTTTCTGCCGATCGAGCTTGGAGACGGAGAACAGCGGTCATCTTACAACTAACCCTACTTTTTTGTTAACATTTTAACTTTCATCAGCGCCAGTATTCTTGAAAATGTGAGAAGGGAGTACTCACATCTCGCCAGGGCCCGTATTCTTGGCGACCTGTGGGGTGAGTAGTCACCGGTGAGTATTTGCCTCTCTTACTTTTCACATGGTTCACAGCAGGTGAGAAGTGAGAAATTTGTTCACACTTACGGGCACGGGTGTCAAAAATACGGGATGGACGCTTATTCTTGAACGAAAGTGAGGAGAGGTGAGCTTTTTTCAGCAACTTTTTCCACTAGACGTCCGGACCAAGCGAGGTCTTTTAAATGGGTGAGAACGCATGCGCACTTTTACTTTCACCCAAATTTCATGAAATATGAGATTTCAAGAATACTGGTCCTGAAGATACATATGAATAGACTAGGACGAAGGCGACGCCGGAGTAAAAAATTTGGAACTTTGTTGAAAAATAACCGTCCCCTGCACTTTGCAAGTAGATACTTTTTCCAGCGAGAAACTGGCGGAAAACAGAAAATAAAATTAGCAAAAAATGACATTGAATGGCGAATGCCGTTTCCGTTCGAGCAGAATCACAAAAACCTGGGCGTTCATGCCGTGACGTCACTACGCTCCCAAAGTTGATGGACTTTCTACGCGAACGCACTTTTTATATGCCCAACTTCAGACATGTCCAAAGATCGTTGTTAACCTCGAAAATGTTCATAGAAAATTGTTTAAAAAAGCAATAAATAAGAACGGTAAAAGTCAAGTGATCCAACCAGTTCATATCACTATGTGCAATCGTAAAGTAGTGAAACGATAGTTCCGGCGGTCGCGCGAGGATCGCTTTTTTTCCAGCTAGTACTTTTTATGTGTTTTGTTGAGTTGTTTTCTTTATACTGTTTTTATATAATTTTGTGTGTACCTGAACTAATAGTAAAAAAATATGAACAACAAAACATCAGAAAATCCAAATAACAACAAGAAAAATAGGACTTCAGGAAAGCCCTCTTTTGATAAAACTCATATTTATTTGGTGTCATACAATGTCTTCCAGACTATAGGGTAAGTAGTGTGTGTTTCAAGTTTTTATTTGCATGAAGATGTGATTACAGCAAGGCAAAGATCCACAAAAAGAGAATTGGAGCCACAAGAGGTATTATCTTAAAATGGTTCAAGAGTTATCTGACTGTCTGAAAACAGATTACACAAATAGGAGATGTCTTTAGTGAAACTTCAATGTTCAATTTATTTAACACAAAATCTTTACAATAAAAGATGGTAATTATGCAGTATACGGTTTTCTGCCATTTTTGATTTTTTTTGAGAAATTCTTTATGGGGGCACCTTCTAGGGTCCCTAGGACCCCAAATCCGCCTGCGCCCGATTTTTTTTTTTTTTTTTTAACGAGAAAAAAGGGTGCAAAGGGGGGGTTGTAAATTGTTTTTTTAATTGTTTTGGGTTGGTTTGGATTAGGTTGGGTTGGACTGTGTTGGTTTGGTTTGTTTTAGTGAAAAAAAATTAAAAAAAAACAAAAAAAATTTATAAAAACCAACCAGCGCAGACGGATTTGGGGTCCTAGGGACCCTAGAAGGTGCCCCCATAAAGAATTTTTCAAAAAAAATCAAAAATGGCAGAAAACCGTATACTGCATAATTACCTAAAAAATAAATATTCACAACTATTATTTTGAATCTCTTGCAAGTATGTGTTGTGCAAGGAACTAAAAAAAAATACTTTTTAGTTATTTTTAAAAAAATAGTATGGGCTTGCTGGCTTTATATAAACCTAGCAAGCCCAACCTTAAATAAAAGTTAAAAATATCTGTTAAATGTCTCAGAATTAGGTGCTTTTTATGTACTTTTTTAAAATAGAAAAAAAAACTAAACATTTTTAACTTTTTTAGTTATTTTTTAAAAGACTGTTGTTGGCTCGCTCGCTTTATATAAACCAAACAGACCCAACTAACCTTAAATAAAGAAAGAAAGGTTAAATGTATCTGTTATATCTCAGAATTATGTGCTCCATAAAAATAGAAAGAATCTAAAGATTTTCTACTCTTTCTGTTATTTAAAAAAAAGAGTGTGGGCTTGTTGTGTTTTTATAAACTTAGCATGCCTAACTTTAAATAAAGGTTGACAATGAGCAACTTTCTGACCTTCCACTTAAGTTCTAACTTATCTTACAATCTGTCTTTTCCTCACTTTGATTTTTAAAAAGAGAGAGCCATGCACTTAAGTCTAAGTTATACCTTAATCCAAATTGAGAAAGTGGACCAATATCCCTTAAATAAGGCCCAACCTTAAATAAAGGTTGACAGTATCCCTTAAATATCTCAGAATTATGTGCTTTTTATGTGTTCCATGGAAATAGAAAAAAACTAAAACTAGCGAACCTAAAACATTTTTTTTAGATAACTAAAAAAGCGAGTAAAAAAGTAAAAAATCTGAATTTTTTTTTCTATTTTTATGAAGCACATAATTCTAAGATATTTAACGGATATTTTTAACCTTTATTTAAAATTGGGCTTGCTAGGTTTATATAAAGCTAGCGAGCCCACAATATTTTTAGAAAAAAAAAACTAAAAAGTATTTTTTTTTAGTTTTTTTTTCTATTTTCATAAAGCACATAAAACCACATAATTCTGAGGTATTTAACGAATATTTTTAAGCTTTATTTAAGAGTGGGCTTGCTAAGTTTATATAAAGCTAGCAAGCAGCCCACCTTTTTTTTTAATTTTCTCGAAAACTAAAAGAGCACAAAATTTTTTAAAAGCACATAATTCTAAAATAATTAAAATTTGTTTTTTGTAAGGTTTTATTTGCATTATTCTTGTTTGAGGGGAAAGCAAAAAACAAAGCAAGGGGCAAAGCAAGAGACAAAATAATTGTGAAATGTAAACTGTATTCAATAATGTTGAAGTTACTCCAATTTGTACTTTTCAATAATCTTATTTTATAGAAAAAGAAAATTAGATAGTTAATACTATATTTAAAATACTAAATTGTATATCTTTGGTAATAGTATTTTTTTTTGTAAAATAATCCTTATTTTTTTATAAATTCAGTAAGTATTACTTTACTTACCCTTAGGTTAAAAAATACTTGTATATTTTTTAAGCAAATAGCTCCTGGGAAGAAAACTAAAAAAGAATGAACAGCTAACATGTGCACCCAACCGAAAAACGTTGTATGTTACCGTTTCATACTTTTACTCATACTTTTAAGAATACAACATTTAAAAATTTGATACACAGAAACCTAGAGAAAAGCTGAAAAAAAAACGATATTTTTAATATAGAACATATTTTTTTACAAATTGTACATGGAATACCTCTATAGGATATTACTTAGTTAATTAATTTATTGGTTTTTATTATATCTATTTAAATTTTTGCAAAAATAATAATAATATTTTAAACAATTGCACTGCTGTCCAACAGAAAACATGGTGGCCTCTTGTCATAAAATCTTATGAATTCATAAAATTTCAATTTTGTCATAAAATATGCCCAAAAAGTCATAAAATTTCGAAATTGTCATAAAATTCATAAAATTTGAATATATTAAGTATAGTGTAAACAAATTTTCAATCACATCTGATGGTAAATTATCGTAGGAATACTTCCATACACCTAGCGAGCCTACCTCACAAAATCCAAATTTTAATCTTTCCAGAATTATGTGCTTTTTATGTGCTAATTTTGTACCCTTTTAAAAATTTTTGTGCTCTTTGAGTTTTTGAGAAAATTAAAAAAAAAAGGTGGGCTCGCTAGCTTTATGTAAACCTAGCAAGGCCAACCTCAAATAAAGGTGAAAAATATCTGTTAAATATCTTAGAATTGTGTGCTTTTTATGTGCTCTATGGAAATAGAAAAAAATTAATTTTTTTAAAACTTTTTTAGTGAGTTTAAAAAAACATGTTATGGGCTTACTAGGTTTATATAAAGCTAGCGAGCCCATAACATAAAAAAAATCACTAAAAAAGTCAAAAATCTTAATTTTTTTTTTCTTTTCATGGAGCATATAAAAAGCACATTATTCTGAAATATTTAACGAATATTTTTAACCTTTATTTACGGTTGGGCCTGTTAGGTTTATACAAAACTAGCGAGCCAACAACACTTTTTTTTGAAATAACTAAAACAGTTAAAAATTATTGTTATATTTTTATGTAGCACATAAAAAGCACATAATTCTGAGATATTTAATGGATATTTTTAAGGTTGGGCTTGCTAGCTTTATAAAAAACTAGTGAGCTCACCTTTTTTTTAATTTTGTCGAAAACTCAAAGAGCACAAAAGTTTTTAAAAGGGGAACAAATTAGCTCATAATTCTGGAATTATTAAAATTTGGATTTTATGATTCATGTTTCAAAGGAACAAGAGTTTTGCTAGTTAGTACTTCAATGGTTTTGCTCGATTGTGGTTGCGTTTTTTACTGCACCTATCAGTTGTGTGCGTACTTGTGTTGTGAGAAAATAACCGCTATTTCCTTACAAAAGGTTTTGTTTTGTTTAATAAACAAAATTTAATTCATCTTGGAAACTGCTGTATTCTCGGCTCCTTGGAGAAAGACTGTTTTTTTGCTTACTGCAAACTTTGTAAGAAAAAATATTCAGAATTAATGGATGTGGAATTATGCAAGTTAAATCCGACATATATCCACGCAACTTCCAAAAAACACATGAAACTGGAAAAACCCTCTTACTGTTTAAATTTTCATATTAGTCGTAAACATTTTAATTTTAATGATAAATGAATAAATGAAAAATAAGGTGGATTTATTATTTCACACAATTACAGGTACCTACTTGGAATTCAATTCTTAAAATATCATTTTAATATCGATTTACATCCACTTTCTGGATGGTTGTTAATAGTTATTTTCCTACAGGCGTGCGGGAATGGATTTACCCTTTATCTTTCGCGCACGGCGTGCGGAAAAAATTTTCTTCCACACGCGTTTTTTTCAAATTATTAAAAATAAAATTTAAATATTTTATGCAAGTAGGAAAAATTTTGTACCTGGCAAGTGCGAAAAGTGTCTTTTCCGCCCTTGACGGCTTGCCCGAACTCCGCTACGCGTCGTGCAACTGCTGTCGCGTGGGAAAAGTATCACTTTCTGCACTTGTTAGGTAAATAACTATTACCTAACGGAAAATTATACTTTTCCGCACGCACCGGCGTTTGTCTGAACGACGCGCTAGCGAAGTTCGGGCAAGCCGTTGGAAAAGATGCTTTCTGCACGCGTTAGGTACAACATTTTTCCTACGAGCATGAGGAAAATTTAAAAAAAATTGCGTTTGGGAATGGGCTTTTTCCGCACGGCGTGCGGTAATTTATTTTTTTATGCACGCTATGCGGAACACTTTCTGCACGCTCATAAGAAAATATGATTACAAGAAATGTCATAAAATTGTCATAAAATTTTTCAAAAATTGTCATAAAATCAAAAAAAATTATATTTTGTGTTTTATTGATAAAAATTTTCTATTTTTGAATTCAAAAAATTGTTTTTTATAGAAATCTGATTTTGAAAGAAGAAAACAAAAATAATAAGTGAAAGCCTCCATATTACATAGAATAAAAGTAGAAATCCTGCTAAAAAAACTGCATAGGATCTCATGAAAGTTGGTGAGTTTCTATGCGGTTTTATAGGGTTTTAAAAGATTCTAGATAGAAACTGGCATACGATAACTTCGCAGATAGCGATAACTTGAACGCTATTTGACAGTTTAGAATAGCCTTTTTGGTACAGGTTTCACGTCGACGCTACGGTCCGGTTATTTGACGTTTTGGATAATTGATTAGTTTTTGTTTTTAATTTTCAAAATATAGTTTATGTACTTTAGGGATTAAATAGGTACGTTTAATCCCTCTTTTTAGGGACTAAATTAGCACTTTTAATCCCTCAACCTAGGGATTATAAGTAAATTTAATCCCTGAGGAATTAAAAAAAAATTAATCCCTGGAAAATTATTATTAAATTTATCGCAAGTTAAGCCAAACAGCACTTGCTGATTTCATTCTTAGCACCCTTTCTTGTAGTCGACGAACCATTTGGCGTAGAAATAACGTGATTTTAACAATAATCTTTTCCTAAAGTGCATAAAATATATAAACCTCGAGCCTAAAGGGTCTTTTAATCCCTTAGCGAATTGTAACCATCCCTACGGTCGGGCTACAAACCTTTCGCCTCGGGATTAAAAGTAACACTTACAAAAGATACAAAATACCCAAATTTATTCTGTCTTAAATCATGTACCTATTTAATTATTCATAAAAGAACTCTTAAACAGAAAAACATGCTTGGGCTTGTCTTGCGATCCGAAATGGCGCGAAATTTAATAGAAGCTCGCCAAAACGCAAATGCGCATGCCCTTCCTACGTCAAAATTCTTATGTTAACCGTCCGTATGTTTACGAAGTTTCACGACAGCCCTTAAAGGCGGATTTACTTATAAGTAAGCAGGCAAGCAAGCAATCGTTTATCGCAAATATCAAATGTAAAGCAGAAGTGCAATTCCCCATGTACAACTGTCAATTTCCTTCTTCTTCTTCTTGATTCTGATTGGCCTGCATAGTTTGGTTATCCAGCCATCTTCTAAATCTGTGACGTTATTCTATTATAGCTTATTGGGGGCGCAGTAAAGCGGCCTGGAGAGTTCCATCCCCAAATGGCTTTTATTTTCCTTGTTTTGTCTTCTGTTGTTTGTTGTTTTTGTCCCTTTTTTTGCTCTTCTTGTTTTTTTTGGCCTAAATCCTTTGGTTTGTGGCATTGAGGAAGTTTTGTACTGTTTTGATTTTTGTTTTTGCGATCTTTTCAAAGAATAGCTGTTTTGCACGTGTGTGACGTCAGCAGTTTCCAGTTCTGCCTGAAGAATGACTATGTTCATAGCCAATATCGCCACACGAGCACTGTGGCCCATTCGCCAAATTTAGTCTAGATAAGTAAACAGTGGCCAGTTCTTGCTCTCGTAAAGGAAACAATTTCCTCTCTCCTGAGGTCAGTGAATGGTGCGAACCAAGGACTTTTTGTAGGAGTCTGAATAAGTCTTCTGTAGGTTGAGACTTGATTGATTGCATCCTCGTAGTAACTATTCGTCCATTTCAGCCAAATTTCACTTTTAAGGAGTTTTATGCTTTCTGTCGCTTCATGTTTGTGGATATTAGGTTCCAAGGATCTTCCCAAGTTGGCAAGTCTATCGGCTTCGTCATTGCCTCTAATATAGGTGTGGCTGGGAGTCCACATAAACTTGATTTCTTTATTTTGGTTCTTGAGTTGACAAAATATGCGCTTGACATCAAGAGAGATAGAATCACTCTTTGCGCAGAAATCTGGTGTGGAGAAGCGCTGTAATACACTCAACGAATCCGAAAAAATTAGGGCTTGATCAATGTTATTTTCCTTAGTTACGTTTAACGCCATGTGTATGGCCCAAACTTCAGCTGTACATATGCATATGTTGTTTGCTAATCTCCTTGACCTATTCCATTCCTGCCTTTCTGTAAACACGCCTGCTCCTGCTCTGGCGGTTTCGTCGTTTGAATTGTGCCGCATTATTTGTGTTTTTGCTTAGGTCCAATCTTGTATGTGGGATCACTTCAATCTGGCAATCCAAGTTGTATGCAAAGCATGGAAGGTTTCTTGGTAGATGACTGGCCACCTTGTCAAAGGCAGACACTAATGGAATTTTTTCCACATTTTTGTAGGTGCGACTGGATGATTGGATACTCTGAACACCTTTACCACATATCTGGTTGCCAGCCAGCTGCGCCTAAATTCGAGGGGCATTTCTCCCGATTCCGCTAGAAGAACGTTGATTGGTGTAGATTTCGTTAATCCCAAGGCCGTTCTGATGGCTTGGTTTTGGATTATGTCTAGTTTTTTAAGATTTGCTGTTGTAGTGTTTCCCAGCAATATGCTGCCCCAGTCAAGGTGAGATCTGACATATGCCTTGTAGAACATCAGTAGAGTGCTAGGGTGGGAGCCCCACCATGTTCCGCACTGCACTCTTAGGATATTAAGTCCTTTTCTTGCCTTGTCCAACATTATTTCAATCATTGGTCCAAAGGACCATTTCGAATCCAGGGTTATTCCCAGATATTTTACTGTTTGTGACCAGGGAATCCTTGTATGATTAATTCTTATGCTGTTTGTTGAAGTGTTGAAAAGTCTCTTTTGGAAGATTATTGCTTGCGATTTCTCTGGTGAAATTTGAAGTCCCATCTCTGCCAACCACTCTCCTATTCTTTCAATTGTTCTATTGATTTTCCTCACCGCTACGGCTGGGTCCACCTCTGAGCAAACCAGTCCGTTATCGTCAACAAATTGAAATAGCTTGACCCCTGGTTCCAGTAGGCTGTGTTTTTTATTGCAATAGATATTAAAAAGCAATGGAGAGATTGAAGCTCCTTGAGGGAGGCCCACAAAGGTCTCTCGAGGACTCTCAATTTGAGAGTTATTTGGATTTTTTAGGAAGATCCATCTGCCCACAAGTAACTTCATGGAAAGTTTCGATAGAGATAGTGGGATGTTCATGTCAGCCAGGGTTATCCATAATTTATCTAATTGGACCTTGTCATAGGCTGACTTGAGGTCTAGTAGCACCATTGCTGTTTTTTTACTGTTTGCACACCCGCACGTCACAATGCCTTGAATAACCACTATAACAGACCTGCCTTTGCGAAAACCTGATTGCAAGGGATACATCAGTGATTTGCTTTCTACGTGCCACACTATTCTGTCTTTGATTAAGGAATCGAGGATTTTTGACATGCACGATGCTAGGGAAATGGGTCTCCATCCATTCGCTGACTCAATGTCCTTGTGTGGTTTTGGAATTGGAATTATTAGGTGACATTTCCAGAAGGCTGGAGTATCCTGATCTGGGTCATTCAGGAGGGAGTTGAACAGTGAGGTCAGAAGACCTAGGGCATTTTCTGGAAGGTGGTTTAGCATGGAATACGAGATCTGGTCCATGCCGGGAGAAGTGTCTTTTTTTTTCGTGAAATCATTGATCTAACCTCACTTATTGTGAAACTGGAAACCTCTGACTGAGAAAATATGTCTTCTGGGATGAGAGGGGGGATGATAATTGGGGGAGAGAGGTTCTCAAGAATTTCCCTGACCAGATTTGGATCATTTGGTTTACTGGGTACTTTAGGCGAAATGCCTTTTTTAAAAATTTTGACTGATTGCCATACCTGAGCTATTGGAGTGTCAGGGCTTAAGCTAGCACAAAAGTTGCGGAAACCTGAAATTCTTTTATTCTGTAAAGTGGGCTTGACTTGCGCAGATATGAAGTTGACCATATTAAAGTCTCTTCTGCGTTTAATTGCGTCCAAACAAGTTTGGTCCCACCAAGGGTGAGATGGTTTTCTTTTTTGTGGGATGTCCTCTTTTGGTATGCAAAGGTGCGCACTATCCACAATAATTCTGTCCAGTTGCTCATAGCTCTCAATTACAGTGTTTTGACAAGCCGATTCTATATGTCCAGGAAATCTGTCCCTTTTAGCTTTTTTAAATTAATTTTGAGAGGTCCTGAATGCCCCTGGCTTTCCAAGTTATCATTAGAGGAAATAGCTATTGTTGGAGAATGGTCGCTTGTGCCAGTATCATTTATAACTGACCATTTATACTTAAGGGCTAGATCTGGGGTACAAAACGTTATATCAGGAGAACTCTTGAAAGTATTTGGGGGAGTACGCCTAGTATGACTGCCGTCATTTAAAAATACCAGATTATTGGAGTTAATAAATTCCTCCAATATGCGGCCATTTCTATTGGTCTTTCCAGAACCCCAGATTGTACTCTGAGAATTAAAGTCTCCCAAAATTATATAGCTACCTTCACATACCTGCAAGACTTGGTTTAGGTGGTCACGGTCCAATAATCCGTTTTTGGGTACATATAGTGTTATTATGGTTGGGTTTCCAGTTTTGATAGCAACTGCCTGGATATAATGGGGCAGTACAAATGGAAAGTCAATTCTTCTGAATGGGATGCCGTTCCTTACTGCTTCCTGCTTGCTTAATTGTTTGCTTGGCCAGCGTAAATCCGCCTCCACCAGATGTGACATTCAAATGTCAACAGTGTCAAATAGCGTTAGTCGTCGGGCGTTTTGGGCACAATCAAAAACTATCTGTAGTATCGATGGTAGAGGGGTCATTTCATATCAAATCAACCAGAGGTTTAGCAGACCATCTCCTCGATTTCGATAATTTTTGGTAAATTTATTCTACCCATAAAGGGAATGAAAAATCCCATTTTTTTTTAAATTATGTAATTCTTGAAAATCAAAACAAACTACCATTTTGCTCAAACATGGATCTAAAGAAATGTAAATATCTCGATAACTACTCAAACTAGGACAGTGGTTTATAGCTCGTTTTAAAGGTATTTTAAATACCTTTCGAAGGATGTATGACATGATGTACTTTTTATGATATGATGTACTTTTGGTTTTAAAAAAAATTGAAAAACGACATTTTTTATTTTTAAATATTATGATTCTGTATATTTTGCCAAACTATTTACAAAATTTAAAGATGGAGACTTGATCGGTTCATCAAAAAAATATCTTAAAAATTAACGATAGCTTCAACGCTATTTGACAGTTTAGAATAGCCTTTTTGGTATAGGTTTTACGGCGACGCCGACGGTCCGATTATTTGACATTTGGGATAATTGATTAGTTTTTGTTTTTAATTTTCAAAATATAGTAAATTTACTGTAGTTTTCCATTCAAAAGGATACAAAATACCCAAATTAAAATAACTCTTAAACAGAGGGGCCTGTCTTGCGATCCGAAATGGCGCAAAATTTAATAGAAGTCCTCCAAAACACATGTCATTCGTACGTCAAAATTCTTATGTTTACCGTCCGTATCTTTGCGAAGTTTCGTGGCAGCCCTTACAGGAGGATTTATTCTGGTAAGCAAGAAAGCAAGCAATTTGGAAAACTGAATGCACACAATCGTTTACGCTCGCAAATGTCCTATGTCAAGCAGAAGTGCAATTCCCTATGTATAACTGTCAATTTACTGCTTGCTTAATTGTTTGTGACATTCAAATGTCAACAATGTCAAATAGCGTTAGTCGTCGAGTGTTTTGGGTACGACCAAAAACTATCTATAATATCGGTGGTAGAGGTTACTAGGCACATAAACATATTAGACCAATCGGATTAACTCATTTAAAGCGAAAAAAATAAAAAATTTTAACAGCATTTTGATAGGTGCGTGAGTGGGGCTCTTGCGGGGTGAATTTGGTGCGGGGAAAGGGGGAGAAACATGGTATTATTGCAATTTCCGGCAAAACTGAACGTCAGAGAGTAAAAATTTTAATACATAAGTTGTAGCCCGTGCAAAGATCTACAACTTTTGTAAATGTCACCTTTTAACATAACCTCAAAATTTTCGAGAAAAATGCGAAAAATCATAATATTTTTTTTTCGTTTTCTTTTTTTTCATTTCTGCAAAAACAATTGCATTTTCGCGAAACTTGGTCAAAATATACCTCTCTGTCTCTTTAACACCTACAATTTTTTTTAGATAAAAAAGTTAGAAATTTTATGAGATATTGAAACAATTCAGACCGGGGCTTGTTAAAAAGAAAATTTTGCTAAAAATTTAAAAATATTTAAGGAATCAAATTAAAAAAATTACGGAGTACAGGCAAGAAATTAGGCGCCAGGAGTCTGTTTGTATAAGTGGCTATATCCCTTAAAAAGTTCGATTATAGTTAAGGGTCGACGAAAACAGGCAGATAGGTGCACATCTTAACAAGCAAACAAAAATCACATGCGTAAGCGTGGCGTGGGTTGCAACGACTATATAAAGGCCAAGCACACATGCAACGGGATTCAGATTTTTACCAAGCTTTAGACAGTTTGAACGTAGGCTAAACGTTTTGGGAATTTTTATAAAAAAAACTTAAAAGGGGGGATGCTAGCGACGGTGGCCGGCTAGCATCACTTTTGGGTTTTATAGGAATCACGGGGGGGATTAAAACAAATCTTTTTTTTGTTTTTATTAAAAAGGGGGGATGCTTAGCGACGGTGGCCGGCTAGCATCAATTTTGGGTAACAGGGATCACGGGGGGAATAAGAACAACTGCGAAAAAAATGGGGGATGCTTAGCGACGGTGGCCGGCTAGCATATTTTTGGGGGTCACAAGTAACATAATGCTGCGAAAAAAATGGGGGATGCTCTGCGACGGAGGCCGGCAAGCATCAATCTTGACTGGTTAATGGTAGTAAAGGGGCGTCGGTACGAAAAAATTAGTTTGCTCTACGTTTAAACTCTAAACAACTAGTCATTATAATTTCCGAAGGATAATCGTTGCAATGTTCGCCCGGGTCTCCAAGCTTTATCAAAATTTGCATTTTTTGCATTGTAATAAGTTTGGTTCCTTTGGCGTGGATTGGGGCGTTTGTTTGTTTGGTGATTATTATGATTCTATTCTAACTTCAAGAAAAAAATAATAAAGGTCCAAAGATGAAGATTCGTCAAAGGAGGCAAAATTTTGCAGGTAATTTATTAAAAAGGGGAAAGGGGAAATTAGGGGGGAATTTGAATGGACACGGCATCATTTTTCGGCATTGTACAGTGAGTTCTCAACGTTTTAATTAGTTAAATTAAAACCAAATTTTGTATTTTGCGCAAGCCATCATCAATTATCCTTCAATTTTAATTTATTTTACTTTTACTTTTTACAATTATTCTTTTAGTTCTTGTTTTTTTTTACTTTCCACAAAAATTATTTTCATTAAGGCTTTTTTTTCAATTAAAAATTATTTGTACCATTTCTCAGATAAAAGTAGACTCCTCGGGTGAAAGATTTCAAGCTGATTTATTGTCTCTATTAACAAATTTTTGCTCGAGAAGGATACCCTTTTACAATGGGTATATTGATGTTTACTATTCAAATCAAGAAAGCTGTTAACGAGCTTTGACAAAAGAGGGTGTATTGGTATGACCACAAACCAACCGCATTATGAATATTTTGTGTATGTTGGTGCGTGGCCGTGTTTTTGTTGGTGTATTTTGTAAGCAAATAAATTTAGTAAAGTTTGCTAATGATAAAGCTGTGATCGGAGGTCAGGTAATCCAAAGTATCTTGAACCTTGCATTTGCTTAACTAGCAGCCTTTATCACATGGCAAATTATCTTTTATATAACTATGTAACCCCTCTACGGACAGGTTACCTAGGACGACATAGACTGGTGGAAATTATCATAAAGGGGAGCTTGGGTTACTCTCTTGATTCTTGGATGGTAAATAAACAATATGCTCAAGGTATCAAGAATCCCGTATCTAATTAGGATTCAATGTTAATATTTTTATGATTCAATTATCGCATTTTTACGTTTAATCGTGTTACCTTTTTATTTTTCATTGGTGGTATATTTTTCTATTTTCACTTTTTTGTATATTTCTTTTATTCATTATAACTGTAATGTTAATTTAAATGGTGTGGTTTTATTTGACTTCCGGTGGGAGGTCAACTGTGTCAAACACTTTAAAACCTTGGTAAAAAAAAGGAAAGACAGAGGGAAATACTAAAAACACAACGTAGCGTCCTTAAGAAAAAATATTAAAATAAAGATCTGAAGGCCATACAAGGTAGTTAATGTATGAAAGCATCTGCGTGCGTCATGCGTAGAAGTTTTCATAATTTAACAAAACCCGGGAGGTTGTTGATGTATGAAAGTATCACCTGGCCAGTGTAATTTTCATAATTTAACAAGACCCGGGTATAAACAGTTTCAATATTAACTTTTTTTCGGTCCAAATCACTTTTTTTCAATCAAAAATCTACTCCGGAAAATTCTCGGAGTATGTTTTGACATTGCTCATTTTTTTTGTTTTAACATACTTTTTGGTAAGATAATAAAAAATTATAGTTACAATTAAAAAACATGCTCAGAAATGCAAAAAAACAAATAATGGCTTTTGCAACAATGAATTTTTCAGCAATAAAATTGTTGATAATTTCTTCCAATTTAAAAAAAATGTCAAAGAAGCCATCTATTTGTACCGACAAAAAAACAAAGCAGACGGTATTTATATTTTATATATTTTATATTTTTTTATATAAGAACGGTTTTAAATAAAGACACTTAAAGTAAATATTTTAACGCATCGCGATCGGTATCGGTATAGCTAACGCGTTCGAAACAAAGCCAAAGTACACTACATTTTTGACTTGTTAGGTATACCGATACCGATGCGTTAAAATATTTACTTTAAGTGTCTACTTTCTCCTAATACCGGCTTATTAGAAAATGTTGTGTTTTATCAAGAAAAATAAAAATAAATGCAGAAAATAGTTTGCTAACTTTCATTTTAAAAAAAATATGCATATAGGTATGCGTTTCAATTGAAAAATATTTTAATCTTGTTAATGGGTTAATGTTAATAATTAATTTTAGAAGAAAATAAATTTACTTCGAAAACCTGTAGAAGTGTAAACATACATTTTTTAAATTTTTGTTTCTTAATGCGCTACACAGACTCTCATAATAATTAAGAAACAGAAAGTTTAGAATTATACAATACATGAATTTAAAAAAAGGCATTACCGCCCACGCCTAGAATACACTTTTTTTGATCATTTTAGTAAATATGCGCACTTATTTTAAAGTAAATATGTATTTTTTTTTAATCTAAACTGCTTTCCTAAAAAAAAACTTTTTATTAACTTTTTTTAAAAATATGTTTAAATCAGGATAATATGAGAGGCGTATTTTTTCTATTTCTATCGAAATAATTGTTTCAACTTCTTGTTGGTAATTAAAAAAATAAATAAATATTAAAAATGATAATTGCTTTTACAATTCCGGCGTAATAAGCTATAAATAGATTACGTTACGATTTTGCATGAGAAAAATGTAAATATCCATTGTAAAAATTTTGAAAAATATACTTTTAAAGCAAAAACCGGAATTCGAAATAATTTAATAATAATTCTCCATGGTCTTTACTTAAAAATTACATTCATGTAGACAAGAAATTTAGATTCAAAATCAGGAAAAAAATTAAACAATATATCAAAACAGAAAAGATTTGTGGCGCAGAGGGCAAAGGGTGAGGGACTAAATCGGAAAAAAGTTTTTTCTCGACCAGGATTTGAACCCGGGCCCTCTAGAACACCAGTCTAATGCTCTACCAACTGAGCTACCGAGGAACTTGGGGTTTTGACTGGCTATTCGAAAATCCTTTCGTCCGATTCATTTGTTAGTAGCGGGGAGATCTTTGAAGCCTACTGCGGCTTCAAAAACCTAGAGATGTTACAAAGGCAAGGAGGAACACATTCACGATAACTAACAAATGAAGCCAGTCAAAACCCCAAGTTCCTCGGTAGCTCATTTGGTAGAGTATTAGACTGGTGTTCTAGAGGTCGCGGGTTCAAATTCTGGTCGAGAAAAAACGTTTTCCGATTTATTCCCTCACCCTTTGCCCTCTACGCCACAAATCTTTTCTGTAAATTTATTGGGGCGCTAAAAAAACTTTCCCTTTGTAAATATATTAAAATATATATATATTTTTTAATTATTAAAATAAAATAAAAAATAAGTGCACCAATCGATTCTAAGACAATTTTTTTTATGTATGACACTTTATTAATCGACATAAGATGTTCATAGCAATACTGCACAGAAATAAAGTTTTAGGTCAAATAATTACTTTGTTTATACGGTACTCTTAATGCGCTTTTAAACAAAGGGCGGTTTGGAAACCTAAAAATACCATTAAAATTAACAATTTTAAATACTAAATCAAGTTTATTTTAAACCGGATTTTTTTTTTAACTTAGTTTTTTTTATTTGCGTTAAAAAAATGTAATATAAAGTTTTTCTAATATAGCAATATAAATGTTTTAATTTTTGGGAAACTATAAGGTAAGAGGATTAACAGTACCTCGATCAGCTGCTAGAAAACGATTTTAATGAAGGATAAAGCGATTTTATTTAAAACCGTTTTTAGATAAAACCGTTTTTAGGCGCGTCTAAACGTAGTAAATTAAATACCGTCTGCTTTGTATTTTTTTCCGTACAAATAGATGGTGAAATCGGTTCTTGGCTTTTTTTTAAATTGTAAGAAATTATCAACTAAACCGAGTTATCAACAATTGCTGAAAAATTCATTGTTGCAAGAGACATGTTGTTTTTACATTTCTGAGCATGTTTTTTAATTGTAACTATTTTTTATTATCTCACCAAAAAGTATATGTAAAAAAAAATGATTTGGACCGAAAAAAAATGAATATCTCAAAAAAATGTTTAACTTTGTTTCTTTAAAAAAATTTAGGGATTAAGAACCCAGAGAGGTATATTTTGACCAAGTTTTGTGTAAATACGATTATTTTTATGGAAATGAAAAATAAAAAACGAAAACAAAAATTATAATCATTTTTTGCATTTTTCTCGAAAACTTTGAGGTTACGGTAAAAAGTGACATTTACAAAAGTTGTAGTAGATCTTTGCACGGTCTACAACTTTTGTATTGAAGTTTTTACTATATGACGTTCAATTTTGCCGCAAATTGCAATAATACGATTTTTCTCCCCCTTTCCCACCACCAAATCCACCCTGCAAGAGCCACACTCACTCATTTTTGTCTTATTTTAATTTGGTAATCATTGGTAATCACTAAAACCGTTTTAACCAGTAAATCGATTTTATTTTAAAACGATTTAAGAAAGCGGTTTATTGTTTTAAAACCGATTTTAAGGTCGGTATAAACACTTTAACAACGCTTTATCGCACTTCTTTTAACCTAAAGAAATACTCAACCCTGGTTTTGTTTTCTTTTTAATATGACATTTTCTGAAGGACATATAAACCCTCGAAGAAAGCGATTTTATCTAAAGTCGTTCTTATATAAAACCGTTTTTAGACACGTATAAACGTAGCGATTGACACTTTTTGGGCCAAATTGTTATAATTATAATAATTTAGACCAAAAAAGTGTTTCGTCCATAAAGTTGGTCGACTTTCCTATGTATTAAACAATGGTTAAACATACAACTTTTTTGCTTTGTGATTTGACTTTTATTCTATATAATATGAAGGCTTACTTTATATATATTTTTTTTAATTCTTAAAAAATGTGATCCAAAAATAGAAAAATTTTATTTCTAAAAATCTAGACAACAAAATATCATTTTTGAAAAAAGTCAGCATATGGTGTTTCTTCGGCACAATAAGTATCCTAAATGGCTCAGAAAGCATTATTGCTACCTGCGGGAAGGCGGAGGCGCCACCTTCTTTCGCAGTTTAAGTCACGCCCACCTAAAGAAGGTCTGCAAATTCTCAAATGGGTCAACCTACTGGGCTTTGTGAATAGAGTGGAGGTGCCGCCAATTGGCTATTTTGAACTTGAACGAAGTGCCTGATAATAAAGGTTTTTTTACTAATTTTGGTAGCCGAGGGCGGGGTTTTCGAATCCCATTGATGCCACTATGGCACCCTTGGGGAACTCCAGATATTTTTTTAGGGGACCTAAAAACATCCAAATCGATATATAACATATTTTTATACTAATACTAATTTTGTTATTCGTAAAACCATCCCTAAAGCCCCTTATAGTTTGTGTAAAAATAACTGAAACTCTAAAACTAACTTTAGAAGACTCAAGAACCACCGAATCGATGTAGCACATATCTTTACATAAATATTTTTTATGTTATCCCTTAAAGTTGCCTCTAGGCTCCTTATATTGATGATTTATTTGTGAGTGTGCCAGTCTGGCACTGTCCACTGCCACCACTAGCGGGTCTATTGTGGCTCACTTTTGACATTGTTTGTTGCTGCAGAATATTTAGCCCCTTAAAGAGGATCACAACTTACTTTGGTGAAGCATCTTCATTATATTACCCCTTAACATTTTTTTATCCCAAAAACAAATTGAGTCAACCCAAAAAATAAAATTTTAGTTTCCCATATTAAATATTTTGAGTTTGACAGGGGTCATAAATTGTACCCCTGTACCAATTAAAATCAGCAGAAAAGAGTTAAATTAGTTTTACTATTTAAATTTATATAGTCCATTTTGTTTGTGTTTATTTTAAAAAAGATTCAGAGAACCCTGAATTAAAAAAAATTGTCGCCATACATTTAGTTCTGCAAAAATATAAATATAATTTCTTAAACATGTGTGTATTTCATTTTGTAATAAGACTTATTTTTCATAAAAATCTAAGACAAATTTGAATTTTTTTCATGTACCATAAAAGTCTAAGTCAAATTCGAATTGTTTTCGATTCGACCATCTAAATTTAATTCCATTTAATAATGCCTTTATTTATAAATAATATTTTTAATAAAGCAATCAAAAGTGGCGTTATTGAACCGTATTTAACTACCTTGATAAAGCTTATACACAATCCGTTTTTTTTGTATTTACCCAAGTTTCCCAATAATGAATAAAAGGGAAATAAACCAGGGCTAGTGCTTGTCTAAGGTACTTTTACTTGATTTTAAAATAGAAGCTGGGTTGAATAATCCATGTATGTATACTTTCTTTTAACATGAATTCGAAGATTTAAATGCGAGACTCGAAAATTACTTAATATGTCTAATTTATTTGAGGTTA
The DNA here is from genome assembly GCA_963921995.1 of Oxystoma pomonae. NCBI lineage: Eukaryota > Metazoa > Arthropoda > Insecta > Coleoptera > Brentidae > Oxystoma > Oxystoma pomonae. Next base: position 81,863,129 of record OY998166.1, on the reverse strand, counting down.
AGATGCTTTTGCACTTTCTTGCTAAACGAAAAAAAGATTTTGAGACAGCTTATGTTTTATGTCTTTAATGGGATATCTGTCTGGAACTGTTTGACTGATGACTATGCGATAGTCATCATACAGCCTCCGATACACCCTGGACACCTCATAGTCCGCTCATGAACTCTTGATGGATTTCATGGAAAATTTTTAACGACTATAAAGTAAAAATTAAAACCAATTTTTGTTACAGGTGGTCAATCATCTTCATTAAACTCATCTCTTTTTATCTCATGCCAGGATCGAAGACGTTGTACGAGAGTATCAGGTTTTTGTTGAATATATTTCAAAATGCTGCCATCTTGGAAGTGTTCCACGCCGCCACTGGTATTGTAAGGACGAATGCCATTCTGACAGCCTTTCAAGTACGTAATTTTTTTATTCACTTTATCTATACATTAAGTCGGCATAGCCTGACTTTAATGAAGTCGGCATTATTTTTGAAAGTTTCGCACGAAACTAAATATCGCACAAGAAATTGTTGAAAAACTGCCACCTACACAAAAAACCTACAATGACTATCTAGTTAATATTTATTGAAATATAACTCCTTTCAAATTTCAACGTGTTACCGATAAAATCGCTCTAGAAAAAATTTGTGAAACACCTAAAGCAAATTTTGAAAGGACTGCTAACTCTTTTGTTCAATTTTTGCATAGATCTTAGCTATTTATAGGTGGTGCCAATTTTTAAAAATAAAGGTATTTCTGAGGATAAAAACAACTATAGACCCATTTCGCTATTACCTATAATATGAAAAATATTTGAATTTATTTTAAAAGACCAAATAAACAACTATTTTGAAACTAATAATATTTTCACTCAGAGTCAGTTTTTAGGAACAAAAAATCAACTTCATTAGCCATTAACAGACTAACTGAATTTGTAGCGAGTGGGTTTGAAAATAAACTAGACACTTTCGCCACGTTTTTGGATTCTGACAAGGGCATTTGATTGCATTTCTTTCGAAATACTGTTCAAGAAACTTCAATACTATAATTTCGATCAGAGTAGTGTAGCCCTTGTCGAATCCTACATGGACGGGAGGGAACAGTATGTCTTTTTTAATAGTATGAGGTCTCAGGAGCGGAGGATCCAGCACGGCGCACGGTGGTGAGGTCATATGAGATTATGCGGCCAAAATATAGAAACTTTTAATTTGATTTTTAAATCCAGAAATCTAATGTAAAATAAGTTTGCTAGAGAGCTTTTAAAGAAAGAACAAGTCAAAATTAGCTAATTTATCAGAAACTAAGAAAATATGGCTTTTTTTAGACAAGTAACGAAAGCCTTAGTTTTCTTTTATAATTGAAGATATATTTAAAGTGTGTCTAATATTAAAAATTAATATTATTTTTATATTAATGTTATTAAACTTGATTATTTTACGTTGTCTGTACTAATTAAAAAATATATATTTGCATATAAAGGGTGTCCCACGACGAAAATCGACACGATCGATTTTTCAAAAAGTAGGCTATGGAAAATTTTGAAAATTTGGCAGTATACCAATGTCGATGGAGCCAACTCGACTAAAATATTTTCAAGATAGCGGAACTTCCGGTTATATCGGAAGTGGATATCTGCTCTCTTATTTTTATTTTATGTCTATACCTAACTTTAGCCGTTTTTGAGATAAAAACAATAATTGAAAATCTGCATGTTACCCATTATTTTCAATTAGTATAGTGGGAAAACAGTTAAAGATAGAAAATGAAATAATACATAGGCTGTACTATTTAAAATAAGAGGGTAGATATCTACTTCCGGTATAACCGAAAGTGCTGCCATCCTGAAAATACTTCAGCCGAGTTGCCCCCATCGACATTGGTATACTGCCAAGTTTTCAAAATTTTCCATTGTCGACTTTTTGAGAAATCGATCGTGTCGATTCGTCGTGGGACACCCTGTATATTTTACTGAAAATAACATATTTACTTACATCAATTTAATAATAATAAAGTAACTAGATAAATACGAAATAATAAATTGCATCAAAAGACTTAACATTACTATAAAGCTAGCAGTTGAATAGCTTCCACGTCCAGTTCGGGACTAACATTTTTCTTCCATTTTTTTCCTTAAACTAGTCAAATAAGGAACTGAAGAAATCAGCAGTAAATGAAGAATATCTTCGTTAGTAGCAGATCTTGAACATTTGCGTGAATATAGTTGTCGAAATCTTTTGAAGTCTTTATTTCTAGACTCAGATGCCTCCTCACTCAGTTGACCAATAGGGAGACAAGCTGATTTTATTATGTCTGACCCGTGAAGTAGCACCTTATGCACGGAAGATGGCATGTAGTACCAACCATATTTTTCCACAAAAAGCTCCGCTAAACTAATGGCAAAGGTTTCAAACTTGTTTTCATCTATTGCTCGCCCACTTGTTAAAACTTATAGTAAAATAGAACATTTTCTAATAACCATTTCATCGACTTTTGTAGCTTCTGACAGTATTGCTGTCGTTTGATGTTCCGGTGCTTTGTCGTGGTACATCGACAATAACACCACCCAGCTTTTGTTTTAGTTCCGTTTGCACATTTTTCTTTCTATTTTTAAGAAGTTCTTTTTCTTCAATAGATATTGCACACCATTTTTTAAAATTTAAGCGATAAACTATATTTAAAATAAATTCCATGAACTGAATTAATGCATGTAGACTGGACAGTCCATATTTAAAAGCATCACTATTGAGATCTTTCCTTCTAATTTTGAACAATTCGTTCATTTCTGAAGGTTTTGCTTTACAGATAGGACATCAAGCTGGAGACGAAGTTTTTGTTAATATTTGACAAATTTTGCCGTCGATCATTGTGAGCGACAAATTATGGGAAACAGAGAAGTCATGATTGTCTGAGATAGAAACTATAGTTTCCGTTAAATTTTTTATTTGAGCTTCGTAATCCTTTACGACTTTGGTTACATTTTCCGGTGTTTCTTTTAAAAATTCAAAAAACAAGGGTCTGCAATAGTTGGAAGACGATGGGTGTGGGTTCTTCTTACTTCATTTTCTATAGAAATTAACTGAATAGTGAATTTTGAAAATTTTGTTTGTAAATGCTATTTCCGGATGCTCCGTCGCAACCCCACTTACTGTGCAGCAAAAATTTGTTCTGTTTAGTTTCTAAACTTTTCTGTTTTACGTCTTTGATCTGAAATAGCCGTTGTACAGTGTGATCCAAAAGTTGCTGCATTTTTATGAAAGCACCTTTCTCTGTAATTTCCATTAAAGAAGGATAGCATTCAGATTTGGCTTGGAAAATTTGGTTAGAACTGGGAAAAATTTCCGCGTTTTTCAATAAGCACTGTTCTCTTAAGGAATTATATTGATATCTACATAACCTAATATCCGTCATTATAGCTAAAGATTCATCTTTCTAAAGATTTGTAACAGTATTTTGACATTGCATCGCAGTATCATCTCTTTTTCCCTTTTTACATAATCTTCTTTCCTTTTTTCTAGGTCTGCCACTTTTCTACGTTTGCTTCTTTCTGAATATTCTTCCATCTTTTTAGTCGTTCTACCTGCCGCAGTTACTACATTTTAAATTTTTTTTGAATATCACAAATCCGTTTAGCCATGCATCAAATTTTTTATAAAACCGATCTTTGGTTCTATTTGCTTGGTTCCACTTTTAAACTGAGGCAAATATGTCTTTTGAATCGTTTGTTTAACTATTCTAAAGTCGTCTGATAATTTATACTGCTGCTTCAAATTACGTAAAAATATATTCTCATCACCTTTTAACTCGATAATACTATCAAAAAGACACTTTTAACTAAACTATTTTAAAAGCATCAAATAAGTTGACGTTTACAAAAAACAAGTGAACATAATCTGACGTATCATCAAGATACACGGCCTACTTTAAAAATTTATATCATTTGAATAGGCAAACTTGGGCAGATACAAGTAATTAATTATGAAAGAGGGTGACTTATAGTTTATTTTCAGTGCAAAATCTAATCTTCGGCAAACTTCGCAGATTATTTATTTCCTTGCAGAAAGTGAAACATTTAATTTAAAAAAAAATTATGTGTATCATAGTAGCCAATTTACTTTATCGAACTAAAAGAAAGATATTTTGGAAAACCAAATATTATCGATTAAATTCAAAAAACATGATATAATTTTAAAAAAAGAACTTTAGGGATAAATTCCAAAACAGCCATTGGGGAAAATGACTTCAACTTCATGGAGGTTGTTTCATTTTATTAAAATATTTACTTGCCTTGCAAAAACTTCTGATGTTGAAATGAATTTTTTGCAGTAGTAATTTTTTATGGTATTAGTTATATGATATTTATTATGTTAGATGTGGTTATAAAATAATGGCATGAAATATTTGATATATATTTTATTTCTATTTGAAGCAATTTTGCCTTACCACCGTGCGGCGTCCCGCAGGGCTCTGTACTGGGCCCTCTGCTTTTCCTCATATATATCAACGATCTCCCGTGTTTTTGTGACTTTGTCAATTTATTGCTACTGTTATTCGCTGATGAAAGAATAACGCTCCAGCAATATCATCCATCAGATTCTTTTCATGAAATTGAAATAAATCAAGAAAAAATAGAAAATTGGTTTCTTTCCAATAGACTTAGTTTTAATATCAGCAAAACTCAAACCTTGAATTTTACCCTCAGAACAACACAAACAAATATGCAAAGTGCGGAACCAGTCAAGTTCCTTGGTGTCCACATGGATCCTGGATTGACTTGGGAGGCGCATGTTAGCCATCTCAGCTCAAAATTATCAAAAATTACATATCTCATTAGAAATCTGGCAAAAAATGTATCTATTTCGACTCTCTTCTTACAGAATTCTTAACTGGGGCATGCATCTAAAGCATCTCAAATATTTAAACTACAGCGCCGATGCATTCGCGTCATTCCTGGGTTAAAGTACAGGGACTGCTGCAGAAACAGTTTTAAACAGCTCAGAATCCTAACATTTCCCTGTGTTTTCATTGTCTAACTTACATTAAGCAAAATCAAACTCTATTCCAAACCCAGAGCGACATTCACTCTTGCGTTACTAGACACAGAAATAATATAGTTCCCAGCTTCCATATATTAGAGCGAATAAAAAGAGGTTCTCACTACCATTGTGTCAAAATTTTTAATGCACTGCCTTTAATTATGAGAAATACGGATGGAAAAATATTTATTGCAAAATTCAGAAAATATTTAATTGAACATAGTTTTTATTCCTTTGATGATTACCTTCAGAGTAACTTTGTTTTTACCTAATTGTTATCATTGCATTTTATATCAGTTTATGTTCATTTTTATTCGTTTATCTTATTGTCTGTTTTTAACCATTCTTAAAAAACTTTGAAAAATATTGGCTAGATTACTAGTATGTGCTTATGTGTAAAAGTTTTGTTCTATTGTTTTAGGTATTTATTTATTACATTTTTTTTGACTTGTAAAAACACTTTGTGTAAAAATTACTAAACTAAACTAAACTACTACATATTTTTAGGCACTTCATCCACCACATCGCATTTTTCGTGTAAATCCTCTTTCTCTCTCTTGTATCACTTTATAACACTGATACCTACCCCTCTCCCCTCACCTTGCTGTGTTACGTAATTTATGGATAACTCCTAAGTTGGTTACCTATCGTTCTTGCTGTACTATTTCTGACATTTTTGTCATCTAAACATGCTCATATCGTGCCATCTATAAAGTTAACATAATTAAAGTTAATGCCGTCCTTTATTAAAGGTGAGCACCTTAGATTAAAAAGAGACAAGATACCTGACACTTACGAAGACTTTGGTTATATTATTATATGGAACCATGTTTAACTTTCTGTTATTTACACTAAACACACTAGTGGCGTACCTAGTTAAATATAAATTTACACATAAATTATATTATTAACATTTTTCTATAATATGAAATCTGCAAAATCATTTAAATAACATGCAAAAAATAATAATAATAAAATAAAATAAAATAATAATAATAATAATTCTGACAATTTGAGCAAAGTTTGTATATGATTTATTACAAATTCAATTTTCAACACAATCAAATTATGCGAAACATTAAAACAAACACAGTTCACAGCACCTGGAAGATCCAGAAAAAAAATAATATAATATTATCTATTATCTACTACCTAAAAATGATGTTATTGTGTTTATGAAATGTTCCTCATTCAAGCAAATGTCATTTTAAAATATCCTATATAGCGCAGAGGACCTAGGTAATCTGTGGTTATAGGGGCCTTTTTTACATGGAAAACATATAGGTAGATAAAACTATATGATTTTATTTTTTTTTAATTCGAAAAAAGCAATATTTTATTTGAAGTAGAAAATTTAAGTAGGTACTTATATATAAGATAAAGCATGTAATTTTTGCTCTCATGATCCATGACTTAATAACCTACAATAATATAAGTAGGTAATACATCTAAAAACCACTAACACCTTGTTCTAAAGAGCCATATCAAGAGGGAGTAAATCTTATGCTAATGTGCAAGTTTAATGCCCTGTTCTCACTATGAAACTTTTCCATGCATCAAATTTTCTAATAACAGGTTAAAAGAAGACACAATCTGCTACTGTCTTTAATTAAGGTATATAAAGTAGGTATTTATCTGTATAATATACTGTCATGAGTCATGAAAATCTGTAACCTGAGCAAAGCGAGCCACCAACTGTGATTTTAGTTCACAATTTTTACCATCATTAAAATTATTTCAAAAAGTCAATAATGCTTAGGGTATATAGAGACATCTAGGGCAGACGAAAAGATTCAAATATCAATTCGAAAGATGGCGAGCGCAGATGGCAACGGCGCGGCGGCAATATAAATCAACCTTAATATTCTCATAAGAGATAGGAATTCAATATTCTTACAAACCTGAACGCATGTGAAATAACTTTTATTGTTGTTTGCAGGTTTGTTTAAGGACTTTACCTACCGTTATTTTATCGTCTTTATAAAAAAGAACCTCGAAAAACAACTTACAAAAACCTTCGAAAATATATCATTTGACGCATCTCTCTCTCTCTACTTCCTCAAAAGTATTTTAAATTTTGAAAATTGTTGGTTGATATGTTAATCTAAGGATCTACTATTTTAAGTATATTTCATAAACTTTATTTATTTTCTGTGTACCTACCGGTATGTACCGCCACTGACTGATTTCACTTGCTCCCCCTTTGTTTTCAAAACATTGGACAATTTCTTCCAAAATATCACTTTAAATGCACTGATATTTTCTCCTACTGGTAAACAACACACTAAAAAACATTTTTTGACAAAATGTAGTTTTAAAAAGACATCCTGAAATTTTAAAATAAACAACACGAAAAAGCTTGTCAATAAAAATATCATCCGACCGTCAGCGCTCTGCCCTGCCCACAAGCCAATCTCGACCAAAAGTGGTTGACACAGAATTCTCTGTCCCTATCGTTCTAACGTCGTTTAAAAGGATAGAAAATAAATCGATATTTCTCACCTTTGTTTTGGTTTGATTTTATTTGTAAATAAACGGTGGTTATTATTTGACAAGGAGTTTTTGTTGGATCAGATATCTTGTCTATCTCCAAAATCTACAACGTGAGGTATTTTTCAAAAGAAAATTTTATGAGAAATTCAGACATTTCATATAAAAATGGGGCATTATGTGCTTATTTTCTGGGTTGCATGCAATTTTTGTTAATTGTCAAAGTAAAACATGCTGAAAAAATATACCTTAATCGATTTATTAACATCTGGAACATTATTCCATATTAAATATGGAGTATATTCTTTCCAGCAACGGCGTATCCAGCCCAGGCGTCTGGGGGGGGGGTATTTTATTGTCCGGGGTATATAGATAGATATTATTTTGTTGACGTTTTTTGGTAAATTTATAGACTGTAAAGAATTTAGATTAAAAGAAATTAATACCACCTTATGTTTTACACACTTTACGCTTTGAAAAATTACAATTTTTACTGTTTTTTGGATAAAAATGGCAAAATAAAAATCATATGCACGACACCACTCAAGATGACATAACAGAAATTTTTAGTTAATAATTGCCTTAAACTATGTCCATCTTTCTCTAAAATACTTTTTTATAGCCTACTGTCTCTCTTCAACAGCATTAAATATTTTATGTATATTGTAGTAAATGTGAGCAATATCATGGCATAAAAATGTGAAAAACATAGTAAACATTGCTTAATCAAAAACGTTACCCCTTAAATTATGCTAAAATATTTTAAGTCTTAAATTACCATCATGGCTTTACCATAAAAAACAACAAACACTTTTGCTGCGATTGTTAGCATGCCGCTTTCCGTAAAAGCAATGGTTACTAAGTCGGGGTAAAAGTCAAAGTGAAATTGCAATGTAATCGTCTTATAAAAAAAGTGTATTGCTTTTATAGTGAAGCCTTCCAACAGAATGTAAACTACTTATACTAAAATCAATGGTGTACGCAGAAATTGTTTCTGGAGGGTGCTTGAGCTTGGGCGAAGCTAGGTAGGGGCATCAAGAAGGGGAGAAAAAAAAAATAACCAAATTCTTTTAAAATAATAAAAATATCAAAAATCATGATAAAAATTAGACCGCAATTGAAAATTTTGTGGAGCAGAAGTGTCACCGCGCTGCCACTGGCGAAGTTTTTTCTAAAGAAATGGACAGTTGGTTTCAACAAAATATTTTAAAGTGTAGCACAAGTTACGCCGCAGGCAACACTTTATCGCAAAAAATGTATCTTGTTTGTCCATTATTAAATAAAAATCTTGCGCTCCTAGAAGCTCTTAGCTAAAAGTTTAGTACATTTTGGTTTTAAAGTTATAGGCGATTGGAAAAGTCTCATTTCTTGTCAGTGGGGTCAACAACAACAAATTCCACCAAAATATTTCACATCTGGCAACCAATGCGCCATTTTGGGCTGTGAAAGTACGTGAGTAAACGCGTAAAAAAAGCCCGGGTCACAATTTTTTCTGGCCCTCTACCGGTCTTAATGACGTCATCATTATGGCCGCCAAGGTTTTGTGACACGCTTTTACATTTCCCTGCATAACTCGGGTTTGTATTGGGATATTGATCTATATTATTAGTGATTATTAATGAGGGGAAAATACCTTCCAGAAATTAAGTTAAATTATATTTTTTTTAAATTTTCTTTGTCTTTTTTTACATTTTCTTTAATAACTTGAAATCCGTTGCACATAACTAAAAACAAGTAAATTACTTTTTGTTGGTTGCAGGTACAGATTCATGTTTCCTCTTCGTTGACATGATTGGGTAATTTCTTTCAATATGATAGGCTATTTCTTACACGGTGACGCTTCTCTGCCTGAAAAAAAAAAACACCAGTCTTACAATCTTAAGAAAACTGCATTGGCTCGTGAAACAGTTATAAATCCGCTTTAATACTTGTCTGATCCCATATAAATTAATTAAATTAAATTTTATATAAAGGAATTCCGACTTTTTTGTTTTAATTATCATATAAATTACATTGCTACCATAACGACTCACTGTGCACCTCTACATTGTTTTGGCAAACATTCAATAACTATTTGTGATAAAATGAAAGGTACCGTTCGAAAGATAATCTTTTGATGAACAAAAAGTATTTAATGTTTTCTGCAACATGTAACTGAGTCCACTTTATTTAGCAAAATGTAAAAAAAACATAAAATAATGATTATGTCACAATAATTTCTCTATTACAAAAATAACCGATAATGTCAATTATACCGTTAAAAAGAGCATTTCCTCCCCAATACTAATCACTATCAATAGAGGTTAATATCCAAATAAAAACTCGAGTTATACAGGGAAACATAAAAGCGTATCACAAAATTTTTGCGGCCATATTGATTACGTCATCAACGCTAGAGAGTCACAAAAATTTGTGTCCCGGGCTTTTTACACTCGTCTACCTATGTACTATCTGAAACCAAAAGGGCGCATTGGTTGCCAGATGTGAAACTTTTTTGAGGTACCCGACCCTACTATGTAGCCCACTCTATAAGGAGGTAAATTGCCAGTAATTGACACCCTTAAAGGATAAATTTTGATAAAAAAATTTTTTCACCTGAAGTTTTTTGCTGTTTAACAATTATAGTAACTTAAATTAATATTTAAGGGAATATAATTGTAAAAAATAAATAAAATAAGATGTTGCTTTATATTTTTTATTTAATAAAAATAATAATTGGGCAGAAAGATAAGTCATTGACACTGATTGTTATCCCAGTCATTGACAGTTATTTAGAAGCCATTTTATTGAAAAAAACTACTATTACTTGCTTGAAAAAAACAAATCAAAAACTTAAATAGAAGAATAATATTAAAATGAATAGGAAAACCTTAATAAACTGATGGATATTCATACACATTTACTGATTCAGAAAACTCATACTTTAGTCTTTCTCCAGCGATTTCAATTTTTGGAAAATCACATACAACACACCATCCCCACAACTTCAGCTTCTTTATTTGCGTCAAATATCTGCTGTACCACGCAAATATAATTTTTTCTCGTTTTTTTTTGGTATTCTTTTCTGTCAGAAATGACACTAAGCCATAGTATAGGTTTCCAAACAGTAGAAGAAGCTTTGACTGCTTCGTTGGGTTCTTCCTCTCTAAATACCTTCTTTTTAACTTTATATTTTTTAGTTATTTTTTCTTTTTTTTTTGTGATCCCTGAAAATTGCCTTTTTTTTGTTTCTTCTTCTTTTTGTAGCGTTGCTTTGCTGTAATTTTTTTTTAGAGGCCATTATTCAGTCTGCAAAAAAACATTTTAATCTATTCCAGTTATTGTCGCCCGAATGATTGACACCCCTGTCAATTACTGGATAAAATGAGTTTTTTCAAAAAAAACTTATATGGGCAACATCGCCTTGAATTGCTCATTTATGCAACGTTAAAATCAACCAATAGCATACTCAGACCAGTATTTGACATGGGTGTCAATTACTGGAAATTAGCTTTTTGAGTTTCCAATAATTGACTTATATTGAATTGAATTATAACTTAAAATTCATATTTTTTCAGCAAATAGTGTTTTTTGTGGTTTCTACTACTAGTTAAAGCAACAAAACAAGTAAAATATATGACCACATTGATCAAGATTTTTTTTTAAAGTACTTATAGTACTTATAATTATCGTCAAACAGCTTGTAGATATTCCCACGATACACTTATCACGGTATGACAATGCGCATTTCGGCGTGACGTCACTTTGTGAGTCCGATACCACCAAATGTGCATGGAAAAGGTATTAATTTTCCTTAAGGTAATTTTGGACCGCCGCGCGTTTAACTGTTTTTTGGTTGGCATGGATTGACTTTGTTTAAGTTAGGTTTGGTTAATTTAGTTTAAAAAGTAAAAAAAAATTAGCGGAAGAGCTCCGAGCCGTGTCTTAGTTTTTACAAAATGTGCCTCCTTCACAACATTTAAAAACTATTTTCTTTTCATTATTTTGGGGTTTTAAAGGATATTTTCTAACTTCAACTCCTCAGTCGCCCCAACCCCAATCAAAATAACAGACAATTAAGATTATATTTAAATAAATAGAAACAATAAGGTTTCTCAAAACATTTTATTGCAGTAAAAATAAACAAAAAAAAAATGGTTTAAGTTAACGAACTTAAACCATAAGATTTGTTCCTCTAATTTGTGCTCTGATTCACGTCTTCTTTTGGCAACCACCGGCGATTTTTCTTCATATTTTTGCTTGCGTACAGAATATGTTAAACTTCCAGGTAAATTTAAAGTAGGTACTGCATCAACCCTTAAATTACGAGCGTTCTTTGAGGTGTAGTTCATAAGTTTTGGTTGTAGAGGTATTTCGAAACAACTATCTTCTAAATGTTCTGAACGAATCCTATCTGGAAAAAAATACGATTACCTATATGCCGTTATTAGCCTAATAATAGTAACGTAATGAAAATGTACCTACTTTATACAAAACAAAACTAGATTTTAAAAGAAAAATAAACAGGTTGAACTAAAATAAATCATAACTGAAAATATACGTATGGCGTTTCCTAAAACCATAGCCTAAATATGGGCTATGCTAAAACATAACTGACTGTATTTTTTCGTTTATTTGGCAGATAATTATCCATTTCATTCCTACATCATTTTCCCTTGGAAAGCTGAAGTATTTAATGTTTTTTTTTTAAATCGTGTAATAATTTTCACATCCAAAAACAGCGCAGTTTGACATAATTATAAATAAGAAATAATCATTATCAATCAACAAAGTGGTACTTCCACAACTTGTGTTTTGTTCTCGTAGAAGGCAGTCGTATATTTGGGAGGGCAAGCGCATCGAGAATAATTCTGTTTCTTACGATTTCAATTAAAACATGAGACAAATATATCAACTCAGTGAACTCATTCTCTCAATCGAGAACGCTAATAAAACTTCGAATGTTGACGTCAGTTTATGAGTACGCGGAAGGCGACGGAATTTGGAATAAATAGTAGCATACCGTGTTAATTGTATCCTGGATATTCCTATTAAATAAAAAAAAGATGTCGGTGTCAATCATTGGCAGAGTGTCATTGACTGGTAATTTACGACCTTTTATATACACAAAATATTTCGGAAAGTAATCGCTAGATTTTTAAAATTTTAAGACTTGGGAAGGCATTTGAAAGACCTTCAAAACAAGGTATCACTCGACCCACGTTCCCTGTTCAAAACATAGGGTCTACAAAAAGTTTCCTCCTCGAATAAAAAATCGACGAATTCGAGGATTTTTCCAAAATCCGACTCTAAATATGTGAAAAAGCCTCTCTTTCGTTTTCCTTGGAACACTGTATATATACATCTTTATCTACTAAACGAAAGTAGCCTAAATTTGTGTGTTAAAGTTAAGCTTTGATATCTACTTGGTTAAGTTATATCATATTAAAATCTCTACATGTTTCACTAACGTTTTAAGGGCTTTAAAAAAATACATCAAATTATGTTTTTCTTCTTAGTGTTAGTTTGAATGCGTTTGGATAAATGATAATAGCGACATAAAGCTATTTGTAACTCATCGCGGCATACTTATCCGCATCTAGCGAGAACCAAGCACATTAATTGGTCAGAAACTTGTACCACGTTCGAAAAGAGCAGATATATGCTAATCTAAGGTGTTCTTGAACGCGATAGGTGTTGAGATGCGTTAGGTATCAAGTATCGTTACGGCACACGTATCGTATCTCAGCACCTATTGCGTTCAGAAACACCTTAAATTAGCATATATCTACTCTTTTCGAACGTGCTACAAGTTTCTGACGAATCAATGTATACCGCGATGAGTTACAAATAGCTTTATGTCTCTAATGTCCTTCAAAAACGTAACTGTGGATGCCCGCCGTTAATTGTACACATTTTGTTAATTGATATTTTTTGTCATAGGTAGCTTCTAGAGTGATAGTGGTATGCGGGGTTCTAATGGCCACCCATGCACCACGAGACAGTGTGGGACTGCCCTTAGCTCTGCTGGCTTGGTCAGTAACAGAAATCATAAGATACTCAAATTATGCTTTGGGACTTCTAAATGCGGTGCCATATTTACTAAAGTATTTAAGGTGAGTAAAAATAATCCGCTAAAAACTAGAGGAAATTATACACGTGCGGTATAGCACTAACACATTAGCAGTAAACAAAAATAAAAAAGCACTATTACAAAATATTTTATTTTGTCATACGGGCAAGGAGATAATGAGGGAGATTTGATTGCGAAGTAAATTGAAATGAGATCGGCAGATTTCAGCCGCTTAATAATTTTCACTAGGGTGAGAGATACTTGACGGCCGGTAATCCCCCACTTTCCCCTATCGTTTTCTGTACCACTTTAGGGTTGCTTGTTTGTCCTTCGACAAACGATTAATTTTATCAAAATCAATGAATATAGAGATTTCCCTCAAAAAAAGGTAATGGTAACTGTAGACCCGGGTTTCGAACTTGTGGTGCTCATCAGTATGGTGCTAGGAATTAGGAGATGAAATGATGACGTCGGCAGAGGTACCTTCAATTTGAAGGAAAATTAATCATCATTTCATCACCGTACTGATGAGCACCACAAGTGCGAAACCCGGGTCTACGGTTACCTTTTCCTTTTTTGAGGGAAAGCTCGCTATTCATTGATTTTCTTATTTATTTACCCTCGATAAATCTTTTAATTTTTTTTGATTAATTTTATATTTTTAGAATCATATTTGACCAGAACAAATCATAGCTGCTTATAAATAATAGATCTCTTTTATATGGAAAGTTTTAACCTCCTAAAGTTTTGCTCAGGCGCAAGCCTTATTCGACGCATAAAGTGTTTTTAAAAATACAAACAATTACAGAACATAATTATAAAAAAGGTACAATTTACATAAATAAAAACTAATTGAGAAATCTTGATTTATATGTTTTAACTTTATAACAGGATAAAGTACAACTTGATGAGAATGTTTTTTTTATAGGGACCAATTAATGTTTACAGGCCTGTAATTTGCTTTGATAGTCGGGCAATATATTTTTGATTACTATCCTATTAAACTAATTTTATTTCCTGCTAAGTGTCTGAGCCAATTTTAATGGGGGTTCTTGCAAGGAAAAACGTTTTTTTAATATTTCCTCAAACGAAACTAAGGTCTGACGTAGGGAATCCAATCCCGCACCAAAACTGCAATCCCGTAAACCCGCGGGATTATAGCCATCAATACCACGGATCCGCGAAACTACGGTATTGCAAACGAAAATAACTTTCTTTTTTCTCAACCTTCTAAATATGCCAGTAACTTTTTCAATTCAATTAAAAACACAATATAGTAGCATAAAGATATGTAATAGAGCAGTCAGAACAGTTCAAAAGTTACATTTAACATTGATTTTGAAAATATTTTTGGAGAACAGATAACCTTATTCTGTTTGACCTACTTTCAATCGGGGAATTCCCGAGCCCTGACTCGTCGCGTCAGCCCTGTCGCACCGGTTTGGCGCGAATCCGTAATTTATGATAACTTTATTGTTTTCTGTGGTCCTGAGAAAGACATTTGCGCTTTGATTGCCTAATTGAGATATTTGATATCGAGTCCCGCAAATCCCGCAGATCCCGTATGGATAGTCCCGCAACGTTGATACCGCGATAAACCTGGGGAATTCCGCTATTGCGGGATTGGATTCCCTACTGACCTATACGCCTACTAATCGAATGTTTACCCTGAAGTGTCTGAGCCAATTTTAATAGGGGTTCTTGCAAGAAAAAACGCTTTTTTAATATTTCTTTAAACGAAACTAAGGTCTGACCCATACGCCTACTAATCGAATTTTTGCACTAATGTGTCTGAGCCAATTTTAATAAGGGTTCTTGCAAGAGAAAACGCTTTTTTAATATTTTCTTAAACGAAATTAAGGTCTGATCGGGTCTGACCCATACGCCTACTAGTCGAATTTTTACCCTAACGTGTGAAAGCCAATTTTAATAGGTGTTCTTGCGAGAAAAAACGCTTTTTTAATGTTTCCTTAAACGAAATTATGGTCTGATCCATATGCCTACTAGTCGAATTTTGACCCCAACCAATTTTAATGGGGGTTCTTGCAAGGAAACACGCTTTTTTAGTATTTCCTTAAACAGTGGCGGTCCCAGTAGGGGGGCGATCGCCCCCCCCCCCTTTACTCCAGAAAAAAGTAGACAACAAACATGCTGCTGCTTTAAAGCAGGATTGGAAAAAACCCGGATTTTTTTTGGTTTTACAAATGGGTTTTATTGGGTTTTTTATGATTTTATTTTTAAATTATGTACAGATTGTAGTTCTTCTTTAAAATTAGGACTTATTCTCGCGATCTATAAAATACGACATAAAAATAGGTGGAATACAGAAATCGACAGTTTTTTTGTTTGTTTGTTTGTTAATAAATCAAAGCAGTTTTGTTTTAGTTTGACCAGCGCTTTTTTTATATATTTAATATCAACAAACCTTAAGAAAATTATTGTTGGAGTTTGTGTATTTACTACACTGCAAGTACCTGCTTACTTAGTATGATATGATAATATACATTTCAAGTTATCGTTTTTTTCGAGGTTATTAACTCTAAACCATTTTTTAAAAGGAAAATGCCTAAAAGTAGCGCTATAAAGAGTGATTCAGAATGGACTGGGGTTTTAGAATCTCGTAATAAAAGTAGAGTCTGCAAATACTGAACCATAATCGTTTTTTTTTAAATAATTTGCATTGTTGCCCATTTAGTGCAGCATTCATTGAAAGACATGGTCTTATTTGGAATAATAAAATAAGAAATTGTTTGGGATTAGAAAAAGATTTGCAACTGGTCAAGTTTATCGAATCTTACGATTAGATTCAAACGATCCGACTGGTAATAATATACCTTTTTTTACGTTTATTTAGCCCTACGTATTTTTTTAAAGTGGGTTTTACCCAAAAAAAAAACCACTGGGCAGCCAACTCTGCTTTAAAGACATTCTATAATTCCTCCACAGTATTTTGGAACAGTTTGACCTTTAATTCGTCACACCAAGAATACACAAACGCATGAACCGCGAAAACCACGATTTTGGAAATACAGAAAAGTATTATAGAGTTTCTATTTAATTTATAAACAAGTTTTAGACAAAATCATTTCGGACATAAAAAAAGTATTTTTGACCTGAATATATTCATACCTCAGACGAGATTCATACCATCGACGTACAGTACATCGATGATTCATACCAAGTTTTGTACAACGTGAAGGCAAAATCAAGGCAAAATTAACTAAAGTCGTTTCTAAATACGATAAACTGTTTGATTAATTCAAAACACAAATTTTTGAACTTTTATTGGGAGAAGTCAGTATTTGGAAACAATATTGTTCAGAAGTAGGCAAAAGCTTAAATCAAAACATACCTGATAACATTTTCGAGGCAATGAATAAGTGTGGCGATAATTAGATTTTAATTTTGTGTTAAAAGTGGCATTTGTAGTGTCATTTTCTTAAAAAATTTTCGCCTGCTGCGCTTTGAAACTATTGATATATTTACAATTTGAGTTTAATTTTAAATCAAAAAATGCATTTTTTAGTGCAATTTTCTATGCGGCGCTATGATATCGTTGATACTCACGATTTTAGTTTAATTTAACTCAAAAATTGCATTTTTAATGTAATTTTCTCAAAAATTTTCGGCGCATTTAAACATTTTTTAAATTAAAAAATGTATGAAATAGACAACTTAAAATCCCCTCACCCCCACTAGATTATAGTCAAATCCGCGCTTGTAGTTACATTTTTAAATTATTCTTCGATAAAAATACATAAATTTAAAATTTCGCCGCAAACTAAACTATTTGCATATATCAAAATCAAATTTTTGTCTTCACGCTAATGAGAAACGAAAATTGAAATTTTAAATTTATGTATTTTTATCGAAGAATAATTTAAAAATGTCAAATCAAATTTAACTGACGTTTCACTCGCTGAAGTTTGGACGAGAACACTACCTTCTTAAATAAAAAAAAGCCTATTACATCTCAGCAAACAAGTGTAACACCAATTTTGCCAAATTTTAAATTAGACCCTCTTCTTCTTCTTTGTAACATTTTCAAAACCTCTTCCCCCTTCTTAAATTAGGTAACAAATATTTTAACGGATTAGTTATATGAGTATTTTCGTTATCATTTTTCAG
This sequence comes from Oxystoma pomonae, assembly GCA_963921995.1. Classification (NCBI taxonomy): domain Eukaryota; kingdom Metazoa; phylum Arthropoda; class Insecta; order Coleoptera; family Brentidae; genus Oxystoma; species Oxystoma pomonae. The sequence goes on along the minus strand of OY998166.1, from coordinate 81,845,436 downwards.
ATAAAATTGGTAATGGAACTTAGTTGCGAACTTCCGCCCTCCCCCTCTCGTAACACTTCACTCCCCCCCTCCACACCGCGTTACGTAATTTATGGACGCCACCAACAAGTTCCAATCCTCTTCTTTTACCGCTTCTGCAAAAAATCTCCGAAAAAGTAAAAAAAAAATGACGCACAAAATATACATTTGAATGAGGCGAATCCCTTACAACCCAAAAATGCATTTTTTTACTTGCGCGGTTAAAGCCGCAGATCTTTTATTATACGTATTTTATTTTTACATGCGCTTTTTTTAATTTGCGCTGTAATCTTTGTGTACCCTTAATTATTTACGTCGACATGGTCACATTTGCTTTTGCTTGCTAAACAGCACAAGCATTAACAATGTGAAAAACAAAAAAGTGAATCTCGTGTCCCTAATAGAGATGTGTGATTCGTGAACGATTCGTTCACTATGTTCGAATCACTTGCGAGTATTGAATGATCGACGAAGACGGAATGAATCAAATCGGAATGGATCAACGACTGACTGATCCACTATGGTGATACACTGAATCAGCTGGAAATAGGTCGATCGTTTCGTTCCTTTGATTCGAATTCAGTAGAGTATTTTGTATTTAGCTGCATCCTGCATAAACCTTTTTTTGGTCACCATTTTCCTTAATTTAATTCAATGATCGATTCAAAAGATCGATTCGTTCAGTACAAAATAATCGATTTATCCATCTGTACCTCCAATGTCTAATGGAGAATCCAGACACCTACAGACCTGTTTCATCCTTATTAGGAATCTTAGGATTGTACTTGCAGTTATAGCTACACATCAGGCGATCATAGCAACCTCTCGAATTTAAAACAAAAAGTTCGTAATCCGCGGAGACGTGGTACCTGTGAGCGCCATCTGTCGAATAAACTGAGAAACAAAAACATCAAAATTGAAAAATGCAGGAGACCGTAAAAAAAGAAATCTGCACTTCTCAGCAGGAAACAGAAAGAACTCTGCAAAATATAAGGTCGTAACATGATCTGGATTCTCCATTAGACATTGGAGGCCTGGTAGTAATGATTCTCACTTCACTTCACTTCCCAAAAACGATTTGTCCGATATGCCACGAGTGTTACTTTTATTAATAATGTCTACGGGAAAAAAATTACGGCAAATTTTTTACATCCCGATTTTTAACCGCGCTAGCATATACAGCGCAAACCATTTACCGCGAATTTTTCTTCTTTTAATTACTTAAAATTCATTTTAAACTTATATGTGAAAGGCTTTTTTCTTGATTTAAGAGGGCAGGGATCTGCTTGAATCAACTTAAAGTGAGATCTCATACGTTCCTATACATTGCTGAAATAGTCAATCAAAGCAAAAAAAAGCCTGGAATTTAATTTTTTTCTAAACAAAATACCTTAAAATTGCATTTAAAAAAAAACAATCAACAAAATCGTGATTGTTTTAGAACTTTAAGTAGATAAACCAGCTCTTATCAAACTTAGCGGTGGTCTGCAATATATGATAATTTTACTCAAAATAGTCGACATCCCGTGTCACTCTGACAGTTCTTAGATTTCTTGTTTACCCAGATTTTAAGAATCTTTTTTTATTTTAATATCTTATCAATTGCGGTATGGTACGGCTTAAAATCAATTTTTAGACACCCATGTATATGTCAACCTTCAAACTAAAGTTTCCTTAAACTATAGTCCTTAGTAAATATCCCCCTTTAAGTTTTAAACACCTTTTTTACAAAAATTCATCGATATTTTTAGCAAAAAATCAACATTTAAATAACTATTCCCAGCACGATTACAACACTAAACTTTCTAAACAAAATAAAGTTATTTTACCTAAAACTAACAAAACTATTGGTCAAAACTTTATTATATACGTAGGTTTGGAAAAATTGAAACAAGATGCCACAAAAAAATACTTCAAAATGAAAATAAACTTTAAAACATGTCAATACAAAAAACTCAAAATGCTGAGACGACAGCCAAGTTATTTTTTTACTTTGGTGCCTTTGCATTTTTTTACAGTATTTTACTTTGTTTATACGGGCCTCTTAATAAGGACGATTTGAAAATTTTGTAGTATAAACACCACCAAAACCGTTTTAAGCACTAAATCGATTTTATTTTAAAGCGATTTAAGAAAGCGTTCTATCGCTTTAAAACCGATTTAAGAGTCGGTATAAACACTATAAAAACGCTTTAGTGCATTCCTTTCAACCTAAATAAATACGTAACCTTGTTTTTACCGAAAAATGTGTTGTTAATCTGATGTAAAAACTGATGTTTAATGACATTTAATGAAGGACGCATAAACCCTCTGAGAAAACGATTTTATTTAAAGCCGTCCTTATATTAAACCGGTTTTAGGCGCGCATAAACGTATGATATTAAATATCTAGATCTAAATCTGATTAAATACCTCATAATGCATAATTTCTTGCTTGCATTTGCCCCGACCCTAATAGTAGTTTACATAACAAGCATGTTATGATGGTCATTAAACGCGAAGATGGAGTTTGAGACGCGAGCTGCATGCGAATGTCTTAATTTATCTGAGCGTGTAATGACCACTATACTTTACCTAGGACCAATGAAAATGTCATCAGAAATTATGAAAAATATCAAACGCGAAGTTTCAATGACGTTCTATCTAAAACGTCAAAACAAATAAGGTTACTAAGGAACTTTTCATATTTCTTCTTAAAAATGCGTACTATGTCAATTTAACGAGACTTTTTGGTTAGGTACTAAAATTATATTGGATTTAATATAGAAAAATAATTCACATTTTTGCGTCAATTAGTGCTCTTATAAAATAAAGTTTCATCGCTTGTCACGCCATCTTGTGGTTTACGTCTAAGCTTTATTATCCTAGGACCGTAAATAAGCCATTAAAATTGTGTTGAGATGGCCGGTAAATTAGTATTATTCGGTGGTTGTAGATCAAGTAATTTTTTTACCTGCCGCTAGTGAAATAAACTAGTACCTTTTCATTTCATCACAATCGGATGAACGCTTCAGAAGTTACTCTCTCATCATATCTCAAATTCCTTTACATCTGTGTGTAGAAGCTGGAACTACTTGGCCTATTTTTTTTCGAACCTAGCTAAGAACACTCCCCGAAGGATATGCTCCAAACAGAAAGCAAACCGCATCGAAATTGGTTCACTGGTTCGAGAGCTACTGGCTTACTACTATTTACCAGAATAGCAGGGCCCGTATTCGACGTATATTTTCATAATTTTTTTCATATTTTGTGCTTAAAAAATTGGAAAATATTCATATTTTATTCATAAAGTAGTGTTCACTCCTTTTTGGTCTTCAAATTTTTAAGTCGGCCGAGTTTTGGGGTTCTGGCCTGTGCCTTGACTATTTTTTATATTTCTTCTCCTTGACTGTTTTACATGTTTACCCAAAGAAATCTGGCTTCCCGGGTGTATCCGGACTTCCAGTGTTTATCAGGGTATCTAGACTTCTAGGTTGTATCCAGGCTTTTGTAGGGTGTATCCAGAGCTTTCTAGGGTGTAGCTGAGCTTTCTAGGGTGTATCCAGAGCTTTACAGGTTGTATCCAGACTTTTCCAGGTTGTAGCCAGTTTTCCAGGGTATTTACAAATTTTATCATGGTGTATCCAGACTTCCACGTTGTATCCAGACTTTTCCACGGTGCATCCGACTTTTCCAGGGTGAATTCGGACTATTCCATGCTTGATCCAGACTTTCCAGGTGTATCCAGATTTTTTCGGGTGTATCCAGATTACCGAGTATATCCGGAGTTTTCCAGGGTGCATCCAGGCTCTTTCAGAGCGTATCCAAACTTTTATTAAGTATTAAGACTTCCTGGGTAGGATGTATCCAGACTTTTCCGGGGTGTATTCAGACTTTTCCATTACACTTTAAATGTGCTATGTACAGGATGGTCCAAATTCGAGGGGCCTCTATAGCTTTGGGCTTTTGCAGCATAGTTAGCCCAAAACTAATATACATGTTACGGGCTCGATTTTCAAGAGAAGTCGAAAACCAAAAACCGCATTGCGATATGTCAAAGCGTTTCTGATTTTAAAGGCCTTCTACAACTTTTATTTGTAAAGATAGAGATTTTCATTAAAAACATTTTTTGAAGATTTTTTAAAGATAAATCTACCTGTTTCACCGATTTTCTCTTAAAGGCTTTAGTTCCCGAGATATCACACAAAGTTATATTTCTTTAAATGGGATACCCCCAATTTTTCTAAAAAATCAGTTTTATAATAAAATTTCCTGTCGAACGATGTGACATACACCTTTTTTTATTAAATAGTTTAAAAGATATTTGCATATTTTGATATTTACCATAGTAGGCGCTGTGCGCGCCCTAAATGTGTAAATAAAATTTTATTTTTTTTTCATACAAAATTAAGTTGGCTACGACACGAAGGGACACAGAAACCTCGAATTTTAACTTCTAGTTTACTATAATTACCAACCCTAAAATAATAAACAAAAATAAAATTATAAAAAGTTTTTATTTAAATTTTTTATTAATTAAACTATGTAACACCTAAAATCTACATCTAACAATTTTCTTTAATTCTAAAACAAATGCTCAAATTGACGGCCGTTTTCTTGTAAACATATCCTACATCTTCTCTTGACGCTATTTTCTGCATTAAGAAGTTCTAGCGCACGAAGCTGCCTGAATGCAGTACGAAGTGCCTCTCCTAATTCCCTTCTAGTAGTTGGGCGATTTCGAAATACAAGGTCTTTGACTCTCCCCCACAAAAAGAAGTCGCAAGGGGTCAGGTCTGGAGACCTGGGGGGCCAATATATAGGATCTTTATTTCCGATCCAGTTTTCGGCAAATACAATATTTAGCAAATTAGTAATGTCTCGTGCATTGTGAGGAGGTGCACCATCATGTTGAAAGTATAGCTCATTATTTTGCTGAAGTGGCAAATTGTCGATAAACGGAATCACCTGCTCTTCTAAAATTTGTTGGTATCTTTCGGCATTTAAATTGCCATAAAAAATATATGGCCCAATAATTTGTCCTCTGTAGATGCCTACCCATACCTTAAAACTGAACCTTCCCTGATTGACTTGTTCCACCATAAAATGGGGGATTTTGCTGTTTCCAGTAATAGCAGTTATATCTGGTGAATATTCCATCACTAGAAATCGTTGCCTCATCCGTCCAAATAACTTTTCTGGCAAAATCGGGGTCTTCTTGGCTTTTATTTAGGTACCACCTGCAAAATGCACGTCTTGGAGCAAAATCTCGTTGCCGTAATTGTTGCACCCGTCGCGTCGGGGTCGATAGGGCCTAAACTTGTGTTTTTTAAGCCCCCGAACAGCATTGCTGCGTGGAATTCCAGTGTTTCTCTCCATAGCCCTGGTGGAAGTATTCGGGTTAATTTCTATTTCTCCTAGAACCGTTAGTTCTTCCAACTCTCTATCTCTGGCTAGGCTTCTATACGTCCTAGGCTGCAGTTTTGTAAAGGATCCGTATTCTTGTAGATGACGTTTTAACTTTGCCTTCTTTTCGGATATCTCTGGAAATATAGATTTAATGCCGTCTGTCGATTTTCGTTACTTTCAATATAACATTTTATCATGTCGTACTTTTCAAAGTTTTCAAACATTTTTATATCTTGCCGAAGCAACACCATTCTCAACTAAAAAGCCAGTTAACTCATTTTCGTTTCAGTATCCTTTGGCCTATGATCGGTGCCATATTGACACCAAACTGACAGAAAATCCATGTTTTACTTGTCAATTTGGTTATAAAAATGGCAGCCACAGTAGGCTAAAGGGCACTGAGGCAGTAGGAGTTAACAGGCTTTTTAGTTTAGAACGGTGTTGGACGAAGACGCCACTTTTGACACTTGGGCTCGTTTATCATGGTAATTGTTTTTATTTGATCATAGCTACCTAGGTAGATACCCTAAAACTGCATAGGTCAGAGTTAAACACAGCTTACTATGGTAATTATTAAAAATTGCAGTTATCTGTTTAACTGGTTTAACTACTTAATAAAAATAGGTGTATGACACATCGTTTAACATGAAATTTTATTACAAAACTATTTAAAAAAAAAATTGGGGTATTCCATTTAAAAAAATGTAACTTTGTGTTATATCTCGTGAACTAAAGGCTTTAAGACAAAATCGATGAAACAGGTAGATTTGTCCTTAAAAAATCTTCAAAAAATGTTTTTAATGAAAATCTCTATATTTACAAATAAAAAGTTGTAGAAGGTTTTTAGAAACGCACATTTTTGAGAATCACCCTGTAGCTCAGAAACGCTTTGACATATCGCAATGCGGTTTTTAGTTTTCGACTTCTCTTGAAAATCGAGCCCGTAACATGTATATTAGTTTTGGGCTAACTATGCTGCAAAAGCCCAAAGCTATAGAGGCCCCTCGAATTTGGACCACCCTGTACATATGTTGTAAAAAATTTTAACGCCAATAAACTAAGGTTTTTATAAGCTTTTCAAGGAGGTTTTACTATGTAGGAAAGAAAATATTTTATTTTTATATTTATACGGTACTTTCGTCATTTGAGTAAAATTAATATCCCCTTCACAATCCAAGAAAAACAGTTTCATTGTAAGATCTCTGGAAAATTACAAAGAGTTTTTATTAATATTTAAAAAAATAAAGAATTCGCGCTTGGTAAAACTTGCATATTTTTTCATAAAAGAGACAAATTTTTCATATTTTATTCATAAAAAAAAATTCGAATGCATATATTCATAATATTTGCGTGATTTGTCGTTGCGGGCCCTGGAATAGTGTTTATTTATTTGGGGTAAAATTCTTGACAAAAATATCTGTTTTGGTATAATAAATGATTGAGTTTCTCATATTTCTAGCTTGCTCACAAAATGTTGTGGAAATATTTCACCACCCCTCTTTTTTGTCGGGGGTTAAAAATACCGATTTTTCTTTTGCGAACCAATAGCAAGATTTGTTTAATAAAAATAAGTACAGTTTTTATTATTTTTGCATTATAACTAAATTGTTTTTTAAATCCAGATTATGAATTAGCTCTTTTTGAAATGTATGCAAATACCCTATTCACTTTTATGATAATGGGTTACAAGAAAACACTAATTGAACGTCGGGTCGATGTTTCATTAGTTAAAAATTTTCGCAAATTGATGGAAAAAAATTGGAAATGATCACTGGCGGTCAGTTAAGCAGGACTAGCAACTTATTAGGAATATTTTGGGCCGTGTGACATTTGTTTTATTGTTTGAAAGAGACATTTACTTTGTTTTTACGGGCCTCTTAAAGCGCTTTTATATAAGGACGGTTTGAAAATATTGGCGTATAAACACCACCAAAACCGATTTAAGCATTAAATCGATTTTATTTCAAAGCGATTTAAGAAAGCGGGAAGTATTAAACAGTTTCAAAAAACTTTATCGCATCTCTTCCCACTTAAAGAAATACTCTTGTTTTCCGAAAAATCTGTTGTTAACTAAGTTGTTTTATTTGTTTTTTTTTTTAAACTGACATATTTAGTGACATTGACATTTAATGAAGGACCTCGGAGATAGCGATTTTATTTAAAACCGTCCTTATATAAAAGCGTCTAAACGTAGTAAATGATGTGTTTGAAATTAACTCTGTGTTACTAAAAGGCATCGACGTACATCGATGCTAAAAGGGTTTAGTCTATTTTAGAACGGTCCTAAGTTTAAGTGAAATTTTTGATTTTAAGCATTTTAAACCAATCCTCCTTGAGTTTTAGACATAGTTTGATTTATAAGAAGAATTTGAATAAATTTTTTTATTGAATAATCATCTTAACACAATCTTTTGTTGGATTTAAGAAGAAAGTTTCAATTTAGAAGAAAAGAAAATTAAAAAATTTAAATCCACGCGGGGTTTAAATAGTAAACACTCTGTAGAATATATTAAAATTAGGGTTATTTGTCATTCTAATTAAAACTTATCCTTGTTAATTAATTTTTCCAATTAATAGTAGATAAATTTTGTATTTATTTAAAAGGTGTTTTTATTTATGAAATGTCTTGAAAAACTTAAATGCAAGTTTTTTTTACATTTCTGTCACTGTCGAAATATCAGTTTCAAAATATTAGCTGCGTTCAAATCGCAAACAGCGAGTTCGGATTTCTTACCTCTGCTTGTACCTTGGCTTGCATCAACCTCTACTAATGAAAGCTACAGCTTTGAAATGAGTGGGCTTTGAGTAAGGAAAGTTTTCTTGACTGAGCTTTTGGATGACCTCAATGTTTTAATTTCAGTTTGTAAATAAATTAATATAGTTGTTTTGGGTTTTTTCGTTTGGTATATTTTTCGTGCATAATCAGTGACCTTCACTTATGTTTGTTTTGCCCCTTTGTGCCCTCATAAATATATTTTTTGTGCTGAAAACGGGTTCAAAATATGGCGTTTTTCTGGACAAAATTCGAGGTTTTTTATTGGTTAATGAATGAAATAAGGTAAATTAATCCTTGTAAAAACGGTTACTTAGGGAAATTATAAACGAACTTATTACCATTTCACAAAACAATCCTTTCTGAGGGCTATAAATTTAAACCCCCCCCCAGCGGTGGTCTAAAAAATCACCAACTTTATAACCTCAAACAAAGATAATGAAGCTATTATGTGCCAAATTTTTGGCGTATTCACCCTATGCCACTTTGAAACCTGGCAAAAAAATTAGTTTTAGGACATTTTCTCCTAAAATATGGTATATTTTGAGAAAAAAGCAGGTTTTTCAGTGGTATTTTGCAATAACAATACAAAATAATCAATAACTTTGTGTCTTTTCTGTATGGGTAAGTGTTTTTTGAAAATTGGTTTTAAAATTTAGTACCCCCCACAGGGGTAAATTTTTAGACCTGTGGGGGATACTATTTTAGATCTTAGTAAATCTTACTTTCATTGTCTACATTTTATTTATACGCGACGGTTTCGATCAGAGATTGTACTGATCGAAACGATTTGTTTTATTGTTGTATTTTTTTTTTGAGTCTGCATAGTAGACAACTCTTAGCTCGTTAGCAATGGTTCTAGGTCTGTGCTTATTAGGATCCAAACCACTCCCGTTATTAGGAATTATTTTGGGTCAGATACTTCTTTTGGACCTCCATTAACCTAGCGACCCCACCCCAAGAAAAACAAAATTTAACCACACCATAATTATGTGCTAATTTCGTCCGCAATCAAAAAGTTTTGTGCTCCTCTGATTTCTGAGAAAATCGAAAAAGAAAATAGGGTAGCTAGATTAATATTAACTTAGCAACCCCATCAGGAAATATGGCGCCAAACTAAAAATTTTTGGTTTTAAAATTATGTGCTAATTATGTGCTCTCCGGATATAGAAGAAAAAAATCGAATTTTTCATTTTAAATTAGATTTAGAAAATAGAATACCACATGTTTAGGTATCACGGAATTTAAAAATTTCAAAAGCCATTATTATCTGCAAATTATGTGCTAATTTCGTCCATGATCAGAAAATGTTCTACTTGTCTGGTTTCCAAGAAAATCAATAAAAAGGATATTAGATTTCATCATTTGCAGCAGCAGTCTGAAGTATGATTCCAAAGTAAAAATATATTATTACAAAATTATGTGCTCCATGAATATGTGTGATACTTATGACTTATGACATAATTTTATAATATATATATATATAATTTTAAAACCATATTTCCTGGTGGGGTTGCGAAGTTAATATTAACCTAGCTAACCCACTTTCTTTTTCGATTTTCTCTGAAACCAGACGAGTACATAATATGCAGATAATACTGGTTTTTGAAATTTTTAAATTCCGTGATACCTAAACATGTGGGGTCGCTAAGTTAATATTAACCTAGCTACCCCACCCTTTTTTAACAAAAAAAACCTAATTTAAAATAAAAATTCGATTTTTTTCTTACATATTCGTGGGGCACATAATTTTAAAATTAAATTTTTTTAGTTTGGCGCCATATTTCCTGGTGGGGTTGCTAAGTTAATATTAACCTAGCTACCCCATTTTATTTTTCGATTTTCTAAAAAACCAGAGGAGCACAAAATTTTTTGATTAGGGACGAAATTAGCACATAATTATGGTATGGTTAAATTTTGATTTTCTTGAGGTGGGGTCGCTAGGTTAATGGAGGTTTCTTTTTTAATTATTCTAATTTAACAAATTTTTGCATAATTAAGAACAGCGGTCAACAAAATTTCAGGTTTTTTTTGTCCCACGAGCTACAGTATGTGTTCTTTTTATACTTATTTCAAATCCGTTTTCAGATTTTTTCAGGCAGGGTTTTAAAGTGACGAAGCAATCAAATTTTGCAAAAGTAAATGTTCCTAAATTTTATCGAAAACTGATCAATTTTACAAAATCCAAGCTATATTGGAATTTTTTTCGTGGAATGCTCCCTCTTCAAGAGATGAGCTATATTTAACTCGCCCCCAAAGTGAGTCAAAATGATGCTTTATTTTCAAGGACTTTTCAATAGCTTCACAAACATGTTAATTTTGAAAATCTAACTATAAGTTCTTGAGATTATTTACTTTCAAAATAGGTTCAAATTGTATGGATAAATTTCATCACTCGTAGGAGTGTATCCTAAAAGAAAGAAATGCATATATTATTTAGTAAAACAAAAAAGATTGTAGCTATTGATCCTTGACATTTTGATAGTAAATATCTCAAAAGAATAATCTCTAGAAATGTTTGTAAAGGCATTTAAAAAGCCTTTAAAATAAGCTACCTACCTACATTTTAGGGGTAAGGTTCACCCCTTGAAGGGCGAGCATTCTATAAAAATTCCAATATAGCTAAAATGTACCCCTCTGTGATGCTTTTTCGAGAAAATCCAGGAGCATCCTTTTAATGGAAACACCCTGTATTATAGTGCACGGGTGTAAATTCATCAATAAATGACGTACAAAGTCATAAATTTACTTTAATATATTTGTGCTGTTAAAAAATTACTGTTGCACTACACAAATAATGAAATAGCAAAACTTTGCCCACGTTTTGTGTTAAAAACCTCTTAAAGTAGACATATTTTAGTTGAACAAGCGAATATACAGTTCATTCCAAATTCAAACGGACACTGGCAAAGACAGCTCCATTTCGTTGCTGTGTGTAAATATCAGCCGTCATATTGAAATTGGTCCGGACGATGCCTCCGATATTTAATAGGCCTTCCATCTACTCGCGTTTTAGTGAGCTTTGAACGTATGTGGCGGCCATTTTGACAATTAACTAATGTAATAACTGTCAACAGTGTCAAAAATGGCGGCGGCATACGTGCAAAAGGGTACTAAAACGGAAGGTGTTGGCTGGCCTCCATGTCGGAGGTATCTGTCCGGAGAATTTTGAATGAACAATACATAAAAATTAGGAGTGGTGGAGAAATTCTAAAAACATACTTGATTTCAGCATGCCAAAATATATGGAAATTGTGCATTTTTGTGCTTGGGACAAAAATCTTGTTGACCAGAGAAATCATTTTCTTTTTCATTTAGAAAGAAAGCCAAACAACAATGCATAAGTGGTGGTCAGCACCCTTTCGGGAATCGTCCGGTCCTTACACCACTGGCTTCCTGTGTCTAAGTTGTAGAAATTTTGTGTCCACGTTATCTACTAAGTTAAAATTATTAATAGTAGTAGTAGTAGTATCGTTTATTTTGCACATGATTACATATAAAAAAATATTATAACATCAAAATGCAAAAAAGGAGCCAGCAGGCAATAAATTGATCTAGGCTAACCCCTACAAAATTGTTTCTTCTTAACCTGAAACCTATATAAAGACAAAGTAAATATTGAATCTAATAAAAAGCAGTGTTTAAGGGTAGTACAGAAATAGGTAAGAAAGTAGCGCAAACATTTTTTTGAAATAATGGTTAAAATAGCGAGTTTTTAAAATATTCTCTAGGTTTGGCAGATAGTTGTATATTGTATTGCAATATCGATAACCTCTAGTTTTTATTAAAATAATATTTAATGGAAAGGTTATTATGTTTTATGAAAAAAAAGCAGAAACCGTCAAAATAAAAATAAAATATCCAGAGGACTGAGAAAATTATCCTAAATTTAAATTATCTTTTTAGTGTTATTGCGTTTTATACAAATTAAATTGCCCAATTAGTACAGGAAATGAAGCTATTAATTTTGAGCAAAACGAAATTAATTTTTGGGCTAATATTTTTAGAGGACCTTCTGTTTTAAGAAAAAGTCTCTAGCTGTTTAACAACCACTACCACTACTATGCGTCGGTTTTTGGAACACATTAAAAACTATTACTTGTAAAAAATTTAGAGATGAGAAAAAACACAAAATTGGGCTTTATTTTACAAAATAATTGTTTTAATATGTTCGAACGTGGTAATATTTTATTATTGTTAAAATTATTTGCGCCAAAATTCTCTAAAATTAAGCAAAAAATAACTAAAACCACAACGAAATGGATTCGTAGCTTACGGCATTGTCGTACTCCGATCGACTGGGCCTTTCTCATATTTACTGTTTAGGGATATTATATCTTATTTTAAGTCTCTTATAAAAACTCTACATTGTCTCATATGAGACCTAAGCGGATGCGGGGGGAAAGAGAGGTCCCTAATTTCATAACACCGGGATTTTTGAAAAGGCTTTATATTGGTTTTTATATTAGTTATATATAATTTGAATTTTGGATCTTCCTAAGAAAAACATGAAATATATATATTTTTAAATGGTACTTACATAAATTTGTGGAATACTGGTCCATCCATTTGGACTCGGTAGTGGTCACGTGTCTGCTCTTTTATTATGATGTGATATCAAACTTTTATAAAACAAACTTGTATAAAAAAAACTCGTATCTTCGAAAAGAGAAACGTTTCCCTTCCAGTTCAAAACAGAATCCCTTTTTTTTTCGAGCCGCTAACCCAAAAAACTTACTGTTCGCTTTTGGCATCAATTATATTTTTTTGTCGTTCCATCATAACTTTTTCGCAAAACTTTAAACAAAGTTGTTTTATAATTTAGTGTTTGTATTCTACTTAAAATTCGTCAAAATGAAGACAGTTTATAATTTTGAGGATGATTTAACCTAGTTATGATAAAACCCAAATAACGATGTTTAATAATTTGAAAGGTGTTTTGCATTCTTTAAAATATTTGTGTTACTTTCTGGATTTTATTAAACTTATTGAATTTTTAATATTTCTAATATTTTTAGAGCTTGACACATGACCCGCTCCTGCAATGCTGAAGTCCAGCATCTTTAGCTCTAACCCTAACAATATAGTTTGAAAAAGCTAAATAAAACTTTAATTAAATTATTTTACAGTAAAATACTTCCATCTGGGCAGTCCGGACCTGGTCTAACATGTCGTAGGTGGATGAATCGGTTAACTCGATATGAGCCATGACTAGTGCATCTGGCTTATGATAGTGTGTAGATGATTACAGAAGCTGTGGTGGTCAGCTGCTTTGGTTGTCCGCTTCTGGGGCTGTTGACTGAGAGGCTAGCGCTGTTGTGTTTAGCATAAGCCTTGTGCATGGAAATACTTTTGTCCTTTGGTCAATTTAATCTGCTCATAGTCCCTATATATTCTTCTTTCTTCTTTACTTCATCCTGCCTCGTTCTCGTCTATCTTTGCTTCATCATGCTTTCTTCTATTTTGTCTGTATGCATATGTCCCAAAATATGGGAACTTACTAATTGTTTAATTTTTAAATTTCTGGATAACTTGCTGTTGTTATAATTTCCCAGTTTTGTTTTAGTTATATCCCATTACATTTGATGATAATTCTCGATTAGTAATATAATGATAATTTTTTACCATCTTGGTAAATAAAACAAATATTTTTGCTATTTTTTTTTTTTTTTAAATTGCTATTGATTGGCTAGTCTTCGATTCAAATCTGCAGTCGCTTACGGAGTCTGTCAAATCAGAAACAATGCGTACTCAATTCTTCATTGTTATCTGACTTTTTTTTTGGTGCAGATCTTGGAGTTTTCGTTGACTATGGACTGTTCCATAGAGCATGACTAAAATTTACTCAAAGGAATGTATTTCTACACGCACCTGGTACACATCGTTTTCATCGCTAGATTTGTCAGGATCCTCCGGATTGTCTCAGAATGGAGCCATCAATAGAACCTTTAACATACAACAATAAAAAAAAATCTTGGAATACGGTATTATTACAAAAATACCTAAATAACGTTCCAACTTTTTATATGTTTCACATATTTTATTTAAAAGCCTTGCGAAAGTTTTAAAATAAAAAAATTTGCCAAATTGCCCTGTTTTATCTTATTAACAAAATCTAAAATATATTCCTTGTATTTTTGTAAAATATTGCTTTAAATACGCCCCTGTATGCTAATTACTTTGCATTATATACTAAATATTACGTTGCTATTTTATTGTTGAACGATCAAATTAACCTAGTGGTATACCGTTTTAATAAATAGAGATTTCTAAGTGATTATCAGATAATTATCAGACGTTCGTAAACGAAACTAAAATAAATGCCTATCCCATTCAAAATATTTTATTTTATTATTTTTACAATAATTGTTAAAAGACATTTAAAACAATATATTTTTTGTTGTATAAATCATTTTGAAAATTTTAGAGTTTTGATAAAATTTTATGTCCTTGCCTAATTGTAGATAAGAAAAATTTCCTGCAGTACTAGTATATAATAAAAAACACCTAATTATATCCGATTTACAAAATACTTCTTTAAATACGTCCCTGTTTGTTAATTATTTTTTCGTAAGGTAATATTATTTACTCAATACTACGTTGCTTCTTTGTTTTTATATGCTTAAAAATAACCTAGTGGTACGTATTTCCTATGAATGGAGTTTTCTGAGTGCAAGGTCATGTTTTCATTTTCTTTTTGGCTTACCCCACAAATTACATAACTTCTTTAAACGACTTGAAATAGGATCTATCGCCATAAAATAAAATACAAACAAAAAATATTTTATATGATTATTTCGACATTGTTTATTCTTAAATAAATTAATTATAGAAACGCTAAACGTTTAAAGTTTACAATTTGTGTCTGAATTTGTATGCCTTGCCTAATTTTTAATGCAATTGCCTTATTACTGGTAGATAAGATAAATATACTCTATCAATCATTGTTTTTTTGTATTAATTTTTAATGCAACTGCCTTATTTACCTGAGTAGGCGTTTCGTCGAGAAGCTTTAAAATTATATAATTTGTAAATAATATTTACGTTTTATGGAGATGCACCCTACAATCTCACATTTAATTATTAAGCTTACAATCTTTCCACATTAATGAGGCTGAATAAATTCCATTTTTACTAATTCGTTGGTTTACAACTTTAAATATTTATTTGATTTAGTGTGCTTATTGGTATCTCCCTAAGTATTTATTTAGAAATCAGAAAATGCCGGCTTGATTTTAAATAATTAAGGGAATCCGACACTAAAGGACGTCCGTGGGTGAAATTAATATATAAATAACTTTGAAATAATTATCTTGTAAACACTTCTTATAGGGCCATCGGCAAGTTCATTTTTATTTTATATTTTAATCTCTAACTAAGAGCGTTGCCTGAATCTTTTGGCCTGAGTTGGCACGAAGCAGGTTTTCTTGAGAGACATTAATAATATCGAATTTTTTCGTTCGTGTAGATAAACCTTGAGTTTTTGACGGAAGAGGAGTTTTCTTTTAAGTCTTCCTTTTTAGTTTGACCTTTTCTTCTAAAAACAAATTTTCTTATAAGGTAATAAAAAATACCCACTACAAATAACGTTAGGCATGTATAAATGCAGGATAAAAATATATTATGAGACGTGTTATTAGTATTTTCCTGAGCGTTAACCGCCACTGGCAGTGGTGCTCCCACTGCGTACCCCGCGTGTTGCCTGGATAAAATTAAATATGCTACAATAATTGACAGAATAATGTTCCATGTAAATAAAAGGGAATCTCCGTGTAAACCATGTATATCTCCGTATGAAAAAATTTTATTTGGGAGAGTCGTTTTTATTGTTTCCAAAAGGGTGTTGATAGTGTCCTCTTGCGAGATAATGTTTGAGTGAGGTATTTCTACTGTGCAGTTTTTATTAATGCATTCGTCTAAATCTGTAAATGTTGGTGATTGACTTTGGTATGGTTTTAGGATAAAGGATTTTAAATTTGACCATGTTGCGGGTAGTACATGTGTAAATTGTGTGTGGTTGATTTTAGGAATGCACAGGAACCTGTTAGGGGTCCGTATATCTGATCCAATTTGAAGTTGGCAGTTACATGGAATATTTATTTTTATAGATCCTTGCAATAGGTAATGATGATTTAAGAGGTTAGTAAGTGTCTCGGGTTTCGGATGTGAAATTTTATATATATATTTCCTCTGTGATCTCTGTTATAGTCATTCCTGATGTGGAGTGGCAACGCATAGGGCAATACTGGCTAATTTCTTTGACTGTCGCTCCTTCGTATAATTTTTGAGCGCAGTCTGGGCCGTCTCTACTATTTCCAGAAAATCTCGGAATTTAACATAAGCGATTATGGTACGGGTGACATTGATGTAAGGCTGATCCTGAAATTTGTCTAATTTTGTTAGCAGATTTTTGATAAGGATTAGAAGACACAGCGACAGCGTTGGGTGATGTATGGAACATGTTTGATTGTTCCAGCTAAATAGAATGCTGATTAATTCAAACAAATCCCAATTTTCGTGCGATTGTATTATGGAGACCTTTATTTGTATAAATATATTATGTTCAGAAAATGTACAGTCGCAAATCGGTAAATCGTAGTATTTCGAAATTTTTGTAAAAGGTATAGACATTCTTTTATTCGATTTTGTAAGTTCTTCACTAAGTCTATAGATGTCTTTTGCAAGAGACTCTGGTTGAATTATGTCTAAAGGAATTTTGTGGTGTCTACATGAATTTACAATATTTTGCCTTCTGAGTGCCCTTGTTAGCAAAATATTTCTTTTTAAATTCTCAAATTGTTGCAAAAAAATAATTGAATTAAGACTGTCCTGTTTGTCCAATGCGTTTTTTATGTTTGTTTTTAAAATGTGTGTATGATCTTGTATAAATTTTATTTTTGATTCAGTGTCCTTAAGAGTGCTTTCCATTTGATTTCCGTATTTCTGAAAATGTTCTGAATTTGTTGTCATTTGTTTTAGAACGTCCGTCAGTCCGTTTGTTAATCCGTTAATTCTCTCTTGCATTTCTCTGTCTTCGTGTGTGATTAGGTTCAACTTCTCTTGTGTTGCTACTCCGCAGCACCAAGATAAGGCTGAGCCTATAAAATCTAGTGACATTTTACGTTTACTTACGTGTTTTCCTTCTTCCAACCTCCACAATTTAGTATCCCACAATTTTTGAATTAAATTTAGCTCAATGTTAAAAGCTAAGTTCGTCTAACTGGTACAATATAATTGCTATTTCCGGGTTATTTTTATAATCTGCTATTGTGGAAGTTGGGTGAGAAAATAGATTACTCCCTTCATCTTCTTGCCATCCAGTTTTGTACGTCAATGGTATGGTTGCCTCGTATAAAGTTGTTCCTGAATGGTTTCCAGAAAGCCCCTCCACTAGTGCTTGAATAATTATGCTAAACCTAGGCATTAAAAGTGTTAGTAAAAATATTGTATCATAAAACTTTTTCTCTTTCTTTACATGACCTTTACCGAATGTTTTTCTAATCTATAATTTTTCCATTTATTTGTACCAAAACAAATCCAACCCTTGTTATGTATGTATGTATGTTTATTGCTCTAAGGTAAGAGGTTTAGATAAATTCATAGTTATAACGAGTGGTTTAAAAAAAAATGTCAACGAAATGGTTGATTGAACAAAGTCCTCCTTCAGATTTTTCCATGTTTTGTTTGCGTTTGCTACATCGTTTATATATGTTTGCAACCACGTGTCAATAGGGCTTTTTAAATGATACTCCAAATACTGAATTTTAAGCTGTTCGTTCCACCCATTTAAAGTACCGGCCTTGTCGTATTTTTCAATAAATTCGGCCGCCGAATCAACAAAGGGATTAAATGTTGGTGGGGGGACATATTTTGGGTTGGCCGCTGTTCCATTATCCTGAGCTCAGATTGAAGCTATCGTGTTAACCGCCATTTTTCGCGTATTATTTGGTAAATTGCTAATTATTTGTAGAGCGTTCGTGAAAAGATTTTGACCTCGAAACGGACTAGTATTTGAGTTATTATTTAAAGGAGAGTTGTTATTACTTAAAGGAGAGTTGTTTAATGAAGCCCGAGGAGAGTGGTTTTACTGATATGCTGGATCTTTATTTAAAATGGAATCTGAAGAAGAACTTTGCTTTTGTGTACAGTTGACGACAGTGTCGTCTAATTCTGTCTCTAAATTTTGGGTAAAGAGACTCAAATTACCCTGATCTTGTTCGTCTAAGCTCGAGTCTTTCGGGAATAATTGTTTTGGATATGGTGATGCCGAAAAAATAAACTTTGTTCCATTTAAGTTTGGTGGTGGGCTTCTTGGCAAACTACTTTTATGTTGGAAAATTTCTGTGCTTCTTTGAGTCCCCTTTGTTTCCCTTTCAAAATTTTTTTGGAATTGTAACCTCTATAGTAGCTTTATTACGTCTATTTGCTAAGCTACGGGTAATTCTTTTATTATCATCTTCTGTGTTGCTCATTTAAAAAGGTTTCCCTATTTTCAGCAATAAAGTTTTACTGATTAGTAAAAAGTCATCCGTAGAATCTAACGAAAAAATTACATAAAATCCGTGAAGCCGTACACCAAAATTTTATTTCGAACTTAGACTCAAAAAACTTAGCTTTCTACTTACACTAAAATACTTTCTACCTAGGAAGTTCCAATCGGTAGCACAAAAAAAAATCCATGTTTCAAATTAAAAAACCTTGTAAAAAAAACCGGCAACCTCCACCATATGTCGCACTTCGGTCGACTGGACCTTTCTCATATTTAATGTTTAGGGATATTATATCTTATTTTAAGTAAAAACTCTACAATGTCTCTTTTGAGACCTAAGCGGATGCAGGGGGAAAGAGAGGTCCCTAATTTCATAACACCGGGATTTTTGACAAGGCTTTATATTGGTTTTTATATTAGTATACATAATTTGAATTTTGGATCGTCCTAAGAAAAACATGAAATATATATATTTATAAATGGTACTTACATAAATTTATAGAATACTGGTCCAGCCATTTGGACTCGGTCGTGGTCACGTGTCTGCTCTTTTATTATGAAGTGGTATCAAACTTTTATAAAAAAAACTTGTTAAAAACTTGTATAAAAGAAACTCGTATCTTCGAAAAAAGAGAAAGGTTTCCCTTCCAGTTCAAAACTCAGACTCCCTTTTTTTTTCGAGTCGCTAACCCAAAAAACTTACTGTTCGCTTTTGGCTTGTTCAGCGGTTATTTTATTTTTTTGTCGTTCCATCATAACTTTTTCGCAAAACTTTTTATAATTTAGTGTTTGTATTTTACTTAAAATTCGTCAAAATAAAGATAGAATTTTGAGGATGTTTAACCTAGTTATGATAAAACCAAAATAACGATGTTTAATAATTTGAAAGGTGTTTTGCATTCTTTAAAATATTTGTGTTACTTTTTGGATTTTATTAAACTTATTGAATTTTTAATATTTTTAATATTTTTAGAGCGTGACACTATTGCGCAGGCGCAGTAATTTTTACCACATACACTGCGAAGTGTCAAATAAGCGTTCCAAAACTCCCTATTGTCTGGACTAAATGCATTTCGTCAGTATACAAAGCAGTTACACAAAGCTTTCTGTAAAGTATCTTTTCATATCTTAGAAAAGTCCTCAGGCTAATAAATAAAGAAGAGACCAAACATTCCCTTTGGAAATTCTCTAATGTTTACAATCCAACACCCTTCTAGACGAATACATTAGGAGAAAAACGGCAACACTTTTGCGTGCGTCAACCCACTTCGCTTCAAATCATAAAATAAAATAAGTTTGAAGCCAAAATAAAAATACTAGCCACCTAATTAGAGTTAAATTTATAGTGCTGCGGCGAATACAGCGCTCCACTGCAATAGTTTAAAATTCGTTTTCTTAAATAGTTCAAAATTCAATGTATTCGCCGAGGTGTTAACTGTCGGGAGTTGTTCCTTGTATCTGCTTAACTACATACTCTACTTGGGGAGTTTACCAACGCATTCGCCAAAATTCTAATATACGTACTGGTAAAAAAGAGAAGATCAAAAGATCTTGGGAGAAAAGAACGAAAATTCAAAATTGGATGAGTGTCCCACAAGGAACACATAAAAGACCAAAGCGAAAGGAGAAACAATTAAACGATGTTTCGCCCGGGGTGACCAGCGTGGGCTCGTCAGTGGATTCACTAGTCACCCTCAATCCAGACATCATTTAACATCATCGCACACTCTGACTTCCAACTCTGAATCACTCACACATAGGCATCGTTCCGCATGGTACTTATTATAAGTCACCTGATACGGATTCGTCCTGGCGTGTTAATCTTTGCAATAGGAATATGTTCCTAAAACAATTAAAACAAGAAGTTAAACTTCCAAATCAGTACATCAACCGAAAATAATCTAAAAAAGAGAGGGTGACTAGTGAATCCACTGACAAGCCCACGCTGGTCACCCCGGGCGAAACATCGTTTAATTGTTTCTCCTTTCGATTTGGTCTTTTGTGTGTTCCTTGTGGGACACTCAACCAATTTTGAATTTTCGTCGTAGTCTACTTGGACTTTTTCTTATAAAATTACAGAATTTTGTAAGATTAAGGTAAAACGCAGTATGAAGCGGAGTAGGCCGAGTTAACTAGAAGGTAGGCTAATTCGATTCCATATCGTCCCTCGGAGAGGACGGTCCCGTGTGATCCATATATTGATAGTGGAGCACGTTAAAGATCTCTAGCCCCGACAAAAGGGCCTGCTTTTTAGGGGGTGCTCATCAGACCGATCTGGTGAGTGGGGAGGAATGAGCCACAATAGATCTCTCAGGTCGCAGTGGAGGGAGCTGTAAATTGCATCACTCATAACAAACCTAACCTACTTTTTGGGTTTCTTGCAATTAACCTCTCTCCATCAACTTTTGAATACCTATGAAATAATTGCGAGCATATTTTGAAAACAAGTGGGAAAATTTTAAATGGCATATTTTAAAAAAAAACCACCACACCACCATGACATTTAAAAATAAATAGTAAATTGCGGTACGAATTTTAATTAATTCCTTAGATATTAGCAGAGTTTTCGGCAGCACAGTACAAAGTTGTTTTAAAATACACCTTGTACAAAGAGATTATAATTTTAGATTTAAAATATATATAAGCTACAAAACTACGCCAATGACCTAGCTAAAATGACACAATCTCTTATCTCCGAAATAATAATTTTAGGCAGATATATTCTTTTTTTTCATATCACGCATTGTGCTGGTCCCCAAAAAGGCTTTATATAGTTCTTTTTTTTTAAATAGTCAAAAATAAAAGTCAAAAATCACAAAAACCGACAACTCCCGTTAAAACACTGCCGAGTCAGCTGTGAACGAAAAAGACTTGTTGACTTGCCGGTTTCTAGTTTTTAAAGCAGTACTTTTAATAGTAACTACTCAAATTACAAAATTTAGTTTTAGTCTGAGGCTAATTACCTGGTATAAAAATGCGTAACATAGTAAATATAATTAAAAAAGTGATTCAAAAACTGTATTTAGTTTTATTCTTACCAAACCTCGCGGAAAATTGGCAACCGTGCATTTTATTGGAAAATGAACCTTATGCATGGTTGACCGGGGTAGTATCGTTTACTGTTATATCTCTTTAGTTTCTAATCTGAGGAAAACCCCATTTCCAGGGGACTGACTTTTAAAGAACTTAAACTTACATTAAAAAAACAAACTTATTCGATATTGACAAATGACCTTTATTTGTTTTCCATGTTTTATTGGTTTTTTTTTAAATACATGACGCACAGGAGACTCAGAACAAGATAGAGGTTCCACCAAGATATTTTAAACATGAAAAGATGGTATCAGGGAAAATGGAACTATTAGCCGACTACTTTCACAAGGCAGGCTAAGAAGCTCAAAATGTTAAATCATTATAAAAAAGGTACCATCTTTAATGTTTTCACTATTCCATGTTTTTTGATAAACGCTCCTCAAAATGGCTCATGAGTATAATTCCATTCCGAATTTTAATGAAAGGTCGATCCCCGTTGAATATCATAAAATAAAAATTATTTTTCTCTGTACGGATTTCCACGAACCATTAGAGCAAATGTCAGTCAACTACCAAAATCGAAATTTTGTTAAAAAACGGCTAAGATCGATTTTCAAAAAATTATTACTTTTTTCGCGGGCCTTCACTAAGATTGTGGTTTTCTCCGATTCACAAAACATTTTAGATAATTTGGAAATATCTAAACTCAGAATCGTACACATACGCAACACAAGGGATTTTTTTGAAAACATTTCGAAAAAAATAACCATCGTTTTTTTTTTCATTTTTTATTTTGACCCGCGGTAAAAATACTCATTTTCGTCTGACAAAAATCTTTAGTAGATAGATTTCTTGACTCTCGATTGAGGTATAAAAAACTTCGTAGGATGTCAAATGTTGAACGTGTCATGCTAAATTTGAAAAATGGTATTTTGCCTGCGCCTCTGGATCTATAGGGGGGGTGATTCATTTTTAGTATCATCACCGAACAGGCATGTTTGGTGGTATCATTATAAATGCCCCAGAGTCTTCTTTAGCGGGTGAACAAAATATCTTTGCTCTAGAAGTTTTCTGCCAGCAGAAATGGAAATCGAGAATAACATAAAACACAGCAAATATGGAGAGATATGTCACCATTTTTATACTATAAATCAAGGATGGCTGATAGATTACACAAAAGCATACGTCACGCGGGTTGTTTCAAGGCCTACTTCAATTTTAAATTTCGCCTCTACTGGATAAGGAGAGGCCACTGATATATGAATAACTTCCATTATTTAATTGTTATTGAAATATTTTATATTTTTAGTCTTGAAGACTGCTAATGAAAAGATCTTGTCCTGAAAGCGGGGAAAAAATAAATGGTTTTGTAATCGGATTTATTTTCAGTCAGTGACCTTAGACTGTTTCATTTTTGAATTTTGTTATTGAATTTTATTTCTTGTGAGAACTTTGACAGAAACTTGAGAGAAACGCCCTATTTTTAGGAGGAATAATTAGTTTTTCTCAATTTTATTATTTCGTACTATTTTTCTTCAATCTTGTCATGGAAAAAAAACAGGGAGATTTACAACTTAAAGTTATGGAGGGGTGGGGTGTGATGGGGATTACGCGTTAAATTGTACCACTATTGACAAAAACGAATATTTAAATAAATCAGTTATTTCCAATTCTCCGTCATTGATAATAAACGTAAATTTTTTTTTCGGCTGTAGTTTTGCTACCATAAGTCTGAGAAAAAGCAAAGGTTTAGACTGTATGAAACTTTTGTCAAAATTGACATTTCGTTAAAATCCAAGATGGCGCATGATTTTTAAATTTCCCCATTTTTAACATCCCCCGCCAAAATTTTTATGTGCGCCACTGTACTTGATTTAAGATATTTGTCATAAAGACACGTCTTTGTGGTGCACAGACAGGTATCACTTCTAAAAATCGGACAAGTAATAAAGTAATAAAGCTCAACGCCAACGAAGTAGGTGGTGTTCTAACCCTTTGGAAATCATAGGTCTAAGTCTGTTTATAGACACCTTGCTGTGACATACGTACGTTTTTTTTGATTTTATAATGTTATTAGTTCGTAAAAACCATTTTTACTCTTGTAAATCTTGAAACATCTTATAAATAAATATTTTATTGACGAACTGGTCATTTTACAGTGGTTTACAAAAAAGGTAGAAATTTTATCACTAAACAATAGTTATTATTTAAATGTGTTTAATTATAAGTAGGATCACAATTTCATTTTATCACAAAGCTATAGGAGATCTTTAATTGATTTGGTTTTCTTTTTAAAGCTATTAAGACTTATGTTAAATAAATCAAGGTTAATATTAACCAAAATCTCATTTGCTAGCCTACAAAATCTAGAAATTGGAGAGTTAAACCCATAGTTGTTACGATGTTGATTAACATGAAAAAGCCTACAATTTCTAATATTAGCATTTCTAGGCACACGAAAACCATTAAGAGATAACAACTCAGGTGATTGGATAAGGTTATTGACTATCTTGTACAGAATGCATAGGTCCTGCTGATCTCTACGTTTTTCAAGGGCTTGCAAATTCAAAAAAGATAAAATTTCATTATAATCGAGAGAATCATATTTAATTCCCAATCTAAAAGCTACATTTCGCAAAAATTTTCTTTGCACCCTTTTAATGCTATGTTTGTGTTTCATAAAAAGAAGACCATACAGGGCTTGCATATTCAAAAACCTGCCTAACAATTGCTGAATAAACATTCCGAATAGTTTACAAATTATTAAAATCTTTGAGGGTACGTAGGACAAAGCCTAACAGTTTCATAGCCCTATTTGATATTCTCTCAATATGTTCATTAAAATTTAATTCAACATCAAGGAAAACACCCAAATCCCTAATAACATATACTCTTTCCAGATTTTTTTCGTCAATGGAATAATCAAAAATAAAAGGGTTTTTCTTGCGGTTGAATGACATAACTAAGTTATTTGTTTTACACCAATTTGAGAAGTGATTTAACTCGTTTTGAAGTATATGACAGTCATTTAATTGTTTAACAATTCGAAAAACTTTTTTATCGTCAGCAAAATTTAAAAAATTACAACTTTTAAAAATTTTACCCACGTCATTTAAAAATATATCAAAAAGAAGGGGTGATAAATGCCCACCTTGGGGAACACCAGACGTAACCCTAATTTCTGCAAAAAGATAATTTTCAATCTTAACTATCTGCCTTCTATCAGTTAAGTGATCTTAAAGCCAATTTTGAAAAATTCCATGAAAACCTATTGCAGTTAGTTTCTGAGAAAGAATGCGATGATCCACTCTATCGAATGCTTTGGAGAAATCAGTATAGATAACATCCACCTGATATCCCTCCTCAAAGGCACTCAATAGAGTTTGTTCGAAAATTAACAAGTTTGAAGCTGTACTCTTACCTTTTAAAAAGCCATGTTGCTCTGGAATAATTATATTTTTTAAAAATGGTGTTATTTTATCAGGGACTATTGCTTCAAAAATTTGGGAAAAAAAGTGATATTTTTGATATTGGCCTATAACTTTGAATGTCACTTGTATTTTCACTTTCGAAAACTCCTAAAGAAAGTGATTTATTGAAAATCTCAGACAAAATATAAGACAGAAAACAGATACAATTTTTTATGAAATAAACTGGAATGTCCTGAAGATGATCCGGATTAGGATTGAAACGTCGGTACTTGATGTAAAAGTTTAAATAAAAATAATTGTCCAAAAAAGCTGAAACCTTTTTTTCTATTCAATCCAGTGGACGAAACCATAACAGCATTAAAAATCTCTAGTTTTTGTTCTACTAGGGATTTGTTAAATCTCAGTACAGCAACAAGTGGGGGCAGTTTTTAGAAAAATTCGGGGTGTTTTATGGCTATATCTTGTGCCGAGCCTTGCATATCCCATTTTGTATCGAATTGAAACTTTTGGGTAACCTTCAACATACATGCAAGATTTAACATTTTTGTTGTTGTTGGCGTTATCAGCTAACACTAGTGGCGTGCAAATAATCGTATGTAATTTCCTTAAATATTTCCGTATGCTATAATTACATGTAAAACACAAAACTACCTACATTTCTACAAAATTTTATTTTTGATAACAGTGAAATATTTTATTTAAAACTTGATTTTAGATTGCAAATTTTTAATTATTTTTCTTTTAGAAGATCTTGCTTGCTTAGAGAGCTCTTTAGATTATTTCAAGAAGGTGGCACCTCACTTAAGAGAAAGATTCTCAAAAAGTGAATCCGAGATAAAGAACCACGCACAATTTAAATGGAAACTGAATCTCAGTGGGATTTCAACGCTGTTTGAATATGTTATTGGGACAGTGCCTGAGAGCATTTTGTCTCATAGACACAGGTGCCGATATCTACAAGGTGAGCCAATAATAGCTGCCAAAGTTTGGGATGAGCTTATTATTATCATGCTTATGGTGACCGATATTGGCAAAAAAACATCAATTCCCACTAAAATGGCAACGGTGAATTTAAAAATGACATGACATTTTGACATCTGTCAAACCCTGTCGAAATGACGGAAAAATAATTAATTAAATTAAAGTTTTTGGAAAAGCGAATACCATAGAGAAAGTAATAGCTACGCGAGAGTGATCGATACTGTGTTATCCTTGGGGAATATTGTTTGTCGGCGACACGAGCGCAGCCACTGGCTACAGGAAGGAACTACTTGTACAGCCAGACTCATAATAAAATACATATATTCTTTTGGTTAATTTTTTACAGACACTGACTTATTTATTAATAAAAAGATATGAAAAAACTTAACTGGCGCAGTTTTCCATACTTTTTAGTGTTAAAAAAACAATGCATTCGCGAAAGGTTTTAGCTCTATACAAACCTTAACCAACTTTGTACTGTTCTATGCAGCTAAAAAACTTTCTTTATCTTACAAAAAGTTTTTTAGATCCTTTAAAAAACTAAAATAGGAGGAGGGGGTTATAACTATGTTGAGGAATATTATCAAATATTAAACGTAACAACATTTTATTATGTTATTTTCTTTTATTAATTGGGAAAAAATCTCAGTTACAGATTTTCTAAATGTTTTAACCTATATCTTTTTTTTTGTTGTATTTTAACCTATTATCTTCTGGCTTAACTCTGTATAAATCATCACAATATTTTCTTCAGGGATTTGGTTCGCAAAAATCTGAACTCCAATATTCGGCACTCTTCAAATAGTCCCATGCACTCTAGCTTTAATGGTAGTGATCCAGCCTGATTTGAATGGCATTTTAGACTTTACAAAAATTGTTAATCCACTATACCGACCGCTTCATGCTACTGCGAACATAGGCCGGAAGAAGTCCAATTCGCCAGTGTACGTACATGCAGGGACACCGCACACCTATCAGTAGAGCAACCAACACTCAGGCTTCCGATCGCCGTTTGCCGCCGTTCGCACGTTCGCGGCTTGTATTTAGTACGCCTCTAACCACGGTGCTATGTGGAGCGTAGTCAATGAAACCGGAATTTGGTCAATAAATACGCAAATTTTTATAACGTAATTTTCTTGTTTTTTTGTCACTGATAAATTAGAACGTTTTATTTTCAACTGCTCAGATTTATCACTAACAACGTGTTACAATGAAAATAAGGAGAAACAAAATAAAAACAAGTTCTCAAAATAAAATAATACATTTTAAAAACCGAAAAGATTCAGTCAAAAAAAATTTAGAGCAAATGTTCGAAAAGTCCTCCTTGCTCGGCTAGACAATATCCGAACCTATTATAAAAACCCCTTCTAACGTTTCCAAGCATGTTAGTAGTAGTAGATCCAAATATCTAGGACCATTCAAATTGCCGTAAATAAAAAATAGCCCAATTACATGTTCCCCTACCCCCCAAACATTAAAAAAAAAATACAAATGCAAATTTTTCCTCGACTAATATCGAACACAAAAGTGCTTTCATCTGTGAAAAGAATAGATCTCAGAAAGTTTTCAGCCCTTTCCATCATTGTTTCGCAAAATTCCATACGACGAGTTGTCCTCGGGAAAAATTTGATGCGTTTTTGACGCTTTGTAAGAATGATAACCATTCTTTTTGAGAACACGTAAGACAGTGGCTGAAGACGTATCAACTGCTTCGGCAGTTTGGTGGCTAGTTAACTTTCGATTTTCCTCCACTGCAGCGCAAATCATCACACCTCGTACTTCTTGCTCGTCATTCAAAACAGTGGGTTTTTTATGGTTTCTTGGTGCTACACAACCAAACTTCAAAATTCTGCACAAACCTATGAATCGTTGATAACTAGGTTCTGGGTGATTTATAAAATTCTCCAAAAAAAGTTCTTGAATAAGTCTCAACGGTCTGCCTTGATAGTACCATTTGACTATCTGTACTTATTCGGCAACTTCGTAGACATCCATTTTTAGTTGTAAAAATGTATTATTTCACTTAAGAACTTATCAATCTGTTTCTCGAGCAAGGCAGAAATAAAACAAAATAATAAAAACAAAATAAATTTCCAAAAGATAACACTGCTGCGTGCTTCGTATCCACCTCGGTCGTACGGCACGGAGAGTAAATTGGACTTGATTCCCCCTATGTTCGCAGTAGCCTGAAGCTCATTGTTTAGCTAATCCCATAAACTCGTGCGATTTCCAACCAAAACTGATTAAAATAACTCACTTTTTAAAATCTAAAAAAAAACTGCTTGCCAGGCTTGACAGACTTTTACAAGCGGTGGCAAAAACCGGCAGGTACTAAATTAAAATTGTGTGAAATATATTTCGACATTGAAAAATGTTCCGTCTTTCTTTCATGATCATATAGGAAGAGATGGACTTGGCAAGGTAGGTGTTTACCTAACACAAGCATTACTTTCACTCTCCGCCGCAATGCGCTATGCGCTACAGAACAACATCGTTCTTAACTAAAAAGCCTGTTAACTCCTACAGCTTCAGTACCCTTTAGGCTAATGTGGCTGCCATTTTTATAACCAAATTGACAAGTAAAATATGGATTTTCGGTCAGTTTGGTGTCAATATGGCACCGATCATAGGCCAAAGGATACTAAAACGAAAATGAGTTAACTGGCTTTTTAGTTAAGAACGGTGTTGTACAGGAACGTAGTTCCTGCGCGGCCCTATCTTTCTGTTAGTCTCCGTAAGTTATTACGTTGTCTCTGGCAAATACCTTCTTTTTACTCTGCTGAAGACATTAAATCGGAAACCGTAAAAAACAGTGACAGTTGTCTTAACTGTCGTTTACTGTTAGGAGGAAAACCATTGGTGCAATGACACATATTTACGAGTGGGGACTCGAACTACACTAAATTGAGGTCGATGCACTTAAAAATGTTATTAGTTTTGACACCTGTCAAACCCTGCCAAAATAACGGATAAATAATTTATGAACATGGACGTTTGGAAAAAGCAAATATCTTTTTTTACTCTGTTGACGATATTGAATCGGAAACCGTAAAAAAAGAGTGACAGTTATCTTAACTGTCATTTACTGTTATGGGGAAAAACCACTGGTGCGATGACACAATCATGAAGGTTTGGGAAAAGCAAATATCTTTTTTTACTCTGTTGACGATATCGAATAAAAAACCGTGACAAAAAGTGACAGTTGTACTAACTGTCATTTACTCAATACGATAAGTTGAAAAAATTTTCACTTTTTTAAGTTTAAAAGAGTAAAAAGAAAGTATTAGCTTTTCCAAAAATTCGTTCATAAATGATTTATTCGCCATTTTGACATGGTTTGACATGTGTCAAAATTAATGATTTTTTTTAAGTTCATCGA
Source organism: Oxystoma pomonae (assembly GCA_963921995.1). NCBI lineage: Eukaryota > Metazoa > Arthropoda > Insecta > Coleoptera > Brentidae > Oxystoma > Oxystoma pomonae. The sequence goes on along the minus strand of OY998166.1, from coordinate 81,815,944 downwards.
CCTCAATTTAGTGTAGTTCGAGTCCCACTCGTAAATATGTGTCATCGCACCAGTGGTTTTCCCCATAACATAACATAAATGACATTTAAGACAATTGTCATTTTTTTACAGTCTTTTATTTGATATTGTCAACAGAGTACAAAAAAGGTATCTGTCCTTCCAAAAACTTTCGACAGGGTTTGATAGGTGTCAAAATAAATATCATTTTTAAATTCAGCGGTGCCGTTTTAGTGAGAACAGATGTATTTTTTGCCGATATCGGTCATCATAAGCATGATAATAATAAGCTCATCCCAAACTTTGGCAGCTATTATTGGCTCACCCTGTAGATATCGGCACCTGCGTCTATGAGACAAAATGCTCTCAGGCACTTTCCCAATAACATACTTAAACGGCGTTGAAATCCCACTGAGATCCAGTTTCCATTTAAATTGTGCGTGGTTTTTTGTGCTGTTTATGTATAGAGTGGTCCAAATTCGACGGAATTGGAGGCTTTTGGTTATTTCTAAGAGCGAAAAAATTAATATATTTGTTAGGGGCTCGATTTTTAAAAATGGTTTTTGTGCTACGGGGGCTTTTTGAAAAATATGCTTTTAAGAGTTTGACCTACCTATAGCGTTTTTATTAATGAAAACTTATTTTTGGTGCAAATTGCTTTTTGATAGATGATTCACAGTAGAATTTATTTGCCAAACTGAATTTTATTTGGAACATTTAGTTTTTGAGATAAAACATACATCGTTTTAAAGGAAATTTCACGCGGATTTCAAAAATCAAGTAAAAAGTAAGTCATTCCATAAGAAAAATACCAACTTAGTATTATTCTTCTAAAAACCAAACGATACACATCAAATAAATAAATAAATATGGTCTTTATTGAAACAAATGCCCAGTTTACAATAGTGATAGTCATTAGCAAATGAAAATATGATAGCATTTTTCGAAGGGCGAAGTATAACTTTGACATAGTAAAACTCATGCCAGCTATTCAACATTAACCCATAATCGAGTTTAATAAATAAATTTAACTTTAAATTATCTCTAAAAAAAACAATTTACACCAAAAACAAAGGAGGACGCACACGATACATGGGAAATTTCGCATCAGTGAAAGTGCTTGAAATTTTTATATGTAGTAGATATTGAAATTCCCAACAATGTTTAAAATTACACTAAATCTTGTAGGTCTTAAGGTTTTCGAGATATGATTTTTTAAAGTTGCGGTTTTATGGGCATATTTTTACTAAAAAATAAACCATACATAACTTATAAGAATACCAATACCACGCATTTTTGAGATATTGGGCAGATGAAAGATTTCAATTTGACATGATTCTCTACCCTTTTGTCAACCTCAAAACATGACAAATAACTGCTAACGTAGGGCCCAACCACCAAAATATTCTTTTTGGAAACTAAATAAATGGGATAAATAGAAGTTCAGCGTTGAGTATATATATAAGTGGTGAGGCTATACATATTGGCATATCATAAATACAACACAATACAGACATTTTGTTTGTACCTGTTTTGGGTGACTGGCATGATTTATCATGGACTTTGGTATACGAGCTGGCTCGGGATAATTAAGCGAGCCTATACAACACCGTACTCAACTAAAAAGCCAGTTAACTCATTTTCGTTTTAGTATCCTTTGGCCTATGATCGGGGCCATATTGACACCAAACTGACAGAAAATCTATGTTTTACTTGTCAATTTGGTTATAAAAATGGCAGCCGCTATAGGCTAAAGGGCACTGAGGCGATAGGAGTTAACAGGCTTTTTAGTTAAGAACGGTGTTGGCCTATAGTGAGTGCGACCATGGAGCGCTGGGAGCAAGGAACGAACGATTTAGTCAGGTTTGTTGAGGTGAATGAGTGCAGGACGATTGAGCACAAGACTATTACGTTAAAACGAAACTTTTAGTTTGGTCGAGAGGGTTAACCGATCATGGATATAGATGTAAAGCGCTTATGGAATGCCAACCGCTTATAGCCATCTGGCGCGAATAGCTCTGTGAAAAAGGAGGGGGGGCAAAAACGAAAAAACCTATTTGACAGAAAATTCTACCAGGGAAGAAACTTTTATAAATAATGTTACCTTGTTTGAAAATAGGGCCACAGGCAAGATTTTGAAAAAATAAAACTATACCTATACTTCTTTTGAATGGGAAAGAATGGCACCGTAGAAGAAAAAAGTGCGCTTTAGCGCAAGATTATCCAGGTAGGAATTATGGTAATGTAAAATCTTTAAAAAAAGCGAAAAAACACAGTAAAAAGGGTAAAATAATTTTTATAAAAAAATCATCACTTTCTTAATGTTGGCGTCTATGGATAGTTTACATAAAACCGAAATGGCTAGTGTCTTTCAGTTAATCTCTAACACATAAATCGGTCAATAGGTTTTGGAGATATATTCTTTGCTTTCGCAAAAAAGAGATGGATATTTCAAACCTTAAAAATATTTTCTTTTTTATGATCATTTATGTGTCTTATACAAAAAAAGGTAAATAAAACAAAGATTCAGTTTTCAATTTTCTAAAAATGTTTATGTATTATATAATTCCCAAATTCTCATTTCGGATAACGTACACTTAGTACCCCTACTAAAAAATGTGATGTCGTAAGCCAAATGACGATGTCAATTTATCTAAATATGGTTTATTTCGTAGTAAAAATCCACGCAAAAACCGAAACTTTAAAAAATTATATCTCGAAAACCTTAAGACCTACAAGATTTAGGGTAATTTAAACATTATCGGGAATCTCAATATCTACAACATATAAAAATTTCAAGCACTTTCACTGATGCGAAATTTCCCATGTAATGTGTGCGTCCTCCTTTTCATGAATAAAAAAGTTATACACTGAGAGAAAAGTGTGTTCGTCCGAACTTAAATATAAGTTCTCCCAGCACGAACCGTGTGGCGAATAGGGGACAACGCATAGCTGCCAGTTTTGACAACTCCATCGAAATAGCTACGAAACCCCACTTTGCGTGGGTTGTGGCAGCACACAATATGTGTTAAAGATTTATTGAATGAGTAAATTTACAGTGGGCTACCAGAACGCATTTACCCTGAAACAAGTTGTGATAAGTCACGGTAAACGTTGTCACAAACCAGCGTCTGATTTGTGGCCACTCGGGATTTAAGTTGCCACAAACCCCAACCCGATTTATGGTGACTCAATACCTAAGTTAGATAAACGGCTCGAAGGTAAGTTAATTTTTCGTTACTAAAAAACAAAAGATCAAAAGATCTTGGGTGGAAATAACGAAAATTCAAACTTGCATGAGAATCCCACAAGGAACACACAAAAGATCAAAGCGAAAAGACTCGTTGTTTATTTTTTTTTCTTCAGTCTGCATGTCTTCCATAAGCCGTACTGCGCACTGTAAATGACATTTTGAAAAATATATAATTTAAAAAAAAAACAACAGTAATCGGGGCTGAACTAATTGAAATTTAATAAAGTCAAAAATTTTAAGTGATTACCAAAATAATTACGGATTTAGATAATATTAATTATTTAGTAGGTCTACGGTGTTCTGCCATTTTTCAGTTTATATAAAAAAAAATTTATGGAGGCACCTACTAGGGTTCTCAGGACACTAAATCCGCGACACCCGATTTCCTTTTAATGCAAAAAGGGCGTTTTGGGATTACACAAATAATGTCAAAAAATTAAATGGCCAACAGAAAGAAATAGTACGAAATTTGAAAACGGAGTACTTAGCGATGGCTATTAAAAAATGAGTTTACAACTTGCGGCTAAACTGTGTTTTTTTTAGATAAACGTCACATATTAAAAAGGGTAGCATCAAGGACTTAGATAAACAACTATAAAAACCAGGGAAAAAAGTTCAACCATTGACACCTACTACACATAGACTGCGCACAGGCTCAAATCTGTTTAGAAACGTTATTTAATAAAAATTATAGCATAATTACTTTCGCCAAACTTCTTTCCTGAGGAAGATGGATCTTGACGTCATGCCACACACCCCATTTTTTGAAATTAGAATCCAGTGGGTCTATTCCTGAATCGAGAGAAAATTTGTACCCAGGGAGTCGAATTCTCTAGCTACTATGCATCTCATTGGTCCAAATCTTCGGTTAAAATCGGTTTCTCTCACTTTTGCCCGATATTGAGCGAAAGTAATTCTTTTAGTCAAGACCAATAGAATTACTTTCGATCAATATCGGGCAAAAGTGAGAGAAACCGAATTAAACCGAAGATTTGGACCAATGGGATGCATAGTAGCGATAGAATTCGACTCCCTGTGAGCAAATTTTCTCTCGATTCAAGAATAGACCCACTGGATTCGAATTTCAAAAAATGGGGTGTGTGGCATGACGTCAAGATCCATCTTCCTCAGGAAAGAAGTTTGGCGAAAGTAATTATGCTATAATTTTTATTAAATAACGTTTCTAAACAGATTTGAGCCTGTGCGCAGTCTATGTGTAGTAGGTGTCAATGGTTGAACTTTTTTCCCTGGTTTTTATAGTTGTTTATCTAAGTCCTTGATGCTACCCTTTTTAATATGTGACGTTTATCTAAAAAAAACACAGTTTAGCCGCAAGTTGTAAACTCATTTTTTAATAGCCATCGCTAAGTACTCCGTTTTCAAATTTCGTACTATTTCTTTCTGTTGGCCATTTAATTTTTTGACATTATTTGTGTACAAAAAATGAAAATATTTCATTTCTAACTTGCGGGATATTTATAGCATAAAAGGGAAATGAAATGGCACTTAACCCATGCATAATTGACTTGCTGACATTGATTAAAAATGTATGATGATGCGGCTAAATGTAAAACAAAATTATGACAATTGCTTTTTAAAATCCGCATTAAAGATTTTAATATTTTCGTAATAACAAGTTTATTACATTTCCACAGGTTTTATGACTGTCAAGAGTGTAATGCATTTTACCTACGACCAACGAAAAATACTAATTTTACGACTAACACGATTTTAATGAAAATGAAACTTTATTTTAAGAGTACTAATTGACGTGAAAATGTGAATTATTTTTCTATATTTTTAAGACAATAAATATTTATTAAATGTAAATAAATCCAATATAATTTTAATACCTAACCAAAAATAAGTCCCGTTAAATTGACATATTGCGCATTTTTAAGAAAAAAAAACCTTTTCTTAAAAAGATATATGAAAAGTCCCTTACTAACCTTATTTGTTTTGACGTTCTAGATAGAACGTCATTGAAACTTCACGTTATGACGGTTGTTTTTTTTTCTGATATTTATGATGACATTTTCATTGGTCGTAGGTAATATAGTACACTAACCCGCATGTTATGGTCATTACAAACTTCATCTTCCCGTTTAATGACCATCATAACATGCTTGTTATGTAAACTATTATTACTTATGACCTACCCATAATATTAATTTTACAAGCATCCCAACACGACTGTAATGGACCATTTAGGCTTCTAGGATAATAATACAGCTTAGACGTAAACCACAAGATGGCGTGACAAGCGATGAAAATTTATTTTATAAGAGCACTAATTGACACAAAAATGTGAAATATTTTTCTATAATTTTAAGACAATAAATCCAAATTAATCTTAGTACATAACTAAAAATAAGTCCCGTTAAGTTGACATATTACGCATTTTTAAGAAAAAAAAAACTTGTTTTTATAAAGATATATGAAAAGTCCCTTAGTAACCTTATTTGTTTTGAAGTTTTAGATAGAACGTCATTAAAACTTCAGCTTATAAAGGTTGTTTGCGTTTTATATTTTTAATAATTTTTGATATTTAGAATGACATTTTCATTGGTCGTAGGTAAAGTATAGTAAACTAACTCGCATGTTATGGTCATTACACGCTCAGATAAATTGCTGCTGCGGCTCGCGTTTCAAACTTTATCTTCGCGTTTAATGACCATCATAACATGCTTATTATGTAAACTACTATTACTGTATGAGTGACACGTTAAACTATTTATAGTGCAAGAATAGTCACTTTTTTTTGCACTAGTGTAACAAAGTACTTATAGTACTAGTGCAACAAAGTGACGACATTTTCTGTTCAATTACTCAGAGATATCAAACAATAATGAAATATTTAATATGCCACTTTTACCACCGTAAAAATATTGGGATTAGTTTAGCTAGTCCATGCTTCCTCTTTCTTCCATTTATGTGGGAACAACAGAGAAAAAGAATGGATTAGATCGTATATAAAAAATATGAATCTAATAAAAAATATTACATCTACAATTCGTATTAATATATATCCGAACTTAGTATATAAATATCTATAATAGTGTAACAAAGTATTCAAAGTACAAGTGCAATTACTCATAGATATCCACTTTGAAAAAAAAAATATGAATGTAAAAATCAGCGTGTCCCATGAGCAAAGTCATAGGCGAAAATCCACTGCGCTTGCCTGACGCAGCGCGCCCAGAGGATTTTTTGGCTTTGCTTTTTTTCAGGCTAACTTGATTGGAAGAGTTATTAACGGTACGGCTTTTTTTCGGAAAATGGAAGGGCAGGGCCGTTATATATTATCTCATAGTTATATATATCTATTTGTGTATGAGGTCTGAAATGTACTAACCACTTGCGTTAAAACGAATTTAACAGGTAATAACAAGTGTTTTTGTATGGTGGGAACGCAGGGTTCCCAATGACCTGTAAAATCCTGAAAAGTCAGGGAATTAGCCCACAAAACCTGGAATTTCTCTTTCTCAAACTATTTTTTAAACCCACTTTGTAAAAAATATTATGTGAGTTCTTCTCTGCTCACCTCGTGTATAAGCTCAACATCTGTTTCGCGCTCAATCAGGTCCAGTCCACCTAAAATCCAAGAGCAAGAGAAAAGAGAGAGGAAAGCTTTTTAAAACGTGTAGGACAAGAACCGCATCATTACCCAGGGTGACAGATTGTGTTTATTGAACATATTTGGTTTTCGTTTCGAAATAATAAATATCACCTGGTATTATTTCTCCTTGTTCGAAGCACACTTCTGTTACAACTTTCAAGTGTAGTCTAGCGCGTTTTTTCTAATCAGACAATATTTGTCATGTAATATATTTATTCCTAACGTTTAAATGATGTGGGGTGCAACTGCGATGCGAGATTTCGAGAATTTTCAATTTTTTTAAGAGCAAGAATCCAAAATGTTGAAAAACAGTTTCTAATTAAGACTGGAGAGTCCTTCCATAAGTCCACCGGAGTGGCAGTCTCTACAGGCTGTGAAAACCAATAAATATCAAGTATATTAAAACAAAATTATGATTGTTTTCCACAAACCAAAACTACACTTTTTTTTGCACTCGACGCGCGTTTCGCTAACAACGTTAGCATCATTTATCGTATAAACAATTGTTTATCGTCTCCTGATGATGCTAACGTTGTTAGCGAAACGCGCGTCGAGTGCAAAAAAAAAGTGTAGTTTTGGTTTGTGTTTTTGTTTATCGTATAAACAATTGTTTATCGTCTCCTGATGATGCTAACGTTGTTAGCGAAACGCGCGTCGAGTGCAAAAAAAAAGTGTAGTTTTGTTTTGTGGAAAACAATCATAATTTTGTTTTAGTGCAACCAAATGTTCCAAATTCCCAACATAATCAAGTATATTGTAAGCTTTCTTTAAAAAATATTGAATTGAGTGATATGGGGCGTCAGGCCATCTTCAGCCATTTGCAGAGCAGTGGTCATGTAAAGTACATGGAGACTGAAAAAAATTCAAGGAAATTGCCTTTTTTAATCAAGAAAACTGATACACTATCAGTCTTGTCCCAAAATGACAATGGACCTACATCTACACCAACTACGGGAAGTGAAGGAACCTCCACAGTAATTGCTTCCACTGCAAAAAATGGTTCTACTCCTTTTTTGTAATCTTTTCTTATTTAGCAATCAGCTATGGATGCAGAAATATTGTGGTGCAAGGAGTCTTTAAGATTAATCCAGCTGTTGCCAAGTATGTCCACATCATCTACGAAGGCCAATAGTAGGTTGGATCCTTCCTGGTTGCTGACTCAATCTTGGCTTTCCTAATTGCATATTCTAATGCTATGTCGAAGAGTTGGGGTGAAAGAGAGTCACGACCCTGATTAAGCTCATTGTTGATACCAAAGATATCAGAGTAGCTCTGTTCCACCCTTATCTTGCACCTTGTATCCTCCGTATACATTTTTACCAGGGATATCAGCTTTTGAAAGCCGATTTCCTGCATTACTTTGCTCTACATAATCTGCCAAATGTCTGTTTGAAGTGTGAACGGTGAAAATATGGTCTATATGCTTATAAGTGTTGTATCGGTATTTACCTTTTCGTTGAGTAGTTCACAAAAGTAGTTCTTCCATGAGGTTAGGATCTCTCTTTCGTTGGTTATCAGTTTTCCGTTGTTTGTTGAGAGGAAGTTTTCGGTTCTGGGTTAATATTATGTTTTGTGCTTTGTTATTCCCTGAAAGTATTCTTGTATTCTGTTGTTTTGTCTGGTTTCCTCCATTTCTCTTATATTTAGATGGTGGTCTCTTTTCCTTTATATCATCCTGCGTGCTTCAGATCTTTGTTGTTTATACTCTTCTATATTAGATGCTTGTTGTTGTGTGTTGAATCATTTTTTTCCTGGTCATAGTCAAGCACTTGACTAGCCACCCTAGTTACTGTTTCTAGGATGTTCTTCCAGAGCTCGTTTACATTTTAGTCCCATTGCGGTTCTTTTATTTCTTCAGTAATTGGTTTCTGGTATATTTCCTGTGTCTTCAGTTTTTCCGTATTTAATCTTATACTGGTTTTCTTTTTCGTGTGCATGTGCACATGTGTATACAGACCACTTCAAGCTACTGCGAACATAGGGGGAATCAAGTCCAACTTACTCTGCGTGCCGTACGACCGAGGTGGATTCGAAGCACGCTGCAGTGTTATCTTTTGGAAATTCATTTTGTTTTTATTATTTTGTTTTATTTCTGCCTTGCTCGAGAAACAGATGGGTAAGTTCTTAATTGAAATAATACATTTTTAAAACCAAAAATGGATGTCTACGAAGTTGCCGAAAAAGTGCAGATGGTCAAATGGTCAAATCGTCATAACCCAACACACGTTCGATATTGGTCGAGGGAAAATTTGCATTTGTATTTTGGCGTAAGAACACAGTATCCCCAAAAACTAAATGTTTGGGGGGGGGTATTATAGGGGAACACGTAATTGGGCCATTTTTTATTAACGGCAATTGCAATTTGAATGGTCCTAGATACTTGGATCTACTGCAGCAGCACATTATTCCAACTGCTAGGCAGTTGTTAGGTGTAAGATTTGGTGAAACATGGTTTCAACAAGATGGTTGTTCCGCTCACAATGTTGGCCTTGTTAGGGAATATCTTGATAATGTATTTCCTAATCGGGTTATAAGTACACGGGGAACTATTTTATGGCCAGCTCGATCTCCCGATCTTACTCCTAATGACTTCTATCTGTTTTTGAAGAAGCTTTTCAAATTATCACCCCTAACATGCTTGGAAACGTTAGAAGGGGTTTTTATAGTAGGCTCGGATATTGTCTAGCCGAGCAAGGAGGACTTTTCGAACATTTGCTTTAATTTTTTTTTTGACTGGGAGAATCTTTTTGGTTTTTAGAATGCATTATTTTATTTTGAGAACTTGCTTTTATTTTGTTTCTCCTTATTATTTTCATTGTAACACGTCGTCACTGATAAATCTGAGCAGTTGACAATAAAACTCTCTTATTTATCAGTGACAAAAAATAAGAAAATTACGTTATAAAAATTTGCGTATTTATTGACCAAATTCCGGTTTCATTGACTACGCTCCACACAGCACCGTGGTTAGAGGCGTACTAAATACCAAAGGAAAGTCATGCTAGTGGTGATCGCAAGCCTGAGTATTGGTTGCTTCACTGATAGGCGTGCGGTGTCTCTGCATGTACGTACACTGGCAAATTAGACTTCTTCCGCCCTATGTTCGCAGTAGCTTGAAGCGGTCTGTATATAATTATATATTAACGCTTCGTGCAATTTAATTTTATAACTTGCTAGATGAACTGAAAAAACGTTGGTAGAACTAGGCAAATTAGTCTTTTATTTTTAATACTGTTAAGTACCTAATTTGTTTTTAGGATTTAATGACTTCGGTTCCTGTGATTCTTGTCTTTAAATAAAGTTTCTAACTAAGTTTCTCGTCTTCTTTTTCTGCTTTTTACCTTTTTATCTCGGTAATATAAATACCTGCTAAATTTTGAGCTTTCAAAAATTGTCATGGTAAAAGTCTACATTTACTTACTTAATACCTTGATTTTTTTAAAAAATGGTCAAGGAAAACTAGGGGGAAAAGTTAGGGAATTTGGAAGTCAGAATTTGGTGGGAACCCTGGAACGTTGTAAAATGCACCTTAGCTATTTAAAAGACTCCATTTTAAATTCTGGTGGTGAAACTCACCCCTCGAAAGGGGTGTGTCTTACGAAAATTACAATATTTCTAAAAAGTGTCCCTCAAGAAAAACAAATCGACTTGTTCCAGGTTTCCGTTGGACCACCCTGAAATTTTAGGTTGGAAGTTTAATATACAGAAATTTACAGGGATGCGTGTCTGGGAAATTGGTCTTCGAGAAGCGATTTTTTGATAGTGGGATCATTCGAAACAAATCTATGTCGTTCCCTCCTCAAGAATTAGGGCCCTGTTCAAATTGGGAGACTGAGAAGGTTATAGGTAATTATTATAAAATTATAAAAAGCTTCCTATGAACTCTAGTTGGTTTTAATGCTGCAAGTGCGGTATATTTTATTTGCGTATGTTTGTTGTAAATAGAAAATAAAAGTGATTAATTACTGTAAAACCCAATGAATTTTTTTGACGCAAGTTTTTATTATAATTAATAAATTAGGTACCAAAGTCTAAATTTTAAATTATGAATTAAAAGGGTAAAATATGATGAGAGATACTAAAAATCAAATATACACTCTTCTCAAGAAAGAACTTGGAATGAGAAAAGCAGTTAAATTACTAAAAACCAACCTCAAAACTTAACAATATTTATATATATTTTTTTACCGTTCAGAAACAAACAATTCTTTTATTACAAGCTTTTATTTAACTTCACATGTATGTTAGTTAGTTAATTATTATGTTTGGAACAAATTTTGTCAACCAACTTCTACATATTCGATCCACTTCAAATTTGGTATGGGTTTATAGTTCCGGTGACAATACAATATTATAAAAAAGTACCGTTGGTGGGGGTCGATGAGGGGAGTAAGAGGGGAATGTTAATAAAGTAATAAATTTGAAAATTTATAAATTTTCTACCGAAGCTGCTATGAGTATGCAGCTTTTTAGAGGTTCTTATATAAAGGGGTGATATTTTAAAGCAACTCCCCCCCCTATCCTCTTCAAAGGGGGGTGGAGGGGGTAAAATTCGCGCGTATGTAGGGATTTTTGCGGTCGAGGAACACGAATTTTTAATCAGAATTTAAAATTATGACGTTGACAGCTCCTTACTCTTCGGGAGAGGGCATTTTAAGAAGTTTTAGTTCAAAATTGATGTCCGGGTGTTATTGGGAAAGAGGATTAAAAATTTGTGATAAGATTAGAAAAATCATGAATTTAACAAGTCTTACCTTTTTGAAGATGGGAGTAGCGGGACATCTAACTTGGTCCGATGTGGTGTAAAATTGGTTTATTGTGGTTTCTAGGGTCAGGTATCACAAATTTTAAAAGTTTGGTTAATTGCTCAAGTACTTCGTTTTTATATTCGGTGTACATCATGTACAAGAACCTACCAGCGCAACTTGCGATTTTTTTATTAGAACTTATATAACTAATTAGACCTAATTTAGTACTAATTTTGTTCCGCAAAAAAAAAATTAGAGCTTGAATTTTTTAAAAGCGCATGCGCTGCCATGAGAAGCCAGCGATTACAGCCCAATTGAGAGAATTAAGAAAAAAGATACCTACATAATTAGAGCTAATTTAGTGCTCTATAGTTTCATATAATTTTTTTTTTAATATATAATACGAAAATTATACTACAAGTATTATCTGATGTCATCTTCTTATAAAAAAAATAAATCGTTTTTATTTTAAAGTGAATCAAAAATATTACTATTAAAACCGGGCAAATTACCAAATTTATATTCCATAAAAAATGTAGAGCTCGTTTTTTTTAAATAAAGAGCGCGTGCGCTGCTATCTTCTGCGGAAGCTAGCAGTGCAAGTGATTTTAAGCAAACGAAACGTAATTTAACCTATTTAGTGCTACAGAGTTATATCATTTTTACCAAAAAAAAACTACTCCTCGGGAATCTCCTATAGGCATTAGATTTTAAGTCTATCTCATTTATTTGCCTTAGGAGCGTGATTATACTGCAAGTATTGCAGGTTCCCATGGGGTGTGCAAAATTAGATCTTTATTCGAATGGACCAAAATTTTAAAAAAATATAATCTGGGGGGAGCCAGCCTCGTTACTCGAGCAAAATTTCAAAATAGGTGTGCAAAATTTGAAAATAGGTGTGCCAAATTGGATCTTTTGAATGATACCAAAATTTTCAAAAAACTTTATATGCGGAAGGCTACCATCAAGTTACCCCCCCCCCCCCCATAGAAAAATGACCACAGTTACTCGTGGGAAGGTGTGCCAAATTTAGTTTATGATGTGCAAAATTATGACCTAAAAATTTTTCGGAAACCTTATCTGGAGGGGGGGGGGCAAAGTTTACCGTGGTTTTTTCTTTCCACTTACGAAAATTTTTCTTAAATAAATCTTATATCTAGGATTCTCTAGTAAACAACACTAGACAAAAATTGCAAAATGTACCACTAGAGAACCATAGATTCAAGCCTTATCTTTAAAATGAGACTAAAATGTTTGAAAATTTTCTGTATTTGGATAGAAAAATGTGGGCCATGAGTTAGACAAGGAAAGTTGCTGGCCAGTCTTTGATATACCTACCAAATAAGGAATAAAATGAGGGCAAAAGTGGAAAAAAACTTTTTTTAAGACTGCCTCAGAGGATGAGGGCATTGAATAAAGCGTTGTATGATTTTTCCTTTAATCTCGGATATGTTGATTTTGACGTTTTGTCGGTATTCTGTAAACAATACATAAAAGCTCTTTACACACTCGCTTTGTTGATTAAGACTCATTTTTTCGTTTACAGAACTTTGAAGCAACAAACAAATACTTAGGCCGATATTACACTATAAAATTTATTTGACAAAGATCTTTTATAAAAGATATTTTATGAACCATTTTACAGTGTAATATTACCATATTTTATAAAATATTTCTTTTATTTTATAAAATATGTCATATTACACTTCATCAAACATCTTTTACAAAAGATCTTTAGCAAATAAATTTTAAATCGTATAACTATATCTATTTATATCTATATCTATCTACGTTATATGTTTTAAATAATATTGTATTACTTTTTAAAGCGTTCTCAATAATCATTCAAAACCCATAATTAAACCACTTTTTAGATTTCATTTATTCTAAATGGGCTTTTTCCTAGAAAAAAAAGTGCAAAAATTATAAATATGATAAGAATTGAAATGTTATTTTTCTTAGGTTTCAAAGACCCTAAGTTTAAAGCAAAAAAAGATTTAGGTAATGAAAGATAGTTGTTTTAAAAAACTTTTTAGTAAAATTAGAGCGTAAGTAGTACAGAAGGTCCAAGCAAAAAAAAAAAACATACAATATATAACATAGGGGTCAAGGCTCTTTTTTTTTTCTTTGGTCACTCTTGTTTAAAAATCACAAGAAAAAACGAAATACTTGTATATTACAATAGGAAATTAAGTCGAAAAACAATTTTTTAAAAATTGTCTAAATTTTAAAGGTAAATCTTGTTTTTTATTACAAATTTTAAACAATTTTAATCTAACCGGACTCTTTTAATTTTTGTTTCTATTGTTTAAAAGATATTCCTAGTTATGAACATATGCTGGTATTTTTTAAATTTTTAAGTTTTTTTTCTAAAAATTAAATTAATAAAAATTGTTTTGACAGCCTATATCTCATTGGGCTGTCGGTTTTTTTAAAAGGTACGAGTGCAAACATTAAAATGTTGGCACTCATACCGCTTACTCTATATAATAGAAGAAAAAAAGGGTTTTTGCACTTTAGGGACTAAAAACGCATTTCTTCGTCCCTCAAATTACGGACTTTTGTACTTTTCGGACTAAGGACTAAGAAAATTGCAGTTTTTTTAAAAGCAAAAAAAATCCGAAAATATAAATCACGTGGCTAAAGTGTCTTTTTATCCCTCAACGAATTGTAGTGATGGCAGTTAGACAATCCCAAACTTCTCGGCTTGGGATAAAAAGCACCACTTTAGTCTTTATCATACTAACATGGCGTTTCTTTTTTTTAGATACACACTATTCATCGGTTTATATCCCATAGGAATCACAGGCGAATTGCTATGTATTTATGCTGCATCAAAAGAAGTGGGGGAAGGACAGCTTTACTCATTAGAAATGCCAAATAACTACAACTTTATCTTTAATTATCAACATTTGTTGTGGTTTTTGATACTTTTATACGGACCTCGTAAGTATTTTTATTGATCACAATTCTCCTTTACCGACAGCAAACTGGAAAAGTTACTTTTCCGTGTATCAAAAAAGACAAATTTAAACTTTGCAAAGTTAAAAAGAAAATTTTAAAATCCGTTGATTATAAAAATCATACAGGACAAGCAAAAAGGATTGCAACAAGGCTCTAAGGATTGGTTTATCAATTTTAACTCTGGGTTAAGTTAATATTGGTTTAAAGATGGCATACAAAAAACAAACTCTTTTTTTTTGTATATTATGCATTTTAAAAACACCTCATTAAGAGTAGAGATTTTTCTTTTCTCAGTGAGCTTATTCGGTAAAAAATCAAGTACTCCGGGCCGTGTCTTAGTTTTTAAAAAAACGTGCCTTCCATAAATTCAGCCAATTCTGATATTTATTTGACCCCCAAAAATTATGGATATCACATGACCCGTTTTGAACGTCACTTCGAAATTTCCTGAGCTAAGGTCACTGACAGAAAAAAAGGATCTCTAATCTTAATTGGAATATTTATTTGATTGATAAATAAATTAAAAAACTTAAAAAATTAAATAAAAAAGAATGCTATTTTTGGGATAACTCGAGCATTATTCACCGACTTTAACCTTTTTTTAATCTTTTACTCAAGGTTGATTTACAATTAGCCTAGCCTTTTTTCACTTGGCTAAAAACGATGGGTTTGTCTATAACCTGCATTACACATTTCAGAGGGGAATTAGCCAGTTTCAGTGACGCCAAGTATGGCCAATTTGTCTTAAATAGACGACACGTGTTACATTATTACGGCTCAAGCAGAAGAAAGCCTGTCAATGGCGCCCTCTGTGCGAACCATCGAAACCAAGAAAATACCTACTGTAGTCATCGATGCTACCCACCTACGATTGAAATTCTCTGTCATTGTGGTACACCTAGCTGATGAGTCCTCCTCCCTCTGTGACTGTGTGAGCAATCGAAAATCAGGAAGTTCATTTTGCACTGAAGTACAAAAAACTCTTGTTTTTGCGTTAGATTTACAGTGCCACCCACATCCATCTTCCGTTTGTAATTTACTTTCTGCTGTAAATCACGTCAGAAAAAGTGCGTTCACCTTTGTTTCGCTTTTGGGAGGTGTATAGTTTACATGATGCTGAGCACAGATTCCAAAATTATTTTAGGCAAACTAAAATAAGATGAAAGTTGACAGTTTATGCTTATTTTTAATAAGGGTAAAGATAAGAAGAGATTTTGAGCTCGCCGTTACAAATGACGGGCTGTCATCTGTGACATTCATTTACCTGATGAAAGTCAAAAATTTGGTTGACACATTCAGCTACTTTCTAAACTAATAGAAATAAACACGAAAACTGTTATGCCTATAGCCCAGTTTTCAGAGCTTCGAAGTACCGCCAGCGACATTTCGTTAACCAATAGCAATTAAGCAACTACTCCCCACTCTTCTGTCGCCGGCAACAGAGTTAAATTTATTTTAACTTTTTCTGCTGTAGTGGCGACAGTGGAACGGTCTTATTTTATTTACCTCCCATTTTTTGCTTAGTGTGCAGTCTTGAGCTTATAATAATATGGCGCAATCGCACAAATAATCAGTAGCTGGCCCCTATAAGGTGGCAGAATATTTTATTATCGACTGTCCTTTAGTTTTCTATTTTTTTTTAGTGTTTCCCCAACTTTACCTCTACATGTTTTCGCAAAGGGCGAAATTCCTGGGACTGAATGATAGCAAGAACAAAGTTAAATCAAGTTAAACTTTTCTTTATCTGACTGACAATATAGAACATAGGTGTTGTATGCAAATATATTAGGTATTATCTTCATATATACAATATATCCCATTTTAGAGTTATCACCGGGTTTTCTTGAGTAGTACAAAAATAGTTTACATGTTTTACATAAAGTAAAAGTCAAATACACGAGCAAATACACTAATATTCAAAAATTCAAACTTTCATCGCATGATTTTTTAAAAATATATTTTATATTTTCTAACAATGAAAAAAAGCTTGACTATTTTGAAATAGTTTACCTACTAAAGAGGTACTTTTAATCCAGCGGCAAAAAGTTAATAAAATGCCAAATAATAAGCTTACCAAACTGCAACTTTAACCAAGCAGTGTTTTCATTTATATAAAAAATAATAATTATTTAATTACCAATTGAAAGAAAAAATGCATGCAATGTAATTCAAAGACAAAGAAAAAGTATCAAACATAAATCAACTTTTGTAGTATGCAGGAATTTTAGTTTCCAATCTGTTAATGTCTTTATTAGTTCAGCTTTCGGAGTGCTAACCACCAGTTTCGAAACGGTTAAAAATTAAGTTGGATACAAAGGTGTTCGATAAAGTACTCGATCTCTATTTCTAGAAGGGAAAATGAAAACCTTAAAAAGTCAAATAATAGGCTAACTCAAAATAACTTTGAAAAACAAAGAAGAAAATTCAACATCGCAGTTGGCTTTGAAACTGTTTGAACCACCAGGCCATAAACCAAAATTCTACTGCGCATGCACTAACAAATCCATGCCTGGTGTCGTAGTGACCTTACGATAATTTAATGGCAAGGTATTAATTTGGGTGACAATGACAACGACATCATTATTTATTATATTATGGATAAAAACGCCTCCAGCCGCAAGTTTAACCTTACTCGAGGGTTTCAATACACAAGGTAAACCCGTTACACGAGGACATGGCCCCAAGTGCTGAACCCACTTCCTGAGAAAACTGGGCATTATCGAAAAGTTTACATTTTTGACGTGGTATCGTTTTGCCATTTTGTTTATTATGTTATTGTGGAGTTTTTGTGTTTTAAAATTTTGTGCCGGTATTTTCTGTGATTGCGTGCGTTATTATTACGCGGGAAACACTAGACAACACTTTTTCAATTTTTTTTACGGTAGTGTTCACTCTTTTAATAGATTTTCCAAAAATAAACAAAAATATTAAACATAAATCTACATTTTTGATGTCAGATGGTTGTCAGTTGCTTTCACTTCTGACACAATCGACGCGCCTGCCCATTACAATCTTCGTCTATGGGGTTTTTCCAGGCCAACTTGATTGGGAGAGTTATTATCGGTACGCATTTTTCTCGGGAAAATCAAGGGGAGAGCCATTATATTATCTCATAGTTATATGGGCTAACTAAAGCAAGGAAGAAGAAAATTGGGAGTGCACTCAAACAGTGTTTTTATTTATGGTATCTAAAAAAAAATATTAATTATTAAATTTATTGTTTCGTGCGCGTGTGTAAAATTGTAGCTACCCCCTCCCCCACTTCTACGCCCGCACCCCAACCTCCCCCAAACTCTTCCATCTAAAAATTGGTTTTGGTATCTATATCGATTTGTAAGGAGCCCTCCGTAATGTAATGGTTAGCGATAATGACTCTCACACAGGCGGCTCGGGTTCGACTCCTGGCCAAAGCACTTTTGGTGATTGGGTGTTTGTAAAATTTACCATTTTTAATTAACATCGCTATAGTACGATTTAGTAACCACTGGCTATAGTTTGTGAGTACACTGGGCATTTTGTACGTTGGGTACGTCGCTAATATCGAAAAAACCGTGCATTTTTTAATTGAGAAATACCGCTCTCAGTTAGAAAGTTGATGCCAAAAGACAACTTTTTATATCCAGAGCCACTTCTGAATCCTTGTAGAACACCAAAATGGCGGTCATTAAAGATGGCTGCTAGTAGTACGATTTTAATGATTTCTTTTTGTTCGAAAGATTTTTATGAAAATAATATATTTTTATCTTTACAGGGTGATCGCATGAAGATGACCACCGATAAATATCTGATGTCTCAAAAAATCGGAATAAATTTAAACAGCTGCAGCTTTCTCATTTAAGACCGATTTTATTGACTGAAACTGGAAACAATATTTATATTGTAAAAAACACCAACCACCACTGCACATTTTTATTAAAAAGGCGACAAAAAGCTACATTACCATAATTTTTGTGTTTGACAACTATTGTTTTGGAAGCTTCTGTAAGACTTTTGTTTTTAGCCATCCATACTAATATGGAGGCTATTGGGATCGTAAAAAAAAGGTTTTTTATTTCCACTAAAAATAAGTTATTTGGATCAAAGAAGACCTAAATACATGTTGTGTGTCTGTCTGTAACGATAACACGATTGCTCAAAAACCACTTAACCGATTTTTATCAAATTCAGCACAAAAATTATTTTTCACCAGCTGCAGAGCTGATTAGTTTTTGATGGGGGTGGGGAGTTGGCAAGAGGGTGGGAGGGGGATTAAACTTTTAAAAAAATTGTAACGCACGAACCCTAGCAGCTAGCGATACACGGTTTTCACATTAAGATAGATAATAAATTAAAAAAAATTAACTTTTTGAAAAAAAATTTCAAAAAATTAAAAAATTTTGTTTTAATTTTTTTAAAACATTTGATGAATGGCTATACGTGCCTGCTGGCGTCACTTTTCTCTATGCAAACTGAGCAAAACCATGCATACATGACAAAGGTTTGTACCTAGGAAACGACAGTAGCAGGAAGCGGTGAGCGCTACGCTTCATTTCACTAAAGCCCAGCCAGCAATGTTGACTTGACTTCTGCCTTTCTTTTCAGCTGACAAATCATTCACATGCCAAACTAAATGAGCAGTGACAAGCAATGACCTTTTTAGAAGATCTTTCAAACAAAAAAAAATCATTGAAATCGGATCACTACAAGCAAAGATAGAAAATTTCCTTACGATTCTAATGGCAGCCATCTTTAATGTCCGCCATTTTGGTGTTCTACATCAACTACTACCCCAGAAAGTGGCATACCTCAATCAAAAAATGCACGATTCTTTGATGTACCCAACGTACTAATTGATCCTTGTTGAATTTATTGTATGTATAAATTTAAGGGGTTACTTGCCTCCCGATAGGGGATGAATGCATTGCTCCGGATACTGCATGATCCTGAAAGTGTTTTGCAATTTTAATTACTACTCTAAAAAACTCGAGTGATATCTTTTAAATTAAATACCCTGTATAACCTAAAAGAATCTCGGTTGGAAAGGTTTGTGTTATGTAGAAATAGCTTGATTTTAAGTTTTATTTTTTAATAGTTATTTCTGTTTTTCTACAAACTATCAAATCCTATGGATTTTTGTAGGATTTATTTAAGGTTACATACAAGGTGTAAAAGATATGAGTGTAAATATTGTAATGGGTGACAGGGGAGGCCAAAACACGAAAAAAAAGGCATGCAACCTCGGGGTCAACAGTATTTTATGTTCGAGATATAGGATGTCAAAGTTCGCGAAGATTTTTTAAACAATATATTTCTGGATCGTAATAGTTTAAAAAACATTATGTGCTAAAATTTTTATACATTAAAATATTTTCACTCATGCATTTTACACGGTATATCGTAATCTTCATTAATAAATTTTATGAACAATTTTAATTAATACTTTTTATTACCAACACTTAACAGCTATTAAATGGAATTTGTTAAAAAAAAGCTCCTATTTTTTACCGAACAAATAAATAATTTTTTCTACTCGCGTGCGCAAAGTGACTACATTGTGCACTCATTTGCGAGTGCAAAGTTAAACTTTTTCATGGAAACTCGATTTTTGTGTTTTCTAGACAAACACAACGTTCCAAAATAAAGGTTTTACATGTTTTTTGTTGTGTTTTTAAAAACTTAAGCTGAATTTGGCCTAACTAAAATATTGCTTATTCGAGAATTATTTGAACGAACGAATTATTTAACTTACGGAGACTAACAGAAAGATAGGGCCACGCAGAAACTAAGTTCCTGTAGAGCATAGCGCATTGAGGCGGAGAGTGAAAGTAATGCTTGTATTAAGTAAACACCTAACTTGCCTCGGCCATCACTTTCTATATGAACATAAAAGAAAGACAGAACATTTTTCAATGTCGAAATATATTTCACACAATTTTAAATTTGTACCTGCCGGTTTTGTCCACCGCTTGTCAAATTCTGTCAAGCCTGGCAAGCGGTTTCTTTAATTTTCAAAAAAATTTTGATTTATTTTAATCAGTTTTGGTTGGAAATCGCGCGAGTTTATGGGATTAGCTATACAATGAGCTTCAGGCTACTGCGAACATAGGGGGAATCAAGTCCAATTTACTCTCCGTGCCGTATGACCGAGGTGGATTCGAAGCACGCAGCAGTGTTATCTTTTAGAAATTTATTTTGTTTTTATTATTTTGTTTTATTTCTGCCTTGCTCGAGAAACAGATTGATAAGTTCTTAAGTGAAATAATACATTTTTAAAACTAAAAATGGATGTCTACGAAGTTGCCGAATAAGTACAGATAGTCAAATGGTACTATCAAGGCAGACCGTTGAGACTTATTCAAGAATTTTTTCTGGAGAATTTTATAAATCGCCCAGAACCTAGTTATCAACGATTCATAGGTTTGTGCAGAATTTTGAAAAGTTTGGTTGTGTAGCGCCAAGAAACCATAAAAAACCCACTGTTTTGAATGACGAGCAGGAAGTACGAGGTGTGATGATTTGAGCTGCAGTGGAGGAAAATCGAAAGTTAACTAGCCACCAAACTGCCGAAGCAGTTGATACGTCTTCAGCCACTGTCTTACGTGTTCTCAAAAAGAATGGTTATCATTCTTACAAAGCGTCAAAAACGCATCAAATTTTTCCCGGGGACAACTATCGTCGTATGGAATTTTGCGAAACAATGATGGAAAGGGCTAATCGTGCTGAAAACTTTCTGAGATCTATTCTTTTCACAGTATTGAATCGTCATAACCCAACACATGTTCGATATTAGTCGAAGGAAAATTTGCATTTGTACTACTAACATGCTTGGAAACGTTAGGAGGGGTTTTTATATAATAGGTTCGGATATTGTCTAGCCGAGCAAGGAGGACTTTTCGAACATTTGCTCTAAATTTTTTTTGACTGAATCTTTTCGGTTTTTAAAATGTATTATTTTATTTTGAGAACTTGTTTTTATTTTGTTTCTTTTTATTATTTTCATTGTAACACGTTGTTAGTGATAAATCTGAGCAGTTGAAAATAAAACGTTCTAATTTATCAGTGACAAAAAACAAGAAAATTACATTATACAAATTTGCGTATTTATTGACCAAATTCCGGTTTCATTGACTACGCTCCACATGGCACCGTGGTTAGAGCCGTACTAAATACAAGCCGCGAACGGCGGCAAACGGCGATCGGAAGCCTGAGTGTTGGTTGCTCCACTGATAGGTCTGCGGTGTCCCTGCATGTACGTACACTGGCAAATTGAACTTCTTCCGGCCTATGTTCGCAGTAGCATGAAGCGGTCTGTATAGTGAATTAATAACCTACTGTAAAGTCTAAAATGCTATTCAAATCAGGCTGGATCACTACCATTAAAGCTAGAGAGAGACTATTTGAAGAGTGCCGAAAATTGGTGTTCAGATTTTTGCGAACCAAATCCCTTAGGAAAATATTGTGATGATTTATACAGGGTTAAGCAAGATAATAGGTTAAAATAAAACTAAAAAAAGAGATAGGTTAAAACATTTATAAAATCTGTAAGACTTTTATACTGGGATTTTTTCACAATTAATAAAAGAAAATTTTGTTAGCTTTAATATTTGATAATATTCCTCAACATAGTTATAGCCCCCTCCTCCTATTTTAGATTTTTGAAGAGTACAAAAAACTTTTTGTAAGCTAAAGAAACTTTTTTAGCTGCATGAAACAGTACCAAGTTGGTTAAGGCTTGTATACAGCTAAAACCTTTCGCGAATGCGTTGCTTTTTTAACACTAAAAAGTATGGAGGGTATATATATTTTCATATCTTTTTATTATTAAATAAGTGTCTGTAAAAAATTAACCAAAATATATTTATATTTAGGAAAGTCAGCCAACCTTATGAACAAAACAGATCTCACTTTTTTTGGTCCAAATCATTGGACACAAAATTAGACTTTGGATTGCCTATAATTTTGGAATCAATTGTCCGATAAAATATACTTCATATTTTTCAAAACAATGCGGTGCCTATCTTTAATGTTGTGTGTTTTTGGTCTATAAAATAAAAACATGCAATGATCTAATAGCATTGTGCTTCTCCTACACGGCAATCGAGGTTGTGGCGTGTGAAGAAGAGAGCGCGAAGTAAAGGGACGGTACATAAGAGAAAAGGACAGAAGCTCGAGATTTCAGAAGAAAGGGTGGTCTGGGTTTTGCGATTTGAGAATATTTTTACCCACCGGCGCACAATGATAGCATAATAGGAAAAATAACTTAATTGCGCATAATATAGGACAAATCGCATAATAAGGGCATATACCCATAGCCAAATATTAGTCTGTGAATGCACCCAGCGCGCAGCGGAAGTCAGTCCAGCTGAACGAACTATCACGCGCCCGGCAACACCGACAAACTGGGTGACAGCCAGAAATTTTTGTTAGAAAGTGTATCGTGAGCGTGTTTGGTTTTATTTTGTTTACTCCAAGACGTGTTTTCTTGAAAATCGTACAATCCGGTCTTTCTCTCGTGCGATGGGATCTATTACATGTAAAATCGGATCGTCGCTCAAGAATATAACGTTTGCGTCCCATGTGACATTCGCCATAGATCTGTACTGGACACGGAAAACAGTTTAAAAAAAAATAATTTTAAAAATATTAAAATTTTAATTTTTTGTTCTAGTGTGTCTTAGAACGTCAATCAACGGGAAATTATCAAAATCATCTACAGGGTGAAGAGTTTAACTGGAGCAATTTCGCTACAGCTTCGGGGCGAAGAAAGCGAATAAAATGCCAAAACACATTGATTGAGATTTTTTGTGGGCTTTCCAGTTCACCCCTTTTAGAGGGTGAAACCCAACCCCACTTAATTTTTTTAAATGAGGTGAAAGTACTTGTGACACCTTGCTGGAAAGCTCTTTTTAAAAGAAAATTGACTGTGGATGGTTGATAAGTAATTTTTAATTTAGAAAAAAACCTTTTTCAACAAAAAAATTAAACAAAAAATAGTTAAACATAAATTGTATCCAAACATTGCAATCAGTGCATATTTTGAAAACTTATGTAATGATCTTAGATTTCTTTCTTCTTAATCTAAGGTAATGTTCAATCATCTAAATAGACAAAAAACTTAAATACGCCGGCATTTGTCGTTTTCGAATTACAGGTTAGAGCTTTTGACATTGTAAACACAAAAATAAGGAGACTGGCCACACTTTACTATAAGACTAATATACTAATGAATAAAACAATTTTTTTAAATTATTCAACATTTTATTATAAAAAGTTATATTTCAAGCTCATTATTGACGAAACAAGACAACAATTGTGTGAATAAGAAAAAGTATTAAGAAGAAGGAACTGTTTGGCGAAAGGAAAGCAATAACTTTATCATAGTCAGCGCACCTCTGCAGGATCGGTAAATTTGAGTAATCCAAGTCTTTGCAGACAACAAAAAATGTTTAAAATTAAAAAGAAATTATTAAAAAAATACTACGTAAATTAAAAAAAAAACAAGAAAAAGTTTCTTTAGTAGCGTATCATTGCACCGTCAGCATCGATAATGTTTGTCAGTCTTCGTGGCATGAAATCTGCTAAATTTTGAAATAAATATGTATTTGAAGCAATGACTTCGTCGTACCCTCTGACTATGAGCTCCATTCAGTGGTTGGAATTTGTGGGAAAAATATTCATTCGTGTTAACTTTTTTCTATAAGGCCCCACACATTTTCCATGGGATTGGCGTCACGAGTTTTTGCCGGTCATAGCAAAACCTCGATGTTGTTTTGCTGGAACCACTGTTAGAAAATGCGTACGGTATGGATAGGACAGTTATCCTGTTGATAGGCAAAACGTTCTGAATGAAGAATGGTTGCTTCTGGAACATTTCTCATCATATCAACATAAACCTTAGCCGTAAATCTTCCACGTCCTCTCGCGGATATCCAACTCCACACATTCACGGAAAATCTTCCAGCCCGGTCTTCGTTCCCAGCAATATATTTTTCGAGCGCATTGTGTGACTAAAAGATTTTTTCACCCATGAAGACCACCTGTTGCCAAAATTCTTCTTCTTGTAGTGAATAGTGCAAAAATTAACCTGGCTTGCTTCTTTTCCTCACTAAGTAAGATTTTCTTGGCAGCAACGCAACATCTAAGCCTAGAACGGCTTATCCGTCTGCGCGTCGTTCTTATGGATCCAGGAAAATGTGCTTCAATTTTCGCCTCTGGAGCCATCTTCAAGAAAATCGATCAGTTGCTGACATCGTTGCTAATCCTGCTGAGGCGTAATGCCTTGGGTGAAGCCAGTGCCTCGCCTTCGTCGAACAGTTCCTTTTTCTTGATACTTTCTTCTTATTCCTACAATTGTAGCGTTGTTTCGTCCTTAATGGGCAGCTACTCTTCGAACCGACCATCCACCGTCGAATTTGGCCAAAATTTGAGGTTTGTCGAATTCGTAATTGGGGTATTTTTAAATCAAAGATGGTCAACCATAATGGTCAAGCCATGATGCTAATTTAAGGCTTAAAATATTTTAGTATAATTTAAGGGGTAACGTTTTTGATTAAGCAATTTTCACAATGTTTTTCACATTTTTATGTCATGATTTTGTTTACATTTTAAAGCTTTCTTTCGATTTCTAGAATAAAACTCTCACATTTTTCAAGTTTTCATTGTTTTTTTAGCGTTCAAAAAAAGTACTGCCAAAAAACATTTTCTCTGTTAAAATGAAAAATATTTAGAGAGAGAGGGCAAAATTTTAGAGGTAGATGGAGAGATAATTTAGTGAAGTGCAAAAATTTTTAAGGCTGTTAAAGAGAGAGACAACAGGTTATAAAAAAGTATTTTAGAAAAAGATGAAAATAATTTAAGGCAATTGATTATTAAAAATTTGTTACGTCATCTGTCTGTCATCTTGAATACTGTCGTCCATATAATTTTTATTTTGCCATTTTATTACAAAAAAACAGCAAAAATTGTAATTTTTCAAAGCATAAAGTGTCTGAGACATAAGGTGGTATTAATTTCTTTCAATCAAAGTTCTTTACAGTCTTTAAATTTACCACAAAACGTGTCCTACTATAAGTGTATGTAAGCACATCTAAAAATCATTTACAGGTATTTAACTAAATTATTTTAAGGGTCATCATGGCTTTACCATTATATATAAAAATGTTTTAAATATAAGCGTATGACAACAACAAAACCTGACGGTGACATTTTTTGTCAATTTGAAATACCTAAAAGGTTACTGAGTTGCGAGGCCAATAATACACTATATAAAATCGGCGTACGCATTTTATATGACCGGAAGTGTAATAAGTGTCAAAAAGTAAGTTTGGGTTAGTTGACCAAAAAAAGACTTTTCACAATTTTATTCGATGGCCTGTCACAAAATGGCTGCGATTAGTGCGTCCCACGAAATTTGGATGCGCAGTGGTCCAATGCTCATTCTAAAATCTTCAACATCTTTGGCGCCAGGACGGTTTTCATCTTATGCGTTAACGAGTTAAAAGATTTAACAAAGATTTACTTGCCGCTTCCAATGAAGGATACATTATGATAAATCTGCCTACGGCTCCAACTAGTCTTAACGTTTGCGAACTGAACAGCAGGTCTCATTACCTGTCGACTTGTTGTGTGGTTAATGTTATTGTTTAAAAATAAAACGAAAATGTACTGTTTTATATATTACACTATTTACAAATTTATTAAATATAAACAAAAAAAAACATCATACATCTAAATGTTGGCAGACCGTAAGGTTTTTAGGATTCCATGCAAAATGTCAAGAGACTCTAAATGCAAAGGATTGTCTTTATCCCATTGCTGATACAAACTATTAATCGCGGTGCTAAACATTTTAAATTCGGACGTATTTTCTTGAAACCACACCCTCGACAAAATTTGACAGATCAATCTGATTTTTTTTACCGCGTCGGTCATCAGACAAAACTTTAAAGAACTTAACATTTTGTTTGGAATGGCAACAAACGGGTCGTTAATGACTTTATGTTTATATACTACACTATTTACAGATTTATTAAATAAAGACGACACAAAGAACAGCATACATCTAAATGTTTGCAGACCGTAAGGTTTTTATGATTCCATGCCAAATGTCAAGAGACTCTTAAATGCAAAGGATTGTCTTTATCCAATTGCTGATACAAACTATTAATCGCGGTGCTAAACATTTTA
Organism: Oxystoma pomonae; assembly: GCA_963921995.1. Lineage (NCBI taxonomy): Eukaryota > Metazoa > Arthropoda > Insecta > Coleoptera > Brentidae > Oxystoma > Oxystoma pomonae. Next base: position 81,789,198 of record OY998166.1, on the reverse strand, counting down.
ACTTCGGGCGTATTTTCTTGACACAACACCCTCGGCAAAATTTGACAGATCAATCTGATTTTTTTTACCGCGTCAGTCAACTGACAGAACTTTAAAGAACTTAACATTTTGTTTGGAATGGCAACAAACGGGTCGTTAATGACTTAATGTTTATATACTACACTATTTACAGATTTATTAAATAAAAACGACAAAAAGAACAGCTTGTTGTTGGTAGACCGTAAGGTTTTTATGATTCCATGCAAAATGTCAAGAGACTCTAAATGCAAAGGATTGTCTTTCCAATTGCTGATACAAACTATTAATCGCGGTGCTAAACATTTTAAATTCGGGCGTATTTTCTTGAAACCACATCCTCGGCAAAATTTGACAGATCAATCTGATATTTCTTACCGCGTCAGTCAACTGACAGAACTTTAAAGAACTTAACATTTTGTTTGGAATGGAACAAACGGGTCGTTAATGACTTTATGTTTATATACTACACTATTTACAGATTTATTAAATAAAAACGATAAAAAAACAGATTCCATGCAAAATGTCAAGAGACTCTAAATGCAAAGGATTGTCTTTATCCAATTGCTGATACAAACTATTAATCGCGGTGCTAAACATTTTAAATTCGGGTGTATTTTCTTGAAACCACACCCTCGGCAAAATTTGACAGATCAATCTGATTTTTTTCACCGCGTCAGTCAACTGACAGAACTTTAAAGAACTTAACATTTTGTTTGGAATGGCAACAAACGGGTCGTTAATGACTTAATGTTTATATACTACACTATTTACAGATTTATTAAATAAAAACGACAAAAAGAACAGCTTGTTGTTGGTAGACCGTAAGGTTTTTATGATTCCATGCAAAATGTCAAGAGACTCTAAATGCAAAGGATTGTCTTTCCAATTGCTGATACAAACTATTAATCGCGGTGCTAAACATTTTAAATTCGGGCGTATTTTCTTGAAACCACATCCTCGGCAAAATTTGACAGATCAATCTGATATTTCTTACCGCTTCAGTCAACTGACAGAACTTTAAAGAACTTAACATTTTGTTTGGAATGGAACAAACGGGTCGTTAATGACTTTATGTTTATATACTACACTATTTACAGATTTATTAAATAAAAACGATAAAAAAAACAGCTTACATCTAAATGTTGGCAGACCGTAAGGTTTTTATGATTCCATGCAAAATGTCAAGAGACTCTAAATGCAAAGGATTGTCTTTATCCAATTGCTGATACAAACTATTAATCGCGGTGCTAAACATTTTAAATTCGGGCGTATTTTCTTGAAACCACACCCTCGGCAAAATTTGACAGATCAATCTGATTTTTTTCACCGCGTCCGTCAACTGACAGAACTTTAACGAACTTAACAAGTATCGATTAAGTAGTGACCTTAGAGCTAACTCTTTTAATTTAGCGTCGTTAATGATTCCCTGCCAGCTGGTAATGTTTTTCAAAAGTTTTAAACCGCTGGAGAACTGCCTTTGAAAAAATTGATTTTTGCTGTCGCTTAACTTGGGCGTTACCGGTATAAAAACATCGTGCTCCAAGGCGGTTTTCATCTTGTGCGTCAACGAGTTGAAGAGATTTAACAAAGATTTACTTGCCGGTCCCAATGACGGATACTTTCTGATAAGTCTGCCTACGGCTCCAACTAGTCTCAACGTTTGTGAACTGGACAGTGGGTCCCAGCACCTGTCGACGTGTTGCGTCAACTTGGGAATGATTACTTTATCGATAATGGTTGGCAACATATTGATGTCTGGATCTCTGGCCAGGGTGGACTCCGTTTCGTTATCGTGTAGTCCATACAGTGCTAGAGTTCTGTACCATTCCATTTTTTCTAGTTCGACGGTTTCATGTAGGGGATCCCAGAAGATTAGATTTAACCTGAAATAATGGCACATATTGTACAGACAGAGTGGTCCAAATTCGAGGAGATCGTAGGGTTTTTCCAGGGGAGCTAGCGAAAAACTAATATACATGTTATGGGCTCGAACTTTAAGAAATTATTAATAGTAAAAACTGCATGTCGGTATGTCAACCCGTTTTTGAGCTACGGGGGCCGTCCGAAATACGCATTTTAGAACATTTTTACCTGTCATTACACAATTTTTTCTGGCACGTGCCCAAGCTGCAAAATTAAAAAGTGGAAATTTTCCTGCCCTAACAGCCGTCACATGCAGATGTCATAATAACAGTGTATGTTTTACAATTAATTTTATCACAAATTTTTTTTACAACACTCAAGCGTCAGCGATTAACTAACTATACAATGAGCTTCAGGCTACTGCGAACATAGGGGGAATCAAGTCCAATTTACTCTCCGTGCCGTACGACCGAGGTAGATTCGAAGCACGCTGCGGTGTTATCTTTGGAAATTTATTTTGTTTTATTTTTGCCTTGCTCGAAAAACAGATTGATAAGTTCTTAAGTGAAATAATACATTTTTAAAAGTAAAAATGGATGTCTACGAAGTTGCCGAATAAGTAGATAGTCAAATGGTACTATCAAGGCAGACCATTGAGACTTATTCAAGAACTTTTTTTGGTGTATTTTGTAAATCGCCCAGAACCTAGTTTATCAACGGTTCATAGGTTTGTGCAGAATTTTGAAAAGTTTGGTTGTGTAGCGCCATGAAACCATAAAAAACCCACTGTTTTGAATGACGAGCAGGAAGTACGAGGTGTGATGATTTGCACTGCAGTGGAAGAAAATCGAAAGTTAACTAGCCACCAAACTGCCGAAGCAGTTGAAACGTCTTCAGCCACTGTCTTACGTGTTCTCAAAAAGAACGGTTTTTATTCTTACAAAGCGTCAAAAACGCATTAAATTTTTCCCGAGGACAACTATCGTCGTATGGAATTTTGCCAAACAATGATGGAAAGGGCTAATCGTGCTGAAAACTTTCTGAGATCTATTCTCTTCACAGATGAAAGCACTTTTCCATTATTAAATCGTCATAACCCAACACACGTTCGATATTGGTCGAGGGAAAATTTGCATTTGTATTTTTTTTTTAAATGTTTGGGGGGGTATTATAGGGGAACACGTAATTGGGTCGTTTTTTATTTACGCCAATTTGAATGGTCCTAGATACTTGGATCTACTGCAGCAGCATATTATGGTTTCAACAAGATGGTTGTCCCACTCACAATGTTGGCCTTGTTAAGGAATATCTTGATCATGAATTTTCTAATCGGGTTATAAGTACACGGGGAACTATTTTATGGCCAGCTCGATCACCTGATCTTGCCTCTAATGGCTTCTATCTATGGAGTTATGTCAAAAACGAAGTTTACGGGCATGAAAGGGCTAATAATTTGGAAGAACTTCGGATTAAAATTGAAGAAACTTTTCAAACTATCACCCCTAACATGCTTGAAAACGTTAGAAGGGGTTTTATAATAGGCTCGGATATTGTCTAGACTTTTCGAACATTTGCTCTAAATTTTTTTTTGCCTGGGAGAATCTTTTTGGTTTTTAGAATGTATTATTTTATTTTGAGAACTTGCTATTATTTTGTTTCTCCTTATTATTTTCATTGTAATACGTTGTTAGTGATAAATCTGAGCAGTTGAAAATAAAACGCTCTAATTTATCAGTTACAAAAAACAAGAAAATTACGTTATAAAAATTTGCGTATCTATTGACCAAATTCCGGTTTCATTGACTACACTCCTCATAGCACCGTGGTTACAGGCGTACTAAATACAAGCCGCGAACTCACGAACGGCGATCGCAAGCCTGAGTGTTGGTTGCTCCACTGATAGGTGTGCAGTGTCCCTGCATGTACGTACATTGGCAAATTGGACTTCTTGCGGCCTATGTTCGCAGTAGCATGAAGCGGTCTGTATATGTCCGTCCCTGATCCCTCGCAGTTATTGATTTTGTGTGTGGTCAATATTTACTTCTTTTAATAATTTTCTTCCTTCTCTCTAGTAGTATAAAGTTATATATAAAGAGTGTTTATTCAAGATTCTGATTCGAACCTGTTTTACTAGAGCAAAGGGGAAGTAAAAAAATGTAATTAAAAATATTTAGTAGTAGTAGTAGAGGGGCGGCCCGTGGACCTGGCAATTAGGCCTCTTCATGAGCCCTTTCTGCCATACCCCGTTCCTTACCGACATACCCCTATGCCCCTACTTCAGCAACTCTCTCTCCGGGCCTCTCTGTCTTCTTTACGAAGTTCAGTAAGTCGGCCCATTTGAACGAGTGCAGCTCTTCTTCCTCTATCGTGGGAAATCCCCACTTCAGCAAACTTGATCTGGCATATGCATCGCACTCTGCTATTAAGTGCTGCGCCGCTTCCTCTTCGAGCACGCAAACGGGACACACGGGATCTCCTGCTACTCTCATTAGCGTCAGATGTTTGTTCAGCCGATTGTTTCCAGTAAACATCCCTGTCAGCAGTCCAATATCCCTTCGGGTTTTGTCTAAGAGCCAATTAGTTCTGGCTGCATAGCAATAGCTTGGATTGTCTGCACTCTGACTCTTGCCTCCAAAACGTGTTCAGTTCATTGTTGGCTCATTTGCTGCGCTCACTCTACCTGTTTCCTTATTATTCCCAGAAGAGGTTCCGCTCCAATGTATTGGGTTGCGGTCTTTAGTCTGGCAAGTTTTCTGGTATTCCCTCATGACCTGGGACCCACATCAGTGTTACCCTCTTGTCTTGAGCCAGTTTGCAGTGCTTCAGCGCACTCCTCCACCAGACTACTATTTTGGGTGCACTTACCCCTAAATGCACCGTAGGCACTTAATCGCAATTGGCAATCTAATCCATTCTTTTTCTCTCTTGATCCCACAAAAATAAACAAAGAGGAAGCATGAATTAGCTAAACTAATCTGAATATTTTTACAGTACATCTGGGGGTAAGAGCTTTGAAGGCAGTCTGGCTGTCGGAGCATATCTGTATGTGCCTCCTACCATTCCTGACCTCCGGTAGAGTTGCTGCCATGATAATGGCACATACCTCCGCTTGAAACACCGCAGCGTGTTCTCCAAGTGGATAACTTTTCTGAACTTCTAGGCTTTCCGCGTACACTCCTGCGACTGTTGCCTGCCTGGCTTACAGTTTAAAGCCATCTGTGTAGCAGACCGACGCCTTTCTGCTTAATTCCGTTCGGAATTCTTCCCTTTGCCACACATTCCGTTCTGGAATTGTGACTTTGTATTTTTTATCGAACCTCCATGATTTAAGCGGTGCTTTCACTGGCAGTCTTAGGAGGGGCAACTCTTTCGTCGCTAGTCCCTAGATCGCCAGATAGCCCACTCTTTCCTCCCTGCCTTTCCATAGTCGCCATCGCCTCCATGATCCTAGTTGGATGGAGGTTGTCCTCATTGCGCCGGTTATTCCTCTGCATCCTGAGCCCTTGTAGGCTCCTGAGCTTTTTGGATATGGTCAGCTTCTCTACAGCGGGCCCTCAGACCACTGATCCGTATTAGATTCTTGGTCTTATGATGGCCGTGTATATCCAGTGTAGGATCCTCGGGCTAATGCCCCAGGTTCGACCGACCACTCGGCGCAACTGCCCCAAATACTTAAGTTGTGAAACCAAAGTTAAGGTTCTGCCGTACATTATGGGAGCTCTGAATCCCTCTAGTTTTCTCTTTCTGGTGAATAGGATCCTCTCGGTCTTTTCAAGATTCACTGAAAGACCGTTCTGCCTGCACCATTCTTCTATGATTCTTACCACCCTTTGCATTCTTTCACAGACTTTGGCTGGAAAGCGGTCGTTCACTTTCGCTACGCCTTCGTCCGCATATGCTTGTGCGTCGAGTCCCTCCGTCAGGCGATTCAGTAGATCATCCATTATATTAGACATCACAGGTGGGGAGACAAGCAGCTACCCTGGGTGCAACCTCCCGTCACATCCACCTTCACCTTGGACTCTGCTAAGCTGGCATGTGTTTCCTTCTTTATTAACGCGGATTTGACCCATTCAGTTAGACTTGCTTCTGCTCCTCTTTCCTGAAGGGCAGATGTTATAATCCGCGTTCTTGCCTTGTCAAAGACTCTTTCCACATCGAAGAACATCATTAGTGCATATTCTTTGTGCTGAAGTGTCTTTTCTGCCTTTTGCACTACTGCGTGAAGGGCTGATTCTGTAGATCTGTCCTCCCTGTACGCGTGCTGGTCCTTGTGGAATGGTCTGTTGACCAGTATTCCCTCCAGGAGGTACCTTTCTACCATTTTTTTCCAGTGCATTCATCATAAATGATGTGAAACTTATCGGTCTGAAGGACTTAGCCGTGGTGTGGTCCTTTTTTCACGGTTTCGGGATAAAAACTACGTTGGCCTTCCTCCATGAGGTACGAATGTGTCCCAGGGCTACGCTGGCCCTGAACACCCTCCTCGTGTGAAAAAGTAGTAGACACTTAAAGTAAATATTTCAACGCATCGGTATCGATATACCTAACGCGTTCGAAATAAAGCCAAAATACACTACATTTTTGACATTTGAAGGATGCGATGACAGAACTGCTGATTGAAATCGTTGCGTACGTTCGTGGGTCCGTAACCTTACGTACATCCCCCCCGTACGCAACGAGTGGAGTCAGCTATTGTGTCATCACACCCGTCAAAAAAGCGGGCATCGTTCGAAACATGGCATGAGCAAGTCAAAAATCTATTGTATTTTGGCTTTCTTTTGAACGTGTTAGGTATACCGATACCGATGCGTTGAAATATTTAAGTCAATGTCAATTGTCAAAATGCATTCTAATGAACTATGCTTATGAACCCTTGGATACCTGTTTATTATGTATTAACACTAAAATTGTGCTTATCCACTAAGAATTAGAGTTACGAATTTTCAAAATGAAAAGTTGGGTAACCCGCCTGAGGTTAGACGGCGCTCTACTTGATTGCCGGGTTTATTCGAAACCTACGTTCGGGCCATCCGGCCAGAGCTTTTTTGGGTGCAGTGCTGTCAAAATAATATCGACTTTCATCAAGAATTACAATTTGTCCCTATATCACAAAAGTCCATACTGGTTTTGTGCTGCTGACAATTTAAAAAAATATAAATGGTCTGTATAGATTTAAGAAGAAGTTAAGGCAGTACTTAACAGGAAATACTCGATATGAGAATTATTTCAAATTGCAGAGATTAGCCTGCTGATGTTATTTTAATTTTACTTCAAATAATATAGTGTGACATTCCTATTATTAAATATTGACTTATATTTTATTACTTTTTAAATCAAATGACAACAAATAAAATTTGAATATGATTTACTTTCATTATGTGAACTTTATCGGCACAATATTAGATGACAACAATTTCAGAAATAGGAGCAAAAGCCGTAGGTAACCAATTTAGGGGCCATACATTAATTACGTAAGGCAGCAAGGTGGGGGAAGAGGGGTAGCTGGAAGCGTTATAAAGTGAAACAAGGGGGGAAGATGAATTCATACGAAAAATGAATGAATGAATAAAAATAGTGCCGACTTTATTGAAGTCAGGCTATGCCGACTTTATGTACAGTGCGATCCATTATAAGTGGACCCCCAGGTTTTGGCATTTTTTTTTTTATTTTAGAATTTTCAAACCAAAAATTCATGAATGGGATAGCTCAAAGTTTTTTATGACCTGAAATTTTTTTTCGTGGTGTCAACTACCACCGAGTAATCGTCATTTTTTTAAAATAGGTTGACTAGTTTCCGTCTATATTTTCTCATAGTTTGAAAATTTCTCCAATAAGATCAATAAAAATTGAGGCAGTTGAAGTTCAAGATATTCCGTCTCAAAAATTTTGAAAGAAATGAAACGATTAGGTTTTCAGTCAATATCGGTCAAAAAAAAACGTGATATTGTCTTATGCTACGTTAGAAACAATCAACGAGCGGCTCTTACGCGCAGAAGATATCGGCAGCTATATCTTGGCAGACTTGTGCCATCAAAATCGACAATAAATAGAATATTCTTAAAATTTCATCAAACAGGAAGTATCCAGCGTAAGAAAAGAGAAGTTCCAGTCAATTTTATGAGAAAAATCTACACATTCTTTTGCATTTTGAGGACCAGCCCAACTTATCGATATGACGTGTCGTAAAGATTATCATCGAAGAAGAGCTGTATTCAACATCCTATCCAAGAGTTCAGGCTTTATTGGAAAAATCAGGATACTTTCCTTATAAATCAAGAATCGTTCAAAAATTAACGCCAGCGCAAATGCGCAATAGAGTAGAATTCTGCAACTTGATGTTAGAACGACTGAGGGAAGATCCTTTATTTTTATTCAAAATTTTATGGACACATGAATCCAGTTATTCCACAGCAGGGGTTCCTCACAGGCAAAATTTTGGACATTGTCAACTGATCGCCCAAATTTTGTTAAAGAGATAGCTTATCAAGGGCGGAAGACTGTAACGGTGGGATTCTAAGTTTAAGTGAAATTTTTGGTTTTAAGCATTTTAAACCAACCCTCCTTGAGTTTTGGTCGCATTTTGAATTATAAGAAGAATTTTAATAAATTTGCTTATTGAATCATCATCTTCACACAATCTTTAGTTGGATTTAAGAAGAAAGTTTCAATTTAGAAGAAAAGCAAATTTAAAAATTGACACCCACGCGGGGTTTAAATAGTAAACACTCTGTAAAACACATTAAAATTGAGGTTATATGTCGCTCTAATTAAAACTTACCCTTGATAATTGATTTTTCCAATTAATACTTGATGTCACACAACGATATAGATGGGTGATAATAAAGTAAGGAGTAGATTAATTTTGTATTTATTTAAAAGGTGTTTTTATTTATGAAATGTATTAAAAATCTTAAATGCAAGTATTTTTTACATTTCTGTCAATGTCGAAATGTCAGTTTAAAAATATCAGCGCTGCATTCAATCAGAAACAGCGAGTTCGGATCTTTTACCTCTGCTTGCACCTTGGCTTGCACCAACCTCTACTGATGAAAGCTACAGCTTTAAAATGAGTGGGCTTTGAGTAAAGAAAGTTCTTTTGACTGATCTTTTAGATAACCTCAATGTTTTACTTTCAGTTTGTAAATAAATTAATATAGTTATTTTTGTTTTTTTTTTGTTTGGTATATTTTTCGTGCATAATCAGTGACCTTCACTTATGTTTGTTTTGCCTCGTAGTGCCCTCATAAATATATTTTTTGTGCTAAAAACGGGTTGAAAATATGTGTTTATTGATTACTAAACAACTTGGGATATTAAATAAGGTAAATTACTTCTTGTAAAAACGGTTACTTAGGAAAATTTGAAACGAACTTATTACCAATTGCCACAAAACAATCCTTTCTGAGGGCTATAAAAATAAACCAGCCCCCAAAGGTGGTCTAAAAAATCAGCAAATTTATAACCTCAAACACAGATGATGAAGCTATTATGTCCCAAATTTTTGGCGTATATATGCAATCACAGTAAACTAACCTATGCCATTTTGAAGCCTATCAAAAAAAAATTAGTTTTAGGGCATTTTGTCCTAATTTTTAGAAAAAAAGCTGTTTTTCAATGGTATTCGCAATAATAATACAAAATAATCAATAACCTTGTGTCTTTTCTGTATGGGTAAGTGTTTTTTGAAAATTGGTTTTAAAATTTAGTACCCCCACAGGTTGTGAGGAGACTATTTTAAGATCTAAATCCCACTGTAAATGTTTGGTGCAAAGTCTATCGTAACCATACCATGTAACAGGACCTCACTTCTTTCAATAAACATTAACGGGACTAACATATTTGGAGTTCCTGGAAGGCCAGCTTCAAAATCTTTTCGACTATTTGCCTGAAAACCTGAGATCATATTCCAGCAAGATGGGGCGGGACCTCATAATACAGCAACAGTTCGAGATTTTTTAAATATGTCTTTTCCTGAACGGTTGGGAAGGTTTGGGCCGATCCACTGGCCAGCGTATAGTATGGATTTAACACCACCAGATACATTTTTATGGGGCTACTTGAAAGAGAAAATTTACTGATACGACATTACCACAGTAGAAGACCTTCAAAATAGAATAAGGACGGAAATAAGAATATTGAACGAAAATCATCCAGAGTTCATTATCAACGCAATCCACAATTTAGTACGTAGATTGGAGCTGTGCATAGAGCAAAACGGACACCGTTTTCAACATTTGTTATGAATTATTGTTATTTTGTTAAAATTGTGGCGACAATTGTCGTAGTTTAAGGTTTTGTAAATAAATGTTCTTATTATTATCTTCTTTGCGATGTCTTTGCGCTTTTTGCTAAAATAAGTGGCCTTTAAAACAAATTTTGTCAAAAGAGTGACAAAATAAGTAACCTTGAAATAAATGCCGTCAAAAGATTGACGAGATTGCAGAATATCCCTGTATATTTCACCTGCGTATACCATGTGAAAAAAAATATTTTTTTCGAAATTTTTCAGACGAAATATCTTGAAAACTAATTCTTTAACTGTCCTTATTTTTACTGAGTTGATTAGAGAAATTTTCAAACTATGAGAAAATATAGACGGAAAGTAGTTAACCTATTTAAAAAAAAATTGACGACTTTGCGATTACTCGTTGGTGGTTGACACAACGAAACAAATTTTCAGGTCATAAAAAACTTTGAGCTGTCCCATTTAATGAATTTTAGGTTTGAAAACTCCAAAATTAAAAAAAGGGCCAAAACCTGGGGGTCCACTTATAATGGATCGCACTGTACCGATAAGTCCATAATAAAAGATACTAGGGACATTTTGGACCATCTAAAATAACAGCAGAAGTAACTGCTTTTTTGGTTATAGTAATTAACGATAGGGATAATAACTGTCAATTTTAAGAGTTTTTGAAATGTAAAATAAAATAACGTAAAATTTCGTTAAATGAAACATAACCTAACTTTTGTGAGGTAAGTGTGGTGTGAATTTTGTTGATTTCTTTTTTATTTACCATATATATAGATAGAAAATATTAAATATTAATTAGTAATTAGAAGAAGAAAAATACTTGTTCATACGAAAAGAAAAATACGAATAATCAACCATTTTTTAGTTTGTGATAAAGATAACCACAAAGATCGTTATTCCTATTTGGCGTAAATAAAGTCCGTCGTTATCCTTATTTGATTAGCCTCCCCTCTTTCCCCCTGCGCAGTTACACAAATAACGATAACCACAAAAAATGTTATTTTAAGTGGTCCAAAATTTCCCTAGCGGCTTTTTTTAATAGCGTTTTGAATAAACGTCGCTCTACTGGATCTGGTTCTGACAGCAATCAAAAATTTGCCCTAGTGGTCATCAACGCCATTTTATTTCCACTTCATAAGGGTGAATTCCCTGCATTAATTAGGCAGATTTTAGAATCCTACGGCAATGCTTAGGTGACGCCAGCTTTTCTATAACACTTACTAAATCTATGATTTAACGACCGGTTTTTATTATAAAATAAACGGTGACTGCACGCCAGATGTTATCAAACTCTAAAAATATCAAAGTCCAATCTCTGCGGTCTAACGTTGAGCTTTTTCACCTAGGTCACGTCTTTAGCATGTATAACGTTCAGACATGACGCTAACCTAGGTAGTATAGCGTCTGCGGCATGTTGCTAACGTGAAGATATGATGAAATACGCAGCGAGTTTTGTCGACGGGAGTCAAAAAATCAATTATACGAACAGCCGAACCAAAGAAAGCAAGATGCTGGGCACCACGTACGTGTCATGATCAACTTAAAGTGTCTAATGGCAAATTTACCAATAACCTTATAAATTTATAAGTTGTACAAACGGCGATTAAATTAGAGGCAGCAGGTGCATATACATATTAACACTATATAATGGAAAACTCACCTTACTAAAGGGCTCATAACCTTAGGCAAACATAACGTTGCATACGCTTCAGCATACGCGGTCACATCTTTACTTCTCCACTGCTCGAATCTGATCAAAATGCTGGCAGCAGAGGAGTAATCTTCAACAACGTCTTCAAAAATTTCTTGTAATTCTTGCTCGATGTGCGCTCTGTCCTTGTCGAAACTGATCGTATCTTGTTGAGAGATTTCGTCGTCGCTCGACATTCCTTCGACGTGTTTCGTTGCCGGTTGGTTGGGCATTTCCCTTACTTTTCGACGTCTCGTTCTCCTGCCTAAATGATGAGAAAAGGTCCGTTATAGTCGGCACGCGAATATAATAAATAATCTTAATCCTAAGTAGGAGCGGGCAAACAATTAGGCCGGGTCATAAAAATCTGGTGCTAAAACAGGTAAAATATTCATCACCAGGCTCGGACTTTTCGTGATGCATTCTGCAGTTATATGGATTATTACTACAACAATAACAGATATTTAAAATGCACCTCTAGCTATAGGGTACAATTTTATTGCAAACCCCTTTTAAGGCGCAATTACACAGAGGAACATGCTCAAATAAAAGCTCGTGCAAAAGATCTAAAATTTTTTGCGTGAACATTTTTGTGAGCTTTTCTTTGAACATTTTGTTCGGGTAAATTTTTGAGCAAATTATTGCTATCTATTTTGGAAACATATTTTTAAAGATGACAATAAATAATATTTCACATCAGTGATCAGTGATCTCAATTCTTTAAAAAAATGGAACACCAACTTTTATTAAAAATTTTTGTGAAAAAAAGCCGACGGCAAGCGAAACATTATTATTTGCTCTACTATCAGTTTTGTCACATGGATTAGGGTGACTTATAATATTTTTTTCTTAAGGTTTTTCCCAGATTTGTTTGCCGGGCTTTTTTTTGGGATTTTCTTTTGAGTTTTTTTTATTTTCTAGGGTTTTTTCCTAAAGTCAAAAAAAACCCAGGAAAATTTTTCTTTTCCAAAAAAAAATCGACAAAAAACTCAAAAATTGCACTTTTAAGCGGTAATCCGCGTCTCACGACTATGAGGAGTGGTGGGGAGGGGATTTTTTTTTAACATATTTTTGTGACTTTACTTTACCCTTAGCTTTGATTGTTTTTTTTAAATTCCTCACACCAGATTTAACTAGTTAGTTTAAGGCCCCAACGGTTGCTTAAAAAAGCAAAAGGTTCATGAAAATGCTGAAGATAGATATTTACTGTCAATTTAATGTAATAATCAAGGTCGATTACTGACATTGAACAAACAATATGCAAAGGAGCAACATTCCGATTCAGAAGTCCAGTCTATTACTGCTAAATTATATTTTTTTAGACAATGGTCGGGATGGTAGGATTGTAAAAGTGGGTAATAAACGGGTATTATTTAGACCGAACGTGCTTTTGTTGACTTAATTATTATTGTATTGTGTTTTAAACTAGGAAGTAAAATAAAGAGATATTCTTTTAAACGTAAATTTTTATCATTACATTTTACAGGCAACAGCAATAAATAAGTGCCATTATTATTTTTTTATTCTCGTTTTTCTACAACCTCAAAAAAGTTACAAGTATACTGGCATATCCCCTATAAAAATCAGGTCAATCGAAGTTGCTTATGAGGTAAAATGTGAATTTCGACATCAAATCGTTTTTCCGTCGCAAAGCACTTAATTAAAAATACCTAGTTTTAAAACTTCGTCTTTCTATTTTCAGTTAAGTTCAGTGAATTCCCATGAAACTATAAAATTTAAATTTGTAAGAAATTTCTATACAAACATTTCTTTAAACAAATTTTGCTTAACATTCTCTCCAAAATTTCCGAGAGTCTTTTTGTACGAGATTTTGCTCGAACTTTTCTTTGAACATTTTGCTCAAGAGGCTCGTGTAAATGTTTGTCGGCATTTCAACATCAAAGGAAAGTTTGCCTGTGTAAATGCGCCTTTAGCTGCCGGGATTATTTTCTTCATAATAGCATATTATAATTATAATGTGACAATAGGTTACATACACAATATTACAATATAAAGTGCATTCCTTGTAAAGGCGCATTTACACAGACAAACTTTCCTTTGATGTTGAAATGCCGACAAACATTTACACGAGCCTCTTGAGCAAAATGTTCAAAGAAATGTTCGAGCAAAATCTCGTACAAAAAAACACACGTAAATTTTGGAGAGAATCTTGAGCAAAATTTGTTTGAAGAATTGGGGCTATAAAAATTTCTTTACAAATTTAAAATATATATTGTTATCGGAATTCATTGAACTTAACTGAAAATAGAAAAACAAAGTTTTGAAATAAGGTACTTTTAATCAAGTGCTTTCCGACGAAAAAACGATTCGATGCCGAAATTCACATTTTACCTCATAAGCAACTTCGATTGATCTGATTTTTTGGGGTTGTAAAAAAAACGAGAATAAAAAAAATAACAATTGGCACTTATTTATTGCTGTTGCCTGTAAAATGTAATGATAAAAATTTACGTTTAAAAGAATATCCCTTTATTTTACTTCCTAGTTTAGTCTTTTACAATAATAAATAAGTCAAATTAAAAAACCTATATACATTTTATTAAATCTCAAATATATGAACAAAAGTACGTTCGGTTTAAAAAATACCCGTTTATTACCCACTTTTACAACCCTACGAACCCGACCCTTGTCTAAAAAATATAATTTAGCAGTAATTTAGTAGACTGTGTCGCCGATCTATCATCCCGAGTTTTGGATTTCGCAGGTAGTAGGCCGGCCACTCTTTTGAAACGCAATGTTGCCCTTTGCATATTGTTCGTTCAGTGTCAGTAATCGACCTTGATTATTACATTAAATTGACAATAAATATCTATATCTTCAGCATTTTGCTTTTTTAAGCAACCCTTGGGCCTTAAACTGACTAGGTAAATCTGGTGTGAGGAATTAAAAAACAACAATAAAAGCTAAAGGTAAAGTAAAGCTACAAAAATCCCCCTCCCCACCACTCCTCATAGTCGTGAGGCGCGGATTACCGCTTAAAAGTGCAATTTTTGAGTTTTTTGCCGATATTTGAAAAACACAAAATTTTTTTGGAAAAGAATAATTTTCCTGGGTTTTTTTTTGACTTTAGGAAAAAAACCCTTGGAAATAAAAAGACTCGCAAGAAAAACCCAAAAAAAACCACGGGCAAAAAATCCGGGAAAAACCCTAAGAAAAAAATATTATAAGTAACCCTAATCCATGTGACAAAACTGATAGTAGAGGCAATAATAATGTTTCGCTTGCCGTCGGCTTTTTTTTCACAAAAATTTAAAACAAAAGTTGGTGTTCCATTTTTTTAAAGAATTGAGATCACTGATCACTGATGTGAAATTTTATTTATTCTCTTTAAAAATATGTTTCCAAAACAGATAGCAATAATTTGCTCAAAAATTTACCCGAACAAAATGTTCAAAGAAAAGCTCACAAAAATGTTCACGCAAAAAATTTTAGATCTTTTGCACGAGCTTTTGTTTGAGCATGTTCGTCTGTGTAATTGCGCCTTAAAATGCACCTCTAGCTATAGGGTACAATTTTATTGCAAACCCCTTTTAAGGCGCAATTACACAGAGGAACATGCTCAAATAAAAGTTCGTGCAAAAGATCTAAAATTTTTTACGTGAACATTTTTGTGAGCTTTTCTTTGAACATTTTGTTCGGGTAAATTTTTGAGCAAATTATTGCTATCTATTTTGGAAACATATTTTTAAAGATGACAATAAATAATATTTCACATCAGTGATCAGTGATCTCAATTCTTTAAAAAAATGGAACACCAACTTTTATTAAAAATTTTTGTGAAAAAAAGCCGACGGCAAGCGAAACATTATTATTGGCTCTACTATCAGTTTTGTCACATGGATTAGGGTTACTTATAATATTTTTTTCTTAAGGTTTTTCCCGGATTTGTTTGCCGGGCTTTTTTTTGGGATTTTCTTTTGAGTTTTTTTTATTTTCTAGGGTTTTTTTCCTAAAGTCAAAAAAAACCCAAGAAAATTTTTCTTTTCCAAAAAAAAATCGACAAAAAACTCAAAAATTGCACTTTTAAGCGGTAATCCGCGTCTCACGACTATGAGGAGTGGTGGGGAGGGGATTTTTTTTTAACATATTTTTGTGACCTTACTTTACCCTTAGCTTTGATTGTTTTTTTTTAATTCCTCACACCAGATTTAACTAGTTAGTTTAAGGCCCCAACAGTTGCTTAAAAAAGCAAAAGGTTCATGAAAATGCTGAAGATAGATATTTACTGTCAATTTAATGTAATAATCAAGGTCGATTACTGACATTGAACAAACAATATGCAAAGGAGCAACATTCCGATTCAGAAGTCCAGTCTATTACTGCTAAATTATATTTTTTTAGACAATGGTCGGGATGGTAGGATTGTAAAAGTGGGTAATAAACGGGTATTATTTAGACCGAACGTGCTTTTGTTGACTTAATTATTATTGTATTGTGTTTTAAACTAGGAAGTAAAATAAAGAGATATTCTTTTAAACGTAAATTTTTATCATTACATTTTACAGGCAACAGCAATAAATAAGTGCCATTATTATTTTTTTATTCTCGTTTTTCTACAACCCCAAAAAAGTTACAAGTATACTGGCATATCCCCTATAAAAATCAGGTCAATCGAAGTTGCTTAT
Source organism: Oxystoma pomonae (assembly GCA_963921995.1). NCBI lineage: Eukaryota > Metazoa > Arthropoda > Insecta > Coleoptera > Brentidae > Oxystoma > Oxystoma pomonae. The sequence goes on along the minus strand of OY998166.1, from coordinate 81,772,724 downwards.
GAGGTAAAATGTGAATTTCGACATCAAATCGTTTTTCCGTCGCAAAGCACTTAATTAAAAATACCTAGTTTTAAAACTTCGTCTTTCTATTTTCAGTTAAGTTCAGTGAATTCCCATGAAACTATAAAATTTAAATTTGTAAGAAATTTCTATACAAACATTTCTTTAAACAAATTTTGCTTAACATTCTCTCCAAAATTTCCGACAGTCTTTTTGTACGAGATTTTGCTCGAACTTTTCTTTGAACATTTTGCTCAAGAGGCTCGTGTAAATGTTTGTCGGCATTTCAACATCAAAGGAAAGTTTGCCTGTGTAAATGCGCCTTTAGCTGCCGGGATTATTTTCTTCATAATAGCATATTATAATTATAATGTGACAATAGGTTACATACACAATATTACAATATAAAGTGCATTCCTTGTAAGAAGTCCGCTAAACAATAAAAACCTCTTGAGCAGGTAAGTCGGTGGTTCTCAAACAATAAATTATATTTTTGGAACATGACGAATTACATTTTCTAAATAATAGTAGTTTTTACATCTAGTGGCTAAAATAGTGCGTTTTTACAAGCGTTAGTTTAAATAACAAGCGGAGACAATTTTTTTTTATACCTTCATCAAAAACATGATTTAAGTAACTGTCTGCAGATAACTAAAGCATGGCTTTTTTGGTTACCGATGCAGTAAAAGATTTATGTCCGTTTTTTACCCAAAATTAAAGAGAAATAGCGGAAAATAGTAATATTGAAAAATAAAGCCATTTCCGCCAGTTTTCACCAAGTATTTACGAAAAAATCATTTAAAAACATCGTAAAAATATTAAACTGTCAAATATTAAAATGTCGCAGCAACGAACGCCACCGATAAAAAGACGCATCGCTATGGCAACCATTGTTATTTCATTTACCAGTCACCTTGATTTATAGTGTAAAGATGGTCTGTTTTGCCAGAAGTGCTCTTCGTTCGAGATTTTTAAAAGTATTTTTCTGTTTTTCTTGGGTTTTTTGATAAAGTTATTAAAAAAATTAGTTTTCACAACTCATGGATAAACAGTGGATAAACCAACGCTTGTAAAAAAAGCACTATTTTAGCCACTAGTTGTGAAAACTACTATTTTTGCATCGGTAATTAGGAAAGTCATGGTTTGGACATTTGTACACAGTACTTAAAAAATCATTTAAAGTTTATAAAAAATAATTAGGTAAAAAAAGATCATTTCTTAGCTTTTATAGTATTTAGCTCGGTATTTACGCAAATTAGTTTTACGAATTCTTTTTTTATAAAGTCTTGGTTCTAAAAAGAACCGATATTGCAGTCTTGCGATAGTACGCACCTACTTATAGATGCATACTAAAAATAGTCTTCGTCATCCGTAATAATTAACGGTCTTACTTCGTCTATAACCTGTTCTGTCTCATAAGATTCAAAAATAATTTTTTCCGTGTGTTCAATGCGTTTCCGCCATTCTTCTTTGCCCACAACTTTATAACGCTAGGCTCACCGATATTTTTACAGGCATGTTTGTCATAATAATTTTTGCTAATACCCCATACCAATTCAATTGCGTTGTAATGGCAATGGTACGGTGGTAATCTAAAAAACTTGATGTCCATATTTAAGTTAACCACAGGGTTCGACAGTTCTTGTCTAGGGTGCCAAAATACCGTGTATTGAAAAAGAAGAGCAATGGCTAGTAAATGAGAGCGAAAGAGATAATAAACTTGATAAACCGATACGCTGTTGCCGATGTAACCCACAATTAAATAAAAGATTCTCAAGTAAGATCCCGTCAAATTTAACGATACATGTTGCTTTCAAAGGGCGTAAAACAGTGATTATGACTATTTTCTTATTTTAGTTTGAAATTAGAATCCAGTAAATTAATTAAAATGCCCATTTATGCACAAACTTTTACTGCGAAAAGTTTGAGCCTGACCTCCCATAACCAGTTACACTAAAGTCCTGACTTTACGAGACAATTTATCGTAATCGTAAAATGTTATTTAATAACAGAGGGGTGTTTTTAAAACAAACTTATGATTCTTGTAGACTGTAGAGAAAATGGGGCTTCTCTCCCCTCCTCAGATGTACAGAGTCGCGAAGGGGCGCCTGCTCTTCAGGTTTTACATAACAAATATTTTGTGGTATTTTAATTCCATCATTTCAGTATCAAATAAATAAAAATAGTCTTAAGTGAATTAAGTGAAAACAGACTAAAGCACTGAAAGTTTTCCTAAACTGTTTGCTTGACAACGTTGCCGGCATCTCCCTTCAGTTCTTACTCGGTCAAATGCATTTCGGCACCCTAAACGAGAACTGTCAAACCCTGTATATGCGCGCCGCGTAAAATACTATAAAAACTGAAAAGTATTTCTGTATAAATAATTTACTTGATTCTAATATTTAAAGATTGCTCAAAAGAAACACTAAATTAATCAGTTTTGTTTTATTTATTTGAATGCTCTCATATCGATATCTTAGCCATACAAAAGTAAGAAGTGGGGAAGTTTGTGCGGGCAGTTGTTAGTTTATACATTTTAAACTCAATACAATATATCACAAAAACAATAGTAGGACATAATGTATAGCTTCGTTTATAGCTTATGTTCTAAAATAAAATAAATTTGAAGGGGGTCAAAACGAAATGGGGTTAAATTTTGGTCGGTATGATACGAATCATCAGCAATCAAACAGTTAGTAAAAAAATGTTTTTTTTCAACAATTATTTTTACTGAGCAGTAGCTCGACGACCAATAAATTAACCTACATCACAAGGACGGATCTCGCCTCAATTCTAGAGAAGGAGTAATCAGATTTTAACTAGTTTGTTGCCAAACAAGATTTGAAAGAATAAACTAGAATCGTATATTTTCAAGATGTTATACAGCACCGCACGGGAAATGGTTGGCATTTTTTTTTCAAAAGTAATCTATCAATAATTAAAATAGCTAGATCTGGAAAAGTACCCTTCTGCTGGAGACCCTATATGGTTGCTAGAAGAGCAGGCGAAGGCCAACTTAAAGAACACGGAGGAGGCTGAACCACGTATTCACGGAGTGGGTTTGGTTATAAAAAATGTGATTGTGGAACACCTAACCAAATTTCCATCCGGGATAAGCGAAAGATTGATGACATTGCACCTAAACCTTAGCATTCACCAACACGCTACTATAATCAGCGCCTACGCTGCAACTCTGCAGCTGATGAAAACCAAAAATGAATTTTATTTTCAACTTAGTGAAGCCATGACATCTGTACCTAAATCTGATAAACTTATCATCCTAGGTGATTTCAATGCTCGTGTTGGTACGAAATCAAACCTATGAAAGGGCGTCATTGGCAAGGAAGGTGTTGGAAACATGAACTCAAAACGGACTGCGCCTATTAACCTTATATTCGGAATATAGAACAAAATTCCAAGTCTCTCTGAATCAAAAGCTGGGTACTTTAGAATACCCGGAGAATATTGACGATCACAGGAGAATGTTAAAGACAGCAATAACATCTGCCTCCGAAGAAACGGTCGGCTACACACAAAGAAAACATCAAGACTGGTTTGATGAGCATGACAGAGAAATTCAAGACTTATTGAGAGGAAGAGAAAAGCCCATAATGCTTGGAAAAGCCACCCTAACTCTAACGAAAAGAAAAGGCAATATCAAGAAGCCAAAGCAGAAATACAAAGGCAAACACGTATATTAAAAAACCAATGGTATAGCTGAGTCCAACAACACCAGAGCCTTCTTTGAAGCTATGGTCCCACTACATAAGGTATCAATCCCCTACGATCCAAAGATGTAACAAAGCTGCTTAAAGACAGATCCTCTATCAATTCACGATGGAAAGAACACTTCCAAGAACTACTCAACAGAGAGTCTCAGGTCGATAATGACATGACTTCAACAAAATTCCGGAGAAAACTACACACAACAACGCCTAGGCGAGATTCCCAGATTAGAGGAGGTCGAAAAGGCAATAACACAGCTAAAGAATAACAAGTCAGAAGGCACAGATGGTATCGCTGCTGAACTCTACAAACAAGGGGATCCTGTACTTAATTCCCAAATACACACTCTAATAAGTAAAATATGGACCACTGAGAGCATTCCTACCGAACTCAGAGACGCCTCTATGGTTACCATTTTCAAAAAAGGCGACAAGGCCCAATGTGGAAACTACAGAGGTATATCTCTGCTTTCTGTTGCTAGAAAGATACTTGCACGGATACTATCAAACCGATTAATTCCGATTGCTGAACAAAATCTGCCAGAGACACAGTGTGGATTTAGGCCCAATCGAGGCATAACTGACATGATCTTCAGTGCCAGACAAATGCAAGAGAAATCTAGAGAATAAAATCGCCCCTTTTCATGGCCTTCATAGACCTAGTCAAAGCATTTGACTCGGTCAATAGAGAAGCTCTTTGGCAAATACTGGCAAAAGCTGGATGCCCTTAAAAATATATTCAAATTCTTAGACTACTACACGACAATATGAATGCAACAGTCCTCAGCAACGATGGACCAGGAGAGTCATTCCAGATTACGACAGGCGTTAAACAAGGGTGTGTTATTGCGCCCACCCTATTCTCTATATTTTTAGGTGCCATGCTTCACCTTGTTGAGGAACATCTACCACTGGGAGTGGAAATTCAATATAGATTCGACGGTGGCATACTTGACCTAGGCAGACTGCGAGCAAAAACTAAGGTCTCGACGACCTCGGTAATTGAACTGCAGTACGCCGATGACAACGTCGTTATGGCCGATACAGAGGAAGGTCTACAGCTGGTAATCAACGCATTTAACCAAGCCTACAAAAGCATTGGCCTAGTGGTCAATATTGCCAAAACGCAAATTTTTCACCAATCAGAACCAAGTACGAATTCCCAAGCTCCAAACATTTCCATAAATGGCTATCCTCTGCAGAACGTGGCAAATTACCCACTATTGACGCAGAAATACAGCATCGCCTAAAATGTGCTAGCGCAGCGTTCGGACGGCTTTCGGAGAGTCAATCACGACGTCAATGCGGAGACCAAGCTTCGTGTCTACAACACAGATATAATACCAACTCTAACATACAGATGCAAAACGTGGACCACCTACAGAAGGCATATCAAACGACTAGAAAAATATCACCAAAGTTGTTTAAGACGAATCCTGACAATCAAATGGCAAGACCGACGAACAAACATAAGTGTTTTAGAAGAAAACAGAACAACTAGTATAGAAGCCCTTATCTTCAAGCACCAGCTTCGTTGGACTGGTCACGTTATCCGCATGCCCGAAACACGTCTCCCAAAGCAGATATTTTATGGACAACTGAAGGAGGGAAAGAGAAATCAAGGAGGTCAACAAAAAACGGTACAAGAACGTTCTCAAAGGCAATATGATGAAGGGTCACATCGATATAAACAACTTGAGGGAGCACAAACTTTTGAAGAGCAACGACATAGACTAGAGACGGAAAAGAGAGAACGTAGAAAGGAGCGACCAAATGGAAGAATGGATGACCAACAACACCCGGCTACTGTCGGAGACTGGGTGTGCCAGGACTGTGGAAAGGTGTGCGGCTCGAGAATTGGCTTACATAGCCATCAAAAAACGCACAACAGATAGCGACTATACAGAATAGAGGATTACATAGCCATCAAAAAACGCACAACAGATAGCGACGATACAGAATAGAGGAAAATCATACTCGGTATCGAGTGATTGCCTGATATTGCATGATAATGGTTGAACTATTTTGATGAAAGAAAGACGCCACAAACACATTGAAGTAAAGTTTATTAAAAAGGATGGAAATGTCTGTCCTCTATGCTCTAGTATTGTTTAGAAAGAGAGGCACTTTCTGTCCTTGTTTATTCATAAGCGTCGGAAAAAAAATGGAAGTCACTGCTGTTATATTAAACCGAAAGTCATTTTTTAACTATAAGATTATACTATTTTTTGTAACTTAGGATAAAATTACTTTCTTCTTGTGCGTAGAATAAAAAAATAAATTGTACAAAACATTTTTAACTATTTTAAGGTCAGTTAATCCAAGTTGAGTATATCGTGGTTGAAAGTCATACCTTCTCTTTCAGCAACTCTCCTGACCTTCTCCTCATCCTCTGGACCTTTTCTGAGTTGCCCTGCACCTTTAGTAGCCTCCTCTGCTTGGTCCCTTACGTCTTGTCTCCTTCTTTCTATCAGCCAATTCGCCTTGCCAGCCATTAGGTCCATTGCACGAGTTTCCAGGTTAGCTATTAGGCCTATTTTTTCATCTACAGCAAATAAGAAAGTTATTAAATTATTATTTACTAAAGTTTTAGTAAAGTCCTGGACATTGAAATCGGTAGTTTTTTTTCTATTTGTCTATTCACTACGGACCTGTCAAAATTCGGGTACCGTTGGGTTTTCGAAGTAGGACAACCCGAGGGACAACCTGCAATGACTAACCGTTGTTTTAGCGGTCCTCATTTGATCGCAAAATTGGGTGACGAGAGTTTAGCTAGGGAGATTCGGAAAATACCATATAACTATATGATACTATGTGTAACGAAAATAACTTTAAAAAACAAAGAAGAAAATTCAAAATTACGGTTGGCTTTGGCACTGTTTGGGTCAGGCCAAAGGCGAAAAATCTACTGCGCATACACTAACAAAGCCCTCGACAAAGTCATGCAAGTGTCGTAATGACCTTACGATAATTTAATGCCAAGGCATTAATTTGAGTGACAGTGACCACGACATCATCTGTTCGAAAACTTTCATTTTATTTAATTGCATTTATTTGTTATATTATGGATAAAACATCTCCAACCGCAAGTTTAACCTTACTCGAGGGTTTCAATCCACAAGGTGAACCCGTTACACGAGGACATGAGGCCCAAGTGCCGAACCCACTTCCTGCGAAAACTTGGCATCGTCAAGGTGTGGTTTCGCCATTTTGTTTAGTTATTGTGGTGTTATGGTGTTTTAAAATGTTGTGTCGGTATTTTCTGTGATTGCATGCGTTATTTAAATAAATATGCGAGGAAAAATCTGGATACACCCTAGAAAAGTCTGGAAAGACTCTGGAAAGACACTGGAAAAGACTGGATACTCTGGAAGTCTGGATATACTCTGGAAAAATCTGGAAAGATCCTGGAAAGACCCTGCACAACTTTTATGCAAAAATTAAATAATAATCACCAATTAAGCCTCAAAGATCCTGCTTTTTGTTTTCTAATCTTGTTTTGTCCATATCTAAATCTAGAGGAGTCCAATTTTCTATTGATAGGAAACATTTACTTATACACTTAATATATATATATATATATATATATATATATATATATATGTAAATAAACATATACGGCCGTTTTGCGCAAGTGCGCTGGATTGATGTTATTCCGGACGCCATTTTTGTTCGTTTTGATTTTTCATTTCGAACGTGGTTTGTTTTTTCTTCGGCTTTTTCGGTTTTTAGTTTTAATCACAGTACACACACTATAATGTACTGTGATTTTAGTTTATCTTAGAAAATAAAGTTATTAATACAGAGAAAAACAAATACCTCTAAAATTTTTGATATCATCCAAACATCTGCCTTGACACTTTCACATCTTATTAAATTTTCGATCATTAAAATACGATTAAAAACGCCATAAGATTATATTTTTATTTCGGGCGACACATATTTTTACGTAAAAAAATGAAAACTGTTTGATTTTTGATATCGCCGGCCATCGCAGTGAAGGGCATCGCGCATGCGTAAAACAGCTGAAATTTCAAAAATGTTCATAGCCTCCTGGATTTAGATGTGAATCTTACTTACAAAAATTTTCACTGCAATGCAATGACGTGTATATTAAGTTTACACACACTAAATTTTTTTCACAATATTGTCCACTCTTTTAATAAATTTTCCAAATGCAAACAAAAATATTAAACATAAACCTAAATTTTTGCTGTAACATGGTTGTCAGTTGCTTTCACGCAATCCACGCGCTTGCCCGGTACCGAGGGGTGAACAACTGAAGAAAATATGTACGCCTCCAGCCGGTGCTTAGGGTACTGCCTAATACTGCCCAAGTACTGCCTAGTCCTGCCTAAGTACTGCCCAAGTACTCCCTAGTCCTGCACCCTCAAAACTTGAAAACTTGTAACTCATGTTATTTTATATGAAATGTTATTTATTATAATAATCTCGCAATTTCTCCTTTTCTGATTTTAGCATTTTGTTTTCTTTCTCTCTTCTTAAAGAAGCCAGAATAGTTTTGTAGCGCGCTAAATGATCGAAGCCAGACGGGCGCGCCAGCGATATTCCGTGAGCTATAGTTTATCTATTTCTTTAAACAAAGAACGGAAAGAGAGAAAAAGATACAGGTAAAGAATTCTACACGGCACAGAATCTGAGCTTCGCGGTACTCAACCTTGAGCTTTTTTGTTGTCCGTCGTTACGAGGAATTATCAATAAGAAAGAATACAAGGGATTATATGAAAGAACACTCAACGAATATTTTGAAATCCCGGATACCTCATGAAATTCCTTGGGTTTTCCCGACAAAAACAAAATGCCCTGGGAATCCCCGAGGTTATTATTTTACCACGTTTTCAATAATTAAAAAAGGAAAAACAATAACCCCCTCCACCCCTTTGTTAATAATGTCATAAAATTGAATATCTATCAGGCTGGTTAGGTTAGGAAAACCCCACCCTTTCTTAACCTAACCAGCCTGATAGAGAAGTGTGTTTTTATTTTTCTTTTACAAAAAACTAACATAAATTTTCATTTTACGTTTTATTTTACCGTGACGTGACAAGAAGTCGACCTCTTCCCCAACCCCTAAGTATATTTTAATGAAAATTAAAACAAAATCCCAAAGCTGCTCAAAATCATAATACTAATGTCTCTTTCTTTTTTACGCGATTTTTCTCTAATGCTTCAGCCTGCCTAATTTTTCTTTAACTCTGCCTGCGGCGGAATGGTGCAATCATTTTTGTTTTGCATATTATTATATTTGAATATTCCATGGATTAACAGGATAAGACGTCCCCTTAAAATAAGTAGCCTTAGTAAGTATAACCTAACCCATTCAGTTTCAAATACAGATTAAAAGAAAAACTAGGCAAGATTTTTTCTTCTGTTGATTTTTTCTTCTTCAAATTACAGAAAAATGAAGCTCTGAAAACGATCTTACAATGAAGAGATGCAATTTTCTTGTTTTTGTCAGTCCTGCCTAGTTCTGCCCAAGTACTGCCTAGTCCTGCCTAAGGACTGCTTAAAGACTGCCTAATCCTGTCCAAGTACTGCCTAGTCCTGCCTAAGTACTGACTAGTCCTGTCTAAAGACTGCCTAGTCCTACCTAAAGACTGCCTATTCCTGCCTAAAGATTGCCTAATCCTGCCCAAGTACTTCCTAGTCCTGCCCAAGTACTTCCTAGTCCTGTCTAAAGTACCGCTCAAGTACTGCCTAGTCCTCCCTAAAATTTTGTACGCCTCCTGTCTACAGTTGTTCACCCGTCGATCGGTACGTATTTTTCTCTGGAAATGCAAGGGTAGGGCCGTTATATCATCTCAGTTATATGGAAAATAGACAGAAAAAAATGTTTAAGCAGTCTTGTTTTCTTTTTCTTTTTTTTCTGTAATAACTACCATCAATAGATCTTAATAGTATTATTACTTGAACCCATTTGAAAGACAACTTTTTTTGTAAAACTGCGTTCTTTTGCTTTTGTTTGAGTCTAAAGGCTGGTTCATGGTAAAATTTCTTTTCCTTTTCTGTAACTTTTTCCTTTAGCAATTATTAAATCTCATGTATTCAGATTAGGGTGTTCATGCTTGTTCCTTTTGTGTATCTTTTTCCTTAAGCTTTAAGGAATGACCTTGAAAGTTGGCTAATATTTAACTTTTACGGAAAAAGAAGCGGAAAAATCGCGTTGCGCAAGTGCAGGCGGCAAAATATTTGTTGAGGTTTTTTTAACCTCAAAATTGATTGTTTTTATTTAATTATTTGAAGCAGTAGTTATTACAGAAATGGATATTGATCATTCACATTTGTAGGACAAAAAGAAGCCCAAATTTTGTAAAGAAAATTCCAAAATCGCGAGTGCACCTGTCATTAGTGTCAGTCTTAGTGACTAAAGTTAAGGAAAAGGAATTTTAGCATGAACCAGTTTTTTACTTAAGGAAAAAGAAAAGGGTAAAGTTTCAACTAAAGTTACAGTAAAGGAAAAGGATTTTAACCATGAACCAGCCTTAAGGAATACAGGAAAAACAGGTAAATCCGTTTTCCCAAATCGTTCAAACTTGAGACCCATTTCGTAGATCAAAGAAAAACTTACCGAAACATTCTACCAAATCAGTAATATACCCCCTAAGTTCTTGATAAAATTTGAACCTTTCGGCGGCCTCGGGCGCCTTTATCCTCAACTCTTCCAGTTCTTGAGTTGTCTTTTCTATATCTTCTTGTATCTAAACAAATTAAGAAGAAACGTAACTATGTTCTACTAATATAATAAATGCGAAAGTTTGTATATGTGTATTTGTTCCTCAATAACGCAAAAATGGCTGAAACGATTTGTATGAAATTTGTTTAGAAGATTCGATAGGGTGACATCTGGATTGAAACACAGGTTACTTCTTTTATAATATCTGTAGTGTTTAAGTTAAGTCCAAAATTAGCATTTTTCAGTTCAGCGATTTAAAGACTTAAAGTTGAGCTGGAAATCCGATATAATACACAAATAATTCTAAATTATATGTTTAAATGTGTGTTTACCTATGTTTTAAGAGTAATTAAAGAAAATTTAAGAATATGCAGTAGTTCTTAGTAAATTATGGAAAAATGCTAAATATCATGTTTGGACTAAATACCAAAGGAACTTATCAGTTCTAAGTACCTGTTTTTTAATTTCGTAAACTTAAAAAAAAAAAAAAAAAAAAAAGTAAAGACTTTACTCATCAAAAACGACCTCATCTTCCTCGCTGTCGCTAAACAATTCGACAGATTTTTTTTTTCGGATTAAGAAATTGATACAAATTTTGGTAAACTGGGTCGATTAATGGTAACAGATCTAGTATGTCTTTATACTTGCAATATTCCAATGGCAGAGGGTGATCATATGCCTCAGGTATATAAGTGGTTTTTCCCCTTTTTAGCACCGAGTAAAAACGAAATGGTCATCTAATCCTTATATATTTCAACGGCAGAACCACTTTACAAAATATTTTACAATAGAATTTTAAATTAAAAATTAACAAGATGCAGACATTAAATTATTACTAGGTAACTAAAATAACAAATTAATAGAAGTAGTACCGATAATTAACAACGAAATAATGCACAACAAATACTCACAAAAATGACAAAATTTTTATCACAAAAATTAAATCAGTCTTGTAGTATCTTCCTAATTTTAGTACGAGGATTGCCAGAGAATGGGTCAAGCTCATGATTATTATAGAATCTTAAAGTGCGTGTAAGGGGTGAAAAATAACCATAATTGCTACGATGGAAAGGGATGCGAAACATTGGGGAATTATTTCTTCTTTGAATGGTATTAAATTCAATTGACTGAAGAACAGAAGGGCAAAAGTATACCCCATTAAGGATCTTATAGAAGGTTAAGGCATCAGCACAAATCTTTCTGTTCTCCAAGCTATCAATATTAAAAATATTGGTGATTATAGTATAGTCTATTTCGAAGTTGTTTACAATATTGATATTAGCTCTAAATGCCAAAGTTCTCAGAAACCTTTTTTGAACAGATTCCAATTTATTTATGTGACATGCATAGTACGGAGACCATATGACCGAGGCATACTCCAACAACGAACAAACTAGAGAACAATAAAGCGTTTTTAAACAATAAGGTGACAATTGATCAGTACAACATCAAAACGTTTGCTTGCCAAGTTTGTGATGTGTGATTGAAATTGTGCCACCAGAAATTTATTGTTTTTGATTTATTGCTGTTAGAAACAAAATCAGTAAAATGTTATTCCTGTCTTGTCCAGGGCCTGTTTCAGAATAGAGAAGCCTACAGACACGCGAACATTTCTTGAGATATGTACGCGCGTACAAATCTGTGCGTATATGTACGTTTAATTTAAGATAATTTTAAAAGCAGTTTATTAATCAACATGGCGACGAAGAGGGACAGTGAATTAAATTTATTAGCAGTGCGCAATTATTGATAAACGAAAGCTACGAAGTAAATGAGTTTTTTCTATTTCTTTCCACTTTTCCACCAATATTTTATAGGGATCGTTTTTAAATTTTTATTCATATAGTCTTTGGATTTAGTTTTTCATAAACATGGGTAAGAATTAAAAGGCTCAATGAATTCTGTAAAAAATTATTTTGAATAATTTCTATCATCTGCTATGGTTTACGCAAAATAAAACAACTCTAAACAGAAACACGAACCGCACTGATATTATCGCCAAGTTTTCCCTGCACACGGATAGATGTGACAGTGTAACTTGTACGCGCGTACAAATCTTCAAGCGGCGACTGAATAGATCTCCGACAGATATTTTAGGCAGATATTGCCTACACACTGAGAGATATGTACGCGCAGATTTTTACGCGCGAAAATATCTCAAGAAATTTATTTTTATTTGACACACATATGATAAGTGGGACTTAACAGCAAAAGATCAAAATTTTATTTGTTATTATTGGTCCAGACTTGAAAAGTCCCAGTTAACATGTAACATGTTTTAACAAGATTGTATCAAATTGAATTCTAAAAAATTTGACTTGTCAAGATTATATCAAACTATAACGTATTTGTGAGAACCGTTAGACTTAACACAGCTGAAACAAATGAAACTTTGTTAAAAATATAGTTTAGCAGTGTAAATATCAGAAAAATCGACTTTTTGGACTTATCATGTCTTGCCCAAACACCACAGATATTTTGCTTAATGATATTATTTTTACATATGGTATTATTAAATAAATTTGAAAATGTTCAAAAAGATCAAAGTTTATTTTTTTTAAAAAAAGCCAAAATGCCCATTTCTAAAACAGTCATAGAGAAAACGAATTCAGAGCAAGTAAAATGACGCAATGACATTATAACTGATTTTTTGGACTCACCCTAACTAATTTTCGTAGATTCTCGTCTCTCGAGGCACAGACGTGTCGATAATGCTCTCGTAACTTGTCTGCGATCATTTCTGGAGTTCTTGGAACGCCGGGATCGATCAACGATTGAGTTTGGCTGGCGACCGACTCGATGATTTGTTGTTGCTGGGTAATCTCGTATTCCATCATGAGCTCTTGAGCTGCAGTTATGGCGGCCCCTAAGAAAAAATGAAGTTAAAATTAAATGCTGAGTCAAATACAAATCTTCTTTTTTTGTTTCTTTATTTACGAAATATATTATCTATTTCTCAATACATAGGCCTTAAACTACAAGAGCTAATAATAACAAATCACCATTAAAAAGAGCAAAAGAAATGACGGTACGCGCTAAAACATGGCTACAACATTTGGCAAACGAAATCTCGACAGGTTTTTAGAACTTTTCAACAGTAGATATACATACGATTCTGGATATTCTATTTCTCAAATACAACATCAATAAATAGTAGAAGATCCTCAATGCCACGAAACAAACAAAGCCAAAGAATTGCAGCAAATTGAGGTTTTTATCTAGGTTTTTTGTCCCGACAACCGATTTTGATAAAACAAAGCCTATACAGACAGGGTGATTCAAAATTCTCTAGAAAGATTTGAACAGTGACTAGATATCATTAATCTAAGAAAAGCTACGTGATTATTTTGTTATTTCAGTTTTTTTTTCTCTGAATTTAGGAGTAAAATTTTCGTATTTTTTTGGGAATCGCCTTTTAAATAATTTACCAAGCAAGTTTACATGTGCTGACAATTACTTTGTTTATACGGGCCTCTTAAAGCGCTTTTATATAACGACGGTGTAAAAATTTTGTATAAATACCACTAAATCGATTTTATTGTGAAGCGATTTAAGAAAGCAGTTTATTGCTTAAAAACCTATTTTAGGGTCGTTATAAACACTTTAAAAACGCTTTAGCGCATTTCTTTCAACCTAATGAAATACTCAAACCTGGTTCTCCGAAAAATCTGTTGTTAACTGAGTTGTTTTATTTATTTTTTCTTTAAACTGACATATGTAATGACATTTAATGAAGGACGTATAAACCCTTGGAGAAAGCGATTTTATTGAAAACCGTCCTTGTATAAAACCGCATCTAGGTGCGTATAAACGTAGTAACTGGCGTGTTTTAGGGATTTTGTCAAGCATTTTAAAGTCGTCAAAGTATTGTTTTCAAAAATTGATGTTTGGAGCACGTAGTAAAGGGTACCTCTCAGAACATATTATCAACTTTTAAATGCAAATATCTCTGAAACAAAAGAGTTTACAAAAATATATTTTACTAATTCTTGTTTAGAACAACAAATTCTACCGACAGTGAAAGTCTTTCTAAGGAATTTTGAATCACCCTGTATAATGCCCATGAATCCAAAGGGTTTGTAAAAAGTACCATCAAAATCGGCTCAGTAGTTTTTGCGTTATGTCGGAACAAGCAGACAGACAAAAATTCTAAAAATTGGATTTTTGGTATGTATATTGTTTGGTTAGAAGCTGAAACCAAAAATTAAAAAAATATTCAATGTACAGAAAATAACAGAAACAACGATGAGAGAAAGGAGTCAGCGTCAGGAAGTGAGGCTGAGGAACAGACATTAGTTTTGATTTTACCGGCCTCGGTTTTTTTTCGGGTCTATAAAATTCCCGTGTTTCGGGTCGGGATGGGTTGGAGTTGATAATTATTTTTACATTTAGGCTTGAAACATTTTTTCAGACTAAAAGCCATAAAAACCATGTATAAAAATACGACATTTTTTCGTAAAACGTACCGGTAACTCCCTTTCTGATCTGCTGATCTTCCCACTCGTCCAGTCCGTGATCATCGGCATTTCGCGCCGCCGCCAAAAACTGTTCTCTTCTCCTTTCGTGGTCTTTTCTTGCCAAGTTGACGTCCATGTCGATACGTTCTTCGTCCGATTCTTCGTTGTCGTCGTCTCGAACTAGTCTTCCTATAAAATACAATAGCAAAAGAGCATATAAATACTAGCATTTTCTTGGATATCTATTTAATACATTGTTTTAGACAGCGACAATAAATATACCAAAAAATGTCATGTAGTTAATTGGTTTAACTTTTACTTCGACATTTCCGTCACTAGTCGCAATTCTTCAGAAACGACAGAATATTTCACCTGTTACAATTCTGGAAAGTGGCGATTTTTACTTATTACCTCATTTAAAATAAAAATACAGCGTCCTTAATATTTATCCTAAGGTTGTAAGAGAAACTCCATAATTTTTTTAATAACATTTAATATTTAATATTTTAAAGATATTCTACAGGACTAGTTTTACGGCGGAGCTATATTTCTACTAGGCGTACTAATAAACCAATAAAATAAAGACAGAATTTGTGTGACTTTTCTGAACAGTGACAGTGACATATTCCATGGTTATCTATGGTTTTGTATATTAAAAGTTTCAAAGGTTTGTTTACACACCAAAATTGACATATTTTTTTATTTACTGGAGAAACTAAATTTTTAAATGTTAGCAAAAAAGTACTGACACAAAAGCAGTTAGTGTAAACTTGTGTTTAAAAAACCTCAGATTTTTCGTAAGGGCGAGATTTTCTGACAGTTTTTAAAGAATCACAACCAATATTATGGTCAAAATTTTGAAGTTGCACCTTTTACAATGTAATTAAACATTTCCAAAAATGGGGACAAAGCGATTTAGTGGGCAGAATCAATTGATATTATTAAATTTATTAGCGTCCTTTAAGTTTGAAAAAAAACACATTGCTGCTACTATTTATAAGTTAAAGGTATACAACACCAATCTCAACTAAAAAACTAGTTCTGTCAGTTTGGTGTCAAAACGGCCGCGACAATAGGCTCGGCCAAAGGATACTAAAATGACAAGGAGTTAACTGGCTTTCTAGTTGAGACGGTGTTGCCTTAATTTATCAACAAATCAAAATTTTAAACAAAGACCAGTATCCTCCCCGACTAGAAAGAAATACGTTTTTAGTTTTTACTCATCGACAAATAAATCATCAATCAAACCCCCGTGCCGACTGATGCACGTCTCTAAGAGGGCTTAATTTTGCCTGACACATCTTTGTCAAGGGGGGGGGGGTCTTTGCACTGCATAGCACAGTGGACCGCGGGCTTTCCACGTCCTTTAAAGGGCTAGCTACCGTTTCAGCAGAACTTGATTTTGACATTCCTCCGTTGATTCCAGCAGACAAATTTCTGGCCGGAACTAATCCACGGGTCGTGGCTAAGACTAGAGACCCTGTATGTAGGACATAATTGAAAAAAGAGAGACACGACAATCCCATCAAAGCCAAGTCAAGTTTATTAAAAAGGATGGAAATATCAGAGAGAGAGAGAGAGATCTTGTTGTCCTTGTTTATTCATAAGCGTCGGAAAATTTCAAAAATAATTATTTACTTTTTTGACAAATGTGTTTAATTGACGATGTTCGATGTCACTGTAACCGATGTTACCTTAAACAGAAAGAAT
Organism: Oxystoma pomonae; assembly: GCA_963921995.1. NCBI lineage: Eukaryota > Metazoa > Arthropoda > Insecta > Coleoptera > Brentidae > Oxystoma > Oxystoma pomonae. The sequence goes on along the minus strand of OY998166.1, from coordinate 81,756,138 downwards.
CATATTATTTCTCTATATTTGCGGACTTTTTTTGATCTAGAATCAGGCTAAGCTTATTTAGACAGGGTGTAAAAGATCTCTCTGCAAACCTTTTAATGAGTAATAGAAAATAAAAAATAAGAAAAAAATTCCAAAAACCAACAGTTTTTTTTTCTAAATGTCTTTAAAGTTAAAAACATAAAAATTTCATTTTCGGCAGCATATTCCCTTTATAAATAAATACTTTATTGCAACCAGTAACTCGCGTAATTTTTAATAAACCCTGTAAAGAAAATCCCAAAAAAGTGTAAATTAAAAAAAATATCCCATAACAAAAATAATGTTTTTCCGACAATATCAGAATTAAAATAAACTTGGCAACAACAAGGTCACAATCATCGCTGCACTACCGATAAAAACTCGCTATAACGCGAACTGCACGATTGATTGGTTGGAGTTTATTTGTTTATTTTCTTAATTTTTTTTTTTTATTGATTGATTGATTCATTTGGGAGTGTGCCAGTATCGCACTGTCTACTGCGACCACTATTGGGTTTATTGTGACTCACTTTTGACATTTTTTGATGCTACAGAATATTCAGTCCCTTAAAAAGGCTCGCAACTTGCTTTGGTGAAGCGTCATTGAGATCCAGTCCGTCGATCTGTGCTTTACCGAAAATACGTTGACGCTGACGTGCAATGGCCGGCCATTCACATAGCACATGTCTGGCCGTCTCGTCATACTCCATACAGAGCCTAAATTCAATGTCTTCACTTAGATCCATTCTGTGCAATGGTCCTTTCAGCCTGCAGTGTCCAGTGTATAGATCAACCATTGTCCGGATCTCCTGCCTGGTGAGCTCAAAGAGTTTCCCGGCCCTCTTCCTGCAGGGTTCTGTAATGAACTCTTTGGAATGTGCCAGTCCCGGCAATTATCTCCAGTATTGGTGGAACTTATTCCCCATCCAGCTTAATAGAGCAGTGTTCATTGTGTTGTATGCTATTCCAACGACTGGTTCGGGGTCAAAAAAGACGGCAGAGGCCGCTTCGCGCGCCTGCTGGTCGGCAATCTCATTTCCTCGATGCCCAGAATGTCCCGGAATCCATACCAGCTACATAGTGTTTGTTCGCCCAAGGGTATTCAGTGTATCCTGGCAGCTCCTAACGGTCCTTGATGAGCACCTATAGGATTCAAGAGCCTTAGGGCCGCTTGACTGTCGGAGAGTATCTTTATTGATCTGTTGCGCCAGTTATGATCTATCAGCCAACGTGCGCTCATTTCAATGGCGAACAGTTCCGCCTGGAAAATTGTTACCATCTGTCCAAGACTATGTATAATCCTGATATTTTCCCGGCTGCAATAAGCTCCGGATCCAATGCCTGAAGACATTTTGGATCCGTCAGTATACGACCAGTCCTCCCTATTTGGGAGAATAGTGTTGTATAGCTTTTTGCTGTTTACTGTTGCGGGCATTAGATCCGGTAGCAGCCCTTTTTTATTTACTTATTTGTTATATCTGCCTGCAGTGCGCGATCTTTAGTTGACACGTTCGAAGTGATGTTTTTTACGGTTGTGCTTTTATTGTTCTCAAACAAATACGCTGAATGTTAATAATTTATGGCGAATGTCGTTGAAACGCCAATTTGGCCAGTCGCATTTATCAGCTAAGATTTCCACAGTGAACACATCCCAATGGGAGAACAATGGTGCAAGTTTACCAAAACTTTGTGAAAAACAAAGTTTTTGATAGTGCCGCGATAATTCCGAGAAGACTAGAAAAACTGCAAAGAGTTCGTAGAAATTGGCGGCGTCGTGCTGCGGCTTGTCTTGAAAGTGGTGGAAGACATTTTTAACAACTTTTTTATAAAACTAGGTAAGTACCCCAACTATCTTTTTAATTTTTTATTTGTTTTTTTGCCTATTATTTATGTCTACACTAATTTTATCCGATATTTTTGATTTTAACAAGTGAACAGTAAGAAAAAGAAGAGTTTTTTTGAGAGAATACAGACCGATCCACAACTGCAATGAAATTTAATGTAAGTACTACCTTTTGCTTAACTCTTAGTTTTACGTTTCATTATTTACATAGGAAGTTCCAAGTCAAATGAAATATTGTAACCATTTTATTTCAATAATAAAGGAAGAAACGATCCTTGCTCAACTTAGGACCTCTCTTTACCCTTTAACCCCCTAGGTCTCAATAGAGATGAAATTATAAATAAAAATATGCTAATTGAAATAAAAATTCACATAAAGCTTTCTAATGATCTATTAAGCAAAGTATCAATAAATTGTATTCTACATACTATTAGTCGTACAGACGTGCGACATATGACAAAACGGCAATCGTAACGACCCGTCTCGTCCTATTGTTTGTCGCACAACAATGTTGTCAAGTTTTTTAAACTTTAAGGTGCTATCTCGAAAACCATTGATTTCTGCTCCTATTACCCTTTAACAGTTTTTCAGAGGATCGTTTACACCTTGTATAAGTAATTTGCTGTAACGCCAATGCCCTTTTGACATTTGACAAGAAAATAACATTACCAAAAAATTTCAGTTTCAGTGACTTGATGGGGTTTTCGCGCCTCTTTTTCTTCAATAAACGTCATACAGATTTCGGTAGCGATAGATGCAAGACTCACATGGAACCCTACTTTTTTACCGATTTTCTTCGACTTAAAGAAGATGAAGGCGACGATAAGCAGCTTTTCAGTAAAATTAGCAATTTTATATATAGGCTTTTCAAAAATATTGCAAAAACAAGTAAATAAAAATAACGATAACTATAAAGTTATTCTTCCTTAAATACTGGACTTCGTTATGGTTAATAACCACTACGAAATGACATTTAGCAACTGCGCAGTCGCAGAAATAATGATAACTATAACAAAGAATCAAAACCACTGACCAAAAATACCCTATTATCACATACCTTTGTTGTTATTTTTAGTATTCTCCTCATCCTCTTCCCCATCTACAGGCATGAAATCGCCCATCTCTCTTGCTCTTTGCCTTTTTTTTCTTGCTGCATGTATCATGGCGGCATCGGGGATAGCACCGGATTCCAATACTTTTTTGAAATTGTTTGGCCTTGAAAATCTGTGAGCTGAAGCGTCAGGTTTTTCGTCTTCCTCTTCTTCTTCTTCCTCTGAAGACATATCTTCTTTGCCTGAGAAATAAATGATTAATATTTGTAACAGTGTGTCTTAAGTTTATACAGGGTGATTCAAAATTCTCTAGAAAGATTTGGACAGTGGTTAATTAATCTAAGAAAAACTACGTGATTATTTTGTTTAAATTTCATATTTTTCTTCTCTGAATTTAGGAGTAAAATTTTCGTATTTTTTTGAGAATCGGCTTTAAAATAATTTACAAAAAAAGTCTACGTGTGCTGACAATGACATGTTTTAGGGTTTTTGTCAAGCATTTTGAAGTTTTCAAAGTTTTAACTATGTTGGGAATTTGGAACCTTTGGCTGCACTATAACAAAGTTATGATTGTTTTCCACAAACCAAAACTACACTTTTTTGCACTCGACCCGCGTTTCGCTACCAGCATCATCAGGAGACGATAAACAATAAACTAAATTAACCTACACTCTATCTTACATACTATCTTTTAGTGGGCGGAGATAAGACTAATAATTTGTGATTGGTTACGCTTTATAATCCTATCTCCCCTCAACTAAAAAATAAAGTGTACTAAACGGAATGGGGCCTCTATCTTTATTTAAACTATTTCTGGATTTAATGATTTCCATACTTTCATATGCATTCAAAAATCTTTTGTTTGGTACACTTTTTAGAAGTTTTAGGTTATCTAATGTAAATCTATGATTGTTTTCAAAAGCATGCTCGGCCACACTTGACTTTTCTGTTCTTCCATATTTTAAGTGTGCTAAGTGTTTGAATCGTGTTTGAATAGAGCGTCTCGTTTGGCCAACATATTTTTTGTCTCAATCCATGCAACTAATTTCCTAACTTTTCTCTAGAACTGTAGTTTTATCCTTGGGATTTCCTAGTAAACTTCTTATTGTGTTTCCGGATTGATATACTAATTTAAGACGGGTGTTATTAAATACTTTTTGTAATCCTTTCGTATAATTAGAATTATAAGAAATTAAAACAGATTTAGATTCGGAGGTATCTTTTTGTCTGGAAAAAGTGGAATTCCGAAAGGTCTTTTGAAAAGAAGGTCTATTTATCAGCTTATTTATTAAGCCTTCGTCGTAACGTCGTAAAGTTTTGTTTTGAAAAATTTATGTTTCTATCACGTAGTAAAGGGTGATTCTCAGAAAATATTAACAATTTTTAAATTCAAATATCTCTGAAACGAAAGAGTTTACAAAAATATATTTTACTAATTCTTCTTCAGAACAACAAATTCTACTTACAGTTAAAGTATTTCTAGGGTATTTTGAATCACCCTGTATACATTCCACCAAAAATTCCTCAAGAAATTCCCGTTTTTTTTTCCCGGGTTTTATCGGTCATTTTAGACTTTTTGCCAGAATTATTTTATGTAATCTGCACCTGATGCAAGGGCGGACCTAGTCTCGTGGATAATCAGTTTTCAAGTTTTTGATTTACCTTAAATTTTTTGCCAATAACATGCTTTAAAAGCGCTGCAACCGAAATAATATAGAAATAAAAAACCAGGAGCCGTTGCAGCTTTTTTTGAAGGGGGGCGGGCGATTTAGTATGTAAGGTGTTGGGTTGAGTGTCAAGTGTGAACTCAGACTAATAACTAAAGATTTTTAATCTGAGAGTGTGAACGAAAAAAAAACTTTTTTATGTTAAAAAGCAAGGGCGAATCCTCGGCCGGATCTGTTCTCAGTTCTATATTTGTTGCAAAAATTATGTCTCAAATGCGGCGCATGCAAAAATTTGGAGAAAATTATGGTGAAAATGAGATTTTTTACACTTTTTAAATGTTATAATGTAAAATTAACAAACTTAGATAAGTGAAGTTCGATATTAATTAAATTATGGTTTTTCCTTAGGATCACGTGATCAAAGGTCATGTGTATAGCTCTCGTTTTTACGCCATCTAGCGGAAATTCGGGGACTACAATAGTACATCTTGAGCTATAAACATTACCTTTGATCACGTGATCTAAGGGAAAAACTAAAATACAGGGTTGGCCATTTAAAAGGGTTCACCTGGAAAACTGTTAAGAATTGGAGAAAATGCTGAAACACATCGATTTTGTTTGTAAAGGGGACACTGATTGGAACTGATTTGGAAGTTTTAACAAAAGCTTTGCCACGAGTGATGAGTAATGTGTTAGAGAAGGAGACGAAAGTGTTTAGGAGAGACTCAGTTTAACAACGATCCTGCACCAAATTGTTATTTTGTCATTTTATTCAAAAACTGCAAGTATTATTTGTAGAAATATCAAAAAAGTGCAAAACTCTGACAGCATAATAAAACAATGTTAATATTCCCATTTTTTTACAGAAAACTTTTCTCTCTTTCATTGTTGGATTTTTTTACTTAGCTAGGTACTCTATGTATTAATACCGGCAGCCGTAGCGCAGTGGGTGCATTCCACCCGTCGGCCGGAAGGTCTCGAGTTCGATCCCCGGGAACGTCGGTAGTCTACTTGAACTCTTTCGCACAAAATTACATAATTTTAGGCGGAGTAGGCCGTGTTAGCTAGAAGGCAGGCTAACACGATTCCATACCGTCCCTCGTAGAGGACGATAGGAGGGCGGTACCATGTGATCCATATATTGATAGCGGAGCAGAATAAAGATCCCTAGCCCTGACAAAGGGGTTTAGGTCTAAATCCCTCTATAAAAAGAAAACTGCCTTCCTAGGGGTACTCATCAGACCGGTCTGGCGAGCGGGTAGGGGGGGGGGGGAATGAGGCACAATAGATCTCTTAGGTCGCAGTGGAGGGAGCTGTAAATTGCACCACTCATAACAAACCTAACCTAGATATTAGAAAGAAAGCACAATAATTTAGTACAAAAATAAGTAAAATTTACCTGCACAAAGTGCATCTCTACCACTTAAAATAGGTGGTGGAGGCGTAGGAGGTTTTTTGTGACTCTGGTTCACCACCAGAACTATGTCATCTGTTACCACCTCTTTTTTGTCTTTGGATTTTTCTTTTTTATCTTCTTTTGGTTCCTTTTTCTTTTTTTCTTTTTCAAACATTCTCATTACCTTTAACAGAAAAGAACAAATTATAATGTTTTTTATCCACCTGTTTCTAATAAGTCATATAATCATACCAATTTCTAAATATGTAGTAAAACATTCAGAACAAAGTGTGCATAAATAGGTATGCAGTTTTTTTAAATAATACTGATTAAATCAACATAATTCCGCATGTATGTACAAAATTCCTGGCAGAACCTATATTTTAGGGCTAGGCAGGACATACATTATAGGTCCTGTCGAGTCCCAATTGAATTGAATTGTATATTTCAGGTACTGCTGGTTCCTAACAAGACCTGGCGGACAGTCCTTTGGGCAGGAGGTGTACAAAATTTGGGGATTGGTACACCCTTCGTCTAGAGCATTTGACATTTAAACAAACAAAATACAGCTACTGGCTTTTAACTTTTCTAGAGAGATAGCATTACCCTCGGCAGTACCTACAATCGTTTTAAGAGCGTAAAAATATGGTAATCATTAAAATCCAACTAAATGCACTAGTTCCAAATTAAATGCTTCCTTAGTTTTTAAAAATGCTGTATGCAACACGTTTCAAAAGTAAATGCTTGTAAAAATACAAATATGCTCATTAGTAGTTCATGTAGGTAAGCATTTTAGACCCAAGTAGTGTCAAAGTAATTCAATTCTAGTCAAATACTCTTAATTTTACTATTTTGTAGTCTCTGCACTGCAAACATTACCAGTACACTATTTAAAAAGCTAAGTAACTGGATTTCTTGAAAGGTAAAAAACTTCCAAATCAGTTACTTCAACCAAAAAGAATGTTACGTGTTAATATTTCCAATGGGGATATGCTCCTAAGGCAATTAAAGCAAAAAAGAAAAGTAAGTTAAAAAACCTCCCAATCAGTTTCGACTGAAAATAATCTAAAAAGAAAAGATCAAAAGATCCTTGGTGGAAAACCGAAAATTCAAAATTGGATGAATATTCCACAGGGTCACTGTGTGTTTCCTAGGGCGAAACATCGTTTAATTATTTTTCTTCTTGGTTTGGTCCTTTATGTGTACCTTGTGGGATACTCATCCAATTTTTAATTTTCGTTTTTCCACCTAGGATCTTTTGATATTTTCTTTTTAGATTATTTTCAGTCGAAACTGATTGGGAGGTTTTTTTAACTTACTTTTCTTTTTTGCTTTAATTGCCTTAGGAGCATATCCCCATTGGAAATATTAACACGTCAGGACGAACCCTTATCAGGTGACTTATATTAAGTACAATTTCGGAACATTGCCTATTTGTAACGGATTCAAAGTTGAAAATCAAAGTATATGATGGTGTTGAATGATGTTTGGGGAGGGTGACCAGCGAAACCACTGATGAGCCCATGCTGGTTGCCCAGGGCGAAACATTGTTTAATTAATTATTTTTCTTTTGGCTTTGGTCCTTTGTGTGTCCCTTTTTGCTCAACCAATTTTCAATTTTCCACTCTGGATCTTTTGATCTTTCCTTTTTAGATTATTTTCGGTTGAAGTAACTGATTTGGCGGTTTTTTAACTTCTTTTTTTTTAAATAAAATACTCTCTTAAACATGAATATGACAACTCCGAAAGCTGAATTGTGTTTGACTGGTTTGTATAATAATTATTCTTGACAAAATTTGATGAGTCAAATTTCAGGTTATATTTTGAATATTTGTATTTTTTTAACAAATATGTATTTTTTTAATGTTTACTATTTTTTGTGCCACTCGTATGTTTTTATGTTGACTACATAATTTAAATAAGTACCTAATATTTTGTACTATAAATTCATATTAACCTAAATGAAAACGAAAACAATTTTAATAATGTGAAAATGATCATTTAAAGACATAAACTCAATAAAATAATTATTTTTATTTAAAAAGAGCTGAGTTATACACAATTCTTTGAATGTTTATTTTTAATTTGTACCATTATTTATTTGTTTAATTACTCTTAAATATAATAGCTCTGTCAGCTGCACCCCCCATTTGACCGAGTCGAAAAAAACATTATCAGATTTACGTGGTCTTTATGTGCTAATTATGTGCCAAAAACAAAATCTTTGTGCTCAATCACTTGGTTTGGGTTGAGTTGGGTTCCGATTAAGAAAATAGCGCTATCTCCGGCAGATTTGCAGTGCGGACTGCCGGACTAGGAGCTTTCGAAAGCACTGGAGGGGTGTGGCTTGTCGTCGAAATAGCCCCCCCCCCTCATTTTCAATTAAGCACATAAAGTGCATGTAAATCTGAAAATGTTTTTTTTTTCGAATCGGTCAAATGAGGGATGCAGCTCGACGGACTTAGATATAATAACATTTTAACATCTCTAATGAAAGGAAAGGTTGGTGGTGTTTTTGATATCAGAATAAATTAGTGCTATTTAGGTGCCAGTTAAATGCCCAGTCATCAGATTTTGTGCTCTTGTAATTTCCGAGATATGACCGGCACTGCTAGATACCCTCTAAAGATGGGAGGTCTAAATGGTGAGAAAAATTAAATGCTACCATTTCCTTAAAAATTCTATATTTTCTTATTTTGGAGCACTGCTAACTTTAGATTGCAGTACAGATTTGAGTTTTCATGAAAGAAAAGGTTGGTGAGGTTTTTGATATTATTAAAAGTTAGTGTTAGGGTCAGTCCATATCAAGTCAACCAGGGTATTTTACCAAACCATCTCCGATGTTGATGATTTTTAGTATACATGTTTTTCCTACCAAAAAACTGGAAAATCCAAAATTTCAGACTTTTTTGACCAGTTGTTTATTTTGAATTAATTTTTGAAAATCGAAAAAGTCACTTATTTGTCCTTAACATGTGCGCACAAAATTAGGAATATCCAAAGAACCACTTATAATAGAAAAGTAGGTGAAGGTTCATTTTAAAGCTCTTATAAAGACCTTTCATATGAGAATATTGCATAACATATATTGAAAAAAAAATAAAAAAAAAAATTTTTGATTTTTTTTTTTGAAAAATTTCAAAAAGGCCATTTTTAATTTTTTTCAAAAAATTATATAATTTTCTTTAAAGTGTTATTAAACTATTCACAAAATTTTGAGATGGACAAATCATGGGTTCAATGTGAAAAAATTTATTAAAAATGTCACATGCATGAAAAATCGCCTATAAATAGACAATGCATTTTGGTAATTAGAAGAATATAATGGGGTTTAAAGCGATATTATAAAAATATTTAACAATATTTTATTTAATAAAAAATTATATCCTACGTTTCATTCTGTATCAGTAATCAGATTAACATTGCCCCCCATTGTAATATTTACTTACAAAACCTCTTTTCCACCGGAGACGTACTATTGGATGTTCCAATTCTTAGGAAAATATGCCTGTATAAACCTGCCAATACTTTTGTGAAATACTGCCTGTTTATTCCTGTTTAACATTAAGGACACACCTCCTTCATTTTATTGGTCTGTTTAGGTACATTGTGGGGATTTGCTGACATGAAAAATGTGACCAAGTGGATGTGCAGTTACAAAAATGTCAAAATGGGAATGAAAATCTGTGATGGTTGTAGACTACAACTTTCAAAGGAGTTTAAGGCATCTGAAGAAGATGAGGCAGGGTAAGTAACAAATAGTATTTTTTAATATAAAATTAATAAACTAAACCAATTGCGTCAAGTACGGAGTGGAAAAATCAGGGTAAGTAACAAATAGTATTTTTTAATATAAAATTAATAAACTAAACCAATTGCGTCAAGTACGGAGTGGAAAAATCTCATGGCATTATTTTGCATGGCATTATTTTGCATGGCATTTTGAGAATACAGACATTATGTACAAATTTCTTGGCATTATGTACACATTTTGGGTCAGCTGTTACCCCCTTTTTAAGTTCTTATAAAAAACTAACTTTTTAAATTTTTTTAGACCCAGTCAAGTTCCAGAAAATGATCCAGATTTTCAAGATCCTGCTGAATCATTTACTCTTTTAAACAAGTCATTGGAGCTTCTTGGTGTGTCGCCGATTAAAAGAAAAAATGTATACAAAGAAAAAATTGATATTGTACAGCATACAATTGCGAAAGCATTTACAAAGGAATCAGATTCAACGCTAGTAAAGGAATGCCAGAGTGACGAAAGTGAAATGATTAAGCAGTTAAAGGACAAATTTTTAAAAACCGAAAAGGGGAGTGAGAAAATACTAGTTTTATCATGTTTACCTCAAAGTTGGAGTAGAAAGAAGATTGAAGAAGAATTTGGAGTTTCTCAATATTTGGCCAGAGCTGTAAAACAGTTAGTTAAGGACAATGGGATATTATGTTCTCCTAACCCCAAACCGGGAAAGACCCTTAGTGATAGAGTGGCCCAAATAGTGGTAGATTTTTACCAAAGGGATGACATTAGCAGGACCATGCCAGGTAAAAAAGATTATGTTGTTATCAGAAAATATGGAGCTGAAAAAGAATATGTACAAAAAAAATTAGTCTTAGCTAATTTAAAAGAAATTTATGCATGGTTTAAAACTGAGTACCCCAATGAAAAAATTGGGTTTTCAAAATTTTGTGAACTGCGACCCAAAAACTGTATACTGGCAGGAAAAAGTGGGACTCATACTGTATGTGTATGTACTATACATCAAAATATAAAACTAATGCTCAATGGCTCCAAATTAAATAAGCTATATGATGAAAATAACAGGCCTCTTGCAATATCTTATCATGATTGCCTTTATAAACTAATGTGTAATCCACCTTCAGTGGACTGTTTTTTAAGCAATAGATGCAAGCAATGTCCTGGAGTAGAACAGTTTAAAAATACGTTAATAGAAAAATTTGAGGAAGAATTAATTGATGAGGTCTCATTTAAAAAGTGGGTCTCAGTAGATAGGTGTACTATGGAAACCGTTGTTAAGAAAAGTGATGATTTTGTCCAGGAATTTACTGATGATCTTGTAAAACTTAAATCACATTCTTTTATAGCAAAAATGCAAAAAGATAGATACAATGAAATAAAAATTAACCTTAAACCTGGAGAGTCTTTGATCACTTGCGACTTTGCGGAAAATTATTCCTTTGTTATGCAAGATGAAGTCCAGTCTTATCATTGGAATAACAGCCAGGAAACCCTCCACCCTTTTGCCATTTATTTTCTAAGTGATGGTAAACTGCACAACCTGAATTATGTGCTTATTTCGGAAAGCTTGACACATAATACAATTGCATTTCATTTATTTTTAAAAAAATTAATGCCTGATTTAAAAATCAAAATACCAGGACTTAACAAAATTTTTTATTTTTCGGATGGATGTGCTGCGCAGTACAAAAACAAAAAGAATTTTCTGAATATATGCCTGCATAAAAAAGATTTTGGTGTTGAAGCAGAGTGGCATTATTTTGCCACCTCGCATGGCAAAAGTGCCTGCGATGGCTTGGGAGGAACTGTTAAAAGACTTGCTGCCAAAGCCAGTTTGCAGAGGCCCTATGACAATCAAATAATGACACCTCTACAATTGTTTACTTGGTGTGAAGAAAACATATATGGCATTGATTTTAAATATTGCACAGAAGCAGATTATACAAATCATGAAATAATTTTGAATAAAAGATTTGCGGAAGTCTTAACAATACCGGGGACACAAAAAATTCATGCTGTAATTCCTCTTACAGAAAGCACGTTTTTGGCAAAACAGTTTTCTACATGCTTAGAGGTCGAAACACATAATCTTTTTAAAGGTGGAAGCATTATTTTGCAAAATATCGAGTCAGGGTTTGTCACTGTAGAATATGACAGTGCTTGGTGGCTGGCTTGTGTCTTGGGGAAAAATAATGAGAGCGGAGAACTGAAAGTAAGCTTTCTTCATCCACGAGGACCTGCCTCATCATTTTTTTACCCAACACCTCAAGATATTTTAATTATTAAACCAGAAAGTCTTATAAAAAAAGTTGAACCCAACACTGCTTCTGGCAGAACTTACAATGTCAGCAAAAAAGAAATGTCAGATTCATCAGAAATTCTTAAAAGAAAGTTAAAAAAATAAATTTAAGGTATATAGTTATAGTTAGTCTTAGTGTTTTCTGTCTAATTTTTATCAACGAAGTAGAAAAGTTTGTTTATTTCTTTTGCGAGTTTAAAATAAAATAATTTGTAGATAAAGCCTCTGGGTATTTTTTAAAACCTGTATCCATCCAACAAATTTATTTATTTTAATATCCAGTGCACTATTGGTGCTCCTAAAATATGTTTATTTTTTTAAATGCATGATTTTTAATGTACTTAATATTTTTTTTGACATTGAACCCATCATTTCTCCATCATAAAATTTTGTGGATAATTAAGTAACACTTTGACCAAAATTATATATTTTTTTCAAAAAAATTAAAAATGGCCTTTTTGAATTTTTCAATTTTTTTTTTCAATTTTTTATTTTCAATTTTTTTTTTGTTAAAATTATGTTGTGATATTTCATAAAAAAGAGCTTCAAAATGACTTTAAAATGAGCCATTTATTACTTTCCTAGTGTAAGTGGTTCTCGAGATATTGCTAGTTTTGTACATTCTTGTTAAGGTCAAAATGCTGACTTTTTTATTTTGAAAAATTAAAAAACAAAAAACTACGAATCAAAAAAATCTAAAAATTTGCATTTTCAACTTTTATGGTAAGAAGAAAATATATACCAAAAATCATCAAAATTGGAATTGGTCGCGTAAAATTTTTGTGATTTTTTGGTTGATTTGATATGGAATGACCCGTTAGTTAAAGGCCCAAACATCAAATTTTGTGCTCTTGTACTTTCCAAGATATGACCTGCACTAGTATCTAGCTATTAAAGATAGTGCTCCATGCTAAAATGGTCCGGAAAAGTGGTACGGTTGTGGTAGGGTGATCTAAATGGAATGCTGATTAAGTGGGGCGAGTTTGTAATCTCATCGATTAAGCAATCGATGCATCAAACAAGTTCTTGAAACTTTCCGATGCCATCAAACGCGTTCTTTTGGATTTCCGATGCAACCGATTTGATGCCAACAATTGCAATCGGCTCTGAGGGCTGATTGCTATTGATGGATGGATTAATCATCAGTGATGGCTGTCAGAATCAGATGTTCAATCGAATGTTGACATTGGTGCCAACGTTTAGATGAATTTAAGATAATTTTAAAAACTTGCCCTTGCTAACATTTTCATAAAAAAATATTATGTTTTCTTATATTTATCATTTATTTTTTTAAATTCACATGGTGCACTGCTAACTTTAGATGAAGTATACATTTGAGTTTTCATTAAAGCAGACGTAGATGGTGTTTTTGATACTAGCATAAATTAGTGCTATTTAGGTGCTAATTAAATGCCTGCACTGCTAGCTACTTGTTAAAGTTAGCAGTGCACTGTGCTAGAATAGTCAAGAAAATTAAATACTTCCATTTCCATAAAAAAAATTCTGTTTTCTTATTTTTCCGCTGTTCTAAATGGTCAAGAAAATTAAATGCTATGAAAATCTACTTTTTTCCGAATACTTTTTAAAATCCACAAGGTGCACTGCTAACTTGAAATGAAATGAATAAAATGAAAATAGTTTTATTTCCCAAAAAACACTACATGTTTACATAGGGACCTCTAATCTAAATTTTAATTGTAATGACAGGTTTTTCAATCGTTTAACTTAGATGCAGTACACATTTGAGTTCTCATGTTTAATGGTGTTTGGATATTGAAATAAATTACTGCTATCTAGGTGCTAATTAAATGCCAAGTCAACAAATTTTCTGCTCTTGTACTTTCCGAAATATAGACTGACCTGTGAGCTACCTCTCAAGGATACGTGGAAAAAATAAAAAAATATAGAATTTTTTTATGGAAATAAGCATTTAATTAGCATTTGCTTTTCTTGATCACTTTTCCGGACCGTTCTAGCAAGGTGCAATGCTATCTTTAAGAGGTAGCACACATTGCAGGCAATATCTCGGAAAGTTCAAGAGTACAAAATTTGGTGACATGGCATTTAATTAGCACCTAAATATCACTAATGTATACTTCATCTAAAGTTAGCAGTGCACCATGTAGATTTGAAAAAATATGCTGAAAAAAAAATAAAAATATAGAATTTAGACCACCGTACCACTTTTCTGGACACAATAGGCACAAAATCTGTTGACTGGGCATTTAATTAGCAGCTAAATAACACTAAATTATTCCAATATCCAAAACATCACCAACCGCTTTTTTATAAGAACTCAAATATGTTTACTGCATAAACATTGTATTTAAAAGCAGGAAATTTAATTACGAACTGCATACAAAACTTTAATACAAGGAACTCGAGCAACTTAAAATATGTTTCTACTATCGAGCAAAAAAATATCCCCAGTGGTGACGGGGACTCTAATAATCTTAGTATCATCTCAAGTGATACTGCTGACAATATTTTTTTAGGAATACCCCGAGTGTATCTGACACAATTAACAGACCAAACCTAAGTCGCGTTGATGGTATTGGCAGTTTAAGAAAAGATGAAACAGTGATTTCTAATTCAACTTTAATGATATTAATCATAAGGCTTTACTATCAACTATTCCTTAATTGGAAAAACATGAAAAAGTACCTGTCAGATTAGGGCGCATTTTTTCGTGAAAGAAAGAAAAAAAAAGAAAATCAAAAACCTGTGGAGTGGGATTGTGTAATGAACTCAAGCAATGGCATTGATAAATTTCATTCACTGCTGTATAATATATTTGATTTGAGATTTCAACTTCGTAAAATTAGAAGAAAAAAAAGAAGAAAGGAAATTGGGGTTGGCAAAAGGTATCAAAGTTTCGGGAAAAAAATTAAAAGCTTTGCATAACATTCAAAAATTTTCAAAAAATTTGCAAATTAAAGCTTAGTACAGAAAGTATCGTTTAATTTATAGGCAAGTCATCATGTTGGCAAAAAGGTTGTTTTGTGTTGCAAGAATAAGAAATGCTAAAAAGAAAGCTAAGGAGGCCTGGTTGATAGTGAATGATCTTCGAGGGAAAAGTAGTGGATTAAAGCAATCAGAAGATATTGATCCAAATGTACTTAATACATTGTACTGCACTATAGGTAAGAAACTAACTAAAAATTTTAATTTTCAGGATGATTCCTTATTTTATTTGCGTAACTCCTATGTGCAAGTTACTTAGTAACTTAGTAATGAAAGAAATAAAAAGGGATTCATCTGGTTTCAATGAAATGCCAATAAAGATTTTTCAGAATCTAGATAGCAGAGTTCTTTTTTATTTATGGCTTGCAATTAACAAATGTTTTGAACTAGGTGAATTTCCTGAAGTGTTAAAAACTGCCATAGTGATCCCATTGCAAATAACGGGATCATTTGTAGAGCCGTCAAATTTTCGAGCTATATCATTACTACCTACACTTTCAAAAATTTATTAATAGTAATAATATATTGAGCGCTTGGCAATACAGATTTTGAAGTTTAAAAAGCACAAATGATGCCATTTTTGCTTTTCTAGAGAATCTATATTGTAAATTAAATAACAAAAAATTTGCGGCTGCTGTTTTTTGCAATTTTTCAAAGGCCTTCGATTGTGTCAACCATGATTTACTGATTCACTGATATACCGAAGAAACATTGCAATTTATTGTGAATTCAGACAAAAAGTAAATGATATGTTGATAGCCAAAGCCTAGTATTCTCTGGATAAATATCTGACTGAGCATTTTGGATAGCAGTAAAGTTCTAGGATGAATATGTTTATGTTTTTTATACTACTTTTGTTTGTTAATTTTAATTTTTAAATTGTTGAACGTCATAAAATGTATTGTCTAGACTTACAAAATAATATTTTATTAATAATGGATCAATCTTATTTAATTTATATGTAGCATTAATTTTTAACAGTTTTTTACAAATTTTTAGAATTACCTAACTGCTTTGTCAATGAATTTTTATTTTCGGACAATAAAGCGTTTTTGAATTTGACAAATTTGAGAAAAATATGCAGGAAAAATAAAAAATAAAGATTTTTTTTATGAAAATGGCAGAATTTAATTAGCATTTTTTTTATTGACCATTTAGATCACCCTAGCACTTTTCTGGATCATTCTAGCATGGTGCACTGCCTTGTGCTTTAATGGGTAACTAGCAGGGCAGGCCATATGTTGGAAAGTACAAGAGCACAAAATTTGGTGACTTGGCATTTAATTAGCACAAATTTTTCTAATCGTATTCAACTTTAGGGATGTAATATTTTATTGCAAACATGGCTTATTTAAATGAATACTTGTATTTTGTATAAAGCTATATTTGAACTGAACCAAATAAGTATTTTTACAACAATAATTTTTCAGGTTTTATTGCACTTGCTAGAATTGTTGAAGGCCGGCTTTCTCTTAAATTTCAAACCCAGCCTCAACCCCATGCCACCTGCAAATCTGTCTTCTCAGCAATGTTATAAATAGGTGTTTTTTTTTGTGTTTTTTACAATAAGAACTTTTAGATGACAACCCTAGTGTTATTTTTCACCTAAAGCACAATTTAGTGTACAATACTAAAATGATACACTCTGTATATAGGAGAAATTTTTTCTGAACTATTGTTCAACATGTTGCCTTTTTATGTTTAAGATATGAACTAGCTTTTTTACTTAAAATACCTTAATAAGCATGTTGTGGGTTAAAATAAATAAAAAATTAGTTATTATTTTCTTTGACCCTCAAGAGAGGCTTGAGGGTTAAGTGCTATCCGAAGTGCTATCATACTGGATTTTACCTGCCTTTGTTTGAATATTTATTTCGGTTTTAGCTAAACCACTGAATATAGTTTTGTATATTTATCTTTTTGCCTTTATTGTGTTATGTTTACAACCAAAGTACCAAACCAACCTTCCAGGCGGTATTATGCAGTACCTTTCTGCCATTTTTGATTTTTTAAGAAAAATTTTTTATGGGGGCATCTACTAAGGTTCCTAGGGCCCCAAATCCGCCGGCGCCAGTTGTTTTTTTAAAAAAAATTTTTTCACTAAAACAACCCAATCCAACATAGCCCAACCCAACCTAACTTAACCAAACTTGAAACAATCAAAAAAACACATTACAACCCCCCCCCCCGACACGCTTTTTTCTGTTAAAAAAAATCGGCGCCGGCGGATTTGGGGTACTAGGGACCATAGTGAGTGTCTCTATAAATAATTTTTCATAAAAAATCAAAAGAAAACCGTATACTGCATAATTACCTCCCAGGGCCCTAATTGTTGAGCAGGGACAGGGTTCCCACCAAATTCTGATTTCCAAATTCCCTGACTTTTCCAGGTTTTCCCTGACCATTTTCTTAAAAATTCCAGGTATTTTTTGGATATAAATTGCTTGTCTACGTGGCGTGGATACCAAGTAAATGTAGACTTTTACCATGAAAATTTTTGAAAGCTCAAATTTAACAGGTATTCATATTTTCGACATTAAAAATAAAAGACTAATTTGCCTAGTTCTACCAAGGTTTTTTTGGTTCATCTAGCAAGTTATAAAACTAAATTGCATGAAGTGTTACTATATATGCACACGTGCACATGAACACGAAAATGAATATATGCTGGACATATTATAAGCTGGAATACGGAAAAACTCAAGACAGAACAAACACAGGAAATATACCAGAAACGAATTACTGAAGAAATAAAAGAACTGCAATGGGACTACAATGTAAAGGAGCTCTGTAAGAACATCCAAGAAACAGTAAATAGGGTTGCTAGTTAAGTGCTTGACAAAAAGAGAAAACAAAGAAGGAAGTAGTTTCATGACAACTGTAGTAGAGCGACGGAATCTAATATAGAAGAGTATAAATAAACAACAAAGATCTGAAGCATGCAGAATGATATAAAGGAAAAAGAGAGACCACCATCTAAATATAATAAGAGAAATGGAGGAAAACATATGAAACAACAGAATAAAAGAATACTTTCAGAGAATAACAAAGCACAAAACAGGATACCAACCCAGAAATGCTACCGGATCCAAGGAAGGCAGGCGCGATAGACCCCCATCCATAAAAAAGGAGATAAAAAGAAATGCTCAAATTATCGTGGAAGAACTCTGCTAACTACATGCTATAAGGTCCTCTCTAGTATCCTGCGAAAGAGAATTGAAACATATAAGAAAGAGATAGTCGGGGAATACCAGTTCAAACAGCCATTTGACAGATTATGTAGAGCAAAGTTGTGGGAAACAATGCAGGAACTGGGCTTTCCAAAAAAGCTGATATCCCTGGTAAAAATGTGTACGGAGGATACAAGCTGCAAGATAAGGGTGGGACAAAGCTACTCTGATTTCTTTGGTATCAACAATGGACTTAAGCAGCCTGACTCTCTTTCATCCCAACTCTTCAATGGCTATATTCCACCAGGAAGAACCCAACCTACTACTGACCTTCGCAGATGATGGATGATGTAGACATAATTGGCAACATCAGGATTAATCTTAAATACTCCTTGCACCACAATATTTATTCATGCATAACTGATTAAGAAAAGTTTACAAAAAAGGAGTAGAACCCTTTTTGGCAGTGGAAGCAGTTGTTGTCGAGGTTCCTTCACTTCCAGTAGTTGGTGTAGATGTAGGTCCATTGTCATTTTGGGACAAGACTGATAGTTTTCTTGATCAACAAAGGCAATTTCCTTGAATTTTTTTCAGCCTTCACTTACTTTACATAACCACTGCTCTAAAAATAGTTCAAGATTGCCTGGCGCCTCATATTAATGAAGTAAATATTTCTTAAACAAAGCTTACAGTATGCTTGATATTTATTGGTTTTCACCAGCCTGTAGACACTGCCACTCTGGTGGACTTATGGAAGGAATTATCCAGTCTAAGTTAGAAACTGTTTTTTTCAACATTTTGGATTCTTGCTCTTAAAAAAAATTGAAAATTCTCAAAATCATTTTAAGGTTAGGAATAAAAACGCGCCAGCCTACACTTGAAAATTGTAACAGAAAATAGCGCGATGTGTGCTTAGAACAAGTTGATATTATACCAGGTGATATTTATTACTTCGAAACAAAAACCAAATATGTTCAATAAAAACAACCTGCCACTTTGAGTAATGATGCGGTTCTTGTCCTACACATTTTCAAAAGCTTTCCTCTCTTTTCTCTTGCACTTGGATTTTAGGTGGACTGGAACTAATTGAGCGAGAAACAGATGTTGAGTTTACGATACAATACGAAGTGAGCAGAGAAGAACTCATATATTTTTTACAAAGCTGGTTTAAAAAATTCCAGGTTTTGTGTGCCAATTCCCTGACTTTTGAGGATTTTTTGGTCATTCCCTGACTTTTCCAGGTAGCTCTCAAAATTCCCTGACTTTTCCAGATTTTCCAGGTTTTCCAGGTCAGTAGGAACCCTGAGGGAACTACATAGATTTGTTTTAAATGATCCCACGTCGAACGCATTTTGTAATCTTGAGCAGTGATGGATCATTCTATTCTATAAAAAATTGGGTGTTCATGCTCCCAGATTCCAAAGCCTGGGATCGGTCCCATTTCTCAGGCAAGCATGCACATAAAATGTATATTTTTCCATCTAAAATTTCGAAGAGGTTTCAATGAAAAGCATCTTTTTCTCGAGGGATAGGATCATTTCCCAGGATTGATCCCTTCTCTTGAGGAATAGTTCCTTCTCTTGAGATTAAAGAATCAGCCCCCAGGCTGGTTCTAAAATTTCATAACTGGGTTGCAACTGTGATGTCAATGTTTTAAATTGAAATTACCAGTTTTGATTCTGAGGACCAATTGTAAATCAATAGCCCTTTTGGTAATTGGGTCATTCCATATCAAATCAACCAAAAAATCACAAAAATTTTACGCGACCAATTCCAATTTTGATGATTTTTGGTATATATTTTCTTCTTACTATAAAAGTTGAAAATGCAAATTTTTAGATTTTTTTGATTCGTAGTTTTTTTTTTTTTAATTTTTCAAAAT
This sequence comes from Oxystoma pomonae, assembly GCA_963921995.1. NCBI lineage: Eukaryota > Metazoa > Arthropoda > Insecta > Coleoptera > Brentidae > Oxystoma > Oxystoma pomonae. Next base: position 81,736,087 of record OY998166.1, on the reverse strand, counting down.
AAAAAAGTCAGCATTTTGACCTTAACAAGAATGTACAAAACTAGCAATATCTCGAGAACCACTTACACTAGGAAAGTAATAAATGGCTCATTTTAAAGTCATTTTGAAGCTCTTTTTTATGAAATATCACAACATAATTTTAACAAAAAAAAAAATTGGAAATAAAAAATTGAAAAAAAAAAATTGAAAAATTCAAAAAGGCCATTTTTAATTTTTTTGAAAAAAATATATAATTTTGGTCAAAGTGTTACTTAATTATCCACAAAATTTTATGATGGAGAAATGATGGGTTCAATGTCAAAAAAAATATCAAAAATATTAAGTACATTTTATAGGCGATTTTTCATGCATGTGACATTTTTAATAAATTTTTTCACATTGAACCCATGATTTGTCCATCTCAAAATTTTGTGAATAGTTTAATAACACTTTAAAGAAAATAATATAATTTTTTGAAAAAAATTAAAAATGGCCTTTTTGAAATTTTTCAAAAAAAAAAATCAAAAATTTTTTTTTTTTTTTTTTTTTTTTCAATATATGTTATGCAATATTCTCATATGAAAGGTCTTTATAAGAGCTTTAAAATGAACCTTCACCTACTTTTCTATTATAAGTGGTTCTTTGGATATTCCTAATTTTGTGCGCACATGTTAAGGACAAATAAGTGACTTTTTCGATTTTCAAAAATTAATTCAAAATAAACAACTGGTCAAAAAAGTCTGAAATTTTGGATTTTCCAGTTTTTTGGTAGGAAAAACATGTATACTAAAAATCATCAACATCGGAGATGGTGTGGTAAAATACCCTGGTTGACTTGATATGGACTGACCCAATTATGCAATAGACAGTTTTCTGCCATTTTTGATTTTTTTATGAAAAATTCTTTATGGGGGCACCTACTAGGGTACCCAGGACCCAAAATTTTTTTCCCCTAAAACAACCCAATCCAACACAGTCCAACCCAACCTAATCCAACCCAACCCAAAACAATCAAAAAAACACATTACAACCCCCCCCAGGCACCCTTTTTTCTCTTAAAAAAAAAATCGGGCGCAGGTGGATATGGGCTCCTAAGGACCCTAGTAGGTGCCAATGGCAGAAAACCGTATACTGCATAATTACCCCATATACTGCATAATTACCATCCCTTTATTCAGTATTCTATATTATTTGCAAGCCCATGGCTAAAGTTACGACAGTCGACAGGCCCTCTCTTTTTTTGAGAGGCCCTAGCTTTAGCACAAAAAAGACACTTAAAGGCAGGTTTACCCAACTTTTCATATTGATAATTCATAACTTTAATTCATAGTGTATAAGCACAATTTTAGTGTTAATACAAAATTTAACAGTACCTGTTTATCCAAGAGTTTATAATCATAGTGCATTAGGATAAATTTTGAAAATTGACACACCAAATTGACAAAAAAGAAGTGCAAAAAAAAATGTTTTTCTTTACCTAACCTCAACAGGTTAGGTATTCTTCCTTCTTGCTATATTTCTGTTTTCTGATATCAGCTAAAATCAATTGCTCCCATTTTGAAATCAACCAACCAAAATGTTTTCTTTGCTTTTTTCATATTGATAGTGCATAAAGTTAAAATTAACCAACTTTTAAATTATGCACTGGGCTTATGAATTATAACTATGAAAACTTGGGCAAAGACTTCTATTAAGAATAATGTATTTAACATTATGACTATGAATAAAATTGTGTTTAGGTTATAAATTATCAATATGAAAAGTTGGGTAAACCTGCCCTTAGTCACAGCCTTATTTTGGGTGTGTGATCTGTGTTTAAAACTAACCTTTTTATGATGCGAGGACTTTTTCACCTGAAAAACCTCTCCTTCTTCTTCATCGTCGAAACTGAGCAAAGTCTGTTTGGGTTTTGAAGACTTTTCCACCTTTTTGGGTTTCTTCTCTTTTTCTGGTTTCTGAGTTTGCTGCACATCCATTGGTTCCTCCTCGTCATCGTCATCGTTTTGAGTGAATACTCTTTTTTGGATTGTTTGCTTTTTGGGCTTACGAAAAAGGGACATTTTTGTTTTCTCTAGCAAAAACAACACGATCTTGAAAAAACAGCCGTAGGTTGAGGTTATGTTTTAAAAAGGCAGTGAAGTTTGCTGGAAGAATAGGTGTTTTCAAGATCGGTTGGTTCTGAGCAGATCGCGTTCTCAACTTATTGGAACTAGTTTCGCACGGATTAGTTTTTCATGCAAATTTCCACAGCTTCGGGGGAATTTGTAAACTCAGCACTTGAGCAATCGATGCCAACAAGCACGTTCTTGATAATGTTCCGATGCCATCAAGCGCGTTCTTGAAAAATTCCGCTGGAAGCAGCTGATGCCAGCAAGTCCCATCGGCTCGAGCCTACATGTTTTTTTCTAGTGACCGTGGTTTCTACATCCGTGGCCGATGCCGATCGCTGTATGGATTTAATTTATCAGCAGTTTATGTTATTTTTTTCAGCAATCGCTAAATTTAAGCTTATTAAAAGAACTTGCCCTTCACTTTTTGCCCTCTTACTCTTTTCGGCAACGAGGAAAATAGAAGTGAGCTGCAAGAAATGAAAAGGCTGGTTAAGACAAGCCAGTACCTTCTCCATACAGGCCGATCAACTCCTACCGATTTAGTGTCCTTTAATCCACCTTCGCCACCATTTTCACTCAAAAGTGACAGACAATCCATTCGTTTTCTGTCAATATGGCGGCGAAGGTCGAGAAAAGGACACTAAAACGGTAGGAGTTGATTGGCCTATGTGAAGAAGGTATTGGACCAGCACACACAAACGCTGCACTGCGGTGGCATTTGTAAAAAAATTTAGAGATGAGAATAAATAAAAAATTTGTCTTAATTTTACAAAATAAGTGTTTTATATGTTGGAATCTGGCAATATTTTATTATTTTTAAAATTAATTGCGCCAAAATTCTCTAAAATTAACCAGAAAAATAACCACAACGACAACGAAATCGATTCGTAGTTTACGGCAATGGTAGTGGTTAATTACCACAACTGAATGACGTTTAGCTATTGCGCAGACGAAGTAATTACCACAACCATTACGAAGTGTCAAATAAGCGTTCCAAAATATTCCTATTACCTACGTCTAGATGTAGGGGGGTTAAATCCGAATCCTTCGGTAAATCGGTTTGCTCGAAGGTTTTTGGCCGATGAAACAGATTAAATTTGCGCACTACAAAAGTTTCAGGGCGCCTTCAACTTATAGGAATTAGTTCATCTTTTCCCAAAATATAAAAAGTTTTTGGTGATTAGATGGATCCTACTTTAATTGTTTAAGTTCAAGGCCATCACAAACAGACTTGCATAAAGTCACATTCTTGCTTGCTTTGTGGGGATAGTTTATCTTATTTGAATCGAGGTCGTAACTGCATAAAAATTTCCGCGCACGGCAAAACCACGCAAATCAATTAACGCGTTAACGCGTAGTTAATTTCCGCGCACGGCAGCAAATCAATTAACACTGCTCAAGTCCATAATGGCACAAGACGTAATATGGCGCACATAACTTTTACCATCAAAATATAGAACCACGCTAATTAAAAATACATTTATTTTATTAAATCTTACCTACTAAAACAAAAAAATAAATAAACAAGTCTTTACCAACCCGTCATGGCGAATCGCCAAATTTGATTTTATTACCGGGTTGGGATTCGCTTCATATTGGGTAAGCTTTAACAAAATAAAATAATTTTTAATTTGCACGTTTCAGCAATATAACTGTATTTTGCAAGGTAAACGTTATGTGCGGTGATTTTCGCGGTCAACGTGTTGCGCGGTAAATTATTTGCGTGGTTGGTGATCTTGCGCAGTTATGTCATATTGCGTTGTAAAACACTGGTGCAGTAATGCACCGCGATATTTACGTGCGAGGTGTTTTTTTCACGGTAAAGACCGCGATTCTTTGTCTACTACTAGTTGAGAACGGTGTTGGTCTATTAATGGTAAAAAAAGGGATGTTTGTATTAAAATAATTAAAAGTATGCGGTTTTTGGGAGAATTTAAAATACACTTTAAAAATGAATAACTATTTCGTCGTATGTCTCTAAGAGTTTTTAAAAAGAAATGATACGTTCAAAATTATGTCCCACATATCAAGCCTTGGATATTGTATATTACAAAGATATTTATAATTAGGATATACGTTTTGTATGTTACATGTAAATTTTATATATATTAGAAAAAAAAACATAATTCGTTTTTTAAAAAAGGAAACATGAACGGATATTTACCTCGATATTTACTGTATATTCAGTATATGTTTTTTGTGTATAAGCCTTATATTTTTTAACCGAATATTTTAAAATAAAATATTACCCAAATATTTGTTTTTTAATATAAACTAAATATATAAATTTTATAATTATCACGTAATATTCTCTAAAAAAGGTTTTTAATACTTCCCTCTGCATTTAAAATGCTACATATTTTTTACATAAAATTTATCCGTTTGAGTATATTCTGTTTATCTGTTTTTTGAATTTAAGGCAGACATATCCTAGCCCAATATCATTTGAATATTTGCACAATAAATATGCCCAAATATTTGTTTTGTGGAATGGAATACTTTATTAAATATATTATTGTTATAATATATAATTACATTTTTTTAGCATTAGAGATAACAACATTTTTCTGCTTTTTTTAATGCTTTTTCTTAAATGTACTTAACCCAGATCCTCCTTGTTTTATATATCTTTTAAAAATCGTAGGTATATTGCTATAGTTAACATATTTTTTACGCGGGTTTGATTGTGACTTACCATCTTGCCAAAATTTGGCGAATCACGTTCTCTCAGAGTGGCCACTTAACTTGTCTGTGCACATGGTCCTTAGTCTTATATATATTTTCTTATCTCAGTGAATCAAAAAGCACTAAATTGATGAAATGTATTAAAGGATTCCTTTAGTGAGGGAGCCTTAAATAATAACCACTTAGCAGTGTAAACGACCCTACGAGTTTGGTGTTCCTCTACGCATTTTGATTCGTTATTTATTGTGTTTTTTACGCTGAATTTTAATTATTTTTAATCTTTAGAAACTCAAAAACACAACAGAGAAAAGGGAGGTTATGATATACAGATCGGAATCATTTGTCATAGTTGCCATTGCAAATCAATGTTTTACATATCTTATGAAATTCTAGCCAAAGAAAATGATTAAACAAAAATTGACAGTTTTCTTTACAACTAAAAAGAATACTGAACACATTTGCATTCAAAAATCAATTAAAATTTTTTGTTTTTCTACTTAACGTTTTACTTTCGGCAACCATGTCAATTATAAGGAATGCGGTATTCTCCCGCAGGTAACGTCTAACTTTATCGGTTAGTAAGGGATTCCGTTATTACCTCGTAACTGCGCATGCCCGAAATAACCGGTAAAGTAAAAAGTCATCAAAATTATAGGTACAAAAGGTCTCTAATAAATCCTTCCTCTTGCAAATACGGAACTAAGCTTGTTTCGCTTGGAATTGCTATCTTACATCCAGTTGTTGCAGGTAAGTAGATAAACACGATTGAAGTTGTTTTATTCGTGTGGGCTCAAAATGGTGGCGTCAGATGAAATAAATAATGCATCTATATATATATGGCTGAATTTCAACTTGACGATATATGTTGCTTTTCGACGTTAACGCGCTGCGTAAAAAAGAGACAGAGGAGGGTCAATGTCAATCAGAAACAGCAGGTTTTGTGTTATCTAAAGCTAGAGGTTTATACTGTAAAATTAAAAGAAACATTGACCTATATGGGAGGCAGTGTATTTTGCATTTTTGTTTCACAGTGTCTAAAGTTACGACGGGTATATCTAGAGCGAAAACAACCTTTTTTAGGGTTGAGTTGGGTGAGTGGGTTGGCTGATTAATTTAAAGTTATTTACCTATATTTTTATTTTATTTATTTATGTGTATTGTAAAAGAAGAATCCTTTTGAAACTTTTATTTTTCTGCTTTCCTATTAGACCTCTAAAAGCAAATATATGAGTTGTATGGTTTTATTTTTTTGTTTCAGATAGACACTTGATAAAAATTTCGTTGGTTGTTCCCACCATCTTTGGTAACTTTACGTCTCTTGGGGACTGGAGGGTGAGTATAAAACCGATTAAAGTTTTTTAATTCATAAATGGTGGAGTAAAAAAAAAAGTACCTTGGCCATTTTTTTCATACCAAAAATCAGGCCATTTTATAAATATAAATAATGGGTAGTTTTTATCATGCCTCTCAATTTTTAAACAACAAAAATTATATTTTTGGTTCCTTTACATGGAAAAAGACAATAATCCTGGCGGCCATCTTAACATCTAGACTTTGCAGAGTAAGTAGTATAAACTGTCGAGAACTTTTTTTTTAATTCAGTTTAAAGCAAAATTGAGACGCTACAAAAGATTTTTTGTGTGTTTGTCTTTTTATAGACTGTTCTTTTTAGTTTTTTATATATTACTTTTGTTAAAAACTAAAACGATGATGTCCGAAAGCTCCCATATAAAAGTGCTCAGGATATTCACGCATAAATTTGCCAGAAATTGGCATAATCAGTTGAGTCTAGAGAACTTATATAATTTTTTCTTTATTTATATTTGTTACTAAAGTTAAATATTACTTTTTTAAAAGTTTTGATTTTATATTATTTTATAAACTTAAATTTTTCTAAAATTTTTCTTTTATAGCATTGTATTTAAAAGATTAAAATAACACATTTTTTTGAAAATTTTTGCCCATGGCATTTTATAGTTTTTTTTTAAATTATAAAATGTTGCTTTGTACCACCAGCAAACTGAACAAAAACTCATAAAAACTGATTAAAAATGAATATGCCACGTATTATCTGTTTATAAAAATATTTTATTTCCAGATGTAGCTGCAGCAAGAAATTCCCTTTCTTTACGCACCACCACGAATACAAAGCTTCATATTGTCATAGAAAACTGATTAGGGATGCTGCAGATAGAGACAGATATCAACCACCAAAAAGAATAGAGCTAAACATGAGGATATGTACTGGTAATAATGCGATATGGTGCCTGCCAGTCTTAATATACTGCTTTGCTCTCTTTGACTTAAACTAAATTTTTTAATGGAAAGCTTAATTCTGTATTTTCTAAATAAAATTAAAAAAAAAATGTAATTCAATTAATTGCTTAAATTAAAAAATTAGGAAGAAGTGTTTATTATTTAAAAACCTATTAAAATTTGAAGCTATTGTTGTTAAAAATTTTTAGCTGTCCAAGGCGTTTTTATTTAAAAAAAAAATAAAATTTAGGCATTTTAGGTTTTTTTACTTTAGCACTTTTTTACGTGATACCGTATATTTTTGGATATATAAATAACATAAAAAACGATATTTTCTACCATTTTAAAGTACATCTAAAAAATGCTTATTTATGTGAGAGCATGTTTTTCTGATGTTAATTTTACTCACGTTAAATTTTCTAAATTTAGGATGCGACCTATTATTGTTATTGTGCTAAGTGGGTATATTGTTGTAATATAAATGACAATATATTCAGGGTATATACAAAATGTATATACCTTATATATATGATCATAGAATGAATACATCAGTGTTATAAGGATTAGTATATTGCAGTAATATAAATCTTATATATACCCTCAATAAAATATTATGGATACGAAAAGAATATACTTTTATGGATATACCATTGTTATATATAAACTAAAATTTGGACATATATACATTTTGTATATCGTGACGGATATCGACAGGATATAATACATAAATACATACCATAATGGATATACCAAATTTGGTGTAATAGAATATAACTCGAATATTTTTGTGGAGTAATTAATACATGTTCATATAACGTATATTCAGTGGATGTTACCTAATGGATACCTCTGGATCTAAATTGGATCTTTTTTGGAGGTCCTATGCACGTCAGGTGAATATCTGGGTGATATCCAGGGCAATATCCTTCTCCGTTTTCGTATAAACGCTGGATATACATGCAATATTTTTTTGCTATGTGGGGTATTGTAGTTCTTGACAGAAAAAAGGGTCCTTATTCTTGAAAGGGAGAGAAGGGAGCGCTCCCGGGGACCATACTAGGGAGTGACAAAAAAGTAGTAAAATCAAAATTAATAACGAGTTTTAAAGGTTTTTCTACTCCCTACTAGGAGAACGCAGTGTTCCCTCGATATATCACTTGATTTTCCCTACACCTCCCCGACAGTCAAAAATAAGCACCCAGCACGAGCATAAACAGCTCGTGCCACTAGTGGAGTGTTTCCCTAAATTTGAACCTGCGTCGGATACATAACTACAAAAATGCTGTCACTTTTTGTAAGTTGAACAGAAAACCTAATGAAAACTAAAAAAGTTTTCCAAAAACTGTTATGTTGAACACTAATACCAAAATGACCAGTGCGAAACTAGTTCTTATAAGTTGAATACGTCATCAGTATTTGCTAAAAAACGAATCGGTGCGGAACTAGTTCATATAAGCTGAAAACGCCATGAAACTCGCCTTTGTAAATCAGCTGTTTTAGAGAAAGACGTCAAAAATGTAAACAAAAACGATTTTTCTGATTAGTAAAAACATAATAAATAATTCGTGATACTAGTTTTGTGTCAGCCATGAAAGGCCTTGTGAGTTTTTGGTGCGTCGGATAACATTTTAACGATTTGCCGATGGGATGCTGAGAAACTATTAAAAAATGTCACGAAAAGTAATAAAACATTTCCGCACCGTTTCCATATCTATATTTAGTTTTATTTTTGGGTGTATGGTTACAATAAACTTAACTCCCTTGGAGAAAACCTGTAGGGTAGAAAACTCTGATAGAGAATATAATATTATGCAAAACTCCAAACTTAAAAATCCCGAGCTTATTATTTTTATCTTGTCTGCTCCTAATAATTTTGAAAGGCGGGTTTCTGTAAGAAACACTTGGGTCACTTTGGGAGAAAACATGGGTATAGGATACAGATCTAAGCACTATTTTGTTGTTGGTACTCTAGGCTTGACTGAAGAAGAACAATCTCAACTTAACTTGGAACAAATAACCTTCAATGACATGTTATTATTGCCAATATATGATAGTTATGCTAACCTGACTGAGAAAGTATTAAAAAGTTTTGAATGGCTGACTGAGCAATATGACTTTGGATTGAATTATAAATATGCTCTGAAATGTGATGATGATAGTTTTGTAAATTTGGCTGAACTTTTGAAAGAATTACAAAAACTAAAAGTAACACTAAGGACTTCTAATTTGCAATATCCATTAAATTTGCCCCCAGAAAAATTAAACCATTTTATTACAACTAACATTCAATCCAACAGACAGATAATTGATGTAGAAAATATGAGTCTTTATTGGGGCTACTTTGATGGAAGATCTCATGTTCAAACCAAGGGCAAGTGGAAAGAAGATAACTGGATATTCTGTGATAAATATGTGTCATATGCATTAGGAGGAGGATATATTTTGTCAAAAAGTTTGGTTGAATTTATTGGAAGAAATGCTGATCAACTGAGGTAAGCCTGTAGTAATTTTGTAAAAAATCATTCACCCAATTATTTACTGCATATTTTTAAAAAAATTATGTGGTAAATTGTATTAGGTCAAGTATTAAGTATAAATAAAATAAAAGTGCTGTTCCCACATTTAAATAAACCAAAACTTCTAAAAAAAATCTTATTTTATCTTAATCTCAGTGTATATTATTATATTACCAAGCTTACTTTATTAAAGTAACTGTTGATCCTATTTATACTAGTACCTCAACTATTACCTATAGTTGATTATACACCTTTTTTAGAACTTTTAATTCCGAAGACATCAGCATAGGACTATGGCTTTCTCCCATCCACAATATAATAAGAGTCCATGACATACGATTTGATACAGAGTGGACCTCCAGAGGTTGCAAAAATTATCATCTGGTACGTCACCCCCTATCCCTTAAAGAAATACAAGTAATGTATAACAATCTAGTGAAAAATAAGCAATTGTGTAACAAAGAAACACACAAAAGAGGATATTGGTTGTACAATTGGAAAGTACCTGCTAGTCAGTGTTGCAAAATAGAAAATGAACAGGCCATAACTTAAGTAGTTTTAAAGTAAAATCAAGGAATATGGACTTTATAGGCTACACATGCAACATGCTTTGGTAAACTATGAGTTTTTGTTCAAATATGTTTCTAAATAAAAAGTGAATGAATGTTTCCAAAGACTTAGGGAAAGTTTATTTTGATTTTTTTTTGTAAACTATGTTTTTTTAATGTATTATTGCCCGATTCTTACCCTTTAAAAATGAGGAGTTTAAAAAGCTAAATAAAAACAAGATAATTTATTTTTTGCATCTGTACAAAATATTATGAACACTTTAGTGCTGTGTCATGGTTGGTATTAAGACAATACCAGTACTAATTGCGCTATCAAGCTGTGTTTTCTCCAACCATAAAACTATAGTCTGATTTTTTAGCGGTTGCCCTGACGTCATAGTAACGCCCATAGGAATATATTTTCTGTAATACAACAATAATTGTTTACACAAAAATACCCAGTCGTTTTTATATGTGGTTTATACTGTATAAGCTTGTTTTGTCACATTTTAAATGTCATAAATTTTAAAAGGGCAAAGATATCGTTTTAGTGCACTAACAAATTTAATTTTTATTAGTAGCATCAAGTTTTGGGACTTTTCACTAAAATATTTTCCAAATTTATTTTTTACGGAAAGTTATCAGAGCTTTATTTTTTAAGAACTTCGACATTTAAAATATATAAGCATATAAATATTTGCTTCCTGGGAAATGTTTACTTTATAAAAACAAATAAAATGAAACTAAAAAACTCTTATTAGATTAAATCAAGGATTAAATTTTTAAATATATTTTAAACTTTAACCCACATAGCAAGCATGGTACATTCATATACCACGTATATGCTATAAATAGTCAACTAAGGATATATTTTTTGAATATTAGCTAAATATACAATAAATGTTCACTTTATATATTCTGGAATAAACAATTAGAATATTACTTTGGAATATCAGCAATACCGAAGGGACATATTTGGATTTAAATAATCTATTTCGAGTTTGTTAAGCTTTTCAGAATATTCTATGCATATACATTGTCTATTCCTTTGATATATACTAAAATAATCAATAAAGAATATAACCTTTAGACATTTACCCAACATTAGAAGTTTATTTAAATCAGAATATTCAATTTGTCTTTGATAAGATTCCATACATATTCCCTTGATGTATGGTATACTTAAACCTGAATATTTGTTCTGTATGCTTTTTGAAAATTTTCATACAAATCTGCACTAGGGTAAAGGCAGCAGTAATTGACACTGTTCTAGTAATTGACACTCTGGGTTTTTTTTTAAATTAAGCATATTTATGCAAAATTTGTGTTTTTAGCACCACATGTTTTTTGTTAAAAGCTTTATCCATAAAATAAATTAATAGTCAATAACCTTTTCATATTTACCATATGTATGGGGTATATTTATATCTGAATATTCTGTTTGATTTTGACATGATTTATTCAGTTCTGTGATATATCCCATTTTAATCCCGTAAATGTCTAAACTTCTTGGACATTAATGGTCTGATCAGATATTCTTGGAATATACCATAGAGGACGTAAATGGTATATTACCTATGTACATCTACCGCTTAATACTAATGGTTTGCAACTTAATGCCATAGCTGGCGCTCTTTTCAATATTTTTCCTCGGCCTTGCCTAATAATATTATACATATAAGCAATGAAGATATTTAAAATTTACAAAGTCAAAATGGCAATTGCGAACTTGGGATTTATTATGGAGATGTATAAACACTTCTCTGCAAGACTTACCTCCTCCTCCTCAGAAGAGTGCTCTGTTCAGTGATTTCCCAAAATATTTTTTTTGGTATGTGTTGCACATATACCTGCTTTATTTCCTCTGCACATTAATATAATATGCAAAAAGTATTTGCTTGGAATATTCTAAGTTGTAGATACCATGTATATTCATTTCTTACAAGAAATATTTTTGCCTATTTTTATAAATATACTAGTGGTATATACCATTTTGCATATGGCTTGTATATGAAAAAGGGGGGTCATTTTCACACGATTAGAACTTCCATTTAACATACATGTACATACTTCATATATTCTTTCAGAATATACTTTTTCTGTTTGGTACATTTATGGCATATAGATGTTATATTTTTTTGCTAGGTGGGAAAATATTAAACAAGACTATTAAGTAGCTAAATTAAGACAAAAAACAGAAAAGTAAATGCATTTTTAATAAGCAAATATAGCCAGTTATATTTAATGTAATGGCCTTCTTTGGAGTTTTGGAAGTTGAATTTGTTAAAGCTGTTGTAAATATAATTGAAAGAACAGCAAATGCAACAAAAGTTAGTGCAAGAACCATAAAAAAATCTGAAAAAAATTGGCTTATAAAAGACAAAGGCTACACTGCAAATGTATCATCAAAGGCAAGCAAAACGAAAACTACAGACTATATAAAAAATAAAATTTGAGAATGCAATTTATGGTATATATGTACATTTATTTAATAACACCAAAACAGCTTTAGTCTAATAATTTTACTTGTTTTTTTAGCAAAAAACTAACTAATCGAGTAAGAAATGATTTGACGTTTCTTTATTTAGCTTTTTATGCAAAGTTTACAGTGTAATTTACTCCTTTTTGGCATACATACAATAAATTGTATCTAGAATTTTATTCTTTACTCTGTAATTATGGTTTTTTATGATGCATTTATCATTTTTCACGTCCATTTGTTTAAGATTTGTTTATGCTTTTAGCACTAAATTTTGTTGCAATTGGTGTTCTTTCAATTACATTACCAAAATTCAAAGGGATTCCTTGGGCCAATTGTCATCAAGATCAAAAAATTTAAATAATTAACTGGGCTAATTCACCACTGTTCTCAACTAAAAAGCCAGATAACTCACCCCCATAAACCTAGCAGGCCCTCCTCAACAAATCCAAATTTTAATTATTCCAGAATTATGTACTTTTTATGTGCTAATTTCGTTTTTTTTTTTTTGACGCTCCTGATAAGGCCCAACCAAAGACATACATTTAAGTTATACCTTTATGGGCCCAACCTTGAATTAAGGTTGACAATATCCATTAAATATCTCAGAATTATGTCTTTTTTATGGACTCCATAAAAATTGAAAAAAAAACTAGATTTTTTACTTTTTTACTTATTTAAAAAAAATGTTGTGGGCGCGCTAGCTTTAGTTTTTTCTATTTCCATGGAACACATAAAAGGCATGTAATTCTGAGATATTTAAGGGAAATTGTCAACCTTTATTTAAGGTTGGGCCTTATTTAAGGGATATTGTCAACCTTTATTTAAGATTGGCTTGCTAGGGTTTTTTCTACTTTTATGGAGCACATAAAACTGAAATACTGAGTCTGACCTTGCTTCCATCCCTGTGAGTTAAAAAAAAACAAATGCTGTTATGTCTCTAAATTTTATTATTTGCTAGTTACAAAGCAAAAAATAGCAATTAAACCTATCCTAAAATAGCATTAGGTCATAAATAAATTAAAATAATAAGATTTTTAACAAAAAAACTGCATATGTTGTCTCAAAAGTTCGAATCCACCTTAATATCGCCAGAACCAAAAAAGACAGAGAAGTAAAATTTCACATAATTAGAAGGTTTACCAAAAAGTATCTTTTTGGATGCTAATTGTGCCACCATTCATTAAGGGGCGGAGACAATTTTTTTTAAAATGAGATACCCTGTATATTTTTTAAAATTTGAAAAGAGCTTTTCATTGTTTCGAAAAATACCTAATATGTTACCTTTTTCTCTAACGGTTTTTAAATAAAATGGGAAAATCATCTCCATAAGACCAATGAGTTAAACAAGAAAACAGATATTTGGTATTTCTTTGTCTAAATCATTGCTCTTATTTCAAAGTTTTTGTCATTTTATTTAAAAAGCGTTAGAGAAAAAGGTAACATATTGGGTATTTTTGGAAACAGAATGAAAAGCTCTTTTCAAATTTTAAAAAATAAATAGGCGGCACAATTGGCATCCAAAAAGATACTTTTTTGTAACCATCTAATTATGTGGAATTTTACTTCTCTGTCTCTCTTGGTTCTAGAGATATTAGGGTGACTCGGATTTTTAGGACATCCTGTATATTTGACACAGTTCCAAAACTGTCCACAACAGAACTGAAGATGAAAATAAATATCAATTTTTATTAAAGGGTTTACACGACTGAATCTATAAATGTGTGTTCTGTTCTCTCTATTGGCACTGTACAGAGAAAATCACCCACTTCAAATGCCTTGTTGAAAAAAAAAAATGCTGAATGCAATTTTTTCTTTAAAACTCTCACAAAATTACTCGACTATTTGCAGAGAACAAACCTTAAATCACCATAGTATCATCTTTTGCGTCCCATTTAGATTTTTTGGGCCTAACTTCGGATTTTTTACCCCTACTTTTAGGTGGCGTATTTTCACATTGTATGTTACCTTTCTTTACTTTCTTCTCTTTAAATACTGGGATTTTGCTTACCGTATATTCAGACTGTCTTGGTTTGTCAGACACTTTTAATTTTTGAAGTGGCCTTTGGTTTGAAACATTGTCTGAGCTGTTTCTTAATCCTAAGGGAGTACGACTCTGCTCCTTGATTTTAACAATTCTAGGACAAACAACAAGATCCTCATCCTCGTAGATCAGATTGGTTAATTTCTTGTCTAGTTCCCTAACATCAGCTGTCAAATCAATCAAAGGCGGAGTTACAGGTTCTGATTGACATTTTTTGGGTGTTATAACTTTGCTGTTGAGTGAAAGTAAAGTAGATTTGACAAACAAGTCTGAGTTGAGTTTTGGTATGGGTGAAAGGACCAATTTCGACCGTTTTTGTTCTGGCGAGTTTTTGATAACTTCATTGCAGATATCAAGAACTTGTTCAGCAGTAACTATATTGGATTTGTCATTACTTAGGGGGTTTTCCTCAAGAACGGTAAAATTTTGCAAATTATTACTGAGTTCTTGAGGTTCCTTTATATCATCTACCTCGAGTGGAACTTTTGTGTCATCTTGTTGAGTTTGAGTATTGACCTCAATATTTTTCTCTGGTGAATCGTCAAGTATTTCTTTATTGTTCTCTAAAGTTTCAACATGATTTAATTTAAACTGGAATGCGGAAGAATTTTCCTCATCCTTAACAGTTTGTAAGCTGGACTCTACATAGTTATTTTCCAATAGTTTTTTGCTCACTGGCGAAAGACAGATAAATGAAACAGAATCTTCAAATTTAACTCCAAACACTGATTTGTGCAACATTTCATCAGGCTCAAGCTTTTCTTCAGTTATCTTATGACTGTTTTCTTGCATTTCTTCTGTTTTTTGTTCAATAGATACATTATTTTCGTCGTCATCAATACTTTCATCAGTACCACATATTTTATCTTTTATTTTAGGCACTCGCACAGGCGTGCGAGTAAAATCTATGGTTGGTGATCTAGGATCTTCAATTTCGCAGAACGATAAGTTTTTCTCTGAATCAGGCGTTTGATATTTTGCTGAAAAAAACAACATATTTTGAACAGTTAGTTTCATTTAACAATGACTTATCAGCAAACCTTCGTGTTTCTGAAGAATCCATTAACTACAGGCCCCCCATAATCGCTGTGTGAACTTTAAATCTAACGAAAAAACACTCAATGCAAAATGAACAATGTGATTTTCGACTAAAATAATTTTTTTAGACCATTTTACTTATGGGGTCTCCAAAAATAAAATTGATTTTTCTAGAATAGAGAGCAAATACATACAAGTACTGGATATTAATTTACCTTTACAAGGACGGGTCTATTAAAGTACAAGTCTAGAGAAGTACTTTAATGACATGACATTTCACGGCCGTGTATCGTACATCTTTGTACTGTTTTATATTTTGCTTAATTAAAAAAAGTATATTTTTTGGTAAGTAAATCGCAGTGTAAATTCAGATGATATGAAGATGTCGGTACTGTCAAAATAATATTAGAAGTGTACCTAAAATAATATAAATTCTCTCTAGGGTCAATAGTAGGTTTTTTGTTTTGCGTCGCCTTTAATAATTAGGAATAAAATGGATGCGGAGATCTTGAAAAAAAGTTCTGAAGCGCCGTCAAAACTTATCCTGCCAAGACTTCCAAAGGATATCAAAAAGAATAGAAGAGATTTTGTGAATGGCGAAAAACTTGCAATGTAGAGAAAACAGAGAAAACATTATAAAAATTGTTCGGAATTGTGTGTTAGTTAAAATACTAAGTTGAAATACTAAAGAACCCTGCCATTTTCTTATGGGGAATGTGTTTGGGTTAATTTTTTTTTCATATTTTAATATGTTATAGAGGAGGTCCCAATAAGTAATTTTCATCGTGGGCACTTTCCCCAATATGTACAGAGTGTGCTAGAAATTAGACTTAAATACAAAAATGGCCGTTTTTTACTTAACTTAACCTTCGTTTGCAACAAAAATAAAAATAGGATAATAATGGTTTCTGCAGATCTGATTCAAGACATTACGATCTAATATCTGTATGTGTACAGGGTAAGCCAAAAAATACACGTGAAATTGCTCAAAATCCCTTATTTTGGAAGCACATTTGACACTTGTATTGTAGGAGCAGCAAAAAAAAAATGGTTTTTGATACCCTAAAAAGGATGCACACAAAATGAGTGATAAACTTTCAAATAAGTACAGAGTACGCCAAAACATACGAAATATGCTTTTTTAACCTTTTCAAATTGTCCTTACAAGGAAACTACCAATCGTGTCATTCTACAGACCACAACTAACATTTTTTACCTTAATTTCGGATATCATATAAATACAGGGTGAGCCATAAAATACCTTTAAAATTGCTCTAAATCGTTTAGTTCTAAACAAATACGTTTAACCTAGAAGACCCATCGACTCATCCAGGATTTTGAAAAAATGGGTTTGTTATCTGCAAACTTTTAAATGTCTACAGAGGACACCAAAAAGAGGTTAAGCACTAGCGAAATACGCCTTTTTAACGTTAACTATTTCTTACAGAAAAACCACTACCTCAACAACAGAATTATTTTTTTAAATATTATTTTAGAGACCACAACCAACATTTCAACTTTTTAAAAAAGCGTATTTCGTATATTTTGGAATGTGGAGAGTGTGTGCATCCTTTTTAGAGTATCAAAATCATTTTTTTTTACAATACAAGGGTCAAATGTGCTTCTAAAACACACAACACACAAAAATGGACCAAGGCAAGATATTAAGAACTATCGACCAATAACAATAGTTTGTGCAGTTTCTAAAATATTTGAAATTGTATTGTTTATGCAGAGGTTTCAAATAAAATATTACCTAATCAGCATGGCTTTTTACCTAAAAAATCTACATTTACGAATCTGACAATTTTTTCACAGTTTGTACATGAATCATTTAATAAAAAGACACAGGTGGAAGTCATTTACACTGATTTAGAAAAGGCTTTTGATAAGGTAAGTCATTCCACTGTTTTGGATGGTCTGAATACAATGAATGTTCCTCCTTACCTAATTAATTTAGTTCAATCATACCTAGGAACTAGTATAAGTAAAAGATACCAGTTTGTAGAACTAAAAGGTAGTATGTCTAATATCTATATAAGTTCTTCAGGCGTACCCCAAGGTTCGAATCTTGGTCCCCTTCTTTTTATTATTGCTTTCAATAAAATTCTTTCTTGAGTAAAAAATGTAAAATCCTTGGCATTTGCTGATGATTTCAAATTATTTTTTGAAATTTTCTCATTAAAAGATTGTGAAATTCTACAAAGGGAATTTAATAACACTGCATTGTATTGCCAACAAAATAGTTTTAACTTGAACCTAAGTAAATGCTCTTGTTTATATTTTACTCGTAATAAAGTTTTATTGACTTTGATTACACAATAAATAATGAAAAATTAAATCGTGTTTCGGAGCAAAAAGATTTGGGTGTTACTTTTGACGCAAATCTTTCATTTTCGTCACATATTATTTTGAAAGTCAAGAGTGCCCAAAAAGTGGCTGGGTTTATTTGTAGAAATACCAAAAATTTTAATATTGATTTTAGTTTTCATTTATTTGACAGTTTGGTATTGCCAAGAGTGGAATATGGCAGTATAATTTGGTCCCCTCAATATCATATATGGATAAATATTATCGAGGGAGTTCAAAGGAAATTTTTGAAGGCCATGCATTATAGAAAGTTTGGGTTCTATCCACAAAGAGGTTGCGATAATGACTACTTACTGGGAGTTTTTAATAGGCTGTCTTTACACAAAAGAAGGAGCAAAATTTTTTT
This sequence comes from Oxystoma pomonae, assembly GCA_963921995.1. Lineage (NCBI taxonomy): Eukaryota > Metazoa > Arthropoda > Insecta > Coleoptera > Brentidae > Oxystoma > Oxystoma pomonae. Next base: position 81,717,715 of record OY998166.1, on the reverse strand, counting down.
AACAACAATGTTTAAGATTCTGAAAGGAGATGTAGATTGTCCTGACATCCTTGAACACCTTCCTTTTGCTATAAATCGCATCAATTCAAGAACAAAAAACATGTTTTACTTACAATTTATGTAACCTGTTCAATAAATATGCTTCAGACATTGACTTTGATACTATTAGCTACAAAAATTTAAAAAAAATAATTGAGCTGAAATTGCGGAATATTTAACTAATATTTTTGTGTTTCTTTTTATATATGCCTTGTATGTTAAAATACCATAGTAGACAATCGTGTTTTTAACTTTTCATGTTTTACGATTTTAAAGCTGTTTTGGCAGTCTGTCTCACTTTTTGCTTGTTATTTATTCTAATGTATTTTAAATCAAATAATTTATGTGGCATTTTACCACTCAATCGTAAATTTTCTATTGTCAAGCAGGTACATACTCTACCCATATATTAATTATGTTCAAATATTGCTATTCTATCTTTTAGTAAATAATTGTCTTTAATAAAAAATGTTTATCAAACTTGTAAATTTAAGTTATATGCCAAGGTTTAGATTTTATAGTATAATTATTATTGTTACCTAATTTACTATCCATTGCTTTATTTATCAACATTTTCAACTTTATTATTGTTTAATTTAGGTACTTAGATGATATCTGTAATTGACACACAAAGGCTGTTGATATAATTATGAATAAATAAATAAATAAAACAAGCGATTTTGAGCAATTTCAGGCGTATTTTTTGGCTTACCCGGTACACATACGGACATCAGTACTAATATCAAAAAGGTCTATCTTTAGTTTTGTCATAAACAAAGGTTAAGTTTAGTAAAAAACGGCAATTTTTGTAACTTTAAGTCTAATTTCTAGCTCACCCTGTACATATTGGAGAAAGTGCCCACGACAAAAATTGCTCATTGGGACGTCCTCTATAACATATTAAAATTTTTTTTTAAATTTAACTGAAACACATCCCCCATAAGAAAATGGTAGGGTTCTTTCAGTTTCAGTCTGGTCAAGTTACTTTACTGGCCTTGTGATGTAGTGTATCATTTCCCGGGCTCAAACTGACTGCATAATATAATATATTACTGTACACGCACAAAAATAAAGATTTTCTTAACGTCGACGCGCCTTACTTACTCTGGATCCTCCAGTGACTATAGGGGCTAAATATGTAAAGGTTTTGTTTTTTAATAGCCTACATAAGAAATAATTTTAAAAAATGCGAAATTATCAGAAAAAACGCGCAATCTTGTAAAATTACTTTACCCTAGTGATTACCCTCTAAGAATTTATAGTGTGAGAATGGCAATTTTTATTTATCAAATAAATAAAAAAAAACTTAAGTCCTTTTAGATTTAAGGTTTAACCCTAAAAAGTATTGTTAAATTTACTTTGAATAAATTTGAAGGATAATATTTAATCTATTATCTACTTATTAAGCACCTCATAAATCTGTATGGTGTACAAAATGAAGCAAAACAGGACTTACCAGAGTATTTTTCCTTTATCACATCATCCAAATCAGTCTCTGTAAAGTCAACATTGGTCTCCAGTAACACCAGTGATTTTCTTTTTGCTGGTTCAAGAGTCTTTGGAGTGACTGCTGAACTTTTCAACAATTTTGGTGACTTCGTCAAAGGACTTGACTTTGGTGTGGGGAAGGTCAGGCCTCGCACTTTGTCCAGATTTTTGTTTCTTATTTTGTCTGGTAGCGTCTTGTCTGGGGAAGCACATACAACAATTGGAGTCCTTTGAAATTCTATGGCAGGGGATCTTGGATCTATGTCTAAGATTTTGGTACATATGGGTGTCTGAGGGTTTTCACTGAGGTTCAGTTCCTCCAATTTTTGAGAAACTGCTGATATTAACTAAAAAGACAAAAAATCTTTATTCAGTAATGATAAGTTGTTATTTAGTTACAATTTATTTGATCCATATAAAAAATTTACATTTATTACCCTTTCAGGAGTAATCATGTAAGAATTTTAACTTACGCCTCATCATGGGCCCTTTCTGCCATACCCCATTTCTCACCCCTATGCCCCTACAACTCTTTCCCCGGCCCTCCCTGTCTACCTCTATTGTGGGAAATCCCCAGTCCAGCTGCATTGATCTGGCATGTGCACGCACTCTGCTATTAAGTGCTGCGCCGATTCCTCTTCGAGCCTGCAACTGGGACACACGGGATCTCCTGATACTCTCATTTGCGTCAGATGTTTGTTCAGACGATTGTGCCCAGTCAACATCGTAGTCAGTAGTCCAATGTTCTTTCTTTAGGACCATCCACTAATAGCTTGGACTGTCTGCACTCTGACTCTTGCCTCTAGGACGTCTACAGTTCATTGTTCGCCCATTTGCTGAGCTCACTCTGTACCTGTTTCCTTGTTATTCCCAGAAGAGGTTCCGGTCCAATGTATTGGGTTCTGGCCCCTAGTCTGGTAAGTTTGTCCGCTTTCTCGTTCCCTGGTATTTCCTCATGACCTGGGTCCAGTGGCGCACCCAGGAATTGTCTTCGGGGGATTTAAGGATAAATAATAAAAAAAACTTGAAATAAAAATGTGACCATAATTGATACAAGGAAACAGGTGCTTACAAGCGCGGACCGATAAAATGTAGAGGGGGGGGGGGTGTTAACCAAATTTAAAATTGTTTATGCACCTTTGATATGGTAACAATCAGCCCCTTCGATGACATTTTAGAAATAGAGTACCTACCATTTAGTGGAATTTAATTTTTTTTTTAAATTATTTTTTCTTTAACATTTTACTTATCCTAAAGTGCATAAAATAGTATATACACCTCAGAACCAAAGTGTTTTTTAAATCACTCGATAAAATATAGCCCTCCCGTTGGTTGGGCTATAAACTTTTTCTCGGGATATAAAATACCACTTTAGTCCCTAGATGTACTATTATTTATCCAAAATTTGATGTCAAAATCATGGTACAACGCGCCGCAGCCAAAATTTTTTGAGAACACTTAAAATGCAATTTTTTACTTAAAATTAAACTAGAATCGTAAATATTGATGGGGTTTTGGGAATTTGAGTTGTTTATTTACCCTTAATTTGTTTGTACAAATGCTAAAATGCGCCGCAGGCGAAAATTGATAAAATTACATTAAAAAGACCATTTTGATGATGTTTCAAATTGAAGACAAATAAAAAAAATCAAACATTTTTTATAAAGGTTATGAACAAACGAAATTATAAAAATGGAAGGTGTTATAGCGCCGCAGGCGAAAAATTTTGCAACTTATGATTTTTTAAAGATTTTTGTTAAAAATAAAAGTCTAGGCTACTGTATTTTATTCCCTATATGAAGGCCATGCATTATAGAAAGTTTGGGTTCTATCCACAAAGAGGTTGCGACAATGACTACTTACTGGGAGTTTTTAATAGGCTGTCTTTATACAAAAGAGGGACCAAAATTTTTTAAACAATAATGTTTAAGATTCTCAAAGGAGATGTAGATTGTCCTGACATCCTTGAACAGCTTCCTTTTGCCATAAATCGCATCAATTCAAGAACAAAAAACATGTTTTACTTAGCTCAACCACGAACAAATCTTTACAGAAGCTTTAAAAAAATAATTGAGCTGAAATTGCGGAATATTTAACTAATATTTTTGTGTTTTTTTTATATATGCCTTGCATGTTAAAATACCATAGTAGACAATTATGTTTTTAAATTTTCATGTTTTACGATTTTAAAGCTTTTTTTTTATTATTATTTTAAATGTCCTAGTCATCCATGTATTATTTTATGTAATTAAATCTGTTTTGGTAGTCTGTCTCACTTTTTGCTTGTTATTTATTCTAATGTATTTTAAATCAAATAATTTATGTGGCATTTTACCACTCAATCGTAAATATATTAATTGTTCAAATCTTTTAGTAAATAATTGTCTTTAATAAAAAATGTTTATCAAACTTGTAAATTTAAGTTTATATACAAAGGCTTAGATTTTATAGTATAATCATTATTGTTACCTAATTTATCCATCCAGTTTAGGTACTTAGTTGATATCTGTAATTGGCGCAGGCTGTTGATATCATTATGAATGAATGAATATATTTTATTTCTGCTTATTTGATTGTGCCAATTGTATATAACGAGGCTTCTCGTTCGATAATATTATTATTTGGTTTTCTAAGGCAGATTGGCAACATTTCTTATATTTTTATTGTTAAAACTAAAATTTTTTTGTACATAATTAAAGTGCGGAATGTTTTTTGTTGTTTAAACAGATGTGGGTTTTTAATAATGAGTTTGGCACTTTCAAAAATGTAGATGTTGTATATTGTCTGTATTTTATATTCAGTAAGGAAGGTTTTACAGCATTGTCTTTTAGTTTAGTTTTCATTAGTCTTTAGAATCTTTCCGCATATGACGTAATATCTAACTTATGACTGCATATGTATGCATGGTATGAAGTCAGAGGCAGAAAGACGTATAGTGTTCAACAACAGCACGACTCCCAGGAAGAGAATGTTGTTCTGAGCTGCCAGCTCCATACTCTATTAACATTTTGTCATCTGTTTTTGATTTAAAGTGAATAAGTAGCATTTTCTTTATATTAAGTATTAAATTGTTTATTTTAAACCAATCTTCTAGTTTATTTAGATCTACTTTTGTCATTTTCTGTTGTTTGTACGTTTTGTTTGTAGTATACTACCGTTTTGTCGTCGGCGAATAGTACTATTTTGTCGACAGGACCGCTTCCTGAAGAACTTCCTTGGCAGTCAGTTGGAATTCCGACATAAGTTTTTTACCATCTTTTGTACATTGCCATCTATCCTTTAAATAAGATTTAATCAGATCAGATTAAAACTCTTTAAATTTGATTTAAATCAATAGTCCATTTTGTACGAGCAGATATGGCGAGAAAATTAGTGATGGGAACCAGTAACCATACTTCTAGATATAGTAATAATAAAATTACACAATTAAAGGCGTGACAAATATTCTTTAATACTGCGATGAGGAAAGTAACGGAAAAGCACCTCATTATCCTTCACAGGAAATACCATCATCATGACTGGAAAACCAAAAGCCCAGGCCCTCAGTCCCTTGTAGTCACCAGAGGGTGCTGAAGATTGCAACCTGGAACATACAAAGTATTTTTCAGGCAAACAAATGAAAAGATTAGACTAGAGATCTTAGGAGTTAGCGAAGTAAGATGGCTTAACTTACTTTTACTAATTCAACGACCAAAATCACTATAACGGCGTAACAGATCGGATAATATTTCTTTAGTTTAACTCTGAGCCCTATTTAACGTCAATATTATCCGACGCTCCAACCAGTAAATATACAGATGATGAAGTAGAGGCATTCTACGACAAGGTGCAAAAATTCAAGATTATCCATACAAAATTTATGGAAAATGCGAATCTTTTATGGGCAACACGCAGCGATCTAGGGAAATGTTATAAAAAATAAAAGTATATGCCTGTTTGATCAAGTCCAACACGAAAAGCTCATAGAATCGCTTTAAAACAAGTTGTAAAGATAATCGCTAACATATGCTGGAATCAGACACTTCAGATAAAAGTTGATTTCCAACTTTCCAAACGATAATGGTCATAATGATCTAACAATAATGGTCATAAAAATAACACTGTGTTAAATCAAATTGCTGCCAAAAGTTTGTTGGGTTTGAATAATTTTTATATTACTTTAAACTCTTGACATCCTAATGCTACGTTCAAAATCATCTGCGTGCGGAATTTTTTTTTCACGCACAGCGTGCGGAAAAGAAAAATAATAGAAATAGAAAAATAACTATTACCTACTCGCGTGCGGTAAAGTGCACTTTAGCGCACTCATTTGCGTGCGGAAAGTAGTACTTAACCGCACTCAGTGCGGTAAAGTTAATGTTATGGCACTTTATCGCACTCCGTGCGGTAAAGTGACTATGTTTATTTCAGAAAATTAAAATACAGATATTTATATTTCTTTTTTGGGAATTTTTGAGGCTTGTAGGTAAAATCGTGTACCTAACATATGCATAAAGTGTCTTTACCGCCCACGCCGGCGGTAAAGGTTCACTTTCCGCACTTGTTAGGTAAATAACTATTAGAATTCAAGCAGGAAATTCTTTTGAATTTGAAATTTTTATAAAAATTATTTTTAGGCTTGGAAGGAGGGGCTTGAACTAGAGGCACTTTTATTATAAATTAAAAGGTGGAAGATGATTTTGACCGTAGAATTAGGATGTCAAGAGTTTCAAGTAATATCAAAATTATTCAAAATTCTATCAGGCAGCCGTCGACCAACCCAACCCAAAAGTTGGCCGCCTGAAGCGGGTTGGGTTGGGCCTGATATCCGTCTACGACCCGGGCCTCTTCTGCCTTCAATTCTATTATCCATTTTATCAGTTTATATTTGTCATTTCTCAAAATATGGCCAAAATATTCAAGTTTTCGTTTTTTTGTCAGCAAATAAGACTTCAAGATCTTCATTTATTCTGAAAAGAACTTCCACATTAGTTCGTCTGTTCATCCAAGATATCCTAAGTATTCTATAATAACACCATATCTTAAATGCCTTCCAACGTTTTGCACATGGCCAGTGTTCTAAAAACATAACAACGAAGCACAAGTGGTATTGAGATCGCGACTACACAACACTGATTTCATTTTGATAAGATTATCTGGCCTGTTTAATTCTTGCATGTTGTTCCAGTCCTCATCGAGCTGGCAACTTAAATATTTGTATGAATCGAGCGATTTGACTTGTTGGCCATTTACTTCTAATATGCCTCTAATGTTCTTTTCCTCGGCTATGACCATTCATTATTTTATTTTTCCAACATTTAAGTTAAGCCCAACGAACTTTTGGCAACAATTTGATTTAACAAAGTGTCGTCAGCATATTGTAGCTTTTTTATTTTTATGTCCATTATTGTTAGATCATTATGACCATTAGCGTTCGCAGTTATGAAAATTTTCGAACGCCGTGCGCGAAAAAAATTTTTCACGCACGCTGTTGAGCAAAAAAAATTTTTCACGCACGCTGTTAAGCAAAAAAAAATTTTCACGCACGCTGTTACTCAATGATGAATCAGGAAGACTTGAAGTCGACGATGGCATTAAGCAATGTGAGCAGTTGTACTTTCAATGTTTCTGTGATTAATACTTACCATAAAAATTAATTTTTTAAGATTGTTAAAGTTTAGTTCTGAATAAAAGATAAAACTTGTAGTTTTGACTGATTTTTAATTTTTAGTCTGCTAGGTTTAACTAAAATAATGACAAAATATTTTGATATTACGCACGCTCGTGGGAAAAATGTTGTACCTAACGCTTGCGGAAAGTATTTTCCGCACTTACGGCTTGCCCGAACTCCGCTGGCGCGTCGTTCGTGCAAACGCCGGTGCGTGCGGAAAAGTATAACTTTTTTTCTATGGATTTAGAGGTTAAGAGAACAGTTGGGTCAAATCAATATGGAGTGCCTCAGGGTTCTATATTAGGACCAATAAATTGCGGAATATTTAACTAATATTTTTGTGTTTTTTTTTATATATGCCTTGTATGTTAAAATACCATAGTAGACAATTGTGTTTTTAAATTTTCATGTTTTAGGATTTTAAAGCTTTTTTTTAATTATTATTATTTTAAATGTCCTAGTCATCCATGTATTATTTTATGTAATTAAATCTGTTTTGGTAGTCTGTCTCACTTTTTGCTTGTTATTTATTCTAACGTATTTTAAATCAAATAATTTATGTGGCATTTTAGCACTCAATCGTAAATGTTCTATTGTCAAGCAGGTACATACTCTACCCATTTATTAATTATGTTCAAATCTTTTAGTAAATAATTGTCTTTAATAAAAAATGTTTATCAAACTTGTAAATTTAAGTTTATATACCAAGGCTTAGATTTTATAGTATAATTATTATTGTTACCTAATTTACTATCCATTGCTTTATTTATTATCATTTTTTACTTTATTATTGTTTAGTTTAGGTACTTACTTGATATCTGTAATTGGCACAGGCTGTTGATATCATTATGAATAAATAAATAAATACTTTTCTTACTTTATATTAACGATCTTGCGGCACTGATATATTGATGGTACTTTCACCGTTTTCGCTGATGATAAAACAGTAGTCTGGGATGATAAAGATCCTGTAGAGTTAATGAGTAAAGTTTCTACTGATGTAGAAAAAATTAAACATTGGTGGGATGCAAACATGCTATCTTTTAACTTATCAAAAACAAAATTAATGACCTTTAAATTCCAATAAGATCTTGTTAGTGTCGAAGCTTCTATTAAAAATTGTCCAAATGTTAAATTTCTTTGAATTTCTTTTTAAACATTGGTGCGATGCAAACATGCTATCTTTTAACTTATCAAAAACAAAATTAATGAGCTTTAAATTCAAATCTGATCTTGTTAGTGGCGAAGCTTCTATTAAAAATTGTTCAAATGTTAAATTTCTTGGAACTTAAATTTTCCGATCATATCCACAATTTAAACAAGAAGATAGCTAGCGGATGTTACGCTGTACAGGTGATATCAACTCAACTTACTAGAAAGGCTGCAAAAAACTCTTACTTTGCTCTTATTGAATCACATTTAACTTATGGGATAGCATTCTGGGGTCTTGCTGTCAGCAAAGATTTAATTCCATATTTATTTTACAAAGAAGGGCAGTTCGTTACCTTTCTGGAGCACGGCCCACTGATCACTGTAAGCCTCTATTTATTAAACATCGGCTTTTGACTTTGACATCTCTCTACATTCTGGAAATATCAGTGACTATCTATAAAAATAAAATCATGTTTATCAGCAGCTACCCTCAAGTTTATAACACAAGAACTGCAGCAAAAAATTACCTTAGCCTTCCTATACCCAAAAATGAACTCATAAAAAATAACTTATATATGGAGGTATTAAAATTTATAATATTTTGCCTCGCCATTTAAGAGAGATCAAATCAATTAAATTATTTAAAAAATCAGAAGATCTCTTAAAAAAAACCATACTACTTAATTAGCGAGTATTTTAGTGACCCTCTGTGATACTTAATTTATAAATATATTTTACTATTTATTATATTTTTTATGTAGTTTGTTTTCTACTTCATTATATTTTAATTGTTGTTGTAACTTGTAGTATCTTAATATTTTTACTTGTTTTGTATTCTTTTTTATGTTCTTAGTTTTTTGTTTGGTATTTTTTTTATGTTCAGTTTGACCACCTAATGTTATAGATTTATTTTTAATGGTTTATATTTTTTTTTTTAAATCATGTTATTATTTTAAGTACGACTTTGTCAATAAGATTTAAGTTTCTTGAGACAATAAAGTCATATTGAGATTGAGATTTTCGCACTTGTTAGGTAAATAACTATTACCTAACAAGTGCGGAATGTGGAACTTTTCCGCACAGGACGGCAGTTGCACAAACAACGCGGAGCGGTACTCGTAGTCGCTTCGATGACGGTATGGAAACATTGCACGCGACTCTAGTCGCAGGCCACGTCAACACAACTCAAAAAATCTCCACCAAATTGGTGCAAAAGAGAGAGAGAACGTTTATATGTTGTTTTCATGCAACATTAAGTCACCTTGGGTTACTAAACCATATTTGTTATTATTAAAAAAAACTGATTATACGCAAAGATCAAAAGGGAGATTTCCACTATTCCAGCTCATAAAACAACTCGGTCTACCACACCATGTACACAGTTAGTGGCCCTAGTCTCTCAAAAAGAAATAATGATGCCTGTCTGCACCAAAATTTACTTTGGACGTAAATAGAAGATGTCACAGTTACATTGGCATAAGAATTTTAAACTTCTTAAAGCTTGCTTAATAGTCCCAACAAAAATAAACTTAAAGACCTGCTATGTACTCACACTTTTTATAACAAAGACAAGAGTTTTTTAACCATACACTTTTACTTACTTTCAAATTTGCTTTAAAATTATTGCTAGCTACTGATTTTCTTATTCTTTTTTTTAAGTGTTTGTGTGTTGTCAGTTTACCTTCCATTTTACATTTTTTGTGCTCGACTTATTTTATTTATATTGTATGGTAAAAATTAGATTTTACATTTTTTTCCATATAGCTTTTGTAAACATTTTTTGTATAATATGTTGTATGATGTACATTTTGGAAATAAACATTATATTCTATTCTATTCACAAAATGTATGCAGCTGCGTCACTTTGAAATACACTGAGGTAGGCTTCGGTCTTTGTTCATCTGTTTTGTAATATAAGTATTTGGCGTGTCATATTGCTCTCCAACACCAACTCAACTAAAATGCCAGTTAACTCATTTTCATTTTAGTATCCTTTGGTCTACTATCGGGGCCATATTGACACCAAACTGACAAAAAATTCATGTTTTACCTGTCAGTTTGGTTATAAAGATAGCAGCCACAGTAGGCTAAAGGGCACTGAGGCAGTAGGAGTTAACTGCCTTTTTATTTGAGACAGTGTGCATTTTGTTTCTCATTTCTGGACATTATAGTCAATATGAATTCTGTAAAATATATTTTAAAAAATTAGACCTGTTTCTTTTGAGAAAAGGGCAAAATTAAAGTCAATCAACGGTAGTCATACATAAAACCAGAAGAATAAATTTTATACATAAATAAAGGATCTTGTTTGGTAAGTTTTATTTTAGTTAAAAAAGAAAATGCGGGTTTGTCTGCGGATCATAATAGGACCACCCCCCCCCCCCGGCGCCACTTGTTTGCACCCTCCATTTTCAAAACTCCACAAGCTCCCACTGTTTTTATTTATTAAAATTTTCTAAAAATTTTCACCTGTGGGGTATTTACAACATATTTTGCTAACAAAAAGTATAAACAAAACAAAAAACCAACCGCCGCCCCCCCCCCGCAAATTTTAGAGCAGGCTTGCCCTTGTTTTTATAAATTTCAATATGCTAAACACTCAATTAAATCATACCTTAAATTTTAATTCTTTCCATAGAGCAATTTGCTCAAACTCCTCCCCCCAAAAAAAAAAAATTACTATGCCCACAAGTGGGTCCACCATTTTCCCAGTCTTGCTCCAGTTGGTCAAAAGACTAGCCCTGTGGATATCATGGCTTAAAAATCTTAGACAATGGTATGGTGTTAGTAGGCGACACTTCCAAAAAGCAGTGGGCTGGGTGCAGATTGCACTGATGATAGCCAACATTTAAAGAGAGCATGGCACTTGAACCAGCAGAAGAAGTATTTTGTGAAAAAGTGCCAAATTGTTTTTCAAGCATGAAATTTGGTAAAATTGTTAGGAAGTACATTTTAAGAGATTTGACACAAATAGACCAAAAAAAAGTTCATTGTGACTCGCTATATCAAATACTTTTTTAAGGAGTGGCCAGAGACTGCAAGTTGTTGATTTTTGTGGGCTCCCTCCCATTTTTATTAAATTATCAAAAACTATTAAAAAAAAATTCTAATAAACAGCTACCACTGATCACTGGCTAGCAGGCATTTTTTGGTTAAGAATGTACAGTAGAGTAGAGGTTTAATTGCAAAGTTTTACAGTGTAATTGAGCAGGACTCAGGGCCCTTTGGGGCTGGCTCTTGAATATCAAGAGGATGGTAGCTGACTTGATTCTGATTATTCTTTTTCTTGCCTTTTATAAATAATTGTTACAAAAAAAATATATTTAATTTAAATTTATTTTGGCACTTCTGGTAATGTCTTAACTTATGTGTTACTGCTAATGAAACTTTGTTACAAGGAATTTTTCCTGTTAGTGTAAGCTATCTAGCTCTTCAATAAAAAGACCATCTAAGGATTTAACCTGGCTTAACGCAATGTCAATACCTATATGCTTGATACATTCAGTAGGTACAAACAGCATATTATGAAGGTAAAAATGGGATTTGTTACATGACTTGTTAGGTGCTATTTTTTTCTTGCATCAAAATCACATCATCTTCTATTATAGAGCACGGTAATTATGCAGTATATGGTTTTCTGCCATTTTTGATTTATTATAACAAAATTCATTATAGAGGAACCTAGTAAGGTCCTCAACCGTTTTTTTTTTTTTAAAGAAAGAAGGGTGCTGGGGGTGTTAATGTGTTTTTTTGATTGTTTTGGGTTGGGTTCGATTAGGTTTGGTTGGGCTGTGTGGGATTGGGTTGTTTTAGTAAAAAAACAAATTAAAAAAAAAAAAATAAAAATAAAAAAAAAAAAAAAAAAGATCTGGGGTCCTAGGGGCCCTAGTAGGTGCCCCCATAAAGAATTTTTCATAAAAAATCAAAAATGGCAGAAAACTGTATACTGCATAATTACCTAGAGCACTAAATAAAGATGCAGTGATTTCACTAGACATTTCATATGGGCTAAATGTGGGCAAAAATAAACAATTTACTATATATGTTGTATAAATATAAAGCTGGGTTCATACAGAAATAAAATAACATAAGATAACATACAATAAGTTAAAAATAACATAACATAAAATAAAAAAAATTGGGTATTCACACAAAGAAATAACATAAAATAAGAGATTAGTTCCAGCCAATCAAAACGCGAATTTTTGCGCATGCGATTTTGAATTTTATTATCATTTTATTTTTTCTCCTGTCATTCGTTCATTGCAATGACGTCAGAGTCATGCGCGGAATGTGATTTCAGATAAAATAAAATAAGAAGATAAAAGTTTGCCATATAATTCAAATTCAAATTATCTTTATTTGTAAAAATTGTAAATGTACAAGTAATCAAATAGTGTCAAAATAATACATTATTTAGGAGATCACACCGCAAGTCAATAAAATTAGGTATCCCAAGCAGCATTTTTCTGACTTCCGACTAATTACAACCTAACATGACGTCGGTTTTAGAGCAAATTTAGGTCGGCAGTTGGTTTGTCCATCAAACAACGTATTTTTTACTAAGACCTCACGTCGCCAAGAACTAGTTCATCAGTTGTGACGTCGATACTTACCAAAACTGACGTAGCCAAATGTTGGTGATACTCGCTACTTATCAGCGACGTAAATTAACGTTAATTTCGGCGACGTAATTTTTAGAATAAAATTTAAGGTCAGGCCAAAGTGAAAACGGACATCAATAAATTTAGTTGTTGCCAAGATTTTCTGTAAATGGCAACACTGAAAATACGAAAGTATTTTATAAATATACTTTACATGGACTTATGTTAGAATAGAAAGTTTAAAAGTTTCTATTGTATAGTTTACAAAATAATCTTATAGGCCAGTCACCTTGGGACACCCGGTATAACATTCAATTCATGAGATGTTATATTTAGTATGAGTTTTAAAGTAGAATTGTAATAAAATTGACATTGCCAAACTTTTATTTATTAAATGTAACTATTCCGAGGTCCACCGACGTGGGTGCGTGACCTACAATTATACTACAATATTCTAGGTCGGGTCGTTCTACAAGGCGACGTCGCAGGAGGTGTTCTTGTCCAAATAGGTAATTAATCATAAGAAATTTGATCGGCGCCCCAAACGCCATTTTAAACATTTAGCATCGAAGCGCCATTACAACAGTACATTTTATTTTTTAATTTTAAAGGCTTGATATGTAAATTAACTCATTTGTTGGCAACTAAAATGCATTTTTTAAATGCCTATAAAGTTTTACTATAAGAAACGCGCTTCCTTATCAAGATTTTATTTTTAGGTCAATTCTTTTAAAAATTAATTTCTTAATATTTTTGAATTATTTTTGTGGGTTTCTGTTTTTTTAATGTCTATTTTAATTATATTTATCAGTAAACTGACCTTCGTTGGAAGATTTGCATCCATAGAATGTGTAAAACTAACTTTTTTCAGTTACCTACAATAACTAAGATAATAATTATTGTCATCCACAGTTCATTGGGATGTGTTTGTTTAGACATATAAAAGTTTTTACCTAATAAGTTTAAACTTGGTGTGCACAGTAAAACTTTGGGTCGTAGGTCTACGTAATTTGACGTAATGTTTGACCAAAACATTGTGCAGTACCTGACTTTGAAATGACTCGAATTTTGATTCCCCACTTAGCCGACATCAGGTATTTCTTGCCCTATGTGACCATAACGTAATATAACGTCCAAATGCTTGTTGGATACATATATAAAAATAAAAAAAATTTGAAACAAATAGACATAATCAATCAAAGCCGAAACTATGTAGGACTATTCCAGATACTTCTCATCAGAGTAGGGCTCCAGGTCAATTATAAATTTTTTTATTAACTTTTTAAAGGTGTTAAATGTTTTAACTATTTGGATATCCCATGGCAGTTTGTTGAATAATTTTATACAGGAGTAGCTTGATTGCCGTTCAGTAAGGGCTAGTCTGTGTTCAGGTAAGTAGTATTTTGTATTTCTTTTACTATAGTATCTTTCTGTTGTTATGTTATCTTATTTTTCTGTCTGTATGCATGAACACCATCAAGCAGTCCCATAAGGTGAACTCTTATTTTTATTTTCTCTTATAAGGTGAACTCTTATTTTTATTTTCTCTTATCTTATGTTATTTTTATTTCTGTATGAACCCAGCTTAACAGAACTTAGAACAAGGTGCCCAGATAATAAAACCTGCACACATTGACGTTTGTTAAGAGCATGAATGAAAACTAGGTGGTAGTAGTAGTAAGGGGACAGTCCGCAGACCTGGCAACTAGGCCTCTTCATGTGCCCTTTCTGCCATACCCCGTCTCGCACCCTTATCCTCCCACTCCCTCTACATTTCTTGCCTCTCTCTCTCCGGGCCTTCCCGCCTTCATTATGAAGGACAGCATGTCAGCCAATCTTAGAGAGTGTAGCTCCTCCTCTTCTATTATGGGGGCACCCCACGTCTGCTGCCTCAATCTGGCGTACCCGTCACACTCTCCTATCAGGTGCACCTGAATTAGTAGTAGATTTTTACAAAAATTTTGATAAACCTGACATGACGTGCTTACATGTATAGGTGTCCTGGAAATATTCTTACTGGGAGATCGGGGGTCAAGTCCTCTTTTATTACCAATTTTCAAGGCTAAAATTGGGGTTGAAGGGATACTTCCTGTCTCTTCATTTTTCTCATCTTCAGGCAGTTTTTCCGGCAATTTACTCTCATTAGTCCCCATTTTACTCAGCGATTTGTAGGTACTAAAGAGCACGTTTTAGTTTTCCTTTCTAGAATTTAATTTTTTTGTGCCCTTCAAACACTTCAAAACAAATAAAAACCGTTAAACTAATAGCGTATTCCATTGTAAAATCCAGTTCCGCACTCGCCTCTTTCCAGTTTTGCACTGACACTGGCCCGGTGCTGTAAAAAAAAACTGGTGCTGTTTCAATGAAATACGACTGGCACTGGTGCTGTTTCAATGGAACACGACTGCAACAGCCATAACTGGCAAACCGTTATGTCCATTTGCACCGCAGAGTTAAAACTAGATTTAAATTTAAGACACCGATTTTCATTTGCACCGTATTTTAAAACCGGATTTAAGGGTCTTTAAACCCGATTTGGTTAACACATCATTCGGCAAGGCTTAAAAATTCTTAAATCCAGATTTAGCATAAAACTTGCTTTCCATTGGTCAGATTTTTGACGGAAAATGTCAAATTTTGTTTTGTTTTCATATTTTTTGAGTGCGTTGGTGAATAAAATTAATTTTAAAATAGAAGCACAAAATATGTACCTACGGTTATAGAAGGCGATCTGACGACTTAGGGCCCTGTTATAAGTTTTTTGCTACCGTTGCGCCTCTAATGACTCGGTCTCGAAGCTTGAACTAGGGTAGGGGCGCCGGCGCCGGGAAATTTGAATTCGGGCATTTTTTAAGTTATTTCAGTTTATTAGAAACAACATTATTTTGGAAAACCTAATTCATCAATAATTAATTTTATTTTCCAAAATATTGTTGATTCTAATGACTATAAATTTATTATTGTTTATATATACATATCGAAACTATTGTATTTATTAATAAAATATTTATTATGCTTCCCATGTCGGCCTTATGCTTGGATCAAACTTTGTCCGCGTATATGCGGGCGCACCGGATCATGTGCGCTAGGTCTGAACTGAGTAGGACCTGTAAAGAGCGCGCTGAAAACCAAGGACGGACAGTAGTAGAACAACCACACGTGCGTGAAAAAGGAAAAACTAAGCGGCTAGCCGAGCCGTGCCGTGTAGAGAATTAATGGTAAGTGAGATCCAAGTTTTTTCGTTACTATTGGTCCACTATCGAAGGGTTTCAGTATTTTTTATTGGAAATTTTAATTCCTTTTTTATTTTCACATAATTCGCTCTTTTCGAGATTTCTTTTCCCCACAAAGACGCTACATGCCCTATTAGAGAGGTAAAAGACCATCAAAATTGGTGATACCGTAGGCAAAATCGGTTATTTTTCTCCCGTATCGAAAAATAATCGAACCGAAATACGTTACTTACGGAGGCTTAACGAGGTCCGCTCGGTTTTTTCTTGCAACTAACCAGATTTATTTCTGAGCAAAAGCGGCAGTTGGTAGGTAATTCGTTTTTTTGTTTAGTTAGGTTTTTATTTTTTTTGTGAAAATTAATTTTGCAAAAACAGGAATTGTTGTTTTCTATTATATTTACATTGGCAGTTTGTATGTGGGCAAAAGAATACGGTTACGGTAATTTATATTTGTGTTATAGAAACTCTTTTTAGAATCTCAATTACGGTAACACGGTAAGCAAATAAGGTGACGATAAATTAGGGGTCCATTAACCGAGCTATTAACTCTACCCACATAACAAAATTTGGATGGATATTGTATGGATATGATTTTGTGATTCAAAATATGATGGCCACGAGATGGATATACATGGTATATTTTCGGATATGCAGTGCATATCTTCATGTGGATAGCCTCTGCATATCCTAAAATACGCCGTGTATATCCATCTCGTGGCAATCTGTTTTGAATCATATAATCATATCCATACAATATCCATCCAAATTTTGCTATGTGGGTATTGAATAGACTGTTTTTCCTCAGGTATGTAGAAACCTTGCCCGGTACTTACCATTAAAGTCTGTTTCAGACTGTGGCGGTACCTATATGCAAGGATGGAATTACATGCCGCATTAGAAGGCTTCGTCTACAGTTTTTTGAATTGTTTTCTGGTTTAAAATGTCGGGTGCATACTCTAAATCTATAAAGCGTTTCAGATGGCAAACCATTGTCTTTGGCGAGCTTGATCTTTAGGGTGTAGAAAGCGATGAAGCAGAGGATCACTGAGAGACTCTGGAACGTAACACTTGGGCATAGTTTTTCAATTGTACTTATTACAAAAATTTATTATTGTAACAGTTCAAAAAAGGCCAAAAACACACAAAACTAAAAAACCAAACCAAAAACCAAAACAATAAAAAGACCTCATGAAAAAAACGAAAAGAAGATGACATTGATGGACATTGATTAAGATAGATGTCATCGGCGCAATTTATCGCGTGAGCTTCGAGACCGAGTCCCCAGAGGCGTTGTAACTTGTTTTTTGCGATGCCCTTAGTAAGAGTTTTCTCTAAGTCCGTAGATATATGCTTTATAAATAGAAGGGCCCAACAATCTGTCACGAACATATGTTGTGGAGCGCAAACAAACAGTTTTCCAAAAGAGGCAACGTTAATTTCAAAGCAGTGGCTATAAAGTTACGACAGTCCTATCTAAAGTTACGACAGTCGTTTTTGGGGTTGGGTTGCTTTTTCTGTATTGTGTAGAGTTTACTGGTGTCGTGTTTGTGTTAGGTGGGGTTGGTTTTCTTGTGAAAATATAAAAAACGTGTTTTTCGCGACTGTCGGAGTTTTATCCACGGTATAATTTAAAGTGAAAATGCTTATTTATTGTAGTTTGTTCTTTTTGGAAAACGGATAAAAGCAGTTTGTTCACTGATTTTTGAAAGAGATGATTTTTGTCTTTTGTTTTTATTGTTTTTTTTGTATTTATTTCGTTTTTTAAAGATTTGTAAGAAAGAAATAAAATACGAAAAGTTGCTTGTTGCAAATGTAGATAAATAAAAAAATACAAGAATTCTGCTAAAATAATTCATATTATTTTTTTCACCATTAATGGGCTTTCAGTTGAGAGTGGATAACCAAAAATTTGAAAGAAACTTAAAAAAACGCAAAAATCAACGGACAACGGTTTATGTTTACTCAAAATATCACAATTCCGCCTATTTTTTCCCATTTCTCTCACTAATGACCAATAGAATAAAAATTTCTCTAGGGAGTAGAAATTTCCCTTATTTTTTGAGGGAGATTTTTTAAAAATAGTGCATTTTTCATTTTGAGGGAACCACGCCCATTTTGGAACGGTTAGCCAACGGATTTCTATTCCCTGGAACTCAAGAATAGGCACCCTGGGGAGTAAAATTTCCTCGAAATTCAAGAATAGGCACCCAGGGAGATGCTGAGATTTCTATTCCCACAAAATTTCCCTCCTTTTCGAAAAGCGGTATTCTTCAAACTAGGGAATGGAAATGATAGAGGGAAAACGGAAACAATGGTGCTAAATCAATCAGAATAATTTCCACCAATCAAAATTAAGATAATTTTGTCAGACAACTAACCAAATGTGTATTTACGGTGCCCTAACCTTATTTTTCATAATAAATATTAAATTTTTGTTTTGCGATGGCGAGGGGTTTTGCAAAATGGGTAATTTTGAGCCCCTCCTGAAAATTTTTTATGTGTGCTGAGATGTGCACTAAATAGCCTTATTATTTCTATGTGTTTCCATATAACGTTTGTTTAAATCGGTTAAGAAATAATAAAATTTGCAGTTTTACATTTGATGTATCTTTGATACGCAGGAATACAGTTTTATCAAAAATTTAAAACTTTTTGACAAGCTACAAGTCTAATTTTTATGTGATTATTGTCAAAATGACCTCTCTTTAAAATTCAAGATGCGGACTCCTCCATGGATAAAGTCTTATCACACAAAGAGCATCAAATATAAAACTGCCGAACTTTCTTATTTCTCAACCGATTTAAGGAAAGTGCTCGTGTATATGTACGTTAAAAGAATAAGGCTATTTCGCACATCTCAGTTTTATTACAGTGGAGCACATACAACTTTTCCAGGGGGGGGCCTGAAAATTGCCCATTTTTTAAGCGATTTAAGGAAAGTGCTCGTGTATATGTACGTTATCTCAGTTTTATTACAGTGGAGCACATACAAATTTTCCAGGGGGGGGGGGCTGAAAATTGCCTATTTTTCAAAACCGTCCGCCAACTTGGAGTTTCAAGAAATGTCAATTTTGACAATAAATGCATAAAATTGTTTTCTTCTTCAGAAAAACGTTAAATTTCGAATTACGGATAATTAATGCGGAAGTTATAAGAAATCCAAAGTCCGTTTTTTTTGGAACACCCTATATTTATTAAAAATAAGCCATAAGGATCTTGTGATTTCGATTATAAAGATTTGTGATCTTTTCTGTGCATAATAGATTTACTTATTATAAGTAGGTTTAGTTGAAAATATTGTTGCCTATGTTTAACTTGATGTTGTAGAACTTTTTACAGTGTTAGGTATCTTTATACCTATATGTTGCCTTGTTTTTAGTAAAAAACTGTTCTAGTTATAAGGTTTGGACTGATTTTAGTAAGTAAGATTTTTTTATTAGGTTTTGCAAGTTCTTGGAATGATTTTATATATTAGGTACCTTGTTTTTAGTAAAAGAACTCTTCTAGTTTCAAGTTTTTGGACTGATTTTAGTAAGTAAGATTTTTTTTATTAGATAAAACAATGCCAATAAACAAGTCGATTATAATCATCCATGTTTTTTTAATTTTAAGTCCAAAAAATAAAAAACCTAACAAAACATTGAAGAAAGACTAAACAAAACACTAGTTTTTGGCTTAGAAAACTTCGAAAAAAGTCCAACTAACAGAAAACAAGTTTTTAGAGTCCAAAAATTTTAAAGAAATTTAAAAAAACGCAAAAATCCACATACAACAGTATATGTTTACTCAAAATATCACAATTACGCCTATTTTTTCCCATTTCTCTCACTAATGACCAATAGAGTAAAAATTTCTCTAGGGAGTAGAAATTACCCTTATTTTTTGAGAGAGATTTTTCAATAATAGTGCATTTTTCATTTTGGGGGAACCACGCCCATTTTGGAACGGTTAGCCAACGGATTTCTAATCCCTGGAACTCAAGAATAGAGACCCTGCGGAGTAAAATTTCCCCGAAATTCAAGAATAGGCACCCTGATCCACATCGTCACTGCCGCTTACTTCTATTTCTCGTCTCTCTTTATGAAAAAGTATGAGGGAGCAATAGAGATACAACAATAACGATTTTCAATTTACGTAGTTCAACTCGAACGTTGGACGCCCCAGGTGCCCCAACAATCAATCTTTGCGTTTCTTTACGAGGGAGATGTAGGCGAACCTGAGCCCTAATTCTTGAGCAGGGAACGACATAAATTTGTGTCGAATAATCCCACGTCGAACGCATTTCTTGAGCGGTGATCGCTCATTCCATTCTATCAAAAATTGGGTGTTCGCGGTCCTCGACTCC
Source organism: Oxystoma pomonae (assembly GCA_963921995.1). NCBI lineage: Eukaryota > Metazoa > Arthropoda > Insecta > Coleoptera > Brentidae > Oxystoma > Oxystoma pomonae. The sequence goes on along the minus strand of OY998166.1, from coordinate 81,697,204 downwards.
AAAGCCAGGGATCGGTCCCATTTCTCAGGAAAGCATGCGCGTAAAATGTATATTTTTCAATCCAGTGCTTAGGGTGCAAACTCAAACTCACTTATAGAATTTATCAGGGAAAATCCGTACAAGGTTAGAAATTTTCGGTAAGGAATAAGGAAAAGTAATCCGACTTCCAATAACACTTTTTTTAAAAGTATGGTTAAGGTTCAACCTAAATAAAATACGGTTTTCCCTTATTATGGTAAAACCTTATAGAGTAACGCCCAATAAGTCCCTAATGTCGTTTTCGTTCGAGCAGAATCGCAAAAACTGGGGCGTTCAGCCCGTGATGAAACTACACGCTCCCTTTGCTTGATCGAGTTTCTACGCGAACGCACTCAATGTGAACGTACATCTGGGTGCTTATTCTTGAAAGTGACAGAAGGGAGTGCTCCCGAGGACCATACTAGAGTGACAAAAAAGTAATAAAATCAAAATTAATAACAAGTTTTAAAGATTTATTCCACTCCTTGGCTGAGATCTTTTACATTGAGCTAGAAGAACGCGGCATTCTCTCGATATACCATTGGATTTTGACTACTCCCTAATTCGCTCCCCGGGAGAATTTTACTCCCTACACCTCTCCGAATGTCAAGAATAAGGCCCCTGACAATTATGTGGGGTTGAAGGGTGTGCAGGCGAGTATTTTTCCTTGTATGGGTAGTATGCTGAGCCGCGTTCGAGCTAGAGCAGTCACGCTCTTTTTACCGCCTGTTCCCAACAACTGCTTTAACCTAATTTTTGAAGCTTTCTAACACTGGTTTTCCACTAGTTAATAAACTATAGTTTAAAGATGACGAATATTCGGTCTCTTCCATGCGGTTTTTTCTATAAAACTTAGACCCCCGTCACACTCCGCTTCTGTTGCTATCTCTTTTTTACATAGCAAGTCACTAAAGCCTTATCAAAATTTTAGAAGGATGCAGTTTACCCTTTTGGGGTTAGTTATACCTATGCTCGAACGCGGGTCTAGAAAAAGCGGTTCCATTCATAAAACTGGTGCACAACTGAGTCGGGGCTGCTGTTCCATTGAGGTGCACTTTTTTAGTTTTCGTGTTCCATTGGAAAACTGACAACTTTTTCCGCACCGGCCCTGAGGGCTTGTGCCGCATCGAAAACTTTTTCACGCCTTTTATGTTAAGTCAAAGCACACTATCCAACCCTAAAAGGAGTGCACTCGTACTGCAAGGACGGAATTTTTTGACAACACCAGTCAATGTCGGTGCACTATGAGTGGCGCACTAATTTTACCCATGGGAACCGCTAAGCTCGCAGAAACGAACCTTTTATTTTAAAGTTGGCACTTACGACTATCTTCGGGTGTGTTTACCCACCATTATAACCTTCGCTTTTTGGATGTTTTCGTAAAATTGAAAAATTGTCGAATTTTTGGCAAAATGCCGCTTCCCGCAGCGCTTGCTGCCAGGTTATCCAAAAGAGGACTTATTACACGTAAGTTTAAACGTATCTTAAGCGGTATGATGTATGCGGCAAGGCAAATAAACTAGCAAATTCTTGCTGATGTTCATAGTATTCACAGATTAAGGGCTGGTTCATGGTTAAATTCTTTTTCCTTTACTGTAACTTTTGCTCTAACTTTTGGGGTTCTTTTTGTCCTACACTCTTTCACCATGATCAATATCCATTTCTGTAATAACTACTGCTTCAAATAATTAAATAAAAACAATCGATTTTGAGGTTACAAAAACATCAACAAATATTTTGCCGCACGCACTTGCGCAACGCGATTTTTCCGGTTCTTTTTCCGTAAAAGTTAAATATTAGCCAACTTTCAAGGTCATTCCGGTAATTATGCAGTATACCGTTTTCTGCCATTTTTGATTTTTTATAAAAAGTTCTTTATGGGGGCACCTTCTAGGGTTCCTAGGACCACAAATCCGCCTGCGCCCGATTTTTTTTTTTAAATAGAAAAAAGTGCCCGGGGGGCGGGTTGTAATGTGTTTTTTTCATTGTTTTGGGTTGGGTTGGACTGTGTTGGATTGGGTTGTTTTAGTGGAAAAAAATTTAAAAAAAAACCAACGGGCGCAGGTGGATTTGGGGTCCTAGGGGCCCTAGAAGGTGCCCCCATAAAGAATTTTTCATAAAAAATCAAAAATGGCAGAAAACCTTATACTGCATAATTACTGTCATTCCTTAAGGCTAAAGAAAAAGATACGGAAAAGGAACAATCTAATCTGAATATATGAGATTTAATAATTGCTAAAGGAAAAAGTTACAGCAAAAGTTACAGAAAAGGAAAAGGAATTTAACCATGAACCAGCTTAAGACAAATAAAAGAAAAAAATAGTATTCTGTAAGCCGCAAGCGGTATAGAGATGCATTTGCTATTGTCTATTTTCCTGGTGTCTTACGGCAAATCTCTCAAAAACTTATTAATTAAAACCTGGGTACTCAAGAGTGTCCCACAAGAATTGTTTTGATTTGATTAATATCAGTAATTATGCAGTATACAGTTTTCTGCCATTTTTGATTTTTTATGAAAAATTCTTTATGGGGGCACCTACTAGGGTCCCTAGGACCCCAAATCTGCCTATGCCGGTTGTTTTTTATTTTTATTTTTGTTTTTTTTTCACTAAAACAACCCAATCCAACACAGTCCAACTCAACCCAAAACAATAAAAAAAACAACTTACAACCCCCCCCCCCGGGCACCCTTTTTCTAAAAAAAAAAAAAATTGGGCGCAGGCAGATTTGGGGTCCCAGGGATCCTAGTCGGTGCCACCATAAAGAATTTTTCATAAAAAATCAAAAATATATATTAGACAATGCTATGATTTTCATAAAACAATCAAAAATATATATTAGACAATGCTATGAGTTATATCATAAAATATACACATTATTGTATATTTTTTGGTTATATGGTGTTAATGCATCTCTGTATATGATCCTCATGCAGGTCTTGAAAAAGTCAAGGAAAAAGTGCAAAGAAAATTCTTAATATTCCTAGCCTACAAACTTGATATACTAGTTAAAAACATAAACTATAATGAAATCAACGATATATTAAAACTACCTAAACTGGAAAATAGAAGACATTTTTTAGATTTAATATTTTTATTCAAGATTGTAGGTAAATGGAATAATTGATTTGCCAGATTTATTACAAAAAAATATCTTTCTCTATTCCACAAGTAAATTTATTTATTCCAACTCAAAGATTCTATAGAATTACTAACGCTTTTTGCAAGGAAATACATTTTTTAATGTTAACTTAAGACCGAGCTTACAACAACTTAAGGCACAGATCCAATGCAAACTATTTTAAGAACAAAGCTACAAAATAAAATATTTTATTTATTTATGTTGTTGAATATAATATAACAATTTACTAATCTTACTTGTAAAAGGGTTAATCCATTAATAAAACTTTAGTTTACTTCTTTTTTATTTTACTATGGGACATCAAACACTATGAGTAACATTGGGGGGTTAACTCTTCCAATAATAGAGGGTGTTTGGGCATGCACTTTAGCAGCTGTTTTAGTTATTGTTTGAAAGTTTTAGTTTTTAGTAGTGTTTTAGTTATTGTTATGGTTAATTTTTTCACAAATAACAAAAACATATTAGTGTTAAAAATTAAGTTTTTGGACTGCTTCAAATAACAGAAAATGTTAAGTGAGTCGGGTCACCTGATTAATTTCAGGATTTGAAGAAAGAAATGAATAGGTAATTTGCAAAAAAGTGTGTTCAATGTGGAAGCAATTCAACAGTAACATTTCATATTATTCTATCCAAAGAAAACATAGGACTATTGAATATTGACACATATACGATTTAAAAATAAATATTTTATGCCACAAAATACATTGTAACAAAATTATATGCCGGCCGCCGTAGCGCAGTGGGCAGCATATCTGCCTGCTGCACGGAAGGTCCCGGGTTCGAATCTCGGCTAGGTGCATGGATATTTTATGTTTTTCTTTCACTTTGCTTTCACTTCGCTAACACTGGGCATTGATCCTGTAATGGATGGAAAGTCCCAGTATAAAAAAAAATTATACTAATTCTTTAATTTAACCTTTTACAGTCATTAAAGAGGGGCTATAAATTATGTTGTTCAGTCAATATTTAAAAGTGTATTTGCTTGGCCCCCATAGTTGGTGCAAGTGCAGATTTAAGAGATTTTTTTATGAACAATCTTCATTTGTTCAGTTAAGCAGTTTGTTCAGTGAAGCTAGACAAGGCTTTTGGCCAAAAATAATAAAATTTTTTAAGGGGGGGGTCCATTTTCGATTTTGATGATTTTTAGTATACCTGTTTTTCCTACCAAAAAACTCAAAAATTTCATATTTTCTTGACCAGTAGTTTTTTCAATTTTAAAAATAAAAAAATCAGCATTTAGTCCTTTGCAAGGATGTACAAAACTAGCAATATCTAAAGAACCACTCACACTAAAAATGTAAGATATGGCTCATTTTAAATATACATGTTCCAATGATATATCACATGATATACTTTTTGTTAAAAAAGTGGTCAATACCTAGCTCAAAATGTTTACACCTACTGTAACCAACAGAAATATTGTAAGGATTGTCAGGGACTGTATTGTATTGTCTAGGACTGTATGGGATTGTAAAGGACTGTATGGGATTGTAAAGGACTGTATGGAATTGTAAAGGACTGTGTCCACTATTCTTATCTCTTATGCACTTATAGTATTTTAGATTGTCATCTCTATCTTATCTCTAGTAACAATCTACAGATAGAGAAGGCGATATCTACAATAGTATAAGCGCATAAGGGAAAGAGATAGCAAACACAACCATATTTAAAAGAAAATAAAAAAATATTTCACAATAAGTACATCTTTCCCATATGATCAAAGGATCAATAGTTAAAACAGTGTCATTTTTAAAACCACATCAGTTGACTTTTTCGTTAAATGGCCACTGACAAAAAGTCATGTGACCTAAAATGCCTAGTACAGCAAAAACGTCTACCCACATTTTCTTGTTGCACTGCTCAAAGCATCACATCAGAATGATAGCCAATGATGGCACCTCAAAAAAAAAAGATAGAAACTTCAAAAGCAATAAAATTCCAAGAAATCACCATATATTGCATGGTATTGCAAGGGACTGTATGGGATTGTGACTTCAAAGCAGGCGCTCCTGGCTATGCTAACCTTGTTGCCATGCATTTTTTTGAAATAAAATTTCAAGAAATCACCATATATTGCATGGTATTGTATGGGATTGTGAAGGAATGTATGGGACTGTAAAGGATTGTATGGTACCTATTTTCAAGGACTTTAAAGGATTGTCAATGGAGGACAGTAAGACAAAGTTATGATTGTTGTTTATCGTCTCCTGATGATGCTAACGTTGTTAGCGAAACGCGCGTCGAGTGCAAAAAAAGTGTAGTTTTGGTTTGTGGAAAATAATCATAACTTTGTTTTAGTGCAACCAAAGGTTCGAAATTCCCAACATAGAGGACAGTAAGGTATTGTAAAGGACTATAAGGTATTGTCAAGGACTGTAAAATATTGTATGGTATTTTAAGGATGTAGGGATTGTAAGGGACTGTAAAGGACTGTCGAGTATTGTAAATTTACTGTAAAAAGTATTGTAGAATATTTATACACCTACTGTACAGAGGTGTTGACACGTCCCTGAAGCTAGCAGAGCAAGGTGAGCCGAACAACTTTTTTTGTAGTGCATAATCAGGTGCTAATTAAGTGCCCCGCTTAAAAATTTAGTGCTCCTTTTTTCAAAAATATATGTTCTGCTAGCTTCAGATGAACTCAGCAGAGCAATACATTAAAAATCTAGCCAAACATGCTGTATTCAAAAAAGGCAGCACTAATACGGACTTTAGTATCCACTATAATAGTTTTTATTTCAACGATTTTCATTGCATTGCTCTGCTGAGGTCATCCGAAGCCCGCAGTACATGCTATATTTGTTTAAAAAAAGGAGTACTAAATTTTTAAATGGGGCACTCAATTAGATTTTCATTATGCACCCGAAACATTTTTTATTCCGACGTTTTTTAAACCATTGCTCTGCTAAGTTCATCTGAAGCTAGCACAACATGCTATTTTACAAAAAAAAGTTTAAAATTTTTTAATGGGGCACTTTATTAGCACTTTATTATGCACTATGATAATTTTCATTCCGATGATTTTTAATGTATTGCTCTGCTGAGTTTATCTGAAACTAGCAGAACATGCTGTATTTTTTTTAAAAAAAAGGAGCACTAAATTTTTAAATGGGGCACTTAATTAGCACCTAATTATGCACTATAAAAAAAATTGTTCTGCTCACCTTGCTCTGCTAGCTTCAGGAAAGTGATGTTGACCTCTCAGTTAAAAACTTTTTTTAATTTTGAAAAAAAATATATTTTTTGAAAAATTTCAAAGTGTTGTTTAATTACTCTTACGCTTAATTACAAATGATAGATTCAATGTCAAAAAAAATATTAAAAATTTCATTACATAAAAATCACCTAGATACTGGGTGTTCCACATACCTTTTTTCCATAAATATTAGAATAGAAAGTTGAACCATATATTACATTAAATTTGACGTTTTCTGAGAGGTCACATGACTTCTGGACGCTTCCGGTTTCACCGGAAATAGCGCTTACTTTAAATTACATTACATTTTTTGATATCTGAGGGCATTCTGCGTCAATTTTTGACAGCTTTGAAGAAAATATATATTTTTTTTAGATCTAGGTGACCATCTTGTTTTTGTTTGGTAACTAAAATTGATGTAGTAGTTTTTAAGATATGCAGATTTTAATAAACAGTGATTTCACTATATTAAACAATTGCTTAAATAAATTTAGTTCATTTAAAAATGATTGGGTCTGACATGTTTTATGAACTTATTTTGAAATTCAAAATGACAGAAAAATTTAAATCCATTTTTTTTATTGGGACTTTCCATCCATTATAGAATCAATGCCCGGGATTTGAACCCGGGACCTTCCGTGCAGGCAGGCCGATACGCTAAGTACTACGCTACGAAAACTATTTTCGTATGTAATCCATATTGCTCCCAACTAACAAAGCTGGTAAAGTAGTTAAACCTAGCGAGCCCACCTCACAAAATCCAAATTTTAATAATTCTATAGGTAATTATGTGGTTTTTTTGTGCTAATATTGTCCCCTTTTAAAAATTTTTGTGCTCTTTTAGTTTTTGAGAAAAAAAAAACGTGGACTCGCTTTATACAAACCTAGCAAGCCCAACCTTAAATGAAAGTTAAAAATATCCATTAAATATCTCAGAATTATTTGCTTTTTATGTCCCATATATTCAAGTTTTCGTTTTTTGAAGGTAAATAAAACTTCAAGATCTTTATTTATTCTAAGCTCCTATCAAAAACTAATCAGCTCATCACCTAGTGACAAAGAATTTTTGTGACAAACTTGTTACGAATCAGTTAAGAGAGGTTTTTGAGTTATCGTTTCGTCAGACAAACAGGACAGATAGATATCATTCCAAAATTTTGTATTTAGGTCTTTTTTAGTTACTCAGTTTTAGTGAAAAAAAAAATTGCCGATCTCAATAGCTTCCATACTATGTACTTTATTCTTTTAAATTGAATTACGAATTTCTGAATAAAATAAAATATTTTTTATATTTCTGTTTAAAACCCGTGATATTAATAATTTGTGTAAATTTAAAATATTATTTTACAAAAAATTTTATCTTTTTTGGAATGAAGTAAGTCATTTTTACCACATCAGTAAAAGGCAAAAGTATTACATTTTTTTCTAGAAATTTCCCATCCTAAATTTACTTGATAGCCTAGACTTCTTCTTCAAGTGCCATGCTCTCTTCGAACGTTGGCTATCATCAGCGCGATCTGTACCCTACCCACTGCTTTTTGGAAAAGTGTCGTACTACTAACACCATACCATTTTCTAAGATTTTTAAGCCATGATGTCCTTCTACGACCCGGACCTTTTCTGCCTTCAATTTTGCCTTCTATTATTAATTTTAAAAGTTTATATTTCTCATTTCTCAAAATGTGGCCAAAATATTGAAGTTTTCGTTTTTTGATGGTAAATAAAACTTCAAGATCTTTATTTATTCTAAGCAAAACATCCACATTAGTTACTCTGTTTATCCAAGATATCCTTAGCATTCTACGATAACAGCACATCTTGAATGCCTCTAACTTTTGGCACATGGCCTCAGTAACTGTCCATGCTTCCATGCCATAATATAAGATGCTAAAAACATACCACCGAAGCACACGAATTCGGAGAGTGGTATTAAAATTGCGACTACACAACACTGATTTCATTTTGATAAAAGATGATCTGCCTTGTTCAATTCTTGCATGAACTTCTTGCATGTTGTCCCAGTTCTCATTGAGGAGGCAACTCAAGTATTTGCATAAATCCACGCGTTCGACTTGCTGCCCATTTACTTCTAACATATCTCTGATGTTCTTTTCCTTGAATATGACCATCCATTTTGTTTTTCCAACATTTAGGTTAAGCCCGAATTGCGAATTTTTGGCAGAAATTGGATTCAACAACTCTTGCAGGCCTTTCAGCGTGTCTACTATCATGACAGTATCGTCGGCATATCGTAAGTTGTTGATTTTTATGCCGTTTATGGTCAGACCCCCTTCGCAGTTATGAAGTGCATTCTCTATTATTTTGTTACTATAGATATTAAACAACAGCGGAGACAATATATAACCTTGGCGCACACCTCTTCTTATTTGGACCTCTTCGGACAGTTGGTCATCAACCTTTATTATCTAGACTAGTGTTGGACTCGGTCAAATGCTTTCTCAGAATCTATCAACACACCGACACATCCTTAGACCGCTGAACTAAGACTTGAATTCCAAACAAAGCCGCTCTTGTCCCGAGCCCACCACGAAATCCAAACTGCATGTCGCCCATAAAGGATTCGCATTTTCCATAAATTCTTTTATGGATAATATTTTTAACATATGGCTCATTATGCTGATTAGGCGGTAATCACTACACTTCTTTGCTGTATGTTTTTTAGGCAGTGTAACAAAGGTTGATTTTAGCCAGTCATCAGGGATTTTACCGCTGCGATAAATCCAGTTAAAAAGTTTGACCAGCATATTTACCGAATGTTCGTTTTTTATTAGCTTTAAAACCTCAGTCTATACTTCGTCTTGTCCTACCGCTTTTCTGTTTTTAGATGAAGATATTGCATGTTGTACTTCCTTTGGTGTTATATCTATGCCTTGGTAATGAAATGTTCTATGCAGCTACACCATTCTTTTAGTTTTTCTTCTTCTTAGTCTTTTATCAAATAATCCGGCTGCTTCCTTTATGCGTTTGTGCAAATTGGAAGTGTCATGTTTAGCATCTAGATCTTCTTTTTCTTGACATTGCTGTGTTATCCAGTCTTTTTTTGCTGACCTTATCTTGTTTTTTATTTCTTGTTTCATCCTTGCCTAAAAGTGTTGTCCTTTCGACTACGGCACTTTAACCTTTGTCTAAACTATTTCTGCATTTTGCTCGGTAGACTCAATAATATTGACAAGGTCTATATTTACTTTGTAAATCAAATGACAACAAATAAAATTTGAAAAATTTGATATCTTTAAGCTTTTTATTAAGTTCAACTTTAAGTTTAGTTGCTACCATGTTATCTTGAAGTTCGTCCAACCTGGGTCTGTGTTGTGTAATTTTCGCCACAACTGGATTGTGATCCGAGCCTACGTCTGCGATAGTCTATTTGGTTTCTAATGATACTTCCAGGATTGTCGGATTTAGAAATCCAAGTATAAAGGCGTCTAGCTGGAAGTTTAAAGAAAGTATTTGACACGACAAAATCCCTTTCCTGATAGAACTGGAAAAGGTGATCTGCACGTTCATTTGATGTACCAAGACTGTACATTTTAACAATGTCTTCTCTTGGGGGGTTTCCAAGTTTTGCTTGCCATAACAATGGTGATTTCTGTCTTTTTTGTAAAACCAAGAACAGTTTGAACTTGGTCGTGGAACACTTCTACGTTATCGTCTGAATATTTACTGGTTGGAGCGTATACTTGAATAATATTAACATTGAAAGGCTTAGAGTTTAGCTGAAGAAATATGACTCGATCCGACTAGACTGGTTGTGTTTAATTTACTTAGTGAACTGATATTCTAAGTATGCTTTTACAGGGAGAGAAAGTAACAGCATAGAGGATAGGTTTTACATTTTTGAAACATTTTGAAAAAAAATGACTGCTCGAGGTTAAAAATCTGGAACTTGAGTTCTGATATCTTTTTAATTATAAAGAATTAAAACGCAATAAGTTATAAAAGTGTGGGTCAAACTCATTTCGTTTAAGGAATGTCAATAGGTAATACCATTTGGGGACATTTCGTGAGATCACCCAATTACAAACAACATTGATTGATAGTTTATTTTTTTAAACTTACTTACTAGGGACTGATATCACTGTCCTTTACTTACAGAATCTTACATTTCTCGAAGGTGAAGCGGTTGGACCATAAGGAAAAAATTTTGTGAAGCAAACAACGTTCTTTTTAAACCATGATATTACTTTATTATTCGTTGTTACCTTTTATCAAATTCCAAATCCAGTTTTAACAGGATTAACAGAGAATGGTAAAATTCGCAACTTTAATGCATTTTACAATATCAGGGACTGATTCATTTTGATAATTTTATACTAAATATATATATTTCTATTTTATTTGTTCGTATGTGGGATGTGGCTTCATGTCAAAGTACAGCCTTCCCTGCTTAGAAAATAAATTCTAATTACATATTAGTTTATTTGTAGATCTGTGCGGGGTTGCTTTTACGGTTTTGTACAGGTATTTTTATTTAATTTTATGTACAGCCAAACAAAAATCGGATCCACCGACTAAAAAGCAGCAAAAAGACCACAAAGGCTTTTCGATTTGCCCCAACAAGAACAATGTCTTCCACGAGTGCACTTCTTGGTGTGAAACCCATTGGAAGGGCTTCTCTATTCCAGACCCTCAGTATGCCCGAAACGTACATAAAATGTTGGCCAAGTACCCTTTGCCAAATAACTGGACGGAGATTTTTGACAGAGGGATGTAAGTTTTGTTTTATATCTATAGTTTATAGACTATACCAGGCTTCTCAATCAAGTTTCCTAACGCTCCATGTTTTGAAATCAAAAACTTTTGCAATTGACGGTTCTTGAATATGTTGTTGCTCGAGTTGTCCTGTATTTACTTTTCTTGTGCTCCTAAGAAATTCTTGACAACACGTTATTAAATTTTTTCCTTTATTTTTTAATTCTTTTTGTAACTTTCCTGTAATAATCTTTAAGGTTTGTTCGGAAATAAACAATTATTGAAATAAAAATAATTTACAGAATTACATAACCAATATCATGAAGACAGTTATATAGGGTGGGACACAGGGTGTCACTTTTTGAACGCGCTATAACTTGTAAGATGAAAGTAAAGATGAAACTTTACTGACGCGACTGAAAATTTGACATATGTCAAAATTTCAAGATGGCGGAGAGCTTTAAAAAAATGGGTAAATTTCACCCTTCTGCGAAAAATTTGTGTGCGTCCCTGGACTTGATTTTTGTCAATGGGGCAGAAAATTTTCATCTTACTTACTTACTTACTTAGTTTATTGCTCACAATACTTTACAATATGTAAAACCTAGCAACCTCAATGTTTTAAATTTAAAAAAAAACATACAACAAATATCCTTAAAGTAAATATTAAAATACTTTGATTATTATTATTAACTACTTAAGTAAATTGGTTTATTATTATTAACTGCTTTTTTAAAATTTGGAATATTTTGAATACTTTTAATTTGCATTGGTAAGGATCTGTATGCTTTGATAGCCAGATAGGCACCTTTCTCAAAGAAGGTAGAGAAGTGATAGCCAATTCTGATGCCTGCGTTCTTATAGTCATATCCTCAGAATGGTTATTTTGATTTATAGGGAAAACATCAGTATTATTTTTAACAAACATTACTAGGGATACAAAATATAAAGATGGTACAGTGAGGATACTTAACCTTTTAAACTGTGGTCTGCAGGATGTTTGCGGCCTTAAGCATGCATCTTAATAGTCGCTTTTGAACAATAAAAATATTCATTGCATAAGGTGAGGAGCTCCAGAACAGAATGCCATATGATATGCGTTTCGATGCATTTGTCATTCTATGTGCGCACACTTGACTAAAAGTATTCACAGGTAGTGTTCAATACTTTGTGTATAGATGTCGCTATTGTTCTTAACACTGCGCCATTGGCGAATGCGCAATCCATTTAGCAAAAATTTTCTGATAAACAACGGGTTTTACGAATTCCGATTTTGAAAAATAATAAAATTCATATGTTGGTGGCGGATTCATAATACTGAAACTACTTTTTTGGATTTTTCGGCACTAACTTGAGGCACTAACATGAGTTCTTGCTAATCTGGCTCAAAATATGACATGTTAAAAATCCAAGATAGCAGAGAGCTTTAAAAAATGAGTAAATTTCAGCCTCCTGCGAAAAATTTGTGAGCGGCCCTGGATTTGTTTTTGCCAATGAGGCAAAAGCCCCATACATTCTTCGCCTACCGAGGTGTCAATTATCTAAATTGGTTATGTTTAATCGAACCATTATTTTTCAATACTGAAACTACTGTTTCCGGTTTTTCGTCGCTAACTTAAGTAAATTTCTTTAAAAAAATAAATAGTTTTTACACACTCGCAAATCCTAACTAGAATCTAAATACTTATCTGACGTTTCGGCAGAAGCTCTACTGCCGTTACCAAAGGAATTATTCTTTTAAAATTTTTTCGATTATTATAAAAATATCTGTATGTTGTCAGATAAGTATTTAGATTCTCGTTAGAATTTGCGAGTGTGTAAAAACTTCATTTTTTAAAGAAATTTCCTTAAGTTAGTGACGAAAAACCCGAAAAAGTAGTTTCAGTATTGAAAAATAATGGTTCGATTAAAAACGGGTCTTATAAATTTCAAATTTGTTATTGAATGGGTTTAAAGAAATAAGGTTCGGATAAAAAATTGGTTTAACGAATTGCAGTTTTTATAGTGAATGATTTTATGATTTAACTTTCTTTTATTTAACGGGTTTGATTTTGCCCACCATGGGCGTCCCTCCTGATTTAAAATGTTTATAACTTTTTTATCTCATAACCAATTTAGATAATTGATACCTCGGTAGGCGAAGAATGTATGGGGCTTTTGCCTCATTGACAAAAATTTACTCATTTTTTAAAGCTCTCTGCTATCTTGGATTTTTAACATGTCATATTTTGAGCCAGATTAGCAAGAACTAATGTCTTGTCTTATCAACAAACCTAAAATTTTCAAAATCGGACAACTAAGTCGCACGTTATGCTAGCCTTAAACAGTGTACCTTCCTGATTTAAAATGTTTTAGAACTTTTTTTTGTCATAACCACAGACCTAAAAACCATAGACCCTGAATCCCATTCATAAATTCTTATTTGTTTTACCCCCAAGCTAGCCTGTGTGCCAAAAAAGGACAGAATGATTTTCAGAACGTTGCTCGGCAACACTGCGGTAAAACATTTGTATGTTTGTAGACGTATGTCCTAGATACATCCATTTGTTTTACATACTCTACCAGTAGCGGCGAAAAATTAGTAAATATGTAAAAAAATGGGTTAATTGCACAAAAGCAGTAATTTGTAGTTTTCACAACTAACGGTTAAAAGAGCGTTTTTTTACGAGCATTGATTTAAATTAACGAGCGCAGCGAGTGATTTTAAAAAAAACGAGTTTTTTTTTGCATCGGTAACCATGCTTTTGTAATTTACTGACACTTACTTCACACCCGTCTTTTGGATGAAGTTATCTTGTCACCCTTTCAGAAACCCGCCACCAATTTAATTGTGTTATGTTGTTAAATATTTTTTTAACTGCTAATGGTGAGTAAAAGCGATTAAGGTAGGTGATAATTTTAATAATTCTTGTAAAATTCGCTGGTGCAATACCAAAAAAAAATAAAAATTACAAGATAACTTTAATACAAGGTTGAGGGCAACAGCTGTTTAATAGTCTTTTCTATCAACTAAAGGAAAAAGGCAAAACCTGATGTTTAAATTAAACCCCTGATGAAATATACTAAATCACTTGCGTAATTATATAAAAGTAAAAATATAATAAAATACCTACTCTTTTTTTAAAACTAATATTCAATTAAAGCTTTGAAAATTAAAATATTTTACTATACTTAACAATTTCGTTTTACCCATTGTTATTTTACATAGGTGAGGTACACAGAATTTGAAACCCTTAGGTCTGTGGTCAGGTACCTGCCTTCTAAATTTAGGACTAAAATAACAAAATACCAGAATAAACAGGCAATAAAAAATAATAATATTTTGATATATTATTTTTGCCTTTGTTAAGAAATTATAGCACACCTGCACAGAGGGTATATAAACAGGGTGCTGGTCCTAACAACAAAGCATATTAAAAAAACAGCGTAATTATGCAGTATACGGTTTTCCGCCATTTTTGATTTTTTATCAAAAATTCTTTATGGGGGCACCTATTAGAGGGTCCCTAGGACCCCAAATCCGCCGGCACCGGTTGTTTTTTTTTTTCGTTTTTTTTTATTTTTTTTTTCACTAAAATATCCAATACAGCCCAACTCAACCTAACCCAACCCAACACAAAACAATCAAAAAAATACATTATACCCTTTTTTCTCTTAAAAAAAACCGGCGCCGGCGGATTTGGGGTCTTAGGGACCCTAGTAGGTGCCTCTATAAAGAATTTTTCATAAAAAATCAAAAATGGTAGAAAATCGTATACTGCATAATTACCAAAAACAATAATATCAATAATTGAAAATAGGTAAAGGACGACACTGACCGGTAATTATCACAACAAAACTACAGCTGATTTAGACATTTACCTTTGAAACGAAATCCCTTGATTTGGGTGTTCCAATCGTTTACACACGATGCACTCCCGCACCATCCTATAGTTTTTAACTTCACAAGTTTAAAAAAACACAAAAACCACACAAAATCAGAAATATTTGGACACGGTCGGTATGCAACGCTGCAAAACAAATATAATGAATGCAAACCCCCAGGTAGTGCGCAGAAGACAGCAAGGTATTGCGACTTGCCAGTTCTTGTTTAGGGATCGTTGGGAGTATTGGAAAAAATATGGGTTTTTTATTTTTTATGAGTTTATTTTTTATCTTTTGTTTTGTAATTATAGTTTTTAAATAAATAAACATTGTTTTCATGATATTTTTAAATATAGCTGCTTATAGTGGTAAAAAAGCACCAAGATTTTCATGAAATTTCAGAACCAACAAGAAAGTAACCTCAAGTTGGCAACAAGGCTTCATCCTACTATGCTTTAATCATTTGGGGAACACGAGCTTATATACTACATATATGTAATCATTTTCACATGGCATACTGGCTCAGACACATTGTATCTTTTTTTCTCCTGCTCTTTGAGGCAAAGATATAGTATAAAGTGCGAGTTAGGATGACTACAAATATTTTTTTGAATTTATATAAAGAGAAAGAGAACGCCTAATTCCGGCGATACGTTTTGCGAGATACATTGATATTGTAGGAGCCAGGGCATTAGCATAGCATTCAGAGTCTAATGGTGTAGGTCTGTGGTCATAACAAATGTAGATAATTAATATCTCGGTAGGCGAAGAATGTATGGGGCTTTTGACAAAAATTAAGTTCAGTCGCACACAAATCTTCTTTTTTTCTTGCTCTCCGCCATGTTGGATTTTTGACATATGTCAAATTTTGAGTTGCGCCAGTAAAGTTTTAACTTTTTTCTATAAAAACAGCCAAAAATTTCAAAAATCGGCCGATTTGGTCCAAAGTTATAGCGCGTTCAAAAAGTGACACATTTTTTGGCCCACCCCTATATATACAAAACAGCGTTTATCCAGGGAAATTATAAAAGACGATTTTTTTCTTAGAGTACAGTCTTCGACGGTCTTCCTTGTTTTACTTATTCAAAATTTCGCCTGCAGGGGTATTTTTGGCCCCAGATTTTTTTTTTATCCAAATACAGATATCTTTCAAACATTTTAGTCTCATTTTAAAGATAAAGCTTGAATCCAGGGTTTTCTAGTGGTACTTTTTGCAATTTTTGTTTAGTCTGGCAGATATGAGCAGGCAAAATACGCCATATCTGGATCTGAAAAAGCTATTACTAGAGGACCCTTTATGTCTAAAATGAGACTAAAATTTCTGTATTTGGACTCAAAAATGTGGGGCAAAAAATACTCATCATAATTTTTGTTTTCTTTCAAAACTTTGAAGCGGTATAACACGTTTACACCTTCTGTCCCCCCCCTCGTTGGAACTACTGAAACGAGTGATTGAATGTTTTTGAAGAAAAAGTTTCTACAGTGACTTTTTTACTTTAAACAACTTTTGTTTTGCGGAAAGTTCCACCGACCCCCCTGGATATATGAACCTATGTCTTTTTCTTAAAATACGCTTTAGTGGAGATGGAAATGGTAGACTAGACCACTTTTTCTTTTCGGTTGCGTCAAAACGAAAAGTAAATTGGTTTTTTGCAAAAAAAAGAACCACTCAGTATTTATTCTTACTCGATTTTCGGGGTCCGAATATTACCCTAAAACCAAACCTGACTTAACGAAAAATCGCAACGTGACAGCAATGACGCCAATAGCGAACCGATAATGTGGGTTAAAAGTCCGTTCGGTTATTTTTAAGCGATATTGCACAAAACTTTATGTTGTTTATACCTTTCAAAAATTACCTAATACTAAATTCTACGCAAAAATAAAATCGTGAGTCAATTTTTTTGTGTCTTTGCATTTAAAAAATCTCTGCAATTTCTTTTTAGAGGCCGTTACTACTATTGGGACATGGAATCTGATATGGTCAGCTGGTTACCACCCAAACATCCCAAAGCGCAAGTGACAAAAACCGCAGCAAAATTGCGCGAAGAACTCGTTAATCAAAAACGAGGCCTTAAAATGAATACGGAAAAGAGGGAAAAAGAAAAGGACAAAGAGAGAGAAGTACTTAAGTATGATGAGAAGGAGAAAGATAGGGACAAGGAAAGGGAGAAGGATCGAATGAATTCTGATGAGGACGATGATAGTAATAATAGGAGACATTCTGATAGAAGGGAGCGCGATAGGGACAGGTAATATTTTAGTTAGGATGGTAAAAGATTCAAATATTCCTCTAACTTTTGCGATTGCACGAAAAATTTCAGAATTTTCTTAAAAACTTAAATTTCTAAAATTAAAACAAACAAAATTTAGATTGTTAAGGGTCCGGATCCGCTCGATCAAAGTGTGGATTACTAAACTTCAGGAATATTCACTAATCATACAATACATGTGATATTGGATAAAAAGTTTTTACCTTATAAGTAAAATTAATATTTAAAGGCATTCAGAGTTAATGTGGAAGATCTGTGAGGGACAGTCCGGCTCCCGTAGAAGTTGACCCTCAGAATAGGAAGCCGTCGTGACAAAATCGTCAAGTTAATGATATACTAAAATTATACATTGTTGATTTTCACTTACACTATTTTACCTCCGGCGGATTGTATCTGTCATTGATACGTTATAATACTCATTTTCCTGATAGAGAATCACAGTTGAAAAACTAACTAACACTAAATACATTTTAAAACATCAACTGCTAACTTTAGAGTGTCTTATAAACGAAAATTATTTGTGACAATTACTTTTTAGGGATGAAAAAAGAAGTAAACGAGACGACCGCTATAGAAGTAGTAAAAGGCCTAAAAGTGACGCATTAGATCCCATGGATCCTGCAGCCTACTCCGACATTCCTAGGGGCACATGGAGTGACGGGTATGTATAGTTTGCGAGAGCTATAATGAAATTAATTTGAAAGAAAACGAAACGAATAGAAACACTTTTTTAACAATGACGTTGATAATTTCATTTAATTTCTGTGTTTAAATGTCGGACCGCCTTGTAAGAGGTTCGGAAAACTCGAAGAGTAAAGGACATTACGAAAGATAACATAATTAATTAGCATTAACATAAACAATTAACAATCATAAATAACAATCTTTACAGAGCGCTCCATGCACTAAAGAAAAAAAGACCTCGTTAAAAGGCAGTAGGTCGGAAAGTGTTCTCCTTTGGATTTCAATGCTAATCTTGTGCATCAAAAAGTGGGTGTACAGGGTGTTTGTTTATAACTGGAACACTCGGTATCTTTTTTATTAATGAAAATAAAGGTAGGTTTGAATTCAAAAATTTCTTGGCAAATTGCAACGAACTTAAGCACTATAACAACTTTTTTTTGTTCCCCCTGGTATACAGGATGTAGCAATAAAGCTATTTTTTTTAAATACAATACGCAGTTTGCTTTACAAAAATACTAAACACTATTTAAATATCTTTTGTAATTTCTGAGATATTTGCGTTTAAAATTTTAATAAAATACATTAGAAACGGCAATCTGATCAAGCTACATTGCCTCCAATCGTTTTTTTTTTCAAGGACACTAGATTTTTAAGTTTATATTGTTAAAATAAAGAAATACATTCATGGCCCACTTGGTAGCTTGATCAGTTGGTCATTTGCAATATATTTTCATTTTGACAATTATTAAAACTTAAACGCAAATATTTCAGGAACTATTAAAGATATTGAAATAGTGTTTGATCTTTTTGTAAAGCTAATTTTTTTTTAAATTCAAAAATGCAAAAATATAGAGGGTGTTCCGTTTAAAAAAAATTGTCTTTATTGCCACACACTGTATACCAAGTGCAACAAAAAAAAGTTGTTATAGCGCTTAAGTTCGTTGCAATTTGCCAAGAAATTTTTGAATTTAGACCTACCCTTTATTTTCAATAATAAAAAAGATACTGAGTGTTACCAAGTTCTTTCGCAAATTCGAATAATTTAGCTTTTTCTGTATTGTATTATGATCGCCGCAGATGGAACTATTATCTAAGTACCATCAATTGAGGTCACTCTAGTGGGTTCTCGTGTTGTACACCACATTAGGTGCGTTTTTGCGAAATTAACATAGTTATTATTGTTTTTTCCTTCTAAATATATTCTTCTGAGAGAGATCCAGCCGATGCCTCCGATATTTAATAGGCCTTCCATCTACTCGCCTTTTAGTGAGCTTTGAACGTATGTGGTGGCCATTTTGACAAATAACTAATGTAATAACTGTCAACAGTGTCAAAAATGGCGGTGGCATACGTGTAAAAGAGTACTAAAATGGAACCATCCCAGGAAAATACCCGCCTGTACACCCTTCGACCCCGCATATCTGTCAGGGACAACTATCTCAAGAAGTTAGTTATACGTGTGGGGGTCGAAGAGTACGGAAGCGTGTATTTTCCTGTTATGGGTAGCATGCTGGATCTCTCTTAGACACATGCGTTTAAAAAAAGAAACCAAAAAAACAACGGACCTATTGTTATACAGGATCAACACCGTTCTCAACTAAAAAGCCAGTTAACTCATTTTCGTTTTAGTATCCTTTAGCCTATGATCGGCGCCATATTGACACCAAACTGACAGAAAATTCATGTTTTACTTGTCAATTTGGTTATAAAAATGGCAGACACATTAGGCTAAAGGGCACTGAGGAGGTAGGAATTAACCGGCTTTTTAGTTTAGAACGGTGTTGTATAGGATATATCATATATACTCGTAACTAGAGACCCTTTATGTGATTCTGATGATTAGTTAATTTGTCATAAACTAAAAAAAAAATGACTGATAACATTGTTGCGACTCTTTTTTTCACAGATATCAGATATCTATCCCCACTTTTACTGTTCCTCTGTGCAAACATAAAACTGTCAATGTTCCCAAGTTTTTCGACTTTTGGTTGGTTGGGATGTTTTGAAAGTTGTTGTTGTTTTTAAAAATGACACACCTCCCCCATGGTCACTAATTTAATTTTTGACGCAAGAGAGAATTAAAAACAATTAACTAATTAGAAAAAAGCACATATTTCATTCCAAAAGTAAAACGTTTTAGACACCAGGGTCGCGATTCTTCAGAAACGACAGAAAATCTCACCCGTCAGAATTCTGGCAAGTGGCGATTTTTTACTTCTTGCCTCATTTAAAATAAAAACACAGGGTCCTTAATATTTATCTTAAAGTTGTAAAAGAAACTGCGTCATTTTTGTAATAACATTTTGTAAATTTAATATTTTAAAGATATTCCGCAGGACTAGTTTACGGCGGAGCTAAATTGTTACTACGCGTACCAATAAACGTCAAAGTGTCGAAAATTCTCACCATGTAAAAGGAAAGACAGAATGTGTGTGACTTTTCTGAACAGTGGCAGCGACATATTCCACGGCTGTCTATGGTTTTGTATGTTAAAAGTTTTAAAGGTTTGTTTACACACAAAAATAAGCTTAATTTTTAGATAAAAAAAGGGGTTTTTCACAGAAACTGTCTACAAAAATTAAAATTGACATATTTTTTATTTACTAGAACAGTATTAAGAAACTAAATTTTAAGGAATGCCAGCAAATAAGTCCGGACAAAAAAGCAGTTAGTGTAAACTTGTGTTTAAAAATCGTCAGATTTTTTGTAAGGGCGAGATCTTCTGTCGATTTTTGAAGAATCGCGACTTAGCTGCCGAAAGGGACATAGTTTGGGGCTATGTGAGTTTGGAAAGTATCTACAAAAGATTATTCACACCCAGAGGAAGGTTTAATTCCTTTTTTTTGTTCTCTAGGTTAGAAACAAATAAAGCAAGAGCGGACAACACCGCTTCGGGCGTTTTGTTTCAACAAAGACCATATCCCGCACCGGGTGCAGTTTTAGCCGCCAATAAGGAAAAACAGGATAAAAATAAATAAGCAAAGTCCATGCTTTAAGTAAATTTTTCAGGAAATAATGATACCAAGGTTAGATAAAAGATCAGTCTTAAGTTGAAAATCATAAATGGCTAAAATTTTGTATTCTATAATATGCGGACGACTTTGAAGTTAAGTCTTTTTAAGATGTCTACAAAATTCGTGAAAATAGTTTTTTTTTAAACCATGAAACAAAAACATTTGAAAAAAAAAAATGGTTTAAGAGGAAGTAATTTTATTTTAAACGATATTTAAATAAAGCCGATTTTCCTCGCGTACAAACGTAGTGAATGTTTTTTAATCGTTTTGTGGAATCTTCACTATTTGAGTCGAGAACACCCTGTCGACAAAATAGTAGTTTTCACAACTAGTGGCTAAAATAGTGCTTTTCTTTACAAGCGTTGGTTTAAATAACGAGCGCAGCGAGGTATTTAAAAACGCGAGTAAAAAAAAGCACAGTTTAGCCTCGAGTTGTTAACACTATTTTTTTAATACCTTTATCAAAAAATTGAAGAAAAACAGGAAAATAATAAAGGTATTAAAAAAAACGTTAAAGTCACAAAGAATCGGAGTTTTAATAATTTCGTTAAAAAGAATGAATATAATAATATATTGTCATACTAGGTTTTTAAAATAAAATTTATAGTTTATTATGAAATTACTTAAAGCTACCATTTGTCTATTTACATTAAAATTTTACCCTCGAAATCTTAATATAAAGTAAGTAAGATTATTTATTCACCCGATAGGAAAGTAGAAAACCCTAATTCAATGTAACTTTACAACGCAGGCAGTTGTTTACCACAGAATATTCTGATTGGTTTACGATTTTTTTTGAAGAATTTTTAAAAATGTGCTTGCTGAGTAGAACTAGGAGTACTGCCATAATTAGTGATCTTAAAAGAAAACATACGACTCACAAACTTAAGCTCGACCTCTACTTTTAGATGGTTGTTTGTGATGCATATAAGGTATTTATCTCCTTGTAAACGTACTGACGTAAAATAATAATAAATAATGGGTGTATTTACAATTTTTAATTCACAATAGCCCTAATAATTAGGTAATATTTAAACAAAAATGTCGCTTATGTAATCGTAAATTCGATTTTTTTGTCACTCGCCATCAGCTATTTGAATATTCGGCTTCTTTTATATACTATATTATTGTATCTTCAAAAACAGCCATACAATATTAAACAAAATCTCAGCCACACACAGCTTTAATTGAAAATTAAACTTGATAAAATTCAAGAAGCCTCTTAATCCATAATAAATAAAACTTAATTGGTTAAATACAGGGTGATTTCGAAGTACTGTCATTCCTTTTGGAAGAGCTTTAATTAGGTACCCCTAAGTCTAAAAATCGTATTTTAAACTTTAATATTATAAAATTTTAATAAAAAATACTTAATTTATTCAAAATATCTTAAACCAACTAAACAGAGTACGGTCTTCGCATATGCAGCACTGAATTTTTTCAATGAAACTAATATCTCCGTTTTGATCAACGTAGGGTGGTCTAATCATGCGAGTAGCAAATCGGGGTATTACGGATTATTTTGATCACATTACAAAAACAAAAGTCCAGTGAATCAAGATCTGGTGATCTGGGTGGACACCCAACAGGTCCTCTGGGGCGGATTTTCAAGACTTTGGTTTAAAATTTGGCAAAAAAAAACAAAAAAATCGACCAGATTTTCTCTTTTTGAATCACTAACTAAATAAATTTCAGCGTATACCCGAGCTGTATCGCCCGACTTTTCCATAAATAAGTACTATACTATTTCCATAAATAAGTTATTACATACATTTTTATGAAAAAAACGAGACATGAAACTACAATACAACAAATTCGAGAAATATTACTTATTTTTCGAACGACACGACACAATAACAATGCTAAACTCCAATTTTGTTTTACATGTAGTGTTTAGCCGTGCGGCGTTGTAATAATTCTCGTTTTAACGAGGCAGTTCCATACCCAAAAACCATAATAATTTTAATATTTATTTAGGTATTTTTTTCTCCCTGCTTTTTTAATATTGTGAAAAAGTATTCGACATAAAGTGATTCTTGGATCAAGTTTTATATATTGTTAAAAGGAATGACAGTACGTGGAAATCACCCTGTATAAAGCAATAAACTGAAAAAAAAACAAACAAAAAATAAATGCTACCAGCACCCCCTAACTACTTAATGATATTCTGGGCCGCAGTGCTGGCTTTGACAGTACAATAATCCCCAAAAAGTTTTCATTTTTGTTATTGAAGGTTGGCAAGAAGTCAACTTTTTGGGAATTTTTGTACTACCCACCAGAACCGCGTTCGAGCTAGGGCAGTCACGCTCCTTTAGGGCACAACCCGTTCAAATGAAGTAGGCCTTTTACATATAAATTAAAGTAATTTAAATAAAAAATAAAGAATTTCTTACATTTTCACAATCTGCATTGCACCAATAACCTTCACTGTTTTATAAACAAAATTTGCGATAAATAATAAGAACAAACAATTTTTGATTATGCCCACGAAAACATGTGCCAGTTACTTTCGCCTGTTTCCCGCAACTGCCCCTACCTAATTTTTTGAGCTTTATGACACAGGTTTTCCACCAGTTACTTAACATTGGTTTAAAGATTCGGTCTCTTCCGTGCGGATTTTTCTATAAAGCTTAGACCCCCGTCACACTCAATGCGTGCCGCTTCTGTTGCTATCTCTTTTTTTATATAACAAGTCACTAAAGCCTTATCAAAATTTTAGAAGGATGCAGTTTACCCTTTTGTGGCTAGTTGCACCTAAGCTCGAACGCGGCATTGATAAATGGTTGGTGAAATTTGGTTAGAAAAGGTTGACAACACTGTTACGCCTCATAGCCAAGTTGCCAAATTGTAAAAATTCACGGGTTTGTTTCTTTTAAAAAAATGTTTTTAAAGAGGTGATTTTTTAAGTTCAGAATGTATGATTTAAGCCACAGAATGGCGCTTGCTGTTTATATTATCTATTTTGGAAATTAAAATTCAAAGTTTGGCGAGTAAGGAGTACCCAACTGTCATTCTCGATGAAATTATACGTGCATTCTTTTCTACCACTACCAGTTTGAATTCCTGAGATAAAAAGTAAACACATATATCATGTCATGTTTAAACGCAAAGATGCGAATGTCATTGATAAACTTCTTTTATCTATTGTTGTCCCTTAAACGTTTAAAAACCTTTTGCGTCAAACAATCACCGCTTAAATTTGTCTCATGTCAGCACCACCAGGATCTGTGCTTTTAACTAATTGAAAGTCTGAAAACCGAAACCCTCTGCGGCAGTAAAGGTAGTCGAAGTGGACACTCCGGAAAATGACGTACTTCTGTCCGGATAGGTGTCGCTGGTGGTAACAATTTCCTCTTTGTCTATATCGTTTTCGACATTTTCCATGTTAAAGGTGCTCAGCTCCGTTTTCAGTTTGATTTCTTCGCCGTTGGCGCCTTGGATTACAGTCGATGGAAGGGTCATTATGCCATAGCCTCCTAAAAAGGAATGTTTTTATTTTAAGTCTTTTGGTAGTTTGACACACAGGGAGTACTAGTACTCGGACACGAAGAATTGGAGAATGAGATTTAGTTGGTAGAAGATTGTTACACACAAATAGTAAAATACCCAAATAAGACCCGGCTTGAGGAAATCGAGAAAATGCCTTCAGGAAATTAAAAGCAGCACTTTTTTTTCCAGTTTCCCTAACAACAAGACCAGAATGAAGAAGCGAGTCATCGAATATTTTAGTCGAAAACTTTTAAAGCCAGGACAAAATTATTGTGTTACCAGACAAGAACTCTTGGCAATAGTGAATTCCTAACTTCCTAATAAGAACTGACCATGCAGCACCCAAATGGCTTTTAGGAGTGAAAGAACTTGAGAGACAAGTACCAAGGTGGATAGAAAAAAAACTTGTTATAAAGCACAGATCCGGCAAGATGCACAACTATGCAAATGTCAAGAAGACCTTGTCAAGAAAGAATTATTGTAAGGAGTTAAGGAGTTGAACCAAAAAGAAGGAATTACTTACGTCCGGAGGATTACATTTGACACCAATAAATAATGGACTTCTGCACAATTTTTATGCGCCCAACTTGAAGATAAGGATATAGAACCTCTCCTGCCACTTAACGAAAAAAAGTGCTGATGGAATCATTAACAAAACAGTTGTAGTGTCCAAAGCTAGAATCTCGTAACAACTGGAGCGCATCTAGGAGTGAACAAGACAATGGATAATATAAGGAGCAGATTTTACTGGGTTAACTACTGTCAAGAAGTCAAAACCTGAGGACCTAAAACCAGATTAGGAGGTTAAATGAAGCAGTATAATGTTCGACTACCATTTCAAAGTACAGCCATTGATGTTGCCGAGCCATTTTCCGTTGTCGCCATGGATTACTTTAGTAAGTGGCCAGAAGTATTTGCTATTCCAAATCAGGGAGCCGTGAAAGTGACCAAAGTACTATTGAACAGTTGCTGCAGCAGATTTGGTATCCCATTAGAGTTTCACACAGACCAAGGACGAACCTTTGTCAGAAACACAGACCTAAAAACCATAGACCCTGAATCCCATTCATAAATTCTTATTTGTTTTGCCCCCAAGCTAGCCTGTGTGCCAAAAAAGGACAGAATGATTTTCAGAACGTTGCTCGGCAACACTGCGATAAACATATATATGTTTGTAGCCGTATGTCCTAGATACATCCATTTGTTTTACATACTCTGCCAGTAGCGGCTAAAAATTAATAAATATGTAAAAAAATGGGTAAATTTCACAAAAGCAGTAATTTGTAGTTTTCACAACTAGCGGTTAAAAGAGCGTTTTTTTTACGAGCGCAGTGAATGATTAAAAAAAAAATTTTTTTGCATCGGTAACCATGCTTTTGTAATTTACTGACACTTACTTCACACACGTCTTTTGGATGAAGTTATAAAAATTCACCCCCTTTCTTGACATCCTTTCAGAAACCCGCCACCAATTTAATTGTGTTATGTTGTTAAAGATAACGTTAATACAAGGTTGAGGGCAACAGTTGTTTAATAGTCTTTTCTATCAACTGAAGGAAAAAGGCAAAACCTGATGTTTAAATTAAACCCCTGATGAAATATACTAAATCACTTGCATAATTATAAGTTTAAAATATGTCATATAAAATATGTTAAGATAAAAGTAAAAATATAATAAAATACCTACTTATTATTCAAAATCTTTGAGAATTAAAATATTTTACTATACTTAACAATTTCGTTTTACCCATTGTTATTTTACATAGGTGAGGTACACAGAACTTGAAACCCTTAGGTCTGTGGTCAGGTAACTGCTTTTCTAAATTTAGGACTAAAATACCAGAATAAACAGACAATAAAACATAATAATATTTTGATATATTATTTTTGCCTTTGTTAAGAAATTATAGCCTTGAGCACACCTGCACAGAGGGTATATAAACAGGGTGCTGGTCCTAACAACAAAGCATATTAAAAAAACCAGCGTAATTATGCAGTATACGGTTTTCTGCCATTTTTTATTTTTTATGAAAAATTCTTTAGAGGGTCCCTAGGACCCCAAATCCGCCGGCGCCGGTTTTTTTTATTTTATTTTTTTTAAATAACCCAATCCAACACAGCCCAACTCAACCTAACCCAACCCAACACAAAACAATAAAAAAAATACATTAGACCCTTTTTTCTCTTGAAAAAAACCGGCGCCGGCGGATTTGGGGTCCTAGGGACCCTAGTAGGTGCCTCTATAAACAATTTTTCATAAAAAATCAAAATGGTAGAAAATCGTATACTGCATAATTACCAAAAAACGTAATACCAATAATTGAAAATAGGTAAAGGACGACATTGACAGGTAATTATCACAACAAAACTACAGCTGATTTTGACATTTACATTTGAAAGGAAATCCCTTGATTTGATGCACTCCCGCACCATCCTATAGTTTTTAACTTCACAAGTTTATAAAAAACACAAAAACCACACAAACGGTTTCGAAATCAGAAATATTTGGACACGGTCGGTATGCAACGCTGCAAAACATATATAATGAATGCAAATCACCAGGTAGTGCGCAGAAGACGGCAAGGTATTGCGACTTGCCAGTTCTTGTTTAGGGATCGTTGGGAGTATTGGAAAAAATATGGGCTTTTTATATTTTTATGTGTTTATTTTATCTTTTGTTTTGTAATTATAGTTTTTAAATAAATAAACATTGTTTTCATGATATTTTTGAATATAGCTGCTTATAGTGGTAAAAAAGCACCAAGATTTTTATGAAATTTCAGAACAAACAAGAAAGTAACCTCAAGTTGGCAACAAGGCTTCATCCTACTATGCGTTCATAATTTGGGGAACACGAGCTTATATACTACATATATGTAATAATTTTCACATGGCATACTGGCTCAGACACATTGTATCTTTTTTCTCCTGCTCTTTGAGGCAAAGATATTGTATAAAGTGCGAGTTAGGATGACTACAAATATTTTTTTAAATTTATATAAAGAGAAAGAGAACGCCTAATTCCGGCGATACGTTTTGCGAGATACATTGTTATTGTAGGAGCCAGGGTATTAGCATAGCATTCAGAGTCTAATGGTGTAGGTCTGTGGTGAGAAACTTTACGACCTCCTTGGAATCAATAAAACCAGGACAACTTCTCTTAAAAGATCTAACAAAACAATAGAAGAACATCTTTCCAAGATTGTCCACGAACACCAAAAAGATTGGAACTAGTACATTCCACTGTTCCTTATGGCATATTGTCGGCTGTGCACAATACGACAGGCTATATAACTCCCAACGGAAAAAGGGTAGGTCGTCTAAGCTGATACCACCCTGGGAAGGAGCATATACCATTACTAAGAGGATTAACGACGTAGTTTACAGACAGGCTTAAACCTTTACGAGGAATTATTGATCGGGACGATCAAACCTAAAAAAGAGGGCAGTGTTACGACTCATACATTTAATTAGATTAAGCTATTTATTTTTTGAACGTGTTGTATTGCTACAAGTTATTTGTTCTGGTACGACTTTATTTAGTGTTAAGTTCGCGAATAGTCTAGGCGTGTGTATTCTCGAGTGATCGGGACTATTCCATCGGCCTATATAAAGCTCGAGCCGTCGCGTCCACGATTAAGTCTTAATTTAGTTAGTAGGTAGTAAAGGTCTTAGGAATGTTAAATACTTGCTGTACAAAGGATTTACAATAAAGTTGGTGATATTTGGAGCCCACTAAATTATTTAACGAGGATTCGTGAATAATTAGAGAACTCGTCACAATATATTGAACAATGATATATAATAGGTACCTCTACTCAAATTAAAAATACCAATATTTTAAGAAGAATAAATTATTTTCAATTGAAGTATTTGCAGAATTGATTAATACAAACCTCCTTGCAACTCTACAATTTTGCTGCTGTCGATAAGAAAAGACTGCATTTCGCTCTCGGATAGTTTAAGGTTTCCCATAATTCCCATCAGTACCTTGTGGGGCGGTTTAGCTATTGTCTGTTGCTCATTTTGATGGTTTTCTTGCTCCTGAAAAAATATTTCTTTTTATGAATTTCTTTCGAATAAAGTAATTTTTTAATGTGATTTCCTTTTGTAACAATCTTCCAAATGAATTAAAAAATACAACACAAATTTTATTGTTAGCGTTGTATTTATTATGACATGTTTTTACAGTCCCTGCAAAATAACCCAAGCAACATTTTTAGTGAAATTTACTCAATAATTACTATTTAAAGTTTTCAGTAATAGTAATTATTAAGTCAATTTCCCTAAAAATTTTGCTTCGGAAGTAGTTTGTTGGAAATAAAGAAATAAAAGTATAACGGCAACAAAAAAAGCAGACAACGACGTACAAAACATATATTATAAAAACTGCATCAATAAACTACTAGGGATTTAAGTAAAGTATTGAGAAAAACGAAAATTTTTGCAAACTTACTTGATCCTCTATTACAATTTGAACAGTGTCACTTATATCTTCTTCCACTTCTTTTTTTGGGGGGAAACTATATTTCTTAAATTTGATTGGCACTGATTCTACCGGGCCGGGAATCTGTTCCACTCTGTGTCCTGTAAAAAATAAATCTAGTAAAGATTTGAAACAAAACCAAAAAACGAAGTAGTGACTTCAATTTTGACTTTTAATAACATCGTATTATGTCAGATATAGTTGGAAGTTAGATAAATGCTGCTTGGGCAATTTCAATATGGCGGCTGACATTTTTACACACAAACTAAACTGAACTGCCTTTGTTAGTATCAGAAAACTGGTCCGATTGAATTTGGAATGAAGTGTACGTGACCAGTTAATTACATAACACACGAATTGGTTTGGATTTGTTAGGGATAGCAATACCCTACGAGTTTGTAAATTCATTAGATTTTTTTTCACCGATGTATCGGTTTTTTGACAAATGGCATATGACGTTAATCTGACATTCCATGTCGTTGAGCTTGATGAGCCATCGAAAATTAGAAAAACGCGATAAAATTCAGTCAGAATTTAGCTACAGCCTAGATTTTTCGAATTTTTTCCAATTGAGAATTTTTTGCTTTTTTTTAAAAATCCCATGTACTACAATAAAGACATCTTATACCAGCCCAAATTAAAGATTTATTTATAGTTTTAACACGACTTCTTATCAAGTCAGCAATCGTTATTAAAAAAAAAACATCAAATAAAATAAAAAATAACAATATCAACAAAATTCAGCTGATTAAATGACGTAAGTGATATTTATCGGGAAGGCTCACCGGCCCCCAGTCGGTGAGCGTTGATGCCATCAATTGATGAATTTCACCAAGATTCATAAATTAATTTACAAACTCCATTGTTTTCATCGGTGAGATCATCGGTGAATTTACAAAATGGCCTACGTTCAACGTATCGTCTTTGCACATGCGCAGTTCGATACTGATACTAATACGGAAAAATAAAAGAAAATGAGTTTTCTACCCAAAAGCTTCGCTTTTTAAAGCAAGGCTTTGCGTTCTTTTTACGTCATATAAGTTCTTGATGCGGACGCTCACGGTTTATCAGAATGTGCAAAATCAAACCCGTTAAATAAAAGAAAGTTCAATCAAATCATTCACTATAGAAACTGCCATTCGTTAAACCAATTTTTTATCCCAACCTTATTTCTTCAAACCCATTCAATTACAAATTCTAAATTTATAAGACCCGTTTTTAATCGAACCATTGTTCATCAAACTCATTCAATATTAATCTCGTAATTTGTAAAACCCATTTTTAATAAAACCCGGAATTTGTCTAACCATTATTCTTCAAACCCGGAATTCGTGAAACCCGTTGTTTATTAGAAAATTTTTGCTAAATTGATTGCGCCAGCCAGTTATATCTATACACAAAGTATTGAACACAACCTGTGAATACTTTTAACCAAGTGTGCGCACATAGAACGACAAATGCATCGAAACGCCGCACTACCTGCGTGTACGCCTCCAGTTTATGTACTATTGGCGAATACGCAATTCATTTAGCAAACATTTTCTGATAAACAACGGATTTTACGAATCCGGTTTAAAAAAATAATAGTTAGACAAATTCCGGGTTTTACTAAAAATGGGTTTCACAATGATGATGATGATGATGAACTAAGGTTCGATTAAAAACGGGTATTATAAATTTCGAATTTGTTATTGAATGGGTTTGAAGAAATATGGTTCAGATAAAAAATTGGTTTAACAAATTGAGAAATTCCTGGTTTGATAAACCATAGGCACTATATACAGGTTGGACTAAATTCGCTGGGATTTGGGGGTTTTAGATACTGCCGGCACAGATAGCCAAAAATTATATATAAACATGTAAACTATATGTCTGGACTCGATTTTTGAGAAATTATTAATGGTAAAAACCGTATGTCAGTGTGTCAACCTGTTTTTAAAAAATTTTCGTTTGAGAATTCCTATAACTTTTTTTATTAACGAAAATTTCTTTGTGATGTAAATTGTTTTTCTATAGATAATTTAAAATAGAAGTCATGTGTCAAACTGGATTTTATCTGTAATGTTTAGTTTTTAAGATATAACACTAAGTTGGTGTCGTCTTTTGAAATCGGCATAAAATATCCTTTAAAGTGATATATCGCACGATATTTTTTTATTATTTACTAATTTATTTTTATACTATAATACCAATAATAATAATTTAAAAACACAAAATATATGTATATATTTTATATTCCTAATATTGGTCCAAATCTGCCAGCCGCACAGAATTTATTGATCGATATTTTCCGAGGGAAATAAAAGTTCCTAGCCTAATTCTGAAACGCATATTTTTCAAAAAATCCAAGTAGCTCAAAAACGGGTTTCACCGTTAATAATTTCTCAAAAATCGAAACATGGACATGTATACTATTTTTTGCCAGAGGTACCTACAAACCCCCAATTTCAGCGAATCTAGACCGCCCTGTCCTAAGGTTGGAGTTTCATTGTCGTGCGGTATTACCTCCTTTCAAATCAGGCTGCGTCTCCATCCAGTGCCCGGTGGTCCTTCTATGGTTCTTGAGCTGACCCGACTGGATGAAACGGGCGGGGCAAACGCCGCAGGCGTAAGGTCGGGCGCCCGTGTGTCTTCGCATGTGCAGCGACAAGTCGTTTGATTGGGTGAAGGCTCGGCCGCATATGTTGCAGACGTATGGACGTTCGCCGGTGTGAACCCGGCTGTGGCGCAACTGCAATACACAAGAAAAATACAGCTCGAGAGGGACACAAAAATAATTAATGGCCATTTGCACCAACCAGGTTAGAGTCCCAGCATTAGGACACTCCTAAATTTAGATAGGGGTCGCAGGGTCACCTGGAAAATCAGGAGTCACGGAAAATTTAAATTGTTCAAGGAATTTCCCCAACGATATCATAATCACGATACCAATTTGAGGGACATTTTTAGGTGCTCTAGTATTATAATATTTCTTTTGATCACTTTATTTGATTTCAAATATTTTTTTTAGGATGTTATTAGTTGACCACTATTTTTGATTTATCGCTGCGATTCTAAATTCAAAGTTGAATCTCGTTGGTTATCCTTAGAGAATCTTTAAACTAATTATACAGGGTGTTTCACAACTTACGTCAGAAACTTTTAGAGCGTATTGAGTGGCTTGCAAGTAATACAAAAATATATATAAAAAACACGATTACGCCGTTTTCAATACTTCTTCAAAAAAGCTTCAATTAGGGAGCATTTTTTCAAGACATGACCGCTAAAGGTATATAAATGAAATGATGAACTAAATAAAAAGGTCAAACAATCCTCTTCATCCCTGCAAAGGTATGACTGTCCATTTCGCTGACGACTATTCTTATGTGATAGTTAGTGAATCAATACATACTCTCTCAAAAGGATGTTCGGAGGTTGCCAATCTCATGTCTCAATGGTGTAGTGATAACTCGCTTATTTTGAACAAAGACAAAACCGGACTAGTAACTTTCAGCAAACGAAAAAATACTTCATCACCTCTTTATGTTCAACTGGAACAAAAAATTCTTAGGTGTTCAATTGGATGATATATTAAGCTGGGAACAGCATACAACACTTCTAAAATTTCGATTAATAGTGCTCTATTTCGTAGACTGCGGGGCGTTATTAACCCCTGGAATGCTTAAAAATTTATAATTTTTCTATTATACAAAGCAGAATATCATATGGCATTCTATTCTGGGCTCCTCACCTTATGCAATAAATATTTTTATTAAGGATTAAGGCCGCAAACATCCTGCAGACCACATTTTAAAAAGTTAAGTATCCTACTGTACCATCTTTATATTTTGTGTCCCTAGTAATGTTTGTTAAAAATAATCCTGATGTTTTCCTTATAAATCAAAATAACCATTCTGAGGATATGACTATAAGAACCAGGCAGGCATCAGAATTGGCTATAGCTCATCACTCCTCTACCTTCTTTGAGAAAGGTGCCTTATATCGGGCTATCAAAGCATATAGATCCTTACCAATGCAAATTAAAAGTATTCAAAACATTCCAAATTTTAAAAAAGCAGTTAAGGAATATGCCCTTGAAAATTGTTTTTATACTTTCCAATTTACTTAAGTAGTTAATAATAATAATCAATGTATTTTAATATTTAGTTTAAGGATATTCTTTTTATTTTTTCTTCAAATTTGAAACATGTTGCTAGGTTCTACATATTGTAAAATATTGTGAGAAATAAACTAAGTAAGTAAATGATATACCTCTATCAATGTAAGGAGACACAGGAATAAATTCGGTAAGCTTCTGCGGCGGTTTGTTGTGCTTCGCCATAAATTATAACAATATCCACTAATTCGCTGTTTAGTTTCCCAATAAATTAATAGTTTTATGCCATTTTTTACAACAAAATCACAAAAAAAAAACTAATACTCCGCACACAACGCTACGTGACATTCAAAAATAAATCAGCTAATATTGCATATTTTCTTTACTTTTTGTGGTATGATACGGAGATAAAAGCGGCGCGGACAATGCACTTACTTGCTTGATGATTGTTTTGTGTTAGGTACTTTGTTTATAAGCTTCAATGTGCAGTCGAAGGTGAAGAAAATATTTTAGCATATTTTTGGTTATTTTTTTTAGGAAAAATTTTGAACAAATTTAACCGAAATGAATCTTCATTTCAAACACCGACCAGTATTAGGGATCACGTCTTTCACTTTTATACATAAGTTGTGAAACACCCTGTATATAATAATTTGCGCACTGAACATTACCAAACTAGGTGTCTATCTGATTTTAGGTTATACTAAACCAACTCGTGATTTCGATTATCTAAGTAACTAGTTAAATAAATAAAAGTAAATTGAAGAAGTAGTCCATTGGTGGAAAAATTTTAAATGAGTGAAAATACTTAGGTCATTCTCCACTGTTTATGAAAGATTCACCCAACATGTTTTAACAGTATACACTGTCATCTTTAGGGGTTTATCTAAGGGGATGCTACAAGTATGGCGACATCTTATGTCTATGGAAAAGTAGGAACATTTTTAGCAGCTCACATAGCTTATTGTGTTAAACGGAGAACGAAATTGTTGGAGAACTATGTAAAATTATAAACCATTATGAAAAAAAATTCTTAAAACAACTGGAGGAGGGACCTGAATCCTATGTTTGGGGGTCAGGTATCCCCTATAGGTTTAAATGGGATAATCATCGAAAAATAATAAATGAACGTGATAGTACATAAAAGAGTCCGGAAATTCTCAGAAATCAATGTTGAATATTATTAATAAAAATAAAAACAAAACTAACATTGTGATACTACCATTGACCCCAATACATTTACATCTTTTTTTTAAACGTTGTATCAGAAGTTATTAACATTTTAGACAGAACCTCCAATAATCCTCAATTTATCTGTTATCAAATTACAAAGCCATCGTCATTTACTTTGCGATAGGTTACTTACATTGAGGTACGTGACACTATAGAGTTTAAAAAACAATGTAAAGATACGATTGGCATTAACAAAAAAATCTTAAACTGTACTAATGCTACAGATGCTTTTAAAATATCAAAAGTTTTACCATTGCACAAAAAAAAATGATGTCAATAATCCTCATAACTATAGACTCATTTCCATTATACCAATCTTGGTAAGATCTTTGAAAAATTGCTAAAAAATAGTTTATTTTGTGTCGCACAATTTGGTTTTTGTAAGTAAGAGCATGTCTACAGGTAGTAATATACCTACGGAACAGAGACGCAAAGCAGACCGAAGTGGATCGCAGGCTCCTGCGCAAATCCTCGCGAAAAGCGTTTCTGCGCACAAGTCTGCGATCCATTTCGCCCGCCTTTGCGCCTCTGTTCTGTAGGTATATTACTCTATGGTAGTACAATTAACATGTTGGTTTATTTAATTAATAGGGATTTTAAGAAAAGTGAATATTTTTCTGCATAGTTTTTTGACTTGACTAAGGCTTTTGATTGTCTTGTCTAGGGTGCCGAAATAGCGTGTATTGAAAAAGAAGCGCAATGGCTAGTAAATGATAGCGCGAGAGAGAAACCGATACGCTATTGCCGATGTCACACACAATTAACTTAAATATTCCCAAGGAAGATCCCGTCAAATTTAACGATAAATGTTGCCTTCAAAGGGCGTCAAACTGATCATGAGTATTTTCTTATTTTAGTTTGAAATTAGAATCCGCTAAATTAATTAAAATGCCCATTTATCCACAAACTTGCGAAAAGTCTGAGCCTGACCCCACATAACTAGTTACGCTAAAGTCCCGACTCTACAATACAATTTATCGTAGCGGTCTCGCATTCTCACGAAATATATTATTGAAATAAATTTAAAACAAAATTATACTTTTTTAAAAGAATAAAAAAAATTAAAACAACGTAGCGCTGTCTTTCAATCTGCAACCCTCTACTCTTTCTACTTTGAACACTTTTTGTAACCGTGTTCAAATTTAATAACAGACGGGTGTTTTTCTTTTTAATTCTGATTCTTGTAGACTCCTTTGCAAAAATTGCCGAGGAAATGGGGCTCCTCTGCCCTCCTCAGTTGCACAGAGTCGCGAAGGGACGCCGGCTCTTCAGGTCTTACATAAAAAATATTTTGTATCAAATAAATAAAAATAATCTTAAAATCTTCACAGTGATTAAATGAGAAAAATTACGTCTTCGTTATTCTTCACGCCCGCGCTGGCTGACGCTACTAAAACGGATTGTTGCACCTGATAGTTGCAACGATGCTGGAAAGATGGCGCTGCAAGTGCAAAAAATTTGCGATATGCAGAAATGGGTTCAATATTTTTAAATTATTCATTAAAAACTTTCAGAGTTCCCTCTTTCAGTTTAAAAAATTTGGTGTTTAAAAAATTAACACACAAGCCTAAAAACTGTTGCACAATTTAATGTCTACTTTTATTGAAAAGAGACTTAAACCGTCCTCCAGCTTGAGCCCAACCAATCGTAAAAATCTTGTCGGGTACTTGCCAACATTTCTGGGGTGGTGGTAGTGGCTGCATCCAGGATATTGGCCCTCAACTCTTTAAGAGTTGAAAGCCTAGCCTCAATGAGGTAATCCACACAAAAATAAATAATTGGGCGCCATGTCAGGAGACCTCGCTGGCACACGGATGGGACTATGGGTGGACATAATTCGATCTTAGAAATTAAAGATATTTTGAAACTTGACGTGAATTATGAGAGGGGCAACCGTCCTGCAAGTGCAAAAAATTTGCGATATGCAGAAATGGGTTCAATATTTTTAAATTATTCATTAAAAACATTCAGAGTTCCCTCTTTTAGTTTAAAAAATTTGGTGTTTAAAAAATTAACACACAAGCCTAAAAACTGTTGCACAATTTAATGTCTACTTTTATTGAAAAGAGACTTAAACCGTCCTCCAGCTTGAGCCCAACCAATCGTAAAAATCTTGTCGGGTACTTGCCAACATTTCTGGGGTGGTGGTAGGTGCTGCATCCAGGATATTGGCCCTCAACTCTTTAAGAGTTGAAAGCCTAGCCTCAAATGAGGTAATCCACACAAAAATAAATAATTGGACGCCATGTCAGGAGACCTCGCTGGCACACGGATGGGACTATGGGTGGACATAATTCGATCTTCGAAATTAGAGATAATTTGAAACTTGACGTGAATTATGAGAAGGGCAACCGTCCTGCTGAAACCACGTTGTTCCCAAATTTATGTTCAGCTCCTGCAACCTAGGTAAAACCTGTTGCTGAGGGAGCTCAAGATATTTTTAGGCATTCAAATTACCGTCGATAAAATAAGGTCCAATTGATCTCACAGCTTCCTCAAGGTGAATGTGTTCTCTCGACCAATATCGAGTATTTTGCAAGTTGTGCTTTTTATAAAGGAAAAATGTTTTTTCGTCACTAAACAGGACATTTTCCAGGAAATGTTCATCCCTGTCACATTTTTCCCTCATAATTTAGCAAAACTGCAAACCTCGAAAACAACTGAAAACACTTTACCTTGTAGGATTTGTACCGGTACCTCCTTAAAATCCTTTAGCAAGTACGATTCTCAACTCCTACCGCCTCAGAAATTGCCCTAGTGTCTCATTCCCTTCTACCCTCTCAGGAGGAATGGGACGAGCTGGTGCGACTCCATCGTTATAACAATGTGTTTCAAAATTACGGAAATTGTTAAAAAAGGTTGGTTGATAAGGAATCGGTCGACCAGGGAATTCAAATGCAAAGGGATTTCATGTAGGATTTCACGATAAAAATCCTCTCATGTTTCGTGAATGCGTTCATTTTTGGCAAACCAAACCTCGCTAACTGACGTCGAACCAGCGCAACCCAAAGGAGAAATTTTTCTCTTGAAAAAGAGAATAATTGTGATGTAATGAATGAGAGTGACGCTAATAAAACCTCGAAAGTACAGCAGTTTTCCTTAACCGTTGTTTGTACCACGTTGCTTGACATTCCTCTCACGAGGAATGGGACGAGCTGGTGCGACTCTATCGTTATAACAATTTCGACAACCATGTGTTTTAAAATTACGAAAATTGTTATAGAAGTTTTGTTGATAAGGAATCGGTCGACCAGGGAATTTAAATGCAAGGGATGTTGGATTTCAAGATAAAAATCCTCTCATGTTTCGTGAATGCGTTTATTTTTGGCACACCAAACCTCGCTGACTCTCACTGACGTCGGACCAGCGCCACCTAGATGAGAAATTTTTCTCTTGAAAAGGAGAAACATTTCTCCTCTAGGTGGCGCTGGTCGGACGTATTCGGAAAGAAAGCGACTGAAATGTTTTTTGCTGCGCTTGCGCTTTTAACGGCAATTGCACTCTGAATGAGAGTGACGCTAATAACCGGCATCTTTCTTCAGTGCATCTGAATTGAATAGCGTTCTTACTCAGACACATGCATTTCGGCACCTTAGACGAGAACTACCGAACCCTGTATGTTAAGAAAAATACAGTACGTACGATCTCTGCCTAGTCAGTACATTCTACTTTGTTTGTTGTACTTCAGGGAAAATATTTCAGAATTTTTAAGACACAGAGAACTCCAAAATTTTAGCACTCGAAGAAGAGGCAATGTTGTTTGCACCGACCAAAGACTGACAAGAATCAGAAACTGAACTACTATCGCATTAAATTTTATAATGTATTGTCTAAGAGACTGAAGAGTCTAAATGTTGTTTGCACCGACCAAAGACTGACAAGAATCAGAAACTGAACTACTATCGCATTAAATTTTATAATGTATTGTCTAAGAGACTGAAGAGTCTATATGTAATTTTTTTTAAATGAATTCAAAACTTTTTAAAAGATTATGCCTTTCATATATTTGATCAGTTCTTAAATGCAGATTTTTCAAATATGCCTAAAGTCGTTTTTTGATTATCTAAAAATTATAATTTTTATTTAGGTTTCAATCGATATAACATTGATATGTGTTATCCCAACTTTTGCATCTGGCCAATTTCTACTTAATTTTATTTAATTGCTTGTTTACTTATACTTAAACATTAAGTTTACTTTTAATTGTATTTTTGGATAACGCACATTTTTATTTTACCTCTTTTAATTATGTCCTACTTACTGTACTTTTATACATGTCCTCTAAAACACTTTTTTTTAATTTGCTTTATTTATGTCGCACATTACAATACAAAATATGTATAATTTATTAATATTCGTACTTAGATATTTTACTATCTTCATGATTTTTATAATTTTATTTGATGATTGTATTTTATTTTTGACTTGTGTATGGGATCGGATATCTCGTGGAAGCGGATGAAGTTACACACTCCCCAGTGGGTGGACTACCTAAAACACAGTGGCGGAGCCATCCGAGTGTCGGGATTAAAGAGGCAAGTCGAGGACTGTGGTTTGGAATCTACGTTAAGCCGAAGGTCCTGCCCAGGGACACCACCAAACATTAGGCACTTATAGGCGTTTGGGCTAGGGGTTTTAATTAATTTTTTTCAGAAGTCTAATTATAATTTTATTTAAACGAGCTTTAAAGTATCGAATAAAAAAAAAATTGGAAAATTATGAATGCCCAGCGTAATTTAGTTTAGACGGTAGACTATTCCAGCAGTAGCCCTGTGTTGGCCAAAAATCGAAGGACATCTCCGCTAATTTTCCGGTCAACCATGCATAATTCTACTTTGTGTTGTTACTCTATGTACAACGAGAACTGCAGAACTAAAATAATAGAAATTTCCGGGGAAATTTCATCACATGCAAAAGTGCACAAAACGATATTTTTTAGTTTTTAAGAAATTTGCTTGAAGGACCATATTTTATAAACTATTGAATAACATTTTGTAACACCTATAACCTTAAGTATTCCTTCCCTTAAGTGACTGAAATAAATATAGCACAATAGTTGATGAGGTAAATTAATAGAAGGTGGTCGTTTTTTTTTACATTACTTACCAGTTTGTTGCTTTTATTAAACGACTTCCCACACAGTGTACACAAATAAGGCTTCTCTCCGGAATGCGTTCTTTCGTGACACTTGAGGTCATGCGATCTGGGAAATCCTTTGTCACATACGCTGCATTTATAAGGCCTCTCTCCTGTATGTCTTCTCATATGAACTATCTAAAATAACGAAGGGTTGTAAAAATTTTAGAAGGATACAATTTACCCTTTTTAGGGTAAGTTGCACTAAGCTCGAAAGCGCCTCAGAATATTTAAGTGAGCTAAAACCAGAAAAGTCTATTTAGAGTACATTTCGTAAAGAGTTTGGGATTAAATATAAATGAGGTGGTCAAATAAAATGAAACATTTTATCCAACAGTAGTTCCTTAATCCATGTAAGACATGGAATGGTCGGGAATTTACTGTTACTTACTATATTAAGGAAAAAGGCTGGTAAAAGTATTTGTTTTACATATTTCAAATAAATGTAAAGGTATGATTTATTACGTTTCTTTTTAATTTAAAATTTATATACTCACCATATTACTGGAATTGTTAAACTCCTTGCCGCAATAGACACACAAATGCAACTTGGAATTTTCTCTAAGTCCTGTATGCACTTTTTGGTGAGTTTTAAGATTGTCCAGCCGGTTAAAAGCTTTACCGCACTCTAAACAAACATGACGTTTGTCTAGCATCAGGTGAGTTTTTGTGTGTCTAGCTAAGTGGTCCGATCTAAAACAGATATTTTGCTTGAAATAGTTTATTCTAAATCGAAAAAAGATACGAAGATGAACTAAAGAAATATAGATATTTTTCTTGGAATAGTATTATTATCCTAATTAGTAACGGCGGAGAAGATACGCATAAGTTAAGATTAATATTTTTTTAAGGCCACCAAACCGAGTTAACTTTATTACTACACGGCTGTAACTAAGTTTAACGAACAATTTTTCTGAAAAATTTTTTTTTGTCCTTTCCTTTTGGAGGTGACCCTCCAGGATGGAAATTGACACGGTTACGTCACAAACGCCTCTTCTGAAATAGAGAGACCATCAGTTTTCACATAGCTTCTCGTGCGTTCTGATCTCCTAATCATGCATTTTTTAAACATTTCGGATATGACCGGGTTAATTGGTACAAAAGCATAGTTTGGCTGTTTTGCTGCAAATTGAACTGGTTTATAGCGAAATTGAAGTCATTACATTAGAAATCAAAATATTTAAAAAACAAATTAAAACCACTTATTTTTACCAGAGAGAATACAAATCGAAGGGAAACTCGCTGCCCCAAAAAATGTACAGCGATTTCCATTTTTAAAGGCATTTCCAGTGATTAGCAAATGATTCCCAGTGAAGAAAAAATATTAGGCTACTAAAAACACAAAACCAAAACAGTTTTAACTTTTGAATGCGATTCTTGTCCTCAGGTATAGTTTATAAGAAAAAAGTTCTTGGGTTATGG
This sequence comes from Oxystoma pomonae, assembly GCA_963921995.1. Classification (NCBI taxonomy): domain Eukaryota; kingdom Metazoa; phylum Arthropoda; class Insecta; order Coleoptera; family Brentidae; genus Oxystoma; species Oxystoma pomonae. Next base: position 81,656,439 of record OY998166.1, on the reverse strand, counting down.
GACTAATAAACAAAAAGACACCTTCACTTGGCTAACGTTTCGAAAGTATTTTCATTCTTCTTCAGAGCTACAATCAAAAGGAAATGTTTTTTTGGTACATTATCTAACAACAAAAAAAAATTTGAATTACAAAGAACTAAAGACGGTTAGAAGTAGTTTTTTTATATATAAAAAGGGACGTTAACAATATTAAAATACTTTTAGTATAAAAGATTGACACGATATCGAGCAACATAATATAGTATAAATACTGGTGAATAATTCCACTTACCTAACCAAGATGTCGGTACATGTATAAAAAAACAATAACGTTGCTGGCACACATAATTTTTCAAAAAAAGGAAGATAATTTTTTCAATACAAAACCAAACAAAACTATAAATTATTGAATATGACAGTGCACAACAGTAGCTGCAATGAGCAATGGTACCACAATAATATGTGAAAGCGACGAATCAATCGTTCTTATCAGGTGGTACCGCGGATTTTTTGTTATAGTTTTGTGTTTGTTTTTATTGTTTTTCTGTTCTTTTTCTGGCTTCCACGGCAGTTTTATATGATATAAATGACTAAGTATTGATAATAGGCAAATGCACGCACATCCATGACATAAGTATAGGTGGGGTAACTGATTTTTTTAAAATTTAAACACTTATGAAAAAGGAGTTGCTTTTTTTTATGTGTGGCAGCAACATTTTTATTGTTTTTTATACATGGACCAACATCTTGGTAAGTTAAGTGGAATTATTCACCACTATTTATAATGTAGTATGTTGCTCGATATCGTGTCAATCTTTTATACTAAAAGTATTTTAATATTGTTAACGTCCCTTTTTATATATAAAAAAAAGAACTATTTCTAAGCGTCTTTCGTTCTTTGTAATTCAATTTTTTTTTGTTAAATAATGTACCAAAAAACATTTTCTTTTGATTGTAGCTCTGAAGAAGAATGAAAATACATTCGAAACGTTAGCTAAGTGAAGGTGTCTTTTTGTTTATTAGTCCTATAACCTAAGAACTTTTTTCTTATAAAGTTTTAACTTTTATTATCAATTCAAAAATGTTATAAATGCATATAAAATAATAAATAACTTAAACTAAAAAAAAAGATTTTATGCAAACGTAGCAAATTTTGTACCGTTACAAAAATTTGTTAAAAACTACAAAAAGTACGAAATGAAAAAAATATTACTTAAAGATTTTTTAGATATTTGTAGGCTTTATTAGTATGCCTTAAATGCCCAGCAGTGGAATTTTAGACTCCTAAAAAATAACACAACTTTTTTGAAACATAAACTTCCAATCCAACGTAATCGGCTGCGGATAACCGGTCGTAAGCAATCAATACCGGACGCGATTAAGTTTTCTGCACATATATTATTTTTCCCAAATAAGATTATGTATGTACTCAAAATGTTTAACAGTTAACTATACCTGCTAAACGTTAGATCACATATCGAGCACTTCACATTTAGCCCCACGTCGGCCTTATGTGCTTTCAAATGCCTTATCAGATGCTCCCCTCTAGTGAACGATTTGATACATATTGTACAGTTGTATGGTTTGTTGGTGTGCTGTTCTTCTATGTGCTTCTTCAGCAGTTGTTCGTTGTGGAACGCCTAAAATATTAAGCTGATTAAATAATGCGATTGTCAGTAACAGTTACTATATTTATACGAGCCTCCTAAAGAGCATTTATATAAGGACGGTTTGAAAATTTTGTCGTCCAAACACCATTAAAACCGTTTTAAGCGCTAAATCGATTTTATTTTAAAGCGATTTAAGAAAGCGGTTAGAGTCATTATAAACGCTATAAAAAACGCTTTAGCGTGTTGCTTTCAACTTAAAGAAATAATCAACCTTGGTTTTACAGAAAAATCTGTTGTTAACTTAGTTTTTTTATTTTATTTTATTGAAGGACGTATAAACCCTCCGAGAAGCGTATAAACGTAGTTATTAATATATGAATTTATTTAAATTACAGCTGCTAGATAAAGAACTTAGCTATCTTCGGCATTTCTTGCGTTTTTTTTTTAAACGCCAAATACATGGCAAAAAAGACAATAAAATTGACCATTTTTGTGGAATTTTCAAATTAATGTTTTTTTTTTAGAGAGAAAACTGTGTGTATGTGTGACTCCAAAGCAATTACGCAATGAGGTTTTTGAGACGAGGGAAAATTCGCGGGTAGTAATCAGTGTACATTTTTCTGGGAATCGTTGGGATTCAATGGGAATCTCCTGAAAATTCCAAAATATTTTGAATGAATTTTTATGAAAATTTGCTATGCTTTCATAAAATCTGTTTTTTTTTCGTCGAAGTTATTATATTATATATGTGTATATAACATTTTTAAATTAATAATAACAGTTAAGTGTTTTGGTGTGTATTTTAGTAGCCTAATATCACCCCTTAAGAAATGAGCAATGTACACATACTACATATCACCCCTAACCAAAAAGTGTCACCCTCGCAAAAAAAAATCGACGTTTCCGAGGAAAAGTTAATATCTGAAGATATCATGCTCAAAAAAAGCATTTATTTGCCCACGGTAATTTTGACAGCAAATATCTCGAAAACTATTCAACCAATTTTCGAAGAAAATACGTCGTTGTAAAGACAAAACCCTTCAAAATAAGGTGCCACTCGGCCCATGTTCCCTTTCTAAAAAATAGGGGTGCAAGTCACCCCTCATAGGAGGGAGCATTTTAGAAAAATACCAAAACTGCCAAAAAGTTTCCCCCCTTGACAAAACAAAATCCACGGGTCCGAGCATTCTTTTTAAAACGTACGATAAAACACGAAAACGCCTCTGCCGTGCGGCTCGCATCCGCCATATTGATTTTCTTCACACAGGCGTTTTTCATAAAGTATGATGAGCTTATACACATGTAACTTATCTTTTTTTTCTCTGAAGATTTTTCTGTAACATATCAAAAAATAAAAAATATTTCTGTTTGATCTTTTTTAATCAGCGATTTTACGAAAAATTGCATTTTGCAAAAAAGTTTTTTACGTTTTTCAAGTTTGTGCCACCACTCAGAGTGACGTAAATGAAATAGGTCAATTTTTTCAACTGAATTGAATAACCTAAAAACTGGTGTACTGGAAGTAGCAAGTTAGCTACTCGAATAAAACAAAATAGGCAAAAAACTGATTTTAGTGAAAAATCCCTAAAATCTGTAACCTCCAACATTCAACACCTACATCTCTGAAACCGTGGGTCGGATCAAAAAAAAGTCCATTTAAACGTTGAACAGGAAGAATAGATCTACAACATATCAAACGCCCAGCCCATTTCAACCGAAAGCCAGTGGCAATGCTAAGTGAGAGGTGTGTGGTATAAAATCTTATACAGCCGGAGCACTAAATTTATGTTTAAGTATAATAATGAGTTGGGTAAACTTCCCATGAGTTCGGTCATCTGGAATAGATAACATACCAGAAAATTCGGTTTACCAACTGTCTTGGAAATATGTTTCGCCATTTTTCCTCACTCATAAAGTTTAAAAACGAAAAAAAATTCGCAAAAAATATTTAAAAAATTGTTTATTTACAGAATCACTGTTTCTAACTCATGTTTAGTTAACGAAACAGATGAATCGAATGATCGGATTAGATGAAAATCATAAAAAAAGGGCGAAATAAATAAGACCACTAAACATATTAAGCAACTCATGAACAAAACACGTTTCCTTATAACTCGCTTTTTTCATCTTAAACCTAGAACATCTTAAACAAATTTACTATGCTCTCTTTCATTCACAGATAAACTATGGTCTAGTAGCATGGGGTGGCGTTAGAGACTGTTACCTGGGAAACCTAGAGGTAATCCAAAAATCGATTTTAAAAATTATTTATGGCAAAAAAAGAACGGAACTTTTGTACACTCAAACAAAAATACTTGATATTCGACAACTCTATTTTCAAAATTTACTGTTATGTATAAGTCGAAAAAAAATAAATATAGGTACAATCACTCATCCACATAATACACGACACAAACAAGATTGTGCAGTGATTCCTTATTGTCGTAAAGAAGTTTGTCATAGGTCCTTTCTCAGCTTAGCTCCAAATTTTTTTAATTACCTTCCAAAAATGCTTAAAGATATTATTTACTCAAAAAAATTTAGCAAAATCTGAAAAGATGGCTCTATGCAATAAACAGATCTGTTTATGTTTATGTTAATATTTACCCTCGTAAAATACTTTTTAAATTTAATTATAATGTTCGTTAGTATAGAGATACTTGTAAAATAATATAAGATTCCTTATCAGTGGCGCACCAATACCGATCATGACATTTTAACCCAATCAAGAATTTTTATTTTCCTAAAAGTGACAAAATACCCGATAAAGACTGAAATGTTCTAAGAGTGACTGTTTTTTTTTTGTTGTTGTACTAAAAAGCCAGGCGCTAACAATCAGTGTTATACTACTTCAGCGTTTAACGTGTTTATTTATTATTCCAAATAGCACTTTGTAAATGTTTGTACCATTTTTTCATTTTGGATAAATAAACCTTATTTATTATTATTTATTACTAATAGAATTAATAACGCCGTGCGATACCTCCGATATACAGGCCAGCCATCGACTTCCGATTTAGTACCCTTTTCGTCATATGCAGTCGCCATTTTTGACACTGCTGACAGTTGTTACACCAGTTAATTGTCAAAATGGTCATCACAAACAATAAAAGGTCGCTGAAACGGAAGTAGATAACCTGTTATTATCGTAGGTATCGCGCAATGTTGTTTTTTTAGGATGATTTTTATTTTTTTGATTTTTCAAATAAAAAAATTAAGGTCTAAAGGAGCGAATTTACTGACATTCAGGGAAGAATGGGAACCCCATATAACTATGAGATGATATAACGGCCCAAGTGTCGCAAAGTGTGTAACGAAAATAACTTTAAAAAACAAAGAAGATAACTCAAAATCGCGGTTGGCTTTGGTACTGTTTGGGCCGCCAGGCCATAGGCGAAAAATCTACTGCGCATGCAATAACAAGCCATGCCAGTGTCGTAGTGACCTTACGATAATTTAATGACAAGGTATTAATTTGAGTGACAGTAACTACGAACTTTCGGATAGATGACATCATCTGTCCGAAAACGTTGATTTTATTTGTAACAAAGTTACATAATTTAAGTTTCTTAATTCTTGGGAATTGTTGCATCCCTGCTGAAAATATCTCCTCAAATCTCATACTATATTTTATGAGTTTTGAGCAGTTTTTAGAAGTTCGAGGAGATTTTTTATATATATAACGTTTATTACCCAACAAACTTAAATGTTTATTACAGGGAAACCATTTAACTAAAAAAAAAGAGATTAAAAAAATATTTTAATGATAAAGAAACATACATAAAACAGTTAAGAATCATATAATATAAATAAATAAAAGCGAATACTATTGTGATTTCTTTGGAAAATGGATACTGATAAAAATTTGACAAGTTTTGTAGATTTTTGGATACTAATATATAAGTAAATAGTGAGTTTATTATTCGTTCAAAAAATTTTTCTATATATTCGTTTTAAACCTTTGGATTGTTGATATATTTTTAATTGATTCTGGTAAGTTGTTGTAATACAATATTCCATCATATAAAATTGTGTTTTTGCCAATATTACTTTACTTGATGTGCATGCAAAATATTGATTTTGTCAAGTTGAATATTTAAATTTTTTTTATCAAGTATTAAAGAATGAATAAAAATACACGTCTTTACTACATATAAATGTTCTAAATTAAGATATCCAAGTGGTTTATATACACGGATAATTTTTCTCTTAAAACCTGATCAATTCTCCTACATTGATTTTAAAGAATCGAGAAGATTTTACAGTATTCTATGGGATGTTGCGAAATCATGGATCAAAACTAATCACATCTTCTTAAAACACTTATGCGATTCGATGAGAATCCCTATGAGATTTGAGGAGACTTTTTTAGCAGGGATAACTATGCGTGCCACCGAAAATCCATTTAAACTCCGACTAAAACTCCGTTCTTTTTTCACATACCGCAAAACATCATACTCCGCTTCAGATAAACACTTACATATTCATATAAAACCACTAGAAAACCATTTTCTAGGAGCTACCTATTTTTCTAAACATAGCTATAGCAGATACGCACATACCCATACAGACCGCTTCAAGCTACTGCGAACATAGGGCGAAAGAAGTCTAATTTGCCAGTGTACGTACATGCAGAGACACCGCACGCCTATCAGTGAAGCAACCAACACTCAGGTTTCCGATCGCCATTCGCTGCCGTTCGCCGCCGTTCGCCTTGTATTTAGTACGCCTCTAACCACGGTGCTGTGTGGAGCGTAGTCAATGAAACCGGAATTTGGTCAATAAATACGCAAATTTTTATAACGTAATTTTCTTATTTTTTGTCACTGATAAATAAGAGCGTTTTATTGTCAACTGCTCAGATTTATCAGTGACGACGTGTTACAATGAAAATAATAAGGAGAAACAAAATAAAAGCAAGTTCTCAAAATAAAATAATACATTCTAAAAACCAAAAAGATTCTCCCAGTCAAAAAAAAAATTAAAGCAAATGTTCGAAAAGTCCTCCTTGCTCGGCTAGACAATATCCGAGCCTACTATAAAAACCCCTTCCAACGTTTCCAAGCATGTTAGGGGTGATAATTTGAAAAGCTTCTTCAAAAACAGATAGAAGTCATTAGGAGCAAGATCGGGAGATCGAGCTGGCCATAAAATAGTTCCCCGTGTACTTATAACTCGATTAGGAAATACATTATCAAGATATTCCCTAACAAGGCCAACATTGTGAGCGGAACAACCATCTTGTTGAAACCATGTTTCACCAAATCTTACACCTAACAACTGCCTAGCAGTTGGAATAATGTGCTGCTGCAGTAGATCCAAGTATCTAGGATCATTCAAATTGGGGGTTCTATCGTGATGGTTGAACATGGCAGACGTGTGCTTTGCCCTTCTTCCCGCCAAATAGCGCAAGCGATAAGTTTGGGAGATTGAAAGCCCTTACAAATAATTTAAATTAATAAATTCTTGTCAAAATTAATAATTTACAACTTAATAAGTGTTTTACGTTAAGTTTCTAGTGCATTAAACGGTTTATTTACTGGATGATAACGGATTTAAAATCAAAATGATATCGGCCCATGTGGTACTATAAAAAAAAAAAAGATCATCAGTTACAGTTTTTTGTGATAAAATGAAACTCTTTACATCCTAAATATAGCGAATACAGTGAAATAGTAAAGTTAAAAAAAAATATATAAAAAATAAATTTAAAAAAAATTAAATTAAAAATATATTAACAAAAATTAAAGACTAAAAGAAAAATTATTGATATAAAATAAATTAATTTGGTACCGGTCCATGTTGTAAAACGAGTTCTAACAATCGCCAATGTCAGTTTCTTTTATTCACGCCGGTAACCAGGCCGGAGGGAATCGGATATTCCCGTAAATGAAATTGGCATGGACAAAGTGTTAAATAATCGCCAGTGTCGGTTTCTTTTATTCACGCCGGTTAAAGGCCGGGGGCGACCGGATGTCGCCGTAAATTAAATTGGCCTGGATAGGAACCACGTGTGTGGTGAAAATTAATACAGTATATTGCTATACTTCTTGGAGGGATAGGTTTATCCTAGACGTGGATGATAAGTTCACACCTTCAAGTGGAGACAACCCATGGATGCTGGAGCTAACAGCCCGAAGTCCATTGTAAATTAAGAAGAAGAAGACCATTCAAATTGCAATTGCCGTTAATAAAAAATGGCACAATTACGTGTTCCCCTACAATACCTCCCCCCCAAACATTTAGTTTTTGGGGATACTGTGTTCTTACGTCAAAATACAAATGCAAATTTTCCCTCGACCAATATCGAACGTGTGTTGGGTTATGACGATTTGACCATTTGACCATCTGCACTTTTTCGGCAACTTCGTAGACATCCATTTTTAGTTTTAAAAATGTATTATTTCAATTAAGAACTTATCCATCTGTTTCTCGAGCAAGGCAGAAATAAAACAAAATAATAAAAACAAAATGAATTTCCAAAAGATAACACTGCAGCGTGCTTCGAATCCACCTCGGTCGTACGGCACGGAGAGTAAATTGGACTTGATTCCCCCTATGTTCGCAGTAGCTTGAAGCGGTCTGTATATACGCAACCCTACCATAGGAAGCGGTAAAACCCCACTACCGTATTTTCTAAATTTGAAACACCGAGACTGCTTGGCACTTGGCGAAACGAGAGAAATTCACTACCGTACCGACCGCACTTCCCTTGAACAGCTGAGGAAACTAATATTTCCACCATTAAAGATGTAGTTAGAAATTTATAGACAGCGTGCTGATGTCTTTTCTGTGGGATGTGCGAAGTGAAAAGTTTGTATTTGTAACCGGGTTCGATAGGTAATTAATTATTTTATCTTTCCTTGGGAAATTAATTACGCAACCCACAAAAAAGACTAATTGCGAACCGCAGAATTTTAGGTTATAAGTTTCCCACCGATCGCGCGATCTACCGATTATGATAACTACTACGCTATATCCCTACCCCCGCACCAAACATACTCCCTTTTTCACTTGTACCGATTACCGAACCAACCATAACAATAAAATAATAGGTAGACACCATCGACGTACTAACTAAGACACGCATAATTATTTCTATTTACCCGATTCTATTTTCCACTCTCTCTTGGGGAAAATGGTGACAATATTTATTTTCATTTTTGATAGTTTAAAGGGCACTTGCACCAACGTTTTTAGGATACATCTAGCCCTAGGTATCCCCTAAATTTAGGTAGGTGTAGTTTTCAGTTGCTGAAGCATTTAGGTGGGTCCTAAACGTGTTAGATTAGCACTAAATCTAGATAGTCGATTTTGGGTCCCTAGCTCCCACCTTACCCTTAACTATTGATAATATAACCTCAAAATTCAACTAACCACAATCTTTTTTTTTGTGGCTGTGATGGATTTTTTGGATATGAAGGCATGGGACGATGATCTGGAGCTCTTAGAAATAATTGAGAATGGCTTTCCACGTCAAGTTTTTAACAGGTCCAATCATTTTGAGGATATGGACAACCTTACTTTTTTCAAAAGGTTTAGGTTAACCAAATCAACCGTGATGTTAATTTTGGAGCAGATTGAAAATCAGCTGGAGTATCCTCAGGTAAGCCCTGCGGATTTATAAACTCAACGGTCAAGATTATATACTTACACTATAAATATGTCTCTTTTTCCCTTAGCAAAAGAAAAAGGGTTGCATCACCGTCGAACAGTAAAGGCTCATTAACTTAATTTTTAATGCTTAATGTGTATTAATTTTATATCTCTATCTGTTTCCAGCATACTAAAAGACAGAGGTCAAAAATTAAGCACTATGCATTAAAAGTTAAGTAAATAAGCCTTAACAATACCATCAAGTTTATAAATCCAGGGTTAATAGGATATTGGTTTTGTTACCATACCGCACCACCTCGCTGAAAGAATATCAAACATATTGTAACTACATAGCAAAAATGTACACACACTCAGGCAGGCATACAAATATTGCCTGCATAACCTCTCTGTAACATTTTACATTGCGATAAATTAGAAAAATCTGAAAAATCAATGTCAACCATGTATCATTAGGAAAACAATTTTTCACCTGTTTAAGTACTTGCTAAAAAATATGGGCGACGGAGGCAGAGAGAAATGGCAGAGAATTCAAGGAATGACATTTTTTTGACAGAATTTGAGACGTAGCCGAATGTTTTGCTCACCTAGCCAGGGGTACGTTTAAAATTTGCCAAGCAAGCCATTTCAGTTTAGGTGACGGGTTAGGGTTCCCCTAGAACTAGGGGGCACCTATTCAGGTGTGCTCTAGGTTTGGGTTGGTGCAAGTGGCCATAATTTAGGTATTTTCTTAGGGGTCTAAATAAACATTAAATATTGTCATATTTTATGCTTGTCTTTTTGATTTATAGAATATAAAATCGATAATTTATTTTATTATAGTATTCTGTGTGTAAAATTATTATGTCCATTACCGTACCGAAAGAACTGATTTTTAGTGATAAATAAGAAAAGCCATCATTAATTAAAAAAAAAATCCAGAAAATACACGAACATGGACACACCTGTCTCCACTTAGCTATCCGGAGGCATTTTGTGGGGCTTATACCACACTAATCCATAAGCTGTCGCCCGTATCCCGTTGGAATAGTTACTTGTCCTTTTTGATAAAATAATGATAAAACCCAAAACCGAATTTTCCTTTTAAAAAAACAAAAGCGCCATTGTTATATTATGGATAAAATATCTCCAACCGCAAGTTTAACCTTACTCGAGGGTTTCAATCCAAAAGTTGAACCAGTTTCACGAGGACATGGCGCCCAAGTGCCTAACCCACTTTTGACGAGATGTGGTTTTGCCATTTTGTTTATGTTATTGTGGTGTTTTCGTGTGGCGGTATTTTCTTTGATTGCGTGCGCTATTTAAATAAATATGCGAAGCACATGGACTCTTTTTACATCTTAGACCTCCCCTGAACTCACTAATTAAGCCTCAAAGATCCTGGTTTTTATTTTCTATTCTTGTTTGGTCCATTTTTAAATCTAGAGGAATCCAATTTTCTATTGATACAAAATTACAGGAGACACTAGACAACACTTTTTAATTTTTTTGTACGGTAGTGTCCACTCTTTTAATAAATTTTCCAAAAGTGAACAAAAATATTAAACATAAACCTATATTTTCGCTGTCAGATGGTTGTCAGTTGCTTTCACTACTAACTACGTTCGGTATATACGTCGGATCAGTTAGACTTCTCCACATCGTTCGGCAATTCGAAGCGGAGGTAGGGGAGGTAATTCTGGCGCGTTCGGTTAATAATAAAAATAAAGCTAGATCGCTCTGCTCCGAATTTTAGACGGATTTTTCAGATTAATCTAAACTTTTAAGTTATGTTTTTGTGTATTTTTAGATCTGGGTTCGAACGGATTTTAAGAAAAAGTAGTAGAAAATCAAAACAATTTAAGTAGGTTTTTATGTAAGCCTCAGTCATAAGATAGATTGAAAACGCTCGCGCCATCGGCAACGACTGGCGCGATAGCTGAGGGGTGATTTATAAACTCGAATTGAGTGGCACATTCTGAAACGTTCTTTATATTGCCTGTCTCTTAATCGTGGTACTTTTTCTTCAGCATGGCCAAAGAGCTTACTGTCAGTTAACCTCATCCATCATCGTTATCTTTAAACATTATTTGATGTCCGTACATTACAGCACAAATAGCCTTTACAACCATGTTATTCTACTACTCTACTACTAATGTTATTCATGATACCTTTGAAATTCAAAAGCCCAACAGCTGATAAAAAAATCAAAATTGTTAAACAAAAAAAACTTAGGTTACAAAGTTTAAATCTGAACTCATTCGGTAGCTACGTTCGGTATATACATCCGATCAATCAGACTGCTCCAAATCGTTCGGCAATTCATAGCGGGGGTAGGGGAGGTAAATCTGGCGCGTTTGTTTCATGAATCCAGATCAATCGGAGCTAGATCGATCTGCTCCAAATTTTAGACGGATTTTCCAGATTAATCTAAACTTTTAGGGTTATGTTTTTGTTTATTTTTATTTTTGTGTTTGAACTTTTTTGGATTTTAAGTAAAAGTAGTGGAAAATCAAAACCATTTAAGTAAATTTACGTACGTAAGAAAACGCTCGCGCCATCGACAACGACTGGCGCGATTGAATCGAAAGCTGAGGGGTGATTTATAAACGAGTTGAGTTGAGTGGCATATTCTTAAATGTTCTTTAAATTGCCTCTGTCTCTTAATAGTGGGAATTTTTCTTCAGCAAAGCCAAAGAGCTTATTGCAGTCTTCTGAACAGTTAACCTCATCATCATTGATATACAAACACAAAAATTAAGTCAACTGTAGGAGAATGAAAATATGTAAGTATTGTTTATAATTTTTTGGTTTCAATTTTTGTGTTCTTTTACTTTGACAGCTTTGCAGTCTAGAGTTTTTTATTTCTATTTCTGTCAAATTTTTTTCAAAGAAGACAAAATTGTGCATTATCCATTAAAACTTGACTAAATTTTTTGCTTACTTCTGTGAACTATAAACATCAACATTGATAACCCATAGTTCATTTTCCTTGCGTCTTATGGCTTACTTTTTATAGTGCAGCAACTCTAGACTGCAGCTTAACCTAAAAAGTCAGACAAGAAGAAAGTTCTAATTTTCTCTTGCTAAAATACAGTTCTTTGGGGTAAATTGTTGTTTTCCTAACACCCAACCAAACAAAGTACTATTGTTTTGTTACTATATTGTATTATTGTTTTTTTTTACAGTTTCAAACAAAAAACTCCCCAAAAAGTCTTAAGAAAAATGATAGGCAAGGTATTCAAGGAACAACCTGCATATTGCCACCAAAGTGTAGCTACACGGGACCAAAGAATAGCTTGAGAACACATCAGGATTTGTCATAAGAAAAATAATAGGCAAGGTATTGAAGGAACAACCTGCATATTGCCACCAAAGTGTAGCTACAGGGGACCAAAGAATAGCTTGAGAACACATCAGGATTTCTATAAGTTGGTTTATTAATTGGAGGTAAATAATATATTGTTCATTACTCAAAGAGGGTCTCCAGTAAAAATACAAGTTGTGTTTATTTTGTAGTAGAAATGATCCTAAAACTAGTGGCTTAATTGATTTTTTTATATCACTTTTAATAACTGAGAACTTTAATTCTAAAAATTAAAGGTGGTCAGTAATTGGTCGTTATAACCTTAGATTATAACCATCTGTTTATCTTTTTTAAATCTATTGTAGGCTGGTTTTTGAAGGTTAAGTGCCATATAGAAATGACAATAATAACATATTGTATTTATTAACTTATGTCAGTATTGCAGCATGACATATTTTGTAAAGGCTTGTATAACCCAAAAGATTAGATTAGACTCTTTATTTGATTGAAGTTATATTTTTACCCATAGGGTGTCGATTGTGTCAAGTACATTAAATAAATAAATATAATTAATATTAGGTTTAATCAATAAAACAGATATTACATAACTCAGTAAAATTTGATATTATACAATACATACACTTAATTTTTTTTTGAATACAATACAACTTACAATTGAAATTGCAAAAGCTAGCCTATAACATTAAAAATCAAATTGCAAAAGATAGCCTACAGCATTAAAAAAGTTCAGTCTAAACATATCTGGACACTAGAGCTAAAGCTTAATTAAATGAAAGTTAATAAAAAAAAATGTACCAAAGTCACACAAAGATTTCTGTTCCACAGACCTACTAACAACGTTTTCTGAAAAGATGACTATGCAGTAAACGTGAAGTTTGTATCTTTAATATACTTATTCACCTAGTAGTAAAAAAAGGGAGGGGGGGCTGGTAATGATAGAAAAAATTGTCTGACCCTCTCCTATAACATATTAAAATTTGAGTCTCTATGGTTTTATAAGAATAATGTTCGTCATAACTAAGAACAATAAAAAATAAGTACCGTATTTTGTGAAACTCATTCTTTATCAAAAATGTAATTTGTAAAATCCTTTTTTTTGCATTGTTTCAGATATAGCTTGATCAGGATTCAGCCTGCAGTAGGGTGATGAGTTCTGGAAAACTGCAATGTACTTTTTTAGTGTGTTTGTTAAATGATATTTTTTATACACCAAATCAAAGTGTCTGTACTAATTTTAAAGAATAAAAAAATATATAAATTTGTGTTCCTTATTGTTGCAAATTGGACCGCAGTGTTAAACCTGGTTTGACTTGTAAAAGCACTTGTGTAATACTTACTAATAAAGAAACTAAACTAAACTTTGAATTTAATTGTGGTTTAGAATGTGCTCTCATAATAAGCTAAGGTATCACATTCTAAACATCAATTAAATTTAAACTAGGTTTAATATTGCGGTGCAATATGGAATGAATATTTGTATAAATCACTACATTTAATCCACATGCCTATGATACAAAAGTGGTAAAATCTGGATGGCCAAAAGTGGTAATCTCTTGTGGCTGATGTTCGGAATGAAGGCGGCACGCCCCAGGAAGCACAATACTTCAAGTGGGTATCCGACTCGTGGTCGCCTGGAGGAAGCGCGCCGCTTCGGAGGGTACTTTCGGCCCGAATCCGTCACTTCGGAAAGCCTTCAGTTTGCCGATTTCGGTCCATGGGGATTTGGTTTATTGGGTATCTTCAAACATTATTTGTTGTCCGTACACTACAGCACAAATAGCCTTTAAAACCATGTTATTCATGGTACCTTTGAGACTCAAAAGCCCATCAGCCGAAAAAAAAACAAAAATTTTTAAACAAAAAAAAACTTAGGTTAGAAAGTTTAAATCTGAACCCGTTCGGTAATGCGACTTGCTCGGATTAATCGACGATCAGCTGATCAAAAATCCGTCTGATCTGCGATCTATATACCGAACTTAGCTGGTAATGCGACTTGCTCAGATTAATCAACGATCAGCTGATCAAAAATAAGTCTGATCTGCGATCTATATACCAAACTTAACAACTGACACGCTTGCCCTGTCAACACTGTTCTCAGCTAAAAAGCCAGTTAACTCATTTTCGTTTTAGTATCCTTTGGCCTACCAGCGGTGCCATTTTGACACCTAACTGACATAAAGTCCATGTTTTACCTGTCAATTTGGTTATAAAAATGGCAGCCACAGTATGCTAAAGGGTACTGAGACGGTAGGAGTTAACTGGCTTTTTAGTTGAGACGGTGTTGGCCCGGTAGACTACTCGTCTCTGGATTATTTCCAGGGTAACTTGATTGGGAGATTTATTTATCGGTACACATTTTTCTCGAGAAAGGCCGTTATATCATCTCATAGTCATATAGGGAACCCTGTGTAACTTTTGAACCTATCATCCGATTATAATGAAATTTAGTGTGTATTTTAGATGTAGATTAGCCATTCGTTTATTTCAGTTCTGGCAGAAAACAAAATCGCCTGGCTGTCGGAGGTTTCAAAAATGCTTAATTTTACTTACTTGGTCGCACATATCACATTTATGCGTCAAAAGGGCCCGGTGCAGAGTCATATGCCTGGTCAGATGGTTGGCCCTCTCAAACTGTGCCCCGCACACTTCACATTTGAGGATTTTTTTCGCTTTGGTTGTAACCAGCAGTTCGACGTTTTCGTTCGG
Organism: Oxystoma pomonae; assembly: GCA_963921995.1. Lineage (NCBI taxonomy): Eukaryota > Metazoa > Arthropoda > Insecta > Coleoptera > Brentidae > Oxystoma > Oxystoma pomonae. Next base: position 81,641,223 of record OY998166.1, on the reverse strand, counting down.
AACATTTTCACCGTTAATATTACAATCTACAAGTTGCGATTTGGCTGCGGCGTTTTGGTCTTTAAGTTCTTCATCAGTTCCGTTTGGTATTTCTATCAGTTCGCCTTTTTCCGGCTTTAAAACTAAAGATAAACATCACCGGCATTATAAAATTAGCTCAAAATAAAAGAATACAGACCATCTCCCCGATTTCGATAATTTTTGGTACATTTATTCTACCCATAAAGGGAATGAAAAATCCCAAACTATTTTGGCCATTAGTTTTTCTTAAAATTAATTCTTGAAAATCAAAACAAACTACCATTTTGCTCAAACATGTACCTAAAGAAATGAAAATATCTCGATAACTACTTAAATTAGGACATATATAGCTCGTTTTAAAGGTATTTTCAATGCCTTTCGAATGATGTACTTCTTGTTTAAAGAAAATTCAAATTTTAAAAAAAAACTTTTGTTTTAATTTTTGAAAAACAGCATTTTTTATTTTTTTGTTTCTGGATATTTTGCCAAACTATTTACAAAATTTCAAGATGGAGACTTGATGGGTTCATCAAAAAAAATTATTTTAAAAATTTTGAAAATAATTTTTCAAAAGAAATTACATTATGTATAAAACAAGGCATTACTCGTTTTTTTACGCTATAGAGTTCTCAAGATATTACTCTTTTTGTGTACCTGCACAATTGGTTAAAATTTCTAAAAATATGAATATCTTGAGAACCACACATACTACAAAAGCGAGTGATAGCTTGTTTTAAAGTTATTTTAAATGCTATTTTATTAAAGTATCACATGACCTCATTTTTTTTTAATTTCGAAATTTCTTCATCTTGAAATTTTGTAAATAGTTTGGTGATATCCAAAAACAAAATATATTTTTATAAAAAAGTTTTTTTAATTTCAAATTTTTTAAAAAACAAAAGGTATATCATGTGATATAACATTCGAAAGGTATTTAAAATACCTTTATAACGAGCTACAAACCACTGTCCAAGTTTAAGTAGTTATCGAAATTGGGGAGATGGTTTGCCAAACCTCCCTTTTTTTTGGTTGATTTCATATGAAATGACGGGCTTTTGAAAGGAGACTTAAACGTGTTTTGGGCATCTTAATAGGGTGGGACTAATATATCCGTCCCTGAAACGATAGAATTTTGTCTGTCCTGCTATACGATACGCGTGAACCACGTAACGCAACCCAGCATTTGCGTACGATATATTGCTCGATAAACCGAGTCTTATAGATTTTGACCTGCTCGACGCAAAATGCATCGCTTAAAATATTTTGGTCTGGTTTACATCATAATGACAGTATATAGTTCCTTCAAATAAAATATTACTTCCGCCGTTACATATCAAACTTGGCTTATTTACAAACTTCGTTAAACAGGGTGTCCACACCAACTTGTTAAAACAAACAGATCAAACCTCGTGTTTAACATTTTTCCTTCGTTTTTTGAAGGTACTTTGTTACACTCAGATTTATTTGTCTATTTCAAGCAGCGATACGAATTTAAATCTTGAGGACATTATTCTAAAAGTTATAACTTCGTAAATGATTTTTTGACGTTTTGTGTAAAATATATTTTGGATTGGCATCTAGACAGAAAATTTCACCCGTCAGAATTCTGGAAAGTGGCGATTTTTACTTATTGCCTCAAAACACAGCGTCCTTAATATTTATCATAACGTTGTAAGAGAATCTGCTTAATTTTTTTAATAATATTTTGTAAATTTAATATTTTAAAGATATTCTGCCGGACTAGTTTTAAGGCGGAGTGTAGAAAATTCTCACCATATAACAGAAAAGACATTGTGTGACGTTTCTGAACAGTGACAGGGACATATTTCATGGCTATCTATGGTTTTGTTAGTTAAAAGTTTTAAAGATATGTTTACACACAAAAATAAAAAAAGGTTTTCCACAAAAACTGCCTACAAGAATTAAAAGTGACATATTTTTTATTTACCGGAAGAGTATCACGAAACTAAATTTGAAGGAATCCTAGCAAATATGTCTGGACAAAAAAGCAGTTGGTGTAAAGTTGTGTGAAAATATCGTCAGATTTTTTGTAAGGGTGAGATTTTCTGACGGTTTTTGAAGAATCACGACCCTAGTGTCAATTATAGACAAATTAATGTGATAAATGTCGGATAAATGCTATGATAAAGAAAATTTGACTAAAAAATGAATTTTCTGTACGTTTTGGACGGTGTTAAGAAAGATGGCTAAAATTAAATTTAAAAAAAAATCGATCATTTTGATCTTTTTCAGGTGTTGGCCATTTTTAATACCCTGAAAGAATAGCAATTCCGATACTCTTATCAGGAACTTCCCTGGCTTTCCAGACTTTTGAGTAAGTTCCATGACTTTCCATGACCACTTTTTTTTCTCTGACTTTCCAGGTTTTTCCAGAATGTGTACACCTTGTTAAAGCTATGAATAGAGATCTTCCTGCCCTCAATCAGATAAAACAAAAATTTTCCATAATAAGTGAAGCCTAGGTTAAAGAGGGAATTTTTGTGGGACCACAAATAAGAAAGATTCTCGTGGATTCGAGTTTTGACGCTGTGCTTGAGAGAATGGTGTTGACCAAATTCTTAGGAAAAAAAAGAGCAGAAAATTATCCAGAGCTTGTAAACAAACTTCTGCAATTATATGAAAATATGGGATGTTATATGTCCTTAAAAATACATTTTCTACATTCTCACTTAGACTACTTCCCCGAAAACTGTGGAGATTTGAGTGACGAACATGAAGAACGATTCCATCAAGAAATTGCAAATATGGAAAAAAGATGCCAAGGGAAGTGGAATGTTTCAATGTTAGCGGATTACTGTTGGACGCTTTGTCGAGAGAAACCATAGGATGTGTGTAAAAGAAACTTAAAAAGACATAAGAAAAGTGCTTAGTTTAATCTGTCATTATTTTAATTAGCTATAAGTTATATTATATATATTAATTATAGTAGTTCTTAGAATAAGTAGAGATATGGTAGTTTATTAAAACCCGAACTAGTACTAAAATTCTCTCTATGGCTTGTCTAAGCAATAAATGACACTAAAATATTGTGGTCCTATTTTTTATTTACGACCTAAGAAAATTTTTCAAAAAACATTTTGGCTCTATTTCAGTCATAAACAATTGACAAATTTTTACCCACGACCTTAAAAAAAAAAAAAAAATTGTTGCCTAGTATGACCACGAAAATTTCTTAAAAAGACCTAACTTTCTATCCCTTAAGCATAGTGCCATCCTTAGCAGTCAACTTTTCTTATATAAGTTATGCAACAATGAGGTGGATTCTCCTGAACTTTTAAATTATATGAATTTTTATGTGCCTCCTATTAACACCAGATCGCATCGAAAATTTTATTTAGAAAACAGATCCACCAATCTTGACCGTAACGCGCCATTATATCGAGCCTGTTCATGGTTTAATAAACTTCAGAATAAAACAGATTTAGATATATTTAACTGCTCTATTACCAGCTTAAAAAAGAAAGTTGTGTCTGTTATTTCATCACTGTAAGATAGAAATTTTGTATAAATTAAGTATTTACTATCTAATAATAATATCTAGCTAACTTATCTTAAATTACCAAATTTTGCTATTGTAAATGAAGGCTTTATCAAGGTTTCTTGTTTATAGGTTTCTTTTTTATAACTCTGTATAACCAAACTTTTATATCTTAATTTCCTTAAGGTCTTACACACTCTTAGTACATAGGAAATAAGTTTTTGATCTGTACTTTAATTGTCTTTCGTATAGAATTTTCCTGTTGGACAATAAATTGAATTGAATTATTGTTTGAAATTCCCAAATCAACTTTGTGACAGGTATTAATTAAAAAAGTCCTTACCCACTTATTAAACTTGGTAAAGCTTTTTTTTTCTTGATTGATTTGTGAGTGCGCTGCCAGCCTGTGACTTTCCACTGCGACTACTAGCGGGCCTATGGTGAATCACTTTTGAGAACACCAGAGCATGTTTAGTCAATTAAAGGGTTTGCAACTCAGATCATTCAGATTCACTGTGTCGATCTGTGACTTGCCGAATAGAAGCTGACGCTGACGTCGCTGGATATTCTCCGTCTCGTCGTCCTCCATATACAGGTTGGTTTGGTTGTTTTTATGGTGTAATAAAATATGGATAATTTAAATTTGCAAGACGCGTTTGCCCGGCATTGTCAAATAATCAATGTTCAGTCCCCAATGTTCTAACCAAAAAGTTTTTCCCGGTGACTGATAAACTTGAATTTAATAATTTCGCAAGTTGCTGTACTTTGCCCTGCCTTATAGGTTAGGTACCTACCGTGCGTAGGATTATTTTTTTTTAAATTTAATAATTCAAGTCAGTCAGGAAGTTAACCAAGGCAAATTAACTTGTACTTTTGGTAGTAAGTATAAGTAGGTGAGTGTAGTGCGAGTAGTGCGAAAGCAAAACGTTTGGTGAAAAGGTCGGTATTGCAAGATTTAAGTTATTTAAAATGCTGGACTTTTTTTCATTACTTTTTTTTGAGTATCTGCTTTTGTTAAAAAATCCTAATAGTGGTTTATGCAATCTCTTTGTCTCTAATATCGTCACAATTTTTTACCTTTTCTTTTCAAAAAAGTAGTAGATTGAGAATTTCTTAAATTAATTAGTCATTAACGGTGACAAATAGAACCCACATTTATAGGAAGTTTTTTGCTTATTTTAACCTGAACTATAATTGAAGTTTGGTGCATCATTGAAAATACACCCTGTAGAGTGTGCATTCGATGTCCTTGCTTAGAACCATTCTGTAAAATGGTATTCTCAGTTTGCTTGGCTCTCTTGCATGGTGAGCCCAATGAGTTTCCCGGTCCTTTTCCTGCAGGGTTCTGTAATGAACTCCTTTAAATGTTCCAGTTCTGGCAATCTGGCAATTCTCTCCAGTACCGGTGAACCCTTTACCATCCAGTTAAGGCGACAAAACTACTTTTTTCAGTTAAACTCTAAACACATTGTTTCGATTTTATCACCTTCATCCGGTATGAAGTGGTAAAAAATTACAGTTTTGTGGATTTTGAGTATTTGAGTTTACTTTTCAAGCAACTAAAATGGAGCGGGAAGGTATTTTATTCCAAAAAATAGATGTGACAAATGCTGAAGTGTTGTTTAAAAAGCAAAAGTAAGTGTTTTTAGTTTTTAAGGAACTAAATTGAAGCGGGAATCGATTGTTTACCAATAAATATATGTGTTAAATGCTAAAGTTTCGTTTGACAGGCAAGTGTTATAATTTACTTAATAATAATTTTTAATTACTGAGATTTTTCAATAATTAAAAACGTGTTGGCAAATAAGCTGTCTTTTCCTACTCTACAAAGTGTTTTAAGAATGGAATGTCCAGTCCGAGGGAAATATGTCGAAGATATAAATAAATATTTATTATATTTTCCAAATTGATATCCAGGCAGAGGACTTTACCTGCATTTTCTCCACCAACTTCATTATTATTTGAGGTAGTGCTAGGATCGGTTCCGTCCTCTTGCTTATCAACTTCCACCACGTCACTCTGTTCGTCATCGGACATCCCGTGTTCCAGTCGCATGTGTTGAGAGTAACTTTTCTTATATTTAAACTTTCTATCACAGAATTCACACTCTACAACCTGTAAAAAAAATATTGTTTCGTCAGTATAAGAAATAGCAGAGCGGCTTAGGGCATTTCTGAGGGCATTTCGACTGCACTTAAATGATGATGGTTGCCAAGGTATATTTTTTGATACTGGGTTGACTCCTGACTACGAAAATACATCTTGGCCATCCCCCCTCTCGGTCGTGCCCCCTCCACCCCCCTTTAAACCCCTTAAAATGAATTCCTCAATATCTTAACAACCAGCAGAGATAGAACAAATGTTTTTTCACTGTTGTTTGTGCATTGATCTCTAGATTATATGATGTGCTTACACTATATTGCATATCTCAAAAACTAAACAAGATATTTTTAAAAAAGTATATTTTCAAAAAAACAACATTTAAATTTTTGTCCGTATTTTCTAACCCAGACCAGATACGAAAAAAATGTCTTAAAATATTTTATCACGATTTTCACTGTTTTTAAAAAGGTATATATCTATGGGATTTTTCTAACCCCATCCGCAATGTCACTGTTTGATTTGAGCCACTACGCCAAAACTGGGTACGTTTCTGATATGAGCAGATGAGTTACGTTCATAATCGGCCACGTGACGTTCATTATATTTATATATATCCCCTCTCGGTCGTGCCCTCTCCAACCGCCCTTTAAACCTCTTAAAATTAATTCCTCAATATATCAGCAATCAGCAGAGATAGTACAAAAATGTTTTCACAGTTGTTTGTGCATTGAACTTTAGATTATATGACGTGCTCACACTCTATTGCATATCTCAAAAACTAAAGGGTCAGTCCATATCAAGTAAACCAGGGTATTTTACCACACCATCTCCGATGTTGATGATTTTTAGTATACATGTTTTTCCTACCAAAAAACTGGAAAATCCAAAATTTCAGACTTTTTTGACCAGTTGTTTATTTTGAATTAATTTTTGAAAATCGAAAAAGTCACTTATTTGTCCTTAACATGTGCGCACAAAATTAGGAATATCCAAAGAACCACTTATAATAGAAAAGTAGGTGAAGGTTCATTTTAAAGCTCTTATAAAGACCTTTCATATGAGAATATTGCATAACATATATTGAAAAAAAAAATAAAAAAAAAAATTTTAGATTTTTTTTTTGAAAAATTTCAAAAAGGCCATTTTTAATTTTTTTCAAAAAATTATATTATTTTCTTTAAAGTGTTATTAAACTATTCACAAAATTTTGAGATGGACAAATCATGGGTTCAATGTGAAAAAATTTATTAAAAATGTCACATGCATGAAAAATCGCCTATAAATAGACAATGCATTTTGGCAATTAGAAGAATATAATGGGGTTTAAAGCGATATTATAAAAATATTTAACAATATTTTATTTAATAAAAAATTATATCCTACGTTTCATTCTGTATCAGTAATCAGATTAACATTGCCCCCCATTGTAATATTTACTTACAAAACCTCTTTTCCACCGGAGACGTACTATTGGATGTTCCAATTCTTAGGAAAATATGCCTGTATAAACCTGCCAATACTTTTGTGAAATACTGCCTGTTTATTCCTGTTTAACATTAAGGACACACCTCCTTCATTTTATTGGTCTGTTTAGGTACATTGTGGGGATTTGCTGACATGAAAATTCCTGCATAAATTGATTTTAAATTTTTGGCAAGTATCTTCCTGATACAGCTCCAAATAATCGATACATAATAGTTCGACTGAAGGTTTATCAGAAGTCATCTCTGTGTAATTTTAAAAGTTTCAACTATGGGTGAGGCAAGTGGATGGACTAAATATAAAGTAAAGTGCTGTGATCCACTAGAGTTAAAAATCAAGCATTTTGGGAAATTAAGAAATGTGACCAAGTGGATGTGCAGTTACAAAAATGTCAAAATGGGAATGAAAATCTGTGATGGTTGTAGACTAAAGCTTTCAAAGGAGTTTAAGGCATCTGAAGAAGATGAGGCAGGGTAAGTAACAAATAGTATTTTTTAATATAAAATTAATAAACTAAACCAATTGCGTCAAGTACGGAGTGGAAAAATCTCATGGCATTATTTTGCATGGCATTATTTTGCATGGCATTTTGAGAATACAGACATTATGTACAAATTTCTTGGCATTATGTACACATTTTGGGTCAGCTGTTACCCCCTTTTTAAGTTCTTATAAAAAACTAACTTTTTAAATTTTTTTAGACCCAGTCAAGTTCCAGAAAATGATCCAGATTTTCAAGATCCTGCTGAATCATTTACTCTTTTAAACAAGTCATTGGAGCTTCTTGGTGTGTCGCCGATTAAAAGAAAAAATGTATACAAAGAAAAAATTGATATTGTACAGCATACAATTGCGAAAGCATTTACAAAGGAATCAGATTCAACGCTAGTAAAGGAATGCCAGAGTGACGAAAGTGAAATGATTAAGCAGTTAAAGGACAAATTTTTAAAAACCGAAAAGAGGAGTGAGAAAATACTAGTTTTATCATGTTTACCTCAAAGTTGGAGTAGAAAGAAGATTGAAGAAGAATTTGGAGTTTCTCAATATTTGGCCAGAGCTGTAAAACAGTTAGTTAAGGACAATGGGATATTATGTTCTCCTAACCCCAAACCGGGAAAGACCCTTAGTGATAGAGTGGCCCAAATAGTGGTAGATTTTTACCAAAGGGATGACATTAGCAGGACCATGCCAGGTAAAAAAGATTATGTTGTTATCAGAAAATATGGAGCTGAAAAAGAATATGTACAAAAAAAATTAGTCTTAGCTAATTTAAAAGAAATTTAAGCATTGTTTAAAACTGAGTACCCCAATGAAAAAATTGGGTTTTCAAAATTTTGTGAACTGCGACCCAAAAACTGTATACTGGCAGGAAAAAGTGGGACTCATACTGTATGTGTATGTACTATACATCAAAATATAAAACTAATGCTCAATGGCTCCAAATTAAATAAGCTATATGATGAAAATAACAGGCCTCTTGCAATATCTTATCATGATTGCCTTTATAAACTAATGTGTAATCCACCTTCAGTGGACTGTTTTTTAAGCAATAGATGCAAGCAATGTCCTGGAGTAGAACAGTTTAAAAATACGTTAATAGAAAAATTTGAGGAAGAATTAATTGATGAGGTCTCATTTAAAAAGTGGGTCTCAGTAGATAGGTGTACTATGGAAACCGTTGTTAAGAAAAGTGATGATTTTGTCCAGGAATTTACTGATGATCTTGTAAAACTTAAATCACATTCTTTTATTGCAAAAATGCAAAAAGATAGATACAATGAAATAAAAATTAACCTTAAACCTGGAGAGTCTTTGATCACTTGCGACTTTGCGGAAAATTATTCCTTTGTTATGCAAGATGAAGTCCAGTCTTATCATTGGAATAACAGCCAGGCAACCCTCCACCCTTTTGCCATTTATTTTCTAAGTGATGGTAAACTGCACAACCTGAATTATGTGTTTATTTCGGAAAGCTTGACACATAATACAATTGCATTTCATTTATTTTTAAAAAAATTAATGCCTGATTTAAAAATCAAAATACCAGGACTTAACAAAATTTTTTATTTTTCGGATGGATGTGCTGCGCAGTACAAAAACAAAAAGAATTTTCTGAATATATGCCTGCATAAAAAAGATTTTGGTGTTGAAGCAGAGTGGCATTATTTTGCCACCTCGCATGGCAAAAGTGCCTGCGATGGCTTGGGAGGAACTGTTAAAAGACTTGCTGCCAAAGCCAGTTTGCAGAGGCCCTATGACAATCAAATAATGACACCTCTACAATTGTTTACTTGGTGTGAAGAAAACATATCTGGCATTGATTTTAAATATTGCACAGAAGCAGATTATACAAATCATGAAATAATTTTGAATAAAAGATTTGCGGAAGTCTTAACAATACCGGGGACACAAAAAATTCATGCTGTAATTCCTCTTACAGAAAGCACGTTTTTGACAAAACAGTTTTCTACATGCTTAGAGGTCGAAACACATAATCTTTTTAAAGGTGGAAGCATTATTTTGCAAAATATCGAGTCAGGGTTTGTCACTGTAGAATATGACAGTGCTTGGTGGCTGGCTTGTGTCTTGGGGAAAAATAATGAGAGCGGAGAACTGAAAGTAAGCTTTCTTCATCCACGAGGACCTGCCTCATCATTTTTTTACCCAACACCTCAAGATATTTTAATTATTAAACCAGAAAGTCTTATAAAAAAAGTTGAACCCAACACTGCTACTGGCAGAACTTACAATGTCAGCAAAAAAGAAATGTCAGATTCATCAGAAATTCTTAAAAGAAAGTTAAAAAAATAAATTTAAGGTATATAGTTAGTCTTAGTGTTTTCTGTCTAATTTTTATCAACGAAGTAGAAAAGTTTGTTTATTTCTTTTGCGAGTTTAAAATAAAATAATTTGTAGATAAAGCCTCTGGGTATTTTTTAAAACCTGTATCCATCCAACAAATTTATTTATTTTAATATCCAGTGCACTATTGGTGCTCCTAAAATATGTTTATTTTTTTAAATGCATGATTTTTAATGTACTTAATATTTTTGATATTTTTTTTGACATTGAACCCATCATTTCTCTATCATAAAATTTTGTGGATAATTAAGTAACACTTTGACCAAAATTATATATTTTTTTCAAAAAAATTAAAAATGGCCTTTTTGAATTTTTCAATTTTTTTTTTCAATTTTTTATTTTCAATTTTTTTTTTGTTAAAATTATGTTGTGATATTTCATAAAAAAAGAGCTTCAAAATGACTTTGCTAGTTTTGTACATTCTTGTTAAGGTCAAAATGCTCAATTTTATTATATAAATATTTTCAATTTTTTTTTGTTAAAATTATGTTGTGATATTTCATAAAAAAGAGCTTCAAAATGACTTTGCTAGTTTTGTACATTCTTGTTAAGGTCAAAATGCTCAATTTTTTATTTTGAAAAATTAAAAAAAAAACTACGAATCAAAAAAATCTAAAAATTTGCATTTTCAACTTTTATGGTAAGAAGAAAATATATACCAAAAATCATCAAAATTGGAATTGGTCGCGTAAAATTTTTGTGATTTTTTGGTTGATTTGATATGGAATGACCCTAAACCAGATATTTTAAAAAAAGTGTATTTGCTTTACATTTACAAAACCTTGTACTGCACATTGATTTTTTACAGCTGCAACCACCGGCAATCCGAAGGCATTGTGTTGGGGCCATTTTTCCAACTAATATCAAAAGTGATTCCCAAGTTACCTGAAACTGAGATTTTATTGTTGTTTGAAGAAATTAAAAATACAAATTTTTTTGTAAAATGTACATAAATTCCCCAACTGAACCTTTTTCCAACTGCAAGGCATTGGGGAGGGGGGTAGGTCACCCCCACCCCCCCAAGGGATCGTCGGTGGCTGCCACTAATTAATTTTAAATTTTTTTTTGAGCGACATTTTCCCAAGCTGATATCGGTGTAAATCATCACCTTTCTTCTCCCAACCAAAGTCTCCTGGATTTGGCTGCATTGTGGATGGGGAATGAGCATTAACCCATAAAAAAGTTTGCAGACGTGACCGAAGGAATATCGGAACTAGTGAGCCTTTGGTGGGTGGCAATTGGTTGCTTTAGATTTGTAACTTGGAAAAGCAATTCCAACGCAATTCGCCAAAACTTTAAGATGAGCCTAATTTGTAGGTAGACAGAAAGGTAGGTAGAAAGTTAGTCGGCATCTATTAAAATAAGAAAATTAGACTGAATCAATATTTCGATATTTTTTGTTTTCACTTTTTTTAAAAATATTTAAAAAAATGTTTTTAGTTTATGAGATATTAGCATTGCACTTATCCCGAGACTTATCCTGTCTATTAAGTCAAACCATTCAGCAAAAACTTTTTGTTATTGATCATCTTCATTGGTTCCTGTTAGGTACCTACTACTTATTATTTTTTTTACCATAGGTAATGGTGGGGGTGGGTCTGGAGGAGAGGGGGTGAGGGGGAGAACGTGAGATGGAGATAGCGAAAATATTATTATGTTTATTATATATTTATGTTTTAAAAATATATTATAATCACGGAAATCACCCCGTTGAATGTGAGAACTACTTCTTTGCTCATATACATATACATGCTTTTGACAATTGGCACCAGTCAAACGGCGGTGCTGGGAGTTGGGTGGGCAAAAACCCATACCTATATACCTTTTTGGAAAGAGCGGAAACGACGTAAAAACATTTATTTAAAGTTTTTTTTCATATCTACTTTAGTTTACAAAATATGGGCAAAAATAAAAACGTTTTTGCAGTTTTTCTTTAATGCAGTTTTTCTTAAATATCCTCTTTAGTTTTTAAGATATGCAAATAATGTAAATATATCGAACAATCAACTTGTCAATACACATAGAACAAAGAAAAAACTTTTGTTATATTTTTGCGTTGCCAAGATATGATAGATTCAAAATTAAATATTTAAGGGGGGTGAGGGGGGAATGACCAGAGGGGAGGGCGGCCAAGATAGATTTTAGCTGTCAGGAGGCAACCCAGATTCCGAAAATATACATTGTCAAACATCATCACCTTGGAGCAGTATGTATATAAAAACACTAGAAAAAAATCTACTATATAACGTTCTTTTTTAATTTAATTCATTGCAACTTTGAAATAGAAACAACATCTTTTATTTGAAAAAGTCACACACCAATGTTGGTAAAAAATCACTTTTGTATAAAACGATATTGAATATTTAAATTCAACTAAACTGTTTTAAAAATCATGTAAAAAAATTGAAATCTAAAAATTATAAAGTAGTGTTTAGTAAATTTTATTGTTTGTGATAATAGTAAGGAACTTTTATTTACTTTATTTTAAACTCTATAAAAATATTAACATTTCTTCACTTTTTGATAATGTGCGACTAAGTAAGTTTTCATTGTTTGTAATCTGTAATTGGACTGTAAGTATAGATTGCAAATAAATAAATAGTATAAAAATACCTGTTTCATTTCTCCTCTATCTTTATCTTTTGCTTTTTTATTTTTCTTCCTTTTCCACTGAAAAAAAAACACCAATCAAGTCCAAGCATATATAACCTATAAATATTAAAACATTTTTAACTTTCATGGAGAAATTCAAAATATTACAATTTAAGACAAAAAAGGGTTTAAATCTAATCAAATAGATAGTAGAAAGATATCATTTTGCTCATTCTTTTTCAGGATACTGAAAGCAAGTTAACGGTATTTTAAAAATTTTGACATAACTGCTGGCATAACTGCAAAGAATATGCTTCCTACTTAATAGAAATTTAAAAAAGCTGGATCGTGAAAAGAACAGACCAAAATACGGAAAAGCATACCAAAAACGAAGTCCTGCATCGTGAATTTTTCACTGATTTTAGCAACAAGTGATACAATTTGTTTTCGGGAAGGGTGCAGGTTCTAAGAGAAAACTTTGTTTTTGTGTATATCTATTCATCATCTTGAATTTTAAGTAGGGCTGCACCGAGTACCGAGTAGTTCGGTGTTCCATCAGAATTTGAACCGAGTAATATGTACTCGGTGCTCGGTCTTACTCGGCCGAGTAGGTAAAACAGAAAGAAATGGGTCGCAAAGTGGTAAAAATAATAAAAATAATCTAAGTAATAATAATTACTTAAATTTAATAATACAAACACAGTAAAATAATAATTTAATAATCTATATGAGGAAGGTTATGATGTAATACAAAGCATTTTTTTTTACTGAAAGATGTTTCCTGCTTCTGAAAATAGAGTTCTAGGTACTCGGCCATTACATTTAACCGAATACCCGGTACTCGGTCAAGTTAAAAAACAGGTCTCGTTACAGCCCCAATTTTAAGAAGTGTAATTTTTAAGACACACTAAAAATGTATGGCAAAAAGATCAGTTTCTCAAAAAGCAGCCTGGTTTCCACGCCTACGGGCCACCTTCTACTAACCTACCCTTGGTTCGAGAGTAATACCATGTGTCTTCAAATGTATCCTACGGCCCAAATTGGTCCGTAACACTTTACCGCATTCAGAACAAGGGAAGTGGTTTTTAGAAGCGTCTGAAGTTCTGGGTCGGCCTCTTTTTCTCTTTTTAAAAATATTATTTTCGCTTTCGCTCAACGCACCGACAGTGTCATCGTTGTCACTAAAAGTACAAGTATTACGAGTTAAAATAGTCAAGATGGCAGACACTTCTTATAATCAATTAAGAGGTTAGAACGTGATTTTCCTATATACTTCGCGGGGGAAAGCTAACAGCGTCAAAGATATTGACTAATTTGATAATGCTACACGTCTTTTTTTTGTAGGTTCACGAATACGGCCCAATATTTTTGTAGAGCATGAAATTACTTGGTTATAAAATACGTCACTGATCATGTGTGCTTTGTGCCTATGTGTTAATCAGTGAAAAAGAAACTGTAAAATTGACTTGTTTAGGGCGTAGGTCAGGAAAAACACCCCATGAAAATTTTAGGGCAGTATCAATTGATTTTACTAATATTTATTAAACAATTTTTTGAAGATATTTGTATTAAATTATCTTAAGATTCAAGTGGAAAGCAAAAAGGTGGTTATAAATTTTTAATATATTAATAAATTAAAGAATATCTCAAAAACCAAAAAAGGTTCACAAAACACATCTTTTTGTGTAAGTCCCCTTTTTTTAGTGACGTCTCCACCCTAGCTCCTCCCCCTTGACTGGAGGCACGACCAGCATCTAAAAAGGTGTTTTTTTGTAAACGATCTAAAGTGCCTATGTGAAATTTAAATTTTCAGGCGATTACTTACCTAAATGAAATTTGATTAAGAGGAATGTCCATACTATCCAAGTCATCGTCCCTTACTTTTTTGCAAGCTTCAACTTCTATCCTAATTTCTTCGGTAGATTTGACTGCCTCTAATTCTGCTAAATGATATTTCACGTCGTCGTTCTCTTCTTTCACTTCAATTTTTACTTTTATTGGCTTCACTTTTTCCGCGTCCTAAATAATAACAAATGAAAATACTTCCAGAACATACAAAATCAAGGTTCCCATGCACAAAAATTGCAACAATTTTGTTAAGTGTTAAGATGTTTTTGAGGGAAATTCCAGGACAATTTATAAACACTCTAGGGCACCTGTCCGCTAATAAAATGTATTAAATAAATTTATTCGCGTGGCTGGAGCGGTGTTTTATTTTAAAAGATGGTTGGGGGGGGGGCAGTTAGGAGGTGTTGAGCTGGGTTAGTGTGTATTGAAAAAAAACTATTTATATTTAAAAGCAAGAACGGAATCCTCGGGCGCATCTGGTTTCAATTCAAGATTGGTTGGACAAATTATAAAATTATACTAAATATCCCATTTTTTAAACGTTTAAATTTTGATCAAAAAAATTGCTCTAGCTAAAATTGGTGTTCTAGTGCCACAGAAGGCAGATTTTTTGCAACTAAAACAGAAAAAATTTGAAAGTTTTCTCTTTCACGTTTTTTGTGAAATATTTTAAAAATAAGTGGATGGATTTTTTAGAAGCCCTTCCCCCTACCCCTATGCTAAAGATTAATCTTCACAGAAATAATATTTATCTTTTTGAGCTACATCAAAAATTTTTTTTCTAAAATTCTTGGTCTGGAATTTTTTTTAAAGAAATAAATTCCAATTTTCCAGGATGTGTGGGAACTCTGAAACCGAGCCGGTTCAATCAAAGTTTTTGATGACTCAGCAAAAAAAATGATATTTACTGGGTGTTTCAAACTTCCAGGAGATAGAAGAAAACCAGTCCCCCCACCCTTAAAGGCACAATTTTCGACACCAGTTAAAAGGAAAAAAGTGCATCTTGAAATATCAAGCCATTTTCGAACTACGAACTTCTTCATTTATGAAGAATTATTCAATTTATGGGCAAACAATATTTGCGTTGGACCGGTATAAAAAAAATTCCCAAAAAACTGTGTGCAAAATTTAAAAAAGGGGATCAGCAAAATATTAATGGTTTGATAGTTTACAACAACGTAAGATTATAGTGTCTCGTTCTTTTTACTCAACCCATCAAATCTTAGACACACCCACAAAAGCATGTTTAAATTCAAAATTCACCTATACGCATGACTGCCTGTATTATTTATGTTTAGGTTTTCTAGCTCCATCCCAGAAAATTACAGTTTTTACAATAATTATAAAAATAATAGGGTTACTACAGGTTACTCAATAGTTAACTACATAGTACTTACCCGGGCTACAGTCAATTCCTCCTTATGTGTATCTATATGGTTATACAAATCTTCAGTAGAATCATATTTAACTAAACAAATGACACAAGTAAATACTTTCCCGATTTTATTGTGCTTTTTCATGTGTTTAAAAAGAGAATTGACTCTGTAGTATTGTGAGGAACACACTGGACAATGCCTAGAAAAATCAGCATAAAGTTACTAAAAAAGGAAAAAGTAGTTTTACCCTCAATCAATACACAAAATCACCAAAACTAAATTGGCGGCAAAGTTTTTATTTTAAACACAAATGAAAACTGTTGTCAAGAAACCTCAGAGAAACAGATATCAGAGTCGGCAACGGTCAACATTAACATATTTACAAGTTTAACATGTACACTTCTCTCCTCATAAATCTGGTACAGCAGAAGGTAGCTGCAAATACGATTCTTTATATTTTTCTATGTGCAACACTGACTTTCTAACTTTGTCATTTTAGGTTATATTTTTAACATGTATAAACTTCTTATAAGGAGACGGCTTGTTTATTTTTTACTAATTCAAAATATAAGCTCACTAAAACCACTGATCATGAAAAATTAGATTCAATTTTTACTTTTTTCGCTTTGGCAAACGGTCTTCCTCTGGACTAGTAACTTTCGTCAAACCGGTGCCTTCCTTTCGGTGGATAGTTCCCTCCTCTTGAAATTGGTTTTTTAGGTTTACTATCGTAGACTTTCTTCTCCCATAACGAACAGCTTCTTGCCGAATAGACCAAAAACCGTCTAGTTTTGGTAAGATTTGAGCTTTATTAAATTCGGAAAGATGCGGCGGTATTTTTTTAAATTTGGATGACACTGACATGCAAAAAATGATGTTGTCAGGAGTCTGTGACATGTCACTTATGGGAAGACAATGCCGTACTATAAAAAT
The DNA here is from genome assembly GCA_963921995.1 of Oxystoma pomonae. NCBI lineage: Eukaryota > Metazoa > Arthropoda > Insecta > Coleoptera > Brentidae > Oxystoma > Oxystoma pomonae. The sequence continues at coordinate 81,624,507 of OY998166.1, read as the reverse complement.
TTTAAAAATTAAACATTCTGCTAACTTCTGCTGTATCAGTTCTATGTGAAGAGAAGTGTACCTATTGAATGTTCCTACTGATCAGATCCGCGCGACTCTAGGTATGTAATACTGACTGGGCGCCAACAGTTTATAAGAATATGCAAAATCAAACACGGTAAATAAAAGAAAGTTCAATCAGAAAACGGTTCATAATCTGAACCTTAATTGTTTAAACTCATTCAATATTAAACTTGGAATTTGTAAAATTCTTTTTTAGTGAAACCATTATTCGCCAAACTATTAGATCTATTCAAAATCAAACGAAAAATTCGTAAAACCGTTGTTTATCAAGCCAATATTTTGTTATTTTTTTTTCTAGATATGTGTCAAAACTCAACCTTTATCATTGAATGACATCGTGTTTAACGTACGTAGATAATCCCGAGTGTATAAATTCCTTAAACCAGTTTCTAACGCTTAATAATCATAAACCTAGACACTTGTTTTAGATTTAAAATAAACTATCTAGTGTTTCGATTTATGCTTAAACTTTGTAATATAATGATAACTTTTCTGTGATTAGTGATGTAAACACCTTATTTTGCTTTCTAGTTAACACTAGTGATTATTTTTTATATAGGGTTGGCCAAGAAAGAAGAACTCGATATAACTTTGGACCAAATCGGCCGATTTTCGAAATTTTGGGCTGTTTTTATAGACAAAAGATGAAACTTTACTGAGACGGCGGAGAGCTTTAAAAAATGGGTAAATTCCACTCCCCTGCGAAAAATTTGTGTGCGACTCTGAACTTGATTTTTGTCAATGAGGCAAAAGTCCCATACTTTCTTCGTATGCCGAGGTATCACTTATCTAAATTGGTTATAAGAGAAAAAAGTTATACAAATTTTAAATCAGGAGTATTTAGAACAAAAATTGTAATGTCCGTAGAAAGGTGCACTGTTTAGGGCTAGCATAACTTGCGACTTGCGAAATTTTAGGCTAATCTGGTTCAAAATTTGACATATGTCAAAAACCCAAGATGGTGGAGAGCTTTAAATAATGGGTAAATTTCACCCCCTGCGCAAAATTTGTGTGCGACCCTGGACTTGATTTTTGTCAATGAGGTAGAAGCCCCATACCTTCTTCGCCTACTGAGGTATCACTTCTCTAAATTGGTTATGAGATAGAAAAGTTATAAAAATTTTAGACCAGGAGTATTTAGAACAAAAATTGTTATGTGTTCACAAAAATTTTTGACTTCCTAAATTTTAGGCTTTTTCAAGAGACATGACTTTTTCCATACGGCTTGAAATTTGACATATTTCACAAATCCAGATAGATGAGTATTAATGAAATCTGTGTTAAGGACCTTAAATTGAAGTTAATTTTAATTCAATTTTAATTTTTCACTAAGGAAGGGAAATAAAACTGAAATTCGAATTTTGTTAGATAACTGGATGGGAGAAAGAAAAAAGTTAACCAGTTTTTAAAACTTGCTGCTATTTTGAATTTTTGACATATATCTCAAATTTTGAACAAGATTAGTGAAGATTCATGTCTCGTTTTACCAAAGAACTTAAAATTCTGAAAATCGGATGACTAGGTCGCAAGTTATGCTAGCCTTAAACAGTGCACAGTGCATAACTTGTTTATCTCATAAGCAATTTAGATAATTAATACCTCGGTAGGCGAAGAAAGCATGGGGCTTTTGTCTCATTGACAAAAATCAAGTCCAGGGTAGCACACGAATTTTTCGTAGGGGGGTGAAATTTCGCCATTTTTTAAAGCTCTCCGCCCGCCATCTCGGATTTTTGGCATATGTCAAATTTTGAGTCGCGTCAGTAAAGTTTCAACTCTTGTCTATAAAAACAGCCAAAAATTTTGAAAATCGGCAGATTGGGTCCAAAGTTATAACGCGTTGAAAAAGTGACATATTTTTGGCCCACCCTATATCATGCGTAGAATAGTGCTTTATGCTAAAAAGTTTGATGACCACCTGAGTTAATATAAAGTGTCCCAAAAGTCTGGAACGCGGGGGAAACCACTCATGGCATTACCCTTATAAATAAACATGTACAAATTCCTTAGCATTACTGCATGGCATTACTGACAATACATGTACAAATTTTGGGTCAGTTGTTACCCTTTCGATCAGGAATAATGGATTTTTTGAGGGAACTACAGGTTTTTTTAAACTTATAGAGGATCATTTTAGGTAAAAAAGCGGTTAAAAAAAAAAACACGTAGACCCTTTTATATAGGGTGTCCCAAAAATAAGATATGATATGCCTCAAACTTACCTTTTTTAAAATAAGAAATCCTGTATATTATGTCATTTTCTGAATTCTCAAAAAAAAAGCTTTTCTAAAATATCACACACTATGGGTCTATCTTTTGTCTTTTCCAAGATACTCAAGTTTAAAATTATTAAACCAACATGAAAATTCTCCGATTAAGCTTTAATCATGATTAACACTAAAAAAGTCTAATCGGGGAATTTTTGCGTTGGTGGATACCAGCATAAGTATCATAGTTATTAATAGTGGGTAGTTAATTTTGATTTTCCTATCTCTTCCATGCAAATTTAAACTTGAATATCTTTTAAAACAAAAATTGATTTTAAGCCGAACCATACCGCAATTGGTAAGATATTTTTACCTGGGTGGACGTCAAAATGCAGTGGAATGAAACGCGTAAGGCCATTTTTTTTTGTTAAAACAGTCCAAATAACCCGTAAAAATTAATAAAATCTATATATCAATTAGAAATTTGAATTTTTGGTTTCTCATTAGTGGTAAGCTAATTTTTAACGATTCAGAAAACAGCATAATATACAGAATTTCCAATCTAAAAAAAAAGTAAGTTTGCGGCGTAACTTCTTTTTGGGACACCCTGTAGAAAAGGGTATACGTTTTTTAAAACCGCTTTTTTATCTAAAATGATCCGCTATAAGTTAAAAAAAACCTGTACTTCTCTCAAAAAATCCATTATTCCTGACCTAATGGGTAACAACTGACCCAAAATTTGTACATGTAATCTAGTAGTAATGCCAAGGAATTTGTACATGTTAATTTATACATATGGGTAATGCCAACTAATGCAGTAAGTATAAATAGTCACTAGTGTTAAGCCGCTGAAATAAGTTAGAATAGTGCTTTATGCTAAAAACTTTTACATGACTAATCACAGCAAAGTTTGTGTCGTATCTTATTTTTGGAAAGCCCTGTATAAAAGAGTATACATTTTTTTAAAGGGATTTTTTACCTAAAATTATAATTTTTTTAAAAACCTATGGTTCTCTTAAAAACTCCATTGTTCCAGAATTTTGGGGCGCACAGTATAAAATTATAAACATTTAGTATTAAGGAAGTTTATGATCGTTTGTGATTTAGAAAGTCATAACAGTTACAGCTCATTTCAAATTCTGCAGACCAATTTCATGATGGCCACCATAGATCGAGATACCAAAATATTTAGAGTGGCTTAGTGAGGGTGAATAAATAACAAAATCAATGAATAGCGAGCTTTCCCTCAAAAAAGGTAATGGTAACCGTAGATCCGAATGTCGCACTTGTGGTGCTCATCAGTACGGTGCTAGGAATTAGGAGATGAAATGGTGATGAAGAAATCTGACACAGGATTCATGTAAAAGACAACCATCTGTCAAATTGCAAAATCGGCAGATGTACCATCAATTTGAAGGAAAATAATTTAGATTCGCGAAAACCAAATGTTTCTAAAGTCTATTTAGACTACATTTATTCTTGCGTTTAGATTGAGTTTTAATTTAGATTAAAAAATAAAAAGAGATATGACAGTAAACAATACTACCCCGATCAACCATCCATAAGGTTCATTTTCCTATAAAATGCACGGTTCCTAATTTGCCGCGGGCTTTGGTAAGAACAAAACTAAATACGCATTTTTATACAATATTTCAGTCATTACTCTAATTAAATTTTTAATGAGTAAAATTACTAGAATGACAAAAAGTATTGCTTTAAAAAATACAAACCGGCAACGTTGGATCAAAGATGCGCGGCGAATAAATTATGACAAGTCTTTTTCGTTCACAGCTGACTAGGCAGTGTTTTTTAACGGGTTTTGGTGGCTTTTTTGTGATTTTTGACTTTTATTTTGACTATTTAAAAAAAAACAACTATATAAAGTCTTTTTGAGAGTCAGCACAATGCGTGGTATCAAAAAAAAACCAGAAATTTCTGCCTAGAATTATTATTTCGGAGGTAAGAGATTGTGTCATTTTAGCTTGGTCTGGTGATTGGCGTAGTTTTGTAGCTTATGTATTTTAAATCTAAAATTATAATCTCTTTGTGCAAGGTGTATTTTAAAACAACTTGTACTGTGCTGCCGAGAACTCAGCTAATATCTATAAAGAATTAATTAAAATTCTCGTCGAAGTACAACACCCACAATTTACTATTTATTTTTAAATGTCATGGGGGTGTGGTGGGATGTGCTTGCCATAAGAGCGTGAGGTCGTGAGTTCGGTTCCCATCAAAGAATGTTTTGTTTTTTTTTAAATATGCTACTTAAACTTTTCCCACTTGTTTTCAAAATATGCTCGCAATTATTTCATAAGTATACAAAAGTTGTTAGAGGGAGGTTAATAATAATAAAATTAAAATATCAAAATTTTCGACTCATTAGTTTTAGGTATTTTCTAATGTAAGGTCGAGAACTTCAAACTGTTTTAAATCAAATTGTTTGAAATCACAACAGCAGTACTTATATTAGAATCCTGGCGAATGAGTTGGTAAACTCAAAAACTGTCGGAGAAGCAAACCACAGGATCGGGGGTTTACGTAGAAGACCAGGAGGTTCGAAAGAGCTATCCGCTCGGAGAGCAAGCCACAGTCTTTCAGGCAGAGGTGTATGCTATAATAATGGCTGCAACCATGGAGGAAATAAAGAACGGTATGGAGGAGCATGTTTATATATGCTCCGACAGCCAATCGGCCCTAAAGGCACTAAGGGCGCTCAAGATCAACAACACCCGGTGGAGGAATGTGCGGATGCACTAGAATCCTTGGGAGAGGGCAAACAAGTGACACATATGTGGGTACCGGGACATATGGGGGTACCGGGGAACGAGAAGGCCGACGAGCTCGCCAGAATCGGGGCAAGCACCCAGTATGTAGGTCCAGAACCACTCCTAGGAACAACCAAGAGGCAATTGCAAAGTCGACTCAATAAATGGGCCAACGATGCCATGGCGACCATTTGGAGAGGAGGAACAGGATGCAGACAGACCAGGGACTTCGTAAAGGACCCGGAAATAGCCAGACAAAAATGGCTTCTGGAGAGATCACGAAGGGACGCTGGTCTGCTGACAGGAATCATAACAGGTCACAACCGACTAAGGAAGCACATGACCCGGATCGCGGTGGAAAATGACTCGACCTGCCGGGCCTGTGGGCGGGCAGAAGAGACATCTCGACATGTTATAGCGAACTGCGAGGCATACCAGAGGACGAGATACCAAGTATTCGGTTCCCCGACCGTGGATGAGGAGGACCTGCACACGCTGAAATGGGATAAAATACTGAACTTTGCAAAAAGAATAGTAAAACCAGAAGAGCAGACTGCCAGACCAGTGGTGCAGGCGGCGGATTAGGTGCAGGGTCGGGGTAAAGCAGAAAGGGCCCAGGGAGGCCTACTTGCCAGGCTTCGTGCCGCACCTTCTCTACTACTACTGGTAAACTCAAGATCCCAAGTCGAGTAGGTAATTAAGCAGATACAAGGAACAACTCCCGAAAGTTGACACCTCGGCGAATATCTTGAATCTTGAACTATTTAAGAAAACGAATTTTAAACTATTGCAGTGGAGCGCTGTTAGTATTCGTCGCAGAAAGGCCTTGTAGTGCTGTCCATGCAAGGCTTCCTTCTTCCGTGAGTAACGAAGTAGGAAGCCTTGGATACCACTATAAATTTAAGTCTAATTAGGTGGCTAGTATTTTAATTTTGGCTACAAACTTATTTTATTTTATAACTTGAAGCGAAATGGGTTGACACATAAAAAGAGACCAAACATTCCCTTTGGAAATTCTCTAATGTTTACAATTTTTTATTTAGTTCCAAATTTTAAAAAATGCCGCCGAATTTGATTAAGCTCAAATCTTAGCAAAACTAGACGGTGGTTGATCTATTCGGCAAGTAGCTGGGCATTATGGGAGAAGCAAGTCTACGATAGTAAACATAAAAAAAAAAACGATTTCAATAGGAGGGAACTATCCACCAAAAGTAAAGCACCGGTTTGACGAAAGTTACTAGCCCAGAGGAAGACCAAGAAGCAGTCAATTTTCTGGAAAATCATCCGTTTGCCAAAGCGAAAGAAGTAAAAATTGAATCAAATTTTCCAGAATCTATAACAACATTAGGCAGAAGGATTAAACGTTCGAGGCTAAGGTGTCGCATTGCGGCAAAAAAAATTAAACTAAGTGAGGAGAAGAAGCAGTCTCAATTAATTTTTGCGTTGAATCATTATTATCTCTGAGGGACGAAGAATTTTGGCAGCAGGTGGTTTTCACAGATGAGAAGATCTTTAAGTCCAACAGCGATAAAATACAAATTCTGGTTTATCGACCGCCAAGAACCCGATATGAAGAACGACATATTGCTGGAAACAAAGACCGGGTGGGAAGATTTTCGGTAAATGTTTGGAGCTGGATATCGGCTAGAGAGGACATGGCGCTCTATTTAGAATTAATGGGTTAATGTTAATATGCTGGAAAATGTAATGCTTCCAGAGGTGAGAGTTCCTTATCCAGATTATTTTTTATTCCAACAAGATAACTGTCTAATTCCTACGGCCAGAATTGTGCAGCGATGGTTCCAGAATAATAATATCGAAGTTTGCATTGGCCTGCAAAAACTCCTGATGCGAATCCAATAGAGAGCGTTTGGGGAATAGTTTTAATATCAATCCCAGGAATTCAAAACGTCTAATGGAACTCATCGTAAGGGCATATAAAGAAGTTATTGCTGAAAATCCAAACTTATTTGAAAATTTTGCTAATTCAATGCACAGAAGACTTCAAAACATCATTGCAGGCAACGGTGCAATGACGCGCTATTAAAAATAACTATTTTTTTTAAATGTTTTTAATTTTGTTATTTTTTTTTTAATTTTATTTATTTCATTAACTTTGAATTGTTTTGGGCTAGTAACTTTTGTCAAACCGATGCCTTCCATTCGAGGGACAGTTCCTTCTTCTTGAAATCGATTTATTATGGTTACTATCGTAGACTTGCTTCTTTCATAATCAGCTAGTCGAATAGGCCAATAACTGTGTAGCTTTTGTTTAGTTAATAAAATATTTTTGCTTTTTAAAAATGTGGTTTTTATTTTTAGTGGCCTTGTATTTTGAAGTAGTAAAAAATAAACAAGCCGTCTCCTTATAAAAAGTTTATATATGCCAAAAATATAACCTAAAATGACAAAGTCAAAAAGTCAGTGTTGCACATAGAAAAATATAAAAAATCGTATTTGCAGCTACCTTCTGCTGTACCAGTTTTATGTGGAGAGAAGTGTAAATGGCAAATTTAAATTCGTACAATTTAACTAGTAGTAGATGGGCGGCCGTACCCCCGACTGATGCACGTGCCCCTTAGGATGCAAGTTTTCTTTCTCTAAGAGGACTTAATTTTGCCTGACACCTCTTTGTCGAGGGCAGGGATCTTTAGACTGCGTAGCAAGTATACACAGTGGACCGCCGGCTTTACACCCCTCCGAAGGGTGGTCCTACTACATGTTATACTCGCATCTATCTAACATCGCTACCGTCCCAGCAGAACTTGGTTGACGGTAGACTTTTCTCCCCAGCAGCCCGCCGTCATATAGGTTGACCCGAAAATCAAGGTCCCGGTTTCGCTGGTCGAGGTCGCCGTCGGAGTCTTCAGATGCATCTCTTTGGAGTGGTCCTGCTACCCGAAGGTGGTACCGCCTCTTCCAAGTCACCCTCTGTCCATTCTTGCTACCAAACTTGTCGGAGTCCAGCTGCGTAACATGGAGTCCCGATCTCGGAGAAGTCCAGGTCGTCCCTTTTTTGGGTCACCGGCTAGACTCCTCTACCCAGTTTGTTGGGGTCCTCGGCCGTCCACCTTTGAGTCCCGCAAAGTTTTCGGTGCAGTGGCAACCGTGCCGCCTACTTCTACCTCGTTTATTGTTATTCTATGCACAATGTCAACTGCGGAGCTGCTGAGAAGTGGGGCCGCCCGTCGTCATCTCGAGTCGCATTCGGTGTTGTGTGAAGCAATGTGTACTTGCCGAGATCCGATCCTGCGATCTCTGTTCTGCAGGCTTTATTTTATTATTATTTTATTATTTTTGAATTCAGTTTTGATCTGGGGTAAAACAAAATTACCAAAATTGTTATCACCTGATTTTCGATGACTGCAGATGTTTTGTCAAACTGGTCCGGAAAACTTGGAGGGTATATACAAATATATGTAATAATTGTTTATACAAACAGTACGGTTCCTGTCGAGCATAGCCCTAGCAGCTAAGGACATTAATTTGGAGAGAAGAAGAGTTTATACCCTTTCTCTGAGTAACTCATTGAGAAAACCACATTTTTTATTTATTACAGATCAAACAAAATACAAGTACCTGGTTCCATCATCGTTATGAAGTCTAGTATGTAATTTCAAAGCCTTTTTACCGGGCAAAGTTTTCTGACAGTGTTCACATGTCAAACTACCGGCTTCCCTCACCGCTTCCGGCCTCTTTCTATTTATAAGTGGTAGATTGTCATCTTCACTATCGCTTATAACTAAAACAAACAAATAATTCGTTTATCAGTTTTTCCCCAAGGTAACCGAGGAGACCTTTCACAAAACAATGGATTGATAAAAAGTGATTGATGATCAAAAAACTAAAATGTTAACTTGGGAGTTTCTGTTTGAAGGTAGTTATGACCGTTTGTAATTATTTCAATTTGGTGTTCCGGTTGGTTTGCACCCAATTAAAAGCTTTTAGGGCCGTATTCATAGTCCTTCAAGGAATAAGGCTTTCTGCATGTTTTCACGCCTATATAGCTTTCGCATCAGGATCAATCCGATTCATACTAAAATTTAGTATGTTTTCACATCATATTCAATATGTATCGAAAATCATGCATCTGTTCTTTCATATATCACTCTTTGTCGGAACAGAGATCATGCTCTATAAAAGAAAAAGAAGACAATATTTTCAATATGTATTGAGTACAATGTGAAAACATACTAATTAGTTTTTCTATTTGACATTTTTCAATTTCTTCCATTAGCAGACAAAAAAAAAACACACAAATTACAGAACAAAAATGGATTTCTGCAGGAAAACAGGAAAATTTTTACGCGCTTTAATTATAACAAGCAAAAAGAGTCTCTGTGCACCGAATTTTTTATCTGTCCTTTACTAAAACTCTCTTTAACAACAAATGCAAAAAAGACGAAAACTCTACCCATCTCTTTCTCTCTCGTTTGTTAATGGACGTTTTAGTTAATGAACTCATAAAAATAGGGGTAAGAGCCGGTGCAATAAGGACGGAATTCAACAACAAATACACTGGCATGTTTTTTACATTCTCATTGGTGCGGACAAAAATACGAATATAGCTCAGACAAGCTGAGAAGAAGAAGAAGAAGACTCTCTGTTTTTTTTTTGGACTATGCCGCACAGTTGTGAAAGAATTTCGGTAAGAATTATTTGCGCACGCCCGAATCATTACGAGGTGTTGACATACGAGGGAAAATTCAAAGATACTAAATATTTTGGTGTTACCAGGTTTATTTCTAAAATAATTATAAACAGTTGCACACTATGGGTATCTCATTCTCTGACTTTTAGGTCATTTTTGGGTTTTTACTGACTTTTCCCTGACAGAATACAAATTCTCTGACTTTTCCAGGTTTTTTCGTGACGACTTTGAACCCTGCCAGAGTTCAAAGTGATTTTCAATTTTGAAATTCCCTGACTTTTCCAGGTTTTCCCTGACCATTTTTATCCATGTTACACTTTTTCAAATTTAGTTTCATATAGTAACTGTACATTATTTTTTTTCCTTATTAGTTAAGTTATTATTTGAAAAAACTGTTACAACTGCCTTCACCAAACTATAAAATACAAGCAAATTTACTTTTTTCCCAATGCATTCGTCAAACCTTTAACATTGTTGTAATACCTTAATAATTCTATTAAAATGCAGATTTATGCAAGTAATGTCTCCACCAAACTATAACACTCAAGCAAATTTACTTTTTACTAATGCATTCGCCAAACCTTGCTAATTAATACAAGACAATGTGGTTAAGTAGCCAACACCTTCACCAAACATAAAATATAGACAAGTTTTTTTTTCTGACCAAAACGTAAACCTTACTTAACACAAAATAATTGGGTTTAATAACAGTCACTACAGTATTTAAGCACCACAATATCTCGGCATCTACAACATCTTGTTTTAGAATAAAATCTGTCATACATTTTTTGATGAACTAGCTTCATTATTTTTGTTTGTCACCACGCTTTCTTCATGGTTTTGCCTCTCATTTGTTGCCATATTTTTAACAAGCCCTCTTAGTATTTGCGTTTTTTGAAAAAGTTCAATTTTATTGTTGTGTTTGGATCCTTCAAAGTGGGATTTTACTGCCCGGCTGTCCATGTTGGACAGTTCCAAAGGCTTATTTTTATTACACAGGACACACAAAAACTTGTTTTTTTTTTCTGCTGGCTTAAGCCAATTTACCCAATCAGGTAGAGCTTTCGAATCAGGATCAATCCAATCCATACTAAAATTAGTTTTTTTTCATCAAAAACATGTTTTTAGTAACTGTGTGCAGATAACTAAAGCATGGCTTTTTTGGTTACTGATGCAAAAAACTCTTTTTTTTCCCAATAAAGAGAAATAGCGGAAAATAGTAATATTGAAAAATCTAATTATTTTTGCCTATAAATTAAGCCATTTCTGTCAGTTTTCACATAGTATTTACGAAACAATCATTTAAAAATATCGCCAAAATATTAAACTGTCCTTGATTTATAGTGTAAAGATGGTGTGTTGCGAGAAGTGCTCTTCGTTCGAGATTTTTAAAAGTCTTTTCCTGTTTTTCTTGGATTTTTTGATGAATGTATAAAAAAAATAGTGTTAACAACTCGCGGCTAAACTGTGCTTTTTTTTAATCGCGTTTTTAAATACCTCGCTGCGCTCGTTATTTAAACCAATAAGCTTGTAAAAAAAAGCACTATTTTAGCCACTTGTTGTGAAAACTACTATTTCTATTTGACATTTTTTAAGTTCTTCCATTAGCAGAAAAAATCACCACACAAATTACAGAACAAAAAATAGATTTCTGCAGGAAAACAGGAAAGATTTTATGCGCTTTAATTATAACAAGCAATGAGTCTCTAACCCCCATTTGCACCGAATATTTTTTATCTCTCCTTTCCTAAAACTCTCTTTAACATCAAGTGAGGAAAGGATAAAAACTCTACCTATCTCTTTCTCTTTGTTAGTGGACATTTTAGTTAACGGACACATAAAAATAGGTCGGTGAAAATGGAGGTAAGAGCCGGAGCAATAAGGGTTTTGAAAGAATTTCGTTAAGAATTATCTGCGCACGCCCGATTCGTCTCGAGGTGTTATCATACGAGGGAGAATTCAAACATACTAAATATTTTGGGTTGTACCAGGTTTATTTCTAAAATAATTATACAGTTGCACACTATGGGATGGGGGCATACAAATTCCCTGACTTTTCCAGGTTTTCCCTGACCACTTTGAACCCTGTTACTGTCTAATGCAAGCCTATATGAATAATAAGTGTACTTTTCTAAACCTTTTTAAAAGCTATCTATTTATGTATTCTTACCTCTAGATATATCTGATTTTACAACAATCGGTTCTTTTTTTTGTGTTTTATTTGGTATATTGGTCAGCTCCCTGAGTGCTGTATCTGACTTTTCACATTGTGTTTTAAACTCAAAGGCAGTATTGAGTTTTGATTCACAAATTGAGCACAAGAGGTATGGCAGGCCATCACCAGGTGACACCTAAAAGAAAAATAACACTAGTCAACACAAAAAAAAGGTCGGCAATAATAAAAATAGCTCAGTCTTATATATTTTCCGCTTAAACTACTTCCCGAGCTCTGGTTTACATGATACGGGCAGTATAAAATACCTGTCTACAAACTATAAATCTTTTGCGCTGGCGCACGCTGTTAACGGTCACGGATTAGACTGAGAGAGTGATTTTTTTGTGTTTATTCTTCATGAACCTTGTGGTACACAGAATAAACACAAACTGAGTTGAGTAACTTGGATTTGCCAAAACAAAAGGCGGAGTTGTTAGCATCTCGACTACAATAGTGGACCATGCTTGACGATAGAGTTAAGGTTTCTTTTTATAGAAGTCGTCATACATCGCTTATATCCTTTTTTTAAATGAAAAATGACTTAGTAGCCTGCCAAGATATTGTTGTATTTCTTTATTGTCAAATAAAAATTAATTCACACCATATAAGTTTATAACCAACACTTAAAAACACACAAAAATCTTACTCATTTTACATTTATTTACATATGAAAAGGATCACTAATAAAAAAAATGTACACATGTATAAAACACAATTACATATTAGTTACAAAGATAGCTTAAAGAAACATTATACAAACATAATTATTTAAAAGGTACATAATTAATTAATTTTTACATCAAACATAATATGATTAATGTTTTATTTTTAGCTATTCATTTATCAAGAATTTCGATAGTGTATTTTTAAAAACATCAACAGATCCACTATTTTTTATTTCTTGAGGCAGACTAGTGTATTGTTTAAATCCTTTATTAAAAAGAGAGTTTATGCTTCTTGAATTAGATACTCTAGGTATAAATAAATTATTCCTGTTTCTAGTAGCATATTCATGATTGTTATTATAAATTATTAGCTCTTCAAAATATTTTGGAGCCAAATTATGTAACATTTTATAGATAAAAATCATGGAATTGTAGAACAGTTTTTTTTTGATACTGGTATCCACTTTAAGCAATTAAGCATGAGTAAAATTGGCGTATATTGATTACACTTTAAAATAACTCTCATCGCACGATTTTGCAGAACTTGCAATTTGCTGATTTGGTTCTGATTAAAAAGATACAGTATTGTTGCACAAAAATTATAATGTGTTTCAATTATTGAGTTGTAGCTTAATAATTTTGTGTCGGCAGTTAAATGTTTTGATATTCTACAAAAAAAGTACAATTTTTTCGAAATCTTTGGGTGTATGTATTCAAAACGATTTTTACTAATTTTATTAATTCTATGTTTTTGCTATTTAGTTATTTTTAAGTCAAGGTTATTATATTTATATTTTGTAGTGATAATCATTGCATTTGGTTTATTAACATTAAGTTTTAATTTATTAAAGGAAAGATACATGTCTAATTTTTTTAAAATATTTTTCATTTTGTTAACTGCAACTTCTATTCTTTCATCAGTGACTACCACAAATGTGTCATCTGCAAACAAATTAATAAATTTACAATCCAAGAATAATTCAAGATCGTTTAAGTATAGTATAAACAATAGTGCACCCAAAACACTACCGTGTGGTACACCGACGTCAATATTTTCCTTATTAGAATAAGTTTCTCCTGTTTTGTTTTTTGTTTCCTGTTCTGTAATTGATTTAATTTTTTTAATAATATTTTTCTATCTATTGTTTCAAAAGCTCGTTTAAAATCAAGAAAGACAGCCACCACATATTTATTTTGATTAATGCTTGTTTTGAATTTATTTCTAGCAAGTTGTAATGCTGACTTATCAAATTAAATACTCTTAAGTTTTTTGAGTTATGAGCTACACTGCCAACTACCTGGTAAAGATAGCAGTACATATATTAAAAATACAATTTAAGAAGAACTATGGTAATTATGTAGTATCTAAATATTTTTCTTTTAAAAAAATCAATGAATAGCGAGCTTTCCCTCAAAAAAAGTAATGGTAACCGTAGATCCGGATTTCGCACTTGTGGTGCTCATCAGTATGGTGCTAGGAATTAGGAGATGAAATGATGATGAAAAAATCTGACACAGGATTCATGTAAAAAACAACCATCTGTCAAATCGCAGAATCGGCAGATGTACCTTCAATTTAAAGGAAAATTAAGCGTCTCTCCGGAGACAGATATAATTATCTTTACAGATATCCTAAGCTCTGGAGTTGATAAATTAAAAAAGGGATTTAGTGAGGGTGAATAAATAAAAAAATCAATGAATAGCGAGCTTTCCCTCAAAAAAGGTAATGATAACCGTAGATCCGGATTTCGCACTTGTGGTGCTCATCAGTACGGTGCTAGGAATCGGGAGATGAAATGATGATGAAAAAATCTGACACAGGATTCATGTAAAAGACAACCATCTGTCAAATTGCAGAATCGGTAGATGTACCTTCAATTTGAAGGAAAATTAAGCGTCTCTCTGAAGACAGATATAATTATCTTTCCAGATATCCTAAGCTCTGGAGTTGATAAATTAAAAAAGAGATTTAGTGAGGATGAATAAATAAAAAAATCAATGAATTGTGGTGCTCATCAGTATGGTGCTAGGAATTCGGAGATGAAATGATGATGAAAAAATCTGACACAGGATTCATGTAAAAAACAACCATCTGTCAAATTGCAGAATCGGCAGGTGTACCTTCAATTTGAGGGAAAGCTCGCTATTCATTGATTTTTTTATTTATTCACCCTAGAGTAAAAATAATAACAAGGTTGACAGAAAACTGGACAAAGAAATTAAATAAAAATAAAAGATTAAAAAATATTAATAAAAATAAAAAACAAAAAATTGGTATAATGGAACTAGATTAAAATTTTCCTTTTGTGATTATCTATACAGATGGATGGAGCACTAAAGTCAAGTAAAGTTGATTATAATATAATTTTCAGTTTGTTGGTGATGATTTCTTCAAATTTTTTAAGATTGGTTGTATCCATGACAAAGTCTGAAACATACAAATTAAAAATTGAACAGATTTTATATATTGGTGAGTTCTTATATAAATTAGTTAGCGGGAATGCTAAATAGAATATGTTTGAATTACGAGAATTGACTCGATTTATCGCAAATGGTAACTGGCTAAGAATATCATGACCATCTATATCACCCTTTAACAATTTAAACATGGTGCAAAGAATTATTTTAAATCTTCTCTTTTCTGATGACAGCCTTCCAAAGACACCAAGCAAATACTCATTATCGCAACCTCTTTGCGGATAAAAGCCATGCTTTCTAAAAAGGCTTTTTAAAAATTTCTTTGTACTCTTTCAATAATCGTAATCCATATATCATACTGTGGGGACCAGATTACAGTTCCATACTCCGAAATAGGCAAAACCAAATTATCAAAAAGATGCAAACTTATGCCTATGTTAATACAGTTTTTCTTGCAATAAAACCTGCTATTTTTGTTAGAATGTGATCAGCAAAGGTAAGATTTACATCAAATATCACATCTAAATCTTTTTGTTTGTGAACCCTTTGAAGATTAGAATTATTATAAATATAATCATAGTAAAAGTTATAAGTTATTAAGCATAAAAGACATACACATATATTTACTTACATTTAGATTAAAACTATTACCAGCACACCAACTAGCTATATTGCAAAAGTCTTTCTGCAAGGTCTCGCAGTCATCAATTGAGTTTACTATATGAAAACATTTAAAATCATCTGCAAATAATAGGTCTGTGGCATTTTCTAGGTTTTCCATGATATTATTTATAGCACTTTAAAAAAAGAGGACCGAGATTAGAACCCTGAGGCACTCCTGAAGTACTCTTGCAGGGGTCCCATAAAATAAAGAAAAGTAAGATGCAGGAATCGTTATTTATAGAACTAAACTATGGCAAAATCTTACTTTGCAGAAATCGAACTTTGGAGAAATATACATCTAATAAATCGTAAAACAGAGAAACCGTAAGACATAGAAATTGGTAAGGCGAAAATCTGTTTTGTGCCTGACAGGTATTTGCATGTGAGTTTAGAATAAGAAACGGCGTAGAACAGATATTTTTTATTTTTACTTTTTTTATGCTAAGAGGAATGGTGGCTTGGGTTGGGTTTTTTAGGTTGATCTGGGTGGGTTTGGGTTGTTTTAAGTTTAGTTGGGACAAGTCCGGTTGGTTTAGTAAAAAGAATAAAAATCACTTGATGTATGCCCTTACTTATTCTAAGAGCGCATACAAACAGCTGTCAGGCAGGGAACAGATTTTCTCTTTACCAATTTTTACGTTTTACGGTTTCTCTGTATTATGATTTCTTTGATGTATATTTCTCCAAAGTTCGATTTCTACAAAGTACAGTTTCTCTAATATGTTTTCTACAAACTATAGAGACTCCTCTTGTACACCGATGATTTGCATCCTTTGATTTCAATGTATTATGATCTATGACGTAAATAAGATTGTATGAAATATATTAAATATGATAGAGTTAAACAAAAATTTAAGAGGCAATAATAAATATTCACTGCAACCCTTAAGGACATATGCCGGTATTTCATCCGGGCCAATGGCTTTATTACCCTTTATCTTTTTGAGTGCCTTTAAAATTTTATCCTTGCCAATTGGGTTATCACAAAAGTGTGACTTTACAGTAAATTTATCGCAGGTGACATCAACATCATTGATGAAGACAGATTTAAAAAATTCAGCAAAACCATCCGCAACATTTTGTGGGCTAGAATATGTATTATGGGCATTACATAATCTTAATGTACAAGTTAATGGTGAAAAATATCCATAGTTAGTGTTAAAATAGGAAATTCAATATCATCTCTTATAGTAATTAACTCAGGGGTCCCGCAAGGGTTTATTAACGATATTTCAGACTCTCTGAAAAATTCGTTAGCGCTAACATACACAGACGATGGAAAAATGAATAGAAACAAATCAAGACTGTATGGCTTTTCAGGAGGATCTTAATAGTTTCAGGCACTTAATAAACTAAATTTGAATATTAAAAAATGCCAAATAATAACTTTTGCCAGGATAAAAAATCCTATTTACTTCAACTATACTTTGAATGGCTTGATGAAGAACTTACATTTAAACAATATATCAATTTAACTACCAATAGGGCACTGAAACTCTTGGGCTTTGTTTTTGCTTTTTTGCTTTGTTTATTGCTCAGTTGTAAGGTGTAGTATGGGCTGCATACTATCAGGCTCATGAGTCAGAAATTGAGAGAGTGCAAAGGTTTCTGTGTCTGATTGCCTTTAGAGAACATTATGATATTTTGGAGGAGGGGGGGCGGTTGCGTGCACGTGGTATAAATAAAGCAAAAAAAGGGTATTTCGTGCAAAATTTTCTTTTATTTTCTTTCTATCACACCGGTTTCGGCTCAATTACGAGCCATCATCAGTTAATTAAAGTTGTCAAGCCGAAGGTTTGCATTTGGTTAATTAAAACGGTACAGGTGGTGTAAGAAGGCAACGGACTATTTTCTTTGTAGACAAACATTACATATTACGAGAAAAAACACCGGATCAGTTCATTCTTGATTAATTTTTCGATTTTTTGAGATCGGCGTGGATTTTTGGAGATTATCATGACAAGGCCTTGTGCCAAATGGTCAGGGCACCTAATAACTTGCCAGATAATATAGATTTGTTCTCTATTGGCTATCAAGCTCTAAAACGCAATCTAAAAAAGCTTTAAATATTGAACCATGTTTTTCTAGTGATTGTACCAATTTTATTTTCGTAAAACATGATTTTAAAAATGTTTTAAATTTTTGATCTTATATTTTAATCTATCATTAAAAACTAAAGCAAACATTGCTAGTCAATAAGCTAGGGTACCTTTTACTAGTCAGAAAAATTATTATTAAGTTATTATACTATAGCTACAATTTATATTTATAAACTACTATAGTTTACAATGTTATTTCATATTAGAGTTTATCTTACTACTAAATTAAATTAACCTAGATTCTATGCATTTTTTTGTAAATTGACTTCGTTAATAAACTATTCTATTCTATGAAAAGGTATGCGGAACATTGGGGTATAGGACAGTAGTATAATAGCCCATTCAAGATATTACATTTAACAATCACATACTATGATGCAAGACCAAGAAATGACCTCGGAAATGACTTTCATGTTAAATTTTAATTTTTAAACTGTATGTTTATTTTCAAATGTCATTTTATTATGTAAATTGTAGGCGAAATTTTAAAGTCTTGTAAGTGTTAATTTTTAACTTTTAAACAAATTATTATTGTGTAAAATAAATTTTTTAAATATGTTTGTATTGGCTGATAATATCTTAATGTTGTATACTAAGTTACTGTTTCTTGCTGTTTTCTAAAACTGCAATTAATGCATTGTTAGATATTTTTTATGTAATACTACCGATAAAGAAAATTAAACTAAACTAAAACTTGTGTCTGGTCTAATATAGTGAAATGGAAAAGATGGAAAACAGAAAAAAATTTAAAACATAACCTCAAAAACGGAGGTACATGATCAAACTTTGTCACAAGCATTAATAGCTCCTAAGCAACCACTGTGATGTCTTATATTCTTGCACCCAGTCTAATATAGAGAAATAAATAAAAAATTGAAAAGTATTAAAAAATTCAAAACTTAACCTTAAAAATGAAGTTTGTAATTTATCACAGGCTCTTAGCACCTACTGTGCCAGTGCCAAAGTTCATTCCCTTGTGCTCGGTCTAACATATTAAAATAAAACAAATTTAAAACATTTTGCTTAAATAAATATAGACCTAATATTTGTGCATTGCCAAATGTATTCTAAATCAATTTTTAAATGTCATGTTTCTTCTCCTTTTTTGCAGCTTCAAAGTGTGCTTTTCTTTAAGGCTGTGACTAAAGTTTTGTACCATTTGACAGTTTGCCCTTTATATGGATGGGTTGCATTTGCAGGGAGGCCACTGGGAAAAAACTCATTTTTTTATGATTTTATGACAATTTCGAAAAAATAAATTACCGCATGCTGTGCGGAAAAAGCCTATTCTAATTTTCCTCACGCTCATAGGAAAAATGTTGTACCTAACGCGTGCGGAAAGCGTCTTTTCCAAATGCTTGCGCAAACTCCGCTAGCGCGTCGTTCAGGCAAACGCCGGTGCGTGCGGAAAAGTATCATTTTCCACACTTGTTAGGTAAATAACTATTACCAACCATCCAGAAAGTAGATATTAAATATAATAAATATACTTAAAAAATTGAATTCCAAGTAGGAAATAATAAATCCACCTTTTTTTTTTCATTTGTTCATTTATCATTAAAATTAAAGTGTTCAGTAATACAAATATATAAAAACAAATCTATTATGAAAATTTAAACAGTAAGAGGGTTTTTCTAATTTCATGTTTTTCAGAAGCTTCAGCATCCATTAATTCTGAATATTTTCTTACAAAGTTTGAAGTAAGCAAAAAAACTTTCATTTCTTCAAGTAGCCAAAAATACTGCAGTTTCCAAGATGCATTAAATTTTGTTTATTAAACAAAACAAAACCTTTTGTAAGGATATAATACAGGTTATTTTCTCACAACACAAGTATGCACACAACTAATTGGTGCAGTAAAAAAGGCAACCAAAATCGAGCATATCTATTGGTTAATATTAAAAAGCGCGGCAAAACTCTTTTTGTGTCCTTTAAATCATGAGTTGCCTATATATTCCTGTGACATTCATAAACTTAACGAGCCCACCTCATAAAATCCAAAGATTTTTGACTCTTTTAGCGATTTTTTTTAAAAATGTTATGGGCTCGCTAGCTTTATATATATATAAACTTAGTAAGCCCATAACATTCTTATAAAAACTCTCTAAACAAGTAAAACGTTTTTAGTTTTTTTTCTATTTCCATCGGCCTACTAGGTTTCTATAAAGCTAGCGAGCCTACCAGTTTTTTTAATTTTCTCAAAAACTCAAAGAGCACAAAAGGGGACGAAATTAGCACATAAAAAGCACATAATTCTGGAATTATTAAAATTTTGAGGTATTCCTGCGCTAATTTACCAGGTTTGATTGAAAATTTGTTTACCCTAAACTTAAAATATTCAGGTTTTTGTGCAAATTTTATGAATTTTATGACAATATTGAAATTTTATGAATTCATAAGATTTTTTATGACAAGTGGCCACCCTGCGTTTGTTAGAACATTTTAGTATTGGGTCACATCAGATTTTAGTTAACATGAGTCTGTGGAAAAAAAAGTCTTTGTGAAAAACATAGGGACTGACATGAGACTTTAGCCGTGGTCTTTCTTTAATGTTTACCATGGGGTTAACAACTTGTAAATTTTTATAAATATTTATTTGTAGTTTGGGTTACATCAGATTTTATTTAACATGATTCAGTGAAAAAAAGCCTGTGTGAAAAACATAGGGCGTTTCTTTAATGTTTACCATGGGGTTAACAACTTGTAAATTTTTATAAATATTTATTTTTAGTATGGGTTACATCAGATTTTAGTTAACATGATTCAGTGAAAAAAAAGCCTGTGTGAAAAACATAGGAACTGACATGAGACTTTAGCAATGGCCTTTCTTTAATGTTTACCATGGAATTAACAACTTGTAAATTTTCAAAAATATTTATTTGCAGTACACAAAAAGTAGAAGTTTCTTTAAGGTTGTGACTAAAGTTATGACCTTTGCACCATTCGACAGTTGGCCCTTTATATGGATGGGTTGCGTTTGTTAGTACTTTTTAGTGTTGGGTTATATCAGATTTTAGTTAATATGCTTCAGTATTGTTTGGCTTTCTTATGCAAATGTAAAAAAATCGGGATTTTTAAAAAAGCCTGTATGAAAAAGATAGGGACTGACATGAGACTTTAGCCATGATCTTTCTTTAATGTTTACCATGGGGTTAACAACTTGTAAATTCATTCAATTCATCAACAGTGTTAAGAGTTTGGAAAAGGTGGTCTAATGATGAGACTTATAGACGTCATGTGTGGGTTCTGGACGCCCTAGATTATTACAAGGTCGTGACTTATGGCATCTCAACTTCTTGCTCTCAGAAATCGGCGGGACAGTATACGCCAAGCAAGAGATGTTCTAGTTGCAGCTACAGGACGAGTGTTTTCAAGGATGACAGTTAATCAAAGATTCCTTGGTATGGGGCTGAGGGCTTACCATCCGCTTTTGGTACTACCTTTGACCCCACATTGTATTGTATTGTATGAATGATTTCTACTGTTCTGTGGCTGATAGGTTAACTTCTAATTTCATGCCAGCAACAGATGCCATTTTATATTTAAGAAATATTAAAGTTAATGATACCCTTAAACTAACTCACACTACATTATATGAACTAAAATAGACTCTAAGCTCCATAAAAAATAAACTTAGTTCAGGAATTGATGGCATTTCAATAGAGATTTTGCAAAATCTTCCGGACATTGCACTTTCCGTTCTAGTTGATCTTATTAATTATACATTTGATACTGGCTTCTTTCCAAACTGTTTCAAATCAGCATTAGTCATTCCTATTTAAAAGGGTGGAGATGACAATGACCCTTCAAATTTCTGCCCTATTTCTCTTTTATCATCACTCTCTAAAGTAATAGAAAAAGTAGCAAAAACTAGAATAAGTCTACATCTAGAAAAATGTAATTTGCTTTCAAAGGTTCAATTTGAATTTCAAAAAAATAAAAGCACAAGTGATGCCATTTATGCATTTTTAGAAAGTGTCTACATGGGCATAAATGATGGAGAGTATGTTGCGGCAGTGTTCTGTCATTTCTCCAAGGCATTTGATTGTGTGGATCATGGAATACTGCTGCGAAAATTGAAGTGCTATGGATTTCTTGGTAGGGAGTTTAAGTGGTCAGAGTCTTATCTCTCCTATTGAACTCAAGCTGTAACTTTATATAAATGACTTACCTTCATTAGATATAAAAGGGTACTTTACAGTTTTTTGGATGATACAACCATATGCCGGAAAGGTCCCAAGGGTGGAGATTACCACTTACCTGTCTATTTATACTAGAAACAGGAAGTTTGGTTCATAAAAAATATCTAAAAAATCAGGAAGTTCTACATCCAGCTAGTCGCTATGTTACATGTTGATTTGATAGTCTGCCATTGCCATTACAAAGTTAGCTTTAACAAAAAACTCCTTAATTTATGAGAGTGTAAAACTCTACAACCATTTCCCTTTGATAATCAGAAGAATTGATGGGATGAAGCAATTTAGAGGTGCTGTTAGATCCTGTTTTGAGGACAAAGCTTTTTACAGTTTTGATGAGTATTATCTGGAGACATTTTAGTGTTGTTTTGTAAAACACTATAATATATACTTGTATTTGTTATTTGTTATTTTGTCTCAGCCATGTCCCCTTGTCATTTTTTCATTTTATGATTTAAAATTTTATAACTCTTTTTAATATACCATCAATGAATCTTAATATTACTTACAACCTTACTACATTGTATAAATATCGAAATAAATATGTAGAAAATATAGATTGTTAAAATGCCTTTTTTAAAAAAAAAATCTGACTATATATGATATTAGACTTTGACCAAAAGACCATAATAATATAGAATGTAGGTACATCCCTTTAATTTAAACTTATAATAAGTACTTATAATAATAAGCATAAAAAATTATTTTATTGACTTTTATATGTACTTCTATTGAGGTTTATTACTTTAGGATTTAGGTAAGTTAATTACTAATTTTTTGCTTTGTCAATAAGACAATGTCTTCAGATAATAAAGCACAGTTTGATTTGATTTATTGAACAAGTATGGGATATGATAGGTCGCAATCTTAGTTGATTACCACATCCCCCTGGAAACTAAGAGCATCCTAATGTATTGATATACAGGGTGGGCCATTTAAAAGGGTTCACCTGGATTTTTTCAAAGACTGTAAAGAATTGGAGAAAATGCTGAAACACGTTGATTTTGTTTGTAAGGGGGAGACTTCTTGAATTTTTTGTAGCATGCATCCCCTTTGAGGGGTAAACTTTACCCCTATATTTTGAATAGGGAAAGTGGGTCGAGTGATACCTTGTTTTGAAGGTCTCCTGAATGTCTTGACAAAATTTTGAAAATCTTTTCAGGAGACCTTCAAAACAAGGTATCACTCGACCCATTTTCCCTATTCAAAATAGAGGGGTAAAGTTTACCCCTCAAAGGGGATGCACTCTACAAAAATTTCAAGATAGCCAAAAAGTCTCCCCCTTACCAACAAAATTGACATGTTTCAGCATTTTCTCCAATTCTTTACAGTTTTTGAAAAAATACAAGTGAACCCCTTTAAATGGCTAACCCTGTATAAATAAATTACTTTAAAAATATCAGTCCTTTCTGATGTTGCATTACAGCAGGTACACAAAAAGTAGGTCCCTAGTCCCTAGAACCCCAAATCCACCAGCGCCGGCTGGTTTTTTTTTTGTGTTTTTATTAGTTTTTTTCACTAAAACAACCCAATCCAACATAGCCAACCCAACCTATTCTAACACAAAGCAAAACAATAAAGGGTCAAACCATATCAAATCAACCAAAAAAAAGACACTTTTCGTTTTGACCATCTCCGATTTTGATGATTTTTGGTACACTTATTCGTCTTAGCAAAAAACTCAAAAATCCAAAAAATCAAATTTTTTGGATAAGCGGTTTTTGTTTTATTGATTTTTGAAAATCAAGAAATTGACCAATATGTCCTTGACAGACACTTACAAAAATAGTAATATCTCAAAAACTATTGATCCTATAGAAGCGAGTGATAGCTCATTTTGAAGGGTTTTTAAAGACCTTTTTAAAGATGTGTGACACAATATAGTTTGTTTAATTTTTTTTTTCTTAATTAAAAAAATTTTTTTTTTTTGAAAAATCTCAAAAACACATTTTTTAATTTTTTTCAAAAAAATATTTCCTTTTGTTAACATTTTTGGAAAATTTTAGGATGGAGAAATAATGGAGTCATACTTTAAAAAAATAATAAGATATTTAATACCTGTAAAAAATAATAAGATATTTAATACCTGTATTAAATATCTTATTATTTTTTTAAAGTATGACTCCATTATTTCTCCATCCTAAAATTTTCCAAAAATGTTAAAAAAAAATTGAAAAAAAAAGAAAGATTTTTTTGAAAAAAATTAAAAAATGTGTTTGAGATTTTTAAAAAAAAAAATTTTTTTTTTAATTAAGAAAAAAAATTAAACAAACTATATTGTGTCACACATCTTTAAAAAGGTCTTTAAAAACCCTTCAAAATAGGATCAATAGTTTTTGAGATATTACTATTTTTGTAAGTGTCTGTCAAGGACATATTGGTCAATTTCTTGATTTTCAAAAATCAATAAAACAAAAACGCTTAGCCAAAAAATTTTATTTTTTGGATTTTTGAGTTTTTTGATAAGACAAATAAGTGTACCAAAAATCATCAAAATTGGAGATGGTCAAAACTATTGCCTGGTTGACTTGATATGGTTTGACCCTAAAAAAAACACATTAAAACCCACCTCCCACACCCTTTTTTCTTTAAAAAAAAAAAACGGGATCGGCAGATTTGGGGTCTTAGGGACCCCCATTAAGAATTTTTCATAAAAAATCAAAAATGACAGAAAACCGTATACTGCACAATTACCAAAGATTGAAAATATTCTTGGTAATTATGCAGTATACGGTTGGTAATTATGCAGTATACGGTTGGTAATTATGCAGTATACGGTTTTCTGCCATTTTTGATTTTTTTTGAAAAATTCTTTATGGGGGCGCCTTCCAGGGTCCCTAGGACCCCAAATCCGTCTGCGCCAGTTGGTTTTTTTTTATTTTTTTTTGTTTTTTTTTTAATTTTTTTACACTAAAACAACCCAAACCAACACAGTCCAACCCAACCTAATTCAAACCAACCCAAAACAATCAAAAAAACACATTATAACCCCCCCCTGGGCACCCTTTTTTCTGGTAAAAAAAAAAATTAAAAAAAAAACAAAAATGGCAGAAAACCGTATACTGCATAATTACCATACGGTTTTCTGCCATTTTTGATTTTTTATGAAATTTTTTTTATGGGGGCACCTACTAGGGGGTAATTATGCAGTATACGGTTTTCTGCCATTTTTGATTTTTTTTGAAAAATTCTTTATGGGGGCACCTTCTAGGGTCCCTAGGACCCCAAATCCGCCTGCGCCCGATTTTTTTTTTTTTTTTTTTTAACGAGAAAAAAGGGTGCCCAGGGGGGGTTGTAAAGTGTTTTTTTAATTGTTTTGGGTTGGTTTGAATTAGGTTGGGTTGGACTGTGTTGGTTTGGTTTGTTTTAGTGAAAAAAAATTAAAAAAAACCAAAAAAAATAAAAAAAAAAACCAACCGGCGCAGACGGATTTGGGGTCCTAGGTACCATAGAAGGTGCCCCCATAAAGAATTTTTCAAAAAAAATCAAAAATGGCAGAAAACCGTATACTGCATAATTACCTACTAGGGTCCCTAGGACCCCAAATCCGCCTGCGTCCAATTTTTTTTAAGAGAAAAAAGGGTGCTAGGGGGGGGTTGTAATGTGTTTTTTTTTATTGTTTTGGGTTGGTGTTGTATTGAGTTGTTTTAGTGAAAAAAAATTTAAAAAAAAAAACAAGGGGCGCAGGCGGATTTGGGGTTCTAGGCACCCTGGTAGGTGCCCCCCATAAAGAATTTTTCATAAAAAATCAAAAATGGCAGAAAACCGTATACTGCATAATCACAAAGCTCTCTAAAAAAATGGAAAGCAAAATCCTACCTCAATTTGAGCACAGGCCATTAGCATATCCGACAACAAAACGCTTTCTTCTTCACCCCCAGGTTCCTTTTCGAAGACATTGGTCATATCGGCACTTTCACACATGCAAGAGCGACATATCTTGTCGATCATTAGTTGAACGTCCGGTGGAATCATTTTGAGTTTTTCAAAAAAAGTTCCGAAATTTTTGCAAAAACGAATACCTAAACATCAACTTGTCATTTCTTACAAATGATTTTTTCATAGGTGTCGCCGTTACTGGAACATGTTCAGAGCGGAGTGGTCCAAGCTTTTGGGATCGTTCACAAATGACGGTGCGCCTCAATTAAGACAAGTTTGTACCAATCTTACCACAGGCTAATTTTAAAATGCTGGCAAGCAAGCAGAAACTTGACACTTGCACGAAATACACGAATTGTTTTTTGAATTTTATGAATTTTATGTTAGGGACTTATTGGGCGTACATTTTGGCGTTCCCTTATTAAGGAAAATTGACATTGGACATCTGAGCATGCGCGTGACCTACGTTTTTATTAAGGGAACCGTAATAAAATACGGTGTTCCCTTAATTCGGTACAGTTACCGTACGTCCCTTATCCTTAAATAAATCTCCATTAAAAAAAAATTAAAGAAACTTTAAAATATGTGTATGTGTATTTATAACCCTATGTAGTATGAATGATGTATGAATGACTAACAAAACCGCTAAAATAAAGTAAAAGTAAAAGAAAAAACAAGAAGAAGAACAAAAGCGAGGACGGCTAGAAACTCAGAAAAGGCAAAAATTATAACCATGATTTTTGCGACGCTGCCGATGCAACCCTACCTTGAAATATTCCTTCCCGAAGGAAGGGACTATAAATAAGAAATGAAAGGACGCCTTGAAGGGCACCTTCGTCAAGGAGACCTTGAGGCTTCCTTCGACATCGGACTATAAGTTTGGTCCTAAGAGTAGGCATTCTTTTTTTTCTGTCAGTTACGTAATCTCAGGAATTGTCGAAGTGACGTTCAAAACGGGTCATGTGATATACATACTTCTTGGAGTCAAATAAACATCAGAATAGACTGATCTTTGAATGGAAGGCAGATTTTGTAAAATCTAACCCCACTTGCCCTGAATATTTTTTATGTATCCTTTAACTAAAACTGTCTTTAGCAACAAGTGCGAAAAACCAAAACTATATCCAACTCTTTCTTTTTCGTTTGTTAATAGACACATAAAAATAAGTCGTTGCAAAAATTTCTTTGTAAGGCGACCGATTCAAATATTTGAATATTTTGAATTGGTGGCCTTGGTGAAATTTTAGCCAATAAAAAAGTGCTCCGAGCCGTGTCTTAATTTGTACAAAATGTGCTTTTCATCCAAGGCTTTCAAAAAATTTATTTGACTCCAAAAAGTATGGTTATCATATAACCTGTTTTTAGCGTCACTTCGACATTTCCTGAGCTAAGGTTACTGACAGAAAAAAAAATTATCTCCACTCTTAACAGGCCTTCATAGAAAAAGCCGAAGATTAGCATTACCATTAATCTAAAAGTTCGTTTTGCCATCGATTACGCCCACTTGTCATTTTGGTGAACTGCCCCTTTAATTTGGCGGTTAGACTTGCTTGTGGGTGGCGTTCTAAAACGTAACACTTATAAGGGTGCCAATGTGACAATCGATTTACAAAAATTCCGCTAGCATTGTCATTAAAAATTTGTCTTATGACAAGTTGTAGAAGATGGAATTTGATAAAAGCAAGAAATACAAAATGAGTAAAAAAATTAGCAACGAGAAGAGCAATGAAAATCCATACAGATGCCCAGATACATTTAATCTCAATTTACGTATTTTTTTACCTTTTCTTTTAGACATGAACCCAGAAGAAATAGAACATAAACCAGCAAGTTTTATAATTTTTACTATTACCTGTAGGCGGTGACGTTACCGAAAATCGTTATAAAAATATCAGTCCCATCATGATAAAGCACAAAAATAATACGATAAAGAAAACTTTGCTTAAAAGGATCACAAATCACCTGTATTTATAAGGACGAATTTCGATAAATGCACCCATTTCTGTACCTCAGAACCTTGAACTAAAATCGTTAAAAGTAACTACATAGTCTGGCTCTGAACTACAGATTTTCCTTTAATTATTATTAAAGGTCTTATCACTGGATGGCGAGTTATATAAACTTGGTAAAGTAGCCTTCTCAAATTAAAAAATATAACTTTAGATAAGACCGTCACTAGTAGTCAGAGAACTGCTTCTTACAACCGAAGAGCGCCTTCAAAAATTACGCAACCCTTTAAGAAGATACAAAGTCGGAAAACCTTACGATCCTTTTTTAATTTCTCCGGAGGCAGTGATTTTTCAAAGATTTGAAAAAGGAAAGTTTTATGAAACTCCTATTTCGATTACAAACCAAACCAAGGTACGGTTAGGCACATAAAATATTTAATTCATTGTTAAAATAATATATGTTTTTGTATATTAATGGTTACAAAGAATGGCAGTACGTAAACTAGTACCAACGTTTGCCCGCCGTTATCCCATGATTATATTATTTCTAATTCTTATTTACTTTGCAGGAAGCCCAAAACCTGTTTATTGACTTTTCCAAGACTATTCATTTTTCAATGCTTTCTCCCAATCATCACACTAGAATAGCCGCTGGAATGACGCATACTGTAATAGTTAAGTTTAGTCCTTGGGATCAGCTTAGAGACTACACTTATGAAATCGGGATTAGGAGCGAAAAAGGAACTTTTACTGTCCCGATATTTGGCAAGTATTATTTTAAATGCTAGTTTTGACTTCCATCGTTTATAATTCTTAATTTGATTAATCCATAACACATTAACAGAGTACCGAAATTTAAAATTTGTCTGTAAGAACCAGTTAGAAATTGTTTTGCAAAATGACAGAAAAAGATATATTTAATACATTTAAGTTGGAGTTGTAAACTTTATTACTAGAGGAGAGGCCGAAAGTAGGCGTTTTTTTTTATGAAACCCCCGATTACTGCACGTGCCCCTTAGGATGCAAGTTTTTCTTTCTCTAAGAGGGCTTAATTTTGCCTGACACTTCTTTGTCGAGGGCAGAGATCTTTACACTGCGAAGCAAGTATACACCACCGGCTTTACACCCCCTACGAAGGTTGATCCTGCTATATGTTAAACTTGCATCTATCTAATCTACGTTTCGATCTACACTCAAAAAATGCTCCTGAGCGATCAGAGATCAATCGAAAAAATATTTTTGTGTTTGATTTAAGAACGGGTCATGCTCCCGCCGCCGATATCTGTGCCCCAATTCTCTGACGGACCTTATGAATATGAACATTATGAATTTTGTTCAAAAAGTGGTGACCAAATATATACAGACAAAGTGGTAAAGTAACTTTCTTTCTATGGATCCTTCGATCTTCTGTACTGTAGGCTGACA
The DNA here is from genome assembly GCA_963921995.1 of Oxystoma pomonae. Lineage (NCBI taxonomy): Eukaryota > Metazoa > Arthropoda > Insecta > Coleoptera > Brentidae > Oxystoma > Oxystoma pomonae. Next base: position 81,595,315 of record OY998166.1, on the reverse strand, counting down.
CGCTATTCGACGGACCCCGTTGTGAATTTAAACTCGTGTTAAGTTCTTACTTTACGCATCTCCGTCACCGTATCCCTTGAAAAAAAAAAAGACATAAATGCTCAAACTTCAAACGCTAATCACGAGTTTTTTTTCGGTTTCTTTAAATGACTGCTCGCCGAAATATCACTTTGACGGTACAGATTTTGAATACGTTATGGTAACGTATAGAGAAAGAAATACCTGACGTCGGCTCCGACATCCATCAGTCTTCCTGAGAACTCGATTTAGTACCCAAGTGGGGGGGGGGGTGGTTTTACTGGTCACCCTCCCCAAACATCATTCAACACCATCATACACTTTGATTTCCAACCTTGAATCACACGAGTGATTTGGTCCTTTGTGTGTTCCTTGTGGGATACTCATCCAAGGTTTTTTCCACCCAAGATCTTTTGATCTTTCGTTTTTAGATTCTTTTTGGTTGAAATAACCGATGCGGAGGTTTTTTAACTTCTTTTAAGTTTAAACTTATTAGGTAAAAATTTCTAAACAAACATATAATAAAATGTGGATGACAATAATTATTATCTTAGTTAGTTGTAGGTTTTACACATTCTATGGATCCAAATCTTCCAACGAATGTCAGTTTACTGACAAATATAATTAAAGTAGACAATAAAAAAACAGAAATTAACAAAAATATTTCAAAAATATTTTTAAAAAATAACCTAAAAATATATTTTAGTTGCCAACAAATGGGTTAATTTACATATTAAGCCTTTAAAGTGGGAAAATAAAATCTATTGTTGTGTAATAGCGCATCGATTCTCTAATATCTTTGATCGATGCAAAACGTTTAAAATGGCGTTTCGGGCGCCGAACAAATTTGTAATAATTACCTACCTATTCGGACAAGAACACTTCCTGCGACGTCACTTTGTAAAACGACCCGACCTAAAATATTGTAGTATAATTGTACGTCACGCACCCACGTCGGTGGACCTTAGAAAAGTTACATTTAATAAGTAAAAGTTTGGCAATTTTCATTTTAATATAATTCTACTTTAAAACTAATACTAAATATCACGTATCATTAATTGGACGTTACATGACATCCAAAATACACCCTAAATTTACTGACGTCCGTTTTCACTTTGGTTGATTTTTATTCTAAAAATTAGGTAACTAACGTTAATTTACATCGCTGGTAAGTAGCGTGTATTACCAACATTTGCCTAGGTTAGTTTTGCTAAGTATCGACATCGCAACTGATGCACTAGTTGTTGGCGACGTTAGTTCTTGGTAAAAAAATACGTTGTTTGTTGGACAAACCAAATTCCGACCTAAATTTGGGCCAAAACCGACGTCATATTAGGTTGTAATCAGTCAGAAGCTAGAAAAATACTGCTTGGGTAAGGGCTAAGACATACTAAAATATAGATACAAAGAGTAGTTGCAGTTGGTTTACTACGCATCGAAATAAAAAATCAACAGCACAGTCGCGTCGTGGTCAGAAAAGAAAACTGTTAAATTTTTATTGAGTTGATATCAAATATTTTACTTTAAATAGCATTGAAAAGTGACAAATGTAGTGTCTTTTGGCTTTGTTTTGAATGGGTTAGATATAGCGATACTGATGCGTTGAAATGTTTACTTTTACGTAGCTACTAACATACACCGTTTACAGTCGTAGCACTTCGTAACCACACCAAAGGTATGCATACATAAGTACCCTTCCCCTTCCAAGAGGTTTTAAGGTAAAAACAGAGATTTAAGCAACTACGAAATAAGGTGTATTATCTATCTACTTACATAATATAGATTTTTCTACAGCTATGGGACCAAGACCCATAATTAACATGCCAGATAAAGTAGTGATTCCACCCACAGTAGTTCGAGTTCCTTCTGAAGTTACTCTATTGCTAAAAAATACGGGTGATTGTTCCGCATGGTTTGCTTGGCATATTCAGCCGCCGTTTTGGGTCAGTAACGAGAAGAAAATATTTGAAGCTGGAACTACTCAAGAAACACGAGTTATTTGTAATTCTCCAAAAGCTGGTAGGTCAATATCAAGTCCACATTTTAACTTCTGTCACTCTGTTTTATTTTCCTTTTTGTCTAAGGGCCTGTATTCATAGTTTTTCCTTCAACGAACAAGGCGTTCTTAAGGTGTCCTTGGTCCAATTAAGAGTATTCATAGTCATGCAAGGTCGCCTTAAGAGGCCTTATTCATAGTCCTTCCTTGAAGAAAAGTCTTGAGGTTTATTTGCCTTCCAGGAGTCGTTCGATTTTATTTTCCTTGGCAGAAAGAGACTTTAAGGTTGGCCAAAGGACGCCTTGTTCCTTGTTCCTTGAAAGAGCGACTATAAATACAACCTTAAGGGCCGTATTCATAGTCCCTCCTGCAAGGAACAAGGCATCCCTACCCACTAAGCAAGGTCTGTTACATTACAGGTTTTTAACGGTGAAAAAATCGTGAAGTGATGTAACTTTGTATACGTGAAGAATGTTTAAAAAAAGTAAAATGTAAGTTCAAAATTAACATTCAATGTGAAAATATCGCTGATACGCGAGAGAAGCGCTAATTTTACGTTAATATTTAATCAGTAACTGAAAAATAACATTATTTGAAGTTTAATAAATGTCATTGTAGAAAAAACTTTTTGTTTTTTTACAGTTACATGATATTACACAATATTGTAAGTTTATTAAATGTCAAATTTAAAACAAATTTGGTTCTTTATGTGACATGACAAAATACATTATTGTAAGTGTAATAAACATCAAAGTTGAAACAAGTTTAGTTTATTAATGATCGCATGAAAGCAGCAGTATTGTGAGCTCAATTAAAGTTAACTTGAAAACAAACTTCGTTCTTTATTGGAAAATGACCACATACAATTATAAGTTTTATGCAAAAATTCCGAAATTAATGAAACTTTTAACCCAAATATAGCGAAAATGTTTGGAAAAATAAATCGTGCAATTTTTTTCATAACTTCCTACAAAAGGGAAAATAAGTATAAATTGAAGTAAATATATGTATTCGCAGTAACGTACGATCATTTCATGATTTGATTTTTTTTACGATTCGACGAAATTATATATATTTTCAGTTTTTTTTGAAATTTTGCCAAATTATGATTTGTTCATAAGTTTGTATATAAATTTTTTTTGCAACTAAAACCTTTTTATATGTATTTTATTTATTAAAAACAATTAATTAAATTAATTAAAAAAACAATTTCTCATTTTCTGTGAAAATCGTAAACCAATGACACCACTGCATTAATATACCATGAATTGGTGATATTTCTTAACAAAATCGACAGTGTGGCCAGGAACATGTGAAAATTTTACCAGACGCAAGGCCGAAAAATTACCAGATTGTAGGAAAAATTACCAGATTTTTTTACAACGCTATTTTCTGCTATAAAATGATGAAAGAAAGCAATTTTACTAATTATGCGTTTATTTGCTTTTTATAACTAAAAATAATGCTGAAGTTCAATTGGTATGGTTCTAAAAAAAGATAGTATTTCTTGCGCAGCAACGTTGCCAATATGACTTCTATTTTGAAATTTTAATAGAAAAAAAATTGATATTCTTACTTAAATTATATATCCAACATAACAATATTGTTATCCTTGTTTTTGTTATTTACCACTTCCCCCAAATTGCCGTAGATTTGGGTATTGGTAATAACTATTTACCATTTACCACCGTGGCATGCTAAAATTATGGTAGATTCTGGTAATTACCAGGGATTTAGCCACACTGGAAACCGAGCTGGCCTAGTGGTCTAAGGCGCTAAAACCCTTGTTTGTCGTCTTTAGACTGAGGGTTCGAGTCCCGTCAGCGCGTATATTTTTTGTTTTATTTTGATTATTTTTTTTTATTTGTTTAAGATATAATCACGAAGATCAGAGATTTTAAAGCACAAAAATATATTTTTTATGTTGTTTGAACCCATATTTAACAAGTTAGAGGTAAATTAAAAAAAAATACCTAGCCATGTAACATTAAATGTTACATGCAAGTCACATACTTGTTAAAAAAATCACATGTAACAATGTTACGTAAATTTTTAGGACAATTGATGTACTGGCAATGTAATATCCTCGTTAAGGTTACAAACTGTGTTAAGTAACAGGACACAAAAATACGTTAAGGTAATGTAAATGTAACAGGTTTCTGCTTAGTGGGTAAGGTCTCCTTGAGCCAAAACGGTATTCATAGTCGCGTAAGGCCTCATTCTGCCAAGGAAAACAAAATCAAAGTACACCTTGAAGGCCGCTTTCGGCAAGAAATTCTTAAAGCTCCCTTCAAGGCAGGACTATGAATACGGTCTTAAATGAAAAACAAGGGAAATAATAAGTCGGCTCAACCTCTTATACAAGCGTAAAATGCTTTTTTAGGGTACATGATTTCTGATATGAAAACTCTATGCTACGATCAATTTTACCTAACCACTACTTTTGAATGCGAGGTTCACACGGCTTCCCTCTTTTTGGAAAAACAAATTTTGACATTTGACAACATTTTCATGGGGTTGATATGTGCAAGAACCGTGACTCTTTATAACCGCAGTAAATTTACGTTAAATTATCGCTGGAAGATGCATGACACAGAACGGGAAAAATTGGAGATTAGTAAAATGTTGGACCTAATGAGTGACATGAAAGATTACGAAACCTTAAGAAACGAAAAATTGGACTATATGGGCGTTATTGATAACGAAGAACATAAAAAAGTTTATGAGAGAATGTTTGATGACGAAAAGCGCGAGATTGCAGTTAAATTAGAGGAGGAGTTTTTGTTTAATAACAAGAATTTTCAAATTATAGCTGGCGTAAGTTAAGATCAAACCGAAGATCAAACTATAATAACGCTTTATTCTTCACTTTTACATTAAAAATACGCATCTTATGCAAGTGAGTACGAATCGACTAAGTTTAAATTTTTAACACAATTTTATGTAGTCGGTTTCAAACCTAAGCTATGTAAAATGCACGCTGCCTTTTTACCTCGGTGTACAAGAAAAAGCAAACAACGGTTATTGGTAATAAAATTATTGACGTGAAATTATAGTGTGATTTAGGTCAGGCAGTTTAACAGCAAATTTCGGTACTCTTATGTTTACCTCTACCGTTTAGCGGTAAATATAGCCTCACCTTTTTCGATGTTTATTTCTTTCTTTATTATAAAATATTTGCGTTTGTGTAATCATATCAACACCACACCACTACTAATCATATAAAAATAAAGTACAAATCAAAAACCAACAAATATTTGTTAAACAAAGCAAACTTTACAAGCTAAACATTTTCCACTACAGACTCAAACCAAGTTTGGTTAGTTTGCTTTTTAACGGTAAAAGTAGTCGCTATTCAGCGCTAATTACCGACAGTGTTTACCTTTAATGAAGGTAATAGCGTGACATAGTGCTACTGCGCCCGCACACAATATAGATAAGGGTAACAGATTAGCCAAAAACCTGACCAAAATCACCTTATTGACACAAACTGTTAATTTTTAAGTCCGGCAAAGTCATGACCAATTCGTCCCACGAATTTGCCATCCATTTTGCGCCTACGAGAAATACATTTTACCACATGACAGCTTACTTGGATATAGATGGCGTCGAAAAAAGGATTCGAATGGATCTTCATGGGAACGGAGTTGGACCGGATGTGGTTTTTAGTACGAATTACTTAAACACTGAATTGGTTTATTTGACCGAAAAGCATCAATACGAAATTGTTTGTAAAAATAAGGGTAGGTAAGATATATAGGATGGTTCAATAAGGCTACCGGATATATCTGGGAAAAACTAGTCTTTGGGAAAGATGCACAAAAATATTCTTAATGAAAAAGCAAGCTCCCAACCTATTTCCCCAAGTTCGTAGGTTCATATTTTCTCAGCTAAATCTGGTGCCAGTTATTGAACCACCCTGTATATGACAGTATACAATAACAGAGGAGAATTACACAAAGCTACGGCAGCGCACAAACTACTTTGCTGTAGCGCGTTGCGCACAGGATGTGTATATATTCTTGAAAGTCATACGATATGGTCTTTTTCTCGTGCAATAGGATCTATCGCATGTGATCTATCACCCTTTACGTTTAGTTTGGTTGAGGTGTTGTCCAGAAATACCTACCTACTAAGATGTTTGTCAAAGATAGTCGGTATTAAAACACTTATTACTTGTTATTTTGGCTTAATTCACTCTGTTTTGTCCTATGCGCTGATCGCATGGGGTCATTCAAGTTTTACATGTAACATTTTTAGAATTCAAAGGAGGGCAGTAAGGATTTTGGCAAATCTGGGTTATAGAGACGATTGTAAATCTGCTTTTAAACAGTTAAATATCCTTACTTTACCTTCTCAATATATTCTGCTGTGTTTATTGCATGTGAAACATCACATTAAAGAGTTTAAAACTCATAGTAGCATTCATAATATTCCAACCAGAAATAGTAACAAACTAATTATTCCATTTAGAAGGCTAGAAAAAACAAGAATTGGCTCCGACTACTATGATATTAAATTTTCCAATCTTCTTCCAAGCAACATTATAAATCTCGATGCCAAACATTTTAAAGTTATGTTAAAAAAGTTTTTGGTAAAACATGCATTTTATGATATCAATGACTTTCTTGATGCAGATCTCTCTAATATGTGTTAACAAGTAAATTTGTCATGTTTTTCTGTTATTTTGTTTTTTTTGTTTGTTAATTACTGATTCTGTGTGTTTTTTTATAAGTAATTAATGTGGCAAATTTTTATTATAAAGCATGAGCCATGCAATATAATATGAAATTCATTTGATTTAAGTTAAGTCATATTATTTTTATAATACTTATTTTATGTGTGATAACCTTTTTATATTTATTTAAGTTTAATATTTACTTTATTGTATTTCTTGACTTGCGTAAGTGCTTTAAGTATGATAACGCCAATAAAGAATTGAATTGAATTGAATATTAAACAAAACATTAAAAAAAATTCTTTATTGAACAAGCGTTACTAATATGAAGCTGTTCTCCGGCTTCGGACCATGCGTATGATTTTCACGATATCCGTGTAGTATCGGAACATCGCTCAAAAATATCTCTTTCCTGCTGTGAACAAAGTTAAGATATTTATTATAGTCGTTTTTTTTTAGTCAAAAATGTTTGGCAGCTCTTCTTACTATCCAATTGTCTTAAATCTTACTGACAATATTTGATATGTAATCTGCAAGTGCCATGCAATGACCAATTTAATACAATCACAATTTTTTTACGAGAACTTTTGCCACAAGCGTACATTTAAAAACAACTATTTTCCTATCAAGTGTGGAAAATCCACTTTTTCCGCACGAGACTGCCTAGGTGATCGAATGACGCGGGTGTTCGGTCAAAGCAGTCGAGTGCGGAAAAAGATTTTCCGCAAGCGTTAGGTACATTTGTTTTTCTACAAGCGTGAGGAAAAAAAAGTAAAAAAATCAGAAAACTTATTGTAATTATTTTAGTAATTTGGATGCTCCATTTACAGACTTCGACTTTTTGGATAGTAAATTTGCTCTGACCTCTTCAGTTGCGTTTAAGATGCTTCTGGAATATTTTCCATATTTTGTTTTGAAAAAAAGGGCAAATGGACAAGAAACGGAGACGTCACTGTGACACAAGCAATTGCCATCCATAGCAACCAAGTATTTCAAAGCCTACAATGCAGAGCTAGTATACCATTAATAATGCAATTTGCATTGACATTTCTGTGCGGAAAAGCAGAATATTCTGCTCTGAAAATAGAGTGGAAAATTACATTTGCCACACACTTGAAGAAAAAATAATTTTGTTTTCTTTTAATTACGTTAACTGATAGTGCGTTCTTTTATCTGATCGATGCGTACCGTGCGCTCAAACATGGCAAATTCCCGTTCTTTTATTCAAAATCGAGCAAACCGTGCACATTTTTTTGCGGTCGTTTTTAGACTTTTGACCGAGTAGTGCCAAGTTTAGTTTTTTTTTAACGTTTGATTCGTTTCTACAATGACGTTAGTTCAAATTTTCGACGAAGAAAATGTTTTATATAACATAAGCGTAAGCGCCGAACAATATTACAAGATTATTGTGCAACAAGGTAAGTAAAATTATTTTTGGCTCATTGAAAGTCCTAGTGATGGAAAATGTTAGCGCCTGCGAGAGAAAAATGAAAACACAAACTTTGCAAAAATTTGAAGGTTAGTTTAAATAAAAAAATTGTGTGTGGGAAAAAGGCGTTCGTTTTTTGTTTATGTTATGTGAGCTTGATCAAGCTCTACGCTCTGAACACTTCGCTTTCTGAGCAGATAAACGAACGCACCATGAGATAAAAGGCTTTTTTCATTTACGAATGCGCCCAATAAGAGCAACGCTGCACCAGCTCAACACCACGGTCACTAGAATCTATTCTAGGGACCGTGGTTCGCTCAACACCACTTCTGAACATTGCCCAAGTAAACTGAAAGCAGCTTCAATTTAAATTTTGTGTTAACCTTATTTTGTGAAAGCGTGAACTCAAAAATTTGTTTTGGGGCATGTTTATTTAAATTTTAAATGTTTATTATTACCTTTCTTTTTCTTAATTATTATTCATATAAGTAGTTAAAACTTCTAAAAAAAATCATCCATATCATCTCTATTTTCGTTGACCAACGTTAACACACACGTCTCGGTGAGAATATTGAATCATAATAGACACTTAGAGTTAATTTTCAGTTTTATCAGCATTCGTATCCTTATCTCTATCTAGTCGACCAATCAAGCAGGTGTACTTTAAAACTAATGGCAAATGCGTGACAGCTCCAACTGATTAAATGCACGAAAACCGTCATGTATGATAAGGGAGTCATAACATTACGACCTTCCTTGCATATGAAATGATGTTTTGACGCACTTGATCTGCTAGTACACCTGCTTGATAGGTCGACTCAATAGAGATAAGGATACGAATGCCGATAGACCCGAAATTTAACTTTAAGTGTCTATTATTATTTAGGTGCCTATGCCGGTCGATGGAAAGCTGCTGTTTTTCCGTGACTAGCATTTTCAGTTCGTGTTTTGCAACAAGCCTTGGCTAACTAGAGTAGGGTGTCTAATGGATAATGAATCCCGTAAATAATATTATACAAATAAAATTTTGATAGGCTGCCACTAGCCCATAAACTTAAATTAAAATTAAAGAACTGGGAAGGCCGTTGCCCTATATAAAGTTGTCACAAACTTTTGAACTTAAGGCCGAAAACAGGTCTTTTATGCGTCGGTTTTCAAATTTTTTTTATAAAAAACAACAGGATATGTGGGTGTGAAATAACAAATGTATTGTACTGTTTCTGCGCTTGCTTTTTTATAAAGCTGACTCTAGAATGGACCCCAACTGGACAAGTAAAGCAATCAATGATTTGCAGCATCTTCCTGAAAGAATGAGGAAACATAAATCGTCACATGACCACATAATCAATTCTTGTACTGTTTTTGCCTTGGTTTTTGCTGTGCTCGGTAAGGTTAATATTATGTCTCGGTTAAGTTCCGCACACATTGCTATGATATAAATTCAAGAATCATTAAATATCTTTGTGATGTAATAAGTAAAACTTTCACTGATTTATTCATTCTTTGTATCACCAAGAGTTGGGTCTTAAACTTTTCAAAAACTTTTTATAAGTATTTAATTGTAAGTTGTGTAGCAAATAAACAAATTGAATGATTGATGAGTTATTTTCCAAAAATGTTAAAGATAGCAAAGGTAATCCTAATATTTAAAAACAAAGGGATCTTTGAGTCATTTATGAAAGATCAAATAAACACAGTCAGAGTCAATTTGGCTTCAGAAATAAAAAGTCAACTACCCTTGCTATTATAATAACAGCAGGTCCAAGTCTCAAAAAATCAAGCATGGCATCCCACAGGGTTCGGTCTTAGGACCTTTATTGATTCTTATTTATATTAATGATTGCCAAATTTTTGTTACATAGTTGATTTGCTGTTAGAGTAAAAAATAGAGTAAAAATCACACAGGAAAAAATAGAAAAAGTTTCTGGCCAATAGACTCAGGCTAAACAGTGACAAAACCCAAAATCTTAATTTTACTTTACGAACAAACGAGCACAGTGAAGAATCAGTAAAGTTTCTTGGTATATACGTAGACCTGGGACTAACATGGGAAGCTCACATTAACAATCTCAGCTCTAAGCTCTCAAAAACACTTCTATGCTTCTATCTGCCTATCATGGATATTTTTCCTCCAACATACAATACCTTAAAATTAATTTTTAAAATGCAAGCTGGAAATTTCCCAGAATATATGACAGAAGATACCAGGGCAAAATCTGCACATGACTTTTTACATAGATTATAACAATTCAGCACACAAAATTATTTTTACAGAAGGTTTAAAACTTTATAATGCACTTCCAAAAGAAATTAAAGAAGCGTGAAACTTAAATATATTTTTTTTAAAAATGCGTGAATATGTAAAAATATCAGTTCTATGTTAATCGTTTTATTATTGTGTTTTGTATTGTTTTGTTTTGTCTCATATTTTTAAATGTTAAACTATTTTTATATTTTATACATAAATTGACCGATTTTATAAGCTAGCTCTTTCCCTTTTATAATATTCTTGTAGAATACTGTTTATACTATACTATTTATATTAGTATGGGGTCATTCTCCAAAATCTGCTCAAATATTTAAGCTCCAACAACGATGTGTCAGGATAATTGCAAGCTTAAAATACAGAGATTGTCATAAGGAAAAGTTTATCACTTTGGAACTACTCAATTTCTCCTGTGTTTTTATCTTAAATTTTCTAATATACTTATGTAACACAAAATCAAGCTATTTTTAAAATGCACAGTGATGTGCATTCCTGTGCAACCAGAAATAGAGATAATTTGGTTCCCAGCTACCACAGAGTAAACAGAACAAAAAGAGATACTGACTATTATGAAATAAAATTTGTAACATTCTTCCATCCAGCCATCAAAAATCGTGATGTGAGAGAATTTATTAAAGCAGTTAAGAACTACTTGCTCAGACATGCGTTCTACTCCTTTGAGGAGTATCTTGGGAGTAATTTTGATGTGTTTTAAATTGTGTCTTAAATGTCCAAATTTTTACTTAATTTGTATGTATTTAAAATTTTTAACTGTCCATCTAAATTATTTTTAACTTGATTTTTATTGTTAAATACTGTCTAACTATTTAAGAAAGAAAGATAAGCTTCTTCTATTAAGCAAGACTCTTCACAAGTTGTCCATTCTTAAATATGTTTGTTTGATCAATCACTTAGGTACTATCTATTTTTGACTTGTAAAAACACTATGTGTAGTACTTTATTAATAAATAAACTAAACTAAACAGGGAAGTATTATTTTTGCATAATAATAAGGTCGACAAAAATTGGCATATTTTAAAAAGAATAATCAGTTGTGTAAAATTTTGTATTTAGAAGTAAGAGGTCATGTATGTAAAAAACTAATTCATTTCACTGCAGAGCTGGACAATATACTAAATGGACATTTGCACACTACAACCGTTTAAGGGATCTCAAATATTAACGATAATGAAGTTTTAGACAGTATGTTATAAGTGTGTAGGGAATAAATTTGTAAGCAAATTGAAGAGGCAGACTATTTATAAATTCAATACGATGAAACCACTGATATCTCAAATTATTGTCAAATGGTTTTAATATTAAGATATTTTTATGAAGGCTCCATCCATGCATATTTTTGTGATTTTATTAGCGTAAAAGATAAAACAGTTGATGGGTTAAAAACAGGCATTGAAGACGAAATTGACCTCCAAACTTTAAAAAAATTCCCAAAAATTAATAGCCCAAACATAGCAATACTCTAAATGAAAATATAACACAGTATTCACCTCTGCTTAAATAGTTATAATTTTAAATCTTATAGTTCTTAGTTATATTTAGTTAAAAAATAACTTAATAACTTATTAAATAATAACTGGATCAGGTTTGGGGGAACTAGGCATGGTCTGGGGATCGGTGCCGCCGGAGTGGTTGTGGACTTTGGGAAGTTCATTGTATTAAACTAAGTGTACTAACTTGCTGTATATGTTTAAATAATGTTGATTTTAAGTATTTCAGCACCTAAAATGTGATACATTTATGTGTTTTACTGAATAATGTAAATTTATAATTGTAACTACTAAATTTTTTAGTTAATAAGTAATACAATACTAAGATTACATAAAGTAATAACTATACTAACATGACGAGGACCACTATCCCGACGAGCCAATCATGCAAAAACAAAATCTGCATCCGAACTTAAATAAATAAATTTGAATTTGAAATAAATAAATTTGAATTTGAATATGATGGCGCAAATGTTATGAGTGGTGTGAACAGAGGCGTTCAAGCTCAAATTAAAATAAAATATCCCAATGTTCATTTTATTCATTGTTATATATGCCCATCAATTAAACCTCATTATGCAGAAATCGGCATCACAAAATGCAAAAGTACTTGTGTTTTTTAATAATCTGTAGGGCAAACCTGTTTTCTTTTTAAATTCATCTCATTGCTCTGATGTTTTGCAAGAGATAATAAATAAAAGATTACCAAAATTTTGAACATTCTTCCTCAAAGTTTTAGCAAATGTCAACATGCTCTATAATCAAATGCAATCAAGAAATAAGGACAGCAAACAGGTGCAAAAAGACTTACTAATTTTTGAAAAAAGTATTTCTAACATTAGAAATCAAACTGATTCTCTTAAACACATTGTTAAATCGGAATATCCAACATCTAAAAGAAGGCGAACGGATGATAATTATAAAGTTTGTGATACAATTATAGTACAAATGAAGGAACGCTTTTTTTACCCGGGTCATTTACAACCGGCTGATCTTTTTAACAAAGAAACGTATTCAGAGTTTTCAAAAAATTTCCCTGTGACTGTGTACAAAAAAAGTATGTTCATTTTATCTGATGTTGGGCAAATCAAGATTAAGAACTGAGTTGAAGGTAATTTACTTGAGAGAAGATTTAAAAGAAATTGTTGGAGCAACGAATCTTCTTTTATTTATTATGGAAAATAACCTTAGTGAAACATTTATCGAAGCATCAAAAATATTAAAAATTATCGTGACAACTCCAGTGACAACATCCGAAGCAGAACCCACTTTTTCAACACTTAAACACATTAAAACATTTTTGCGAAATACCATACTTAATGACAGACTAAATGCGTGAGCTATGATGTCCATAAATCGAAATTTAGTGCATGGAATAATCAATTTCGATGATAAAGTCATGTAAAAATTCAGATTTCACTTTTAAAAAATGACTTACCAACCCATTTTGTTTAGTTTAATCTGTGTAAATATGTTGTTCTTTCTTTTTCCTACTGACAACCGCTTGGAGAGAAGGAACAGGATGCAGACAGACCAAGGACTTCGTGAAGGGCCTGGATGTAGCCAGACAAAAATGGCTTCTGGGGAGATCGCTAAGGGATGCTGGTCTGCTGACAGGTATCATAACAGGTCACAACCGACTAAGGAAGCACATGACCCGGATTGCGGTGGAGAAAAGAGACATCTCGACACGTTATAGCGAACTGCGAGGCATACCAGAGGACGAGATACCAGGTATTCGGTTTCCCGATCCTGGATGAGGAGAACCTGCACATGCTCAAATGGGACAAAATACTGGACTATGCAAAAAGAACAGTGAAACCAAATAAGCAGACTGCCAGACCAGTGGTGCAGGCGGTGGATTAGGGGCAGGCTCGGGGTAGGGCAGAAAGGGCCCAGGGAGGCCTACTTGCCAGGCTTCGCGCCGCCCCTTCTCTACTACTACTACTACTACTACCTTGTCCTACTTGAACTACCTTCTAAGTAAAGTGATTTTTTTATGACATTATAAAAACTATTCCAGGTATTTGTTTTTGCAAAGAATTTTAGGTAGGTAAATTTTTGTTTAAATTGAGCCTTTTTTGTAAAAATAAATAAATGGATACTTTTTCGCACAATTTGACTATATTATTATATGTCATTTGGTATTTGATTGCCAGTTTCGCTAGTTGATCTCAAATAAATTTCAAGTTGCTTTTCCCGTCCTTATGACTTCAAGTAAAAATTTTTGTTCTCTCCCCTACATTAAGTAATTTGTGCCCTACCCTGACCAAGACCTTGAATCCTTTCTGATAAATTACAAAAAATATAGTCAAATATTTAGAGAGCTACCTTTAAATCGGCCAAACGGCTATATTATAAAAATAAAATTAGTAACTCCTCTAACAAAAATAAGGAAACTTGGCATATTGTTAATAAATTCACAGGGAATTTCAAATTCAAGCAGTTTACATGCTAATGAGTTAAATACGTTTTACTATACAATAGCAAAATATTTGTCAAACAAAATAAAGCCAACTACAGATCCAATCACCTACTTAAACCATATTCAAGTTACAAAAGACTTTTGTTTAACTCCCACTAATGCCTGCCAGTTAAAAGATTTTTTTTTTAATAAAAAATAAGAAAGCATCTGCCTGGAATAAACTCTCTTTAAAAAACTGGCATCTTCAATCAACCAATCGTTTGCAACTGGACTGTTTGCGAGCAGCAGTTTGGATTTAGCGCCTCGAGAGGTGCGATCGACGCCATCTTCAGCCTTCTTGGACACCTATATTGTAAGCTAAACACCAAAGAAAAGGCTGCTGCAGTGTTCTGTGATCTCTCGAAGGCATTCGATTGCTTGGATCACAGAATACTTAAACTAGAAGCCTATGATTTTCGGCGTGTTGAGCTGAGGTGGTTTTTCTCGCTCTTTGGGGGTAGAACTCAAGACTGTCCAATTTAACAACACCCCGTTCCAGTGAACAACAAATAAACACAGTTCCTCAAGGGTCTGTTATTGGACCTTTGTTATTTAGAATTTATATAGAGCTGGTGATATTTTCTGATGATGTAACAGCGGTCTGGAGCAGTCCATTGTTGGGCGGTTAGATAAAGTGATTCAGTCTGACATTGTCACAATTAAAGAGTGTGACGCTAATCGCCTTAGTTTTAATATCATGTCCATGAAGTTAACATTACCACTTGCAATGTTTTTATGTTTGATGTATATATTAATTGTCGATTTTTTGTCTTGAAAGAAAAAAATTTGTCACGCTCCGTTTAAAAAAAAAACCCTGGTAATGCTAAGTTCATACAGAAGTTAGCACTACCACCTGTAACTTGCACTTTTCAAAAATTTAAAAAATGTGTTGATTGTCGTTTTTTTTTGTCGTAAATTTGTCGTAAAATAAAAATGTTTGTCGCGCTGCATTTTTAAAAAAAAGCCCCTGGTAATTCTAACTTTATACGGAAGTTAGCACTTTTTCACTTTTTAAAGCTTTTAAATATAGATTAATTGCCGTTCTTTTGTCATAAATTTTTTGTGAAGAACTTTTGTCGCGCTGCGTTTAAAAAAAACCCTGGTAATTCTAACTTCATACGGAAGTTACCACTACCACCCTTGGAGCGTGTACTTTTCAAATATTTTAGATAGGGATTAGTTGTCGTGTTTTGTCGTAAATTTGTTGTGAAAGAAAAAAAATTGTCGGGCTCCTTTTTTTTTAAAAAAAAAACAATGATTTTAAGAAAAAAGAAAAAAATAATTTTTTTTATGGAAATGGTAGCATTTAATTTTCTGGACTGCTATCTTTAACGGGTAGTAGCTAGCAGTGCAGGTCATATCTCGGAAACTACAAGAGCACAAAATTTTGTGAGTTAGCATTTAATTATCACGTTATTAGCATTAATTTTTCCAATCATAAAATCTTTGCACTGCTGACCTTGTACTGCTAACTTTAGGGACGTCGTCGTTTATTGTGTTGTGCCAATTAGATAATATTTTTTTTGGTTGTCTGTTTTATTCATGTCTTTTATATATATTTACTTAGTAATTTAAGTCATTGACGATAACTATAATTGTAAGAAAATGTAAACTTTATTTAAGAATTTTGATAAATAAAGCTATTTTTGAATTTTGAATTGCTGATGCGTCCCTCCAAACTCAAACCCCACGACACCCCACTGCATTCACTACACAGATTGTGGCTTTTTACAATCCCTACAGGAGAAAATCTCGCGCGTAGGAAGAAAATCTCACAATTTATTTAAATGTTTTAACACCAATTAATTAGACCAGGGATTAAGTTTACAAAATACGTAGTAGTAAGCTGCAGTCAGAGTCGCCAATAGCGTAAAATGTAACGATAAAGGCGGATTCAGAGTTCCTTAAGGTAAGCGGTATGAGGTATGCGGTAAGACATAATAAACAATTAGTATGTATTCATATCGTACTCAATATGTATTGAAAATCAAGCATCTTGCTCTTTTTCAGAACAGAGAACATGCTCTATGAAAGAAAAAGACGGTAATAAACCGCGTTAATTAAATAATAATAATAATCTTTTCAATATGTATTGAGTATGATATGAAAACATACTAAATAGAGCAAATTACCGCTTACCTCTTGCGACTTACGGAATAATAGACACTTAAAGTTAATTTTCGGGTTTATCGGCATTCCTATCCTTATCTCTATCGAGTCGACCTATCGAGCAGGTGTACTTTTAAACTAATGGCGAATGCGTGACAGCTCCAGCTGATCAAATGCGTCAAAACATCGTTTCGTATGCAGGGACGGTCGTAACGTTACCACTCCCTTATCGTACCTAACGAGGTTTTCGTGCATTTAATCAGCTCTGGAGCTGTCACGCCTTCGCCATGATTTTAAAAGTGCACCTGCTTGATGCAGCAGCTTGCAGTATTTTGAAGCCATCATTTTAACCACATTTTATATTTTTCTTTCCAAAATGTCGATTCGTAGAATAAAGAATTCACTTTTTTCAAGTTTTCACTGGTTTTTTAGCGTTTAAAAAAAGTACCGCCAAAAAATATTTTTTCTCAGTAAAAATTAATAGGTAATATTTAAGTATTAAAGTATTTTAAAAAATATAAAATAATTTACCGCCATTTTTTGATAAAAATTTCGAATTTTCTGCTTTGTAATCTTGAGTGATGGTGGCATGCATATGATTTTTTACTTAATCATTTTTATCTAAAAAAGGCAAAAATTGTAGTTGTATGTACATTTTCAGAAAAATCAAATCGAAAATAATTGGGTAATAGTGAAAAGGTCCCACTTAATCTAAAATGTAAAAAAAGTTACATATGTCACTTCAAAACAAAATGGCGGCCAGATTTCAAAAATTTAGTTTTTTGATTTTTATATTACTTTTTAATTGATGATTTTTTTTAATATATCATATTAACATAAAAAAAAATTAAAGTTTATAAGCGGGTGCAAAGATGGCGCTTGATATGTCAATATAAAAGACCTTATTAACATATAGACAACATTAAAAAAATATATATTTTTTTAGTAGATGCTATTAGCGATGAGTTCGTCTCTGCTACAATTTTAAAAAACAATTGATTTGATATTCTGGTGTGGTATGTACACTAACGTCATGCAATATATCAATTTGCACTAAATCGAGGACGCTTGTCTCAAAAATTGCAAAAAAATGACACATGTCATTCCCAAGTCAAGATGGCCGCGACTAAAATTAAGAAACGTCATTATTTTTCTGCACGTTAGCAGTTTGGCACAAGCCAAAGCAATTTTAGGATGAGTTAAATTATTTTTAAATTTTCGTGTCTAAACAAAAACAAATTTTAATGATTCAGTTAAAATGGCGGATTAAGCACTTGGCAAAATATTGGGTTGCGCTAAGTAAGACATAGCCATTCCAAAAATAAAATTAACTGGCATATGTCATTCACAAATCAAGATAGCGGCGACTAAAATAAAAATACAACTTTATTTTTCTATTCGTTTACATTTTTTTTACAAAAAAAGCAGTTTTAGAACGAGCTAAATTAGTTTCAAATTTCTGTGTCAAAAAAAAACATTTTTATACCTCAGTTAAAATGGCGGACGCTAAAGTTAAAAAAAATATATTTTTTTTCTAAGATAAACAAAAAACACTTGGCAAAATATGGGACACGTTGGTCAAATCACGCTTTTTAGAATGATGTAATGTTACAATTATGGCTGTATATAGGTTTTTTTTAAAGAAAAACTCGATGATAATTTTATTAGGCCTGCGCTTTTCCCCTTCTCTAACCCAACCTAACATCACAACTCTCATACCCAATTTTTATGGAATTGATCAGGTTACAGGTCAAATTGAGAATCGATTCAGAGGTATGATGACGGTATGCTATTATTCTGATTTTTTGGTTCCCAGAACTATTACAAATTCTACTGGAAAAATTCTTCTACAAAAGTGTAAACGCTTTTGTAACAAAAAACGATCTAAATAGTAATATGTCGACTAGCTTAACTTTTGAGTTAATTATTAAAGTATACGGAGTTCTAGAAAGTAACTTTGTTCAAATATTTACCGCATTTTGATTCTGAAAGTCTTCAGAGGACGTTTAGTAAATTAAAGCTATTTAAAGATTACTTAAGATCACAAATGAGTCAAAGTAGATTAAGCAGCTTAGCTTTACTTTTGAAACGAAAGTTTCTTAAGAAATGGACTTAACCACTAATAAAAGATTTTGCCAATCAGAAAGCGAGGAAAAAGGACTTTTAAATTTTTTACCTCTCAAGACTTGCCTTTGTTACAGATAATTTTAACAATAAAAATGCGGTAAATAAAATAAATAACAATATTATATATCTAATAGTATGCTGAGTTACCAATGTTACCAAACTAAAATAAATATTTGTTTTTTTACAATAAAAAAAATACCAACCTTTGTTAGTATTTTATTTACTTGAATAAAATACAACTTTAGGTACCTAGCACGTATTTCGTTTTTATAAAAAAAATTAAAATTTTCATTTATACATTTATTAGTGGGGGGGGGGGGGCATAAATTGTCTTTGCCTCGGGGCCCCAAGTCATGTTGCTACGCCGCTGCCAGATATCAGATATAAAAGTTTTTAGAAGGTATCCAGTACCCAGTGGCAGTCCCAGCCATTTGAAAAGGGGGGGCGGTTTCGATACGAAAAAAAAAACTAGGATAGAAGAAAACTTAGTAACTACAAACGCCGATTTGGCCTCAAATCTAGGGGGGGACTACTCAGATTTTAAGTTGTTTATTTGATAGATTTTTTATTTGAAAAAATGTTTAAATGCGCCGAAAATTTTTGAGAAAATTACATTAAAAATGCAATTTTCGAGTCAAATTAAATTAAAATCGTGAATAAGAACAGTATCATAGCGCCGCAGACGAAATTTGCAAAAAAAATTGCAATAAAAACTGCATTTTTTGATTTAAAATTAAACTAATTAAATAAAAATATATCAATGGTTTCAAAGCGCAGCAAAATTTTTTAAGAAAATGACACTACAAATGCCACTTTTAACACAAAATTAAACTAATACCGTAAATATCAAAGGTGTTATTGCGCCGCAATTTATGCCCTACTTTTGTAAAATATCGCCACAATTTTTCACTGCCTCGAAAATGTTATCAGTATGTTTTGATTTAAGCTTTTGCCTATTTCGGAACAATATTGTTTCCAAATACTGACTTCTCCCAATAAAAGTTCAAGAATTTGTGTTTTGGATTAATCAAACAGTTTATAGTATTTGGGAAACGACTTTAGTTAATTTTGCCTTGATTTTGGCTTCACGTTGTATAAAACTTGGTATGAATATGTTCAGGTCAAAAATATTTTTTTATGCCCGAAATGATTTTGTCGAAAACTTTTTTATAAATAGAAACTCTATAATACTGTTTCGTATTTCCAATATCGTGGTTTTCGCGGTAAGTAGGTACTTCATGCGTTTGTTTATTCTTGGTGTGACGAATTGAAGGTAAAACTGTCCTAAATACTGTGGATGGATTCTAGATAGAATGTCTTTAAAGCAGGGTTGGCTGCCCTGGGGATAACTCAAAAAAGCCCACTGGGTTTTTTGGGTAAAACCCACTTAAAAAAACCCTTAGGGCTTTCTTAAAAATGGGTTTTTTTCATTATTAATAAAATAAATAAACGTAAAAAAGGTATATTATTACCAGTCGCTTGAATCTCATCGTAAGGTTCCATAAACTTGTGTTGCAAAGCTTCTTCTAATCCCAAACAATTTCTTATTTTTATTATTCCAAATAAGACCGTAAGTTGAAATGTCTTTCAATGGATGCTGCACTAGCAGCAGTATTTGCAAACTCTACTTTTATTACTGGATTCTAAAACCTCAGTCCATTCTGAAGCACTCTTTTCACCGCTACTCTTAGGCATTTTCGTTTAAAAAAAAATGGTTTTGATTTAATAACCTTTAAAAAAACGAAAACTTGAATCGTATACTATCATATCATACTAAGTAAGCAGGTACTTACAGTGCAGTAAATACACAAACTCCAAAAATAATTTTCTTTAGGTTTGTTTACATTAAGAAAATATGATACGAACATCGCATCCGCATAAAGCGCTGCATGGTCAAACTAAACCAAAACTGCTTGGTGCTAACAGACAAACAAACTGTCGATTTCTGTATTCCCCCTATTTTGTATATCGTATTTTATAGTTGATAAACGATCACGAGAATAAGTCATAATTTTAAAGAAGAACTACAATCTATATATAATATAAAAAGAAAACCATAAAAAACCCAATAAGACCCATTTATAAAACCCAAAAAAGGCCAGTGGCTTGGGTTTTTTTCAACCCTGCTTTAAAGGAACGTTCTGCAATTTCTCGTTTTTTCTCCAAAGGCTTCAAGGTTACCACCAAGCATCTTTGTTATCTACTTTTTTCTGGAGCAAAGGGGGGGCAATTTTATCATGTTTTTTTTTGTTTAACTTAAGAAGAAAACAAAAGAAAACACTTTTTTTTATTTAATCGTCCGCCATTTTATCTGAAGTATTAAAATTTGATTTTTTTTTTGACAAAAAAATTTAAAACTAATTTAGCTCATCCTAAAACTGCTTTTGTTTGTGAAAAAAATTAAACAGACAGACAAATAAAGTTGTTTGTTTATTTTAGTCGCGCCATCTTGATTTATGAATAACATATGTCACTTTTTTTTATTTTCGAAATGGCTATGTCTTACTTAATGCAAACCAATATTTTGCATGTGCTTTGTGCCTAACTTAAGGCAAAAATTAAGAAAACACTTTTTTTTTACTTAATAAACCATTTGTAAGATACTGTGTAATAAGGAGGAAACCGGTTGCCAAAAATAAAAATTGACTGTGGGAAAATAAGGACATTCTACAAAGCTGTTCCTAGGTATTCTATCATCCCACATGGATACTTTGGAATATTTAAACTTAGAACACCCTCTAGAACACCTTAAAGTTGTCTATTTTGCAAACATCTATATTTCTTGTTGATCAACTATATAAGAAGCACCATTGAAAGAAACTTTAAAGTGTTGTTTATAGAGCAAAGTTGACAAATTTCAAGTATTTAAAGAGCAATGGAGTACTATAGAATAAATACCGTTTGGGTTTCCTGTTGTCTAAAAATCGGCTATAGCAAAGAGGAAACCGAAGAAGAAACCACAAAAAGTGAGTGGTCTTTTTTCACGCATTTCTGTTTAAAGTTATCATATACAAAAAAATTTAAAAAAGGGAGGGGGCAAGGGGAACATTTTTTTTATTTGTTTGTTTTTTAAACTGGCATTTAATAACATTTAGTGAAGTACTTATAATCTCTCGGAGAAAGCGATTTTATTTAAAACCGTCCTTATATAAAATCGGTTTTAGGCGCGTATAAACGCAGTAATTGACGCTTATTAACTTCCAACTGAAGGAGGTGGTGTCATTACTCAATTGTGACATTTCGTTTTGTTTCATTTCAAACACAATTTTTTTATTAAAAGAATTTGATTTGATATTTTATAAGCCATTTATTGACACACCTATTTTATCGAAAACAAACCGCCAAGTTTGTTTGTTTATTGATGACATGAAAAAATTTAATATTTATTGTTATTTATAACATACAATCATCCTTTAAATGATGTCAGTCTGATATTCATTTAATACGTTATTTTCAGGAAGCATCCCTGCCAATGTAAAATATGTCCCTCATCCGACTGAATTTGGTGGTAATATTTCTTGTTTACCTGAAACTTCGAAGATTAAGCCAGATTCTGTCAAGCCTTTTGTCATACTGTTTTACTCGGAAATCGAAGGAAACTTTCTGGAAAATTTGGAATTTGAAATTCTGGAGTCTGGCGATATCCTTAAATGTGCCATAGCGTAAGTGATTTTAGGAAATGCACTTAGCATTTTTGACAGCTTTAATATTGGAACTTATGAGATGTTTATATTTTTAGGGGAAATGTCGTGTGTCCTCAGCTTAAATCCATACCGCATACGCTTAATTTCGGTACTGTATCCATAGGTAAGAAACTTCAGTCGAATAATTTTGAATGACGAAAAGTCAGTCGTGTTTTGTTTTCTATTCTAATACTCAAAAGTAGATTCTCAAAAGGGTCAATGTCATTATGAAAAATATGATATCCCTCACAGAGTTAAAGCTATATTATTTAGTGTCTAATGTTTTGTTTTCATCGACGTTTTCACTGTCAAAAAAGAAACCAAAACAAACTTTTGTAGTGACATTAAATTAATTTGGCTTTCAAAAAGCGTGACCTCAATCTGCCAAAATTAGGTTTTGGCATAACTTGTGGCTCTGGGAGCATTTTGATCATTTGTTGTCTTACCTAATTTATTTTGGAGTTAATTTTAAGTGTTGACATGTTTTATTCCGGCCGTGATAATCCTTTTTTAACACTTGCCTGTGTAAACTATTTTTTTGCTATATTTAGGATTAGATAACGAACTAGAATTTCTGTTGAGTAATGAAACCCCGGTAGCAATATCATTTGATACACATGTAGACGACTCTAATGAAAAATCAATTAAATTTGTCATTGAACCCGATCAAGGCACGGTTAATGCTCATGAGGAACAAACTGTTAAGGTATGTGAAACGACATTAAAGGAGCATTTAGGTTTAAGTATAAAAAATAAAAATTTGCTTGGGAGACATTTCTGGATATATTGATTTTTTTAAGATTCGCAATCTTCAAGGGGTGAGTTTAAACACCATAATTCAAGTAGAGAAAGTGGGCCAACTGTATTTCAAATGCGTGTAATGCGCGTCAAAATTTGTGGCCACTTGTCATAAAAGCTTATGAATTCATAAAATTTCAATATTGTCATAAAATATGCCCAAAATGTCATAAAATTTTGAAATTGTCATAAAATTCATAAAATTTGCACAAAAACTGAGTATTTTAAGTTTGGTGTAAACAAACTTTTGATATTCCACCTGTACAGGGTGTCCCATTTTCGATGGGATTCAATGGGAAACGTTGTTATTGAAGATAGAGACATGCGGTTTCCACATTACTGTCTTACTTTTTTGAGCTATAAAAAATGGTATTAAGATTTATTCTGTCCCTTGTAGTTTTTGCGCTACAGGGGAAAGTTGAAAAATTGTCGAAATTACCAATTGAGATAATTTAGTTCTGTAAACACATGTCTGTGGCAACTTTTTTAGAAAAACCCAATGGTCGTTTCTAAATTTTAATCTGACGTTTCGTTTTGTAAATACTAATGTTTTTTTCAAAAGGCTTATTTGTCTTATCAATACAACTTTTTTTATTGAAATTGGTAGAGTTATAGCAAAAAACAATTTGTCAGGTTTTTTTCAGTTCACCCGGTATGTTCATAAAATATAAGGTCTACTATATAGAGCGCTTCAGGCTACTGCGAACATATGCTGGAAGAAGTCCAATTTGCCAGTGTATGTACATGCAGGGACACCGCACACGTATCAGTGGAGCAACCAACACTCAGGCTTGCGATCACCATTCACGACTTGCGTTTAGTATTTAGTACGCCTCTAACCACGGTGCCGTGTGGCGCGTAGTCAATGAAACCGTCAATTAATACGCAAATTTTTATAACGTAATTTTCTTGTTTTTTGTCACTGATAAATTAGAGCGTTTTATTATCAAATGCTCACTCAGATTTATCACTGACAACGTGTTACAATGGAAATAATGAGAAACAAAATAAAAGCAAGTTCTCGAAATAAAATAATACATTCTAAAAACCAAAAAGATTCTTCCAGTCAAAAAAAAATTAGAGCAAATGTGCGAAAAGCCCTCCTTGCTCGGCTAGACAATATTCGAGCCTATTATAAAACGATATATATATATTATAAACGTTTCCAAGCATGTTAAGGGTGATAGTTTGAAAAGATTCTTCAATTTTAATCCGAAGTTCTTCCAAATTATTAGCCCTTTCATGCCCGTAAACTTTATTTTTGATATAACTCCACAGATAGAAGTCATTAGGAGCAAGATCGGGTGATCGAGCTGGCCATAAAATAGCTCCCCGTGAACTTATAACCCGATTAGGAAATACATTATCAAGATATTCCCTAACAAGGCCAACATTGTGAGGGGGACAACCATCTTGTTGAAACCATGTTTCACCAAATCTCACACCTAACAACTGCCTAGCAGTTGGAATAATATGCTGTTACAGTAGATCCAAGTATCCAGGACCATTCAAATTGCCGTCAATAAAAAATGGCCCAATTACGGGCTCCCCTACAATACCCCCCTAAACATTTAGTTTTTGGGGATACTGTGTTCTTATGTCAAAATACAAATTTTCCCTCGACCAATATCGAACGTGTGTTGGGTTATGACGATTCAATAATGGAAAAGTGCTTTCATCTGTGAAAAGAATAGATCTCAGAAAGTTTTCATCATGATTAGCCCTTTCCATCATTGTTTCGCAAAATTCCATACGACGATAGTTGTCCTCCGGAAAAATTTGATGCGGTTTTGACGCTTTGTAAGAATGATAACCATTCTTTTTGAGAACAAGTAAGACAGTGGCTGAAGACTTATCAACTGCTTCGGCAATTTGGTGGCTAGTTAACTTTCGATTTTCCTCTACTGCAGCGCAAATCATCACATCTCGTACTTCCTGCTCGTCATTCAAAACAGTGGGTTTTTTATGGTTTCTTGGCGCTACACAACCAAACTTTTTTTTATAAATCGTTGATAAACTAGGTTCTGGGCGATTTACAAAATTCTCCAAAAAAAATTCTTGAATAAGTCTCAATGGTCTGCCTTGATAGTACCATTTGACCATCTGCACTTTTTCGGCAACTTCGTAGACATCCATTTTTAGTTTTAAAAATGTATTGTTTGAATTAAGAACTTACCAATCTGTTTCTCGAGCAAGGCAGAAATAAAACAAAATAAATTTCCAAAAGATAACACTGCAGCGTGCTTCGAATCCACCTCGGTCGTACGGCACGTAAATTGGACTTGATTCCCCCTATGTTCGCAGTAGCCTGAAGCTCATTGTATATACATCAAATTAAAGTAAAATGGTTACTCTACAAGTTTTATTTTAAACTTTTTTAAAAATTTTGCCTTAATATTGTTGCAAATGGCTTCTAAAAATAAATAACTGCTTTAAAAAAAAACTAAAAATTAGATTTTTTTATTTTTGTGACAAAACAAAGCAAAATTTTGATCTTTTTTATAGAAAACATTTTTATCGTGTGTTTCCACTGAATCGTTTGCTGTAATTCTCGACTCTCTATGTTAATTTTTAAGAAACATACGGCGTTTTTAAAAGTGTTGGGGACAATGACAACAAGTTAAAGCGTGATCTATGAGCTACCCTTAACAAAGTTAGCTTATCGGCATAAACTTACTGCTGCTTTGCATTTGGTCGATCAAACGTGGGTATTTAAATGCTTACAGTCTTGCAAGATTGACTTGTGGGTCTTATTGGGCTCACAGGCCTTATTTGGTGCGCCTCCCTTATTACAGTTCTGTTCTAATAATGTGGTATAGGTACTTATCTATTATTTCCTACGAATACAAACATGTAAAAAGTGCAGTTTATTTTTTTTCAACTCTTTAGGGATATTTTTTCTTAGGTAACAATAAACTGTCTGATGGTGTGTGAACTGAGAAGTAATCTCATTATAAACATGTGGAACGGTAAACACGCCCTTGCAATACCAATAATTTGCGATTGTTCCTTTCCCAACGTTCTATGCGATCCAAGCGAAATTACAATCCGGTTTGGTTTCATTGGATGTCCTTTCAGGAAACCGCTTTACTTTAAAAATTTGACAGATTTGCCTGGATATGTTGAGTATGTCCCTGATGTGGTAAGTCAGTAATCGCATTTGCCTTGCATCTGCTGTATGGGATTAATGTAGAACTTTTTATCCTGTTGCAAAAAAGGTATCCCTCTTTTTTCTCCATATATTTTGAATTTCCTGGATAAAATGTGACACGTTAATCCACAAAGGTGAAATAGTACGTAATAATTAACTAAATAGTAAAATTTGTAGCCTGATCGAAACAACCCAACCCAAAACAAAAATATTTATTTAATTAGGGTCACATAACAACTCCCCACAAAAAGTTTAACCGTATGAAAATTCTTATGAAAAATTAATATGCCATTCGGTGAAATTATGCATGTCAAAGCAATTGACAGAGCAAAATTTTTGGGGAAAGATTTAGCTAGAGCCCCTCTATACATTTGACAGTTGTTGGAATTAACTCTGTGTTTCGGAATTCCATTGTCTATATTTTATTTATGCACGACGTTTCGATCAGTACCATCTCTGATCGTGTTCAGGTGCAAACTACTACGTACTTATATACTATGGGAAAACCACTCAACCATGAAGTTTAAGAAGTTGGCTTCGCCCAAATATTTGGAATTTCAACACTTGGTTTACTGAAAATACCCTGATTCTGGCCAATAAAGGCAGCTTCAAGGAATTTTCGTTTCTTTCAGTGTGACTCCTTATGCAAAACCTTTGCTTATGTCCAATTCATTCTGTGTTGCTTTGACCATGCATGTTCGGCGATTTCTGATTTCGTTGTTTCGCCTCTGTGGGTATTCGTCTTATTATTAAGCCTAACAGATAGTGGTCTTTTTGTTTCGCCTATGTATGATTCACCACAATCACAAGGAACTTGGTAAATGCATTCCTTATTTTGTTTGTTCTCTCCAAATAGTATCTGTTATAAGTTTAAGGCTGTAACCATTCTGCTGCAGATGTTTCTTATTTCGATTTATAAGTCATGAGAATTGTTACAAATTTTAACGCCTCTGTTATACAAAGTTCCTATTATGCCTCGTTTGGTTGTAGCAAAATGATTTGAAACTTGATTTAAATATTGTCCTGTGTGAGTGGGTTTACGATAGACTGTTGTTCTGATGGTCGCTTTCTACGCGTTTGACAAGTACATCCAGAAAAGGAATTTGACAATTTTGCTCCAACTCCATCGTGAATTTAATGGCGGGTCTTATGTTATTTAGGTGGTGAAGAAATTCTGAAACTTGTTGGTCATTCCCGGTCCAGACAATAAAATTATCATCAACATATCTTAGCCAGAGCTTATTTTTATATGTTGCGGTATCAACCGCGTGTGATTCGAACCATTCCATGTAAATCTTGGCCACCACTGGTGAAAGCGATGAACCCATTGGCAGACCGTCATCCTGAGCATAAAACCTATCTTTCACCTGAAAGTCAGACTTATGCAGACAGCACTCCAATAACTCCATCACTCCTTCTAGCGGCAGGCTGATATGTTCATGAAGGGATTCGTCATCAACCAGTCTCTGTCTAATAATATCTAGCGATTCCTTTATCGGGACATTGGTGTATAGACTTTCGACATTAAAACTGACAAATCTATCCTCGGGACCTAAAACAAAAGATTTAAGAATATTAGCAAAATGGTTGCAATTTTCTACAAATGAAACGGTCTTGCTTGCAAGAGGTTGAATAATTTTCAAAAGGAATTTAGACAGATTGCTTGTTGGAGAATTTCTGGAACTCGTGATTGGGCGTAAGGGTATTGCATCTTTGTGAATTTTGGGAAGTCCGTAAAGATGAGGAGGCTTGCTATAATGTGTAAGTTGAGATCTTGTGTTGTCCGGAATATATCTGGAATACTTTTTTTAAGTTCTATAAACCCTACTTTCGATTGATTGCGTCGGGTCTTTTGGGAGAAGTTTATAGTTTCCTTTGGAAATGACCTCTTCAACTTTCTGGTCATAGGTTTCCGTGTCCAAAATCACTGTTCCTTGAAGCTGCCTTTATTGAGTAGAATCAGGGCATTTTCAGTAAACCAAGTGTTGAAATTCTAAATAATTGGAAGCCCCTCCTTGGGCGGAGCCAACTTCTTAAACTTCATGGGTGAGTGGTTTTCCCATAGTATATAAGTACGTAGCCTTAGGAATAGATTGTAGTTTGCACCTGAAGACGATCAAAGATTGTACTGATCGAAACGTCGAGTATAAATAAAATATAGACAATGGAAATCCGAAACACAGAGTTAATTTCAAACACATCATTTTCTCAAACTTTCAAACAAACTTTGACAGTTGTTGTTTTACCATAGGTGGGCAACTCATATTGCCCTCTCTTACTAGTTTTTTATGTAATGGACTGATGTTTTGTTGTCTCTTTTTATAATTTCCCCAGACGCGGTTATTGAATGAAGATGACTTTTTTGGTTAGTAAAATATGAAACTCTCACAAAAAAACATGAGTTAGATACACAGATATTAAAAATGGTAGTAGTAGGTGAAATATAAAAATTTTATCTTCGCAATATTTGATTTTTAAACCGCATATAAATAATCAAATTTCAAATTTGATGTATTACGTTTATTAATCAAAAATGTGACACTGACAAAATTATTCATTTCCAATGGTTGCCAACACAGCCAATTCGAGTTGCGAGTCAAATTCTCTTGCTACTATGCATCTCATTGGTCCAAATCTTCGGTTTAAATGGGTCTCTCTCACTTTTGCCCGATATTGATCGAAAGTAATTCTATTGGTCTTTACTAAGAGAATTACTTTCGATCAATATTGCGCAAAAGTGAAAGAAACCGATTTAAACCGAAGATTTGGACCAATGAGATGCATAGGAGCTAGAAAATTTAGTCAAGACCAATAGAATTACTTTCGATCAATATCGGGCAAAAGTGAGAGAAACCGATTTAAACCGAAGATTTGGAGCAATGAGAAAGAAAAAGCGAGAGAATTTGACTCCCTGGGATCAAATTTTCTTTCGATTCAAGAATAGACCCACAGAAGTGGTGGGTGCATTTCTAGACATTTTAATCTCTGACCATTTTTTCTGGCCATTTGCTTGCTCTTTACATCTACAACTACAAAGAAGTAGTGGTTTAAAAATGGACGTGCATAATCTATGTGGACCCGTTGCTAATTTTTTGCTGGTTCGTGCCATGGTGCCTTTTTGGAGTTTTTCTTGATGTCATAACATGCTTTACAACTATCATTTTAATAATACCTTTCTAGTAGCAATATCTTCGAGCTAGAGATTTCATTTTTACCATTTGATGTGTTGTATGTATAGTACTTGTAACATGACTCTTTGGAGATTTTTTGTATAATTATTCGATTTTTTAAAAAAGTATTCCTTCTTGTACCCAAAATTATTATATTTTATTTCTAATATGACACAAATCAGACCAAATTTGACAAACATGCAAACAATAAGGTCGAGCATGACTAAAATTATATATACCATCTAAGGAGACAGATATAATTATCTTTACATAGGTTCCGAAGTTGATGAGGGTGATTAGTAGTAGTAGTAGTACTAGTAGTAGTAGTAGTAGTAGTAGTAATAGTAGTAGTATACGGGCGGCCCGTGGGCCTGGCAATTAGGCCTCTTCATGGGCCCTTTTTGCCATACCCCGTTCCCCCTATACCCCTATGCTCCTACTTCCGCTGCAACTCTCTCTCCGGGCCTCCCTGTCTTCTTTGCGAAGTTCAGTATGTCGGCCCATTTGAGCGAGTGCTGCTCTTCTTCTATTTTGGGAAATCCTCACTTCAGCTGCCTTGGTCTGCCATATGCATCGCACTATTAAGTACTGCGCCAATTCCTCTTCGAGCCCGCAAGCGGAACACGCGGGATTTTCTGCTACTCTCATTTGCGTCAGATGTTCGTTCAGCCGATTGTGCCCAGTCAGCATCTCTGTCAGCAGTCCAATGTCCTTTCGGGTCTTGTTTCATAGCCATTTAGTTCTGGCTACATTCGGACCATCCACGAATAGCTTGGACTATCTGCACTCTGACTCATGCCTCCAGGACGTCTTCAGTTCATTGTTCGCCTATTTGTTGAGCTCACTTTGTACCTGTTTCCTTGTTATTTCCAGAAGAGGTTTCGGTCCAATGTATTGGGTTTCGACTCCTAGTCTGGAAAGTTCGTCCGCTTTCTCGTTCCTTGGTATTTCCTTATGAGCAGGAACCCACATCAGTGTTACCCTCTTGTCTTAAGCCAGTGTTTACAGTACTTCAGCGCATTTCTCCACCAAACTACTGACTATTGAGTGCACTTAGAGCCTTGAGGGCAGCCTGACTGTCGGAGCATATGCCATTCCTGACCTTCGTTAGGGTTGCCGCCATGATAATGGCATATACCTCCGCTTGAAACACCGTAGCGTGTTCTCCAAGTGGATAACTTTTCTGATCTTCTAGGCTTTCCGCGTACACTCCTGCGCCTGTTGTCTGCCTGGATGTCAGTTTAGAGCCGTTCGGAATTCTTCCCTTTGCCACGCATTTCATTCTGCGAGGGTGAATAAATAATAAAAACAATGAATAGCGGACTTTCCTTCAAAAAAGTTAATGGTAACCATCGACCCGAGTAGGAGATAAAATGCAAATTGCAGTATCGGTGTACCTTTAATTCGAAGGGCGTCTCTACGGGAACAGATATAATAATAAATATATCTTTACAGATATCCTGATCTCTGAAGTTGATAAAATGTATGTACTTATAAGAGCTTTTAAATAGACATAATCATGTTTTAGGAACCAAATGGCAAAACAATCTTTTGTGATGTAGAACCTGCTAAAATATTTTTAAAAGCGAAAGAGGCAACCCAAGTTATGCTAATTATGCATACCACTTCATTGGGGCCACAAGAACTACCCTTACTGTAAGTAGATAGTCTTTTTCTTTTAGATATAAACATTAAACATAATTGGAAGAGAAAGAAGGAAGGGTTTTTACGACTTTCTTCATATCCGGATTAATTTAGATATTTTTGACCATTTTGATAATTTCTGTCAAAAATTTTGAGACATTAGAGGGCGGTTAAAAAGATTGGGTTAACAATCTAACTCCTTCATTTGACCAACAATGCGATGAGGACGTTATTTTCGTGATCCGCTGTTTTTTATTTTGAATTTTAAATCCATATTTGTGGTTTGTATAAAAAGATAAAATATTCTGGCTATATAGTATAGAATATAGTAAGTCGATGGTATAGAAATATTTTGTAAAAAAAAAGTCTGAAGTTGCATTTTTTTTTTTTTGAAATGAAGTTCGCGCTATTCTTTTAACCCAGAATGTTTCATCCCACTTTACTCTCACCGAATACACGACTGCATTTATGAAAGAAATTGCTACAAGACATTTTTTGACGGATTAATTATGTTGGACGTAGTATAGTTAAAAACATATCAAAAGTTTATACCAAAGTTTGACAACTGGAAGTGTCAAAAAAGGCTTACACCGGGATTGAAAAACACTGAAAAACCAAATAGTCCAACAAAACATTAGAAAACGTTTCTGGGGTCAAACCCTAAATGCAGTCGTCTAGAACCCGTACTACTATCTATAGCGGTTGCTTTCGGTTGGGTGTTTTTCCACTAAGGTAAATATTTTTTTAGATTTGACGTTGGTGGAGGCGCAATCCAAACATTCTGCACGGTTTACATCAACGGCCAAGGTCCAGTCGTAGCCGTTTCTCCAGATGAAATTGATTTTGGAAAAATCACCAACTTAGAAACCTTTGAGAAGGTTTTCACTTTAAACAATGATACACCCATACCCGCGCTCGTAAAGCTTCACCTGGTGAGTTAAAAGAACTTGATTAAACCGCCCACACACTATGAAACATATTACTTACTTGCTTACGTTTTTACTTACTTACTTACTTACTTACTTTTACTTACTTAGTTACTTACATACTTACTTTTACTTACTTACTGACTTAATGACTTACTTACTTACTTACTTACTTACTTACTTACTTACTTACTTACTTACTTACTTACTTACTTACTTACTTACTTACTTACTTACTTACTTACTTACTTACTTACTTACTTACTTACTTACTTACTTACTTACTTAGTTACTTACTTACTTACTTACTTACTTACTTACTTACTTAATTACTTACTTACTTACAACAAGCAGTTTCGAGGCATGGTATCGGTTCGAGGAATTATGATACATGCATCAGTTGCAAAGTAGCCCACACTTTATGAAACTTGCATCAGCTTCCTCGAAACGTATCGTGGCTCGCCGACCATGGCATTCCAGACTCCGCATCGCCGCACACAACTGATGATACTACTCACCTTGATTCTTGTGTCGTAAAACAGAATAGTCGATGCATGCATACAACCAATACCGTTCTCAACTAAAGTATCGTTCATACAATGCATAGTCTTAGTCTTTGGTTTAATTTTTGTTACAGTCTTAATCATAAAAAAGTTAAAACCACTGTTTCTTATGAAAGTGTTCATGCAATGTTTTTGATTATGCTTTATCATAGGCTTAGTCACAGTCCTAAGGAAAAGTTGGCAACTTTCAACTTTTAGAACTAAAATTACGACTATTACTATGACAAATATAAGTGCGCATGTGCGAGTTCCAAATTGTAAGTATGGCGCCCATCTATGTTGACAGGAATGAAATCAATATTTTCAAAAATTTTATGCAGGAGAATTAAAAGCAAAAAACAAGTTGCTAAGTCTTTTGTAGGTTATAAAAAAAAATTGTTTTTAAACCTTATTTTCTTTGATAAGAAACTACAAAAAATAAGAGTAAACAAAACAAAACATCGAAAAAGTGAAGTTAGATGCACTTGCTTAGTCATGGTTATGACTATAACAAAGACGAGTATGAACAGTGAGCAATTTTTAAGACTAAAACTATAACTAACACTATAACAAAACCAAATACTAATCAAGTGACTAAACCTATGCTTTGTATGAATGATCCTTAAAAAGCCAGTTACCTCTTATCTCTTTAGTGCCCTTTAGCCAAAGATTGCCGCCATTTTTATAACCAAATTGACAGGTAAAACATGGATTTTATGTCAGTTGGGTGTCAATATGACCGCTATAGTAGGCTAAAGGATACTGAATCGAAAAAAAGTTAACTGGCTTTTTAGTTACGCAGGTGTTGATACAACATGGTGAAATAGAAGAGTCAATGCATTGCAACATGTTTCACATTGTATAGGTATCGAAAATACCACATATTTTCATTGATTGTTGGATGTGGGATTGGATTAAAACGGTAATCAAGTAGACTTATATTGCGCAAATGATGGTGTCAAATGTTTACAAGACCATTGTTATTTTTTCTTTAAAGTTCTATATAATTTCTATATTTTGTTCAGTTATTTCTCTTTTTATCTATATAAATAACTATAAAATTATTTCTGTCAAAAAACTATATTTCAATCAATATGACATCAACATGTTAACACAACATAATAATATACAACGTGAGAAAAAATATTAACATTTCTCCCCCCAGTAATCTCTTCAAGATTACTCATCTTCAACCATTTCTAACTTGTCTATAGGACAGATTTTGACTACCGGACTCACTAAGAGAGTTTAAAGATTGGATAGCTATTAAAGCCAGAGACTGTACATATATTCAAGGAACACACAAGACAGTTGACAAATTTAAAAGAACAATGTTGGTAGCAAATCAAAAAACAAAAAACTCGTATGGACAGTGCATTGCCTGCACGGAAAAACATAATTTAGAAAAATGTGAAAAATTTCTGAAAATGAGATGGAAATTTATCAAGGAAAATAAGGCATGTTACTGTTGTTTAAAGACTTCACATCGCATTTCAGAATGTCGGAGTCGGAGGAGTTTCACACTGTAAGAAAAACGTCATAAACTCCTACACTTTGAAATCCAAAAATCAACTGAAACAAGTTCTAGTAATACCAACAGAAAATCTACATCTCAGATTGTTAGTCACATGTTAAAAAATGAACACAATGAAGTAATTTTAAAAGTTGCTCCTGTTTCTTTAAAAACAGAAACACATGAAATAAAGACTTATGCGGTATTTGACAAAGACATCACTTGGGTTAGAAGGACCTAAAAAAATACGAATAAACAGAAATTTTCAACTTTAGTCAACTTTAAAATATCTAGTTCGCTAAATCAAGAGTTTTATCAAATGACTGACGTTTATACAATCCCAGACATGGATCTTCCAGTACAAAATGTAAGTTTAAAGTTACTTAAAAATAAATGGAAACATCTACAAGACGTTAATTTAATTGATTGAAATGGAGCCCACCCTAAAATTTTAATTGGTCAAGATCACGCTGATCTGATAGCGTCAAGACATTTAATAGAGGGCCCTAAGAATTCTCCAACATTGTCTTATACCAAGTTAGGTTAGATCGTTCCCGGAAGAACTGGATTATTTAAAGGTCGCATAGATATCAATCTACACATTAGAGTAGAAGAAATAGATGAAGATCTTGACAGATTGGTAAAAAGTTTTTTCTCAATTGAAACATTGGGAGTAAAATATTTTATTCAGTTATTTCTCTTTTTATCTGTATAAATGACTATAAAATTATTTCTGTCAAAAAACTATATTTCGATCAATCTGACATCATCATGTCAACACAACATAATAATATGCAACGTGAGAACAAATATTAACAACGATACATTTTCTAAGGTTATATCTACATCTGGATATATTAAACCGAACTTGATGAATTAGATCTTGTTTTGTTTGAATGAAATGCTTCTGGCGGTAAAATAATAAAAAGATTTATGCCTCAGCAAAAGTAGCGTCTTTGGAAAACAATAAAGCCGCAGAAGAAGCAGAAATAAAAAAAAGCATTAAATACAGAATACTGTGTAATAACTATGTTTTTAAGCCATTGGGTTTTGAAACATTAGGTGGGGAAGGGCCTGTATGTAGGCAGTTGAATGCTCATTGAAGAAAAAAAAACAAAAACAAGGTGATTGGCTGAAGCAGCGCCTCAGCATAGCTATTCAACGAGGAAACGGAATCAGCGTTTTGGGGACGAAAGAGCTTGTGGCGGAGGAGCCCAAAGAAAATTAATTTATATTATACATTTTTATTATTCTATCACTAAATAAAAATATTTTTTTAAAAGATGAAGAGTCGATAGTGTTTTGTGTGGGCACCTTTACATTAGCTTCATCGACTCAGCGTTACATATTGATATAGAATAGTCAATGCATTGCAACATGTTTCACAGTGTAGGTTCCTTAAGAATTTGCAGCCAAATAACGATCGAAAATATGACAGATTTTCATTGATTGTTGGATGGATTAAAACGGCAATCAAGTAGACTTATACTGCGCAAATGCTAGTGTCAAATGTTTACAAGACCATACGTTTTCTTGATGAGTTAGATCTTATTTTATTTGAATGAAATGCTTTTGGCGGTAAAATAATAAAAAGATGAAGAGTCGATGGACGCATAGAAACATACTTCAGGTTGTGTGAGCACCTTTGTATTAGCTTCATCGACTCAGCATGCATTGCAACATGTTTCACTGCCCTTAAGAATTTGCGGCCAATCACTGTCTACTCCGTTTTGGGGTGTTTGATTTGGTGCACATAAGCAACAAGGTGCTTAATTGTAAGACCAAAGGAGGAGCTTCCCAGATGCAATGAACAGTAAATTATTTTTTGAGTTTAAAGGTGTTTAGTAAATAAAAATTTATTGAAGTTCTGGTTTGGTACTTTGTGAGTGGAATAAATAGAGACATAAAGCAACATCATAAATTCCATTCCCTATCCGTATACGTATCCCTATTCGTATACGTATCGGAAGAATATAAGTGACCTATCAAAAAAGGTATAAAGCACACTAAATGCATACGTATCTATCTACTTTATTCAACCGATCAATATTTGAATGAAATGAAAAAATGAAAAAAGACAAAAACCACCACGAGGAAGGGAAAACGATCCATATTAGAGGATTCAGAAGTCGCTTAAAAGTTCGCAAAAAAAATAGAGTAGTATGAAATAAAACGTTGTAAGTACAAAAGAAAGTAATTCAAATAAAAACAATCCTAAATTTTGCCGAATCTCTCGACAGTAATGTGGAAATTGACCTTGGTTTTGTAATATATTATTATCCAACACTGTGTAAATTATTTTTTAGTTTCTGCGGCTGTTAGTGGATTAAAGTAGTGAGTTATTCATTATAGAGGTGTCTTAATTATTTTTTTTTAAATTATTTCAGAAACCTCAAAGTATGTTTTCTCTTGACGAGGAAGAATTTGAAATGGGTCCGGAAGAAGAAAAAATAGTAACCGTTAGGGCATGCCTCAATTCTACTTCGAAAGTGACCGACACGATCTTTTTAGATGTCGATAAGGGGGATAAAATGACTTTGAAAGTTTCTGCGCATGGAGTAAGTTTTTTTAGTGCAGCTTAGGTTACTCGTTTAAAATCAATATAGTGGACAAACTCTTTGACCTGCTATATACGTAAACTTAACTAAATTGAATAATTGAATATGGTTATATCCCTACAAAATTGAACTATATTTTCTAAGGTTACATCTATATGTGGATGTATTAAACCGAACTTAATGAATTAGATCTTGTTTTGTTTGAATAAAATGCTTCCGGCAGTAAAATAATAAAAAGGTGAATTTTTTTACCCATAGCCGCAAACTATTTACTGACTCAACCCTTTTGAAAAATTTTCAGATTGGGTCTTGTGTGATTTGTGAACCACGACTTTGTCCAACTCACGATTTGGGTATCATTTTGACATACTCGAAATATTCTTTACCGGTCAAGTTTTTAAATAAGGGCACAGTAGTACACAAAATATTAGTTTCGCAAAGGCAACATGTGAAAAGTCTCAAGGCTGTCGAGGATGAACGCACTCAGTAAGTAACGTAAGGTAAAGCCTCCTACCTTAACATTTTTGGTTAAAATTTGGTAAATTACTATAAATAATTAATTAAATTAAATAAAAAATAATAATAGTAAATTATAATAAAAAGAGGGAAATTTCCTGCCTTTTTACGAAAGTAGGGACAAAAACCAAGGTAATTTGGTGGGATAAAATAGGTAATTAATTTTTTTTTCTTGAAGGTGAATTTGCCCAGAGGACACTTTTTACCAAATTTTAGGACACATGTACACATCTGCGTAAATAATGCTCAACCTAATTTGTCTCCTATTGTACACAAAACATTTTTAAATGAAAATAAAAAAACAGAAAAATAATAATTATATCCATGACCTACAACAGCTTTGGAAATAAAAAACGGTGATGAAAAATCACAGTTATATTTTAATCATAGGGGTTAAACTACTATTTTAAACTATTGGGAGGAAAGCGACATGCGGCGAAAATTTTTTTGTTGAATTATTTACTGTTACTTCCACAAAATTCACGCGCCCATCGAATCATGCACTTTTAACAAAAAAATCACCAAAATTATGCTTCGGGAATACACTAATTAAATATTCTTTCCAATTTGTAATCATAACTTAATATTTGGGTATGAAACAAGTGTAAGCAAATCATTTCCATAAAGATATGGTAGTTTTTTTTCAATAAAAATAATAAAAACTTGTTAAAAAAGATGCGGGCCTTACCTTTTTTTGGCGACCGTGCCCTAAAAGTCGTGTTAAGCATGTTTTTTTTTCCCTCAAACACAAAGTTTCCAATGTTGAAGCCAAAATTTCTTATTAATTTTGCATCAAGGACGTTTTATCCATTTTTCGAATTCATTGCCAATTTTTCCCCGTACACCCCCTGCCCATTGTTCGGTTGTCAGTTATCATGTTGATTGTTGAAATAAAGGCGAATTTACACTGGTGAGCAATTAAGCAAGCAAACTATTCGAAAAAGTTTACGCTCGCAAATGTCATAACTTGAAATATGACATTTGCGAGCGTAAACGATTGTGTGTATTCCCTTTGGTTGTGTTCGGCACTTGTAGAGATCCACTAGGACTTATTGGGTCCCCACTATCACTTTTAATTTCTTTGACTTTTCTGTAAAAACTGCTTGATGCTGTAAAAGGTTTGTTTCTTTTTTCTTAAAACACAAAACTGTCAGGATCACCACTACTAGGTAGGTACTTTAACACAGAATATCCTTTTTGATGATCAAAACGGGAATGCCCTCTCTTCCTTAAACCCAAATTTTACCTAAACATCTACTTTCTTTGTTTGATATTTGTGCTCCCATCTGGTCTTTCCTATCCCTTTTTATGATAGGAGGGTAGGTATCTAATAGCCCAAAATCCAAACAAGGGTTGAAGATACAACAGTAATTAAGGAAATATCTTATAATTTGGATATACTGAAAAGGGACATGAAAGTTATGATTATCGATTAATCTAAACAGCTAATCATGACAGTTCTTTAGAGAACACGTGACGCAAAGGAGTTTTTTTGTTTTCTACCAGAAATACTCTCTTCCCATCAAGAAAAACAAAACTGAAGTTTTACATAAATCAAATCTTAATATTCCATATGGTTAAATAAAATAGATTAATTTTCCATAAAGTTCGAACATATTTTTAGGTTGTATTTATTTTTTGTACTAAAACTTATTCCAAAAAAAACCTTAACTTTGAGGAATAACTGTAGGTCAAAAATAAGTAACTTTGAGTTCAGTTTTAAACCAAAAAAGTTCTTAACATTGAGGGATTTCTTATTAAAATTATTATTAAAAACTTTTGACAAGCAATTTGACCAAGAAATGCCCAAACAAGGCGGTGACCTCAGAGTAGAATCTCAAGTCAAGTTTACCATCAATTTACCTTCTCTTTTAACTTTATATTCAAAACAACTTTGAAGACATGATACGAGGAAAATAATTCGAAAAATATCCTAAAAAAAAACCTTTAAAATATCGTGTATATAATGACCGTTTCTTAAGGTTATTTGTTCCAATTTAAAACTTATTTTCAAACCCCAAACTACAAAGTAATCTTCAATTCGATCATCAATCTTCTCATCAGATAACAGACATCTTACGCTTTTGTACGGGGCCGTCGTAGACTAGTGAACACCGTCTTTACCTACAGAACTGAAGATTGTAGGATCGCATCTCGGCAAGATTAGTTTGTTTCGAACAACTCCGAGAGAGGCACGTTCAACGTCGCGATGCAGCAGGCTGCCCCGCTCTTCTCAACAGTTTCGCAGTCCACGTTATGCATAGAGTAACAAAACGAGGTAAAAATAGGCGCGGTTGAAAAGACGGACGGACGACAACCGCAGACAAAACCCAAAAACAGATTGTGACCTGCGTTTTTGGACAGCAGAACTGCTACAAGGGATGCCACTGGACCTCGTCCAAATTGGATGTAGGAGAGGTAGCAGGTCGGTGTTGGAGGTGACTATTCCAAAGGAACCAGCGGGAACTCCAGCAGGAGGTAGCAGATGTCGGTGTTGGATTTGGCATTCCAAAAGAACCAGGTGGAGCTCCGACCAATTTGGACAAGACCCCAGTCAGTGGAAACCGGAAGTAGTCTTCGATAACATATGCATGCATAACATAATTAAGTCCTGCTACGACAAAGAGGTGTCAGGCAGAATTTAAGCCCTGTTGGAAAAAGAAAACCTGCATCTTAAAGGGCATATGCATCAGTTGGAGTTTGGTAAAAAGGGTCTATTAAGACCTACTTGCCAGGCTTAAATTAATTAAGCAACCCCTCCTGTACTACTACTTACGCTCTTGCACAACTTTAAAAAAACAAGACATCGTTTAAAAGACGGGTTCTCAAAGGCGCAATATCTACAACAGAAAGTCAAAGTCTATAAAACAACATGTGTTTAACTAAAAATAAACAGACAAAAAGCAAAACAAACAAATAGATTTTCTATGGTTGTTAAGGATGTCTACATTCTACAAAATATAGCGGTTTCCATTGGCAAACTAAGTGCTGTAAAAAACTCGAACACGACAACTGACAAGTCACCATTTTTATTCAAGGTTTTTGAACTTAACTCGCCATAACTGATTTACTTACTTACGTTTATACGCACCTAAAAGCGCTTTTAAATAAGGTTTATATGTATTTTTTTAGGGTGGAAGGAATGCGCTAAAGCGTTTTTAAAGTGTTTATAACGACCCTAAAATGGATTTTTAAGTTTATACAACATTTTTAAACCATCCTTATATAAAAGTAACTATTTTTCGTAAAAAGAAATTAAATTAATTGTTAGATTTTGCCGTTTTTATTTGACGATTTTTTGACAGCTGTCACTAAGTATGGCGTGGAGAGACATCCATTATTTTTCTAATACGAAACACCTCGTGAAACACACTATATATTTTTCATTTTTAAGTTTAAGATAACTGAGAATTTTTTCCCTAGAACATTTATGTTTTCTTTTTTGTTCTCTTGGATTTTAGGTCCATCTTTTCCGTGAATCCTGAATATTTCGAAATAAAACCAGACGAGGAAATGGTAGTTAGCATAAAAGGCACTCAAACAAAACCCATCGCCGTCGAGGAGAAATTCTTTGTTTTCGCAACCTTAGGAAAGTCTAACGTAATTCAAACTTTATTTGATTTTACGCTAAGGGCAAAATTTTCCGACCCCTGTCTTGAGATAGACAAATCCAGTCTTTATTTTGAGCAAAATATTATTGGGGACCTAGTCGAGGGAAAATGCAAAGGTAAGATTAAAAGTATCTAAATTTTTCATTTATTTTGTGAGAAATATTGTGATTTCGTCCAATTCAATTCAAAGTAGGTATGTAAATATATACATATACAGGGTGGATTCTTTAAACGGAACGGTGCTTCTAGCGGGTTAGAATTTGGTTGAATAAAAAAATCCAAAACACGTCAACTGAGATTTTTAATTTTCTTTAATCATGCTATTTTGTCTATGTCATTTAGTTTACGAGGTATGCCAGTTTTTTATTTTTTTTTAAATAGGACACCCTGTATATTTTGCAATTTCGGAAATCTGCAAACAATTCTCTTTTCAGCAATACCACACAATAGGATATATCTTTTACGATAATCAAGATATTTTTATCTAAATCTGTATGGAAAACTTCGATATTCATTCAAATATACCTCGTAAAACAGGGTATAGACAACAATTCCATGCAAGTTTAAATGCCTCTATCTTGGAATCCATAAGAGATAGAATATTAGTGTGTGGTATTGTCAAAAAGATATATTTTTTTTGGATTAAAAAATGTCAAACTATACAGGGTGTCCTATTTAAAAAAATATATTCTTTAAACGAAACGGTGCTTCTAGCGGGTTAGAATTTGGTTGAATAAAAAAATCCAAAACACGTCAACTGAGATTTTTAATTTTCTTTAATCGTGCTATTTTGTCTATGTCATTTAGTTTACGAGGTATGCCAGTTTTTTATTTTTTTTTAAAAATAGGACACCCTGTATATTTTGAAATTTCGGAAATCTGCAAACAATTCTCTTTTCAGCAACACCACACAATAGGATATATCTTTTACGATAATCAAGATATTTTTATCTAAATCTGTATGGAAAACTTCGATATTCATTCAAATATCCCTCGTAAAACAGAGATAGAATATTAGTGTGTGGTATTGTCAAAAAGATATATTTTTTTTTGGATTCAAAAATGTCAAACTATACAGGGTCTCCTATTTAAAAAAAATATATTCTTTAAACGGAACGGTGTTTCTAGCGGGTTAGAATTTGGTTGAATAAAAAAATCCAAAACACGCCAACTGAGATTTTTAATTTTCTTTAATCGTGCTATTTTGTCTATGTCATTTAGTTTACGAGGTATGCCAGTTTTTTATTTTTTTTTTAAAATAGGACACCCTGTATATTTTGCAATTTTGGAAATCTGCAAACAATTCTCTTTTCAGTAATACCCCACAATAGGATATATCTTTTACGATAATCAAGATATTTTTATCTAAATCTGTATGGAAAACTTCGATATTCATTCATGCAAGTTTAAATGCCTCTATCTTGGAAACCATAAGAGATAGAGTATTAGTGTGTGGTATTGTCAAAAAGATATATTTTTTTTAGAATTCAAAAATGTCAAACTATACAGGGTGTAGTACATACATACGACATAAAAAAATCCAAGATAGCACGATTAAAGAAAATTAAAAATCTCAGTAGACGTGTTTTTGGATCTGTTTATAATTCTAACCCGCTAGAGGCACCGTTCCGTTTAAAGAATCCACTCTGTATATGTATTCGACACTGGTGGTTAATACTAACTGAACCTAACTTAAAATTAAAATTTTGCAAAACTATGTTTTGAATTTTTAGATCAACTCCTACTTAACAACGTAACCGGAGTAAATTTTGACGTTGTCATAACTTCTGAAGACCACAACTTCCAGATAATAAACGAGAGCGCTCGTACCTCGAAACAAACGTTAAAAAGGGATGAGTCCCTTGTCACTGATGTCGGATTCAACCCGATCCTTAACGACAAGAGAAAGAAGTCGCTTACAGGAAGGCTGGTAGTGGGCTATGTGGATCACCCTAAAACGGTAAGTTATTTCACTGATTCCGTACGATGAACAGTTACCGCGTTCGTTTATACGATCAAGGATCGAGAAAAGACGTAGACTTGAAAATTTTGACCATATTTTGAGAAAAGAGAAATATGAACTTTTGAAATTGACAATAGAAGGAAAAATTGAAGGCAGAAGAGGTTCGTCTCAGACATTTCAGAGTACACTTTTCAGAAAGGCCGTAGAAAAGGTGCAAATCGCGCTGAAAGGCTAACGTTTTAGGAGAACATGGCACTTAAAGAAGGAGAAGAAGTAGGATAGAGAGAAGCGTGGGAAGCTGTACGGATATTATTGGCTCTCCGAGTCGCCCGTTCTTTTCTCAAAGTTCTCAAAAGCCAGGCTTGTCCGAGGAAGAATTACAGTCAACTGGCTACATGGTAGTGGTAGTAGAAGGGGGGGGGGGCTCTCCTGCCACTTTCCCACCGTCAAATGTTTCTGTCCTTTAAGGTCAGGATATCCGAACGTTTAAGCGTCAGAAGGTGTTCCAGCTCAAATTTTTCCTCTTGGATAATTCCTTCTATAATTCCTCTGTAGGCTGGACATCTTGCAAGGTAGTGGAATAGGGATTCGTCCTCCTCACAGCATTATCTGCAAGTTGAGTCCTGCTCTATTCTATCATATCTTTGCGTTTTCTACACAGCAAGTCCCTTCTTGATTTGCTGAAGCCAAGGATTAGCTCTTTAACCTGCTTGGCTTTCCCTATGTTGTGGCACTCTTGATTTAGTATTTAGTATTGTGCTGGTTTTATGTGCCCTCTGGTGAAGCGCCGATAGGGCTTCGGCCGAACGTATGCCTGCGCAGACCCTTTTCTTGTAATCTCTTCTTCCCGAGATCCTCATGTGTCCTGGAACCCACACAAGCCTCTTTTTCCTCTGCTTCGTCCTGGAATGCATCTGCGCCCTTCTGAACAGTCCTTTTGACGTGCTAGGTACTGGTAAACTAATATATACTTTATACTCAGTCAGAATTAACACCCATACACTGCGTGCCTTACATTAATCTTAATCTTCAATTTATAGGATATAGTAACTTTGCATGGCGAAGTGGTGTTTCCAACCATACGTCTTTTACCCAATCAAGTTAATTTTGGATCGATTCCTAATGCGT
This sequence comes from Oxystoma pomonae, assembly GCA_963921995.1. NCBI lineage: Eukaryota > Metazoa > Arthropoda > Insecta > Coleoptera > Brentidae > Oxystoma > Oxystoma pomonae. The sequence goes on along the minus strand of OY998166.1, from coordinate 81,551,517 downwards.
CAACTACAGTGAGAAATATCGTTATTAACAATATCAGCACTTTGGAAGTAAAGTTTAACTGGAAATGGTTAGAAGGAAGTTTAGTTGTCAATCATCTGACTACTAAAAAGAAGGTAGAATTTCGCATTTAAACTTATTGGGCGATATTTACTAAGAATTATAGTTTAATGAGTTTAAAGTACAGACCTACACAAGGCTGAACTGTACATGGGTATGTAAAAATTTATTTTAAGGCTAACCATACCGCAATTAATATAGTAGTTTTCACAACTAGTGGCGAAAATAGTGCTACAAGCGTTGGTTTAAATATCGAGTGCAGCGAGGTATTTAAAAACGCGAGTAAAAAAAGCACAGTTTAGCCGCGAGTTGTTAACACTATTTTTTTAAAATACCTTTATCAAAAAATCCAAGAAAAACAGGAAAATACTTTTAAAAATCTCGAACGAAGAGCAGCACTTCTCGCAACACACCATCTTTAGACTATAAATCAAGGCGGCTGGTGAATGAAATAACAATGGTTTCCATAGCGATGTGCGTTTTTACTGGGTAACGTTCATTATTGCCACATTTTAGTCTTTGACAGTTTTATATTTTGACGATGTTTTTAAATTATTTTTTTCGTAAATGCTTGGTGAAAACTGGCGGAAATGGCTTAATTTTTAGGCAATCAATATTACTATTTTCCGCTATTTCTCTATCATTTTGGGTAAAAAACGGACAGAAATATTTTTTTTGCACCGGTGATATTAAGAAGATATAATAATAAGATATTTTTGCATGGATGGACGTCAAAATGCACTGGAATGAGACTCGTAAGGGTTATTTTTTTGTTAAAACAGTCCATACAATCTTAATGAAACCTGGATAAACAATAAATCTCAAATCTGTCAAAGTGTAACGGGATATCGTTTTTCGAGTAAAATTATCATATTGTATACCACCACCAAGAGGTGGTTTATCTACTTTATATTTTAAAACAATCACGATTTTGTTGATTGTTTTTTTTTTCAAAATATAAATAAGTATTTTATTTATAAAAAAAAACAAATTCCAGGATTATTTTTTTGCTTTAGTTAGCTATTCCAGCCCGTTCTTTGTATAGGAATGTATGAGATCTCACTTCGAATCAAGAAAAAAGCCTTTTTTTTCGTTTTGGTGGTCCTGCGCGGTAAAAGTCTTTCACGGAAAATTTTACTAAAATTTTATGAAAGCTCGGAGATTTTTTGCAGAAGCTGTGAAAGAGAGCCATCGATCACTTCCCTCCCTTCCTGCATTTCTTCCAGACCTCTGCCTTATGTCTATCGATTGCGACTTGTTGGTGGCGCCCATAAATTATGTAACGCGGCGTGGGGAAGTAGGTGAAGTGTTACGAGGGGAGGGAAAAAGGTCGCAACCATTTTTATCTTAAAAATGATAAAGAACAGAATAAAGTAACTAATACTTAAAAATATTTAAGGAGGGGGGGGGGGAGGTTTCGAAAATGTAACAAAGAAAAGAAGACGGTCAAAATTAAAATTTGGAAAAATTGGTGTTAGACTTGTTTACTAAGATGTAATAGTTATTTACCTAACAAGTGCGGAAAGTGGACTTTACCGCATGCGACGGCAGTTGCACGAACGACGCGACGCGGAGATTGTTTGTACAATCGTTCTTTCACGGGGTTAGTGTAGTGAAAATGGACACTGCTGTAAACTAACTTTAAGTCTAAAATATGTAACTATAATAGGATTTTCTGATAATTTAGAGGCAGCGGACTTATCTAATAGCAATTTTGTGTAAATACAGATTCTCTATATATTCTTAGGGGATCAGTGGGGTGAAAGTGGGTGCAGGGTAAGGATAAAATATTTATCAACTCCAGAGCTTAGGATATCTGTAAAGATAATTGTATCTTTCTCCGTAGAGACGCTTAATTTTCCTTCAAATTGAAGGTACATCTGCCGATTCTGCAATTTGACAGATGGTTGTATTTTACATGAATCCTGTGTCATATTTGTTCATCATCATTTCATCTCCTAATTCCTAGCACCGTACTGATGAACACCACAAGTGCGAAATCCGGATCTACGGTTACCATTACCTTTTGTGAGGGAAAGCTCGCTATTCATTGATTTTATAAAATATTTTATTTTCCATTACAATACTTTACCGAACAGTGTGCGGTAAAGTAACTAAGACATTTTAGTTTAAAAAAAGAAGTTAAAAAACCTCCAAATCAGTTACTTCAACCGAAAGAAACTAAAAAAACAAAATATCAGAAGATCTTGGCTGGAAATAACGAAAATTCAAACTTAGATGAGCATCCCACAAGGAACACACAAAAGACCAAAGCGAAAAGAGAAATTATTTAACGATGTTTCGTCCTGGGTAACCAGCGTGGGCTCATCAGTGGTTTCACTGAATCACTCACAAATAGGCATCGTTCCGCACTGGTACTTATCCAAGTTACCTGATACGGATTCGTCCTGGCGTGTTAATATTTCCAGTAGGATTATGCTCCTAAGGCAACTAAAACAAAAAAAGAAGTTAAAAAACCTCCAAAGCAGTTACTTTAACCGAAAAGAAACTAAAAACAAAAGATCAAAAGATCTTGGGTGGAAATAACGAAAATTCAAACTTGGATGAGCATCCCACAAGGAACACACAAAAGAAACTAAAAAACGCTTTGCTTTTTGGTGTGTTCCTTGTGGGATGCTTATCCAAGTTTGAATTTTCCTTATTTCCACCCAAGATCTTTTGTTTTTTAGTTTCTTTTCGATTGAAGTAACTGATTTGGAGGTGTTTTAACTACTTTTTTTTGTTTTAATTGCCTTAGGAGCATAATCCTACTGGAAATATTAACACGCCAGGATGAATCCGTATCAGATAACTTGGATAAGTACCAGTGCGGAACGATGCCTATTTGTGAGTGATTCAAAGTTGGAAATCAAAGTGTATGATGGTATTTAATGATGTATGGTAGAGGGTGACCAGTGAAACCACTGGTGAGCCCACGCTGGTTACCCAGGGCGAAACATCGTTAAATAATTTCCCTTTTCGCTTTGGTCTTTTTGTGTGTTCCTTGTGGCATGCTCATCCAAGTTTGAATTTTCGTTATTTCCACCCAAGATCTTTTGATCTTTCTTACATTTTACTTTACCGCAGACTATGCGGTAAAGTAACTAAACCATGCTTTACTCGGTAAAGAGCTACTTTCAGTTTTCAAAGTAAAGCGGTAGGTAAAAGTCTTTTTTTATTTAGAAGATAGTGTTCTCGTCCAAACGATCGAAACCTCAGTTAACTTTGTTTTAACTATTTTCAATTATTCTTCGATAAAAATATATAAATCAAAAATTTCAATTTCCGTTTGTAATTAGTGTGGAGAAGTGTATGGACATACGCCCCATAGTCCTAAACCTTAGTCCATCTTAGTAAATACCGCCCATTATGTGTAGAGTATTTTTTCTCTAAACCTACTATTTGACTGAGACTCTACTTCCCTCACTTTTATTTTTAGCTAAAAAAGTTTCCTTTTCTTTCGTCCAAAGAAGTAGTCATGGAAGACGCTGAGCTGGAAGCAAAGACATCCAAATATTCTGAATTATCCGTCTCCAAGGATTTCAAAACATTATCTAAGGGCATTCCCGACAGTCTGTTGTCTACTTCTGTTTTATTATCTTATGACGACGATAGATATTCTTACGAAATGAAGAAGGTTTTATGTCCTATCCTGGAATTTGAGTCTGAAAATGAAGATAAAGACATTGAGAAAAATGGTAAAGCTTGAAACTAAAAAAAGTAAAAAACTTAAAAATGTCTTATTTTTTGGTGTGCCTAAAAAAACTATTTTAGGCTTGAAATTATACTTCTTAGGTAAGGATCAGTATTTTAAAAAAACATGATTCTCTCCAATAAGACCGCTGTGGAGTAAACAAACCTTTTAAGTTACTATTTATAAAATTATGGCAATAATGTAACTTTTATGTTTATTTCAGATTACCCAACACTAACTGTCAAAAATATTGATAAACCACACAACGAGTTTCTGAATTATTTCGCCCTTGTCCCTGCAGAAGGGACCTTACCTGGAAATGGATACACCACTGTTGCGGTTGGTTTTCATGCTCCTCCCGATACTGAAGTTTCGGCTGTCGCAGTCTGCAAGATTCTAGGTATTTATAAAAACTGTTGTACTGGTGCCCCTTTTTGGTAGAAAAAGGGGGAAATTTTATATTTTGGGAAATATATAGTAAATTATTATATTTTTTTTCCAAGTAGCTGAAATGATATTAGGTACAAATCTAGCCTTAATCCTGTTTACGGGTACTGATGTACTGAAATTTTTTTTGTAAAGTGATTTTAGCTGGCGCCAAACAACCTTGCTTGAACCGTGACCTTCGGCTGTTGATAGTGGTTTCTCCAGTCAATGTCAGTCAAATTGTCTTTTTTAGGTTACCCAATATTATTGTCATCATTAATTGGCGTTTCATGAAAAATAAGAAGTCCGTCATATAATTAAGGACACATTAGACATTTGCTTATAACGGCCACTTGCACCGACTTTTTTTTAAAAATTGTCCTTTAATAATGAGCGCAAAAGGGATACCAGATGTTTCCATGTCTTGCGTACCCATTGATAAAGAGAGAATTAGTTAAAGAACACTTTAAAAAAAGTCGGTGAAAGTACGTGTAAGTGTGCTAATCGTTTTTACATTATTTATTCTTTACTTTTTACCTTTAGGTAGATATTATTATTATTAGGTACTTTAGTAGTTATAAAGTAAATGCATAGCTCATAATAATAAACAGCTCATTCTATATTCTAATACGAAGAATAAGGGGCAAAAATCAAGCCAACCTTGCAAAATATTATTAACGCACAATTAACTAAGGGTCTACTAAGTATACGTGCCAAGTTTCATTACTTAATAATATTTTGCAAGGTTTGACCCCTTATCCTGCGGACTATTCAATTCGGCGATGGGGCACTGTTATCTCTAGTAGTCAGTTTTTTGTCGTATGGTCATTTTCATTTTTGCAAAAGTTATTTAGCAGAATATTCGTCATAAAATAGATTTCAACAAAAATTCTATCGAATGTTCCGTACACGAATGCCCTAGAAACATACTTACATCCAAACTATTAATGTTTTTAAACGTTGTTAAAATATTCCTCTGGTTACTTCCATCTAGCAATACTTCCTCTAGAACCAATAGATTTTCCACAGATATCGGGATCATTTGGAAAGGCAAACATCGAAACCTTTGGCCCGTACCTATAATTTGCAAATAATAATACAGCAAACGTTCGGCATTTTTTAAACAAATTTTAAGAAAAGATGGGATTGACAGTGACTTTGAAAAATGCAAAAGAATTTTGTTATTAGACATTAGATACTTAAAGTAAATATTTCAACGCATCAGTATCCGTATACCTAATGCGTTCGAAATAAAGCCAAAATACACTACATTTTTGACTTGTTTATGTCATGTTTCGAACGATGCCCGCTTTTTTGAAGGGTGCGATAACAGAACTGCTGATTGAAATCGTTGCGTACGTTCGTGGGTCCGTAACGATACGTACATTCTTCCGTACGAAACGAGATTCTGTCATCGCGCCCGTCAAAGAAGCAGGCATCGTTCAAAACATGGCATGAGCAAGTCAAAAATGTAGTGTATTTTGACTTTGTTTCGAACGCGTTACGTATACCGATACGGATGCGTTGAAATATTTACTTTAAGTGTCTATTTTTATTTTTCCGACGCGACGTGACAGCGTCATACGTACAGGTTAGAAACTTCTATCCACAGCTGATCTGTTCTGACAACCGAGTTGATAGGCTATATTAGTGACCGAAGGTCACACTTGAATAGCAAAACAAAAATGTTTAGGAATCCTAACATAAAAACAGTTAAACCAGCAAAACAATTTCGTAACTCGACATTCTAGCTAAAAACTTGGCTGTTCTAGCATGATGGTTTGGCTAGATAGGCGCTAGCCAGTGTGGTATTCTTTTAAATTACCATCTTCAATTCATGAACATTGTCTTGGGGAAAAAAATCAGTCCTTATCAAGCATAAAATCTTTGTTATATTTTATTATATATTTTTTTTAATTTCAATATTATTGCAAAATACAATATTTCTAAAAAATATACCTTATTTTGAAAGTCATAGGGAACAGGTAACAATTTATTTAAAAAGCTTTTACTACTTATATGTATTTAATCTATAGAAAAGATATAAAAGGTATAGAGTATTTTAAATTTTCACGGTTATATAAATGAATACTATGGGTATTGTTTTGAACTAAAAGGCAGTTTTAATTAATAGACATTAGTTTATCACTATTGGTATGGCTCTTTCATAATAAATTATTCTTACTGATTTTTCTTAAGTTTGCATCGGCAACGTGGCGCATTCGGCAACGGCCCTCATGGAATTGATTTTCCGAACCATCATTCATATAATTGCTCGCGTAGTGGTGCATAATTTTAATCTAGAGCGTTGCTGACAATTAAGAATAAATATTTTAAAGCGTTTTTGTGAGTTTTGATAAATATTGCCGTAGATTGATATAATTTAATTGTAATTGTTTTTGCTCATGTCTGCAAAATGTACCACTGAAGAACCCTAGATTCAAGCTTTATCTTTTAAATGAGATTAAAATGTTTGAGAAATTTCCGTATTTGGATAGAAAATGTGGGGCCAAAAATACCCTTGCGAACGAAATTTTGCATAAGTAAGACAAGAAAGCTAGCAACTATACTCTTACCGTTTCTTTTTTAATTTTTTTTAGGCGGGGAAGAAGAGGTGTTATCTCTAACTGGACAATCTACGCATTTGTCTTTTATGTTAGATAAGGAATCAGTTGAGTTTGGGTGTCAGGTAAATATTTTAATATGATTTCTGCGAGTTTCAGAAGATACCCGCCTTAAATCCGTTTAAATACCCCTTAAAGCTAATTTTCTGGAATATCGCTATCTGCATTCTTATACCCATCGAGTCGACCAGTCAACAAAGTACAATTTAAAAAGAAATAAAAAAGTCTGGCATAAGTCAGTCAATTAACCGGGATCCAAAGTTTTTTTGATGAGTAATCAGCTAACAGACTTGCATTGATTAACTTAGCTTCACAGAGATTTCGAAAGTGGCACTTGTGTCGTTTTAAATATTTCTGTTCTATCTAAGTGTCTCCACTTAGATTAATTAACAAAAATTTACACACATATTTTTATAGTTTTCATAATAATGGTGAATTAAATGATCTTACAAAACTTTATTCTGTTCCAACATCCCGACATCTCTCGATATTCTGGCAAAAAATCAGTAAAAAGTGACGTTATATTTGGAATGGAATCCATGTACAATTAAAGAAATTAAAACAATAATAAAAAGCCTGCCCAATAAATATTCAGCTGGTGTGGATAATGTGCCGATTGTTCTCATCAAACATGCAGTGAATCATATTACAAAACCTCTCTGTGATATTATTAACAACTGTCTTACAACTGGAGTTTTCCCTGACCAACTTAAAATAGCTAAAGTTGTCCCAGTATATAAAAAAGGACCAAAACAAGACATAAATAACTACCGACCTGTGTTTCAATATTACCTGCAGTGTCGAAAGTCTTTGAGAGGGTTATTTACACAAGGTTGCTTGAGTATGTAGTATGCAATGAGATGCTTTCAAAATCTCAATTCGGTTTTTTGCCAAAAAAATCAACTCAACTGGCGATTTTCAATACAATAGTCGAGCAACTAGACAAAAAGCGATTTGTGTCAGGGCTCTTCTTTGACCTGTCTAAGGCATTCGACACTGTAGACCACCAAAACTTTATAGAAAAATTCAGCACTTTTGGAGTAAAGGGTATAGCCACAAAATTGATAAAGTCCTACCTTACTAAGAGAAAGGAAACAGTATGTATTACACAAAATTTTACTGAGCATTATTCAAAAGTAACACATGTAAGCCAAGGAGTCCCACAGGGATCCATACTGGGCCCCATCCTCTTCCTAATGTATGTGGATAGCTTGTCGGCACTGCTGGATGCTGATTTGTTGTCGCAGTATGCTGATGACACTGGGACAGTTAGTTCTGCTGAATCGGTTTCTGAACTGTCGGTGAGCTGTTCACATGCTGCGGGGAGGATGAGTGAATGGTGTGAGGCAAACTCTTTAAAACTGAACGTTGAAAAAACAAACTTAATGAGCTTTCGTAATCCTTATATGTTTCCTTAAATGGTAAATCAATACAAGAAGTTGAGCAGACCAAATTTCTTGGTGTTACACTTGACTCCAATTTAAACTGGGCACAGCAAATACAAAACACGGCAGCAAAAATAAACAGCCATTGCGCAGCTTTAAGGAGGCTCAGAGACATTTTGTCTCTAGATACTTTAAAAACCTTTTATTTTGCTTCAGTGCAGTCAGTCATCTCATATAGCGTTATGTTTTGGGGAGCTACCTCAAATGCAAAGAGAATTTTCATAGCTCAGAAAAGGGCAATTCGTTGCATGTGTAAATTACACCCAAGAACGTCATGCAGGCCTTTTTTTAAAAAACTAAACATTTTAACTGTACCATCCTTATATTCAAAACACTGGTTTTATTTGTAAAAAAACACCAAAATCTATTTGTAAGCAATAGTGATAACGCTTCAGAGCATGCTATGCAAACAAGAGGGAGGCAGGACCTTGCTATTCCTATACATTGTTCAACATTTTTTGAGAAAGGTCCTTGTTATCGAGCCATAAAAGCATATCGAATGTTGCCAAAGACAAGACAATCAGAGACATAGAATGTTTCCATCGTTTTAAGAAAGAGGTACATATCTTCGTACTACAAAAACAGTACTACTCATTTCATTTCATCATGTGAAGCCCTGTTTACTTTATATATTTTTATTTATATGTATAAGTTACATTTTATTTATTTATTTATTCATGTCAGTTCCATAAGGATCTTAAGATCTAAACTTCTTTTGACGTTGCTTTTGCATTTATGTAATGACCTGTTGGCAATAAAATGTTTGTATTGTATTGTATTGTATTGTATTTATTTCCTCTTAAGCAAAACCTTGCAAACTTTTTTGTCAGGCGCATAACTTCAGCAGATATAATTATCAAAAACACTGCGCTTAAATTGAATTTTTTTATCCTTATTGTATTTTAGATCTTCTGTGAAGAATGCACATCCGAAATAACCCTAAAAAATGACGGCATGTGCAGCTACAACTACTCGATAGTTCAAGATGAATTGGTAATGGGAAAATTTGAACCTGGAATGCTGGACATAAATCCCAAGGGGGGCACCCTAAACCCCAATCTCAGTATCACTTTTACCGTAAAATTCTTTCCCGGCTTTCCCGGAGAGTTCCAGAAAAGTTTTGTACTTGAAGTAAGTAGGGTTAGAACCTATATTTCTCACAACGTTTCGATTGCTTATGTGTGTTTAGTGGATCATGAAGGTTACACTTTTGCTGTTAAAATATATAAAAAAGTATGTTTCCAAATATCCTTGATAATGATGCTTTTCTGAGAAAATATATTCGGTGTTTGTCTTGGTGCGTTCTTAAGGCTATAGTTTCTCTTCAGATTTTAAGTAAAAAAAGTACAACTGGCTGTACAATATAGGGGTGGTTTAACAAACCACGGTGTACCAAACGAAAATTTTAAATTACACAAAGAAAATTAAAGAGGGCCCAATATTTACGTTAGACTCACCTGATGTCTCTTCAGTCCTAGTTTCCCTGGCCAGGGCTGATGATGCGTGATATTGGGGTTCTTTGGGGGTGAAATTCTTATGGCAAACTCCACCAAGACACTTGCGTGCGGTTCTTTACAAAGATTTTAACCGAATGCCGTGATTCGTGTTTTTAAGATGGGCACCTATGCTTTGGCTCACTGGCCATATGGTAGCTAACGCAATATTGGGCTTTGACATAAAACTGTAAATTAAGGCTAGTGGAAAAAGATACCCAATCTTGAACACTGGCAACGCCTTGTTCTTTAATTTTTTATACTTTTGCCAGAGTACACAGGGAAAACTAAAAAAATTTTGCAGGGGTGATCATTTTTAAATGCTTAACAAAAATATCTGAAGGATTTTTAAAAATTTTCAATTATTTTTTCTTCAAAATAAAAGCTCTGGTGCTGTCATCTATTCCAAAAGCCTCAAAATAGTTGCGGTTTAGAACAAACCCGATTTACAAAAAAAAAAAGAGAAATACTCACAATTTCCTCTGGATTACATTTTTCCTTTTTATATTTCCTTGCTTTAGCGAAAATAAAAACTAAGTTTCCTTTTTTCTAAAAGCCTGTGTGTGCACTCCGGAAAAGAAAACCGATCAATCAATCACACTTCATTGAATTTGGGAGACACGCAGTTCAAGTGTTGGCCGATAGACCGCAGAATTTATACGATTCGATGATAACTGCAGGTGTTTTGTCAATAAACTTTAAATCGGGCCGCCGCGCGCCGTGGGACAGAAGAGTATTTTTACGTTTTCTGACAGAAAACCATTCGAGCTTATGTTTATCTTTCAAAAATGTGTTTTCAAAAACATTGTTCTAAAACAAATATGAAACCACTCCTCGTGTGCGGTCGCCCGCCGATAAAGGCCTAGCGCTGCGCGGGCATTACTCCGAGTCTATCAAAGAACCAAGAGAACTTTACTGCCTCGCTGGGATTACTAGGAATTTGCATAGAAACATTCGGCGCCATAACCCCACATAATTTAGTTTTTATTTTGATTCAACCATTTTTTTTTAAATTTAAATTATTGCGGCATAGTTATGTGCAATTGTACTAGTAAAATCTTGGAGTGCAAATGATAGATTTTAGAATCTCAGTTTCAAAAACACACGGATACTTGAGTACTAAGAAAACATGTCAGTAAAGCTCCATTTAGAGGTTGGAAAGAATCTTGCTAATCGTTGAAGCTCCTGTTTAAAATAGATTACGATGATTCCGTCTAGCGCCAGTAGCCGATTTTTTAATCTGAGTGCTTTTAATTTAACCTGTTGTCGGTATCAGTTAGCGGGAGTGTTTCTAATTCAATTATAAATGCAACATTAAACATTACACCCAGTTAATTTAATACGTAGTTGGGTAACGTTTTTTTAGTAGGTCATTCTGCAATAAATGGTTTTCTTTTATTTTAGTATTTTACTTGTTTTTTTAGCGGCGCAGAACGTGAAAAGTCAAAATAAGTAACCTAACTCCAAATTTTTGACCCGGTGCTAAAAAATCTCTGGTGTCCCACTGTGGATAAACATATAATAATAATAAAGTATCCACGTTGCCATGGAAAACAAATTCAATGACGTAAAATTTTGCAAAAAAATCAGGTCGACATAGTTAAATTGATTTCCCGCACAGTGTTGCTCAAAATAATTTCCCAGATTGTAACTACGACCTTAAGAGTTTTATTAGTGTGTGGTTGGAGAAACCATTTCTTCTCAGGTCAGATTAAATTTTTGTTGTTTAATTTGAAGTTTAGATATTGTCCAGTATAACTTGGTTTGCCGTATACATATGTGATTATTATTACATTATTTTTCGTGACCAGAACGCTTTCCGTGTTTTTTCCATAGGAAATTTGATGTATTTGATGTGGACATGACTAAATAATTGTTTTAGTATATTGTTGTCCTTTTTCCAGATGATAAATATGGCGTCCATGTATCGTAGAAGTAGTTTCCGTTCGAAAAATTTCATAAAAATGTTGACCAAAGTAGAGATCCCATATTCCTGTGAAAAAAACTGTCTTTCTTGGAAGTAAGAATTCTCCAAATAGCATTTCAAAAAATCCATATTGGCACTGACTGCTAGATTGGCCCTGTCAGGGAGGCGGCTGCCCTTCTGTTTGATGATTTTGAGAGTTTTTGTGTGGTACGTTAGTATATAAAATTTCTACTTCAAAACTTACAATGGTGAGGTTGTAGGTTGATGTATCTGAGGAGTTGTACAAAGTGCTTTGAATTTTTGATGAACGATGGCAACTTTCCTTGAAAAGGCGATGTTTAGCGAAATTATATGTCAGAGATTATGATAACTGGTTATTGATCGAAGAGGCATGTCCTTTTTTTCGGTAATTGATACATTTGCGGTGCCTTGCTTGTGTGTGGTGTGACTTTGCTCCCACCAATGTTGATTAAGTAGAGAGCTGGTAGAGAATTTGATCGATTTTTCTTTCTATGTAGTTTTCGTTTTGCAGAACTTTTTTTATTTTCTGGTCATAGGTGGTAACGTCCATTACTACAGCTGCATTTCCTTTATTGCAGATTGGTCTTGATTCTTGAGAACTGATTCTTCTTGCGGTGTTATTTTCTGACGTTCCATCCCAACTTTTTTGCTTGTGCTCTATCTCTTTCATCCTTGTTTTTATATTTAATGACTCCGGCTGTGATAATGTCGATTGTTGGTATAATATCTCTTTGGAGGCACCAACACATTCGTGTTTGGCTATATCTAGAAAAAATGGATATCGCTGCTAGGTTTGATAAATTGCATATTGAAATAGCGTTGGTACGTGGCGATCCTCCATTTTAGAGGAAGGTAGAGTTTTCGCTTCTTTCTTACGTTAAAAACTCTCTAAACTCAATTTTCGATGATAAGGTCACCGATGATAGGGTCATCAATTAATAAATTTATTGGTGAAAATTCGGTGACATTCACCAGGTTCCGAAAGTTACGATCGATTCCACCAATTCATCGATCGACGGAACCGAATCTCATCGACTCCGGTACCCAAAATTTGTGATATTGTACGATTATCAGCTGAACTTGCTTGTTTTCATTATTGTTCAGTTACTCTTATTTGTGCACGGTTTTTTGAAATTTTTGTTTGGATTAAGTCCATCGACTTGGTTGATATTTAGGAATATTTTTTTAGATTATCGGTTTTATGTTTACTTTCCAACCTAAAACAGCCTGGCCAAAATCTAACAAATGCCGAACATTGATTGTGAATTTTAAATGTATATTGTACATCAGAGCTTATATTCGGTAGTAGTAAAGATAAAAAAAATAAAATAAAGACAAAATTAAATGCTGCCTCCCTAAAATTTTATTAAAAATTACGGCACTGGGAGCAAGCAACGTTAGAAGAAATTGATAGACACTTAAAGTAGACACTTAAAGTAAATATTTCAACGCATCGGTATCGGTATACCTAACGCGTTCGAAATAAAGTCAAAATACACTACATTTTTCTCTTGTTTTTGCGATGTTTCGACCGATGCCCGCTTTTTTGAAGGGTGCGATGACAGAACTGCTGATTGAAATCGTTGCGTACGTTCGTGGGTCCGTATCGTTACGTATATCCCTCCATACGCAACGAGTAGAATCAGCTGTTCTGTCATAGCACCCGTCAAAAAAGCAAAATCGTTCGAAACATGGCATGAACAAGTCAACAATGTAGTGTATTTTGACTTTGTTTCGAACGGGTTAGGTATAACGATACCTATGCTTTGAAATATTTACTATAAGTGTCTATTACACGCATAAACAAGTGAAAAATGTAGTGTATTTTGACTTTATTTCAAACCCGTTAGGTATACCGATACCGATGCGTTGAAATATTAGCAATTATCAGCAGTTCTTTCATCACACCCTTCAAAAAAGCGGACATCGTTCGAAACATCGCATAAACACGTATTTTGGCTTTGTTTCGAACGCATTAGGTATTCCGATACCGATGCGTTGAAATATTTACTTTAAGTGTCTATTTACTTACAAAGTCAAAAGATACTACATTTTTAACTTGTTTACGGCATGTTTCGAACGGATCAGCACCTGATCCTGCTGAGCCGTACTGACTTGAGTCAAGCCAGTGCCTCGCCTTCGTCGAACAGTTCCTTCTTGTTACTTTCTTCTTATTCTTACAATTGTAGCGTTGTTTCGTCCATAATGGGCCGCTACTCTTCGAACCGACCAACCACCGTCTAATTTTGACAAAATTTGGACTTTTTCGAATTAGTTTAGTTAAGGCATTTTTATATATAAGCGTATGGCAACAACAAAAACCTGACGGAGATATTTTTTGTTAATTTGAAATACCTAAAAGGTTACTGAGTTGCTAGACCCATAATACACTATATAAAATCGGCGTACGCATTTTATGTGGCCGGAAGTGTAGGTCCGTAACAGTACGTACATCCCCTACGCAACGAGTGGAGTCGGCTATTCTCCCATCGCATTCACCATAAAAGCAGACCCGTTCGAAACATGCCGTAAACAAGTTAAAAATGTAGTATCTTTTGACTTTGTAAGTAAATAGACACTTAAAGTAAATATAGTATAGTAAATATTTCAACGCATCGGTATCGGAATACCTAATGCGTTCGAAACAAAGCCAAAATACGTGTTCTTGAAGACCACCCATTTGCGATGTCCCCAGAGGCGAAAATTGAGGTACATTTTCCTGGATCCATAAGAACGACGCGCAGACGGATAAGTTGTTCTAGCCTTAGATGTCTCGTTGCTGCCAAGAAAATCTCACTTAGTGCGGAAAAGAAGCAAGCCAGGATAATGTTTGCACTAAACTATTCACTACAAGAAGAAGAATTATGGCAACAAGTGGTCTTCACGGATGAAAAAATCTTTCAGTCCCACAATGACAAAAAACAAATTTTGGTATATCGCCCCCCACGAACACGCTATCTCGAAAAATATATTGCTGGGAACGAAGACCGGGCTGGAAGATTTTCCGTGATTGATTATCAATCAATCACACGAACCTGCAACTATCTACGAAAGACTTGGCAAGCGCAGCATCAAAGGAAACTCGCCCATCAACATCCACAAAGCCAATCGACCACCGACACTGTAAGAACCATCAATCATCAAAGAAGACATTGACGCCCATAGAAGAAAACTTGCCAAAGGTTTTCCATCGCTCCAAAGAAGATACCCGCTATCGATATTATCACCGTCATAGAAAGTCTTCCTCTTCCACGACAAGACGTCGACGAGTTCAGACATCAAGTAAGAACCATTATTGATAAACCTACTAAGTATACTTTTAACATAAGCAAGTCAGAGGAAATCGCGTTGAAGAATCTTCAAAAGGACAAATCTGTTAAAATCTTACCGGCAGATAAGGGCAATGCAACTGTGATTTCGGACACAGAAACCTATGACCAGAAAGTTGAAGAGGTCCTTGCCAAAGGAAACTATAAACTTCTCCCAAAAGACCCGACGCAATCAATCGAAAGTAAGGTTTATAAAAAAGTATTCCAGATTTATTCCGGACAACACAAGGTCTCAACTTACACCACAAGCCTCCTCATCTATATGGACTCCCCAAAATTCACAAAGATGCAATGCCATAGAAAGTCCCAATCACAAGTTCCAGAAATTCTCCAACAAGCAATCTGTCTAAATTCCTTTTGAAAATTATTCAACCACTTGCAGGCAAGACCGCTTCATTTGTACAAAATTCCAACCATTTTGTTAATATTCTTAAATCTTCTGTTTTAGGACCCGAGGATAGATTTGTCAGTTTTGATGTCAAAAGTCTATAAACCAATGTCCCGATAAAGGAATCGCTAGATATTATTAGACAGAGACTGGTTGATGACGAATCCCTTCGTGAACGTACAAGCCTCCCGCTGGAGGGAGCGATGGAGTTGTTGGAGTGCTGTCTACATAACTCCTATTTTCAGGTGAAAGATAGGTTTTATGCCCAGAATGATGGTGGCCAATATTTACATGGAGTGTTCGAGTCACACGCCGTTGATACCGCAACATATAATCCTAAGCTCTGGCTAAGATATGTTAATGATACTTTTATCGTCTGGACCGGGAATGACCAACAACTTTCAGAATTTCTTCACCACCTAAATAACATAAGACCCACCATTAAATTCACAATGGAGTTGGAGAAAAATTGTCAAATTCCTTTTTTTGATGTACTTGTCAAACGAGTAGAAAGCGACATCAGAACAACAGTCTATCGTAAACCCACTCACACAGTACAATATTTAAATCAAGGTTCAAATCATTCTGCTACAATCAAACGAGGCATAATAAGAACTTTGAATAATAGAGCCGTTCAAATTTGTAACAATTCTCATGTGTGGAAATCGAAATAAGAAACATTAAGAAGGATCTGCAGCAGAATGGTTACAGCCTTAAACTTATAACAGATACTATTTCTAAATTTCAGCAAACAGGACAGATATTACAAGACCAAAACCAGGCAAAGGCATTCCTTACAATTCCATACATTAAAGGAGTATCAGAGAAAATTCGAAGAGTAGCGAAAAACTTTAATATTAAAACAGCTTTTAAATCTAATAATACAATTCGAAGCATTCTTAGTAAAACAAAACCGGAGAACAAACAAAATAAGGAATGCATTTACCAAGTTTCTTGTGAGTGTAGTGAATCATACATAGGTGAAACAAAAAGACCACTATCTGTTAGGTTTAAAGAAGATCAGACGAATACCTAAAGAGGTGAAACAACGAAATCAGGAATCGCCGAACACGCATGGTCAAAACAACACCGAATGAAGTGGACAAAAGCAAAGGTTTTGCACTAGGAGTCACACTGGAAGAAACGAAAATTCCTTGAAGCTGCTGTTATTGGGCAGAATCAGGGTATTTTCAGTAAACCAAGTGTTGAAATTCCAAATATTTGGAAGCCCCTCCTTGGGCGGAGCCAACTTCTTAAACTTCACGGCTGAGTGATTTCCCATAGTATATAAGTACGTAGCCTTACGAATAGATTGTAGTTTGCACCTGAAGACGATCAGACATTGTACTGATCGAAACGTCGTGTATAAAAATATAGACAATGGAAGTCCGAAACACAGAGTTAATTTCAAATACATCATTGTCTCAAACTTTCAAATAGACGAAGTCATTATTTCAAAATTTAGTAGATTCTATGCCACGAAGACTGGCAATGACACGCTACTGAAGAAACGTTTTCTTGTTTATTTAAATTTACTTAGTGTTTTTTTAATAATTTATTTTTAATTTTTATTTTAATGTTTTGTTGTCTTCAAAGACTTAGATTACTCAAATTTACCGTTCCTGCAGAATTGCGCTGACTATGATTAAGTTATTACTTTCCTTTCGCCAAACAGTTCCTTCTTCTTGATACTTTTTTCTTATTCGGACAATTGTGGTCTTGTTTCGTCCATAATGAGCTTTAATAAGTTTTTCTAATAAAATTTTGAATAATTTTAAAAAAATTGTTTTATTCATTAGTGTATTAGTCTTATAGTAAAGTGTGGCCAGTCTCTTTATAAACGTCAAAGTCAGTTACAATAAGCAACGCAATTAGTAAAACTTAAATTCAACAGACCTGCCCGGAAGTGTACGATTGCAATCAGCTGTTCAGGCCTCGCGTTCACCATAACAGCGGGTCTCGTTCAAAAAATGGCATAGACAACTGAGAAATGTAGTGTCTTTTGGCTTTGTTTTGAACGCGTTAGGTATAGCGATACCGATGCGTTGAAATAGACACTAGACATTAGACACTTAAAGTAAATATTTCAACGCATCGGTATCGGTGTACGTAACGCCTTCGAAACAAAGTCAAAATACACTACATTTTTGACTTGTTCATGCCATGTTTCGAACGATGCCTCCTTCTTTGACGGGTCTGATGACAGAATCTCGTTGCGTACGAAAGGATGTACATATCGTTACGGACCCACGAACATACGCAACGATTTCAATCAGCAGTTCTGTCATCGCAACCTTCAAGAAAGCGGGCATCGTTCGAAAAATCGCATAAATAAGTCAAAAATGTAGTGTATTTTGACTTTGTTTCGAACGCGTTAAGTATACCGATACCGATGCGTTGAAATATTTACTTTAATTGTCTACTTAAAGTAAATAGTTCAACGCATCGGTATCAGTATACGTATCGCGTTCAAAGTAAAGCCAAAATACACTACATTTTTGACTTGTTTATGCGATGTTTCGAACGATACCCGCTTTTTTGACGGGTGCGATGACACAAAAGCTGACAGCAATCGATGCGTACGGAGTGATGAACGTATCGTTACGTCCATCCCAACGCACGCATCGATTGCTGTTAGCAGTTCTGTCATCGCACCTTTCAAAAAAGCGGGCATCGTTCGAAACATCGCATAAACAAGTCCAAAATGTAGTATATTTTTTCTTTATTTCGAACGCGATACGTATACCGATACCGATGTGTTGAAATATTTACTTTAAATGTCTACAACAAACTTTAAATCGGGCCGCAGTGGGACAGAAGAGTACTTTTACGTTTTCTTCAAAAACATTGTTCTGAAAAAATATGAAACCACTCCACGTGTGCGGTCGCCCACCGAAAAAGGCCTAGCGCTGCGCGGGCTTTACCCCAAGTCTATCAAAGAACCAAGAGAACTTTACTGGCTCGCTGGGATTACTAGGAATTCGCATAGAAACATTCGGCGCCCATAACCCCACATAATTTTGTTTTTATTTTGATTCAACCATTTTTTTTAAATTTAAATTATTGCGGCATAGCTATGTGCAAGTGTACTAGTGAAATCTTGGAGTGCAAAGGATAGATTTTAGAACCTCAGTTTCAAAAACACACGGATACTTGAGTACTAACAAAACAGGCCAGTTAAGCTCCATTTAGAGGTTGGAAAGACTCTTGCTAGTCGTGAATGCTCCTGTTTAAAATAGCGACAGTAGCCGATTTTTAAATCTGCATGCTTTTAAGTTAACATGTTGTCGGTATCAGCTAGCGGGAGTGTTTCCAATTCAATTATAAATGCACCTGTAAATGCAACTTTAAACATTACACCCAGTTACTTTAATACTTAGTTGGGTAGCGTTTTTTTAGCATTTATTTTCGTATTTTACTTGTTTTTTTTAGCGGCGCAGAAGGCGACAAGTTAAAATACGTAACCTAACCCCAAATTTTTGACCCGGTGCTACAAAATCTCTGGTTTCCCACTGTGGATAAACATAAATAAAGTCTCCGCGTTGCCATGGAAAACAAATTCAATGACGTAAAATTTTGCAAAAAGATCAGTTCGACATAGTTAAATTGATTTCCCGTACAGTGTTGCTAAAAACAATTCCCCAGATTGTAGCTACGACCTTAAGTTAAGTGTCTGATAACAACACAGTTTCTTGCATCAAAAAAAAGGGCAAAGCTTCCATTTGGAGAAAATAATTATTTCTTGGTTTATCGCATGATCTTATTCGTAACGGTTTATTTCAACAACTTAAACTCATAATTTAACTGCTAGAATAAAAATTTGACAGATAAATAAAATACATTCTGTTTGTCAAGGACATTTAGAGGGCAAAGTTAATAGTTTTAATCAGAATATCGAAAAGGGTGTTAAACAAATATTATTATAGGTCGGATATCTCGAACCTGTAGTAATCGACGTTCATGGATATGGTGTCCTTAGTCAAGTTTTCTTAGCGGTGCCCAGGCCGGGGTTTCACAATGATCTTTACCTAACATACAAGGCCCTATCGGCTTTAACAAGTGACTATTTGAAGGCACTGAAGAAAACCGAGAAACCCTACAATGATAGGATTCTAGATCAGACAGATTTTTTGATTAGCAATGATTGGACGGTTGTTTCCTACAATGTAAGTTATAGTATTATATTAAGTTTATTCCGAGGCATAGATAGTCCTACTAAACGAAAAATTGTGTGTTTTTTACATTGTGCTTCATTATTCTCTTAAGATACTATTTTGATAGGTTTTGAAGTTTTTCTTACCATGTTACTCTTAAAGAGGAAAAATTATAGCGATGTACAAAAAGGCTAACTGACCTTTAAAGCGCCATTAGTGTCTTTTGTATGTTGCTCTAACTTATAGAGACTTTTAACCAAAAAATTATTTCTTAATTTTTCCTTAATGTCAAATATTTGCACACGATTAGCTGTCAAATAGGGCGAATTCGTCCACAGTAATTCACCGGTTTGTTGAGTTGGAATGAACCAATAGCTGAAATGACATTGTCAAACGTTGTTTTTTAGGAACCCACAAAAAAGCCGAATTTACAAAAACCGAAACACAATAGAACAGAAAATAAAACGTCCGAAACGAAATATGAACGAAAGTAAACACCCAGAAAATAATTGATACATTGATTTTCCCGTCATTTCATTTTCGAGACAATTATTTTTTTTTCTTTTAAATTCTGACAAATTGTGTTTCTGCCAAATTTGGTTTCGGGTTTTTTATAGGGACTCGTTTTTTATATTTTTTAAATTTGTGCAGCTGCACAAAACAATTAAAACGAGGATCTGCAATCTAAATAAAGGCCATAGTTGGCCACCGTTTTTTTCCCACGTACTTCCGGGTACTAAATTTTTGTGCGCTTTTGCCACAAAAACAGAAGATTCAAATCTTCGTCAAGTCGCCATCCGAACTTTCGCCAACTTTATAATTGCCCAATAAGTACTTTATTTACATTTTTATTCAAAGCAAAAATCGAAAAAAAAAAATAGAAGTAGTAAACATCCGTTTTTTTAAGGTTATGTCAATCCGCCAAAAAATTTTCACCTACCTCCGAAGTGAGCATCGATGGCAACATTTATTTCCACCGAAAAGTTTAAAGAACGTTTTTGACGGAATCGAAAGAGTTTCAACCACAGGCCTAAAAACCATAGACCCTGAATCTCATTCATAAATTCTTATTTTTTTTGCCCCCAAGCTAGCCTGTGTGCCAAAAAAGGACAGAATGATTTTCAGAACGTTGCCCGGCAACACTGCGGTAAAACATATGTATGTTTGTAGACGTATGTCCTAGATACATCCATTTGTTTTACATACTCTACCAGTAGCGGCGAAAAATTAATAAATATGTAAAAAAATGGGTTAATTAAACAAAAGCAGTAATTTGTAGTTTTCACAACTAGCGGTTAAAAGAGCGTTTTTTTACGAGCGTTGATTTAAATTAACGAGCGCGGCGAGTGATTTAAAAAAAAAAACTAGTTTTTTTTGCATCGGTAACCATGCTTTTGTAATTTACTGACACTTCACACACGTCTTTTGGATGAAGTTATAAAAACCCACCCCCTTTCTTGTCACCCTTTCATAAACCCGCCACCAATTTAATTTTGTTATGTTGTTAAATATTTTTTTAAGTGCTAGTGGTGAGTAAAGGCGATTAAGGTAATTTTAATAATTATTGTAAAATTTGCTGGTGCAATACTAAAAAAAAATAAAAATTACAAGATAATTTTAGTGCAAGGTTCAGGGCAACAGTTGTTTAATAATCTTTTATATCAACTGAAGGAAAAAGGCAAAACCTGATGTTTAAATTAAACCCCTGATGAAATATACTAAATCACTTGCATAACTATAAGTTTCAAATATGTCATATAAAATATGTTAAGATAAAAGTAAAAATATAATAAAATACCTACTCTTTTTTTAAAACTAATATTCAATTAAAGCTTTGAGAATTAAAATATTTTACTATACTTAACAATTTCGTTTTACCCATTGTTATTTTACATAGGTGAGGTACACAGAACTTGAAGCCTTTAGGTCTGTGGTCAGGTACCTGCTTTTCTAAATTTAGGACTAAAATACCAAAATACCAGAATAAACAGACAATAAAACATAATAATATTTTGATATATTATTTTTGCCTTTGTTAAGAAATTCTAGCCTTGAGCACACCTGCACAGAGGGTATATAAACAGGGTGCTGCTCCTAACAACAAAGCTTATTTAAAAAAACAGCGTAATTATGCAGTATAGGGTTTTCTGCCATTTTTGATTTGTTATGAAAAATTCTTTATGGGGGCACCTACTAGAGGGTCCCTAGGACCCCAAATCCGCCGGCACCGATTGTTTGTTTTAAATTTTTTTTGCTTTTTTATTTTTTTTTTCACTAAAATAACCCAATCCAACACAACTCAACTCAACCTAACCTAACTCAACCTAACCCAACCCAACACCCTTTTTTTTCTTAAAAAAAACTGACGCCGGCGGATTTGGGGTCCTAGGGACCCTAGTAGGTGCCTCTATCAAGAATTTTTCATAAAAAATCAAAAATGGTAGAAAATCGTATACTGCATAATGCCCAAAAACTAGGTAAAAAAATAGGTAAAGGACGACACTAACCGGTAATTATCACAACAAAACTACAGCTCATTTTGACATTTACCTTTGAAACGAAATCCCTTGATTTGGGTGTTCCAATCGTTTACACACGATGCACTCCCGCACCATCCTATACTTTTTAACTTCACAAGTTTATAAACACAAAAACCATACAAAACGTTTGGAAATCAGAAATATTTGGACACGGTCGGTATGCAACGCTGCAAAACATATATAATGAATGCAAACCACCAGTAGTGCGCAGAAGACGGAAGGGATTGCGACTTGTCAGTTCTTGTTTAGGGATCGTTGGGAGTATTGGAAAAAATATGGGCTTTTTATTTTTTATGAGTTTATTTTTTATCTTTTGTTTTGTAATTATAGTTTTTAAATAAATAAACATTGTTTTCATGATATTTTTGAATATAACTGCTTATAGTGATGAAAAAGTATCAAGATTTTCATGAAATTTCGGAACCAACAAGAAAGTAACCTCAAGTTGGCAACAAGGCTTCATCCTACTATGCTTTCATCATTTGGGGAATACGAGCTTATATACTACATATATGTAATAATTTTCATATCGTATACTGGCTCAGACACATTGTATCTTTTTTCTCCTGCTCTTTGAGGCAAAGATATTTTATAAAGTGCGAGTTATGATGACTACAAATATTTTTTTGGATTTATATAAAGAGAAAGAGAACACCTAATTCCGGCGATACGTTTTTCAAGATACATTGTTATTGTAGAAGCCAGGGCATTAGCATAGCATTCATGGTCTAATGGTGTAGGTCTGTGGTTTCAACAACGCTTTGGTTCCATCGGTGGATCTACCGATAACTTTACGAACTCGCCCGTAGCCTCCAAATGCGAGAGCGTCCCTATATATTTCTCTCTCCATAATTTTCTTGGCAAGCGTTTTAACATCATTTAATTTTTTTTAGGATATTTACCCTGAATTAATTGACATAGACCTATGCATCGAAAGAAAAATGGCTCTTAGACACATTCGTAAAAACAAAGGGATTTTGAAGGAACACACATTAAAGAAAAAGGTCCCTTACATTCCCGACTTTTGTGTTCCTCAATACTTGGTCGATTTTGGTTTCGTTGTAAAAGAAAGGCCGGTGTGCTACACGATAGTAATTCTCAACTATGGTCCCATAAAAACCGAAGTAAAAATACTGGAAAACAGAAAGTCAACTTTAAATAAAAACGAATTCAAAATTGAGTTTCCAAACAAAGCTTTGACTTTGAACGTGAATGAACTTGGACAATGTTATGTACTTTTCACCCCGACCGCTAAAAGATATAAAGAAATTAATGAAACGGTCGAAGAAGAATTTCACTTTGCCGTGAAACATGGACCGATCATTCCGGTGAAAATAAAAGCGGTAGTTACATTGCCTAAGGTGCAGTTGGACCATCAGTATTTGGATTTTGGCAAAATATACTGCGGGGAGTGTTTTAGGAAAACCATAGTTTTAACCAATTCGTAAGCATTTTATACAGGTTGTTTAATTTGACAGTTTTTTTTCATGGATAATTTGGGTTTTGAAAAACCTCTTTGACACGTCGATTTCCTTAAAAAAGAACATGTTTTGTTCGTAGTTCGAAAACCAATTTTACACCGTTGAATTGATTTTTTAGTGGAGATGTTCCAGCTAAATGGTATGCAACGATCCCACCGCCCACGATCAAAGGTCAAAAATATTCGTTTTCAGTTACCCCCACCGAGGGCGAACTAAAGGCCGGCAAGAAATGTCACTTACAAATTTATTTTCTATCTACAACGGAAGGTCTTAAAAAAAGCGTGATAAAATTAAACGTTGAAAATAACAAGGAGGAAATCAAGTTGGAACTAAAAGGCGAATGTGCGCTCGCCAAGTTGTCTGTGGCATTACCGGAATTGAATTTTAAGCCCACTATGAGTTTTTTCAAAGATCAGATGGAGTTTTCTGTCATTAATGAATCGGATGTGGATGTTGAGTTTTATTTTCCCGAGTATGATGAGTAAGTCAGTGTAACAACAACATCTTGTGTGCGCTTCCACTGAGTTGTGAGAGGGAAACCCAACAACCACGCAAACCTGACAAAGATAGCCCGAGCCACATGTTTTATTCGCCTTCCCCACATTCGCTAGTGTAGTTTCTATTGACCCATTGTGTTGTCGAGAGCTACTACAATGATCTGAATTGCTCGGAGAAGGCTGTTGATGTATGTTTGTCTGATTTGTACTAGTTTTAAAACAAACAAGGTTCTATAAAAGAAAACTGTTTTTAGACATAGATTTTACACAGTGTACAGGACCACGCTCTTTCATCATTTTAGTCTTTAACTTGTTCCTTCTTGTTTTTAGAGAAATCGAACTGGAGAAAACGCTAATAGATGTTTACCTAAAATACAAGAGTTTAAAAAAAGTATACGTGCCACACATGACAGCCGGGCAAAGGTTGCCTTTAGTTTTTAAAAACTTATATGACAGTTTATTGAACAAGTTAAAACGGAAGATGACAGCACCGTCCTTAAAGTTCGATATGCATAGGTAAGTTTAATAACGATACTTTTTTATGCAAAACGATACATTTTTATTCCCAAACCAAAGCGCGTTACTACAGGCATCTAGAGTGAAAGTGAAGTAGTATCCAATCCTAGACGTCTTTGCGGATTCGTAACGGTCAACCTTCTTACTTTCTGTCCCGAAAAATTAACTTTAAAACTAGTAGAAAACGTGGTCAACTAAACCTAAACAGAAAACGTAGCCAATTAATTAAATTAAAAAATAACTCCAATTTTACCAATTTTAGCGTTCATGAGGACGTTCTGGAGAAATATGTGTCCGACGAAATTGATGACATATTATTGGGTAAGTAAAATAAGAGTATTTGTGGGCTTAAAGTAGAATCTAGATGTTCATGAATAATTTTTTTGTGGAAAAGTCTAAAATGGTATTTTATTAGAAATGAGTGAACTAACTAATAAAATATTTGTTTTCATTACTTAATTATCTGTCATCCAGAAATCAATGATAACAAGAGAGGCAAAAAGGCATGTGATTTTTTAGCTTATATTGATGCCGAGGGCTTTGAGGTAGACCCGGAAATTTTTTATGCTAACAAATCAACTTGCTACAAGTTTGATGAAACCAGTGAAGTTACAGAAGTTATAGAGCCCGAACCTCAACCTGTTATTGAACCGGTTGAGAGAAATGCGGCTATCTTGATATTTCATGGATCGCCATTGACAGGTAATGTATTTAGATAATCAAATTGACTTGAACTAATATATAGATTACAATAACTACTTAAAAACTATGCCAGTTTTAATTTTGACATTAAAATTTTTGTAAATTATAAACGTATTTTAGAAAATTATATACAATGAGCTTCAGGCTACTGCGAACATAAGGGGAATCAAGTCCAATTTACTCTCCGTGCCGTACGACCGAGGTGGATTCGAAGCACGCTGCAGTGTTATCTTTTGGAAATTTATTTTGTTTTTATTATTTTGTTTTATTTCTGCCTTGCTCGAGAAACAGATTGGTAAGTTCTTAAGTGAAATAATACATTTTTAAAAATAAAAAAGGATGTCTACGAAGTTGCCGAAAAAGTACTGATAGTCAAATGGTAATATCAAGGCAGACCATTGAGACTTATTCAAGAACTTTTTTTGGAGAATTTTGTAAATCGCCCAGAACCTAGTTTATCAACGATTTATAGGTTTGTGCAGAGTTTTGAAAAGTTTGGTTGTGTAGCGCCAAGAAATCATAAAAAACCCACTGTTTTGAATGCCACTGTCTTACGTTTTCTCAAAAAGAATGGTTATCATTCTTACAAAGCGTCAAAAACGCATCAAATTTTTCCGGAGGACAACTATCGTCGTATGGAATTTTGCGAAACAATGATGGAAAGGGCTAATCGTGATGAAAACTTTCTGAGATCTATTCTTTTCACAGATGAAAGCACGTTATTGAATCGTCATAACCCAACACACGTTCGATATTGGTCGAGGGAAAATTTGCATTTGTATTTTGCCGTAAGAACACAGTATCCCCAAAAACTAAATGTTTGGGAGGGTGTTGTAGGGGAACCCGTAATTGGGTCATTATTTATTGACGGCAATTTGAATGGTCCTAGATACTTGGATCTACTGCAACAGCATATTATTCCAACTGCTAGGCAGTTGTTAGGTGTGAGATTTGATGAAACATGGTTTCAACAAGATGGTTGTCCCGCTCACAATGTTTGCCTTGTTAGGGAATATCTTGATAATGTATTTCCTAATCGGATTATAAGTACACGGGGAACTATTTTATGGCCAGCTCGATCACCCAATCTTGCTTGCTGGCATGAAAGGGCTAATAATTTGGAAGAACTTCGGATTAAAATTGAAGAAGCTAATTTTTTTTTGACTGGGAGAATCTTTTTGGTTTTTAGAATGTATTATTTTATTTTGAGAACTTGCTTTTATTTTGTTTCTCCTTATTATTTTCATTGTAACACGTTGTCAGTGATAAATCTGAGCAGTTGGCAAGAAAACGCTCTAATTTATCAGAGACAAAAAACCAAGAAAATTACGTTATAAAACTTTGCGTATTTATTGACCAAATTTCGGTTTCATTGACTACGCTACACACGGCACCGTGGTTAGAGGCTTACTAAATACTAAACGCAAGTCGCACTGGCAAATTGAACTTCTTCCGGCCTATCTTCGCAGTAGCCTGAAGCACTCTGTATATACGAAACTTTTAATAATTTACTACTATTTTTACTTGCAGATTATTACAAGGCTGCAAATGAAGCTGGCATAGCTTTCGATTTTCCAGTATATAAAATTGATAGACTTATTATTGAAGCTCTCCTAGAAAATACACATCGTTCTTCAGAAGATATATTAAACAAAATCAATGATCAATTTCAAAATATTGCTGAAGAAGAAGATAATTTAAAGATTGAACTAGAAGGTAAAATACAAAAGCTTACGATCTTAATTTGCTGATATTTCACTTACAGAAATAAACAAACTTAACTTGACTTGACTTGACATATCGAGGTGCACTCCATCTGTTATTCGAAAGTAAGACTGGTAACTGGCATAGCTTTGGAGTTTCCAGTATATAAAATTGATAGACTTATTATTGAAGCTCTCCTAGAAAATACACATCGTTCTTCACAAGATATTTAAAAAAAAATCAATGATCAATTTCAAAATAGTGCTGAAGAAGAAGATAATTTAAAGATTAAACTAGAAGGTAAAAAAAGCTTTCGATCTGAATTTGCTGATATTTTACTTACAGAAATAAACAAACCTAACTTGGCTTGACTTGACATATTAAGGTGCACTTCATCTGGTATTCGGAAGTAAGAGTGGTACTAACGTAGAGGGTGTGGGTTTTTTGTGGGTCTTCATCGCTCCATAAAGAAGACATTGGACGAACAAGCATGTGCCCTGAAAATCTCGCAACATTTTTCTGTCAAAATTATTTTTGTTCTTACGTCACCTAACGTAATTTTGTTAAGTTGAACAATGCGTATTGTGATGATTCAAATTCCTTAAAAAATAAACAAAATAATAAACTTATTTATGAATAAAGTAAACTGATATATCTCTCATTAATATCGACCAGCCATTCTTGAGTGAGGCGTTAACAAACAAATTTATGAAAATATGAAAAAGAAACGACGTTGGCAACAAGCAAAAGTTTTCACATTAAACTTACGCTAATCTTCCTTTTCCTCCTCTATGATTTTGAACACTTTCTTACTCTAAAGACGGTACTCCTTTTTACATTTTTGGTGCTTAAAATAAACTGGGTTGAACACAGTAGGTACGTGGGGGAAAATGCCTTAGATAGGCGTTTTTCGTGCAGGGAGTAGGTCCCTGTATGCCACTAAGGTATTTTTTTAAACAAAAGGAAAAATTAGTTTTACAATTCTTTAAATTTTAATCGTTATATTCGTCTTTCGTAAGTCTAAGATAAAAATTTAAAAAAAAAACAATCCAGTATTATGTTATTATATCTAGCTTCCTAAAAAGATATTTTTGAAGTACGTACTAAAACCCGGCTCTGTAATGAAAGAGCGCTACACAAAATGACGCTGAGCAAAAGAGCACGTTACAAAAGAGCGTTGTAACAAAATAGCGCCCAACTATACAGCGCTGAGACAAAACGGCGCTCGTAACAAAAGAGCACTTTGTCAAAATAGCGTTGCGCTGTATCAAAAGAGCGTCGACAGCCTATTTCAGTGGAGTGAAAATGGCAGAACTTGGAAAGTCCCAACCCAAATATTGTAACTCTACTTTTTTAATAAATGTTTGATGTTTTGTAATTATTTTATTTAGTTAAATTTTCTTGGTTAGGTTGATAATAAAAGTGCAAATATTTATACTTAATATAATTAACAAAGTCGTGATTGTTTTCCACAACGTTAGCATCATCAGGAGACGTCTCGCTAACCATGTTAGCATCATCAGGAGACGTCTCCTGATGATGCTAATGTTGTTAGCGAAACGCGCGTCGAGTGCAAAAATGGGTAGTTTTGATTTGTGGAAAACAATCATAACTTTGTTATAGTGCAACCAAAGGTTTCAAATTCCCATCATAGTTAATATAATTAAAACGCTCTTTTTTAACGGCGCTCTTTTCTAACAGCGCTCTTTTGTCACAAGTGCCGTTTTGTTACAGCGCTGTAATGTTACGCGCTTTTTTGTCACAGCGCTCTTTTGTCCGCGCTTTTTCGTTACCGCTCTTTTGTTACGCGCTATTTTGTGCACTGCTCTTTCATTACAGAGCAACTAAAACCCATCTATAAGCGTCGGTAACCCACTCTGCAGAACCTTAGGACGGCATTCTAGAGGTTAAGGTTTGTTTGACTTGGGATCCTTATTTAATATTTAATCTTGTAAGACTTAATTCTACTGTGTAAGCTGTAGCAGTTTAATATGTTAAAGACCAAATGTTCAAATTTTATTTCAGAATCACAGTACGATCGAATCCTGCAAAAAATTAACACAATATTAACTTATAAACCAAAAAAGGACAAAAAAAGAGCCGAAAAAGGAAAAGCAGAGGGCAAAAAAGGAAATAAACAAGGTAGCCAGGCAACATCGCCGAGCGGCTCTGAAAAAAGTGGCAAAGGAAAGGAAAAAGTATCTTCGACTGACTTCTTTTTAGATATATCGCAAGACGCCTTTTGTGATATAATTCGAGAAAAATTGAAACAGTTTCCCACTATCATAATTGAAAGCTTAAACAGTATTTTTGTAAGCAAAGAAAATCTTGCTCTCTACACTATTTTAAAAGCAGCCAATTACACAAAATACATCAATTTGATATTACTTTCTTTTACCCTAAAAGATTACATAAAAAACAAAGAAACTAAATATAAATCTGAAATTGAAAAAAACGCACCCAAAATAAAACTTGATGTAGAAGAGAAAAAAACTGTTAATGATAAGAAGGCAAAGAAGGGTTCTGATAAAAAATCTTCAGATAAAAAGTCAACCAAATCCAGTAAATCCTCCAAGAAAGAGAAATCTGTGGACGTCACAAAACGTAACTCGAATTTAATATTACGTTTGTTCATTTTTCTTAGACAATTATTGTGAATCTTTTTTTAGTAATTTTGAAAAATCTACCCAAACAGCTAAAAGCCGAGTTAGAAAACTATGAAAAACTTGAAAATGAAATTCTTCACGTGTGCGAATATTGGGACAGAAAAGTTGGAGCGTTGAAGAAACCCTTTGTGGCCAAAGGAGCTGCCAAAAACCATTCAACAGCAAAAGAATCATCAAAGTCGACAAAAACTTCCTCACGAAAATTATCTTCTACGGCGTTAGATACTGGACTTAATCCATCGGAACTTGGTTAGATCATAGCTACATGTTTTTTATTTTATGGCTCCCTTGTTTATTTGCGTAAAATTGTTTCCATAGCATTTTTGTTTTATAAATAATCAGTAATAACAGGATATTGGCGTTATAAAGCCATTTTTTAGATATTCAGGAAAGTATACAAAATTGGCCAAATTTATAGTTTTTAAACATTTGCTGGCTAATTCTTAATTAGGAATCCAAATGTATACACAAAGATGAACCCAATGTTTATGTTTATATTGCAATAAAATATTTTTGTAGGGATATATTTCTGGATTGTTCTTAACAGTACACGAGAAAGAGGGATTGACTTTTCCACCGAAATTAAGAACTCGCTTATCGATTATCAAGAACTCCAAGAGATTGTTTTAGAAGTAAAAAGCCAAATGGAGGGTATTTACGAAGAATCTGACACACTCTTTTCGGTTATTTCAAAAGTCCGTAGCAAAAAAAATACGCATTCAAGTGAATTTTCCATTAAAGATTTCTGCGAAGACGTTGGAGTTATTAAGGATGATACAGTAACTATTATTTTCCAATTTATTCAAAACACCTAGACTTAGACGCATAAAGTATAAATTACGGTACGCGATTTTTGGGTGCCAGCAAGGAAAAAGTTAAAGAAGCAATCAACCTAACTTTTATTGCAAACCTGACCTACTAAAACAAAGAGAAGTGAAGCGAATCCTTACCAACCCTGTGATATATTGACATTTTTTTTCTCAAATATGCTTCCTAAATTTTTCCTCACTTGGTACACTGTCTGGTGTCAGTAGTGTCATTCAAAAATTTAAAGGGGAACCATCCACAAAATTTCGTCATTTGCTTTACTTTGGCCGCCTTGGCAAATATAAAGTATTTTATAATTGCTTAAATTGCAGATTCATTCTTTATTTTAGATTTTATATTCTTTTATGCTGAAACGCAAATTAACAAATATCTCCTAAATATTAGGATATTTTGCAAGCCATTTTTAAATTTAGTTTTAAAAGATCAAATTTCTTGTAACTTTTTATTTTAGTCGTCAATAGCCACCGTTGCATCTAAAAGAAGGTCGGAGTCAAGTTTATCCGCAACAAAAAAACCCAAACGAAAAAGTTCAAAAATAATAAAACATACTAATGCTAATTTATCTGTGGTTCCAATATTAAATGTCGCTGCACAAGGTAAGCGTTTTATTTAAATTTTTTCTAATTCAATTTTCTTAGAAATTATTTTTTCTTAAAAATATTGCAAACACATCATTTTTATTCGTTTCTTTAAATTTATTTACAGGACAAATAGATTTACATTTTCCGGTATTATAAAAATATTGTTAGTGTATTTAATTTTTGTTTTTGTAGGTCAATCCGAAGATAAATTTACAACGAAACTTGTCTTGACTCCAGGAGAAGAATTTAAATACCAAGTAACATTTTCTCCTCTAAAATATGGAGATTATAGCCAAACATATATCGTAGAAACTGTTTTAACCAACACACCTTCCTCTGTTAAGTGTAACGCAATTTGTTACATACCCACGATAGATTTAAATCCGCAAATGATTTTCCCACAAACTGTACAATATTTAAAAGACAAAATGATCTACGATAATTTCGTTTATGTGCAAGAAACGAACGAATTTGATTTTGGCTCTGTAATAGTTTCTCAAAATATTGAAAAATCTTTGACATTTACAACTCAAATTTATTTAAAAAATATATCTGGATTTAAAACTGAAATTGAAGTTTTTCTTGACAGTAACGCTTTTACATGCGAACCTACCAGTTTTGCTATTGATTCTTATGCTTCCGAACATGTCATTATTCAAACAAAACCATCTAGAATTGGAACATTTACCGCAGAAATGTATCTATCTGTCAAAAACAACCCACAAGTAATGAATTTTACCATTTCTTGTACATCATGTAAGTTAGAGTTCAGCGTCGCTCCTAAAGTTATTCACTTTGACAATGTTCCTGTTGGGCAAACAGCTAAAAGAAGTTTAAAGTTGTCAAACTCGTCGCCGATGAATTTAAGATGGAAAATAGTAGAACCGACTAAATTGACAGATCTATTTGATGTGTCAGAAGTATGTGGCCTCATCCATTTGTATTCCATCAGTTATGTTGCCATTAGATTTTCTCCAAAAGTGGAGGAGATTATTGGGAAAACACAAATTCAGTTAGAGGTATAAATTATTCAGTCTTGAACTTTATATGGGTTTTTATGGATTAGATAGCATTCATGATTGCAGTTTCATTAGAAATTAGAAATGAAAAATTCAAAATTTCGTTGGTTTTTCGAGGTTTTCTAATTTGTAACCTAAAAATGTTTAAAAATAAGAAAATCAATATTCTTATTCTTATCCAGCATGCCAACAAAATTTATTTTTCTAAAGGGGTAACTATACAGAAAATACTGTATGCGATTGAATATTTCTAACTCCAGATTACAATATTATTCTGTATAATATCTATTGACATTTTTAATTTTAGGTATACGATGTTAGTATGTCCACAAATGATCCATTTTATACTGAACATTTACAGTTGTCTGCAGAATCTGTAGAATACGGATTAGAAGTTAATGATCACATTGATTTTGGAGAAGTTCAAAGTGGTATTGAACATAAAGAGGCTTTGCCTGTGATTAATAAGGCAAAGTGCGAAATTAAAATTCAGTAAGTTTATCCGTGGCCCTAGACAAAAATCTAGTGTGATTTTTCCAGAACGCACATGTGCCTGCATATTTTGTTTCTTTTAGTATTGGACTTAACGATCAGCCAATACCTAAAGATTCACCTCTAGAATTTTTCAAAGTAAGCCCAGCCATAATGACATTAGGTGCAATGAAGACTGATGATGTACAATTAGTTTTTAGACCCACAAAAAAAATTACTATCAACAAATTGCCTGTATTTCATATCTTTTTGATGGATGCAGCAGAGGAATTCTGCATAATTTCCCATAAAATAAGTGTTAGTGCTGTTGTTTTTATGCCTAAGTAAGTATTTAAATGAGCTAGTACTAACTAAACAGTATTACACATAAAACTTGGTAATATGAAAATAGGGAGAAATTGTGGTAATCAGTCAAAAAGACACGAAGTTAAAGAGGGCACCGAATAGTTTAATTTATTTAAGTAAGTTTCTCAAAATTTTCTCTATACCTATCTAAAATGCAAAAGAGTATTAGATAAAAAAAAGTATCTTTTCTGTAGGTACAGCATCTGTCCTCCTAGAAATATAAACTTTGGATACGTCCAGCTTTCCAGTGTTAGAAAAAACTTATTGCAAATAGCCAATAAAGGCAAATTTCCGTTCAATTTTGCAATTGTCAGTTACATTAAATTTTTAGAAAAAGGTAATGCCTATATATATATATTGCTATTTACATTTACTTTATTCGGAAAGTTTATGTTTTAATGCAGGCAAAGAAAAGAAAACAAAAGGTAAGAAAGACAAAAGAATCTCGAAAGGTTCTGATAAATCCAACTCTGATAGAAAGAAGAGTAAAAAATCCGGTACTTCAAAAAGTACAAAATCCCAACCTGAGAAAAAGAAAAAGGATAAAAAGTCAGAGGCTTCAAAAAACACGAAGTCCGACAAGAAAAGTAAAAAAGATAAGAAGAATATTAAATCTGAAACTGGAAGCTCTAAGAACAAAGGAGGAAAGAAGGGGTGAGTACAAATGTGTTGGAATAATAAAAAAGCATAATTAGCAACCTGATAATAAAGGATGTTTGATTAATGTTAAAAATCTAAACAAAGAATGGTCTATACGAATCCTTGGACATTCTTGATTTACTAGTTTTACTCAACCCGATTGTTTTGTTCTTCGTTGTTAACGACCTGAAATAAAGTAGGAAACATCCAATCCAAACCCGATTGTTTTGTTCTTCGTTGTTAACGAACTGAAATAAAGTAGGAAACATCCAATCCAATTACTTTAATATTATTATTTTAGTGAAAAACCCAAAAAAATTACAAAATTAGAATTAGGATGCTTTAGCATAATACCTTCGAGTGGAACTGTAAATCCAAATGAAACGATGGAAATCTCGGTGGAATTCGCACCACAGGAAAACAAACTGTACAAAGAAGAAATTGTGTTGGACATTCCAGAAATAACTGATTTAAAAAAGAAAAAAGTTTTAGCTCTTGAAGGCATGGGATGTGAGCCCAAGTTGAATTTAGACGATTTTAAAAGTTTATTTGCAGAGTTTTTCATTACAAAGGATTTGGACATGTTTAATAAACCAAAAAAGGTACGTTTAATTTAAGATAAACTTTTCAAGGCCCGTTCACATGCTCATACTCAGGAAAATAAATTTTCAGTTGATTTTGAAGACCTTTATCAATTCTGTTAAAATATCCACAAAGATTATCATATCATAAACAATTGTTATTAACCCATAGTCATTAATTTTGACATCCTCTAAAGTAGCCAACCTGACGAAATCGTAGAAAATGTTAACTTTATTTCTGATGCCTGTATTACATTGACAAAGATTTCTTCAAAAAGCTTTAGCTTGATTTCAGCAATGTAATACAGATCAAATCAAATAAAATAAACAGCAAAAAGGTATAAGCAAAAATAATATCTATTTTTAGGTAGAAGGTGTCGCAGTTTTTGTTGCCACTGCAGTGGCAATTTATTTTAAATTGGTATGCGTTAATACCAAAAAGTCTGTCGGGATTCATGTAAAAAACATCGGCTTTGTCCCTGCAAATTTATGTGCCAGAATAGATGATAATGACGCCAAGGTTTTTGAGGTGTCTCCGCGAGTCACCAGATTAGAGCCATATGCGTCTTGTTGTTTGGAAGTTGTATTTACTCCGAAGTGTTTAGATGTAAGCATTATTATTATCGCCTTTGAACTACTATAGTAGATGTTTATCAAAGCCCTAAAACAAAACAGGGCACATATTAGTGCACACGTGGCACTGTCCAGCGCTTAGACTGTTTTACAAAAATTGGTACTACTTTTGACCAAGCTTTTGACATGCATGGGGAAGGCCGCGGAGGTTAAAAAACTTCATCAACATACCCTAAAAACTTAAAATCATCTAAAACCGTGCGCTCCATAGGTACTTAAATTTACTAATCAACTCGCTGATCCTTGTCATCCTTCCTACCAGCAATAATTAATAAGCTAATTTGCATAACATTAAATAAAGCGAATGTGTCCCTTGAAGTGGGGTTTATTTTAAATTAATTTTTGGCGTTTAAAATATGAAACCTTAAGTAGTTTATTTTATACCCCCGAATCTACGTCCGGAGATTTGACTTTTGATTCATGTTTTTGGATCATTGATTATAGAAGTAATTTATCTTGGGTAGACATTGATCACCCGGGCCAAACTATTTTAGTGACCACCCTGTGTGTTTCCCTTGTGGAAAAAAGCTAAATATCAAAAAGTACTTGGCCAATCAAAAGCGTTTTATGTATTATGTTTTATATCTATTAAAGATAAGGGTTGCCATGGAAACCGAGATAAACAGGATGGTTACACCAAGTTATTTACGTTTTCCAAAAAAAATTGCAAATTCAATATAGCTTTTCTGATTTTATTTATTTTTTGGAATTTTATTCGTTAGGTCAAGATAAACTATATTTAAATTAACGTAATTATCAATATTATACAGGGTGTCCAAAAAACGACTTTAAATTCAAGTTTTTAAAATATTGGTCAATTTTTGTAATTTTTTAATATGTGATAAAAAATGTCCGTACAAACATTTTTTGTTATTACCATTTTCCTGTAATTGTACAAGGTGAGCCAGCAATGAAGGGTAAAGTTCCTAAGATGGTCGTTTTGGACCTTGGTTTATGAGAAAACTATAAGGTTTATAAAAAAAGTCCCATCGAAATATAATTTTGCATGCCATTGTCAACAATTTTTATTTTGTTGTTTATATATTCGGGGTGACCAAAAAAAATTTTTTTAACAACTAAGGTCTTTTTTTGGATCACCCCGTACACAAATTAATAGATTGTTAACAGAATGAGAAATAAATTCCCAAACATACTCTCTTTTTATTAATAGATTGTTGCCTGTGGAAAAAAAATATGATGAATATACCCTTAATCGCACCCTCTAAAATGGATTTTCAAACTAATTCCAAACTAAAAAAAAAAATGAATTTTCAAAGTGGAGTAACCCAATAAAAGTTTTTCTGACAAAACTACTACTACTCCATTAAGGACCTGTACAAACTTGCGTAGGTGATAAAATTAATGGAATGGTTAGCCTAGGAACTAAGAGGGTGCACAATAAGCCAGTAATGGCTGCAGTGTTGTGACTGTGGCTTGACACCTGGCAGGTTGGAGTCACAATCGAGGGGTTTTAGTCGGTAGGAATCCGACACTACCCGGGCTCTCCTGGTAGATGAGAAATGACTCTGGCAGGAAAATAGTTCGGGCGTCTTAAGCAAGATTTCCCCTTGATACCCTTGAAAAAAAAATCTTTGTTTAAGGAATAAAATCACTAAAAATAAATAAAATCAGAATAGCTATCTTGAATCTGCGATTTTTTTTGGAAAACGTAGATAATTCGGTATAACTATCCAGTTTATCTTGGTTTCCATAGCAACCCTTATCTTTAATAGACATAAAACATAACACATAAAAC
This sequence comes from Oxystoma pomonae, assembly GCA_963921995.1. Classification (NCBI taxonomy): domain Eukaryota; kingdom Metazoa; phylum Arthropoda; class Insecta; order Coleoptera; family Brentidae; genus Oxystoma; species Oxystoma pomonae. The sequence goes on along the minus strand of OY998166.1, from coordinate 81,514,979 downwards.
GCAGATAATATATTCTTAGTGAAAGTGACAAATTTCACACGAGCGTGAATGTTGTGAACCAGTCACTAGCCGAGTGAATCAACACGCGCGAGTGTAAGAAAGTTACTTTCTATCGAGTTGTGTACGCTATTTTTCCTACGAACACTGATGAATTGCACTAATTTTTGTAAAAATTGGTCGTTAATTTTGCACAAATCAAAGGAACTGCTTTTCCACATATGTGTGGAAAAGTACTTTGCAACACATGTGCGGAAAAGTATGTTGACAGTTAGACAGTTAACGTCATCGTACACTTTCCACGCATGTGCAGATATATTTCTGCACACGGGTGAAATTTAACGTTTTCTATGGATAAAAATTGTGTAAAATCAATCATATACATATGTGGTCGTAAGAAAAAGAAATTATCTTTCGATTCGTGGTATTCTTTTTTCGATTGGCCAAGTACTTTCTGATATTTAGCCTTTTTCCACAAGGGAAACACACAAAAAAATGCAAATTTTAAGCTTTTTAATACAAAAATACAGGATGGTCACTAAAATAGTTTCGCTCGGGTGTTTAATGACTACCCAAGATAAATTACTGCTATAATGATCCAAAAACATGAATCAAAAGACAAAATCTCCAGACCTAGATTTTTTTGCGAAGATATACGATGGGGCCAGGACTAATTATCCGACATAAATAATGTTCCGCTTTAAATCTAGTTTACAGATTTTGTAAAAAATTTTGATATGTCTCTCGTTTTAACTTTTGATCATTACGATTCTAGGAAATCAAAGGCATCTTAGAAATCTCATACAACGCTTCCACGGATCAAAAGCTAACAGTTCATTTGATCGGCAAAGCACACTGCCCTCAAGTTAGTATGTTGCACCCGGTACCAGACAGCCGGGGATCGGTAATCAGGTTTCCGCCGATTTGCGTCGGCCACTCCAAACAAGAAAACTTAAAATTAAGGAATGTTGGAGTCATCACAGCAAAGACTATTGTAGAGGTGGCCGATGATGATACACAATCATTTCAGTTGCTACCTTCGGCAAAGACTTTCGATATGTTTAATGTAAAAGATGCTGAAGGTTAGTGGGATAATGGAAAATATAAGGTTAACAGTCACGGTCAGAATAAATTACCGTATCTTTTGGCGGTCATTGTATATATTTGGCCTATTAGTCAAACCAAACAGATTGATCCAAGTTTCCAATCATGTCATTTTTGACAGTAACTAGACATCATAATTTTTTAAATATTTTATAAACGGCCCTTTATATAATTTAATTGTTGATAAAAGTTACTAGTGGTTTTTTAGAAGTTTAGTCAGAGAGAAGTCAGTAAGTTGTCAGAAGTAATGAAGAATTGTCTGTCAATAATTTTCAATTTTCGTAATAAAATGTAATAAAAAATTCAATAAAAAAATGTTTTAATAAAAATGCAAAAATGAAAGATGTAGCCACCTACCTTGCTCCGTCCATCTCTTTCTAGATGAACATAAAATAAAGACAGAACATGTTTTAAATATATTTCACCCAATTTTAATTTTTAGATTAAAAAAAAATTTTCATGTATTTTAATCAGTTTTGGTTGGAAATCGTGCGAGTTTATGGGATTAGCTATATATTGGATTAACAATGAGGCTGGATCACTACCATTAAAGCTATCGTGGGACTATTTGAAGAGTGCCGAAAATTGGGGTTCAGATTTTTGCAAACCAAATCCCTTATATGTTAAAATACAACCAAAAAAAAAAGAGATAGGTTAAAAGCTAAAGAAAGTTTTTTAGCTGCATTGAACAGTACAAAGTTGGTTAAGGTTTATATAGAGCTAAAACCTTTCGCTACACTTCGCTAAAGGATTAAAATACGCTTTAGTCCCGAAGTTTATATACTATTTTATGCACTTTAGGAAAAGATTATTGTTAAAATAACCTCAAGAGCAAGTGCTGTTTGGCTTGACTTGCGATAAATTTAATTATAATTTTCCAGTAATTAATTTTGTTTTTAATCCCTGAGGGATTAAATTTACTTTTAATCCCTAGGCTGAGGGATTAAATTTACTTTTAATCCCTATGGAATAAAAGTTCCACTTTAGTCCCTAAACAGAGGAATTAAACGTACCTATGTAATCCCTAAAGTGCATAAAAAATGTTAAATCAAAACCGGCAGAATGCATGCAAGAGATTTTTTCAAAATATTAAAAAAAAAATATAGTTCCAGCCAAAACGCTACTCTAAAGACCACGCTGAATATTTTTTTTCAGTTGCGGAGTAGCTTTTTAATTATAATAGAGGAGTTTAAATCTTCTTTACGCCACTGTTTCAAAATGAAATCTGATAATCTGGTTTGGAAATATCGTTCGCCAAAGTGAAAATAATAATGATCTACAATTATTCAAATGTTAAAAAAAATTAAATACTTTTTTATCTTTTCTTTTTAGAGTCGTACAAGAAAAATTTGGTTTTGGTATTAGAGCCCAATGAAGAGGCTGACTTTATCATACAATATCAACCACACGTAGAACAATGTGTAAAAGTCACAGTAAACATTTTTACAGTTAACAATCCATTTGAAACCTTCAAGGTAACTTTTTTGTATTCTGAGACTTTTTATCCATCTTAAAATGCGATATGTTCTTATATAATACCAGAAATACAAGTTATACCTGCGAAATCTATCTCATTAACTTTAGTTAAAAATGTCAGCAATCAAAATCCTTGCACTCTTTTGATAACAGTTAAATTTGTTTCTTTTTGAAATTCTGTTTTCTTAACCTTAAACTTTACATGGACGTAACTAGAGGAGGGAGCTCCTTTGGTGTTGCTGTATTAATTTATATGGATTTTAAACCTTTTTAAGGACTTTCCATAAAGCGTCTTCTCTTTCAATACATTAATATTAGTTGTTTTTTCTTTAAGGTTATAATTTTCGCTGAAAGTTTCGACAACGATATCATATTCGTCAATTTGGAAGCGATCAAGTTCGACAGCCCCGATTCTTCAAACTCCTCTTTGATACCGAAAAGTACCATAGGTTATCTTCTGGATTTCGGTTTCGCAGAAATAAATAGACTTTACAAGAAATCGTTTTTTCTCGAGAACAAGGCGCCAGAGTGCGTTTACAAGTTTCGATTTTATGCGAATTCGGTGATGTTCTCGCCCGAAGTTGGGCATTTAAAGCCGGGAGCCAAAAAGGAAATATTAGCGGTTTTTAAGACGTCCAAGCCAGTTTGTAAAGCGAAAGTAAGTAAGTTTTTTTACTAGTAGATGACCTGATCTGTAATAATTAAACCTCTTTAATTAAAGTGTTTTTTTCTCATTATTTATTTGTAAATGCCACTCGGCTGTCTATATTTTTAACTTTGTTTTGTGTGTGTGTGTTTTTTCTTATCACCTGTTTTCTATATTTATTTGTATATGTACTGTATTTTTACAACAATTTTTAGTACAAAAAAGATTACTTACTGGAGTACCTACTTAAAAATAAAATGGCAGTCATTAAAATTTAGTCTTTGAATTAAACATACAGAATTTTATCAAAGAAGAAAACTTTTGAATTTTCGGCTCACTCCACTAGTTAAACCAGTAACTGGTTTCGGAGGTAGTCCCTCAACCACCTTTTCACTACGACAAATCCGTTGTCATCCGGCCTGGGTACCGGCGTAAATAGCAAATAAATAAACGTTTCATATACACCGGATTACAATAAGGATATATACCTAGTGCGACTTAAAAACTAGAAGCCGGAATGAATATATTTGCAATGTCCATGGTGAAGTTAAATATAAAAAGCGAGAATTTTACCAAAATATAAAGTTTTTTCTTGGCTTTTGGCCTACTTCACTAGTTATAACGCTAACTGGTTTTGATAGTAAAAAGCCCGACTTGTTAATGGACTAACTCTGAAACCAGTTAGTGGTATAACTAACTATAACTACTACTAATGGACAAGAGACTCACGTGGGGGCAGCATATTGGCAAAGTAACCGAAAAAGTCCAGGTGACACTGATGTGGGTCTCAGACCACGAGGGAATACCAGGGAACGAGAAGGCGGACGAACTTGTCAAAGCTGGGGCCGAAACACAATATATTGGACCGGAGCCGCTCCTGGAAATTACAAGAAAGCAGGTGCAGAGCGAGCTCAACAAATGGGCGAGCGATCAACTGATGTCGTCCTGGAATCATGAGGATAGGAGAGTGTGATGGATACGCCAGAAGAGGAGGAGCTCTCTAAGATGGGCTCGTAAGGAAGGTAGGAAGGCCCGGAGAGAGAGAGGCAGGATGTGGGAGGATAAGGGTGCGAGACGGGGTATGGCAGAAAGGGCCCATGATGAGGCCTAATTGCCTGGCCTGCGGGCCGCCTCTTATTAGTGCTACTACTAACTATAACTATTGGTAAATTCCCTGGTTTTTTATGTTTAACTCCATAATGGACATTGGGAATTTATTCCTCCCAAAAAATAACCCTGATATAATTTTCATACATCACATTATCGGCAACAAATTTTAGGAAGAAATAAGTTGCAATATCTGCAAAATCGAATACGTTCATCCAAATATAAGCGATTTGTCATGGGACGATAGACAAAAATTTGTTCTGTGGACAACGGATAACCTTTTGGGAAGTTGTAGTCAAGATGCATTTATATTTGCGCCTGTACAAGATAAAAGTGACGAGATTACAGACACTCAATCTAGGTAAAAAACTCACGCAAAAAAATGCTTAACGTAGGACACTTTTCCGAATACTTAATTCAATTAATTTGATAAGATTTTGGATACACTATAAAAAATTGTTGCTTGGAAGTTGGTATATAAACTTGAGAGTAAACTATACGAAACTTTGAACTTTGACTTTGAACCATTTGAATCGATTGTCCTCTTTCGCTACAACTTTTGCCTCTTTCCATTCCATATGTTGTTGATTGTCCCAGCAACGTTATGCTATTTTTCATCCAGTTGTATCCCCTTATGGTCGTTTGCAGTTACATGAGAAAAGTAAAAAATAAATTTTTTAATACATAGGGAAGTTAGACAACCTAATGGACCAAACAGTTGCCACATTTTTAGGCTAAATCGTGGTCCTAATCGGTAAATATCAGAAGCGACTAAAATCCACTTTGCGTTCCACGATTTCATTGGCCGACTCAAGGTTACATGTTGGTGAGGTTAGGGCTTTTGTGTTTTCTTTCTCACCATGACCTTTTATTTTCAAACGCACCCCAGCAGGATTTAATTGGTTAGGCTCTGGGTTGGTCCGGATTGGTTCGTTGGGTAGGGTTGGTTTTGATTGGGTTGAGTTGCTTATTATTTGTTTTTTTTTTAATTTGTAGAGAGGAGAAAGTTAATAATCAAATATATCTATAACCTCACATTTATGTAACCTTGAGTCGACCGATGAAAATGTGGGAAATATCCCGGACCAAATAAGTCGCACACTTTTTTATTGATTACAGATTTTATTTGAAAAAGGTTTTACGATATGTAATTTAAGGTTAGTGGTAAGGTTTTAAGGGGATGAAAACCAACCCCCCGGGGCCGAGAGGCGGGTCGCTCTTATTAAATAACAAAATTTTCCAAAAACTTCCAAAGTGCTAATAACAACGCAAATAAATAAATAGTACCTACTAAAAAAAGTAATAGACTATGACGAATTTTCTGTTTTGAAGATATTCGCGAACAACCCAAAACAACTACAATTGTCCTAAATATAAAAAATTTGATATATTTTTTTGCAGGAATTCCAACGCTTCAGTCGAAATTCATGGTAAAATTATTATGGAAGGAACGGAACCCGAAATAATTTCGTTATCAAATTCGTTTGAGCATGTCTCAATATTGCTTAATGTCGTTTCTGATTACAGTGTCTATAACTGTGACACTTCAGTTATAGAGATGCCGGATACCTTCATCACAGAAGTAAGAATAATATAAGTAGATTTACCAGTTGCCCCGATTTGTATCAATGTTATCCCTTTGAAGTACTGAACATTTATTATGCTTTATTTTATTGTAAAATTTAGTACCTACTTTAGTTCGGATAAGTTTTAGTGTCGTAAGTGCACTTTCGCAAGTGTACGAAATAATAAGAAAATTTAAAAAAATGGTGCATTGCAAAAAATTATACTTTAATAGAGTCGAAAAAAATATCAATATCAACCAAATGTTAAAGGATCACATATTAATTTAATATTTTCTTAGTTGGTTAGCGACCCAATAATTTTTATTTGGATGGGGTCAAAAAAAACACCAGAAATTCCTTGTTTCCAATGCCGACGTTTCGACTTTTTATAGAGTCATCATCAGGGCACTAGAAAATGGATACAAAAATAGGGGAACCGTAATAAAATACGGTGTTCCCCTAATTCGGTACAGTTACCGTGCGTCCCTTACCTTTAATCAAAACCTCAATTAGCACGGATAACGGATAATAGTGATGATTGATTTGTTTTTCGACACGACTTTTTATTATTCTTTGCATTTTTAAGTCTTGTGGATTTTTATAATTTAAGTGAAAAAATGAAAAAATTGGAGAAACCTACAAGGTTGAAGTTCAGCTACACAGACGATATAATTATTTTGCGAGAATTTATCAGGGAAAATTCCTGCAAGATTAGAAATTCTAAGTTAGAAATAAGGAAAAATAATGCGACTTCCAATAACACTTTTTTTTAAAGTATGGTTAAGATTCATCCTAAATAAAATAGGTTTTCCCTTATTATGGCAAAACCTTATAGACTAAAGCCCAATAAGTCCCTATTTTTTAACACATTTGGTGTTTATTATTGTTTTTATTAAACTTAAAAAATAAAAGGAAAAGGTATCTGTTAAATGGTTTTCATCTACAGTTTGATTTATGTAATTTTTGTTTTAGTATAAAAGAAAAATTGTGTTTTTAATTGTGGTTGTTCTTACCTGTGTTTTAAAAAAAATAATTTTTACATTTTATATTTTTAAAAAGTAAAACGTTTTGTTTGTTTTGTTTCTTAAATTTTAATTATTTTTTGTATTCATTTTGTAGTGCCCTGATGATGACTCTATAAAAAGTCGAAACAAGGAATTTCTGTTGGTTTTTTTTACCCCATCCAACCTATCCCTTCAAATATTAATTTAATATGTTTAAACCTTTACGAGCATTCTGTTTTGTTTTTTAATGTAGATCATTTAATATATAAAATCTAACATACATAAAAAAAAACATAAAATAAAATAAACAAGATTAAAAATGCGGACTCGCATACACTTACCTACTTTCATAACTTTATCTACATAATAAAAAAAATCTTCCAAACCTAACTGTTCTGGGATTGTTCCAAGCACAGCCGCAGCATTCCCACGCTGTATGGCAATTTCGACCTTCTGGGTGATGAAACTCCGAGCTCTTTTATTCGATAATTTTGCGCCTATTTCAGAGACCAGGCTCTTTGATTTATCACCCGGGCCCAAGGGCCAAAACTCTCCACAGCAAATGGAACAAAAAAGTATTTTATTTTCTTTGTGGCACCTTGGGGTGCTAAATTGCTTTTGTTGAATGAACCTTGATATCTAATTATTTCTGAATTAAATTTTTAGAAATCATTAGTAACTTTCGACGTCGAAAATTTTGGAAATGTGCCTTTTGATGTCAAATGGACAATAACCTGTCATATACCGGTTTCACAAGTTAAAAGATCTAATTCTGATGCCAGCTCAATTAAGAGAAATTCAATTGATTCTTACGGTAATTTATCATAAAACAAACCTAATTTGACTAATTTTTCTTGTGGAAAAGTGTCCCTTTTCAGTAAATATCAAGGATATAAATATATTTTAGCTCCTGAGAAGCTCCATAGTTCTTCAAGCTGCTCCAGTTTATTAACAACGACCCGTACCGATTACCTAGAAATACCCTTAGCTCTGACAATAATGCCTACCAATGCTAAAATTTTTCCCGAACAAAAACAAACCTTCGAGGTTACCTTCTCACCAGAAAGTGAATCTTCGTACGAATTTTTTATCGATTCAGAGATAACTTCGCTAAATCCCGCCATGGATACGATCCATATTGATGTCAAAGGAAAAGGTTTGGGAATACCCTTTTACTTTGAAAGAGAAAATGGACAAATTATGTCAAAAAATGATAGATTTGAATTCGAAAGTGTTGGTTGTGGAACTGAGTCGTATTGGTAAGCCGTATTTTTATGTCTAAACAACGTTACAGTTTATCATTGGGAATTAGAAAAATAATGATATTTAAAAAGTAATTGCGGTATTTCCTGAAAAGCGACCACAGTCACTAGCAGTAGTAGTAGAGGAGGATGGCTTTTAGGGCCTGGAAAGTAGGCCTTTATACACCTTTTTTTACTAAACCCTCGACACGTGCCCTTTAGGATACAAAGTTTCTTTCTTAAGAGGGCCTCATTTTGCCTGATACGTCTTTGTTGAGAGCAGAAATCTTTAGACTGCGTAGCAAGAAAACTTAGTGGACCGTTGCGCCGGCTTCACAGCAAAACTTGGTTTTGACGGTAGGATATATATTTCTCCCCAGCAGCCCGCAGTCAAGTCAACTTACAGACCCGAAAATCGAAGGTCATTTCTGGTTTCACTGGTCAAGGTCACCGTCACATATTTTAAGTCACCTTTTGTCGTCTCCTGCAATCAAATTTGGTCGGAGTCCAGCCACATCCCATGGAGTTCCGGTCCTGAAGTCCAGGTCTCCGTTTTAGGTCATCAGCTGTTAACCGGACAAATTGTTTTTTGCTGTAACTTTAATTACCAATTTCAATAGAAAAAACTATTGATAAGACAAATTTAATAAGCCTTTTGAAAAAAAACATTCGCTTTGCCGCCATATTTAAATCCAAGATGGCGGAGAAAAAACTTATAACAAAAAACAATGTGTCCGGTTTTTTTCGGTTCACACAGTATGTTTATATAATATATCTTGGTTGCCCAGGTCCACTATATTGTAGTTAAATATAAAAGGTCTTAAAAAAATAAATTAAAATTGGAAAGGGCCGTAAAAATATACTTTATTATCAAACAAACTTAAAAAGAAACTAAAATATGAAGTAAAAGATTTTGGTCCGTATTTTACTTTTGGATCCTGATGATGGTATCTACGAAACGAAACGTCGGATTAAAATTTCGAAAAGACCATTGTGTTGTTTTAAAAAGGTTGCCACAGACATGTTTTTACAGAACTCAATTAGCTGTAGCTTAAAATGTACGAGGGACATCTGTTATTACCATTTTTAAGGCTCAAAAAAGTAAGACAGTAGTACGAAAACCGCATATCTGTTATATTATATTAAGTAGACACTTAAAGTAAATATTTCAACGCATCCGTATCGGTATACGTAACGCGTTCGAAACAAAGTCAAAATACGCTACATTTCTGACTTGTTTATGCGATGTTTCGAACGATGCCCGCTTTTTTGAAGTGTTCGATGACAGGACTGCTAATTGAAATCGTTGCGTACGTTCGTGGGTCCCTAACGATACGTACATCCTTCCGTACACAACGAGATTCTGTCATCACACCCGTCAAAGAAGCAGGCATGGTTCGAAACATGGCATGAGCAAGTCAAAAATGTAGCGTATTTTGACTTTGTTTCGAACGCGTTACGTATACCGATACGGATGCGTTGAAATATTTACTTTAAGTGTCTAATGCCTAATAATGAATATACGTATACGTAATAAAAACAACACACAGCAAACCTAACCACAACACTTTTCCGACACAGTATATTGACAAACACCACCAATTTTAAGATAAGCTACATTTATTATTAAAATCGATATTATTTTGAAATATATTTTAACGGCTCTTTAATAAAAAGTAGTTGACTGGGAGTGAAGAATTATTGAGATTTTTTTACACCTAAATTATCTGTGTTATTTTATTTTAGTAGTTGTTATTTAGTGAACAGAGGAGAAAAACACCTGCTCTGCGAAATTATTCCTCAAGACTTGCGAGCCAAGAGAGGATTTTCATATTTCACTTGTAAGACGCCAAACGCAAAAGTTGGTCCCAAACGAAAAAGTACAATTATGTTTTCGTTCGCACCCCACATTCTGGGTACATTTATGGAACAGTTTGTGATTAAAATTTCCGAGATTGAAATTACTCGGACTTTAACATTGCAAGGTAATGAAAGCATAAGCAACCCAATTAAAACCGACTCCACTAAAGGCTGATCACTCAAAATTGGCTGAAAATTTATCAGTTTTGCCGTCAGTTTGGCGGTGAAGTTCGATAGAGTAGAAGCAGAGGCCCTGTATACGATTTTTGACAGTTATTGTTTTACTAGAGGTGGGCAACTCATATTTTCCTCTCTTTCTAATTTTTTCATAGTTGCAGGTAAAATGGATTTTATGAAATGGACTGATGTTTTGTTCTCTCTTTTTATGATTTCTTTTTTCAAGCTTTGACAAAAATAAAAACAAAAACAAACAGTGAATATACACAGTGGATATTTAAAATGTAAGTAATAGGTAGAATATAAAGGTATTGATCTATATTTTTGTTACTCTTTTTTTTTAAATAAAACACGGAAACATAATGTGTTATTTATTAACAAAGTACATGCTAAATGCGTAAGTTTGTACCTACTGCTTGTAGCTCACTTATCTACCTCGGAAATTCGGCTATTTTTATTAATTTTCCAGCTTCCACTTTTCTTTCTCCGTTGGACAACCGAACAATACAAATTCGTCGAGGCACATGTTTTTATAGTTTTTGATATGTACAGCAAAATTCCATTTTTAAACCGGACGTTTCTTGATCAAAAATGTGACACTGACAAAATTATTTAATGTCAGGGGTTACCAACTATCATTGCCAAAACACAATTTGTTTCTAAACATTTCTCTAACAACTGTCAAATCCAGTTGCTCACCTCTGGTAAAACAATAACTGTCAAAAATCCTATACAGGGCCTCTAGATAAAAGGACAGTGATCGGTCTTTTGTTTATTAGTGCACATATCTTTAAAAAGATGGTAATAGACACCATACAACAAGAAATGCTAGCACACTGATCAGACCCAACTCGATTTGGCAGTTGTTAGAGAAATGTTGATAATTTTTTTGTTTGTTGGCAACCATATACTGGAAATAAATAATTTTGTCAGTGTCACATTTTTGGTTAATAAACGTAGGTATATCAAATGTTAAATTTGATTTTTACATGCGGTTTAAAAATCGAATATTGCGGTATAAGAGACTGTAAAAATACTCGCGTCTACGACTTTCTATTGTTCCATTGTCCAATGGAAACAGAAACGCAAGAAAAATAGAAAGAGATGATGCATTTTCCAAACTGGAAAATTAATAAAAAAAATTTATATTTTACCTACTATTAACATTTTTAATATCTGTGTATCTACTTGAAAGTTTGACATATTTTACTAACTAAAAAAGTCATCTTCATTCAAAAACTCTCTGGGGAAATTATAAAAAGAGACAACAAAACATTAGTCCATTTCATAAAATGGGGTTTACATGCAAATATGAAAAAAACTAGAAAGAGAGAGCAATATGAGGTGCCCACCTCTGGTAAAACAATAACTGTCAAATGTATAGAGCCCCTCTGATCATACCTTGTCACCGATCATCAATTTTTCAACGCCCGTTTTCATATAACGCACCAAAAATGTATAATAAAGTACCTAGGAATTTTCTTAATTATAATGTAATAAAATTTAAAAAACACATAAAGGAGCAAACCGAGGCCCAAGTGACGTAATACGTATAACAACACTCACGTTTATTATACTTTGATTTTTCTTTTTTTATGGTTTTAGTTATTTATTAGTTATAGTTTTTATGGTTAGGTTGAAAAACGCTCTAGAAGCGACACCTCGCATTTTACCATTGTATTTTACTTTATCTTTATAGCAAAAAGCTTGATTAATAAAGACATTGTTTATGTATTTATTTACTTACTTACTTACTTACTTACTTACTTACTTACTTACTACTGACTCACTCACTCACTCACTCACTCACTTACTCACTCACTCACTCACTCACTCACTCACTCACTCACTCACTCACTCACTCACTGACTTATTTACTTATTTATTTATTGAAAAAAAAATTCAAATTATGGTTTCGTTTAAAAAATTGACGATTTCTAAAAATGGAACTTAAAGCTTTGAAAAACTCTTTAAATATTTGGCCGATTTTAGTAAATAAATACTATCTATTTAAGTTATGAAACAGAAATGCCTGTCATCTTGAAATTTAAGATGGTGGACGATAGAAAATTAACTACTGCTCTCATTTTACTGCAATTTTAGGAGTTTGCAGGGAACCCAAGATTTATTTTTCGGAACCATCGGTTTATCTAAATTCAACCGTTGCCAAAGTAAATACCACCAAAAGTTTGTCTTTTGTAAATGAAGAAGACTTTACCGTATCATTTAAGTTTAGTAAGAAGACGCTTTTTGCAGAAGGAAAGCCTAATGAAAATATTGTTGTTCTGCCACAATCTGGGAAGATCTTGCCACGTAGCAAAGTTGATTTAAGGTGATTATATTAATAATAAAAATAAGGGAAAACGATTTTCAAATGCATACAACTAATTCATTTTTAGTGTAGGCAAGTTGGATGAAAAACGACGAATAGAAGAAAAAATTTATAAAGTTTTGAAATTTTGGTAGTAGGAATCCAAATACAGACCCGAAGAGTTCCCTCCCCCTAGGGCAAGCGTAAATTTCTCCCCAGCTCTTCATCTTTTGCCGATGCTCTATATAAGGCACCCCGACAAGAGATATCTATAAACCATTATCGATTCATTTCACTTAATAAGCTAGTTGGTCAGTCGAGTAACGCAGCCATTTTATCCAGACTACCATCTACATCTGCTGCAATAGCACAACACTCATTTCATTAGTGGAATAGGTCCATAGGGGAAACCACTTAAAAAAAAGCACCGAGAGCTCTACCTCTCAAGGGTGTTGTGGAAACGCGCTCAAAGTGCAGAATGCATAGATATAAAATCTTATACACGGCGGCGCGGCACAAGGTTCATTTTTTGTTCGCTCTGAAAACTATGCTTATTTTCCAAGGTCATTTATGAGCGTTGGGTGGGAGATATGCAAAAAAGTTATATGAAAATTTTTGTGGAGAATTTAATGGAAACTCTTAAAAAGTCCTATAACTTTTTCTCGTCAAAGTTATGGTTTACGTGCAAAACGGAAAAAACTGTCGTGAGGTCACGTTTGGGGGTGGTTTTTTTGGGCAAAAGGGGATGAAGCTTTTCCCGGAAGGGTGGGAATTCTTCGGATCTGTATTCGGGTTCCTACTGTGAGTCGACAAACAAAATCTCAAAACTTTATAAATTTTTTCTTCTAAAAAGTCTAATTTAGTAATTGACTGCACTAAAACTATTAACTAATTTATAAAAGTAACCTCAAATTAATTCAAAATATGTGATAAGAGTAGAACTAAATAAAAGGACAAACCCTAATTTTTTATCAAATTATTAACAACTTCTAAATTTTTTTGATCGCTTTCTCCATCCATATGCGCAGCTTTATGTATTGAAGACCTAAACAACTTTCTTTTTGTATAGCATTAGTTTTTGTCCAAAATCTTATGGCATTAACATTTTTAATGTCAAGTGTATTGTGGACAAGATCAGAAAACATTTGAATCTGCACGTGACATCAGAAAGTAGAAGAATAGAAGCAGAAGTGACGTATGTTAATAAGGATGGTCATACCGTTAAATTATCTGAAGAAACCGCCAATGTGATTAATTTTGGAAATGTAAGCAACAAAACATGATTTCAAAAAAACTTAGTAAACTTTCTATACTTTTATCAAAAAACGGGAAAAACATACAAAAAACACAAATCTGTATGATTCAAAGCAAATTTTAACCGATTGAGCAGTCGGATCTTTCTTTCTTTATTAGCGAGCAGTGTACGAAAGTATTAACAAGGCCGAAAGATACCGTATATTATGGAGAAAATGGCTAACTTCTGACTCATTTTTTGTCCCCGTGTGTATAAAAAGGCTTGCATTTGATAAAAGAATGATTTTTTTTTTCATTTTATTTTTTTTTATATTGAAAGACGCTCCCGAAGAAACGCTATTTGTAAATAGTCGTTTATCTCAAGTTTCTGAAATTACTGACTGTTTTAGATTATTAAGGGAAGACAGTCACAACATGACTTAAAAATTGTCAACAATGGTGAAACTGGCCTTTACTACTCGTTCGAATTTGATCCTAAACCAGTAGCTTACATGTTTGGCATTACTCTGACAAATGAAACGGGGTTCTTAAAGATTGGAGAAAGTGCAGTTTCCAATTTATGCCTTCAAGCTTTTAGACTCGGACCACTGAAGCATTTCAAGATAAAACTGAATGTAACTACGCATGTTTGTAACTAATATTATTTGTATCCTTTAGCTTGTAGCTACTCGTTTTAGTTTATATTGCTTTTAGTTGAGGGGCTTTGCCCTCCCAAGTAGCATTTATCCGTCTTCCAACATAATCTGTCATAAAGTGACGTCGTATTAGGTACAAAATAAAGTTGTCTACTGGTAAGTCAAACGACAAACGTCTTTTGTAATAAAATCCGACGTTTGCGTAGTCAGGTACGCATATGCGAACCTTAAACGACGTCAAAATAGGCAACGTAATTTAGGCAAACATTTGCCCAGACGGATTCACGTCAGTTTACGTTTCAAAGCCGACTGTTATTAAGTCTATACCTAAATCGACCACGAAACATCGTCGGCCTTGTTACCTTAATCGATGTCGCATTTCAGGGCCCTTATTTGGATACCTACCAAAAAAGGAACGGAGAAAAAGAAGGAAACTTAACCTACAATTTTGCATCTGGGACATCAAATTGCACAATTTGTTGTCTTGCTGCCAACCAAAAATCTGATGGACCTTCAGCTCGCACTTATATTTCTTCCAGTCCACTTTATCTGGAGCATTAGTGGGGTCACACTGATATTGTTTAATGTCGATTTTTTTATGGGAAACCAACAATTGTTATCCTCCTCCCACATCTGCGGGGCAGGCTCGAGCTTATTCAGTGCTCTAATAAATATAATTTTAAATTAATCCATGTTTTTAAGCAAAAAACAAGGAAAAACGGAAAATGTTTTTCTAGGTTATGATCAGCTGAACTGTCATTCTTTTTTTAAGTCAGTTTTGGTTACATGGCCAACGAAGAATGGAGGTGGATTGCACATATTACGTAGTTTAACGTTGGCTGGTTAGATTTGGATATAATTAGGGCTGCAAATCGGTGTCCTTGTCCAAATTGGTGCAACACCGTTCTTAACTAAAAAGCCAGTTAACTCATTTTCGTTTTAGTATCCTTCGGCCTATGATCGGTGCCATATTGACACCAAACTGACAGAAAATCCATGTTTTACTTGTCAATTTGGTTATAAAAATGGCACCCACAGTAGGCTAAAGGGCACTGAGGCAATATGAGTTAACTGGCTTTTTAGTTAAGAACGGTGTTGATTGGTGATAAATTGGTAAAAGTACCCAACCCAGCCCAAATTCGGCCATTTTGGATTTGCAAGATTGGGCAGCCATTGTTGACAACAATTTTTTTCTTGTTTTTCTTGAAAAAAAAAAACAATAAAAGGGACTTAATAATGCCTTAAACATGCGTTTATTATTATTCTTGAGTGATTTTAGTATTAATGACAACAGGGCTTTAAAAATATATTTTTTAAATATTTTTTCTTTTTGCTGTTTTGTGCTAATTTGGAAGACAGGGAGTTATTTTTCGCCCCATCTTGACCAACTTTGTCAGTAAAGTGGCCCTCGCAGAAATATTTCGCTCTAGATTACTCGGTAAAGTGCCCTTTTATTGTTAATGAAATAAAAAGATGGCCATTTATTTTTTGTGAGTTATAATTCGTTAATATATATTTCACGTAAAATTTACTAAACAAGTACCACATTAGGTAATCAAATAAATAATATAAAATTAGGTAAGCTGGCGGGCGTTTTATCACGTCGTCATACTACTACTACTACTACTATAGCATTGAAGTACAATTAGCGACGTCGAGACGACCCGAATTTGTATTCCCTATTTAGGTCGGATTGGGGTGGATGGAATGAGATTTGTAGTCCGCTTGCCAACGTCGGGTTTTTTAAGACAACGAGTAGAGGACGTAGTTTGACGTCCAAATACTACTTGGGCTCCGTGGGCTTTTTGATGATGATTTTACGAAAACTGTTTTATTCAGTTACTAATAGGCCATTTAACATCCCAAGTAGCATTTGGAGGTCAAGCGACGTCCTCTACTCGTTGGCTTAAAAACCCCGACGTTGGCAAGCGAACTACAAATCTAATTCCATACGATCCCAATCCGATCTAAACGGGGAATAGAAATTCGGGTCGGTGCGACGTCGCTAATTGTACTTGAATGGTATAATAGTTTACCTATGACGACGGGATAATACGGGCGCCAGCTTACATAATTTTATATGATTTAAGTTACGTACTAAACGTAAATTTTAAATGAAATATATATTAACGAATTATAACTCACAAAAAATAAATGGCAATCTTTTTATTTCATTAACAATAAAAGATATGTTTTTAAAAAGGGTAATTAACCGAGTAATCTAGAGCGAAATATTTCTGCGAGAGCCACTTTACTCACAAAGTTGGTCAAGATAGGGCGAAAAATAACCCCCCCCCCTTTCCAAATTAGCGCAAAAAAGCAAAAATAAAAATATTTAAAAAAATATATTTTTTAAAAGCACTATTTTGGTTGTAATTAAAACTACAATCACTCAAGAATAATACTATAATTATTAAGTCTCTTATTGTTTTTTCTTTCAAGAAAAACAAGAAAAAAATTGTTGTCAATAATGGCTGCCCAAGCTGGTATAGTACTTTACTAATTTTTTACCAATTTGGACAAGGACACCGATTTGCAGACCTAATTTTATCCAAATCTAACCAGCCAAGGTTAAACTACGTAATATGTGCAAACGTGCGGAATCCGACTCCAATCTTCGTTGGTCATGTAACCAAAACAGTTCAACTGAACATAACCTAGAAATATATTTTTCGTTTTTTACTCAAAATGATGGATTATTTTAAAATTGTATTTATTAAAGCCCCGAATGAGCTCGAACCTGTCTCGCAGAGGTAGGAGGAGGATAATAATTGTTGTTTCCCCATCAAAAAATAAGCGACATAATGCTCCAAATAAAGTGAGCTGGAAGAAATATAAGTTCGAGCTGAAGGTTCACCATATTTTTGGTTGGCAGCAAGCCAAAAAATTTTGAAATTTAATGTGCACGGAGGATCCTTCACCAGCACAGATCACATCATCGGAGGAAGACCAGGACAAGCCCCAGGTTCCTCTGAAAAGACCTAGAAATTCAATTGTAAATAATAATGTGGAAACAACTCCATATGAGATCAAACAGAACCCAGAACCCCAAAGTTCAATCACCAATAACACCATATTGCTATATTGCAATTTGATGTGCACGGAGGATACTTCACCAGCAGAGATCACATCATCGGAGGAAGACCAGGAGAAGCCCCAGCGTCCTCTGAAAAGACCCAGAAAGCCAATTGTAAATAATAATGTGGAAACTCCATATGAGATCAAAAAGAACCCAGAACCCCAAAGTTTAATACTCGGAAATTATTCAGAAGATGGTGATCTGACAATCAGCAATAACACCATATTGCTATATTGCATATTGGTAGGTATCCAAATAAGGGCTCTGAAAAGCGATGTGGATTAACGTAACAAGGCCGACAATGTTTCGTGGTCGATTTAGGTATATGCGTTAAAACAGTCGGCTTTAAAACGTAAACTAACGTGAATTCGTCTGAGCAAATATTTGTACAAATTACGTTGCCTATTTTGACGTCCTTTAAGGTGCGCATATGCGTACCTGATACATTAACGTCGGATTTTATTAAAAAAGACGTTTGTCGTTTGACTTACTAGTGGACAACTTTATTCAACGGTTTGTCCTAAAATTTGGTATAGTGCTTCCAATGTCAGTTGGCGTGGTCTGAACACCAAAACCTCATAAAACGTCTGCGTCGTCTTTGTGACACAGAGGCGGAGGCAGGCAAATAATATCGAAGAATATTTAGTTATGCAGAATAATACAGAACTCTTTAAATACACAATAAACTGGTGATTTCAAAGACGCCCAGCTCAAAATGTATTTAAAAAGCGGCTGTATTATGTACAAGCCTTGTCAAATTAAAGTAAATATTATAAAGTTTAGGAAGGAAATTTAAAGTAAACTTTGTAATTTAGGACGTGGTGATTTGTCTTACATATTATCATTATCCGACTTTTCAGAACTGGAATTATTATTAAATGAAATAATTATTGGATTAATCGGTGGTGGAACGTGATATTGATTTTCCTTTTCAATAACATGGTTTAAACAGTTTTTCCATATGTTTGGCGAATCATATTTCTAATAGTAATTAAAAGCGACTCACTAATTGTGGTGTATTATTGTCTCTTCGTATTTGTTTCTTCGTTGTGGCCCAAACCATTTCGATCGGATTAAAAATGCGCAATAATATGGCGGAAGTCGTAAAATGGTGCGCCCGTATTGCTCCAAGAGATTATCAACGATATAGTCTTTTTCAAAATTTTGCTTTTTAATCAGCTCTCATAATATTTTCTTGATAGCCTTCTCTGGTATTTCTAACCCCTTTGGTTCCAGGAATTTAATCATGTCACCTTTTCTTGTGTTGCTGTTTGGTATGTTTGTCTTTTGGCGCGAATGTTACGATGCATTGCCAAGTACGATAACCGAATTTTGCAAAATATTTGGTATAAGTTGTTTCTCAACCCATTTTTCAAACAACATTGCCGTTATGTCTTCGTGATAGTCTGCAGAAGATTGTTTAATATTTTTTGCAGATAGCAGCAGCGCATTTGGAACAAAACTAAATTCAATTCTAGCATGTAAAATGATTAATCGCTTTCCCCGAGAACACGGGCCACTTAACGTACATTTTTTGCTGTCATCAACTACTGCACAACATCGTGCGTATCATACCACGTCTTATTCAGGTATATAATATTTCTTTTTTATTGTCGATATTTTTTAATAGTCCGCAAGTACTCGGAGCTCTGTGGAACAATTCTTGACGACTTAATCATTACCATCCGTTTGTCTAGTTTTTTATAATGAAAACCGCACTGGATTTTTATATATAATCTGGATATTCCTGTAACTTACTTCGAATCATTTCTAACGTTGGCACCTTATTTTCGCTATAATATCCATAAACAATTTGCCTAATAAAATCCTGATCCCCGGCATCAATCCTCTTGAGGACTTGGCCAACTCATTTTCGCTTTACAGAATGCTCGATCACATCTCCTGCTCTAATAAACCCGTAAACACTGGTCTGAAGTTTTGTCAGTTTACAAATTCTATTTACAATTTGATTACCTGAAGAGTTATAATTTTCTTCTTTTAAACATTTGTCAATGTTCAAAATAAGTCTTTGAGTCTGTACATATACGTCTATTTGCAAATTCGAGAGATTCCACTTCCACAGACGCGAGCTCCTCAACAACCTGAAAGTTAAACTTCCAAATCAGTTACATCAACCGAAAAGAATCTAAAAAAGAGAAGATCAAAAGATCTTGGGAGGAAAGAACGAAAATTCAAAATTGGATGAGTGTCCCACAAGGAACACACAAAAGACCAAAGCGAAAGGAGAAAAAATTAAACGATGTTTCGCTCGGGGTGTCTAGCGTGGGCTCCTCAGTGGATTCACTAGTCACCCTCAATCCAGACATCATGTAACATCATCACACACTCTGACTTCCAACTCTGAAACACTCACAGATAGATATCGTTCCGCATGGTACTTATTATAAGTCACCTGATACGGGTTCGTCGTTTAACCACTCCACTCCCCTGTACGACTTTGTACAGGTCCTAAATGGAGCAGTGCCTAGTAGTTATTGGGTCTAGTTCAACTTCCCCATAGGGCTATACCGTCCATATTCGGTCGCCAGAGCCTCGTCTGTTTTAGACAGGGAGCATCACGAGAAGGTGAGGTTGGCATTTGGATATGAGAGGCTAGATGCATTCGCATCATACCGATCGAAAACCTCTGGTCCCACGCCCAGTGGGTGTAAGCATGGTCTCCAACTGTTCCGAGCAAATATGAAGGTTACATTATATTCGCATCACTATCCCCCGTGGGATGTCTAATCCACGCTGTCTAGTTTTGAATATATTATATTATTTTTTGGTTAATTTTCTTTATAATTAACTTCTGTGGGAAAATTTTTTTTTTTCTTAAATTATTTACATTGCGCGTTTTATGCTTGGATCAAACTTTGTCCGCGTATATGCGTGCGCACCAGATCATCTGCGATGGGTTTGAACTGAGTAGGACCTGTAAAGAGCTGAAAACCAAATACGGACAGTCAGTAAAATAACCACACGTGCGTGAAACAGGAAAAACTCAGCGGCTAGCCGAGCAGTGCGGTGTAGAGAATTAATGGCGAGTGAGATCCAAGTTTTTTCGTTACTATTGGTCCACTATCGAAGGGTTCCAGTATTTTTTATTGGAAATTTTAATTACTTTTATTTTCATATATTTCTTTTCGTGATTTCTTTTCCCCACAAAGACGCTACATACGTGGAGTGCCATAAAAAGCTATAAAAATATATGGAGAACGGCACATGAATTTTAAACGTTTATTTCAATGTAAATTTTTGCGAAATTCTATAATTTTAGAGTAACACCGTAAAACGAGGTATGCCAACTGACATTGGAAGCACTATACACAACTGGCTTCCTAGCAACTATATTTTATAAATTTTAAAAAGTGACACGTAGTGCCCCTAGGGGTACAAGGGGGCGAAATGTGTTTTTTTTTTATTATCCCCTACAACTTCCTGACGCGTTTGGGAGATATAGGAAACAATCAAAAAACACATTTCGCCCACATGTGGCTCCCTACATGTAATTGTTTAAAATATATTATATACATTTTGCTAGGAGATCAATATGTGTAACTAACTTTACTTGTTGACTGCAGCAACCGATTTAAAGAGGTTTCGTAAAATCATCATTAAAAACACCACGAAAGAACCGATGCCCCCTAACTCTTAGATATTTTTGTTTTTATTAAATTATTAACTGCTCAATCCAGACGACTTGCTTTTTAAATGCTGGTCATTTTGCAGAAATTAATCTTTTACCAGATAATATAACATTTTAGCACCAAACAAAGAATAATACGTTTTGCGGAAGTTGCTGAGTAAATAGAATATAAAGAAAACCAACACTTTGCATAAACAAATTAGAAGTTTCTTTTATCCCTTACGCCCAAGACATATTTTTTTCTGCTTTGTTTTAGATTTCTTACGGTCCCTCCTACCTCTTACACATCAACGCGGTATCTGAGAGACCCATGTTTTCCTTTTCATTTAACGAGTATCATTTTGGAAGTTGTTTTATTCAAAATACAAATACGAAGTACTACAGTGCAATGTTAGTTTTTAAGAATTTGGATAACAAACCACTCCGGTAAGTCCTTTGTTATACAGTTATTTAAATTCTGTAAATAATAGCGGTATTTTAGTTAATTGGAAAACTAAACTTCGTAGATGGGGTTGGGGTTAGGAAACCCTATTTTGGAATGAGTTGGAAAAACTTCAAGAAATAAAATATTATGAATTTGATAAAATTGGTCTGCGGTTACCATCTTGACCCATAACTTTTCTGCAATTTTTTTTTCGCTGATATTTTGAGCAATAATTTTAAGATAAGTTGATAACATAACATTGACACATCTAATATACAATCGATCGATTTAATAATAATAACTATGTTATTTATTTTTGGCAGGCTAGAAAATTGTTTTCAAAATACCGACGACCTAACAGTGGACAAATTTACAGCAAAAACTTTCTCTCCGGGCGAATCGAAAAATATACACATTAATTTCCACCCACAAAAAAAAGGAGCGTACAGTACCGAATTGTCGTTTTTAATAAATAGTATTAAACACTTTATTCCAATTGCCGGAGAAGGAGTGCCAGTTAACGTCCAATTATTAGATAATAAAGATCAGTTTGTAGATTTTGAAGGAGTACCCATAGGCATCGAGAAAAAATATAGAGTCAATTTCTGGAATAATTCATTAGCGAAGATGGACGTCAGATTTGATTGGATTGACAGTTTGACCGTGTATTCCAGAAAAGATATGAAGTTAGATAAGGCAGAGTTAAAGATACCTGTAATACCGGAACCGTTTTCGAAAAAAGGGTAATAAAAAAATTAAATAAAAATACTACCCAACTGACAGTTCTAAATAAGATTTAGTACAGAATTGAAAAATGTTTTGCTGTATTGCATCTTTCAATTGAGTTCGTTAGTGAGACTATAGGCAAAATTGAAGGTTTCCTGTTCATATTGGCTGGATATTTTTATTGACTTTATTAATAAGTTTTTTCATAGACTTCATTAATGTTCGTGGATTTTCTTTTTTTTAAGGGGAAAAGATAAAATAAACAAAGATAAGGGGAAGAAAGAGAAGAAAGAGAAAAAGTCAAAAAGCACAAAAAGCAGCGGTTCTTCGAAAGAAAAAAAAGATAAAAAGGATAAAAAGAAACGCAACATGAAATCGGAAGAGGAAGAGCGGTAAGCATATTGATTTACCGCCCCAGAGAAAATCCTTGAGAAAAACATAATGAATTAAAAAATAAAACCTCATAAATCTCTAGATGTTTAAGTGTGACATCTTTATTGAATTTAAAGGAGACGGTAAAAATAACATGGGCTTTGGGTTTCGGTGAAATGCATTAGTGCTGTTATAGAAGAGGTCTTTGTGTTCAATATTTATTGGACAAATCCTCCGATGGGCTGGTTTGGATTTGAAATTTTTAATTTTTTTTCAAATTGTCAGACTGGCCTTTAATGCCACTAATCGTAAATATTTGTGGCAAACGGTCACAGACAAACATATCGGCAATAGCTCCTGATTTAGGTCCAAACTTTATTTTTCTTTTATTCTAGAATGGCAATTCTCCGTATTGTTGTTTTCTTTTCATTGTAATTTATTGTTTTGTTTAAATTCGTATTTTTAGGGCCAAGAAAGAAGAAGAACTAAGACTGCTTAAACTTGCCCAAGATAAGTTAACCAAAGAAGCCGAAGAGAATATGGCCACTCGAAAATGTTTCACGATTGTTCCAAACGGTCTTGTTTCTGTACCGCCAAATGGAAAATCCCATTTTACTATTACATTTAAACCAACCAAAAGAATAATCCCCTTCACTGACAAAGTAAGTTTAAAAAAAAAACTATGCTTGATGAATTCTCTGTGCAATTTTTGGTTTTAACGTCTTCCTCTTTTTCCAAAGTCAAGCGGGTGACAGGCAATTCTTAATTATTTAACTCATAAGAGTCCTTTTAGTTTCAGTGGCGGCTCGTGATCTATGAAGAGGAGGTTTACATATTTGAGAAATTGACAGTGAATTTTTTTTGTAGGTTGCACGACTAAGTCATGCCCATTTTAAATTTTCTGTTGAAGTCCCCAGATTTGCCCTTAGTGGTTTGCGCCAAGTCAATTTCGGGTTTAGGTCTACCGGCATTTTTTATTTCAATTGTTTGCTCCGTACTCAAAGAACTAAAATTATTTTTCCAGTACTCTACTGTGAAAATGTTCATTATAATAATTGTTAAAATAATAAAACAGAAAAAGTATAAATAAAAGCTAAAAGCTCTTATAAAATCGCTAAACGCGCGAATGAATCACGAACCAAAGCAACATAGTACGAGATCCGGCTGCAAATTTTTTGACCGATCGCGTAACCACTTAAAATATTTAAAAAGTTGAAAATTAGTATTCACCAAAAAGTTTATGGTGCCAGACGGCATTTGGCCGGAAATGTAAAAAAAAAATTGTTTTTGACCCATTTTTCTGACATTTTTTCTTTTTGGTCGTAACCAAAAAATACATCCCGCATCCGGCCACGTTGCCGCGGCACCATCGCCCGAACGGGTACTTTTTTTGAGCAAAATCGACCCATAACGTAACCACTTGATTGAGGTGTCAATCAAGTGGTTACGTTATCTCGATACGAATATCAAATGGTGCCACTCCAAATCTGGCCGGAAGTGCCCGGCACCAATGATTTTATACTTAAAACTCGCGGACCGTTTACTATAGAGGCGAGTTAGTTATTGCTATGTATCTTCAAGAAAAACATTAGTAGACACAATTTTTTTTATAAGGATGTTAGAAATACCAACCTTAATATACCCTAATAAGCCGTCAAAAATCCGACTACTACCAACACCGCCATATTGAAAAAATGGTGGAAATGGGTAATTTTTTTGGTTTATCTCACGCTTTTTACTAATTATCTCGAAAACTGTTCGCTCCACGACAAAACTTATGGTGTCAAACTAAAAGCGTATAAAATTATCTTTCAAACAGTGTAACAACTTTTAGAACTCAGACCACCAGTGGCGGAGATAGAATATTTTTTCTTTAAATATGTGTTTCTCCTTCTTTCCAAAATATCTCCAATTACAATAAAAAATATAGGAGTTAAAAAAATAACTAGTTTCTTGCGCTCTATAAAATATAACAAATTACATGTTAATATATAAAAAACAGTGGCGCACTTGAAGTTTCTTGAAATAATTTTCTAAACAACAATTTTTGTTTTTCAAAACAAACATAATGTTTTTAATATGAGTTTTTTAATTTTATAATTTGACAAATGACCACCTACGACAGCTTAAACATAAACACACTACTTACCAAATTTTATCGAACGAGTAGTTCTCGATGAGCATGTGAATTTGGCTCTTTTCTTTTCGTTGCACCTATTTTAGTATTTAGTAATCGAAAAAATTAATAAAAAATATTACCCGATTACCAAATCTTCTAGTTTTGTACAAAAATAGACAACGTACCTAGACAGTCGCATATTATATGGTCGCGTCGTATTTACGAAGAGGAGGTCCATAAAATGAGCAAAAATATAATAAATATAAACGTTGAAATTTAATTTTGCCGGAAGGAAATTGACCGAACAACAATTTAATCGAATCGTAAAATGATCGAAAATACCAAGCTCAAAAATAACCTTTCTGCGTTCCGATCAAATAACAGTTACTTCAAATTGTTTTGGTCTCTTTCGTGACGACTTTATTTCAATTTTTACGCTTCCAGAAAATTATTTTCATTCTTTTATTTTTAATTTTTTACGGTTCGATCAAAATATAATAGTCTTTTTATTTTCGCTTATTTTAAATTCAACAAAATTACGATTTGATTACATTACGGTTTTACTTTAGATATAGCCCTATGTTTAAATATTTACTTACTTAGTACTATACTAGTTTGGTAAAAAATCAAATAAATCCCATAATTCAGCCCTTTGGGGACAACTAGTGGCTAAAATAGTGCTTTTTTTACAAGCGTTGGTTTAAATAACGAGCGCAGCGAGTTATTTAAAAACGCGAGTAAAAAAAAATCACAGTTCTAGCGGCGAGTTGTGAACACTATTTTTTTTAATACCTTTATCAAAAAATCCAAGAAAAACAGGAAAATGCTTTTAAAAATCTCTCAATAAATCAAGGCGGCTGGGAAATGAAATTACAATAGTTTCCATAGCGATGTGCCTTTCTACGCGGTGACGTTCAGCGTTGCGCCATTTTAATATTTGATAGTTTGATATTTTGCAGATTTTTTTACATGATTTTTTCGAAAGATACTTGGTGAAAACTGGCGGAAATGGCTTAATTTTTAGGCAAGAATAATTAGGTTTCTTCAATATTACTACTTTCCGCTATTTCTCTTTAATTTTGGGTAAAACACGGACAGAAATCATTTTTTGCACCCGTGATCAAAAAAAAAAGTTTTTTTGCATCGGTAACCAAAAAAGCCATGCTTTAGTTTTCTGCAGACAGTTACTAAAATCATGTTTTTGATGAAGGTATAAAAAAAAATATTTTTGAGCTTGGTATTTTTGATCATTTTACGATTCGATTAAATTGTTGTTCGATCAATTTCCTTTCGGCAAAATTAAATTTCAACGTTTATATTTATTATATTCCCTATTCGTAAATACGACGCGACCATATAATATGCTACTGCATGTGTAGGTACGTTTTCTATTTTTGTACAAAACCGCTACTAGTAGATTTGGTAATCGGGTAATTTTTTAATTAATTTTTTCGGTTACTCAACACTAAAATAGTAGCAACGAAAAGAAAATAACCAAATTCACAGGCTCATCGAGAACTACTCGTTCCATAAAATTTCGTCAGTAGTTTGTTTATGTTCAAGCTGTCGTAGGTGATCATTTGTCATTTATAAATTATTAGTATCCACCTACACCTCCTAGAAGCCGAGATACTAAATGTTTGTTTTGAAATACAAAAATAGTGGTTTAGAATTTATTTTAAGAAACTTCAAGTGTGCCACTGTTTTTTATATATTAACATGTAATATGTCATATTTTAGAGAGGGCAAAAAACTAGTTATTTTTTTAACTCCTATATTTTTTATTGTACTAGGAAATATTTTGGAAAGAAGGAGAAATACATATTTAAAGAAAAAATATTCTATCTCCGCCACTGGTGGTCTGAGCCTATAAGTTGATACACTGTTTAAGAGATAATTTTATACGCTTTTAGTTTGGCACTATAAGTTTTTTCGTGGACCGAACAGTTTTCGCGATAATCAGTAAAAAGCGTGAGACAAACCCAAAAAATTACCTATTTCCACAATTTTTTCAATATGGCGGTGTTGGTTCTAGTCGGATTCTTGACGGCTTATTAGGGTATATTAAGGTTGATATTTCTAACATCCTTATAAAAAAAAATTGTGTCTACTAATGTTTTTCTTGAAGATACATAGCAATAACTAACTCGCCTCTATAGTAAACGTCCCGCGAGTTTTGAGTATAAAATCATTGGTGCCGGGAACTTCCGGTCAGATTTGGAGTGGCACCATTTGATATCCGTTTCGAGGAGATCAATACCTTTAATTTGACACCTCAACCAAGTGATTACGTTATGGGTCGATTTTGCTCAAAAAAGTACCCGTTCGGGCGATGGTGCCGCGGGAACGCGACCGGATCGGTGTTGATCCAAGACACAATACAAGTATTTTTTGGTTACGCCCAAAAAGAAAAAATGTCAAAAAAATGGGTCAAAAACAATTTTTTTTTGACATTTCCGGCCAAATGCCGACTGGCACCATAAGCTTTCTGGGAATGGTGAGTACTAATCTTCAACTTTTTAAATATTTTGAGTGGTTACGCGATGGGTCAAAAAATTTGCAGCCGAATTTCGTACTAACAAGGCAAAGCAAGGGGACTGGAGCACATCAAATGTGTGCGCCTTTCTCTAATGAAATTCGCGATATCCCTTGCTACTCGCCCACTGAAAACATACAGATATCCTGTTAGGCTCCACCTACTTCATCGCATGTGCGATTGTGCATAGGTTCATTATTTGGCGGCGAGATCGAGCAGCTGGAGGAACTGCGTTTAAAAGACGGACGATGAATGCGGTAATAAGAGCGCGCGAAAAGCAAAGAGACCTGGCTGTGTTAAATTTTAACTAGTCGTCTAATTTTGACGCGGTGCCATAATAATCAGCGCTGATAATAATCATGATAATAGGAAGTTTCAGAAACCTTATAAAGAGTAATATAAATTAGACATTTTATTATTACTTCCTTATTCTGTATGTGCACGTGCTCATGTACTTCTATGGATGAACTGCCACTGTTTAGTTTGTATTTTCGGTCCACATAAGCAAAAAATGAAGATTGTCAATGAAAAAAAAACAATTGTCGTCGAAGCTTGTTGTGTGCTGTGAAATTTTTTTAATTGTAAAAAATTTATCAATAAAAAGAAATGTATAACATTGTAAAGAAATTTTGTAACCTCCGTTGTCCACTATTTAGTTTATTATTAGACACTTAAAGTTGCACAAATAGAGAGTGGATACGTCGTACAACAGCGACTACGTCTC
Organism: Oxystoma pomonae; assembly: GCA_963921995.1. Classification (NCBI taxonomy): domain Eukaryota; kingdom Metazoa; phylum Arthropoda; class Insecta; order Coleoptera; family Brentidae; genus Oxystoma; species Oxystoma pomonae. The sequence continues at coordinate 81,486,973 of OY998166.1, read as the reverse complement.
ACCTATCTCTACGACCACCCGTGCAGTATTCGTACGCAGCTAGCGTATCCTAACAATTTTGTTATCTGTGGGTTTTCATAAATGCCCGATTCACAGTTTCACTCCTTCTATTTTCGATTCTATTGCCCTCTCACTTTTTTCAAGCAGTTAACAAGAATTGGTTTGAGTAAGTCGTACATTGTAAGCACAACTAATAGGGGTTTCCATTGGTAAAATTGGTGCGCCATTCGTAGTGTACTAACACTGTCTTGGTGCTGTCAAGAAATTGCGTCACTGCAGTTTAAGTGCAGATTGAATGGAACATGAAAAAAACTGCACCTAAGCGTGAACACTTGTTTCATTCAAACACTTAACTCAATATATATTAAAGTAGATAAGACCATTGAAAAACTATTTTTGAGGTTGATAAGTGGGTTTTAACTTAATATAAAGGCGGGAAAAAGTTTTCCAATGGAACATGAAAACTAAAAAAGTGCACCCCAATGGAACAGCAATACCGACTCAGTTGTGCACTGGTGGCACACCAGTTTTACCAATGGAAACCGCTATAACTCTTTTTTTAGTCCACCATATGGTATGGGGGACTATTAAATTTTGACTTTTCTTAATTTGATAAAAATTGAGTTACTAAGGTTCCAAAACACCTTAATCGACAAAAAAAAAAGTTTTCTGTCGGTCTGTTGTTTTGTTATAAAATCCAAATTTGTAAAAGTTTTCGAGTTATTTGAAAAAACGTTAAAATATATTTAAAAAATTCAAACTTTAGAAGTAAAGCAGCTATTGATATGCGGTTTTCAGATTTTGTTTTTCGTAAATATTACCCAAAAATTTTGTTATAAGCTTCAAACCTTTCAAAGCTACAGTTGTCGAGGTATTTTCATTTCCTTTCAACATAAAAAATTGATTGTATGGTGGACTATCCGTGCTTTCTAGCATCAATTTTTAAGGACGCTTTCACAAATGCATCAAAGATATGTTAACAACAAGGAATCAAAAATAGCTTTCCAACTTGTGTCTTTTAAATCAAAACTTTCTTCCTTGCTATTTCAGATCACATCACAATAAACACATTTTGCTACTAATAGGAAAAATATAAATTGCTTCTTTTTCATGTAACCTCAGTTCTGCAAATTCACCATGCTTCTAACTATAATTTTAACAATAGACGCTTAAAGTTGCACAAATAATGAGTGCTTAATCGTAATCGTATCTCAATGCGCAGGCTCAGAACGGATACGTGTACAATAGCGACTACGTCTCACCTATCTCTACGACCACCCTTGCAGTATTTGTACGCAGCTAGCGTCTCCTAACCATTTTGTTATCTGTGGGTTTTCATATATATTGCCCTCTCACTTTTTTCGACAAGGAAGGAAATAGAAGTGAGCGGCATGATGTAAAACTGTGCATCAAGCACTGAACAAGAATTGGTTTGGTTGTTTGGGAGTTAAAGTTGTAAACACAACTTAACTCTTTTCTTAAGGACGCTTTCACAAACGCATCAAAAATACGCTAACAACAAGAAATCAAAAATAGCTTCCCAACTTTAAGTGTCTTATGATAGAATAAATGCAATATTTTTATTTGGTTTACGATTTAATGTATTTATATTATTCATTGCCAAATTCAGTTAAATGGTTAGATTAATAGATTTCAAAAATAATTAGCTTTTCTTCCTCTTTATCACGTTATTATATTAATAAATGAATCAATCAACCAGAATTGATGCAGTTAATAAGTAATTAAACTTCCCATTTTATTTTATTTTATTTTTTTACATTGATTTTTATTAATCTGTAAAAATTAATTTCTATTATGAACTTTCATTACTAAATAAATTAACATTCAAATGTTAATCTAGCTCAATTAAAAAATATAATAATTATAGCTATAGTTTAGCACACCCAAGTGCGAGAATACTCTTTTGGGTTAACTGTATTTATTGTAGTTGTAATTTTAATATTGTAACACTTAATAAAATAAATAAATGGTAAACGTAACCTCCGTTGGCATATAATAGCTGTTATCCGAGCTGTTATCCCTGTTTTGCCAAATTAAATTTAAACTTTCACAACAACTAAAAGACTTCTGAAATTATTGCAAATTCGGTAAAATAACTCTTGGGAAATCGCAAGCAAACAAAAACAACATGAGTAAATCTAGATCTAGTAGGCATCGAATAACCAAATTTTCGCACTCTTGGATCGAGTCGAGAAAGAAAAAAGGCTTAGTGATAATACCTCTCCCAATCAAATTATCCTGGAAAAAAAAATTCTTCTGGGCGCGACTAGACCGGTCATGCATTTTTTTTCCTTTGGTCTTGCCCAGGGTCAACAGTGATTTTTACAATATTTCTTAGTTATTAAATATTTTTACACACTTTACGACACTTATGCCATTATAATATCTCATAGTCATATGAGTCGAGACTTTAAAAGCACTTCTATTGCTTTACCCACAATACACTTAACACGGTATGACAATGCGCATTTCGGCGTGACGTCACTTTGTGACTCCGATACCACCACATGTGCAAGGAAAAGGTATTAATTTAAAAACTATAATTTTCCTTCCATTATTTTCGGGTTTCAAAAGATATTTTCTAACTTCAACTCCTTACTCGCCCCAATCCCAATCAAAATAACAGACAATTAAGATTATATTTAAATAAATAAAAACAAAATAAGGTTTCTCAAAACATTTTATTGCAGTAAAAATAAACTAAAAAAAATGATTTAAGTTAACGAACTTAAACCATAAGATTTGTTCCTCTAATTTGTGCTCTGATTCACGTCTTCTTTTGGCAACCACCGCCGATTTTTCTTCATATTTTTGCTTGCGTACAGAATATGTTAAACTTCCAGGTAAATTTAAAGTAGGTACTGCATCAACCCTTAAATTACAAGCGTTCTTTGGAGTGTAGTATAAGTTTTTTTTGTAGAGGTATTTCGAAACAACTATCTTCGAAATGTTCTGAATAAATCCTATCTGGAAAAAAATTACGATTACCGATTATATGCCGTTTTTAGCCTAATAATAGTAACGTAGTGAAAATGTACCTACTTTATAGAAAACAAAATTAGATTTTAAAAGAAAAATAAACAGGTTGAACTAAAATAAATTATCACTCAAAATATACGTATGGCGTTTCCTAAAATCATAGCCTAAATATAGGACTATACTAAAACAGAAGGGTTAAAATAAATAATAAAATTTCTACATGGAAAGATGAAGTATTTAATGTTTTTTTTAATTGTGTAATAATTTTTACATCCAAAAACAGCGCAGTTTGACATAATTATAAATAAATTTTGACACTGAAATAATCATTATCAAACAACAAAGTGGTACTTGCACAAGTTGTGTGTTGTTATCGTAGAAAGCAGTCGTATATTTGGGAGGGCAAGCGCATCGAGAATATTTCTGTTCTTTACGGTTTCAATTAAAACATGACACAAATATATCAACTCAGTAAACTCATTCTCTCAATCGGGCACGCTAATAAAACTTCAAATGTTGACGTCAGTTTATGAGTGCGCGGAAGGCGACGGAATTTGGAATAAATAGTAGCATACCGTGTTACGTGTATCGTGGTTTTACGCAAAAAAAAAACGGATTAAAATCTAACAATGCATTATAACAATATAACAATATAACTAGATACTAAATAATGGCCTAAGGATCGCAAAATTTATAACAATAATAACTTTAAAAACAAAGAAAATAATTTAAAAATCGGGGTTTGCCCTGGGCAAGGCCAAAGGCGAAAAATCTACTGAGAGTTACATGATTAAAACAAACACTGTTTCCAATAATTTGTTTGTTTTAGATTTATTTTGAGACTCAAGACCATTACGGATTAATTTGTGAGGTAACGGCATCCTCAATTGCACCCGAGTTTTGTTTAGATAAAACGACCCTTACCTTTCCCAATGTTATTGTGGGCAATAACACCGACTTACCTGTTGCATTAAAGAACATTGGTGATATTTACGGAAGGTAAAATCTTTAAAAGAAAGCATACACCAGATATTGGCCATGCTTATGGGAATCTGTTCTGAATTTTGGGTGCCACCTTAGAAGATTGAACTACTAGAAGGAGTCTGGTCTGTCTGGTTACACTGGTTGTTTGAGTGCAACATCTACAGTGGGAAAAGGGGGAAAAGAAATCTGTGTTGCCAATTTTAATAACAAAATTATGCAACAAAAAACTTATTAAATTTGGATTAAGTTTTGACGCTTATTTATTAATTAATTAATGAGGTTTAAGATATATGTTGAAAAAGCTAATATACACAATACATAATACTCACAACCTATTTAAAACTTTCGAGGTTTTTTGTAAATTTAACATATGTTTTCCTTAAACATCTTCTTTTGTAGTCAACATGGCAACATTGATTGTTTGTTGCGGTTTCTCGATTTTTCCTGGAATATCATTATTGTTTTGAAAGTGAAAGTTTTAGCACTTGTCAATAGTGTTTTTTTGATATTTTTGTGAAAAGTTTGTGGCAAAAAATGGTTTCGAAGTGTATTATTATATGCAAGTTGAAACAGAAGCCGGGAGACCGCAGTATTTCGTTTTACAGGTACGTTAAATTAAAATATTAAATATTAATTTAGAATTCGTCATATTTGGCCATTCTGGGTAAACAAAGGCAGTAAATCTGTGTTGCCGGCTTGTCATTAATTTCAGTGTGAATAGGGCACCTTTTTCTTATTTTTAAAGTTGTACATCCTACTTGAATAGATTTTTAGGTTTTTTTTATAGAAACATAGATTTTTATTACTATATCTAGACCATTTAATTAAACGGAACTAAAAATTATTGAAGGTATTTTAAATAATATTAAAAACAGGGGGAAAACGTATTAGGTTAACATGACAACAATGGGATGAAGATGTTGAAATCAAACACCCTGCCCTAGGTCTGAAAAGCTTCTTCTAGTAGTTCAATGTTCTAAGGGTGCTACTGTAAGAAACAGCTTGGAGAAAAAGGATTATTTAAAAAACGGCGGACCAGATTTTCATAAGCATTAGACAACTTAAACTTACAAAGGTTTGGAGTTGGCTAACTTTCAAAACCAAACGAAACTGTAAGTTTGACAGGTCATGTCATGAGGTCAATGACCTGTCAAAATCTGTATAGGAAGTCGATTAACTTTAAAATAAACTTCATTCCTGCAATTTCTTTCTCTTTCATTATCATAAATATTATTGGTTTAGATTTTCCTGGACTATCGATGACAGAAGAAACATCTTTGACATCGAACCGAAGCAGGGCTTCCTAATACCGCACAGCCAAGCCAAAATAACTGTGACGTTTAGCCCACGGCAGAAAAAGTGTCAATTTAAAACAACAGCCAAATGTAAAATTTCCGAACTCGATTCGGCATTGGAGTTGGTTTTGCAAGGATATGCTGCGGAAATGCCCGGTCCGAAGGAGACGGTTGTGTTCGAGTGTAATGTTAGGAGTTCTATTGTCAAGCAGATTATGATAACAAATCCGTAAGTTTTTAATACTTCGGTACTTCAAATAATTTTCTTCCGCGAGGGTTGTGCAGTGTTTATATGTAAACCTAATGCATTCGTTATGGAATTTTGACAGAGTGAAAACACTCACCGACAGTGCGAAAGGAACGCTGTGGTATGCTACACTGATGGCTCCAAGCTATCAGAGAAGCAGAACACAGAGGCTGTGGTGTATGTGCAAGACCGAGAAGTAAAGGATCTACACGCTCGCGAAAAGTAAGCTACAGTCTTTCAAGCAGAGGTTTACGCCATAATTGTGGATTAGGGGGCCGGGTTGGGGTAAGGCAAAAAGGGACCGCTAGGGCCTACTTACCAGGCCTTGGGCCGCTTTCCTTCTACTATTACTACGTTCGTTAAATATGACACGGCACTGATTATGGAAGACCGGTAGGTCAAGAAAAGTTAATATCTCTATTTTTCTTTTTATACGTGTTAATTTCTTGGTGGCGTGTTTTCCCATTCACACCAAAACATTTTCCTACACGGTATACACCTGAAAACATTTTTTCCCCTTTGAATATTGTTAATAGGTCAACCGACAAGTGGACGGTAGCATGCGAAATATCAAATAAAAACTTTTTGGTACCCAATAATATATTAGTGGAACCTCAGTCAGAATGCGAATTATCTGTCAGATACTGTCCCAAGTTTATGACAAAGAAAGACGAACCAGACATTGTAAGGGTGTTTTAATAATTTTTAATTAATCTGATTTCTCCATTAGTCTAAAGGCTTGGGAAAAAAGAAACAATTTAAGCAACTAATCTTGGTTAATACCTCGATTTTTTTAATAAAACACTACATATATGCTGGAGATTCTTGGTTTCTCGTTATAAAATTTTTTGGATTTGTGTCACTGTGAAGTCTCAATCAGATTCTACTATCCGAATAGGACCGGATCGACATGGAAGTCTTTATTCTTCACCGTCAGAAAGACAGAGAATTCCGTTCGATTTATGAATCGAACCGGATTGTAGACTCCCTCTGATGATAGCGGCATATGTAATTTTTCTAATATTTAAAACGAGTTATTATCCAAATTAGTACCTACTTGTACGACGAAATTAGTGTTTGTTAAAACCCGATTTCGATAAACCTACTTAGTATACAGGGTGTTTCAAATTCGATACCCAGGTTTTGTAAACAATAATCAAATTGCGCAACTTTGTCCTAATTTAAACCTTTTCGTATCTCCGTTTAGGAGATCTCCCTGGTGAGCATCGAATTTGGAACACTCTATACACTGAGAAAAATGGTGGGCTACGAGAACTCAAATATGTGTTCTCCTAGACCCAGCCGTGTTGCCAATAGAGGACAGCCCAGACCTCTGGGCTGTAAGAACCAAGTCCAAGGAATTGCAGGGAAACACGGGTCGTGTGTTGTGGTAGCCCAAAATATGCATAAACACTTAATGGATTTTTTTGGCCATTTGGGCTGCCAGAACTCAACATCTAGGTTGTGGTAACTCATGATCTGGGCTAGAAAAACCTTGCCTTTGGCCTACCAGAACTCAGCATCTGGGTTGTGGTAACTCATGATCTAGGATTGAAAGGGCATTCAAAAGAAATCGTCACTTTTTCTGACAAATTTGATATTAGAATACTTAGGCTTTGTTGTTTGTATGTATTTTGTTACTTTAAATGAAACACCCTGTATTTTGTGAAATTTTTATAGCTAAGCAGGCTTTACCCTTGCCAACAATGCTGAATAACTCAAAAACTAAACGAGATTTTTTAAATTTCTCTTAAATTCAAGAAAAGCACACAATAAACAAGGTGTTACGTTGAAAATAACAAAAAATATCTATGCAATTTATAAATTATAAATGTCAAATTTCGACGATTTCCAGACGATAAGGTTTATAATAGGTAACCCCTTACATAAAAAGAAACTTTAAAAAAATCTAAAATATCGCATTTTGAAAATTTTTGACTGTGGAAAATATAAACAAAACCTTAAGGCTGAACTATAACGCTAAAGCCGTCCCTAAGTTTAATTTGCTCAGAAAAATGACAGATATATATAGTTGTAAATTAGGTTTAGGAAAGAGTTAGCGGCGGTAGTAAATCTCAGCCAAACTGTTTAAAATACAAAACATACCCTATATAGATTTCGCACTCCACACTTTCATATTACTTAGAAAATACAATAACGTTAATATTTTTCACTCGTGAACCTACCGCTGCACCGGCCAGTATACCTGCACATATGAACTACATCACAACTGGAAATGAAGCTAGCAACCGCCAACCAAAGCAACCCGCAAGCCCGATTATGTGCAAAACTCGACATGCGGCAAGTACCGCCTATAATCGAATTCACATGTGTAAATCCCTGGGTTTTACTAGACGGCTGAAAAAATAAACCATGATCATGAGTTAGAACAATTCAGGCCCTGAGTTATCGTAGCCCAGACCATGAATTACCACAGATCCAAAAAGTTAATACATGAAACTGGGCTGGGGCAATACCACGCATGAATTGTGGTAGCCCATGACTTGCTGAGTTCTCCCAGCTAAATTGAAATGGTTTGAGACAATCATAACGTGTGCTATAGTAACGCACGGTGTGAGTTCTGGTAGCCCCAAATTTTCAATCTACGGCCGCGGGTTGGCCCCGTTTTCTCATTGTATATTTCTAAACTTAACTACGTGTCTTATATGCGTTGTTCTTGGTACTTGTCATTTCTCCTTGGATTTGGCTAGCATAGTAAAACTGTTTTAGGATATTCTCTTTCTAAAACTTCCTACTGGTTTTGGAGAGGTGTACAAACTTATTGGCCACTCTAACCCTCCTCAGTGCGTCAAAAGAATTGAAAAGGAAATACTTTGCAAGAGTAACCATTATGAAAATTTAGTAGTTGAAAATTGGTTGAATGCTAGGCAGACTTTTAAAGTTACTACCGAATTGATATCGCCTGTGACGCCAAAAACTCTCTACAAAATTTTAGGGTAAGCAATTAACTTGTACAGGGCATCTCATATTTTATTTACTTAAAACTATTTGTACAAGTCTATTCATTCTTAACAAAATTTGTTAAACTCAGGCAAACAGTTTCATAGGCAAAAGCAATAAGTAGAAAATTTTTATTAATTTTAAATATTATAAAGTTTTAGATAATCGATTTCCATTACATTAGGGAAAACAGATCCCAATGTAGTCACTTATTTAATTGAGTGCTTTTCTTTATAAATAATGAGAGAATATGGACGTTTTTCTACTTTAGTTTAGTTAAATTATAGGAATAATGCATTGTCTCCTCAATGTCCTTCAATAAGACAATATGGTCGTTCTTTTACTTCCGTTTAGTTAAATTATAGGAATAATGCATGTGTCCCCAATATCCTTCAATAAGACAATATGGTCGTTCTTTTACTTCCGTTTAGTTAAATTATAGGAATAATGCATGTGTCCCCAATATCCTTCAATAAGAGAATATGGTCCTTTTTTTACTTCAGTTTAGTTAAATTATAGGAATAATGCATCGTCCCCCCAATGTCCTTCAATAAAAGAATATGGTAATTTTTTACTTCAGTTAAGTTAAATTATAGGAATAATGGATCGTGTCTCTTATGTCCTTCAGTAAGAGAATATGGTTGTTCGTTTACTTTTGTTTAGTTAAATTATAGGAATACTGCATTGTCTTCCTATCAATAGACACTTAAAGTAAATATTTCAACGCATCGGTATCGATATACCTATCGCGTTCGAAGTAAAGCCTAAATAAACTAAATTTTTGATTGTTTATGCGATGTTTCGAACGATGCTCGCTTTTTTGAAAAGTGCGATGACAGAACTGCTGACAGCAATCGATGCGTGCGTTGGGATGGACGTAACGATACGTTCATCACTCCGTACGCATCGATTGCTATCAGTTTCTGTGTCATCGCACCCTTCAAAAAAGCGGGCATCTTTCGAAACATGGCATGAGTAAGTCAAAAATGTAGTGTATTTTGGCTTTGTTTCGAACGCGTTAGGTATATCGATAAGGATGCGTTGAAATATTTACTTTAAGTGTCTAATGTCCTTCATTAGTTTTAGTACTAACTTTATTTGGAAAAAAAAACATAATTTTACTTTCCGTTAAATTTTTTATTATTGGAGAAGGATACATAACAGCCATGCCACGAAAAGAAAAACACAACTGCCGCATCAGTTATCCTGGTTTTAATTTTAAAACATCTTGAAAAAAACAAACGGTAGTGATTTCAAGCTCATACAATGTGGCAAAATTTTTTGGTTAAGTCTCCGGATTCGTACAAAATATATTTTTGTTTGAGTAACGGATGCGATCCGTTACTATGGAATGGCCGATAAAGATTATTTGACCAATGGTTTCATTAAATCTTAAAATATTTTTGACAAATTAATTTCATTTTCATGTTTTTTGAAAAATTCAGTTATATGTTCTTTATATCTACAGTTTCTGTGATTTTTATTTCGTATTAATGTTCTTCGTAAATGCGACCCTAAATGATATTCCCAAAGCTTAATACTGCAGATTATATAGTCTATTATATAGTTTTACCAATTTCCAGTACAAATAGAAAATGTTTATCAAAATTTTAGGTTTAAAACTACGCAGGTCGAAAGCAAGGAAACCAAAACTTACAAATGGGGTATTTTTGCCGTAAATGACCAGCTCTTAGAATTCAAAGTGACGTTTAAAAACATTAAGACTGGCGAATACTTATTTTACGAAATAAGTTTGAAAGTTCTAGCGTCCAGCCCAATAAAAAACATAGAATTTGAGACAACTGTAAGAAAAGCCTTGACAAAGCAAATCATTCTGGAAAATTCGGTTGATGTTCCGGTTACGTTTAATTTAGAATGTGCGGAAAAATCTATTACATTTGAGAAACTTCATGTGATTGAACCGTATACTAAGGTAAATACTTATTGCAAGATTTTAGACAGCCAGTTTTTCTCAATCGTTTAAATATTAAGTTATATAGTCTGAGATGACATTATAAATGATTTTAAGATCTGTTTCTATTTGAAGGTCAATTTTTAATTTAATGTAAGCATAAAGTAATATACCTACAAAACAGAGGCGCAAAGCCGGCTGAAATGGATCGCAGACTTCGGTTTGTTTGCGCCTCTGTTCCGTAGTTATATTACTCATGGTTTAAGTAATGTACTGTGAAAATGCTTTTCCGATTTACCTCCTATAACCATTTTTTTTTGAAAAAGAGGCGAGAAAGTCAACATACAGACTCAGTTCCAAACCACATTATTCCGAAAAACAGATATCAGCTTAAGCTAATAGTTGTCAAATTTTTATTTGGATATTTTAAGTGTACAGCCCATCACCGGTCTAAAGTAAAGTCCTATTTAGGAGGCATCTTCAAAATCTGAGCCCGTCCTTCCAAAAATTTGCACTCTTCACCTATAAATGAAAAAATAAAAACATTGACACCTGTCAGCCTAAGCGAAAGATTTGGACGAAGAATAGAATCAATCTTACAAAAGATAAACCTTGGTAAACTAGCGATTCCAAAATGCTCCTAGGCGAGATTATACATGAGTCTCGGCAAAATGGCTACTATCATCTAGCAGAACTTTTATCTATTTAGAGCGAGATCAAACCAACCCAATTCAAGATGAATATTAGATACCTTGCATTTGTTTTGTTCGCCTTTATGTTCTTCAGATAAAAGCACTATCTCCATGTTACAAAAAAATCATTTGGATGTTCACTTAAAATATCTTATTCCACAGAAAATATGTTGTATTGTAGGTACAATGTGGTAAATACCAGTTATATTTTATTTTTCTTACAGAGAAAAGTGGACGTTACTTACACCCCACTTCAATCCGAAGAAATGTCCGTTCATCTCTACGCCAGAACTGAAGAGCTTGGAACCTTTATATTCAATTTTAACGGTAAAACCAGTCCCCCAGATCCAGAAGATGTTATTTTTTTAAAGTGTGAACTAGGAATGAAGCAAAATAAAGTTATTTTGTTTGAAAATACGTTTGTGCATGTTTTGGAGTTTACTTACAAGGTAAGAGAAATCATATGAGCATATTATAAAATCTGAGAGAAACGTTTTGTTAGATTGTCCTCAGTCTTCATCTCTTGTTGTTGTTCCTGTCCTTTTCAAATAGGATGATTTTTGATATTTACTTATTCGTTTTGTAATTTTCTAGTTCCAAAACGAAGAATATATTATGGAAAAGTGCAATTTAATACACCCAGGAGATACAGGAAAAATAGTGATAAGTTTTGAACCATCAAGCTTGGGGATTTTAGAAAGTCAGCTAACATTAAGTTCTTCGATGGCTGGTGATTTTTTGTAAGTTTTTTGTTTTGTCCATTGTTCGCATTACTAATATGCATGTTTTAATATGCAACCACCATTTATTTGTTTTGGACCTTTTGTCTTTCGTTCTTTCATCCGAAAACTTTTAAATAAATATTTAGGTATTTTCATATATTCATTAAAGCTGTTGCACTTTTGAATGTGTAATGCCTTAAAAAATTCTTACTTATCCATCCTTCATTAATTTGCTTTAAGCTAAGGCAATTCAGTTACTGCATATCAAGCAGAAATTTTTTTATTTTCAAAATTCAGAATCTTCTTTGATTCTAGACTTTTATTAATTTTAGAAACACACCAACCCGTAAAAATGAGCCGTTAAGTTTGAAAAGCCTTATCTTTGTTGAAGTGTGCAATATAGAAATCAATTTTTTTAGGTATAATCTCGTAGGCGAAGGAACTAGTCCCACTCCAAGGGGTCCAGTAGCAATAAAATCGAACCAATCGACTCCAATAGAATTTAAAAACCCATTTAAAGAAGAAAGTAAATTCATATATCACCTTCATCCAGACGTATTTTTTTCTACAGTAACGGAGGAGCTTCTAAAATCCCGAAAAGGTAGGCAGCAGCTGCGGGCTGTTAATAGCACAGTATTTTTGCTATACAGGACTATGTAATTAGATCCGACCCGATCCCAATATCTGGGAGGACACGTGCATAAGGAGCGTCCAATTATGTTTTATTTTCTATTAATGAAAAAAACAAAATGGCGGATAAATTGTAGGCAAACGATTAATTTAATTTAAGAACGGTAAAATTTAGCCCATTTTTAAGAATCTTTGGCATGTTAAATTTTAAAGAAATGTCAATGGTTAAGTACTTTTTAAAAGTCCAATGTCTTGGTTTTTCAAAAAGTAAAAACAAGCATGCTGTTGATCAAAAGGTATGCAGCTTTTCGTGATTTACCTACTCCATATTATGTTCTACCTAGACAAAATTTGTTATATTATTATGTTATACAGGTTGTCCCAAAAGTCCGAGTCCAACAAAAAGAGGCAGAGATAGAATTTCGCATAATTAGATGGTTTACAAAAAGTATCGTTTTGGATGCGGTGACGATACTTTTTTAACGGAGATACCCTATGTATTTTGGAAAATTTAAATAGAGCTTTTCCTTCTGTTTTCAAAAATACCTAATATGTTACTTTTTTGTCCAACGATTTTTGGAAACACTATAAATTTTCCAAAATATACAGGGTATCTCATTAAAAAAAGGATTGTCTTTGTCCCCTTAATGACTGGCGGCACGATTAGCATCGTGCATCGTTTTTTTGTAAACCATGCAATTATATCAAATTGTACTTCTCTGCCTCTTTTGGTTCTGGAGATGTTAGGGTAAACTAGGACTTTTGGAACATTCTGTATATATCGACAATAATAATAATAAATTTCAGTTTTAACAAAATACTGTGTTTTTCGTGTTTAATAAATTTTGCGGCGCGCATAACACTCGTGGAAGCCATTTTTCGGCAATTTGCACAACGTTTCTCAAGAAGGTAAACCTGTGTTCTTAAAGAAGAAGGCTTATGCTCCATTCTGTGAAAAAAATTCGATTTGTACACGTAGATACAGTTTTATTTTCCTTCTCAAACTTTTTAATTAAAAAAATGCGTTTTTTATTCAAATTTCGAAGATCTATGCTGTAATAAAATTCCATGTCAATATAAAAAATATTTCTCTTAAAATTGTCAAAAACACTCAACTTTGACGAGTTCTTGCAGGTCTGTTCGTGGAAACAATTAAGTAGATAGATAGATAGGGAGCAGGATTACTTTCTGAGACATGGAACTTTAAAGTTGACGTGTTTTAAGGCTATATTTTTAGACATGGTCCAAGCTTTTTTCACAACTTTGTTGATTACCGCCAAAATAAAATAATTCGTTTCTCTATTTGTCCTGAATGAAACACCCTTTCCATCCATGTAAAAATGTTTTTATATGGGTTCTTTGGTACCACCAGAAAACTCACTGATTTGTAAGTTTTAGACAAGAAAGAAAACAACCGTTTTTTTAAAAATGACAATTTTCATTTTCTTTAAGACAAACGGCCAGATTTTAATAGTTTTTACATATGTTCATAAAAATAATATCACTAAGCTTAAAAAACATTTTTATCTTAAGTGGTACCATTAAAAATGGTAGGTACCTTTAATGCTTTTTAATATTTTTGAAATATTGGTGAAATAATAAGTGATTTAAAATAATTTATGGGTAGGTTATACTAACTTTTTCTGGATAAATTCAATTCAACAGCTTGATACGAATATGTTGGTACCGATAGGTATTCATTGGTACCTGTATTTGACCAATCATATTGCTCGTGTGGTATATGTTTTTAGGCTAACTTGGGGTTGTTTACACTGTTTTCCCAATAGAATGCGTGAAATTGTCTGGCAGCAAATGGCGCCGTTTCTTAAGAAAAAGTTTGACGTTGGCAAAGTGTCATAGCCTACCTTGATTTTTTTAAAAATACAAAGCCGCCGCATGCCATTATATTAAACATATCTTAAGAGTTTTAACTTTAACTTTGTGCACGCAAATGCAGGCGTAAAAAACACTGTCCGCACTTAAGTAGGAAAAACACTTTACCGTATTCTCCTAGAAAAGCAGTGATAATAACCGGAAAAATGTTATAAAATTCGTTACCGGCGACCCCCAGTTAGCCTAAAAGCTTATATCTCACGAGCAATTTGATTGGTCAAATACAGGTACCAATGGATACTAATTGGTACCAACATATTGGTATTAAGTTATTTAAAATCACTTTTCGTATTTCTCGAATATTTTAAAAATATTAAAAAACATTAAAGGTGCCTACCATTTTCGAAATTCATGGTACCACTCAAGCTAAAAATGTTTTTTTTAGTTTCATTATTTTTAATATCATATGTAAATTTTTTTAAAATCTAGCCGTTCGTTTTAATGAAAATCAAAATTGTCGTTGTTTAAAAAATGGTCGTTTTCTTTCTTTTTTTAAACTTACAAATCAAAGACTTTTGTAATGGTACCAAAGAAACCATATAAAAACATTTTTTATAAGAGTGCAAGGGGTGTTTCATTTCAGACAAATAGAGATTCGAATCATGTTGTTTCGGCGGTAATCAAAAAGTTGTGGAAAAAAACTTGTACTATGTCCAAAAATATAGCATAAAAACACGTCAACTTTAAAGCTCCATATCTCAGAAAGTAATCCTGCTCCCTATCTCGTTTTATTTTTCTGCTTTGTTGATCAAGTGCTACAACATATAAAAAAAAATATGACATTTAGCCGAAAGCCATTTTCAATGTAATTTGTGCAGGGTTCTTTGTTGGGTTACAACAAAAAACTTTTTTAATTCTCGAAGTCTCAACTACAGTAGCGTACTCAGTAATTCTGTCTGGGAGGCTTGAGGTTCCTGAGGAAAGGAGTCAATATTCAATGGTTTTGCGTACGCCGGTGTATCTATGATGGTTAAAAAACAATGTAAGACACGTTTTAGTCTTTCTAAAAAATTAAAGAGTTCTTGTTTAAGTACCATGCTCTCTTCGAAGGTTGGCTATCATCAGCGCGATCCTTAGATTAAAAAGACACAAGATATCTGGTCCAACGAAAACTCTTTGGCAAATAATAACCACTGTTTATTCACAAATAAAATCAAAACAAAACAAACGTGAGAAATATGGATTATTTTTCTATCCTTTTAAACGACGTTAGAACGATAGGGACAAAGAATTCTGTGTCAACCACTTTAGGTCGTGATTGGCTTGTTGACGGGGAACATTGACATAAGCTTTTTCGTGTTATTTATTTTAAAATTTCAGGATGTTGAAGCAGTTTGGAAGTCTTTTTAAAACCACATTTTGTCAAAAAACGTTTATAATGTGTTTTTTTACCAGTACGAGAATATTTCAGTGCATTTAAAGTGATATCTTGGAACAAAGCGTCCAATGTTTTGAAAACGAAGGGAGAGCAAGTGAAATCAGTCAGTGACGGTACATGCCGGTAGGTACACAGAAAATAAAAAAAAGTTTATGAAATATACTTAAATTAGTAGATCCTTAGATTAAAATCTCAACACGTTTTTTTTTAATTTTCAATGCATCAAATGAGATATTTTCGAAGGTTTTTGTCAGGTTTTTTTCGAGGTTTTTTCTATAAAGACGATAAAATAAAGCATACTTTTGATGAAGTAAGCAGTTAAATAAAGACTATAAAATAAAGGTAGGTAAAGTTTGTAAGAATATTGAATTCCTACCTCTTATCAGATTATTAAGGTTGATTTATACTGCCGCCGTTGCCATCTGCGCTCGCCCTTCGAATTGATATTTGAATCATTGTCTGTCCTAGATGTCTTCATACACCATAAGCATTATTGACTTTATTGTGTACTGAAGAACTATGTTGGGAATTTGAAGAAGTCAGTTTAAGTAAGTTTCTGCTAATTATCAGAAAAAATAACAAAATTTAAGTCATATCCAACGGCGAACTTAGACGGCGACAGCATAAGTCTTTGTGATACAAAGATGAGTGTTTGCTTCTGTTATATTGTTCAATGTATATCAAATTATATTAAGGGCGATAATAAAGTATATGTATTTAGGTTAAGGTGTTCTTTATTTTGTTCATATTTAAACCTTTAGTATGAAATTGTTGGGGAAATTGCACTATGTCTGGCATAATAAGAATCTGATTCAACTGAAATTTAGCACACACTTTATAGCCGTTGATAATATAGTATATTTTTATAAGGTACTATAAAACAAAAATCCATTGAATATTTTTTTAAATTTTTCTTTATTTTCAGTAATTCTAAGACTTTTTGAAATAATTTTAATGATAGTAAAAATTTTGAATTAAAATTACAGTTGGTTCCTCGCTTTGCTCAGGTTACAAATTTTTTACCTACATTTTGTACCTTAATATAATTCTCCCTCTTGATATGTGTTGGGTTTGTTTTCTCAACAGCAGTAAAATTTAGTTAAAACTTGGCCCTTTAGAGCAAGGTGTTAGATGTATTACTTACTTATATTATTGTAGGTTATTAAGTCATGGATCACGAGAGCAAAAATTAGAATGTTTTATCTTATTTATAAGTACTTACTTAAATTTTCTATTTCAAATAAAATATTGCTTTTGTGGAATGAAATAAACATAAAATTATATGGTTTTACCTATATGTAAAAAAGGCCCCTATAACCACTGATTACTTAGGTCCTCTGTGCTATACAGGATATTTTTGCTTGAATGAGGAACATTTCACAAACACAATAACATAATTTTTAGCTAGTAGTAATAATATATTATTTTTTTCTTGATGTTCCAGGTGATGTGAACTTTGTTTGTTTTAATGTTTGCCATAATTTTATTATGTTGAAAATTGAAATTGCAATAAATCGTATGCAAATTTTGTAATAAATTTATTTTGTATAAAACCACTACACATTTATTATTAGGGAGCTTCCAAAGCTCAAATTCGCAGAATAATTTTTTGCATGTTATTAAAATTATTTTGCAGATTTCATATTATAGTAAAATTTTAATAATATAATTCATGTGTAAATTTATATTTAAGTAGTTAGGTACGCCACTGGTGTGTTTACTGTAAATAATAGAAAGGTAAACATTGTTCCATATAATAATATAACCAAAGTCTCCGTAAGTGTCAGGTATCTTGTCTCTTTTTAATCTAAGGCGCGATCTGCACCTTGTCCACTACTTTTTTGAAACCTGTTGTAGAATTCTAACATATACCCATTAGCTTAAATATACGCCCTTTCAATGCTTTCAATATGCACGAAGTTGTAAGCACGATGTCCCTATACTTTCTCTCTTGTTTATCTGCACATGCGGCGCGCCAGCCTCGTCGGCGAAGACCCGAAGCCATGAAGGCAGCCGATCGTTATTATTTGACAAAAAGAGATCGGTATTTGTCATGTATTTGTTTACTTCTCTCAAAAATCCTGGATTTTTGTATTTTTTTCGAAAAAAAAAATATAAATGTGTGCCCCTTTCGAAAACAAAAAAAGCTAAAAACCTCTAAACGTTCCCCACTCGATACCTCCAAAGCTTTCGCTCCTCTTTCGTTGTCTGATGTTCTCCATAAACACAGCATATTTTTTTATGCAGCGGCTTCTTTTAATTATTATTTTCTCATTTTTAATAGTAAAAAATACGCGCTGTACAAATGAAAACACGG
This sequence comes from Oxystoma pomonae, assembly GCA_963921995.1. Taxonomy (NCBI): domain Eukaryota; kingdom Metazoa; phylum Arthropoda; class Insecta; order Coleoptera; family Brentidae; genus Oxystoma; species Oxystoma pomonae. Next base: position 81,468,942 of record OY998166.1, on the reverse strand, counting down.
AATCAAAACAAATAAACAACAAAAATGGCGTCGTCGCCTCGATTGAAGAGGTATAACGTAGGCCGCGAATCCGGTCGGAACTAACCGAAACCCCTTGGATCAATAAATTTTCGCGCATGTCCAAAAGGCCGGACCTAAGGCAAATGTCTTTTGTTTTGGTATTACCATGACTGGCTAGATTGCAAGTTTGACCTGGGTAAGGCGTATATTTAAACTAATAAGGAGTCCATTTGTCATCTCTTAAAACGTGTCCAAAAATATTATCATATAAGTTTACCCCCATTCCTTCTCCGGGATTATCAGAATTGAAAGAAACTTGTGTAAAAGTATGTTTTTTTTTCAGCAACCAGAATTTTAGTCAACATACAGCCATTGCAAGATGCCCAATCGACAGAACTGGTAACCGGAAAGTTAACAATATATCCCGAGTTCAATCCAAATTTGACTTGGACTTATTTCTTGCAGTATAATAATAAATAAGTTTCAATTCGAAACGTTTTTAATTTCTACTTAGATTGGAATACGGCCTGCCACTCACTATTAGTGCCGAGTTTGCACTAATACTTAATGACTGACTTTAAATCGCTTGCGAAATGAGTGTTAGTGTAATAGCGGCGGCTTTGCGATCGGTTTTATTTATAACCTAAAAATTCTTTGGGTGCATTAACCAATCGCTGTTTTAAATCTGTAAAAGCTTGTTTATATTTTGAAGTTTAATCAAATGCTGTTTTTTTTTCTCGGTAAGCTGATGAAGTGGCTTTGAAATCTTTTAAGTCTTTCACAAAACGCGGGTAGTAACTACCACCGAACATTAACAAGAGAAGAAGGTTCACTCTTAAGCTCCTCCCCGTCATATGTATATTTCACTCGAACACCGGAGGCTACCCTCTTTCTTGATCTCTCGGAGTCGCCGCAGGGCAATATACATAAACCGGGTGTCCGTCGATACCTGCACAGCTGCATAAATTTATCGGCATCGTCGGTGCGTTTTTGTAAGCACAATATCAAAGTTCCGACGGCCTATGAACCTTCTTCTCTTGTTAATGTTCGGCGTAACTACAAAGTCCCAGAAAACTCTGTACTTCCGTCTTACTTTTGGGTCTTAGCTATGTCTGCACACAATTGACTTTTTCAGAATCAGTTTTTATTCCTTTTTCAGAAACCACGTTTCCGAGAAAATGAAATTTTAAGTGTGTCATCGCTCCATGAAAAGGGATAGCTGCCTTTCTTGTAGAGCCATCTTTCTTCTTCGTTACTAGAACTGCTAGATGAACAAGGACTGTAAGACTCTTCGATCACCCCTTCCTTTAGCATGTTTTCAATCAGCCCACATACTTCGTTCTGCTTGGCAAAAGGCAATATTCTTGGTCCTTACTTAAATGGCCCTGGTTCGTTAGTATTGATTCTGTGTTGTAGAAGATTAGTTCTTAGTTATTTATTTTGGCAGTTCTTCATAATTACTATCGGTCCTGCTACACATCTCGTTACCTGAACAACCGGTTCGCAAAAACCAATGACCTCACCTTTTTTTACTGTCACTCGGTTGGTTTGCAAATTAACTACTCTTACTGGAACTATTTTATCGATGTTAACTAGACATCTTCCTACAAGGTTCTACTAATATATATATATATATATATATATATATATGTCTTCTATTGAGCCATCATTGGGCGATGAGACTGGTTGGTTTTTGTGTTCATAGACACCTTCATTCTGGGTACTAGAACGTGATCTGCCAGTGTTGGGGGATGAACACTCACTGACCGAATTTAGTTTTCCTGGATCTTGAACATCACTCCAAGCCTCCTTCTGACGTTTCTTACAGCGCGAACTTCTTGAACATTCTTGAACTTTGAGCATACATTTGATGTGCTGTGGCTGTTGAGTGATCCATTCCTCTCGCGGCTTCGAAAATCAGGTCCCAAGATTTCTCAGACAATAATATAATCAAAGTCTCTAAGCATCGGGTATCTTTAAGTAGTTTATCTAAGCTATAAAAACAACTTTTGTGACTTGATCCTTTTTTATTTAGCCAAAATTTAAATTAGTAATGCGTTACGTCTTATGGAAAAACGGTTTGTTATGCCCCAGATAGCGGCTTGAAATGAGTTTTCTGGCGTTAGTGGAGAAAGTGCTGGTACTGTCCATTTCATTCCACCTTAAAAGACGACAAAAGTGTCGAGTAAACAAGTTTTGAGGATATAAAGGGATGACAGATTGTGCCAGGTTGACAGCTAACAAGTATTTTTTCACATCGACTATCTTGGATAAGTGAACAAATAAAGAAACAGGTAAAAGTACCTAATGTCAAAAAATTGGTCCGATTGAATTTGGAAAGAAGTGAGAGATGTTAATCTAAAGTCTACTTTTACCTAAACGCTAAAGTACGTTAACCAAGTGATCTGAAGAAAGCCAAGTGGTCAACAACAAACAAACACTTTCACATTTATAATATTAGTCTAATCTTCTAGATTTTATGGTAGTTGCATTATTTTTACATGGTTAAGTTTTGGAGGAACCGTAAAAACTGTCTTCTAGAATTTTCATTATTGTTCGACCACGTTCGATAGGGGTTCGTGAATGATTCGTTCACTATGATCGAATCATATTTGCTCGATATGATTCAATCAGTCAAATGACCGACGAAGACAGAATGAATCAAACGAGTGAATAAAATCGGTACGGATCAACGACTGACTGACCCACTGTGGCGATACACTGAATCAGTTGGAAATAGATTGATCGTTTCGTTCATTCATTCCTCTGATTCGAATTCCTGCGCGCGGGCTAGATCTTTTGGTTAGCAGTGTATGTTGTATTTAGCTGCATCCTTTTTTTTTCACCATTTTCGTTAATTTAATGCCAAACTTTTTTTTTGTTACCATTTTCGTTAATTTAAATATTTCAAATGATCGATTCAAAAGATTCGATCACTCTAGAAACGAATCACTGATCGATTTGTTCAGTACAAAATGATCGATTTACCCATCTCTAGTTAGAAAAGAGAAGAAATTGTCAATCACAAATAAAAAGGTCACTGAGAGAATCGAGGTTCATCTGCGAGCTGAATAAGGACCCTATACTTCAGCCATGTTCATAAGTTCCACTTATTTTAACGAACCGATAGACGGAGTGATGAGTAACAAGTTGGTGTCAGAAGTGGAATAAGTAAGTGAAATGCCTATGGAGACCAAAATGTCGGAAGTAAGAAAGAGTCAAACTCAACATTAAGTGAGTCCCGAGGCCGTTGTATGAACAACTTACTTGAATCCAAATTAAACACCAACTTGGCCAATTTCGAGGAGAAATTGTTACAAACCCTGGAACAGCAACGACGGATGGCAGAAGAAAGACGTCAGAGAGAGAAAGAAGACGATGATAAGAGACGCTAGGTAGAAGAAGAAAGAAGATGAGGAGAAAAGACGGCGAAAACAGAAAGAAGATCTGTAGCAGGAACGTCAGGAGAAAGAAGATAGTGAAAAGAGAAGGCAGAAAGAAAAAGAAAGAAGCCGAGATAATTTTTAAACCTTGATGTGTGGGATGAAAGGTTTGGTTGGTGTCCAGGTTCGAAGACGTCGAAGTTAAGGTAGTCAAGATAGACACATTTAAGACAAAGATGCAAAATATTTGGGACACACTGGAGTAGGATACATGGATGTTCGGGACAAATTGGAAACGAAGATTGAGACATGTGAGACGAAGATACAAAGAATATATTGGGTTAACCAGTCCTGTACCAGTTCCAGTAGTGTTTCCTTTAATCCAGGTTAACTTCCAGGTTAACCAACTTTTGATGAATGAATGAATGATTATGAATTTTTGATCATATTTTAAAATTTCAATATGTCGGATTCAAAATGGACGATTAAGGGTACAAATCTAAAAATTAAGATTGATCATATTTAAAAATTAGGGTACAAATCTAAGAATTGAGAAATAAATTTTTATAAAAAAAAATTTTTTAAACAACCAGCTTTTATTAAATGCATTCAAAAGTAAAACATAATTTTTTATCTTTCTTATACCCTAATAAAAGTAGAAATTTTAACTTTACGGTGGCAAAGAGAGAACTAGAAAAGGAGAACTAAATTCTTCTTCTATTCGACTGATAAACATAATGCTTTCATCTAAAGAAGCTGAGAACGGGTGAGATTGCCGTGCTTGCCAAGCCTTTGAAAATGTCCTTAGGTTATGGAGTAATACAACTGTTTCTTAGGTGAATCGTCGATGTGACCGATATACGGTACCTAAAGTTAAAATTTTTAATTGGCGCCTATGACTTTTATTATGGTATCAGAAAGATAAAAAATTATTTTCTACTTTTAAGTGCATTTAATAAAAGCTTGTTCTTTAAAACTTTTTTTTAATAAAAATTAATTTTTTTAATTCTAAACTCACTGGCCAGCATAAATCACTCAAAATTACAAAAAAATGTAAGAAAATGTTGCCATGAAAACAACAATAAAATACGTCATTTTGAAAAACCGTTGTTGTGTCAAAGCATAGAAAAAGTGACGTTTCCACAGCCGTTATGCCTTTTTGGCTACGAAACTGTCAATCGCATCGTTACCCCTAATTTTTTAGATTGGTCGGTTGGGATATCCATTCCCTATTCTATGACCCTGCTAAAATTTTCCCATCGAATCTCATTAAAAAAATTTATCGGGTTTTGAGTAGGTTTTGGAACCGATTTCGATGAGATCCTAGGATATTTTATTAGGTCTATGGGTCTATAATTTTGGAGGAGATTATATGAGTTGTTATGGGATTGGTTTCTAGAAGATTTGAGGAGCTTTTATCGTTATGGTTATTTTAGAAGATCCTATGGGGGACGAGATTTTATCGGGTTTTGGGTCGGTTTTGGAACAGATTTCGAGGAGATCCGAGGATATTTTATTAGGTCTATGGGTCTCTGATTTTGGAGGAGATTATATGAGTTGTTATGGGATTGGTTTCTAGAAGATTTGGGGAGGTTTTATCGTTATGGTGATTTTAGAAGATCCTATGGGCGAGGAGATTTTATCGGGTTTTGGTCGGTTTTGGAACAGATTTCGATGAGATCCTAGAAGATTTTATCAGGTCTATGGGTCTATGATTTCGACTGAGATTATATGAGTTCATATGGAATTGGTTTCTAGAAGATTTGAGGACTTTTTATCGTTATGATAATTTTAGAAGATTCTATGAAATATCTTAGAAATTGATCCCGTAAGAACTCATAAAATCTTCTCCAAAATCATTCTTCATAGGATCTTCTAAAATCACGATACTGATAGAATCTTATCTAATATCCTAGAAAACGATGCCACAAGAACCTATACAAACTTCTTCTTCTAGAAACACGATATATAATATCATCAAATATCTTAAAAATCGAAACAAGAACCAATAAAAACTTCTCCAAAATAATTTCTTAAAGGAACTCTTAGAATCGCGATACGGATAGAATCTCATAAAATATCCTAGAAACCGATCCCACAAGAACCCATAAAAACTTCTCCAAAATCATTCCTCATAGGATCTTCTAAAATCACGATACTGATAGAATCTGATCAAATATCTTAGAATCCGACCCCACAAGAACCCATAGAAACTTCTCCAAAATCATTGCTTATAGGAACTCCTAGAATCGCGATAGGTACTGATAGAATCTTATTAAATATCCTAGAAACCGATCCCACAAGAACCCATAGAAACTTCTCCAAAATGAATCCTCATATGATCTACTATAATCACGATGCTGATATAATCTCTTCAAACATCCTCAATACCCCATTCTCAAAATCTCGTTTAAAATGTTCATTTGTGCGTTCATAAAATTTTCTCCAAGCCCACACTCTTATACAAACTGAAAAAAATCCTAGAATTCTGTCTTATAAAACATCCGTGAAAAGTAATAACTAGTCTTATCCAATCTTATAAATTATTCTAAAATTACAAGCTGATAAAATATTACATATTTCTTATAAAATCTTTTCTGTTTCTAGAAGATTATAAAATATTATAGAAAAAAATATTGGCCTTCTCATTGAATCTTATAGAACTTATAAAAACATAATAAAAACTTCTCCGGTCTGGATGGGATTTGAGGGGAAAATTTCAGCAGGGGAGTAACTTAAACTGTCTATTGAATCGTGCAGGGGCACGAGCTAAAGTCAACACACAGAAGCTTACGCAAAGTTCCATAAGTCGTCATTACGTAGAAGTTCACGATCGATAATACTCTATTATTAGATTTACGTAAAAAATGTTTGAACTTTTTACGGATGGTTTTATTTAACGTTTAGTCAATAGACTTTCTCTTTTTAAGTCACGTCCCAGAAAACCAAAACACGTCTATATCACGTCGAGAGAACGTCAAAAATTCAACCGATCACGTGATTTTTGTGACGACTCTTCGATCTATATGACGTGGGTTTGAACCGTTTTTTGAGGAGACTTGTCACGTGAATTTATTGACGCGAATTTGACGAAACATTATATAATGACATTTTTGTCTAAACAGGCAATTTACAATATATTAATTACCATAAACAAGAGCGTAAAATGATACTTTTACGCTCGTGTGATCAAAATCAAAATCTACCCTTAATCTCGAACTGATAGAAATTCTGCTCTCATTGGCAAGAATGAAAAATACTACAAAATATTGTGTCAGATGTAAGAAAAAATGTTAATTGTATATCTCTGGTTGCCTGAAAGCCTACAATTCGACGTCATTTAAGTCACGTCAAATGATAGTCCCAAATAACACGTCAAATTCGCGTCACTGGTTACCTGGGCTTTAAACATTTACGTAAGGCGGCTTACGGATATCAGTTTTCGGCGTAGTTTCTGTGTGAAACCCTTCCACTCTGTGTTTTTTTTTGGATACTTATATGCTTTATTCTTGTAGTAGTAGTAGTAAGGGGGCGTCCCACAGGACTGTCAATTAGGCCTCTTCATGGGCCCTTTCTGCCATACCCCGTCTCGCACTCTTATCCCCCCAATCCCTCTACATATCCTGCCTCTCTAGCTCTCTCCGGGCCTTCCTGCCTTCTTTACAAAGGTCATGCTTTATTCTTAGTAATAGACACTTTAAGTTGGTCATAGCGTACGCGCAAACGTGGAATATAGGGCAATATTCTGTCTTCCTTTTATCTGTACAAAAGAAACGATTTCCGCTTGATATATATATATCAAAGTCCAATCTCTGCGGTCTATCGTTGAGCTTTTTCAACAAGGTCACGTCTTTAGCATGTATAACGTTCAGACATGACGCTAACCTTTGTAGTATAGCGTCTGCGGCATGTTGGTAACGTGAAGATATGATAATATACGCAGCGAGTTTTGCCGACGGGAGTCAAAAAATCAATAGACGAGCGGTCGAACCAAAGAAAGCAAGGCACCTCGTATGTGTCATGACTTTCAACTGTCGTAAGATTACATCAAATTCTATAATATTAAAAATCGAGTGAACATTTACCCCAAAACTTCTCTCGCTCAAGGAAATAACGATTTTTTCCAGGTATCTAGACTTTTCCGGGATTTTTCCAGACTTTTTCCGGGATTTATCCAGACTTTTCCAGGATGAATTTGGACTTTTTCAAAGTGTAACCATTCATTTTTGGAGTTTATTTATAGTTTTCCACCATCTAGACTTCCTGGGTGTATCCAAACTTTTCCGGGATGTGTCTACCCGCTAAATAAAACTTTAAAAAAAACGTTGTTTATCGTCTCCTGATGATGCTAACGTTGTTAGCGAAATGCGTGTCGAGTGCAAAAAAGTGTAGTTTTGGTTTGTGGAAAACAATCATAACTTTGTTTTTGTTGTTTTCATAGTGAAAAAAAACGCTGAATATCCGCTAAATAAACGTTTTTTTCAAAAAAAAAACGTTGTAATAACATTTAATTAACGTTTTTCACGAAAAAAACGTTTATTTAGCGGATATTTAGCATTTTTTAACTATGAAAATAACGTTGGTTTTAGTTTTGTTTAGCGGGCATGCTTTTTTTTAAGTGTATTCACTTTTCCAGGGTGTATCCAGGATTTTTTAGAGTGTATCCAGATTTTTTCAGGAGGTATCCAGACTTATGCTGGGTGTATCCAGACTTTTCCTAGATGTATTTAGACTTTTACTTTACTTACACTTTCTGTTACATTTTAGAGCTAATAAACTAAGATTTTTGTCAATCACACAAAAACGGCCAAACCGATTTGGCTGAAATTTGGAAAGAAAATATATATATAGATAGATAGATAGATTTTTATTGTTCCTTTAAGAAAATACAATATTTTCTTATAAACAATGAGTTCGGCAAAAACGTTAATCTATAATTATTTATTAAAAAAAAAACAGGTTATTCTATACCTAAAGTGTATATGTACTAAATATGTGGTGTATATAAAAATTAACAAATTAATTCTTATCAAAAACAAATTTTTATAAAAAAAATATGCAACAGGAATTAAATATCTACGTAAAAAAAATAAAAAATAAAAAGTGCGATGTCAAAAAAAGACGAAGAAATTAAACTTGAATTAGCCTATTCATTAATTATAAATGACCTTAGCCGGATCACATTTAGGGTAAACCATAGAGAAAGTAATTTATTAACAAAATCAATGAATAGCGAGCTTTCCCTCAAAAAATTGCAGAATCGGCAGATGTACCTTCAATTTGAAGGAAAATTAAGCGTCTCTACGGAGACAGATATAATTATCTTTACAGATATCCTAAGCTCTGGAGTTGATAAGTTTAAAAAGGGATTTAGTGAGGGTGAATAAATAGAAAGCTCGCTATTCATTGATTTTCTTATTTATTCACAAATTGAAGGTACATCTGCCGATTCTGCAATTTGACAGATGGTTGTCTTTTACATGAATCCTGTGTCATATATTTCCATCATCATTTCATCTCCTAATTCCTAGCACCGTACTGATAAGCACCACAACTGCGAAATCCGGATCTACGGTTATATACCATTACCTTTTTTGAGGGAAAGCTCGCTATTCATTGATTTTGTTATTTATTCACTCTCACTAAATCCCTTTTTAAACTTATCAACTCCAGAGCTTAGGATATCTGTAAAGATAATTATATCTGTCTCCGTAGAGACGCTTAATTTTCCTTGAAATTGAAGGTACATCTGCCGATTCTGCAATTTGACAGATGGTTGTCTTTTACATGAATCCTGTGTCATATATTTCCATCATCATTTCATCTCCTAATTCCTAGCACCGTACTGATGAGCACCACAAGTGCGAAATCCGGATCTACGGTTACCATTACCTTTTTTGAGGGAAAGCTCGCTATTCATTGATTTTGTAATTTATTAAGTTGTCTCTGGGGTAAATTGTCATATTGTTTTAACGTACATTAGCTAATTATATAGGGTGTAACTTGCTTAACATGTTGTCATAAGGTTTCCAACTCGAGGTATCACAAAAAAAAATCGTTTTTTTTTTTAGGTATGAAGTTTGTTGGGGGTAGCTTCAAAGGGTGTAATGGGCGAAAGCTCAAAAATAATTTAATAGGGGTCTTTTTATAAGCTTTCCAACTCGAGGTATCACAAAAAAAAAGTCGTTTTTTTTAGGAATGAAGTTTGTTGGGGATAGCTTCAAAGGGTGTAATGGGCGGAAGCTCAAAAACAATTTAATATGGGTCTTCGCGTCAAAACATAAGTAATCTTATGTAAAATTTCGTTAAGTTTGGACGGTGATGGCGGGGTTTTTGAATTATAGTGGCTACAAAGTGAGCGACGGACAGACCGCGACCGACAGACAAAGCGACGGTGCGGCGTCTGCATTGAATTAGTCTGGTTAATAATTCAATGGGCGTCTGGAAATGTGGAGATTCCTAAAAATCTCGATGATTACATTACTTTCCTTACTAAAAAATACCACAAAGCTCAAAAGTTAAAACTATTTATACACTTGGCCACTTGGCGAGAGAAGAATAATGGAGGCCCACTAAAAAGGGTTATCAAAAACTGTGTGGTTTGCGAACGTACCCACCTCGGTGCCGAACCGAAAATCGGTACAGTGCAAACAGAGAAACGGTCACACCATTTGGCGCAAGCGCACAACCACAGAACTGAAATCGCTGTCAACACTAACCCAAACAGCTGTTCCCAACTGCAGTATTATTCTATGCATTGTGCTCTTCCACTATGGATGTGCGACTCGCATCATATGTTTTTGAAATTTAATTTTCATTAGAAAAAGTGATTTAAAAGTAAGTGTACCACTTAATAAATATTTACCAATCCTTGTTCTTTTGTTACAAATTGGTTCTGGAAAGATTTGGAATAGAAAAGGTGTTACACAATCGAATTTTTGTCTCGTGTATCAAACGTCCTCCATTTAACATGGCTACATGGCTGGCCTCGCTCGAAAATTGACGTGTTGGTGTAAATGGGTGGATTTAGCAAGTTTTAATGAACTTTTTTTGTTATTCTTTGCGCAGATAAATTCTCCAAAGTGTGATAAAACGTTTGTTCATAAAACCGTTCCCATCTAAAATCAATAAAAGGTAAAATTTTAATGATTTTTTTGGGACATGTATTAGTTTGCTGGGCATCCAGTAGTTTTGTTTCATTTTGAATGTCGCTTTTTACTGCGTGGAAGTGTTTTCTTTGTCTTTAGGATATATATTTTGTTTTTATTTTGGAGTTGTTTTACAGTTTTTTCTTAACATAATTTTTTTTTCTTTGAATTGTGGGCAATATTGTTGTTCTACCTAGTTAAGTGTTCCATTAAATGGCTTGTCATTTTTGGTAATATTTTAAAAACAAAATTGAGATTTTTCATTATGCATTGTGTGTGTGTGTACATCAGTTTATCAAAATCAGCTGATTGTGAAACAAAAAAAATATTTTAATGATGTACCTAACTAAATATCTAATATTTACAAAGTAATTTCAATTACTAGGGTAAAGTCCAGACTCAAGTCCAGATAGATGCCACACTTTTTGAAAAAAATTTTCCAAAATTAAATGAACACAAAAATTGTATTTTAAAATACATAAGAAGATTTGGTAATTATGCAGTATACAGTTTTCTGCCATTTTTGATTTTTTATGAAAAATTCTTTATGGGGGCACCTACTAGGGTCCCTAGGACCCCAAATCCGCCTGCGCACATTGGTTTTTCTTTTGATTTTTTTTGTTTCTTTCTTTTCATCAGATTTACATGGATTACATATTCTTTGGCATCTCTCCTTTATGGGCTTTTGTTAACTCTGCGCAAAGAATCAGGTATCCCAGCAAATATGACATACAAGTGCAATACACATTCGGACCCTAAAATCATTGCTGACTGTTTCGCTCAACACTTTCAATCCTGCTTCAAAGACCACTCTTTGATTCAAACATGTAATTTTGAATTGTCATCTGTAAAATTCATTGATAACCTGAATTACCACAATTTCACATGTGAAGAGTTGGAAAGATACATCCAACAACTAGACGTCAAGAAGAAGGCAGGCCTTGATGGCATTCCGAATATCTTACTGAAGAGATTTCAATCACTTACTGTGCCTCTTACAGCCCACTTCCAGCTATGCTTTGACAAGGGCAGTTTTCCCTCCTTGTGGAAAAAATCTTTCTTTATCCCAGTTCATAAGTCTGGCGATAAGTCTGATATAACAAACTATCGTGGCATATCGATTCTTTCAGCTATACCTAAACTATTTGAAGCTATTCTCACTGATGAAATCTTTGAGACTTTCAAATGTCAAGTCGTCAAACAGCAGCACGGCTTTTTTAAAGCTCGTTCTACAGTGACAAATCTCAGTGTTTTCAGCGAGTATATTGTGGACTCTGTGGAAAATGGTCGTCAAGTTGACGTCGAGTATACGGACCTGTCTAAGGCGTTCGACAGTGTCTGCCACAGGCTATTGTTGTGTAAACTGAATAAGATCGGAATCTCTGGAAATTACCTATCTGTGATCGGGTCCTACCTCTTTGGCAGGACACAAGAGGTGATGGTTTGTGGTGAGACATCAAAACAAGTTAAGGTGTCATCTGGTGTGCCCCAAGGGTCACACATTGGTCCGATTCTGTTTTCGCTATTTTTAAATAATATTGGAGAGTGTTTTTGGTCATCAGAATTCGATGTGTACGCTGATGATTTGAAATGTTACTGTGTGATTGACGACCACTCGAATTTGCAACAGGATCTTGAGAATTTAACAACGAGGTGTAATAAAAATCTGCTTTTGCTCAATGTGAAAAAATGCAAAGAGCCTCTTGAGGTTGTGGACAAGATTAATGATCTTGGTGTAACATTTGAAACAAACTTGTCTTTTGATATAATAGTAATAATATTAATAATATTACTCTTAAGGGTTTGAGATTATTAGGTTTAATAAAGAGAAACACAAGATTTATGAATGATACTAAAGCCATATAATCTCTGTATAATTGTTTAGTTCGTAGCATTTTGGAGTATGCAGTTGTTATTTGGTTTCCATATCACTACTGTCATATTCAATGTCTAGAACGTGTACAAAATAAGTTTCTAAAATACTTGTTATTCAAACATCACTTTCCGTACAAAGATGTAACATATGATACCAGACTTCTCTCTGGCATGAAAACTTTAGAGGTTAGGAGAAGACTTCTTCTTTTATTTTTTGTTCATAAATTAGTGAATAATCTCATTGATTTTGAAGATCTATTAGCTGCCATTCAATTTCATATTCCATCTAGGAATACTCGTAATCGACAATTATTTTCTGAAATAACTCATAGAACAAATTACGGTTAAAATTCTCTAGTTGATAGGCTTGTTAGGAATTTTAACAATTATTTTTCAGAAATTGACCTATTTTTTGTAACACAATCAAAACTCAAATCAATTGTTTCATGATGTCAACTGAACTGTCATTGTTGACAAGTTATGTACCTAGTTTTAGTTATACTTATGTTTTAAGCTTATTGTGGTACAATTTAGGAAACTTTGTTTTCTGTAGTGTATGTATTTTAAATAAATAAATAAATGATACAGAGATATGCATTCTTGGCTCTAGCATGCATACTGTTAGTTGTTAACAAAAAATACAAAACAAAACCTTTAAAAATCTCTATATAATCTTAATTGTGTAATTATCTCATTGCCCTAGCTAAAACATACTAAACACATGCAAAATAATTTAACTTTTGAACTTGATTGCACATTAAATAATAAACGGAAGATGGCTGTGACACCGTAAATCTAACGAAAAAACAAGGGTTTTTTGTACTTCAGTGCAAAATGAACTTTTTGGATTTCGATTGCTTACACAGAGGGTAGCATCGATGCTATGCCATGCACCTACTGCTTATGCAGTGAGTTGAGTTCTATTCTTGGTTGTCGGAGATTCACACAGAGGGCACCATGGTCGTTACTCAACAGAAATTCTCTCCGCTTGAGCCGTGATCTTTGGCACATAAGTATGACCGAGTTTCTCTCTTGTTGTGGTACACCTAGCTGAAGAGTCCGTAATAAGGATGAAACGGCTAGGTTTCACCTTCTGTGTGAGCATTTGAAATCCAAGAAGTTCATTTTGCACTGAAGTACAAAAAACTCTTGTTTTTACATTAAATAATGTTTTAACACATGCTCCACAAAGTGTGAATAGCTCTTTCATTTCTCTGATTCTGATCCATTTCCTCTATTTTAATAAATTTTAAAAAAGATGACAACTTGTCATAATAATAAAAGGAAAAGGGGGGGGGGGCAAAATAAAGCATGTGAGGTTTTAAATGAAAGAATATTGAACATAGTTTGCTGAAAGAATTTTGTCTTTAAAACTTCTTTCGTTCAATATTTTTTCAATACATTTTTAATATTTTTTGGCTCATTTATGATAACCCTTCTTTTTATCATCATTTGTTATAAAATACTACCAAGAGCGGATTTTGGGGAAAACATTTTAAGGACTTTTCTGCATAAATTGCAAAATTTTTTGCCTTTGGTGGTATAACACCATTGATATTTACAATTTTAGTTTAATTTTAGGTCAATAATGGCATTTGTACTTTATACATTTACAATATTATTTTATTTTTGAGAAGTGGCAATTAATGTAATTTTCTGAAAAATTTTTGCTTGTGGCACATTCAAACATGTGTTTTCCAATAAATTTAAGGTAAATAAACAACTTGAGATCTGATTACCCCTCCCCTAGATTTTAGGCCAGGTCCGCGGCTAAATTTAAATAAAATTGAGCTTTTTATATAAAAATATAAATGTTATTTTGGCCTTTTAAGCATACCTATGAAGATAAAAGCATAGTAGTTGTAAAATAGCATGTTGAGTAACACATAAAAACAAATTAAGTGTAGAATATAAATAGTACTTGTTGAGAGTGTAAAGGTGAAATGGAGGGAGGTGGTTTTGGGTACAAAATATGGTATGTAGGGATGAAATTGAGCCTAGACTATAAAATAGTTGGGTAATTTCATATCAAATCAACCAAAATAAAAAGAGGTATGGCAGACCATCTCAGCGATTTTGATAAAATTTGGTGCAATGATTCTCTATATGAGTGGGATGAAGAATCCAAAATATTTTTGAAAAAAAAGTATTTTTTTATCAATGATTTAGCAAAATATGTTCCAAATTTCAAAATGGAGAAATTATGGGTTCAGTATGAAAAAAAAATAAAAACTATAATAAAAACATGTGAAAATCTAATTAAAAAGTGAAAATTATGAACATTTTTACAAGAAATATACTAATATTAATATGAAAAAATATTTACAAATAGTTTTTGGTTTTAATTTTTCTTTCCAAAATGTTTGAAGTTTCAATCATTTCTTCCCTAGTTAAAGTATATGTCCGCCCAGTAGCAGTATACAGCTGAGCTTTCCTTAATATAGTATCTTTTTGCAGTATTAGTAGATCTGCTTTAGGCTTAGGGTAGGAAAATGAACTAGTTGGCCCATTTGGATGCAAAAAACTGACTTTGAGTTCATCAGTTTCCTCATTTTTTCCAGTGATACATACCAACCACCATAATTTGTCGTATTCAATAGTAACAAAACCAGATTGGATATGTATAAGCTCTGAATTTATTATTTGAGAACACTGTATTAGTTCATGAATTTGTTCTTCTGAGCTCAATGACAAATCTTTTGTGACAATTTTTGACTTTGACACCTGAATGTTTTCTTTATCAAACTCAAACAGTTGCTGTGAAGTCATGATTGGTTCTCAATAGGGTCTTTGCAAACTAGCCCTGGTAGCCAACCGTTTTACTGTCCCACTGAGCCTGTCGCAAGCACTCTTGCCGTGGGATGTAGCAAAAAAGTGCCATTCAACCTTTAGTCCAAATTCTTCCTCATGACAACACAGATTAGTAAATTCTTTTTTTTTTATACTGAGCTACGCACCCATCAGAAAAATAGAACATTTTTGTAAGGTTCTTGATTTTATTTTTAAGTTCAGGTATTAAATCTTTTAAAAACAAATGAAAAGCTATTATATTATGGTTTAAACAATCTGAAATGTAAACATAATTCAAATACTTCATTTTGTCGTTTTCATCTTTGTAATATATCACGAATGGATAAAATGTTGCCTGACTAGTAGTCCAGTGGTATGACTGGACCTCATCCTGTAAGAAAAAAGAATAATTTTCAGCAAAATCGCAAGTGATAAGTGCTTCTCACATTTTTAAATTTGTCTTAGTCTGATTGTAAAAATCTTTTAGTTTAACTAAATCTTGCACAAATTTCTCAAGAAAATCTTCAGTGGGTTTAATAATTGTCTTCATGTTACAGAGATCCACAAAAACCCACTTTTTGTATGTAACATCAAAAAAAAAAAATCCTCAAACTTCTCCATCAAAATTTCTTTAAGAATTTTCTTAAGAATTTCAGTTCACATTTACTGATGGAAACATGACTTTCTTAGTGTCAATTTCCGGCAAAGATGCGGTTTTTTGGTTTAAGTTCATAAAATTTGGTGAAGCCAATTTTTATTTCTGGGTGCTCCTTTTTAAACAAAGCATACATTTCTTTTAAGTTGGTCAAAAGCAATCTTTTTTGCACTTATTCTTTGCAGTCTTCTTTTTTAATTACTAAACAGTCCTTTTTTCCTGGCATCATTCTGCTTATATACTCTCTCAAATAAAATTCTCTAACCAGTGTAACATTATTTGAAGTGGTTTTTCCTGGTTTGGGATTGGCGTAGAAAAAATGCCCTTTTTATTTGACAGTTTTTTTTTACTGCCCTTGCCATATATTCAGACACACCAAGCTCTTTGAATTTGTGCTCTTGTCCAACTAATTGGCAGAACTGACAAAACCAGCATTTTCTCACTTCTTTTGATGATTTCAGCAAATTTTACTTTTAGTTGCTTTATTATCTCACAATCATGTTCAGTGGCACTATTAGGAGGCACAGGGGTTTCTTCTAATTTTACATGTCTTTCTTTATCCAAAATTTCTTTGATCACTACCTTCACTTTTTCTGCTTTCTGATTAGTTATTCTTTTCTTTTTGATGGGAGATTCTCCCAAGAGCAACAGCAACTGATTAAGAACTTCCAGCGAGTCTCTCTGATCCAGATTTAAAATTGGGTGAATCAAAGGTAGTTGACAGTCTGAAAAAAATATTTACGAATATGTAGGTATCTAAATCTAAATAAATATGTGGACCATTTTTTTACAGTAAATATTTTTTTAAAATTTTTGGTCCTGGCTGTTAGCCCGTCTGCTATCTGGTATAGATCCCAAAAATCCAATTTTTAGAATTTTTGTCTGTCCGTTTGTTTATTTATTTGTTTGTTTGTCTGTGCCAGCAACACACAAAAACTACTGAACCAATTTTAATGTGATTTACTAATACATTCCTTCGATACCTGGGATGAACATAGACTTTATTTCATCAAAATCGCTTCACGGAAACAAAAGTGATGACCATTTAAATCTAAAAAAATGGTTAAAAATGTTTATACCATAAAAATGGCTTGTTTCCTATCAATAATAATTACTTTTGACAAACTATGAAACTATACATAAATCACTTGTAAGTATGTACTTACCCTGCTTTAGGCGAATTATTTTTCTTTGAACTTTTCATGAGTTTGATTCGACACACATAGCTTAAGAATTTCTTCCAGAATTTTCATAATCAACAGGAGATCAGGTTTAAATAAATGAAATTGGAATTCTGGCGTGTTCTTGCAAGAAATTCTTGCAGGAATTTTCCTGCATCAAACAGGCACAGATTGTCTGGTTTGGTGGGTTGGGAATAACTCACCAATGAAAAAGTAGACATGACAGGAATAAACAAGTTCACACAAATAAAAAACACAAGTTTTGGACCCATAAAAAGACTAACACTAGACTGAGGGGGGGGGATAAAAAAGGGGGCTATTTCAATTCAATTTAATTCAAAAAGTACTTTATTGTCAATATGGTTTTCGACAAAGCAGGCTATATACTAAAAATAATATAGTCAAAGAAGCCTAACTAGTTATCTACTTATATCTAGAATATTATGGAAAAATATAAATGACTTTTTGTACCTAATTCTACAAGATTATAAAAAATTAGATTAAAGTGATAAAAAAAAGTTAGACAATTATTAAAAACAAAAAGATAAACATTACACCACAGTGATAAAAAACGTCAGACAATTATTAATAACAAAAAGGTAAACACTTAGAAAAATATTATCAGTCATACATGGGTCAGTCCATATCAAGTCAACCAGGGTATTTTACCACACCATCTCCGATGTTGATGATTTTTAGTATACATGTTTTTCCTACCAAAAAACTGGAAAATCCAAAATTTCAGACTTTTTTGACCAGTTGTTTATTTTGAATTAATTTTTGAAAATCGAAAAAGTCACTTATTTGTCCTTAACATGTGCGCACAAAATTAGGAATATCCAAAGAACCACTTATAATAGAAAAGTAGGTGAAGGTTCATTTTAAAGCTCTTATAAAGACCTTTCATATGAGAATATTGCATAACATATATTGAAAAAAAAAATAAAAAAAAACATTTTTGATTTTTTTTTTGAAAAATTTCAAAAAGGCCATTTTTTTCAAAAAATTATATTATTTTCTTTAAAGTGTTATTAAACTATTCACAAAATTTTGAGATGGACAAATCATGGGTTCAATGTGAAAAAATTTATTAAAAATGTCACATGCATGAAAAATCGCCTATAAATAGACAATGCATTTTGGTAATTAGAAGAATATAATGGGGTTTAAAGCGATATTATAAAAATATTTAACAATATTTTATTTAATAAAAAATTATATCCTACGTTTCATTCTGTATCAGTAATCAGATTAACATTGCCCCCCATTGTAATATTTACTTACAAAACCTCTTTTCCACCGGAGACATACTATTGGATGTTCCAATTCTTAGGAAAATATGCCTGTATAAACCTGCCAATACTTTTGTGAAATACTGCCTGTTTATTCCTGTTTAACATTAAGGACACACCTCCTTCATTTTATTGGTCTGTTTAGGTACATTGTGGGGATTTGCTGACATGAAAATTCCTGCATAAATTGATTTTAAATTTTTGGCAAGTATCTTCCTTATACAGCTCCAAATAATCGATACATAATAGTTCGACTGAAGGTTTATCAGAAGTCATCTCTGTGTAATTTTAAAAGTTTCAACTATGGGTGAGGCAAGTGGATGGACTAAATATAAAGTAAAGTGCTGTGATCCACTAGAGTTAAAAATCAAGCATTTTGGGAAATTAAGAAATGTGACCAAGTGGATGTGCAGTTACAAAAATGTCAAAATGGGAATGAAAATCTGTGATGGTTGTAGACTAAAGCTTTCAAAGGAGTTTAAGGCATCTGAAGAAGATGAGGCAGGGTAAGTAACAAATAGTATTTTTTAATATAAAATTAATAAACTAAACCAATTGCGTCAAGTACGGAGTGGAAAAATCTCATGGCATTATTTTGCATGGCATTATTTTGCATGGCATTTTGAGAATACAGACATTATGTACAAATTTCTTGGCATTATGTACACATTTTGGGTCAGCTGTTACCCCCTTTTTAAGTTCTTATAAAAAACTAACTTTTAAAATTTTTTTAGACCCAGTCAAGTTCCAGAAAATGATCCAGATTTTCAAGATCCTGCTGAATCATTTACTCTTTTAAACAAGTCATTGGAGCTTCTTGGTGTGTCGCCGATTAAAAGAAAAAATGTATACAAAGAAAAAATTTATATTGTACAGCATACAATTGCGAAAGCATTTACAAAGGAATCAGATTCAATGCTAGTAAAGGAATGCCAGAGTGACGAAAGTGAAATGATTAAGCAGTTAAAGGACAAATTTTTAAAAACCGAAAAGAGGAGTGAGAAAATACTAGTTTTATCATGTTTACCTCAAAGTTGGAGTAGAAAGAAGATTGAAGAAGAATTTGGAGTTTCTCAATATTTGGCCAGAGCTGTAAAACAGTTAGTTAAGGACAATGGGATATTATGTTCTCCTAACCCCAAACCGGGAAAGACCCTTAGTGATAGAGTGGCCCAAATAGTGGTAGATTTTTACCAAAGGGATGACATTAGCAGGACCATGCCAGGTAAAAAAGATTATGTTGTTATCAGAAAATATGGAGCTGAAAAAGAATATGTACAAAAAAAATTAGTCTTAGCTAATTTAAAAGAAATTTATGCATTGTTTAAAACTGAGTACCCCAATGAAAAAATTGGGTTTTCAAAATTTTGTGAACTGCGACCCAAAAACTGTATACTGGCAGGAAAAAGTGGGACTCATACTGTATGTGTATGTACTATACATCAAAATATAAAACTAATGCTCAATGGCTCCAAATTAAATAAGCTATATGATGAAAATAACAGGCCTCTTGCAATATCTTATCATGATTGCCTTTATAAACTAATGTGTAATCCACCTTCAGTGGACTGTTTTTTAAGCAATAGATGCAAGCAATGTCCTGTAGTAGAACAGTTTAAAAATACGTTAATAGAAAAATTTGAGGAAGAATTAATTGATGAGGTCTCATTTAAAAAGTGGGTCTCAGTAGATAGGCTTAACAATACCGGGGACACAAAAAATTCATGCTGTAATTCCTCTTACAGAAAGCACGTTTTTGGCAAAACAGTTTTCTACATGCTTAGAGGTCGAAACACATAATCTTTTTAAAGGTGGAAGCATTATTTTGCAAAATATCGAGTCAGGGTTTGTCACTGTAGAATATGACAGGGCTTGGTGGCTGGCTTGTGTCTTGGGGAAAAATAATGAGAGCGGAGAACTGAAAGTAAGCTTTCTTCATCCACGAGGACCTGCCTCATCATTTTTTTACCCAACACCTCAAGATATTTTAATTATTAAACCAGAAAGTCTTATAAAAAAAGTTGAACCCAACACTGCTACTGGCAGAACTTACAATGTCAGCAAAAAAGAAATGTCAGATTCATCAGAAATTCTTAAAAGAAAGTTAAAAAAATAAATTTAAGGTATATAGTTAGTCTTAGTGTTTTCTGTCTAATTTTTATCAACGAAGTAGAAAAGTTTGTTTATTTCTTTTGCGAGTTTAAAATAAAATAATTTGTAGATAAAGCCTCTGGGTATTTTTTAAAACCTGTATCCATCCAACAAATTTATTTATTTTAATATCCAGTGCACTATTGGTGCTCCTAAAATATGTTTATTTTTTTAAATGCATGATTTTTAATGTACTTAATATTTTTGATATTTTTTTTGACATTGAACCCATCATTTCTCCATCATAAAATTTTGTGGATAATTAAGTAACACTTTGACCAAAATTATATATTTTTTTCAAAAAAATTAAAAATGGCCTTTTTGAATTTTTCAATTTTTTTTTTCAATTTTTTTTTTGTTAAAATTATGTTGTGATATTTCATAAAAAAGAGCTTCAAAATGACTTTAAAATGAGCCATTTATTACTTTCCTAGTTTAAGTGGTTCTCGAGATATTGCTAGTTTTGTACATTCTTGTTAAGGTCAAAATGCTGACTTTTTTATTTTGAAAAATTAAAAAAAAAAAAACTACGAATCAAAAAAATCTAAAAATTTGCATTTTCAACTTTTATGGTAAGAAGAAAATATATACCAAAAATCATCAAAATTGGAATTGGTCGCGTAAAATTTTTGTGATTTTTTGGTTGATTTGATATGGAATGACCCACATATCACACATAAGTTTTCAAAGCACCTATTATGTACCTGTATAAAACATTTAACAATTAAACAACTTGGTCATCAAAGTACTCAGAAAGTGCATAATATGGCCTTTGTAACAGGACATTTCTAAGTTTTTTTCTAAATATTCTGATATTAGCAGCCTGTCTAATGGTTAGTGGCAGATGTTTGAAAATCTTTCGACCTTCATAAATAAAAGACCTCTGAGTTAAGGCACTGTGTGGAATTGGCAATGTCAAGTTACCTGTCTGCCTTGTGAGCCTTCGATTTCTGGAATTCATTATAGTACTGGCACTCTTAAATACCAAACTAGAGGTCTCTAATATAAAGATAGATGTCAAAGTCAGGATCTTAGGTTTAATGAAGAGAGGTCTACAGGATTCCTTTTGGTTTACGTTACTTATAAACCTAACGGCTTTTTTTTGAAGGACGAAAATTATTTTCAACAAATATAGATAGGTTGCACCCCAGAATGATACTCCATACCTCAAATGACTCTCAAATAGGGCAAAAAAGGCTGTCCTTGCTACATCCTCGCCTAGCTCAGACCTCAAACATCTTATTGCAAAACACCCGGAAGACAGTTTTTTGCTGAATTCAAAAATGTGGTCCCCAAATTTAAGTTCATTGTCTATGTGCATTCCTAGAAATTTGTTAACTGTAAGAACTTGCACTGGATCATCTGCAAGATTTATATTTTGTAAGTCGCATTTAAAGCACAAAATATTCGTTTTAGTGACATTAAAGCAGAGGCGATTTGCATTACACCAGCTTTTTATTTTGGCAAGATCTTCTGATATTATGCTTTTGAGCATGTTGACGTTTTTATGATGCCATAAAACAGAAGTGTCATCTGCAAATAACGTAAACAAACCTGTGATTTTAAGGCGTGCAATATCATTAATATAGATTAAGAACACTAATGGATTGAGCACAGATCCCTGAGGTACACCACAACTTATCCCTATGGAGGAGGAGCGCATTTTTGAGAGTATAACCGATTGACTACGATAACATAGATATGATTTAAACCAAGAGAGAACTTTTCCTCTAAACCGTTTCAGCTTTCTCAGCAGTACACCGTGATCAACGCAGTCAAATGCTTTTGACAGATCACAGAATACCGCTGCTACAGCCTCGCCGTCGTTAAGATTAGAATAGACTTTATCAAGGAATGCAAACATTGCATCATGAGTGCTCTTGGAAGCCTGAAAGCCGTATTGTTTAGAAGTTATTAGTTTATATTTGGTAAGATAGCTCCACATTCTTTTCTTAACAATTTTTTCAATGACCTTTGACAAAGTTGAAAGGATGGAAATTGGACAAAAGTTAGAAGGAATAGTTTTCTCACCTCCCTTGTAAATCGGAATAACAACTGAGGATTTTAACAAAGTTATGATTGTTCTCCACAAACCAAAACTACACTTTTTTTCACTCGACGCGCGTTTCGCTAACAACGTTAGCATCATCAGGAGACGATAAACAATGAACTAAATTAATCTACGCTCTACCTTATATACAATCCTTTAGTGGGCGGAGATAAGACTAATAATTTGTGATTGATCACGATTTTTAATCCTATCTCCCCTCAACCAAAGAATAAAGTGTACTAAACGGGATGGGTCCTCTATCTTTATTTAAACTATTTCTGGATTTAATACAAAAACAAAATTATGATTGTTTTCCACAAACCAAAACTACACTTTTTTGCACTCGACGCGCGTTTCGCTAACAACGTTAGCATCATCAGGAGACGATAAACAATGAACTAAATTAATCTACGCTCTATCTTATATACAATCCTTTAGTGTGCGGAGATAAGACTAATAAATTGTGATTGATCACGATTTTTAATCCTATCTCCCCTCAACAAAAGAATAAAGTGTACTAAACGGGATGGGTCCTCTATCTTTATTTAAACTATTTCTGGATTTAATGATTTCCATACTTTCCTATGCATTCAAAAGTCTTTTGTTTGGTACACTTTTTAGAAGTTTTAGGTTATCTAATGTGAATCTATGATTGTTTTCAAAAGCATGCTCGGCCACACTTGACTTTTCTGTTCTTCCGTATTTTAAGTGTGCTAAGTGTTCTTTAAAACGTGTTTGAATAGAGCGTCTCGTTTGGCCAACATATTTTTTGTCACAATCCATGCAACTAATTTCGTAAATTCCACTTTTTTCTAGAACTGTAGTTTTATCCTTGGGATTTCCTAGTAAGCTTCTTATTGTGTTACCGGATTGATATACTAATTTAAGACCGGTGTTATTAAATACTTTGTGTAATCCTTTCGTATAATTAGGATTATAAGGAATTGATACAAATTTTGAGTCGCAGGTATCTTTTTGTCTGAAAAAGGTAGAATTCCGAAAGGTCTTTTGAAAAGAATGTCTATTTATCAGCTTATTTATTAAGCCTTCGTCGTAACCGTTTTCGCCAGCTATATTCCTAATCCTATTATTTTCTGCTTCAAATCTTTCTTTGTTTAAGGGGAAATTTACTAATCTATATGTTAAAAAGTGCAAACTTGCAAGCTTATGTTGTAAGCAATGAAAAGAGTCATTTGGAATATACCTGTTGGTGGCCGTTCCTTTTCTGTATAGGTCAAAGTCCAATTTATTTTTATTTCTTATAACTAAAGTGTCTAAAAATGGCAGTGTACCGTTGTTCTCTGTTTCATAAGTAAATTTAATAGTGGGAAATTTGTTATTTATTTTTTCCATAAAATTTTCAACACTAGTTACTTTAGTGTTGAATACTGCAAACACATCGTCTACATACCTGAACCATACTCTGGGGAAATACTCAAATTCTTTACTTATATCGGATTCAAATTTGCTCATAAATAGGTTTGCGATAAAAGGTGATAAACTATTACCCATTGTGGTTTCTTCTAATTGCTGGTAGTAGTTATTTTTATATTGAAAGTAATTTTGATTCATGCAGAGTTTTGTTAAAGATAGGTATTCTAAAGTCTGTTTGTCTTCTAGATTGTTTTTTCTTAGTAGTTCCTCCAGGTATTGTAAGGTATTGGGGATCGGCACACTAGGGAACAACGAACTAACATCAAACGAGATTAAAATTTCACCTTCTTGGAGTGAAATATCTTTAACTTTGTTGATAACTTCAAGGGAATTTTGAACAGAAAAACCTTTTTCCTTTATCGGTAAATTTTCAAACTCGTTTGCTAGCCATTTCGAAATGTTGTAAGTAGGTGATCCTACAGCAGAAACTATAGATCTAACCGATTTTCCAGGCTTGTGGATTTTCGGAAGACAATACAGTTTCGGCATAGTGGGATTGCTTACTTGTAGATTATATTTAATATTGTCAGTAATAATATTGTTACATTTTTTAATTGTGTTTTTTACTTCGTTAATCATTTTTGGTAAGGGGTTCTTTGGGACTTGTTTGTAGGGTCCATTTTTTATTAGGTTATCTACCCTTTCGAAATAATCTGTTTTATCTAATATAACAACTTTATTACCCTTGTCAGCCTTTAGATAGAAAACATCTTTTTCTCTCAAACTTTTAATTGTTTTATTGTGATTTAATGTACTATTTTTATTGTTTTGAATGATGTTTTGAGAGATCCGATATCGGCAAGCATCTCGCACATAGCCCTTTGTGCCTTCTGAAAGATAAGAGATTGAACTTTCAATATTTGCAATAATATCACTTAATTTTGCTCTGCCCCCACAAAAAGATAATTCCATATCAAATCAACCAGACCTTCTCCGATTTTGATGATTTTTTGTACACATTTTCACCCCACCAAAAAACTCAAATTCCCAAAATTTTATATTTTTTTGACCAGTAAATGTAATTAATTTTTGAAAATTAAAAAAAATCCCTAATTTGGTCTTGATATGTATATATACAAAAAATGTTATATCTTAGGAACCACTTAAACTGGCAAAATGAGTAATGGCTCGTTTTAAAGGTGTTTAAAATACCTTTCGAGTGATTTAGCACAATGCATATATTTTTCGAAAAAATAAGGTGTAATAAATGTAAAAATGTAGATTAGTCTTGGCTAATCTTAAGGAAATATATTGTTTATTTAAAGCTGATTTTCCAGACGAAAAAATTGGCTTCTCCAAATTTTGTCAACTTGGACCTAAAAACTGTATTTTGGCAGGAAAAAGTGGAACACATTCTGTCATAAATGCCTTAAAATTAAATAAAATACTTGAGGAGAATAATAAGTCTTTGGCAGCAAATTACTATCAGTGTTTGTATAAAATGATGTGTAATCCACCTTCAATATATTGCTATCTAGGAAGTAGATGTCAGGAATGTCCAGGAGTAGACCATTATAAAAACATCCTTCTGGAAAAATTTGAAGGGGAACTCATTGATGAGGTAACATATAACAAATGGGTATCTGTAGATCGATGCACAATGGGAACCATTGTGAAAAAATCCGATGATTTTGTTTAGGAATTCACAGACAGCCTAATAAAACTGATATCAAATTCATTTATCACTGATATGCAAAAAGAAAAATATAATGACATTAAAAATAATCTAAAACCTGGAGAAGCCCTCATTACATGCGATTTTGCCGAAAACTACTCATTTGTTATGCAGGATGAGGTTCAGGCTTACCATTGGAACAACCGCCATGCAACCCTCCATCCGTTTGCAATTTATTTTAAAACTGAAACTTCAAAACTTAAATTACGTTTGTATCTCGAAAGCCTTACTCACAATACTGAGGCATTTCATTTATTTTTGGCAAAATTAATGCCAGATTTAAAAAAAAATATTTTAGGACTTAAAAAAATATTTTATTTTTCTGATGGTAATGCAGCTCAATATAAAAATAAAAAAAAAATTCTTAATGTGTTTTTCCATAAAAAAGATTTCAGAACCGAAGCAGAATGGCATTATTTTGCCACTTCTCATGGCAAGAGTGCCTGTGACGGCTTAGGAGGCCCAGTTAAAAGGCTTGCAAAGGCTAGTCTTCAGAGGCCATACAGTGACCAAATAATGACACCTCTTCAGTTGTTTACTTGGTGCCAAGAAAACATGACTGGCATTAATTTTAAATATTACACTGAGGATGAATATGTCAACCATGAAAAATTTGAAGAGCTAAAAGTAAGCGTCCTTCATCCAAAAATCCCTGCAGC
Source organism: Oxystoma pomonae (assembly GCA_963921995.1). Taxonomy (NCBI): domain Eukaryota; kingdom Metazoa; phylum Arthropoda; class Insecta; order Coleoptera; family Brentidae; genus Oxystoma; species Oxystoma pomonae. Next base: position 81,442,649 of record OY998166.1, on the reverse strand, counting down.
CTCGTTTTTCTAACCAAGTAATCCGGATATTTTAGTAGTAAAACCCGAAAGTCTGGTAAAAAAAGTCGAAACTATTACTGCTACTGGTAGAACATATAAACTTAACAAAAAAGAAACGATGGAGCCCTCACAAGTTCTTAAAAGACAATTAGACAAAAAGATGTAGTTGTATAATATAATATTTTGTATTTCTTATTTGAAGTTGTATATATTCTATATATATTTATTTTGTATATTTTTATTTTACTTGTTTAATGCATTTAATATACGAAAAATCTTAATGTTATGTTCTAGTTATTACATAATCAAATACAGAGATCTAAATTAAATTGATAGCCATATATATGAACCCAAATTTTAGTAATTTTGAGGTAACAACATTTTTAATTTTTTTTTTGCCAATGAACCCCTTATTTCATCATGAAATTTTTAGGGTAACTAGGTAAAGGTCTGAATAAAATAATATATTTTTTTGAAAAAAATCAAAAATGCCCTTTTTGAGATTTTTCATATTTTTTTTTAAACGAGCTATCACTCATTTTGCTAGCTTAAATGGTTCCTAAGATATTATTATTATATTATTATTTTTTGTATATACATATCCAGACCAAATTAGGGATTTTTTTAATTTTCCAAAATTAATTACAAAGAAAGTACTGGTCAAAAATTTTGGGAATTTGAATTTTTTGGTAGGTAGAAAATGTGTACCAAAAATTATCAAAATCGGAGAGGGTCGAGTAAAATTTGTATTATTTTTTGGTCGATTTGATATGGAATGACCCTTTGATGACATCGATTATAGGTGTTGATGTTAATATCGATGCTGAATATCAATGAATGACCCTTCAATGTCCGACCTCTACTTAGAATAAAAAATTTCAATTAAAAAAAATCTAATTTGGCAAACCACCGAAGATATCCAAGTTTTGTTCCTTCTGTGAAAATATTTATTATTTTTATTTTATTAAATTCTTTATTTAGCTAATAGTACAATTAAAGTACTAAAATAATTGATGGTCTCTTGTGTTTTTTTGAGGTGGTGTCTTTCATTTTAGTTGACACCCATTGTAGTTAATACATTAAGAATAACAGGGCAATTGATAATTCCATGCTCAACTCCATATATTATTTTGTATGAAAAGACAAAATGTCTAGGTAATTACAATACACCTTTAACCCCCTTAAGTGAAACACCCTGTATATTTTTAAATTTTTTGATTTTTGGGGACATTCTGCGTCAATTTTTTGACAGCTTTGAAAAAAATATATATTTTTTTAAATCTCTCTTGTTTTTGTTTAGTAAAAAGTTATTAATAACCAAAATCAATGTTGTACTTTTAGTTTTTAAGATATACGGATTTTAATAAACAGTAAAAATTTTGTTAATTTAAAAATGAGTGGGTCTGACATATTTTATGAACTTATTTTGAAATTGAAAATGGCGGAAAAAGTTTAATCTGCTTTTTTCATACGTAATCCATATTGCCCCCAACTAATAAAACTATTAAAGTAGTTTTTTAGTTACACCAATTTTTACTAAGATAAATATTAAAAAACCATACCTAAATAATTCTATAATAACTTGAATACCACTTGCCCAATTTTAATAAACAAACTGTGTCGGTAATCAGTAGGTGTCTCAAATGGAATCTTGCTTTTGTTTAAATTCTTGTTTAGACTAATATCAACTTCCATTTTTCCCAGGTTTTTTTTAAAAAAACGACCGATTTCAGTGATTTATAATATTATTTACTAAGTAAAATCCGAGGTAAAATCAAGGCTTTCTACCATTATTTATTTGATTTTGTAATCTCAGAAATAACCTTAAAAGCAACGAGCAAGATGGCGACCAAGAAAATACCTGCAGGTAAAAGCTCAATCGATTACCTATATGACATAGTTTGATTCTCTAACATCAGAAGCGTGTCAGATTTTTCTGAGGTCTCCCGCAAAATTTTTTAGGGTGCCCACCCCCTGATATATATGGTGTCTTTTTCTTATAATACACTTCACTAAATGACCAGTTGAGCTCATATTTTGGAAAACCACTTGAAGGCCCCTCCGGCCTATGCGGGCCAATTCAATATTTGAATAGAGTGCTAAGTCGCTGGATAATAAAGGGCTCGGGCCGAGTTCGAGGGTTGACTCAAAATCTACATCCTCACTTTCGACAACAGCCTGCCGCTGATTATGCAGATGTTGATGGTGTATCAACCGGTATAACAGTTTTTTGGAAAAACTCGTCAATTTTGGGGATATTTTTCTTTTCCTCCTCCTTTTTTTCAGTTAGTTTCTTTTTTTGCGCTCCACTAAGCTGCTTTCGTTAACTACTGATGTTGGGTTCTCAATTACTTAAATAAACATTGACTATGTGATACAAAAAATTCGTTTTTTAGACTCGCTAATAACCAAAATAATTAAACTTGCAATAATCAAGGTTTGTTGCCACTTGTCTAACAAAAAAAGGCTTTGTCACATGCAGTCTCGCTTCTCTATCGTCCGACGGGCGCCGTCGCGCGACTTGGAGCAAGCAAGTTGACTCACATTAACATAGAGTGCACAGGTTATAGTGTTCTTTCATATCAACAGAGTGTAGTATTATTTTACTATTATTTTCTTAAGGTAGAAGTAGTACTCTATTTACTTAATTAAAGTACCTGTACCCTCTGTAAATTAGTATTCAAAATGTATGCAATTTTAAAGGAGGCGAAAGGTATTTGTGTGCATATTTGTTTTATATATTATATTCTTTTTTTCCTTTTTTTAAAGCAAGGTGGCTAAGAGGCCCCCAATATGCCGTGGGCTCCCCGCCTTGCGGGGCGGCGTGGGCGTTTGGCACGCCCCTGTTTAAAATCGATTTAGAACTTCAAAAGTTATTAATAATTTTGTTTAGTATGATTTTTCATATGACATATTTCATTTTTTTTTCACGTTGAACTTATAAATTGTCTAAAGTTTAAGTGGAGCAACATGCGAATAGACTATAGAAATAGAAGGGATTCTTCTATTTCTATGGAATAGACCGATGAATAAGTATATAAATAAAAGTTAATTCTGCTCCTCCCCATATTAATTTTCCCTCTGCTAGAGAACGTCCCTTTTTTAAAAATAAGAGCCTAGATCCCAGGTGTAACTGTAGTTGGAGCAATATATAAATTTTATTTTATAATTTTTTTGGGAGTCACCGCAATATATTGACATTCTTCTTCTTTACTGGAGACAGTTGGGCTTCATTATCCAACCATTTTAGTGAGCTTGTTTGATTTTATGAAATTTTTCTGACTTGAAGTAGTCAAATTCAGTCAAAATTGTCAAGTTTGATGGTCAATACAATGATAAAATGTGTTTTGCAGCTCGAACCGGGCGACTCCAAGAAAGAGGAATCAAGAGGGAATGTGCGTCAGTGGTGAGCCGAGCAGCCTAGAACGCCTCGTCTATGGCAGATCCAGCTAACGGTATGTCATTAGCTTACTGTTTAACTTTTTTTCTTGCATATTTAACAACAAAATAAAATGTAAATAAAACTACAAAAAATGCTTTAAAATGTGTCAAAACTGGATTGATATAGATTGTATAGGGCGAATCTAGATCCGCAAGTTTCGTAAAACAGAGAATTAGTTAGCTTTACCTGAACCTGATATTATCGTGCGGAAATTCAAAAAAAAATGCTGCTTTCATGAACAGAAAAATCATAAATGTTCCTTAGTCACATCCTTTATGTCCAATCGGAGATTATTTTTTTTTACTTTTTATTTTTTGGATTATCTCATGGCTTCAAAAAGTAAGAAAATGTGGTTTTTGTGTAGACTGTTTTAAGTGTGTGCCAAAAAAAGTATTTTGCTATCCATATCTTACATAATCTCAATATTTGAGTACATATCCAAAATACAGATGTTTCCTCTTAATTTGAAATGATTTTAGTCAACTTTGGGTTTTCAAGCCTCTGGGTACAGCCCTACAAGAATCGACTAATTTGATGAAAAATGCACAATTTGCGTAAATAAAAAGTTTATTAGATTTAGCAAGATTTAAACGCTGATCTACTGTACGATCAAGTTTGAACCTTCTTCTAATCACCTAAGAAGAAATTGGCTGCTACTTGTGACCAAGAAAATACTTTTTTTTAAAAGACATGTTGTCATTTACATTGTCCTTTTGGCAAAACCGGATTAGTTCGTTTTTAAATGCCAATTTTTTATTTATTGTCGGATTTTAACGCAAAAGAGAGTTTTGAAAAAGTAATAAAATAAACGGATGTCCAAAAGTTTTATGCATCTTAAACTGTTGGGTTTTTTTTGAGACACTTTTTATATTTTTTTTGTAACTACAAAAAACTTCTATCTATTGTCTGTAAACCGAAGTATCATTTATCATTTGCTAAAATCTATTAAGAAATAAGGAAAATATTAAGCTTCTAGTGTAACACCTTTTATTTTGTAACAATAAACCAGAACATACATCAAAAAAACTAAAGTAGCACTAAAAATTTGGATGCATGCAGTTGATTGTTGCTGCAAATGGTGACCACATTTGTCCAAATTTTTAGTGCTACTTTAGTTTGTTTGATGTATGTTCTAGTTTATTGTTACAAAATTGACGTTCATTTTTTATTTTATGCACAAAAGGTGTTACACTAGAATCCCAATATTTTTCTTATTTCTTAATAGATTTTAACAAATGATGCATGGGTTAACAGATAATAGTTGGTACTTTTCTGTTATAACAACAAAATAAACAAAATGTTTAAAAAAAAGCCAACGTCATTCGCCATTTTGAATATTTTATAAATGTCATTTTTTGACATATTTGCAAAAAGTCTATTTTTTACCTCTCCAAAACTTCTTTTGCCTTAAAATCCGACAATAAAAAATAAAACAAAACAGGTCGGTTTTTTGTGGTCCACCCTATTATATATGTAATTAGAAATTATTAAATATAGTAATCCATAGTTTAAAGTTTATATAAGGGCACAAACCCACAATCGTTTGTACTTAAATTCGTAATATTGTGTAAATTTTCAAAATCTTTGGTAAAATTTGAATAAACTCTGCTGGTCTCTAATTGTAAACGCTAATATTTTGGTTACTTTTGACCTCTGCACAATTGAGAAATGAGACAAAGTGGGGAGGGAGGAAATTGGGTTTGGAGGGGCGGGGTAGTCATAATAATTTAAAAACATTTTCATAGCATATAAAATATTTTTCATTTGAATCTAATAAATAATTGAATTTCCGCGTGGTAATATCAAATCCTGGACCAGTGGGCGCCTTGGAAAAATTAGATGAATATATTTTTTTATTCCAAACTTATATTTTTTTAGTTAATTTTTCATCTTTTACATTTTTTAAAAATAGGTTATACTTTTAGTTTTTGACATTAAATATTTTATTTTTTAATGGTAGATTTGGTTGTTATAATTAAACAATTCTTTAAAAATTTATTATCTACTTATTATTATTTTCAGAATTTTCTAAAAGTATGATATTCCAAACAGTGTTTTCATTTGAAAAATTGTATCAACTTTCATAAAATAGAAACAAGTATTTTTATAAACATTATTTTTTTCAATTTAGTTTTATTTGCTGTTATCAAACTGACCTTAATATTTTAAGTTTGGGATGGCTACTTTCAGTAGAAATTTGACAATAAAATGTTCTGCTATTATTTGTTTAGCGCGTGTTCTGGTGCACTTATTCTATGTTTAAGGGATTTGCACAGGGAGTAGAGAATTATTGAAACGCAGTTAGGGGTCAGGCACTATTTTGACGCTGTTGTCAGATACGCATGCGCAAAAACGACCACATTTACGTATTGACCGTTTTTACAGAACAGAATAAAATACTGATATAAATATTAAAAATACATTGAAATATTAAAAAACATTCAAAATAAATTGACGTGACATAAAAAAATAAGCATTTTTGACAACTATTCGCCATTTTTTCACCTTAACCCTACTTTTGGGAATTTTGTGTGTTGTGACGGCCAAAAAAGCAAAAATTGTACACAAATTAGTTATTTTTTTATGAAATCGGGTGACATAGCGGAAGGAAATGAAAAAAAGCAAGGCTCAAAGATTTTGTTTTAGGGTCGTTCTTGAAAAAATGTAACATTGCATGTGATTGGTTTGTAAATTTAAAACCACTTACCTTTTTGAAAACAAAGTAGGAGGATAGTTAGTGTACTCAAAGGCTAACATTATACAGCAGTAATGAACTCTCCAAGAAATGTCTCCATGGAAGAAAAGTTGGTCACACCATGTGACATGTCATGTGGTGTGATCTGTAATTTTCAAAGTTGATAGATTCAGATATAACAAAAAGACATTTTAGGATCATAAGATTATGATTTAGATAGATAAAAACTCAAAAATTTTAAAAAATAATAAATAAAAAAATACATTGATATAAGTTTTTTGTCCTCATCAAAAAACACGGATGTAGAAACCTTGGATTGCTAATACCTATGGGAAATTTTCATGAAAATCACTGCCGCGTGTCTTCCGCCATTTTCGCCGCCATGTTGTGGAGATTTGGGTTGGCGACATTGGTTTCCTTAATTTTAAATAGTAGTGTTGGATCACTGACTGTCAACAGTGTCAAAATATGATTGAATTTGACATTTTTTTGAAAGGTTATTTTTGTTGTTGTTTTTTAATACAAAAACAAAAAAGTAAAGAAACAAATCATAAACAAATGCTCCAACCGTCACGTCATTTATCTCTCTCATTTGGTCTGGAGTATGTGCAGGTTTCAATCAAATAAATCACAATATGGAAACATTGCCCCCAATTTATAAACTCAAAGGGTACTGTTAAGCCACACGTTATAAATTGTAATAAACGCTCGGTTCAACCATTGCTGCTGGCGCTCCCGCTGAAGATTCACCTTGATTACGTTGATCTGAATCTGCACAGGGACTAAAACAGCTAAGAACAGATGCACCAACATGATACAGTAATAAAAAAGAAATTAATAGAGGGAGATACTGACTTTGATAATAGCATATATGGCTAAGCTGAAAGCCAGAACCATGGCAAGTCAAGCAACATTTAGCAATCACAAAAAAAGTACATCTTTGGCACATGAAGTCGAGCATGGAGTTTTACAATATTTGAAGACCTTGGCGGAAAAACCTAACAACTGTGTCGACCATACCTTCCCTAAGTTAACAAGTTATTACTAAGATATCCTTGAGTTTTGGTAAGTTTTCAGCATTCAACATTTTTTTTGTAGCTCTATCTTTTATAAAGGATGTGGGATTTTGCTCAAAACTGCATATGTTGTAGGTTTCATGGTCCTGATAAAAATCTATTATTGCTCCACAGTGATCTGGTATGTGGGTTTTGAGATACTGCGTTCAAAGTTAAACATTTTGGTATTCTGGCTTTTCCCTAAAATCAGTTTTTTGCACTTTTTGTGAAAATGTAAATAATATTTATGAACCAAATTGTAGTCTGAGAATAAGTAGCAGAAAAATATAGGTTGCGTTGCACTGGCATCACAAACATAAAAAATATTAAATTCATATGACCAAGAAATTACTTTTTTAACAAAAGGCAAATTTCAATTGTTATGTTGCCACTTAGTATTTAACAAACATGCTTCAAAACAAAAACTTTTGTAACATTTTTAGCCATTTTTGTTATTTGCTGCTATGGGGCAATGATAGATTTTCATCAAGATAAGCAAAATCACACAGAAAGCCAGTTTCCATAAGGAAAGCGCATCATCCTTAAAAAACGAATGTACAAAAAAAATGTCAAATGCTGTAAACTTACCAAAACTTAAGGGTATCTTAGTAATAACTTTTTCTGCTGAGTTCTTCAGAATCAGAAAACTTTTATTACAAAAATTGTTAGCAAAACATTGTCACAATTGAATAAATAAGGGTCAAAAGTTAGTGTTAAAAATTAACATTAAGGTAAATTTAACCTAAGAATGTCTTTAAAATGCCATTTAGATATTAAACAATGTTGACATTAAGCTTTTGTCAATATATATTAAAAAATAAATATTGATTTTTCTTTATTTCTAGTAAACTGGTAAAACATCTTATAATTACTTGTCTTAAAATCTCAAAAAAATACTGGCTACAATATCACAAAAATTGACAATGAAATCTTAAACTACTTACTTAAAATTACATATAGAAAGTTACAAACACATGGAAATGACAACAAGAAAAAGAAAAAAAAATATACTGATAAAATACATACTAAAATTATTTTTTTTTATGTTCTTTTTAAAACTCATGAAGTATTGTTCTAATTTTGTAAAAGTCGATGTGCCAAAGATGTATTTTTTTGTGATCGCTTGCCATCGCTCTGGTTTTCACCTGATCCATATATGCTATTATCAAACTCCGTATCTCCCTCTATTCATTTATTTTTTTTTGTCTTCTAGGCCTATAACAACCTCGGATTTATAAACTGTTGGCGCATATCTGTCCCTAGACGTTTTAGTTCCTGTTTATCTTGAGCGGGAGCGCCAGCAGCAATGGTTGACAGTAACCTTTGAGTTTATAAATTGGGGGTAATGTCACACAGTACCGAACAGACGGTGATCCCTGGTAATGTTTCCATGTTGTAATTTATTTGTTCAAAACTTGCACATTCCCCAGACCAAATGAGAAAGATTATCATGGCGTGGCCGTTCAAGCATTTGCCTGTCTTTTAAATGGTTTTTATTGGTTGAATCTTCACTTTTTTGTTTTTGTATTAAAAAACAACAACAAACATAACCTTTCTAGAAACGTCATTTTTTTACACTGTTGATAGTCAGTGTTCCCACACTACTATTTAAAATTAAGGAACCAATGTCGCCAACCTAAATCTCCACAACATGGCGGCGAAAATGGCGGAAGACGCACGGCAGTGTTTTTCCCACAAGGGTATTATCAATCCCTTTCTTTTTTACATCCGTGTCAAAAAAAAAAACACGTGTAATTGATTTTGGTGTCACTCATGTGATCACATGCAGTCACAGATTTTTTTTAAATCTGGCATCACTGCATACAACACCCAACTCATTTACCTGAAAATGGAGAAGCACGGAAGACACAGTGGAGGAGTGTAACCTTAAATGTGTTACATAATTCAGTTTTTGTGAAAAATTTTGGTGGTTTTAAAACAGTATTAACGTTTTGGCCGAGATAAATGTCACACGTGTTTCTGTATATATAAGGAGTAAATGGTAAGACATTTACTTTCAAAAATGTGACTTTTATTTTTTTGTTATCTAGACATTTTGCTTAATATGTCACTAGTGTGAACGTCACTGGTGTGATCTTTCAGAATATTTTATTGATAACACCTGTGAAATTTTTCGAAAAAAAAATGGAAAAAACTAGAAAGTCTTTGGCAAAAGCACCAGAAACGAAAAAGGAAATAGAAAGTAAGGGCATATTATATATATAGAGACATATTATATTTACTTAAAAAGTGGTAAATATTTTTGTTTTTTTTTAAACTATTACACCAAATGTTTCCATTTTTCAAGAACAACCCGGCTATAAAGATTCTTGATTTTGGTAAAATAGGTATAACTGGTGTTAGCTGGCTATCACCTGTGGTAGCTGATGAATTCACAAACTCAAAAATAACTCAAGAACTAGTGAATTGTTATCTCAGCCATATAGCACATTTTAGTCCAACCAACTACAGCAACATTTAATAATTACCAAAATTCAAAGAACACTAATTTGTTTTTTTTTTTTAATTACTACTTGAAATGTTACCTTTTTTCTAGAACGACCCTTTACCGATAAAGACAATATTTGATTGCTACGAGAAGTAGTTTAACAAAATCCCTTCAGAACGCTAAATGCATGAGTTTTCGTTCCTCACTCGGTTCCTCATAATATTTATTGTTTTCACTCGTACTCGTATGGAAAATATTGTCTTCTTTTTCTTTCATAGAGGATGTTCTCTGTTTCGACAAAGAGCATGATATATGAAGAACAGGATGCTTGATTTTCGATATTTATTAAAAATCACAGATTGTAGGTTCTCATCTCCACCCTCCCCAAAGACCACTGGTTCCACACATCATTTATGCCTTTAATCACTTAAAAAAACAACACATAATTTCGAAAACAGGCAGCATATATTTGTAGGTTAGAAAAGTCGTGTTGTCACTGTTTTGCTAGAGGCGCGTTCAATAATTCTATAATTTGCACCTTTTAGGGTCAGGCACAGCCTGTGTTAAGGTCGGCGTTAAGTAGGCACTATCCAGTGCGGCCGTATTTCAATAATTCCCTATTAACGAAAATGAGAAGAACATTTGAGAAAAATTTACTTTTTAAACTTTTTCCTACCATTTTAAAAAATTTTGGGGGTAATTACACACGGGCTTAAAAGTTTTCAAAAATTGCCCAAAACCTACTAAATTTCATTTTTTGTAAAAATGACACTTACAAAATGTGAAAATGAAAAATCGTTGTTTTTGCAAAGAAATAAATCCAAAATTATGTAATAATTTTTATGCATATGAGTATAATTTAGGGAGAAAATTATTCGTATAAATATGGGAATGTGTCGCACTGATATATTAGGGAGTGATTGGTACATAAAGTGGGCATAGCCTGACTTTAATAAAGTCGGCACTATTTTTGACAGTTTTCCACGAAGGTTAAACACCTTATCTATCTGTTATGAAATGACTGGAACAAATCCTCGCTTGTTTCCTGTAAATACCCACTCCTCCCCTTGTAACACTTGATAACACTTTCAGTTACTCTTCTTCTATAAAGTTACATAGTAGTAGTAAACATGCTTTATTGTCTAAGAAAACACAAATCTTATTGACAAAGCTAAGACTTAAGACTAAAATGACTAAGTCATCTGACTAGCATGCCTGTGCTGTAAATACATTTTAAGAAAATTAAATAAATTTAAAAAAAAGAAGCCGTGATCTTTGGCACATAAGCGTGACCGAGGTTTTCTATTGTTGTGGTACACCTAGCTGACGAGTCCCTAATAAGGACGAAACGGCGTGTCCTAGGTTCCATCCTCTGTGTGAGCAATCGAAATTCAATAAGTTCATTTGGCACTAAAGTACAAAAAACCCTTGTTTTTTCGTTTTTTTTTTAGTTTTTTTAAAACTATAAAAACCATTAATAAGCCAAATTTGTTAAATGTGATCTGGTTTTACTTTTGATCATCCTAAAATATAATTTACCTAACGCATAATACTAGTTTAACGAGCGTCCTAACACGCTCCTAGTATAATAATGAGGCTTAGTCGCAAATCGTAAGCCGCGCGCCAAGCGATGAAACTTTCTTTCATAAGGACACTGACGCAAAAATATAAATTATTTTTCTATATTTTTAACAAATTAAATATTCATTAAACATAAACATATTCAGTATAATTGTAGTACAAAATTTTCAAAAATTCACAAAATTTTCAAAAATTTTTGAAAATTTTCAGAATTCAAAAAATTTAAACATTTTTAAAAAAATCACAAAGTTTTCAAAAATTCTCAAAATTAAAAAGAAATAACATTTCTTAAAATTTTCAAAATTCCAAAAAAATTTCTAAAATTCTTACAAATTCAAATATTTTAAAATTTCCAAACAGTAATGCTGCATAAATAATACAAAGGGTGTATTAGGAGTGTTTAGATGTGGTATTTTTGATTATTTTTGATATTTACAATGACATTTTCATTGGTCATAGGTAAAGTATAGTTCACTAACTTGCATGTTACTTACACTCTCAGATGAATTAGAAACTTGATCTTCGCGTATAATGACCATCATAACACGCTTGTTATGTAAACTACTATTATTGAACAAGTATGTTTTAAATATATTTTAGGGAAGGAATTAAGAAAAAAAGTTATTTTTGTCTTTTCTTTAATATTTTATAAAAACTATTTATATTGACCCTAGCCCTGAAATCGGATTTAAAGCGCTTTAAATAAAATAAAATCGATTTAGTGTTTAAAACGGGATTAATGGTATATGACAAAATTGTCAAACCGTCCTTATACTAAAGTGCTTTAAAAGACTCATAGTAATAAACATAACAAAGTAATGAATATTACAGGTCTCGCTGCTGCCAGCACTAGCCGCCGGAAGCGTGTGCTGCACACGCAGCCCCGTTCGACCGAGGCCAAGCGCCTCCGACCCACTTCGGCCGACAAAGAGGAGCAAGCGACCACCTCGGCCCCGGTCAAAAATCAAGCTAGTTCTAGGAGTAGTCATAAGGTAAGTAATATGGAAAACTCGAGGGGCGTCTCACTATGCCAACAAATGAACTGCGATTTCCGAAAAAGTTTAAAATAAATATAGCGTACTCTATATCTACTATCATTATTGTCGTCAGTCAATGCATTATCAGGGGGTGCGAACGGAGAATGTAACTGAAATAGTTTCTTTGTTTGCTGAGTTTTTTCAATCTGTGTATGTGGTCGACATAAGCGGATATTCAGGTGGTGGGTCTTTTGATGATAGGATGGAGAGTAGTAGTATTAATTGTGACCGTATTTTTCAAAAATTGCTTAACCTTGATAGTAACAAAGGACCAGGTCCAGAGAAACTTTAGTTTATATGCCGACCATTTGGCCAAAGCTGTTGATAGAAACAGACAGCTGGATTGTATCTACTTTGATTTTAAAAAGGCTTTTGACAGAGTAAATCATAAAATATTGGAAAATAAGTTAACCTGTTATGGAGTCGGGAATCCTTTTCGCTCATCTATGCCCAATCTTGTTTCTCATATTCATGGATGATATCAAATTTGTAGTAAAGAACTGTAACTCACTAACTTTTACAGATGTTAAAAAAAAACCTATAAAAATGTTGAGACTCTAAGCGACTGCATAGCTCTGCAGAATGATATCAATAGCTTGGTTGATTGGTGCGAGCTTAATAAGCTGGAATTAAATATCAGTAAATGTAAAGTTATTACTTATTCTAGGCAGCACAATCCAATTCATTTTAAATATCACATAGGCGGTAGGGAAATAACAAGAGTGGATGTTATACGAGATCTGGGAGTCATCTTTGATCACAAATTATCTTTTAATGATCACATACATGATATCTTATGTTGAAGCCATTAAATGTCTGTATTATGTTCTGGTACGAAGTATCTTAGAGTATTGCTGCGTAATTTGGTCACCATATAAAATATATTGAAAAAATTCAGCATAGATTCGTACGTTTTCTGTTGTTTAAAAAATTTGTATACTAAATTGTTTAGCTTTAGGTTGTAGGTACTACTTAGGAATAACATCACCTGTAATGTCCCATAAATAAATAAATAAATACTTGGTTGAGTTTAAAAAAAAAATTGGCCCATTTCTTTTCAGTGCCAAGGCTTCTAGTGAAAATGAATAAATAATAATATCAAAATTTAAAAAAAAAACAGGTAAAAACATCCCACAAATATACTGCCGGGCATATATAAGGTGGCCCTTTTTGACTGTTCATTACTTATAAAGTTTTTGCCCGATTTCTTCTCTTCTTCTCTTTTTGTGATTGGAAAATAATAATCTGCACAACTATCAATGACGTAACAGAGCGGCAAGGCGTGGTTTAAATGTTTTAAAGTTTTTCTGGTGCGGAGGCAGCCTCACCTATAGGAGACATTTTTCATAGAAGAGAAACATTTATCTAGCTGTCGCGGGAAGCGCACTGGAAATAAAATAAGAAATTATAAATGAATCCATTCTGTTTGCTTAACTTTTATTTTTTTTTAGCAGCAACTCTATGAAAAAATATTCGCGTAAATAATATTTCTTGGAAATTGCCTGCGATTTCCGGAATTCCTAAGGATTTTGGCGATTTCTAAAGGATTTCTGAGCAAGTGAGCTGCGATTTGCGAAGTGAGACGCTCCACAATGGATCGACTCAGTGCTAATATAGGGTCATTGACCGTTTTTTAAAAGATCCAAATTTAAGCTTTTTGTCACATTTTTGGGTTAAAGACATATTGGGGTTCTTGAAACCCCTTAGTATATGCCTGTTGGTTATTTACTATTCGCGTACGCGAGCATGATTTGTCTTACATTTAATTGCTATTTTAACATGGATTAACGACATATTTCATTCTTACATATAGCAAGTAGTTGAGGGCATTCTTGGGCTACAGTATTAGGTCATTAATTGTTTTTAAATATCACACTAGATGTGACGTACTTATAATTTTTTATTAATGTTAAAATAATTGAAGTTAAAACGTTTCTTTGTCTTATAAAAAAATGTAAGAAGATGTAATTCTAGATATTGACTGCAATGTAAAGAACCAAACTGAGTGCAATATACTGCAAAAAAAATCCTGCTACATGATGCCACTTTGTCAAATATATGGTTTTTAAGGTAAATGTGCTATAAATTATAAGAGTGGCCACAAGGTTCGTCACTTTTTGAATTTTCTATAACTCTTGACCTGAATGATCGATAGAGGAGGTTCTTTGGTACAGTTAAAAATTTTACATATCTTAAATACTCAAGATGGCGGACAGTTTTACATATGGGTAATTTTTCTCTTTAAAAAAATGGTGTGAACAAAATCAAAGTCGTTGCCACAGAAGCTCCATCCTTCCTTTACATCTTGAGGTATTAATAGTTTAAATTAATTAAGTAATAAAAAAGTTATGGGTCACAAAATTTTGATACACGGAGCAGAAATAATCGATAACTTTTTGTTTCCGATTGGTCATTTATCGGAAGAGGCCTCGAAAACTAGAAATAAACATAAATAAATAAAATAAACACTTTCTGCATAATCTATTTCTCTTTTATTATATTTTTTGTTTGTTTGTAGACTACTTAGTAGTTTGGGGTAAATATTGAATATTAATCGTTAAAATAGGCCTCTGTTTGCAAGGGTATTTTTGCCTTTATTATATATTATAACATACCAACCTATTTGTAGTAAGGGTTAAAAAAATTTGTAACTGTAAATAATTCACAAAGGAAACTAAAAATTGTGTCAAACTATTAGATTTTCAAAACCTACCAAAAATTGTCACTTGATAGAAATCTCAATTTAAAATAAAACTGACCGCCCCCTGAGTCAAGGATGTTATGCTTGCCGTCTTAAAAATGATTCTTTTGCTTCATGATTGTGTTTATAGAACTATATTCGTTTCCCTTTTATATCTAAGAAAATAAGATTGTGCGCTGATATTTTTAAGGCACTCTATATATTTTTTGATCTAAGCGATACAATAAAATGCTCTTATAGTTTCAATTTTTGTTATATTTATTTAATACGAGTACAAAACAAAAAATAACTGTTATTGCTGAAATAGGTCTATGTCCCTATTTTCTTATATTTAGATCCATTGTGCGCCCCTCGGGAAAACTAAATTGAATCACTGATCAACTAAATTTCAGTTTTTTTTGTTCCATGAGCTAAAGTAGGTAAAATTCATAATCATTTTAGTGGTAGTAAAATGGACAAGGGGGGATGATCCCGAGGACTAGGCCTTTCGTTTCTGATAGATTAGGCATAGGCGACGCCAGAGTTTTCGTGATGGTAATTAAAAAAGTAAAACCTACCACCACAAAAACTGAAGGCGTTTGTTATAACCTTGCAAACAATTTTATATTTATGTAAAGTTTTCCAAGGTAGTTAACTTTTTTATGTTTTTTCTATAGACTTGGCTAGACAGTCACATCCTTTGTTACTTATAATAAATCTGGTGTATTAAATAACAATAGTTTATTTTAGTAGAGGTTCATGGGGAAAAAAAATATTATGTATTGTCTAAATTATCAAATTTTAATGCCTCTAGCGCAATATTAATAAAGGTACTTTTGTGGTTTAAATCTTGTAAGATCTGTTTAAAAAATATCCAAATTTATAAAAAAATTATCTTGTCAAATAACTTGCTATATTTAGTTTATGGGTTATAGGTAATAAAAAAGCCATAACTTAAGTTTTAAATTTCAATTTTAATAATACATTTTGTAACTGAATTAGCACACACGAGAATGCACCAATAATGCAAACAAAATTAATATGTGCCATATTAAAATATATTATTTGGTTTACCTTCCAACAAAAATTCTGATTAACACATAATTGAAACCAATTCTATGAATACTTTTGTCTGTAATAAACTTGAAGGTTTGTTGGGAAATAAAATGATTAGTTTAAAAAACAAATAAGGGGTTAGTGGGCACCAATGCATGTGATTAAAGCTTTTTTCCTAAAATAGTTATATTAATAAGGTTTCTCTAGAACTACAAACTAAAAAATGTAAAAGCGCTGTAGCAAATGAGCGCGTCACAAAAGAGTGTTTGACAAAAAAGTGCGTGCCAAAAGAGTGTTTTGAAAAAAAAGCGCTTGACAAAAGAGCGTTGTGACAAAGAACCCTGTGACATAAGAGCGTTGTGACAAAATAGCAAAATAAACAAAACTCCGCCGCGCTAGTAGAAAATAGTAGTTTTCACAAGTAGTGGCTAAAATAGTGCTTTTTTTACAAGCGTTGGTTTAAATAACGAGCGCAGCGAGGTATTTAAAAACGCGAGTAAAAAAAGCACAGTTTAGCCGCGAGTTGTCAACACTATTTTTTTAATACCTTTATCGAAAAATCCAAGAAAAACAGGAAAATACGTTTAAAAATCTCGAACGAAGAGCACTTCTCGCAACACACCATCTTTATACTGTAAATTAAGGCGGCTGGTAAATGAAATAACAATGGTTTCCAAAGCGATGTGCCTTTTTACTCGGTGACGTTCATTGTTCCGACATTTTAATCTTTGAGAGTTTGATATTTTAACGATGTTTTTAAATGATTTTTTTCGTAAATACTTTTTGAAAACTGAATGAAAAAAGAATAATTTCTCTTTAATTTTGTGTAAAAAACGAACAGAAATCTTTTTTTGCATTAGTATATGCGAAAAAATGTTATTTTACTAAATCTTACCCACAAGAACCAAAAAAATTGAGCAAATATTAGACACTTAAAGTAAATATTTTAACGCATCGGTATACGTAACGCGTTCGAAACAAAGTCAAAATACACTTCATTTTTGACTTGTACATGCCATGATTCGAACGATGCCTGCTTTGACGGGTGTGATGACAGAATCTCGTTGCGTACGGAAGAATGTACGTATCGTTACGGACCCACGACCATACGCAATGATTTCAATCAGCAGTTCTGTCATCGCACCCTTCCAAAAAGCGGGCATCGTTCGAAACATTGCATTAACAAGTCAGAATTATGTGTATTTTGGCTTTATTTCGAACGCGTTACGTATACCGATACGTTGAAATATTTACTTTAAGTGTCTAATAAGAAC
The DNA here is from genome assembly GCA_963921995.1 of Oxystoma pomonae. Taxonomy (NCBI): domain Eukaryota; kingdom Metazoa; phylum Arthropoda; class Insecta; order Coleoptera; family Brentidae; genus Oxystoma; species Oxystoma pomonae. Next base: position 81,425,380 of record OY998166.1, on the reverse strand, counting down.
TATTTTATTACACGCGCCGCGCTTATTTGATACATGCTTTTTTGTTACAGGGGCTATTTTGGCATACGCTTTTATGATACGTTTTTTTAATAATAATAATTTTAATGTCCTTTTCGCTCTTTTGTCACAGGCGCTCTTTTGCCACGGAGCCTTTTTGACACGCACTCTGTCGTTACAGAGCTAAATAATTGAGAATGTATAGATGTAGGGCGGCTTCAGCGGATTTCGTTCGATATTGTGAAAACAAGGGCCTAACACTCAACTCTGGAAAAACTAGCCATGCCATTCTTACCAAAAAATATATCCATCGACAAGAACCCACTAATAACTGTAGCTGGCAAAAGCATGAAGGTGGCGGATGAGCTCCGGTTCCTGGGTGTTTTACACTTGACTCCAAGCTCACATGGAAACCACACATTGAGTCAATTTGCTCCCGAATTAGCTCAGCATGGTGCACCATCAGAACTCTAAGAGGAACTGAGGAATTAATTTATTACGGGTCTGTGCAGTCAGTTTTGCAGTATGGACTGATGTTTTGGGGTCAGGCAACCCATATGAAAAGCGCCTTTAAGGCCCAAAAACGAGCGGTACGCTGCATGAGGGCAGTTTTAACACGACTCTTCCATGCCTTTATATAGAGCAATGTATACAGGTCACAATAAAAGCTAACATCTCAGCTACCGGGTGGGCCATAAAAAACCGGACAAAATGTTTTTCGTTATAACTGTCGAACCATACCACCGATTTTAATGCAACAAACTGCTCTTTGCAGGGAATTGACCAAGGCTTTGAGTCAAAATATTTTTTGTCCGCCATCTTAGAATCTAAGATGACGGAAAGAAACAAACTTAACCCTTCAAATAGCCACGTTTATTCTTATGTTACGGAAGATTTTTGGATTTTTTATGAATTCGTAAAAAAGCTCTGTTTCTGCCACGCAGAACAAGATGCAAATCATTAAAAATAAAAAATATTCAATCAGTGTTTTACGGATTATGCGATTGCCATCTCAATTCTGTTTGCATACATTTTCTCATAAATTAATTATTACTAAACCGATTTTGATGAAATAAAAAGCCTCATGGCGAAAATCGATTGTTCTTTAACCACTGCTACTGAAATTTGGCGGACAGAATCAAACTTGATCCATCAAAGAGGCTCCTTTATTCATATTTTCTGAAAACTTTTTTTTTTTTAATTGGTAGAAAAGTTTAAAAAAATTTATTTTTGTTTCCATCACTGTTTTCTAGATTATACGATTGCCTTCTCAATTCCGTCTGCATTAATTTCCTCATAAATTCATAATTACTGAACCGATTTTAATTTAATAAAAAGCATTATGACAAAGATTCATTGAACTTTAAAGACCACTATTGAAATTTGTCGTAATTTATAAACCCAAGATTGCGGACAAAAGCGAATTTGACTGACGCTCGATTATTCTTATGTTTCGAGAACCTTTTCGACTTTTTTTAAATTCGTAGAAAAGCTCTGTCTCCGCCGCGTACAACTAGATACAAATCATTAAAAACGGTCTAGTGGTTATGAAAAAATTAATATAAATTTAAAAAAGGGTAAAAAATTACTCGCAACCAAAAAAGAGCGGTTTTTTTAAATGGTGGAAAATTATTTAATTTAAAGAGAAATCGATTCTTACCATGATGTTTTTTATTTTATCAAAATCAGTTCAGTAATAATGAGTTTCTGAGGAAACAATGGTTAAAACAAAAATTAATTTTTTGACAACCACTAAACCGATTTTAATGATTCGTACCTAGCTATACGCGTTGGAGAAAGGGCATTTTTAGGTTCTTGAAACCTAAGAATAAACGAGATTCTTTGAAGAGGTAAATTTAATTGTGTCCGCCATCTTGCGTTTCAAAATGGCGACAAATATCGATAGTGATCTTTTAAGAGTTTTTGATCTTCGCCATGATGCTTTTTATTTTATTGAAATCAGTTGAGTATCAATTTGAGAAGTCAATTGTTTAATCTGGAAAACAGTGATGGAAACAAAAATTAATTTTTGGAGAACCACCAAACCAATTTTGATGATTTATAAAAGTTTACAGAACATATGAATAAACGAGCCTCTTTGAAGGGTCAAGTTGGATTCGGTCCGGCATCTTGGATTTCGAAATCGATTTTCGCCATGATGCTTTTTATTTCATCAAAATCGGTTTAGTAATAATGAATTTATGAGAAAATGTATGCAGACAGAATGGAGACGGCAATCGCATTTTGGTTGAATTTTTTTATTTTTTTTGGGAACCACTTAACCGATTTTAATGATTCGCACCTCGTTCTGCGTGGCAGAAATAGGGCTTTTTTACGAATTCATAAAAAATCCAGAAATCTTCCGTAACATAATAATAATCGTGGCTCTTTGAAGGGTAAAGTTTGTTTCTTTCCGGTATCTTAGATTTTAAGATGGCGGACAAAAAAAAATATTTTTAATCAAAGTCTTCCTCAATTCCGTGCAAAGAGCAGTTTGTTGCATTAAAATCGGTGGTATGGTTCGAAAGTTATAACGGAAAACATTTTGTCCGGTTTTTTATGGCCCACCCGGTACAACTCAAAACTCAGAATCTCACAGATATAAACAATCATCCGTCTCCCATTTTCAAGACTTAATTAAGAAAATAAAATCGAAAGTTACAGCTACAACAAATACAAATCTTACGAAAACAAAGCAGTTCCTAACAGACCATTGTTTTTATAGTGTCGATGAGTTTCTAAATCAAAGTTTCCTTCTGGTGTCACGATAAATGACCGTCATGTTTGTTAGCAATATAATTTCACTTATGTTATGCTTACATGTCTGTTAATTTATCTTGAATTATTAGTAATTAAATATTTACCATTTTAACTATAAAATAAAAAAAATAGGTTTATAAAATTTTATGCCTTTTTACGTTTTGCTTTTAAAATAAGATTTGACTAGTCTGATAAGGCTTACTTACTGTATAGACCTTTAGATGAATCAAGTATTTGTATTTGTATAATGCGCAACGATGACTGTACGTCCTCACTAAAAATTTTTAAGGTTGATAATGTGCATGTTTTTTATTCATCGTTTGATGGCCAATCTGACATCAAAGCGTTGATTTTAAAAACCTGTCTGTAGCTGCCTCAATCAGTGGACTTTAATAGACATATCAGGGCGTTTCATCTTATGGTAATAAACACTGGGGGCAAAAACAGCGCTTTCTTATAATCAGATTAACGATAATAAACTAAAATGTAGCATAGTTTATCTAAGTATTGGTTAACAGTTATTTTAAAATGTTTCTGTCTTACAGTCTAAAGATAAGCAAACCAAACCAAACCACAAGAGAGATCATTCCGATCCGCGTTCCAAGTCGCAGGAGAATCTCTCCTCCCAAAGCTCGACAAAGGACAAGCACAACAACTCGATCTCTAGAAGATCTTCGAGGTCAAATCCAATCGATTTGACCATCGCCCTAGAAGGGCCCGAACACAGAGGTAGGAAGAAACAGAGGACCGAGAGACAGACGAACAACGGAAATTTGGAGGGGAAGGGCAGAAGCGGGTCGCAACCTTCCAGTTCCGCGGAAAGAGACAGTTTGAGGAAGCATCACAGGAGCGACAAAATTAATAGGAACATATCTCAATCCAGTACAGGTTAGTTATTATGTTAAATTCTAAATGGTGTACAATTTGATATTAAAGTGGCGTAGCCAGAAATCGACTCTGGGGGGGGGGCAATTTTTTAAAAATTAGGTAGGCCTATTGCTTGAGCTGAACTAAAGGTAGGGGAGAGGGGCGGTTTAATAGGTGTTGCGTTAGTGTACTAAACAAAAATACTTAATTTCAAAATTACATTTTTTCAAAAAATTACACGAACATGCTATTTTTTTTTCAAATGTTGACAAAAAATTGCTTAAAATTAAACACCATTTAATAATAATATTTAATATTGGTCTAGCGCCGCAGGTGAAAGTTTTGACAAAAAAAAAACAAAACATTCTTTAAAACTTTTGATCTTTTAGGTTTTTTGTAAAATGTTTTTGAAAAAGCAGATTGGGTTAGATGCCAAGAAGGAGTGGGTTTCAGTGGTATATACAGACCGCTTCAAGCTACTGCGAACATAGGGGGAATCAAGTCCAATTTACTCTCCGTGCCGTACGACCGAGGTGGATTCGAAGCACGCTGCAGTGTTATCTTTTGGAAATTCATTTTGTTTTTATTATTTTGTTTTATTTCTGCCTTGCTCGAGAAACAGATGGGTAAGTTCTTAATTGAAATAATACATTTTTAAAACCAAAAATGGATGTCTACGAAGTTGCCGAAAAAGTGCAGATGGTCAAATGGTCAAATCGTCATAACCCAACACACGTTCGATATTGGTCGAGGGAAAATTTGCATTTGTATTTTGACGTAAGAACACAGTATCCCCAAAAACTAAATGTTTGGGGGGGGGGGTATTATAGGGGAACACATAATTGGGCCATTTTTTATTAACGGCAATTGCAATTTGAATGGTCCTAGATACTTGGATCTACTGCAGCAGCACATTATTCCAACTGCTAGGCAGTTGTTAGGTGTAAGATTTGGTGAAACATGGTTTCAACAAGATGGTTGTTCCGCTCACAATGTTGGCCTTGTTAGGGAATATCTTGATAATGTATTTCCTAAATCGGGTTATAAGTATACGGGGAACTATTTTATGGCCAGCTCGATCTCCCGATCTTGCTCCTAATGACTTCTATCTGTTTTTGAAGAAGCTTTTCAAATTATCACCCCTAACATGCTTGGAAACGTTAGAAGGGGTTTTTATAGTAGGCTCGGATATTGTCTAGCCGAGCAAGGAGGACTTTTCGAACATTTGCTTTAATTTTTTTTTGACTGGGAGAATCTTTTTGGTTTTTAAAATGTATTATTTTATTTTGAGAACTTGCTTTTATTTTGTTTCTCCTTATTATTTTCATTGTAACACGTCGTCACTGATAAATCTGAGCAGTTGACAATAAAACGCTCTTATTTATCAGTGACAAAAAATAAGAAAATGACGTTATAAAAATTTGCGTATTTATTGACCAAATTCCGGTTTCATTGACTACGCTCCACACAGCATCGTGGTTAGAGGCGTACTAAATACCAAAGGAAAGTCATGCAAGTGGTGATCGCAAGCCTGAGTATTGGTTGCTTCACTGATAGGCGTGCGGTGTCTGCATATACGTACACTGGCAAATTAGACTTCTTCCGCCCTATGTTCGCAGTAGCTTGAAGCGGTCTGTATAGATTTGTTGTGTGTGTTGTGTGAAAAAATTATACTAATAATGCACTAATTACACGTTTTGAATGCTGATGATAAAAAGTCCTTAGAGTCAAACTAAAATTGTAACAATTGATGACGTCATAGCACTGCAGGCAAAATTTTTAAAATTTAAGATATCACACCAAACACACATCACAAACCGGAGTAAAGGGTCAAAAAAGTGGAAGAACTATAGCTCTCCCTGGGGCCCTTGATCATGATTAATTTATTGGGTTGGACCTCCTGGAGGGGGGTTTTAACCCCCAAAACCCCCCCTGGCTACGCCACTGATGTAGCCACTGAGTTTTAATTAATTTAATAATTAATAAACAATTAAAAATCGACCATGATTGAATGGTGATTTTCTTTCAAAACTTCGCTAATGAGATATAAGCACGTTTGTACTACATGCAATGCATACTTCATTTCTGCCATATTTCCTTTTTTAGTGAATCTCTATAGACGTTTTGCCTAAAAAACTGCCAAAACACGTTTTTTATTGTTTGTAATGTTTCAAGCAACACCGTCTTAACTAAAAAGCCAGTTAAATCGTTATCGGTCTAGTATACTAGTATAGTAGTAGTAGTAGTATAGGGGCGACCCGTGGGCCTAGCCATTATATATATATACCCCTACCTTCGCTGCAACTCTCTCGGGGCCTCCCTGTCTTCTTTACGAAGTTCAGCATGTCGGCCCATTTGAGCGAGTGTAGCTTTTCTTCCTCTATCGTTGGAAATCTGCTATCAAGTGCTGCGCCGATTCCTCTTCGAGCCCGCAAGCGGCACACGGGATCTCCTGCTACTCTTATTTGCGTCAGATGTTTGTTCAGCCGATTGTGCTCAGTCAGCATCCCTGTCAGCAGTCCAATGTCCTCTCGGGTCTTGCCTAAGAGCCATTTAGTTCTGGCTAAATTTGGACCATCCACGAATAGCTTGGACTGTCTGCACTTTGACTCTTGCCTCCACGACGTCTTCAGTTTATTGTTCGCCTATTTGTTGAGCTCACTCTAATTGTTTCCTTGTTACTCTCAGAAGAGGTTCCGGTCCAATATATTGGGTTTCGGCCCCTAGTCTGGCAAGTTTGTCCGCTTTCCCTGGTATTCCCTCATGACCTTGGACCCACATCAGTGTTACCCTCTTGTCTTGAGCCAGTGTTTGCAGTGCTTCAGCGCACACCTCCACCAGACTACTGACTATTTTGGGTGCACTTAGAGCTTTGAGGGCAGCCTGGCTGTCGGAGCATATGTATATGTCCTCCTGCCATTGTACTTTTTATAGAAACTCCATGGTTTAAGCGGTGCTTTCACTGGCAGTCTTAGGAGGGGCACCACTTGAGACCCTTATCCAGTGTCACCCCCAGATACTTAAGTTGTGATACCAAAGTTAGGGGTCTGCCGTACATTATGGGAGCTCTGAATTCCTCTAATTTTCTTTTTCTGGTGAATGCACCAGTCTTCTATGATTCTTACCGCTCTTTGAATTCTTTCGCAGACTGTGGTTAGAAAGCGGCCGTTCACTTTCACTACACCGTCGTCCGCATATGCTTGTACGTCGAATCCCCCCTGCGTCAGGCGATTCAGTAGGACATCCATTATTAGGCACCACAAGTGAGGAGACAAGCAGCTACCCTGGGGGCAGCCTCCCGTCACATCTACCTTCATCTTGAACTCTCCTAAGCTAGCCTGTGCTTCCGCTCCTCTTTCCTGAATCTTTCCTTATAATCCGCGTTCTTGCCTTGTCAAAGTCTCCTTCCACATCGAAGAACACCAGTGCATACTTTTTGTGCTGAAGTGCCTTTTCTGTCTTTTGCACTGAAGGGCTGAGTCCATAGATTGCCATCCCTGTACGCGTGCTGGTCCCTATGGATTGGTCTGTTAGCCAGCGTTCCCTCCAGGAGGTACCTGTCTACCGTTTTTCCAGTGCCTTCATCATAAATGATGTGAAACTTATCGGTCTGAAGGATTTAGCCGTGGTGTAGTCCTTTTTCCCCGGTTTCTACTACGTTGGTCTTCCTCCATGAGATAGGAACGTATCCCAGGGTTACGCTGGCCCTCAACACCCTCCTAGGTAGGTAGGGGCTGAACTCTTTTATTGCCCAGGTTATTGTGCCCTCCGTGACTATGCGGTCTGCCCGCTCACATTTTGGTGCAACCTCGTCAGCTATGGCCGGCATTGACTCGCCACGTTGGTCTCCGTCCCCTGGTAGATGTACCTCTAGAAGGTGTCTAAGTGACACCTCCACAGAGGTGGTCCAGCTTCTGTCTTGCCTTTTTAGTGAACTTAGGGTTTGCCTTGTTTCGTTGCTTAAGATTTTTAAGAGTTTGAAGGTCTCCGGCAGTGAGTTGATTTCACCACAGTATGTTCTCCAGCGCTCCCTTTCGCTACGTCTTACCTCTTTTTTAAACGCTCTTGCCTCCCCATAATCTTTCCAAGTTGGCTCGTCTTTTTTTCCGTTGCCCTGTTGAGAGCTCGCTTGGTTTTCTTACAAACTCTTTCGACCTCGTTGTTCCACCAAGGTACCCTCCGTAGGGGCTCTGGCTTTAAGACACAGGCTTCTTCGAAGATAGTCAGAATCACCTGCTCCAGATTTGTCACCTATTTTTCTAGCTCCTTCTCCGTGGTTATGTCCTCTTCCGAGGTTCCTTTACTTTAGTTCTGCTTGGTAGCGTCCCCAGTCCGTAAATCGTGGGTTCCTTCGGAGTTTCTGGGTTGTTTCGTCGGTTTTCACCTTAAAGCTGATCATCCGATGATCAGAAGAGGCGATTTCCTGGCATTTGGCAATGTCGTAAAGTAAGCCTCTTGATACCAGCGTTATATCAATAACTTTCTTTCGGTCTTTATTTCAAACGTGGTCTCACACCCTGTGTTTACTAATTCCAGGTTGGTCGTGGTTAGGTTCTGGAGACCCAGGAATTCCAGGGTTCTTGAGACATCCATCTGTTCTTGAGACCGGATCCAAAAACCGATCCTCTCCGGCCATGGGACCTAATTGAGCTGTAGATCGTGCCCCCCACCATGATGATCTGGTCCAGGAGCCAGTCTCTCTTTGTCTCCGACTCCGCCGTAAGCAACATCCAGCCTGGTTTTACCAGGCCAGAGAAGTTGCTGACGGATCGCAGCCACTTCACCCTCCTCGATGGTTCCATTCACCCTATCAGAGCGAAACACCACCTTCAGAGCCTTGGAGCTCGGACCGTCGGACGGTTTTCCCGCGTCCGTACCTTCCCTTAGTAGGGGGGACCGATTCGCGGGTTCTCCATCCTTGGGTTCCTCGACCGATCCGCCCCTTGGAGCGCTTCTGGGTGGCCTGTCCTTGCGGACTACCGCTCTCTTTCGGCGCTCCTGGCAAATTGGCCATCGCGAAGCTTCTCACCAGCTTCATGACTGCTTTTGTGGCCTCTCTCTTCTCAGGACTCCGAAACGGCCGACCCTTATTGTCAGCACTTCTTCCCCGGCTGCTGGCTGGTTTGCCCGGACCTTTAGCCCAAGAGGGTTTCGGGAACTGGCTCACGCCCCCAACAGTCGGCGGCTTGGGCACCTCCTTGGGGGCGGGTTCGGTGCCGGATGGGAGGGTCCCTATGGCCGCGGAATCACGCTTCTCCTGTGCAGCCTTCTCCTTCCTGAGCTTCCTATTTATTTTATGCCTTCTTTTCTTCTCCGCCTTCTTCATAGCCGAGGTTATTTCGGTCTCGGCGTTGCTGGACTGCCTTCAGCTACTTCCCTTGGTTTCTGGGCAAGCTTGGCCGGAGATTCAGAGGTGCCTTTGGAGTTACCCGAAGGCTTCTCTTCAGCCGACCCCTTTCTCTCCTTAAGCTCGCTCACCCTTTCTCCCTCGGGGTTCACTTCAGAGTTTTCCTCGTCCGGCTTCACCTCAACCTCTATTTCGTCGGCCGAAGACCGGAGAAGCTTTTCCTCGTTTTTCCCACCCTCCAAAGCGGTTGGTGGGTCAGGGTAGGGGGATCCCTCGCTCCTCTTTACTGGTGCAAGTATACTTAACAAGCAGCGTTTTAGGGTCAGTAATCCTAACTTATTAGGTAAGGTTACTCTTTTTTACCTTTAAAGAATCTTTTAAAAGCAGTATTACTATCTATGCTGGACCGAAAATAGGTCAAATTTTATTCTTTGGCTAATTTGGCAACAACCATACCGTTTTTTACTTAGATATAGGGACCAATTTGAAGCTTTAATGTAGCAATTTTTCAGCAATAGTTTGCCTTTATAGTTAGATACTTTTTGGTTATCCACAGTAGTCAAAAATTACCTATTTTTCACCGACATTTTGGATGATCGAGTTAGTTAGCTTTTGATGTAAGAAATATGTACCATATTTTTTTTTTATTATATCGATTTTCAGTAATTCTGGAAATTTCAAAACAAAAGGAAAAGAATATTGAATCAATGTGTTCTTTTTTTGATTTTTCACTGTTAAAAAGTGTCTAAAACGCTTTTAAAATCTTTAAGTGCGAAAAAAAACGTATTTGTGATTTTTTAAATATTGATTTTTTTATTTCAAAAATGTCTAAAATCTACATGTTTTTTAAAGACAATATTGAAGTTTATCAGAAAAAAATTTTTACCATGTGGATTTTGACTGAATTTTGTGAATAAGTTCTTTTAAAACCATTTAGTTATTATGTGTTATAAATTTATATCAGGTACTCATTAATTATTCTTTACAAGTAGGATAGGCAATTTAGGTATAAATTTTCTGAATAGAGGGAAAAATTCGAACCGAATTTTTTTTTCATTAACAAGCTTAGGTTATTACTAGAAGTAGCAAATACAAGCGGAAGGTGTCTTTGGAAATACAATTTTATCTAGTATAAGATCCAGTGAAAAGCGGGGCCTTTTTTTGTATATGTCAGTAACAGTGGCATATCAAAGAATCAGACTATGCCACTGGAAAAATTTAATTTTCTGATAATAATTTAGGTCATTGTTCTAAGATCAACACTGCCAAGTTTGGTACGTAGGTTGAGAAATCTTGATGAAAATGCTAAAAAGGAATATGTCAGAAATTGTTCAAATTGGAATTATTTTTGCTTGGGTCTTTTCAATTTTTCTGGTAGAAGGAGTGGTTTTAGCTACACTATTGATTACCTATTGATAGAGAATTAAATTTGCAACATTTTTCCTATTTGTCACTTTTGACAGTCTGTCACCGTTTAGGAGTTATCCAAGAAAAACGCTTTTTTGGAGTATTTTAGAGCTTAGAAATGACCTTTCTAAGCCTGTTAATAAAAAAAATGGGTTTTAATTTTTTCCTCAATTTTTCCTGTGTACCTTAACCTAAAGAGTACTTTATTAAAACAATGTTGCCTTGCTTTTTTATTTTTATATTAACCTGTCTGGACAAGTAATTACTATGACTTATTATGGAGGGAAAATTTACGTCAGTTCTGTCCCCAGTTAAGTAAAATAGTGGGATTTGTTATTTAATTTGTATAGAAAAAGAGTTCAATCCTATGTTAGGGATATAATACCAAATTAATTTTTTTTTTTCACGCACGTTTTGTGGAAAAGTGGCACTATTACAAAAAATGTCATAAAATTTTTCAAATATTGTCATAAAATCATTAAAAAAAATAGTTTTTTCCCAGTGGCCACCCTGCTTTTTGGAGTCAAATAAATATCAGAATTGGCTGAACTTTGAATGGAAGGCACATTTTGTTAAAACGAATACACGGTTCAAAGCACCTTTTTGATTTTTTGCCGAATAAGCTAAAATTTCTTTGTAAGGCCACCGATTCAAATGTTTGAATATTTCGAATTGGTGGCCTTAGAAATAAATTTTGGCTTAATTATAAGTTTTTACAAAATGTGCTTTCCGTTTAAAGTTCAGCCAATTCTGATGTTTATTTGACTCCAAAAAGTATGGATATCACATGAACTATTTTAAACGTCACTTTAACATTTCCTGAGCTAAAGTCACTGACAGAAAAAAAAGAAACTCTACTTTTAATGACAATAAAAAAAGGATTAACTATTATTACTTACTATTGTCCAAAAACGTTAATATCTAAACATAATAACACCAAACAGGTAAACCGAAATTAATTTAATTATGTAAGCCAAAAACTAGTGTTAAGATTGTCTAACAGTGCTATTTTTCAGATATACCAGGTCACTCAAAGTCTAAAACGGAGGATAAAGGGAAAACAACCGATAAAGAGAAAGATTCTAGACGGGACAAGAGTAGCGGTTCTCCAAAGGAAAGAGAACACAAATCCGAGCACAGACTTAACAAGCACAAAACCAAGAAAAATAAACCGGCCAGTGCGAGCATTAGCCTAAGCCTTAGGTATCCTGTTGAAGATAGCTTCGAGGCTAGCAGTTCGACAGGACATAGTGCTACATATCCACAGGTATGTTAATCATGGTTAAGGCCACAAAAACGGCATAGATTTGACAACACTGCTTTGCTATTTTTTTTAAAGATCAACAATAGGTGGCATCACTAATGCCATTTCGAGTGAGTTCGTGCAATGTTCAAAACACGGTGCGAATACCATAAGTAAGAAAAAGTATAACTTATAACTAATGCTTCTATTAAAGGTTTTAATGATCGGCTTCCTGCTTCATGGATTGCAATGTCTCGAAATTAAAAATAATCAAAAGAAAAATCATTATTCAACATCATAACAATAACAAATTTCCTGGTGGCTATGTGGAACCTGAATTCCAATACTCCAATCGAACTCACTTCAGTTTCCTTGGGCCTACTAAATTACGTGACCTTGGCGTTTTAGAATTCCGGCAGAATCTCGCTTATAAAGAAAAGAACTATAACTTTTTGGTTATCAGATAATAGGATTTATAAAAATCTACAACCGTATCCAAAGGATTTTTCAAAATTTGGTGTATTTTTTCAAAAAATCCAAAAATTGTTACAGATTTCTGTATTATCGATGAGGCTAAAGAAAAAGCCAGGTAAGATTTTTGACTATTTATAGCCGTGTTTATTTTATTTCGGGAATGAGAGAGTCCAGCAAAAACTGTCTGGGTACGGTTGTGAGGAATTCAAAAATAAACATTCCTGTCAAAATTTCAACAAATTCCGTTTTGTTGTTTCCGATATTCTGTCCGGTAAAGATTGGCTCAAAAACATAAAAGCAGTGTTGTCAAATCTACGCCGTTTTTGTGGCCTTAACTGTTGTTAGAGGTTTGAATTTCCATTGTCTTTATTTTTTACTTTTTCACATTGCTTATGTATCTGCAATTCTCATCAGGTGAATACTAACAAAAAACTAAGACTACCTAATCTTGTATAGTAGCATGTGTTTAGTGAACCATAAAAACTAACATGTGTTCAGTGAACCACGATTGAAGATAAATAAGCATTGAAAACGTTCTATTGACTTCTTAAAAACTGTACAGAAAAATATTTGATGCATTGTCAAAATTAAAAACACATTTATAAAATCTACCACTTTTTTAACTTTATTTTAGTCAGTGGATGTTTAGAAAGAAGCTTTTGGTTAAACCCGAGGTTTCTCTCATTAGTTTGTTTTTACATATAAGAAAAAACTAAACTTGTTTTTATTTTCAGGCACCTAGATACCCTCTACGCAGTTATTCCAGAACCCAATTTTTTTCGCCAACTCTACAAATACATAATCCAGCTAGATCTTTTGCTGAGCCCCAGTCTAGATTTAGTTTCCATCAGCACTGGAAAAGGTATTAATGGAGTCCTTAAAACAACTTAATAAGATTCTAAATTAGAAAAATGGAAAACTTTATACCTCTGACCATATATTTAATACACTCTGACGTTAATCTCTCTTTTATCTAATTTTTATTAAAAATACCTTGGAAAACAGGATGCTCAGCAACGCTAAGGGCGGTATTTACTAAGATGGACCAAGGTTTAGGACTATGGGATGCATGTCGTTTTTGATTAAAAAAATAGAAATAAATTAAAAAAGGAGATTGGCAGTTGGTTTGTCTCTGTATAGTAGACCTTTTAACTAAAAATGCTTTGTGAATTGGGTAACTTGCTCAGATTTCTTATTTCTAAATTTGCGGCGGAGGTCCATATGAGAAAAATATTCACGCACACTTCACTCTAGGAAGAAACGAAAATTTAAATATTTAGTTCATATATTTTTATTGAAGAATTATTAAAAACTGTCAAAATAAACTTAACTGACGTTTGGCCCGCTGACGTTTGTACGAGAACTCCACCTTCTTAAATAAAAAAAAGCCTTTTGCATGTCAGTAAACAAGTCCAACACCAGTTATGCCAAATTTTAATTCCGACCCTCTCTTTGTAAAATTTTCAAAACCTCCCCCCCCCCTCCTCCTCCTTAAATTAGCTAAAAAGTATTTTGAAGTATTGGTTATTTTATTCTTTTCTTTATCATTTTTCAGATAAAAATAGTTATGGAACGACATGTTACTTTTTCGGCCCCTAGTGCGCAAAAATTTACCGCGAAAGGCTTTTACCGCGCAGGATCACCAAAACAAAAAAAAAATGAGGCAAAAAATATACATTTGAATGAGGTGAATCCCTAACAACCCAAAAATTCATTTTTTTTTTGCTTCCGTGGTTAAGCCGCGGACATTTTATTGTACGTTTTTATTATATGCGCTTTTCCTTAATTTGCGCTGTAGTCTTTAGGTACTCTAAATTATTTAGATGGAGATGGTCACGTTTGCGCTGTAATGGCATGCGCAGTTTTTGCTTGCTAAACAGCACAAGCGTTAACAGGGTTTAAAGTGGTGGTGGATGATTTTAGAAATAAACCTGGTACAACCAAAATATTTAGTATGTTTGAATGCCCCCTCCTATGTTAACACCTCGTGACGAACCGTGCGGCATAGTGCAAAAAAAAAAAGAACCAGAGGGTAGAGTTTTCGTCTTTTCCGCTATAGTAAAGGACAGATAAAAAAAATCGCTGCAAATGCGGGTTTGAGACTTTTTTTGCTTGTTATAATTAAACCGTGTAAAAATTTTCCTGTTTTCCTGCAGAAATATTTTTTTTGTTCTGTAATTTGTGTGGTATTTTTGTCTGCTAGTGGAAGAATTTAAAAAATGTCAAATAGAAAAACTAATTTTAGTATGATGCGAAAGCTCCACCTGATTGGATAAAGTGGCTTAAGCCATTAGAAAAAAATCGAAATCAGTTTTTGTGTGTCCTGTGTGATAAAAATAAGCCATTGGAACTGTCCAACATGGCACTTTGAAGGATCCAAACACTAAAATAAATTTGAAATTTTTCAAGAAACGCAATAAATAAGCAGCAAAACCATGAAGAGAGTGTCATAACAAGCAAAAATAATGAAAATTCTAATAATATTTTTGATACTCAGTAAAATGTATTTATCACAGATTTTATTCTAAAACAAGACGTTGTAGATGCCGAGATATCGTGGTGTTTAAATACTGTAGTGACTTTTGTTAAACCCAATTATTTTGTGTCAAGCAAGGTTTACGTTTTGGCATATGCGTCAGAAAAAAAACGTGCTTGTATTTTATGTTTGGTGAAGGTGTTGGCTACCTAGCAGCATCGTTTTGTATTTTTTAGCAAGGTTTGGCGATGCGTTAGAAAAAAGTAAATTTGCACAGTTTGGTGGAGTTCTGCATTTTCACAGAATTATTAAGGTATTACAACAATGTTAAAGGTTTGAATGCGTTGGAAAAAGTAAATTTGCTTGTGTTTTATAGTTTGGTGAAGACGGTGGTAACAGTTTTTTCAAATAATAACTTAACTGATAAGTAAAAAAATAATGTACAGAGACTATGACACTGAATTTGAAAAAGTTTAACATGGATAAAAATGTCAGGATATTTTTTAAAAAGTGGTTAGGGAAAACCTGGAAAAGTCAGGGAATTTCAAAATTGAAAATCACTTTGAACCCTGGTTAATGGTGTGTACCGCAAAAAAAATACCGCAAATTTTTTACAGCGCGATTTTTTGTTGCGCTTGCATTTACAGCGCAAACCATTTACCGCAAATTTTTCTTTTTTTAATTACTTAAAATTAAGTTTAAACTTATATTTAAAGGCTTTTTTCTTGATTTAAGAGAGCAGTGATCTTGAATTTACTTAAAGTGAGATCTCATACGTTTCTATACATTGGCTTAAAGAACGGGTTGAAGTAGCCAATTAAAGCAGTAAAACCCTGGAACTTGTTTTTTTTCTAAACAAAATACTTAAACAATTTACATTTAAAAAAATCAATCAACTAAATCCTGAGTGTTTTAAAATTTCAAGTAGATAAACCACCTCTTGGCGGTGGTCCACGATATACAATGATTTTACTGGAAATACGACTTTAGTGTCACTTTGACGATTTTGAGATTTCTTGTTTAACGAGATTGTATTAATATTTACGGATTATTTTACGGAAAAAAATGGCCTTACCTGTCTCATTCCAGTGGGTTTTGACGACCATCCAGGTAAAAATACAGCCTATGACAGCCTTCAAACCAAACTGTCCTTAGTAAATATCGCCCTAAAAGTTTATTTTTAAGTTCTGTTGAACCTTCTACATAATGCATGGGACGAGGGGGTAACCACTGTTGGCAATCATGTCACAAATCTTACCTGTTTGCAGTCCCTTGCAATCCCTGCGACTGCCTAAACCTCACCAAACCCTGGCTTGCATACCTTAAGAGACCCTGGGAGTCTTTGGAAATTCCTCGACAGTCCCCGGCAATCACTTTAAAAGAAAGAAAAATGAGAGCAAAAAATTAATTATTTAACATTTATCCCGTGAGTTATCATGGAATGGTCCTATACCATCTTCGTCGTGTTTTAGATCGCAGCCCGGCAAGCGAGAACTAGTAGCACTGGGGGCAGCTAGCAGCAGTCGGCCGACAGAGGGGCCCACCAGCAATAGCAGTACTTTAGCGCCGCCGCACCACCAGCCGGAGGACCTCGCCACCTCGGAACCGCCGAGGCTGACCAGGAGCGGGGCCGTCCTGAGGAGAAGCACCAGACATAGCAAAGGTAAGTCGGCTAATGAGTGACAAAATAGGAGATTGATGTTAACAAATTCCCTAAAGAATAAACCTGTTATATTATCCAATTGTTACCGATATTTTGTACTTATCTTGAGTTTGTTGATTGATTTTCATCCCCAAGTCGTCTAAATTTTACCTAAACCTATAAGGAAAATAATAATTAACTTCTTATTTACACAGTACTAAATTTGGCATTTTTTTTTCTTAAATTTAAACTTGCGTAAACACACTTGACAAATATTTTTGGGGTGTTCAATGTGTGTCTGTAAAATTTTAAATATTTATGTAATTTGGTGAAATATTAATAATTGTATGGACTTTCAAAAAACAAAAAAGAAGCATTAAAACAATATAATTTCAATGAAGTCAACACTGATTTGTATCACACAGTGTAAGACAAAGACAAAAGATTCGCAATCTGACTGAATGGCAGCGCTCTAAAAGATCTTCCAGTGCCGTATTGTTTTCTAACTACATAATGAATTTAATAATGAAGTATTGGAAAAAATCCCCCGGAAAAAAACTGGAAAAACCCATCAAGAAAAAATTATATATAATTAACCCAAAACCCAACCCAACCCAAAACATATTTTTTGATTTTCACGTATTTTTTAATATGAAACAATCAATTTTTTCCTGGGGTTTTTTTCCAGGGTTTTCATATGCAAGCTCTAAATATTTCTGGCTTCGTTGTAATACGGCTATGCTTTTGGTGATCAACTCAAGTATTATCAGATTTCAAGTTGCTTAAATTTTCCCGAGTTAAAAATTTTTTGAAAAAAAATCATTCTTCTCGCTCTATGTCACAGATATCAAATAAAAAAATAAGTAATTAATACTGTTCTATGCTTTTTGATATTTATCTTTCTAGGAAAAACATCTAGAAACAAGGTTATGACAAGATGTTCATAAAAAACTGTAGATGCCTAACATCACATTTATGGTTAAGGGTTAAATTATCCCTACCTAGAATACTACAATATACAAAGATTTACTGTCTTTTATGGGGATTTCTCAGTATTTATAAGTGGTAGATTATAGTGGAGCTGCATGGGTTTATACCTACAGTAAATATCATGTTAAATAGAAAATAGCAAGTATGCATAATGTATAATTATTGTCAAAACTGTCCAAAAAATTGAAAACATTCCTTTATAAAAATATGTTTCTTAAAAACAGTTATTTTTTTGTTTATATAGGCAGAAACTTTATAAATATTTAAATAATACCAGCAGGGCCAATTCAATTCAATATTATTTTAGGCAAAGTATTTTTACAGCACTTGCTTAGTTTTTTGCTGTAGCTGTAATTTGACATTTTAAATATGATATTTAAAGTATATGATCATATCTAATCCCAACTAAAGAAAATTAAAAACCCGACTTAATCTACGTCCATGACTTGACAGGTTTTTACACTTACCGATAAAGGCTTATTTCGGGGTTTTGGTCCCCTATTTTGTCACACACTATGCATTTCACCATTGTTTTTTAAACATCACAATTATTTCACTAGATACGCAATATTTTAATATTGCCACACTGGCCCAAGGCCACTCCGAAATGCGCGGAATGTCGCCGAAGCTCTTCTCTTCTTCCTCGTTTTGCTTTGAGACACGCTACATCGTTTCCCGCTTTACAGTTGAGAAATCTTTGGATTTGTCCGCTGATAATGACTAAATAATTAAAGTTATCCCAAAATTTGTATTTTGCCATAATTAATTCAATTATATGTTATGAAGGTAGCTAATTAGAAAATGTATCCTATGTAGGTATACGGTATAGATCCAATCATATTTACGTATATTTTATAGTAGATAATTCTCTACTATGTTGGGAATTTGGAACCTTTGGTTGCACTAAAACAAAGTTTTGATTGTTTTCCACAAACCAAAACTACACTTTTTTGCACTCGACGCGCGTTTCGCTAACAACGTTAGCATCATCAGGAGACGATAAACAATCATTGTTTATCGTCTCATCATCCCGACATTTTAAACCAGAAAACTATTGAAGAAACTGGGACGAAGCCTTCTAATATCCCTTATTATATCCGTAGGTACACTTCTCTTCACATAAAACTGGTACAGCAGAAGGTAGCTGCAAATACGATTTTTTATATTTTGACTTTTTGACGTTATTTTAGGTTATATTTTTGGCATATATAAACTTTTTGTAAGGATACGGCTTGTTTATTTTTTACTAATTCCAAAATTTTCAAATAAGTTTGGATTTTCAGCAATAACTTTCCTATATGCCCTTACGAGATGTTCTGAATTCCTGGGAATGATATTAAAACTTGCTAATTTCTTTGCCATAAGTCCCCAAACGTTCTTTATTGGATTCGCATCAGAGGTTTTTGCGGGCCAAGGCAAAATTTCGATATTATTATCATGGAAGCACCGCTACGCAATTCTGGCCGTATGAACTGGACAGCCCAATGAGCATTTTTGTCTATATAAAAGTTACAGCAAATAATATAAAACCTTCATAAAATAACCAAAAGTTATATTATTTAGTGTTGGTGATAATTTTATAACTCTAATATATCTCTTAAATGAGTAAAAAAGACTTGAAAAACAACTGTTCAACACCAGCTTATAAAAATTTATGGTACATAGTAATGGATAGAAAAACAACATATAGATTTTATAAAACTTCCTTATGAGCCCTCAAGTATAGAGATTATTATAAAAAGGTTTTACAACTGTTCTAACACCACTACATAACAAATTAAAGGTTTTTATGAATTTAGAAATATAAATTTTCCATCCTTCTTCCCTTTGCTTGTTATGTATTATTCTTTTTCTTTTTACAATAAAAAAATTTATTAAATGGTGTTTAGCAATCTTCTAAAATAAATAAAAATGAAAGTGAGATAAGCTGAAGCAGGAATATGAATATTTATTTATATACTATAGTCAAATAAAAGCTGTTTTTCAAGTCATCCTACTCTGAAAATCAGCTGCGGTCTCGTGTGTACTGTATAGTTTTCGAATACACTCACGTAAATTTCATGGGCTCCAAAAATACTTCAGAATACGGGAAAAAAAATATTCATTTAAATATCAGTTTTTTTTTTCATACGCGTTTTTTTCTTTCTGGGACAAATATTGAATTTTGTATGTTGTTCTTAACCCTTTCGATTGAAACCCCATAAATAACGTTTTTATTTAGGCCAAAAACCTATTTCTGTAATACAAAATGGCGAAAATTTCCGACAATTCTATAAAAAAAAAAACAATACAACTATACCACTGTTTACCTCGTCAACACTATTTTATGACCCTTTTAAAAAATGATGCTACTTGGAACATAGGGCTGCAGATGGCGCAGTGTTGAACACTGATGGTCCGTTTTTGCGAGCTTAACATAATTACCATTGTTCTCTTTTCCTAAATACATTCTTCGAGAGCATACTAGCATACCAGGAAAAATACCCGCCTCCACACACTTTAAGCCCGCATAACTGTCAGAGGTAACTATCTAAGATTTGCTAAGATTTGAGCTTTATCAAATTCGGAAAGGTGCGGCGGCACTTTTTTAATTTTGGATGACACTGACATGCAAAACATGATGTTGTCAGGAGTCTGTGACATTGTCACTTATAGGAAGACAATGCCGTACTATAAAATTTTTAAAAATTAAACAGGCTGCTAACTTCTGGTGTACCAGTTTTATGTGGAGAGAAGTGTACATATTTGGTGCCTACCACTTCAGTGTATAACTAAATTGACAGGGACTTTCTGTCAGTTTGATGTCAATAGGACCGATGATAGTATGCTAAAGGATACTAAATCGAAAAAAAGTTAACTAGCTTTTTAGTTGAAAAGGTGTTGCTTCGACATTTCCTGAGCTAAGGTCACTGACAGAAAAAAAAGAATCTCTTCTATTAAGCGAGTTTTAAAAACACATGGTTTCCATTGTTTACAATGGCAGCTACACTTTGTCTGTGGATCAGGCTAGAGGCCCTCTATACATTTGTCAGTTGTTTTTTTACCAGAGGTGGGCAACTCATATTGTAATCTTTTTGTAGTTTTTATCATATTTGCATGTAAAAACGATTTTATTAAATGGGCTGATGTTTTGTTTTCTCTTTTTATAATATCCACAGACAGTTTTTGAATAATGATGGTTAGTAAAATATGTCAAGCTTTGACCAAAAAAAAAACAGTAAGGTTCACTGGAGATTTAAAAATGTTAAGAGTAGGTAAAATAGAAAAAAATATTATTGATCTATCTTTTTATTCCTCTTTTTTGCAAAATAATAATTATTTAAACTTACCTTGTAGATTTTGTAGATTGTTGAATGAGTCGTTTCGGCAGTGCGGCCGCTCGGCACCTCTAACAGATATTTTGTACATGACTGAATCTTAGATTGCTTCCAGGAAACGTAGACTTCCCCCAAAGGAAGCTATTTTCTTGGGTGGTAGTTGGCCCACTTCTTCAGGTGATATACCCTCGAGGTATTTAAGCCTCTTGCAGAGTTGGGCTGGGCATACGCAGAGTAGGTGTTCTGCGGTTTCTTTATCGTCTAAGCTACAGAGGTCGCTTTCTGCTCTGCCTATTGTTTTTAGGTGGTATTTCACCGGGCAGTGACCGGTGAGCAGTCCAACGACCGTTCTTATGTCTGTTCTGTTCATGATTAGGAGCTGTTCAGCTCTTTTTGCTGAAGGGGTGGTAATAAACCTTTTTGCTTGTCTTTGTCCTGGAGTATGCCTCCAGTGAGATGACAGTTGGTCTTTTTCCTATTTATTCAGATCTCCAATAATGCCACTTTTCATTAAGCCACAATAGGGCTCCGGACCGTAGTATGGTGCTTCGGTCCTTTCTTTTGCGAGGCGGTCTGCAGTAACCACATCAGGGTTACCTGGTTTTGTGTCGCTAGTAGCTTTAGGGTCTGTTTACACTCCCAGGCTAATTTCGACATACATTTGAAAGCTTTTAGAGCTTTTAAGGCAGCTTGGCTGTCTGATAATGTGAAGATGTGTTTTCTGTTGAGGCTTTGTTAATGCACTCTTGTGCACACATGTTTATGGCAAGTAGTTCAGCTTGGAATATGGTAGAGTATTTGCCCAGTGACTTGGAGAGCTTAAAGTTTGGACCGGAGATGCCCAATCTAGCTCCTTCTGCTAGTTTGGAGCCGTCTGTGTACCACAATGATGCATTGTGTGCTTGTGGTAGTATTTTATTCTCCAATGATTGGCGGTCGTTAATAACCACTTCCAACGTGACCCTCATTTGGTCACTTGGTTTGCTGGCATTCTCCAGTTTTATTATTTCGAATATGCTTAAGTGACCCCTCAGATCGCCAGGTTTGAGTTTGTCTATTTGGGATAGCCTGTGCGCACTGATAATTGCCTCTTTTTTCACACAGAGGTGAAGTGAAGGCATGTTTAGCAGTGTTTCTAGGGCTGCGGTAGGGCATGTTGACATTACCCCTGTTATTCCTAGGCATATCAGCCTTTGTAATTTGGTGATTTTGATCTGAGCGGTCACTTGCTGAGTCTTGGGCCACCATACTGATGACCGTAGGTGACAATGGGCTTTATAATTGTTTGGTTTATCCAAAATACCATCTTTGGTTTTAGCCCCCATGTTTTGCCAACAAGTTTGCGGCAGTCCAGATAGCCGATACAGCGCGAGAGTAGGTTTTCTCTAGGTGGTTGTTCCATGCAAGTTTTCGGTCCAGGGTGACCCCTAGGTTTTTCACCTCGTTGGAAAATGTTAGTTGTGTTTCGTTTAGAGTGGGTGCTCTCATATTTAGCTTCCTTCTTCTTGTAAACGGAACTAGGATTGTTTTGCTAGGATTTAGGGATAGACCTTCACCTTCGCTCCAGTTTTTAATGATGTTTAGAGTTCTTTGCATTTGGCTGGAGATTACGCCTTTGTGCTTACCCTTTATTATTATGACCAGATCATCTTCGTAGCCTATGACTTGAAATCCAGCTCTACTTAATCTGGTTAGGATTTTGTCTACTACTAGTGTCCACAGCAGAGGGTAAACTTACCTTACTGACAAATTCGACTATTTTTATTAATTTTCCAGTTTAGCAAATGCATGATCGCTTTCCATTTGTCTTGCGTTTCTTTTTCCATTGAACAATGAAACAATACAAGGTCGTAGGCGCGAGTATTTTTACAGTTTCTTATACTTATACAATATTAGATTTTAAATAAATAATCAAATTTAAAATTTGATGTACCTACTTTTATTAATCAAAAATGTGACATTGACAAAATTATTTATTTCCAATGGTTGCCAACCCACAAAAAAATTATCAACATGTCCCTAACAACTGCCCAATCGATTTGCTTACTTCTGGTAAAACAATAACCGTCAAAAATTGTATACAGGGCCTCTAGATCAGACAGTATTGCCGTCTGTCAGTGACGCCATCCTAAAATACCTAATTACAAGCTTGGTTCTTTAGAAATTTTTTTAAATATTTTGGTCGAGGGGGTAACCACTGTTGGCAATCATGTCACAAATCTTACCCGTTCGAAGTCCCGTACAGTCCCTGCGACTGCCTAAACCTTACCAAACCCCGCCAAACCCTTGCTTGCAGACCCTAAAAGACCCTGGGAGTCCCCGGCAATCACTATGAACATTCAACACAAGATAATTAAACTGCAACTGCTACTATTCGGAATATATTTTTAGTTAGTGTTTTTGATGATAGGTAGAAAACCAGAAACTTTTTCTATGATTGAATATTTTTTTTAATATAATAATAAAGTATATATTATCATGTAACTATGGCAAATATTAAGTTTTGTTTGTTTTAAAATATTCGGTTGTAGAAATTATGTATTGTTAAAATTAAAATATTTTGAATTAATTGAGGAATTTTCATGATTTTATTAATCATTTACTTACAGCGAAAAAGACAAATAAATAAACCAATTATTAATTCCGTTTGGTATGAAAATTAATGAAATCACCCATTTTTATCTCTAAATTATTATCACTGGCAGCGAAAAAAAACCAGTCTTACGTAAATTCCAATATTCCAAATTGTGCCTATTTTTAAAAATATTTTTCGTTCCCGGCAGTGTTTTATTGATTTAAGTCAATCAAATCAACAAATTGAAACATGCGATATAATTAAATTTACACAATTGCATTGATGCTGTTCTAACAGCTAAAATACCAATAAAACATACGCGATAAGCAAATATATATAAACATTATTGCTGTTTTCGACGTTTAATGATCGTTTGGAGATAAAAGAAAATTTAATACCTTGCAGATAAAATGTACATGTCGAATTGATTTTTTACAAGCTAGTTTGACTCTTTGACGTGATACTGTCAGGCACATACCTAGTCACCCATGGAATCCGTGCCATGTCATAAAAGCTTGTGTTCTTTGCTTTTAACATGTGCGAGTATTGCTTAAGTTAAATGACCCGCTCTGACGTCAAAATGGTTCTAATTCCTTTCAGTTTGCATTGATTATTTTTATTCGTTGTGTCATTGTATTAAATATGAACCTTCAAGGAACTAGCAAATTGTGGATTAAGGCTTCCCTTCAAGGTAGGAAAAAAAAAACAAGCATGCAGATGCTTTGAAATATGTAGTTACAAATTTAATTAATATTTTTTAAGATAAACAAAAACACTACCTTGAAACAACAGCTGATTATTGAAAACAGAGCATGTTCTTGTTTTTTTACCCCGTTCGATAATCTGTTGCTTTTTTCGATTTTTATGCAGTTTATTTTCTTCTAAAAATATGCCATTAAGACGGAAGGTCAGCGCTTGTAAAACGAGTTCAGTGATGGAGTCTAAAAAGAGTGTGCTAGAGACATGAAATTTTGCACACTTATTTTGAATAAAGAATGGAGGAATCTTATTCGTATCTGTCAAGTGTCAAACTTGACATTTTAATTTCGAAAATACTGGACTTATACAAAACTCAAGCAAAGGACCCCCCCAGAAGTACCCGGAAAGTGACGTCAAAATCGTGGATTTCGCACTTTAGCAATTTTTGAATTATTGTACTGACCTTATTTGCAAACCGACCAAAATCTAATTTTCTTTTTTGAATTTGCCATGACTGCGTTTTTAAAAATTAAATTTTAACCGTCAAAATTGTACTGCCATCTTGGATCCGCCATATTAAACTTTTCTTTCTTATCTGATTTAAACGAAACTTTCTCTTCTAAAATATAAAACGTTTCTAAGGCACCTAACTGTGACATAAAACTGACAGATGTCAGTCTCCATCTTGCGTCGGCCATATTGAACTTCGTTATTTTTTGTTCGATTTAAACAAAACTTTTGTTGCCCATAAAGCGTTTTTGACATATGTCAGCCATCTTACAAGGGCCATATTGAACTTTGTTATATTTTGCCCGATTTAAACATAACTTTTTATAGATTTTAGGTTTTTTTTTTAAATAGGGCGCTAAATTGACATATGCCAGTAGCCATCTTGCGTCGGCCATATTGAACTTCGTTGGTTTTTGTCCGATTTGAACAAAACTTTTTTGCACCTAAAGCGACTACTGACTATATATATATACTATTGACATATGTCAATTTTGCGTCCTATTTAAGTAATGTTAGAAAACCTTAAAATGTAAAAAAAGTTATGTTTAAATCGGGAAAAACATAACGAAGTTCAATATGGTTCTTGTAAGATGGCTAGTGCTAATGTTAATTTTGGATAAAAATTAGATATTGTTGAAAACGCTTTATGTGCAAGAAAAGTTGTTTAAATCGGACAAAAAATAACGAAGATCAATATGGCCGACGCAAGATGGAGACTGACATCTGTCAGTTTTTTGTCGCAGTTAGGTGTCTTGGATACGGTTTATAATTTAGAGCAAGTTTCGTTTAAATCGGATAAGAAATAAAAAAGTTTAATATGGCGGATCCAAGATGGCAGTGCAATTTTGACGTTTAAAATTTTATTTTTAAAAAGGCAGTTATGGCAAATTCAAAAAAGAAAATTAGATTTTGGTCGGTTTGCAAATAAGGTCAGTACAATAATTCAAAAATTGATAAAAAGTGCGAAATCGGCGACTTTGACGTCACTGTCTGGGTAATTCTTGGAGGGGTAGAGAGTTGTCGCAATGAAACAAAAATCTTCTTAGGAAAAGTACATACTTCAACATACAAAAAAATCAGGCAATTCTACCGAATGCAAATTTCCGCTTAAAAAAGGCGATATCCTTTCGCCATTCTCCTGCAAATTTTAGTGCCATTTAGGGCTTTATCACTGAACTCGTTTTTTAGCCAAATCTGCTAATTGACATTTTTGACTTATCATTTTCAATGTCTTGTCAAACTTTGCACCTGAGTCGTTCTACCAGAATTGTACATTTTTTATATTTATCCTATAACTTTACACCTATGTGCTATTTAAGATCCCAATAATTTTTTACTAATGCATCTATAACCAAGAAACAAAATTTAAGTTACTATTACGGTTTTAAATTGTTTAATAATAAAAAAAATTAAATATAGTCAAAAGTCCATTCCCCTGGCTGTAATCAAGTCAATTTTTATTTTGATGGAAGAAATTTAGCCAACTAATAAAAATTTTGAACCAATATGTCATAATATTCAAATTTTTGTCACAAGTTACACAAATGAAAGGAAAAAGTAAAAAACTAAGAAAAACTCCATTTTTATGATGTTATGTAATGTCATGCTTAAAGGTGTCAATTCCCCTGGACAACTTTTAAACTTCTTTCTTGATTACAGGTGGGACCTTATATAATTACACCCTAGTATGCATTTTTCTTTATATCATATATTTTTTGGTTAGAAAACTTTATCGGTAGGATTTACTAAAAAGGTTTAGTCTATTTTAGAACGGTCCTAAGTTTAAGTGAAATTTTTGGTTTTAAGCATTTTAAACCAACCCTCCTTGAGTTTTGGACATAGTTTGATTTATAAGAACAATTTTAATACATTTGTTTATTGATTAATCATCTTAACACAGTCTTCTTTGGTTGGATTTAAGAAGATAGTTTCAATTTAGAAGAAAAGAAAATTAAAAAATTTAAACCCACGCGGGGTTTAAATACTAAACACTCTGTAGAATAAATGAACAATGGGGCTATATGTCACTCCAAAACTTACCCTTGTTAATTCATTTTTCCAATTAATACTTGATGTCACACAACGATTTAGATGAGTAAAAATAAAATAAGGAGTAGATTAATTTTGTATTTATTTAAAAGGTGTTTTTATTTATATAAATGCAAGTTTTTTTTACATTTCTGTCACTGTCGAAATGTCAGTTTAAGAGGGTATTCCTTTGAGACAGTTGGTGCAACACTGGGATATTTCTGTCTCTTGTTTTTACCTAAAACCGTAAAGGACAGAAATATCCGAGTGCTGCACTGAAAGTCTCAATGGAATACGCTATATAAATATTAGCGCTGCGTTCAATCACAAACAGCGAGTTCGGATCTTTTACCTCTGCTTGCACCTCGACTTGCACCAGCCTCTACTAATGAAAGCTACAGCTTTAAAATGAGTGGGCTTTGAGTAATGAAAGTTTTTTTGACTGAGCTTTTAGAAACCCTCAATGTTGTACTTTCAGTTTTTAAATAAATTAATATAGTTGTTTTGGGATTTTTTGTTTGGTATATTTTTTGTGCATAATCAGTGATCTTCACTTATATTTGTTTTGCCTCGTAGTGCCCTCATAAATATATTTTTTGTGCTGAAAACGGGTTCAAAATATTGCGTTTTTCTGGACAAAATAGGAGGTGTGTTATTGGGTAATGAACAACTTGGGATATTAAATAAGGTAAATTAATGCTTGCAAAAACGGTTACTTAGGGAAATTATTAACGAACTTATTACCAAATGCCACAAAACAATCCTTTCTATTATGTGTCAGTTTTTTGGCGTATTCACCATTTACCATTTTGGAGCCTGTCAAAAAAAATTAGTTTTAGGGCATTTTCTTCTAAAATATGGTGTATTTTGAGAAAAAAAAGCAGTTTTTCAGTGGTATTTTGCAATAACACTACAAAATAATCAATAACTTTGTGTCTTTTCTGTATTGGTAAGTGTTTTTTGAAAATTGGTTTTAAAATTTAGTACCCTCCACAGGTGTAAATATTTAGACCTGTGAGAGGTACTATTTTAGATCTTAGTAAATCCCACTGTATATGTTTTGAGAATTTTTGTTCAAAACATAATCTCAAATGTTGCACTATCACACGGTCCCTTGAATAAACACGGTCTAGTAATTTTTTTGCTCCGCCCATGACGACACAAAGATATCAGCTCTTTCTTTATTGATTTTTGTTGTTGACATTTGGGGTTATGTTATTTTTAAGTTTTTGTAATAAAGAGTGTATTTTTTTATAATTTACATTATTTTTGTCGTAGGTAGCTGCATTTATGCATTTTTTTTTAGTGAAAAGGCTTGCCCTATAGTGTTCACAACAAGTCTCTCCAATAATAAAATAATCTCCCTCCCAAAAATCGCTGGCAAAAGACAAATACAAAAAAATAGCTTCTCCAACTCCAACTAACCCCAACTCATTCGATGGGTTTCTTGACGGAATCTAATACCAACTATTGATCTTAATATCTATTTACTGCAAGATGAACTCATGCAGGCCAAAAATAAATTTTGTTTATTTGTTCACTAAAAGTTATAATACAAGATAAAAGCAAAAAATAGCCTTGGCATCAATCATTTAAACAAAAAAAAAGAAAAAATCCGAAAATTTAATTTAATTTGTCCAGCCTTCTTGCAGTTTTTAAATGGTCGATAAAAATCAGCTGATATCTTTGTGTCGTCATCAGGTCGAAGAGTGGGGCAAAATTACTAGACCGTATCTGTTCTAGGGACCGTGGCACTGTCCATTCTGCAAGTTTAGAATAATAGGATCTTTTTTATGGGTTAATGCCCCTTCCCTGTCATCTCTCCCCTGGCAAAAACAAACAAATGTGTCTCCCCTGGCATTATTGATATTTTTGAAAAAGCCTAATGTATTTTTTTAGCTTGTTCTCACTCTCCTCTCATCTTTGCTAATGCACTGGCACTGAAAATTAAGAAATGTCAATAAAAAAATATGTCAAGAAATTGGCTGCTGATAATTGGACTTGAATAGGGGTGTGTAAAATAAACATACTATACAAAAAACTCATTAAATACACAAAAATTTATTTAGTAAAAAAAAATCCATTTATATACAGTTCTGGTAGAACGACCCACCTATGAATGACATGTGGGTAACATTAATTTAGTGCAGTATTCGTTGACATTGCCAGATTGTGCTCATCTATCAACCACTGACCTTCCCCCTTAAACGCAAATCATCAAAAGCAATAAAACTGACAGCCCGACAAACCTAAACCAACAATTTTAACCCGAAGCGAAATATTTATCTTCGCAAGAAAAATAAAAGGATGAACAGTACAAATAAATATAAGTTTTTATTAACAGTCTTCAGTGTTCATCTAGTAGATAACATTTAAACACTAATGTTGAAAATTTATATGGACTAAGTGCTGCCACCACCTCCTAAAGTATAGGTTGGCTTAGGTCAATACTTTTCCGGTATCATCTACGAAAATTGAATACCCGTAATAATACACAACAATAATATTTTGAAGAAAAAACATTATCTTATCATTCTGCTTGAACCGTGACGAAAATAAAACTGAAATGATAAGATGTGATGTAGTTCAGTGTAATCGGATTCTTTTTTGGTGTAACTGTTCAATGATAATTTAAGACAGGCTCGCCGTGTGTGTTCTGCCGAAATGTTTGATTTTTCAAAAAAAAGTGTTTCTGAGATTGTTATTTTGTTATACTTGAAATGCAGTTAATCGGAGACCAAAAAAGATTTTAGGGAGCAATGGTCTGTTAAGTTAATAGTGAGGGCTAGTGTTTGTTTTTGTACAGCGTGTAAATATTTTATATATTTCAACCCTGGTTAAGGTTTTTTTTTTCAATTAAAGATAGGTATAGTAACTTTTTGATCTGTGTGTGGATCACTTTTAATCTTACTTATTTTAACCCTAAAAAATAGTGTTCTATGAAATGCTGTAAATGTCACTTAAATGTAACTGTTTAGGGGGCTAATTAGCATGATTGTAGATAAAATACTGTACATTCGATAAGGTTTTTACCGCCCTTCAATGGTTACAATACTGGTCTTTATAATAGGTATTTACATTACTAGTACGGTGTGAGCTTCATTACAGTAACAAGTGGGAAATATTGTCACGATGAGGTCGTAGACCAATTCGTGGTAACCACACGAGGGTTGTAATAAGAAAGTGGCGGCCCCAGGGTCGTCCCCCCTTTTCCTCAGAAAAAAGTAGACAACAAAGATCCTGGAGGTAACCCTATGTCTTGAAGTCTTTGAAGAAAAAACGAGAAATTGCAGAAAGTTCCTTTAAAGGCTTTCTAGAATACCTCCACAGTATTTTGGGACAGTTTGACCTTCAATTCGTCACACCAAGAAAAAACAAACGCATGACCTACTTACCCCGAAAACCATTGGAAATACGGAACATTATCACAGAGTTTCTATGTATTTAGACAAAATCATTTCGGACATAAAAAATATTTTTGACCTGAACATACTCGTACCAAGTTTTATACAACGTGAAGCCAAAATCAAGGCAAAATTGTAATATAATTCGTTTCTAAATACCATAAACTGTTTGATTAATCCAAAACACAAATTCTTGAACTTTTATTGGGAGAAGTCAGAATTTGGAAACAATATTGGTCAGAAGCAGGCAAAAGCTTAAATCAAAACGTACCTGATAACGTTTTCGAAGCAATAAACAAGTATGGCGATATATAAATATAAAAGTACTTAATATCAACTGAATATCAACATATTGAAATTGACATTTAGCGAGTCAATGACCGGTTTGCCCAAAACAGCACTAACAAGTAATTATATACAATTACTTCAGTGTTTCTAGTTTATTCTTAAATTTAAGGTTAAATTTTTGTAAAATTATTCTGTGTATGTAACCTTTTGGAATAAACAATTATTGATTGATATTGAAAAGGTAATGTTTCACCTTAAAAAGCTTTTTAGACCTTAAAAACAAAGTATTTAGCTATAAGGTTTTGTTTGTAGTTTGTTTGTTATCTATGTTTTTTTATAACTGAAAAAATTATACGTAGTTGCTCAGCGCGGATTTCAGGGAGACAGAGGGGTAGTTAACCCCCCTATCCTGGCTTTAAATTTTTGATGAAAACATTTAAAAATTAAAAATTTTCACCTGCTGCGCTTTGAAACCATTGATATATTTAAAATTTTAGTTTAATTTTAAATTAGTGCAATTTTCTTAACCAGTACCTTCCCCCCCTAGATTCGAGACCAAATCCGCGCTTGTAATTACTAAGTTTTGTTTGTATATAAGCTATGCTTTTATTCTAAATTTTTTCGTATCCAAACCGCCTCCCCCCTTTTCAAATGGCTGGGACCGCCACTGAATAAGCCTTACCTTACATGTGACATTTTATCTACGACCCAGATTCAAAAGCACTTCTTTTAATGTTCAAAACACAGCTTTGCTTTACTTTTAACATTTTATTTATAATAAATAAGCATTTTTTTGAACAAGTAACAACAAACCAAAACTACACTTTTTTTGCACTCGACGCGCGTTTCGCTAACAACGTTAGCATCATCAGGAGACGATAAACAATAAACTAAATTAACCTACGCTCTATCTTATATACAATCTTTTAGTGGGCGGAGATAAGACTAATAATTTATGATTGATCACGATTTATAATCCTCTCCCCTCAACTAAAGATTTAATGATTTCCATACTTTCATATGCATTCAAAAGTCTTTTGTTTGGTACACTTTTTAGAAGTTTTAGGTTATCTAATGAGAATCTATGATTGTTTTCAAAAGCATTCTCGGCCACACTTGACTTTTCTGTTCTTCGGTATTTTAAGTGTGCTAATTGTTCTTTAAAACGTGTTTGAATAGAGCGTCTCGTTTGGCCAACATATTTTTTGTCACAATCCATGAAACTAATCTCGTAAATTCCACTTTTTTCTAGAACTGTAGTTTTATCCTTGAGATTTCCTAGAAAACTTTTTATTGTGTTAACGGATTGATATACTAATTTAAGACCGGTGTTAGACTTTAGAATACCTATCTTTAACAAAACTCTGCATGAATCAAAATTACTTTCAATTCAAAAATAACTACTAACAACAATTAGAAGGAACCACAATGGGTTTATCACCTTTTATCGCAAACCTCTTTATGAGCAAATTTGAATCAGATATTAGTAAAGAATTTGAGTATTTCCCCAGAGTATGGTTCAGGTATGTAGACGATGTGTTTGCAGTATTCAACACTAAAGTAACTAGTGTTGAAAATTTTATGGAAAAAATAAATAAACAAATTTCCCACAATTAAATTTACTTATGAAACAGAGAACAACGGTACACTGCCATTTCTAGACACTTTAGTTATAAGAAATAAAAATAAATTGGACTTTGACCTATACAGAAAAGGAACGGCCACCAACAGGTATATTCCAAATGACTTCATTGCTTACAACATAAGCTTGCAAGTTTGCACTTTTTAACATATAGATTAGTAAATTTCCCCTTAAACAAAGAAAGATTTGAAGCAGAAAAGAATAGGATTAGGAATATAGCTGGCGAAAACGGTTACGACGAAGGCTTAATAAATAAGCTGATAAATAGAAATTCTCTTCAAAAGACCTTTAAAATTCCACTTTTTTCAGACAAAAAGATACCTGCGACTCAAAATTTGTATCAATTCCTTATAATCCTAAGTATTTAATAACACCGGTCTTAAATTAGTATATCAATCCGGTAACACAATAAAAAGTTTACTAGGAAATCTCAAGGATAAAACTACAGGTCTAGAAAAAAGTGGAATTTACAAGATTAGTTGCATGGATTGTGACAAAAAATATGTTGGCCAAACGAGACGCTCTATTCAAACACGTTTTAAAGAACACTTAGCACACTTAAAATACGGAAGAACAGAAAAGTCAAGTGTGGCCGAGAATGCTTTTGAAAACAATCATAGATTCTCATTAGAATAATCTAAAACTTCTAAAAAGTGTACCAAACAAAAGACTTGAATGCATATGAAAGTATGGAAATCATTAAATCCAGAAATAGTTTAAATAAAGATAGAGAACCCATCCAGTTTAGTACACTTTATTCTTTAGTTGAGGGGAGATAGGATTATAAATCGTGATCAATCATAAATTATTAGTCTTATCTCCGCCCACTAAAAGATTTTATATAAGATAGAGCGTAGGTTAATTTAGTTTATTGTTTATCGTCTCCTGATGATGCTAACGTTGTTAGCGAAACGCGCGTCGAGTGCAAAAAAAGTGTAGTTTTGGTTTGTGGAAAACAATCATAACTTTGTTTTGTTTTTTTAAGTAAATTGTAAAAAATTGCTATGGTAAGTTCGTAATGAGATTTCATGAACTTTACATTATGAGCTTATTACGGCGCTAGTGCGGTAATGGGACTCATTACATACGCAAACAGGTCAAAATTAGGGACATAATAGCCATTTATCGTGCAGGTCGTAAATAAAGATGTTTTAGCTTATTGTTACTAAGTTAGAAAAAAGCATACTTTTAAAAATAGTCTGGCAACCAACATTTTAATGTGCATTTTTATGAATCACATGTCAGGGGTTGTCGCCAAATCATGTTACTAAATATGTTTCGAGGTTAAAGTTTTCAATCGTTTTATGGATTATTACTAACCTGTCTAAAGCTAGCAACACACAATTCATGCATCGTCGTAAAAGTTGCATACGTCTGCTTGGAGTTTTATAACCAACCTCTAATCAAGTAATTTTTTTCCTAGAAAAGTTACTCAACAGATTTGTTGCATTTGTTTCAGGGCAAGGCGCATCAACAACGGGTTCCTGTGCCAGCTCGGGCGGTGGTAGCGGAGGCGGCAGCGGTCCGGCCGCTTCGGGCCCAGGCAGTGGCAGGTCTCGGGCCGCTGCCAGCCAACACCAGCAGCAGCCGGCGACCGTAGGCGGCAGGCACCAGCAGTACCATCAGACCAAAGGCGGCGGCGGACAAGCGGCCGTCGTAGCGCCCCCGCCACCCGCCCTCTTGCCCGCGCCGGCCACCAGGGCGATGCCTAGCGATCATCCCAATGCCGCCGATGTCCCCAACAATGGGTTGTCTGGTAAGTAAATCAGGAGCCATATTTACGATCCGAATAGTACTGAATCAAATCGGAAGACTTTATTCTTTGCCCTAAAAAAGACGAAGACTTTCGAAATGCGACTTGACACCGATTGTAGAACCCCACCTTAGATGTACGTAGCGTTTCTTCGCCTGGCACGATTAGTTAAAGCGTTTTAAAATTTTGTTTATTATTAAATCTCTAGATAGACCCTAACACCAAAAATTCATTTTTAGTTTTTTAGTCGGTTTGTTTGTTCCAGCGTCACGCAAAAACTACTAAACTGATTTTTATGGAAGTTTCACTGCTGCGTTCCTTGGATTCTGGGGCTGTATATATATAGACTTGCTACATTAAAATCGGTAAAAACATTTTAAAAAATCCGTTTGAAGTTTGGGTTTTGTCAGTTTTTTTGTTGGTATCTTTTTTTTTCTAGCGTCACGCAAAAATTTAATCCAATTAAAATTGGTTCACAGAAACAGTTATGGCCATTTAAAGAAAAAAGGTAAACCAAAACAATAAAAAGCAATCCGTGTGAAGCTCTCTATCTCCCAGGGTGGCAGATAGGGGATAATTTCTCGGATACAAATAGAACATACCCTTTTTTCTAGACAAATAGTCTGAACTACAAAAATGCAAAAAAATAAATAATCTTGCTTAATTACTAAAAAATAACGCTTTAACTCAACATTTAAAATTTTTAACTGAGTGCGACATGAGCCTACAAAGCTAGTTTAATAAAAGCCGCACTAAGAGCAAAACTCACGGCAAAACTGATATTTTCAGTGGCCCAGTGAAATACTAGAACTGATACCATGCACCCCAATAGAACATAAACACTGCGGATATTTTCCCTGTGTATGACGCTTTGTTTGTTTTATTCGATGTCATGGGTTAAAAAAAATTTTTTAAATGTTGTAAAAATTAAATAGCGAATTTACCTGCTTAACTGGGGTATTCTGCATGTACTTTGACCAAAAATAAAACAGGGACAGATTAAATGAGTCGTCACTCATGGCTTATTCCATTGTAAAATCCAGTTCCGCACTCGCCTGTTTCCACTGGCCCGGTGCTGTAAAAAAATGGCACTGGTGCTGTTTGATTGGAATACGACTGCAACAACGGAACTGGCAAACTGTTAACCTCACATTTTCGCATTTAAGTTTTGGTTTTGTTTTCCGTCGAAACCATATTTCGATGTTTTTATATTTGGGGTTTCTGTGTGATGATGTATGGCACAAAATTGTGCTACGTCGTCGTCTTCATCGCTGCTACTACGCAGCAGCAAAGAAAATGTACAAAAATCTCTCACACTTGCCATTTTCGCTGTTCGCAATTGGAATTTTTAATGGCGGGAAACATTTCACGGCCGTGTATGTTTTATTTCATACTGTAAGTGGGAAATCCATTATTTTATTCTTATTTTTTTTTCCTTACTTTACCGGACTGGTGATGTAATGTATTATTTCTCGGACTGAAATATCGATTTCAGTGCGGGAAAATTATTTTCCCGAACTAGTGATGTAATGTATCATTTCTCGGACTGAAATCGATAACGTAATGGAGTATATTACAATACAGAATGAAATTTAAAAAAAAATGAACCTTATATTTTTTATTAAAAAAAATTGTTTATTTTTCGCTAACGAAATCAAATCAAAAAGTACCGGATTTAGACAATAAATAAATATTGCCAAATGGCGTCATTTACAATAATACTAGATTGTCTATAGTAAAATTAAAAAAACACTGTAAGAAACACAATCTTCAAGAGATTGTCTTTGTACGAGATTAACATATACACATACACACAAAATAAGTAAATTTAACAATGACAAGTATAATACTAATACATAAATAATTAGATCATAAAAATTTTACGTTTTAAGAAATTCGTCCAGCTAATACAGATTATCTTTAAGAAATTTTTATTTTAAAATAATCTTAAGGAATTGTATAGCTTGCACTCAGTGTACAAAAAACTTTTTTGTTAAAAAGTTGTTCTATGATGTTCAGGCAGGAGAATATTTTTATGACAAGTGTTATAATTATAGTGGTTTCTTTCCTTGGAAAAATAATTTAGTTTTTTTTTAACGTATACACACACTTTCAAAATATAGATGCCGACAATAGTAAGAATTCCAATTTTTTTAAATGAGCTTCTGCAGCTTTCACGATATTTTAATTTAGCAATGAGTAGTATAAGCTAAGTAAAATGTCACTACAATGCTTAGACATAAAATTAAGTCAATAACAGCGTTGTCTCAATTTTACACATAAATTATCCACATGTAGATTATATTTTAGATTATAATCCAAAGTAACTCCCAACAGTTTGGTATGCTTCACAGGAAAAATCTCCTTATCAGAGTGACCAAAAATCGTAACCCCTGTTTTTTTGTAGATTTAACGACAAAAAGTTCTGGATGGACCAATTAATAGCTCTATCATAAACCTCCTCTATTTTACCAACCATGCTCAAAATGTCATCAGCAATTATAATACCGTTTCTATCAGCAGCAAAAGATACGGCATGAATACCCTCAATTTCATATAAATAATCTATTAGGTCTCTGGCAAAAATATTGTGGAAGCCCCTTTTGATTTCCCGCTCGTTACTTTGAACTTTATTATTAAATTCAGTTTTTTGAAATCTTTCATGGAGGTAATTTTCCAATCTTGCGGCAAGCACATCTCTTCATCTTTGCCAAAAACAACCCATGATCTACCATGTCAAATGCCTTAGAGAAGTCTATGAAGAGACCAGCAACACATCTGTTTTTATCCAATGATTTTATAATTAGATAAACTGTACAGAGGGTTGGATACAGAGCTTTTAGCTGATATGGATGAAGGGCAATGCGGAATTTGCTACGTCGTTGGCCCTCTGCGAGAAATGGAGCAGTATTTTATGACTGAGCGTGTTAGCGATAATGTTGAACTTTCATTAAAATGACAAATCGTCGCACAAAATATAACCCAACTTGTTAATAAAAAAAGTGAGCTTATGTATTGTTAATAAAAAAGTGAGCTTATGTATTGTAAGATGGCCGCTGTTCTTCGTCTCCAAGTTCGGGCCGTGACCGTCCCGAATGTGTGTAGTGTAGTTTTTAAGGATTTTTTTTTCTTTAGTTCACCTTTGGTTAATAATTTGTGGTAATAATATAACCACACTGAAATAAAGCTCTCTCTCTCTCTCTTCTCATTTGATTACCGTCACTTTTTTTAGTCCCGTAGGCACTATTAACTAAATCGGACGGGTCATCAACTACTTTCGTAGTCTACCGACTTAGGGAGTCCCATCCGGCCTGTATACCGGCGTGAATAGAAAAAGTCTGTTAACTCCTACCGCCTCAGTGCCCTTTAGCCTATTGTGGCTGCCATTTTTTTAGCCAAATTGACAAGTAAAACATGGATTTTCACTCAGTTTGGTGTCAATATGGCACCGATCATAGGCCAAAGGATACTAAAACGAAAATTAGTTAACTGGCAATGAGAGAACGGTGTTGGTCGGGGCTAGGGATCTTTAACGTGCTCCACTATCAATATATGGATCACACGGGACCGTCCTCTTAACGTCCTCTCCTCCTCGGCCTACTCCGCTTCATACTGCGTTTTGCCTTAATCTTACAAAATTCTGTAATTTTTATAAGAAAAACTCCAAGTAGACTACCTGATGCACGACCCGGGGCTTGAACCCGGCATCTCCTGCTTGAAAGTCGCGGCGTTAACCCCGACACCAAGCAGGCAGGTTGAAATAAAACTGGTTACCGATTTTTAAACGTCACGTTGAAATGACAATCTTTTGAACTATGACAAACTGACAAATTTGCATCCTTTTGAATTCAAAATAAAAATGGAGTTAAATAATTCACATCACTTGGTGTCCCTCATGGCGTACATGGATCAACTGGCCGTAATTTATGGTAAAAAACTTCGTTATTGGGTTGGGTCATGTCAAATCAACCAGGGTATTTTACCACACCATCTCCGATTTTGATGATTTTTGGTATACATGATTTATTATAATCGGACCAGTGGTTTTCAAGATATTATAGAAATACTTAGGTGTGGTTTTTTAATATTTCTCTATATTACATATAAAAATAGCGGAGTTAAATTTTTTGCTTGTGTTAATATTAGTATTATTAGTCTAATTTGAATAAAACACTTTTTAATCTCTATTTTGAATTTCAAATTGAATCCATAAAATATGTTAGCCCCAGTAATTTTTAAACTAACAAAGTTATAATTATTTAATTAAATTTCTGTTTGTTTAAATCGCCATATTCTAAAAACCACTACATTGATTTTAGTGATTATTAACTTTCTTTACAAAATGGCTACCAAGATTAAAAAAATATATTTCAAAGGTCAAAAATTGACTTATGGGGTGTCATTGGACGCAGAATGTCCTCAGGAATCAAAAAATCTAAAATACAGGATGTTTTTTAAGCGCTATTTCCGGTAAAACCTGAAGCGGCCAAAAATTTTTTTTTGACATTGAACCCATCATTTGTCCATCACAAAATTTTATGAGTAAATAAACAGCTCTGCGCAATATTATATACTGGAGAACAAAAAAAATGCAACACCAGAAAGGGCAAATATTTTAAAAGTAATTTATTTATATATTAATACATTAGGATGCTCTTATTAATTGATTACATTTCCAAGAAGATTCCTCCATGATAATCATTAAAAAATTAATAATGAGTGGCTCCTCCATGGTTATTTATGCACTCGTTTGTTCTATTGGGCATTGACAAAATAAGATAGTCTATATAATATTGAGGAACACTCATCCAAATCCTCCTGACGTGGACGTGGTAATCGACCAAGATTGCCCCCTATCATATCCCATAGGTGTTCGATAGACGACAAGTCAGGCGATCTTGCTGACCATTCCAAAGTCTATGCCAAGTTTATGTAAGAAGTCCATTGTTTCACGAGCAATATGCGGTCTGGCATTATGTTGTTGAAAGATCGCATTTGGGATAGTTTGTAGGTAGGGATGTAAAACTGGCTGCAGCACTTCATCGATATATCGCCGAGCAGTCAGATTGCCGTTGATGAGGACTAGAGGTGATCTGCTTCCTAAACATATAGCACTCCATACCATGATACTTTGCTGTCTTGCTGTGTCACGTTCAACACCAAGTCTACATTTCGTCTCTCACCTCGAAATCGCCTAACCCTCATGCGTCCATCATGGCCGCCTAAACAAATGACTGAACGCTGAATCTTATGGTATTCCTTTCTTCATTCCAGTTTTGCCGAGCTCTGTATTACTCTAAGCGGCGAGCCTTATGTTGTGGGATCAAAGGTAGCACCAAAAGCGGACGGTAAATCCTCAGCCACATACCAAGCAATCTTTGATTAACTGTCACCGTTGAAAACACTCGTCGTGTAGCTGTTACTAGTACATCTCTTATTTGGCGTATACTGTCCCGTCGATTTCTGGGAGCAAGAAGTATGAGATGTCGTAAATCATAACCTTGTAATAATCTAAGGCGTCCAGAACCCGCACGACGTCTATAAGTCTCATCATTGGACCACCTTCTCCAAACTCTTAACACTGTTCATGGATTGGCATTAACCCTTC
Organism: Oxystoma pomonae; assembly: GCA_963921995.1. Classification (NCBI taxonomy): domain Eukaryota; kingdom Metazoa; phylum Arthropoda; class Insecta; order Coleoptera; family Brentidae; genus Oxystoma; species Oxystoma pomonae. The sequence continues at coordinate 81,386,353 of OY998166.1, read as the reverse complement.
TTGCAATTTCCCGTAAACCAAAACCAGTCTCTTCCATGCCCACGATGCGTCCGTTCTCGAAGTCGTTTAAATGATGAAATTGTTGGCGACCGCGAACTCTTGGCATTTTTATTTTTTAAGTAAACTGTAAGCAATTCAAAAAGACCAAAAACTACGAGAAAAATTATTTAAAATTTTTAGAAAAGGTCTTTTATGTGTTGGTTGTTTTTGAAAATGAATAGAAAAAATCTGTGAAAAAAGGAAAGATTAGAAGACAAAAGATTTATCAAATATTTCTTTTGAGATAAGGTATTCACACAAATAATTTTTATTCAAATAATTATCCATATACATGGTGTTGCATTTTTTTTGTTCTCCAGTATATATCTAAAAAAAAGTAAAAAGTTTTTACTAAAATTATGTTATGTGATGTGTCATTGGTAAGGTCTTCAAAATGGCGTTAAAATGAACCATCTCTGGTGAGTGCTTCTCGAGATATTGCTAGTTTTGTACATCCTTGTAAAGTGCAAAATGTTTATTTTTTTTAATTAATTAAACAAAAGTACTGGTCAAAAACATCTTTATTGAGTTTGATGGCAGGGAGAACAAGTATATTAAAAATCATCAAAATCGGAAATGGTCGCATAAAATGTTTTCCAATTTGATGATATATTTTATTTATTTTCCCATTTTTTTTATTTGCAAAAACAATATATTTAAAATTAAATTATTCGCGGATAATACAACTATTATTTATTTTGCAAACACATTAAGAGAAATAAAACAAAACATTTAAAATGATTTAAACATTATAGAAAAATGGGTAACGTTTAACAAGTTGACTATTAATTTTGATAAATCATCATACATGTTTATAAAAAAAAACATTCAAAATGAAAATCATGAACCAATTATTTTCAGACAAAAACAAATTAAATAAAAAAGTTTACTCGGTTTTTGGGATTATTCATTGTTGAAAATTTAAATTGGGAAGAACATGTTAATTATCTCCGAGAAAATGTATCACCTTTAATAGGAATCACGTATAAACTAAGATATTATATTCCTCTAAAGTATTTAAAAAAAAACATTTACTATGCACTGTTTTATCCAAAAAAAAAACAATACTTAATTTCAATCTGGAGCTCTGCTTATAAAACCATTTTAAAGCCATTGATGAAATTGCAAAATAATTTATATCGTCCGTCCCCTTGGTTATCTGAACTTGAATGACTTATATAAACTTAAAATAAGTATATTTATTCACGCAATATTCTCTGATCGAAAATATTCAAATATCAAAAATTCAAAAAAGTAACAATTTTACTAGACAAAATAATCAACTTCTACCAATACAATTTAACAGTACTACTGGGAAAATATCTTTACGACATGATGAATAAACATATATAACAAGCTACTCAGATCATTGAAACAAGTACAACATTTACATCTATTTAAGAAATATGCAAAAACATATTTTTTAAATTAGAACAAAATAACTTTCATGTCGACTTTTAACTGTTTATTTATTTTTTGTTCGTGTTGATATAATTAAATTAACCACTAGGTTTGCTTTTTTACTTTATTTTTAATCTTTTTTTTTGTTATTTCCCTGTAATAATCCTTAAGAAAATAAATTTCTTAAGAAACACCAAAACTTCAAAAAAATATTCAATCTCTAGGCTTGCTTTTAATAAATTTCATTTTAATTTAGCTGTAACTAACAATTTTTAATTAAAAATTTATTAATACCGTCATTTACGTTTAAAATATTTATTCCCCAGTCAACTTAAAAAGTTCATTATAGGGAAAAAATAACAAAGCAAAAAAAAATCATCAAGAAATTATAAATACATAATAAAAATAATTACTTGTTAAAACAAACAAGCAAAACAACTTATTACAACAAAAGCAGTTTTGTCTCGATAATAGACATTTAAAGTAAATATTTCAACGCATCGGTATACGTATCGCGTTCGAAATAAAGCTAAAATATACTACATTTTGGACTTGCTCATGCCATGTTTCGAACGATGCCCGCTTTTTTGACGGGTGCGATGACACAAAAGCTGACAGCAATCGATGCGTACGGGGTGATGAACTTATCGTTACGTCCATCCCAACGCACGCATCGATTGCTGTTATCAGTTTTGTCATCGCACCTTTCAAAAAAGCGGGCATCGTTCGAAACATCGCATAAACAAGTCAAAAATGTAGTGTATTTTGGTTTTATTTCGAACGCGATACGTATACCGATACCGATGCGTTGAAATATTTACTTAAGTGTCTAATACTACACACGCCTTATACAGATAATAAATAATTTTTTTCCTTTCCCTCAAAAAAAGTAATAGTAAGTGTAGACCTGTTTCAGATTTTTCTATCATCATTTCATCTTCTATTTCCTAGCACTGTACTGATAAGCACCACTAGTGTGAAACCCGGGTCTACGGGTCCTCTTACTTCTTTTGAGGGAAAGCCCGTTATTCATTGATTTTGTTTTTTATTTACCCTCGCAAATCCCTTTTTAAATAATAATTTTGAAAATTTTTTAGTTTTTTGGCTTATTTATGAACACACATATTTTTCGGTTTTTTCATTATTGTAAGAAACTAAAATAAAATATGTGCACGTTTATGAGCCTAAAGAAAAAATGCAAATCAGGTGCAGTTCCTTTTAAAGGTTAATTGAACTGTGTATGTTTTTGCTGACAATTATTAAATTTAACAAAATTCGTGCCACACTGTAATTCATGTCAGATTTTAAGAAAAAACTTTCGGGATATTTGAATAGAAGCTAAACAAAGTTTGATGTAAATTCTACGTTTTTTTTATCACATTTTAAACACATGATTCTTTTGAGTTCTTAGAGTCCTTTCCAAAAAAAGAACAGTGTTTTCCGCATTTTTTGCAAGTCAAGCTTCAATGAAAAATTTGAACATAATAAATAAACAAATAATTACATGATTTTATCCGTGCAAATTCTCGAAACTCGATGATGCACTTTGGTGTACACGCCGATGACATTTCGTGGCAATTTGAAGCATTATTTCGAGGCATTTCGGGGGCATTTAGAGGCAAAATTTGGTAAAAAATGCCTTTTGGTGTACACAAAATGAGGACCGAGCCATCCCTCGGAAGCCACCGAACATGTCATATTTATGATGTATTAAAAATTTATGAACACGCTTTTCCTTTCCATTTGATTCGTAAAATAATTGTGTCAAAATATCAAAAATAAAAGTGATCCACAAAAATATTGGGCCGTTTAGCACAAGGTCCCTAGAATAGATGGTCTAGTAATTTTGCTCCACTATTTGACCTGATGACGACACAAACATAGCAGCTGATTTTTGTCGGCCATTTAACAACTGTATGAAGGCTTTACAAATTAAATTAAATTTTCGGATTTTTCTTTTTTTTTTGTTTAAACGATTGATGCATGAGTTGATCTTGCACCAAATAGAAATTAAGGTCATTAGTTGATAATCGATTCCGTCCAGAAACCCAGGTAGTTAGTCCTCGTAGTTCAGAAGATAGGTTATGCAGTTGTTATTTTTCCTGTTTTAGATTCCCACCCTCGACATTTTAAATCTAGTTTACGAAAATTTATTAACACCCGGCTGATTTTCTCGAAATTGTTTAATAAAAATTAGTAAAATCAAATAGTCATACTGCCCTACACTTTTCATGGGCCGTTTTCCCTGACCTACTATTATGATGTCTTATTCACTGATGAACAGCTGTGGGGCACAAAGCACAGATGATCATGGCTTTGAGGCTATTTTATGATCAAGTAATGCAGTGCCCCATAAAATTATTGGGGCATATTCCTTAACCTACAAAAAAGACATTGCCCATCATATCAGATTTTTTGGTGAAAAAACTGACGACAATTTTTGATTTGACTAATTATTATTAAACAATTTCGAGAAAATCACCTGGGTGTTAATAAAGTTTCATGGGGGTGGAAGTCTCTCTAAAAGATCAAATATTTTATAGAGCACCTTTATTTTCGATGTTTGTGTACAATTATCTTACGAATCAAGTGGAAAGCCAAAGGGCGTTCATAAAATTTCAAATAATCTTACTAAATAACATTAAAAAAAAACAGCGCGAAAAAGCAACACCGCTGGAAAATAAGTAAACAGATTTACTAAGTGGCATTCGGCTCGCAGCTTGTATTACAAAAAAAGGTAAATTATAAAAAAGTACAGGTGCATAACAATACTACGTAAAAACAATAAATGCGCAAAACTTTACTATTACAAAATCGAAATAAATCATAACGGACTGGCCTAAAACGTTACAAGGGCAAAAGTGTACAAAAGCAAAATAGTGTAACCTATTCCCGCTAGATGGCGACACAGTACACATCCCGCCGAAAACAGCTGAACAGCAAAACCTGTGTAATATATTACCGTTAGATGGCCGTACATACCCGACAAATAAGAAATGCCATTAGTCCTTGTGCCAGACCCATCAGCCATTATAATTTGGCATGACTGAAAAAAAACTTTTAACATTTGTTTTTGGGCTCATGTGGAGCAAAAAAGTTGGGGAGGTCAATCATGAGAAAGTAGCTTTCAAATATGGCGGTCGCTTAAAATGGCGGCAAGACTGTAGATTTTTAAATTTAATTATCTTGAGAATGGGCGAACCGATCTTAATTTTCTTTTTTTGTAGATGTAATTTAATTAGCTGACTAAATTTTTGCTTTCATGGATATGTCCAAAAATAACAGTATTTAGAGGTCAGAAGCCCAAAAAACCAAAAGCTGTTTTTTCTTAATTTACGTTTTGCTGTTTCTTAAACTAACGGTTAAGAATATCAAAAAAGTGTTTAAATCAAAGTTGTAAAGAAATATCTCACCCTTAAAACCCTGAAAAAAAATTAAGGATCGGATTTACCGAGATTTCGAGATTTAAAATGCACGAGTCGGGGTTGAACGTTAATACTCTATTAAAATAATTACGTTTAATTTTATTGTTTTATGCATTTTATTTTTTTATAATTTGTTTTATCTACAACCGTGCAGTAACTAAGGTTTACAGCCCGATTTTGCGTGCGGTAAGTATTACTATATTACTGCAAGGCGTGCGGTAATAAAAAGTTACAGCACGCAAAATCGTTCGGTAATCATATTATAGGGCCCCAGTTTTTATTTGACCTTTTTTTGGAGTCTACCACACGGTTCTAAATAAAATACCTATTGTCTGTAACAGTAATAATTTTATTATATAATATTCAATTTTTTTTGTTGCTAATATAGTCACTAGCAAGGGCTACAAAGGTGTAATTGGAAGGAGCTATATAAACCTTGTTAACATTAACACATATTCTTAACAGATCATCGAATTATTCGAACCCACGGTCTGTCAGATCATAGGTAACTGTTTCGATCAGTTCTGATCTAGCAATAAAACGTGGGTTGTTAAACAAATCAGTTTTAAGGCATTTTGCTTTATCTTTTGTGGTCGTTTCCTGGTGTAAGCCTTGTAGCAGGAAAGATGATAGTGCGCCTCACCAGCTACAATATCCAGTGAAGTAATTGCCATGATATTAGTATCCATTCGCTCGATGGCTACAGCTCGAAGTGTCTTGTCGGCTCTAGGATCAACGGACTGGATACATTTCTCCCTTGTCTTTGAATTCTAAGAGTATTTTTCTGGCTTCTCACAAAAAATGCAGATCTCCGAAAGCACACGCTCTGTAGTACTAGCATTTTTCCTATCAGGCAACGATCCGATATGTGATGTTGTTACATCTTCATCAGCTGAAGAAGCCTTATCTGCAGTATCATGCGAGCAATTCTTTCAAGATTTCTTTTGTGGACAGTAAATGGCAGGTATTTGTTGGTCAGATAACCTCTCTTGCAGTTTTATTATTGGTTCAAATTTTCTTAGTACCGCGGCATTATACAAAGCATTCCATGAGTCCAAGTCTTTCGAGTCCAAGTCTTTCGAGTGGTGTAAATAAACCGGTTTAGAACTGTTACAAATTATACAGCTGAACTCAATTTTTAACTTTTTTGGAGCAGGATCGGTGTCTTTTTTGAAGAATTCACTATTAACACTATTAACGTAAAAAGGGATGAAACGCGACTGCTGTAGCAATTGCAACGATTTTCAGAAAAAAAAATAATTTTTTCTGTTTCTTTTCAGAACTTTGGTTTTGGTGCTAAAGATGCCTGGCACCTGTTAAGAAAGTTTAAAGATTCTAACAAGTAAACAGGCTGGTAAAAGAACATTTTTTTTTCTGAAAATTGTTGCAATTGGTATGGCGGTTGTGTTTCATCCCATTTTACTTTACCTGAGAAAAATAAAATATTATATAATAAAATTATTGTAAACGAATGAATACTAAAATCATAGCAATTACTTCACGAGATATTGTAGCTGGTGGGGCGCACTACCATCATTCCTTCTACAAGGATTACATCAGGAAACTGCCACAAAAGATAAAGCAAAATGCCTTAGATCCGTACTCCAACGAAGAGACTGAGGCTTTTAATAGCGTTTATGAATACATTCGAACTGATTTGTTTATCAACTCACGTTTTATTGCTAGATCAGAACTGATCGAAACAGGTACCTATCATCTGACAGACCGTGGGTTCCAAGTTGAGGCATCTACGAAAACAAAATTTCAATATAAATTAAACAAAGAATTCGGTGATCTGTTAAGAATATGTGTTAATGTTAACAACAACGTTTATATAGCTCCTTCCAATTACACCTTTGAAGCACTAGCTAGTGCACATTTGAAAAAAATAGAATAATATATAATAGAAATATTACTGTCATATACAATACATATTTTATTTACAATCATGTGGTAGACTCCAAAAAAAAACTCAAATAAAAACTTGGGCCCTAATATGATTACCAAACGATTTTGCGTGCTGTAACTTTTTATTACCGCACGCCGTGCTGTAATATGGTAGTACTTATCGGACGCAAAATCGTGCTGTAAATCTTGGTTACCGCACGGTTGTAGATAAAATATATTATAAAAAAATGCATAAAACAATAAAATTAAACGTAATTATTTGAATACAGTATTAACGTTCAACCCCGCCTCGTGCATTTTGAATCTAATAATCCAATCCTAATTTTTTTTTCAGTGTTTTAAAGGTGAGTTATTTCTTTACAACTTTGATTTAAACACTTTTTTGATATTCTTAACCGTTAGTTCAAGAAACAGTCAAACGTAAATTCCAAAAAAACATTTTTTTGTTTTTTGAGGTTATGACTGTTAAATACTGTTATTTTTGGCCATAACCATTAAAGCAAAAATTTAGTCAGCAAATTAATTTACATTTAAAAAAAAAGTAGTTGAAGATTGGTTTCAAACCAATCTCGAGATAATTGAATTTAAAAATATACAGTCGAACCGCCATTTTGAACGGCCGCCATGTTTTAAAGCTACCTCTATATGATTGACCCCCCCCCCCCGACTTTTTTGCTTCACATGAGCCCATAAACACGTGGTAAAAGTTTCATTTAGTCCCCCCAAATTATAATGAGCTTGTCAATTTCGGGGGTCTGGCACAAGGACTACATTGGCTGTAGGGGTCAGGTGTTTGACCGATATGCATTAGCTGTCATTTTGTTTTTTCGAATTTCATCGAAATGCGCCAATAAAACTAGAAAATGGCATTGGTGTTAGCAAGTTAAGAATTCCCTCATTGTTTTAAGCTTCTTTAATTGTCTTAAAATAGCATACTTTCCGAGAGAATTAAGAAAAAAAGGTTTAGGTTGACACATCTGTTTGCTTGCTTGCTTAATTGTAAATCCGGCTTAACAAATCCAACGGTAAAAAAAAAAAACAAAAGATCGAAAGATCTTGGGTGGAAATAACGAAAATTCAAACTTGGATGAGTATTCCACAAGGAACACACAAAAGATCAAAGCGAAAAGAGAAATGAATAAACGATGTTTCGCCCTGGGTAACCAGCGTGGGCTCATCAGTAGTTTCACTGGTCACCCTCCACTATACATCATTAAACACCATCATACACTTAGATTTCCAACCTTGAACCACTCACAAATAGGCATCGTTCCGCACTGGTACTTACTTATCCAAGTTACCTAATACGAATTCGTCCTGGCGTGTTAATATTTCCAGTAGGATTATGCTCCTAAGGCAATTAAAACAAAGAAGAAGTTAAAAAAACCTCCAAATCAGTTACTTCAACCGAAAAGAAACTAAAAAACAAAAGATCGAAAGATCTTGGGTGGAAATAACGAAAATTCAAACTTGGATGAGTATTCCACAAGGAACACACAAAAGATCAAAGCGAAAAGAGAAATGAATAAACGATGTTTCGCCCTGGGTAACCAGCGTGGGCTCATCAGTAGTTTCACTGGTCACCCTCCACTATACATCATTAAACACCATCATACACTTAGATTTCCAACCTTGAACCACTCACAAATAGGCATCGTTCCGCACTGGTACTTACTTATCCAAGTTACCTAATACGAATTCGTCCTGGCGTGTTAATATTTCCAGTAGGATTATGCTCCTAAGGCAATTAAAACAAAGAAGAAGTTAAAAAAACCTCCAAATCAGTTACTTCAACCGAAAAGAAACTAAAAAACAAAAGATCGAAAGATCTTGGGTGGAAATAACGAAAATTCAAACTTGGATGAGTATTCCACAAGGAACACACAAAAGTTTTGTGTGTTCCTTGTGGAATACTCATCCAAGTTTGAATTTTCGTTATTTCCACCCACACAAAAGTTTTGTGTGTTCCTTGTGGAATACTCATCCAAGTTTGAATTTTCGTTATTTCCACCCAAGATCTTTCGATCTTTTGTTTTTTAGTTTCTTTTCGGTTGAAGTAACTGATTTGGAGGTTTTTTTAACTTCTTCTTTGTTTTAATTGCCTTAGGAGCATAATCCTACTGGAAATATTAACACGCCAGGACGAATTCGTATTAGGTAACTTGGATAAGTAAGTACCAGTGCGGAACGATGCCTATTTGTGAGTGGTTCAAGGTTGGAAATCTAAGTGTATGATGGTGTTTAATGATGTATAGTGGAGGGTGACCAGTGAAACTACTGATGAGCCCACGCTGGTTACCCAGGGCGAAACATCGTTTATTCATTTCTCTTTTCGCTTTGATCTTTTGTGTGTTCCTTGTGGAATACTCATCCAAGTTTGAATTTTCGTTATTTCCACCCAAGATCTTTCGATCTTTTGTTTTTTAGTTTCTTTTCGGTTGAAGTAACTGATTTGGAGGTTTTTTTAACTTCTTCTTTGTTTTAATTGCCTTAGGAGCATAATCCTACTGGAAATATTAACACGCCAGGACGAATTCGTATTAGGTAACTTGGATAAGTAAGTACCAGTGCGGAACGATGCCTATTTGTGAGTGGTTCAAGGTTGGAAATCTAAGTGTATGATGGTGTTTAATGATGTATAGTGGAGGGTGACCAGTGAAACTACTGATGAGCCCACGCTGGTTACCCAGGGCGAAACATCGTTTATTCATTTCTCTTTTCGCTTTGATCTTTTGTGTGTTCCTTGTGGAATACTCATCCAAGTTTGAATTTTCGTTATTTCCACCCAAGATCTTTCGATCTTTTGTTTTTTAGTTTCTTTTCGGTTGAAGTAACTGATTTGGAGGTTTTTTTAACTTCTTCTTTGTTTTAATTGCCTTAGGAGCATAATCCTACTGGAAATATTAACACGCCAGGACGAATTCGTATTAGGTAACTTGGATAAGTAAGTACCAGTGCGGAACGATGCCTATTTGTGAGTGGTTCAAGGTTGGAAATCTAAGTGTATGATGGTGTTTAATGATGTATAGTGGAGGGTGACCAGTGAAACTACTGATGAGCCCACGCTGGTTACCCAGGGCGAAACATCGTTTATTCATTTCTCTTTTCGCTTTGATCTTTTGTGTGTTCCTTGTGGAATACTCATCCAAGTTTGAATTTTCGTTATTTCCACCCAAGATCTTTCGATCTTTTGTTTTTTAGTTTCTTTTCGGTTGAAGTAACTGATTTGGAGGTTTTTTTAACTTCTTCTTTGTTTAAATCCAACGGTGTCTATAACACCGCACACTATTTTAGGTTTGTACGGATTTGTCCTAACCTAACCTTTTAATATTGTAAGGTTTTAGGCCAGTACGTTCTGACCAATTACTGTTTTGCCACTATCGAGTTTTGTCATTTAAAAATTTTTGCTCATTACTGATTTGTTATTGTAAATTTTAGGAAAGTACGTTTTTACATTGTATTGTTTTGCTAAATTATAGGCATTCGGATTAAGTTGGTCGTATCTCTGTCACACTTATAGTGCGGGATATTAAGATGAGTTGGTTCATTTATATTTATCGCGTATCTTTAGCCCCCAGGGCCCGTATTCTTCAATTTCCGAGAAGGGAATACTCCTGGGAATTAGAAACGCACCTGATTGACCGAATTCTCATTTTTTCTCACATTTCTGTCAGGAATCAAGGAGAACAAACTGACGGCAAAACCTCTCACGAACAAAGTCACTAGTGCCAAAACAGACAGAATAGTGACAGAAAACTGAGATGTCGACCAATCAGGTGCGTTTATGATTCCCGGGAGCATTCCCTTCCTCGAAATTGAAGAATACTGGCCCTGGAGTTTTTTCATATTTCATAAAGGTGTTGTGGAGTGGGAATGCATATTTCCCAAACACAAACTGCGAAACATAGTTTTTTTTTATAAGGTGATATCTTTAGTATTTGTTTTAATTTTTTTTTATTGCAAAAACCTCATTCCTCTGCCGTAGTCTCAAAGAAACCGTTAAAAACTTGTATTAAAAAAAAACTTGGTAAATGATATTTAACCAAATCTTCCATCTTTATCAAAAAATTAATAAAACTTAACTTATAAGTCGTATTTTTGAAAATCCCAAATGATATTATTCCCAACAATTTGGCAATTTTAGACGTGTTCTAATCTTTATCTTTTAAGTTCTAACGGTTAATTTCTAGAGAAACAGGCGGCCCTGGATGTCTAATTTACTTGCAACCAATACAAGTTCCGCAACAGAGATGCTATCTACAGTAAAACTTTTTTTATCTACAATTTTGAAGATCTACAATTTTGGTATCACTTTATATTATATTTCCGGCTTTTGTCTAGCCAAAAATAACGATATATTTGGTTATAACATCAGTGTCAAAAAGCACAAACGTAGGTTTACTTGTGGCACAATTGTAAGGTAATTTTAAATAGTTTTATTTTCACGAGTCTTCCATGGTAAAATGTAAACAAATACACTCCATTTCAAATTCAACGGACCAATTTTTTGACACTGACAATGACATTTTCATGTCTGTGTTTAAATGTCAGCGGCCATATTGAAGTTAAACCGGAGAATTTGGAATGAACAGTACTCTTTCATCCAAAATTTCTGAAAACTTAACCTGTAAACTTCATATTTGACAACAACATCAATCTAGGGCGTTTGAATTTTAGAATAGAATAGAAAAAACTTTATTCGAAAAAATAAATATAACATGTCAAGCCATTAATTATTTAAAACAAATCGCCAAGTTTTAGTTTACATTATTACAAATCATTTAAACAAATTTAATTGTCAATCCAAGTCATCCTGTTCAAAAAAAAAATAATTTAATTAATATAAAATGCATACCTTAAGAGTAGGGCCTAGTATCTAGAAACATGTTATTCAAAAGACAAGAGTCGGTGGTATAACATAAATTAACAAACATAACGTTAAGATTTCTGTAAACTTTCAAACCTGGTTTTGTTGAGTGGATCATTGAGGCTAGGTTTGGTCTAAATAAAAATGTAATGGACTCCATATTTTCTTTCATGTAGTTTTTAAAACGTTTCTTTCTGGGTACAGTATGATTTTCTGTGTCTTACATTATTTTTTCTTGAGCGGTGTAACAATTCATTTTTAGTTGACATTTTCCTGACAATTTCTTGACAGTAAAAAATTGACAATGCCAGTGGTTCCCACTCTGACTGGTTTTATTGTTTATCAATGAACACTACGAATGTTTTTTCAATGCATAAAATCCCTATGTTGCATAGGTAAACGCATAACCGGTATAATGTTAATTTAAATTTGTACATCTTGTTATTTTTGGCTAAAAAATACTTTTTTTCCGAAGAAATAAAAAGGGAACGCTTCAATTATCATGCCTCTGGTAAGTAATTATTTTTTTTGTTGATTTTTTAAAAATTATAAATATAGGCACTTTGTTGAAAGTTGAGTAGTCTAAATAGATTTTGATTTAAATTAAAAAAACATTAAAAAACTCTGATACTCATTCCTCTAAAAATTTTATAACAGAGAAATACCGTAATTCCCCAATTTCAGAAGAAAGTGTTCTTGGCATACACCTAATTAATTACATAAATTTTAAGAAAATATTTGGGTTTTAACCAGTCTTAATTACGGAATGAAGTACCTGTCTATCGTAAATGACCCTTTTTGTAAAAATATATTGCCTGGTCGATTAAGATCAGTTTAAATTTGGATGTTTGCCCGTTTAGTAAAAACACAGTCCATCTAATAACGATTATATTGTACTGTAGTAAAAGTAAGTGAAAGCAAGGCAAAATGATGTTATTGTGGAGTCGTGGAAGAGACTCCTAGAGGTAAGTCAAAAATATAGTACAGTTATTTTATTCACATTAGATGTAAGCTTGGCTAATAAGAGAATTTTTCATATATAATTTGACATAAAAGTTTTTTTTGTAATTAATGTAAAAGTTAGGTTGCCGATTCTGACCACTGATAATTTTAACGGTTTTAAAGCGCTCAACTTTTGTTCTCTCGGCCCACTTTTCAATTTTTTTTTGTAATACGATACACTGTGGCAGCTACCTTAGTACAAATAAACAGTTTGTATTTAAATATTTTAAAATTACTTTTACAATCGGTCATTTAAGCCCCGGCGTACGTAGGGGGGGGGGGCTTTGGGCATTAAGCCTTCCCCCCTCTCCTCGAGCAACTGAAAATTGACTCCTAAAGGTAAATTTTCCCAAAAAATCACCAATAACATTGTAATCTGAGCCTATTTTGTTACTCAAGGCCCCTCAGGAACAATATCTGCGTACTCCACTGATTTATTTGTCCTTCAGCAATTACCTTGCAAGGCATAATGTTTTATTTTAACTCAGCGTTGCCAACCCAAAGCTTTATCATAGTTGTAATAAAAATCGGCACATTTTTAATAAAAATAAGAATGTGAAATTAAATATTTTAAGTTTTGTTTAAGTGTTTTTGTTAATCATTCAAATGTTTTGGTTTTTATTATTAGTTTGCGAGATGTTTGCAAAAAACTTAAAAAAAAAGAAAGGTTCGTGGCATATCGGACACACATTTTGCTTTTCAATTCATTACAACCAGGCCTCCAAGATCTAATGGATAGTCCAGAAACCTACAGGCCTGTTTCATCCTTGTTAGGAATCATCAGGGTAACATAAGACAGTACCTGGCGTATGAAGCATAACATAAGTAACCACGTTTGACGACGAAAGTTGTTTAAATTCGCTGGACGTGGTTGCTTATGTTATGCTTCATACGCCAGGTACATTCCTATGTTACCCTGATGATTTCTAACAAGGATGAAACAGGCCTGTAGGTTTCTGGACTATCCATTAGATCTTGGAAGCCTGGTTGTAATAAATTGAAAAGCAAAAGGTGTGTCCGATATGCCACGAACCTTTCTTTTTACTTAAGAAGTAGTTCGTTATTTTGCTACTTTTATTTTGTCATATGAAAAGCTACAAACTGATAGGTGCCTCAACTGTTTTTATAGTAGTGGGTACTTTTAAAAATTAAATATTCATTACACTTTATATGTAGATATCTCGCAAACGGTTAAACGAATATTTTTGGAAAGTAGAATTTCTGATTCATTAAAATAATCTGTTAGGAGCATATAGTTCATCGATGTAGTTAGTACGTCGATGATATGGTTCCATTAAAAAAAAGGTAAGATTTGTAAAAAAAAAGACATTTAGTGAACGTGTAGCGAAGAATCGATTACATAGACTGGGCTATTTTTTGACACGAGAATTATGACTCTACCCCATCTAGTTATTGAGATATAGGCTTTCAAACATGGTCAAACTATAATGAATCACCCTGTACATTAAAGAATTTTTGTCTGCATGCAGTGATGTTGACCGAATGCAGTCGCTACAAATAGCTATTTTCCTAACAAGTGCGAAAATAAAAATTTCCGGTACGAGGGTAGTACCCAAGTGTCAATCTTCCTGTAAGCGTCAGAAACTATTTTTTTACGATCTTTCTTGATACAATTTAAAAAAAATAAAATGCAAATATAGAATAGAATATAATTACATGTTCAATTGAAAATACAATTATATACCCTATTGGGTGTTGAACTTGTCATAAACAGTATAAATATATATAATTTAGTAAAATAAAACCAAAATTACGTACAACAACTTAAATGTTTGTTTTTGTCAGAGGTAAAAAACAAAAAAGTAAATTACAAAAAATAAAAATATAAAATAATGACAATTTAAATAATAAAAAGGAAAAATTTAAAGGTACTATCACAGACGTATGAAAAAATGTAAAATAAGGTAAAAAAATAAATTTAAAATAATTAAAATATAAAATAATGTAAAGACTAGAACAAGATAAAAAATTAAGAACAACAACACGCCAACAGTAAATCAGGACACAATATTGAGAAAAACAAATAAAGTTAAAAACAGAGCCAGCTACCTCCCAAGAAAGACATTTACATTAAAGTTTCACATTAAAAAAATCCTTGATCGAGTAAAAGTTATGTTGTAATAATAATTTCTTTAAGCATTTTAGGAGTCTCTTTTGGGGAGTAAGTTTTAAATTTTCTGCCTGGCAAATGATTCCAATTTTTTATTGTCATATTTCTACAACTATTTTGTATGTAAGTCAGATCAGTTTTTTCAGTTAGTAGGTCTGTTTTATGTCGGGTATTTGTGTACACAAGTGTACACAATGCAAAATTAACAATTATTATGGTTATACGGACTTCTTAAAGCGCTTTTATATAAGGACGGTTTAAAAATTTTGTCGTATAAACACCACTAAAACCGCTTTAAGCACTAAATTTAAGAATCGCCTTAAAACCTATTTTAGGGTCGGTATCAATACTTTAAAAACGCTTTAGCGCATCGCTTCAAAAAATATGTTGTTAACTTAGTTGTTTTGGATATTTTTTGTTTAAAATGACATTTAATGAAGGAGGTATAAACCTTCGGAGAAAGCGATTTTATCTAAAACCGTTCTTGTACAGGGTGGATTCTAGCGGCTTTAGGGAAGAAGTTTTAAAAAGAGCTAAAAGTGAATCTTTAATGATTTTTACGGATTTTCCGCCCATGATAAAAAAAATTTGGGGCCCCCGACTGGAGGCACAGGGTCCACCAACTATTTTTTTAAAATGAGAAGGTACCACTTGTGGCACCTTTTTGGAAAGCTTGTTAAGAAACAAATTTAACGCACTAGTTTTTTTTTACATCTGTTGAGCTCCTCAAAAATTTGAAAAAACGTATTTTTTTTGTCAATTGTTTTAGCTTTAAAATAAACTACATATTTCTCTATTTACTAAGCGGAATAAAAAAATACAATACAAGGACATTATTGGCGGCTCATTTGGGGCACCTCACTGAAGTCCCAGGGCCTCCCAACATTTTTTTCATGAGGAGGTGCCACTTGTGGCAACTTTTTGGAAAGCTGGTTAAAAAAGAAATTCGATTGAATAATCTTTTTTGACATCTGTTAACCCATGTGTTAAAAATTTAAAAAAATATATTTTTTCTCGGGAAATCGAGGTGTGCTTTGAATCTATTTCCCTTTTATCTAATATCTAGTAAATTTTTAAAAAAGGTAATTAGGCTGCGCCCTCAAATAGGGCGCCAATAATATCTTTGTGTGGTAGTTTATTTTGAAGCTAAAACAATTGACAAAAAATAGGTTTTTTAAAATTTCTAACACACGGGTTGACAGATGTCACAAAAATTATTCAATCGAATTTCTTTTTTAACCAGCTTTCCAAAAAGGTGCCACAAGTGGTACCAACTCATGAAAAAAATGTTGATTAGGCCCTGGGCCTTCAGTGAGGGCCGCCAATAATGTCCTTGTGTGGTATTTTCTTTACTTTTTAACCAGCTTTCCAAAAAGGTGCCACAAGTGGTACCTTCTTTAATAAAAAAAAAATAGTTGGTGGGCCGTGGGCCTCCAGTTCTTTTTAAAACCTCTTCTCTAAAGTCGCTAGAAGCACCGTTTTATATTGAATAATAATAAAAACTGCGATTCTTAACTATTTTAATCAAAATACATAATTGTCATAGAAAACAAAGGTAACTTGATAAATCAACAATGCCATTGTTCGACGTCAGAGGGTTATATTTATATCACCATGATTTTACCTTTGTTAATTCTCGCACTAGTGCGGGAAATGTGTCTTCCCGCACGGCAAACATTCATATAAAAAATATATGTAAATAAACGCTAGCCAGTGGCAAGTATTTTTTTTTCAGTATTTTGATTGGTTTTTACTTATTATAAAAAATAAAATAGAAAGATGGATGCCTTAAACCAAATTTCTGAGCAAATAATGTCCATATCCACTGATGTGAAAATTATCCGATTAAGCTTTAATCTGGGGGGGGGGGAGGTTGCATCAAAAATTAACTATGGCAAGTTTTTAAAAATGGTAGGTGCTTATTGCTTTAGCTCTTGAACTGAAGGGGGAGGGCAGTTTAATAGTTAGTGTTCACGAAACAAAAATACTTATTTTTAAAAGCAAGTCTCATCTAGTCTCATTTGCACTTCCGTAGAATTAAATTAAAATTGTTGTTAAAATTAATGACGTCATAGCACCGCCGGTAAAATTTCATTTTTAAACCGGACGTTTATTAATCAAAAATGTGACGCTGACAAAATTAATTATTGTCAGGGGTTACCAACTATCATTGACAACACACAATTTGTTTTTAAACATTTTCCTAACAACTGTCAAATCCAGTCGCCCACCTCTGGTAAAACAATAACTGTCAAAAATTGTATACAGGGCCTCTACCCACCTCTGGTAAAACAATAACTGTCAAAAATCGTATACAGACCGCTTCAAGCTACTGCGAACATAGGGGGAATCAAGTCCAATTTACTCTCCGTGCCGTACGACCGAGGTGGATTCGAAGCACGCTGCAGTGTTATCTTTTGGAAATTCATTTTGTTTTTATTATTTTGTTTTATTTCTGCCTTGCTCGAGAAACAGATGGGTAAGTTCTTAATTGAAATAATACATTTTTAAAACCAAAAATGGATGTCTACGAAGTTGCCGAAAAAGTGCA
This sequence comes from Oxystoma pomonae, assembly GCA_963921995.1. NCBI lineage: Eukaryota > Metazoa > Arthropoda > Insecta > Coleoptera > Brentidae > Oxystoma > Oxystoma pomonae. The sequence continues at coordinate 81,369,029 of OY998166.1, read as the reverse complement.
GATGGTCAAATGGTCAAATCGTCATAACCCAACACACGTTCGATATTGGTCGAGGGAAAATTTGCATTTTGGCGTAAGAACACAGTATCCCCAAAAACTAAATGTTTGGGGGGGGGGTATTATAGGGGAACACGTAATTGGGCCATTTTTATTAACGGCAATTGTAATTTGAATGGTCCTAGATACTTGGATCTACTGCAGCAGCACATTATTCCAACTGCTAGGCAGTTGTTAGGTGTAAGATTTGGTGAAACATGGTTTCAACAAGATGGTTGTTCCGCTCACAATGTTGGCCTTGTTAGGGAATATCTTGATAATGTATTTCCTAATCGGGTTATAAGTACACGGGGACCTATTTTATGGCCAGCTCGATCTCCCGATCTTGCTCCTAATGACTTCTATCTGTTTTTGAAGAAACTTTTCAAATTATCACCCCTAACATGCTTGGAAACGTTAGAAGGGGTTTTTATAGTAGGCTCGGATATTGTCTAGCCGAGCAAGGAGGACTTTTCGAACATTTGCTCTAATTTTTTTTTGACTGGGAGAATCTTTTTGGTTTTTAGAATGTATTATTTTATTTTGAGAACTTGCTTTTATTTTGTTTCTCCTTATTATTTTCATTGTAACACGTCGTCACTGATAAATCTGAGCAGTTGACAATAAAACGCTCTTATTTATTAGTAACAAAAAATAAGAAAATTACGTTATAAAAATTTGCGTATTTATTGACCAAATTCCGGTTTCATTGACTACGCTCCACACAGCACCGTGGTTAGAGGCGTACTAAATACCAAAGGAAAGTCATGCATTGGTGATCGCAAGCCTGAGTATTGGTTGCTTCACTGATAGGCGTGCGGTGTCTCTGCATGTACGTACACTGGCAAATTAGACTTCTTCCGCCCTATGTTCGCAGTAGCTTGAAGCGGTCTGTATAGGGCCTCTACTCACCTCTAGTAAAACAAGAACTGTCAAAAATCGTATACAGGGCCTCTAATTACCACACACGGAATTTAGTATCTAATCATGATTAAAGCCTAATCGCGGAATTTTTGCGTTATGAGTACGAGTAAGACCCGCGCGACAAAATAAAACAGTAAACGTATTGGTGCGTACAATCGCTAGTGTGGACGATAATCAAATAAACAAACACACGCGCATGCGAACGTATTTTGCTGTTCGTTCTTATTCTGTCGTCTGATATGTACGCAGCTTAAAACTAACAATTTTTAGTTTAAAACTTAATAGTACCGTCATTAAATACCAATTTGACTTTTTTTATTATTATTTTAGCTTCGGAGGAGCCTCCTTCACCACAAGAGGCTGCTCAAGCGGTGCCCCCAAACGTGGGCCCGTCAGGACCCGGGGTAGATTCGGAGAGCGATGACAGTGAGGTGGGACGTCTACAGGCTCTTTTAGAGTCCCGCGGTCTGCCACCGCATCTGTTCGGGGCTCTGGGACCTAGAATGCATCATTTGTTGCACAGGAGCATGGGAGCCAATAATTGTAAGTAACATTAATTTAAAATGTCTAAGCTAGCTATACATCTAATGGAGGACTGGAACCTTTGGTGTAAACGATTAATTAAAAAGTTTTACCACTTCACTAAAACTTTATATTTTTAACTTTCTATACGTGTTTCGTTAACAAAGTTAGCATTTTTAGGAGAGAAACACGAGTACAGGGTGTCCAAAATTCGATGGTTTTGGGGGGTTTTGGGTACTTCTAGAGGAGATAGAGAAAATTCGACCCCTCTTTAACAGGCTCAAATTTCAAGACAAGATTTGTCTTCGAGCTACGGAGGCTTTTTGAAAAGTCTGCATTTTGGGATAGGCCCTATAACTTTTTTATTTATAAAAATATCTTGGTGGTGTTAATTGCATTTTTGTAGAGTTTTTAAACAGAATTTAATTACTAAATCAGATTTAATGAGTCACTTTTAGTTTTTTAGATACAACACAGTTATATTTTTCTTATGGAGCAACCCAATTTTTTTATATTTTGAAATGCTTTTTCAATTTCCTTTAAAACTTTGTGCCTCTTACGAAAATCGAATAAATAGTTGTCGAGTTATTAAATATTTTCCATAAATCATATGGAAGGCTATGATAAAAGCAGCACGCCACTTTATTTAAAAAAATCTAGAGTGCCATGGTTGTCAATCTGAGATGATAAAAAAAAATTATGAAGAAATAAAATACTATTTTGCTTCTTAACTGAATTCAAGGCCTACATTACAATATCACTTCCTACTATGTGATTTATGGAAAATATTTAAAAACTCGACAACTATTTATCCGATTTTTGTAAGAGGCACATCGTTTTGAAGGAAATTAAAAAAGCAATCAAAATATAAAAAATTGGGTTGTTCCATAAGAAAAATATAACTTTGTGTTGTGTCTCAAAAACTAAAAGTGACTCATTAAATCTGATTTAGTAATTAAATTCTGTTTAAAAACTCTGTAGTGTTCCATAATTAAAATACCAACTTTGTGTTATATCTCAAAAACTAAAAGTGGCTCATAAAATCTGATTGGGTAATTAAATTCTAGTTTAAAAACTCTACAAAAATGTAATTCACACTACGAAGATATTTTCATAAATAAAAAAGTTATAGGGCCTATCCATTGAGTTCCATAAGCCAGCTCTGAAGGAGTATACAATGGGCCTATCCCAAAATGCAGACTTTTCAAAAAGCCCCCGTAGCTCGAAGATGGGGTGACATATTGAAATGCGGTTTTTACCAATAATCTTGTCTTGAAATTTAAACCTCGCATAGGGCGGTTGAATTTTTTTTTTGGACACCCTTTACAGAGTGAAAAATATAAAGTTTTGTTGAAGTGGTAAAACTTTTTTGATTTTGATGTTTTAGCAATGAGGTCAATTCATATGAAATTAACCGTAAAAAAGAAGGTTTGGCAGACCATTTTACCGATTTTGATAACTTTTGGTACATTTATTCTGCCCGTAAAGAAGATAAAAAATCCCAAATTTCAAAATTTTGTGATTCAATTTTGCTTAAACATGTCCTAAAAGAAATTGAAATATTTCGATAACTACTTATGCTAGATCGATAATTTGTAACTGTAAAACTCTTTAAATTGCCTTTTTAATGAGATTTCACATGATTTTCCTATTTTTTATGATTTTTTTTTAAATTTTTGATTTGTTTTGAAAATCTAATAAGACATTTTTTATTTTTTTCAAAAAAAAAATATATATTTTCCTTCTGGATATTTTGCTAAACTATCTACAAACTTTTAAGATGGAGGCTTGATGGGTTTCGGGTTAAAAAAATTGTTTTTAACATTAAAATGGTCTTTGAAATACCTTTAAGCTAATATTCGCTTTTATACGGTTTACGGTTTTCAAGATATTTTTTTTAAAATAAAAATTTCAATATTTTTAAAACAATTTTTTTCTACCCACCCAGTTTCCATCTTGAAATTTTGTAGATAGTTTAGCAAGTTATCCAAAAAGAAGATATATTTTGTGAATGACTTAGATTAGTAGATGTTTATGCTAAAATTAGAAGTTTTTTTTATTTTGAAAAATTAATTTTGGATTTTGCATCCTCCTTATGGGTAAAATAAATGTTCTAAAAAATGATTACAATTTGTGAGATTATCTGCTAAACCTCTGGTTGATTTGATATAAATTGACTTGACTCAATGGTTTCAAAATCTTAAGTGGATATTAAGTAAAAGTGCAAAAAAATATTTAAACCAAAACATAATCCTCAAACAATGTTATGTAAAGAAACAAACCCATCTGTTAATTATTTTCTCCAAAAATGCAATAATGCATGTTTTATGTGCTAGTTTTATTGTTCTTTTATGGGAACCCACGAACAAGCCGAATTTACAAAAACCGAAACACAATTGAACAGAAAATAAAACGTCCGAAACGAAATATAAACGAAAGTAAAAAATCCAGAAATATTTATAGAACTTTAATTTACTCGATCCTTAAAAGACACGAATATAATTTAACCATCGATTTAACCGATTATAATTTTCCCGAACCTTAAAATATCAGAATTACAAAAGTATCGAAAATAATTGTCTAGAAACAAAAAACACCCGACGCATAAATTGATAGAAAACAATATGCCCGATTCTTAAATGAGCAGAAACACAATCCAGCCGAATCACTATTGGGCATGCGTCAAATTTAAATCTCAAGAGCGCCCCGCGCCGTAGCCCCTGGCTGTCTATCAAATCTTGCGATTCATTTTTGTAACGTAGGTCCGATGACAGTACAATATTATGAAGAAATTTGGAGGTACGGGGTGGTTGAAGAATTTAAAGGGGATAAATTAATACAATATCACAACTTCCTTTGACTCTTTCCTGCCGTAACCCTGACAACGTAACAATTGAATTCCTGGCTATCGGTTCAAATCATTTTCGGCCGGATTGGGGTTCTTCAATTTTGTGGTTCGGCATTATTATGTTTCTATCAAATTATTTTCTTTAAACATTTTCTATTTTGTGTTTCTATCAAAATATGTTTCGTTTAAATTTGATTCCATGCATATATTTTCTAGCGATTTGATTTTCCCGTCATTTTATTTTCGAGACAATTTTTTTCGGACCAATTATTTTCTTTTCTTTTAAATTCTAACAAATTATTTTTCTGTCAAATTTGGTTTTTTTATTGCTAGAAATTTATATTTTCCTAAACGAAATCACATATAAGAAAAAACTCATTATTTAGAACAAGAGCGGTTTGTCGCGATAATACCTTTATTTAGATAAGCAAGAAAATAAATAATTATAGTTCAATGGCTGATTTATTAACGCACGTATTTTTGTTTTTTTTTCATTATTGTAAAAAAATAAAAAATGCAAATTAGGTGCGATGCGGTTCCCTTCGAAAGTTAATTGAACTGTGTTTTTGCTGATAAATACTTTGTCACACTGTAATTCTCGTCAAATTTTAAGAGATACCTGGTAACTTTAAGATGTTTGAATGCACTTGCTACAAGTGAAAAAAAAGAAAACCTCCGACAACCACGCGAATTTTTCTAAAAACTGTCCCCATTGCTCCTGAAATGATTTGAACGCAACTGAAACAAACTAGTGCCTAATCTACATCTACACACCATATTTCATCATAATCGGATAAACGGTTCAGAAGTTCCCCCCGATTAGATTTGTCATCATAGACGCGATTATTCAAAAACCGTCAGAAAATCTCGCCCTTACAAAAAATCTGACGATTCTTAAAACCCAAGTTTACACTAACTGCTTTTTAGTCAGGAGTGATTTTCAATATTTCTTAAAATTTAGTTTCTTAATACTGCTCTAGTAAATAAAAAAAATGTCAATTTTAATTTTTGTAGGCAGTTTTTGCAAGAAAACCATTTTTTATTTATAATGTATGTTATTAAGCATTTTTGTGTGTGTAAACAAACCTTTAAAAGTTTTAACACACAAAACCATAGATAGCCACTGTTCAGAAAAGTCACACACATTCTGTTATTCCTTTTACATGGTGAGAATTTTCGTCACTTATATGTTTATTGCAATACCTTTTAACTCATTTTCGATTTAGTATCTTTTAGCCGAATATGGGACGAATACAAACAAAAGAAAAAATTTTAAGGGACAAAATACGAGATTAGAAGAAACTGCACTGGGAAAAGCTATGTAAAGAGTTGGACGAAGATGTATGGGGACAAGGCTACCAGATAGTCAAAAAACAATTAAAAAATACTAGCCCACCTTTTAAACTTACCAAAGAAAAAACTGAAGAGGTAATAACAATATTATTCCCTAAAAAAAACGAAACACTCCCAGCAGTAATATCCACAGACACAGTGCCACTATTTATAATGGAAGAGGTAAAATCAGCCACAGAAAAAATCAAACCAGGCAAGGCACCAGGACCTGACTCAATACCACCAGAAGTAATCAAATAACTAGTACAAATAGCACTGGACATGATATTGCAGACTATGAACGGTTTGCTTAAAAAACAGGAATTCCCATGCAGCTGCAAAATAGCAAAATTGGTCCTTATACACAAAAACAGAAAACCATACAATGCTGCAAAAGCATATAGGCCGCTCTGTCTAATTAACACGATTGCTAAAACATATGAACACTTGATAAAAAATAGAATAGAGTACGAGATGAAGACAAATGGAGGTTTGTCCCCGTACAATACCGGTTTAAAAAAGGCAAATCTACTATGAGCGCAGTAAAAAAGGTGTTAGAAATAGCAAACGGAACAAATCCCAACAAGAATAGAAGTGAGTGGGTAGTGCTAATTGCGCTGGATGTTAGAAATGCTTTTAAGTCTGCCTCGTGGCTGAAAATAGTAGACAGACTAACAGACACTCGTATACTCCAATATCTTATAAATACCGTAATTAGCTACTTCAAAGAACGATACATACTTAACGAACAAAATAAATTTAAAACATTAGCAGGCATCCCCCAAGGATCGGTATTAGGGCCTGTAATCTGGAATATATACTATGACCCCATACTTAGACTAAAACTCCCTAGGGGCGTGGGCTTAGTAGGATACGCGGATGATATAATGGTAATAGTCAGGGCTGACACAGCGATACATCTTATGCAAAGAGCAAACGAGGCAACAAGACTTATTAACGAATGGATGACAAACAACCACCTAGAATTAGCACCAGAAAAAACCGAAGCCGTTATACTAAGCGGAAAAAGAGACCGGCAAAACATTGAGTTTTGACCTAATGGAGTCTTCATAAAACCTCAAGAGAGCGTACGATATCTGGGAATCCACATCGGTGAAAACCAGAAATTTGGAAAGCATATAGAAGAAACCACTAAAAAGGGAACTAAAAGGCTCGCTGAACTACAAAGACTTATGCCCAACATAAACGGGCCCAGTACTAGCAAGAGGAAGATACTATACAGTGTAATCTATTCCAGTACTGCGCACAAAGAAGTACAAAAATATGCTGATAATAATGCAACGAAAAGCCTTACTAAGAGTAGCCTGGGGTTACCGAACGATATCAATGGAAGCTACTCAGGTTATAACAGGAATCCCGCCCATAAACCTAATTATCGAAGAAATTGTGTATGAAGATAAAAATGGACACAGTGAAGAAAACAAAGAAGCTGCAAAAGAGAAACACTGGAATCCTAGCAAGCAAGATGGGACCGAAATACTGAAAAAGGACAATGGACGAAAATAATTATTCCCGACATTAAAACATGGATAGACTGCAAACACAAAAAAATGGATTACTATATGACACAAGCTCTAACGGGACATGGATCTTTCAGACATACACAAAGCGAATAGGGAAAACGGACGACATATGTCGGTACTGTCAAAGCAGAACATACGTTAATTTACTGTCCATGATTTGAGAACTACCGCCAAACAACAAGACACGATCTGCCGATATAGAATGTGACCATAGGAAACCTGTTTAAAGAAATGATACAAGACGTAGACAAATAGAACCACGGACATGATATGATCAGAACGATTCTAAAAACTAAACACGAAGACGAACGCACCTAAGAGATAAAAACAGTAAACGGCGAAATAGTGACGTTATATTCCTGAGAATGGTTCCGCTATTTCGATCAAATGTACAGCGGAGGGTTTTAGTCCGTAGGCGTCCTCAAGAGAGGATGAATCGGGTACATTCGGTAGACCACCGACTAATTTAAAAAAATGTATCTTTTAGCCTACTAAACCAAACTGACATAAAATCAATGTTTTACCTGTCAATTTGGTTATAAAAATGGTGGAAACAGTAGGCTAAAGGGCACTTTTTTATTGGTACGTAGTAGCAATTTATCTCCGCCATTAAACTATTCAGTCCTGCAGAACTTCTTTAAAATACTAAATTTGGAAAGTGGTATCAGAAAAATTGCCTAGTTTTTAATAAATGGCAGAAAGTAAAAACCGCCATTTTCAAGAATTGTGACGGGTGAGATTTTCTGTCGTTTCCGAAGAATCGCGACCAGTATCTACTTAGCCCATTTTTAACGAATTTAAATAAGAACACTCCGTGAAGGATAGGCTCCAAACAGAATCGCATCGAAGTCGGTTTATTGGTTCGAGAGCTACATGCGCACCGGTAGTTAAAAAATACGTATTTTCGTTTATTTCCAGCCGTAGCGAAAGCTCAAGCTCTAATACCAGGCCTTCAAGCCATTGGGGACGAAGGCGAACAACTGAAAGCGGTCATTGAAATGTGTCAGGTTCTTGTCATGGGCAACGAAGAAATTTTGACCGGGTTCCCTGTTAAACAGGTGGTTCCCGCCCTCATTACCTTGTTGCAGATGGAGCACAATTTCGAAATCGTAAGTAGACGTAATTTAAGATCGATGGAGGCTGGTTCTCTAAAAAACTTCTAATCTTCTTGTATTCTTGCCAGTTTTATAATAAAGGAACAAGTATACTATTTTACAATATACAACTTAAGGTAGTCTTTGTTAGTGGGTGAAGTATTTTTTCAGGGTACTCACCAGTCGGGAAAAGTCAATGGTGTCACGAAAAGTCAGGGTAGAAAACAAAGTCAGGGTAGTCAGGAAAAGTCAGGGGTTTTTACTTAAAAAAACTCTAAAGGTCAGAATAATTAAAGTACTAAAATTACACTACTTACATTTGTAAGTTAGCAAAAACAGAAATACTAAACAGAATACTAAAACTTGTGAATATCAAACGTAAAAGTGCTGCCTTGCGGTTTTCAAGCCTAAAAATGCATCGCTCCCAGTTTTCAAACTTTTTGAAGTTACTTATAGTCTTTTAACCAAACATGCCTGGAAAAGTCAGGATTTTTGGTTTTTAAATTTTAGTGAGCACCCTGTACTTATTTATACATTAAATCGATGATGAGTATTATGTCATCATAAATCGCAGAGTTGTTTATTTTAAAGTTTTACCCACCGAATTGATACCCTTTACAAAATGACATGTCGCTTTATTAATTAAAATAGCAATAACAAAATTCCTCCAGGAATGTTCAATAACTAAAAGGTAAAGCTTTGTAGCAAAGGAATAGTACATTATACACTTACGGAATAAAGTGGTAGTTTTTATTCCGAGGTGAATAGTTTATAGCCCTACCCGACGGAGGGCTACAATTCGCCAAGGGATAAAAAGACACTTGTGGGATTTGTTTTATTTTTCTTTAAAAAAAAATTTGATTTTTCATTTTTACGTTTCATTTATTGTGGAATGGCACCCACATAAAACAATGTGCAATATTGCTTGCATGGCATATTTCTCCCTTGGGGTTAAAGTGCCATTTACTTCCTAGGACTAAATTTGTCATTTTTTACTCCCTAAGGGCAGGGAGGGACTAAAACGCGTTTTTAGTTCCTAAAATGCAAAAAGTAATTTATGTGAGTCCAGATTCTATTATTCAAAGACAACCGCGGACATACATTAATCTCCAAATCAAAGAAGGCTTTGGATGTTCCCAAATCAACTTTTATGCTTGAAATCGGGTCCCAGTTCGAATTTCTTTATTTTTGTTTGCTGTATGAAAGATAAACATTCGTTCAAATGAAAGAAATCACTTAAAAAATATTATTTAGATGAAGATCGGTTTGTAGTGATAATAGACACTTAAAGTAAATATTTCAACGCATCGGTATCGGTATACGTATCGCGTTCGAAATAAAGCCAAAATACACTACATTTTTGACTTGCTCATGTCATGTTTCGAACGATGCCCGCTTTTTTGACGGTTGCGATGACACAAAAGCTGACAGCAATCGATGCGTACGGGGTAATGAACTTATCGTTACGTCCATCCCAACGCACGCATCGATTGCTGTTATCAGTTTTGTCATCGCACCTTTCAAAAAAGCGGGCATCGTTCGAAACATCGCATAAACAAGTCAAAAATGTAGTGTATTTTGGTTTTATTTCAAACGCGATACGTATCCCGATACCGATGCGTTGAAATATTTACTTTAAGTGTCTAATACTACACGCCCCTTTGCAGATAATTAATAGTGTTAAGTTTATTAATGGCTTATTTATAAACCCACATATTTTTGGTTTTTCTCATTATTGTAAAAACCTGCAATAAAATATGTGCACATTTATGAGCCTAAAGAAAAAAATGCAAATCAGGTGCAGTTCCTTGTAAAGGTTAATTGAACTGTGTATGTTTTTGCGGACAATTCCATAACGTAGGTTTTCCCAAAATATGTAATCCTTATCAAATTTTGAGTTAAACCTGATAAATTCGAGATATTTGATTTTAAAAATGTATACTTTATGCTTTGTGTATTTGGATACTCGAATTAGGTTTGAAAAAACCCAATTCCTTCTAAACAGCATTAAAAACAAAAATAATGTGCTCAACATCTATTCTTAAAAATACGAATTATTAGACACTTAAAGTTAATTTTCGGGTTTATCGGCATTCGTGTCCTTATCTCTATCGAGTCGACCTATCGAGCAGGTGTACTTTTAAACTAATGGCGAATGCGTGACAGCTCCAGCTGATTAAAGGCGTCAAAACATCGTTTCGTATGTAGGGACGCTCGTAATGTTACGACTCCCTTATCGTACTTAACGAGGTTTTCGTGCATTTAATCAGCTGGAGCTGTCATGCATTCGCCATGATTTTAAAAGTGCACCTGCTTGATTGGTCGACTCGATAGAGATAAGTATACGAATGGTGATAAAACTGAAAATTAACTTTAAGTGTCTATTGTTTTCATGAGCTACTAATAACAATTTGAAACATTTCTGTAGATGAACCACGCTTGCCGTGCCCTAACCTACATGATGGAAGCACTTCCGAGATCTTCAGCAGTCGTTGTGGATGCCGTGCCAGTATTCTTAGAAAAACTGCAAGTGATCCAGTGCATGGATGTCGCCGAACAATCACTTACGGCCTTGGACATGCTTTCGAGAAGGCATTCGAAGTCAATTCTTCAAGCGGTAAGTAACCTTTTTTCTATCTTTTTGGGTCTAAAGGCCCTACACCTCAACTTTACTCAGAAATTTTAATAGGTAACTAGTTTTTGTTGAATGCGCGCACCATGGCTGGTTATTTCGTCAGTTATTGTACCGGATTTTCCATTATAAATATAAATATTACCTGAAGAGGTTTTTTTTACCGTTGGTCCCAGATGGCTTAAACTAGAGGCCCTGTATACAATTTTTGACAGTTATTGTTTTACCAGAGGTGAGCAACTGGATTTGACAGTTGCTAGGGAAATGTTTAAAAACAAATTGTGTGTTGGCAATGATAGTTTGTAACCCCTGACAATAAATAATTTTGTCACTGTCACATTTTTGACTAAGAAACGTTCGGTTTAAAAATGGAATTTTGCTATATCAAAAACTGTAAAAACACGTGCCTCGAGGAATTTGTATTGTTTCGTTGTCCAACGGAGAAAGAAACTGTGTGGAAGTGGAAAGAAAACATGCATTTACCAAGCTGGAAAATAATGAAAAAATTAATAAAAATAGCCGAATTTGCGATGTAAGTGAGCTATAAGCAGCAGGTACAAACATACGCATTTAGCATGTGCTTTGTTAATAAATAACACATTATATTTCCGTGTGTTTTTTTAATGTCTCATCGTGTATATTCACTGTTTGTTTTTGTTTTTTTTTTGTCAAAACTTGACATATTTTACTAACCAAAAAAAAATCAATCTTTCAAAAACTGTCCGGGGAAATTATAAAAAGAGACAACAAAACATCAGTCCATTTCATAAAATAGCTTTTACATGCAAATATGAAAAAAACTAGAAAGAGAGGGCAATATGAGTTGCCCACCTCTGGTAAAACAATAACTTTCAAATGTATAAAGAGCCTCTAGCCTAAACAACAAATATTTGTATAGAGATTACTTTTCAGCCATTCCAGCTAAAAGTCCACCACGGGTAATATCGCAAAATACGAATTACCATTAAGGCATTAACCCACTCTTTGTGACCACTTATATATTTTTTAATTTGCCTCCAGAGGCTAAAACTGTTTCTATTTAAAAAGTAATTTAAAATGCTTCTTTGTGTCAAAAAAATGCCAAGAACATGAAATGTGAGTATTTTTTTTTATATTAAAAGATCAGCTTAAACTTTTTACTCTCAAATATTTTTACACACTATCCATGAAATATTTGTATAAAAAATAATTAAACTAGACTTGCTAGTCTTACCCTTGCGTAAATCCCTTTTCTTGTAATTTAAATATTGTTTTTATTTCCGTCCGTTATGCAACATTTGTTAAATTCTTAACTCTTTTACGGTTACGGTTACGGTTATATTAAGTTTTTGGATCTTTAGAGGTTGGCAGATAAATAAATAATACAAATATGAATGAAGGTATGCTTCTTTTTGCTGGTCCGTCCGTTATGCATATTAAAAGGCTTTTTACCAACGTACTAAAGTAGATAAAAAATAAGTTTACATTTGAATTGTTTGAGTACAATTAATGTATATTTGGTAACAGCGTTAAGATATTTGGAGCGCCTAATGGCAATAACTAATTTTAAATTTAAAAAAATAGTGCAGTGTCCCGTCCGTTATGCTGGAATGGCTGTTTATCTACATTTGTCACCTCTATTGTCAAATTTCACATTCATCGTTAAAAGGTTGCGACCTTTCCAGCAATCCCACACACAGCTTTATCTCTTACAGTTGTGTTATAAATTCCCGTTGAATTAAAAACCCCGTACGATATATATCTTGGAGATAGACATACTCCTAGCTTTAATGTAATATGTTTTAATTTTGTATGAAAATTATTTTTCAGGGGGGTAAAATTGGAGCGCTTTTACCCTTAGTCGACAGAAACCTTTCGTTTAAGGCCTTCACACAATAAATTGCAAGGGACAGGTTGGTTCAAATTAGAGGGGACTGGGGTTTTGTGTATATCTAGGGGAGATAGCGAAAAATTAATATACAGTTTATGGGGTCGATTTAAAAAAAATTATTAATGGTGAAAACCGCATGTCAGTATGTCGTCTCGTTTTTGAGCTACAGGGACTTTTTGAAAAATATGCGTTTTAGAATTTGGTCTTTAACTTTTTTATTAATGAAAATTTCTTTTTGGTGTAAAGTGCTTTTCTATAGATAAATATAGATTTGGCCTCTAACTTTTTTATTCATGAAAATTTCTTTTTGGTGTAAGTGCTTTTCTATTTATCAAACTGCATTTTATCAGTAACATTTATTTTTTGAGATATAACACCAAGTTGGAATTTGTCTTATAAAATAGCCTATGTTTTACTCGATTTTTAAAATTAGTATAAAATGTTGTATAAAATTATATATGGCACATTATATTTTTTTATATTGTTATTGTTTTTTTATTTTTTTACTTAATTTTATTTTCGTTTTTAATGAAAAAACGAAGAATAAAAAAAATAAAAATTGGTTCCAAAAAATCAAAAATAAAATATAATGTGAAAATTTTATGCTGATCACAAAAATCGAGTAAAAAATAGATCAAATTATAAAACAAATACCAACTTAGTGTTACATATATCAAAAGGTTACACATAAAATCCAGTTTGATAAATAGATTTTACTTTAAATTATCAGGGGTAATATACCCCCTTTGCCACCTTTCCAGCAATCCCACACACAGCTTTATCTCTTACAGTTGTGTTGTAAATTCCCGTTGAATGAAAAACCCCGTACGATATATATCGTGGAGATAGACATACTCCTAGCTTTAATGTAATATGTTTTAATTTTGTATGAAAATTAATTTTCAGGGGGGTAAAATTGAAGCGCTTTTACCCTTAGTCGACAGAAACCTTTCGTTTAAGGCCTTCACACAATAAATTGCAAGGGACAGGTTGGTTCAAATTCGAGGGGACTGGGGTTTTGTGTATATCTAGGGGAGATAGCGAAAAATTAATATACAGTTTATGGGGTCGATTTAAAAAAAATTATTAATGGTGAAAACCGCATGTCAGTATGTCGTCTCGTTTTTGAGCTACAGGGACTTTTTGAAAAATATGCGTTTTAGAATTTGGTCTTTAACTTTTTTATTAATGAAAATTTCTTTTTGGTGTAAAGTGCTTTTCTATAGATAAATATAGATTTGGCCTCTAACTTTTTTATTCATGAAAATTTCTTTTTGGTGTAAGTGCTTTTCTATTTATCAAACTGCATTTTATCAGTAACATTTATTTTTTGAGATATAACACCAAGTTGGAATTTGTCTTATAAAATAGCCTATGTTTTACTCGATTTTTAAAATTAGTATAAAATGTTGTATAAAATTATATATGGCACATTATATTTTTTTATATTGTTATTGTTTTTTTATTTTTTTACTTAATTTTATTTTCGTTTTTAATGAAAAAACGAAGAATAAAAAAAATAAAAATTGGTTCCAAAAAATCAAAAATAAAATATAATGTGAAAATTTTATGCTGATCACAAAAATCGAGTAAAAAATAGATCAAATTATAAAACAAATACCAACTTAGTGTTACATATATCAAAAGGTTACACATAAAATCCAGTTTGATAAATAGATTTTACTTTAAATTATCAGGGGTAATATACCCCCTTTGCCACCTTTCCAGCAATCCCACACACAGCTTTATCTCTTACAGTTGTGTTGTAAATTCCCGTTGAATGAAAAACCCCGTACGATATATATCGTGGAGATAGACATACTCCTAGCTTTAATGTAATATGTTTTAATTTTGTATGAAAATTAATTTTCAGGGGGGTAAAATTGAAGCGCTTTTACCCTTAGTCGACAGAAACCTTTCGTTTAAGGCCTTCACACAATAAATTGCAAGGGACAGGTTGGTTCAAATTCGAGGGGACTGGGGTTTTGTGTATATCTAGGGGAGATAGCGAAAAATTAATATACAGTTTATGGGGTCGATTTAAAAAAAATTATTAATGGTGAAAACCGCATGTCAGTATGTCGTCTCGTTTTTGAGCTACAGGGACTTTTTGAAAAATATGCGTTTTAGAATTTGGTCTTTAACTTTTTTATTAATGAAAATTTCTTTTTGGTGTAAAGTGCTTTTCTATAGATAAATATAGATTTGGCCTCTAACTTTTTTATTCATGAAAATTTCTTTTTGGTGTAAGTGCTTTTCTATTTATCAAACTGCATTTTATCAGTAACATTTATTTTTTGAGATATAACACCAAGTTGGAATTTGTCTTATAAAATAGCCTATGTTTTACTCGATTTTTAAAATTAGTATAAAATGTTGTATAAAATTATATATGGCACATTATATTTTTTTATATTGTTATTGTTTTTTTATTTTTTTACTTAATTTTATTTTCGTTTTTAATGAAAAAACGAAGAATAAAAAAAATAAAAATTGGTTCCAAAAAATCAAAAATAAAATATAATGTGAAAATTTTATGCTGATCACAAAAATCGAGTAAATAATAGATCAAATTATAAAACAAATACCAACTTAGTGTTACATATATCAAAAGGTTACACATAAAATCCAGTTTGATAAATAGATTTTACTTTAAATTATCAGGGGTAATATACCCCCTTTGCGACCTTTCCAGCAATCCCACACACAGCTTTATCTCTTACAGTTGTGTTGTAAATTCCCGTTGAATTAAAAACCCCGTACGATATATATCGTGGAGATAGACATACTCCTAGCTTTAATGTAATATGTTTTAATTTTGTATGAAAATTATTTTTCAGGGGGGTAAAATTGGAGCGCTTTTACCCTTAGTCGACAGAAACCTTTCGTTTAAGGCATTCACACAATAAATTGCAAGGGACAGGTTGGTTCAAATTCGAGGGGACTGGGGTTTTGTGTATATCTAGGGGAGATAGCGAAAAATTAATATACAGTTTATGGGGTCGATTTAAAAAAAATTATTAATGGTGAAAACCGCATGTCAGTATGTCGTCTCGTTTTTGAGCTACAGGGACTTTTTGAAAAATATGCGTTTTAGAATTTGGTCTTTAACTTTTTTGTTAATGAAAATTTCTTTTTGGTGTAAAGTGCTTTTCTATAGATAGATATAGATTTGGCCTCTAACTTTTTTATTCATGAAAATTTCTTTTTGGTGTAAGTGCTTTTCTATTTATCAAACTGCATTTTATCAGTAACATTTATTTTTTGAGATATAACACCAGGTTGGAATTTGTCTTATAAAATAGCCTATGTTTTACTCGATTATTAAAATCAGTATAAAATGTGGTATAAAATTATGTATGGCACATTATATTTTTTTTATATTGTTATTGTTTTTTTATTTTTTTACTTAATGTTATTTTCGTTTGTAATGAAAAAACGAAGAATAAAAAAAATAAAAATTGGTTCCAAAAAATCAAAAATAAAATATAATGTGAAAATTTTATGCTGATCACAAAAATCGAGTAAAAACTAGATCAAATTATAAAACAAATACCAACTTAATGTTACATATATGAAAAGGTTACACATAAAATCCAGTTTGATAAATAAATTTTACTTTAAATTATCAGGGGTAATATACCCAGTGCATGTCAGATTTCCTTCTCGGAAATCTGACATGCACTTATTATATTCTGATAGAGAATATACCGAGGGAAACTGTATATTTCCATCAGGACAAATTTTATTTAAAGAAATTAGAAAATCTAATATAAAGATATAAGATGCAATTTCCGTGGAAATTTTTGTCATATCATGTACATAGATACATAAAATTTGAATTTTTTATTCCTAAAATTTGCCAAATTTACCTGTTTCTTTTGTTTTAGAGGGGGGTATCGGCTTGCCTAATGTACCTGGACTTCTTTTCAATCAATGCCCAACGCAACGCATTATCGGTCACGGCGAACTGCTGTCTGAACCTCACGTCGGAAGAGTTCCAATACGTCCAGGAATCTTTGCCTTTGTTGGCGTCCCGGCTTTCACAGCAAGATAAGAAATGCGTCGAAAGTGTATGCTTGGCGTTTTCGCGATTGGTCGACAGTTTCCAGTTGGAACCGCCCAAGCTGCAAGAAATCGCCAGTCCCGATCTGTTGACTAATTTGCAACAGTTGTTGGTCGTTACCCCGCCTATTATAAGCACCGCTACGTTTATTACAGGTAATAGAATATTCATTTTATAAGGTACCCTCACCATTTTTGCAGAGATGTGCATTTATCTATCGAGTCATTTCAAATCAAATCAACCAGAGGTTTGGTAGACCATGTCCCCGATTTCGATAATTTTTGGTACATTTATTCTACCCATAAAGGGAATGAAAAATCCCAAATTTAAATTTTTTTTTGACCATAAGTTTTTTCTTTTAAATTAATTTTTGAAAATCAAAACAAACTACCATTTTGCTTAAACATGTACCTAAAGAAACTAAAATATCTCGATAACTACTTAAACTAGGACAGTGGTTTATAACTCGTTTTAAAGGTATTTTAAATACCTTTCGAATGATGTATCACATGATGTACTTTTTGTTTTAAAAGAAATTTGAAATTAAAAATAAACTTTTTAATTTTTGACAAACAGCATTTTTTATTTTTTTTAAATATATTTTTTTTTCTGGATATTTCGCTATTTACAAAATTTCAAGATAGAGACTTGATGGGTTCATCCAAAAAAATTATTTTAAAAATTTTGAAAACAATTTTTCAAAAAAAATTAGGTTATGTGATACTTTATCAAAATAAAATACCTATAAAACAAGGTATTACTTTCTTTTGTACGGTATACAGTTCTCAAGATATTACTCTTTTTGTGTACCTGCACGTTTGGTAAAAATTGACTGTCTTTACATGCATTTATCAAAATATGAATATCTTGAGAACTATACATACTACAAAAGCAAGTGATAGCTTGTTTAAAAGGTATTTTAAAGGCCATTTTAATAAGGTATCTCATGACCTCATTTTAAAAAAAATCAAAATTTTTAAAATAAATTTTTTTGATGAATTTGTAAAGAGTTTGAAAAAGAATAAAAAATGCTGTTTTTTAAAAATGATTTTTTTAATTTCAAATTTTTCGAGATTCGAGATATTTCAATTTCTTTAAGTACATGTTTGAACAAAATTGGTAGTTTTTGTGATGTTCAAGAATTAATTAAAAAAAAAGTAATGGTCAAAAAAATTTCATATTTCCTCCTTTTTTTTGGTTGATTTCATATGAAATGAAAGTATCCTCAATACAAAATGGGACAGTTTTGCACCTGAAAATTTTGGCTAAGTGCTTGGCACATCACCCTAATGGTGATTTTGGAGGTCCTTTTGTTGCATCGGGTAACCTCCAACATTTTCACATTTATAAAAATATTGATCTCTTTCTAGTGGCTTATGATAATATTTCGGTCTCTATGCCCTCCCTCTTAAATGGGTATAAAAGTAGAGAGGTTCTACAGAATTCCGTAATTATAGGCATTAAAATAATTAAAAAAAAAAGATGCTTGGATATAATTCTGTGTCTTTTGACAAAAGCCTTGCCAACAACAGTTCAACAAATAAGTATTTTAATGTTGTGGATGCATCTTCTTTATATAGTTGAGACGGTGCTCACCAGTCGGGAAAAGTTAGGATAGACAAAAAAAAAGTCAGGGATTTTAACTTAAAAAACGCGAAAAAGTCATGATATTTAAAGTATCGAAAATGCACCATTTGCATTTTCAAACCTTTTGAAGCTAGCAAAAACAGAATACTAAAAATGTGACTTGCGATTATCAATCCTAAAAACACATCGCTTCGTGGTATTCAAACCTAAAAATATGGTTTTTTAACCAAATATATGCACAAAAGAAGAAGGAACTTTTAGTCAAGAAAAGTCAGGGAACATCAGATTTTTTTATTTTGAAGTTATAATTAGCACCTTGTAAGATAATCATCTGCATTTTTGACATTTGTTTATTTAATTAAGAAAAACAGATTCGGACAGCCCTTAATCTGTGAAACATTTATAAATATCGTCAACATCAAGTGTGGTTTGTTTCTTTATCATTATCTCGATCAATAAAAACACAGATTTACCCAAAGCCTTAATTCTTAGCTCTATAAATTAACACAATCTATCTTTTCTTTTTCAGTTTTAAGGATGCTTTCAGTCATGTGTGCCAACTGCCCCGATTTAGCCTTATCCCTGTTGAAACAAAGCATCGCCGAAACACTGTTATATTTACTCACCGGTTCGGCCGAAGTCAGCCAGGACAACGTGGACTTGGTACCGAGGCAGCCCACGGAATTATTCGAAATTACCTCCTTGATTGGGGAACTTATGCCAAAATTACCTACAGGTGAGTTTGATGATCGATCTACTTTAAATTCAGTTTATTTAAATAAATATTAGTAAAAATGTGACGCAAAACTGATATCAATAAGAAGAGGGTTACCACTTGTTAAAAAAATGTGACATGATTGCCAATTTTGTGTAATTCTAAAGATTTTCTCTAGAAATTGCTAAAAATTTCCTGAGATTGCCAAAGGTTTTTGGAGATTGACAAAGATTTTTTGAGATTACCTATTAATTCCCTGGGATTAAAAAGATTTCCAGGGAGTCCATGGGGTTTGTGACATGATCTCCAACAGGCATTACCTCCTCGTTAAAACTTAGGATTACTATGTTTTTTCAGATGGTATATTCGCCGTCGATTCTCTTTTGGAGAGACCCGCAAGTATTGCCAAAGATCAACCAATCTGGCAATGGAGAGACGATAGGGGATGGTGGCATTCGTACGGAGCTGTTGATGGTAGAATAATTGAAGCTGCCCACCAAAACGGCGACGACGAAGTTAGTTTAAATACTTTAGGTGAGTACCAAAATCATAACATTGTCCTTATTGATTTAGATTTTGTATATTTTATTAGTCTCTAATCAAAAGTGTTAATAGTCAAATTGGGGCATATCCTGTCTACCCAGCCTGCGGTACCTGATAGGAGAGTGTGTGGCACGAGGGAAGCTGTAAACACTTAGATGGGCCGACCAAGAGAGTGGGGGTTAAGAGTGAGATACGCGGATGGAATAAGGGCCATGACTACTACCGTTGGGTTGGTTTCAAATGTAGTGTGCCCCAAAGAAGTTGTGTTATAAAAAATCTACGCCTTATTGATATACGTGCGCAGTAAAACACCAGACTTTCCCAGAGTAAAAATATTTTTTTGACTGGACAAACTGCCAAGGTTGCACTGGTTACCAAGTGAAGAAATCTTTTCGTTGTAGTTGTTTTTTGGGGGTAATTGCACAACTTCATTAAAATTACCCATACTTTTTGAATGAAACGTGTTTTTTTTTATAATTGCAATAGTTTGTTTTTATATTTTCGCGAAAAAGCCCGATTTCGCAGGAGGAGGGCATTTTCTCAAATATAAAAACAAACGAATGCAGTTTGTAATAAAAACACGTTGAGTACAAAAATTATGTGGTTCATTTTTATGCACGAGTATAATTTAATTAACACATCCAATACAAATAGTCGTATTTGAAATTTCAGGTAGAATATACACAATTGACTTTCACTCGATGCAACAAATAAACGAAGACACCGGCACCTCCAGACCGGTACAAAGGTTGTGCACGCCATCTAGCAACAAGTCGACAACTAGCGAACCGAGTCAGATAACTAGCAGGCCTAGTTCGGCAAGTCGGGACGCCAGGGTGGCTTGTTTAAGGGAGGAGAGGGGGTTTACAGCTGCTTTTATTAGGTAACAATTTTAAATTCGTTCAGGGCAACTTTCATTATCTTTTGATCATAAAGGTTATAGTCTCAACCAATTGCAAACATTATTTTTCATCATAATGTTAAGGGGCACTTATATAAATTCTCAGGAACTTTACACAATTTCGGTTGGCTCAATCAAAATTAACTGCTCACTGTAATTTAAGTAAACATTTTTAACCTATAAATTTAATATTTTTTTATAAACATAAATTGCTACAAACATTATTTAAAACAATGAGTTTTTTATTATCTTGAAGGTTTGTAGAGCCGGATCATAATAAATTGAATACAGCATTGATATTTTGACTGTCAATTAGTAAAACAAATGACATAATGATGGTATGCACCATCATACATTTTCTCTGATTGACACTTTAGCCGCGTTTAACTAACATTTTTGTTATGCAGCAAGATTTTTTTTTTACCTAACTAGCAATTAACTTTAATTGCCCGATGATCTATAATTTAGGGCGAGATAACCGCAGTTAGCTAACAAGTGAGGTTATCTTTGTGATGTTTATGTCATGTTTGATCCTTTTTGTCATTTTTGAAGTTTTTCGATTGTGTTTTATGTTGAAAAAATTGAAAAATATAATAATCAAATAAATACTTGGCACATATTAAAGGATCTGTATGCCTAGCCTACGGGTGGGCAGAAGAATCGTTAGCGCAGCACCTAATAGAAGGGTGTGATGGTATACGGCAGGTTAAGGCAGCTAATATGGGGTTCACACACCACAAACGAGCTACTCAATAAAATGGCTAGACATACTGAACTTTGCAACGAAAACAGAAAGAGTACCTATAGTGCCTCAAGCAGCGGGAGTTGATGCATCAGTATAGATGTCTTATTTACTTTTTTTAAAACTTTAAATAAAATAACTGAAAACTTTTATTAAATAAGAAAATTTATTTGGTATTTTAAACAGAAAATTACAACTAGTGGTAAGCCACAAAATAAAAAAGTAGGTTTAAATTTTTGAAAAAAATCTGTATGACGTTGGTTTTTTACTTTGTTTTGTGGTCAACTGTGCTCAACTTTCTTTCATTCTAAGTACACTTTATTTATTTATTACTTGGGACTGACCTAAAACTCCAAGAAATACAATAAATATAATAAAAGTAAACAAATATTATAATATTCAAGATCCGGACATTAGTTGCACCGGGATAATCTGTATGAATCTCCTGATTCTCTTTGAAGGTTTTTAGGGCCTAATAGTGATCTTTTCTCTGCGCAAATACTGCACTTTACAAAAAATTTAATAAAGAAAATGAAATATAAACGCCAAAAAATGTTGACGAGTCGATGTCACCAATGGTTAAATGGAAAACACAAAAAAAAAACAAAAAACGATGCGTTGAAATCTCTTTTTAATTTCCATTACTTAACCCTGGTTAGGTAATTATTGATAAAACAGATTGATGCATAGGTAAGTGTATGTTTAACCGTGATTAGCAAGTTAATTCCGATTAGCTAACCCTAATTATAGTGTAAAATGGTGCATATAGACATTAATGTTCTTTTAAAATACCCCTTTTGCTGCTTAAAAAACTTGTTGCAAATATTGGTGGTTGCCTTTGATTGCGGATCTGTTGACTCATTGGCCCAACAGTCAATAAATTAAAATATTACAAGTCAGAAACTATTTCTCACAATAAACCGCTATTATCTGCTTTTCAGGTCATTATTTTCCGTACTATACGAGGTATATTCATCGAGCGCGGGTCCTTCAGTTCGTTGCAAGTGTTTGAAAGCCCTTCTAAGGATGGTGTACTACGCCAATTCCGATTTGCTGAAGGAGGTTCTCAAGAATCAAGTGGTCAGTAGCCATATTGCGGGCATGATGGCTTCGACCGACTTGAGGATCGTTGTGGGAGCTCTTCAGATGGCCGAGATATTGATGAATAAGTTACCGGAAGAGTTTGGAGTCCATTTTAGGTATGAAGACATGAATAAAGGATAAAGTTGATTTTCTTTTAAGGCTTGGTTTACTGTGGTCTTTTTTTTGTAGTCAACGGTTGATATACGTCAGAGGTTTCGGAAAAAATCTGGTTGTTGAAAGTAATCGAATTGACTGACAAAATTAGTTTTGTTTATTAACTGACAAATTGTGAATGTAAGAATGACAACAAATCAAAATAATTGAAAGACCGACACCCAGGCTTCATGTCTCTTTGAGTTTTATTATGTAGTTTATGCCATTTTATACCTAGCAAAACACAGGAATACAAATTAAGGCCTTTTAAAGCCGTCAACCGAATAGGGGCTAGTGTCGTCACTGATTTCAACCGGACTATAATGTTTTATGTTTTACTGTTTGTTTTTATCGAAGAAATCCTAAACTGTATGTTCACCTTCGATTTAAAAATAACCAAAAGTTCAACCCTGTAGTTCTCGATTGACGACTTTAAAAAGCTTTATGTTGATAATAAAAAGCGTAGTAAACCCCATAATATTTTCACCTTTAAAGTAAAATGCCTTATGAAGTGCTTTTTCTGTTTTTTTTTTTCGACACACGCTCGACGGCTTAATAAAAATCCCGATGTGATCAAGTTGACTGTAGTTACAAAAAACTTAATTTTCGTTTACAGGAGGGAAGGAGTAATCCATCAAGTCACAAGACTAACCGATCCCGAGACTCCTTTGGGAGTCAGTCCACCGAAATCGGCCATCAGTAGCTCATCATCTTTTTCCACAACGGTAGAGGCGACTCCCAGCACTTCTCAACCGTCGAGTAGCAATATTAGTTTACAGACGGCTAATGGATCTGCCTCACTTGTAAGTAACGCACCATAAAAATGTGTAAAAACGAGGGGGGTAACCACTCGGCGAAATCCCTTTAAAATTGCATAGGAAATAAAATTGTCAGAAAAGACGCAAAATCGCGCGAAATCCTGTAAAATTCCTCAGGACAAAATGCAATTAAATGCGAAGTCGCGTTACAGATTTTACCTTGGTAGTTACTCCCTCGTCTAAAACGATCAAATTTTTACAGTGCAAAATTTTGTTTACTTTTGATGTAAACGAGAAAATTATTTATTCATTTTGAAACAAATTTCGTCCCTTGTGTTGCATCGCATTGCCTTACGCTGTATTGTGTTGCATAGCATTGCGCAGCGTCCACATTCGCACTTATTTTATAAACTTTTTCAAGCTTCATAAATTGCGTACATTGGAAGAACGGCTGACCACTATGGTGTTATCAATGCCACAGTTTGCAGAATAAGAAACCGTTGGCTCGGTACACACAGTTTAGAAAGAAAAGAATGCACCGCAGTGAACGCAGTCTCAGTGACAAATTTTCCTGCATCCTGCTCCACGGCAAGTAGGAGAATAAAAGGTTCGGAGTCACATTGACGTACTGCTGCAAGAAAACCAAAACCAACTCAAGAACAAAAACAGGCAGGAGTAATTTTTGCCTTAAATCATGACCTTGATGAAGATTACTGGGCACGGGTAATATTTACCGATGAAAAAATATTCCAATCCTCGCCAAATCGCAGAAGAATAAAGTTTATCGGCCTCCACACTCTCGGCTTGATGAGCGATACACAAATCAAATAACGGCGGGTTAGTGCACGCGGGTTGGGAGTGTGTTGGTAGATTGATGGTCGGTTCGCTGCAGTATGTTATCTGGAGCTTCTTTCGGACGTCATGTTGCCATCGGTTGAAGTTCTCTATCGAGAGAACCAATTCATATTTCAGCATGATAACTGCGCCGTGCACACTGCCAATGTTTGCAAGACATGGTTCCAAAACCAGAGCATTGAAGTATTAGCATGACCATCGAAGAGTCCAGACCTGAATCCGATGGAGAATGTGTGGGGAAGATTGGTAAAGATCATTTACCAAAGTAATTGGAGGCCCCAAAACCAGGCAGAACTACAAGATGCCATATCGAATGCATTGGACGAGCTCGTTGATTAAG
Source organism: Oxystoma pomonae (assembly GCA_963921995.1). Classification (NCBI taxonomy): domain Eukaryota; kingdom Metazoa; phylum Arthropoda; class Insecta; order Coleoptera; family Brentidae; genus Oxystoma; species Oxystoma pomonae. The sequence continues at coordinate 81,344,484 of OY998166.1, read as the reverse complement.
TATACTGTCGATACTTATCAAATTCTATGGTTCGACGTCTACAAAAAGTTTTGGACAAAAATGGTGCTGCAACCAGATATTAAGATTATTTTTTTTAGTTTACTGAATAAATGAATGTGAAGACGATATGTATGTTTTCACACAGTGAGCTGAATTATATATTGAAACCACTGATCTCGAAATGCGCGTTTTGGGATCAGTGGCCTCAATACAAAATTCAGCTCACTATGAGTGTCCTTTATGTGTATGAGAATGAGTCTGAGCTTTAGTGTGCTTACATAACTGCTAATTACACTGCATAAAAAAACATTTTACTGCTTGTGTACGCATTTTATGTGCAACTTAGTGTACACTTGGTGCGACATAAAAAGGCAGAAGTTAGCTGCAGATCTGATGTATTTAAATTTTGCTAGTTGCGGTGCTTATTGTAACTGACTTTGACATTTTCCAAAATTAGGTGATAGTATATTTGGACTATTCTGGTTTTAATGTAACTATACCAATAAATAAAAAGAAAACCTTTAAACAAGTTCAACAATTTTATTATGGAAAATAATTTTACAAAGCTCATTATGAATGAAACAGGTCCACTAATATGCTTTTATTCACTTATATCTACTTAGGTGCAACGCGACATCTCGGCCTAGAGCGACTTCTTCTGCAAACCGTTATCAGAAATCCAGGAAAACTTACTTGTATTTTAACTTTTGGGCCCAGTGCCATGGCAAATGGGTGCCCTTAAAAAATTGATCACTTGCTTAGGTGTGCTGACTGGTCAAGCCAGTGCCTTCTTGATACTTTCTTCTTTTTCGCACAATTATGGCCTTGTTTCGTCCATAATGGTCTGCTACTCTACAAACCGAGCAACTAACGTTTTGGGCATTTTTAGTTAGTTCAATCAATCAATCAAAAAATACTTTATTGTCAAGAAAAAAAATTCTGTCGACAAAGCAGGCTAAAAACTAAAAGAAATAAAAACATGTAAAATAAGTAGGAACATAAAGAAAATACATTATTATTGAAGCTTATTTTAGGTAGAATGTAAGTTCATAAAAAAGTCAAATTTGGGTCTACATTAATAAGTGGTTTTAAACCTATAGTCACTAACAAATTGGAAAAGTTTGTTATGTTTATACTAAATTACTAATAATAAAAAATACCCACTTTACTATGATTAAAAAGGAGCACAACAGACACATAACATAGTTGCACCAACAATTATTGTAAAGGGGACAACACTACAACAGTAAAAAGAAAAAGAATAAAAATATCTAGTCACTAAAATAATTCATAAAAAAAAGAAAAAAAATACATTAAAAGCAGCAAGTTTATAACTGAGTGTCATAAAATTCAGAAAGCGAGTAAAAAGGTAACTGTAAAAGCCTCTCCCTTAGATCCCTTCTGAATTTTTTAACAGAAGTGGCACATCTGAGGGTGATTGGCAAATGATTGAAAATTTTAATTCCCTCGTAAATAAGAGATTTTTGTGCTAAAGTGCTTTTTGGAATTGGCAATCGAATGTTAAATTCTTGTCTTGTATGATATTTTTGAGACTTGGGCTCTTTTTTATAATTTTTAAAAACTAAAGATGCTGTTTTCAAAACATAAAGTGATGTAAGTGTTAATATTTTATGTTTGACAAATATAGGTTTTGTTTACATTGGAAATGAATCGAACAGCATTTTTTTGTAATATTAAAATTATTGATAGCAAATATTGATGCGCAGATCCCCAAAACGGCAAGCCGTACCTTAAGTGTGACTCAAAGAGTGAGAAATATACAGATCTAGCCATATCAACTCCCAGTTCAGATCTCACACATCTCACTGCGAAGCACCCAGAAGAAAGTTTTTTACTGAGTTTAAAGATATGTTCATCAAATCTCAGCTGGCGGTCAATATGTACACCTAGAAATTTAGATACATTTTGTTTTTGTAGAAGATCCTCACCCAATTGTACATTCTGCAAACTACACTTAAAAGCGAGAATGTTAGTTTTCTCCACATTTAAACAAAGACGATTGGCATCGCACCACTTTTTAATTTTTAATAGATCGTTGGAAATAATAGATTTTAGGTATTCTATGTCTTTATGATGCCACAAAACACAAGTATCGTCCGCAAACAATGTAAATTCACCTGCAATTTTTAAACGTACAAGATCGTTAATGTAAAGAAGAAATAACAGGGGACCCAATACTGACCCCTGGGGCACGCCGCAAGTGATATTTAGAGAGGCAGAGCGAGAGCGTCCATCGACCACCGATTGCGTACGATGGCTTAAATAAGACCTAAACCATTCCAACACCAAACCCCTAAATCCATACCGCTGCAACCGCGTCGCCCTTGTTTATTTCTGTATAAACATTTTCTAAAAAACTAAAAATGGCATCATGTGTACCCTTTGATCCTGAAACCCATACTGTTTGGGCGTAATCAATTTGAATTTGACTAAATAATCCCACATTCTTTGCTTAACAATTTTTTCAACCACTTTGGATAAGGTCGGAAGAAGGGAAATTGGGCGAAAGTTAGACGGAACATCTTTTGCGCCACCCTTATGCAGAGGAATGACGATAGATGATTTAAGACATATGGGGAACGAACCAGAATCAAATGATTTGTTAATAGCGGCAGACAATGCCAATAAGGCGCTGTGAGGTAATTTCGATAAGACCTCGGCGGAAATTTCATCTTCACCACCTGATTTCTTATTTTTTATATCCTTAAGAGCTTCAAGAATGTCACATAGTTTAACGGGCCTAAACTGAAGAGAACTAGAGACGTTAATGTCAGACAGATAGTGCAAAGGGTCTGTATCTGTCGGAAGATTCTGTGATAAGCTGCTGGCAAGACTACAATAGAAGATATTTAATTCATCCACATCAACATCTGTTTTATTACTATTTGATCTACCTCTAATATCATTTATGATTTTCCAAGATTCTTTTTGTTTACTTTTACAATTTTGTAATCTAGAGCTATAATATTTCGTTTTTGAAGCACTAATAAGGCTTTTATGTAAAGTACGGAATTTGTTGCAGTATTCCATAAACCAATTAACTTTAAAGTACTTCCTAAGATAGTTTAAACTTCTAAGGTTATTGGAAGAGATTTTTAAACCTAACGTTATCCAGTGTTATACTTGAGTTTTCTTTTGCTTAACCCAACGCAAGTGGAACGCTCGTTGGAAGTTGTCCACCACAACCTTGTGAAAAGTGCCAATCGGATCAGGTGCATGTTCAATGCTGTTCCAATTAACATGACGACAATAATTTTCAAAATCCTTAAAGGCTTTACTACTAAAAATGCGTTTTTGGATACGTGGCGGTTTTTTAGTGGTTTCCAGCGAAAAAACAGCTTTGATGGCCTCATGGTCAGATAAACCCGAATTCAAAACAGAACAGGAAACTTGACTTATGTTAGAACAGATATAGTCAATTAACGTTGCGCTTGAATCTATGATTCTCGTTGGTGACTGAACATGCATTTTTAACCCAAACACAGTAAGAATGTTAGAAAGCATGGTTGAATTTATTTTATTTTTATCGCAAAAGTCAATGTTAAAGTCTTCAACGAGGACCACATTTGCATTAGAAGGAATCCTGTCCAACATAGAATCTAGCTTATCCAGAAAATCTCTAATGCTAGAAGAGGGGGAATGATACAAACAAAATATATAGAGATTTAAACATTTGCAGTATGATACTGAAAGTTCAAAGCACTCATCTTGATAAAGATCCTTAAAATTGTCAATATTAACGAAATCAAAGGATTGTTTAGATAAAATTAAAGTTCCTCCATGGAGCGAGTTATCTCTACAAGAAAATGAAATTTTTTGATAACCAGGAATATGAAAACATTCATCTGGGTGCAACCAGTGTTCCGTAACTAAAGCTATATCTGGAAAATTATTAGCCTCTAAAAATGAGAAAAAATCGTTGCATTTATTTCTAAGAGATCTTATGTTTTGCAACATGATTGACAATTCCGTGCAAATTTTTATGTTTTTCCCGTCAGATGGTGAACCTCTGGAAAATTTTGTTTATCTACAGGAAACTCGTAATTTTTGCGTTAATGCATTCATCTTCAGATAAGCCGATGACAGGAACAAAATATGACATAATGCCTCAGATTATTGAACTCTGAACATAATACACCATATAAAATAGGGGTACGCATTTTATGTAGCGTCAAGTGTACATAAAAGCATTAATTTTTCAAAAAAGGGATATATATATATATATATAAAAGTGCATAAAATCTCAGTAGTTGTTAAAAACTAATATTTCTTGCGTTGCCGATGCCATACCGAACAGGCGTTCGTGCGTGTTTGCTCGATTAATGTTTTGATTCAGTTCGATTCGCTTAGTTTATCTTTCCTCCTTGTGAAAGTTTATAGAATAAAGTGAGAAAGAAAAATATGATTAGTAAATTAAAGCGCAGTAAAGATACACATATTTTTTCTGACGTCTAAGAATGATACATTTTCAGCTGTCAACACCTTTAGTCCCTACCTTCTACACGTCAACCCCAGACGCTCAACGCCTACAAGAGGCGGACGCTCGGTCGCCCAGTCCTACAGTTAGGTTAGGAGATGTCCTGAAGAGAAAAAGGGCAGCAAAGAGACAAGGCTGTGGATCGGCTGGTGGTAACAGGTGAGCATCTACAATAGATTTTTTAAATGGCCAGTTTGCCTTGATGTTATTATATTTACAAACTATTTTTTCCCTTCTCTTTCCTTAAATCCGTCAAAATAATTTCCAATTTTTTTTCTTATTTGGTAGAATTTTTGGTTTATTTCGTAGTTTCAGTTTCAGGTAAAAATATTTATTAGGTTAGACAATCTGACAAGGGTATCAGTAGGAAACGGCACTGGGGTCAGATTCATTTTATGTCAAAGAAGACAAAATATTAACTAAAGAATTAAATTTTCAAAATTAATGGCAGTGTAATTCTTTTTCATATTATTTCACCGTATATATGTTCCAATCTGCCTGGCGATGACTTACCGGTAAAGTTATATTAAGCCATTAGTATAAACTTCCTGGATGACTTACGCCTGATTTTTTCCTTTTATGTTGCAGGTCCAAACCGAGACAAGAAGATTTGCCACTGTCCCCTAGTTTAATGCACGATTTGTTTAGTAAAGCTGCAAGTTTAGCCAGCTCGAATCCTACAACGCCTGCTAATCCTACTAGGCCGGGGTAAGCTAAGTTAATATTTAATTTAACTATGATATTTTTGCTTTTTTTTGTGATTCTTTTTTTTCTTCTTTTATTAATTATGAATTTTTATTGGGTGGGTTTTACGTCAAATTAAATGGATGCAACAGTGTGAGTTGTATCGAGCCCCTATGTTCTATCGGTATTGGTAATCAGACCGTTTTTTATAGAAATTTTCATCGTAAGAACAATTTACTAAGAAACGTAATTCGTCAGATACAGTTCTCATCAGAATTAAATAATTAATCGTTATCTATCAGAATGAAACGATCATCTCCGTCGGGGTTATACGGATCAGTTACCCATGTGACCCTCTCAACAAATTGTTCTTACAACAAATATTATTGCGTTTAACCATTCTGATTTTAAAAATTCTGTCTCAATCGACGGTTCCGAGGAGTTAACCACTAGTTCAGAAAATGTGACATGATTGATGATTGCAGGGGACTGCCGAGATATTTCTAAAGACTCCCAGTGTCTGCAAGCCAGGGTTTGCCAAGGTTTAGGTAGGTGCAGAGGCTGCAAGGGATTGCGAACGGATAAGATTTGTGACATGATTGCCAACAGTGGTCACTCCCTCGAGATAATCAGAGGTGGTCACATTTTATTTATAAACCAAATCCTGGTTCAACTGGGGTTACAGGCCGACAAAAAAATATGCAACCACTTCCCTTTTGTCGATATTTGAAAAATTGTGTTTAAAATAAGAGTAACACCTAAAAAAATTGTTAAACTGTCAAGAAAAAACTGCTATCACAATTCTTTTTCCATCTATAATGCGAATTTCACTAAATTTTCAATTTCAGATACAATCGAAGCGGCTCAACGTCAAAAACTAGTTTTCTTCAAAGCTTAAACCCAGCAAGATGGGGTAGAAGTGTCAATTCTTCCCACGACAGGAACTACAGCAAGGATTCTCTTAACAATCTGTCAAAATCGGCGTCGAATTCTCACATAACCGCCGGTAACAGGGAGAAAACTAGGACATGGATCAGAGAGCAGGCATCCAAATTTATCGAGACTAATTCACGTAAGTAATTTAAATTAATACAGTTTCCAAAAAGGTCCGGGACGGCTAGTTAAATCCTAGAAACACGTTTCCGAAAAAAATTAAATATATAATAAATAAACTCTTGGTGTTCTATTTAACAAATGAACACTCACATTTTTCCTTTTTCAAATGTCATGAGTGGGAACGTTCCCAGGATCCTCATGTGATGTGACAACAGGTAAATAAGTATCTGACTGTTTTTACATCAACTCATACAGTTTGGTCCTTTGCTGTACATCACCCTACCAAAGGATCAACTATTCCATAATAATTACAGTATCGACAACATTAGGTTTTTTTTTGCTGTATCCATTTACTTCGGAAAGTCAGGGTTGATATTATTTTAATCATTTTTGCCAGAGCCTTTCTGACAACTGTTGTGAAATCTTTCACTTCCTTCTAATATCTTTTTTTCATATGCTAGGAAAATGCCAAGTGGTTTAACTATTCTGCTTCTTCCTGTTAGGAGGTGGTTGGTTTCTTCATCATGGTGATTCGAAGAAATATACTTTAGGGGTTGGCTATTAATTGACTCAAACCGGGACAAACACTGTATGTAAAATTTAGCTGCATGTCCTTCCTACGTCTAGGCTAAGAATTTCTGATTCATTTCTGTAGCAAGACAGTTTTTTTATATTCTCCAAGTATATAGCTTATAGTGCACTTTTTAATTCTTTATTTTAATTTTCAATCCAAAAAGATAAGGGGTTGAACTCCAGGTTGTCCTCTTGAACTGAACATATCGTTTTTCCATATATTGGACTATGTTCGTATATTTTCCCCATCATTTCCTGTGCTTTCACCATATCGATGTTCTTTATTGATCTTTTGTTCTGATAAAACATGCTCTCTCTATCCACTCTACCTTGTGTAAAATAAAGCTGGCGAATTCTTTGATCCTTCAATTGGTTTTCAGGTGAGGTTTAGTTGTATAATATTCACAAAAATGTCCATATCTTTAATGGTAAATACTCTCATATCGCAAAAGGTATCTGCGTTCCTTTAATTTCAAACGATAGCTGTCTAACATCAATGTTTTTTCAAGTGTCTTTGTCTGCCCATCTTATATCTAGAGATTGTAATGGTTCTTGTAAATTCCATTGATCAACTAAATCTGAGGCTAAATCTTCATCTGTTACTGATAAGTATATCGAGGTGTTTTTGAAACTTCTAGATTTGACTGGAGTAATAATAAACAGAAAAATACCAGTATGAATTTAATAAAGTTTTAATAATGACTAAGAACACCAAAAATGATCATATGTGGTTATTTGTTATCATGCATTACCGACTGATCTAAAAAAAAACAAAGATGTGCTTGTTGAAATTATTTTTTACATAAAGTTAACGCAGTATTTTTCACCTTTTTTCAGATCACGACGGAGAACAGCACCCAGCCACCACGGTTCTGGCACGCCTAAAGGTCGCCATAGATAAGTTACCGACCGGCAAATGCGGAGAAGCGCTGTTGGAACTGCGCGAAATTCTCATAGATTCCGACATTTCACCATTCGAGGTGAATTATTCGGGTCTGATCAAGACGCTGTTGTCGTTTTTAGCAGATTTGAACGGGCCGTTTGACAGGTAACATATATTTTATTATTGATTTGATGCATTATTGGACGTCGTCGTTCTGGTATTGGCTTTGTCTCCAACAATTCGCCAGTTCTTTTCGTTCGTTCTCGAGGTTGTCCATCTCTAGGTCACTTGAGGACTATTATTGGTAAAGGTTCGCACGAACCAAGCACATTTGGGCCCTAAAACATCTTTACGAAGTTAGTACACATTAATACAACACTGACAAAAATTATTTTTTTAAATGTCTCATTTATTTTTGGACAGGGACCAAAGGTTGCGGATATTGTTGAACGTGTTCGCCGATATGCCACTAGAGTCGGGTGTTAGGGAGATACCTCAGATCAATTCGACTTGGTATAGTGCACTTGTGGCAAAATTAAACGGTAAGTTGTTTACATTGCATTCATGCCCATAATTTCAGCTGTCCAGAAGCAATTTACTTTTTTTAAATTTATATTTTAAAATAAATGTTTGTTTCTTTTTAGAAAAGAAAAAATCACTTATATTTTTTTTTTAAACTTGAGCTTTATGTAATATTAAAAGATTTTTAGAGACTTCCTACAATTTTGATAGATTTTTATTTAAAATTAAAAGTCTGTCAAAATTGCATGAAGGGATTTTAGCTCGTCGTAGTGACCTTAGCGTCATACTTTGTTTTGACTGTCAATCTCGACGACAACTCATATTCCTATTAGCTTAAATATACGCCTTACTCAGGCCAAACTTGTATGCAACATCTATAAAGTAGCCAGTCATGGAAACACCGAAACACCTGCGCGAAAACTTATCGATCCGAGGGGTTTCGGCCGGCTTCGCGGCCTACGTCATACATCTTTAATCAAGGCGACGCCATTTTTGTGGTTTGTTTTGATTCCGTGTTTTCATTTGTTCTGGGCGTATTTTTCACTGTTAAAAATAGAAAGAAGTAAGTTGTACGATGCCGCTGCTAAAAAAAGGCATGCTGTGTTTATGGAGAACATCAGACAATGAAAGAGGAGCGATACCATCGGAGGTATCGAGAAGGTCCAGAGGTTGGTAACTTTTTATTTTGGGAAGGTGAAGTTAAACATCAACGGGATTATGTTTCTTCCTCAGTAGCACACATTTATATTTTTCCTTCGAAAAGAATAAAAAATATAGGACTTTTGAGAAAAGTAAACAAATACTTGACAAACACTGTTACGACGGAATGTCGTGGCCTTAATAAAAAGTGACCTTGGAGGAATTTGAAGATTTATTACCTTTTTGGCGTTTATTGTGGTTTTGATTAGTAATATCAAAGGTCAAAGTTTGTCTGAATTGTCTTACTTTAAAAAGGGAACATTCTAAAAGGGACTTTTGGTAGAAATTAATAACATAACACAGCAGCAACCCAAGAAGCATTTGGACGTTATCTTACGTTGCGCATACGTTGCCCTTGAGAAATGCGACGTCGGCTAGCGACGTCGTTTCGACTGTCTGATGACACTCATTCGCACCTAAATGGGTAATACAGATTCGGGTCGCCTCGACGTCATTGATCCTTACTAGCTTTACCAATTGCCAACGTTATTTTACGTTTAATTTCCCTCACCTAAAATTGGTTACTAAACAAGAATGTTACGTTTGGTTTTGTTTCGACTACCTAAAATACATAAACAGATTGAATAAAAATTGATGCGTTTTTTTAAAGGCGGATACTGTGCCACGAAACGCCGTGACTTGCGAAGGGTAGGGGGTTGGTGGCCGGTAAAAATAGATTCACAAGACTACTCTTGATGCGTGTATTCTCAAATACTATAAAGAAACAACAAAAAACAATATCTTAAGGGTAGGAAGGGAAAATTAGATTCATAAAAAATGTTAATTTTATCTTAGACAATTTCAAAAATATATATATATTCTTACCTATAAAGAAACAACCAGGCACTTCAGGTGATTTAGCGTACAGCTAAATCCACTAATTAAAACCGAAGGGTTCGTTTTTTTTAAACAGTATTTGAGAACTTTAAAACGTGGGTGACCGATTGACCCTCTATGGTACCAATGTCCCGAACTTTATGGCGCGCAATTGCTAAAATAAAAGTTGGCAAGAGAATAAAGAGAGACAAAAATACCCCGTACCAATAGGAAAGAACTAAGGAGCGGCAAATTTAAATCGTAGTATTTTATAAAATATTTAGGAAACATGAAAGAAAAATTAAATAGGTAAAAATGTAGTAGTTGTTTTGTTACAACTGATGTCTGTAGGTATACAAGAATAATATATAGTTCTTTTATTTACTTTTAAAGCACTTGACACATAAAAACTTGTAAACGAAAGGCCGTTTATTGGTAAACGTGATTAAGATACTTCGAAAAAAAACCGGGCGCCGTGAGAATTTTAAAGTTGGGATGAAATTTTTTTTTAAATGTTGTTATTTTTGTTGTAAAAATGATCCTTAGACTAAATCTAAAAAGTAAAAAATTAATTTACAATGGCCGACAGACGCCAACGTGTTCAGACTGACGAATTTTTGTGCCCTACTTAATCTGAACTAACATTATACCAAGTCGGACCTGGTCTCCAGTTAAGTCGTCAACATGACTAAAATTACAAAATCTGTCGGTCCGCAAACGTATTACGTTACGACGTATTAAAACTGTACCCCCGTCAATTTAACCAATTTAATGTTCCATCGTCCTGCGTACATATTAGAATCGCACGTCTTGCACGGAGTATGTAATATTAACCTAATATACGTATTAGAATCTGAAGTTGTTTTTAGTAGGTGAATCACACATCTAGTGAGTGATTAGTTCCAAAATTATTTATATCAAAAATTAAAAGATATCAAATTGAATCAATGCAATCCTCCATCTTTACCCGACAAAGAAAATTGGATGACATACGATTGTGTTGTAAAAGCTGAAGGTATAGTCACCTGGACACATGCGAATGTTGCCGTAAATTCATTCATCTGCAAAAGTTTAAATTTTTTTCTGTAGAAACCACTCGAATGTTTGAATATTTTTTTGGCATTTTCAAGACCACTTGCAACTAGCAATAAGCAGATCCTGGATCCAAAAACTCGCAAGAAGAAAAAAATAAAAACTTGAATAAAAGTTGGGTTAAAATTTTTTAAAAAGTTGTTTTAAGTTATATCAAACCCACGAAAATGGACGTGTTCGTTTGGGACATCGGTTGACGTAGGCCAGTTCCAACGAGCTACACGTTTTAAATTTCAACTGTAAGCAGACGTTCCGTTTAAATTTCCTACACACTGAAGACGACGGCTTTGCAGTAAAAACGTACGTCGCTTTTGCTAACGTCGGCATATGTTGGGTTTTGTAACGGATAACTAAGAACGTAGCTTTTACCTTAAAAACAACGTTATACATAAAAGTCCTTGATCACAACCTTAATTCTATCCGAAATTGACGTCATATTAAGACATTTGCTTGGGACTTGGCGGAGGATGCTGGCGTGGCGCATGTGCAGAACAGCGGTACTTAGTCAAACGAGATAATAGAGAGAGAAATTAGAGGGAAATCTTGCTTATGACTTCGTGCATGCTGAAAGCATTGGAAGGTCGTATATTTAAGCTAATAGGTATATGGCTTTACTTAACACTGTTTTTATTTTTTTAGGTTGTGTATCTCAACTGGAACAGTTCCCGGTAAAAGTACACGACCTACCGGCCAGTTCCGGTGCCGGACGGGGCGGCACCAGCGCCCTAAAGTTCTTCAACACCCACCAATTAAAGTGCAATCTGCAAAGGCATCCGGAATGCAATAATCTAAAGCAATGGAAAGGGGGCACGGTCAAGATCGATCCGTTGGCGTTGGTGCAGGCCATCGAGCGGTACTTGGTAGTAAGGTAAGACTTTTAGTCACAATTTTCAAATATTATTTTATTATCATTAAATCGTTTATTCGCAACCAACTGAATATTTTGCATTTCATTACAGATATATTTACGTCGAAACATATGCGATAGGTCCTTGCATTTAAAAATTTGAACCTGACTTAGTTTTTATTTCCTATGTACGTTTTTTTTTTGCGTTAAAAAAAACAATTTCTCGAACGATTTCCTGCTATTCTTCTTCAAATTTTTCTTAGTGACGGATATTTCTTTTTAAATTATTAGTTGTTTTCATGAGGTTTTTTCAAAGTTTTTTTTAAAAAATAGGTGTTATACGTACACAACATTTTCTTTTCATTTAAAAACGACTAAACAATAAAGTTATTTTTTGACCCAGACAAATAATTTCTATTCTATTAAACTATTGTTTAATTTATTTTTCATTTGCTTATTTTATATTTCCACTGAATTAAATGGGAAGGAACACTATTTGAGAAGGCAAGGTGACGTAACAACTTGGAATATTATGATCATGACATAGAATCTCCGATTTTAAATCTAAGAAGTGGGATTTGACATATTTTTTTGTTACTTCTCGTTTGATTGATTGATACATTTGTGAGTGTGCCAGTCTCGCATTTCTCACTGCGACCACCAGCGGGTCTGTTTACTAAAGTATGTTTAGCCCATATAACTCCATATAACTAAGATAGTGTTATATGGTTTAGCCCCTTAGGGTCGGTTTATGAATAGCGAGGCATTTAACCTCCGAGTTAACCTTGAGCTGTCTCATTCTGGCACTTGGTATCTGTCAGCCATCTTTCTTTTTAACTTGATAGTTAAATGCCTAACTCGCTGTTGATAAATCGGCCCTTAAAGAGGCTTGCAACTTGATTTGATGATCCCAAGGGGCTGTACATCTGGGCAGTAAATGTACACATTTTTGGCAGTACTGGCAGTATTTGACAGCACTCGCACTACTGCAGTATTTCGCAGTATGTAGAAATCCTGACAATAAATCCCTTTAATTTTGGCAGTAGGTGTACAGGGTGACCGTTTATAAAGTTCCACTTGGGAAAACTTTTTTGTTATTTGTCACAAAAAGATAAATCAAAAAGTTAATGACTTATGAAATTAGGTAGATTTCTGTAACATTTTCAGTTTTTTCCTTAATCACACTTTACGCGCAGAGTGGCCATGAGGTTCAATTTTTTTTTAATTGAATACCCTGTATATTTTATAAAATTTTGATAGATCTTTTCTTTCTGATTCCAAAAATATATCATATATAGGGTTTATCTTTGGCGGTTCTCAAGTAAAATCAAAAATAATTTGCCATAAGGGCAATGTGTTAGCCAAGGAAAAATAGATTAGGTGGTTCTTTGTTCAACACATTACTCTTATGGCAACGTTTTCGTGAATTTGCTCAATGACCATTCAAGACAATGGTAACATATGCTATATTTTTGGAATCAGAAAAGAAAGATCTATCGAAATTTTAAAAAATATATTAAAAAAATGACCTCATAGCCATCCAGCGTGTAACAGGTGATTTAAAAAAAAAGTGAAACTGTAATAGAAATCTACATAATTTCATGAGTAATTCACTTTTTTGTTCATCTTTTTGTGACGAATAATAAAAAAGATTTCCCAGGTGGAACTTTATAAACAGTCACCCTGTACATATTTTGAGGGGGATCCAGTAAGCTGACGCTGATGTGTCACGGACAGGCATTTGCACAATACTGTCCTTGCTTAGATCCATACTGTGTAATGGTATCCTCAGCTTAAATTGTCCGGTATGCAGATCAACCATTGTCTAGATCTCTTGCCAGGTGAGCTTAATGAGTTTACCGCCCCTCGTCCTACAGGCTTTGGTAATAAACTTTGACATTTCTGGCAATTCTTGCTAGTACTGGTGGAACTTATTGTTCATCCACTTCTCGTTACAAAAATATCTGATTAATTGGATTGTGCTTTTCTTTTATAGGGGTTATGGTAGGTTGAGAGACAAAGACAGCGCCGATAGTGATGACGGGGACAGCGACACCGACATTGATGACACGTTAGCTGGAGTTGTGATATCTCAGACTGGCACTAGGCATAAGCTGCAATTTTTAATAGGCAACAACGTTTTACCGTACAACATGACTGTATATCAGGCTGTGAGGCAATTTTCGAGTAACGAAAACGACCAAAGTGAGACTGACACCGACAATGAGACTCCGTTGGGCAATGCCGGCATCTGGGTCCAGACGCATATAATATATTATAGGTAAGTAGTATTGCAAAAAGCGACCTTTCAGGCGAGGCTTCATTTTTGTCAGTTATCGTTCCAACCGTAACCGTTCCGTTCGAGTAAACGAGGTGTGTGGTCCCAACAGTTTGATTGATTAGGAGTTTTTGCAGGGGCGTGGCTACTAAATATGTCGGATATTAGGCAGTGAAACAGTGACCTCTTTATCGAGTTTATTATTATTACTTTTGCTCTATCTTTTCCTTGTGTATGGAAGGTTAAAAGGATACGGTAACGGGATTAAAAAAAAAGTGTACTGCGTTTAAGCAACCAGCAAAACAAAACTGATGTGTGTGGACTCAACCGACTTCCTTTAACGTTTTTAACAGACGCTTAATACTGTTTGGGGTTTTCATGTTCCACGTTGTTCCAAATTTTAGGCGAGGTTTGATTTTTGTCGGGTATTTCAACCGTTTGGGTAAACACGAAATATGTGGCATTAACATGACTGAGTAGGAGTTTTTGCGGTGGAGAGTAACGCCTTTATCTGATTGTTCTGCTTGTCTTTATGTAAAATGTGTCTGATATTAGACAGTAGAACAGGGACTTTTTGATCGAGTTTGTAATGGGCGGTATTTACTAAGATGGACTAAGGTTTAATACTAGGGGACGCATGAGGTTTTTAATCTAATTATGGGGGTGTGGGTTTCTCTTCAAACTTGAGTGAAATTTGTTGGATGTTTGGACTTACTATAATTATATTTTTTTCGCAATGAAAAAACACAAGATTTTCCAGTATTTCGAAAAATAAAATGGAAAAAGGAGATTGGCGGTGGGTTTGTCCATATGAGAAAACGAGAAACGAAAATAGAAATGTTTAACTCCCTCTCGTAACACACACCCACTTCCTCTCGCCGCATTACATAATTTATGGACGCCGTCAACAAGTTGCAATCGATAGACATAAGGCAAGGTCTGGAAGAAATGCGGAAGGGCGATGGCTCTCCTCCTTTTACGACTTCTTCAAAAAATCTCCGAATATTCATAAAAATTTAGTAAAATTACTAAAATCACACGTTACTTTTCCGGCCCCTAGCGCGCAAGCATTTACCACCAAAAAAAAAAAAAAAAAAAAAAAAAAAAAAAAAAAAAAAAAAAAAAAAAAAAAAAAAAAAAAAAAGTTAGGCAAAGAATATATATTATTTGAATGGGGTCAATTCCTAACAACCCAAAAATGAATTATTTTCTTCCTCAGTTAAAGTAGCGACCTTTTTATTATTTGTATTTTTTACATGCGCTTCTCTTTAATTTGCGCTGTAATCTTTATTTTTTTATATATTTAGTAATGTACAATTACAGATGATGTCATTTTATCCAAATAGTACATAGTCTTAAAGTAATATTGTCCCTAATTGAGTATAATTCCTATTTAGTTACATCCTAATAGTAGTAAACAGTATGAAACATTTATTTATAATTAGTCAATCCTTTAAATAATAATTGTTTACTTTGAAAACCATTAGTTAGTAAGAATTTGGATAAATTAAAAAAAAGTACTTTAACAGATTTGGCACACATTTAAAATTACACACTATATTACTATAATAACATGTTATCATTCTGAAATAAAATTTTCTTTAATTTACATTTAAAAATATGGTGCTTACAATCTATATTAAAATCAAGTGGAATATATTTATTATATAAAGACATTAAACGATTACTTACACAGTTTATACCTATGTTTGTTCGACTTCTATTCAGATAAAAGGTACATTTATGGGTAGTATTATATCTTGGTATTCTAAAATTCAATATGGTTAACAGGGAACAACAATCAATCTTATTAATTAAAATTTTGTGCAAAAATATCAAAGACAAAAGTATACGTCTTGACACCAAGCTCTGCATATCCAAGATCCTTAGCCTGTCGTTATATAAAATATTGTGTTTCGGAATATTTAACTTATATAATAAGAACCTTACAAATTTCTGCTGTATTTTTTTTTCTGTTTATATTCAATATAACAAGCTGACCATATGACACAACAATATTCCAAATGTCTGAGAATTCATAGCACTGTCTCATCACAAATCCTGCCATTCGATACGCTTTTGCTGTAATTTCATTAATATCGTCGTTAAATGATAATTTTTGATCAAACAGTATGCCAAGATCACGCACCAGTTCAGCCCTTAATATTTTAATGCCTTTTATATGATAATCAAACAAAATTGGATGGGTCTTTCTGGAGAAGGTAATCACCCTGCACTTATCAGTATTTATCTCAAGCTTATTCAAATCACACCAATTTACTAAGTTATCTACATCATTCTGCAGGGCAATGCAATCTAATTCTGATTTAATTGTCATGTAAGTTTTTTTATCATCTGCGAATGTTAGAGAATTACATACTTTTAAAACATACTTGACATCATCCAGAAATATGTTAAACAGTATTGGACCCAGATGGGACCCTTGAGCAATGCCCGAGTGAACAATTATGTCTGCTGAGATCTCATGATTGATTTTAACATTCTGAGTACGCTTCTCTAGGTAAGATTGTAGACAGGAATGGAAGGGTTTACCCACTCCGTATAAGTAGAGTTTATTCAATAACAGCTTATGATCAACTCGATCGAACGCTTTTTTAAAATCAAAATAGATACAATCCACCTGTCCACCACCATCCACAACCCTAGCCAGATAATCTGCAAAGACACTTAAATTTGTCTGGCAGGAACGAGAAGCCATGAATCCATGTTGTGACTCTGAAATAACGTGTTCAAATGCAAACTTTAACTCCTCAGCCATAACCGACTCAAACACTTTTGCGATACAGTTTAGTCCCGAGATCGGGCGGTAATTTCCAACCTCGCATTAATCTCCACCCTTGAATATTGGGGTTACAAAAGCTCTTTTCCAGGTGGAAGGAAAGTAACCATTATTGTGACAGAGCTGAAATAACTGGCTTATTGGCAAAGATAATGTGGGACTACAATTCTTATAAAATACCGGCGGAATGCCGTCTGGACCAGGTCCCTTTCTACAATCCAGGTTGAGCAACTTATCAAACACGCGATCAGGGTTAAAATCAACACTACATAGTTAATATCGCCATGGATCTGAGAACCCAATGAAGAGGCCCCGGGAGTGTCGCAATCGTTAACAATATATACCGATTAAAAGAACTTTATCTTGATACCGCATACTTTTTGGAAACCCTGTAGCACTACGTTTATCTTTCACATACGACCAAAACCTTTCAACATCATTTTTTATATTTAATTGCGCTGAATTTACAAATGATTTGTAATCGCTATCAATTGATTTTTTTGATAAGGAACGAATGCTGCTATAAGCCTTATAGTTTTTATCATATTCGCTTTTGCTACAAGATTTCCTTATTTGTTTAAAACTTTTATTCTTTTTGTTTAATAAATTTATGGTTTTTTTAGAGAAATAGGATGGATATTTTTCAGATTTTACTCTTTTTACAGGCACATAGGTTTCAACTCCAATTTGAACAACCGAATAAAATATTTCTACTACTTTTTCAATCTCCCTAACGTCATTTATAAAAGACCAATTGATTTTTTCAAAGTAATCATTGAGGCTTGAATAATCAGCTTTACGATAATTGCGCTGAACAACCTCATCCATTGAACTTAAGCTATGCTTCGATTGGTCAATGGATGAAAGATTCAACACACCTTCCAATGGAGGGTGATTATCGTCTATTCCAACCAAGCTATAAGTGCTCACACAAAGCGAGATATCAGGGAAATTGGCAAAAACAAAATCTAAGATTACACCATTTTTATTTTTGACGCTATTCAACTGTAAAAAATCATAAAAACTGTCGCAGTCATAAAGAGCATGTTCGCAACCATAAGAACTGGAAAAATATACATTTTTGTTATTATTATTTAAGTAGTTAATTACGCAAATTAAAGTCCGAAAATAAGAACCTTATTTTGTGAAAAATGATCCATAATATGGTTAATCGATGCGACATGCTCTTCATAAAGCGCTAAACTAGATCTTGGGGGGTATATATACTACACCAATAATATAATCCTCCTGTTCAATAGTGACCCATAATTCCTCAGTTGCAACTGTATCAATAACATATTCTCTAGATTCTATTCTAGTTCTTTTGAAATCGTGAGTGTTTTAAAATTTAAAGTAGGTAAACCACCTCTTGGTGGTGGTCTACAATATACGATGATTTTACTCGAAATACGACATCCCGTATCACTTTGACACATTTGAGATTTCTTGTTTACCAAGATTTTATTAATTTTTACGGATTATTTGGGCTGTTTTAAGAAAAAAATGGTCTTACGCGTCTCATTTAAGTGCATTTTGACGTTCATCCAGGTAAAAATATTTTATCAATAGTGTTATGGTTCGGCTTAAAATCAATTTTTAAATACCCATGTATAAGATATAAGGATTGATTCATGTGTGTGTAGTGAACAGTTCTGTTTATCAATAACCAAATAAAATAGTGCCAAAACACACACAAAAAGACAATTTAAATGATTGAAAACACATGAAAAGAAAGCTTATGAGATAGAGAATTTGTGTAAGTAAAAAGGAATTTGAAATTTATAAGAATAATTTAGATATTAGAAATAATTGGTTATCTATTTGCTGAACTGAGTAGGCAAATATAGATAACTTATAAAGAACTTAGACTGCTTTAAGTATAACATGGCTGGCGAGATTAGTAATTCTGAACAACTAGAAGAAATTAAGAAAGCTATTTTAAGTTGTACAACTCGCCTAGATTCATCAATTGAGGTTTTACGTCGAGATCTTAAACAACACGTCGATTATACGTCAGAAAAAGTAGAGAAGTTAGAGAAAGAAAACACGTACTTAAAAAGCAGGGTTGATTATCTAGAAAGGGTAAATAGAAGAAAGAACCTTATACTTTTTGGTTTAGAATCTGACCTCAAAGGTATAGAGTTGGCTAGGTGGGCGGTAACCAAAATAAATGAATTTACCGGGGTAGACCTCAAGCTAGAACAAATCGCGCATTTATATTTTAAGGGATCAGCAGAAGTTATAAAGAAACCACTTATTATACAATTTACAAATACATTTATCAGAGACAGCCTTCTGAAAAACGGAAGTAAACTAAAAAACAGGCATCTCCATCCAAGCAGACATTTCTATCGAAGAACAAAAAATAAATAAAGTCTTGGTTGCAAACTTAAAAGAAGCCAGGAAAAATAATCTAAAGGCATTTATAAAAAAGAAAAAGTTACACGTCGGTGACGATTCTTATTCATACGAGCAGCTACTGGAAAACGATATTTTCTCAACAGAATCGGCAGAGAATAACGAATTACCTTCGCCATCTCCTTCTAGTAAATTATCTCTGAGTGCCCCCGGAACTTCCACTATCAGCAGACTGCTTGGCGCCGAAAACGTCACACCTACCGCCGTATCTATCGAAAAAGAGGCACTGCGCGCAAAAACTGCCGCCACCATCAACATTCATACTCCCGCAAAACCGAATAGCGAGCAGTCCAGTACCGAATTGGCAACAACAGTAGCAAAACCAGCAATTGATAATAGTATTAATAACGTTTCTAAGGAAATTCTGAAATCTAGCACACGAACTAAAACTATAAGTTCTGGCAGCAGTTCTCCAGCAAGTAAGGAAGCGTTGAGAAGCTCCTCAAGACTCCAAAGAAAGTAACTAACGATTTTGTATTTCTATTACATATTAAGCATAATATTTAAATCACATTTATCCTTGTGATTAGTTTTAATAATTATTTTGTTTTTTGTTGCTATCCAGATTTTTCTTTTTTTCCTTCTTTCTCATGGATCCTTATATTATAAACTACCCCGACGAGATAGTAACCGCAAAATAGATAGAAAATATAACCATCTATAATCAAGTTTATCCGTTCGCAAAAGATTTAAGCTTAAGCATTGTACATCTGAACATATGTAGTTTAGGTAAGAATTTTGATAATTTGTGTTTATTTTTAAGTAGTCTACAAACTTCCTTTGATATAATTGTTTTAACGGAAACGTTTCAACAAAAAAACCTTGAAAAAACTTCTTTTTCCTTAAAAAATTACCAAATTTTGTACAATCAGGGCAACTACAATAAACATGATGGGGTCATAATTTATATTCGTAACAACTTGAATTATAACTATAAAATAGTACCGCTAGGGCCTATAGAAATCATGGAAGTTAATATTTCCTACCAAAACAAACAACTTTTACTAACTGCAGTTTATAAATCCCCTGTTATAGATAAAGATTCGTTCAAGCAATACTTATGTGACTACTTAGAAAGTCAAAAAAATCAAACCCTTCATGTTCTAGTGGGAGACATAAATGTAAATCTTCTAGGGGATGAAGACTATATTGAAAATTACAAAAATATATTAGCTCAACACAAATTTATGTCATTTATAAATAGTGTTACTAGGCCAAAAACAAATACTTGTTTGGATCACATTTTTATCAAAAGCGCAAACGAAATACAAAAATACAAAATCTTACATTTTCAAAAGAGATATTACTGATCACTACCCTATCTCAGCCACAATAAATTTTTTACCACTACCTAGAACATCAAAAGAAACACCCAATTCTCAAAAAAAAAAAAATACTTTAAAAACAGATTTAAGAAATGAGCCCTGGTATAATGGGTATATGTCAAATAATCCAAATGTATGTATGATTAATTTTGTGGAAAAATTAAAAATCTACCTAAATAAACACAGTAAAACCATAAAACTGAACAAAACACAAAACAAAATAAGAAAAGAATGGATGTCAAAAACTCTTCTTAAATCTATAGAAAAAATAAAATAAATTATACATTGAATTACAAAAAAAAACCCGATAACCAACAAATTAAAGAAGTATTGGCACAATATGGCAAAAAATGAAATAAGACTGCTTGTAAAAAAGGAAAAACGAGACTTTCTACAAAAAAACTTTAAAACATCCAACTCAAACACAGATCTTTGGAAACAAACTATGCAATTCTACCAAACAAAAAACTAAAATTGAAAAAATTATCACCGAAAACAATATTTGCGTTACCGATACAACAGAAATAGCCAACTTATTTAACAATCATTATAGCGATATAAAAATTTTAAAAATGTTATACCAACACTAAACAATACTTTGTTTTTGAGTAATACTAGTATTATGGAAGTACAAAAAGAGATAAAACAATTAAAAAATAAAAAATCTCCGGGATGGGACGAAATACGGAGTGAAACGTTTAAACAAATTTCTACAAGTAGTGCCCCTGTTTTAACATTTACAATAAACAAATGCTTTCAAAAAGGTATTTTTCCCGAATGTTTAAAAATTGGAATAATAAAACCTATATTTAAAAGCCGAGAGAAAAACAAAGTCGAAATGTTTAGACCAATATCACTACTCTCTATCTTCTCAAAAATTGCCAAGTTTTTCGACCGATATCAAGTCCTCTCAAAATTACGATTTGGTTTTCGTGAAGGTAAATCCACGTAGGATGCCATACAACTTCTAACTACAAAAATCTATGATGCAATTAATAACCGCGACCCTTCATTATGCTTATTTTTAGACCTGTCAAAAGCATTTGATACGGTATGTCACGAGACTCTGTTAAAAAATTAAAATGTTACGGTTTAAGAGGCAAAATTTTTAATCTGTTGAAAAGCTACTTGTCACACAGAACACAGCGGGTTTCTGTTAACGGCGTTCTCAGTAACACGAGAAAGGTCCAATATGGAGTTCCTCAAGGTACCGTACTTGGACCACTCTTGTTCACAATTTACATAAATGATATGCTTAAATTAAACGTCAAAGGCATCATCATAAGTTTTGCTGATGATACCGTGATATTTTGCACTGCTAGATCCTGGGCTGCCTTAAAAAACTGTATTGAGGATGATATTAAACTTCTCAAAGACTGGTTTGATTAAAACAAACTCACGCTAAACGTAGACAAAACTAAGTATATTCCATTCAGTTCATACAAAAACAAACTTTGGCCCTCTGAAGTGTGGAAACTCCGAAATACCTGAATGTTCATCAATCAAATATCTTGGAATTTATATAGATAGTCAGGTCAAATACATACAAAAAGTGTTACTAATAAGGTCAGGGGTTTATTGTCTAAATTTATGTACTTGAGAGACTTTTTCAGTATAGAGCAATTGAAAATTCTCTACGGATCACTAATACAGAGCCACTTGACATACGGAATCATTGGGTGGGGGGGGAGTGTCTGAAACTTATTTAAAAAGTTTAGACACTCTTCAAAAATGGTTTATAAAAATTATTTATAATAAAAAAAACCTACTCCACTGACCGTTTGTTTGAGGAAAGTAAAGTGTTGGACATACGCCAGTTATTTAGCTTAGAAATTCTGAAATATATTAAAAAGGGCAAGTTAGAACTAAGTATTAACCAACACAACCTTAATACAAGACACAAAGGTGCGTACCTAACAATTTTCCAAAAAACTCACGGTCAGCGCTAAATTATCTACTACGCTCCCAGATTGTACAATATGTTATCAGAAAATCTAAAAAATATTCAAAATTTTAAAAATTTTAAGAATAGATTAAAACTCTGGATTTATCTCAAGGGAAGACCCTATATCCCGAAATGTGACTTAAACCAGATAAAGACTCTTACTACTTATGACTTCTTTCCTTACTAAGACAAAAAACCCGGCTATACTAAAAAAGAAAGAAAAAAAAGGAAAAATCTGCAAAATTCATTCATTTAAGTTGATTTTATAAGCTACTAATATTATTATTATATTTAAGAGTATTTAGTTTTTCCTTAAAATGTACGAAAAATATCCCACACAAGGACTTTTTAAGTGCTTCAGGGATTATTCTTCCTACGTTTATTGTTATTATTAATACAATCTATCTATTGTGAAATTTCTAACCTAATTACTATAATAAATGTATAATTTATTATTATATGTCAGACTTTAAACCAAACTTTCTTTGAACTATAGTCCTTAGTAAATACCGCCCTATAAGTTTTTCGCTCGATCTTTTCCGTGTGTATGGAATGTTAAATCGGAAGAATACCGTGACAGAATTAACAAAAACAAGGTGTACTGCTTTTAAGCAACCATCCAAGAAAACTGATGTGTGTGGACTCAACAGACATCGTTCTTCCTTAATACGTTTTTAACCGTCGGTTAAAAATGGCAGAGAAGAACTTAAGGAACTCACACACTTTGT
Organism: Oxystoma pomonae; assembly: GCA_963921995.1. Classification (NCBI taxonomy): domain Eukaryota; kingdom Metazoa; phylum Arthropoda; class Insecta; order Coleoptera; family Brentidae; genus Oxystoma; species Oxystoma pomonae. The sequence goes on along the minus strand of OY998166.1, from coordinate 81,321,320 downwards.
GTAAGAAATTTATGCATGCCAGTTTATTTTTAGTGCTTTTTACTAACACTACTAAGAGCGGTTTATCGCTTTAAAACCAACTAGGGTCGGTATAAACGCGTTAAAAACGCTTTAGCGTATTACTTCTAACCTAAAGAAATAATTAACCCTGGTTTTACTGAAAAATTTGTTAACTTAGTTGTTTTAAGGATGTAATATATAAAACCGGTTTTAGGTGCGTATAAACATAGTAATTGACGTATTTTCTTTTTCTTAGGCCGCTAAAAGAAGACGGAAATAACCAATCTAGTAGTCATAAGGAAAAAACAAGTAATAACAGCGGTTCGTGGAGTCATTCAAGTAGGAAAGGGAAAGGATCAAGCGGAAAAAGTACGTCTAGGCGGAAAGGAGACGAACTGTGGAACGAAGGTAAATATATCAATAAAAAAGTAAAAATTATTAGACAAGACGGCGAAAACTTGGTAAGTAGATCTTTATAGATCTTTTTTACGAAATCCAATAATTTGTGCGCCCCGACTGATGCACGTGTCCCTTAGAATGTACCTTTTTTCTCTAAGAAGCTTCGCCGTCGAAAGTGATCTTATAGAAAAACATTCATAACTTACATTCTACGTGAAAATTAATAAACTCGTTGTTTTGCTAATAATAAACTATTCATCTTTTAGGTGTAACTCCAACAGCACACTCGCCTTTAGCGCCTTTCTTGGTTACAAAACTTCCGGACAACGTGACTATCCAGGATGCTTCTTTGGAAGTCTTGTGCTTGTTAAGGATACTTCACGCTTTAAATATTTTTTGGGGCACTCTATATCCTCACGTAGACCCAAGACCGATTTTACCTGTGTCGGAGTTTTTGAATAGCAAGGTAAGTACTTGGATATTGACTTTTATTTTTATTTTGTGTATTGTTTAACTCATATGTACTATAATTCTCTTAACTAATTCTGTATTAATTAAATGTCCTACTAATATCATAAATGCGAAATTTTTGTGTAAGTATGTGTGTATGTTTGTTCTGCAATCACGAAAAAACGGCTAAACCGATTTAGATAAAATTTGTTAAAAAGATAGGGTGTGACCTGGATTGAAACAGGCAACTTTTCATTTGACATTTCGCTTAATGGCAGCTATTAAATGACATTATTTTTTTTCTTCACGGGCAACGCCGCGAATCGACAGCAATAGGGGCCTGAAAACTGGTTTAAATTTTGACCAGAGAAATAGGGGTGATTGTCTTTAGAAGAGGGCACAAATAACTCTCTTGGTGTTCCAAATTAATATAAAGCTGAACATTCGTATTTAGCTTCCTCTTTAAAGGTAAGTCAATAGGGGTTTATGGATTTTTGAAAAATTTGAACAGGGAGGGTAAAACCACCCCCCTATATCTGATAAGTATTTTAATCCGTCAAAATATGGGTTTTGGGATATCAAACCAAAGGAAATAGAGTCTGGAATATAAAGCAGGTTTTTTTTAAAATTTTTTCATAAGTAATAATTTAGGGTGGGGAAGGAGGAAATAGAGTCTGAAATTTGAAACAATGTTTTTTCTACATTTAAGTAATAATTTAGGATGGTGGAAGGGAAGTTGGAGATAGGTCCGTCAGAATATGGGTTATGGGGTATTAAACCAAAGAAAATAGAGTCTAGCATCTGAAGCAGCGTTTTTTTTATTTTCAAAAATAATAATTTGGGGTGGGGGAGGGGGTTGGAGATATTGTTTGTTTGTAATATTTTTTTTGTATCAATACATAGACACTATTTTGTCCATACTTTTCTTTATTACTTTATTTTTCGTTATTGCCGCCGCTGGCAGCGCAGTGCTAATACTTAAATATTAAAACACCTCCAACCCGGGTCCCTTATTTAGAATCCGTAATTAGAGGCCAAGCTGTGAGCGTCTATAATATTATTGTTATAATTTTTATCGAAATGAACCCACAATAAAAATAATAGCAATACTTATTTTGGTGGACCCTGTACGTTATGTTGTTTTAACCCAAGATTCTTTAGAGCTGACAAAAGAAGTTGTTCATACTTAACTGATACGATTTTCTTGCTATCTGTCAAACTGGAACCACTACCATTTAGATCTTATCTATTCTCTTTTTCTTTTTTTTTTAAGGTCGTTCTTTCTTTTTGTTATTGGAATAAAATTTTGGTCTGCTGAACAATCTTGATCTCGTTGTTTAAATAGGCAATCTAAGGAACTACCATCAAGGAACATATTTAACACAATTGTCCATTTTGTGCTTCTTATAGACAATTGTGAAAAAATACTCCCCCGTAGCATTCCCCGGTTGTCCAAATAAACACCGTATCAAAATCTCTAGCTGTACCTAACTGCACAAATAAATAACAACATTTCGATTTTATGCTGTTTACTTATTTTTATTTAGAAATAATTAATTAGCTTTAGTTTTGACACATGACAATAAACAAAAGAAACCTACCAGCACGGTCATTTTTTTCTTGTATGAAATTGAAAATTATCTTCTTATTATCTAGATAGCGTTATTGCAACACCAAAAAATAGAATTAATTAATTAGTATTGCTAACATCCTTGGTAGTGTCTGACACCCACAACCAATTTTGTAACAATACCTTTATGTTAATTAATCTACCTTTACTATTGTCAATACGGTACTCAGTTCTGTTTTTTTTACCCATGGTAGGAAAACTAGATTAGAAAATAATTTTTATTATGAAAAACGTTAAAGATTCCCTTTTTAATTTTCTTGAATTATTTCGGGAGGTTATTTTCTCATTATCTAGATCGCGTCATTGCAACACCAAAAAAATAGAATTAATTAATTAGTATTGCTATCATCCTTGGTAGTGTCTGACACCCACTGCCAACTTTGTAGCAACACCGTTGTTTAATTAATCTACATTTAATATTGTCAATACCGTATCTAAGTCTGTTTTCCTACATATTGTAAGAAAATATTTTCACAAATAACTTAAATACACGAAATCTTGAGCAAAATAGATTTAAACAATTTCTTGGACCATATTCCCAGATAAGTAAGTAACCCCCGAATTCCTCTGAAAAGGCTAAAGTTGTATTACCCGCTCCCACAGGTCATGTCATGACATGCCTGGACAGTCCCGAACCTGGAGGTCTCCCACGTTGAAGGGAGCACATGCTGTCCACACTACTTGTGCCATAGGAAACCAATTCTTGTCTCCGACGTGTTACTTAATTTCTGGGAACGTGGATTTTTAATTTAAAAAAAAATCTCAGAAAAAATAAAAAAAAGAAAACAAAAGAAATAATGAAATAGTTTCCAGTTTAAGATATTGTCTATTAGGCTCGAAGAACAGTTTGAAAATCTATTTGAAAAGTCGTGCTGATACGTTAATACTTATTTAATGTTGTTAAACCACAATAGGTTCCACGTGTTAGAAATATGCCCTTATGATTTATTTGCAAGTTTGACAGATAACATCTCGTATCTTAGGTTAACGAGTTTAAAAAGAGATAGAACAGAATAGAAGTTGATAAAAACTTTGAGTCCCCTTTTTTTTTATAAAATAATTCCCTCCCCCAATTTCTTTTACACACCTGGCAAAAATTGGCGTAGTTTTTGTAGATTCGGCTTCATGCTGGATTGTTGTTGAAACGTTTAAAATACTTGATTTTTATTCTTTGTAGCCTTAAATTTTGTGTCAACTTTATTTGTTGATTAACTAGATGACTGGCAGCGCTTCGTTCTTGGATGAAATTTGATTTTTAAGTGATCCACGCTTTGCCGTGCCTTTGCTTTTTATAGTCACTAGAAGCGTGTGAAAATATAGCCCTTATGAACGACGCCTGTATGCAATGCATTTCTTTCCCAAAATAACTCTGTCAACACCCTTAATACGAGATGAGTTTTCTGTGTAACTTGTTCGATTTAAACCACGTTTTGGTTTCAATATTTTACGTTAATTACTGATGTATTTTAATATTTTTAAAAATTTAAAGAAAATTTACAAAACTAGGGGACCCCAGTGTGGGACGTCTCAATATACATATACGCATTTTGACTTTAATCCTTTGCAATGTTTCGTGTTTCAGATTGCGGCAAAAGCGAGCAGACAACTGCAAGATCCCCTCGTGATAATGACCGGAAACCTGCCAAACTGGTTGCAGCAAATCGCCACCGCATGTCCATTCCTGTTTCCGTTCGAAACCAGACAGTTGCTGTTCTACGCCACCTCGTTTGATAGAGACAGAGCGCTGCAAAGGCTCTTGGACATGTCTCCCGAGTTGAGTTCGAGCGATTCCCAGGTAAAGGGCTGACTATTGTTGATTAACTAAAATCTTAATTTTACGGTTTTATATTTTTAGGTAATTTCCGGTAATTTCGCTGTGGCATTTCATCAAAATCACTCGCTTAATTTCGAAAGCGTAGAACGGCCACAACCTACTTTTTTTTAAGAAATTTTGTAAAAAATGTGTGATCTTCGAAAATAGATTGTAAATTCATTAAATTCACACTTTTTACAAACTTTCATAAAAAAAAGTGTAAATTCACAAACTTTTTACAAAATTCACACTTTTTAAGAAAAAGCTAAAATTTAATAATATGCAAGACCGTCTGAAGATCACTAATTTATACACCCAAATTAACGTCCATTTAGGTAAAGTACGTGGTCATTGGTCAGAAAATTGTTGCTTGGGAAGTCCCTAATGACCTTTAAATCTAGAAATAGAGAACATATTTAACTCAAATACTTAACTTATATATGATAAATAATATGTCAACTTCTTCTGCTCCTTGCTTTTATTAATTGTATTCTTCTATTCACTATTTTTTTGTAGAGTTAATTATGAATATTTAGTTAGAATTAGTCCAGAGTTAAGTTTAGCTTTGTCAATAAGAAGTTATATTAATCTTGGACAATCATTTAGTCTCATTGTATACTTGGCAGTTTATTGTTTTAAAATTAAGAAAGATTTAATAACATTCTACTAAGCTAAAAAAATCTGTGATATCTTCTGAAGCAAACAATAAAATTTCCGGGTTTTGTTTTCGCTTTTTTGTGTAAATGCGTGGTTAAGTGCGAAAGCGTAGAAGGGCCACCACCTACTTTTTTTTTGAAATTTACACGCACATATTAAAAAGCTAAAAAATTCAACCTCGTCGGATACAATATCAAAACTTCAAAAACAAGCTATACGAATCATTGCAAAAATCGGTTATCGAGATCATTGTCATCCTTGGTTTAGAAAATTTGGTATTATGCCCTTACCACGTGTCTGGTTGTATCAACAACTGGTGGAAATTCATAAAAATAGCAAAAATTTTAAAACAAATTCAGATAATCATGTCTATCACAGCAGACATGGCAACAACCTACTTAAACCACAATTAAAACTTAAAATATCAACAGATAACTCACTACATTTTAAACTTTGCAATATTTTAGGCGAATATGTTAGAAACCTTAATAATTTATTATTTAAAAAAAGGATAAAAAACTTCTTACTCTACCAATGAATACACCGTTAGTGCAAAAACTAACACAGAACTTGTCGTTTCTAGGAATTAGTAGATATTTCAGGCTTCATAGAAATCTTTTTTTTAATTGTATACTTATATATGTATTTAATGTATGTTATATTTTTGTTTTTGTTTATATTCAAATTTTTGTTTGGTTTTTTATTAGTGTAGACATGTGTGTTTTTTTATGTTAAATTATTCTTCATTCTTTGTTTTTTACACATCGGTATTTCTTTTATGACTTGCTACAATTACAATGTAAAAGGTAGTCAATAAAAAACTTGAACTTGAACTTTTTTTACGAAATTCCGTTAAAAATGTGTGAATTTACAAACTTTTTACGAAATTCCGTCGAAATTCACACATTTTTTACAAAATTTCGTAAAAAAAAGTGTAAATTAAAAAAAAATAGTAGATTGTGGCCCTTCTACGCTTTCGCACTTAACCACGCATGTACACAAAAAAGCGAAAACAAAATCCGGAAAATTTATTGTTTGCTTCAGAAGATTTACAGATTTTTTTTAGTTTAGTAGAATGTTATTAAATCGTTCTTTGAACTCACTAATAATATTAATTTCCCAACTTTTTACGAAATTCACATATTTTTTACAAAACTTCGTAAAAAAAGTTCAAGTTCAAGTTTTTTATTGACTACCTTTTACATTGTAATTGTAGCAAGTCATAAAAGAAATACCGATGTGTAAAAAACAAAAAATGAAGAATAATTTAACATAAAAAACACACATTTCTACACTAATAAAAAACAAAACAAAAATTTGAATATAAACAAGAATATAACATACATTAAATACATATATAAGTATACATTTAAAAAAAAGATTTCTATGAAGCCTGAAATTCTACTAATCCCTAGAAACCACAAGTTCTGTGTTAGTTTTTGCACTAAACGTGTATTCATTCACAGTATAAAAACAATGGTAGAGTAAGAAGTTTTTTATCCTTTTTTTAAATAAGCAATTATTAAGGTTTCTAACATCTTCGCCTAAAATATTGTAAAGTTCAAAATGTAGTGAGTTATCTGTTGATATTTTAAGTTTTAATTGTGGTTTAAGTAGGTTGTTGCCATGTCTGCTGTGATAGTCATGATTTTTATGAATTTCCACCAGTTGTTGATACAACCAGACACGTAGTAAGGGCATAATACCAAATTTTCTAAACCAAGGATGACAATGATCTCGATAACCGATTTTTGCAATGATTCGTATAGCTTGTTTTTGAAGTTTTGATATTGTATCCGACGAGGTTGAATTTTTTAGCTTTTTAATATGTGTGTGTAAATTTCAAAAAAAAAGTAGGTGGTGGCCCTTCTACGCTTTCGCACTTAACCACGCATTTACACAAGAAAGTGAAAACAAAACACGGAAATTTTATTGTTTGCTTCAGAAGATATCACAGATTTTTTTAGTTTAGTAGAATGTTATTAAATCTTTCTTAATTTTAAAACAATAAACTGCCAAGTATACAATGAGAATAAATGATTGTCCAAGATTAATATAACTTCTTATTGACAAAGCTAAACTTAACTCTGGACTAATTCTAACTAAATATTCATAATTAACTCTACAAAAAAACAGCGGATAGAAGAATACAATTAATAAAAGCAAGGAGCAGAAGAAGTTGACATATTATTTATCATATATAAGTTAAGTATTTGAGTTAAGTATGTTCTCTATTTCTAGATTTAAAGGTCATTAGGGACTTCCCAAGCAACAATTTTTTGACCAATGACCACATACTCCACCTAAATGGATGTTAATTTGGGTGTATAAAGTAGTGATCTTCAGACGGTCTTGCATATTACGACAAAATTCCGTTGCTTTAACGTTAGGTAATACTGCAGTGACATTGTTACTGTCTACCCAACGTTTAGCCGACCTGTCACGCGTTGGTGCATTTTCTAGTAAACCAGTGACGTCGTGTGGACGTTTTTATGAGACTCTAGTTACGTTCTGCCGACGTATCAACGTCTAAACAACTTTCACATTACGTGAACTTGCGACGTTTCTGGCCTGTCTTGCGACGTTTTCCGGCCGGAGTTTTGACGAACTTAAGTGCCCTTTTCTTGTGAAGAAGAAAAGTTTCCAAATAAAAGGCATTATATTCTCCTTCTCTGCTGCACTTATGTACGGCAGATCGCCCTATCTCTCTCTAGATTTTAAATAACTGGCTCAACTGGTCAGGGGCCTAATTCTTGAATCTCGAGAGAAGGGATCAATCCCGGGGCATATGCTTTCCTGAGAAATGGGACCGATCCCTGGCTTTGGAGTTGGGGAGCGGGAACACCCAAATTTTGATAGAATGGAATGAGCGATCACCGCTCAAGAATACAAAATGCGTTCGACGTGGGATCATTCGACACAAATCTATGTCGTTCGGATCCCTGCTCAAGAATTAGGGTCCTGACAGAGAGATGACATTATCCTACAAGTATATGGGCGAAAAAAGAAGACTGGTGCTCTTTAGACAGTAATGTCTGATCCACAGCTTCACTTCTTGCCGCTCACTAAAAATACTTTTTGCTTTTGCTTTCAAGAAGTAGGATCTTTGAAGTGTCCTGCCATATTTGAAAAAACTAAATTTTATTTCACAGTTCACCGACCATTTATTTTAGAAAAATCGAATAAAAAGTAAGGTTATGGGGACTGTCATCGACAGAATTATTGAAGCGTTTTCCAGTCGCATGTTGGGTTGATAGTAACCAACGGTCGTGGCAAGTGGTTCATTTGGGAATGTTTGACGACTGTAGTCCATTTACGTATATTTTTTGGGATTCTCATAATATTCGCCATTTTTGATGACGTAGTTGTTCGAAGTGGCCGCCATTGTTTATATTTACTAAAAACAGCTAAAAATACTACAAACTGGGATTCCAGGCGAGATAGATATTTGACCAGGGAGTCCTAAAAAGAGGGCTTTAATAGCATCCATTTTTTTACATTAAAAAAAGCAATATTTTTCGTTTAAACACAAACAAATCAAGGGCGCGCGTGTTTTTTCATTCCTTTTCTAAGCATATTTGTCAGTAAACTTTAATTATGTAAACTTTATGGATGGCACAATATGAGCATGTCTAGATGACAACAATGTCCTTTTAAACTTCCTGCGGAACTATCAAAAATAGTGCTCACTTTATTAATGTCAGGCTATGCCGAATTTATGTATCGATAAGTTCTATTAATGGTCGCCACAAATATTATGAAAGTGGGCATTATTTTGATAGCACCGTGCAAAAGAAAGCGTAGGTTTCGGATAGACCCGGCAACCAAGAAAAGCGCCATATGAGTAAAGTCCCTAAAATATGTAGTAGTTGTGTGTCAGCCTATAATGTACAGATAAGTCCCTGTTAAAGGTCGGTACAAACATTACGAAAGTCGGCATTATTTTGATAGCACCGCGTACAACAACGTGCGGAACCGTCAAAAGTAGTGGCGTGATTAAAGTCAGCCTATAATGTAATAATATTTTTAAGTTTAAGTCTGACCTTTAAATCTAGAAATAGAAAACAGACTTAACTTAAATACGACGTCAATAGACGTTCACAAAAGATAGATCTATGTGTTTAACAGCTAGTTTAACCTTTACTTGTTTGTATGTTGCACCAGCAAATTCTTAGGTAATTTAAATAAACAACAAATATGAACGAGGAAGGTCAATGAATTATAAAAAAGAAGAAAAATCAATATACAGGGTGATTCAAAATTCCCTAGAAAGATTTGAACAGTGGTTAGATATCATTAATCTAAGAAAAGTTACGTGATTATTTTTTTTAAATATCATTTTTTTTTCTCTGAATTTAGGAGTAAAATTTTCATATTTTTTGGGAAATCGCCTATAAAATAATTTACCAAGCAAGTTTACATGTGCTGACAATGACATGTTTTAGGGTTTTTGGTCAAGCGTTTGGAAGTTGTCAAAGTTTTGTTTTTAAAAATTGATGTTTCTACCACTTAGTAAAGGGTGCTTCTCAGAAAATATTAACAATTTTTAAATGCAAATATCTCTGAAACGAAAGGGTTTTCAAAAATATATTTTACTAATTCTTGTTCAGAAGAACAAATTCTACCTACAGTTAAAGTATTTCAGGGAAATTTTGAATCACCCTGTGTTTTTATACCTTTGCAGTCTACTAACCCAAGTTTTTTAGTTTTGTTTCTAATTGGTGTTTGTAGATTTTCTGTAATTTGCCTAATAACATTATAAAATATAATTAATAAATATCAACTCTAAAATATCTCTCGTCTGCATAGTAGTAAAATTCACTATTTTCCATTGTTTTTATTATCAGAATTTGGGCGAATTTGCGCTATACTTCAAATTGTTTTAGAAGTTATAAGAGGTTTTTTGATATAATAATTTATATATAATAATATAATAAATTAGGTTTACGCCCCAAAGCAAAATTATATTTTTGACTTTAGAATTTAAAAACTCAAGCAATTGAACGATAAGGAAAATTATCGCGGAGTTTGCCCTATTGGATTTTGTAATTGTATAAAAACAATCCATTTTCCGTACATAACATCGAATAAATTAGAGAGTTTTGTTTAAACCTTTAAAAAAAATCGGCCCTTTCAAGAAATTTTACTTAAAAAAAAATAAAACGATTAATAAATTCGGCGAGGAGTTTCATAAAACTATGATTGAACCAACTAGCATTAAAACAATATATCGAAAGACAATTTATCTTTCGGTCTTATAAACTTAGTAATTCCAGAAATAATACGCTTTTTACACACAGATGTCGAGGAATTTGGGATATGATCACAATTATAATTGAATGTAACTTCTAAACCATTCATTCGATTATGATTAAATTTGATGTATAGATGTAGGTTACGCACTAGTTTACTTCAGTTCCATTCCAAATAAAATCACTTCAGGGGCAGAAGTAATGAAGATAGTTTTTAGAAAAAAACTCTTATTGTCGGTGATTTTCTCGACATTTTTCATTTTACTTGTTCTGATTCGTTGTTAAATATTGATGCTCGTATACGCAAAATTTCCCTGATTAGGCTTTAATTATGATCAAATACCAATCGGTGTTTAGAATGTGTTGTTTTACATTGAAACTTTGTTTGGCAAGACTTGTTCCAAACTCCGATTAGTGTTAATCATGATTAAAGCTTTTATCTGAGAATTTTCGCATTGGTGGATATGGACATAAATGTATTATTTTTAGGAACGCGTCACGCCCCGACTGGACAGGCGGAAACGTACCATATCAAGGGAGGACATCCTGAAGCAGGCCGAGCAGGTGATGCAAGATTTGGCCTCCTCTAAAGCGTTGTTAGAAGTGCAATACGAGAACGAAGTGGGCACGGGGCTCGGCCCCACCCTCGAGTTCTACGCCTTAGTGTCGAAGGAGCTACAGAAACATAGCTTAGAGTTATGGTGGGTATTCAACTATTTTCTGATTAAATTTAGTAAACTAATTTAAGCGTGTTTTAAAATTTAATGGAGCATTTGGAAGGCTTTTTTAACGCGAATATGAATTACGCCAGGTCCTATTCTTCAATTTTTGCTCCTTTGACTTTTTCGCTTTCTATCACCTAAACAAGTCAAACAAACAGTATTTTAACGCGACGACGACGCGTTGTTTGTCTAATATGATATGTACAACACCTATATTCTTTACAAAAAGGAAGAAAAAGAAGTTAAAAAACCTCCGAATCAGTTACTTCAGCCGAAAAGAATCCAAAAACAAAGGATCAAAAAAAATTGGGTGGAAAAAAACTTGGATGAGTATCCCACAAGGAACACACAAAGGAACAAAGCTTTTCGCTTTGGTAGATCTTTTGTTACCTATATTCTCGTTTGAAAGTTTGAAACAGTGATGTGTTTGAAATTAACTCTGGGTTTCAGACTTCCATTGTCTATATTTTATTTATACAGGACTTTTTGATCAGTACAATCTCTGATCGTCTTCAGGTGCAAAACTGGTTTTATATCTTACCTATGACCTTAAAAATGCTTCGTAACTGAAGCTTATATTCTTGTGCTATATTCTACGAATTGCTTGAGAAATTATACTAGGTTTTTCGATATTTTTAGAAAAACTTTTCTGCTCAAGCAAAAATAAATCGGGTTTACGCCCCAAAGCAAAATTATATATTTGACTTTGGCAGTTAAAAACTCGAACAATTAATTATAACGGTGTTTGCATTTTGCCCCTGGTAAAAAAGTCTTGGAGAAAATTCATTCCCGCACTCAGTCCAGGAAAGTGATACTTGTCGGACTAAAATGAGCGAGGAGAAATGGGTGAAAACGTAGAAAAATAACATTAGGACCACTTTGTGTGTTTTAGGTACGCTCCGAATGCTAGTCAAACCGAATCAGAATATGTACATAATCAAATGGGGCTATTTCCCGCACCGTTATCGAGAGGGACCAAGGTGGGGCCCATCACGAAAGTCAAGAGTAAATTTAGGTTTTTAGGGAAATTTATGGCGAAAGCTGTCATGGATTCTAGAATGGTAAGTCCTTAAATTATTTAAATAACTAAATTAATGCACCGATAATTTTATGTTAGCACCCTAGTATAAACTCTATCCCTGTGATTATAAGATTATAAGTTATGATAAAGAGTTTTGCAGCAGCAGAAAAAATGTTATAGTTATGACGTTAACACTAAAACTGAAGTATTATTTTTTTGTTTCTCCAAGTACTGTAAAATTTATTAATGCTTGAGTACCCTGAAGATTTTTCAATACGGCTAGGGTGGCTCAGTAATGCACTTTGGTGTACACGCCGATGCCAATGCGTGGCAATTAGAGGCAATTTGAAGCATCATTTCGAGGTATTTCGGGGGCATTTAGAGGCAAAATCTGGTAAATAATGTCTTTTGGTGTACACAAAATGACGACCGAGCCACCCCTCGGCTTGGACGGAGTATACCGACACGACGCGACGGTGATTCTTTGTTGTACCAAAAATGAAATATGTAGTCTATATTATCTATATTATATTATATTATAATATTCTTTTTATTACCTGAAAAATGCTTCTTATTAGCTGAAGAATAATATTCTTGCGCTATATTGCTTGAGAAGTTATCATAGGTTTTTCGCTATTTTTAGTAAAACCTTTCCACTCAAGCAAAAACAAATTGGGTATACGCCCCAAAGCAAAATTGTATTTTTGATTTTGGCAGTTAAGAACTCGAACAATTAAAGGATTAAGGAAATTATCGCGAATTTTGCATTTTGAACCTCGTAAATCTATGAAAACAAAATCTGTTTGTTAAAAAGTTGCGCAGATGTTTGGGGTATTTAATTAAAATTTTTTGAGGAGGCGGAATGTAAATTTTTATTATTAGGCTTGTTATGTTAAATTGAATACCTACACCTTAGTTTTTGCATTGACATAAATATAGCTTTCCAACAATACCAGTTATTACGACTAGTTTTACATTCGTAAAAACTAAATTTATATATCTATTTTCCCCCTTTTTTTTAGTTGGATCTTCCATTCTCTCTCACATTTTATCGGTGGCTGTTAGGACATGAACAGTGTCTAACTCTGTCTGACCTCAAATATGTCAGCTCCGACAGTTATAGGACAATTAGGAAAATGCAAGATATCGTCAGGCGGAGGGATGCAATTTTGCATGATGGAGATCTGAGTGAAGAGGAGAAAATGCTCCAGGTAAAAAATTAAATTATTTTGTGCTAAGCATATCTATGCAGGAGAAAAAATCTGTATTTTATTTCTCTGACTGAACGGGGAGTGATTTAATGCGAGTTTTTTAGGTTAGGTCCTGCGATTTTATGGGTTATTCTAAACTTTAAAAACAATAATTTTTTTTTAAAAGATGAATGAGATTTAACTAAAAATACAAGAATCTAAGGTGTGTGTCATTTATTTGTAACCCCATCGTTTTTTTGCATTCTCCTACTTTAAACTTCTGGTTCATTACACTTAAACAGGTTTTTTCTTTCTTCTATTAAACGATAAAAGCTAAAAGACGATCATAAAAAATAACTTCTAAAAACTGTCTAAAAAAAACGGAATTTCCATCGAAATAACTACAAGTTACCAGGTAACCGGGTTACTGGTCTTCAGTTTTTCTTCGCAGAGACTATTTTACCAGCCTAGGAAATGTGGTTTGTTTTATTGATTTTTATGGTTTTTTAATTTGTATTATTTCTTTTTATAAATCTCATGTTTTTGAATGAGGATGTCATAACTACTCCTCGAGGGAAAATCCTTAAATTGTCAAAGTCAGCCATTAATCACGTGATAGGTATAATGATGTTGCAAGAGATTTGGGACCTACCTGAAGTACTGAGGTCTTGGTCGAAACAAAAACTTTGCTTGCCTCAGAAACTACGTTCTCTTGGTATAGAAATCGTGAGGCTGAATTTGTAACATATTTTGCACAAAACGGACCACTTCAGCTGTGTACTGCCAAGAAATTGGTGATCAGTTACTTGTCTTGGAGCTTTTCATCGACTCTTCAAAAAGGAGCCTTATGCCGGGTCCACACACAATCAACAAAACAAAAACAAAACAGCAACTCAATGTTTCCCAACATTTTTGAAACAAAACGAGAACAATGCGGCAACTTTTTTGTTTTGTTGGTGTTTTCAGCACCTTTTTATTTTCCCGTCGCCTGTTCGGGCAACTTTTTTGGTCTAGTCTGTACACGCTCGACATGAATAAAACAAAAATAAGAGATACATCAGACTATGCTAATAATAGACCGTTGCCAAAAATCTCCAAGTAATCACTAAACTTTCTGTTACACTAATGGCATTTCGAAAATTTGTAACTTTTTTCTTTATCGAGGGTCCGAAAAATTTGTATTAGATATTCAAAATCAGTACTGGTCATTCTTAAAAAGTTTTTGAAGCTAAATCGCATTTCTCCACTAATACTAATCTTGCAATAATTCCTCAACATAATCTTTTTGTCGGTTCTCTAAGGTCGGTCTAACCCAAAAACGTTTTTGCTCTTTGGGGTTAAAAATAGAAAACCAACTGCCATAATAAATAAGTCATTGTTCCTTTGTAATTCAAAATTTCGAGAACGCAACATTTTCTAGCGAGGATCACAAAATTGACTAATTGTTTTCCTATATGTGGACAGCAGTTGACAATGTATTCCTGTTTTTGAAAACTTGTAGTTTTGTTTTGTTGGTGTTTTGTTGTCCGATGATTTGTATTGGATATTCAAGATCAGTACTGGTCATTCTTAAAAAGTTTTTGAAGCTAGATCGCATTTCTCCACTAATACTAATATTGCAATACTTCCTCAACATACCTAGTCTTTTTGTCGGTTCTCTAAGCTCGGTCTAACCTAAAAACGTTTTTGCTCTTTTTGGGTTAAAAATAGAAAACCAACTGCCATAATAAATAAGTCATTGTTCCTTTGTAATTCAAAATTTCGAGAACGCAACATTTTCTATCGTGGACCACAAAGTTGACTAATTGCTTTCCTATATGTGGACAGCAGTTGATAATGTGTTCCTGTTTTCGAAAACTTGTAGTTTTGTTTTGTTGGTGTTTTGTTGTCCGATGATTTGTATTAGATATTCAAGAAGTTTTTGAAGCTAGATCGCATTTCTCCACTAATACTAATCTTGCAGTACTTCCTTAACATACCTAGTCTTTTTGTCGGTTCTCTAAGCTCGGTCTAACCCAAAAACGTTTTTGCTCTTTTTGGGTTAAAAATAGAACAGTCTGAATTTAATAAATTTCCATGTTTCCTGTGTGATTGGAATACCAGGAATCGAGAATAGCATTGGATAAAAAGAGACTGGCCACAAAGAGAACTTTAACACCTGGAACCAAAAATGTAATTCGCGAAAGTCTTATTGACCCTCAAAAAGTTTTACTTCCACCACTTCATATAAAACTTGGACTTATGAAATAAAGAAGGAAATTGTTTTAAATATTTGTGTAAAACATTTCCGACTCTGTAAGAGCCAAAATTAAAAGAGGTAATCTTTGTAGGAACTTCAGGAAAGATACAGAATTTGAAAATGTAATGGAAGATAAGGAAAAGCAAAGCTTTTAAAGAAGTTGTAT
The DNA here is from genome assembly GCA_963921995.1 of Oxystoma pomonae. Lineage (NCBI taxonomy): Eukaryota > Metazoa > Arthropoda > Insecta > Coleoptera > Brentidae > Oxystoma > Oxystoma pomonae. The sequence continues at coordinate 81,305,781 of OY998166.1, read as the reverse complement.
ATAAATTTTTAGGGATTTATAAAGACCATAACTATGATACAAAATATACTATAAAAATTCAGGATTCTGGGTTGCAATATGAGCATAAAAATTCACTTTTTACATTCCCATTTGGACTTTTCCCGGGAAATCTTGGAGACGTAAGTGAAGAGCAAGGTGAAAGATTTTATTAAGATATTAAAGACGTGGAAAAAAGATACCACGGGCGCTGGGACACAAAAATGATGGCCGACCACTGTTAGCCATTGAGAAGACATCTTCCTTTAGCTGAATACGACAGAAAAAAGACCCTAAAGAAGCTTTTTCAAGAATCGTAAAGAATAAATAACTATTTCCTAATAGTTTCTAGGTGTATATTTTTCTTTAATATATTACAAAACTAGCTTATAAATCATGATTATTCTATATCTTTCGATTTTACTGCTTTGAAAAATAACCTTACGTGTACCCAATTAGTAGAAAACAGTTGAAATTTAAAAATCAACTTTCAAAGTATTCGAAAATGCAGGCCTGTGACATTTATTGTTGAATTTGACTATTTAATTTTGATTCCTATATTATACAATTTTTTATTTCCTTGTTATTAAAATGTATATATAAACCATTTATTTTTTAACAGGTTGAAAAACTAGACTTTGACGGCTGTTCCATTGAAGATTTAGGCATAGATTTTGTGATACCTGGCTACAACGTAGAACTGATTAAGAATGGCAAAAATACACACCTGACTATTCATAATTTACATGTCTATGTTAAGGTAATTTTTTTTATTAATTATGATAAATTTTACTTTACTCTTAGTACAGTTTTAAAAGATTCGATTTTTAATCTTGATTTTTTCAATTTGAAGGTAATTACACACTGGATGCTATACGAAGGTGTGGTCAGGCAAATGGAATCGTTTCGGGAAGGTTTCGATTCCGTTTTCCCTATTCAGAACTTGAGACTGTTTCAGCCCGAGGAATTGGAAAGCGTGTTTTGCGGAAGTCCCAGGTAATTTACTTAGAATAAATAGTTTAAGTACTTAAGATTTAGCTTTGAGTGGTGATAGCTTGTTTGCTTGCACTTAAAAGGTTTAGAAGATAAGTCAAATTTTGTCAAATCCACAACTACTATGTATGCATGCATTTTGAATAAAATATATAGTAATAATTAAAAAAAAGACCACAGTAGCAGAAGAATTTTGAACGGCTTAATTTTTTCCCGACACTTCTTTGCTACATGTTACACTTTTACCTATCGCTGCCGGCTTTGTGTAGACGGTAGACTATTTCAAAAGAAATTAAAATTAACAAGAAGACTTGCTCCATTTATTAGAGATAATTTTTCCAAATCAGCACCTAAATCTATCTAAAGAAGTAGCATCTGATAAAAATATGGAGGTTTAGGAAAAATGTTCAGGTATTACTTACCCGTATAAAGATAGTTTCGCCCACTCTTCGGCAATTTTTTCACATGCCACGAACTTCTTAGGCATTTCTATAATTCTTAAAACAAAAATAACAATTGTAAAAAATGCAGAAAACTAACAAATAAAAACCCGTCCGATCTTAACTTGCAACACCTACCACGACAAAAGCAGACAGGTCAAAGTTTTTTGCCCTGGTTGTCAGATTGTGGGCAGAAAATGTCCTAATCATGATTTCAACAATTGTTTCTAGAAGGCAAATAAATACATTCATCATCAAAAGAACCTTTCTCATGCATTTTTAAACTGAACTTATTCGGTATTATGCCCACTTTATTAAAATAAATTATTGTATTTACGCAACTCTTGCAATATTACATAATTTTAGGAAATAAAATACTGGATAATTATGGAAACTCGGCAACCCTGCTAAATCACAGTTGCTTAGCCGTATAAATTTCAGAAATTTGAGTCCAAATGTGTGATTTGCCTTAGGATTTTTATGCAGTTTCTAGTTTATTTTAATTTCTTTACTATTTTCCCTTAGAACCTTAAAGAACACAACAAAAAGCAGGGTTCGTAGCGACCTGGAAAACCTGGAAAATTCAGGGAATTAAAAATATCCTAAAAAAAACCTGGAAAAGTCAGGGAATATTATGAAAATCGACAAAAACTTGGAAAATGATATGGGAACCTGAAAAACATATATTGGTCTGTAATAATCAAATTATAATTTTTTGATTCAACAAAAGACAAATACTAAAGATCTATCGAATCGCTCTCTTTTTCAAAAGCGATTAGATAAAAAGAGACAATTATGCTCGGGATTAATAAAGTTAATCTTACCCTTTGATTTTATAAAGTGCAAATAAGTAATCAGAATAGGACTTCTTTATGCAGTAGGTACATAAGGCTTAGTTTCGCATAACGTACTCCACGTGTTTTCCACGGAAATTATTAAAAAGGATAAAGCTCAGACAAGTTTGTTTTTTTCTTGATAGAAACTAGTCAATGTGAGTGGATTTACATAATTATTGATGGTTGAGTGCCACAGGAGTGAAAAAACAATTTAAAGGTAAAGTATTTTTTGATGGGGTACTGCCAGGAATGTAATAGCTAAAAAAACAATATCAAAGTAAAAAATGGAGTGGAAAATATTTCGGCTTTTTTGACTCGCCTGTTTTTTAATTTCATAATCCTATACCTATTACCCCAACAAAATAGTCAGGAAATGGCGTTTTTGTTTTACAAAACTGGATGAACAGCCAAATTTTGTACAGCAGGAAGAAGTTCATGTTCATAACAGTTCATGTCAAAAAATTCTTTGTGGGTTCGCCACCATTTTGGAATTATGAGTAGGTATGGGGTAAAATCTTAAATTGGAGTATTTTGATTTTCTAATAACTTATGTTCCTTAACCAAATTTTATAAATTATAAAACTTTGGTTGCAGTAACTTTGAGCTAACGTAACTATCATATAAATAAGCCGAGTTTTATGAGTGGTACCTCGTCAAACGTGAAATGATATGGACTCTTCTATTTTAATAACAAAAAACTACAGGGGGGTCGAAGTAATATACAAAACCTAGTTTTTTTTTCATGTAATCTTGGAATTTTGACGTGTTTTGTAAAAAAAAATAGTAAAATTTTTAGTTTTACTTCTTTGAATTAATAAAAATCGGTTAAGGAACAAAAAAATTTGTTGAATGTATGTTATTATTTCATTGGAGAAGTAATTACTCACTTATAAAAGACTTGTTTTTAAACAGATCACTTTTTAAAAATCTAGACTTGCTTTTAAACAGATCACTTTTTAAAAATCTATGGAAATATATATGGCACAAACCTGGAATTTTTAGAAAATTGGTCGGGGAAAACCTGGAAAACTCAGGGAATTTGAAAGTCGATGAGAGCTACGAACCCTGAAAAGTATTGTTTGAGAATGGGGAAAAGTTTTGTTGTTTTTAGGAAATAAAGTGTGGGCAATATATTTTTTTTCTAGGGATCTTATATCCGGTTGGGACATAAAAACTCTAACTGAATGCTGCAGGCCTGATCACGGTTACACGGTCGACTCTAGGGCGATCAAGTTCCTGTTCGAAATCCTAAGTTCCTACAACAGGGAGCAGCAGCGCATGTTCGTGCAGTTCTTGACGGGAAGTCCTAGGTTGCCTGTGGGCGGTAAGTTTAATTTATTTTCAACGCCGTTTATTTATCGATTTGGAAACATTTTTCTTCACTACTTTTGAAAATTATTTTTTTTTTAATAAATAAAAATTAGAAAATCGTTGAGATTCTAAACTCCCCCTTCCTTGCAAGCGTTTTTCTATCCTATATCTTATCGGGAACCCATAGTTAGTCAGAATTTCCAAATCAGAATCGTTAAATGCAGTAACAATTTGCCATAAGAAGCGTAATTCGCCAAACCCATTTTTCATCAGAATCGCAATTTGTTGAATCCAATCTTTGTTAAGACAGGTTGGTTGGGTTGGATTTTTTTTTTATAGGAAACTGTTACTATATACCGGCTTATGCGTTTACCTTTGCAACATAGGGATCTAATGTATTGAAAAATTATATATACTGTACAGGGTGTCCCAAATTGGGCACTTTTAGTGGGTTTAAAGTACTTTCAGGAGAGATAGACAAAAACTGATAAGTTTGAAGGTGAAAACCGTATCTTGATATGTCAAGCTTTTTCCGAGCTACAGGGGCTTTTCGAAAAGTCTGCGTTTTGCGATGGGGTCTATAACTTCTTTATTTGTAAAAATTTCTGTTTGGTGTAAATGGCTTTTTTGTAGATTTTGTAAAGCAGAATATAACTGTCAGACTGAATTTTCTCTAACACTTATAGTTTTTGAGATAAAAGACAAAGTTGGTATTTTTCTTATGGAATGGCCCATTTTTTTTTATTTTTAAAATCAGCTTTAAATTCCCTTCAAAATGATATGTCACACTTTGTGTTTTATTTTTTGTATTTTTATATAATTTTTTATTTCTTTATTAGCTATTTTTAATATTTTTATTTTGAATTTTTTTTATAATATAATAAAAAGTGAGGGAAAAAAGTAAATAAAATAGAAGTAAAAATTAAAAATTAAGCCTCACAAGTGGCAGTCAGTTTTTTTATATCCCCTGAAGTACCTTAAACCAACCACAAGTGCCCAATTTGGGAAAGTAGTAGTAGTAGTAAGGGCCCGGCCCGCAGGCTTGGCAATTAGTCCTCGTCAAGGGCCCTTTCTGCCATACTCCGTGTCGCACTCTTATCCTCCCACTCCCTCTACATGTCCTGCCTCTCTCTGTCCAGGCCTTCCTGCCTTCCTTGCGAAGGTCAGAACGTCAGCCCACCTTAGAGAGTGTAGCTCCTCCTCTTCTATTGTGGGGGCACCCCACCTTCTGCCTCAAGCTGGCGTATCCCTCACACTCCTATCAGGTACACCGCTGATTCCTCCGCCCATCAACATGCTGGGCAGGCGGAGTCGTCCAACACTCTGATGCATGTCAAGTGCTTACGCAGCCGATTATGCCCTGTCAGCATTCCTACTAACAGTCCAATGTTTTTGCGCGTTTTTCCCAGGAGCCATTTAGTTCTTGCTGCGTCTGGTCCACTCACGAACAGTTTGGACTGTCTGCACTCTCGCTCTTCCCTCCAGGACGACTTCAGTTGATCGCTCACACCCACCCACATCAATGTCACCCTCTTGTCTTCAGTTAATGTCTGTAGCGCGTTAACGCACTCCTCCACTAGGCTACTGACAATTTTTGGTGAACTAAGAGCCTTGAGGGAAGCCTGGCTGTCGGAACATATGCAAATGTCCCTCCTGCCATTTCTGACCTCAGTCAGTGTAGCAGACCGTCGCATCTCTGCTTAATTCGTTTCGGAATTCTTCTCTCTGCCACCCATCCCGTTCAGGTATTGTGACTTTGTACTTTTTGTCAAATATCCATGGTTTCGAAGGAGTCCCTACTGGCATCTTTAGAAGAGGCAACTCTTTTGTTACCAGGTCCTCGATTGCCAGATGACATTTTCCCCCCTGCCCTTCCATAGGCCCTTGTCCCTCAGTCGTGCGTCGCCATCGTTTCCTTCTTGATCCAAGTTGGACAATTTGGGACAACCTATACATTAATAAAAAATAAAAGCAGTCAAAATGGAAACCACTGATATGATATGATGACATAAAATTAACCTTTACATCACAAGAATTTATAACCGATTTTGATGAAATAGCTCAGGCCTCCCGGGAATCCACTAGTGAAATTCTCATCAAAATCCGTTTAGTAGTTTTTGCGTGATGCTGGAACAAACAGACAAAAATTATGCGCGCCGCTGCAAACTGGCTTTTCCCGACCATCCAATCCAAAAAGCTTCAAATGATTAAAAAAATTATCAGAAAATCACACTGTATTTAGGAAGACGGAGGTAAATGCATAACCCGCTATCTATCCACACCAACGTTAATAGCGTTTTCCTTTTTATGCACTGGTGCACACTAAGTGTATCTCTATCCTTTTCTATTTTGTATCAAAACGAACTCAGTGCGCATTCGTACAACAAAAGGAAATCGCTGTTATTGAAACTGCAAGGGTTCTGAATTTGGACCGCCTACCCTATGCGATGTGGGCGGGGTCAAAGTAACCATGTGACGTAGAGGGAGATGATCGTGTCATTCTGCTGGATAAGCAGGATTACGATTCTGTTAAAAAATGATCATATGAAAAATTGATTCTACAAATCGGGAGTCTGATGGAAAATTACGAATACGTTTCTTAAGTGAATTGTTCTTAGGATGAAAATTTCGTAAATACCAATTCTGGTAGAACATAGGGGCTAATCTTATCTTGTTATCCTAGGCTTTAAAGCACTGTCTCCGCCGCTAACGGTAGTGCGCAAAACGCTAGAACCCGACATGAACCCTGACGATTTCCTGCCATCTGTGATGACGTGTGTCAACTACCTCAAGCTACCCGACTACACCAGCATCGAAGTGATGCGAGAAAAGCTGTCGGTGGCCGCATCTGAAGGGCAGCATTCTTTCTATTTGTCTTAAAATGTTTATACTACAAAGGGTTTTAGTGAAAAAGGCGGAACTTGGAAAAATCGAGGTGGGAGATTGGTAAGAAAACTTTTGTATGGGTCAATTTGTTGTTGCATTTGAACATTTTTTGAACCAAATACACATTCATAATAATTAAAGCTCTTGACTCAGTTACTTTTTTTAGGACATGTATATTACGGGCCTTACATATTTTTTTTTAAAACTTTTATGTCAGTTCTCACTTTGGTTTTTCCGAAAATATGCCTTAACTAAAACACCACAGACTGTATTAAGAAAATTGTGTTTTATAAAAAAATCTTATAGCGTATCGATTTTATATAATAATATATTGAAGTGGTAATCACATGTAAACTATTGATATTATTTATTGGGGCCCACTCGAAGTGGTGCGGTTAGTCTCTTGTTTTTTATTTAATTAAGGTTAATTTTTTTCAAAATTTTGTGAATGACTTTTTAGAAAACCGACTTTCAAACTAATTATCTAACTTTGTAAAATGATCATACATACCTTATTACATGATATGCACTTAGGTATTACATGATATGCACTTTGGCAGTGATGCAAAAACAAATTGACAAAGTAGCCGTGCATAATTTTACCGTATTGTTTATCGAATCGTTTTAGTCTGTCTTGGCGACCGCTAAAAACACGGCAAAATTATCAGATTAAGTCTGCGCATAAACGGCAATTTTCATTTGTCAATAGTAATTTGTATTTCAGCAAACGGTCAAACATTTCAACTTTGTAATATCATGTAATTAACTGAAGATGCCCTAATATATGCCTTAAAATTTCAGTGGCTCGTTTAAGTGTTAAAACCTAAAATTGAACATTGTTTTTGTGATTTATTATTTTTTAATAAAGTGAATTTTGCTCTTTGGGCTTACGACTGATAAGTGCAATGGACATAGTGTATCTTAGTGTGTTATTTCGCAACGAACTGTTTACCTAGACTATATGTTTTCTAAAAAACAGTTAATTCAAAATTTTTTGCAAAAAGGCGTATTTATTCCTTTTTTACCAGTTTTAATAAAAAATTTTATTTCACTAAACACTTTGTCGCTTTATTTCTGGAGCGTTTTGAAATGCCATCTTTTTTGCAGAAAATTCAAGATAAACCTGTACAGTACAGTTTCCTTTAAGTTAGATTAGGCCAAAAATTTACTAATCTCATTTTAAGTGTACAGAAAACCTAAAAACTAGATTTTTATCACCGATCACACCATGGCAACCAATATGTCTCCATGACTGCTTGATAGTGATCTAGTTAAAGAAGGGGGCACACTTAACATAGGACTTTGGTTGTCGGAGGAATTGAACCAAAGTTTGATATGTTGTAGATGTTAAGGTCCTGATCACACTTTAAATTGATCAAAAAAAAAAATCGTATGACTCATTTTCAAGACACAGGGGTTTATGTGATAGTGCTAATAAATAAACCAAATGTGAATATTAGCACAAAAAATTGGTTTTTGCTGCAATATTGCTTTCTACAAGAGTTTATGTGACTAAATAAAACTTAAGAGGGTCATAGCTGCACCAAAAAGTCATTTGGTATAACAGGGAGCCTTGAGAAGTACCAAAAAATTGTTAGTAAACTATAGTACAAAATATAGATCCAATACCAAAATTCAATAAAAGTAATGTGTATGTGGTACACTATAAGATTTTTTTTATTACAAGTCGGTCAGAATTTTAATATTTGCCATAAACAAGGTTTCTTGTGGCAATATTGTTGGTCAGAAGAGCTTATGTTAATAAATAAAAATTAATAGGGTCAGTTTTTATACCGGGGACATTCAAGAAGTACTGAAACCTATTAATACATTATATAATAGGAAAAACCTGCGAAGGAAAATGTCAAAAACTAATAAATAATACTATTAATTACGCATCGTCAGATTTTTATTACGGGGGTATTATTTTAATATTTGCAAAAAATTGTTTCTAGTGGAAATACTGCTAGCGAGAAGAGTTTAGTTACTAAATAAAAATTATAGGTGTCAGTTGGTATAACGCGGACACTTAAGAAATACCAGCATGAAATAAAATTCTGATTGTAATTCTAATTGATTTAAGTACTTCTCAGAATAACCCCGTAATAAAAAATCTTATGGTGTGCCATAAATATTTTTCATTGAATTTTGACATGTTCTTTTTATTTCGTACCATTACAAAAAACAAAAACCAATTAATACTTTACTAATAAATTTCTGGTACTTTTCAAGGGTCCCGGTATACCAAATGACTTTTTTGGCCCTCTTAATTTTTATTTAGTCGCATAAACTCTTGTGGAAGAAATATTGCAGCCAAAACCAATTTTTTTGGGCTAATATTCACATTTCCTTTGTTTATTAGCACTATCAAATAAACCTCTGTATCTTCGAAACTAGTCGTACGATTTTTTTTGGTCAATTTAAAGTGTGATCAGCACCTTAACATCTACAACATACCAAAATTTTGTTTAATTCCTGTGCCAACCAAAGTCCCATGTTAAGTGAGCCCCCTCCTTCCGTATGACGCCAGACGGATCTAACGATTTTTGTAATTACATTTTACCCTAAGATAATTTTTTGATCCATAAAAAAGTCAAACCTTTCCATTGTGGCAGGTATACCTTTGTTGCTTTCCTTACACCCGCCTACTTTGAGGGGGTATTTTATTTTAATTTAAATAGGTAAACTATGGGTTTTTACAATGCAGTTTTTTAGTCTTCTGTACAGGATTTTTCTTAGTTTTAAAGACACACTTTTAAAAAGGAAATAAGTCTTGTTTAACTTGAAATTATTAATCGGAAATATTGCCAAATGTATAGTTGGTCGCGTCTGCAAATGGCCGACTTAAAATATATGAAGTGTAGTTTTTAATTTTTAGAATATTGTTTCATTAAATTTGTATACATAAGGAGTAATACTGTTTTTTTTCCGTTGACTACATATTTACGGTACGTTATTACTTTCCAAGAATCGACGTCCTGGAGCCGTATTCCGGACAGCCTCTGAGATGAGTGGTCACCGATGACCATATTACTTCTCTACGTTTTCATTCCAGTCGAAGTGGGGGGATTACGAAATTTGCTCCCACTCACAGGCGTCAAGAAGGGCGCTTTTGGGTTTTTTCAATGCATTTTTTTAGTCTTTTGTACACGATTTTTCTTAGTTTTAAAGACAGACTTTTTTAACTTTAACAAATATTTTTTTTATATTGTGAGGTCCAAATGACCTAACCGCCAACCTGGCTTTTTACAAAAAGTCAATTTTTACATCCTACCAGATGTCTACATCTTTGATCCTACTCTACTTAAAATAGTCAAAATTATTAGTATTGGACAGATACCAGAGATCTCTTATCCAACGAGATGCGACAGTCGGCGTCGGCACCTTTGAAGTTGGGGGTCCCGTTTTTCGTGACCTTGATTTCGTATCCATCGCTGTAAATGAGTGTTAGACCCGCTCCGACTGGTTCGTCAGATTTAGTCCATGAGCCGGAGCCGAAAAACCGGTTTAATTTTTTGATGTATTAATAATTAATTAGCTATACCTAGATAAAAAAGCAAACGGATTTCTTGGAGAAGGGTATATTATTATCATTATTAAAAAGAAAATAACAAATTAACGATAATTAAGTATTTTTAAATATTAATCAAAAATATTTTTTGATATTAAATAATTTAAATAAATTGTACAAATACCAAACATACATTTTTTACAGGTGAGATAAAATTCTGATATTTTAATTTTTTTTATTTGACTTAATATCTCTATTGTTATATTTAACGGTATAAACATTTTTTAATCGAACAAATAACTTATTAAGATAGTTTTCAGTCAAAACCTACAACTGCTTACTTTAATATACTCATTAGCTTGCCTAAAACTTATTTTATGTATTTGTTATTAGTTTTTCAATCCATCAGAGCAATCACAAATTTTTCTCGTTCCTGTAGAATTAATAAAAATGCACATAGCAGGTTTTAGAGTGTCAACGACGATATATTGGTATAAGTAGGTAGGCATTTAAATATGTAAAAGATCTTAAAAAAATATGTGTACCTATACTTACCGTTTTGTATCTCTAGTAAAAGAGAAAAAACTGATGCCCATTCCAGTTTTTGACACACAGCCGCGATAAGCACACCAAATGCCCGGCATGATTCAAAATACTGATAAATAAATCGAAACCAAAATGTGGCAAGAACGATGTCAAACATAGATAAACTGTAACTAATAAGCACACTCCAACAAAATGCGAAAATCTCGGCCTACTCGGACCAATAAATCAACGAGCGGGTCAGAAGGTTTTGAAGCTTAGACCTGCAGTCCCGATCATGCGCATAAAAAAACGGCTTGCTGACTGTCGCATCTCGTTGGATAAGAGATCTCTGCAGATACTTTTTAAGATACGGCAATTAAAAAAGTCCTGGTTGTTTTGGCCCGCCTTATGGGTATTCTCTATCTACGATAAACATCAATTTTTCTTTGAGTGGACGACTACGAAAGTTTTCTGTGAAGTGCGAATTTTGAGACCTGATGTATAAAAAAATCGGTTTTTATCACTTTCAAAAAGCTCTGTATTTTATATAGTATAGTAATAATAACATAAATTTAAAGTTTTAAATACCTAATAAAGTATGAAATGCAAAAATAGCTTACAATACCTTATGATCACTAAAATCTAAAATTCTGTACAAAATTGATTTTTTTAAATATCCACACCATTTCAAGTAACATGCATGTCACTAAAATTATTTGTGAAAAGGTTTGAAAAACATTTAATATTTCAGTGTTAAACAGTGGGGTTCCAATATTTATTTAAAAAAAAATAAATATTAATATAATGACTGGGTTTATTGGTGCCTGTTTAAGTGAAATTTCAAACTCTTTCACAAAGACATCTATAAATAAACCAATTCGTTTTCATATACTTCTTAAAGAGAGTTTAACGAATTTGGAAAGGATTTTTTGACAATTATTATCGATTCCTTTACTAAGAATCTATTTTTAAAAAAGTGCCACGAAACGATCATTCATCTCCTTTAAAAGTAAACCTAAATTCGGCTTTAGCTACTCATTAAAGTTCACCTTGGTGAAAAAAAAACCCAAGGGGTGTCGGCTCAATCAAGCTAATCCCCCCCCCCCCCCTCAACGAAAGTCAATTTGGATATTGTAAAAATTATGTACTAATTTATTCCCCTTTTAAGAAAATTTTGTACTTAATGAATAACGGAGTTATTCGCATTTCAAAGGAGGGGGGGGGGGTGTGGCTTGGCGCCAAGCTGCATAACCCCCATGCTTAGGAGAAAGATTTAATGAAAGTTGATATGTCATAATTTTGGACTAATTATGTACTCTTAAAGAAGGGTACTTTTAGTTTACAAAAACTCAGTTCCTAATATTTTTGTTTGCTCTGCTTAGAAAAGAGATTCGACCAAAATTGAGAGTGTGGGTTATGTGCCTTGATATCAAACCACACAGGCAATTTTCTAAAAGGAGACGAAATTAGTACATAATTAGTACCAAATTCTGGCATAGTCACTTTTGGTTGAACCTCTTTTCTAAGCAGAGGGGGGTGTACCTTGATATCAAGCTACAAACTGCATAACAAACAAACAAAAATCTTAGGAACCGATGGTTTTTGTAGTACCTTGATATCCAGCTACAAACTGCATAACAAACAAACAAAAATCTTAGGTACCCTTTAAGAGTACATAATTAGTATAACATTATGACATATCAACTTTCATTAAATCTGTCTTCTAAGCATGGGGGGGGGGGGTGTGCAGCTTAGCGCCAAGCCACATCCCCCCCTCTTAAGTGCGAATAACTCCGTTATTCATTAAGTACAATTTTTACAATATCCAAATTGAGTGTCGTTGAAGGGGGAGGGGGTGTAGCTTGATTGAGACAGGGGTGTCCACGAACGGTTTCTGACGTCACTGGGTGACGTAAGGAGGCATTCCTGAGCACACCATTCCATCAATAAATATTAAAAATGGTATTGACTACCTATAGCTTGCTTCAGGAAATTTGCCTCATGTTTTCTTTCCCCTATGCTAAAAATATGAAGAATTTTGTAAAAATTGATTGGCTGAAAACTGACTCAAAACTAATGTCTAACATTAGGAGCGGACAGTTTGAACAGGTTTTTCTTTATAAAGCCTTTCAGTCTCTGCAGGTAAAACTTTCTAAAAATAGTATTCTTTCACAAAATGAACTTTTTAAAATGATAAATAGCAAATTTTTAGTTACTATTGTTCTCTTTTTCTAAATGCATTCGGCACAACTTACTAGGAAAAGACCCCCTATAAATGTTTCCAAGAGATCGTTATACATATTTTAAAAGGCAGAGGGCAGGGGAACATTTTTTGGTAAGCTTATAGCCAATTACACCAACATTCACTTAAGGAAAGTACAATTAAGGAACCTTAAATGTAAGGAATCCTCAAAACTGATTTTTGCACCATTAGTTTCTGAGATTTGCTAAGCTGGACCGCTCTGAAATCTGGCAGCGTTGCAGAAATCTGGAAATTGTTTTGGAAACACTGATGATGGTATTGATATTAATTGATGATATAAAAAAGGCGTGCCAAACAGATAACCAGTGCCTTTAATTCAGCAAGTGAAGAGAGCATTCATAGGACTGCGTAGAATTACTTCTGTTATATTTTTCTCGGCATGCCAAACTCAATTTAATATCACCCTCAATAAGGTCAGGATCGTCCCCCAAGTAGTCGTAGAGAAAGGGGGCGACCTGAAGGCCTGGCAAATAGGCCCTTTAATAACCGAGGCCTCAACGGTCTTTTTTTGCCAGAGAATATAGCTCTTTATTGGCTTACCCCGAAAGGCCCCCCCCCCCAACACCTGCACTACCTGTATGGCGCGGCGGCTGGCTCTGCGGGTCAGCTGTTAAAGTGCAAATTAAATTCTTAATTTAAGGTCTCCATAACGCTAAGGAGGCCTTATGTACGTTGGTGCAATTGGCTATTAATCTTTTTCAGGCCAATGCAATTAAAAGAAGAAAACAATAGTAACTATAATATAATAAGCTCACAAAAAGTTGCTAAAAACAATAAAAGTAAAAGAAGAGATAACAAGTGAGAATACCCAATCCCACGTTAAAAGATTGGCAAGGTTACCACAACTCAGACTCACTAATGCCACTGAGCGGTTGGCAGAAGTACCAGTGGCGCACCGAGGAGGGGGGTTAAGCCCCGATAATCCTGGTTATGGTCATATAAAAGTACGTACGTTACTTTCCTCTTCCCACCGCCCCTTTCTCTTGATATTTATGTAATTTTAAACAAACAAGAACTTCTTAACTGATAGACTTATAAATTTCATTAAAAAACGGTAAAAAGTGGGAAAATGCTGTAAAACTGGCGCTTTCAACTTAAGTGGAAGGGTTTTCTCAATTGTTACATTATCTTTGGGTAAAACAAATGACAAAGTGAATCTTGTGTCCGCAATAAAAATTAAAGTAACACTCGTGGCATATCGTAAAAGAAATGTTGAAAATAATTAATGGTCCAGAAATACGTGAAGTCCGAGGTGAAGTCTTCCCCAAATTGGCAATATTTGCTGTTTTGCGTTCTTGCCAAAATTACCATAATTGAAAAATCCTGAAACTGAAGTTCCTATTTTAGTAAATCATGTTGCTAAAAATTTTATAGTAAAGTGGTTATATTTGACAGGAAATAGTATATTACATAACAAGAGAAGTGATAAATTTCACACGAGCGTGAATGTCGTGAACCAGGCGCTAGCCGAGTGAAACAACATGCGAGTGTAAAAAAGTTACTTTCTATCGAGTTGTGTACGCTATTTACAGCTTTTCCGCACACGTGTCGAAAAGTACTTTGCAACACATGTGAGGAAAAGTATGATGACAGTTAACGTCATCGTACACTTTTCCACACGTGCGGAAAAGTACTTTCCCACACGCAGGGCCCGTATTCGACGCATATTTTCATAATTTTTTCATATTTTTTACTTACTTCATAAACTGTTCATATTTTTGACAAAAATTGGAAAAAATTCATAAAGTAGGGTTCACTCCTTTTTGGTCTTCAAATTTTGAAGTCGAGTTTTGGGGTTCGACCTGTGACCTTGACCATATATATATGCATATATATTTTGTTTTTTATTGTTCATTTGGTGGAATAAACCCTTATCATAATTAATATATATGTTAAAGTAACACTTCACACTACGTCCTTCAATGAATTATGTATTTATTTACAGGATTTCATTTTAAATATCTGACTATAATCCGTCATAACCCAAAACTTTTTGGCATATGCATAAAATAAATCCAAAAATTTTTTTGTAACTGTGTATCCAAAGAAATCTGGCTCTCCATACTTTGCTATGTATGTATCCAGTATTATATTCAGACATTTCCTAGCTTTATTAAGACTTTCCTAGTTGTATTCAGACTTCTGGGGTGTATCCAGGCTTTTTCATTGTGTGTCCAGAGCTTTCCAGGATGTATCCTTAAAGGTTGTATCCGGACTTTTCCAGGATATATCCAGACTTTAGGATGCATACAGGCTATTCCAGGATGCATCCAGAGTTTTCCAGGGTTTTTCCAAACTTTTCCAGGGTGTAAACGAATTTTTCAGGGTGAACCCGGACTACTTCAGGGTGTATCTTTCCTTTTTCAGAGTTGGTTAAGACTTCCTGTGTAGGGTGTATTCAGACTTTTCCGGGGTGTATCCAGACTTTTTTATTCTATTACATTTTAAATGAGCTATATATTATAGCTATAAAATATGTTGTTAAAAATTTCAGCGCCAATAAACTAAGGTTTTTGCAAGCTTTCCAATGAGGTTTTACAATGTAGGAAAAAAAATATTTTATTTTTTATTTATACGGTCCTTTCCTCATTTAAGTAAGATTAATATCCCCTTTACCATCCAAGAAAAACAGTTTTATGGTAACGTCTCTGGAAAAATTACAAAGATTTAAAAAAAATTTAATATATTTATATTATCTATTTAAAAAAATAAATAATTCGCGGTTGGTGGAAGTTGCATATTTTTTTCATAAAAAAGACAAATTTTTCATATTTTATTCATAAAAGAAAAATTTCGAATCCATATTTTCATAATATTTGCGGGATAGGTCGCTGCGGGCCTTGCACTCGTGCGGAAAAATTTCTGCACACGGGTGAAATTTTACGTTTTCTAAGGATGCAAATCGTGTGAAATCCATCATTTTCATATGTGGTCGTAGGAAAACAACTGTATTGAACCTGATTTTAAAATGTTTTGATCCGTGACATCAACTGAAAGTGGCTAAATAAGCTACATTTACATTGACTTCCAAGTTTAAATCGAATTTGACATTTCCAAACTTATCATTTACTGTGAAAATTGTTTAGGTTATGCTTTTACTTTGTTGAAAAATGGATCTTACGATAATTAGTACAGCATGTTACCGATACGCAACATCTTCAAAATCTAGACTTCATCCTCCCAAAAATTCCAACTTCCAACAGCTTGACCAACTTCGGAGTCGACTTCGTTGAATTGATTTGGATATCGAATTTCAATGTAAATATAGTGAACATACTATATAGTGAACTACCTACTCCGAATAGTGAACAGAAACTTTTTCTGTAGAGTGAACAAACTCCCTCTCGAAATAGCGAATTCCATTTCTTTTTAACTAAAACAACCATGTTATAACAGAAAACAGAACAAAATCGCCTCCCCCCTCTTCATGGCCTTCATAGACCTAGTCAAAGCATTTGACTCGGTCAACAGAGAAGCTCTTTGGCAAATACTGGCAAAGATATATACAAACAGTCCTGAGCAACGATGGACCAGGAATCATTATTCTCTATATTTTTAGCTGCCATACTTCACCTTGTTGAGGAACATCTACCGCCTGGAATGGAAATTCTATATAGATTTGACGGTGGCCTACTAACCTAGGCAGACTGCGAGCAAAAATTAAGGTCTCGACGCCCTCGGTAATCGAACTGCAGTACGCCGATGACAACGTTGTTATGGCCGATACAGAGGAAGGTCTACAGCTGGTAATCAACGCCTTTAACCAAGCCTACAAAAGCATTGGCCTAGAGGTCAATCTTGCCAAAACGAAAATTCTTTACCAACCAGAACCAGGTACGAATCCCCAAGCTCCAAACACTTCCATAAATGGCCATCCTCTGCAGAACGTGGAACATTTCCCATACCTTGGGAGTCACCTATCATCAAATGCAACTATTAAGGCGGAAATACAGCATGGCCTAAAATGTGCTAGCGCAGCGTTCGGGCGGCTTTCGGAGAGAGTCTTCAACAATCACGACGTCAACGCGGAGAAAAAAGCTTCGTGTCTACACACAGTTATAATGCCAACTCTAACATACGGATGCGAAACGTGGACCACCTACAGAAGGCATATAAAACGACTAGAAAAATATCACCAAAGTTGTTTAAGACGAATTCTGAGAATCAAATGGCAAGACCGACGAACAAACATAAGTGTTTTAGAAGAACCCAGAACAACTAATATAGAAGCCCTTATCTTCAAGCACCAGCTTCGTTGGACTGGTCACGTTATCCGCATGCCCGAAACACGTCACCCAAAGCAGATATTTTATTGACAACTGAAGGACGGAAAGAGAAATCAAGGAGGTCAACAAAAAAGTTCTCAAAGGCAATATGATGAAGGGTCACATCGATATAAACAACATCGAGACCTCGGCAAACGATAGTGCTTCATGGCATCGAACAGTCCATGAGGGAGCACAAACTTTTGAAGAGCACGATGTAGACTAGAGACGGAAAAGAGAGAACGTAAAAAAGAGCGACAAAATGGAAGAATGGATGACCAACAACACCCGGCTGCTGCCGAAGATTGGGTGTGCCAGGACTGAGGAAGGGTGTGCGGCTCGAGAATTGGCTTACATAGCCATCAAAAAACGCACAACAGATAGCGACGATACAGAATAGAGGAAAATCATACTCGGTATTGAGTGATTTTAGATGTTTTGTTTCTTCTTTCGCGCAATTAGATCAATTAGTTTTTTGCAATAATTGCTTACATCAGGTCGCGTCACGCGAGCAATTAAGTAAAAAATAGAAAACATTTAAACTTAAGTGACAAAGCCAAGATATTGGAGTACTTAAAAAAGGTGTCAGAGTGTCTCGAGAATATGGTGTTGCGAAGTCTGCGCCATTCGCAGTGAAAGGGTAAAAATTTTAAAAAGGGTCAACAACACTTGCTCGACTACGAAAAATGAAAACCTTGAGACACTCAAGAGTGTCCTCGAATGGAAAAGGCTCTATATAAGTGGTTTCTGAAGCAAAGAGAGAACAGTTTTCCTGTGATCCAAGAGAATGCTAAGTTTCTTCACAGTGAATACAAAGAATCCTCTTCTTTTAACACAAGTAGCGGTTGGTTACGAAAATATTAAAAGCGCTCTGGTATTCGCTACCTGAAGATCTCAGGTAAAAAGTTTTCTCATAACCAGAACTTTTGTCAATAACTTCATTATTATTAGTTTATTTGCTTAGACCCCTCTGTGTTTTTCGCGTTTTAATGCAAATTAGACTACTTAGAATCAGTATTCGACTTAATGGACATCTGTCACACTCATACCAAATACAAGATGGCGGCTAAAACATGGAAAACAGGACTTTTTCATTTGTCAACCGATTTTTTTAATACTTGTTTAAATCATAGAGAACTTTAAGTGAACCATCAATCAATCAGTAGTTGTCGGTTCTGCAAATAAATCATGCACACAATTCAAAAAATATTGTTGTTGTTTGAGTTGTATCCAATAGGTATCAATTTGATCTTGGGTTAAAAGGTTCCGGAGTTATGCTAAAAAACTAGTGCACCCTGCAAAAAAACTCACCAACTTTCATAAGAGCCTGTGCGGTTTTTTTATTTTTGCAAACTCGCGTGTCGGCCTTATGTACACGGTGTCCCAAATTGGGCACTTTTGGGGGGGGTTTAAGGTACTTCCAGGCGAGATAGAAAAAATCTGACCCCCACTTGCGAGGCTCGAATTTCAAGAGAAGTTCGAAGGTGAAAACCGCATCTTGATATGTCAAGCCGTTTACAAGCTACGGGAGGGTTTTGAAAAGTTTGCATTTTGGGAGAGGGTCTACAACTTCGTTATTACTGAAAATTTAGTTTTGATGTAAAAAGCTTTTTTATAGACTTTTTGACAAAGAATTTAACTATCTTTCCTGATTTTTTCCACCGTCTTTAGTTTCCAAGATATAAGCCAAGGTTTATCTTTTGTGGGACGCCCCATATTTTATTTAATTTTTGGATTTGTGATGAAATTTCCTTTTCAGCAATATAGCATATGTGATAGTTTGGTAGAGCCGTTTTTGAGATATTTAATATAGACATAGTCAAACCATTCTGACAATGACCTATTGCATTGCTCCCATGGCCTACTGTAATAATTAGTATGTTTTCATATCGTACTCAATACTTATCGAAAATCAAGCATCACGTTCTTTCATATATCACGCTCTTTGTCAGAACAGAGAACATACTACCTAACAACAATGGTTCAATGATTTATTTCTTATATTATAAAGGTGATAAACTAAATATCTCCTTTTTTTAAGTTATTACCTATCACTTGAAACGTGCTTCTATAATAATAACGTTACATTCACATGAAAGCTTTGTAGTTTTAAAAAGCAGGCCATGACAGGAAGCAATTTTGACTTTTCCCATATTATGGCCTATTTGCAGAAATTTGATGATATAAATGACTAACACATTGTGAAGCTATCAAAATAAAGTCAAAGCACACTAGACAGGAATGAAAAATATTAGATATCTCAAAAACGGTCCAACCAAACTATCACATATGCTCTCGCATATGCTATATTGTTTAAAAGGAAATTTTATCATAAATTCAAAAATTAAATAAAATATGGGGTGTTCCATAAGAAAAACACTAACTTTTGCTTATATCTTGGAAAAAATCTGAAAAGACAGTTAAATTATTTGTCAAAAAATCTATACAAAAACTCTTTACATCAAAATAAAATTTTCAATAATAACGAAGTTATAGAACCTCTCCCAAAATGCAGACTTTTCAAAAACCCCCCGTAGCTTGTAAATGGTTTGACATATAAAGATGCAGTTTTCACCTTCGATCTTCTCTTGAAAATCGAGCTTAGCAAGTGGGCATCAGTTTTGTTCTATCTTGCCTGGAAGTACCTTAAACCCCCCAAAAGTGCACAATTTGGGACACTCTGTACAGTGTGATTCACCATATTTTCAGAACGATACAGAAGTTGCATAATTTTCATATGATGTCCTTAAAAATTAGCAGTTGTCATCGCAACTGTCAAATTTTGAAATTAACTTCTTTATTTTAAATAAAACGCAAATTCAGAATCGCCCTTTTTTCCTGATTCTAAAAATATGTTGGATTTATATTGGACGGTTGTCAAGTTAAAAGAAAAATACTTTCTCATAAATATAACGTGTTAGACAAGTAAACATAGTTTAGGTGGTTCTTCGTTCAACACCTTACCCTTATGGGAAAGTATTTTTTCTTTTAATCAAGAACCATCCAAGATAAATCCAACATATTGAATATTTTGATAAAAAACGGCCATTCTAAATTTAAAAAAATATAAAGAACAAATTATAAAAAAGTTATTATCAAAATTTGTCAGTTGCAATGACTGCTGCTAATTTTTACGGAGGTCATTTGAAAGTTTACAAAAAATTATGCAGCTTCCTGCGCATAACTTTTTTCTAGCTCTAATAATTAGTAAGGGAGGTAAGGGGGGGGGGGGGGTGGAAAATATAGTGAATATGTACGCCGCCATATTTGACACAATATCGAGTTCTTTTTCTTTTCATTAAAATATGAATTTTATGTCTAGGAGTAGGGTACCCCTAGACCTATTTCGAAATTTTTTAAGCCTAACTCCGGAAGCTTTTAACCTATGGTAAAAATGGTACCCATTATAAATAGAACTTGTTAATACACATCTTTTTTATATTATGTAATTTTTTTTGTAGAATCGACAATTACTCTATAAAAAGCAAAAAACATGTAAAAAAACATGATTTGCAGGATATATCTTTTTCTGATACAGAAATCTCAACAATGTAAATGATTAATGGTTGTGAATTTTTCAAAAATGTCCTGTTTTCTATGTTTGAGCCACCATCTTGTATTTGGTACGAGTTTGAAATTTCCAATAAGTGGAATACTTTTTCCAAAGGTAATGGCTTTCAACCAGTTAGTGGAGTCAAATTTGCATTAACATGCAATATGTCTCAAAAAATGTCTTTTTTTTCTTAAATATGCTGCTAAAACCAACTGGTGGTAGCTTAATCGTATCGAATACTAATACTAACCTGAAAAGCATAAAAAGGCCCTTGTTGGTAAAAAATGGAGGTTTTATCACTTTACACCAAAGGTTTTTCTTCAGGTATAGTAGGGCTAGTTACCACAGACCCTGAACGGGACCTGCCTTCTTCATTTAGGCTTTGCTGGGAGCCTGAGCGGGAGACAACTTTGGTCTAAAAAAATATTTTATGAACAATTTTTGTACATTTTCTTAAATTTTTTTAGTTAAAACTACGGTATGCGGGCTGTTAATTTAAGAGCAGTAGGAACACTGCTACTCATAAAAATTTTGTACAAGAAATTGTTTTGGCCTTATTTTAATTAAGTCAAAGTCACACAACACTACAATTTCTATGCATCTAGAGAATTTTTATGACAAAATGCCATCTTAATGTTTTACCGCAATTTGAAAGAATTATATTAGTTCCCATCTCCCCCACTCATATTTGGTTGTTATGCTGCGCATTTGGGGATGTGGATTTATATTTTGTCCCCAAAACTTTTACCTTACCTTTACGTTTTCATACGCAGACCCAACTTTTTCTTCAAAGGATTTGAAAGACTCCGACTGTTTCATTTGTCCCAATTTGTTTGAAATACTGCCCGTGAAACCTCCTATGATAGAAGTGGTTTTCTGGTAGCTAAAATAACATACATTTTTAAAATGGGTATAAAAAATAAAGTCAAAACCATTGTCAAAACAGGGAGTGAGTTTGTTGTTACACAAGCCCCGAGAAAGTTTATACGATTCTTTTAGCGAATTCTTTGGAGAAAATTAGTGCGCCGCTCGTGCAATAACATTATTTAGGTGCTGTCAAGAATTTGCCCCCGGGCAGCTTCAATAGAATACGACTGGCGCACTGATATTGTAAAAACGGAATTTAAAAAAAATATGCACTGTAAGTTGGGTTAAGTTTTAATAAATATCACTCACACATTTTTCATAAGGAACGATTTAAAAATTGAGTGCACCACGAAAAATGTCCACTGACAGCGTCCGGACGGGGTAACGACTAAAATATTATGAACTTTATGATTTTTTTTTTTAAATTAACTTTTTTCTAAAGTTATGAACTAAATTAAATATGAACGCTTAATATCTATCATTTCACAAAAAATTTTTAATAACACGATCCAACAATCTTGTCTTGCCTCCTATCTTCTCGTTTGTCAACTAGTTTCTACCTTATTGTGTCTCCTCAGGATAACACAGGTTTCCCGAAATCTTTGGCTTGTTGGAGAAGTTGGAGATCTCTGGAAACCAATGTTGTTCTGAGAATTCCCAATAAGTTCAAAAGTAGTTCACAAATTGGAAGATAGAAAAAAGACCCAATAAGGTCAAAAGTAGTCCACAAATTGGAAGAAGAGAAGAAAAGATTCTTGGATCGTTCTGAACGTTTTTTGGATTTGTTTTAAAGTGAGCTATCAGGGTTCTCTGCAAACAGAGATTAAAATGTGACCAGAACGCGACATATGTGCTGGTAATTCAATACCTGTCGAGGTATTAGCAAGAGGAGTAGTTGTTTTACAGTCGTCTAATTCTACTGAAGGGAAATATACTTAATTTGTGTTTATTAAAACTCAACCTTCTTGAATCTATGTTTAAAAAAAATTAAGTCTGACTTTTTTTTAAAAAGTAATCCAACAGGTTCCACATTTTTTGTTCCTTTTTCTGAAAATTCTTTTTCTTTTATCAGACCTTTTGGCTACCTTAATTATAGCCTGTGCAGCAGTTGCTTTCACCAAGTCTTTGTTTTTAAGGCCCTGCTCAACCGCTCTTCTGCTACATTTAATATTTCAATAGCACCCATTTCTTTTTCCTTCTTTCTTCTTTGGGTAATTGCGTTTTCCAAATGCTTTAGACTTTGCCTTTCCGAGTTTTTCTTATCCAACTCGTTTTGAACCCTTTCTTCATGTTTTCTCTTTTCCTCTTTTGCTCGTTTTTCCTCTTTAATCTTTTTTTGTTCAATTTTCACTTCTTCCTTGTAGTGATATCTTGCCCTCTTAAGAAGATACATGCTTTAAAAATTGTTTTTTTGGCAAGTTCACTGTATTTAGACATTTTTCAAAATCAGCTCTTGGCTCAGGTCTATTATCGAAAAAAAAATACAAACTAGTTTATATGCATCATTTTCAAACTCGTCAAGACGTTTAAGGAATGAATTGTTTACAGTGTGTAGATTGCATGTCCCAATGTCTATAAGTGAAACATTTCTTTTTGCTGTTAGGTATGTATTAATTTCTCTAATTACCTTTTTACAGACATTTGGTTCATATGAACCCAGCGCTACTAATTTCTGGATATCCGTGTTGCTTTCAATAAGAATATCCAGCAGAAGCTTTACAATATTTTCTGCAGTGCCATATTCTATATAAGTATACATTTGAAATGCCGGGAAATTACTCTATTGTACTTTTTAGACCAATAGCAAACTTTTGCTTGAAATTCTTTTTCATTGGTAGTCTTATCAAATTTAGTATTAACATGCATGGGAGAGAAAATAGACGTAAAAACATTTTGAGAACATTAATTTATTTTTAAGAAACTGACTAATCTGGAGAAATTCAATTTATAAAAAACATTGGCAAATGATCCAAAATCAGTGTGCGGTATTTAAGTTTTTCAAGTAGGGCATGTTATAGAAGTCATTCGTGGAAAGTCTGAAAAAATGAACTTTTTATGAACTTTTGCGCTTTTTTGAAAAAAACTATGATCTTTTTATGAACCTGGATGAAATTATGAATTTTTATGAACTTTATGCACCTAGTCCGGACGCTGCACTAAAGGCAACACTTCGTTTATCAGTTGCTCAATCGAACACAAAAACAGTTTTCCCAAAAGAATACAAAAATTGCACCAGTGGCGCACTAATGGTCCACTTTTTTGTCAAAATAATTCGCTATTTATAATATTTTCTTCAGTTTTAGGACCCTAAGGAATAAACTAACAAATTTATAAAAAAGCAAATGATTTATTATTATTCGAAAAATCAATCTCTTATCTCAAACTTAGTTAAAAATTGAAAACGCTCGCGCCTGCCACCCAAGATAAAACCATGGTCAGCTAAGTTATCTCAAACCGCAATAGAAACCGGAATGTCTGGCGCAAGAGTTTTAACTGAGACTTAAATCTATGTACTTACATGGGCGCATCAGTAACTGCCTTCGTCACCTGACCCACTTTAGTTTCAACGCTCTGATATCTAATTAACGAAAATAAAAAAAAACTAATATTAAACATGCAAAATTAAAAAAATAACTTTTCTGCAAACAAAGGGTATTTCACTGGCCTTTAAAATTTTTACTTAATTTTTTTCCTATCGATTCCAATTTTTTCTATTACACAACAATGATCCCAAATGGTCAGTTAAATTTCCCTTGAGTGCCGAGCAAGCATACCAAAATATATTATTGCATTACTATATATATCACAAAGTAAGTTACTTACTATATATATATATTATATAGATTTAGTTGGTTATCAAAAAGGAGCTTAGAGTAAGACATAAAAATATAATTTTTACCTACTAGGATAGGCAATTTAGATATAAATAAAATAAAATAATAAAAAATTAGAACCCAATTTTTTTTTATTAACAAGCTTAGAAAGGTGCACCGTTTAACATACTACAAGTCCCCATATCAATGAATAAATAGTGTGATAGTGTAGCTGAAACCACTCCTTCTACCAGAAAAATTGGAAAAACCCAAGCAAAAATGATGCCAATTTAACTTAACCTACGAGTACCAAACTTGGCAGGGTTGATCTAAGAGCAATGAACTAAATTATATCAGGAAATTAAATTTTCCCAGTGGCGTAGTCCGATTTTCGTAACTAGAAAATTTCAAAATGTACCAAAACTCTTTGATACGCCACTGTTACTGACATATACAAAAATGGCCCTGCTTTTCACTGGATCTTATATTAGATAAAATTCGATACCAATTATGACTTATTTTATTACTAGAAGTAGCAAATACAAACGAAAAATTTGGAAATGCAATTTTATCTAGGGACAATGCCGCTAGTATTACACAAGAATGATGAGTTTGGACAGGTAATATACTCGTACAAGCAAGTTAACAGAACCAAGTACCTACTACTGAAGATTTAATGGATACGCACCGAAAAAACTAGCGCTTGCTGGCTTAGGAATGGAGATCTACTATAAGGTAAGTGTATATTGTTACGTCGCGTACGTAGCTGTACTTAGAATAGAATAGAATAGAATATAATAGAATAGAATAATGTTTATTTACAGCAAAAAAAATAAAAACTACGTACAAAAAATTCTTAATCCTATTCCGTTTTTTAGCCGCAAATAATCATTTTAAAGGCATTTTAAAGCCTCAATGGCTTGTTTGCCCAAAATGTTTGATTTGTTTCCGCAAAATGGGTTACCAAATAAAAATTTATAATATTCTTATCAGAAAAAGAAATAAACTTATACTTTTGTACTAATCATTTTATAAACCTTTAAAATCTAAGTTTAGACATATTTATATAACTAGGTATAGTACCTATTGTTTTTTTTTAAATTTTATGTCAATTCCGGTGGATTATTTAGACGCATGTCAGGAAGGTGTCGTATTAAGGAGTTTTAGGTCATAATTGGGGTAGTTTAATATTTTGTATTTATATTTTACTCTTGTAATTTGTTTGTAACTTAATTTTAAACGTTATAAATGTTTTTAAAGTCAATCCAGCTGTGCACTATTTGTCTGGATATTGGCATGAGCCATTGTTTTACTCTTTCTTTAAATAATTTTAATTTATCACTGTTTTTAATATGTTCGGGTACACGGGTGTATATTCTAGGACCTAAAAAGTAAAAACTTCTTTGAGTTATGGTTTTCTCTACTCTTGGTACTCTTAAGGTGATTTCGTTTTGTCTTGTGTTGTATCTATGTTGTACCTTAATTAAATTTGTTTTATGTTTGTGTTGCCTTAAAATAACTGAGTAAGTAAACAGTTTTTTTATGTCAAAGATTTTTGACTCTTCAAATAATAAGTCTGACGAGTAACGGTAGGGTTTGTTATAAACGATTTTAAGGCACTACTTCTGAATTTTTTAAAGGCTATCCAAATGATTATTTGTTGTACCACCCCAAGCGATAATTCCATAGGCTATATGGGGTTGTACAAGTTTTTTAAAATTTTAAATTTGTGTAATAACTGTCTAACTTTGTTTGTGACAAATTTTGTGTGCGCATCCCATCGTAGGTGTGCATCAATAAAAATTCCAAGATACTTAATTTTTATTTTTTTTTTTATGGAGATTGGTAAGCAATTACAGTTTTTATTTGTAAATAAGTCCAATGTATTAAATGTCGGTAGATTGTTGGTGTACGATGTAAACGGTAGAAATTTTGTTTTTTCGTAATTAACTGTTAAGTTCATGTTTGTAAGGTAGTGTACAATTTTTTCTGTTTCCTGTTCTGCTTTTAATTTTAGATTCTCCCAGTTGTTGGCTGTCAAGTATATCACTGTGTCATCTGCAAAACTTAAAACTTCTCCGTCAATATCAAGTTCAAAAAGTCTATGTAGGTAAATATTAAAAAGAAATGGTCCTAAAACAGTTCCCTGAGGAACGCCGTATTCAATAGTTTTAGGGTCGCTTAATGCTTCTTTTAGTTTTACTAGTTGTTGTCTTTGTTTTAGATAATCTTTAATAAGTTCGTATGCTTTTCCGCGTATTCCTATTTTGTCAAGTTCGTTAAGTAGTTCGGTGTGTCCAACTGTATCGAAAGCTTTGGATAAGTCTAGAAATACAGCAAGAGATGGTTGTTTGTCTTTTAGATTTTTGTATATGTGAGTGGTAAGGTATTCTATTGCATCTTCTGTTGACTTTTGTTGCCTAAAACCGAATTGTTTATCAGAAAAAACCTTGTTATTTTCTAAAAAATCATTTAGCCTCTTTTTTATAATTTTTTCAAAAATTTTGGCAAAACTTGTTATAAGTGAAATTGGTCTATAGTTGGAAACATTAGTCTTATCTCCAGCTTTATGTAGAGGCTTTATAATTGTGCTTTTAAAAATATTTGGAAAGGATTCTGTAATAAATGATTTGTTAACTATTTCTTTTAATGGTTCCGCAATAAATTTTGAATTTTTTTTTGTTAACTCACTTGTAACATAGTCAATGCCAGGAGCTTTTTTGTTTTTTAAATCTTTAATAGTTGTTATTATTTCTTGTTTACTTGCTAAAGATAACTAACTAAAAATCCTGTTATTTAATTAAGATTTACTTTGATAATTTTTTTTTCAACTTTTGCAATAAATATACTGGGGGTGACGATTAAAAGAGCGGAAACGGCAGTGGATAATTAAATACCTAACTCACCGTCACGCCCGGTATAAAATACCTAACTCACCATCACGCCCGGTATAGAACTGACTTATATTACCGGGGCCTGTAACCATAGTAACCTAGCTGTAATAATAATTTTTAATAAAATTGTCAGATAGAAAATTTGAAAAATTTTTCAACACTATGGTTTTTACTTGCTGTGTTTCCTCCTGTTCCAGTACTAGTAAGAGTGGATTTAGGCTTTTTCAAGTGCCAGAAGGTAAATTACTATACAGTATACTATAAGTAGAATGTATAATATGTACAGGATGTTCCAATAAATTGTACTCTTTTGGAGGGTTTAAGATAGGTATAGTTACCTATACTTCCAGGCGAGATAGATATAAATGGGAGTCTTTTTTATCTCGCCGGGAAGGACCTTAAAGTCGCCAAAACTGCCCAATTTGGGACACCCTGTATATCCATACAATACATAGCAACTCGGGAATGGGGTAGATCAACCCCCTTTTCCTACGAAAAACCATAAAAAATGGCACAAAATGATTAAAAAAAAAACACAAAAATTCCTCTGCAGCGCATTTTTTGCAAAAAACAGCTGAAAATGACACATTCTTTTTAAAATTTTCACCGGCGCATTTTCTGCGTAAAACAACTTAATAAAAATGGCACAAATTTTCTTAAAAGCCCAAATCCCTCTCTTTAAAGCTTTCTAAAACTGCTTCTGCGTTTAAAAGGTATTTATTTCGTGTGCTTATGTTAACGCAAAATTTAGATACCTTTCTTGTTTTTATGAAAACAAAAATCTGGGAAACGCAAACTTTGGTTGACAAACCTAAAAGCCGAGGAAAATCCTTCAAAGAAGCTGAGAGTGTGCGAGGTTATCCAGGTCAGCAAAATAAAGAACGCGCCATATTTTCCAACGAAAAGTTCCATTTGGACCAGCATTTTGGTCTTGCATAACAAAAATGTTGTTATATTGCATGAATATGCTAGGAAAACACGAGAATGTCCAAAACCCGTCCAATGACTATTTTTTGGACATCTCATAATTATCAAAAATGGATGTAATCTGAACATTATATTTTTGAATTAATATAATGTTCGGATTACATCCAATTTGTACATTCATGGGATGTCCAAAAAATAATCATTGGACATTCACAGGATGTGTTTTGGACATTCCCGTATGTTCCTAGATATTTACGCAATATATCAACATTTTTGCTATACATGTGGGGTTGTTCGTTAGGGCTTTGTGAAATTATTTTAAGTACATGAATAAAATATCACAATCACAACCAAAAAACTTTGTATTGTCTCACACTACACGTCACACCAAGCCTTATCCCAAAACCCATTACGAACTACCAACCTACATTTTAGGTGTGTCTATATTTTTCTATGTAGTTTTGATTTTACAGAAGTTCGACAGATATGGTACCTATCTTATATAGTTTTGGATATTCGGTATAAGAAAAACCTGCAGTATTGAACATTGTTAATACAGTATTAGGTTAGATTAGATTATACTTAATTATATATAAAGTTTCAACGTGTGTCTCTTTTACAACCATTTGCACCAACATATTTACTTATTTAGGGGTCACCTAGAATAAGGTGGCCTAGGTTAGAGAAGAGTTTCGTTTGTATTTAGAACTCCCCTAAACTACCTTAGGTGATCCCTAAATCTAGGGGCCCGTTTTTGGTCCCCTAGCACTCCCCTAACCTAAAACTAATCTAGATTTAGGTGCCACCTAATGCTAGGTGACCCATAAATATGTGCAAATGCAATAAAGCAAAGAAATAATAATTAAAAGAAAATTATTTTTAGCAATTTTTTAAAAAATTCTCCAAATATCTCCTAAATTATATTATTATAACACCTTACAATTATTCACATCAAAAAAACCTAGTAGCATTTTTTTTTCTTTAAGCTGCTTAAACCTGAGTTTTATTAAAACAGTTTTTCTATCTCAGACTGTATAAAAACGAGTTTTTTTTTCACGAACGTCCATGAAAAAACGAGTGCGGTCATCTGACTCGTGTCGCTACCCCTGGGACCGTAGGTTTCAGGATCCAGTAACCCTAAATTTTATCTATTATAAGAACCAGTAAAAAGCGGAGCCTTTTTTTTATATATGTCAGTATATATATAGAAGGAGTAGTTTAAGATACACTATCACTATTTACTTATTGAAAAAGAATTAAATTTGCAACATTTTTCCTATTTGTCACTTTTGACAGTCTGTCACCGTTTAGGAGTTATCCAAGAGAAACGCATTTTTGGAAGTTAAAAATGACAGTTCCCGAGGGGTTAGGAATGGGGACTATAATATGTTGAACGGTGGACATTCCTTAGCTTGTTAAAAAAAAAAAACAAATTTGGGTTTTCATTTTTTCCTCTATTTTTCCTATGTAGGTTAGCCTATACGGCAAATCCTCGAGCAAATCTAAGAAAACTTTTGCTAACTCAATTTATTTGTATGAGACACGCCATTTTGTAAAAGCGCTATTGTGTAACGCGCTAGGGCTGTATTTTCGAAATAACATGAATATGATTCGCATACGATTGCTTTCGTGTGTTAACTAATGAGCAACTTTTACGATGTCTCTTTCTATACCGGGTAGAATGAGACGCAAAAGACATGCCGCAAGGCGTTATATAGGTCTGAAGTTTTTATTATTCATTTAAACGATGTACAAAGTATCAAATAGTATATGTTTATATAGATACGTTTGCAAGAAAAAATTCATGTAACCATTTGGAAAATTCAGATGTCTAAAATTTTAACAATTTTTAAAAGTTAAGATTTTACAATTTAAGAATTTAATGCCAAAAAAATCCAAGGCGGGCAATTTTGAAAATAGATATTTTTGACCCCCTGCAATTTTTTTATGTGCGCCACTGGTGAAAAACTTAACTTTTGCATATAGACCTCTGTTTCTCCCCATGTATCGCTTGTTAACATCGGGTATGAAATAAGAAAGTTATAAATTGTTGAAATAAGTGCGTCTGGTAACCAAATTCAGTCAGACCAAAACAAAATCATTTTAATAATGCTGACCATTTTAAAGAGCCAACGTTTCAAACTTTGAGTTTTTATGTCAAAATTGACTTTTTTTGTTGAACAATAACTTTCTTATTTCTTAACAGATGTGAACAAGCGATACATTAACAATTTGCAGTGGGGAGGTAAAAAATACCTACTTTTTTCAAATTGGTTACATGTTTTTAAATCGTGCAAAAACTTTTTAAGTAATGCACAGTTAAAAAAAATCCGTTTTTTTTTTGGTCACTCTATATATAGTTGCATTACCTTTTTCGTAAACGAAAAGTTTTAGAAAAAAAATGTTTGACGATTTTTGTAAAAAAATCGATGATCTTTAAAAAAAAATGTCTTTTCTGGCTGGAAAATATTTCATTCATGAACGAGGTAACTTTATGCTTTGTTTTTGCCTGTTCATTATCTCAGTTGAGCCGTTTCCGATATATCATAGTCACCACAAAAAAAGGCATTTCGGGGCAAGGGACGAGGTTTCCACAATTTTCCAAATTTTCTACAAAATCGTACCAAAATTCACTATTCGATACTTTGTATTGAACTAAATAAAATTAATATTACAAAAAAACTCTTCAACTTTTTCTCTAATATTTTCAGGCGAACTGTATTTGATTTAAGAGGTTATAAATTAACTAAAAATAGGGAAAAATTGAATAGTTTCAAATTATTTTAATTTTTTAACGACGTTCGACGATATAATAAAAAGTATATTATTTTGGTTTAGTTTGGATTATACATAATATAAAGGTTAATTTCTGCAAGTTTTTATAACTTTTAGCATGCATTTTTACTACCCTTACCTTAACATACATTTTGGATTTTTTAAAGTTATTTTAGTGCACAAGTATTGCCGGTCAGATGAACTTAATTACCAATATTTTTGTTAACAGCAATAATAAAAGGCAACATTAGTAGTAGGCAAAAACTTGATTTAAAAAATGTTTCAGGCAATGGTTTTTTTAAAATTTGTCATTTACAATAGATATTAGTCACAAAAAATGAAACAGGAATTACTCACACATTGCTCTCTTTGATACTTTTGATGGCCTGATCAAATTTTAATTCTACTGTCCTATATCTAAAATAAGAAATGAATACTACTTGCAGCAAAAGCACAGAATAAAAATGAAAAATAAAGTCAAATTGTTTTAAAAAACCTTCTTGATTTACTACAAAAATCTAACATTTAAACGAATACACATGATTTTTCTGTCAAGATGATATTAAAGAAAAAAGAAAAGCACCAAACAGAAAAGTATGATGTCAGTCATGATGAGTTTGCTTGATTAAATACATGGTTGTGTGCCTTAAAGGGAATTTAAATAAAAAATTTACATTTCTACATTTCTCTCTCTAGCTCGTATCAAAATCATATAAATTTTTTGTACTTACACATTACTCTCCTTAACATTTTTAATTCCCTGGTTGATATCATCGGACACCTCTTTTAAAAAGGTAATGCCCAGATTTTTCTTCAGTTCAGCAGCTCGCCTCATTTTTGACCCTGAATAAAAATAATTTAAAATAATAAATAAATAAAAAATAATGTACATACATAAATGATATTTGATTGATCTATTTTACACCCGGTGCACACACAAAACCCTTCATTAAATTCCCTCACTTTTCCCGGTTTTTCTTGACTATTGGTGACAAAAAGAGACTGCTAAATTTCTGACAAATATATATTTTTTTATTTCCTGTTTATTTTATGAAACAAATCAACTTCTTTCTGGATTTTAACAAAATTAATAAAATATAGTGTATAACTTTTAATAAACATCTCGCAATTTAATGTAGAACAATATATATAATACCAACCTAGCACAGTCCTAAGGGTCGCAATTTCGTCCTCTGTTTGAGCCAATTCTTCGCGCCAGATTTTCTCCTGGTGAGCCTTTTCTTCAGGCGTCAGGTGAGACAGATCCGGCACGGTATGGTCGGCAGCCATTGATTCCTCTGTAAAATATTTTAACAAAAAATTACAGGTGTTACCAGTAAGTTTTTTTTAGTGTGTTATAAGAAGTGGCCTTATTATAAATAACATGACACTGTTCGCTTGTATTCAACTGAAGATGTGTTTAACAAAGTTATTGTTTTAACCTGCACTTTGAATCGAAACCTTGTATAAAAAACGTGTTTTTCTGCCAAATTGCTGGTCAAAGAATTTATTTTGGTAGAAATGTTTAGAAATTAACTTTTAGAATACATTACATACCAATAGTTTACCGAGCAGTTAGCAAAAACAAGACATTCAACAAAAACAATACATAAATTTTGAACGATATATTTTTAAGATTGGTATTATAGGCCCAACTTCATTTAACATCAAAATTTAAAGCGTGTACCAAGCACCAGCAAGTACCAAGCAAGTTTGATTCGCTAGTTTTCGAGATATATGATGTTTATATCTCTGTAATTTAAAAAAACTTTTTTAAATGCTGGTATTTGGTCCCAATTTTTAGTTATATATGTACTTTGAATGTAGAAGTCGTTTAATTTATTTGGTAATTTTTTAACATCAGAGATCGTTATATCATTAAATTTAGTTTAGTTTAGTTTAGTATTGTTTTTATTGTCGCAAAATAATGAAATACAAAAACAAATACAATTAAGTTTCTAGACACTAACTGACATAAATAAATGATGCGACAAAAGGCAGAGTTCACACTCTCCTATTAAGAAATAGGGAGCAGTGCTCTTCCACTCAACCTTTTGTAAAATACCTAAAATATTAAGAAAAACCTTTAAAGTACTTAAATTAGAAAGAATATTAAACCTAACTAAAAATAGAGAACCTAAAGAAAAATAAAGAAGATGTAAACAATCATAGTATTTAATATTATAATAGTGCAATTTACTTTTACAAAAATAAGGATAGTTGAACCTCAAAAATGAATTTAAGTATGTTTCAAAAAAAAAAAAAAAAACTACTTTACCTGTTAAAATGTTTCTAAAATATAGGCTTTTAAAAGTCTTTTGAAACTTTTGACACCATATATTTTAAAAACTAGTAAAGCAAACCCTGTTTAAAAAGAAGCTGGTTTATGGTTAAATTCCTTTTTTTCAGTTTTTCCTTTAACTTTAACGGACGCACTCGCGATTTTGGCCTTGGAAAATTTGAGGTTATTTTTGTCCCACAAATGTGGAAACTCTTTCACAAAATCTATTAAATGTTTCTGTAGTAACTACTGCTTAAAATATTCTAGAAAGCACGGATAGTCCACCATATAATCAATTATTTTATGTTGAAAGGAAATGAAAATATCTCGAAAACTGTAGCTTTGAAAGATTTGAACCTTATAACAAAAGTTTTGGGTAATATTTTCAAAAACCAAAATCTGAAAACCGCATATCAATAGCTGCTTTACTTCTAAAGTTATGACTTTTTTTAAATATATTTGAACGTTTTTTCAAATAACTCGGAAGCTAAAGCTCCCACGAATTTGGACTTTATAACAAAATTTGTAGTCCATATTCATGGAAACTTAAATCTGAAAACTGCATATCGCTACTTGCTTTTGTTCCAAAGTTCCAATTTTTTAAAATATTTTATCCCCCTTTTCCTCCCTTCAACTCCCCAACAACCTACCCAAAAGTACCAAATTTCGTTTAAATCGATTAAGGTGTTCTTGAGTTATCGTGTATACAGACAGGCAACAGACAACTTTTTTTTTTCGTCTTTCGAACCTTAGTAACTCATTTTTGATAAAATTAAGAAAAGTCAAAATTTCACGACTTTAATAGTCTGGTATGGTGGACTAAAAAAACAATTAATTTTGAGGTTAAAAAACGTTAACAGATATTTAGCCGGTCGCACTTGCGCAACACGATTTTTAGTTAAATATTGGTTAACTTTCAAGGTCATTCTTAAGGCCTAAGGAAAATGATATGGAAAAGGAACAAACATTAACTTCCACATCTGAATACATGAGATTTAATTAAAGGAAAAAGTTACAGCAAAATTTACAGAAAAGGAAAAGGAAAAGGAATTTAAGCATGAACCAGCCTTAAAATTGCTCCCATAAAAACAGCTCGGTACAAAATTTAAATTTTTATAGTAGGACAAAATATGGTAGATTAAAGTTAGGAGAATATAAATCTTAAAAATACATCGTTCAAAGTTTATATATTTTTTTTGATTTGATTTTTATTTTCAATAAAACCAAAATTTTTTAACCAAATCGAATCAATCTTTATTCGTTTCTTTTCATAACTTTTTTAAACATTATTTTTTTGTGCGGAAAATGAGGTTGGAAAAAAACCAGCGATTATGGGATACAACAGTTCTAAAAATATGGTTGACAACTTGAAAGTTTAAAAAGTCAAAAATATATAGACTCTTGTAAATCAAATCTATATTTTTGTGGGGGTTTTCGAAATTTTTCAAAAAGTTGTTAAAAACCACTGCGTAAATTCCTAATAAAATAATTACTCCATTTGTCAGAGGTTTCGAAAAAAAAACAAAGAATGCCTAGACCTACTAGTTTTAAAATGATTAAAAATAAACCTATCTGACTTTTCGGCAGAAACTCTACTGCCGTTATTAAAGAAATTATTCGTTCAACCATTTTTTTAAATTTTTTTAAAAGTATCTGTTTGCTGTCATACAACTAACTTTGACTCACGGCCTGCGCACTCTTAGTACGGGACCGCGGTTCCTAGATGACGCTAAGAGACAAGATTACAGTTTTCTGCGAATTGGTGATGTCCCTCTTTAACTAATCAAAAACAAGTTTGGAAAGTTTGAAGTTGTCAGTAAAAGTCAACAGCTTATCAAAAATTTTACAATATTTTTATATCATTTTTACATTAATTCTACACTAAAAATTACAACAACCCAGCTGGCATATCAAGTCTTTACTGCTCTTGCGTTCAGATAAGAAGAATTCCAGACCGAAAGAAGCAAACTTTGCTTCAAAGGACGGAAATTGCTTTTTCCATGCGGTTTCCGAATATTTACTAAGAAATCAAATACATGTACACTTCCGGCATCATAATAATATTATTTGATAAAGCCCAACTTCTCGAAAAACTGTAACTAGATTGTGAATTAGAGGCGTGGCTATACATTCTGGACGCAATAAAACCACGATTATGAAAATTAAAAAACGATGAGGAACAAGACCAAGACTATACAGTTGTGTTTTTAAATTTTCGCTAGTTTATTATTGTAATATAAACATTATTTAATATTTTTAAACACAATCTTTTAAAATTCTAGAGCAGCATAGTATAAAAGCCAGTGTCAAAATATAATTCGGTAGTTAACCATGAAATTTAAAATTTATGATGCCGATAGTGTAAGTCCTACTGACCTTCGAAATGAAGCTTTTGACTATATTTTTTTAACTGGTAATATTTGGCATGTTTTATTCATTATCAAAATTTAAGCAAACATAACTACAAAACTTTAATGCAAACAGACGGTACATCAATTGAAATTGTCGCTATTTCAGAACTTTACAAGCTAAATTTTAAAATATTTCGGTATCCAGCAACTTCTTTTGAAGACAATAGAGAGATTTTGGTCAGGCAGTTTAACGGCAAATTTCGTTACTCTTATGGTTACCGTTAATATTTATTTAGTGATAGGACTGGGATACGGACACTCTAATATAAATTTAGTCAGGCAAATGATTTTGCAAGATACCTTTGGTGGAGTAATAGAAGTAATCGAGCCTCTGCACACTTATTTGTACTTAGTCACCTGTTTACCAAAAAAAGAACGGTAAAAAAGGCACCCCACTACTACTATAAACACGGTTAACAAAAAATAAAATCCAAATACACAAAATTTTTGTAAAACAAAACAAACTTTTATAACCTAAAAATCTTCCACCACAGAATCACATCAAGTTTAGTTGGTTGTCTTTTTAACGGTAAAGGTAGTCGCTAGGTAACAGCCTGACAGAGCGCTACTGCGCCTGCCCAGAATAAAGGTAAGGGTAACAGACTGATAAAAAACCTGACCAAAATCCCCCTAATAGTGGAATTTACTAAGATCTAAAATAGTACCCCCCACAGGTTTAAATATTTACACCTGTGGGGGGTACTAAATTTTAAAATCAATTTTCAAAAACACTTACCCATACAGAAAAGACACAAAGTTATTGATTATTTTGTATTGTTATTGCAAAATACCACTGAAAAACTGCTTTTTTTCTCAAAATAAACCATATTTTAGAAGAAAATGCCCTTAAACTAATTTTTTTTGACAGGTTTCAAAATGGCAAATGGCGAATAGGCAAAAAATTTGGCACATAATAAATTCATTATTTGTGTTTGAGGTTATAAAGTTGGTGATTTTTTAGACCACCTCAGGGGGGTGGTTTAAATTTATAGCCCCCAGAAAGGATTGTTGTGTGGCATTTGATAATAAGTTCGTTTATAATTTCCCCAATTAACCGTTTTTAGAAGGATTAATTCACCTTATTTAATATCCCAAGTTGTTGATTACCCAATAAAACATCTCCTATTTTGTCCAGAAAAACGCCATATTTTGAACCCGTTTTCAGCACACAAAATATATTTATGAGGGCACTACGAGGCAAAACAAACATAAGTGAAGGTCACTGATTATGCACGAAAAATATGCCAAACCAAAAAAGCCCAAAACAACTATATTAATTTATTTACAAACTGAAAGTAAAACATTGAGGTTATCTAAAAGCTCAGTCAAAAAAACTTTCCTTACTCAAAGCCCACTCATTTTAAAGCTGTAGCTTTCATCAGTAGAGGTTGGTGCAAGCCAAGGTGCAAGCAAAGGTAAAAGATCCGAACTCGCTGTTTGTGATTGAACGCAGCGCTAAGATTTTTAAACTGATATTTCGACAGTGACAGAAATGTAAAAAAACTTGCATTCAAGTTTTTTAATACATTTCATAATTAGACACATCTTTTACACAAATATAATAAATAAATACAAAATTAATCTACTCCTTATTTCATTTTTACTCATCTAAATCATTGTATGACGTCAAGTATTAATTGGAAAAATTAATTAACAAGGGTAAGTTTTAATTAGAGTGACATATAACCCCAATGTTAATTTATTCTACAGAGTGTTTACTATTTAAACCCCACGTGTGTTTAAATTTCTTAATTTTCTTTTCTTCTAAATTGAAAATTTCCTCTTAAATCCAATAAAAGATTGTGTTAAGATGATTATTCAATAAACAAATTTATTAAAATTCTTCTTATAAATCAAACTACGTTCAAAACTCAAGGAGGGTTCGTTTAAATGCTGAAACCCAAAAATTTCACTTAAACTTAGGACCGTTTTAAAATAGACTAAACCGTTTTAGTAAATCCCACTGTAAATGTTTTGATTTTTTCAAGTAAATCAACCTTAGTCGCGGGTTTTTACCTAGCCCCATCTAGGGATCGCGGTCCCGAGTCGAAATAGAAAGGCAAAATTGAGTTGCCCATCTTTTTTATACATTATAGTTTATAATCTTTGCTTTGACCGAAAAATATTTCAAAAAATAAACACTTGTGTCGGTAGTAGCTTTTTTTGAACGATCTAGAATGTTAGAATTAACCCAACATTATAATAAACCTCCTAATTTTTATTGCTTGCCAAAAATTCATAAATTTGTATTATACCAATTAATTCTCCATATCATAAACTCACAAAATACTTAATAAAAATTTTAAATCCCTTAATAGGAAATACGAATTTGTTTATAAAAAATTCTCAACACGTTTTAAGCCTTTTCACAAACGTACTTGCAGACCAAAGCATTTCTATAGTTAGAAACAGATCAGAAAATAATCAAAATTTAGGAGAAAGAACAACACTGAGCGTCAATGCTATTCTGGAGCCCACATTATGCATAAAAATCACATATTTTCATTGTGAAAATGATTTTTTTCAACAGGATTTTGGAATGGCAATGAGCTCTCCAGTTTCTCCTCTGATTAGTAATATCTTAATGGAAGATTCCAAAAATGACAGTTTAGAAGAATTTAATTTTAAACCGGTTATTTGGTTTCGCTATATATATGATATTTTTAGTATTTGGCCATACGATTTAAATAAACTTAACGATTTTCTTAATTTTATAAACGGTAAAAAACCAACACTAAAATTTACTTTAGAAGTAGGAAACGGTAATAAAATTTCACTTTTTGATATTTTAAAATATATTACAAACCTCAGTTTACAGAAATCCCACACATACAAATAGATAATAATACAGACCGCTTCAAGCTACTGCGAACATAGGGCGGAAGAAGTCTAATTTGCCAGTGTACGTACATGCAGAGACACCGCACGCCTATCAGTGAAGCAACCAATACTCAGGCTTGCGATCACCACTTGCATGACTTTCCTTTGGTATTTAGTACGCCTCTAACCACGGTGCTGTGTGGAGCGTAGTCAATGAAACCGGAATTTGGTCAATAAATACGCAAATTTTTATAACGTAATTTTCTTATTTTTTGTCACTGATAAATAAGAGCGTTTTATTGTCAACTGTTCAGATTTATCAGTGACGACGTGTTAAAATGAAAATAATAAGGAGAAACAAAATAAAAGCAAGTTCTCAAAATAAAATAATACATTCTAAAAACCAAAAAGATTCTCCCAGTCAAAAAAAAATTAAAGCAAATGTTCGAAAAGTCCTCCTTGCTCGGCTAGACAATATCCGAGACTACTATAAAAACCCCTTCTAACGTTTCCAAGCATGTTAGGGGTGATAATTTGAAAAGCTTCTTCAAAAACAGATAGAAGTCATTAGGAGCAAGATCGGGAGATCGAGCTGGCCATAAAATAGTTCCCCGTGTACTTATAACCCGATTAGGAAATACATTATCAAGATATTCCCTAACAAGGCCAACATTGTGAGCGGAACAACCATCTTGTTGAAACCATGTTTCACCAAATCTTACACCTAACAACTGCCTAGCAGTTGGAATAATGTGCTGCTGCAGTAGATCCAAGTATCTAGGACCATTCAAATTGCAATTGCCGTTAATAAAAAATGGCCCAATTACGTGTTCCCCTATAATACCCCCCCCAAACATTTAGTTTTTGGGGATACTGTGTTCTTACGTCAAAATACAAATGCAAATTTTCCCTCGACCAATATCGAACGTGTGTTGGGTTATGACGATTTGACCATTTGACCATCTGCACTTTTTCGGCAACTTCGTAGACATCCATTTTTGGTTTTAAAAATGTATTATTTCAATTAAGAACTTACCCATCTGTTTCTCGAGCAAGGCAGAAATAAAACCAAATAATAAAAACAAAATGAATTTCCAACAGATAACACTGCAGCGTGCTTCGAATCCACCTCGGTCGTACGGCACGGAGAGTAAATTGGACTTGATTCCCCCTATGTTCGCAGTAGCTTGAAGCGGTCTGTATATCTAAATTTTAACTCAAGTCATTCCTTATCGGTTCAAAAAGCAGTAATAAAAATTCTGTACGATAGGGCCAAAATAATTTGCTCGGATAATAACCAATCGAAAATTCTTTTAGACAAATCGAATTTCCAAGACAACGCGAACCTTTAAATATTAATCTTGAAAATAATGTTTGCACAACCAACAAATGTATCGCTAATCAAAATTATAATATTAAAAAAAAATCAAATACTCCTAGATCAATTGTAACAAAAACAAGACCTTTAAATACTGAACAAAACCCAAGGCCTCTTGAAGCTAGAATAAATGACCATAAAGGGTACCTCAGAAGAAACTGGAAGATGTCTAGAATTACATTGTATTACAAAAAGAACTCGACAAAATTAAATGGAAACTGAAAGAAGCAGCCTGCATCTATCTAAATGAAGAAGATTGCATACCTAGCATATCAGTTGATATAAAAACAGTTTATCTTCCAATTTTAAAACAAGGTTTTCAAAAAGGTTTTTATAAATAAATTAAAAATAACATTGATGTTCATTGGTTATCTAATTTATTTTTTCTTAGTCAGTCGCAACACAACTTTATATTTAATATTTTAAAACAAAATATTAACTTTATTTTTTTGAATTTCTCTTTAGCTGAGGCAATATAAAATTTAAAACAAAATTATGATTGTTTTCCACAAACCAAAACTACACTTTTTTGCACTCGACGCGCGTTTCGCTAACAATGTTAGCATCATCAGGAGACGATAAACATTGTTTATCGTCTCCTGATGATGCTAACATTGTTAGCGAAACGCGCGTCGAGTGCAAAAAAGTGTAGTTTTGGTTTGTGGAAAACAATCATAATTTTGTTTTAGTGCAACCAAAGGTTCCAAATTTCCAACATAATATAAAATTTAAAAAACTCAAACGAATATCTTGTTTAATTTTATTACACTCATCCAATTTCTTGTTATTAAAAAAAACGTCAACAAATATTTTGCCGACCGCACGTACTTGCGCCAGAAACACAATTTTCCAGTTTCTTTTGTTGTAAAGTTAAATAATGGTAAATTTTCAAGGTCATTTCTTAAGGCTTAAAAAACCCACGGGGTTTTTTTTACCTGCGTACCGATTCTGGAAGTCATAGGAAGTGATCGTTCGCCTGAGAGAAGAAAAGTAAATTCAACCAATAAACGCGCTTAAAAGCAGTGACGAGAGGATCGAATAATCACCAGACTATTATGGGCACGCGCAGAGCTGCCTCGAACAACAATTTTTTAGCGAAGCCGTTCTCTCGACTAGACCCAGTAGTTGGGAGTTCTAGGAAAGTTCGTGTGAAAAACGTCACTTGTATTATTTCAGAGCACGCTATTGGACGAACGACCGATCGATATTTTACTCGCTAATGCGCATGCTACGGCAAACTTGACCGTCTTTTAGAGTAGGACTCGCACAGTGGTCGATTTTTGTAAAAACGCGGACATTAAAAAAAATTTCTACATTGTAATTTAATCGTACAAAATATTTGGTTTTAATAAACAGACAGGATGATCGTGTGAATTTTCACATTTATCTTAAGACATTTTTAAGAGGAAAAAGATATATATTTATTAATTAGCTAAATTAAAGTAAAAATGTTAGTTTAGAAAATAAAAAAGAAAATATATTAAAAATAATGCCAACCGAAACTTTCAAATGAAACACCCAGTATGTTATTGCATTTTTGCATTTTGCTTTTAAATTCTAAGCATTTTTTTATATAACCTTACCCTATGTCGATCTTCAACTGTTTTCGAGATATTAACAGTTGAATACTGTCATACTCTGGGTCTTCTATTTGAAATTTGATGTTGAATACTGATGCGTAATGTCAAACTCGTAAAAAGCATATTTTATTCTTTGGCCAACCATTCGCCTAGTATCTTGACAACCATATATAATTTTTTCATTTTTCCATTTATGTCCGCGTTTTCCGGAAAATCGACCACCGTGCGTCGTTCGAATGACTTTTGTGCGATCGGCCGGTCCCAGAATACGGAATTTTGGATTTTAATAGAAGTGGTCACTTCTCAGGGTATGATCGTTCTATTACGCCCAGAATCGAGCCCGGAGCAAGGACATTTTTAAAAAATCTAAAAAAGTATTTGAAATAATAATTTCTTTGATAACGGCAGTAGAGTTTCTGCCGAAATGACAGATACAAAGGCATTCTTTGTTTTTGTTTCGAAACAACTGACAAACGGATTAATTATTTATAAAACAACAAAGTGAATCTCATGTCTGCAAATAAAAATTAAAGTAACCCTCCTGGCATATCGGACAGAGTTTTTGTTTCTCACTTCATTACGACCAGGCCTCCAATGTCTAATGGAGAATCCAGACACCTACATACCTGTTTCATCCTTATTAGGAATCATCAGGGAGTCATAGGATTGTACCTGGCAGTTGAAGCTACACAGGCACCATGCACACCTCTCGAATTTAAATTATAAGGTTCCATAAAACTCGTTTTTTAAAAAAAGAGCGCGTGCGCTGCTAGCTTCTGCGAAAGCCTTTTAAAAAATAGGTTTTCTGAATTCTCTTAGTTAGGCTGCAATCGCATGAGCTGCTGGCTTCTCACGGAACATAGCAGCGTATGCGCTAACTCTTAAAAAACGCAAGCTCTAATTTTTTTTGTGGAACAAAATTAGCACTAAATTAGCTATAATTAGTTATATAGGTTCTAATAAAAAAATCACGCTGCTAGCTTCTTGTACATAATTATTTTCTTAGGAACTTACGCTATGCTTTGTAACAATTATTTTAAAAATTTGCTTAACTTAGTGGCAAAAAAACCAAAAAAAAAGTAGTTTCTCAAAAAATTAGATAAAAATGTTGTTAAAAAAGTAGGGTTTTGACATTTTTTGGTCTAAATCCTCTACTCTCGCAATTTCGCGGGAGCAGAAAGATCTGTAAGCAATAAACGCTATTAGTTACGAATACATGGTCGTAGGTGGGAACCGCGTGTAATGGAACTCTGAATGCAGCTTTACTC
The DNA here is from genome assembly GCA_963921995.1 of Oxystoma pomonae. NCBI lineage: Eukaryota > Metazoa > Arthropoda > Insecta > Coleoptera > Brentidae > Oxystoma > Oxystoma pomonae. The sequence continues at coordinate 81,263,187 of OY998166.1, read as the reverse complement.
CCCCACAATTCCCCACCCCTTCATTGTTTTCCAGACTGGATTTCGTTTAATTTAAAACCTTGTAGTACTTTTTGGCGGAAAAACATTGCTACCTGCAACCCCCTCCTCCACCCTAAATTGCTACTTTTGAAAAAAAAACTATGTTTTAGATTCCTGACTTTATTTTCTTTAGTTTGATATCACACAACCCATACAGACTAAAATATTTATCGGATGTGCAACCACCCGTCCAAATTTTCCAAAAATCCAAAAACACCTATTCTTTAACCTTTCAAGAAGAACCTAAATGCGAATTTTTAGCTCACATTAATTTAGACTCTAAGTAATTGGGAGTTATTAGTACCCCCTTCAAAACAGACTTACCCCTATTTCTCAACCCCTTGGCCGAAGCACGTATTTATTTATTTTATTAGTTGAGTCTACTTACCAATTTTCAAACTTATGTTGGTTTTCGTTTTTGAGATACAGAAAATCCTTTTAAAATTTCAACCTCTATTTTTACCCCTTCAGGGGTAAAATAATAAAAAAACTTTTCTTGGTGAGCTCCTCCGTTATCAACCCAAACTATCCTCAAATTTTTATGTTTGTAGGTAAACTGGTATCAGCTGTGCGTAGGTAGTTCCCTATTCGCGCCACAAAAATCTCACCAGGTGACGTCATGCGCGGATCTAGACGAATTTTGAACCGCTACAAATCATACCTTTCTCTTATTGTATCATGGGTATTATTCCTGTCTGAGAAGCTAGGGCCGACACAGTTTATTTGCAATTTACCGACGTGAGGATACTACATCGGACTTTCAACGGGCCATGTAAATTATTTTCATTCATGGCATGGCCAGGGTTCCCACCAAATTATGATTTACAAATTCCCTGACTTTTCCAGGTTTTCCCTGACCATTTATATAAATTGCTTGTCTACGTGGATACCAAGTAAATGTAGACCTTTACCATGAAAATTTTTGAAGGCTCAAATTAGCAGGTATTAATAATATCGAGGTAAAAAGCAGAAAAAATGAGAAACTTTGTTCGAAACTTTATTTGAAAACAAAAATCACAGGAACCGAATTCGTTAAATCCTAAAAACAAATCAGGTACTTAAAAGTATTAAAAATAAAAGACTAATTTTCCTAGTGGTACCTACAATTTTTTGGTTAATTTATCAAGTTATAAAACTAAATTGCTAAGTTTTAATATATACGCACATGTGCACATGGACACGAAAAAGAAGACCAGCCTAAGCTGGAATACGGAAAAACCCAAGACAGAACAAACACAGGAAATATACCAGAAACTAATTACTCAAGAAATAAAAGAACCGCAATGGGGCTACAATGTAAACGAGCACTGGAAGAACATCCAAGAAAAAATGCTTCAACAGCAACATCTAAATATAATAAGAGAAATGGAGGAAAACAGACCAAACAACAGAATAAAATAATACTTTCAGGGAATAATAAAGCACCAAACAGGATACCAACTCAGAAACGAAAACTTCCCCTCAACAAATAACAGACAACTGATAACGAACGAAAGAGAGATCCTAACCACATGGAAAACTACTTTAAATAAGCATATTGACAGCTGAAATAGAGATACCACCCCCAACATATGAAGAAACAGTTAAAGCCATAAAAAAAGCTAAAAAACAACAAAGCTTCTGGTAGTGACGGCATACTAGCCGAATGAATAAAATATGGTGAAGAAACACTGCATAGGGCCATCCATAAGCTCATCCAAAACATTTGGAACACCGAAATGCCACCGGATCCATGGAGGGAAGCCGTGATAGTCCCCATCCATAAAAAAGGAGATTAAGATCAATGCTCAAATTATCGTGGAATAACTATGCTAAATACATGCTATAAGGTCCTCTCCAGTATCCTGCGAGAGAATTGAACCATATAAGGAGGAGATAGTTGGGTAATACCAGTGCGGGTTTAGACCTAAAAGCATCATAACTGATTGCTTAATAAGAAAAGATTACTAAAAAGTAGAACCCTTTTAGGCAGTGGAAGCAGTTGCAGTTAACTTTCATTAGTTGGCATATAGATGTAGGTCCATTGTCATTTTGTTTAGTGTCTCAGTTTTCTTGATTAACAAAGGCGATTTCCTTGAATTATTTTCAGCCTCCACTTTCTTTACATAACCATGCCCCATATTACTCAATTCTATATTTTTCAACAAAGCTTACAATATGCTTGATATTTATTGGTTTTCACAGCCTATAGACACTGCCACTCTGGTGGACTTATCCAGTCTGAATTAAAAACTATTTTTTTCGACATTTTGCATTCTTGCTCCAAAAAAAATTGAAAATTCTCGAAATCTCACATTGCAGTTGCACCCCACATCATTTTAAGGTTAGGAATAAATACATTACTTTATAAATATTGTCGGATTATAAAAAACGCCCTCGGCTATCCTTGAAAAATGAAAACCAAATATGTTCAATAAACACAATCTGCCACCCTGGGTAATAATGCGGTTCTTGTCCCACACGTTTTAAAAAGGTTTCCTCTCGCTTTTCTCTTGCTCTAGGATTTTAGGTGGACTGGAACTGATTGCGCGCGAAACAGATGTTGAGAAGAACTCACATAATATTTTTTACAAAGTTGGTTTAAATAATAGGTTGAGAAAGAGAAATTCCAGGTTTTGTGTGCCAATTCCTTGACTTCTGCGGATTTTTTGGTCATTCCCTGACTTTTCCAGGTAGCTCTTAAAATTCCCTGACTTTTCCAGATTTTCCAGGAATGAACGTTTAACTGCCGATGACGACCTAACACGCCGAAATTGTCGACGTCGTGCGTCTGTCCGATAATTTACCGACCTTCTGTATTTACGAGCATAGGTCGTATAGAAAAAATATTTCAGATATATATTACCTTTCATCATTTTTTCCTTTGAAAACACTTTAAAACAGCAGAGAGCACAAAAATGATCTGTATGTTATGCTATAAAACAGTTTTTGTTTATAGTACAGACTTTAGTAAAAACAGCAGGATGTGCATGTTACATCTTAATATATTTAGAAGGTCAATGGTCAAATGATACAATAATAAATTTAACCGTAAATTAAAAAAACAAAACATTATTAAGGTTCCCGCCACAAGTTTCAGTATAGTTCAGTCAAAATTTGCTTTGGAAAAAATATCGCTCAATATCTGACTAGCCATCAAATAATAAAGGGTGGGCCAAATAATCTTGCACACTTTTGAATTTGCTATAACTTTTGATCGAATCGGTCGATTTTAAATTTTTTTGACTTTTTGGAAAGACAAGACATCAGACTTTTCCGATCCGGTCCAAAATTTGACATTTCCTAAAAATCCAAGATGGCGGACCGTTTTAAATAACTGGAAATTTTCATTCCCCCTGCAAAAAAAAATATGTGCGGCACTGGAGAAAATCTAAATCATTGTGACAGAAACCTTATGTACTCTCTCTATACCAAGGCATTACTTAATTACATCGGTTAAGAAATAAAAAAATACGGGTTTTTATATTGAGTGGAATTGTTTGCTGTAACTTTAGATAGAAGTACAAGACTTAGACTTTTCAAAATTTAACAATTCTCAAAAATCCATGATGGCGAACATTTTTAAATAATGAGTAATTTTCATCCCGCCCCTTCTTCCCCGAAAAAAAATTATGTTTGGTACCTATACTGAACAAAATCTAAATTAATGCGACAAAAGTTTCCTCCCTGTTGCATATATGAAGGTATCACTAAATTAAATCGGTTAAGAAATTAAAAATTGATCATCAAGTATGGCGACATAAACTAAATGCCCCTTCGCGTAAAATTTGCCTGTTTCTGCATATAGGAAAATGTCGCAGATTTTATTACGCCCATTTAGCTCTGCCAAATAACCACGCCACTCTAGCTAAAAAATCAGTAGTTTAATACCACAGCAATTTTTTTAATTTTATTATAAGTCACAATTTTTATCGAAAACACTGGAAATGATGACACTAACTTGTTTACTAACTGATTTAAGCAAGTGAGATGGAAGGTAGACTGGCCTTAATTTTCTTTTGTTACTTCTTTAGGGGAGTTAAATTATCCTATGGTTAAAGCGTGTTAAAGCTGTCCGCCATCTTGGATGGTCAAAAAATTTCAAAGCCACAAGCTTTGTTCACCCAAAAATGTTTAAAATCAAAGAATCTGATCAAAAGTTAAAGCAAATGCAAAAAAATGTGCAAGATTTTTTTGCCCACCCTATATAATAAAGATTTCATGTCAGATATTTATTTAATTCACAATTTAGATCACCCTACTAATTTTCTGAACCATTCTACTGCTATCTTTAAGCGGTAGCTTACAATGATGACTATATCTCGGAAACTACAAGAGCACACAATTTTACGACTTGGCATTTAATTAACACTAATTTTTTGAATCATAAAATCTTTGCACTGCTAACTTTAGAGACGTTGTTTTTTCTAGGCTTCCTTTATTTAAAAAACTGTAAACAAACAGTAAAACAAGTATTGACACAATAAAACAATAAGCGTCAAATAAAGGGTTGGCCAGGATTTGCTTAGTATTTCTGTAAAGTAAAACGATTTTATTTAATTCCGCACTAAAAGCTAATTATTAATTTTATTACATACAATCGTGGGGCGCTTTATACTACGTCCCTAAAGTCCCCAATTTTCATCAAAGGTGGTTCTAAATTAAATCTTTGCCTTTGATTTCCAGAAGACGTCCTTAAAGTTAGCAGTGCAAAGATTTTATGATTGGAAAAATTAGTGCTAATTAAATGCCAAGTCACAAAATTTTGTGCTCTTGTAGTTTCCGAGATATGACCTGCACTGCTAGCTACCCGTTAAAGATAGCTTAAACACCATGCTAGAATGGTCCCGAAAAATGGTAGAGTGGTCTATGCACTGCTAACTTTAGGTCATACACATATTTGAGTTCTCATGAAAGAAGACGTTGGTGGTGTTTTTGATATTGGAATATATTAGTGCTATTTAGGTGCTAATTAAATGCCAAGTAACCAAATTTTCTGCTCTGAAGTGGTCTGAATGAACCAGAAAATTAATGAAATGCTGCCATTTCAATAAAAAAAACTCTATTTTTTTTTACTTTTTTCTGCAAATTTTTTAAAATTAACTTGGTGACTGCATATCTCCTCCCCTTTTACCTTTTTAACCACCTCCAACCAACGTCGTTTTTTCCTTTAAAACTAAAAAATATTTGATGGAACTTAAATTTGAAAACTGCACATTTGTAGCAGCTTTGCATCAACAGATATGAATTTTTTTAAATACCAACCCCCCTCTCCTCATCCAAACCACCCCCCACCAAACCAGTTTTTGCCTCTAAAATTAGGCAACATAAAGTGACACTTTACTCTAAAAACTGCATATCTGGGGAAGCTTTGGTTCAATAAATTTTTGAACATTCACATGTATTATCCCCCGTTCACCTCCTTAACCACCGCTCACCAACATAACTATTTTAGGATATTGTATAGTCACCACATAAGTGTACTAAATTTCATTGAAAGCAGGTAATAGGGGGTTGGTGCAAAATACATTACAAGATTTGACAGTTCGACAGACAGATCTAGTGAAGTTAAATATTTTTCTGTCTATTAATACCACCAAAAATGTTATTTTATCTATATTTTTTTTATAAATTTTTAAATCATTATAGACCTTAAAATAGTGCGCCACTTGCGCTATTTTGCGTTGTATTGTCCAAGCGCTGTTTTGCGCATGCGATCTTTTGTATACAAGTTCTTTTTGGTGCGCTGTTTTTCCGACGCGCTTTCTTGTACACGCGCTGTTTTGTCCTGCGCTTTCTTGTACACGCGCTGTTTTGTCCTGCGCTTTTTTCGGTGCGCTGCTTTGTCCAGCGCCGCATTACCTATCCATTCTACTAAAAGTGTTATACAGAAACTTATTGAATTCCCTGACTTCTCCCGCTTTTTCCTGACCATTTGTAAAAAATTGTAGTAATTTTTTATAACCTCAACAATTATTTTGACAAATAAATTTGTTTATTTCTGATTATTTAATAAAAAAAATCAATTTTTTGGTAGTTGTGTATTGTTCTTCAATTTTTTTCCAGATGGCTTTCCAGATTTTCCTTGAGTATGCTTTTTTTGTCAAATTTCCCGACTTTTTACGGATTTCTAGATCTGTATGAACCCTGACTAAATTAATCAACTCAAGTTTAGTTTAGTTCTGCCACAAGCCTTTTATACAGGAAATAAGTCAAGGAAGGGACTTAACAATACATACTGTTTAACAAGCTATTTGGTGAAACTTTGTTTGGTTTTGTTGTTGCAGCTATATATCTTAAAGTTTTTACTCTTTTAACTCTTTTTACTCTTTTAACGTCCTAGCTAAACCTCACTTTAAAAATTAATTTAAAAAAGCAGTCTCATTCATGACATGTGATGAATGACAATAATTCGTCCTGAGATGTTCTTGAGATATATATAATACATTTGCATTTGCTGAATAAAAAATGTAAAAAAAATATCTAATATGGCAAGCCAAAATTATTTACTAAGCAAAATGCACCAATAATAAGGAAACTTTTGGACCTTGGGGGGAAGAAGCGAAAAAATTAATATCATGTTTGGGAAAAAGAATCCAAGCCGTAACGGGAGGAGAGAAAAGATCCACTAACTTTCTAAGACAAAAAATAAATTTTGAAGCTTTATCAAACCTTTTGGGTAATACATGTCTTGACAAAATATGACATGCTGCGATACTGACATAAGTTAACAAATACAATATGTCAAATAAACCCCTCTGGTATTTTTGATGAAGAACCCTTTTAAGGTTTATGAAACAGTTTTTAATAATAATTCAGGAAACATCTGTTGTGGGAAATATGTGGTATATTCATAATGCTGAAACTACTTTTTTGAATTTTTTGCCACTAACTTAAAGAATTTTTTTCAAAAATAAAAGCCACTGCATAAAATACTAAAGAAAAAAATTTTTCTTTGTTTGTCAGTAGTTTTTAAATAAAAATAAATACTTAGTAGACACTTAAAGTAAATATTCCAATGCATTGGTATTGGTATACCTAACGCATTTGAAATAAAGCCTTTTTGACTTGTTTATGCAATGTTTCGAATGATGCCCGCTTTTTTGAAGAGTGCGATGACAGAACTGCTGATTGAAATTGTTGCGTACATTCGTGTGTCGGTAACATTTCGTATATCTCTCCAAATGCAACAAGTAAAATCAGGTATTCTGTCATTGCACCCGTCAAAGGAGCAGGCATTCATTGTTTGAAACATGGGATAAACAAGTCAGAAATGTAGTGTATTTTGGTTTTGTTTCAAAGGCGTTAGGTAAACCGATACTGATGCATTGGACTATTTACTTTAAGTGTCTAGTACTTATCTGAAGTTTCGGCAGAAACTCTACTGCTATTATCAAAGAAATTATTCTATCAAAAGCTTTTTTTACATTTTTAAAAAATATCCCTGGTGTGTTGTCATGCAACTGACAGATAATTTTAAAAAATCATTCAATTGACAGATAATTTTAGAAAATCTAAAACGTCAGATAAGTACCTACTTAGATTCTACTTAGGATTTGCAAGTGTGTAGGCATCAATTTTTATTTAAAAACCACTGACACACAAACAAAAATATTGTAGAAGTAATCCATATCTCGGAATGGAGGTGCAGGTTAAGAACAAAAGAAAATTTAAATCCAAAAATAAATTACACATGAAATTATATAAATTACCTGGTACATGCAGGGTGGCCATGAGGTTATGTTTTTTAATGGAACATCCTATATATTTTTTAAAATTTGGGTAGATAAAATAAAAGATAATAAATCTTTAGAAAAACTATTACTTTTTAAAAATTCTTGTTGTTGGATTCTAACTAAACAATATAGATAAAAAAATCCAGTTTTTGAATGTTTGTCTGTCTGTTTGTTTCAGCATCACGCAAAAACTACTGCACCAATTTTGATGGGACTTTTACTGCTGCATTGCTTGGACTCCTGGGGAGTACATAGGCTTTATATTGTCAAAATTGGTTTATAGGAACAAAAGTTATGACCATTTAAAGCAAGAAAAATTAGAGTAAACAGGTAAAACCGCAGGCAAAGCTGTGGGGTCTTCAGCTAGTATACAATATGTTGGGTTTATCTATGGCATTTCTCAAGTGAAACTAAAAATAATCTGCCATAAGTGCAATGCACTAGACAACGAAAATACTTTAGATGATTTACAGAAAACCTAACAATAAATATTGTGGTTAAAAACCATCCCAGGTACAAAAACAGCATAGGTTCTTATGAAAGTTTTTATGCAGTTTGATAGGGTTTTATAAGACTCTATGAGCGAAGCTGTCTTTTTTAGTCAATGCTAATAGAAAAATTCAGTACTTCATGAGAATTTTTTAGGTCTTTACATAGAAAACATATAAAACATGGTAAAACATTATAAAATTGTCATAAAACTTTTCTAAGAGATTTGATGCAGTTTTTTTGGCAGTAACTTTACAAAATGCTTGTAAGGATATTAAAAATTTGGTACACCTACAGAGCTATATTTTTTGTGAATGTTTACAGTATTGACACACTTAGGGGAGACAATGCCGCTCTTCCTTAGTAATATAAACTGGAGTACCATTAAATATTTATTTTTATTAGAGACCAGCCTCTATAGATCATTCAGATTGATCACATAATGATAACACCGAGGATGACACCTACCTTTCTCATCTGAGCAAATATCTAAAAAACTTCTAAAATCACTGCCTTTCTTCAATTTTGCTATGTAAGGCTTAGTTAAATCACAGTAGGTAACCCGAACTTGTTTCTTTAATTTATTTCTGAAAAATGTCCTAATTATTACATTTGCTCTTTTTACATGAAAAAACTCTGCTTCAACATTTATAGACTCATCATTATGATTGCTTGTAACTTCATCAAAATCCAGTTGACGCAAATCAAAAATGTCTAAATCACTTTCCAGCAAATCATACTCTTCTAAAAACTCATCTTCAATGTCAAGACTGGGGGTAGCAGTAGTATCTTGTGGGTTAAAATATGGGTCTTCAATGTACTCTAAACTAGGTGGACTACTGGGTAAATCACTCATTTTATGTCATAAGAACTGTTAAAATGTTAAATTTTAACCACATATTTAGTGACTACTAAAACTTTCTAATCTCTTTTACAAATTTAGCTGCTGAGGTGCAGAAAAATAATAACACATATTGCCGGTAATGAAAATAATTTTTACAGTTTCTTTGTTAATTGGATTTTGGACACTTTCACCTCAGCAAAAAATAAGGTGGTACCTGGTACCTTCTATTTTTAGCTTTAGGCAACCAGTAATACTTATTTTAAACTATTGTCTTTTTTTACCAAACAGGTTTTTCTCAAGTTGAGTCACTTTTACACCCCCAAGGTTCGCAGTACATAAAAAAATTTGCAAAGTGCACTAAACTGATGCAATGAAATCATCTTAAAACTTAAAACGTGGCAGATAAAGCCAAAGAATGGATTGTTTGTAAAATTAAAAATAATTGCAAAAGCAACTGAAAATATGTATAAAAATAAACTTACCTGTGGTAGGGCTAACGTTCAAAGACATTTTTTGGAGTTGTTTTTACTTGATGGGTAACTAAATTTATATAGGTATATATAGAAAGATTCTAGTTTCTACTTATTAAAAAAAAAGTCTACTGGAAAATCAAAAATTATGGAATAACGAAGGGAAAACGTCCGGCAAACACAAAGGATATCCGAAAACTCTGCGCTCTAAAAACCGTAAACGTCAAATTTGACAGATCAGTCCAGTAGTGTCAAAAAAGAGACGGCATGATACTCATTCTAAAAGCGGAACAAAGATGGAAATGCCTAGTATGCTAGCCTACGGAAGGTTCCAATCATTCTGTCTTTGTTTTACATATAAACAGACAAAGTCAAAATTCAAAATCCTCGCGGAAAAAAGCTTATGGAAGACACCTCTTCCCATTAAACCACTCTCAAAACTCCACTGACCCACTAGACTTTTATTGCAATGATGCCAAGTGATAAATTTTCTTTTTCAGTTCTGAAATTTTATGTCAATAAAAAAATGTCAACAAAAAAAGTGACACATTGGCTTCCAGTGTTGTGAAGTAAATTCTTTTACAATTTTATTTATTTTATAAATGTAAACAATCTACATTTACATTGATAAAAATGGATGCGTTTCCAGGTATTGCCGCACCGACATAAATTGTCTTCCATTCAGTAGAAATAGAGTTAGCTGTAGTGCCCCTTTGTTCTGCTTGTTTAGTTCAAGAAGAAATTTGATATGGGTATGTCGCCCTATTTTTATGTTTATTTGTATTTGTATTTATTTATTACAATACTTCAAAAAAATGTGTACATAGGAAGGGTCATATCATAAAGGTATATTATGAATGTCTTTGGGTCTTATATATAAAATCTTGTATGCATGCATTCCTAAAAAACTTCTGGCAAATTGACTACCTATAAGATTTTCTTGGGGGTTTTCCATTGAATTATTAACCAGAATTCAATTCTGAAGATTTTGCATTGGAGCACAGTCAGATTTGGGTTCTGATTTTTCTTTTTTATTTTCTCACTAAGTATATGTTTTTATCAATTAAGCTGAAGTCAGAGTAGAGTATTATTTATTATTATCATGAAGCAAGGTCTAATCCTATTTTCCGATTTTTTTTTTACTTTCTAGCGCAAGTTTCAGCTCTAACCTTAAACATAATCCATGTCTATTTTTGCCATTATTCATATTATTATGGTAAGGCCATGCACAGTTAGCCTTAACCTATCTTTGATTACGTAAAAAAATTAAAATACTTAATGTGTAGCCCTTTTTTGGGGGGTTGGATCATTTTTTTTGAAATCTCCTCTTTCTATAAAAAAAAATAAAATTTGCTTTTTAAAAATACCTGAAAAATACACCAGTGTGAAGATAGCACCCATTTTCTGCACCCAAAAATGTGAAGTTAGCACCTGATCCAATTTTACAGAACCCAAAAATGTGAAGTTAGCACCCGATCCAATTTTACAGAACCCAAAAATGTGAAGTTAGCATCTATTTACAGCACCCCGAAAATTGAATAATTTTATATTTACACTTTAAAATAACGTAATCAAATCGTAGAATGAGTTTTTTGTTGAAATTTTCAGGAATGATAGATAAGGGTATTCTTTATCCTTACGAGCCGTCGAACACCCTCAAAAACAACCCCAAAGATGGTATTTGAAATACATGTGTTATTATACCTATAGCGCTTTTTTTAAAAACTTCACTACCTCATAGATCAAGTTTCACTTTGAAATTTTTAGGAATGATAGAAAAGGGCACTCTTCATCCCCCAAAAAATACCACAACCCCTTACGAGCCGTCTAACTCCCTTAAAAAAAAAAATGGAAATTGGAATACATGTGTTATTATACCTATAGCATTTTTTTTTAATTTCACTAACTCATAGATCGAGTTTCACATTGAAATTTTTAGGAAAGATAAACAAGGGTACTCTTCATCCCCCAAAAAATTCCGCAATCCCTTACGAGCCGTCGAACACCCTCAAAAACAACCTCAAAGATGGTACTTGAAATACGCGTGTTATTATACCTATAGCGATTTTTTTTTTAATTTCACTAACTCATAGATCGAGTTTCATGTTGAAATTTTTGGCAGGTTACGAGCCGTCGAACACCCTCAAAAACAACCCCAAAGATGGTATTGGAAATACACGTTTTATTATACCTATAGCAGTTTTTTTTCAAATTCTACTAACTCATAGATTGAGTTTCACGTTGAAATTTTTATGAATGATAGACCAAGGCACTCTCTATCTTCCAAAAAATACCGCAACCCCTTACGAGCCGTCTAACACCCTAAAAAAACAGAAATGGTATTTGAAATACATGTGTTATTATACATATAGCGTTTTATTTAAATTTCACTAACTCATAGATCGAGTTTCACGTTGAAAAGGGCACCCTCCATCCCCCAAAAAATAGCGCAACCCCTTACGAGCCGTCGAACACCTTCAAAAACAACCCCCAAGATGGTATCTGAAATACACGTGTTATTATACCTATAGCGCTTTTTTTTAAATTTCACTAACTCATTGATCGAGTTTCACGTTGAAATTTTTAGGAAAGATAAATAAGGGTACTTTTCATCCCTCAAAAAATACCGCAACCCCTTACGAGCCGTCTAACGCCCTCAAAGACAACCCCAAAGATAGTATTTGGAATACACATGTTATTATACCTATAGCGAATTTTCTTTAAATTTCACCAACTCATAGATCGAGTTTCACGTTGAAATTTTTAGGAAAGATAGACAAGGGTACTCTTCATTTCCCAAAAAATACTGCAACCCCTTACGAGCCGTCTAACACCCTTAAAAAAATCAGAAATGGTATTTGAAATACATGTGTTTTTATACCTATAGGGTTTTATTTAAATTTCACTAACTCATAGATCGAGTTTCACGTTGAAATTATTGGGAATGATAGACAAGGGCACTTTCCATCCTCAAAAAAATACCGCAACCCCTTACTAGCCGTCGAGCACCCTCAAAAACAAGCCCATAGATGGTATTTGAAATACACGTGTTATTATACCTATAGCGCTTTTTTTTTTCAAATTTCACTAACTCATAGATCGAGTTTCACGTTGAAATTTTTAGGAAAGATAAATAAGGGTACTCTTCATCCCACAAAAAATACCGCAACCCCTTACTAACACCCTTTAAAAAAAAACAGAAATGGTATTTGAAGTGTTATTATACCTATAGCGTTTTATTTGTTGTCTTATCATTCCTAAAAATTTCAACGTAAAACTCGATCTATGAGTTAGTTAAGTTTTAAAAAAAACGCTATAGGTATAAGAACACATGTATTTCAAATACCATCTTAGGGGTTGTTTTTGAGGGTGTTAGACGGCTCGTAAGGGGTTGCGGTATTTTTTGGGGGAGGAAGAGTACCCTTATTTATCTTTCCTAAAAATTTCAACTTGAAACTCGATCTATGAGTTAGTGAAATTTAAAAAAAAGCGCTATAGGTATAATAACACGTGTATTTCAGATACCATCTTGGGGGTTGTTTTTGAAGGTGTTCGACGGCTCGTAAGGGGTTGCGGTATTTTTTGGGGGATGGAGGGTGCCCTTTTCAACGTGAAACTCGATCTATGAGTTAGTGAAATTTAAATAAAACGCTATAGGTATAATAACACATGTATTTCAAATACCATTTCTGTTTTTTTAGGGTGTTAGACGGCTCGTAAGGGGTTGCGGTATTTTTTGGAAGATAGAGAGTGCCTTGGTCTATCATTCATAAAAATTTCAACGTGAAACTCAATCTATGAGTTAGTAGAATTTGAAAAAAAACCGCTATAGGTATAATAAAACGTGTACTTCAAATACCATCTTTGGGGTTGTTTTTGAGGGTGTTCGACGGCTCGTAAGCTGCCAAAAATTTCAACGTGAAACTCGATCTATGAGTTAGTGAAATTTAAATAAAACCCTATAGGTATAAAAACACATGTATTTCAAATACCATTTCTGTTTTTTTTAAGGGTGTTAGACGGTTCGTAAGGGGTTGCAGTATTTTTTGGGAAATGAAGAGTACCCTTGTCTATCTTTCCTAAAAATTTCAACGTGAAACTCGATCTATGAAAAAAAAAGCGCTATAGGTATAATAACACGTGTATTTCAAATACCATCTTAGGGTTTGTCTTTGAGGGTGTTAGACGGCTCGTAAGGGGTTGCGGTATTTTTTGGGGGATGAAGAGTGCCCTTATTTATCTTTCCTAAAAATTTCAACGTGAAACTCGATCTATGAGTTGGTGAAATTTAAAAAAAAAGCGCTATAGGTATAATAACACGTGTATTTCAAATCCCATCTTTGTGCTTGTTTTTGAGGGTGTTCGACGGCTCGTAAGGTGTTGCGGTATTTTTTGGGGGATGAAGAGTGCCCTTGTCTATCATTCGTAAAAATTTCAACGTGAAACTCGATCTATGAGTTAGTGAAATTAAAAAAAAACGCTATAGGTATAATAACACATATATTCCAATTTCTATTTCTGTTTTTTTTTTAAGGGAGTTAGACGGCTCGTAAGGGGTTGCTGTATTTTTGGGGGATGAAGAGTGCCCTTTTCTATAATTCCTAAAAATTTCAACGTGAAACTCGATCTATGAGGTAGTGAAATTAAAAAAAAAAGCGCTATAGGTATTGTGTGTGTATTTCAAATACCATCTTTGGGGTTGTTTTTGAGGGTGTTCGACGGCTCGTAAGGATGAACAATACCCTTATCTATCATTCCTGAAAATTTCAACAAAAAACTCATTCTAGGATTTGATTACGTTATTTTAAAGTGTAAATATAAAAATATTTAATTTTTGGGGTGCTGTAAATAGGTGCTAACTTCACATTTTTGGGTTCTGTAAAATTGGATCGGATGCTAACTTCACATTTTTGGGTTCTGTTAAATTGGATCAGGTGCTAACTTCACATTTTTGGGTGCTGAAAATGGGTGCTATCTTCACACCGGTGAAAAGTACCCCATGTGAGGGGTATCTCACACTGTTTTTTTTTTATGTGTACGGGTCGTTCTTGAAAAAAGGTAAAATTTCAAGTGGTAATTTAAAAAAAAACAAATTAGTGTTCTTTGAATTTTGTTAATTATTAAATGTTGCTCTAGTTGGTTGGACTAAAATGTGCTATATGGCCGAGATAACAATTGACTAGTTCTTGAGTTATTTTTGAGTTTATTAATTCAACTGCTAAACACAGGCGGGTAATTGTGCAGTATACAGTTTTCTGCCATTTTTGATTTTTTATGAAAAATTCTTTATGGGGGCACCTACTAGGGTCCCTAGGACCCCAAATCGGCCTGCGCCCGATTTTTTTTTTGAGAAAAAAGGGTGCACGGGGGGGGGGGGTTGTAATGTGTTTTATTTTTATTGTTTTGGGTTGGGTTGGACTGTGTTGGATTGGGTTGTTTTAGTGAAAAAAAATTTTAAAAAAATTAAAAAAAAAACCAGCGCAAGCAGATTTGGTGTCCTATGGCAGAAAACCGTATATTGCATAATTACCCACCCCTTTAAGGCTGGGTTGTTCTTGAATAATGGTAACATTTGGTGTAACAGTTTTTAAAAAAACAAAAATTCATTTACAACTTTTTAAGTAAATATAATATGTTGCTATATATATAATAAAACTTTCTAGTTTTTGCCATTTTTTTTCTAAAAATTATTGAGATTTTTTAATTACAAGCAAAAATTTTACAGGTGTTATCAATAAAATATTCTGAAAGATCAGTGACTTTCACACTAGTGACATATTATTGAGCAAAATGTCTAAATAACAAAAAAAAAAAATAAAAAAGTTACTACTTTTGTATTTTAAGGTTAGTAAGATGCCTACTTTTCATACTTAAATCACATTTTTGAAAGTAAATATCTTACCATTTACTCCTTATATATATAGAAACATGTGTGACATTTATCTCTGCCAAAACATTAATACTGTTTTAAAACCCCCCAAATTTCACAAAAACTGAATTATTCAGGTTAGACTCCTAAACTGTGTCTTCAGTGCTTCTCTATTTTCAGGTAAATGAGTTGCGTGTTGTATGCAGTGATGCCAGATTAAAAAAAAATCTGTGACTGCATGTGATCACACGAGTGACACGAAAATCAATTACACATGTTTTTTTTTTGTTTTTTGATGAAGACAAAAAACTTGTATCAAGGTATATTTTTTAGGATTTAAATTTTTGAGTTTTTATCTATCTAAATCATAATCTAAATAAATTTTATGATCCTAAAGTGTTTTTTGTTATATCTGAATCTATATATAAGATATAAGGATAAGAGGTACAGACTACTATGGCATAAAGTTCTTTAATGCATTGCCAGAAAACATCAGATCTTTGGAGGAAAAAAGGTTTACACAGGTGGTTAAAAAATGCCTTAAGCAGGCTGCCTTCTACTCTTTCGAGGAGTATCTTTACAGTGATTTTGTTTTTAACTAACCACAATCTATTTTTTTTTTAATGTTTTAAGTGTATGTGTGTTGCTTCTTACCAGGTACCAGATTTGTTGGTCAAAAATTAATTTAAACTTTTAACCCCCTTTTTATTTTTATTTTTTGTCTAATTATACAACCATATTATATCAAATTTTTATGATGATATTATGGTAAATTTTAAATAAGATTTTTTAAGAATCTATACATATTTATATATATTTTTATAGTAAGATTTTTTGTCTATACATTTATAATTTTTTTTTATGACTTGTAAAAACACTTATGTGTAATTATTACCAATAAATAAAACTCAACTATTAACTTTGAAAATTACAGTGACATGTCACATGGTGTGAACAACTTTTCTTCCATGAAGACATTTCTTGGAGAGTTCATTACTGCTGGATAATGTTAGCCTTTGAGTACACTAACTATCCTCCTACTTTGTTTTCAAAAGGATAAGTGGTTTTAAAGGAGGAGGCACTAAATACATTGTTTACCGGGATGCGTCGGTTGAGCTAAATTTGAGATATGTTAGAGCCCCAACCTTCCTGATATTTTTTCCAAAAAGATTGGGGGGGTCATCGGTCTCGTTTTCGAGCAATATTTATTCGAAAGGGCGCCACTGGAATCTTGATAATAGAACTATTTTCAGTTTTTCTATAATAACTTCTTTCTATAATAACTTCGTACAAAAAAGAGATAGAAAGCTATATGATATGTATTTTTATATGATATGTATTTTTGAGTTTATATGAGTTTATATGATATGTATTTTTGAGTCTACCCTGTAGATAGGTAATACAAAATATATTTTTTTAAATCTCACTACCTTCTTGAAACCTATTCCTTATCTACAAAATAAAACTAGATTTAGCTGTCTATCTCTTTTTTGTACAAAGTTATTACAGAAAAACTGTAAAAAGTTCTATTATCAAGATTACAGTGGCGCCTTTTCGTATAAATATTGCTCGAAAACGAGACCGATGACCCCCCAATTTTTTTTCGTCAAATATATAAGAAAAGTTAAGGCTCTAACATATCTTAAATTCAGCTCTTGTGACGCATCCCTATACTCGGAGTGTGTAAGGTATTTCCGTACTTGTTTGATATATTGTGAAAAATATTTAATTCACCCTGTAAGTTTTTGATGCGAGCCAATCTGCATAAGTCGTCATAGCATATTTAGACGAACTAATAGTAAATATGTCTGAACTAATTTTGATACGGATTTTCAGTTTTCTGTAGAATAATCGCAACTTCTGAGACAACTTTTCTGTTTTTATGATATGTATTTTTGAGTCTACCCTGTAGGTAGGTAATGCAAAATATTTTTTTAAACTCTTACTACCTTCTTGAAATGTGTTCCTTATCTACAAAACAAAACTAGTTTTAGCTTTCTATCTCTCTTTTGTACGAAGTTATTATAGAAAAACTGTAAAAAGTTTTATTATCAAGATTGCAGTGGCGTCCTTTCGAATAAATATTCCTCGAAAACGAGACCGATGACCCCCCCAATTTTTATTGGAAAAAATATCAGGAAGGTTATGGCTCTAACATATCTCAAATTCAGCTCATCCGACGCATCCCGGTAAACAATGTATTTAGTGCCCCCTCCTTTACAAACCAATTATATGCAATGTTACCTTTTTTCAATAAAAACCCATACACATTGTTTATAAAAAAAATGGGAATAATGCAATGCAAAGCATAAAATTTTGGAGTTTATGTTCGTCTCTTTAAATTATTACATAACTGTCTGTTGTTGTACCGCTGTCTGTTTTTGCAATGCTGAGATAAGGTGGACAGAAGTTGAAGTTAAGCCCTAGAAATCTTTTTTTTTCAAGGGTATCAAGGGGAAATCTTGCATAAAGCGCCCGAACTACTTTCCTGCCAGAGTCATTTCTGCTCTACCAGGAGAGCCCGGGTAGTGTCGGATTCCTACCGACTAAAATCCCTCGATTGTGACTCCAACCTGCCAGGTGGCAAGCCACAGTTACTGCACTGCAGCCATTACTGGTTATTGTGCACCCTCTTAGTTCCTAAGCTAACCACTCTATTAATTTTATCCCCTGCGCAAGGTTGTACAGGTCCTTAATGGAGTAGTCCCCAGTCAATATTGGGTCTAGTTTAACTACCCCAAATATTAGATGCCTTTTGCGATCCAGTGCCTCGCATTGGCATATTACATGTTCTACTGTTTCTGGTTCCTGATTGCATAGTCTGCAGCTCAGGTCTC
The DNA here is from genome assembly GCA_963921995.1 of Oxystoma pomonae. Lineage (NCBI taxonomy): Eukaryota > Metazoa > Arthropoda > Insecta > Coleoptera > Brentidae > Oxystoma > Oxystoma pomonae. The sequence continues at coordinate 81,244,924 of OY998166.1, read as the reverse complement.
CATGATACAGGCCCATGTTGTTTAGGTGAACTTTAACCGCCATATGGCCGGTCATAATTCCTATTATAGTTCTCACTTGCAACCTACTATACTTTAGCAGGTCTTTGATGAGCTTGGTATTTAGGCCTTTGATAAAGGCTCTGCTGTATCTTAGCCCCTGTCTTCCTAGCCAGTGGCTTTCATGTTTTTCCCTTATCCAGAGTTTGACCTGGGACCTTATTGTACACTTTGGTACCCCCAGGGCTGGCTCTGGTCCGATGTATTTTTTTGACGATCCTTGTCTTGCAAGTTCGTCAGCTTTTTCATTGCCTTGGATACCTCTATGTCCCGGTACCCATACTAATTTTATTTTATTATGTTCTGCCAGTCTCAGTAGTTCATCAAGGCATTCCCACACTATCTTTGAGGTTACCTTCGGGCACATAAGCGCTCTAAGGGCTGCCTAGCTATCCGAGTATATAGATATGGTCTGACCGAAGTAACCCATTCTATTATTTTCTAGAATCTTTGGCTTAAGGTCCACTTTTATTATTATTTATTAAATTATGAATCTAATCAGTGTTTAGACTAGTTGATAAAACTTAAGCTTAAATCAAAACCATTGTTCATTTCTCTTGTTAACGAAAATCACGCAAAAAAGTTAGTTTAGAAATCATTGTGATTTGTATTTAGTAGCTTGTTATGCCTTCAGCTTAAGAGGGCAAAATTAATTAAAGAACTCTAGTTAGTTTTAGCAGCGCAACTTGCGATTTTTTTATTAGAACCTATAGGTATAACCGAGGGGGCGCCAACTATTGGCAATACGTGTACATTTTGGCCCGAAGTCGCGGAAATCGCTTGGCAATCCCGCAGTCCCTGTCGCAATCCGAGCAATCCTTGGAAATCCCTTACAAAATCCCGCAGTCCTTTTAGAAATCCCTTTTAGCGCAATCCCGCAGTCATACAATAATTAGGGCCATCTCACAGTGTTTTTTGTTGGGCATGAGTCGCAAAGTGTTGAAAAGGTTTTGTTTTGTCACTTGCCAACATTTTGCTTTACTGGAGGTGTTTATTTTCTTAAATTTATGTGATAGGAAACAGGCTGTTGGAGTAAAATATAAATATAAAACATATGTATCTTTATTCAATTCAGATGATTAGGATAAGATGGCAATATATACAAAGAGATTTCTTTATTTATATCTCCTTTGGCTAGAAAAGTACCTATAAAACTCCCGAGATCATAATTTTGCTTTATATACGGTCTATTTTTGCTTGCACCGTATGTGTTGCTATGCGCGCTTTTGCCGGTTTATTCGTTTGATTCGACCGGCTATATAGTTAGTTTAACACTCTTTCTCGTTTTCAGTGCAAATAAGAAAGACAGGCTGATAAAAACTGATATTTATTTCAAAATTGAGTTATTTAACCGTTTTTAAGTGTTAGGAGGGGAGTAAATAAAAATGTGCCTTTTTTCCCTTTAATTTTTCATCTTTTGTATACAACTACTTGTGTTGTGTTTTTGATAAATTAACTTTTGTGCCATTTTTACGTGTGAGCTATGGTGGTGGTACCAACCAAAAATTTTTAAAATACCTTTTGCATTTTAGACCTTTCTGAAGCTCTAGCTGCTCACATTTAAAGATGGTTAAAATCAACCCTAAAAGATAGTGGGGTAGAATAAGGAGGGGGCGATTGCTAAATTAAATTTTTGCTATAAATGGCTTGTGTGGTATTAAATAAATGGTAATTGAGTGTAGAGTTACAATAAATTAAAAAATGAATTGCCAGTGGGATGCAATGGGAGGAGGAATTTTAAAATTAAATGTTTCTATAAAATATGGCTTGTAGTATGACATTAAATGAATAGTAATTGAGTCTAGAATAGAATTTATTTTTTTTAGTTTTAGTGAGGTACAGTTAGCGGGAGGGGGCGATATCTGAATTAACTTTCTTATAAAATTTGGGTGGTATACAAATGAATTGTAATTGAGTCATCTGGAGTTTTTAAAAAACATAATCAGTGGGGTACAATAAGAGGGAGGGGGGGGGCGATCGTCAATAAACTTTTTATAAAATATAGCTTGTCTTTTATCAAACGAATGTTAATTGAGTGTATTAAAAAAAATAAAATTTGCCAGTAGAGTCTATTGAGGGGTTGGGGGGGGGGGCGATTGTCAATATAAACTTTTTTATAAAATATGGCTTGTATTAAATCAAACGAATGGTAATTAAGTTTTAGGTTAAAACAAAAATTAGCCAGTGTGGTACAATGAGGGGGGGGGGGCGACAAAATATGGCCTGTATACTATCAAAGCAACGGTAATTAAATCTAGAGTTAAAATAAATAAAAACATTTTTTTTAGTCGGTGGGGTACAAATTGGGGGGGGGGGAGGCGTAAAAATAATTAAACAGTGGGGGAGGGAATTGTCCAAATTAATTGTTCCATAAAAAGGGCTTGAATGGATTAGATAGATGATTGAGTCTAGAATAGAATTTATTTTTATATACAGCCAGTGGGTTACAGTGAAGGAAGGGAGGAATTATTAAAATAAATTTCCTACAAAATATGACTTATCGTATTTTTTTATGTAAATGCGTAAGTGTGAGATTAGGCGCCTATCAATTGGCAGAGTATTTTAAAGGATTTTAATAAAAATCTATAGTTTAGTAACGTGTAAAATTTGAGTAAAAACATTTTAATTTTTGACAGATATTTTGTCGTGTATTTTGTCAATTTTTTAAAATAATTTTTTCGTAAAATGGGTGAAATGTCTTAATTTTAAGGCAGAAGATCAATGTTACTACTTTCTGCTATTTCTCTTTAAATTTGAGTAAAAAACGGACAGGATTTTTTTTTTGCACCCCTTACTAAAATCATAAAAACATGATGACTCGGTTTTTGATGAAACTCAAAAAATATATTTTATTAACACATCCGCATTCCCGAGTAATCCCAGAAATCTTCTGCAGTCACCTCGCAGTCTCGGAAATCGCTCGCAGTCACTTGGCAGTCTCTAGAAATCCCGGGAATCTTTCCGCAGTCGCAAAAAATCCCGCAGTCATTGAGAAATCATAGAGACTGCGGCAATACGTGTACATTTTTTGGGTAGTTGACGCCCCCTCGGGTATAACTAATTAGAGCTAATTTAGTGCTAATTTTGTTCTGAAAAAAATTTAGAGCTTGCGTTTTTTAAAAGTTAGCGCATGCGCTGCTAGGTTCTGTGAGAAGCCAGAAGTGCATGCGATTGCAGCCTAATTAAGAGAATTCAGAAAACAAAAGATACCTACATAATTAGAGCTAATTTAGTGCTCCATGGTTTCATATATTTTTTTAATACATAATACCAAAATTATACTATACAAATATTATATTCTGATATGGGGAAATTTTCTCTAGGAGTAGTTTTTTTTTTGGTAAAAGTGATGTAACTCTGCAGTACTAAATGAGTTCTAGTGATTCATGTGACTTTTGTTATTAAACATCTTTTGGTTATTAGTGCGGGCTCTATATTTTTAAAAAACCGAGCTCTAAATTTTTTAAGGCGTTAGGAAATTAGTTTCTTTAACATATTTAAATAGTTCTTATAGTTTTAATTTAATAAATTGTATATCATGAATTTTGGTATAACTAAATAAGATAGACTTAAAATCTAATGCCTATAGGAGAATTTTCGCGAGGAGTAGTTTTTTTTAATAAAAATGATATAACTATTACGTTTTGTTTCCTTTCGCAGAAGCTAGCAGCGCACGCGCTGTTTGTTTTAAAAAAATGAGCTCTAAATTTTTTTATGGTATATAAATTTAGTACTTTGCCCGGTTTTAATAGTTATGTTAGTTTTAAGTAATGTCATTGATTCAATGTAAAATAAAAACGATTTATTCTTTTCTATAAGAAAGACATCAGAATATAATATTTGTAGTATAATTTTCGTATTATATATTTTAAAAAAATATGTATGACACTATGGAGCACTAAATTCGCTCTAGTTATGTAGGTTATCTTTTTTCTCTGAATTCTCTTAATTAGTCTGTACTCACATGCACTGATGGTTTCTCATGGAACCTAGCAGCGCATGCGCTAACTTTTAAAAAACGCGAAAGAACGCAAGCTCTAATTTTTTTTTGCGGAACAAAATTAGCACTAAATTAGCTCTAATTAGTTATATAGGTTCTAATAAAAAAAATCGCAAGTTGCGATGCTAGCTTTTTGTACACAAAAAATGCAAGAAGATGTAGCACACTGCAAGCCTATGCAAAAGAATGAAAGATAATGCAGAACAATGCACAAAGTAATACAAGGCAATGCAAAGCAATGTATATTGCAAAAAAAAACTGTACCCATATTGCAGGAAGTGGACGACCCCTCGACCCCATGTCATAAGGTTCACATATTTACTTTTCAAGATATCTGCAAATCAAAGTCTTCAAATTTTAATTTTTGAAAGTTATTATCTCACAACATAAATAAGATGCTTTATGATGTTGGGTGTCATTTTAAAGGATTTTTTAAAGAGAATCTAAAAATAGTAACATTTTTGAAATACCTACATGGTTTGTATCATCGCTTTTTATTATTATTAATATATGATGTCAAAATGACCATAAATGAATAAATAATATATGACCAACATCATAGGAGTATCTTATTTCTTTGTGAGAAAATCGCTTCCAAAAACTGAAATTTTAAGACTTGCAGATATCTTTTTAGGGCGTAAGCAGAGGTGCTTTCGAACTGGTGCACTTTTCGGGCCACAGCACTAGGTACCTACAACCAAGTTGTATTTACATTACACAACATATTTTAGTTTTCAATATTACGTCATATTGACGAGAGTTATGTTTTAAGTCAATTTGGTGCCCAAAATTTCACGCTACGCGTCAAATCGTGGTATCAAATTAGATGTCAAATACATGTGTGGTGACAGATCTGGTTGCCTGGGGAGTGTTATTTTTTTTTTGTATTTATGTTTCTCACATTATACAATTTAAGTCACATTTTATACTTAGTATAAGAAGAAGAAGCGATCCAGATATGTTTGTTTTAATTATCAATCAAATATTTCTTTGACATTCGTGATTTAAGCATTTATTCTCTAATTCATAAATTAGTTTCTTCTGATTCTCATTGGCAAAAGAAAATCAAAACTGACCAAAAGTGGGTAAAGTAACTTTAGAATTATCTGCTGGATGTGTAAAATCATTGGTAAAATCTAGTAGGTATCTTTAAATCAGTTTACAACAGTATTCTGTCCTATTTATGCTTAATAAAGAGGACGTTTGCAACTTCATAGCAGGGCCTGGCTATCCGGGTGTAGAGCTGGAGCAAGAAAAGCTTAAGGCAATTCAAAGCTCCATAATGAAAGCCTATATGAGCACTACAGAGAAAGGACCGCAGGTCCGCTTCGTCAAGTGCACTCAGAGGTCAGGACACTGGCTGATCCAATGCGCAGACATGGAATCAGCCAGGTGGCTAAGGGAAACAGTCCCAAGCTTGAAGCCTTGGGAGCAAGCCTCCCTGTTGGCACTTGAGGGGGACAATTTGCCGAAGCTTTGGGTAGCAACGGCATACATCCCTAATGAGGATGGCGAAAGGATCATAGTATCCAGAATACTGGCCAGACTCAAAGCAAGCAACAGAGGCTTGAAAACACACTTCTGGACAATTTTGGGTTCGGACCAATCAGACAAGGGAACGGTGTGGACAGGAAAAGGGAACTGAGTCGAAAGGCGCCGATGCCAAATACCCAGAAAAAACCTCCTCCAACGAAGAGCAGTCCTGTCACAGTGGAATCAGTCCTCTCAAAAGATTTCTAGTCAACGAGAGCCCTGTGCCCATGGAACAGGACAAGCCAAAGGAGAAGGAGAAAACTCCCGACACAACTTCCAGCTGAGAAGGGAAATAAAGTTCTTGCAGGTGAATCTACAACATGCAAAAGCCGCATTGGCAACGCTGACTAGAAGATTCGATAATGACGGCCTAGATATCGTCCCCCTGCACCAACCATCTCCATGCCACGAAATGGCACATTGTTATACTGCACAAAAGCTGAAAGCCCAAGGGCATGTATAATTCATAGTAATAGGATAAGGTGCTCCTTAATCCCGACACTATGTTCCGGAGATTTTGGCAAAAAATAAGATTGCTAAGCGCTACCGCGGAAGATGGCAACAAGAGCTGGCTAATTTGCTCTGCCTATTTCCCTTGGGACATGACATGCCCGCCACAAATGTTAAGCGATATAGCAACATATGGTTTGAATAAGGGCCATCAACTCATCTTAGGCTGTGACGCTAATGCACACCACATAGTGCGGAGAAGCACGAATATTAACCGCCGAGGAGAATCACTTCTGAAATTTGTGATCTCATAGGGCTTATTTATCTCCAACATCGGTAATAAACCTACATTTGTCACAAAAAACCGAAAAGAGGTACTGGACTTAACCCTATGCACCAGTAGGGTCAGTGACATAGTACAAAACTAGCATCTGTCAGAAGAACCTTCATGTTCAGACCATCGCCAAATTCCATTTGATCTCGACGTATCCCTCACAGAGGTGACATATAGAAATCGAAGAAAGACAAACTGGCAGGGATATAGGAAATCCCTTGAAGAGTCCCTCAAAGAAGGAACAGCGCCGAAAACGACATTGAAAGCCTGGAACTGCCAGTCGAACAGATATCCATTACGACAGCCTATCATGACAACTGTGTAGTTAAAACTACTCGAAATAGAGGATGTAAAACAATTTGGTGAAACAAAAACCTGGAATCTCTCAGGGCAGAGGTACGAAGGTTGTCCAACAAAGCGAAAAGCAATCAAGGTTGGGAAGAGTACAAAAGTAAGTCAACGCAATACAACAAAGAAATCCGTAAAGCTAATACAACAAAGAAATCCGTAAAGCTAAAAGGGACCCGTGGAGGAAGTGCTGCCGAGAGATAGATGATATTCCGGCATGATCGAGAATCCACAAAGTTCTGGCAAAGGATAATTGTGCGGCGAAAAAAGTACCGAAACTAAGGAAGACAGTCTTAAGGAACTTATAAAGACACACTTCCCGGCGTCATCTTTGACAAACCCAGTAATGCTAGGTCTCTCCGATAAAAGCTACCAAAGGCCAAATCGAGAAGACTAGAAACTAGCCACGGAGATCGTTAGAGCCAAAAAAATAAGATGGGCTATTAATAAATTCCAACCATTTAAGTCCCCTGGAGTAGACGGAATCTATCCTATTATGCTACAAATAAGGATGGATGAGCTACTACCACATCTGTGCAAGATCGTAAAAGCCAGCTTGGCATGGGGGTACATCCCAGAAGCATGGAGAAAGATAAAATTCACGTACCTTCCCAAAGTAGGAAGAGTAACAGACCTAACACCAAAGTCATAAAGACCAATCAGTCTGGAAAGACTTAGACAGGTACATTAGGGACGAAGTACTTCTGCGCTCACCGCTGAAAATAGGTAGTAGGCCTATCAACCAGGTAAATCAACAGCCCTGGACGATTTAAACAGGCTAATCTCAAAGTCAATAAGGGATAAAGAAATAACGGTAACAGTGTTTCTAGATATTGAAGTCGCCTTTAACAACGCGACAACAGCGTCACTGGTAGAAGCACAACGACGGTGAGGAGTAGCTCCCTGCATCTGTCGTTGGATAAAAGCAAGCCTAGAAGAAACGATAATAATGTCCACTTTAGGCAGCAAGACTATAGAGTTCAAAACAGGAGGAGGATGCTCTGGGCGAACCTAGTGGATGACATCCTGAACAAACTCACCAACGAAGGTTTTATATGTCTTGGTTACTCAGATGACTTAGTAGTGGTCATCAAAGGGAAGTTGGGTGAGGTAATATCTGAACGAACTCAGAGAACGCTAAATTTAGTGAATAACTGGTGCAAAAAGGAACATCTGTCCATAAATGCACAAAAGACGCAAATAACCACCAGTTCTAAATGGGACGGAAATTCCATACACCAAGGAGGTGAAATATCTAGGGGTCATCTTTGACCAAAAGCTAACATGGAAACCTCACATAGTCAAGGCAGCCCAAAAAGCATCGATTACATTGGGCAGATGTAAGAAATTGTGTGGGGAAAACTGGGGGCTAAATCCCAAGATGACTATGGTTATATACAAAGGTGGTAAGGCTCATAATAACCTATGGTTCGGTGGCTTGGTGGACGAAACCACACAGGCCGGGGCCATAGCACTCCTGAATAGCATCAAAGACAAGCCTGCCTAAGCATCACGGGTGCTATGAGGACCACCCCAACGGCAGCTTTGGAAGTTCTACTGAATTTTCCACCTCGGCATGTCTTCACTCAGGCAGAAGCACGAGAGGTGGCCTACAGGCTAACGCGGGGTCAAGCACCCATTATCAGTTCACATGGAACTGAGCATGAAATACTTGAAACGACCTCAAAAAAAGATCCTATACACGGATTGCCGAGCGGCGTAATGGTCTGCAAGTACAATTTCGAAAAGAAATACATAGTCAAAATTTCAGATAGAGCCGACTGATTGACGAATTGAACAGTGTTCCAAGCTAAAGTAGCGGCAATACACACGCTGTGCCGAAGAAATACAAAGGGTAGAGGAAAACTCTAATTCGGTAGTTATATATTCAGATAGTCAAACTGCATTTAAAGGTCTAGAAGCAGTGCAAGTGACGTCCAAACTAGTTTGGGACTTCAGAACAGCTCTAAATAGGCTGGCAAGCACCAAAAGAGTGACACTAGCCTGGGTCCTAGGACATCGGGGACACTCTGGAAACAAAAAAGTCGATGAATTGGCCAGACAAGGCTCGGCAATAAAGTTCACAGGGCCTGAACCATTTTGTGGGATCGCTAAGGCCAGAGTCAAGCAATCTATTAAAGAGCGGCCCACCAAAGAGACGAACGGTCTGTGGGAGTAAACGCCTGGACAAAGACAGGCCAAACAGTTCAATAGTGCGGCTCCTAACAGGTCACTGCATACTCAATAAGCACTTGCATCCAATGGGATTGGTAGAAGATGCAACCCGTTTATACCCATATTTTCTACATGTTTTTTAAAATGAATTCCATTGTTTTATTTAAAAAAGAATGTTTTAGCCAATAGCAAAGAGAGCAGCCTTAAAAATATGCTAAAATTCAGTCAGGTACTCTTAGATTTAAATAGTGATTTGGTGTGGACGGGACACAAAAATTGGGGCAAAATCTCATTTTTTTAAAAACTTATTTTGCTCAATAACTTTAAAACAATAATTATGAAGTGCGAAAAACAGGTGTAAAGCCATGTTGTAAATGAATAGTCAGGGGTACAATTGTTTTTTTTTTACAGAAAGTCAATCCTAATTTTTAGTTATAAGCAAAAACATGTCAATTTTTGGGGGAAAAATTGCCGTGAAATGGTCCTTTTGCACCCAATTACATTAATCTGATTGACTGAGCCTTGATTTCTTCTGTTTTATTTACAAAGCATATTCCAATTTTTGAATTTTGACAATTTTATTTATCTGATACTGAGCGTATATTTTTTTCTACAAAACATCCTCTAATATTACATTTTTCACAAATAACATTTTTAGCTGTACATTCCCTTGCGCTTTCACAAATAGTTGTTTCATTGCTTTGGAGACAAACTAATTTCATTTGGATTTAATTATAACTTTTGTATTTATCAATCAATCAATCAAAAATTCTTTTATTTCAGATAAGAAAAGTTTTCAAAAAAAAAACTACTAGAAGCATGCTTTAAACGTATACCTACTGTGTTTAATTTTATTTTCTGATAAGGTGCCAAGTGCGAAAATTATCATGGTGCTGGAGCCCTATCTTATTTTGTGTATAATGGTGGTAATGCGATTTTGAGCTTTCAAGCAAAAAAAAATAGCTTTTAAAAGTTTGAACAGTTAGGATGACAATATTACCTTTATTTATTCTTTTTTATTTTTGTGATTTTTTAGAAGGATACAACTCCACATTAAAGAAGGGCCCTGGCCTCTATGAGTTCCTTGTTGAAGCCGAATTGCAGCATTATTTTAGTAGCTTTAAGTGAGTATCATAGAATAGAACAGAATGGTGAATTTGGGCTGGACTTACCAGTGCCAGTAGGATACCTGGCTGGGCCCGTTCTGGGCCCCTTTTCATTAACGCAGCCATAGGAAAACCACCTTTATAAATTTGCAGATTTTTCTTGAATAAAGAGTTTTTCAGGGTTCAAAGTGGTCGGGGAAAACCTGGAAAAGTCAGGGAATTTTTAAGGGAAAAATCAGTAAAAACCCAAAAATGACCTAAGAATCAGGGAATAAGATACCAATAGTGTGCAAATGTTTATGATTATTTTAGAAATAAACCTGGTACAACCAAAATATTTAGTATGTTGAATTCTCCCTGGTATGTCAACACCTCGTGACGAATCGGGCGTGCGCAGATATTCTTACCGAAATTCTTTCGCAACCATGCGGCTTAGTGCAAAAAAAATTCATATTCGTATTCCGCCCTTATTGCACCGGCTCTTACTCCCATTTTCCCTGATTTACCCTGCCAAAAAAACTGCATAAAACCTCATAAAAAACACCTGAATTTTATCAGTTTTTATAAGGTCTATTGTGAAGAAAAATTTTAGGATTATAAAAATTTATGAGGTATGTCTTTGATTTTGGTAAGAATTATCTGAGTTAGGCTTATAGATGTTTATAAAATTTGATAAGTGCAGACATTTTTTTTTAACATATTTTATGGTTTTATAAAAGCACGATTTTCTAAGAGATTTTATAATTAAACCGACACATCAACTTTTATGGGTTTCTATAATTACATTCTTTTTCTTTTATGATGTATAGTCAAAACAATTCATAACATTTTATGGGTTTCTATGATTACACCCTTGTTTTTTTATAATGTTTTAAGAGTTTGTAAAAAACGTTGTTTTATGAGATTTTGGGATATATTATATTACTCATAGAATTTGACAGATTTCTATGTACAATTTATAATTTTCTAGGAGTGGGTAAAAACAATATTTTTATTTTTTTTTAGTCTTTAAATAGATTTTATAGTCAGACAAACTTTCACCTGATTTTTATCAGTTTTGTCGACCACGTGAAAACTAATTAAAAAAAGCTATACTTAGTATACTTACGTACTTCTACAAAAAAATATTTTTTGACTCACGATCCCATCTCACCAAAAATTCATAATCCCCCTCCTTAAAAACCCCTGGACATTTTGGATCTGGAAACGTCGGTTTCCCGTTATGGCTTATGGGCTTTGCCTTATACTGGACACAGTTCTGACAATAATAGTAGCTGCTTCTGTGCTTCATAATATTGCCAAAGAAATGAACGAGCCAGAGCCCCCAATACCAGAAGATATAAACAAGAAAGAATATTAAATTATCTTATGCAAACTCAACAAATTGAAATGTATGGTCAAGACCACCAATGTCATAATGTTGTGCAGAATGGAAATTATTATATACTAAAGAAAATTAAAAAATAAATTTCATTTCTTAGGCAAAATTATGACGTATAAAAAAGCAGCTGTGCATTTTAGGGTTGGGTTAGGTTGGGTTGCTGTTTTTTTGTTAAATTGTTGATTATGATTATTTATTATATAAAGGCGATTTTTTTTTAACCTGTACCTGTAACTAAAAAACGACAAAAAAATAAGTGCCAGCCCACGCACTTCCTACTCAAAATAAACAAATTATAATACCGCTCGATTGCAAAAGGCCAAAGAGGCTCAAGACAAAATAAATTGTAACAAAATGTACATAAGTACAACTCTTAAATACTACTACTAATAGTAAAACCCTGTGAAAAACCGTCAAATTTTTCTTATCTAGCAAAATAACCACTTTCAGTAACAACAAATCTCCTTTAAGGCACAAAAAAAAAACAATAAGTTATCTATTTTAAAAAAACTAATAAAATGCATAATGTAATATGTAACACATTCAAGATAGATTGGTTTCTCCTAGAGCTTCATATAGATGAATTTATTTAATTGAATTGTCTGTGACCAAATCCACTCTCGCAGTCAATTGAATGTATTGCATAGTGTTAAAAAAGATCAGCGAGAACTTCTATTTTTATCTCCACGTTTTTCTTCTGGATTTGATGCTCTTGTCAGTATGTAATGCTTCTCTTTCCAACTTTTTTAGGGTGATGACAGCAATCATATATTCTTTTTGTCCGCTAGGAAGTCATATTTCTCTGCTAAGGTACTTGATGCCATGATTCTAACTACGGTGGCAGATGGCCTCCTTTGATCGGTACTCTACAATAAATTAAAAACCAAACTAGGTATTTGCCAAATAAAGGATTTAATAATAATAATAATAATAAAAGATTCTCAAATATTTTTATTGGAATGGCAAGGATTGAAGCGATTAATTAAGTGTATCAAAAATTTGTCATAGATGAATCTTTCAATATATATATATCTTCTGTTAAACTGGAGAGTCTATAATTAAGTCGGGCGAGATACTTTTAAAGAAAATGTTGTTTAGCATTATACTGTAAAGAATACGCGTTTTCCATTAAAAATTAAAAGATATGTACCATTTTATTTTCATAAAATAATTCCAGTTCATTGCAAATTGTGAAAAATCGCGAAAGTCTCCAATAAAAAAAAATCACGATAAAATTTAAACCTATACTTTATTACGAAAAATAGTTCATGGGCTAAAGTTATTTAAATAAATTTTAAAAAGCAAAAACAGAGCGCCAGATTTTAAAACTACAATAAAATAAAATGATAAAAGTAACTAAGTACTTACAACCCTGGGTACTAAACTTCACTTAATAACCAGCACTAATAAATCAAGATAAGTATAATCACGGGCATACTTTAAGCCACCACTATTGATGCACCGAACTGACGACCTGTTCATCTCGCGATTCGGAACTAAATAAACGCTCACAAAAATTATTCTGTACAAATGAGTCCCCACGTTAGGAACAATCTGCGTCATCTCGCATTCCAATATCTTCAAATTAGGGCAAAAATTATATTTCGCTGAATTAAAACCAAAGCAGGTCACCAGCTCAAAGTAGATCACGAGATTCTTGCTTTTTCTTATTAAAACGTCTGATACACCAACATTCCTTCTATAGAAAGGGGCCCGTATCCCAAATTGGGGACCGTTTGACCCAGAAAAACAAAACCCCGTGATTTTAAAGAAATTCCAAAATGCTTACGAAAATCAAGCCTGACATCAGTAAAAATTTGATATAAAACAGCAAATTGGAACCAGAGAGGAGCAGTCTAAAAACAACCAGCAAATTAGTTAAAAAGTTCAGCCTAGTGTTTCAAAAGTAATTGTTACAAGAACTGAGTCGTGTTAATAGTGCCAAAATGACTCAAAATTAAGTGTCTCCTTTTAAGGATAAAAATTGTACTTTTATTGAATAAGTTAGTTAGTAGCGAAAAATGTTGGTGGCTCTCGAACTAGTGAAATCCCAAACTGTCTAGCATGTAAGTGTTTAAAAAACTGAAACTCTTAGGAACTTTGATATACAGTTGAACAATGACAAGGTATTTTGTTTTTAAACGTATTATCCTAGAGAGATACTGAAAAATAGTTTCAAAGATCAGTTCGAAAGATCAGTCTTTAATGAATTTCTAAGCATCAGTTTTAATTATAAATCAGTTCTAAAAAGCAGTGACTTACACAGTGAAAAATGCAGCAGCAGTAAAAGTGTCCAGTTTAATTTAAAAAGTTCTCAAAATGACTTTGCCACGGAAATATTTTGAGCCAGATAAAAGACGACAGACCCAGAACGTAAGAATTAAATATTAATAATGTTAGAAAAATGCATGTAGTTTATTGATAAGAAGCTAAAATATCGGCTTATTTCTGGAGATGAATGTAGACGTTTGTATTATGGCTATTTTTTAACCGATACAGACACATGTATGAGTGAAGGAATTAAAATTAACGGAAGATTTTGTAGAATTATGTATGGATGGAACTTATATTTTAAATAAAATATTTATTATGTTTTTATCAAAAAATAAATCGAGTTGTCTATTTATAAATCCCAAAATTCAAGATTACTATGCACAATAAAACGCTCATGCCCAACATTGTAAAAAAAATTGATATATTTGATTGATTGATATATTTCGTTATCAAAATACTTACCCTTTTGACTTGCCTCTTTGTCCTGTCCCTTGACCTCTAGCTAGCTGTTTCACTGCTAGCATGTGCAGCATAAATGGATGTTTTGGAGTAATATTGAATAGATGGGCAACAGCTCTCCCTGGGACTAAGATTTAGCCCCCTTTTTCTCTTTTTAGCCTCCATTGAAATTGAAGCACTGCACAATAGCCTACATTATGTTCATAGTCCATGTAACAACTAGCTACCTCAACTAGATGAACAATTTATCATCAAAAAATATCAAATGAAAACAACAGAACCATAAAAAATAAAATAAAAAAAATATTTGAAAGTTTTAGGTTATTGAAGACAGGGATGCTAACAAAAAAACCCCAGAAATCCCCAAATTCGTGCGACGTTGTCGTACTGTGAAGAAAATAAAGAGCCTTTAGTAAAAGTTCAAAAAACGTCGGTGCAAGTGGCTGTAAGATCGGCACTTATAGTGACAGTATTTCAATAATTCCCTAGTATTTTTAATTATTAACCACTGTCATTTGTTATTTAATTCTGTGTGCTTGTAATTATTTTTTATATCATCTTGTATATGCAGGGTGGTCATGTGATCCTTTTTTTTTTAAACGGAACACTGTAAGATTTTTAAAATTTAGATCTACCTTTATATCTATCTACCAAAAATACTTTGCCATAATGCAATGTGCTGAACAAGTAAAATAGTTTGAGGGATTCTTTGCTCAACATATTACTCTTATGGTAACGTTATTGTCAATTTATCAATCAGGAAGAAAAGATGTATAGAAATTGAAAAAAATGTACGCGGTTTTCTATTTATAAAAAGTCCTTATAGTAGTAGCGTGACAATAATCTGCAATAGTTTGCAATAGCCTCCTTGAAAAAATGTAATGCAACAAGTAACATATATAGGATAGCTTTTGAGATTATCACTGACTTTAATTACAATTGTAAAGTTAGCTTTAGGAAAGTTATGTTCACTAACACTGACTGTCTCCATAAGAATTTTTTTCCGACCTCAGAAGCCCAAGTGGTTTTTTAATTGGTTAATTTTGCTTAGTAAATATTTTTTGCTTGTCATATTAGACATTTTTTACTAAGGCAAATAATAATTATTGAACCTTTAGTCAGACCAGGCATGTCACGCTCAAAAATTGCAGTCATTTATATTGCACAGTGAAAATATGGAAATTTATGTTGTATGTAGGTACCCGGTATGATTGACATTTATTTTGTTTATACGGGACTCTTAAAGCTCTTTTATATAAGGACGGTTTGAAAACGTTGTCGGATAAACACCACTAAAAGAGTTTTAAGCACTAAATCGATTTTATTTTAGAGCGATTTAAGAGAGCGGTTTATCGCTTAAAACCCCATTTTAGGGTCGTTATAAACACTTTAAAAAAGATTTAGCGCATTTCTTACAACCTAAAGAAATACTCAACCTTGGTTTTCTGAAAAATCTGTTGTTATTTAAGTTGTTTTATTTGTTTTTTCTTTAAACTGGCATATTTAATGACATTTAATGAAGAACGTATAAACACTCGGAGAAGGCGATTTTATTTAAAATCGTCCTCAGATAAAAGCGCTTTTAGGTGCGTATATAAACGTATTAACAAGGTTCCTTATCCTGATTAAAAGAACCAAAGTCATATTCCCCTTACTAAATTAATAATCAACGAATTTATATTAATCTCAAGATTAATTTAGTTTCCACATTTTCCTAAATTGGCTTGACCGAAGGTTTTGAATGTGAATCAGTAGATATTTTTTTTTAAGACTAATAATATTACGAATTTGATCAAATAAGCCTAAAAAATTATCCTATTCTCAAGGATGAAACAATTTGTGCCTTTCGGGGAAATGGTTGCAAAAAGGTTGCCTATTAACTATAGGGATATGGGTTGGGATTAGTCTTTGATTGAATTGAGTAGAATCATGACAAAATTGTATGTAAAAGCATTTGAAATGTTTTTTTTTCTTGTGTCAGAGTTAATAAAGAATCTAAAAATTATCAACTTGGGAAAACTCTGTAACATGTCAAAAAGTTTGAAAATTTCCATATTTTTTTAAAATTAAACTAAACAGTATGTACAATAAAGGTTAATGGAAACTTGAAAGCTATGGATCCGTGGTTCATAGTCAAATCATCCCCCCCCCCAAAAAAAATTATATTTTATACTTTCAGCAAGTTTGTGATTCTTGTAAAAAAGTTTTTATTGTTCGTCAGGAATACTCTAAAAATCAACCACCCTTCCCAACTAAAATTCACAACCGAAGGCGATCTAATGGACATTGGTATGTCCAAGCCAGAAATGCGCCGTCTTAGAAAATACTACGAGAAGCACTTCCCTCACAACTATCTGTCCAAGTTCAAAAAGTTGCTCAGTCACCGAAAACAAGAGAACACCACCAGCGAAGCATGCCTACTCATGAACACGGACACTGTGAGGATGTCGAAAAGTCCAAAAATGTCTAGCAAACATATCATACCGGCAGCTAGTATTACTATCAATAAGGAACTCGGGATGGGAGAGTTCGGGGTGGTGCAGCAAGGTGTTTGGTGTAACGAAGGTAAAATGCTGTATTAGATAAAGAGTTTATCTGCTACTCTTAATTAACCGTCGAAAGTGGCAAATAAAGTGCAGCTTAAAAATAATCTAGAAACATGTATTGCTGTATTGCTTTTGTATTACTTTTCTGTTTTAACCGAGTTTAACCCGAGTATAACAAACCATGAATCTTATTTAGGCACCTACGCATCAGTGAGAGGCTTTAACTATGGATTTTTTGAAAAAAAAAAATAGTATCATTTTAGGTCAAAAAAAACGGTTTCAAAAAATGTATACCCTTATTATTAATTAGTGTGGAAAAGAACTGAGATTTTCTTTTTTTTATTTAACCCATAGTTCTTCTAGAAACACTATGCTTGTTTCATAGATTATAAGAGAGCTTTTGAATGGCTAAAAGAAGTTGGGACACAACTAACATTTGAGGTCAAACTTTACTTAAAATACCCACTGTGCACTTCAGTAGGTATATTTTAAGTAAAGTTTGACCTTAATTGCTAGTTGGATCTAGATAACCTACCCAGCATATTGGATTGAAAATATTTTTTTAAAAGGTCATTGAAATTGAATCGGAGTAGGGTTTATACAATTCCCGCTTTGTTGACAAACTCTACCAAAATATTTTCCAATTAATCATATTTATATATTATTTAATCTTCTTGTTTAGGTATTTGTAGCCAACTTTGGATAGTTTATCCCATAATTTAATTAGACTCGTTATGGTTACTTGCCAACATTTAATAAATTTCAGTCTTTTACACCTATCTTTGTTGTTTTACTCATGAACCTTTTAAGTTACTTACAAATGCAGGGAGTCATTTTGAAATTTCACTTGGTAATCACTTCCGTCAAAGACAATTTTTCTTGATTTTTATTTTTTTATTATGGAATTTGCTCGATATACATACCCAACAAAAACTCCTTGGCAAAGAATAACCACTATTTATTTACAAAATTTGCCAACACCCGACAAAACCAAAACAAACTTACGCCAACTGTCCAAATTCAACTTAGTCATTTCACGTTCATATCTGAACCTCCTCTATCCCGCTCACCAGATCGGTCTAGTAAACCACCCTCCTAGGAAGGCAGTTTTACTTTTTTAGAGGGATTTATACGGTTTAGACGTAAACCCTTTTGCCAGGGATATTGATCTTTATCGTGTCCCACTATCAATATGTGGATCACATGGGACCGTCCCCTTATCGTCCTCTTCGAGAGACAAAATTATGTAATTCTGCAAGAAAAAGTCCGAGTAGACTACCGTCGGCTCCGGGAACTATACCAACCAGGTCGGCTGGTTACATTACATTGTTTTTTGAAGCGATTCCTGCTAACGAGTTTCATCCCAAATAGAAGTGTGTTTTTATCTATACATATAATAAATCTCCACAAAAATCATTTCTGTACATCGAATATTTTTAAAAAATTCTGAATAGGGGCTTGTAACCAAACGAAACAGATTACAAAAATCCAGTGTTTAAAATTTTGATCAGGTTGTCTGTCTGTATGTTTGTTTTTGCTTCGCGCAAAAACTACTGGACCGATTTTGATGCATCAAAATCGGCTCACGGGAACAAAAGCTATGACGATTTAAAGCAAGAAACACGGGTAAAAACGCAGGCGAAGCTAGTCATATGAATATATTAAATAAAAATCAATTTAAAGATGTTTTTTTTAAGGACCTGTGACCAAGGTATGTTAGCTTAATGATTATTTACAACTTCGGAGAATGAATAGCGAGCTTTCCCTCAAAAAAGGTAATGATAACCGTAGATCCGGATTTCGCACTTGTGGTGCTCATCAGTACGGTGCTAGGAATTAGAAGATGAAATGATGATGAAAAAATCTGACACAGGATTCATGTAAAAGACAACCATCTGTCAAATTGACGAATCGGCAGATGTAACTTCAATTTAAAGGAAAATTTTGCGTCTCTACGGAGACAGATATAATTATCTTTACAGATATCCTAAGCTCTGGAGCTCATAAATTTAAAAAGGGATTTAGTCAGAGTGAATAAATAACAATATCAATGAATAGCGACAACTCCAGAGCTTAGGATATCTGTAAAGATAATTATATCTGTCTCCGTAGAGACGCTTAATTTTCCTTCAAATTGAAGGTACATCTGCCGATTCTGCAATTTGACAGACGGTTTCCTTTTACATGAATCCTGTGTCAGATTTTTTCATCATCATTTCATCTTCTAATTCCTAGCACCGTACTGATGAGCACCACAAGTGCGAAATCCGGATCTACGGTTACCATTACCTTTTTTGAGCGAAAGCTTTTATTGTTATTGAATCACCCTCACCAAATCCCTTTTGGAAAAATTGAACATTTTTTGTGGTTAAATCAATATATTTGATGCACCGCTTATGCTGACTAATGTATACAAAGCTTGGAATAATATTTCTCCTTTAAATCCTAACGTGGCCTTAATTGGTTCAAGTACCTTATTTGGCTTTGAAAATTTCATGTAACAGATAATTTCTTATCCTGTCTATTTCAATATTCGCCATTTTGTAGGTGAGAGAATTCAAGTGGCCATTAAGTGTTTGTCCAGGGACAGGATGCAAAGCAATATGGTGGAGTTTCTAAAAGAAGCCTCTATCATGCACAATATTGACCATCCAAATATTGTTAGATTTTTCGGGGTAAGTAAGTGAAAATGTCCTTAATATTCTTGAATATACCAGGTTATGCGTTTACGTAGAGATGTTACTGTATTTTCTTTCCTGTTCTTTGTAAAACGTTTCTTTCTACATACCGTGTGATTTTCTGGTAATTTTTTAAATCATTTGAAGCTTGTAAGACGGGGCCGTCGGGTAACGCAGCAGCAAAATGCTCTAATACATTATTTTTTCTTGAGTGGTGTAGTGGTTGATTTTTATTTGAAATTTTCCTGACATTTTCTTGACAGTAAAAAAGTTGACAAAATGGTCGCGATTCTTCAAAAACCGTTGGAAAATCTCGCCTTTACAAAAAAATCTGTCGATTTTTAAACACAAATTTACACAACTTCAGGAGTAATTTGCTAATAATTCCTAAAATTTAGTTTCTTAATGCTATTTCAGTAAATAAAAAATATTAAAGTAACACTCGTGGCATATCGGACAAAGCGTTTTTGTTTCTCACTTCATTACGACCAGGCCTCCAATGTCTAATGGAGAAGTAGTACCTGTGTGCCTATCTACGTCTTCGCGGATTACAAAATTTTTGTTTTAAATTCGAGAGGTGTGCATGGTGCCTGTGTAGCTTCAACTGCCAGGTACAATCCTATGACTCCCTGATGATTTCTAATAAGGATGAAACAGATCTGTAGGTGTCTGGATTCTCCATTAGACATTGGAGGCCTGGTTGTTGTTTTTTAATAAAAAATATGTCAGTTTTATTTTTATTAGGCTTATTTTAATGTCTAAACAAACCTTAAAACTTCAAACATACAAAACCATAGACAGCCATGGAATATGTATCTGTCACTGTTCAGAAAAGCCACACAAATTTTTTCATTCCTTTTACATGGTGAGAATTTTCGACACTTATTGACGTTTATTGGTATGGGTAGTAGTAGCAATTTAGCTCCGCCGTAAAACTAGTAATGCAGAATTTCTTAAAAATATTAAATGTACAAAATGTTATTAAAAAAATGACGCAGTTTTTCTTACAACGTTAGGATGAATATTAAGGACGCTGTGTTTTCATTTTAGATGAGATAATAAGTCAAAATCGTCACTTTCTGGAATCGAGACCAATCTGACAATATCAGTGGTTTCGTGGTTTCCATTCTAAATGGTTTTGATTGTTTATTAATGTAAAGTACGAATATTTTTTCAATGCATAAAATAACTATGTGGCGGATATAAATTTTTCTACGTTTTTGGCAATGGGCTAAACCGTTTTTAAAGTGTTTATACCGACCCGAAAATTAAGTTTTAAAGCGATTTCCCGCTTTCTTAAACTACTTTAAAATAAAATCGATTTAGTGCCTAAAACGGTTTTAATGGTGTTTAAACGACAAAATTTTCAAACCGCCCTTATATAAAAGCTCTTTAAGGGACCGATATAAATGAAGTAATTGTCAGGTCATTAATTAATATTCAGGTTCGTAATTGATGAGATTAAGAGATGAGAATTTCTATTGTTTTACTTTAAAATAGAAATTCTTACGTCCATTCCTTTACAAATATTGATGACTAATTTTCCCGTAACTAAGATTAGATCAATGCCTCAGGCTACTGCGAACTAGTCCAATTTACCAGTGTCCACGCAGGGACATCGCACACCTATCAGTGGAGCAACCAATATTGCGTTCGCAGGTTGCGTTTAGTACGCCTCTAACCACGGTTCGATGTGGAGCGTAGTCGATGAAACCGGAATTTGATCAATAAATACGCAAATTTTGATAACGTAATTTTCTTGTTTTTTGTCACTGATGAATTAGAGCGTTTTATTTTCAACTGCGCAGATTTATCACACACAACAAAGTGTTACAATGAAAATAATAATGAGAAAAAATAAAATAATACATTCTAAAAACCAAAAAGATTCTCCCAGTCAAAAAAAATTAGAGCAAATGTTCGAAAAGTCCTTGCTCGGCTAGACAATATCTGAGCCTATTATAAAAACCTCTTCTAACGTTTACAAGCCTGCTAGGGGTGATAGTTTGAAAAGCTTCTTCAATTTTAATCCGAAATTATTCGAAATCATTAGCCCTTTCATGTCCTTAAACTTTATTTTTGATTTAACTCCACACATAGAAGTAATTAGGAGCAAGATCGGGTGATGGAGCTGGGCATAAAATAGTTGTACTTATAACCCGTGTAGCTATTCTTGCGATCAGGGAAAAAAAAATCCTCACAAATGCGCGGTTCTCATTGGTCGATGCCGCTGATTTCTACCACAGATGACACTAATGACAATATTTTAATAGAAATTGGAATCTTTTATTTCTCTCACTAAAAACTAGTAGAAACAAATTTCATCAAAAGTCATGTTATTAGTGTCATTTTCGAGGGAATCGGTGCCGTCGACTAATAGGATATGTGCGTTGCAGGGAGATAATTGTTTTCTCCCTGATTATAAGAATAGCTACAACGATTAGGAAATACATTATCAAGATATTCCCTAACAAGGCCAACATTGTGAGCGGGACAACCATCTTGTTGAAACCATGTTTCACCAAATCTCAAACCTAACAACTGCCTAGCAGTTGAAATAATATGCTGCTGCAGTGGATCTAAGTATCTAGGAGCATTCAAATTGCCACCCAAACATTTAGTTTTTGGGGATACTGTGTTCTTACGTCAAAATACAAATGTAAATTTTCCCTCGACCAATATCGAACGTGTGTTGGGTTATGGCGATTCAATAATGGAAAAATGCTTTCATCTGTGAAAAGAATAGATCTGAGAAAGTTTTCATCACGATTAGCCCTTTCCATCATTGTTGCGAAAAATTCCATACGACGATAGCTGTCCTCCGGAAAAATTTGATGCGTTTTTGACGTTTTGTAAGAATGATAACTATTCTTTTTGAAAACACGTAAGACAGTGGCTGACGACGTATCAACTGCTTCGGCAATTTGGTGGCTAGTTAACTTTTGATTTTCCTCGACTGCAGCGCAAATCATCACATCTCGTACTTCCTGCTCGTCATTCAAAACAGTGGGCTTTTTATGGTTCCTTGGCGCTACACCACCAAACTTTTCAAAATTCTACACAAACCTATGAATAGTTGATAAACTAGGTTTTGGGCGATTTACAAAATTCTCAAAAGAAAGTTCTTGAATAATTCTCAATGATCTGCCTATAGTACCATTTGACCATCTGCACTTTGTCGGCAACTTCGTAGATATCCATTTTTAGTTTTAAAAATGTATTATTTCACTTAAGAACTTACCAATCTGTTTCTCGAGCAAGGAAGAAATAAAACAAAATAATAAAAACCAAATAAATTTCAAAAAGATAACACTGCAGCGTGCTTCGACCCCAACTCGGTCGTACGGCAAGACGAGAGTAAATTGGGCTAGTTCCCCCCTATTAAAAAATTTAAGTGGGATGTAATATCCTATCCTATATCCTATTCCTATTATTGGAGTAATTGATTTTCTCAATATTTCAATATATTTATCCCAGCTCAAATTTTTGTGTAATTATAATAAATATAATATTGCATGACATTTCGATCCAAAAAAAAAATCATAGTTTTTTTTCTAAGTATTATATATCTAGTAAAAAATTTGTTTAAAATTTTAATCATTTAGTTTAATGAACTATCAATTAGTTTTAAAAATGTGATCTCTAGCTGTCTGGAATCATACATATGTTGCTTCTTATTCTAAAGTTTAAAATAATTTTCTGTATTTGAAGTTACCCTCAAAGTTTAGGATAGTTTTCCATTGGGTTCTTATCCGGCATATAGCTAGATAATAGAATAGTTATAATTTGAGCATGATCCACCCTAAACATTATATTTTATTTTTAGGTAGTGTTACCCAACATAGAAGGAAGCCTAATGTTGGTAACAGAGCTAGCGCCTTTGCGGTCTATGCTTGAATGCCTCAAGGAACCCTCTTTGAGATCTAGTTTCCCAGTGTTAACTCTATGTGATTTCGCTTATCAAATCTGTGATGGAATGCAATATTTAGAGGCCAATCGACTTATTCACAGGTAGGTACTAGAGAGTTGATAGACCACTAATTTATCGTTACCTTATTTGCTTACCGTATTACCGTAATTGAGATGCTAGAAAGATATTTTAAATCACAAACACAAATTACCTTAACCGTATTCTTTTACCCACATACAAACTGCCAATGTTAGTAGAATAGAAAAAAAACAATAATTCCTCTTTTTGCAAATTCAATTTGACTAAAAAATTAAAAATCTAACTAAACAAAATTATCCGTAATCCGTAAGTATCGTATTTCGGTTCGGTTATTTTTGGATACGGGAGAAAATTAACCGATTTGGCCTACGGTATCACCAACTTTGATGGTCTATTAACGCTCTAATAATTGAAAGAGTAGTAGTAGTCGATGGGCGGCCGTAGGCCTGGCAATTATTCCGCATAATGGACACTTTTTGCCATACCCCCCGTGCACCCCCTACTGATGCACGTGCCCCTTAGGATGCAGGTTTTCTTTCTCTAAGAGGATTTAATTTTGCCTGACACCTCTTTGTCAAGGGCAGGGATCTTTAGACTGCGTAGCAAGTATACACTGGACCGCCGGCTTTACACTCCCTCCGAAGCGTGGTCCTGCTACATGTTAGACTTGCATCTATCTAACATCGCTACCGTCCCAGCAGAACTTGGTTGACGGTAGACTTTTCTCCCCAGCAGCCCGCCGTCATATAGGTTGACCCGAGGTCCCGGTTTCGCTGGTCGAGGTCGCCTTCGGAGTCTTCAGATGCATCTCTTTGGAGTGGTCCTGCTACCCGTAGGTGGTACCGCCTCTTCCAAGTCACCTTCTGTCGACTCCCGCTACCAAATCTGTCGGAGTCCAGCTGCGTCCCATGGAGTCCCGATCTCGGAGAAGTCCAGGTCGTCCTTTTTTTGGGTCACCGGCTAGTCTCCTCTACCGAGTTTGGCGGGGTCCTCGGCCGTCCACTTTTGAGTCCCGCAAAGTTTTCGGTGCAGTGTCAACCGTGCCGCCTACTTCTACCTCGTTTGTTGTTACTCTATGCACAACGTTAACTGCGGAGCTGCTGAGAAGTAGGGCCGCCCGTCGTCGTCTCGAGTCGCATTCGGTGTTGTGTGAAGCAATGTGTACTTGCCGTGATCCGATCCTGCGATCTCTGTTCTGCAGGCTAAGACGCTGTTCACTGGTCTACGGCGGCCCCCAATAATTGAAAGAAAGATTTAAAGTGGTCCTTATTTCTAAGTTTTTTAGGTCATTCTGTAACAATTTTTTTTTTACTCAAATAATAAAAATAGGGAAAAAAATGTATTAATTAATAATGCATGCACTCAAAAGTTTTTCAAAATAACCTTTTTTCAACAATTGAACTTTTAAGATTTTGCCATCCTATATTTTAAATCCTATTACATGGAGCATTTTCAAAAAGCTAAATAATCAGGATAAGTCGATATTTTGTAAAAAATATCAACATTCTCCAGCACCCCCCCCCCCAAAAATTTTTTTTTTGTTATGTGAAAGTCAGTTCGAGTAAATATTTATTATTAAAATTACTTTTCAGGGATTTGGCAGCCAGAAATATTCTTGTTTTTTCGAAAAACAAGGTGAAAATTTCTGATTTCGGACTGAGTCGTGCCTTAGGCCAGGGAAAAGACTACTATCAGACCAATTTTAATGTCAATTTAAAGTTACCAATAGCTTGGTAAGTGTTGAATTTGAACATTATATTTTATAAACTAAACGTGTGGCTTAAAGGTCCTAAAACTCAAAAACATTATTTTTATTTGATTCTGCTATAATAACCAAGAAAGCCAGGGTTTAGAAACCCAAATGTACGACTTTTTTTACATTAAAATAAATTTGAGTTTGTCCAGAACAAGGTAAATGTTTTTAATTTTTGAATTTGCTGGTAACCTCTTTATACTTGACTGTAAGTAACATTTGAACCATTAGTAGGAAAATCTATTCCACTATTAATCTGTTTGAAATCAAAAATTGTTAATATTTAGTGAATTTTTTTTTTTTTGACATCCTACACGTTTCGAATCGTCTTATCATTTTTTGTTAACAAGGCATTTTAATTTAATTTTAATAAATTTCCAATGTGCGACATTTTGTTTATCAGACTATTCTTCGTTTTAGCTTATTTTAAATCACTCTAAAATTTGAAGTATTGTTTTTCTGTTTATTAGGTGTGCGCCAGAATGTATTAGTTATTTAAGATTTACAACTGCCAGCGATGTATGGGCCTTCGGTGTTACCTTATGGGAAATGTTTTCGTACGGTTTTCAACCGTGGGCTGCTTTAACCGGACAACAAATACTCGAGGCGATAGATGAACCGAATTTCCAAAGGTTTGTTTAAATAAACATTAACAGGGATCGATAGTCTTATATATCGGCCCCTGATATTAGTGAGTTATTTACTGTTAAAACCGACAAAAGTCATTTTTCACGTAATCGAGGGGTTTGGGTCGGGTCCTCACAAAAATTTGTACACGTATTTCAAAAATAGGCAAAAGTAAACTGTAGTTACTGCGAAAATACTGCAAAGTTCTGTGAATGTACTTCAAAAGAATTCCATATTATCTATCTCTTTCTTAACCTTAAAAAGTTCTCCTGTTACTTGAGCCCATATAACTATGAGAGGATATAACGGCCCTGCCCTTGCATTTCCCGAGAATAATGCGTACCGATAATAACTCTCCGAATCAAGTTAGCCTGGAAATAACCCAGAGACGAGGAGTCTACCGGGTAAGCGCATCGATTGCGTTAGTAGTGAAAGAAACTGACAACCATCTAACAGCGAAAATTTAGGTTTATGTTTAATATTTTTTTGTAACTTTTGGAAAATTTATTAAAAGAGTGGACACTACCATAAAAAAAAATTTAAAAGATGTTGTCTAGTGTTCTCCTGTAATTTCGTATCAATAGAAAATTGGATTTCTCTAGATTTAAACATGGACAAAACAAGAATAGAAAACAAAAACCAGGATCTATGAGGCTTAATTAGTGAGTGTAGAAGAGGTCTAAGATGCAAAAAAGGGCATATGCTTGGCATATTTATTTAAATAACGCACGCACTCACAGAAAATACTGCCACAAAATTTTAAAACACGAAAACACCACAATAACATAAAGAAAACCATAAAGTAATAGCTACGCTAGAGTGACCGATATTATGTTATACTTGGGAACATTGTTTGACGGCCGGTGGCTACAGGAAGGAACTACTCGTACAGCCAGACGCATAATAAAATACATATATTCTTTTGGTTAATATTTTACAGACACATATTTATTTAATAATAAAAAGATATGAGAAAACTTAACAGGAGCCGTTTTTCCATACTTTTTAGTGTTAAAAAAGCATGCATTCGCGTAAGGTTTTACCTCTATACAAACCTTAACCAACTTTGTACTGTTTCATGCAGCTGAAAAACTTTCTTTAGCTTAAAAAAAGTTTTTTGGACCCTTAATCTAAAATAGGAGGAGTGGGTTATAACTATGTTGAGGAATATTATCAATTATTAAAGGTAACAACATTTTAATATGTTATTTTCTTTTATTAATTAGGAAAAAATCCCAGTATAAAAGTCTTACAGATTTTGTAAATGTTTTAACCTATGTCTCTTTTTTGTTGTTGTATTTTAACCTATTATCTTCTTGCTTAACTCTGTGAAAATCATCACAAAATTATCTGAACCCCAATTTTCGGCACTCTTCAAATAGCCCCATACTCTCTAGCTTTAATGGTAGTGATCCAGCCTGATTTGAATGGCAGTTTAGACTTTACAAGTTGTTAATACACTATATAGCTAATCCCATAAACTCGGGCTATTTCCAAACAAAACTGATTAAAGTAACTCACTTTTGAAAATCTAAAAAAACCGCTTGCCAGGCTTGACAGACTTTGACAAAAGGGTGGAAAAAACCGCCAGGTACAAAATTAAAATTGTGTGAAATATATTTCGACATTGAAAAATGTTTTGTCTTTCTTTCATGTTCATATAGAAAGAGATGAACGGGCAAAGTAGGTGTTTACTTAATACAAGCATTACTTTCACTCTCCGCCGCAATGCGCTACAGGAACGTAGTTTCTGCGCGGCCCTATCTTTCTGTTAGTCTTCGTAAGTTATTATGTTGCCTCTGAAGAAAACGACAAAACCACACCTCGTCAAAAATGTAAATGTGGTCGATGCCGAGTTTTCTCAGGAAGTGGGTTCGGCACTTGGGCGCCATGTCCTCGTGTAAAGGGTTCACTTTGTGGATTGAAACACTCGAGTCACTATCACTCAAACTAATACCTTTTCATTAAATTAAATTATCACTACGACACTGGCATGGCTTTTTTAATGCATGCGCAGTGGATTTTTTTGCCTCTAGCGTGGCGGCTCAAACAGTGCCAAAGCCAACCGCGATTTTGAATTTTCTTCTTTGTTTAGTTATTTTCGTTACACATTTTGCGACACTTGGGCCGTTATAGTATCTCATAGTTATATGCTTGAGCCACTGCCAATCTGCTTCTGAGGGTTGACAGTATTCTGTGCGGACCATGGAAGTAAAAATAAAGGTGAAAATACCCCCTGAGAAATTTCACAAAAATGACTGCCTTATGTAGGTGAGAGTTATGAGCCTAAAAGAACGTACTCACATCAATCGCATCGACTTGACATTTTTTTTATGTATTTTTTCCACAATCAGTAAATGGTATTTTTACCATGTTTTTTCGTAATATATTAAAATTTTGTTTTTTTATTTTTTTAATAGAAAAAGTAAAGTTATATCATTTTTAAATGGTTTTCAAGTCCCCCTGTAAACATGATATATATTTGCCTGCTTTTTTTTATTAGCCACACACTTGTTTAAACCAAACCAAAAGTTACCAGTATGTTACTCCGTTGGTTTTTTAGTCAAGATAATGTGTTTTCTTTTTTTTGCGTGTTTTTGCTCAAAATATAGTGTTTTGATTTGTTCAGTGCTGTTACACAACCGGAATGACTAGTTTTTGCCTTTCATAAGTGCTGTGCGATAACCTTTTTTATTATTAGCCTCAGAGTTAGAGTAGCGGTCATTTTATTTAAAGGATATTATAATTCCACCTTTATTTTTCTTTATTTTTACTTCCGTGGTGCGGACATTTTGGTTCGCATAAAAGTGTTGTCAATCTTTCCTTACCAAAATTAACTAACTGTTGTTTACTAAGTTAGCAGTACCAAAATCCCTAAAAAAGTTGACTTTCTTGGGGTTTTTTGTACTGACTACTTAATAAATAATTATTGACATTTGCTTAAAAAAGGTTGACAACACTTTTACGCGAACCAAAAGGACCGCCCAGAATATTGCGCCCCGACATTTAAGGTTACCAAAACGATAATATTTTTATTTTGATTTAAGAGTCCTTATTAAAAAAAAATAATTGAAACAGGTTCATTTTCATACAAATAAATTTTTTATCATTTAATTTAAAAAAAAAGATTTATACTAATTATTTAAAACCCTTTTTTAGATGCGATATTGGGACAGAAACAAATATTTTTGTAGGCAATATTTCTACAATTATTTTGTCTTATATAGATTCCAAAGATAAGCTTATATTTCGTTAGTTAGTTGTATAATTAGTACATCAGTAATTAATAGATTAATATTAGTATTAGAAAACTCTATTTTTTTTTAGTTATTTTCATATTTGTGAAATATTCTTTATTAGAGACATAAAGCAGTATTTAAAATCATCATTTATCCTCATCCGTATCGAAAGGCGCATGTGCAAACACGATACGTCGATGAGTTACGTGAAATTTATCGATCGGTACACGTATCGTATAGCGATCCGTGACGTATCCAAACCAATTTACCTATTCTTCGGTCCCAATTTGTGATCTATGACCTAATTCAAAACATTTGGTTGGTTTCTACCTTTTTTTGATAGGTCACTAATCTTCTTCCGATACGTATAAGGATAGGGATAAGTGTTGAAATATACGATGTTGCTTTATATATTATAAATGTCTATATATATATATATATATATATATATATTTTTGGAATCGGGCTAATTTAAAAAAATTTACAGGTTGCTATATTCAAAATACAGAAGTTATAACAGCTGCTAATTATGAAATATGAAAATAACTAAAAAAAATTGTGTTTTCTAATATTAATATTAATCTATTAATTACTGATATATTAATTATGATAGCATTATTCTAAAAGGATATTGAACACTTTTATTGTTTAATATACTACTATGCTATAAACTCAGCTATACATAACAACTAACTAACAAATTATAATCTTATCTTTAGGATCTATAAAAGATAAAGTTATTTTAGGAATATTGCCTATAAAAATACTTGTTTCTGTCCCAATCTCGCATGTAAAAATTGGTGCTAGAAAGCACGGATAGTCCACCATATAATCAATTATTTTATGTTGAAAAGAAATGAAAAGATCTCGAAAACTGTAGTTTTGAAAGATTTGAACCTTATAAGAAAATTTTTTGTTAATATTTGCGAAAAGCAAAATCTGAAAACATATCAATAGCTGCTTTACTTCTAAAGTTATGATTTTTTTTTAATATATTTTAACGTTTTTTCAAATAATTTGGAAACCAAAGCTCGCACGAATTTGGACTTATTTATATAACAAAATTTGTAGTTCATATTCATGGAAACTTAAATCGGGAAACCGTATATCGCTACTTGCTTTTGTTCCAAAGTTACAATTTTTTTAAATATTTTATTCCCCTTTTTCCCCCTTCAACCCCCCACCACGTTACCCAAAAGTTAATCAGTTCATGGTCAGCCGATAGAGGATTTTTGTACCTTTCGTTAAAATCGATTAAGGCGTTCTTGAGTTATCGTGTATACAGACAGACAACAGACCGACAAACAACTTTTTTTTTTCGTCGATTAAGGTGTTTTGGAACCCTAGTAACTCATTTTTGATAAAATTAAGACAGGTCAGAATTTCACGATTTTAATAGTCGTTTAAATTAAAAAAGTAAAAATTAACCTGTTTCAATTATTTTTTGTGATAAGAACTCTAAATAAAAATTTGAAAGTTTACAAAAAATTATGCAACCACAAAACTTTTTTCCAGGTCTTAATAATACAGGAGGTAAGGGGGGGGCTCGAAAATATGGTGAATCACCCTGTACCCTTGGAAGATTGTTTGATGTCCATTCTAATTATGCTCGAGGCGATAGATTAACCGAATGCTGTCATAATTGCTTCTACATTCAAACACTGCTTTTTCAATTAATTTTTGGCAAATTGTAACAAAACAATTTGAAATTATAAAAACAATTTTGAGGGTTGCAATTGAGCAGGACTGGAGCAGGTTGTATAGTATATGAGTATTGGCAGTGCTTGAGCATATAAATTCTAACCGTTAAAATAACTTGTCGGAAATGTTATGGTAAACATTTACATTTAGGTTAGAACAACCTGACTGTTGCCCTCTAGACCACTACAACCTGATGCTAGACTGCTGGCGACACGAGCCTTCCGCTCGACCGAGGTTTGCCGATATCGGACCGATACTTGCCGACTCCAGGCCCGAGCAAGTACAAGCTAAGGTCACGTGTAATGAGGGACCGCATCTGTTATCATTTAGGGTGGGAGACGTTATTACTGTTTTGGATAAAAAGTAAGTAGTAGTTTTTTCTTTTAATTGGGGTACGGTGCTGCTTAAAACGATGAAAAACAATCAAATACCGAAAAAACGCCACAGCAAAACCATACCGAAATCCCCTTCAGCATCACTGACATTTGATATTCAAAAACTTACGAGAAACCAGAGCTCCGTTCGAGCTAGGGCAGTCACGCTCTTTTTGGGCAAGAACACAACCCCCTTAAATAAAGTAGGCCTTTTACATATTAATTAAAGTAATTTAAATAAAAAATAAAGAATTTCTTATATTTTCGTAATATGCATTGCATCAATAACCTTTTTCAACTATTTTATAAACAAAATTTAAGACAAATAATAAGAAAAAACATTATTTGGATCGCGGTCAAAAACGCCGTATGTCTGAGACATGCAGTCTTTGATCAATCTTTTATAATGCGCGCGAAAACATGTGCCGCAGCTACTTCCGCCTGTTCCCCGCAACTGCCCCTACCTAATTTGTGGAACTTTATAACACTGATTTCCCACCAGTTATTAAACAATGGTTTAAAGATTGCAAATATTCGGTCTCTACACTCAATGTGTGCCGCTTCTGTTGCTATCTCTTTTTTTTATATTGCAAATCACTAAAGCCTTATCAAGTTGCACTTAAGCTCGAAAGCGGCTCAGATCAGGGGTTCATTTCTTAAAATACATGCGTAAACGAATTGCTCGGAAGTCTCTTTTCACTGTGACAAAGATAGCCTTCTAAGAAATTCGTATACGTATATTATTTTAGAAATTGACCCCAGGAGGTGGATTTACGAAATCAGACGAAAACTAACGGCAGTATTCCCGTCTGTCTCTTTCTTTACCGTGTAGAGTGGGAGGCGAAAGACATGACGGTATGTCTGAGCCGCGTGCGAATACGAACTGTTTCGGTCAGGATGCATCGGATGGGTCTAAAGCAACCGAGGTGTTTTACCCGTGAATCCATCCTACGCGCGGTTATTTTAACTTTCGCGAACATACCAGAACATCATTTGCCGCCCGTTCTGCCCAATATAGAAGGGTAGAGAGCTAAAAATGAAACTCGTAGGCGAATGCTTTTTGTTTGACTAAGCAAATACAGCCCTAGAATAGTGACGGGATT
Source organism: Oxystoma pomonae (assembly GCA_963921995.1). NCBI lineage: Eukaryota > Metazoa > Arthropoda > Insecta > Coleoptera > Brentidae > Oxystoma > Oxystoma pomonae. The sequence goes on along the minus strand of OY998166.1, from coordinate 81,212,837 downwards.
ACCGAAAGACGAGACACCCTTTTGTGTCATATTCGTGCCCGACTCTCGCCTACTGGAGAACTCGACATCTTTTCTGGAAAATAAAACTATCCAGTGAGTAGGTTCTCTGAAAACACTAATAAGAGGCTGCTCTAATTGACGGAAGGTTTTAAACCTAGTAGATACAAAGAATACAGCAGAGGTTAAAATAAGCAACTAGCTGCAGTGCCATGGAAACCCTAAACCTTACCTTTTTTTTTAAATCAAGTAGTTTAAAATGCTTGAGATAGTTTAAAACGGAAAAATAGTGTATTATATATACGCCAAGGTATCAAAGGGGCCCTTTTTATCCCGAAGGAAAAAGTTTTGTTGTTTAATCTGACTATAATGTTCCTTCATTTTTTCTTTGGAATCGTGAAATCGGAAGGGTTTGTTTCAAAAACCCAAAGGATCCTGGTTGGCCGGTTAGCTAAAAGGTTGAGGCCTACCCCCACTCCGAGGATCATTCAATCAATTCTCATTTTATTTGCTGTGGAAACCCAGCTTTGGATTGATTTTTTCGGTTGCAGAACTTTGATTTAAATCTCCAAACATTCGATGGACCGTAGCCACTAATTATTTTTATGGTGTTTAAACGCACTCTAAAAAAAATGTGGTTAATATTTTTACTTACCCTTAATTTACCAACTTGATCGAGCATCTAAAACCTTCGCCGATACTAAAAGACTTATGGAATTATTATAAGTATACTAAAATAACTCTTTTCAAAACACACTCCCGATATTTTGAGAACCAAAAGAGTGTTTTGTAACACGACGTTTCGATCAGTACAATATCTGATCGTCTCAAAAACAGGCCAGAGTTATTTTTGCATTAAATAATGTTCTTCATGATGACTTCTGGGAGAAGGTGGTCTTCACAGATGAAAAGATATTTCAGTCATCTTCGAGCAGCAGAAGAATTTTAGTGTATCGTCCACCAAATTCTAGGTTTGATCCAAAATACACCAACCAAATTAAGAAAGCTGGACATATTTCGGTGAATATGTGCGGCTGGTTTAGCGCTAGAGGTTTGGGTATTTTTTGGCAAATCGAAGGAAGATTGAACAGTAAAGATATGTTGAGATTCTTGAGGATGTTATGTTGCCATCTGTGCAGATGTTTTACGTAAACAACGACTTCGTTTACCATCAGGACAACTGTCCCGTGCACACGGCTAATGTTGTTCGTCAGTGGTTTGAAAACAATAATATTGAAACTCTTCTTTGGCCATCCAACAGCCCTGATCTCAACCCAATAGAAAATATATGGGGCCGACTTGTCAAAATTATTTATCAGGGAAACTGGAGAGCCCAAAATGCTGAAGAGTTAAGCGATGCAAGTCATCGCGCATTGGAGGTGCTCTCAGAAGATCGTGAATATTTTCATAATTTAAGTTTTTCAACGCCCGGGCGTTTGCAGAGTGTTATTGAAAAGAATGGTGCTCCCAGTAAATACTAATTTTTGTTGTTGTTTTAAGTAATATTTAGTTGTTTCCATTTCGTTGTGTTATTTTGAATCTATCGTTTTTTTCATTTTATTATTGTCATTTTATCAACCCCAAAATGAGTGGTCGCTCTCCTTAGAGACCAGCCGTCTCCTGTAACTCGAGTAATAATTACTCTTTTGCAATTAGTAAAGATTGTTTTTAAATATATTTATGTGCTTTTTAAAAGGCGATTTTTGGTGTTATTAAATAATTATATCTGAGATGAACACATGATTTTAGAAACAAGAAACTAAACTCAAAACCCTCCTTTGAGTTGCGTAGTCGGGTAATAAGCGTATTTGCTTTAAATTAGAGCCGTCTTCTGTAACTCGAGTAATAATTACTCTTTTGCAATTAGTAAAAATTGTTTTTAAATATATTTATGTGCTTTTTAAAAGGCGAATTTTGGTGTTATTAAATAATTATATCTGAGATTAAAACATGATTTTAGAAACAAGAAACTAAACTCAAAACCCTCCTTTGAGTTGCGCAGTCGGGTAATAAGCGTATTTTCTTTAAATTAAGGCATTTTTTGATTTAGAGGCCTTATTTTTACTTTTGATTTTATCAATGTAGAGTCCGATTATTAAGTAAATGGGCCACGACAAGCACGGACGATACGCGGCGTTCGCTTGTTGTTTCTGTTTGAGGCAGGTCCCAACACTGTGGCAGGGGCGTACGTATCGTCACAGAGACAACAAGACACAAAGTGCAATAAACATGTTAGAGCGTGTACGCCTATGACTCCATACGGCAAACCAATCGCGAGCTAAGTGGGCGGACTTTGGACGAAAATGGGTTTCTACGCACATTCCTTAGCTGGCCCATTTACTTCTTAACCGGATTCTAATACCGAATTTAATGCTGTCAGACATTACCAGCTGGTGGTTTGTTTGAGTATATACTAATAAAAAGTCAAAGTTTGAGACATAGGGAAAAATGCATCTATGCGTTTTTTTTTTAAACGAGTACATATTCCCAAAAACATATCGGGGGATTTGAGAGGAACACTTTTTTGCCATATTGAAATTCTTGTAGTACGCACTACCTTCGAGGGGTAAATTTTACCCCCATATTTTTAATAGGGAAAGAGAGTCGGGCGTTACCTTGTTTTGAAGGTCTTTTAAATACCTTTACAAAAGTGTTAATATCTAAAAAATCTATAGTCTAATCTAATCTTAAAGTTTCATGGATCAATGCAAAAATTGTTTCTTTTTACGAAATTAAAATTTGATTTTTGAGAAATTCCGTGACACGCCGATTTTGTTTTCGTTAATAGTAAATTTATTTTATCATTTAATTTTTTTCATTTACCTCTACGATTTGAGCCTACTTTGAAAGCGAATATCTCAAAAACTAATTGATAGATTTTCGAAATTTTTACACGATTGTAAAGACATTTAAGAGACCTTCAAAGCAAACTATCACTCGACCCACTTTATATAATATAGGGGCAAAATTTACCCCTCAAAGGGGGTACGTGCTACAATAATTTCAAGATAGCAAAAAAGTTTCCCCCTTTTGGTTGTCAATATATCGGGGTTGGAAAGTTTTTAAATTGTCAGATTTATCTCGGAAACTACTTAGGCTAGGGCTTTGGGAAAAAAAACTTATGATAAAGTCGGTGTTTTTCTGGTTGTCCCTAGGGCGCACCAATCACATCTACCCAACATGCATAAAAAATATTATAATCGTAATCCTTGAAAAATGTTATACTGTTTACATGGGGTGAGACAAAATGTCACTTTTTATTTAAAAGTTAATTACTTTTAAGTATTGGGTAAATTTTTTGATTTTCAATACAAGTTATGTTTTTTGCTAGTTTGCTAAGTTAATGCTATTAAACAAAGCTAATTTAGCAGATTTCTAAATTCCACAGGTTCATATTTAATTTACTGTTTAAAATATTTAAAAAACAGTTTATTCTTTGAAATGTGACCTTATTTTGTTTCATTTCATCGTTTTCAAAGGTACACTTTGTTCTTTTGGTTTGATTGAGTTTGGCAGAAATACATCCTATTTCCAAAAAAATCTGTCAAAAGTAACAACAAGTGAAAAGTAAAAAATAAGGTCACTTCTCATCATATGAAGACAACTCTTTTTTAAATATCTTGAAAACGAAATCAAATTTTAACTTGCTGATTTTAAATAATTGTTAACTCAATATCGTTCAATAAAATCAAGTAACAAAATTAATATGTTTCTGTTTAGAATTTTAGAGAAATTTAGGTTCTTAGCTTTGGGCTTTTTTTTTAGCTGGGAGATTCGTGACCTGTAGGGGGCAACCAGAAAAACAAAAATATTTCTAGTAAATTCGTAAGATCCGATTTTATCATAAAAGTTTTTTTTCCGAACTCCTAGCCATCCTTAATAGGGCACCCTGTAGATTAGATAAAATAATATCTTATATAAGTACCTTTATAACAAAAAGTTCATAATTGCGAAAAATAGCCTATAATACTCGTATTAAGTTTATTTTTATCCCTCGCCTAAACTTTTCGCCCCGGGATAAAAAGTGCCACTTTAATCACTAGGTATATAATATGCTATTTAATCGTATTAATAATGGGACCTGTAATTTTTAGAACGCACAATCCCCTCTGGAAAGGTTCCTCAGCGAGCGGGAAAACTGGTCTTTTCGACCCGTCTAACGTGGTCGCGTACTTGGGAAGCGACCTCCCGAGCTCGTCCTTCCTCAGATCCGGCACCGACTCAATCAGGTCCTCGGCTAGGAGAAAATTGAGGAGCGAAATGATCAGCGCTCCTCAAGGTGATCTGAAGCATACCGGCCACGTTGGATTGGACGGTGCCTATTTTGGAGATTTAAGCTTTTTGGGTGGCTCAAAGGGAAATGTAAGTAAAACCGATGAACTTGTGTGGTTTTCTAAATCTATCTTTTTTTTTTTAATTTTAAATTGTTTAGTTTGTTTTTAAGGCGGCGAAGATCAGTGGTTGAGAGATGAACAGAATCTGGCGATTTCCACGACACAGGTGACATAAGTTGAAAAGACAGCGGATTTAGGTTGTCGGGTTATGCAAAATGGTTGAAAAACGAGTACTGATAAAATCCTAAAGGAAAGTGCTAGAAAAATTGGCTAAATTTCGAAGGAGATTGGCGGAATTTGCTTGATTTTTGCATAAATTTGGTATTCTTGAAATTAAAATGTAAAATTTGACAATTAACAAATATGAACAAAGTGTCGCCATTCTTTATTAAGTGTGCAAAATTTCGTGTCTTTGGCACACTCCATCTCTATAACTGAACTCGTTTTACAAGCGCTGACCTTCCGTCTTAATGCGGTACTCAAATCAGAATATAAAAATAAATAATTAAGCTGTATTTTAGTGTTATTATAATGTGTTATAGTGTTATTCCAACACTAGTAACACTATCAAAAATTTTCACATCCAAAACACTATCGTCACCATCAACACTATAATCTATCACTCAGTGTCAAAAATTAATTTTATCTACGACCTGCACGATAAGTAGCTATTATGTCTCTAATTTTGGCATGTTTGAGTTGTGTAATGAGTCCCATTACCGCACTGGTGATGTAATAAGCTCATTAGATTTTGAACGCTTTGGACATTAAAAGAAGTGCTTTTGAATTTGGGTCGTAGCCAAATCTTTTATATCACATGCACGGTAACGCTTTACAGCACTCATGTAGTTATTATATTCCCCACTCATTACTGTGATGAAGCTAGCTGGTACGGTAGTAATATAAATAACTAGAGTAGGGATAGCAAACCGTAATTATATTCGCCGTAATTAGTTTTTATAAGTTGTGAGGTTGCCAGCCGCCTCAATATTTTTAGTGAAATGGTCACAGACACTTGGTTCGTACGCAACTGGAATTTCTTGAAAATTTGGAAAAGTTTTTAAAACCATGGAAACTTGTGGATATTTAATGCAAAAGAAAATTGTTCGTGTTAAAAAAACATCTAAATTTTCCATGCCAATGCGCTGCCAATCGGAATCTATGTCTATTTTTTGCTAGTTAGTGGAACGAATTGATATATGTGTGTATAATAAATAAATAACCAATATATTTGAGTTTTGCATTTAACAGCTTCTCCTGGAAAATTGTAAAAGTTATCCTTGAAAACCCTCAAGTTTTAAATTCGTTTTTGAGTTTAAACTCTGAAAACAGAACCCATTCTTGCGCGACCTATCAGAAAGTACCGAACAAGGTTGCTGCAAGTAAAAACATCCTAATGGGTGTTGACTTGGTAGAAATCGGTTATTTTTTTTCTGTATGCGTAAAAATGCGTTTTTCATTTTAGTACGGCAGCGTTCCAACTCAAGTCGTGGCTCCATACAGACCCCATAAAGACCTCGAAGCAGCACCATTGCTGGATAGCGATCACGTTCCAGCACCTGCGCCTTTGCAGGATCACGAATATCACGAAATCAGCGACGAGGAGACCAATCACAGCCCTCACCTGGATTTGGGACCCTCTCTAATGGCCGAAATGGAAATGATGTTTAACAATTTGGGCACTTCGCATCATTCAGTGGATCATGAGGGGTCAAACAGGTATACTAGAATAATTCTCTGTAAATGGAGAGGAAATCTATCTTTATCTTTTTTTTGTTTGTAGAATAAAAATTAGACTTGCGTGCCAGCCCATCTATTTTTTATGATAGTTTTTACTACCTTTTCCATGGCTTAAATAGTGTTCCCTAGAGTTTTATTAATTTTTGATCACTTTTAAAAAAAAATTTTTACCTTGATATTATGAAAAATTAATTTTGTCAAATTTTTATTTTTCTGGTTCATTGTTTTGTCGTTGTATTCTATCGCTTTTTTTTCAGGTGCAACGAACTTCGTGAAAAATTGTCCACGAAAGGCAAGAAACAAGCAACAGTTAAACCAATATCAGCACACGACAAGAAGACCCTGGATACTGCGATAGCTTGGGCAAATGAGATAACCACGAGGTACGTCAAAAGCTGTAATATCTGGGACACTTTTTATCGGGGACTATTACAAAATTTATTTTTTGCTTTCTTCTCAGAAACTAGTCAATTTTGTCCGACCCATAAAACGGTTTAATAAGTTGATCAAATTTTACAGGCTTTTCCCTAAAGAATAATTTTATCGAGAATTTTATACCATTGGCCCCAGAAAGTTCTGCATTTAACACTTCTATTAAATTTGACTTTTCTAGCTTACGTATTGTAACACTTCTATATTGTGTCATTCTTTACATATTTGGCAAAATTCGTTTTTACACGTACCAACAGGCTTTATTTCTTACAGGTACTGTTTTCAAATTTTTAATTGTGATGATTACATGAGATAAAAAGTCCTAGTAATATGGGGTTCCATAAGTTGGCATAAAACGTCACAGAATTAAAAAATCGCGCTCCGGGGTGCCGCGAGAAGAAACCAGTGGCTCCGCCAGGCGCTCCTTATAAAGTAGAATTTGAGTTACGTTTGGCAACGCCGGCGCCGCATCCGCTATTAATCGAGCCTCGAGCCCGAGAGAGCAGAGCAAGTTTCTAGAATTTCCAGAAGCCCGTATTGGACCTGTGCGTCGCTCGACGAGAATTTTCGCGAGCGCTCTTTGACAGTATTTAAGTCGCCGTAGTCCGCTTTGCTAGGTTAGTTTACTGTAAGAGGAATTGTAAGCGGTTGAACTGTTATGATAAATAGAAGTAGTAATAGTATCGGACCGGTTGCTTCGTTTTTTTTGTAAAAAGTTAGTTACACAAGACAGACAAGTGACGGAAGAGTAAAAAGAAGGAAACATCGCAAATACGATGATAGCTATTTCAACTTTGGTTTTACTTCAGTAGAAGTAAATCATGAGGAAAGACCGCAGTGTGCGCTCTGTTTGAAAATTTTAGCGGTCGAAAATATGCTCCCAAGTAAGCAAGTAAAGCTCTTGTGATGTCATCTATCCCAAAAGCCTCAAAATGATTGCGGTTTAGAACAAACCCAAGGTACATCAAGAAATCCACATTTTCCTGGAAGAGGAAGGTCATGCAAGCTCCAGATACTTTAAGGATCCCGACTTTTTGCTAAAACTGGCATAGCCACATATTTGAAAAACTGAATGCCTTAAATCTGTCTCTCCAAGGCAATAACATGCATATCTTGAAACTATCAGAGAAAATTGCAGCATTTAGGAAAAAACTGCAATTGTGGTTAAGAAAAATTAATCAAATGGCGGTCAAGAATGTTTTCCAGAATTCCATAAATTCTCAGCCTCTAAAGAGCTCGTTATCTCTCAAGACTTGCTGTCCCTTTTCACCGAACACCTTTCGAATCTCTCGGAATGGTTGCAAAATGTCGAAAAATTTGCATGGATTCAAGATCCTTTCCATGCACAATCTCTACCAGAATTCACTTCACTAGAAGAAGAGAGTCTTATTGAACTCTCTTGCGACCACAGCCTAAAATCAAAATTCGCTTCTTCTGATTTGGTGGAGTTTTGGGTATACGTCAAAAATGAATATCCGGCTCTAAGTTTAAAAGCTTTGAGGATTCTAATCCCCTTTGCAACATCCTATTTATGCGAAGCTGGATTTTCAGCTGTAGCTGTGATAAAGAGGAAATATCGTTCAAAGATCAACGTGGAGTAAGAAATGAGAGTCAAGCCTTATTCCCCGCTTTGAAAAAATGTGTGCAAATCATCAAGCTCACCCATCACACTGATTTTTTTTTTCCTTCAATAATAATGTATTCTTGTGTGTTAGTTTAATAATAAACCTATATGAGCGTTAGATTGGAGTTGTTTTCATTCATGTGTTTTGTAACTAGTGCCAATATATTTACAATGGTGTTAAATAAAGTGTTGTATAACGTTTGCGCTTTGCTACTATACAGTAGGCAAGTTGCAAAGCACATATTTTATACATTATACATATGCAACACTTTGTTGGACACAACTATATATGCATATTGCGAGTAGGGGCGCCCTGACAAAATACTAAACCTGTAAGTGAGCTGCAAACTGAAAAAGTTTGGGAACCACTGGTTTATGGGTTTTTTATTATTGAATGTACACCTTATCGTACTGTCATAGAATTTATTGTTTAGGTCCTTATCCGCACCTGCGCCCACAACACCCGCGTCTCCCAATAAGAAAAAATTTCACTTCAAATTCCCTTCGGTTCATGAGCCCACGGAAAAACATTGTGAAAGAAGAAACTTCTCTGAAGAAGCACTGTCGACTGGAGACCTTCAGGTAAGTGTTTGATAGTAAAACAGTACTTCCAATAGAAAATGATGTCTTAAATTGAAAGTGGCAAAAAATACTTTTTGAAAGTCATCAGCATTTTTTTTGGTTTGTGAAATAAATAATCGAAATAAATCATATTTTCAAAATGTTTATTTACATATGTTATAAATTATTTTTATTAAGGCTATAGTTTCACCCCAGATTTTAGGTAAAAAAAGTTTAACTGGTAACGCCTTGTTCTTTAACTTTTTAATCTTTTGCCAGAGTGTACAGGGAAAACTAAATATCAGAATTAGCCGAAATTTTGCAGTGGTGATCATTTTGAAAAAAATATCTGAAGGATTTTTCAAAATTCTCAATTAAGTTCTTGTGCTGTGATCTATCCCAAAAGCCTCAAAATAATTGCGGTTTAGAACAAACCCAATTTACAAAAAAAAATAGAGAAATACTCACAATTTCCTCTGGATTACATTTTTCCTTTTTATATTTCCTTGCTTTAGCGAAAATAAAAACTTTCCTTTTTTCTAAAAGCTTGTGCGCTCCGGAAAAGAAAACCGATTAATCAATCACACTTCATTGAATTTGGAAGACACACGCAGTTCAAGTGTTGGCCGATAGACCGCAGAATTTATACGATTCCATGGTAACTGCAGGTGTTTTGTCAACCAACTTTAAATCGGGCCGCAGTGGGACAGACGTTTTCTGACAGAAAACCATTCGAGGTTATGTTTATCTTTCAAAAATGTGTTCAAAAAAATTGTTCTAAAACAAATATGAAACCACTCCGCGTGTGCAGTCGCCCGCGCCGAAAAAGGTCTAGCGCTGAAAGAACCAAGAGAACTTTACTGGCTCGCTGGGATTACTAGGAATTCGCATAGGGACATTTGGCGCTCATAACCCCACATAATTTTGTTATTTTGATTCAACCATTTTTTAAAAATTTAAATTATTGCGGCATAGTTATGTGCAATTGTACTAGTAAATTTTTGGAGTGCAAAGGATCGATTTTAGAACCCAAGTTTCAAAAACACACGGATACTTGAGTACTAACAAAACAGGTCAGTAAATCTCCATTTAGAGGTTTGAAAGACTTGCTAGTCGTTGACGCTCCTGTTTAAAATAGAATACGATTATTTCGTCTAGCGCCAGTAGCCAATTTTTAAATCTGCATGCTTTTAAGTTAACCTAGTGTCGGTATCAGCTAGCGGGAGTGTTTCCAATTCAATTATAAATGCACCTGTAAATGCAACCTTAAACATTACACCCAGTTACTTTAATACGTAGTTGGGTAGCGTTTTTTTGGCAGGTAATTCTGCAATAAATGATTTTCTTTTATTTTAATTTTACTTGTTTTTTTAGCTGCGCAGAACGCGAAAAATCCAAATAAGTAACCTAACCCCAAATTTTTGACCCGGTGCTAAAAAATCTCTGGTGTCCCACTGTGGATAAACATAAATAAAGTCTCCGCGCCATGGAAAACCAATTCAATGACGTAAAATTTTGCAAAAAAATCGGGTCGACATACTTAAATTGATTTCCCGTACAGTGTTGCTAAAAACAATTCCCTAGATTGTAACTATGACTTTAATATTATACGTCGATAATGATTGATTAACTGTTTTTGCCAATAAAATTGAAGGTAACTTAATTTAAGACAATTTTCTGACAGTACGCTAATTTATTTTAATTTTAATTAATTAATAAATTTCAATAAAATTAAATCTGGTTGAATTTTTTTTGTTTTGCTAAAATAAAAATATTATTTATTAATTGCTGTAATAACTTTATGAAAAACTATTCTTTTCTTATAGTTTTTTTGGTGTTTAAATTATTTTAATGCTAGTTAATTTATTGTGCACTAACATACTAACACGAATTTTTTTCTTTTCTTTTTTTGTTTTCCCCTACCCTTCCTTACTTTTTTACATTTTTTTGTTATTTTACCTGGTACACCATCTAATAGAGGTTTATGAGTACTGCATCATCTTTCGACGACACTCCTATCAACAATTTAAGACTACCTCTGTGGGACAAAGCGTCCGCTGAATTCTGTTTCGCCAAATCTCGAGAACTGCTGTGTAGACCATTTCCTTCCGTCCATAGGCGCCCCGCTCATCACGGTTCTATTCACACCCTAAATTACGAACAGGAGGATTTCAGGTCCCACTTACTGGATCATCAGGGGGGGCATCATAATCTGTCCTTCGAAGACGAAACTTTTTACCCTCCCAGTCCGTTCCTAGATCGGGTGCCCCCAAAGTCCGAGGGTGTGGTACGGAAATCTTACAATTCTGAATGTAAATTTCATCGGGACGCTCCCACTAGCCAAAGCTTCAGGTCAACTTACAGTAGGCCTGTTTATGGCAATCGTTCGGAATATTTCGAACATTCTTATGTTTACTATAAGACTGAGGATACTGTTATACCACCTGCCCCCGACCAATTCTCTAGGCCCAGAAATTTGAGCTTTAGCGACGTTCACAACAATTTACAAAAGAGAGGTAGCCGAAATAGTATTCGCGAACGTAACAGAAGAAGACAATCATATAATCCGAAAGCGTACGAATCGACTTCGAGCGAAAGCGACTGTATCAGCGTCGGTTCGGTGGATTTCGATTTTCGTCGTCGCAAACGAATGTCTCGTTTGTCCACTTCGAACACTAGCATTCGATCTGAAATGGTTAAGAAAGTCACCGTCAACACCAATCCCTTTTTAAAGCCACAGTTCAATTTAAAACTGACGGGCAAATCTCCTCCGCCTAGTAGCAGTATTTTAAATGGGCTGAGTCCAACTTCAGCAACCAGGAAAAGAATGTCTAATAGTAGTTCGGATGACCTTAGTTTGTAAACCGAGAACTTCCTCTTAATAGACGTCAATGAGATTATACCTCTTAGGCGGTGATATTTTTAATTTTAGTGAAGTAGCATGTTCGCTAATTTGTGTTAATTGACTTTCTAACATGTTGGTATTGTTTGGTATAAATGAATAATAATTTATCATAGCCTCCGCACATTAAGGTTTACTAGTAGACTGTGATCACCTTTTTAGGTCGAAGAATTTAAACTTTAGTGCTCACAATCATCTGCACGTAGGAATGCATCTAGGAAATACGAGTAGGTAACTGACATGTGCGCGTGCGCTAGATTTCCACAGGAGGGGTAATTTTAAAAAGTATATAGATACGACGATCTTGCAAGGAATAAGGAGTCTGCGCAAGTATATGTCGGGTCGGAACCTTGCTTAAAGTTCACTCGATATTCTAGTTTTATTGTCGTCGATTGGGCGCTACCTGATGGCTATATGAACTAATTTTGGAGCCGCACAGTCGTCCACAGTCTCTGGCAGCAGCCGGATACTGATGATTCCTCTGTTCTCTCACTCCTTCCTGCAATCTCTCTTTTGTGTCTCGTGTCTGCGTCGCTGTTCTTCAAAAATGTGTGGACTACTCGACGCCATGAGAGCCTGTTATTTTCCGTCGTCTCCCAATTGCTGGCATCTATGCGGCACTGCCCTGTTGAAGTTAACCAGAGAGCACATGAAATTAACCATCAAAGAATGGATCTACACGTGACTAAACCAGGGATGGTACAACACAGGAAATGCCAGGCAAGACATAGAACCAATTCTGTTCTACAAGAATGGACCTACGCCTGACTAAACCAGGGATGGTACAACACAGGAAGTACCAGGCAAGACAAAGAACCAATTCTACGCTACAGGAATGGACCTATAGTCGAAATTATACCCATTTGTAGTGACGTCATAATGGCAGCCAAAAACGTATGTCCACCGATATTTCTTTTGCATAAATGGCTAATTAATGGCGATACTTTTACTATAGGGTGATGGACATAATAAAAAATGTCATTTTAACTTTGGATATATTAAGGTGTCGTGACTTTATAAATTAGGACTGGGTACCTACCTAAATTACCCGAAAAAAACACTATCTAATTTTATAACATTAGATTGATTTTGATCAGGTTTATGGCCTGTCTGTTACCTTTACCTTTATTCTGGGCAGGCGCAGTGGCGCTCTGTCAGGCTGTTACCTTTATTAAAGGTAAACACAGGCGCTAATAAGTTACTAATTTTATCCCATTTTTCTTAATATTTGTAATTGTTGTGGGACTTAATTTGGTTGCTTCTCCTGTTCGCTCTATTAGATTCTTAACTTGAAGGGCGCTTCCGTTGCGGACCTTTTTCCAGTTAAAAAAAGCTAATATATTTAAAATTAATAGTTGCGTTTACTCATTATACCTATTTTTTTTTTTGTAGGCATTTCTTGCTTTTAAAAATAACTTTGACAACACACTGACAAATTGATGTTTTTGAATGACACTGACGTATTTCAGGTAAAAATATAGAGGATGTTTACTTATGAAAAACGAACAATAATCAGACTCCAATTTTTTCTAAAAATTTGTTGTCACTGCCGTTTGAAATGTACCAAACAGAGATAAACAAAAATGACGTCACTACAAATTGGTATAATTTCGACTATACACGTGACTAAACCAGTGGTGGTAAAACCCAGGAAATACCAGGCATGGCAAAGAACCAATTCTATGCTACAGGAATGGACCTACACGTGACTAAACCAGGGATGGTACAACACAGGAAATGCCAGGCAAGACAAAGAACCAATTCTATGCTACAGGAATGAACCTACACGTGACTAAACCAGGGATGGTACAACACAGGAAATACCAGGCAAGACAAAGAACGAATTTTTTGCTACAAGAATGGACCTACACCTGACTAAACCAGGGATGGTACAACACAGGAAATACCAGACAAAGACCCAGCAAGTCCAAAAGAGATCGATGTGCACTGTGCGCTACAGAATGGCAAATTCCCGTTATTTTATTCAAAATCGAGCAAACCGTTCCGTTCGTTCAAATTTTCGACGAAGAAAATTTTTTATACAACATAAGCGTAAGCGCCGAACAATATTACAAGATTATTGTGCAAAAAGGTAAGTAAAATTATTTTTGGCTCATTGATATGTGAAAAACAGTCTTCGTGATGGCAAACGTTAGCGCCTGCGAGCGAAAAATGAAAACACAAACTTTGCAAAAACAAATTTGAAGGTTAGGTTAAATTAAAAAAAAACTGTGCATGAAAAAGGCGTTCGTTTTTTGTTTATCGCACCGTGAGCTCAATCCACGCTCGATCAAGCTCTACGCTCTGCACGCTCCGTTCTCTGAGCAGATAAACGAACGCACTAATAGAAACTAGAAGAGGAATCTTCCGAAACCTTTATCCAAAGGTAAAAGGGGGAGAAGGTTCCACCCTAAAAGAGTGGAAGTGTAAGAGAGATGCTCTGAGGGTTGGAAAAAAAACTGGCATAGGTTGGATTGAGGCTACTATTATCCTACAACAACAGCAACATCTAATTTTTTTTAGGGATACATATGCCCTTACCTTTTCGAACCTAGCGCACGCGCAAATATCATTTGCACATTGCCTGCGTGCAGGCGCTTGTTAATGACCCAGTTGTTCAGAGTTGAAATGAGTGAAATTTACAAAGAAAAATAGGAAGCCAAACGTAACAGGAGAAGACAATCATATAATTCAAAAGCGTATGAATCAAGTTAGAATATTACCATTATTGGAGTAAATTTTGGTCTCATTTATCTACTTTAGTAGAAAATGATCAAAAAAGACATCATCAACACCAATTATTTTCTAAAACCACAGTTATAACTGTTTGACATTGACAAATCTCCCAGTATAAATAATATCTGGTATATGGTATAGGTGCGAAATATCTACTTGGTGACAATTAGGTATTTGAAATCATGTCTACTTGAACCTTATAATAATTTTTAATAATTATAATATATTATAATCATTTTTGTTTTGTTAAATCTGCTTCAGGAAGTTGACACTTGACAATGACTAAAGGCGCAGTCTCCTTTCTGAAGATGCATCCAATATACAGGGAGTTACATTTAAAACGTACCACCCAGGATTTAGTTTTCGAGGGGAACACTTTTTGAAATTTTTGGTTGAAATTCAATGGTGGGGGGGGGGGGAAGTGGGTCGAGTGATACCTTGTTTTGAGGGTCTTTTTAAAAGTTGCATGGCCCAATATAAAAATAATTTTTTTTACGTAATTAAAATTTGTTTTTTGAGAAATCCCGTGACACATCGATTTTGTTTTCCATTTCTTCTGGGATACATTCCTACGAAGGAGAAAATGTACTTGTACAATTTGAACGTATGTACTTTGGAAGTGAATACCTTTGAATTTTAACACTTTTGTGAAGGCATTTGAAAGAATTTCAAAACAAGGTGTCACTCTATTCCCTTTGAAGGGGTTGCGTGCTATGAAAATTCCAAGATAGTCAAAAAGTATCCCCTTAGACGTGTCTTGAGATTGTTCTAAATTTTTGGCGATTCTCGGCTACCTGGGTGGTACATTTTAAATGGACCACAGTGTATATTTACGTTTGCAGTTTGTTTTTAGACAATCTTTAAATGTTAAACTGTATTAGATGTGCTCATAGTAAGAGCTGTGTTGTCTATAGGACTGATATTTTTTTGTGCTCCCTGAAACAAGGCAATAGTTCTCCAGACTTGCGTATTAATTGATCTGTTTGAACATATTCGTTAATATGCTGATGCTTGCAAAAATTGGCAAAAAAAAAATTGAAATCAGTTTGATTGTGCAAGGGGAACAGTTGATGATGCATTCCTAATTTTGGACCGTTTTCTTGTGAAATTGGAAACAACCATTTATTTTTAAAGCTTATTAATACTAACTCTTCTTTTCTGATTATATATACTTCTCATAAGTTTTTAATTGACGTTTTTGTTAGTTGAAAAGTATCTTTTTTTGCATTATCTTATATTTTTAAGTTCTGTGTTACGTAACTATTTGTCTGTCACCTCTTTCAAACTATTTATTGTACCTATTAATATTTAAATAATGTGACATAGTATTCAAGAACCATTTATATTTATACACATTTCTACTACAATGTAACGTTAGACATTCAGATTTGTATTCCATCCTATTAGACAATTAAATACTCTTAGTGCACTTTTGGTGTTTATATTTTTTTTTATCAAAATACACAGCACTTTATTTTATATTTTATTGCCGAAATTTTGATGTTGTGTATTTTGGTTGTTACCTTACTGTTTTATATTTTGTGATCAAAATCTTAATGTTGTTGCCTCATTTTATTTTTTTTATTAATCCTTGTTTATTTTTTTAAATTTTTCTTGGTTTCTATACTTTTATTTATGTTTTATTTTATCCCATTCTTTGTTTTTTTTTACGTTTATTTTTCCCCTTTAGTCCAAGATTACGCAAGATGAACAAATGGCATACGAAGGCCTTGTGGAGAGTCCGTCCGCAGAAGCTTCTCAGGTATGTTTTTTTTTCATACTAAAAAGTATCGAAAACAAGCTTATGCTATTTCCAAAAAACAAATGAGTAACTGTGGTGAGTAATAAACGCAGCTAACTTCGGACTATTTTTTTGCATCGGAGATCAAAAAAGCTATGGTTTTAAAATTTATTCAATGGTGGGGGGGACCTACACTTTCGTAATCACTAGCCCACCAACAAGATTACACTTTAATCTGCCCTCAAATAACAAAATCTTTAAAATATTTTTTTTTAGCTTATGGCCACAAATCCTCTACGAATTCTGAGGTCGGGTCAACCTGTGATTAATGCGAGAACACGTTCGGCAAGTCACACCGGAACTCTGCCAACAAGATTGGGAGAAAAAATCAGAAGTTCCTCAGAAAGTATGCACGACCATTATGGTAAGTTTTTTCAAATATTATGTTAATTTTTAGTTGTTTTTGTATTATGAGCATCTTATAGTTTTCAGAGGGTCATTAAATTAACGCCTGAAGATTTACTTTGCAAAATTACCAGAAATTACAAAATTTTGAACATGGCCGGGCGTTAAAGTGTAACTTTAACGCCAGATACGTAAATAACTATTATATTATTGTGTTGTTCCCAGTTCCTTGCATCCTTTTTTGCGTCCGTGTTTATAACTTTTCATATTGACGTTGAATTTGACCTTTAACTTTTCAGATATCTCTAAACAAAATACTCTGCCACGTTCGGCAATTCTCCATCCTCGGACGCCCAGTGAGTCGAAAGATGAGAATCCCATCCCATTGCCGCCAAGAGAAAAGAATAAGGCGCTTCTAATTGCTAAACCACGACACACTAGGAAGCATCCCTTGATTATACCCGCTTCTAGTGTCCAAAGGACTTTGGATAAGGTAACTGCCAATTTATTTTGACACGCACACTTAAAGCGGTTTCCATTGGTAAAACTGGTGCGACACCAGTGCAGAACTGATAATTTCGGTTTTGCACTAACCGAACCGAAAACTTTTTTCCGCCTTTTTATTTTAAGTCAAAACACACTACCCAACCTTAAAAAGAGTTGTTCAATAGTCCTAAGTTAATTGAGTTAAGTGTTGCGCCGAGAGTGCTAGTTGCTAATCCGCGACCTAGGAAGCATCCCTTGATTGTACCCGTTTCTAGTGTCCAGTGTCTAAAGGACTTCGGAAACTGCAAATTATTTTAAACTGCACACTTATTTATTCTAAACAACGTGTCGTTCCACGGATTTCAGCAAAAAAAGAGTACATCTGATGCAATGTTTAACTTTTTTCAAACTTATTCCAGGGCATCAACAGAAGAGAGGCCTAAGCGCTATGTTTTGTGATTTATCAAAGGCTTTTGACTGCGTGAGTCACGAGATAGTGCTGCGAAAACTCTTCAGTTTATGGGTTTCGAGGTATTGCTTCTGGGTGGATTCAGTCTTGTCTCTCAGAACACGACCAGTTTGTGTCTTTGAATGGCATATCATCTAGCAAACACGTATTTAATGTGGCGTTTCTCAGGGCTCAGTATTAGATCCAACTTTGTTTCTAATTTACACCAATGATCTTCTTCAAATTGACATATCTGCCACCATCTCGGCTTACGCAGGTGATGCATCTGTATCATGGGGTAATCAGGGCGAAAACCAACTCTTTCTTAAATTAAAAATGGTATGATTCAAATCGTCTGTCTAAATCTATCAAAAACTCACATGATTGGATCTAACTGTACGGTAAACAACATCGAGATAGTTAATAGCTCTATTACTTCGGTTGACAACTTTTAAGTTTCTTGGGTTAAATTGGGATGGCAACTTGAGGTGTCAGGAGCATATTTTAAAACTAAATAAAAAATTAGCCTCTGGATGCTACTCAATTAGGATCACCTCTCGGGAGTTGGGAGCATGTTTCGCTCGTAACATTTATTTCGCGAATGTTGAATCCCACCTGAGATATACTCTTCTATTCTGGGGAGCTTGCGCACAGCATCTTTTCCAATCTGTTTTCAGTCTTCAAAAAGGAGCTGTAAGGAACTTATGCAATGCTCATCCTAGAACTCACTGCAGGGCACTTTTTGTTAGTAATAAAATTCTTACACTTGTATACTTATTTATCATGGAAACTGCATGCCTTATCCATAAAAACAAAACTCATTTTCCAGATCATCAGCAGATTTATTTCACAAGACAGAGAGGCAATATACCTTTATCAACTCCACGGCTGAGCCTCATTAGAGACTCCTTCATTTATAATGGAGTAAAGATATATAACCACCTGAGCTTGGAAATAAGAAATAGCTTAGATTGTTTCAAAACACATTAAAAGCCAAGCTATTGTGAAGAGCATTCTACAGTGTTGACGAATTTTTCCAAGAGACTTAGGCATAAATAAATATGCTTTATTTGGTAATTTTTAATAATGATGTTTAGTAGTAGTATTGTTTTAAATTGATTTTAAATTTTATGGTGTGTAAAATTGTTTATCTTGTTCACAATTTCTTGTCTTTAAAACAAAAAATGTTTTATAATTTTTATGTGTGTAAACTATAATTAATATTAAAAATTAACGACACTTCAGTCATAAAGTGAAACCCTCTGTGATATATCTTACTGTTTTGATAATAAGATTTATTTATTGTGATACTTCTTGGACAATAAAGCACTTTTCATTCTTCATAAACTTAGTTGTAAATAAGCCAAACGAATAGGCCATTAAGGCAATAAAACAAAAACCGCCGCCATCTTGAAATTTAACATGGCAGACGATTATAAACTAAAGTACTTGTTTCCGTAACAATTTTTTTTTTTAATTCGCTTGAAGTTTTATTCACTATCAAAGATGTAAACTTGAATATTTTGGCCATAATTTGAGAAATGACAAATGTGAACTTTTAAACCTGTTAATAGAAGGAACAAATTGAAGGCATAAGAGGTCCGGGTCGTATGTCTTAAAGTTTTTTATTTTTTTTTTACTTAAAGGTTAACACGGTATCTCCACCAACGAAGTCAATACCAGATCCTTTTCGGATGCCACCAGAACCACTTTACACGAATAATACAGTGGCCAGAAATCACGAATCCATGCACTTCGAGGAGGAGATTGCATGCAATCTAAACGCACTAGATGATATTCCGGCCGAACAAGATGTAGTAGACGGAGCTGACTTTGGACCATCGAGGATAGAAGAAGAACCACAGGTGGGTAATGCACGTCGAAGTTAATATATTTTTTCAGGGCTCACTATTATTATTATTATTAGTGCCGACCTTACCAGGTAGTCGCCGGTTGTCTCTATTGTTGCTCTTATATGTACTTTCTTTAGCTCTTGCCTTTTCGTAACTTTTTCCATAAATGTCTTTGTGCTACTCAGTTTTCTTTACTGTCTGGCATTTTTGTGATAATTTATTTCTCCCATTGTTGTCTCAAGCTTCATTCTCTCTTTTAAAGCGTGCGCAATTGAAGAGCGTGTGTTCTGCTTTACTGTCATTTATTTATTTATTTGGACTACAGATAACAAAATCCGAAATTATAGGTAATTCCTAAACCAAAAAATAAACTAATTCAAACAAATATACAGCTTACATAACATAATTTTTATCTGTTTTTGTTTGTCGATTCTTTTTTTAAATATCCGTTTCCTGTGAGAAGTTGTGTCGTGTTATTTGTCCCTGTTTTCTTGCATTCCATCCTTTTAGGTTTTGTATAAGTATTGTTGTCCATTGCGCTTTATGTTGGAGGCTATTCCAACCTGTTTGCTTTTCTTTTCTGTGGATTTTGAGTTTGAAGCTGTTTTTCTGTTTGTGATCTCTCTCTTCCTTGACACATTTTTAATTTATAAGGCCAATACTCTTTTTCTGAAGTAGCTTCGCAAGCAGCATTTGGACGTCATATTACGTTATGCAAACGTAGCAAAAATGATCCGACGTCAGACTGCAACGTCAATTCGACTTTTTGTCGACCCTTATTTATATCTAAATAACACAGATTAACGTCGCCTCGAAGTCAGTACAACGTAAGTAAATTCACCTTATTAGGGATGAGCTTTCGCCAATTGCCAACGTTGTTTAACGTTTGATTTCCTCCACTCAAAATTACTTACCATTGCCACGGATGAACCTAAATTGTACTTATAAAGTATATATGGAGAACAACATAACCTGTTCGTAAATACCCAAAAATATAAAATTAAGGTATAATTTTTTGATTAACAGGTAAGACACACTTTTAAAATGCAAGACTGATGCATTTTTTGCTTGCGAAAGCCCGTTTATAATAATATAAAGGAAGGAAAATTAATTTTTTTTGTATTTTGTTTTAACTGTGTGTGGTGTGTGTCCAAGTGCTAACTTGATATTAATTTTGAATGACGTTTTCCAATTTAGATCAAAATTTTCAAAACAAAAAATGTTTTGGATGGACGCCAAGTTGTTTAGAATGTCGGATTTAATTGACTTACTTATTTTGAACTAAAATCTTACCTATTCGGACTGGGTCTCAAACTTTTGTTATACAAAATTGACCAAATGTCACTACAACTAAGTTCTTACATTCAAACGACGTAGGGAAATCTTACGTCTGAATGTCCGACGGGCTCAAACGTCTTCGATTGATAGATCAGTCGCACAGATAACCTTACTTTTTTTTATGTTTGACCAATAAACGAAAGTGTTTTCCCAATCATTTTCCGTATTTTCAGAAAAAAGGTTCGTGACAGTGCTGCGTCCCACAGATTACCACCCCCTAGTACACCGTGGCTAAGCCTAAAAATGGAGGCAATGGAGCCCATGTCCTACAATTCGGAAAAGAATGGGATCTTCTGGTTCCCCAAGTTTAAAAAAAAAGTTATAAAAATGCACGAGCGCGATCCATGATCCCTGCCAGATAAACAAAATTGTACTCAGTACAATCGTATTCTAAAAGTAACAGGGCCTGTATTCTTGACATCCGTGCCCGTGAGTGTGAACAAATTTCTCACTTCTCACCTGCTTTGAACCATGTGACAAGTGAGAGAGGCAAATACTCACCGGTGATTACTCACCTCACAGGCCGTCAAGAATACGGGCCCAGGTATAGCGACCTGGATACTATGATGCATTCGCAACATCTGAGGAGAGAAATTTTTGTTTTCTTTCTATAGAAAGTCGACGAATGTTTAAACTTACGTTTACTAGGCATTATAAAATTTCATGTAATAATAATCATGAAAATAATAATGAAGTAGTGACTTACGTCGTGTAGGGAGGGGATTGCACAGAAAAAGTCTATTTTTTCTTATGGCTAGATTTAGTTGAAAGTCGCTCCCCTCGCTTCCAACTTGGATCAAGAAGGAGGCGATGGCGACGCACCTGCGATTAAGGGACCAGGGACTATTGAAGTGAAGGGAGGAAGAATCTGACGGTCGAGGGACTGGCGATTTAAGAGTTCTCCTTCCTAAGACTGCCAGTGAAAGCACCGCTTAAACCATGGAGGTTCGATAAAAATTACAAGGTCGCAATACCAGAACGGAATAAGTGGCAAATGGAACAATTCCGAACGGAATTAAGCAGAGAGGCGATGGTCTGCTACACGAATGGCTCTAAACTGTCAGATAGGCAGACAACAGGCGCAGGAGTGTACGCGGAAAGCCTAAAAGTTCAGAAAAGTTATCCACTTGAAGAACATGCTACGGTGTTTCAAGCGGAGGTATATGCCATTATCATGGCAGCAACCCTACCAGGAGGGACATATACATATGCTCCGATAGCCAGGCTGCCCTCAAGGCTTAAAATAAAAATTCAGCAATTCGAATTTATTTTTCAAAAGTCAATAAATCATCGAAATCATCAACTGTCCTCTAATTGGCCTTAAATCATTCACATGTATTTTAACTTGAATATTAACACGCAAAACTTTATACATATTTTCCCCAGAAACATCTAAAATACGATGAGGTCCAGTCCATGTTTTACCCAGAGATCTTTGCTTAGATTTTCTAAATTCTCGAATCATAACTTGATCTCCAATTTTGAACTTAGGAAATTCTTGTTTGATATTCTCTTTGATTTTTAGAAGCTTCTTCAATCATTTGATTTTTTAATACAGAAGTAAGCGAGTCTTCATTAATAAAATTTGGAATTTTCCATTCACCTGGTCGTGCAAGGGAGTGTTCAAACAACAATACACTTGGTACATATCCCGTTGCTTGGTTTTTCCGATTATTTATGGCAAATAAAATTTGATCTATGTGTGTATCCCATTTAGTACATCCTAGAGTCATGGCTTGAACACGTAATGCTTTTTTTATTTCTTGATTTCTGCGTTCCACAGGGTTTGCTCTTTGGTGATATATAGGTGTTGTGTAATGATCAATGTCCAAATTAGAAGTGAATTGGCTCCATTCCAGACTTCTGAATTGAGAGCCGCAATCAGTAATTACAGATTCCGGATGACCATATCTACCAAAAACCGATTCTAGAAATCGAATTATAATTGATGTTGTTGCTTCGCAAACTGACCATGCATCCACCCATTTAGTGAATAAATCAGTGATGACTATTAGGTACTTTTTTCCTCGCTGAGATCTTTCGTAGAGACCCATAATATCCAGACTAACAGAAATGATCGTGTAGGTTGTCTGGGTTTTAATGGAGCTTGTTCTTGTGGTATACCAGTTTTTGCAGAATTGCATATTAAACAAAGTCTGACATATTCCTGTATATCTTTCCAAATTCCCTTCCAATAGTAATGTTGTGAAAGTGCTCTAAAGGTTTCATCGCGTCCGAGATGACATGCTGTTGGACAATCGTGATACTTGTACATTAATTTTTTTTTGCATACTTGAGGGAACCAAAATTTTTTTCTTCTCATATTGATTAATTTTAAATAGTAGGTTATTCTCTACAGTATAATTTTTTTAATAATTCAAATCAGATTTTTGTAATTTTGGATAAAGTTGGTTTGCTTTTAGAGTAACCCATTTGACAATGCTGGTCTGAATTTCTTCGTCAGTACGTTGAGATTCCAAAATTGTCTCATAAATCGAGTTAACTGAAATTTTGTTTACTGTAATTGCAGGAATCAATCTGTCATCATAATCTTCACGTTCAGGGTCTTCTGTCTCAATAGGATGTCTGGACAAAAAAGTTCGTTGTTTCGACCTGAACAATGCTGAGCTTTAAAATTATATTCTTGTAAAAGTAAAGACCATCTTGTTAATTTAGCTTTGTCATCTTTATATTTTTCAAGCCATGTTAGTGCTTTACTGTCAGTAACTAGAGTGAATTCCTTATCTTCTAAAAATGGCCGAAAACGTTTGCAAGCTCAAACTACTGCCAAGGTTTCCTGTTCGTTAATATGGTACTTTCTTTCTGCTTTTGAAAATTTTGTACTTGCGTAAGAGATAATTTGTCGTGTGTCATTTGTACCCCATTGAAACAAAACTGCTCCCATTCTCACATTGCTAGCATCGGTTTGTAAAACGAACGGTTTTTCGAAATCTGGTCTATATAGCTCTAAATGTTTTTCAAGTTCACTTTTAATTTTGTTGAATGCCTCCTTAGCTTGAGAATTCCATTTGAAGTATTTTTTCCCTGTTATATCAGTCAACGGTGCTGTAAGCGTAGCAAAATTTTGAATGTACTCTCTTAACCAATTAGCCGTTCCTACAAAAGATTGCAATTCTTTCATCAATCAAGTCCAAAAAATTGTGGGGACTTCTGCTTTTTTGTTGCAGTTCCTTCCAAAGATGGTTGTTGATATTGCTCAAATCGATAACTGCTTTTTCGAATTCCGGGCGCCACGTAGTTTTTGATTCAGAACTACGAAACTGTGTAATATTGTCCGGCTGAGATTCTTTGTCTTCGGGTGAGTTTCCGGCACTTGGGCGCTATGTCGTCGGGTTAGGTCAGTTCCTGATGAGATCAAACCTAACAGGGAACTGCTGGAACGACATCTCATGAAAGTCCTAGCCGACGGAGATATAGAAGTTCCAATTAAGAAATTAAGAAAATTAATTAAATTAAGAAATGATTCGGTGTCAAACTCTCAACATCTTCATGATCTGTCGAAACATAAGTTAGGGGTCTACTGTTAACTATATTCTCGGCTTCTAAAATAAACGTTTGCAAAACTTAAGCGAGGTCTTTGCGTTTTTAAATGTTCTGATCATTCTTTCCCAGGATCCTCCCATGTGTGGACTTGCCAGAGGAATGAATTTCCATACAATTTCCTCAGCAAACAACTTTTGTCGTAATAAATCTGTATCTATTGATTTAATAGCTTCTTTTAATTCTTTATTTGCAGCCGTTAGGTTTGTTCCATTATCACTGAAGATCGAATGAGGTTGTCCTCTTCTGGATGTAAATCTTCTAATTGCTAAAACTGCAGTGGCTGTATTCAAAGAATCTGCTATTTCCACATGAATCGCTCTTATAGACAAACATGTAACATTTTTTTTCAACTCTTCTTTCTATTGTCACCTCCATGAGACCGAAATAATCTCTTCCAACAAAATAAAAACTTCTTGGTGGTCTGGCAATTCTCTCTAATGGTAATTTCGCCATTTTAGGTATTATGGGTTGAACTTTCATAATTTTACATATTTGACACTCTTCTAGGACCCTTTTAATCACCGCTCTTGCTTTAATTATCCAATATTTCTGTCTAATCTCATTTAAAATTATTTCTGTACTGCCATGTTTAAATTTTTCATGATATTCTTTAATCAATAGTTTGGTAAAGTAATGATTTTCTAAAATAATTTACTATCTTTGGATACAGATCGATCACTCGTCAAAGTTTTATATTCCTTGGGAAAACATTCTTCTTGTACTGTTCTAATCCAAATTTTTTCAGCATTTTGAAAATGCTCTACAGAAATTTGTACATCATATTCTTTCTTTTGTAATCTTTTAAGGAATTTAAAAACCATCGCTGTTGAAACAATAAGTTTTTTCCATGATGAAAAATTGTTTATGTCTGGTAAATATTCCCTCATTTGGGTTACGTTAAGTTGTAATAGAACCTAAAATTTTTCTTCCGTTTGAACTGTTTCAGACACCTTAATTTTTTCTTCTTCAGGCCAACAATTTTCTGGTAAATAGAGAAAGTCGGGCCCTTTAAACCATTTACTGTTTGTGTTCATTTCTAGTTGCTTCGTCTGCAATATTTAATTTTGAAGGTATCCATTTTCCAAAATTTTTCCCATTCTGTTACTAATAAACCTATTTGAGTTGTATAGGTCTGGTCCTTTTATCAAAAAATCATTTAGACTTCTTCCTTCTATTTTGGCAGCAGCATCAAATACAAAGCGTAGCTTTCCTGGCTTATTAGAGTTTAATACTCCAAAATGAGGTAAATACCATGTTTTGTTTGTTAAACTTTCAGCTTCTTCCTTTGTAAGTTCTCTTGCATATCCTTTAGTTTGATATTCATGTACTTTTTCGGGGTAAGCCTTGGCAAATTCCGGGTCTTTTTGAATATCGCTAAGCCTTTGCAAAGCGATTGGTCTGCTATCTGCTATTCCATAAAAAGCCAACCTCCCACCTGTTTTCAACTCTTCTCGATTGTAGTTTTATTTCGTCTATTGCTCTTTGATTTTAAGGTTAATTCTTCTTTTTGATATTTAACTCCTAAAGCTTCATTTGAGAAGAAAGACTTTACTAGATCATGCAATTCTTCATCTTTGTTGTTACACCGTATATGCTAATTTATGTCTATCCTTCCACTAAGGGTACGACAAAGCTGATTCATACTTGGTTCCTTCCACTAACTGTCTTGTGGTAATCAAATCCCAGTTGTCTTGTCCAATCAATAATTTTGGTTTTGCGTTAGTAAAACTTGAAAAGTTACAATTTTCTAGATGTTGCCATCTTGCTTGTAAACCCTTGGTGTCCACACGTTGAGTGGGAAGATCCATGTTTTTAAATGTGTATACATTCCTTATTTCATAAAAGGAATTTAGATTTTCCTCAGATATCATAAAGGAAACAATTCGCGATCTATCTTGTTTGGTCGTGTCTTTTTCAGTCCATCTTAAATTTAGATTCGTTTCTTCTCCATAAAGATTTAATTGATTTGCGAATTCTTCATCAATTAATGATACAGTGGACCCTTCGTCAAATAACGCGAATGGTTTTATTTCTTCATTGTTTTTTCTTAAGGTGACCGGTGCAACCTTCAACATGACGTCATAAATATTCTTCGTTGTGTGTCCAACTCCAGCTTCCAGTTGTTCATTTACTCTATTTTCCCCTTTTTCTAGTAAAGAAGTCCAGTTGTAGTTGTCGATATAGTATTTGTAGTGTTTTGTTTAATTTGATCTTTTCTGATTGGTACATAATGTAAAACTGTATTATGTAATTGTTGACATGAGTTTACGTCGCAATACTTTAAACAGCAAAAACATAATCTCCTGTCCTTTACGAAATTCCATCTCTCATTTATCATCATTTCCAAAAATTTTCTACGTACGTCTAGATTGTGATTTTCTTTGCATAAAAGGCAGTTTACAGGAAACAGAGTTGAGTTTGAGCTCTTTGGTTTAGAACCATTGTTCTTTTAAATCTGTCAGTAGTGGCATAATGAAAATTCTGATTTTGATTTGTCGGAGCATATGTTGCTGCTTGTGCTTTTATCTGTATCCATTCACTAAAGTCTTTGATGGTACCTTTTCCATTATTTCTTACCATTTTTTCACCCCACGATAACTGCATGTTGTACGGAAGTTTTTTAATAAGTCCATCTAATAAGTTAGGTAGTTTGTCATATTTAACGATTGCAATGTTAAAACTAAATTGGAACCCATTTCAGAAAATAGCGATAAAGATGAAAAATCGTTATTTCTGACCAATGACGAGTTTCTTGCTTCATTTACTAGACTCTTTACAATTATGTCAGGTCTACCAAATTTGTTTTTTAGTGTTTCAATAAAAGATTCTGCAGGAGTCTACACCGAATATAAGAGTCCTTCGACAGCTCTTCTGGCATCCCCTGTTAAACTTTTTCTTAATCTGCACATATTTTCTTCATTAGTCAGTTTTAAAATACTGGTTGTGTAAACATATTGATTAAAAAAACTTGCCCATTCTTTGAAATTTCCCGAAAAAATAGGAAGATCCTTATCAATACTCTGTCTTAAAAATAGTTGTTCAAATTTATCTTCAAAAGGTAGTTTTTCTTCTATCTTCGGATGTTTATAAATTTTGTCATTAAATAGGTATTCTTTTGGTGCATAAAGATTTTCTGTAGAACACTCGATGTCTTTAAATGGATTAGTTTGTTCATACCTAGATTTATTAAACGGAGTAGTAGATGCTAATGACGTCATTGCTCGATTTTGTCAATTTGCCATTTATCTATGATTTGAAAATCTTGACATCACTTCATCAGGTTGTTCAAGTCTTTCGGTACATACTTCAGTTTGCGTCACTTTGGTATCAATTTCTAAAAGCTGCATTTCTAAACCTATTTTTTCCATTTCCCATTCATATTTTTTACGCTTCGCTTAATATTCTAACATCAATTTCTTTTTTTCGACTGATACTGCGGTATTATCCCTTTTACCTTCAAATTCTTTAAAATCTGAGAACTGTTCTAAAGGTGAACCCATAAAACTGCATTTGCTCGTGAGCGGCTGTACATCTTTGTCAATATTTCTTCCAAAATCCATGTTTTGCTGGTTCTTCTTCAATGTAGGACCAATGATAAAAAATATTTCTGGCTTCTTTACAATTTCAAGTATCGTTCATACAAGGCATAGTCATAGTTTTAGTTCTAATTTTAGTCATAACGCTATCTCTGTCACTGTCTCGTTAAGAAAAAAAACAGTGACAGAGATAGCGTTATGACTAAAATTAGAACTAAAACTATGACTATGCCTTGTATGAACGATACTTAAGACAATAAAAATTCAGAAATTCGAATTTATTTTTCAAAAGTCAATAAATCATCAAAAACTGACAAAATGTCAAAAAATTCTTAAATCAAAACAAAATAATACAAGGAGTTTCTCAAATATTTAACAGAGCCGACATACTGAACTTCGTAAAGAAGACAGGGAGGCCCGGAGACAGAGTTGCAGCGGAAGTAAGGGCATAGGGGTAAGGAACGGGGTATGGTAGGGCCCATGAAGAGCCCTAATTGCCGGGCCCACGGGCCGCCCCTATACTACTACTACTACTATTAGTTGAAAGTCAGATAAATGCTGCTTGGGTTAAACCGCCAAGAATTGGTAGTAGCGCTGAAAGTGCTCTTTTAGCTGCATCCGCTCAACACCATTCTTAACTAAAAAGCCAGTTAACTCATTTTCGCCATATTGACACCAAATTGACAGAAAATCCATGTTTTACTTGTCAATTTGGTTATAAAAATGGCAGCCACCGTAGGCTAAAGGGCACTGAGGCGGTAGGAGTTAACTGGCTTTTTAGTTGAGGCGGTGTTGATCCGCTATGTCTATTGCATACTCTATATTTTTTTAACAATTCACCTAATTAATTACTTTAGTTTCAATTGTTCGATGGTTTGATAACAAAGTTTCCAAATATCTAACTTTTATTTCTCTACGTTTTTTTGCGCTGAGAAAAACAACTGCTGCGATTTCTAGTTGATTATGCGTTTTAAGTGCAAATCGAGTAAGTCATCATGTAAAATATTCTACAAAGTTTGTTTAAGCCTATCAAATACTCCTGTCTTATAATCTCAAATTTGTGTTCTATATTTCAGAAGGCTATATTTTATTTTTTTAGGCCCTAATATGAAAAGTAGTCTAAAAATTAAATATATTTTTTTATTCTTTGAAGGTGATGCGTAGTCATCATGTCAGCTGTGAAGATCTACTGAAGTTTGCCAACACTAAACCTGATTCGAGAACACGAGGGAATGATTCCGATGAAGTTAGGATCATGTCCAAAGTTCTTGGGAAAGATGTAAGAATTTTTTTACTTAGGTTTGAATTTCGAATGCATAATTTGTATTTTCGGAACTAAAATAATATATTTTTTTTAAATCAGGTCACAACGGATAAATGCATCCAAGCTTTAAATTTCTGCGACTGGGATGTTATGAGGGCCATAAAAATACTTAAACTACAGAACATAGTAAACACCGAATTTCCCGCGTGCCTGAACGCTCTAGAGAATTCAACGTGGGACGTAACGAAGGCTGCGCAGTATATTCTGCAATCTGATGAGGTTGCGCAGGTTTGAAGGGAGACAACTATACCAGGAACAAGGTCAGGTGTGAAACAACAAAAATTGCGGGGGCGGTGTTGTATTCTTGGCTAAAAAAAGTAAAAAAGTTACCCTGCGGCTTGGGGTTAATGAAAACTAAAGTGGAAATGCCTTAAAGGATTTATCAAAATGACAAATTTGACTTAAAGGGGCAGTTCACCAAAATGACAAGTTGGGCTTAATCAATAGTAAACAAAATTGAACGATGAATGGTGATCTTCGTTTCTTTTAACGATGCTTCGTTAATGAGCTAAAAGCCCGATTGCACCACGTGCAGTACACACTTCATTTATTTAATTCTCGAATTTGACCACTTGGTATATCTTCGTGTTTTTCTTAGTTGAGTGATTGAATTTTGACACTTAAAATCGTAAAATTTATTTTGCTATTGATTAAGCCCAACTTGTGATTTTTGTGAACTGCCCCTTTACCAGAAAATGCTCCTCCTACACTCCTCTGCAGGTGAAAATGTAACTCCTTGATATAGTTATCGTTGACATATATACGGGGTCGAAGGGTGACAGGCCATTTTCTGGTATGCTGGATCTCTCACAAAAAAAAGCTAAAAGCAATACCGTTCTCAACTAAAAAGCCAGTTAACTCCTACGTCTTCAGTGCCCTTTAGCCTACATGGATTTTCTGTCAGTTTGGTGTCAATATGACCGTTATAGTAGGCTAAAGGATACTAAATCGAAAAAGAGTTAACTGGCTTTTTAGTTGATTAGGTATTGCACGAAGATCTACCAAGTAGTCAAATTCGAAAACTGACTTGAATGAAGTGTGCACTGCATTAGGTACAAAAATAGAATAAACAACAAATATCACCATTCCTCGTAAAGTTTTTTTTGCCAACTTGTCATTTTGGTAAACCCCCCTTTAAGAACAACTACCTAGAAAACATCTAGTTCTATTGTTTGTACGAAAACTTGTTTGCCTTTATCGCTCCCTAGGCATAGGGTGATATCAGGAAGTACTCCCTTCTCTTACTTTTAAGAATAAGCACACAGAATATTTTTGTTGTTTCCAACCAGAATCTGGCTTGGGTGTAACTTGATAATGCTTTAATTGTTGCAATACATGAAATTTTACAGTAAAGTTGCTTAGGGCCGAGAAAACGTATATAGTTATGTGTACAGGGTATTCCGCAAGGAATGGGTCGACTTAACAGAGAAGAAATGAACAGTAAAAAGTTTAATTTCTACCTTAGAGGAACAAATGAGGTCGAAGTACTCTGACCTAATTTTATTCGAATAAAAAGAGGAAACTCGAATAAGAAGTTATTCAAATACGGCCAATTGGCTTAAATACTCTATTATTTAACACTGCAGAAAAAAGAAATATTGTCTTTCCCAAATTTTATTTTATTCTCGAATTATAGATTTTCTTCGTTTAACTAATCTAAATCTAATAAATGATTGATGTACGAATTTAGCTTTTTTGATGCAGATTTTAGACATGGTTAAAGTGGCAAAACGTTTAATAAATATGGTTTTCAAACTTGGATAAGTCATGCCACTTACGTTTTAATTGAAATTACCGATTTTATTTAAGAAATTTAAAAGATTGCTGAGATAAAAATAAACTGAGTAAATACTAAAAAAATATTTTGTTTCCAGTAGCTTTTTAAAAACCATGACTGTCGTCCATTCCAGAATGTTATCGTTAAAAAACTTAATTTTGTTTTTATTTATTACCTATTTTTTATTTGATTGGATGGACTATTTTAGGTATGAGTATTCTAACTGCCTGATCTTCGGAAGCTATTGGATATCAGTTCTGTATCTTTTAGTGTATCTTTTACAGCTTTTCTGTCTCATTTATTTTTATAAAATCAACTGGGTTTAGGTGAATACCGCGACAAACAACGAGAAATCGAGAAATTAGTAAAAATTTGAGGAAATAGGCATTATTTTCTTTTACTAAAACAAGAAAAAAAAAATTGTGTTTCATTTATTTGGCATTTCATTTCTCTAGTGGTCCAAACAAAAAGCAATAGCTTTATGCATTATTACTATTATTAAAATTTTGTTGTGTTTTTAGTAAGCTTTAAAATAATTTAGTTAATGTAATAAGTATGACGTCGGGTAAAGTCATATGACTATGAGATACTCAGGCATGCGCATTAGATTTTCCGCCTTTGACCTTGCCCTACACACACGCAAATCCTAACTAGAATCTAACTACTTATCTGACGTTTCTGCAGAAACTCTACTGCCGTTATCAAAGGAATTATTCTTTTCAAAAATTTTCTCTGTTGTCATACAACTGACTGACTTTGACTGATTTATATTTCAAATATCAACTTTAATAAAGTTTAAAATCAAAATTATATTTGTTCGAGTGTTTTCAATTTTAGATTACATTATAAAAATACAAAATTTAAAGTGAAATCAAAAATAATGTTTAATATTTTGTTTTTTATTTTAAAATATCAAGTATAAAGATTATATTTTGACTGACTTTAAGAAAAAATACATTAGAAATGTATTTAAAAAAAACCTTTTTGAAAATCTTGTTTTAAAATTGGAATCCAAACTGTATTTATATCAACTGATATGCTAGCTCTGCATTCATCTTCATTTACATAGATGCAAGCTGCTTCTTTGATTTTTCGTTTAATTTTGTCTGGTTCTTTTTGTAATATACTGGTTTCTCCCCACATTACTCTATGATCATTTCCAAAAGAATGTTGGCAAATTTGGATTTCTAATGTATTTTTTCTTAAAGCCAGTCAAAAGATAATCTTTATACTTGATATTTTAAAATAAAAAACAAAACATTAAACTAAAATACTAAAATCGAAAACACTCAAACAAATATAATTTTGATTTTAAATTTTATTAAACTCACCCAATGCCTTGTTGGCTACTATCGACGGCTCTATAACTAAATAGCGCTAAACGAAATAGCACGTTTTAAAGCAGCGCGTTTATTTCGGCGCCTCTTTAAAATAGCGCCTTTCAAAACAGAGCCTGTATGAAATAGCGCGTAACAAAACGGCGCGTAATGAAATAGCGCTAGTTTAGTTGAGCGCGTTATGAAATGGCGCCTATTCATCTAAATAAGCGCGTTATAAAGCTGTAATTTTTTACAAAAATATATCTATATATAATATTTAATGAATAACTTTATTAAAAGTCAACAGGTATACAAAAACTAACATTAAACACAAAAACAAACATTTTTAACGAACTAAATAGTAATATTATAAGAGATGTTTTTTTAAATATTCCTGGACGTTTCTAAATGATTATTACTCTACTAATACTTTTATTCTTTGCTTCTGTATTACGTATTTATTTGAAGACGACTCACTTTTTCGTACACCTGCTCTATGCCTTGAAACACGAATGTCTGTTAGATTTTGTTCCCGAACTAAGTTATCCACTAATTTTTGCAATAAAGGATGGTGACAGTGCAATACCTTCTGGAAGCTATTGTGCCAGGCTTCCAAAGAATTGTTGGTCTTTGAATGTTAGTTTTTACTCGTTGGTGCATATTCCACATGTTTATTGAGAATCGGGCCTGAACGCCGTTTAATCTTCTTCCAACATGGTAGTCCTCCCAGTAAGAAACGATGAGTTTTAATATTTCGGGATAATCTTCTGTTATTATTTTAAACGCAAACTGAACGTCGTTTACTAGGACGTAAGCTAAAGCCTGCTACGGCAAGAACTGCACTAAGACGAATAAAGAAGTCGAGGCTGAGATGTCGTGTTGCAGCTAAAAAGATACGGCTAAGTAAAGAAAAAAAGGCAAGCCAGATTACTTTTTCGAGACAGAAAAACGAATTTTGGCGACAGGTAGCTTTTACCGATGAAAAAATGTTTAATCCCATCGAGAACGTATGAAAGCTCATTGCAAAAAAGTTACCAAAATTTAATCATCAAAATTTAATATTCCTCCACGGAATGCTAACCATTTGATCGTTGAAGAAAATCCAAATTTATTTGAAAAGTTAGTAGCAGACTCCATGCCAAGGCCTTTATTTTATCGATAGGTTTTTTATTTCTATTTGTTTTTTAATATTTTGTTGTTTATAAAACTGATTCTGTTTATGTGTATTAACCTTTCTTAACCCAAATCCTTCCAGTTCTTTCTTCTTTGTATTTTCCTTTTAGTCGCACTATAGTGGACTTGTTTGATCCATGTTGACGGGCTATTTGACGAAGGGTCCAACCTTCTTCTAGTTCTGCCAAAATTGGATTGTGTGATGATTGACGCGAATATTTTATATTTTTAAATACAAATAACGTGCGCAACTCCCAGATGCAATGCACATGCTCACAGGAGCATACTCCTATTAGATTTCGACAGTTCCCTCACGGCCCTCCATATTGTAAGTCATACGTGTCGTGATAGCGTCCGTTCCAATAAACGTCCTCGTGTAATAATTATCGTGTTCGTGCTGTACGTAATTAAGTTATTCGTAACGCCGTGTATCCCGCGACGTTTCCGTGCAAGAAGGAGATGCATTAGTAGGATTATTAAAAAGAAGCATATTCTAAGGTAATACCCATTTTTTATACATTACAGATTGAATTGCTTTATTTATAATAAATATTTTCTTTTAAAAGTGTTTTATCTTTTTTTTATATTTAGTAACGGCAATCTTAAAACTATAGAACCAGTAAATATCGGTAAAAATGCTTTCAGTCTCCTTAACAAAATTTGTTTATGTTGTCTAAAAGCGTTAACCTACAAAAGTCGGTAACAATAAGCAAGCAAAATTTTTAATACATAGACATGTGCCTTACTTCTGCTGTATGCGTTTTATGTGTCGGGAAGTGAACGTAACTTAAGCGCTATTTTGAGAAGACGCCTTTTTGATTAAGCGCGATTTTAACTAGGCGCTGTTTTGTATCACGCTATTTTAATACGCACTGTTTTGATACGCGCTATTTCGTTTAGGCGCTATTTTGATACGCGCTATTTCGTTTAGCGCTATTTCGATATAGACCCATTATCGACACACCAAACTGTCAAGTTAATATTTGAAATATAAATCAGTCAAAGTCAGTCAGTTGTATGACAACAGACAGATATTTTTAAAAAAGAATCGAGAAAAATTTTGAAAAGAATAATTCATTTGATAACGGCAGTAGAGTTTCTGCCGAAACGTCAGATAAGTACTTAGATTCTAGTTAGGATTTGCGTGTGTGTAATCAAATTTTTTATCTTATTTAAAAACCATTGACAAACAACAAACATTTTTTCTTTAGGAATTTACGCAGTGGGTTTTAACATATTTTTGAATTTCCTTAAATTAGTGGCGAAAATCCCAAAAAAAGTAGTTTCGACATTATGAATCCGCCACAAACATAGATTTTATTATTTTCTTTGTTTTTCAAATTTATTGTTACACATTTTGCGAAACTTGGGCCCTTATAGTATTTCATAATTATAGAATAGGGCCAACGGCCAAGAATTTACACCTTGCCAATGATGTTACCTCGATAAAGGTTGACACGCTTGTAATAAGATTTCCATAGTGCCGCGCTTTCCTACATTTATTAAACGGATATTAAATAATTATCGGTAGTATCTGTATCAGTCCATCAATCAAAATGTAACAAAACGTGAAAAATGTTGTGGTTCTCGCGCTCATATTGTAACTTTCACCGTCAAAAACTTTTCAATAATTTATATGGATCTGTTTGAAAATAAAAATACTTAAATACGGTACATATCACATTAATGCAATTTTAAGATATCGATTTAAAATACTGTGTCAATTATTACTAGAAATTGTATTGAAATTTTTACCAGGCTTCCTACTAGTTTTTAAGTATTAAAATTGTATGCATGATGTTAATTTTAGACATTTCTTAGTAATACTGATATTTTTAATTCATCATGTTTTTATTGTAATTATTTGGCCATTTTCTGAACAAAAGAAAGGGGCAAAACACGCATTCCGGTTATGTCACTTTGCTAAGGTTTCTATGTGTTATAAGCACTTCTGTGAAATTTATATCCCGTTGAATAAAATAAACTGATGTTTGAGGATCTTTCGCAATCCGAGGCAGCTAATAAAGTGCAGGTTTTTAATTTGAATTGGTAATTGATATAACTATATTTTAGGGCAACTATAAAAAATGCGAGCAGCATAATTCTTGAGGCACGCGATTTATGTTTGCTTCAGTTTCGGGAAGCCTTTACCGTGGCAATTGTTATTTCTATAGGAAGAAATATTATGATAGGATTGAAAATATCAGATATTACTACTGTTTATTGCAAATGTGGGATAATTTATTTATTTGAATTTATTAAGACTAATGATTTTTATAGCATTTTATTAACTTTTTTTAAAGAATTATATAGTATATTGTACAGGGCGATTTAAAATTTATTTAAAAAAAATTGAGGGCTGACTTGAAAGATTTCAGTTCAAATACGTAAACAACATTTTGTTGGTCATTATGGGCCAAGAACATTAACTATATGTTTATAATTCTTTAATTCTTAATTCTTTATAAAGGAGCCTGATCTATGGCCATTTGCACCAACCGAGCCCTAGCATAGACCTTGCTGGTATCACCTAATTCTACCTAGTCCCTAAGGCGCCCCTAAATCGAAATGATTTGCTGGAGAAATTTCCGAAATTTCCCTAGCTAATGATTTAAAATTGGCATCTTCGCATTTTTGTGGCTGGCGGGAGACAATCCTGGCAAATCCAACTAACTTTTCTTTTTATTTATGGTCAAAGATGAAAATATTGTCAATTTTTTTTTAATATTTTTTGTTTAGCAACGAACCGAGCTTCTAACTATAGAAATAAAATTGTATATAATTATATTTTTTCTCAGTTTACTTCCGTTTAAATGGCTTCTTTGAAAAAGAAGCGTTTATAATTAAGGTCAATTTATAATGATCGTGTTTCGTCTGCGCCCGCACCGAAATTCGAGAATTCATGCGTACACGTACAATAAAAATTGTCACTAATAAACTCTTAGTAACAACTGCGTTATTCACGCAGTCTCAAAGAAATAATATTGTTGTTTCTTAGACCTAGCCATTTTAAATATCCAGAGCACATTGAAACAGCTGGCATATAAAAAAGATTTTAAAAAATCATCTCGAACGGCAACGGCCACAATATAAATCGAGTTTTGTTCCTGCTACAGTATGGATTTGTCCAGGAAATTCGTCATCAACAAACTCCTAATAACTAAACCCCTCCACATCGTTCAGAATGTTGATTATTACGCAAAAAATATTAAAACACCCTCAAATTTTTTTTTCGATTTAGGTATCCCCCCAAGCTTAGGAGAGATTTAATGAAAGTGGTTATGTCATAATTTTGTTCTAATTATGTACTCTTAAAGAAGAGTACTTTTAGTTTACAAAAACCATCGGTTCCTAAGATTTTTGTTTGTTTGTTATGGGGTGTGTAGCTTGATATCAAGGAACACCCCCCTCTGCTTAGGAAAGAGATTCGACCAAAAGTGACTATGCCAGAATTTGGTACTAATTATATAATAATTTCGCTTCCTTCTAAAAAATTGCCTACTGTCAAGTTAACTTAATTTTTTTTGTTTTTATGGGGTGTGTACCTTGATATCAAGGCATACCCCCCTCTGCCTAGGACAGAGATTTAAAAAAAAATAATTATGCCATAATTTGGTAATAATTATCTACTTATTTCGTCCCCTTCTGCCTACTCTCAAAATAACTTTTTTTTTTGGGTTTTTATGGGGTGTGTAGCTTGATATCAAGGCACACCCCCCTCTGCCTAGGAAGAAGATTTCAAAAAAGTAATTATACCATAATTTGCTATTAATTATGTACTAATTTCGTCCCCTTCTAGAAAATTGCCTACTCTCAAGATAAATTCATTTTTTTTTGTTTTTATGGGGTGTGTATCTTGATTTCAAGGCACACACCCCATATAAACAAAAAAAATCAAGTTATCTTGAGAGTAGGCAATTTTTTAGAAAGGAACGAAATTAATACATAATTAGTACCAAATTCTGGCATAGTTACTTTTCGTCGAATCTCTTTCCTAAGCAAAGAAGGGTGTACCTTGATATCAGCTCCACACCCCACAAAGTAAAAAAAAAATCAAGTTATCTTGAGAGTAGGCAATTTTTTAGAAGAGGATGAAATTAGTACATAATTAATAGCAAATTATGGCATTATTACTTTTTTTCAAACCTCTTTCCTAGGCAGAGGAGGCTGTGCCTTGATATCAACTTACACACCCCATATAAACAAAAAAAAAATCAAGTTCTCTTGAGATTTTTTAGAAGGGGACGAAATTAGTACATAATTAGTACCAAATTCTGGCATAGTAACTTTTGGTCGAATCTCTTTCCTAAGCAGAGGGGGGTGTAACTTGATATCAAGCTACACACCCCATAACAAACCAACAAAAATGTTAGGAACCGATGGTTTTTCCTAACTAAAAGTACCCTTCTTTAAGAGTACATAATTAGTACAAAATTATGACATTAAACTTTCATTAAATATATCCTAAGCATGAGGGTGGGTGCAGCTTAGCTCCAAGCCACACCCCCCGCCCCTTTTAAGTGCGAATAACTTATTCATTAAGTACAATATCCAAATTGAGTTTCGTTGAGGGGGGGGGGGTGTAGCTTGACTGAGCTCTAGCCTAAATTAGTTGGTGCAAATGGCCACTGAAGTATTAGGTTTTCACAGATCAATTAACAAAGTGAGTTTGTTTAAGTCTGTAGTAGCCACAATTATTTTTTTTAATAAGTTTTGTTACCCTGTATTTTCTATAACTGAAACTATTAGTGCATGAATTCACTTATTTACAGTTTTGAGATAATAAGGGTTTTTTTGGCTGAAGTAAAACTTAAATCAGCGTTACAACGTAACGTAAGCAATAGTGCTCTTTTTAAAATTTCTTTGAACGAGATGCAGTTGTTTATTTAATTTTTTTTTAACTGAGTAGCACATTTATGCACTAATAACTTCAATTATTGATTACCAATTTTGTGAATGTTTGTAGATCTAAAATAAAACAAAAACTAACACTTCAGAATGATATATTTTCGCCAAAATAGAATTTCCTCTTGACCAAAATCACTAAAAAGCAAATCCGAAACGCGTACTGAGACGAATTTTGGCAATTCTTGATATACAGGAAGTTCCAAATTTTATGCTTTTCATGCAATTGGAGCAGAGTTGAGTAATTTTTAAAAAATCCTAGTAGTTTCAGAGATTACAGAAAGCTTTTTTTGCCAAAAGATTCTTTTAAGAGATATGACATTTTAGTTTGATAGGATCGCTGTTAAGCTTATTATTTTTTATGAACACATGCCTTTTTTTAACGTTTTCCTTTTTTTGCCTATGACTACCAAGAATGCAAGAATATGGAAAACCACTTGCAGTATTTTAAAGCAAATACTTGACACAAAAGTTACAGCTTTTTAAAAGTTAAAATAAAACGAAAGTAGCCAGTTTATTTCCAAACAAATCTTAATGATTATAACAGGGAAATAACAAAAAAGATTAAAAATAAAGTAAAAATGCAAACCTAGTGGTTAATTTAATTATATCAACAGGAACAAAAAATAAATAAATAGTTAAAAGTCGAGATAAAATTATTTTGTTGTAATTTAAAAAATATGTTTTTGCATGTTTCTTAAATAGATGGTAAATTCGTTTCAATGATATTTGTTTATTCCATCATATAATAAAGATTTTTTCCCAGTATTACTGTTAAATTGTATTGGTTGAATTTGATTGTTTTAAAAAAAGTAAATTTCTTGTCCATGAAATAGTAGTAGTAGTAGTAGTAGTAGTAATAGTAGTAGTAGTAGTAGTGGAGAGGCGGCTTTTTTAAGCCAGGCAAGTAGGCATCTTATAGGCCCTTTTTAACAAACCCCCGCTTGATGCACGTTCCCCTTAGGATGCAAGTTTTCTTTCTCTAAGGAGGTTTCATTTTTCCTAATACCTCTTTATCGAGGAGAGGGATCTTTACTTCGTAGCACTTGTCCGTGAAAAATAGATACGTTGTATTTTGAACGGTCTTCTTTCAGTAATCGGTATATTTTTGCAAGTTCCTACTTTTTATGTCCTGCTTGCAAATTTCATTATTGTTGAAATTTTTTTGCTTTATTGTGACAGGCGGTGCGCTGCATATACCAACGTCCTGCGTTACTTGAACCACGAAATTTGTTTAAATTCGCTGGGTGTGGTTGCCTTTGTTAATGCTTCATACGCCAGGTACAGTCCTATGTTACCCTGATGATTCCTAACAAGGATGAAACAGGCCTGTAGGTTTCTGGACTATGCATTAGATCTTGGAGGCCTGGTCATAATGAATTGAAAAGTAAAATTGTAATTTTTTTGAATTTTGATGAGTATTTTTGATGATAGTTTACATAAGTCAGTCAAGTTCAGATAACCAAGGGGGCGGTATAAATTAATAGTCGGGGCTCGAGAAATAAAAGTTTATGAATACATTTTATAATTTTGTTTTCGCAATTTTATCAATGGATTTAAAATAGTTTTATTATCAGACCCCAGATTGAAATTAACCAAATATCGAACCTATAAAAACTGTCTACAAGATACTGCAAGTGGTTTCTCTTTTGAAAATATCGAACCTACAAAAACTGTCTACAAGATACTGCGACTGGTTTCGATTTCTTTTGAAATAAATGAGAATTTTGGGCTGATGATGGTGGCAAGAAGCTATTTGTAATGGCTCAAAAACAAAATAGCAGAAAAAAGGACCCGTTTTAAGCATTTTTTGAAAAGTTTAAAAGGTACAAAGGCGCAGAAATATAAAAAATAATTTTACAAGCAGAAGTTTACGCATTAGAAGTTTCGCACTTGTACAATATTTGGTCAAGCGGAAACCGAGATATTAATTTTGACAGGTTTTAAATTTTTTGTAAAATACTATTAGAAAAATAGAACACAATTTCAATACTTTTTAAAAGAGCTAAAATAAATAACACAATGTGCTTTAACTAATTACTATTATAGAAGGATGTGCCATTGATACCTTATTCCTACAGTTTACAATGCCTATTGGAATGGCTAGTTTTTTGACAAGTGTTTTTTCTACGAGTGACCGCAAAAAACTGCCTCGCATTTGCTTACGCAAAGAAAATTTTCCCCGACAAAGAAAATTCCCGCACACTTGTTTTAAACTTATAAACCGTATAAACTGTAAATTTTGGACAGGAGGGAGATATGAATAAAATTTACATTTGGCAATGGTATCAATGACACGAGTGAAAGGTCATTCAAAATATATTGTGCCTAATTTAACTAAAGTCATCTTAAAACATTAAATTTTGATCGCCTTTTTCTATTTAATTTTTGCTCTCCTGATATTTTTTTTCCTGCACATTTTAGACTCGTTTTCGATATAGTTACAGCAAATCCCAGGTCTAGATTAAAAACTAGTCATTTCCTACTAAAAAAAGGAATGAGATGGGACAACTTGATAAAAAACTACTTGGAAAAGGCGTTCTGAAAATTTAAATAAATTTCATAGTTAATAAATAAAAATGAAACCTAATATACAATAAATTGGCATTGGCAGCGCTAAAAAGCAAATTAACCACAAACAAGTGATAATTAATAAATAATTAAAATATTATAAAATTGGGATTTATAATCTCTAATTTGTTATAAATACAATTGATTAAAGTTCATTTTAAAAACTGCCTA
The DNA here is from genome assembly GCA_963921995.1 of Oxystoma pomonae. Classification (NCBI taxonomy): domain Eukaryota; kingdom Metazoa; phylum Arthropoda; class Insecta; order Coleoptera; family Brentidae; genus Oxystoma; species Oxystoma pomonae. The sequence goes on along the minus strand of OY998166.1, from coordinate 81,171,900 downwards.
ACCTAGGTAAAAATAATTAAAGAAAAAAATATAAATTTAATAACAATTATTTTACACCAAGTCCTTTAAACATACATTTGTTTATTTGGCATAACACCAGGTTAAGATGACTGGGGGATCACATCGATAAAAATAGTAGTTAACACACAAAAAAAAATTGTTCCCAGGTAAATGAGGGAAGAAAAATTGTCGTTTATTTCTTTTTAACTATCTTAAATTTTCTTAAACCAATGATAATTAAGTAATTTAAAATGTATTTGTGCGTTGCATTCTCACGGTGATTCTCTGGGAGAAATAATATAGGGACTTTAAAAATACGTCAAAAGAAAATAATTGCACTTTATTAATACGTACTCTTCTCAGCTCGACTTTAACTCGATAAAATGCTAGTCCTCTCCAGAAATTATCACAAATCACACATATCTTTTGCTAGTTTCTGTAAAATTTTAGTGTTATTGTCGTCGCGAAAACACCCAACTTTTTGTTCAAGTACATTTGTACAGGCTGGTCGAAATTGCATGTATTGCATTTATAATGTTATTTTTTCTTTATATGTTTATCGAGAGAGATTTCACTGGTCACAATATATGTACAAATTTTGAGGAAATAATGCAGCATTTTTCTGCATTTTTTCACATTTTTTTCGCATTTTTACAGATTTCTTTACATTATTTCTTATTTTTTTCGCATTTTTATGCATTTTTTATTTTTTTTTTATTTTTCTTTAATTTAATATTTAGCATTTTTTCATATTTATTCACATTTTTTAACAGTGTTTTAAATTATTATGTATTTTTTATATTTTGTCAAACAATGCGAAGAATGTATGTACCAAATAATGGTCAGTTAAATCCCCCTCGATGTTTATTATTTTTTTGATTGTTTTAATTTTTTTGTTTTTTTTTTAAACTTCATTTTATCGTCGTTTTTTGTAAAGGGTTTACATAAAAATAAATAAGTAAATAATAAAATAAATAAAAAATAAACAAAATAAAAATAGGTAATTAAAAAAAGAAACAAAAAATCAAATATCATGTGCGATACACCATTTTAAAGGAAATTTTATGTTGATTTCAAAAATCGAATAAAAATACATTCCATAAGAAAAATACCAACTTATATCTCAAAAACTAAACATTACGGATAAAATTCATTTTGACAAATTATCTATATAAAAGCAATTTTCATTGATAAAAAAAGCTATAGGCTATAGCTATAGGCTAATTTCTAAAATGCATATTTTTGCTATTTCCTTTAGAAATACCCAAAATCACCCAATCCCCTCGAATTTCGACCACTCTGTACAGGATAAACCAAAAAAATTTCACAAAATTTGAGACCCAGTATCCAAAAAAATATTTTGACGTTCCACGTAATTGAATGGCAAATATTTTTAGTAAGTTACTGGGGCAGTCAAGTAGGTAATGAACCAAAAAAGTAGAGGATAAACCAAAAAATCAATTAAATTATGATAATAAAAGCAATTTAAATTAATATTTAATTTATAATTTTTAGGTGACCTTGTACAAGGTGGTCCAAATTCGAGGGGCTTCTATAGCTTTGGGCTCTTGCAGCATAGTTAGCCCAACACTAATATACATGTTACGGGCTCGATTTTCAAGAGAGGTCGAAAACTAAAAACCGCATTGCGATATGTCAAAGCGTTTCTGAGCTACAGGGTGATTCTCAAAAATGTGCGTTTCTAAAAACCCTCTACAACTTTTTTATTTGTAAAATTAAAGATTTTCATTAAAAACATTTTTTGAAGATTTTTTAAAGAGAAATCTACCTGTTTCACCGATTTTGTCTTAAAGCCTTTAGTTCACGAGATATAACACAAAAAAATTAGTTTTGTAATAAAATTTCCTGTTAAACGATGTGTCATACACCTATTTTTATTAACTAGTTAAACAGATATCTGCAATTTTTAATAATTACCATAGTAGGCTGTGTTTAACTCTGACCTATGCAGTTCAACACCGTTCTCAATTAAAAAGCCAGTTAACTCCTACCGTCTCAGTGCCCTTTAACCTATTGCGGCTGCCATTTTTATAACTAAATTGACAAGTAAAACATAGACTCTCTGTCAGCTTGGTGTCAATATGGAAAGGATACTAAAACGAAAATGAGTTACGTGGCTTTTTACTTGAGAACGGTGTTGTGCAGTTTTAGGGTATCTATGTAGGTAGCTATGATCAAATAAAAACAATTACCATGATAAACGAGCCCAAGTGTCAAAAGTGGCGTTTTCGTCAAGATATAAAAATGTTTGAAAACTTTGAAAAGTACGACATGATAAAATGTTATATTGAAAGTAACGAAAATCGACAGATGGCGTTAAATCTATATTTCCAGAGATATCCGGAAAGAAGGCAACCTAGCTCAAAAATATTTTTGAAGTTAAAACGTCATCTACAAGAATACGGATCCTTTACAAAACCGTGGCCTAGGACGTATAGAAGCCTAGCCAGAGGTAGAGAGTTGGAAGAACTAACGGTTCTAGGAGAAATAGAAATTACCCCAATACTTCCACCTGGGCTATGAAGAGAAACACTGGAATTCCACGCAGCAATGCCGTTGGGGTGCTTAAAAAACACAAGTTTAGGCCCTATCGACCCCGACGGGTGCATCAATTACGGCAACGAGATTTTGCTCCAAGACGTGCATTTTGCAGGTGGTACCTAAATAAAAGCAAAGAAGACCCCGATTTTGCCAGAAAAGTTATTTGGACGGATGAGGCAACGATTTCTAGTGATGGAATATATACCAGATATAACTGCTATTACTGGAAACAGCAAAATCCCTATATTATGGCGGAACAAGCGAATCAGGGAAGGTTCAGTTTTAAGGTATAGGTAGGCATCTACAGAGGACAAATTATTGGGCCATATATTTTTGATGGAAATTTAAATGCCGAAAGATACCAACAAATTTTAGAAGAGCAGGTGATTCCGTTTATCTACAATTTGCCACTTCAGCAAAATAATGAGCTATACTTTCAACATGACGGTGCACCTCCTCACAATGCACGAGACATTACTTATTTTGATAAATATTGTGTTTGCCGAAAACTGGATCGGACCCCTTGCGACTGACTTCTTTTTGTATTTCGAAATCGCCCAACTACTAGAAGGGCATTGGAAGAGGCACTTCGTACTGCATTCGGGCAGCTTCGTGCGGTAGAACTTCTTAATGCAGAAAATAGCGTCAAGAGAAGATGTAGGATATGTTTACAAGAAAACGGCCGTCAATTTGAGCATTTGTTTTAGAATTAAAGAAAATTGTTAGATTTAGATTTTAGGTGTTACATAGTTTAATTAATAAAAATTTTAAATAAAAACTTGTGTATTATTTTAGGGTTGGTAATTATAGTAAACTAGAAGTTAAAATTCGAGGTTGCTGTGTCCCCTCGTGTCGTAGCCAACTTGATTTTGGGCACATTTAGGGCACGCACAGCGCCTACTATGGTAAATATCAAAATATGCAAATATCATTTAAAATATTTAATAAAAATAGGTGTATGGCACATCGTTCGACAGGAAATTTTATTAGAAAACTTATTTTTGAGAAAAATTGGGGGTATCCTATTTAAATAAATATAACTATGTGTGATATCTCGGGAAATAAAGGCTTTAAAAGAAAATCGGTAAAACAGGTAGATTTTTTAAAAAAAATCTTATAAAAATGTTTTTAATGAATATCTCTATCTTTACAAATAAAAAAGTTGTAGAAGGCCTTTAAAATCGCACATTTTTGAGAATCACCCTGTAGCTCAGAAAGGCTTTGACATATCGCAATGCGGTTTTTAGTTTTCGACTTCTCTTGAAAATCGAGCCCGTAATATGTATATTAGTTTTGGGCTAACTATGCTGCAAAAGCTCAAAGCTATAGAGGCCCTTCGAATTTGGACCACCCTGTATAATTAGGATGTCAACAAGATACTAAAAAAGCCATTTCAAACCAATTAGTTGGACATCAAAAAATTTCAATTTGCATGTGTTGAAAAGGCACAGAAAGTAAAAAAAAGGAAAGTTTAAAAAAGTGAAGTTGGATCTTAATTTCTATTGGTGTGTTAACTCTATTCTATGTAATACATCGATAAGTATTTTTGTCCGTTTAACTAAAATAGTAGCTATAGAGCAAAAACGCTCAGCAAAAGCAATGCGAATGTTTATTTTTTTAAAGTTCGTTGACAAAATGGTTAAAAAATCTTTCCTGCGCTTGTTTTACTTATTCCATACCTTTATGGTACTTAAATGTACGAGAAATACCCTGTTTTTTCGTTTTAAGTACTTGCCTTTACATTTTATACCCTTTAACGAAAGGTATACCGGTGCCAACCTTTTGCTGATAGTTGACATAGTTTTGTCCAAAGAAGTTTAAAAGAGTGATTTCTTCAATGTGTATTCTGGACTGGAAGAAATGCCAAGAGACGAAAGTGTATGCCGGAATGCAGATTGGGTTGAGAAGAATAATCTGGAATGAAACTTAGGTTTGTCAAGTTTTCAAAGGAGTATTGACGTTTAACATAACGTAGACTCCTATATACCAAATCAACCAGGTCAAATTGCTTTGACCAACTCTGATTTTGATGAATTTTGGTACACAAAATTAAAATTTTTCGGAGCTAGTCCATCAACCAGTAAAGCTTTTTACTAACGGCGCACAGAGGAAGGGCTTAGTATAATATCAGAGACATAGACAAAAAATGTCCTTTATATTTTTAAAATTAAATCCACACAATTATTTAGAAAGAAGCCCATTTATTATCATTTTATTGTAATTTTGGATATCTTAAGGCGTTAAATTTTGGCTACAAGTGTGTCTAATTACAAATTTTACTACTATTTAAATGATATGCCAATGAAAAGTAAATATAAAAAAAAATCTAGTATAAAATGTTGACTTTAGTAAATATTTTTGTTATATGATTGCCTAATACTGATTAATAGTTTTTTGAAATTTTTACACAAATAAGTCGTCTTTTTTATCAGAAATATAATAATAAAATTAACAAATTAGGTAAAAATATATCAACATCTAAGTTTTTGTATTTACAAAATTTGATATTCGACAGGATTCGCTTTACTAGTAATCTCAATATAATTGCTGGAGTATTACGAAATATAACATTTATCTGCTACGATCTGCTACCAAGATGGCTATGGAAGTTGAGCGTATGGTGTCAAACCGTATCAAATCAACCAAAAAAAAGGCACTTTTCGTTTTGACCATCTCCGATTTTGATGATTTGTGGTACACTTATTCTTCTGATCCAAAAACTTAAAAATCCAAAAAATTAAATTTTTTGGATAAACGGTTTTTGTTTTATTGATTTTTGAAAATAAAGAAATTGACCAATATGCCCTTGACAGGCACTTACAAAAATAGCAATATCTCAATAGAAGCGAGTTATAGCTTATTTTGAAGGTTTTTTAAAGACCTTTTTAACAATGTTTATCATCATGTAATTTTTTGTTTTTATTTTTTTTTTAAATTTTTTTAATATTTTTTTTTTTGAAAAATCTTGAAAACACCATTTTGAATTTTTTTCAAAAAAATACTTTTTTTTTTTTAGGTATTTTTTTAATATTTTTGGAAAATTTCAGCAGGAAAAAAACATACATTTTTTGATAAATACCTATATATTTACTCTTTATATCTAAAAACCTGTCAATTGCTCCCAGTCTTGTAAATAAGATACATAAAAGGTTTTTCCAAACTTGTTTATTCCTGCAAAATTTTGAGTATTTCTTCAATTGTCCTCCCCTCCACCCAAGATCTTTTCACCCAACTATTATACATTTAAACATGTTAATTCCTGCAAAATGTTTAGCTCCTCTCATTACTTTTTATTGGCCCTTACCCCTATTTGTATCATTTCTGGTTCAGACAGGAAAAGTTTTGACAATAATTAATTGCAAACCTGCGGTTTATGTGATAAATTGCTATTATTTAATTTAAAACATTTATCGGAGTCGTGTGTTGTAAAATGGCACAAAATAAGCTTAAACAATGGACAAAATTTTTTGTGAAGTGTTGTGATCCATTAAGTCAGGAGAAACATTCCGGAAAGTTACGGAATGTCACAAATTGGATGACTTCCTTTAAAGGGGTGGAGACTGGCATGAAAATTTGTGACAATTGTCGAATGAAACTTTCCAAGGAACACAAGGAACAGGATGAACAACCATCTCCTGTAGCAGGGTAAGTAATAGTAACGAATACCTACCTACATTTTTACTTGTTTTTTTTTGTGTGGTGTGGCTCTGCTAATAATTTTAGGGTAATTATTTAGTATCCGGTTTTCTGCCATTTTTGGTTTTAAGTGAAAAATTCTTTATGGGGGCACCTACAGGCCTATAAGTCTGATTTCATCCTTTGCAAAAATTTATGAGTTATTAATACATAAGAGGCTGTTAGATTTTTTTCTGACAAATTCACTTTTAAATGATTTTCAACATGGCTTTCTCCCGAAAAGGTCTACAGAATCGGCTCTTTTAGAGTTGAACAAGTCAATAATTTCGACTCTTGAATCTAGGGGAGCGGCCTGTGGACTTTTTTTTGGATTTATCAAAAGCATTTGATACAATAAATCATGAAATTCTTTTGGAAAAATTAGCGTACGGGGTTAGAGGAAGTGCTTTGGATTTATTTTGCTCGTATCTGACTGAAAGACAATAAAATAACGTCAGAATCAAACGTCATAATGACAGGAATTCCACAGGGAAGTATTCTTGGTCCTCTGCTCTTTGTTATTTATCTTAATGATCTAAACCATGTCATCAAAAATCCAAACCTTCTGGCCAATTACGCAGATGATGCCAACGTAGTGATGCCGGTTTATCGGGAGGGGAACATCCATGAGGAATATTTTGACGTACTAGGTAAAGTGTCTGAATACTGTGTTAACAACCAACTCATTATGAACACAGAAAAAACAAAAGCAGTTGTTATCTCTAACATGGACATATATGTCCCCAAAAACCTTACTTATGAAGGAGACACATTTACTTTTGAAAGTCACACGAAGGTATTGGGAGTAACTATTGATAAAGACCTAAATTTTTTTTCACACATCAGAGATCTATGTAAAAAACTATCAGCGGCAAGCTATGCTATTAGAGTTTTAAGTAAAATTTTTAGAGGTCACAGTTCATTCAAATCAATTTATTATGGTATGTTTTACTCTCAATTAAAATATGGTATATTACTTTGGGGCCATAGTAGTCACATAAATCACGTTTTTATTTTACAAAAACGTGTTATTAGAATCTTGGTAGGAATCAGGCCATATGCTTCTTGTAGAAATAATTTTAGAGAAAATAAGTTGTTAACGGTCCCGGGTATTTATATCTTGGAATGTTTACTGTATTTGGGAAAAAATCCATTACTTTTTGCTAAATATGCCGGTACTAGAACCTGTAACACAAGAAACAAAAACAACATGTATATATATCCAAAACATAGACTAAGTATTACTGAAAAAAGCTCGGATTATGCTGCAATTAAATTCTTTAATAAACTTCCAAACAAAATAAAAAATATCCAAAGCTACAAACTTTACAAAAAAGAATGCTTTAATCTAATTTGTAAGATAGAACCCTACAGCATTAGTGAGTTCCTAAATTTGAATGATTTTTAATGTCTTTTATTTTGGTAATGTATATATGTGTGGCTTTTAAGTAATGTTCGCCACATCTGGTTTCTGTTTTTTTTTTTAAAATATTATTACAATGTTTTAACCATATTTTAACCAATTTTATATTATATTGTTACTATACGTTATTGTCTGTTCTAATGTTATGTTTTGACTTGTGTGTGTGCAATTTTAACAATTTTTAGAAATTTTCTGGTCACAAACTCTCAAACCGATTACTATTAGAAATAATTTTTAACGAAGTTGTAACTGCAACTTATTTATATACCTTTGTTATTTTTACAATTTTTTTGTAGATTTTTATGACGATCCGATTTTACCTATTGTAAACAATTTGGAAATAAACTATTGTCTATTGTCTTGTCTGTTCTGGGGTCCCTAGGACCCCAAATCCGCAACCGCCGAAAAATATTTTTTTTAATTTTTTTGATGCAAAAAGGGGTGTCGCCGGTGCCGGGAGAGGGGGGGGGAGGGTTTTTTTTGGTTGTTTTGGGGTTGGGTTGGTTTGAGTATTTTTAAGTGGGGTTGGGTTGGGTTGGTTTTAAAAAATAAAAAAAAAATTAAAAAAATAAATAAAATTGGGCGGTTTCGGATTTGGGGTCCTAGGGACCCTAGTAGGTGCCTCCATAAGGAATTTTAAAAAAAAAACAAAAATGGCAGAAAACCGGATACTAAATAATTACCAATTTTAGTAAATGTTTTCATATTAAAAATTGTTTTTTTATTGTTACAGACCTTCCGCTCAAACTCCAGATTCTCCTTTTAAAGAATGTGATGAATCTATGGACCTTCTAAACCAGTCGCTGCAAATTATTGGGGAATCGCCTATCAAAAAAAGAAGAGTGTCCAAAGAAAATGCTGAAAAAGTAAAAGCAGTGATCGAAAAAAGATTAGGTCAGGAACAATACTCAATAGTAGAAAAGACCAAAGAAAAAAACATGGACGAGTGCGAAATAATACAACAATTAAAAGAAAAATTTCAGCTAGTTCAAAAAAGAAGCGAAAGAATTTTAATTCTATCTTGTCTTCCTATGAGTTGGAGTCGGGCAAAAATTCAGCAAGAATTTGGAGTTTCCCCAATACATCACCAGGATGGTAAAAAAAATGGTCAAAGAAAAAGGAATTTTATCCACACCTAATCCAAAGCCTGGGAAAACTCTTGACCAAAACGTTGTAGAAATGGTAACATCATTTTACCTTAGAGATGATGTGAGTAGACCCATTCCTGGAAAAAAATATTTTGTTGTTGTAAGAAAAGAAGGAACTAAGGAGCATCATCAGAAAAGGTTAGTTTTGGCTAATATCAAAGAAATATATTTGCATTTTAAGAAAGAGCATCCAGACCTAAAAATTGGTTTGTCTAAATTTAGTGAATTGAGACCAAAAAGTTGCATTTTAGCAGGAAACATACAGTGTGTGTGTGCACAATACATCAAAATATGAAGTTAATGATGATGATTCACTGCTTTTTGGACAAATGTGAGATATGCCCAGGAACTGAGAATTTAAAAAACTTTGTGAATGAAAAGTTCCAAGAAGCAATGATTGACAATGTGACTTAAGAAGTGGATATCTGTAGATAGATGCAATATGGAGACATTAATTAAACCAGCAGAGGACTTCATTGAAGAATTTTCAAACGACTTGATTAAATTAAAATCTCATTCTTTTTACACTCACATGCAAAAAGAATACTACAATGAGGTAAAAGACAATTTAAAAAAGGGGGAAGCACTAATCACATGCGACTTCGCTGAAAATTATTCATTTATTTTGCAGGATGAAGTGCAGTCCTATCACTGGACAAATAGCCAGGCAACCCTACATCCTTTTTTTTTGGTACACAACACTTTGGCATTTCATATTTTTTTAAGCCACCTTATGCCTGAACTAAAGAGGCAAATTGATAATTTAAACAAAATTATCTATTTTTCAGACGGCTGTGCCGCACAGTATAAAAATTTAAAAAAAATTGTTAATATTGCGTACCAGGCTCGAGGAATTTAAAATTAAAGCAGAATGGAATTTTTTTGCCACCTCCCACGGGAAGAGTGCATGCGATGGACTGGGAGGCACCGTAAAAAGGTTGGCTGCTAAAGCAAGTCTGCAGAGACCATATAATGAACAGATTATATAATGAACAGACCCCCGAAGATCTTTTTAAATTTGCAACAGAAAACATTCCTGGTATAATATTTAAATATTGTTCATTAAATGACTACCAGCAACATGAAAAGTTTTTGGAAAAAAGATACCTGGAAGCACAATCGCTACCTGGGACCCAAAAATTGCACTCGATTATCACCCTCAGTAATGAAAAAATTATTACAAAACCATTTTCACTAAGTAAAGAGGAAAATATTCAATGTCTTTTTGCAACCTGTGGTTTGTCAAACACAGAAATTGAAAACATCGACTCCGGTTTTGTAACCATATACTATGACTGTCTTTGGTGGATGGGATGTATCATTGGCAAAAATATAGAAAGCGGGGAATTAAAAGTTAGTTTTTTACATCCTCATGGTCCCTCTCCGTCTTTTTACTTTCCAAAGCCAAAAGCTGATATATTGGTCATAGATCAAAATTCTCTTTTAAGACCGGTCAACCCAAATACTGCCACTGATAGGACATATACGCTAACTGCAGAAGAAATGACAGATTCCTCAAATATTTTACAAAAAAAATTAGCAACCTAAATATTTTTTATTGTAAATTTTCTATTATTCTTACTTTTCATTTTTTTGTTATACCCATATTAGGTAAATTAGCCCTGTATTAAATATCTTATTATTTTTTTAAAAGTATGACTCCATTATTTCTCCATTCTAAAATTTTCCAAAAATGTTAAAAAAAACATTGAAAAAAAAAGAAATATTTTTTTTTTTTAAATTAAAAAATGCGTTTTTGAGATTTTTCAAAAAATTTTTTTTTTAATTAAGAAAAAAAAAATTAAACAAACTATATTGTGTCACACATCTTTAAAAAGGTCTTTAAAAACCCTTCAAAATGAGCTATCACTCGCTTCTATAGGATCAATAGTTTTTGAGATATTACTATTTTTGTAAGTGTCTGTCAAGGACATATTGGTCAATTTCTTGATTTTCAAAAATCAATAAAACAAAAACCGCTTATCCAAAAAATTTGATTTTTTGAATTTTTGAGTTTTTTGATAAGACGAATAAGTGTACCAAAAATCATCAAAATCGAAGATGGTCAAAACTATTGCCTGGTTGACTTGATATGGTTTGAACCTATGGGCAAAGCGTCATTTTTGCAGTTCATTAAAAAAAGCGTATTCGAGTTGTCAAAAAATTAAAAAATATGTTTTTATAATAAAATTAAAAGCTCCTTCTTTCCAAAAAATTCAAGACGAAAAATTTAGGTCACATTTAAGCAAAGTTAGCATATAAAAAGATAGGTTTTTGTAAAACGCACTATATTTTTGGGTTGCCCTGTATATGGTTTAAATCATGTAAAGTAACTATTTTTTTAAATTTAAGACGTTGCTCTTTGTACAATATAACTGTGTATAAAACTCATTCCTAGCTTTTCCAGATCAAAAGTTTCAAGTAAAAAACCTCATGTCCCTCTGTTCCCATAAGGTCGTTCCACTATGCGGCGTACATAGCAAAGCAAAAAAAAATGAAGACTAAACGCAGACATGTTTTTGGCCTTAATTAGGTTGATGGACTAGCTCCGAAATCAGTTAGTAGTAGAACTAGTGGAGTAGGACAAAAATCCAAGTTTTCTATTTTGATAAAATCCTCTCTTTTTATATTTAACTCCACCATGGATATTGTGAATTTATTCATTATTTTGTTATTAGCAATTTTTGAAAATTGGAAAATAACACAATTCATTTGTTTATGCAGGTACCTACTATACAAAACTAGCAATATTTCGACAACTTCTGATAATAAAGGCACTCTTGGGAGGAAACTAGAGTTTCGAACTTCCATGTCTTTATTTTTTAGTTTTCCACAACGTTTCGAATGTGTGGCGTAGCCTGAAATCGTCTCTGGAGAGGGGTTTCGTCATTTAATAAAAATCAACTGCATACCTATTGATTTTTACTGATGGGGTTAGAGGCGTCACGTGACTCCTAAAAGTGGCGGATCTAGTCTCATTTGCAGATTTTTTTCAAAATTAAACCTTAAATGCGCCAAAATTTAGAAAAAAATAACACTAAAATGCAATTTTTTACGCGTTTGAAATGTTGTTGACAAAAAACTGCTTAAAATTGAACAAAATTGTATTAATTATTATCAGTGTTATAGCGCCGCAGGCGAAAATTTTGGCAAAAAACAAAAAATTCTTTATGTTGATCTCTTACGTTTTTTCTAAAATATTTTTTAAAAAGTAGAATGGGTTAGATACCAAGAACGGGTGAGTTGCGGTGGTATCTATAGATTTGTTGCCAAAATCATATCATAAATGAGCCGCAGACAAAAATTTTGTTTCTTGTAAGGTATCCATGTGGGGTAAACTTTAACATAAGGTTGAAGAAGATTGAAAAAAACACTGTGTTTAAAGTTGTCTTGTTTATTCCCACAGTTTTTTCTCAGATTGATTAACCGGTTTCGCTGCAGGAGCATCATCAGAACCAAAAAACTACAAGAGACAAAATCAATTATAAACAGTTGTACAAAATTGTTGAAATGTTATGGTAATTTTGATTTTGACACATGGTTTAGGAATGATTTTGTTTAGAACTAACCTAAGTATGATATAACAAGTAAATTGGTCAGACAAGAACAGTCAAAATGTTCTGTAAAATGAAGAAAACATTTAAAATTATTAAAATGTCATAAAACTGTCAGAAACTAACATGTATTTGTACAGATAACTGTCACATATTTGTCGAAGACTTACCTAAATATTCAAATGGAAATTGTCATAATTTGGAGGTTGGTAGCACGGAGCTGACAGAGCTGAAGGACTATTCATCTCCTAACAATACCTATTTTTAAATTGATATAAACTAGGCTTTAATTTTACTCAAAGCGTCAAATATTAACCTTTTTTTATTAGAATTCCTTAACAGCTGGTCTTTTGATAGTGGATAGTTTTTTAGCTAAAAAACGCCTCAACGAACTATATAACAAAATGGGCCCAAATTCCATAAGAATAAAACAAAAAGAAACAAGAAATAATTATTAACTACAAAGCACATGTTTTTCGTGTTTTTTATTAATTATATTATAAATAAAAACTGAGTGCAACACACTATCCACTATCAATAGACCAGCTGTTAAGGAATTCTAATAAAAAAAAGGTAAATATTTGACGCTTTGAGTAAAATTAAAGCCTAGTTTATATCAATTTAAAAATAGGTGAAACCAAGATACTTTTGTTAGGAGAATAGTCCTTCAGCTCTGTCAGCTCCATGCAACCAACCTCCAAATTATGACAATTTCCATTTGAATATTTAGGTAAGTCTTCGACAAATATGTGATAGTTATCTGTACAAATACATGTTAGTTTTCTGACAGTTTTATGACATTTTAATAATTTTAAATCTTTTCTTCATTTTAAAACCAATTTACTTTGTACTTGTTATATCATACTTCGGATAGTTCTAAACAAAATAATCCCTAAACCATGTGTCAAAATCAAAATTACCATAACATTTCAACAATTTTGTACAACTGTTTATCATTGATTTTGTCTCTTGTAGCTTTTGGTTCTGATGATGCTCCTGTAGCGAAACCGGTTAACCAATCTGAGAAAAAAACTGGGAATAAACAAGAAAGCTTTAAACACAGCGTTTTTTTCAATCTTCTTCAACCTTATGTTAAAAATTTTGTTAAGACTATACTTAAAATGCCCTTATTTATTACAATTTCTATAACGTCAAAGCGCCGCAGGCAAATTTTTTGAAATTTAAGACATTACACCAAACCACACGCCACAAACCGAAGTAAAGAGTCAAAAAATAGCTCCCACTGGCGCCTCCGACGTGACGCTCATGCATAATTAATTTATTGTGGATTGGGTTGAACCCCCTGGCTACGTCACTGATTACGCTTAAGTAATACGCTAAGGTTTTGTCAGTGAACAGGCAAACATGTTCAGTGGTTTTGTCTCTTACATAAAAGATAAGTCGCGCATCGTCCCAGGGTCATCACTGCCAAGATATCAAATTACGAAAGTCAAGTTTTCACAGGAGTATAATAATCATACACAGTGGGTTTTTGTTGAGTTTTTCTCTGTTTCACATGTTTATGTTTTCCGTTTTTTTACCAATTTAGTGTGATTATAAATTTAACTAAAGTCTTAAAAACAAAAATTCAGTAACAGTTAACCGGAACTGTTTTTCACGGAACAATATTTCTCTTATTGATTTCAATTATTTATCGAATACCCCACTCTAAGGGTATTTTTTGACTGGTATACGATACGTTACGCAGAAAGATGCACAGCAACATAGAACATAAATACAATGATCTCTATACAGGGTGATTCACGGCGAAATGCAAATATTTTAATGATAAGTGTTATAGACCACGGGCAACTCATATCCAATGCTAACATTTTTTTTTAGTCTTTTTGTAAAATATACAGTGTGATTTATGAAAATATTGGAAAAATAAAAACGGACATATCTCGGAAACCAATAAACATATTTACATTAAATTTGGCGCACATAAGGAGCCCCAAAAGCAACTTCTACCAATGTATAAAAAAAATCCAGGTGCGGACTACAAAAAAATTTGTAGTATAAATTAAAACAATTCCCTGTATACTGCAATTTACAAATTTTGGTATTACCACATAAAAGCTAAAAGATGGTGCTATAATACCCTTAGATTGTATTTAACGCGTTAAGGCTCAGTTTTTTATAAAAAAAATAGAAAAATACAAATTCCAATCCTGAGATATTAGGATTACAAACAATATCACGTTTTAAATTACTGAAAACGTATTTTTAGGTCAAAAATAATTAAGGCATAAATAAATCAACACCCACTCTATCCAAGAAAAAAAAACAGGCTGGTCCAGGGCCGGATTAATATTTTTAATTTATTTTTATAAAATATACAAACAAATACTTTTAGTTTATGAATAAACCCTATTTTAACTTCAAATCCGTTTTCGGAATTGATTTGAAGTCGTAGTCAAATCATTAAAATTTCAGGCCTGGCCTAATATTTATTTGATTTTATTTGTCCTTATTGGAAAACAACAATTTTTTTTTACTTTATTTGGAGATTTTGGTTTCACAACATACAAGATAAAGGATGTTGCTATAAATATTTTTTTGAATTGATTATCATCTACAAAACCATCCCAAAATTACAACCAGGGGATAATGTACAGGGTGATCTAGCATAAATGCCACCGCCATTTTTCTCCGTTATTATGCATGCTATAAAAAAGTTTTTGAAATCAGAAGAAAACGAGGAATTTAAAAATTCGATAAAATATAGGATGTTTTACTTAAAATAAGGAACCTTTTGTCAAAATTTGACATTTGCAATGACACTTGTCAACTTTGACATACATATTCTAAAAGGCTGGAAAAAGTCATACAGCTTTTGTACGAAAGACTTTTTAAAGCATGCCTAATAACAAAGAAAAGTGGCGGTGATATTTATGGTAGATCACCCTGTACATTATCCCCTGGTTGTAATCTTTGGACGGTTTTGTAGATAATGATCAATTTAAAAAAATACAACATCCTTTGCCGTATATGTTGTGATATCAAAATCTCCAAATGAAGTACAAAAAAAATGTTGTTTTCCAATAAGGACAAATAAAATCAAATAAATATTAGACCGGGCCTGAAATTTTAATGATTTGACCACGACGTAAAACCAATTCCGAAAACGGATGTCAAATTAAAATAGGGTTACTTATTAATAAATTAAAAGTATGTTTGTATATTTTTGCTTGGATATATTGGGTGTTAATTTATTTATGCTTAAATTAGTTTTAAACTAGAACTATGTTTTTAGTAATTTTGAACGTGATATTGTTTGTAACCCTAATATCTCAGGATCGGAATTGGGATTTTTTATTTTTTTTATAATAAACTGAGACTTAACGCGTTAAATACAATCTAAGGGTATTATAGCACCATCCTTTAGCTTTTATGTGATAATACCAAAATTTGCAAATTGCGATATACAGGGTGTTGTTTTTAACAAAAATATATAATACTAAATTATTTTTAGTCCGGACATTGGTAGAAGTGGCTGTTGGGTCTTCTTATGTGTGCCATAATAATAAATCACAATGTACGTTTGAGAAAAAGACTAAAAAAAAATTGGATATGAGTTGCCCCTGGCCTGTAATACTTACCATTAAAATATTTGCATTTCGTCGTGAATCACCCTGTATACTAGAGATCAATGAATAAATATTATATCATAAGCCTAGACGAACATAAATCAATCACATTTTTGGTTATTTCTTCAAAAAACACCGTAGTAATTAGTCAGTCATTCCAGATTTTATTATAGTTCCTGACATTTTTCTAAACCTTACAGTTTTAAAAATAAGTTTGTAGCCGATCTTATTTTTTATATTTTTCCCAAAAGCTGTTCGCTTTATGAGGAAATGTTAAAAATATAAAAAATAAGATATTCTTAGCAGATTTTAAAACGAATTTCATGCGTTTTTGTTAATGACCTGACCCTTTACACCAATTTTAACTCAAATTCATTCTAGTCAAAAGTGAAACAGTTTTATATTACCTACTTACTTACCTGGTACGAGGCTTAAAATTTAACAACAAAAAAATTATTACCTGAGTTCCTATCGCCCAATAAAACCATCCTACATAGCTTGGATGCCTGAAGAATGCATAAACTCCTTTGGTCACTAAAACATGATCTTTTGCCTTGTGGGACTGAACCTTATAAACAATAAAATAATATAATCCATTATAATTTACCTGCTTTCAGTATTATTTTTAAAAACCACTCCAAAGAATATATTTTTTTTTGAGTCTGAACAAGTTTTTTTAATCTTTACTTATTTATCTTTAATTTGATACCTATTAATAAATATAGGTACTAATTATTTTAAAAAGTTTTGAATGACTGAACGAAATCTGGTGGGTAGCTGTTGCTTCAGATCTAGTTGATTGTATTTTACGGAAGTTAAAACCCCCTAGCTTTGAGATTTGTTTAAATAGAATCAATTATTTTATGTTGAAAGGAAATGAAAATATCTCGAAAACTGTAGCTTTAAAAGATTTGAACCTTACTTACTTAAAACCGCATATAAATAGCTGCTTTACTTCTAAAGTTACGATTTTTTAAATATATTTTAACGTTTTTTCAAATAACTTGGAAACTAAAGCTCCCACGAATTTGGACTTTAAAACAAACTTTGTAGTCCATATTCATGGAAATTTAAATCTGAAAACCCTACTTGCTTTTGTTCCAAAGTTACAATTTTTTAAAATATTTTATCCCTCTCTTCCTCCCTTTAGCCCTTCACCACCCTACCCAAAATTTAATTATTATTAATCAGTTCATGGTCAGCCGATAGAGGATTCTTGAGAGACAACAGACTGACCGAGACAACTTTTTTTTTCGTCGAGTAAGGTGTTTTGGAACCTTAGTAACTCATTTTTGATAAAATTAAGAAAAGTCAAAATTTTACGATTTTAATAGTCCCCCATACCATATTGGTATGGTGGACTAAAAAAGGGAGGTTTGGCAGACCATCTCCCCAATTTCGATAATTTTTGGTATTCTACCTATAAAGGGGATGAAAAATTCCAAAATTAAAATTTTTTTGACCATTAGTTTGTTTTTTAATTCTTGAAAATCACAAAAACTACCAATTTTACTCAAACATGTACTTAAAGAAATTGAAATATCTCGATAACTACTTAAACTTGAACAGTGGTTTATAGCTCGTTTTAAAGGTACCTATAAATAAAGAAATACCTTTCGAATAATGTATCACATATAATTTTTGATTAAAAAAAAATTAATTAAAAAAAAACTTTTTTTGGTGACTTGATGGGTTCATAAAAAAAAATATTTTAAAAATTTTGAAATTAAAAAAAAATGAGGTTATGTGATACTTCATTACAATGGCATTTAAAATACCTTTAAAACAAGCTATCACTCGCTTTTGTAGTATGTATGGTTCTCAAGATATTCATATTTTTAAAGACAGTCAATATTAACCAAATGTGCAGGTACACAAAGAGTGATAACTGTATACCGTAAAAAAGCGAGTAATACCTTATTGTTTTATAGGTATTTTAAAGCCCATTTTGATAAACATAATTTTTTTTGAAAAATTATTTTCAAAATTTTTTAAATAATTTTTTTTCAAGTCTCCATCTTGAAATTTTGTAAATAGTTTGGCAAAATATCCAGAAACAAAATATTTAAAAAAAATGCTGTTTTTAAAAAATGATTTTTTTTTAAATTTCATTTTCTTTTAACAAAAAGTAGATCATGTGATACATCATTCGAAAGGTATACCTTTAAAACAAGCTATAAACCACTTTGCTAGTTTAAGTAGTTATCGAGATATTTTCATTTATTTATGTACATGTTTGAGCAAAATGGTAATTTGTTTTGATTTTCAAGAATTAATTTAAAAAAAAACTAATGGCCAAAAATGTTTTCGTTCTCTTTATGGGTAGAATAAATATACCAAAAATTAT
This sequence comes from Oxystoma pomonae, assembly GCA_963921995.1. NCBI lineage: Eukaryota > Metazoa > Arthropoda > Insecta > Coleoptera > Brentidae > Oxystoma > Oxystoma pomonae. The sequence goes on along the minus strand of OY998166.1, from coordinate 81,153,601 downwards.
CGAAATCGGGGAGATGGTCTGGTTGATTTGATTTGAAATGACCCATACGAAAGAGTACACCATATATAGCTAGGGACTAAAGTGACGAAAATCTCGTTTTGCTCGGGCTACGATTCGCTGAAGGATAAAAAGGCACTTTATCTACGTAATATTCATACTATTTTTTGCCCTTTAGGTTTCCATTATGAATAATTATTTTTGCTAAAAAGAATCAGGCAGATATTAGACTGAAAAGCAAAACCATATATTATTATTATAGTAGATTTATGATACGTATATTATTATTAATGTTAAAAACTTTCATGATATTTACTTATATAGGTATTGGATATATAATTAGGATAACCACAGTTTCTTGAAACAATAAACTTGACAAAATAAGCCTTTTTTAGGGTATTTCTTAAAATTTGTAATTTTTATCACTTTTATTTGACTTACTCTAATATCTTAAAAATTTTATAAATTTCAAAATTTAGTGATAAAAATTGGAGGTTTTTAGAAATAGACTTAATGACTTATTTTAAAACGCCGTACAAGTATTCAAAAATCGAAAAATTAACATTAATTATAGCTAAATACAACCAACTACGAATTAATATCTAAATCGTAAGTTGCTCAGGCCAATAATATGATGTGACTGATTTTATGTTTAGAAAACATTTTCATTTAACGAAAACCTAATTTTAAAAAAAATTGCACAACCACGTGACTAATGTATTTTTATCCTAGCCCAAGTTTTGTAGCCCTCGCTTAGGCTAGAAAACTTAGGCTAGGATGAAAAGTGCCATTTTAGTCCCCAGAAGATGCTGGATACTACACTATGGGTGTTTTTAAGAAAAATTTTAAAAAAAAAAATTATACCTACCATAATTTCATGAAGATTTTAATTTTTAAAAGGAGTTAAAAGAGTTGCTGTGAGAACGGCCACCGAAGACCAGAAGGCATCTGATTGGGGGGGGGGGGGGGTTAGGCAAGCCCGGCTCTAAGGTGTTGGTCGCCTGAGGCAATTTTTTGAAATGCCGCCCCTGACCAAAGCATTTTTTTAGTTACCTATTCAAAATAAATCTATACATATAATAATTCTCTAGATAGAGTGTTTTTGTACAGGGTGTTTGTTTATAACTGGAACACTCAGTATCTTTTTTATTAATGAAAATAAAGGGTAGGTTTGAATTCAAAAATTTCTTGGCAAATTGCAACGAACTTAAACGCAAAATCTTTTTTTGTTCTCCTTGGTATACAGGGTGTGGCAATAAAGCTAATTTTTAGATAATACCCAGTATATTTTATCATTTTTAAATTTTTCAAAAAATTAGCTTTACAAAAATACCAAACACTATTGAAATATCGTTTGTAGTTTCTGAAATATTTGCGTTTAAAATTTTAATAAAATACATTAGAAACGACCATCTGATCATTGCCTTCAATCGTTTTTTTTTTCAAGGTCACTAGATTTTTAAGTTTAAGCCCACTTGGTTTATCAAAATCGGTTCACGAAAACAAAAGTTAAAAATAAAAACGAATAAAAAACGTGTAAAATTGAGCAGGCGAAGCTGCGGGGTCTCCCAGCAAGTTAATAATAAATATCTTAGTTTCCCATTCTAAACAAAAAAACTTGTGAAATACATTGCCTTTACCGGAGAATATTGTTATACTCTGCCTTTACCATTAACAGCAACTTTATGAAAGAAATGGAGGGTTGAGTTATTATGTATGCAATGAAATGTGGTTTAATTGTATACTTTTTATTTAAAGATATTTTGATTTTACCAATTTTTTTTTTAATTCTAGATTTTTTGTCAAAATCACTCCTTAAATTAGTGGAACAGTCCTCCATTTTGGTGTTCCGTCCCCCATTGTAAGTGTCCGCCTAAATGTCCCCCATTGCTAAGAAAAGTCCCCCATGCATACATCGCGAAAAAAAATAACTGAAATAATTTTTGTTAGGCATAGAAATATTCCACATAATTATTAAGATGAGACTTTCGACGAGTATACATTTGTAAAAAAATATGCTTCTCAAGAAAAGCTTGATAATTGGAATAACAATAAAATTATCTCAGACAATTTTGGAATATTTTAGAAACGAGCAAATTGTTTGCGTCAATTTTGTTAAAATGGCTGAATACTCTTTCAGTCTCCCGGGCACTAACGCGCTGTTAATAGATAAATATAATATAACTGATAGTTGCGAAAACTTCTATAAATTTTTTTAAAATAATGATAATTTAAAAGAAAATCATTCTTCAGAGAAATATTCATAAATTTTGTTAGATTAGTTTTGTTAATTTAAAAAAAAAAAATTTTGAGGAGGGGGTTTATGGGGTTAACTCCCCCCTCCCCCGAGAAGACTGGTTATGTTATGGGGTTAACTCCCCCCTCCCCCGAGAAGAATGGTTATGGTCACGTTTTACTTCAACTTATTTTTTTTATCTTTAACCCCCCCCCTCGAAGTCAATTTTTGAGTGCGGCATTGTAATATGCAATATTTAACATTTATTGCCCCATTGCCCTGCAAAAAATCTGGTCACCCTACTTAAATGCACCGCACCGCTTGGATAAAATTACACTAGAAACGCCATTTTTATACGTTTTAAATGATGTTGATAAAAACTGCTTAAAATTGTAACAAGAAGAAGAAAGAAATAAAATATACTCTTTTCGAAAGGTATATTTTTGTGTAGATGACGTCCCTAAATAGTTATTCTGATAAAAATTAAAATGTTCCATATACGTCCTACTGTCAGAACCTGTCAAAATTATGTCATTTTTTCCCAAAATTTAAAAAAAATAAAAATTTTTAAATCAAAAATTTAGGCTTATAGAGCATTCCATTCTAGACAAAAAAAGTCACATAAGCATTTTTGTAGTACTAACCATTTTTTATAAACGTAATTTAAATATTTAAAAAATGGAAAAATTGTCACATTTTGAATTTTAATTCTGTTAGTTAAAACAATATATTTTTCGAAAAAGCGATGGGGAACCTGAGAGAGAACATATTTTCGATAAAAAAACGTTATAACTTTTTTTTGCATCACTTATAGTTTCTATACAAAAATAAAATAAGTTGAAGAAAATGCTAAAATCATATCGATTGTATTGAACTTTTTTGCACCAAGATTTTTCTATAAAACTAAACTGTAAAAAAAAATTATTTGATAAATAGTTACTCTTATCACCTATCAAACGACAGTAAAAAAGTTTCGACTAGATTTGAAAAAGTAACCTCTGGCGGAATTAAATAAGAGGAGCTCTCTGAAAAACATCTTTTTATATACAATAAAATAACAACAAATATTGACTATATAAGGTACTTCCCTTATTCCGGCTTCTATCTTGCCCCCTTAATCCCGGTGAGTTGGAAGGGTCTTATAGAACGTTTAAAAAAAAATATCAGAGCCCAAAGCACAGTTGGTCTAGACAGGGGTTTTAAGAAAAAAAAACATAATCTTTAAAACATACACTTTTGTTTTTGATCCATCGCCAACTGCTATTTACCGTAAAAAGTAAAATCCCCTATCAAACGACAGTAAAAAAGTTTTGACTTTCTTATGTTTATTAAGTAAAAATAAGAAATAACCAAATTTCTGCAACATAAGAAAAATAATTTTTTGGATGACCGTAATACTGACTAGTACATGATGCTTTCACAGTTGGTCTAGAGAGGGGTTTTAAGAAAAAAAATATATAATCTTTAAAACATAGATTTTTGTTTTTGATACATCGCCAACTACTATTTATCGTAAAAAGTAAAATCCCCTATGTAGCCCTTTTCTGGGGGGCTATTTTTGGAAAATATTCTGGGAACCTTAAATAACAACTCCCTATTTTGACTTCATATTTGAATTCTCACTGAAATTCTCTTTCACTCTTTACTAATTTTCGAGATATTGGCTTTCAAAATTTCAAAAATTCCATTTTTAAAGGCCCATATCTTAGAAACGAAACAAAATATCTCTATTGTGTTTATTATCGATTTTAGGGGTTTTTTACGAGGAAATAAAAAATGACAACAGTTAGACAATCTGACCTTCTACTTCATATTTTTGGAATAATATCGTCAAAATCACTGAAAATCAATAAACTGTAAATAGGAATGTGCAAATGTCAAACTATTGTCATTTTTTATTTGCTCTTATAAAACCCTCAAAATCGATAATAAACACAATAAAGATATTTTGTTAACTTTCTAAGATATGGGACTTTAAAAATTGAATTTTTGACATTTTGGAAGCCAATATCTCAAACATTAGTAAAGCAAACCTTATGATATGGGGTACCATTGGAAAGATAATTTCAGCGAGAATTTAAATATGAAGTCAAAATAGGGAGTTACTATTTAAGGTTTTTAGAATATTTTCCAAAAATAGCCCCCCAGAAATGGGCTACATAGGGGATTTTACTTTTTACGATAAATAGTAGTTGGCGATGTATCAAAAACAAAAATCTATGTTTTAAAGATTATATATTTTTTTTCTTAAAACCCCTCTCTAGACCAACTGTGAAAGCATCATGTACTAGTCAGTATTACGGTCATCTAAAAAATTATTTTTCTTATGTTGCAGAAATTTGGTTATTTCTTATTTTTACTTAATAAACATAAGAAAGTCAAAACTTTTTTACTGTCGTTTGATAGGTAATAAGACTACCTACTTAGCACATAATTGTATTTTTTTTAGAAGTTTAGGTTTATAGAAAAATCTTGGTGCAAAAACGTTCAATACAATCGACATAATTTTAGCATTTTCTTCAACTAATTTTATTTTTATATAGAAACTATAAGTGATGTAAAAAACATTGTAACGTTTTTTTAGCGAAAATATGTTCTCTTTCAGGTTTCACATCGCTTTTTCAGAAAGTATATTTTTTTTTAATTAACATCATTAAAATTCAAAATTTTGGGAAAAAATTAGATTTTTGACAGGTTTTGACAGTAGGACGTATATAGAAGATTTTAATTTTTATCAGAATAACTATTTAGGGACGGCACCTACACAAAAATATAACTTTCGAAAAGAGTATATTTTTTTTCTTAAAATCAATCAAAAAGTATCTTATACGGCGCAGGAAAGTTTTTTTGAAGAATAAGCCAAATATTCTTCAAAAATTTTGGCCTTACGATTTTGATGAAATATTTTTAACAAAGTGCATGGGTTCGGTTGTATGCCGAGGGGGGTTTAATAACTCTTTTTTTTTAACTAATATTAAAAGCGATTCCCAAGTTACCTGAAACTTGAGATTTTTTTATTGTTTATTGAAGAAATTAGTCGAAATACAAAATGTTTTGTAGAATCTACTTAAATTTCCCAACTGAACCTTCATATTTCCCAACTACAAGCAACGTTGGGGGGTGAAGACTCCCCCCCCATCCCCCAAGGGATCGCCCGCCGGTGAGAACGGCAGTTAAATTTTTGCCAAAAAGTCAGATAAGATTTGTTCTTTGTTCGATTTTTTAAATAAAAAAGTCTTGCAAATATTTTGAAAAATTTTCGACGATTTTTGGCTTTTTTTTCGAACTACGTGTGTTTCAGAGGTATTGGGCATTTAATAACTTGATAAAGAAATTGCCATTATTATTTAAAATATTGTGGAGACCTTTTGCATTTACTTGTAAATATAATTATTTCAAGTCTTTATTAGATAATTTAATTTTAAATTTAAAGTTAATTGTAAAAACAGGTATTAAATATGCTCGTAAAGTCTAAACTTTAAGTAGGCAATTATCCTAAAATACCATCCTCAATGCGGCAAAAACAAAAATAGACTTTTCTTTTTGTCTAGGAGGATCATCCCGAGTGTCACACCCTCTGCGCAATACAAAATTTACAATTCTATTTATAGCCAAATCTAGGTATACAAGTGGTTATTCTTTATACTCCGGTCAATTTATACACAACATAAAAATTTGAACAATATTTCTGTAGCACTGTCCAGATCATTATTTTTACAATGCTTTTTATATTAGTTACCATTTAAAAAAATAAATCGGAAATTTTGACCCCCCCCCCTATGCCCCTTGTAACGCACCTTTAATGGAAACTCAACCCCCTTTAAAATTACGTAATGCTGACTACCACCCCCCCCTTTACTTAAATATGTCAAGTAAAAATAGAAAAAAAAATATTTAAAATAGGTAGGTATATTTAGAGTAAACTAGGTAGCTAAAGGCCCCGCTTCTCATGTGATGTTACCCATTTTTTCCTGTTTTTCTTGCTTTATATGATAATAACTTTTGTTCCCGTGAACCGATTTTCATGAAATAAAGCCTGCCCAGGACTCCAAGGAATCCAGCAGATAAATTCCCATCAAAATCCGTAGGTATAGTAGTTTTTGCGTGATGCTGAAACAAACAGACAAAAATTCTAAAAATTGGATTTTCGGTATTTATAGTTTGGTTAGAAGGCAAAACCAAATATTTTAAAAAAATATTCAATGTACAGAAACTCTTTAGAGTCTTATTATGTGTTTAGACTATAATATTTATTAAAGTCGCGGACGAGTAAGCTAAGACAATTTTTTTTCCCACTTTGACCGGTGTATACAGAATTTACCTGGTCTGGTAATCTCTCGCTCTGACGAAAGCGTAGGATAGGACAGAATGGAATAGGTTAAGTCGATACTTCGTACAGTGCAATATACTTTCACTACATACAATCGATCAGATGTTTTTTGTCGTAGTTAGTGTTGATTTAAAAAAAGGTTAATTAAAATAAACATTCAGCGGTGTGTTTGTTTATAAGAAAATTAGTTATTCGAATCGAAAAACTGTAGTTTTTATCGGAAAAGTGATGGATAATAATTATTAATAAAAAATGTCGATGTGTTAAAAATTATATACTGTTCAAATAAGATAAAAGTAGGTGTTAGTTATGGCCAGGTGGTTCTTCAAGGACGTCGGTCACTGTGTTATTTTAATTATAATTTAGTTTCTTGTGGTGAAAATAAAATTATCATAAAACATGGATGAAGACGATTGCTCTGTTCGAGTAGCTGTCAGGATTAGACCTCAGACCCCTCGAGAGATTATCGACATCTGTCAAGTTTGTACTTCAGTGATCCCTGGAGAGCCTCAAGTGACTCTAGGTAATGACAAATCATTTACTTACAATTATGTGTTTGACACAGATTCACACCAGGAGGAGATATATGAATCTTGTGTTGGGTCTTTGATTGAATCTTCTCTTGAGGGGTATAATGCCACTGTACTTGCCTATGGACAAACAGGGTCAGGCAAAACCTATACAATGGGTACAGGTTTTGAAGTGGAACTGCCTAATTCACAAAAAGGAATCATTCCAAGAGCTATCCAGCAACTTTTTGATGGTATTCAAATGCGTATAGATAGGGCTCATTTAGAAGGAGAGCTAGCCCCTGAGTTTAAAGTTACTATCCAATTTATGGAGTTATATAATGAAGAAGTAATTGATTTGTTTAATCCATCCTACACGAGAGAAAAAGCCTACAAAATTCATGAAGATCCTTATGGAGGAATACAAATTAAAGGTATGACATTTAGAACTGTTCAATCAGTAGAAGAAGCTCTTGAATGTTTGAGATTAGGCTCTCTTTCTCGAACAACTGCAAGTACTCAAATGAACATTCAGTCCTCAAGGTCACATGCCATTTTTACTCTACATATTAAGCAACAAAGAGTCGTCCCTTCAGAAGATGAATCAATTATTTCAAATGAATTTGAAACTCTTACTTCCAAGTTCCATTTTGTAGACCTAGCAGGTTCTGAAAGATTAAAAAGAACTGGAGCCACTGGCGAACGCCAAAAAGAAGGAATTGCAATAAATAGTGGTCTATTAGCATTAGGAAATGTGATATCTGCTTTAGGAGATAAAAATAAAAGAGCTTTACATGTACCATATAGGGATTCTAAGCTTACCAGACTTTTACAAGATAGTTTGGGTGGCAATAGCCAGACTGTGATGATAGCTTGTGTTAGTCCTAGTGATAGAGACTTTATGGAAACTTTAAATACTTTAAAATATGCTAATCGTGCCCGTAACATTAAAAACAGAGTGTTTGTCAATCAAGATAAAACTTCTAAGACTATAACACAACTTAAACAACAAATTGCTCAACTACAACTTGAACTGGTAGAATATAAGCAAGGAAAGAGGATAGTTAATGAAGATGGCTCCGAAACAGTAAATGATATGTTTTATGAAAATAACATGCTCCAGGGAGAAGTTGGAAACTTGCGAACCAGGGTGAAAGCAATGCAAGAAACAATAAATGCTTTAACATTTAAAAACAGTAATTTGCTTGCAGAAAAGTCAGTGGGTGACTGGATAGGTGCAAAACCAAATGGAGAAATTGTGGATATGGTCCAATCCTATTTAAATGAAATTGAAGATCTTCGAGCTAAACTTATGGAAGCTGAGAATACTTGTAAACAACTAAGAAAACAGTTAAACAGATCACAAAGCCCACTAAGACAAAGTACAATTTACAACTCCTATTTATTAGCAGATGATCTTTTACTAAAAGAAGCCAAACAAAAATTAGAAAAAGAAAAAGAAGTCCTAATTAGAAGATCAACTGAAATTGACAAAGAAAGTGGGGAAGAAAGTGAGCATGAATCAAGTGAAAATGAAGAAAAGGATTTAGAAGAAGAACTAAATGAAGAGTTATTTTTACTTTCCAATGATATAGATATGAAGCAAAAATTAATAGATGAACTTGAATTATCACAAAGAAGAATGCACACAATGCGACAACATTATGAAGATAAACTTATGCAACTCCAGTTACGAATCCAAAATACCCAGGAAGAAAGAGACAAAATGCTTGGCAAATATAGTGGACATCATGACCCAAACTCTGACAAAATTAAAAAAGTTAAAGAAGACTATACCAAAAAAATATCAGATATGCAAAAAGAACTAAAAAAACTACAGTCAGCTCAAAAAGAACACGCTCGTCTATTAAGAAACCATAGTCAACAAGAACAACAGCTTAAAACCTACAAAGACGAGCTTTTAGAGATGAAACGTGCCAAAGTCAGATTAATTAATAAAATGAAAGAGGAAGCACAAAAATACAGGGAAGCAGAATTAAGGAAAGAACGAGAAATTGCGAAGTTAAGAAAAGAATCTCGCAAAAATGCCAACATGATTAAAACGATGGAAAATGAAAAAAGAATTCGTGATCAAGTACTTAAACGAAAACAAGAAGAGGTCTCAGTTTTAAGAAAAACCCAGAGGGGAAAACTAAGCGCAAAAGTTGCTGGAAAGGTACCATCAAATGTATTTCCAGAAAAAATTGCAAAACAAAAATGGTTGCAAGTTGAAAAAACGATAAACAAAGTTGCTTTGGGCAGAAGAGGACTTGTTGAACAGGAAGTCAGAATGGAACATTTTTTAGAAAAAAGAGAAGTTTTAGGAAAAGAACTGGAGGCCCTCAAAGAAAGACGTAAACAAGCCGTTCAGAAAGGTCAAGATGTAACCCAGTTAGACAGTTATATGGAAGACATTGAGGAAAATATTAACTATGTTCAAGAAACTATCGCCGAAACTCAACAAAATGTGATTGATATAGAGCAATCTCAGAACCCACAAGATACCGTCGATTTAGAAAATATAGTGAGCAATGTATATGATCTAACAGAAGCCAAGTACATTATAGAGAAACTCTACAATATGACTCTATCTCAAAGCCATGCAGTGGCTCAAAGAGATGCTAAGCTACGAGAAAGTGAAGCCTCATTAGCAGAGTTACAACAAGAAACCAATGTTAAAGGTCAACTGCTGGACCACTTACTTCAAAATGAAATTCCGATTTTCTCCAAAGAGTTGGTAACCAGTATGTCAAGCAACACAAATGACACTTGCAGTTCGAACTCTTCCAGATCGGCATCTCCTGCGCCAATAGATATGCCACCTTCTGAACCTCAAGATAAAATAAGACGGAGAACCACTAACCCTTCAGAATTGCTTTTTGGCCTTCAAACACATTCAACAATGACCCAGTCCCAAGACTCAAGTCTGCACAGTGCCAAACGTCACTTGCAAAGGGTACCAAGTATACCAGGAAGTTTCAGACTGCATCCTTGATCCCATCACAGCTGCACGAACATGGTTACATTACCTCCAAAAAGAAGTTCGAAATTCCTAAGCAAGCCGAAGACTGCGTTGCCTACATCTCTTACCAGGAGTTTTAATGGGTTAGCCAAACAATAATAGTGCCTAGTATTATTAGTAAAGTAATAAAGAATTATGTAATGTAGCAATTTAGTATTTATACAAATATTATTGTTAACATGTTAAACAAACATTTTTAAGGTTACAAGTTATCTATAAGTGGTTAATGTGTTAAAAGTTACGTCTTGCCTGGTTGTTATAGAAGTTTACCTAGTTTGTTATTATTGTATCGAGTATTGTATTAAATGTATATGCATTTCTTAATAATTTTTTCGCCGTTAATTATTCAAAACTTTTAATTGTAAAATTATAAACTTATATCCTCATCACAAATTAATGTTTATTTATATTATGACAAAAATTACAAATTCATTATAACCTAAACTAAAAGTATCCTATTTACATTTATAATTTGATAAGTTTGATCCTTTTAATATGTACTTAATTTGTTGAATTTGTATTATTTATTACAAATTGACTTTCATTAAAATTTATAAAACCTTTAAAATCTGTAGATTATTTATTATTTTCTGATGTGTAATAAAATATGATTAATTAATTATTCAGTGCAAATTTTAAAAACTGGTATTAACCATAAATTATACGCGAGATTTCTGAAATGCGTAATAGGTTAAAAACCTTATTGTATATTTACCTGATTTTTTTGTTGGGAAAAAACCGACCTTATCAACTTTTATTATCTTCTAAAGTATCCATGTGGGGTGATAGAATAACTAGGAACGGGTTTGTAGAATGTCTTTATTTTCCCAGAGTTAGTTTGTATTTTAAGTCATTGCGGCCTGAAGATGGAGGTTTAATTCCTCCGAAACCCGTTGCCAAAAATAAAAATTGACTGTGGGAAAATAAAGACATACTACAAACCTGTTCCAACTTTTATTATGAGTGTTTATTGGGGAATGGCGTGACTCAGGGGTTCAATAGGGTCATTTTTCATAAAAGCACACCCTCACTATTTTTTTTTTGTATTTGCACAAGTCTAAAACGCAAAAATATATATGGTAAAAGGGAGGGAGTCTTAAAAATAAACCATTAACAAAAATTTCATTTCATTACCTACTCATTGGCTTTTTGTTTCATGACCGATAATAAAAATGTGATTATGATGGCAGTATTAATATTTTTGTTTGATATTAGTCACAGGTTAAACAAACTAGTTATTATTTTGTCAGTGGTTTCATTTAAATTACAAGGGAGTAACAGCGGTCTCAGTTTGGAGATCAATTGATTAAATCATGAATTATAAAAAAAATAACGAATAACGTTGATTTACATCAAAGTCTTTGATAAAAACCTGTGCTCCGTGATAACAGCATCTAAAACAAACTTTGGGAAATCTCTCAACTTCATTCCAACTACTTTTCCTCACTGTTGCATAACGACTAGATACAATTCATTTATTACGTTTTCATGTAGAACTGAATGGGTTTTCAATACGATTCAATTTTAAACCTTTCACGAAAACGCGGAAAATCGAACTTTTTTAACGGATGTTGGGAATTTGGAACCTTTGGTTGCACTAAAACAAAATTATGATTGTTTTCCACAAACCAAAACTACACTTTTTTGCACTCGACGCGCGTTTCGCTAACAACGTTAGCATCATCAGGAGACGATAAACATTGTTTATCGTCTCCTGATGATGCTAACGTTGTTAGCGAAACGCGCGTCGAGTGCAAAAAAGTGTAGTTTTGGTTTGTGGAAAACAATCATAATTTTGTTTTTTTTTTAACGGAAACCAACTGCATGAAAACGGGTATGGTATCGAAATGACTGATGACACCAACAATAAAATATTCCTGCAAAAAGTAGGTATATACTTTTATTTTAATTTTTGTGCTGTAAGATTATTGACTTTAAAAAAGCAAACAAAGAAATGTCCCTAAAGTTAGCAGTACAAAGTCAGCAGTGCAAAGATTTTATGATTGAGAAAATTAGTACTAATTAAATGCCATGTCACAAAATTTTGTGCTCTTGTAGTAGAGTGGTCTAAATGATCCAAAAAATTAAGATTTAATTAAATGCTGCCATTTCAATAAAAAAATTGTATTTTTTACTTTTTTCTGCATATTTGTTAAAATCAATGTGATGCAGTACGCATATTTGAGTTTTCATGAAAAAAGACGTTGGTGGTGTTTTTAATATTGGAATAAATTAGTGCTAATAAAGTGCTAATTAAATGCCAAATAACCAAATTTTGTGCTCCTCTAATTTCCGAGATATGGCCTGCACTGCTAGCTACCCGTTAAAGATAGCAGTACACCATGCTAGAATGGTCCCGAAAAGTGGTAGAGTAGTCTAAATGGTTCAGAAAATTAAATACTAATTAAATGCTGCCATTTCAATAAAAAAAAATATATTTTGATTTTTTTTTTGCATATTTTTTTTAAATTAACGTGGTGCACTGCTAACTTTAGGTCGTACACATATTTGAGTTCTCGTGAAAGAAGACGTTGGTAGTGTTTTTGATATTGGGATAAATTAGTACTATTTAGGTGCTAATTAAATGCCAAGTAACCAAATTTTGTGTGCTTGTAGTTTCTACCTGTTAAAGATAGCAGTGCACCATGCTAGAATGGTCCAGAAAAGTAGTCGACAGAGTAGTCTAAATGACCCAGAAAATTAAATGCTGTCATTTCAATAAAAAAAGATTGTATTTTTTACTCTTTTCTGCTTATTTTTTAAAATCAATGTGGTACAGTACGCATATTTGAGTTCTCATGAAAGAAGACGTTGGTGGTGTTTATAATATTGGAATAAATTAGTGAATAAACTGCTAATTAAATGCCAATTAACCAAATTTTGTACTCTTGTAGTTTCCGACATATGGCCTGCACTGCTAGCTACCAATTAAAGATAGCAGTGCACCATTATAGAATGGTCCAAACAAGTGGTAGGGTGGTCTGAATGGTCCAGAAAATTAAATGCTAATTAAATGCCGCCATTTCAATAAGACATTCTATATTTTTTACATTTTTCTGCATATTTTTTAAAATTAACTTGATGCACTGCTAATTTTAACGGGTAGCTAGCAGTGCAGGTCATATCTCGGAAACTACAAGCACACAAAATTTGGTTACTTGGCATTTAATTAGCACCTAAATAGCACAAATTTATTCCAATATCAAAAACACCACCAACGTTTTCTTTCACGAGAAGTCAAATATGTATACGACCTAAAGTTAGCAGCACGTTAATTTAAAAAAATATTCAGAAAAAAATTAAAAATACAATTTTTTTTATTGAAATGGCAGCGTTTAATTAGCATTTAATTTTATGGAATATTTAGACCACTCTACTGCTTTTCTAGACTATTCTAGTATGGTGCACTGCTATTTTTAGCGGGTAGCTAAGAGTACAGGTCATATCTCGGAAACTACAAGAGCACAACATTTTTTGACTTGGCATTTAATAAGCACTTTATTAGCACTAATTTTTCCATCATAAAATCTTTGCACTGCTGACTTGGTACTGCTAACTTTAGGGACGTAACAAAGAAGCAAAATTGGCAAAAACTAACCTCAAAATACATCAGGAAAATGTCCAAAGCTAAAATCGTGTACAAAACGCGTTTAATTCGTTTCAGGAAAACCCAAAAATGAATTGTATTGAAAACGTATTCAGTTCCACGTGAAAACGTAGTAACTTACAGAACTATCGTGAAAATGCGAATCGAAAAGCGAATCCAAGTTTTTTTTCGTTGGCCCTGCTTCGTATTGGAATTTAGCTGCCGTCAAAACGCGGATCGTATTGAAAACGAATGAAAGTTTTAACCAGACTGGATTGAACATTTTTCTCCTTGAGATAACCAAACTTTTGTGTTCGTTTTCTAGTTTTCGAAATTAAAAAAAAAACGGTACCTACCCAGTAAACACAAACGGAATATATATATATTATAAGAATATTACTTAGTTTATGCTAAGTATATTTACTACATAATATTCTAAGAATATTTGTATATATATTCTTGTCATTCATATTCTTGTATCATGCCTGAATATTCGATTTCCGAATATTAATTCCAGAATATTCCAAGTATCTTTGTAAAAAAATAATCTTTTTGAAATTGTTCTAATATCATTCCAAGTATATTTGGGTAAATAAATGTTTTTAGTAATCAGAATATTAACTAAATTTTCTTTACAATCTTTTGAAATCGACTTCATTAAAGTCAGGCTATATCGACTTTAGAGACAGATAAGTCCATATTATTACAATAATAATAATAATAAACACATAAAATATGGATGTATTTTTTATAATCTTGTGGGAGTATAAAAAATTAAATCTTCTTTTGAGGTAGAAAGTTGCACATTCATGGCACATACATTCCAAATGCTCTTAGAATATATTCTTGGCAATATTCTATGAATGATCTGTAAAAGTTTTTAAAGTGTTGAGTGGTTTGTTTTTGTTCCCACATAGCAAGAATATTGGCATATTGCGTGAATATTCTTGGACCATTCGGAAAGTCCAAAACACATCCTATGAATGTCCAATGTTCCACTGAACATTACGTTTTTGAATACATATAGCGTCTCCATATGCAAAACAGTAATGTTCAGATTACATCCATTCTGAATATTCAGTGAATTCAGTTTTAAAAATATTCCCCCAATATAACAATATTCTTGCTATGTGGGTTAAGTTGAATCGTTAGGGTCGAGATGGCGCCTGGCACGGAACTCTTTCAATACTATCCGTAATGTTTTATTTACAACTGTTAGTTAAAAAGCATACCTATCTTTAGTGGTTTACATTCTTTGTGTAAACCAGAGACAACTTAATAACTTACGGAGACTAACAGAAAGATAGGGCCGCGCAGGAACTGCGTTCCTGTAGCGCATAGCGCATTTTGGCGTAGAGTGAAAGTAATACTTATATTAAGTAAGTACCTACCTTGCCCCGTCCATCTCTTTCTATATAGTTATAAAAGAAAGAACATTTTTTTTAATGTCGAAATGTATTTCACACAATTTTAATTTTGTAACTGCCGGTTTTTGCCACCGCTTATCAAAGTCTGTCTGACAACCGGTTTTATTAAATTTTCAAAAGTGAGTTATTTTAATCAGTTTTGGTTGGAAATCGCGCGAGTTTATAGGATTAGCTATATAGTGGATTAACAACTTATTGTAGTCTAAAATGCTATTCAAATCAGGCTGGATCACTACCATTAAAGCTAGAGAGCATGGGACTATTTGAAAAGTGCCGAAAATTGGGGTTCAGATTTTTGCGAACCAAATTCCTGAAGAAAATATTGTGATGATTTATTCAGAGTTAAGCAAGAAGATTAGATTAAAATACAACAAAAAAAAAGAGATAGGTAAAACATTTATAAAATCTGTAAGACTTTTATATTGATATTTTTTCCTAATTAATAAAAGAAAATAACATAATAAAATGTTGTTATCTTTAATATTTGATAATATTCCGCAACATAGTTATGACCCGCTCCTCCTATTTTAGATTTTTAAACGGTCCAAAAAACTTTTTGCAAGCTAAAGAAAGTTTTTTAGCTGCATGGAACAGTACAAAGATTACCTTTCACGAATGCATTGCTTTTTTAACACTAAAAAGCACGAAAAAACGGCGCCTGTTAAGTTTTTTCATATCTTTTTAATATTAAATATGTAAGTGTCTGTATTATGCATCTGCCTGTACAAGTAGTTCCTTCCTGTAGCCACGGGCTGCGCTCGTGTCGCCGTGAAACAATGTTCCCCAAGTATAACACAGCATCGATCACTCTCGCGTAGCTATTACTTTCTCTATGGTGTAAACCTTCTCTCCTAAGAAGTTCTCTTAGAATAGGGGAGAAGACGTTATGTTAAATTAATTGCAATTTTATTTAGTATAAGATCCAGTGAAAAGCGGGGCCTTTTTTTGTATATGTCAGTAACAGTGGTGTATCAGAGTTTTGGAATATTTTGAAATTTTCTAGTTAAGAAAATCGGACTACGGAACTACTGGAAAAATGTAATTTTCTGATATAATTTAGGTCATTGCTCTTATATCAACCCTGCCAAGTTTGGTACTCGTATGTTGAGAAATCTTGATGAAAATGCTAATTTTTCTGGTAGAAAGAGTGGTTTAAGAGGCCCTCTATACCTTTGGCAGTTGTTGTTTTACCAGAGGTGGGCAACTCATATTGCTCTCTCTTTCTAGTTTTTTCATATTTGCATGTAAAACCGATTTTACGAAATGGACTGATGTTTTGTTGTCTCTTTTTATAATTTCCCCAGACAGTTTTTGAATGAAGATGACTTTTTTGCTTAGTAAAATATGTCACAAAAAAAACGTAGATACACAGATATTAAAAATGTTAGTAGTAGGTAAAATATAAAAATTTTATTGATCTAGCTTACTTATTTTCTTAAAATAATAATGTATAAAATGATTTAAATTATCTTACTTACCTCGCAAATTCGACTATTTTTATTAATTTTCCAGTTTGGTAAATGCATGATCTCTTTCCATTTTTTTTGCGTCTCTTTTTCCATTGGACAATGAGATAATACAAAGTCGTAGGGGCGAGTATTTTTACAGTTTCTTATACCGCAATAATGGATTTTCAAACCGTATGTATTTCCAATGGTTGCCAACACACAAAAAAAATTATCAACATTTCCCTAACAACTGCCAAATCGAGCTGCTTACCTCTGGCAAAACAATAACTGTCAAAAATTGTATACAGGGCCTCTAGTATAGGTAATGGTGATCGAAGGAGAATTTCACGGGAATCTACAGTCAAAATGGCGGCACTTATGGTGTTTGTTAAGTTTCGATCGCACTCTGATTTCCGTTACTTTGTTTATACGGGCCTCTTAAAGCGCTTTTATACAGACCGCTTCATGCTACTGCAAACATAGGCCGGAAGAAGTCCAATTTGTCAGTGTACGTACATGCAGGGACACCGCACACCTATCAGTGGAGCAACCAACACTCAGGCTTGCGATCGTCGTTCGCCGCCGTTCGCGCGTTCGCGGCTTGTATTTAGTACGCCTCTAACCTGTGCTATGTCGAGTGTAGTCAATGAAACCGGAATTTGGTCAATAAATATGCAAATTTTTATAACGTAATTTTCTTGTTTTTTGTCACTGATAAATTAGAGCGTTTTATTTTCAACTGCTCAGATTTGTCACTAACAATATGTTACAATGAAAATAATAAGGAGAAACAAAATAAAAGCAAGTTCTCAAAGTAAAATAATACATTCTAAAAACCAAAAAGATTATCACAGTCAAAAAAAAATTAGAGCAAATGTTCGAGAAGTCCTCCTTGCTCGGCTAGACAATATCCGAGCCTATTATAAAAACCCTAATCCAAGCATGTTAGGGGTGATAGTTTGAAAAGCTTTTTTAATTTTCATCCGAAGTTCTTCCAAATTATTAGCCCTTTCATGCCCGCAAACTTTATTTTTGATATAACTCCACAGATAGAAGCCATTAAGAGCAAGATCGGGTGATCGAGCTGGCCATAAAATAGTTCCCCGTGTACTTATAACCCGATTAGAAAATTCATTATCAAGATATTGTTTTTGACGCTTTGTAAGAATGATAAACCATTCTTTTTGAGAATACGTAAGACAGTGACGTATCAACTGCTTCGGCAGTTTGGTGGCTAGTTAACTTTCGATTTTCCTCCACTGCAGCGCAAATCATCACTCCTCGTACTTCCTGCTCGTCATTCAAAACAGTGAGTTTTTTATGGTTTCTTGACGCTACACCACCAAACTTTTCAAAATTCTGCACAAACCTAAGAATTGTTGATAACTAAGTTCTGGGCGATTTACAAAATTCTCCAAAAAAAGTTCTTGAATAAGTCTCAATGGTCTGCCTTGATAGTACCATTCAACTATCTGTACTTATTCGGCAACTTCGTAGATATCCATTTTTAGTTTTAAAAATGTATTATTTCACTTAAGAACTTATCAATCTGTTTCTCGAGTAAGGCAGAAATAAAACAAAATAAATTTCCAAAAGATAACACTGCAGCGTGCTTCGAATCCACCTCGGTCGTACGGCACGGAGCGTAAATTGGACTTGATTCCCCTATGTTAGCAGTAGCCTGAAGCTCATTGTATAAGGACAGTTTGAAAATGTTGTCATATAAACACCACTAAAGCTTAAAAACCCATTTTATAAGCCTGCCAGACGTCCCGTTTTTAACGGGACCGTCCCGTTTTTAACGGGACCGTCCCGTTATTTGACCCTGTGTCCGGTGTCCCCAAAAATTTTTTCGGGACGGCCAAAAGTCCCGTTTTTTTTAGGGTCCCGTTAAAATCCTTTATTTTTTGTTCTAACGTAAAAAAATATTATATTAACACAAGAAAAACTGTGAGTTAAGATTCTTTCGCATTTTTATTATTTATTATATATATAGGCCATTTTGCAAAATGAATCTTTATTGATCAAATAAAAAGACCAATATTTTGGAAACCACAGTTGGCAATGCACTTGCCTTAAAATTTAATTTAAAATATACATGCCCAGAAATGCATGATATTCTTTTACAAAATACAAAGATTTGTGAAAAAATGCACAATTCACTCAAATACAATAATTAAGACAAACCTGCATTTCTGACTTTGTATATAATTCTAGGATTAGTGCTTTAAATAGTATAGGTACACTTGATTTCAAAAAAAACTCATACATGCATTTTTTCCTATGCCACAAAATTTAACTTTCCATTAGTGTATACTATTATAAGGCACCACCAGCTTAGTAGGCCTGCCAGCTTAAAATTCAGTGTGACATCCTTAAAAATGCCACAGATATCCACATTTACAAAATTTCAAATTATCACTCGAGACGGCTGATCTATAACAAGAGCGGCCACCCATTTTGGAGTTGATAAAATGACGATAATGCGATGGAAAAAGCGCTGGATTGAAAATAACTCTACAGATAGGAAAGATGGATCAGGACGACCAAAAGTAAGTTCTGAAGTGCAAGATGAGAGACTTATTGACCATCTCAGAAAAAATCCTTTTTAAACGTCGGTTAAAGCAGCTAATGTAACATTATTTCCGGGTTCTTTAGCAATTGTAAATAGAAGAGTAACGAAATCAGAAGTCTCTTGTCGAGTTGCTGCAAAGAAGCCTTTTCTAACAGAAGAACAAAAACAGGCCAGAGTGATTTTTGCACTGAACCACGTTCTTTGTGATAATGAATTCTGGGAGAGTGTGGTTTTCACTGACGAAAAAATTTTTCAATCATCTTCAAGCAGCAGGAGAATTTTAGTTTATCGTCCACAAAATTCTAGATTTGAACCCGAATATACAAACCAAATTAAAAAAGCTGGACATTTTTCTGTAAACATGTGGGGCTGGTTTAGTGCTAGAGGTTTGAGTTTTTTTTTGGAGAATCGAAGGAAGATTCAATAGTGAACGATATATTGAAATCCTTGAAAACGTTATGCTGCTATCTGTGCAGGCTTTACATGAAAATAATGACTTCGTTTATCAGCAGGACAACTGTTCAGTACACACGGCTAATGTTGTTCGCCAATGGTTTCAGAATAATAATATAGAAAAACTTCCTTGGCCAGCTAACAACCCTGCGATTAAGCGATGCTATTTGTCGCGCAAATTATTTATTTTAGTTATTTTTTAAGTTAAAATAATTAGTATTATCGTTTTTGTCCTAATCCAAGTTTCCTATTCGTCGAATTGTTCCAAAATGGGTTATCGCCCTCTTTATAGAACAACCCTCGTCCGTTACTCGAGTGATAATTTGATATTGTTCAATAAAGACTTTACTAAAACATTATTTTTGCTGATTTTTTAGTATTATGCAAAATTTAATATAAAAATAAGGTTGCCTTTAAACTATGATATGATTTTTTTAAAATTTTTATTTTAGAATATAATTCTTACAAAATACTTGTGTACCCTTTTTTTCTGGAATGTCCACAGACCTTAAAAAAATTAGGAATGTCCCGTTTTTTTCTAAAAAAAATCTGGCAGGCTTAAATTTTAGGGTAGTTATAAACATTTTAAAAACGCTTTAGGGCATTTCTTCCAACCTAAAGAAATTCTCAACCCTGGTTTTGAGAAAAATCTATTGTTAACGTGTATCGAGTTGTTAACTAAGTTGTTTTATTTGTTTTTTCTTTAAACTGACATATTTAATGACATTTAATGAAGGACGTATAAACCCTCGGAGAAAGCGATTTTATTTAAAATCGTCTTTATATAAAAGTGCTTTTAGGTGCGTATAAACGTAGTACGTGATACTTACCAAGTGATTAAAGCTTTTTCCAGCAGTCATCATGGCCAGTTTTCTTAATAGTTCACCGGCGACGCAAATTGCTAGTCCAATGTACGATACGGTAGAATAGGATTTCAGTCCTGCGTAAAAAACAACAATTAAAAAAGTACAGAGTGTAAAAAGGATGTTATTATTTTATCTTGCTTGCCACGCCTGCGAACCTACGGGTATTTCATGCATATTTAGATTATTTTCACCTAGAATTAAGATACTGAAGGCTGACAATCATGAAAACTTACTGAAAGATATTTCAGGTAGTATTCGTACTTTTATTTTGAGAAATTGTAGTGTCATCTACGCTACTATAGATTATTTATGCCTCATACATTCAATATTAAATTATAATTTTTAATCAAAAGAGAATATCTTTGTCTTTCAAAACGGATATTCCTTGAATTTTTCTAAACCTGTACCGTTTTCTCCAAATTTTGTTAAAAGTAGCCGCCGAAGTGACAAATTTGTTGAAAAATTAATAACATGCAAGAAATCGTAAAAGTAACTTTTTATTAGAAATTAATACAAATACAATAAAAAGCCGCACCTACGCTACCAAATTTCACCTACACAACCAAATGGAGTGGCGTAGGTGAAGGTAGCGTAGGTGACATTTTTGAAGAAAATATATTTTTTTTAAATAAATGAAAATAGTAGATTGCAAAGCTTTTATTGAATGGGTAAAAAAAATTAAAAAAAAATTTTTTGGACACAAAAACATGACTTCATTCTATTTGTGGACAAAACTTTTTAAATCATTTTTTGTCAGGGTTTTTTATTGAAGTGGCGTTGAAAATGGGGATTAATTTCAAAAATATTTTACTTTTGAACGAAAGCAGCTATTGTTATTCCGATTTTCGGGGTTTAAAAAATAACATTCCAGCGGCAGACATGGGCAAATTTTTTCTTCGAATTCTTATTCTTTGGAGATTGTAACGAATTGATTTTTTAAATTAATTTTTTAACTGCCTCACAAATGCTACGTGTTATACCGTTTAGGCAGAAGACAATTGCTTTTTTATCAAAGGTGTAAAATAAAAATTTACACACGGGAAAAACAAACATTCTACAACTTCTCTGTAAACGTTAATACTGCCCATAAAAAAAATAAAATAAGCAGCAATAATAAACCATGAATTAAAATCTGCAAAAAACTGAGTTTTTTTTTATGTTTCAATATACGATACCCATATCAGCGGCGCCCATGATTTTCGTAAAAAAATAAAACAACTTTTGGGCTAATTTTTTTTTAGGCTGGCGACTAAATCAAAATACTAGTTTTCGCAACTAGTGCCTAAAATAGTGCGTTGGTTTAAATAACGAGCGCAGCGAGGTATTTAAAAACGCGAGTAAAAAAACGCACAGTTTAGCCGCGAATTGTTAACACTATTTTTTTTAATACCTTCATTAAAAAATCAAAAAAAAAACAGAAAATACTTTTAAAAATCTCGAACGAAGGTAAATGAAATAACAATGGTTTCCACAGCGATGTGAATTTTTAACAGGTGACGTTCATTAATGAGACATTTTAATCTTTAACAGTTTGATATTTTGACGATGTTTTTAAATCATTTTTTCGTAAATACTTGGCGAAAACTGGCGGAAATCACTTAATTTTTAGGCAAGAATAATTAGATTTTTTCAGTATTTTTTTCGCAATTTCCCACCAAAAAAGCCATGCTTTAGTTATCTGCAGACAGTTACTAAAATCATATTTTTGATGAAGGTATAAAAAAAATTATTTTAAATTGGTTTTACTCTAGTCGATGTCGTAACCAATCAAACGGAAAATTATTGTCATTGTTGTTGCAACTTAAAGCGTTAAGGACTCGGAATTACCCCAGTAGCTTTAAAATTTGGGTAACTCCAACGCCATGAGCCAAACAATACTATTTGAAGAAAAACATAATAATAATCTAAAATAAACTTCCCTCGCTTAGGAAAATACAGGCTTCTCCAGGATTTATCCAGACTTTTCCTGGTTGTATCCAGACATATCTGGGGTGTTTTGAGACTCCCAGGGTTTATCCAGGCTTTTTTAGAGTATATCCAGACTTTTCCTGTATCCAGACTTTTCCTAGGTGTATTCAGACTTATGAGGTGTATCCAGACTTTTCCACAGTGTATCAGAACTTTTTCAGGATGTATCTCGGCTTTTTACATTGTATCCAGAGTTTTCGAGGGGGTATCCAGACTTTTTCTGGGTGTAGTCAAACTTTTCCAGGGTGTGCCCAGCTTTTTCGGAGTGTATCCAAACTTTTACAGGGTGTATTCAGACCTCTGGGGTGTATCTAGACTTTTACATGGAATATCCATATTTTTTCAGGGTATATCCAAGGTGTATCCAGGCTTTTTTAGAGTGTATTTAGACTTTTCTTGCGTGTATCCAGACTTTTCCGAGATGTATCCAGACTTTTCCAGGTGTATCTGAACTTTTCTATTACATTTAATATGAATTATATACATTTGTTGTCAAAAATTTTAGGGCTAAGAATTTTGTCCATCAATAACGCAAAAACGGCCAAACCGATTTTAATGAAGAAAATCCGGTGTAACCTGGATCTTAACATAGGAACCCCGAAAATCGTAATAACAAAAGTTAAATATTTTTGAAATTAATCCCCATTTCCAAAAAATTATATATATAAATTATTGACAAAAAATTATTGAAAAAGTTTTGTTCACAAATAGGTTATTCTCACCTTGAATGAAATAACCGTCATTTTTTAGTGTTCTAAAATTCATTTTTTAATTTTTTTTACCCATTCAATACAAACTTTCCAAGCTACAAGTGTTCACTTTCATTTATCAAAAATATATACAGAATGTCCAATTTCTTTTTTTTTATTTGTGGATTGGCCATTCCTTTCTGATTTTAGAAATACCAAACACGTACCTAACTATTATCTACAGTATAAATTGCGATAAAACTACCAAAATCCGTATGATAAGCACAACTGTTAAAAAGAGGGTGAAACGAATAAAATGAAGACAGCCCTTTGCTCAACACTATGATGTAACGGTTTTTGCGAGGGTTTTTGCCTTTTTTTCTCAGGAACCACTAAAAATAAGGGTATTATATATTTGGTATTTTTAGAATCAGAAGAGAAAGGCCAGTTCAGAAGTGTGAAAATATACAGGGTTCCACTTGAAAAAGTGTAAGCTTTTGTTACATCTCTTTTCTAGGACATCTTGTATAAATGCTCATTATTTTTTCAAAATAGTATGTTAGAATAAGAATAGAAATGTCCAAGCTTTTTTGTTAAGAACGTGTAGTTTTCTCAAAAAATCGGTGATTCCAGACTTCTCGGACACACTGTATACTTTAAAAACTAGACATAGGATGTGTTGTTAGCCGAGTATGTGCCAAAGATAGTGAAAATTTACCGATCCGGTTTAGAGCACTGCATGAAACAACAAAAAATTGTAAAAATGATATTCAAAAACTATTTTTGAATGGACCCCGTATTAAAATAATAGCTCAACTGTTACAGGGTACATTTTCTCCAGGTTATCCAAGGTCTCTACTACCCGATAGGGTAGTAATATTTAGCATATTTGTGAAAACCTTATTTTTACAAGAGCTTAAGTGTTCCTATGTCAATTTACATAAGTGCGAGAATACATCTAAAGTCGAATCATCTTAATGATTTAAATAAAAAGTTTTAGGTGCGCAACATTTTTTTTCGACTCAAATGTTGTCCATGTCGATATAACTAAAAACGTTATTTTTGACTAGCCCCTGTATATAAACTGTCTAACTGAAGCATAAAAAATTCCAATTGGGTGAAACTACATTATCAGTAGAATTTAATTTCGTCTCTATTTTGGTTTAATTCGTTTAAGAAATATGTTTTATTGCCATTGAAATATAGCCCTCTTTACATGCAAATATCTCCGAAACTAATTATACAAACTGATTTAAACCTACACAGTTTTCTAATATTGACTTGCGATACAACATACCAGAATATTATTAAAATCGACAGAGATCCAAATTAATTGGTGTTTGTGTGCGGGTTTCTTTTTACTTTTTTTAACTAATTCAAATTTTTTTATTCGTATTCTCTTTAAATATTTTGTTTTTCAATGATAGTTTCGATGGGTTATAGTCTAGCTTAGAATTTTTGGTTTTATTCGAATATATAGTCAGAATTTTTATTTTATCGCAATGTAGAGATTTTTAAAAAAATGCATAGTACCTTCATCAAATTTGTCCAAAAACTGTCTGGTGGAAACATGGTTGGGTTTTAAAGCTTACTTACCTGGACAAAAATATGCTTCAATGAAAAACTCCACCCAAGATGTAACAGCAGCAACAGTATACTGTGGACTATGGTTGATAACGAATGAGTTGACAGAAACCTAAAAAAAAATCAATAATATTTAAAAAAAAATTCTTGGTTCACGAATTTTCGTTAACGGTTATACAAAATTTGTGCTTACATGTTTTTTCATTTTTTGAAAAAACAAAATTTTACTAAGAGCTATTGTTCCATGTAAAATCCCCACCACGTTTATAAACTGGTCAACAATTGAAGTGGCTCACCCGGATTTTTCACCCAAATTTGGGTTTAAATTAGGGCTAAACTAATGACCCGATATTGACAAAACTTTTTTGGTTTGATAGAGCCGTTCGTCCTTCATAAAGCCCATATTTTGATAAACTTTACTAAGATGTAGTTAACATGCTGGGATTGGTAAAACACAAGGGTGTCAAAAAATGATCCATGTCAAGAGATAAAAAAAGTTGTTTCTCATTTTTTTTCTTTTGCCTCTAGTTTTTGAGATATCGTTTTTTTTTAATATAAAACAGTACTTTTTTGCTTTGAATGGCTATGGGTGCTGAACAGTTTGATTCAAATTTACCAAATTCGCTCGGATGAAAGCCACATAAGGGCTCTATAAAACCTTATCTTTCATTAAATTTTAAATGAGCGTAGAACGGAATAAGAGCTACGTAAAATAAAAAAATTAAAATTTCGTGAAACTCCAATTTGGGCTTCCGCACATCCACCATTTTTGGACGTCAGTTTTTTTGTATGGTTTTGCAAAGACTGTTCCTTTTGTTCGAAATGGTTTTTGGTGGTAAAACTGTCTTGTTTTCCATGATATGAAATTTCCAGTGACAGAACTGCAATCTTTGTTGTTTACGCCAACATAATCAGTTGCTATTGCAAAAAAAGGTGGTTTACATTCAAGGTGGATGCGAGGAGTGAAGTGAGGGTGGTAAAGGGGTGGGTATAGGTTGTGGGGTATCAATAGAAAGGTAATTCGATTTCTGATTAGCATTTTTTGTTTAAATTTTTTTGAGGGGTACAGGATTGGGGGCATTACATGTTAGACCTACATGATTTTCTGTAATATCCAGGTATCAACAAAGGCTCTACCATGCCAAAAGACAAATTAAAGTGGAGCAGTCTCGAAAGAATGAAAAAAACGTTTAATTTAAAGCTTGTTTTTATTAAAATTCCTCTTCCTTAACTTTAGTCATTAATGTTGACACTAAAGGCGGATTCAGAGTTCCGTAAGGTAAGCGGTATGAGGTATGCGGTAAGACGCAAGGAAAATAAACAATAGCAAATGCATACTGCTCTTACCGCTTACGGCTTACGGAACACTATCAACAGCCGCATGTATTTACTATATTTTATTTTCCTTGGTTTTACCGCATGAATCCGCCTTAATAACTGGTGCACTCGCGATTTTGACCTTTTGTTTACAAAATTTGGGATTCTTTTTGGTCCACAAATGTGAAAACTCTCATCAATAGTGGTAGTAGATGGACGCCCATAGGCCTGGCAATTAGGCCGCATAATGGACCCTATCTGCCATACCCCCCGAGCACCCCCGACTGATGCACGTGCCCCTTAGGATGCAAGTTTTCTTTCTCTAAGAGGACTTAATTTTTGCCTGACACCTCTTTGTCGAGTGCAGGTATCTTTAGACTGCGTAGCAAGTATACACAGTGGACCGCCGGCTTTACACCCCCTCCGAAGGGTGGTCGTGCTACATGTTAGACTTGCATCTATCTAAGATCGCTACCCTCCCAGCAGAACTTGGTCTAGAAGGTAAACAATTTCTTCCCAGCAGCTCGAAGTCATAGGTGTTGACGCGGAAATCGAAGGCAATTCAACTCCGGTTTTGCTGTCGGGGGTTTTTTCCACACTCAGAATGGTTAAACTCCAGCTAGTCCCATCCAAAGTGCTCGAAGTCTCAGCCTGCTGCCTAGCGTCCCCATCCCAAGAAAATCAAAATTTAGTTATGCCATAATTATGTGCTAATTAGTTGCTAATTTAGTCCCCAATCAAAAAATTTTGTGCTCCTCTGGTTTCTGAGAAAATCGAAAAAGAAAATGGGGTAGCTAGATTAATATTAACTTAACAACCCCACCAGAAAATATGGCGCCAAACTAAAAATTATGTGCTAATTATGTGCTCCACAAATATATAGAAAAAAAGATTTTCATTTTAAATTATGTTTTTTTTTAAAAAAGGTGGGCTAGCTAGGTTAATATTAACTTAGCGACCCCACATTTTAAGGTATCACGGAATTTAAAAATTTTAAAAACCAGTATTATCTGCAAATTATGTCCTAATTTCGTCCATGATCAGAAAATTTTGTACTTGTCTGGTTTTCGAGAAAATCAATAAAAACGATATTACATACATAATTTGTATTATACTGGTTTTTGAAATTTTTAAATTCCGTGATACCTAAATATGTGGGGTCGCTAAGTTAATATTAAGCTAGCTACCCTACCCTTTTAAAAAAAAAAACATAATTTAAAACGAAAAATTCGATTTTTTTCTTATATATTTACGGAGTACATAATTAGCACATAATTTTAAGACCAAAAATTTTTAGTTTGGCGTCATATTTTCTGGTGGAGTTGCTAAGTTAATATTAACCTAGCTACCCCGTTTTCTTTTTCGATTTTCTCGGAAACCCGAGGAGCACAAAATTTTTAGATTGGGGACGAAATTAGCACATAATTATGGTGTGACTAAATTTTCATTTTCTTGAGGTGGGGTCGGTAAGTTAATGGAGGTGAGAATATGAGCTAATCCTCGTTGGCTGTATAGACCTCAAATTTTGAGGGATCCCCGGCCGTCCACCATGTGAATCAGACAATTTCTCCGGGCAACAGTGCCTGCTGCTTCTATTTTGTTGTTGTTACTCTATGCACAACGTCGGTCACATAGCGATCCTGCATGCAATGTTCTATTCCGCAGGCCAAGACGCTGTTCACTAGTCTACGGCGACCCCCGGAAACTCTCACCAAATTATTACTATTAAATCTTCAATATTCATTTCTGTAATAACTACTGCTTGAAATATTAAACAACACACGATTTTTCCGTTACTTTTTCGGTAAAGTTAAATATTGGTTATCTTTTCAAGATCATTCCTTGAAAAAGATACGAAAAAGGAACAAGCATGAACACCCACATCTGAAGAAAAAAGTTACAGAAGAGGAATTTAAGCATGAACCAGTGTTTAATCTATCTAACCTCTCGAGCTGTTTGTAGTGTTTTCTCATTTCTTTATTCAACAAGTAGTAGTAGAGGAGGGGCGGCTTAAGCCAGGCAAGCAGATTTCATAGACCATTTTTACTGAATTTTTACCAAATTCCCGTGCACCCCCGTTAATGCACGTGCCCCTTTTCCTTCCCTAAAAGTACTCGACTTTGCCCGAAACCTCTTTATCGAAGGCAGGAATCTTAAGTAGTAGTAAGGGGCGGCCCGCAGGCCAGGGCCCTTTCTGCCATACCCCGTCTCCCACACCCTCTACATATCTTGCCTCTCTCTCTCTCTCTCTCCAGGCCTTCCTGCCTTCCTTACGAAGGTCAGCACGTCAGCCCATCTTAGAGAGTGTAGCTCCTCCTCTTCTATTGTGGGGGCACCTCACGCCTGCTGGCTCAATCTGGCGTACCCGTCACACTCTCCTATCAGGTGCACCGCTGATTCCTCTGCCCACTCACATGCTTGGCAGGCGGAGTCGTCCAACACTCTGATGCATGAAATTAACTCTGTGTTTCGAACTTCCATTGTCTATATTTTATTTATACACGACGTTTCGATCAGTACAATCTCTGATCGAAACGTCGTGTATAAATAAAATATAGACAATGGAAGTCCGAAACACAGAGTTAATTTCAAACACATCATTGTCTCAAACTTTCAAACAAACTCTGATGCATGTCAAGTGCTTGCGCAGCCGATTATGCCCTGTCAGCATTCCTACTAACAATCCAATGTCCTTGCTAGTTTTTCCTAGGAGCCATTTAGTTCTGGCTGCGTCTGGTCCACTTATGAACAGTTTGGACTGTCTGCACTCTCGCTCTTCTCTCTAGGACGACTTCAGTTGATCGCTCGCCCATTTATTGAGTTCGCTCTGCACCTGTTTTCTTGTGATTCCCAAGAGGGGTTCCGGTCCAATATATTGGGTTTCGGCACCAGCTCTGGCAAGTTCGTCCGCCTTCTCATTCCCTGGTATTCCCTCGTGGCCTGGGACCCACAGCAGGCATCTTAAAGCTGTGACGCAGTATACACAGAACACCACCGGCTTTACGCCCCCTCTGAATGGTGGTTCTGCTACATGTTAGACTTACATCTATCTAACATCGCTACCGTGACAGCAGAACTTGGTTTAAAAGGAAGATTCTCCCCAGCAGCTCAAATTCATATGTGTTGACTATTTAGCCGAAAAATCGGTTGACATGCAATCTGGGTTTCGCTGGTCGGGGTTTTCAGCACTGGGAATGGTCCAGTCAGTTTACTTAAAGTGCACCAAAAGGGCAGGTAACACACTTAGCTCCGTAATTGGTCGAAGTCCTCTGCCGCGTCCCTTGAAGTAGTCTCATTCGACGGAATCCCCGGTCGTCCACCATGTGGGTCTCAGACAATTTTTCAGAGCAGTGTCAACCGTGCCTGGTTCTACCTCGTATTGTTGTTACTAGATGCACAACTGTTAAAAAAGTAACCTTACCTCCTTTGGCTGGACCAGAGCTATGGCCCAAAATTCCGAAACATGAAAGAATGATATGACGCACATATAGATTCCAAATATTCGTATGTGTGGGGGACATGTCAAGTAGACGTAGACCCCGAGAGCGAACACAGCTCCTAGAAGGGCTGCTCTTATGGCAATCTAAAAAAAAAACAGGTAAAAATGTTAAGGTTGCCATTGAAGAACTAAATCGTTAGTACAAAGATAAAGAACATACCTTATTTTCTTTGTGGTACAGGGTCTTTGTTTATAACTGGAAAACTCAGGGTCTTTTTTATTAATGAAAATAAAGGGTAGGTTTGAATTGAAAAATTTCTTGGCAAATTGCTACGAACTTAAGCGCTATAACAACTTTTTTTTGTTCCCCTTGGTATACAGGGTGTGGCAATAAAGCTAATTTTTTAAATAGAATACCCAGTATATTTTTGAATTTTTCAAAAAATTAGCTTTACAAAAATACCAAACATTATTGAAATATCTTTTGTAGTTTCTGAGATATTTGCGTTTCAATCTGATCTGATCAAGCTACACTGCCTTTAATCGTTTTTTTTTCAAGGTCACTAGATTTTTAAATTTATATTGTTAAAATAAAGAAATACATTCATGACCCACTTGGTAGCGTGATCAGTTGGTCATTTCCAATATATTTTCATTTTGACAATTATTAAAACTTAAACAGAAATATCTCAGGAACTAAAAAAGATATTGAAATAGTGTTTGATATTTTTGTAAAGCTAATTTTTAAAAAAATTCAAAAATGCAAAAATATACAGGGTGTTCTATTTCAAAAAATTGTCTTTATTGCCACACACTGTATACCAAGGGCAACAAAAAAAAGTTGTTATAGCGCAACGAACTTAACGTTGTAATTTGCCAAGAAATTTTTGAATTTAGACCTACCCTTTATTTTCAATAATAAAAAAGATACTGAGTGTTCCAGTTATAAACAAACACCCTGTACAAATATTTAAAAACCCTGGCGCTTGCCAAAAGCTTAAGCTTTCATAAAATAAATCAATCTACTTTTCTTCAATGGGGTCGGGTTCAAGCACATTTTTCAATAACTGTACATTAGAAAAGTACTCGGGTAAAATTTACCGTGTTTTTTCCTTTTGCGGAAACAGTAAAAAAATAGTGAAAAAAATCGGTTTTCAAGTTGAACCTTAGTTAAAAAGGGTCCCACACACAGTTTATCAAAAATGACAAATTTAAAAACTCCAAAAGGCAGTTTTTCCAACTTAAAGGACAAATTATGTTATATTCCAATAATAAAAGTCGTAAAGTAACAAAGTCGTTTTAAATTTAATTGTTACAGTCGATTATACACTTTTTTGACGTGGTTTATATACTATTTTTTGCACTTTTCAATTTGTTTTCCTTTTTCTTAAAAAAAAGTTGTTGATTTTTACGTCTCATTGATTGTGGAATGGCACCCACGTAAAATAAAATGTAATACATTTCTTTCATGCGATAATTCCGAATTTTATTTTTAGACCATAGAGACTAAAAGTGGCATTTTTAGTATCTAGGTACATTATTTCAGTACCTAGGGACGAGAAGTCCTAAAATGCGTTTTTAGTCCCTTAAGTGCAAAATAGTAGTTTTTACAACCAGTCGTTAAAATCAACAAACAAACAAGCCACGGTTTTTTTATTTGTGGACAGTTGATTTTGTAATAAAATTATAGAGAAAAACCCGCTTATGTTTTTTTTTTCCTCATTCTATTAATTTCGATATTTGTGCTCTATAACCCTAGAAATAAAAGAATTTATATTTCTATGTTTAGATATCGAATAGAGCGCTCAACTGTTTTTTTGCCTTTGCGCTGTTGTTGAACTTCGTTTTTAAACATCGTTTGTGAGAGTTTGGTTGAAAATATGTCACATGAAACATTTATTATACTTTCAGTATCTATTTTCGGGGACTAAAATGGTACTTTTTATCCTTAGGGACAGCAGAGACATGGCACTTTCAGACGGTGAGTATCAACGTCAACAATAATATAACAAACCTTGCACTGACATGTCATCGCTTTGTCATTAGAGTACGGGTCGTTTTTTTCATAATTTTCATTTTTTTTTGTTAGTTTTTTCTCTTCTTACAGTGCATAAAATTGTCAAGTCTTTCTACCCCTCGAAGAAAAACTTTTCGCTTCGCAATAAAAAGTGGCACTTTAGTCCCTTAGTATATATTAATTAAAATTCAATGATATATTACAATATATACTCAGGTACTAAAGTATCACTTTCATCACCGAGGCGAACAATGTTTGCTATTTCCCCTTTCTCTTGTCAGTTAACAATTCATTAAGGAATAAAAAGACACTCGACACGAAGGTTACAATGCCCCGAGGGATCAAAAGACACTTATTATTTCCTAAACTAAATAAATATGAACACCTATGTAAACTAGGCAGTCCCACCTCAATAAAATCAAAAAACGATAGTGCCAAACTAAAGGATAGGTGCTATTTAAGTGCCCCCCGAATATTAAATCAAAACTATGAAAAATTTTTTTTGGTATTTTCGCAAAAAAATAAGTACAGACCGCTAGCTTAATATAAACTTAACGGTCCCACAGGTACCTCTTCAGATAAACCAAATTTTAATTATTTAAAAATAAAGAGCAATTTAAGTGCTAATTTGTTCCATCTTTCGAAAATTAAGTGCTCGTTTCGTTGTGGCGAAAAATGGAAAATATTCAATTTCAATGGTAATTCCACACAAATTCCCAACCCAACATAACCAACCCAACCCATCCCAGCATAACCAACCCAGGGTTTTTGCATTTTTATTGAACTCCTAAATTGAAGATATTATTCATTTTATGCTTATTATCTCGAATTTGTGTGAAATTACCAACTAATTGCATTTTTTTCCATTTTTCACCACAACGAAAGAGCACTTAGCACTTAAATTGCTCTTTATTTTAAAATAAATTAAATTTGGTATATCTGAAGGAGTATCTGTGGGCCCACTAGGTTTATGCTAAGCTAGTGGTCCCTACTTATTTTTTGCGAAAATATATATAAAAAACATTTTTTTTTTCAAAGTTTTGATAGTCGCAATCTGGGGAATTGTTTTTAGCAACACTGAAGAGGAAGTCATTGAATTTGTTTTCCATGGCAACGCAGAGACTTTATTTATGTTTATCCACAGTGGGACACCAGAGATTTTTTAGCACCGGGTCAAAAATTTGGGGTTAGGTTACTTATTTTGACTTTTCCCGTTCTGCGCCGCTAAAAAAACCAAGTAAAATACTAAAATAAAAGAAAACCATTTATTGCAGAATTACCTACTAAAAAAACGCTACCCAACTACGTATTAAAGTAACTGGGTGTAATGTTTAAAGTTGCAACTACAGGTGCATTTATAATTGACTTGGAAACACTCCCGCTAGCTGATACACTGGCGCTAGACAAAATAATCATATTCTATTTTAAACAAGAGCGTCAACGACTAGCAAAAGTCCTTCCAACTCTAAATGGAGCTTTACTGACCTGTTTTGTTAGTACTCAAGTATCCGTTTTTTTTTTAAAAAATGGTTGAACCAAAATAAAAACAAAATTATGTGGGGTTATGGGCGCCGAATGTTTCTATGCGAATTCCTAGTAATCCCAGCGAGCCAGTAAAGTTCTCTTGGTTCTGTGATAGACTCGGGGTAATGCCCGCGCAGCGCTAGGCCTTTTTCGGCGGGCGACCGCACACGCGAAGTGGTTTCATATTTGTTTTAGAATAATGTTTTTGAAAACACATTTTTGAATTTAACCTCAATGGTTTTCTGTCTGTTGATCGGTTTTCTTTTCCGAAATGCACAGGATTTTAGAAAAAATAAGGAAACTTAGTTTTTATTTTCGCTAAAGCAAGGAAATATAAAAAAGAAAAATGTAATCCAGTGGAAATTGTGAGTATTTCTCTATTTTTTTTGTAAAACGGGTTTGTTCTAAACCGCAATTATTTTGAGGCTTTTGGGATAGATGACAGCGCCAGAGATTTTATTTTGAAGAAAAAATAATTAAGAATTTTGAAAAATCCTTCAGATATTTTTGTTAAGCATTTAAAAATGATTACCCCTGCAAAATTTAGCTAATTATGATGTTTAGTTTTCCCTGTGCACTCTGGCAAAATATTAAAAAATTAAAGAACAAGGCGTTGCCAGTTGTACTTTTTTTTTACTTAAAATCTGGGGAGAATAGCATCTAATTTGGAAATAGTAACATTAAATTTTTTCCAAGAATTATGGATGGTTCCACTAGCTTAACGTTAACCTAGCGGTCCTACCGTTTTTTTTAATTTTCTGCTAAAACTAGAGGAACACTTAATTTTTAGTTTGGGGTCCAAATTAACACCTAAAGAGCACCTAATTCTGGCACTATCGTTTTTTTATTTTATTGAGGTGGGACCGCCAAGTTTATATAGGTAATTTGACCCACACTTTTATTGTGTTTTGTGTAGATATCGAAGCTCAAGTTCCAGATTTTAACTTTAGTCATTTTTTTTTTACAATGTTTTGAAAGTCTAAAACCTACTTCTGAGAGTGGCTACTTTCTCTAAGTTGACCTATATTTTTTCAAATATCTGAGGTAGTAAAAGCATCATAAGAATATCACTTTACTAAGAAATTAAACACATTCAATGCAATTGGACCAAATATAAAATAATAAAAATTAAATTAATTAATTTTCATAACCATTTATAGCTAGGTGTTACATATTACATATTACTATATTATTTTTTTAACTTTAAATTTCTGTTTTCTTTTTTTATAAAAAAAGGATCACACAGTTTTTTACGAAAATAGAGATACTTTTTGAATTTGTATTTGTATTTCACCTGAGAACTTGAAAATATTAAGTTTTATTATTTTTTCCTGAAAAACATAATTTGCACAAACAAAATATTGTTTATTAGATATTATTGTATTTTGAAAATGAATAAAAACAAGGAGGATTATTTTTTTTGCTAGATAATACGATCTAAATAAATAAGAAGATTTAAAAAAGTATAAGTTTGGTTTTGATATAATATTTATTTATTCGTGGAGTTTATTGTACGGATCCAGCACCTTAACTACAATATTTTTTGTACCTACATGTGTAGAAATATTGTTCTAAGAAGCAAAATTAAAAATTCGTATTTTTTATGAATTGAGAAATGAAATGAAATTAAAAATAAGAGAAAAAAAAGAAAAAGAAGTTAAAAAAAACCTTGAAATCAGTTACTTCAACACTGGCGTACACAAGGGGAAGCTTAGGACATCCAGCCTCCACCCTCAGTCTCTGAAAATCGAATTTAAAGTTTGAATTTTCCCCAAAGATCACCAATAAAATGATAATGTAATAAATGATAAAGAATCTACAGAAAGGATCAAAAGACCTTGGGTGGACTAACGAGAATTCAAAATTGGTTGGGTATCTCACAATGAATAATGCAATTTGACAGTTTCATTTTCAAAGAGTCGAAAATCAGTTGTCGGCACTTTGAAATGAAATGAAAATTGAGGAGAATTTGCTACGGAAGTGGGTTTACAAAAAAGTGAGATAGAGATATGTCAACGTATAATGTGAAGTGGAAAGGGATACTCTCGAGCATTCCTTTACCACACTTTCAAGAATACAGCCCCAGGGCGAAACATCGTTCAATTATTTTTATTTTCCCTTTGTCCTTTGAGTGTTTCTTGTGGGATACCCAACCAATTTTCTTTATTACACCCAAGATCCTCTAACCATTCCTTTTTGTAAAATAGGTAGGTAGGTATTCCATGACAAAATTACCCCATCTAAATCAAAACAAAGGAGAAGGCACTAAATACATTGTTTACCGGCCTCGGTGAAATGGCTTGGGGTTGCAATATGTTACAGTCCTGAACTTCCTGATATTTTTAAGAAAAAAATTTGGGGGGGTCTTCGGTTTTGTTTTTGAGCTATGCCCGTTTAAAGGTACGCCCCTGGAAAATAAGAAAATATGCCATGGCTTACTATTTTGTCAATATCTTTTAAAAAAAGAGAAACAGAATACCAAAATTCATACTGTAATATTAGGAATATATGTCGAGGTCAGATTTTATTATTTTTTGACCTATAATATTATAACACACATAAAATTTTTGATAAAATCAACTAATCAGAACATTTTCATTTTACTACAAAAGTACGAGAAAAAGTCAATGGTCAATTAAAATCATATACATGAAATAATTCAATAAGTTATTGAAATATTCCGCTTATCCAAATTCCTATAGGGTGATCTCAATAGAATTCTCAGATAACAGCTGTCCAAACGCCGAAGTACGTACTAACTTGTTTCTGGTAAAATATGAAAAAGTATAGCAAATATCCTCTGTTTTATCAGTATTATAGTGGGAGAAGGTGATTTTAATAAGTCAAAGTTACTTACAGGGTGTACCAATAAAATAATCTTCCAAAAAGTGAATTTAAATGAAAAATTCAGTTGACTTTGATAAAATAACATTTACTTTTTATTACAATTCAATTCTAACTATTTTGAATTTTTACTATACGCTATGAAGTGTTTTGATATGTACAGAATAGCTAAAATAAACATTGTATACATAAAAGATATTTTTAATATTGTATGTGCGGTTCAAGTTTTTGTTTACAAAATAATAAAAACCTTTGTTAGTCACTATATGTGGTATCTTTTTGCAAAATATTTGTTTTAAAAGTAGTTTTTTGCAACCCCTCTTTCCATCCTCCTTGGATCTCTCTCACTTTGGTGTTTTTGGTTAAACGTATCCTCCTTTAAAAATAATTTGCTATTGTTTTATTTTATTAGAAACCTAGAGAATAGCTTATTATGGAGTTAAAACAAAATAAAACGAAACACTTTATTAATTTAAATGTTGATTTTCATTTTATCTAAAATACTTATATATTTTTTTTAAATATTTTATATAACAAATATTGTCCAAAATATATAACTTTTAACTAAACTGCAATATCTAACTTATTCTAAAAACGAAAGAAATGTAAATGCAGGTATATAGGTATAATTTAAAAAAATATTTTGTCATCTTTCTATTGGATATTCATCTGGTTGTTATGTCTATGATGTGCATCCAAAATATTGTCCAATAGGGCTACCGATGGATATTTTATGTTTTCTTGACGCCTGATCCTAAGAACCATACTATAATTGGGTCCCGATTTATATATTATATGTTATAACAAGAAAAAAAACTATATAACAAGAAATAACTACACAAGAATCAATCTAACTGTCACTGCCAGTAAATATGCATTTGTTGTTTACGTCGAGTTTTCACGGCTACCTTGATAATGCTTCAACTTCTTATTTCTATGTTCGGTTAAAATCAAACCTTAAGTTTTCAAAAGCGGTAAATATTTATCCTACCAAAAAAAAAACACCGGAATGAGGGAGATTGGCATGGGGGGGAGGGCAGGATTGAAGAAACTACCCGAAAGAAAAAATTTTTGAAAATAGATCACGCACTCAACCATATTTATACACGTAAAAAAAAACTCCTAAAAAATTAAAATATTTCTTGTACAATGTTTATTTTAACTACTCTGTACATATGAAAACACTTCATAGTGTATGGTAAAAATTAGAAACAGATAGAATTGAATAGCCATAAGAAGTAAATGTTATTTAATTAAAATGCACTGAATTTTCCTTTCAAATTCACTTTTTTCGTTGATATTCTGCCGGTTTATTTTATTGGTAAACCCTGTAAGTAACTTTGACTTATTAAAATCACCTTCTGGCACTACAATAGTGATTAAACGGTAATATTTGCTTTTTAAAAAAATACTTTACCAGAAACAAGTTAGTTCGGACTTGAGCGTTTGAATAGCTTATCTGAGAATTCTATTGAGGAGATTGGTTCACCCTATAGGAATTGTGATTAACAGAATATCTAAATAACTTGTTGTGTTTTCCCAAGCATATGAATTTAGTTGAACTTTGACGTTTTATCGTACATTTCGAGTAAAATAAAACCATGCTCTTATTAGCTGATTTTATCTAAAGATTTTTAGGGCCACACTGTATGTGTGTTAGAATATTATAGGCCAAAAAATGTCAAAATCGGACCTGGACTTGTGTTATAGCAAATAGAGTGGAAAATTGCATATTTTCTTATTTTCCAAGGGCGTACCTTTAAACGGGCATAGCACAAAAACAAAACCGGAGACCCCCCCAAATTTTTTTCTTAAAAATATCAGGAAGGTCAGGGCTCTCTAGTGCCCCCTCCTTTAAATGGTATAAGATATACAGCAAAAGTGTTTCCTCGAAAAGGCAAGTAAAAAAACAATCTCCGAATTTTACAAAAAAAATTGTTAAAATTTCTAAAATCACAAGTTACCGACCTCGCTACTGACCTACTTTTTAAAAAAATATTGCCTAAAAATTTTTCGCATTCGGCGCTTTTTTTAAGGAAAAAATTTTAAGAAAAGCTAATCATTTTTGGTAAGTATTCAGTGTGTTTGTTAATACCAGACTCCATAAGACTGTCATTTAAGTTAAAAGTTTTGGTCATTTTAATTAAAAAACCTTTAAAATTTATATATTTATTTAAATTTGCCAAAATATACAGGGTATCTCATTTACAAAAAGTAACATGGGTACCCTAAAGCTCCGACCCTCGCTCCGACCTCTTGGACTTGGTTGTTATCCCAACAAAAACTTTTTTGTAAACTATTTAAGTAGGTATGGTCGAAGACTTTTGGAACACCCTGTATATGTAATTCTGAATCTAAGAGGGTTCTAGAATCTTAGTAATCCCTATACATAATTTTTCTGAAACCGAAAATAACTGAGATTGTTCAAGTAAATCCCATATCAAAAACAGTAATTAGTAATAAAAATCAAATAGGTATATTTACTATCAATCCTTGCAGATGCCTTGGGAAAAAAACTATAGTTAATAACTGTTGTAAATTGTAAAGTTATCTAAAAATCTATTATACCATACATATTTCGCCTCGGATTTTGCATAAGCCATAATTAAAAACAAAATAGGACATTGTGCAATAAAATAAGAATTGCATGCAAGTCTTCTATTTCCATGTCACTTTAATGGTACAACTAAAGCGAGATGGGAAGAGACGATTTGTATGCCATTCTCAGTTTATCGCTCCATGTCAAGCGGGCTTAATGTTTCTTATAATTTTTACATATAATTTTAGGTCCATGCAGTTACACCCTGCAATCCAAAATAAAAATTTTTGGTGGAATTACTGGCTAATTATCTATCCCAAAAAAAAATTTGGGATCATGTGCTTACCTGCTTTTTTTAAAGTTTAAAATGCGGGCTTAAGTTAAATTTTAACACACCCCGCACGGTATTACCCGTACAAAGAGTATGTCAGAATTATGGGCTAATTACACGGCTCTACAAAATAATAAAAAAGTTATGTTTCAAAAAAAAACAATACGGATTTTTGTTGGGTATGAACCACTGATTCGGTAACTACCTTTCATGTATTTAAGTTGGCTCAATTTTAACTAAAAAAAAAAATAAATAACTTTTTTTAATTTTAACAATGTTTTTCTGAAGAAACTATGGTGTAACTTTGAAAATTTAATAACTTTATAAAGAAGGCATAGGGTTATTTTATAAAAGAAAATATTAGCATATAAATGTGCAGGCTTTTAAACAAACAAAGAATTCCTTCTGTATACAGGTGTATTTCTAAATACAGTACATACAAGAAGGATCTTGTAGATAGATATTTTTTATAGAATTATCAGTAAAAAAACATCATGCAAAAAAGGTCTTGTAGGTAAAAATGTTTTTCTACGAACGAAAGGTAACTTTTCCGCACAATTTTTCGTTTTGAAACTTGTACTTTTCGGCACGATTTTACTTTTCCGCACGATTTTTACTCTTCCGCATGATTTTTAATGATTCACTTCAAAGGACAATATTTTAATTCAAGATATACTTTAAATCAAATTACTATCATTCAGAAAATTTATAGCCTTAACCATTAACTTAAAAAGTCACATGTAAGCACTTTACCAAAAAATATCGTGCATAAAAGTAAAATCGTGCAGGAAAGTAAAATCGTGCGGAAAAGTAACTTTTCGCTCCACTTTTCCGCACTAGTGCTCAAAAGTTACTTTTCCGCACGATTTTTGTATTGTTCAAAATGAAGATATTTAGAGCTAATTGAATAATTTATGTAACTATTCTATCTTATGTGTCATTTTGTAGCATTAAAAATTATAAAATATTTGCATATTAAAAACATTTTTTTTTCATACCTTCATCAAAATCATTATTTTAGTAACTGTCTGGTAATAACTAAAGCATAGCTTTTTTGGTTGCCGATGCAAAAAAACTTTTTTTTATACCTTCATCAACAACATGATTTTAGTAACTGTCTGCAGATAACTAAAGCATGGCTTTTTTGGTTACCGATGCAAAAAAAAACTTTTTTTTTTGATCACGGGTGTAAAAAAATATTTCGGTCCGTTTTTTACCCAAAGTTAAAGAGAAATAGCAGAAAATAGTAATATTGAAAAAAATCTAATTATTCTTGCTGACGAATTAAGCCATTTCCGCCAGTTTTCACCAAGTATTTACGAAAAAATCATTTAAAATATGAAATTGTCAAAGATTAAAATGTCGCAACAATGAACGTCACCGAGTAAAAAGACACATCGCTATGCAAACGATTATTATTTCATTTACCAGCCGCCTTGATTTACAGTGTAAAGATGGTGTGTTGCGAGAAGTTCTCTTTGTTCGGGATTGTTAAAAGTATTTTCCTGTTTTTCTTGGATTTTTTGATAAAAGTAAAGTAGAAAGTAGTAAAGTAAACTGTGCTTTTTTTACTCGCGTTTTTAAATTCCTCGCTGCGCTCGATATTTAAACCAACGCTTGTAAAAAAAAGTCACTATTTTAGCCACTAGTTGTTAAAACTACTATTTTTACCGATGCAAAAAACTTTTTTTGATCACGGGTGCAAAAAAAGATTTCTGTCGGTTTTTTACCCAAAATTAAAGAGAAATAACGGAAAATAGTCATTTTGAAATAATCTAATTATTCTTACCTAAAAATTAAGCCATTTTCGCCAGTTGTCACCAAGTATTTACGAAAAAATAATTTAAAAACATCGTCAAAATATAAAATGTCGCAACAATGAACGTCACTGAGTAGAAAGGATCGTCGCTATGAAAACCATTGTTATTTCATTAAGCAGCCGCCTTGATTTATAGTGTAAAGATGGTACTCTTCGTTCGAGATTTTCAAAAGTATTTTCCTGTTTCTCTTGGATGTTTTGACCAAGGTATTAAAAAAATAGTGTTAACAACTCGCGGATAAACTTTTTACTCGCGTTTTTAAATACCTCGCTGCGCTCGTTATTTAAACCAACGCTTGTAAAAAAAAGCACTATTTTAGCCAATAGTTGTGAAAACTACTATTTTTGATAAATAATATAGACTAAAATACTCGTAGGAAAAATATTGTACCTAACTCTTGCGGAAAATGCCTTTTCCACCCTTGACGGCTTGCCCGAACTCCGCGTCGTTCGTGCAACAGTCGTCGCGTGCGGAAAAGTACCACTTTTCGCACTTGTTAGGTAAATAACTATTATAGTTTTATCAGCTAAAAAGATTATCGGGTTTAAATTAAAATTAAAAAAAAAATGCACACATTTTACGATAACTACGACGTGGTGTATCACTTTTAAAAATATTTGTAATACATCAAACGTATATATGAACAGTTTTTAGCATATCGTGTAGTGTAGTGTATAAATTTCAAGTTTTGAGTATTATTTGGATTTTGATTTTTTAAGTTTTTAAACATGAATTTGGGCAGATCATATTTGAATAATCCTACGTTTGTGGTGAATATACTCATGTAGAACAAAGGACAGCCATAAATGACTTGACGAAAAATTCCTATTTATCTTACTTTGAAAGACCAATAAAACTGGAAAATGTTTGGGCCCCTAAAACTATTTGCAGAACTTGTGAAGAATCACTACAACAACGTGTAGGGTTTCAACAAGAACAAAAAGTCTAGGGAGAAATACCCAGAAAACACTTCTGCGAGGCAACCCATACTTCGCTGTAAAGATGATGTTCCAGTCGAATCAATGGATGCTTTGTCATATGATGACCATGTTTCATATAATTCCACAGATTTTAGTGAATTTGCAGGGCCAAGCACATCATCGGACCAGTTTAGTCAGAGTGAGCAAAGCGATCTCATCAGGGACTTAAATTTATCCAAGCAGGGTTCTGAGCTATTGGCGTCCAGACTAAAAGAAAAAGGGTGTCCAAAAAGTCACGTTAAAGTTGGTTACTATCGAAAATCTTCTGCAATTCTCTGAAGAAGAAAATGATTTGGTATTGGTATTCTTTTGTTGGAAATTGGTTTGCCAGCAAAAGGCTTAAAATGTGTTTTGCTACAAAATAAAAATAAGTATGCCTGCGTAGCAATTGGTCATTCAACGACATTAGGCGAGAAATATGAAAATATTAAAATGGTGTTGAACAAAATTAAATATTATGACCATCAATGGCAGGTCTGTGTAGACCTCAAAATTCCTAATTTCCTAATTGGACAACAGAGTGGATATAGTTAATTTTCATGTTTTATATGGCTATGGGATAGCAGGGCCAAACATGAACATTGGATATGGGAAGATTGGCCTTGGTCGTTGGCAAAGCTAATATCGTCAATGAAGCCTTAATTGATAAAGCTAAAATACTGCTGCCCCCACTCAACATTAATCTTGGTTTAATGAAACAATTTACCAAAGCCTTAGACAAAGAAGGAGCTTGTTTTAAGTTTATTTGTAATTTTTTTCCAAAACTTTATCAAGAAAAGTTAAAAGCTGAAATTTTTGATTGTCCAAAAATAAGAAAACTTCTAAGAGATCCGGAATTTTTTAACTTCTGGAACATTCAGCATGGAAGAGTTTTACCGCTATTGTCAAAAACTTCTTGGGAAACCATAAATCTCCAAATTATGTTGATTTAGTCAAAGAATTGCTCATAAGCTTTAAAAATGTGGGATGCAATATGAGTATTAAGGTAAATCTTAACAAGCATTTTTTTCATATTTGCTTATTAGTAAACATAGTGATACATTTCTTTTAGGTAAATTTTCTTCACAGTTACTTGGACAGATTTACAGATAATCTTGGTGATTCTAGTGAAGAGCAAGGAGAGCGATTTCACCAAGACATTAAAACAATGGAAGAGCGCTATCAAAGTCGATGGGATATTCACATGATGGGGATTTTTTTTTTAATTCCAGGTAATTCTTGGATATAAATTGCTTGTCTACCTGGATACCCAGTAAATGTAGACTTTCACCATGACAATTTTTGAAAGCCCAAACTTAGCAGGTATATGTATATATTATCGAGATAAAAAGGTACAAAGCAGATAAATAAGACGAGAAACTTTGTTCGAAACTTAATTTGAAGAAAAAAATCACAGGAACCGAATTCGTTAAATCCTAAAAACAAATCAGGTACTTAACAGCATTAAAAATAAAAGACCAAGTTGCCTAGTTCTACCAACTTTTTTTGTTTCATCTAGCAAGTTATAAAACTAAATGTATGAATTGTTAATATATATATGCACGTGTGCACATGCACACGAAAAAGAAGACCAGCATAAGCTGGAATACGGAAAAACCAATTACTGAAGATATAAAAGAACCGCAATGGGGCTACAATGTAAACGAGCTCTGGAAGAACATCGAAGAAACAGTAATTCGGGTGGCTAGTCAAGTGCTCGACAAAAAGAGAAAACAAAGAAGGAAATAGTTTGATGAC
This sequence comes from Oxystoma pomonae, assembly GCA_963921995.1. NCBI lineage: Eukaryota > Metazoa > Arthropoda > Insecta > Coleoptera > Brentidae > Oxystoma > Oxystoma pomonae. The sequence continues at coordinate 81,110,363 of OY998166.1, read as the reverse complement.
GACTGTAGTAGAGCGACGGAAAGACGAAAGGAAAGGAAAAAAATGCTTTAATACCCAACAGTATCTAATATAGAAGAGAATAAACAATAAAAGAATACTTTCAGGGAATAACAAAGCACAAAACATGCTCCCAACCCAGAACTGAAAACTTCCTCTCAATAAACTGAAAACCAACGAAAGAAAGATCCTAACCACATGGAAGAACTACTTTTGCGAACTACTCAAAGAAGAGGTAAATACCAATACTACACCCATAAGCATTTAGACCAGATTTTCACCATTAGACAAATAATGAAAAAATGCTTGGAATTTGACAGAGAACTTCACCAGATGTTTATTGGTTTCAAACAAGCATTTGACATATTATGTAGAGCAAAGTTGTGGGAAGCAATGCAGGAACTGGGCTTTTAAAAGATGATATCCCTGGTAAAAATGTATATGTAGGATACAAGGTGCAAGATAAGGGTGGAACTAGCTACTCTGATTTCTTTGGTATCAACAATGGGCTTAAGCAGGGTCATGACTCTCTTTCACCCCAACTCTTCAGCATAGCATGAGAATATGCAATTAGGAAAGCCAAGGTTGAGACACCAACAGCTCATATTCCAACAGGAAGGATGCAACCTACTTCGCAGATGATGTAGACATAATTGGCAACAGCAGGATTAATCTTAAAGACTCCTTGCACCACAATATTTCTGCATCCATAACATTGCTTAATAAGAAAATATTACAAAACGGTACTAGAACCCTTTTTGGCAGTGGAAGCAGTTGCTGTGGAGGTTCCCTCACTTCTAGTAGTTGGTGTAGATGTAGGTCCATTGTCATATTGCACCAAGACTGATAGTGTATCAGCTTTCTTGATTAACAAAGGCAATTTCCTTGAATTTTTTTCAGTCTCCACATACTTTACATGACCACTGCTCTTAAAATGGCTCAAGATGGCCTGACGTCCCATATTACTTGGTCTTAAAACTTTGAAAATTCTCAAAATATCGCTTTGCAGTAGCACCCCACATCATTTTGAAGATTAGGAATACATTACATAACAAAAAAGTTTTCTTTTATTTTTTTCATATTGTTGTTTTGCAAAATGTTGCAAGAAAATGCCCATATCAGGGCATTTTCTTGCAACATTTTGTCTGTTGGGCAGTGTTATCTACCGCAAATTTTTATTTGGTACAATGTCTTATCCCACATACATCCCGCCACACCCCGCACCCGTTAATAATAATGGTACCAAAACAAAAAATATATCAGAATTATGAGCTGATTATCTACCAGAAAATTTTTTTTGGAAGGTGTAGCTGCATGCGGTATCCAAACAAAAAGTATGTCAGAGTTGGCCATTTTTTTAAAATCTAAAATGCAGATAACTGCATGTCCAGCTCCACCCCGCACCCATTAATGATAGCAGTACCCAAACCAAAAATTGGGCTAATGGCTTTGGGGTTGTGTCAGATCTGTTTAATAACCCCAAAATATACAATAGGTAACACTTTTTAGCAGGAAATTTAGCTCTCAGTATAATTACAAAGGCAACTTAACACTGAATTTATTCTAAACTATGACCTAAAAAGTGTGAGATTTATGAGCAATTTGATCTTATATGATGGTTCAGTAAACATTTTGTAACTTTTTTTATCTCTATCAGAATTGAAATTAATTCAGAACCTAGAAGATCTAGAAGGCATTGACTAAATATGTATTACAATTTAGTATATTATATATACTTAGTTAGCTGAGGTAGGGATAGGTACTATCTTTATTTTCAATTTTTTATAAGAAAAATTAAATTTACACAATTTGAAAGTCATCATAATTGTGAAACCGAGATTGAAACTCTAACTTATGGCTAGTACTTTTTATCTACCTACCCAAGAAATATTTGGATGAATATTTGGTGATTATTCTAGCAAAATAGGGAGGCTGATAAATTTTTACATGAATTTAAATGACATGTTACTTATAAAATTGTTTTGCTCATAAAAAAGTTACAATGACTCCTTTACTTTAGACCAAGTTCCTAATATCTAAAAATGCTTATTTTTACCCGATTTTTTATACTTTAAAATTTTTGGTAAAACAAATAATCAAAATTTATTATTTTTCTGCTAAAAATATCAAAAGTCCATTCTATATTTCTTTTTTAGAAATATGAGAAAATGTTCCACATTTCAAAATCAAGTTACAATGACTAAAATTTAATTATTTGTCTTTTCAGAAAGGATTTACACAAATTATTAACAATTAACAAAATTTTAACATTTTTGGGTATTAGGATATTGCTCTACATAAGGGTAGTTTGAGTCATTGTAACTGATTTTTTTTAGAAGTATTTTTTGTAATTATTTGATGTAAAAATTCATCTGCTTTTTAATATTTTTATAGAAATACATACCGGGTGATCAAAAAAAAGTAGGTCTCAGTTATATTTTGAAAGACATAATTTTAAAATTTGATGTTTTTTGAAAAAAAAATAAAATGTTGTCTTTGGGTTTTCAAAAAATTAAAATTTCTAAAATAATAAAAAAATATTGAATTTTTTTTGTAAAATAAGTTGCTTCCTCCCTGAAAGCTGACCCATACCACTATTTTTTAGCTTAGCGCTATAACATCCCTCATCCATCCATCCAATTTTTGTCAACAGCTTTTAAAACATGCAAAAAAGTAGCACCTTTATATATATATATATATTTATAATATACCTTTTTATATTAAAATTTCATTTTTTTTTCAAAACATTTTGCAGTGTAGTGCACAGCGCCTAATTAGCTGATAATTCTGACATACTTTTTGTTTCGGTACCTCTATTATTAATCGGTGCAGTAAAGTATAGGCTGCCTAATATGAAAACCATAAGACACTGATATATGGGAAATCAACAGCTGCTTGTTAAGAAATACCTAATGGACTTACCTCATAAATCTCATCTGTAAAAGACATCTTAATCAATACAAAAACCATTAAACCAGCTGTAAAGAAGATAAAGACATTCAGTTCTATCTTCGTCAGCTTATAATGGATGTTCAAGAGACCCATTATAATAAACAGCATAAAAGAACCAAAGAAATGCTCAAAAGAGACTCTTGCTTGAGTTGACACCATCATGACTTGCCTGCCAGCTGGCTGCTATACACTGACTGCAGATGAGTTTTATTCAGAAAACTGTTCTTTCTATGTTTAATAAATAATTGTAATCATTTTCTTTTCTCCTTCGCGGTTTGTAAACAAATCATTTACAGCTGATTCTGACAGATGCTGTACAAACCGAGCCGATTCCAAGCGCATAACCAAAATATCGGTATTTACCATCCGAGGCCAGGGGTGCGTTCCAGATATGTAGTTCCAGCAGAGCAAGGCTGCTCTTTTTCTGCAAGTACACTACCTTCTAAAATAAAAACAGTTTTTACATCTTAGGGCGGTATGCACATGTATCAAACAACGCGTCACTTTCGTCAATAGCGATTTACCTATCTGTTTCCACTTCCTCAGCTGTTATCGTTTATAATGGGAATTTCGCTGTTTTCAAGACAAAAATTGCGTAAAGAACTACCTGTAATCAGCATTTTACAAAATTTAGTGCAAAAATAAAAAATATATCATAATTCTGAGAAGTTTTTATGAACTATCACGCCCGTACGGGCAGCCCTTGCGAAATCAATATCGTTGTCTTGTAATCAGAAATTATTAAAATTGTAAAAAGTAGTCCCTCCTTAATTATTACGTAAATATAATGTAATTAAAGAAACATAAGTTATGTTATGTAAATATTACTTAAATTTTATGAAAACCTTTTATATGTAAATTTCTTGACTTAAACTTAAAACTATGTTTATCAACAGCCTCGGATTTTTTTTTCAACACTCCTAAATGGGAGCATGTTTAACACCAAACAAAACTCTTTTAGTCTTTAAGGAGTGGAATAAAGCATCGGTGGCAGCTTGGTAGGCCTGACCGGAATACTTCCACTGAAGCATCTAGATTGCTGGCCACAATTGAAGCACCCAAATTTGTTCTCGGACTAATTTGTTCACACATTCGACAAGTTAAAAAAATAGGAGAAAAGGCAGATGATATTTGCCGAAATATTATTGAAGAAGCTGAATGCCTTTTATCGGAATATGATGTTGAAATAAAAATACCGAGACTACCGCAACAACAAACCCAAAGACTGGCTATTAGAGATGCATCTGCTGAGAAGTATTTTTAAAATAAATATTTTTATTCCGTTTTTAGATGGTTTGCTAGCCAATCTTGAGGATCGATTTTTAAGGCACCGGAAAACAATCCAAAATTTTGAATACCTTTTTGCGGATAATACGCATGATTTTGATAGTCACTATAAGTTTTTTTTGGAACTTCACAGTTTTCGTAGCAGTCATGAGTTTCTTGAAGAATTTTAAAACAAATGCAAATGCAGAACTTGAGCTCTGATATAAAAATGCGGTAAAAATAATAAGCTAAAGGAAGATCTAGATAAATTATATTCCGATCGAATGCGATTCTAAATTTTTCCCAACATAAAAAGGCTACTAAAAATATTTTTGACTTTGCCAATTTCAACGCATTAGTATCCGTACACCTAACGCGTTCGAAATAAAGCCAAATTACACTACATTTTTGACTTGTTTATGCGATGTTTCGAACGATGCCCGCTTTTTTGAAGGGTGCGATGACAGAACTGCTGATTGAAATCGTTGCGTACGTTCGTGGGTCCGTAACTACCTGTAATCAGCATTTTACAAATACGTACATCCTTCCGTAAGAAACGAGATTCTGTCATCAAACCCGTCGAAGAAACAGGCATCGTTCGAAACATGGCATGAGTAAGTCCAAAATGTATCGTATTTTGACTTTGTTTCGAACGCGTTACGTATACCGATACCGATGCGTTGAAATATTTACTTTAAGTGTCTAATTTTAAATATTTAAAATCATATATTTACGAAACACTACCGTGAGGTCAGATGACAGATTAAATGGATTAGCAGTTCTATATGTAAACCAGGATATTGCTGTAACTGTAGAAGAAGTTTTGAACAAAATCTTAAAAACTGTGTACTCTTAACTTTTTTATGAAGTTTGTATTTTTGTCCAGTAAAAAGAGAGTCAAAATATAAAACTGGTAATACATTATAGTTCAATTAAAATCCAACTTTTTTTTGAGAAACAATTGAGTTCTGTTCCCCCTTTGGGTGCGCCACTGCATTATTATTAATAAAAGTGTTTACCTAAGTTTTCATAGTTATGATTCACAATTCATAAGCACAGTGCATAATTTTAAAGTTGGTTAATTTTAACTTAATGCACTATCAATATGAGGATATCTGAAATGCCCAAAAAAAGCAAAGAAAAAATTTTGGTTGGTTGATCTCAAAAGAGGAGTGATTAATTTTAGCTCATATTAGAAAACGGAAATTTAGAAAGAAGAAGAATACCTAATGTTATTAAAACAAAATGTTATTGAGATTGGGTAAAGAAAATAATTTTTTCTGTCCTTCTTTTTCTTGGTTAATGCTTATGAACCCTTGGATAAACAGGTACTGTTAAATTATGTATTAATACTAATATTGTGCTTATCCCCTATGAATTAAAGTTATGAATTATCAATATGAAAAGTTGGGTAACCCTCTGTGAAGAATCGAAAAGTTAAAATCAAATTATTTAATTAAAACAAAGGTTATTAATTTAAAAAAAAATATATTTCAAAAGTCTTTAAACAAAAACAGCAATTTTAAAAGAGTATTTCTTTTAAAATCTTAAAGTTATAAACAAATTTAAAAGTAATTTTGTTTTTATTAATTGGCAAACTATTTTCTTTCCACAAAAAGTGCAAACATGAGAAAGTGAGTTCATTTTGTTTACATAATTTTATTTTAAAAGAAGAAGAAGAAAAAAATATTTTTTTTTTAAATAAAATTAACTTTTAAAATCTTTTTTTTTAGATACTTTTTGAAAATATGTCCTTTTCAGCAGCCAACCAAAAATATTGTCATTCTTTTTCATATTAATTTTACTTAAATGATTTCCGAATCTTAAATATTTAAAATATTTTTGTTTTTATTTCAAAAGTTGTAGAACAAAAGATTTAAAATATTTTTCAAAACAATTTTTTAAAGTTTTAACAAAGTTTCCAAAATAATTTTCAAGCACATTTTCTTGTGTTAGAACGGGAGATTTATTTTAAACAAATATTTCTTACACAAAATAAATAAAAAATATTTAAATTCAAAAATAATCCAAGTATTTTCACAATCACTAAAAACAAAACACATCAACTATTTTCTAGGTGTCTACCTAGCGCGCACTTCCCGATGATTCTCGTTCAAGAAATTCTTAAAAACTAAAATTTCATTCTCCAGAGCACAGAAAAATTTGACTATATTTGCTCAGATAATTAAAAAAAGTCAACACAACATTCTTATTTTGTCGCCGCGCTAAAAGATCATAGGTAAACGAATTTTTTTAATTAAAAAATATTTCTTTCGGCTTTGACCAAATTTGTAGAAGGCACGTAATTTCTTAGATATCCAATCATCATTTGTCATTTTTCTGCCGCACAAAGAAAAATTTTAATTAAAAAAAAAATACACACACCTTAATTAATTTGGAAAAAGTCACTTCCACCTTGTTATATAAGCCAAGATTCGCAAAGGCAGAAAACAGTTGAAATCCAAACGACCTCCAAGACTCATCTTAAAACAGTGCAAGACAGTTCGAAAGAAAATAGTTAGAATGTAAAAAGTGAAGTTTGTTTTGTGAAAGTATTTCAAAATGTTAAAATTTTGGAAACCTGGTATTAAAAGTATCTGGAAGTTAAGACTCAAACGAATAATTTAAAATAGTGTAGTGTAGTGATTAGGCAGGATGTAAGCCGGAGATTTCCTGGGCTATTGTATCGTCCAGATTTTGTGTCATGGTAAATTTTCATGAAAAAATACTTGTATTAGTGTAGGAGTTGATGTTGAAACGAATATTATATTCGAATGGATTTGAATTTTAACAATTGCAGTAAAACACCTCTTACAGTTTTGCAAATTGAGTTGTCTGTTTGTATATCCCAAAAAATTAAGGATTACTATGCACACTAAAACGCTCATGTCCAAAACAGTGTAAAAAAAATTGTGGCGTTTCTTAAGGAGTTAAAAGTTATTCGCTCGAACTTTAGAAATAACCCTTAAGGACCGTAGTTCACACCTCCATAAATTTGTATGATTTCACAAATCCAGCAGGGACTGTTATGAACTCCTTTAATTATAGAAAAGGCAAAATAAAAGAAGGCGCCATTTTAATTGAATCATCTCTTTTATTGCAATATAATAAAAAAAGAGAATGAATTTGACGTCTGTCAAAAATTAGGACAACTGTCAATCAGGATCAGGGGTACGTTCACACTAAAACGACAGGCGAGACGTTCTGCTGAGTGGATGAAGTTATAGATGAATTGCCGAACGTTAGATTTATGTGAAGGAACTGAATCAACGAACAACATGATAATCTCAAAAATTCATTTTAATTTTTTGCAAAATTTTTGTTGCTTTGTACATGATTTATTTATTGAAAATACCTCTGCTTCCATTATTTTGGGTTACTAACCTTTTGTAAACAATATACCGAAACCAACATTTTTGCGCACTTTCAAACCAAAATTTCTCTTCTTTTTCTACAGTTCTATGAATTTCCTGGATGGTGGAGCCTTTCAGGCTCGAAATCCATTGAAAAAAGAAGAATGCAATGTAATTCTAAGCAGCCCTAGCTATATATCACCTAATTCTAGGTAGACCCTAAGGTGCCCTTTTATTCGAAATGGTTTGCTGGAAAAAAAAAAATTCGTGTAATGAATCTTTTTTATTTAGCATCGAACTATATTGGGAATCTAATAGTTTAGGGTTTTTAGGATATCTGTTGCAAGGTTGTTAGAGGACAGAGCTTATTATGAAAATAAAGAATATTTTAATGATTCTTATGTAATTTTTTTTTGCATTGGGGCTGTTTTTTAATGCCTTGTCCGTTTTTGTCATATAACTATGAGATAATATAACGGCCCTTCCCTTGCTTTTCACCGAGAAAGAAAAGGTAAAAACCACAGAAACTTCCTAACTAAAAAGCCAGTTAACTCATTTTCATTTTAGTATCCTTTGGCCTATTGTCGGCGCCATATTGACACCCAACTGACAGAAAATCCATGTTTTACTTGTCAATTTGGTTATAAAAATGGCAGCCACCATAGGCTAAAGGGCACTGAGGCGGTAGGAGTTTACTAACTTTTTAGTTGAGACGGTGCTGGTCGATTTCGTCAGTATTGAAAGCAACTGACAACCATCTGACAGCGAAAATTTAGTTTTATGTTTTAATATTTATGTTTACTTTTGGAAAATATAATAAAAGAGTGGACACTACCGTAAAAAAAATAAAAAGTGTTCTTCAGTGTTTTCCGTAATTTCGTATCAATAGAATTAGACAATAAAAATCAGGATCTTTGAGGCTTAATTGGTGAGTATTTTAATGCTTAGCTTATTTTAGGAGGGAGGTCTAAGATATAAAAAGGGGACATGTGCTTCGCATATTTATTTAAATAATGCACGTAATTACAGAAAATACCGCCACAAAATTTTAAAACACCTCTTCAAAAATGTAAAATTTCGTGTGGTTAAACGTGCGGTCGGAGGGGAAGGGTTTATGGTGGATTTCGAATTCCATAAGGCATGCAGCACATTAAGAGGTAATGCGACTATCTATGAACAATATTGTTTGTTTCTTAAGCAATCAGAAGCAATTTTAGATATCCATGGCACATGGAATATTGAAACAACTGGCAAAGATTTAAAAAATCATCTCGAACGGCACACACTATAAATCATTTATTTCTGCCACCTAAAATCTCCTAATAACTAGAGGTCATCATCAAACCCCTTCACATCGTTCAAAATGTTGATTAAATTTCGCAAAAAAAATACTAAAAGTCCCTAAAAATTATTTTTGTTTAGTTCACTCTTATGTCTTCAATGCTCTTTAGCCAAAGATTGCCGCCATTTTTATAACCAAATTGACAGGTAAAACATGGATTTTCTGTCAGTTGGGTGTCAATATGGCCTCTATGGTAGGCTAAGGGCCAAATTTATAGTAGTCTTTCAAGGCACCCTTGTTCCTTCAAGGAGGCCTTCGGGTCAATTTGGTAGTGGTGAAAGGCACCCTTTAAGGAATCCTTACATCAAGGTAGGTAAAGAGCTACCTTGGGCCTTCCTTGTCAAATAATGTGAGGTTAAAAAACAAAAAATATTGTTGGGTTTGTTTTGATAATTGGTTTTTTTGTCATTTTGTTGGTTGCTTTTTAAGATATCCTGAAAATAATGGATGATTTTTTGGAATTTATTGATCGAGTGGAAGAAGAAATCACTGATCATCATGGTCGTCTTCCAAAGGGCCACATACGGTACATGCAAAGTCGCATTGATTTCTTTAGTGTTAGAACTTCATTCTTGTATTGATGTTTATTATATTTTAAATAAAACACTTGTTTCAAATCAGCAAGGGTTTTTATATTTCCCTATTGTTATAATATCTACTTATAATAACAACATTATTAAAATCTGGAACAACCTTCCTCAATCGGTCAAAGATTTGCCCGAAAAAAAGACTAGGTACTAATTAAATTTACTTTTTTTATCTTTGTGACAGTTCTTTTCTTGATAAGGAAAAGTTACATGATTTGTACTTATATTTTTATATATATATATATATATATATATATATATTATAGTTATTTAGTATTTCTTTTTTTTTTTAATTGACAAGTTCAACACCTATGTAAGTTAAAAAGGAATAAATAAAATGTATTGTATTATATTGTATGTATGTACATAGTTCTGAAAATTATGAAGTAGGAAGTAAGACGCAAATAAAATAAACTATAATCTTACATACATTTTTTTCTTCATACGTGAGCTCAACTTATTCTTATATCTTTATCAGTTCAGCGAGGAAAACCTTTTCCTGGCTAGTGTAGGGTGTTAAGGGGCCCACAGACTGCGTTTTTGTTCGACGAGTAAATCTGGTCGAGCAAAAACGACGCAAGACCAAAGTGTGTTGGCGAAAAATTGTAATTTTTTCTGGCGTACAAAACCGATGCAAATATCTGGCATCGGAGATGTTCGATATATTATTATAATAAAACTAAACCGAAGTCTGTGTGCAACAAAAACGCAATCTGTGGGCCTCTTTATAGTGCCCTCATTTTGAATTTTATTTTCATTAATTTTTTTTGTCAAAAAAAACAAAAATTTTAAAAATAACAAAACCTTAACCACAAAAATTATAACAATGAAGTTATCAGTAGTTTTTTTGCACCAACCCACCATCATTTTTGCGACGTTGCCGATGCAATCCTACCTTGAAAAATTCCTTCCCAAAGAAAGGGACTATAAATAAGAAATGAAAGGACGCCTTGAAGAACACCTTCGTCAAGGAGGCCTTAAGGCTTCCTTCGACGTCAGATTATAAATTTGGCCCTTAGTTAAGCAGGTGTTGATTTAGGGATCACCTAGAGTGTTTAGGGGGTCACCTACAGCCATTTGCACCAACATATTTACTTATTTCGGGGTCACCTAGAATAAGGTAGCCTAGGTTAGAGAAGAGTTTCGTTTGTATTTAGAACTCCCCTAAACTACCTTGGGAGATCCCTAAATCTAGGGGCTTGTTTTTGGTTCCCTAGCGCTTCCCTAACCTAAAAATAATCTAGATTTAGGTCCCACCTAATGCTAGGTGACCCCTAAATATGTTGGTGCAAATGGCTGCTAAACATTCAAGCAGACAAATCCGACCCCTACCTAAATTTGGTTGGTGCAAATGGCCGCCTGTGACGCTTAAGGCGAATTTTTCATGACCCTAACCACTCTGTGGTTTGTTAAGATAATGACGTCAGGAATGACGTCACGTATAACTCACTGGTTAACAGCTGATTTAATTGACAAATACAGTACACCAATTTAGGTTCTGTGATTTTGTCTTCTTCTAACCTCACTTTTATGTAAATAAAAGGTTGAGCATACCAGAACTACTACTAGGTACTACTATATGGTGCTGCCTTACCAACCTAGAGACAGATATGCAAATATGTCAAAAATGCATACCCACATGGACTCTAGACCTACCTAGGTTCCCTATTAAAATTTAGAAGTACAATTTCAACAGCATTTAGAGGCGCGTGGGCCAGAAAAAAAAACAAAGAGACCAAAAACGAATAAAAAAATTAGGTAATATGCAGTGTACGGTTTTCTGTCATTTTTGATTTTTTATGAAAAATTCTTTACAGAGGCACCTACTAGGGTCCCTAGGCCCTAGGACCCCAAATCCGCCAACGCCTTTTTTTTTAAGAGAAAAAAGGGCGCCGGGGGGGGGGCTGTAATGTGGTTTTTGATTCTTTGGGTTGGGCTGTATTGGATTGGGTTGTTTTCGTGAAAAAAAAATAATAAAAAAAAAGAACCGTTGCCGGCGAATATGGACTTCTATGGACCCTAGTAGGTGCCCCATAAAGAATTTCTCATAAAAAATCAGACAACCGTATACTGCATAACTACCAAAAATTAATTTCTCCAAAAAAAATCGATATGCTTCACAGATTTTTATTGTGGCAATTTCCCGTGAAAAATAAAGCAACACCATCAGCCTTTCGACAATTCATAGTTATTCAAACACTCGTATACACCTTCAGGCACACTGCAAAAGCAATCCAAGTGTACCATGATATATTATAAATTATAAGATACATAGGTAAGGTACTTTTTCTTAAATTTTCAAACACCAATGGGTCATCTGTTTTGATAATAATAAGTTCTTTGTTAACGACCACTGCATACCCCAGCATTATTACTTACACCCACATAAATCTGGATACCTATTGATGTGAGAAAATCAGAGATATGGAGAAGAGCAAACCCCCACTTATAAACTCGACGTTGGAATCCCAGATAAGGGTCAACGTCGAACGATAACGTCGGGTTTATAAATGGTGAGTAAAATGCGAAAAAAATTAAACTGGAATATATTAAGAACTCGATATATATAACTTTATTTTTTGTCGGATTTTTAAAATTTTCGATGGCCCGTGGTTCACTTTAAAGAATAATTTTTGATTTTTTTTGAAAAATTCTTTATGGGGGCACCTTCCAGGGTCCCTAAGACCCCAAATCCGTCTGCGCCCGTTGGTTTATTTTTGTTTTTTTTTTAATTTTTTTTTCACTAAAACAACCCAAACCAACACAGTCCAACCCAATTTAATTTAAACTAACCCAAAACAATCAAAAAAACACATTACAACCCCCCCTGGGCACCCTTTTTTCTCGTAAAAAAAAATCGGGCGCAGGTGGATTTGGGGTCCTAGGGACCCTAGAAGGTGCCCCTATAAAGAATTTTTCAAAAAAAATCAAAAATGGCAGAAAACCGTATACTGCATAATTACCATAATTTATAAATACAATGAAAATGCACAAAAAAATGTATTTTCAAACTGCAAAAATTTATCAGCCAACACAGACCTCACCAAGCGAAGACCAACTGCATGAGGTAGTTTGCCAGGTTAGTTTAGTCTGACGTCATGGTAAGAAAACCCACTCGCAAAAATGACATGGTTTATAGTTTAGTTAAGTATGACGTCACACATGATGCGCCATCTCAAATTGATTGTGGTTTGCAAACCACACACGCGAAAATACGAGTGGTTTGGATAACCATAACCATGGTATAAGTAGTTTACTATGAAAAATTCGCCATTAGAGGGCGCCCGACAACGCTTTAAGTGAACGTACCCTGGAGTATGCTCGACGCCCTAAGTGAACGCACCCCTGATCGAAAGTTGTGCCTTCCCTTCCTATCTTCACATCATTTTTTTCCTCACCTAACCTTACTCTTTCAAAATTTTGTGTAAATTTAGTTTTTCCGTATAGTAATGGGTATTAGAGGCCTCACTACTTATATTAACAACAGATCGCATTTGTATTTAGAAAACTACGAACTTCACAACACAAGTCTTGTTATAGATGGCAATGGTATCGCTTCTCAACTCTACAAGTGGCACTGCAAGGCTAATGACTGCTTTACAGGTAAAATACTGGTAATAGATAAAAGTCTAGGTTCTCCTAAAGGTCTCCTTTTTCCTTAACGTAACGGTAACGCAGTACCCGTTGCAATTTTCGTCTCTTATCCTCACTCTCTCTCTTATCTTAATTAGGTACTATCTATTAGCGGTCAGAGCACTCTATCCGACGTAAAAAAACAACGAAGCATCGGCAGAAAATTTCGCTCTCGCCCAGCCCTACTTTTTAGAATGACAGTTGTCAAACAACTATTTTTGAGGTTATGTTTATTGTTTATTTTTTTCGGGCGACTGTTCTTTATCCGTTTTAAAACTGCAGTAAAAAAACTAAAAATTTCAAAGTGAAATTAGTGCAGTCCTTTCGTAGTGCTTCAGTGCCTGTTCGTAGGTGTGATAAGGAACTCTTTGTAGTCCTTTGAAATAAAATAAAATCTGATCTACACCTGCTACTTACCTTTGGATACCTTGAAGCATAAAATGGTGAGTAGGTTTTTAGCTTAAAATATTCGTATTTAAGTTTGGACAAAAATGTAAAATTTTGGTAATGATTTTTTGATTTGTGCCTAGAAATAATGCCAAAGGCAATCTTAAGACCATATGACACAGAAAAATACTAATTGCTTACTAAACTGCTTAAAAAAACAAATTTTTAGGTTTGCTTTGGTTAGGTTAAGGGGTTGGCTAGGTTTACTAAGTTAGCTTAAGACTGTATGACACAGAAAAATACTAGATTGCTAGTAGGTACACATTTTTATGGAGGATTTAAACTGCTTAAAAAACTAAATTTTAGGTTTGCTTTGGTTAGGTTAAGGGGTTGGCTAGGTTTGGTTAGGATTACTAAGTTAGCTTGGTTGTTTTAGTAAGTTATCCTCAGTTTCAACAAAACTAAAAAGCAAAGAACTAACTAACCAAACAAACCAAATCCAAGCATTAAAATTTTCAACCTCAAGTTCATATGAAGTAAGCAAGTATCCATTCTGAGCAAGTTCTTATCAAAGCATAATTTTTTGATGAAAAGCGTATGTACTGTCCAATCCAAAAAATGCAGTTTGGAACAAAAAAAAGACAGATAATCAGACAAAAGTTCTAAAAACTGGATTTTTAATATCTATATATATTTTGTTTGTTTAGAACAATTTGCAATGTTTGTTTTCTAAAAATCTAAATAACTGGACAATGTGGCACCTAATTTTACCTACTGCCCATAATGACCTACTTAGCTACATATATTTTTTAGGACAAATGCTACCAAGAAAAACTCCAATTCATAAATAGAAAGGACTCATATAAACTAGAACAAGATGAGCCGCACCCCCTTTAATGCCTTGGATTATCATAGGTTCAGAAATATTAGCCTCTCATTGTGATTAATTGCCACGCTGGATTAGGTTCATGCACATATCAGAAAAGCAATCAGTGACAGATGTTCTTTGCCAGTGGATTAACCCATCATGAAAAGGAGAGTATTGCAAAGAACTAACTTATATTAATTTTTCGAACCCCAAAAGACTACTTGAAAATCCAGAACTATGTAAATTTACAAAAAAATGTAAGACCAACAACTTTTTTTTATTTTTTTTACTGGGACTTTTCCATCCATTCTAGGATCAATGCCCAGTGTTGCCAAAGTGAGATCCAAGTGTAAAGTTTTTGGGACAAAAACAAAATATCCACTGTGTGGCCGGGATTTGAACCCTGAACTTTGCGTGTGGCAGACAGATCCGCTGCCCACTTCTCTATTATAGGTTAGATTTTTTTGGGAAATTAGATAGCTTTGGAGTTTCTGTAGTGGAGTTTCTGTAGCTGCTAGTCAGTTTAGTATTAGGCCTTATGAAAAAATGCAAAAGGCAATACTTTTTCATAAGGATAACACAAAATTGACACTTAATTAAACACTGGGAAAATAAAATTTACTGAAGATCAAGCAAAAGTATTACTTTATCTATTGAAAATCAAGCCAAAGAAAAAGCCTGGTTTGATTTTTAAGCGGGAAGGGTAGTCTCTAGCTTTAAATCTCCATGTATGACAAAACCTGAAAACCCTCCAAAAAATCTGTTACCCCTCCTCTGAAAAAAAGCTGGTGTCTATGGTTGTTAATATGAAAATAAGGTTTAGAAACATTTAAGATAGATCACAAAATGGAACATCCACCAGCTGAAATTTCAAAATGTGTTTTATTTTTGCACCCCACCTACCCATAGTTTGGTGCAAGTCCAGATGAAATTTTAAATTGCCTAGAATGAGTTGTTGGTTGTGTAAGTGCCCATATACTACACTAATTTCCTTTAAAAATTCTTGTTTACAGAAGGAAGAGAGAATAGAATATCCCTCAAAGATTATCATCCATATTACTATTAGATCCAAATGCAGATGTTTACTGAAACCAACTTTGGTGAGTTTAAAGAACTAATTCCTGACCTACTTGGAAAATATTTGACAAATTTTTTTTAGCATTTTTATGACATTTTCAACAAAGATGTAAAAAAGTGATATTTTTACTCCAATTTTCTAAAAATTTGTGCCTGCAGCATATTTATAGCATGTTGATACTGGATTTCACCCCAACCCAGCCCCCTTGGACAGCTGTCCACTTTTTTTTAAGCATGTTATTGGCAAAAAAATTAAGTTAAATCAACAACTCCAAATCTGATTACCCTACCCCTAGATTTTAGACTAAGTCCACCCTTGCATAAAGTGAATATTAAAGATTAAAATAATGCTGGGAAAAAGTCTAAAGAGACTGGGAAAACACCAGGAATTTTTTAATAAATTTTGGCTGAACACTGATGAAATATTTTTTTTTAAATAGGCTGGGGCCAACTTGAATAAAGAATAAAATAACATATTTACAGAACGAAAATTTAAAAAAATTAAAAAGCTACTAAAAGTTGAACTTGAAGACCCTGCCCTAGAATAGTTTTGTTTGTTGGATCATTGCAAATACAAACCTTTTTTTTTTTGTTGTAAGGTTTTTTCCTAATGGTATAAAAATTTCTAGGCTTAAAACAATATTGTATAAAAATGTAAATTTTAAAAACAATAAAGTACAGTTAGAGTTACAAACCTAAAACATTTGTTGATATCTAAAAGCACAATTAGGCATCTAAAATAAATACTATTTTTGATTTTTATTTTTTTATTACATCCAGTCAGCAACAGAGTACATGGAAATTGTAAGTTATATTGCCTTTTTATTTTATACTATATCTTAAAAACTAGAGTTATTTAACAACGTTTTTTACCTTGCTTTTTTACCTCAAGGGATTTTTGAAACAAATAATTTTTAATATATGTTGTAATGCCATTTTCAACAATAGAAAAATCGAAATTAAAACTGCATTTTGTTATTTCATTACATAAGTAACTGCCAAGGGGGTAACAACTGATCTAAAATTTGTACATGTTATATGGGTAATATGAGTGATCTTCCCCTCGGTAACTGCATTAGGAAAATAACAATTTTGGATTGGATTGATTCAGTTGTGAGTAGAATTTTAAATTAATTGTATATAATTATTTCAGGAGCAACATCAACTGTTCCAGAAGAAGATACCCGTACAACAGTGAAAGGGTAGTACTGCAGAAAACCTGATGATGGCAGTAAAATGGTGCAGTGTGCTAACCGTTGGTGTAAAATCCAGTGGTTTCACCTTCAAACAAAAAAACAATAGATAGGTACTGTTTCTTTAAGATCATTTGCACAGCTTCTAGTTAGAGTTAGGGTATATTTGTTTTACAAATTTTTGATGCACAGTGTTTATTTTTTCAGCTAGCTTCTATTTCCTCTTTCATAATAGCGAAAAAAATAGGACTGTTCAACTTTTTTTTGGTCACTTTCTCTATTCGAGAAGGACAAAAACCATATAACTATGAGATACTATAATGGCCGAAGTGTCGCAAAATGTGTAACAATAAATCTACTCATGCCGACAAGAATTTATACACTAACTTAATTGAGAGTTATTATCTCTACGGCCTTTTTTTCGGAAAATGCAAGGGCAGGGCCGATATAGTATCTCATAGTTATATGACAAAAACAGAAGCTAACCGCAAAAAGAAAAACTACATTAGCTCTTATACTTACATCGCGAAAATCTAAAGTAAGCTCAGGGAATTCAAAACATGCTGATGCAAATGAAATTTTTTATTAATTGCCACTAACAAATCTGCCTCTATCGTAGATAGACCATTTAATTAAAGACTATGGCAATCTTAGAACATTGAAGTTTAATGTTCTAAGGTGGCAATTAACTGATAATTTTATTATTTTTTTACTCTTAGGTTATTTGAGTTTCATTAATTGACATTAACATTTATTTGATAAATTATATCATTTTATCAATCATTAAAAAAATTGTATTGTGTTAATGAAAATAAATAAAACTATTATTTGTATAGAAGTGCTTTATTTCATCTAAAGGAACATAAGTAACACTAATTCTGAGAATTTTCAAAACAAAATTATCTTATTTATATAGAAATCCATAAGCCTATAGAAAAACATTTACTATGGGGTCTTTCATTTAAATATAAATAAATATTAATGCCAAAAAATATATCAAAGGGGATAAATTTCACACTTTATTGAAAATGTCACTTTTTGTTCCAATTACTCACTTTATTTAAAACGTCACTTTTTGTCCCTTTACATTTACTTTTTATCCCTGTTTAAATTTGAAAAGTAACTTTTATTGCTAACATGAGGAATACAAAATGCAAAGCTGTTTATCCCTGAAGTGCAAAAAATTATTTATTTTAAAAACTTGCTGAACAAATTTCAACATTTGGAATAAACTTAGATAGGTATAAGTACTATAATTCTTGACGTAATAAAACGTAAAAATTATTTATTTTACTTTTGACTACTTAAGCCCCAAACACACCAACGCCTGCCCACCCTGCTTTAAAAAACGCACAATGTGACAGAACCTGGATTTCCACTTTTAAATGCAGTCACATGATGCGTTTTTTGATGCAGGGTGGGCAGGCTAGGTGTGAACCGGGTGTTATGTGAGAAAAGTAAGTATCATCTTGCATGTTTATATACCTATCCAGTGTAAGAAGACAATAAAGTTTTTGACTCATTGGTTGACTCTAAAGAGGTATAGGTATATACATAAAGTAGTTCCTTACTTTATGGTATATACATGCATTTTCCTTAAAAATTTGCAAAAAATTGATATCCAAAAAGTATATTTGTAGCTAAATAACATTTTGCGTTTTTTTATAACCTACCTACTAAGTTTTTCTCAAGTCGATGTTAGAGGGTAAAAATATAATGAAACATATTATTGTAATTATAAACAGTTACCCCATACATAAAACATCTAAAATTAAAATTATTTAATTTTGCTTTATGAATGGGCTAGCCCTTTAATATGCATCTTTGCAAAGAAAAGCCCACTTGATTGAAAAACATTGCATGCATAATAATATAGGTAAGTAAGTAGGTGATGAGTTTTCTTCACACAGGATAGTGAAAAGGTTCAACCCTAACTCATTCACTTCTTCTCCAATGGCATTACTTGTCAAATCTTGTTGATGGGTTTCCTATAATATAGGTATAAAAAAATCTAAATTAAAAATTTTTATTAGGGAATTCACAATATGTTACTCATGGACTAATTATACCCTCTTAAAAAAATTTGTGCCCTTTATTTTCTAAATTTATTTCAGGTTGAGGTGGCTACATTTACGTAAAGCTAGTGTGCGCAATTTTTTTATTTTGTTTTTTAATTAGAAGGGCGCACAATTTTAAAAAAAAAAGTTAGCACAGCAGATTTTATTGAGGGTTTTTTTATTTAACGTAAATACTTGTATAAATAGTTTTTAAACATGTTGCTAATTTAGGCATATTAGTTTTATAATGATTTTCATTTAGTATATCATTTAAAAAATATTTATACCTAATTATGTAAGGGGAAAATTGCAAATCAAGAATATATGTTATTTACCAAGATATTTACCTCAACTCCGATAGATGGCATATTAAATGATGACAGTTAATCTGGGTGATCAATATCCTCAACTGGTTTGCCCATCGAGGTTTGCCTAAAATAAAACAAAAAAAAATAAAGAAAATTTAGCAACAGTGTCATTATAATTCGATTATTGATCACCTATACAGGGTGTTCCAAATTTGATGCTCAACATGGGATCTCCTGAACGGTAGGAGGTACGAAAAGGTTTAAATTAGGGCAAAGTTGCGCAAGTGAAAGCTTTACTCAGAACTTTAAAAAAAGTTTACAAAATCCAAGCAGTTCCGGAGATAGGCGAAAAACCGAAATCTTCATTTTTAGTTTTTATTTGTTTGCGCCTTTATTATTAAAGCTGTCAGAAAACGGTTAAAATTTTCTACAGGCACTCTTTTAAGATCTACTTAATGTGAGATTGGACATTTCAGTGTGAAAGGGCAGTGCCAAGTTCATTTTTTCTTATGGACACATGCTTTTTTTCTCCTGCCGTTTTGTTCATAAAGGATGACAGATAACATTTTGCAAAATTATTTTGACAAGTCACCTGACGTTTTGGGTTAATTAACCATCATCAGCAAAAATTAAAATTTTGCTTTTAACTTACTCAAGATATTTTGGGAACACGCTTGCAGTACCTTTTTTGACATCCTAAAAATGACAGATTTTGTTATAAGGAAAAATGAACTTTACAGTGCTCCTGTCACACTGAAATGTCAAATCTTAAAAACAGACCTGTCATTCAGATACATCGTAAAAAAGTGCCTGTAGAAAGTTTTAAGCCTTTTTTGACATCTTTAAGAATAAAGGCGCAACAAACTAAAAATGAAAAATTCGATTTTTTCTCTCCGGAACCACTCGGATTTTGTAATCTTTTTTTTAGTTTTGAGTAACTTTGCAATAATTTAAACCTTTTTGTATATTTACAAAGTTCAAAAAGTTTTGCACCCCCTACTCATTGCCCTCAAGATAAAAAAAAACATGTGAATGTGAATAACATCGATTTTTTTTAATGATTTTATGAATATGAATATTTAATTCATGGATTTCCTAATGGTCAAAAAGTTTGAGCTTTATTTCAGCAATGTGATACAAAAGTTGAAGTCAAATAAAATTGTGAAATTCACTCAATAAGAACATGCTCTAAAAAGAACATGCTCTTATTAATTTTGACCAAGTTTGTAATAAATTTTTCAAAGAATACAAAAACTACCGTCAATAGAGTTTCAAACTGTTTCCTTTTATGTGGTTGTTTTAAGATGTTAACTATGCAGGTTGTTTGTTTTTTGTTTCATTCAAACAGAGAGGTGATGTATTACACTACCGCTTCACAAAAATGGCCTTGAATAAATTCAGTGTCATGAAATAATTAATCCTTGCCAAACTAATATCATGTAATATATCTAATTGGGTATGTAATGTATTATGATGCAGAATTTTCTGCACAGGAATGTAGGTATAACATTATTACCAGTAACAAAGTGATTGGAACGAACATGTACTGTTTGCCCAGTATCTGCTCCAATTTAAACCATTTTTCTCTTCTCTTCACTCTTCAAGGATCCACTTTATTGTTTTTATTTTTGATGGACGGTGCCTTATAAAATTCAAATTTTCCTCCGATGTTTTGTTTGTCTTTTTGACCTTTGATGTTTTGTACTTATGGCAAATGTTTCACATAGCAGGCATTTCTGTAAAAAAGTAAAGTTTTTATGTGCATATAAATATTTATATAAAAATAACAAGTGGGCCTATTATGCCCAGGAATCTACTGAGATTTTGAAGAGTGTAAATAAAACACATACTAACCAGGAAACTAAAACCTCTTCAGACTACAAAACAATACTTTTTCTTTAACTTATACCAGTTGAAGCTTAAGTGAAAGCCAAATGTGCATATATAAGAAAAGTATTAAACCTAAATCAAGTTTTGTATTCTGCAGGGGTTTTATTTTTCTGGATCGTATTTGTTTTAACTATGATCTATAAAATTTCAGTAGACTCCTGGGCACAACAGGCCTTCTTAAGGCTGTAGTGCACGGTTCAGCCTTTGGAGTAACCACCAGTTTTAAATACTTACGAGTAAGTATTCATACCTGCCAATTTTAACAGATAAAATCAAATAATTTTTCCTCATGCAAAAATTTTCTAAATTTTTTTCGAAGCTCACAAGAAAATTTATTATCCAAGAAAGGGAAGAGCTCGAGCAAAAAAAATCGTTTTTTTTTCCCAAAAGAAACAGAAATTTAAAAGTTAGTTGTGAAGAAAACGAAGAAAATAGTACCACTGGCAAAATTTAATAGTAGTTTTTAATACTAGTGACTAAAATATTACTTTCTTTACAAGCATGGTTTTAAAGAACGAGCGCTGTGAGTAAATTAAAATCATGAGTAAAAAAATCACAGTTTAGCTACAAGTTGTAAACATAAAAAATGGAAAAAACATACAAAAAACTAGAACACAAAGCATTTACTTCGTCAATGGCTACTCCGTTTTTATTGACATTCGTATGCAAAAAACAGTAAGTATAATTTCTTTATGCTCCTGAACAATAAAAAAATGTTTTGCAGTAAACAAAAATGCCATGTGTTTTTTATTTGCAGACAGGGAGTAAACTTGTGTTTTTGATGTACTTGTTATTAAAATCTAAGTGATAAAAAATTTATTGTTTTGAACCTTGATAAAAAATTAATCTTAACTTAGGTAATATTAATATTTAAGCTCGTATTTGAGTTAGCTGTTTACTATAGAACCGTTCCTGTCAACCTTATTTAATCAAACAAATAAACTTGCAAAGAACCTCTTTCATATTTTTTTTTTGTGCTTTTTATATTTTTACTTTGAATTTCTGATGTCAAAGAAACCCTGGAAATCTTAGGTAATAGAAGTTTTTTGGTTTTTGCCTAATTTACCTAGGTAATATGTTTTCAGATAAAGCCCATTCATGCTTGTATCCACCAAGACAAAAATTTCCCAATTAGGCTTTAATCGAGGCTTTAATCATGATTAGATACTAATTGGTGTTTAGAATGTGGTGTTTTATATTTAATCATGATTAAAACTTAATCAGAGTTTTCACATTGGTGAACATGTATATAAGGGTCATTTAGAATAGCACAAAACTTGATACCCTTGATACCTGTTAAGCGCTTTAGGTGTCAGATTTTTTATTTGGGTATTTTAAATGTACAGCCCATCACTGACCAAAAGTAAAGAACTATTTACAAGACATCTTCAAAATCAGAGTCTGTCCTCCTAAAAATTTGGACTGTTCACCTATAAATTCACTATAAATTAACAAACAAAAAATTTGACACTCGTTAGCATAAGCTGCTGCATGCTATTATAAATGAGCCTTTAGACCTCTTAAAATAGTTTATATAGTTTTTATGCATGGATTTTTAGAAAGCTAAAGCCTCGGACAAAACTACAACAGTTGCATTGATTAATGCTTTTGGTAATTATGCAGTATAGGGTTTTTTGCCATTTTTTATGAAAAATTCTTTACGGGGGCACCTACTAGGGTCCCTAGGACCCCAAATCCACCAAATCATCCAAGAGAAAAAAGGGTGCCGCCGGGGGGGGGTTGTAATGTGTTTTTTTTATTGTTTTGGGTTGGGTTGGAATAGGTTGGGTTGGGCTGTGTTGGATTGGGTTGTTTTAGTGAAAAAAATAAAAAAAAAATTGAAAAAAAAACCAACCAGCGCAGGCGGATTTGGGGTCCTAGGGACCCTAGTAGGTGGCCCCCTAGGGACCCTAGTAGGTGCCCCCATAAAGAATTTTTCATATTAAATCAAAAATGGCAGAGAACTGTATACTGCATAATCACCATGCTTTTTTGTGTTGGATTAAGTTAGGTTAGGTCAGATTTTCGTAAATATGATTCAGTTTTGTTGGTGTTCTTGTGAAAAAATCGGATTTTCTGCAACTGTTGTAACTTTAGCATTTGCCATTTTGCAAATAGATAGGGACAGTCATAACTTTACCCACATTCTTTTAGAAAACCCTTTATTTTAAATGTTTTAATGGGCCCATATAAAGGAGGTATTTGTTTTGCTATTTTAAGCTATTATTTATGTACCTACCTTTATTGTTTTCTGGCAATACACAACAGGAGTACAAAGAGTTCCTTAAAACACTATAAACTGGAAGGAGTACAAAGAGTTCCTTAAGACACTGTACACTGGAAGGACAACAAAAAGTTGTTTAAAAAACTAAATGAACACTTTAAAGGGCTAGCCGCTAGTTTCTTAACATTAAAAGCACAAGATATCAGTTCTATAATTCAGAAAATCTAAAATTTGCAAATTTTCTGATGTAGGTCACTGAAAAAATGCTTGAAAGATGTTATAACCTTGAAATGTCAATATCCTAGCATAAAATTTTGGTTGTAATGAAAATCAATGAACCATTTTAAATTTCTATGAGTAAAATTAAACTAGGGATGGGCAAAAATAATTTTCTGCCGATGCTCAACTGTTTTTAGCTTGTGACGTCAATTGATAGTGGCTTATTGGATGTTTTCTTACCATATGAATGAATTTTGACTGTTTAAGTAATATTTTGTAACCTCCTAGGGAAGTAAGACTTATTTACCTCCACTTTTTTTCCAAATATATTTTTTAGCATGTTATCAAGCTCTGCTATGTTATTAAATTATCCCTCTAATTATCATTTGCACTCAATTTAAAAAGAAAATACTGAAACAAATTGATTAAATTAAATTGGAGAATAAGGAAGAGCTTGACGAAGTGTGACAATCGGAGGGGGGGTCTGAAATATTGTGACATCATTTATGGACCCCCTCATCCATTTTTATTTTGTATATTTTCCCCTTAGCATAAGAGCTATTAAAATGTGGTTTTTATCCATTGTTCAGGAGCTCTTTAATTTTTTTTTTTCAATATTGGGACAACTTATTAAATTAAAAAACTAACTGAATGTTATTCTAGATCCAAGCTTAAAATGTACAATGTATAGTTATTGTTTAAAAGTTGAATTTGACTCCTTTTTTGAAAATGACTAATAATTAATTAATAATTAATATTATAAGATGCTTGCTTTCCCCTCCCACCAAAAGACA
The DNA here is from genome assembly GCA_963921995.1 of Oxystoma pomonae. Lineage (NCBI taxonomy): Eukaryota > Metazoa > Arthropoda > Insecta > Coleoptera > Brentidae > Oxystoma > Oxystoma pomonae. The sequence goes on along the minus strand of OY998166.1, from coordinate 81,086,216 downwards.
ATCACGTGGTATTTTGCAGTTTTGACTATTTCATTAGTGTTTCCAAAAAATATACAACACTAGGTAACATGCTGAAGGTTTGTAGTTCACACGTTTTTCTGTAGAGGGCGCCAAATCTTTGCTTAGTTTGTCAGAGCTCAAGGCATCTATACTGACAGGCAAGCTCTTCATTTGACTGGCCGTCATATTGAAATGTCACCTGGGTACTATAAACTATATTAGCAAAATAGTAGCATCATTTTTAAAAATATTTTTGTTGATTTTGCTTAGGATTTGTGTATAAAAATTGCAAAAAGTTATTAAGCAGTGTGTGCAGAGAGAACCTAAAAGTGCTTTTTTAACATGAATTTTTTTTAAATGAAATATGTATTTAAATAAACTTCATTGTGAAAATAACAAAAAAAAAGTTCTATTTTAGCAAAAAAGTATTTATAACTAATAAAAAACACCAAACTGTTAAAAAAACTGCTTCTAAATTCAAATCTGAGTTCAAATCAGTACCCACGTAACGTCACAACGTCATATAAAAAATGTAGGGCTCAAATGTCAGTATAGGCGCCTTGGGCGGGGCTTATATTTTTGGCTGTGTTGCCAGCATTTACAATGGAAGGAGTGATTAAAAATATACACTAGTCGAATACTAATCCAATAATTGCTCTGAATATTTGTGAGAATAGGGAATTATTGAAATACACTGCACTGGATAGTAATTCCCTAATGTCTGTGTTTTTTACCACCACAGTACAAAAAGGTCCGAATTCAGACTTGAGTCACCTATTGAGAATTTTGTGCTGCAGTAAATCAAAGTCAAAAGTAGCTTTATTGTCTAAAATACAAAATATTTAGTGACACAGCCATGCTTATAAAACAATAAAACTAAACTACCTAAAGAAAGTATAAAATAATACAAGAAATATAATTTTGAAGTGTCATTTTAAAAGATCTGTTAGAAATACAAAAAAGTATTACAACCGATTATGTATAAAACAATCAGTAGGAAATTTAAGCAACATCCTATGAATACAAGAAACAAAAAAGACAAAAAATACCTTTTACTTTACCTTATATAACAGTGATCTTAATAATTAGTAATAAAACAGACATTTAAAAACAAATGCTCTGTCAAATTCAGTATGACAAAAGAGATTCAGAGCAACAATAATCAAAATCACTATTAAAGTTAATTGAGTAGGTACATGAAACAAAAAAAAACAATAATATAGTGTATTCATAATAGGCTTTTTTATTACTCTGCAAAGTACTCGTTTAAGGTATAAAAACTTTTTGAAATGATGTCTCCAGAATGAAAAGGCTGCATAGGGTTAATATTTTATGCTGCCGAAACAGTGGTCGGCACGAGCAGCGTCTTTTGAGTCTACACATATTTCTTCATGCTCTTTTTTGAGTTACAAAGATAGATTTAAAAAGGTTATCGGCACATGAACCCCGAAAGAAATATGGACTATGCAAAATAGGCATTTTTAGCAATGTTAAATCCTAAGTTATTGGCAATTAAGATATATTTTTATATTTTTTTAGTTTGGTTTTGGTTGGTTTAAGCCACAAGTCAGGTTGGTTTAGAAAAAAAAAATAACTTGATCTATGCCCTTTCTTATTCTAAAGGCACATACAGCAGCTGTCAGCCACAGAACAGATTTTCGCCTTACCAATTTCTAGTTACGTTTTACGGTTTCTCTGTTTTATGATTTCTTCGATGTACATTTCTTCAAAGTTCGATTTCTACAAACTATAGGACTTCATTTTTTTTTCACCGGGGAGCGTTCACTTCACAGAAGTGAACGTTCATGCGCTTGAGATTCAAGAATTCAGCTCCAGGGTGCCGATTCTGTAGGATTGGATCGCTCGCCTGAGGGCTGGTTTATCAATCGCTTGTTAGGCATTTAACCCTGAGTTAATATTAGTGCGTCTGCGCAATAGCTAAACGTCATTTCTTTGTGGTAATTAACCACTACCACAAGCTTCGAATCCATTTCGTTGTGGTTATTTTTCTGGTTAATTTTAGAGCACTTTGGCGCAATTAATTTAAAAATAATAAAATATTTCCAGGTTCCAACATATTAAAACACTTATTTTGTGAAATTAAGCCAAATTTTTTATTTTTTTCTCATCTCTAAATTTTTTCACAAGAGACAGTTTTTAATGTATGTGTTCCAAAAACTCTGGTAAAATCTATGCATGGTAGTAGTTGTTAAATACTACCACAGCAGCTGTCAACATTTTAAGCATTCCAAAATTTCCCTAATCTTTAGCTATCTCATACTGGCACGTAGTATAGGTCACCCATATTTCTCATTAACTCGAGAGTTAAATGCTTAACTCGCTATTGAAAAACCGGCCCTGAGAAAAGAGAAGTAGTTTCAACCAATAAGAACAACGATTTTTGAGCGAAGCTGTTCTATCGACTAGACCCAGTAGTTGCGATTTTTAGGAAAGCTCGTGTGAAAAACGTCGCTCGAGTGAATTTTGGCCCTGCTTGTCCAAGTGTCACATATCTTCGTATTATTTCAGAGCACGCTATTGGTTGAAACAATCACGTAAACGATCGATATTTTACTCGCTAATGCGCATGCTGCTAGGACGCCGTTCGAATGACTTGTGCGATGGGCCGGTCGCGGAATTTTGGATTTTAATAGAAGTGATCACTTCTCGGGTTATGATCGTACTATTACGCCCAGAATCGAGCTCCAGGGGCTCGATTCTGGGCGTAAGAGAACGATCATACCCTGAGAAGTGACCACTTCTATTAAAATCCAAAATTCCGAATTCTGGGACCGGACGATCGCACCAAAGTCATTCGAACGACGCACGGTGGTCGATTTTGTTGAAGATCGACATAGGGTACGTTAGAATGCTTAGAATTTAAAAAAGAAATGCAAAAATGCAATAATATACTGGGTGTTTCATTTGAAAGTTTCGGTTGGCATTCTTTTTAAAACTAACATTTTTACTTTAATTTAGCTAATTAATAAATACATATCTTTTTCCTCTTAAAAATGTCTTAAGATAAATGTGAAAATTGACACGATCATCCTGTCTGTTTATTAAAACTAAATATTTTGTACGTGTTTTTACAAAAATCGACTACTGTGCGAGTCCTACTCTAAAAGACGGTCAAGTTTGCCGTAGCATGCGCATTAGCGAGTAAATTATCGATCGGTCGTTCGTCTAATAGCGTGCTCTGAAATAATACAAGTGACGTTTTTCACACGAGCTTTCCGACAACTCCCAACTACTGGGTCTAGTCGAGAGAACGGCTTCGCTCAAAAATTGTTGTTCCAGGCAGCTCTGCGCGTGCCCATAATAGTTTGGTGATTATTCGATCGTCTCGTCACTGCTTTTAAGCGCGTTTATTGGTTGAATTTACTTTTCTTCTCTCAGGCAAACAATCACTTCCTATGACTTCCAGAATCGGTACCCTGGACGGGGCCAGCTGCTGGACCATCCATCCTTGCTGCGCGCACTCCTGTCCTATGTTCGAAAAACGGCTCGGGCTTGCCCTATTTGGAGGCAGTTTTTTATTATTGTATATCTTTATCTTAAAAGCTCGCTCATTAGAGAGAACCTCTTTATAATATGCTCTTAATGAAATAATGTACTTCGTCTATATACCATATTTTTTTCAAAAGAAACAATCTGTAAAAATAATTGTTTTATTGTAGGTGACTACGACAAATATGCCCAAGTAGTACAGCATTTTTTTACACTTCTAAAGGGCTGCAATATTGTTTCCTATGTCATCTTTGATGGAGGGTATGAGCACAAGAAACTTCGTACTGTTGTGAGTCGTATGAAAAGCAAAATACAAACTGCTGATAAGCTTAGTGCTGTAACAGAAGGCAGTGAGTCTGTATTTCCGTTATTTTTAAGGGAAGTGTTTCTTGATGTTATTACTCAATTAGGTATAAGTTGTGCCAGGTGTGAATATGAAGGAGATACTGAAATTGCCAACCTAGCAAAAGCTCTAAACTGCCCTGTACTAAGCTTTGATTCCGACTTTTACATCTATGGCTGTTTATATATCCCTTTTAACACTGTTGAACTAAATATAAAAAAAGGAAAAGATAAATCAACACAGCCAATGACACCATACTTTTATTTACCTAGTAAAATTTATCGAATTCAAAAATTTTTAGATTCTTTTGGCGGTTTAGATCAAAATAATCTTCCAATTTTGGCAGTGTTGTTGGGAAACGACTATGTCAAAAGAAGTACCTTTGCACCATTTTTTAGAAATTTAAAAATTCAAAAATGTCATGGAATTCAAAGTGATCAGCAAAAACTAATAAAATCGGTAATTGTTTGGTTACAAAATGAGACTCCGGAAAGTGCAATCAAAACTGTTTTAAACAGGTTCAAAAGTGAAAAAAGAAGGGTAGTTATGAAAAAAATTCGAAAAGCCATATCTGGCTATTTTTGTATAAATACCGAATTATTAGAATTTTTGAATATAAAGGTATCTCAAACTGAAGTCAACACAGTAAACTTAGATGATATTGAAAAAAACTTAGATAATGTTGAACAAGTGTCTGATAAGAAGAACTCTGTTGGCGAATATTTTAATAACAATGAAGACAATGAATTTGATAATGAAAAATCAGAAAGTTCTGAATCGGAAAATTCAGATGTTTCAGAGAATTTAACTGAAGAAGTTAAAGACGAAAAACGAATAGAAAAAATTAATGACAGTTTTAAATCAATAAATGCTAAGAAAAACCTTCAACTTGATCCAATTTTTCTTAAAAATTTCAGGAAATGCTTGTATCCTTCTTGTTTTATGGACATGATAACTTTAAACAAATATTACTGCATTCCGCAGTGTGAGGAAACCTTATTTAACTATTCACATGAACTTAGTTTGGAACTTTTGGGTATAATTTTTAAAATTCTTACAAATAATAATGGGAAGACTTTAATGGTTATAGCAAGAAATAAAAAATCTATTAAGTCTTTTACACTACCTGATTGTCACATAATTGTGCCAAGTTTAGAAAGTATTTTTGTAAGTGAAATTTCCGCTAGAAAGGCCTATATGTTAAATTTTTTAAATATTGAGGCAGAATTTCAAAAACATGTGTCTTCTTTTCGAGAAGAATGGCATTTATTTTTATACACTATTAAATACGCTTTAACTAAATCTAACTTTGACTTAGCTTTTATTCACTCGTTAATTTTTTGCTTCTTTATTTTAAATTACGTTGATACAAAAATTGGCTTTTACAGATCAACCAAAGCTTTTGAAAAGAAATATTCGACTCAAGTACAAAATATTAGTGAAAATCCCAATTTAAGGCCTAAAGTTCGAGACGATAATTTTGATCCTTCATTTTATGAATGTGCCATTTTTACGGATAAGATGGTGTCATACTTTCAGGTGGACTTAAAATTGCGAACGAACTTTAGATTGTATGAAAAAACTTTGGTTCACACAATGGCACAAATGCAAAGCTGTTTTCTACATGTTAAACATTTAAATTGCTTATTAGATTTGCCCTTTTCAAACTTAACAATGCATACCATATTTGATGGGACTTTTATTTATAATATGACGTCAAATTTGAGAAAAAGAACTAATGTAAAAAATTATATAGTCACCTTTTTAAAGGATTGTCCAAATATAATCTTAGCAACGTCAGCTATTACTGGGCCTTTAGAAAGTTATTGTGAAAAATTAGAATCACTAGAGGTAAACAAAGTCAAAAGAAAGAAGAAGAAGAAGCTTTTTATTGAAAATGAAAACAGTGATAAAAATGAATACTTTACAGAATCAGAAAAAGAGGAATCTGTGGATCCAAATAACTTCTTTTCACTTTTGTCTGTGATATAGTTTAGCGCCTAAACAAAAATATTTTTTCTACTACCTACCTCGTAAATACGTCAATATGACATTGACTTGGTGGAGGTAAAAAGGTTTTATTTCCCTGGGAGGTAGGTCAAATTAGCTTAAACAAACAAGAACTTAATAGTTACTTTGATGACACTGATAAAACGTTTGTTTAAAAATGTAACAAATACATTTTATGAAAATATACCAAAAAAAATTCTTGAAGATGGGAATGCGGGAGTAGAAAAAAATATAATAATACGTAACTCAGGATTGTCTGATTTCAGACCTCTTTAATCTAAAGGGTTATTTATATCATCATTATCTTTTGGTTACAAATTATGTAGGCTATGGAATAGGTTCAAATATATTTTTATATATTGTTAATGTATTTTAAGATACTAGAATAACAAAATGTTACAATAAAACAAAAGTTTGTGAATAGATTAGTTTTTAATTTACTACTTTGTTTGCATAAATTACATCAAATACAAACTTTATAATATAATTTACAAAATATTATATTAGTGCAGTAAAATTCTGTTAAAATAAATTTTAATCACCTCTTTTAAAAAATGTAAATGAGCAATACATATCCTATTTAATAAGAGTATTCGGTAAAATTTAAAAAAATATACTAAAAACTTTGGGATATGAATGGTTTGGTTTGCAGTAAGAAGATATATCAGGCTTATATTTTATTAATTACATTATTTCTTTAATAGACGAGCCCCGATTGCCGAGACTTTGAAAAAATATCATTTTTGGGTCCGCTCAGTTTTCTTATGCGTTCTTTAAATATGCTTTTATTAACAATGCTTATGACAATTTTACCAATAAGAAAAATATGCTGAGCACTAGTGTAGACCTGTGTTAAATGGTATTTTTAATGAATCAATCTCTTAAATGGTATTAAATTGTGAAATTACATTACACTAATAGAGGTATGTTTCCGCGAACTGTTCTGTCTGAGAAAGATCCAGTCAATGATGAAGGACGTTCTATATTTTAGTAGTACTTAGTAGTAAGTGAGGAGGAGTGGGGGGGGGGGGGCAGGCGATGCAAGGCCTATCAAGCAGGGTCTAGTCTAGTCGTCCCTTTTTCCCTAAATTCCTGTCAGGATGTTTTTTTATGAAAAAATTTTGATTCAAACTCCCTTTATTAGAAAAAGTTAAGTTTTTTCGTGAAAACATACCTTTGGTCTTATCGTAGAATATAGATGTAAGAAGGTTGAAGTAGACAACCAGAAAATATTTAAAGTAACACTTGACCTATTTGTCAATTTTCATTGCTTATTAGTTATTGTTACTATCGTTGTTTCTTTTTCTAAAACTAAAATAAAGTTATCCAATCGCAATAGTCCGAACGTTGTAGCCTTTTAACCAAATCTTAGCTATAGAAAAACAATTGCTAAGTTCATCTAAATTAATTCCAAACTAGAGATTCGGAATTGAGTAAGGAATTAGTGCAAAGATTACAAAGTATTACCGATTAAAAGTACAAAGTAGAAATAAACAAATTCTTAAAAACTCTCAAAACTTAACAAAAATGTATAAATGTTAAAGTTAGTGCATGAAATATTAATGTAGAGAATGCAACAGTATGCATATGCATTCATGGTATAAACATAACTCCCAAAAATTTGGTTAGTTAGTTTATGGTCTCGATATCTAAAAGGCACTGAACAATTAGGCCCCGTTCTCAGAGCTTCGACATGTCGCAAGATCCCCTCCACTTTCGTCGGTGGAATTCAGCGACATCAACTGACTGTCGTACACTGTTGTGGGTGAAAATGTTCAAAATTCCAAAAAAAACGAAAACAATTTGGAACAAAAACATGGAAAAACTTTAAATAGGGCTGACTGTCGCGGTTATAGAAGAAAAAGTTGAAATAAATTTAAATCTGTCAGCGGCAGCCAGCGACAGAAGTGGGAGAAATAGGGGAAAAGCTGCTTACTTGTTATTGGTCAACGAAGTGTCATTTTCGACACGTCGAAGCTCTGAGAACGGGGATTTAAGGTTCCAAATTTTAATAATATTAAATCTTCAACCGATTATACTTTAACTTATATAATATTCGAATATTTCGATTTCGAATATTTGCGAGTTGGAATTACAGAGCGACTTTGTGACAAAGACAGAGCGATTTTCCGTTATTTTTTTAAAAACATTTGAGCTCTTTAATTGGCTCCCATAAAAATGACAGTCAATCAGGGCCTTTATTCTTGAACTGCTGGGAGGAGAATTTGTTAGAGAAGTGGGCGTGGTTTACAGAAAAGTGAGATGGAGATATGCGAATGTATAAAATGTGAAAAGGAAAAGGATACTCCCGCAGGAGCATTCCTTTCCCACACTTTCAAGAATACAGCCCCTGGGAGATCAAATTTAAAAAAAAAATTGAACAATTGTTCTGACGTTTCACCTTTCAGTGTCAATATTATTTATTAGTGGTTGGTTTCAATTGATTAGTCCCATGATAAGTAGTATTTTTTGTTGAGCTTACTAACCAGACCACATTAAAATTGAAAGCTCTGGTTGAACACCCAATCGTAGGCATCCTAGCTGTGTTTGAATAAAAACAAAAATAACGTAACTACCAAATTTTCGAGGTTAGTAATTATACCCGGGTAAAGCTTTTAAAAAGAATATATAACAATCAATTCAGTCAAGTATAATATAAAAAAATGAAGTAAGTACATAATGTATGAACAAAATAATAATACAATACTATTTTTAAAAATCTTTCCAATATTTTAAGAAAGAAGTAACACCAACCAATTTTCAGAATAAAAATAGAAAAAAGCATATTATAATTAATTAATGAATATTTTTTATAATATTAAAGTGCATTTAATCATTCGAGATGTGTAATGTTTTTATAAAAAGCTTACAAAACACAAAGAGGATAATAATAGCAATGCAAAATTTTGGTCAAAATTATGAACACATATTTATAAAAATGTTTTTATTTGGTCCGGACGTTATATTTATCATACAGGGTGCGCCAAAATTCAATATATTGTAAAAAAAAACAAAAATAGTTCCAAAAGTACCTATTTAAGTTTTTAATAAGAGTTTAAATTTAGGTTTCGGAAACCTAAATAAAATTAAGAACAATTATGTAAAAGTTTAAACTGGATGATTACGAACGTTTTATACGGTAGGCGAATTTTAGAAAGCCCTGTATAAAAAATATTCATTTTTTTCGAGTTATTTTGTCAGAGAAAGAGTATGCGTAGTGTAAACAAGAGACAAAAGCCCGTTTGTAACTTGTCATACAATATACTATCAGGTACTACATTTTCTCGTGTTCCACGTCCTAAATTGCTGGCCAAATATCCAAAAGAAAAAATTTATATTAAAAGGTGTCATTTGAGTCTGAAAATCAGAATATAAACACATAAAAACAGGCTTCGGAACGAAATAGCGATGTAAAAGAGCGTTTGTAACAAAACAGTGACATTAAAATAACGATGTATTAAAGAAGCAAAAACAAAATGCAAAATTGAGCTAAAATTGCCAGGTTAATAAGGGTTGGGTCGGATTTCTGGTGGGTTAGGTTTAATAAAATAACATTTTTGGTGGAATAAAAGTCAAAGTATTTTATTAAACTTACCCCACTCCAACAACAAAACTGAGCAAACCCTTGCTAACCCGTCTATCCCGGTTGGCAAGGGTTCCTTCAATTTTTGTTACGAAGTGGGTTGCGCTTAACAAAATATTTTTCTGGCGTAAATTCCACCGAAAATATATTCGAAAAATGGATTAGACGCTATTTCGTTACATTGCGATTTTGTTATGTCGCTATTTTATTACAATCGCTGTTTTGTTACAATTGCTATTTTGATATATCGCTATTTTGATAGTCGCTCTTTCATTACATCGCTATTTTGAAAGTCGCTTTTTGATTACCCGTTATTTTGTACAACGCTATCTCCTTCCATAGCCATAAAAACATACATACATAAACCTAGGAACTACAGTAGGTAATACTTTTTATCATGAATGAAAAAGTTGAGGGATAAAAAAAACCTTAACAAATTTTGACAGACATTTACTTTGTTTATACAGTCCTCTTAAAGCGTTTTTATATAAGGACGGTTTAAAAATTTTGTTGTATAAACCCCACTAAAATTGTTTTAAGCACCAAATCGATTTACTGGTTACTGGTACTACTGCTTAACTTAGTTGTTTTATTTCTCTTTGGGGGTAATTGCACAAGTGCAATAAAATTATCGATAGTTTTTGCATAAAACGTGTTTTTTTTTTATAATTGCATGAGTTTGTTTTCATATTTTCTCGAAAAAGCCCGAATTCGCAGGAGGAGGGTATTTTCGTAAAATATGAAAACAAACAAATGCAATTTGTAATAAAAACATGTTAAATACAAAAATTATCTAGTTCATTTTGATGCACGAATGTAATTAATTTGAATATTTCCTAAATCAGAGATACAGCAGTAAAAATTTAAAGAAATGGGAATATTATGTGTGAATCTAGTGTCCTCAAACTTTTAAAAAAATGTGTGACTGAATTTTGTATCTACTGTCACCTCATTAACAATGTAATTGTGACATTTGTTTCCAGAAGCTGACTTGTTGTTTTCGTTTTGCTACAATGCAATTACCGCTGTAAGTAAATGGGAGGTTTAACAAGGAGAATAAACCCTCGGAGAAAGCGATTTTATTTAAAACCGTCCTTATATAAAACCGGTTTTAGGTTCGTATAAACGTAGTAATTGACAAGAGTGTAAGCAAACGCTTTCACTGGGAAAACTGGTGCGCTATCAGTGTACAACTGTAGTGCTGCTGTTCCATTGGGGTGCACTTTTCAGTTTTCGTCTTTCATTGAAAATCTAATCATTTATTTTTCCTACTAGCGAGCGTGCGGAAAAAGGTTTTTTTCACGACCACATACAAAAAAGATGAATTTCACACACTTTGGTTCCTTGGAAACCATTGAGTTTCACACGTGTGCAGAAATATTTCCGCACATGTGTGAAAAAGTGGGGTTTTGAAGGTAGGTAGAGTTGCCAACTGTTAACATTACCTTTCCGCACGTGTGTTACAAAATCATTGTTAAAACAAGATGTGTTCAATTTCATGCTCGTAGGAAAAATGTATCTAATACGTGTGGAAAGCGTCTTTTCCGAACTTACGGCTCCCCCAAGCCACAGCCTCTGCTTCCGTTATTTTTGCTCACCAATCTTGTAAAAAATATACCAAAACAAAAATTATCGATGGCTTTTAAACCAAAATTTGTCTTTCTCTTCTTCAGTTCTATGGATTTGCGTTTTTTCGGCCGAAAGCAAATTTTTCAATGTTAGGTTTAACTGTTTATAAACCTACTGCGCAAGGCAAGCGATTTTTAACCGCCTCCTATAGCAGGGCGTAAACGGCGAATCGCCGGACGATATCAGACACTTTAAGTTGGTCATGACACGTACGAGGTCCCAGCGGTATAAGTCAAATTTTTCGTCTCGGATGTTTCTTTCTTTTAAATTTTATTACCATGTATTTCTGTTTCGCTTTCTTTAGTTCGGCCGCTCGTCTATTGATTTTTGGCTCCCGTCGGCAAAAGTCGCTACGTATTTGATGACATCTTCACGTTAGCAACATGCCGCGAACGTTATGCTACGTAGGTTAGCGTCGTGTATGAACTTTATACATGCAAATGACGTGACCTTGATGAAAAAGCTCAACGATAGGCCGCAAAGATTGGACTTTGATATCTGTATTCGAGCGGAAGTCTTTGCTTTTGTACAGATAAAAGGAAGACAGAATATACCAACTTAAACGGTGGGATTTATTAAAATTTATTATTTTATAACGGTCCTAAGTTTAAGTGAAAGTTTTGGTTTTAAGCATTTTAAACCAACCTTCCTTGAGTTTTGGACATAGATTGATTTATAAAAAGAATTTTAATAAATTTGTTTATTGAATAATCATCTTAGCACAATCTTTTGTTGGATTTAAGAAGGAAGTTTCAATTTAGAACAAAAAAAAAATTAAAAAATTTAAACCCGCGCGGGGTTTAAATAGTACACAACACACTGTAAAACAAATTAAAATTAGGGTTATATTTCACTCTAATTAAAACTTACACCTTGTTAATTAATTTTTCCAATTAATATTTGTTGTCACACAACGATTTAGATGGGTAATAATAAAATAAGGAGTAGGTTAATTTTGTATTTATTTAAAAGGTGTTTTTATTTATGAAATGTATTGTCACTGTCGAAATGTCAGTTTCAAAATATTATCTGGGTTCAAATCACAATCAGCGAGTTCGGATCTCTTACCTCCTTGTACCGTGGCTTGCATCAACCTCTACTGATGAAAGCTACAGCTTTGAAATGAGTGGGTTTTGAGTAAGGAAAGTTTTCTTGACTGAGCTCTTACAAAACCTCAATGTTTTAATTTCAGTTTGTAAATAAATTAATATAGCTGTTTTGGGTTTTTTGTTTGGTATATTTTTCGTGCATACTTAGTGACCTTCACTTGTTTTTGTTTTGCCCTCGTAGTGCCCTCATAAATATATGTTTTATTGGTTAATTAATAACTTAGGATATTAAATAAGGTAAATTAATCCTTGTAGAAAGGGTTACTTATGGAAATTATAAACGAACTTATTACCAATTGCCACAAAACAATCCTTTCTGGGGGCTATAAATTTAAACCACCCCCGAGAGGTGGTCTAAAAAATCACCAACTTTATAACCTCAAACACAGATAATGAAGCTGTCATGTGCCAAATTTTTGGCGTATTCACCATTTGCCATTTTGAAACCTGTCAAAAGAAATTAGTTTTAGGGCATTTTCTCATAAAATATGGTATATTTTGAGAAAAAATAGCAGTTTTTCAGTGGTATCTTGCAATAACAATACAAAATAATGAATAATGTTGAGTCTTTTCTATATAAAATGTTTTTTGAAAATTGGTTTTAAAATTTAGTACCCTTCACAGTTGTAAATATTTAGACCTGTGGGGGATGAAGGTGAAGTTCATCCTGTGTTTGATCTGAACGCTTTACAGCACGCCCGACGCTTTAAATGAACGTACCCCTTGCCAGTGTTAATGCTCTACGAGTGGCACCAGTTTTACCAATGGAAACTGCTGATAGGTAAGCTACCTTTCAATTAGATATACCTACAAAATAATTTGTGAATATTCTGAAATTTAAACACAAATTAACACGCTTATTTACTTACAGCTGGTTTAGGCTTAAATTCCTTTTCCGTAAATTTTTCCTTTCGAGGTGGTTCATGCTAAAATTCCTTTTCCTTAACTTTAATCTTTGACATCTAATGACAGGCGCACACGCCATTTTGGCCTTTGGCTTACAAAATTTGTGGTTCTTCTTGTCCCAGAATTGTGGAGGCTCATTTACCAAATCTATTAAATATTCAACATACTGTAACAACTACTGCTTGAAATATTTAAAAAAAAATACAATCAATTTTGAGGTTGAGAAAACGTCAAAAAATATTTTGCCGGCCGCACTTGCGCAACACGATTTTTCTGTTTCTTTGCCGTAAAGTTAAATATTGGTTAACTTTTAAGGTCATTCCTTAAGACTTAAGGAAAAAGATACCGAAAAGGAACAAGCATGAGCACCCACATCTGAATACATGAGATTTAATAATTGCTAAAAGAAAAAGATACAGCAAGTTACAGAAAAGGAATTTAAGCATGAACCAGCCTTTACTTTAATAATTCACAACCGCATACCTACGTCCTTAATAAGCAGGTGAAGTGACGGTTGAAGTTTGCTTGCTGATAACTCTTTCGCCTTGAGCCAGTTCTCCGCTCCCGAGAGCCTTGTATTTTAAAAATGCATCGAATCCGTAGGCGCACATGGCGCAAAATCCAAAGAACTAAAAAGTAAGAATTGCATTTTAAAAGGTGGCAATAAAAAGGGATCCACACACCATGAACATGTTGCGATGCACGTATTAAACAGATATTTTGGAACTTTGAAAGCCGCTGTGGTAGTGTTAAACAACCACTACCACGCATCGATTTTACCAGAGTTTTTGGAACACATTAGAAATTGTCACTCGTAAAAAAATTTAGAGATGAGAAAAAACACAAAATTGGGCTTTATTTTATAAAATAAGTATTTTATATGTTGGAACCTGGTAATATTTTAAAAAATAATTGTGCCAAAATTTTCTAAAATTAAACAGAAAAATAACCACAACGAAATGAATTCGTAACTTACGGGAGTGGTAGTGGTTAATTACCACAACGAAATGACGTTTAGCTATTGCGCAGGCGCAGTAATTATCACAACCACTACGAAGTGTCAAATAAGCGTTCCAAAATATCCCTAATATCGGTCCATAATATTTGATAACCATAACCAGAAAACTCTACCTAACGAACTGATTGTGAAGACAAATCAATTTTCTTAGTATATATGTAAGTAAAGGATCATTTACACAAAAAACTTTCCTTTGATGTTGAAATTGCATTGTAGAAAATTGTTGAACTTAACTAAAAATAGAAATCAACAAAAATTTAAAAAAAAACATAGTAAACTAGTAATAGTTGTGACAAAAATTACAAACTTATTTAGTACCTCAGACATCCAATAATTTTTCGCTTGCTTTGTCGTTTTTTTAAATAAAAATTTAAAAAAAAAGTTGTTTTTTTTACGAGGAGGTAACCACTAGTTCAAAACAATCTTTTTGGTTTATCATTTTTCTTAAATTGAGATCAGTGATGATGGACCAAAAATATTTTGAAGATTATCATGCTCAAGAAAAAGTTCATTAAAAAGTCTGTTGAAAAGTTTAAGCAAAAGTTTTCGGAAAAGTTTCTGCAAGTTTGCCGAAAAAAGATTGGTAGTACTTTCGCCAACCTTTGGACCAACCAGCTTCCCTGTGTAATTGCGCCTTAAGATAAACTGATAGACAGTAGTACCTTTTATTACCGAAAACTTTGCCTCGGCGACACATCATGCCCTTTCCTTTCCTTCCTGAGTTCACTGGTAATAAATAATTGACCAAATAAACAGGTAATTTGTTTAAGACAGAGAAGAAAGAAAAAGAATTAAAAAAAAACCTTCAAATCGGTTACTCAACTGAAATCAATTTGAAAACAAGAGATCAAAATGTCATAGGTAAAAATAACGAAAATTTAAAATTGGATGGGTCTCACACAAGGAACAACTTTAAATCACTCACAAATAGGCATCGTATCGCACTTGCACCTAAATCGCCTGATACGAATTAACACGCCAGGGTCCTAATTTTTCAATAACGAGTGAGGAATCGAACACTTGACAGACGATCGTTTCTATGAAATTTCAGCGCTCACGGTTCAAGAATTTAACCGACGAATCCGTATCAGGTGACTTAGATACAAGTGCGGAACAATGCTTATTTATGAGTGAAGTTAGAAATTAAAATGGATGACATATTGAATGCTGTTTGGAGGAGGATTGCCAGTGGAACCAGTGATAAGGCCACGCTGTTTACGCAGGGCGAAACTTATTACAGAAATGGCGTTTAATTGTTTCCCTTTTCGCTTTGGTCTATCGAAACAATTCAAAAAATTAAATAAGTAAATCTTAATATGAAACGACACTTACCCCTGCTGCAATATAAGCTTCAATACTGTAGGAAATCGCCAAAGAAGCAGCGATCAAATAAAAGAGGGTCCAAAGAGCACAGTAGCCCAACTCGAATTTTAGCCAGGGAATCTTGTAGAACTTTTCAATAATGTGGAACAGGTAAAAAGCCAGTAGTAATCCCGTTACCCAGAAACCTGTAAGGCAAAAGATTTTTATCTAATTTTATCATAGTCATTTATTTGAATATTATGACTAATAGTTTACATCTTTGTCACTTAAATATAGCTTTATTGCCATTGCATTTTAATAAGTTTGCAGATCATATGCAAGAGGAGTCCTATGATGTGGGAATTCGTGAAACCAATTTAAAACCACATATACCTAGTACCATTGTTCATATACCAGACTAGAACTTTTACAGATGGGACCGAGTGGGTAGAGATTGTGGTGAGTTAGGTTTTTATATAAAAAAAAACAAAGCATGAAATATTAGCCTGCTATCAGGAGGTGATCGAATGTCTGTGGGTAAAAATAAAACTAAATAAGGCGAAAATTTTAACAATAGGTTGTATTTACAAGCCCCCAAACTTTAATCCAAATCACTTTATTGACGAATTGGAAAATATTTGTCTAGATCTTTTGCCTCAGACTGACCACTTAGTTTCTTTTGGGGATCTTAATTTAAATCTTTTTGATATAAGCGAATATGGTGTACGTTCATATTTGGATTTATTAGACTTTTTAGAGATGGAATAGATCATAAGTGGGCCGACCCGAGTAACATTGACTAATCAGAGACTTATAGATCACTTATTGGTTTCTAAGGAGTTAAAGGTCATCAGTTCGGGCACTAGTGACGAAAAAATTTTAGATCACAAATTAATATTTGTAGTTGTTGAACCACAAATAGAAAAAAATCGATTAGAGCCAACCCGATACAGAGATTTTAAAAATATAGACATAAATTCCTTATATTTATCACTTTAATCTATACCCTGGCGAAACATATTTGATTTAAATTCGATTGATAAAAAACTGTAATTCTTTAATCAAAATATGAATGCCTTGCTAGATATATATGCACCACTAAAATCTAAATTTAGAAAAAAATATCTGCCCGGGATAACTGAGAATACCAAACTGCTGTTTAAATTGCGAAATAAAGCCAAATATAAGTATAAAAAATGCAAAACTCCCGAAAATCAATCACGCTACAGAGAGTTAAGAAATTTTACCAACAAAATAGTTCAAAGTGAAAAGAAAGCTTATCTTGAATATACATTTGGAAGTAAAAACAGCAAAACTTTCTGGAAGTCTTTAAAAATCTTAAATATTATTAGCAATAAAAATGCCAAAGATAACATTCCAGACCATCTCTCCGATCACGATCAAATTAACAACTTTTTCATTAACTCCATTTCACCGTCAAATTCACTTTCGCCTGATTTAAATGAGTATTATAATAGTTCCCCTCAAACTAATAATATTTTTAGGTTTTCTTTGGTTTCAGAAACAAAAGTTGAGTCTCATTATCTAGGTTTAAATAGTGGTGTCCCGCAAGGGTCCATTTTAGGTCCTAGTTTATTTATATTGTACAATGTTAAGTTTTTGGATGTTCTGCGATTTTGCAAAGGACAAAAATATGCTGACGACAAGCAACTCTATTACATTTTTCACATTCTTACCGAATTTGAAGAGAAGAGAAAAATATTAATAGTGACCTGGAAAGAATAGATAAAATATCTAAAGACCATGCTCTCCTTCTAAACCCAAAAAAGTCGTTTGTAATGTTCTTTGGTCGCCCCACTGATGTAAAACGTTTAAGGCCTGAGGTTTGCATTTGCATTGACAATAACGTTTTGTCCATAAAAACTGAAGCAAAAAATCTAGGTCTTATTTCATAAGCACATTTCCTTATGCACTCAAAAAGCCATTGGTCGGCTGAAAGGGCTATACAACGCAAGGCATTTTCTAAACCAAAAAGCCAAAAGCCAATTGCGATGTAATATATGGCTCTTGTTTAACAGCAGAAACCTCAAATCGCATAGAAAAAATCCAGAAATGTTGCTTAAGATTTACATATGGTATACGTCGTCGGCGACCAGTGAGTCATAAGCTAAAAGTTGCAGGTTGAGTGAATATGAAAACTAGAAGTTTAATTCACAGGTCTTGTCTGTACCTTAAAATTATAAAATATAAATATCCGGAATAAGATTTTGAAAGAATCACATTTAGGACAGATGTGAACAATCTTAATTTAAGGTTTAAGGGTGTCATTATTCCTAGACATCGATCTGGCATCTTTGAAAGATCTTTTAGTTACGACCTGGCTAAAGTTTATAATGATCTTCCCTTTTCTGTTCAAAATAGCTCCATATTGTCATTGCCAAAGCAAATTAAAAATCTTTATCTCAACTTAACTTTCATTATTCTATAGGTTACCAAAGATAGTAAAGCGAATAATTAAGTAGTAATGATTCATTATTATTTATCGTTATCTTACATTTTAGAAAAACATTACTTCTACTTCTACTTTTTGTTATGTTAAATTTTTTGTTGCAACCAGTTTTCTGGGTTTAAATTGGCCTTAAATTATTTGTTAGTATTAGTTGAATTTAATTATTTATTTCTTTTCTATATTTTTTTTGATTTGTTTTTTTTTCTCTTGAAATCTTTTATTCATTTAAAATGTTTACTATTTTTTGTTATTAAATTCTTTTTTTTTTGTTGCACTCTTGCCTTTTCTTGTAACTTATGCTTACTTGAATAAAGATTATTATTATTATTATAATGAGTAATACTGTATTAATCATCAAGCATGTAATAAAGGTCACTACACGTGAGAATGAAGTTTGAGACGTGAGACGAGGGCGAGCTTTGTATGGAAGAATACGGATCCAGTTGGTACCTCTAAGTCTAAAAAATGTTAAATTCGGTTTATAGTGCCACAGGCGAAAGTTTAAAGATATTTACGGTTTTTGAATTTTTTCTGTTGTTCCTAAACTTGAGCCTAAAAAACTTGGAATTTTCTTATTGAATTCAAAAAAAAAAAATAAAATTAAAACTGAATTGTTGCCTACAAAACCAGTTTTGTAGCCTCTTATTGTTTGTTGTGTAGTGTTTCATAGTGTTGGGCCACTTATGTGTACAGTATTTTCCACCCGAAAGGACCACGCAATATTTAAATGAAAAATTGTTCTCCGTGATATTTGGGTGCGGTTTAAGTATGTTATAATATAGGACACACTAAGAAACATTTTTTAACATGGGCACAACCTTGGATCTAAGACAGGGGAGCCGAAAAGAAGTGTTAATTCCTACTAAGTTGTGCACTGAATTCCTGTCAAAATGACGGCACCTATTTTTTTAGTTCTTGATATTTTGTGACACGTGATATAACCTTTTATACTTTTGTCGGAACCCTGGGTCCAAAAATTGAATTAAAAGTGACAGGTGTGGGAACCTGTCATTTGTTTTAACTAAAAAAAGTGTCCAATTTGTCTTTCATTTATTATTCAAATCGTTTATTGGCAATAAATACAACTGAAAGTGACAGATTTTAACATCTGTCAATGCCTGTCAAAATTACAGCCCTCTTTTTTTTAGTTTTTGATATTTTGTAAAATATCATATGACCTTTTTTACTTTCGCGATATCCCTGAATACAAAAATTGAAAAAAAAGTGACAGCTGTGGGAACCTGTCATTTGTTTTAACTAAATAAGTTGACTAATTTATAGTACAGTGCCAGTGAAAAGTGCCTTAACTATTGTCAGGATTTGACAGCTTTCAAAACATGTCATTTATAAATTGATTCTTACTTGTATTAGTTCTTAATAAATTGTTTTTAAATCAAAAAAAGCTAAATTGGATACTTTTTAAATTAAAACAAATGACAGGTCCCCACAGGTGTCACTTTTAATTCAATTTTTGGACTCAGGGTTCCAACAAAAGTATAAAAGGTTATATAACATGTCACAAAATATCAAAAACTAAAAAAAAAAGGTGCCGACATTTTGATAGGAATTGACAGCTGTCAAAATGGTTAGCACTTTTGGATCCAGGTTGCTCAACTTAGTTTGAATTGGCACCTTGTTAATCAAAATCGGCCATGGTTTGCCTGCTTTTGGATATTACATGTCAAACTTTGACAGCTATTTTCGGCTCCCCTGTCATACATCTAAGGTAGTACCCATGGTATAACATATTTAACCGGCATCCAGATATCACGGGGAACAATACCGCATGGTCCTTTATACAGATTTAATTAACATCAACCGTTAACGAGAATTTTCGATCTGACGTTCTGATAATTTTGTTTCTCCCTGAAGAGACAGTTGGTTACAGTTGGGCCAGTGCTGCATTCTTTTTTTGTTCTTACCTTTATCCTGTGTGTTGATAATATTGTTTTGAAGATTTAATAAAACCTTTTTCACTTTCAAAAATGCAACATTTCAAATTTTTTGCACATATTTCTGGCTTATCTAGTCAAAAATAACGATACATTTTGTTATAACATGGCAGTGTAAAAAAGCACAAACATAGGTTTACTGGTGGCACAATTGTAAGGTATTTTTAAATAATTTTATTTTCCTTGGCAAAAATTAAAACAAATACTCTTTCCACCCAAAATTTCAATTTCAACTTTCAAACCTGGTTTTCATAAAAGTAACCATTTAAAGCAAGAAAAACGGGCATTTTGCAGAACACTTTTGTCGCGAGACTAAAACCTTCAAACAAATAATAAAGATACTGCTTTTTACCAAGTGCAATACTAAAAAAATGGTTTTTAAAAGGGCGAAATTTTTAACTATGGATATATATATATCTACGTATTATGGATATAATGCAGGTATTTTTTTAAAATTTAAATTAAATTCATATTATATCATATCCGCCGTCACTGCTTTGAGCTGCACTGAAAGTACATCTACGTTTTCGGGCGCGTCCGCTGTATTTTGCGGTGTTGCCACAGATACCCTAAAACTCGCTCTTTCTTGTCTGTCTATGTGGGAGCTGTTGGGGCCAAAAGAAATAGTGATTTTTAAATGGACTGCCGGGTCTATAGTTAGTACGGCGATGGGTATATTATGAGACTAACCTGTCATTGAGACGAAATTGAAGTATCCTCCGCGACTGTGATAGGCGTGTACACCACTGCATTCTATGCAGATGAATCCCAGAAGATTGAGTGCCTAAATTATACAATTTATTTTAAACAGTGTTTTCGCGAATTTCGATTCTTTACTAGGCCATTATTGTTCTCAGCAATAGGACAGTAGATTTTTGCGCTTTTATGTACTTTTTTTTTTTGAAAAATAACGCTTTAGAGGCTGTATAGGTCCAGGACCCTATACGTAGGTACTTACAATCTCTACACATTTTAGTATTCCTGGTAAGGTCTTGATATAGAAAGGATCAAAACGAATAGTAGTGTTCACAGTGGTTGCCGAGGTCTTGACAGTAGTTGTTTGTTGGGAGGGGTAGGTTTCTTCCATCATTTTTTAGGGTTCAAGCTGTAAGTATAAAAATATTATACTTATTATTTTTTACTGATGAAAACTTCTTTTTGGTGTAACCTGCTTTTCTATAGATAATTCAAAGTGGATTTTAACAGTAACGTTTAGTTTTTGAGATATACCACCAAGACCCTTCACCAGTTTAGAAGTGTTGGGTTGGAATTAATTGTGTGTGTGAAAAAATCCTTGGCCGAATCTAGTGTCTCAATTCTAGATTTTTTTACTAAAATCATATCTTAGATGCTCCGCTGACAAAAAATTTCAAAAAAATTATACTAAAAATACCATTTTTAACATGTTTTAAATGAAGGAAAATTGTTTTGGCAGTTTAAGCTAAAAATTTTGAACTTCAGGATTTTTATTTTAACAAACATGGGTTGGGTTACCTGCTATGAGGACCTGAGTTGGGTACAAATCTAGTCTCAGTTCTAGATATGTTTAGAAAATTATGTCATGAATGCGCCGCCGCAGGCGAATATTTTAAGAAAATTTGACTAAAGATGCTATCTGTGTAACACCTTTTAAATGTTGCTGAAACGACAATCCTTAAAATTTATCTAAAATTGTAAAAATCAATGATCCATAACTATTTTTTTTTGCATTTGAAGCCGATAATTAAGAAAAAATTGACCTTCTTTACATTTATTATGAAACATTTTTAAAAAAGTGGGTTGGGTTACCTGCCAAGGAATTGGTTGGGTTAGTGTCGAATCTAGTATCAATTTATATACATTGGGAAAATTAAGTCACTAATGCGCCAAACCAAAGGTATGGTATATGAGCCGTCAAAAAGAACGTACACTATCGGCATCATAAAAGTGGTACGTGATAAACATAGGTAATTTTTAAATTGTATGGTTAACTACCGCATTATATTTTGTGACAGACTTGTACTAAAATGTCAAAATATTGACATCAAAGATTGCTTTAAAAAATAATTTTTTTATTTCAATAATACGCTAACGCATAAAACAACTGTAAAAAAGATCAAAAAACACAACTGTAACGAAAATTATAAAACAATAGAAACATATAAATTTTAATATCTAGTCATTGCGCCATTCACCCGAATTGTACCATTTAACTTTCTTGGTAGAGAATCAGCCAAAATTTCAAAAAGATTTTCATTTTCACCAATCACTTCTTCATAAGCATTGACTATTAACTGGATCAAGTGATGTTGATTTTCCGGCACAATATTAAAGCTTTCCAGCTTTTTTGAAAATAAACCCTAGATATTTTCCATAGGATTGGCGTCTGGGGTTTCCGCAGGCTCCAGAAACCAAGTTTGGCAAATTCTGGCCGTATGAGCAGGCAGTTGTCTTGTTGAAGTTCTGTGACGGCTCTAAAATGTCCACGTAAACCTGTGCTGTGAGCCTTCCATTGATTCGAAATAGAGCACCATGACCTCTAGCAGAAATCCAACCCCACATATTTACCGAAAATCTTCCAGCACCATCGTTGTTACCAGCAATATATCTTTCCTCATAGCGTGTTCTTAACGTTCTTGGACGATACACCCGAATTGGTTTTCTGTCACTACAGGACTGGAAAACTTTTTCATCGGAAAGAATTACCTTTCGCCAAAACTCTGGTTCCTTTAGAGAGTAATTAAGGGAAAAAAGTATCCTGGCCTGTTATTTTTTCATTCGTAAGTTTAATTTTTTTAGCAGCCACACGACATCTTAAATTAGAGCCTTTCCTTACGCGATTTCGTGCCACTCTTACACATCCTGGAAATTGGGTTGATCTCTTTGTCTGGGCAACAGATGCAAAAGGGTTTTCTGCCATAAAAGCGATAAGGTCATAATCTTGTTCATCAGTTGAATCTTTCAATAAACCAGTCCTTTTTTTTCTCTCTATTGTCTGATCTTCTTCTCATCGTTTTTTAATTTTTATAATCATGATTTTCCTGCATCCATAATGTCTAGCCACGTCCCTAATTGACCATCCTATTTGTAGTTTTGTCATGCGTTAGGCTTTATCAAATAAATTTGTGGAGGCATTTTTTTCTTTATTTGTCAAACCGAAATACAGAATGACATACTTTGACAGTTTCAGAAAAATACAATAATGGGTGACTTTGTAAAAATAGACCAAGGTATTACAACAAAAAGTATTGTGTACCACTTTTATGATGCCGATAGACTTCGGGCCACATAAAATCCGTACAACAGAAGTTAGCTACACGTCTGTTGAATTTAAGTTTTGCTATTTGCGTTGCTTATTGTAACTGACTTTGACGTTTTCGAATTACAGGTTAGATCTTTTGACATTGTAAACACAAAAATAAGGAGAGTGGCCACACTTTACTAAAAGACTATAAATAAACTAATGAATAAAAAATTTTTTTAAATTATTCAAGATTTTATTAAAAAAACTTATTTTTAAAGCTTATTATGGACGAAACAAGACCACAATTGTGCGAATAAGAAGAAAGTATTAAGAAGAAGGAACTGTTTGGCGAAAGGAAAGCGATAACTTAATCATTGTCAGCGCACCAATGCTGGATCGGTAAATTTGAGTTATCTAAGTCTTTGCAGACAGCCAAAAATGTTCAAAATCAAAAAGAAATTATTAAAAACAGACTACGTAAATTAACAAAAAACAAGAGAACGTTTCTTCAGTAGCGTGTCATTGCCACGTCAGCTTCGATAATGTTTGCCAGTCTTCGTTGCATGCTAAATTTTGAAATAAATTTGAACAATGACTTCGTCGTACCCTCTAACTATGAGCTCCATTAAGTGGTTGGAATTTCTGGGAACAATATTCATTCGTGTTAACTTTTTTGCTATAAGGCCCAGACATTTTCCATGGCATTGGCGTCAGGAGTTTTTGCCGGCCATGGCAAATCCTCGATGTTCTTTTGCTGGAACCACTGTTTAGAAATGCGTGCGGTATGGATAGGGCAGTTATCCTGTTGACACACAAAATCTTCTGGATGAAGAATAGTTGCTTCTGGAAGCATAAATATTTCTCATCATATCAACATAAACCTCAGCCGTAAATCTTCCATGGAAAATTTTCCAGCCCGGTCTTCGTTCCCAGCAATATACCAAAATTTGTTTGCGGTCATTGTGGGACTGAAAGATTTTATTTTTAGTGAATAGTTTAGTGCAAAAATTAACCTGGCTAGCTTCTTTTCCGCACTAAGTAAGATTTTCTTGGTAGCAACGCAACATCTAAGCGTAGAATGGCTTATCCGTCTGTGCGTCGTTCTTATGGATCCAGAAAAATGTGTCTCAATTTTTGCCTCTGAGGCCATCGCAAATGGGTGGTCTTCAAAAAAGTGTTCCTTCTTTTTGATACTTTCTTCTTATTCTTGCAAACAAGGCTACTTGTTTCGTCCATAATAGGCCGCTACTCTTCGAACTGACCAACCACCGTTTAATTTTGCCAAAATTTAGGCTTTTTCGAATTCGTTTAGTTGTGGCATTTTTAAATATAAACGTATGACAACAACAAAATCTGACGGTGACATTTTTTGCCAATTTGAAGCATCTAAAAAGTCACTGAGTTGCGAGGCTCATAATACACTATATAAAATCGGCGTACGCATTTTATGTGGCCAGAAGTGTATGTCTGGCAAACACCTACGAAGACTTTTTCTCATAACTTGAATACTGCACAGGGACGTATCCAGGGTTTTTTCTTAGGGAGACTTTACTGTCTGATAGGGTTAATTTAAAAAAATTATGTAAACGAAAATAAAAAGTTTTTGTGTTTCATTTTCCCTGAATTTGAATTAAGGCATAAGCTTTAAAATATCCATAAATTCGAAATTTCCTGACTTTTCCCGGTTTTCCAGAAAATGGCCACCCTGCGCACTTGTTAGGTAAATAACTATTAAAGTGGGTCAAAATTTATATTTTTTGACTCAAAATATACTTTTATACTCTGAGATATGGATATCTGATTTATTTCAGCTATTTTCTTTTGGAATGGAAAAAGTTATTTTTTTAATAAAGGCTTAAATAGAAGTAAATAGCTAGTAGTTTTCTTCGTTATTTTATTTTTTTTTTAGTGTGACCAAATAGAGGTTTCTAAATAATATTTTACGTAATCTAAAAATTTTATTTTCCTTCCTAAAATAAAGAAAATTGGATATTTGCTGAATTATTTGTGCATATTACTCTTTACCAAACTACATATCATTCTACTAGATCAAGGCAATTTCACTTATTTGAAGAATTTTACTTGTCTAGGCTTCGGTTAGACAAGGCAATTAAATTAAAACACAGTTTAGTTGATTTACAGAAAATGAGGATCTCAATTTCAAAAATATACATTTGTTTGGACCATCACCGCTTGTAATGATTTTTGGTACACCTACTATTCCTACCCAAAAACTTTAAAAATCTAAAAATTCAGATTTTTTTCATCGGTAGTTTCTGTTTTATTTATTTTTGAAAATTGGAAAATTGACCAATATGGATTCAGCAGATAACCGATGAAGAAAAAGGTAATATATTTAGTTAAGGGGCATGTGTAAATCCGTGAGATTTGGAATGAAGGAGTTTTGTGACTATGTGGGATTTCACCGCTTGTAATGATTTTTGGTACACCTACTATTCCTACCCAAAAAACCTACTAAAAATTCAGATTTTTTTCATCGGTAGTTTCTGTTTTATTTATTTTTGAAAATTGGAAAATTGACCAATATGGATTCAGCAGATAACCGATGAAGAAAAAGGTAATATATTTAGTTAAGGGGCATGTGTAAATCCGTGAGATTTGGAATGAAGGAGTTTTGTGACTATGTGGGATTGATAGCTCTTTAGTCACATAATGAAGGTGTTACCGGGTGTTTTGTTCGCATCCGTGAGAAGGGCTTGATATGATGTCATCTTTTAAGATGGCGGCCAAAAATCATAAAAAATACAACTTTTACAACCGGGGCATGATTATACCCAATTCCATATAATTCGACGACGAGGATTCCAAAAAATTTACTTTCAAGGTCATCCAACCTTCTTATCTTTCCTACCAAATTTGGACCTCTTCTGGGGTATTTTTCAAGGTCCTAAAGCTTCAAAAAGCATCAAACTCGAAGGATCGAATTTGGCATATATACCTAATAGTTTGAGGTACATTTGAAGTTAGTGGGACAGAACGTCGAATTAAGATTTTTTGAAGAGAAAATGGCAACAATCCTGTTTCTGTCTGTTCATTTAAGATCAGATGACCTTGAAAGTTAATTTTTTTTGGAATCCTCGTCCTTGAATTATGTATTTTTTATGATTTTTGGCCGCCGTCTTAAAAGATGACGTCATATCAACCCCTTCTACACGGATGCAAACAAAACACCCGGTAACACTTGATTGTGTGATCAAAGAGCTATCAATCCCATAGTCACAGAACTCCTTCATTCAAAATCCCACGGAATAGAAATTATCGACATATGCCCCTACACTACTACTACACTAACTGGGTATTTTTGGAATCAGAAAGAAAAGACCTATTCAAATTTTCCCAAATATAACAGTCACCTATTTGAAAAAAGGAACACCCCCGTAATGACTGGCCGCACAATCAGCATCCAAAAAGATGCTTTTTGTAAACCATATAAGAATGTGAAATTTGACTTATCTACCTCTTGGTTTTGGAGATATTTAGTGGTATATTTTTTTCAGAGGGTTTTTTGACGCATCATTTTTGACCTGCAGAACCCAAAAATCACCCATTGAAGAAAGCTGACTTTTGAGTTTTTTAATAAGAATAAGTGTACATAAAATCAAAAATGACTTACTTGATTTAATATGGTTTGAACCTAAAGCACTTTTCTCTCGACTTTTCTGAAAGGTATTAAGAACCTAATAGTTCCTAAAGTAATAATGATCTTATTATCTTTTTCATTTGAAAGGTTTCATTTTTTTAAAATTATACATCTTATGTTTACACCGATCTGTATGAAGTGTGGAAACATCGCAAATGTGGGTTTACTACATTCAAATGACATCATCTCTGTTTTGGTTTGTTTATAGATTTTAGTAGGCATACAATTTGGATTGAAATATCTCCTGAGGTAATAAAAATACCTACTAACATAAAATGATCAATGAGTCCATTTAATGCTATTAAGCAATTGTAGGTAATTGTTAGTATGACAAGATATTGAGTCTTTCTGTGTACAGGGTGTTATTGAAGATAGAGGCATGCAGTTTTTGCATTACTGTATTACTTTTTTGAGCTTTAAAAAATGGTATTAACCGATTTATTCTGTCCCTTGTACTTTTTGAGCTACACGGGAAAGTTGAAAAATGGTCGGAATTACCAATTGATGATATGGGTGAGTAAGTTGAAGGCATAATCTTTGTAATGAAAAACTAACCATATTAGTCATTAAAAACTCATCCATGCGGTGGCGTTTAGTAAGTGTAAACTAACTTTGATTAATAACAATCTAAAAAGAGTTTAGTCTGTATTATATTTAATTTTTTTAAAGAACAAAATCATGCTAATGACGCTTTATTGACATGCTAATGACAATAATACTTGATAATCAGCATATTGAGAAAATATATCAAAAAATGTGAAGAAGTAAGAAGCCAAAAAATAAATCCGAGCTATAAAATTTTTAATTTATGTAAAATACAAAACTTTCTGTTGAAATAAATAAAAAATTCAAAAAATTTTTTAATTTTGACAAGAAAATTACTAATTTAACTTGCAAATGATGAAAGTAACACACGAGATGATTTTTTGAGCTTTTTATTAAAATAGAAGTAGGAAACGCGAACAAGTAATCTTTTAATAACTGACATAAAATATTCTAATACATAAATATTAAGTAGATTCAAATAAACTTATGCAGATTCAAATACATCAACTTTATCGGGAAACTTGTAAAAGATTCAGTTTCCTTTAAGTGTCAATGCTGGATCTGGTAGAAGTCGAATTATTTGCTATTCTTTTATGTAACTCAAATCGTCTTCGTTTAACTTAAATAGATTATCAGTTATTGCATAATTTTAAAAAAGCTATTTTAATTTCATCATCGTCAAAGTCACTTTGATAAACAGCTATGTATCTATATTTTAAATTATTTTTTTGGGTGCTTTGTACTGACACTAAAACAAATGTTCCTGTCTTAATGAAATAAGTATTAGCCAACTTTATGTTGTCATGGGAACGACCCAATTCATCTTCATCACTGCTGTAAATATCAGACACTTTTAATTTCTTTTTAGTTACCAACTCTGATAAGGGGATGTCTGAGTCTCCTTCAGAAGAGGAATTTTCTGCTGGAGACTCTGGACGGTTAGGATAATTAAGTTCCCCTATTTCATTCAAGAAAAGCATGATAAAAATCTTAGAAACAGTTGATGGTTTTTTGCAAGTTTCACTTGATGCACCTTCATTGCGCCTTTAAAACTTAAAAGAGGTTTTCCTTGTATAACGTTACGAAGCTTTATTCATAAGGCTGGTAATGGCATTGTACTGATGCAAAATTCTGGCTTCGCATTCCATAAAGTTTTTTGTGCATGCATTTTCTTGTTTTATTTTCTTTGGCTTTTAAGTACTGTTCATGTTTCTTTTGTTTTTCAGCTTCATATTTTTCTGGATTTTCTTTTATTTTTTTCGCCTTTTCTTTTCTCGTAATCTCTTGGCTTCTAGTATCTCTTCTCTTGTTTTCTTTGGATGAGGAACCTTCAATTAGAAAAAAAATATCATAAATAAAAAAGATGGATTTAATTGGATTGCTATTATTATCGTTTTATGTCTTAGGCTTAATCCTATTTTTACCTGTTTTAAAGCTAACTTTAAACCGCGTCACTTTTGAAATTCTTTTAAAAAATTATATATTTTGTCTCAACGAGCTAATCATTCGAGTGTCAATTATGTCATTCAAGTGTCACAAGAGAGACACACGAATGACGCACATCCGAATGATTTTTTTGTATTTTTTGCAAATAGTAAATCAGAGAATTACCATTTTAGGAAAATATTAGGTAACAATAATTAGTCATTCATTTAATATTAGAAATTGTACCAAACTAATTCAAATTATTATATTTAAAGCAAATTTTACTTACCATCCTAATGACGCAGTAGCACGTTACAGCTTGTAAAAACTTGTTTAAAAATTCACTACACAAGACATGCGTACTCTCTGCCTGTCAGAAGATAAATGAACTTTTTCTGTCTTTTGCCACGTTTAATCGAAAAAAATATGCGACACCCGAAATGATGAAATTTCTGAACCAAAAGTTTTTATCACTTTTGTACCTTTTTTGTAATTTTTTTTATTACTCAACAAAATTTTAATTTATCGTTAATATAACCTAAAGCAAATAAAATAAATTTATTAATACTTAGTATGTCAGCTAAAGTTTTCAGAACAGGCTGGGGACAAGACACGCGAATGACGATTTAAGCATAGAAAGCACAAAAAATAGTAAAAAATAAAAAAAAATTAAAAAAAAAACATTTGTGCCAAAAACAAAATCTTCTCTTTTATCTATATAATATTATTAATTGTTTTAATTATTTTTTGTTAGGCGAATAAATAAGGGGGGAAATCACTTACTAAAAATGTCTCACTTTCTGTAGAATCACCCATATCTCCCTTAATTTAAGAGATAATGGAGTTCTGTAAAAACATGGCTGTGGAAATTTTTTAAGACAAACACTGGTCTTTCCGAAATTTTAATCCGACGTTTCGTTTCGTAGATACCATCATCAGGATCAAAAAGTTAAATATGGACCAAAATATTTTACTTCATATTTTAGTATCTTTTTAAGTTTGTTTAGTACATTTTTTTTTCTGGTATGGCCCTGTCTCATTTTAATTAATTTTTTTTAGGCCATTTATATTAACTACTATATAGTAGACCTGGACAACCAAGATATGAACATACCGGGTGGACTGAAAAAAAACCCGGACAAAATGTTTTTTGCCATAACTTTATCAATTTCAATAAAAAAAAACTATTGATAAAACCCCGGATAGGACAAATAAGCTTTTGAAAAAAAAACATTCGCTTTGCTGCCATATTTAAATCCAAAATGGCGGAGAAAATCAAATGCCTAACTTTTTTAAACCCCTTTTTGTTATATGTTGCTATTTTTTTTCTAAACACTTTGTTTTTTATGTCGAAAAGTAACATTGACACCTAAATAAAAAAACAAGTTTGAAAAAAGGTGCGCATATGATTTAATACGCCATTTTAGATTTAAATGTGGTGGGAACGTGAATATTTTTTTTCAAAAGGCTTATTTGTCTTATCAATACAGTTTTTCTTTTAATTACAATAAATTGATAAAGTTATAGCAAAAAACAATTTGTCCTCTTTTTTTGGTTCACCCGGTATGTTATTATAATATATCTTGGTTGTCCAGGTCTACTATATAGTAGTTAAACATAAATTGTCTCAAAAAAACATAATTAAATTGGACAGGGCCATACCAGAAAAAAAAACGCACTGAAGATCATTTTATCGGGATCAAAACTTCAAAATAAAAAAATTATATTTTATTGTCAAAGAAACTAAAATATGAAATAAAACATTTTGGTCCATATTTAAATTTTTGATCCTGATGATGGTATCTACGAAATGAAACGTTGGATTAAAATTTCGAAAAAACCATTGTGTTTTTCTAAAAAGGTTGCCATAGACATGTTTTTTCAGAACTCAATTATCTCTTACATTAAGGGAGATATCATCAATTGGTAATTTCTACCATTTTTTAACTTTCCCCTGTAGCTCAAAAACTACAAGGGACAGAATAAATCTGTCAATACCATTTTTTAAAGCTCAAGAAAGTAAGACAGTACTGTGAAAACCGCATGTCTCTATCTTCAATAACAACGGAGTTTCCCATTGAATCCCATTGAAAATGGGACACCCTGTATGCACTTAAAAGCCTTGAGTAATGTAAAGTTTTCGATTGGTTAATTGCAAATATTCTCATCACCTTTGAGATCAAATTTAGTCCCTGATTAAAAATGATACAGGGGAATCTTACACACCTGATCACTTTGCAGAGATATAAGCCTTCAAAGTTAAAACTTGAACTCATACTTTTTGGGAATTTTTTTTTTAATTTCGGCATTTTCTGGGCAGAAATTTTTTGCCAACTTATTGACTTGCAATAGCGCAAGATAATTTTGAAAATTATATTTGTTGAAAAGTTGACCAAAAGGTAGCCTATCATAAATTTTTGGTGTTGGCAAAACAACAGCAAAATAGTCAAGTAACTAAATAAGTCCCTCCTGTCAAACTTTAGGTACATTTGTAATAAACTAATAAATCCTGTAAAAAAAATTAGTTTTTTAGCAGACAGAAGACAATATTGCAAGTCATTCTATATAATTTTTTGAAACTAGCTGTACATATTTCCACAGAAAAACATGTTTATGATACAAAATATTATCTAGTAAAATTCACCTTCATTTTTGAACCTTGTTCATGGAAGTGTTATGTAACACTTCATGTTTGGCCATAAGTGATGCTTTTTTCCTACTTTTGTTAAATTTTGAAGTTTATAACCTTTTTTCTTGGTTTTCAACTTGGTTGTCAATGTTTTTTTTTGGTTGCCAACTATATTTTGTCCTTCTCCAGGAGGGGGATTTGGCAAAGTGTCAGGGGGGGGGGTCCACATAAGTGTTACAAAATGTTACATGGGAGGAGGAAAGGGTCAAAAATTGCCAAAAAGGTGTTACATAATTTAGGGACAGCCCCAAAGGAGGAAACCATTTATTGAATAATAAAATCTTAAATAAAATGATAAATCTTAAAAGAAAAGGGACCATAACCAACAAATTTTCAGGTGGAAAGTTAGCAATGTCATCTTCTTGAAAAATTTCGGGCCCCAAAGCAAGAATCAAAGTTGCTGGCAAGGTTAATCTGTTGAGCACGTTTATTTCGGCGGATTGACTTGACTTGACTTGACTCAATCCAAAACAAAACAAAATATGCAGGAATATCCAGCATAAAACAATTTCAAAAATTTTGGGTTAAACCATCTATATGTTGATGGGTTAAACCAAGGGTTAAACATAATAAGATATAAATAATATAATTCTGCAGCTGCCAAAAACTGCAGCTTAGCAGCAAGATTTTTTTACTTTTTCTAATTGGAATTCATCAATTTTATGCGAGGTTTACATTCATAAACATAATTCACAAATCTCTTGTTCTTTTTTACTACAACACTTTTTGTTTATTTATCATTAATGATATGATAAATGAACTAATTTATTATTATTATCCATTATGTTATTAAACAAATGTGCCTTAAAAATAATTTTATAACACTGTCCAAAAGCTCATAAAATTTTCAAGTTTTAGATTATGGACCTATTTAAGATTTTAGGAATAAGCAAACCGAGGAGCACACCATTGTGCTGAAAACATAAAATAGTCTTTCAGCAGTAAGAATTAAGTCAGCAATTAAGATGCAAGGTAAAATAAATTATCCTAAAAACATGATGTTGCTGTTGTTAATAGTTTTTACTGCTTATTTTACAGCACTATAAATTCAGTTTAACTGTAGAGTTACAATTTTTTGTGAGCTTACTATAGTTACTATTGTTCTCTTCTTTTAATTGCATCAGTCTGAGAGAGATCAAGCTTACCAGAAAATGCTCCCCCTGCACCCCTCTGCCCATAAAACAGAACTATCTCCTTGTCTCTCCAAATGGATGGACACCCATAAAACAGAACTATCTCCTTGTCTCTCCAAATGGATGGACACAAAACTAAAAGGTCTAATTTTAAATGAAAAAGAAGCACACAAGACCTATAAAAGAACACTGGTTAGTGACTATCAAAAATTTTCTGATTTACGCTCTCAATGTCGAAATTACGCACCAGTCAGTCATCAAAATTACATCAATGGCATAGAAGATCAAGTACAGGACAGAAATGGTTTCTGGAATTATATCAACTCAAAAAAAAACACCAAAGGTATCCCCTGCAACATGAAATTAGGTGATAATGTAGCTGATACACCCCAGGCTATTGCCGAGCTATTCAGGGAGCGATTTTCTTCAGTTTATACTGCTTATGAAAATAAAAACTTAGAATTGTCCTATGACCTAACAGTCAACTTACGCAGCATTAAAATTGATGTTTCATAAAAAATTGTATCTGTTTTCTGTCTTATATTTTGTCTGAGATTTTCAATAAATCACTTTCTTTAGGAGTTTTCCCTAGCTTGTGGAAGATCAGTCATGTAACACCTGTTTTCAAAAGTGGAGATACAAGTGATATTCAAAATTATAGGCCAATATCAAAAATATCACTTTTTTCCAAAATTTTTGAAGCAATAGTCACTGATAAAATAACACCATTTTTAAAAAATATAATTATTCCAGAGCAACATGGCTTTTTAAAAGGTAAGAGTACAGTTTCAAACTTGTTAATTTTCGAACAAATTCTATTGAGTGCCTTTGAGGAGGGATATCAGGTGGATGTTATCTATACTGATTTTTCCAAGGCATTCGATAGAGTTGATCATGGCATTCATTCTCAGAAACTAACTGCAATAGGTTTTCATGAAATTTTTCAAAATTGGCTTCTAGATCACCTAAGTGATAGAAGTCAGATAGTTAAGATTGAAAATTATCTTTCTGCAGAAATTAGGGTTACGTCTGGTGTTCCCCAAGGTGGGCATTTGTCACCCCTTCTTTTTGATATTTTTTTAAATGGTGTGGGTAAAATTTTTAAAAGTTGTAATTTTTTTTATTTTGCTGAAGATAAAAAAGTTTTTTGAATTGTTAAACAATTAAATGCCTGTATACTTCAAAAAGGGGTTAAATCACTTCTCAAATTGGTGTAAAACAAATAACTTAGCTTTAAATATTGATAAATGTAAGTTTATGTCATTCAACCGCAAGAAAAATCCTTTTATTTTTGATTATTCTATTGACAAAAAAAATCTGGAAAGAGTATATGTTATTAGGGATTTGGGTGTTTTTCTTGATGTTGAATTAAATTTTAATGAACATATGGAGAGAATAGGGCTATGAAACTGTTAGGCTTTGTCCTATATACCCTCAAAGATTTTAATAATTTGTACACTATTTGAAATGTTTATTCAGAAATTGTTAGGCAGGTTCTTGAATATTCAAGCCCTGTATGGTCTCCTTTTTATGAAACACATAAACATAGCATTGAAAGGGTGCAAAGAAAATTTTTGCGAAATGTAGCTTTTAGATTGGGGATTAAATATGATTCTCTCGATTATAATGAAATTTTATCTTTTTTGAATTTGCAAACCCTTGAAAACCGTAGAGATCAGCAGGATCTATGCATTCTGTACAAGATAGCTAATAACCTTATCCAATCACCTGAGTTGTTATCTCTTATTGGTTTTCGTGTGCCTAGAAATGCTAATTTTAGAAATTTTAGGCTTTTTCATGTTAATCAACATCATACCAACTATGGGTTTAACTCTCCAATTTCTAGATTTTGTAGGCTAGCAAATGAGACTTTGGTTAACATTAACCTTAATTTATTTAATATAAGTCTTAATAGCTTTAAAAAGAAAATCAAATCAATTTAAAATGGTTACCAAATCATTGTAATATAAATAAAGATCTCCTATAGATTTGTGATAAAATGAAATTGTGATCCTATTTATAATTTGTTATTTACTCTTGTCTTTTATTATCATTGTTATTTAACTTTTATGTTTTTATTGTGCTCAAACACATTTAAATAATAACCACAGACCTAAAAACCATAGACCCTGAATCCCATTCATAAATTTTTATTTGTTTTGCCCCCAAGCTAGCCTGTGTGCCAAAAAAGGACAGAATGATTTTCAGAACGTTGCTCGTCAACACTGCAGTAAAACATGTATATGTTTGTAGCCGTATGTCATAGATACATCCATTTGTTTTACATACTCTACCAGTAGCGGCGAAAAATTAATAAATTTGTAAGAAAATGGGTTAATTGCACAAAAGCAGTAATTTGTAGTTTTCACTACTAGTGGTTAAAAAAGCGTTCTTTTTACGAGCGTTGATTTAAATTAACGAGCGCAGCGAGTGATTTAAAAAAACGACTTTTTTTTGCACCGGTAACCATGCTTTTGTAATTTACTGACACTTACAAAAATCGTCTTTTGGATGAAGTTATAAAAACCCACCCCTTTCTTGTCACCCTTTCAGAAACCCGCCACCAATTTAATTGTGTTATGTTGTTAAATATTTTTTTAAGTGCTAATTTGCGGAGTAAAAGCGATTAAGGTAGGTGATAATTTTAATAATTATTGTAAAATTTGCTGGTGCAATACCAAAAAAAAATAAAAATCACAAGATAACTTTAATACAAGGTTGAGGGCAACAGTTGTTTAAGTCTTTTCTATCAACTGAAGGAAAAAGGCAAAACCTGATGTTTAAATTAAACCCCTGATGAAATCTACTAAATCATTTGCATAATTATAAGTTTAAAATATGTCATATAAAATATGTTAAGATAAAAGTAAAAATATAATAAAATACCTATACTTAACAATTTCGTTTTACCCATTGTTATTTTACATAGGTGAGGTACACAGAACTTCAAATGCATAGGTCTGTGGTCCGGTACCTGCTTTTCTAAATTTAGGACTAAAATACGAAAATACCAGAATAAACAGACAATAAAACATAATAATATTTTGATATATTATTTTTGCCTTTGTTAAGAAATTATATATATCCTTAAGCACACCTGCACAGAGGGTAAACAGGGTGCTGGTCCTAACAACAAAGCATATTAAAAAAAACAGTGTAATTATGTAGTGTACCATTTTGTGCCATTTTTGATTTTTCATGAAAAGTTCTTTATGGGCAGCTACTAGAGGGTCCCTAGGACCCGAAATCCGCAGGCGCCAGTTATTTTTTAAAATTTTTTTTGTTTTTTAATTTTTTTTCTCACTAAAATATTCCAATTCAACACAGCCCAACTCAACCTAACCCAACCCAACCCAAAACAATCAAAAAAATACATTACAACCCCCCCCGGCACCCTTTTTTCTCTTAAAAAAAAACCGACGCTGGCGGATTTGGGGTCCTAGGGACCCTAATACATGCCTCAATAAAGAATTTTTCATAAAAAGTCAAAAATGGTAGAAAACCGTATACTGCATAATTACCAAAACCAGTAATACCAATAATTGAAAATAGGTAAAGGAGGACACTGACCGGCAATTATCACAACAAACCTACAGCTGATTTTGACATTTAACTTTGAAACGAAATCCCTTGATTTGGGTGTTCCAATCATTTACACATGATGCACTTCCGCACCATCCTATAGTTTTTAACTTCACAAGTTTATAAAAAACACAAAAACCACACAAAATGTTTTGAAATCAGAAATATTTGGACACAGTCAGTATGCAATGCTGTAAAACATATATAATGAATGCAAACCACCAGGTAGTGCGCAGAAGACGGAAAGGTATTGCAACTTGCCAGTTCTTGTTTAGGGATCATTGAGAGTATTGGAAAAATATGGGCTTTTTATTTTTTATGAGTTTATTTTTTTATCTTTTGTTTTGTAATTATAGTTTTTAAATAAATAAACATTGCTTTCATGATATTTTTGAATGTAGCTGCTTATAGTGGTAAAAAGCACCAAGATTTTCATGAAATTTCAGAACCAACAAGAAAGTAACCTCAAGTTGGCAACAAGGCTTCATCCTACTATGTATTCATCATTTGGGGAACACAAGCTTATATACTACATATATGTAATCATTTTCACATCGCATACTTGCTCAGACAGATTGTATCTTTTTGACTAAAAGTATTTTTTTAAATTTATATAAAGAGAACGCCTAATTCCTGCAATATGTTTTGCAAGATACATTGTTATTGTAGGAGCCAGGGCATTAGCATTCAGGGTCTAATGGTGTAGGTCTGTGATAATAACTATTGTTTAGTGATAAATTTTCTACCTTTTATGTAAACCACTGTAAAATGACCAGTTCGTCAATAAAATATTTATATTTATATTTAAATACTTATCGTTGACAGGGTCGAAGGGTGTACAGGAGGTGATGACATGCCATTTTCCTGGTATGTTGTAGTATGCTGGATCTCTCTTAGCCGAATGCATTTAGAAAAAAAGAACAATAGTAACTATAGTAAGCTAAAATTTGTTAAAGGTTGGCACCTCAGTAAATATCTACTAACATGTGTAATTGATTTTGGTGTCACTCATGTGATCACATGCAGTCACAGATTTTTTTTTAAATCTGGCATTACTGCATACAGCGCCCAACTCATTTACCTGAAAATGGAGGAGCACGGAAGACACAGTTTAGGAGTGTAACCTGAAATGTGTCACATAATTCAGCTTTTGTGAAATTTTGGGGGTTTTAAAACAGTATTAACGTTTTGGCCGAGATAAATGTCACACATGTTCCTATATACATAAGGAGTAAATGGTAAGATATTTACTTTAAAAAATGTGATTTAAGTATGAAAAGTACGAATTTTACTAACATTTAAAATACAAAAGTAGTAACTTTTTTTATTTTTTTTTTGTTATTTAGACATTTCGCTAAATATGTCACTAGTGTTTTAATACACTGTTGTTTTAATAGACTGTTGTTTTAATAGCATGCCTTATTCCTTATTATTGTTATTGTTATGTTACTGTTGTTATTGTTGTGTTATTTATTGCTATTGTTCTTTATGATTGTAATTTAGTTTAAGAAAAAGTTTTTGTCAAACTCACTGGTGTGATCTTTCAGCATATTTTATTGATAACACCTGTGAAATTTTTCACTTGTAATTAAAAAAATTCTATAATTTTTAGAAAAAAAAAAATAGCAAAAACTAGAAAGTCTTTGGCAAAAGCACCAGAAACGAAAAAGGAAATAGACAAAAGAGAGAAAAGAAGAAATCAAATAAGGGCATATTATATATATAGCAACATATTATATTTACTTAAAAAGTTGTAAATCAATTTTTATTTTTTAAAAAACTATTACACCAAATGTTACCATTTTGGTAAAAATACTGGTGTTAGCTGGCTATCACCTGTGTTAACAGTTGAATTCACAAACTCAAAAATAACTCAAGAACTAGTGAATTGTTATCTCAACCATATAGCATGTTTTAGTCCAACCAACTACAGCAACATTTAATAATTACCAAAATTCAAAGAACACTAATTTGTTTTTGTTTTTTAAACTACCACTTCAAAAGTTATCTTTTTTCAAGAATGACCCATATATATCTCTTGAAGAAATCTTCTAACTCTCTCAATGAAACCAAACTTGGGGTTTTCTATTTTATGATATTCAAATTAATAAAATAATATGGATCTATATTTTTCAAAAACACTCATAACAAACAAGTGGAAGGACATAATAAACTTTATATGGTCCAAAATAATATAAAAAAGTAGTACAAAAAATAGGTATTATACTTGCCAAAAACTTCGAACGTTGCACAACTGGCACTATTAAACGCAAGGTTATTAACACTCTATTTTTAAATATTTAAAATGATAAAACTTTCCTAGAAAATTACAAGTTTTGGAGGCGTTTAGAAAAAAAATCACTTTTCTGAAGGGTACATTCAAAAATCGGTGACGGTAGACGTCAGATTTGATTTGACGCATGACAGATCGTAACCCTTTGGGCAAGTTTTTAAATTCATCGTGATTTATAAGCCATTGACCAATAATGACCGGTCATATTTGGTCAAATGCATCTAAAGGCGATTTTCAGCCTGGAATGATTATTAATTGGTATTAGGGGTTATAAGCCACATCACGTAACTCGACGTAGCGTAAGTTTTGATCAAGTGCGCATGTGCAGTAAACTTCAAACGTACGATACGCTTTACGTGCGGTGTGTCGTTACACCGCGTATCGTACGTAAATGCGTAATCACGGTAGTTTCAGATCAAAAGAAGGTTGATTAGTATAAGCCGATTATAAGCATATCTGGTGGTGTTTTCCAAACCTAAATTATTTGTTCCGCCACCTCGTCAAAGTTGAACCTTCCATAACGGGCTGCTATTCTCGAGAGCAGCCTCTCCACGGAGAATCTCAATGTCATGAAATACATTAAGAATGTCTTCCATTTTTGAAATATAAAAAAAATAAAAAAACACGAAAATTTTTAGGTTATCTTATAATAAACAAAGCAAATGAGAGCGCCGTCTACTCGACTACTTAACCAATTTACAAGATACGCAAGAAGCGTTGCTTTAAGCCTTTTTTAGCTCGTCGTAACTAGGCGACGTACCCTTTCTACGTAACGGATCAACTGATTTGCTTTTGGTATTTTGGTATTTACCATTTATAACCAAACTCTGGACTTGGGTTCATCTTTTGGTTATAGCTTTTTACGGTTGTTTTTTTTTTGAATTGGGTTCAAGAAACTAATAAGGATTAGGAATGTTGATCAAGATCATCGACATAGAAACAGCAAGTCTTCCGCTTAAAATGGTATGTTTTTGTAATATGAATTGTTGTCTTATGAGCAAAAACTTTAAAATAAACAGTATTCTATATTTAATATTTATCACAAGTCACAAAAAAACAAAAATATAACCCTTTACTCTTTGACCGATGCATTTCAGGGACTCGTTTCATTTATTTATGATTCTTGACTGTTGGGAGGATATGCTGTCAAAGTTGTCAACTGAAAGAATACCCGCGATATATACCGAAGATAAATCATTCCAGACTGAAAATCGCCTTAAGCAACACCGGTTTTAACCCAAATAGGGGGAATTGTTATATCATTGATCACCAAGGCTTAAGAGTCATGTCAGGATGCATGAAATCTACACCAATTCCAGCTCTACTAGCTGAAAATACAATTCTTGATCTGGAGACCAGAAGACAACTATTGGCACAAAAATTTATAATACAATCTTCAAGAACTCACAATAATCCAATAAGTAATATTTTGAAAGTATATAAAAAAGTATAGCATAACACTAGTATCTCGGTATTTATTAAATTATATTTCATTTTCGCAATTTGAATATTATTGCCACCTACTTAATTCAATCTAAACTAAACATTGGTCAACACCCGAAATTGGTTACTTTCTTTAAATTTATTCATATCGATCAATATTTATTTTCGGTACCTTGCGGATCAATACTCTAGTTTGGAGCCCTTCCAAAAAGTCGTACGTAAGCGAGTGACGTCACATTTTCTTACCGCCAAATTAGCGCTTGGCTTCACCTACGCGTCACTCTACTAACTTCTTTACTCGCGGTTCTAGGTGCTAATTTAAGAACTCTGCAGGTTCCTAGTCCCGAAATCTTTTCGCGGCTGTTGCCTTTATTAGGTATGTGGTTAATTTTATTACATTCTGTATTAATTTTTGTATATTTTTATTTTTGGTAACGTAAGGTATTTTTTGTAACCAGTGATAATTTTATTGATTTTAAATAATTTCTCCTTTTTCTCTCGCGTCCGTATATTAGTGAAAAATATGTCACAATTTTGTTTCTTTTTCTTATTAGCTTTTCTGGAATAAATCGCAACTTCAACCCGCAAACCTTTGGTTGTTTTTAATTGCAATTCCATCTGCTGAGACACCCACCCCCACAGAGATATATGTGAGCTACGCTATAAAAGTTTACAATAATAGGAGAACACAAAGGCTGGAAATTTCTTTACTATTGGAAACTTATCTTAAAATGGAAAAAAAACTAAAAAATATTTATGTGGGCCAAAAACTCCCTTGCTATGAAGAAGAATATGAATTACAAATAAAAGAACTCCCAATGTTAGACCTCAAACTAAAAAAAGATTGTTATAATGAGAACTTAAACTTCCTGAGGGACACTGAAGAACTGAGGAAAAAATATACCTTGGTATACACAGATGCTTCAATTAAAGGAGAACAGGTGGGTTATGGAGTGTACATTCCAAGCATTGAGTACAATTTTTCAGAGAAATTACCCAACAATTTAAGCATTTGCACGGCAGAAACGATATCTATTAATGTAGGATTAAAAATATGCTTGCAGAAAAAATTAGAAAATATACTCATATGTACTGACTCCCTTAGTGCTCTCAAAAAATTAAATAAAAATCAAATTAATGGTCATCTGGATTTTATTACTATAAAAACAAAATGCTTTATCCAACTATCAAATCAAAATACAGAAGTTCTATTAACATGGATTCCAAGCCACTGCAATATCCAAGGAAATGAAAGGGCAGATCAACTTGCCAATATAGGGCGAGACTTGAAAATTCCCAAAAAAATTGAACAAATTTTTATAGAAATAATACAATACTCAGTTTCAAAACAAAATGGAAAGAAGAAATAAAAGTAAGAGGGTGTCGTATGGCCAAATTCAAAATGAATTCCCCAGAAGACCCTGGCATGAGAAATTGAGTTTTACTGACAGAAAAAGTCAACTATGACCAGACTCGGAACAGGACATTGCCTGACTGCTGAACACCTGCATAAGATCAAAATTAAGGAATCGGCTGTGTGTGAATGTGGGCGAGTCGAGGGGATTGAGCATATACTTTTTGAATGCCCTATAAACCAGATTGACAATTTTGACCTTTATAGTGCATTGACGGACACAGGTATGGTCCGGCCCTTTTCAATTAAAAACGTGCTGGAAGCGCTAAATGAAAAAAAAATAAATTAATCATGGCCTTTTTAAATTACAATAAAATAAAACTTTAAAATTATATGTATGGTTATTTTAACTAAAAATTAAATAAAATAAATAGGAAACAGGAAAAAAAGAAGAAGAAATTCACTTACCCAACATTTCCCCCCCCTATAAAAAAAAAACTGAATTCAAAGACCCTTTATAGTACATGTCTATTTGTGTTTTTTGTATGCGTTCAAAATCTATGTGTGTGTGTGTGTATGAATTAACATAAATCCCTTCAATCCCAACCCAGTAAAATAAAATAAAGTAAAGAATAAAGGTTGGAAAAAAAAGAGAGAGACTGAAGATGGAAGAGGAAAGAAACAGGCAAACCACCAGAATTTGGGTGACTAGAAGAGTCAGACTACTCCAAGTTCTACCAACTGGAGCTGGCCAAACCCCATGACAGGGTAGTGCCAAGAAAGCATTAGACAAGACAAGTTATTTCATTGATCAGCTGTTTTACTTTTGATTTTGACCAAAGATGACCGTGCTCGGGAGGTGAGTTGTTTGGGTCATTAGTTTTGGAGAGGTTAGGTATATTTTCAAATAGCGATTTTTAAATTTATTTGAGTACTTTGCACCATGCACGAACTTTGATGAGAATCTTGATCTGAAGGTGAGGTATGTTTTTGGACATCAGATTTAAAGGTGATTCAAGGTTTTGTGTGGAAAAATACCTGGGGCGAACAACTTCAGGATTATAGAGCTGCGCCCATTTATAGACTACACTGTGTTACCGTTTTAAACCATTGGCATTGATTAAAGGAAAGTTATTTTTCCTTTACTCTAATGTCATTGGTAAACAAGTTGCTCAATTTTATAAATCGCAGTTAGACCACGGCCAGGAAGAAAACAAGAGCTGTTGGATTATCTGTAGCATTAGGAGCACAACCATAAGTTTTTTTCTAGTTTTAAAAAACTAAATTTTCTTGGCATATAGGGTTGATCATTTTAACCATATGTTTAAAATGGAACCACCTAGAGCTAAACCCAGCATAGTCACCAAATTTTATAAAAATCAGTCCAGTAGTTTTTGAAATATCAGCGTGTTTTACAGGGGCGTGTCAAACGCCCCCGCTGCCCCCGCAAGGCGGAGGGGCCCACAGCACATTGGGGGCATCTCAGCCGCCTTGCCTCAAAAAAAGCAAAAATAAATTATATAATATGTAAAAACAAATATCTTTCGGTCCTTTAAAATTGCATACATTTTGAATACTAATATACAGAGAGAGACCTATACTCATTTACTCATTAATGTACACTATCGGCATCATAAAAGTGGTACGTGATAAACATAGGTATTTTTTAAATTGTATGGTTAACTACCGGATTATATTTTGTGACAGACTGGTACTAAAATGTGAAAATATTGACATCAAATATTGCTTTCAAAAATAATTTTTATATTACAATAATACGCTAACGCATAAAAAAACTGTAACAAAAATTATAAAACAATAGAAACAAATTATTAGGTATATAAATTTTAATATCTAGTCATTGCGCCATTCACCTCAATTATACCGTTTAACCTTCTTGGTAGAGAATCAGCCAAAATTTCAAAAAGGTTTTCATTTTCACTAATCAATTCCTTATAAGCATAGACTATTAACTGGACCAAGTGATGTTGATTTCCCGGCACAATATTAAAGCTTTCCAGCTTTTTTGAAATTAAACTACAGATATTTTCCATAGGATTGGCGTCTGGGGTTTTCGCAGGTCAAGGAAGAACTTCAATATTTTGCTCCCGAAACCAAGTTTGGCAAATTCTGGCCGTATGAGCAGGGCAGCCGTATGAGCAGGCAAATAATCTTGTCTTGATATAGTTCTGTGACGGCTGGAAGCATAGTGTTCTCTAAAATTTCCACGTAAAGCTGTGCTGTGAGCCTTCCATTGATTGGAAATAGAGCACCATGACCTCTAGCAGAAATCCAACCCCTCATATTTACCGAAAATCTTCCAGCGCGATCTCATAGCGCGTTCTTGGTGGACGATACACCCGAATTTGTTTTCTGTCACTACAGGACTGGAAAACTTTTTCATCGGAAAATATTACCTTTCGCCAAAACTCTGGTTCCTTTAGAGAGTAATTAAGAGCAAAAAGTAACCTGCCCTGTTTTTTTTGCATTTATAAGTTTAATTTTTTTAGCGGCTACACGACATCTTAAATTAGAGCCTTTCCTTACGCGATTTCGTGCCACTCTTACACATCCTGGAAATTGGGTTAATCTCTTTGCTTTTTTTTCATAAAAGCGATAAGGTCATAAGTTGAAACTTTCAATAAACCAGTCCCTTGTTTTCTCTCTATTGTGTGATCTTCTTCCCATCGTTTTTTAATTTTTATAATCGTGGTTTTACTGCGTCCATAATGTCTAGCCACGTTCCTAATTGACCATTGACCATAATTGTAGTTTTGCAGGAATTGGGCTTTATCAAATAAATTTATGGAGGCATTTTTTATTTATTTGTCAGACTGAATTACAGAATGACATACTTTGACAGTTTAAGAAAAATAAACGAATGGGTGACTTTGTTTGTAAA
This sequence comes from Oxystoma pomonae, assembly GCA_963921995.1. Lineage (NCBI taxonomy): Eukaryota > Metazoa > Arthropoda > Insecta > Coleoptera > Brentidae > Oxystoma > Oxystoma pomonae. The sequence goes on along the minus strand of OY998166.1, from coordinate 81,042,133 downwards.
AATAGACCAAGGTATTACAACAAAAAGTATTGTGTACCACTTTTATGATGCCGATAGTGTATATGCATTCTTGTTTTAAAAAAATCGCATACATGCATTTTTCCCTATATCTCAAACTATGACTTTTTATTAGGGGAAACTCAAAAACAGCATGACATTCCGTATTACGATGATGTTATGTCATATTGATAAAATCAAAAATAAAAAGGCCCCTAAATCAAAAAAGCCTTAATTTAAAACAAATAACCTTATTACCCGACTACGCAACGCAAAGGAGGGTTTCGAGTTTAGTTTCTTGTTTTTAAAATCTGTGTTAAAATCAATGTTTTAATCTCGGATATAATTATTTAATGATACCAAAAATCGCCATTTATACAGCAAATAAATATATTTAAAAACAATCTTTATTGCAAAAGAGTAATTATCACTCGAGTTACAGAAGACGGATTAGAAACCATTAAATATTAAATATTATTTAAAACAAGAACAAAAATTAGTACCTATTTAGTGGGCGCAGGCACCATTCTTTTTTCTTACACACATACAGCCAGACGCCACAACAAAAAATGTTTAGAATTGTCAGAAACGCAAAGATATACAGTATATTACTCGGTGTGAGAATATCACTTACTGGCTGTGAGATGTCCCAACTCTTGTCGAATTTCCTCGTGCACAATTTCGAATTTCTCTCTCTAGATAATCTAAACCTCATTTTAAAATCTATATTGTCGTACTCCTCCAAAGTGTTTGTTTTAGGACGAATAATTTTTGGTCTTCTTGGTGCTTCGACAATGTGAATAATTTCGTCATCATCTTCATCCAGTTGATCAAAAATAAATTCAGTCATCGATCATAGTGATTTTACTAAATAATTATAGTTTTTTTTACCAAAAACCGTTTTTAAATGAATTTTTAATAACTATTTTGAGGTTAGATCCTTTCGGTTACTATCAAACTCAAGTTTAACCCACACCCAGATCGCTGGTAATGGTTAAACCGAAGTTTGTTGGTAAACTGCTCCTATAAAACGTAAAAGGGGACCGTGGAGTGTAGTTAGCACGGTTCACCAAACAACTTTCGGTACTCTTTGGTAGCAGGCTGCATAAAGGCGGATATACGCTGGTAAGCAAGCAAGCAATTCGGAAAAGTTTGTCTTAAGCTACACTTCTCTCCTCATAAAACTGGTACGGTAGAAGTTAGCAGCCTGTTTAATTTTTAAAATTTTTATGGTACGGCATTGTCTTTCTATAAGTGACAATGTCACAGACTCCTGACAATATTATGTTTTGCATGTCAGTGTCATCCAAATTTTAAAAAATGCCGCCGCATCTTTCCGAATTTGATAAAGCTCAAATCTTAGCAAAACTGGACGGTGGTTGGTCTATTCGGCAAGTAGCTGGTCATTATGGGAGAAGCAAGTTTACGATAATAAACGTAAAAAACCAATTTCAAGAGGAGGGAACTATCCTCCGAAAGGAAGGCACCGGTTTGACGAAAGATACTAGCCCAGAGGAAAACCAAGAAGCAATCAATTTTCTGGAAAATCATCCGTTTGCCAAAGCGAAAGAAGTAAAATTGAATGAAATTTTCCAGGATCTATAACAACATTAGGCAGGAGGATTAAACGTTCGAGGCTAAGGTATCGCATTGCGGCAAAAAAAACTAAGTGAGGAAAAGAAGCAGTGTCGATTAATTTTTGTGTTGAGTTATTCTCTGAGCGACGAAGAATTTTGGCAGCAGGTGATCTTCACAAATGAAAAGATGTTTAAGTACAATAGCGATAAAAAAAGCAAATTCTGTTTTATCGACTGCCAAGAACCCGATACGAAGAACGATATATTGCTGGAAACGAAGACCGGGAGGGAAGATTTTCAGTAAATGTTTGGAGCTGGATATCGGCGAGAGGTCATGACGCTCTATTTAGAATTAATGGGCGATTTAAAGCCGAAGTTTACGTTAATATGCTGGAAAATGTAATGCTTTCAGAGGTGAGGTGATCATTTTGTATTCCAATAAGATCATTGTCCAGTTCATACGGCCAGAATTGCGCAGCGATGGTTCCAGGATAATAATATCGAAGTTTTGCCTTGCCCTGCAAAAACTCCCTGATGCGAATCCAATAGAGAACGTATGGGGACTTATGGCAAAGAAATTAGCAAGTTTTAATATCATTCCGGGGACTTATCGCAAAGAAAGTAGCAAGTTTTAATACCATTTCGAGGAATTCAGAACATCTAGTGGAACTCATCGTAAGGACATATCGGGAAGTTATTGCTGAAAATCCAAACTTATTGAAAAATTTAGCTAATTCAATGCCCAGAAGACTACAAAACATCATTGCAGCCAACAGGGCAATGACGCGCTATCAAAAATAAGTAATTTTTTTGTTATTTTTTTTAAATTTTATTTATTTCGGCCTTTTAATTGTTTTGGGCTAGTAACTTTCCTCAAACCGGTGCCTTCCTTTCGAGGGACAGTTCCTTCTTCTTGAAATCGATTTATTATGGTTACTATCGTAGACTTGTTCCTTTCATAGTCGAATAGACCAATTACTGTGTAGCTTTTGATTGGTAAATAAAACATTTTTGCTTTTTTGAAATGTGGTTTTTATTTTTAGTGGCCTTATGATTTGAATTAGTAAAAATCAACAAGCCGTCTCCTTATAAAAAGTTTATATATGCCAAAAATGTAACCTAAAATGACAAAGTAAAAAAGTCAGTGTTGCACATAGGAAAATATAAAAAATCATATTTGCAGCTACCTTCTGCTGTACCAGTTTTATGTGGAGAGAAGTGTACATTTACATTCAATCTCCAATTTTGACAGTTATTTGGCTTATGGCAAAAGCATATATAGAGACTACTAATCTACCGTCACCTTATTCGCTTTAAACCACAAACACAAGAAAACAACATTTCCTATTTTTGCAAATTCACTTTCACCAAAAAATTAAAAACCCAACTAAACAAAAAAGGAATTATCGTCTACCTGCTGCAGCTTTTGCACAGAAATAAATCTGGTTGGTGGCAAAAAATAATCGAGCAGGTCCCATTTAAGCCTCCTAAGTAACATCCGGTTCCCACCTATGCGTTTCCCCTGCGCGGCTACCCTAACTCAAAAAACTTATCACGTGTTGTGACATGAACTTAATATACACAAATCTCGCTTAGACCACATTATGCGTGTTTTGAGTCAGGGGGCAACGCATTTGAAATGCATAGATGGAAACCGGGTTTTACGTATTTCGGTTTGGTTATTTTTCGATACAGGAGAAAATAACTCTCCCAAATCAAGGTACCTGGAAAAATGCAGAGCCAAAAACTCGTCTGAATGCAAGTAGACTGCGTCAGTGATGCGTAATAGATTTTTCCTATGAGCGTGCAAAAAAACGCTTTTGTCGCACTTATTTCCGTGCGGAAAGTGCTACTTTTCCGCACGCCGTGCGTGAAAAAAAATTTCCGCACGCCATGCGCGAAAAAATTTTTTCACGCACACTGTTGAGCAACAAAAAATTTTCACGCACGCTGTTGACCAAAACAAATTTTGACGCACGCTGTTGAGTACGCTGTTGCTCAGTGATGAATCAGGAAGACTTGAAGTCGACGATGGCATTATAAGCAACATGATTACCGTGATTAATAATTACCATAAAAATTATTTTTTTAAGCTTGTTAAAGTTTAGTTCTGAATGAAACATAAAATTCGTAGTTTTGACTATTTTTTCCATTTTTATTCTTCTAGGTTTAAAATAATGACAAAATATTTTGACATTCCGCACGCTCGTAGGAAAAATGTTGTACCTGACGCGTGCGGAAAGTATTTTCCGCACTTACGGCTTGCCCAAACCAAATTTTGCAAAAGTATAGATAGACTTTTTTTGAGTAAAATCAAAGATATCTTCATAATATTTTAAATGACGTCATTATTTTAGAACCGCTGTCAAAATTTATGTCAAAATAATGTCAACCAGGACCAATTCTTAAATCGAAAATCCTTTTAGCCAGCGTAGTTGCGCCTATGCGATAGTTTCACTTCTTGGAGCTCACTTCTACTTCCCTCTTCGTCGTTTGAAGAAAGAAGGAAATATATTTTTCTATTGGCATCTCACTCTTTTCAATAAAGAAAGAAATAGAAGCAGCGGCTGGAAGTAAAGCTGTGGATCAGGCATTACTTCCATTTTTATAAGCTTTTTTCCGGGGGGATTTTTAAATTTTGCCTTGTCTGTTAGTGAATAAAACAGTGAGAGAACGATTGACCCCTTTATCATAACTTCCGTGAGGAAATCTGCTAATGGAAGGGTACCTATTTTTTTCGGCACAACAATATAATTTATCTATGGGTACAACCATTTTCGTTTTCTCCATCATTAACCTCTCTTTTTAATTTTTCAAGTTCCAAAAAAAAGGTAATTTTATAAATAGGTATGGTATTTACAACAACAGTCAATTTTATTAGATCAAGAGGACCAGATGAATTTTGGAGGAAAAGGAAAATATTTAAACTTGCATCGGTAAGTACCTTTGGGCGGTCTTTGGATTTAAAGGCGGATTCAGAGTGCCGTAAAGTAAGCGGTATGAGATAGCGGTAAGACGCAAGGAAAATAAAATATAGCAAACGCATGATGCTGTTCGGTTTTCTGCCATTTTTGATTTTTTTTGAAAAATTCTTTATGGGGGCACCTTCTAGGTTCCCTAGGACCCCAAATCCGCCTGCGCCCGATTTTTTTTTTTACGAGAAAAAAGGGTGCCCTGGGGGGGTTTGTAATGTGTTTTTTTGATTGTTTTGGGTTGGTTTCGATTAGGTTGGGTTGGACTGTGTTGGTTTGGGTTGTTTTAGTGAAAAAAAAATTAAAAAAAACAAAAAAAAACGGATTTGGGGTCCTAGGGACCCTAGAAGGTGCCCCCATGAAGAATTTTTCAAAAAAAATCAAAAATGGCAGAAAACCGTATACTGCATAATTACCTGCTGTTCTTAGTATTCTGTAAGCTGCAAGGAGGTAAGCCGTAAGGGCAGCATGCATTTTCAAACATAATATGGTAATTAAACCTGCCCTTAGTTGGCAGCTCATGATGCTAGCTGTCACTTGCAGTTTGAAACAGATAGCAAATCATGGTTTTTACATTTATGGTGTAAATTTAATGCTTAATTTTTCATCTCTGTCTTTTTCTACCATATTATGTTGTAAAAAAATAGATATATAAAATTAAGCACTAAATTTAAGAATTGTGCATTACATTGCAGTGTAAACCTGCCTTTAGAAGATTACAATTGTATTTAGTAATTTTAGTATCTTTTCACATCATTCTCAATTCATATTGAAAAGATTGTCTTGTTTTTCTTTCATAGAGCATGTCCTCTGTTCTCACAAAGGGCATGATATATGAAAGAATAAGATGCTTGATTTTCAATACATATTGAGTATGATATGAAAACATACTAATTTTCAACAAACCTGTAATAAAATCAAACTTTGACAAGGACTTAGTATTTGAGATTTTGTAAGGTTATAATTTAAAATGATTCCAAAAAGACCACATCTCAATATTAAAATTATTTAAACTTAAGTTAAAACAAAGCAAAAGTCTCGGCTAATGTCTATTTATTTTTTTATTTATTTAGGTCTTTAGGATACAAACGGATCAGGTCCAAAAATAGTATCCTGATATTACAATGTTTATAAATATATAAATTCAATCTTAGTTATAACAATTTTAAGTGTAATATCTAACTAATTAAAAATATAGTTTTTAAATTATTTATCACAAATGGATATATAAATAGTGGCACTCTTTAAAGCAAAGATATATTATTTCAGTATTTTTGATAGTAATGACAGAAATGCAAGCCCAGTTTATACGGCAGAGTTGCTGCTTTGTATAAAAGTGTTACAAATTATTAGCTGGGTCATTCTACCAGAACTGCACATTTTTTGTAATTATGCTATAACTTTACACCTATTTGTTATTTAAGAACTTAACAATTTTTTACTAATGCATCTATAACAAATAAACAAAATTTAAGTTACTATTATGTTTAATAATAAATAAAAAATTAAATACAGTCAAAAGTCCATTCCCCTGGCTGTAATCAAGTCAATTTTTATTTTGATGGAAGAATTTTAGCCAACTAATCAAAATTTTGAACCACAATTTCTATGTCATAATATTCAAATTTTTGTCACAAGTTACACAAATGAAAGGAAAAAGTAAAAAACTAAGAAAAACTCCATTTTTATGATGTTATATAATGTCATGCCTAAATGTGTCAATTCCCCTGGACAAATTTTAAACTTCTCCCCTGATTACAGGTGGCACCTTAGGTTCAGTTTCATTATACTGGTGGCTTTATTTGATTGAGGTGTAAATGCAAAGCACAGGTAAATATTTATAGTTATATTTGTTTTTTATAAAAAAATATTTATTTATGTTAATAGCTTAATTACATGCCAATACCCTGGTATGCATTTTTATTTAAATCATATATTTTTTGGTAAGAAAACTATATATATTTGCAGATATATATATATATTTGTTCAAAACATAACCTCAAAGGTTGTACTATCTATTCTGCAAGTTTAGAATAATATGAATGTTTTTATGGGTTAATGTCTCTTCCTTGGCATCTCTCCCCTGGTAAAAACAGACAAATGTGTCTTCCCTGGCATTATTGATATTTTTGAAAAAGCCTAATGTATTTTTTTAACTTGTTCCTAATATTAAATTTAATTTTTAAGGTTGTTTAGTTTTGTTTCATAATTAAAATAAATATTTTTGAATAAAATTGTTGTATATTTTGGTAATATAAAAAATTGGCTGCTGACAATTGGACTTGAATAGGGGTGTGTAAAACATACTGTACAAAAAAAACTCAATAAATACACAAAAATTTATTTAGTAAAAAAAATCCATTTATGTACAGTTCTGGTAGAACAACCCTGGTGCTATTTCTACATTAATGAGATGAAATTTGGCATTAATAAAAGTAATGCCTTTCTGTAACAAAGGATGGTTCATTTAATTTCATATGAATATGAAGCAAAAGAAATCGAGTAAAGTTTACTCTAAAACTTCCCTTGCTCAAGAACATGTCTAAAAAACCACTACTCATATACACATGGGTTAGATTGGGTCAGTCAGACTTTTGCAGGGTATATCCAGACTTCTTGGGTGTATCTGTACTGTTCACGGGTGTATTCAGACTTTTCCAATGGTATACCAGAGGGTATCCAGACTTCAAGGGTTTTCCAGAGTGTATTCAGAATTTTCCAGAATGCATTCAGACTTTTCCTGAGTGTATCCAGACTTTTTCTGGGTGTCTCCAGACTTTTCCCGAGTATATCTAGACTTTTTCTGGGTGTCTCCAAACTTTTCCAGGGTCTTTCAGACTTTTCCAGAGTGTATCCAGACTCCTAGGGTGTTTCCAAACTTTTCCAGAGTGTATCCAGGGTCTTTCCAGACTTCCAGAGTGTAGCCGGACTTTTCCAGGGTCTTTCCAGACCTTTCTAGACTGAATCCAGACTTTTTCAGGGTCTTTTCAGACTTTTCCAACGTGAAGTCAAACTTTTCCAGGGTCTTCCCAGACTCTTCCAGAGTGTATCCTGTCTTTTCCAGGATCTTTCCAGACTTTTCCAGGGTGTAGCCAGACTTTTCCAGGGTGTAGCCAGACTTTTCCAGGGTATTTCCAGACTTCTCGAGTGTATTTCCAGGGTCTTTCCAGGCTTCCTGAGTGTAGCCAGAGCTTTCCAGGATCTTTCCAGACTTTTCTAGAGTCTATCCAGACTTCCAGGGTCTTTCCAGACTTTTACAGAGTGTAACCAGACTTTTTCTGGGTGTATTCAGACTTTTTATGGGTGTATCTAGACTTTCCAGAGTGTAGCCAGACTTTTTCTGGGTGTATCCAGACTGTTCCAGGGTCTTTCCAGACTTTTCTAGAGTGTATAGCCAGACTTTTCCAGACTTTGCCAGAGTTTAGCCAGACTTTTTCTGGGTGTATTCAGACTTGGGGGTAGCTCCGAAGGGTGTAATAGGGCACGGTTGGTCTAGAGAGGAGTTTAAAAAAAATACACAATCTTTAAAACCTAGATTTTTGTTTTCGATAAATCGCCAACTACCATTTACTGTCAAAAGTAAAATCCCCTATGTAGCCCTTTCCTGAAGGGCTATTTTTGGAAAATATTCTGAGAACCCTAAATAGCAACCCCCTATTTTGACTTTATATACATATATTGGCTTTCAAAATTATCGATTATTGAGGGTTTTTTAAGAGAAAATAAAAAATGACAACAGTGACGTTTGTATATTTCCGAGCATCTTCCGATTTACAGTTTATAGATTTTCAGACATTTTGAAGATATTATTCCAAAAATATGACATAGAAGGTCATATTGTCAAAATCTTGGCATTTTTTATTTCCTTGTAAAAAACCCCTAAAATCGATATTGAACACAATAGAGATATTTTCTTTAGTTTCTAAGATATGGTCCTTTAAAAATTGAACTTTTTACATTTTAAAAGCCAATATCTCGAAAACTAGTAGAGTAATCTTATGATATGGGGTACCATTGGAAAAAGAATTTCAGCGAGAATTCAAATATGAAGTCAAAATAAAAAGTTGCTCTTAGTCAAACGTCCCTAAAGTTAGCAGTACAAAGATTTTATGATTGGGAAAATTAGTGCTAATTAAGTGCTAACTAAATGCCAAGTCACAAAATTTTGTGCTCTTGTAGTTTCCAAGATATGACCTACAGTAGCCATCCATTAAAGACTGAATGGTCCAGAAAATAAATGCTAATTAAATGCTGCCATTTCAATAGGAAAATTTTATATTTTTTACTTTTTTCTGCACTTTTTTACAGTATACAGTTCTCGAGATATTACTCTTTTTGTGTACATGCACATTTGGTTAAAATTGACTGTCTTTACAGGCATTTATAAAAATATTAATATCTGGAGAATCATACATACTAGAAAAGCGAGTGATAGCTTGTTTTAAAGATATTTTAAATGCCATTTTAATGAAGTATCACATGACCTCATTTTTTTCAAAAGAAATTTCAAAATTTTTAAAATATTTTTTTTTATGAACCCATCAAGTCTCCATCTTGAAATTTTGTAAATAGTTTGGCGAAATATTCAGAAACAAAATATATTTTTATAAAAAAAATTAAAAAATGCAATGTTTCAAAAATTTTAAAAAAAGTTATTTTTTAATTTTATTTTTTTTTTTCAAATAAAAAGTATATCATGTGCATCGAGGTACTAGATCATGTGATACATCATTCGAAAGGTATTTAAAATACCTTTAAAACGAGCTATAAACCACTGTCCAAGTCCAGTAAGTAGTTATCGAGATATTTCAATTTCTTTAAGTACATGTTTGAGCAAAATTGGTAGTTTTTGTGATTTTCAAGAATTAATTTAAAAAAAAACCAATGGTCAAAAAAATGTCAAATTTGGGATTTTTCATCCTCTTTATGGGTAAAATAAATGTACCAAAAATTATTGAAATTGGGGAGATGGTCTGTCAAACCTTACAATTTAGCTCCGTCGTAAAACTAGTGTTGCAGAATTTCTTTAAAATATTAAAGTTACAAATGTTATAAAAAAAAAAATGACGCAGTATTTCTTACAATGTTCAGATAAATATTAAGGACGCTGTGTTTTTATTTCAAATAAGGCAATAAGTAAAAATCGCCATTTTCTGGAGTTGTGACGGATGGGATTTTCTATTGTTTCTGAAGAATCGCGGCCTACATGTAAAAATTCGTCTTAGATTAATGCGCATTTTTTTGCATTATTTGTAGTTTTTTTAGCATTAATCGGATTTTTTTGCCTTTAACAAGATTTTTTTTACATTTTTCGGAATTGTGGCGAATTTTTAAAATTTGCAGGAGGAATGTTAGTTTGTTGGTTAGGGTACCACCACAGTAAGACCATGTGCTTTTGGTATTTTCAGAATGTTTAAAATTTTTTGGCATTACCCGAAATTTTTATGAAGTAATACGGAATTGTTTGGTATTATTCCGATTTTTTAATTCCGTAAAATCCCCCTCCTCAAGCTAATACAACAGAGATCGTAGTTAAATAATTTTTACTTTTGCTCTCCTGTAAAAATAATTAGTATTTGTTAAATTTTATGCCCCATGAACTCACTTACAGTTTATTATTTTTCCTGTTCTCTGACAGCATTTCATAGGAAGAAAAAGAAACTGTTACAGCATTGCCATAAGATATGTCCACAGGGCACTAGTCTACGCTACCAAAGGGAGGAAGTTAAAGAAACTTGACATGAGGAATGTAAGTAGCTTTGGTATTAAATTTCTTTTAAAAGTGTTCTTGGCCAGTGTCAAGAAATAATGCAGAAAAACTTTAGGGTTGACACTCTTTTTGTCACTGAATAAATGTTGAGGTACCAATGTTGATCATGGAACATGTGCCTTGGGCATGCGCCAAAATTTACACTGATCATCCCGCAGATAGTCAGTTAAGAATCCGACAAACGCATTGAACACATCCTGAGCCGCGTTCGAGCTTAGGTGGAACTAGCCCCGCGATCTTTAAACCATTGTTTAATAACTGGTTGGAAACTGGTGTTATTAATACCGAATTTCACTACCTCTTGACCCAAGCCGTCAGTTAAGAATCCTATTGCGAAGTTTTGCAATTCAATGATATTTTTATTGGGAATGGACAAACGCATTGAAGACATCCTGAGCCTAGAGGCCCTTTATACATTTGACAGTTCTTGTTTTACCAGAGGTGGGCAACTCATATTGCCCTCTCTTTCTAGTTTTTTTCATATATGCATGTACACTTCCCGACACATAAAACGCATACAGCAGAAGTTAGGCACATGTCTATATTTTAAAAATTTTACTTGCTTATTGTTACCGACTTTTGTAGGTTAACACTTTTAGACAACATAAACAAATTTCGTTAAGGAGACTGAAAGTATTTTTACCGATATTTACTGGTTCTAGTTTTAAGGTTGCTGTTACGAAATATAAAATACACTTTCAAAACAAATTTTTATTATAAAAAAGCAATGTAATCAAATTTTGGTAAAACTAGAAGAAGTTTGGTCTCTTCGTCAAATAGCCAATTTCAATGTTTTATTTGAAGTGTGCGCACTTCATAAGAAATAACGATTTCTCTTTCTAACCGATAAAGTTTGACGTTACCTGCGGGAGAATACCGTATTCCTTACAATTGACATGGTTGCCGACAGTAAAACGTTAAGTAGGAAAACAAAAAATTTAAATTGATTTTTGAATGCAAATATGTTCTTAAAGAAAAATAATATTGGACAAATTCTTTTTGTAAATCTTTATAATAATAAACAAATCAAAGGCCTTTTTATAAAATGTGCAAAAGGTCTCTAATAAGACCGCAAGAAAGTACCACCCATATAACTATGAGATATTAGACACTTAAAGTAAATATTTCAACGCATCCGTATCGGCATACGTAACGCGTTCGAAACCAAGTCAAAATACGCTACATTTTTGACTTATTTATGCGATGTTTCGAACGATGCCCGCTTTTTTGAAGGGTTCGTGGGTCCCTAACGATACATACATCCTTCCGTACGCAACGAGATTCTGTCATCACACCCGTCAAAGAAGCAGGCATTGTTCGAAACATGGTATGAGCAAGTCAAAAATGTAGCGTATTTTGACTTTGTTTTGAACGCGTTACGTATACCGATACGGATGCGTTGAAATATTTACTTTAAGTGTCTAATATAACGACCCTCCCCTTGCTTTTCCCGAGAAAAATGCGTATCGATAATAACTTTCCCAATCTAGTTGACCTGGAAAAAACCCATAGGCGAAGAGTGTAATGGGCAGGCGCTTTAATTGCGTTAGTAGTGAAAGCAACTGACAACCATTTGACATCAAAAATGTAGGTTTATGTTTAATATTGTTGTTTACTTTTGGAAAATCTATTAAATGGTGGACACTACCGTAAAAAAAATTAAAAAAGTGTTGTGTAATTTCAAAAACTCCAGAATAACATAAACAAAATGGCAAAACCATACCTCGTCAAAAATGTAAACTTTTCGACAATGTCCAGTTTTCTCAAGAAGTGGGTTCGGCACTTGAGACCATGTCCTCGTAACGGGTTTACCTTGTGCATTGAAACCCTCGAGTAAGGTTAAACTTGCGGTTGGAGATGTTTTATCCATAATATAATAAATAAATTCAATTAAATATTTTCGGACAGATGATGTCGTTGTCACTGTCACCAAATTAATACCTTGTTATTAAATTATCGTAAGGTCACTACGACACACTAAGTCTTTTGACGTTGCTGTTCGTATTGTTTGTATGATTTATGGCAATAAAGTTGAGTTGAGTTGAGTTGACACCAGACATGGATTTGTTAGTGCATGCGCAGTAGATTTTTGGTTTATGGCCTGGTGGCCCAAACAGTTTCAAAGCCAACCGAGATTTTGAATTTTCTTCTTTATTTTTCAAAGTTATTTTCGTTACACATTTTGCGGCCCTTGGGCCGTTATAGTATCTCATAGTTATATGGTACCACCCTTTAATACTTAAGCGCTCTCCATTAGGGGCAATCAAAATTTTATTATCTCTTTCCTTCGCATGTAGTCTCACATATCTCTCTTCTACCCTCGCTTCTACCTATCTGGTAGTGTAGGTTGATTTATTTAAGTATATTTACCTACAAACAATTTAATCGCATTAGTCCATGAAGTTAACTAGGGGTTTTTCCTATTTTTTTGGTTTCGTAGCAAAAAAAAACTGTGTATGAAACATATCTGATTTTTTTAAGGCCAAGGAGGGGGGCGCGGCCCCCAGTTGGATGCCAGTAGGCATGTATTCGATGGACTCCATTAAAAAACTTTAAAAACGTAGGTAATTATGGGGGCACCTTCTAGAGTCCCTAGGACCCCAAATCCGCCTGCGCCCGATTTTTTTTTTTTTTTTTTTAACGAGAAAAAAGGGTGCCCAGGGGGGGTTGTAAAGTGTTTTTTTAATTGTTTTGGGTTGGTTTGGATTAGGTTGGGTTGGACTGTGTTGGTTTGGTTTGTTTTAGTGAAAAAAATAAAAAAAAACAAAAACAATAAAAAAAAACCCAACCGGCGCAGACGGATTTGGGGTCCTAGGGACCCTAGAAGGTGCCCCCATAAAGAATTTTTCAAAAAAAATCAAAAATGCCAGAAAACCGTATACTGCATAATTACCAAAACGTAAACTTAACTGAAAATCGAAGGGCCTAACATTATAACGGATTTTGTCAAAATTGTAATTCACTATCTAAATGTAAAAATCGTGTTTCACTAGGTGCTACGTTTCGTCAGTTAGGATTTTTATGAATATGAAGAACGCCTTAATTGATTTTAACGAAATTTGGTAAAAAAATCCTCTATCGGCTGACCACATGGACTGATTAACTTTTGGGTAGGATGCGGATGGTGGAGGTAGAAGGGGAGAAAAGGGGGATAAAATATTTAAAAAAATTTTAACTTTGAAACAAAAGCAAGTAGCGATATAAGGTTAGTTTACGAGTTATTTGAAAAAAACGTTAAAATATACAAAAAAATTTTGGTTTTCGTAAATTGATTACCCAAAAAATTTTGTTATAAGATTGAAATCTTTCACAGCTACATTTTTCGAGATATTTTCATTTCCTTTCAACAGAAAATAATTTATTGTATGGTGGACTATCCGTGCTTTTATCACCAATTTTTTTAATATATTTTAACGTTTTTTCAAATAACTCGGAAACTAATGTTAATTGTTATAATTTGAAGCGTATTTTTGCTCAATAAAACATTATTTTCCGAGAAATTTTACTTTATTTACAAATTACGTCTTTATCAAGTGAACCCTCACTTGATAAAAAGGGGAAAAGAGAGAATTGGTCGGGGGTGACAGCTTGGGATGTCAAAAATGGTGTAGGAAATCAGGGTTGCCAACTTACTTTTGGTAGTTCATTCGCACATCATGAAAGCGGTCTGTACTGACTATTTAACTGCGATTTTCTTAACCTGAGGTTTAAGTTAACAACTCGTCCAACCTGACTACTATAATCGGCTCGATTATGAATTTATTTGATATTTTAGACTTTCTTTATACTAATTTTCTTTTTTCTTTTCGAATCGATTATAATAAAACACCAAACAGAATAATTTGTATTATACAAGATAAATAGTACATGACAAATCTTTAAAAAATACATGACAAACTTATAAAATTACATTTCATATTGTTATATACTAATAAACAAGTTAAAATTGAAAAATACACTAGTTTTAATTATAATATTAAAATCTATTGCGAAAATTGGTTTATGATAAAAGTCACAAAAATAAATCCTATCTAGAATATTCGAAATGAACTATGTGAAATTGTAGGAATTAACTACCAATTATCCATGATTGATATTTGATTAAAAGAAAAATTGTTGTATTCCATTTTATATTTTATGCATAAAAATGTAAAGCTGACAATGAAACTTTGACACCCTTTTCTTTCTCCAATTTTTCCCCTTTTCCCAGATCAAAGATTTTTTAGTAATTAATATATAAGTTTAAAAATGCTAAAACTGTCTAAATATCTCTATTTTTTTTTTAGTCAGTCTTCACTGAAATTCTACCTCTTTGGTTTCGTTAAACATAAAACATAAACGACGTCATACAACATTAAAAGTCACATTTAGTAACATTGAAATTAACAGTTTTAAGTCATAAAAAATAGAATGAAATTATTGACAAGGAAAAATGAAATTTCCGCATTTTATAGAAAGAATCGAGAGAAAATTTGCTCCCAGGGAGTCCAATTCTCTCGCTACCATGCATCTCATTGGTCCAAATTTTCGGTTTAAATCGGGTTCTCTCACTTTTTCCCGATACTGATCGAAAGTCTATTGGTATTGGCTAAGAGAATTACTTTCGATCAATATCGGGCAACAGTGAGAGAAACCGATTTAAACCGAAGATTTGGACCAATGACACGCATAGTAGCGAAAGAATTTGACTCCCTGGGAGCAAATTTTCTCTAGATTCAAGAATAGACCCCCAGATAGTAAAAATGACAAATCAGTCAGAAGCACCCATGGAAATATAATGGATTATATTTCTATGGAAGCACCCGAGACTTGATCAGATACCCAATGCTTCATCCGATCAGAACTGAAGACACCTTCAAATGGTATTCATGATACTTGAAAACCATCAATATCAGTCAAAACATATCTATCATTGCCCAGAACTTTCTTAATAGTATAAGGGCCTCTATACTTTGGTAAGAGCTTATTACTAATGCCAGGTGCTGTTATGACATTTTTGATAACGGCTAAATCTCCCTTATTGTATAAAGTACCAGGGCGGTGTTTGTTGTCATAAAAATGCTTACTTTTGGCTTGTGTTTTACAAATATGTTCGCTAGCATTTTGTCTAAATTTAAAAAGGTCTCTACGTAATCCTGAAGGGACTCTACGTAGGGTTTTAAAAGATCGTTACTTAAACCCGATTGATTTATACCAAAAAGAAGTTTGCTGGGAGTTGTTTTGGTGGAACTATTTATAGTATTATTAAAAGCGAATTCACAGTCAGACAAGTGCCCATCCCATCGTTTAGTGTCCCCTAACTTTGCAAGCATTGGTCTTAAAACACGATTTTCAACTTCCACCTAGCTCGTGGGGTAGCTGTTGCAATAGAAACATGATTTATATTATATTGGAAACAAAAATCCGAAAAAGGTTTAGATGAAAAAGCACTTCCTCGATCTGAAATTATTCTGCGGGGTTTGCTATATGTTTCAAAATAAACTTTAAGGTGGTTTAGTACTTCAGCAACACCTTTTGATCTACAAGGGAAGAATTTGATGAATTTGGTGAATGCGTCAATTACTAAAAAGATGTGTCTGTTATATTTTTGTAGTTTTTTCTAACGGTCCCAATTGTGTCAAACGGCAACAAACCCTTTTCAATGTTATGCAAAAATCCTTCTGGTTTTCCTGACACTGCAGAGTAGGTAATGCATTTTAAACAGTTTTTAATATAGTTTTAGATTTTTTCTTTTAAGTTTGGAAACCAGAAAGTGCGTGTAACATATTCAAAGACTTTTTCAACCCCCAAATGGCCTAAATTATCATTAGATTCGCGCAATATATTACTTTGCATACTTTCAGGCACATAAAACAACGGATTATCTTTAGATTTTTTATAAACTAATACATTTCTCAGCTTAAATACTGGGTGATCTTTCTGCTCAAGTACTAAACGAATTGACTTTATTTTATTATCAGCTAGTTGCATAATCTCGAGGTTCTGTTCTAAAGAATTTTCCTTAACTATTAAAATATGACTTCTACTTAAGCAATCCACATGTTGCATGTTTTTACCACCACGATGCTCTAAAGTGTAGTCGTAACTTTCTAAAATTAGTGTCCATCTTTGAATCTTAGGATTTATGTCTTTTTTGCTCAGAGCCAGCTTTAAACTATTACAATCAGTGAATATTTTAAATTTTATACCCTGTAGGTATATAGCGAGAGTTTCTAATTCAAAGCTGGGTATCTTAGATTCAGCATTAGATGATCTTTTGCTAAAGTAGAAAATCGGATGAAATTTTCCATCCGCTTGTTTTTGCAACAAAATTGCACCGAATCCAATTGAAGATGCATCACAGTGCCGCTCAGTTTCTGCAGATTGTGAATAGATAGAAAGAATTGGGTTACTGATTAAAAGATTTTTTAGTTTTTCAAAAGTGTTTAACTCTAAATCTTACATATGATACAAAAATTTTTAATAAACTTTCTGAAATAACTAGCAAGACCAAGGAAACTATGCAACTACTTAAAATTACTTGGGATTGGAAAATCTTTAACCGATTTAATATTCTTTGGACTCTATGTTCATCAACCAAATAGCCCAGGTAAACAATTTCACGCTTTAAGAAAACACAATTGTCTAACTTTAGTTCTAAAAAGTTTTTGCGTAGTAAACAAAAAACTTCTTTCAATATAGCAATATTTTCAGCTATATTCTCCGTGGCAATTAGAAAATCGTCAAGAAAAACTAGTATTTTCCCTTGAAAAATTAAATCTTTAAAAATTGTAGTTTTGAAACGCATAAAGACTGAAGGTCCATTTGCCAACCCAAAAGGTAATTTATTATATTCAAACTGCCCAAATGGCGTAACGAAAGAAGTATATTTGCGAGATGACTTCTATATTGACATGAAAAAAGCCGTCTTTGAGCTCTAATTTTGAGAAAAACTTTTTATTTTTAAGACAATCAATTTGCCGTTCGATAACTGGAAAGGGAAGTCGGTCTTTAACTGTTGTTTTGTTGAGATGACGAGGATCTATTACCATTCGAGAGCATTTTCTTGATATTTTTTCTTAATTAATAAAATAGGTGAACTATATTCCGAATTGCTATGTCTTATGATACCTTTAGTAAGAAGCTCTTCACAAATGTTTTGTGCGATTTGTCTCTCAGTATCATCTCTCAGTATCTCAGCTTACGTGGTTTAAAATAGAAGGGCTGTTGGTGTTTCTGAATGATCTTCATCAAGTACTGTGTCTCCGGTGTCTCTGGCTGCTCTGCATTCCAATACTGGTCCATAAATGTTTGAATGAGCTTTTGCCGATTCCTAAAAGAAGTACATTCGGTCACAGACACACTTTCACCATTAAATGTAAAATTCAATTTGGGATCTCCTAAAACATCTCTACCTAGCAATGCTTCACAAGACGTGGTACTTTTTGGTACTATAAAGAAAGTTATATTATTTAAAATGTCCTGGTTCAGTAAAAATTTGTTTAAAATAGTTCCCAAGATTAGTAATTTTGAATTATTAATGCCGGAGAAATTTGAACCGTTATGTTTTTAAAAACTAAAAAATGAAGGCAAAATATCTCCTCTTAGAAGTGAAATGCCACTACCCGAATCAATCATTGCTAAAAACTCAAAATTATTACAGGAAACTGTAAGAAGTACGGTGAATTAAAATTTGAAAAAGTTACCACAGGTAAAGGTGCTGAGTTTTCTTGCTGAACTGGGTCTTCAGGTTCATCAAAGTCAACAACCATAGTGGGTCGGTTATTGTTGGTACGTATCTGGTCTCGTACAGTAGGTTGTCTTCTAGTGGGGCAATCTCTTAATTGGTGCGTGGTTGATTGACATCCAAAACATGCACTTCTTCCTCTAGGTGGATGGGGGCAAGCGAGGTAGCATTGCAGTTGAAGCACCGTTGAGGGGCTGCTATGCAATTTGTTTCCTGATTGACTGGCTGTCTCGCATATGTTCGTGGCTGAAGGGGCTGATGATACTCGTATGTTCTGTCGGTTCCCCTATCAGATTGTGTTATGCAGTTCATAGTTCGCAGAAATTGGCCTAGGTCACGGAAACCTTGCATACGTGCCTGGGATTGCAGCAGATAGTTATAGTTAATTAAATCTTGATCACTTAAATTCAATCTGTTTCCCATTACGAACTTTTCATGAAAGTAGGTAGCAAAATTTTCACTTCTTTTCCATCTTCGGCTTTCAAATTTTCTCATTAATGACAAATTATCTTCTCTAGTGAAAAACATTTCTGAAATTTTTTTTGACAGTTCATAGAATGATTAACTTGCATATTCAGCTCTGCTAAAGTACCACTCTTTCGCTGTTCCCTGTAGTTTACTGATCATAATAAGTAACATAAAATGTGCGCTAACATAAGTTTGTTTTACTAATTCTACTAGTCTGATCTAAATGTCTGCTGGAGGAGGGGAAGGAACAAATGTAGATATTTCAGTCGGTGATAGTGTGGTTCTCTGAGGGTCATATCGATTAATGTCATGTCTCGCACGGGTCCCATGTAATGGGGACATGGGTCTTCTCCGAGGAAAGGTTTCTTCTCTCAACTGGGCAGGTAATGGGGACCTACCAGTTCGTAGAGGTGTATGCTGATCAACCATATGCCTCCAACCAAACTGAACACCACTTTTTGAAAATATCCCATTATTCTCCTGACTGGGCGAATGGGAAGCGCTTTGTGGGTTATTTTGGACAAATTCAGGTGGACCATCGTTGTTGTGGACGTATGCGGGTGGATCTACGATCGAGCCATTATCATTGATGAATATTTCTTCAACATTTTCGGTATCGTGTGCTGGTGGTGTGCGGAACATTTTTATGACTTTTGGACAAAACGGACTTGAACAAAACGGGGACTTCTGGACAGGTTTCTTCGACGTACAAACAAAATAGACAAAAGACAATGTCTCTTCCTGGCACCCCCTTATTGACCTAACCTAACTCTTAGATTTTCCTTAAATCTTCCAACATCTGCTATTATACTTACGGTTTTCTTCTAAATCTTCGTCCACCCCACACCTGACGTGTTAATCGTTATAATTTGAATTTGAATTTTGAGAAATTTTACTTTATTTACAAATTACGTCTTTATCAGGTGAGGGTGCCAGGGGAAAAAAGAGGATTGTTGGGGGGTGACAGCTTGGGATGTCAAAAATGGTGTAGGAAATCAGGGTTGCCAACTTACTTCTGGTAGTTCATTCCCACATCATGAAAACGGTCTGTACCGACTATTTAACTGCGATTTACTTAACCCGAGGTTTAAGTTAACACTAAAGCTCCCACGAATTTGAACTTTATAACAAAATTTGTAGTACATATTCATGGAAACTTAAATCTGAAAACCGTATATCCCTACTTTCTTTTGTTCCAAAGTTACAATTTTTTTAAATGGTCAGCCGATAGAGGATTTTGGTACCAAATTTTGTTAAAATCGATTAAGGCGTTCTTGAGTTATCGTGTATACAGACAACCAATAGACCGACAGACAACTTTTTTTTCGTCGATTATGGTGTTTTGGAACTCATTTTTGATAAAATTGAGAAAAATAAAAATTATCTCATATTGGTATAGTGGACTAAAAAACAGTGTGTTCCATTTAAATTAAAAAAACAATATGTGAAAATAAGACATTTGCATTGACAGTTGTGACTTTGCCATCTAAAACTATATAAAAAATTATGTAACATACAACATACATACAACTCTCTTCTGACTCAAATAATAATGGTGATAAGAGAGGTGTAAAATATTATGAATTACCCTGTACGACACAGGATTACAGGTAATTTTTAAATTGAAACGCACTAGTGGAGCTTTCAACAGTTTATTTTATAACTATACACAACAAATATACCATTCATATTATAAATATTAATCTGGATATATTGAGGTTCCATTTCTTTATCCTCTTTGTCAAATTCTACAAGTGCAAAAAAGATATAACAACTTGTGCACGGGTTCTATAAACAATTGACACGAAAACAACCCTCAATGGTAGGCGGGGCTTATGAGACTCCACCAACGAATGTCACATGGTGAAACCACGGATCACCTACCAACTGAAACAGAAACCCGTATTCGCTCAGGGGTCGATAGTGTTCATATTATATTGATTTTTAAGTAAATTGATTTTTCTTGGATTTATATATATTTTATGCAATAAACCGACCGCAGCCTGACAGTCAAAACGGTACGGGGTTGAACGTCTTAAGTTATATAGGTCCCTGATTTTATACATTACAAACAATAACTAAATTAATTAAAGTTTTGGTTCAATAGGGATATTAAATGACCATTTTTACAATGTCCTCTTCAACATTTCTAGCTGTGGGAAACAAGAGTGGCGGCAGCCTGCACCCAACACGATATTCCTTACAGTACATTCAGAGAATCCCTGGTCCGGTCAGATATCCTTTTGAATAGGAAAACACTAGCTGATTTGGCCTGTTGGGAACCCTACACATTTAAGGTAGGTTAAGCTTAATCTGTTACAAACATCGTCCAAATCCAGTGGAATTTTTTTTAAAATGTCTTTGCCGCGAAAATGTGAGATGCAGAATATAAGAATAAAAAGTTCATAATTTTACGATGCAAAAGTGTAATTTATTGATTAGGAAAATTATTCAAATATTAACTTCTGGACTAATGTATTGGTGATAAAATTTAGACATATGTATGATTGAGTTTGCACCTGAAGACGATCAGAGATTGTACTGATCGAAACGTCGTGTATAAATAAAATATAGACAATGGAAGTCCGAAACACAGAGTTAATTTCAAATTCATCATTGTCTCAAACTTTCAAACATATGTATTATTGATATTCTTTAATCAGGAAACTTGTATTAGTAAAAAACTTGCCATTTAATCCAATATTTTGTTGCAACATGGATTTGTAACGCGTATTTTTGTGAAATTAACTCTGTGTTTCGGATTTCCATTGTCTATATTTAATTACACATGAAGTTTCGTTCAGTACAATCTGATCATCTTCAGGTGTAAACTACGGTAGTTTTACACCTGAAGACGATCAGAGATTGCACTGATGGAAATGATGTGTATAATTAAAATATAGACAATGGACGTCCGAAACCCATAGTTAATTTCAAACACATCATTGTCTCGAGTATTTTTGTCTTTTTAAATGAAATACTTCTAAAATAAATCGCTACACAGCATATCTTTTCGGGACCAACTATAATTTAATCCAGATGTATTGTTCATAGATTGTAATATTCGATTTCATCTTCGAATGATAAAAAATGGTCCACCTCTATTATTTTGCAGTTTCTGTCAATCTTTTCTCAATAAAACAAAACAAAAATTGCCAAAAACGTTTAAAAATAAAAACGAATAATATATGATAATCATGTTTATTGTTTTGATTCGACTTTTTGATCGTCAAAATTAAAATATATAATGAACATGAGTAACTTCCCTTATTTCGCATGTGCTGCTGAGCAATGATTAACTTGTCAATTTTAGCAAAAGGGCATATTATATTCTAAAGTTTATATTTTGTAAGCTTTTAACTACATAAAATTGCAATAAAATATAAAAAATTTCAGTTTACAGTAGAGAGGTGGAGAAAAATGTTTTGCAGGGTGTCCACAGATTTTCTTTGCAAGTTTCCCTGACCTAATTAAAAAATTCCCTAACCCACCAATGGAAGTAGACAAAAATATGAATATATATTTGGAATTTATCAGCTATGTTTGCAAATAGTTTTAATCAAATAGACACTTTTTTGAAAAGAAATATTTTTAACTGAATGGTGCTACAATAGTTTGGAATTGAGCACCTAAAAATCTCCTTCAAACTGCTATAATTGGGAAAGTTTCCCTGACCAATTTAAATTTTCTCTGGCCACTTTTGAATGCCTTTATTTTCCCTAATTTTCCAGGTTGTGGACACTATTGTTGAAAGTACTTTTATTTTATTTTTTAAGGCTCTCACAGACATCGCTAAACGGTGGGCGTTGGATGATGGCTTAGCGGGTGTGAACGACACAAAGGAGTTAGACGGCATCATCACTAGAGGTTCCTTACGGAAGTAGTGTTATGAGATTTTCGCTTGTTTTTGTACAAAGTTAGTTTTAAAAATAATTAAAGTAGTTAGATATGAAAAGCTGTTTTTTTTCGAGTCGTTTTTAAGGGAATTTTAAGCATGCGGACGCAAGCGCGCACCTGACCTGAAATACAGGGGGGGGGGAGTAATCAGATTTTAAGTGGTTTATTTACCTATAATTTGTTGGGAAAAACATGGATTAAAATTAAACTAAAATCGTAAATATTATTGGTATTATAGCGCCGCAAGCGAAAATTTTTGTAATTTATGCAGAAAATATTTTAAAATCTTTAATTTTCTATAAAGATTTTTTGCAAAAATTTTAAGTTTAAGGGGGGGGGGGGGTAATAACTCCCCGTCTCCGAAATCTGTGCTTGTGCAGACGGGGTAAAAAGTTACCTTTACCAACAAAAATAACTGCGTGTCTTGAATATAATTAATAATAACATACGACTAGGTATATTTTCTAATAAAGACCGTAAGGAATAGAATATAATACCCTACACTGCACACAGAACATTAACATTTAAGCTAATCGTGTTTTGAGAAAATCACTTGGACCTTTTTTGTCATAAAATCATTAGAACTTATGTTATGTGTTATTTAGGTACTCTAGTAAAAAGTGCAGTTTTTATCCCTTAACTGCGAAAAAACTATTTTAGCTTCCTTATTTGTCATGTTTATTCATTTTGACATAACAAATAGCCTATTTCTATGTCATAGTCACTATTTATTAATAAAAATGCGTCGATGGTCCTGTCGTGTAAGGTATCAAATTTTACTTCTTATTTTTTTGTTAGCGTACGTACAGTATCTAGTGGGAAGTGTTGTTCATATGAGAAAAATTGATTGCCACAAATCGCTGCAGGAAAATCAAAGTAAGTTATTACATACTTTTATGTACTTTTAATGAGTAAAACGCAGAACTTTTTAAACGTTTTTCTTTAAGGCTATAGTTTCTCCCCAGATTTTAACTAAAAAAAGTACAACTGGCAATGCCTTGTTCTTTAATTTTTTTAATCTTTTACCAGAGTGCACAGAGAAAACTAAACATCAGAATTAGCTGAAATTTTGCAAAGGTGATCATTTTTAAATGCTTAACAAAAATATCTGAAGGATTTTTAAAAATTCTCAATTATTTTTTCTTCAAAATAAAAGCCTCAAAATAATTGCGGTTTCGAACAAACCCGATTTACTAAAAAAAATAGAGAAATACTCACAATTTCCTCTGGATTACATTTTTTCTTTTTATATTTCCTTGCTTTAGCGAAAATAAAAACTAAGTTTCCTTTTTTCTAAAAGTCTGTGCATTCCGGAAAAGAAAATCGATCAATGAATCAAACTTCATTGAATTTGGGAGACACACGCATTTCAAGTGTTGGTCGCCGGATCGCAGAGTTTATACGATTCCATGGTAACTGCAGGTGTTTTTCTTTTCAACAAACTTTAAATCGGGCCACAGTGGGACAGAAGAGTATTTTTACGTTTTCTGACAGAAAACCATTCGAGGTTATGTTTATCTTTCAAAAATGTGTTTTCAAAAACATTGTTCTAAAACAAATATAAAACCACTCCGCATGTGCGGTCGCTCTCCGAAAAAGACCTAGCGCTGCGCGGGCATTACCCCGAGTCTATCAAAGAACCAAGAGAACTTTACTGGTTCACTGGGATTACTAGGAATTTGCATAGAAACATTCGGCGCCCATAACCCCACATAATTTTGTTTTTATTTTGATTCAACCATTTTTTTTTTATTTTAAAATATTGCGGCATAGTTATGTGCAAATGTACTAGTGAAATCTTGGAGTGTAAAGTATCGATTTTAGAAGCTCAGTTTCAAAAACACACGGATACTTGATTACTAACAAAACAGGTCAGTAAAGCTCCATTTAGAGGTTGGAAAGACTCTTGCTAGTCGTTGACGCTCCTGTTTAAAATAGAATACGATTATTTCGTCTAGCGCCAGTAGCCGATTTTTAAAACTGCATGCTTTTAAGTTAACCAGTTGTCGGTATCAGCTAGCGTGAGTGTTTCCAATTCAATGATAAATGCACCTGTAAATGCAACCTTAAACATTACATCCAGTTACTTTAATACGTAGTTGGGTAGCGTTTTTTTTGGCAGGTAATTCTGCAATAAATGTTTTTCTTTTATTTTACTATTTTACTTGGTGTTTTAGCGGCTCAGAAGGCGAAAAGTCAAAATAAGTAACCTAACCCCAAATTTTTGACCCGATGCTAAAAAATCTCTGCTGTCTCACTGTGGATAAACATAAATAAAGACTCCGCGATGCTAGGGAAAACAAATTCAATGACGTAAAATTTTGCAGAAAAATCAGGTCGACATAGTTAAATTGATTTCCCGTACAGTGTTGCTAAAAACAATTCCCCAGATTGTAACTACAACCTTAAGAAGTTATTTTTGAACTGAACACAATAAGCCCCGCTCTGTAATGTTTGTCACCTCTGTAGCAAATCAATGGAACAGACTGGCCATTGCTGGGAAATTAAAAACTTTGTAATTGACATTAAATAATTGTGGAAAAATTATTACCACAAAACTCACTCAGTTTAATGTCCCTTGTTCTTAAACATTTCGACTGAAAATAGTAATTTAAATAAATGTTGTAATTTTTAAGACTGCTCACCATGGGGATCTCCTAAACGGTATTAAATACAAATAGCTAGGTTTACATTAAGGCAAAGTTGCGCAATTTGATGCCTCGCTCAAAACTGAAAAAAATTACAAAATCCAAATAGTTTCGGAGAAAAAAAACGAAATTTTCATTTTTATTTTTTGTTCCTCTATTCTTAACGCTATTAAAAAATGCTTTATGTGAACGCCTATGCTTTATCAAAGCAGGAATTTGTCAGACCGTATTTAATAAAAATTTGCAGCGTAAGAACGATTCACCATAAAAACTGCAGTTCCTTAAACCAATTTTTTATCCGAATCTTAGATTAAAAAGAGACAAGATACTTGACACTTACAGAGACTTTGGTTATATTATTATATGGAACAATGTTTACCTTTCTGTTGTTTACAGTAAACACACCAGTGGCGTACCTACTTAAATATAAATTGGATTATATTATTAAAATTTTACTATAATATGAAATCTGCAACATGATTTAAAAAACATGCAAAAAATAATTCTGCCAATTTGAGCTTTGGAAGCTTCCTAACAATAAATGTTTGTAGTATAATTTTATACAAACGAAATTTATTACAAAGTTTGTATATGATTTATAGCAATTTCAATTTTCAACACAATAAAATTATGCCAAACATAAAAACAAAGAAACACAGTTCATAGCACCTAGAATATCAAGAAAAAAAATATTACCCACCAGAAAAAAATTATGTTATTGTGTTTGTTAATTTTGTTATGTTTTCTGGTCATTAGCAGAAACTTACTTATACTGACTTCTTCAGTATACAATAAAGTCAATAATGCGGGTATATAGAGACATCTAGGACAGACAAAAAGATTTAAATATCAATTGGAAGGGCGCGCGCAGATGGCAACGGCGGCAGTATAAATCAACCTTAATATTCTGATAAGTGGTAGGAATTCAATATTCTTACAAACCTGAACACATGTGAATTAACTTATTGTTGTTTGCAAGTTGGTTTAAGAACTTTACCTACCTTTATTTTATAGTCTTTATAAAACTTTATTTTATAGTCTTTATAAAAAAAACCTTCGAAAATATCTTATTTGCGCATTAACTACTTGATCAAAAGTATGCTTTATTTTGTCGTCTTTATAAAAAAAAACCTCTAAAAAAACCTTATAAAAACGTTCCAAAGATTTCATTTGACGCATTGAGAATTAACTACTTCATCAAAAAAAAAAACGTGTTTGTTGATATTTTAGTCTAAGGATCTACTTATTTAAGTATATTTTATAAACTTTTTTTTATTTTCTGTGTACCTACAGACATGTACCGCCACTGACTGATTTCACTTGCTCTCCCTTTGTTTTCAAAACATTGGACGATTTGTTCCAAAATATCACTTTAAATGCACTGAAATATTCTCCTACTGGTAAAAAAACACACTATAAACGTTTTTTGACAAAATGTCGTTTTAAAACGACTTATAAACTGTTTAAAACATAGGGAAATTTTAAAATAAATAACACGATAAAACTTATGTCAATAATTTCCCCACCCACAAGCCAATCACGAGGCGTATACGCAGGTGACGCGGCGTTTCGATGCATTTGTCGTTTTATGTGCGCACACTTGGCTAAAAGTATTCACAGGTAGTGTTCAATACTTTGTGTATAGATGTCACTCTATTGTTCTTAATTGGAATGCAAGTGACATCTATACACAAACTATTGAACGCTACCTACACAAGTATTTGCGCGTAGCGGTTCATGTATTATTGGCGAATGCGCAATCAATTTAGCAAAAATTTTCTGATAAACAATGGGTTTTACGAATTCCGGTTTTGAAAAATAATGGTGTAACAAGTTCCGGGTTTTATTAAAAATGGGTTTTTCAAATTACGAGTTTGATATTGAATGAGTTTTTTTGACAACGGATCTATAAATTTTGATTCGTTGAATGTTATTCAAATCTGACAATTTCTGGCTTAGTTATAATCCTTTTTTTGGAACACCCTATATATGTTTAAAAAAGCTAGTATTTTTTATAACCTAATGACCATCACTATAATATTAAATTCACCTATTTACAGAAAATATAAATTTACACCCATTTACAGAAAAATAATAACTGATTATTAATTATTGCCCTTTTTTTAAGTGACACCTCACAGACCTGCCTGCTTGGTGTCGGGGTTAACGCCGCGACTTTCAAGCAGGAGATGCCGGGTTCAAGTCCCCGGTCTTGCAGGTAGTCTACTTGGACTTTTTCTTATAAAATTACAGAATTTTGTAAGATTAAGGTAAAACGCAGTATGAAGCGGAGTAGACCGTGTTAGCTAGAAGGCAGGCTAATTCGATTCCATACCGTCCCTCGGAGAGGACGTTAAGAGGACGGTCCCGTGTGTTCCATATATTGATAGTGGAGCACGTTAAAGATCCCTACCCCCGACAAAAGGAAAATTTTTCATGACCCTAACCATTCTGTGGTTTGTTAGGATAATGGCGTCAGGAATGACGTCACGGTTAACTCACTGGTTAACAGCTGATTTGGTTGACAAATACAGTATACCAATTTACGTCCTGTGATTTTGTCTTCTTCTAAACTAGCTCATTTTTATGTAAATAAAAGATTGGACATACCAGAACTACTACTAGGTACTACTATATAACCTACTATATAACCTAGAGAAAGTTATGCAAATATGTTAAAAATGCATAACCACATGGACTCTAGACCTACCTAGGCTCCTCTATTAGAAGTACAATTTCAACAGCATTTAGAGGCGCGTGGGCCAGAAAAAAAAAACAAAGAGACCTAAAACGAGTAAAAAAATTAGGTAATTATGCAGTATACGGTTTTCTGCCATTTTTGATTTTTTTATGAAAAATTCTTTATAGAGGCACCTACTAGGGTCCCTAGGACCCCAAATCCGCCAGCGCCGTTTTTTTTTAAAGAGAAAAAAGGGTGCCGTGTGGGGGGGAGGGTTGTAATGTGTTTTTTTTTTGGGTTGGGCTGTGTTGGATTGGGTTGTTTTAGTGAAAAAAATTTAAAAAAAAATAGAAAAAAAAAATAAAATAAAACCGGCGCCGGCGGATTTGGAGTCCTATGGACCCTAGTAGGTGCCTCCACAAAGAATTTTTCATAAAAAATCAAAAATGGCAGAAAACCGTATACTGCATGATTACCAAAAGTCCCTCCAAAAAAACTCGATATGCTTTACAGATTTTTATTCAGAGATATGGAGAAGGGCAAACCCCCACTTATAAACTCGACGTTGGAATCCCAGATAAGGGTCAACGTTGAACGGTAACGTCGGGTTTATAAATGGTGGGTAAAATGCGAAAAAAATAAACCTGGGAGGACTCTTAGATATATATAACTTTTTTGTCGGATTTTTAAAATTTTCGATGGCCCGTGGCTCACTTTAAAGAATAATTTATAAATAGAGTGAAAATGCACAAAAAATGTATTTTCAAACTGCAAAAATTTATCAGCCAACACAGACCTCACCAAGCGAAGACCCCCCCTAACCTCATTTTCAAACTACAATCACAAACCAACTGCAAGAGGTAGTTTGCCAGGTTAGTTTGGTCTGATGTCATGGTAAGAAAACCCACTCGCAAAAATGACATGGTTTATGGTTTAGTTAAGTATGACGTCACACATATGATGCGCCATTTCAAATACAATTGATTGTTTTGCAAACTACACACGCGAAAATACGAGTGGTTTGGATAACCATAACCATGGTATAAGTAGTTTACTATGAAAAATTCGCATAAAGGGGTTTAGGTCTAAATTAAATGCTTCTAGAGAAAGAAAACTGCTTTCCTAGGGGGTGCTCATCAGACCGGTCTGGTGAGCGGGGTAGGGGGGATACAAAAAGTCTCTTTTAGGGTATGGATACAGTCCAGACGTGATTCAGTCACGCCCTACATTGAATATATAACTGGTCGGACGTCAAGTTACGCAAGACCATAGCAAATCGCAGAGAGAGAGAGACACCTCAGAGATAATAATAGGACCTATCTAAATTTTTTGATGTTGTAAATAAAAATATGTTTTACTACTAACTTTCTAACAAGCCTATTTTCACATGACTGCGACATAAATTAAAAAAATATTTGATTTTTAAGTGATCACTCTCATTTGCATTACATTTTAGAATCTGGGCGCAAGTTTGATGGGACACTTGCGAGTAATGACAACGAAATCCGTGAGTTCTATTTCGGTGAAATATCAAACAGAGAAGATTCAAAAGAAGATACGCCATTCATTTGCAAATGGTAAGACTGATTTGTAAGATTTACTTACTTTAATTATTTAAATGTAACCTATAGATAGACAAATTTTAAATAATACGAACATAATGTACACAAGAGTTCTTAAAATCAGTTTCACCTTTATGGTTTTTACCTGCTTTAACCGTAGGCAAGATTGTCAATCAGTGACTGGAAGGGAGAATAGTCGGTTGCACTTCCACTCGTTATAAAACCCCATCACGAGGGGTCAACAGCTGACAAAAAATTTGTACACCTACTGTCAAGAACTAAAATATTGTAAAGTATTGTCCGGGATTGTTAAGTATTGTCCAGTATTGTTAAGTATTGTCCAGTATTGTTAAGTATTGTCCAGTATTGTTAAGTATTGTCCAGTATTGTTAAGTATTGTCTAGTATTGTCAAGTATTGTCTAGTATTGTCTTTAGTATTGCCCTGTATTGTTCAGTATTGTTAAGTATTGTCTAGTATTGTCAATTATTATTATTATTATTATTATTATTATTATTATTATTATTATTATTATTATTATTATTATTATTATTATTATTATTATTATTATTATTATTATTATTATTATTATTATTATTATTATTATTATTATTATTATTATTATTATAATTCTTGAAAACTTGCCTATGATCATAACATCGCTAAAGATAAAAATGGTAGGATCTAACAAATCATAATTCGCCCATTTCTCTCTAGTAAATACATACGACTTTTAAACAACTACTCCTCTGGCTAATGCCTTGACATTTTTGAATTGTGTTTGTATTTAAATATCTACCTGTTGAGGCAAATGAGTCTTAACAGTCTATGTATCTACTAGAGAGAAATGGGCTAATTGTGTTTGTTTAAACTCATCCTCTATTATTCAAAAAAATAATCCAAAAATATCCTACATCACATATAAGTCAGATTAGCTGCGCGGTCAATTCAGTAAATAAAATTCGACCATAATAACAAAATATTGGCGGAAAACTTGACTATATTCGGCGGCGATTCGGTTGCGCGCGCTATGTATGGTAAATAAAGAGTGCGTTTGAATTGACATCCCAAGCGCGCTCTCTCTCTCCCTCGGTTTACAACGCAAGGCCATTGTAAACAAAGATAAAGAGTACCTCTGGGCTTGAGGTGTCAACTCAAACTAACCAAACAATATTGGCGGGAACCTAGATCGGTCCGGATTGGTGATATTCGGCTCTATAGCGTCAGTCAGGGCAGCACTCGAATATTTCGATTTTTGATAAATACCATACGCTATTAATTTCGTTGGTTTTGTTAAGTATTGTCCAGTATTGTCCAGTATTGTCCGGTACTGTCCAGTATTGTCCGGTACTGTCCAGTATTGTCCAGTATTGTCTCCAGTACTGTACGGTATTGTCAAGTATTGTCCAGTATTGTTAAAGTATTGTTAACGATTTTTACACCTACTGTCTGCAGCTGATGACCCCTCGCCCCATCACTAAAGTGGTACTCCCTAATTAGCTTGCGGAAATGATGGCAACCAAAAATTTAGTTTCGACGATAGAGGCGCCCAACGTAGAGCACAAAAATTAAGTAGAACTTGACCAATTTAAAAGCACAGAAATAAATCGTTTTTGCGAGATGTCTGATTAGCAATTATTTATGTTCAATAACATATATCTGTAAAATCAAAAGATCAAAAGATCTTGGGTGGAAATAATGAAAATTCAAACCTGGATGAGCATCCCACAAAGAACACACAAAGAACCAAAACGAAAAGAGAAATGATTAAACGATGTTTCGCTCTGGGTAACCAGGGAGAGCTCGTCAGTGGTTCCACTGGTCACCCTCCCCATACATCATTAAACACCGTTATACATTTTGATTTCCAACTTTGAATCACTCGCAAATAGGCATCGTTACGCACTGGTACTTATCCAAGTTACCTGATACGGATTCGTCCTGGCGTGTTAATATTTCCAATAGGATTATGCTCCTAAAGCAATTAAAAATCGAAAAAGAAGTTAAAAAACCTCCAAATCAGTTACATCAACCGAAAAGAATCTAAAAACAAAAGATCAAAAGATCTTGGGTGGAAATAACGAAAATTCAAACTGGATGAGCATTCCACAAGGAACGCAAAAAGAACCAAAGCGAAAAGAGAAATAATTAAACGATGTTTCGCTCTGTGTAACCAGCGTGAGCTCGTCAGTGGTTCCACTGGTCACCCACCCCATACATCATTAAACACCATTATACACTTTGATTTCCAACTTTGAATCACTCACAAGTAGGCATCGTTCCGCACTGGTACTTATCCAAGTTACCTGATACGAATTCGTCCTGGCGTGTTAATATTTCCAACAGGATTATGCTCCTAAAGCAATTAAAAATCAAAAAAGAAGTTAAAAAAACCTCCAAATCAGTTACATCAACCGAAAAGAATCTAAAAACAAATGATCAAAAGATCTTGGGTGGAAATAACGAAAATTCAAACTGGATGAGCATCCCACAAGGAACACACAAAGAACCAAAGCGAAAAGAGAAATGATTAAACGATGTTTTGCTCTGGGTAACCAGCGTGAGCTCGTCAGTGGTTCCACTGGTCATCCTCCCCATACATCATTAAACACCATTATACACTTTGATTTCCAACTTTGAATCACTCACAAATAGGCATCGTTCTGCACTGGTACTTATCCAAGTTACCTGATACGGATTCGTCCTGGCGTGTTATATCTGTAAAATGATTGATATTTTGGGGTATAAACTTGCAAGTTTTTACTAATCGGGTAAAAACCGGTTGTTCTGACATATATGGAGGTTAAAATAATTGTTTACTATGAAGGTCTTGTGGTCTATATAGTGGTTGATTACAAGGCTAATAACCGAGAGGTTCCAGGTTCGGATCTCGGTTGCTCCCATCGCTTTTAAGAAAAATAAAAGTGGAAATATTACGCAAAAACTAAATGTTACCTATAACTTTATTTTTTTTTTAAATGGAAAGAAAATTAAAATGTTAATATATATCAAATAAGTTATACTTAATAAATGATTTAAACTTTGTCATTCGGTAAAGTAGAAAAGTACTACTTTCAGCACGCATACAAGTGACCGCAAATGTGCACAATTTTTTTCCCGCACACTTGTTTTAATAAAATATAAAAAAAGTACCTTCGAAAAAAAAGTATTGTTTCGCCGTTCCGGGCAAAAAGATAAAGTGCCGCCCCTTTGCAACCCTCTCCCCATGCTTCATAGTCAAATAAAACTTGAACAACAAAATTGACAAAATCAACGAATAGCGAGCTTTCCCTCAAAACAGGTAATGGTAACCGTAGATACGGATTTCGCACTTATGGTACGAATTGACATTGCATTTTTCTTATTTATGATTTTGGCGCAAAGTGATACTTTCCGCACAAAAAAAAACAATTAGAGGAACGACGCGGAGTGGAGTTCGGATAAGCTTTCAATGCGGGAAAGACACGTACTTTGCGCGCATGTTAGGAACATTATTTTTTCTATGAGGGTCAAAAAAATATTTGATTTGCACAAAAACAAAGCTAGGATTGTTTTCCACAAACCAAAACTACACTTTTTTGCACTCGACGCGCGTTTCGCTAACAACGTTAGCATCATCAGGAGACGATAAACAATAAACTAAATTAATCTACGCTATCTCTTATATACAATCTTTAAGTGGGCGGAGATAAGACTAATAATTTGTGATTGATCACAATTTATAATCCTATCTCCCCTCAACTAAAGAATAAAGTGTACTAAACGGGATGGGTCCTCTATCTTTATTTAAACTATTTCTGGATTTAATGATTTCGATACTTTCATATGCATTCAAAAGTCTTTTGTTTGGTACACTTTTTAGAAGTTTTAGGTTATCTAACAGAAGTAATCACTTCAAAATTGAAAATGTCTTAATTTGACATAAAAACGGCGTAACATGTAGGGTGACAAGCAGAATTTTATTGTTGCTTTATTTTACATATCACAAGCATCGTGGAAATAATTCTCAATAGGGACTTACCGGTACATAAAGTCCGTATAGCCTCTCTTTAATATAGACGGCACTATTTTTGACAATTCCGCACGAAGTTTAAAGGGATTCTGACATTGTTGTTTTCTAAATATGTCATCTTTGCTCTCAAAATAATGACCACTTTAATAAAGGATGGCATTAACTTTAATTTGTCAATGTTAAGAATGGCACAATATGAGCATGTTTAGATTACATGTTTACATGACAAAAATGTCAGAAATCTTTCAACCTTCGTGCGGAACTGTCAGAAATAGTGCTGAGTCAGGCTATGCCGACTTTATGTACCGATAAGTCCCTAATAATTCGATATTTTAATGTTCTAAATTTAGTTTTTTAAAACACAACAAAAGACATGTAAAACTTTTATTTTGGAATATTGCGTTTATCTAGAAAATATATACAAATACACAAAAAATAAAAGCGTGCCAAAGAGTTTTTAGCAACAAATCTTGGATTTGGAGACATTAGAGACATAAAGCTATTTGTAACTCATCGCGGTATACGTTTCCGCATCTAGCGAGAACCAAGCACATTAATTGGTCAGACACTTGTACCACGTTCGAAAAGAGCAGATATATGCTAATCTAAGGTGTTCTTGAACGCGATAGGTGTTGAGATGCGTTAGGTATCACGTATCGTTACGGCACACGTATCGTATCTCAGCACCTATTGCGTTCAGAAACACCTTAAATTAGCATATATCTGCTCTTTTCGAACGTGCTACAAGTTTCTGACCAATCAATGTGCTTGGTTCTCGCTAGATGCGGATACGTATATCGCGATGAGTTACAAATAGCTTTATGTCTCTAATATCTCACCCCAGTCTTTTTTTAATAAAGTCCAATATTTTTTGACGCGTCGCGGTGCTGTTACATTATTATTAATTATTATTAAGCAATTTTTTTCAACAGCATTCAAAAAATGGCATTAACAATAATTTTCACAAAATTTTCGCATGCGGCGCCTTTATGACCTGGTTTTAGTAACAAATCCAGAATTTACACAATATCTCACCCTAATCTTTGGCTGCTAACCAATCTAACTTTTTTTTGTAAATATTTTACAAAAACCGTGAGAGATCAAAATTTTTTAAGAATTTTCAATTTAAACTTAATTTTTTTGTCTGTTGTTTTAACGTTAATATCATTAATGTAATTTAAAGCAATTTATTTTAACGGCATTTTTTATAATAATACCTATTGCTATAAAAAATTTTCATTTAAATTTAAAAAATATCTAAACAAAGCAATAAACAAGGACAAACCTATACGTTTAGTTTACCCAAAATTTATTTAAAAGTACTGAATACCACGTTCAAGATATTTAGAAATAAGTATGAGGAAAGAGGATAATTTAATTTAAAGGTTTGCAGGATCAGATGACAAGGTCTGTGAAAAAAATATATTTTCTTTAATGGGGTTGGACTGCAAGGTTTGGATTTTGGAATATATCAGAGCTTTCTTTGCACCGTTTTCTCTTCGAACGTTGGCTATCATCAGCGCTATTTATGGTAAACAAAAACAAGATCCTTCTTGATATCAATTAATACACCCTATAAAAACAAACAAAAATCTTAGTACATATTTAGTACATAATTTTTACAATATCCAAATTGAGTTTCGTTGAGGGGGGTGTAACTTGACAGCTCTCTAATGTTTTGTTTAATTCTCTAAACAAATAAAAAATGTAAAAAAACCATTGACTTACTTTAAACACTAAACACTGAATGGGGTAACCTAGGTTGATCGGTACCTATTGATTTTTTTTGTTTTCATATCCTTTGTTATTTTTTAAAACCTGTACAACAACAGCTATTACATGCAAATAAATCCATATAATCACTCGTGCTATATTTAAAGTATTTTTCTTTTAATTTTAGGTCGCAGAACGCTTGGGGTCATATATTAAACGCCCCTGTTTATGGAGAGCTCGTGAGCTACTTGCCAGGTGGATTAATTTCAGACTATTATGGAGTAAGATGGGTCCTTTTCCTTACCACACTGATTTTTAGTGTTGCTAATTTTATGGCGGTATTAATGGCTCCACTGCATTGGTTTGTATAATATTAATTCTAAGTGGCCCAGCCCCTCGTACTTCTCTGCCGTTTTTAATGAAAGTGACCAACCATACGGGATTGGCCACTACAGTTCAGGATTTT
Organism: Oxystoma pomonae; assembly: GCA_963921995.1. Lineage (NCBI taxonomy): Eukaryota > Metazoa > Arthropoda > Insecta > Coleoptera > Brentidae > Oxystoma > Oxystoma pomonae. The sequence continues at coordinate 81,006,646 of OY998166.1, read as the reverse complement.
GGGCAACCTTACTGGAAAATCTACATGTGCTGGATTGTACTGGTTTTTTTATTTTAGTCATGTTTTATCTATTTCTACCTTTGATCAAGTCCTGAAAGATTAAGTTATATTTCTGATCTTTTTTTAATTCTGTGTCACCTTAACAAGTCCTAAAAAATTAAGTTACATTTCTGATGTTTTTTTTATTCTGTTTCACCTTAGATTAAAAAGAGACAAGATATCTGGTCCAACGAAAACTCCTTGGCAAATAATAACCACTGTTTATTTACAAATAAAATCACAACAAAACAAAGGTGAGAAATATCGAGTCAAATGAGATATTTTCAAACGTTTTTATAAGGTTTTTTTCGAGGTTTTTTTTTATAAATACGATAAAATAAAGCATACTTTTGATGAAGTAGTTAATGCGCAAATAAGATATTTTCGAACGTTTTATTTTTTTAATAAAGTCTATAAAATAAAGGTAGGTAAAGTCCTTAAACCAATTTGCAAATAACAATAAAAGTTAATTCACATGTGTTCAGGTTTGTAAGAATATTGAATTCCTACCTCTTATCAGAATATTACGGTTGATTTTTTTTTGTCTGTCCTATTATTATTGTGTTCTGAAGAAGTCAGTATAAGTAACTATGACAAATTTTTAAAAATTGGGTAGGTGCATATTGCTTGAGCTCTTGAACTGGAGGGAGGGTAGAGGGGCGGTTTAATAGGTGTTGAGTTAGTGTATACAAAACAAAAATACTTATTTTTAAAAGCAAGTCTCATCTAGTCTCATTTGAGATTTTTTAAAGAATAAACCCTTAAATGCTCCGCAGGCAAAAATTTTGAAAAAATTACACTAAAATGCTATTTTTTACGCATCTCAAATGGTGTTGAGAAAAAAATTGCTTAAAATTAAACAAAATTGTAACAATATTTAATATTGGTGTAGAGCCGCAGGCGAAAATTGACAAAAAAAGAAACAAAATATTCTTTAACAATTTTGATCTCTTAGGTTTTTCGTAAAATATTGTTGAAAAATTAGATTGGGTTGGATGAGAAGAAGGGGTGGGTTGCGATTTGTTGCTAAATCATAAATGCGCCGGAGATGAAAATGTTACTATTTATACACGTTTTGAATGCTGATAAAATTTTTTAGAAATAAACTATAATTATAACAATTAATAACGGTTACAAACTGGAGTAAAGGGTCAAAAAAGTGGGGGAGCTATGGAGCCCTTGATCATGATTAATTTATTGTAGATTGGGTTGGAACTTCTGGGGGGGGGGGTTAACCTCCCCCTGACTACGCCACTGGCTAATGACCAGAAAAAATAACAAAACACAATAACATAATTTTTAGCTAGTGGGTAATATTATTTTTTTTCTTGATGTTCCAGGTGCTATGAACTGTGTTTCTTTGTTTTAATGTTTGCATAATTTTATTGTGTTGAAAATTGAAAATGCTATAAATCATTGTATAAAATTATACTACAAACATTTATTGTCAGGAAGCTTCCAAAGCTCAAATTGTCAAAATGATTTTTGGCATATTTTTTAAATTATTTTGCAGATTTCATATTATAGTAAAATTTTAATAATATAATTCATGTGTAAATTTCTATTTAATTAGGTACGCCACTGGTGTGTTTACTGTAAACAACAGAAAGGTAAACATTGTTCCATATAATAATATAACCAAAGTCTCCGTTAGTTTCAGGTATATTGTCTCTTTTTAATCTAAGTGTGTCACCTTAACCACGCGCTCCGCTCTGGCTGGAAACTCTTGGTTGAGTTCTGGCAGCAGGTATTCTCGCAAGAGGAATATGACTGCACTCCGCTTTAAGTGGGAAGGAAAGCGCACGAACTCCTGAGTCCGAACAGGAAAACTCACGCGAGCTGAATATTCTCGGTAAGTTTCGTTCTATCACTGGTATATAAACGGAGAATAAAACGTAAAGAAGTCAGTCTATATTTAAATCAGTCGAGCTTATGCTAATAGAGAAATAGATAGAGCACGTATACTTCCGGCCACATAAAATGCGTTCAGCAGAAGTTAGCTGCAGGTCTGTTGAATTTAAGTTTTGGTAATTGCGTTGTTTATTGTAACTGCCTTTGACGTTTTCGAATTACAGGTTAGATCTTCTGACATTGTAAACACAAACATAAGGAGACTGGCCACACTTTACTAAAAGACTAATATACTAGGACATAAAATAATTTTTTTTAATTATTCAACATTTTATTATAAAAAAATATTCCTAAAAAAAAATTATCGAGAAGAAGGAACTGTTTGGCGAAAGGAAAGCAATAACTTAATCATAGTCAGCGCACTTTTGGGGGATCAGTAAATTTGAGTAATCTAAGTCTTTGGAGACAACCAAAAATGTTCAAAATCAAAAATAAATGATTAAAACACTACGTAAATTAAAAAAAAAACAATAAAACGTTTCTTCAGTAGCGTTTCATTACCCAGTCAGCCTCGATAATGTTTGCCAGTTTTCGTGGCATGGAATCTGCTAAATTTTGAAACAAATTTGGATTTGAAACAATGACTTTGTCGTACCCTCTGACTATGAGCTCCATTAAGTCGTTGGAATTTCTGGAAACAATATTCATTCGTGTTAACTTTTTTGCTATAAGGCCCCACACAGTTTCCATGAGATTGGTGTCAGGAGTTTTTGCCGGCCATGGCAAAACGTCGATGTTGTTTTGCTGGAATCACTGCTTAGAAATGCGTGCGGTGTGGATAGGACAGTTATCCTGTTGGTACACAAAACCTTCTGGATGAAGAATGGTTGCTTCCTGAAGCATAATATTTCTCATCATATCAACATAAACTTCAGCCGTAAATCTTCCATAAATTTTAAAAAGAGCCCCATGTCCTCTCGCCCATATCAAACTCCACACATTCACAGAAAATCTTCCAGCCCGGTCTTCGTTCCAAGAAATATTTTTCGAGATAGCGTTTTCATGGAGGGCGATATACTAAAATTTGTTTGCTGTCATTGTGGGAATGAAAGATTTTTTGATCCATGAAGACCACTTGTTGGCAAAATTCTTCTTTTTGTAGTGAATAGTTTAGTGCAAAAATTAACCTGATTTTCTTGACAGCAACACGTCTAAGTCTAGAACGGCTTATCCGTCTGCGCGTCGTTCTTATAGATCCAGGAAAATGTGCCACAATTTTCGCCTCTGGAGACATCGCGAATGGGTGGTCTTCAAGAAAGTTGATCAGTGGCTGATCCTGCTGAGGCGTACTGACTTGGGTCAAGACAGTACCTCGCCTTCGTCAAACAGTTCTTTCTTCTTGATATTTTTTTCTTATTCTTACAATTGTAGCCTTGTTTCGGCCATAATGGCCGCTACTCTTCGAACCGACCAACCACCGTCTAATTTTGCCAAAATCTGAGCTTTTTCGAATTCGCTTAGTTGGGTCATTTTTAAATATAAGCGTATGACAATAACAAAATCTGACAGTGATATTTTTTCAATTTGAAATACCTAAAAGGTTACTGAGTTGCGAGGTCCATAATACACTATATAAAATCGGCGTACGCATTTCATGTGGCCGGAAGTGTAAGTCTTCCATTAAAATTTGGTTTTTATTCCTCAAAACCAGTCCTAATAAGAAAATACTTTGTCATTCATGTTTGCAAAAAGGCGAAAGTGTGTGTTCAATGAAAATCTCCTAAAAACAGTTTTTGAAAAAAATTGGGCAAGATAATTCGAGGATTGTCTGCAGTTTATGCGGGTCTAATTTTCTAATCGAATATGGAGGTATTAGTGAAATTCAAGCGCATACTGGTGCTGTTGCTAGTACGAGTAGTATGGTAAACTACTTTAAATCTAGTACGGAAGCGGTAATTAAAGGCGTTTTTGAACCTATGTTTATGAAGCAACTCGAGGATTTAGAAAAAGTATATTTTGCTGCGTCAAACCATAAAAATAAAAAACTTGTAACAATTCTAATTAGATATTTTCTATCTATTAATGGCATCCAACTAAAAGTTTTAGAGCTGAAAGATTTACCTGCCGAAACCTCAGACCAAGTCTGAATGAATGTAATGAACTACTTAAGTTGGTTGGGAATAAATACTTTTTTATTAAAGGTCTTTTATTGTTTTAATACCTACACTGTTAGAATTTAAAAATTTAAAGAATTCTATACATTTGTAGAAATTGAATTTAAATATCTTTAAGGCTACAGTAATACATGTTGGCTCGCCCTTCTTCCAGCTTTGGAACGCGTCCTTTAACTGTTTCCCGCTCTTAAGTCGTACTTTTTGTCATTACCATAATTAAAAATTATTTTAACAATCCGGAAACATAATTTTGACTTCAAATCATAAAACAAGTCTACTTATACAAGGTAGGGAAATATCAGCAGTAGAGTGCCTAAAAATTTATACCGAACTCAAAAGTAAAATTAAAGCTTTAAAGGCTACGAGCCAAAGAGGAGAACTTTATTCCTCTCATTTTAAGAAATATGCTTCAGACAAATGACTTAATTACAAAAAAAATTGTATTGAAAGAACGATAACTGAATTTTATCAAACAGCCGAGGAATACCTTGTACAATGGGACGCACCATCTTCTCAAATATTGAATAGATTTAAATGGGTATTACTTCAAGGCATACCACAATTCTCAGAAATTCAACTCTCGATAGAAACTCTATTATTATTTGGAATAGAAATAGCTGAAGATGAATTCTTCGACGAAATAACTTTAATAAAGGGATACGTAACTAACGAAAAGCTGGAAGATTGGCAAGCTATTAGTACTAATGTTGGTACTCGATGGCTTGAAGTTTTTAATAATTTAACAAAAAACCAACTGCCCCTTAAAACATATCTTTGCTAGTTGAATTTGCGCTTTGCCTTCTGGGTACCAATGCAGAGCAAGAAAGAGTGTTTTTAATTATAAACAACTTTTGGAGTAGTGAAAAAACTCAGCTTTATGTTAGTACCTTGAAATCAGCAATGATTACAAGGTTCAATGCGGATTTGACTTGTTTAGAGTTTTATAAAGTTTTATTAAAAACTGATGTTGCTTTAAAAGCAATAAGTAGGTAGTAAAAATAAATATTCTTTTAAACAATAGAGTGTAGAGAAATAGTAGTTTTAACAACTAGTGGCTAAAATAGTGCTTTTTTTACAAGCGTTAACACTATTTTTTTTTAATACCTTTGTGAAAAAATACAAGAAAAACAGGAAAATACTTTTAAAAATCTCAAACGAAGAGAACTTCTCGCAACACACAATCTTTACACTATAAATTAAGGCGGCTGGTAAATGAAATAACAATCGTTTCCATCGTTCTTTTTACTCGGTGACGTTTATTGTTGTGACATTTTAATCTTTGACAATTTGATATTTTGATGATGTTTTTAAATGGTTTTTTCATAAATACTAGGCAAGAATAATTAGATTTTTCAATATTACTATTTTCCGCTATATCTGTTTAAATTTGGGTAAAAAACGGATAGAAATCTTTTTTTGCACCCGTGATCAAAAATGCTTTAGTTATCTGCAGACAGTTACTAAAATCATGTTTTTGATGAAGGTATAAAAAAAAATATTTATTTAGTTTATTAGTAGTTACATGATTTTTAATAAATGAAAATATGAAAAGGTTTTTTTATTTAGGTCAACCAGGGGGGGGGGGGAAGTGTACTGGATTTATCTCTCTTGAAGTTGGTCACCGTGTTTTAACCGACTTCCAAGTCGCGTCGTTCCAAAATTTTAGGCAAAGCTTGATTTTTGAAGGTTACCGTTTCGGGTAAAGACGAGGACTGCCTGCTTGGTGTCGGGGTTAACGCCGCGACTTTCAAGCAGGAGATGCCGGGTTCAAGTCCCGGATCTTGCAGTTAGTCTACTTGGTCTTTTTCTTATAAAATTACAGAATTTTGTAAGATTAAGGAAAAACGCAGTATGAAGCGGAGTAGGCCGAGTTAGCTAGAAGGCAGGCTAATTCGTTTCCATACCGTCCCTCGGAGAGGACGTTAAGAGGACGGTCCCGTGTGATCCATATATTGATAGTGGAGCACGTTAAAGATCCCTAGCCTCGACAAAGGGGTTTAGGTTAATTAAATCCTTCTAGGAAAAGAAAACTGCCATCCTAGGGGTCTGGTGAGCGGGGGGTTTATATATATATATATATATATATATATTTCAGGACACAGGTAGAGCCAGACAATCCTGGGTTCTACCACTTGAGCTGGCAAATTATCTCACTAAGAGATAGAGCCAATAAAAAGAGAGAGGGAGAGGGTAAAGACGAGGTGTACAGTTTAACCGAACGGGAATTTTGGCAGTGACGTTAAGTTAGTCATGACACGTACGAGCGGTAGACGTGAAATTGTTTATTGTGATAAACTGGCATGAAGAAAAACTGATGTGTGTGGACTCAATTGACTACGTTCTTTCTTTCAACGTTTTTACCCGTCGCATCGGTTAGAAACGGCAGAGAAGAACGAGGTGTGTCCCTTTTCGAACTTACGAAGGCGTTCCCTTTTACCTATATCTTTATCACAATGTGTATACCGTTGTTTGAAATATTTTCTTAAACCACGATAATGGCGTTCTTACATATTTTTCAGTTACCGCATAATTGAAAACTATGTAAAAAAATATTCGACCCCTGTCTTTTTTTTTAAATTAAATATAAGCGGATGAATTAATATAGAAATGCGAATTGCTGGCCACGCCCACTATCCATGGTTTAGTCCTGGGCCTGCCTCTTTCGCAAAAGAACAGATTTTTCTGGGCTGCAATCTTCTTACATCGCTTGGGGCCAGCAGATAGTTCTCAAGGTGCGACTCTCTTGACCTGGCCAGAGCCGGACACTCCATCGACACTCTGAGTCTTCGGCGATTCTCAGCGTCTCTAGGTACTCTAGGTTAAGGCGACAGTGTCCTGTTAGGAGCTCTTTTGCTAGTCTTACATCCTTCCTACCTAGGTGGAGCAAGGACTTTGTTTTTTTGAACGCTCACCTCACCAATCAGGAGTTTGGCTTGTTTCATGCCCTGTGTGCTATTCCAGAGCTCCTCAGAGCGCCTGTCTGACTTGGCATGCCGGAATACCTAGTTTGGGTTCCGGACCTAGAGGATCGGTTGATGATCTTTGTCTAGCCTATCTATCGGCCTCTTCATTTCTCATTTCTCATTACACCTTCATGTCCCGGGACCCAGAGGAGATTGACCTTGTTGTGCCTTGCCATAGTTCTCAAGACACGTTTGTACTCTAATACAAGGGCAGAGTTAACCCTGTCTGACCTGATAGCAGCCCTACTATCTGAGCAAATGGTAATATCCTTGCTGAAGCAGACTTTTCCAGAATTTTATATCCACACATCAGAATGGCATATACTTCAGCCTGAAAAACAGTCGCGTACCTTCTAGGGAGAAGTGTAACTTCGACCCTGTGGTTAGTACACTCGTACTCCCGACTTGTCCCCCATTTTTGAACCGTTTGTGTACCAGACTGTCCCATTCGGGGGGCAAAGGACACACATCCTTTCCTTCCAGACTTCTCTATCAGGCGTCTAAAACCTTGAAAGCTTCGAACTGGTTTGCATCGGTATTATGTCCTTGTTCATGCATAGCACTGCCCTGTTGAAATTATGCCATCGAATCTCATTAAAAAAATGATAGAATTCTTGTAGGATTTTTTATCAGGATTTGAGTCGGTTCTGGAACAGATTTTATCAGGTCTATGAGTCTATAATTTTGGAGAAGTTTATATGGGTGTCCTTAAGGGATTGGTTTCTAGAAGATTTGAGGAGCTTTTATCATTATAGTTATTTTAGAAGATCCTATGGGGGAGGAGATTTTATCGGGTTTTGGGTCAGTTTTGGAACAGATTTCGAGGAGATCGTAGGATATTTTATTAGGTCTACGGGTCTATGATTTTGGAGAAGATTATATGAGTTGTTATGGGATTGGTTTCTAGATTTCAGGAGGTTTTATTGTTATGTTGATTTTGGAAGCTCCTATGGGAGAGGAGATTTTATCGGGTTTTGGGTCGGTTTTAGAACAGATTTCGAGGAGATCCTAGGATATTTTATTAGGTCCATGGGTTGGAGGAGATTATATGAGTTCTTATAGGATTGGTTTCTAGTAGATTTGAGGAGGTTTTATCGTTATGATAATTTTAGAAGATCCTATGAGCCAGAAGATTTTATCGGGTTTTGCCTTGGTTTTGGAACAGATTTGAATGAGATCCTAGAAGATTTTATTAAGTCTATGGGTCTATGATTTTGGAGAAGTTTATATGAGTTCTTATGGGATTGGTTTCTAAAAAATTTAAAGAAAATCCTACTTCTACCCAAAACCTGATACAATCTCTTCCCCCATAGGATCTTAGTTTTACAGTATCTAATATATTTTATTAATTTAACAATAACTAAAAAGAAGGTAAACGGTTAAAATAAAATAAATAAATAAATAATAATGAAATAAAAGAATTACAATGCATAAAACAATTCTTTCATACCTGATCCATAAGGGACGGTCTCTATCATTGACGCCGCATTGCCTCGGTGAATAGCAAGGCTAATTTTTTGTTTTATAAAACTTTTGCTCCTTTTTGAGGGATTCAAGCCACTCAAATCAGAAATAAATTTAAGTGCTTCATCCCCCCAAGGACCAAAAGTCTCTACAGCGAAGGGGATAAAAACAAAGCGATCTTCCAACTCTTTATATTTTCTATGTTTTTTATTTTCTGCTAAACGTGCAGCCATACCTTTTAGATGTTAATTTGACATATGAATCCGCTACGGTATGCCTGCACGTGGCATTCCAAATCAATTGCGTTCCGCCTCTCCAGGGAAACCATGTTACAACCAAAAGTTATGATCTTTTTTTTTTGGTTGTAGTTGGAAAGGTGGGTTTATTAATGCACACCTAATTAATATAATCCCCAAAGTTAAAATCAACTGTTCCCAATACAATATAAGTGTTTATACAAGTGCTACGGAATGTTGAAAATAATTTTTTCCGGACACGTCTCCGACTTATTGGAACAGGAGCACAACACTGCATTTTAAAGCCACAGACTTAGATTAAAAATAGACAAGATATCTGGTCCAACGAAAACTCCTTGGCAAATAATAAGCATTGTTTATTTACAAATAAAATAACAACGAAACAAAGGTGAGAAATATCAATTATTTTTCTATCCTTTTAAACGACGTTAGAACGATAGGGACAGACATTTATGTCTCAACCACTTTAGGTCGTGATTGGCTTGAGGGTGGGGAAAGTCGGCAGAGCGCAGACAGTCGGATGATATTGTTATTGACATCAGCTTTTTCGTGTTATTTATTTTAAAATTTCAGGATGTTTTAAGCAGTTTATAAGTCGTTTTAAAACCACATTTTGTCAAAAAACGTTTATACTGTGTTTTTTACCAGTAGGATAATATTTCAGTGCATTTAAAGTGATATTTTGCAACATATCGTCCAATGTTTTGAAATCAAAGGGAGAGCAAGTGAAATCAGTCAGTGGCGGTACATGCCGGTAGGTACACAGAAAAAAAGTTTATGAAATATACTTAAATTAGTAGATCCTTAAATTAAAATATCAACAAACACGTTTTTTTTGATGAATTAGCTCATTCCCAATGCGTCAAATGAGATATTTTCGAACGTTTTTAAAAGGTTTTTTTCAAGGTTTTTTTATAATATAATAAGATTATTCCAAGCTGAAATTTGGTCTGGCCGATTTTAACATTATTAATGCTGAGATATCCCGTATTCCCTGGCTAAATATTTTTGCAAGTCTGTCTATAGACGAGATGGTACTTTTTTTGAATACTAAACTCAAAAAAATTATACAAAATCATGTTCCAAGCAGAAATGTTAGACATAAATACCCATGTTGGTTTTCCCGCAATTCGATAACTTTATTAAAACAAAAAGAAAAGTTGCATAATAAATACAAGAAATATAGAAATCCGACGGACTATGCACAATTTTCAAACTTACGCAAACTAGTCAAGCAAGAGTTAAAAAAAGATTATCAAAACTGGATTTCCAGGGTCGAAGATAATATTTCTAGTAATCCACAATCATTATGGTCTTTCATTGCAAAAAAAAATAACCGGTCTAACCTTCCAACTTCCCTCAGCTTGGATAATCAAATCTTTGATAAGCCTAAAGACATTTGTAACTCATTTAATGAGTATTTCCGGTCGGTTTTCATCTCTGACAGCAGCCCTTGTCTGGTTCAACGACAAGTCACAAAAAACAAATTTACAATCAACAAATTAACATGTGAACAAGTTAGAGATGAGCTTAATAAAATTAACATTAGAAAAAGTTCCGGAATAGACGGTTTACCTGGTATCTTTATAAAAAATTGTTCACATTCTCTTGTCGATCCTCTTTGTTTTATTTTTAATTCCTCACTGAATCAAGGTTACTTTCCAAACTTATGGAAAAAAGGGTTGGTTACTCCGGTGTACAAAAATGGTGATAAGCACTGTATTGAAAACTACAGACCAATAACTCTGCTTTGTATATTTGGTAAAATTTTCGAGTCAATAATATCTAATGAATTATTTTTTCAAGTCAAACATCTTATAAGTGAACATCAACATGGATTCTTCAAATCTCGCTCTGTTGTAACTAATCTCGTACCATACATTCAGGATATTTATGAAAACATTCAATCTGGTAATCAGGTTGATGCCGTATACACGGATTTCTCCAAAGCATTTGACAAAGTGCATCATCCGACCTTATTTGTTAATTTGGAGAACTTCGGGGTGTGCGGCAAACTCCTCAGCCTGTCCAAAAGCTACATGTCAGAAAGGCAGCAGTGTGTAAGAATAGGAGATAGCATATCCAGTTTTGTAAATGTAACCTCAGGTGTCTCTCAAGGGTCACATCTAGGTCCCTTACTTTTTTCTATATTTATCAATAATATCTCGAAATGTTTTAAATCCTCTAAAACTGCAGCTTTTGCCGATGATTTAAAAGGATACAAGGTTATAAATAATTTAACTGACTCTCAGGACTTTCAGGAGGACCTCGATAGATTTTACCTATTTTGTGGAGAGAATCGATTAGAACTAAATCTAAGTAAATGTTGTAAAATAACATTTTCTCATAAAAGACTCAATATTACATTTCCTTACAAAATGGGTAAAAATGAATTAGAGAGTGTGGAAAGTGTAAAAGATCTCGGGGTCATTCTTGATAGGTCCCTACAATTTGAATTGCACATAGAGACTGTAGTAAAAAAAGCATATAAAAATCTAGGATTTATTGCTAGAGTGACAAAGGAATTTAAATCATCCAAAAGTGTTATTATGCTTTATAATTCGTACGTTAGAAGTCATCTTGAGTATGCAAATATAGTTTGGTGCCCTACTTATTTTAAATATATTGACCGTATAGAGAGAGTTCAATCAAAATTTATAAAAATCCTAAACTATAGATTTCATAGAGCAAATTCTCATGAAGATTATGAAACTAGCCTAAGAAGGCTTAGGATGTGCAAACTGAGCTCTCGAAGGTTGGTTCACTCTGTAATATTTTTATACAAAGTAATTAATAATCATGTTGATTCATCTGAGATTTTATCGAGAATGACCTTTAATATTGGATGGCACCACAACTTAAGACATTTTAATTTATTTTATCTGCCAAGATTTTCAACTAATTATGTAGGTAACTCACCTTTGATTTCCATGCAACGTAACTTTAATGTCTACTTTTTTCACATAGACTTGTTTAACATAAGTATTAATTCTTTAAAATTTGAATGTTATCGTACTATCCACTAATTAAGTTTTTGTTTGCTTAACTAAACTAAACTACCTTAGGACTATTTTTTAGCTTTAGGTTTACTTTTTGTAAATTTTGATCTGTGGTTCTCTATAAAAGGATTGACTATGTCAATCTGTTGAGAACCCTTATTGTAATAAATAAATAAATAAATAAATAAATAAAGACGATAAAATGAAGCATACTTTTGATTAAGTAGTTAATGTGCAAATAAGATATTTTCGAAGGTTTGTTTTATAAAGGCTATAAAATAAAGGTAGGTAAAATCCTTAAACCAACTTGAAAACAACAATAAAAGTTAATTCACATGATTCAGGTTTGTAAGAATATTGAATTCCTACCTTTTATCAGAATATTAAGGTTGATTTATACTGCCGCCGTTGCCCTCTGCGCTCGCCCTTCGAATTGATATTTAAATCTTTTTTTCTGTCCTAGATGTCTCCATATACCCTAAGCATTATTGACTTTATTGTGTACTGAAGAAGTCAGTATAAGTAAGTTTTTGTTAATGACCAGAAAAAATAACAAAATTAACAAACACAATAACATAATTTTTTCGTAGTGGGTAATATTTTTTTTCTTGATATTCCAGGTGTTTCTTTGTTTTAATATTTGGCATAATTTTATTGTGTTGAAAATTGAAATTGCTATAAATCATATACAAACTTTGTAATAAATTTATTTTGTATAAAATTATACTACAAACATTTATTGTTAGGAAGCTTCCAAAGCTCAAATTGGCAGAATTATTTTTTGCATGTTTTTTAAATTATTTTGCAGATTTCATATTATAATAAAATTTTAATAATATCATCCATGTGTAAATTTAGATTTAAGTAGTACGCCACTGGTGTGTTTACTGTAAACAACAGAAAGGTAAACATTGTCCATATAATAATATAACCAAAGTCTCCGTAAATGTCAGGTATCTTGTCTCTTTTTCATCTAAGGCCACAGATTAATTATTTATATATATATGAAATAAAATTTAAAGCACTTTTTCAAAAACAAAAAAAGTGGTAAACAAATATTATAGGTTATGAACCTGCGCTAGCCAGAAACTATCATTTGGTTGGTTGACCGTAATCTTGGGCGGCTAGCGAAAAATATCGGCCGTATTTACTCTGAAGTTTGCAACGTTAAGCACAAGTGACGTCACGGGGATTTACGGACGTTTTTTAAGAGTTCCAAGTTTGAAGCGAAATTACACGATGAAGAAGCAGAAAAAAAATTGTTGTGAGAAAATTGTTGGTAATTTAAAGGTCCCAATTTTCCAAAAGCTTTTATTTAACGCACGAACCCCATACGTATACTTATCTGAAAAAATTTTCTCAAAAAAGTAAATTCTTTTAGGGCAGCCTTTTTTGGATTCCGGGTTCTCTACGGCCTGGCGGCCGGTTTTATGAGACCTGCATTGTGGCGTTACGTAGTAAACTGGGCGACTCCCCTAGAAAGGTGTAAATTTTGTGCGGTAGTCATGGCGGGGCACAGTATGGCCTTCTGCATGAATTTCTTAATATGGAACTCTTTAGACATGGATTGGACGTGGAAAATTCATTTGGTTAGCATTCAGGTAAGTCACACTTAAAAAGCATGTATACTATCCTTGGGTTATTTAATCAAAATATTAACCTGGTAGGTACATAATATAATTTATTTAAAATGTTTTTAATCATTGCAGCGATTTTTTTATAGCCGTTTTAAAAAATACTGAATAGGACATTTTTGAATTTTTCCCCCACTCCTCCAAGTTTAAAAACAAAATATTACAGGAAAGGTTTTATTTTTTAATTTCCTAACACCCTTAAAATAGATGACACTATTTACATAACACCCTGTATAAGCACGCTTGTGCCTTCACTGATTGTCCAAGATGAAATGAAAGCTAACTAATTTTTTGGCGACTCATTTTATAATGTTAATTTTTAGGCTGGCATCGTAGCGATACCATTTTGGTTCTTCGGGTCGGAAAAACCGGAAAGCTGTAAACGCATCGGCGAAATTGAGCTAATAGAAATTCAGGATGCACAAGATGGTTCGATTTCCAGGACAAGAGTCATTCCTCCTTATAAGTACATATTGACTTCTAGGTAAGAATCACTCATTTCATCATAGTGCCAGTATAGCCCTTCCCAGAAAGGACCATAACAATTTATACCATGCATTAGAAAGTTTAAAGGTACAGTTAGATTCAGTTTTGAACGTGTTTACTTCACGTGTAACATTTAACTTAAAAATTTGACGTTTGCTTAAGCCAAAGCAAAATTGGAACTAGTCTAGCTGCTTCGCAAATTCAAGCAAAAACGAAATTTGGAAGTTACACCCGGTACCCACCTATGCATGCTTCAAAAATCGCGTGCACCCTGCTAAAACCCAATGAGCATCACGTTAATCTGAATTTAAAACAACTGAATGTATCTTCACGTGATGCGTGCATCCTGCTAAAACACAATTAATTACGATCGACCAGGAAATTTCAACAGATTTACAAAAAGACTAATTTTTTCTCCTTCCATATTCACTCTATGTAAGAATGGTATTACATCCACAAATGGGACAACTACCTTTAGAAAGATTGGAAAGCCCCCAAGGACCTTTTATTTACACGGGGATAGATTATTTTGGCCCATAGATGTCCAAATTGGAAGAAGAAATTAAAAACCATGTAAAGTACTTTTTATATGTTTTTCTATCAGAGCTTCTATTAGCTCCAAGTATAGGACAACCACAAGTAGTTTGGAGTGAGAATGGATCTAACCTACACTGAGAAATGTTCAACTTTGCTATTTAGGTCATACATCTTGCTTGAACAGCAACTTTCTTAGCTGGGACAGCAAAGTTTTTTTGCTAGAATGTTAGGTTACTAAATTTGTTTGCTGTCGTAACTATTTTTTTGGCTGCGGCTACTAAACATTATTTTCCTATTCGTGTTCTAGCAAGAAACTCTGCTGTTGTAGCAGAAACTTTGCTGTTCCAGCAAGGTTGTTTAGCAACATAGGCGCCAGCGAAAACCACTTTACTAAAAAAATTCTCAGTGTAACCTCTACCGATAAAGAATTAAAAAATGCATTAAAAACCATCGATGCAAAAAAAATAAGAAAATACTGTCTTGCTCAAAAGATAAATTGGAAGTTTATTCTAAAAAATCAGAAACCCAAATCATCACAAACTGTTTTTATAGAAGCTATACATGTTTCATCTGATCACCTAACGGCAGACCCCCTAACCACTTCGTCATTGGAAGCAGCGTTATCGTCAGACCACTCCAGTGCACACAGGTCTGGATTTCAAATCTGGAAGGACATAGGCCATTTTTTAAAAGAGTAAAATATTAAACTACACGTATTTCGAACCAACCTGCAAGAGCAAGTCAAATTTGAGTTTTTGACTATTTTACATAAATTTTTTCTTTTTGAAATATCGTTAATTTGTATTTTTTTTGTCATTACCCCGTAAAAGTAGAGATTCTTTTTTTCTGTCAGTGACCTTAGCTCAGAAAATTTCGAAGTGATGTTCAAAACAGGTACACTTCCGGCCATATAAAATGCGTACAGCAGAAGTTAGCTGCAGGTCTGTTGAATTTAAGTTTTGCTAATTGCGTTGCTTATTGTAACTGACTTTGACGTTTTCGAATTACTGGTTAGATCTTTTGACATTGTAAACACAAACATAACGAGACTGGCCACACTGTACTAAAAAACTAACATACCAATGAATAAAACAATTTTTTTAAATTATTCAACATTTTATTATAAAAAAATTATTCTTAAAGCTCATTGTGGACAAAACAAGACCACAATTATGCGAATAAGAAAAAAGTACCGAGAAGAAGGAACTGTTTGGCAAAAGGAAAGCAATAACTTAATCATAGTCAGCGCACCTCTGCAGGATCAGTAAATTTGAGTAATCTAAGTCTTTGCAGACAACCAAAAATGTTCAAAATCAAAAAGAAATTATTAAAACACAACGTAAATTAAAAAAAATAAGAAAACGTTTCTTCAATAGCGCGTCATTGCCCCGTCAGCCTCGATAATGTTTGCCAGTCTTCGTGGCATGTAATCTGCTAAATTTTGAAATAAATTTGGATTTGAAACAATGACTTCGTCGTAGTCTCTGACTATGAGCTCCATTAAGTAGTTGGAATTTCTGGGAACAATATTCATTTGTGTTTACTTTTTTGCTATAAGGCCCCACACATTTTCCATGGGATTGGCGTCAGGAGTTTTTGCCGGCCATGGCAAAATCTCGATGTTGTTTTGCTGGAACCACTGTTTAGAAATGCGTGCGGTGTGGATAGGACAGTTATCCTGTTGATACACAAGACCTTCTGGATGAAGAATGATTGCTTGTGGAAGTATAATATTTCTCATCATACCAACATAAAGCTCAGCTGTAAATCTTCCATGGATTCTAAAAAGAGCCCCATGTCCTCTCGGCGATATCCAACTCCACACATTCACGGAAAATCTTCCAACTCGCTCTTCGTTCCCAGCAATATATTTTTCGAGATAGCGTATTCGTGGCGGTCGATATACCAAAGTTTGAGTGCTGTCATTGTGGAACTGAAAGATTTTTTCATCCGTGAAGACCACTTGTTGCCAAAATTCTTCTTCTTGTAGTGAATAGTTTAGTGCAAAAATTAACCTGGCTTGCTTCTTTTCCTCACTAAGTCCGTCTGCGCGTCGTTCTTATGGATCCAGGAAAATGTGCCTCAATTTTCGCCTCTGGGGCCATCGCAAATGGGTGGTCTTCAAGAAAGTCGATCAGTTGTTGATCTTGCTGAGGCGTACTGACTTAGGTCAAGCCAGTGCCTCGCCTTCGTCGAACAGTTCCTTCTTCTTGATACTTTCTTCTTATTCTTACAATTGTAGCCTTGTTTCGTCCATAATGGGCCGCTACTCTTCGAACCGACCAAACACCGTCTAATTTTGGCAAAATTTGGGCTTTTCCGAATTCATTTAGTTGGGGCATTTTTAAATATAGGCGTATGACAACAACAAAATCTGACAGTTACATTTTTTGTCAATTTGAAATACCTAAAATGTTACTGAGTTGCGAGGACCATAATACACTATATAAAATCGGCGTACGCATTTTATGTGGCCGGAAGTGTACATAAACATCAGAATTTGCTGTACTTTGAATGGAAGGTACATTTTGTAAAAACTAAGATACGGCTCGGAGCACTTTTGTGATTTCCACATAAGCTAGAATTTCTGACTAAGACCACCGATCGGTGGACTTAAAAATAAATTTTATTCTTCTAATAAATTTGTTTTTTTTTGTGGGAGGGGAGGGGCGTGAAAAGTACACATCTTTCAAATAGTAAATATTTTAACGCATCGGTATCGGAATACGTAACACGTTCGAAACAAAGTCAAAATACACTACATTTTTGACTTGCTCATGCCATGTTTCGAACGATGCCTGCTTCTTTGACGGGTGTGGTGACAGAATCTCGTTGCGTACGGAAGGATGTACGTATCGTTACGGACCCACGAACATACGCAATGATTTCAATCAGCAGTTCTGTCATTGCAACCTTCAAAAAAGCGGGTATCGTTCGAAACATCGCATAAAAAATCAAAAATGTAGTGTATTTTGACTTTGTTTCGAACGCGTTACGTTACGTATTTACTTTAGGTGTGTTCATGCATATATGAATTTTCTTACGTTTTCCCAAATTTCCTTCTAAAACAAAGTTATTATTCGTGAAGATCACACAGCTCTTTCCCGGTAAACTGGAATGCACGCATCGATAAAGTATGGTCATGCGCCGTTCTACAGAAGAGACTCGAAACTTGAATGGCGGACAAAACCGTCGTATTTCTGACGGTGTTTTTCTTAATTTTATTCGCTGAAAACCCCTTTGTGTTGTTATTAATCGTGCAAGACTTTCTTTATGGTATAATGGACCTGATGGCTGCTTAAGGACCATATAGAAGAAATCAGCTGGTAAGTGTACTCTTAGCTAATGGTAGACAGTTGTGTGTACGGCAAATTAAATAAACTGAACCATTTTCCATTTCCTTTGTTTAAGTTAGTGTTGTCGCGAATTTCCCTTCATACAGTCCACTATTATATTTTTTTTTCTTCCATTTCCTAATTGTGTTTTCATATGCGGCAACATAAATTGGTCATTCGACCCGCGATTCCTTAAAAATCCTTGTCGTATCATTATTTTCATAAACGCTAGACAGCGTGGCGCCATAGTACCACATGTGGGTACCTACCAATTTCGGGGTTTAACGCATCGCGTCGGAGTTGTCCGAGCTGAGTTTTCAAATCCATTCAAATTTCGGCAATTTTGCAGTTTCAAAATTTGATCGACAAATTTTTCTTTTAAATATGGTCAAATTAAAGCGTCTCAGATCTAAGCGCAGTATATGTGCTAACCGTATTACAGAGGTTTTTAAAGCAGCGCTCGTTCTTACGTCAAAGCTCAGTGACGAAAATGTCGAACTTTTTAAAGCAAGGTATGTTGATTTGCAGGAAAGTTTTGATAACTTTAGGGAGTATCACAAGTAATAGGTCTTATAGAAAATGATGAGGATTTTACAAGCGAGGAGGAAATTCGTAAGGACACTGAATCCTACTTTTATCATTCCAAGATGTACTACAATAAAATCTGTAAACCCTTGGACGACGAGTATGCTTTAAAACAAGCTGCTGCATTAGCGGCTGCCTCCACTACTATCCCTACTATTCCTCAACGATCGGAGGCACTTCCCACGCTTAATAATACTCTCTTGCTTCTAAACTCAAATATCTTCTTTCTTACTTAGAAGGCGATGCTCAGAGATTGCTTAGCGGCTATAAGATTTCTGATGCTAATTATATCTTAGCTTACGATAAATTGGTAAACAATTACCAAAACAAACGGCTTTTGGCGACAAACGCCTTACATTCCATCATAGCAGTTACCTGCAAAAATGATAATCTAAGCGAACTAAGACATCTTCTTAATACCTTTTTCGAGGCTTTGGAAACTTTAAAATCATTAGGTTTTAATGTTGATAATTGGTGCTTTATTCTTTTCTATTTTCTTTCTGAGAAAACTCCACTTGAAATTCGAAAAAACTTTGAAATACTGTGTACTTCCGAGGAAATTCCTACCTACAAGCAGCTTTTCGAATTTCTTGAAAACAGATGCAAGGCGTTAGAGTATGTGCAAAATCTTACTGCGTCGAAGACGACAAAATCCAATTTTTCTGGTTCCAGTAATTTCAAAAAATCAGAGTTTCAATGAACTGGTGGAAAACCATCACATGCCTTTAATATGCAAACAGCAAAAATTTCCTGTTATTTGTGTACAGAAGCACATACCCTTTCAAAATGTTCAAAATTTCTTGAAAAGTCCCTTGTAGAGAGAAATAATTTTGTGAAACAAAACAAGCTCTGTCAAAATTGCCTTTACCATGATCACGTGATGCAGGCGTGCACTTCTCGATTTCGATGTAGGATAAGTGAATGTAATGGAAAACATGACAGTACCCTGCACATATTCAATTGTCAAACGGGGGTATCATCTATTTCTGCTGCTTCAGATAACACGGTTAGCCACCCTAACAGCAACAATCGCATTGTAATAATACCTGCTTAGTTATTCAAGAAAATGCATCTTCCCAACTTACGAGTCTTTTGTCAACGGCCGTAGTAGATATTTGTGACAATCGAGGGTCTTTTCAACCTGTTCGTATCATGATTGATTCCGGCAGCACTGATTGTTTCATAAGTGAGAAATGCGTACGTAAATTAGGCCTAGTGCGCCGTCCTTATTCGACTACTATCTATGGGTTAAACCAGATGTCCTCTATTTCTTCCAAGTGCATTACTAGTTGTAAAATAAAGCCAGAAAACCTTCCTAGTCCTACATTTTCGTTTGAGTCTATTGTGGTTCCTAAGTTGTCCTCAAACCTCCCCTATTTCGATTTTCTAAAGGGAAACTGGAGTCACATTAGAGGGCTACAGCTGGCTGACAAGAATTATTTCATTTCTAGGTCCATTGACTTACTTATAGGTGTGGAATTGTTTGGAAAAATAATAAAAGAAGGGCGAATTGTTGGTGAAAAAGGCACACCTACGACACTCGACACGGTCTTTGGTTGGGTTCTCTTGGGAAAAATATTAGTTTCAAATACCTATAAAGGTTCTACTTCCGCTGAATGCAATTTTCTTTCTTCTCTAGATATAATTCCGCTGGAGGTTATGGTTCCTAATTTCTGGGATATCGAACAAATTCCTCAAAAAACCTTTCTATTTCCAGAGGACCAAAAGGCCGAGGAAATATTTAAAAATACTGTGTCCAGAGATTCTACCGGAAGATTTACTGTTTCGTTGCCATTCAAAAATGGCGAACCTGATTTAGGTGATACTTATACTTTACTCTGTTAGAACGTAGGCTTACAAAAAACCCAGAGCTTTATACGGCCTACCGCAACTTCATGAAGGAATACCTAGATAGCGGTCATATGTCTTTGGTCCCTTCAAATGATCCGAAAGAACCCTTATCGTGCTATTTGCTACATCATTGTGTCATTAAGCCCGATAGCATAAGTACAAAACTTAGAGTGGTGTGGAACGATAGTTCAAAAGGGCACAAAGGCATAAGCTTAAATTCTACATTATTAGCAGGGCCAAAACTACAAAAGGATATCGCTTCGCTTTTACTAACTTTCCGTTTGTCTCCTGTTGTATTTTTTACAGATATTGTAGGTATGTTTTGACAAATCCTTATTATGGCTGCGCATAGAAAATTTAAAAAATTCTGTGGCGATTCGATTCTAATGAGCCTTTGTCCGAATGGATATAATACAGTGACTTTCGGACTTGGTTCCAGTCCCTTTCTGGCTATGAGGGTACTCAATGAATTGGCAGAACTTGAAAAGCATCGTTTTCACTTAGCTAGCAACACCATTAAACATCAAACATTCGTCGATGATATCTTAGGTACGTGTCCATCCTTAGATGAAGCCCTCTTGCCCTTCAAAGGGAACTTATTGAATTATTAAAACTAGGGGGCTTCGAAATACGAAAATGGGCTAGTAATTCTCCGGAATTATTAGAACAGGTCCCAGTTTCTGACAGACAAATGCCTCTTTCATTTGATAAGGAAAAACTCCAATTTCTAAAGGTCTTAGGGTTACAATGTCGCCCTTATTCTGATTGTTTTTCGTATACAAGTCTAGCCAGTGATAAAAATATTATCACAAAAAGATCGGTGTTTTCCGATTTAAGCAAACATTTTGACCCACTCGGATCTCCCGTTATGCTTTCTGCAAAATGTATTATGCAGCAAATCTGGAAGGTCCAATTTGATTGGGACACAACCTTACCTTCTCATATTTCTGATTCGTGGCTACAACTACGGTCAGAATTCATTCATTTTTTTATTTATGGTTTCAGTGAGGTTGGCTATGGAGCTGTCATTTTTATACGGGTGGAAACACATAGCACTATTTCTGTTTCGTTACTCTGCGCAAAGGGCAGAGTGGCACCTCTAAAAACCGTTTCGCTACCTAAACTAGAACTTACTGCTGCTCACCTACTGTCAAATTTAATTTCTTTCGTCCTTGAAACATATTCTAAAAAATTAATTTTTGACGAGATTTTCGCTTGGACTGATTCACAAGTGGTTCTGGCTTGGTTAAACTCACCCCCTTGCCGTTGGAGAACATTTCTAGCAAATCGGGTCAGTCACATACAAGATATCGTTCCTCATTCATGTTGGAGTTACATTCCATCTGAGTTAAGTCCCGCAGACATAGCCTCTAGGGGCACAATTCTTTCCAAACTATTGCGTCACGATTTGTGGTGGAACGGACTCAATTTTCTTTCTTGTCCCCGGGACGAATGGTACGGCAAATCATTTTCTAAACCCACTAATGCTTCGTTTTCGGACATTATTTCCAGTGAAGAAAAACGAACTGTGTTTAACGTTATCATTTCGATCCATTTGTAAAACTGTATCCTTAACTTTTAGTTTTTTCTGTTTCAATTATTTCTTAAAATTATACTTTTTTTTTTGTTACTTTAAACAAATTGTTGGGTAACTAAATAATTTAATTTTTTTCGGTGTACATACATTGGTACCTACTAAGTATAATATTTCTCGGTTAGTTAAAACGTTTTGGCGGCCGGTTTATGTTCATGCATATATGAATTTCCTTACGTTTTCCCAAATTTCCTTCTAAAACAAAGTTATTATTCGTGAAAATCACACAGCTGTTTCCCGGTAAACTGGAGTGCACATCGATGAAGTATGATCATGCGCTGTTCTACAGAAGAGACTCGAAACTTGAATGGCGGACAAAACCGGTGTGGAACAATTTTCTTAATTTTATTCGCTGAAAACCCCTTTGTGTTGTTATTAATAGTGCAAGACTTTCCTTATGGTATAATGGACCTGATGGCTGCTTAAGAACCAGGATACCCTGTGGCGTTATAGAAGAAATCAGCTGGTAAGTGTACTCTTAACTAATGGTAGACATTTGTGTGTATACGGCAAATTAAATGAATTGAACCATTTTCCATTTCCTTTGTTTAAGTTAGTGTTGTCGCGAATTTCCCTTTATACAGTCCACTATTATATTTCCTTTTCTTCCATTTCCTAATTGTCTTTTCATATACGGCGACAAAGTGTCTATTATTAGATAATTATTTGGACTTAATCGCTTACCAACAATATAAAAGTAGTACCACCCACAGGTCCAAATATTTACACCTGTGGGGGGTACTAAATTTTAAAACCAATTTTCAAAATACATTTACCCATACAGAAAAGACACAAAGTTATTGATTATTTTGTATTGTTATTGCAAAATACTACTGAAAAATTGCTTTTTTTTCTCAAAATACACCATATTTTAGAAGAAAATGCCCTAAAACTAATTTTCTTTTTTGACAGGTTTCAAAATGGCAAATGGTGAATACGCCAAAAATTTGGCATATAATAGCTTCATTATTTGTGTTTGAGGTTATAAAGTTGGTGATTTTTTAGACCACCTCAGGGGGGTGGTTTAAATAAATTTAAAGTACCGCCCTGAGAGGATTCTTTTGTGACATTTGGTAATAAGTTCGTTTTTTACAAGGATTAATTTACCTTATTTAATATCCCAAGTTGTTCATTACCCAAAAAAACATCTCCTATCTTATCCAGAAAAACGCCATATTTTGAACCTGTTTTCAGCACATAAAATATATTTACGAGGCAAAACAAACATAAGTGAAGGTCACTAATTATGCACGAAAAATATACCGAACAAAAAAAAACAAAAAAAACTATATTAATTTATTTACAAAGTAAAGGTAAGAGATTGAAGTTACCTAAAAGCTCAGTCAAAAAAAACTTTCCTTACTCAAAGCCAACCCATTTTAAAGCTGTAGCTTTCATCAGTAGAGGTCGTTACAAGCCAAGCAAGCAGAGGTAAAAGATCGGAACTCGCTGTTTGTGATTGAACGCAGCGCTAATATTTTTAAACTGAGATTTCGACAGTGATATAAATGTAAAAAAAACGTGTATTTAAGTTTTTTAATACATTTCATAAATAAAAACACCTTTTAAATAAATACAAAATTAATTTAATCCTTATTTTATTATTACTCATCTAAATGGTTGTGTGACATCAAATATTAATAGGAAAAATTAATTATCAAGGGTGCGTTTTAATTAGAGTGACATATAACCCTAATTTTAATTTGTTCTACAGAGTGTTTACTATTTAAACCCAGCCTGGGTTTAAATTTTTTAATTTTCTTTTCTTCTAAATTGAA
The DNA here is from genome assembly GCA_963921995.1 of Oxystoma pomonae. Classification (NCBI taxonomy): domain Eukaryota; kingdom Metazoa; phylum Arthropoda; class Insecta; order Coleoptera; family Brentidae; genus Oxystoma; species Oxystoma pomonae. The sequence goes on along the minus strand of OY998166.1, from coordinate 80,983,099 downwards.
AATTTCTTCTTAAATCCAACAAAAGATTGTGTTAAGATGATTAGTCAATAAACAAATTTATTAAAATTATTTTTATAAATCAAACTATGTCCAAAACTCAAGGAGGTTTGGTTTAAAATGCTTAAAACCAAAAATTTCACTTAAACCTAGGACCGTTCTAAAATAGACTAAACCTCTTTAGTAAATCCCACCGTTGGTGTTTTGAATTAAAAAAAAATAAAACATAATTGGGCACTCCAAGGGGTACTCCCACAACGCCTTGTTCTTTAATTTTTTTTAATCTTTTGCTAGAGTGCACAGGGAAAATTAAATCATTTTTAAATGCTTAACAAAAATATCTGAAGTATTTTTCAAAATTCTTAATTATTTTTTCTTTAAAATAAAAGCTCTGGTGCTATCATCTATCCCAAAAGCCTCAAAATAATTACGGTTTAGAACAAACCCGATTTACAAAAAAATAGAGAAATACTCACAATTTCCTCTGGATTACATTTTTCCTTTTATATTTTCTTGCTTTAGCGAAAATAAAAACTAAGTTTCCTTTTTTCTAAAAGCCTGTGCACTCCGGAAAAGAAAACCGATCAATCAATCACACTGCATTGAATTTGGGAGACACACGCAGTTCAAGTGTTGGCCGATAGACCGCAGAATTTATACGATTTCATGGTAACTGCAAGTGTTTTGTCAACAAACTTTAAATCGGGCCGCAGTGGGACAGAAGAGTATTTCTACGTTTTCTGACAGGAAACCTTCTAGGTTATGTTTATCTTTCAAAAATGTGCTTTCAAAAACATTGTTCTAAATCAAATATGAAACCATTCCGCGTGTGCGGTCGCCCGCCGAAAAAGGCCTAGCGTTGCGCGGGCATTACTCCGAGTCAAAGAACCAAGAGAACTTTACTGGCTCGCTGGGATTACTAGGAATTCGCATAGAAACATTCGGCGCCCATAACCTCACATATTTTTATTTTTATTTTGATTCAACCATTTTTTTTTAAATTTAAATTATTGCGGCATAGTTATGTGCAAGTGTACTAGTGAAATCTTGGAGTGCAAAGGATAGATTTTAGAACAGGTCAGTAAAGCTCCATTTAGAGGTTGAAAAAACTCTTGCTAGTCGTTGACGCTCCTGTTTAAAATAGAATATGATTATTTCGTCTAGCGGCAGTAGCCGATTTTTAATTCTGCATGCTTTTAAGTTAAACTGTTGTCGGTATCAGGTATAAATGCACCTGTAAGTGCAAATTTAATGCAATAAATGGTTTTCTTCTATTTTAGTATTTTACTTGGTTTTTTAGTGGCGCAGAACGCGAAAAGTCAAAATAAGTAACCTAAGCCCAAATTTTTTACCCGGTGCTAAAAAATCTCTGTTGTCCCATTGTGGATAAACATAAATAAAGTCTCCGCGTTTCCATGGAAAACAAATTTAATGACGTCAAATTTTGCAAAAGAAATCAGGTCGACATGGTTAAATTGTTTTCCCGTACAGTGTTGCTATAAAAAAAATCCCCAGATTGTAACTACGACCTTAATCACGGACCAGTGTGCGGTGTCTTCGAGGAAAAATTGACAATATTGTGAGCAGCCAAAAGTAGAAAATAGTTTCCTCTCAAGTTTAACATATTGTCTACCACCTTCAAAGAACAGTTTAATGAATTGTCGGGGAAAGAATTTTATTTAAAACTGTTCTTATATAAAACCACTTTTAGGCGCATCTAAACAGAGTAAATGTTTAGAAATAAGCGTCAAAGAAACATAGTTATGCAGCATTCGATGCTAAAAGGAAAAAAATGTTATTAAATGGCTTCCCTTTATGTTTGGTTTATCATTGTTATGATCGTTGTTGACTGTCACCGTGAATGTTTTTGTCAATAAAATAGTCAAACAGTAAATATACCAATTCTATCATTTTTACCTTTCCCCCCCCCCCTTGTCACATTTTATCACGGATCTGCATAACCTCTTCCTCCCATCTAGGTGTGACAACCTACGTGAAAAAAAGTTTTTATTCTTGGTCTTATTAAGCAGAAAACCTTTCTGCATAATTTTCAGCAATTTTTCAAACCACGGAAAATCAACTTAAATTATAGAATTTAAAAATATTTTATGATATTTTGTTTTAGCGCAGTTTGGGCTGTAACAATCCTTCACTTCGGCAATACTTGGGGTCTCTACTGCTTAATGAAACTGATGCCTGATTATATCTTGCAAATAATTCAAGGAGACGCCTCAAAACATACGAAAAAAGTAATTATTGGGGTAAGTTACTGCAAAAAGGGCGGTTTTGCACTACAATGTAGGGCAAAATATTAGGCGAGTTCGGCAAGCTTTCCTTGGTATAACATTTGGTTAACCAATTGGTACCTGTGACGTCAGTAATGACGTAACATACCACTTTCTTCCGAATTCGTTCGGTAGGCCAAGGGAAAACATTTTTTTATTTGGTTTTTGGGGTTATTTTCCCGTTTAAGTAGTTTATTTTGCTGAAGAAGATTTAACAAATGGCTAAAAGAAAAGCTTTCTTAATATATTAAATTTTTTAAAAAATATATATCTCTTATTTGTGAACTTTTTAAACGTAGACGTTTTAAAGAAGATTTTGTTTTTATCACAAATTATTTAAATAGCACCTACAGTGTATGTAATGCTAGCATTCTCTAACTCAGCGTTTTCGATAAAAGCAAACGACATTCAGCGCAGCGGCCTACTAAGAAAAAGTGGGGCCCGGGGTGGTATCTTCAGATGGGGCCCCTCCTCTCATTTTTCTATATACTTATCTTAGTTTTATTTTACAGGTACCTATTTGCAAAAAAGAAATTTAATTCAACTAAAAAAGCTAACAAAATTAATTTAAATAAATCTTTTTTTATACCTTTATCTGTCTGCAGATAATTAAAGCATGGCTTTTTGGTTACCGATGCAAAAAAAGATTTCTGTCCGTTTTTTACCGAGAATTAAAGAGAAATAGCGGAAAATAGTAATATTGAAAAAATCTAATTATTCTTGCCTAAAAATTAGGCCATTTCCGCCAGTTTTCACCAAGTATTTACGAAAAAATCATTTGAAAACATCGTCAAAATATCAAACTGTCAAAGACTAAAATGTCGCGACAATGAACGTCACCGAGTAAAAAGGCGCATCGCTATGGAAATTATTGTTATTTCATTTACCAGCCGCCTTGATTTATAGTGTAAAGTGTCCTGCGAGAAGTGTTCTTCGTTCGAGATTTTTGAAAGAATTTTCCTGTTTTTCTTGGATTTTTTGATAAAGGTATAAAAAAAATAGTGTTAACAACTCGCGGCTAAACTGTGCTTTTTTAACTCGCTTTTTTAAATACCTCGCTGCGTTCGTTATTTAAACCAACGCTTGTGAAAAAACACTATTTTAGCCACTAGTTGTGAAAATACTATTTTTCTACCATTTACCGTTGCAAACGCTTGCATAACTTCATTAAATTCGATGTTTTTGGCTACTTCGATCTCAATTGATAAAATCGCCAAACTTATTATCCGTTCTTGGCTCATAAGCTCATTGTGGAGCACAAATAATTTTTAATCAATTTTAATTTCGAAAAACTGCGCTCACATGTAGGGTTTGAAGCGCATAATGTAATAAATAGTTTCAGATTTAAAAAAATAATTGAAACATATTTATGTTGGGAATTTGGAACCTTTGGTTGCACTATAACAAAGTTGTGATTGTTTTCCACAAACAAGAACTACACTTTTTTTCACTCGACGCACGTTTATCGTCTCCTGATGATGCGAACGTTGTTAGTGAAACGTGCGTCGAGTGCAAAAAAGTGTAGTTTTGGTTTGTGGAAAACAATCACAACTTTGTTACGAAACATATTTAACAATTTTGAGAAAGTCTAAACAACTCCAAGACGAACAATAATTTTTATTACCAGATAATCAATTTAATATATTCAGAAATATGGTTGATTTAAACAATTAAAGGGATGGTAAAACTAATAAAATCAAAAATATATTTTTTAGGGTTTCAACCTTGGAAACAATAACTTTCTTCGAGTAATAAAATAAGTAAGTTTAAGATTTTTTTGACTACATATACTGTTTCAAATTATTAAACAAAAATTAAACTTCAATTCAATTCAATTCAATTCTTTATTTTGCCAAAAAAAAACAGTATGACAAAAATTACATTTTACAGAAAATTAACACGTATGAAGGGCAAAAAAGGATTTTTTTCCGATTATTAAACCGTCACTATGGAAGGCCAATGCGAAAAAAACCCTGTATTTTTTTTTTTTTGATTACACTAATTTAACAATAAAAATTAAAATTTAATTTAGTAACAAATAAAAATAAATTTAATTTGGGAGAGAGGCTGAAGCCTGCAGAGAAAACACCAAGAAGAAACCGACCAGACGCCAAGACGCGAACGCCCGACCCGAGGGAAGGGGTAACCCAATATTACCTATCTATTTTATTTTAATTTATTTCCTCTTATAGCCTCATTTGTTCTTCTAGCAGCTTTGCTTTAATTTGCAGTCAATATTTTTTTGCATTTGCATTTTTGATGTTTTTATGAAGTTCGTTCCACATTTTTATGGCTACATATGTAAAGCACTTTTGGTATGTGGCTGATCTGTGACGAGGTATTAAGAATGTTTGACCATTTCTGGTCCGATATGTTTGTGCTAGAGGCATGAACTTTTTTGCAAGGTACTCAGGTTTTCCACTCTTTAGTACTCTATATATAAAATTGTACATATGATCTTTTCGTCTGTTAGCCATATTTAGTATTTTATCAATATAAGGGACCTGACAGGAATATCTCACACAGCTGTTTTGTAATTTCTGGATTGACTTCCTAGTCTGCCACGACAATGCATCACCATACACCACATCTCCATAATCAAACAGCGAAAGAACCAAGTTATTGCACAAAAATAGTTTTTGTTTTGAAGGCAGAAATTTTTTTATTTTGTTAATATTTTTCAATCTTAAATACGCGGCTGTCAGTCTTTTTTTAATATGATTTTTAAACGTTAAGGCACTATCAACTATAACTTTGACAGACCAAACAGAGTACCAAAACATGTACCAAAGCTTGCTGAAATCGGCTATTGTAAGAAAAGTTAAAGCTTGGTTTCCACTTAAGGTTTTATAGAAAAACATTAAAAATCATCCACACAAAACAGATTTGTAGGTTCGATTAAACCATATATCTATTAGCTTAAATATGATGACTCTCTACTTCCTTTCCTATTTATCTCCCTTTCTGTTCTATTATCTCGTTTGGCTTGGTAGCGCTGTTCTGCACATGCGCCGCGCCAGCGTCATCGGCTAAGACCCGAAGTTACGAACGCAGCCGATCGTTATTGTTTGACAGAATGAATTTGGTATTTGTCATCTATTTGTTTATTCTTAAAAATCCTAGATTTTTGAATTTTTTTCGAATATCTAACTCGAAGGTGTGCCACTGAGAAAGAAAACATTGATGTTTAACTGCAGCTGTCCAAAACAAAAAAAGCTATAAACTTTTAAAAGTTTTAACAGTGAAAAATACGCGCAACACAAATGAAAACACGAAATCAAAAAAAATAAAGGGGGGTTTACCCAACTTTTCATATTGATAATTTATAACGTAAGCATAATTTTATTCATAGTCATAATGTTAAATACATTATTCTTAATAAAAGTGTTTACCCAAGTTTTCATAGTTATAATTCATAATTCATAAGCACAGTGCATAATTTAAAAAATAATTTTAATTTTATGCACATAACAATATGAAAAAAGCAGAGAAAATATTTTGGTTGGTTGATTTTAAAATGAGATTGATTGATTTTAACTGATATTAGAAAACAAAAATTTAGCAAGAAGGAAGAATACCTAACCTGTTGACGTTAGGTAAAGAAAAACATTTTTTTAGTTCTTCTTTTTTGTGAATTTTGTATGTCAATTTTTCAAATTTATCCTAATGCACTATGCTTATAAACTCTTGGATAAACAGGTGCTGTTAAATTATGTATTAACACTAAAATTGTGCTTATACACTATGAATTATCAATATGAAAAGTTGGGTAAACCCGCCTTAAACAACAAAAACGGCGTCGCCTTGATTGAAGAAGTACGACGTAGGCCGCGAAGCCGGCCGAAACTGACCGAAAACCCTCGGATCTATAATTTTTTGCGCATGTGCAAAAGGCCGGAGCTAAGCCAATGTCTTTTGTTTTGGTATTTACATGGATGGCTGGATTATAGATGTCTTTTGGTATTTACATGGATGGCTAGAATATAGAATTTGCTTACAAGTTGGCCTGGGTAAGGCGTATATTTAAGCTAATAAATGTATTGGAGAACAAAAAAAATGGAACACCAGAAAGGAAAAATATTTTTAAAGTTATTTATTAATATATTAATACATTAGGATGCTCTTAGTAATTGATCACATTTTCAAGAAGATTCCTCCATGATAATCATCAAAAAATTAATAATGAGTGGCTCCTGCATGGTTATTTATGCACTGGTTCGTTTTATTGGGCATTGACAAAATAAGATGGTCTTTATTTATTTATTTATTTATTTATTTAAACAGGAGTCCTTTACAGCCTGTCTGACAAACAGCCCTATTACGAAGGACCTCAATTTTGTTAACCTTAAAAAATAGAATGTCGATACTTACAACCTACAACTATATGATTAGTTATTATTATCATAAATTATAAAGCATTATTATTGTTTGAAGCACTAAAATTCTAACCGGTAATGGATAAATAACATAAACGTTTTAAAGTGGAAAGGGACACATGAAACAGATCTATATCATTAAAGAAAAGATTATAGGTTCGTTGCAAACTAATAATGGGTGAGTTCAACGATGCATTTGTGCCACATCTACGAGTGTAGAACAAGAAGAAAATGCGATTGTTATATGGCCTGTTGGCGTTTAAGTTGATTCTTTCTAATATATCGGGACAGTCTATTTTATTCGAAAAAATTTTGTGAAGAAAGACTATTTGCTGGACATTTCTTCTAGCTGAGAGCTTGTTTAGTTTGAGAACTTTTAGAATATTTTCGTAAGAATCGTTAGAATGTAGGAACCTAAAATTCACATTTTTGACAAATTTGTACTGAATTTTTTCAAGCCTCTCGATGTATTTTGCATACTGAGGATTCCACACAAGACAGGCGAATTCCAAGTGTGATCTTACGTAAGAATTGTAAAGTAAAACAAGTGATTTTGGATTTTTGAAATCGTTGGTGATTCTCAGTATGAATCCTAGATTTCTGTATGCTTTTTTTACTGATTCTTCTATGTGTTCAAATATCAAATACGAGTTTTTTGTTCAACCACACCCCCAGATCCTTCACAAATGCAACTTTTTTTAGGGGTTCACCAGATAATTGATACGGAAAAATAATTTCGTTTCGATTTCTTGTAAAAGAAATTTTCTGACACTTACTTATATTTAATGCAAGACGGTTCCTTAGGCAGTAATCTGACAAATTGTTTAGGTCTTGCTGGAGAAGCACACAATCGTGAACTGATTTTATGGTTTTGTAACATTTTAAGTCATCAGCAAATTTTTTAGATTTTGTGTTTTTGAAGCAGTCAGAGATATCATTGATAAAGATTAAAAAAAGTAGGGGACCAAGGTGGGACCCCTGCGCAATTCCTGAGGTAACTTTTTACTATCAGACACAGATTGACCCAATCTAACGTACTGTATTCTATCCGTGCTGTACGACCCCAACAGTTTCAGGAGGTCGCCATACACACCGAAATTTTTTAATTTAACTAAAAGAGTTGGATGATGAACTTTGTCGAAAGCTTTTGAAAAGTCGGTGTATATGGCGTCCACCTGCCCTGACGAGTCGTCCATCACGTCGTGGATGTCTTGTACGAATGGCAGCAAGTTTGTAATAATTGAGCGACCTTGAAAAAACCCGTGTTGTGCGGTATCGATTTTCCGTTTAATTTTAAAAAATAATTCTTGTGTGATAATTGATTCCAGTAGCTTGCCGAAAATGCACAGTAATGTTATAGGTCTGTAATTTTCAACTTCGCACCTACTGCCATTTTTAAAGACTGGTGTAATAATCCCTTTTTTCCACATACTAGGAAACGTGCCACTGGTCAAACATTTATTAAATATAAAATGGAGCGGTGTTATTAGAGAGGTTTTACAATTTTTTATAAATGTTCCTGGAATGTTGTCAATACCAGGGCTTTTTCGAGCATCCAGCTCATCGATTGAGCTATCTATTTGTGTGTCAGAGATGGACGGGATGCCAAAGGAAAGATCTGTCAGGGAGTTTTCCTTGATGTTGGAAGAAGTGTCATTGGGAATAAAAACTGACGCAAAGTAATCACTAAACGCATTGCAAATATGCAAAGGTTCACTTAATGGCTGAGATTTGTATTTGATATTTTTCGGAATGTTTGACTTATTATTACGTTTAGTTTGTACAAATGACCAGAATGATTTGGTATTGTTACGAATATTTTTTTCTACGTTCTCGACCCAAGTGCGATAGTCAATTTTTAAACCACTTTTTACTAGTCTACGTAGATTAGAAAATTGCAGGTAATCCAGAGGGTTTCTATGTTTTTTCCAGCATTTGTGGTATTTCTCCTTTTCTTTTATAAGTGAAATTGTTTCTTTACTGAACCAAATGGGAAATTGTGTGCTAATATTTTTTTTTGGAACATATTTTTCGATGCTAGAGTTGACTTTTTTATAAAAAATATCAACACACGTATTAACGTCACTATTCCCAAACAGATCCCCCCACCGCACCCCGACCAAATCAGAATTTATCGAAGCGTAGTCTGCGTTGTGATATTTGTATTTCGTGAACGATTTTTTTGAAGAAAAATTAGGAAGATTAGTTAATTTCAATGATATATCTACCGCTCTATGATGGCGATCCTCTTTTACGAATGGGAACATTGAGTGTGTCACTTGGACCTCCGCGCAACTGGAGAAAAAAAGGTCTAAAGACTTACCAAAATAGTTAGCTACGCCATGGTACTGACCACATTCCAGAAAGTTAAAACAATCCACAAGATTTTCCTCAGCTTCAGTGGACACGTTTGAGACAGAATATACTTTATTTTTTTCGCTATAGTTCCACACTAGATTTGGAAAATTATAATCACCAACGATACAAGTGATATCGCTAGGATTATTTTCCACTACTTCGCGCACTTTATTAAGGTGGCAAGTTAGATTGTAAACACTAGAATAGGATGGCCTGTAAACGCAACATATATGCAATTTTATCTTCTGCAGCTGCACAGAAACCCACAGGTCTTCACAGATACCACCATTGGACCACTCACTTCTCTCGAAAGATGAAAAGTCATTTTTCACAGCAATTAAAAGACCTCCCCCGTCTTTTTTTGTTGTTATGTTTAAATCACGGTCTTTTCGAAATAAATTATAGATTTTTGCGTCCACAACCTCGTTGTCATGAATACTGGAATTCAGGTTTGTTTCATTGATGCATATAATATCACAAGAAGAACTTATTGAAGCCAACATAAACTCATTTAATTTTGTTCTTAGACCGTTAGCGTTTTGGTAATAGATAGAGATAGCCATTGGTATAAGGTACTAATACGTTGTAATTTTAATCACATAAATAATAGTTAGTTTTTGTCCTTTAGCTTTTTCAGAATAGCTGCATTATTGATATGAACCCGGTTGCCTTGAACAGGATTTTTTACAAAAATTTTACAATCTCTTGTCCAACAGTGAAAGTTTTTTGTTTTGCAGAATTCTCGGACGTCCTTATGGAGTATTTTTTTTGCTGGAGTTAAGTGATCGTTTATAAATATGGCTGTGTTTTTGTCAGATTGGAATCCTATATTGGCAATTTTCAACCCCTTCCTGCTTCGAATTGCAGCTAGTATGGTATCTTTAATCTTTTTATTATTGCATTTAATCAGAATTGATTTAGGGAACCTGCAATTTTTGTCGAAGTGGGGAATCCGCATGCACGAGTCTATGTTCTCTCCAACGCCTACGTCGACGCTTAGTGCTCGCAACAGGTCGCGCACCACTACGTCGACATTCTCTGTTGTCTTCTCCGGTACACCCATAACTTCGAGGTTGTTCATTCTAAGTTGCTGTTGTAACATGTCAACTTCGTCTTTTAATTGTGCTACTTCCCCGTTTGTCTCTTGAAGATGTACTTCCAGCGAAGGTATTTTTTTAACTTTCTCTTCGAAGATATCCATTTTTTTGTTAAAGTCGTCGATTTTACCACTTAGGAACTCCATGGATAAAGAGATGTTCTGGTAGTGATCTTTTAGTTCGCTTATATCGCTGGTAATGGTATTTAGTTTGGCCATAACTAGCTGGAGATCACCTGGCTGTACACAAGGCTTGCTACGACACTCTTCACAAAGCCATTGCAGTCCGGGAAATGAGTCTAGGTCCGGAGGCGGCGCGGCCATCTTAATGCACTTTAGGTGGAACGTCTTTCTGCAACGCCCACACTTCATTGCCCGCCCAGGAAGCGCGTTAGTACTGCAAACAGAACATTGGTCCCCAGCCATACTGGACCACTGCGCGTTGTTCGTGCACGACTCGAAAATCGAAGAAAAAACGTTTGATTGTTTACGTTTATTAAACAACTAAAACTAAAGTCCCTTTAACACAATGTTGGTTTGATTATTACGCCAAAATTTAGTGCTTCTTTTCAGCTACAGAATGGTTCAAAAACCAAGAAAATCCGTAAACTCGTACCCGATTAACTTAGATTTATTTACGAGCGAAAATAAACGTGTACGACTGTTTGTATCAACTCGCTAAGTGTGTTATATCATATTGAGGATCACTAACAAGATTGCGCTCTCATATCCCATACGTGTTCGATAGGCGACAAGTCAGGCGATCTTGCTGGCCATTCCAAAGTCTCTATGCCAAGTTCATGTAATCAGTCCATTGTTTCACAAGCAATATGCGGTCTGGCATTATCTTGTTGAAAGATCGCATTTGGGATAGTTTGTAGGTAGGGATGTAAAATTGCCGTTGATGAGAACTAGAGGTGATCTGCTTCCTAAACATATAGCACCCCATACCATGATGCTTGCTGTCTTGCTGTTATCACGTTCAACAGCAAAGTGTACATTTTTTTTCTCACCTCGAAATCGCCTAACCCTCATGCGACCATCATGGCCGCCTAAACAAAACCTGGGTTCGTCGCTGAAGCTTATGGTATTCCATTCATCATTCCAGTTTTGCCGAGCTCTGCACCACTCCAAGCGGCGAGCGTTATGTTGTGGGGTCAAAGGTAGCACCAAAAGCGGACGGTACGCCCTCAGCCCCATACCAAGCAATCTTCGATTAACTGTCATCCTTGAAAACACTCGTCCTGTAGCTGCAACTAGAACACTTACTTGGTGTATAACTGTCCCGTCGATTTCTGAGAGCAAGAAGTCTGAGATGCCGTAAATCACGACCTTGTAATAATCTAGGACGTCCAGAATCCGCACGACGTCTATAAGTCTCATCATTGGACCACCTTCTCCAAACTCTTAACATTGTTGATGGATTGGCATTAACCTTTCTTGCAATTTCCCGTAAACCAAAACCAGCCTCTTTCATGCCCACGATACGTCCTTTCTCGAAGTCGTTTAAATGATGAAATTGTTGGCGACCGCGAACTCTTGCCATTTTTATTTTGTAAGTAAACTGTAAGCAATCCAAAAAGACCAAAAACTACGAGAAAAATGTTTTAAAATTTTCAGAAAAGGTCTTTTATGTGTTGGTTGTTTTTGAAAATAAATAGAAAAAATTTGTGAAAAGAGGAAAGATTAGAAGACAAAAAATTATGAAATATTTCTTTTAAGATAATAAAATAAAATAAAATAAAATAATTATCCATATACATGGTGTTGCATTTTTTTTCTCCAGTATTTATATGGATTAAATGCTCGCTCAACAATTTGCGAGTTCGGTCATTATAATCTCAATATATCAATCTTCGTTGTTTGGTGAAAAAAGATGGAGTCTTTTTTTTTATTTTATTTTATTTTTCAGAAAAATGAGTAGAAAAGAAAAATTACCTGCTATTGCATTCTTTCTCGATAAAATTTTAAAAATTAATTGGAAAGTAAATGAAATAAATGACATTCCAATCATTTTGGGAGCAAGGCCGTTTTTATATTTTCCAAAAAACTAACATAGACTCTCTATTGATGGGTGAAAATCTCAAAAGCGGTTTTTTCTTGTAACTGTGGTTTTATTCAAAATTTGATTAGTTCAACTGTAATTTTTATATGTTGTCTTGCATAGAATATTATGTAAAGTAATTAAAAAGCAATTGATGTAATTTAGAAGTCACTGTTTTTTTATTAGATCAGTTTTTGTTGCCAGAATCTCACGACCATCCTATGTAACCAAGCAAAGTACTATACTTTATGTATCTTTATTTACCAAATAAGAAATAAAGCAGGACAAAAATATTAAAACAAAAATTAAAAAACTCAGCATTTTTAAATTTTATCAAGAATACAGCTAATTTTGTTGTCACGTTAAAGATACATGCAGATTTATACCTGTAACCACGTTCAACCTCACGACCGTCCAACATGTATTTGGTTTATGGATTGGACCGCCAGATGGAGCCACGTTTTTAAAACAGTGATTTTATTAGTTTTTACAAAAAGTCCATTGTGTATAGGTGTTATAAAGTTTTGTGCGAGTTTGACTTGGATTTTCTTGTGAAATTCATTTCAAAAGTAAGTTTTATGTTTGGTAATACTACATTTCTTACAACCGTACACCAACTTAACATTTTTAAACTCGGTCATCGGTAAAATTCTAACCTCACTTTATACAACTTGACTTACAAAAGATTTATTAAGAGTCATTTATAGGTAAATTCTCACGACCGTCGTACTCACAACCGTCACAATTTCACTAACTCTAAATTGTGACGGTCGTAAGTACGCGGGACGGTCGTGAGACTTTGTACCAGTTAAAAATATTGTATTAAAGGATTTCAAGAATAAAAGTAAAATATTTACCTGTTTATTTTCCTAGGCAAACATACAAGTTTAATATTTGTTTTCTTGCGTCTGTTATTCTCAAAAAGGTATATTTTTCCAAAACATCAAAGTGAGAAATGAATAAAAAAAGTGGAAAATAATTTCTTTTATTTTTAATAGACCATATAAAATGCAAGAACCTGAGCCAAATTCTTCAAACAAAATTCCTCTACCCAAAGAGGCTTTCATGTTAAAGTTAAAAATTGCCAAGGAAGAGGCTTACAAAAGAAATTTTGAGAAAAAAAAGATAAAAAAACAAGAAAGAAAATCAAAGAAAAATGAAAAAAAGTTAAAAGAAAAACCTTTGCAGGCTGCGACTGAGGGCACAAAAACCGCAACAAATTTGCAGGCTGCGACTGAGGGCACGAAAATCGCAACAAATAAATGTAAAACCATCGGCGACAACCAGTTACTGTCCCCAGAGAGTAAAAAAAATGGGGAAAAAATAACTCGATATTTGAAATTAAAAAGAACCATAATGTTGATCCAACTAAAAAGGCTTCATCTAATAAGCAAAAAAAAATAAAAATAGAGAAACTGTCAATGACGTAGCATTAGCAAAAAAAAGAAAGGAGGCGGCTGAAAGAAAACGAAAACAGAGACTCAAGATACGAGAAAATCGAGTGGCTTACCAAAAAGCCAAAGATGCTGAAAAAAACCGTAGACGAGATGAGAAAAAAATTAAAAAAATTGGTGATCTCAGTGAGCGTGATAAACGAAAACAAAGAAAATAGTGGAGAGAGCGGTGGCGAAGGCACTACAATAAAAAGAAAAATCAAAAGGCGAGTGACCTTTTCTTGGAGACAAATACTCTACCTGAATCGGATCAGGAAGTACTTGAATTACCTGATGCAGATATTCCTCTACTAGAGGATTCAAGAAAAAAAAAGCGACAATATCGAATTAGAAAAACGAGAAGAAGACACAGTGAGGAAATTAGGCAACTTAAACAGGAAGTAGAAGCTGAGCGACGAAAAGCTATCCGATGGAAAGTTCGTCATCAGAGACTTAAAAATACAATGCAGCCGGATCCATACACACCCTCTCCCAACACAAAGGCTGAAGAAATGATAAGAAGTGGTACCGAGGCAGTTAAAAAGAAATTAATTTTTAATGAAATTATTTAAAAAGGACTTAATACTTCATGTAAAACCGACAGTATGATAATACAATTTAAACCTTTCAAGAAATTTTTAAATCAATATAAAATGAATAAAGATTGCAAAAAAAGTATTTGCTTTCAAAGGAAACAAGAACCCTTTAAAATCCAAGTTGCTTTATTCAAAAGTAAAAAAAAATAGCAAGGTTTTTGGCAGACGATGAAAACTCATTTTTTGCACCAGGGAAAAAAGATACAATCACCAGGAAAAAAATAAAAAAACAGAAACGCTTTCTCCGAGATATAATGTTTAATTTGCATAAAAAATTTAATCTACAAAATAATTCGAAGATCTCATACTCAACCTTTTTACGCAGCAAACCTTTTTGGATTGTACCGCAACAAGCAAATTTTCAATTTCTTTTAGACAAAGCTAAACAATATGATTTGATTGCTTCTGGATCAGTTACCGAGTTTTTGGAAAGCATGTGTTGTGACGCCAATAAAAGAAACTGTATGTATTGATTATGTGATAACTGTAAAAATAATCCTATAAATACAATTCAGTTAAAGCCAAATATTCTTCGTGACCGAACAGTATTTCACTATCAATGGGTTACAGAAAATGAAGAAAGGTCTAAAAAAATTAAAAGATTACAGTCAAGGTAACGAAAAAGATTAAAGTTTATTGTACTGTAAACAAGCTAACAATGAAAATTACAAAAGAAAGTGTAGTTTTTATGTCGCATGCTTACCGAGTTACGCACCAGTTATCATTTTCCAAAAATGTAAAAAAGATTATAAAAGCTAATGAAATATTTATCATGATCGATTTTTCCGAAAACTACCAGATAAAATATGCCGAGGAAGCTGGTGCATTTTGATGCGTCTAAAGGTCAAATAACTTTACACACGGGAGGATATTATTATAAGACAAATGACAACTGTGAAATTCCAGTAAAAACATTTTGTTCTGTATCGGTCTCTTTGCGATATGACCCGGCAGCCATTTGGGCGCATTTAGCACCAGTGTCAAGAGATATTAAAAATAATTTTCCAAATTTTGAGAAAATACATTTTATGAGTGACGGACCCACCACGCAATACCGTAATAAGAAAAACGTTTATCTTTTTTATGAATTTATGGCTCGTTTTGAAATAAAATATAATTTTAGCGAAAGTGGTAATGGAAAATGTATTGCTGATGGTGTAGGAGGTGCTTTAAAAAGGATGGCGGATAGCAAAGTATCACAAGGACAAGATGTGTCTGATATAAAGCTTTTTATACAGGCCGTGACGGGTAGTAAAATTCAAATATATTTAATAGAACCAAGTGAAATAGAGCACATTGAGAGCCTTATACCCGAGTTAAAAAAACCTATTCCGCAGACGATGAAAATACATAAACTTTTCTGGAGTCTTCTGAAGCCGAAGGAAATACACTTGCGCGAAATAAGTTGTCTGGATTGCTTGCTTTCTTAACATTTTTTTAAGATATCCCATCAACTTCTTCAAAACAAAATGAAGTTGGTTCGTGGTTAGCAGTAATATATGATGATAAGTGGTTTCCCGGATTAGTTACGAAAGTTGACGGTTAATATTTAAATGTAAAATTTACGCATCACTCTGTCAAATACTTCCTTTGGCCCTCAAAACCTGATGAACAGAAGCTTCACTCTTCTGGTATTCTCTGTGGGCTTGATGCACCAACCAAAATATCATCAAGGTTATACAGGTTTTTGGACACTGAAAAAGTGGATGTGTTGTTTGAAAAATGTGAATAAGTCCTAAATAAAACATGCTAAATATATTTTAAAATATACTTACTAAGTTTGCTAAAATCTAAGTTTTTAGTTTTTGCTAATTTGTTTTCCTACATTTCATTTAAACTTTACGACTGTTACTAAATTCTCACAACCATCTTGAATTTCTCACAACCGTCACAAAGTCATTTTTCAATAATATTGGGTAATTTACTAAGTAAAAATCCAACTTGTTACCTTATTTTGTAAGTTTTTAATCCATAGTGTCACCCTAAACAGGACTGATTGGAAATTAGCTAGGCCTCTTTGAATAAATATTAAAAAAAGAGTGTCATTTTTGAAACTTAATTAATATTCAGTCAATTTTTTTCTATTTTTTTTTATATATATTATACCAAATATGTGTCTGAATTTGATTTTTCAATCAATCCAATATTGCTAAATTGTACAAAGCAAAAAAATAATCATCAATTAAAAGCATCTTGGGTGCAACGCCCCTTACCAATTTTTAAAAGTTGAAAAAAATAAAATGAGAGATTATGCGATGAGTATGGGCGTCACCTAGACAAAACATTTGAAATGAAGTTTAGTGAGCTATCATGTCAAACAGTAATTAAACCAGGAGGTTCTTTTGGGTTCGTTACAGAGGATATAATTAAACTTACAAAAGATTTTACCTTAGATGACTATGTATTAATACTGGCGGGGTCCAATGATTTTGATATGTCACATTATCCATCTTTTAGAGACGTAAACAGCAAGCTCAAGTTTTGCACTCATACAAATTTAATATTAACATCGCTCCCCTACATAATTTATCGAAAAAGCTACATGGATAAAAAAGTTGAAAAATGGAATGAAAAACTAAAAGAGTATGTTGAAAAGCTTAATTTTGTTAGTGAAGGACACATACACTTTTGTGAAATAAATAACCGCTATGGTTCTCGATTAAGAAAGATGGATATTGCTGATATAATTCTAATGACGTTTTCTAGCAATAGTAAGTACAATTCAAATTTAATTTATATTCAACCTACATTGGATCTCGGCAGTGAAAATTTATAAAATTGTGAGGTTGTAGATTTATGTGAAAATCATGTTCAGAATGATAATGTAGTTTCTGAAATTGATAGTAATGGTATTAATGCTAGACAGGATTTTTTAAATCTTGCCAGAAAAGATCTCTTAAATTCATAAATAGTTTTATACTTTATTTAAATGCGTTAAGTCTGTTGGCTCATTTTGATGAAATTTATTATTTGGTTTTAAAAAAGCCACCGTTAATTGTTGCCCTATCTGAAACTTGCGTGACAGAATATTACAGATAATGAGATCTATATTAATGGATATAACTTAAAGAGAACTGATAGTGAATGTAGGAATACAGGAGGCGCTATTTTATACATAAGAGATGATGCAAAAATCATATACTCAAAGCAAGCTGTTAAGCAACAAAATTATTGGTTGATATGTACTAAAATATTGTATAACGCTAAAAATTATTTTGTGGTGTCTCTATACAGATCTCCTAACTTTTCAAAATCGGAGTTTGAAACTTTGTTTCATACTTGGTGCGAGGAAAATATCTCAGATGAAAATTGTGTAGTAATTTAAAGACAACTTTAGTAGATGTAGCCTTAAAAAAATATTGTCTTTGACACAACTCGATCTGGTAGGGATAAAGATTCTATTATAGATTTAGATTTAGATTTAAAACGAAGGTATTAACAACTCCAAAAATTACAGATCACTACATAATAGAAGTAGTACACGAAGTGCAACCTAAAAAGCATAAAGTTATCCAAACTACAGGGAGAAATCTTGATTTTCTTAGTATTAATACATTGTTGCAAAATTGTAATTTTCAATATTTTCATTTTAATATTAACGATTAGTTTTAACGAAAATATTTTAAAAATTTTAAATCATTAAAAGTCAACATTTTTCCTAAATATAAAGAATGGTGGAACAATAATGTCGAGTTGGCTACTAGAGAACGGGACTTTAGTTATAAAAGGTATAAGCTAGTTAAAGACCAAGAAAGATTTGAAGATTACAAACGTAAAAGCAATCTTGCTGTACAAGTTATAGGAAATCAAAAAACACTGTATTATGAGAAAAAAATATTTCAACAAAAACATAATGCACCTGAGATGTGGAAAACTTTAACAACGCTCTTACCCAATAAAAAACAAATTTTAGATATTGATGAAGTAGAGATTAATGGTTCATTTGTAAGCAAAAAAGAAGAAATTCCCAACAAACTAAACAATTTTTTTGTAGATAGTAGACATATTAAGAGACATAGATAAACCTAATAATATAGATTTTTCTCCTCCCCAATACACTTTAAATGATATAAAGACTTTAAAATGATAGATTATGTACAACCTAAGGAAATTATTTTTAGTATGGCTAATAAATCAAGTCCAGACGACATAAATATGATTTTTTTTTAAAGAACACTTTTGAAAATATTGAACCACCTCTTTTAAATTTAATTCATTTTTCATTGGAAATTGGTGAGGTTCCAGATTTACTAAAAGTGTCTACTATAATTCCTATTCCTAAAGTTTCCAAGTCGAAAGACGCAAATGATTTAAGACCCATTAATATACTGTGTGCAATTGACAAAATTTTGGAAAAGATTGTTCATTTACAATTAACAAAATATATAAATAAACAAAACATTATAAGTGAATTTCAATCAGGTTTCAGGGAGAAATTTAGCTGTGAAACAACCGTACAAGGGGTTTTGGAAAATTGGCGAAAAAATCTCGATAATAATTTAGCAACAGATGCAATTTTCCTTGACCTTAAAAGAGCCTTTGAAACAGTAAACAGGAAACGATTAATAGTAAAATTAAAAAGTATTGGTATTAAAAAAAGAAAATAAATAATATTTTTTCTGAAGATATATATAATGATTTTGGCGTTCCGCAAGGTAGTATTCTTGGTCCTTTATTGTTCATCATTGATGATTTAATCAAGAATGTTAAAAATTGTGTTATATATTTGTTTGCTGATGATGCACTTTTGTATTTTGCTACTTCAGATTTAAATCACCTTAAAAACACCTTGAATGATAAAAAACAAAAGATCAAAAGATCTTGGGTGGAAATAACGAAAATTCAAACTTGGATGATCATCCCACAAGGAACACAAAAAATCAAAGCGAAAAGAGAAATGATTAAACGATGTTTCGCCCTGGGTAACCAGCGTGGGCTCATCAGTAGTTTCACTGGTCACCCTCCACTATACATCATTAAACACCATCATACACTTTGATTACCAACCTTGAACCACTCCAAGGAACTAAGATTAACTCCTGTAAAAGAAATGCTAAGTGAATTAGGATGGCTAACAGTTCAAGAACTATTGTTGTTAAATACTCTAATATTTATCCATAAGATGAAGTTAGGACAGGCACCACAGTACCTATTAAGTAAGATAACATTTAATCTGCAGATTCACCACCATAACATTAGAAATAGAGAAAATTTTTATGTCCCAAGAGTCTCTCAAGAGAGATCACAAAATTCTATATTTTTTAAAGGTCTCACTGCATATAACGATTTACCGGTTGTAATTAAAAATATTGAATCTATTAACTCTTTTTAAAAAAATCTAAAAAACACCTATTTGAACAAAGGAATATTTGAAAAAAAGGTGACTTTGGGTTGTTAAAATCATTGTTTGTTTGTTGATTCTGTTGGTATATTTTTTTTTTGTTTGTTCAGTTTTTTTAGTAACTATTTCTTTTTTACCTATTATTCGATGTAGTTTTAAAAGTTTTAAATTAACTACGATCTTGTATTATTTTACATTTTGTGTTATTTTAGAAATAACTTTATACTTGTGATTTCTGTCTGTTATATTGTAATGATTTTTGACTTTGTAAAACTTTTTTGTTGTTGTAAATTAGTCTTGACTAAATAAAGGATTTATATATTTTAAAGGCGTGACGGTCGTGAGAATTTACCCTGTTACTCATTAAAAATGTCTTTATTTTTTTACAACCATATGGCAAATTTAAGGATTGCTTAATCAGGTTTTAATAAGTTTTCATCTTAAAACCACATTTAATTTTTTTGAGGATCTTAAAACCTAAAATACCAGTTTTGAGATTTTGACCCTTATATCGGACACACATTGTGCTTTTCAATTTCAATTAATTCAGAAACTGTTTTCTGGACTATCCATTAGATCTTGGAGTCCTGGTCGTAATGAATTGAAAAGCAAAATGTGTGTCCGATATGCCACGAACCTTTCTTTTTATTTATTTTTCTTATTTTTTAAAAATTTTACCTGGCTTTGTTTTGCAACAAGCCTCCTCCGGAGTGATTGTTGCTGAGCCTTAATGTAAGGCGACGTAGTATAAACTTCAATTGGGGGTGGAGTTGCTGCGAACGTTGTATTTTGAACGGTCTTCTTTCAGTAACCAGTACAGTTTCGCAGGTGCCTTTTTTTGTCCTGCTCGAAAATTCAATTTTTATTGATATTTGCTTCCTTTAACGTTTCGCTTTTCGCTTTATTCCGACAGGCGGCGCGCTGCATATAGCCGTTCAACATTTCGCGTTGTTTGACGACGAAAGTTGTTTAAATTCGTTGGGTGTGGTTGCTTACAGAGGCAACGTAATAACCACAAAGCATATACCTACGTAATAACTTACGGAGACTAACAGAAAGATAGGACCGCGCAGGAACCACGTTCCTGTAGCGCATAGCGCATTGCCGCGGAGAGTAGTGATGGGCACATCGAAAAAAAAACATCGATGTTGAACATCGATGTCAACATCGAAACTCAACATCGATGGTGAAAAAACATCCGAATAAAAACATCGATGTTTCTGAACATCGATGTTTTTTTTTGCTTGTTTTAGAGATTATTCCGTTATTCAAAGAAACTCTTTTATTTAAGATTTATTGTAAATTTTACACACAATATATACTTATAATAAGCTTGCAAATAAGAGATTTATAATAATAATAGGTATATGATATACAAAAGCTATATTAAATATCTACGCTAAAAGACACAAAAAATATGAGTAGTATAAATTAGACAGCGACACCTACCCCCAGATGCACCGTAAAAATATTCGGATTAGTTTAGGTAATCCATGTTTCCTCTTTGTTCATTTATGTGAGATTAAGAGAGAAAAAGAATCGATTAGATAGCCAATCGCGATTAAGTGCCTACGGTGCATTTAGGGGTTATTTGGTGGCAAAGCCGACTGACATCTCAAAAATAGGCAATTCCTGTTTTTTGAGCCGCAGTGGGTATATAGTACAAGTGCAAACTTATTTGCTATATTTTTTTTTTGATCGACGTTCCGATGTTTAAAAAAGTGTCGATGTTTTAACATCGATGATATTTTATAGACATCGATGTTAAAAACATCGATGTTGAACAAAAAACATCGATGTTCTTGAAACATCGATGTTTTGTGCCCATCACTAGGGGTAACCACTGTTGGCAATAAGAATGTTGATATTTCGAAGTTTCTTGGAGTATATGTAGACTGTAAATAATCGGTACATGATATACAAAAGCTATTAAATATCTACGCTAAAAAAACCACAAAAAATATGAATAGTACATTCAGACTACGTAGCGACACTATTGGCGTCAAAGCCGACCGACACCTCAAAAATAGGCAATTCCCGTTTTTACTTCTTAGTCCTAAATGAATTGTAGGCACTTAATCGCGATGGGCTAACTAATCCATTCTTCTTCTCTGTTGATCCCACATAAATGAACAAAGAGGGAGCACGGATTAGCTAAACTAATCCGAATATTTTTACGGTGGATATGGGGATCAGACACATTATTTCCTATAATTTTTTTTGGATCGATTTTCGATGTTCCGATGTTTAAAAAAAGTATCGATGTTTTAACATCGATTGTTAAAAACATCCATGTTGAACAAAAAACATCGATGTTCTTGAAACATCGATGTTTTGTGCCCATCACTAGCGGAGAGTGAAAGTAATGCTTGTATTAATTAAACACCTACCTTGCCCGTCCATCTCTTCCTATATCATCATGAAAGAAAGACAGAACATTTTTCAATGTCGAAATATATTTCACACAATTTTAATTTAGTACCTGCCGGTTTTTGCCACCGCTTGTTAAAGTCTGTCAAGCCTGGCAAGCGGTTTTTTTAGATTTTAAAAAGTGAGTTATTTGAATCAGTTTTGGTTGGAAATCGCGCGAGTTTTTGGGATTAGCTATACAGTAGATTAAAAACTTTTTGTAAAGTCTAAAATGCCATTCAAATCAGGCTGGATCATTACCATTAAAGCTAGGGAGCATGGGACTATTTGAAGAGTGCCGAAAATTGGGGTTCAGATTTTTGCGAACCAAATCCCTGAAGAAAATATTGTGATGGTTTATTCAGAGTTAAAATACAACAAAAAAAAAGAGATATAGGTTAAAATATTTCTAAAATCTGTAAGATTTTGATACTGGGATTTTTTCCCAATTAATAAAAGAAAATAACATAATAAAATGTTGTTACCTTTAATATTTGATAATATTCCTCAACTTAGTTATAACACCCTCCTCCTATTTTAGATTTTTAAAGGGTCCAAAAAACTTGCCACGAACCTTTCTTTTTAATATATATATATATATGTATATATATACATGTGTGTCCGTTATGCCACGAGCCTTTCTTTTTAATATATATATATATATATATTAAAAACAAAGGTTCGTGGCATAACGGACACACATTTTGTTTTTCAATTCATTACGACCAGGCCTCCAAGATATAATAGACAGTCGACAAACCTACAGGCCTGTTTCATCCTTGTTAGGAATCATCAGGGTAACATAGGACTGTACATGGCATATGAAGCATAGAGAAAGTAATAGATACGCGAGAGTGACCGATTCTGTGTTACACTTGGGGAACATTGTTTGTCGGCGACATGAGCGCAGCCGGTGGCTATAGGAAGGAACTACTTGTACAGCAAGACACATCATAAAATACATATATTCTTTTAGTTAATTTTTTTCTTTTTGTCGCGGTTACGGTTAACCTTGGTACTAAAATTTCCCAGAATTATAAGCAAATGAAGGAGACCTCGATTGTGTAATATCTTTGAATATGGTTTAAATTTACAGATAATTGTTTATGTTTACATGTGTATATAGCCAAAAGTTTTTAATTTTTATGAATTTCCGGATACTTAAATTTTCATATCCAAAATGCTATGACTGACATGAACAGAAAAAATCGATGTAGACAGCGCATCCTGTCATGTTCGATGCCTTGAGAATCGGAACCAGCCTATTTTGCCGGTTCAGAATGGTTGCGATTGTCAAGGTATGGATCTTCACAGGATGTGCTATCTGCGTCCATTTGTTCTGTTCATGTCAGCTAGTAGATGACGTCATAGCATTTTTGATGTGAAAATTTAAGTATAATCGGGAAATTTATAAAAATTAAAAACTTGATTATATACACATGTAAGCATAAGCAATTATCTGTTAATTTAAACAATATTCGAAGATATTACATAATCGAGGTCTCCTTATTTTGCTTATACTTCTGGGAAATTTTAGAACCAAGGTTAACCGTAACCGCGACAAAAAGAAAACGGCACATACTTTTTAGTATTAAAAAAGCAATGCATTCGCGAAAGGTTTAGCTCTATACAAACCTTAACCAACTTTGTAAAAAAAACTTTCTTTAGCTTACAAAAAGTTTTTTGGACCCTTTAAAAATCTAAAATAGGAGGAGGGTGTTATAACTAAGTTGAGGAATATTATCAAATATTAAAGGTAACAACATTTTATTATGTTATTTTCTTTTATTAATTGGGAAAAAATCCCAGTATCAAAATCTTACAGATTCTAGAAATATTTTAACCTATATCTCTTTTTTTTGTTGTATTTTAACTCTGAATAAACCATCACAATATTTTCTTCAGGGATTTGGTTCGCAAAAATCTGAACCCCAATTTTCGGCACTCTTCAAATAGTCCCATGCTCCCTAGCTTTAATGGTAATGATCCAGCCTGATTTGAATGGCATTTTAGACTTTCCAAAAAGTTTTTAATCTACTATATAGCTAATCCCAAAAACTCGCGCGATTTCCAACCAAAACTGATTCAAATAACTCACTTTTTAAAATCTAAAAAAACCGCTTGCCAGGCTTGACAGACTTTAACAAGTGGTGGTGGTAAATTAAAATTGTGTGAAATATATTTCGACATTGAAAAATGTTCTGTCTTTCTTTCATGATGATATAGGAAGAGATGGACGGGCAAGGTAGGTGTTTAATTAATACAAGCATTACTTTCACTCTCCGCTAGTGATGGGCACAAAACATCGATGTTTCAAGAACATCGATGTTTTTTGTTCAACATCGATGTTTTTAACATCGATGTCTATAAAATATCATCGATGTTAAAACATCGATACTTTTTTTAAACATCGGAACGTCGATCAAAAAAAAAAAAATATAGCAAATAAGTTTGCACTTGTACTATATACCCACTGCGGCTCAAAAAACAGGAATTGCCTATTTTTGAGATGTTATTCGTCTTTGCCACCAAATAACCCCTAAATGCACCGTAGGCATTTAATCGCGATTGGCTATCTAATCGATTCTTTTTCTCTCTTAATCTCACATAAATGAACAAAGAGGAAACATGGATTACCTAAACTAATCCGAATATTTTTACGGTGCATCTGGGGGTAGGTGTCGCTGTCTAATTTATACTACTCATATTTTTTGTGTCTTTTAGCGTAGATATTTAATATAGCTTTTGTATATCATGTACCTATTATTATTATAAATCTCTTATTTGCAAGCTTATTATAAGTATATATTGTTTGTAAAATTTACAATAAATCTTAAATAAAAGAGTTTCTTTGAATAACGGAATACTCTCTAAAACAAGCAAAAAAAAAACATCGATGTTCAGAAACATCGATGTTTTTATTCGGATGTTTTTTTTTCGATGTGCCCATCACTACTCTCCGCGGCAATGCGCTATGCGCTACAGGAACGTGGTTCCTGCGCGGTCCTATTTTTCTGTTAGTCTCCGTAAGTTATTACGTAGGTATATGCTTTGTGGTTATTACGTTGCCTCTGTAAGCAACCACACCCAACGAATTTAAACAACTTTCGTCGTCAAACAATGCGAAATGTTGAACGGCTATATGCAGCGCGCCGCCTGTCGGAATAAAGCGAAAAGCGAAACGTTAAAGGAAGCAAATATCAATAAAAATTAAATTTTCGAGCAGGACAAAAAAAAAGGCACCTGCGAAACTGTACTGGTTACTGAAAGAAGACCGTTCAAAATACAACGTTCGCAGCAACTCCACCCCCAATTGGAGTCTATACTACGTCGCCTTATATTAAGGCTCAGCAACAATCACTCCGGAGGAGGCTTGTTGCAAAACAAAGCCAAGTAAAATTTTAAAAAATAAGAAAAATAAATAAAAAGAAAGGTTCGTGGCATATCGGACACACATTTTGCTTTTCAATTCATTACGACCAGGCCTCCAAGATTTAATGGATAGTCCAGAAAACAGTTTCTGAATTAATTGAAATTGAAAAGCACAATGTGTGACCGATATAAGGGTCAAAATCTCAAAACTGGTATTTTAGGTTTTAGGATCATCAAAAAAATAAAATGTGGTTTTAAGATGAAAACTTATCAAAACCTGATTAAGCAATCTTTAAATTTGCCATATGGTTGTAAAAAAATAAAGACATTTTTAATGAGTAACAGGGAAATTCTCACGACCGTCACGCCTTTAAAATATATAAATCCTTTATTTAGTCAAGACTAATTTACAACAACAAAAAAGTTTTACAAAGTCAAAAATTATTACAAAATAACAGACAGAAATCACAAGTATAAAGTTATATCTAAAATAATACAAAATGTAAAATAATACAAGATCGTAGGTAATTTAAAACTTTTAAAACTACATCGAATAATAGGTAAAAAAGAAACAGTTAAAAAAACTGAACAAACAAAAAAAATACAAACAGAATCAACAAACAAACAATGATTTTAACAACCCAAAGTCACCTTTTTTTCAAATATTCCTTTGTTGAAATAGGTGTTCTTTTAGATTGTTTTTAAAAGAGTTAATAGATCCAATATTTTTAATTACAACCGGTAAATCGTTATATGCAGTGAGACCTTTAAAAAATATATAATTTTGTGATCTCTCTTGAGAGACTATTGGGACATAAAAATTTTCTCTATTTCTAGTGTTATGGTGGTGAATCTGCAGATTAAATGTTATCTTACTTAATAGGTACAGTGGTGCCTGTCCTAACTTCATCTTATGGATAAATATTAGAGTATTTAACAACAATAGTTCTCGAACTGTTAGCCATTTCTTTTACAGGAGTTAATCTTAGTTTCTTGGTAGCTGATTTATATTAACACGCTAGGACGAATTTGTATCAGGTAATTTGGATAAGTACCGTGCGGAACGATGCCTATTTGTGAGTGGTTCAAGGTTGGTAAACAAAGTGTATGATGGTGTTTAATGATGTATAGTGGAGGGTCATCAGTGAAACTACTGATGAGCCCACGCTGGTTACCCAGGGCGAAACATCGTTTAATCATTTCTCTTTTCGCTTTGATCTTTTGTGTGTTCCTTGTGGGATGCTCATCCAAGTTTGAATTGTCGTTATTTCCACCCAAGATCTTTTGATCTTTTATTTTTTAGTTTCTTTTCGGTTGAAGTAACTGATTTGGAGGTTTTTTAACTTCTTCTTTGTTTTCGTTATGCCACGAACCTTTCTTTTTAATATATATATATACTTGATAATTTTTTTAGACATTGCCTTACCTGTGCAGAGGGCTCTCGGGCGTAGCGTTCGGAATTTTTGGCGATGTATGCATTAAAAGGACATGGCTAAACAAAACTATGGCTATCCAAGTAATGACGGTAAGTTTAAATTGTGGTAGAATAAACAGTTGGTACCTGATTTTCTTAATGTATAATATAAACTCAAAACTGAAAACATAACTTGGATAATATAAGCAAGCCTGGAGAATGATGATTTCTAAAAAGATAATGCCAACATCTGATTGTTTAAATATTTTTTAAACGTACCTATTTTATGTGGACAAACATAAATCACGGTCCGATGCCGATTGCCGAATTTGTCGTCATCGGCACGACGTCGATTTACGACATCGGAGCAGCAGTATTTTTTGTCCGCTTTGCGATGTAGGCCCAATGTATGTTTGCCGATGCAGCGTTAGACTGTGGCCCGTCGTCGGACCAATGGTAAATTTTACTTTTTACGATTAAGGTCCGATACATCCGCCCATAACTGCTTAATTTGCTCGGTGTAACGTAAGCAAGCTGGTCTCGGCCCGACATAGGTAAACTATTCAAGTCCGACATTGGTTTCCTAAAGCGGTTCAACGTCGGCGATTGACGGGGGTCCGTCGGAGGTAGCTTAAAGCGGCCCGACATTGGCAAACTACAAAGTTTCGATAATGCGGGTGCTTAACCTGTCGGGCTAGTTTAAGTGGCAGAAGAAGTGATTCTTGTAGGGAAGGATCTTGTCAAGTCCGCAATCTAGTTTTGAAATATCTTTGCTCATTATATATATAATATTATCTTTCACTGGGACACACACAGGGAACATAGTGACATTAGCGCCATCTCTACAAACTAGGAAGAAACTATTAAGCAGTTTAAAAATTTTAAGGTGACGTAATCGGGCCATCGTCGGTTGCCGATTCTCCACTAATCAAACAAAGTTCCAATCGGACCATCGTCGGCCCTAAAACTGATAAAGTGGTTGTCGCCATAAAGTCGACTATAGTAAATCGGACCAACGTCAGTTGACGATTCTCGACCGATTAAAGAAAGTTCCAATCGGACCATCATCGGCCCTAAAGTAGATAAGGTTTGCGTTGGTATAATGTGGACTATAGTAAATCAGTTGCCGATTTTTGTCCGATTAAACAAAGTTCTAATCGGACTGTCGTCGGCCTTAAAGCAAATAAAGTGGGCTTCGGCATAAAGTCGACTATAGTAAATCGGGCCATTGTCAGTTGTTGATTTTTGACCTATTAAACAAAGTTCCAATCGGACCATAGTCGGTCCTAAACTGGTGTCGGCATAAAGTCGACTGTAGTAATGTGGACCTCCGTCAGTTGCGGATTATTGACCGGGCCTATGCCGACACACTGCCGACGTTGTCGACATTGGCCCGATTCAATGCCGATGATTTGTGTTTGCTGGGCAGATAAAGAAACCATAGGAGGAACGGAGATTCGCGAAAAGTTATTGAACCGAATGATCTTAAGACCTCGGACAGTTTACCACACATTTTTCATAATAAAAAGTGCCACTTTAGTCTCTGGGTATATAATGTACTATGACTTGAGGATTTCGTAAATTTTGTGAACGGAAATAAACTTTTACTATGAATAAAACTAGAAAACGATTCTCATTAATAATTTCAAAATATGCTTTCTATTCCAGGTGTTTTCCCATATTCTTCCAGGCCTGGCTCTCATGGCCGTTGGGACGTTAAGAAAGTTGGCTGTGTGCACAATTGTTTTAATGACTATCGGTGCACTGAATGGTAAGTTTTTTTTTATTTTACTACGATACATATTAAGGGCCTCAATTATTTTATCAGAATTATTCAACATCAGAATGTTTTATATATCCATTTTTACCATCAAAACATACACTTTAATCTTTTGGAGTGCTCGTTTGAAAAGTATAACAAATCTAAGATGTAAACCATTGTGTAGTCACACTGCCCATCGTAAATTGTTTGAGTCACCCAAATAAGCCAACAAAAAGAGTCAGCTAGGAGAAAACACCTTTTATTTTGTTTTCCTTTTGTTTTTATTTGATTTTTTTTTAATTTTCAAAATTTATCCAATTATTTTTTCTTTAAATATTCTGAAATATATATATGTAACTTAAAAGTAATATCATTTTTAAACTACACTGGCTAATAAAATTATAAAAAAAATCGTGACAACGCAGTCTTAGTAATGCCGATTGTTTCTTTTAAAACACTTTTTTTGCAATGATTTAAAAAACCCTCCAGCACGTCGATATTATCGAGGGGAGCACTTTTTGGATACATTGAAATTTGTTTAAGATCAGCCCTTCCACCAGAATTTGATTGAATTTTAATTAATCATTTAATTTTTTCTTCGGACAAGTGTTGAAACTTACCCCTAAAATTTTAATAGAGAAAGTAAGAAGAAGGTTTTACAATACCTTCACAAAGAAGCAAAACTTTTTCTATACCTTCATCAAAAACACGATTTTAGTAACTGTCGCAAATAACCAAAGCATGGCTTTTTTGGTTATCGATACAAAAATAATTTTTTTTTACTGTCTGCAGATAACTAAGGCACGGCTTTTTTGGTTACCGATGCAAAAAACTTTTTTTTTATACCTTCATCAAAAACATGATTTTAGTAATTGTCTGCAGATAACTAAAGCATGACTTTTTTGGTTACCGATGCAAAAAAACTTTTTTTTTGATCACGGGTGCAAAAAAAGATTTCTGTCCGTTTTTTATCCAAAATTAAAGAGAAATAGCGGAATATAGTAATATTGAAAAAATCTAATTATTGTTACCTAAAAATTAAGCCATTTCGGCTAGTTTTCGCCGAGTATTTACGAAAAAATCATTTAAAAACATCGTCAAAATTGAAACTGTCAAAGATTAAAATGTCGCAACAATGAACGTCACCGAGTATAAAGGCACATCGCTATGAAAACTTATTTCATTTACCAGCCGCCTTGATTTACAGTGTAAAGATGGTGTGTTGCCAGAAGTGCTCTTTGTTTGAGATTTTTAAAATGATTTTCCTGTTTTTCTTGGATTTTTGATAAAGGTATTAAAAAAAATAGTGTTAACAAGTCGCGGCTAAACGCTTGTAAAAAAAGCACTGTTTTAGGCATTAGTTGTTAAAAATACTATTTTAGATCACGGGTGCAAAAAAAGATTTCTGTCAGTTTTTACCCAAAATTAAAGATAAATAGCGGAAAATAGTAATACTGAAAAAATCTAATTATTCTTGCCTAAAAGTTAAGCTATTTCCGCCAGTTTTCACCAAGTATTTACGAAAAAATCATTTAAAAACATCGTCAGAATATCAAACTGTCAAAGATTAAAATTTCGCAATAATGAACGTCATGGAGTAAAAGGGTACTACGCTATGAAAACCATTGTTATTTCATTTACCAGCCGACTTGATTTATAGTGTAAAGATGGTGTGTTGTGGGAAGTGCTCTTCGTTCAAGATTTTTCAAAGCATTTTCCTGTTTTTCTTGGATTCTTTGATAAAGGTATTAAAAAAAATAGTGTTAACAAAAACATGTTGTGAATACTACTATTTGATCACGGGTGCAAAAAAGATCTCGTCATCTCGTCTATTTTTTACCCAAATTTGAAAAAACTGTCAGAAATTATAATTCTGCCAACAATGTAAAGTCGCCATAGAAACCATTGTTGTGTCACACCTTATTACTTTTTTCCCTGTTTTTTTTTATATATATGTATGTATGTATGTATAAAAAAGTGTTTACAACTCGCGGCTAAACTGTTACTCGCATACCAACGCTTGTAAAAAAAACACTATTTTAACCGATAGTTGTAAAAGCTACTATTTCGGTTCCAAAATCGACGTGTGATCAAGGTTTTTCTACAAAATTTTATGGACTGTTATTGTATTTGTTAAATAGCAATACATATTTTTTTTTGTACTTTGTTGAATGTCATTTATCATTTTCTATGATTTTGCTGTGTGTCTTTTTATCTACCGTCTACAGGAGCCATAGTTGTAAGCACCCTAAAGTGTACTTTGGATCAAGCGCCCAACTTCACCGCCACAATATTTTCCATCAATTCCATGTTCGCCGTACTAGCCACTATCAGTGCTCAGAAGTTAAGAATTTTCATTCTAACGCATGTGGACAAGATGGTCATTCGCTGGGCGCTTAATTTTATTGTGGGCGGTGGCATGATGCTAAGCACCGGGGTAAGCAATTTTTTATTATGACAAGAAAATGCTTCAAAATCAACAAATTAAGTCAACTAAAATTCCAGGAGGTTGTGTTGGGATTGTGGGGAAAGGTTTTCATTTTGCTTCATCTTCGGTATTCCTCCGCCCTCTTGCAGGCCTGACAAATTGAGTCGTTGCCGATCCCAATAGAGAGATGCCTCCTGAGCCGAATTTTTATTCACACCTTGGGCAGGGTGTTTGAGTTCAACATATTTTAACTTTTGTTCAGTTAACTGGCCTAGATTAAAAAAAAGCAACACATAATTTCGGGTCTCCTGTTTTTTGTTGTAACCGTCAAAGAATTTAAACCATTTTTAGAACAGAAAAACGTTTTTAAAAATATAAATATAAAACGCACTTAAATTAAAAAAAATTTAATAACCTCCCAAAAACTCATCCAACCAACATGTTGCAACGATAAAAAAAAATATGATATTAACTCTGTGTTTGGGACTTCCATTGTCTACAGTTTTATTTATACACAACGTTTCGATCAGTACAATCCCTGATCGTTTTCAGGTGCAAACTACAATCTACTCCTAAGGCTACATACATATACAGGGTGTTTCAAATTCGATGCTCACCATGAGAATCTCCTAAAGTTGCGCAATTTGATGCTTTACCCAAAACTAAAAATAAAGTTTACAAAATCCGAGTAGTTCCGGAGATAGGCGAAAAAAACCGAAATTTTCAATTTTAGTTTTTCTTTTTTTCCGCTTTTATTATTAGAGTTGTCAAAAAATGCTTAAAACTTTCTACAGTCACTTTTTTAAGATGTACCAGACGAGCTATTCATTTTTAAGATTTGACATTTCAGTTTGACAGGGGCGCTGTCAAGTCCATTTTTTCTTATGGACACATCCTTTTTTTTCTGCCCGTTTTGTTTCGGAAGCAAGGCCAATATCATTTTGAAACATTATTTTAACAAGGAGTTTGTTGTTTCGGGCTTAATAACCATCATCAGTTAAAAAAATCCCGTTATACAAGACAACTTAAAAAGCGCTTGTAGTAGTATTTACAAAATTATAGTTATTTAAAAAATTTTGGGATGCTGCCTGTCTGTCTGTCTGTCTGCCTGGGATACGATTACTCAAAAACCGCTAAACCGATTTTTATCAAATTTGACACAAAAATTCTCCAGACGCAGAGCTGATTAGTTTTTGATAAAAAAATTATAGCTCACGAACCGTAGCAGTTAGCGACACGCGGTTTTCACATTTAGGTAGATAATTACATTTTAAACCAAAAAAAAATTGAAAAATTTTGAAAAAAAATTGTAATTTTTTAAAAATCTTTTTATACGGGAAATTTTTAGACGACATTTAAAACAAAAAATATGAAAAATATAGAATTTATTTTTTTGAAAAACTGGAAAAATTTTCAAAAAATTTTGACATTTTGTTTTTATTTTTTTTAAAGGTTTTATGGACGGCTATACGTGCCTGCTGGCGCCATTTTTGAAACTACTACAAGCGCTTTTTAAGTTGTCTTGTATAACGGGATTTTTTTAACTGATGATGGTCATTAAGCCCGAAACAATAAGCTTCCTGTTAAAATAATGTTTCAAAATGATATTTGCCTTGCTTCCGAAGCAAAACGACCAGAAAAATGAATAGTTCGTTTGTTACATCTTAAAAAAGTGCCTGTAGAAAGTTTTAAGCATTTTTTGACAACTCTAATAATAAAGGCGGAAAAAACTAAAAGCTAAAATTGAAAATTTCGGGTTTTTTCACCTATCTCCGGAACTACTCGGATTTTGTAAACTTTATTTTTAGTTTTGGGTAAAGCATCAAATTGCGCAACTTTGCCCCAATTTAAATCTATTCGTATCTCCTACCGTTTAGGAGATCCCCATGGTGAGCATCAAATTTGAAACACCCTGTATACTATGGGAAATCACTCAATCGTGAAGTTTAAGAAGTTGGCTCCATCCAAGAAGGGGTTCCAACCAAAAAAGGGGCTTCCAAATATTTCGAATTTCAACACTTGTTTTACCGAAAATACCCTGATTCTGCCCAATAAAGGAAGCTTCAAGGAATTTTTGTTTCTTCTAGTGTGACTCCTTGTGCAAAACCTTTGTTTCTATCCACTTCATTCGGTGTTGTTTTGACCATGCATGTTTGGGGATTCCTGATTTCGTTGTTTCACCTCTTTGGGTATTCTTCTGGTGTTCCTTAAGCCTAACAGACTGTGGTATTTTTGTGTCGCCTATGTATGACTCACCACACTCACAAGGAACTTGGTAAATGCATTCTTCTCCTTTAAAAGCTGTTTTAATATTAAAGTTGTTCGCTACTCTTCGAATTTTCTCTGATACTCCTTTAATGTATGGAATTTTAATGAATGCATTTGCCTGGTTATAATCTCTGTCCTGTTTGCTAAAATTTAGAAATAGTATCTGTTATAAGTTTAAGGCCGTAACCATTCTGCTGCAGATCCTTCTTAATGTTTCTGATTTCGATTTCCAAGTGATGAGAATTGTTACAAATTTGAACGGCTCTGGTATACAAAGTTCTTTTTATGCCTCGTTTGGTTGTATCAGAATGATTTGAACCTTGATTTAAATATTGTCTTGTGTGAGTGGGTTTACGATAGACTGTTGTTCTGATATCGCTTTCTACTCGTTTGACAAGTACATCAAGAAAGAATTTTGCCCCAACTCCATTGTGAATTTAATGTTGGGTCTTATATTATGCCTGCAGACAAGGATAATGCAACAGTGGTTTTGGACATGGAAACTTATGACCAGAAATTTGAAGAGGTACTTGCCAAAGAAAACTATAAACTTCTCCCAAAAGACTCGACGCAATCAATCGAAAGTAAGGTCTATAGAACTTTAAAAAAGTATTCCAGATATA
Organism: Oxystoma pomonae; assembly: GCA_963921995.1. Taxonomy (NCBI): domain Eukaryota; kingdom Metazoa; phylum Arthropoda; class Insecta; order Coleoptera; family Brentidae; genus Oxystoma; species Oxystoma pomonae. The sequence continues at coordinate 80,949,297 of OY998166.1, read as the reverse complement.
TTCCGGACAACACAACACGACAGAGATTACAAGACCAAAACCAGTCAAATGCATTTCTTACAATTCCATACATTAAAGGAGTATCAGAGAAAATTCGAAGAGTAGCGAACAACTTAAATACTGAAACAGCTTTTAAATCTAATAATACAATTCGAAGCCTTCTTAGTAAAACAAAACCGGTTCCTTGTGAGTGTGGTGAATCATATAGGCGAAACAAAAAGACCACTATCTGTTAGGCTTAAGGAACATCAGACGAATACCCAAAAAGGTGAAACAACGAAATCAGAAATCGCCGAACATGCATGGTCAAAATAACACCGAATGAAGTGGACAGAAGCAAAGGTTTCGCACAAGGAGTCACACTGGAAGAAACGAAAATTCCTTGAAGCTGCCTTTATTGGTCAGAATCAGGGTATTTTCAATAAACCTTTGTTGAAATTCGGAATATTTGGAAGCCCCTTTTTTGGTTGGAGCCACTTTCTTAAACTTTACGGTTGAGTGATTTCCCATAGTACATAAGTACGTAGCCTTAGGAATAGATGGTAGTTTGCACCTGAAGACGCTCAGAGATTGTACTGATCGAAACGTCGTGTATAAATAAAATATAGACAATGGAAGTCCGAAACACAGAGTCAAACAAACAAAAAAGATGTTTAAGGAAAAACGCATCTAAAATTTAATTTAAAAAAACGAGTTTTTAAAACATTAATTTCAAAAAATATAAAAGGCAATAAATAAAGGTCCGTAATTTAATGCAACCCGAATTATTTTTTTTTTGCATTATTTTCTTATTAAATTTGGTAACACATATTTGTTTCTCCCTTTTTCCTTGTATAGATGGCGCACTCAAACAGCTAAGCCTCTTCTAGTAGTTCAATTTTGTAAGGTATATGTATAAGTACCTATTGACAGTCCAACATCTTCCCGTGTTCTTGGCGGAAACCATTTGAGTTTGACCGCTTCTGGTGGGTCAACGAATTTTTTGGTCTGCTTGAAACCGGTTTCTTTTTCCCAAGATGTTGCCCATTTTCTAAGTCGACTCATCACTTGCCTTCTAGGTGTACTCAAAAATGGTTCCGAGCACACGTGGGTAGTGTCCCGGATTCAAGCGAGTTCAATCGCCTTGTTGCCTGGTTTCCTATAAAATAATTCGCAACCAAATTTGGTAGAAACATAATTTGTCAAAATTTAAAAGGACAGAAAATAATTGGTCCGAAAAAAACTGCTAGAAAATATATGCATAGAATTAAATTTAAACGAAACATATTTTTATAGAAACACAAAATGTCACAAATTTTTTTTAATGAAAATAATTGAATAGAAACATAATAATGCCGATCTGCCCAATCTGTCCGAAAATGATTTGAACCGATAGCTACGAATTCAATTGCTACGTTACCAGGCTTACGGCAAGGAAAAGTCGAAGTAAGTTGTTATATTGTATTGATTTACACCCCTCAACCCCCTACCCCCAAATTTTTTCATAATATTAAAATCGCAAGATTTGATAGACAGAGAGTCAGAAACTGTGAAGTTAAATAAAATCGTTTAATACAAAAAAATCTTCCAAATAGAGAAACTTGTCAACGCCGCAATCCAGGGCCTACAACGCACTAGATATTTAAATTTTACGCATGCCCAACAGCGATTCGGCTGGATTGTGTTTCCGCCCATTTAAGGGTCGGGCAATTATTTTCTATCAATTTGTGGGTCGGGTGTTTTTCATTTTTAGAAAATTATTTTCGATACTTATGTAATTCTGATATTTTAAGGTTCGGGAAAATTATAATCGGTTTAATTATATTCCTGTCTTTGAAGAATCGAGCAAACTATAAAATTCTATAAAATTATATTCGTATCCATTATTTTCTGGGTGTTTTACTTTCGTTCATATTTCGTTTCGGACGTTTTATTTTCTGTTCAATTGTGTTTCGGATTTGGCAAATTGGGTGGGTTCCCGCCTGGTACTCCCGTGTCCGGGTTCCCACATCATTCTTATTTATTTTCTTTGACTTTTCTAGTGCTTTAACGCCCAGCTTTTGGAACAATGGCTGACTTTAAGGCCACTTGACATATTGTACCTTTTCAGCTATCTTCCGTAAAATGCTAAAATGTATGGAGAGCCCCAAGCAGTGTTTTTAAGGAAAAAACAAGGAAAAACGGAAAACATTTTTCTAGGTTATGTTCAGCTGAACTGTCATTCTTCTTTGAAGTCGTCAGTTTTGGTTACACCAACGACCAAAAAAACAATAAAAGACTCTTAATAATGCCTTAAAGATGCTTTTAGTATTATTCATGAGGGATATTAGTATTAATTACAACCGAAATAGTTTAAAAAAAAAAAATATTTTTTTTTAGATATTTTTTCTTTTTTCTATTTTGTGCTACATTCGAAGGGGGGGGGGAGATATTTTTCGCCCCATCTTGTCCAACTTTGTCAGTAAAGTGGCCCTCGCAGAAATATTTCGCTCTCTAGATTACTCGGTAAAGTGCCCTTTTTAATAACATAACTTTTATTGTTAATGAAATAAAAAGGTGGCCACCACATTAGGTAATCAATTTAATAATATCAAATTACGTAAGCTGGCGGACGTATTATCACGTCGTCATAGGTAAACTACTATATCATTGAAGTACAATTAGCGACGTCGAGTCGACCCGAATTTGTATTCCCCATTTAGGTCGGATTGGGGTTGTATGGAATGAGATTTGTAGTCCGCTTGCCAACTTTGGTGTTTTTAAGCCAACGACGTAGGACGTAGTTTGACATTTTAAGGTTAGAACATATTTCCGTCTTTATTTTTTTCAGTTAATTTTCGTCTTCTTCGCGTCGGGCGAGATGCAATGGTGGAACAACAAGCGTCTTTTAATGTACAGAAGGAATAAAGATCAAGATAATGCGGTTGCGCCCTTAGCCTCGTCACGTTCTAGAATGGCGGTGACGGTGCCCTAATTTGGAATGTCACCGAAATCTTTGAGGTACACTCGAAATTAAAATGAATGTAGTATAGCATCCCACATATTATATATACAAGGTAAGATGGCCGTTTTTTAAATTTATTCGCAGAATTTTGTTTAAGAACAGAATATATGATTTGTCCTATATACGTTTATAATAAAATATATCTTGAACTCGCCAGTTTCAGTTCAATTTTATTTTTCTATTGCATGAAAAAGACGGAATTCCAAACAGTGTCACACTACTTAGGAAAAATATATTTTTGCTTTTGTTTTTTTTTATTTTGCAAGATTAGCTTTAACAAAAGTATTCTAAAGCCCAGAGACATCGTTTCAAAAGATTAAAAAATAACAAGGTCCTAGGAGTAAACTATCCATGACAAAAAAATTTAAAGCTTAAGTAGCATTTATCCGTCTTCCAACCTAATCTGTCATAAAGCGACGTCGTATTAGGTACAAAATAAAGCTGTCTACTAGTAAGTCAAACGACAAATGTCTTTTGTAATAAAATCCGACGTTCACTTAGTCACATAGTAGCACATGCGAATCTTAAACGACGTCAAAATAGGCAACGTAATTTTTACAAATATTTGCCCAGACGGATTCACGTCAGTTTACGTTTCAAAACCGACTGTTTTAATGCCTATACCCAAATCGACCACGAAATATCGTCGGCCTGCTTATCTTAATCGACGTCGCATATCAGCCAGAAAAGGAACGAAGAAAAACAAAGGGTACTTATCCTACAATTTTGCATCTGGGACATCAAATTGCACAATTTGTTGCCTTGCTGCCAACCAAAAATCTGATGGACCTTCAGCTCGCACTTATATTTCTTCCAGTCCACTTTATCTGGAGCATTAGTGGGATCACACTGACATTGTTTAATGTCGCTTTTTTTGATGGGTAACCAACAATTGTTATTCTCCTCCCACATCTTAGGGACAGGTTCGAGCTCATTCAGTGCTTTAATAATAATAATAATACTAATAATAATACTAAGAATAATAATAATAAAGGTCTTTTATTGATCCAGGAACTTATATATAAATGACAAGATCAATTTTAAAATAATCCATATTTTTAAGGAAAAAACAATGAAAAACGGAAAATATTTTTTAGGTTATGTTCAGCTGAACTGTCATTATTCTTTAAATTCAGTTTTGGTTACATTGCCAACGAAGAATGGAGGCGGATTTGGAACGTTTGCACATATTACGTAGTTTAACGTTGGATAGTTAGATTTGGATAAAATTAGGGCTGCAAAACGGTGTCCTTATCCAAATTGGTGATAAATTGGTAAAAGTACTATACCAGCCCAAATTCGGCCATTTTGGATTTGCAAGCTTGGGCAGCCATTATTAGCAACAACTTTTTTCTTTGTCCGATGCCACGATTCTTTTTATTATTTTTTTTTAATGCCTTAAAGATGCATTTAGTATTATTCTTGAGTTATTTTAGTATTAATTACAACCGAAATAGTGCTTTAAAAAGATATATTTTTTAAAATATTTCTTTCTTCTATAATAACATAACATAACTTTTATTGTTAATGAAATAAAAAGGTGGCCAGTTATTTTTTGTGAGTTAAAATTTACTAAACTAAACTAGTTTGACGTCCAAATGCTACTTGGGAGGCGCTTTAAAGTTAACTTCTGATTATTTATCTGACTTTTTAGCAGTAAATAATCAAAACACCAAGCTTATCAATTAAAAGAAACAACCCTGCCATTTTCTTATAGGGGATGTGTTTCGGTTCGCTTTTTTAACCTTTTCAAATTGTCCTTACTAAAATAATTTTGGTTTAGAGGAAGAACAGTAAATACAATTATTTAAATTTCACAATTATATTAATTTTTTGTTAGTAAAACATGGTTACATTTTAATAGCAACCTTCTTTTACATCTATGTTCGGAATTTGGAACCTATATAGTAAAAATAAAGATAAAGGGCCCATTCCGTTTAGTACACTTTATTCTTTAGTTGAGAGGAGATGGGATTATAAAGCGTGACCAATCACAAATTATTAGTCTTATCTCCGCCCACTAAAAGATAGTATATAAGATAGAGTGTAGGTTAATTTAGTTTATTGTTTGTCGTGTCCTGATGATGCTAACGTTGTTAGCGAAACGCGCGTCGAGTGCAAAAAAGTAGTTTTGGTTTGTGGAAAACAATCATAACTTTGCTCTTCTTTTACATGTTATCGCGACCGCGGGTTTTACCAGACCACCTTTTCACTCTCCCCTTCTGCTTTCTTTTAGGGCCCTGTGCCACACTGCGCAAGTCTAGCCGTATATGACATTGAAGCGACGCAATTTGCGCCAAATTTAAATATAAAACAACTTTTGCAAATATTGATCTTATGTAAACTGTGAATATACTACACTTATCAAGAAACTAGCAATCAGGCAACACTTATTTTATTCATTATTTTTTGTAATGGTAGTCTACAGACGACAACAAACACATTTTACCTTAATTCCGTATATCGTATATTTGAGTTAAGACATATTTTTTAAATTGCTCCAAACGTTTAAATAAGCGAATAACTAAGGAATATTTAATTTTTATTGCTTATATAATTCTAGAACCACAGCAAATATTTTGGTCCGTAAAATAAAATAACAAATAAATAAGTGTTGCCTGATTGGTAGTTTCTTTGGAAGGACAATTTAAAAAGGTTAAAAAAGCATATTTGGTATGTTTTGGCGTACTCTGTACATATCTAAAAGTTGATTGAGTTTAGTAAAAAACGGCCATTTTTGTAACAAATCTAATTTCTAGCTCACCTTGTCATATTGAGGAAAGTACCCATAACGAAAATTGCTCATTGGGACCCCCTCTATAACATATTGAAATATAAAAAAAATTAACCGAAACACATCCCCCATAAGAAAATGGCAGGGTTCAAGTTCAAATGTTTTCATAGAGGGTGAAGTTTATACTCTGCATACAATTTGGATTTTCATTACGTTTATAAAAGATTAGATCAAAATTTCTCGTCTATGTGGCGATGGTAAACCATAAAATAAGAAAAATTGACTTAAATTTAGGCGTTTTGTCCAGCAGTTAAAGTAATTTCACATGGCTACGTGATGGTGTTCAATTGCAGCGGTATAGCGTGACTTAACGGGCGGGGGATGGGGGCGAAGGTTCAAAGGGCACCACAGTTGTTGTTACCTAGGTATACTTATAATAGTATATTCACAATTTAATATACAGGGTGATTCAAAAGTTCCCTAGAATACTTTAAATGTAGGTAAAATTTGTTGTTCTGAACAAGAATTAGTAAAACATATTTTTGTAAACTCTTTCGTTACTCTTGAATTCAGAGAAAAAAAATATGAAATTTAAACAAAATAAGCACGTAACTTTTCTTAGATTAATGATATGTAACCATTGTTCAAATCTTTCTAGGGAATTTTTAATCACCCTCTACATAGTGTAAGAAAATGTATTGCTACAGTTGTTATGAATAAGAAATTTTTTTAGATTTAATGTTAACTATGTCACGTCGAAATTAATAGTAAGTTTATATTCCCGCTCAATACTAATTATAGCATCCCGCTCAATACTAATTATAGCAAACTTATATGTTGTCTGTGTTCGATTATGACCTTTCACAATTTTTATTTTTTTTAGTCTGTTAGAAATGCGCTCAGCTTCCGCACTGCTAGGAGTCATTTCTCCTCTACCAGGAGAGCCCGGGTAGTGTCGGATTCCTACCGACTAAAACCCCTCGATTGTGACTCCAACCTGCCAGGTGGCAAGCCACAGTCACTGCACTGCAGCCATTACTGGCTTATTGTGCACCCTCTTAGTTCCTAGGCTAACCACTCCATTAGTTTTATCCCCTGCGCAAGTTTGTACAGGTCCTTAATGGAGTAGTCCCCAGTCAATATTGGGTCTAGTTTAACTACTCCAAATATTAGATGCCTTTTGCGATCCAGTGCCTCGCATTGGCATATTACATGTTCAACTGTTTCTGGTTCCTGATTGCATAGTCTGCATTTCAGGTTTCCGTGATACAAGCCCATGTTGTTTAGGTGAACTTTAACCGGCATATGGCCGGTCATAATTCCTATTATAGTTCTCACTTGCATCCTACTATACTTTAGCAGGTCTTTGGTGAGCTTAGCATTTAGGCCTTTGATAAAGGCTCTGCTGTGTCTTAGCCCTTGTCTTCCCAGCCAGTGGCTTTCAAGTTTTTACCTTATCCAGAGTTTGACCTGGGATCTTATTGTACACTTTGGTACCCCCAGCGCTGGGGCTGGTCCGATGTATTTTTTTGACGATCCTTGTCTTGCAAATTCATCAGCTTTTTCATTGCCTTGGATACCTCTATATGCCGGCACCCATACTAAATTTAGTTTATTATGTTCCGCCAGTCTCATTAGTTCATCAAGGCATTCCCACACTAGATTTGAGGTTACCTTCGGGCACATAAGCGCTCTAAGGGCTGCCTGGCTATCCGAGTATATAGATATGGTCTGACCGAAGTAACCCATTTTATTATTCTCTCTTGCACATTCTAGGATGGCAAAGATTTCTGTTTGGAATACTGTCGGGTACGATCCCAGTGAGAAATACAGGTCTCTCCTAGGTCTTTCCCCGAATATTCCTGCCCCCCCAATGAGCATTTTTAGAAACCTCTGGTGACAAAAATTTATATAATTATTATAAAGAGGGTTCCATTAATGCTTTAGGGTATTTAGAGGTTTCCTACAGGAATTGAGTTTGTTTATTTGTTTTATTAAAGGTTCTAAATTGATGGTACCGTAAGGTAACATAAAACTGGCATTAACAATATTTCCACGGATATCTTTATAAAAATTAAAGTCATCGGTAACAAATCTTATATAAAAATTGGTGTTAACAATGTTTCCACCAACATATTTATAAAAATATTAGTCATCAGTGACAAAAGTTATATAAATTGAATTTTGAAATCTTTCTGTTAACCCATCTATAAAACCGTAAGTAACTATCAATCAAAGATATATAGATTGGTTTTTAAAATGTTGCTATCAACTCACTTATAAAAACTTAATTAACCAACAACAAAGAGACACTTATAAAAACTTGAGAACTCACACACAATAATTATATAAATTAGTGCCTCTTATGCACTCATTCTTATGCACTCATTCATAAACCTTTTTTGCCCATTCTTTCTATAATGTTTTTATTAATTTCTTTGTATAGTGGTTATAATACCACTGTTTTTACAACAAAAAACAATTTTAATTTATAACAAAACAAACAAAATTTTTTAGGTTAATTTTGTGACATCAAAAGGCTCGTTTTTGCGACTTTAAAATATGCGTTTTTGCGACATCAAAAGGCTCGTTTTTGCGAGATACCATACCATCATTGTCTGGTTTTAATTACATCAATCTGAGAGAGATAAGAGATCCAAATCTTCTTGAGATCGTTTTCGATTACAGATATCGGGATCGAATGCATTCTACACCCGATTCCGACCAGCGTTTACCATGCGCGGCCACCCTGACTCAAAAAACTCATCACGTGGACCGACATGATGAACTTGTATAGGAACCCATAGATGGGAACCGGGTTTTAGAAAAAGAGAAGAATTTAGTAACCGTGTTAAGTTCGCAAAAATGCACCGTGAAACTTCGAGTGCATACAGTGCGCACGGCTGTTCGGCGGCAATTGTGAACACATCATCTTACGACGCGACGGAACGCAGCCTCAAGGTCCGTTTCTGCGAGTTTGACATAGTTACTATTATCCTCTTTTTCTACATGCATTCGTCTGAGAGAGATCCAGCATACCAGGGAAATACCTGCCTGCACACCCTTTGACCCCGCAATCTAACTATCTTCTTGAGATAGTTACCTCTGACAGTTATGCGGGGTTGAACGGTGTGCAGGCGGGTATTTTTCCTGGTATGTATAGTATGATGGATCTCTCTCAGACGAATACATTTAGGAAAAGAGAACAATGGTAACTATGTTAAGCTCGCAGAAACGGACCTTCAGTGTTCAACCCTGCGCCATCTGCAGCCTTTTGTTTCAACTAACATCATGTTTTAAAACGTTGATAAAATAGTGTTGAAAGAGGTAAACAGTAGTAGAATTGTATTGTTTTTTTTTTATAGAATTGTCGTAAATTTTCGCCATTTTGGATTCCAACAATAGGTTTTTGACCAAAATAAAAACGTTATTTATGGGGTTTTAATCGAAATATTGCTTGTTTAGGGTTAAGAACAAAATACAAAATTCAATATTTCTCCCAGAAAGCAAAAAACATATGTGAAAAAAAAGTATTATTTAAATGAATATTTTTTTTCCCGTTTTCTCAAGTATTTTTGAAGCCCATGAAAATTTTGTGAGTGTATTTGAAAACTATACAGTACACACGGGACCGCAGCTGATTATCAGAGTAGGATGACTGGGAAAACAGCTTTTATTTAACCTATAGTATATAAATATTCATATTCCCGCTTCAACTTATCTCACTTCCATTTTAATTTATTTTAGAAGATTGGTAAACACTATTTTATAAATTTTTTATTTTAAAAAGAAAAAGAATAATACATAACAAGCAAAGGGAAGAAAGTGTTGTTAGAACAGTTGTAAAACCTTTTTAAAATAATATCTAGACTTGAGGGTTCATAAGGAATTTTTATAAAATCTATATGTTGTTTTTCTATTCATTACTATGTACCATAAATTTTTATAAGCTGGTGTTGGTCAGTTGTTTTTCAAGTCTTTTTTACTCATTTAAGAGATATATTAGAGTTATAAAACTATCACCAACACTAAATAATATAACTTTTAGTTATTTCATGAAGGTTTTATATTATTTGCTGTAACTTCTATATAGACAAAAATGCTCATTGGGCCACTGCCTTCGTCAGTTTTTGATCCGTCTGTGTACCAGATCAGTCCTTCCTGTGGCAGCGGGTTGTTTTGTCCTGACCACGCTACTCTATCCTGTATAATTACTTCTAGAGTTGGTCCATACAGGTACTTGGATGACATCTAAACTGATCTCATGTGTAGGATTGGTATGTCTAGAAACCTCTCCTCCCTATTATGCATGGCATGGTCGTGGGTTCATAGTTTTTTGAAGACGGTAGAGTCCGATCTTTTCCTCTCCCTGTATCACCAAGTGAAGTGGGGGAAGGTCTAAGAGCACATCCAACGAAGTTGTTGGTGTAGATCTCATTGCACCTGTAACGCTGAGGCAAGAAAGTCTTTGCACGTTGCTTAATCTAAGCATCACATTCTGTTGAGTTACTTTTGGCCACCAAACCAGAGATGCATACGTGATATATGGTATTACCACTGTCTTGTACAACCAGTGTACCATGTGTGGTTTGAGTCCCCACTGGTTTCCATGTAAGCGTCTAATCTCCGCCAGGGTGATTTCCGCTTACTTTATTATTATGTTTTCGAGAGGTCCGAGTCCCTCTAACTTCCTCCTTCTAGTGAAGGGGATTATGACTGTCTTCTGGGAGCTGATGACCAGTTTTTCTCTATCAGCCCATTGTTCAAGAGTCCTTAGGGCCCGTTGCATTCTGTCCTTGTTGTGTTGAATTTTCTAGGAACCACAATGACAAGGTCATCTGCGTATCATATCACTTTGAAACCCAACTGCTTTAATGTTCTTAGAAACCCGTCCATGACAAGGTTCCAGAGCAAGGGGGAGAGAACTCCTCCCTGCGGACAGCCCCTTGCCACACGGACTGCTACAGTCTCATCTAGCAGTTCAGTGAATACAATCCTGGACTCTAGCATGCAGCCTATCCATCTGCTGCAGGTGTCCTCGAGGCCTGTATTCCTTGGCGATCTCATTATTGATTCGAAGGAGGTGTTGTCAAAAGCCCCCTGTATGTCCAGGAAAGCCCCCAAAAGCACCTCCTTGTCCTCGATCGTTTTCTCTGCCAGCTTTGATAGTTGGTAGAGTGCTGTTTCCGTTGATTTTCCTGTTATATAGGCATGCTGATCTTCTAGAGTAAAGAAAGTTCATAGTCAATAGATAGATGATATAATTTAAAAATGTTTGGGAAACTGTTTTTATCAGACAATTTTTTTTTAATTCGGATATGAACAAACAAAACGATTTATAAAAAAATTAATGAAAAGCGAGCTTTTTTTTTAAACGATTTATATTTATCTAAAGTAGTACTAGATCTGAACTATGAAATAAAAATATGTCGACCAGAAATTTTAAATTGTTTTCTGAATCGTTTATATTAATTAAACAATCGAATTTTTGGAAAACTTTTAAAAAATCTTGAGATCTTGTTTCAAGCGTTTCTATAAGGGTATCCAATGCCACATAGAATATCTTTATTTTAAAGTCTATATCTACACTTGGGTGAGCATGGTCTAGCCTAAACATTGTTGAGTTCTAATAATAGTAGGTACCTACTCACGATCTCTAGAATAAACACGGTCTAGTAATTTTTTGCTACGTCCACCTGATGACGACACAAAGATTTTTTAGATGGGTGACATTTGATTGTATGAGATACAAACAAAAACTAGTTCTTGCATCAATCATTTAAACAAAAAAAAAAAAATAAAAATCCGAAAAGTTAATTTAATTTGTCAAGCGTTCATACAATTTTTAAATGGCGGACAAAAATCAGCTGCTATCTTTGTGTCGTCATCAGGTCGAAGAGTGGGGCAAAATTACTAGACCGTATCTATTCTATCGACCGTGGTACCTACTTACGTAACCTAACCAGATTTAAATATAGAAAGAAATACGATATGGAGCATTTCCAAAAAAAACCAATTAAAGTCGTTTTTTGGCGTAGAACACGGTGCTCGTGAAAAAAGAAAAAACAGTTGGTGCTCCATAACCCGACACTACCCGCGTATTTTCTCAAATGACAACTCTCGCCATATTGGAATCGTGATTGAATCGCTTTCGAAACAGACCGAGGAGCGGTTTGAAATCCTTTGAAATGTGTTGAACCGTTACGTCAGCTGTTCAACGCCAAAATTACATTTCTTGCATGATTTTGAAATCTTCTCTCGCAAAAAAACGACTTAAGTTTTTGGACTGTTTAGTCCCAACGCTTTCCAGCAACCTTTTTTGCTTTTCGAAACGAAAAACATTTCCATTTTTTTTTTTTGACTTTCCACAATTAATTTTAATTTTTTTGCAATAAATCACAGGAGGATAAACATTTCTCTGCCACTGGCAAAACAAGAAAAATATTTTTTTTTCATTGCAAAAGAGAAAGACTTCGGATTATCGTTTACTCATTGGTCAGTAATTGTTACATATTGCGCCGTGCGTAAGTCACGTTTGTTATACACTGCTTACAAATAATCTTTATTTGTGGGCGCCTTTAAAATATAAACTGATTTAAAAAAAATGTTTTATTTCTTTTTTTTATATTATTGTAATGTGTATTGAGGCCAAGACCCATAGGGCGGGGAGGGGGGAGGATCCCTCCTGGCCTCCTCCACGCTACGTTGCTGTTCAATTGTATTTTTTAGCGTCGTACAACCGGGACATAATTATATGTATAACCAGTCCCTTCTATTTACAGAACAAACACCAATCGACTAAAGTATTCCTTTTTCAGGTGTAGTATTTTTTCCATGACCATGGAGCAACTAGCTTAATCTTTAACCATTGTTAAATATTATTAAAGAATTATCCAATTCTTTCAATTTAAGTTTTATTATTTGGTTTAAACCGGATATTCATACGGAGTCGTATTTTATTCGTAGAAACAACTTCTGTTATAGATAGATTTAGTCTTGCGGGTACCAACGTGGTATTTTTCGGATCGGAAATATATTCTTCTACTTGGTGGTTATATTTGGTTCAGTGTTCGTTACGTCCATACACAGAAAAAAACAATTTGGCGACTTCAGTGGCAGTGACCATCGATATTTCGGAGAACAATTCTACTTTTCGTTCAGGAATATGGGGTGAACTCCAAACAGGAAAGTTCTCCCTTAATGCTAAAATACTAAGTAATCAATTATTAGACACTTAATCGGTATCGGTAAACGTAACGCGTTCGAAACAAAGTCAAAATACACTACATTTTTGACTTTTTTATGCTATTTTTCGAACGATGCCCACTTTTTCGAAGGTTGCGATGACAGAACTGCTAATTGAAATCCTTGCGTATGTTCGTGGGTCCGTAACGATACGTGGCTAGGCAATCTGCAACCTTTAATTGAATTAACTCTCTAGGTAACATGTGCAAATAAAGATTATTCCACTTTATTACTCTAAAAAATCAATCATTATGATTTAAACCCACCACTATATGTTTCTTAGACTAAGTGAGAAAAAAAACCAGTTTTATATGTAATAAATCACAACTCTATATTTGTTTCTTTATACATGGTATATACACAGGAAACACACATTTGTGTCAAAACACAAACTTAAGAGGAAATAGAAGATCAATATAAGCGACCATTCTTTGACAATGTTAAGGCACTTTTTATCTAGGTGCATTTTTATAAATCAGTCTTAAAAACTTTTTTGACTAGGAATTTTAAGTCTTTAATCAAATATTATTCTTAATAATACAATCTCAATTTTAAATGTTTATAAAAACCACCTAGATCATTAATAGTAAACAAAAAATATCACACAATTTGTACAATTTATACAACGTTACTTGTGGTAACATCATAAACTTGACTGTAGTCTATGTCACTAAAATTAGAACTAATTCTATAATCTAAATCTGTAAACATCGGATTTTCGTTTGAAACACTAACTTTATTTTCGTACACATTTAGAAAATTGCTGTAGTCACTATACTGAGATAAATCTATAAATTCTTGGGGTTTACTTTTACTAGGATTTTCAATATTTTGATAGGTGCTGGAATTAAAGAGTTCATAATATGCACTTTTTTGATTATGTTGCTCAAAGTTGACCTGAGGTTTAAATTCATGCGCACTTGTTTCGAATACTGAATTGGTTTTGTTCTGTGGTAAATAGTCAATTTCGTTTCTTTTGGCAGTGTCCATGTAGTAATTTTGTTCAAAAGGAGGAACGGAATTATTGTTCATCATTTGGTTGCTATCGGGACTCTGACTTAAACTATACTTCATGTTGCTACTGGTATTGCTATCTTCGTTGCTAAAACACCAATTGTGAGGCCAACTTTCCTCAGTTTTGAGATTTTTCTGGATGGTGCCACTGCCCAAATCCAACAAAGTAGGTGGCGATCTTGCCAAATCGGTTTGTCCTATATTAACAAAATCAGGTTTTATCGGTTGATCCAATTGGAAAATCTCTTCGGGTTGAAATAGGTCTGCTGGAATGTTACTGAAATCGCAATGATCTGACATGTTGACAAACTCAGTAGGATAAGCCTGCGCATGCGCGGGTTCCTGCGTCCAGTACGAGTTAATTGGTGTCTGTTGTTGGTTAAAGGAACATGGTGATGTGGGGTAGTGTTGGATCGATGGTGGTAACGCTGGTTGATAAGTACATGTGCACTCGAATGGTGGGCAGGAACAATAAACTGAAAAATAAAAAAAAATTTTATTGCAAAATTTAATTCATCGCCTCAGACACCTGCAGTAACAATGCCTGGAAGTGGTATATGGCCATTTTAAATCAAATCAACCAGAGGTTTACATATATTCTACCTATAAAGGGAATGAAAAATCTCAATTTTTTTTTGACCATTACTTTTTTTTTAATTAATTTTTGAAAATCAAAACAAAATACCATTGAATGAAATGAAAATATCTCGATAACTATTTAAACTAGGACAGTGGTTTTTAACTCGTTTTAAAGTTATTTTAAATACCTTTCAAAGGATTTGTTTTGTTGTTGTTTAAAAAAAATTAAATTAAAAAAAAACCTTTTTTATTTAAAAATATATATATTTTGTTTCTGGATATTTCGCCAAACTATGTACAAAATTTCAAGACGGAAACTTGATGGGTTCATCAAAAAAAATTATTTAAAAAATTTTAAAAAACAATTTTTCAAAAAAAATTAGGTTATGTGATACTTTATCAAAAATGGGTTTCAAAATACCTATAAAACAAGGTCTTACTCGCTTTTGTAGTGTATACAGTTCTCAAGATATTACTCTTTTTGTGTACTTTTGGTTAAAATTGACTGTCTTTACAGGCATTTATCAATATATGAATATCTTGAGAACTATACATACTACAAAATCAAGTGATAGCTTGTTTTAAAAGTATTTTAAACGCCATTTTAATGAAGCGTCACATGACCTCATTTTTTTTGAGCAAAAAAAAATCAAAATTTTTAAAATAATTTTTTTTTGATGAACCCATCAAGTCTCCATCTTGAAATGTTGTAAATAGTTTGGCGAAATACCCAGAAACAAAATATATTTTTATAAAAAAGAATAAAAAAATGCGTTTTGTAAAAATAATTTCAATTTTTTTTTAACTAAAAGTATATCATGTGATACATAATTCGAAAGATATTTAAAATACTTTTAAAACGAGCTATAAACCACCGTCCAAGTTTAAGTAGTTATCGAGATATTTCAATTTGTTTAAGTACAGGTTTGAGCAAAATTGGTAATTTTTGTGATGTTCAAGAATTAATTTAAAAAAGAAACTAATGGTCAAAACATCGGAGAGATGTTCTGCCAAACCTCCCTTTTTTTTGGTTGGTTTCATATAAAATAACCCTATATTGTTAAGAGACATAGGTAAACCATAAGATCACATTGTTTAATCTTAATTATGTAGGAGCAGTAGGTATATGTAATAGTACCAAACTAGTACGGTAAAAAAGTCTTAAAAAATAATAAACGTGTGGTGTGAGAGAAAGGAGACGACAACAATTGGCTCGGCGCTCGAGCTTTGTTTGTGAGGTTCGGGTGGTTGCCGACCCGCTCCCAAAGCGAAACCGCACCCAAGAGTTGGCCTTGTACACCGTGTATATACTCCAGCCTACATCAACCGATTTGTTGCTACTGGAAATTCCGAATACTCCTATACCTCTTTTGTTTAGATAAATTAACTAGTAACTATGTTGAAGTTATTTAATTACCGATTTGAAAAAAATTTGTCTTGGTTAAGTTGACACCAAGGTATTTGTTACTTTCAAATATTTTTATTTTTGGGAGTGAAAAAACGTTAAGTGGCTCATAGTTCTTAGTACGAGGTGGCCTAAAAATTTGAAAATTTGAACAACCTTGAATCAAATAAGTGTCAGCATAGAATTTGTATCGCGTTTAGGCTAGCTTGTCCCGCTGTGCGTTTTAAAGTTAAACAAATGGTTGAGCAGACATGGGGAAACCATAAGATCATTGCTGTTTAATTGGATAATCTCAATTCTGTGGACGTTTATTTTCTGTGTTATGTCAGATTATATACATCTTTCATTACGCGTTATGTTGGCAGTAAATTTTGTTTTGCTTTATTGTTCTTTTTGGGGCAGAATTTACAATATATATTTTTTAAATGGACAGGACTCAGATTAAGTATATGTATGTATTGTAATTAAACGTCATTATTATGCAATCTTTTGAATTTCTTGCTGCGAATATTAATATTAAATTATTAAACTTACCTTTTTCTTGGTCGGTAACCAACGGAGGAGGGTTTGGCGTCCTTAAACCTTGACTCGCTTCTCGGCAAAGTCTTTTCGGTTCTCTCAGTGACATAATCTTATTTCCTAAGGCGGCTTCTTTGGCTAATAGTACGGCTAGTCCTCTTACTCTTCTACCACTTCCTAAAGACCTCCTCGCTTCGGAGGTGCTTTTGGCTTCCGGTCGGGGGTGGTCGTGAACTCCTTTGGCCTAAGACAAAAAGCAACCAACTTATATAGTACTCTCGTTGTTGCTTTAAAACTGTTTTCAAATATTTCGAGATCTATTGCAAAAAGATTTCTATGCATTTACTCCAAACACATTGTGCAGTTTTCTACAATTTTATTAGAAAAATTTTATTATCTGGCTGGCTATTCGTTTCCAACACGGTTTTTATCTGTTTTTTTTTTCGATTTTATTACTATTGTTTTAAAGTTTTTAAGCAAAGTAAGTTTTAAAAAATGCGATTTTATGCCAATTTATACGGATAAAAATCAAATTTCAATCAAATCAAAATTCAAACAAAATGAAGAATGGACGATCACCGGGTCCAGGAAATATTCCAGCGGAGCTGTTAAAAAGTGGAGGAATGAAGCTTATTGGAAGAATTACTGATTTAATGAACCAATGTTGCCGTCAAAATAAAATCCTACATGAATGGAAAATTTATATATATTATACTGTCTCTATTCAATCAGTTCTTCTTTATGGGTCAGAGCTATGTTCTATGCGAGCTGATATAAAACGAAGAGTAATGGCAGTGGAAATGGACTGTGCAAGAATATCCAGATTAGCGAGAAGAACAAATGAAGATGTAAGACGAGTCATGAGAGAAAATGAAACCGTAATTACAAGAATAGAAAAAAGAAGCTTAAAATGGTGTAGACACCTTCTGAGAATGCAAGATAACCGATGGACAAAAAGAGTATTTCAGTGGACACCACCTGGTAAAAGGAGAAGATCATAGATGAATTTTCAAACTCGATTGTTTTCATCGGTGAGCTCATCGGTGAATTTACAAACTCGCGGGACACGTCGCTTAAAATTATCGTAATCTATAAGAAATACTTTGATGACATTTGATTTGTTTATTAATTCAATAAAAACAGTATATTTTTTATAAAAATTTTCTCTTAAAAAAAAAGAAATGGTTTTTCAATAAATTGTTACCTGAAAAAATACGGCGTGTTCTGTATGCCTCCAAAAATGGGTGACGGGGTATCCACAATGGCCTCTACATGCTAAAATTTCCAGCCTTCCCGTGCATTGGCGGTTTGGACAGGGTTTCCCTGGAAAAAAAGGACCTAGAATAATATTTTTTTTTCAAGATAATTAGGTGATGGACCCAAATGACTAGAACTAATGTAGCTATGAAAGACAAGTTCTTCTTTCATTTCGTATAAAATTACATAAACATATATATTTTCCTACGACCACACACGAAAGTAACCAAATCTGCACTCTATAATGCCTCAGAAAGTTTTATATTTCACACGCATATCAATTTTATTTTCGTCTCTAGAGACGAAAATGTTTTCTTCTCTAGTGACGAAAATAAATGACAGCAAACCATCCAAACAATGTAAGTATCTAGTAGGCTATGAGTTGTAGAAGCGTCGGAAATAGACCGAAACCATTTTCTTCTCTTGAGATGAAAATGAAGAAAAATTTAATAATAATAAAAAATACGAATTAAATCCTGAAGTGGTCGTAGAAAAAATAAGACAACTCGATAGAAAGTAACTTTTTTACACTCGCGTGTTGTTTCACTTGTCTAGCGCCTCGTTCACAACATTCACGCTCATGTGAAATATTTTACTTTCTTCTCTCGTTATGTAATATACTATTAATGTTCTAATCTAAATTGCAATATTTAGTACTTCATCTGCCTATTCAACAATAAAATCACTTTAAAAAACTAGAAAAATCGAAAAATAACTGATGGATACAAAGATTTGGATCACTCATATAAGTAATTTATTGTTAAACCTAGAAAAGACTATTATAAGTAGCAGTGTTTTACCAAACAAAAAAAAATCGGACAAGAAAAATTTAGATTGTTTAAAAAGCAGTAAAAAGAGCTTTGTTAACATATATTTAAATTAAAAATTAATTTATTTCAAATTTAAATTAAAAATTACATTTGAGGATAGTATGGATACTTACGAAATTGTGGCATACCTTGTTGCTTTTTCCTCGCTTTATCACAAATGGCAGGCCTCATGTGGATCTTGTCGCCGCTCGGTAACGTGCACCTTAAGGAACATACCAACACACCCAGGCAACTTTTCTTCAGGATGTGGACGTTGTGGTTGTTGGTGTTTCTCATTGCCCACCTATAAAAATAACGGAAAACTAAATTAAGTGGAAGTTTGAATATATGGGTTATTCCACGTCAGATTTACAACCCAATTTTTAATTTCTTAGAAAATTTTATACCAGTTGTTTTAAGCCAATCAGATGCCTTGTTTTTGACAGGTTGCTATGGCAACAACCCGAATTTTTCGGAAATTTTTTCGGTCACGTGACCTACTTGAAAAATTAATAAGTGATAATTTCCCTGGCTTGACAGCTGTCACGTGCAGATGTCAGAATAACAACAGAGGCGTAGGTACAATTTTCTATTCATTTTATGATATTTTCTTTGCGACAATAAAATTTAATATGACGAATAATAATTAATAAACAAAACAAAAAGATATTGGTGAAACGTCATTCCACCGCCTTAAATTGTCATCGACTTTGCAAGAGAATAATTCATTTTGCCTTCTCTCTAGTAGTATAAGATTATTAGAGTATGAAGAAATGTGTTCATTTCGGGATTTTGAGAATTGTTTTTTTTACTAGGGCAAAGGGAAAGTGAAAAAAAAACCAATTCAAACTATTTGAAATACAAAACACCTAGCGTCCAATATAACATGTGCCTATACATACACCTATTTTTCCCTATCCTCTAGTACTATAATATTGTGTGATTTAAATATCAAATAATCAACTTGATACAAAGATGCAAACCTTATTTTACTAGATTACCATGGAATTGTAAAAATAGTAGATGAATAAGTGTATAGCCACAATAAAGGTAACACAGACATTCAAAGTGTCAAAAAAGTAATTAACTAGCCATCTTATATTAAAACACCAAACCTCAAATCAAAATAAACGCTTGCCAAATTATCAAAATTTGTATTTTTTAAAAAAATAATTTCACAAGCTTGAATTAATCTCCGTAATTTTTTTCTCTGTTGCGATTGTTTATAAGAAAATTCGCACCTCGAAAAAATTTTCGGAAATAATGCTCTAGGGAGATTTTAAGTGAACATTTTTTCTCGCACTCTTTAGCGAAAAATAATCGACATATTTTTTTTCATCAAGTTATGATTTTTTAAACTTTTGAAGTTTATAAAATTGAACATTTTTCAATTACTGATAACTCGTAAACCATTCGATTTATAAAAAAAAATTCGAATAATAAAAGTTGCGTTTTCGCATAAGCTCACCGGAAAAAAATTTTAAATATTTTTTTTGTTATTTAACTCATGTATTCTGCAATTGTTTGTAAATTTTTTTTTGTAAATATTTAGAATAATGTTGGGAAGATTGTGTAAAAATTTCGGAGTGGATCTCAAAATACTTTACGAGATATTTCAATTCTAACAGGCATATCGCAGGGCGACTTCAATAAAATTCTGTTATAATTGAAACATCTTTCTATAAGGCCGGTATTACACTATAAAATTTATTTGTCAAAGATCTTTTAAAAAATATATTTGATGAAACATTTAACAGTGTAATATATCATATTTTATAAAATCCAATATATTACACTGTAAAATGTTTCATCAAAGATCCTTTACAAAAGATATCTTTGACAAATAAATCTTATCGTGTAATACCGACCTAGTACAAAAAAAGTTTGAATTTGTTCCCTAGTGATAATCAGGTTCAAGTGTCTATTATTATACACTAATGTACCTTACCCAGATGAATGCCTTTTCGCCTCCTCACTGTCCGCCCTGTAGACGAGTCGGCAATGACCGTCGGCCCACTCCGAGAAGGGATCGTAGTCGTGTATTCGGGGCACCGTGCTGTCGTTTATGTCCCAATCGTTTGATCCGACGCCTGCGCCGCCACTGCTTTGGTAGGCAGCCCGGCACGACATGCCTGGCGAAGTAGGAACGTGCCTGGAAAAGAAATTAATTTTTTATCGAAAATAAGCCCTTCAAAAAAATAAATTTTGCGGTCACCCTGTATTTGTTATTTAGTAACAAGTAAAATTAAAAAATTTGAAAATTCCCGACTATAGTTCAATTTTTTGATGAGCGGACTGACGTCATTTTTGTTTCTGAAAAAGTATTTATTTGTTGTCAACAGTTCGCATGTCAAATAATTTGTTGTTGTCAATTTGAAGTAAGTCGCTGTTTAAAACAATGTATCAAATAGAGATCCAAAAAAATGACGTTAGTCCGCTGATCAAAAAATTGGACTATACCATGCGTATTTTTCTAAAAACTATCCCCATACTCTTTGCTTCCGTGGGACTTTTGATTAAGATTTTACAAAACTTATTTTAATCGATTAATAATGGAACCACCAACACTGCCTGCAGTCAAAAAGTAGGGCTAGGGTGTCAATTTTTTTCAGACCGTTTGAGCTGGAGCAATTAAATTTGGCACATATGTTGGCCTTCCGGGAGCGTACCCTAGTGTGTTATAAAAAATTACAAATGTGGTCCCTAGGGGGCAACAGGGGCCAAATTGTGTTTCTAAACCTTTTCTCATACCTTCCTTACTAATGCACCTGCACATCTGAATATCAGTCAGTTCGTAGTTCATACTATTACCTATAAGTCTACTACACCGAAAACATTTTTGTAGCTGTTAGAAAGGCCCCTAGATTAGGGGCTAAAAATTTTGTCGATTTCTATTAAAAAATTATATTTCCCCACTAGGGGCGCAATGGACCATTTCTCAATTTTGAATACCCCCAACTTGGTCCCAGCCTCTAGGGGCGGTAAGGGGGCGGGATCTAATTGTCACCATTTTCATATTCCATAAAACACTCTATATGCACATACGCACACTTTTTGATGAGGTTTAGATGTGCATATTGAGTGGTTTTCTAAAATATAGAAATGGTAAAAATCTTGCCCCCGTACAGCCCCTACGGGCTGGGGCAAAGGTGGATGTAAAAAATATAGGCTCTTAAAATGTAAGTGTTTTAACTTGAACTTGTAATTGCCAAAAAATTTTGCGCTTTTTGAATTCTGAACATGTTGTTCGAGATTTAAAATTTTTAGCCCCTATTTGGGGGTGGCCCCTGGGGTTTGAGATTTTTTATTTCCTAATACTTGTTACACCAAGTTTTAAATATGCGTGTTTTCTGATGGAATATGAAAATGGTGAAAATTAGATCTTGCCCCCTTACAGCCCCTAAGCGTTCGGGTAAAGTTGGGGGTATTTAAAATTGAGAAATGGTCCACTACGAGATAAAAAGGAAATATATTTTTTTTAATTGAAATCGACCAAATTTTTGGGCCCTAACCTTGTTAACTGCCACGAAATTTTTTTCGCTATAGTAGACTTGTAGGTAATATTATGAACTACCAACTGAAACTGAGATTCAGATGTGCAGGTGCATTATTATGGAAAGTATGAGGAATAGTTTAAAAACACATTTTTAGCCCCTGTTGCCCCCTAGGGGCCACATATGTAATTTTTTATGACACACGATGGTACGATGCCGAAAGGCCAACATATATGCCAAATTTCATTGCTCTAGCTTAAACCGTCTGAATCTGAACCGTTAACAGGATAGACAACAGAGTTTGTGGGTCCATTAGTAATCGATTAAAACAGGTTTCGTAAAATCTTCATCAAAAGTCCCACGGAATACGCTATGCCCCTTAAGTACCATTTGTCCCGACTCAATAGTAATTTTTTTTTACTTGACGAATCTTAAATAAACTACTACCTAATCAACATCTACACGCCAAATTTCATCAACATCGGATAAGCGTTTCGGAAGTTACATCAGATTATATTTGTCCATGATTATATCTCAAATTCCTTGATATTTGTTGTGTAGAAAGCGAATTATTTCTGGAATTACTTAGCCTATTTTTATGGTCCATAACTAGGAACACTCCTTGAAAAATACCGCATAAAAATCGGTTCACTGGTTAGAATCAACCTAAACTTGATAAATAATGTTACCGAAATAATTTGGTATGTTTTCTTCTGTATCCATACATGCGCACAGACATATACAAACATACATACATATATAGGGGTCAAACCAGTGGCGGCTCGTTACCTATAACACTGAAGGCAACAAGATCAAAAATGTTTAAAAAATAAATGAGAATAATATTGGTCAAATTTAAAGTCTAAAACTTATTAAGATAAAAAAAACTATTCTTCAATCTACTATTTTATGCGTTTTTACTTTGACATAAAAAAAATATATTTTTGTATAGAATGACATTAATCCACAACATTTCAAATAACATTGAATTTTTGTATTTTAACGCCCGAGAACGAAAAAATTATCCTACGGCTTTAATAACTTTAAACGCTAGTTATCCCCTCATTTCACAATTTTTTTGTTTGTGACAAAATCAAAATGTTTGAATATATAATCACCTACAAGCATCATGCGCGTTTTATAGGCTGAGTTGTCAAGGCATGAAACGGATCTTTTAGTCGCCTCATGTTGTCATGTAATTTAGAAAAAGTCAAAGTCGTCTCAAGGCTTGATACAAAGAAAAATAGGGTTTTTAAATGTACGATTTGTTGATTTTATAATTGCAATAACAAAAACGGTATTTTTCGTTTTTTAACTTGCAAAATTTTAATGCGGCCAGCGAGGATTGATGCGGCACACAATATGAGAATTTATTCTCGCCTCACCCAGCCACCGCGCGCTATCAGCAGGCTCTCGGACAGCGTTGATAGAAAACCGAAGCAAAACCGTTGCAGAGTGGGAAAGCGAGGCTACCGGAATGAGTGCTTCATCCATCTTTGATGGAACATACTAAACAAAGCAAGGCGGAATAATGAAATGAATGACATAAAAGAAATAGCACCCTAATATTAACAAAAAAAATGTTATGAAGGGCTTTTTACTTCTACAAAAATTAAACACAAAAAATCTTGCAAAAAATAATTATACTAGTTTTTCCAAAAATGTTGGTGAGGCGCCGCCTCACTTGCCTCATCTGACGAGCCGCCACTGAGTCAAACTTATAACATCCCTCTTTTTTCGCATTCGCGTCGGGACAATTTACGAAAATATAATGAATTTTATTTATGGGTCCTCTATACATAACTCATGATTTTAGTGAAACTAGAAACAAATGAGACTCATGATTTTAAATTAAAAAAGCAAAGCACTCTAGATGACAAAAATATAGGATTTAATATTATTATTATTATATCATTTAATATTTTTAGATAGGAAGGTGAAGCGATTATAATAAACTTAAGAATTCAGAGATAATCATGAAAAAAACGTTTAGATCCGGTAACATCTCAACAATTTATTAAAATGAAAAGTTTATTGGAGACTCAAATTATACAAGAAACTTGTATAGAGATACCTTAATTAAGTTGTCTATCATTTAGGTATCTGGCAATTTTTTACCGTTGGTTTCTTTAAATGACCCAAAGGCACTCAGATGAAAACCGATAATCTAGCCAATCATATTTTTTATGTAAAAAATTATTGCAAAACATGAAATTACAGAGGATACAATCGTACAGTCGAACAATACTCCATCACCGCCCCTGCAAAAACAATGTTCACTCATTAATAATAATGCTTAAACAAAGTATTGATACAGTATAAAATAAAGTACCTATCTACTAGCAAGAATGGATTTGATGGAATTTGCATAATAACCTAAATGCTAAATCAGAATTTATTCCATCTAATGTTTATGAAGCAAAATTAAACATTGTAAATGCTGCCAATGCCAAGCTAAGAGTCAAAACCTGCTCTGGAAGAGGAAACGCAGTGTTAGGAAAATCTTTAATTTCACCTTGCCCTATAAAAACAAATCAATCTAAACTTGATAAATAATGTTACCGAAATAATTTGGTATGTTCTTTTGTATCCATAAGAACGAATCAAATATTGGTAGGTATAAAAGCGTCGTTATGGAAAATTGACTTTATTTTAAAATCACAATGCAATCCTGTGCCTTCACGTGCATGTTTCTGTACATTGAATTGTGCTTTCTCCAAGGCGATCAGATACCGTATACAATTAATTCAATCTATACAATAATTACTACTTCTGCGACAAGACAGTATCAAAGTTATTGAATTAGGAAGGCACCGATTCCATTGTACGATTGTTAAAATTAAATAAAACAAAAGTAATAATCGGTTTCATCTTCTGCGCGGTTGGTTGACTCAATAGTTCCTTATTCTTTACGGACGATTTTTCTTGATTTAAAGATAACGCAAGAGCAGAGAAAATAATTTTTGTAGAGATTCATGGAAATGTATCATAAGCGGATCAGTCCAACAGTTTCTGAGATTCAAGCCAAGTTGAAAATTGACATCGAAAACTTATTACATTTTTTACTACAAGCTGCGATTAAAAGTCACAATTTAAACTCCAAGCTAAAGCAGACTAAAGACAGCCTACAACATGTATATAGGCTATATTCCCCAAATTGAACCATTTATCAAAATGAAACTCAAGTGAAGCCTATATATAGGTAGAAGGAATTAAAACAAAACAACATTACAGATAATACTTTCATTCTGATTGAACTGATTACAGGAAGATCTGCAGTTTGTTAACTTCAATCACATTGAAAGAAGAAGAATTTAACAGCTGATTCTGATGTGTTTTTCTGGTTACATTTTTTGCATTTCCGAATTGTTTTTCTTACTTACCTGTGTGACAACGTTCCGAATCCGCTGGCTTAGGAAAACCGAGTAAATTTTATTTCCTTCTGGATCAAACAGATTAACTCGTACTTTATTATTCATTTTTGGAAGTTTTCAACAATACAAAAATCCAAAACAAGCAAGTGGATATACTGATCAAATTAGAAAAAACAGCGCTCAATTGATGTGATTTTAATCACTTTGTTCAGAATGAAAGAATACATATATTATAAGTGTCGTTTTTCAGTAATTAGAAGAGAACAAGCAAAGAAAGAATAAACAAAAACCAGTCATGTCGCACCAAATACTGCAATCGCCACAATAGTTTGTTCAAAATTCACATATGTTTATTGGTTCTTAGATTCAGCTAAAGTAGACTAGTAGTTAAGTTAAGTACCACTTAGATATTGTAAATTTCGCAGGAAAGAGTCATCTTTTCTAAGAAAGGATATACACAAGAAAAAATGGGATAATATGGTTTAAAATATTATTTGTCATTTATTGTGTACTCGTTTACACTGCCCTAAAGAGAAGAAAAGCAGTATAATTAAGTTATCTTTTTAATTTGCAGATTCAGTCAGAACAGAAAATGTTTTTCTAGAGAAACAAACAAATAAAAAAATTTACGATGAAAATGCTGAAGTCGAAGCAAGTAATTTAGAGACCGATCTGAAGCTAAAAATGCAAGATACGGATATGGGCGAAGTTAGATCACCAGATCTGGGGGGGCTTAAGCCCCATCCCTATTTTATCTGACCTTTTATTTTTTGTTTATATATTTTAAGATAAGGTATATGCATATTTTACTGTAAAAACAATCTACCAAAAATGCTAATACAGGTAAATTGAAAAAATGATTTATTCAATATAATTTGTACAAACATTGCCATCAAACGAATTTATATTATGAAACTTAATTTGAAGTAAAACGTGACCATAATTGATATAAAGAAATAGGTGCTTACAAGTGCGGAACTGGGCTCAAATATAGATGGAGGGGGTGTTAACCAAATTTAAAATTGTTTATTTATCCAAAATCAGATGTCAAAAACCATGGTTCAATGCGCCGCAGGCAAAACTTTTTAAGAAAATAACACTTAAAATGCAATTTTTTACTTAAAATTAAACTAAAATCGTAAATATTGATGGGGTAAGTACAACTTTTAAAACAAAAAATCGTGCGGAAAAGTAACGCGGGTGGGGCGCCAATTTCCCCGTATAAAGAAAACAATTGATAAATCACCAAAATAATACAAAAAACCGATAGCGCAGGGGAAAGAGCTTAATATTGATTTGATAGTTAGGTAATAACAACAATCGGTTAGGCCAGTAACCCAACAAAAACTAATTTTCGTAAAATAAATAATAAAGATACTTACAAAATTACCATATCTCCAGAAGACACGATAAATATTCAACAGCTCCCAAAATCTAACAAATCTTGTTTCATCTAAAGTTTCCTGACCGCATTAATTCACTCACGAGCACTTTGAAATTTAAATCCTGACATAAGTTATTCAGTCACTCTTGTTTTCCTTTGCTTATTAACCGCTTTCCGGTTTAAATTTTACGCAAGGAATATCGCAAAATCGTAACGCAACCTTGTTAACAACAGAACCGTAATTGCTCAAGCTCAAAGCTTCACTGAATCGCGCTCTAGCATCCTTGAAACTATTCCTCCCTCCCGGCGCGAATTCTAAGCCCCTCCTTTCCATCCCTTCTCGTATGAATCTAAGGCTGTTCTAGCCAATGAAAAACAACAAAGGCCAATGAAATCGTAGTGTACACCCACACCGGAAAACGAACTGTGGCACCTGATTGCGCTGTCCGGGTGGATTGGGCGCTCGTTCAAGTGAAAGCTGAAATTTTACCGTTTTCAGGAGGTTTTTGAAGGCGCGCTGTTGCGGTAGGTTCGGTGTGTTTGGGTATTGAATGGCGAATTCAATTCGAACTTCATTGTATTTTATTGCTTATTACAATAATTGTTAGTTTAACTCTGGTGACAGTCCAAAAAATCGACTTAACACTAGATAAGTACTATAAGAAGTAGTGCAAATTTTGATGATTCCTATGGAATTTGCGCCGATGGTCAAATAATAAATTATTATTTATAAGATTATTTAATAAATCGGTACCTATTTATTTAAAAGGGAGCTTATTTTTTTATTTTCTCATGTTTAAACCGTATTTTTCATTTCTCATTTGAAAAATGCATTAATTTTACACACTTTTTATAAAAGAAAACATTCTAACCTAAGTGTCTTTGTTCGTTTTAGAAACAGTATGCTTAATTTTTTTAAATATAGGGATGTAACTGCTTCACATCTTTATAATACTCGCAGCAGAAATAACATACCACTACCTGTTCCCAGATATAACCTCGTCAAACAGTCGGACATATATAATAGTAGTTATATTAAAGTCTATAATAAAATGTTAGATTACTACAGATGCAATGAAATCTACAAAAAATTTCAAAAATCTGTAAAGTCTCCATATTATTTCGTTAATGAGTTTCTTAACGATACGTTTTAGTCAGGTAATTGCAGATTTTTCTGTTCTGTTTTTGTTTAATCTGCTGACTACGCCTTTTTTTAAATATTTTTTTATTATTGGTTTGTTTTTTTTTGTATTAATATTTTGTTTTATTTTCTTTTTGTTTTTTTAATTGGAAAAAAAATAATTAAGTGGTTTAGTAATTAATTTTTCTATATTATAATATAATCTTACTGATCTTGCAATTATGTCTTATAAATGTGCTATGATACAGAACAAAAACCTATTATTTTTATGGTTATTAGCTTTTTCCATAAAAATCATTTGTATTTTTTTGACAATAAAGCCTATTAAATCTTGAATCTCTAATTTAACAAGTCAATCAGAATCATACTTAGGGCCAAGTTACTCAAGTTTTAAAGCATATCATTTTGTCTTCTCTCTCTATTTTTTGAAGGGAAATAGACAGAGATAGAAGTAAAAATTAAGCATTATGCATTAAAACTTGAGTAATTGGCCCATATACCAAAGCTCAAACCAAGAAGAAACACATTAATATTAAAAATTAAATAAAACTAAAAATTCAAAGTTTTTTATTCAAAAAGAGTATCTTTTTAAGGTGCATTTACACAGAGCGAATAGGTTCATCCAAAAATTGGGGCCAAATCTGGTGAACCTTTTTCGACGAACGTTTGCCCGAACACACATTTGCAACGAACATTTGTCACGAACATTCAGTCAAATGTTTGCAAGATTTTTTGGAAATAAATTTTTGAAAGTGAGAATAGATAATATTTTTTTGTCTCACATCATTGACCTCAATTCTTGAAATTAAATTGGAACAACAAAAATATTTTATTTTATTTTTCGATTTTATTATAGACTTTAAAAGCCGACGGAAAGAAAAAAATTATTATTTGCTGGGTGGTAGGTTGTGAGGTTGGTAGATGTCTACTAAATGTTGCTATTATGCTTTATGACTTTTTTGGTTTTCCTTAATTAAGTTTAACTTCACCAAACCCCACCACCAAAACCCCAGAAAATGAAATAAAGTAATCGTCATTATTTTTTATCAAGTGCGTTAAATCGTTTTTCCGTCGGAAAGCATTTAAAATTTAATTTTTATATTACAATTCAGTTCAATGATTTACGGTAAATAATTTTTCCAATTTTTATTTTATTCCAAATATTTTTTTCAGCAAATTTTGTCCGAACACCACGAACCTTTTTACCCAAACCCCGAACCTTTTGGCCCGAACCTTTTGCCCGAATCTTTAAATAAATATTCGCCTGTGTAAATGCTAATTTACTTGCTTGCGAATTGTTTACACCTTAAAACTCCTATAAATAAACTTACCATCATTGGCCCCTTTTTGGAAAAACAGCACAACATGGTCTCCTACAACAAAGAAACGGATTAATTTACAATATACTGTCATTACTTTCATTTCTATAACAACACGACAGCAAGGGCGTCGTTAAGGGGGGGGGGGTAATGGGGGTAATTACCCCCCCAAGATAGACTTTTCACAAAAAAATATCACTATATCACTTTATATATCACCTTAACACCTACAACAACACGACAGCAAGGGCGTCGATAAGGGGGGGGGGTTAATGGGGGCTCATATATAAAAATATACATTTTATCCTCATGTAAAAATATATATTATTTTCTAGTTCAAAGCTTTTTTAAAAAAGGTTATTTTAAGAAGAATACATTTCATTAAATATTACCTAAGTTTTGTTACCTTATAATTCTTTTCCTCAATATGTCAAGGGGTCAACCTATTCTAACTTTCTTTTTAAATAGGTATAGGTATAAATAATGACGCAGTGACTGGCCCATCGTACTTTGTAAAAATGATCCCCCTTGTAAAAGGCTCTTTCTTGTAAAAAATCGCACATCATTGAAATCCGGCGTCAAATAATAATTTATACGAACCGCAGAATTAAAATTCCAAGGCGCTTTCTAGTAGGTAGTCCAAATTCAAAATTGAAAAAATGTTTCACAATTTTGAGAAAATTTACAATGACGCCAAGAAATTTATTTTTACTACATAAATGAGCAGCCAAGGAACACACAAATTTTAAAAAATGCATGGAGATAACGCCTTCCATAAAGTTAAAGTTACTTATATTAGTGAGCAAGGTCCTTACAAATCATTTGAAATACAACCTTATAAAGTAACAACTACATATCTAGATTTGAAATAACAACATTTTTTATCATTCATTTTACTTTTTGAATCCGCGAAATTTTGTGCTATATATTTAAAGGTAAGTATAACGAAATTCGAAGTTTTAAAACTATCGAAGTTTCCAAACGATATCGGAAATACCGTCTTCTTTTATTAAAAAAGAAGTTGGTAGGTATATATTTTTCAACAAATTTTAAGGATTAAAAAATCCTGATGGATGAGTCCTTTGTGTGACTACCAAAGGGGTACTTATGAAGAAGATAAGACATTATAATATACTGATCCGGAAAAATCTTCCAGTTCCAAGAACACGAAAATTTATAAAATGCATAGAAAAGAAGCTTCCAAAGAAGTTAATTAAATTAATGAGCAAGGTCCTTACAAGGCATTTGAAATACAAACATAAAGCAACGACAAGTGACACAAAGTCTAAACCATAAAGTGAGACAAAGTCTAAAAAGCAGATTTAAAAATCACAACTACACCTTTTGTAATTCATTTTACTTACTTTTTGAATCTACGAAGTTTCGAGCCTTATATAACGAAATTCGATGCCAGTATATGCATGTTTCATAGATTATGAGAAAGCATTTGATCGAGTCCAACACGAAAAGATCATAGAATCGCTAAAAAAAGTTGGTCTAGATGACCGAGATCTAAAGATAATCGCTAATCTATACTGGAATCAGACTGCTCAAATAGAGAAGAGAAGTACGCCAAGGTTGTATAGTGTCTTCGGTGTTGTTTAATATCTATAGTAATTATTTTATATTAATAGTATAGTATAATATCTAAAGCTGTTGTTTAATATCTATAGTAACAAAGTAAGTAATAGATAAATGCACTTTATAACTGCGAAGAGGCTCTGACCATAAACGGCATAAAAATCAACAACATACGGTATGCCGACGACACTGTCATAATAACAGACACGTTGGAAGGCCTGCAAGAGTTGTTGAATCAAATTACTGCCAAAAGTTCGCAATTCGCGCTTGACTTAAATGTTAGAAAAACAAAATGGATGGTCATATCCAAGGAAAAGAACATCCGAGGCATGTTAGAAGTAAATGGGCAGCAAGTCGAACGCGTGGATTCATACAAATACTTGGGTTGTCTCCTCAATGAGAACTGGGACAACATGCAAGAAGTTCGTGCAAGAATTGAACAGGCCAGATCATCTTCTATCAAAATGAAATCTGTGTTGTGTAGTCGCGATCTTAATACCACTCTCCAAATTCGTGTGCTTCGGTGTTATGTTTTTAGCATCTTATATTATGGCATGGAAGCATGGACACTGACTGAGGCCATGTGCAAAAAGTTGAAGGCATTCAAGATATGGTGTTATCGTAGAATACTTGGATAGACCGAGTAACTAATGTGGATGTGCTCCTTAGAATAAATAAAGAGCTTGAAGTTTTATTTACCATCAAAAAACGAAATATTTTGGACATATTTTGAGAAATGACAAATATAAACTTTTAAAATTGATAATAGAAGGCAAAATTGAAGGCAGAAGAGGTCCAGGTCGTAGACGGATATCATGGCTTAAAAATCTTAGACAATGGTATGGTATTATTACTACGACACTTTTTCGAAAAGCAGTGGACAGTGTGCAGATCTCGCTGATGATAGCCGACGTTCGAAGAGAGCATGGCACTTGAAGAAGATGCTTTAAAGGATAGTGTTTTTGACGAAGCGTTAAAACTATTGGAATAACCTTTTTCTTTTTTATGTATTAGAAGAATTTATTTGTTTTACAAAAAATTTTAGGAAGTAAAAATGGATGAATCCTTATGTGACTTGTGTGTTGTCAACCACACAGTAAAAAATAAAATTTTTGATTTACTCAATGCGGTCATTGAGACCATTGAGTGAAAAAATATCTCACTCAAAATAGAAGAATTATGTGAACAGTTTACGACATTGACCAGTTCAAACATTGTGGCAATAGTCTTCACAAAAATTGAGTTTAAGTAAGTAGATATAACAATTGTTATACTTGCTTTAAACGTCGAAAAATTTCACTCAATATTTCGTGGACTTCTTTGGACAACAAATTTCGTTAAAACGAGTTGGATAATCACACCAAAAAGAATTGTTGCTTACATTGTTGTTTGAAAATTAAGTAATTGTAGACACATATCTGTATCTGAGTCTAGGTCTCCCCTACTAAAACTGATAGATGCAAATTATATAAAAAAATATGGTCGCAAATCTTAAGTGGATTTTTTGCCAATTTCCATATTACTTTGTCTCTCTAGGTCTTTACCTAATTGATCCCTGAAATCATATTAATATGCAGATTCCGGTTTTCTTTTTTGCTTGATATCTACACATGCATATTAGGTATAGGGGAACTTGGGTTATGATGACGAATGCGGTAAGACGACTTACGCGGAAATGTTTCCTTAAAGATTATTCTTTGAAACTGTATATTTGGCAACATCTTATGTGCGGCGCGTAGCATTAAGAACCGACGGCAGCGTTGCCACTTGTAACATAATTATGAAATTGTAACATAATTTTTCCTCAAAATTGAGTTAAACAATAATGTGTAACATAATCGATAATTGTAACATATTTCTTCACTCTAGAACTTTAAATTTTTTAACTTCTTTGCTGGTTCTCTTCTTACTGTAAGAAACCAATTTAACAATTCAACAGATTAAGATTATTTGATTTTATTTAATCAGTGCTGACCCCTCTTGGCAATAGAAAACAAAACTACATTACAATAAAAGTCAAAGCACCATCTATGTAAATATTACCGTACTTTGAAAACGTCTTTTGCTTCGCGGGCGGAGGATACCCTCGACTACACGGGATAGATCCATAAGGTCGTATAAACAGGACCAAGATGAAAATGTTGATATTCATTTTGATAACTAATAATTTAAGTTTATAGAGATTTAAGTTTTTGTGTTATTTTTGTTTTTTGTATGCCATTAAAAATACATTAAAATACGCATGGCGTGTTTTCTTATTAAAAAAAAAATTGTAACATAATTTTCAGGCAAAATCGATAATTTGGGTGGTGGCAACGTCATTTGTCGCAGCAGTCTGTCCTTTCAGCTACAGGTGGGCGGATTGTTTTTCGCAAGAGTCGTTATAATATTTAGTTAACAGTGTTTAGTGATTTTTGCCGTTAATGAGTAAGTATGATTTTATTAACTATTTTTACAAAATAATGTATTGGTATTAAGAGTATCAGAAACTGCTTGGATATATCGATATTGATTTTGTTTTAACTTGGAAGTATTGAAATATATTTTAATTTAAAAAGATTGGAAAAAAGGTTATGAAAGGGAAAGAAAATAAGTTAAAGAAAAACTAAGTGACTCGAAGACACAAAATGGCAATCAACACTCACAAACTGTGACTACGATAAACCTGATACCAGTGGCCTTAATTCTGCTAATTAGAAAAAAGCTAATGAAAGTCACTACTTCTGTCCAGGTTGTAACGAAATATATACAGATCCTCCAATTGAAAATTGGATCCAATGTTCCTCTTGTTATTGTTGTTGGCACGAGGAATCTTCCTCTTCTGGAGATGGTGAATTTTTATGCGATTTTTGCGTATAAGTCATTTGACCCCAAGGCGTTCGTCATCTTACCCGATATATGGGGTAAGATGACTAAAGTGTCATTTTTTTGCTTTTATTTTTTTTTAGAAAAAGGATTTAATTTTTGTTTTATTTGCTATCGAAATAATGTGGTAAATACATTTGTTCATTTTCGTTTTTAAAAATAAATATTTTTATTATAAATTGAAGTGTTTTCCTTAACGTCGCCATCTTACCCCACTTTCCCCTACATAGATATCGTAAAATTACAACAGATCCAATTAATTTAAAATATGGATAAGATTATGGTTGGCATCTGCTGATCTTGACGCACTTTTGTCAATTTTTCCGACGATCGAATTAAATACTGTAATTACCGGTCGCTCTTCTTATTCATGCAATCTCTAGAAGCGATTGATTTAAGATCATCATATTAAGAAATTACTGGTTATAGGTCGTCGAAAGAAGTCATAAAGTTTGCATTTTAAGTGGTTCGCATGCAAATTTGCCTATGCGATCATTTCGATCACAAAATTTATTCTGACAAATATTTTATTTTCCCTGATTTTGCTGGTTTTTTCAAATTACAGGACTCTTGTGTGGAATAACAAATTTCCTGACTTTTTCCGGTTTTCTAGTCCAGTACGATCCCTGAATTATTATTATTATCACGTGGCGATATTTTCAGCTCTAAATTTTTCTCACACATTCTCTGAACTGAAACTTACACAAGATTTACCTTTTTTCTCCCTTTCATGAACAGTTTGGTTGTTTGCATTTTTAAAGAGCAGTTATTTAGTTTTTTTAGTCTTTGATATTTAATTAAATGTAAGTAAATTATATCTTTCAGATTTTGAAGGGCCCACATTTTGGTCGGGTTCTTGTACATTAAGCGTAAGTGTATGATGGCCAAAACAATCTTTAAGAAGGAAATTCTTTAGCGTTTTCCGAGTTTTTCAAAACAAAAAGTTACGGCATCATGAGCAAAACTAATGACAGTTTCAAAGGTGTTGAGATTGTGAATAGGATTGGGCCAAACACAGTACCTTGCGGGACACCGTAGTTAACCGTTATCTTATCACTCAAAAGATGTTCGATTTACAATTGGTCCTCCGGTCCTCTCAATGACGTCACAGTTGCAACCCGGTTATGAAATTTTACAACCAGCCTGGGAGGTTTGTAAGGCACTCGTTCGTTTAGTAAGTCTTTTGTTATATATTTGTGGTCTAGATTTAGGGGAGGTAAATCGGAACCGTTTGGTAATTTAGCTTCGACCAGTCAGGGGCGTAGATACGATTTTTACTTGGGGGAGGGGACAGTATAAAAAAAATTAACTCAACCCATATAAAAAAACCTGGGTTGGGATCTGCTTTTGATCCTTTGTTGCTAAAATCATGTCATAAATGCGCCGTGGGCGAAAATTTTGTAAAAATATAATAACAATGCATTTTTTAACACGTGTATGCTGTTGATAAAAATTGCCTAAGAATATTCTAAAATTGTTGTTTTTTATCAAATATAAAAAAAAATATAGCGCCGCAGAAAAAATTTTTTAGTTAGTTTTTAGTAGTTCTTTAAAAACTTCTGAGCGGAAAAGGAGTTCTCACATGAGCACGTGGTAACAGATTAAGTATAATATATTAATATATTAGTAATAAGTTAATAAAGAAGGAAAAAGATATTTGTTGCACACATTGAACACCAAAGAAATTGCCAGATATTTTACTGAGTAACGGCATTAGGAGTGGTATCAGGTTGTGTGCAAAAAGTATTCTGAAACGCTTTTAGCACTTCTTTATCATGCGAAAATATACCGATTCAGTGGAAGTATTATTTTTGAGCGCCTGGCGTCCATGTCCATCACAGTTCGCCTAAGCTATAAAAAAATATATATAAACTTTGAAATATATTTTTTTCAGATAAAGATACTCCTAGCTGTAATTAAATAGAAAAATTAAAATTTTTAAAAGCGATTATCTCACAAACTAATTAAGGTATCCTAGGATTTTTTTGTTATTTTAAAGGAATTTTTAAGGAGAATTCAGAAATGGTAGCCTTTGGGCGGTTACGCAGTTAAATATGCAATTTATCCATTTTTGGACATTTTGACGTCATTTATTAAAAAGTGTTGATAGCAATGTTTAATTTCAAAAATGTTACTATTTGTAGATTCTCTCAAAAAAACTCTTTAAAATGACAACCAACATCATGGGGTGTCTTATTTAGTTTGTGAAATAATCGCCTTCAAAAATTGAAATTTTAAGACTTTGGTTGCAGATATCTCGAGAACTAGATATGCAAAGCCTCTGATATGAGGTATGTTTAAAAAAAATTAAAAGGATTTAAAATTTGGTATCAAAAACAGAAGATCGGACAAAAAATATTATAGCCCCCCAAAGATGTCCCCTCAAAAAATAACTACATCAAAGATTTTTATTTTTATATCCAATTAAAGCTATAGGGGCATCTCAAAAATATAGTTCAAAGTTTATAACTTTGTTTTTTCTTGAATGTGCACTTTATGCTAACTGTGTCATTGGTTTCTTTATATCAACTTCAACTTTTTTTGCTCACTTAG
The DNA here is from genome assembly GCA_963921995.1 of Oxystoma pomonae. NCBI lineage: Eukaryota > Metazoa > Arthropoda > Insecta > Coleoptera > Brentidae > Oxystoma > Oxystoma pomonae. Next base: position 80,913,041 of record OY998166.1, on the reverse strand, counting down.
ACAGTAGCGCACCCAGGAATTGACTTTGGGAGGGGGGGGGGTTTAAGGATAAATTCGGATTATTTTGAAGTAAAAATGTGAACAAAACCAGGCATCTCGGGGGGGGGGGGGGTTAGCCCCAACCCGAACCCCCCTCCCCCCTTCGGTGCGCCAGTGGCTTAGAGGTAGTAGTAGTGGTAGGAGATGGGCGGCCGTAGGCCTGGCAGTTAGGCCGCATAATGGACCCTTTCTGCCATACCCTCCGTGCACCTCCGAATGATGCACGTGCCCCTTAGGATGCAAGTTTTCTTTCTCTAAGAGGACTTAATTTTGCTTGACACGTCTTTGTCGAGGGCGTGTTGACCCGGAAATCGAAGGCGATGTAACACTGGTCCTTGTTTTCGCTATTGGGGGTTTTCCACACTCAGAATGGTCAAAGTCCAGCCAGTCACCCATCCAAAGTGCTTGAAGTCTCAGCCTTAAAATGTTCCTCGCTGACCGAGAGCGGAGGCCACATATTTTTGGCATCTGCGCTGTAGAGACCCTAGATTTGGAGGGATTCCGGCTATCTTCTGCATCCAAACTGGTCGAAGTCTCAGCCTTCTCCCTCGGAATATTCCCCCTGCCGGAAGCGCAGGTCAAATCTTTCGGCATCTTCGCTGTAGAGACCTCAATTCGGGATCCCCGGCCAATTAAATACTGGCTGCAGACAGGGCCGTGAAAAAGCTGCATTGTAAAATTGACCCTGGGGGAGGGAGGGGGTGAGGAGGTTTTAAGCACCCCTTTTTCAGTGTGCCACTGGCTTTAAGAGTATAGTTTTTGCTCGCAGTTTTCCTTGTCTTAGAGGTAATCATCAAAATTTTGTTTGCAAGGATATTTTTGGCACCAGATTTTTCTAGCCAAGTACAAATTTTTTAAACATTTTAGTTTCATTTTAAAGCTATAATTTAAAAATTTCTAAAAAATTTCTGTATTTGCATCACAGTACACCAACCAAAGTTAGTAAGGACAAATACTCCTTTCGCGCCCAATATAGTTGGTTTATTTCACACTGGATAGATGGCGGACCATACTACAGATTTCTATTGGGAAATCAATTTAACCGTGGCGACCTGATTTTTTTGCAAAACTTTACGTCATTGCATTTGTTTTCCATGGCAACGCGGAGAGTTTATTTATTTTTGTCCACAGTGGGACACCAGAGCTTTTTTTGCACCGGGCCAAAAATTTGGCGATAGTTTACTTATTTTGATTTCGCATTCCGCGCTGCTAAAGCACATAAGTTTTTTTTACTTTCGCTTCCGTGTAACTCATGATTCGTTGCTGTAGCCCGAAATTGCCTTGCATCATCATTACCGCCGCTGTACGGTACCACCGCGCAAATAAACCTTTAGGTCCATGTGACTGCCTGTTTATTTTTCAGGCAAAAACAATAAGTTTTTCTATTTGTCCCTGGGTTTTTGCTAATGTAGTACATTATTTGCCTCTTGGTGTGCTTAAAGACTCCGAAAATATGCAATGGATCAAGAAAAAATAAAAGGAAGCAAATTCTTAAGGTAAGACCTCGGGTTGACTATACATTTTTTGAATAAGTATTGTTGTCTTTATAAGGGTTTTTTCCTTGGAAGGTAATTATGCACTATACGGTTTTCTGGCATTTTTTATTTTTTATGAAAAATTCTTTATGGGGGCACCTACTAGGGTCCCTAGGGCCCCAAATCCGGCTGCGCCCGATTTTTTTTTTTAAGAGAAAAAAGGGTGCCTGGAGGGGGGTTGTAATGTTTTTTTCATTGTTTTGGGTTGGACTGTGTTGGATTGGGTTGTTTTGGTGAAAAAAAATTAAAAAAAAAAATCAAAAATGGCAGAAAACTGTATACTGCATAATTACCCCTTGAAATAACTATAAGGGACTAGGCAATGTTGTTAGGTACTCATTTTTAGTTTAAGGAAATTTCTTCCTTCTAGATTCTTTTAAGGTGTATTCAGAGTTCCATAACTATAGCAAGCATATGCTGCTGTCCTCAGTTACTACGTTTATATGCACCTAAAAGCGCTTTTATATATTGATGGTTTTAAATAAAATCGCTTTCTTCGAGGGTTATGTCCTTCATTAAATGTCAGTTTAAAGAAAAAACAAATAAAACAACATAATTAATTAATTAATTAATTAACAACAGATTTTTTGAAAGACTAGGGTTTAGTATTTTCTTTAGGTTAGAAGAAATGCAATAAAGTGTTTATAACGACCCTAAAATGGGCCAACACTGTTCTTAACTAAAACAACCAGTTAACTCATTTTCATTTTAGTATCCTTTGGCCTATGATCAATGCCATATTGACACCAAACTGACAGAAAATCTACGTTTTACTTGTCAATTTGGTTATAAAAATGGCAGCCACAGTAAGCTAAAGGGCACTGAGGCCGTAGAATTTAACTGACCTTTTAGTTGAGAATGGTGTTGAATGGGCTTTTTTTGAGTGATAAACTGCTTCCAAATAAAATCAATTTAGTGCTTAAATCGGTTTTAGTGGTGTTTATATGACAACATTTTCAAACCATCCTTATATAAAAGCGCTTTAAGAGGCCTATATAAACAAAGTAAGTGTTCCATAAGCCACAAGCGGTATGCAGTAAAAGCAGCATGCATTTGTTATTGTTTATTTTCCTTGCATCTTACCTCATACCACTTGCCTTACGGAACTCTAAATACGCCTTTATTCCTCTGCAAAACAAGTTATTTTATGTAGGTACCTATATATAATAAGTATGTTTTTCCTTTTTGACTACCACTAACATATGTGGAATTAGGTACCATACAAATTAATAGTACCACAGCCCATAACTTAAACTGTTAAGCCCTTGCCGGACTTTGCATAATATTTATTTTTTATGTCCACTCAGATGATATTTTAAACATATATATACTTAAATTTGTAACTTTTTTAACAAGAAATGGACAAAAATTTTGTCAAAAAAATATATTTTGTCATTAAGCCCCTCTTGATAGCATTGAAAAGTTAAATTAAGCTCCTCACAGCTGATTTTTCAAGGATTGCTTTATAAGTATTTAAAACACATGGTCACATTATCTAATTTAAACATTTCCGAGAAATTCTGTTGAAAGGACCTTAACTTAAGGGCTCAGTTAAGGGTTAAGTTTGGAGGGGTCTCTAAAAATACCCCTTAGAACATCTTGAAGAACACATACAAAGTCTCAACGGTGAGGTAGTCATAAATTTTCATAGGCCTGGGCTCACGGACTATAGTGAAAATATTACATAAAGAATAAAAACATTATACAAAAAAATAGTGAGGCACATTTTGCTCACTTTGGCTCATTTACTTATTTCTAAGTTTTCTCTACAGTAAAGCTAGAGAAAGTCCAGTTTTAATACCTACCTCTATGCACTTTTTAAGAGTTGAAAATAAAATTAGGACCTGAATATTTTTGTAAATTTAAGGTGTCCAAGATAAAGGACCGAGAGGTGAGGTGAGCGAAATTCCCCTCACGTTTGTTCAAGATTAAGCATACTGGCCTGAGGAAACTGTCTAGGAGGGAGGGTTCCTGAAAATACTAATAAGAAGGCTGCTCCACCTGGCAAAAAAAACACCTATGTGAACAGTAGAAAAGAATATGCAATGAGGAATACAATAAGCCTTGCAATAAGCAAACTAGCTGCAGTATCAGGGATTTCCTAAATCATGCCTTATTGTAGGAAAGAAATCTATCAAGATGGAATGACACTGCTTTTCTTGTCTTCAAGGTATATATATAAAATTCAAAATTTAAATTCTTATTGTAACAATTTTAATCAGTCAGAGTATGTATGGAACTGAAAAACCGAGAAAAGTTGAGAAATTTATTCTTTGAAAAGGTCAGGAAATTTGACAAAAAAATATACAAAAACAAGGAAAATCTGGAAGCCCACCTGGAAAAAATTGATTTAAAAACAAATTAGAATCATGAAATTTGTCAAACTAAAATTTTGCAGCTGTTTTCTTTTATACAAATTCTTGAAAAAATAAAGTTTTTTACAAATGGTTAGGAATAACTGGGAGACATCAGAGAATCCAATGAAAGGTTTTCTGTACAAACTCTGTTATTGACCTTATGTACTGATGCCTTTTTCATTTAAATCTCTTACCCAAAATTATTACTTCTTGTGCAAACTCAAAAATAAATAATTCAAATAAAATCCAAAAACTTAATATTTAATATGCTTGCACACACAGAAATACTACCTATTTATTTTTGTTGGCATATAGGTAGGTACCAAATGTAATGTTACATCTCTTGCTATCTTTTATGTAAACTTGTGTTTTCTGTTAGTGAATCATTTATTGTTTAAAAATTTGAAATGTGTAGCTTCTGAAAGAGATACCTACAGGTCCAAAAATCTCTAATTTCCTAATAAAAGATCCTTTAACTAAAACTCTAATTACCAATGCCCAATGTAGTTAAAAATGCATAAGATAAGGTTGCGGCATAGATAGGGTTGCAGAAATACTTTCTCTTTTTTGGAGTTCTGTTTTGGTTGTAAGTGAACATTTATTAAAGTACTCCTTACTAGTACTAAAAAAAGCGTTGTAGCTAAATTAGACAAATGTTTACCTCTAATTTTTTTTATTTTCAGATTTTGGAATTTAGGCAAGAAAACTACCAGAATGAACAATACAATTTTTATATATTTTAGTTATTCACAAAACAATAACAACTATATGGGTAGAATACTTTAGCATTTTTGTGTCGTAGAAATATTTTTAGCAATTTTAATTAACTATATATAATAAAATTTTAAAAAATATGCTGAAAAATTACATTTTTACATATACACCTCATTCCAAATTCTCCGGACCCATTTCAATATGGCGGCTGATAATTAAACACAGAAGCTAAATGGAACTGTCATTGTCAGTGTCAAAAAACTGGTCTGCAGCAATTTGGAATGGAGTGTAATAAATATTTCAATTTAAAACATAATTAAATGTATTTGGTGTTCAGAATGTGACACCCTCCTATTAACACATTGCCCATGCTCACATGTGGGCATTTCTGTTTTACGTCTCAGGACCGCGTGCCTACCGATGGTCACAAAACAGTGGAGGATTTGTGTCCACCGGTGGGCACCTGGTCCTTGGAAGTAAAACTAAATGCACACATGGCTCAACTTGTTGAGGTGATTATGGCCACAACATTATAAAAACCTATGCAATTAAATAAATTAATTTAAAAACTTATCTCAAAAATACTTATTAATAATCATTTAAATTAAATCTAACTTAAAAAAGAAAAGAATAACATGTTATTTTTTCCTTCTTTGGAACCGCAAACTAGTAGCTGTAGTTTCAAATATCAGGCTTCATGTGGTTAGGTTCTGAAATTAAAAAAAAAAAAGTATACGTGTATGAACTGAAAAAATATTTTCTTTAGAGAAAACAACAAAATTGAAGAAAGAGCTTGATAACAGATATTTTTTTACTGATTTTGGGAAACTTGAATCCAGATATTCAAGGTGGTGACCATTTTTTAAAAATAACTAATAAAAAAAATAAAACAAAATATAGGCATCTGATACATCAATTCAGGGGTTTTTGGGTTCCCTTAATCCATTTATGTGATTTAAAAATTCTTAGAAGTATCTAAGGGTTCTAGTAGCAGTTTTAAAAGTAAACATTTTGCATGCATGGTTGACTAATTTCAGTTTTTTTAGTTGATTTTAATTGGTACAGCTGTACATTTTATGAATCCGATTAATGCCACTCTGATACTCTTGTAAAACTCAAAATATTTAAGATGGGACACAAACATTTTAGAAGAAACCAGATCAAATACAGACATACACTGATATCATTCTTTGGATAAAAAAAAAATCTGGAGACAATAAAAGGATCTCAGGACAAAATTTTGGGACCTAGCCCAAACTTATATTACCTCTTAACATATATACAACTTTAGAAGACTTAAAAATATCCAAATCGATATATTTCCCTAAACTACCTCTAAATCCTCGTCTGAATCCCTATTGTAATAATTGGAACACCAAAATTAATTTTGGAAGACCCAAAAGACCCCTAAATTAATATATCACATATCTTTTACACCAATAATTTTTTATGTTGCCCTTTCAGGCTCCTTACATTACCCCTAAAAACTGTTTAACCCCCAAAATGAATTTAGTTAACCCCAGAATCTCCAAAGTGATGTCTTTCTATCAATAGTATGTTGTTTTTACCCCATCAATAGTATGTTGTTTTTACCCCTAAAACTCACCCTTAGGCCCCTTAAATTACCCCTAAAATTTTTTTACACCAAAAATGAATTCAGTTAATCCAAAAATTTCTTAATTGAGGTCACAAGTTTTTTTGTCATTTACGATTCTTTTTGCCCCTAGGAACCTTAATTATATTATTCCCAAAAAATGTTTATTCTAAAAAATGGAATCAGTGTTTCCAAAAATCCTGAGGTTAATGTATTATACGTGTGTACTTGATCTAGTTTCTCATGAAAATTTTGTGCTTTTAAGTCGCCGTCATCGCCATCTGGAATATTTGGGGTGTCAAAAAAAATATATATTCCGACAAAAATGGATTTATATATAGTCCATTTTTGATGTGTTTATTTAAAAAAATGTTTACTGTTAAATCTGTTTTTAGAACCCTTATGGTGCCTATATTATGTTTTATTTTTTGGAGTTCTCCCAAAGGAGCCAGAGTTTCATCACTTGGATTTGTAAAATAGACCCCCTTAGCTACCAAAATCCGTCAAAAAATCTTTATCAAGCGCTCCCTTCAAACATGGAAAAAAGCTCATTGGCACCTTGATTTATGCTTGAATTAATTCAAATTCATGTTCAACGAAAACATAACAGAAGTGTTTTTGAGTATTTGGTGAACACTTGAAAAACATTATACAATTTTAGTAGTCTAGAAATTTCTTTTTAATATATTTTTTTCCATAAACAGGCTTTTTGGGGGTGACTTGAGGGATATGAGTTTTTCCAGGAGAAATTATATAAAAAAGTGGCTCGAATGACATCTTATTTAGAAGATCGTTTAAATTGCTTTACAAACATGCAAGATATTAAGTTTAAATTTGTCAAGGAGCGACAAATAAACAATTTCTTGCACAAAATTCAGGAAAAAACGTTGGTTTTAAAGTTACATTTTTCATAATAAAAAAGGGAATAAACATTTCATGATTTTTTTCTGATTGTTTTCTCAAACATATCATCCAAATAAGCCTACTTTTATCCTTTAAATTTTGGTGGTCAAACTGATCCGCTGAAAAGGTTCAAACCTTTTCTTCATTCCATACCAAATTTAAAAGCAAATATCTTAAACACCAGTCATCCTAGCTTTTTAAAATTTTGACATAATTAATAGTAAAGACCTTTCCCCTTTTAAATTCCAGAGATAAAAATTACCCTATGAAATTTCCAACAGAGCCAAAAAGTATCTGTGAGTGTCCCCCTTCAAAATTGTTCTCTTTTGTTCTTTGTGTATAGTTTTTCTTTTTTTTTTAATGGAATTGAAATAGATGAGGGGAGGCTCAAAATATGTCCAGAAATAGGTCCAGGAAATTTGCAATAAACAATAAGAGTTAAATTAATTTTTGATATCGGATCTAGACTATAATAAATTTTGTTTATTTAAGGAAGTTTCACCAAATATAATTGAAATCAGAAGCACTTACTTTGAGTTTATAGATTATTATTCTTTGTTTGGTGTTGACTCTATAGAACCATCTTGTTTTGCTATACATTTTAGTTGGCAAAATATCCACTGCTCTGTATGTATGGTACAAATTGTAGACTTTTTAATTTATAGATTATTATTCTTCTCTGGGTGGTGGCACTTTAGAATCTTCTTCTTTTTCATTTAAGGTAGTTGCCTAAATATCCACTGCTCCATATGTTTTGTTGTTATATACAGCTCCTAAAAGAATAATAAAAATAACAAGAAATATTCTATCTCTAAATTTTGTTTCTATATTTTGCACTTTAGGCGAGAACAACCAATATTTCTTAAAAATTTTCTCTTGAGTGGCACATGTTTATAAACTGTTTAAAAGATTTTTTGCATAATAATTTTTTAGTTACAGAAGCAGAGGTTTGGTTTTGTTATCTAAGTTATAAGTTAGAGACAAAAGTATCAAGCCAAAGAAAATCAAGTTTTGTAATCTGCAGTTTTATTTTCCTGTGTTATGAGTTTTAAAATCTAAGCAGGTTCACAGTGCATGATTCAACTTTCATAGAAGTGTTCACTAACCACCAGTTATGACATATACACATAGTATTTGATCCTGTGTATTTAATTTATTTGAAAGATGAGTGAGCAACTATTTATATTTTAAAGAATTTTTCCTGATTAATATTCTCCAATTTTCAAGTCACTAACCTATTTTATTCAAAAAACAAGAGAGACTAAGGGCCGGTTTCTCAAAAGCGAGTTTGTGTTAACTCAAGCAACATAACCTAGTAAAAATCTTTAAAAATCAGGTTAAAATTAACTCCAGGATAACCAGGGCTTCAAGGTGAGGGTAAGTTACATTGCCTCAGGGTTAACCTAAAAAAAATATTGGCTTAAAAACAGCAAGGAAACTGGGATTTATAGCGCGCGAGTTACTTTAAGTTTCTGATAATCCGCTATTGAGAAACTGGCCCTAAGAATAACTTTTTATCAGTAAAATTTTCTACAGTATTATTTCATGCTGCTCACTTAATATATTAAGGCTAAATGGTATTAGTGTAGTAAACAGTTTTCTTTAGATACCTATTTAGCACTTACCTGAGCCCCTAGGAAGTTCAAATTTACCAGTGATGAAACTTTTTTCATTTTTTTTAACTAAAGCGGGAACTAAACCACCCAAATCCTGAACTCAAATCAACCCAGCACTTTTTAGCAATTCCAGAGATCATAAATTTTAACTCTTTAGGGACCCTAGTTAGTGCCTACATACAGATATTTTTCATAAAAAAAACTGAGTAAAATACTAAAATAAAAAAAAAACCATTTACTGCACAATTACTTGCTAAAAAAACGCTACCCGACTACATATTAAAGTAACTGGGTTTAGTGTTTAAGGTTGCATTTACAAGTGCATTTATAATTGAATTTGAAACACTCCTGCTAGCTGTTGCCACTGATTTAAGGACAACAGGTTAACTTAAAAAGCATGCAAATTTAAAAATCGGCTGCTGACGCTAAACGAAATAATCATATTCTATTTTAAACAGGAGCATCAACGACTAGCAAGAGTCTCTTCAACCTGTAAATGGAGCTTTACTGACCTGTTTTGTTAATACTCAAGTATCCGTGTGTTTTTGAAACTGCTGTTGGGAACTAAAATATATCCTTAGGCCTCTAAGATTTCACTAGTAAACTTGCACATAACTTATGCCGCAATAATTTAAATTTTTAAAAAAATTGAATCAAAATAAAAACAAAATTATGTGAAGTTATCGGAATGTTTCTAGGCGAATTCCTAGTAATTTCAGCGAGCCAGTAAAGTTCTCTTGGTTCTTTGATAAACTCGGGGTAATGCTCGCGCAGTGCTAGGCCATTTTCGGCGGGCGACCGCACACGCGGAGTGGTTTCATATTCGTTTTTGAAAAAATATTTTTGAAAGATAAACATAACCTCGAATGGTTTTCTGTCAGAAAACGTAAAAATACCCTTCTGCCTACTGTGGGCCTTGTTGACAAAACACCTGCAGTTGCCATGGTATCGGGGGCTTTAGGATAGTTGGGGGCTTTAGGTTAGGGGGCGCTTTGCTTATCTTGATTTCCCAATAATCATGTCGTGTCAAATATCCACTACTGCAGTAGACCATTTGGTGTACTGTGCAACTGTCCTGTTATACATTTCTGTATTTTTTTTTTTTGTAATTTTTGTAATTTTAACTTTTCTAGTTGTTCGCTTTGTGTAAAGTTTTTTCTAGTTTTTCGGTTTTTGTAAAACTTTATTTTATTTTACAAAAATTAATTAACGGTTTAAGGTTTAGTGATGGCGACTACTCCTCAAAAGCGATATAAACAAAGACCCTGTTGTATTCCTGGGTGTGAAGACTATGATAGCAAACGGCATGACTTTCTTAAGGACAATAGAGAACTGTTCATGTCTTGGGTAAGGGCTGCAAATCCAAAAAATTGGGACTCCTCCTGATCAAAACGAATCGATAGATTTTCAAAATTTTTACACGGTTGTAAAGAATTTAATATACTTTAAAAACAAGATATCACTCGACCCACTTTTCCTATTCAAAATTTAGGGGTAAAGTTTACCCCTTGAAGGGGGTGCGTGATACTAAAATTTCAAGATATAATCAATATGTGTCCCACTCGAAAAAAAAGTCTACAAGTTTGACCTTCATTTTTTTTTATTTTATTTTAAAAATTGTAATAATTATTGTAGTTTACATTTTTAGGTACAATATTTTTAGATAGGGCATAGTTTTTTGTACAGCTTAATATTAAGTTAAGATTTAGTGTGGAACTAAAGTAGTATGTTTTTATTTATTGTCAGTGTATATATCTTTATAAAATATTTTTTATCATTTTGTGTTGTCTTTTTTCCGATTAATATAAAAACTAAAAATGAGTCACCTGGTGCAAAAATGTAATCCAAGCTAGAAAAATTGATTTAATATTGAAAGATAACAGTGTTTGTTGTGCACTTAATTCTAAAATAAAATATTTTTCGACACTGGTCCACTTTTGCAGTAAAAGTTAAAATAAAAATTACTCTTTAAAGTATTGGAAGTCCTACGCGCATCGCCTCCACAAAAATTGTTTTATTTCACACTGGATAGATGGCGCACGCAGCCAAACAAAAATTGTAATTTTTCTCCAACACTCCCGTGTCCTTACTACATTTTGGTGTACTGTGATTTGCATAGAAAGCTGTGAGGCTAAAAATACCCTTGCAAGCTGCCAGCGCAGACCATACTCTTAAAACTATTTAAACATTTTTACAATTTTATAGTTGATATAAACAGTTTGGTGCGCCTACTCGACTCTTAAAATAAAATTTTCAAACTGCAAGAAATGCACAAAGTGGAGGAAAATTAACGACTACCTATGTATTTAAATAAAATTGATCAAAGGTAAAAACTGATAGTAAAATGGTCGTTTTTCTGTATGTATGGCACGTGTGTAAAAGTTATACGGGTACTATCTGCCTTGACACCGTTCTCGTGCTTGCCATGCACCAGAAGTTCGTCCTATAGCACGAGGCTAATGCTCGCCGATCGATCGAAGAGAGCCGCTGCCAGCCAGCCGTACTCAGTCAAGTTAATATGTTTGTATGAGCGGCTGAATACGTTTTAATACAGTTTTATGATTTCACGAGGAGATCTGAGTTGTTTTGAAATGAGATGTGTTATATTTGATAGATGTTTGAGGTTATGTAAGTTTTTTGAAAGTATACATTTTCACAAATAAAATAAAATTTCATTGAACTTCAATCTTAAAAAAGAAATTTGAAATCCTAGAATATGCTCATTCAAGGCGTGCAGTTAGAAAATTGACATGCATGGAAGGGGATTTTAAAACATAAACATTTGAAAATCATAAAATGTTTTTTTTATACCTTCATACAAAAGATGATTTTAGTAACTCTCTGCAGATAACTAAAGCAAGGCTTTTTTGGTTACCGATGCAAAAAAACTTTTTTTTTGATCACGGGTGCAAAAAAAGATTTTTGTCTGTTTTGACCCAAAGTTAAAGAGAAATAGCGGAAAATAGGAATATTGAAAAAATCTAATTATTCTTGCCTTAAGAATTAAGCCCTTTCCGCCAGTTTTCACCAAGTATTTAAAAAAAAATCATTTAAAAATATCGTCAAAATATCAAATTGTCAAATATTAAAATGTCGCAACAATGAACGTCAACGAGTAAAAAGACACATCGCTATGGAAACAATTGTTATTTCATTTACCAGCCGCCTTGATTTATAGTGTAAAGATGGTGTGTTGCGAGAAGTTCTCTTCGTTTGAGATTTTTAAAAGTATTTTCCTGTTTTTCTTGGATTTTATGATAAAGGTATTTAAAAAAATAATGTTAACAACTCGCGGCTACTGTGCTTTTTTTTACTTGCGTTTTTAAATACCTTGCTGCGCTTATTATTTAAACCAACGCTTGTAAAAAAAGACCCATTTTAGCCACTAGTTGTTAAAACTACCATTTCAAGATTTCTTCGGACACATTTTAAGATAATTTTAAAGTTTTTTTTCTGTCTTGGGGGATCGGTTGACTTAGGACCATTTCAAATGCGGATATAACTCTAAAACGCATCTCTAAAGGCATCACACACCCCACGTTTCTTATTAAATTTCAGGTTTCATCATGGCAGAACAAAAATCCAAAATATTCTTTAGTAAAAAATTAAATCAACGAGTCCGAAGAAAATTAAAAAAAAGGTTAAAGTAGGTTTATAATGATTTCAAACGTGAATATTTCGAAAACTAAATCAATGAACTTCCCGCGGAAGGGATGCATGCAAGTTACGGCTAAACCAGGGACGTCAAAGTGTCACCTCGCAAACAAAATTGAGATGTTTTTCCAAAATTTGTGAAATGAAAATAAATGTATTTTAAAAATAATGGATTTGATATTAAAAAATATTTAAAGATTAAAACTTTTTTTTTCTAAAAAAAATTATCAGCTTACTTTTTTTTTACTTCCTACTATTTAGAAGAGAAAAAATCAAATTTTTTGATTGTTTCCAAAAAACCATAAATTATTATTATTCTTCTTAACAGGTCAAATTTCTATTGTTATATAAGTAAATATTTATATTTCTTGTCTACCTATTTAAAAAAAATTATGCTGGTAAGATGTATTTTCCTAACTGATTGATCAGGGCCCGTATTCTTCAATTTCGGGAAAGGGAATACTCCCGGGAATCAGAAACGCACCTGATTGGTCGAAATCTCAGTTTTCTGTCACTATTCTGTCCGTCACTAATGACTTTGTAAGTGAACGGTTTTGCCGTCAGTTTGTTCTCCTCGTATAAGGCAAGAGAGTAAGATCGCTCACAACTAATGCCATTAGTGCCAAAACTGACAGAAATGTGACAAACAAACGAGAATTCGGTCAATCAGGTGCGTTTCTAATTCCCGGAAGTACTCTCTTCCCCGAAACTAAAGAATACGGGCCCAGATGCGTTTATAATTCCTGGGAGCACTCCCTTCCCCGAAATTGAAGAATACGGACCCAGGGAGACTTATTACATCCTACGCGTAAGTTCTCTCTAGAAGGGTAACGAAGATTTCCTAATTTTTTATTGGGTAAAATAAGATTGTCAAAAAATTAACTCAATGGTTTTATCATTACCTTAGGTTTAGACCTCGGATTAGACTAAAAAGAATATACTTTTTTGGATTAGATCAGTTTTAAAAAGAAAATAAAACTCATAAAAAATTGTTTTTTTCCCCCGTACGATGCTCTTGTTGCAAACTATTGTTTTTATTGTTAAGAGACTATAGATTATAGATAAATTAACTTAGAGCCCTTTATACATTTGACAGTTGTTGTAATAACTGTCAAAAATTGTATACACGGCCTCTCATCTAACTATCCTAGAGTATTAGGTACTACTTCAGAGCAGTTGAACCTAGGAACTCAAGTAAATGCTCGCGCAACAAGAAGTTTAATGCAGTGCAATGTGGTTAGGGATTTGCGATACTTTTGTAACCTAACATGTGTGTCGTTTTTCTTTGACAACGCCTGTCTGTCTAATAACGTAGAGCAAATTCTAAACTTATGTTACATATACAATACACTAAGATAAAATACTTTGAGTATGCATACACTGTGGCGTAACCAGGAATTGACTTAATTTGAAGTAAAAGTGTGACCATAACCAGGCTTCTCGAGGGGGGTTTAACTCCAATCCCCCCCCTTTCCCCCTCGGTGCGTCACTGGCATACAGAATTATTGCATCAGCAGAATTGTTGCGATAGAAAGGTCAGTATAACATATTTGGTCTACGACCTCCACGATACGGGGATATTATGTAGTGGCGTAGCCAGGGGGGGGGGTTTGGGAGTTAAAACCCCCCCAGGTGGTCCAACCCAATCTACAATAAGTTATTCATGGTTAAGGGCCCCAGAGAGAGCTATAGCTCCCCCACTCAGGCTCATTACAGCACTCGTGTTGTTACCACGACTCGATCTACGACCTCGTCTTGTCAATATGTAATATGTAATGAAGCTCATAACGTACCAGCCATATAAATAACTATTATCCACGACCACGTAATATGTATGCTAGGGTAACAGGTCTGTTTTAAAAAATGTAAGACCTATAACACGAACTCGTTTGTTAAAATACTACACAGCAGGATACCGGCGACGACGTAACGAAAACATCGATTTTCTTTGGTAAGGTCACTGGTTGACGAAATAAACACGTTTTTTCGTGAGTTTAGTTTCCAACGCGAAATAGTTATTTACCTAACAAGTTCGGAAAGTGGTACTTTCCGAACTTGTTAGCGAGAGCGGAGTTCGGGCAAGCCGTCAAGGGTGGAAAAGGCATTTTCCGCAAGAGTTAGGTAAGATGTTTCTTCTACAAGTGTGTTTGTCCATCTTATTTATAAAAAAAATGTTTTTAATACGCACATATTTTATACTAATGCTACAAAGTGACAAGTACGATACAACAAAAATCATGCGAAAAAGTTACTTTTCAGCACCAGTGCGGAACAGTTACTTTTCCGCACGATTTTTTTTAGTAAAGTGCCTGCATGTGACTTTTTAAGTTATTGGTTAAGGCTATGAATTTTCTGAATGAAAAAAAAGTACTCATAGATAGTAATTTAATTTAAAGTATATCTTAAATTAAAATATTCTCCTTTGAAGTGAAAATCGTGCGTTACATTAAAAATCGTGCGAAAGAGTAAAAGTCGTGCGGAAAAGTAAAGAAATCGTTCGGAAAAGTAAAATTGTGCGAAAAAGTACAACTTTCAAAACTAAAAATCGTGCGTAGAAAAAAATTATTGCCAACCTATACTGGAGTCAGATAGGTCAAATCACAGCCCCTTAAATTAAAAGCCTGATCCTTCGAAGGCTGACATTTTTTGTCAATCTATTACATTTTCGTAATCTGCGTTGCACCAATAACCTTTTTCAACTATTTTGTAAACAAAATTTACGAAAAATAATAAGAAAAATAGTAGTTTTAACAACTAGTGGCTAAAATAGTTCTTTTTTTTACAAGCGTTGGTTTAAACAACGAGCACAGCGAGGTATTTAAAAACGCCAGTAAAAAAAGCACAGTTTAGTCGCGAGTTGTTACCACTATTTTTTTTAATACCTTTATCAAAAAATCCAAGAAAAACAGGAAAATACTTTTTTTTATACCTTCATCAAAAACATGATTTTAATAACTGTCTGCGCAGATAACTATGGCTTTTTTGGTTACCGATGCAAAAAAACTTTTTTTTTGATCAGGGGTGCAAAAAAATATTTCTGTCCATGTTTTACCCAAAATTCAAGAGAAATAGCGGAAAATAGTAATATTGTAAAAATCTAATTAATTTTGCCTAAAAATTAAGCCATTTCCGGCGGTTTTCACCAAGTATTTACGAAAACATCATTAAAAAAACTTCGTAAAAATATCAAACTGTCAAAGACTAAAATGACGCAGCAATGAACGTCACCGATTAAAAAGGCACATCGCTATGGCAACCATTGTTATTTCATTTACCAGCCGCCTTAATTTATATTGTAAAGATGGTGTTTTTTGCGAGAAGTGTTCTTCGTACGAGATTTTTAAAAGTATTTTCCTGTTTTTTTTTTGGATTTTTTGATAAAGGTATTAAAAAAAATAGTGTTCACAACTCGCGGCTAAACTGTGCTTTTTTTACTCGAGTTTTTAAATACCTCGCTGCGCTCGTTATTTAAACCAACGCTTGTAAAAAAGCACTATTTTAGCCACTAGTTGTGAAAACTACTAATTAGAAATCTCGAACGAAGAGCACTTCTCGCAACACACCATTTTTACACTATAAATCAAGACGGCTGGTAAATGAAATAACCATGGTGGTTTCCATGGCGATGTGCCTTTGTATTTGGTGACCTGCATTGTTGCGACATTTTAATCGTTGACAGTTTGTTATTTTGACGATATTTTTAAAAGATTTTTTCGTAAATACTTGGTGAAAACTGGTGGAAATGGCCTAATTTTTAGGCACGAATAATTAGTTTTTTTTAATATTACTATTTTCCGCTATTTCTCTTAAATTTTGGATAAAAAACGGACCGAAATCTTTTTTTGCACACGTGATTAAAAAAAAAGTTATTTTGCATCGGTAACCAAAAAAGCCATGCTTTAGTATGAGACATGCAGTAGAGGTCCGTCTTTGATCAATCTTAGATAGCGCTCGCGAAATCATGTGCCACAGTTACCTCTGCTTGTTCCCCGTAACTGACCCTACCTAATAAAATAAACTATGGTTAAAATATCGCGAATATTCAGTCCCTCCCGGGCGACCTTTTCTATAAAGCTCAGACCTTCGTCACACTCAATGTCGTGCCGCTCATCTTGCTATGTCTTTTTTTTTACATGGCAAGTCACTAAAGCCTTATCAAAATTTTAGAAGGATGCAGTTTACCCTTTTGGGGCTAGTTGCACGCAAGCTCGAACGCGGCTCTGATTGTCAAAATCACTTTCAAAATCTTGTCACTTTCTAATTATTTTCAATCGGAGTTTTAAGAATGCCACGAAAATACTGCTATTGCAAGAAGCAATTATTGGTATTGGCACTGCCGCACCGAAGGGAGGGGGTTGGGGTTAATCCTGGTTATGGTCACATTTTGACTTTAAATTAAGTTGTTTTTATTATTTATCTTTAAACCCCCCGAACCGAAGACAGCAACGCCGAATGGTTGGCGCGCAAACACAAGAACAAGAACAAACGGTGGATTCTTGTCCTTGCGGGCTTGCGATTCTTACAGAGGTGGGTGTCAAGAAGTTTTCTTCTGGTACTTACCCAAATTAAAGGCATCAAAAATTAGCTCGGAAATTAAAAGTAAATAATATCTCTTTTTAAAATTTCCAAGGATCTTGAAAGTCGAAAGAAATTGTTGCTATTGGCATGGTAGATTATTATGTTTCCTGCAGCTCCGTCTCCTTTTACTACTCGCGTGCGGGAAGTACTCACTTTCCGTAGTCATTTGAGTGCGTAAAGTTGCACTTTTCCGCACTGAGGTCGGAAATGAATTTATCTTCATACTTTTCTGCAGTAGGATTTTTAATTATTGGCTTTTTTTGCTTTACGTCCACCTGACTCTCTTTACGTCTGTTTGACGGCACATTCAAGTGGTCGTAGGAAAAAAATTACTTCAAAATTGGATATTGTTGAAAACGCTTTATGTGCAACAAATGATTTTTTAAATCGGACAAAAAATAACGAAGTTCAATGTGGCCGACGCAAGATGGAGACCGACATCTGTCAGTTTTCTGTCATAGTTACGTGTCTTGGAAACGTTTTATAATTTAGAGAAAGTTTTCTTTTAAACCAAAAAAGAAATAAAATAGTGAGATTTATTAAGATTTAAAATAGTACCCCCCACAGGTCTAAATATTTACATCTGTGGGGGTACTAAATTTTAAAACCAATATGCAAAAAACACCCATACTTGCAGAAAAGACACAAAACTGCTTTTTTCTCAAAATATACCATATTTTATTTAATTTTTTTTGAGAGGTTTAAAAATGGAAAATGGTAAATACGCCAAAAATTTGACACATAATAGCTTCATTATCTCTGTTTGAAGTTATAAAGTTGGTGATATTTTAGTGGTGTAAATTTATAGCCTCCAGAAAGGATTGTTTTGTGGCAATTGGTAATAAGTTAGTTTATAATTTCGTTTATAAGTAACCGTTTTTACAAGGATTAATTTACATTATTTAATATTCCAAGTGGTTCATTAACCAATAAAACACCTCCAATTTTGTCCAGAAGAACGCCATATTTTGAACTCGTTTTCAGCACAAAAAATATTTTTATGAGGGCACTACGAGGCAAAACAAACATAAGTGAAGGTCACTCATTATGCACAAAAAATATACCAAACAAAAAAAACCCAAAACATCTATATTAATTTATTTACAAACTGAAATTAACACATTGAGGTTATCTAAAAGCTCAGTCAAGAAAACTTTCCTTTCTCCAAGCCCACTCATTTTAAAGCTGTAACTTTTATCAGTAGAGGTTGGTGCAAGGCAAGGTACAAGCAGAGGTAAGAAATCCGAACTCGCTGTTTATGATTTGAACGCAGCTAATATTTTGAAACTGACCTTTCGACAGTTACAAATGTACACAAAACTTGCATTTAAGTTTTTAAGCATTTCATAAATAAAAATACCTTTTAAATAAATACAAAATTAATCTACTCCTTATTTTATTATTACCCATCTAAATCGTTGTGTGACATCAAGTATTATTTGGAAAAATTAATTAACAACGGTAAGTTTTAATTAAAGTGACATATAACCCCAATTTTAATTTGTTCTACAGAGTGTTAACTATTTAAACCCCGCGTGGGTTTAAATTTTTTAATTTTTTTTTCTTCTAAACTGAAACTTCTTAAAACCAACAAAAGATTATGTTAAGATGGTTATTAAATAAACAAATTTATTCAAATTCTTCTTATAAATCAAACTATATCTAAAATTCAAGGAGGGTTGGTCTAAAATGCCTAAAACCAAAAATGTCACTTAGCAGTGCTCTAACAGACTAAACCTTTTTAGTAAATCCCACCGTAACGGATCCAAGATGGCAGTGCAATTTTGACGTCTAAAATTGTATTTTTAAGAAGGTAGTTATGGCAAGTTTAAAAAAGAAAATTAGATTTTGGTCGGTTTGTAAATAAGATCAGACAATAATTTAAAAATTACTAAAAAGTGCGAAATAGACGACTTTGACGTCACTTTTCGGGTACTTCTGGAAGGGGTATAGAGTTGGCGCAATAAAACGAAAATCTTCTTAGGACGAGTACTTCAGCATACAAAAAAATCAGCCAATTCTACCGAATTCAAATTTCCATTGAAAAAGGGCGATATCCTTTATAAAAAATTGGTGCTAGAAAGCACGGATAGTGCACCATACCATCAATTATTTTATGTTGAAAGTTGATTTAAACCTTATAACAAAATTTTACTTCTAAAGTTATACATTTTTTTATATATTTTAACGTTTTTTTAAATAACCCGAAAACTAAAGCTCCAATTTGGACTTTATAACAAAATTTGTGGTCCATATTCATGAAAACTTAAATCTGAAAACCGTATATCGCTACTTGCTTTTGTTCCAAAGTCACAATTTTTAAAATATTTGATTCCCTTTTTTTTCCCCCCTTTCTCCCCTTCAACCCCCCACCACGCTACCCAAAAGTTAATCAATTCATGGTCAGCCGATAGAGGATTTTTATACAAAATTTCGTTAAAATCGATTAAGGCGTTCTTGAGTTTTTGTGTATACAGACAGACAACAGACGGACAGACAACTTTTTTTTTCAGAAAAGTCAAAATTTCACTGGACTAAAAATAGCTATTTAAAAAAAATTCTAAAAACACCTATTTGCGACCTAGTTAGGACACTAACCATATCACCTAATAACGACCTATTTTTAAAATTAGTTATTTATTGTTTTGAACATTAAAAAAAATTATATTAATATATTGTTTATTACATACTCTTCTTTAACCTGAATCAAAAAAATGGTATATATTTGAAGATAGATTTGATTACCATAAAGATATCTGCACTTTTCAGAATTCACCTCTACACTGTGTCTGCCTCTTCAAAATCACTAAGCATGCATCTTATCTTTTTGGAATATGATTATTTACTAAATTCTCCAAAACATCGAAAATTTTCGAAAACATTATGAATTATCAATTTTAAATCAGAGCAATTTTAATATCCACCTACTCTAATGGGCTGGTAAATGGTATCGAATGTGCATAACCGTTAATAGGGCATTTTACCTTATATGTATCACTGGCTCACCCAGAAATTGGCTTCTGGGGGGGAGGTGAAACTAAAATTATAAATATTGATGGGGGTTTGGGAATTTTTGTTAAATATTTAATTCCAGGCTCTTGTATTTTATTCCCTATATATTTTATTTCTGCTGTTATTTCATTGTGCCAATTGTATATAACCAGGCTTCTAGAGGGGGGGGGGTTAACTTCAAACCCTCCCCCTCGGTGCGCCACTGTATGTATGCTTTTTACCAATTCTCCCAAACATTGCATGCGGGGTTTAAAGTATTTATATAGTATAAGGACGATAAAGATAAAATAAAACTGCGCAATATTCAAGTTATTAGTGTTGTCTGATGTATTGGCATTAATTAATGAAGGTTTTGTTCGTTCATGATTGATCCTATATCCTGTCAGGTGCCATTCGCGTTTTATATTTAAAATTGTAAAAATGTTACACATAAAAACTATTTTATATAGGCATTAAAGTATATATTTTGTGTTCTACGATATACTTAGCTTTAAAAACTCGATCGAAGCTTTTATATAAATTACGTTTTTACAACATTATAGTAATTAAATCAGAATTATTTAATGGGTATGAAATTTTAAAATATTTTTTAGAATGAGTTTATTGAACGAAGATAATTTTATTGGGATAATGACGAAATGCACGCTATATGCATGTTACATAGGTGTAATCGGAAGCAGTAATTGAACACTTTAAGCTTGACATATTGGGTAGGATAGTTATTATTCTAGATAACGATATTCTTTCTTGAAGCTAAATGCAACTGGTTTTTAGAGAAACCTTTTTACCATTAAGGTCATAGTAACGATCTACGGAAATAGTTTTTAGAAACATTGCACACAAGACGGTAATGACCACGAAACGTCAGTAAATCCGCCAAATGACCTTGACCGAGCGAGTAGTGGAAAGTTCCTCGCCCCCTCCGTCCGCTGGTTCTTGGCACCCTTTGGGTGCCTTCAGCTACATGCCCTCTATACATTTGACAGTTATTGTTTCCCCAGAGGTAGGCAACTCATATTGCCCTTTCTTTCTAGTGTTTTTCATATTTGCATGTAAAAGCGATTTTATGAAATGGACTGATGTTTTGTTGCCTCTTTTTATGATTTCCCCAGACAGTTTTTGAAAGATTGATTTTTTGTTGGTTAGTATAATATGTCAAGTTTTTACAAAAAAAAACAAAAACAAACAGTGAAAAGTGTGATTAAAAATGTAAATAATAGGTAAAATATAAAGACTCCTATTGATCTATATTTTTATTACTCTTTTTCTTACAATAAAAGACGGAAACATAATGTGTTATATATTAACAAAGTACATGCTAAATGCGTATATTTGTACCTACTGCTTATAGCTCACTTACCTCGCAAATTCGGCTATTTTTATTAATTTTTAAGCTTGGTAAATGCATGTTTTGTTTCTACTTTTCTTGAGTTACTTTCTCCGTTGGACAACGGAACAATACAAATTCCTCGAGGCACGTGTTTTTTTAAGTTTTTGATACAGCAAAATTCCATTTTTAAACCGGACGTTTCTTAATAAAAAATGTAACAGTGACAAAATTATTTATTGTCAGGGGTTACCAACTATCATTGTCAACACACAATTTGTTTTTAGACATTTCCCTAACAACTGTCAAATCCAGTTGTTCACCTCTGGTAAAACAATAACTGTCAAAAATCGTATACAGAGCCTCTACCTTCTGCTACGTATTAAAACAATAAATATTACAACAATATTAAAAAAAAGTGATAAAACATTTTTATTTTAAGCAGTTTGTATTTTAAAGACGCCCAAAAATAAAGACTATTTGTAAGCAGTGTATAATAAACGTCATTTAAGCGCCCCGCAGTATACAATTACTGACCAATGAGTAAACAATAATTTTAGGTCGTGAAAGTTATTCATTTTAGGGAATGGTTAGCTGTGAAAAAATGTTCAAAGAATTCTGTCACGTTCCAAAAGGGCTCGAAACGATGGTAGATATAGCTACCCAAGTAACACAGTGTGGTGTAAATAAACTGGGATAACGTTTTCGCAGCAAAAAAGATAAAAATGATGATTTTGCTGTCTTCTGCCACAACGTTTTGAAAACTTCATAAAAATGTTGTCACAGCTATTTTGAGCAATATTTTTTGCCTGTGCCAACGTCTACGGCAGCTGAAAATACAGCATTTTTGCACATGAAAGCAATGTTGTTTAAAATTTAACTTCCCTGACAAAAAATGGATCTAAAAATAGCAATTAAATCAAAATTGTCCGCCAACATGAAAGACTGAAGATGGAAGGCAACTAAAATAAATATTAGTGATGTTTAAGAAACTGTCAATCAAATACGCATTTTGAGAACTTCCCAAGAGTCAAATCTTTGTGCGAAGGTCCGTTTGATGACGATACCTGTCATGATACCTTGTTAAACTGCAACCGCTTCAAAAATTTGAGATATTAAGGATTTTTTTTTATATTTTTTTTAAATTTTAATCAAAAATTAAAGGAAAATCATCATGTCTTGCATATTTAGTTAATTTTGAAGGATTTTCAGACTTAGATTTAAACATATTTATGAAAAAAGATTATTTTTTCACAAATTTTTGAGAGATTATCTTTCGCCATAATATAGAACATGGCCCCTCGTCCGCTAGTGCAACCCAGCATCTTTGCATTTTTTTAAACAATAAATCTAAAACAAAAGCAAATCTTGGAGTTATTGCTGTGGGCTCACGGTCCCAGTCTAGCGGTAGAGGGCGCTTATTCTCAAATGCTAAATAACATTGAAAGCAGCTGCATTTTAATAAAACTTGCACTAGGATACAACAAATAACTGCCGTTGCCATCTTGGTTTTTTTTCCAGTTGTATTTTAAGAAAAAAAGTAAAGATTAAACTAAAGGGTGGGTCAAAACGAAAAGACAAGACATGAGACTTTTCGGATCCGGTCCAAAATTTGACATTTCCTTAAAATCCAAGATGACGGACCGTTTTAAATAACTGGGAAAATTTCACCCCGCCCCCTGCAAAAAAATATGTGCGGCACTGGAGAAAATCTAAGTAATTGTTACAAAAGTCTTTTGTATTCTCTCTATACCAAGGCATTACTTAATTAAATCGGTTAAGAAATAAAAAAATACGGGCGTTTATATTGAATGGAGTTGTTTGCTGTAACTTTAGATAGAATATTATAAATTTTGAGCTTTTTTGGAATTACAAAGCTTTTATGGTTCAAAATTTAACAATTTAAAATTTTTAAATATTGGGTAATTTTCACCCTCCCCCTCTTCCCCGAAAAGAAATTATGTTAGTTACCTACAGTGAGTAAATTAATGCGACAAAAGTTCCCTCCCTGCCGCATATATAAAGCTATCACTAAATTAAATCGCTTAAGAAATTAAAAATTGATAATCAAATGCCCTTTTGCTTAAAATTTGCCTATTTTTGCATATTTGTACCATTGATTCTAAGCCTGCAATGATGATTAATTAAAAATCAAGCTAGCCATGACATGAGTCATTTTTTTGAAAACGCTGGAAATGATGACACTAACTTGTTTACTTCTTAGCTGATTTAAGCAAGTGATACCTCCATATACCTAGCAGAGATGGGAGGTAGAATGGCCTTGATTTTGTTTTGTTACTTTTTTAGGGGAGTGAAATTACCCAATGGTTAAAGCGTGTTAAAGCTGTCCGCCATTTTCGAGGTTCGAAAAATGTCAAAGCCGCAAGTTTTGTTCACCCAAAAATGCAAAAATGTTTAAAATCAAGCAATCTGATCAAAAGTTAAGGCAAATTCAAAAACTGCGATTTTTTTTGCAAATGACAATGTCGAGTCCAGAACCACTTATTTCAGAGGTTTATAGTTTTCTTATCTCTTAACCGATTTAATTGAGTAATGCTTTGGTATAGAAAGCATACATAAGGCTTTTGTCGCAATGACTTATATTTTCTTCAGTGCCGCACATATTTTTTTTCCGGGGAAATCGAGCTATTCAACCAAAAGTGATAGCAAATTTAAAAATGTGCAAGATTTTTTGTCCCACCCTATATTTTGTTAGTTAAGTTTTAGCATATTTTTAGGTATAAGTTTTACCTTTAAAAGTTGATTGGCTAGATGATATAACTGTAAAAGTTATTTTAAATGTAAAGTTAGTAGTCAAACAATCTTAACATCAAAAATTAAAGATTAAATGAAGCTGAAACAAAAAAAAAAGAAGTTAAAAAACCTCCAAATCAGTTACTTCAACCGAAAAGAAACCAAAAAACAAAAGATCAAAAAATCTTGGGTGAAAATAACGAAAATTCAAACTTGGATGAGCATCCCACAAGGAACACACAAAGGACCAAAGCGAAAAGAGAAATGATTAAACGATGTTTCGCTCTGGGTAACCAGCGTGAGCTCATTAGTGGTTTCACTGGTCACCCTCCCCATACATCATTAAAAACCATCATATACTTTGATTTCCAACCTTGAATTACTCACAAATAGGCATAGTTCCACATTGGTACTTGGTGTTATTATTTCCAATAGGATTATGCTCCTAAGGCAATTAAAACAAAAAAAAAGAAGTTAAAAAAACCTCCAAATCAGTTACTTCAACCGAAAATAAACCAAAAAATAAAAGATCAAAAGATCTTGGGTGGAAATAACGAAAATTCAAGCTTGGATGAACATCCCACAAGGAACACACAAAGAACCAAAGCGAAAAGAGGAATGATTAAACGATGTTTCGCTCTGGGTAGCCAGCGTGAGCTCATCAGTGGTTTCACTAGTCATCGTCCCCATACATCATTAAACACCATCATACACTTTGATTTCCAACCTTGAATCACTCACAAATAGGCATTGTTCCGCATTAGTACTTATCCAAGTTACCTGATACGGATTCGTCCTGGGTATTGATCCTAGAATGGATGGAAAGTCCCAGTATAAAGAAAAAGGTCTATCCCAAGCAACAAAATCAGTCGCGATGTGGTGGCCATCTCCACGCCCTATCCCTAAAGAATTGTGGAGTCATATTACGCCAACGGTTTTACTACTACTATACCTCGAAGTATGAACCGTTTTTGGAAATGCATTGGGATGGTTATACAAATACGTCATGACGGTAATGATTACTATTGATAAGGGAGTTATGTCGTTGGGTGTAGTAAACGGACACATTATCCCGACGTCCTGTTTACCACATAAAGTAGTATTTCTGACTTTATAGGATTTTTATAAGTTTTCTCTTTCCCACATTATTAATACAAAATATCTATATCTTTTTCTAAACTATATCAGGACATACACCATAAAATAAGTATGGTCGCTCCTAGTGGACGCCCTCCTTGCGAGTCTAAAACTGATGGACGTAATTGCAGAAGGCTTTGCTGAAGACATAGTGGTCGTGGTAAAAAATATTCCAGAGAGGTCCATCTCCGGAAAAACACAACAGGTCTTAGACACAGTAAATGACTGGTCCAACAGGGAACAAATGTCTGTAAACACTAGCAAAAAAATCATTATACCGGTCACCAAAAAAATAAAGCTTGACTTCCTTGTTTCTCCGGTACTAAACGGTGAAACCATCCCATTCGCACCTGAAGTAAAATATCTGGGGGTGACGAAAAAACACTTACTTGGACGAATGGCTACAATTTTCCAGGCGGAAATCTTCGCCATTGAAATGAGCGCACGTTGGATGATAGATCATAACTGGCGCAACAGATCAGTAAAGATACTTTCCGACAGTCAAGCGGAATTTACGGCTCTTGAATCCTATAGGTGCTCATCGAGAACCGTTAGGAGCTGCCAATACACACTGAACACCCTAGGGCGAATGAACACGGTTTCGCTGGTATGGATTCCGGGACATTATGGGTATCGGGGAAATGAGACTGCCGACCAGCTGGCGCGTGAAGCGACCTCTGTCGTCTTGGTTGGCCTCGAACCAGTCCTTAGAATCGCATACAACACAATCAACACTGCTCTCTCAGGTTGGATGGAACACAAGTTCCACCAATACTAAAGAGAATTGCCGGGACTGGCACATTCCAAAGAGTTCATTACAGAACCCTACAGGAAGAGGGCCGGGAAACTCAATGAGCTTACCAGGCAGGACATCCGGACAATGGTTGATCTATACACCGGACACTGCAGTCTGAAAGTACCATTATACAGAATGGGTCTAAGTGAGGACACCGAATGTAGGCTCTGTATGGAGTATGATGAGACGGCCAGACATGTGCACGTCAGCGTCAACGTATCTTCGGTAAAACACAGATCGACGGACTGGATCTGAATGATGCTTCACCAAAGCAAGTTGCGAGCCTCTTTAAGGTGCTGATTATTCTGTAGCAACAAAAAATGTTAAAATGTTAAAAGTGAGCCACAATAGACTCAATAGTGGTCACAGTGGAAATATGTGAAGACATGACAGAAGACAAAAATATACCTATTTTAAAATTTTGATTTGTGTACGATGACGTTAATTGTAAAATTAGTGCAATTCTTCTTTTTTAAACTCGCGTTTTGTTTCACTCGGCTAGCGTCTTGTTCACAACATTCACGCTCGTGTAAAATTTATCACTTTCTTCTCTTGTTATGTAATATATTATACTTTCCGTTCTCAGAATCATTAGGTAGATTCTAGCAATGATACCTCTATTCCATGAAGCAATCGAATTGCTTTTCTTTAATTTTTTTGAAACGTATTTCTAAGCAAAAAAAGTTAGGTTGAATAGTTCGAGAGATATAGTAAGAAAGAACTTAAGAATATTAAAAGAATATTAAAAAAATTGATTTTTTGCTGGATTGACATAAAATAAGAACATTTACCTTTGGTAAAAGCAGAAACAATTGTTATTATAATTATAAGAAATATTGATATTCCTTTTACTTCCCTCGATCGCTAAGAGAAATAACCTCCAAGAATTTAGTGGTTCCGAGTCCAGATAAGCACGTTTCCAGACGCCGCGCGCCATGCGTCGCTCTGTCTGTCGGTCTGTCCTTCGCTCACTTTGTAGCCACTCTAATTCAAAAACCCCTGCATCAATCCTAATGAAATTTCATATAACGATTACTTGTATTGACGAGCAGACCCCTATTCTTTTTGAGATTTTCCTCCTTACACCCGTCGAAGCTAGCCCCATAAAGCTTCCTTAATTTTTGTATTCTTACCTTTTGATACCTCGTTGGAAATCTTATAAAAATATTGATGGAATGGCGCACATGAAACGTGGAAAAGCTTTAGAAAAATTTTGTGTGCCATATAATTCCAATGTTAGGAACGAGGTTTTATCCAAATCGGTTTATCCTCTCTGAATACACTTTGGAAGTCTAAATACAGCCTGTAAAAGTTCGGATATGCTCAGGAAAAGTCTGGATACACCCTGGAAGATAGATACACTCTCGAAAAGTCCGGATATACCCAGGAAAAGTCTGGTTACACCCTGTAAAGGTCCGGGTACACCCGGAAAAGTCATACTCCACATACTCCCTGGAAAAGTCTGCATACAGACTGGAAAAGTCTCGATACACTTTGAAAAGGTTCGGACACAACATGGAAGAGTCTGAACTCACCCTGGAAAAGTATGGATACACCATGGAAATGTCGGGATTCACCCTGGAAAGGTCCGGATACACCGTTTTTGCGTAACATCACTTAAAGCAGCAGTTTTATTCATATTTACTTGTCACCTCAATCTTTAGAGGAAAATTTTGAGCCTAAAATAACATAAGAAAGAAAAATGTCAATTTTTTTTGACAGAAGAACAATCAAACTATAGAAAAATAAAAATAACTTCTCTTTTTCCTTAATATGGAGTTTGTTTGACGTAAATCGGTTATAGTAAATAAGAAAGTTACAGTATTTAAAAAAAATTTTCCTCTAAAGATTGAGGTGACAAGTAAATATGAATAAAGTGATGTTACGCAAAAACGGTGTATCCGGACCTTTCCATGGTGAATCCCGACATTTCCATGGTGTATCCATACTTTTCCACTATCATTTTTATACTATCATCTGTGAAAAAATCAGCTTTATTGCAAAAAATTCCCCTAAAGGTCATTTTTTGAACTTACTGCCCTGACGTAATGAAACGTTTACTACTCATAAACGTTGGCTGGAAATCATTATACAGGAAGTTAGTTAGGTCAATTCCAATCACAGAAACACTAAACAATAGTCTGGGAGTGTCATGACCATCGCTTTGGATAAAGGAAAAAGCAACGATAACACACAACTGACGCTGATGCATGGTATATGGTGGAAAAATAAATATTACTTTCCGTTTTCACAATATGGGTAGATCCTAAGATCACTTATTATAAATCATTATGAGCAGCTGTGTTATAATATATAACTAGTATAATAAGTCCAGTATACGCTCAAAACGATTTAGTAAATATTGACGGTTGAACGAATTCCTGGGTATCTTCTAGTCTAAGATATAGGAGTGTATGCAGAAATGAAATTGTCTACAGTATAATACCCTTTAGAGATGAAAACAAAAAAATTTTATTAAAAAAAAGTTTTAAAGAACAAGCTTTTATTAAATGCACTTAAAAGTAGAAAATAATTTTTTTTCTTTCTTATACCATAATAGAGATATTTTGGAACGCTTAAAATTTTGACAACTTTGACAGCCGCTGTGGTAGTGTTTAACAACTACTACCACTACCATTCATCGATTTTACTAGAGTTTTTGGAACACATTAAAAACTGTCACTTGTAAAAAAATTAAGAGATGAGAAAAAATAAACAATTAGGCTTAATTTAATAAGTGTTTTATATGTCGGAACCTGATAATATTTTATTATTTTTAAAATTAATTAAGCTAAAATTCTTTAAAATTAACCAATCGTTCATCTTGAATCCGCCATATTGAATTTTTAAAACCTGATTACAAATTCGTTATCTCCATCCCCAAGTGTCCCAACACGCCAAATTTCAATGAAATCGGGCGTACTTCAACTGTACCCCCCCCTCCATCCCCTTCGAGTAGGAGGGGAGCTGTCAATTTCATCACACTATATTCTTGTGTTGTTACCGCAACTATATAAGTATGTCGATCGGATGTCGGGAAGTTGGTTAAAATTAAGTTGCAAGATTCCACCCGAACAAATATATCTCGTTACATAGATAGATACATACATTGCAAGTTAAATAAAAGCTTGTAAAATATCAGTGATCAAAAAAACTCTACTTCCCAAGTATATGTCGATTTTTTCTTTTAAGAATAAAAACTAACACTATATTCTATAACATTAAAAATCCAGAGTATTTAATGATATGGTTTCTTTAAAATACGCTACTGAAATATTTTATTGCCCTGATAGCGCAGATAGCACAAGAAACTATAAAGAAGCTAAATAAATCCGCGTTTATCTTAAAAACGCCAGAAGCCAAACACCACCTGTAAGATAGACGAAATTTATTGAGACTTGTTGCCTGTCCACCCATTTTTACGGAGGCTCAGTTAATCTAAAAAGGAGCGATCAAAACGTAATTTTTCTCATCAGCGAAAGTGATACGGAACCAGTTCTTATAGAGCAATTAAAGGCTGCGAAACATCGGGTCCCCCGCTGGTTCTTTGGGTGAAAAGTGAAATAAAATTGTGTACATTTAGCGGGGTTTTTGTAGCGAGACAGGTTGGTAATTAGTCGAATTTGTCTGACTAAGAGATTACAGTGCTTTATGGATTTTTATTTTCGGGGAAGAAAATTTCAGGCTGGCAAACCAAAAATCGAGAAGCTCAACAAATCTATCTACTCAAGGGGGGAGGGGGCGCGAAATTAAACAACCACGCACAGGATACATATATATATATACATTAATTTTGAATATATAGTATCACTAGTGCTAGTTAAGAAAATGGGTGATTTTTATTTTAACGAAAAAATGTTTATTTTCTTTCTATATGACCAGTTACTGAAATATCCACTATCAAAGTGAGAAAAATAGCCATACACTGTTATGTTAAGTTTCAATTAAGAAAATACGGGTCTCTCTAGGATAAATGACAAAAAAGTGGCCAAAATTACTAAAAAGGACACAAGCTGTACCCAAGAGTCTATTGTTATTGTTGGCGGATGCCTAGTTTTTATACGGGGGACAGTCAAAAATAAGACATTTTTTCTAATTTTCGAATTTCTGTTTCAAGCTAATTTGACAATCTGAAGTTTTTTTAAGCCGTAATATTATAACAAAAAAGAAAGAAGAAAATGAAGTTAAAAAACCTCCAAATCAGTTACTTCAACCGAAAAGAATCCAAAAACAAAAGATCAAAATATCATAATATTATAATTTCAATTATTTGAAGGTAAGAAAAATAGATTTGGTTTCGGTAACTTAAAGGAGTTCATAAGAAAGTATGTTTTAAGATTAGAATATTCCTCTTACCTAAAAAAATTACATTAGGTAGCTTAATCGGTGTCACAACA
Organism: Oxystoma pomonae; assembly: GCA_963921995.1. Classification (NCBI taxonomy): domain Eukaryota; kingdom Metazoa; phylum Arthropoda; class Insecta; order Coleoptera; family Brentidae; genus Oxystoma; species Oxystoma pomonae. The sequence continues at coordinate 80,882,628 of OY998166.1, read as the reverse complement.
TTTTGTGAGCAGCAGCAGGGCAACACCGTTCTCAAGTGAAAAGCCAGTTAACTCATTTTCGTTTTAGTATCCTTTGGCCTATGATCGGTGCCATATTGACGCCAAACTGACAAAAAATCCATGTTTTACTTGTCAATTTGGTTATAATGGCAGCCACACTAGGCTAAAGGGCACTAAGGCGGTAAAAGTTAACTGATACCAATTTGAAATAATGAAAATACCCCGGCTTGTGTAATAACAATAATAATTAATATATAGGATAGCTTATCACCAGAAAACTACTGTAATAGGGTTATCTTTTTTTAGAACGTTTAATGGACTTTTTTTTATTAAATTTTTGCATTCCAACGACTCTTCAAAGATGCACGCATAAAATAAAATAATAGAAAAATTTGGCGCAGTTTTAAACAACCCACCTCACACAATTTTACTGGGAGAGTTAACATTGTTTAAAAACGAAACTTTAAATAGTAAATCCCATTATCTACAACGCATTAAAAATTGGTTCTTCTCTTCCTGTTTCGGTTGCTACCGCCGAAAGAAGTTTGTCCACTTTAAGACTTGTGGAAACCTACTTCTAAGACTACTACTAAGAGAGACTTAATGGCTTGGCGCTTTATATAGGTTTGCAAAGCAAAAAAGAAAACTAAATTTTATCATATAACTAAAAGTTTTTTTAATACGATAATAATGTGGAATTTTAATAATGAATATATTTTTTTGTTTTTTAGAATTAAGGATTTGTATATAAGATAGTATTTGTCACCACCAACGGCTCAAGCAACTGTTTGGTTAGTGGGGAGGGTCAGGTCACCAGTAAACAACATACAAATTTAACCAAACTCCCAAAAACATTGATGACCATAAAAAAGGACTTCTTTGCCCTATGTTCGTAGTCGCTTGAGCCGGCCTACATAAGTTTTATTGCTTGCCCCCTCCTCCTGGTCAAATTGCTGGATCCGCCACTGTATCTACTCGGCGAAAACGCTACAGAGTCGCCTCAAGGCTCTTAAAGCCTTAAAGCCTTAAAGCCTTAAAGCCTTAAAGCCTTAAAGCTAAATCTATAAGTAGCTGATAGACGAAATAGACGAGGCTTGTTTCCTCCGTGTGTGTCCACCCATTTTTACGGAGACTCAATTAATCTTAAAAGGAGCGATCAAAAAGGAATGTTTCTCATCAGCGAAAATGATAGAAATCCAGTTCTTATAGAGGAATTACAGACTGATGCGAAACATCGGGTTCTTCATTGGTTCTTTGGGTTAAAAGTGAAATAAAAGTGCCTACATGTTAATGGAGACTAAGAGATTACAGTGCTTTATGGATTTTAGACTTTAATCTAGCTGACAAAAGGCCAAATAAAAACTGGAGAAGTTCAAGAACGCTATCAACCTGACTCGACCCAGAACTCACTTACGCTAGAAGACCAAAAGCTGTGCTCAATAAGTTGAACTGACCGTATACTAGACATTGTGAAGCATACGTATGAATACCAGTCTACTAGAAGGTAGGAGGATAAGAGTAAGCCACCAACACGTATTCTTAACGCGTTTTTAAGGTAAAAAAATGTTGATCTACAAAGAACACATTATCATCAGGATCATTAGTGGCGCATTTTTGTCGTGTTGACTGTATTGCTACCTCCTAAGTAAAAATAACATTATTCATTATTGGATTTTCATTCAGTTGTTCAGAAGTTCATAGTATACTGTGTAGATGTTTTTGAGATCAGGAAAAAAAAATAATTCCCCACAAATGTGCCGTGTTTTTTATTTCTCTCACTAAAGACCAGTATAAACGAAATTGCCGTCGTCGACCAATAGGATCTGTGCGTTTCACGGAGATAATTGTTTTCTCCCTGATTTCCAGAATAGCTGCACTAGTAATAGTACTTAAATATGACACTGTTCTGTATAAGATATCATGAGTTTATATTAGTTATTCAAAGAGATAACTGTCTTGTCAAGAAAATGCGAAAACGATTGTATGAAAGTTGAGATGTTATTTTTTGGTATCTTAATTTTTTGTCCCATCAGTCCTATATAAATTATTAATTGATGAAATTCTTGAGTATGATCAAGTGTAAAAATAAATACGAAGAAAACGTAATACCTATAATATAAATTTTCCATATTCCGGATCTGGAAAGTGGGGAGTATGATTTTTTATAAAAACATAATTAAACATTAAAAACTTTGTGCGGAGGTTGGTTATGTTGTTGTTGTTGGTAATGCGTATACGCATTCCTTTAGAGGTGTTATCTATTAATTTATTAACCGATTCTTTATTTATATTTTCTGTTGGAAGCCTACGCATAATATGATCTTCAGATGCAATCGTAATTTATTAATCCAAAAGAAATTTAAAAGCACTTTTTTGTTTCATTTTAAAAAAATAATAATTAAGGATTTCTTCTTTGCCATGCTCTCTTTGAACGTTGGCTATCATCAGCGCGTGCACCTCCATACCAATAGTTTTTAACAAATTTTTGAAAAAAAAAATCTTTATGCCGAAAACTCAAAATATTAGTTTCCCTAACCAGTGCGGAAAGTGCCACTTTTCGCGCGTTTTAGGTACAACTTTTAACTCAATAAATATTTAAAAGCTTTTACATAATTAAAGTAAAGATAACAGTATATATCGATCTATTTGTGATTTATAATATTGATGGAAAAATTAAAATTTTTGCCCTGCTTTCATTTGATTGCCGACACCAAGCTTTCAGTCTCTGCTGATGGAATGACATTCGAAAAATTTTGCGTGGAAGTGGAAGGTCCATTACATTATTAAGGTATTTCGGTGCCCATTGGATGTGTTCCGTTTCTGTTGTATAGAGTTTTCTATGTACCCTTCGGCAACCGTGCTTGATTTCCAGCCTCCATGTTTTTTAATGATAGTCAAATTAGCTCCCGAATCTGCAGGGTGTGACGCAGAAAAATATTCTGACCTCTTGAAGCACATCTTCTGGGAGATTAAAATCCCAATCCTCGTCATTATCCATGTATAGAGTGGGCTAAAAAAAACGGGACTTTTTTAATTGTCTATTACTTAAAAAGTATTTGTCCGATTTGAAAAGCTTTGGTCATTTTGAAAAGCTAGAACATTAGAATTTTGGAATTTGATGTTAAAATTGACATTTCGTAAAAATCCAAGATGGCGGACAATTTTTAAAAATGGGTATTTTGACCCAACTGCAAATTTTTGGTGTGCGCCACTGGTGCATAACTAAAAATATATTTCGAAAGCCATGTTTTTCCTTAGTTTAGTCATGTATCGCCTATTAAAATCGGGTAAGAAATAAGGAATATATAAATTGTTTAATTAAGTGGGTTTGGTAAGCCTAATTCAGTCAAGTCGAAAAAAAACATCATTTTTGATTGGCTCTGCTTTTCGATATATATGTTCGATTTTAAAAGTGCTGACCATTTTGAATAGTCAAGATTTCACAATTTATTAAGTTTTTGGCAAAATTGACATTTTGTGAAAATCAACGACGGCGGACAATTTTAAATATATAGTCAAGGTAAGTTAGGTAATTTTGCATGGGGGTCAAAAACACCTATTTTTTAAAATTTTCCTCTATCTTGGATTTTTAAGAAATGTCAATTTTGCCAAGAGCCTAATAAATTCTGAAATCTTGGCTTTTCAAAATTGTCAGCACTATTAAAATCGGAGAAATACATCGAAAAGCAGAGCCGGGCAAAAACTATGTTTTTTTGACTTGACTGAATTAGGATTACCAAACCACTTATTTGAACAATTTATAACTTTCTTACTTCTTACTCGCTTTTAGTCAGCGATACATTAATAAATTGAGGAAAAACATGACTTTTGAAATATGTTTTTAGTTATGCAACAGTGGGGCACACAAAAAATTTGCAGGGGGGTCAAAAACACCTATTTAAAATGTCAATTTTTCCAAAAACCTAATAAATTTTGAAATCTTGGATATTTAAAATGGTCAGCACTTTTAAAATCGAACATATACATCGAAAATGAGAGCCAATCAAAAATGATGTTTTTTTTCGACTTGAATTAAGCTTACCGAACCCACTTACTTAAACAATTTATATCTTCCTCATTTTTTACCCGATTTTAATAAACGATACATTTTTAGATCGCGGAAAATTTCATCGGGGGGGTTGTCCCTCCCCCTTGGTTACTATGCCATTGTAATGTGTCCAAAAAGATTACGTTGTTTGATAGTGAATAAAACTTCAATTAGTGCATGGGCTACGATGAGTAAAAAGGGAAAAAGCGGCGTTTTGTGATAAAAGCAACAAACTTTGCACAGTTGTTTTTTGGACGAAAAAAATCGATTTGACCCGAAGCTCTTCTCCCAAAACCTATGCTGGCGCAGTGCCCAATGAGCATTTTTGTCTATATAAAAGTTACAGCAAATAATATAAAACCTTCATAAAATAACCAAAAGTTATATTATTTAGTGTTGGTGATAATTTTATAACTCTAATATATCTCTTAAATGAGTAAAAAAGACTTGAAAAACAACTGTTCATCACCAGCTTATAAAAATTTATGGTACATAGTAATGGATAGAAAAACAACATATAGATTTTATAAAAATTCCTTATGAGCCCTCAAGTATAGAGATTATTATAAAAAGGTTTTACAACTGTTTTAACAACACTACATAACAAATTAAAGGTTTTTATGGATTTAGAAATATAGATTTTCCATCTTTCTTCCCTTTGCTTGTTATGTATTATTCTTTTTCTTTTTAGAATAAGAAAATTTATAAAATGGTGTTTAGCAATCTTCTAAAATAAATAAAAATGAAAGTGAGATAAGCTTAAGCAGGAATATGAATATTTATATACTATAGTAAAATAAAAGCTGTTTTCCAAGTCATCCTACTCTGAAAATCAGCTGCGGTCCCGTGTGTACCGTATAGTTTTCGAATACACTCACGTAAATTTCATGGGCTCCAAAAATACTTGAGAAAACGAGAAAAAAATATTAATTTAAATATCGGTTTTTTTTTCATACGCGTTTTTTTCTTTCTGGGACAAATATTGAATTTTGTATGTTATTCCTAACCCTAACAAGCAATATTTCGATTGAAACACATGTTGAAACCCTATAAATAACGTTTTTATTTAGGCCAAAAACCTATTTTTGTAATCCAAAATGGCGAAAATCTCCGACAATTCTATAAAAAAAACAATATAACTATACCACTGTTTACCTCGTCAACACTATTTTATAACCCTTTTAACTGCTACTTGGAACAAAGAGCTACAGATGGCGCAGTGTTGAACACTGATGGTCCGTTTCTGCGAGCTTAACATTGTTCTCTTTTCCTAAATGCATTCCTCGAGAGATCCAGCATACTACACATACCAGGAAAAATACCCGCCTCCACACACTTCAAGCCCGCATAACTATCAGAGGTAACTATCTCAAGAATATAGTTAGATTGCGGGGTCGAAGGGTGTACAGGCGAGTATTTTCCGGGGTGTTCACATTTGCCGCCGACCAGCAGTATCAGCGTATGCGCTCGACGTTTCACGGTGCGTTTTTGCGACCTTAACACGGTTACTATATTGTTCTCTTTTTCTAAAACACGGTTCCCATCTATGCGTTTCTCATTTGTGGGTCCCCCGAATCAAAACACGTATCACGTGGTCTAAGCGAGATTTGCCTATACAAGTTCATGTGGGACCACGTGATGAGTTTTTTGAGTCAGGGTCAGCGCATGGGAAACGCTGGTGGGAATCGGGTGTAAAATGCATTCGATCCCGATATCTGTCACCGGCAACTCTCAAAAAGATTTGGATATCTTATCTCTCAGATTGATGTAATTAAAACAAGATAATAATGGTATGGTATCTCGCAAAAACGTGCCTTTTGATGTCGCAAAAACGCTCCTTTTGAGGTCGCAAAAACGCGCCTTTTGATGTCACAAAATTAAACTTAAAAAATCTTGTTTGTTTTGTTTTTATAATTGCCAAAATAAATCAAAATTGTTTCTTTTTGTTCTAAAAACAGTTGTATTATAATCACTATATAAAGAAATTATTAACAAAATTATAGAAAAAACCTTATGGGCAAAAAAGGTTTATGAATGAGTTCATAAGAATATTACAGACACCAATTTATATAACTATTGTGTGTTAGTTCCCAAGTTTTTATAAGTGTCTCTCGAAATATTTTCAATCTTATCTTATATAAATTTGTTGTTGGTTAATTAAGTTTTATAAGTGGGTTGATAGCAACATTTTAAAAACCAATCTATTATACATCTTTACTTGATAGTTACTTACGGTTTTATAGGTGGGTTGACAGAAAGATTTCAAACACCAATTTATATAACTTTTGTCACTGATGACTTATATTTTTATAAATATGTTGGTGGAAACATTGTTAACACAAATTTATATAACATTTGAACCGATGACTTCAATTTTTATAAAGATGTCCGTGGAAATATTGTTAACGCCAGTTTTATGTTACTTTAGGGTACCATCAATTTAGAGCCTTTAATAAAACAAATATACAAACTCAATTCTTGTAGGAAACTTCTAAATACCCTAGGGTATCAATGGATCCCTCTTTATAATAATTATATAAATATCTGTCACCAGAAGTTTCTGAAAATGCTCATTGGGTGGGGTGGAGGGGTAAAAACTGGAGGGGTTTATAGTTTCTTAAATTTTAGTTTGTTGTATATAATCATCATTGATATCAATTTATAAGTTTTTGATAATGGCCAAACCGAAAATTACCATCTCCATTCGTTTTAAAGTGCCTTTAAGGGGGTGTTTAAGCTCCTATTTGGGCATTTTAATAATAAAAGTGTGTATTTTAAAAAATAAATAAAAACTTGCGTAGACTTGTTAATCATTTTAATATTTTTAACTTATATCACTTAATTTTTGATCAAAAATATTAATCCTGTTGGGTAGGTGGAAAGGGAGGGGGTAAAAATTAAAGGAGCACATATTTAAAAAAATTGTTTGCTGGATATTATCGACATGGGTATTGATTTACATGGTTTCGAGGATGCCCAAACCGAAAATAATCACCTTCATTCATTTTACGGTTTCCTTAAGGGATGATGAGGAGGTTAAAGCTCCAATTTTAATAAAAAAAGGGTAAGATTTTATTAAAAATATACATAGTATTGTTAATAATTTTAATATTTTAACTTATATCACTTAATTTTTTACCAAAGATTTTCATCCTGTTGGGCAGGTGGAAAGGGAGGGGCGTAAAACTAAAGAGGGATTTATTTAAAAAAATATATTTTGCTGAATATTATCGACATGGGTATTGATTTACAGGTTTTCGAGGATGATCAAACCGAAAATAACAATCTTCATTTATTTTAAGGTATCCCTAAGGAGTTAATGGAGGGGTTAAAAGCTGCAATTTGGGCTTTTTAATAATCAAAGGGTAAGATTTTATTAAAATAGCAAAAATTGGCATAGAATTGTTTATAATTTTAACGTTTTAACCCATATCCCCTCAGTGTTTTACTTAAAATCCTTATCTTGGTTAAGAGTGATAGGAGAAGAGGAGATATTTAAATAATGCATTATTTAAATTTTAGGATATGTTTCATCCTGTTATAAGTAAAATTGCCATTTTTACAACAAAAACAAAAACAGATATCTGCTTTATTTCTCCAAATTGTCTATTTTACTATCGTCGTCTCTGTCATTTCGAAAATGTGGTTCCTGTTAATATAGGCTAAAAAAGAAATTATAGGTTGCTGGATTGCTACAACGCTAAGAAAATTAACTTTATTTTATATCAGTTTTATTTAATTTATAATCAAATAGTTAATTATCTTATGTTGCTACAAGCCCCTCTACATTTTTTACATGCAGGCGTGCAAGGTAGTTTGTTCTTTTTGCAAATACATCTTAGAGTGTCGCATTGTGTAGTGCACCCACATCTATCCAATGCCCGACAAGTCTCCCATATATTTGGTTGAGCAGACCGGTTTCCACTTTTCTTTATACCACCTCCAAGGCAGGGTTAGGTTAATTCGGTAGTTTCAAACTTATCAGCTGATCTACCCCAAACCTGTCCTGCCTGAAATGCTGCCCTTAATGCATGCTGTTGGATGGTAGTTTCAGCTGATGGCAATAAATTCAACGGCTTGCTTTGAGACATAAATAAATGTTTTCTGGCCTCATTGACACTGTCCATTTCCTGAACCCCATATAGCATGATGAAAACAAAAAGGCGTCCCAAAATAATGAAATATATCTTTTTTGTTTTCTGTGTTTCGGAGATAATCTGCCCAATCGCTAGGTAGCATATTTGTAAGAAAAGTTTCTAAATAAGTAAGAGTTATAGTAAAAATAATGGACTTACCAAAAAAAAAATATTTACCTTTAGTCTGCTGTCTCTTGTTGACTCCTTTAGGCTATTGGGATCGTAAAGGTCCCAAGCAAAATCGACTCTTTTCACTTGTAGACTTGAGCTAAGTTTAAGAATAATGCTTTAATTAACTATTAAAGTAGTCTCTTAACTTTTTAAAATTTGCTGTAAATCAATACCTATGTCAATAATATTCAGCAAAATATTTTTTTTAAATGAATGCCTCTTTAATTTTTACGCCCTCCCTTTCCATCTACCCAACAGGATGGAAATCCTTAGTAAAAAATTGAGTGATATAAGTTAAAATATTAAAATTATTAACAAGACTAATCAAATTTTTACTAAAATCCTACACTTTTTTTATTAAAATGCTCAAATTGAAGCTTTAACCCCCTCACCATCACTTAAGGAGACCTTAAAATGAATGAAGGTGGTTATTTTCGGTTTGGTCATCCTCGAAAACCTGTAAATCAATACCCATGTCGATAATATCCACCAAACTATTTTTTTTTAAATATATGCTCCTTTAATTTTTACCCCCTCCCTTTCCGCCTACCCAACAGGATGAAGATTTTTGATCAAAAATGTGATATAAATTAAAATATTAAAATTATTAACAACTCTACGCAAGTTTTTATAAATTTTTTTGAAACGGTACACTTTTATTATTAAAATGCCCAAATAGGATCTTTAACACCCCCTTAACGCCTTAGGGGCACCTTAAAACGAATGGAGGTGGTAATTTTCGGTTTGGCCATCATCTAAAAACCTATAAATTGATATCAAGATGATTATATACAACAAATTAAACTTTAAGAAAATATAAACCCGTCCAGTTTTTACCCCTCCTTCCCACCGCGCCTGCACAAGTTTTGGCAGAAGAGCTTCGGGCCAAATTGAGTGCTCTGGTCTAAAGAACAACTGTGCAAAGTTTGTTGCTTTTATCACAAAACGCCGCTTTTTCCCACGTAGCCCATGCACTAAAAATCCTTTTCTTTTCTAAGCGGAACATCCACGGATTATAGCACCCATAGCAGCGTTCGAGCTTAGTTGCAACTAGCCCCAAAAGGGTAAACTGCATCCTTCTAAAATTTAATAAGGCTTTAGTGACTTGTCATATAAAAAAATTGGTGCTAGAAAGCACGGATATTCCACCATAAAATCAATTATTTTTTGTTGAAAGAAATTGAAAATATCTCGAAAACTATAGCTTTGAAAGATTTGAACCTTATAACAAAACTTTAGGGTAATATTTAGGAAAACCAAAATCTGAAAACCGCATATCAATAGCTGCTTTACTTCTAAAGTTATAAATCTTTTAAATATATTTTAACGTTTTTATCAAATAACTGTGAATTGGACTTTATAACAAAATTTTCCATACTCATGGAAACTTAAATCCAAAGTTATAATTTTTTTAAATATTTTATCCCCCTTTTTCCCCCTTTTCCCCCCCCATCACCCTACCCAAAAGTTAATCAGTTCTTGGTCAGCCGATAGAGGATTTTTGTACCAAATTTGGTTAAAATCGATTAAGGCCTTCTTGAGTTATCGACAGAGACAGACAACAGACCGACAGACAACTTTTTTTTTCGTCGATTAAGGTATTTTGGAACCTTAGTAACTCATTTTTGATAAAATTAAGAAAAGTCAAAATTTCACGATTTTAATAGTCCCCCATACCATATTGGTTTGGTGGACTAAAAAAGAGGTATTAATATGAGCGGCACGACATTGAGTTTGACGGGAGTCTGATTTTTTTGATTTTATAAAGCTCAAAAAAGGCCGCACGGAAGGGACCGTATATTCGCCATCTTTAAACCATAGTTTAATAAAATTAAGTAGGGGCAGTTGCGGGGGACAGGATTGATCTAAGACGGACGTCTATTGCATGTCTCAGACATACGGCGTTTATGACTGCGATCAAAGTAATGTTTTTTCTTATTATTTGTCGTAAATTTTGTTTATAAAATGGTTAAAAAAAGGTTATTGGTGCAATGCCGATTACGAATATGTAAGAAATTCTTTATTTTTTATTTAAATTACGTTAAAAAAAGAGCGAGACTGCTCTAGCTCGAACACGGCTCATCCAATGTTAAGTTAAGCCCAAACTGCGAACTTTTGACTGTAATTTGATGTAACAATTGACGTAGATCTTCCAGCGCGTCTGCAATTATGACAGTGTCGTCAGTATATCGTAGGTTGTTTATTTTCATGATGTTTAGGGTTATTTGACTATTATTTAAACGTATGCGTATACTTATACCTAACGCGTTCAAAACACAGCCAAAAGGCACTACATTTTTGACTTGCTTATGCCATGTTTTGAACGTGGCCCGATTTTATGGTTGATGCGATAGTAGAATAGCTGACTGCACTCGTTGTGTGAGTCGGGATGGACGTACCGTTGCGACCACATCAGCAACGCACGCATCGATTAAAGTCAGCGTGCCTTTTGGCCTCGTTTTGAACGCGTTAGGTAGAGGAAAGTGGGGTAAGATGGCAACGTTAAAGAAATCACTTCAATTTATAATAAAAATATTTATTTTTAAGCACGAAAATTAAAATTTAAAACAATAAATATATTTACCACTGTTTTGTAATCCAAAATAAAACATTAGAGTTGGATTTTACTATTTATTTGCACCTCACAATTTCTCCTCTTTCTAGACCCTGTACCTCCTATATATTGAAACAAATCCTTCCAGAAAAATACAGAATCCAGAACAAACCAAAAATACGAAAAATAACAACATTCTAGAAAAAGACAGAGTAACTAAATCTAAATGTCAATCGTAAGTGTATCATTGGCTGCATACCTAAGCACTAAAATGATAATTAATTTTTTAGCAAATGCGCTAGTAACAAGCAGCATAACACAACCGCATTATTTGGGTAGCAAATAAAACCACCATTTTTCTAAAAACAAAAAACTGACACTTCAGTCATCTTACCCCATATATCATGTAAGATGACGAACGCCTTGGGGTGAGATGACTTATATGCAAAAAACGCATAAAAATTCATCTTCAAAAGAGGAACATTCCTCGTGCCACCAACAACAACAAGAGGAACATTGGATCCAATTTTTAATTGGAGAATCTGTATATACTTCGTTACAACCTGGACAGAAGTAGTGACTTTCATAACCTTTTTTCTGATAAGCAGAATTATCGTAGTCACAGTTTGTGAGGGTTGATTGACCTAAAGGTTTTTGTCTTTGGTCCACTTATTTACTTATTTTCTTTCCCTCTCATAACCTTTTGTTCCAATCTTTTTCTGCTTCTTCATTTTGTCATCTTACCCCCGTCATCTTTCCCCCTATGCATAAAAAAAAATTATTTCAATACTTCCAAATTAAAACAAAAACAATATCGATACATCCAAGCAGTTTCTGTTACTCTTAATACCAATACATTATTTTGTAAAAATAATTAAAATCATACTTACTCATTAAAGGCAAAAATCACTAAACACTGTTAACTAAATATTATAACGACCCTTGCAAAAAAATATCCTTCCACGTGTAACTCAACTGCTGCGACAAATGACTGTCGGTTCTTAATGCTACGCGCCGCACCTAAGATGTTGCCAAATGTACAGTTTCAAAGAATAATTTTTAAAGAAAAATTTGCGCGTTAGCCATCTTACCCCATTCGTCATCATACCCCAAGTCCCCCTATAAGTATACGGATACGTTTAAAAACAGCTAAAAGTACCTATTATTGAATAACTTTTGCTACAAACACTTTTTAATTAATAATTTTTTGACACTAAGAACTTAAACAAATATATATTTTATGATGGAGTTGGGAATACCAATTTGGCAGAATACCTGTACTATTTATTTTTAGTAGTAATGAAAATCGCTAAAAAAATTAAACGACTTTTTCAATTGAGCAATAACCGTTTATTTTTATGATATTTGTGTTACCGCTTTAAAAAGTATAATATCCGCGATGTAGCTCATTGATAAAATTTTTGCATTAAGCAGAGCGATAATACTTTTTAATTGCTTTTCGAGCTTCATTCATTACCTGAACTACGTGGAGCCAGTTTTTCGTTTGTTTTTTTTTTCTGTGAGGTCTAGTTCATTTTTACTGCTTTAGGTATACATGGAAGGATCCGTGGCGTATCAAACCTCAATTCTACAGAAAAGCACACATAAGGCGGGTAATGCTCTCTTCCATGGATTCTGGGACCCAGGCTCCCAGACCCACAACCCACACACACAATATTTTTTCCTACGACCACACACGAAAGTAACCAAATCTGTAGTCTTTCACGCCTCAGAAAGTTTTATATTTCACACGCATATCAATTTTATTTTCCTCTCTAGAGACGAAAATGTTTTCTTCTCTAGTGACGAAAATGAATGAGAGCAAACCATCCAAACAATGTAGGTATCTAGTAGGCTATGATTTGTAGAAGCGTCGCAAATAGACCGAAACCATTTTCGTCCCTACAGAAGAAAATATTTTCTTCTTCTTTCTTGAGATGAAAATGAAAAAAATTTAATAATAATAAAAAATACGAATTAAATCCTACGACTATGAACAATAGCGTACACAACTCGATAGAAAGCAACTTTCTTACACTCGCGAGTTGTTTCACTCTGCTAGCGCCTCGTTCACAACATTCACGCTGTGTGAAATGTCACTTTCTTCTCTCGTTATTAATCTAGTTATTATACTTCATACTTCATTAATGTTTACTTATATCCTTCTATTATTTTCAAGTAAGTTTAAATTAAAACCTCATGAATACATTTGACATTTTGCTTACGGACTATATTTTTCGATACTGCCGGCGCACAGTGGGCGAAATTTAATTTCTGGGAGGACAAAAATATTCTGAAGTTTATGTTCAGATTTTATGGCGTAATTATGTTATTTTCAATTTAAGTAAACAAATTCTAATATAAAATAAAGAAAAAATCAATCCTACTATCCTACTTATGTTATAAATGCGAAAGTTTCTGTGTTGATATGTGTTTGTGGTTGTTCCTTAATCACGCAAAAATGGCTGAACCGATTTGGATATATAGCGTAAATAGAAAGGGTATTTTCTATCTACACTTATAGGTTACTTTTTATTTGACATTTCGCTTACTGACAACAGTCAAGTGAAATTGTTTTTGGATATTTAAATGAAACATCTGTATATTATGAAGATATCTTAACTAGGTGGAAGGTAAGGGAAGGAAGAGGGGTGGGTGGAAGGGTAAAGGACGAGAGTGGGAGAGGGGCAGGTGGTAGGGGTTGTATTAAGTTGGTAGGAGTAAAAAAGCAGGTATTTAGCTAGTTAGACCATAAATTAAACAAAATTAGGTGAATGGTTGTGCACTGTTTGCTTGTTCAGTAACTGTTTCTAGTAATGGTATAATACTTGCTTTACCCATCAATTAAGTATACGTAAAAAATACTTTTGAAAATAATCTTATTTTTATAGTGATTTGATAATATAACTGAATTTTTATAAATCTTTTTAGTTTTGGGTTTAGGAAGTTGGAATAAAAAGCATTCGATATAAGAGTACTTTTTCCATGTCCCTTAACGTCCGACAAAAATGACGTGATTAGTTTATAAGGAAAGCCGATTTACATGATTTTTTACATTGAACTCCCTATATATTTCCAACTTTTTCCTATTCTAAAAAAATATGTTTTTAACAATATCACTAGCCATGGATAAAGTACTCTTATATCAAATTTTTTTCATCTCAGCTTTCTAAAACTAATAATAAAAAGTTTGCCACGGGAAATGTTTATAAAAAGTCACCATGTACATAAAATTTTAAGAAGACAAAAATAGGCGCTAATTTTTCTCCTACGAACTTTGTTTTTAGTTTTTTGATCAAGGGTGAATAATAAATCTACAAATCATAATCACAGAAAGTTTGGACGCCTTGTATAAACTTTTATAGCCTCCAATTTATTATGAAATTATGAAGAAATCTTCTATAAATGAGCTAGCAAAATTTAATTTAAATTTGATAGACATTGTAGAAAAAACCGATTTTTTTTTAGTTCTTAAATATTCTACTCCAATATATGAATATGTAACATGGTGCCAAAAATACTTTTATAACTTCGAAAGTCGCAAACAGACGCAAACTATATTTTGCTGCATTAAAGAATAGAATGTCGGCTTTGATCCTACAACAAATGAAAAATACCTTTTTTTTACCTTTTTTTTTAAATGCCTTCTAAAGTTTTTAAAAGTCCCAAAAAATGAGTTAATTGAAATAAATTAATATGTTAAGATTATGTTAAATTAACCAGCACACACCTCATTATCTCCCGACCATAACATTAAAGTTAATTTTTGTACTGGAAATCAATAAGAAAATTTCAAACTTTATAGAATTTTAAAGAAAAAAACGACTCATTGATGCAATTTAAGTTGACTTGCAAGTTTGAGCTTCTTTTTAATTTCGCCATGACCCACTATGAGAATAATAATATAACGCTTGAACAAATAATAAAAAATGTACTTTATTCAAAGTTTTATTTTAGGGTTTTTGTCCTCCCAATTTCGTCATTTCGCCCTCTGTGCGGCGCCGTGGCGGTGGCGAAAATGATTTGAATTCAATTGCTACGTTGCCCCCGGCAGGGAAGAGTCGAAGTAAGTTGTGATATTGTATTAATTTTTTCATATTATTAAAATCGGTTCACGGGAAGTGTATCAAAAATAAATCGCAGAAACTGTAAAGTTAATTGACGCATGCCCAATAGCGATTCGGATGAATTGTGGTTCTGCTCATAAGAATCGGGCATTTTATTTTCTATCAATTTGTGGATCGGGCGTTTTTCGTTTCTAGAAAATAATTTTCGATACTTTTGTAATTCTGATATTTTAAGGTTCGGGAAATTTATAATCGGTTAAATTATATTCGTGCCTTTTAAGGATCGAGTAAATTAAAATTCTATAAAATTCTATTCGTGTCCGTTATTTTCTAAGTGTTTTACTTTGGTTCATATGTCGATTAGGACGTTTTGTTTTTTGTTCAGTTGTGTTTCGGTTTTTACAAATTCGGCTTTTTTGTGGGTTCCCGAATTGGGTTGCACATTTTTGATCCAAGATGCGTGTTGACATACCCAATTAATAGAGACATAAAGAAGTATTTAAAATCATCCCTTATCCGCATCGGTATCGAATTGCGGATGTGCAAACACGATACGTCTGCTTCGACACATTACGTCAAATTTGTCGATCTAGTACACGTATCGTATAGCGATTCGTATCCAAACCAAGTTACCTTTCCTTTGGTCCCAATTTGTGATCTATGGCCTCATTTAAAATATTTGATCGGTTAAATAAAGTGGATAGGTACGTTACGTACATGCATTTAGGCTGTGCCTTATACCTTTTTTTGATAGATCATGCACTCATTTTTTTTCGATACGTATACGGATAGGGATACGTGTTAAAATTTATAATGTTGTTTTATATCTCTAATATGTTTGCAGCGATTAGACGCGATGTGATCACGATATTCATATATCGCTGATTTTCAACCAATAATCAAAGGTATCTAGTTTGGAAAACAAATGACTTTTATTACATTATTGGACAACATTATACAAGATCTAACATTTCGTTTTAATTCCGATCTTTTTAATTCCGATGGTGGTTAATAATGATTCAACACTATCAAATTTTGTAAAAGATAGTACATAGTTAGACAAAGACAAAAATTGGTAAATAAAACAAATATTCCTGATTTAACTGTTAAAGCTATATAAATAAATTCGATAAAGAGATTTTTCAGTACCTGTGTCTTGGTTTTCAATATATTTGCACTCTGCCTGGCCTAGGTAATGCCACTTCTTGGAGCTCACTTCTATTTTCTATTTCCATCTTCCATGAAATATATTTTCTATCGCCATCTTATTCTTTTCGATAAAGAAAGAAATTAGGCGTATATTTAAGCTACTAGAGGTACGTTCGGGTAATAATAAAGAGTAGGAGTCGTGTGGTGTAGGAGTGGAGTGAGAGTGCGGCAGAATGTTTGCAGTGAAATCGTAATAGTCGAACGCTTTGGAGTAGAACGTGCAAGCTGTAAGCTAACCGAACCTTTGATAAGGTGTTCTCTGCGTATTTTCGTTTGGTGTACAAACAAAAACAAATCTTTGCTGCTGGTTTTAAATGGAATTTTTTGAAAATTTTCCTCATATTGAGGGTCCAACTAATTTCCAAAAGTAAATTTTGTATGATGATTCGTCGTATAAAAGACCCATGGTTTTAGAAAAGGTTGCCAATTCATTTAATGGAAACTGTACAAAATAATTTAAAAAAGCCTCGAAAAAGCACAAAATGTGGCCGAATGACTAACTGCGCATGCCCGCACCGGCACACAGTGAGTTGTTTTTTCTCTACTACTAATACCCGAACGCTAAAAGGCGCTGCACTTATCACTCCGATTAGAATACCCGAACAGTTTGGCGTAAAAGGAGTCAAAAAGAGTAAATGAAGTGCATTACCCGAACGCACCTTAGGCATATGGGTAAAAACAAAAGACAGTGTCTGTGTTGCACTAACTGCCTTGATCGAATACGCTAGTAGTCTGTACTGCCTGCAATCCTTTCTAACCCTGATGGCCAACTAAAACAATTTAACTTTTACATTAGAGCCACTGGACGCTTATTCTTGAATTTCCATGAGAAGAACTTTGCGTGAAGTTCCCGAAAAATTGATTCTGTGTATGTATGTATTCTTAAAAAAAAGAAGTTTACGGTGAGAAGCAGCTCCCAGGAATTCAAAGTTCTCTACCACTTGACAAGAAGAAAATAAGTTTCCGGTATTACATAACCAAACATTCACTAACTACTTATTTGTTGTTTGAAAATTTTCCATGGCTTATTTTTAATTTTTCTTAAAATAAACGAGATCATGTCTGTATTTTTTTTGGGGTGGTGATGTGACCAATAATTAGGTCAATCAAGCCACCCCCCCCCCCCGAAAAAGATTCGAGTTTTGATATGCTTATAATTTCGAACCAATTTCAAGCATATCAAAATTCGAATATCTTTGGGGGGGGGGTGTGTGTGGCTTGACTGACCTCAATAATTTCTGGGAGCGTCTCCTTTCCGGACATTCAAGAATAAGCGTCGTGAAATCACACGGAAACGACGCAGCGCGCGGCGTCAGCGAAACTATGTTCAAATTTCAGTCGGAATCACTGGAGTTTGAATTTCTAAAACTTATGAAAAATTAGATCAGAATTGTGACAGGACTCTTAAACAATCATTGCACACTAATAAACCTCTTGCCCAAGGATTGGAATATACCAAGAGGAACCTAGAGAGGAACCTATATGGGGCCTATCAATCCCGGGGAATGATCCCATTCCCCGCGCGAAAAAAACATGCTTTCTCTTGAAACCTCTTCGAAATTTTTTGATCGAAAAAGATACAATTTACGTGCATGCTTGTCTGAGAAATGGGACCGATGGCCGGCTTTTGCCTCGGAGAGCGCGAACACTTACAGTGGGATTTACTAAAAGGGTGTAGCCTATTTTAGACAGGTCCTAAGTTTAAGTAAAATTGTTGATTTTAAGCTTATTATACCCACTTCCTTTAGTTTTGGACATACTTTGATTTATAAGAATAACTTTAATTATTTTTTAAGTGAAGAATCTTCTTAATACAACCTTTTGTTGGATTCCAGAAAAAAATTTAAATTTAAAAGAAGTTTTTTTTTAACCCTAGGGAGGGATCTAAATGTGACTAAACACTCTGTTGAGGAAATTAAAATTGACGTTATATGTCACTCTTATCAAAACTTACCCCACTGTCACAAAACCATTTCGATATGTAATCATAAAATAGGGATTATTTATCTATCTAAAGTATAAAAAAAAACTTTAAAAACACAAACCCATCGCAATCGCAAACCATAAATAAAAATATTTCATCACAGGATGTCATGAAAACAAATGCGGCTAAAAACAGATCTGAATCCAATCATTCACTAATGCGTTCACAAAAGAGTCATGTCGGCTCAACGAACTGGACGGTGCTCGGTTTTCTGGTAGAACATGAGAAAATGGCCATTATCGAAGTACCGATGAAAACTGCAGCTAAGTGACTTTTGAGTGTGATATTTCGGTGGAAAGTTTGGTTTGATGAGATAAACGCAATGTTTTAATTTCAGTTTTTAAATAAATGAATAGGTACAGTTGATTTGGACTTTCTTCATTGGGAACAATTTTCGTGCATAATCAGTGACCTTCACTTATGTTTGTTTTGCCTCGTAGTGCCATCATAAATATATTTTTTGTGCTGAAAATAGGTTAACAATATGGTGTTTTCCTGGATAAAATTTGAGGTGTTTTATTGATTAATGAACAACTTGGGATATTAAATAAGGTAAATTAATTCTTATAAAAACGGTGACTTAGGGAAATTATAAACGAACTTATTACTAATTGCCACAAAACAATCCTTTCTGGGGGCTATAAATTTAAACCACCCCCCAGAGGTGGTCTAAAATATCACCAACTTTGTAACCTAAAACATAGATAATGAAGCTATTATGTGTCAAATTTTTGGCGCATTCACCATTTTCCATCTTGAAACCTGTCAAAAAAAAAATAGTTTTATGGAATTTTCTGCTAAAATATGATATATTTTGAGAAAAGAAGCAGTTTTTCAGTGGTATTTTGTAATTACAATACAAAATAATCAATAACTTTGAGTCTTTTCTGTATGGGTAAGTGTTTTTTGAAAAATGGTTTTCAAATTTAGTACCTCCCACAAGTGTAAATATTTAGACCTGTGGGGGTACTATTTTAGATCTTAGTAAATCCCACTGTTAATTTTTGATAGAATGGGTTGGGCGATCATCGCTCAAGAATACGAACTGCGTTCGGCGTGGAATCATTCGACACAAATGTAAGTCGTTTCCTCCTTAAGAATGGGGGCCCTCTAGACTATGTAATGAGAATCAGCCTCTTACATCTTTTTGAGTACTCGGCACTTATCTATACTAAACATCGTATGGGATCTTATTCTTGAGCAACGGACGGCATAAATTTTTGTCGAATGATCCCACATCCAACGCAGTTCAGATTCTTGAACTGCGATTGCTTATCTTATTCTATAAAAAATTGGTTGTTAACACTTCTCCAAAGCCGGGGATTGAGATCATTTCCCAGACACGCATGAGAGTAAATTGTATATTTTGCAACCCCGTGATTGTTCATTCTCTTCAGATTCATGAATTAGGCCTCTGGATAAAAAACTATCCCGACGGCAGGTTTCCCAAATTTTTCTTGTACAAGAGATCAATTTCTTCTCTAAGTGGCGCTGATTAAAATTTATATTTATGTAATAATAAACCAAGGCGTACTGGTGCATAACCTCAGCATGTGTTCAGTTCTCACTTTTCAATAAACTTCGAGCCCTAAGGTGCCTGAATCCGTTAACATCAGCCCTAGTGACCCCTTAAAACTAGCTCTGCAGCACCAGTATCATTGAAATCTCACCTAGAAGGTAATCCCCGAAATTTGGGTGAAAGTAAAGACGCACATGCCTTTTTATACGTTTTCGTAAATGCTGGGCCGATTCCGTATGATATTTTTTTTATTATTAATGCGCGAGTATGCAAGGTTATAAAATGCTTAATTATGGTATCTAACTAATGTTACCCGACTCTATTCATGATTTTATTTTATTCTTTCTACGGTGTCTTTCCGCTACGTCTTTCTTTAGTTTATGAGAGCTTAACCAGTTGCGTACGAAGGGGGGGGGGGTTTGGGGTTAACCCCCCCCCCGAGAAATCTGGTTACAGTTGGCACAATCAAATAACAGCAGAAATAAAATATATGCATAGGGAGTAAAATACCACAGCCTGGACAAAAATCTTTAAAAATCATAAATTGCAAAATTTCTGGTCTGCGACGCTATAACACATTTTGTTTTTACGATGTCGTGTCAAAATGGTCTTTTTAATGTAATTTTACCAAAATAACTTGCCTGCAATTTAGTGTTAAAAAATGGCAATTTTAAGCAACTCAAAACCCCATCAATATTTACGATTTTAGCTTAATTTTGAGTCAAAAATTGCATTTTAAGTGTTATTTTCTCAAAAAACTTTGTCTTCGGCCCATTGAAGCATTATTTGGTTAACACCGCCCCTGTACATTTGAGCCTAAGTCCGCGCTTGCAAGCACCTGTTTCCTGGTATCAATTGGTCACATTTTTACTTCAAATTAAGTTTTTTTTACTATTTATTTTTCTTCTTAACCCCCCCTCTTTCTCCGAAGTCAATTTCTGGGTGCGCCACTGGCTTAACATAATGATTATTAAATATTAAAGTTATCGGAGAGTGAATAAGTTAGAGTCAAATCAATATTTAAATGTTAACAACCAATTAAATATAAGTAAGACGTTTACAAAATAACTTAGAATTCGCAGTGACATCCATATATACGATTACTATTAGGCACTTAAAGTTAAACATATTTAACTCGTAACCCGTTAACTTATCGTATATGCGTTAACAATAAAATTTAAACATATGTTATAAATTAAGGTGATTTAATGACGGAATAACGTTACCTGTAAATTAGGTAAGATAAGACCCAAAAAATATTAATGCTGGTGTTCCTTTGTTTCCATCCAATTTTGAATTCTCTTTATGTCATCAGCGATCCTTTGATCTTTTCTTTTTTCGTGGGGTTAGGTCGACCTGCCAGAAACGTCATCAGACGACAGACTAGAATTGTATGTAAAGTAAGATAATTTGATGATGGAATAACGTTAACTGTTAATTAAGTTTATAAGAACCTGACCAGCCACATCTTTAGATCACAGACCATGGAATTGTAAATACGGTAAGAGATTAAAATTTAAAAAGATTTAATGCAGTAAGAATAACGTTAGCTGAAAATTAAGTAAACTTCGAACCAAAATTGCTACTGGTTGGTTTATAACAGCTTGACTAGAGACGCCATCAGACCACAGACTAAAATTATAAATAAGTTAACAGATTCAAAATGCATTGTGTAATAAAGTAAGATGATTTGATGATGGAATAACGGTAACTGTTAATTAAGCAAGCTTATAAGAATATGACCAACGACATCATCAGATCACAGACTATAGAAATGTAAATACGGTAAAAGACTAAAATTTAAAAGGATTTAATGCAGTGAGATGATTGGATGATGGAATAACCTAAATAGCTACTAGTTGGTTTAGAACAGCCTGACCAAAGACTTTATCAGACCACAGACTAGAATTGTAAATAAGTAAACAGATTCAAAATGCAATGACGATGAAATAGCTACTGGTTGTTTTAAAACAGCTTGACCAGAGTCGTCATGACACCACAGACTTTAAATAAGTTAATAGATTCAAAATGCACGGTGTAAGAAAGTAAGATGATTTGATGATGGAATAACCAAAATAGCTACTGGTTGGTTTAGAACAGCCTGACCAAATACTTAATCAGACCACAGACTAGAATTGTAAATAAGTGAACAGATTCAAAATGCAACGTGTAATATAGTAAGATGATTTGACGATAGAATAGCTACTGGTTGGTTTAAAACAACTTTACGAGAGTCGTCATCACACCACAGACTAGAATTTAAATAAGTTAATGGATTCAAAATGAACGGTGTAATAAAGTTAACTGCTAATTAAGTAAGCTTATAAGAACCTGACCATCGACATCATCAGATCACAGACTATAGAATTTTAAATACGGTAAAACACTAAAATTAAAAAAAAAATTGAGATGATTTGGTGGTTAGAACAGCCTGACCAAAGACTTCATTAGACCACAGACTAGAATTGTAAATAAGTGAACAGATTCAAAATGCAACGTGTAACAAAGTTAGATGATTTAACGATGGAATAGCTACTGGTTGGTTTAAAACAGCTTGACCAGAGTCGCCATCACATCACAGACTAAAAGTGTAAATAAGTTAACAGATTCAAAATGCACTTTATAATAAAGTAAGATGATTTGATTATTGAATAACGTTAACTGTTAATTAAGTAAGCTTATAAGAACCTGACCAGCGACATCATCAAATCACAGACTACAGAATTGTAAATACGGCAAAAGAGTAAAATTTAAAAAGATTTAATTTAGTAAGACGATTTGATTTGAAGCACCAAAAACAAAATATTACTGGTTGGGTTATAACAGCTTCAACAGAGACGTCATCAGACCCCAGTTTCTTTACCGAGGTATACCCAGGCAGACTTCAGAACAAGACTATTTTTATAAACTTAATTTACGACTTTATCCAAAATAATGTTTCATATGTTTTAAAAACTATTCTCCTTGAGTGTTAAAGCTGTTTCGCGGATGACCCGAGTTCGATTTCCGGCTAGTATTGTCAAAAAAACCTCTTCAAATCTTTCAGAAAACTTTTTATATGTTTTCTACACGGTATATGAAACAAACTTGTAAAAACCAATTTTACATATAAAATTTTATACTTTTAAAAATTTTATTGTAATTTTACATAAACAGTTTGTAAAATTACAATGTAATTTTACGAAAAATTTTAAATATTCATTGTAATTTTATCAAACGGTTTGTAACTTTACAGTGAAAAACTTTATTTGTACAATACAGAAGTGCTAAAATTACCAAATTACATCTTACAAGTTGGGGTTTCGATTCCTATAATTACAGTATATACTCTGTAAAAAATACACTATATATTATGTAAAGCACAGTTTACATATTTTTTGTAATTTTCCGATACTTATTGTTGGTCACAAAATTACCAACGATAAGTACTTTAATTTTTCAAATCCTTTTTATTAGTGTACCTACACTAACTAATAATGAAGTCATCTGAGACTTATCCAGAACCTTCAAAATTCGTTTGGATAAAGCTAGGTTCCGTTTTCAAAGACCATGCGTACTAAAATAGAGATTCGTTAACCGGGCTGAAGTTTTTCCCAGCCTTAAATGCCTATTATTGCATATATTCTTAGTTATTCATTAAAGATCTGTATTAATTAGGTATCGGTGTAATTGACTAAGGCGCGGTTTTTAGGAGGACATGACAAATAATAAGTGCCTTAATAATTTTAAAAATGGTTCATGCTGCGAAAAAGGTAACCTTAATTAAAATGTTATACTACCTACTATGTTAAAAGATAATCAAAAAATATACATAGGTGGAAAGATAAAGAAAACGTTATACGTCATTGTCATAAAAAATTAATAAAAATAAAAATCGAGGATAGAAAGAACTAAAATAATACACTAATATTTAGAAACGTTTGAGGTTCTTTAGTTCGATTATATATATATATACCGTTATATACATACATAAAGATTTACTTTGTTACGTAAATTTAAGGTCACTCAGATGTCACAATAAGGTAAAATTTAAGTCACATTAGGGTGCGAAAACTCTGCGTAATGCCATGTGCAAAGCCCACCTAAATGTTACATAAATGTGATGCAAATGAAATTACATACCTTTTACATAAATATTACGTCCATGTTACGTAAGAATTAAGTAAAAACTACGTATATTTTACATGACAGGTTTACCTTGGTATGTAAATTTAAGGCCACAATAAGTTATTAACAAGGTAAAATTTAACTCACATTAATCTACATGACATGCGCAAAGCGTCAACTATCTAAATCTAACATGAGCATGCATTTTGAGGCGGGTCAATGTCGGTGAATTACAAAGGTCCGTCGGTGGTTGCTTGACACGGTTCGACATTGACAAACTAAAAAGTTTACCAGACGGGCTGGTTTAAGTGGCAGAAGAGGTTATTCTGATAGAGAAGTACCACCATCTTGTCAATACCTCAAAGTCCGCATTTATATATATATATAATGTTATCCTCCACTGTACAGGGAACATAGTGACATTAGTGCCATCTCTACCTACTAGGAACAAACTATTAAGCATAATATTTTTGTAAATTTTAATGTGACGTAAATCGCTTTATAGAAGACATTTAGACGATATAAATATTACATAAAATGTTTTATATAATAGTTATGTAACATTTGAAATGTAAACTTGCGGTTCAATTGACTATATAATAATTATGTAAAATTTAGGACTTTAATTTGACATAATTCTTTTTACAGGGAATTTACATAACTTGAATGATATAATTAATACATGAAACATGTTATGTAACAAATATGTAAAATTGAAAATGTAAATTTAAGGTTCAAACTGTAATGGTTATATAACATTTCAATTGTGAACCTACGGTTCAATTGATTGTATAATTATTATATAAAATTTTGGACTTTAATTTGAATTAAATAATTTTACAGGAAAATTACATAACTTTTTATGTAACAATTATTTAAAATTTTAAATGTAAACTTAATGTTCACACTGTATCATAATATTTATATAAATTTCAAAATTTTAATGCGACGTAAATCATGGTATAGAGCGTTTACGTAATTTAGATGATATAAATATTACATAAAATGTTTTATATAATAGTTATATAACATTTTAAATGTAAACATAATGTCTAAATTGTTACATAATTTAGTTACGTAAATTTTATTCCTTTCGTTTAAAGTAAATTATTTTACATTATTTAAATATTACATATAATTTTTTATATAATAGGTATGCATATCTTTAATAATTTATTTATAAAGTCATGTTATTTACTTACAATTAACATGGCTTATGAAGAAATAAATTTATAGTCAAAGTTTTCACGCAATGTTTACAAAATAATTTTTATATGAGATTTACGTAAATATGATGTAACATATTTTACATAAATATATGAATCTTCGATTTATACAACTATTAGATTAAAGTCACAGTTGTGTTTACTGGGTAGGTATCGATAGTTTAGTTAAGATGGGTCATGATTTAATGATTATCACTTCTGTATCGTCAAATTTTCGTTTCTTCTGAATCTTTTCATACTGTATGTACAATGTAAGTTACATTTAAATCCATTATCAATTATAGGAATATTTGTCGTATAAATCCTTGAGTGTTAAACTTTATAATATGTTTGTAGGGGTTGTAGGGAACGGCATCAAACATGAGAATCTCCAGTTGGGTGATGCAGTGGAGCGGCAAGAAGAGGACGAGTCTTTCCGTGATTTCTCTATACTTTCCGTCGCTTATGCGTCGTTTTTGTTTACTTCGAATTTAAGGCAAAGAAACCCTCCACTTTGATCCTTTCGCCTGTTGTCTGCATAGAAGTCAAAGATAAGTAGAACGACTTTCGACAAGTGCGCACTTAAATTTTGATGGTACCTGCTGCTAAAAAATCTCGTTTCATTGAGATTAACTAAATCAACCATCCTTCATCTGTGGTTCTGCTGTAGATTTCACTTGCGTCCATTTTGTTTGGTTTTGTTTTTTGCTACAAAAGAGAGTCGAATTTTTTTATTTCTTTTGTACAGCGGCCCTATCCGCCTGCCCACTTCTCACTTCCCGGTTCGAAATTCTGACGTCAGAATCGCACTTCTGACGACACAAATGGGAAATTTTTCAGTTGTTACGTGCCCCTATCCGCCTGCTCATTACGCAGTTCTCACTTCCCATTTATGATGTCACAATCGCACTTCTGACCAAAACATGATAAAGTAACGGGAAGTTAGAACTGTGAAGTGAACAGGCGGGTAGAGGCCCGTAAGAACCAGCGAACTGAGACATTTTCCATTTGTGACGTCAGAAGTGCGATTGTGACGTCAGGAATGGGAAGTGAGAACTGCGAAGTGAGCAGGCAGATAGGGGCAAGTAACAACTGAGAAATTTCTCGTTTGTGACGTTAGAAGTGCGATACTGACGTCAGAACAGCAAACCGTGAAGTGAGCAGGCGGATAGGGGCCACCGTACTTTTGCGTTTTTCTTTGCCATTTATCTGTTTTTTACTTTATTTGTTTTATGCCCAACTAGCAATTTGTCGACGACTCAACGTTGTGCACCGCGTGTCGCGTTGGGTTTGGGGGTTAAAACCGCCACCCAAAAGGTCCAACCCAATCCACAATAAATTAATCAAGGTCAAGGACTCCAGGGAAAGCTATAGCTCCCCCATTTTTTTGACCCTTTACTCCAGTTTGTGACGTGTGTGATGTCTGTGTGATGTCTTAAATTTTAAATTATTATTTTAAAAATTTTGCCTGCGGTGCTATGACGTCATTAATTGTTATAGAAAAGATTTGTGGAGTAGAGGGCAAAGGGTGAGGGAATAAATCGGAAAAAAGTTTTTCCTCGACCAGGATTTGAACCCGGGACCTCTAGAACACCAGTCTAATGCTTTACCAACTGAGCTACCGAAAAACTGGGGTTTTAACTGGCTATTCGGAAATCCTTTCGTCCGACTCATTTGTTAGTAGTGGGGAGTAGTGATGGGCACATCGAAAAAAAACATCGATGTCAACATCGAAACTTACATCGATGGTGAAAAAACATGGGAATAAAAACATCGATGTTTCTGAACATCGATGTTGGTTTTTTGCTTTTTTTTAGAGAGCCGGTTTATCAATAGCGAGAGTCATTTAACTCCCGAGTTGAAGAGAAAGATGGCTGACATATACCAAGTGCCAGAATGAAAGAGCTGAAGATTAACTCGGGGATTAAATGCCTAACTCGCTATTGATAAACCGGCTCTTATTGTTACACACAAAACTTATAATAAGCATGCAAATAAGATATTTATAATAATAATCGGCACATGATATATAAAAGCTATTAAAAAGGTAAAAAACACCAAAAAAGTGGTACAGTCAAATAAAGAATAAATATTATAAAAAAATGTTGTTCTCATTGGAGCACACTATTAGGTCCCAAAAGCTTTTTTCTACTGATTGTAGAAATAATAATTGATTGAAGTTTGTTCTCTTCAATCGATTCCTTCTTTTGGTGAGGGTTTGGCCAGCTTTTGAAAACAATTGTTGAAGCGACCAACCCTCAATAAATTATTCTTTCTACAATCAGTAGAAAAAAGCTTTTGGGACCCAATAGTGTGCTCTAATGATAACAGCATTTTTTATATAATATTTATTCTTTTAAATGTACCAGTCATATTTTTTTTGAAGCGCTCGTATGCGGTGAAGTACAAGTGCAGACTTCTCAGACATATTATTTCCCATTTTTTTTTTGTATCGATGTTCGATGTTCCGATGTTTAAAAAAAGCATCGATGTTTTAGCATTGATGATATTTCATAAACATCGATGTTAGAAATATCGATGTTAAACAAAAAACATCGATGTTTTTGAAACATCGATGTTTTATGCCCATCACTAGTGGGGAGATCTGTGAAGCCTACTGCGGCTTTATAAACCTAGAGATGTTATAAAGGCAAAGAGGTACTCATTCACGATTATCAGTTGTACGAAATTTCCATTTATCTATCAACCAACGATACACGACATGTCTTTTACTGGAGGTGTCAGATAGCCAATTTCCAACTAATAATTTCACCCAAACATATTTAAAAAATGAAGGGAAGATTTAGCGCCATAATAAACTTACAGAAAAGATTGATGGCGAAATTCGCCATCTGACACCTCCAATAAAACGCTATATGTCGTGTATCGTTGGTTGATAGATAAATAGAAATTTCGTACAACTGATAATCGTGAATGTGTACCTCCTTGTCTTTATAGGTTTATAAAGCCGCAGTAGGATTCAAAGATCTCCCCACTACTAACAAATGAATCGGACGAAAGGATTTCTGAATAGCCAGTTAAAACCCCAGTTCCTCGGTAGCTCAGTTGGTAGAGCATTAGACTGATGTTCTAGAGGTCCCGGGTTCAAATCCTGGTCGAGGAAACACGTTTTTTTCGATTTATTCCTTCACCCTTTACCCTCTACGCCACAAATCTTTTATGTAAATGTATTAGGGCGCTAAATTTTCCCTTCATTTTATTAATTCTTATAATTTTAGTTTAATTCTAAGGAATTTTGATCAGCATTCAAAACGTGTAATAAATGATATTCTTGGTATAATTTTTCTTAAAATTTTTATCTGCAGCCAATTTATGATTTGGCAACAAATCTACATATACCACCGCAACCCACCCCTTCTTGGCATCTAACCCAATCTACTTTTCCAAAAATATTTTACAAAAAACCTAAGAGATCAAAATTTAAAGAATTTTTTGTTTTTTTTTGTCAACTTTCGCCTGTGGCGCTATACCAATATTAAATATTGTTGCAATTTTGTTTAATTTCAAGCAATTTTTTTGTCAACAACATTTGAGACGCCTAAAAAATAGCAGTGTCATTTTTTTTTAATTTTTGCCTGCGGCGCATTTAAGAGTTAATTCTGCAAAAAATCTGCAAATGAGACTAGGTGAGACTTGCTTTTAAAAATAAGTATTTTTGTTTCCTATACACTAGCTCAACACCTATTAAACCGCCCCTCTCCCCTCAGTTCAGTTCAAGAACTCAAGCAATAGGCAACTACCTATATAATTTTTAAAAATTCCCCCCGCCCCCAGAGTTGATTTCTGACTACGCCACTGTTTAAACACGACCCTTTTTTGCACTAGTTTGATGGATGATTTTCTGGTTGAGTCAACGATCCCTGCCAAAAAAACCGCATAAAACCTCATAAAAAGCACACCTGAATTTTATCAGGTTTTATAAGGTCTATGAGCTTTTGTGAGGCAAAATTTTAGGATTATAAAAGTTTGTAAGAATTTATGAGGTATGTGTTTGATTTTGGTAAGAATTTATGTGGTTTCATATGTGTGTTTTTTATCTGATCCTATAATCAGTCAAATGTTTATAAGGTCAGACATTTTTTTTAACATATTTTATGGTTTTATAAAAGCACGATATTCTAAGAGATTTTATAATCAAACCGACACATCAACTTTTATGGGTTTCTATAATTACGTTCTTTTTCTTTTATAATGTATTATGGGATTACATAAACCGATGTTTTTATAGTTTTCTGAGAGATTTTATAGTCAAACCAACTCATAAAATTTTATGGGTTTCTATGTTTACACCCTTTTTTATAAGGTTTGAAGAGTTTGTAAAAAAACGTTTTTTTCATGAGATTTTGGGATATTTTGTAATCAGACCAACTAATAGAATTTGACAGGTTTATATGAACATTCTAGGAGTTGCTAAAAACAATTTTTTATAAGTCTTTAAATAGATTTTATAGTCAGACAAACTTACAACCTTTTAGAGATTTTTTATGTGTCCACCCTGCCAAAAAAACCTCATTAAATCTCATAAAAAAACACCCCTGACTTTTTATCAGTTTTTTTGACACCTGAAAACTAATTAAAAAAAGCTATACTTAGTATACTTATTTGCTTCTAAAGTAAAATATTTTTTGACTCATAATCCCATATGATCAAAAATTCATAATCCCCCTCCTTAAAAACCCCTGTATGCCAATTTTGATTGAAATCGAACCAACTAAATCTTTTTCCCCCTCCACTTTCCTCGTTAGAGGGAGGTGGGTACCTGAGAATATCATATTATTGTATTTTCACCGGAACTATAAACGCATATCAAATTTGAACACAATCGGATGTGGATAAGTCAGTTAAAATTGGTTAGCAAAAAAAATAGTTTTTGTCTTATGAAATCTCATAGAAATTTATCAAAGTACCATCTCTCTCACATCTGGCGATAAATAAGTACTTATACGTGAACAATTTTTTATTAGATATGTAGATATTGTGCAAGCACAAGGAGTGTTATTGTATTATAGGGGGTTAGGTTGTCGTAGTTTATAGTTTAGGTTAGGTTATAGTTTAGTTTGACTATATATTAATCTCTTACATTACTTTTACTACTATTACTACTACTAGAACCGCTAAAGTTGAGCTGTAATTTTTTATTTTCGAATGTTACAGGTAGATCTTATAAAGTCTTATAAAATCATAAAATATTGTAAACTATTATAAGCCAATTGGCTGATAAAATATGATGAACTCCTATTCGGGATTTGTGTTTCACTTTCACTAGTCAATAATTATAAAATATCATAAGTTTATATGAGCATAGATTATAAAAACTTATGATGTTTTATCTGTTATTGGCTATGATCTTTTATGAGGTTTTTTTGACATGGATGCGATCGCGACTAGTCGGAAATCTGTTAAAGTGTTATGTGGATTTTGGAGTGCAATTATTTGTTCAAAAATTATATTTATTACCTAAACTGGTAAATAAATCATTTAACTGAAAAATTACTATTTCTGTATACTGATTTTTAAAAGTAAGTCTCTCATCATGTCTCATTTGCAGATTTTTTTCAAAATGAACCCTTAAATGCGCCGCGCCACATGCAAAAATTTTGAAAACATTTTACTAAAATGCTGTTTTACGCGTTTAAAATGTTGTTAACAAAAAAATTGCTTAAAATTAAACAAAATTGTAACAATATTTAATAATGGTATAGCGCCGCAGGCGAAAACTTTGTCAAAAAAAAAATCTTTAAAAATTTTAGATCTCTTAGGTTTTTTGAAAAAGTAGATTGGGTTAGATGACAAGAGGGGTGGGCTGCGGTGATACATATAGATTTTTTGCCAAATCATAAATGCGCCGCAGATGAAGATTTTTAGAAAAACCCCCCTTTGGCTACGCCACTGGCAAAATAGAAGTTAGTTACGATCAACGTTTTGTCGTCTTAAACTTATCTACGTCGACTTTAGTTTTCAACCACTATTTACCTAAAAAACAACGTTTAAAGTTGGTGCAATTCTAATTTTAACAACTTGCACAATTGCTACTTGGGATAGACTTTGAGTTTGTGCTTTGCATGGATTTTGCTTTTCAAAGCTTTGTCTATTCCCCTCTCCTATATCTATGGTTGCTGTCGATCTTTGTGTTTGCAGGATTGGGGAGGTAAATAGTCGCGTTTAGGTTTTGTAAGTAGTGAAAGTTTTCAGTGTTTTAACAAAGTGTGCTAACTTAATGAAGAGGCGCAACCAACTTTATTTCTATTTTCATTTTCAAGTTAACATTATTTTCGGCGATATTTTGTAAGAATTTGAAGATTAGGTTGATATATTTTTGAATTGCTGCGTTCGCTCCTCATTTCTTCACAGTAAAGTACAGTATATGCCATCCGAAATTTATCCACATTGATTGACGTCAACTGTCAACGAGAATTTTCAGTCTGACTTTTATTTTTTGTTTCTTCCTAGATTTTTGGCCACACTGATCACAGTATGGACAGTGCCTCATTCAGAAAATTTTCGATTTCGTTTAGTTTAAATTTTATTATGAATTGATTGTAATGAAAGTTTTTGAACCATTTTTTTGCCATTTTGTTATTGTTATCGTAAGACAATTGATCACAGTGTACTAGATATGGTCAAGGCAGCAAGTGTTCATCCAATACATGAACGTACTCTCTACTCTACACATCATAGAAGGGACTGGTTGGTAGACTCACCCACCCATTGGTAATTTTCAGGGGCACAATATATAGGCATATAGCCGCAAGAGTAGCAAGATCGATAGAAATCTGTTTCGTCGCAATTCATTCTAATATTAGGAAGTAATTTGTTATTTTAAATCTAAAAACTGCAAATTCGTAGCAGCCTTCAAAATTAAAAAAAATAATATTTATTATTACAAGATTTTATTTAACTTCTCCTCTATACAGGGTTCCTAAGCAAATCCTTAGGGGGCCAAGCAGCCGTGTATAAGACGCAGACAAACGGAAAAGCACATTAGGCAGAAAAGGATGGGCATGGGGCGATGTTGTCACTACATCTTACACGTAGTAAATCCATTCCAGGTTGTTGTTTTCTAATGTTTTCCATTTTCATACCTTTAGTACTGGAATAAAAATTGTTTTTGCTCGACTTTAATACCAAACTGATGAAAGATATTGTAAAAAAAATATTTTTCGGTTTTTCATTTTGTAACCATTGTCCTTACGCACTGTTTACAAGCTGGGGACTGAGATACATGCAAATGCCTAACCTAAAGCGTTCGTACACGGCCGGAGAAATCGACTGAGATATTTCCGTAGAAACTTTATCAAGCAAATAGGACGGGTTGACGACTTCGAACGTCCAACCCGGGTTTTGCACTTTAATTCGAAATCAAAAAGGAGGAACAGTCAGATGTGGGGCCGTGCACAAATTACGTAACGGTGATTTTACCAATTTTTGACCTCCTCCCTATGTAATGTTTTGTAACGGTTTGGCACGCCACTCCCCTAATATTATGTAACGATTTCAAGACCACTAACCCCCCCCCCAAAAAAAAAACTTTTCACTTATTTTCATTCCAAATTTTCTTAGTTTCACACAAATGCAAACGCTGTCGAAAACCCCCCCTACGTAACGTTTTGTAACCCCCCCCCCTATGACCATTACGTAATTTGTGTGCGGCTCCTGTAGTCCCAGTGGAGGAGGGCGAGAAAATTGATATTTTTTTCTTAAAAATTATACTCTTTAGACCTATTTCTTTGCGTTCCCGAAATTACGTAACTTTTGAAAAAAAATTGTAAGCGGCGCCATTTTTGTTTCGTGCTTTGTTTTTCTAACATTTTTGCGTTCGGCTAATTTAATTGAAAAATTTTTGCCTGCGGCGGCCTTTATCTTCTCACTCGAAACCAAGATCCCCCGTTTTAGGAAAACTGATCCCGTCTCTGTTTCTAAATTTTTTCGAATAAAAGTAGAGTATGACCATGGGGGAAATAATTTTTTTCTACGGTATGACGAAAATTTCGAGAAAGTTGAAGAAAAAAATAAAAAAAGTGGCAAAGAAACAGAGCAAAATAAATCTTTTCACCCCTTTTTGGGTGTTACAAATATTGGCAGCCCCTTATTTTTCGCTTTTATCCTCCCGCTAGTTTTGAAGAATTGGTTCGCTACATGTTTCGAGATCATGTCATAAAACAGCTCGAAAATATCAAATGTAGTGTAGGGCCAGCTTTATTTAAAATCAATAATATCGCAAGCAAAAAGCTCTGTAGGAAAAACAGCGCCGTTTATTGATTTCTTTGGCTGCTAGTGCTAGCTGCATGGTTTGGCCGTTTCCGGATAGATGTCACTAGTAGAACAGAATGGAAAGAAATTTAATTAAAAGCGAAGATATTTCTTTCTAATGTTAACAACCTCACGAGTTTATTGCTCAGTATCGTAAATAATGGACCCTGCCGCCTCCATTAAGCAAGAAAAAGCTGTGGTTTGGACCTGAAAACATCTAATTTTTAATTAGATTAGATGTTCAAATCTCATGGTGTGGCCGCCATCTAGCGGAATTTGCAGACATCTTGTCAACGGTTATTATTGCAACGATGATTTATGCTCACAATGAAAGAGTGGCGACAATTTTTTCTCATGAAAGCAGTCCGGAGATAATAACAAACTGGCACCATTGCTCAATATACCTGTTTCTTTTGTGCGCGCAGAACTTTCTATGCCATTTCTGTTTGATTTATTGAAATCCTATCCCTAAGGAAAATCATAGGAACCCTGTATATGTTTCTATGTTCAGGTAAAAATCTTGTAACTCAATTTTGACTAACTTGTAGTTCGAATGAATTCAAACTTGGTGCGCGATTATAGTTCCGGTGACAATACAATAATATGGTAATATTAGGCATTCCCTGGAGAGAAGAAAATGCCTAAGTTTGTCCGATTTAACCCAAAATTGGTATACGTGGGTTTTTGGGGATAATTTTAAGGAAAACGAATTTTTGATCAGATTTAAAAAAATCAATATGGCGGATTCAAGAAGGCCCATTTTTGGTAATGTTTTGTTTACCAATTTTAACTGACTTATACCAATCCGATTGTCTTCAAATTTGATATGCGTTTATAGTTCCGGTGACAATACAATAATATGGTATTCTCAGGTACCCACCTCCCCCTAACGAGGAAACTGGAGGGGGAAAAATATTTAGCTTGTCCGACTTCAACCAAAAGTGCCATACGGGGGTTTTTGGGGATAAAGTATACGAATTTTTGATCAGATTTTGAAAATTTAATATGGCGAATTCAAGATGGACGATTTTTGCGCATGTTTTGCTAACCAATTTTAACTGACTTATACACATCCTATTGTCTTCAAATTTGGTATGCGTTTATAGTTCCCCTAACGAGGGAAGTGGAGAGGGAAAAAGATTTAGTTTTTTCGGTGTCAGTCAAAATTGGCTTACAGGGGTTTTTAGAGAAGGGGATTATGAGTTTTTTTTATCAGAATTAGGTTACAAATCTAAATAAAAAAAGCTTTGCAAATACAAACTTTTATATAATATAAAGTTCACTAAAAAGTAGAAAATAATTATAATTTAGCATTCTGATATCATAATAATAAAAGCGATTGCCGTAAATAGGAGTTGGGTTGAATTTACTTACCCTTGCATTTCTTTGCATTATAGTGAATTCAGATTCTTGCGAATAATCATATAATGAATAACATAAATTTTTTGAGTTAACATGGCCAAACTTTCTATAGTGCGCCCATCGCTTTTATTCTTATGATATTGAACTTTATATTTTTGTATAAAAGCTTGGATTTGAAAAGCTTTTTTTATATAAAATTATTTTTTAATTTTTAGATTTGTACTCTAAATCGTCCATTTTGAACCCATATTGATATTTTCAAGTCTGAACAAAAATTCATAATCCCCTTCTGTAAGAATCCCTGTATGCCAATTTTGAATAAAATCGAACAAACTAAATCTTTTTCCCCCTCCACTTCTCTCGTTAGGGGGAGGCGGGTACCTGATAATACCATATTAATGTATTGTCTCCGGAACTATAAACGCATAACAAATTTGAAGACAATCGGATGTGTATAAGTCAGTTAAAATTGGTTAGCAAAAGATGACCAAAAATCGTTTATCTTGAATCCGTCATATTGAAAATTCGTATTCCTTATCCCCAAAAAAACCCCGTGTACCAATTTTGGTTGAAATCGGATAAACTTAGGTGTTTTCCCCTCTCCAGGGGGTGCCTAATAATACCATATTATTGTATTGTCACCGGAACTATAATCGCATACCAAATTTGAATCCAATCGGACATGTAGAGATTAGTCAAAATTGAGTTGCAAGATTTGACCCGAACATTTAAACATACAGTCTGGGTCTCTCTCAGGCATATTTGATCAGCATCGCGTTTTCTTTGTTATATGTTCGGTGTACAAATAAAAACGAATATCATGGCCGCCTTAACAGGCATATTACATAATGAAAGTAAAACTCGTGGCATATCGGACAAAGCGTTTTTGTTTCTCACTTCATTACGACCAGGCCTCCAATATCTAATGGAGAATCCAGACACCTACAGACCTGTTTCATCCTTATTAGGAATCATCAGGGAGTCATAGGATTATACCTGGCAGTTGAAGCTACACAGTGACCATGCACACCTCTCGAATTTAAAACAAAATGTTTGTAATCCTTGGGGACGTAGTAACTGTGTGCGCCACCTGTCGAATAAACCGAGAAACAAAAACATCAAAATTGAAAAGTGCAAGACACCGTAAATACAGAATCCTGTACCGTTCAGCAGGTTATAAAGTAGAAATCTGTAAAAGTATAAGGTCACTGTCACATGACTCTTAAAAAGAGGTAACGTTCGCGGCAGCACTGCCCCCAATTGGAGCTTCATACTACGTGGCCCTAATTTTAAGGCATCAGCAATAGGGAATTATTGAAACGCAGTTAGGGCCCGGAACTAATAAGGCCAGGCACTATTTTGACGCTGTTGACAGATACGCATGCGCAAGAATGACCATATTTAGTGCCGACACTAATAAGGTTAGGACCTGCCCTTATTTGTGGAGGAATTATACTGGGCCGCACCTTGGCTGTGTCTAGCCGTATTTGACGTTTTTGACAACTATTCGCCATTTTTTTACCTTAACCCTACTTTCGGGAATTTTTTGTGTTGTGACGGCCAAAAAAGCAAAAATTGGGACAAAATAGTTATATTTTTATAAAATCGGATGACGTAGCACAAGAAAATTAAAAAAAGCGAGGCTAAAATACTTCGTTTTACCGATGAAGACAATATTTGTTTGCTACGAGAAGTAGTTCAACAAAATCCCTTCAGAACTCTAAATGGTCATTCTCTCCACCCTCCACAAAGACCTCTGCTTCCAACACATCATCCATGCTTTTGATCACTCAAAATATAAAAAACAACACAGAATTTCGAACACAGGCAGCATATATTTGTAGGTTAGAAATAAAGTCGTATCGTCACCGTTTTGCTAGAGGCGCGTTCAATAATTCTATAATTTGCACCTTTTAGAGCCAGGCACAGCCTGTGTTAAGGTCGGCGCTAAGTAGGCACTATCCAGTGCGGCCGTATTTCAATAATTCCCTAATCAATCGCTCCGGAGGAGGCTTGTTGCGCAGAACTAAAAAGCCGAACTATTTAAAAAACAACAAAATGAATCTCGTGTCCGCAAATAAAAATGAAAGTAAAACTCGTGGCATATCGGACAAAGCGTTTTTGTTTGTCACTTGATTACGACCAGACCTCCAATGTCTAATAAGGATTAGTACATTGCAGTAATATAAATCTTATATATAGCCTCAATAAAATATTATGGATTAGAAAAGAATATACTTTTATGGATATACCATTGTTATATATAAACTAAAATTTGGACAAATATACATTTTTGTATGTTGTGACGGATATCGACAGGAACATCAAATTTGGCGTAATAGAATATAACTCGTATATTTTTGTGGAGTAATTAATACATGTTCAGAATATACGTATAACGTATATTCAGTGGAGGTTACCTAATGGGTACCTCTGTATCTAAATTGGATCTTTTTTGGAGCTCCTATGCACGTCGGGTGAATATCTGGGTGATATCCAGGGCAATATCCTTCTCCGTTTTCGTATATACGCTGGATATACGTGCAATATTTTTTTGCTATGTGGGGATACTCTGTATATTCTGGAAAATTTAAATAGAGCTTCTCCGTCTGTTTCAAAAAACACCTAATAGATTTTTTGTTTTTTTTTTGTCAAAATATTTGCCTGCGGCGTTATACCTGTTTTAAATATTGTTACAATTTCATGTAATTTTAAGCAATTTTTTTATCAACAACATTTGAAACGCATAAAAAATAGTATTTTAATGTATTTTTTTCAAAATGTTTGCCTGCGCGCATTTAAGGGTTAATTTTGAAAAAAATCTGCAAATGAGACTAGACTTGCTTTTAAAAATAAGTATTTTTGTTTCGTATACACTAACCCAACACCCTTCAGTTCAAGAGCTCAAGCAATAGGCACCTACCTAATTTTGAAAATAAGTAATTTTTAAAATAAGTAGGTAGTTGATTTTTATTAAATGATAACCCCCCCCCTCAGTGGATTTCTGGCTACGCCACTGAGGAAGGTACCTAAAATCTGTTTTTTGGAGCTATTTTTATGTGACTACAGGCATCAGACGTCATCGGTTCTTGCTATCGACAAAATGTACCTCCCAGTGACAGTTTTACAATACCTAACCTAACTTATTGCATTGCTTTTCTATTGGCTGTTTTTTTTCCTATCCCAAATTTATAAATCCGAGGTTAAGAGGAAATTATCCTAATTGAATTTGGCACATTACCACATCAGAGTCATTTTATTATTGAAAAAACAAAAAAAAAAATAGCAGGTGCTCCTTAACCGGACACTATCCGCGTATTTTGCCAAATGAC
This sequence comes from Oxystoma pomonae, assembly GCA_963921995.1. NCBI lineage: Eukaryota > Metazoa > Arthropoda > Insecta > Coleoptera > Brentidae > Oxystoma > Oxystoma pomonae. The sequence continues at coordinate 80,844,663 of OY998166.1, read as the reverse complement.
AACTCCCGCCATATTGAAATCGTGATTGAAGCGCTTTCAAAACAGTCCGAGAAGACTGAAAATGTGTTGAACCGTGATGTCACCAGTTAACGCCAAAATGACATTTCTTGCATGATTTTGAAGCGGTTTCAAAATCTTCTAATGCCAAAAAAAGGCTTATAAAGTTATCTGACAGCCAATCAGGGCCCTAATTCTTACACAGGGAACGACATAGACTTGTGTCGAATGATCCCACGTCGAACGCATTTCGTATTCTTGAGCGGTAATCGCTAATTCTATTCTATCAAAAATTGGGTGTTCGCGCTCCCCGACTCCAAAGACAGAGATCGGTCCCATTTCTCAGGCAAGCATGCGCGTAAAATGTATATTTTTCAATCTAAAATTTTGAAGAGGTTTCAACAAAAAGCATCTTTTTTTCGAGGGATGGGATATTCCCAAGGGTTGATCCATTCTCTTGAGGGATCGTTTCTTCTCTAGAGATTCAAGAATTAGGCCTCTGGAAGCTCAAATTCAAACAAATAAGAAACAATTGCTCTGTCGCTGTATTTTACCTGCATAATAAGCCAGGGAAGTAAGCTAGTTAGCATGCTTTTTCATAATGTCGACGAGAAAATGCAAAAAAATTGGACTGTGGGAAACGGAAAAGTTTTTTTATTTTTTTTTTCCTTTAATGGAGTTTTACCTGCAGAATAAGCCAGGGAAGTAAGCTGGTTAACATGCTTTTTCATAATGTCGACCAGAATATGCAAAAAAATTGTACTGTGGGAAACGGAAAAGTTTTTTTAATTTTTTTTTCCTTTGTCTCGCCCACCTTATTAATTTTTTCTGGATTGTTAATATCTAGTCCGCTTTTTTCCGCATTTTTGCTTTCATGCATATCTTTCTCGGAATGCAGTCCGAACTTGAATCGATTGCACATTAATAATTTATCTGTATTGGTAGCAATAACGTTACAGGATCAATTTTTAATTAGGTGAAATGAAATTAAAACTTAACATTAATTAGCGCAATATAAAGTGCACGAACCTGATTTAGTCTTAATACGAGGTACTCATCACAGTTGGAGGCGATGAATTTACAATTTAACAAAAATAAATGAATAATAATAGCCAGAAAGAAGAAAAACATTTTATGTAAAAAGTCGCCAATATTTTACAAATTCCTATTGAGAACTTAATCCTTTTTATCAGTATCACTATAGAAATTGTCCATTTTATTTATTTTTAGCCGAAATCACCCCAGAAACCCTAAATATCCCCAAGTGAAACGTATAACTAAAGACGTTTCCAGTTTTTAAACTCCAAATTCTTCAATATACCAGAAATTTGCAAAAAAAAATACATGTACGCAGGCCACTTTAATGGGCCCGTTGCACCCCCACTATCAATGGTTTAGCCCTGAAAGCCTGCCCCTTTCGCAAAAGAACAGATTTTTCTGGGCTGCAACCTTCTTACATCACCTGGGACCAACAGATAGTTCCCACGGTGCGACTCTCTTGACCTGGCCGGAGCCGGACAATCCAGCAGGACATGCAAAAACGATTCTTCGCCCTCCATACACCATCGACTCTCCGGCGATTCCCAGCGTCTCTAGTCCTGTTAGGAGCCCTGTTGCTGGTCTCACATCCTTTCTGCCTAGGTGGAGCAAGGACTTCGAGCAGGTGCTCTTCAGTCAGCTCTGATTCAGTTGGACCGTCCATGCTGACCACGATTTTGACCTGGAGCTTCCTGGGGGCTTATTCTTGAATTTTGTAGGAATGTAGGGAACGGTCATAGTTAGGAAGTGACCATCCCTATGGGTTTCCGCTGAGCACCCTTCCTTAATTGCCGTATTCTTGAACGAACACCTGCCGCATCCAACGTTGCCAAATAATATGTTTTAAACGAACTACTTTCAATTAACCATTTAAAACTTCTATGGTTTCTTGCATCGCCTCGGCGATTTTTCTGTTTACTAGCCTTACTTTTTTTCGAAACCTTTTCAAATAAAAAAGTGAATTTTTTACACTTTTTTTTTCAGTTTCATGTCTTGTTACTTTTCTTTTTGTATTTTCACTCTAGGAACTTGGGTGGAATTTTGTTAAATGCGTTTCTATTTTTAAATAAAAGTTACTTTCCTCTTGTTTTATTCAAAATTTAAGTTATTATTATTAATATAAAGTATTTAAATTATATTTTGGAGAAAAGAAAAGAACTTTACAAAATAGTTTTGCTTTTGCAGTAATCTTAGTTATGTTGGTAATTTTTATTTTTAAGCTTTTTTGTTGAAAGTATGAATTTTTCAAAAATTTAACAACATACAAAAATCACACTCTTGCAAAAAATAGTGGAAAACAGATTTTAAATAAAACTCAGTATATAAAGGCGGATTTACGCTGGTAAGCAAGCAAGCAATTTGGAAAAGTTCATCTTATGGAGACACACACAACTGTTTACGTTTGCAAATGTCAAAAAAAAGGAGGGCAATTCTCCATGTACAACTGTCAATTTCCTAATTGCTTGGCCAGCGTAAATGCACCTTAAAACATGTTCCTATTTTAGGAAAATTTAATACTTAAGGACCGCAAAAGAATCTTCACTTGCTTCTGAATAAAAATAAGTACACATTCCATTTAACTTTTTTCTTATGCTAACTGGACTCTTTGGGATTAACATATATATATATATATAAGTCTTCATTCTTCTTCAGTCTGCCAATATCAACATGCGTGCAATCAATGAGCCCAACTATTCCTAGGAATTGATATTTTTGGTAAAACCTAAAATTAATAGTTATATAGTAAAGCTAAGTTAAGTTTTTTTTTAGGTATCTTTATACATATATAATTAGTATGTTGTCATATTGTACTCAATACATTATATCAAAAATCAAGCATCTCTAACAATAATATTGGTATATTGTGTGAATATGCTTAAAACATTCGGAAAAAGAACACAATCTTCTCAATACATATATATTGAGTAGGTACAATATGAAAACATACTTAATAAAGTTTTGAATATAAAATCAATCAGTTATGTTTTGGAAACACTTTCAGGTGCTCCTATTTCTTTTCTCTCCCTCTGACTCTCTAGCAAACAAATATTAGCCAAACAGTTATTTTTTAAACTAGACACTTATATACTGAGCATGCTAACTCTTTCCATACGAGCAAGAAAAATCAAGTGTCTTTAACATCCAAAGACATTCAATAACACCTCATTTTGTAAGCGAGTAGTTGTATAAAATAACAATTTTGATCAAAAATCTTACTCTCCAGCTATATACTTATCTTACCGAAGTCTTAATTCTTCCAGCTTCCTTTCATTTTTGGGGAAATGTACGGATTGTCTCTAAATTTCTACCAAAATGTAATAACAAATATATCACTGTAACATCATTTTTATTCATACTTAAAATCTGCTTTCTTTGGTTTCTATTGAAAGGTCTTTCCACCATTGATGGCCTAACCATCTCTATCATCTGTTGAACCAATGGCTTCGTCAACCTATAGGTACTTTAAATCTAGAATGTTGTTCCTCATGCTGCATAAATAAATATGCAGGTTTCAATTTTACTTGAGCTAAAAAATTAATAGTTCAATGTACTGTCGAAATTTTACAATAATTAATAAATAATTGACCTCTTTTTGCAATAAAAAATAGGTACTTACATTTAACTAAAGTCTAAAAGATCACGACAAGAATGAAAATATCTCAAATTAAAAGTCAAAAAACATAAACTATCAATAATTTTTGTGGTTAAAATCATCAAAACAGATCTTTCTGTGCATGCTTCTCACGACAGCAGCGCCATTCCCGTGCTGTCGACCATAGGTAAGGTGAGCCAATTCCGTAGGAATGGTCCTCACCGGGGAATATTCAAGAATACGGAACGGAGCAATTTCGTGCGAACAGGATTAGGAAAGGATCATTCCTCGATTCAAGAATAAGTCCCCTGAGCTCCTTGGCCAATTTGTTGACATCAGCGGCGTCCGTAGGCGTCCCTGATGCGTTTGTACTGTGTCCAAGGGGTACTTGGTACTTCTGCAGTTCCCTGTGGGGCCTCTTGTGTTGAAGAAGATCTACTGGGTCCTTGAACAGTTTCTTGTTGATCCTTATCTTTGGAGGTTCCACTGAGTGCACCTGTTCAGTTCCCTGTGTTACCTCCTGGTTGTCGGAGGGTCCTTCTGGAGTACCCTTACAGACGAGTAAATCGGGTAATTATGCAGTATACGGTTTTCTGCCATTTTTTAAGATTTTCGAAAAATTCCTTTACAGATGGTTAATATGCCTCGCCAGAAGTACGAAACCGTTTGCGCGTCGAAAAAATTCTTTTTTTTTCAAAAGTTACAGGCATAAAAAGTTTCAAAAACAACAAACTTACGGGACAGCGGAGTGAATAGGGGTGCTGGGCGGGGCACTCCCTTCATCTAAAACACTGTAAAATATGTCAAAATGTAGGTAAAGGATCAACCTTTATGCGTCACTTTTTTGTTTTTTTTTTTGAACCTCAATTTTCCGAAAAATCATCGAAAGAAAACAACACAATATTTTTGGATTTTCCAACAAAACACGACATTTAACGTCATTTCAGTGTTGCCAACCACGAAACTGCGTCATTTGCAAAGAATCATGTGTTTTGTTGGTAGGTCATCCGCACGGGCATCAACTTGCCAATTTAGGCGCGTAATTTAAATTTGAAAATTTTCTTCAATTTAAAGGAAATTTAGGCGTTTGGATTTGGAAAGGCAGGGTCGGGTTGCGTTAGGTTGAGTCCGGTTGCATAAAAGAAGGGTTGGGTTGGATTGGTTGGGTTGGTTTGGTTGGGTTGGGTTTGATTTCATAAAAGAAGGGTTGGGTTGGATTGGTTGGGTTGGATTGGTTTGGTTGGGTTGGGTTTGATTTCATAAAATTAGGGTTGGGTTGGATTGGTTGGGTTGGTTTGGTTGGGTTTGATTTCATAAAAGAAGGGTTGGGTTGGCTTGGGTTAAGTTTTCGAAAGAAGGGTTTGTATAGACTTTAGCCCAGACGTAGCGGGGGTTTTTAGTCCGTAGGCAGTCCTCTAGAGAGGCTGAATCGGGCATGCTCGGAAGACCATTTTGGCCGGCATCTTTTGAAGATTTTCCTTCGCTATAAAAAAAACAAAAAAAAAGTCTGGGCTAAAGACTATACAAACCCTTCTTTCGAAAACTTAACCCAAGCCAACCCAACCCTTCTTTTATGAAATCAAACCCAACCAAACCAACCCAACCAATCCAACCCAACCCTACTTTTATGAAATCAAACCCAACCCAACCAAACCAATCCAACCCAACCAATCCAACCCAACCCTTCTTTTATGAAATCAAACCCAACCAAACCAACCCAACCAATCCAACCCAACCCTTCTTTTATGCAACCGGACCCAACCTAACGCAACCCGATCCTGCCTTTCCAAATCCAAACGACTAAATTTCCTTTAAATTGAAGAAAATTTTCAAATTTAAATTACGCGCCTAAATTGGCAAGTTGATGCCCGTGCGGATGACCTACCAACAAAACACATGATTCTTTGCAAATGACGCAGTTTCGTGGTTGGCAACACTGAAATGACGTTAAATGTCGTATTTTGTTGGAAAATCCAAAAATATTGTGTTGTTTTCTTTCGATGATTTTTCGGAAAATTGAGGTTAAAAAAAAAAACAAAAAAGTGACGCATAAAGGTTGATCCTTTACCTACATTTTGACATATTTTACAGTGTTTTAGATGAAGGGAGTGCCCCGCCCAGCACCCCTATTCACTCCGCTGTCCCGTAAGTTTGTTGTTTTTGAAACTTTTTATGCCTGTAACTTTTGAAAAAAAAAGAATTTTTTCGACGCGCAAACGGTTTCGTACTTCTGGCGAGGCATATTAACCATCTGTAAAGGAATTTTTCGAAAATCTTAAAAAATGGCAGAAAACCGTATACTGCATAATTACCGTAAATCGTCTAAAATCACCTTCACGTCACTTCGGGAAGGGGGCTCGGCTATATATAATAGGGTGCGCCTGGTTCCCTGACAAAGGTTTTTCTTGTGGTGCCTTGGTTTAATCCAAAAGGCCCCCACACCCGTCCCCGATCCACTACTCAGAGAATTCGAGAGCGAGCCAGAGTTGGGTTCACCTAAGCGCTCCCTATCTCCGGCACACCGACCACCTCAAAGAGCTGCATTCCAGAGGGGTGCGGTATGACGTTCCCCAACAGGATTTAATCACCGACTTATTTAGTCGGGTCCATCCCCGCGAGAATTATCCAAGTGGGAAAAATTTTTCTTTTAAATAGATTAAGTTTATCTAAACTTCAACATATGTCCTACTAAAATCCTGCTACCATTTAGTATGTTTTCACATCGTAGCATTTTGTTCTTTCATATGTCACGCTCTTTGGTAGGTAATTTTTTCAATACGTATTGAGTACGATGTGGAAACATACTAATTATGAAAGCGAAAGTTTGTCGAGGGAGTGTGTAAAGAGGTTTTTAAACAAGTTTTTATGATACTTTTTATACGACTGCAAATAAACAGAGAGCAGAAAAATCTAATTTCAATTTAACTCGTTTTTATTAATAAAATGTATAATATTCTATTTGAAGTATCTAATCAACAAACAAAGGAGCCGTGACGGTTGCTATGGAACTAGCCAACTTATATTGTTGGGTGACAACAACAAAAATCAAAATGACTCCGTGTTCTCCGTATTCTCCGTGCGCAAAACCCTCTTTTTCAAGACAGTTGTATAAAAAATAACTTTATCGGATATACACTAGACAAATAAATGAACCTAGTAAATAATTATGCCTGTACGTGTCCACCAACACAAAAATTATCCAATTAAGCAGTGGCGTACGTACGGGATAAAATGATTATCTGAAACCATACTCTCACTCAAGCCCCCCCCCCCAGGACCCTTAAACTCGCTTCAGAAAGAAACTCTGGATTAAAATTTATAATGGTTAGAATGGGCTGATTCGTTTTCAAGCCCGATTTGGTAAAACCTGTTCTAAAGCACCGATTAGTATATCAAATCTTATTAACAGCATATTCAGGCTCACCAAATGTTCGAGATTGCCCAGTACAAGTTCAAGATTTTGGGCAATAATACTGGAAACTCTGCATGTCCTGGATTGTACTGGATTTTTTAATTTAGTCATGTTTCATCTATTTAGTTTAAAGTTTTAAAAATTTTTAATAAAAAATGATGTTGCCTTAAAAAAAATAATGATTCAAAATAAGTATTCTTTCAAGCAATGAAGGTATATCAAAATTCATTAACAAAAAAAAATTAAGTACCTACTGAAATAGTAAGGTATGTCTATTTTTAATGTCTGTACTTAGTTAGAATTGTCACCGGGGGTTGGGGTGAGGGGGATTGTTAGTTTGTCACCTTGAAATAATCTAAAACTACTCAAAAAATTAATTAATAAAAATATTTTTTTTGAAGTTTAATAATAACACACAGCATCGAGCCAATATAAAACGGATACTAAAATTAAATTTTGATGATGCTTATCTTTGCGTGTGCATATATATCAATTTTTTTATATTATTTTTAATTTATCCCTTCCCAGTCTATTGTTATTACTTTAGTTCAGGTTTATTAATATTTATTATTATTTTTTTGTTTGTATTTTGTTTGTTGTGTGACCTAATCAGTATTACTTTATCTCGATATTGGATTTTTGTATATATTTAGTTAGTGGTTATACTGTATGTTCAGACCTTCGGTATCCGTTCTACAATTCATGCAGTTGTTAATGTAATATGGATAATTTCACTTAGGTTTCTTTTTGTATAACTGTATTCTGTGTCTAGGATTTTCACGTTAGAAAATTCGAAGATATGATTCAGTTGTGAAAGCACAGTTTTTTCAGCTTTATTGCGATTATATTCCCTGCAATCGTATTTATGCTGGGTCATCCTATATTTTAGGTAGTACTGCCGGGTAGTACCAACTTGTCACAATTTAAGCATGGTATTTTGTATATACGATTGGAGCATAAATCTGGAGGGGTTTTTTCTTTTAATTTGCTAAATAAAGATCTGACAGTTTTAAGGTTGTAAAACGCAAGGGTACAATTTGGATTCTTTTGTTTTATTTTTTTATTTAATTTTACTGAAAGATCTGGAATATAAGAAAATTTATAGTATTTAAGATCAGTTTCTGTTGTTTTGATTTTGTTATTATTATATTGTAAGTATTGATTATGGTATTAATTAAAGAGATCGGATAGTTATTTGATTTTAAGATGTTTTTAATTTTTATTTCATTGTTTATGTGAAATTCTGGGCTGCTAAGTTAAATGCACTTATAATGTGCCAATTTTATGAGAACTGGCATGCGAACATAAATAATTCAGAATCCTGCCAGAAGCAGTGGGTTTTTGATATTAGTTGGTAGATGTTGTTCCATTTTCATTTCTGGTTAGTATGATGTCTAGGAATGAAATTTGTCTTTGATGATAGCTATTAAAGTATTTCGTAAGTTGTGGTGCATACATTTTTGAACAAGACAAAACTGTGTCGTCAACGCAAAGTTTTATAAACGTAATTTTGAATGGTAGTTTTTTTAAGTTTACTTGAATTAAGTCGTTCATTAATAAATTTGCTAAGATAGGGCTTGCAGGGTTGCCCATGGCAGATCCATCTAGTTGTTGGTAAACGGTATTCTTAAATGTAAAGTAACTATGCCGAGAAATAATTCCATTTTCTTTTTACTATTTCAATGATCATTTGTTTAGGTATGTTTGTAAATAGGGACTTTATGGACTCTAAAAAACTCACAAACCAAATTTAAGCATGAGACCTGTTGTTAGCTGTATCAATACACCATCCTATAACTTGACTGTCTTTTCACAAAACTTTTTTTCAGATTGCGCAACCATATTTGAATACAATACAAAAAACTCCTTCGAGTTTGTAAAATTTATTCAACATGATGATCACACACGAGTATCGCTGGATGTGGTATACCTAATATTTCTCTGATATGTATGGATGGACATTGTTAGTTTTAATTTTTTATTATTATGATATCAGAATGCTATAAATTATTTTCTACTTTTTAGTGCATTGAATTTGAAAAACCTTTTTTTTAATTTATACCCTAAAACGTCCATTTTGAATCCGCCATATTGACATTTTCAAATCTGATCAAAAATTCACAATCTTCTTCCCTAAATGCCAATTTTGATTGAAATCGAACAAACTAAATCTTTTTGCCCCTCCACTTCCCACGTTAGGGGGAGATGGTTACCTGAAAATACCATATTAATATATTGTCACCGGAACTATAGCATACCAAATTTGAAAACAATCGGATGTGTATAAGTCAGTTAAAAATGGTTAGCAAAACATGAAAAAAATCGTTCATCTTGAATCCGCCAGATTCAATATTTAAAATCTGATAAAAAATTCGTATTCCTTATCCCTAAAAAATCCCCGCATACCAATTTTGATTGAAATCGGACAAACTTAGGCGTTTTCCCCCCTCCACTCCCCTCGTACGGGAGGAGGGGGTACCTAATAATGCCATATTATTGTAATACACTGAAAAAAATATCGTACATAGTATTAATAACAGGCGTTTACAACTGTTACAAAAATCGGAGACAAGTTATAAAAATTGTCATATATAGTAATGAAATCAATAAACGGAAGTTACGAAATCAATGAAAAATGTTTCTTGACATTTTATACAGAGTTGTTATTAATAGTATGTACAAGTTAAGGAAATAATAAAAGAGCATATGAAATAAATAAAACATGTTAACGATTTTAATCAATGCCTTAAATAAATTTAATAAGTGGCGATCATTGACTATCGTTTAAAAGTTGTTATGGAATGTATTTACAAGTTTATAAAAATTATGAACCAGGCATACAAATACATAAACATAGTTATGAAATTTATGTACGTAACAGTCTTTTACTACATTCATTCTTAGGTGTAACTAAAAGCTATGAAAACATGTCTCTTAATCCTTGATTCCATAACACCTTTCACAAAAATCATTCTTAAAGACTCTTTATATTGTAACAACTTTTTTTTGAAACTGTGTCTTGCAGCAGTAAAATCAATAAATCATTTTGGCCATAAAATGTATGTAAACTTCATTATGATATTAATAAAATTTTACATCGGAGCATAAATCATATACAAAATACATTGGCTCAATGTATTTTTTTTTTAGAAAACTGTGCCTTTTTTGGTTCAGTGTAGGGGTTATAAGCCACGGCATGACGTAAACGCAACGTACGTTACGCAGAGAGGATACGTCGCCTAGTTACGACGAGTTAAAAAAGGCTTAAAGCAACGCTTCTTGCGTAAATTTGTTAAGTAGTCAAGCAAAGGGTGCTCTCATTTGCTTTGTTTTTCATAAGATAACCAAAAATGTTCGTGTTTTTTTATTTATTTTTATTTTTTTAAAATGGAAGACATTTTAATGTCTTTATTTTTAATGATGACGATGAAGAAAATGATGACATCGATGATGCCATCGTCATCGATATTCTCCGTGGAGAGGCTGCTCTCAGGAATAGAACAGCCCCTTATATATGGAAGGTTCAACTTTGACGAGGTGGCGGAACCAGAGTGTTTGACACTATTTAGGTTTTAAAAACACCACCTACACCGCGCCTCGCTATATGTCTGAGAATACACACGCCCACAGTAAACAACTTTCTTTTGATTTGGGGTTAGGCATTATCGTACGTTTGGAGTTTACGCACTTGATCAAAACTTACGCCACGTCGAGTTACGTGCTGTGGCTTATAACCCCTATTGTCAACGAAACTATAATCGCATACCAAAGAACCACGCACAATTCAAATGGAAACTGGATCTCAGTGGGATTTCAACGCCGTTTATGTATGTTATTGGGACAGTCCCTGGGAGTATTTTGTCTCAGACACAGGTGCCGATATCTACAGGGTGAGTCAATAATAGCTGCTAAAGTTTGGGATGAGCTTATTATTATCATGCTTTTGATGACCGCATCAATTCACACTAAAATTACAACGCTGAATTTAAAAATGACATTTATTTTGACACCTGCCAAATCCTGTCAAAATGACGGAAAAATAATTAATGAAATCGAAATTTTTGGAAATTCTTTTTGCTCTGCTGAAGAGATTGAATCGTAAACGGTAAAAAAAAGTAACAGTTGTCTTAACTGTCATTTACTGTTATCGGAAAAACCACTGGTGCGATGACACATATTTATAAGAGAGGACTCAAACTACACTAAATTGAGGTCGATGAACTAAAAAATGTTATTATTTTCGACACCTGTCAAACCGTATCAAAATGGCGGAAAAATAATTAATAAACTTAAACTTTTCGAAAATGCAAATACCTTTTTTGTACTCTGCTGAAGACATTAAATTGGAAACCGTAAAAAAAAGTGACAGTGGTCTTAACTGTCTTTTACTGCTATGTGGAAAACCACTGGTGCAATAACACATTTTTATGAGCGGGGACTCGAACTACACTAAATTGAGGTCAATGAACTCAAAAATGTTATTTGTTTCGACACCTGTCAGATCCTGTCGAAATGACGGATAAATAATTAATGAACTTGAAGTTTTTGGAAAAGCAAGTACCTTATTTTATACTGCTGAAGAAATTAAGTCGAAAACCTTAAAAAAAGTAACAGTTCTGTTAATTGTTATAGGAAAAACCACTGGTGCGATGACATACATTTACGAGTGGGGACTCGAAATACACTAAATTAAGGTCCATGAACTGAAAAATATTAATTTTGACGCATTTCAAACCCTGTTAAAATGGCAAATAAATAATTTATGAACGAATTTTTGTAAAAGGTAATACTTTCGTCTTACTCTTTGAAAGTTAAAAAAGTGACACTTTTTTGAACTGCAATTTATCGTATCGAGTAAATGACAGTTAAGACAACTGTCACTTTTTTCACGGTTTTCGATTCGATTTCGTCAATAGAGTAAAAAAGGGTATTTGCTTTTTCCCAACCCTTCATGTTTATAAATTATTTATTAAATATGTGTCATCGCACTTTTTTTACGGTTTCCAATTTAATGTCTTCAGCAGAGTAAAAATACGGTAGTTGCTTCTTCAAAAACTTCAATTTCATTAATTATTTTTCCTCCATTTCGACAGGGTTTGACAGGTGTCAAAATAAATGTCATTTATTTTTAAATTCAGCGTTGTCATTTTAGTAGTAATTGATGCTTTTTTTTCCGATATCGGTCATCATGACCATGATAATAATAAGCTCATCCCAAACTTTGGCAGCTATTATTGGCTCATCCTGTAGATATCGGCACCTATGTCTATGAGACAAAATACTCTCAGGGACTGTCCCAATAAAATACTTAACGGCGTTAAAATTCCACTGAGATCCAGTTTCCATTTAAATTGTGCGTGGTTCTTTGAATTCAATCGGACATCTAGAAGTTAGTCAAAATTGAGTTGTAAGATTTTGAACATACGTATACATACATAGAGGTGAAGTTAAATAAAAGCTTGTAAAAAAAAATACGGATATCAAAATCCCATATGTGCGGTCTTGCGTTGAGCTTTTTGAACAAGGTCACGTTTACCGCGTGTATTACGTTCAGACCAGACGTTAGCTATGCAGCGAGTTTTTCAGAGCCAAAGAAACCAAAGTGATTAATGAGCCATTGACCAGTGACGAGCGGTTTTGATCACGATTATTCTTTTGGTCATTGATTTTGAGATTAAGCTATGACGTAGTCACAATAACCGTAACCCAACGGACCGTTTGCTTGGATGTAACGGTCAACCTCACTGGTTAGAAAATTTAACTAATAGCGCCAAAAGCAAGAATTTTCGGCTTAGGACCCAACCTCTTAAGTTCAACGGTAGGTAACACAGTGTATAGTAGCCTATAAATGGAGCGCAGCCCTATAATCCTAGAGTAGGTCGCCCCATATATTTTTTCACACCAAACCTTGAATCAATCATCTTTAAATCTGATATCCAAAGACATAACTCACCTTCAGATCAAGATTATCATCGAAGTTCGTTCATGGGGCAAAGCACTAACCTAAAATAAGTTTAAAAATCGCCATTTGAAACTATATCTAACCTCTTGAAAACTAATGACCGGAACCATAACTCATCTTCCAAGCACGGTCATCTTTGATCAAGGCCAAAAGTAAAACAGCTGATCAATGGCGTCACAATTTCCCCTATTTTGGTTAAAACCGGTGTCGCTTAGATGCATTGCTCTTGACCAAATATGAACGGTCATTATTGGTTAATGGCTTATAAATCACTCAAGATAGAAATACTGGTCCTAAAATGCAAAAGACAAAAACGTCCGACCCAACAAATTGCACGTTTACGTACCGTGTACTATTCGATACCTATTAAACCATTTATTAACATCATACTTTATACTTAAGTGTTAATTAAGTATATGGATAAAATGCGAGTATATTTATCAAAATTTATCTTCGCCTTTTATTAATTGTGAAGATTAAACTTTGTAATGTTGTAAATTAATGTTGGGAACAGTGACGTAGTAAAAAAAAAATTCGGGGGACAGGGGGATTGATTAGCGTTTCCGAAAGTTGTTCGGACGTCATGATCTTTTTTCAAATTAAATAAATTTTTTTAGATCGCTGAAAATTTCGAGGGAGGTTTCTCCTCCCCCCCATTACTACGCCACTGGTTGGGAGTAATGCTAAAGTTGAGCTGGTCTTCATTCTTATTTTTATTTCCCCCCCCCCGTTACTACGCCACTGGTTGGGAATAATGCTAAAGCTGAGCTGGTCTTCATTCTTATTTTTATTGTATGATAACAATTTATTTTTCCACAGCAGAACTGCAAAGAAAAATGCACATAAATCGATGCTAGCAAATTCTTTCTTGCGTAACTTTAGGGTAAAGGTAAAAATAGCGTGTGTATTAAAAATAATTAACTTTTCGGCGACCAGTATATTTTTCTTAATTTACATTGAAATATTTCATTTTGCATTTTTCACAGTTGTTTGGTCACGTCACCAAGTACCAGCATTTTTTATGTTTACTTGTAGAACCCGATCAATTGACATATTTTTATGAATTTAAAAATCCATGTATAGCTTTTGTCATTGAGAACTTTCTGAAACTCCTCTGAATCCCAGTATGTTCTAAGGACACTAATCCTAGAGCAAGCTCTAAAGGAAGCGAAGCGTGACATTACTTTGAAAGTTTGAGTTGTCATTTTTGATTTGTTTGCCTCGCTTTTGTCATGGGCGGCTCGTTCTTATTTTAAATATTTGAATGAATGATAAATAAGACAAGAAAGTATTTCTCGAAAGCACGACTAGTACAGTATCATACAGTCGCGAGTTACTAAAGTAAAAAATATACGCAAAAATTTTAAATCTAACAGATTTTACTCTTAGTCCGGGTTCTCTTTATTTTGATAAAGAAGTAAAACAACAGGCATTCAGAATTATAAAAGTTATGAATAAATTATCAATACGAAAAATTGGGAAAACCCTCTGTAAAACCAGAAAACAAAATTTTCAGGTAAGTACTATTCACAGGAACTAAAATCTGAAAACGTATATTGATATCTGCTTCTTTGCTTCAAAAAATATGTTTTTAAAAAATATTTTAACACCTCTTTTAATTATTTCAAAAACTAAAGCTCTTAGTAATTTGAACCAAACTGCAGAAAAATGTTTATTTCAATTTTTTCAACTATTTTACACTTTTCTCTTCCTAAACCCCCATCATTCTATCCAACATTTACTTGGTGGGTGGCCAAAAAAACGCTTTGGTACCAAATTTTGGTTAAAATCATAATACATAATGCCTTCTCTATCATTTGTGCAGACCCACAGAAAATCCTTTTTTTTTGTAGATATGTAGGTGTTTTAGAACCCAAATAGCAACAAAATTTTTGATGAACTACCGTACCATACGTTGGTATGATGATGGTGTACTACTAGGCCTATGTACTAATAACACATTTTGTGTAACTGTGTTTCAAGTAAGAATTAAAAACAAAACAGTTTTTTTCTTTCTTTTGACTATTATATTTATACTTATACGTAAAAAAAAATAATTATTCCGTAATAATCACAGAAATCTGATTAAAATTATCTAAATTATTCAAATGAACTTAAAACTACATGAGATTTATAATGTTTAAAATCTTTTACCAATACAACGCATTCTTATCACAGTACCTATGCATTCTTATCACAGTACCTATATGTTACCGTTAAAACCCGGGTTTTCCTAGTAAAAACTAGTTAAATTACATAAGTTTAGAAAATATTTTAATCTGACCTAATCCAACTGACCTAATCTAAACTAGCTTTTCCTAGGAAAACCAGGTTGTAACTGAAATCGGGGTTTTACGGTAACATATATACAGGCGAATATTTGCCCCAAAAGAAGTAAATAACTATATACCTATATCTTTAAGAAATGATTTTTTTTTACCAAGAATAGATAAACTTGACTAAAGATCAACTTTCGCAACGCCGTAATAATTTTTGTACTAATTTCGGATATAAAATGGGGCACACAAGTTTACACACCACGCACGCAAATACAGAAGGAATCGAATTTATACTTCCACTTTATTATCGTCGGGGCAAAATAGGTACTGTTATAAAACTTGCCTCACAAATCCTTAAATTTTCGTCCTGCTTAAAGTCTTGTCCGAAGGCTTCCAGCCAAGCTCTCCTTCTATTGCTGTTTGATTTTCCTAATAAAAATAATTCTTCACTCATTATAACTTATCTTTAATGCGTACTTGAATGAGCTGAATTCCGTCGCAGGACTATTTTTTGCAGTCTGACACACAACAGGAATAAATAACAAAATTAAATCGTAGTTGCTTTGCAGTCGTCTGATTTTACTGAAGAGGAATATGCTTAATTTGTGTTTATTAAAACTCAACCTTCTTGAGTCTATTTTGTTTAAAAAAATTAAGTATGACTTATTGTTGAAATTAATCCAACAGGTCAGCTTTTTTCTAATTGAGCTTTTTTCCACATTTTCTTTATCTTTTTCTAAAATTATTTTTCTTTTATCAGATCTTTTAACTGCCTTAATCATAGCCTGTGCAGCAGTTGCTTTCACCAAGTCTTTGTTTTTAAGGGCCTGCCTCAGCCGCTCTTCTACTACATCTAACATTTCTTTTTCTTTTTCCTTATTTCTTCTTTGGGTAATTTTGTTTTTCAAATGCTTTAAACTTTGTCTTTCCGACTTTTTCTTCTCCAACTCTTTTTGTCTTTTTCTCTTTTTCTCGTTTTTCCTCTTTAATATTTTCTTCATCATAGTGATCTCTTGCCTTTTTAACCCAGGTGTTTTTCACCTAGAAGATATATGCTTTTAAAATTTTTTTTTTGGCATGTTTACTGTATTCAGACATTTTTCAAAATAAGCTCTTCGCTCAAGTCTATTATCGAAAAAATATAGTTTGGTAACTAATTCAGATGCATTATTTTCAAACTCGTCAAGACCATTAAGGAATGAATCATTTACAGTATGAAGATTGCATGTCTTTTAGCTGTTGAGTATGTATTCATTTCTCTAATTACCTTTTTACAGACATTTGGTCCATCTGAACCCAGCAATACTAATTCTGGATATCCAAGTTGCTTTAAATAAGAATATCCAGCAGAGCCTTTACAATATTTTCTGCAGTGCCATATTTTATAGTATACATTTGAAATGCCGGGATATTATTCTATTGCACTTTTTAGACCAATAGCAAACTTTTGCTTGAAATTATTATTAAGAAGAAGTGTTGGTGGTCTCATCAAATTTAGTATTAACATGAATGGAAGAGAAAATATACGTAATGATTTTAATATTACGAATTGAATGAATAACATATGAAAACATATTGGGAACATTATTTTGTTTTTGAGTAACTGACTAATCTGGAGAAATTCAATTTATGAAAAACATTGGCAAATGATCCAAAATCAGTGTGCGGTATTTTTTACAGTAGGGCATGTTATAAAAGTCGTCCGTGGGAATTCTGAAAAAATAAACTTTAAATGAACTTTTGCGCGTTTTTAAAGAAATTATGAACTTTTTATAAACCTGGATGAAATATAAACTTTTAAGAACTTTATGAACCTAGTCCGGATGCTGGGTTTAAGACCAAAATTACACTTAGTTTCCAGAAACTAGATAATTAATATCAGATTTATTTTATTCTATAGTAGATTTAATACATTGCTACTTTGTGAATCTGTGAAAAAATCTGTGAAACATTTTTTAAAAATTTCTATTAGTCAAAATAAAAAATCGTCTTGTGGTATAGGGATATAGTGAGGGAATGAGAAATTCCTATTTGCTAAAACATGAAAAATTCTTAATTTCGGTGTAGATAGAAAATAGAACTTGTTTAAAAAGAAACTGATGTGCAATTATGTGTATGATGTAATCTAACTTTGGAAAATATTGCTACTCTTTAATTAAAAATTGACGACAACTTCTGTTTGTCCCTGTTTACCGAGAATTATCCATTTTTTTTTGTAAATTTTTTAATAATAGTTATTTACCTAAGTGCGGAAAGTGATACTTTATCAAACGCGACGGCAGCCGGCAAGGGCGGTGAAGGCACTATGCATGTGTTGGGTCTAAGAGTTTACCCATGAGCCTTAAAATTTTTTTGAAATAAACGTACTCACTTTACCGCACTAAGTGCAATTTACCGCACACATTTGTCACTCAATGTACTATTTAACGTAAAGTATCACTTTCTGCACTTGTTAGGTAAAAAACGGCAGTCGCGTGCCGGATATATTAACTTTCCGCATTAGTTAGATAATAACTATACCGCAGGCGTGTGAAAAACCCCATTTTTACAGGCTGTTTGTCGTGTCGTGTCATGTAGAAAAACTATTCTAATCTCTGTATTTCTCATTTCTTCTTCTATGGCATTGAAAATAACTCTGGCTCTGTTTTTTTTAAAGATCTAAATACCTATACAAGATACTATTGGCGGTCAAGAAATGATCTGTTGTTTAAGCGGGCCATCTATGAAGAACCGGAACCACTGACATTTGTGAGGGTATTTTCTTGTCAGGGTATTGTCTTGGGGGTCTATAGGTAAGTAGTGTACTTTAAATAAAATAAATAATGAATAAACAGTTGCTGTTCCTAATTTTTTTTAAATGTATCTCTTATTTTTTTGCAAAACGGTTTCTGCTGTATATTTTCGGTATTGTAAAATAACGAGCACAAGATAAAAACTGGAGCTACCTATACCTTAAACGGCAATATAATATAATTGGTTTCCAGTGGCGCTCAATATGTATCAGATCTTATCGAAAAATAATGTTAGTATTTTTGCCTTGTATAGATGGTTAATTATTTGGAGCATTATTATAATGAATTTTTAATCTTTTAATGATCGGTTTAAGGGATCTTATTTATAATTTTATGTTTTGAATAAATCCTCTTTAACCGATTTATTTATTATTATTTTCTTTATTTACTGTAGCTTGCTGATGGGATTTGGCATGCATGAATTGGTTAATTCTTGCATGACAGATGATACTTTAATCCGAAGTAATATCGCTTGCCGTCCTAACTTTTTAGAAAAACAAAATGAAAAAATTTTTTTTTTATTTATTTCTTTTTTACAAGACAACAAGGAAAGGGTTTGCCAGAAATATATTAATAATTAAAAAGACTTATAAATTTTCAACAAGTTTAATTGAGAGTTTGAAGTTGTGGTAATATGCACAAGTTGAGAGTTGTGAATTCGAATAAACATCCCATCGCTTTTATTATTGTGATATCAGAATGCTCAAAATTATTTTCTACTTTTTAGTGCACTTTATATTTTATAAAACCTTTTGTTATTATATTATATTATTATACTTTAATTTTTAGATTTGTACCCTAAATCTGATCAGCAATTCGTATTCCTTATCCCCAAAAACTCTCGTCTACCAATTTGGCTTGGAATCGGACAAACTTAGGCATTTTCCCTCCTCCACTCCTCTCCTAGAGAACCGGAACTATCGCATACCAAATTTAAATTCAATCGGACATCTAGAAATCAGTCAAAATTGAGTTTCAAGATAATACATACATACATAGAGATGAACTTAAATAAAAGCTTGTAATAAAGGACATTTTTAGCACCTTGAACTGAACTGAACTTTTATTGTTTTCGAAAAATATAACATTTTCATTACAATAGAGTCCGAGTAATGCTACAATACAAGGGCTTTTTAGCTCCCTATATAATAAATTTGCAGAAAAATTATTTTTGGTGTGAAGGGCGAGAAGTAAGGGAATAAATAAAAAAAAGGTGGTTTCCTCGACTGGTATTTAAACCTGGAACCTTTAGAATTCCGGTAAGAATTTCTCACCAACAGAGCTACCGAGGCCTCGGTTTTTGACCAGCTTTTTGGAAATCCTTTTCGCCGATTTAGTTTCTGGGGCAACTTAAAAAACCTAGAGACTGTTATTAAGATAAGGAGGTACACATTCACGATTATTAGGGCCGTATTCATATTCATTCAAATGGCTGCCTTGAGGAACAACTATGCATACGGCCCTTAGTTGTATGAAATTTATATTTATCTGTCAATCAACGATACCCAACATATAGAGGGTTTAATTGAAGATGTAAAACGACGAATATCCAACTATCAATCTCGAGCAGCAAACATATTATCCCATGCACGCCGACTATAAATTATTTTTTTGTTATAATTGATTTAAAAAAAGCATATAATAAAAGTGATCCAAGCTTTCTAAAAAATGTCGAAAAACCGGTTGATTTTTGGATGTTTTTATAACTTTAAATTACTTTCTTGGCATGTATAAAGATTTACACAGGCAGGAAATGAACTAGATTATTGGTGTTTGTTGAAACGTACCGCATGGTTCCTTAAGCGTCTGTACCATAAGAATCTAGATGCCGTGGTTTAATAATAAGTTTATATTCTCCTCTGTTATCTTAATCTTTTTGTTCTCTGTTTCCGTGTACGAAA
This sequence comes from Oxystoma pomonae, assembly GCA_963921995.1. Classification (NCBI taxonomy): domain Eukaryota; kingdom Metazoa; phylum Arthropoda; class Insecta; order Coleoptera; family Brentidae; genus Oxystoma; species Oxystoma pomonae. The sequence goes on along the minus strand of OY998166.1, from coordinate 80,824,689 downwards.
ACGCATGTCGGGAGTGAATCTGATTCCGCATCCCTCAAAGTTCGGACGGATCGAGTAATTAACAGCAAAAGCCTGATATCGTACCTCTTCTCATTCAAAGTTGGCCGATCCGATTGAGAGTTTGAGCCTCTCGCCTCGCTCAAGTCTCAGTGATTGTGCAATATTGCTTTGTTCGCCAATTATAGCGGCTCTTTGCCGATAAACAGTGCGGATAATCTATCAAATTAGTGTTTATCCAGAACAATTTGTTATCGGGCGTACGAGATGCGCTCGAACGATCAACGGGAATTGTTTGTAACTCTCTGCTCTCTTCTCTTTGCCCTCGAATTACACGCGATTTGTCGGACGCGATATACGATTTATACATATTACGCTCTCTATGTAAAGTTAATTAAAATGCTTTAATTCTGTTTGCCAGAGCAATTAACCTGTGTAATTGGACTGCTACTGCGTTTGCTCGGTGTAAATTATTTCGCATTTTATGTTGCATTATTATTATTTCGTCGGAATAAATTATGATGATTAAATTTTCATTGAAAAGCCGATTAAAGATTATTTTTAAATTAATATTAAACTTTCTTTCTAGGGAGTTGAAGTTTTGCCTGTGAATAGCAGTTTTAGCAGAATACCCACCAAATTGGAAAATCAGGAACAAAGAGGATGTCCTTGACATTGACGTTTTTCAGGCGCTCTCCGCGTAACTGCGCGGGAAATTCAAATATATTACACATATCACGGCGACAGTTTTACTACTACTATACCTCGAGGTATTCACTGTTTTTGGTAATGCATTGGGACGGTTATACAACTATATCGCGACGGTAATGATTAATTAATATAAGAGTTATATCGTCGCGGGTAGTAAATGGGCACGTTATCCCGACGTCCTGTTTACCACATCAAGTAATATTTCTGACTTTATAGAGTTTTTATAGGTTCTCTCTTTCCCCCATTATTAATTGAAAATATGTTGATCTTTTTCTAAACTATATCAGGACCACACCAAAAATATTTTCTATATCATTACCAATACCTAACAATTAGTATTTTATTACCACTTTTCTGAAGTCACACCACCTTAAATTTATAAAAGCATAGCACTTTACTGATTAAAAATGCTGATTTTTTCATAAAAGAAAACACGCGCGCCCCAGTCGACCTAGTTTTATCTAAAATGTTGATAAAAATCGGAAATATTTGAGGTTATGATTTCCAAATTAAATGTCTCTCCAGTTTTAATATGTTTTATTAAATAAATATTAATATTTTTACTTTTATTGGTACTTGTATTTTTAAATTTTGATTTGAATTCCATGTTTAATAATAGTAGAAATAACATGGCGGCGTCGCGCATTCAGTTGACGAAGCATCGATTTACAATGTCAGTAAAGTAGCGATAACTTGTAGGCAACGTTTTTCACTATATGCACATTTATTTCTTACTACGTGGTAGTTAGGCGACCGTGTAGACTCCATAACTTTGTAGTTTTGTATTGATCCGAGTAGAGGCTACTGAATTGCTACAAAATTAATATCAGTAGAGTCGTTATCTCGTAAAAGTAATACTAAAGAAATTAAATGTGACAACTATTTTTCGTGCTTCTAGTAATGGTATACAGTTATATAGTGGAATATATTACTTTCGCGTATGAATTTATATTTTTGCGATACCGTGGTAATTTTTTAACCGTAATAGTGACAATAATCATATTTTTTCCTATAAATAGTTTTTTGTAGGAAATATTACTACGCTTTAACCCATTTTTGGTGACATTGGCAATGGCACCCGTAAAATTGACTATAATTGTTACTTGAGTATAGGGATAATTCCCTATTTAAACAAATAATTTATCGCTTGCTTTGACCTCTAAGATGCTAGAGGAAAGAGTGGGGATTATTCAACCACTAGACTCGATACATATTTTTAGGCACTTTACCCATCACTATGAAATAACTGGCACAGTTCCTCGCATTTTTCGTGTGAATCCCTCCTCCCCACCTTGTGACACTTTATAACACTTACACCTATCCCTCTCCTCCCACCTTGCTGCGTTATGTAATTTATGGATGGCCCCTAAGTAGTTCAAGTGCTAGACAGGTGAGCACAAAAAAATGGGCTAAAACTTTGAAATTTTTATCATCGGTAGAGGTGGGTTCAGGAAGACCCAAAATAAATAACTGCCGCCTGTAACGTGGAGCATTACAATATTGCAACACCGAAAATACTAAAATTTTAAATGGCTTTATATCAAAATTCGTAAGTCATATTTTAAAAAAATTTTCTTGTTATTTAAGCTAGATCTGGCCCCTTTAAATGAAAAATAACAAAATTGTCATATGTCACCTAAAAACAATCGATATGTGTCATCCAAAAAACTCAAAGGACCATTTTTTCGTAATTTTTAGAGCAACCCCAAGGGAATAACGATTGCAACAAATTTTATTTTTATTCATTAAATTATTATTATTAAGCAAAGCGTCTTGTAAAAAAATCATCATAAACGCCACTATCTCCTATACTATAAACGATAGGACAATAAATCTTTTTTTGTTCGTTTGGTATTTTCTTTCTACATAAAAAATATCTTTTAAGTTTAATTTAAAAAATTGCGTTTGGGCACTGAAATATATAAAAACACATTTTTTTAATGTAAAAAATATAAAATATATCACTTTAAAAAAAACTAATTGGTCTAAAAAAATCTCACCATTATGAAAAAATTAGCGGGTTTAAAGTGATTTAAAAATAGATTTAATTGTTTTTGATAAGTCACGTCCAAGATATGACCCAAAAATTACCAAATTGGCAGAAATGATTCATCATATAAGTGCTAGAAAATTGAGCTGTATAATTTATGCTACACCTTCGATATTGTCGGCACAAGTATATAGGTAATCTTAAGAATGCAAAAAATACAGTGGCTTGCACAGAAATTGTCTAGAGGGGGGGCTTGAGTAAATACATAGCCTCAGATAACCATTTAATTATTATTTTTTTAGGAAAGTAAAATCTTTAGGAGTCCCTACATATTCAATGGCTCTGGGGGGGGGGGAAACAATTCTATAAAATATAAAGTATGTAAAATGCGTTACAAAACGGCAACCCTGGAAATTTTTTTAAAACTAAATTTAAATATTTTTTTTTGGGTTAGCCAATCTCCAGCAATTACTCAAGATTTTGTTTCTGAGAGTTCTACACAGAAACATTCGTAACTAATAAATAATATAAAAATATCGAACGCCTAAATTATGGTAGTTAGGTACTTACTTTACGAGTATAATTAAAGCCGTGGTAAAAACATCATCTTCCTTGGTTTGATAAGAGAATGTGTTGCTTTAACGGGACGGGGTATTACTAGGGCCCACCACATCTTGTTATACGTTTGCTAAATTAGCGCAAAATGGATTGTTAGAATATTTTAACAAAAGTAGCCAACCACCCGTTCAGTGTTTCAATCCCGTGCTGAACGCAATTAAACTATTATCTAAATTTAATGAATGAATATTGACTCAGTTTTGAAACTGCAAGATAGTGCTTTAAAAATGTTGCAAAATAAAAATTACAACCGAGTAGCTAGTTTCAGAGTCGGATTATATTAAATTTGTTAAATTTGAAAAAGTTAGAAAATTTTTGAAACCGTCAAATAAAAATTACAAATTTTTCTCCACTGGCATATTATCTATAATAGAGAATAAACTTTACAACAGCGAAGAGTGTGGCGATAAACGGAAACAAAATCAACAACCTAAGATATGCTGACGACACTGTCATAATTGCAAACACGCTGGAGGGTCTGCAAGAGGTGGTGGAGTAACTTAACGTAAAAAGCCCGAAATTTGGGTTTAACTTGACTGTGGGCAAAACAAAATGATGATTATAGCCAAATAAGAAAATATTAGAGGCTTGTTAGAAGTAAATGAGCTAAAGGTCGAACGTGTCGATTCGTATACAAATACCTAGGTTGACAGCTCAATGAAAACTGGAAGTACATGCAAGAAGTCCGCGAAAGAATCGAACAGGCCCTAGTATCTTTTAACAATTTTTTTTTCAAAATGAAATCAGTTTTAGGTAGACACCATCTCCTAACTAGGGTGCTTCATTATGTGTTTAGCATCTTATATTGCGGCGTAAAAACATGGACACTGACTGATGCCATGTGCAAGAAGTTAGAGGCATTCGAGATGTGGTGCTATTGTAGTAATGATCAGGATATCTTGGATGGAAAGAGTATGCAACGTAGATATTCTACTCAGAATAAATAAGGATCTTGAAGAAAAAAACGTAAAGTTAAATATTTTGCACACACTTTGAAATGACAAATAGGTATGAACTCTTAAAATTAATAATAGAAGGGAAAAAGGGTTATGTACCCGCAGAGATTGAACTGTGACCAGTAGAAATTATAGCGTTCAGTTGTCTTTAGCTCCCATGATGAATCCTTTCTGCCAGTCTGGCGAATCTTGTGCCATAACTCGAAAACCACTTGAATTATAAAAAAAGAACTTTGCCTTTTTTTTTCATTTCTCATGATCATATCTTTTTTTACATTTATTGGTTTTAAAAAATCATTTGTTTTATTTTTTGACATTAAAAAATGTGTTTTTTATATCTTCTTCAAAAACATGATTTTACTAACTGTATGCAGATAACTAAAGCATGGCTTTTTTGGTTGCCGATCCAAAAAAACTTTTTTTTTATCACGGGTGCAAAAAAAGATTTCGGTCCGTTTTTTACCCAAAATTAAAGAGAAATAGCGGAAAATAATAATAAAATAATTAAAAATAATTTAAAAATATCGTCAAAATATCAAGCTGTCAACGATTAAAATGTCGCAACAATGAACGTCACCGAATGAAAAGGCACATCGCGCCATTGTTATTTCATTTAGCAGCCGCCTTGATTTATAGTATAAAAATGGTGTGTTGCGAGCTCTTCGTTCGAGATTTTTAAAAGTATTTTCCGGTTTTTCTAGGATTTTTTGATAAAGGTATTAAAAAAAAATAGTGTCAACAACTCGCAGCTAAACTGTGCTTTTTTTACTCGCGTTTTTAAATACCTCGCTGCCCTCGTTATTTAAACCAACGCTTGTAAAAAAAAGCACTATTTTAGCCACTAGTTGTTAAAACTACTATTTTTATATATTTTAGTGCCCAAACGTAAATGTTTAAACTAAAATTAAAAGAAATGTTTTATGTAGGAAGAAAATACCAATCGAACAAAAAAATATTTATTATCCTAGCGTTTATAGTATATAGGAGAGAGTGGCGTTTATGATGTTTTTAAAAGGCGAGTATAAAATGATGGCCGTCAATTAGTTGTCAAAGTGAACTCAGGTGGCAGCACCATTTTTCTTTTGTTTATAATAATTGTTTAAATAATTTAAAGAATAAAAATAAAATTTATTGGAATCGTTGGCCCCTAAGGGTCGTTATAAAAATCACGAAAAAATGGTCCTTCTAGATTTTTGGATAACATATTTTGATTATTTTTAGGTGGTGACATATGACAATTTTATTATTTCTCGTGTAAAGGGGCTAAATTTTTGGTATCTCTTAAAGTGTTTTTTTTTTCCTATATTTTAAGGACTGGCACTTCGACTAAAGCTGCTTCGCAAACGTTCTTGCTACTCTTTCTGACATTGTTGTCATCGAAATACGCCACGTATAAAGTTGACATAATTAAGGGTAAAATTTATAGTCCGACGTCGAAAGAAGCCTCAAGGTCACCTTGACGAAGATGTCCTTTAAGGCTTCTTTTAATTTATTATTTATAGTCCGTTCCTTCGAGAGGAATATTTCAAGGTAGGGTTGCATCGGCAACTTCGCAAAAATGATGGTGGGTTGGTGCAAATAAACTCATAACTTCATTGTTATAATTTTTGTGGTTAAGGTTTTGTTATTTTAAAAAATTTTTTTTTTTAACAAAAAAAAATGAAAATAAAATTCAAAAGGATACTATAAAGGGGCCCACAGACTGCGTTTTTTTTTGTACAGTTATGTTCGACAAGCAAATCTGGTCGAGCAAAAACGACGGATGCGAGTTGCACACAGACTTCGGTTTATAGTTTTATTATATTATATCGAACATCTCCGATGGACAAAATCAGGCGAAGCTAGATATTTGCATCGGTTTTGTACGCCAGCAAAAACTACAATTTTTCGCACACACACTTCGGTCTTGCGTCGTTTTTGATCGACCAGATTTGCTCGTCAAACAAAAACGCAGTTTGTGGGCCCCTTAACACCTTACACTAGCCAGGAAAAGGTTTTTCTCGCTGAAGTAATTCAAAGATATAAGAATAAGTTGAGTTCATGTTTGAACAAAAAAATGTATGTAAGATAGTTTATTTTTTTTGCATGTTACTTCCTACTTCATAATTTTCATAACCAACAATCCAACTTTATAAAAGGTACATACTTACATACAATACAATACATTTTATTTATTCTTATTTACCTTACATAGGTGTTGAACTTGTCAATTCAAAAAAAAAGAAATAATAAATAACTCTAATATATATATAAATAAAAATATAAGTACAAATCATGTAACTTTTCCTTATCAAGAAAAGAACTGTCAGAAAGATAAAAAAATAAAATTAATTAGTATTTTTTTTCGGGAAAATCTTTGACCGATTGAGGAAGGTTGTTCCAGATTTTAATAATGTTGTTTTTTACCGAATTTTGAATAAATTTGTAGATTGTCTTTTGTGACACAATTATCAAAACAAACCCAACAATATTTTTGTTTATTTAACCTCACATTATTTGCCAAGGAAGGCCGAAGGTATAGCTCTTTAAGTAACTTGATATAAGGATTCCTTCAAGGGTGCCTTTCACCACTAAAAATACCAAATTGGCCCAAAGGCCTCCTTGAAGGAACAACTTGACTATAAATTTGGTCCTAAAGTAAATGCCGTCCTTGATTAAAGGTCGGCACAAACCTTGGCGCAAACATTATAAAGGTCGCTCGAAAAGTCGTCATTCTTTTGACAGCACCGCGCACAATGAAGCTCTGGCCGGATAGCCCGAACGTAGATTTCGAATAGCCCCGGCAAAGAAGAGCGTATCTAAGAAGTTTTTGTTCCGTAGATACCCACACACAAAGATTTCATTAATACTCATCTGTCCGGATTTGTGAAATATGTCAAATTTCAAGCCGTATTGAAAAATCTCACGTCTCCTGAAAAAGATTAAAATTTTTAAAATTGGACGACTAGGTCAAAAATTTTTGCGAAAAAAATACAATTTTTGGTCTAAATACTCCTGGTCTAAAATTTTTATAACTTTTCTATCTCATAACCAACTTAGATAAGTGATACCTCGGTAAGCGAAGAAAGTATGGGGCTTTTGCCTCATTGACAAAAATCAAATCCAGGGACGCACACAAATTTTTCTCTTTGAGTCGCGTCAGTAAAGTTTTATCTTTTGTCTACAAAAACAGCCATTTCGGTCCAAAGTTATAACGAGTTCAAAAAGTGAAATTTTTTTTGGCTCACCCTATATATATGAATTATTTTTTGTCACAAAAAATTCAATTAGTTCGTCATTAGATTTTTTTGCAGCCCGTAATGGATTTAGAGTTACTTTTTATCAAAAATTTTACAATAAGAAAATCTTCCGGTTATATTCATCTAGGGACAGGTCGTCATCCGAGTCAGTTTGTTCAAGCTACTAGTAGGGTCAGAGGACCGTTATTTTTGTAGAAGTGCTTGAGTTTATTTTAACTGACAACTGGATTATTCGGTAGGTCGATCAGTGACGGTGCTGAGCAAGAAAAACACAGATCAATTCACTACTCATATCGTCCATATTCCAGGATTTTGAAAGAGGCATAAGTACCATTGGTAAATGCCCGTTTGTACTCTTAAATTCGTGTAGTGATTATTGAATTTAAAATAAGTCAGTATGCTTCAATATAGAAAGAAACAGCTCTTTTGTCACTCAGGCAGACTTGATGACTCAAAATGATGGAAAATTGTAAAGCGCCTTGAATATACTGCTCGGAATTTCTTACCCGAGGTAGAGTGTTTCCAGCCGCATTTATAGTTCTCACAAATATTACGCAATCAACCTTATCAACTACAATGGAAAATCCATTCATAACAGCTGTGTCAAACTTTTGACCAGTTTTTCGTTACTGCTTGCACTGAAAAAGTGTATTCTGTATTTACGAGAGAATTAAATACTTTTAAAATAACTATGTGCTTATTCTTTTAAATAAGTGTTTTTAAATTATTAAGTAATTTACCGACAAATCAATAATAACACAAAATTTAAATTAATATAACTTACACTAATAAAAGTTATGCTCTTAGATTTAGCAAAATTATTATCGAAATAAGTTTTAGCATCCCTGCCACAAAAAAAATGCATTAAATCTTATAAAGTAACATCTCTTCCATAGACTCTGACGGCCAATAAGTTCTTATATGAGATCAATTTTCTAATAAATATGTAAAACTTGTGCGAGTCCAATGGTTACGTCTTTCTTTAATTTATGTTGCATGTCATAGTTTAAGTTGGGGTTTAATTCGACTTTTTGGTTTAAGATTACAATCATAACCCACCCCCTAAACACTCACCAATATGCGTACCAGGCGGGTAAACTGACAGAACTAGAACTAAGCAACCTAGTAGGTAACATAAACATTTGATGCCAAAAGCATCGCTTTGGGCATCTTCCTTGACATAGAAGGAACGTTTAACACAATCCCTTTTTGAGGCAGCGTCCGCTACACGGAAAAAAAATATTTTAAATTTAAAAATAATTATTTAAAAAAATAATACAGCTATATTACTCCAATATTTTAAAAACTAAAATAAAAATATACTTAAATAGATTTTACTTCTAAGGATGTAGTATTTTAAAAGTTAATATATTTTATTTTAACTATTGTAAAATATAGTATTTTAAGAAAGCTAAAATCGAATTAATTATAAAACAAATAAAATTTATTTTGAATAATCCAATATAATTTTTATTTATTTCTAATATACACTTTATTACTTTTAAATAAAAAAATATATTTTTTTTATCAAAATTTTTAGCATTTTCTTTAATTATATTATTATTATTTATATTTGTTTTAAGAACATTTGTTATTAAATCGCAAAAAAAGTCCTTTATTAAGATGTATCCTTTTATTTATATTTTAATAATACATCATTTTAAAATAAAAAATACGATTATTTTAAGAATTAATATAATAACTCGAAGGGTAAGGACGTGAACTTGCCGCGTCGCTCTTGCAAATTGAAATCCGCGCGCAAAGAACGATTCCCACGTGATTCGATCAAATACTACTACAGCGTCGTCAATCTGTGGGGATTTTGTGTATTTGGGTTGTATTGCGGGTACTCATTCGAGTAAAACATTTTTTTAATTGCTTTGTGCTTTCGCGGCGGTGGCGACGGAATGTCTTTCTGGTAAAGTTTTTTATAGATTTGTGGGCCAGCCAATTTTTCTCCCTAAAGTAATTTTTACCTGCGGCGAATATAAAAAAAAAGAATAAGATTATAAATATATTACTTGAGTAGTAAAAAAATTATTCCGTATACCTACGATTTTCTGCCGTTTTTAAGTTTTTTGAAAAATTCTTTATGGAGGCACCTTCTAGGGTCTCTAGGACCCCAAATCCGTCGGCGCCGATTTTTTTTTAATGCAAGAACGTAATGGTTTTTTTTTGGTTGGGTTGGTTTAATTTTTTTTAGGTTGGGTTGGTTTAAAAAAACACAAAAAAATTAAATCGGCGCAGCAGGATTTAGGGTCCTAGGGACCCCAAAAAATGCCTCCATAAAGAATTTTTCAAAAAAATCAAAAACGGCAGAAAACCGTAGGTATACGGAATATTTTTTTTACTACTCAAATAATGGGCCATTCCACCGTCACGTACACCACATTTTTTCGGCATTTTTTTCTATTTTTAAGATAAACTATAATTAAACATAAAAAAATATTTGAAATGAAAACTGTATTACGTCTTAAAATAATTTCTTTAAAAGACAAAATAGTACAAAATACTATGTATTTTTTTTCCATGTAGAGGGATTGAATCCAGTATCATAGGATTTATAAGAAGCACGCTGGAAAATCGAGTAATCGACAGAACTATAAACAACAAAGTTGTTAGATTTAGGGCCGCAAAAGGCTGCCCCCAGGGGGGTGTTCTGTCACCGCTCCTCTGGTTGCTCCTAGTGGGCGACCTCTTTGCGAGTCTACAACTGATGGACGTAATTGCACAAGGCGTTGCTATCGACATAGTAGTCGCGTTAAAAAATATTCCAGAGAGGTCCATCTCCCGGAAAACACAACAGGTCCTAGACACAGTAAATGACTGGTGCAACAGGGAACAGATGTCTGTAAATCCTAGCAAAACCATCATTATACCGTTTACCAAAAAAAGAAAGCTTGACTTCCTCGTTCCTCCGGTACTAAACGGTGAAACAATCCCATTTGCATCTGAAGTAAAATATCTGGGGGTGACCCTTGATAAAACACTTACATGGAATGCGCATTTGGAGAGAGTAAATCAAAAGGCAGCAATGTCTCTATGGACGTGCAAACATATCTGCGGTAAGTCTTGGGGCGTTAGCTCCAAACAAATGTACTGGCTGTACATCACGGTAGTTAGACCCATGATGATTACATACGGGGCAATAGTTTGGTACACGAAGGGCAGATAAACGCTGGCTCATGCCAAACTAACAAGCATCCAAAGTCAAGCAAGTATGGTAATATGTAGTGAATGCCTCCTAAACCTTCCTCCTCTCCTTGTCTTGGAGAAAGAGACTATGAAGGCAACCTACAGAATTACAGACAACCAATGGGGTGGCAGGGCAAGTCAAGTAGTACCAAACCCTTTAACGCGGGCAATTGAGAGCCTATACAACACTATTGTCCCAGATAGGGAGGACTGGTCGTCAAGCAGAATAAGTTTCTCAAATAAAGATAGCTGCTAGTACACTGACGGATCTCAAATGCCTTCAGGCGTTGGATCCGGAGCTTATTGCAGCCGGAAAAATATCAGGATTATACATAGTCTTGGACAGATACAATTGTCCAGGCGGATAGATCATAACTGACGCAACAGATCAATAAAGATACTCTCCGACAGTCAAGCGGCCCTTAAGGTGCCAGGACACACTGAATACCCTTGGGCGAACAAACACTGTGTCGCTGGTATGGATTCCGGTACATTCTGGGCATCGGGGAAATGAGACTGCCGACCAGCTTGCGCGCGAAGGGGCCTCTGCCGTCTTTGTTGACCCCGAAATTCGGACTTTTTTGTAATCTTAAGGCGCAATTACACAGACGAACATGCTCAAACAAAAGCTCGTGCAAAAGATCTAAAATTGTTTTCGTGAACATTTTTGTGAGCTTTTCTTTGAACATTTTGTTCGGGTAAATTTTTGAGCAAATTATTGCTATCTATTTTGAAAACATATTTTTAAAGATGAGAATAAATAAAATTTCACATCAGTGATCACTGATCTCAATGCTTTAAAAAAAATGGAACACCAACTTTTATTTAAAATTTTTGTGAAAAAAGCCGACGGCAAGCGAAACATTATTCTTCGCTATCAGTTTTGTCACATGGATTAGGGTTACTTATAATATTTTTTTCTTAGGGTTTTTCCCGGATTTTTTTGCCTGGGGGTTTTTTTGGGATTTTCTTGCGAGTTTTTTTTTATTTCCAAGGGATTTTTCCTAAATTCAAAAAACAATCCAGGAAAATTTTTCTTTTCCAAAAAAATTTTGAGTTTTTCAAATATCGGCAAAAAATTCAAAAATTGCACTTTTAAGCGGTAATCCGCGCCTCACGTTTATGAGGAGTGGTGGGGATGGGATTTAAACATATTTTTGTAACTATGCTTTACCCTTAGTTTTGATTGTTTTTTTTTTAATTCCTCACACCAGATTTACCTAGTTAGTTTAAGGCCCCAACGGTTGCTTAAAAAAGCAAAAGGTTCATGAAAATGCTGAAGATAGATATTTACTGTCAATTTAATGTAATAATCAAGGTCGATTACTGACCCTGAACAAACAATATGCAAAGGAGCAAAATTCCGATTCAGAAGTCTAGTCTATTACTGCTAAATTATATTTTTTTAGACAAGGGTCGGGATCGTAGGGTTGTAAAAGTGGGTAATAAACGGGTATTATTTAGACCGAACGTGCTTTTGTTCATATATTTGAGATTTAATAAAATGTATATACGTTTTTTAATTTGACTTAATTATTATTGTATTGTGTTTTAAACTAGGAAGTAAACTAAAGAGATATTCTTTTAAATGTAAATTTTTATCATTACATTTTACAGGCAACAGCTATAAATAAGTGCCAATTATTATTTTTTTATTCTCGATTTTTTAAAACCCCAAAAAAGTTACAAGTATACTGGCATATCCCCTATAAAAATCAGGTCAATCGAAGTTACGTATGAGGTAAAATGTGAATTTCGACATCAAATCGTTTTTCCGTCGGAAAAAAATTAATTAAAAATACCTTGTTTTAAAACTTAGTCTTTCTATTTTCAGTTAAGTTCAATGAATTCCCATAAAACCATAAAATTTAAATTTGTAAGAAATTTCTATACCAACATTTCTTCAAACAAATTTTGCTTAACATTCTCTCCTAAATTTCCGTGAGTCTTTTTGTACGAGATTTTGCTCGAACTTTTTTTGGAACATTTTGCTCAAGAGGCTCTTGTAAATGTTTATCGGCATTTCAACATCAAAGGAAAGTTTGTCTGTGTAAATGCGCCTTTATGTGGTTGTCCGTTTATGAGAGACTATTTTACATATAGCCATTGATAATTTGGTTCCAAAAATATTCACCGGTTATGAGAGTTGTCAGCTTTTAAGAGTTGAGGAATTCTTATTTTTAGTATAAGCAAAAACTATGTGCTGTAATAAGTATAACAATTATCGTTTTAGGTCCAACCAAAAAAGATCAATTGTGTCCTATGGATATATTTTCTAAAAATGACGCCACGACAACTGCTAAATAATTGGACTATATAGACAGTCGCCGTTAAAAACCAAACACAAAAAATAAATATAAAAACATCCTCTTCTAATTATGCAGATTCATCAAAATCTCGAGATATTGCGATTTTCTTCAGACCCACAAACCCAATATTAAAAAATAGCGTCCATTTCTTAATTAGGCACATCGCATAAGCTGCCGAGTCGAACACTTTAACCATAACGATGACAGATGATAAAAAACGCACAGACACCAGATCGTGAAAATAAATTAAAATTTTTAATTTTCGAAACATGCCATCGAGTGACGATCTAAAACGTATCTATTTTAGATAAAATGCACAGATAGGCTTTTCACAAGTATAATTTTACTTTGGTATTCAGTGTTTTTGTACAAGTTTCAAAAGAGCTTTTAAAAAAGCAGGATATTTTTTTTGGGTTAAACTATGACATAGGAAGTACGTAAGTATATATCTGAGATGTCAAACAATACCGAAAGACAAACCTTTAGATTTGATTAGATAACTGATTTCGGAGCTTGTCCATTAACCAGTTAGGATTTAAAAAACATCCTCTTCTAACTATGCAGATTCATCAAAATCTCGACATATTGCGATTTTCTTCAGACCCACAAACCCAATATTAAAAAAATAGCGTCCATTACTTAATTAGGCACATCGCATAAGCTGCCGAGTCGGACACTTTAACCATAACGATGACAGATGATAAAAAACGCACAGACACCAGATCGTGAAAATAAATTAAAATTTTGAATTTTCGAAACATGCCATCGAGTGACGATCTAAAACGCATCTATTTTAGATAAAATGCACAGATAGGCTTTTCACAAGTATAATTTTACTTTGGTATTCAGTGTTTTTGTACAAGTTTCAAAAGAACTTTAAAAAAGCAGGCGATTTTTTTGGGTTAAACTATGACATAGGAAGTACGTGAGTATATACCTGAGATGTCAAACAATACCGAAAGACAAACGTTTAGATTTGATTAGATAACTGATTTCGGAGCTTGTCCATTAACCAGTTGGGATTTTCACTACCACAAATCCGTTATCATCCAGCTTGGGTCCGGCATAGATACCGGGTGCGACTTGAAGACTAGACGCGAACACATGCTTCATCCTTATAAGGGACTCGTCAGTGCCGCAAACTTAATATAGACAAAGACAAATGATCATACCATCAAGACACCGACAAATACTTGGCAAGCAATACGAATTACAAAATGAGGAATAAATATAAAAAAGAAAGAATTTTACCAAAAGATAAAAAAAAAACTTTTGGATTTTTGTACTAATCCACTCTCGAATCCACTACTTATATCAGTAACTAATTTCAGAGCTAGTCCATCAACCAGTCTAAAGACTCCAGTGTCATGTTTCCAAAAATTACTGTAGCATCCAAAGTATATTCCCTGTATTGTAAATAAAGTCACATTTGATATTTTTTACAATTTATTAGATGCCAATGGTAAAAATTTGCCTGACATATTAGTAAGTTAAAAGCTGATGTTTCTAATGATATGGTATCAATCTCAACATTTTCTGCGCCAATAACACATTACACTTAACATCTTTTAAACTTATAGCCAATTGCAATAAAATATCATACCTATCGTCATAAATAAATTTAAAGCAAAAATTCTTTAAAATTTTTGATTTCATTTAGTTTTTTGTTTATTTAAAAAGTCCTGAAAAGAATATTAGGGGCGTTCGCGATTTTATCAAAATTGAAACAGTCCTTTTATATATTTGTTACTGCCCGATCGATAACAATGATTTGCAAATATTGTCACACTAACTATAACAAATACCTATACTAACCATAGTATCTTTCCAGAGTACTGATTTGCCGTTTATATAACTTATCAAGATTTCCAAGTCAATATCAAACCATACTGTTTTTTCTAAAGACCTATACTTGTGGAAAAGGGATGACGCGCATGACGCACGCGAAAGGGCTCATTAAAAAAGCAGAGAAGGGTCTAATTATTACTGTGCACCAATTAAACACACATTTGTGATAACACTTACTGTCGGGATAATAACTGGTAAAGCTAGTTATAAAGCAAATTGAGTGAGCAACACAGACCGAAATTATACAGGGGTCTACAAGTAAAATTTTGACAAATTTTGACGTATATAGAAAATGACATCAAAGCATGTCGTGTATAAGATCTCCTAGGCGCTCAAGTAGTAAATAGGAGGAGCTACGTTGTAAGCCTGGCCAGCAGTAAATTCTTTCTACCAAACCCCCGTGCATCCCCGTCAGTTGCGCGTGTTTCTTTAGAATACAAGTTTTTTATTACTGAGAGAACTTAATTTGGCCTATCACCTCTTTGTCTAGGGCAGGGTTTTTAGACCTTCTAGCAAGTGAACAAAGTCCTATAAATTGTATAGGTTAACATTGTTGGTTTTTAGCAAAGAAATAAATTATCCAAGCTTATGTCATGGAAGATTTTTTAGAATTGAAAAAACTGGTTTTAACATAATAAATTAACTTTAAATATAGAAAAGTCAAAATACATGCCTTTGTCATCGTACAAAAACAATCTTCAGTGTGAGATACCAGACTTCATCAATAAAATACCTTGGTATCAAAATAGATAACTTGCTAAGGGATGTACATATAAACTATGTAACAAGTAAGCCCTTGGTTTCTGTCAAAATTTTCGTATCTAAAGGCGCATTTACACAGACAAACTTTCCTTTGATGTTGAAATGCCGACAAACATTTACACGAGCCTCTTGAGCAAAATGTTCAAAGAAATGTTCGAGCAAAATCTCGTACAAAAAAACACACGTAAATTTTGGAGAGAATGTTGAGCCAAATTTGTTTGAAGAATTGGAGGTATAAAAATTTATTTACAAATTCAAAATATATATTGTTCTCGGAATTCTTTGAACTTAACTGAAAATAGAAAAACAAAGTTTTGAAATAAGGTATTTTTAATCAAGTGCATTCCGATGGAAAAACGATTTGATGCCGAAATTCACATTTTACCTCATAAGCAACTTCGTTTGATCTGATTTTTATAGGGGATATGCCAGTATACCTGTAACTTTTTTGGGGTTGTAAAAAAACGAGAATAAAAAAAATATTAATTGGCACTTATTTATTGTTGTTGCCTGTAAAATATAATGATACAAATTTACGTTTAAAAGAATATCCCTTTATTTTACTTCCTAGTTTAATCCTTTACGATAATAATTAAGTCAAATTAAAAAACCTATATACATTTTATTAAATCTCAAATATATGAACAAAAGCACGTTCGGTTTAAGTAATACCCGTTTATTACCCACTTTTACAAACCTACGAACCCTACCCTTGTCTAAAAAATATAATTTAGCAGTAATTTAGTAGACTGTGTCGCCGATCTATAATCCCGCGTCTTGGATTTCGCAGGTACTAGGCCGGCCACCTTTTTGAATCGCAATGTTGCCCTTTGCATATTGTTGGTTCAGTGTCAGTA
Source organism: Oxystoma pomonae (assembly GCA_963921995.1). Lineage (NCBI taxonomy): Eukaryota > Metazoa > Arthropoda > Insecta > Coleoptera > Brentidae > Oxystoma > Oxystoma pomonae. Next base: position 80,808,207 of record OY998166.1, on the reverse strand, counting down.
ATCGACCTTGATTATTACATTAAATTGACAGTAAATATCTATATCTTCAGCATTTTCATGAACCTTTTGCTTTTTTAAGCAACCCTAGGTAAATCTGGTGTGAGGAATTAAAAAACAACAATAAAAGCTAAAGGTAAAGTAAAGTTACAAAAATATGTTTAAAAAAAATCCCCCTCCCCACCACTCCTCATAGTCGTGAAGCGCGAATTACCGCTTAAAAGTGCAATTTTTGAGTCTTTTGCCGATATTTGAAAAACTCAAAATTTTTTTGGAAAAGAAAAATTTTCCTGAGTTTTTTTTTGACTTTAGGAAAAAAACTCTTGGAAATAAAAAAAAACTTGCAAGAAAATCCCAAAAAAAACCTTGGGCAATAAATCCGGGAAAAACCCTAAGAAAAAAATATTATAAGTAACCCTAATCCATGTGACAAAACTGATAGTAGAGCCAATGATAATATTTCGCTTGCCGTCGGCTTTTTTTCACAAAAATTTTAAATAAAAGTTGGTGTTCCATTTTTTTAAAGAATTGAGATCACTGATCACTGATGTGAAATTTTATTTATTCTCATCTTTAAAAATATGTTTCCAAAATGGATAGCAATAATTTGCTCAAAAATTTACCCGAACAAAATGTTCAAAGAAAAGCTCACAAAAATGTTCACGCAAAAAATTTGAGATCTTTTACACGAGCTTTTATTTGAGCATGTTCGTCTGTGTAATTGCGCCTTTAGACACTTTTTCAATAATGAATAGTTCAAAATTTTATATATGTTGTTGTGTTGCTAAAAACCATATACAAAAGCTAGCAACTTTAAAAAAATGGTTTATCAAAATTATTTATGGCAAATGCAGAATACAACCGACCAACAACCTCGTTCCAGATAGTGAACTATTGGACATCTCTCGAAATAATAAAACATATTAAAAAAGGAAAAATAGATATCAATTTTAATAACAACAGCACAACTAGAAGCAGAACTCTTGCATGTTCAACAGTCACTAATAAAATACATGGACAAAGAAATCTAAAGTATTCTTTACCTAGGTTATATAACATGCTTCCAAATGACATCAAATCTATAAAAAATTGCAAAAGTTTCAACAAAAAAAACAATTAAAGGAAAAAAAAACGAGATAAATACACTAATAGAAGAAAACTATAGGCACCTACCTACTCCTGGTTCTAGTCACTTACATATAAACCATTTTTAGACTTTGACACTAACCCCGGCTTGTGAATTTTAAACTAAATTTTGACAAACACTGATTATGACTCTATCTCAACCGAACAGGACAAAAAGAAAATCACGCACAAGCGCTTTCAGTGCTTCTGTGGCTATTTTTCAACATTTATATTCTACGTTGTAAGTTTTGTAGTTACTTTTTTGTATATTTTTTGAATAAAGGTTTTTTGAATTGAATTGAATTTGAGTTAGCCCTGTAATTATTGGTATCCAGTACCTACTCTGCTGTGCAATATGGCGTCGAGTGTGTCGGTGTAATAATCGCTTTTATGTTGATGCATATTTATGATTTACGGGAATTTAACCGTGTCTTTTGACCCGTATGTTTTTAATCTATCTCTATTAAAATTGGTCTTATCGGGAAAATTATTACGGAATGGAAGCTTTTAACAAAATTTTCTAAAATGATAAAAACTTGTAATTATTCAAGCGTTGACACGCGATTGTTTAAGTTTTTATTTGTTTTGTTTAATATTGTTAACAGTAGATTCAACTTTCTCTTTGCATTGGGAAATTCATTTCTTATATATCCCTTATGATATAAGTCTGATTTCCAAAACTTTTTCCACTCAACTTTTATATGTTTTCTTATTGTTATCCAGTCAAAAGTCTAATGTATACAACAAGCAAGATTAGTTCCCGACGCTTACGTTTGGTCTTGCATCCAAAAAACAAGTTGCAATGTAAAACTTATACGTATGCGCTTGAGTAGAAATTTTTTTTAATTTTTAATCAAATAAATATAGACAGCACTGTCCTTGACCTCCCAAACGTGCAATGCAAAAATGCCATTATAGAGTTTAAAAATAAGTAATCACTCAAAAATTCTAACAGGTAACTCAAGAAGAGACAGTACACTTTCAGCAAGAAGGTTTTGTTTTTTATCTCGCTGCCAAACTTAAAAAAGCACGACAGTCAATAAAGCACAAAAGAATCTTTTTGTCTGACATGGCAAGGCGTTGTCATCTCCCTCTTTTGCATTGAATTCAACCTAATTTTTATCATCTTCTCTATCTTTTGCGATCCGTCTGCACAATATCAGGTAACGCATTGTGGCTTCTTTTGATAATGGCACGTTTTATCATTTAATACGCATCACCAGATGAATTGAGATCAAATCATTCGACTAAATAGCGTGAACTCACTAAGCTTTGTTTGCCAGGGGCTTTGTCAGTTTCCTAAGGGGTTACTTTCATATAATAATGTTTTTACAAGGTAGTAAATATAACTATAGCTAGAAGCTTTCTTCATTTGCGCCGAATATCCTAAATTTATATTTAAAAAACCGGAAATAGTACGATTTCTTAATTAATTTGAGGGTAATTTTATTTGCATAGAAAATTGCGCTACCGCTTTTCTATTTTCCTTTTGGTGTTATAACCATACCTTGGTTTGAGAATTAATCTCGATGTGAATTGAGCATCGCTAAAGAGATTTTCAATGTAGTTACATCATTAATTTAATTTTTCTTTGGTATCAGATACGTTTTTGCCTTGGCTGTATATGTAAATTAAAAGTGTCATGTTTAACATCCAGATATTCTATTTCTGGACATTGTTGTTCATTCTTGTTTTGCTGACTTAATCTTGTAGTTTGTATTTCTTTATTGACCGCGCCTATGATCTATCGGTCATGCAAACTTTCTATTTTAAAAATATTGTGTTTGTATGTTTTTTCTTGGCTCTCTTTTGCATAGAAGTGCTGTGCTTCCAATAATGGCCCTTTTGACATCTGTCTCGACTATTTCTGCATGTTGTTGCTAGAATTATTAATATTTTTAACTTTTTTGTTTAGTTCGACCGATACCACCGAGAGAACTGAAGGCCGGGAATCAAAGTTTGCGCGGTAAGGTAGAGGGGAACTGAGTCCGATGTGATGTGTCGTGCACCGGCTGATGTCATGTATGGTAGTACACCAAGTAAAAAAAACTCCTGTTTTTTCGTTAGATTTGCAGTGCACTCAGCCATCTTTCGTTTGTTTTTTAACCTATCGGTTGTTTTGCGATTTCTAATCGCTTGCTTGTAGGCTGCCTAGATGGCATAATTATATGTCTATCGCATGTGGCTTTCAATAAAGCTTCAACTGGTATAAGTTGAAGACAAAGTATCAAGCCGACTATCAAGCCTAAATCAAGTGTTGTAGTCTGCAGATATTTTTAGTTTCCTGGGTCGCATGTGTATAAATTGTGATCTTTAAAATCTCAGTAGATACCTGGGCACAATAGGCTTATTTGAGGCCACAGTGCATGGATTACCCTTCGGTAGAGAACTAATCACCAGTTTTGAACACATACATACAGCCTTTGCTTGTGTTGGGTTGGATTGGCCAGATACAAGGATTAACCCGGCCCAAGGGGACCCAGAGCTTTCTTCTCTGGATCCCACTTGGATAATTCGCAACAGGTGCGTCCAATTGGCGGGGGTGGACCCGACTGAATAAGTCGATGACTAAGTCCTGTTGGGGAATGTCATACTGCACCCCCCTGGAACGCATCTCTATGGGGTCGGTGTGCCGAAGATAGGGAACGCTTAGGTGAACCCAACTCTGGCTCGCTCTCGACTTCTCTGAGTGGTGGATCGGGGTGTGGAAGCCTTGACATAAACACCAGGGCCGCGTGGATAAAGCACCACAATAAAAACCTTCCTCGGGGAACCAGGCGCACCCTGTTGTATATAGTCCTCTCCCCGATGTACTGGGGAGATGATTCTAGCCGGTTTATTCGCCTGTGAGGGAACTCCAGAAGGAGCCTCCGACAATCAGAAGGTAACACAGCGAACCGAACAGGTACCTAGTGAAACCTCCAAAGATAAGGATCAGCAACCTCGAAGTCCTTGCTCCATCTAGGCAGGAAGGATGTGAGACCAGCAACAGGCCTCCCAACAGGATACTGTTGTCTAAACAAGCACCTAGAGACGCTGGGAATCGCCGGAGACTCAGAGAGTCGATGGTGCATGGAGGATGAAGAATCGTCCTTGCATGTTCTGCTGGAGTATCCAGCTCTGACCAGGTCAAGAAAGTCGCGCCTTGGTCCCAGGCGATGTAAGAAGGTTGCAGCCCAGAAAAATCTGTTTTTTTGCGAAAGGACCAGACTTCCAGGACTGAACTATGGATAGGTGGCAACGGGCCCAGTAAGGTGGCCTACGTACATGGGAATTGTCCCACCCGCACTTCTACAATCATTTATTCATACATACATGTCTATCGCAGGATCGATGCGACCTCCACCTGCTGCTAACTACAGTAGATATTTTCTTGGTTTCGATCGTTCACAAAGAGGACACCATCGACAGGATTTCTTCCGTTCGACCAGTAATCTTTGGCACATAAGCTCGACCGAAATTTTCTGTCATTGTGGTCCACCTACCTGATGAGTTCCTAACAAGGACGAAACGGCGTCGTCCTAGGTTCCACCTTCTGTATGAAAAATCGAAGACCAGGATGTTCATTTTTTACCAAGAACAAAAAACTAAATGTTACAGATAAAATCCAGTTTGGTAAATCAATTCTACTTTAAATTATCTATAAAACAACAATTTACACCAAAAAGAAATTTTCTTATACCTTCATCAAAAACGTGATTTTAGTAAATTGTCTGCAGATAACTAAAGCAATGCAAACTTTTTTTTTTTGATCACGGGTGCAGAAAAAATTTCTGTCCGTTTTTTAATCAAAATTAATTCTTATATTCTTCAAAATATCAAAATGTCAAAGATTAAAATGTCGCAAAAATGAACGTCACCGAGTAAAAAGGCACATCACTATGGAAACTATTGTTATTTCATTTACCAGCCGCCTTGATTCATAATGTAAAAATGGTGTGTTGCGAGAAGTGCTCTTCGTTCGAGATTTTTAAACTGTCTTGTTTGTTATAATCGGGTAATACTATAATCCCCAAGAAGACTCCACCTAGCGATTTCCTGCAATTTTTACAAGCTTTTATTTAACTTACAATGTATGTATATATGTAATAACTATGTAGATATGTTTGTTCAGGTGGAATCTTGCAACTTAATTTTGACCAACCTCCCGACATCCGATCGGCTTCAAATTTGGCATGCTTATATGCGGTGTGATGAAATTGACAGCTTCTTCTACTCGAAGAAGGTGGAGGAGGTTACAGTTGAAGTACGCCCGATTTCGTTGAAATTTGGTGTGTTGGGGCACTTGGGGATGGAGATAACGAGATCTAATCAGATTTTGAAAATTCAATATGGCGGATTCAAGATGGACGATTTTTGGTCATATTTTGCTAACCAATTTTAACTTATTTTATTTAACTTATGTACATCCGATTGCCTTCAAATTTGGCATGCATTTATAGTTTCAGTGACAGGGGAAAACACCTAAGTTTATCCGATTTCAACCAAAATTGGTATAAGGGGGCTTTTGAGGATAAGGAATACGAATTTTTGATCAGATTTTTAAAATTCAATATGGCGGATTCAACATGGACGATTAAGGTTACAAATCTAAAAATTAAGGGTGTGTTCAAATTTGGTATGCGTTTATAGTTCCGGGACAATACAATAATATGGTATTATTAGGTACACACTTTTCTCTAACAAGAGAAGTGGAGAGAGAAAAAGATTTAGTTTGTTCGATTTTAATCAAAATTGGCATACGGCGGTTTTTCGGGAAGGCGATAATCAGATTTGAAAATTTCAATATGGCGAATTCAAAATGGACGATTTAGGGTACAAATCTAAAAATTAAAAAAAAATATTTATTAAAAAACAGTTTTAAAGAACAAGCTTTTATTAAATGCACTCAAAAGTAGAAAATAATTTTTATCTCTCTTATACCATAATAAAAGCGATGGACGCAAATTAAAAATTTTAACTTTACGGTGACAAAGACAGAACTACAAAACAAGAACTACTGAGAACGGGTGAGATTGACGTGCTTGCCAAGCCTTTAAAAATGTTTTTAGGTTATAGAGTAATACAACTGTTTCTTAGGTGAATCGTCGATGTGACCGATATACGATACCTAAATTTAAAATTTTTAATTTGGGCCCATCGTTTCTGGTATAAGAGAGATAAAAAATTATTTTCTCTTTTTGAGTGCATTTGATAAAAGCTTGTTCTTTAAAAGTGTTTTTTAATATATATTTTTGGTCTAAAACTTTTAAGGCTCACAATTCGAAGAGTAAACCAATAAGTTCATACCAATGTTGCTCTATAGCGATGTTAGTTTACGATGATTTTATGAAATTTTCCATATTCCCGTTTAACTCTGTGCGTGCAATATTCAATTTCTGATTTAGTAATGCCAACCATAGTAAGTTGCATGCGTGCGGTGAGCCAATCAATCAATCTTTAGGAAAGCACGGTGATCGGCTAAAGGTGTAATGGCGGTGTTTAGACGAATGCGTGAAAGGAGTGACCTTTCGTTTAAGAGCAGAACTAATGCGGAGGCAATTTACACCTTGGCTTGCTTGATAATAATTAGCCGCAGCTCACGCTTTAGCCAAATTCACTATAAATATATTCGAAGTAAGTACAAGTATAAATTTATCGCAAGATATGATATTTGATGGATCACGATAAGAACAGCGGGCCAGCACAAACATACGCCATCAATCACGAGAATTTATTTATTGAAATTTAAAGTCACGTCACTGCTACAATATTTTAAAAAGAGTTTTGGCAAAAAAAAACTAATGCATAGTCAAATTATTTATCAAAGTGATTCTATCTTTCTTCTCCTTTTGGAATTTATATGGACGTGGAGTATGGAAACGCAGTATTAAAGTGGCCAAAGGATCCCTAATTATCCAAAAAAACAATAGGTTTTGAAGTTATTTTATTTGTTTTTGTTCACGGCAGAGTGCTAAGCTCAAGGCTAACAAAAAAATTAAAGTGAAAAATTGCTTCATACGTTACTGACCGCTTTGTGGTATTGGGATTTGTCTCCAGGTTTGTAATGAATAGAGAATCCTATAATAGTGTTCTAAAGGATGGTAAGTGAGCTAGTGGAAGTATAGTAATGTAGATTTTATTTAAATCTATTCAAGAGGAGTCACTCTCGGGGTCACCAAACTATCAAGCTCTACTGTGAGCACCTCCTATGACTATATCTTTAAAAACTTGACAATTTCCTAACTGGTCGGGCGTTGTTCATGGTGATCCATTTTGCTGATTAGGTGTGTGTTTGTTGGTCCCCTAGTCTACTTCAGATGTAAAAGCAATTTACCTCAACCTCAAAAATTCAAAGTATTGATAATATAATTATTCGAAAAAAATCACTATATTATAAATATATCAAAATTTGTTTGAGAAAAATCGGTTAATAAATAAGAAAGTTATAATTTTTTGAATAATACCCCTTACTAGCACCTGTCAAAAATTCAGCTGCATCCGGAAAAATTAACTAATTTTTATTTCCTGGATCGGGTTTCTCTTCTTTTTGTTCCACTTCACTGCCTTAACAATAGTTCTAAGCAGCTATCAGCATCGTCATACCCCCACTGTTTTTGACGTCCAAGAGGCGTTCTAGATCCTGTAAAGGAACATCGAAATCAAGAACGTTAAAATATCAATAGGGCTGTCTAACAAAAATTGTCAATCAGCCATTAATCACGTGATGGCCGTTTAAAAATGGTGGTTTTAGGGTAAACAAAGCGATTTTCCATAAGACGTAATGCTAATAAAAATGAAAATTTTTGGAAAGTGGAAAAAGATGCAGATTAAACAAAGGGACTATTTTATAGAGTAATCCTTTCTGAATCGGGCAGAAATGAGCATTTACTTTTATCTCTCTCGCACTTTGCAGAGTCTCTCAGTTCAGCCTGAAAACCGGGCCAGATCGGCTTAAATAGACAGTTGCTCTATCTGATTTGAGAGAGATTAAGTTATCTATTATTACACGGGTGCCACAGAGATAGGTGAGGGACATTTCTACGTTTAACTGCGAATTTTGAGTTTATTGTTAAAATTTCGGCAAAACGCTTTTTTTCCCCGATTCAGAAAGGATTACTCTATAAAAAAAAATCACTTTGCTAATCTGAGTTTTTTTCCACTTTGCCAACTTTTGATTTAAGTTAACATTAAGTCAGCAAAACAAGACTGGATAACACAGCAATGTCAAGAAATAGAAGATCTAGATGCTAAATATGACACTTTCAATTTACACAAACGAATAAAGGAAGCAGCCGGTTTATTTAATAAAAGACAAGCTGGAATGGAATCCTTGTGGACAATCAGGGCAAAATCATACCGGATACCAAAGAAAAACTAAAATTTACCGATAACCGATTCGAACAGCCAGAAGAATTCTCAAACCAACGCATAGATATAACACCAGAGTAAGTACAACACGCAATATCTTCAGCTAAAAACAGAAAAGTGGTAGGGCAAAACGAAGTATATACTGAGCTTTTAAAGCTAATAAAAAACGATGATTCGGTAAATACGCTGGTCAAACTTTTTAACTTTATTTATCGCAGAGGTAAAATCAAAAAATAAAATTCAGCAAAGAAATGTAGTGATTACCGCCTAATCAGCCTAATGAGCCATATGTTAAAAATATTTTTAAAGATTATCCATAAAAGAATTTATGGAAAAAGCGAATCATTTTTGGGCGACACGCAGTTTGGATTTCGTGATGGCTTCGGGACAAGAGAGGCCCTGTTTGGTATTCAAATCTTTGATCAGCGGTCTAGGGATGTGTCGGTGCCAGTTTCATAGATTATGAAAAGAAGTTGGTTTAGATGACCGAGATCTAAAGATCATCATTAATCTATACTGGAATCAGACTGCTCAAATAAAGGTTGATGGTCAACTGTCCGAAGAGGTACAAATAAGAAGAGGTTTGCGCCAAGGTTGTATATTGTCTCCGCTGTTGTTTAATATCTATAGTTACAAAATTACATAATAGCAGACACGCTGGAAGGCCTGCAGGAGTTGTTGAATCAAATTGCTGCCGAAAGTTTGCAATTCGGGCTTAAATAAATGTTGGGGAAAACAAGAGCAGCAAGTCGAACGCATGGATTCATACAAATATTTGGGTTGCCTTCTCAATGAGAACTGGGACAACACGCAAGAAGTTCGTGCAAGAATTGAACAGGCCAGATCATATTTTATCAAAATGAAATCTCCGAATTCATGTGCTTCGGTGTTATGTTTTTAGCATCTTATATTATGGCATGGAAGTATGGACACTGACTGAGGCCATATGCAAAAAGTTAAAGGCATTCGAGATGTGGTGTTATCGTAGAATACTAAGGATATCTTGGATGGACGGAGTAACTAATGTGGATGTTTTGCTTAGAATAAATAAAGATTTTGAAGTTTTATTTACCATCAAAAAACGAAAACTTGAATATTTTGGTCATATTTTGAGAAATTACAAATATAAACTTTTAAAATTGATAATAGAAGGCAAAATTGAAGGCCGAAGAGGTCCGGGTCGTAGACGGATATCATGGCTTAAAAATCTTAGACAATGGTATGATGTTGGCACTACGACACTTTTCCAGAAAGCAGTGGACAGGGTACAGATCGCGCTGAGCCAACGTTCGAAGAGAGCATGGCAAGATTACATCTTATGGAAAAACGGTTTGTTTACCCTACAGCGATCATATTGGATCGTCCATATTGCACGATTATAGAGTTTGGTTGATTTTTGCAAGAAATTGGAAGAACAGAGTGATACGTACCTATAACACAAATATGATAAGATTGTTCCATTTTTTATGTTCCTCAATCCTTTATCGATGACATATTAGTCGCCGTTATAAAGATAGTGTCTTAACTAATTGAAGAAATACCTTTGTTTATATAGGCTGTGCCCCATCACGACGGACGTCATGTCAGGTTGTGATGTAAAAGGCATAACGTTGAGAGTGCGAAAATTGGTAGTTTTCAGCATGCTTAACAACCGATTGCGTATACACGGTGTTAATTTTAACATATTTCGGTGAACAGTTAAAATTAATATGCACGTAGGTGCATTATGGTAGAGCGTAATGAGAAATGAATTACAGTGGCGTATCATACATTAATGGATGAACAAATTAAAATTTATTAATATTAGGAACTTTTTGAAAGGCATAAACAACATAAAGTTTTGTACAATATCGCTTTCAAATAACCGAACGGATATTTTAACCTGCATTATCGGTTCGTTATTGATTTTCGATAATTTGGGCTTGCGCCATAGCAGCAACTTAACAAATCCGGCTATTAACCGATAATGAAATACGTTAGTTACGTAAAACTGTATAAAACGCACGTTATTTTTTCCGCAAAGTTAGTTGTGTTAAAAAGAAGGGCATTGAACCAGCGAACATTTTTTTAATTTCGAATGCCACTTACTTTGAATATCGATGGCAATTCCGAAATATCCCTGTGTCTTATTCGTCAAATCTTAATTGTGTAATATGTAACGAAACTACTCGGGGTTCTTCTTTTTAATTAGGTAAAATGGGACCTTTAAGATAATATTTAAGATTTTTATTGCCGAAAAGTGTTGAAGTTTGTGTCCGCCATCAAACAGACCTAGTGTCCTGAAATTAACCTGGCAAACTAGTGCCCTGAAATAAACCTGATAAGCTGGTGCGCTGAAATTAACCTAAAAAGCTAGTGCCCTGAAATTAATCTGATAGGATAACCTATTTTACTGACAATTTGCGCTTCTGAATTGACGTAAGTATCTTCGGTTGAACGAATAACTATAAGGATTTTCGATTTAAGAATTGGTCCTGGTTCTGGTTGACATTATTTCGACATAAATTTTGACAGCGGTTTTAAAATAGTGACGTCATAAAATATTATTAAGATATCTTTGATTTTCCTCAAAAAAAGACTATCTATAATTTTGCAAAATTTTAGGGGTTATGTTTACAACCAAAGGGTCGAACCAACCTCCCAGGCTGGTTCTAAAATTTCATAACGGGGTTGCAACTGTGACGTCATTGTTTTAAAACGAAAGGACCGGTTGCGGTTCTGGTTCAACCAGAACCAGGACCAATTGTAAAACGAAAATCCTTTATGAGATACTATACCGTGCCGTTTTATTTTTGTCGCGGTTACGGTTAACCTTGGTTATAAAATTTCCCAGAAGTATAAGCAAACGAAGGAGACCTCGATTGTGTAATATCTTTGAATATTGTATAAATTTACAGATAATTGTTTATGTTTACATGTGTATATAATCAAAAGTTTTTAATTTTTATGAATTTCCGGATTATACTTAAATTTTCATATCAAAAATGCTATGACGTCATGTATTGGCTGACATGAATAGAAAAAAGTTCAGAATGGTTGCGATTCTCAAGGTATGGATCTTTACAAGATATGCTATCTACGTCCATTTGTTCTGTTCATGTCAGCTAGTAGATGACGTCATAGCTTTTTTGATGTGAAAATTTAAGTATAATCCGGAAATTCATAAAAATTAAAAAGTTTTGATTATATCAAAACTTTTTAATTTTTATGACATGACATTTAAGCATAAACAATTATCTGTAAATTTAAACAATACTCGAAGATATTACACAATCGAGGTCTCCTTCTTTTGCTTATCCTTCTGGGAAATTTTAGGACCAAGGTTTACCGTAACCGTTACAAAAAGAAAACAGCTCCGGCCCAAGTGCCGCAAAATGTATAAATATTAAACATAAACCTACATTTTTGCTGTCAGATGGTTGTCAGTTTCTTTTACTGCTGACGTAATCGACGCGCCTGTCCGTTTACACTCCTGGTCTATTGGTTTTTTCTAGGCCAACTTGATTGGGAGAGTTATTATCGGTACGCATTGTCTCGGGAAAAGCAAGGGGATCTTGGGAGGTCCGTTATATTATCTCATATAAGGTGACCAACCGTCCCGGTTTAGTGCCCTTTAGCCATAGATTGCCGCCATTTTTATAACCAAAGACACGTAAAACATGAATTTTCTTTCAGTTGGGTGTCAATATGACCGCTATAGTAGGCTAAAGGATACTAAATCGAAAAAGAGTTAACTGGCTTTTTAGTTAAGCCGGTGTTGGGCCGGGACAGTCCCGATTTTTAACCATTTGTCCCGGGGAATGGATTTTATAGGCATATAAGAAAAAATACATGATATACAATACATTGAATTCTGTGTCTCGGTTTTGCCCCTTTAGGAGTTGGTCACCTTATCTCATAGTTATATGGGTTGAACATTTTGCTATAAATTTATTTTTAAATTATGCAAAATAAATAAATGGGTCGATCTCATCCTTGTGATTGTTAGTTCAGCCTCGTCGACTCCTCAACTGGACTTCATGTCTCCACGTCTCCAAGATTCCACATTGAAGAGATCAGAAAACTCTCAGCTATTATGGAGAACACGCATAAGACATCTGACCAACTCCGGTTTATCCAAAGCACAGAGAATTCAATTTCTTGAGGGAAAATCAAACCCAAACATGAACTAAACGTAATCCGAAACAACTCCAAATACCTTAGAAAGAAATACCATGAATTACACACTGAACAATTTTAAAAAGTTATAGAAATAACCTTGGTATGATATGATTTAAGCTTTATTATATATCAATAAATAAATAACTCAAAAAAGAGGGTTCCTTTTCCTTTAAAGAGGGTTCATTTTCTTTTAACTTTGCTTTTGACCACTTCTTAAAAACTTAAATTTTGCTGAAGGTTGTTGCCTGTACCGAAAAATTTTCCAAAATAAATCTTTTTTGCAACAAAGTAAACAATATTTTGTTTAAACAAACAAAGTCGTTTTTAAACAAAAGGATATCTACAACAAAATCCGACTTGATCAATTACTAACTAGTAGCTTCCAAATGTTAATCATCCATTAATGATAAAAAAGTTCACTAAATCAAAATGAGGGCCAAAACAAAGTGGCGGTCACTAAATTAAAATGATCCTACTTGACCTATTAGCAACAAGGCATTTTTACTGCCAATTATCAAATCATTGCAATAGAGTCATAACAACCGGAAAATTTCTTCCTATCCTCTTCTTCGCCATAAATTCATTTCCATCAAATCCATATTGAACAAAATTATTATTTTAATAAAGCGCCGGTTCCTAACGTTTGTCAAAATTTTTTTTTTTAAAAATGCGTTTTAGTTTCCGTAATTTACCGATATTTAAGTTAAGTAAGAAGATTCTGTATGAATGTGTGGTGTGTGTCTTAATAATAGCGTGACTTAAAGGGGGAGGGGGGGCAACGAAGCCTCAAAAGGGCATCACAGTTGTTAGTACCTAGGTATATAATAGGTAAAAAAATTTATTACTACAGTTGTTATGAATAAGAACATTTTTTACATTTTATGTTAACTTTAAACTAAAAATTAAGTCTGTCAGTTTTTACTGACTTCGTATAGCCCAGTATCACATCGAAATCAATAGTATGGCTATATTCCCGCTCAATATTAATTATAGCAAACGCATTCAGGTTGTCTTCCGTCATTTGTGACCTTTTACAATTTTTATTTTTCTTTAGTCTGTTAAAAGTGCGCTCAGCTTCCGCACTGCTAAGGGGCCTACAGACACGGGAACATTTCTTGAGATATTTATGCTTGTACAAATCTGTGCGTTGAGTAGAATTGCCTACACAAGCGGCAACTGAATTCGACAGATATTTTAGACAGATATTGCCTAAACACACTGAGAGATATGTACGCGCAGATTTGTACGCGCGTACATATCTCAAGAAAAGTTCACGTGTCTGTAGTCCCCTGAATTGTACTCGTTATTTGGTATAATTTTAAAATTTTTAGAAAGCTTCTTAAAGCTGTTTTTTATTATAAATGGCAACATTTCTGCAAACGATATTTATTTATGTTAGTACTTTCTAGATCTGAACTATAAAATAAAATTAAGGCAGCGCAACATTTTAAATTTTTTTCTGACTCGTTTACATTAATTAAACAATCGAATATTTGGGAAACTTTTAAAAAATCTTGAAATCTTGTTTAAAGCGTCTCTATAAGGGTATCCAATATCACATAGAATATATTTATTTTACAGTATAACATAATGTTTAACTAAGGTATAACATAAACATTGGTGATTACTAATAATAGTAGGTACCTACCTACCTATCCTAACCAGATTTAAATATACAAAGAAATAAGATATGGACACTTACGTTTTTTCCATATTACGAGCATTTCCAAAAAAATCAATTAAGTTTTTGAACTGTTTTGTCCCATCGCTTTCCAGCAACCTTTTTCGCTTTTCCAAACAAAATACATTTCCTGATTTTTTTTTTTACTTTCCACAATTAATTTTTAATTTTTGTTGCAATAAATCACAGGATCCGATAAACATTTGTATGCCACAAAAACATTTTTTTTTCACGGAAAAAGACTTCCGATTATCGTTAACTCATTGCGGCGCACGTAAATGATATTTATTATACACTATTTAAAAATAACCTTTATTTGTAGGCATCTTTAAAACATAAGCTGCTTAAAATAAAAATGTTTTTTTACTTTTGTTTGATATTATTTCAATGTTTATTGTTTTAATACATCGCTGAGGGCACCCAAAGGGCGCCAAGACCCAGAAGGCAGAGGGGGCGGGGAACCCCTTTGCTCCCCCCCCACGCTACGCCGCTGAAAATAGGCTAAGTTTTTGAAAATTGATCCCCTTCAAAACTACCCTTGATATCAAATTAACTGCGTATTTTTGAAATGATTATAAGTATGAGCAGGGTGCCCTAGGAAAAGGCTAAAAGCATGTAAAAGTTTTGCTTATTTCGATTGAAACACAAGAAACGTCGATACCGAATTATTATTTTTTTTAGTTTTAGGAAGCTTATTGATGCAAGCATTGGTCTTAATTGAGAAGAAGGAATGAATAAGGGGCAAAGTTTTTATCAGCTTCTCTAGCAAAGATGCAAAAACGGAACGAATTGATAATTCATTTCTTAGATAAAAACCTGTGAAACCTCGCAGCGCACCGCAAGATAAAAAATTTAAGCATACCATGCCGACATGCATTTGTTGTCAGACTGAAAAAATCGTATGTACGCCACTGTATTATCCATTATATAAAGCTGTTCACATTTATTAATATATAATAAAGTTCTCTCCATATCTCCCGCTGTAACATGTAGAGTTGTTGAAGGCTTAATCCCACTTTTTAAACAAAAGGCGGAGTGAAAAATTAAGATGTTGACTCAATTGTAATTTTGCTAGCTAGCAAGGCGTAATCGTTCGCTCACGGTCAAATTGCTTTATATTGTAGTATGTTGTAGCCCTATGAATCCTCTTCAAATAAAATAAAAAGAATGGGGGTCAGTTGGACCGTTTGGGAGCTACGGCCCTTTAAAGTCGCCACTGCAGGGTCCCTTTAAAATTCATAGAAAGTGAATAAGAGCGTATGTAGGAATGTGATATATGAATTCAGGGGTTTTTAAGGATGTCTAATCGAATAATGATAGTTTCATTTAAATATTTTGACGTTTAAGTGACAGAATCCAATATGGCCGCTATATTTTAAGCTATTTTTATTTAAATATTTTCGAGTTAAGGGGTGTGATGTAGCTGAGGAATTTTAATGGACGTCAAATAGGAAAATTGCTTTTTCATTTAATTATTTTGACGTGTAAGTGTAATAATTTAAGATGGGGGACAATTCACATTATTGCTGTTGTTACAAGTTTTAATTGGCAGTTAATGCATTCGGAGAATTATATTATTATTTTAAAGCACACTATTTAACTATTTTATGGTTTTAATGCATTAGTCGTGCAGAAACTAAAACTTTAGACAAAAGAGACATCTCTAAAACAGGCGTCGGCAAAGGGTGCCGTTCAAAAACTAGGTACCAAGATCTACCTTTATCGCATATCGTGCGGTATTGATATTTTTATTTAACAGATTATTGCTGTGCTGTGAATGGTCCGCCATCTTAAATTATTACACTTATACGTCAAAATAATTAAATGACAATGCGACTTTCGGATTTAACGTTCATTAAAATCTCTCAGCTATATCACACCACTTAACTCGAAAATATTTAAAAAAAAAGGACTTAAACTATAGCGGCCTTATTGGATTCTGTTACTAAAACGTCAAAATATTTAAACGAAAATATCATTATTCCATTAGACATCCCTAAAAGCCCCTGAATTGGTATATCGCATGCCTACATACGCACTTATTGACTTTCTGTGAATTTTAAAGGGGCCCTGCAGTAGCGACTTTAAAGGGCCGTAGCTCTCAAACGGCCCGACTGACCCCCATTTTTTGTTTTTATTTGAAGAGGATTCATAGGGCTACAACATACTACAATATAAAGCAATTTGAACGTGACCGGCTTTCAATATTTAGTGCGTGGTTCTTTGTTTGATTATTGTGCTATTTTGTCGACGGCGTTTTCTTCACAAAAATAAGCGCCGGTATCAAAGAAATTACCGGTACACACACGCGTTTTTCTGCCGCGACATGACGCTAATGTTGTACGCATTCTGAGAAATGGATGTTGTTGTTCGCAAAACAAGTGCAATTTTTGCGTTTCTTACGTACAAAATACATTTTCGGAAGATACAGAGACGCTATTGGATACATCCATATACTATTCTATTACCAACAATGTACTGAGAGCCGCACAGTGTGCGGTGCCGCTGCGTTCCCGGGGGAGTGGCGGCGAAAAATGCACGCAAGACGAACGGGCGTTGCTGCGATGTTGCCGCTCAACCCTGTACTATTTTATAGTATCACGGACTGCAATTGCGGTACCGCTGCAGCAACGCGCGGCAGAAAATCACGTGTGTGTACCGGCGCTAATAGTAATTTTTAATAGAAAAATCCATAAAATTACTTGACGCGATAAAGGCTTTACGCGCAAAAGTTCGAACGAACTTTAACGTCTCTATTATAAGAATAATTAAAACACGTGAATAAAAACGGGTTGTGGAATAGTTAACTTTTATACGATTCGCTCAGTTTTAATGGCAACTGGTTCAGTTTTACGAGGAAAAATCCCGATTACCACCTGCCGCTTTTCGATAAGTAACAATTAATATATTCACAAAATAATTCTATTCGAATTGGTGCAGATAACAAGTAATAGGTAAACAAAAATAACTCGCAAGGTATTTTACTCGACAAACCAAAATTGGCCTACAGAAAAATGCAAAAATATGTAAGGAAGAGTCCGTAAAAAAGAAAATGTAGTAAACCAAATTGAATGAATAAAAAAGGCCGTTTTTTTTCTGCACAAGATTTTTATTTTTAAAGAAAATTCAAATGGCCTACCCCTACCGATTTCGGATTTCTTATTTATTAGTTCATCTTCAGGGCAATCTAAAACATTTTTTGTAGTTTTAGACACTAGCAATCTAGGTATATTCTATAAAATAATAACTTTTTGAAACTTAAAATTCATGTTACTTTGTAAGTAGATGCGTAATTTCTGTTTAGCAACAATAAAGACAATCACGCACACACACACATATATGTCTAATAAACAGACATATTATTATAAAATTGTTTACAATTAAAATCATTTTAAAAAGACGAAACATATTTTTGTAAAAATTAAAACAAAACATTGTTTTTGTAGGTTGGAAGCTGGCTTTTGGTAAAGTACACTGAGAGAAATGATTTTAGCCTGTATACACCAGTGGTATGGTATTTGGGACAGTTGAACTCGTTTAATACTGCGTATGCAAAAATTGTATAGCCAATATAGAAAATCTTATACCCAGTATTAAACGAGTTCAATTGTCCCAAATAGTATACAACTGGTGTATACAGGCTAATATCATTTCTCTCAGTGTAGGTACACTTGATTTAAAAAAAAAACTCATACATGCATTTTTTCCTATGCCACAAAATTTTGCTTTCCATTAGTGTATACTATTATAAGGCACCACCAGCTTAGTATGCCTGACAGCTTAAAATTCAGTGTTACAAAAGTTCAAATTATCACTCGAGTTATAGAAGACGGCTGTTCTATAAGAAGAGCGGCCACCCTTTTTGGAGTTGATAAAATGACGATAATGCAATGGAAAAAGCGCTGGATTGAAAATAATTCTACGGATAGGAAAGATGTATCAGGACGACCAAAAGTAAGTTCTGAAGTGCAAGATGAAAGACTTATTGACCATCTCAGACAAAATCCTTTTTCAACGTCGGTTGAAGCAGCTAATTTAACATTATTTCCAGCAACAGTAAATAGAAGAGTAACGAAATCATCAATCTTGTCGAGTTGCTGCGAAGAAGCCTTTTCTAACAGAAGGACAAAAACAGGCCAGAGTGATTTTTGCACTGAACAACGTTCTTCGTGATAATGACTACTGGCAGAGGGTGGTTTTCACTGACGAAAAAATTTTTCAATCATCTTCAAGCAGCAGGAGAATTTTAGTTTATCGTCCACCAATTTCTAGATTTGAACCCGCATATACAAACCAAATTAAAAAAGCTCGACATTTTTCTGTAAACATGTGGGGCTGGTATAGTGCTAGAGGTTTGGGTTTTTTTTTGGAGAATCGAAGGAAGATTCAATGGTGAACGATATATTGAAATGCTTGAAAACGTTATGCTGCCATCTGTACAGGCTTTACATGAAAATAATGACTTCGTTTATCAGCAGGACAACTTTCCAGTACACACGGCTAATGTTGTTCGCTAATGGTTTCAGAATAATAATATAGAAACACTTCCTTGGCCAGCCAACAGCCCTAATCTTAACCCAATGGAAAATATATGGGTTCGAATCGTTACAATAATATACCAAAGGAATTGGAGACCACGAAATGTAGAAGAGTTAAGCGATGCTATTTATCGCGCATTGGATCAGCTCTCAGAAGACCGCCAGTATTTTCAAAATTTAACCTTTTCAATGCCAAGACGTTTGCAGCTTGTAATAGAGAAAAATTGCGATTCTATTAAACACTAAATTATTTATTTTAGTTCTTTTTTAAGTTAAAATAATTAGTATTAAGTTTACCATCATTTTTGCCCTGATCCAAGTTTCCTATTCGTCGAATTGTTTTCAATCCCGCGCTGTTTTCATCGTATCATTGTTATTTTATCAACTTCAAAATGGGTTACCGCCCTCTTTATAGAACAGCGTTCGTCCGTTACTCGAGTGAGAATTTGATATTGTTCAATAAAGAGTTTACTAAAACATTATTTTTGCTGATTTTTTAGTATTATGCAAAATTTAATATAAAAATAAGGTTGCCTTTAATTTAAGTAAAAGAATATTTTCAGTTTTAGAGACCTTTTTTAAATAATATGACGAATTGTCGTACTTTTGAAGTTTTTAGGCATTTTAGCTGGTAGTCCGTATATATTATACACTTTTGGAAAGGAAAATTTTGTGACTGCATGTATGCGTTTTTTTAAAATCAAGCGTACATTTAAACTCGCTTTCGTTAAGGGATGATAGGTGGTAGATTAGCAGGGAAAATAGAACATATAAGTAGAGAATGGATAACCCAACCAACCAATCTAAAAAATTAGGGGTAACGACGTGATTGAGAGTTTCATAGCTAAAAAGGCATAACGGTTGGAGAAACGTCACTTTTTCTATGCTTTGACACAAGGAGTTGACAACGGCTTTTCAAAGTGGCGTATTTTATTTTTGCTTTCATGGAAATAATTTTTTTACATTTTTTTTAAATTTTAAGCGATTTACGCTAGCCAGTTTATTCTGACACAAAGGCAGAAATTTAAGCTACAAATTAACTTAGGATACCTCATCTGCTCCTCTTGTGGAACAAAATTTTGGAGGGTTTTATCGCAGGGTGTATCAGGAAGGATAGAATTGAAGTGAGCTTGAGAGTTGGATTGTTGGGGTCGGGAAGGAGGAGAAGTTGGAAGTCGAGCGAGTTGGTTGGAGGAGGCGGGTTGGGTTGGGTTGGGGATAGGGTGGTTGGAAAATTGGAAATAAAGGACTGGGTTGCGGAATAAAGTGTGTTTGTGCTTTGACTCTTTTGGGATGGTTTTTGGGATCCAATCCGCAATTTTTGAAAAGTGTGTTTATTTGTTGTCACCGCTGCGCGCTGTTATAATTAAAGAGAAAGTAATTTCTTAACATATTATTTTTCCATATTTTCAGACTTTTTAGACCTAGAACAAGCCTATTTATAATAGTGTGTAGCCTACTTATATAGTGTTTTGTTATAACACCAATGCACTTCGGATATTTTAATAAGAAAATAACATAATCAAAAAATCTCAGTTTCAGTGACTTTGGAGGAGTTGTCGAGTTTCTTTATCTTCAACATATAGGGTCTCTAGTCATGCCGATCAAACACTCTCAAAACAGTAATACTTTTTCGAAATTAAATCACAATTTTTGTATCGTAAGGCGCATCTTTTAGACGAAAGACAAAGTTGTTTTCGATTTCAACAGTAATCCAGTTTTATGTACACTTTGATGCTTTAATGATAATTACTTTGTTTTTACGGACCTCTTAAAGCGCTTTTATATAAGGAAGGTTTGAAAATGTTGTTGTATAAACATCACTAAAATAGTTTCAAGGGGTTTATCAGAATCTGCAAAATCAAACCCGTTAAATAAAAGAAAGTTCAATTATAAAATCATTCACTCTAAGAACAGCAATTCGTTAAACCAATTTTTCATCCGAACCTGATTTCTTCAAACCCATTCAATAATAAATTCGAAATTTATAAGACCCGTTTTTAATCAAACCATTGTTCAGGCGTACACGCAGGTGGTGCAGCGGCGCGGCGTTTTGATGCATTTGTCGCTGTAACGCACGCACACTTACAGGTTGCGTTCAATAAATTGTGTATATATGTCACTTGCATTCAGCCGTCTTGCATTCATGTGTTATTGGCGAATGCGCAATCAATTTAGCAAAAATTTTCTGATAAATTACGGGTTTGATATTGAATGAGTTTGATAAACAATGGTTCGATTAAAAACGGGTCTGTTAAATTTCGAATTTGTTATTGAATGGGTTTGATGAAATAAGGTTCGGATAAAAAATTAGTTTGACGAATTGAAGTTTCTATGGTGAATCGTTCTTACGATGAATTTCTTTATTAAAGACGGTCTGATAAATTCCTGGTTTGAAAAACCATAGGCGTTCGTTTCAAGCACTGAATCGATTTTATTTTAAAGCGATTTAAGAAAGCTGTTGTAGTAGTAGTAGTAGAAAGGAATAACATTATTGGCCCTTTCTTATTCATATTGCAGGATTAATGAAAACGACACGTCATTCGAAGTTTTCTGACAAAGACGCCGTGCCAATCAAATAGTATGTTTTTACATCATACTCACTACGTATTAAAAAGATTGTCTTCTTTTTCTTTCATAGAGCATGTTCTCTGTTTTGACAAAGATCGTGATATATGAAAGAACAAGACAGTTCAATAGTTCAAAGTGCAAAGGAAGCCGGCGCGCGGCGGCTACCGCATGGTAGCACTAATAGTCCAAGAGCTGATACCAAAGCAATAATTTATTTGACTGATACACATAGTAGGCTAGATGTTTTGGTGACCGTAGAAATTTGTTCAAAAGTCATCAGATCTTCGTTTTTGTATCCAGGCAATAGAAAAAAAGTCTTAAATAAATTATGGCTCAATAGAAAATAGATCTGGATAAGCCGCCACACCTTCTTCGATAAAAATATGTAATGTAATCGAATATTTCGATTCTAAACCTTGGAGGAGGGCGCCTTTCACGCCCCCCCCCCCCTCTAAAGCCGCCACTGCTTCAAAACCGATTTTAGGGTCGGTATATAATCACTCTAATAATGCTTTAGCTAATTGCTTTCAAAATAAGAAATACTCAACCATTTATCTTGTTAACTTTGTTGTTTTGTTCTTTTTTTAACTGACATTTATGAGGGTCGTATAAAACCTCGGAGAAAGCGATTTTATTTAAAACCGTCCTTATATAAAACCGGTTTTAGGCGCGTATAAACGTAGTAAATGAGCGAACGAGATAAACCGTATTTTTTTCCGAACGCGAGATATGAAGTAGTTAGGGCACTATGTCAAAATGAATTAACGTGAAGTTATTTTACAGAAAAAGACATTCGAATTAAAAAGTTTCAAAAATTCTGTAACAACATGGTTAGTGAACGGCCTGTATTTTCCAAAGAATTATGGTTTAAAAAAGACATGGCGAAAATTCATTTAGGAAAATCTTGCCAGCCTTCTTATTTTGATTGGCCAATCTAAAATCCAAGTGATTTAAAAATCATGATAAATAAAAAAATCAAAAATAAAATAAAAAACACAAAATTACTTGTGGATTTTGCCAATATACAAAAAACGACGATAATATCTGTCTGGTAATGGTCTCTCATATTTTAAGCTTTTAATTGAGTAAAAGTACACCACGTGTGCTTCGCTATGCGAGGGTAACTTATCTAACCCTCCATTAAACTTTATACTACGTTATGAGTCATTCAATTAAGCCTATTTAAGCGAGCCGACAGTTAAACTCTGTATAACTCTGATTGGGACGTAGTCTAGCTACATATAATGGGATAATTTAGGTTTTTGTCTGGATATCAAGTAATGCATAAGTAATTCTTACACAGTGTCTCAAAATTTGCCAATAAATTGTTATCGAAATATTTGAGATTAAAACTTTAGAACGGAACTTGACAAACTTACCGATCGTATTTGTTAAAATAAGTTCTCTCACCCATTACCCAGATAGCAAAAAGAAAAAAAGTCGGTACCCACCTTAGATTAAAAACAGACAAGATACCTGACACTTACGGAGACTTTGGTTACATTATTATATGAAACACCACTTTTTTGTTATTTACATTAAACACACCACTGGTGTAGCTACTTAAATATAAATTTACACATGGATTATATTATTAAAATTTCATTATAATATGAAATCTGCAAAATAATTTAAAAAACATGCAAACAATTATTCTACCAATTTGATCTTTGAAAGCTTTCTAACAATAAATGTTTGTAGTATAATTTTATACAAAAGAAATTGATTACAAAGTTTGTATATGATTTATAGCAATTGCAATTTTCAACACAATAAAATTATGCCAAATATTAAAACAAAAAAAACACAGTTCTTAGCACCTGAAATATCAAGAAAAAAAAATATTACCCACTGGCAAAAAATTATATTAATTTTATTATTTTTTCTGGTCATTAGTAGAAACTTACTTATACTGACTTCTTCAGTACACAATAAAGTCAATAATGCTTAGGGTATTTAGAGACATCTACGACAGACAAAAAGATTTAAATATCAATTCGAGGGGCGAGCGCAGATGACAACGGCGGCAGTATAAATCAACCTTAATATTCTGATAAGAGGTAGGAATTCAATATTCTTATAAACCTGAACACATGTGAATTGACTTTTATTGTTGTTTGCAAGTTGGGTTTAGATCTTTACCTACCTTTATTTTATAGTCTTTATAAAAAATTAACTACTTCATCAAAAGTATGCTTTATTTTATCGTCTTTATAAAAAAAACCTCGAAAAAAATCTTATAAAAACGTTCGAAAATATCTCATTTGACGAATTGGGAATTAACTACTTCATCAAAAAAAAACGTGTTTGTTGATATTTTCATCTAAGGATCTAATAATTTAAGTATATTTCATAAACTTTTTTTTTATTTTCTGTGTACCTACCGGCATGTACCGCCACTGACTGATTTCAATGGCTCTCCCTTTATTTCCAAAACATTGGACGATTTGTTCCAAAATATCAAATGCCCTGAAATATTCTCCTACTGGTAAAAAAACACACTATAAACGTTTTTTGACAAAATGTGGTTTTAAAACGACTTATAAACTACTTAAAACATCCTGAAATTTTAAAATAAACAACACGAAAAAGCTTATATCAATAAAATATTATCCGACCCTCTGCGCTCTGCCACCCACAAGCTAATCACGACCTAAAGTAGTTGAGACAAAATTCTCTGTCCCTATCGTTCTAACGTCGTTTAAAAGGATAGAAAAATAATCGATATTTCTCACCTTTGTTTTGTTGTGATTTTATTTGTAAGTAAACAGTGGTTATTATTTGCCAAGGAGTTTTCGTTGGACCACATATCTTGTCTCTTTTTAATCTAAGATACCTACCTCTAAAGGCGCAATTACACAGACGAACATGCTCAAATAAAAGCTCGTGCAAAATATCTAAAATTTTTTGCGTGAACATTTTTGTGAGCATTTCTTTGAACATTTTGTTCGGGTAAATTTTTGAGCAAATTATTGCTATCTATTTTGGAAACATATTTTTAAAGATGAGAATAAATAAAATTTCACATCAGTGATCAGTGATCTCAATTGTTTAAAAAAATGGAACACCAACTTTTATTTAAAATTTTTGTGAAAAAAAGCCGACGGCAAGCGAAACATTATTATTGCCTCTACTATCAGTTTTGTCACATGGATTAGGGTTACTTATAATAT
Source organism: Oxystoma pomonae (assembly GCA_963921995.1). NCBI lineage: Eukaryota > Metazoa > Arthropoda > Insecta > Coleoptera > Brentidae > Oxystoma > Oxystoma pomonae. The sequence goes on along the minus strand of OY998166.1, from coordinate 80,783,611 downwards.
TTTTTTCTTAGGGTTTTTCCCGGATTTTTTTGCCCGTGGGCTTTTTGGGATTTTTTTTATTAGTTTTTTTTTATTTCCAAGGGTTTTTTTCCTAAAGTCAAAAAAAAATCCAGGAAAATTATTCTTTTCCAAAAAAATTTTGAGTTTTTCAAATATCGGCAAAAAACTCAAAAATTGCACTTTTAAGCGGTAATCCGCGCCTCACGACTATGATGAGTGGTCGGGAGGGGGATTTTTGTAGCTTTCCTTTACCTTTAGCTTTTATTATTGTTTTTTAATTCCTCACACCAGATTTACCTAGTTAGTTTAAAGTCCCAAGGGTTGCTTAAAAAAGCAAAATGCTGAAGATATAGATATTTATTGTCAATTTAATGTAATAATCAAGGTCGATTACTGACACTGAACCAACAATATGCAAAGGGCAACATTGCGATTCAAAAGAGTGGCCGGCCTACTACTTGCGAAATCCAAAACTCGGGAAGATAGATCGGCGACACAGTCTACTAAATTACTGCTAAATTATATTTTTTAGACAAGGGTCGGGTTCGTAGGGTTGTAAAAGTGGGTAATAAACGGGTATTATTTAAACGGAACGTGCTTTTGTTCATATATTTGAGATTTAATAAAATGTATATAGGTTTTTTAATTTGACTTAATTATTATTGTAAAAGACTAAACTAGGAAGTAAAATAAAGGGACAACAGCAATAAATAAGTGCCAATTATTATTTTTTTTATTCTCATTTTTTTTACAACCCCAAAAAAGTTACAAGTATACTGGCATATCCCCTATAAAAATCAGATCAATCGAAGTTGCTTATGAGGTAAAATGTGAATTTCGGCATCGAATCGTTTTTCCGTCGGAAAGCACTTGATTAAAAGTACCTTATTTCAAAACTTTGTTTTTCTATTTTCAGTTAAGTTCAATGAATTCCGATAACAATATATATTTTAAATTTGTAAAGAAATTTTTATAGCCCCAATTCTTCAAACAAATTTTGCTCAAGATTCTCTCCAAAATTTACGTGTGTTTTTTTGTACGAGATTTTGTTCGAACATTTCTTTGAGCATTTTGCTCAAGAGGCTCGTGTAAATGTTTGTCGGCATTTCCACATCAAAGGAAAGTTTGTCTGTGTAAATGCGCCTTAAAACGTCTTGTCGACTAAACGAGACGTTTTAAAGACTTACTGTACGTAGTTTAACTTTCTTTTTAAAAGGAACGTTAAAAAATGATATGCCATGCTCATTCGTTGAGTGAAATTTTACAAATGCCCATGCTACAATAGTAGGACATTTTGTTTAGTATGTATATTTCCATGAAAAACACGATTTTTAAATAATAAGTTTATTAATAACAAAGAGAGTTTTACCAACAAAAAACTATTGGATTTTTGGCCTCTTCCACCAGTTCTACCACTGACTGGTTTCAGACACAGTTCATCCACCAGTAACCAGTAACAAGAATACATACCGGGTGCGACTTGGAGACTAGACGCATACATGTGTTTCACCCTGGTTGTGATTCATGATTTTTATTTGACTCGAAAAAGTATGGATATCACATGACCCGTTTTGAACGTCACTTTGACATTTTCTGAGCTAAGATCACTGACAGAAAAAAAAAGTCTCTATTAAATTAAAAAAAAATCAAATAACCAAAAAAACCGAAGGCTTCCTTTTTCCTTGGGTAATGTAAATTCTCTCGAAGGAATAATTATAAAAAAATATACGTATCTCAAAAAATCATTGCTTTAACTCCTTAGTCCAGTGACGTACAAAGAGGAGTTTTGGGTTTTAATAAAGACATATCTTTCAGTTTATAGTTATTTAAATCCGCAAGACGAGCGTGTCACAACAACTCAACAAGGGATTACAACCATGAGCTTTTATTTTCGACACATACCCTTATAAACTCCCCGAAAAATATAACCCTTTCATTTTAAACGGATTAAAGAAACGTATCGTAGAAGTCATTGATGACAGCTTTATTAAAGATTTGGTAGAGTATGTAGGTACTTTGCCCAAATAAAATTATAGGAGAAGAAATTTGTAAAGTTTTATGATTATAGTTGTTTTATTTTTATTTATTGACGGAAAATGCCATTTTTAACAGATCCATACAAAAAAGACTCGTTCACTCCTAACGTTTCGAATGTATATTTTCGTTCTTCCCCAGAATAAACCGTAAGAATGACACTGCTACATACATAATCTGTCAAAACAAACATTATAAAACCAAAAATAGGTTTTTGAATAATTTTAAGTGAGCTTTTTTTAAATAAATAGGTCTGTGTTTTTGACTCTAAGTTATACCCCAAGACAGTTAGAATTTATTTCTTGTTATGGTAAATTGGGAACAAAATAACATAAAGCTGCGACTAGTCTCAATCGATAGGATTTATGGTCCTCATGAACATACCAAAAGTCCCCAAACCTCCCCCTCGGGGAACATTGTCAAAATGGCGCCGCCATCTTATATGTTTAACATTTGTTTGCTTCATTTACGTTTTACTTAGTAACTACTTACTTTAAAAAAAAATATAAAGGGGGATAAAAAACCTTTAAATGTAGGTGCCTTCGAACTTCCTGGGTATTATCCTTACTGAGATAGGAGCCTAAGAAGTACCGCCAAAATACCATTTTTTGCTTAATTTTAATTTTACTCATAAACTACTCACTTTTGGAGAAAATATGTAGAAAGGTAGATTGAAGAACGTTAATAATCCTTTAAACTAAGGTACCTTCGAACCACCTGAGTACTACCCTTAACAAGATAGGAGCCAGAGTTTACTCTGTAATAATAGGTACAAAGGTATAATATATAACAACAAAAAACTTTGTAAACTAATTACATAATAATTGATGGTGCAGATAGGCCAGGTGTTCCATTCACCGTTCTACTCCCCACCAACCGCGAGGTTAGTAGAAACGGTGTTCCGCATCGTGTGCTCTGAGCAGACGCAATGATCCGAGGATGACCGCTTTCTGCATTGCGCCAGCAAGGTGTTCTGCCTTATCTCGGCAGGCTGACAAGGTTTTGAGAGCTGAGAGCAGTGTTTGCCGTGCACCTCCGAGAGCTCCAATTACCAAAACCACTAGCTTGACTGTATAGCCCCGGTACACTCGGCGAAGGTCAAAGAGAAGATCCTGATATTTTGTCCGTTTTTCTTCCTCCTTGACAATAATGTTTGTCTCGGCAGGTGCCGAGAACTCAATGACATACATAATTTTATCATTCTTATCAAGAAGTACTATATCCGGCTTGTTAGAGTTTACAAGCCGGAGAGTGGGGAATGCGAAATTCCAGTAAATTCTGGTTCGTTCATTTTCCACTATGGACGGAATATCAGAGGGGACATATGGCAACACTGGAGTATCATCAACATCGTACGAGTGCCTTAGGTGGTAATACAGCACCCGTAATGCCGCATTGTGTCGATGGATATACGCGGAGACCGCATACCGCCCGCAAGCAGACAGCAAATGATATAGGGTCTCCGGCGCCCTATGACAGGCCCTACAACTTGTGTCAGGAACCTGTATACCCATCACGCGACTTTTGTCAGGAACCTGTATACCCATCACGCGACTTCGGTGTTCCAAAGTGTTGATGACTCCATCTTGACAAGCAACGATGAACCCCTCAGTTTCCGACTTTAATGCACCAGACCTTAAGAATGCAAAGCTTAACTTTGTGCATAAGCCAGTGTTTTCAATGGTTTTAAAGAAAACACTGTGCAATGGCTTATCCATATGTAGACGCATTAAGTAGTCTACCTCTGCACTCTTTAAGGTGGTTTTAAGTCTTTGGCTGGTCAACCCTGTAATGGAGTTTTCCTGCCGCCGACTTTTGTCAAAAACATTTGGAGCTCATCCGATGCCCTTTGTGCTGCTTTAAAAAGAAATTATTATTATTATTATTTTTAATATTATTATTATTATTATTATTATTATTATTATTATTATTATTATTATTATTATTATTATTATTATTATTATTATTGTTATTATTATTATTATTATTGTTATTATTATTATTATTATTATTATTATTATTATTATTATTATTATTATTATTATTATTATTATTATTATTATTATTATTATTATTATTATTATTATTATTATTATTATTATTATTATTATTATTATTATTATTATTATTATTATTATTATTATTATTATTATCTATATATAGTAAATCCTAATTATATAATAACTAAAATACACTACTAGCTACCCATCTACATTTCTTTGTCGGACTCAATATCGTTGGAAGGAGAATTTAGTTCGGGAATAGCCCAACCACTCATGTATATGAAAATAAATTCTACAGATATGGAATTTTGGGAGGAAGAGCAGCTAAATTAAATTTGTGCTAATATTTTGTCGGGCGGTAACAGCATACTTTTTTTTGAATCTGAGTTCGTCTAGCATTATTATCATCGAGGTATCTCCATAAAGAGATACTAAGAAGAGCTCACCACATTTTATTATATACTCCTTAGCTGCTTCCGGATTGTAAAAAATAGAAACATTATTTCTCAACTCAGGAAGATGAGTGCTCTTCAATTCATCCCTCTTTATATTTTTTCGAAAAGTAAGTAGTTTCTGAGTAAAACTTAAATTAAGCAAAAAATTTTAAAAATCCAAGATGACGGTGCCATTTTGACAATGTTCCCCTAGGGGGAGGTTTGGGGGCTTTTAGTATGTTCATCAGGACCATAAATACTATCGAATAAGACTAGCCGCAGCTTTATATTATTTTGTTCCCAATAAAACCCTAACTGTCTTGGGCTATTAATGTTATGGTTATTTCTGCGACTACGCAGTTGCTAAATGTCATTTCGTTATGGATATTAACCATAGCAGCGTCCGGTATTTAAGGAGGAATAACTATTTTTAAAATTGCTTAATATACTGAAAAGGTGCTTATCGTTGCCTTCATCCTCTTCCATTCAATAAAAACAATAAAAATATAATTTAACACAAAAATATAGAATATTTACCGTCAACGACAAAAATAAATTGAACCGATTTAAAGTTTGTTGACGATTGCCATAGAAACGCTTAAGGATAATTGGAGGCTTTTCATTAGAGGGCGCTTTTCTTATTTTGATCTCCCAATAAAGTATTGAAATAAAAAAACATCATGTTTTGAAAGCTTATAATGCACATAAATCTTCCTTGGTTAATGTAATGACAATAAACCCTAATCTATTTTCTATTACCATTGAAAATCAAAGGTTCTATTCGAGCTCCCAAAAATATCGTGTATGTATTTTTTTAAGGGTGGGTCTGTAAGCACGAATCACACACTGAGAGAAATATTTTTTTTTGTACACACATAAGTACCGGCTACACCGGCGATCCGAAGGCATTTGATTGGAGGGGGGATAAAGCCCAATTTCCCAACTAATATTAAAAGCGATTCCCAAGTTACCTCTTGTTGTTTGAAGAAATTATAAATAAAAAAAGTTTTATCATAATGACAAGAAGCAATTAAAAAAAAAACGTTTTTTATATCTACATCATAAATACGATTTCACTTACTGTCCCAAATTACAAAGCAATGATTTTCTTGGTCGTTGATGTACATAATTTTTTTTATACCTTCATCAAAAACATTTTAGTAACCGTCTGCATATAACTAAAGCATGGCTTTTTTGGTTACCGCTGCAAAAAAACTTTTTTTGATCACGGGTGCAAAAAAAATTTTATTATGTCCGTTTTTTACCCAAAAGTAATATTAATAGTAATATTGAAAAAATCTTGTCTAAAAATTAAGCCATTTCCGTCAGTTTTTACTATGTATTTACAAAAAAGTCATCTAAAAACATCGTCAAAATATCAAATTGCCAAACATTAAAATGTGGCAACAATGAACGTCACCGAGTAAACAGGCACATTGCTATGGAAACAATTGTTATTTCATTTACCAGCCGCCTTGATTTATAGTGTAAAGGTGGGTTGTTGCAAGAAGTGCTCGTTCGAGATTTTTAAAAGTATTTTCCTGTTTTTCTTGGATTTTTTGATTATGGTATTAAAAAAAATTGTGTTGACAACTCGCGGCTAAACTGTGCTTTTTTTACTCGCGTTTTTAAATAACTCGTTGCGCTCATTATTAAAATCAACGCTTGTAAAAAAAGCACTATTTTAGCCACTAATTGTGAAATAGTAGTTTTAACAACTAGTGGCTAAAATAGTGCTTTTTTTGCAAGCGTTGGTTTAAATAACGGGCGCAACGAGGTATTTAAAAACGCGACTTGAAAAAGCACAATTTAACCGCGAGTTGTTAACATTATTTTTTTTAATACCTTTAAAAAAAAATCCAAGAAAAACATCAAAAATACTTTTAAAAATCTCGAACGAAAAGAACTTCTCGCAACACACCATCTTTACACTATAAATCAAGGCGGCTGGTAAATGAAATTACAATCGTTTCCATAGCGATGTGTCTTTTACTCGGTAACCTTTGCGACATTTTAATCTTTGACAATTTGATATTTTGACGATATATTTAAATGATTTTTTCGTAAATACGTGGTGAAAACTAGCGGAAATGGCTTAATTCTTAGGCAAGAATAATTAGATTTTTTCAATGTTACTATTTTCCGCTATTTCTCTTTAACTTTGGGTAAAAAACGGACAGAAATCTTTTTTTGCACCCGTGATCAAAAAAAAATTTTTTTTGCATCGATAAACGAAAAAGCCATTGCTTTAGTTATCTGCAGACAGTTACAGAAATCATGTTTTTGATGAGGGTATAAAAAAAACTACTATTTTCACACAGGTGCAAAAAAAATACCATTATCCATTTGCGCCTTCTATCAGCCGTCCTTGATACATTTCATATATTGATAACAAAGAGAAGTAAGGCCCAATCACTCAATCAGGTGTTGTTTTCGTTTGATGTTTTTGCCACTTTTCACCAAGGTTTAAAAAAAAATATTGTTTAAAACTGTGCTTTTTTTATACTCGCCTTTTTTATAATCCGTTGCATTCGTTTGTTGAACTAAAGCTTTAAATATAAATTCTACGTTCGCATTTAGTTCGCAGTTCACGCTTCGCCTCTTTCTTACTTGGGAAGAAAAAGACAGAGATGCATCTTACGCATTTGCGTTATAATTTTAAATTTTCTCCCATTTTTTCTTATAACAAAATTTTGGTAGTCTCAAAATTCGGATAAAGTTTCTTTAGCAAGGTCCCTTCCCCCCCACGAATTTTCTCTGCAAACGCCGTGCCCTACCCATCAAATAATATTAATTCAGCAAGTTATCAGTTCTGGCGTAACGGACGTTCAATCATTTTTGAGCCACCCCCTTGTTTGACGGGTGCTAAAATGCTTTCCCACAAGAGTGGGCCTTTGGGGTTTTCTACATGAATTGAGCATCGGTATAGTATTGTCTGATGAGGCTAATATTATAGTAGGCATACGTGATTTTTATTACGTTATTTAAAAAAAATACAGGGCGATTTTTAAACAAAAGTAGAGAAGAAAGGATATCGCCCTTTTTAAATGGAAATTTGTATTCGCTAGAATTGCGTGATTTTATATGTTGTAGTACTCGTCCTAAGAAGATTTTTGTTTTATTATTATTATTGTACTTGCCTTATTTGCAAACCGACCAGAATCTAATTTTCTTTTTTCAATTTGCCATCACTGTCTTTTTAAAAATAAAATTTTAAATTTTAAAGTTGCACTGCCATCTTGGATCCGCCATATTGAACTTTTTTATTTCTTATCTAATTTAAAAGAAACTTTCTCTAAATTATAAAACGTTTCCAAGACACCTAACTGTGACAGAAAACTGACAGATGTCGACCATATTGAACTTCGTTATTTTTTGTCCGATTTAAACAAAACTTTTCCTGTACATAAAGCGTTTTCAACAATATCCAATTTTGATCCTAATTTGACATATGTCAGTAGCCATCTTACAAGGGCCATATTGAACTTCCTTATATTTTGCCGAATTTAAACATAACTTTTTATACATTTTAAGGTTTTCTAACATTACGTAAATAAGACGTAGCCATCTTACAAGGGCCATATTGAACTTCGTTATATTTTGCCCGATTTAAACAACTTTTTACACATTTTAAGGTTTTCTAATATTACTCAAATAAGATGCAAAATTGGCATATATCAGTAGCCATCTTGCGTCGGCCATTTTGAACTTCATTGGTTTTGTCTGATTTGAACAAAACTTTTTTGCACCTAAAGCGTCTTAACAATATCCAATTTTAACCTAAAATTGACATATGTCAGCAGCCATATTTTGCATCGACCATATTCAACTTTAGATATTTTAACCCTGGGCTTCGAAACGATAGTTTGTAAAAAACCAAGATAGAAATGTAAAAACCGTTTTGCTCTATCCTTAATCGTTTCGATGTTACGGGCTGTCAAAGTTAAAAAATGTCAATTTTCACCTGTCAATATTTTAAAAACAGTTGAATATAGGTATAGGACATTATACATAAAATATACCTAAAATATTTTGTACAATCCAAAAATTCAAAAACATACAGGGTGTTTAGTTTAAAATAAGAAAATTGTTGCCAAGTTTTGCTGCAAATGGAAACACTGCAAATATGATAGTATTTCATAAAGATAGTTTACATGGACATATGTTAGAATAGAAAGTAAAATAGAAAATTTTTCATTGTATAGTTTCCAAAATATTCTAATAGGTTACTCACCTAGATATATATTAAATATATATAAAACATATATATAGCAAAATGCTTACTGACATGTCAATTTTGGGTCAAAATTGGATATTGTTAAAAACGCTTTAGGTGCAAAAAAGTTTTCTGCAAATCGGACAAAAACCAACGAAGTTCAATATGGCCAACGCAAGATGGCTACTGACATATGTCAATTTTGCGTCGTATTTAAGTAATATTAGAAAACCTTAAAATGTATAAAAAGTTATGTTAAAATCGGGCAAAAATAACGAAGTTCAATATGGGCGACATCTGTCAGTTTTCTTTCACAGTTAGGTGTCTTGGGAACGTTTTATAATTTAGAGAAAGTTTCCTTTAAATCAGTTTATTTTGACATTTAAAATTTTATTTTTAAAAAGGTTTGCAAATAGGGTCAGTACAATAATTCAAAAATTGCTCAAAAGTGCGATTTTGACATCACTTTTCGGGTACTTCTGGGAGGGGTAGAGAGTTGGCGCAATGGAACAAAAATTAATTTTCTTAGGACGAATACAAATATCCATTTAAAAAGGGCGATATCCTTTCTTTAAAATACCTCAAATTAAAAAGTTTACTGAATATTTTTTCCTCAAAATTAAGGTGTCAAATTTTGGTTTCTTTTATTATTACCTTCAAAGTTGATACATTTTTATTACAAATTTACCTTTAAGAATGGGTATTCTTTTTTTCTACCAATGACCTTAACTCATGTCGAAGTGACGTTCAAAACGGGTCATGTGATATCCATACTTTTTGGAGTCAAATAAACATCAGAATTGGCTAAACTTTGAAAGGTCTATTTTGTAAAAACCCAGACAGGGCTCGGAGCACTTTTTTGATTTTAGCTTGTTCGGCAGTTATGGTTTTTATCTGGGGAGAAACTAGGGCCTTAACAGTTAATGATGCTTACCACGCTTTTTACCAGGCTTATATGCAAAAAAATATTTTAAATACAAAATACGCCAGATCTTTTCCTTGTTTATTAGATAAAACAATAAAAACATACCAGGGACGGCCCCGGAAACTATGGGACGGTCTGGTTATTTTTAGTTATAATTATAATTATGTGGAGTAAATTCAAAATTTCATGTATATTTATCGAACAAGAAACTTAATATCCTAATGTTTAAGAATTCGTTAAATTTATTTATGTGCCATTTTGTCCGGGCCGTCCCGTTTCAGTATCTAGATGGTAAAAACCAGACAGTCCGGACTGGGACGGAAAGTAAATGTGTTTTTCTGTGATCGCGATATGATGTTACGTATTAAAGTTATGGATTTAGAATTCAAATTCGATTTTGATGTTTAAAGGTTAAAATTTGAATTAAAATACCAAGAGCCCCGGACAATAAAAAAGGTACTAAGTAATAATTTTTCAATCATTTGAAAATCAATTAAAAGTTTAAAAAAATCTATCTTGTAAAAAACAACCCCGATCGATTTAATATGGATGTGAACTGACCTCTTGACGTCAATTGGCTGTATTTGTAGGCAAAATTAAATTTGTGGAGCAGATTTGTTGTGGGACGACCCGGAATGAAAACCTTGGGGACAGAAAAACAATTTTTAATACGTCGTACCATACACACGCAAAAATTAAAAAAAATAGAAGCATGTAGAAATAAATCTGTGTTTCAATATTCCTTATATCTATCACTTTTCTTAACTGAAATTACAGCAGTGCAAAGTCATGGCCTTGGAAATTTCAGCACTGACGCACCGAGAGGGGGGCTTCAAGGTTAACTCCTCCTCCCCCCGAGAAGCCTGGTTATGGTCACATTTTTACTTCAAAGTAAGTTTTTTTTATTATTTATCCCTAACCCCCTCCCCCCCAAAGTCAATTCCTAAGTGCGCTACTGATTTTAGGTACCTACATTTTTATGTGAATGACAAAACCTAGTTTTTTTTTCGGGGAAAGGTAGAACTGCTATCCTCTTTGCTAATGCAAAAAAAAAGGAATTTTAAAACACTGGGGACTTAAAAAACGAAAATTTACTGATATGATGTTAAAACCGGTTTTGTATAAAAACGGTTTTAAATAAAATCGCTTTCTTCAAGTTTTTATACTTCCTTCATTAAATGTCTTTAAATATATCATTTAAATAAGAAACATATTACCCAAGTAAGTTAACAATGGATTTTTCGATAAAACCACGGTTTAAAGAGTTTGTACCGACCCTAAAATCGGTTAATCGACCGCTTTCTAAAATTGCTTTAAAATAAAATCGTTTTAGTACTTAAAAAAAAATTCAAACAGTTTTTATATAGCGTTTTTAGAGAACCGTATAAACAAAGTAATTCGTGGTGTACTACGACACTTAGAAGAAGAAGGTGCAAATCGCGTTGATGATAAGCCGAGTTCGACAAGAACATGGCATTTAACACATGACGATAGCAGAAAATTAAACATTCGAAACGTTGTAAAAAAGTAAAAAATAAAGAAAATGGAAGTTCAGAACTCTAGTTTACTCTCAACTTCAACAAATTCTACCACCTTCAAACAATAAGCAAAATGAAAGTCACCTAATTAAAAACATTGTCCCGACAAAATGTGGGTAATTGTTTACCTATACATTAAAAAAACGAACCAATGCAAGGCTAGAAAACAATGCAATTGAAATGTCGCCAACAATATTTGATAACATAGTGGCGTACCGAGAGGCCTAAAAAATAAAGACGCTCAAAAACAGTCCCCTAAAAATAACCAATCGCATCGGCGCGCGGCGGCGTGTATTTCTAATTTATTCAAACAACAATAAAAAAATTTCAAAGTTGCAGGTAACTTGGGAATCGCTTTTAATATTTATCTCCCCCCCTCCAAGCAAATGCCTTTTGATCGCCGGTGTTTACCCCAACTGCTCACAGAGCCAACCAAGAATCTTTTTTCCTACTTTGTGGAAATCGAACTTTGGAGAAATATACAAAGAAGAAATCGTAAAACAGAGAAACTGTACAAAGTAGAAATTGGTAAGGCGAAAATATGTTCTCTGCCTGACAGGTGTTACCGAGGGTGTTACCAATTTCTACGGTGTACGGTTTCTCTGTTTTGCGATTTCTTTGATGTATGTTTCTCCAAAGTTCGAATTCTACAAAATACAGTTTTGGCATTGTTCATTTACAAATATAGAAACTCGTTTGAGTAACATGATAATACGATATTATTTAAAAGAGCAATCGCAAAAGGAGCAATCTGCCCCTGATTTTGCGTTTGTCTAAAGTATTTTATGCACTTCCGGGAATAAATGCACCCATTTAATCCCGCTCTTGCGGGAATAAAGTGGGTCATTTATTCCCTAGGGAAATAAAGTAAAATTTATTGACATAGCGACTGATATGCTTCTGCGTTTCTGCATACTGGATGTTATCGTTTGACATAAATGTGGCGGTTTGTCTACAGAGTGCGATTTTTTGATTTTTTGAAAAATAAATAAAAAAATATAGTTATTTTTTTTACTTTTCTGCTTATTCTAAAGTGCATAATAGTATATAAACCTCAGGAGTAAAGTGATGCTTAATCCCTCGACAAATTATAGCCCGACCTCGAGATTAAATGTACCACTTTACTCCCTGGGTTTATAATGTACTATTAAGCTAGTCAATAAACTTGTTTTAATAAGTTCTGACTAACCTTTAATTAAGTAATAAGAATTAAAGAAATAACCCTATTTATTTGAACCAAAACTCTAGAGTTGCCTTTGACGCATGCCCAAAACCGATTGCGGTAAACCAATCAGCCCATTATTTGTCCGTTTGCTATTTTGACTGTCTACGGGGGTGGCTTTTTGTATTTTGTTGGGCCTTTTCGATGTTCGTTATTATATTATTGTACAATAAGAATATTATTATGCAATGGGCATTGTGCACGCGGTGGCGTTTATATAATAATATATTGTGTAGCGTAGATGTGTGTGTGGGAAAAATAAGCACGTTTGATGAGATTTCGGTGTTTCGATAAAAGTACTTCAGCTGCCTTTTAGAGAACACCCTCTGAATATTGATGCAACCATGCTATATAGTTCGTTAAAAGTTTATTTTTTGTTTTTTGCTCAACCATATACTGGGATAGGAAACTATTTAAGCCAATCATTACACGTATTCTAACAGATTCAAACAGCGGCGTCAATTGGGGGGGTGCAGGGTTTAATTGCCCCCCCCTGTCAGTGTCCACACACAAAAATCAAAATTTGTTTTTTACATATAAAAACATTTTAAAAAGGCCTTTTAACTTAAATACGCGCACATACTAGGGTTTACCGCATTGCCGACTGGCCGGCGCCCTTACCCAATAAACCATTAATTGAGTGTTTAGGTCTAAGCTTTTTAGTTTTTTTTTGTAATGTATATTTTACCAAAAAATTTGTTTTTTCATGTTATTTTGGCGTCAATAAAGTGTTTTTGGTTATGCCCTCCCTCCAAGAGAAATGTGAAATGACGCCGCTGGATTTAAAATAAAGCCAAAAGATATTACATTTTCGACTTGTTTATGCCATGTTTTGAACGAAGCTCACTTTTATGGTGGATGCGGTAGGTAACAGAACATCTGACTGCACTTGTTGCACACTTAGGGATGGAACAACACCGTCTCACCTAAAAAGCCAGCTCAGTCCAGTCTATCGCTTCATTACTTTTTGGCATACTGTGGCAAAAACAAGTCAAAATTTTTCATATAAGCAGTGGCGGTCATAGGAGCGGCGTTGGGGTCAGTGTCGGGGACGGGGAGGGGGAGGGCCAACCCAAGTTTTTAAATATTTTGGCTTAAATTTTAAAAAATTTGCCTGCGGCGCTATAACGTCATTAATTATTAAATTGTTTTTTAATTTTAAGCAACTTACGTCATTAGCACTCAAAACGTGTAAAAAAATAATTTATAGTATAATTTTCTCAAAATCTGTAAAGAATTCTCTGTTTAAATTGCAAAAATATTTTCCGACAAAGGTTTAACATTATTATTGTTTTAATTTTGATTTAATTTTATGAAATTTTTTGTCAAAAACGCTCATTTTTAATATAAACTTTTATCTTTAATTTTAAATTAAGTGAAATTTTTTCATAATATTTTTTAAGAGTTTCGCCTGCTGTGCTTTTTAGGTGAAAATTAAATCTAACAATATTTTTTTTATTTTTTCCTGCGACACTATTTTAATTAAAAATTATAAGATAATAACAACATTTTTTAAATTTTTGCATGCACCGTTATTTTAAGTAAAAATTACTGCATAATTTTAGATAAACAAATTTAAATGGGTACCTAACACATGAGATTTGTAAAAAAAATCTTGCCGCGCCCCCTTTTGATGGAGCTGTGACCGTCCCTTATATAAGTACGTATAACATATATGCCATACCATTGCCTAAGATTTCTACCTCGCTCCGGACTTCTTTGGTTTCCTATGGTTCCTTCCCCAAGCAGTATTTTAGGTTTAGTAAACCATTACTAAAGGAATTAGGTAAGGTGTTACTCTTTTTATCTAAGAATCCTTCATAAGCAGTATTTCTATGCTAGTTCGAAAATAGGTAAAATATTGGCTAATTTGGCAACAAAATTTGTACCGAATTTAACTGTGTGTTTAGGACCAGTTTCCATTGTCTATATTTTATTTATACACGACGTTTCGGTCAGTACAATCTCTGATCGTCTTCAGGTGCAAACTACAATCTATTCCTAAGGCTACGTACTTATATACTATGGGAAATCTCTTAACCGTGAAGTTTAAGAAGTTGACTCCGCCCAAGGAGAAGCTTCCAAATATTTGGAATTTCAACACTTGATTTACTGAAAATACCCTAATTCCGCCCAATAAAGGCAGCTTCAAGGAATTTTCGTATCTTCCAGTGTGACTCCTCATTCGATGATGTTTTGACCATGCATATTCGGCGATTCCTGATTTCGTTGTTTCACCTCTTTGCATGGGTATTCGTCTGATGTTCCTTAAGCCTAACAGATAGTGATCTTTTTGTTCGCCTGCCTATGTATGTATAATTCAATTGGACAGAGATTACAAGATCAAAACCAGGCAAATGCATTCCTTACAATTCCATGCATTAAAGGAGTATCAGAGAAAATTCGAAGAGTAGCGAACAACTTTAATATTAAAACAGCTTTTAAATCTAATAATACAATTCGAATCCTTCTTAGTTAAACAAAACCGGAGAACAAACAAAATAAGGAATGCATTTACCAAGTTCCTTGTGCGTGTGGTAAATCATACATAGGCGAAACAAAAAAGACCACTATCTGTTAGGCTTAAGGAACATCAGACGAATACCCGAAAAGGTGAAACAACTAAATCAGGAATCGCCGAACATGCATGGTCAAAACAACACCGAATGAAGTGGACAGAAGAAAAGGTATTGCACAAGTAGTCACACTGGAAGAAACAAAAATTTCTTGAAGCTGCCTTTATTGGGCAGAATCAGGGTATTTTCAGTAAACTAATGCTATGTTTTCATGGGTATTGAGTTCGTTTTCAAAACTCATTCTATCTTTTTCTTTTATATAGCGTGTTCTTGGTCTTGATAAAGAACACGCTATATAAAAGAAAAAGATACAATGAGTTTTGAAAACGAACTCAATACCCATGAAAACATAGCAAATGTGTTGAAATTCCAAATATTTGTTTTAATTAAGTCCCTCCTTGAGCGGAGCCAACTTGTTAAATCTTACGGTTGAGTGGTTTCCCATAGTATATAAATACGTAGTCTTAAGAAAGGATTATAGTTCGCACCAGAAGACGATTCTACTGATCGAAACGTCTTGTGTAAATAAAATATAGACAATGGAAGTCCGAACCAAAAAGTCAGTTTCAAAATTTGTACAGTTTTTTACTTAGATTCCTAACCTAACTTAGAACCGAACCTAACCTACTAAGTAGTTTGCCTTTCTAGTTACACATTTTTTGGATACGGGGTAGTCACAAATCACCTATTTTTGAGCTAAATTTTGAATGACCGAGCTATATAGCTTTTGAGGTCAAAGAACGATCGACAGCCATATTTTTTTTAAACAAAAAGAAAACAATATTGAATAATTTTTCCACTGTTAAAAAGTGTGTAATTGCCTTAAGAGCATAAACCTATTGGAAATTTTAACACGCCAGGACGAACGCGTATTAAGTGAAGGTGACTTATATTAGGTACAAGTGCGAAACGATGCCCATTTGTGAGTGATTCAAAGTTGGAAATCAAAGGGTAACATCGTTTAATAATTTCTCTTTTTGCTTTGGTACTTTGTGCGTTCCTTGTAGGATACTCATCCAACTTTAAATTTTCGTTTTTCCATCCAAGATCTTTTGATATTTTCTTTTTATAAGATTACTTTATTAAATTAGCGTTGACCTATTTTGCATTAGGGTTGGCATATTTTTATTTTCAAAAAGCGTTTTGAAAATTTATATGTTACTTAATTATGATTCCCAAAAGAACCAATAGTGCAAACTTGCTTTTTTTACCCTTTTATACTTGTTTGCAGTTTAAAACCACAATAAAAAAAACTAAGCCCCGCCCAAAGGCAAAACATTCTTCTTCACCATTTAAAAAAAATATAAAATGTGAGATCTTGTTAAAATATCTTGCGCATTCACCACTATTTAAAATAAAAATCTGAAATAGATCAAAGAAAGTGTAAAAGAAAACGGCATTAGTTTCCAGCCAATACACTGTAATAAAATTCTGTGGTGGAAGTTTGCTTCTTGTTTTAAGGATACGCATGAAATAACTTTTTTTAAGGTGAAAATTTCGCATCTGTTAGTACGGAATGGCTTTTTACAAGATTTTTTTATTTAACTTGCAATGTATCTAACTAGATATGTTTGTTGGAATCTTGCAAGTTAATTTCGACGAACTTCCTGACATCCGACCGGCTTAAAATTTGGCATGCTTATATAGTTGCGGCGACAACACAAGAATATAGTGTCGAAGGGGGTGGAGGGGGGTACAGTTGAATTACGCTCGATTTCATTGAAATTTGGTATGTTGGGGCACTTGGTGATGGAGATAATGAATTTATAATCAGATTTTGAAAATTCAATATGGCGATGGACAATTTTTAGTCATCTTTTGCTAACCAATTTTAACTAACTTATACACATCCGATGCATTTATAGTTCCGGTGACAATACAACAATATGTCATTATTAGGTACCCCTCCCTCCTACGAGGGGAGTGGAGAAGGGAAAACACGTAAGTTTGTCCCATTTTAACCAAAATTGGTATACGGGGGCTTTTGGGGATAAGGAATACAAATTTTTTATCAGATTTTGAAAATTCAATATGGCGGATTCAATATGGACGAATTTCGGTCATGTTTTGCTAACCAATTTTAACTGAATTATCCATGATCCAATTGTGTTCAAGTTTGGTATGCGTTAATAGTTCTGGTGAGGGAAGTGGAGGGGGAAAAAGATTTAGTTTGTTCGATTTCAATCAAAATTGGCATACAGGGGTTTTTAAGAAGGGGGATTATGAATTTTTGATCAGATTTATAAATTTCAATATGGCGGAATCAAAATGGACGATTAAGGTACAAATCTAAAAATTAAGGGTGTGTGTTCAAATTTGGTATGCGTTTATAGTTCCGGCGACAATACAATAATATGGCATCATTAGGTACACACTTCCCTCTAACGTGGAAAGTGGAGGGGGGAAAAGATTTAGTTTGTTCGATTTAAATCAAAATTGGCATACAGGGGTCTTTTGGATGGACGATTTAGGGTACAAATTTTTATTTAAAAAAATCTTTTAAAGAACAATCGTTTATTAAATGTACTCAAAAGTAGAAAATAATTTTTTATCTTTCTTATACCATAATAAAAGCGATGGGCGCAAATTAAAAATTTTAACATTACGGTGACAAAGAGAGAACTACTAAAGAAGACCTAAATTCTTCTTCTATTCGAATGATAAACATAATGCTTTCATCTAAAGAAGCTGAGAACGGGTGACAGATGGTTGTCTTTTACATGAATCCTGTTTCATATTTTTTCATCATCATTTCATCTCCTAATTCCTAACACCGTACTGATGAGCACCACAAGTGCGAAATCCGGATCAACGGTTATCATTACCTTTTTTGAGGGAAAGCTCGCTATTCATTGATTTTGTGAGATTGCCGTGGTTGCCAAGCCTTTGAAAATATCCTTAGGTTATAGAGTAACACAACTGTTTCTTAGGTGAATCGTCGATGTGACCGATATATATACTATACCTACCTATACTTTTATTATGGTATAAGAAAAATAAAATCTACTTTTGAATGCATTTAATAAAAGCTCGTTTTTTAAAAGTTTTTTTTTATAAAAATTTATTTATTATTAATCTTTCAGAAATGCCACTAATGCTAGCGAGAAAAAATCCTTATCTAAGTATTCAGAGCAGAAAAATCACGTTACGGATTCTGTCCATCCAAGATATCCTGATCATCGCTAGCAGCTCGATTCCAAATTGCTTCATAAAATATTTCTAATACCATACAAAAAGTCATTGTATCTTCGTGTTATTTTCCCCCTTTCTCAACACTCTGAAACTTAACTCTTTCGATATTCTGTGTGCCAAAATTTGCTCGTAAGTATCAGCTGCCCTAATCCTTTCTGCAATGTCACGAGCCCTTGAACAAACCCGCGATTATTTGTATTGTGTTCCATATTAGATTTCCATTTTTCCCCCAACTTTATTGAAGGGTAAATCGACTATTATACCGACCGTATAAACACCTATTGTCGTCGAAGGTTTTGGATCTCTTCAAAACCTACTTATCAATATGTATACCCCAGAATTGCGTGGCAGAAAAAAAAATAGGTAAAACTTTGACTTTTATTTTTTCGAGAGAATAAAAATAATAAATTTAATAAAAACTTTTTACAAAAAAAGTTAAACTGATTAAAAAAAAATCACTCAGCTCGACCAACCAACCCACACTTCTTCGAACACTAAGTATAGTAGCATAGTCTATTTTGCACTATGCACCAAAAACTCTTGTTTTTAACCCAGCGGCGTAGCGTGACTTAAAGGGCGGGGGGAGGGACGAAGATCAAAAGGGCACCAATGTTCTTGACTTTTTAATTACCTGACTTTTCCAGGTTTTTCTTGACCAAAAATAAAAAAAGCCAGGTTATTTTATACAAGTGCCAATAAGCACATTACAATAATGTTCACAAGCTTGTGGACCTATAAAAACTAATAAATTTTTTGCGATTTAAGCAGAACACAAAAATTTACGTTGAAAAAAGTGGGTTGGGGTGGGATCCAGTGTCAGTTCTATACTTGTTATGAAAATGATATCCTAAATATACTGTAGGCAAAAATATTAAGAAAAGTATACTGAAAATGTAATTGTTGACATGTTTTCAATGATGTTATATAGCAGTAAATTCTTCAAAAATGTTGATATTTTTCGCGTTTTTGTGAAATATTATTCCCTGGCAGTCGCAGCTTTTTTTGTTTCTAAAATCATAACGTAAATATGACGAACTTGTTAAATTAAACTAAAATTGTAATAGCCAACATAAGAAAAAATACTGTTTTTTTGGCATTATATGAGGAACAGAGTGAGGAAAGCATAAAAGATAAAAACCACACTGTAAAAACTCCCTGATTTCCATGACTTGGGACCCATTCCCTGACTTTTCCAGGTTTTACAGGTTTCCCTGACCAGTTTCAAACCTGATATAGTGTATAATATGTTAAAATTAACCTAAACATTAAGTCTTTGAATTTTTACTGACTTCAACATGTAGTCCAGTATCCCATCGAAATCAATAGTATGGCTATATTCTCGCTCAATACCAATTATAGCAAACGCATTCAGCTTGTCTGCCGTCATTTGTCGTCTTTCACTATTTTTATTTTTTTAGTCTGTTTAAAGTGCGCTCAGCAGTATAATTTAAAAATATTTGGGAAGCTCTTCTTTTATCACAAATGGCAAAATTTCTTCGGGTTTTCCGATTCCATCTTTTTATTCGGATATGAACAAACTAAACGATTTATATTCATCTACAGTAGTACTTTCTAGATCTGAACTATAAAATAAAATTAAGTCAGCGAGACATTTTAAATTGTTAATTAAACAATCGAAGGGGCCGGTGCACTATCCGGACACACGATTTTTCGAAAAAAAAAATTGTGCTTAAAATAGGATTCCTAAATAGTGTTTTTCAAAAAAAAAAATTGCGGGTTATCCAGTATTTTTTGAGAAAATAAATTTAAAAAAACCATAAAAAAGAGGGCCCTAACCTCACTTTTTATTTAATTTTGGCTCCTTCTTCTTTTTACTTGATCAAAACAATACCTGCCAATATCCATGCCCTGATATTTTTACAATGTTGCCACATTTCCAGAAAATAATGAAAATTAGGGAAAAGGAACAAAAATATTAACTTTATGGCTCCTCTTCAAATTTATAAAAAAACAAATAATAGCCAAACCAACCAACCAAAACTAACCCTACCCAACCAACCCGGCCCAACCCAAAACAAGAGCCTAACCTGATTTCTTCCACCAAAAAAAAAACCTGCTGGTACCTGAGATTTGGCATCCTCGCATTTCTGAGAAATGGCCCAATAGCCAGTATGACCCTAGTTTTGTTGGTTATGTGGGCATTTTACATAAAAAATGTCTTTTTGATTAAAAAACATTTTTTTTTTTCGTTTTTCCGCTCTTAAATAAATTTAAAAACCGCTAAATTACCGTTTTTATATATTTATTTTAAAGTCTAGATCTACCCTTGGGTGAGCATGGTATAGCATAAACATTGGTGAGTACCAATAATAGTAAGTACCTACCTATTCTAACCAGATTTAAATATAGAAAGAAATAGGATATGGTACTTACGTTTTTTTCACATTACGAGCATTTCCAAAAAAATCAATGAAGTTTTTCGACTGTTTAGTCCCAACGCTTTCCAGAAGTGATGGGCGATATTTCTATACCGGTGACTTAAATGGTCACCACGGTAACTACCGGTAACCTAATTTTTAAAGCAGCGCTCTGGGTCACACACCGTTCTTAACTAAAAATCCTGTTAACTCCTATCGCTTCAGTGCCCTTTAGCCTATTGTGGCTGCCATTTTTATAACCAAATTGACAAGTAAAACATAGATTTTCTGTCAGTTTGGTGTCAATATGGCCCCGATCATAGGCCAAAGGATACTAAAACGAAAATGAGTTAACTGGCTTTTTAGTTGAGTACGGTGTTGCACTATTAAAGTATAGTCGCAAATATGATCGACGGACGACGGCAACATCTACGTATAATTTTTGTGCAGTTGCATTTGTCCAAAAATTCTACCCTAACTGACTAACTGACTAACCGCTGCTTGACTGCCTGCTGGGCAGTTACTGTTGTTGTTAACATAGTAAAACAGCGACCTTAGTCACTGTTAAAAGAAACAGTGACTTATAAGTCACTATCACTGGTATACCGGTGACCTTAAAATCACTGATACGCTCATCACTACTTTCCAGCAACCTTTTTCGTTTTTCCAAACAAAACATATTTCCAGCTTTTTTTTCTTTTTTGACTTTTCACAGTTATTTTTATTTTATTTTTGCATTAAATCACAGGAGGATAAACACTTTTCTGTCAATGTTTCAAATCATTGGAAAAACAAGAAAAACATCTTTTTTTTTCAAAAAAAAAAAATAAATAAAAATAATTTATTTGCAACAAGTAAAAGGATGTATCACAGAAAACAATTAAAATTGATCTAAGTTTGGCCCCTAAAGAGCTACATAATAAAATATAATAAATACATAATATAAAAAAATAAAAATTAATACCTACAACAGAAAGTTTTAATGATTTTACCAACTAGAAGAGTTATTATCCCTATGCAAAAATGCTATTATCTAATATGTTAATATAATATATAAAAGCAAATAAAAAAAAACACAAATAAGATAAAATAAACATAAGACTTTACAAATTATAACGAAAAATCTGTAAAATTATCATAATAATTTAAAAAGAAAATAGTTTAACTTATTTCTCCCTTTCTAAACAAAGCAATAGGATTTTAAAGTAAAAACTGAAAATATAGAATTTTGGGTAAAAGTTTTAATTTGTTTTTTAAACCCAGACATTTTCAAAAGCTTGATACCCCGAGGAATGCTATTGTAAGATTTAGATATATTATAGGAAAAAGATCTTTCAAACAATGTTGTACGATGGGAAGGCATCGTGATAAAGTTCTGCAATCTAGAACCTAGACCATAATTTCCCGTACGAAATTTAATTTTATTAAAGATATAGGATGGCTTTTTTGAGTTAACAATTTTGTGGAAGAGGCATAGGGAGTGAAGTTTTCTTCACTGTTTCATATTTAGCCAATTTGCGTCTCTCAGCTTATGTGAAATGTGATCATACTTGCGAATGCCATAGATAAAACGCAAGCATGACTTCTGAACTTTCTGAATTCGTTCGTTATCTTTAGCGTCAAGGCACGGGTCATACACTGAGTCACAATAGTTGAACTGACTTAACACCAGAGAGTCAGTGAGTTTTATTTTAAGCTTTTCTGACAGAATGTGCTTGCTCGGATACAGCATTTTTAAGTTGCAATATGCTCTTTGTAAACATTTATTTATATGTGGCCGAAAACGAAGTTTATTATCAAATATTAAACCTAGATTTCTTGCAGATTCTTTAACTTCCAAAGTTTGATGTTCTATTTGAATATTAAAGGGACGATCGAGTTTTTTTCCAAAGAGCATTACACAAGACTTTATCGGATTTATAGTAAGGTTGTGATTTTTTGACACAGTGACTAGTTTTTTAATGTATTCATTTATGTTTTTTTCAGCTATTTGTTGATCCTGTTTTAAAAATGAATGTTTTAATTGAGTGTCGTCAGCGTATGCGTAGGATTTACAATGACGTAGACAATCTAACATTCCAGAAGTATATATAGTAAATAAAAGTGGGCCTACGGCAAAAGAGAAAGACGATTATCGTTTACTCATATTGATCAGTAATTGTAACATATTTCGGCACGCGTAACTGTAATCTTTGTTTGTGGGCGTCTTTAAAATATATATGTTTTATTGCTTTTTTATATTATTGTAACGTTTATTGCACCCAAAAGACGCCAAGACCCAAAGGGCGGGGGGCGAGGAACCCCTCTCCCCCCCACGCTACGCCGTTGTTTTAACCCCCGCCGAGAATGCGAAAAAAGAGGAGAATAGGTATTATAAGTCTGACCCATATACTATAATGGCTCAAGGATTGCAAAATGTGTAACAATTACTACGTTTTCACGTGGAACTGAATACGTTTTCAATACGAATCACTTTCAAACCTTTCATAAAAATACGGCGAATCGAACTTTTTTTTCGTTGGCCCTGCCCAAGTTTAATACCGCTTTTTTTGGGATCGTAACGGGATCCAACTGCATGAAAACGGATATCGTATCGAAATTACTGATGACACCAATATATAATAAGCTGTTAGCAAACTATTCCTGAAAAGTAGGTATATACATTTATTTTAATTATATTGTTGTGCTGATGGTAACTTATTAGCTTTAAAAAATCAAACAAAGAAGTCAAATTGTCAAAAAACTAACCTCAAAGTACATCAGGCAAATAGATCTATCTAACAAATTGTCACAGTTGCGCTATCTGATTTGAGAGAGATGACGTTATCTGTAATTACACGAGTGCGATAGAGATAGGTAGAGGGACATTTCCACGTTTAATTGGGTATTTTGAGTTTATTGTTAAAATTTCGGCAAAATGCTTGTTTTTCCCGATTTAAAAAGGATTACTCTATAAAAAATTCACTTTGCTGCGTCATCCTGCATCTTCTTCCACTTTGCCAAACTTTTGATTTAACTTAGCATTACATCTTATGCAAAAACGGTTTGTTTACCCTACAGCGGCCATATTGGATCGGCCATATTATTTTTGCTGGACTGCCCTATGTGACATAGGGTAGTCTAGCTTTTGACATAGGTTATGTCAAAAGTTCAAATCATGTTCAAAACGCGTTCGAATCGCTTCACGAAAACCGAAAAGTGAATCATAGAGAAAACATATTCAGTTCCACGTGAAAACATAGTAAATAATAACTTTGAAAAACAAAGAAAATAATAACTTGACGGTCATTTGGTTTGAGCCCTATGTCTGAGTGTCTATGTGTGTGTGTAAATCTGTGTGTAGCTCTCGAACCAGTGAAACCGATTCCGATGCGTTTTTTTCTGTTTGGAGCCTATTCTCCAGGGAGTGTTCTTATGTGGCAGCTGCGCCAAGTGGTCGGTCGAACCCGATGGATCACCCCCAGGAACCTATACTGCTTGTACACGGCCATCATAAGACCGAGAATCTAAGATGGGTTAGTGGTCTGGCGGCCTGTAGTGGAAAAACTGACCACTTCCAGAAAGCTCATGAGCCTGCAGAGGCTCTTCTGCAGGGGAATAACAGGCGCAATGAGGACTACCCCCATTAGAGCCCTAAAAACACTCTTAGGTGTCACTTCCAACTTGGATCAAGAAGGAAGCGATGGCGACGCACCTACGACTGAGGGACAAGGACCTATGGAAAGGCAGAGGGGAAAAAGTGGGTCATCTGGCAATCGAAGAACTGGTAACAAAAGAGTTGCCTCTTCTAAATATTCCAGTAGAGACTCCTTCGAAACCATGGAGGTTCGACAAAAAGTACAAAGTCACAATACCTAAACGGGATAAGTGGCAGAGTGAAGAATTCCGGAACGAATTAAGCAGAGATGCGACGGTCTGCTGCACTGACGATGAGGGATCAAAACTATCAGCCAGGCAGACAACAGGCGCAGGAGTGTATGTGGAAGACCTATAGAAGTTCAAGAAATCTACCCGCTTGGCGGAGGTATACGCCATTATCATGCCGGAAACCCTACCAGAGGTCAGAAATGGCAGAAGGAACATTTGCATATGTTCCGACAGCCAGCCTGCCCTCAAGGCACTTAGTTCACCAAATATTGTCAGTTGCTTAGTGGAAAAGTGCACTAACGCGCTACAGACATTAGCTGAAGACAAGAGGGTGACACTGATGTGGGTCCCAGGCCACAAGGGAATACCAGGGAACGAGAAGGCGGACGAACTTGCCGCTCCTGGGAATCACAAGAAAGCAGGTCCAGCGAGCTCAACAAATAGGCGAGCGATCAACTGAAGTCGTCCTGAAGGGAAGAGTGAGAGTGCAGACAGTCCAAACTGTTCGTGAGTCGACCGGACGCAGCTAGAACTAAATGTCTCCTGGGAAACACTCTCTGATATCAGAGGTTATCGCGGGTTTTAAAAATTTTGAATTTTACTTGTTATATTAAATATAAGTGGATACAAACGCCTTATCTTTTGTAAAAATAAACCGACCGGGATGAGAACTTCCTATTCGAACATTTTAATGGTAGTAAAATAAAAAGTCACAATTTATGTAGTAACCACCCTTATCTAAAGCGGTCATCCCCCTTAATGCATTCAACATATTTAAACTATCTAAATTAGCATAAAGAATAATAAAAGGGTCAAATTAAGCGGCCACGTGTTGTCTATTCGCATCGCTTCATAATTATACCCTGCTTTTTGTTCTATTGAATGATTGGCCTTTTTGACATGAGTGCGCGTCGCCTTTATGGTCGCCCACTCTTATTGGTCAAACTTTTGGTCATTGTTTTGTTTTGATTTTAAAAATACCGGAAGAGACTGTTCTCTGAAAGAGTTGTTTGGGCTTTTTTTATGACCACCAATAAAAATAAATATAGGGTGTGCCAAAAAAACCGAACTTTTTTAAATATTTATAACTTAGCGGAAAATTGTCCTGTTTTAATAATATTTAGCTTTTTAGACAGATAAAACTTCAGAATTTATAGGTCCAATGTCAAACTTGACATTTCCTAAAAATCCAAGATGGTGAATCTGTTTGAAAAATAGGCATTTTTAACCCGCCTAGATATTTTCTTGTGTGCGGCACTATAATAAATCTGAAACATCGGTTATAAAGCCACATTCTTTCAAAGCACAGCGATGTAATATTTTAAAAATTCGGGCAAGAAATAAGGAAGTTTGCAGGTTTTAAATAGAAGAGTTTACTTGCAAAATCAAGCGTATTAAAAGAAAATCTACTTGTTTGAATACCAATAACTTTTTCAAAAATTGATCGACTTAAATAAATTTAAACTTTTTAAAAGGCACAAAAGTTATATAACTTGTGTCAAAAATGACATTTGTTAAAAATTCAGGATAGCGGACCTATTTAAAAAATAGATTTATTTCACCCCCCTAGAAGAACTTTTTATGCGATACTGTATTCAATCTCAAACATTGGTTACAAAACCACAATCCTTTTCAAGCACATCAATGTAACATTTAAAAAAATCGTAGAAGAAATAAAGATTTAAAACTTCCTTATTTCTTGTCCGAATTTTTAAAATATTTCATTTGTGTGCTTTGCAAAGATGTGCAGAAAAAGTTTTTTCTGGGAGGGTCAAAAATGTCTGTTTTTAAATAAGTCCGCCATCTTGAATTTCTAACAAATGTCATTTTTGACACAAGTTCTATAACTTTTGTGGCCTGTGCCTTTTAAAAAGTTTAAACTTATTTAAGTCGATCAATTTTTGAAAAAGTTATTGCTATTTAATAAAGTAGATTTTTTTCTTAATAAGCTTGATTTTGCAGGTAAACTCTAGCCTATTTAAAAATTGCAAACTTCCTTATTTCTTGTCCGAATTTTTAAAATGATATATCGATGTGCTTCGAAAGAATGTGGCTTCATAACCGTTGTCTCAGATTTAATGCCGCACAAAAAAATATCTAGGGGGATTAAAAATGCCTATTATTTAAATAGGTCCACCTTCTAGCATTTTTAGGAAATGTCAAGTTTGAGATTGGCCCTATAAATGTTAAAGCTTTGGCTCTCTAAAAAGTTAAATATTTTTAAAATCAGACAATTTCCCGCTAAGTTATAATCATTTAAAGAAGTGCGTTTTTTTGGGAACACCCTATATATGGGAGGTATATAAAAAATGATGAATTACAAATTTCAAGAAAGCCAATGCTAATTTAGACTTGTCAACTCGGAATTAGCAACAATAATTCCGACTTGCTAACTCGAAATTATATTAATTCAGACCTTTCAACTCACAATTCTACTAATTTCGATTTGCTAACTCGAAATCATACTAATTCCGACTTGTCCTATCAGAATTGAGTATATTAGTTCCAACTTTCCTACTCGGAAATATACTAATTCTGAGTTGACCGATTCCGACTTGTCAACTCAGAATTCAGTGTTCTAATCCGACTTTCCGTCTCCAAATTATACATACTAATTTCCAGTTGACCACTCGGAATTGGACTAAATCCGAGTTGGCAAGTCGAAATTAGGTTAATTTATTGTTGGCAACTCGGAATTACTATAGTTATTGCGAGTTGACTAGTCGCAATTGGTGTAATTGCCAGGTGGCAAGTTGAATTTAGTAAAGTTGACAACTCTAAACTATGTATATTTTTTTTACTTGGAAAAAACACAATTTTTTTATCCCTAATAATGTATGACCAGTGTATAGCAAAAGCAAAAACAAAAGAATTTATAGTTAGACCATTTGGTGGGTTTTTAAATTACAATAAAACAAAGGGGGATGACCACTTTAGATAGGGGTGGATAACTACATAATTTTTACATTTAGTTTTCGTGTTGCTTTATTTTATTTATGTACTTCCATGTTATTTAATGTCTGCTTTTTGTGGCGCCGCTAATTAGGTAATGAACATTAATTTCTAAAACTATGGAGATTACAGAGGTTTTCCTGAAAAAGCGAAATTAAGGAAGTTTATAGATGTAAGTAGTTCACAAACCGCACTTAAGAATTTATTTTTTTATTAGTGTATATAATTCGCTTTTTGTTACCTACCTACCTACCTACCTTGTAAATACACCAAAAATTGTCAGAAGGCAGAGTAGGTAGCCCAAGATATCGAAAAATACAAATAATAAGGGAAAGGTGGGGGAGTCTGATAGTGAGATTCCCGAGTTTAGGTTTCCTCCATCCCTCAGCCTGTCCAGGAAAATGTTTTTTTTTTTTGAGGGGGGGGCCTGAATTCATTTTAAGATATAAGAAAAACCATTAAAAAATAGGCATCTGTAAGGTTTCAAAAAGTTGTTCAACTTTTTTATATGAAACGTTTTTGTACTATGCAGAATAATAAAAAAAATTACGGTAGATGAGAGCATAGCCACCTAAGCCGTCAAATTTTAACGCGCTTTATCTGAAAAAATATTTTTTTATACCTTCATCAGGAACATGATTTTAGTAACTGTGTGCAGATAACTAAAGATTGGCTTTTTTGGTTACCGATGAAAAAAAACCTTTTTTTATCACGGGTGCAAAAAAAGATTTCTGTCTATTTTTTACTCAAAATTAAAGAGAAATAGCGGAATATAGTAATATTAATTAAAAAAATTAAGCCATTTCCGCCAGTTTTCACGAAAAAATCATTTAAAAATATCGTCAAAATATCAAACTTTCAAAGAATAAAATGTCGCAACAATGAACGTCACCAAGTATAAAGGCACAACGCTATGGGAACCATTGTTCTATCACTTACCAGCCGCCTTGATTTATAGTGTAAAGATGGTGCGTTGCCAGAAATGCTCTTCGTTCGAGAGAGAAATGATTTTCCGGTTTTTCTTGGATTTTTTGATAAAGGTATTAAAAAAAATAGGGTTAACAACTCGCGCCTAAACTGTCCTTTTTTTTACTCGCGTTTTTAAATACCTCGCTTCGCTCGTTATTTAAACCAACGCTTGTAAAAAAAGCACTATTTTAGCCACTAGTTGTTAAAACTACTATTTTTTATACCTTCATCAAAAACATGATTTTAGTAACTTTCTGCAGATAACTAAAGCATGGCTTATTTGGTTAACGATGCCAAAAAACTTTTTTTTTTGATCACGGGTGCAAAAAAATATTTCTGTCCGTTTTTTACCCAAAATTAAAGAGAAATAGCAGAAAATAGTAATATTGGAAAAATGTAATTACTCTTGCGCAAAAATTAAGCAATTTCCACCAATTTTCACCAAGTATTTACACAAAAATCATTTAAAAACATCGTAAAAATATGAAAGTCTCAACGATTAAAATGTCGCAACAATGAACGTCACCGAGTAAAAAGAAAAATCGCTATGGCAATCATAGTTATTTCATTTACCAGCCGCCTTGATTTATAGTGTAAAGATGGTGTGTTGCGAGAAGTGCTCTTCGTTCGAGATTTTTAAAGTTTTTCTTGGATTGTTTGATAAAGGTATTAAAAAAACATAGTGTTGACAACTCGCGGCTAAACTGTGCTTTTTTTTACTTGCGTTTTTAAATACCTCCCTGAGCTCGTTATTTAAACCAACGCTTGTAAAAAAAGCACTATTTTAGCCACTAGTTGTTAAAACTACTATTTTTTATAACAGGTGCAAAAAAAAAATTCTGTCCGTTTTTTATCCAAAATTAAAGAGAAATAGCAGAAAATAGTAATATTAAAAAAATCTAATTATTCGTGCCTAAAAATTAGGCCATTTCCACCAGTTTTCACCAAGTATTTACGAAAAAATCATTTAAAAACATCGTCAAAATATCAAACTGTCAAAGATTAAAATGTCGCAACAATGAACGTCACTGAGTGAAAAGGAACAAGATATTTAAAAAAATAGTGTTAAGAACTCTGCGCTTGTAAAACAAAAGCACTGTTTTAGCCACCAGTTGTCAAAACTACTATATCATAGCATGGACATATTTGAAATAAGAAAAAGAAAGAAAAATTAAAAATGAAATAAAATATATGAAGGGTGTTGTAGTTAAAATAAGAAAGCCATTGACCAATGACATTTGACAATTTTGGCGTGTCTATCTCAAAGTACGCAAAAATGCAAAGTAACAGAGAAAAGTGAGGATAACATAAAAAAAAATTTTTTGCATCGGTAAACAAAAACGCCATGCTTCAGTTATCTGCAGACAGTTACTAAAATCATGTTTTTTATAAAGGTATAAAAAAAATATTTTATTATCAATATTTATTATTATATATTAAGCACGTACTAATCCATCTTTGCGATGCGGTCAGGTATGTCTCGGTCCCTTTCACTTGTTAACGCTTAGAACGATATGGAACTCATACCAGCCCAATTGTTTTGGTCTTGTCGATTATGCAAAATTTGTAAACAAACGTCGTTATTATCTGCTACTCGGTTTTCAAATTTAGGATAGTTTTTCAGTTTGGTATAGCTAGATCAAGTTCACTAAAATCTTCTCATTTTGTGTTGAAAACCACTAAAATAAACCAATGCCGTTGGAACCCTGTGACTGCTGCAGATATTCTTACCGGTTAGATCTCCTTGCTTAAAAAAGATTTTTTTTAATACCTTCATCAAAAACATGATTTTAGTAATTGTATGCAGATTGTTACCGATGCAAAAAAAAAACTTTTTTTTTGATCACGGGTGCAAAAAAAGATTTCTGTCCGTTTTTTACCCAATATTAAAGAGAAATAGCGGAATATAGTAATATTGAAAAAATCTAATTATTGCCACCTAAAAATTAAGCCATTTCCGCTAGTTTTCGCCAAGTATTTACGAAAAAAATCATTTAGAAACATCGTCAAAATATGAAACTGTCAAAGATTAAAATGTCGCAACAATGAACGTCACTGAGTGAAAAGCCACATCATAGAAACCATTGTTATTTCATTTACCAGCCGCCGTGATTTATAGTGTAAAGATGGTGTGTTCGGAGAAGTGTTCTTCGTTCGAGATTTTTAAAAGTATTTTCCTGTTTTTCTTGAATTTTTTGATAAAGGTATTTAAAAAAATAGTGTTAACAACTCTGCGCTGCGCTCGTTATTTAAACCAACGCTTGTAAAAAAAGCACTGTTTTAGCCACCAGTTGTCAAAACTACTATATCATAGCATGGACATTTTTTAAATAAGAAAAAGAAAGAAAAATCAAAAATGAAATAAAATACATGCAGGGTGTTGTAGTTAAAATAAGAAAGCCAGTGTTAAAATTTAACATTTGTAATGACATTTGAAAATTTTGGCGTGTCTATCTAAAAGTACGCAAAAATGCAAAGTAAAAGAGAAAAGTGAAGATAACATTTATAATGAAATTTAGTATTACCTTACCTACATGTAAATGAGTACATGTATAGGTAAGTATATACTCGAAGGCATACTTACTTTTTTATACTCGTTGAATTGTAATTATTATTCAAAATTTTTGCAAATAAAAACAATTGCAAATAAATAAATAAAAATTTTGCAAATAAAAATAAGTCACGCCACGTGCGTTTTTACTCCTCCTCCTCCTCCTTCTCCTCCTCCTCCTCCTCCTACTCCTCCTCCTCCTCCTCCTCATTCTCCTCCTCCTCCTCCTCCTCTTCCTCCCCCCCTCCTCCTCCTCCTCCTCCTCCTCCTCCTAGCCTGTACAAAACAGATGCTGCCGAGAAGATCTCGATTAGTGGTTTGCTAAAATTGGTTATATAGTTGGGGCTATTTCCCAGACAGCACACGTTGTCCAATGGACGTCCAGTTTAAATAAATTTTTGGTCCAGAACCTCAAATGGACGTCCACTAGACGTTCGTACAAAGGCGTTCATTTTATAAGTCCATAAATATAATTAGATATCATATAAATGTTCGAAATTGGTGTTATCGTAAGGTCAATTTTACGCTAACCACACATTTGCGCGTCTTTAAAAAGGGTATACTTTAGGACCGTATTCATAGTGATTCCGAAGTTATTATTTTGAGCACAAAGCCTACAATTTCAAACTTAAATAGACGTCCAATGGACGATGGTTCAAAAGACGCCCATTGGACATCCAATCGTGCAATAAATTTTAAAAAACATGATTGTACAAAATACGTTCATTGGACTTTCAATGGTAGTACATAACATCCAGAATGTGTCCAGTAGCAGACGTCAATTTATGCCACATGTACAGTTCATTGGACGTTCATTGTACGTCCGCCGCCCATCTTTGGATGTTTTATGAAGGTCCAGGATGTCCAGGTATGGAAGTCCAATGGACGTACAATAGACGTTTTTGTGCGGTCTGGGTTTAATCAAATAAGTTTCAGATTGGTGATTCTTTTCTAAATTATTATTGACACTGACTTGAGTTTACCCAATAACACTAATTGCTCCAAAACCGATCTCGATTGATTAAAAATCGATCCTAAACAGATTCACGTTTTCGATTTAAAACGGAGCGGTGATCTCGGAAAGATTTGCGTGTTCGACTTCAATTCAATTTAAACGCTCACAAATACGGCCCGAATCGCTCTTTCTTGATCCAACAAATTCGACAGATCAAGGTGTCGGGTCAAAACAATAGACGTAACCCCACTTTTTAATATTTTTAGTTTTTTCATCAGTTTTTGCAGTTTAGACTTTTATAACAATCTGGTGTGAAAAATAATGGCTATAAAATGGAAATTATTAGAGCTGGTAGAGTTGCTTTCCTCCTCATCTAGTTCTTTAGACGAAGAAGAGTATGTTGAAATACCCTCCTCATTTCTTATGCAGTTACCATCGTCATCAGAAACGGGTGTTACGTTAACAAACTCAATTACTGCTTCTTCTGCATTCATTTTTTATGCAGTTAGTGCAAAATAAAATCATAAATAATTTGTTTATCAAAAAATAATTCATATTTTTTGAGGTTATGTAGATGTCAAATTTCAAGCAAGAAGGGTACAAAAGTACGTTCGGCTATTGATCGCGATCGGAGTGTCTCGATTTAGATCACGATCACTCTTGGAGCACTCCCACGGAGATCTGTGACGTCACTGCTCAGGGTTCCGAGAGCAGTAAAGCATAAAAAGCTATAAGTTATAGATATTTTTTCAGTGGGGAGGGCCTAAGTCCCCTAAGCTACCCTCCCGTCGGTGCGCCCATGTTCAATAAGTATAAAACAAATCAGTTTAAAAAAGTCCTGGGGCCCAATTCTTGAATCACTAGAATTTCAGTCGTCAAACATTTTTTCTTATCCACTATATTAAATATTAACGCACACACAATATTGAACTCTTTTTGAAGTTCTGTAATATTAAATTAAATTCGCCGTAAAATTAAAATTTTTTCGCAAGCACTTGATGTAAATTCGAGCGAAATCGACATCTAAGCGTCAAAAACCGTTCTATTTTTCCCGCCAAAAATGCAGTATATAAATTTTGGGCCTATTCCAATTAAATATTGTACATAGTGTAGTACCGGACATTTTTTCGGCATTTTTTTCCACTTTTTGTGTTTTTTAAAACACTTGTTGTCCAGAAAAGTAGTATATAAAACATTTTTCATCTAGTTTAATGTGTTCGGAATATAATAAAATGGACCAAAACCCTGCAGGTTTAATGGTAATTTAGTAACAAGATTTGCTCGTCACGTACAGGACACTTTTGGAAAATCAGAATGTCATGTACGTGACTGGCACTCAAGATATTGTTAATAAATTACTATTAAACCTGCAGGGTTTCGGTTCATTTCTTACGGAATTAATTT
The DNA here is from genome assembly GCA_963921995.1 of Oxystoma pomonae. NCBI lineage: Eukaryota > Metazoa > Arthropoda > Insecta > Coleoptera > Brentidae > Oxystoma > Oxystoma pomonae. Next base: position 80,750,395 of record OY998166.1, on the reverse strand, counting down.
GAGTCCAGGAAATGACCTATTACATCACTAGTCCGGTAAAATAACATTACCGGACTTAAACTAAATTTCTGAATTTTTATAAGCAAAATGGTGTATTTTTTAAAAAATTTTTATTATTAATGAAAAACAAATATTTTATAGAATAAACTACTAAAAATTACTTATAAATATTCACATTAATTGTGCAATTGGAATTATTTGAAATTACATGAGCAGCAGCCGAGCAATCTTTTTCGGGGTTACCTTTTCGCGAGGAAGAGTAACTTTGGGTTTCGTGTTGTTGGTGTAGAATTTGAACAAAGTTTTCTCCTTCCTGGATCATTCTAACTACTTTTGTTTTTGTCTCTAAAGGCTCCTCGACATATTTTTAGGCCACAGAGGTGCTCTTCCAGCCGCCGTGACGTTTTAGCACATTAACATCTGCTCCCGCGTTTGTTAATAGCGTGGCAGACGTTCTGCGGAAGCAGTGTCCCGTGTACCTTTCGGGGTTGGAAAAATTCAAATATTCCGCAATTTTTCGAGGCGCTCTCCCAATTGTATGGATGCCCACTCTTTGGCTAATACATTTTCCTTTTCTGTAGCCGACAAAAAACGCTTTTTCGGGAATGTACGGAATATGCTTAAAAATGATTCTTCAATGACTGTAAACACTCTTTTGATGTAAGTTTTTGTTTGGTTTATGCTTACAATCAACTGTGTTCCTGTATCTTGAATATCATCGTCATTTAGGTTGTAGAGCTCCCTTCGACACCCTCTGGAAATACCTAGTATCGCCACAACCTGAAACATTACAAAAAATAATAATTTAAAAAAGGCAGAAAAGTATAAATACTAAATCCCCCTGTGTAAATTGCCTATTGCGTAAATTCAGTTAAAAAAATATATTTCTATTTAATGGAAACCAAAAAACTTACCTTAATTAACAAAAATTTCTCGGTTGGAGCTGTTTTCATGAATTAATCCACTTCCTCTCTGGTTAAAATTTTTGATTGGGTCGGTTGGTGGCCTACAGATTCTTTCTTTAAAAATCAGTTTAGGAAATCTGGATATATCCACGTTCTCATTTACTACCAACATAGATTTCACCATCGAATATTTTGCCCATAGCGTTGAACTGCTGGATTTTTGTGACTGGAAAAGTAAGGAAAATAAAAATTACGAAAATACGATGTATTTTGACAAAGTAGGTATTCAATAAAACTAATTTAACACTTACCACATCTAAGAAGTAGGCCAACTTAACATTTTCGTTGACAGTATTAATTACATAAGTCTTTCTCGATTCGCAGAATGTTTCATATTCTTTTTTATATCTTACTGAAGATTTGGCTGGAATCAGTTTTTCTGTTGCGGCTAAACTTTTTTTCAAATTTGCGTCCATTTTTACTGCTCTACGTGACAAAAACAAATAAACTTTATTGTGTTTCTGTTAGCAACCAATTCAAAGATGACTGCACTTCAAAATTTTGACAATAATTTGATGGAAAATTGTAAAGTATTTGTTGAAACAAATATTATTGATTGTCGCTGTCTTCTCAAAAAAAAATTATTTTATTTTAAATTAAATATAACGGTATGAAATAAAACGTTGTACGATACACGGCCGTGAAATGTCATTAAAGTACTCGTCTAGATATTCCGTAAACATCTAAACTTGTACTTTAATAGACCATTACTCGGCCTTGTAACGTAAATTACTATTATACACTATTTATCTGGACAACAAGTATTTTAAAAAACACAAAAAGTAGAAAAAAATGGCAAGAAAATGTCCCGCATTTGGTATATGAATTAGTGAAAATTGACTCTTTTTTCGACAATTTTTTGCTAAAATGGGATTCGTATACGACTAAAAGTCGAGTGATTCAAGAATTGGGCCCCAGATCGCGGGGAAAAAATAATTCAGTCCTAACAAATTTGGACCTCTAGTAATTAAGCAGTGATTTCCAGAAATTTTTTTCCTTTTATAAATAAATGACTGCCGCGTTAATAAAACCTCATTTAAAGTGTCGATATTATCTCAACAAGTGACCAAAAATGATATATTTTTGACAAAAGAAACAAAAATTAGATAGGTAAGTCCTTTTGTTAGGAATAATAATTTTTCTTTCATGAAACTTCGGCAAACCTAAATTACTACCGATACGCATTGCATAATAGCACACAATGGTAAACTGATTTCCCACCGATTTTTTACCACTTGCCATTTTGACAGTTACAAAAAATGCTATATCGCTTTCACGCCTCACATTCGATTGAACAACAACTTAAAAAAGCAAGCGAGGACACCCGCCCTCCAAATTAACGCGACATTAATCATATTTAGGTCACAAAGTTGCCAAATCAGGCCACCCCCTTAATAAACAACCCCTCTTGACAATACAAAGCACGAGTACAAAAAAATACCAGTGTATTTTAAATAAGCGGCGGACCCTTATTAGCTTTTTTTCGACTTGAGTTAACCATTAAGCAACATAATCCTTGGGAATATGTTCAAAACTACGGTCAACTCTTACGGCTTGGAGTTTGAAAAAAAAAAATGGAATTGGAAAAAAAAATCTGATTTTTAGTGGTTTTGGTCCAAGTTGTATTACTTATAGAAGTTTTGCGCGTGCACAGAAGAGTGATCTCTGGGACCAAGGAGTAGCAAAAAAACGAACTAAAGTACCCTAGCGGCTGTATTAAAGTTCTCAGCGTAACAGGTAACAGATAATGGTAACGGAGAAGCAAACAAACGAACCACAAAGACCCCATTTATCGGTAACCACCTTCGCACTTATCTCAGAGTTTTAGTTTTGGAACACACCCTTTTTTAAGGGATAAGAGAGCGTGTGAACGCGGAAGATTATCCACTAGTCAGCTACTGTGATATATTTATAGGAGTTGACAATTAAAATATGGTAATGGCCACTCGATACCACCATCATATACGATGATTAAAGGAGTCGATTAGGAGGTATTCATAGAAATGTAACTTTTATTGTTTGACAGTGGTAGATCGTGTGAATTTTAAAGCTTAGGGTGCTCCAGATTTGTTTTGATTTGTTTCAGATTGATGAGAGAGTGGTTTATTTTAACTGGGCGGTTCGTAATGAAGAAAATGGCACACAGACTTAAATTAAAATTTGTATACATAGAGATTATGAGACTTTTGATCGACTACAAAACAAGAAGCTCATAGAATCTCTTAACGAAGTTGGTCAGAATGATCGAGATCTATAAATATAATAATGGGATTATTCGGAACTTATACTTACTAACTAGAACTGGACGGACCTCTCAACAAAAAAAAATTGATGGAAAACTGCCCGGAGAGGTTCGAATAAGAAGAGGTGTTGTGTAATAAAATAATAGTTCAATTCAATTAAATTCATTTTATTGTTTAAAAGGAATATTACAAAATTATTCCTATAATAAGGGTCTCTTATTTATCTAGGTACAGTAACAACCGGTGTATTTTAGTTAATGTTAATAATAGATGAATATAAAAATAATTTAAAAGAAATTAGGTGAATCCAAGAACAACTACCCCTTACCTAGCCCTAAGCTTATGGAAGACCTTGGCGTCGATAAGGGGGAGGGGGTAATGGAGGTAATTACCCCCTACCAAAATAGACTTTTGACAAAAAAATATCACTATATCAATTTATATATTCCTCATATATAAAAATATACATTTTCTCCTCATGTAAAAATATATATTAGGGGCAAAGGCATACAAACAATAAAAGTGTTTTGAAAATTTATCTTGATAATTTGTTACCCCCCCTCCAAAAAAAGAAAAAATTATCGACGCCCTTGATGGAAGAAACATTTTACTACCTACCTACATGATATAGAAAGTAAAGAAATATATTATTAGTAAACTTGTAACGAAACTACTCTGGGTTCTTTTTACTTCCCTTGCTAAAGGGAAGTAATGTAATCATCGAAAAATCGCACTTCGAGATTTTCATGATCCTCCACGAATTTTGAGGTTTCGAAAAGTGATAAGCACGAATCCAGACGCAGTCGCTCTGTCTGTCGGTCTGTCGGTTTGTCTGTCGCCTACTTTGTAGCCACTCTAACTCAAAAACTCCTTCACTAATCATAACAAAATTTTACATAGTGATTACTTTTCTTGACGCGCGGACACCTATTGTTTTTGAGCATTCTCCTAGTAGACTCTCCGGAGCTACCCCCAAAAAACTTCCCATCCCTAAAAAAAAATATTGGTTTTTCTTACCGTGTGATACCTCCTTTGAAAGCTTATGAAAATTGTAGTTGTTCTGTGCCATAAAGTATATCTCGAGTTATGAAACGAAATAAAAAGTAGCTTAGGATAAGATCCAGGTCACACAAATCTGGAAAGACCCTGGAAAAGTCTGGATACACTCTGGAAAGTCTGGAAAGACCCTATTAAAGACTGGATACACTCTGGAAAAGTCTGGAAAGACCTTGTAAAAGTCTGAAAAGACCCTGGAAAAGTCTGGAAAAACTCTGGAAAAATCTAGAAAGACCCTGGAAAAGTCTGGATATAATCTAGAAAAGTCTGGAGAAATCTGGAACGACTCTGTAAAAGTCTGGAAAGACCCTGGAAAAGTCTGGATACAATCTGTAAAGTCTAGAGAGACCCTGAAAAAGTCTGGAAACACTCTGGAAAAGTCTGGAAACACTCTGGAAAAGTCTAAATATATTCTGGAAAAGTCTGGAAAGACCCTGGAAGTCTGGAAAAACCCTGGAAAACTCTGGATACACTCTGGAAAAACCTGGATACACTGTGAAAATGTCCGAGTACACCATGGAAAAGTCTGAATACATCCCTGAACAGTGTAGATACACCCAAGAAAAGTCTGGATATACTCTGGAAAAGTCTGACCAACCCAATCTAACTCATGTATATATGAGTAGAGGTTTTTTATATAATATATGTTCTTCTGAGCGAGGGAAGTTTTGGAGTAAACCTTTACTCGATTTATTTTAATTAGGTAAAATGATGCTACAGCTTATGAATAATTAAGATTTTTATTGCCAAAAAGTGTTAAGGTTTCTATCCGCAATCATACAGACCTAGTGCCCTGGAATTAACCTGACAAGGTAGTGCCCTGAAATTAAGTATCTTCGGTTGAACATTTCAACAACAATTTTGCAAAATAAATAGATGAGTCGATCTTACTCTTATGACTGTCGGTTCTATAAGCCTCGTCGACTCCTCAACTGGAATTCGTGTCAAGATAAAACCTTGAAGAGATCAGGAAACTCTCAGCTTTATGGAGAACACGTAGAAAGAAATACCATGAATTACACACTGAACACACACAGAAACAATCTTGGTATGATAGGTATTATTTAGGCTCTATATCAATAAATAAATACCTCAAAGAGGATTCCTTTTCTTTTAAAGAGGGTTCCTTTTCTTTTAACATTGATTGACCACTTCTTAAAAATAAAATTTTGCTGAAGGTTGTCTGTATAGGAGAAACTTGTCCATACCTTGTATTAACTTGTATTATTTAGGCTCTATATCAATAAATAATTACCTCAAAACAGAGGGTTTCTTTTATTTTAAAGAGGATTGATTCCTTTTCTTTTAAAGAGAGTTCCTTTTCTTTAAACTTTGCTTGACCACTTCTTAAAAATAAAATTTTGCTGAAGGTTGTCTGTACAGGAGAAACTTTTCTATACCTGAAACGTAAACAATATTTGTTTAAACAAACGAAATCGATTTTAAACAAAAGAAACTCTACAACAAAATGATATCCTACTTGATCAATTACTAACTAGTAGCTTTCAAATGTGAATCATCCATTAATGATAACAAAATTCACTAAATCAAAATGAAGACCAAAATAAAGTGGCGGTCACTAAATTAAAATCATGTTCCTACTTGACCTAATACTAACATATATCATTTTATGAACTGCAAATAAAATAATCCGTAATAAAATACTAGAGATAAATGCCTAAAAATCAACAACCTAAAAGATGCTGACGTCACTGTTATAATTGCACATACGCTGGAAGGTCTGCAAAAGCGGTTGAAATGTTGAAAAAAGAAATGGGTGGGTATAGCGAAGGAAAACAACCTTAAAAGCATACTAGAAGTAAATGCTCAACAAGTCGAACGTGTTGATTCATACACATGCGTCGAACAAGCCAGATCATCTTTTATGAAAATGAAATCAGTGTGTGCTTCATTCAACTTTGATGACTTATTCTCCACTTTAGATTTATAAGCAGTTGCATTTAAGGAGCTTGTGTGAGTTTTTTCATGCACAATAAAACAAAAATTTTAGGAGAACCAAAAAAATCGGGAAATGGTCTATTACTTATTGGCTTATTATCATTTTTGTCAAAAAGAATACAAGAACTAATCATTAAAATTTTATATACATGTTAAACCATAAATCCTACCACAATTTACATACGGATAGTTACCAATGAAAAGAAATTGATGATGATGATCAGCGACCATTTGTTAGTCCCTCAAGCATCAGATCTGACCATGCAAAAAGGCACTCAAAATAGCCACACGCCAAGTATCAATAATCTGCCAAATTACAAGATGGATCGTTTTGTGATTGACTCTCGCTGGTAAATGAAAGTCTATTCACAAAATCGTTTCTATATTGTGGGGGAAAATTCAAATAGTATAGTGACGTTGACAATATTGTGCCCTTTTCCGAACAAACAACGTCGTATTGTCATGATGATGCTCGTTTCAGTCATTTGATAGTCCCTTAACAAGCCCTTCATAATAAATGGAATAGTTTTGACCCCTTGAAGTTTCGGTTGGTTTTTGTTTATTCAGGATTTGCCTTCATGTTTGATGAGTATTTAAAATTAATAAGCTGCAGGCAGCATTAACAGCATTATCAATAAATACTTAAATGTAAAAACTGTATGCTTAAAAATTAGCTTTGGTCTTAAACTTTATCAAATCGATTCCATAAGTCTTTTTACGCTTAATGAAGGGAAAATTAATCCTACCAATACGAAAATTGTGTGCAATGTGTGCGTGTGTGTTTGTTCCACAATCACACAAGAACGGCTGAAATTTGTTAGGCTACTTTTTATTTGAGATTTCACTCAATGACAGCTGCCAAAGGACATTTTTTTCTTCGCGGGGAACGCCGCGGGTCGACCGCTAGCAATAGAAGTCCAAAAACTGGTATGTAGGGGTAACCGAAGTAATGGAGGCCACACACCCAATATCGCTATGTATTTGTGCTTTCCCAGTTGCGTCATCTACTAATGAGTATTGATGAAATTGAAGCGGCGGACAAGAAATTTCAGTATTGGTGTCTCGATCACTAAGAAACGTTCGATATGGCACGTGCGAAACTGAAGTTATTGTTTTATTTTTTTTTATTAATAGATTTTAGAAAAAACAATTTTAAATAGCATTTTGTTTTTTTTACATTTCATATTTGTTGTTAATAGATTGTGTACTCTTTGGGGTTAGGGTGTCCTGTTACTGTGGCATATTGGGAGCAGTGTTGAAAACATATATTTTTTTTTTAAATTAAAACAATTACTCTTTTATACATGATAGTTCATGCTTATTTGATGATACGTCTCTCAGACGCAAAGAAGCAAACCGAAAAAGCGGCTTGGAATGGTAATTAGTTGAAGGTAGTAGCGATAAATGACATATATGCCGTGCGTATAGGAGTGTTACTCGGAGTGTTAGGCATGTAGGCGGCTGGTGGAGCATTTGATATTTCACCAAGTACCTAACCTGTAAAGGCGATTTAAAAAAAAAACAGCGACAATGGACCTTTTCTAGGCCGCAAACCGTTGTTCATTTAGATAACAGTGGCATAGCCAGGGGGGAAAGGGGGTTTGGAGGTTAAACCCCCCTCCCCAATCTATAATAAATTAATCATGATCAAGGGCGTCACGTAAAGGGCGCTAGGGGGAGCTATAGCCCCCCCTCAAGTTTTTGAACCTTTACTCCGATTTGTGACACATGATTTGGTGTAATGTCTTAAATTTTAAAAATTTTACTTGCGGCGTTATGACGTCAATAATTGACAATTTTTGAAAAAAAAATTCTGCCGCGCATTTATGATATGATTTAGCCCACAAATCTATATATAGCATCTAACCCAATCTACTTTTTCAAAAATATTTTAAAAAACCTAAAACATCAAAATTCTTAAAGAATTTTTTTTTCAAAATTTTTGTCTGCGGCGCGAACATTAATATTCGTTACAATTTTGTTTCATTTTAAGCAATTTTTTTGCGAACAACATTTCAAACGCGTAAAAAATAGCATTTTAGTGTAATTTTCTCAAAATTTTTACCTGTTAAGGGTTAATTTCAAAAAGAATCTGCAAATGCGACTGGATCCGCCTGAAAATCCTTTGCTTTTAAAAATAAGCATTTTTGTTTCGTATACACTAACCCAACACCTGTTAAACCACCCCTCTCTCCTTCATGCAAGAGGCTTTTAAAAATTTGCAATAAGTAGGCAGTTAATTTTTCCCCTAGAGCCGATTTCTGGCTACGCCACTGAAGGTAATAATGGCCGTACCTATGTCACAATTACCTTAACTAGTTGGGGTAATGGTAGCCATGTATATAGGGTATTTCCTTTTTGTCTGAAAAACAAGCTGAAAACTTCGATGAACATTCCACAAGAGACACACAAAAGACCAAAGCAAAAAGAGAAATGATTAAACGATGTTTCGCACTGGGCAACCAGCCTGGGCTTATCAGTGGTTTCACTGGTCACCCTCCCCAAACTTCATTCAACACCATCATACACTTTGATTTCCAACTTTGAATCACTCACAAATAGGAATCGTTCCGCACTGGTACTTATCTAAGTCACCTGATACGGGTTCGTCTTGGCGTGTTAATATTTCCAATAGGGATACGCTCCTAAGGCAATTAAAACAAAAAAGAAAGAAGTTAAAAAACCTCCAAATCAGTTACTTCAACCGAAAAGAATCTCAAAACAAAAGATCAAAAGATCTTGGGTGGGAAAGACGAAAATTCAAACTTGGATGAGCATCCCACAAGGAACACACAAAGGACCAAAGCGAAAGTGAAATGATTAAATGATGGCGCGCGCTCATTAGTGGTTTCACTGTTCACCCTCCCCAAACATAATTAAACACCATCATGTATGTTGTAAACATTCGTTACTGTTGAATACTTTTACCGATGCGTTATTTTTAATATCAATACCCGTTACTTTATATTCGGTACTAGGTACTTTCGGTATTATTAGTTTAATTTACATAGGAATAAAACATAGGCTTAAACGAATTGGTATTTAAAAGGTAAGGGTAATAGTTTTCGGCACCTAGTTACTTATTATAATTATTTATAAAAACATATCAGAAAACAGGTTTTATTAAACGTTAACAAAACTTCTTTATTATCACGTCAAAACAAAAGAAAAAATATAAAATAAAATGATCGTTACTTTTTTTCAATAGGTATAAAAAGAGTAACGAGTAACGAGTACTTTAGAAAAAAAGAAATCGGTACTTTCCGTATTTGGCAAATACCCGGTACTTTGTAACGAGTAGGTAGTCTTTTTACATCACTAATTTCCAACTTTGAATCAACAAATAGGTCTCGGTCCGCACTGGTACTTATCTAAGTCACCTGATACGGGTTCGTCCTGGCATATTTTCCAATAGAGGAACGCTCCTAAGGCACTTAAAACAAAAAAGAGTTAAAAAACCACCAAATCAGTTACTTCAACCGAAAAGAATCTAAAAACAAAAGATCAAAAGATCTTGGGTGGAAGAAACGAAAATTCATACTTGGATGAGCATCCACAAGGAACACACAAAGGACCAAAGCGAAAAGACAAATGATAAAACGATGGGCAACCAGCGTGGGCTCATCAGTGGTTTCATTACATTACAAAAATTACATTATTTATAAATGAATTTGGAAAAAATAACTATAAAACTTTAAATAATGCAAAGGGGGCCACCATTCCCCCGGTCCCTCCTAGATTATACCAGTAAATAAGCAAAAACGTGTTTCGGCATTTTTTTAAAATTTTTGACCGAGGGTTGAGGGGTACAAATAAGTCACAATTACTTGGAGTTCCACATCAATATAGAACTGGAAAATTTGAAGAGGGAGAGTTAAACCACCCCCCTCCCCTTTATCCGAATACTTTAATCCATGAAAATATGGGTTGTGGGGTATTAAACCAAAGGAAATAGAGTCTGGAATTTAAATTTTAATGTTCCTCAAAATGGGATTGTGGTGTATCACACTAAAGGTCTGAAATTTGTCACCGGCATACACTCCCACAGTCACTGAAAATCGACGGCTAAAGGTTAAATTTTTCCCAAAAATCCCCCCACCGCCCGGGAACCACTGAATTTGAAACAATGTTTTAAAAAACATCAAAAGTAATAATTTAGAGTGGAGATATTGTATTAATACGTCCAAATAGGTGATGTAAAGTTCTACAACAAGTGCGGAAAATCCAATTTTTCCGATAGACGTAGGGAGTGACATGTTTTCTTCAAACGTTAGGAAATCAACATAAAATAGTCAGAATACATCCACTTTTAGAATTAAGAAGTACCCGGACAGCATCATTCGTCCCAGGGACGTATATCTTACATCCATTTTATGTCTTTACGTCTCTGGACCTAGTAGATACGTACGATGTACGTACACATAAAATGTACGTACAGCAAAAGTATTTTTTTGCTCTTACTTAATAGGTTATTAAGTTGTCATAACTTGGAGGTAGTTCATTTATATACTTCTAACGCAAACATTTGTATTTTTCATTTTCTTAAAATAATTGGTAGGTATTTAATGAATACCCAGCCACCGTCAGGAACTCTTTCCTGAGACGTCAACCAGGAGAAAGGAGAACTGGGGAGTTTTCGGGCTTTAAAATCGCCCCCGCCCCTTCTAGGCACAATCAAATATTTTATATTTTATTTATTTACGTCCTCCAAGTTCCGTACCAAAAACGTCTCCTGTATGTACCCCGTACATACATCTTACATTTTACGTCCAATTCACGTCTTTTATTGGTCCACCGCCGTGCATACAAAGTACTTGGTACATACACAAATGTACGTACCTGGTACATATTTTCCATATCCCAAGGACGTACTTAAGACGTACATAGCGTTGAAATGTGCACGTAATATATATATACGTCCCTAGTACGTACAATAGAATTAGCATACGTATTATGTACATACTCTTCGTCCGAGGTTTAGGTACGAGGTACGTACCGGTACGTAACACAAATTACATTAAGTGCCCATAGAGCCTACTATCTTGGAATTTCATACTCTCCTCCTCCTTAATACTCCTCCTGTAACATACGTTACATGATACGGGAGTATTAGGGTTTATAAGCTACAGCACGTAACTCGACGTAGCGTAAGTTTTGATCAAGTGCGCATGTGTAGTAAAATCCAAACGTACGATGCGCTTTACGCGTGGTGTATCGTTACAGCGCGTATCGTACTTAAATGCGTAACCCCAGATCAAAAGAAAGCGAGCGAGGCGCGGTAGGTGGTGTTTTTAAAACCTAAATAGAGTCAAACACTCAGGTTCTGCCACCTCGTCAAAGTTGAACCTTCAATAATGGGCTGCTTTATTCCCGAGAGCAACCTCTCGATGGCGAATTTCGATGATGATGGCATCATTTTTGAAATATAAAAAAAATAAAAAAACGCGACAAATTTTAGGTTTTCTTATGAAAAACAAAACAAATGAGAACGCCCTCTGCTCGACTACTTAACCAATTTACAAGATACGCAAGAAGCGTTGCTTAAAGCCTTTTTTAGCTCGTAGTAGCTAGGCGACGTATCCTCTATGCGTAACGTACGTTACGTTTACGTCATGCCATGGCTTATAACCACTATTAAGGTTGGTCGGCACGAAGCGACGTAATGTAAGGAAACCACAAGTGAGCTTGTGCATGAGACCCAAAATGTACGATGCGTAATATGCTCAACGTAAACTTTCGCCGCACCGCGCCGCTTTCCTTGCATAAAAGAGTAACCAAAGAACAAAAAAGTTGGGATATCCTAATGTTGGATTTTTACCTCAGCGCTTTCTATGTGAACAGTCGATATCCAGGAAGAATAGTATCTAATGTTGACAGTAGATGTCGTAATATAACTGTGGTTTGAAGGTGGTAGACAATTTTGAACTTGAAAGTAAACTAGAGTTTCGCAATTCCATTTTCTCTACTTTTTACTTTTTCACAATGTTTCGAATGCTTATGTATCTCTACGAACATCATGTCAGAGACCAAAACTATGTAAAAAGTAATAATTCTTCAATCATATCAACCGCATAAAAAAATTGCATCATATTCACTGAAAAAAGAAGAAAGTTGTCAGCTCTTCTCGACGTCACCAAAAAGAATTCAACCATAATCACTTACGTATGTCGTAAACCAACTCATGGACAATATCAAAACTTAGATCTCTCATAGATCTAGCCACCTATATCTACAATACAGAAGAAGCTTTAAATATAGAAGTAAACAATTCGAACCAATCTACGAAGGAACGGTTTCTCCAAATACAGCAATAAAACTCTCCAAACACTTATAATTCAAAGGAATCCCAGAAAAGATTAAGAAGAATATGCAAACTCTTATTGACAAAGCACAAAATTAGCGATCAACTTACCTAAATCCTAAATTACTAATCCGTACCATCGGACTGTCTGCAAAACAACCACAACAATAAGAAGTCAATTAACTAAACCACAACGCCATGACACCAAGAACTGCATCTACCAGGTACCATGCGAGTGTGGAGATATCTACGTCGGAGAAACCCGCCGACCGAACCCATGGAAGTTCACCTTACAGAACACAAATGCAAAACTCGACAAGGGGATACAACTGGACTGAAAATTGCTCAACATTGCTAGGAAATCCGAATCATATGGAATGGAAAGAGACAAAGATCGTCGCCAAGTAAGAGGAGAATCTATTCCAGCGACAGTTCAAAGAAACAGCATTCATACAGAGGAACCTGAATGTATTTTCTCAACAATGCGTCACCATCAAGGACATTTGGAAGCTCATACTTTTCGGAGGTAACAGATTGCAACTACGAAACAGCGAAATCAACCAAGTGTTAACTTCATGGTTCATTGAACACATGGTAGTATATAAGGTAAGGTAGTCTTAGTTTTTGTTAGATTTCACCTGTAAGACGATTGCAGATACATAAGCATTCGAAAAGTTATAAAAAATAAAAAATAAAGACAATGAAAGTTCAAAACTCTAGTTTCCTCTCGTAATATAATGTCGACTCTGGTTGACGTTATATTTTCTATGGCCCTCTTACTCTTTTTATAAAGAGGTAGAAAGACTGCGAATTCAACATAATTACCGTAGCGTACGTTACGTTGAAATACGTTGCGTCATGTGCAGCCTTAAGGCCCTAATTTTTGTGCGCACATAACTCTGATACAGTCCATTCCATTTTTATTTAGACAAAACATAACTTCACTTTCCATAGAACAAAAACCAGATTTTTAAGTTGCCAAAGTCAAACACCCCCACGGCATTATAACTACACTGTTAACTTTAAGTCACTCCGAATAACATCTTATATTACGCTATCATATCAGTCAAATGCACCAGAGTGAAACAGCAAGATACCAAAATGAATATCGTGTCCGCAAATAAAAATGAAAGTAAAACTCGTGGCATATAGGACAAAGCGTTTTTGTTTCTCACTTCATTACGACCAGGCCTCCAATGTCTAATGGAGAATCCAGACACATACAGACCTGTTTCATCCTTATTAGGAATCATCAGGGAGTCATATGATTATACCTGGTAGTTTGAAGCTACACAGTGACCATGCACACCTCTAGAATTTAAAACAAAAAGTTTGTAATCCTTGGGGTCGTAGTAACTGTGTGCGCAACCTGTCGAATAAACCGAGAAACAAAAACATCAAAATTGAAAAGTACAAGACACCGTAAATACAGAATCCTGTACCGTTCAGCAGGTTATAAAGTAGAAACCTATAAAAGTATAAGGTCACTGTAACATGACTCTTAAAAAGAGGTAACGTTCGCAGCAGAGGAGGCCTGGTCGTAATGAAGTGAGAAAACAAAAACGCTTTGTCCGATATGCCACGAGTTTTACTTTCATTTTTATTTGCGGACACGAGATTCATTTTGTTGTTTTTTAAATAGTTTGGCTTTTTAGTTCTGCGCAACAAGCCTCCTCCGGAGCGATTGCTTGCTGATGCCTTAAAATTAGGGCCACGTAGTATGAAGCTCCAATTAGGGGCAGTGCTGCTGCGAACGTTACCTCTTTTTAAGAGTCATGTTACAGTGACCTTATACTTTTACATGTTTCTACTTTAAAACCTGCTGAACGGTACAGGATTCTGTATTTACGGTGTCTTGCACTTTTTAATTTTGATGTTTTTGTTTCTCGGTTTATTCGACAGGTGGCGCTCACAGTTACTACATCCCCAAAAATTACAAAGTTTTTGTTTTAAATTCTAGAGGTTTGCATGGTCACTGTGTAGCTTCAACTGCCAAGTATAATCCTATGACTTCCTGATGATTCCTAATAAGGATGAAACAGGTCTGTAGGTGTCTGGATTCTCCATTAGACATTGGAGGTCTGGTCGTAATGAAGTGACAAACAAAAACGCTTTGTCCGATATGCCACGAGTTTTACTTTCATTTTTATTTGCGGACACGAGATTCATTTTGTTGTTTTTTAAATAGTTCGGCTTTTTAGTTCTGCGCAACAAGCCTCCTCCGGAGCGATTGATTAGGGAATTATTGAAATACGGCCGCACTGGATAGTGCCTACTTAGCGCCGACCTTAACACAGGCTGTGCCTGGCTCTAAAAGGTGCAAATTATAGAATTATTGAACGCGCCTCTAGCAAAACGGTAACGATACGACTTTATTTCTAACCTACAAATATATGCTGCCTGTGTTCGAAATTCTGTGTTGTTTTTTATATTTTGAGTGATCAAAAGCATGGATGATGTGTTGGAAGCAGAGGTCTTTGTGGAGGGTGGAGAGAATGACCATTTAGAGTTCTGAAGGGATTTTGTTGAACTACTTCTCCATAAAAGTATATTCTTTTCGAATCCATAATATTTTATTGAGGCTATATATAAGATTTATATTACTGCAATGTACTAATCCTTATGACACTGATGTATTTAATGAAGAATGTCTAGTACAAATCTATGATCTTATATATGAGGTATATACGTTTTGTATATACCTTGAATATATTGTCATTTATATTACAACAATATACACACTTAGCACAATAACAATAATAGATCGCATCCTAAATTTAGAAAAATTAACATGGTAGAAAATATCGTTTTTTATGTTATTTATATATCAAAAAAATATACGGTATCACGTAAAAAAGTGCTGTTTGTTAGTAAAAAAAACCTAAAAAGCCTAAATTTTATTTTTTTAAAAAATAAAAACGCCTTGGACAGCTAAAAATTTTTAACAACAATAGTTTAAAATTTTGAAAGGTTTTTTTTAATAATAAATAAACACTTTTTCCTCATTTTTTTAATTTAAGCAGTTCAAGTATATTTTTTTGTTTTATTTAGAAAATACAGAATTAAGCTTTTCATAAAAAAATTTAGTTTCAGTCAAAGAGAGCAAAGCAGTATATTAAGACTCGTAGGCACCATATTGCATTATTATCATTACATATCCTCATGTTTAGCTTCATTCTTTTTGGTGGTTGATATCTGCCTCTATCTGCAGCATCCTTAATGAGTTTTCTATGACAATATGAAGCTTTGTATTCGTGGTGGTGCATAAAGAAAGGGAATTTCTTCTTGCTGCAGCTACATCTGGAAATAAAATATTTTTATAAACAGATAATACGTGGCATATTCATTTTTTAATCAGTTTTTATGAGTTTTTATTCAGTTCGCTGGTGGTACAAAGCAAGATTTTATAATAAAAAAAAACGATAAAAATACAATGGGCAAATTTTTTTTTTAAATGTGTTATTTTAATCTTTTAAAGAGCTGTAAAACAAAAATTTTAGAAAAAATTAAGTTTATAAAAAAAATATAAAGAGAAAACTTTTAAAAAAGTTATTTTTAACTTTAGTAACAAATATAAGTAAAGAAAAAAATTATAGAAGTTCTCTAGACTCAACAAAAAATGATTATGCCAATTTCTGGCAAATTAATGCGTGAATATCCTGAGCACTTTTATATGGGACCTTTTGGACATCATGGTTTTAGTTTTTAACAAAAGTAATATATGAAAAACTAAAAAGAACAGTCTATAAAAAGACACACGTAAAAAAAATCTTTTGTAGCGTCTCAATTTTGCTTTAAACTAAATTTTAAAAAAAGTTTTCGACAGTTTATACTACTTACCCTGCAAAGTCTAGATGTTAAGATGGCCACCGGGATTATTGTCTTTTTCGATGTAAAGGAACCAAAGATATAATTTTTGTTGTTTCAAAATTGAGAGGCATGGTAAAAACTACCCATATTTCCATCAAAAGTCCACCTGAAATAGAAATTTGGTGATTAACAGTTACCATTCCTACCGATTTTATAAGGGCAGAACTTATTTTTGAGTAGTCTTAATTTCACAAAATCCTTAAATTGTTGCTAATAGTAAAATAAAACTTTAATATTTTATACAGGGAATTTTCACAGATAATTCAAGAAAATGAATTATGTACTGCTAAAGTCACTTTATTTGGATAAAAAATACAGAAAAAATTAAATCTACAACTTTGAAATAATAATCAATTAATAATAAATATTGTTCGTGGGTCTCCATTTAGGTAGGTATTTCATTTCCTGAAACCTCGTCCAGATTTGGATCAGACTGAAATGTTAACTTAAATTATTTATGTTTATAAAATGGCCTGATTTTTGGTAAGAAAGAAATGGCCAAGGTGCATGCGACTCCACCATTTATGAATAAAAAAAACTTTAATCGACTTTATCTACTTACCCTGCAGTCCGCAAGAGATGTAAAGTTACCAAAGATGGTGGAAACAACCAAGAGAACAACCAACCAAATTTTCATCAAGTGTCCATCTGAAACAAAAAATAAAACCATACAACTTATATATTTGCTTTTAGATGTCTAATAGGAAAGCAGAAAAAGGATTCTTCTTTTACAATACAACATAAATAAATAAAATAAAAAGATAGGTAAATAACTTTAAAATAATCAGCACAAAATTTTTATAAATGTACTGAAATGTGGGTGTTAGTGATTTTCTAATTTAATATTTGGTAAACACAAAACCCAGTTTTTTTACATTTTCACTAGAAAAAAAAACAATACAACCCCAGCAAACCCAACCTAACCTTAAAAAAGGTTGTTTTCGCTCTAGATATAACCGTCGTAACTTTAGACACTATGAAACAAAAATGCAAAATACACTGCCTCCCATATAGGTCAATGTTTCTTTTGATTTTACAGTATAAACCTAGCTTTAGATAAAACAACAGCTGCTGTTCTTGATTGACATTGACCCTTCTCTGTCCCTTTTTTACGCAGTGCATCAACGTCGAAAAGCAACATATATAGTCAAGTTGAAATTCAGCCATATATATAGATGCATTTATTTCATATGACGCCACCATTTTGACCCCACACGAATAAAATAAGTTCAATCTAGGCGTTTATCTACTTACCTCCAACAACTGGATGTAAGATAGCAATTCCCAGGAGGATAGGCCATTGTAGTTTAATCCAACCGATAATAAAAAATATTGTCTTTTGCTACAAAACTTTAGAAAACGGCACAAACTCACTGCACACATAAACAAGCGAAACAAGCTTAGTTCTGTATTTGCAAGAGGAAGGATTTATTAATCTCGTATCTGATTGGTTGAATTGAAACCACGTGGTACACGCTCTAACGAATCAAAATGCGTAACACCGAGCTCGTAGGGTCGTATATACCGCTAAGTGGTTAATATTTAAGGCTCCCTCACTAAAGGAATCCTTTAATACATTTCATCAATTTAGTGGTTTTTGATTCACTGAGATAATGTGATTCGCCAAATTTTGCCAAGAGGTTAAGTCACAATCTAACCCGCCTAAAAAATATATTAACTAGCTATAGCCATATACCTACGATTTTTTAAAGATATATAAAACAAGAAGGATATGGGTTAAGTACATTTAAAAAAAAAGCATTAAAAAAAAGCAGAAAAATGTTGTGCTAATGCTAAAAAAATGTAATTATATAATTATATATTATAACAATAATATATTTAATAAAGTATTCCATTCCACAAAACAAATATTTGGGCATATTTATTGTGCAAATATTCGAATGATATTGGGCTAGGATATGTCTGCCTTAAATACAAAAAACAAATAAACAGAATATACTCAAACGGATACACACTGAATATTGGGAAAATATTCATATTTTTTTATGTAATTTCTTGCAACAAATTTTATCTAAAAAATATGTAATATTTTAAATGCAGAGGGAAATATTAAAAACTTTTTTATAGAATATTACGTGATACCTATAAAATTTATACATTTTGTTTATATTAAAAAACAAATATTTGGGTAATATTTTATTTTAAAATATTAACTGATATTCGGTTAAAAAATGTAAGGCTTATACACAAAAAACATATATTTAGGATGTACGATAGCGTATATACACTGAATATACAGTAAATATCCGTTCATGTTTCCTTTTTTTGAAACGAATCATGTTTTTTTTTTAATATATATAAAATATATATGTAACATACAAAACGTATATCCTAATTTTAAATATCTTTGTAATAAGCATTATCCAAGTCTTGCTATGTGGGTCTCCTTTAAAAAAATTATCGTCGCCGCCCTGGCTCCGCCTCCTTAATGACGGGTGCGATGATTAGCATCAAAAAGACATTTTTTTGTAAACCATCTAATTATGTGAAATTTTACTTCTCTGCCTCTTTTGGTTTTGGAGAGATTAGGGTGGACTCGAACTTTTGGGACATCCTGTATATTCTGGACTTCGTTTAACCGTATGCCGCACTAAAACATAAATGTTCTAAATCTAAAAATACAAAAATTTTCATAACAAGTCATTTTCACAAAAACAAACCTTATGGTGTATTGTTGGCCCTCGCGTGTCAAAATTAGTTTTACCAAACTCCCTATCTTTCGCTACACCAATTATATTAAAAAATAACATCATGTTGGTCGACACCATTTCTATCAATTTCTTCACTTTAACTAAACAATAGCGGAACTAAATCAACCCTATTTTGATCCAAAAACGAGATCCGAAGAAGAGGGATTGAAATTAAGATTAACATCACACAAAAAGTGAGTGGTATATAATTAAAATAATTTACGTGCCGTCATATGTTTAATTCTTCCTAGCTTTGCTAATTCATTTTAGTCTTTACCTAGTAATTTTCTAGTTCGGAAGGGTATTATTGTAGTTAGGGCTCGATGGATAAATAAAAGAATTATAAAAATGAATTTATATATTATTTTATAAGCATAAACCTGCGCTTAGTATTGGTTACTTAACATACGGATCCCTATAGGAAAACCGAAACCAAATTTGGCAGAAATATAATTTGTCAGAATTTAATAGAAAAGAAAATAATTGGTCCGAAAAAAATTGCCTCGAAAATGAAATGACGGGAAAACCAAATCGCTAGAAAATATATGCATATAATTAAATTTAAACGAAAACTATTTTTATAGAAACACAAAATGTTAGAAAATATTTTTAACGAAAATAATTTGATAGAAACCCTAATCTGGCCGAAAATGTATTAATTGTACTAATTTACCCCCTTTACATTCTTCAACCAATTTCTACCCCAAAATTTCTTTATTACAAAAATTAATCGCAATATTTGATAGACAGTTAGACATCCAGAAACTGTGAAGTTAAATAAAATAGTTTAATAAAAAAAAATTCCCGTGTCATCTTCCAAATAGAGAAACTTTCCAACGCCGCCATCTATGGCCTACGACGCCTTAGAGATTTAAATTTGACGTATGCCCAATAGCGATTCGGCTGGATTGTGGTTCTGCTCATTTAAGGATCGGGCATATTATTTTCTATCAATTTGTGGGTCGGGTGTTTTTCGTTTCTAGACAATTATTTTCGATAGTTTTTTAATTCTGATATTTTAAGTTTCGGGAAAATTATAATCGGTTAAATTATATTCGTATCCTTTAAGGATCGAGTAAATTAAAATTTTATAAAATTATATTCATATCCATTATTTTCTGGGTGTTTTACTTTCATCCATTCATTTCGGACGTTTTATTTTATGTTCAATTGTGTTTCGGTTTTTGTAAATTCGGCTTTTTTGTGGGTTCCCTAACGTACGGATAATTGAACACTATTACAATAGCTCCCAGAAAGTAAGCTGTAAGGCAAACACACATGGAGAAATTTTAAAATGTTTTTATCTTCAAAGAAAATAATGTAAAAACCAGGGTTGGCCATGGGCAAGGTAAAAAATCTACTGCGCATGTCTGGCGCAGTCTGCTCGCGCCCAGATCATTTTTTGGCTCTGCGTTTTTTCCAGGCTAAGTTGATTGGGAGAGTTATTATCGCTATGGCTTTTTTTTCGGAAAATGCAATGCATGATACAAGTAAAAGAGATCACCTGGTGAGAGACAGCATTCAGTCGCTATTTTTATTACGAGGTGGTTGTCTGTTGACAATTAGTTTTAATAGTTTTTCAGTAAAAAAAATTCACAAAATAAGGTGTTGTGTACACGGATGTGGTGTCGACAATCATACAAAAGGTTTTTCGCATGACATTAAGTTTTTCAGATTGACGACAAGAAAATGGAAGGTATATGGAAGAATTATTGTGAACGGGATGATAACTTTAACGTGAATAATGCTCGAATTAGCTCAAAACATTTTAGTGATAATGATTATGAGCGAAACCTACACGTCAAAAAAAATTTTGCCGAAAATTTTAGCTGCTAAAAATCTTAGTTGAAGTCTTTTTGCATTTTTCTAAAAAAGAAATTTCTAACCCGCTAGGTCCAATATTTTGGACACATGGATTGACAAATGTCAAAAAAAATTACATAATCGTTTTTCCTTTTCGATAAGCTCTCCAAAAAAAATCCACAAGCCGGGCCTTCTAATTTGAAAAAAAAAGTTGTATGTGAATAGACACCCTCCTGAGGGTCCGTGCCGAAAATTTTAGCTGCTAAAAATTTTTGTAGATGTGTTTTTGGATTCTTATAAAAATTTATTTCCCTTGCGTCTAACCTCGTCATACTGCTTACCTTAGGGAACTCTGAATGCAGCTTTACTCTCTCACAATCTCCCACCCCTTCGTTATTTTCCAGACTGCATTGCGTTTAATTTAAAACCTTGTAGTACTTTTTGACGGAAAACCATTCCTACCTGCAACCCCCTCCCTCACCCTAAATTGTTACTTTTGAAAAAAACCATTGTTTTAGATTCCTGACTTAGTTTCCTTTAGTTTGATACCCCACAACCCATACTTTCAGAGATTAAAATATTTATCGGATACAGGGGGGTGGTTGCAACCACCCGTTCAAATTTTCCATAAAACCAAAAACACCTATTTGTTAGCTTTTCAAGAAGAACCCAAATGCGATTTTTTAGCTCTACATTGATTTATAACTCTAAGTAATTTTGAGTTATCCTTCAAAACAGACTCAGCCCTATTTCTCAACCCCCTGTCTGAATTTAAAAAAATGCCGAAGTACGTGTTTACTTATTTTATTACTAGAGTCTACATACCAATTTTCTCAGTTATGTTGCTTTTCGTTTTTGAGATACAGAAAATCCTTTTAAAATTTCAAGCCCTATTTTTACCCCTTCAGAGATAAAATAATAAAGAATCTTTTCTTCCCTGTTTGCGCCACAAAAATCTCAGTAGGGGTAGTCAAGAACGGATCTAGACGAATTTTGAATCGCTACGTATCATACCTTTCTTTTAGCTAAAGTTAATTTTCAGTTTTATCAGCATTCGTATCATTATATCTATCGAGTCGACCCATCAAGCAGGTACGCTTTTAAAATCATGGCGAATGCGTGACAGCTCCAGCTGATTAAATGCGCGAAAACCTCGTTAGGTACGATAAGGGTTTCGTAACATTACGACCGTCCCTGCATATGAAATGATGTTTGGACGCATTTGATCAGCTGGAGCTGTCACGCATTCGCCATTAGTTTAAAAGTACACCTGCTCGATAGGTCGACTCGATAGAGATAAGGATACCAATGCCGATAGACCCGAAATTTAACTGTCTATTGTATCATGGGCGAGGCCGTTATGTTATCTCATAGTTATACGGTTAAAACAAAAAGATCTGAATTTTGGGTTTAGCTCCTCTGCTAATATTTTAGCAGGAATAAAGTCACCATGTTAAGCGTCATCTGCAGGAACACGCGTCGCGTTCCGAAACACTATCGCAGTAGGGAAGTTATTTAATCTATAGCAGGACATGTCAGGCATATGTTTCGCTATTCTATGTCTATTCTATTGTTTTGTTAAACCTGCTGACGTCCTTTTATTTCGTTACCCTATGACCTGACAGAACGAATTACATAATAAGCGGTATAATAGCAGAATGTAGTGGATTTCTACAGGAATAAGAGAGTGGATAGAAAGGGCTTTTGCTATTACCATCCATATTCCTGATGCATGATCATGGATAACAATTAGGAGTTTTCTTTGAAATTAACTCTGTATTTCGGACTTCCATTGACTATATTTTATTTATACAGGAAATTTTCATAATAAATACTGCACCATATTAAACAAGAAATGAATAAAAGCCTCTTATTATTTAATGGCGCGTGTTTTTGATATAAGGGGAACGTTTCTAAACATGTCTATGCCTATACGAGAAAGACACTACTCTAGGCTCAATATAGGAATTACCATCCAGTTTCCTGAATGAAAATTAGGAATTGTCTTAATAACAATCCCTTTAAATCAATAACAGCAAGTCATGGTATAAAAAATTATTAAAATATAATTATTAATTTAATGAAGCATGTTACTGATATAAGGATAATATTTTTAGAAAATCCTACACCTATTGATTAAAAAATTTGGTCTGTAGTATTATATCCTGTTCATATTTTCTGTTTTCTTTCTACGTGTCTACATGTCGGCTTTCTACCCACTTTTTATATTTCTGGTAAAGTTAAAACCAAGCGTTGAAAATTTGCAGTTAGTGTGATGTGAGCTCTTTGCCTGCATATTATCTGACTTGGCGTATGTTCCTGCAAAGGGTATAGTTTAATTAGAGAGTGCCTTTTTGGAGTTAATCTGTCATGTGTTTGTAAACTATTTGAGTTGGCATGTGGTCCTTGCCTTTAGATCCTTTGTATAATAGAGATATATCTTCTTGGTTTTCGTAATGAACTAACTTTATGAAATTTCGGGTCCGACAACTAGATGGCGCTGTAATTGTGTTAATTGAATCTAAATAAGCAACCAGATCTTTACAGTTTAAATGCATCTCTTCATACCTCGCAGAGAACATGGTACGACATGTTGCTTATGCACCTCATCTGTCGAATCAACTGAAAAACAAAATAGTTTTGTTATAATATGAACAGGTGACGCGTATAAGCTACATATCATACCATGTTCTCTGCGAGTTACAATCGTTTAAATTCGAATAATGTGTTTACTTATGTAGCTTCAGCTACCAGGTACAATCCTATGACTCCTTGGTTATTCCTAATAAGGATGAAAGAGGTTTGTTGTAGGTGTTTGGATTCTCCATCAGATTTTGGAGGCACTCGAAGAGTCACCAAAATAAACCGCTTTAGAGTATAGTCTGACAGCTTTGCTTGTCTTACTCATGCAAAATTTCGCTTGCAAAGGTTTTTTAGGCCCCACATTTTTTTTTATCTAAATACAGAAATTTTAACAAAAGATCAAAAGATCTTGGGTGGAAAAAACGAAAATTCAAACTTGGATGAGTATCCCACAAGGAACACATGGAAGGACTAAAGCGAAAAGAGAAATGATCAAATGATGTTTCACCCTGGGTAACCAGCATGGGCTCATCAGTGGTTCCACTGGTCACCCTCCCCAAACATCATTCAACAACATCATACACTTTGATTCCCAACTTTGAATCACTCACAAATAGGCATCGTTTCGCATTGGTACTTATCTAAGTCATCTGATACGGATTCGTCCTGGCGTGTTAATCTTTTCAATAGGTTTACGCTCCTAAGGCGATTAAAACAAAAAGAAGTTAAAAAAAACCTCCGAATCAGTTACTTCAACCGAAAAGAATCTAAAAACAAAAACTCAAAAGATCTTGGCTGGAAAAAAAACGAAAATTCAAACTTGGATGAGTATCCCACAAGGAACACACAAAGGACCAAAGCGAAAAGAGAAATGATCAAATAATGTTTTGCCCTGGGCAACCAGCATGGGCTCATCAGTGGTTCCACTGGTCACTCTCTCCAAACATCATTCAACCAACGCTTGTAAAAAAAGCACTATTTTAGAGTAGACAACTATAAAGACCTGGTTGCCCAAGTTCTTTTGTGTTACCAAAACCTAGGATTTAATATGTCATTAAAAATTCATTTCTTGGATTCTCATCTGGAATAATTTCCGGAAAAATACTAACTAATCCCAACAATTAAATATTTTAAAAACGTTATTGCGGATTGATTTCTAAAATGAAGCAATCAAAGCCTTTTAAATTTTAGTAACAAAACTGACTTTATCAATATCTTTATACTATCTACAATGTAAAGGTTCTCAAATATACAAACTTTAGTATATCTAAAACGCCTTTCCTGATTATGCTTTAATAATTATGGGTATATCGCCGTCGAGCAGCCATGGCGGTGATTTTAAAGTAAGCTTAATTTGGCCAACTACTTAAAGCTAAAAGACGCCAATCTCATCAAGAAGCGAAAAATGCTCGGTTCAATCAAATTACCGTCATTAGCGTGAACCTGAGTGCATCTAGATCCGAACATTCTTTTGAACTTTATGCTCGACCAGAGAAGTAAGATTGTATGGGAGGAGAGCGTTCAACTCGAGAGAATTCAATCTTGAATACACATAAAAAAAAGTGGCTCTCCTGCACTTTCACAAAAATATCCCTCTCCTCTACATTTTATATTTTTGCAAGTCATTCAAGCTAGTGCCAAATTTACTTAAGTCGGCAGTTTAATAGCTTCCTTTGTAGCTGAGCCAACCCACATAATAATAATTTACAAAAAATTAGAAAAAGATTCAAATTTTACCTTAAGTTTAAAAAAATTTTGCAGCGGAGCTATAAAGTCGTCATTTGATTTTTTTTTTTTAATTTCAATGTCAAGTAAGCGGTTGTAGTTTATTTAAAAACTTTTTGTTATAGATTTAAAGGGGATTGTCATTAAGATAAATTCTAATGTTTGGTACCTAATTTAGGATATCAAATGTACCAATTAATTTTTTTATTTGTTTCTCATTGTTATAGATTTAAAGGGGATTGTCATTAAGATAAATTCTAATGTTTGGTACCTAATTTAGGATATCAAATTGTACCAATTAATTTTTTGTTAATTGTTTCTCACTTTTTCTTTATTTTTTAAGGATAATAGGGTGGTTGTACATAATATCGATAGTATAACAGAGTTTTAAACCAGTAAAAACTATTGTTTAATGTAGAATGGACTTTTTTTAAAAATGTTTAAGCTTACACAGTTTTTTAAACTTGTTGATTGCGATATATGTATACAATATTAAATAAAATAGTTATATACCTATCAATCCTACTTGTTAAAAAAATGTTAGGTACCGACATAATTTTATACTTTATTGTTTTTTTGGCTTTATATTTCTATTAGGTAAGTACGAACAATATACCTACTGTGGAAAATTTTACAAAAACTAAAGATGAGTCTCATAAAAAGAGGATGTACACTTATTACCGACACAAACTTTGCGGGTTATATCAACACAGTTTGATTCTAATGAATTCTTTAAACTAAATATGCACAGTCGGTTACTACTGGGGGTCAATTTTCCCGATTTTAGATTTAGATTTTGATTTAGCATGACGTCAAACTACAAGTCCGCCTAACTGATTTCATAAAATATATCTAGAGGAAATATTTTATAACATCGAAAGTTGCTTTTATCAACAACAGCACGTTGAGGGCTTATGTTTACATAGGAACACACACCTTGTTAAATCATGCTTGAATCAAAAAAGAAGTTATCTTTTATTGTTTAGTAACATTATTTGCGCGTATATTTTACATTTGTTTGGTCTATAAATAAAGAACAGTGTTGGAAAAAAAATTAAAAAAACGTGTGCAAATTTTTTTACGATTTTTTATATTGGTTGAAAAAGTTAAAGTCGAACCAGAGCACGTGTAAATTGTGTGAAGTTGTGGTGTTACGTCGGTGTAAAGCGGTAAAATTGACCCCCCTGTTCGGATAATAAAGGAATTTTTTATAGGAGGAAATAAATGTTTTTCAATATTTTTATAAAACTGTAACGTAATACAGTTTTTGTTGCAACTATACTTCAAAATATAATGTCGAAACAAAAATGAACAAAATATCGACATACAAATAAACGTTTTACCGACAAGTGCTTATTTTTTAAATAACTTAAAAACTACAACAAAAGGTACGTGTGGCTAGGAGCATATGTTAAAAAGGTAAGTTATGTCCAATAGTGACATTTAGTGGATGTGAGGTCAAAAATCAATTAGATAGACTTAAAATGTGTTCGGAGCAGCTATTTTCACCCTTTACACTTGGCGCCACATGAAACGCGCACACTCGAGCAAACAAAAAAAGTGGTATACGAAGCAATTTACTGACAAACTGTTAAAAGTCATACAGGTACTTGTCATTTTGTACCACTTTTTTATTTGCGAGTGTACGCCGATTTTAATGGCGTATTATGGGCCCAACCCAATAACTTGAGATATTTGCTATGTTTTCATGGGTATTGAGTTCGTTTTCAAAACTCATTGTATCTTCTTCTTTTATAGAGAATGTTCTTTATCAAGAACAAGAACACACTATAAAAAAGAAAAAGATACAATGAGTTTTGAAAACGAATTCAATACCCATGAAAACATAGCAATTATACATTGCCAAAAAATTTCACTATCATGTTTGGTTGTTGTCTTCCGCTTATATCTGAACATAAATACCTCAACAAACCTAATTTGAAAAAGTGCAAATTTTGGCAAAATTAGACAGGTGCATTTATAATTGAATTGGAAACACTCCCGCTAGCTGATACCGACAACAGTTTAACTTAAAAGCATGCAGATTTAAAAATCGGCTACTGGCGCTAGACGAAATAATCGTATTTTATTTTAAACAGGAGCGTCAACGACTAGCAAGAGTCTTTCCAACCTCTAAATGGGGCTTTACTGACCTGTTTTGTTAGTACTCAAGTATCCGTGTGTTTTTGAAACTGAGGTTCTAAAATCTATCCTTTAATCAAAATTTAAAAAAAAATAAGTGGGGTTGTGGGCGCCGAATGTTTCTATGCGAATTCCTAGTAATCCCAGCGAGCCAGTAAAGTTCTCTTGGTTCTTTGATAGACTCGCCCGTGCAGCGCTAGGCCTTTTTCGGCGGGCGACGGCACACGCGGAGTGGTTTCATATTTTTGAAAGATAAACATAACCTCGAATGGTTTTCTGCCAGAAAACGTAAAAATACTTCTCTGTCCCACTACGGCCCGATTTAAAGTTTGTTGAAAAAACACCTGCAGTTACCATGGAATGGTATAAATTCTGCGATCTATCGGCCAACACTTGAACTGCGTGTGTCTCCCAAATTCAATGAAGTGTGATTGATTGATTGGTTTTCTTTTCCGGACTGCACAGGGTTTTAGAAAAAAGGAAACTTAGTTTTTATTTTCGCTAAAACAAGGAAATATAAAAAGGAAAAATGTAATCCAGAGGAAATTGTGAGTATTTCTCTATTTTTTTTTTGTAAATCGCGTTGGTTTTAAACCGCAATTATTTTGAGGCTTTTGGGATAGATCACAGCACCAGAGCTTTTATTTTGAAGAAAAAAATTAAGAATTCTGAAAAATCTATCAGATATTTTTGTTAAGCATTTAAAAATAATCACCCCTGCAAAATTTCAGCTAATTCTGATGTTTAGCTGTGCACTCGGGCAACAGACTAAAATATTAAAGAACAAGGCGTTGCCAGTTGTACTTTTTTTACTTAAAATTTTAAAATTGTTTGCCTTCGTTGATAGACAGTGACAGAAATGTCACTCGACGTTTAATCTGAAAATACCCTGAGCAGGTTTTCTGACGTCTTTATTTTAGTTGGAAAATGTCTGATAAAAAATAGGTACACAATACGTTTGAAATTTTTTTGTGAGAGAAAACTTCATTCCGAAGCTTGAAAAGCCTTTAAGCACAATATTGAGAATGTCCAGGTCATCATCCGGCAACATATCCTCAACCTCCATGGATTTTTTTTTGTTAGTTAATCATCAATTATTATAATCTTTATTTAACCGGCCAAATTCGGCGGATTAGTTAAAATAGTCGATTAGTAAAAATTTCTGCTTGGTGCATGTAAAAGAATTAGAAACTCTTTAGTAATAAACAATTACAAGTTAATGATTGAAATGCAGCTTTGATACGAGAATTAAAGCAGAAGAAAAAAAAAGAAGGAGAAAAAGCTACAGGAACTCTAGTTAAGGCTACGACTGGCCGGGGGCCAAAGGCTTCTTTTAGTAATCAACGATTAAAAGTTAATTATCGAAATGCAGCTTTGGTGGATATGGGAATTAAAAAAGAAAAAGAAGGAGAAGAAGCTACAGGAACTCTAGTTAGGGATCTTCCTCTAGTAATCAGCGATTAAAAGTTAATTGTCGAAATGCAACTTTGGTTCATACGGGCCTTAAAGAAGAAGAAGAAGAAGCTACAGGAACTCTAGTTAAAGCTACGGCCGGCCGGCGGCAAAAGGCTTCCACTGCGAACAATGAGGTCGAAGGTGAGGCGTGATTTTTTCTTAATTTCAACAGTAAACCTCGGCGGGAATAAGTAATTTCACGTGCATCGCGAAATCATCGATAAAGATCAGGATGTGTTATTAATATGGTTTTTGAGAGCCGACAGAAGGTTTGTACGAGACTGGGATCTTAGAGATTTTTCTTCTTAGTGGTGGGTAAAATCCAGAGGCGTTACATTAAAGTTAAAAACTAATATAGAAGCAATGGGTGATGTTAGGACGTAAACAAAACTATGGGTGGGTTTTAAAACAAAATAACTAATCAGACTTGAAAAATTGCTTACTCTATATCAATTTGTATAAAAACCGTGTGGGCATCATGTCCCATTCAAAAATAAGTTCCGTAAAGGATTTTATAAATACTACATAAGGTTGTGTTATTAATATCGTTTTTGAGAGCCGACAAAATGTTCGCGCCAGGCTGAGATCTTGGGGATTAATTCTTTTCTTGGGGGTGGGTAAAATCCAGGGGCATCCTATTAACGTTAAAAAATATGGTTAAAAAATTCGCACACTCAGATCACTTATGCAGACCAACTGTATCCCCGCAGAAGGACAAACAAACTTGCTTATAAAGCAGAGTATGGTCCCCCTTTTTACATATCTTGTCTTTCGAGAACAAGACAATCGGGTAAGAAGATATTCTCCTAGGTTTTGACGTCTTCCAAGCATTCGCCACAGTTATCTATTCTGGAGATCAGGAAAAAAAAAATAATTTCCCATAAATGCGCGGTTTCCATTGGTCGATGTCGCCACAAATAAAAGTATTTTATATAGAAATTCGAGTCTTCTATTTATCTCACTTAAGTCCAGTGGAAACAAATTTCATCAAAAGTCATATTATTGGTGTCATTTTCGGGGAAATTGACGTCGTTGGCCAATATGATCTGTGCGTTTCAGGAAAATAATGGTTTTCTTGCTGATTTCAAGAATAGCTACACAGGTAAGGTTCCCGAGAAAACCCATTCTGTAGAGATACGGTCGTTCAGCCTGCAGTCCTGTTACTAGGGGGGAGTTTTTAATTTAATCTGAAATCCATGTACCGATTTGCACCGATTCCAACAATAGTTGAACATATGATTTTTATAGGCATCAGTAGTGATCAGGCTCATCGAAAAACGAAGAATCCGATTGCGATTCGCGTTAAAACAGTTGTCCATAACCTGAACTGGATGAATCGTTATCCCTTAACGATTTAGGGCTATTTGGCAAATCAGGCCGTTTATTAATTGATTTGGAAAGATTTTTCTTTCACTATTCTTGAAAATTATTTTTTTTTTAAATAAATAAAAATTGAGGTAATGTTTTAGTTCATCCATCAACACTCATCGGCTCCGGGGGTCGATGGTCATTGTTGGCATCATGGTCATTGTTGGCATCAGTCAAGTCAGTTATACCAATTTTATTATTTTGATTAATAGAAGGCTTTTTTCTTGTTTTAGAGTGACCGCAAAAAGCTCCTTTGCGCACGCTTCTGCATACGCAAGGTAGCACTTTCTCGGACAGTGTACGGGAAAAAAAATTTCTACTATCGTGCGGAAAATTCTTAACTTTATGGTACTTTTCCGCACTCAACCAAAAATACAAAAAAAAATATATTGCTATATTTAAAAAAAAATATTTTTTGTGTTAGGTAAAGATTTTAGTCACGATAAATAAAGAGTAACATTTTTAAAATTCCTTTTATTGGGTTAAATGAATACTTAAGTCAAGCGAGTAGAAAAAATATTGTACCTAACTCGCGCGTAAAGTGATTTTTCCGCACTTAATTGCTGGCCGAACTCCGCTAACGCGTCGTTCGGGCATCTGCAATTACGTGCGGAAAAGTGGCACTTTTCGCACTAGTTAGGCAAACCACTATAGCCCGAGACTCCCGCATACGATTAAAATGTTGTTCCTAATACGTGCGCAAATCCGTTTCCCTCCACTTAGTGCTTATTTAAATTGTTGAAAAATAGACAAAAAATGCTACACTTGGACCACAATCTGACCAATTTTCTGAGATTGACAATGACGGTTCCATTTAGTTTCTGTGTTGAAATGCCAGCCGGCATATTTAAATCGAAATTTATAAAACATCTATATACTTTGGGTAAGCATATCCGTAATTCAAGAATTAATGACCGAAAGATAAGAGTACACATTCCTTTCAATTTCAACTTGAGTTTGTAGAGTTGTCTTCGCATACTTTAGGACAAGCTTGTACCCATTAACGTTTTACAGGGTCATTTTAAACTTCAGGTATTTAGCTACAACATTTACAAAGTGTGTTTCTTTGGCGTAAGTTGCGATCATTAATTCGAAATCACTTGCGACATTTTGCTCGTCCGTTTTCAACGGAAAAGGTTAATTTTAGCGGTTCTTGTGATTTCTACTGACCGATAGCGATCTGAACACGAAATTAAAAGACCGTAAGGACACGGCCGATGGCCGGGCAAACCGATACCTTCACTAATTTGTTTATTTTTGTGATTTTCATCATTTATTTATAGTGTCCTGCAAAGGCCGGAGGCCTAGAATCAGTAAAACATACGTTTTTTAAACTCCGTTTTAGTATTACCTAGTATATGATTTTTGACAGTTATTGTTTTACTAGGGGTCGGCAACTCATATTTTCCTATCTTTCTAGCATCTTTCACACTTGCATGTAAAATGGATTTTATGAAATGGATTTTTTTTGGTTAGTAAAATATGTCGAGCTATGACAAAAAAAAACAAAAATCAACAATGACTATACACGGTAGGAATTTACGGTGGGATTTACTAAAAGGGTTTAGCCTATTTTAGACAGGTCCTAAGTTTAAGTGAAATTGTTGGTTTTAAGCATTTTATACCAACTTCCTTGAGTTTTCGACATAGTTTTTATAAGAATAGCTTTAATTGTTTTTTTTTTAGTGAATAATCATCTTAACACAATCTTTTGTTGGATTTAAGAAGAAAATTTCTATTTAAAAGAAGTTTTTTTTTAACTCTAGGGGGGGATCTAAATGGTAAACACTCTGTTGAGTAAATTAAAATTGACGTTATATGTTACGCTTATCAAAACTTACCCTTGTTTATTGATTTTCGCGATTAATACTCACTGTCACAAAACCATTTCGATATATAATCATAAAATAAGAATCAGAATTATTTTATATTAATTTAAAAGGGGTTTTTATCTATCAAAAGTATGAAAAAACTTTACAAACACAAACCCATCGCAATCGCAAACTACAATTAAAAATCAAAGTAGGTCATGAAAAAAATGCGGCTGAAAACAGACCTGAATCCAACTGATGCGTTTACAAAGGAGTCATGTCGGCTCAACAAACTGTTCGGAGCTGCAGAGTTAAGACCTTTGAGTGCGATTTTTCAGTGGAAAACTTTGTTTGATGATTAAGCTTTTAGATAAACTCAATGTTTTAATTTCAGTTCTGTTTGTAAATAAATGAATAGGTACAGTTGTTTTGAATTTTTTTCATTGGAGACAGTTTTCGTGCATAATCAGTGACCTTCGCTTATGTTTGTTTTGCCTCGTAGTTCCCTCATAAATATATGACAATGGGTTCAAAATATGGCGTTTTTCTGGACAAAATTGGAGGTGTTTTATTAATTAATGAACAACTTGGTATATTAAATAAGGTAAATTAATTCTTGAAAAAACGGTTGCTTAGGGACATTATAAAGGAACTTATTACCAATTGCCAAAAAACAATCCTTTCTGGGGGCTATAAATTTAAACCACCCCCAGAGGTGGTCTAAAAAATCATCAACTTTATAACCTCAAACACCACCAAATTTTTGGCGTATTCACCATTTGCCATTTTGAAACTTGTTAAAAAAAGCAGTTTTTCTGTGGTGTTTTGCAATATACATACATATACATATAATAAATAACTTTCTATCTTTTCTCTATGGGTAAGTGGTTTTTGAAAATGTGTTTTAAAATTTAGTACCTCCCACAGGTGTAAATATTTAGACCTGTGGGGGGTACTATTTTAGATCTTAGTAAATCCCACTGTAAAAATGTAAATAAATAGGTAAAGTATGGACTCCTATTGATCTATATTTTTGTTACTCTTTTTCTTGCTATAATACACGGACACATAATGTGTTATTTATTAACAAAGTACATGCTAAAAACGAAAGATCAAAAGATCTTGGGTGGAAATAACAAAAATTCAGGAGGTTTTTAACTTCTTTTTTCGCTTTGGTCCATGGAGGTTTTTACCTTCTTTTTTTGATTTTTAATTGCCTTAGAAGCATAATCCTATTGGAAATATTCACACGCCAGGACGAACCCGTATCAGGTAACTTGGATAAGTGTCAATGCGGAACGATGCCTATTTGTGAGTGATTCAAAGTTGGAAATCAAAGTGTATAATGGCGTTTAACGATGTATGGGGAGGGTGACCAGTGGAACCACTGACGAGCTCACGCTGGTTACCCAGAGCGAAATATCGTTTAATCATTTCTCTTTTCGCTTTGGTATTTTGTGTGTTCCTTGTGGGATGCTCATCCAGGTTTGAATTTCCGTTATTTCCACCCAAGATCTTTTGATTTTTTGTTCTTAGATTCTTTTCGGTTGATACAACGGATTTGGATGTTTTTAACTTCTTTTTTTGAAAGTACATGCTAAATGCGTATATTTGTACCTACTGCTTGTAGCTCACTTACCTCGCAAATTCTGATATTTTTAATAATTTTCCAGCTGGCTAAATGCATGTTTTCTTTCCACTTTTCCTGAGTTTCTTTCTCCGGTAGACAACGGAACAATACAAATTCGTCAAGGCACAATTTTTAATACGGCAAAATTCTATTTTTAAACCGGACGTTTCTTAATCAAAAATGTGACAGTTACAAAATTATTTATTGTCAGGGGTTACCAACTATCATTGCCAACACACAATTTGTTTTTAAACGTTTGCCTAACAACTGTCAAATCCAGTTGCTCGCCTCTGGTAAAACAATAACTGTCAAAAATTATATACAGGGCCTCTAGTATTAACTACCCTTTGCTATATCCTAATAGACTAGCCATTCAACAAGTTGATCGCTTACGCGTTCGAAGAAGCATTTTAGGTTTAAGACGTCTTTTCGCTACTGATGTTTTCGAAAGCACATTTTGAAAACATACGTCACCGTTTCAACCGCAATGTCACCGTTTCGAACCATCGCCACTGATCGCCAAAATGACAATTATTGAGTTACATTAACCAGCTGTGTTTGTGTGGCTTCTCGTTTTTTGGATTTGGAAGTTTTTTTTGTGATTTTTCGAAATGGATTTCGTAGATCCACAAGTGAGCCTTTTTTTTGTCGCCGCTAGATAACCTTGACCTATTTTCATTATTGCTAAAAATTGAACCGTGTTCGAAACGGCAGCCGAGGCGCTTTCGAAATCCTTTGAAATGTTTTGAACACGTGTCGACAAAATAACATTTTACGCATGCTTTCAAAGCGGTTTCGAAATCATCGGTCGCGAAAAGATGTCTTTAGTAAGTTGTAGCATTAAAGCATTAAAATAATCCTAACCTGACTGGATGAGTTGCGATATCAGACCTTATAGGTTTAGGGTGTCTTTAGACCGAAAAAGTAGCAAATACATCATAAAAAAGTGCTTGCTATGGTTAGACTAGACAAGTTTAAGACAGGTATTTTATTTTAGAAATATATATCCTCTTTTTTTTTAAATGATTTTATTTAACTTCCCAGAGCCTGGCTGTCTGTTTCACAAATCTTGCGATTTATTTTTGCTACACTTCCCGTGAACCGATTTTAATGAAATTTGGAACAGCAATGTAGGTCTGATGACAATACAATATTGTTTAAAGAATTTTTTATAAGTACTCGGTATTATATACCATCCTGGAACAAAAAGTGGCAAAATATTGGCAAATTTGGCACAAAAATTTGCATCGTTTTTATACCCAGAATCAGGGTCGAATTAAAAGCTTAAGGACATAGTTTATCCTGTAGGATGGAAATTTAAGGGCGTCATGATGAGCATTAAAAAAAATATTTAATATAATTAATACTAATATTTCAATATTAAATCCGTTAATAAAATTTAGTACTTACATAACAATATTATTTTGATTTTATGTACTGTAGTACAGAATGGCCGGATTTTTGTATCTGTAATTAAGAAAACGTTTCCTGAGTAACGAGTTTACCAAATTTTAACTAAAAAGGTGTTTTATTAAAAGAATCATGAATTACTTTCATTATACAGTAATCATTAAAACAAAATCAGTCATAGAAGATAATAAATAACCAGTAATTCAGTTGAATCGTTAAATCATGGTCCCAAATGCCAAATCTAATAGTGAGACGTGCAATGGTACAGAGAACTCAGATATTTAACTAAAATATACATAATTAAATAATAGTGCTAGGTACCCGCTCCACATATTAGCGTGAAGCGTGCAGTTGAGCGCTAAGCAAGAGTTTAGCATATATTTACTTATTTCGCATGACTCCCATAGCAGCTCCGCTTCGACGTACAAAGGTGCCAGTCCATCTGCAAATGGACTAGAAACCACCTTCAAACATACGCCATCCGATGCCTGAGTATGATTAACGAACTGATTATAAATATATACTTAGAAAACGTAATACCTGTTTATGCATAAACATTTAAGATTACTGCTTTTATTTAATATTTAAACCAAAGGGATAAACTAATTACTCTGTGAGAACACTCACCTATTTTTAGTTAGGTATATAATATCCAATATTTCTCTTTTATAACACACACATAGACACTTGGCACTTTACTTATTCTAACTAAACTTCCAACTCGATACTAAAATATCTTTTAAAGAATCACAAAGCCAAAGCCTATTTGTTATTAAAACTTTTCTAAGCAATATTACGAGTATCTCGTCGGTTCGTTTTTGTCAACGCTTTTTGAGCTCTACTTAACCCAAACAACCATATTTAATAATCAATTTTATGGGCGCTCTGTCGCCTTCGATCTGATCTCGTGAATGCATACAACAACATAGGCATTATATTATTAAAATTACTAAAATAATAAAGTAAAGAAAAACCTACTTCTTACAATCCTCATATGTTTAAGAAAAAAACTATAACTGGATACATCTTTCTCTATAACTTCGCCAAGGCGCCCACAGAAATCTAATTAGAATTAGCTGAAATTTTGAACTGTTGTTCACTTCAAATTCATTTTCAAAAATGTTCACTTTACTTATTACATTATTTCTTTTTATATTTCCCTCCCTGATCGAGAAAAAACTTAATTTCCTTTTTCCTAAACGCCTGAGCACCCCGGTCAAGGAAATCAATGATTCTAAGCGTTTATATGTCATTGAATTTGAGACAGAGATGTGTAGTTCTAGGGTTGTAATATATCGATCGAGGTCACTTGGCGGATTTACTGGCGTTTCATGGTAATCAAATCAAATCAAAATCATTTATTTATCATACAAAAGCACAAAGTACAAAGTTTCATTAGCCAATTAATAGACACTTAAAGTTAAATTTCGGGTCTATCGACATTCGTATCCTTATCTCTATCGAGTCGAACTATCGAGCAGGTGTACTTTTAAACTAATGGCGAATGCGTGACAGCTCCAGCTGATCAAATGTGTAAAAACATCGTTTCGTACGCAGGGATTACGACTGCCTTATCGTACCTAACGAGGTTTTCGTGCATTCAATCAGCTGGAGCTGTCACGCATATGCCATGATTGTAAAAGTGCACCTGCTTGATTGGTCGGCTAGATAGGGATAAGGATAGGAATGCTGATAAAACTGAAAATGAACAGACACTTAAAGTTAAATTTCGGGTCTATCGACATTCGTATCCTTATCTCTATCGAGTCGACCTATCGAGCAGGTATACTTTTAAACTAATGGCGGATGCGTGACAGTTCCAGCAGATGAAATGCGTCAAAACATCATTTCGTATGCAGGGACGGTCGTAATGTTACGACTCCCTTATCGTAGTCGATAGAGATAAGGATACGAATGCTGCTAAAACTGAAAATTAACTTTCAGTGTCTAACTTTAAGTCTCTACTACCTAATATTAAGTACTTCTCGGTATATACAGTCGGCATAGCCTGACTTTGACAGTTCCGCAGGAAGGTTAAAAGGTTTCTGACATTTTTTCATATAAACATGTCATCTAAAAATGTGGATCTGTCAAAAATAGTGGCGGCTTTATTAAAGTTGGCCTATAATGTCCGATAAGTCCCTATGAATAAAAACAAAAAAAAACATAAACATTATTTAACTGCCTAATATCATAAAAATAAGTACTAAGTAAATACTTCCAACGACAAAAACGGATCTTCCTACGATTATAAAATGCAAAAAGACCCTAAGTATTCATATACCCAAAATAAGTTAAATCCAGGATGTAATCAAAAACAATATGAGAATGGACCCAAAAACCCCAATATAGGTAGGACGATTGACCAACGTTGAGTTAGAGAAGAATTACCGACATGCGTACAGTGTTCTAAGTAAATACTTGTATTTTGTATTATTTTCATTTTCAGTGTATTTTGGAAATCACTAGCGACATGTCGCTCGTTTATTTTAACGGAAACTACCGAAAAGGTTAACTTTAGCGGGTTCTTGTGATTTCTACTGACTGAGAGCGACCTGAAGACAAAATTAAAATGTTAAAATTTTTTTTTTTTTTACAAAATGCTTTACACTCTATATTTATTTATAGGGTGGTGTATAAGATGGGGATCAGGACCTAAGAAAAAAATTAACTTTTTCAAAACCATAAACACGTTGATCGCTATTCAAGGAGCATTTTAGTTTTAGTAAACTAGTTTTTACTTTGGTTTTACCCCTTTTTCTTAAATTTTATAACTTTGTAACGACGCAAAAAAGTGATTGCAGATGTGGTTAAATTTGAATACCTGAAAACAGGTATTGTATTTTATAATACATGTCCTCTGTTTTATCTTTTAAGAATTCCTTATAAGTAGATAAATCATACAAGGCCGAAAAAGGTCAAAAATTGGCTAATTTGGAAACCAAATTTGTATCGTTTTGGTACTTACAATCAGGAGCCTTTTTTTGCCAAGCATTTTGCATTCATTGTTAGAACTTTTTCAGGATGTTCGCGGTAGTCATAAATTACCTGTTTTTTACCTAAACTTTGGAAAATCGGGTTAGTTAGTTTTTGATATAAGAAGTACGTTAAATCCTTCCAAAGATGGTTTGGCAGCCATATTTTGCGTATATATATATTATCTTGATATTCAGTAATTTGAGTATATTTTTTATCATTAATTCTAAATCGTTTTTAACAAAAATGACCGAAAAATTTTAACTATAGCGGTTCTTGTTCTTCTACCACTCTTCCACGGTCGAACCTTCACGTCCTTTGGATAAAGGTCAGGATGTCCGACCATTGTCAAAATTGGTTTCGGCTTGATTCCTTCCTCTTTAGAAAATCCTTTCTAGCTGGAGAGGTACTCTTGGAACGTGCAGTGGCCAGTAAGGACTCCTATCAGAGGCCATATATCTCTTTGCGTTTCCTGCACAGCACCAAGTATATTCTAAAATTCTTCTAACGTTACTACTTAATGGTTTTTCTTCGGAGGGAAGGTCCTTCCGCCGATTTGGCAGACAGACGGTTGGCTGTATTTTTCATTTAACCTCGTTTCATGTATTCTTCTTCAGATTTTTCATCATCATTTTCATTAGGTATAGCACCTCATACTCATCATACTTTTATTTTTTTGGGTTTTGTTTTTAAGGAAATGCTCGAAATTCTATTTTTTTGTCAATATTTACCATCATAAAATAATTTTTAAACTAAAATATAAAATATTTAAGAAAAAGACGTATGCAGATTTACCTATTTTCTTCCAGGGTAATTATTTCGATGGACGTCCATGCTTTATTAAACTGCTATGTGTAAGCTCTACCTGCTTAAATTATAAACTAATTCTGAATGTTACACACACGCAAAAATAAGTTTCTCATTACCTTTTTTACGTTCAATACGCGTTGAGTTCAAAATTACATTAATTTGCCATTGTCCCTTATAATTACATAAAATAATAATGAAATATAAGTTGCTATACTGCCGCACTAAACCATAAATATAATAATATTTAAAAAAGAATATTATAAAAAATTTACAGATTACTTTATTTATGAATGGACATAGTAATAATAAATGTTTAAATAAACTTCCAGATCTTCTTGATCGGGATTAAAAAATGTCATAATTAAGTTTATCATATAAGACTTACCTAATGTCTTTTTTGGAGTGTTTCTGATTAAGCTATAGGTCACATAAAACTGAGAACAAAAACTAATGTTTATAAGGACTCTTCGCTGACCACAAAAACCGGTTTAGTTCGATATGATAGACTTTGAGATAAAAAATTTAAGATGAAGTCGATTTGGCATTTTGCCTTCAATTTGAGTCGCTTTTCCGGGCCCATTGTACCCCGTAAAAGGTTTTATTTCGAGCATAATTTTCGAAAGGCTCAACAAATTTGTATAATCCTTTTATTATTTGATTCTGAGAGGGTCAAATTTAGTCCCATTTCATTAAAAAATCGTAATATTTTTTTTAAGATACAACTCGAAGGAATCTGAAATAAACTCTGTATTTCGGACTTCCATTGTCTATATTTTATTTGTACACGACGTTTCGATCAGTACAATCTCTGACCGTCTTCAGGTGCAAACTACAATCAATTCCTAAGGCTACGTACTTATTTACTGTGAGAAATCACTCAACCTTGAAGTTTAAGAAGTTGGCTCTGCCCAGGGAGAGGCTTCCAAATATTTGGAATTTCAACACTTGGTTTACTGAAAATACCCTGATTCTGCCCAATAAAGGCAGCTTCAAGGAATGTTCGTTTCTTCCAGTGTGACTCCTTGTGCAAAACCTTTGCTTCTGCCCACTTCATTCGGTGATTCCTGATTTCGTTGTTTTACCTTTTTGGGTATTCGTCTGATGTTCCTTAAGCCTAACAGATAGTGGTCTTTTTAAATTTAAACAAACAGGACAGAGATTACAAAACCAAAACCAGCCAAATGTATTCCTTACAATTCCATACGTTAAAGGAGTATCAGAGAAAATTCGAAGAGTAGCGAAAAACTTCAATATTAAAACTGCTTTTAAATCTAGTAATATAATTCGAAGCCTTCTTAGTAAAACAAAACCGGAGAACAAACAAAATAAGAAATGCATTTACCAAGTTCCTTGTGAGTGTGGTGAATCATACATAGGCGAAACAAAAAGACCACTATCTGCTAGGCTTAAGGAACATCATCCTAAAAAGTTGAAACAACGAAATCAGGAATCGCCGAAAATACATGGTCAAAACAAAACCGAATGAAGTGGGCAAAAGGTTTGCACAAGGAGTCACACTGGAAGAAACGAAAATTCCTTGAAGCTGCCTTTATTGGGTAGAATCAGTGTATTTTCAGTAAACCAAGTGTTGAAATTCCAAATATTTGGAAGCTCCTCCTTGGGCGGAGCCAACTTCTTAAACTTCAAGGTTGAGTGATTTGTCACAGTATTTAAGTACGTAGCCTTAGGAATTGATTGTAGTTTGCACCTGAAGACGATCAGAGATTGTACTGATCGAAACGTCGTGTATAAATAAAATATAGATAATGGAAGTCCAAAACACAGAGAGAGTTAATTTCAAACACATAATTGTCTCAAACTTTCAATCAAAGAAATTTGTTATAATTAAAAGGGGTGTATTAAAAAGCCTAAGAAATATATTAAAAAAATCCTTGCACCTCTAAACTTCAAAATATAGAAACTTTTTAACAAAAAAATTAATCGAACTAAAAAAAAACATAAAAATTATAAATATATATTTTTTAATAAAATATAGTGTTTTTTTTAAGTCAGGGGTCTATAAGTAGTCCACTACACTCCATTTCAAATTCAATCGGACCATTTTTTTGTTTATTATATATTATATATAAAAAGAATCTTATTTTATACTTTCTACTTTTTTTTTTAAGTAGGTTCAATTTTTTGTTAAAAAGTTTCGTTCAAACTTTTGCTTGACACTTGAACGCTCTAAAATTAAAAGCTGTCTTATGCCACTAAATTTTATATCTCTATCATTGCTCTTATTATTGCTTGCGTAAGTGTAAAGATTTAGAAGCAGTATAAAACCAACCTTTTACAGCTCTGCGTTCTGCGAGGTGCCCAATGAAATAGTCGTCGGACACTGTTGGGCGCCTAATTAATAGAATCAAGACACCATTAAATTATAAATTATCTGTCTGCGATAAAATTTTTTATTATTTCAATATTATTTAAGTAACTATTATGAACTCTTTTTGAGTATTTATGAGTGTACGTTTAATATTATTATATGTTTATTTGCATAGACCTTCGTAATATTTTAAAAATTGTAGTTCCACATCTTTTATCCATTGAACTGAAATTTAACACGAACGCACGTTCTCAGACACACAACAAAATATTTAGAGAAACACTAACCCGCTTTTTTTACTTCCTTCTCAATATACCTATTTACTTTACTGCAATATTAAAATTTTGGTCACAAGAAAAAACCCCCTCTTTCTTAATATTGTCCAAAAAACATTTTTTTTTTAATACATGGCAGCATACCTGTTCACTCCAAATTCTCCGGAACAGTTTCTAAACTTTTTGTGGGTTAAAAAAGAAAAAAATGGATCGACAAAGAAAATTTATTGAAATTGGAAATTGTTCTTCTACGTCCTACGAGGAGGAAGAAATGTTTGTCCAACTTGTACTCGATAGGGATAGCCCCCAAAAGCGGGCCAAAATACGCAATTAAGTCTCTGAGGTGGTTTCCAATTATAGTGAGGAGTAAGTAAGCAACTTATATACCAACTAGCTGGACAAAGGTCAAAGTAATTTACACATCAATTAGCCTTACATCGTTTCTGCTAAAGGGCCTGGAAAAGATAATAGATACGCACATTAGAGGTGGCATCCTTATAACCCACCCCCTAAACACTCACCAATAACAGTATTCATAAGAATTCATAAGATTAAGGGGGCAAGATAGAAGCAGGAATAAGGGAAGTACCTTATACAGACCGCTTCAAGCTACTGCGAACATAGGGGGAATCAAGTCCAATTTACTCTCCGTGCCGTACGACCGAGGTGGATTCGAAGCACGCTGCAGTGTTATCTTTTGGAAATTCATTTTGTTTTTATTATTTTGTTTTATTTCTGCCTTGCTCGAGAAACAGATGGGTAAGTTCTTAATTGAAATAATACATTTTTAAAACTAAAAATGAATGTCTACGAAGTTGCCGAAAAAGTGCAAATGGTCAAATCGTCATAACCCAACACACGTTCGATATTGGTCGAGGGAAAATTTGCATTTGTATTTTGACATAAGAACACAGTATCCCCAAAAACTAAATGTTTGGGGGGGGGGGGTATTGTAGGGGAACACGTAATTGGGCCATTTTTTATTAACGGCAATTGCAATTTGAATGGTCCTAGATACTTGGATCTACTGCAGCAGCACATTATTCCAACTGCTAGGCAGTTGTTAGGTGTAAGATTTGGTGAAACATGGTTTCAACAAGATGGTTGTTCCGCTCACAATGTAGGCCTTGTTAGGGAATATCTTGATAATGTATTTCCTAATCGGGTTATAAGTACACGGGGAACTATTTTATGGCCAGCTCGATCTCCCGATCTTGCTCCTAATGACTTCTATCTGTTTTTGAAGAAGCTTTTCAAATTATCACCCCTAACATGCTTGGAAACGTTGGAAGGGGTTTTTATAGTAGGCTCGGATATTGTCTAGCCGAGCAAGGAGGACTTTTCGAACATTTGCTTTAATTTTTTTTGACTGGGAAAATCTTTTTGGTTTTTAGAATGTATTATTTTATTTTGAGAACTTGCTTTTATTTTGTTTCTCCTTATTATTTTCATTGTAACACGTCGTCACTGATAAATCTGAGCAGTTGACAATAAAACGCTCTTATTTATCAGTGACAAAAAATAAGAAAATTACGTTATAAAAATTTGCATATTTATTGACCAAATTCCGGTTTCATTGACTACGCTCCACACAGCACCGTAGTTAGAGGCGTACTAAATACAAGGCGAACGGCGGCGAACGGCAGCGAATGGCGATCGAAAGCCTGAGTGTTGGTTGCTTCACTGATAGGCGTGCGGTGTCTCTGCATGTACGTACACTGGCAAATTAAACTTCTTATAGTATATATTTGTTGTTATTTTATTGTATATAATAAGATGTCCTTCAGAGAGCTCCTCTTATTTAATTCCGCCAGAGGTTACCTTTTCAAATCTAGTCGAAACTTTTTTAATAGGTAATAAGACTACCTAATTACCACATAATTGTATTTTTTTAGAAGTTTAGGTTTTTAGAAAAATCTTGGTGCAAAAACGTTCAAAACAATCGACATGATTTTAGCATATTCTTCAACTAATTTTATTTTTATATAGAAACTATAAGTGATATAAAAAACATTGCGTTTTTTTAGCGAAAATATGTTATCTTTCAGGTTTCACATCACTTTTTCAGAAAATATATTTTTTTTAATTAACAGCATTAAAATTGAAAATGTGACAATTTTTTCCATTTTTCATTCAAAAATTTAAATGACGTTTATAAAAAAACGGTTAGTACTACAAAAATGCTTGTTTGACTTTTTTTGTCTAAAATGAAATGCTCTATAAGCTCTAATTTTTATTTTTATCAGAATAAATATTTAGGGACGGCACCTACACAAAAATATAACTTTCGAAAAGAGTATATTTTTTTTCTTAAAATCAATCAAAAAGTGAACTGGGACCTTAAAATTTCTTCTTTATGCAACAATTCCATTCAAGAAAATTGAAACTTCAAGTGCTACAGGGTTGCTGCAACAATCGAGAAGATTATATTTTCTAAATACTAAGCATCCCGAAAATACTGACTTTTACTGACATACTGACCTGGATTCCATCCCTGGAAACTGTCACTGTCATTGTAAAAAAATGGCTCCCATAACTATACATTATATTCTCCTGATGATCTCGTAAGATAAGCAATGATAAATCGACATACAGGGTGCTTCAAAATTCAGTATCAATACTTTAATGGCGTATTTTTCAGTTCAAAATAAGCCTTTTTTTCGTATGAACAGAGCGTTAAAGTTTTAAGATTTTTTGAGTTGAGTTTTTAAGATATTTGGATTAAGTTTGAAACATAGGTTACGTTTTGGGGTTTACATCAACTAGCATGTCTAGTGACTGTAAGAATTTTTTCGGAGTCCAGCCCTTTTTCGCCCTATAAAGGTGAGATTACATGACCTAAAATAGTAAGCTGCGTTTTGGCGTTTCAACCTATTATGCTAAAAACCAGCAGAAAATTTCTCGCCTATTTATAACTTCAAGTTGCACGCTGTCAAGGCAAATTTCTACATTCAGAACTATTTTTATTTTTATATAATCGCCTTTTTCATTTTCGATTTTTTGTCTTAAAAAGTACCCTACGTGCCTACAATTGTGATATGAATCAGTGTTGTTACAATCAATATTGAAAGAACAAGAACTAGGTAAATAAGTATTTTTTCACGAGTTGAGTATATATAGCGGAACATTAGGTAACAAATAAGCGTTTTCGCGTAATTTCTGATATTTGGACCAGAGAAAATTTAAAATTGAATAAAAATAAATAAAGAACATAACCTCACAACGCCGAAACGCCGATTTTTGACGGAAACGTCAAAATTTTTGAATGGACCAATCAGAGCAC
The DNA here is from genome assembly GCA_963921995.1 of Oxystoma pomonae. NCBI lineage: Eukaryota > Metazoa > Arthropoda > Insecta > Coleoptera > Brentidae > Oxystoma > Oxystoma pomonae. The sequence continues at coordinate 80,705,690 of OY998166.1, read as the reverse complement.
TACTATTCAAAAAATTCAAAAAATAACCAATTTTCTGCTACCCGCCAGCCTATTATTTTAGGCCATGTAATCTCACCTTAAACCATTTTGTGGTGCGCCCTTGGTGCATAGATTCTGAAACACTAACCGTCACTTGCAGCGACTTTTTTTGAAACGTCCATTAACAAAAGAAACAATTAATTTTAAAGATCAATAACTTTCAACGACTTGCGCAGACTAATTTTTGCGTAACTTTTGCTAAAACGATTTTTAGCTGCCTGACAGTATGGCAACCGCGCATTAATTTATTTATTTTTTCTGTCTGTTTCTAATTTTAAGGCAGATTTCAGAGTTCTGTAAAGGCGGGTTAAGGGTTCCATAAGGTAAGCGGTATGCGGCTTACCGAACACTATGAACAGTAGCATGGGTACAGTTTATTTTCCTTGCGTCTTACCTCATACCGCTTACCTTACGAAACTCTGAATCCGCGGTATGAGGTATTTCCAGTAAAAAGCCATGTTAATATGTGTAGGTAATGCCATGAGTGGTTTCCCCCTCGGCCCTACCTATCATCTGGATACTTCAGTTGATCCTGAATCCCTTCCAAAAGAACCATGACCGTGGGCTTGATTAGGCGAAATCTTCTAAAAAATCTAACTCTGTTAGTTCTTCGTAATGGTTCGCCCTATGAAAGACCCTACGGGGAAAATCCATATCTACGATGTCCCGCACTTCTAATTCGTCCTCCACAATATTCTCCACAAGACGTTCATTAAGCATGTAGAAGTATTCCATTTTTCACTAAATTAGACAAATACAAAAAAAAAATAAAAAACATGAAATAGTGAGGTTAGGAATTGACTAAAGTCGGTTTAAAGTTGTTTTGATTAGCCGATTTTGGCCAGTTAGCTAAACATGCTTTAATTTAATTAATTAATAATAAATAAAGGGCCATTAGCTTAAAGCTCCATTAAGAAAAAGTCGCTGCACGTGGCGGTAAATATATTTTTTGTTTTGTTTAGAAACTTTTTTCTTTCTTGTAATTTGTTCTCGTTTGCGACCGTTATCGAAAAAAAAATATAATAATTTGCTAAGTAACTTGCTATTAGGGCCGTTTCTAGCTTTTTACGACTGTGGACAAAAGTATAAAATTCCGCCCCCCCCCTGATGCATTGTTTTGCAATATTTCCCTCAGGCACGACATGATTTCCCATTTTTAATTTGTGGTGAACCTAAAATAATTTTTAATACTTATTCAATTAGTTGTTTTTGGTACAAACACAGTTTTTAATCAAGGATGTTACACTATAATGCTTTTATTTTTTTACCAAAATATAGTTAGCTAATGGAATGGAATTATATAATAACAAAAGAAAGGGACAGGCTTAATAACTAGAAGAAAACAACAAATCAAAAAATTAATATAAAAAAACCTTCTTACGCACCTTCTCAGCAAATTGGCGAATTATTTCCGAAAGATTTAATTTATTACTGACGCGTACCCAATGGATAATAAAACTAGATCTGTTAATCTCGTTTGTGACGTCCTTGTCATTAAATAATTTTGAAGCAACAGTCACAGGGGCGTTAATAAAATTCATAAGGCTATAATCAAATTTGAAGCGCATTTAACCTGAGCTATAAATTGTAGCACTTTCTGAGGAGTACTCTCTTTCTACAGAAGAGAACTTAGAACATCTATCTCATCTGCTAGCTCGATTCCTCTTGATAGGATTTCCAGATCGATACAATATTTTAAAATATAATAATAATAATAATAATATTTTAAAATGTCCTTTGATTTCTGTTTTTTTAAGTGGTATCTATTGTACAAAAAAACTAAATATTCATTGAGGTAGTCCAACTGCGTAAATCGTTGTTCCAAATAATTTATTGTAGTAAAGATTAAGTGATAAAAGAATTAGATTTTATATTTCTCTCTGGCATTCGAAATTGTTGTTGATCTTAATCTTAAATTGGCCAAATTTTTAAGAAGACTTACAGCCGAAGAAATATCGTAGTATTTTGTTTGCATTAGTCTGCTAATAGGATTTATTTGATTCAAAACTTTATACCATATAACCATGGAACATAAAAATTTTAATTCTTTAACATTTGTTAATAATCCGGAAGTTCGTCTCTTATTGATGTATCAATATTTTGGTCCTCGTAGATGCTGAGTAGGGCAACATGTATTCTACCAATTTGGTACCGCAATGGGCGTATTCCTGTATCGTTGATCAGCCTTTTATCTATAATTTGCCACCTAGCTAGACCAATCCTGAGATAGATTAAAGGAATAAGCGTTTTGCCGCTTCGGCTCCGTTGGGTTTTCTCAATTTTCGCCACTTTTTGCTCTTGTTTTACAACCATTTTTTCTTAATTTTGCCGCACTGTACCAAAATAGTGTGGGCGGTTGCTCACACTGCCACGCCCTGGAAACGGCCCTGTTGTTAGATTTAATGTTTAATAAAAAATTTTTAATCTGGGAATATGCCTTTAAAATCTTGATACTGAATTTTGAAACACCCTGTATTACCATTGCAAATCAATTCGCGTCGTAAATTAACAAAACACAAGTCGGAGGAAGTACTAATTACAACTACTTACGAGCTGCTTAAATATATCAAAAAATTACAATAATTGAAGGCGCGTTTTAATGTCGCAAAAAGATATAATAATGCAAAAACAACGGAAACGGATAAGTCAATCTGCAGAACTTGCTTGGTTTACTCGTCTTCCGTTTAAAAACTGAAAGGTGGGTTAGTTGTTCAAAAGGCACTCGCCTCGTTTGACGCAGCTGACTTAGTTTCCGATTTATGATTAACGCCGGATATCAATTATTAAAACAACGAAAGTGATTAATTCCTAGACGCTTGGTGGCGCCACGGGACACGCACCTACTGTTTGTTCCAAATTCTCGGGAGCAATTTTAATATGGCGGCTGATTTTATTAACGCAAGATTGGATATTCTTTCCTCGCCGCACTTATTTGTTTGTGTAATTGTTATTAGAATTTATATTTTAGTTCTTTTGTTTTTTTTTTTAAAAAAATCAACATTATAAGTTTTATTCTCACTTTAGATGTTAATAGTAGTTTACATAACAAGCATGTTATGATGGTCATTAAACGCAAAGGTAAAGTTTGAGACGCGAGTCAGAGGCGAGTGCCTTAATTTATTTGAGCGGGTAATGACCATAACATGCGAGTTAGTGTACTATACTTTACCTACGACCAATGAAAATATCATCATAAATATCACAAATTATTAAAAATATCAAACGCGAACACTCTTAAGTCAACATCCTTCATAACCCAATGAGCATTTTTGTCTACATAAAAGTTACAGCAAATAATATAAAACCTTCATAAAATAACCAAAAGTTATATTATTTAGTGTTGGTGATAATTTTATAACTCTAGTATATCTCTTAAATGAGTAAAAAAAGACTTGAAAAACAACTGTTCAACACCAGCTTATAAAAATTTATGGTACATAGTAATGAATAGAAAAACAACATATAGATTTTATAAAACTTCCTCATGAGCCCTCAAGTATAGAGATTATTATAAAAAGGTTTTACAACTGTTCTAACAACACTACATAACAAATTAAAGGTTTTTATGGATTTAGAAATATAGATTTTCCATCTTTCTTCCCTTTGCTTGTTATGTATTATTCTTTTTCTTTTTACAATAAAAGAATTTATAAAATGGTGTTTAGCAATCTTCTAAAATAAATAAAAATGAAAGTGAGATAAGCTGAAGCAGAAATATGAATATTTATATACTATAGTCAAATAAAAGCTGTTTTTCAAGTCATCCTACTCTGAAAATCAGCTGCGGTCCCGTGTGTACTGTATAGTTTTCGAATACACTCACGTAAATTTCATGGGCTCCAAAAATACTAGAGAAAACGGAAAAAAAAATATTAATTTAAATATCGGTTTTTTTTTCATACGCGTTTTTTTCTTTCTGGGACAAATATTGAATTTTGTATATTGTTCTTAACCCTAACACGCAATATTTCGATTGAAACACATGTTGAAACCCCATAAATAACGTTTTTATTTAGGCCAAAAACCTATTTTTGTAATCCAAAATGGCGAAAATTTCCGACAATTCTATAAAAAAAACAATAGAACTATACCACTGTTTACCTCGACAAACACTATTTTATGACCCTTTTAAAAAATGATGCTACTTGGAACAAAGGGCTGCAGATGGCGCAGTTTTGAACACTGATGGTCAGTTTCTGCGAGCTTAACATAGTTACCATTGTTCTCTTTTCCTAAATGCATTCCTCGAGAGATATAGCATAGTGCACATACTAGGAAAAATACCCGCCTCCACACACTTCAAGCCCGCATAACTGTCAGAGGTAACTATCTCAAGAATATAGTTAGATTGCGGGGTCGAAGGGTGCACAGGCGAGTATTTTTCGGGGTGTTCACATTTGCCGCCGACCAGCAGTATCAGCGTATGCGCTCGACGTTTCACGGTGCGTTTTTGCGACCTTAACACGGTTACTATATTGTTCTCTTTTTCTAAAACACGGTTCCCATCTATGCGTTTCTCATTCGTGGGTCTCCCGAGTCAAAACACGTATCACGTGGTCTAAGCGAGATTTGCCTATACAAGTTCATGTCGGACCACGTGATGAGTTTTTTGAGTCAGGGTGACTGCGCATGGGAAACGCTGGTGGGAATCGGGTGTAAAATGCATTCGATTCCGATATCTGTCATCGGCAACTATCTCAAGAAGATTTGGATCTCTTATCACCCTCAGATTGATGTAATTAAAACAAGATAATATGGTATGGTATCTCGCAAAAACGCGCCTTTTGATGTCGCAAAAACGCTCCTTTTGATGACGCAAAAAAAATCTTGTTTGTTTTGTTATTATAATTGCCAAAATAAAATAAAATTGTTTTTTTTTGTTCTAAAAACAGTTGTATTATAATCACTATATAAAGAAATTAATAACAACATTATAGAAAAAACCTTATGGGCAAAAAAGGTTTATGAATGAGTTCATAAGAATATTACAGACACCAATTTATGTAACTATTGTGTGTGAGTTCCCAAGTTTTTATAAGTGTCTCTGGAAATATTTTCAATCTTATCTTATATAAATTTGTTGTTGGTTAATTAAGTTTTATAAGTGGGTTGATAGCAACATTTTAAAAACCAATCTATTATATATCTTTAATTGATAGTTACTTACGGTTTTATAGGTGTGTTGACAGAAAGATTTCAAACACCAATTTATATAACTTTTGTCACTGATGACTTATATTTTTATAAATATGTTGGTGGAAACATTGTTAACACCAATTTATATAACATTTGAACCGATGAATTTAATTTTTATAAAGATGTCCGTGGAAATATTGTTAACGCCAGTTTTATGTTACTTTAGGATACCATCAATTTAGAGCCTTTAATAAAACAAATATACAAACTCAATTCTTGTAGGAAACTTCTAAATACCCTAGGGTATCAATGGAACCCTCTTTATAATAATTATATAAATATCTGTCACCAGAAGTTTCTGAAAATGCTCATTGGGAACCTTAAGTTTCAATGACGTTCTATCTAAAATGTTAAGACAAATAAGGTTACTAAGAGACTTTCCACATATCTTCTCAGAAACAAGGTTTTTTTTCTTAAAAATACGTAATACCGAAATTTAACGGGATTTATTTTTGGTTAGGTACTAAAACTATATTGGATTTATTTACATTTAATAAATACTTATTGTCTTAAAAATAAAGAAAAAATTCAATTTTTTGCGTCAACTAGTGCTCCTATAAAATAAAATTTCATCGCTTGTCACGCCATCTTGTGGTTTACCGCTAAGCTCCATTATTATCCTAGGAGGGTAAATGGTCCATTACAGCCGTGTTGGGAGGTCGGGACGCTCGTTATATAAATTAGTATTATGGATTGGTCGTATGTAAAATTATTATTCGTTGGTGTCAGGTAAAATTATACTCGTCTTTTAGCTTATTGCCTAATAAAAATCAGTATATCACCAAATCTTGTCAGTTCACATAGGCATATTAGTATTTTCTATTCAATTAAAGACGTTCGGCAGAAACTCCAATTTAGTTTATTGCGACTTTTTTTTACAAACGCGAGTACGCGATTTGAATGGATACCGTTGCTGAGTCTCCGAAGGCGGCCGCCTGCACTGAAACACCGACGAAGAACTGAATCGTAAGTAATTTTAAAATACAATCCTCTCTTTCTCTCCTCTGTTTGCTATCAGCCTCCAGATATTCTTACTGGTTAGATCTCTACAAGTGATAAACTTTACGAATTCAGTAATGGTAATTTTTTACAAATTGTTCGACTAATTGCTCAGTTTTTTTCCCGTAATATTCCCGTAAAAAGGAAAAACTTAATTCCACTCACTATCTCGGAAAAGAAATTAAGAACGAACTATAACATCTCCACGGGCGTAACTTCGGGGGGCCTGGGGAGGGGCGGGGCCCCCCTAGACTTTTCCAGAGCCCCCCAGAAAAACATAGCCTACTAGTTGTCAATCATATGACGGGGCTAGAGTAATTTCTGGGAAACATAAAGGCTTACAAGGTTTAATAAGAGAAGAACATCCTTCGGCAATATACATTTATTGTTTTTCACATAAACTGAAAGTTGTTGACACATGTACAAAAGATGCACCAGCAGATTCTTTCTTTAATACATAGAGGCATTGTATGTTCATTTTTCGCAACTAGGAAATCATGAAAAACTTAAAAAGGTTGCAGATACCTCGGGTATTAAATTTTTGGAAGTATCTAACCTTTCTACTACTCGCTGAGCAAGTCGATTTGGAAATTGTTAAGCAGTTTTATTAAACTTTGGGGCGCTTAAAATGGCACTAGAAAGTGAAGTAACTGATAATTCGGATAGATATGCTGTTGAAGCTGTTGGACTATTAGCATGTATTCAAAAAGCCGAGTTTGGCATTTGCCTGCGTATTCTATACACTGTTTTATTACGTATCAACGTTTTGAGTCAGTAATTTCAGGGTAAATATGCTACCCTCGGCAATGTAAATTTAATAATAGATGGCAAACTAGAAACAGCTTTGAAAATATTTATTCTGAAATCCAAGACTTCGCCGATAAAGTTGATATTTCTTTAGAACCTATCAAAGTATCAAAATGGAAACGGCAAATTGCTGCACAAAACTAAGGATTATATAGTGGAAAGCACTCTTGGACATGGCAGCGCGATAGAATTTCCATCAGATGTAAGTTGCTTAGAACAGTGGAAAATAAACACTCACTACCAAATAATGGATAAATTAGCATCTAATTTTAGGGAGAAGTTTTCAAACTTGCCATTGGCCAAATCGGTAGATACATTATTTAAGTTAAATATCAAAGAAAGTCAAGATTTTATTGAAAATTAATCTGGTAGTAAAAAATATGATTACTTGTAAAAATGTAGAAATAAATTTAAAATCTATCAAAGGGTATATTAGACAAGACTTTTGTTGGAACCTCTAAAAAGTAATTCAGATTGCTATTTTCCTTCCTATTAGTTCTGCTAGTTGTGAACGAAGCTTTTCTGAAATGCGTGGAAAAAAAGTGAACCTGAATTACAATGCGACAATTATTATTAACATCGATAATTATTTAATTAAAGAAGAGATTACAGCAGACCACGTTTTGGAAATATTTTTGTTCACACAACGAGTTAAGGTAATAATGCATAATATTAAACAGTTTTCTCTTTTATTCCTCACTATGAAGCATTATCAGCTAGGCCCTCCTCTAGGCCCCCCTCCCCCCGGTCAGAGAGCTAGTTACGCCGGTGAACATCTCACATTATTAGCGAGATTAAGAAAGCCAAATATTATTCAATAATTCCAGATTGTACTCCTGATGTCAGCAAGATCGAACAAATGATGACAAATCCAATCCCAATGAGATTTCCATTAAAATTATTGAAAGCTTTTTAGGCTTTCTTTCAGTTGAAAGATCGACGGGCTATGAACTTTCAACTTTATACTTAACATTCCTTATCTCTAAATTTAAATGAAAACGGTTGTTGAAAGAATCGCTGAGTCTCCGAAGGCGGCCGACACTGAAACACCGACTGTTTTTCTCTCCTCTGATTTTTGCTATTACCCTCAGATATTCTTACCGGTTAGATATTCTTGCTTAAAAACCCTCCTTAAAACAGACTCTTTCATCTGGGAAATCAAAAATGATTTTTTTTATACCTTCATCAGAAACATGATTTTTGTCACTGTCTGCAAATAACTAAAGCATGGCTTTTTTAGTTACCGATGCAAAAAAACTTTTTTTTTTATGCGCGTGTAAAAAAAGTACAGTTTAGCCGCGAGTTGTTAACAATATTTTTTTAAATATCTTTATCAAAAAATCCAAGAAAAACAGGAAAATACTTTCAAAAATCTCGAACGAAGAGCACTACTCGCGACACACCATCTTTAGATCATAAATCAAGGCGGCTGGTAAATGAAATAACGATGGTTTTCATAGCGATGTGCCTTTTTACTCGGTGACGTTTATTGTTGCGACATTTTAATCTTTGCCAGTTTGATATTTTGACGATGTTTTTAAATGGTTTTTCCGTAACTATTTGGTAAAAACTGGTGGAGGTGGCTTAATTTTTAGGCAAGAATAATTAGATTTTTTCAATATTACTATTTTCCGCTATGTCTCTTTAATTTTGGGTAAAAAATGAACCAAAATCTTTTTTTGCACCCGTGATCAAAAACAAAGCACACAGTTACTAAAATCATGTTTTTGGTAAAGGTGTAAAAAAAATATTTTTGTCCATTTTTTACCCAAAATTAAAGAGAAATAGCGGAAAATAGTGATATTAAAAAAATCTAATTATTCTTGCCTAAAAATGAAGCCATTTCCGCCAGTTTAAATCGTTTAAAAACATCGTCAAAATATCAAACTGTCAAAGATTAAAATGTCGCAACAATGAACGTCACCGAGTAGAAAGGCACATCGCTATGGAAATCATTATTATTTCATTTACCAGCCGCCTTGATTTATAGTGTAAACATAGTGTGTTGCGAGAAGTGCTCTTCGTTCCAGATTTTTAAAAGTATTTTCCTGTTTTTCTTGAATGTTTTGATAAAGGTATTAAAAAAATAGTGTTAACAACTCGCGGCTAAACTGTGCTTCTTTTTTACTTGCGTTTTTAAATATCTCGCTGCGCTCATTATCTAAACCAACACTTATAAAGAAAAGAACTATTTTAGCCACTAATTGTGAAAAGTACTATTATTATCTATATTTATTATTATGTGCCGCATTATCAAAAGCTGTTTTGATCCTTAATTTGTTATGTATTAAGGACTAATACGTCTTTTTGCGATGTGGTCACACCACACTCGTTAACGTTTAGAACGATATGGAACTCATACCAGCCCAATTGTTTTGGTTTTGTCGAGTGTGCAAAATTTGTAAACAAACAGTCGTTGTTATCTACTACTCAGTATTCAAATTCGGTATAGCTAGGTCAAGTTCACTAAAATCTATATCTTCTCGTTTTGTGTTGGAAACCACTAAAATACACCGATGCGGTTGGAACCCTGTGTCTGCTTGAGGTCCAAGTGAATGAATATTCTTTTAGCATTTATTCTTTCAATGGGATCATGTCGCATTACTTTCAAGAAAAATGTCGTAAAGCATCAACGAGTATTTGAAGCCATAACTTTTTTCTTTTATTTATGGTTTTTTTGTTCGAATTTTAACATAGGATTTCTTTAAAACAATAAATGAAAAATGTCATTCATTCGAGACATTTATTGAACTTTAATAGGTATTTGTATCAAGCTTTTTTTGTGGTCAATACTTATTAGTAAACCGTACCACCCATTGAGTTTAAGTAAGTATGTAGTTGTTTTGGTTGTGTACAGAGGAGTAAACATTTTTCCCAGTTTGCAAATGAAGAGTACAAATTATTTTGTCCAATAAGAATTGATTATAATGTTCTGTTCATAAATTATTCGTATCGCTAATATTCGGAAATTTTGGTCACCCCGAGGTGATTGAATAAATGGAAGTAGGGAAGAGTTTCTGACGTAAACACAACAAATTCATTTTTTTTTTCGGGGACACCCATAAGTGACGGACTGTCCGAAATTGACCAGTGCAGTAAGATAACATTGAGATGATGTTACAAGATCATCAAAGTGGCCCAACATTCCGCTATAGGCCCAAGTAACTCCGCTCTCCCATAATTAATTAGTTTGTAGTGTTTTCTACTGTGTCTTATATCAAAAAAATGTTTTTATAATATGCGCAGACTGCACAGGCGTACATCATTTATTGTTTATGCGGCATTTGCAAAATAATAAAATAAAGAAAAACAAAAAAAAGTAAAACTATGAGAAAATTTTGTACTTTCGATTGACTGTGAAAATAACAAAACTTAAGCCTTCCGGCACCAGGGTTTGCCCCTTATGCTTATATATAGGGTGGTCCACAAAATTCCGCACTTTCTGAAATAACTTTTGACTTGATTAATCGATTTTCAAATATATTAGCTCTTTGGAAACATAAAATGTGAGAGTTTTTCGATTCGGTTAAAAATTTAAAATTTCTCAAATATCCAAGATAGCGGACAGTTTTAAAAAATGTGTAATTTTCACCCCCTCCTGAAAAAAATGTATGTGCGACAATGAACAAACTTTAAAGCTTTCACTACAAATGCTCATTGTTTGTGTGTATATTGACATATTATTTAATTAAATCGGTTGGGAAATGAAAAAGTTATAAGTATTTAGATTATGAGTGTTTTGGCTTAACATTGGAAAAAATCACAAAATTATATAATTTTCCAATTTGCTATAACTTTTGGCCTAATTACTTAATTAACAAAAATATTGTTTTAAGTAAGAAAATGTTGTTTTTTAGACTGTTTTAAGCGCGTGCCGAAACAAATTATTTTGCTATCCACATATTACATAATCTCAATATTTGAGTACGTAGTCAAGATACAGATGTTTCCTCTTAATTTGAAATGATTTCAGTCAACTTTGGGTTTTCAAGCCCCTGGGTACACCCCTACAAGAATTGACTAATTTGATGAAAAATGCACAATTTGTGATGATCTATTGTAGGATCAAGTTTGAACTTTCTTCTAATCACCTAAGAAGAAATTGGCTGCTACAACGTGCGACCAAGAAAATAATTTTTTTTTATTATTATCGTTTAATCCAGAAAACGTTACACAACTTATAAAAAAAATATTATTTGATAGCAGGCTATTTTACCTCCGAAAAACAAAAATTATATCGCGTCAGAAATGTCAGCTAAGTAAGCTCGCTGTTCTCTGGTTAACCTAAATTATTAGCAGTTTTTATTTTATGGAAGAAGTTAGCATCGAATAAACCCATAGTTAGAATAGATAGAGGCTTTTTGTAGTTGCAAAAAATATACAAAGTGTCTCAAAATAAACCCAACGGACATCCGTCGTTTTGAATTTTTTTATAAATGTAATTTTTTGACATATTTGCAAAAAGTCTATTTTTTACCTTTCCAAAACACTTTTGTGCGTTAAAATCCGACAATAAATAAAAAATTGGCAGTTAAAACAAAACAGTCCGGTTTTTTTGTTCCACTCTATAGTTTAAAGTTTATATAAGGGCGCAAACCTACAATCATCTGTACTTGAATTCGTAATATTGTGTAAATTTTCAAAATCTTTTGTAAAATTTGAATAACCTCTGCTGGTCTTTAATTGTAAACACATTTTGGTTTTGGTTTTTTTTTTTGGTTACTTTTGACCTCTGCACAATTGAGAAATAAGACAAAGTGGGGGGGGGGGGAAATTGGGTTAGGTGAGGAGGAGTCATAATAATTTAAAAACATTTTCATAGCTTATAAAATATTTTTTATTTGAATCTAATAAACAAAATATAAACTAGTAGCACCTAATTAAATCCGATAAGAAATAAAAAAGTAGTTTTTCTTAATTAAATACTTAGGTCAAAAGATATAGCAAATGGAAATAATTTTGTGTTTTTTGTAATGCGAAGCCAAAACACTCGTAGATAAAAAAACTTATAACTTTTTTATTTCCCAACTGATTTAATTAAATGATACTTCAATATAGACAGAAACAATGAGCGTTTGTAGTGAAAGCTATAGAGTTTGTTCAGTGTCGACCAAAAATTTTTTTCAAGGGGGGTGAAAATTACCCATTTTTTAAAACTGTCCGCCATTTTGAATTTTTTAGAAGTTTTAAATTTTTAATCGAAACGAAAAACTCTCACGTTTTATCTTTCCAAAAAGTCAATATATTTCTAAATCGCGTAATCAAGTCAAAAGGTATAGCCAATCCAAAAAGTGCGGAATTTTGTGGCCCACCCTATACAGACCGCTTCAAGCTACTGCGAACATAGGGGGAATCAAGTCCAATTTACTCTCCGTGCCGTACGACCGAGGTGGATTCGAAGCACGCTGCAGTGTTATCTTTTGGAAATTCATTTTGTTTTTATTATTTTGTTTTATTTCTGCCTTGCTCGAGAAACAGATGGGTAAGTTCTTAATTGAAATAATACATTTTTAAAACCAAAAATGGATGTCTACGAAGTTGCCGAAAAAGTGCAGATGGTCAAATGGTCAAATCGTCATAACCCAACACACGTTCGATATTGGTCGAGGGAAAATTTGCATTTGTATTTTGACGTAAGAACACAGTATCCCCAAAAACTAAATGTTTGGAGGGGGGGGGTATTATAGGGGAACACGTAATTGGGCCATTTTTTATTAACGGCAATTGCAATTTGAATGGTCCTAGATACTTGGATCTACTGCAGCAGCACATTATTCCAACTGCTAGGTAGTTGTTAGGTGTAAGATTTGGTGAAACATGGTTTCAACAAGATGGTTGTTCCGCTCACAATGTTGGCCTTGTTAGGGAATATCTTGATAATGTATTTCCTAATCGGGTTATAAGTACACGGGGAACTATTTTATGGCCAGCTCGATCTCCCGATCTTGCTCCTAATGACTTCTATCTGTTTTTGAAGAAACTTTTCAAATTATCACCCCTAACATGCTTGGAAACGTTAGAAGGGGTTTTTATAGTAGGCTCGGATATTGTCTAGCCGAGCAAGGAGGACTTTTCGAACATTTGCTTTAATTTTTTTTTTGACTGGGAGAATCTTTTTGGTTTTTAGAATGTATTATTTTATTTTGAGAACTTGCTTTTATTTTGTTTCTCCTTATTATTTTCATTGTAACACATCGTCACTGATAAATCTGAGCAGTTGACAATAAAACGCTCTTATTTATCAGTGACAAAAAATAAGAAAATTACGTTATAAAAATTTGCGTATTTATTGACCAAATTCCGGTTTCATTGACTACGCTCCACACAGCACCGTGGTTAGAGGCGTACTAAATACCAAAGGAAAGTCATGCAAGTGGTGATCGCAAGCCTGAGTATTGGTTGCTTCACTGATAGGCGTGCGGTGTCTCTGCATGTACGTACACTGGCAAATTAGACGCCCTATGTTCGCAGTAGCTTGAAGCGGTCTGTATAAGCACTAATTTACACGTTTTTTACAATTAACTAATTGTTGATTAATTACTTAATCACGACAATGATATTTTGCTATGAATCAAAATATTTTTAACAATTAGTTAATTGAGCGAGGCTGAAGAAAGAAACATGTTTTTTATTCTAAAAAAGGAACGGCAACGTTGTAGATCTACACGCTGCGCCGGTCGTCGTAGGTTGATATGTCTGTCACTGTCTATCAACGGAGGCAAACAAGACGACAATACTTTTTGAGAGCGCTCTATGTTTAATCTGGACACACCCCCCTGAAGTCGTTTTATATTTTTTTGTGAGTGAAAAATTCAGTCGGAAAATTGTGATACAGATACACACGCTGGACAACCAGCCGTTTAAAAAGACGCAAGTCTAATTTGAACACATCCTGAGGTCATTACTGACGTTTTGTATTTTTTTTGAGCACCTATATACATAGGATTTTTCGTCGGGTTTTTTACTTTTTTACTTTACTTTACACATAACCTCATTTGCTAGTTAATCATCAATTAGCTTTATTTAATCGGCCAAATTAGGCAGATTAGTTAGAACAGTCGATTAGTAAAAAATTTGCTTGGTGCATACGAAATAATTAGAAATTCTTTAGTAATCAACGATGAAAATGTAATTGTCGAAATGCAGCTTTGATATATGTATACGGACATTATTCTACCTCTTTTGTTTTATTATTAAGGGGCGTTATATTTCCAACCTAAAGAGTTTTTGGCCTAATTAAATTAATGATATTTTCTTTTATTGTGAGAAACCTTCTTCCATATTCGTAAATTTTCAAAGTCGGCACGCGTCTCGTTAATCAAAATTTAATAGCTATATGGTGATGGTGTGAAAGGCTCATCCTCCGAAAAATTTAATGCGTCTGGGTCACGAAACTTTTTTATGCCACGTAATATACCTGTAGTGTGAGAAAATTATTAAAAATCCTTCCCTTTTATTTTATGATTTGGGTGCGTAAAATTTGAGTTAACAGATTCAATTAATTAATAAATAACGGTGTTGGATTCACAATAATAAGTCTGTCAGGAGTAAAAGCATGGGATCTAAAAGGTAAATATTAATGCAGTAACCCGCAAAAATATGATTTAAATATTACGACACCAAATTTTTGTTGGTGGCAGGATTAGTTCTTCTAAGTCACGAGTTTAGGTAATATTAGTCCAATTATTAGATATTAGTGTAGGGGCATATGTCGATAATTTCTATCCTGTGCGATTTTGAATGAAGGAGTTTTGTGGCTATATGGGATTGATAGCTCTTTAGTCACACAATCAAGTGTTACCGGGTGTTTTGTTTGCATCCGTGTAGAAGAGGTTGATATGACGTCATCTTTCAAGATGGCGGCCAAAAATCATAAAAAATACAACTTTCGCAACCGGGGACCGGACGACTACTCCAAAAAAATAACCTTTATGGTCATCCGATCTTAAATGACCTTGAAAATCGCAAAAACACAAGATTTTGCCATTTTCTCTTCCAAAAATCTTAATAATTCGAGCCTTCGAGTTTGATGCAGTTTGAATCTTTATGACTTTGAAAAATACTCCAGTAAAATCCTACATAGCAAAAAAATATTGCACGTATATCCAGCGTATATACGAAAACGGAGAAGGATATTGCTCTGGATATCACCTAGATATTCACTTGCATGACGTGCATAGGAGTTCCAAAAAAGATCCAATTTAGATCCAGAGGTACCCATTAGGTAACATCCACTGAATATACGTTATAAGTATATTCTGAACATGTATTAATTACTCCTCGAAAATATTCGAGTTATATTCTATTATACCAAATTTGATGTTCTAATGTATATCCATTATGGTATATATTTATATAGTATATCCTGTCGATATCCGTCATGATATACAAAATGTATATTTGTCCAAATTTTTGTTTATATATAACAATGGTATATCCATAAAAGTTATTCTTTTTGTATCCATAATATTTTATTGAGGGTATATATATTCAATGAAGAATGTCCATTACAAATCTATGATTATATATATAAGGTATATACGTTTTGTATATACCCTGCATGTATTGTAATTTATATTACAACAATATACCCCCTTAGCACAATAACAATAATAGGTCGTGAGTAAAATTAACATCAGAAACACTTGCTCTCACATAAATAAGCATTTTTTAGATGTACTATAAAATGGTAGAAAATATCGTTTTTTATGTTATTTATATATCCAAAAAATATACGGTATCACGTAAAAAAGTGCTGTTTGTTAGTAAAAAAACCTAAAACGCCTAAATTTAATTTTTTTAAAAATAAAAACGCCTTGGACAGCTAAAAATTTTTAACAACAATAGTTTTAAATTTTGAAAGGTTTTTTAATAAGAAAAACTTTTTCCTCATTTCTTAATTTAAGCAGCTGAATTACATTTTTTTTAATTTTATTTAGAAAATACAGAATTAAGCTTTCCATTTTCAAAAAATTTAGTGTAAGTCAAAGCGAGCAAAGCATTATATTAACATTCGTAGGCACCATATCCCATTATTACCAGTACATATCCTCATGTTTATCTCGATTCTTTTTGGTGGTTGATATCTGTCTCTATCTACAGCATCCTTAATCAGTTTTTTATGACAAAATAAAGCTTTGTATTCGTGGTGGTGTTTAAAGAAAGGGAATTTCTTCTTGCTGCAGCTACATCTGGAAATAAAATATTTTTATAAATAGATAATACGTGGCACATTCATTTTTTAATCAGTTTTTATGAGTTTTTATTCAGTTTGCTGGTGGTACAAAGCAACATTTTATAATAAAAAAAACTATAAAAATGCCATGGGCAAACATTTTCTTAAAAATGTGTTATAAAAAATTAAGTTTATAAAAAAAATATAAAGCCAAAACTTTTAAAAAAGTAATGTTTAAGTTTAGTAACAAATATAAGTAAAGAAAAAAATTATAAAAGTTCTCTAGACTCAACAAAAAATGATTATGCCAATTTCTGGCAAATTAATCCGTGAATATCCTGAGCACTTTTATATGGGACCTTTTGGACATCATCGTTTTAGTTTTTAAACAAGTAATATACAAAAAACTAAAAATAACAATCTATAAAAAGACACACTTACAAAAAATCTTTTGTAGCGTCTCAATTTTGCTTTAAACTGAATTTAAAAAAAAGTTCCCGACAGTTTATACTACTTACCCTGCAAAGTCTAGATGTTAAGATGGCCGCCAGGATTATTGTCTTTTTCCATGTAAAGGAACCAAAGATATAATTTTTGTTGTTTCAAAATTGAGAGACATGGTAAAAACTACCCATATTTCCATCAAAAGTCCACCTGAAATAGAAATTTGGTGATTGACAGTTACCATTCCTAAAGATTTTATCAGGTCAGAACTTATTTTTGAGTAGACTTAATTTCACAAAATCCTTAAATTATTGCTAACAGTAAAATAAAACTTTAATATTTTATATAGGGAATTTTCAAAGATAATTCATGAAAATGAGTTATGTACTGCTAAAGTCACTGGATAAAAAATACAGAAAAAATAAAAATTAAAACTTTGAAATAATAATCAATTATAATAATAAATATTTTTCGTAAGTTGTCATTTAGTTAGGTATTTCATTTCCTGAAACCTGGTCCAGATTTAGACCAGAATGAAATGTTTACCTTAATTATTTATGTTTATAAAATGGCCTGATTTTTGATATGAAAAAATTGGCAAGGTGCATTTTTGGTAATTATGCAGTATACGGTTTTCTCCCATTCTTGATTTTTTATGAAAAATTCTTTATGGGGTCACCTACTAGGGTTCCTAGGACCCCAAATCCGTCTGCGCCGGTTTTTTTTTTTCGTTTTTTTTTGTTTTTTTTTTAAAAATTTTTTCAATAAAATAACCCAATCCACCACAGTTCAACCCAACCTGATCCAACCCAACCCAAAACAATCAAAAAAACACATTACAACCCCCTCCCGGACACCCTTTTTTCCCTTAAAAAAAAATCGGGCGCAGGCGGATTTGGGGTCCTAGGGACCCTAGAATGTGCCCCCATAAAGAATTTTTCATAAAAAAAATCAAAAATGGCAGAAAACCGTATACTGCATAATTACCGCATTTTTTTCTGACTCCGCCATTTATGAATAAAAAAAACTGTAATGGGCTTTATGTACTTACCCTGCAGTCCCCAAGAGATGTAAAGTTACCAAAGATGGAGGGAACAACCAACCAAATTTTCATCAAGTGTCCATCTGAAACAAAAACTAAAACCATACAACTTACATCTTTGCTTTTCTCTAATAGGAAAGAAGAAAAATAAAAGTTTCAAAAGAATTCTTCTTTAATACACATAAATAAATAAAATAAAAATATAGGTAAATAGCTTTAAATTAATCAGCACAAAACTTTTATAAATGTACAGAAATGTGGGTGTTAGTGATTTACGAGGTGATTTTTCAGCTTCCTAATTTAATATTTGGTAAACACAAAAACCAGTTTTTTTTACATTTTCACAAGAAAACCAACCAATACAACCCCAGCAAACCCAACTCAACCCTAAAAAAGGTTGTTTTCGATCTAGATATAACCGTCGTAACTTTAGACACTGTGAAACAAAAATGCGAAATACACTGCCTCCCATATAGGTCAATGTTTCTTTTAATTTTACAGTATAAACCTAGCTTTAGATAACACAACACCTGCTGTTCCTAATTGACATTGACTCTTCTCTGTCCCTTTTTTACGCAGTGCGTCAACGTCGAAAAGCAACATATATCGTCAATCTGAAATTCAAAAATTCAGCCATATATATAAATGAATTTATTTCATCTGACGCCACCATTTTGAGCCCACACGAATAAAACAACTTCTATCGCGTTTATCTACTTACCTGCAACAACTGGATGTAAGATAGCAATTCCCAGGGGGACAGTCCATTGTAGTTTAATCCAACCGATAATAAAAAATATTGTTTTTTGCTACAAAACTTTAGAAAACGGCACAAAATCACTGCACACAACTCGATAAACAAACGACACAAGCTTAGTTCCATATTTTCAATGCAGAGGAAGGATTTATTAATCTAGTATCTGATTGGTTGAATTGAAACCACGTGGTACACGCGCTAATGCGTAGAGGAACATCTTGCAGGGTCGTATACACCGCTAAGTGGTTAATATTTAAGGCTCACCAAAGGAATCCTTAAATACATTTTAGGGACCATGTGCACCGACAAGTTTGGCCACTCGGAGATAATGTGATTCGCCAAATTTTGGCAAAATGTTAAGTCAGAATTTAACCCGCTAAAAAGTTAATTATATATTATAACAATAATATATTTAATAAAGTATTCCATTCCACAAAACAAATATTTGGGCATATTTATTGTGCAAATATTCAAATGATATTGGGCTAGGATATGTCTGCCTTAAATACAAAAAACAGATAAACAGAATATAATCAAACGGATACATACTGAATATTGGGAAAATATTCATATTTTTTTATATAATTTCTTGCAATAAATTTTATCTAAAAAATATGTAGTATTTTAAACGCAGAGGAAAATATTAAAAACCTTATTTAGAGAATATTACGTGATAATTATAAAATTTATATATTTAGTTTTTATTAAAAAACAAATATTTGGGTAATATTTTATTTTAAAATATTAACTGATATTCGGTTAAAAAATATAAAGCATACAAAAAAACATATATTTAGGATGTACGATAGCGCATATACACTGAATATACAGTAAATATCCGTTCATGTTTCCTTTTTTTGAAACGAATCATGTTTTTTATCTAATATATATATATAAAATATACATGTAACATACAAAACGTATATCCTAATTTTAAATATGGTGGGATTAACATATTGCAAAAATAACATACTAAAGGGCGCTATTAATCAACTATTAAAGCGAAGAGGTCCAAATTTGGTAGGAAAGATAAGAAGGTCGAGTCCAGTAACATTGTTAAAAAAAAATTTGGTTCAGCTATGATGCGTTTCAATATAGCGGCTGATATATCAAAATGGCGACCTACAACCACATTTTATTTTATCTAATTTAGTAAAAAAACAAAAATGACAAGGTGGCCATCAATTATTTTTGACTTATCGCCGCTTACTATGAAAAAAAAGTTTAGTTGATGTATGACCTTGATCGACTTTAAAAATACCATGTACAAGTAAAATACCATGTACAAGGAAAAAACCAGGTTTTGTAGTGTTTTTTCCAATCAACCAGTACGCAAAAACTTTAAGTGCCGGAGATGAAATTAACATCTTAACCATAACTAAACACATCATTTTAAACCTTCTCATCATTTTTTTTTGATCTGGCATCCAAGGTGTCTATGCTATACTTCGGTAAAAATGACCTATATGTCTTTTTTATTCATTTCCGGAATTGTGAATTTTATATTCTACTCACTTGTCTAGCCAACAAAGTCATTTAAATTACTTATTAGAGAGTTAGCAGAAGTGAGATATATATTACCATATACTGGACCAGGTGTTTAAGATGCTATTTTTCAAAATGGCGGATAAAAAATTTTAATTATGCCAGTAGGGCGTGACTATAATTGTTTATTAACATTCATAATAAAATTCAAGGATGAGGTTAAAGCTATTGCCACATTCATGTGCCACCGGGTGTTTTGTTCACATCCGTGTAGAAAGTTCCTAAACTTAATACAAACGACAGGCATATAGGTCATTTTTACCGGGGTATAGCATAAACATCTTGGATGCCAGATCAAAAAAAAAAATGGTAGGGAGATTCAAAATGAAGTTTTTATTTATGGCTAAGATGTCAATTTCATTTCCGGCACTTAAAGTTTTTGCGTAGTGGTAAATTGAAAAAATTACAACAAAAAGCTGGTTTTTCACTTGTAAATGGTGTTTTCAAAGTCAATCAAGGTCATGCATGAACTAAACTTTTTTTTCATAGTAAGCGGCGATAAGTCAACAAGAATTGATGGCCACTTTGACATGTTTGCTTCTTTACGAATTTGGATAAAATAAAATGTGGTTATAGGTCGCCATTTTCATATATCAGCCGCCATATTGAAACCCGTCATAGCTGAACCAAATTTTTTTTTAAAATATTGTTGGATTTGACTATCTTATCTTTCTTACCAAATTTGGTCCTCTTCCCTTTAATAGTTGATGAATATCGCCCTTTAGTATGTTATTTTTGCAATATGTTAATTTTACTGGCGTATTTTTCACCGTCGTGAAACTTCAAACTGCATCAAACTCCAAGGATCCAATTTGGCATATACGCCTAATATTTTTAGGTTCATTTGAAGTTAGTGTGACAAAACGTCGAATTATTAAGATTTTGTGTAGAGAAAATTGCAAAAATCTTGTTTTTTGCAATTTCCAAGGTCATTTAAGCTTGGATGACCTTGAAGGTAAATTTTTTAGAATCTTCATCGTCGAATTATATGGAATCGAGTATAATCATGCCCCGGTTGCAAAAGTTGTATTTTTTATGATTTTTGGCCGCCATCTTAAAAGATGACGTCATATCAACCCCTTCTACACGGATGCGAACAAAACACCCGATAATACTTGATTATGTGACTAAAGAACTATCAATCCCATATAGTCACAAACAAAACTCCTTCATTCAAAATCCCACAATCTCACACATGCCCCTTCACTAGATATAAAAATGTGTTTGCTTGCAAAAAGTGCAAAATTTGGCAGTAAGGTAGACTTGAAGATCCTTAATAACTCAGGCGACCATCGCCATCTTGAAAAGTGGTCAAAATCAGTTTTTCACCTATATCTCGGTTCCTTTAGGTTTTAGAAAATACAAGTTTAAATAAAAGTTGAAAGGTATAAAAATTTTCTACAAAATTGATTTTGTGCATTTTTTTGTTAGAACAATACGCAACCAATTTTTTAACTAGCTTCCTGAAGGAGTTTTATCCATTAAATAACTGATTATATAGTATATTAAAACTTTAGTTTACGACATAAAGAGACAGCCGCGTTTGCGCCGCAATCGTGCAAAAATGGCGGCAAGGATCAGCTTTTTACATATTTTAATGTATAAAATACATATAACAAGGGTTCAGTTGTACTTAATAACATATTATAAAAGTAAGTAGGTACAGCTAAATAGTTATTAACAAAAACAAAATTTGGTTAGTAAAATAGCCTAAAATCCCAAAATTTTAATAACAACAAAATTATAATAAGTTGGTTAAATAACTATGTAAGATATTTCAAAGAGAAAAATAACAGGTAAAGAAAAAATAAGTGATAAAAAAAGCCAAATTTATATTTAAATATACATAGTCAATATAGGAGTTTTTGTTTTTGGTGGGGGGGGGGGTATAAATTAAAATCTTAATTCATTTTTCAAAAATCACCTAAGAGGTATGAACGTGTTTTAATTAACATTATTAAAAAATTAACAAGGAGAGAGATATTTTGGTGCTCAGTGTTACCCTCCGTTAAGTAAAAGAGTCTATCGGGTTCCGTTTGGAAGGCTCTAATTGCAGGGTAGCGAAGAAATTCTTACAACGGACATTCAACAAGTATATGGTACAATGTTTCATTGGTTTGCATATTGCAGACAGTACATAGCTCTTTTTGATTTTTTTATAAAGAATATTATTGTAAATTATTCTAATAGAAAATTTAGATGAAAGTTGAAGTTGAG
This sequence comes from Oxystoma pomonae, assembly GCA_963921995.1. NCBI lineage: Eukaryota > Metazoa > Arthropoda > Insecta > Coleoptera > Brentidae > Oxystoma > Oxystoma pomonae. The sequence goes on along the minus strand of OY998166.1, from coordinate 80,683,469 downwards.
CAAAAATTTTGGTGGCGTACAAGGGTAATGATTATCGCAGGTAGCAGCTTGGAGCTAAAACAGGTTTGATATCAAAGAATTTGTAATAGTCAGAGTATCTAGATCCGTTTAATTCTTAAACATCTTTCTCGTAATGAAATGATTGGTATTGAGTTACTAGTCTTTCTCTGTTATTTTTTAATACATGAAGGTTTAACGAATTCCATATATCCAAAGAGTTAATGTTTGCAAACATCGATTTCAGTTGGGTAACCCAGTCATACCTAGAATCGGCATCTTGGTGGAGTTCCATAAGACGTAAAAAACAAATTATTGGGTACCTATCTGGATTCATTTTGAATAAATTTTCCAACCAACCTAAAGAAAGTTTGAAAATTGTGAGCTCCAGTTTGACACTACCTGTTTCAAGGCGGACGTAAACATCCAGTGTGCTTTTTGGTAGCGATAATAACCTTTTGAAAAAAACCAACCTGGACCCTTTCAAGTTCGTCGGTGTATCGGACACCCCAGATTGGTGCGCAATACATTATAGAGTTGACAACAATCGAGTTGAAGAGCTTTAATTTTACATCCCACGAGTCAATTCTTGAACGAGCCATCAGACTCATAACGGTGCCCACAGATTGTTTTGCTTTTGTCACTGCAAAGTCAGCCATGTTTCTAAAAAGTGAAGAAGAAAACTTGATCCCAAGATAGATAACATTTTTCACAACCTTGATTTGTTCGCCGTTATAAAGAAAACGACCAGAAGGTCGTAGATTAGTTACACATATTATTTATACTGACACGTGACCTTTGCTTAGAAAGAATGCCTCGATATCTGCTAGAAAGAGAGAAAAAAGCAAAGGATTTAGGCATTCGCGCTGCAAAACACCGTCCAAGACCCCAAATCTTTCGGTAAACTGATCGTCGACTCTTACTCTAAATGACGCATTAGAATTATTTTACATATACTATCTAAATCAGTTCTTCAAGGTTTAAAGGCGCAATTACACAGACGAACATGCTCAAATAAAAGCTCCTGCAAAATATCTAAAATTTTTTGGGTGAACATTTTTGTGAGCTTTTCTTTGTTTTGTTCGGGTAAATTTTTGAGCAAATTATTGCTATCTATTTTGAAAACATATTTTTAAAGATGAGAATAAATAAAATTTCACATCAATGATCAGTGATCTCAATTCTTTAAAAAAATGGAACACCAACTTTTATTTAAAATTTTTGTGAAAAAAAGCCGACGGCAAGCGAAACATTATTATTGCCTCTACTATCAGTTTTGTCACATGGATTAGGGTTGCTTATAATATTTTTTTCTTAGGGTTTTTCCCGGATTTTTTTGCCCGTGGTTTTTTTAGGATTTTATTTATTAGTTTTTTTTTATTTCCAAGGGTTTTTTTCCTAAAGTCAAAAAAAAATCCAGGAAAATTATTCTTTTCCAAAAAAATTTTGAGTTTTTCAAATATCGGCAAAAAACTCAAAAATCGGCAAAAACTCAACGCACCTTTAAGCGGTAATCCGCGCCTCACGACTATGAGGAGTGGTCGGGAGGGGGATTTTTGTAGCTTTCCTTTACCTTTAGCTTTTATTATTGTTTTTTAATTCCTCACACCAGATTTACCTAGTTAGTTTAAGGTCCCAAGGGTTGCTTAAAAAAGTAAAATGCTGAAGATATAGATATTTATTGTCAATTTAATGTAATAATCAAGGTCGATTACTGACACTGAACCAACAACATGCAAAGGGCAACATTGCGATTCAAAAGAGTGGCCGGCCTACTACTTGCGAAATCCAAAACTCGGGATGATAGATCGGCGACACAGTCTACTAAATTACTGCTAAATTATATTTTTTAGACAAGGGTCGGGTTCGTAGGGTTGTAAAAGTGGGTAATAAACGGGTATTATTTAAACCGAACGTGCTTTTGTTCATATATTTGAGATTTAATAAAATGTATATAGGTTTTTTAATTTGGCTTAATTATTTTTGTAAAAGACTAAACTAGGAAGTAAAATAAAGGGATATTCTTTTAAACGTAAATTTTTATCATTACATTTTACAGGCAACAGCAATAAATAAGTGCCAATTATTATTTTTTTTATTCTCGTTTTTTTTACAACCCCAAAAAAGTTACAAGTATACTGGCATATCCCCTATAAAAATCAGATCAATCGAAGTTGCTTATGAGGTAAAATGTGAATTTCGGCATCGTTTTTCCGTCGGAAAGCATTTGATTAAAAGTACCTTATTTCAAAACTTTGTTTTTCTATTTTCAGTTAAGTTCAAGGAATTCCGATAACAATATATATTTTAAATTTGTAAAGATATTTTTATAGCCCCAATTCTTCAAACAAATTTTGTTCAAGATTCTCTCCAAAATTTACGTGTGTTTTTTTGTACGAGATTTTGCTCGAACATTTCTTTGAGCATTTTGCTCAAGAGGCTCGTGTAAATGTTTGTCGGCATTTCCACATCAAAGGAAAGTTTGTCTGTGTAAATGCGCCTTAAGACACAAAACCTTGTTCAAGGTTTAAGGAGATTAGATTAGATTTTTATTAGTGTGGTACCTAATACCAATAATACACCTTTGCAGATTTATTTTTCCCCCTTTTCCCTTGTTTTATTGTTACAGAACAAGTTGAAGTGCTGTACTTTTGATGATGCCTAGAAGTTTTGAGAGTGATCCTTGGGTGTAGCTTTCTGGCAGAGGCCCAGTAAGGCCCTTGCTCTTGCAAGACCATCGCACTGAAACAGGACTTGTTTAGAGGTAACCTCCTCTTTTCGGCACAAGCGACATAATTTAAGAGGATAAAACTTTCTATCTCCCAGAACTTATTCTTCAACTGTCTCCTCTAACAGTCACACCAAGGTATCGTTATTCAGAACTTAAGACCATCGCAATCTTCCAGGAATCCGAACCTGCAACATTTTTGCTAGCATTGCAGATTGGAATCGCTTCGCTGCCATCCATAAGAACAAGGTAGCGTTTTTTGTGAGTTTAATACCAAACCAAGTTGCGTTTTAGTAATGAAAAAGATTTCCTAGCAATATGACGAACGAAGTTGTTCTGGCAAATGTAAAAAGTGCTCTGCAGGAGCGTGTGAATTTTGAAAAACTGATAGATTCCTTAAAGTGGGTGTTGGAGGAGACAGGTGAAGGAACAACATTGCACAGACACTGACCATAATGAAACGAGGACCTCTTCATAGTCTAAAATAAGAAGACAAGTACATTTTTAGAGTAATTTCTAGGTAAACTGGAATTCTATGCCATGTTAAAAAAAAACGCGCTGCTTAACTCTTCATGGGTCGTAGGGAAACCAATTAATATCAGTTAATTTAATAATAAATTAATACAAAATTTAATTTTTATTCCCTAACTCGGAAAGTATTCATTGCTCCTTTAGACGACTAAGAAGGGCTCGACCAATATAGGTAACTGGGTATATAGTCTGGCAACGGACAATACACCAGGATCGGTATTCTCGTAAGTAAATACGCTCGGCGTTTCGTACTCGCTGACCGTGTGATGACGTAATATTCGCATACCACGTGACCAAAGTAACAAAAATGGTATTCACGTATATTGAACGCAAGGCGTAGACGGAACGCGCTCAGCGCGTGGCGACCATTTGAGAAACACCTACCATTTGCTAGCTGTTTTGCCCCCCCGCACGTACCATTTTCCTACGCTACAATACTTTGTAGAGATCTGCGGAAAATATAGTAGTTCTTTACTTTTTTTAGTTTGCGTTTTTATTAATAATAAAAAAAAGGATCTCTTATTAGCATCACTATCAATATACGAACGGGCGGGAAACACCACTTTCCCTGACTGAGTGCGGGAATTAATGTAAGTCTCGGAGTAAGTTTCTCACACACTGTGGGGGGACGTGCTACTTAGTTTATGTATCACAGGGTTATAGGGCGGGTTTAATTGGGCTAAGCCAAACTATCAAGTAATTTTTTAAAGGATCAACTCTTGCAAATTAAAGAAAACCTAATCCATCAAAAATACCCATTTCTGACCATTAGTTTTATCACCATTTGATTTAACCTTTCTAAACTACGCCTCTTTCTTACACATAGAAAAAAAAGGAACGACAAGGCTAACAAGAAATAAAAATGCAAAATGCGGTGATGCCAAGATGTGCTAAGCGAATTTGATTCTGTCTGCTCGCAGGGCAGCACGTTCGGCAAAACGAATACGAAAAGTCGTCGGTCAGCGTGCCACTGAGAGAGCTGTTCGTTTCACTTAGCGACTTCAAAACGTTACGTATTACGAGAATACCGGTCCAGTTCCTTTAGAAAGACCTTCAAACTGGTAGCCTCTAGGATCAATCGACTAACAACACAGCTAGAGTAGAAGTGTGTGTACGTGGTACTCAGGTACGTTGGCGCAACCGGCCTAGATGGGCGGCCTGCGTACAGGATTAGCACTCGCAAGGGTGCATACCACCAATGACTATTCATTAATTTAACTTTAAATAAGATCCTTTAGGAACTGATTTAGGTTAGGTACATGGATTATGTCAAAAACTGATCTTTGCCACCATTTGTTTAACATGGCGATCGCTAAAAATACCTTGCAAATGCAGATTTTTTGAAATTATAAAAATGTTTTCCTGCTGTTCGCCGCCGGAATTATAAACCAATTCGATCAAATTTCGTATACAAAATACTTACATCGCTTTATTTAATTCTTTAAAGGCTGACACCACGCAACCGAGTTCAACATCAAAAGTTTAAACCACGCACCCTAATAAATGTACATTGAGGTGCAAACCCAAAAAATATGCTTTTTCCGTATGCTGCACCCCAAAATAGCCCACTAAAAAAATCTCACGGTTTTTAACCTTTACTTACCTACCTTAATTTCGTCGATTCATGATGACCGGTCATAAATTTTTAGCGGCTACCCACCAACCCACCTGGCCAAAAAGTTTTATGCCTTTTGCTTTTATTCAGAAAGATGAGCCATTGATGCCACGTCTACTTTTATATCCACTTTTTGTTTCGATTTTTTTTAACCGTCTTTATATACCAAAGTTATTTTGATAAACACCCAGCAAACACAAATCGTCGGCATTGAATTGGGCCAATGTCGACAACGTCGGCAGTCTGTCGGCATCGGTGACTACACTCTGGCCAGATGTTGGTCAGATTGCGATTTTCAGTTTTCGGTCAATAATCGGCAACTGACGGAGGTTCACATTACTACAGTCGACTTTATGCCGACACCACTTTAGGACCAACGATGGTCCGATTGGAACTTTGTTTAATCGGTCGAAAATCGGCAACTGTCGATGACCCTATTTACTATAGTCGACTTTATGCCGAAGTCCACTTTATTTGATTTAGGGCCGACGACGGTCCGATTGGAACTTTGTTTAATCGGACGAGAATCGGCAACTGACGATGCCCCGATTTACTATAGTCGACATTATGCCAACGCAAACGTTATCTGCTTTAGGGCCGATGATGGTCCCATTGGAACTTTGTTTGATTGGTTGAAAATCGGCAACCGACGGTGGTCCGATTACGTCACCTTAAAATTTTTAAACTGCTTAATAGTTTCTTCCTAGTATGTAGAGACAAAGCTAATGTCACTATGTTCCCTGTACAGTGGAAGATAATAATATATATATATAATGAGCAAAGATATTTCAAAACTAGAATGCGGACTTGACAAGATGGTGGTACTTCTCTACAAGAATCACCTCTTCTGCCAGTTAAACCAGCCCGGCTGGTTAAGCACCCGCATTATCGAAACTTTGTAGTTTGCCAATGTTGGGCCGTTTTAAGCTACCACTGACGGACCTCCGTCAATCCCCGCATTGGTCCGACGGCGGGCTACAGTCTAACGCTGGGTTGGCAAACATACATTTGGCCTACATCGCAAAGCGGACAAAAAATACTGCTGGTCCGATGTCGTAAATCGACGTCGTGCCGATGACGACAAATTTGCTTACAAGCGCGGACCTGGGCTCAAATATAGAGGGGGGGAGGGTGTTAACCAAATTTAAAATTCTTTATTTTATTGGATGTTATTTTACTACTTAATATTTGTTTCAAAGGGCATATGGGTTAGGGCAGGTAATATCTCATTACTTTGATAAGTTTCTATGAAATTTTGTGAGGCTTTGTTCATAATATTTTATACGATTTCATGGGTCAAAAAAATATGAATTTTGTGGAAATATTTACGATAGTATATATAACTAAGTAAGTATACTAAGTATAGTTTTTTTAATTAGTTTTCAGGTATTCGGAGATTTTATGAGATTTTTCTGTTTTATAAAGTATTATTAGCCTGTTAGATTATAAAAAGCCCAAGAAAACCCACAATATATATTTTTTAAGATGAACAAATAAAAACATATAAAAATTTGTGAGAATGTGCTTATACAAACTATTATTCAAAACATGGATGTAGAAATAGTAGTTTTAACAACTAGTGGCTAAAATAAAACGCTAGTAAAAATAGCACAGTTTAGCCGCGAGTTGTTAACACTATTTTTTTAATACCTTTGTCAAAAAATCCAAGAAAAACAGGAAAATACTTTTAAAAATCTCGAACTCAGAGCACTTCTCGCTACACACCATCTTTATACTATAAATCAAGGTGGCTGGTAAGTGAAATAATTCGGTTTCCATAGCGATGCGCCTTTTTACTCGGTGACGTTTATTGTTGCGACATTTTAATCTTTGACTGTTTGAATGATTTTTTCGTAAATACTTGGTGACAACTGGCGGAAATGACTTAATTTTTGGGCAAGAATAATTATATTTTTTCAATATTACTATATTCCGCTATATCTCTTTAATTTTGGATAAAAAACGTGCACCCGTGATCAAAAAAAAAGTTTTTTTGCATCGGTAACCAAAAAAGCCATGCTTTAGTTATCTGCAGACAGTTACTAAAATCATGTTTTTGATGAAGGTATAAAAAAAAGGTTTTTTCATATAAAAGTATAAAATATTTGAAAATAAAACGTTACTATAAAACTATAGTTACTATAAAAATTTATACACAATAAGCCAGTAGGGGCTGCACTGCAGTGACTGTGGCTTGCCACCAGGGTACCGATTCTGGAAGTCATAGGAAGTGATCGTCCGCCTGAGAGAAGAAAAGTAAATTCAACAAATAAACGAACTTAAAAGCAGTGACGAGACGATCGAATAATCACCACACTATTATGGGCACGCGCAGAGCTGCCTCGAACAACTATTTTTGAGCGAAGCCGTTCTCTCGACTAGACCCAGTTGTAGGAAAGCTCGTGTCAAAAACGTCACTTGTATTATTTCAGAGCACGCTATTAGACGAACGACCGATCGATATTTTACTCGCTAATGCGCATGCTACGGCAAACTTGACCGTCCTTTAGAGTAGGACTCGCTCAATGGTCGATTTTTGTAAAAACGCGAACTTCCACATTGTAATTTAATCGTATAAAATATTTAGTAGACAGGATGATCGTGTGAATTTTCACATTTATCCTAAGATATTTTTAAGAGGAAAAGAATATATATTTATTAATTAGCTAAATTAAAGTCAAAATGTTAGTTTAGAAAAAGAAAAAGAAAATATATTAAAAAGAATGCCAACCGAAACTTTGAAATGAAACACCCAGTATATTATTGCATTTTTGCATTTTGTTATTAAATTCTAAGCATTTTTATATGACGTACCCTATGTCGATCTTCAACTGTTTTCGAGATATTAACAGTTGAATACTGTCATACTCTGTGGGTCTTCTATTTGAAATTTGATGTTGAATACTGATGCGTAATGTCAAACTCGTAAAAAGTATAGTTTATTCTTTGGCCAACTATTCGCCTAGTATCTTGACAACCATATAGGGGCAAATTTAGATACATTTTGAGTTTTTTAATTTTTCCATTTGTCAGCGTTTTCCGGAAAATTGACCACCGTGCGTCGTTCGAATGACTTTTGTGCGATCGGCCGGTCCCAGAATACGGAATTTTGGATTTTAATAGAAGTGGTCACTTCTCAGGGTATGATCGTTCTATTACGCTTAGAATCGAGCCCCATGCAGGTTGAAGTCACAATCGAGGGGTTTTAGTCGGTAGGAATCCGACACTACCCGGGCTCTCCTTAGTGCCGATTCTTGAATTTCGTAGGATAGGTCGCATGGGAACGGTCACCTTCCTGATATCGACCAATAACACGCTTTAAAGCTATGACGAGTTATCCGAAACCTATCCGACCACGGCCGAACTTCACCTGATTGCTGTGTATCGAAGCAACATCGTACTCAACTAAAAAGCCTGTTAACTCCTACCGCTTCAGTGCCCTTTAGCCTATTGTGGCTGCCACATAACCAAATTGACAAGTAAAACATGGATTTTCTGTCAATTTGGTGTCAATATGGCGCCGAACATAGGCCAAAGGATACTAAAACGAAAATGAGTTAACTGGCTCTTTAGTTGAGAACGGTGTTGATCGAAGGAAGGTTCCTACACTTTCATACACTTCCAGAGTTGCCACTTGTAACATAATTTTTTCTTAAAACTGAGTTAAACGGTAATGTGTAACATAATTGATAATTGTAACATATTTTTTCACTCTAGGACTTGGAATATTTTAACTTCTTTGCAGGTTTTCTTCTTACTGTAAGAAACCAATTGAACAAACAGATTAACATTATTTTAATTTTTTTTTAATTAGTGCTGACCCCTTAGCAATTAAAAACAAAACTGCATTACAATAAAACTCAAAGCACCATCTTTGTAAATATTATCATACTTTGAAAACGTCTTTGGTTTCACGTAGCGGAGGATCCACTTGACTACACAGGTTCTCCGTCTCCGTGTATTTCGCTGATTTTATCGATTTCAATAGCGATTGCCCATATGGATTTTAATTCGCTGATTTTATCGATTTCTATACCGATTGGCCATATGGATTTAAGTTTTTGTGTTATTTTTTGTTGTTTGTTTTTTTGTATGCGATTAAAAGTAAATTAAAAACGGCATGCCGTGTTTTTTCTATAAAAAAAAAATTGTACCATAATTTTGAAGAAAAATCAATAATTTTGGCAGCACTGTACCATTCTCTCGAAATTCAAGAATCGGTACCATGGTAGAGGAGAAATGACTCTGGCAGGAAAGTAGTTCGAGTGTCTTATGTAAGATTTCCCCTTGAATTAAAAAAAAAATATGCATATTTGTAAGTTATTCAGATTCTGGGATCACGTAAAAAACAGATATATGAAACAGCATAAAATTTTACCAAAATCAAAGACATAAGTTATTATTAAAAACCACTACACTGAAAAAAGAATCACTTTGTCCCAAAGCAGACCACTTTGTCTCAAACTAATGGCATAGTTGGATACGGCAGAACAAATATAGGTTCTACCAAACTTATCATTTATTTGGAATTTCCAAAGTGATGATAACATCACCTTAAAATGTTGATATCTTTGCCTCAAAGCTATGATAACTTTGTCTTAAAGTTACTATAATTTCATCTAACTTTGAGTCAAAGTATGATAACTTTGAGTCAAAGTGATGATAACTTTGACACAAAGTGATCTAACGTTGAGCCAAAGTTCTGATCAATTTAACTCAAAGTGATCGTATATTTGGCTCAATGTTAGATCACTTTGTGTCAAAGTTATCATAGCTTTGACTCAAAGTCATCATAGCTTTGACTCCAAGCGATCATAATATTGACTTAAAGTGATCATACAGAGTAAAAAATGGAAATTTTGATTCACTCCAAGGCCTTTGAGCTCGCCTTTGAATGAAAAAATATCTCATCGAAAATTGAGTGAAAGTCACTCAAAATAGTGTAAGGTAACTCAGGACTGTGTGAAAAGTTGACAAGTTTAAACTTTGTGTCAATGCTGTCCACACAAATTCAGTTTAAATCTCAAAAAATTGATGGAAATTTTTCGACACTTAAACTCAATTTTTGTTGACACAATGTTTGAACTTGTCAATGTCATAAACTTTTCACACAATTCTGAGTTAACATACACTGTTATGTGTGACTTTCACTATATATTGATTAAAATATTTTTTCACTCAATATTGAGTGAATCAAAAATTTCATTTTTTACTGTGTAACTTTCCGTCACATTGGTTATCACTGTCATAAAGTTATGCTTTTTTATAAACTTTTAGTTTTTTTACATATATATAACCCATCAAGTTTTTTTTTATGAGATTCAATGCGGCTTTTTTGGTTAGGTAGTCACGTCCAAATGCAAGTAGGTACGACGCATGACCATTTGGGGTTAACTCTTTTTACTTTACTTTCTATATTTGCTTCGAATTGAATTCCTGAACGGCTAAAAGCAAAAATACCCAAATGCATCTTAGGTCCTTATAGGCAGCCATATTGAACTCTATGAAGAGTTTTGGTTAGACAAGCCTATGTATTTTTATCGTTTTTTCTACACTCCCTAGACTGGTCCCCATTCCCTTATCACTTTCAATAATAACCACATCAAGAAAAACTATTTCCAAACAAAGAACAAAGGCAACACTGGTAAATTCGGGATCAAAAATCCTATCAAGCTATATGGGCTACTATACAACCAAAAAGAAGAGATGTCTTGAGAGCCGCAACGGGTAACCACACGTGACCCACACAAAAATCGGCACGTGACCCACACTAATTTTCCATTTAGGCCGAGACATAACGCGGCTTTCAGTCAGTCACTTTGAAAGAGTAGATTATTCGGCTTTAAAACGTAATAAAATTTTTTAGTATGGTGATGAATTTAAACGGAAAGCCTCAATGTTATTTGAAGAGTACACTTCGTGGTGGTTGTGGTAATTACTGCGTCTGCGCAATATCTAAACGTCATTCCATTGTGGTAATTAACCACTACCACTGCCGTAAGATACGAATCCATTTCGTTGTGGTTGTGGTTATTTTTCTGATTAATTTTAGAGAATTTTGGGCCAATTAATTTTAAAAATAATAAAATATTACCACGTTCCAATATATAAAACACTATTTGGTAAAATTAAGACAATTTTTTTATTTTTTGTCATCTCTAAACCTCTTTACAAGTGACAGTTTTTAATGTGTTCCAAAAACTTTGGTAAAATCGACGAGTGGTAGTGGTAGTGGTTGTTAAACACTACCACAGGGGCTGTCAAAGTTGTCAAAGTTTTAAGCGTTCCAAAATTTCTCTATTGAGTGGTTTTATACAGTTTTATATTATGTGTTTAAACCCAATAATTTTGGTCTGTTTTTTTATCATTCCATATACTACTCGACCCACTATATATAACGATCTGGATTGCTGACGTTAAGTTAAGGATGTTTGGGTGCTTCGGTACGTTTCTTTAATGTATATATAGTGATCTTTTAGGGTGTGTACATTTTGGAAAAAATCTGGAAAGTCATAAAAAAGTGGTTATGAGAAGACAGGGAACTTTTACTCCAAATTCTGGAGTGTCAGGAAAATTTCCCGATGAGAACATTTGCAGCAAGCAATAAAATAAATCTCGTTAAAGTACTTAAGAATATTTTATTTGCTTTTCTATTTTTTGTTGTCTAAATTTTCCATTTTTTGTTTGTTCCAGTTTTATAATTTTTCAATTTGTGGTAATAAAAATTGTTTTTTGTTTAACTAACTATGATTGGGTGGGCATTGGTTCAGTGCGAGAAGTACCTGTCTGACGACGTATTTTCTTTTTCAATAAAATTATATATTATAAAAATTTTAAAAAATCATCACTTCCTAACCAAACGATGTAACGCCAAATATGAAACGGAATGATAGATTCAACTAGCATAGCTGCTACCTCAGTTATTCAGTTTTGTCAAATTATCTTGGGGGACTTGGTACAAGGGCGAACTTAAAAATAGATATAAGAGTTCAAAAAATTCACCACTTAGTAACGAAGCAATTTAAGGCCATATATGAAAAGGAATAACAGTTGCAACTAGCATAGCTACTACCTCAGCTATTTAGTTTTGTCAAATTTTCTTGGGGAACTTGGCTACAGCGCCGTACTTAAAAAAAAGTATAATGCTCGTAGCCACCAACGCAAAAATTCCTCGAATAGGCATTAATCGTGATTAGTTACTAATCAGAGTTTAGAATGTGGTCTTTTACATTACAAATTTGCTTAGCAAGACTCATTCCAAACTCCGATTAGTGTTAATCATGAATTAAGCTTAATCGGAGAATTTCTACGTTGTGGATATTGACATAAGAACTACTTTTCAGTTGCAACTACTATCCCGTTTTCCGCAGCTGCTGAAAAACGTGGTTCTACATTCCTGTGCAAAAAATATTACTACATGGAAAATTTAATTTAGCTTTCTTATTATACCTTGTGAATAGGTCTTCGTTAAGGACCCTGATTCATAATTAATTAAATTTGTAAACAAATGCTTGGCAAGTTCACTGTTGGTTTACTGATTTATGTTTAACAACCTAAAATTTGAAGCAAAATTCGGTTAAAATAAAAACAGTTTATTAGAAACCACAAAATTAAAAAAAATAAGGAAATTTAATTAAAAAACGTTCATATCATTAATAAACAAAAAATTTCCTGGATTCATCTTTTTTATATTTATTATGGTCCGGTAGCTCTTCTAAACTATCCAATGCTTTAATTATTCCGTTATTTGCGTTTTGGTCAAAATAGTTTGAAAATATTTTCTTGCCGCACTGTGACGCAAAAAAATATTGGTCAAAATCTGTCAGTTCATGATCTGCAGGTGACAGAAGACATTAGCATGAAAAGACCAAGTCAATACACACAAAATATAAAAATAGACAAAAAAATGTTTAAACGATAATTTTTTGCACAAGAGTGTACCCATAGAGAAAACAATAATTTTATTTTTCTTTTATTTCTGAGTGTTCCTCAATAGGCGAAAATCATACATTGACTTAAGTATACCATGACCAAGTTTAGTAAAACAAAAGATATTTTAAGAAAATGTCAATTGAGCACAATATACTCTCACACGCAGAGTGACGCAACATATCCGCTATCTTGTCTGCTCAATCTAAACAACAGGACGCTCGAAATCTTCACTAATCCGCAGGTTTCCCACACACATTAAGGGGTTGATTATCGTTACTCCCTCGACGCCCCTCGGCGTTACCCTATACCACCCTGACATGCAACGATCATATTTTATTTAGACATCAGCGATTAGATACTACTACAGATTTTTATTAAGGGTGTGGTTTGGTGGGAGTGAGGACCAAAAAACAAACAGTGTTTGAAGTTATATTCAGAAGAATCAAATGGGACAGTCATATTAAATTTTATACTTCTTATACATAATAATTAGAATGCAAGTTGTAAATGTCTAAATGCTAATGCTTTTACCTTTTGCCTAACAGTAGCATATTCAACCTGCTGATCGAAAAAGCCAAGAAAAACTTCTTTCGACTATTTTTCTCAAACACATCTTATAGTTGTTACGTTACAAAATTTGACCCTTATTGAAATTTGATTTTAAAGATATTTGATAAAATATCGCAAAAAAGAGTAATCCATATAACTAGATTTATTAGCAAAGGAGGGCATACTTATAAACAGTTTATCCTTTAAAAAAAAATACAATTTCACCCTTGAAACCCTATAGTTAATTTATATTCTTAATTGTGCAAAAATATGGCTTAAATCATTGTTTCTTTTTGGAATTATGTATTTATTTTTAGGGAATACTTAGAGGTTCTCTATAAGAGGGGTGGGAGGGGGGTTTTTGAAAGTATGACAAAGAGTGTTTTTCCATAAGTGATGGTTCTTTTCACACTTGTTAAATTGTTTTCAACTTGGTTGTCAACGTTTTTTTTTTTGGTTGACAACTATTTTTTGTCCTTATCCGGGGGGGGGGGGCAAAGTGTTACGTAATTTTAGGGGGAGGTCCCCGGGAGTGTTACATGGGGGGAGGGAGGGGTCAAAAATTGCCAAAAAAGGTGTTACGTAATTTATCGACGGCCCCTAAACAATTGACATCTATTTTGACTCTTTAGTTGGTGATATATGGCGTGAAACAATTAGGACAAAAGTGGCTTAATTATTGGTTGGTAACATCCTATGTTTTGGAAAAAATAAAATAGACCTTAACCAGTGATTGGATTCAAATTTATAATAATGGTTAGTTACCTTCTGGTTAATCAATTTTAACCATATTGAGTTAATATTTGACCACGGTTAATTAATAATTATTCATTAAAACTTTTGCTGTTGTTGTTTTGTTACTTCATTTATCTAAGCACTTTTTCACATCTTCATCAAAAACACGATTTTAGTCTGAATAAGAATAGCGAAAATGGTATAATATTACGAAAAAATTATTATTAATTAAATAATACTATTATTAATTATATTATTAAATATTATTATTAAGTGTTCTTCATGTATTCGCTAAAAAATCATTTTAAAAATACGACAAAATAAAAAATCGTCAGTAATCAAAGTAACCAACAATGTCACCATAGAAACCATTGTCGTGCCATCCAAACCCGCCTTTGATTTATGGTATAAAAATGGCGAGCTGTCAGCGGAGTTTTTTGTAAATTTTTTGTGATTTTTTTTAGGATCTGTTGATACTAGTACAAAAAATTTGCAACAACACCATTATTCTATTGTAAAAGCTATTATTTTTATAACTTGATCGATAAAAAACAATGGCTTTTTTGATTATCTATGCAAAAAAATTACACACAAATGTCAAAACATTAAAGGATATGGTGCTGCAAAAATTAAAAATAGAGTAGGCAATCTTGTGTAGCTCCATAGCCGTCCTTGATTTATAGTATAAAAATGGTGACCAATGAATGGTTTTTATGTTTTTTTGTATGTTTTTTCGTTTTTTGAATTTTTTCATGAAGGTTTTAATGGATAATAGATTACTTTACTGCTTCTAAAACTACAAGTACACTTATAGCAATTGAATTAAATTTTAAAAAAATAGTGTGTACAAATCGCGACTGAAGTGTATTTTTTTCACTCGCGTTTATTTTTTTTACCTATTCCTACAGAAGTAGAAGGAGAGATAAAAAGAGACAAAAAGAAAAAGGTCGGATAAAAAGTAATTTCTTCTATTATCTTTTGCTCTTTATTCCTGTTTTACATTACGTATAAAATATTATTGAAACCAATTAAGTGTTTAAAAAAAGGTTCTAAAGGTTACCTTTCTGCTAAAACGCACGACTTTAATTTTTGCACAATTTAAGCACCATATTCAATCAATACTTCAAATTCTCTCTAACAAGCTACTTACGGCCTATCAGGACCAAAAATCTCGGTTTCCGTTAGCTCTTTAGAAGTCAGATTGTTTGATGAAATATTTGAAAACGCCACCGTGTGGCCAGAACAACAAAACCCAACAAAAAACCGTCACAAAGTTACCAAAAGTCACCCGCTGTTTACCACAATAATGCTCGAAAATCGCTACATGTACTGCCCATAATAGAAAAAACTGAAGTACTTTTTGAGGGGCGATATTTTGAAGAGCTGTGTAGCCTCTTATTCTGTCTCAGTGAACAATAAATGGCAAACGAAAGATAATAAAATTTAACATTAAATAGTTAAAAAGTAGTTGCGAGGTTTTGTACGCTATTTTTAGCACCTTGTATTTTTTTTTACTTTTTTTCATAAACATATATTATGTAATTTAAGAAGATATTATTATAGTTTTGTTTTTTGTTTTATCCTTTTTTTATTTTCATTCTTTTTTTTTACTTTTTAATATATATTCTCTTCTTTTACTTTTCATCCTTCTTTACAGTTCAGGGATAAGGTATACTTTTTATCTCTAAAATGCAAAAAGGTCAAATTTATCAACTTTGCCTCAATTTAAAGTTTAACATATTTCTTACCATTCAGGAGATCCTTGGACCACCCTGTATGTACATATAGTTCATAACTTTCTCATAAATCACCCGAATTTTATGAGTGGCATTAAACTTAAATCATCACACATCTTGCAGTTCTAAAAACAGACTTGCCCCTCATCACACTAATAACCTTAAAACCCCAAAACTTTAAATTTCTGTAAACAAAGAGTAAATTTAATTACTTTATTACTTTTATAATATATATCCTGACTTACAACAAAATAAGCTAAATAAAAAATCATTGAAAGTATAAAACCTAAAAGTATACATAACAAAAAAACTACTTGTGTATGGATATTTTCGGACAATAATCTTCTAATTTCTCACATTTAGGTCAAATAAATAAATATTTATTGACTTAAATTTTATACAAAATACGTACAAATAGGATAAGGTCGAGTTACAATGCATAAGCACGCTGCCTTCCCTTCATAATGGTATTACAATACAAAAAGAATACAGAAACTACAAAATGAGTATTGTTTTGATTTTTTCTGGATAATGTAAGGTTGATAAAACTTCCTTTTTCGAAAAATATTTTTCTTCAATGATGGGAGCTTCCTAAAGGTTTTTTTTATATCAAGTTAATCCCATCAATCACTATCTAAATTTGAAAAAAAAAATGGTGCTAGAAAGCACCATACAATCAATTATTTTATCTTGAAAGAAAATGAAAATATCTCGAAAACTGTAGCTTTGGAAGATTTGGACCTTGTAACAAAATTTTTGGGTAATATTTACGAAAACCAAAATCTGAAAACCGCATACCAATAGCTGCTTTACTTCTAAAGTTATGATTTTTTTAATACATTTTAACGTCTTTTCAAATAACTCGGAAACTAAAGCTCCCACGAATTTGGACTTTATAACAAAATTTGTAGTCCATATTCATGGAAACTTAAATCTGAAAACCGTATATCGATGATTGCTTTTGTTCCAAAGTTTCATTTTTTTTAAAATATTTTATCCCCCTGGAACTCTTCAACCCCCCACCACCCTACCCAAAAGTTAATCAGTTTATGATCAGCGGATAAAGGATTTTTGTACCAAATTTGGTTAAAATTGAATAAGGCGTTCTTGAGTTATCGTGTATACAGACAGACAACAGACCGACAGAAAACTTTTTTTTTCGTCGATTAAGGTGTTTTGGAACCTTACTAAATCATTTTTGATAAAATTAAGAAGAGTAAAAATTTCACGATTTTAATAGTCCCCCATACCATATTCGTATGGTGGACTAATTAATACGCTTAAAAAATACATTAAAAAGTATAAAATAAAATAATTTTTATTTAACTTCTTTACATAGAACCAGTGGGTAAAATAGTGCTTTTTGCATGGTTTTAAAGAACGAGTGCAGCGAGTAAAAAACGCACATTTTCTGAAACTATTTGCATTAGAGTACTTTAAGCAATGCTATTTGTGTGCAAAAAAATTATAAAAATATATTTTGCGCCCTGAATCCAAAAAGCCATGTTTTGTTATTTGCAGACAGTGAGTAAAATCCTGTTTTTGATGAAGGTATAAAAAAAGTTTATTTTGGTATTTTTTTAGTCGGTTTATTTTTTTTAGATTTTCGTTTGTGAATTTTTTTAAAGTAAAATATTTTTTTTTAGGATTTTTAATATATGTACCTTTTTGATCGATATAATTTTTCAGTTTTAGCGTGAAAATGATAAAAAAGTGGCTACCTAAGTTTTTAAATAAACAACACCAAATTGAAACTTTTCTTATCAAATAAAAAAATTGCTGCTAGAAAGTACGGATAGTCTACCATACAATCAATTATTTTATGTTGAAAAGAAATGAAAATATATCGAAAACTGTTGCTTTGAAAGATTTGAACCTTTTAACAAAATGTTTGGGTTATATTTACGACAACCAAAATCTGAAAACCGCATAACAATCGCTGCTTTACTTCTAAAGTTATACTTTTTTTTATATATTTTAACGTTTTTTTCAAATAACTCAGAAACTAAAGCTCCTACAAATTTGGATTTTATTACAAAATTTGTAGCTCATATTCACGGAAACTTAAATCTGAAAACCGTATATCGCTACTTGCTTTTGTTCCAAAGTTACAATTTTTTTTAAATATATTATCCGCCTTTTCCCCTTCAACCCCCCTCCCCATTCTACCCAAAAAATAATCAGTTCATGGTTTAGTTTAGTTTAGTTTAGTTTAGTTTAGTTTATTTATTGGTAATTATTACACATAGTGTTTTTACAAGTCAAAATACAAAAAATAAAATACCTAGTACAAGAATATCATTAAAAGAATTATAAGAACTGGACAAAAAATATTATTTATACCTAAACATTTAATGTATATATAAAACGAAATTTTAAGTTAAAATAGTTTTAAAAAATGCTAAAGAAATATAATTTTTACAATTTTTACATCACAGCAACACTAAAATAACATCACCTAATCAAAAACAAAGTTACTTTTGAGGTAATCATTGAAAGAGTAAAATGCATGCTTAATAAGATACTCCTTAACCTTAAGTTTAAATTGGCACTCATCAAGGTTTTTAATATGTAAGGGAAGTACATTAAAAAATTTGACTCCATAATGGTCTGAACCTCTTTTTGTTCTTTCCAATCTATGGAAGCTGGGAACTATATTATCTCTATATCTAGTTAGGCAGGAATGAATATCACTGTGGGTTTTAAAAAGAGTTTGATTTTGTTTGACATAGATAAGACAGTTTAAAATAAAAACACATGGAAAAGTTAAAATTTTGAGTTGTTTAAAACTGCCTATGCAACAATCCCTATATTTTAGTCCTGCAATTACACGAGTACAGCGACGCTGCAGTTTAAATATCTGTGATGCTTTGGGGGCATGTCCCCAGTTAAGAATTGCGTAGGACATGACTGAGCCAAAGTATCCATGGTAGGCTGTGAGAAGAGTGGAAGTGGATACATTTTTTGCAAGGTTTCTAATAAGATAAGTTATTTTTGATAACCTAGAGCTAAGTTTGTTGACATGCGCCTCCCATGTTAAACCAGGATCTATGTGAACACCAAGAAACTTGACTGATTCAGCCACCTGCAGATCTGACTGAGAAGTTCTAAGGGTAAAATTTAAAGTTTGAGTTTTACTAATATTGGGACTAAGCCTATTGGCAAGAAACCAATTTTCAATTTTTTCTTGATTGTCAGCAATAATTTGTTGGATGGAATCTGATGGATGATGGTGCTGAAGTGTTGTTGTGTCGTCAGCAAATAATATTAGTAATAGGCCAACAATATCACAAAAACCCGGAAGGTCATTAACATATATAAGAAACAGAAGAGGACCCAACACAGAGCCCTGGGGAACTCCGTGCCGTAATCCCCTCCGTTCAGAGCTCATATGCTCGAAAAAAACATATTGTTCTCTACTGTCTAAGTAAGACCTAACAAGGGCTACACTACTTTGGTCAAAATTGTAGTAACAAAGTTTCCTAAACAAGACTTCATAAGATATACAATCAAAAGCTTTTGTGAGGTCTAAGAAAGTGGCAAAAGTGTCAAGCTTTTCTTCAAAACCATGAGCAACAAATTCAGTTAGTCTATTGATGGCCAATGTAGTAGACTTTTTGTTTCTGAAACCATATTGACTTTGCGTAAAAATATTGTTGAACTCAAAATAATTATTTATCTGGTCTTTTAAAATGGATTCAAAAATTTTAGACACAATAGGCAAGAGTGAGATAGGCCTATAGTTGTTCTTGTCTTCCGAGCTTCCTTTGTTTTTAAAAACTGGTATTACCTTTGCTATTTTTAAAATGTTTGGAAAATAACTGTGTTGTATACACAAATTAAATAGGTCAGTCAATGGTTTGCTCAGAATAAGCTTCAGATATTTAATGATTGTGGCATTAATTTCAAAGCAGTCTTTACTACTACTATTTTTTAAATTAGAAATTTTTTCAAGGACAGTGTTATTTGATACCTTATTAAATTTAAATAAACTCTTGGAATAGTCACCTGTCAAGCAGTCAGTAAAGGATGTGTGCGTTGTTGGCAGATTATCAACAATTTCTTGCGCTATGTTAACAAAATAATCATTAAATACCTGAGCATTAAGGTTACTTGTTTCTGAGACTGCTGTTGAGTTGGAATGGGATTTAACAACACTCCACATGGCCTGAGACTTGTTTGGTGCATTATTAATAAAATTATCGTAGGCAGCTTTCTTGGATTTGGATATTTCAGTCCTATAACGGCACCTGTAGTCGTTTACAGTTTTTTTGGGTACTAAAACCGGATTTTGCTTATTTAAGATGCTCAAAGTCTGAAGCCTGTCCCTCATGTCCCGCAATTCACTGCCAAACCAATGAATTTTAGGCCCATTGAAGCCTTTTTTTACCATTTTAGTCTTAAGCGGTAAACATATGTCCATTGCAGAGGTTATAACATTAAAAAAAGTTTTAAACTTGGTTTCAATGTGATGATTTGTATTTAAAATTTGGCCAAAGTCATAGACTTTAAGATTATTAAATAGATCTGAAAGGCCCTGTTCCGTAATAGGTCTAAAACTCAGTCGTGTGCTACGGCAGGGTGTTTGCTGTATTGGTGTGACAAAAGTTATGCCATGGTGGTCCGAAATACCCTCCAGACAATAAGGCATAAGGTTAGTTTTATCACAGTGAAAATTAACATAAATATTATCCAGGCACGCCTTGCCTCTAGTTGGAAAATTAACTAATTGATAAAGATCATATGAATTTAAAAAGAAGTTCAAGTGATTTACATCCTTGGCTTTTGAGTCATGAAAATGAACATTAAAATCACCTGCAATGACAGTATGTGCAGAAATATTTATTTTATCGAGGACTCTGGATAAGATATTAAAATATTCATCCATCTCTGCATTAGGAGATCTATAAACTGTGATTATTTGTGTGTTAATAGACGTAATATAGATCCCAGCCACCTCGCAGACTGTTTCCACTGAGAGCCGTGTTAGGTCAAGATCACGACTTTCCAGCCCCTCTTTTACATAAATACCAACCCCCCCTCGCATTTTTTTTGATCTACTGAAATTCGATACAGCTGTATAGCCTTTTATTTTATTTTGCGTAAATTCATCTGGAGCCAGCCAATGTTCATTCACACAAAAGCAATCTGACTGAAGCTCTTCAAGTATTACCTCAATTTCTGAGATTTTATCTCTTATACCCTGAAAATTTGCATAAAATATCTTAAAGCTATTTGAATGTTTTTTTACACCTCTGTCGTCGTGTTTACCCTTCTTTGAGATAAAGGCACGTTCCGCAGACGCTGAAGGTTCAGAAAATGGTTTACTTTTACTCCGGTGGGCCAGAGATTTGCATCCAGAAAAGAGTCTTTTACCCTCCTTGGCACACCAAGCTTAAATGAACTTATTTGCTTGCGTGTAGTATGCATTTTTTAACAGATAATATCCTTATCAAGCTGTTTAGATTGTAGGTAAGAGAAAATATCCTTAACCTCCGTATTTTTTGATAGTCCTGTAAGGAATATCCAATGGTAATTTTGAGCTGTTTTTAGCTGGTTATTATCTTCATTGGAGCCCATGATGGGTGCGGGCCTTTCTACCGACGATTGGGACGATGCTCTAGGCTGCGATCGGCGTCTACGATACGTTACATTCGTCCAATGGTCGCCTTCTGGTTCATTCCTGTATTTGTTATTATTTGTTTTGTTTACATCATCAGTGTGTGAGGTTAGGTTAGAACAATTTCAATGGTCAGCCGATAGAGGATTTTTATACCACAATTTGTTAAAATCGGTTTAGGCGTTCTTGAGTTATCTTGTATACAGACAGACAACAGACAACAGAAATCAGACAAAAGATAAAAGACAAAAGACAACAGACAACAGGCAAAAGACAACAGACAACAGAAAACAGACAACCGATAACAGACAACAGACAACAGACAACAGACAACAGACAACATACAACAGACAACAGACAACAGACAACAGACAACAGACAACAGATAACAGACAACAGACAACAGACAACAGACAACAGACAACAGATAACAGACAACAGACAACAGACAACAGACAACAGACAACAGACAACAGACAACAGACAACAGACAACAGACAACAGACAACAGACAACAGACAACAGACAACAGACAACAGACAACAGACAACAGACAACAGACAACAGACAACAGACAACAGACAACAGACAACAGACAACAGACAACAGACAACAGACAACAGACAACAGACAACAGACAACAGACAACAGACAACAGACAACAGACAACAGACAACAGACAACAGACAACAGACAACAGACAACAGACAACAGACAACAGACAACAGACAACAGACAACAGACAACAGACAACAGACAACAGACAACAGACAACAGACAACAGACAACAGACAACAGACAACAGACAACAGACAACAGACAACAGACAACAGACAACAGACAACAGACAACAGAAAACAGACAACAGAAAACAGACAACAGACAACAGACAACAGACAACAGACAACAGACAACAGACAACAGACAACAGACACCAGACAACAGACAACAGACAACAGACACCAGACAACAGACAACATACAACATACAACATACAACAGACAAACGACAACAGAAAACGGACAACGGACAACGGACAACAGACAACAGACAACAGACAACAGACAACAGACAACAGACAACAGACAACAGACAACAGACAACAGACAACAGACAACAGACAACAGACAACAGACAACAGACAACAGACAACAGACAACAGACAACAGACAACAGACAACAGACAACAGACAACAGACAACAGACAACAGACAACAGACAACAGACAACAGACAACAGACAACAGACAACAGACAACAGACAACAGAAAACAGACAACAGAAAACAGACAACAGACAACAGACAACAGACAACAGACACCAGACAACAGACAACAGACACCAGACAACAGACAACATACAACATACAACATACAACAGACAAACGACAACAGAAAACAGACAACGGACAACGGACAACAGACAACAGACAACAGAAAACAGACAACATACAATAGACAATAGAAAATAGACAACAGACAACAGACACCAGACAACAGACAACAGACAACAGACAGCAGACAGCAGACAGCAGACAACAGACAACAGACAACAGACAACAGACAACAGACAACAGACAACAGACAACAGACAACAGACAACAGACAACAGACAACAGACAACAGACAACAGACAACAGACAACAGACAACAGACAACAGACAACAGACAACAGACAACAGACAACAGACAACAGACAACAGACAACAGAAAACAGACCCACAGACAGACAGACAACTTTTTTTTTCGTCGATTTAGGTATTTTGGAACCTTAGTAACTCATTTTTGATAAAATTAAGAAATATCAAAATTTCACGATTTGAATAGTTCCCCATACCATATTGGTATGGTGGACTAAAAAGAATTATGAAAAATATTTATCCGCTCGCTGAGGAGTTATCCTTGAACAAAAAATCCTTTTTTTTGAAGAGAAGTGAAGTAAAGAATGTGTTTACGATAGTTTGGGAATTTCGGAAATACATGTAAGTATCTCTTACATATCATATCTTAATACCTTGGCTTTATTGCCTTGTAGTAAGTATCCATTTACTTTGCAGTTAGAAATAAACGAATATTAATTGAACTAAGGGGACTTATTTGGTTGCTATACGGTGGCATTTTCGACATAGGAAGGGTAGCATTACGGGGTGACTGCAACCCTCAATGGATTTTTTATCTAATATATAATCTTGTGGATGTCTGCTGCAATGCCAACTGCGGATGTTCCTATTATGCGTTATTGGATCTTTTGTCTGGTAATTCACGCAAGGTTGTGTTTTTTGGTCTATTGCTGCTTGTTTAGTAAGTTTTGTAAACTGACCCATGTAACACAGGCTAGACAGTTTGGATTTTACAGCTTTCGCTGCTATGTGTTTGCTGTAAAGTAGCTAACTTAACTTACGCTGTATTTTTAGCTGTTACATTTTTATGGTAGCTTATTTTATATTATAGCCTAAATTTCCAGCAATGCAATTTCACATAAAAACGTGCTATGACAGCTGGTTTTATATTAAAATAAAAGCCAACTAACACCAAATTTGCAAATATGGTAAAAAGGTTTAAAAATACGTTTATATATGCAGTTTCAGGAATTTGAAAATAGATTCGAATTTTTATCTAAAAACACAATAATAAATTTACTTTTTTTGTAATTATGGTTTTTTAGTTTTGTTGTTGCGCCCTCGACACCGCAAAAGGCGGTTAGGACGTGACACTACTTGCGCGATTGAACTTCTTACTCGAACAAATCCAAAAGTTTTATGCGTTCAAATGTAAACGGAGTTGTGGTCTCAGAAATAAAGATGCTGCTATCTTTGTTTGACTTGTTGTTTATTGTTTATAGCTGTCTTTGTCATATTAAATTAATTGGGACGAGTTGTACTTAGTTAGGTGTTTCTTTGTAGATAAATGAGTTTCCTTTATTAAAATACACAAAAAAGTGATTTATTTAAATAAAATCAAAATCAAAACATAAAGCCCAATTTTACAGTATCCTTTTCCTTTTGTGATGTCTTGCTTTTTCCACTTTTTAAACGTCGGCGATTCTTATTATTAAAAATTCAACGTCCGTCAGAATAAAAATCCTCTAAAGAGGAAGACGACGACGAGTCTTATTCATTTTAGCTCTTAGCACCATAGGAAAAGCGGGCCCCTCCCCTACTCCCGAACGTACATAAAAATAATTTCAGGAATCCAAAATCATACTAACATTTTAACATTTATTAAAATAAAAATATACAGAGAGTATAACTTTACACGTTAACAAACTTTATATATCTAGTTTTACATAAAAAAGAGGTCTACCCAGACAGCACAAGTACGTACCATGTACGTACCTGGTACGTAACTTTGCGACGAAGTGTACGTCCATGGTACGTACATTTTTGGACTTACGTACAGACGTGTACATTCCAGGGACGTACTATAAACGTACTTTGTTTAACGAATTGTACGTACCTGGTACATACCTTGGTACGTACTAAGTACATACCAGCTACGTACTTGGAACCTTTACTTTTGTACGTACTATGTACGTCCTATGTACGTACATTTCAGGTACGTACAATTTAGGTCCTAGGCGGGACCAAAACTGGACGTAAATTGAGCGTAAGCGGGCTTGGGTCAGGCAAGGTTATTTCACCAGTAATTTTTTTAAAAAAATTAAACACACTGGGAATTGAACCCGCGCCTCCTGGGTGAGACACAAATGCTCTACCTCTAGACCACCGCCTATACATAGAAAACTCTGCTAAAATTGTGATATATTTTATGACGGTTTTTACTACTTAACGTGTACGCTTATGTATAGTCTACGTACTATGTTTGTACACTTTTGTACGTACATAGTACGTCTATAATTGGTCCCAGGACGTACCGACGTGAAATGGTCGTAAAAGGTACGTCCCTGGGACGAAGTAAACAAACTGTTTTTCCATGAGCTGTAATGTTAACAAAAAACGTAAATTTCCCAAAAACGTCAAGCGATGCAGTTCTAAAAAAGATACAGGCAGATCACATATTAAAATTCTAGAGAGAGAAGGCGCTATCTACAGTAGTCTAAGTGCGTGAGGTGTAATGTTAGACCAGAGATGTCAGATGTCACTCCAGAAGCCATATTTAGTTGTTTGAATATTTAACTTTGTGTAGCTCCTTTAATTGTTTATAATAGGTACGTTCATGGTACGTACGCTTATGAACGTCCGCAGTACGTACGCTTATGTACGTTCAGTGTACGTCTGTAATTGCATGTTTGAGAGGTAGGCCTAAATTGTACGTAAAATTTACGTACATAGTGTACGTACTATGTACGTATTCTTTTGTACGTACATAGTGCGTCCCTAATTAGTCCCGGGACGTAACGACGTAAAATGAACATAAAATGTACGTCCCTGGGACGGAGTGTGATGTAAAAATTGTTTTCGAGCTTTCTCGTTGGCAAATTTATTCACTTTCAATATAGAGGACAGAAAGGTAACTACTGGCGCTAATTAGCGCCGAATACCGATTTCCTTTAACGTTAAAAAGCCAACCAACCAAACTTGGTGTGACTCTGTGGTGGAAGATTTTTAGATAAGAAACTTTTTTTGTTTCAAAAATATTTGTTGATTTTTGATTCGTATTTGATTTTTATTTGATTAGTAGTGGTGCGGAGTTCATATATTTACACACAAAGTCGAATATTTTATAATAAAAAAAAACGAACAAGTAAGGCTATAATTACCGCCAAAACCTACTTTTGGGTTCGTTCAAAAGTAATATTTTTAACCTCTTGAAGTTATCTTTATTTACAGTAAAGGTACCATAAGAGTAACGAAATTTGCCGTTAAATTTGTCTCACCAAAATCTCCCTATTGTTATGCCTATTTTTATTTTTAATAAGGATAACGGAATGGTCGTAGAAAGAGTTAAGTGAATATAACCCTACTTTTTCACCGATTTTCTTCGAATTAAAGAAGACGAAGGTGATGATGATGACCTTTTCAGTAAATTTAGCAATTTTATAAATAGGTTTTCCAAAATATTGCAAAACAAGTAAATCAAAATTACGATAACTATAAAGTTATTCTTACTTAAATACCGGACTCCATTATGGTTAATAACTACGGAATGACATTTAGCAACTGCGCAGTCGCAGAAATAACGATAACTATAACGAAGAGTCAAAAACACTGACCAAAAATTACCCTATTGTATATTTTTAGAAGAAGAGTTTGACTGGTAATAGTACTCCTTTTCAGAAAAATGCTCATGATTAAAAAAACATATATTTTAGCATTTTTTCAGTGAATTATCTTAAGTTTCGAACCGGGTCCTCTGGGCCCCTTGATGGCCCGGGCCCTTAGCGAGTGCCTAGTGTGCCTAATGAAAGAACTTGCGCTGTAGCCACTACAGTGCCACTGACTTTTAAAGCTGGTGGAAATAATCAATCTTAAAGTATGTCCGCAAATTTAAAGATTTGGTCGGGAACTGCTTCTTTCCGTTACCAATAGTATGAGAAAAAAGAGAGAGAATAACACATCGGCACCCATAATAATAAAGGCTGATCTACATAAAATTTAATGAATTCTGATAAATTTATCAAAAATTGCCCGATGCAACACACGAAAACGATTAAAATAAATAAAAGTAATACTTAGTTCTCTCACAGTCTCACAAATGACTTTAAGAATAAACTTGAGAACTGTTTAAAAATACGTTTTTTAGTCGTGTGTGAACACAAGGTAATTCCACCAAACAAAAAAAAAAAAATTCTCGTTATCCAACGCCAACGCATCGTTGCGGAAAAAAAATGTAACTTTTATCTCAACCGACCAACTGGAAATAAATTTTAGCATTTAAATTATACAGCCAAAACAAATGCGAGAAGACAGCTCTGAATGTCGCGCCCCCTACCGTTCGTGCAAAACACTTGTTAAGCAAGAACCCTTTCCGTCCATAGTTTCGATCGCGGTTAGGCTGTTGCGTATATTCTGGGTATTTCTGAAACAAGCGACCTAAAATTCCGGCCTATTGGTATTTTCTACCGGTTTGTTAAAATCTATTTTTCTATTTGTCCACCAGTTAATACCCAAACACAACTCACGGAACAAATTGATTTAGAATAAACTTTATTGTACAAAGAACTAGTTCTTATTTAAAAAGCAATATTTGGTAATTTACAGGTTTATATAATTAATATATATAATTAAAGTTAAATTAATATCTGTAACAAATTTAAATATATATTTAAATTAGGCTCACCATTTTAATTTTGTTTTAATAAGGTCAAATATTATTAAAATTAAAAACAAAAAAATAAGACAAATAAAAAAATAAATAAATAACAAGAACTTATAAGAATTTAAACACATGTGATACAAGTAAAATTAATTAAAATGTTGGAGGTTCGATAAAAAGTACAAGATCACAATACCGGCACGGAATGAATGGCAAAGGAAAAAATTCCGAACGGAATTAAGCAGAGAGGCGACGGTCTGCTACACGGATGGCTCTAAACTATCAGCCAGGCTGCAGACAACAGGCGCAGGAGTGTACGCGGAAAGCCTAGAAGTTCAGAAGAGTTATCCACTTGGAGAACACGCTACGGTGTTTCAGTCGGAGGTGTATGCCATTATACTACTACTACTAATTAAAATGTAGTTTTTAAAACAAATTTATGTGTGTTTTATAGTTAGTTGACGAAGGTTATATATTTAAAAGAATATTTAAAGACACAAATTTTTTTACTTATATTAATACAGGATTACAGAATGTTAAGACTAGTAAGACATTTAAAAAACAATAAAATGGATCATAAATACTAGTCAAACGAATGCAATGACCAGAGAAAAAACTAACAGCCAACCTCTGAACGGATAATTATTTGTCTACACTATTCATTTTACCTGGTAGTACTCGTCCAAAGTATAGTAAGCTTTATCAACCAAGGCACTTTTACCGTGAGAGTTGTTCAGTCTTATGTTCATGGGCAAATGATTATATAATTTGATATTTTCATAAAGTATTGAGTTTTTGACAGAGCAGACGTTGGAATTGGTAGCAACAAATTAAAAGATTGTCTGCTGTTATATTGTGGGTTATCACTGGTAAAGTTTTGACGATTTTTGTGAACCAAAGTTACAGTCTCTAGAATGAACAAAGGTGGAAGTGACAATTTTTGGTGTTTTATAAATAATCGTCTGCAAGATTACTGTACCCTTGCAAAACTTAAGTACCTGAATGCTCTTTTTTTCATTACAAAAATTGAGCTAAAAAGTTCCTGGGTGGTAAGTCCCCAGAATTGGATACCATATCTGAGGTGGGACTCAACCAAGAAGAAATAAACATTTCTACCCATCTCTTCAACAATAACTCTAACTGCAGAGCACCCAGATGTCACTTTTTTGCTTAGAGCAATCAGATTCTGTTCACAACTAACCGTAAAAATTTTACATTTTCTCTACTTTCAATAGAATCGGTATGTCCAATTACTAAGGCTTCAATATTACACTCAATTCAAAATATTTGTTTTTTCATAATTCAAAGTAAGTAAGTTGGCATCGCACCACGATTTTAATTTTGAAATATCTCTCTGACCAGTAGATTCAAGGACAGTATGGCCTGGGTTATGCCACACTCCAGTGTTGTCGTCAGCAAATGTTATAAGTTTTCGGTCTATTGGGCCACATTAACACACATTAACTTGGTCAAAAACGGAGAAGCCTCGTGACTCAAACTATGTGTCTTGACATTTCTTTGGAAAATAATTTTTCAAAAAAGTAAATATAACCGCAAAAGAAAAATAAATTAAAACACAGAAGGTCTCAAATTTTTGTGGCACGTGTAGCTTAATGAGGTATCATAACATATTTCATCAGTAAACCGGTTTTTGCACAAAGATTTGATACTCAGTAAGTTCTCAAAATGCGTATTTACGATTAGTAGTTTATTTAATCGTCATCATTAATATTTATTTGATTATGTCTCCATCTTTTACACAATTTTGTTATAATTGTTACTTTCAAATACATTTTTGCCAGGGAAGTCAATTTTCAAACAACATTGAATGCATATGTGTGTTGACATTGTCACAGGCAAAAAATATTCCTCAAAACGTTGCGCCAGAAAACAGCAAAAGTATTATTGTTATGGTTTGGAAACATTGTCCATGCTGTGTTACAGCACACTGTGTTACTTGAACATTGAAACTAACTTAAAAATGAAAAATGAAGGCTAATGAAGTAATAGCAGTTTTTTACAACTACTTGCTAAAAAAGGGCTAGCTTTGGTTTAAAGAATGAGCAAAGCGAGTGATGTAATAATTAAACAATTTCTTATTGAAAAGTCAAAAAGAAACTATGAAGGAGGAACTAAAAAAACCCGATAGCACAGTCGGACAGTCGGTCGTCGGAATTAATGCATACAAGCCCTGTCTCATAAGTTTTGGGAAAATAGTGATAAAGCATTGGTGTATTTTTTCCGAAACTAATGGGGCAGGGGTTATAGTCCAATTTTCAACTTCTTTCCGCTGACTTATACATCTATCTTTGTCGAAAAGAGTGAGAGGGCATTAGAAAATATATTTTTCTTTTGCTGAATACGCCAACAAGTTAAAATGTGTCTCGTGTTTTTTCCACTAATGAAAATTTTGCACCGGGCATTTAAAGTCAACACCAAGAACCAACTACTTAAACCACAATAAACAGAGGTAGTACAAAAGAGAAAAAATAGTCTTTGAAGCGTTTCCCATAACCCAATATAACAAAACTTATACCAAATTATGAATTAGGCATATGAATATCAACAGATAGTTACTACTACTACAAATCTATTTTTTTGCATCCTGATTGGACCTTAATTAGTAGGAATACAAAATTTATTTTCGATTTTAATAAATTCTGAGTATTAATTTGTTAAGTGAAAACTTAGGGAATATCTTAGTTTTTAAGGTAATAGAATAATTAGCTTCTCCAAATAATAATTCTGCGGATACAAATAAGTTTTTTTGCATCGGTAGTCAAAAAATCTATGGTAATTTTTTATTGCTGCTATGCTGTTATGGTTTCGTCCACTGGATTAAGTTGAAATGAAAAAGGTTTCAGCTCTTTTGGACAATTATTTTTATTTACATTTTTTACATCAAGTGCCGACGTTTCGATCCTAATCGAATTCATCTTCAGGGCTGGAAAGAACCCAAAGAAAACGTTTTTTTTACATTGCAGAAAATATCGCAGAAAAGTAAGAACAAACATTATTTTTCATTATTAAAATTGTAAAATAATTCACTTACCAAGATGCTTCGAGATTTACAAGAGTAAATATGGTTTTTACGAACTAATAACATTATAAAATTAACAAGAACGTACGTATTGTCACAGCAAGGTGTCTACAGACAGAGTGCTTGGCGGCACAGAGAATCTTTATTATTGATAAATTAAAATATTACACGACCACAGACGCACACACATCATGTCACAGCCTCCAACACATATCAGCTGTAAAACAATGTATTAATTTTGATTCAATAATGATTAAAAATAATAATAATAATAAATAATGAAAGTCTTTTTTTATAATAGTTGTCACTATCTACAATTGAGGTTTCTTCAAAATTAAATTTGTGTTTAGCTAGTCCCGTTTTTGGATTGTCGATGTTTGTTATGTTGCAGTCACGTCGATGTTCGGCAAGCCTATTTTTCAAATACTGTTTTGTCTGCCCTATGTAGTGTCTATCACAGCCTCCACAAGGAATTTTGTATACAACCTCACTAAGTTCTTTGTTGACTTTATCTTTAGTTTTTGAAAAAAGCTTGTTTACAGTCTTAGTATTGTATAGTGCGATTTGGGCTTTTGATGTCTTTAATTTTTTAGAAAGAGGTTCTGACAGACCTTGTATGTAGGGTATTTTATAAAATGTTTTGTTGATGTCTTGTGACTGTTGAAGTCTGTTTTTAGTGGGAAAAGTTGTTCCTGTTGATGGGCGTTGATTCAGTATTCTGTTGATAAGGTGCTTGGGGTAGTTATTGCCTGTAAGTGTGTCTTTAAGTTTTTTTAAGTTTTTTGTCCAGTGCGACTTATCTGCAAGAATAAATATTTTGTCTCTAAACCGTTTTATAATATTGATTTTTTGATGGATTGGATTGTTAGAACTGCTTGATTTTTTGTGTATGTCAAAACATGATTTTTTTGATCTTTAGTTAAAAATAAAATATCTAAAAAGGGTAAACTATTATTTATTTCCACTTCTACCGTAAATTGTAAGTGTCTGTCTACGTTGTTTAGCACCTCAAGCATCTCATCTACTTTATTTTTGGGGAACTGCTGCTCCAGCGCCTTACGTGCAACATGATCTATTACCAAATTCGCCAAGATTGGACTGATTGGAGCTCCCATTGGGGTGCCAAATTTTTGTTGATAAAATTCATTTTGATATAAAATTAGCTACTTTCAAATGTAAATAAAATTAAATTTATAAAATCAGTTTTTTCCAACTTTGTGAATTTGGATTGGCCAATGATATTCCAAGATCTTCATCACCAGATATTGAGAAATGTTTGTAAATAATGATTTTACGTCTACGTACAACTTCGAAAGAATGTTTAACATTGTACTGGAACAGTGGGGTCAAGTTATTTAAAATATTGTGTAAGTATTTTGAAATTTTGTATGCCGTGCTGTTACCGCAACATACTGTCGGTCTTAGTGACCTGTCTGCTTTATGTAGTTT
The DNA here is from genome assembly GCA_963921995.1 of Oxystoma pomonae. Taxonomy (NCBI): domain Eukaryota; kingdom Metazoa; phylum Arthropoda; class Insecta; order Coleoptera; family Brentidae; genus Oxystoma; species Oxystoma pomonae. The sequence continues at coordinate 80,651,323 of OY998166.1, read as the reverse complement.
TAGAAGACCATATATTTTTGGTGACAAAGAATTGTACGTTTTTAAAGTTTCAAGTAGGGTCTTTTTTTAATTTAAAATATGTGTTTTGGTCTTCCGACAAGGAATTCATTTTTGTTTGGTATTCAGTTCTGGAAAGGATAGCTGTATTATTTCCTTTGTCTGATGGCAATATTAAAACATCATTGTTCTGTTTAACAAAATCTTAAGCTTTTTTGAAATTCTTCTGGTAAGTACTTAGATTTTTTCCTGTTTCTTTTTTTTGAACAAAATTGGTTATTATATTAGTGCATGCTGACCTGAGATTATCTTTGTCAACAACTTCAGTATTATGTATAATGTAATGTTCCACATCAGCCAACAAATGAAAAATTGGTAACTCATTGTATTCATGATTAATAGAGAATTTTGGCCCCAACTGCAATATGCTTTGCACACACTCTGGGATATGTTTATCAGTGGTATTTATTAACCAATTGTTGTTGTACGAGTTATTACCTTTTTCGTTTGTCAGTCTCTCGTAAGTAAAGAAAATATTGTTTGTCAAAATTTGGCTAACTTGAAATTTGTATTGTCTTTCATTATTTTCTTTTGTTTTTATTTGAAAAACTTATATTTTTATCTCTAAATTAAGTATTATTTGACTAAATTAATCTATTGCCTTTTTAATTTTGTTTATGTAAGGGTTGTCAAAATTGGTTAGCGCCGAATAAATACAGTTAAAATGCTGCTGTAAATGTTCTGGAAAGACATCCTCCCTGCGACAGCTGATTAAAAATGTTCTTTGATTTCTTAATGTTGCAAGGTAATTTTTTAGACGGATCTTCTCCTGCCTTTCATTTGGTTAATTTCTGTTTTTGTTTTGGCGAATTCTTTTGAAATCCAAAATAAAAATAACTTTTTTTTCAAACTTTTCTCTGCGCTGCCAAAACACATGATAGAGAGGCGGTGGCAATTGAGGTGCATAATTTCATCTACATGATAACTAATATAAAACTGTAGTTTACATCCATACGAATTAAGTAAAAATATTATGATACTTAGGTGATGGGGCTTTTTTACAGGGAGGCCCTAAAACTTGTAAAAAATAATAGCTCTATATAACAAAAAAAATATTGGACACTTCTGGGTGGTGGAGTTTTTTACAGGGAGGCCTCAAAACTTGCAAAAAATAATTGCTATAAGAACTCATTTTATCTCTTTTCTGATCAGGGCTATTATGTTTAGGGTTCCACTAAGATACAAAAAAAATCTGGGGAGGTCCCAAATCTTGCAAAAAATAATTGCCGTATGAACTCATTTCATTTCTTTTCCGATTAATGCAAACAAAAGAATAATAAATTAGTAAAAATTAGTTTACAAGTATACCGTATAGATATCGAAAGATTCCATTTTATAGAGAGACAAAATTGCAGGAAATAGTATTATCACATTTATTATTATAAAGTTTTCATTATTTTAAAGGACAAAGATATTATTGGAGATGACGACGAGAATTCAGATGTTAAAAGTTTTTAATTGATATTAGTTATTTTTGACAAGAAAAAGTTGTTTAATTTTAATAAAATAAATAAATCATAATAATAAAAGTTAGATATAACATCACATTGTAAAGTACCCAATGCGTTTGAATGGGTTGGTTCGTGGATTTGGCTTTTAATATTGCACCAATAAGAAAAAGATGAAATGAGTGCATATAGCAATTATATTTTGCAAGTTTTGGGACCTCTTTATACACCACCTCGAGGCGTGCCATATTTTTTTTGTTATCTCGGTGAGGACCTTAACATAATAGCACTAATTATAAAAGAGATGAAATGACTAACTTTTTGATGTATCATAAATATTTGGAAAAATATTAACTTGTAAACGCCCTAGGCGTTTGAGTTTTTTTTAAGTCCTGAGATATGTAGATTGTTGTAATTATTTTTTGCCAGTTTCGGGGGTTCCCTCTAGAAAAAGCCCCCACTTAGACGTCGGTCAATATTTTTTTTGTTATCTTTAGTGTGTGTCTGCCAAAACTACGTAATCCTTAAATGGGATGAAATGATGAATTTTTTTACTGCCACCACCTGTCTATCTATATGATTACCTCGTTCTTACCTATTACACACCTGCTTATACTAGACTCGCATTATTTTATTAAAATAAAAAAATATTCGCTACAAAAAGGTAAAATAGGATTCAAGTAATATAAATACGTAATAATTTATTTATCTACCTAGTACGAGTGGCACACGACACACCGACAAGTCGCACTTATCAGCTGCTTGAAACTTAGGTCGTGCCACTAGCTTGGAACATCTGCCCTAAAGGGGCAATGTATTGCGCTATCTGGTTATATTTATGTATTTGTATGTATGAACACAAACTATAATATTATGGTTTATGATATATAAAGTACGGTGTGCGGCAAAAAAAAATATTTTTTATAATAAATTAATAAATAAATAAGGATATTTATTATGGGAAAAAATTACAAAATTTGTAACAAAAAATTTCCATAAAAACTCAAAAAATCTTGCACATCCAATCAATCGCTAAATAAAATTAAAATCAATAAAATTTGAAAAACTATTTTTGCTAGAAATTTTGCGATTGGGATTTTAGAAAACTACAGGAACAAATAAAATATATATATTTTTTTTTAAATAACACATAGTTCTCTCTTAAATCAAGTTCATGTGATAGCTATGAGCAGCTCTGGGTTCTTTATAGGTTTTATTGAAATCCTATATAAAAAGCAAGAAATAAAGGGGAGTTGGAAGATTTTTTCTTTAAGAGTAACAAGACTCAGTGCACGTTTAGGCATTTGTTATTATATTGGCCAGTTTCTCACTTGGGATTAAGTATCAAGTCACTCTAAGATTAAGTTAAGTACTTGCAGGTGCTTTCAAAGTTTCACTGACCCTTGGCTTAAGTAGTAAAATTTGACTACTTAAGTTTTACTTAAACTATTTTTTTCCGTTTTTGGTATTTTTTGAATCGTCTTTTTTACTATAAAAGAAATATTCGAAGACTCATGCCAAACAATTCGAGCAGAAAATTTTGAAAATAGACACATAACCTATATAAAGGTTTTTGTGTAGTGAAAATTTTGTATCTGAATTTAAGGCTGGGTTTATGCTAGGAAATTATTTTGCATTGCTACTGAAGGCAGTCTCTAAATTTCCGACAGTTAACCGACTGTCAGAAATTTAGAGACGGCTTTCAGGAAATAGTGTTAGTAGGGACGACGAAGAGAACGACGAACTTTTGTTTGTCATCGATGGGATAGATTTGTCCGCTATGACTATTTTAATAGTTTCCACGATGATAATTTTAGGAAAAGATTTCGTCTTACAAAAGATTTCTTTTGCCGCAAAAACAACAAATCCATTGACTTATCAACAACAAAAACTGAAAAAAACTGCTGTCAAACGTCAATTATTTGACGTTTGTTTGGTAAAATTCCGAAATCCTTAACAATCTGTCATCAGTCTGCAGCGTTGCCAGCTTGTTTGGAACTTAAGTTAATTATAAGATAAGTAAAAGTTTGGCAAGCGGATTTAAGATAAGTTAGAACTTAATAGTTGTTACTACTTAAGTTAAAACTTAAGATAATCCGAAATCATAAAGTGGCCATATATCTCATTATACTTACGGAAAAAAATGCTTCACTAAATATAAGTATAAAGATATTCTTAAAAAATTTGCTCCCACAAATATTAATATAATCAAGCTAAGAGTTTACTTACTAAAATAACTAAACTATCATTTTAGGTAAAGCAGCGCGCTATTCTTCAATTTAATCTCTTCTTCTACTGAACAAAAAAATGAGGTTTTAAAATGAAAAGAGTGTTTATCTAGAGATATACTGAGATTAAATAAAGAAAATCTTAATCTAGAAATAACAGCACACATAAGGAATCGCATCAACTCATATTAAACCTTATTGTAAGAATAAACAAAAAACAAATCAGAAATCCTATCAAGTCATGCTAAATCTTATTCTAAGGATAAACTTCTATTAGTAGTACTAATAATCTTTTTTTGACATTGAATGATATTTATAATTGTTTGTGTTAAATTTTGTGTGTCAGCCTCACCCGAGCGCTATATGTGCGATACATGTAAACTAATCTACACATACAATAAATCTCTAGAAAAACCATTTGTGCAGATTAAATGTTTTAAAAAAAATCTTGGTGTTGGCTTGTAACCAAACGATATTGATAACAAAAATCCAGTTTTTAGAATTTTTGTCTGTATCTGTCTACGTAAAAACTACTGCTATTTTGGTCATCCCTTAAAGTTTTTGACGTTTTAATATCTTTAGTTAATTCAGCCTTGATTAGTGCGGTGTTTTTATCTATTTTTTTTTCAAAATCTCAAAATAAGGACTGCTTCGCAAGCGTATCTGTCAACAGTGTCAAATTACTGCCTGGCTATAACAGTGTCTGACTAAAAACAGGTCCCTGTCAACTAAAGTTTAATTTACTGTGAATAAATTTTAGTCTCAAAGTTATAATAAAATTCCTATTGGCCAAAGAATTCAATGTCGTTTAACTCAAGTTTGCTTCCTCCTGAGGAATACTATTTCTAATTTATTCTTGGATCAAGACCTTGATATTAAATGGGATTTTTTTCTCTGTACCTATACGTAATTTAGACAAGTTGAAATAACTTGGTGTCTTCGTTCCTTGTCAAATTTTATACTTTTACAGAAAAAACATGTTTGTTATTGGCTCTTGGAATGATAACTTCATATCACACCTATCGGACCATCACGGAATACCCGGTGTCCCACACGAATAGTGCACGTGTGTCAAATAATACATGCAACATAAAAGATTATGGATAGCGGTAAATTGTATATTTTGAAAAATCAAACCAAAAATATTTGCCTATTATTATAATTTTTTTTTAGTTCACGGGATTTCGTGCGTCCGATGAGGTAAGTCACAAGGCTCACACGAGGTTCTTGATTTGAATACTCTTCTTCTTTTGCAGGCTTGTTCAGCATCTTTCTGACGATGTTGCAGGGACCTAGGATCGCCGCCTTCTGGAGTTCGCAGTGTATTATATAAGGTAAGTCCAACACATTGAGATATTTCTTTAGGTTTCTGATTATTTTCTCCTGTAGCCCAGACCACTGGAACCACTCTTACCAATTCGGCTTGCCCTGTCCGTTTTATTTGCATTTCTCTGTCCCAAAAAATCAGGAAATAGTCATTTTCTGCAACAGTTTCAGGACTGTATCGGTAGTACGGTGTCTTCTCTTCAATTAGATTAAATTAGTTACGTCGGTTCGTATACTCTTTAGGGAATAAAACTTCGCATGCGCTTATAATGTGCTCGACGTTTTCATGCACTTTATTACACATACAAAATATAGTGCTTGCTATATTCGGGTCCCTCACGATGTATTTGAGATACGATCTTATCGATATCACTTGGTCTTGGATGGCAAAGAGAAAACTATCCGTCCCAGGGAAAATTCCTCTTCTTGTCAGCCAGCTTAGTGTTGCAGCTTTGTCAACTTCTTCATGATGAAGTGTGTTATGATATCTTCCATGTAGCTCTTTTCCTTTCCAGTTGTCTTCTATTGCCAAAAGTGTGTAGTTTCTATCCAGTTGAACGTCTTTGTCATGTAGGTTTAGGGTTGTGAGCTTTTTGTCAATATTGACTATAGCTTGGTGTATTGGTAACGTAGCAGTTTTGGAGTAAAAGTATTTTCTTAATAGCTCTATTTGATTTTTACATCTTATCCTAAAATCTGTGACTCCTCTTCCTCTTGCGCTTCGTGTTAGGTAGAATCGTTCTTTACAAGCTCTTTTTCGATTCTGTTGAGTTCATCTAGCTCAGTAATGATCTACGTCCCACTCCAAAGCTGTAAGCTACCACCGCATACTGATAATTTTGGTTATTCTTAGACCGAGGTGCTTTGCACTAACGGCTTAAGCCTGGTTAAGGATCTTTCGTGCTGTATGTCAACTTGAAAGGATGATAGATTTCTGCATCGGGGCAATTATCGATTCTGGTTTCGATACTTCCAGTTTTTGAAGATTAGACAGCAGCTCTTTATTAACAAGATCATTTCAAGATAATAATATTCATTATTGTGCATTATTATTATTACTATATTTTCTAGGGAATTATTAAAGAGTGCAAATAATATATGAGACATTAAACGTTACTTGGAGTCATACTATTCCAATTTTGATTTACTTAGCATAACATTTAACTTTTTATGGTTTTTTCAAATAAGTTATTGAAGTATGTGTATCTAAATTATTTTTCATTTTGATCAACCAAAAAGTAAAAAAAATAAAAAATTTATAAAAAAGTAAGGTTAGTGTTGATGATGACCGTTGTTGACCCAGGAAGCTCCTAATATTAATTTGTACGCGTGTGCCAATAGTACCCGTTTTATAATATAAGTTTAATGTCTTACTTTATTTTTAGAAAAAATAGGCACACTTGTGTTTTAATTTCTTTTTGTTTGTGTGTGACATTACTACGGATTCTAACCCCACTTTTTTGTAAATTTACTGTAAAAACAAGTGGCAGGAGCGTTAATTGGGGTCAGCCAGAGTCGAATCATATTTTGTTGTCTGACACTATTAGGGCACGCCAAAGAAATTAAAATAAACTAAGTAGAAATAGTCCAAATCAGTAACCAAATCTAAGGAAATTGCGGAGGACTACAACATTGTATAGCCGTCTTCTGATTGAAAATGTGGCAGGTTTAATACAGATGTGTTGTTTACCGGTAAAATAATAGTTCCGGCGACTTTTAAACATTTTTTTTCCTGAACACACACTTCAAGCAATTTTAAAAGTATGAAAAAAAATATACTGTAATTGTAACTGTACTTTATTGTTTTTAAAAATTTACATTTTTATACAATATTGTTAAAAGCCTAGAAATTTTTATAGCGTTCGAAAAAAAAACTTACAACTAAAATTAATAGCAGATATATGTAAAGAATATTATACTACTTAATTAAGCAAATAATTCAGCTAATTTTTTTTTGTTTTTTTTTTAGTCTTTCTAGAAAACATAAATAAAAAAATAATTGCATAAATTCAAAACACACAAAACGCGTTACGACAAATCTTAAACTTTTTTGAAAATGACCCAATAGATTTCAATAATTGTTCTTGAAACAAAACATTATAGATTAAACAAACTTCCTACTCAAATTTTTCTGCACTATACCTACTTTATTACGATATTACTTCTGTCTGTTTCTCGCAATTGCTCTTTCCTAATTTTTGGAGCTTTATAAAACCGGTTTCCAACCAGTTCAACTATGACTAAAAGATCGCGAATATTCGGTCCCTTCCCTACGACCTTTTCTAATATAAGGCTCAGACTCCCATGTCGTGCTGCTCATATTACTATCTCTTTTTTTATATGGCAAGTCACCAAAGCCTTATCAATATTTTAGAAGGAGGCAATTCTTGAAACGAACTCTGTGTTTCGGACTTCCATTGTCTATGTTTTATTTATACACGACGTATACACGATCTACTTGTCAAACGAGTAGAAAGCGACATCAGAACAATAGTCTATCGTAAACCCACTCACACAGGACAATATTTAAATCAGGGTTCAAATCATTCTGCTAGAACCAAACGAGGCATAATAAAAACTTTGTATAATAGAGCCGTTCAAATTTGAAACAATTCTCATGACTTGGAAATCAAAATAAGAAACATAAAGAAGGATCTGCAGCAGAATGGTTACAGCCTTAAACTTATAACAGATACTATTTCTAAATTTCAGCGAACAGGACAGAGTTTACAAGAACAAAACCAGGCAAATGCATTCCTCACAATTCCATATATTAAAGGATTATCAGAAAAAATTCGAAGAGTAGCGAACAACTTTAATATTAAAACAGATTTTAAATATAATAATACAATTCGAAGCCTTCTTAGTAAAACAAAACCGGAGAACAAATAAAATAAGGAATGCCTTTACCAAGTTCCTTGTGTGATTTTAAATATAATAATACAATTCGAAGCCTTCTTAGTAAAACAAAACCGGAGAACAAATAAAATAAGGAATGCCTTTACCAAGTTCCTTGTGAGTGTGGTGAATCATACATAGGTGAAACAAAAAGACCACTATCTGTTAAGCTTAAAGAATATCAGACGAATACCCAAAGAGGTGAAACAACGAAATCAGGAGTCGCCGAACACGCATGGTCAAAAACAACACCGAATGAAGTTGACAGAAGCAAAGGTTTTGCACACTGGAAGAAACAAAAATTCCTTGAAGCTTCCTTTATTGGGAAGAATCATGGTGTTTTCAGTAAATCAAGTGTTGAAATTCCAAATATTTGGCTTCCAAATATTTGGAAGCCCCTCCTTGGGCGGAGCCAACTTCTTAAACTTCACGGTTGAGTGTGTTCCCATAGTATATAAGTACGTAGCCTTAGGAATAGATTGTAGTCTGCATCTGAAGACGATCAGAGATTGTACTGATCGAAACGTCGTGTATAAAAATATAGACAATGGAAGTCCGAAATACAGAGTTCATTTCAAATACATCATTGGCTCAAACTTTCAAACAGAAGCAATTCTTCTTGAGACCAGCGAAAAGAAAATAATTCCTCATAAATGCGCTGGTCTCACTGGTCGATGCCGCTGATTTCTCCCACTAATGACAATATTTCAATAGAAATTGGCAGCTTTTATTTCTCTCACTAAAAACAAACAAACAGTACCAACAAATTTCATCAAAAGTCATGTCTAAGTGTTATTTTCGAAGGAATCGGTGGCGTCGACCAATAGGATCTGTGCATTTCACACGGAGATAATTCTTTACTCCCAGATTTCAAGAATAGCTAATTAGATGTGTGATGATTTGTCTCAGGAGTTTTATGCATTTCTATTTTATTTTAATTTATTTGGTGCACAGTCTTTAATTATTAGACACTTAAAGTAAATACTTCAACGCATCGGTATCGGTATACCTAACCCGTTCAAAACAAAGTCAAAAAACGCCACATTTTTTACTTGTTTACCGCATGTTTCGATGGAGGCCTGCTTTTATAGTGGATGCGATGGGAGAAAAGCTGACTCCACTCGTTGCGTACGGAGGGATGTACGTATCGTTACGGACCTACGAACGAACAGCGGGTCTCGTTCAAAACATGGCGGCATAAACAAGTGAGAAATGTAGCGTCTTTTGGCTTTGTTTTGAACGCGTTAGGTATAGCGATACCGATGCGTTGAAATATTTACTTGAAGTGTCTGTTATTTCTGTGTGATGCCATCTGTGTCCGTTATAAAAGTACATCTTAGTTTGTATAGTCTTTGGTTGCCTGTTGAAATGCTCTTTGATTTTTTTTTAACTTTTTGGTGTTTTATTTACCCCTGTGGACCACCTACATACTAAAGAATATCGCATTTCTACGTCAGTGACCTATGAGCAGAATTTTTGCTTTGTAGAAGTATTTTCTTACCTTTTCTTCTTTTGTCTTGGATTTAACCCATTATCAAAGGGGTACGTCATGTCGAAGGACATCCTTTCAACAGGTTCATCTTACACGCTGCGCCGCTTAAAAATTAAAAGATAGAGCTAAGACAAAAGGAAGCTCACTTTAAGCGACAGTTTTTTATAGACAGAATGTCGTTTAAGCGGAAGAATCTTTTCACTGCCTCTGAAATATGGATGAATATTCTTGAACACAATGGAGAGTTTCGATTGATCTCCTGGTCCTGCCCAGTCCTGGTTAACAGCGATCCTAATTTTTGACGACGTCAAATTCTCTCTCTCCTTTTATTATATTATAGACAAAAGAGATGGATAGTGCTCTTCAAACGAAGAACTTCTTTTTTTTTTTTCGTTTCTTTTCTATAAATAAAGGAGTGTATAACAGAGTTGTTTCCCTGCTGCATTAGTGAAATCATACAAATTTAAAGCGAACGCATTTTAATTACCTCTTGTTTCAAGATTTGAATTCATAAATTTTTTAACCATTTCATCTGACAACGGTTTTATAAGGTTAGAGTATCGGTAATAATAAACACCCGGCTAGCGCCTCGTTCACAACATGCACGCTCGTGTGAAAATTGTCAATTTCTTCTCTTGTTATGTAACATACTATTTTGATTTTTACTTATTTTTATTTATTTTTTAATATGCAACAATCAATTTTTAAAGGTTTTTATCGTTTTTTGTTCCGGGGGTTTTTCCATTTTTTTTTCCGTTTTTTTTCCGATTTTTTTCCAGGGTTTAATCCGTTTACCGGATTAATACGCATAATGAAATTAGGATTCATAATATTCAAAATATGGTTTTTAAAAATTCAAAAATAGAAAATAAACCGTTTCATTTTTTTTTGTTTTGATACAGTTTTGCTGGTGGCAAGCAATATATTATTTATTTTTTTCAAGAATATTTTGATACATATCTACGTAGCATAATTGTTATATTTTGAATAGAGATGTCATTTTACTCCTTTATGTAAAGAACTTTTGTATTTAATATTAAGAGGCACCAGAAGTCAAAAATTACTGCAGCAAAATGTTTATAAAACCACGCAAACATTCCGCAGCCCTTTAAAATACCTTTTGGTTGTTAAAAACGAGAAACATCATCGATGTAAACAATTTGAAAGCAATTGTTAGGAAATAATATGTTACTCAAAAAGGGGTGAGACAGAATACTTCGCAGGGATGATGCACGCGCGCGCCTCCGAGGGGTTGATACACAAAATTTATCAAAGCATTAGCTCAAAGCATATGTCGAAATGTAGAAATGAAAACTATATTTATGGGGTATTCGATTGCGTGTTTGCTTTTTGATTGTCAGTAGCGGCGCGCAACCTAGCCAACACCGTAACATAAATATTACGTAAAAGTTACAACATACAGTGGCGGTCCCAGGGGGGGGGGGCGATCGCACCCCCTCCCCTTTGCTCCAGAAAAAAGTAGACAACAAAGATGCTGGTGGTAACCCTGAAGTTTTTAGAAAAAAAACGAGAAATTGCAGAAAGTTTCTTTAAAGACATTCTAGAATCCCTCCACAATATTTTGGGACCGTTTGACCTTCAATCCGTCAGACCAAGAATATACAAACCCATGACGAACTTACCGTGAAAACCATTGAAAATACAGAACAGTATTATAGTTTCTATTTATAGACAAGTTTTAAACAAAATCAATTCGGACATAAAAAAGTATTTTTGACCTGAACATATTCATACCAAGTTTAACATGAAGCGAAAATCAAGGTAAAATTAAATAAAGTCGTTTCTAAATACTGTAAACTGTTTTATTAATCCAAAACACAAATTCTTGAACTTTTATTGGTAGAAGTCAGTATTTGGAAGCAATATTGGTCAGAAGTAGGCAAAAGCTTAAATCAAAACATATCTGATAACGTTTTTGAGGCAATATTTTTCCGTTGATAAAACATTCTTTGATGTTTGCCAGTAACTAATGCTTCGTCAGAAAGAAGCTCCCCTACCCTGGCTTTAAGTTTTTATGAAAATATTTATAAAATCAAAAGTAGGAAATAAATTGCGACGCTATAAAACCTTTGATATGTACGGTATTAGTTTCATTTTGTGTTAAAAATTGTATTTGTAGTGTCATTTTCTTAAAAATTTTCGCCTGCTGCGCTTTGAAACCATTGATATATTTAGATTTTAGTTTAATTTAAAATAAAAAAATCATTTTTTAATGCAATTTTCTTAAAAATTTTCACCTGCGGCGCTACGATACCATTGGTATTTACGATTTCAGTTTAATTCGACTCAAAAATTGCATTTTTAATGTAATTTTCTTGATTTAAGACCAAATCCGCGCTTGTAGTTACTTAGTTTTATTTGAATATATTGACATATTCCTCATAAAAGCTATGCTTTTATTCTAGTTTTTTTTTGTATCGATACCCCCCCCCCCCCTTTCAAATGGCTGGGACCGCCACTTGCATAATGCCATGCACAAAGTTTCCTACTTTTTACGTAAATAATATATAATTAAAATAACGTAAATAATAAATGGCAACAAAAAAAAAACAAAACAAAAACATCAAGCTACGCACCCCATAAAAACAAAAAAAAAATAAATGAAGTTATCTTGAGAATAGGCAATTTTCTAGAAGCGGACGAAATTAGTACCTAATTTGTAGCAAATTATGGCATAATTATTTTTTTTCAAATCTCTTTCCTAGGCAGAGGGGAGTATACCTTGATATCAAGGTACACACTCCATAAAAACAAAAAAAATGGTTGAGAGAGAGTAAAGAGTAGGCAAGGGGGTGTGCCTTGATATAAAGCTACAGACCCCATAACAAACAAACAAAAATCTTAGGAAACGATGGTTTTTGTAAACTAAAGTACACTTCTTTAAGAGTACATAATTGGTACAAGCTAAGCCCAGCTACACTCCCCCTCCCCATGTGTGCGAATAACTCCGTTATTCATTAAGTACAAATTTTTTTAGAAGGGAACTAAATGAGTACATAATTAGTACATAATTATTACAATATCCAAATTGAGTTTCGTTGAGGGGGGGGGGGTTGTAGCTTGATAGAGCTTATTTTAAATACTAGCTATTTTAGATAGAAAATGAAATAAAATCTGTTTCATGGTTCTTTGTATTCCACATTCCTTAAACCACTGTTTGGCATGCATAACTACCCAAATGTATGCATACCCTAAGAAAATAGTCTAATCTATTTTTATTTTTTGTACAAATCTTCAAAAGGGACTGTCTCTAAGGTAAATCCGTACGGTAAACGTTCTTGTAAAACGTCTTTGATTTGGCACGGTTTTTTTTGACGGAGCTTAAATGAACGGGAATGAACGAGAGCAGCGGTCGCGTCAATTTTAAGGTCAGTCAAGCCACCCCCCCCCCCGAAAGATATTCGAGTTTTGATATGCTTATAATTTCGAACCGATTTCGAACTAATTTTGAACCACTTTTAAAAATTTTGAACCACACCCCTTCCTGTTTTTTTTATATTCAAAATGGGGGATGCAGCCAGACGTCAAGCTACTCACCCTCATTTAAAGCGTAGAGAACAATAAAAAGCAACTATCCCAAAAGTAAGAACTAATATCGAACTCCTAATATAACCAAAAAGAATTTCGAAAAACCCACTAGTAACCCTGTTTTCTTTTAAAAAAATATGGTGGGGAGTGCAGGTTGACGTCAAGCCACACCCCCTCAAAAAAATTTCGAACTTTGATTTGCTTACAATTTTGAACTAATTTTGTACAACTTTAAAAAAATTTTAACCACCCTAATTTTTGTGATTTTTTATATTTATTCAATGGGGGGTTTAGCCAATTAAAATCCAGTCAGTTTGGAAGGCATAGAAATATACTAGAAATGACTAAAAATCACGTAAGAAAAACTATTTTCATCTTTGTTGGACTTTTGGTACCTAATATGTGCATGTGTAAAGCACCTAATTATTCCAATGGTGCTTCTTAGCTTATGCGGACTATACAGGGTTCCTAAGATTTTCCTTAGGGATAGGATTTTAATAAATCAAACAGAAATGGCATAGAAAGTTCTGCGCGCACAAAAGAAACAGGTATATTGAGCAATGGTGCCAGTTTGTTATTATCTCCGGACTGCTTTCATGAGAAAAAATTGTCTCCACTCTTTCATTGTGAGCATAAATCATAGTTGCAATAATAACCGTTGACAAGATGTCTGCAAATTCCGCTAGATGGCGGCCACACCATGAGATGACGATTTCCTATGGGGTTGTTGGCACGACAAAATTTTCCAACACCCTCACTTACGGCTTACGACTATACAGGAGTTGAGGGCGAAAATTTTGGAGGCGAGCAACTTTATCACCCCTGAAATGTTGGCTGCTACGCGCCAAGAGTTTTACAATAGATTGGGATATTGTGAGGCTCAAGAAGGGGACAGATTTGAACATCTAATCTAATTAAAAATTAGATGTTTTCAGGTCCAAACCACAGCTTTTTCTTGCTTAAAAGAGGCGGCAGGGTCCATTATTTACGATACTGAGCGATAAACTTGTGAGGTTGTTAAAATTAGAAAGAAATATCTTCGCTTTTAATTAAATTTCTTTGCATTCTGTTCTACTAGTGACATCTATCCGGAAACAGCCAAACCATGCAGCTAGCACCAGCAGCCAAAGAAATCAATAAACAGCGCTGTTTTTCCTGCAGAGCTTTTTGCTTGCGATATTATTGATTTTAAATAAAGCTGGCCCTACACTACATTTGATATTTTCGAGGTGTTTTCTGACATGATCTCGAAACATGTAGCGAACCAATTCTTCAAAACTAGCGGGAGGGTAAAAGCGAAAAATAAGGGGCTGCCAATATTTGTAACACCCAAAAAGGGGTAAAAAGATTTATTTTGCTCTGTTTCTTTACAAAAAACGTTTTTTTTACGAAAAACTTGAGCTCTGCTACTTTTTTTATTTTTTTCTTCAACTTTCTCGAAATTTTCATCATACCGTAGAAAAAAATTATTTCGCCCATGGTCATACTCTACTTTTATTCGAAAAAATTTAGACACAGCCACGGGATCAGTTTTCCTAAAACGGGGGATCTTGGTTTCGAGTGAGAAGAATTAGCCGAACGCAAAAATGTTAGAAAAACAAAGCACGAAATAAAAATGGCGCCGCTTACAATTTTTTTTCTAAAATTACGTAATTTCGGGAACGCAAAGAAATAGGTCTAAAGAGTATAATTTTTAAGAAAAAAATATCAATTTTCTCGCCCTCCTCCACTGGGACTACAGGGGCCGTGCACAAATTACGTAATGGTCATAGGGGGGAGGGGGGTTACGACAGCGTTTGCATTTGTGTGAAACTAAGAAAATTTGGAATGAATAAGTTTTTTTTTTGGGGGGGGGGGTAGTGGTCTTGAAATCGTTACGTAATATTAGGGGAGTGGCGTGCCAAACCGTTACAAAACATTACATAGGGAGGGGGTCAAAAATTGGTAAAATCACCGTTACGTAATTTGGGCACGGCCCCACATCTGACTGTTCCTCCTTTTTGATTTCGAATCAAAGTGCAAAACCCGGGTTGGACGTTCGAAGGCGTCAACCCGTCCTATTTGCTTGATAAAGTTTCTACGGAAATATCTCAGTCGATTTCTCCGGCCGTGTATGAACGCTTTAGGTTAGGCATTTGCATGTATCTCAGTCTCCACCCTGTAAACAGTGCGTAAGGACAATGGTTACAAAATGAAAATGCGAAAAATATTTTTTTTTACGATATCTTTTATCAAGTCGAGCAAAAACAATTTTTATTCCAGTCCTAAAGGTATGAAAATGGAAAACATTAGAAAACAACAACCTGGAATGGATTTACTACGTGTAAGATGTAGTGACAACATCGCCCCATGCCCATCCTTTTCTGCCTAATGTGCTTTTCCGTTTGTCTGCGTCTTATACACGGCTGCTTGTCCCCCTAAGGATTTGCTTAGGAACCCTGTATGAGCAGAGAGATCTTTATTACGCATCCAAATCATTAGTGGATTTTTCGAAATTCTTTTTGGTGATATTAGGAGTTAGAAATTAGTTCTTAATTTTGGGACAGTTGCTTTTCATTTTTCTCTACGCTTTAATTGAGGAGGGTGTAGCTTGACATCTGGCTGCACCCCCATTTTGAATATAAAAAAAAACCAGGAAGGAATGTGGTTTAAAATTTTTAAAAGGGGTTCAAAATTAGCTTGAAATTGGTTCGAAATTATAAGCATATCAAAACTCGAATATCTTTTTTTTTTAGGGTGAGGGGTGTGACTTGACTGACCTCAATTTTAAGTCCGTCCGAGATAAATTCTTAAGCATGCATTTTATGTTCTTTGGCTGTCGAGTGATCGATTTTTCTTTCGGCTTCAGAAATTACACCTCCAGAAGTAAATATTTTTCCCTTATTTTTCCAGATAATAGAGAGTTAATAGATCATCAAAATTGGTAATACCGTAGGCAAAATTGGCTATTTTTTTTTGCTGCGTATTTTGTGTTTTCCTGTTGTTATTTACTATTATTTTTTATCACTTTTATGTGTAAAATGTTGAGTGAAACACTTATTTACTTAATGTTTGTTGTATTTTTCCTGCATGTTTTCTGTATTTTTGTTTTAGTAATTTTATATTGAAATGAATTATTTTTTTCTTATTAATTTTTTATGTATATTTAATTTTTACTGTTTTTTTTTTGATGATAACTGTATTTTTTTTAATTAGTTTTTTACTTAATTTTGTATTGACATGGTTTTTTTTCTTTTCTTTTTTAATTAATTTGGTATTGACATATATTTTTTATGCTTTGTTTACGAGATTTCTGATCTTATGAAACAATAAAGCTATGTTTGCTATGCAGCTGGTAGGTGAGAATTCGTGTTTTTTGTTTAGTTAGATTTTTCATTTTTTTTGTGAAAGTGAATTGCAAAAACAGGAATTGTTGTTTTCTTTTCTGTTATATTTACATGGGCAAAAGAATACCGTTACGGTAATTTGTGTTTGTGGTTCAAAAAATCTTTAGGATCTCAATTACGGTAATACGGTAAGCAAATAAGGTGACGATAAATTAGTGGCCTATTAACTCTGTAATATTGAACCAAAGTCTCCGTAAGCATCTTTAAGAAGTTTATTTAAGATTAAAGTTTGTATATTTTTTGAATATTTAGTTCTTGCTCTTTTTTATTTTCTACGCCACTGACCAAATCGAACAAACTAAAAATTATTTAAATGTGTGTTGATCGCTCTTAATGGTTGACAGCTCAGCACGGGCTATACGATGCGCTACTTTTCCTTTCGGTGCTCTTCATCGCCCTTAATGGCAATTTATTTAAATTAATAATGTTTTACCGAGGGGGTGAATAAATTTTTATGTCTGCGATTAATACAGTTAAATTAAAAGAATTATCTGGCAATTTAATAGATAGTTTTTAGTAGTGTCCAAAAAGCTCAACGATTAACGCTATTTGACTAAGTTGGTCATAGGATGTACGTAGAATTTAGCGCAATATTATATCTTTCTTTTATCTGTAAAAAAACAAGAAATTCCTCTTGAATACAGAATTCAAAACGCAGCGAGTTTTGCCGAAGAGGGTCAAAAAATCAATAGATTGGTAATACGAACGGCCGAACCAAAGAAAGCAAGGTAAAAGTACAGTACAGGGTGTCCCATTTTCGATGGGATTCAATGGGAAACTCCGTTTTTATTACTGTCTTACTTTTTTGAGCTTTAAAAAACAGTATTAACAGATTTATTCTGTCCCTTGTAGTTCTTGAGCTACACAAGTTGAAAATGGTCGGGATTAACCATTGATGATATCTCCCTTAATTTAAGAGATTATTCTTCTTCAAGTGCCATGCTCTCTTCGAACGTTGGCTATCATCAGCGCGATCTGCACCCTGTCCACTGCTTTTCGGAAAAGTGTCGTAGTACCATACCATTGTCTAAGATTTTTAAGCCATGATATCCGTCTACGACTCGGACCTCTTCTGCCTTCAATTTTGCCTTCTAGTATCAATTTTAAGAGTTTTTATTTGTCATTTCTCAAAATATGGCCAAAATATTCAAGTTTTCGTTTTTTGATGGTAAATAAAACTTCAAGCTCCTTATTTATTCTAAGCAGAACATCCACATTAGTTCCTCGGTCCATCCAAGATATCCTTAATATTCTACGATAACACCAAATCTCGAATGCCTCTAACTTTTTGCACATGGCCTCAGTCAGTGTCCATGCTTCCATGCCATAATATAAGATGCTAAAAACATAACACCGAAGCACACGAATTCGGAGAGTGGTTTTAATATCGCGACTACAAAACACTGTTTTCATTTCGATAAAAGATGATCTGGCCTGTTCAATTCTTGCACGAACTTCTTGCATGTTGTCCCAGTTCTCATTGAGGAGACAACCTACTTACTACTACTTCTAACATGCCTCGGATGTTCTTTTCCTTGGATATGACCATCCATTTTGTTTTTCCAACATTTAAGTTAAGCCCGAATTGCGAACTTTTGGCAGCAATTTGATTCAACAACTCTTGTAGGCCTTCCAGCGTGTCTGCTATTATGACATTGTCGTCGCCATATCGTATGTTGTTGATTTTTATGCCGTTTATGGCTCTTCGCAGTTATGAAGTGCATTCTCTATTATTTTGTTACTATAGATATTAAACAACAGCGGAGACAATATACAACCTTGGCGTACTCCTCTTCTTATTTGGACCTCTTCGGACAGTTGGCCATCAACCTTTATTTGATTGATTATCTTTAGCTCTCGGTCATCTAGACGAACTTCTTTTAGGAATTCTATAAGCTAAGAATATTTCTGTCGCAACCTCTCTAAAAAAATACAATGGTCTTTTCGGAATGTTAATCCAACGTTTTTTTACTTCATATTTTACTTTCCTTTTAAGTTTGTTTGATAATAAAATATGATTTTTTTGTGTTGAAGTTTCGATCCGGAAAAAATCATCACCTTACTTTTTTGAGACCATTCACAGAAAAAAAGAAAATCTTCCCTGGAGAAAAGTACTTTTCTTGAAAATATTGTCTTGTATTCGCCCAAAAAAAAAACAATTGTCTTGAAAAATTGTTTTACTGTTAAGACATAAAATTTTTTACTTATATCTCCTTAGCACAAAAAAAGCTTTACTTCCGTCAAGAACTATACTTTTTTAACTCAAAATAGCGGAAGTTCTCGAAACAAAAATGACAATTTAATTTTAAAACAAGACAATTACATCCATATTTTCTTAAATGGAAAAAAATATATTTTTTTCTCAAACGAGAAGACAAGTTCAGACTTTCGGCATTTCAAATTTAGCCCTTTGTGCGTGCGGGTGGCGTGTCGATGTCGCGAAAATTTTTAGTTTCTTAAGAGTTAATTTGAATCTTAAAAACAGTTTGTTTAGTTAAACACATAAACCGCACATCAAAAATTAGCAGTTTTGCACAGCGGGGGCTTCTGGTATCTCCCACAGACCATTCGCGTGGTTTTTCAAAAAATTATATATATTTTGTTTTTATTTAGTTTTTTAAAATAAGCGATAATTTTTCCTGTAAACACTTAAAATTATGTGAAAAACTTATAATTATGCAAATTACATGCAATGGTTCCAGGACAATGCTTTAAATTTCCACCGTCCAAAATTTGATACAAAAAAATAGTTTTTTTAGATTAACTAGTTGGAAGAAGCGCATTTTTTTAAATAAAAATTCACCCTTAAGAGAGATAAAATCAATTAAAGCAAAACAAATTTTAATTCGATCAAGAAAACTTATTTATTTAAATTTTCTTCAGATGAAAAAATATATTTCAAAACAAGAAAATTAGGTTTTTAGTGCGAAACAAAATTTAATTTAATCAAGAAATCGTATTTGTCTAATTTTCTCCAGATGAGAAGACTATATCAAGACAAGAACATAATGTTTTTAGCGCAAGATATTATCGCTAGCCTATTGTTTTAAACCTAGATATTTTTTAAAACTTATGTCTATGTATAACAAGAAGGTTGCCGCTTTCATTCAAGACAAGTGGATTTTCTTCGGGTAATGCAATCTTTATTTTCAAGAAAAACTACTAGTTCAAAACATTTTTTTTTTGTTAAGAAAATATTGTCTTCGTGCATAGGAAAGCAGATTTTCTCTCGAATCAAAGCAATTTGCGCGTTTTTTTACACGTAAATTAGACTTCGCGGCGCACAGTTATACCAGTCAATTACAAGTAAAAGTAAAAAAAACAACAAAATCGCGATGGCAGCTACAGTACGTTTTTTACAGTAAATTAGAGACAGCAGCGCACACAGTTGAAGCAGTGAATTTACAAGTAAAACCAATCGTATTGTTCACAAAACATGTAAAATATACAGACCGCTTCAAGCTACTGCGAACATAGGGCGGAAGAAGTCTAATTTGCCAGTGTACGTACATGCAGAGACACCGCACGCCTATCAGTGAAGCAACCAATACTCAGGCTTGCGATCACCACTTGCATGACTTTCCTTTGGTATTTAGTACGCCTCTAACCACGGTGCTGTGTGGAGCGTAGTCAATGAAACCGGAATTTGGTCAATAAATACGCAAATTTTTATAACGTAATTTTCTTATTTTTTGTCACTGATAAATAAGAGCGTTTTATTGTCAACTGCTCAGATTTATCAGTGACGACGTGTTACAATGAAAATAATAAGGAGAAACAAAATAAAAGCAAGTTCTCAAAATAAAATAATACATTCTAAAAACCAAAAAGATTCTTCCAGTCAAAAAAAAATTAAAGCAAATGTTCGTAAAGTCCTCCTTGCTCGGCTAGACAATATCCGAGCCTACTATAAAAACCCCTTCTAACGTTTCCAAGCATGTTAGGGGTGATAATTTGAAAAGCTTCTTCAAAAACAGATAGAAGTCATTAGGAGCAAGATCGGGAGATCGAGCTGGCCATAAAATAGTTCCCCGTGTACTTATAACCCGATTAGGAAATACATTATCAAGATATTCCCTAACAAGGCCAACATTGTGAGCGGAACAACCATCTTAATGAAACCATGTTTCACCAAATCTTACACCTAACAACTGCCTAGCAGTTGGAATAATGTGCTGCTGCAGTAGTAATAAAAAATGGCCCAATTACGTGTTCCCCTATAATACCCCCCCCCAAACATTTAGTTTTTGGGGATACTGTGTTCTTACGTCAAAATACAAATGCAAATTTTCCCTCGACCAATATCGAACGTGTGTTGGGTTATGACGATTTGACCATTTGACCATCTGCACTTTTTCGGCAACTTCGTAGACATCCATTTTTGGTTTTAAAAATGTATTATTTCAATTAAGAACTTACCCATCTGTTTCTCGAGCAAGGCAGAAATAAAACAAAATAATAAAAACAAAATGAATTTCCAAAAGATAACACTGCAGCGTGCTTCGAATCCACCTCGGTTGTACGGCACGGAGAGTAAATTTGACTTGATTCCCCCTATGTTCGCAGTAGCTTGAAGCGGTCTGTATACTCGTACGTAAATCGAATTTGTTTACATTGTCTGTGTATTTGTTGGACTTTTTTTTTAAATTACTTATCTAGTTCATTGTCAAACCAGGTTCCTTATTCTACCCAATTCTACCCTGATGGTAGTGCCGCTCAGATTCGACTCCTTATCACTGGACGCAGTGGCGTACTCACGGGAGGCGGGGGGGAGCGGTCCGCGCGGAACCCGGGTTACGGGAGGCCTCCTTGGGATCCTACATGTCCCCCAATTATCCAAATACCTATGTGCCTATGTGAGTTTTTATGCTGTTTGATAGGGTTTTATAAGATATATTCTACGAGCCAAGCTGTCTTTCTCGTCAAAATTAAAAGAAAAAATTCGCCTACAAAACATATAAAACCCGGTAAAACATTATAAAAAATCTCGTAAAGCTTTTTTAAGAGATTGAACGCGTTTTTTTTGGCAGGGATAAGATAAAAGCACCAAATATACGCACACAGGGGTGGCCGCTTTTTGGAAAACCGGTAAAAGTCAGAACTCATCATCATTCATGCATAAATAGGTATAGGATACCTAAAATGATAGAAAAAGACATCCGGTATTCCCCCACTTTTAACCTAAATATGACGAAAATTTTTGAGTACAGAATTTAATGATATCAAAAAGTTTACTGTTTTTATGAAAATTTATATGTATTCGCAGTAACGTACGATCATTTTAGGATTTAATTTTTTTACTGTTCCACGAAATTATATTTTTTAATTTCGCCAAATTATGATTTGATCAAATTATTGTGATTCAATATTTGTATATTTTTTTTTTAATTGCAACTGAAACCTTTTTATATGTATATTATTTATTAAAAACAATTAATCAAATTAATAATAAAAAAAAAACAATTTCCCATTTTCTGAAAATCGTGACACCACTGCGTTAATATACCGTGAATTGGTGACAGTTCTTGACATAACTGATATGGCCTAGTTATCTAAGGCGCTGACACCATGGTTTACCGTCTTTAGAGTACGGGTTCGAGACCCGGCGGCGCATATTTTTTCTCTTTTATTTTTATTTTTTATTTGTTTATGATGTAACCACGAAGATCACAGATTTTGAAGCACAACAATATATTTTTATGTTGTTTGAACCAATATTTAACAAGTTAGAGGTAAATTAAAAAATATAATTTTACCTAGCCCATCTAGAAAAGAATTTTTTTGTTATCACAAAAAAAGTTTTTTTTTATCACAAAAAAAGTTTTTTTTTATTAATACAAAAAAAAATGCTCCATGCCAGCGCGTAATAGACGCTGTAAATAAAATGCAAAACCATACACAGTTGGCAAAACGTCGGCCGGTGAACCAAAACTGCGCTTTTTTTTACCGGATACTAAGCGTTTTTTAAGCACTCAATGCAAAACAAAAATATTTTGCCGTTAAATCATGTTAGCTGGGATAGCAACCACGGATTTGATTCGCCATCTGATTGGTTGTTCGGCATCGGTCAGAATGATCTGGCAGGTGCCTAATTCTTGAATCTCGAGAGAAGGAACGATCCCTCAAGAGAATAGGACCAATCCCTGACTGTGGAGTCGAGGAGCGCGAAAACCCAATTTTTAATAGAATTAAATGAGCAATCACCAATCAAGAATATGAAATGCGTTCGTCGTTCGACACAAATCTATGTCGTTCCCTGATCAAGAATTAGGACCCAGGGGCGCGTTCAGCGGCGGCTAGAGCCAAACCAAAATTGGCATTAGCCGTTCAGGAGTTACTCCAGCTTGCCAAAAGTGGTTAGCATATATCGTTCAAGATCGGCTGAAGCCATACCAGTTTTGGAGGAACTCGAAAGCACCGCTAGAATTGGCATCGCTTGTTGTTATTGGTCCGCGGGCGAGGTCAACGAAAAAAAAATCAGTTGTAAGGTTTACCTAACCTAACAAATTGAAGAAAATCATTTGAAAATGAAAAGTGTAATACGCTTCTCCATTTTTTTTGCATACAATGAATTGTGTAGACGCCACACAAAAGCTATCAAATGGCCGTGGATTAAAGTTCCGACAATCTCTTTCCTTTTTAAACAGACTCTCCAGGCCTAGCAAAAATACTAAAGTTACGACAGTCAGCTTTGCGCATTCAAAGCTGGTTCGGCAATGTCAATGCCATTTTTGACATTTTGAGTGGAAGGGGTAAAACCGTTTTTGGTTTGGCTACAGCCGCCGCTGAACGCACCCCAGGTGTTTTCGAGGTGAAACCCTTTGGAAGTAATAGAGACCTTTTGTACCTCTTATAAAAAATCCCCGTTAGGTGACTTTATCGCTTAATAAGGCGTTGTGACGTAGCTAACGTCACGTTATTTTTAAGACAGCATTTTTAGACAGATCGGAATAACTTGTCATATTTGTCAATGCAAGTCAATGTTTTACATTTCTTACGAAATTCTAGCCAAGAAAAACGATCAAACAATAATTGACACTTATCTTTACAATTAAAAAAAATACAGAACATATTTGCATTCAAAAATCAATTTAATTTTTTGGTGTTTCTACTTAACGTTTTACTGTCGCCAACCTTGTCAATTATAAGGGATACGGTATTCTCCCACAGGTAACGTCAAACTTTATCGGTTAGTAAGGGATTCCGTTATTACCTCGTAACTGCGCATGCCCGAAATAACGGATAAAGTAAAAAGGCATCAAAATTATAGGTGCAAAAGGTCTCTAATGATTGATTACGCGCTTGATCCACCCTTTTGGATTATAACGTGAACTCTTGTCCAGAAACTTAAAACTACTTTCCGCGCTTTGATTTACTTTGGGAGAAGAATTTAGATAGTTTGTTATAAAAAAATAAAAATAATTTTTATACGTAAATTATTTTTACTCATTTTATTTGGGGGGGGGGTGAGAGACCCTATGGCGCTCGGGTCCAGCTGCCACTGTAATGTGTTGGATTTTTTTTTGGATCAAAAACTTTCTATAATATGGTAAAATTATTTTTTAATAAATACCGATGCATAAAACCGCAGTGTGGTATGATCATATATAACTAACATAAAAAAAATTTATAGTATTATTTAGTAAGTAGCATAGGGACCATTTTATTGAAAGTAAGTTTACAAAAAGGTGGCAGTTAGCATGATCCCTCATGAGACAAATTTAGTTCAATTAAAGTTACTCTATAAGTTAAAATAATAAAGACTGGCATTGCACGGAGCACAAGAATATTACTGTGATCTATAAATATTCTTTATGACTATTAAGTTAAACCAATTTCATCAAAAGGATCACCCCACAATTATAAATAAGTACTTATTCCTTTATGAAAAAAAGTTATATATGCACGTCACGTCACGAACATTTGACGTTATTTGGGACTATATTATACAGGGTGATTGAAAATTCCCTACAAAGACTTTAACTGTAGGTAGATTATGTGAACAAGAATTGGTAAAACATATTTTTGTAAACTCTTTCGTTTCAGAGATATTTGCATTTAAAAATTGTTAATATTTTCTGAGAAGGACCGTTTACAACGTGACTTTGACAACTTCAAAATACTTGACAAAAACCCTTAAACATATCGTTGTCAGCACACATAGACTGACTTAGCAAATTATTTTAAAGGCGATTCCTAAAAAAATACGAAAATTTTACTCCTAAATTCAGAGAAAAAATATGATATTTAGAGTAAATAATCACGTTAATTTTCTTAGAATAATTATATCTAACCACTGTTCAGATCTTTCTGGGGAATATTAAATCACCCTGTAGTTGCGTTTTTTTCCGAAATTTTGACGTCATTCGAGCAAACCTTCACCAAATGTTTCAAATATGGTGAACAAATAGATTCGAATTTTTAACTGAAAACACAATGATCGATTTACTTTTTTTCTAATTATGGTTTTTGGCTTTTGTTGTTGCGCTCTCGAAACCGTAAAAGGCGGTTAGGTGGTGACAGTACTTGAGCGATCGAACTTTTTACTCGAATGGATCGAAGAGGTTTATGCGTTGAAATGTAAATGTAATTGTGGTCGAGTGGATATGAAACTTGTAGTACTTGTTTGTGTATTGTAGGTTTCAGACATAAAGATATGGCTATCTTTGTTCGACTTGTTGTTTATTATGTATAGCTATCGTTGTCATTATTATTTAAACTTTATTAAAAAACAAAATCAACACACAAAGCCCATTTGCGAGCTGCAATTTTACTGCTTCCTTTTCTCTTTTTGATGTTTTTCTTTTCCACTTTTTAAACGTCAGTGATTCTTATTGAGCTCCTTTAATAAAAATTTAATGTCCTGTCAAAAAATCTTCTAAAGAGCAAGAGGACGACGAGTCTTGAACCATTTTGGCCATATAAGGCACTGCTCTTGTAAAATTAAAAACAAAAAATTCTAATCCAAAAATTTACCAGCTGCCGCCACACCAACCACTTTGAGAGATGATGGAAATAATCAACGTCACAGTATGTCCTCAGATTTGAAATTTTAGTCGATGATCTACATAAAATTTAATGAATTCTGATAAATTTGACAGTAGTTGCCCTAATTAATACAAGAAGACGATTAAAATAAAGAGAATTAATAGGTCTATCACAGTTTCACAAATGATTTTAAGAATAATCTTGAAAACTCTTTAAAAATAAGTTTTTTAGTCACGTTGTCCAACGCCAACTCAACGTTGCTGAAAAAAACGCAACTTATCATTCGACGTGACGCAAATGACGCCGAACTCACATCGAAATTTGAGATTCAGGAAACCAGAGGCCCACCACACTCGAATTTGACGTGTTATTTGGGACTAACCAGATATATACAAGTATTATTTTTCTTGCATCTAATGCAATGTTTTGTATGAGGATTTTTAATTTTTTTGAATTAATTCGTATTTTATGAAAACTCATATACCCCGTCAAGAACTCGCTCCCGGGGCGGGGAAATATTAGGAGTATAACTGTCTGGCTCGAAGTTGACCAGACAGGCTTAAAAGTGTTATTTTACGCCCTGATTTGAGGTAAGTAAATTAATGTAAATCGCCTGTTTAGACAAAAATGTGATTAACGTTACGTCAAATTCGCGTCAATAAATTCACCACAAAACTCACGTCGAAAAACGGGTCAAACTCACGTAATACAAACGTTGAAGAGACTTCACAAAAAACACGTGGTTGGTCAAATTTTTGACGTCTTTTCGTCGTCATATATACGGGTTTTGGTTGTCTGAGGTTACACAACATTACGGACAAAATAGCTGAAACTTTTTGGGTCAAATCGTATCCCAAATATGTGTTTTTTGCTGTTTTGAGTAATTATTTTTTTAGGTTAACCCTGAGGTAAGGTAAGTTACCCTCACCTTGAAGCCCTGGTTACCCTGGAGTTAATTTTAACCCGCATTTTAGAAATTTTTACAAGGTTATGTTGCTCGAGTTAACGCTAACTCGCTATTGAGAAACCGGCCCTTAGCGATTGAGACCAAAAAAGTATTAACTGTTTTGTCCATAAGGTTGGCCGACTTTCCTAGCAAAAATTGCGTTTTCCTTAAAAGTTGTTCAAAATAATACTTTTGCGAGAGTAATTTAGAAATTTAATTTTGTATTAGTAATTTACAATTAAATATTTACTAGGCATATCTACCAAATATATTACTGAGTGTATATCCGTCATACAAAAAATCTTTAGACCTTTAAAATAGTCAAAATTAAAACCCGTTAGATATCCACGTGCACTAAAAAAAACACATGTCTTCTTGGTGTGGCAACCATTCGAACAAAAAGATCTCATTTGCACTTATATCGCCACCCAGAAATCAACATTCAAAAACTACCCAAGAAAAAAAAACCACGACCACCTCGAAGAATGGCCTCAAGCCGTGAAATATTATCACTTTATTATTCTTAAACATCTAATCGGTGTCTAATCGGATGGCTCAATAGGGCGCTGAGGGTTCGAAAAGAATGAAGTATGCGCGTATAAAAGAAACAAAAAAGCTGCAAAGGGTTGGCAGTTTAGCTTGGTTTCTGGCACTTCGACAATGAAAGAATAATAAGGAGTTGTGCAGGAACGAACTTACGTTACCGTTTTGAAAGATTTTTTACAAATAAAAAAGTGCCTTCTTACCAAAGAGAAAAACAAGACTATTGTTTTTTAGCTTAAGTATTTTTAATACCTGTTTCAAAAAGTTTGAGATTGATTTCAGACAGAAGTTACAACAATACGTCTAACAAATTCGCGATATTTTTTATTGATTTATTGACGCAGTTAGAACGTTCTCGTTTACAAATTTTATAGTCAAATTTTCACCGAATGTAAGAAGGTCTCTCAAAAGGGTAGTGGTAGGGCTATAGCGACGGCCTAGAGGAGGAATCTTCCAAGAGGAAGAGTTCCTTCTGAGACTCGAATGGTCTTGGGAGAGTGGAAGTGTGAGAGGGATGCTCTGGACGATGGCAAAAAGGGCTCGAGGAGAGACTATAACTATATCCCTTTTTGCCATCGCCCAGAGCATCCCATCACACTACCACTCTACCAAGACCATTCGAGTGTCAGAAGGAACTTTTTCTCTTGGAAGATTCCTTCTCTGTAGGCTGAGCATCTTGTAAGGTTGTCATTCTTTCAGCATTCTCTTCAACTTGAGACCTGCTCTACCTTCATCCTTTTCTAGGTGCTCTTGAAGCGGCTATTGTCTATTAAGGACTCATATTATCAGAGGCCCTATCTCTTTGCGTTTCCTATGCAGTCTCTTCTCTTGCCTCCTCTTTGACTTGCCTGACATTCCCTGTGTTCTGTCACTCCTTATTTAGTCTTGTGTACGTCCATTTAAAGATGGCTGATTTCATCTGCCCTTTGGTGAAACTCTGAAAAGGTTTCGACCCAATCTATTGGGAGATCAAAATAAGCAAAGCGCCCTCTAACCTAACGCCCCCAACTATCCTAAGGCCTTCAATAACATGGCAACTGCAGGTGTTTTGTCAACAAAGGCCAAGTGGAGCAGAAGAGTATTTTTACGTTTTCTTCGACGGAAATGGCCTAGCGCTGCGCGGGCATTACACCGAGTTTATCAAAGAACTAAGAGCACTTTCCTGTCTCGCTGGAATTACTAGGAATTCGCATAGAAACAACAAAATAGAACGCCCATCACCCCACATAATTTTGTTTTTATTTTGATCCAATAATTTTTTTTTTAATTTAAATTATTGCGGCAATGTTTACTAGTGAAATCTTGGAGGGCAAAGGATAGATTTTAGATCCCAACCTGAGTTTCAAAAACACACGGATACTTGAGTATTAACAAAACAGGTGAGTAAAGCTCCATTTAAAGGTGGAGAGACTCTTGCTAGTCATTGAAGCTCCTTTTGAAAATAGAATATGATTATTTCGTCTAGCGTCAGCAGCCGATTTTTAAATCTGGATGCTTTTTAAGTTAACCTGTTGTCCTAAAACCAGTGGTAACAGCTAGCAGAAGTGTTTCCAACCTTAAACATTACACCCAGTTACTTTAATATGTTGTTGGGTAGCGTTTTTTTAGCAAGTAATTCTGCAGTAAATGGTTTTCTTTTATTTTAGTATCAGTAGCATTAGTATTTATTATTAGGGAATATATTGATATCCATTGCATATTTTCGGAGTCTTTAAGAACACCAAGGGGCACATGTACTGCATTAGCAGAAAGCGAAGCATAAACACAATAGAAAATCTTACTGTTTTTGACTGAAAAATCAAAATAAACAAGCGATCACATGAACCTAGAGGGTTATTTGCTCCGTGGTACGGTACAGCGGCGGTAATGATAGTGTACTCTCATTTCAATAGCAAGAGCGCGCTCTAATAGATTTTTGTAAATTTAAGTTTATTTTACGATTGATTAGGAAAACTTACCCCTTTTTCCTTCTTCGGCTTCTGGGAGGTACCTCCTAATCCACTGGGCTTTACTTGCAGAGACAACGGCGGCTTCGTAACACAAAATTGCATAAATAGAGAATTTACTGCACAGGCGAAATAGAGCTAATAATTCAACAGATCGAGTGTATTCCGACGTTTTCGGTAGCTAACTGCCCGTCAAATTTTTAATATAAAATTTAAATCATTTTAGCGGCGATATCGACCTTGGAGATACGATGCACCCAAGAAAGTCTTCCCAATCGTTACGAAAGAAAAATAAATATAAAAATAGAACAAAACAATAGAATTTCAATTTTTTCATTATTACCCAAAAATATAAAATCCAAAATAAATAAAAATAATAATTTCTAATAATAATTAACTAAAAAAACAAGAACGGTAACGGAACAGATAGTAAGGCAAGTTCGGGCTACAGCAACGCATCATGACTTACACAGACGCGTGCCAGACCTCATACACTTTACAAAAAAGGCGAAAGTAAAAAAAAACTTATGTGCTTTAGCGGCGCGGAATGCGAAGTCAAAATAAGTAACCTAACCCCAAATTTTTGACCCGGTGCTAAAAAAGCTTTGGTGTCCCACTGTGGACAAACAGAAATAAACTCCCCGCGTTGCAAAAAAATCAGGTCGCCACAGTTAAATTGATTTCCCAATATGCCTGCTCATACCCGTTTCTTTCTAGTCACACAAGTTCAATTTCCTAGGTCCTGAAGTGCATCTGCGAACTCTTGGATCAGTCCTTTCGGCAGTGGCGTAGCCAAAAACCGACTCTGGGGGAGGTTTCATCATTTAATAAAATTCAACTATCTACCTATGGCAATTAAATTTTTAAAAATTAGGTAGGTGCCTATTGCTTGAGCTCTCGAACTAAAGGGAGGGGAGAGAGGCGGTTTAATAGATGTCGAGTTAGTATATACGAAAAGAAAATACTTATTTTTAAAAGCAGGTTACTTCTAGTCTTCTTTGCATTTTTTTTCAAAATTAACCCTTAAATGCGCCGCAGGCAGAAATTTTAAAAAATGACACTAAAATGCTATTTTTTACGCGTTTCAAATATTGTTGACAAAAAAATTGCTTAAAATTAAACAAAATTGTATCTAGCACTGCAGGCGAGAAGTTTGACAAAGAAAACAAAAAATTCTTTAAAAATTTTGATCTCTTAGGTTTTTTGTAAAATAATTTAAAAAAAGTAGATTGGGTTAGATGCGGTGGTGTATCTATAAAGATTTGTAGCCAAATC
Organism: Oxystoma pomonae; assembly: GCA_963921995.1. Taxonomy (NCBI): domain Eukaryota; kingdom Metazoa; phylum Arthropoda; class Insecta; order Coleoptera; family Brentidae; genus Oxystoma; species Oxystoma pomonae. The sequence continues at coordinate 80,621,241 of OY998166.1, read as the reverse complement.
ATAAATGCTCTGCATATAAACATTTTAAGAAAAATTATGCTAATAATGCCATTTATTACACGTTTTGAAAAATTGTAACAGTTAATGACGTCATAGCACCACAGGCAAAATTTTTAAAATTTAAGACATCACACCAATCACACGTCACAAACCGGAGTAAAGGGTCAAAAAAGTAGGGAGCTATAACTCTACTTGGGGCCCCTGATCATGATTAATTTATTTTAGATTGGGTTGGACCTTATGGGACGGGGGGGTTTTAACCCCCAAAACCACCCCTGGCTACGCCACTGCTTTTGGAATTGTTGTTTGTGCGCTTTAAAACCACACTTGTAAAAAAACGCACTAGTTTTAAAAACTACTATTTTGGTTTAGCGTGCCTTAAGTCTTTACGGACTACATTAGCGTACCCAAGCAACAAAATCAGTCGCGACGTGGTGGCGGTCTCCACGCCCTATCTCTAATAGAGTTGTGGCGTCATATCACGGCGACGGTTTTATTACTACTATACCTCGAGGTATTCACCGTTTTTGGGAATGCATTGGGACGGTTATACAACTACATCGCGACGGTAAAGATTACTCTTGATATAGGAATTATGTCGTCGCGGGTAGTAAACGGGCACGTTATCCCGACGTCCTGTTTACCACATAAAGTAGTATTTCTGACTTTTTAGGGTTTTTATAGGTTTTCTCTTTCCCACATTATTAATTGAAAATATGTTGATCTTTTTCTAAACACACACCATAAAATATGTGAAGACATGACAGAAATCAAAAATATTATCTATAACATAACCTATACCTAATAATTACCATTTTATTAACCATTTTTCTTAAGTCACAACATCCTAAATTTATAAACGCATAGCACTTTACTGACTAAAAATGCTTATTTTTTGATAAAAAGAACGCGCGCCCCACAGTTTTGACCTAGTTTTATCTAAAATGTCGATAAAAACTCGGAATTGTTTGAGGTTAGGATTCCCAAATTAAATGTATTTCCAGTTTTAATATGGTTTATTAATTAAATATTAATATTTTTACTTTTATTGATACATGCAACTACTAATCAATGATTTAATGAGGTATGTTTAAATTTTGATTTCAATTCCATGTTTAGTAGAAGTAAACAACATGGCGGTGTCGCTCATCCAGTTGACGGTGGAGTAATTTACAATGTCAGTAAAGTAGCGATAACTCGTAGGTAACGTTTTTCCACTATATGCACATTTATTTTTTACTGCGTGGTAGATAGGCGACCGTGTAGACTCCATAACTTTGTAGTAGGGGCTACTAAGTTGCAACCAAATTAATATCAATAGAGTCGTTACCACGTAAAGGTAATATTAAAGAAATTAAATGTGACAACTATGAAGTAAGACCCGCACTATAAAGTTTTTTCGTGTTTCTAGTAATGGTATATAGTTATATAGTGGAATATATTACTTTCGCATATACCTTTATATTTTTACAACAGTGTGGTAATTTTTTAACAGTAATAGTGACCACACTAAATGAAAATAATGAAATTTTTCCTATAAATAGTTTTTCGTAGGAAATATTACTACGCTTTAATCCTTTTTTGGTGGCAATGACAATGGCACCAGTGAAATTGACTATAATTGTTGCTTGGGTAGGATTTATTCCGTCTACAAATCTCTATTGAGGAACATAAAAAAGTTACAAAAATAATACAAAGGGTTGGCAAGTTACACGCGGGGATTCCAACACCTTGACAAAAGAAAAACGCCAGACCTCTTATTGTGATTTTAACGGTAGCAACTTATCGAGATGTCTTGACTACATCATTTGTCAAAAGTTCTATTTGTATAAGAAAAAATTGATGTGACAACCCCTCTTATTAAAAAAAAAGATTTAAAATCTAAACTGCTCATAAATTGTTTTATTTGGGAATTTATGATGAAGAGCACTAATTAATTAATTTTGCCTAGGTTTTAGTACCTGGTTAATATTCCTAGTTTTTTTTTCAGTACCTTATTATATCATGCTAGAGAGCTACTGTGTGACTTTTAACTTCCTGATCCTTTGTGTGAGAATGGTGGTATTTTTCTTGATTATATAGAGTTGTTTTGTATGATTTTTTGAATATCACAATACAGTTTTCTTTTTCTAATTCTTTCTAGCTCATTGGAAATTTTATTAAAAAAAGATTTAAAATCTAAACTGCTCATAAACTGTTTTATTTGAAGATTTATGATAAAGAGCGATAATTAAATAAATTTCAGTAGGTTTTAGTACCTGGTTAATATTCCTATTTTTGTGAGTACCTTATATCATGCTAAATGCACACCAACTGTGTGACTTTTCACTTCCTGATCCTTTGTTTGGCCGTGGAGATATTTTGATTATATAACGTTTTTTTCAGTCATTTTTATAACTATTTCTACTCATTGGTTCGAGTGCGACTAAAAATTTTACCACACTTCTTATATGATGATATAACAAAATTTACTGGAGTTAGAATAGAGTTAGAGTCATGCATTATAAATGTTTGCCCATCCTTTCCTTTGTTATTGGCATTTTACAAAAAATAGTCTTTTACAAAAGTTGCATAACTTTTCGTAAACTATAAAATTATTTTTGTCAAAGTTGTCAAATGTTTCTATTATACGTTTGTTAATTTCAAAAATGTATAAATGTATGTACGAAAGTAAACACTTTTTGAGATATGTACCTTATACCTATATAACTATCGTTTCCTAAGAACATGTTTTATTGATTTGCATACATGCAAAACATTGATGATTTGGTGAGAAAGTCACCGTATTTATTTGCTTTAGCACATATTTATGTTATATATTTTTGAATTTAGTAAAGAAAATTGGTGCTGGAAAGCACGGATAGTCCACTATACAATCAATTATTTTATGTTGAAAGGAAATGAAAATATATCAAAAACCGTAGCTTTGAAAGATTTGAACCAAACAAAAACCAAAATTTAAAAACGGAATATCAATAGCTGCTTTACTTCTAAAGTTATGATTTTTTTAATATATTTTAAGATTTTTTCAAATAACTCGGAAACTAAAGCTCCCACGAATATAGACTTTATAACAAAATTTGTAGTCCATATTCATGGAAACTTAAATATGAAAACTGTATATCGCTAATTGCTTTTGTTCCAAGGTTACAATTTTTCTAAATATTTTATCTCTCTTTTCCCCCCTTACACCCCCCCATCCTACCCAAAAGCTACCCAAGTAACACACATTGTACACATTAGAATTTATGATCAAAGTAAAGCTGTTAAAACGTTTTGTCAGCACCTTTTTGGTTGTAAATTAGCTTGCTTAGTTTTTGTCATACTTTTTGCTTGTATAATGTAAGCGCAACTCATTTTGATGAACATACTGGTATTAAAAGCAAAAGTGTTTATTAAACTTTGTTCAAAAATACTATTCTTTAGGCAAAAAAATATGCAGAATATTGGCTATACATTAAAGCCAAACTTTGTAGCTTTTTAAATCAGTCCTGACACCAATAAAAACTAAATTGGAGCAATAAAGTTGTAAAAACAGAAAATAACATTTTTGGCTATAATACAGCAAGTTTAGTTGTCGGGTTTTTTCGGATCGTTTCAACAATATTGCGCTTTCTTTGCAGGAAGTTGTAAAAATAGTGAGAGAAAAACATTTTCAGCTAAAGCACAGTAACTTTGGCCGTCGGGTTCTTCCGGCTTGCTTCGCGAACAAAGCCCCGCCCCTTATTCATATTAAGTAGAAAAAATAGTGGAAAAAAAACATTATTTGCTAAAGTACAGCAATATTAGCTGTCGAGTTAAGTCGCGTTGTTAGTTTCAATGGCGGCCATTACTCGAAAACAACCTTAAAAAAATCATATTTTTTCCAAAATAGAAATAAATATTTTTTGGTTATTTTGGCTCTAATCCAAAAACAAAAAAATTATGTATACTATAAATATTCCCATCATCCATACATCCATACTTGTGTTTTCAAAACCGCATCAATTTGTATAAAAATCTATTTTTGCTTTTTTGCCATTTTTTCTTTGGGTTTTGTAAGAATTTTTTTTTTAACTAAGTTAACTGAAAAAGCTATATCGGTTGCAAAAAGTGCTGCAATGGTCGTTGCAGTGACCAAAAAATGATTGCCAAATTGGGCTAGACGACGCTATATCAACACTTTCAAGACGTTGTGGCAGACAACAGAAAAAATACAATAGTAGGGGAGCTTTGTTGTCGCAACGTTTTTGCAAAAGTTTTTGAGCACTTTGTTTTACTTGGATAATCAGTTTATGGTCGGCCTATAGAGGATTTTTACACCAAATTTTGTTAAAATCGATTAAGGCGTTCGTGAGTTATCGTGTATACAGACAGACAACAGACTGACAGACCGAAAGACAACTTTTTTTTTCGTCGATAAAAGTGTTTTTGAACCTTAGTAACTTATTGTAGATAAAATTTCACGATATTAATAATCCCCCGTGCCATATTGGTATGATGGACTAATAAAAGAATTTAAAAATTAAAATAGGGGGTTTTATTTAAAATGGATGCCCTGTACCTACTTTAGAGTTAGTAGGCAAGGCAAATTTCATTTCCCATATCATTAAACCAAAAACGATTTTTGGGATAAGTTTACATGCATTAAATTAAAGCATCATACCTAAAGAGACCCTTTAGATACAATATAAATTAATCTTTTATGAAATATTGCGAACCTGACCTAAGGTCAGCTCCTAAATGCCGCACCAAAATTGGTTGCATGTCTTATCCATTAAATCTACTTCTAAGGATAACCATCTTAATAACATTTTAGTTACTTGACCAGATCAGGCACATAATAATTTAGGGGCAAACTATACCCATTTAGTCGCCATTTTTAACGCTAGCCACACGGAGGTACCAATGTCAGTAGTTTGGCTTTATTAATGGGTACTATAAGTAGTAAGTCACGACGATATATTTAGTACCGTTTGAAAAGGTTTTCATATTCCTAAATAATACCTTACAATAATTCTACTTTCAAATTTTTAATGAAAATAAACAAAAGCAGATCTCTAAAAAACTTCGAAGAGATTTTATCTTTCTAATTAACTGAGTACTATAAATTGGATTAAAGAACGGCCCATGAGTTTTTCTTGTAAATTGTACAAGGTCCACTGGACTTTAGTTTTGTTTTTTATACAAATCAGTTGATTTTGCTTTATTCCGTAAAGTTAAACTTGACTGGTCCACACCGATGATTTCTAAACCCAAGCATCAAAATCAGTCATGACGTGGTGGCCGTCTCCACGCCCTATCCCCAATAGAGTTCTGGCGTCATATCACGCTGACGGTTTTACTACCTACTACTATACTTCGAGGTATTCACCGTTTTTGGGAATTCATTGGGAACTACATCGTGACGGTAATGATTACTCGTAACATAGGAGTTATCCCGACGTCGTTTTTACCACATAAAGTAGTATTTTTGACTTTATAGGGTTTTTGAAGGTTTTCTTTTTTCCCCATTATTAATTGAAAATATGTTGATCTTTTCCTAAACTATATAAGAACATACACCATAAAATAGGTGAACACGTGACAGAAAACAAAAATATTATCAAATGAAGGGAAAATTTAGCGCTCTAATAAACTTACAGAAAAGATTTGTGGTGTAGAGGGCAAAGGGTAATGGAATAAATCGGAAAAAAGTTTTTCCTACAAGCTTGCGAAAAAATGTTTTTCTCGCACTCATTTCCGTGCGGAAAATGTCACTTCTCCGCACGCCCTGCGTGAAAGAAAAATTCTGCAGGCCGTGCTCAGTGATGAATCAAGAAGACTTGAAGTCGATGATGGCATTAAGCAACATAACCAGTGGTACTTTCAATGTTACCGTGATTAATAATTATTTTTTAAGCTTGTTAAAGTTTAGTTCTGAATAAAACATAAAATTCGTAGTTTTAACTATTTTTTCATTTTTAGTCTGCTTAACTTAAGGTTTAACTAAAATAATGACAAAATGTTTTGATATTCCGCACGCTCGTAGGAAAAATGTTGTACCTAACCCGTGCGGAAAGTATTTTCCACACTTACGGCTTGCCCGAACTCCGCTGGCGTGTTGTTCAGGCACACGCCGCACTGTGGAACGACCCCATGTAAAGCCCGGACATTTCGGAATAAACAAAATATTGTAATCTTAGAACAAAAACCCTTAAATAGTATTCAGTAAAATCCATTCTATTTATTGGCCTATAACTTATATTTTATTTTTATTTTTTTATAGTTAAAATGGCTAACAAATGTGATTATGCAGAAATTGCAATTTTTTTACCGAAAAAAACCCTTACTTTAAAAATATATATTTCTGTGAGTATTATCAGTGTTAATTTTTTTTTCTCCCAATATCTAGAATAATTCTTGCTAAATAAGCTTCTTTGAATTGGTCGATTTTTTTTATTACAAATAGCATAAAACTAGGGACCTTATTCTTTCTAATAGTCATTTTATTTCAAATAAGCCATTACCCTCTCCACATAGGCCGATCAGCTCTTATCGTTTTAGTGTCCTTTTCTCCACCTTCGCCGCCATTTTGACAGAAAACTAATGGATTATCTGTCACTTTTGAGTGAAAATGGCGGCGAAGGTGGATAAAAGGACACTAAATCGGTATGAGTTGTTCGGCCTATCTGGAGAGGGTACTGAATAAGCATAAAGTAGGTTGGGTATTCGAAGGGAAAAAAAGTCATGTAGTAACATATTGCTTAGTTCATAGTAATCATGTCTAATGTAAGGACCTGCCCTCCCTCCCCTTCGCCTCGAGAGATAAAACGTTATACATGTACATATGTACCCCTTTTTTGTAGGGTGCAACCAACGTATAGATGTGCAGATTATGCGACGTAATCTTGTTATTACTTATAGTAGAGCAATAAAACTAGGCAATTTTATATCTTGTAACGCAATTTAGAAACGTATTAAGTTTCTAAAGAAAAAGTTACCAACTTTTTCAGTTCATTAGCTCCTCCGCATGTAACGAAACCCCAGAGCCCCTTCAAAAATTACGTAACGCAGCACCTTTGGTCAAGCAAAAATACAAATAAATACAGTATTTTAAAAAAATACTACAGTTTATTGTTTAATTAAATGAAAAAACAAACTTTCTTAGATTTAAAATCAACCAGGCTTATTATTTGTTATATTTTATGCAGCCATCTTTTGAGCAGTATTTTATTGTATGTAAAAATTAATAAATTTAAAAAAATCGGCGTTTATCAAAATTGGTATATTTTTAAAACTACTAAACCGATATTAGTGATTAATAACTTTTTTACCAAAAAGGAACATGCTTTTTTCCAGTAATTATTTGGTTGTGAAATTTTGTGAAATTAAATCACGAAAGCTGGGTAGTTATGATTTTTTCCGACATGTTGGATTTCATAATGGCGGGTCAAAAAATACATAAAGTTAAAATCCTCATCGATTACCTAAACAACGCAGTTTATTTTACTAAAATTGGTTTAGAATTTCAAAACTTTTTTAAAGAATTATTTTGTACGGTTTTTATGGACCACCCGGTATACCGATTGTCATAATATTAATTTTGTTTTTTAATTAAGAAAAGCATATTTAAGTACATTCCAATCAAAATACCCAGTCAAAAAGTTGTAGTTAAGCTTTATCAATATTTCTGTTTTTAAATTAATTCTGGCCGGTCAAACATATTATTTAGCAAGGACTCGCCATCTTATAATCCAAAATTGCTTAAGCTTTCCAAAAAAGTATTAAACATTAAAATCGGATAAAAAATTTTCATTAATGAATTTTAATTTGAAATGTCCGTGTTTCCCTATACCTCGCTTCACTGTGCGGCGGTGCGTGCGGAAAAGTATAACTTTTCACACTTGTTAGCTAAATAAATATTTCCTTGAACAGGATTTGAACCCGGGACCTCTAGAATACCAGTTTAATGCTCTACCAACTGAGCTACCGAGGAAATGGGGTTTTGACTGGCTATTCGGAAATCCTTTCGCCCGATTCATTTGTGTAAAAACCTAGAAATGGTTATCAGTTAGTTATACGAAATTTCTATTTATCTATCAACCAATGATACACGACATATAGCGTTTTATTGGAGGTGTCAGATGGTGAATTTCGCCACAAATCTTTTCTGTAAGTTTATTAGGGCGCTAAATTTTCCCTTCATTTTTTAGATATGTTTGGCTGAAATTATTATTTTTATCAGTTTTTATAAGGTCTATGAGTTTTTATGAGGAAAAATTTTAGGAATATAAAAGTTTGTAAGAATTTATGAGGTATGTCTTTGATTTTGGTAAGAATTTATGTGGTTTCATATGTGTGTTTTTTATCTGATCTTATGATCAGTCAGGCTTATAAATGTTTATAAAATTTGATAAGTGCAGACATTTTTTTTAACATATTTTATGGTTTTATAAAAGCACGATTTTCTAAGATATTTTATAATCAAACCTACACATCAACTTTTATGGGTTTCTATAATTACATTCTTTTTCTTTTATGATATATTATGAGATTATATAAACCGATGCTTTTATAGCTTTCTGACAGATTTTATAGTCAAACCAGTTGGTAAAAACAATTTTTTTATACGTCTTTAAATAGGTTTTATAGTTAGACAAACTTACAACATTTTATGGATTTTTATGTGTCCACCCTGCAAAAAAAACTCATGAAATCTCATAAAAAACACACCCGATTTTTATCAGTTTTTTGACCACCTGAAGACTAATTAAAAAAAGTTATACTTAGTATACTTACTTACTTCTACAAAAAATATTTTTTGACTCATGATCCCATCTGATCAAAAATTCATAATCCCCCTCCTTAAAAACTAAATCTTTTTTCCCCTCCACTTCCTTCGTTAGAAAGAGGTGGGTACCTGAGAATACCATATTATTGTATGTTCACCGGAACTATACATGCATACCAAATTTTAACATAATCGGATGTGGATAAGTTAGTTACAATTGGTTAGCAAAACATGACCAAAAATCGTCCATCTTGAATCCGCCATATTAAATTTTCAAAATCTGATCAAAAATTCGTATTCCTTATTCCCAAGAGCCCCCATGTTCCAATTTTGGTGGAAATCGGATAAACTTAGGTGTTTCCCCCCTCCACTCCCCTCGTAGAGGGAAGGGGTGCCTAATAATAACATATTATTGTATTGTCACCGGAACTATAAAATGCATGCCAAATTTAAAAGTAATCGGATGTGTGTAAGTAAAATTGGTTAGCAAAAGATGACCAAAAATCGTTCATCTTGAATCTGCCATATTGAATTTTTAAAATCTGATTAGAAATTCGTTATCTCCATCTCTAAGTGCCCTGATAAACCTAATTCAACCAAATCGGGCGTACTTCAACTGTATCCCCCTTCGAGTAGGGGGGAGCTGTCAGTTTCATCACACTATATTCTTGTGTTGTCACTGCAACTATATAAGCATGCCAAATTTGAAGCCGATCGGGTATCGGGAAGTTGGTCAAAATTAAGTTGCAAGATATAGATAGATACATTGCCAGTTAAATAAAAGCTTGTAAAAAAATAGTTTTTGACTCTCAAAAATTTATCAAAGTAACATCTCTCCCACAGCTCTCTCTATTAGATATGTAGATATTGTACAAGCACGAGGAGTGTTAATTATAGTGGGTTAGGTTGTCGTAGTTTATAGTTTAGGTTAGGTTATAGTTTAGTTTGACTCTATATTAATCTCTTACTACTACTATTACTACTAGAACTGCTAAAGTTGAGCTGTAATTTTTTATTTACGAATATTACATGAAGATTTTATAAAACCTTATAAACCTTTATGGGGAATTGTCATATTAAAAATCATAAAACATTGTAAACTTTTATAAGCGAACTGGCTGATAAAATATGATGGATGAACTCCTATGCGGGATTTGTGTTTCACTTTCACTAGTCAAAAATTATAAAATATCATAAGTTTATGTGCGCATAGATTATAAAAACTTATGCTATTTTATGTGTTATTTGCTATGATCTTTTATGAGGTTTTTTGGCAGGGCCATATATAGGTGCAATTTTTTTACTTGCTTGTAGAATTGAAATACAATATTGAAATTTTACATAAATCCCCACCTTGTAGCAGTTCCAATAAAAAAGAGAAAAGGGAATATTCTTGTCCTTTACGTTGGTCGGAAATTCACAGAGTAAAAGAATAACTATGTTGACCTCTGCCTGCAGGTCCTGCTCAACAGCTAGTTTCTTCTGGCTCAACTTTGCATGAGTTACACCCTGCAAAACAACCCGCAGATCCTACTGATGTTAATGGTTTTAAAACCTAATCCAAGATTAATATCAAGATAAACCCTATTCACACCGCTAGGCGACAAATATAAGTTTATCTGATTTTAAAGTTTAAACTTAAATCGACATGTGCTAAAGAATAAATCAAAATTTCGGTTATTGATCAGTCAGTGGTTAGTAATGACCTGCATCGGGTTTCGGTAGGCTTTGTAAAGTTCTGGATTTCTTATTAAGATTAAGATCTTTTTTGGGTTCAATTTCAATTGATTAAGATACATGGACTTTAAATTGGTGGTTACGAGAAACCTTTGTTAGTCGAGTACAGTTCAATATTTAATAGGAAGTATTTTAAAAAGAACGGTGCACAAAACTTGTATCAAAATTACAATAAACTTAACAAGCGGCATAACTTGGAGCAGGGCTGGCCCTAGACATTTTGGCGCTCCTGGCAAAACCTTAATTTTGAGCTCCCTCCCCCCGTTTTTTTTTAAAGTAAATCTCATGCGACCATATCAGAAAGTCAAGAAAACATTAAAAAAAAAATAAAAAAAGCGTTTTGTTAAAAACTCAGTCATCAGATAACAAGATAAGCAATTTAGCACTTAAGGCAAAATAACAAAAATTAAAATGTAGTAATGCTAAGTAAACTAATATCCCATATTATATTCTTTCGGCAAACTCACGAACCAGTGATTTCAAGTCTAATTTGTGTTCTATAGCTATCATTGACAATCCATTGAGACGTTTTTGCGTCTGCATCGTTTTGAGATAATTTTTTATTATTTTTTGTTTTGAAAAGCTTCTTTCCTCTGAAGCCACAGTGACTGGCAATGTAAGTAGGATTCTTAATGCTATGCTGAGGTTTGCTGCGAATTTAAGTATGGCGATAAACTTGACAACTTCAACAGGGGTTTTCTTTTTTGTTAATAATGACGAAACAATGCTTATTTCATCGGCTAGTTCCAGGGCGTTAAGATCGCTTCAATTTCCATCAGTTAAAACTACTTCCACATTTCTGGGCATGTCTTTTAGACCAAAAATATTATACAAAAAGCTGAAATAACTACTGTGAGTATTTAGCAAATTATATCTGGTTTCCAAGACATTTATTGCTTGATCTATAGTGTGAAAGTATTTTGTACCAGATCACAACAGAGCATATAAATTTGAACTGCTTCAAATTATTTAATAATCCGCTAGTCTCGTCTCTGATCATATTATCGATTTCTGAATCTTCATATATGCTGTACAAAGCATCGTAAATTGGACCAATTTGAAACCGCAGAGCTTTTAATGGGTCGACTCGACTTTCCCATCGCGTATCACTCAATGGTTTTAGGGTGTAAGTATCAATATATTTCAGTAATATTGCCCAACGAAAAGATGAAGAAGAAAAACAGTCAATCTCTCAATGTATATAACTTTTGAACAATATTGAAGAAGTTGGCTGCCTCAAACGAGGACTTTGCCATATCGTTTACAACTAAATTTAGCGATTTTCCTCCTCTCATATTAGAACCATTGTCATACCCTTGACCGCGCATGTTTTCTACTTTAAGCTTATTTTTCTCTAGCTCTTCTAGTAAAACCTCCGACAATTCCTTAGCTATTGATCTCTTAATTCCTGTATGGAGACAAATCTTACCACAAATGTCATCTGTTCTACTTTACTTGCATCGGGAGTACAGTCAAGAATCATGGAATAATACTTGGCCTTCTGAACTTGCTCAATGATGTGGTGCTTTATGTTGTCATGCAATAATTCAATTATTTCATTTTGTATAGTTTTCCCTAGATATGTAGCTTTGATTTCTTCTTTATTGAGGACTCTGCGAACGTGTTCCTCCATTTTTGGATCAAAATCAGTCAATAACTGAATTAACTTCAAAAAGTTTCCATTATGGTGTTCATACAGTTTATCGCTTGTTCGTCGAAAAGCTAGAGAGCTCTCACCTAGCATTTTAACGACTGATATAATGCGTAAAAGAATTTCAGACCAGTGATTTATCTCAGAATCAATGAGTCTCTGATCTATTGTTTCACCTATTTTCAATCTTTGCGTCAATTCAAGCCATGATTTCAAACAATCTATATGAGTTTTAGCATTTTCATGATGTGCTAAAGAGTCCCCTAAATGCTTCCAGTCTTTAAATCCCCGATTGCCAAGAGCGCTCAATCTAGATGGTGCAGCAAAAAGTCTACATGGAAAACAGTACAAAGCGTTTTGAAATACAGAATATACCATCTGCTTTCTTAAAACTTCTTCTTCATTTCTAAGCCTTTTCTTGTAATGTTTTGGTAAGAATCTTCTATGTTGATCATCAAAAGGAAAATCAAAATTATACAAAGGTGCAGCTGGACCACGTTTAACCAAAAAAACTCTATCTGCTGCACGCATGATTTCGGGCCATAATCCTGGGTCAGAAGAGATACTTGGGACGGTAGCCTTTTCTAAATGTCTCTCTTAGGTCTGCACAACTTGCGAAATTTGATTTTTGGAACTGCACGGAACTGCATCACTACTCGACAAACTCGTTTGAGATGACTTACCCAGCTCAGTAATGCTGACGGTTGCGTCCAAAGGGGGATCCATATCCGGAAAGTCAGTATCTAGGTGCTGGGCGTTGTTCAAATGTTGGTCGGTTGTAGGAGCGTTGAAACTACCTTCTTTTAAGAAGTTCTTTTGAAGCTGTTTTTGCTTGTTCAATCTCCGCTTTTTAAATTCGCTCCCAGAGGGTTTTCTCTTAGCATCGGACATTTTGGTATCTGGAACAAATTAATTAAAATAAAAAATAATACTGGTATGAAAAAAAAAAATTATAATTGGTATTTTGTCTTTTGTTTAGTAGTTTTGTGTAAAATATATTTTTGTTAAAAATTATGCCTGCGGCACTTTCTTATTTTTTTTTAAATTTTTGATTGAGATGAAATATTGTATAAAACTCGTACCAAAACTACTCTTTTTTATACTCGCTACTTCTAAGTACTTGCTGCGCTGTGCTTTGAAAACCGCTTGCTTTTTGACATTTTTCTAAACTACTATTTCGTTAGTCCTCAAAAGAATGGTCACACTATGCAGCGACGGTTTTACAGTTTATGTGGCCCTACGCTATATAATATTAGGGGTCCCTACTCCCTAAATTTTATGTTTATCTTTGTAATATATAACTACCCAATTTTTTTAATACGAAGGACAAAATGAAAAATATTCTGCCAGTTTATGGGCACCTAAGCTCACACGATTAATACCAAATCCCCCCTTCATTTTAGGTACCTCCACTGGCCAAAAAAAAATTGATACCACACAAGACATTTTTTCATTAAGATTCATTTATACCCCTCCTTGTACGCGACTGGCTTAAAAAAAATAAAATCTATTTTGTTCAACTCCAGACTCAATTACCTTTCATTTGATACCACACAAGCCATGATTTGATTTAAATTATAATTTCTGAAATCCCCCCCTTATGCGTCACTGACTTAAAAAAAATGTCAGAAGCCAAACGCACTGGACAATTTGCACAAGCACTTTTTTAAAGCTTTTTTGCACTAACAATTTAAACCAACTATTTTATTTCGCACCAGCCGAGGTCTAGTGGCAATTTAAGTCTACTTCCTTTTTATATGCAGTTAAAAAGGGCTGTTAAGGCGCAATTACACAGACGAACATGCTCAAACAAAAGCTCATGCAAAATATTTAAAATTTTTTGCGCGAACATTTTTGTGAGCTTTTCTTTGAACATTTTGTTCGGGTAAATTTTTAAGCAAATTATTGCTATCTGTTTTGGAAACATATTTTTAAAGATGAGAATAAATAAAATTTCACATCAGTGATCAGTGATCTCAATTCTTTAAAAAAATGGAACACCAACTTTGTCACATGGATTAGGGTTACTTATAATATTTTTTTCTTAGGGTTTCTCCCGGATTTTTTTGCCCGGAGGTTTTTTTCGAACTTTCTTGCGAGTTTTTTTATTTCTAAGGGTTTTTTTCCTAAATTCGAAAAACAACCCAGGAAAATTTTTCTTTTCCAAAAAATTTTTGAATTTTTCAAATATCGGCAAAAAACTCAAAAATTGCACTTTTAAGCGGTAATCCGCGTCTCACGACTATGAGGAGTGGTGGGGAGGGGATTTTTTTTTAAAACATATTTTTGGTACCTAACTTTAACCTTAGCTTTGATTGTTTTTTTTTAATTCCTCACACCAGATTTACCTACTTAGTTTAAGGCCCCAAGGGTTGCTTAAAAAAGCAAAAGGTTATGAAAATGCTGAAGATAGATATTTACTGTCAATTTAATGTAATAATCAAGGTCGATTATTGACACTGAACAAACAATATGCAAAGGGGCAACATTCCGATTCAAAAGTCTAGTCTATTACTGCTAAATTATATTTTTTAGACAAGGGTCATAAATCCATCCTTTCGATAATTCTCTTCCCTAAAAACCCCTGTATGCCAATTTTGATTGAAATGGAACAAAATAAATCTTTTTCTTCCTTCACTTCCCTCATTAGCGGGAGGGGGTGCCTAATAATACCATATTATTGTATTGTCGCCGCAACTATAAATACACACCGAAAACTGAAATTGAATATTAAATTTGAGTTGCAAGATTTGAGCCGAACATACAAACATACATAAATAAAAGTTTGTAAAAATCGCCAAAAATTTCAATATTTAAAAAATCGGAAACGCAAGTTCTACGCGTCAATAAAATGAAATGAATTTCTTTGTTTTGATTCGGAGAGCCCTTTCTTTATGGAAAGATTTGTTCTAAAACTTTCATAAAAAAACTGCGTTGACCCTTGTTTGTTGTCATGTAATTTTGTGTGTCAATGTTCATTTGACCAAAACCCCGTCTCACTAGTCTACGGTTTTTACCTTCTCCTAACCCAGCATCAGCAACAAATAAGTGCCAATTATGGTATACTGGCATATCCCCTATAAAAATCAAATCAATCGAGGTTGCTTATGAGGTAAAACGTGAATTTCGACATCATATCGTTTTTCCGTCGGAAAGCACTTAATTAAAATACGTTGTTTTAAAACTTAGTCTTTCTATTTTCAGTTAAGTTCAATGATTTCCCATAAAACTATAAAATTTAAATTTGTAAAGAAATTTTTATACCACCAATTCTTTAAATAAATTTTGCTCAACATTCTCTCCAAAATTTACGTGTGTTCTTTTGTACGACATTTTGCTCGAAAATTTCTTTGAACATTTTGCTCAAGAGGCTCGTGTAAATGTTTGTCGGCATTTCAACATCAAAGGAAAGTTTGTCTGTGTAAATGCGCCTTTAGATCTTGTTTCGCTTGGTGTCAAAATTGTTGTTTCCTGTACAGTCGTGTTGCCAGGGGCCAAAAACTTGTCAATTCTTGCCTTAATATTTAAATATAATATTATATTATTTGAATTATGTGCTTAGAAATAAAAATTATAAATTCCGCCTGCCGCCTCTTAATCTTGTCAACTATCAGTCAAATCTTGCAACGCGTTTTTGAGAAAATTCCCGTGAACCGATTTCAATGGGAGGAGGCACTAAATACATTGTTTACCGGGATGCGTCGGATGAGCTGAATTTGAGATATGTTAGAGCCCTAACCTTCCTGATATTTTTTGCAAAAAAAAATGGGGAGTTCATCGATCTCGTTTTTGACCAATATTTATTCGAAAGGTCGCCATTGGAATCTTGATAATAGAACTTTTTATAGTTTTTCTGTAATAACTTAGTACAAAAAAAAGGTAGAAAGCTAAAACTAATTTTATTTTGTAGACAAGGAACACATTTCAAGAAGGTAGTGAGAATTAAAAAAAATATTTTGCATTACCTACCTACAGGGTAGACTCAAAAATACATATCATATAAACAGAAAAGTTATCTCAGAACTTGCGATTATTCTACGGAAAACTGAAAATCCGTATTAAAAATTAGTTCAAACATATTTACTATTAGTCCGTCTAAATATGTTATGACGACTTATGCAGATTGAGTCGCGTGAAAAACTTAGAGAGTCACTCAAATATTGTTCAAAATATATCAAATAAGTACCGACATGCTTATCCTTACATACTCCGAGTATAGGGATGCGTCACAAGAGCTGAGTTTGAGATATGTTAGAGACTTAACTTTTCTTATATATTCGACGAAATAAATTGGAAGGGTCATGGGTCTCATTTTCGAGCAATATTTATTCGGAAGGGCGCCACTGGAATCTTGATAATAGAACTTTTTACATTTTTTCTATAATAAATTCGTACAAAAAAGAGATAGAAAGCTAAAACTAGTTTTATTTTGTAGATAAAGAACACGTTTCAAGAAGGTAGTCAGAGTTTAAAAAAATATTTTGCATTACCTACCTAGAGGGTAGACTCAAAAATACATATCATATAAACAGAAAAGCTGTCTCAGAACTTGCGATTATTCTACAGAAAAATGAAAATCAGTATTAAAAATTACTTCAAACATATTTACTATTAGTCCGTCTAAATATTTTATTACGACTTATGCAGATTGGGTCGCGTCAAAAACTTATACCTACATGATGACTTAAATGTTTTTCAAAATATATCAAATAAGTACCGAAATGCTTATCCTTATATGTTAGAGCCCTAACTTTTCTTATATATTTGACGAAACAAATTGGGAGGTTTCGTTTTCGAGAAATAATTATTGAAAGGAGAGCCACTGGAATCTTAATAATGGAACGTTTTACAGTTTTTCTATTATAACTTCGCACAACAAAGAGATAGGAAGCTAAAACTAGTTTTATTTGGCAGATAATGAACACGTTTCCAGAAGGAAGTGTGATTTTTAATGGTGGTCTCAAAAATACATTATATACATACAAACATTATATGATATCCAAATATACTAAAATGTCTACAATGCGTAATGAAAGTTTAGATAAATTCACTATTAGTTTGTTTAAATATATTATGATGTTTTGTTTGGAATGGGTCACGTGATTTATTTATATTGTGTCGGTGTCCCGTTGTCCATCTACTCTGTAAACAACTGTGTAGAAAACTTAAAAAAAAAACAAGGACATCGTAAAAACACTAAAATGTAGGTTAAGTTAGGTTGGGTTTCGTGGCGAATAGCTTGATTTATTTTAATAAGTACATAACACAACGCGACACAAAAACGCCTACAGCGTCTCGTGACTTTTTTATATAACTTTTCTGTATAATATATGATGTACTTTTTGGCACTACCCTGTAGGTGGGTAATGCGAGTAATACTAATTTTAATCTACAAAATAAAAGTAGGTAGTTTCAACATTCTATTTCTATTTTATAAAAAAGGTATTGGAGAAAAACTGTAATAAGTTATATAATTAAAGAGCCAATGGCGGCCCTTTAAATAAATAATGATCGAAAACGAGCCCACTTCCTCAATTTTTTCTGGAAAAATAGCAGGAAGGCCAGGATATCTCAAATTCAGCTTCACTGGCTCATCTCTGTATATTAGGATATAGGCATTTAATATTCCTATTTTAAAATATATTTGAGTCACCCTGTAAGTTTTTGACGTGCCCAATTCGTACAAATCGTCATAATATATTCATTACGCGTTGTCAACTTTCATTACGCATTGTAAACTTGGTAGTATATTTGCATATCATATAATGTACTTTTTGAGTGCACCATGTAGATAGGTAATGCCAAATATTTTACAAAAAAATTCACACTTCCTTCTGGAAAAGTGTTCATTATCTGCAAAATAAAAGTAGTTTTAGCTTCCTATCTCTTTGTTGTGCTTTGTTGTGTTATTCCTTTATTCAGATTCCAGTGGCTCTAATTTACTACTACTTAATTTTTTTCATCAAATATATAAGAAAGGTTAAGGCTCTAACATATTTCAAATTCTCGGAGTATATAAGCCTTTTGATATATTTTGAAAAATATTTGAGTGACCCTTTAAGTTTGTCACGCGACCCAACCTGCATAAGTCGTGATAACATATTTAGACGGACTAATAGTAAATATGCTTGAACTAATTTTTAATACGGATTTTCAGTTTAATTTACAGCAATCGCAAGTTTTGAGACAACTTTTCTGTTTATATGATATGTATTTTTAAGTCTACCTTGTACGTAGATCATGCAAAACATTTTTTTAAACTCTCGCTATCTTCTTGAAACGTATTCGTTATCTACAAAATAAAACTAGTTTTAGCTTTCTATCTCTTTTTTGTACGAAGTTATTATAGAAAAACTGAAACTAGTTCTATTATCAAGATTTCAGTGGCGCCCTTTCGAATAAATATTGCTCGAAAAATATCAGGAAAAATATAAGGAAGGTTAGGGCTCTAACATATCTCAAATTTAGCTCATCCGACGCATCCCGGTAAATAATGTATTTAGTGCCTCCTCCAATTTGGTATACTTACAAGGGTCCGATGACAATGCATGCAATATTATGAAAAATAATTTATTGATATGATATCAGAATGATAAAAAAATATTCTTTACTTTTTAGTGCATTTTATAAAAGCCTGTAACTTATTTTTTTTTATCAGTTTATTTTCATTTTCCATGATTTTGGCGCCCCTAGATCATTGCGCTCCGGGCGGCCGCCCGCATCGCCCTACCCTGGGGCCCCCGGCCTGCCCGGCTTGGAGATTGGGGCGTCTAAAATTTTCGTGCCACTAAATTAACAAAAATATGTTTGAATAACTATTTAGGTAGTGAATAATATGACATACCTAGTTATTTATATGCATGTTGCGTCTCTCATCTGAGTAAAGCCATTCGAATGCCGTGGACCAGGGTTTCAGTGAACTCATCCAACAGCGTTTAAGAACTCACCTCACTGCTTGTATATGATTTTTTAGTTATAGCAGGACTAAAGCGAAAGGCAGTAAACATCTATTAATTATTTTTTTTGCCATTGACTTATTGTGATCAAGGGGAATAGACCACAAATGTGTCCCCGTCACCTTATAGCAACACCACCAATTTAAATTTTTGTAAATACAACAAAATTTGCAAAAAATAAATCATTAGGAACACTCTCGGTGTCGTAAATTTATGAATCAACTGTGACTAGTGGATCGGCCTTTTGTTCCACGATGTTTTAGTTTGGACCAAAACTATCTATTCCTAATATAGATAGGCATATAGACTTGCAGACTTAAATTCTCCTTTAATTGAGTTCATCAATCCAATCGAATTAACACTTCCAGATAAGAGCCGTGAACCTAGCCATAAGAACTGTTTAAAGATAAGAAACGGTGATCATTACTTGGGGTTTACTTGGATTTGGCTTATTATGGGTTTATAAGAAGTTTCTTATCGGAATTGGTGAGAATAACCTTTAACTGGTAAATAGATGAGGGCAAAAAGTTGGGCTACTTTGGCAACAATAATTATATCTATTTGTTAGAGTCAGACTGAAAAAAATTTCTCTGTTCTGAGCCAATATTCTTGAAATCAGGGAGAAAACACTTATTTCCCTGAAATGCACGGTTTTTATTGGCTGATGTCGTTGATTCTCCAACAAGTATTTTAAATAGAAATCGGTACCTTTTATTTTTCTCACTAAAGACCAGGAGAAACAAATCTCATCAAAAGTTTAGTTATTAGTGTCATTTTCGGAGGAATCGGTGGCGTCGACCAATAGGATCCGTGCATTTCAGGGAAATAAATGTTTCCACTGGTTACTTAATTTTTTATAAGTGGGAGCAAAATTTTAAAAACAATCCATATATCTTTAATTGATAGTTACTTACGGTTTTATAGATGGGTTAACAGAAAGATTTCAAACACCAACTTATATAACTTTTGTCACTGATTACTTATATTTTTATAAATATGTTGGTGGAGACATTGTTAACACCAATTTATATAACATCTGTTACCGATGACTTTAATTTTTATAAAGAAATGTGGAAATATTGTTAACGCCAGTTTTATGTCACCTTAGGGTACCATCAATTTAGAGCCTTTAATAAAATAAATATATAAACTCAATTCCTGTAGGAACCCTAGGGCATTAATGGAACCCTCTTTATAATAATTATTAAAATTTTTGTCACCAGAGGTTTCTGAAAATGCTCATTGGGCAGCTTTCCTTGTTTTACTCATGCAAAATTACGCTTGCAAGAGTATTTCAAACCCACATTTTTTCATCAAAATACAGAAATTTTTCAGAAATTTTAGTCTCATTTTAAAGATAAAGCTTAAATCTAGGGTTCTCTGTTAATAGTTTTTAAAGTTTGACTTTAATTTTTGTAAATTATGGATCTAAATATGGCGTAATTTGCTAGCTCATAACTGCGAGACTAGACAAAAATTGCAACAAGCACCACTACAGAATCCTATATATTCAAGCTTTGTCTTTAAAATGAGACTTAAATGTTTAAAACATTTCTTTATTTGGATAGAAAAATTTGAGGCCAAAAATACTAGTACTAAAGTTCCCTTGCAAGCATAATTATGCATCAGCAAGACAAGGAAAGCTGCCAACGAAGACTATTCTCTGCTGCTTTTAAAGGACAGATAACCACGGTAAAACGTTATCACAGATTTTTTAGATCGTCTTGCTTAAAATGGATTGTTTTTTCTGATCTGTAAAGAGCAAATTCAGGTGTCAAATTTTATGATTTTCATGACATTTAGCAAATTTCAGGACTGTCTTAGGACACTTCTTCAAAAGTTATGACGAATTATGATTTTAAAACAGTTACCCTATGACATGGTCCATGGGGACGCCCACGGTTTTTCAGAATGTGCAAAATCAAACCCGTTAAATAAAAGAAAATTTAATCATTCACTATAGAACCTGCAATTCAAACCAATTTTTTATCCGAACCTTATTTCATCAAACCCATAACATATTCGAAATTTAACAGGTTTTTAATCGAAGCATTGTCCATCCAATTCATTCAAAATCAAGCTCGTAATATCTAAAAACTATTTTTAATAAAACGCGGAATTTGTCAAACCATTATTTATCAAAACCGGATTTCGTCAAACTCGTTGTTTATAAGAAAATATTTGCTAAATTGATAACGCATTTGCCAATAATACTTACATGAACCGGAGTCGTACACGCAGGTGGCGACATCTATACACAAAGTATTGAACACTACCTGTGAATACTTATAGAACGACAAATGCATCGAAACGCCGTGACGCCGCGCCACCCTCGTGTATGCCACCAGTTCATAAAGTATTATTGGCGAATGCGCTATCAATTTAGATATTTTCTGATAAACAACGAGTTTGACGAAATCCGGTTTTGATAAATAATGGTTTGACAAATTCCAGATTTTACAAATTACGAGTTTGATATTGAATGAGTTTGATGAACAATGGTTCGATTAAAAATGGCTCTGTTAAATTTAAATTTGTAATTGAATGGGTTTGATGAAATAAGCAGTACCCTCTCCAGATAGGCCGATCAACTCATACCGATTTAGTGTCCTTTTATCCACCTTCGCCGCCATTTTCACTCAAAAGTGACAGATAATCCATTAGTTTTCTGTCAAAATGGCGGCGAACGTGGATAAAAGGACACTAAAACGATAAGAGCTGATCGGGCTATGTGGAGAGGGTAATGAAATAAGGTTCGGATAAAAAATTGGTTTGACGAATTGCAGTTTTTATGGTGAATCGTTCTTACG
Organism: Oxystoma pomonae; assembly: GCA_963921995.1. NCBI lineage: Eukaryota > Metazoa > Arthropoda > Insecta > Coleoptera > Brentidae > Oxystoma > Oxystoma pomonae. The sequence continues at coordinate 80,599,335 of OY998166.1, read as the reverse complement.
ATTAATTTTTTTATTACATACAGTCTGATAAATTCCTGGTTTGACAAACCATAGACGTTAAGATCTATTTTGGTTAGGAAGATAATTTTTGTTACTTAGCTTAATCCTTTGCCTACCAACGCCCCCTTAAATACATATATAAAGCACCTGTTCACCTTATCCAAAATATAATGTTGTAAGTAATTGTATCAATTTGGCATCAAGTCCATCTATACCGGTTTTATTGGAAGGAAGTGGCAAAAAATTATTAACAACAAGAAATTTTGCAATAATCAATGCCTATATTCATGGTTTTATTTAATTCTTCATATCCTGTATCCGGCGCGCGAGAAGAAATTATTATTTTAGTGTATTTCCCTATGGGGTCTTTGCGCACATTTTAAAAACGGCTTGCAAGAAAATAGTAGTTTTAACAACTAGTGGCTAAAAGTGCTTTTTTACAAGCGTTGGTTTAAATAACGAGCACAACGAGGTATTTAAAAACGCGAGTAAAAAAAAGCACAGTTTAGGCGCGAATCGTTAACACTTTTTTTTAATACCTTTATCAAAAAATACAAGAAAAACAGGAAAATACTTTTAAAAATCTCGAATAAAGAACACTTCTCGCAACACACCATCTTTACACTATAAATCAAGGCGGTTGGTAAATTTCCATAGCGATGTGCCTTTTTAGTCGACGACGTTCATTGTTTCGACTTTTTAATCTTTGGGAGTTTGATATTTTGACGATGTTTTTAAATGACTTTTTCGTAAATTCTTGGTGAAAACTGGCGAAAATTAATTAATTTTTAGGCAAGAATAATTAGATTTTTTCAATATTACTATATTCCGCTATTTCTCTTTAATTTTGGGTAAAAAACGGTCAGATATCTTTTTTTGTGCACCCGTGATCAAAAAAAAAGTTTTTTTGCATCGGTAAGCAAAAAAGCCAATGCTTTAGTTATCGGCAGACAGCTACTAAAATCATGTTTTTGATGAAGGTATAAAAAAAAACATTTTTTAAAAACATTCTTAAATAAAACCAATTGACGTTTTGACAAAAGTGACCGTGACAGGAACAATCAAAGAACTCAAAAAGGGAAATAGCAAACGTTTGCCTTTTTCTCTAGTGGTTTAAAAAAAAAATGGCAAAACTTTTTCAATGAGATCAAAGAATCACCGAATATTATTTTTTTAACGTTCTCTAACTCATTGGCCTTAAGGACATGATTTTGCCATTTTATCTAAAAATCGTTAGACATAAAATTATAAGAGAAGTAGATTTTTTTTTTAATTCATTACGACCAGGCCTCCAAGATCTAATCTTGGAGGTCTGGCCACGAACCTTTCTTTTTATAAAATTATAACATATTAGATATTTTTTGAATCAGAAACAGTAATTTTTTGTGAGCTTACTATAGTTACTATTGTTCTCTTCTTCTAATTGCATCGGTCTGAGAGAGATCAGGCTTACCAGAAAATGCTTCTCCTGCACTCCTCTGCTTATGAAATAACTAACTCCTTGATATAGTTATCGTTGACAGATATACGGGGCCGAAGGATGTACAGGCGGGTCTGACAGGATATTTTCCTGGTAAGTTAATATGCTGGATCTCTCTTAGCCGAATGCATTTAGAATTACTCACACAAATTTGCTAAAAGAAAAACTCTACTTCATTCTCATTTACCAAAATATACAGGGTCTTCAATTTAAAAAAAGTTACATCGCCGACCTAGTTCCGCCCCCTTAATTACTTCTTGTAGTCCAGCAATAAAATTTGACTTTTATGCTTTTTTTGATGATATGCTTGAAAAACTGGATTTTGCGCCTATTCTCGAGACTCAGATGGCACTAATCGAGGTCAGTCAAGTCACACCCCCCCCCCCCCACCGAAAAATATTCAAGTTTTGATATGCTTATAATTTCCAACCCATTTCGAACTAACTTTGAACCACTTTTAAAAATTTTGAACCACACTCCTTCCCGTTTTTTACTTCCCTTGCTAAAGGGAAGTAATGTAATCATCGAAAAATCGCACTTCGAGGTTTTCATGATCCTCCACGAATTTTGAGGTTTCGAGTAGTGATAAGCACGAATCCAGACGCCGTCGCTCTGTCTGTCGGTCTGTCTGTCGCCTACTTTGTAGCCACTCTAACTCAAACACTGCTTCACTAATCATCACAAAATTTTACATAGTGATTGACGCGCAGACCCCTATTGTTTTTGAGCATTCTTTTAGTAGACCCTTCGGAGCTAACCCCAAAAAACTTCATCCCTAAAAAAAAATATTTTTTTTTCTTACCGTGTGATACCTCTTTGGAAAGCCTATAAAAATTGTAGTTGAACGGCGCCAAAATTTTTGACTACATATATATATATATATATATGTATATATATATATATATCACATAAATATGCAAAAAACAACTGAAAAATTCAATTTTCTGTGCCATATATCCGAGCATATATTTCGAGTTATGAAGCGAAATGTTAAATAAATGAAAAGTAGCTTAGGATAAGACCCAGGTCACACCCTAGTGTCTTATCAAATTTCATACAAATCGGTTTAGCCGCTATTTCGTGATTAATGGACAAAAATCTTATGTATACGAGGATATACATATATATAGCACATGTAAAACGAAATGTTTTTAGAAACAATAAAGTCTGAATCTATATATATATACAGCACATATAAAATGTATTGGAAAAGTCCGTGCACCCTAGAAAAGTCTGGATACACCCTGGAGAAGTCTGGAAAGACTCTGGAAAAGTTTGGAAAGATCCTGGAAAAGTCTGGATACACTCTGGAAAGTCTGCAAGGACCCTAGAAATGCCTGGAAAAGTCTGTAAAGACCCTGGAAAAGTCTGGATACACTGTGGAAAAGTCTGTAAAGACCCTGGAAAAGTCTGGATACACTGTGGAAAAGTCTGGAAAGACCCTGGAAAAGTCTGGATACACTCTGTAAAGTCTGGAAAAACCCTGGAAAAGTCTGGAAAGTCCCTGGAAAAGTCTGGATATACTCTGAAAAAGTCTGGAGAAGTCTGGAACGACTCTGAAAAGTCTGTAAAGACCCTGAAAAAGTCTGGATACACTCTGGAAAAGTCTGGAGTAGTCTGGAAAGACTCTGGAAAAGTCTGGAAAGACCCCGGAAAAGTCTGGATACACTCTGGAAAGTCTGAAAAGACCCTGGAAAAGTCTGGATACACTCTGCAAAAGTCTGGAAAGACCCTGGAAAAGTCTGGATACACTCTGGAAAAGTCTGGAGAGACCCTGGAAAAGTCTGGATACACTCTGTAAAGTCTGGAAAGATCCTGGAAAAGTCTGGAAAGATCCTGGAAAAGTCTGGAAAAGTCTGGAAAGACCTTCGAAAAGTCTGGATATAATCTAGAAATGTCTGGAGAAGTCTGGAACGACTCTGGGAAAGTTTGGATACACTCTGAAAAGTCTGGAGAGACCCTGGAAAAGTCTGGAAAAACTCTGGAAAAGTCTAGAAAGACTCTGGAAAAGAAAGAAAGACCTTGGAAAAGCCTCGAAACACTCTGGAAAAGTCTGGAAAGACCCTGAAAACGTCTGGATACACTCTGCAAAAGTCTGGAAAAACTCTGGCAAAACCTGGATACACTGTGAAAATGTCCGAGTATATCATGAAAAAGTCTGAATACACCCCTGAACAGTGTAGATACACCCAAGAAAAGTCTGGATATACTCTGGAAAAGTCTGACCAACCCAATCTAACCTATGTATATATGAGTAGCGGTTTTGGAGTAAACCTTTACTCGATTTATTTTTATATTCAAAATGGGGGGTGCAGCCGGACGTCAAGCTAGAAAAAATCCACTAGCAACCCTGGTTTTTTTTTTAAATATGGTGGGAGGTGCAGGTTGACGTCAAGCCACACCCCCCTTAAAAAAAATCGAACTTTGATATGCTTATAATTTTGACCTAATTTCGAACTAATTTTGTACAACTTTAAAAAAATTTTAATCAACCTAATTTCTAAAAACATCAACACCACCTTATCTTAGGGAAAAACTAATTTTTCGTAGTGAGCTTCATAACGTCCCAATAAGAACTAAAAAACTTACTATGCCAAAGCATTTTTCCAAGTTATTTCAACGTAGTTTTACTTACAATAGCATTAAATATTATAACGAATTTGAGAAATACTTTAATTGTGCATCAGTACCATCCTATAAAAAAGTTCTAAAATGTTTACTGATTAAAAAACAAAAAGAATTGATTTCTACTCATTGCTGGAAGGGAGTGTATCAGAGTTTACAACTGTACAATTTTTGCTTATTTTTTATTATAGGTTTACTTTTGTGTATTTCTTTTGCTGCTTAATTTAAGTAAATAAAAGGATTAATGTTGAGTAGCTGAATTTATTTAGCTAGACTTCGCCCTTTGAAAATTGCTTCCTGTTTTTAATATTTGTATTATTTTTAATTTGTGACGCAATCTTTCAATAAAGCCTATTTAATATTATTATTATTCCTTCTGTGATTTTTTGTATTTATTCAAAATGGGGTGTTTAGCCAATTGAAATCTAGTCAGTTTGGAAGGCATAGAAATATATTAGAAAACACGTAAGAAAAAGTATTTCCATCTTTAAAAAAGAAAAGATCAAAAAATCTTGGGAGGAAAGAACGAAATTTTAAAATCATTATCAGGCGACTTATAATAAGTACAATGCGGAACGATACCTATTTGTGAGTGTTTCAGAGTTGGAAGTCAGAGTGTGCGATGGTGTTAAATGATTTTTGGATTAAGAGTGACTAGTGAATCCACTGACGAGCCTACGCTAGTCACCCCGGGCGAAATATCATATAATTGTTTCCCTTTTCGCTTTGGACTTTTGTGTGTTCCTTGTGGGACACTCGTCCAATTTTGAAATTTCGTTCTTTCCTCCCAAGATCTTTTGCTCTTTTCTTTTTTAGATTCTTTTCGGTTGATGTAACTGATTTGGAATTTTTAATTTCCATCTTTGTTGGACATTTATTGTTACCTATGGGAATGTGTAAAGCAGGACCTGATTTTTTCTGTGCTGTGCTTCTTAGCCATGGATAATTCTTAGATTGAGAGCTGATGCTTTTCGAAATTCTTTTTGGTGATGTTAGGGTTATTTTGGAACGCTTATTTGACACTTCGTAGTGGTTGTGGTAATTACTGTATCTGCGCAATAGCTAAACGCCATTCCGTTGTGGTAATTAATCTTTACCACTGCCATAAGCTACGAATCCATTTCGTTGTGGTTGTGGTTATTTTTGTGGTTAGTTTTAGAGAATTTTGGCGTAATTAATTTTAAAAATAATAAAATATTACCAGGTTCCAACATATAAAACACTTATTTTGTAAAATTAAACCAATTGTTTTTCCTTTTTTTCATTTCTACATTATTTTACAAGTGACAGTTTTTAACGTGTTCCAAAAACTCTGGTAAAATCGATGAGTGGTAGTGGAAGTGGTTGTTAAACACTACCACAGGGGCTGTCAAAATTTTAAGCGTTCCAAAATATCCGTATTAGGACTTCGAAATTAGTTCTTAATTTTGGGATATTTGCTTTTAATTTTTCTCTACGTTCTTAATGAGGGGGCGTAGCTTGACGTCCGGCTGCACCTCCCATTTTGAATATAAAAAAAAACCAGGAAGGAGTGTGGTTCAAAATTTTTAAAAGTCGTTCAAAATTAGTTCGAAATTGGTTCGAAATTATAAGCATATCAAAATTCGAATATTTTGGGGGGGGGGTTGGCTTGACTGACCTACTAATTGGTCTAGTTGCGCTGCAGGATAATTTTATTTGGTTTAAAAATTATATTTCCTCCCCCACTTTTCTACCCGTACTAAACCCAGAAAACTAAATCAGAGATCATTTATACACATTTGCATTTCCCGAGCAAAATGCATACCGATAATAGACACTTAAAGTAGGGACATAAAGCTATTTGTAACTCATAGTGGTATACGTATCCGCATCTAGCGAGAACCAAGCACATTGATTGGTCAGAAACTTGTAGCACGTTCGAAAAGAGCAGATATGTGCTAATTTAAGGTGTTTCTGAACGCAATAGGTGCTGAGATACGATACGTATGCCGTAACGATACTTGATACCTAACGCATCTCAACACCTATCGCGTTCAAGAACACCTTAGATTAGCATATATCTGCTCTTTTCGAACGTGGTACAAGTTTCTGACCAATTAATGTGCTTGGTTCTCGCGGATACGTATACCGCGATGAGTTACAAATAGCTTTATGTTTATAGTAAATAGTTCAACGCATCGGTATCGGTATACGTAACGCGTTCGAAAGAAAGTCAAAATACACTACATTTTTGACTTGTTCATGCCATGTTTCGAACGATGCCTGCTTCTCTGATGGGTGTGATGATAGAATCTCGTTGCGTACGGAAGGATGTACGTATCGTTACGGACCCACGAACATACGCAACAATTTCAATCAGCAGTACTGTCATCGCAACCTTCAAGAAAGTGGGCATCGTTCGAAACATCGCATAAAAAAGTCAAAAATGTAGTGTATTTTGACTTTGTTTCGAACGCGTTACGTATACCGATACCGATGCGTTGAAATATTTACTTTAAGCGTCTAGTAACTCCCCACGCAAATTAGCCTGGAAATAATCCAGAGGCAAAGAATCTACCGGGCAGGCGCGTGTAAGCAACTGACAACCTGCTGCAACTGCGAAAATTTAGGTTATGTTTAATATTTTTGTTTGCTTTTGGAAAACTTATTAATAAAGTGGACACTACCATAAAAAAAAAATTGAAAAAGGAAGGAGTATAAATATAAAGTTTAGGTCAATCAAAATGTATGGCTTTCTCCAAAGAAAACCCACTTGCCGGGTAGAGTGGGACTTTATTTTTAAAATTTTCCAATTCTGTGCCCTGGACTTTGTAAGTGAGAAATTTTGTGGGTTAAGGACCAATTAATGTGTAGTTTATTTTAGGAGGGGAGGTCTTAGACGCAAATAGAGGCCTTGTGCTACGCACACTACTAATCATAGAAAACAACGCCACAAATTTTTAAGCACCACAATAACATAAACAACATGGCAAAACCTCACTTCGTCAAGAATGAAAACCCTGGTAGCAAGGACACGTCACAATGACGTGGATGAATCGTCATCGATTACGTCAAAAACACCAAATTTATTACGTAAAATTGACGTCTTTAAGACAATGATATGTCTCATCTTTTTGACGTCATTATATGACGTATGATGACGTCACATTTTACGTAAAAGTAACTAAATTATCGAAGTAAATGATAAGTGACTTCATTTTGTAGCATTAAAAAAGGTACGGATGAAAAAAAGTACATTGTCTATTGAGTACAATCCAAAAAAGGCATTTATTAAAAAAAATATTGATACACGAAAATATCCGAGTATAACAAACTAACCTTTGCGGATAATACTATTAACACATACCAACCTTCAGATAATATATTGAAAATAAGATACTAAAGTCAATTATCAGTATTATCGGTATCGGTATTGTTTTGACCAATCAAGCAGGTACACTTCCAAACTCATGGCGGATAATTCCTGAGATAGTTACGTTAAGAGCCACGTAACGCTACGTAGGTTTGTCGGTGACGCATTGCTCTTTTATTCACAACACTGTCACTTTTATCAGATGTCAACAAGATAGGGATGGGGATACCGAAACCACTGATATTTGACTTTGTGTCTATTAACTGCATAATAAATACCTACTACTAAAATATATAAACTCAATAAAAAAATGAAAAAAGTTGGTATATAGAAAAATACGCTAATACCCAATTATAGCAAACCAACCTTCGGATAATACTATTAAAATATTATTTAACTTTTAGCAATTTTTTGTGTACTTACTATAGTTACTATTGTTCTCTTTTTTTAATTGCATCTGTCTGAGAGAGATAAAGCTTACCAAAAAATGCTCCCTACTCCCCTCTGCCCATAAAACATAACTATCTCCTTGATATAGTTATCGTTGACAGATATACGGGGTCGAAGGGTGCACAGGTGGGTCTGACAGGCTATTTTCCTGGTATGTTGTAATATGCTGGATCTCTCTCAGCCGAATGCATTAAGAAAAAGAGAACCATAGTAACTATAGTAGTCTCGCAAAAATTTGCTACTTAAAACCTCTAATACATGTCGGTAACACACGAAAATACGGTAAAACCCGAGTATAACACCAACCTCGGATACTACTAATAAATATCCATCCAAGAAAGTGTGTGTATTTTTAATGTAAGTACTATTTCCTTTATTATCTATTTTATTATTATACAACCATTTATTTCAATGCGTGTATTATTCATACTAATTGCGTAGCTGTGTAGCTCTAAGGAGCGTCACGACAATATTAATGGCACTAAAATATACTATGTAAAAATATCATTAAAACTTTAAGACACTTGAAGCTAAAAATTACACATATCTGCGTGGGCAATCTTGAAAAAGCACGGAATTATTTTTGATAGATGACAGAACTGACCGCAGACATGAGACGCGATTAAATTTACGCACTTAGCGACTTCTGTGTGACGACTGCACCACACCTTACACACCTACGACCTACGACTGTACGACTTTGTCGGCTGTCATCCCGCTGATTCATATGCAACTCACACATCTCTCTCTCTGTTTTTCGCATAAAGCTGTACAGGATAGAAACTTGGCTTTCTTCACTCTGCCGACAATAGAAGGTGCGTTCGGGTAATGCACTCTGATCACTCTTTTTTTTAATCCTTTTACGCCAAACCGTTCGGGTATTCAAATCGGAGTGAAAAGTGCAGCGTCTTTTAGCGTTCGGGTATTAGGACTAGAGCAAAAAGAACTCACTCCATAAGTCCCACCTCGTGAAGGTAGAGTGCCGGTGCGGGCATGCGCAGTTAGTCATTCTTCCATATAATTTTGTACAATCAGTTTTAATTAAATGAATTGGCAACCTTTTCTAAAACCACGACGGATCATCATACAAAATTTACTTTTGGAAAATAATTGGACCGTCAATATGACGAAAATTTTTTAAAAATTCCATTTAGAATCAGCAAAGATTTGTTTTTGTTTGTACACCAAACTAAAACACGCAGAGAACACCTAATTGAAGGTTAGGTTAGCTTACAGCTTGCAATTTTTACTCCAAAGCATTCGACTATTACAATTTCACTCCAAACACTCTGCCGCACTCTCACTCCACTCCTACATCACTACTCTTTATTATTACCCGAACGTACCTAGAATATATATAAACCAAACGCGCCATTTCACCGGGTAATTACCGCTTTTCAAAATAAATAAGAATATCTTACATATTTATACTGTGCAATTTCTGCCGCATTTTTTGTTTTATTTTTTATGACATGAAATGGGAGTTTACGTTTCATCTTTTCCGAATTTACGCGAAGGCGTAAAAATATATAGGTCATTATAGATCACGTCATAATGACGAAAAAAATTAACCTTAATTCTACCTTTTAATTAATTTTAAAAAAACCAAAATTACATTCTTTTTGATCAACCTTTGTAGTAAATAGCATTTGAAGATTTGAAGATATAAACCCAAAACTTAAAGTTCTATTCGTCAAATTAGGTAGATCATAAGACGTGTCAAATTTGTCTCTAACATGATGCTTTAATAACGTTTTTTGACCTCCACGAATTTGTGACGTATCCTTGCTACCTGGAAGCTTTTCGACAATACCGAGTTCTGCAAAAATTGCCAAAGCAAAAAATGTTGATGTTGTTTTTGTTAATTTTTCTACTAGTTTCTTCATCAAATCGGACAAATTTTAGATTTAAACGACCTTATTGCATTTAAAAAGCTCTAAAATGAAAACTATATTGTAGTTGCAGTACATTTAAAGTAACATAAGATCCTTTCATTTTATTTTTCATGGTACATCGGGCAACGTTGATATTTTTTGTATTATCTGGCATGGCCTTGTTAGTACATGCGCAGGAGATTTTCGCCTTTGGCCTGGCCCAAACAGTGCCAAAGCAAACCTCGATTTTGAATTTTCTTCTTTGTTTTTCAAAGTTATGCCCTTGTGCACGGGTTCGGCTTGACATGTAAGTCGAGCTTAAGCTTTAATTTTGGTTTGCAAGGGTGTGGAATATCATGTAAGTGGCACTGAAGCTGTAGTTAAGATAAGCCGTAGAATTACTTCGGCTTAAGCGCATTTTTAGGCTATGTGAGGTATTTTTTGGAAATGTTTTAATTTAAACAAAAGCCATTAATTTTTTGAGTTTATATAATTGTTCCGTTGCCTTAAAATCTTTCTGTAATCTGGTGGTCTGTGCTTAAAATGGAACTTCTTCGGGATGACGAAGAAGATGATGAATTAGAGACTTCGTAATTAATGAAATACCAAGAAGGATTTTTCACCACTTTTGATGAAGATACTGTTAACAAAAGGTGTTTTTAAAACTTTGCAAAATACTTAAAAGCAAACTTTTTTCACTAAGCGAATAATTCACCTCTTTTTTCGCAAATTCGATGCAAAGAAACTCAAAAAGAGGGATAGGGTTCGTCTGGTAGTGTAATAATAAATAGTCAGATTTATAGTGACAGAAACAACCTCAAATTTTACAGCTGACAGGTAATAATCATGGTCACCACACAAACAACACAAAATAATGCAAATAACTGCCACGTTGCCAATAATTTCCTCACTTTTTCCAAGTGGAACATATTCGGAACTTTCACAAACCAAGTAAATCTCAAGGCAGTACCCTCTCCAGATAGGCCGATCAACTCATACCGATTTAGTGTCCTTTTCTCCACCTTCGCCGCCATTTTCTGTCAAAATGGCGGCGAAGGTGGAGAAAAGGACACTAAAACGATAAGACCTGATCGGTTTATGTGGAGAGGGTATTGCTCAAGGGTTACCCTCAGTTCAAGTGGCACTTGAACAAGTGGAGAAGGTAAGGGGAAGTGGTGCACATGGGCATTAGTGGTTTTGCATCTAAATACTAACGATAACCTTGGTGAACTTGATTTTTGCGCCTGAAATTTTAATTTTTAATCCGATTTTTTTTTGCGTTTTTCATAATGAATGCCAATTTCGTCCCCAGCCTATTATTATCGGATATCTCGAGACTCAGATGGCACTAATCGGTCTACTTGCGCGGCAGGATTTATGATAATTTTATTTGCAGAAGGCTCGTAAAGTGATGAGAATACCTTAATCATGTTTTGCATAACTGGGTGATCCGATGGTCGCCCCGATTTGATTACGGTGCTGGCTGCTGCCGCTCTGATTTATATCGTGTCATTTATTTTTACTTCCAAGGGTGAGGCCCGATAATTTTTTCGCTATAAATCTCACTTTAATGAGTGGCTTTATCGTCTTTTACGATCTCGGTTGAAACAGAAGCGTTTTTCTCTTTGGTCAGTTTTTCCTCTGCCGATTGGTCCAAGAAATGTAAATGTTTTGATAATCAACCTTTTATTGGGAAGGTCAGTTAAATGCAATCAATAAGAAAAAAATGTTTGATATATTATAGATATAGCGAAAAACTAATACATATGTTATGGGCGGACGCCCATGGTTTATCAGAATGGGCAAATTCAAACCCATTAAACAAAAAAAAGTTCAATCATAAAATCATTCACTATAGAAACTGCAATTCGTTAAACCAACTTTTTATCCGAACATTATTTCTTCAAACCCATTGAATAACAAATTCGAAATTTAGAAGACCCGTTATCAAACTCGTAATTTGTAAAACTCATTTTTAATAAAACTCGGAATTTGTGAAACCCTTATTTCCAAACCGGAATTCGTAAGACCCGTTGTTTATCAGAAATTTCTGCTAAATTGATTGCGTGCACCTATGACTTTTTCGTGCGTGCCTGCTCACGCCTCACATGACTGTCCATTACCCTCTCCACATAGGCCGATCAGCTCTTATCGTTTTAGTGTCCTTTTATCCACCTTCGCCGCCATTTTGACAGAAAACTAATGGATTATCTGTCACTTTTGAGTGAAAATGGCGGCGAAGGTGGATAAAAGGACACTAAATCGGTATGAGTTGATCGGCCTATCTGGAGAGGGTACTGGACTGTCTTAACATTTCATATTGACATAATGGAGCCGATTCTTAGACAAAACGACGAAATTTCGGCGCGTCAAAATTTCTGACGTTTCAAAAGATATTGAGGTATTTCACAGTAGTAATAAATTACCTGAGATATATGTAGCTTAATTTTCATTCCTTGTACTTGATTACACATTTTTTCATCGATCACAAATGACTTTAGTGCAACTTTAAGGGGTTTAATAAAGATTTTCAAATGAAATCATTTCCACTCGCCATTTTCTAGTCAGTTTGTGATAACAAATGTCATCTATTTGGGGTATGTTCCTGCAGTCCCCAAATTGTCGATTGCTTTTTAATTAAGATAGGTGTTAAAAATAGTTTACTGCCCATTCAAAAATTAGAAAAAAAGCTAAATGATTCTAGAGATGATTAAATACTTAAATTTGTGATTTACTAGAAGGTTTATAAATGAAATTTGCGTAATATTTTGAGCCTACGAGAAGCCGGTCGGATTTTTGAACGGTATCATGACGATTTTCGGCCCTTTCCGGTGTTGCCATATTTTGTTCGTAGAGGTTCAAATTGGCAGAAATTTGGAATCTAGTAGGCCGTTTTCGTCAAATATTTTGTCGTTTATTTTTGGCGACAAAGTTTTGACGCGACGTTTCGTTGACCTAATTATCCTAATAGCTTCTCAAATTTTTCTCCTAAACGCATGGAAAAGGAAATAGCTTAATTTCAAGCTACACTAGTAGCTATTCTAGGTATCAGAGAGCAAGCAAATTTAGGTTTTTATTTAAATTTTAAGTAAATCTCAAAATTGTTTTGTTTTGGAATTAGAATTAAAAAATTAGGGAGGAAGTTTGAACCATGCATAAAAATTGGATAAATTAGTTAAGCCAATGCAGGACTTTTGGACTCTGGACATTTAAGCGCCGACCGTTTGGGCGCCGCCAAAGGAAAAATTTAAAATGTTATCAATATTTCACCGCGTTGGTAGATTCGCTTTATTTTTCTTTATTTTAGTGCGTAAGGTTCAAAAAAATAATAAGGTTGGGTTGGTTACTTCCTAAATTTTTTTTTGCCGGTGCCCAAATGTCCGGAGTCAAAAGTATACAAAATTTCGCACGGTAAATGATATTTATAGGTACTTTTTTACCCCTTTCCTTATCATTATTTTTCTTGTGTTATTTTAGTCTTTTAAAATTCTATTACCAAAAATGCATAAATATATTAAAACTTTGATTTTTACCTATTTTTAAGTGGCAAAAATGTTACTTTATTAATAAATTATTTGTGTGTAAAATAATAATTAAGTGAAACTATCAGTAAGTGACCCAAATTTATAACAATCTCAAAAACACAACATTGATTTAGTTTATTTTATTTATTGCCAACTATTTACATATATTTTTATTAAAATTTAGAAGTATTGATGGTCCTCAATTGCTTGCATATTTGCTGAACAGATTCAGCACCGCTAATCTGAAACAAAAAAAAAGAAATTGTGTTAAATTTTAGGGTTTAAACCTTACAGAAATTTAACTTTCTTAATTTATAATATATTTAAGTTTTATGAAAGAATTAACCATTTCGCCAAATTTTTTGACAACCTGCTATATTAATTTTTTTAATGGTGCAGGGACCAATTTATTAACCTTCTACTTTTTTACATTTTTTTAAACATATTAAAAGTGCTACTATTGAAATTTAAAAAAGTAAAAATGCTGGTTTAAAGAAATTATGTAACCGGTAGTCAAAGAAATTGTCAATATGAAATATTGATATGTCAGTCTTTCCACGTGTTTTTAAAAATTTTATCTTGTGTGGTATAGTTTACAACGGGTCAAACTAAAGTTACTGTGGTCATTAGTGATCACATGGTCAATAAGTAATTAACGTCAAAATCGGACTATTTAATAACATTTTTGATTTGTATCTTCTACACTACACTACTACGCAAATAGGTAGGTAGGATTGGTTGAAAGTGGTTAAAACTCACTTTTATTAAAAGCATCAAAAAATGACGACTTGCAAAAATTTAAGATGATGCTTTAAACTTTAACTAAACATTAAAAATGCATTGGCAATTTTTTGTTGCACTCTATATATTTTTGTTATGTATATGGTTGGCTACGAGATATATGGACGTCCCAAAACAATCTTCATTATCACTATCGGTTAGCTTCTATAATACCTATTATCAGAAAATAATCTCGAAATCAAAAAAGGGTCTGCAGTAAAATAATGACTACAGGTAGGCAGAGGCGATTTTTAAATATCTATCCTGATCGTGAATATTTTGTTTGCACCGGCGATCCCTTGGGGGGGGGCATCCCCCCAATGTTGCTTTCCAGTTGCTTGCTGTTGGGAAATATGAAGGTTCAGTTGGGAAATTTAAGTACATTTTACAAAACATTTTGTATTTCTAATTTCTTCAAACAACAATAAAAAAAATCTCAAAGTTTCAGGTTACTTGGGAATCGCTTTTAGTATTTGTTGGGAAAATGGCTTTTATCCCTCCCCCCGAATCAAAAGTGATTTGTGATTTTCATATATCCCGTTGCCAACTATAATTATTTTTGTCGATATTTTTTTACTCATCCTGTATATTTTATAAAAAAGGCAAAGCCTCATTCTTTTTTGAATTATGTGATTTTTTCAAAGTTTTTGTTAACGAATTACTGATATAACTGTGGAGAAATAAATCAGCTTTTATTATCTAGTTGTTTTTTTTAAATCGATTTTTTTTATTACAAAACCTTGTATCGCAGGGGCAATTTTTTTAAAAAGCGAGCTTTATTTTTTTTGCTATACAAAATTGGCACCAAATTGCTCCAATTAGCTATACTGACAGTTTGGAGTAAAAAAATCAAGAGATGGGCTGCTATAGCTTCATGGCTGCTATTATTTTACGAATTTAGTTTTTAAAATGATTAAAAAAAATAAATGATTTAATTCCTATAGAAAATAATGCAAAAAACAGTACTTGAATAATATTATACTTCATTAACAGCAAATGAGACTTTGTCTTTTTGGTTAAAAAATATACAAACACCTTCATTGGAACACAAATGCAATCTTGGGTTTGTGGAAAACGTCATGAAGTCTGAGAGGGATGTCTTTGCCCGGGAAGTATCATTTTACTCTTAACACTCCAGCAATTATTCCACTTTTTCAAATTTATCCAGTATCTGCAAGAAAAAAATCGGATAAAATCAACGGTAGATGATAAATTTCCAACGAGCATTCAAACGTCTTGTTTACAAATGTAAAAAAATAAAAACTAAAAATTTCCTAAAAATAAGGGAACAGAAAAAAATATGGTGATCAAGTTTTTTAACTGAAAGAACTAGTTTGGGAGCTTCAGATATTTTTTAGAAACATCATTGACTTTTCCCTAACAGCGTGTTTATGCACTTTAGAGATTGAAAGTAGCTTTTTATTTCCTGTTCTTAAGGAGCAAAGTGGGGTATTTAATCCCCGGAATTAAATTTTTACTGTATTAAATTTGACTACTATAAATCATTAAATTATTATTATAGCTTAAATTTTTACACAGTTGGTCTAGAGAGGGGTTTTAAGTAAAACATAAAATCCCCTATGTAGCCCTTTTCTGGGGGGCTATTTTTTGAAAATATTACTGAAAATCTTAAAAAGCAACTTTCTACTTTGACTTCATATTTGAATTCTCCCTGAAATTCTCTTTCCAACGGTACCCCATATCATAAGGTTACTTTACTAGTTTTCGAGATATTGGCTTTTAAAATGTCAAAAATTAAATTTTGAAAAGACCATATCTTAGAAACTAAAGAAAATATCTCTATTGTGTTCAATACTGATTTTATGGTTTTTTTTACGAGAAAATAAAAAAATACAATAGTTTGACAATTTGACCTTCTACTTCATATTTTTGGATTAATATCGTCAAAACCACTGAAAATCAATAAACTGTAAATAAGAATGTACAAACGTCAAATTGTTATCGTTTTTTATTTGCTCTTAAAATAGCCTTAAAATCGATAATAACCGCAATAGAGATATCTTTTTTAGTTTCTAAGATATGGGCCTTCAAAAATTAAATTTTTGACATTTTGAAAGCTAATATCTCGAAAATTAGAGAAGAAGAAGAAGTCAAAATAGGGGGTTGCTCTTTAAGGTTCTCAGAATATTTTCCAAAAATAGCCCCCCAGAAAAGGGCTACATAGGGGATTTTACTTTTCACGGTAAATGGTAGTTGGCGATGTATCGAAAATAAAAATCTATGTTTTAAAGATTATATATTTTTTTCTTAAAACCCCTCTCTAGACCAACCGTGTTTACTTTGCTTCTCGGGGATTAAATTTTTGCTTTATTTCCCACGGATTACATTTTTACTTTATTTCTCCGGGATTATATTTTACTACTACAAATCTTTTCTAAAGCATAAAATAGTGTGTACACCTCAGGACTCAGGAAGTGGTTTTTAATCACTCGACAAATTAAATTACACATTTTTTAATTGGGGCACAGTTTTGCTTGGCTAAAAACTAAAATTTCAAACAAAATATTGATACTACACCGTAAACCGAAATGACATATGCCTACTATTTTTCCTCCTTATAATTACCTTTAAATATAGTAGGTAATTGTTGTCGAAGTAGTCCAGTTCAGTAGTTTTCCTAAAAATGTATGAAAAAAACTTAAATATTGTTCTTCATACAGGGGCGGTCGCAGATTTTTTTACAGACGCGGCGGGAGGGGGCATGTTTAGTAGGTTTTTGGGTTTAGTAAGTTTTTATAAATAAATCTTAATTCTAGATTTTTTGCCAAAATATGCGTCAGATCTTCTCCGAGTTTTTTTAAAAATATTATAAGAAAAGTGGGTCGGGTTAGCTGGAAAAGTTTTTTTTTAAGTAATGGTCAAGCCATGATGGTAATTTAAGGCTTAAAATATTTTAGCATAATTTAAGGGGTAACGTTTTTGATTAAGCAATTTTTACTACGTTTTTCACATTTTTATGCTATGATTTTTTTTGCTCACATTTTAAAGCTTTCTTTGCAAACTTTCGATTTCTAGAATAAAACACTCAAATTTTTCAAGTTTTCAATGTTTTTCAGGCGTTCAAAAAAAGTACTGCCATAACATTTTTTCTTTGTTTAAATAAAAAATATTTAGAGAGAGAGGACAGAATTTTAGAGGTAGATGGAGAGATAATTTAGTGACGTGCAAAAAAATTTAAGATAGTTGAAGAGAGACAGCAGGCTATAAAAATTATTTTAGAGAAAGATGGACCTAATTTAAGGCAATTATTTACTAAATATTTCTGTTATATCATCTGTCTGTCATCTTGAGTGGTGTGGTGCATATGATTTTTATTTTGCCATTTTTATCCAAAAAGCATCAAAAATTGTAATTCAAAGCGTAAAGTGTGTAAAACATAAGGGTCATCATGGCTTTACCCTAAAGCCATGATGATCCTTAAAATAATTTTCAAAATCAAAATCATGGCATAAAAATGTTAAAAACCATTATTGACCATTATCATAAGAAAATTATGGCTTTACCATAAAAAAAACTATGACTGTGATCAGCTAAATAAAATATTTGCTTCTGCTGAGAGAACGATAAAAAAATCAAAAAAATAAACGTGCTTTAATTTTTAAAATTGGGTAATAGAAACAGGTCATTTGACATAATAATAGGTACCAAACCCAGGACGCCCCGCTTTTATTTTTACTCATGCTAAAATTATTTACCTAGGCCCCTCTAAAATTTTACTAAAAATGCATAAAGTAAAATTAATGGCATACTGCAATAGCTTGCGGTTCTCCATTCGCTTTGAGAAGCGCGTACCTTTTTCACAAAACAACTACCAAACACTTGCTGTTTTGCCTATAGTTCTTGAAAACGCTTAGCGTTTTTATAACTACGAGAATACGGGTCCGTACAACTGTAAAAGGCTTTTATTTAAGACTTATTTAACCTGCGACTTACTGTAAATATGGCTGGTATTCCCAAAATATTTCTTTGTGATTTTTGTTGGTCCATCTGTCTTCTTCAAATTTACGCCTAGTCTGGTCTCTTTCTCAACCCATTTTCTTTAAAAATAGACAAAAAATATTCAGATGATATCAAAACAAAATTTTTTATTAAAATATAAACTAAAAGTGACTTTGACATTTAGGAGTCAGCGGTTTTGGTCATGGCCAACTTGATGGTTTCACCTTCGGTATGATACAGGCGCATTTGGCAGAGCCGGCGTTGCCACATAATTGACGCGACGAAATTTCGTCGTTTTGCCTAAGAATCGGCTCCCATGTGACGCGTGAGTAAGCACTCACGAGAAAGTCGTAGGTGGGAACCGGGTGGAACCGGGTGTGAGGTGGCGCGGCGGCGGGGCGTTTCGGTGCATTTGTCGCTGCTAAGCGCGAATACCTGTACAGGTAGCGTTCAATAGTTTGTCTATAACACTGAGCAAATTTCTGATAAACAACGCTTCTTACAAATTCCGGTTTTGAAAAATAATGGTTTGGCAAATTCCGGGTTTGACTAAAAATGGGTTTTACAAATTAAGTTTAAAACGAGTCTTATTTCGAATTTGTTATTGAGTGGGTTTGAAGAATTAAGATTCGGATAAAAAATTGGTTTCACAAATTGCAGTTTTTATGGCGAATCGGTCTTACGATGAAACTTTTTATTAAATACGGTATGATAAATTCCTGGTTTGACAAACCATAGGCGTTCTTATGGGCTTGATTTTTAAGAAGTTAATAATGATGAAAACAGCATGTCCGCACGTCAACCCGTTATTGAACTACGGGGGCATTTTGAAAAATATGCGTTTTAGAATTTGGGCTATAACTTTTTATCAGCGAAAATTTATTTTGGATATAAATTGCTTTTTTCGAATTCATTTGTTAAACTGAACTTTATCCGTAGCGTTTAAGTTTTGAGATATAACACTAAGTTGGTATTTTACCCCTGAAACGACCTACTTTTTATTTGAGCATAATGTTATTTTTAATATGTTAATATATTAATTTGTTTATTTTCCTAATAATTTTTCTGTTTTTTTAAATTTCTTATTTCATTTTATTAAATATCATAGGTATCACCATTTTCAAGGAAATTTTATGCTGTTTTCAAAAATATTTCTTAGAAATACCCAAAAAACTCCAGTCTTCTTGAATTTGGACCACCCTGTACAGCGTTGCCCAATAAGACTGCTCACCGGATGGATGGTTCAATAACTGGGAAACTATGAGGTAATATAAATTGAGGCCTGTCTTTCCATTAAATATATTTTTTCCTACGACCAAATACGAAAATAACAAAGTTTTAACTCTTTCCTGTTTTAGAAGGGAGCATATTGGTTTTTATTTTCGTCACTAGGGACAAAAACATTTTCTTCTCTAGAGAGGAAAATGACTCACAGTATAGCTTTGGCTGAGCTGTAACGTTAGACTAGGAAACGCAGGCATATTTTGTCAAAACTAAGACACAGCTCGAAAAACTTTTTTAATTTTTTGCCGAATAAGCTAAAAAGTCTTTCTAAGGCCACTCCGCTGAGAAAAATGTCCAATAATAAGAATACATTAGCCCCAAGTAGAAACTTCATTTAAATATGAGACAAATGAACTGTCTACTTACCATAAGTTTTCCCACCTACTTAAGGTTATAAAATAACATGCTGTATTATTAACCACAAGTAAAAACTTCACTTACCGTAAGTGAAGTATCTACTAACCGTTAGTAAATCTATAGTATCGCAATACTAGTGTAACTCCTAAAATATGGCTTTAAATAACATAAAAATATATTTTTGAGCTCTAAAACCCATGTTCTATCACAATACACCCTAAGAAAAAAAATAAAAACAAATAATAAAAGAAAAGTGCGACAACCTACAGAAATAGGTTGAAACCGCGGAATATAAGCGTTTTGGCGAATTCTTATAGGTCGACTGAAAAGTGTTAACCATGATTAACACTTGATCAGAGAATTTTCGCGGTTGATGCATATATATGGACAAGCATCTCTAAACCGAAGGTTACCGGTTTCGTTTCCGGTCATCGATTTTTTTTCGAGTTTTTTTAACTTATTTCTATCATGATCTCCTTATAACTAGAACAATGATCGTTGCAAATGGGATTGTCGAATTCTTATAATGGCAATACATTGAAACAAATCATTATATTAGGATGAATTCAATATTTGATGCCTTCACTAGTCCTTAGTAGAAAAATTCACTAACCGTAAGTGAATGGATAGTTAAGTGACTTGTCGCATATTGGTAAGTAGATAAATCACTAAGGATTAACAAACTAGTAGAAAAATTCACTAACCCTAAGTGAAGGGAAAGTTAAGTGACTTGACTCTAAGTAGGTCGTTTTACTTGCAGCTATTGAATTCATCACTTGGGGTTAATTACCACTAACAAAAAAAGCTAAATAGACACTTCACTTGAGATGGTGTTATTCGAAATATTTAGATATTTATATCGGTGATCTTAAAAGGAAATTTTAATTTATTCGGCAAAAAATCGAAAGAGTGCTTTTTACAAAATGTGCCTTTCATTCAAAGTTCCGCCAATTCTGATATTTATTTTTTCTACTACCTTCTGTGAAAATGGCATTTTCGACCCGAAAAATAGGGAAGAAAATGGCGCTTTGCCAGAGAAAGGGAGGAAAATTTTTTCTTCCCGGCTAGCAGAGAGGAAAATTTGTCCTTCCCCTACCGCATCTGAAAACTACAAAAAATTAAATACATGGCCCTAGAATAAAATGCATTTCTTCCCTTGGATTTTAATGCCCTCCGATATGCGTCGGGCACGCATCAAACCATCCGCGGGAGGAAATTCTGCATTTTCCTCCCTTGGTATGTAAATAACTTTTATTACAAAAAGTATCGATATCATATGACCCGTTTTGAACGTCAATTCGACATTTCCTGAGCTAAGGTCATTGACAGAAAAAAAAGAATCTCTTCTCTTAAGGAGAAAATGTTTCATCTCTAGGGACGAAAATAATATAATGATAATGATAACTTGTGGTCGTAGAAAAATACCGTACATAACTCGTTGAAAGTGAGATTCTTCCACTCGTGTGATTTTCGTACTCGACTGGCGCCTCGCACGAAAACTTTCACAATCGTGTGAAATATGACACATTCTTTACTCTTTATGTAATATACTATTGTGCGGTCCAGCTTTCTTAAAGCCTATATAGTTATAATGGCTCTAAAATTATTTTTTTCCAGATAAATCCGATGGCCAGTCTGTCTATCACATTCAGGATTCGCTTTATTTTTCTTTGTTTTATTGGGTAAGGTCCAAAAAAATAAATAGTAAGGTTGGCTTGGTTGCTTGTGAAATTTTGTCTTTTCGGATATTAAAAAATTACTTATAGTGAATTTTGTCAGTATACCGGCGACGACTATTTTAATATATCTTAAAACTAAAGTGTAAAATAAAATAATTAATTTCTTCAATTTTGAAATAGTTTTTCATTCATTCCTTTGAATAAAAAAGACAAATGCGATTAAAATTTTATATATTCTAGGTACTGTGAGTATAATCACGGAATTGCCCAGTAGTTTTTGTTTATTAAAGCTCTTGAATATTTAATACAACACAGTCTATCTAACAATATACAATGTGCTATAGGCAAGAACGGGACACCATAAAATCCAATTAGTTACATTGTCAGTCAATTTAGGCAAAAATTGAACCCCAATTAAAGAAGTATCGTAAACAAATGTTTATTGGTTTTAAGACATTGGCGCTAGGCATTGCACCCATAGATGCTGTATGTACCAGCCTATAAAATTGTATTTAAATTCTTGGTAATGACACTTGTATAATTTTATTTCCTTATTCATTTAATTAAATCTACTTACAAGGGCGTCCGCAGGAGGAGGGGCAATAGTGTCGTTCAATAACGCATGCATAATGCATGTGAAAACAGCTGAAAAACTGTTTTTTTCGGTAATAAAGTCCGGTTATCGGCGAAGCTGATACTTTAGCAAATGTTTTCAGGCTGAAAATATCAAGCTTTTCAAAATTTAGAGCCACGTTAACAAATTCCTAAAAATATTTGAAAAAATGAAACAACTTCTGATGAATTCATTGCGGCCTTAATTTTAGAAGTAAATTAAGTTGAATCTAAAATGGAAATCGTCACAGAACCGCCAAGAAATCTAAAAAGCGGTAAAATTGGAGTAATCGTCCTTATAGCTCTATGAAGGAATATTTTTGTAGGTTCATTTTTATTCCATATTATTTGAATTTCATATAGATCGATAAAGAAGAATAAGCCAGTGGCTGATTGGTCACAATAAAGCAATTTAGGTTTTTATGTTCCATCGTTATATGGTACAAAATTTTAAATTATAATTATCCCGTAACTGTATACTGATTTATCAAATGACTCATTAACTTTTTTTAAAGAATTAAGATCGGATGGATTCTTTAACAACTTTATCATAGAAGCTGAGAAATTAGCTACCAAAATAGATGTAGAAAAAAGTTTTGAACTACACTACATCATCGAGTTCGATCCAAAAACGATATTTTTAATATAAAAGGATGTCCAAACCTATACAAGATTGGGAAATCTGTACACTCGAGCTGAGATTTAATTTATTGAGTAGTCATAGTGACTCTTTTAAGTTTTTATAAGATATCACACAACACAAACTTAAAGACTATAGGGCACATTGTCAAAATTTGGAAAACGTCGACTCATTCGATCTTAATTTTCTAGAATTGACTGATATTCTCTAGAATTAACCTACAAAAAAAATATGCCTTGTTTCTTCACTTAAAAAAAGAAGTTCCCATTGAAGTACTTAAATACATTACCTTTCTAAACATTGAAGAAAATTTGAGTATTGCTTTAAGAAATTTGCCAGCTATACCCATTGCTACTGGCATCGGCAGAAGATTTATTTTTTTTAAATTTAAAACTATAAAAAATTTCCTTCAGAACCATCTCTTCTCGATCCAAAGAGTTCATTACAGAACCCTGCAGGAAGAGGACCGGAAAACTCATTAAGCTCACCAGGCAGGAGATTCTGACATAGTTGATCTATACACCGAACACTGCAGGCTGAAAGTATCATTACACAAAATGGGTCTAAGTGAGGACACCGAATGTAGGCTCTGTATGGAGGATGACGAGACGGCCAGACATGTACTGTATGAATGTACAACCAGTGCACGTTAACGTCAACGAATTTTCGGTAAACTAAAGATCGACGTCAGCAGCATAAGAAACTGCATCACATTAACTCTGGAAAAAGAAGAAAATTGTCAGCTCCCTTTTCTCGACCTTCTAGTCACCAAAAATAATTCAACCTTAACCACTTCCATATATCTAAAC
The DNA here is from genome assembly GCA_963921995.1 of Oxystoma pomonae. NCBI lineage: Eukaryota > Metazoa > Arthropoda > Insecta > Coleoptera > Brentidae > Oxystoma > Oxystoma pomonae. The sequence goes on along the minus strand of OY998166.1, from coordinate 80,575,927 downwards.
TAAAAAATATCTAAACTTCAAATCAAACCACTCCACGTCAACCAAACTGGGAATTGCAAAATATCTCATGGAACGAGCCACCTACATCTGATCCGATCTCCGAAGGAACGGTTTCTCCAACTACACCATCAATAAAACTCTTCAGACCACACCAACACAAAGGACGACAGACGTAAATACTGAGAGGAAAGCGACGCTTATAATTCCAAAGGTATAATTCCGAAGGTACCAGCCGACCATCCATGGAAGTTCGCCCTACAGAACACAAACACAAAACTCGACAGGGAGACACAACTGGATCAAAAATAGCTCAACATTGTTGGGATAATCAATCAATCAATCAAGAGGCAAAGATCGTCGCCAAGGAGAAAAATCTATTCAAGTGGAAGTTCAAAGAAACAGCATTTATACAGAGGAACCATAATGTATTTTCTTAACAAAGTGTCACCATCAAGGAAGGAACACAGGTTTTTCATGGTTCACTGAACACACACTAGTATATAAGATTAGGTAGTCTTCGTTTTTGTTAGTATTTACCTGATGACGATTGCAGATACATAAGCACTCGAAACGTTGTGAAAAAATAAAAAAATAAAGACAATGGAAGTTCAAAATTCTAAATTACTCTCAACAAGGAAACAGGTACAAAGTGATGAGCTCAACAAATTACTTGAAGTTGTCCTGAAGGCAAGAGTTACGGTTCTAAGCAAAACTCGATAGGACACTGGATTCAGTGTCAACTGCTAAATTTAGACTGGGAAAAGTCGGCTGAATGAACACCTATCGCCCATCGGAGTAGAAGAGGATCCCATCTGTCCAGCCCGCGAGTTTTGGAAAAAGAATCGGCACATCACCCTATAAGGGAGTGTAACGGACAAGTCAGCTGACATGGGACTCCCACGATAGAGGAGGGAGAACTGCACTTGTTCAGGGGTGCGTTCAGATTGAACGTCGGGTGACGCCTGGGCGCACCCTGGCCGTTCAGATTACTCTGGTTAAAATTTACCCGGCTGTTCAGATTATCGGTAGATTTTTACCGGACGCTACCCAAACGCGCACTTTCGCACCTCACGAAATAGGTCAATAAAATTTGTCCCGCATGAGCAGATCAAATGCACAACCATTTCTAACCCTCTTTCAGAGAAAATATTTTTTGTATTTGTGTTTTTTAAATTTGAAGTCTAGTTTTTGGCAATAGAAAGGATCAGTACACATTCCCATAATTTGGTTTTGGACGAGGCAGGCAATTTTGTTCTAGATGGAACAATCAAGAGTGGTGAAGTGAGTGAAAAAGTGGTGAAGGTGAATTATCCTCAACGAGTAGTTCTTCATTTATACACGTATTTGCTATTACTTCTTCCATAATTACAAAAAAAAAAAATCTTAAGAGTGAGGTTATGATAATGCATCCTGTCCACTCATATTGGACGAATCGCCGGGTACACTCGGAGTGCACTTTTTCTCGGGTAACGCTCTGCGCCCGACTTCACCCGTACTCTTCAATCTGAATGCACCCCAGATAGGCCGACATACTGAACTTTGTAAAAAAGACAAGGTCCGGAGAGAATCGCAGCTTTGGGTAACCATCTGTATTTGCAGAACTATACCGGCACCCTGCTTTTTTACATACGAGCTACCGGTCCGGATAAAGAACGCATGGGCCAGTAATGGCCGTTTATGTTCAACGCCGGCGTATAAAATTTAATCTCAAAAGATAAACACGACCTTTTTTAAAATAAAACCGTTAATTCAAGAATACTAATCGTAATCGAAAAAGAACCCCTTTGCAAATCACGCTTTTTCCGGTTTCGCAATATGCTCACCGGGCACTCTTGATTTTATTTGGTTTTTTAAAATAATCAATATTTTTGTGTCAACAACAAATTTTTAAAATTATTCAAAATATGACAAAAATTATTTAAAACCACATGAGTGGTTTCAAGAATTTCACAGTGCGAAATTTGCTGGACGGTTTTTGTGATTAACTAATTAGAAAAAGCACATTTTTTATTCAAATTCTCTCTTCATGCTTCCAAACTCGAATGTCTATAAGTCGATCTGTTTGGGTTGCCCCTCAAGATCAAGTTTTATAAATTTGAGTATAATCTTAATTAAATTAATTGATCCTGAAAAATGTTTTCAGCACTGGATGTAAAAGTGACTTGCTGAATTGTTGGGACGGATGGGGTCTATTAAAACACAAAAGAATTGGGAATTAATTTTTTTTGTAAAAAAAAATCCAAACTAATAGAATTCACCCTTGTTATATACTAATAAACACATTATTTCTAGAAAAAAAAATATAGTGAGAAACTTAAATCTTAATCAAAGAAATAGCACTCACAGTGCTTTTGAACGAGTTATAGGTTATATAAAACTGAGTCCAAAAACTAATTGTCTTTTTTGAATAGTGACTTTTCCATGACCACAAAACCGTATTTATTAAAATCTCAGCTGAAGCTGTTTGTAAAATTTTGCACACAGTTTTGTAAGAAAAAATATTTTAGTCGATTTTGACAAAGCTTTAATATGTTATTGGCGTGGCAAAAATGCACAATTTTTTCTTCGCGTCAGATGTTTTAATATGTACAGGGGAGCTAGAAATCATGATCAAAGCTTGAAAAACAATATTTCTTTTGCTTGCTAAAATGAAAAATGTAAAACTTCACCTGCCTAATAACATACTCAAAAAATATTAAAATCCAAAAACCCGGAATGTCAAAATAAGTCCCAAGTAACAGTCTAGACACTTTAGATTTTACAGTTATTCCATAGCTGTTCATATGTTGTGACACCTACGTGTTTGCTGTAAAGTATCTAGCTTAATTTAAGCTGTATTTGTAACTGTCACAATAGTAGCAACTTACTGTTACATCCAAATTTTTTCCAATGCACAATTCTATGGGAACGCTGACCGCTAAACCAAACAAGAACAAATTTTAGCATTTTTTTAACTTATACAGCTAAAACCAATGCGAAACACCAGCGGTAAATGTCGCGCCCTCTAACGCACATACAAAACAACTCTCAATTAAAAAGCCTTCGCCTTTATTAGGCTGTTGCGTAAATCTCGGTATTCCTGGATCGGCCGCCCTAAAATTCCGGTTTATTGGTATTTTTTATCGGTTTGTCAAAATCTATGTTTCTAGTTGTCCACCTGAAATATCCGAAACAACTCACGCAAGAAATGGGTTAACCTAGTCAAAAACGGAAAACATTCCTGTCAAAAACTGTGAGGCAGGGCTGGTTTATATCAGACACATAAAGTTGACTAGCTATTTTTGATTCCTTGTTGTTAGAGTATTTTTGATGCGTTTGTGAAACCGTCCTTAAAAAAAAGGGCTAAAGTTGTACAACGTACCCAAACCAATTCTTGTTCAATGTTTGATGCACAGTTTTACTTCATGCCGCTCCCTTCTATTTCCTTCCTTGTCGAAAAAAGTGAGAGGGCGACCCACAGATAACAAAATGGTTAGGATACGCTAGCCGCGTACGAATACTGCAAGGGTGGTGGTAGAGATAGGTGAGACGTAGTCGCTGTTTTACGACGTAGCCGTTCTGCACAGTGCTCTTGAACAAAGTACAGGCTATATAAAACTGAGTCCACAAACTAATTGTACTTCTTGAGTAAGGACTCTTCCATAACCACAAAATCGTATTTGTTAAAATCCTAGCTGAAGCTGTTCATGAAATTTTTCACACAGTTTTGTAAAAAAATATTTTTAGCCGATTTTGATCAAATTTTTATGTTATTGGCGTGGCAAAAATACACAATTTTTAGTACGAAATCGAGATCAAAGCTTAAAAACCCCAAGTAACAGTGTGCTGTGCAAAGTTTCTATAGAAAAAAAATTAACCATAATGCTTTTGCTGTTTTTTACAACGTTTAAAAACGTCATTAAAATGTTACCACATGTATATTTTTTGCCTGTGACAATGTCAACGGCAACTAAAAATACATCATTTTTGCACATGCATGCAATATTGTTTAAAATTTGACTTCCCTGGCAAAAAATGTATTTGAGAGTACCAATTATAATAAAATTGTCTGAAGGATGGAGACATTAAAATAAATATTAATGATGTTGTTTACCTAAACTAATTTTCGTAAATACGCATTTTGAGAATTTACAATTTTTGGGCGAATGATACCTCATTAAACCCTAAAAAATTTGGCATCTTTACTGATTTTATTTATTTTTCTTTTAAGATTATATTTACTTTTTTGAAATATTATTTTTCAAACAAATGTGTGAGCACACATTTAATGGATCACCAATCAGTTTCTGTTCGTAGTGTTTCTAAATGATTTTTTTTACATAATAGACACTTAAATGCTCAGAACGGATACGTCGTACAACAGCGATTACGTCTTACCTATCTCTACGACCACCCTTGCAGTGTTTGTACGAAGCTAGCGTATCGTAACCATTTTGTTATCTTTGAGTTTTCATAAATGCCTGATCCACAATTTCACTCCTTCTATTTCCATTCTATTCTATTTTTCGACAAGAAAGGAAATAGAAGTGAGCGGCATGAAGTAAAACTGTGCATCAAGCATTGAACATGCCACGAACCTTTCTTTATTTTTTTTAAAGAATTGGTTTGATTACGTCGTACAATGTAAGCACAAATTTAACATTTTTTTTTAAGGACGCTTTCACAAACGCATCAAAGATACTCTATCAACAAGGAATCAAAAATAGCTTGCCAACTTTAAGTGTCTAATATAATCATGGCTGCTCACAATTTTTGACATGTTAACCGATTTGTTTTGTAAATTCTTTCGGGTATTTCTGGTGGACAACTAGAAACATAGATTTTTAAAAACCGATAAAAAATACGAATAAACCAAAATTTTAGGGCTGCCGATTCAGGAATACCGAGATTTACGCAACAGCCTACCGCGATCGAAACTAAAAAAGCAGAAGCTTTTTGGTTGAGAGGTGTTTTGTATGTGCGGTAGAGGGCGCGACATTTGCAGCTGTCGTTTTGCATTGGTTTTAGCTGTATAAGTTTTAAAAAATGCTAAAATTTCTTCCTGTTTGGTCAGCTGAGATTTAGTTTTTATTTTAAACAATTTTGCATTGGAAAAAATTTTGATATAACAATAAGCTGCTACTATTGTGACAGTTAAAAATACAGTTTAAATTAAGCTATATAGCTACCTTACAGCAAACACGTCGGTGCCACACCGTGTGTACAGCTATGGATCAGCTTTAAAATCTAAAGTGTCTAAACTGTGTTACTTGGGACGTATTTTGACGTTTCTGGTTCTTAGATTTTAATATTTTTGAGTATAGTATTGGGTATGTAAAGCTTTACATTTTTTATTTTAGCAAGCAAAAAAAATATTGTTTTTCAAACTTTGATCATGAATTCTCGCTCCCCCTGTACATATTAAAAGGTGTGCCGCGAGGAAAAATTGCGCATTTTTGCCACGCCAATAAAATATTAAAATTTTGTCAAAATCAGTTAAAAATATATTTCCTTAGAAAACTGTGTGCAAAATTTTACAAACAGCTTCAGCTGAGATTTTAATAAAAACGGTTTTGTGGTCATGGAAGAGTCCCTATTGAAAAAGTACAATAAGTTTTTGGACTCAGTTTTATATAACCTATACCTCGTTCAACAGCACTGTGCACTGTTAGGGTCGTATAAAATATAGAAAAATTAATAAATTTGTGGAGTATAGAGCTCAAAATATGTTACTTGTTATTTAGGTAAACCAACCAATTATAATTATTAACAAACTTGTATATCGGCTAATTTTAGGGCCGTTTCAAAAAAAAAGTAAAGAGCCAGCATGTGGACATTGTTTTAGATAGCATTGGTCTATATCTGGTCAAATGGCTTCGGGCCGTAATCACGGGGCTAACAACGGGCCGGGACTGCAAAGCATCTGTCGCCCGGTCCGGGATTCTCAACGGCCCGGAGTGAACCTATCCGATCCGGCAACCGGACCGGCAATCTAACTGTTTCCATCAATTTTTGTTTGCTGGGGAGTAGAAGGGGGCGGTCCACAGGTCGCCCCCTACTACTACCACTACTGCTACTGCTTTTTAAGATGTTTTTCCCCTGTCCCCCTAGATTTGTTTCTGCGGACGCCCTTGCTATTTACTTTGTAACAAATCCCTAATTGAACTCTGATCTACCGTATTTTAATACGGCTCTTACATATAGGCGTCGATCCTCGCCAAACGATCGCGACGAGAAATAGTGTAAATTTTTTGCAGTTTCCCAGATACTTAACGTTTTAAAAGTCGCTGCTTTTGCCGCCAACTGATCATAAATTTATTAGTTTATATCGGTCATTATACTTATCAAGGTAGTAAAATTAGCAAGGTGTGCAATACATAAAGCGAGGCCAGGAAATTTGGAATGTTAATCAAAAACTAGCCTGAAGTTTACGGCCTTAGGTATCAAATATATCAGTTTATCTAAATAGGAAGCACCAAGTTTAATGTAAGGATAACTTTTTTGCTCCTTTCTTCCTAGAAATTAGCTAATAAGGACGTCCCTAAAGTTAGCAGTCCCAAGTCAGCAGTGTAAAGATGTGATTGGAAAAATGAGTGCTGATAAAATGCTAATAAATGCCAAGGCACAAAATTTTGTGCTCTTGCAGTTTCCGAGATATGACCTGCACTGCTAGCTACCCGTTAAAGATAGCAGTGCACCATGAGAATGGTCCAGAAAAATAGTAGAGTGGTCTAAATGGTCCAGAAAATTAAATGCCATTTTAATTTAGAAAAATAGTACTTTTTTTCTGCATATTTTTTTAAAATCAATGCAGTACGCTTATTTAAGTTCTGATGAAAAAATAAGACGTTGGTGGCGTTTTTAATATTGGAATAAATTGGTGCTACTTAGGCCCTAATTAAATGCCAAGTAACCAAATTTTCTGCTCTTGTAGTTTCCGAGATATGACCTGCACTGCTAGCTACCCGTTCAAGATTCAACTCAATTCAAAATTTTTGTTGTTCTTTAAAAGTTTATAACAATCGTGTTTATAACAATATTATACCTATAAATCTTAAACTTAATAAGTCATTATGAAGAAAAACTCGCTGTTCTCCAAATTCCTTTACTTTTAAAAAACTTTTGCTTAAGTGATTTTGGAAATTAATTTAAAAAAATTACTTAAAACATTTCTAAAAAAACTAAATACAAAATAAAAAAGAATGTACTTGATAAATCCTATCTGAATAGGTCATTATGAAAAAAACATAATAAAAAGAAACTTTTTCTATGTGCAGTTTCGAAAAATATTTAGGAGAGAGAAAAAAAATAAACAGTTTTTCATGTTTTTAATTGATTTAAGACCTCCCATATAGCAATGAAGAACATTTACATGCATAGCATATGCGTTAAAACTCCTTTTGAGAATGCCCTTTTGAGCATATCTTTAGCATATGCTTGGTACATATAATTAAGTATATAATAATATAACATAATATAAATATAATACCATTAAAGAAGGTAACTTTTAGAACATCTTTAGCATATGTAAAGTATATATCACTTATTAAAATATTATTTGGTTCTTTTAGCGCACAAGCTATTCTAGTACCGTAAAAGAACATCAAAAGAATGTTATTCTGGTATTTCCTTAGCATATACTAATGAAATACCATTAAAGAAGGTTACTTTTAGAACATCTTTAGCATATTCAAAGTATATACCAATAATGAAATAAGTTAAAAAAAACTGGAAAAAAATCAATGATAGGAAACGAACCTCTCTGATTAAGCTTTAATCATGATTAAAACTTTTTAGGCCACCTCTAAAAAAGACGCCAAAACGCTTACATTGCGCGGTTTCAACCTATTTTTTTATAAGCGCATGGTACATTGGATAAAGCATTGGTCTATCAACCTGTAGGTTGTCAGTTCGAAGCTCGTCGGCGCATCGCACTTTTATTATTTGTAATAATTTTTGGGTGTCTTGTGATAGGACATGGTTTTTAGACCTCAAAAATATAATTTTTATTTTATTTAAAGCCATATTTTAGGAGTTATACTGGTTTTGCGCTACTATAGATTTCGCACATGCCAATCATCTGATAACAATATCTATTAGCACATCCTAAGAACCTGCATAGCATGTGATTAGGGCGGAACGTAATCTATTCTTAGCACATGCTTCGAATGTTCAATGTTAATTTAGAACATCCTTACCATATCCTTTTTCTTCTTTAGGATATTCTATGTACATACTAAGGATGACAAATTGCTATGTGGGCAGCATAATAATTATTATTCATTTATAATAAATGAACGGAGTTTCAATATATTCCACATTGTTCACAAAGCTTTTTGGCCGTGCTAATATCGGTATTGCTTAAAAAAAATAGTATATCGTCCAGCAAAGATAAAAGGTTATAATTGGTTTTTCTTATTCCTGAATGGACAGGATATTCTAGTAATATGTGAACCAATGTTTCCGTTTTGTTGAGGTTAAATATAATGCATATTTCGTTCGGATTTAATCGAGCCTCGGTAGGTAAATTTAACAAAATAGCTACTTGTGACTGTGAGTTGAGCAAATGTCCGGACTATGGCTACGGAGAAGTTGCGTTGCAAGTACGATGCTGCCGAGATTGTTATTGTAAGGTATGGATAAAGTATTAGAAAACTAGGGTTAGTGACTTGACGCATATCAGCTTCAATTAAATTCGTAAAAAATAGTGATATTATTTCTTTCTTATTACGAACAAAGATGCCACTAGACATATTAGAGGACCAATTTATCTCAAAGTCGATGAATCTAAAGAGTTACCTGTGCCGCCCAGTTATATCAGAGTTTTTAAGTTCCAATTATACTGCGATTGGGCGCATCCTATTTGATACACCAGGTAGTGATACTTCGTAGCACGTCAAACGCAAGTTTTAGAGATAAGAAAAACATACCGCCACGGCAGCCTGCCTGATCTCTGCTAAGTACTTTAGTATACTTCTTGCGCTGTCATGCGACTAGTTACGGTATCGCGCGCGCGAATTGTGAAAATACGCTTTTAAAGAAATAATCTAACAAAAGAAAACATGAAAAGCAAATGGATTACCTAAAGAAGAAAAGGAGGAACCTGGAAAAGGAAATGAAAAGGGAAGCAAACTGTCAGTTTTTAAACAATGGAGTGAGACAAATATTATGCTTTTGGCTAATATTTTTTGTCATGGGTTTGTTTATTCTGTAAACGTTTATTACGCATAAAAACTTAAACCCTGCATAGTTTCTGACTTATTCCCGCTAAATTAGTATCAATAAAAAACTCCAAATGTTTACTTACTAACACGTGTGACGACGAACCTGACAGAACGAATAAAATGCCGAAAAAATTTAACAAAAGAAAACGTGAAAAGCAAATGGATTACCCAAAGAAGAAAATGAGGAAACTGGGAAAGGAAGGGAAAAGGAAGCGTCGTGATTCAGGTAAGTAAGGCGCATTGTCAGTTTTAAACAGTGGAGTGAGACAAATATTAGGCTATTGGCATTGGCTCGTATTTTTTGGCATGGGTTTGTTTATTCTGAAAACACATATTTGTTTTTATGACTCATAGAAACTTAAATCCTGCATAGTTTTTGACTTATGCGCGCCATATTAGTCTCAATAAAAAACTCCATAATTTTAATAAAATCCGTTTCCAAAATATCAAATTCAAATTTCCAGAATAATTATTATAACAAAAACCCTTCACCCGTCGTAACATAAAAAAATTCTCAACCGAATTTTCCATGAAGACGGAGCATGAATTTTTTTGCCTAGCACGCTATATCCTATATGCTGCACGTAAAAACAAATACTATCATATCTCACCCATGCTCCCGATGCATGGTTTACTCCACCGGGTGTCCAATTTTCTAAGAATATTATAATATGTTTACTTAAAAAAGTATTATTAACACATAGTTTTTCATATTATTATATGTGACGACGAATTTGACAGTTCCTCAACTGGTCAGACACTAGTAGTTCCTCGAAGTCTAGCATAGAGAGGCACCCCTTAAAAAGTATATTAGGGGGAACAGATGATAGTACATTGAGTCCAGATATATCAGCAGAGCTAGCTTGCAGATGGAAGAAGCATCTTTCTATGGGAATATATAGATAAGGAAACTAAATCTCCTCGAAAAACTACAAAATTCCCGGAAAAATTGCCAAATTCTTCAAGGACCCAAATTAAATCCAGGGTGCTAGCATCCACAGAGCGGGTTTTCTCTAATTTGGCCTAAACAAAAAAGGGAGAGACGAAGCACTTGATGAAGATCTTTTGAGTCTTGCCGAATCGGCGCAGTTGATTTGCATTGGCTACAATATTGTTTAATGCAAAAATATAATAAATTGCTACTGCGCAAAATCCAGATCTTTTCTTTTTTAGCGAAGGTTTTGCCGGAAATTGAAAAAATATAAAAAACGCGCCGAGAGGAAATATTAGAGCTAAACAGTGAAAGAACGTATTCCTGAAAAAAAAAAAAATTTCAGAAGAGTGGAATCAAATAACTTCAAATAAATTAGCTTTATGTTGGACAAAACGTTACAAAATTCCCTTTGTGGACAAACCTTTTCAAGTTTTCACCCCCAAAACCTCAAAATTTACCAAAAATGAGTAAAAAATTTATTCGAAAAGCATACAACATTTATAAGTAGGAGCAGTTAAAACTGTTAATAACTGTCAAGATCAGTTTTTGTTAAGCTATTTTTTTAAGACAGAACGATAACAGGGGATTTTAGGTTTATCTTTAATCCTAGAAACCTACATAAAATTCTTTCGCCCACCTCATTTTCGACTGGAAGATATTAGAGAACTAAATTACTAAAAACTGCTTCCTTGCGACATTAGATCTTAAAGATGCATATTTTTTAGTTCCAATGTTTGATGAATATAAAAAATATTTAATATTTTCTTTTTAAAACAAAACTTGAATTCCAATGTTTACCATTCGGTCTAGCCACTGCACTTTTTTGTTCCACCATTTCAGGCCTTTTTCTCTTATCTAAAAGATTAGGTTTTTATTAACAATTAAAAAACCATACACAACCGACTCAAGAGTTACAATTTATAGCATTTATCCTTAACGTAAAAAAGATGTGGATATATATCGCACAAAAAAGAATAACAAAAATATAAACAGCTATTAAGATTATTCAAAGAAAAAAAAATAAAATAACAATTAAAGAGGTTTCGCAAATTATAGGAAGGCTAGCCTCGGTTTGTATAGAGTACGGCTTGTTGTACGTAAAAATCTTTGAGCGAAAAAAATATAGTGCCTTAAAGGCTAACAGGAACAACTATAACAAAAAGATGCTTGTTAGGTTCTTAGTTAAAAATTAACTTGCGTGGTGGTTAAAGCACATACTATTTTACAGCCTAATTATAACATTAAAATTTTCTCCGATGCATACAAATCGGGATGGGGGCGTGTTGCAACGGAAAGGAAGCAAAAGGGGGGTTTTTGGCAACAAGCTGAACAGGAGAAACACATAAACATTCTTGAAATGAAGGCAGCCTTTTATGGCTTAACAAGTTTTGTAAAAGACTTTAAAAAATTATCATATTTTACTAAGAATTGATTTCTATTGGGAGAATGATGTGGCAGTGAGCTTAGGTATATTTTTTTGTATTTCCCACGTACATAAATACGTTGGATAATCATATAGCGGACAAGAAATCTGGTATAAAAATTGTATATTTATTTGCAAGCTACCTGAACAAAAAATGTCACCGGTTTGTGTCGTGGCTTCCAGTGGAAGCATTCACAATGAATTACAAAAACCTTAATTCTTATATATTTCCTCCTTCCTCACTATTTCCAAAAATGTGAAAAAAAAGAGAAAAAATTGAAAACGGTAATGCGATATGTATTAGAAAATTAGAATCCGTGATTCGCTTAAAAGTTATAGTTTTAAATCCGAAAGGTGATTTACTCTTATCCTCGTTTAGGTAACCCCACCCACTCTGAAAGAGTCTTTCCCTGGGTTAGCAATCTTATCAAGGTGGCCCAAATGATGAAAGTTTTGCGACAATAATATTGAGACCATCTTGCAGCCTAATGTAAATCAAGTTGTGTCCGTTTTAGAAACAGAATCTCAAAATACTGGGAAATATTGAACTCTTAACACACATAGGTCTGCCTTAAATTTAATTTGCGAGCAGAAAAATCAGAAATGGTAAATAGGTTTATTAGACGCATTTTTAAGTTGCGTCCTCATCTTCCGAAATATAAACTTGGTATCCGGAACCAGTGATACCTTATATAGGTAACTTGTACCCTTTGGTAAATTTAACATTCGGGTTATTAACTATAAAAATGATACTTCTTTTGACTCTTTGTTCTGCTCAAAGAGTTCAGACATTTTCTATAAGTTAAGTAACATCAAGGCTAACGAAGAGGCCATAGAAATAATTCTTAAAGATATTTTTAAAATATCTGATCCCAGAAGAATTCAGCCTTGGCTTAAGTACCCTGTTTAAAAGATACACTTATTTTAACAATTAAAAAGCCTCATAAGCCCGCTACATCCCAAAGCATTAGCAGGTGGATTTAAAAAAGTCTAAAAAACGCAGAAATAGAATCAAACTTTAAAGGACATAGCACAGGACATCGAGTGTCTTCCGCAGCATTAAGGGTTGGTGCATCAAGTATTAGAAAAGTTGCGGGATGTTCCGAAAAAAAGAAAACCTTCAATCGATTTTATAATAAACATTAAACACATTTAAATTTTAAACCTTGTGGTTTCCTTATTATTACTTAACTTTTTAACTAATCTATCTATCATAATAGGATGTGCCCAATCGAAGTATAATTAAGGATTAAACGACTTACCTATAAGGAAGTTCAATCCAAATTATACGAGATTGGTCACATCCTATTAGCCGCCCTCCCATTTATATAGTCATGTATTTTTTATGCAATTTATTTCAGTACTAGTCAACCCGCCGTTGGCGATCTTAGTATTTCAGGAAGGCTTTAGAAGTATACTGAAGTACTTAGCAGAAATCAGGCGGGCTGCCGTGGCGGTATGTTTTTCTTATCTCTAAAACTTGCGTATGACGTGCTACGAAGTATCACTACCTGGTGTATCTAATAGGATGTGACCAATCTCGTTTAATTTGGATTGAACTTCCTTACAGGTAAGTCGTTTAATCCTTAATTATCTTTTAAAACACTTTTTTTATACCTTCATAAAAAAACATGATTTTAGTAACTTACTGCAGATAACTAAAGCATGGCTTTTTTGGTTACCGATGCAAAAAAACTTTTTTTTTGATCACGGGTGCAAAAAAAGGTTTCGGTCCGTTTTTTACCCAAAATTAAGGAGAAATAGCGGGAAATGGTAATATTGAAAAAATCTAATTCTTCTTGCCTAAAAATTAAGCCATTTCCGCTAGTTCTCACCAAGTATTTACGAAAAAATCATATCAAACTGTCAACGATTAAAATATCGCAACAATGAACGTCACCGAATAAAAAGGCATATCGCCATGGAAAACACCATTATTTCATTTAACAGCCGCTTTGATTTATAGTGTAAAAATGTATTTTCCTGTTTTTCTTGGATTTTTTGATAAAGGTATTAAAAAAATGGTGTTAACCACTCGCGGCTAAACTGTGCTTTTTTTACTCGCGTTTTTAAATACCTCGCTGCGCTCGTTATTTAAACCAACGCTTGTAAAAAAAGCACTATTTTAGCCACTAGTTGTTAAAACTACTATTTCGGCAGCCTGAAATCGTCCATATTTAAAATTTTGATAATCGAATTAACGATTTGTTTAAAAAGGTTAAAAATTAGGTTTACCCTTTCAGTTTCAGTTCTCACCACGCTGCCAGGAGTATTAAGTGGAAGATAAAGAAGCCTTATAAAGAAGGTGGTTTCAACTCTTTCAATGATGCTAGTACCCTGGCAAAAAAACCTCATAAAAGATCATAGCAAATAACAGATTAAACATCATAAGTTTTTATAATCTATGCTCATATGAACTTATCAGATTTTATAATTTTTGACTAGTGAAAGTGAAACACAAATTCCGCATAGGAATTCATCATATTTTATCAGCCAGTTGGTTTATAAAAGTTTAAAATATTTATGATTTTTAATATGACAATTCCGCATAAAGGTTTATAAGATTTTATAAGATCTAGCTGTAACATTCGAAAATAAAAATTACAGCTCAACTTAAGCAGTTGTAGTAGTAGTAATAGTAGAAGAAGTAATGTAAGAGATTAATATACAGTCAAACTAAACTATAATCTAACCTAAACTATAAACTACGAGAACCTAACCCACTCCTTGTGCTTGCACAATATCTACATATCTAATAGAAAATTGTTCTCATATAAGTACTTATTTAGCGCCATAGGTGTGGGCTAGATGTTACTTTGATAAATTTCTATGAGATTTCATAAGCCAAAATCTATCTATGTAACGAACAAGAAATGTTTGTTCAGGTGGAATCTTGCTACTTAATTTTGACCAACTTCCTCAAATTTGGCATGCTTATATAGTTGCGATTACAACACAAGAATATAGTGTGATGAAATTGACAGCTCCCCCCAACTCGAAGGGGTGGAGGGGGTACAGTTGAAGTACGCCCGATTTCGGCGTATTTGGGGATGGAGATAACGAATTTCTAATCAGATTTTGAAAATTCAATATGGCGGATTCAAGATGGACGATTTTTGGTCATTTTTTGCTAACCAATTTTAACTAACTTATAACCATCCGATTGCTTTGAAATTTGTCACGCAACAGCTTTGTTCTAGTATTCCAGCTATCGTACTTTGGTTTTCAGATGAATGGTCCAGAAAAGTGTTAGAGTGGTCTAAATGGTCCAGAAAATTAAATGCTTATTAAATTCTGTCATTTTCATAATAAAATTTTATATTTTTTACTTTTTTCTGCATATATTTTAAAATTAACTTGGTGCACTGCTATTTTTAACTGGTATGTAGCAGTGCAGGGCATATCTCGGAAACTACAAGAGCACAAAATTTGGTTGCTTATTCCAATCTCAAAAACACCACCAACGTCTTGTCTCACGAGAACTAAAATATGTGTATGTCCTAAAGTTAGCAGTGCACCAAGTTAATTTTACAAAATATGCAGAAAAAAGTAAAAAATATAGAATTTTCTTATTGAAATAGCACTCATTTAATTAGCATTTAATTTTCTGGATCATTTAGACCACTGTACTACTTTTCTTTTTCTCGGAAACTACAAGAGTACAAAATTTTGTGACTTGACATTTAATTAGCACTTAATTAGCACTAATTTTTACAATCATAAAATCTTTGTACTGCTGACTTTGTACTGCTAACTTTAGGGAAGTTAGCATCGAGTGCTGCTGGGGTTAGCAATAGCCTGCACTGAAATGAAATCGAAATATGGAAAGGATGAAGGAAGATCTAACGCTTACACGGAAAAAAATATATTCTGGTTCCAAGAGAATAGAGGTTGATCCAAGCATAACTTCGTTTTAATAGTCATCAATTTTAAACAACTCGTTGGAACAAGTATACCAGCGGCGTATCCAGCCCAGGCGTCTTCGGAGGGGTATTTTATTTTCCGAGGTAAAGGTTCACATTTGGTCGGCCTGTCCAACTAAAAAACAACAAACACTTTTGTTGCCATTGTTGGAATGCAATCGTCTCAATTGAATGTAATCTACTTATACTAAAATCAGTGGCGTACGCAGAAATTTTTCCTGGGGGAGCTTGAGCTTGGGCGAAGCTATGAAGGGGGCATCAAGAAGGGGGGAAAATAAAAAAATAGCCAAATTCCTCTAAAATAATGTAAAATTATAGTAATATGAAGTGGACAAGAAGTTGCACCGCGCTGCCGCTGGCAAAGTTTTTTTTAAAGAAAGTTACGCCGCAGGCAAATTTTTTTGCATCGCCGAAAATATGTCCATTATTAAATAAAAATCTGAAGCTTTTAGAAGCTCCTATCTAAAACTTTTATATTACATTTTTAATTTGCATATTTTGCGAAGTGATTGCTAATCCAATACCTAAGGTCTTGGGAGGGGGAGGTAATTACCCTCATTACCCTCCCCCCCCTTGTATTTGCCGATGAAGTATACACAACAACTTGGATGGATATTTAGGCTCTTCTTCAAACATTTAGGGGAAAGTAAAGAGACTACTTAAGCCAATAATTGTTTTACTTAATCACGAAAATTCATACTCCAACCATGAAAAAGAATTACTTGAATTAAAAAAAACACTGTCCTTTATTCGATCAAATTGCCTGCTTGAAACAATTATTGTTATACTCAATCCATTAACACGCAGCTTTTAATCAAACTAAGAACAGAAATTCCTTGAATTAAGGGATTCTATCTCTGATTGAAACAGATTGCACTTTTAAAGCAACCAATCGAACTAAATTATACCTAACCTAATATTTAAAAAAAAAACTGAATAAAAGGTGTTTGTTTGTAGACATCAGTTTATTTTATTAAAAAGACACAAAAAAATAAAGTGATTTAAATAAAACCAAAATCAACACACATTTGTGAGCTGCAATTTTACTGATGCTTTCTTTTTCCTTTGTGACGTGTTCCTTTTTTTAAATGTCTGCGATTTTTATTGCGCTCTTTTAATAAAAATTCAATGTCCCGTCAGAATAAAAACCTTAAAAACAAAAAATTCGAACCAAAAAATTTAGCAGTCACCTCAAAGCCAACGACTTTGAGAACTGGTGGAAATAACCAACGTTAGAGTATGCCCGCAAATTTATAGTTTTGGTCGGGAAATGCTTCTTTGCTTTACCAATAGCATGACAAAAAATAGACAGAATGGAAGCAATGATAATTTTCGGTAATTCTCGGATATACCTCCTTTTGACATCTAGATTTATAAAATTTTATGAATTCTAATAAATTTGACAATATTTGCCCTATTTAACACATAAAAACGATTAAAATAAATTAAAGTAAGTAGTGGTAGATGAGAGGTTCTATATCCTCCGTCCCCCGGAAGAGCTTATCATCAAAAAATTTATGACGTTATCGTCAGATACAGCAGACGATAATAAGCAGCTTTTAAACGTTCCCAAATAAACAGCTTTTAAACGTTCCTAAATAAACAGCTTTTAAACGTTCCCAAATAAACAGCTTTTAAACGGTTATGACAGGTAGTCGCCGTGTAGAGTAAAACACCGGCGAGCGTGCTGTTATCGCAAACTTGATAAAAAAAAAGTAAAATACTCGATAAAAGTTAAAAATACCTTTAAGGGCAATTTTATGCTTAAATAGCTATTGTTTTACGTTCTAAAAAAAATCTGAGTAATTAACCAAGCTGCAGGAATTTATGAATGAAAAATGGATGAAGAAAAGTTGGAAAACCAGGTGAAAAATACGGTGAGTGCAAGATTTAGCAACTCTTGGACGGATGACTTAATAAGTAAAATATGTAACTAGGTTAAAATGAGTTTGAAAAGAAAATTAGAACTCCAGCAAGTTCAAATAAATGAACTTGAGAAAAAAATTAGGACATTGGAGGAAGAAATAGCTGAGGTTAGAAAAAAGCAAGATAAACAAGAACAATATACCAGAAACACGAATTTACGGATTTTTGGAATTGTCGAGAGCCCAAGAGAGAACACAAAATTAGAGGTATGCAAAATGATCTCAGAAAAATTAAAAATTCAAATAGATTCTCATGATTTGGAAGACACATACAGAATAGGAAAAAAGGAAGAAGGAGCTGAGAGGCCAATTCTAGTCAGATTCGCTAGCGAAAAACAAAAAAATCAAGTTTACTACGCCAAAAAACAATTAAAAGCGTCTAAAATAACCATCAGAGAAAATCTGACAAAATTTAGAATAGATCTTATTAAATCAGCATCGACGTTGCTTGATCCGAAAAAAGTATGGACTCAGGCGGAAGAGTTTATGTGTTTGCCAACGAAGAAAAAATCTAATACAGTCCATTGAAGATCTGAACAATCTGCGAGTGTCATAGAAAAATCTGGGTATTAGCTAATTCTTAGTCAACTATTATATGAGCTAAGTACTGCTATTTTAATATTGTGTTTTAGTAATAATATATACTATGGTAATACCTAGATTCACTACTCTTTTGCACACGTTTTATTTATTTAATAATAAAAAATAAAATTTACACAAAAAAAGGATGTCAAAAATAACATTTTTACATTTCTACCTAATATTCATAAAATATTTTAGACTTTATATATACCAAAAATACAAAATTTTAATAAAAATAGACCTATTTAAATCCACTGATTACGTAAACAACTATTAAATAAGTATTTATTTTATTCTGAAAGAGCTTTTAAATTTTGATCAACTAAATAATGATATTATAAATAGGAACTACTATCAGAAAAAAATATAAAAAATCTATATATATATATATATTTATATATATGCAAAACAGCAAGAATCATTATTGGAGAGAAAGAGAACAAGCTAGTTTTTTCCCTACGTTAAATCTTTACGAATTAGGCTTCATTAATTATTTTATTTTTTTAAGTTAGGTTAAGTTTGATCTCCTGGGAGAGCTATTATATGGATAGAACAGTTTTACAAGCATTCGATGACATACGCAACTTTGAGAGTTATGACACCAGATATATTGATAGTATGAACGAAATACCTGAGAAAGGTGACGACCTATAACTTTTTTCTATTTCACATGAATATAAAATGTATTCAAAATAAAATGGACGAACTTTTATTATTCTTTAGCCAAACAAAGGTAATTTTTGATTTATCGATTTTTACAGAATCATGGGAAGTATCTCGTGAACTAAACTTTCCAGATTACAATTTTTTTTATAACAACAGCAAAATTAATAAAAACGATGGCGTATTTATTTTTTCACACAAAAGCATTCAAATTATTTCAATTGAACGTATAAAATATAACGAAATAACATTTACTGTGCTTTGATAGAGACTTGTTTTTAAGTGACTTAGAGGTAATTATGCAAACTACAAATCCACAAATTTTACAAATATTTTGACAGGCGACATAAAATTCGACTTATTAGATAATAAAACTATGCAAATACAACAATATAAAAATATACTGACACAATTTGGCTTCATACCATATATTAACGTTCCAACAAGAGTAACAGATGAGGGGGCAACAATTATTGATCATGTATTTTATAAACAAAAAAAAGATGAGACTCGAATCCCGGCAGGCAGGGTTTTGAAATGTTCAATAACAGATCATTATGCGACTCCATTTTTTCTTTAAAAAAACTCACAGTGTACAAATAACAAAAATAAAGTTAAACAAAAATCAAAAATAATGGATTCAAAGAAATTTTTACAAAAACTTAAAAACGAAAACTGGCAAGATGTGCTAAATAATAGTAACGTTGATTTATCCACCTCAAAATTCTTAAATAAATTAAATTTTCTTATAAAGAGCTGTTCACACATAAAATCTAGTACAATAAAAATAAAAATAAAGAAATCGCCATGGATCACTGATCATTTAATAAAACGTATTATGGGACGCGACAAATTAAAAAACCTTGTGCTTTTAAGGCCAAATGATCTAAACTTAAAAAATCAATACAAAGCTTTCCGTTATTATGTACCATCTCGAATTAAATCTACAAAAAATAATTATTATAAATAAAAAATGGAAACAAATAAAAAAACTCCAAAGAAACAAGGAAAATTATACAGGAAATTACTGGAGAAACACAAAAAAACAAAAACAATGTAAATAAGAATGAGTCTCATGCCGACGGCTCTATATTAACAGATTCAGAGCAAATAAGCAACAGTTTTAATGATTTGTTTTCGACTATAGGACAGAATATGATTAATAAATTGAATCACAACTCAAAATATATCAACTGGATAGGCCGGTATGAAACAAAAATTAACAATACATTATTCTTTTTTCCTGCGGTGATGAAGAAATAGAAAAACAAATTCAGAGTCTCAAAAATAGTGGCAGTGCGGGTCCCGACGGCATAAAAACGCAAATACTAAAAACAATTATTCCTTATATCATAAAGCCAATAAAACATATCGTCAATCAAATATTCTCACAGGGAAAATTTCCACAATGTCTTAAAAGTTCCGTGGTTGTACCAATATTTAAGCAAGGGGATTCAACTAAATTAACGAATTATCGGTCGATTTCTCTAATAAGTAACGTATCAAAAATTCTAGAAGAATGTATCAAACAAAGACTTTTAATCCATTTAAATAAATATAATGCTATTTCTAAGAAACAGTTTGGATTTAAGTTCGGCGTGTCAACAGTGGATTCAATTCACTTTCTATTCTCTGAAGTCCATGAGGAGTTGAATCAGGGTCGAAAGCCTTTGACAGTGTTTCTTGACTTGGCAAAGGCTTTCGACACTGTTTCGCATAAAATTCTTCTACTACAAAAAATGGAACATTTTGGAGTGAGGGGCACTGGTTTTAATCTTTTTGATAGCTATTTGCATCGTCGCTTTCAACGAACTTTGATTAGCGACCACCTCAGCAGTCAGTGGGAAGTATCTGTGGGAATACCTCAATGAACCGTACTGGGTCCAGTACTTTTCCTAATTTATATCAATGATTTGCTTGACCTGGATCTGCCTGGATCAGTGGAGGTTCTTGGGGGAAGACACAGTACAAAGATGAAATTGCTTTACATAAAATCCAGTGGCTAAAAGCAAATTTATTAACACTAAATATGTCAAAAACCAAATTTATTCCCTTTAGTCTTACTCAAGTTGGGCTACCTCAAATAAATAGCATAAATTTACATACTTGCGACAATATTGGAAACTGTGGCACCTGCGATAACCGTATTTCAAAAGTAACAAACATAAAATATTTGGGTATTTGGGTCGACCTCCACCTTAAATGGAACTTTCACGTTGATTACCTAACTGGCAAATTTCGTCGCATAATTTACAAATTTTACCAATTAAGAAACTGCATGACTCCAAAATGTTTTAAAAACGTGTACAAGGCTCTAATAGAATCACTCATTAACTACTGACTTCCTCTCTGGGGAGGAACCTACGAAATAAACTTAAAAATTCTAAAGCTAATACAAAAAAGAATAATAAAAATAATCCATCACAAACCTATGAAATTTTCATCGATAGAGCTTTTTGATAATGTAACAAAACTAAAGGATCTCGATACCTTGTTTATAATTGCTATAAGGATCGACAAAAAAATAAATAATCAAAATTACGTAACACCAGCCAAAGTAAACTTACAAAACTATGTAACCCCTCGGTTCAAAAACACCGCATATTTAAAGTTCATTAATTATACTGGTGTCAAACTGTATAACCTCATTCCACAAGAACATAAATTGTTCAAAAAAATTTAAAAACCTATCACAAAATTTTATTGTAGATAATTTGATCGTATTTAAAGAAACATTAAAATACGTGATTGAATCGCTTAATAATGCATTATTTATTAGTGATTGGATTAAGTTGATTAATAAACTTTTACATTAATTATAAGTAGCTCTTTATGAACAACATTTTTTTTTCTATTCTTGTTTATATGAAATTTATAATATAGGCCTTATTTATTAAAACGGGTCTGTTTCCAAATAAACCGCTTTTAAATGGGTCTGTTCCCATATAGATAGCTTTTAAACGGGTCTGTTCTCAAATAAACAGCTTTTAAATGAATCTGTTCCCAAATAAATAACTTTTACACGGATCTGTTTCCAAATAAATAGCTTTTAGACAGCTCTGGAACCGGTCTGTTTTCTAATAAACAGATATTAAACAGGTCTGTTTATTTTGGAACAGACCCGTTTAGAAGCTGTTTATTTGAAAACATCATACTCGTTTAAAAGCTGTTTATTGTCGTCTGCTGTGTCTAAATAGAATGTAGAACCCTTCATCTACCATTACTAACAGTAATTTTTAGTTAGTGGAATAAACTCGAAAACTGATTAAAGATACATTTTTTAGTCGCGTGTGAATATGTCTTAATTCCACCAAACAAAAAAAAACATTCGCGTTGGCCAATGCTAACGCAAGGCTGCGGAAATGTATCGTTATTTGTGGCTAGACAAGGGTGGAAATGTGAATAAACATTTTGAATTGATGCGTTTATAAAAGTGATGCTTTTATCTCTTAAATTATAGATAAAAACGATAATAGTAAAATTAAAGGAAACCAGGCGGCACTGACCTAACTGTGACCAACTGTCTTTTTAGGGAGAAACAAAGTTAGCAAACGTTAAATCGAAAATTCTCGCTGACAGTTGACGTCCAATAAATCTTCCATAAACTTCAGGAGTAAAATACTGTACTATTTCTGGTAAAGATTTTAAGATGAATAAATACTTTATTTAAGATTCCTTAATTTAAGCAAATAAAATTAATATACATAAATAAATTTAACGAAGAATTTGCAAGGAACTTGAACAAAGCAAAAAAGGCTATACTAATACAGTTTTCCTAGCTTTAACTTTTAGTTTCCGATGGCAGCTAACTTTCGAAGGCGACGGTGCTTAAAGAAGTTTTCATAAAAATATTAAAGAATTACAACTATTTTATAATTTTTCCACATGCTCTGCTCCGATTATGCCTTCTTGTCGTCTCTATCCTAATTAATTGGCTGTAAACAAAGTATAAGCTTGTAGATTTACTTTCCACTACCATTCCTCTTTTTTCCCTTACACTCTAACAGAAAATGACCATATCAAAAAAATTGGTAATTTAATTTCCTGCCTGAAAAAATCCTTCGAAGATCGTTATTTTTACGTTATACCTATACACCAAACGTTTAATCTATAAAGGGCGTTTTTCGGCATCCATATCGGAAAGACCGATCTCGTGTCGAACCAGTCGGCTACACAAAAACAAACACATCGTCTGAATCCTTTCATCTGAAAATCCTTTTATTTCGGTCGTAGTATTAAAACCTTCGCGAACATCTAACCCTTCATTATAGATAAACGCCGAATAACAAGGGTTAAATTACGCCATTGTGTACGCCACTTCATGGTAGAATTCAAATACATGAGGGAACGGGATTCTGATACCTATTCATTATTAATTATAATAAATTCTAAATCTTATAAAATAATAAATATAAATATTTTAAAGTAAATAAACTAAAAAATTAAAGAAGGAAAACTTCGTCTAATTGCTGCATTTCGGATAAAGTACCTTACACAGAAGCTGCGTTGCCCCTCTGGGTTCATGGCAAGCAGACTAGATTTTGGCATCTAATTCTTTGAAAAATAATTTTGCTTTTTCACCCCAAGGACCAAAAGTTTCTACACAAAAAGGAACAAAAAACATAATTTTGTAAAAACTCTTAATATTTATTAGTTTTTGAAATTTCCCAAATTTTTGCAGCTTCCCCGGCCCTCCTTGAAGTCATGTTTATATAAGAGGCAGCTAAGGTATGGGAGCAGGTTGCATCCCAAACTAATGGTCTACCTCTCTTCCATGGAATCAAGGAAAATCCATCTGCTCGTTTCCCGTCAGTTCTGAAAATTCCCGGTGGTTCTAGAGTTGCAGGAACTGAAGCGGAGACGAGTGCTCTTTTAATATCATTGAGACAACTGTGACGTGACCATCTACCTGCGCTTTTGCGACAGGAAAGGCCGTGAAGCCCGTTAGGTAAAACAGATTCCCCGCAGGAGCAGGTATGGGTCACGCACACAGGTTTTCCAGTGCGAAAAGCTATAGAGATTCTGAAAGTGGAATTATCTAGATGAGTATCTAAGGAAACTGACGGTAGTTCAATAAGCCATGCTTCACTTTCTTTTTCTTGTAAAGATAGAAGGCGTGCTTTTTAGACTTTATCGACTGAATCTGACAAATAATTTTCAATAAAAACACTGCATAATTTTTCATTAAAAGTGTTTGTTTTGAAAAATTATCAGGGGAATATTTGTTATCGGATAAATTAGACCAAACATTTTTTGCTTCGAAAAAAGAGCTGTCAGGGAAAATGTTGATGAAGTTTGGAAGAATGGCATCTAAAAGATAGCCAACATTTTTATTGGATGCAATAAAAGCTGAAAAACTTAGGAAAGAAAAATCGCGTATACCTAAGCCACCGAACCTTACAGGTATTTTACAAAATGACTAAGTTTTGGCGTCTAATTTACAATCTGTTATGTTTTCAGAAATATTTTTCAGTAAATTATCATAAATATTAAGAAGATTAGGTTCTTTTTAACAGGGAGTACATATTAAAAGATATGTCATTCTTGGTATTGAGAATGAATGTTTAAGCAAAAAGTATGCGGAATGCGCTGATAGATTTGCTAATTTTGAACAAAATCGTTTTAGAGTTTTGTTATTCAATCCTATGTTTAAACTTGTAACTGTAACTTCAATCACCTTCAAGATTAGCAAGCAATAGTATATTACATAACAAGAGAAGACAGTGACAAATTTCACACGAGCGTGAATGTTGTGCGCCAGCCGAGTGAAAAAACACGCGCGTGTAATAAAGTTACTTTCTATCGAGTTATATATGCTATTTTTTCTACGAACACTGATGAATTGCACTAATTTATGTAAAGATTGGTCTTTAATTTTGCACAAATCGAATGAAACACACATGTGTGGAAAAGTACTTTTCTACACACAAAAATTTATGCACACGGGTTAAATTTAACGCCCATCGCTTTTATTGTGGTATAAGAAAGGTAAAAAATTATTTTCTACTTTTGAGTGCATTTAATAAAAGCTTGTCCTTTAAAAGTTTTTTTAATAAAAACTTATTTTTTAATTTTTAGATTTGTACCCTAAATCCTCCATTTTGAATTCCCCATATTGAAATTTTCAAATCTGATCAAAAATTCCTATCCCCTTCCAAGAAAAACCCCTCTATGCCAATTTTGATTTACATTGAACAAACTAAATCTTTTCCCTCTTCCACTTCCCTCGTTAGAGGGAAATGTGTACCTAATAATACCATATTATTGTATTGTCGCCGAAAGTATAAATGTATACCAAATTTTTAGATTTGTACCCTTAATCGTCCATTTTGAATTCGCCATATTGAATTTTCAAAATCTGATTAAAAATTCGTATTCCTTATCCCCAAAAAGCCCCCGTATACCAATTTTGGTTAAAATCGGACAAACTTAGGTGTTTTCCCGCCTCCACTACACACTAATAATAACATATTATTGTATTGTCACTGGAACTATAAATGCATGCAAAAGATGCCTAAAAATCGTCCATCTTGATATATTGAATTTTCAAAATCTCTCCCCCTCCACTCCGCCTCGAAGGGGGGAAGGGTGTCTAATAATGACATATTTTTGTATGGTCACCGGAACTCTAAATGCATGCCAAATTTAAATGCAATCGGATGTGTATAAGTTAGTTAAAATTGGTTAGCAAACAAAATTTCTAACCTAAAAATGTTTCATCACAGAATAACACCAAATTTGGTTGGTTGACTTTTTAAAGGGTAATTCGACGCTAATTAGTGCCTGTGCTTATCTTTAATAAAGGAGTGCTAGTGCACCCACGCAGAATAAAGGAAAGGTTATTAGACTGGCCAAAAACCTGACTAAAATCACCCTACTAACCATAACGGAATGACATTTAGCAACTACTTAGTCGCAGATATAATCATAACAATAACGAATAGTCAAAAACCAAAAAGACCCCAATGTCTTGTGTCCCAAACGTCCAAATTAATAACGTGCGTGCCTCATGAACGATGAATTAAGATGAGAATTTGGATTCAGTTTAGAATCAATCTAATGGTGAGAATTTAGGGATTTCAATTTTGTCTAATTGGAGGGGCACGTTTTTGTTTGATTTATCGATTCAAGGTTTGTTTGTGAAGCTGCCTAAAAGTTCATAGTTTCTTTAAATGGAGTGGGTTGAGCAAGTTGTTTAAATTGTACTATGTATTTTCCTTAAACGTACTATGACAGGATATCTTAGAAGTAGTGTGAGACAGTTAAAATAAGAATAATGTCCTACACTCTCTCTCGGCTTATGAAACTCTCCTTCGGTTCATTCTATCAACCTGTATCGCTCGTATTCAGAGTCGTTTTTAAATCTGCTGGTTGTTTAATACACACTTTAAGTTGGTCATTACAGGTACGTGGTGCTCAGCGGTATACGTGAAATTTTTCGGCTCGGATGTTCCTGTCTTACATTTTATTATCATGTATTTGTATCTTGGTTTCTTTGGTTCGGCCGCTCGTCTATTGATTTTTGACTCTCGTCGGCATAACTCGCGACGCGACGTAGTTTAACGTGATGACGTGACCTTCATGAAAAAGCTCAACGATAGACCGCAGAATCGAGCGGAAGTCTTTGCTTTTGTACAGATAAAAGGAAGACAGAATACAGCCGATTTCAAAGGGGAGGGGGCACGGTTTAGTAGGTGTTTAGTTCCAACAGTGTGTACGAAAAAATATTTATATATAAAAGTAAAGGCGCATCTAGTCTTAGATGTAGATGTTGACAAAAATATGTGCTAAATGCGCTAAATGCGAAGATTTTTAGGAAAATTATTCTAGCATGGCCATTGCTTTCACGTTCTCAATGTTGTAGACAAAAATTTGTCAAAATTAAACTTATGTTTTAAGATTTTTCTCGTTTTTTATAAAATATTAAAAAACAAGGCCAAGGGGAGCTGCCTTGGGATGGAATTTGATCTAAATTCTAGATTTATTGTCAAAATTATGTCATAAATGTCGTCTTTTATGTGTAATTAACAAAAGTTGCTTAAAATTGATCTAAAATCGTAACATACAACATGCACTTTAAATCCTTAGATATTTAAAGTTAATTTTTTATATATAGCAATCAACGTCTTTCAGTCGATGTGGTCGAATAATGTTTATTTACAGCAAAAAAAAATAAAAACTAAGTACAAATAATTCTTATTCCTCTTCCATTTTTTAGCTGCAAATAAACATTTTAAAGGCATTTTAAAGCCTCAATGGCTTGTTTGCCCAAAATGTTTGATTTGTTTCCACAAAATGGGTTACCATATAAAAATCTATAATATTCTTATCAGAAAAAAAAAATAAAATTATACTTTTGTACTAATCATTCCATAAACCTTTAAAAATTAAGTTTATACATATTTATATAACTAAGTATACTGCATATTGTTTTTTTTTAATTTTATGTCAATTTCGGTGGATTATTTAGACGCATGTCAGGAAGGTGTCGTATTAAGGAGTTTTAGGTCATAATTGGGGTAGTTTAATATTTTGTATTTATATTTTACTCTTGTAATTTGTTTGTAACTTAATTTTAAACGTTATAAATGATTTTAAAGTCAATCCAGCCGTGCACTATTTGTCTGGATATTGGCATGAGCCATTGTTTTACTCTTTCTTTAAATAATTTTAATTTGTCAATGTTTTTAATATGTTCGGGTACTCTAAAGGTGATTTCGTTTGTGTTACCTTAAAATAACTGAGTAAGTAAACAGTTTTTTTATGTCAAAGATTTTTGATTCTTCAAATAATAAATCTGACGAGTAACGGTAGGGTTTGTTATAAATGATTTTAAGGCATCACTTCTGAATTTTTTCAAGGCTATCCAAATGATTATTTGTTGTACCACCCCAGGCGATAATTCCATAGGTTACATGGGGTTCTACAAGTGCTTGGTAAAGCATTTTCAAATGTTTTATTTTAAAGAAGTTTTTAAAAATTTTATATTTGTGTAATAACTGTCTAACATTGTTTGTGACAAATTTTGTGTGTGCACCCCATCGTAGGTGTGCATCAATAAAAATTCCAAGTTACTTAATTTTTAAGCAATTACAGTTTTTATTTGTAAATAAGTCCAATGTGTTAAATGTCGGTAGATTGTTGGTGTACGATGTAAACGGTAGAAATTTTGTTTTTTCGTAATTAACTGTTAAGTTCATGTTTGTAAGGTAGTGTACAACTTTTTCTGTTTCCTGTTCTGCTTTTAATTTTAGATTCTCCCAGTTGTTGGCTGTAAAGTATATGGCTGTGTCATCTGCAAAACTTAAAACTTCTCCGTCAATATCAAGTTCAAAAAGTCTATGTAAAACCGTTCCCTGCAGAACGCCGTATTCAATAGTTTTAGGGTCGCTTAATGCTTCTTTTAGTTTTACTAGTTGTTGTCTTTGTTTTAGATAGTCTTTAATAAGTTCGTATGCTTTTCCGTGTATTCCTATTTTGTCAAGTTCGTTAAGTAGTTCGGTGTGTGCAACTGCGTCGAAAGCTTTGGATAAGTCAGCAAGAGATGGTTGTTTGCCTTCTAGATTTTTGTATATGTGAGTGGTAAGTTATTCTATTGCATCTTCTGTTGACTTTTGTTGCCTAAAACCAAATTGTTTATCAGAAAAAACCTTATTATTTTCTAAAAAATCATTTAGCCTCTTTTTTATAATTTTTTCAAAAATTTTGGCAAAACTTGTTATAAGTGAAATTATTTCCAGCTTTATGTAGAGGCTTTATAATTGTGCTTTTAAAAATATTTGGAAAGGATCCTGTAATAAATGATTTGTTAACTATTACTTTTAATGGTTCCGCAATAAATTTTGAATTTTTTTTTGTTAACTCACTTGTAACATAGTCAATGCCAGGAGCTTTTTTGTTTTTTAAATCTTTAATAGTTATTATTATTTCTTGTTTACTTGTTGATTTAAAATAAAATATTGGTATTTTCTTGTTTGTTGTATTTTTGTTTATTGTGGATGCAATATTACATTTTTTGATATTTTTGGCCAGGTTTTTTCCAACGTTCGTGAAGAATAATGCAAATGAATTAGCAATATCTTTTGTTTGGTGTGTTATTGTCCCGTTTTGATCTTTTATTTAATTAATTATTGTATTTTTGTTACTTACACATATTTCATTGATAGCATCCCAAATTAATTTGGAATCGCTTTTATTTGATTCTAGTTTATTTTGTATATATTTTGTCTTGGTTGTTTTTATTAACCGATTTAATTTGTTTCTATGTCTTGTGTAATTAGCTTTGTTTTGTTCTGTAGGATTTTGTTATTTTACTTTAAATAAATTATTTTTCTTTTTTACTGATTTTATTATTGATCTTGTAATCCACGGTGATTTTTTTGATGCCATTTGCTTTTTAATTATTTTTGTGGAGTCATTTTTCTGCTTTTCAATTATTTTTAGAAAGATTTCTGTCGCTTTATCAATGTTGGGTTTGTGATAAAAAGAATCCCATTTTTCTAGTTCCAGCTTTTGTAAAAATATTTTTTCATTAAGTATTCGTTTTGTTATATGGTTCGTTTTACTTAAGTTTTATTTATTGAAAGAATTATTTGTAAAAAAGTAATGTAATGATCTGTTACGTTGGACTCGAAAACAATAGAGACATAAAGCTATTTGTAACTCATCGCGGTATACGTATCCGCATCTAGCGAGAACCAAGCACATTGATTGGTCAGAAACTTGTAGCACGTTCGAAAAGAGCAGATATATGCTAATTTAAGGTATTTCTGAACGCAATAGGTGCTGAGATATGATACGTGTGCCGTAACGATACGTGATACCTAACGCATCTCAACACCTATCGCGTTCAAGAACACCTTAGATTAGCATATATCTGCTCTTTTCGAACGTGGTACAAGTTTCTGACCAATTAATGTGCTTGGTTCTCGCTAGATGCGGATACGTATACGGCGATGAGTTAAAAATAGCATTATGTCGCTAATAGGAATACACTTTTCATATTTGCCAATGTTTTTTTTCCTTAAAAAAATATGATCCAAACAAGAAATCCTTTCGTTTTCCGATCTGGTGCCTTTATTTATCTTATTACTTAGTTACTTGTCAGTTGAAAGTGATAATCATGATGTGGATCATCATAGTACAATAATGAGGTTGTTGATATGGTAACAATCAGCCCCTTCGATGACGTTTTAGAAATAGAGTACTTACCGTTTAGTGCCATTTAATTTTTTTTTCAAACGTTTTACCTATCCTACAGTGCATGAAATAGTATATACATCTCAGGTCTAAAGTGTGTTTAAATCCCTCGACAAATTATAGCCCTCCCGGGCTATAAACTTTTTGTCTCAGGATTTAAAATACCACTTTAGCCCCTAGGCGTATAATGTACTATTTTTGTGTTTTTTGTAAATTATTCAAGAAAATGTGGGTTGGGTGAGCTAAAAAGGAGAGACCACCAGTATCAAAAAGGAGAGAATTTAGAATTGTTACATGTAATATTAGTAATTCATTACAGTAAAGAGTGGGAAATTTTGCCACGACGACCTTGACTTGACCGTTACCGATAACCACACGAGTGCTGTAATGAGCCTTACCATACATGTGATATAGAACATTTTATTTACGACCCAGATTCATGCAAAAGCACTTCTTTTTAGTGTCCAAATTATTAAAAAAAAAACCCAGATTTTACCTTAATTTAATTAATTGTAAAAATGCTGTTTTTGTAATAAAATGAGTTTACATTACTGGTGATATAATGAGCGGTACGTTGAGGTAAGGGATTCATTACCGCAGTTAGTGCGGTAATGAGACCCATTACGTAACGCATACAGTCCAAAATTAGAAACATAATTGCCACTTATCGTGCATCAGGTCGTTGATAATAGTAGTTTACATAACAAGCATGTTATGATGGTCATTAAATGCGAAGATGCAGTTTGAGACGCGAGCCGCGAGTGCCTTAATTTATCTGAGCGCCTAATGACCATAGATTAGATTAGATTAGAATCTCGACCTTCTCAGATCTATTGTGGTTCCCCTATCTTCTTCCCTGCTTTGCTAGAAATACAAAACAAGTTGCAGCCCCGTCCTTGTCATGAAACCCAGAAGCTTTGCCAGTTTGCCCTGTATAGCTTTCTGGCCGCGGACATTCTAGGTCCTCCAGTAGCCCTGGTTCTAACTAGGCCTTCACATTGACATAAGGCATGTAATGAGGTTTCTTCCTCTTTCTTGCAGAAGCGGAATGTTGCATCTTCTACCAACTCCATTGCATACAAGTGCTTATTGAGTTTGCAGGACCTGTTAGGAGCCCCACTATTTGTCTGACAAGCTTCCTTTCCTTACTAAGGGGCCACTTTCTCACTTCGGCTTAAGTTCTAAGTTCAACTTAACTAAGATAAGTAGCTTGCAGGTGCTGTGCCCCTTAAGGGAAACATTGTTGGCGTAAAGTTAAGTGGAAGAATTTTGAGACTTAAGTTAAACTTGGCTAATTTTTTTCAAGTTTTTGAGACCTTTTTGCTTTTACTATTATCCTAAAACATGTTTTTCGGTTTTTGACAGTGTTTTTAAGCAATTTTTCTATTTTTTTAGGAGTAAAAATAATTTAAAAAAATTTATAACCTCACAAAGTAATTTTACAAGATTTATCAAAAAGAACCAGGAAATACCTGTATCTATATTAATCGGTGCAGATAGTTTTTAACATGATATTTAAAACAAGAACTTGTTTTTGTTGTATTATTATTATAACAAATTATAGTGAAAACCCAAAGGGTGAACAAATCCTCAAATTTTGTAGACCTCCTGCAAACAGGATCCATACAACACCGTTCTCAGTTAAGGTGTTGGTCCATATTCTAGGTCCTGCCAAGTCCTGTCAGGACTCAACAGGAGCCAAATTATAGGCCGGGACACAGAAAAAAGTGTCATATTTTTTTTCAATTTTCTACCATCTTAAATTTTAAAGATATGCCATTATTGACACTTGTTCTGAAAACTATCAAGTATAAATTGGTTTTAAAGTTATAGACAATTCAAAAAGTCTAATTTTTGGTTGCTATATTGAGGATCCTTTGGTCAGTTTACAAAAATAAGAACCTTTGTGCTTGTCATTGTTTGACGAGCTCTCAAGAAGAGAGTGATTTCGGTTTATTTTCTTAATTCTTTCTAAGCTTTAATATATAAAGCAATGTATTTTGCATCTTTCTTTATAAAAAATAACTATTTTAAGCTTTCTTTCCGCAAAATTATCCAAAAACACAAACACTTTGACGTGGATTGTCAGAAGTATACATAAACAAAATAAAGGTAGAATATTTTTGTGGATATCTTTATTTTGTTTATATTTACTGCCGTCAATCCACATCAAAATATTTTTCTTTTGGCAAATTTTTAAAAAAAGTTTAAAATTGATTTTTGATTAAGGAAGATGCATATTATATTGTTTTATGGGTAAGCGTAGAATAAGTTACAAATATAAACCGAAATAACTTTATTCGTGACAGGTTTTCAAATCACAATAACAACAATAAAAGGTTGTTATTTTTATATGCTGGTCAAAAACTCCCTATTTTCACTGTTATTTAGTGGTTACCTAGTTATTTAGGTTTTGTATATAAAATACTTTATTTTAAAACTAAAAAGCAAATAAGATATATTCAAAGATTTTCTTAAAGCAAACTAATTTTTATTTTGTTTTTTTTTATCATGTTTTATTTATTTTTTATTGCCTACCAAAACATCTTAAAAACTAATAAATTTTGCCCCATAAAATATAAAGATTTTTCTTCTGTCTGTCAAAGGGGCCAGAATTTATTACTGACCACTGTACCTATTTATAGTGGTAATTTCAAAAAAAAAAACAAAAACTTAAAAGGTAGGTAATTCTTTCTTCTAAATTATAAAATATTTAAAAAATAATAAAAGGAACTAACATAATCAACAAAAATATCATTTAACATTAAATGTCAAACTTGGGGATAAATCAAAGTAATACCCTCTCCACATAGGTCGATGAACTCCTACCATTTTAGTGTCCTTCTCCTGACTTTCTCTGCCATATTGATATAAAATTAATGGATTTTCTATCACTTTTAGTAAATTTTTTTTTCTTTTGCGGGATGTCTCCTGCCAGTCCATGTCTTTGCATTTTTTTAGTAGATAGGGAAGTCATTTAAAAGAACTTTCTAAAAAATAAAAAGGCAAAAAAGTAATGCAAAGAGTCCTTGGAATTTTTTAAAAATATTTGCTAAATTAAAAATAAAGGCAATATTGACATGCTCTTTAAATGATGAATCAGGATTTATTGATCTATGAAAAATCTTATGTAAAGAACGTGAATTCATAATGCAAAAATATGTGTATCAAGATGTGTTAGTACCTTTTTTGTAGTTCCAGATGATTTAACTTTACCATAATGTACCTTTTCTATGAAGATGATCATCTTGCCTTCTTGTCTGCAATCTAAAACAAAGGAAAACAATATTTTTAAACATTTCTCTGAGGGGCAAACATGTAAACCAGCTTAAATAAGCTTTTTCCAAAGAATTATGACATAACAGTTTTAAAAAGAATTGAAAATTAGTTGGACACCCAGTTTTAATTATAACGAAAGTAGGTGCCTACAACATGGTGTCCACAGCATTTCTCAAAAATCTCTGACTTTCCACAACCAACTTACTACCTCCTGCTAGATTGGTTCACCTCTTGAGGCCAACCCATTAATAAAACAGAAACTTATTATCTAACTACAGGCTTTATAGAAATTTACCAAAGGACAGAATCCAAATCACCTATCTCCTGTCTTTCTGCAGGTCTTGGGGATGGTGAATCGGGAACCCCTGGTGAATCTTCTCTGCTTCCAACAGTAATTGACAGT
Organism: Oxystoma pomonae; assembly: GCA_963921995.1. Lineage (NCBI taxonomy): Eukaryota > Metazoa > Arthropoda > Insecta > Coleoptera > Brentidae > Oxystoma > Oxystoma pomonae. Next base: position 80,542,393 of record OY998166.1, on the reverse strand, counting down.
AAATAAAAATTTGGGCTCTCGCTTTTTTCCAAATCGCCCGTTTTTTTACATTTCAATTTTTGGAAACCACAAAAAGATAAACAAAAAATTGACAATTGACACTGCCAATTGTAATTTACAGCATCAACCCAATTTTATATTATCTGGTTCCACTTAGCCAAGGTTGCACCTCTGCAAGAGAAATAAGGATAAGTTGAACTTATACTTAAGTTTTAACTTATCTTAGTTTTAAATTTAAGCCGAAGTGAGAAAGCGGCCCAAGAAGTTCTGCAGTCAGCTTTGGTGAACGTTCTTTAATGAACTGTTTGGCCTGTTTTTGTCCAGGCGTTTGCTCCCACAGACCGTTCGTCTCTTTGGTGGGGAACTCTAATGACCATAACATGCTAGTAAGTGTACTATACTTCATGTACGACCAATGAAAATGTTATCACAAATATCAGAAATTATTAAAAATATCAAAAGCGAACACTCGTAAGGGCGAATTTGAATAAAAAATGCGCTTCTTTCAATTACTTAATCTAAAACTGTTAATCAAATTTCTATCACATTTTGTACGGTGAAAGTTTCATTTCACGGATTTTTCGTATTCTAAAAATGTTTAATTCGCGGTAAAAATTATCGATTATTTTAAAAAACTAAATAAAAACAAGACATACATATTTTTTTGTAAAACCACGCGAATGGTCTATGGGGGATACCAGAAGCCTCCGCTGTGCAAAATTTTGTTAATTTTCATGTGCGGTTTATCTGTTTAAGTTACCCCCAGATGCACCGTAAAAATATTCGGATTAGTTTAGCTAATCCATGCTTCCCCTTTGTTCATTTATGTGGGATCAAGAGAGAAAAAGAGTGGATTAGATAGCCAATCGCGATTAAGTGCCTACGGTGCATTTAGGGGTAAACGAACTGTTTTCAGGAGTCAACAACCTTCATAATCTAAAGTTTCCTTGTCGTTCTTTCTAAAACGTCAAAACAACTAAGTTTACCAAGGGACTTTTCATATATCTTTTTAAAAATAAGTTTTTTTTTTGTCTTAAAAATGCGTAATATGTCAACGATTTATTTAGGTTTAATAAGTATTTATTGTCTTAAAAATATAGAAAAACAATTCACATTTTTTGCGTCAATTAGCGTTCTTATAAAATAAAGTTTCATCGCTCCTAGGATCATAAAATGAGCCATTAAAATCGAGTTGAGATGGTTGTAAAATTAGTATTATTCGTTGGTCGTAAGTAAAAATCATTATTTGACAAAAAGCAAGCAGGGTGAAATAGAAAAAAAAGGAATCACAAGCACAAAGACTGACTTATTACTATATTCTGATTATCTAAAAGTTGAATGAATCAAAGATAGTAAAACCCCTTTTATTGTGGAAGAAATTTGTATTCTTGAGAGTACCCCAACAGAGGGGAGGTTGATTTTATGAAAAAAATTGACCTATTAATATAGGCATGTAATACACCAATTTTAGGGTTTTTTGGTCCGCTGAATACAAATCTGTAGTTAAAAAAAATTGGGAGTAAATTGAAGGAGTGGGGGGGTATTTATGGGGTAATCAGTAAAACTGTTTACGTGGAGACTTAACGAACAAACTTTAGTCAAGTTTTGTTGCAGATTTTGACAGCCCTTCTTAACCCCGTTATAAAAATAATCAATGACTTTTGGGCATCATCCACCATTTTGAAATATTCAAGATGGCGGCTGTGGGGAAAAATTCAAAAGAGAAGAATATGCAAACGATACATCAATTCTAAGGTTTTTGGATCGACTGAATTGAAATTTGTGGTTAAACAATTTTTTGGGAGTAATTTGAAGGAGCGGGGGGTATTTATGGGGAAAACAGTAAAAGTTTATGTGGACACTTAACGAAGAAACTTTATTTAAGTTTTATTGCAGATTTCGACAGCTCTGCTCAACCCCGTTATAAAACTAATTAATGACGTTTGGGCATCGTCCAACATTTTAAAATATTCAAGATGGCGACCATGGGCAAAAAATCAAAACAGAAGCATATGCATGCGATACATCAATTCTAAGGTTTTTGGATCAGCTGAATTTAAATTTGTAGTTAAAAACATTTTTGGGGTTAAGTTGAAGGAGTGGCGGGTATTTATGGGGAAAACAGTATAAGTTTATGTGGAGACTTAACGAAGAAACTTTATTTAAGTTTTATTGCAGATTTCGTCAGCTCTGCTCAACCCCGTTATAAAACTAATTAATGACTTTTGGGCATCGTCCAACATTTTAAAATATTCAAGATAGCGGCCGAGGGCAACAAATCAAAAGAGAAGAGAATGAATCAAAGATAGTAAAACCCCTTTTATTGTGGAAGAAATTTGTATTCTTGAGAGTACCCCAACAGAGGGGAGGTTGATTTTATGAGAAAATTGACCTATTAATATAGGCATGTAATACACCAATTTTAGGGTTTTTTGGTCCGCTGAATACAAATCTGTAGTTAAAAAATTGGGAGTAATTTGAAGGAGTGGGGAGGTATTTATGGGGTAATCAGTAAAACTGTTTACGTGGAGACTTAACGAACAAACTTTAGTCAAGTTTTGTTGCAGATTTTGACAGCCCTTCTTGACCCCGTTATAAAAATAATTAATGACTTTTGGGCATCATCCACCATTTTGAAATATTCAAGATGGCGGCTGTGGGCAAAAATTTAAAAGAGAAGAATATGCAAGCGATACATCAATTCTAAGGTTTTTGGATCGACTGAATTGAAATTTGTGGTTAAACAATTTTTTGGGAGTAATTTGAAGGAGCGGGGGGTATTTATGGGGAAAACAGTAAAAGTTTATGTGGACACTTAACGAAGAAACTTTATTTAAGTTTTATTGCAGATTTCGACAGCTCTGCTCAACCCCGTTATAAAAATAATTAATGACGTTTGGGCATCGTCCAACTTTTTAAAATATTCAAGATGGCGACCATGGGCAAAAAATCAAAAGAGAAGCATATGCATGCGATACATCAATTCTAAGGTTTTTGGATCAGCTGAATTTAAATTTGTAGTTAAAAACATTTTTGGGGGTAAGTTGAAAGAGTGGCGGGTATTTATGGGGAAAACAGTATAAGTTTATGTGGACACTTAACGAAGAAACTTTATTTAAGTTTTATTGCAGATTTCGACAGCTCTGCTCAACCCCGTTATAAAAATAATTAATGACGTTTGGGCATCGTCCAACATTTTAAAATATTCAAGATAGCGGCCGTGGGCAACAAATCAAAAGAGAAGCATATGCATGCGATACATCAATTCTAAGGTTTTTGGATCAGCTAAATTTAAATTTATAGTTAAAAACATTTTTGGGGGTAAGTTGAAGGAGTGGCGGGTATTTATGGGGAAAACAGTAAAAGTTTATGTGGAGACTTAACGAAGAAACTTTATTTAAATTTTATTGCAGATTTCGTCAGCTTTGCTCAACCCCGTTATAAAACTAATTAATGACTTTTGGGCATCGTCCAACATTTTAAAATATTCAAGATGGCGGCCGTGGACAACAAATCAAAAGAGAAGCATATGCATGCGATACATCAATTCTAAGGTTTTTGGATCAGCTGAATTTAAATTTGTAGTTAAAAACATTTTTGGGGGTAAGTTGAAGGAGTGGCGGGTATTTATGGGGAAAATAGTAAAAGTTTATGTGGAGACTTAACGAAGAAACTTTATTTAAGTTTTATTGCAGATTTCGTCAGCTCTGCTCAACACCGTTATAAAACTAATTAATGACTTTTGGGCATCGTCCAACATTTTAAAATATTCAAGATGGCGGCCGTGGGCAAAAAATCAAAAGAGAAGCATATGCATGCGATACATCAATTATGGGGTTTTTGGGCCCGCTGAATTCAAATCTGTGATAAAAAAATTGGGGGTCGCGTAATTTTGAGAGGTGGGGCTAATTTATACATACAATAAACTTTATTATCTTTTTTTACAGATTCTGGGTTTCTGTCTTAAAAAAAAAAAATTGAGGAGTAATTACTGGGTAAAAACTAAATAGAGTTTTAACGAATAAAATTTATTTAAGTGTTTTTACAGATTTCAATGCTGTCTTTTGAGAAAAACAGCTTCAAAGTTTTTATATTGTTTTTTAGCCTATCACTTTTTTTCTAAAGGTGGTACAATTTTTTTTTATTTTTAGTTAGAAGCACTGCAATGCATGCGATATATCAATTCTAAGGTTTTTGGATCAGCTGAATTTAAATTTGTAGTTAAAAACATTTTTGGGGGTATAGTTGAAGGAGTGGCGGGTATTTATGGGGAAAACAGTAACAGTTTATGTGGAGACTTAACGAAGAAACTTTATTTAAGTTTCATTGCAGATTTCGTCAGCTCTGCTCAACCCCGTTATAAAACTAATTAATGACTTTTGGGCATCGTCCAACATTTAAAGATATTCAAGATGGCGGCCGTGGGCAAAAAATCAAAAGAGAAGCATATGCATGCGATACATCAATTATGGGGTTTTTGGGCCCGCTGAATTCAAATCTGTAATAAAAAAAATTGGGGGTCGCATAATTTTGAGAGGGGGGGGGGTAATTTATACATACAATAAACTTTATTATATTTTTTTACAAATTCTCGGTTTCTGTCTTTAAAAAAAAATTGAGGAGTAATTACTGGGTAAAAACTAACGAATAAAATTTATTTAAGTGTTTTTACAGATTTCAATGCTGCCCTGCTAATAAAGAGTAGCATCTTTCGAGAAAAACAGCTTCAAAGTTTTTATATTGGTTTTTAGCCTATCACTTTTTTTCTAAAGGTGGTACAATTTTCTTTTTATTTTTAGTTAGAAGCACTGCAAAAATCTGTACAATTTTTCAAAATATTATTTGAAAATGTTTTTAAGATTTTGTAAAATTACACAAAAACAAAAACGTATGGTTATTTGATTTTGTCTTTTTGCCAACGTCCTTAAGAAAAAGAGCATATATCGCTAAATTGTCACTTTGCTATTTTTCTAAGTATTACACGAAATCAAAAAACTTCAACAAAGTAGGAAAAAATGGCATATACCCGAACTAACAACACAAAACTAAAGCAAATGGTAAATAAAACAAGTGCGTGACCTTTGACTTGGACTAGACTCGAGCGTATGTTACAAATAAATTAAAGGTATTGCCATTAGAGTAAAGGAAATTTTCCTTTAGTCAATGGTATTGTTTAGAAAAAACAGCACATGTGCAAATTTCTTGGTACATATGCTGTTCTTTTTTAGTATTATAAAAGGGAAAATATATTAAAAAAAACTTGAATAAAGTTTGTTCGTTAAGTCTCCTTACATACAGTTTTACAGTTTTCCTCATAAATATTACTTCCAAAAATTTTTTTAACTACAAATTTTAATACAGCGCGTCCAAAAACCTTATGCTCATATCCACGAACTCAAAAATTTCCCGATTAGGCTTTAATCATGATAACATGATAAGATACTAATCGGTATTTAAAATGTGGTGTTTTATATTGAAACTTTGTTTGCCAAGACTCATTTCAAACTCCTAGTGTAATTCATGATTAAAGCTCATCTTGAATATTTCAAAATTGTGGAGAATGCCCAAAAGTCATTAATTAGTTTTATAACGAGGTTGAGCAGAGCTGTCGAAATCCGCAAGAAAACTTAAATAAAGTTTGTTCGTTAAGTCTCGACATAAACAGTTTTACTGTTTTTCTCATAAATACTCCCCACTCCTTCAAATTACCCTCAAAAATTTTTTTTAACCACAAATTTGGATTCAGCGGATCCAAAAACCTTAGAATTTATGTATCGCATACATATTGTTCTCTTTTGATTTTTTGCCCACGGCCGTCATTTTGAATATTTCAAAATGATGGATGACGCCCAAAAGTCATTGACTAGTTTTATAATGGTGTTGAGCAGAGCTGCCGAAGTCTGAAAAAAAAACTTGAATAAAGTTTGTTCATTAAGTCTCCACATAAACAGTTTTACTGATTACTCCATAAATACCCCCCCACTCCTTCAAATTAACCCCAATTTTTTTTTAACTACAGAAATGTATTCAGCGGACCGAAAAACCCTAAAATTGATGTATTTCATGCCTATGTTAGTAGGTCGATTTTTTTCATAAAATCAAACCCCCCTCCGTTGTGGTATACCCCAGAATAAAAATAATACCGGATTTGGATTTAGGCAACTTAGCCGACTAAAATAATATGCCACAAACCCATATTTTGTTCAAATACATTTTTCTGTAGTTTTTTCACTTAAAAATTGCCGCCATCTTTGCTGGATTTTTCAAAATGCCCAATGGTGCCAGAGTGGCATTAATCGGATTCTTAAAATAGAGCATCTTGGCTAACCAAATCAGAAAAAAAATTCCTTTTACCATTCATTTCCCACTTGTTAACATGTATGTTTTTTCGGGTGGAATCTTACAACTAATTTTGACCAACTTCCCGACATCCGATCGGCTTCAAATTTGGCATGCTTATATAGCTGCGGTGACAACACAAGAATATAGTATGATGAAATTGACAGCTCCCCCTACTCGAGGGGGGTGGAGGGGGGTACAGTTGAAGTACGCCCGATTTCGTTGAAATTTGGTAAGTTGGGGCACTTGGGGATGGAGATAACGAATTTCTAATCATATTTTGAAAATTCAATATGGCGGATTCAAGATGGACGATTTTTGGTCATCTTTTGCTAACCAATTTTAACTAACTTATACGTATCCGATTGCCTTCAAATTTTATAGGATTTATAGTTCCGATGACAATACAATAATATTTCATTATTAGGCACCCCTTACCATACGAAAGGAGTGAAGGGGGGAAAAGACCTAAGTTTGTCCGATTTTAACCAAAATTGGTTTACGGGGGCTTATGAGGAATAACGAGTACGAATTTTTAATCAGATTTTAAAAATTCAGTATGGCGGATTCAAGATAGACGATTTAGGGTACAAATCTAAATATTAGAAAATACGCTTTTATTAAAAAAAAATTTTGTAGTCTTTCTTCTTGCATTTTGAAAACAACCATTTGCGATATTTTATTTAACGTATCGGGTCTTGCCCATCAGCAGCCGCATTCACTTATGTACTGGGATAGGTCATGGCTGTGCTGCGCCGACGTAAAATTGGGACCTGTTTTTCTTGATATAATAAAAGTCATTGGTCCTTTTTGAAGAGTGCCTTTTATGTCTGCAGTTTGATATGTTCTAGTATCACCCGAGTATAAAAAACATCACTGTATGTCTTCAGTAAGAACCGATCATGGAGCAGTTTGATTTTTTAGCTCTTTCTCTAAAATATATTAATATAAAAATTGCCGAATCCGTTTTCGTTTCATAAAAAACCCGAAACCAAATTTGGCAGAAACGTAATTTGTCAGAATTTAAAAGAAAATAAAATAAATAATTGGTCCGAAAAAACTTCTCTCGAAAATGACGAAAAAATCAAATCGCTAGAAAATATATGCATAGAATTAAATTTAAACGAAACATATTTACATAGAAACACAAAATGTTGGAACATATTTTAAATGAAAATAATTTCGGACGTTTTATTTCCTGTTCAATTGTGTTTCGGTTTTTGTGAATTCGGCTTTTTTGTGGGTTTCCCTTGAAGTTCCTCATCTATTACAAAAAGTGTGGTTAAATTACCTTAATAAGAGTAATTCAAATTAACTCTGTGTTTCGGACTTCTATTGTCTATATTTTATTTATACATGACGTTTCGATCGATCAATCACATCATTGTCTCAAACTTTCAAACAAGAGTAATTAACTTCATCAAAGATTCAATTCAGTTCAATTCAATTCGTTTATTGGTTTATAAAAGAAATACATCCTTATAACCTTCACGTTCTGCCAAAGACAAATTTTCTTAGGTCTAAGTAAAAAAAAAGACAAAAATATGATTTCAAACAAGAAAAACAATATATTAAAAAAATAAGTAATCATTCCTTAGAAATGCCCTAAGTTTTAGAACGTTTGTTACCCAATGATAAATATTCCAGACATTAGCAGGTGTAAGATTATTTAATCTTAAAACTAAATTATTTCGGTCTTGCCAATTTATTGGCCTAATGTTCCTGTCTAACGGACAAACAAAAAGAATGTAATACTTTTTAGAAAAAACGTAACATTTTGGCGATGCAAAATTAACGTGGGTTTTGCTTAGACCGCTACCATTACCATCAAAGATTAAGTTTTAAGTGGTTCGACATCCAAAGGGATTTTTAAACTAAGGCATAGATGTACAGAAGAAGTATTACAAACCACAATAACTTTAGCAGTGGCGCACACAGGAATTGGCGTCGGGAGGGGTTTTTAAGGATAAATAATAAAAAAACTTAATTTGAAGTAAAAATGTGACCATAATTAATACAAGAAAACAGGTGCTTACAAGCGCGAAGGAGGGGGGAGGGGAGTGTTAAATTAATTTAAAATTTACCGAAAGTTTAATGTCAAAACCACGCTTCAATGCGCCGCACCGCAGGCAAATTTTTTTGAGAATAACACTTAAAATGCAATTAAAATTAAACTAAAATCGTAAATATTGATGGGATTTTCTGAATTTGGATTGATTATTTACCCTAAATTTGTTTGCAAAAATGATAAAGTGCGAAAATTTTTGCGAAAATGACACTTAAAATGCCATTTTTAACAAACTAAGGCCGAGCTGTACAGAAGTATTACAAACCACAATATCTTTAGCAGTGGCGCACCCAGGAATTGGCGTCTGGAGAGGTTTTTAAGGATAAATAATAAAAAAACTTAATTTTAAGTAAAAATGTGACCATAATTGATATAAGGAAACAGGTGCTTACAAGCGCGGAGGAGGGGGGGAGGGGGTATTAACACGTAAATATTGATGGGATTTTCTGAATTTGGATTGATTATTTACCCTAAATTTGTTTGCAAAAATGATAAAGTGCGAAAATTTTTGCGAAAATGACACTTAAAATGCCATTTTTAACAAACTAAGGCCGAGCTGTACAGAAGTATTACAAACCACAATATCTTTAGCAGTGGCGCACCCAGGAATTGGCGTCTGGAGAGGTTTTTAAGGATAAATAATAAAAAAACTTAATTTTAAGTAAAAATGTGACCATAATTGATATAAGGAAACAGGTGCTTACAAGCGCGGAGGAGGGGGGGAGGGAGGTATTAACCTAATTTAAAATTTACCGAAAATTTGATGTCAAAACCACGATTCAATGCGGCGCGCCACAGGCAAAATTTTTTGAGAAAATAACGCTTAAAATTTTTAAATATTGATGGGATTTTGGGAATTTGGGTTGTTTATTTACCCTTAATTTGTTTGTAAAAATGCTAAAATGCGAAAATTTTTGCGAAAATGACACTTAAAATGCCATTTTTAACAAACTAAGGCCTAGCTGTACAGAAGTATTACAAACCACAATATCTTTAGCAGTGGCGCACCCACGAATTGGCGTAGGGAGGGTTTTTTAAGGATAAATAATAAAAAAAACTTAATTTGAAGTAAAAATGTGACCATAATTGATACAAGAAAACAGCTTAAACTAAAATCGTAAATATTGATAGGATTTTGAGAATTTGGATTGTTTATTTACCCTTTATTAAATGCAAAAAATTTTTGCGAAAATTACACTTAAAATGCAATTTTTGACACAAAATCGCAGGCAAAATCTTTTGATAAAATTACATTAAAAAGTCCATTTTGACATTTGAAATCGTAAAAATGAAGGTATTATAGCACCGCAGGCGAAAAATGTTGCAATTTATGATTTTGTAAAAATGTTTATTTTATACTGGGACTCTCCATCGATTATAGGATCAATGCCCAGTGTAAGGCGAGTTTTTGCAAAGTTAAAGACAACACAAAATATCCATGCACCTAGCCGGGATCCGAACCCGAGACCTTCCGTGCGGCAGGCCGATACGCCACCCACGGCGCTACGGAGGCCGGCAGATTTTGTTAAAAATTAAAGTCCAGGTTCTTGTATTTTATTCCCTATATATTTTATTTCTGCTATTATTTGATTGAACAAATTGTAATCAGGCTTCTCCCCAAACCCCTCACTTGTTCCAATGACGAACTAATATTGAGGACTATTGAAACGAAGTTATGTTTAAATCAACATGTATCGTCTTGGTACTAAGACATTTTTAGGGCGGCCAACGTTCTAAGAGAGTATGGCACTTAAAAGAGAAAAAGTTGCTAAATTGTGATTTAAATAGCAGTCGGATATAAAATTTTAAATGCCGCCCGGAACATTTAATACAAGAATTTTTTAAGTAGTCTTATTGACTTTTAATCACCAAATTATACAAATTGAGTTTTATCGTCTTTTACCCAGTGGTTTTACGAGCAAAATTATCTTAATATTGTTCCTTTCAAAATAAAACGAACCAATCTCTTTATTTTTTAAAAAACAATTCGCCTACCATTTTATAATAAACCTGCTTACATTTTATGTACACTTCTCTCCACATAAAATTGGTACAGCAAAAGGTAGCTGCAAATATGATTTTTTATATTTCTTTATGAGCAACACTGACTTTTTGACTTTTTATGTTATATTTTTGGCATATATAAACTTTTTATAAGGAGGCGCTTTTTTTACTAATTTTTTTACTAATTCAAAATATAAGGCCACCAAAAATAAAAACCACATTTCAAAAAAGCAAAAATGTTTTATTACCTAAACAAAAGCTACACAGTAATTGATCTATTCGATTAGCTGATTATGAAAGAAGCAAGTCTACGATAGTAACTATAATAAATCGATTTCAAGAAGGGGGAACTGTCCCTCGAAAGGAAGGCACCGGTTTGACGAAAGTTACTAGCCCAAAACTATTAAAAGGCCAGATCAAGTTAACGAAATAAATAAAATTTAAAAAAATAACAAAATTAAAAACATATAAAAAAAAACACTTAGTTTTAATAGCGCGGCATTGCACCGTTGGCTGCAAATGATGTTTTGAAGTCTTCTGGGCATTAAATTGGCTAAATTTACAAATACATATGCCCTTAAGATGAGTTCCATTAGATGTCCTGAATTCCTGGTAATGATATTAAAACTTGCTAATTTCTTTATAGGTCCCCAAACGTTCTCTATTGGAGGTTTTTTCAGGCTAAGGCAAAACTTCGATATTATAATTCTGGAACCACCGCTGCCCATTCTGAACGTATGAACTGGACAGTTATCTTGTTGGAATACCAAATGATCTGGATAAGGGACTTTCACCTCTGGAAGAATTACATTTTCCAGCATATTAACGTAAACTTCGGCTGTAAATCGCCCATTAATTCTAAATAGAGCGCCATGTCCTCTAGCCGATATTCAGCTCCAAACATTTACCGAAAATCATCCCGCCCGGTCTTCGTTTCCAGTAATATATCGCTCTTTGTATCGGGTTCTTCGCGGTCGATAAACCAGAATTTGTTTTTTATCGCTGTTGGACGATCTTCTCATTTGTGAAAACCACCTGCTGCCAAAATTCGTCGTGCCTCAGAGAATAATTCAACGCAAAAATTAATCGAGACTGCTTCTTTTCCTCACTTAGTTTAATTTTTTTTGCCGCAATGCGACACCTTAGCCTCGAACGTTTAATCCTCCTGCCTAATGTTGTTACCCAATGAGCATTTTTGTCTATATAGAAGTTACAGCAAATAATATAAAACCTTCATAAAATAACCAAAAGTTATATTATTTAGTGTTGGTGATAATTTTATAACTCTAATATATCTCTTAAATGAGGAAAAAAGACTTGAAAAACAATTGACCAACACCAGCTTATAAAAATTTGTGGTACATAGTAATGGATAGAAAAACAACATATAGATTTTATAAAAATTCCTTATGAACCCTCAAGTCTAGATATTATTATAAAAAGGTTTTACAACTGTTTTAACAACACGACATAACAAATTAAAGGTTTTTATCGATTTAGAAATATAAATTTTCCATTTTTCTTCCCTTTGCGTGTTATATATTATTCTTTTTCTTTTTAAAATAAAAAATTTATAAAATGGTCTTTATCAATCTTCTAAAATAAATTAAAATGGAAGTGAGATAAGTTGAAGCAGGAATATGAATATTTATATACCATAGGTTAAATAAAAGCTGTTTTCCCAGTCATCCTACTCTGATAATCAGCTGCGGTCCCGTGTGTACTGTATAGTTTTCGAATACACTCACAAAATTTTCATGGGCTCCAAAAATATTTGAGAAAACGGGGAAAAAAATATTCATTTAAATAATACTTTTTTTCACATATGTTTTTGGCTTTCTGGGAGAAATATTGAATTTTGTATTTTGTTTTTAACCCTAAACAAGCCATATTTCGATTAAAACACATGTTGAAACCCCATAAATAACGTTTTTATTTTGGTCAAAAACCTATTGTTGGAATCCAAAATGGCGAAAATTTACGACAATTCTATAAAAAAAACAATACAATTTCATCAACGTTTTAAAACATGATACTAGGTGGAACAAAAGGCTGCAGATGGCGCAGTGTTGAACACTGAAGGTCCGTTTCTGCGAGCTTAATATAGTTACCATTGTTCTCTTTTCCTAAATGTATTCGTCTGAGAGAGATCCAGCATACTACACATACCAGGAAAAATACCCGCCTGCACACCCTTCAACCCCGCATAACTGTCAGAGGTAACTATCTCAAGAAGATAGTTAGATTGCGGGGTCGAAGGGTGTACAGGCAGGTATTTCCCTGGTATGCTGGATCTCTCTCAGACGAATGCATTTAGAAAAAGAGGATAATAGTAACTATGTCAAACTCGCAGAAACGGACCTTGAGGCTGCGTTCCGTCGCGTCGTAAGGTGATGTATTCACAATTGCCGCCGACCAGCCGTACGCACTGTATTCACTCGAAGTTTCACGGTGCATTTTTGCGAACTTAACACGGTTACTATATTGTTCTCTTTTCCTAAAACCCGGTTCCCATCTATGGGTTTCTTATGCGTGGGCTCTCCGAATCAAAACACGGATCACGTAGTCTAAGCGAGATTTGCCTATACAAGTTCATGTTGGTCCACGTGATGAGTTTTTTGAGTCAGGGTGGCCGCGCATGGGATACGCTGGTCGGAATCGGGTGTAGAATGCATTCGATCCCGATATCTGTCATCGAAAACTATCTCAAGATTTGGATCTCTTATCTCTCTCAGATTGATGTAATTAAAACCAGATAATGATGGAATGGTATCTCGCAAAAATGCGCATTTTTATGTCGCAAAAACGCACCTTTTAAAGTCGCAAAAACGAGCCTTTTGATGTCACAAAATTAACCTAAAAAATCTTGTTTGTTTTGTTATAAATTAAAATTGTTTTTTTGTTGTAAAAACAGTGGTACTATAACCACTATACAAAGATTATAGAAAGAATGGGCAAAAGAGGTTTATGAATGAGTTCATAAGAATATTACAGACACCAATTTATATAATTACCTATTGTGTGTGAATTCCCAAGTTTTTATAAGTGTCTCTTTTTTGTTGGTAAATTAAGTTTTTATAAGTGAGTTGATAGCAACATTTTAAAAACCAATCTATATATCTTTAATTGATAGTTACTTACGGTTTTATAGATGGGTTAACAGAAAGATTTCAAAAACCAATTTATATAACTTTTGTCACTGATGACTTATATTTTTATAAATATGTTGGTGGAAACATTGTTAACACCAATTTATATAACATTTGTTACAGATGACTTTAATTTTTATAAAGATGTCCGTGGAAATATTGTTAACACCAGTTTTATGTTACCTTAGGGTACCATCAATTTAGAACTTTAATAAAACAAATATACAAACTCAATTCCTGTAGGAAACCTCTAAATATCCTAGGGCATTAATGGAACCCTCTTTATAATAATTATATAAATTTTTGTCACCAGAGGTTTCTGATAATGCTCATTGGGTATGGATCCTGGAAAATTTCATTCAATTTTTACTTCTTTCGCTTTGACAAACGCCTGATTTTCCAGAAAATTAATTTCTTTTTGCACAAAATATGTACCTACGGGTATAGAAGCCAATCTGATGACTTAGGGCCCTGTTATAAGTCTCTTGCTACCGTTGCGTCTCTAGTGACTCAGTCTCGAAGCTTAAATTAGGGTAGCGGCGCTGGCGCCGGGAAATTTTGAATTCGGGTATTTTTTAAACTATTTCAGTTCATTAGAAACAACATTATTTTGGAAAACCTAATTCATCAATAATCAATTTTATTTTCCAAAATATCCTTGATTCTAATGACTATAAATTTAAGAAATAAACCAAATGCGTCGTATTTAATATATTATATTATTCTTTTAAAAATATATATACATATCGAAACTATTGTATTTATTATTAAACTATATTTATTATACTTCCCATGTCGGCCTCAATGGCAGCAGTTTCTTTTAGGACTTGCGAGTTTTTTTCATTTTCAAAAAATTCTGTGTAACTGGTTACCCATCAACATTTTAAAATGGAGTGGGCTAAAAAAAATGTAATTAGGTCCGTAGATATTTGCTTTGTGGCTTTTTGGTCTTCCTCTGGGCTAGTATCTTTCGGCAAACCGGTGCCTTCCTTTCGGTGGATAGTTCCCTCCTCTTGAAATCGGTTTTTTATGTTTACTATCGTAGACTTGCTTCTCCCATATTGAGCAGCTACTTGCCGAATAGACCAGCCACCGTCTAGTTTTGCTAAGATTTGAGCTTTATCAAATCCGGAAAGATGCAGAGGCATTTTTTTAAATTTGGTTGACACTGACATGTAAAACATGATGTTGTCAGGAGTCTGTGTCACTTATAAGGCTGCTTACTTCTGCTGTACCAGTTTTATGTGGAGAGAAGTGTATGTGTATTTAAAACTGCTGGTAAGCACTCTTACGAAAGATGAACTGAGCCTATTGTCCTCAGCAATCTATTAAGATTTTAAACATCGTAGTTGAATTACATACGACAGGAAAATAAAACACTCGCAGATTACAAAACTTTGTTTAGGCAAAAAATATATTATTATTATATATTTTTAGACATCCATACATAGTACGGAGGCTATTGGGATCACCAAATGAAAAGTTTTTTTATTTCCACCAAAAATCAGTTATTTGGGTCCAAAAAGACCTAAATACAAAATTTTATCATGTCTGTCTGTCTGTCTGTGGGTAACACGATTACTCAAAAACAGCTAAACCGATTCTTATCAAATTTGGCACAAACATTCTTTCTAACTCTACACAGAACTGATTAGTTTTTGATGGGGTGGGGGGTTATTTTTATTTTTTTAAAGAGATTTTATGTCGTCATTTTTTGATTTAAGATTAACAGTCTATCTTCCACTTATTTCCGATGAGGCATGAGTGAACCTTTTTAAATTTTACACGGAAAGAGTATTATATTTTGTATGTTCTCTTACATTTTTTTTCTAAAAGCTGCGTTGACACAGTTCAAGTAAGCTAATCATCTAACGTGAAATCATCTAGATTTCTAAGTAAGTACGAATTACCCTTAGTTTAAAATGGAGGCAATTAAAGTAAATAAAATGTTTGTTCCAATTGTAAAGTAATTCACATGCTTAACCCAACATGATCCTTTTAAAAGGAATAGAGAAATTTTGGAACGCTTCAAATTTTGACAACTTTGACAGCCGCTGTGGTAGAGAGTTTTTGGAACACATTAGAAACTATCACTCGTAAAAAAATTTAGAGATGAAAAAAAACACAAAATTGGGTATTATTTTAGAAAATAAGTGTTTTATATGTTGGAACCTGGTAATATTTTATTATTTTTAAAATTAATTGTGCCAAAATTATCTAAAATTAACCAGAAAAATAACCACAACCACAAAGAAATGGATTCGTAGCTTACGGCAGTGATAGTGGTTAATTACCGCAACGGAATGAAGTTTAGCTATTGCGCAGACGCAGTAATTACCACAACCACTACGAAATGTCAAATAAGCGTGCCAAAATATCCCTAATTACTTAATATAAGGCTAGGGCAATTTCTAAAAAGGACATTTTCTTACTTTTTGCAAACTTTAATTATCTTTAAAAAAAATCAATGAATAGCGAGCTTTCCCTCAAAAATCCTGTGTCACATTTTTTCATTCTCATTTCATCTCCTAATTCCTAACACCGTACTGATGAGCACCACCAGTTCGAAATCCGAGGGAAAGCTCGCTATTCATTGATTTTGTTCATCCTCGCTAAATCCCGTTTTAGGTTAATTATCTTATTTATTCAGGAATCATCACCCAGGTAGAATACCTTTTTACTTAATGTTATAATTATTGTTGTTTTCTTCATCGCCAAGAAATTTTTTGATGATTATCTACATTCTTGCGACTCGCAGTTGACAACTGGTACATTATTTATTCTACAAAACCATATACTTATATGTTCACTATCAGATTTGCATTGGCTTCGGTGCACGATGATCACTTATTTTGTGTGTAGTGTCAAGACAACTTACAGATTATTTCTTTATAGCGGAATTTAAGATATCCATCTCTAACCGTAGGTAAAGGTAGGAACTGATTTTTTATTTTATTCTTACGTTTATATTAAATATTTGATAGTCTGCAACTCATTCTTTAAGCAGTGGTAGAGAGCACATAAATCTAAATAGAGAGGACACGTAATACCAGCAAGACAATGCAATTCATAGCAAGTTTTTGATTATTAACTGAATGCGCTAGGACGAACGGGGCTAATATTTATTTATAATTAAAACGGCAATAATCCTGCGCGTTGAATGAATATCAATTTATGGCAGAAAGTTTTTATTGTATATATTTTTCAAGCATTTCCCATTCCCCAACCAAAGTTATATTGTGTCGTAATAATTTAGGAAAAACAGAGAGCATATAATTTAGGTTTTCTCTGGTAAAAAATAAGTGTCTTTTATTTATTTTTTAAATATTTTTCTATCTAAGGTTACTTCAATTTTGCTATAAAAAACAAACATTTGCAGCAAACCACCCAAACCCAAACCCCGTCATTTCCGAATGTTTGAATAATACATGATTCAGAATGGATGAGAAGGTATGTGAAAACTGATGGTCTCATGTGACAAATTGCCTTGGATGTTCCTCCCATGGTTCTGTTCTCCTAATCCAAAAGAGCCGGTTGTGACGTAACCGTGTCAATTCACGTCATAGAAAGTCTTCTCCAAAAGGGAGAGACAAAGACATTTTCTTCAGAAACTTAACACCTGATTATGATTTTTTTTAAAATTTGACCGCCAAAGACGAAACCTTGCAAAAGAGTAATGTTTAATTTAAAATAAAAGAAAAAAACGGGCGCCGCAAGGCAACATTTTTGGGAGAGGGGGTCGATCGTTCCCTCTGTATTTTCTACCTGTGACTGTACCGGCACGGGTCTGTTGTCTGCAGCGCAACGCGGGCGATCGTTTTTATGGATAGTTCCCAACGCGGAACTCGTCCAAAAGAATACGATTTTCCTGTGCGCCGCCACTGTTTTGTATTGATAAAAATAAGCAAGATCGAAAGCGAAAGCGGCGTACCAAGCTTTCAAACCAAGAACTAAAAAAAAACGCTAGCTGTTCCACTTGGTTTTCAAGTCGGTTGAGCGGGGTCGAAAATATACTATTAGGTGTCCTCTCTATTTAGATTTATATGTTCTCTGGCAGTGGCATATTTGGCAGAGGAAATACAGGCAGGGATATTTCAAAACCGAACAAAAAAAATAGAATTTCAAGGATTCCCACAATAAAGGTGCTCATTAGTATGTTGCAACCCAATGGAAATAACTAGGAGATGAAATCTTAAAGAAAAGATCTGAAAAAGGAATCACGAAACTAGGATGTATGCGAAAGAAAACTAACCGAAGGGAAACCCAAGGATTATCTTAATATAATTCCTCAGTCAATGGGCTATAAGATCAAAATGAAAATAAATTTAAAAAAAAGTAAAAACCGGTTTGGACGGTTGGAAGGGGGAATCATTTCAAGCTACCTTTCAAACGGCCCCGACCTACCTCTTAGGGGGTAGCTACTCCCACTTTAAAATCTTAAATATGAACATGGGTCATGTGGCAACTCTTTCGAAAGGTCTTTCGATTCTCTAAACATTTTTGAGATATTTTGCAACCCTCCTCAACCTACCCTTTAGAGGGCAGCTACCACTCTAAATTTTTGATTAAGATTATGGGTCGTGTGATACCTCTTTCGAAAGGTCTTTTGGTTCTTTGAACAGAGGTGTAATAATATGTTTTTTGGGTTTAGGTTGTTTCTTTAGTTTTATAAAAAAAGTTTTCTTTTTAACTAGAAGTTACATTGAATCAATTGTTCATCAGACTCTACCAGAATCCCTGGAACATCTCAAGCAAAGAATTACCTACTGTTGCTTGTCGAAATATCACACCCGAGACCTTGTGGAAGGTACGGCGTGAATTTAAAAACCGCTTGTGCTATTGTTTTCAAAATAATGGCGAACATTTTGAACATTTGTTTAAATAAAATACTAAATAAAATAAAAACTTTGTTGATTGTTATATCTTATGAATTTAGTAAATAAAAATGAATTTCAAATAATGTTGATGGAAAAAAAATAACCTTTCGAAAGAGGTATCACACGACCCATAATCTTATTCAAAAATTTATTTTAAGGTTGGCTGCCCTCTAAAGGGTAGGTTTAAATTCATTTTTATTTTGAAGTTATAGCCCATTGATAGTATTAAAAGAGACACCCTGTATAAATTCTATGAATATTACTTAAGTTTATGCTAAGTATATTTACTACATAATATTTTAAGAATATTTGTATATATACTTGCCATATTCCTGTATTATCCCTGAAATATGTCCCATTCGATTTCCGAATATTAATTGCAGAATATTCCTAGTATCTTTTTGCACTCGTTCTAATATCATTATTAACTAAATCTAGTGCTTTATCTAAGAATTTTCTTCACAATTTTTTGAAATCGACCTTATTAAAAAGTCAGGCTATTATTATAATATTATGGATGTATTTTTCGTAGAGTAGAAAAAATGAAATATACTTTTGAGGAATTCATGGAACAACTTTCCAAATACTAAGAATATATTCTTGGGAATATTCTATGAATGCTCTGTAAAAGTCTCTGAATCGTTAGAGTTGAAATGGCGCCTCCCTTGGAACACTTTCAATACTATCCGTAATGTTTTATTTATAACTGTTAGTTAAAAAGCATACCTATCTTTATATAGTGGTTTAGATTCTTTGTGTAAACATTCAGTCCTAAGAAGTTCTCTTAGGATAGGGGAGAAGAAGACGTTATTAATTAAACGTCGATTCAACTGGAAATGTTCTTAAAATATTCCTTAAGAATATTCGACAAAATGTGAAATGAACATTGGACAATATTCAGAAGATTCTTTGGTTACTCAAAATATATGCGAGAAATTTTCTTAGAAAATTCTCTGTGTGCTACAATTGCTCCATAAATAGTAGATTTGAGTAATATTCCAGTAATTTTTACAAAAAATATTATTTTCATGTTCGAAGAATATTTATTTAAAAAAAAAGAATATTTGTTTTAAAAAACACCTTGCTGTAAGCTATTCCTTTCACGTTCTGTGAATGTGCGTAGAACCTTTGCGGACTATTCTAAGAATGTTCCAATCTTCGTGAGGGATTTTCTTAGAATGTGCTATGAATATACTTGTGTACTAAGTTATATTCCAGGCTCGGAAGTAGAAAAGGAACAAAATAGCAGTTTTTACAACAAGTGGCTAAAATGGTGCCTTTTTTTACAAGCCTGATTGATTTAAAAACGTGACTAAGAAAAGCATAGTGTAACCGCAAGTTTTAAACATATTTTTTTTAAACCTTCATCAAAAAATTCAAAAAACGAAAAAAAAAATTGGTCAGATTAAATTTGGAAGTGTACAATAAACTAGAACAAAAAGCATTTATTTCACCACCGGCTACTCCGTTTTTAAATTTTGCACCATATTCTTCTATTGGCCAATTACTTTTTTGACACTAATTGCATAATCCTTTTTTAAGTTTATTCGAAACGAGGTTTCACTTTATAGTATATGCGCCGGTAGAACAGCTGACTACATTTCTATGTATGCAACAAGTGCAGTCAGCTGTCCTGTCAGCGTATCCACCATTTATTCAAATCTGACAAAATGCTAGTGTGCTTTGGTTTTGTTCTGAATGAGTTTCGTAACCTAGAAACTTCCTGTGGAAACAAGGGTTGAAAAAAATTTATGTTAAGTGGAATGAATAGTTTTAAAATATCACATTAATATTTAGGTTACCTGTGCATTTTTAATTTCTGGGAAATTACTTGATTTGACTTTGTCTTGAGGAGATCCAACAAGAGCAAAACTAAAAGATCAAAAGATCTTGGGTGGAAAAAACGAAAACTCAAACTTGGATGAGCATCACACAAGGAACACATAAAGGATCAAAGCGAAAAGAAAAATTATTAAACGATGTTTCGCCCTTAGCAACCAGTGTGGGCCCATCAGTGGTTTCACCGGTCACCCTACTCAAAAATCATCAAACACCTACATACACTCTGATTTCCGAAGTTAGATCACTCACAAATAGGCATCGTTCCGCACTGTTACTTATCCAAGTCACCTGCTACGGGTTCGTCCTGGTGTGTTAATATTTCCAATAGGGTTATACTCCTAAGGTAATTAAAACAAAAAAGAAAGAAGTTAAAAAACCTCCAAATCAGTTACTTCAACCGAAAAGAATCCAAAAACAAAAGATCAAAAGATCACAAGCATCACAAAAGGAACACACAAAGGATCAATGCGAAAATAGAAATGATGAAATGATGTTTCGCCCAGGGGGGTTATTCTTGAATCGAGAGAAAATTTGCTTCTAGGGAGTTAAATTCTCTCGCTACTATGCATCTGATTGGTCCAAATCTTCGGTTTAAATCGGTTTCTCTCACTTTTGCCCGATATTGATCGAAAGTAATTCTATTGGTCTTGACTAAGAGAATTTAACCAGATTTTAACCGAAGATTTGAACCAATGAGATGCATAGTAGCCAGAGAATTCGACTCCCTAGGAGCAAATTTTCTCTCGATTCAAGAATAACCCCACTGGGCAACCAGCGTGCAACCAGCGTGGGGCCATCAGCGGTGATGCTTTTTGGGGAGGGTGACCAGTGAAACCAGGGATGGGCCCACGCTGGTTGCCCAGGGCGAAACATCGTTTGATCATTTCTCTTTTCGCATTGGCCCTTTGTGTGTTCCTTGTTCAATGCTCATTTAAGTTTAAATTTTTGTTTTTTCCACCCAAGATCTTTTGATTTTCTGTTTTTTTTTTCGGTTGAAGTAACTGAGTTGGAGGTTTTTTAACTTCTTTCTTTTTTGAAGATCAAAGCTAGTCAATAAACTGAGAAACACGAACAAAGTGAATATTTCTGGAACATGATCTGAATGCGACAGATATAGGTACTGTTTGTAATTCAATAAACTCATTCACTCATTGACCAAAAAATTGAAACAACAGAGATCTTAAAAAACAAAAGATCAAAAGATCTTGGGTGGAAATAACGAAAATTCAAACTTGGATGAGTATTCCACAAGGAACACACAAAAGATCAAAGCGAAAAGAGAAATGAATAAACGATGTTTCGCCCTGGGTAACCAGCGTGGGCTCATCAGTAGTTTCACTGGTCACCCTCCACTATACATCATTAAACACCATCATACACTTAGATTTCCAACCTTGAACCACTCACAAATAGGCATCGTTCCGCACTGGTACTTACTTATCCAAGTTACCTAATATGAATTCGTCCTGGCGTGTTAATATTTCCAGTAGAATTATGCTCCTAAGGCAATTAAAACAAAGGAGAAGTTAAAAAACCTCCAAATCAGTTACTTCAACCGAAAAGAAACTAAAAAACAAAAGATCAAAAGATCTTGGGTGGAAATAACGAAAATTCAAACTTGGATGAGTATTCCACAAGGAACACACAAAAGATCAAAGCGAAAAGAGAAATGAATAAACGATGTTTCGCCCTGGGTAACCAGCGTGGGCTCATCAGTAGTTTCACTGGTCACCCTCCACTATACATCATTAAACACCATCATACACTTAGATTTCCAACCTTGAACCACTCACAAATAGGCATCGTTCCGCACTGGTACTTACTTATCCAAGTTACCTAATATGAATTCGTCCTGGCGTGTTAATATTTCCAGTAGAATTATGCTCCTAAGGCAATTAAAACAAAGGAGAAGTTAAAAAACCTCCAAATCAGTTACTTCAACCGAAAAGAAACTAAAAAACAAAAGATCAAAAGATCTTGGGTGGAAATAACGAAAATTCAAACTTGGATGAGTATTCCACAAGGAACACACAAAAGATCAAAGCGAAAAGAGAAATGAATAAACGATGTTTCGCCCTGGGTAACCAGCGTGGGCTCATCAGTAGTTTCACTGGTCACCCTCCACTATACATCATTAAACACCATCATACACTTAGATTTCCAACCTTGAACCACTCACAAATAGGCATCGTTCCGCACTGGTACTTACTGCACTACCAGTGAAACTACTGATGAGCCCACGCTGGTTACCCAGGGCGAAACATCGTTTATTCATTTCTCTTTTCGCTTTGATCTTTTGTGTGTTCCTTGTGGAATACTCATCCAAGTTTGAATTTTCGTTATTTCCACCCAAGATCTTTTGATCTTTTGTTTTTTAGTTTCTTTTCGGTTGAAGTAACTGATTTGGAGGTTTTTTAACTTCTCCTTTAACAGAGATCTTATTCTGGGCGTTTGGGTCACCATTTCCAATGAGCTAAATAGATGAAAAGTTGATTACATCAACAAATAAGGAAGTTATTGCAAACATAAATTTATATTTTAGCTAAGTGTATGTATAATACGGTGGCAAATTCCTGGGATCAACATAAATCAATTCAAAACAAAAATGTAGTGTTCGTACCGCAGACCATAAGCTTTCATGAATCATTTTACACTAACATAATTTATATTTTCGCATGAAGTTTAAAAGTGCTAGAGCTGTATTTACTGCTTTTAATAATTTTTTTGCTCACTACTCTAGACCACAGATTTCCTAACCCAGAAAATGATTATCTGATACCACCTTCAAAGGATACCATACACAGACTGATGCAAGAATTTGGCATATGACGTCAGCATTGACCTTTCCGGGACAACGCTAATGTCCATATCCACTAACGTGAAAATTCTCCGATGAAGCTTTAATTATGATTAACACCAAACATTTTTTGGCCGATTCAGGAATACAAACTCTGGTCAGAACTCACCTCTAGTCAGAATGGTTAAAATATACGAGGAGTATTGTAATAATATTGATATTTTTAACCTAAGTCTTAATGCTTTTAAAAACAAAATTAAGTTAGTTTTTAGCTAGTGTTGCGAAGTTATTGTTAACCAATCTTTGGTATAGGCTTATTCTATTGTCGAAACTTACTTCTAAAAGTAGCTATTAGTGAATACTTTTTTTTTGGATATTGTTATCTGTTAGTATTCCAAATAAACAAATAAATAATAAACACTAATCTAAGTTTGGACTGAGTCTTGGCAAACAAAGTTTCAATGTAAAAGATCACATTCTAAACACCGATTAGTAACTAATCACGATTAAAGCCTAATCGGGGAATATTTGCCTTGGTGAATACGAGCATAACAGATACCTAGAACTGACTTTGCCAGAGCACAAGATCATGATCATAGGACGATGTTTGTTTAATTTTTCTTTCGTAAAAGTGGTCGTTAAACAATTCTTTGGTTCCACTGTTCTACTTGAAAATCGGCTCTGACAGCATTCTTGCTGATTCATTTGTTCTTCGTTTTTCCCCATCACCTCCCGTTTTTGCGGGAGACCCCCTAACTATTTTTACTGCTTTCGTTGGTTTAGTGGTACTAGGGCCACTTTCTCACTTCGGCTTAAGTTCTAAGTTCAACTTAACTAAGATAAGTAGCTTGCAGGTGCTGTCAAAGTGTCCCTTAAGGGAAACATTGTTGGCGTAAAACTAAGTGGAAGAATTTTGAGACTTAAGTTAAACTTGGCTAAATTTTTTCAGTTTTTGAGACCTTTTTGCTTTTACTATTATCTTAAAACATATTTTTTGGCTTTTGACAGTATTTTTAAGCGATTTTTGTGTTTTTTTAGGAGTAAAAATAATTTTAAAAAATTTCTAACCTCACAACTTTGTACAAGATTTATCAAAATAAGAATCAGCAAACACCACTATTTATATTATTCGATGCAGATAGTTTTTTAACATGATATTTAAAACAAGAACTTATTTTTGTTGTATTATTATAACAAAATATAGTGAAAACCCAAAGAGTGAAGAAATCCTCAAATTTTGTACACCTCCTGCAAACAGGGTTCATACAACACCGTTATCAGTTGAGAACGGTGTTGGTCCATATTCTATGTCCTGCCAAGGCCTGTCAGGACTCAACAGGACCCAAATTATAGGCCGGGACCCCAGACTAATAACTAAAGAGCCAGGACACAGAAAAAAGTGTCATATTTTTTCAAAAATTTTCTACCATCTTGAATTTTAAAGAAATGCCATTATTGACACTTGTTCTGAAAACTATAAAGTATAATATATGTTCAGTTGTGTATTTTTTTTAATCAGAAAATTGGTTTTAAAGTTATAGACAATTCAAAAAGTCTAATTTTTGGTTGCTCTATTAAGCAGCATACAAAGTTATAAGAACCTTTGTGGTTGTCTTTGTTTTCCTAAATCTTTCTAAGCTTTTACATATAAAGCAATGTATTTTGCATCTTCCTTTATAAGAAAATAACAATTTTAAGCTTTATTTTCCCAAAATTATCCAAAAACACAAACACGTTGACGTGGATTGACAGAAGTATATATAAACAAAATAAAGGTAGATTATTTTTGTGGTTATCTTTATTTTGTTTATATTTACTGCTGTCAATCCACATCAAAATGTTTGTCTTCTGGCGAATTTTGAAAAAAAGTTTAAAATTGATTTTTGTTACGGAAGATGCATAATATATAGTTTTATAAGTAAGCGTAGAATTAGTTACAAATATAAACCGAAATAACTTTATTCTTGACAGGTTTTCAAATCACAATAACGACAAAGGTTGTTATTTTTGTATGCTGGTCAAAAACTCCCTATTTTTACTGTTATTTAGTGGTTACCTAGTTATTTAGGTTTTGTATATAAAATAATTTGTTTTAAAACTAAAAAATGAATAAGATATATTCAAAGATTTTCTTAAAACAAACTAATTTTTATTTTGTTTTTTTTTATCATGTTTTATTTATTTTTTATTGCCTACCAAAACATCTTAAAAACTAATAAATTCTGCCCCCATAAAATATCAAGATTTTTCTTCTATCTGTCAAAGGGGCCAGAATTTATTACTGACAACTGTACCTATTTATAGTGGTAATTTGAAAAAAAAAAACAAAAACTTAAAAGGTAGATAATTCTTTCTTCTAAATTATAAAATATTTAAAAAATAATAAAAGGAACTCACATAATCAACAAAAATAAAATTCATTTAACATTAAATGTCAAACTTGGGGATAAAGCAAAGCAATACCCTCTCCACATAGGTCGATGAACTCCTACCATTTTAGTGTTCTTCTCTTGACTTTCTCTGCCATATTGACATAAAATTAATGGATTTTCTATTAGATTTAGTATTTTTTTTCTTTTGCGGGATGTCTCCTGCCAGTCCTGGTCTTTGCATTTTTTTTAGTAAATAGGGAGTTGTTTTAAAGAACTTTCTAAAAAATAAAAAGGCAAATAAATAATGCAAAGAGTTCTTGGAATTTTTTAAAAATATTTGCTAAATTAAAAATAAAGGCAATATTGACATGCTCTTTAAATTATGAATCAGGATTTATTGAGCTACGAAAAATTTTATGTAAAGAACGTGAATTCATAATGTAAAAATATGTGTATCAAGATGTGTTAGTACCTTTTTTGTAATACCAGATGATTCAGCTCTAACATACGTTATTCTTATTAAGTATGTACCTTTCTATGAAGATGATCATCTTACCTCCTTATCTGCAATCTAAAACGAAGGAAAACAATATTTTTAAACATTTCTCTGTTTTCCAAAGAATTATGACATAACAGTTTTAAAAAATAATTGAAAATTAGTTGGTCACCCAGTTTTAATTATAACAAAAGCAGGTACCTACAACACCATAGTGTCCACAGTATTTCTCAAAAATCTCTGACTTTTCACTACCAACTTACTAACTCCTGCTAGATTGGTTCACCTCTTGGGGCCAACCCATTAATAAAACAGAAACTTATTATCTAACTACAGGCTTTATAGAAACTTACCAAAGGACAGAATCCAAATCACCTATCTCCTGTCTTTCTGCAGGTCTTGGGGATGATGAATCGGGAACCCCTGGTGAATCTTGTCTGCTTCCAACAGAATTGACAGTAAATAAAAATTTGGGCTCTCGCTTTTTTCCAAATCGTCCGTTTTTTACATTTCAATTTTTGGAAACCACAAAAAAATAAACAAAAAATTTGACAATTGACACTGAAATTCAAGACTGCATCCAAAAAAAGACAAAAAATGCGACGCTGCCAATTGTAATTTATAGCATCAACCCAATTTCATATTCTCTGGTTCCACTTAGCCAAGGTTGCACCTCTGAAAGAGAAATAAGGATAAGTTGAACTTATACTTAAGTTTTATCTTAGCTTAGTTTTAAATTTAAGCCGAAGTGAGAAAGTGGCCCCTAGAGGCGTTTGTTCTAAAACATGAACATTTGTAGCAAGGCGGTAGACTTTTTTTTGGAGGGGAGGTTTCCGCTCAAATTGTAAAAAATTTTACATTGTTCCTTTTTTGTCGCATTTGTTTCAATTGTTCCCGGTCAGAAAAATGTCGCCCACGATCCTTTGGTTTCCAAGGAAAATATTTACTTGCCACCTTCGTACATCAAACTTGGATTGATCAAATAGTTTGTGAGAGCACATGGGGGTGCGGTAAAGTGCACTTTACCGTATGCGAGTGGGTAAAATAATTTTTTGAAAAACAACGAAATCCGTGTCCGCAAATAAAAATTAAAGTAACACTCGTGGCATATCGGGCAAAGCGTTTTTGTTTCTCACTTCATTACGACTAGTGATGGGCACAAAACATCGATGCTAAAACATCGATACTTTTTTAAAACATCGGAACATCGAACATCGATACAAAAAAAATTATAGGAAATAGTGTGTCTAGAAGTTTAAACTTGTACCTCACCGCTTGTTTTCAAAAGCTGACCAAACCCTCACCGAAAGAAGGAATCGATGGAATGGACCAACGCTCAATAAATTATTGTTTCTACAAAGAGTACGAAAAAGCTTTTGGGACCTCTAAAGGCGCAATTACACAGACGAACATGCTCAAATAAAAGCTCGTGCAAAATATCTAAAAGTTTTTGCGTGAACATTTTTGTGAGCTTTTCTTTGAACATTTTGTTCGGGTAAATTTTTGAGCAAATTATTGCTATCTATTTTGGAAACATATTTTTAAAGATGAGAATAAATAAAATTTCACATCAGTGATCAGTGATCTCAATTCTTTAAAAAAATGGAACACCAACTTTTATTTAAAATTTTTGTGAAAAAAAGCCGACGGCAAGCGAAACATTATTATTGCCTCTACTATCAGTTTTGTCACATGGATTAGGGTTACTTATAATATTTTTTTCTTATGGTTTTTCCCGGATTTTTTTGCCCGTGGGCTTTTTGGGATTTTTTTTATTAGTTTTTTTTTTATTTCCAAGGGTTTTTTTCCTAAAGTCAAAAAAAAATCCAGGAAAATTATTCTTTTCCAAAAAAATTTTGAGTTTTTCAAATATCGGCAAAAAACTCAAAAATTGCACTTTTAAGCGGTAATCCGCGCCTCACGACTATGAGGAGTGGTCGGGAGGGGGATTTTTGTAGCTTTCCTTTACCTTTAGCTTTTATTATTGTTTTTTAATTCCTCACACCAGATTTACCTAGTTAGTTTAAAGTCCCAAGGGTTGCTTAAAAAGCAAAATGCTGAAGATATAGATATTTATTGTCAATTTAATGTAATAATCAAGGTCGATTACTGACACTGAACCAACAATATGCAAAGGGCAACATTGCGATTCAAAAGAGTGGCCGGCCTACTACTTGCGAAATCCAAAACTCGGGATGATAGATCGGCGACACAGTCTACTAAATTACTGCTAAATTATATTTTTTAGACAAGGGTCGGTTGCGTAGGGTTGTAAAAGTGGGTAATAAACGGGTATTATTTAAACCGAAGGTGCTTTTGTTCATATATTTGAGATTTAATAAAATGTATATAGGTTTTTTAATTTGACTTAATTATTATTGTAAAAGACTAAAGTAGGAAGTAAAATAAAGGGATATTCTTTTAAACGTAAATTTTTATCATTACATTTTACAGGCAACAGCAATAAATAAGTGCCAATTATTATTTTTTTTATTCTCATTTTTTTTACAACCCCAAAAAAGTTACAAGTATACTGGCATATCCCCTATAAAAATCAGATCAATCGAAGTTGCTTATGAGGTAAAATGTGAATTTCGGCATCGAATCGTTTTTCCGTCGGAAAGCACTTGATTAAAAGTACCTTATTTCAAAACTTTGTTTTTCTATTTTCAGTTAAGTTCAGTGAATTCCGATAACAATATATATTTTAAATTTGTAAAGAAATTTTTATAGCCCCAATTCTTCAAACAAATTTTGCTCAAGATTCTCTCCAAAATTTACGTGTGTTTTTTTGTACGAGATTTTCTTCGAACATTTCTTTGAGCATTTTGCTCAAGAGGCTCGTGTAAATGTTTGTCGGCATTTCCACATCAAAGGAAAGTTTGTCTGTGTAAATGCGCCTTAAGGGTGTGCTTCAATGAGAACAACATTTTATAAAATATATAGTTTCTTTTGAATGTACTACTCATATTTTCTTGGTTGATTTTTACCTAAAATATTTAATAGCCTTTGTAAATCATGTATCGATTATTACGATGAATCTCTTATTTGCATGCTTATTATAAGTATTGTGTAACATTAACAATAGGGTATTTTTGGTTAGTGTTTTTTACACTTCGTCATAGTTATCGATATTTACTTATTTTCGCAATATTTTTGAAAAACCTATTTACAAAATTGCTAAATTTACTGAAAAGGTGCTTATAATCGCCTTCATCTTCTTTAATTCGAATAAAATGTATAAAAAAATAGTATTATATTTAGCAGAAATAGTTAGGTTACATTTAATGTCAACTACAAGAGTTTATCTGACCAAAAATGTCTTTCTGCGATTTTTTGAATAAGGGAAATTACTCTCTAAAAAAAATAAAAAAAACATCGATGTTCAGAGACACCGATGTTTTTATTACGATGTTTTTTCACCATCGATGATGAGTTTCGATGTTGACATCGATGTTCAACATCGATGTTTTCTTTCGATGTGCCCATCACTAATTACGACCAGGCCTCCAATGTCTAATGGAGAATCCAGACACCTACAGACCTGTTTCATCCTTATTAGGAATCATCAGGGAGTCATAGTATTGTACCTGGCAGTTAAGGCTACACAGTGACCATACACACCTCTCAAATTTAAAACAAAAAGTTTGTAATCCGTGGAGACGTAGTAACTGTGTGCGCCACCTGTCGAATAAACCGAGAAACAAAAACATCAAAATTGAAAAGTGCAGAACACCGTAAATACAGAATCCTGTACCTTTCAGCAGGGCTGCGTTCAGAATGCCCACACCCATTGTAAAAAACGCACCGGTGCTTGGTGTGTCGCCGTTCAGGAATATGAAAATGACCGGTACGTCTCATTTTCGTCATTCAGGAAAGGTGATGTGTCTATTGGTGCGTTTATAGTGTCATTAGCAAGGCCACTAACATACGGCAATAAGAGTCAAAATTGCACATATTCATGTCTATTTATTATTTATCACACCACACCGTCACCCCAGTCTCGACTTGGGCGTTGGATGGTGTGCTTGAATGAGGTTATGATATTATGAAATTTTGATAATTTTGAATGACAAGACTGTTTAAAAATTTAATTTTATTAATTTTTTTTAACTAACTCTGTATAATGTATGGTTTTTAATGATTTATTTTCTAGAGTCGTTTTTAAGCCAATACACATAATAAGTATAGGAAGTAAAAAAAACTGACTTTTTTATTATTCTTTCTATTTTTAAATGTGATGTATTATTAGTCTAGTATATATATTTTCTTATAGCAGGCCTTAAAAAATTCAAGCTGATACTTGATCATTTTCAAAATTTTGGGATGTTTATGTGGCTTTTCAATGACCTCGTATTTAAATGATCCGTTAAGAAATAAAAAAGTGGTGGGGACGGTTTTAAAAACTATCCAACATTTTTCTGCGCACTTGTAGCCTGAAACATGCTTTTTTTGGGTCATTTCATATTGGATAATATCCCAAAAAAAAAACAACCCGGGAAACCAACCGAAAACCCAGCATTCGAAAATAAGAGAGAACAAAAAGCCTATATTTTTACATTTTTCTACCCACTTGCAGCTCAAAAAAAAAAATGTTTTTGGGTCATGTTTTATTAGATAATGTGACACAAGAAAAGCAACTTTATTTTGTGTTTGTAAATTAGCTGACATTAGACAAGAATGACAGATTATAGGTGGTGTGTACACTTGCGGACACACCGAGTGCGCGCACCCACACCATGTTGTGGGCTTTCTGAACGCAGCCCAGGCTATAAAGTAGAAACCTGTAAAAGTATAAGCTGACTGTAACATGACTCTTAAAAAGAGGTAACGTTCGCAGCAGCACCGCCCCCAATTAGAGCTTCATACTACGTGGCCCTAATTTTAAGGCATCAGCAAGCAATCGCTCCGGAGGAGGCTTGTTGTGTAGAACTAAAAAGCCAAAATATTTAAAAAACACTCGTGTCCGCAAATAAAAACGAAAGTAACACTCGTGGCATATCGGAAAAAGCGTTTTTGTTTCTCACTTCATTACTACCAGGCCTCCAATGTATGTGTATATTATTATTATTATTATTATTACTCAAGAATTTATAGAGTAATACAACTGTTTCTTAGGTAAATCGTCGATGTGACCGATATACGATACCTAAATTTAAAATTTTTAATTTGCGCCCATCGGTTTTATTATGGTATAAGAGAGATAAAAAAATATTTTCTACTTTTAGGTGCATTTAATAAAAGCTTGTTCTTTATTTTTTTTTTAAATAAATATTTATTTTTATTTTGTAACACGTTACCAGTTCAAAAAATTTTTTGACTGAGACAGTGTAAAACTTTAACGAAGTATTCTTTTTATAACATTTTTTTGCTGTATGTGCTTTTAGAAAAATTGGGTGTTTGCCACTGTACCGAGTACTTACGCCTTTTTATTCTATTATGCAGCTTCCACTGCAAAGTACAGGGTTGACAGGCTGATTTTGACATTATTTTCTTTGTTCGTTATTAATATAGCATATTAGTTCAATCCGTCAGGACACAGGAATGTTGGGAATTTGGAACCTTTGATTGCACTGCAGGAATGTTTTGGTTGTCAAAAAAACCAACACGTACCCCCATGATTGAGTCGATAAAATTGACTTACAAGGTGAGACGCCATTACAAGTTAATTTTATAAACAAAAGAATCCCGCACACCGGCCCATGTAACCCAGACATCGGGCGATTTTGGATTTTTTGATATGTTGTAGCTTTGGACAAGGACTTCAAAAAAATGTGCCTTAAAAGTTGGTGAGGCATTTAGTTTGGCTACAGCGGCGTATCAAATGTGGGATAAAATAACATATAGAAATAATATCTTGGAAAGAAAACATGCAGGTATTTATTTATTTTTTTGAAGAATAGAGTAAATGTTAATTTTTATATTTTTTCGCAATGTTTTCTGACAGGTTAGGTCATTGGCGCACCTTAAAATTAATAAAATACTGTTTATTTCTTCATGAAAAATGCTAATTCAACGATATTGGGTGTGTATATATCTTGTACTGTTTCATAGTTGTTTTTTAGTATATCTTATAAAAGGATAATTCAGTGGGGTAACATTAAAATATTATTTACTAGTAGTTTAAACTGCCACAAAGGTTTTCAATTTGATTGGATACCGTCTTGGAACCTTTTTATAATTTTGATATTTGCTAGCTGTTATATGTCATAGTTGTCAATTGGGGCGTAGTGGCGTAACGTAAAATATGTTCACATTTTTATTTTGTTCTGTTTTTTTTTACGAATTTGACCCAAAAAATGATGTTGGCTGTAACGAAAACATTTCTTTTTATGTTATGATATTGCCTTTTTTTCCGAACAGATACATCCACCAACTTCTCTCCATTTATTTATCCACAGCACGCATATCTTCGCGCGTAAAGTATCTCTCCCGACCTTGATTGCTTGCCCGAACTCCGCTCCGCGAATTTAGGGTCATCAGCAGTCGCGTGCGAAAAAATACAATTTTCCGCACTAGTTAGAATAATAACAATTACTTACTTTAAACATTCGTGAAACTTAGCCGCCTTAAGTTTCATAAAACAAAATTTATTTATGGGTCACCCTACGCCACTGTGTTGCAATATTTATATTGAAGCAAAATAGAAGATAAGTGCGATTCTATTAATAGATTTAATTAATAAGTTTAATTATCAAATAAAATAGCAAACACCACTGATTTATCATTTTATAAAATATATAAAAAAGTATAAATTAACACAAAATACATACATAATATGGTTGAATTGGTGCCCTTAATAAAAAAATTAACAGTATTTTAAATAGTTTTTACGGTGCGCCACTGACCCAACCTATCAGAAAATATTGCGAAAAAATCTAAGAATGTACACTTGCACTCTCCTTCAAAAAATAAATAAATACTTGCATGTTTTCTTCGGAAAATATAGTTTCACAATGATATTTTATCCCACATTTGATACGCCGCTGTAGCCAAACCAAATGTCTCACAAACTTTAAAGTCACATTTTTTTAAAGCCCTTTTACAGGCCTACAATATATCAAAAAAATTCTAAAATTAGGTTACATGGACCGGTGTGCGGGGTTCTTTACACATAATTTGGAACTTTTTGCATGTAAAAGCTGGTATTTTGTTAAAGCTTAAACAACATCTCTAAAGCATTTTTGAAGCAATTTAAAATTCAGTATATTTTTTTTTTTATTTTATAAAATCATCCTAAATTGAAAGTGCGCATCTTTTTTAGGGCTAAAATCTGTATATTCACAGTGAACTGCGGGTTGTTTATAAATTTCGGCATTGGTTTGCGTGTATTGGTGATGCAAAATATCTTATAGAGACACAAGTTCATTTTTCATCTAAATAATTTATTTTTCCTACGAGCGTGCGGAAAAGTTACTTTTCCACACGATTTTTCGTTTTGAAAGTTGTTCTTTTGCGCACGATTTTTACTCTTCCGCACGATTTTTGTATTTGTTAAAAATGAAGATATTTAGGACAAGTTAAATAATTTAGTGAACTATTATATCTTGTGTGCCATTTTTTAGCATTATTACAAAATATTTGCGTATTAAAATAGTAGTTTTCACAATAACTGGCTAAATTAGTTTTTCTTTTTACAAGCGTTGCACGGTTGGTGTAAATAATGAACGCAGCGCGGTATTTAAAAAAGCGAGTAAAAAATAGCACTCTTTAGCCGCGAGTTGTTAACACGTGTTAACAAGAAAAACAGGAAAATACTTTTAAAAATGTCGAACGAAGAGCACTTCTCGCAACACACCATCTTTACACTATAAATCAAGGCGGCTGGCAAATGAAATAACAATGGTTTCTATAGCGATGTGCCCTGTTACTCGGTGACGTTGCGACATTATAATCTATTACTATTTTCCGCTATTTCTCTTTAATTTTGGTTAAGAAACGGACAGAAATCATTTTTTGCACCCGTGATAAAAAATAGTAGTTTTAACAACTAGTGGCTAAAATAGTGCTTTTTTTTACAAGCGTTGGTTTAAATAACGAGCGCTTCGAGTTTAGCCGCGAGTTGTTAATACTATTTTTTTTAATACCTTAAGAAATCCAAGAAAAACAGGAAAATACTTAAAAATCTCGAACGAAAAGAATTTTGGTGAAAGAAATACTTGGTGAATTCAATATTACTATTTTCCGCGATTTCTCTTTAACTTTGAGTAAAACTCGTACAGAAATCTTTTTTTGCACCCGTGATCAAAAAAAAAGTTTTTTTGCATCGGTAACCAAAAAAAACCATGCTTTAGTTATCTGCACAGTTACTAAAATCATATTTGGTGAAGGTATTAAAAAAAAAGATTTTTTTTTGCATCGGTAACCAAAAAAGCCATTCTTTAGTTATCTGCAGATAGTTACTAAAATCATATTTTTGATGAAGGTATAAAAGAAATACCTTTTCCACCCTTGTATGTATCACTTTCCACTCGTGTTAAATAACTATTTCAGTTTAGGGTAATAATATTCTTGTTCAGGGCTTGACGCACAGTTTTACTTTATGTCGCTCACTTCTATTTCCTTTCTTGTCGAAAGAAGTGAGAGGGCAATACAATGGAAAATAGAAGGAGTGAAACTGTGGATCAGGCATTTATGAAAATCCACAGGTAACAAAATGGTTAGGATGCGCTAGCTGCGTACGGATAATGCGTGGTCGTAGAGATAGGTGAGATCTAGTTGCTGCTCTCTATTTGTGCAACTTTAAGTGTCTAATTCCACTCCAAAATCTAATTATCTAACATTTTAACAGATTAGTAAACGTTGTGACGCAACGTTGGAACGCGATGCACAATGTTGAGTCGTCAAAAAATTGCTAGATGGTAAGTTAGAGTTTCGAACCTCCATTGTCTGTATTTTTTTTCACAACGTTTCGAATGCTTATGTATCTGCAATCGTCATCAGGTGAATACTAACAAAAAACTAAGACTACCTAATCTTACATACTAGTGTGAGTTCAGTGAACCAAAAAAAAACCTGTGTTCAGTGAACCATGAAGTTTAGACTTAGTTTGCTCCGCCCTTTCGCAGTTGAAATCTGTTACCTCCAAAAAGTATGTGTTTCCAAATATCCTTGATGGTGACTCTTTGTTGAGAAAATGCATTATTGTTCCTCTATATAAATGCTGTTTCTTTGAACTTCTGCTTGAATAGATTTTCCTCCCCTTGTCGAGTTTTGCGTTTGTGTTCTGTAAGGCGAAGTTTCATGAGTCGGCTGGTATCTCCGATGTAGATATCCCCACACTCGCATGGTACCTGGTAGATACAGTTCTTGGTGTTACCGTGGCGTTGTGGTTTACCTACTTTTTGTGGTGGTCGTTTTAAAGATCGTATTGGTTGCCTATTCTTCTTATCTTGTCTGAGATTCCTTTGATGTATGGTTATAAGCGTCGCCTTTCTTTCAGTATTTACGTCTATCGACCTTTGTGTTGGTGTGGTCTGAAGAGTTTTTTTGATAGTGTAGTTGAAGAAACCGTATCTTCGAAGATTGGATCGAATTTCTGCCTTTTCTTTATTTAAAACGTCTTCCATATTGGAGATGTAAGTGGCTCGATCTATGAGAGATTTTGCAACTCCCAGTTTGATTGACGTGGAGTGGATTGATTTGAAGTTTAGATATTGTCCAGTATGAGTTGATTTGCGATATAGAACGTCGAGAAAAGAGAGCTGACAATTTTCTTCTTTTTCCCGGAGTTAATGTGATGCAGTATCTTATGCTGTTGACGTGATGGAAGAATTGTTCTATTGTATTGTTGTACTTTTTTCAAATGATAAATATGTCGTCCATGTACCTGAGCCATAGTTTGGGTCTCTGTCAAGATGTTCGCAGAGTTTCTTCTTTAAAGCATTCCATAAAGATGTTGGCCAATACCGACAAAAAACAATACATTAAAATAATTCTTCCATCACGTCAACAGCGTAAAAAACTTCATCACATTAACTCTGGAAAAATAAGAAAATTTTAAGCTCCCTTTTCTAGACGTTCAAAGAATTCAACCATAACCACTCCCGTATATCGCAAATCTATTTATATTTGACAATATCTAAACTTCAAATTAAACCACTTTAGGTGGCGCTGCCACTCCATTTCAACCTAACTAGAAATTGCAAAATCTCTCATAGATCGAACCACCTACATCTGCACAACGGAAGAAGCTTTAAATAAAATTTCGCCAACTACACGATCAAAAAAACTCTTCAGACCACCAACACAAAGGACGACAGACGTAAATATTGAAAGGAAGGCCACGGTTATAATTTCATACATCAAAGGAATCTCAGCAAAGATAAAAAGAATAGGCAACCAGTCCTGTCTGTCTTCAAAACAACCACCATAATAAGAAGTCAATTAAAAGTAAACCACAACGCCGCGAAAACACCAAGAACTGGGGGGTATCTACATCGGCGAAACCAGCCGACCCA
Organism: Oxystoma pomonae; assembly: GCA_963921995.1. Taxonomy (NCBI): domain Eukaryota; kingdom Metazoa; phylum Arthropoda; class Insecta; order Coleoptera; family Brentidae; genus Oxystoma; species Oxystoma pomonae. The sequence goes on along the minus strand of OY998166.1, from coordinate 80,505,989 downwards.
TGGAAGTTCGCCTTACAGAACATAAACGCAAACTTGACAAGGGGACACAACTGGATCAAAAATAGCTCAACATTGCTGGGACAATCAACATCATATGAAATGGAAAGAGGCAAATATCGTCGCCAAGGAGGAAAATTTGTTCAAGCGGAAGTTTAAAGAAACAGTATTTATTTATGTACAATAATGTATTTCCTCAACAAAGAGTCACCCTCAAGGATATTTGGAAACCCATACTTTTCGGAGGTAAAAGATTTCCACTGCGAAAAGGCGGAGCCAACCAAGTGTAAACTTCATTGTTCACCGAACACAGGTTTTTATGGTTCACTGAATACACACCAGTATATAAGATTTGGTAGTCTTAGTTTTTTGTTACTGTTAACCTGATGATTATTACAGATACATAAGCATTCGAAAAAAAATAAACATTAAAGTATCGCCTTCTGTCTTACGTCTTTCTGAAGTTTTTTAACAAAAAACCGATAAAAATTTGGTATTTGGTGGTATTTAGCATATTCGCTAATTATTATTATTTTTTGCAAATTCCAAAACTGATAGAAGAATGTGGTTTTTAGATTATCAAAGAACGTTAGTTGCGTTCAAAAAAAGTATCGCGTTTTGTCTTAAGTCTTTCTGTAATTTTTTAAAAGCAAAAAATCAAAAAAAAATATGTTTTTTAGCCTATTCGCTAATTATTTTTATTTTTTGCAAATCCCAAACCTGATAGAAGAATGTGGTTTTTAGATTATTACCAAAAAACGTCAGCTGCGTTCAAAAAAAGTATCGCCTTTCGTCTTACGTCCTTCTGTAATTTTTTAAAAGCAAAAAACCGATAGAAATATGTGGTTTTTAGCCTATTCGCTAATTATTATTATTTTTTGCAAATCCCAAAACTGATAGAAGAATGTGGTGCTTAGATTATTATCAAAGAACGTTAGCTGCGTTCAAAAAAAGTATCGCCTTTTGTCTTACGTCTTTCTGTAATTTTTTAAAAGCAAAAAACCGATGAAAATATGTGGTTTTTAGCCTATTCGCTAATTATTATTATTTTTTGCAAATCCCAAAACTGATAGAAGAATGTGGTGCTTAGATTATTATCAAAGAACGTTAGCTGCGTTAGAAAAAAAGTATCGCCTTTCGTCTTACGTCCTTCTGTAATTTTTTAAAAGCAAAAAACGGATAAAAATATGTGGTTTTTAGCCTATTCGCTAATTATTATTATTTTTTGCAAATCCCAAAACTGATAGAAGAATGTGGTGCTTAGATTATTATCAAAGAACGTTAGCTGCGTTAGAAAAAAAGTGTCGCCTTTTATCTTACGTCTTTCTGTAATTTTTTAAGAGCAAAAAACGGATAAAAATATGTGGTTTTTAGCCTATTCGCTAATTATTATTATTTTTTTTAAATCCGAAAACTGATAGAAGAACATGGAAGTTCGAAACTCTAACTTACTCTCAGTTCAACATTGTTTACCACCTTCAAATAACAACAAATTGCTAGTTGGATTTAACATTCTAGCACTCAAAAATAGACTTATTGAGAATTCTGTGCTATCTTAATGCATATATTTTTCACAAATATTCTAGCATATCAATGATTATATCAAACTACTTTTTGATCTTCGAGTATCAACGATTTATCGAAATTTTATTCATTCATATAAAATATCAATTACAACCTCTTGTCAATATTATGCTAATAGGACGATTAGTTGCCTTAATTTACACTTGCACAAAAGTGATCGGTTAATTTATTACCAAACATTAACATCTGTCACCATTAACCTTTGAATAAAACTTTTCAAATGTACCCGTAAATCTTGCAAATCAACCCGCTTTTACAAATAATCAAACCTTTAATATTATAAATTAATATTTTAATTCAGATACATCGATACTCCCTGTATTCTGTGTAAAACATTCAAGGGCAAATCGCGTATCAAAAATCATAAATTTCAATCTTCTGACAGAAGAAATGAGCATTTACCATGCCTACCCTTTCAATTTTTTTTTACTCATTGACAGTTATTGACGATTTGTATAAAAATTAACACACATGGGCGCTCTGGCTTAAAGTTAAATGAAGTAGAGGTAACTATATATACTTGAAGGAATGAATATATTATTATACGGCGTTTTTGCAGTGTGATATCAATTTTAACAACATAGGTACAATACTATCAGGGACCTATATAACCTATATAGGCCCCTGATACTATATATTGTATTGAACGGTGATTCTTGTTACTTTTAAACTGTTTAAACATTGGTTAATGCAGCAGGAGTCAATAAACTTCCCTCTCTATATGATTTTGCCAATAATCTATAAAATCGCCCATTAAATGTGTTTTCAATTTTTCAGTAGTAGTTTGGCCATCTTGCAAGGTAGTTAAATAAGGATTTCAGAATGAGAAATAAATTCACAATGTCCATAGTGGAGTCAAATATAAATAGATAGAAAAAAAAAACTTTCTTTTTTATTCATATTTGACTCCTCTATGGGCATTGGGAATTTATTTCTCATTCTGTTATCTAATGTTTTGCCGAGCATTTGTTCATGACTTGTTGATTTGGTCGTTCATATTATTCGACTATAAAAACTTATGTCGCACTCATGATCTCTAACAAGGGTGAAACTCGTGTCTGCGTCTAGTCTCCAAGTCGCACTCGGTATGTATTCTTGTGGTACTCCGGTGTATTTTGTAAAGTTCGTTTTTTTGCTATCGATTCGTTATAGTAAAAATCCCGATTGGTGGATGGACTGTGTCTGCAAGTTGAGTCCTGCTCTACCTTCATTCTTGCCAGATGATCTTGGAGCGCACATTGTCCAGTAAGGACTCTTATAAGAGGCAATATCTCTCTACGTTTCCTGAAGCCGTGTTCTGTTTTGCGTTTTTTGCCCAGCAGCCAGTCTTTTCTTGACTTTTTGAAGGTTTGGCTTGACTGGAATTTCCTGTGTTGTGCCACCCTTGATTTAGTCTTGGCAAAACCCAGACAGTCTCGTTGCACGGGATTCCCATGTGTCTTGGTACCCATACAAGTTCAACCTTTCTTTCCTCTGCTAATACTGAAGGGCATCTGAGCCCTCCTGGACGAGTCCTTTTGGCAATGAAGGTTTGCAAAGTTTATGTATGGCAGTTTGTGCATATGTAAACCTTTTTCTCTATTCCTTTGCTCCTAGTCCACGCTAGTATGGTTGCACTAAACTTTTTTTTTATATCTGATTTGGTGTTCTGGGTTCACAATTCTGTATGCAGTGAAAGTTTGAAATATAATCCCGAATTATTTTACTTGGTTTCACATTATTTACATGTTTCCATGATAGATATTTCAAGTTACTTAAAAAATGTCTTGTGTACCTTTTAATTAATGCAGGATTTTAAAAGCCAACTAAAAACAAGAAGAATGAAAATGGGAAAATTTTAGGGACCAAATAAATTTACGTAGAGGGCAAAGGGCGAGAGAATAAATCGGAAAAAAGTTTTTCCTCGACCAGTATTTGAACCCGGGAAATTCGCTATCTGACACCTGCAATAAAACGCTTATGTCGTGTATCGTTGGTTGATAGATAAATAGAAATTTTGTACAACTAATAATCGTAAAAATAAAAAGTTTTGAAACCATTGCGAATGATTTCTAGCTAAGAAACATTAAAATCCTTAGCCTGAACAAAATTTTCCAAATTTTTGTTGTACGGTTTATCCGTTCATTAGTACTCAAATTTCCGATGATTTCAAAACGATTGTTGTTTATAATGCAATTTCCAACCTCCCGCGATTTTTGCTGAGTAAGACAAATATCTTCTAGACAAAGATAACACTTAAGAGTTACGAATTGCCAGAGCCATAAAAAACACAAATAAAAACCAACCAAAAGAAAACTATATGACTTTGTTCTAAAATCTACTCTACTAATTTTAGAAGCCAAAAAAGAACAAAACTCGGTAGTAACAATACAGCTGCAGACAGTAATAAAGTAACAAATAATACGAGAACTAAAAACACATTTGTATAAACCACTTCGTATTGTTCGGAAGTTTTAATACCGGGTGACAAAACCACTGATGCGGCCGTTATAAACGTGAAGAATAAAAGAACCGCATATAATAATAAATTGTAACATCTAAATGGCAACCACCTAAGGTGAAAATGGACCCTTAAGAGGTCTGATGCGGCGTAGAATTAATAATCACATAAATGGATAGATAAAGAAAAATTTTGAGCAAAAATAGTAAACATGTATTTATTTTTTAACTTTTTTTATTCTTTTAGTCGGAGGTTTTTTCAAACCTATAGGAAGATTATTGGTGATTTTGTTCTAATTTGGCACACACTTAGGCATGACTCCGGAGACTACCAAACCAATATAAAATTTTTCGGCGACGGCCTACGTTAGGCGTCGCGACGCCCTAAACTTTTTTTAGGACTTTTTTAAAATTTTGGTTTAAACATTTTAAAAGGCTATGAAATGCCCTTTAATATAGTATGCAAAACATGATATTTTATTTCCGGTTGATTGCATAAAAAAATAAGGAATATAAAATTTTTTAAAAAAATTGTGTTTTTTTTGTAAAAATTTACAAAAAAAATTCTATTCTCTATTTATGAACGGGATTGTGTAAATTCATTTTAGAGTTGACGCATGTTCAGAAAATTTACAAAATCTCAATTTTTTGACCCCGGCTGCCTAACTTCAAATTTTTTAATCCACATGATGACATACAGACAATGGAATATCCTTTTAAAAACACCAAACTTGAATCATGAACGCCTTTAGGATTTTGATTTTTACAAGTCGTCCAATTCTACTTTTTTTTGTTATTTTATTCAGTTTTGAGCAGGTAATTATTTTTTATCGGTGTGGGTGCACCTAATCGGCAATACGTACATAAAAATATCATTTTTTACCGCCCCGTCTTCACTCGTCTCACCCATTTGATGGTTTAATCCAGAATAATATATGGGAATGGCCAGAAAATCTAGGACTGATTTAATTTTCTAATTACTTTTTTGTTCCTTAGCCGGTTTTTATAAAGTTTGGCATTTTAGGAAGTTAAAAGAACAAAGTTTACTATTTTTGTACAAAAGATGTAAAATGTCAAAGATTCAAGATGGCGGACGTAGTCAAAAATTTATTCTGAAAAAAAAGATCTGAAACTTTTTTTCGACCTCCCTGTAACTTTTTATTGCCAAAATACCAAACCTTATGCCTTTTCACATCTAACGCGGTAGCACAGAAAAAAATAATGTCTCTTGTTGTTTCCCAAGAACTTTCTTATTTCTTATCGGGTTTTTACAAATTTATATTATTTCTGGAAAGATAAATAAACCGTCAAAACGTCAAATGTCAAAAACCCAAGATAACGGACATAGCAAAAAATTACTTTTTTGACCTTCCTCTTATCTTTTATTCCAAATCTAGAAAAGCATTTTACGTTTAACGAGATATCACTCATAAAATTCGGTTAAGTAGTAGAAATGTATAAGAATAATTTTTGACTAGCTATGTCCGCCATCTTAGGTTTTTTACATTTGACATTTTTACTTAGTTTATTTTCCTTTGCAGACAGGATACACCTGTAAAAATCCCATGAGAAATAAGAAAGTTCTTGGTAAATAAAAAGAGACATAATTTGTTGATGGTAACGTTATGTGATATGTTGAGCCAATGCAACTTTTGTACTACTTTTTTAGCAAAAGACTTTTTTTATGTATGTCGTTTGATTTTATTAAAATTTCGGGGCCCATCGTGACTTGTTACATTTAATATTCTAAGGTGTTATATAGCCTTTTAAAAAACATATATTGGCAGGTCTGTAAAGGAAATGTGAATTAAAAAATTTGAAGTTAAGCAGCCGGGGTCAAAAAAATTGAGATTTTGTTAATTTTCTGGACATATGTCAATTTGCGATTTTTTTGTGATTTTTCCGTGGCATGAATTTGCATTTTTTTAATATCGGCGAATAGCTAGGACCTTCTTACAGTCACTTTAAAATGAATTTGCACAATCCCGTTCCCATTTTAAGAAAAAAAAAACACATTTTTTTTTAAATTTCAAATTGATTATGCGATCAACCGGAAGTAAAATATCATGTTTTGCATACTATATTAAAGGCTATTTCATAGAGGTTTAACCAACATTTTAAAATGTTGTCACTTGACCGAGATATAGCTATCAAAATGACCCTAAGTGTGTACCGAGTTAAAACAAAATTACCAAAAATCTTCCTATACATTGTTAAAAAGATATAAAAAACCCCCGTCTATTTATATTTCCATGTGTAAAACAAAAATTGGGGAAAAGGTGTTAAAGCTGAGAGTATCCAGACAAGAAGAAGCAGAAGAAAAATTGGAAAAAGAACATAAAAATATATGGAATTTTGGACATTATGTGAATCAGTAAAACCTCCAGTAAAACATGGAGTTCTTCAGGGCTGAGGTTTGGGGCCCGTGTTGTTCCTTATTTATGTTAATGACATTTATCAAGCTTGTTCACAAAATAGTATTGTCCTCTGCGCGGATGATACAACTCATGCAGCAGGGAGCTTATCTGTGGAGCGTCTAATTGCCTGCAATAAACTAAGTCTAAGTGAAGAAAACGTAGTCAGGTGGGGGTTGAGGGTTAAACCCCCCCCCCAGGAGGTCCAACCCAATCTACAATAAATTAATTATGATTAAGGGCCCCAGGGAGAGCTATAGTGATATCTAAACTTTTAAAAATTTTACCGGCGGTGCTATGACGTTATTAATGTTAACAACAGTTTTAGTTTAATTCTCCGAAATTTTTCTCACCCGCTTTCAAAACGTGTAATATAAATGGCATTCATAGTATAATTTTTCTTAAAATTTTCACCTACGACGCATTAATGATTTGGCAACAAATCTAATATATATCATCGAAACCCACCCATTCTTGGTATCTAACCCAATCTACTTTTCCAAAAATATTTTACAAAAAACCTAAGAGATCATAATTTTTAAAGAATTTTTTGTTTTTTTTTTTGTCAAAGTTTTCGTCTGCGCCGCTATATCTTCCAATATTAAATATTGTTACAATTTTCTTTAATTTTCAGCAATTTTTTGTCAACAGCATTTTAAACGCGTAAAAATAGCAGTTTAGTGTAATTTTTTCAAAATTTTTGTCTACGACGCATTTAAGGGTTAATTTTAAAACAAATTTTCAAATGAGACTGGATGAGATTTGCTTTTAAAAATAAGTATTTTGGTTTCGTATACACTAACTCAACACCTATTAAACTGTTCCTCTTCCTTGCCTTCAGTTCAAGAGCTCAAGCAATAGGCATCTACCTAATTTTTATAACAAAAATTTGCCATAGTTGATTTTTATTAAATGATGAAACCCCCCCAGAGTCGATTTCTGGCTACGCCACTGCTAAATTAACTTCATAGGTAAAATATTTAGGCGTAAACCTGGATGTGAAACTGACTTGGGATCATCGTGCCAATAGTCTGGTTGAGGTCTTGTCCAGAAATACCTACCTACTGAGATGTTTGTCAAAGATAAATAATCGGTCTTAAAACACTAATTAAGTACTTGTTATTTTGGCTTAATTCACTCTGTTTTTTCCTATGCGCTGATTGCATGGGATCACTCAAGTTTTACATGTAACATTTTAAGAATTCAAAGAAGGGAAGTAAGAATCTTGGCAAATCTGGTTATAACGACGATTCTAAATCCGCTTTTAAATAGTTAAATATTCTTACTTTACCGTCTCAATATATTCTGCTGGGTTTATTACATGTAAAACATCACATTAAAGAGTTTCAAACTGATAGTACCATTCATAATATTCCCACCAAAAAAAGTAACGAACTAATTATTTTATTTAGAAGACTAGAAAAACACAAGAAATAGTTCTGAACACTGTGGTATTAAATTTTACAATCTTCTTCATATATAACAACCTTATAATCTGTATGCAAAACTCTTTAAAAGTTACTTTAAAAAAGTTTTTGATAAAACATTCATTTTATGATATTATTATATGACTTTCTTGATGCAAATCTCTCTAATGTGGTAACCGGTAAATTTGTAATTTTTTTCTGTTCTGATTTTGTGTGTTTTTTTAATGGGTAATTGATGTTGCAAATTTTCATTATAAAGCGTGAGCCATACAATATAATATGAAATCAGAACTTCTTTACAGTTGTGTCATAATATTATTTTTATTAAGTTAAGTTAAGTCATATTATTTTTATAGTGTTTACTTTATGTGTAATAATCGTTTTATATTTATTTAATTTTAAAATTGACTTTATTGTAATTTTTTGACTTGCGTACGTGCTTTATGTATGATAACGCTAATAAGAATTGGATTGAATTGAATTTAATTAACTTTTATTGCTGTGTATTTTAAGGGAAGAAGAAGAAGAAGATAATTGGAATAAAATTACCTTTTCTGTGATTTAGGAAATTTGGTAAAAAAAAGATCGCTTTAAAAAAAATAGTACACATTACCAATTGTCAAATTTTAAATGAAATGGGTCAAGCTCACGCCAATAACAAATTTTGTTTGACGCTGTTGACAAAGATTTTTTTAAAATTAGTCCAAAAATCTTTCACCAATTCGAGTTTGAAATATTATTCTTCTAATTTTCTATTAGAACATCTGTTCCCTCTTCCTTAAACGACAAAGAATAGAGCCCCTAAAAATCTATAACTACAAGTAGCTTTTTAAATGCATTTATATTAGCCTTTTGTGCTGTTCTGATCTCAAATTGTAAGAAATCTTATGAGTGGGAATAGACGAATAGAGTCAAACAATAAGTCGCTTATCGTTAAACAATATCTACGTTAAAAGTTGATTTTATTGGGTTTATTCCGAGGTTTTACAGATATAAAATTTTCGACAAAGGCAAGATTTGAATGTTAAGATAAGGTCAGAAAGTTAAAAGTAATTTGTAGAGCATTCATATACAGGGTGGATTCTTTAAATCGAACGGTGCTTCTAGCGGCTTTGGGGAAGAGGTTTTGAAAAAAGCTGAAAGCGAATCTTTAATGATTTTTTACGGACTTTCCGCTCATGATAAAAAAAATTTGGGCCACCAACTGGAGGCCCAGGGGTATTTTCTTTATTCTGCTTAGTAAATAGAGAAATATATAGTTTATTTTGAAGCCAAACAATTGACAAAAAAATATCTTTTTTTAAATTTTTGACCCATTGGTTGACAGATGTCAGAAAAAACTAGTGCGTTAAAATTATTTTTTGACAAGCTTTCCAAAAAGGTGCTACAAGTGGTACCTTCTTATTCAAAAAAAAATAGTTGGTCGGCCCTGGGCCTTCAGTTGGGGGGCCTCTAAATTTTTTTTTATCGTGGCGGAAAGTCCGTAAAAAATAATTAAAAATTCTATTTGAACTTTTTTTAAAACCTCTTTCTTAGAGCCGCCAGAAGCACCATTCCATTTAAAATATCCATCCTGTATATACAATTTTTAATTTTTTAAAAAAAATAAGACACCCTGTATATTTTGCAATTTTTGAAATCTGCCAACAATTCTCTCTTCAGCAATACCACACAGTAGGATCTATCTTTTACGATAATCAAGATATTTTTATCTAAATCTGTATGGAAAACTTCGATATTCATTCAAATATCCCCCGTAAAACAGGGCATAGGCAACAAATCCATGCAAGTTTAAATGCCTCTATCTTGGAAACCATAAGAGACAGAGTATTAGTATGTGGTATTGTCAAAAATACAATTTTTTTTAGAATTCAAAAATGTCAAACTGTACAGAGTGTCCTATTTAAAATATATATTTTTTTGTCATATCTCGTAAACAAAACGACATTTTTTTTGGATTTTTTTTATAAAAACAAATTCTAACCCGCTAGAACCACCGTTCCGTTTAAAGAATCTACCCTGTATATACATATGTATTGCTCTCAGTGAAACTAGAAGAGCAGGCGAAGGCCAACTTAAAGAACACGGAGGAGGCTACACATATTTCTGGAAAGGAAAAGAAGAACATGAACCACGTATTCACGGAGTGGGTTTGGCTTTAAAAAATGAGATTGTGGACCACCTAACCGAATTTCCATCCGGAATAAGCGAAAGATTGATGACATTGCGCCTAAACCTTAGCAGCCACCAACACGCTACTATAATCAGCGCCTACGCTCCAACTCTTGGAGCTGATGAAAACCAAAAAGATGAATTTTATTCTCAACTTAGTGAAGCCATAACATCTGTACCTGGCTCTGATTAATTTATCATCCTAGGTGATAATGCTCGAGTTGATTCGAATTCGAACCTATGAAAGGGCGTCATTGGCAAGGAAGGTGTTGGAAACACGAACTCAAACGGACTGCGCCTATTAACTTTATGTTCGGAATATGACCTCATAATCTCAAATACAATTTTCCCACAAAAAGACAAATTCAAGACCTCCTGCCAACACCCGAGGTCAAAACACTGGCATCTGATTGATTACATTATTGCACGTTCCAGACATCAAAAAGACATAAACATTAGAAGAGCAATAACGAGTACAGACGACTGCTGGAGAGACCATCGCCTGGTAGCTAAGCTAAGCTAAGCTAAGTACTTTAGAATAGCCGGAGAATATCGACGACAATTGAAGACAGCAATAACATCTGCCTCTGAAGAAACGGTCGGCTACACACAAAGAAATCATCAAGACTGGTTCGATGAGTACGACAAAGAAACTCAATACCTTATTAAGAGGAAGAGAAATGCCCATAATGCTTGGAAAACCCACCCTAACTCTAACAAAAAAAAAGGCTGCTTAAAGACAGATCCTCTATTACTTGACGATGGAAAGAACACTTCGAAGAACTACTCAACAGAGAGTCTCAGGTCGATAATGACATCTTCGACAAAACTCCGGAGAAAACTACACAACAACACCTAAATGAGATTCCGAGATTAGAGGAGGTCGAAAAAGCAATCACACAGCTAAAGAATAACAAGTCAACAGGCACAGACGGTATCGCTACTGAACTCTACAAACAAGGGGGTCCTGCACTTAATTCCCAAATGCACACTCTAATAAGTCAAATATGGAGACCATTCCTGCTGAACTCAGAGACGCCTCTATAGTCACCATTTCCAAAAAAGGCGACAAGGCCCAATGTGGAAACTACAGAGGTATATCTCTGTTTTCTGTTGCTGGGAAGATACTTGCACGGATACTATTAAACCAATTAATTCCGATTGCTGAACAAGATCTGCAAGAGACACAGGATGGATTTAGGCCCAATCGAGGCACAGCTGACGTGATCTTCAGTGCCAGACAAATGCAAGAGAAATCTAGAGAACAAAATCGCCACTTCTTCATGGCATTCATAGACCTAGTCAAAGCATTTGACTCGGTCAACAGAGAAGCTATTTGGCAAATACTGGCAAAAACTGGATGCCCTCAAAAATATATTGAAGTTTTTAGACTACTACACGACAATATGAATGCAATAGTCCTGAGCAACGATGGACCAGGAGTGTAAATCCAGATTACGACAGGCGTTAAACAAGGGTGTGCTATTGCGCCCACCCTATTCTCTATATTTTTAGGTGCTATGCTTTACCTTGTTGAGGAACATCTACCGCGGGGAGTGGAAATTCTATATAGATTTGACGGTGACCTACTTAACCTAGGCAGACTGCGAGCAAAAACTAAGGTCTCGACGAAATTGGTAATTGAACTGCAGTACGCCGATGACAACGTCGTTATGACCGATACAGAGGATACGCATTTAACCAAGCATACAAAAGCATTGGTCTAGAGGTCAATCTTGCCAAAACGCAAATTCTTCATCAACTAGAACCAGCTCCCCAAGCTCCAAACACTTCCATAAATGGCCATCCTCTGCAGAACGTTGAATATTGCCCATACCTTGGGAACCACCTATCATCAAATGCAACTATTGAAGCATAAATACAGCATCGCCTAAAATGTGCTAGCGCAGCGTTTGGACGGCTTTCGGAGAGAGTCCTCAACAATCACGACGTCAATGCGGAGACCACGCTTCGTGTCTACAACACAGTTATATATATACTGGCAACTAACGCTAACATACGGATGCGAAACGTGGATCACCTACAAAAGGCATATCAAACGACTAGAAAACTATCACCAAAATTGTTTAAGATGAATCCTGAGAATCAAATGGCAATACCGACGAACAAACATAAGTGTTTTAGAAGAAGCCAGAACGACTAGTATAGCAGCCCTTTTCTTCAAGCACCAGCTTCATTGGACTGGTAACGTTATCCGCATGCCCTAAACACATCTCTCAAAGGCAGATATTTTAAGGACTACTGAAGGGGGGAAAGAGAAATCAAGGAGGTCAACAAAAAAGGTACAAGGACATTCTCAAAGGGAATATGATGGAGAGTCACATCGATATAAACAACTTCGACACCACGGCAAACGATAGGGCTTCATGACGCCGAACAGTCCCTGAGGGACCACAAACTTTTGAAGAGCAATGACGTAGACTAGAGACGAAAAAGAGAGAACGTAAAAAGGAGCGACAAAATGGAAGAATGGATGACTAACAACATCCGGCTGCTACCAGAGACTGTGTGTGCCAGGAGTGTGGAAGGGTGTGCGGCTCGAGAATTGGCTTACATAGCCATCAAAAAACGCACAACAGATAGCGACAATACAGAATAGAGGAAAATCATACTCGGTATCTAGTGATTGCCTGTGATAGTGTAGGGTCACAACCGGTTTTACTGATCGTTATATGAACCAGCTTATAATGGACCAGCCCTTCCATTTTCCGAAAAAAAGCCGGAGCGATAATAGCTCTTTCAATCAAGTTAGCCTGGAAAAAATGCAGAGCCAGAAACTCTTCTCAGGGTCTATTCTTAAATCGAGAAAGAAATTTGCTCCCAGGGAGTCAAATTCTCTCGCTACTATGTATCTCATTGGTCCAAATCTTCGGTTTAAATCAGTTTCTCTCACTTTTGCCCGATACTGATCGAAAGTAATTCTATTGGTCTTGACCATATAACTATGAGATATTATAACGGCCCTCCCCTTGCTTTTCTCGAGAAAAATACGTAGCGATAATAACTCTCCCAATCAAGTTGGCCTGGAAAAAACCCATAGACAAGGAGTGTAATGGGCAGGCGCGTCGATTGCGTCAGTAGTGAAAGCAACTGACAACCATCTGCAGCAAAAATGTAGGTTTATGTTCAATATTTTTGTTTACTTTTGAAAAATCCATTAAAAGAGTGGATACTACCGTAGAAAAATTGAAAAAGTGTTGTCTAGTGTTTCCGTAATAATAATAAGCTTTTCGACAATACCCAGTTTTCTCAGGAAGTGACTTTGGCACTTGGGGCCATGTGCTCGTGTAACGGGTTTATACCTTGTGGATTGAAACCCTTGAGTAAGGTTATTATACAGGGTTCCTAAGCAAATCCTTAGGGGGGCAAGCAGCCGTGTATAAGACGCAGACAAACGGAAAAGCACATTAGGCAGAAAAGGATGGACATGGGACGATGTTGTCACTACATCTTACACGTAGTAAATCCATTCCAGGTTGTTGTTTTCTAATGTTTTCCATTTTCATACCTTTAGGACTGGAATAAAAATTGTTTTTGCTCGACTTTAATACCAAACTGATGAAAGATATCGTAAAAAAAAATATTTTTCAGCTTTCCATTTTGTAACCATTGTCCTTACGCACTGTTTACAGGCTGGGGACTGAGATACATGCAAATGCCTAACCTAAAGCGTTCATACACGGTCGGAGAAATCAACTGAGATATTTCCGTAGAAACTTTATCAAGCAAATAGGGCGGGTTGACGCCTTCGAACGTCCAACCCGGGTTTTGCACTTTGATTCGAAATCAAAAAGGATGAACAGTCAGATGTGGGGCCGTGCACAAATTACGTAACGGTGATTTTACCAATTTTTGACCCCCTCCCTATGTAATGTTTTGTAACGGTTTGGCACGCCACTCCTCTAATATTACGTAACGATTTCAAGACCACTACCCCCCCCCAAAAAAAAAAACTTTTCACTTATTTTAATTCCAAATTTTCTTAGTTTCACACAAATGCAAACGCTGTCGAAAACCCCCCTCCCCCCTACGTAACGTTTTGTAACCCCCCTCCCCCCTATGACCATTACGTAATTTGTGCACGGCCCCTGTAGTCCCAGTGGAGGAGGGCGAGAAAATTGATATTTTTTTCTTAAAAATTATACTCTTTAGACCTATTTCTTTGCGTTCCCGAAATTACGTCATTTTTGAAAAGAAAATGTAAGCGTCGCCATTTTTATTTCGTGTTTTGTTTTTCTAACATTTTTGCGTTCGGCTAATTTAATTGAAAAATTTTTGCCTGCAGCGCCCTTTATGTTCTCACTCGAAACCAAGATCCCCCGTTTTAGGAAAACTGATCCCGTCTCTGTTTCTAAATTACGGTATGAAGAAAATTTCTAGAAAGTTGAAGAAAAGAATAAAAAAAGTGGCAGAGCTCAAGTTTTTCGTAAAAAAAACGTTTTTTGTAAAGAAACAGAGCAAAATAAATCTTTTCACCCCTTTTTGGGTGTTACAAATATTGGCAGCCCCTTATTTTTCGCTTTTACCCTCCCGCTAGTTTTGAAGAATTGGTTCGCTATATGTTTCGAGATCATGTCATAAAACACCTCGAAAATATCAAATATAGTGTAGGGCCAGCTTTATTTAAAATCAATAATATCGCAAGCAAAAAGCTCTGCAGAAAAAACAGCGCCGTTTATTGATTTCTTTGGCTTCTAGTGCTAGCTGCATGGTTTGGCCGTTTCCGGATAGATGTCACTAGTAGAACAGAATGGAAAGAAATTTAATTAAAAGCGAAGATATTTCTTTCTAATGTTAACAACCTCACGAGTTTATCGCTCAGTATCGTAAATAATGGACCCTGCCGCCTCCTTTAAGCAAGAAAAAGCTGTGGTTTGGACCTGAAAACATCTAATTTTTAATTAGATTAGATGTTCAAATTTATCCCCTTCTTGAGCCTCACAATATCCCGATCTATTGTAAAACTCTTGGCGCGTAGCAGCCAACATTTCAGGGGTGATAGAGTTGCCCGCCTCCAAAATTTTCGCCCTCAACTCCTGTATAGTCGTAGGCCGTAAGTGAGGGTGTTGGAAAATTATGTCGTGCCAACAACCCCATAGGAAAAAGTCATTTGGCGCAAGATGTGGTGGTCGAGGAGGCCATTGGATATTTCCATACGTGGAAATAATTCTATCACCAAATACCTGACGAAGGTAATTTGTAGCCTGGCGTGAATTGTGGCATGAACAGCCATCTTGCTGAAACCACAATTCGTCCAAATTTATGTTGAGTTCCCTCAACCTTAGTAAAAGCTGGTGTTGGAGAAGATCAACATATTTTTGGCTATTCAAATTCCCTTCAGTGTAGTTTTTAATAATAAAAATCTTTTCTTCTCGAGTATACGGCATTTTAAAAACACAAAATTTACGAAACTGAAGCGACTCCTAAGGAAATAAAAATGCAATGCCTGTGAATCCCAGTTTTTCCTCGATCATCTCATGGTGTGGCCGCCATCTAGCGGAATTTGCAGACATCTTGTCAACGGTTATTATTGCAACTATGATTTATGCTCACAATGAAAGAGTGGCGACAATTTTTTCTCGTGAAAGCAGTCCGGAGATAATAACAAACTGGCACCATTGCTCAATATACCTGTTTCTTTTGTGCGCGCAGAACTTTCTATGTCATTTCTGTTTTATTTATTGAAATCCTATCCCTAAAGAAAATCTTAGGAACCCTGTATAATATAATAAATAAATTCAATTAAATAAAATCAAAATTTTCGGACAGATTCTGTCGTTGTCACTGTCACTCAAATTAATACCTTGCCATTAAATTATCGTAAGGTCACTACGATACCAGGCATGGATTTATTAGTGCATGCGCAGTAGATTTTCAGTTTGGTGGCCCAAACAGTTTCAAAGCCAACCGCGATTTTGAATTTTTTTCTTTGTTTTTCAAAGTTATTTTCCTTACACACACACACACACTTGGTCACAGTTTGAGGGTCAGTAAGATTTTTTTGCTTCACAAAAGTTACTTATGTCTCTATTATATGGGTTTCCAATGTTATACCTAAGTCGATGTAAAAATATTCAGCTTTCGTATGCTAGAGCATAGTGTCCATTGCCAACTTTGACACCTTGTATCTCGAAAATGGCCTGATGTCCCTATCTCGTTTTTTGCGTGGATACTCTCAGGGACTATGGACTACTACATACATCAATTTCAGCGATATTAACCGAGCCAGATTTTCTGCTTAGTGCGTGTACTTTAAATGGTTTTATCTGGTTTTTTTAAATAAATAAACCATAAATAAATTATTTGAAATGGCTTTGCTTTTTTAGACAATGTTTACCACTTTAATACAAAAAGTTAAAAGTTGCATAACATTATCAATTATCCATTACACATTAAATTTAAGAATAATGCATTAAATATTGAGTAAACAGCACTATTGGTAAAAAGAAAGGTTCGTGGCATATTGGACAATTGGTTTCCATGTATTTAAATGTTTAGGTGGGTTTATGTCCTTTGCTCACACAGTGGAAATGTGATTAAAACAAGGTTTTTTGGAATAAAATCATTGTTTAATAATCAAGTGCCTACGCGTTTCGATCTCATAAGATCATCTTCAAAAGCTAGGCTGAAAAATAATAAGGTGCTTGGCCTTTTTTATTTTTTACAAATATTTGTTATGCTTTTAAGTATTCTGTCAAAGTCGTTACTTCCAAATTCAGAAAATGACCTCAAGCTTCTGCAAGAGTTATAATGTCAAAAACCAACTCTCCATTACAGCCAACTCAACTAAAATTTCTATAAATCGTTCTTAATACAAAATCAAGAAAGCAGAAAAATCTCGAAGTCACGACATTTGATCTGTCAATTTCTCGGTTCACTCGAACATGAAAATGCAAATTTAGGCGATATTACCATCGCCTTCGACAAAATTTCTTATACTCGTTTTCACCAACCCCTCAAGCTTCTGCAAGAGTTATAATGTCAAAAACCAACTCTCCATTACAGCCAACTCAACTAAAATTTCTATAAATCGTTCTTAATACAAAATCAAGAAAGCAGAAAAATCTCGAAGTCACGACATTTGATCTGTCAATTTCTCGGTTCACTCGAACATGAAAATGCAAATTTAGGCGATATTACCATCGCCTTCGACAAAATTTCTTATACTCGTTTTCACCAACCCCAAAAAATTAACTTCAAGTTTTTTTAAGGTCAAACCCAGAATTTTATAACATCAGATACTTTTTGGGGTTGGTGAAAACGGGTATAAGAAATTTTGTCGAAGACGATGGTAATGTCGCCTAAATTTGCCTTTTCATGTTCGAATGAACTAAGAAATTGACAGATTAAATGTCGTCGCTTTAACAGAATGCTCAAAACAAAAACAAATATTTGTAAAAAATAAAAAAGACCAAGCACCTCATTATTTTTCAGTTTAGCCCTTGAAGATGATCATATGGGATCGAATCGCGTAGGCAGTTGATTATTAAACAATAATTTTATTCCATAAAACGTTGTTTTAATCACATTTCCACTGTGTGGAGCAAAGGACCTAAACCCACCTAAACATAAGAAGGCTCCATCTAGGAGAGTACCAGAATACCATGTATTTAACTTTAAAAATTAACAAGCAATATCCATTGTTTTATTAATTACCCATTAGGCATAAAAAGTTGATTAAATAGATCTTTAAAGTACACAATATCTCCTTTAAATTCGCTCCTAAATGTGTAAAGGTAACTTTATAAATTTATTCTTTTATGTTAGGTACTCGTAATAAGTAGTAATATGCAATATGTAGTAGTTTGCTGGCACACGCCCGGCACGTATGCACAAACATGAGGGTACAGGTGATAAGCTTTTTACTTTTTTTACTATTTTTACGCTATATAATAATCTATGCGAAGTGTGCTATCAGCCTGTTTAACGGTTTTACTGGAGAATTGATTGGCATTAATTAAATAGAAAATTACTTTTTTTGTTTTGCTATAAATTTAACAATAGTAATTGTATTTTGCCGGTATAAAAGAATGTCCGTTAAGTCACATAAGTGAGCTTGTACTCACAATACATTTTTTTGACTTAATAATGCCGTTTGTCCCAAGGGATTATACAGTGGATTCTTTAAACGGAACGGTGCTTCTAGCGGGTTAGAATTTGGTTTTACAAAAAAATCCAAAAACTCGTCAACTGAGATTTTTAATTTTCTTTAATCGTGCAATCTTGGATTTTTTTATGTCATTTTGTTTACGCGGCGTTTGACATTTTTCATTTCTAAAAAAAATTATATTTTTCTGACAATACTACACACACATCGTACTGTGTAGTTTTTCATGAAGAGATAATTATTTGCAGATTTAAAAAATTGTAAAATATACAGGGAGTCCTATTTTTAAAAAAATATATTTTTTTGCCAAACCTCGTAAACAAAATGACATAAAAAAAATCCAAGATAGCACGATTAAAGGAAATTAAAAATCTCAGTTGACGTGTTTTTAAATTTTTTTATTCAACCAAATTCTAACACGCTAGAAGTACCGTTCCGTTTAAAGAATCCGCGCTGTATATTCACAAAATCTGATTATAAATCAATAACAAAAAAAAATCGAAATTCGAAATTTTGGCAACTTTTAGTATAGTGCTTTTAATGTCAGTTGGCACGTCTGAACTCCAAAACCTCATGAAACGTCGGCATCGTCTTTGTGACACAGAGGCGGAGGCAGGAAAATAATATCGAAGAATATTTAGTTACGCAGAATAATAAGTGGATGACCAATGAAATCCTGGAGTTGATGGATAAAAGATGCAGTAAAATAGGCAGCGATCAGTATCATGAAATCAACAGAGCAATAAAAAACAAGATAAGGTCAGCAAAACAAGACTGGATAACACAGCAATGTCAAGAAGTAGAAGATCTAGATGCTAAACATGACACTTTCAATTTACACAAACGCATAAAGGAACCGGCCGGATTATTTAATAAAAGACAAGACAAGAGGAAGTAAAACAAGTAAAACAAGCAATATCTTCAGCTAAAAACAGAAAAGCGGTAGGGCAAGACGACGTAATAATTAAGGTTTTAAAGCTAATAAAAAATGAAGATTCGCTAAATATGCTGGTCAAACTTTTTAACTTGATTTATCGTAGCGGTAAAATCCCTGCTGACTGGCTAAAATCAACCATTGTTACGCTGCTCAAAAAACATTCAGCAAAGAAGTGTACTGATTACCGCCTAATCAGCCTAATGAGTGGTGGGTTCGGGACAAGAGAGGCCTTGTTTGGCATTCAGGTCTTAGTTCAGCGGTCTAGTGATGTGTCGGTGCCTGTTTCATAGATTATGAGAAAGCATTTGATCGAGTCCAACACGAGAAGCTCATAGAATCGCTGAAAGAAGTTGGTCTAGATGACCGAGATCTAAAGATAATCGCTAATCTATACTGGAATCAGACTGCTCAAATAAAGGTTGATGGCCAACTGTCCGAAGAGGTCCAAATAAGAAGAGCAATGCACTTCATAACTGCGAAGAGGGTCTGACCATAAACGGCATAAAAATCAACAACATACGATATGCCGACGACACTGTCATAATAATAGTCACGCTGGAAGGCATTAAGAGTTGTTGAATCAAATTGCTGACAAAAGTTCGCAATTCGGGCTTAACTTAAATGTTGGAAAAACAAAATGGATGGTCATATCGTCGAACGCGTGGATTCATACAAATACTTGGGTTGTCTCCTCAATGAGAACTGGGACAACATGGCAAGAAGTTCGTGCAAGTATTGAACAGGCCAGATCATGTTTTATCAAAATGAAATCAGTGTTGTGTAGTCGCAATCTTAATACAACTCTCTGAATTAGTGTGCTTCGGTGTTATTTTTTTTGCATCTTATGTTATGGCATGGAAGCATGACTGAGGCCATCTGCAAAAAGTTGGAAGCATTCGAGATGTGGTGTTATCGTAGAATACTAAGAATATCTTGGATAGATCGAGTAACTAATATGGATGTTCTCCTTAGAATAAATAAAGAGAAAGTTTTATTCACTATTAAAAAACGAAAACTTGAATATTTTGGCCATATTTTGAGAAATGACAAATATAAGCTTTTAAAATTGATAATAGAAGGCAAAATTGAAGGCAGAAGAGATCCAGGTCGTAGACGGATATCATGGCTTAAAAATCTTAGACAATGGTATGGTGGTATTACCACGACACTTTTCGGAAAAGCAGTGGACATGGTGCAGATCGCGCTGATGACAGCCAACGTTCGAAGAGAGCATGACACTTGAAGAAGAAGAAGAAGAAGAAGAAGAAGAAGAAGAAGAAGAAGAAGAAGAAGAAGAAGAAGAAGAAGAAGAAGAAGAAGAAGAAGAAGAAGAAGAAGAAGAAGAAGAAGAAGAAGAAGAAGAAGAAGAAGAAGAAGAAGAAGAAGAAGAAGAAGAAGAAGAAGAAGAAGAAGAAGAAGAAGAAGAAGAAGAAGAAGAAGAAGAAGAAGAAGAAGAAGAAGAAGAAGAAGAAGAAGAAGAAGAAGAAGAAGAAGAGGAAGAAGAAGAAGAAGAAGAAGAAGAAGAAGAAGAAGAAGAAGAAGAAGAAGAAGAATACAGAGAACGCTTTAAATAGATAATAAACTGGTGATTTAAAAGACGCCCAGCTCAAAATGTGTTTCAAAAGCGGCTGTATTACGGAAAAGCCTTGTCAAACTATTACAGTAAATAGTAAATATTATAAAGGTGAGAAAAATTCATATTATACATCATAATAAATTTAAAGTAAACTTAGTAATTTAGGACGTGGTGATTTTTCTTACATATTATCATTATTCGAGTTTTCAGAACTGGAATCATTATTAAATGAAGTAATTACTGGATTAATCGGTGGTGGAACGCGATATTGATTTCCCTTTTTAATAACATGGTTTAAACAGTTTTTCCATAGGTGTGTTTCGCCTATTTGGCCAATCACATTTCTAATAGTAATTAAAGCGATTCACTATTTTTGTGGTTTATTATTGTCCCTTCGTATTGTTTTCTTTATTTTGGCCCAAAATCATTTCGATCGGATTAAAAATGCAATAATATGGCGGAAGTCGTAAAACGGTGTTACCGTATTGCTACAAGAGATTATCAACGACACAGCCCAAAAACATTTTTCTGACTTTCGACCAAATTTGCACCAATTGCGAGTTCACTTACAACTTCATACGACCTCGAATTATTGTCGTGTTTTCGTTGGCATTTTGAAGTCTTCACCGGAGACGTCATCCGACGGTCACCAACTTGGAAGTGATTTCTAGTAAAATTTCAGGAATTTTAAGTAATGTTATTGGTCAATTTTTCTGAATAGATTCCTACCTCAGTTCAACGTCATGCCACAACGGCCAATTTCGTAAAAAAAAGTGACGAAAGTGGTCTGTTGGGAAGCTGACCTCACTTTTAGGTTATGAATTTGGAAATAAAAAAAACCGTCTTTTGAAAATATGCCTAAAGAAAACTGCGGCATACTAACACATTTTATAGAAAAAGGAACAAAATACTGGATATAAAAAACACAGAGGTAAGTAAAACCAAAGAGGTATTTGCCAGTCTTGATTTACTTATTTTAAAGTTATTCATTTTCGGCACCTACCTATTGTTGGTAATGTGTACGTGTTGTGAGCCAGCGTGTCTTATTGAGATAGATACTTACATTAGGTTAAACAGACTTCAGGACTGGGTCAGTGCTCCATCTTGGATCTACTTCATTGTCTTCCACGAAGTTAATTGATTATTATTGTTCTTGTGCAAGTATCTGAATTCTTACCTTAGATATTTTTAGGCATTACCAAAAACGTTAGAGCCAAACGTTGTTCGGTGGGAGAATTTTAGTAGTTCAAATGACTCAAGGTCGCAATTTTGTCGGGCATTGGAATTCTAATCTGCAGACGTCGATAAGACGTATTTTTGTGGGTTTCTGGTTAACCGACGCGGGAAAATTAGGTGCATTGAGTAACTACGCCATTTTTTTGCCAAAAGTTGCACTTTTCTTAGATTTTAGCGGTTATTTATGATCAAATAACATAATTTTTTTAATTTTAATGCTAGTTTTTATG
The DNA here is from genome assembly GCA_963921995.1 of Oxystoma pomonae. Classification (NCBI taxonomy): domain Eukaryota; kingdom Metazoa; phylum Arthropoda; class Insecta; order Coleoptera; family Brentidae; genus Oxystoma; species Oxystoma pomonae. The sequence continues at coordinate 80,483,849 of OY998166.1, read as the reverse complement.
ATATGTATTAAAATATGACTTGAAAAACATAGTTTTAAAACTTCTTTTTTTTTGCAAAAAAATACAGAAAACATCAAATTTGCTTTATTTCTGAAGCCCACGCATTTTTTTCCTCCTAACCTTACTATATTTATCAGTAAAATACCCGTCGCATGGAAATTTCGATGTGTCAACAAAAATAATCGATATCTTGGCATTTTAGAACTTTGGAAAATATTGCTACAAGGTAAGTTACTTCGTCAATTTGTCCAATTTTTCTCTACTACATTTCTAGTAAAAAAAATTTAACGTCAGTTTGAATAAACTCTCTTGCTTTATGGTTGGTCGGCAGGCGAGGTCGTTACGACCCAATTCGTATGCTCCATTTAGGTAGAAATTTGGGTTGTCAGGTACGACATACGACGTCGGGTCGCGTGAGGCGACGTCGCTGTCACGTCCAAATTTTTATTGGGAGTCTTTTTCAAAATTGTGCTTTTTGATCAGCTCTAATAATATTTTCTTGGAAGACTTCTCTGGTATTTCCAACTTTTTGGTTTCCAGGAATTTAATCATATCACCTTTTCTTGTGTTGCTGTTTGGTATTTTGGTCTTTTGGGGCGAATGGTACGATAAACGAATTTTGCGGAATATTTGGTATAACTTTTTCCTTAACCCATTTTTCAAACAACTCTGCCGTCATGTCAACCCAATCCCAAAGTTTCTCTCGAGAACACGGACCACTTAACGTACACTTTTTGCTGTCTTCAACCCAACCGCACTGCACAAAATCGTGCCTGTCATACCACGTCTAATCCAGGTATATAATATTTCTTTTTCCTTGTCGATATTTTTTAATAGTCCGCAAGTACTCGGGTCGCTGTGAAACAATTTTTTGCGACTCCATTATGACTATCTGTTTGTCTGTTTTTTTATAATGAAAACTAAAAATTTATAATCTAGATATTCCTGTAAGTTATTTCGAATGGCTGTAATATTCATAAAAAAATTTGCCTAATAACATCCTGATCGCCGGCATCCATGCAGCTTCTTGAGGATTTGGTCAACTCTTTTACGCTTTACAGAATGATCGATCACATCCCCTGCTCTAATAATCCTGTAAACACCGGTCCGACTAAGTTTTGTCAGTTCACAAATTCTATTCACAATTTGATTACCTGAAGAATTATAGTTTTTTAATTGTAAACATTTGTAAATGATCTAAATAAGTCTTTGAGTCTGTACATGTACGCTTTTACTAAAATTTATTTCAATTCGCCACAAACTGTTCACGGCACTGACTAATAATATATATACGTAAATAAACGTAATACTCCATTAGCATAGGGATTAAGTAACTGCCTATCGCCCACCCAATCAGAACCCCGTACAGCTTTTTGGTGACCAATAAGCGAGGGACAGGTACATGTGGAATTGTGGTGTACAGCCCAGTGGCATTGTGTGGCATTGTCAGGCATTGTTTGGAATTGCAATGCCATTTAGTGTACAAGAATTGTGCGGCATTGAAATGGCATTGTGCGGAATTGTGTGGCATTTTGCGGCTTTGTGCGGTATTGTTTGACATTGCAATGCCATTTGGTGTACAAGAGATGTGTGGAATTGTTCGGCATTGTTTGGTATTGCAATTCCATTTGGTGTACAAGAAATGACCATGTACCTATCCCTCGCCAATAAGCCTTTTTCTTCGACCTTGCCAGAAAAAGCCATAAAAATATACGGGGAACGTCACATGAATTTTAAACCTTTATTTCAATGGAAATTTTTCCGAAATTCTACAATTTTAGAGTAACACTGTAAAACGAGGTGTGGCAACTGACATTGGAAGCACTATATAAAATTTATTAATATACTAATTGAAGTAAATTGCCGTTAAAGTAAGTTTGTAAATTATTATGTATGGGTGGGGTTGTAAACACACAGCAAGCGCGTTCTTAATAATGTTCCGATGCCATCAAGTGAAAAATTCCGCTGGAAACAGCAGATGCCAGCAAGTCCCATCGGCTTTAAGAACCGATGCCGATCGTTGGATGGATTTAATATAACCCCTCTTTATCATCATCTAATTGTGTTATTTTTTTTGACTTATAGTACCTAGAGAGAATTATTTGGATGCCAGCGCTGGATCTGTCAAAAATAGTTAATCAATCGACTGCTGAAAGCGCATTCAGCGATCGCTGAATTTAAGCTGATTAAAAGAACGCGCCCTATACTATACTCCCAAGTAACAATTTTTAGTTGCCTTAGTTGGCATAACTAAGAAATGTGCAAATTGTGCAACCGCCGCTATGATGGACTAGACACGACGCCACAACGTTGTTATTAACTGGGATAAATTTGGAAGCCCTCTAGCAACGTTTATTTTTACTGGGATATTGTGAAGTTTTCAACGACCGCAACGAACAACGGATCAACGACGCCAAAACGTTGATAATTAACTAGAGTTAATTAATTTACGTTTTTTCAACGTTTCTGTGGCCAAATAATCAATGCAGTTTCCACTGAGATGAGATGTTGTAAAATTGCTTTAACTATTGACGTAAACGTCTTTTTATAGCCAACCAACTTGTGAGTTATTTTGGCTTTTTAGTTCTGCGCAACAAGCCTCTTCCGGAGCGATTGCTTGTTGATGCCTTGATATTAAGACCACGTAGTATGAAGCTCCAATTGAGGTTGGTGCTGCAGGGAACGTTACCTCTTTTTAAGAGTCATGTTACCTTATATTTTGCAGGTTTCTTTCTATTACCTGCTGAAAGGTGCAGGTTTCCGTTTTTACGGTCTCCTGCATTATTCAATTTTGATGTTTTTGTTTCTCTGTTTAGTCGATAGGTGGCTGCATGGTTGCCTCTGTAGCTTCAACTGCCAGGTTCAATCCTATGAATCCCTGATGATTCCTAATAAGGATGAAACGGGTCTGTAGGTGTCTGGATTCTCCATTAGACATTGGAGGCATGGTCGTAATGAAGCGAGAAACAAAAACGTTTTGTCCTATATGCCACGAGTGTTACTTTTATTTCTATTTACGTTCACGAGATTCACTTTTTTGTTTTATAAACATTTTTGATGTTAACTGAGATATAAAAAATCATAGACTTAATCATATCGCAATATTTAGCGACATTTTCCTAGATGTTGAAGCATCGTGCGATGCTTTTAATTAGATGCTAAAATGCCAAGATATAGAGGCAGAAACACCTGAAATATATTTTTGCCGAAATATATTTTTCCTTTATTTCTCAAAAAAATAGTACTGCCTATTTGTTATTTAAATTGCATCCAAAATACATTGGTACCCTATCAGGTAAAAATCTTGTAGAAATAGGGACCCTGTGCGGCCTTAAAAATATTAGAGAAGAGGGCTATCTAAACTGGAACTGGAAAGATTATATAATTATATTTTATTTATATACGAAGTTTCGATCAGTACAATCGCTGATCGTCTTCACTACGATGTAGTTTGCACCTGAAGACTATGTATAAATAAAATATAGACAATGGAAGTCCGAAACACAGAGTTAATTTCACGCTTACAATATTTGTTAAAAAATAATAATAATATTTGACAGGTGTCGAAAACATGGTTTGTGCTACTTATTAAGTTCTCAAATGACTAAGTCACCTTCCTTAATTTTTCAGCAAAATTTTATTGCAACAATAAATACAGAACAGGCAGAAGCCCTGTCTACTGAGAAATATTTTACCAAAGCTGTATAAAGTAGATAGAATGAATAAATAACATGTAAAATATAGGCTCGTTAAGTTCCCGAAGTAGTTAATAATAAAATATATAGAAAAAATATAGGATTCTTCTTTGCATGCTGTAATTCATATAATTTAATTTTGTTTTTATGTTTATTTGATTCAAGGCTCTTTAATTTCATCGACTTTCTTGAGATGGTTTTGAACTATCCTTTAAAACAATACTTCTTAATTTAATTCAACAATATTTAGGCATTCAAAAAAATATTGTTGATTTGGGTTATTTTGTTATATTCGAGTAGCTAATTTGCTACTTCCAGTACATCAGTTTTTGGACAAAGAACCAGGCTATTGAATGCATTTGAAAAAATTGACATATTACATTAAAGTCACTCTCTCTCAGTGGCGGCACAAACTTGAAAAACGTAAAAAACTTTTTTTTCAAAATGCAATTTTTTGTAAAATCGCCGTTTAAAAAAGAACAAAAGGTAAAATATTTTTTATATTTTGATATAATATAGAAAAATCTTCAGAGAAAGAAAAAAAGATAAGCCTAATATATATATGAGCTCATCACACTTTGTGATATTGTCGCCATTTCTACTATATATATGAGTATGCCATGCTAAAGACCAGAAGGCTCAGCCGATTTTGACAGAAATGGTACCGCAATTTTATTACATGCCAATGCAATGTGGATAATTAGGTTTAAGTCACAAAACAGAGGCGTTTTCGTGTATTTAAGTATGATGAGCTTATACCTATGTAGCTTATCTTTCTCTATAATATATCAACAAAAAAAAAAAAAAAATATATTTCACCGTTTGATCTTTTTTAATCAGTGATTTTACGAAAAATTCCATCGATCCATCCATTTTGTAAAAAGAGTTTTTCACGTTTTAAAAGTTTGTGTCGCCTCTGAGAGTGACGTAAATGAAATATGTCAATTTTTTTCAACTGAATTCAATAGCCTGGTTCTTTACCTAAAAACTGGTGTACTAGAAGTAACAAGTTAGGTACTCGAATACGTCAAAATAGGCAAAAAACTGATTTTAGTGAAAAATCCCTAAAATCTTAAAAATCCAACTTTCAACACCTATATCTCTGAAACCATAAGTTGCATCAAAAAGAGGTCCATTTAAACGTTGATCAGGGAGAACAGATCTACAACATATCAAACGCCCAACCCATTCCAGCCCAAAGCCAGTGGCAATACTAAGTGAGCGGGGTAATTCAATACAATGTTGTAGTTCATGCAAAAAAATTGACTTGAAAAATTTCGGGACCCAAAGCCAGAATCAAGGTCGACGGCATGGTTAATCCGTCGAGCGCGTTTATTTCGGCGGATGGATTTGACTCAATCCAATCCAAAAAATTTCACGATTGGATCGAAGTTTTCGATCCTTTAATCCCACGTTTTTATATCGGAGATTGAAGCAAGATTTTTGAAGCTAATCCGGTTCCGATCCGGATAGAGCTCTTGAAATAAACGTAGTAAATGTCAAAAAAACTAAAGAAAAAGCAAGAATTTTTTGTACTTCGGTGCAAAATCTCTTGCTTTTTCGTTAGATTCACGGTGACACAGCCATCTTCCTTTTGTTTTTTAAAAAAACTAAAGTCGACGTGGAAAAGTTTACGACGTCTAAACGTTAATCAAGGTCAGTCAAGCCACCCCCCCCCCTCCGAAAGATATTCGAGTTTTGATATGCTTATAATTTCGAACTAATTTTGAACCACTTTTAAAAATTTGAACCACACTCCTTCCTGGCTTTTTTGACAAGCTTTTATTCAACTTGCAATGTTTCTACGTAAATATGTATGTTTGTTCGGGTGGAATCATGAACTTAATTTTGACCAACTTCCCGACATCCTATCGGCTTCAAAATTTGGAATGCTTATATAGTTGCGGTGACAACACAAGAATATAGTGTGATGAAATTGACACCTCCCCCCTACTCGAAGGGGGTGGGGGGGGGGAATTTGGTGTGTTGTTGTAATCAGATTTTGAAAATTCAATATGGCGGATTCAAGATGGACGATTTTTGGTCATCTTTTGCGAACCAATTTTAACTAACTTATACACATCTGATTGCCTTCAAATTTGGCATGCGTTTATAGTTCCGATGACAATACAATAATATGTCATTATTAGGCACCCCTCCCCCCTACGAGAGGGGAAAACACCTAAGTTTGTCCGATTTCAACCAAAATTGGTACACGGGGGCTTTTGGGGATAAGGAATATGGCGGATTTAAGATGGACGATTTTCGGTCATATTTTGCTAACCAATTTTAACTGACTCCACATTCGATTGTGTTCAAATTTGGTATGCGTTTATAGTTCTGGTTAAAATACAACAATGTGGTATTCTCAGGTGCAAAGCTTCCTCTAATGAGGGAAGTGGAGGGGGAAAAATCGACTACTAACCCTGCTTTTTTTTAAATATGGTGGGGGCGCAAAATCAGGAGCTTTACACATGCACATATTAGGTACCAAAAGTCCAACAAAGATGGAAATAGTTTTTCTTACGTGATTCTTAGTCGTTTCTAGTATATTTCTATGCCTTCCAAACTGACTGGATTTCAATTGGCTAAACCCCCCATTTTGAACAAATATAAAAAATCACAGAAATTAGGGTGGATAAAATTTTTTTAAAGTTGTACAAAATTATTTCGAAATTAGTTCAAAATTATAAGCATACTAAAGTTCGAAATTTTTTGAAGGGGGTGTGGCTACACCCCCCCTATATTTTAAAAAAAAGTGTTACTAGTGGATTTTTCGAAATTTTTTTGGTAATATTCGGAGTTGCAAATTAGTTCTTAATTTTAGGATAGTTGCTTTTCATTTTTTTTTACGCTTTAAATGAGGGGGTATGGCTTGACTGACTCGAAAAAAAAAACAGGAAGGAGTGCGGTTCAAAATTTTTAAAAGCATATCAAAATTCGAATATCTTTGGAGGTGGGGGGTGTGTGGCTTGACTGATCTGTTAATGGCGACTATAGTCACCGTCTCAACAATTCATAAATAAAAAAATAAAAATAAAAAGACATTGGGACATTGGAAGTTTATTTCTCATTATGTCAATTATTTATGACCGTCTATTTTACTAACAACTTTTTCAGCAGTTTTTTAGTTGTGAAAGCGACGTTTTAAGGCGCATTTACATAGACAAACTTTCCTTTGATGTTGAAATGCCGACAAACATTTACACGAGCCCCTTGAGCAAAATGTTCAAAGAAATGTTCGAGCAAAATCTCGTACAAAAAAATACGTAAATTTTGGAGAGAATGTTAAGCAAAATTTGTTTGAAGAATTGGGGGTATAAAAATTTCTTTACAAATTTAAATTTTATAGTTTTATGGGAATTCATTGAACTTAACTGAAAATAGAAAGACTAAGTTTTAAAACAAGGTATTTTAATTAAGTGCTTTCCGACGGAAAAACGATATGATGTCGAAATTCACGTTTTACCTCATAAGCAACTTCGATTGATCTGATTTTTATAGGGGATATGCCAGTATACTTGTAACTTTTTTGGGGTTGTAAAAAAAACGAGAATAAAAAAATATTAATTGGCACTTATTTATTGCTGTTGCCTGTAAAATGTAATGATAAAAATTTACGTTTAAAAGAATATCTCTTTATTTTACTTCCTAGTTTATATATATATATATAATAATTAAGTCAAATTAAAAAACCTATATACATTTTATTAAATCTCAAATATATGAACAAAAGCACGTTTGGTCTAAATAATACCCGTTTATTACCCACTTTTACAACCCTACGATCCCAGACCCTTGTCTAAAAAAATATAATTTAGCAGTAATAGACTAGATTTCTGAATCGGAATGTTGCTCCTTTGCATATTGTTTGTTCAGTGTCAGTAATCGACCTTGATTATTACATTAAATTGACAGTAAATATCTATCTTCAGCATTTTCATGAACCTTTTGCTTTTTTAAGCAACCGTTGGGGCCTTAAACTAACTAGGTAAATCTAGTGTGAGGATGAAAAAAAAAACAATCAAAGCTAAGGGTAAAGTAAAGTTACAAAAATATGTTTAAAAAAAAATCCTTTCCTTACCACATAGTCGTGAGGTGCGGATTACCGCTTAAAAGTGCAACTTTTGAGTTTTTTGCCGATATTTGAAATCAAAATTTTTTTGGAAAAGAAAAATTTTCCTGGGTTATTTTTTGAATTTAGGAAAAACCCTTGGAAATAAAAAAAACTCGCAAGAAAATCCTAAAAAAACCCTCGGGCAAAAAAATCCGCGAAAAACCGTAAGAAAAAAATATTATAAGTAACCCTAATCCATGTGACAAAACTGATAGCCAAGAATAATGTTTCGCTTGCCGTCGGCTTTTTTTCACAAAAATTTAAAATAAAAGTTGGTGTTCCATTTTTTTAAAGAATTGAGATCACTGATCACTGATGTGAAATTTTATTTATTCTCATCTTTAAAAATATGTTTCCAAAACAGATAGCAATAATTTGCTCAAAAATTTACCCGAACAAAATGTTCAAAGAAAAGCTCACAAAAATGTTCACGCAAAAAATTTTTGATCTTTTGCACGAGCTTTCTTTTGATCATGTTCGTCTGCGTAATTGCGCCTTTACACGTAAATTTAATACATTTAAAAATGATATTATTACTGTTTACATTTACACAAAATTCGGAAGCTGTAAAAGCTGGTATCTTGTCCTTGGGAAGCTTAAACAACATCTTTAGAGCTTCTTTGAAGCAATCTATAATTCAGCATATTTGTTCTATTTCATAAAATCATCTTAAGTTAAAAGCGCCCATGTTTTTTAGGGCTAAAAAAACAAATATAATTTTTGAACAAATAATAATAGCACTCTAAAACCCACTTGTCTAATACATCAACAAATTCCCGACTAGTCGCGATCGCAGCGTTGACTAAACCAAAAAATCATCCACCAAATTAGTGCAAAAGAGAATAGTTATTTGTTGGGTTGGGCTACAAAAATATGACTGAAGTGTTTTTTAAACTGACATACATATTTTATTCAATTGATCAGTAATTTTCTCCGCATAAGAAAAGATCGGTTTCTTTTTACTAGAACCGGATAATCTTCTGAATCCTTTTAAAGCTGTAATTTAAAAATTATAGCAATGCATTTTGTCACTTAACAGCATTTTATCATTTGTCTGAAATTTGTTTGCTTGCATGTAGGTATTTTTTATGAAAGCAAAAATATAATAAATTCTCGACGCCCAGTTTTGCAACAGAAAGACTCGCTAAACATCACCTTTGTAGGTTCGCCAACTTGTCAAACAAAAGGCGGTGCCACCATTTGGAAAGGTCTGCAGCGAATTTTTTTTTAACAAATAATTTATAAACAAAATGAGAAATAAATGGCCAATGAACATGATGGAGTTAAATATATAAAAGAGAATTTCAAAAATTTTGGATTTTTTGCATACTCAACTACTAGTTCTACCACTAACTCGTTTCAGAGATAATCCATCAAGTTGGGCTTTTCGCTTCGACAAATCGATAGCAAAATATTATATTAAATTACCAGAGAAGAAAGTGACAAATTTCACAGAGCGTGAATGTTGTGAGTGAGTCGCTAGCCGAGTGAAAGAACATGCGAGTGTAAGAATCAATCAATCAATCAATCAAAAGTAGCATTATTTTCAGAAATACAAAGTAAATATTGACAAAGCCATGATTAATATAAGTAAATATACAACACAAGTTAAAAACGAAATAGGTTTTAAGACTTAGCATTCATAGATTATATAATACGAAACATGTTAGACAAAAAAAACTAAAAAAATGTAAAGGAAATATGAAAACAGATCTGAAAAAAATTCATTAAAAGGATAATAAGTGCAAATGGTTAAACATCTTTTTTGCTTTATGAATAAAGTAATTTTTAACGAGTGTGAAAAGTGGAATAGGCAATTGTAATATTCGAGGGTGACGTACACTGTACTGCATTTGTCGGTCTAATTCATTTTTATGCTTTTTATAAACAATACATACACTTTCAAGAATAAAAAGACAGCACAAAATAGAGGCCTACACGAAATTCTTCTTTTTACCCTACATACGTTTCTGAGGGCTCTCTTCTGCAAAACAAACACTGTTTTAAAAATAGAGTTGTACAAGATCCCCAAAAGCAGATTCCGTAGGTAAGGTTTGATTGAATCAGAGAAAAATACGCGTTTTTGGCTATATCAAAACCAAGGTTATCTGAAACTACTCTCAGTGCATAATAGCTAGAAGCGATTTTTTTAAAAATAATTTTAATATGTTCATGACATTTTAGATTTATGTCAATGGTTATGCCAAGGAATTTATTTAATTCGGGATTTGAAATATTTTAATTTTTTAGCTGAATGTTATTTATGTCGCATTTAAAGTTTAAAATATTTATTTTCGAAATATTGAAAGACAATCTATTTGCACAACACCATTCTTTAATTAAGACCACACCCTCTTGAATAATCACTGCAAGTCTGTTGACATCGAAATCATGCTGATCATCCACAAAAGCCGTAAACTTCCCTTTAAATATTAAAAATAAGAGAGGTCCAAGAATCGACTCTTGAGGCACGCCTACATTTATAGGTTTGGCAGAAGAGCCTTCATCATCAAAAATTACTCTTACACATATATGATCGAAACCACTCTAATACTATCCCTCTTATACCGTACAATTTGATCTTTCTAGAAGTATTCTGTGTTCCACACAGTCAAATTCCTTGGATAAATCACAGAAAACTGCTGAATGGTAATGACATTTAGTTTCTGTGTTTAAACATCAGTCGCCGTAATGAAGTTGGTCTGGAGAATAAGAAGCTGCTTATAGTTTTCCAAAATCTGAAAATAAGTATCTCAAAATGCGCATTTATTATGACTAAGTCTTCTTTCTTTGAGAGGGCCAGAGGAATACCTAAACTAAATACATAAAATTTTGATAAAATGTAGGAATCAATAGCATGGAAACTAAAAATCATAAAAATATATGACAAATCTCCAAAATTTGTGGTTTGTATAAAAATTTTAAAAATTTATTAGTCTGGTCATCTTATATTGTTTTTTTTTTCAAACTGATAGTTTAGTTGTTTCATTTTTTTCTAATATATAGACCTAAAACCTGTTGGTTAACCCCATGCTCTTGATGATGTTAAAGACAAAAACACTGTTCCTGTAATTTGCCTATTGTTTATTTTTCAAGTGCGTTCAAACAATGGGTAACACTAGACCATTGAACTGCCGCTGGAGTGTATAGGGTAATAAATCAGAAGATACATTTTTCCTCGTGGGAAATACGATGGTTTTAGAGGGCTTTTTGTTTTCCATTGTTTTGATCTTTTCGCGGTTTTTAGCGTTGTTTTACGATAGGTGTGCGCTTTGTTACTGCTCCTCTTATTTCACTTACTACCGAACTATTGTTATTACCTATACCTTTATTATTTATTATTTATTATACAGAGTGTTAAACATTAATACAAAATAGTATAGTTTTCCCAACAGTGGGCAAAGTTGCGTTTACCTGCACGCGAAAGCAGTTAGATCGATAAGCTGTAAGTGCGGGCTTTGCGCAAGTGCTAGGAACAATATTTTTTCTTAGAGTGCAAAAATGACATTTAAAAAAAATAACAAAATCAATGAATAGCGAGCTTTTCCTCAAAAAAGATAATGGTAAATGGTAACCGTAGATCAGTGCTAGGAATTAGGAGATGAAATGATGATGGAAAAATATGACACAGGATTCATGTAAAAGACAACCATCTGTCAAATTGCAGAATCAGCAGATGTACCTTCAATTTGAAAGAAAATTAAGCGTCTCTACGGAGACAGATATAATTATCTTTACAGATATCCTAAGCTCTGGAGTTGATAAATTTAAAAAGGGATTTAGTGAGGGTGAATAAATAACAAAATCAATGAATAGCGAGCTTTCCCTCAAGAAAGGTAATGGTAACCATAGATCCGGATTTCGCACTTGTGGTGCTCATCAGTACGGTGCTAGGAATTAGGAGATGAAATGATGATGGAAAAATATGACACAGGATTCATGTAAAAGACAACCATCTGTCAAATTGCAGAATCGGCAGATGTACACTATCGGCATCATAAAAGTGGTACGTGATAAACATAGGTATTTTTTAAATTGTATGGTTAACTACCGGATTATATTTCGTGACAGACTGGTACTAAAATGTGAAAATATTGACATCAAACATTGCTTTCAAAAATGATTTTTATATTACAATAATACGGTAACGCATAAAACAACTGTAACAAAAATTAAAAAACACAACTGTAACGAAAATTATAAAACAATAGAAACAAATTATTAGGTATATAAATTTTAATATCTAGTCATTGCGCCATTTATCTCAATTATACGGTTTAACCTTCTTGGTAGAGAATCAGCCAAATTTTCAAAAAAGTTTTCATTTTCACCAATCAATTCTTCATAACTGGACCAAGTGATGTTGATTTCCCGGCACAATATTAAAGCTTTCCAGCTTTTTTAAAATTAAACCCCAGATATTTTTCATAGGATTCTGGCCGTATGAGCAGGGTAGTTGTCTTGTTGAAAAATAAACTGGTCTTGATAAAGTTCTGTGACGGCTGGAAGCATAGTGTTCTCTAAAATGTCCACGTAAAGCTGTGCTGTGAGCCTTCTATTGATTCGAAATAGAGCACCATGACCTCTAGCAGAAATCCAACCCCACATATTTACCGAAAATCTTCCAGCGCGATCTCATAGCGCGTTCTTGGTGGACGATACACCCGAATTTGTTTTCTATCACTACAGGACTGGAAAACTTTTTCATCGGAAAATATTACCTTTCGCCAAAACTCTGGTTCCTTTAAAGAGTAATTAAGGGCAAAAAGTAACCTGGCCTGTTTTTTTTTTCATTCGTAAGTTTAATTTTTTTAGCGGCTACACGACATCTTAAATTAGAGCCTATCCTTATGCGATTTTGTGCCACTCTTACACATCCTGGAAATTGGGTAATCTCTTTGCCTTTTTTTTCATAAAAGCGATAAAGTCATGATCTTGTTCATAAGTTGAAACTTTCAATAAACCAGTCCCTTGTTTTCTCTCTATTGTCTGATCTTCTTCCCATCGTTTTTTAATTTTTATAATCGTGGTCTAGCCACGTCCCTAATTGACCATTGACCATAGTTGTAGTTTTGCCAGGAGTTGGGCTTTATCAAATAAAGAAATTTGTGGAGGCATTTTTTATTTATTTGTCAGACTGAAATCCATAATGACATACTTTGACAGTTTCAGAAAAATATAATAATGGGTGACTTTGTTTGTAAAAATAGACCAAGGTACTACAACAAAAAGTATTGTGTACCACTTTTATGATGCCGATAGTGTACCTTTTAAACAAAATGGTACAATATGAATTTTTTTTTCACATACCGGAAAGTACGATTTATCATCCGGAAAGTTTTTCTTTACAGATCAGGGAGTCTCAAAAAGGACCTTTTTTTTATTTTACTCAGGGTATCAGATTGGTAATCCTGTTCCATTTTCAGTCAATTTGACCCTGGTTTATGGTGTTCAGTCAAGTTGCAATTTCTGAGAGTCTTGGCATTTTCAGAAATACCACATTAGCGTAAAATTTTAAAAAATTGTTTTTTTTTATACCTTCATCAAAAACATGATTTTAGTAACTGTATGCGGATAACTAAAGCATGGCTTTTTTGGTTACCGATGCAAAAATCTTTTTGTTTTTTGATCACAGGTGCAAAAAAAGATTTCTGTCCGTATTTCACTCAAAATTAAAGAGAAATAGTGGAAAATAGTAATATTGAGAAAAATCTAATTATTCTTCCCTAAAAATTAAGCCATATCCGCCTGTTTTCATGAACTATTTACAAAAAAATAATTTTTTGATAAAGGTATTTAAAAAAAGTGTTCACAACTCGCGGCTAAACTGTGCTTTTTTTACAAACGTTTTTAAATACCTCGCTGCGCTCGTTATTTAAAGCAACGCTTGCACAAAGGCACTATTTGAGCTACTGATTGTGAAAACTACTATTTTTATACAACTGCTTGAGAAAATAAGGTTATACACACCGAAAACTCAATATGAAATTATTACTTTGCACACTGTGTGCAAGGCATTTTACACATCAACCTGTCAACTTTGCACACTGATGTGCCATCTTTGCACACGGTTTTTTTTTATTTACTAAAAACAAAAAAAATCGAATTTCGGTTTTACCCGCCGTCTTTTAAATAACCCGTTTTCACAACAAAATATATAATTAAATTTCTTCTTATATATCAAACTATGTCTAAAACTCCAGGAAAATTGATTTAAAATGTTTAAAACCAAAAACTTTTGTAAAATTGTGCTAACTTCAAAGTTTGTCAGATCCTTAGTTTTGAAGATATTAAAAAAATGTGTATTATATGTTTTTGTATGGAGCACTATCCTTGCATGCAGCTGCCATTTATTTATTTTAATTTAATAAATTATTTAATAATATTTTATGGTAAAATAAAACTTTTTTATGATAAAATTAACAAAACTTTTGAATTATTTATTTGTCTATTATTTATTTATAAAAAAGTCCGTTTAATTGTTTTATTTTAAAACTTGAGACCTTAAAAACTTTTAAAATTTTATAGGAAAATTATTTATGTTTCCTTATAAAATTTCTTAAAACTCATGCTTGTAAAATCCCATTAAATCTCTTAAAAATGGACAATGAAAAACTTCTTGATTATAAAATATTGTGAAAATGTGTATGGCAAATCCTGATGAAACATCATCAAAATTATGCACATAAATTTAGGATAAAATCTCGTAAAAATAAATATACCATAATATTTGCCACGATAAAAACTCTTAAAAATGTATGGGAACATTATTGTCATTTCCTTGTAAAATCCTTTAAAAATCATGTTTATAAAATCTCGTAAAATCGTTTAAAAAAGAGACAAATTACAACTTTGTGACCATAAAATACTGTAAAGGTTTGTACGGCAAATTCTTATAAAAATTTGCCTCATAAACTTCATATCAAATTTTATAAGGTAAAGAATATATTGAGCCCGATCACCGTTAAATCCCATAACATTTTATGGATTTTTAAAAGGTAAGAAATATCCCTCATAAAACCTAAAAAGTTTATAAAAACGTAAAATTTTTATATATATTTTACCAGATTTTATGCGGTATCTTTGGCAGGGCGGTATATGTTGATGGAGTTTTATAGACCCGATGCCTATCCTTGGGTAATACCAATAAGTGGAGAAGACCATTGAGTTTGTCTTGTAAATTTTACGAGCTTCTATGGACTTTAGCTTTGTTGTTTATACAACTTGGTTGATTTTTGTTTTTTCCTTTTAGTAAAGCGCACTGTATATTTTTTAGATCTGTTATGAAAGAAAGCAGAATTAACTGTTAGCGATTATTGTATTTCAATAATATTTTAAGTTAAAGAAAAAGCATACTTACCAACATTTTTTAAGAGTTCACAAAAATGACATAAACCATTCTCAAGCTATAAACTAATTTAAATTAAAAAATATTTATTATTTTTTTTATATGTTTACAAGCTGGTGGACCTATAAATTTTGAGAAAAGTATACTTAAATTGATATTTTTGACACGTATTTAATGATGTTATCACGCCGCAGGCAAAAATTCTTCAAAAATGATGATGTTTTTCGCGTTTTCGTAAAATATTATTCAGGGGCAGTCGCAGATTTTTTTATGTGTCTAAAATCATGACGTAACTGTGACGAACTTGGAAGACTATTGAATTAAACTAAAATTGCAGTGGCGTAGCCAGGGGGGGGGTTTGGGAGCTAAAACCCCCCCCCCCAGGAGGTTCAACCCAATTTACAATAAATTAATCATGATTAAGGGAGCCAAAGAAAGCCCCACTTTTTTGACCCTTTACTCCGGTTTGTGACATGTGTTTGGTTTGAAATTTTAAATTTTAAAAATTTTGCCTGCGGTGCTATGACGTCATTAATTGTTATAATTTTAGTTTAATTCTAAGGAATTTTTATCACCAGCATTCAAAACGTGTAATAAATGGCATTCTTGGTATAATTTTTGTCAAAATTTTTATCTGTGGCACATTTATGATTTGGCAACAAGTCCACAACCCACCCCTTCTTGGCATCTAACCAAATCTACTTTTTCAAAAATATTTTACAAAAAAACTAAAAGATCAAAATTTTTAAAGATTTTTTTGTTTTCCTGTCAAAGTTATATATACAAATATTAAATATTGTTTAATTTTAAGCAATTTTTTTGTCAACAACATTTGAAACGCGGAAAAAATAGCATTTTGGTGTAATTTTTTAAAAAATTTTGCCTGCGGCGCATTTAATGGTTAATTTTGAAAAAAAATCTGCAAATAAGACTGGATGAGACTTACTTTTAAAAATAAGATTTTTGTTTGGTATACAGAACAGCAACTACCGCCCCTCTCCACTCCCTTTAGTTCAAGAGCTTAAGCAAAAGGCGCCTACATAATTTTTAAAAATTTGCCATAGGAAACCCCCCCCCCCCCTATGTTATCGCGTCGCAATTTAAGCAGGAAATTTCTTAAAATAGAACGGAACAGAGTGAGGAATGCAAAAAAGATAAAAAACATACTGTAAAAATTCCCTGGTTTCCATAACTTGGGACCCATTCCCTGACTTTTCCAGGTTTTTCAGGTTTCCCTGACCAATTTCAACCTTGATATAGTATGTATTATGTTAACTTTAAACTAAAAATTAAGTCTTCAAATTTTTACTCACTTCATGTAGTACAGTATCACATCGAAATCAATAGTATGGCTATTTTCGCACACAATACTAATTATAGCAAACGCATTCAGTTGTCTTCCGTCATTTGTGACCTCTAACGATTTTTTTTTTAGTCCGTAAAAGTGTGCTCGGCAGCATAATGTGGGAAGCTGTTCTTAAAACTGTTTTTTATCACAAATTTCATCTTTTAATTCGGTTATCAAGAAACAAAACGATTTATATTCTTCTATAGTAGTATACTTTCTAGATCTGAACTATAAAATAAAATTAAGTCGGCAAGACATTTTAAATTTTTTTCTGAATCGTTTAAAAAAAATCGAATTTTTCGAAATCTTGTTTCAAACGTCTCTATACTACGCTTGGATGAGCATTGTATATCATATACATTGGTGATTACTAATAATAGTAGGTATATACCTACCCAGGCCTTCGTCGGTCCGATGTCGATTGCCGAATTTGTCGTCATCGGCACGACGTCGATTACGAAATTGGACCAGCAGTATTTTTTGTCCGCTTTACGATGTAGGCCCAATGTATATTTGCCGATGTAGCGTGTGGCCCGTCGTCGGACCAATGGTAAATTTTACTTTTTGCTGACATCGGCATACCGTCGCCGTACGATTAAGTTCCGATATGGTTTAACCATATGGTACCGATCATCCGCCCATAACTACTTAATTTGGTCCATCTAACGTAGGCAAGCTGGTCTCGGCCCGACATCGGTAAACTATTCAAGTCCGACATTGGTTTCCTAAAGCGGTCTAACGTCGGCTATTGACGGAGGTCCGTCGGTGGTAGCTTAAAGCTGCCCGACATTGGCACACTACAAAGTTTCGTTAATGCTGTTGCTTAACCAGTCGGGCTGGTTTAAGTGGCAGAAGAGCTGATTCTTGTAAGGAAGTACCACCATCTTGTCAAGTCCGCATTCTAGTTGTGAAATATCTTTGCTCATTATATATATAATATTATCTTCCACTGTACAGGGAACATAGTGACATTAGCGCCATCTCTACATACTAGGAAGAAACTATTAAGCAGTAAGAAGAAACTATTAAGTTCCAATCGGACCATCGTCGGCTCTAAAGCAGATAAAGTGGTCGTCGGCATAAAATCGACTATAGTAAATCGGGCCATCGTCAGTTGCCGATTCTCGACCGATTAAAATAAAGTTCCAATTGGACCATCATCGGCCCTAAAGCAGATAAGGTTTTCGTTGGCATAATGTCGACTATAGTAAATCGGGCGATTGTCAGTTGCCGATTCTCGTCCGATTTAATAAATTTCCAATCGGACCGTCATCGGCCCTAAAGCAGATAAAGTAGGCGTCGGCATAAAGTCGACTCTAGTAAATCGGGCCATCGTCAGTTGCCGATTCTCGACCGATTAAAGAAAGTTCCTTACGGACCATTATCGGCCCTAACGCAGATAAGGTTTGCGTTGGCATAATGTCAACTATAGTAAATCGGGCCTTCATCAGTGGCCGATTCTCGTCCGATTAAACAAAGTTGCAATCGGACCATCGTCAGTCCTAAAGTGGTGTCGGCATAAAGTCAACTGTAGTAATGTGGACTTCCGTCAGTTGCTGATTATTGACCGAAAACTGAAAATCGCAATCTGACCAACATCGGGCCAGAGTGTAGTCGCCGATGCCGACACATTGCCGACGTTGTCGACATTTGCCCAATTCAATGCCGACGATTTGTGTTTGCTGGGTATCTACCTACCTATCCTAACCAGATTTGATTTAAATATAGAAAGAAATAGGATATGGCAGTTACGTTTTTCTACATTACGAGCATTTCCAAAAAAATCAATTAAGATTTTGGACTGTTTAGACCCAACGCTTTCCAGCAACCTTTTTCGCTTTTCCAAACAAAACACATTTTCTGATTTTTTTTTCTTGTTTGACTTTTCATAATAATTTTTTTATTTTTTTTGTAATAAATCACAGGAGGATAAACACTTTTCTGCCACTGTTTCAAACCATTGGGAAAACAAGAAAAACATCTTTTTTTTTCACGGCAAAAGAGAAAAACTTCCGATTATCGTTCTCATATTGGTCAGTAATTATTAGATATTGCGGCGTGCGTAACTGACTAAAAGTAATCTTTATTTGTGGTCTTGAAAATATAAACTGCTTAAATTAAAAATGTTTTACCACTTAATTTTTCTATGTATTATTGTTTTAATACATAGCTGAGGGCAACCGAAGGGCGCCAAGACCCTGAAGGCGGGGGGGGGGGGCGAGGAACCCCCCTGGCTCCCCCCCACGCTACGCCGCTGCAAATAACTAACATAGAAGCAAAATTTTCAAATTCAACCTAATTTTATTGTTGTTTCTCCCGATGGCGACGTGACATTTCCGTTTGTCAAACTTTGGTTCAATTTTTGAGTATGTACTCTATTCCACAAAAAACCGCTATATTAAAAAATCTATTGTTCCAATTTTTGTTTGATTAATTTTTCATTTATGGTGACTTTAGGGAATATGGACCATTGTGCGTTTTCTAAGCAAAGGAATATTATAGCGAAGGATAAATTGGTGGCGCTTTCACCACTTTGTATGAGGAAATTGCAGTATATAATGACACAGAAAAAAAAGAGAAATGCAGGATAGGCAACCAATTACACATATGCCCGAGCCAAAGAAATTCTATGGTTTGTTAACCAAACAACTGTAACCTCTTTTCCATGGTTTCTAACCTCCTAAATATGTAAACAAAATATTTGAATCTTGTTTTAAAAATTATAAGTTTTTTGGGCCAATTTAAATAAAACATTCTGACCTGAAACAGATGCAAATGCTGACAAAATTAGTTCTTATTACCACTTCCTGTAATGGACAGTTCTATAGATTCCTGGGAGTCCTCCAGCTCCCACAAGGTCGCCAAAAATCTGCAGGGAAAGGTTAGAAGAAAGAGTCTTATTGGCGATAGGTAATGGCAGGTTTACCCAACTCATAATTATGCTTAAAGCTGATCACACACAAAATTGCATAGTGCATAGCATGCTGCATAAAAAGTTCAACCTTATGGAAATATATCTATGTATATGCAATATGGCGGCTCCAAATCCGTCTCTGATTGGTTGAACTGTTATGCTATGTGTTATGCAAGTTTGTGTGTGATCAGCTTAAGCACCACCTAGAAGGTAAACTTGTTTTATTTAAAATTTTAGTACTGATGCGTTAAGGTGACCAACCGTCCCGGTTTGGCCGGGACAATCCCGATTCTTAACCATTTGTCCCACGGAAAAAATCCGTCCCGGATAGTCCCGGTTTTTCAGCAAAAGTTCAGGTTTGCCCCGGTTTTGATACCACTGTATTTTGTAACTTTAAAATTACTGCAATAAAAAAAAGCGGATGTTCTCTGCCGTCTATATGTTTGAATTGAAACCTTACTTAAATTATTTTTCTTTAATAAGTATTTTGGAAAATACATCTTATTGTTATTAGGGGTGCATATAAGAAATAATACATGATATACAATGGACCTAGTGTCCCCGGTTTTGCCCCTTGAGGAGTTGGTCACCTTAGATGAGTAGAGTGGGTACTGAAAGGCCATTCACCAATGGGAACAAATGTGTTTCTAAAATATTTGGTGCCTATCGGCCCCGTTTCTAAAATTACTGATGGATCCATCAATCCACCGACCCATTGCAATCAGGTCCCACTGGCTTTAGAGTCGATGGACTGGTTGTGATGGATTAACATAACCTTATTAAAAGAAAATGTTTCCAGCTAAATCATAGTCTAATCAAAGTTATTATTATGAGCTATTGAGTTTTTCTAAAAATTATACTTGTGTAAGTTGTTTTTTCAGTGTGATATTGGGGCAGACAACAACTATATTTGTTTATTTGAAAAAACAGTTCAAGCCTGGTCAGACACAGACTGATTAGATTTTTGTAGTCTACAGATAGAATTAGATTGATTGGGTTACCTTTGGGTCTTGGTTTTGGTATTATATATCAATCAATTGAACATAGTCTAGTGCGCTTTTCAGTTTAAAATACATACAGTAAAATTTTTTAAAAATTACCTAATAACCTATTTTATTAGTGAATTTTATAAATCACATTTTTAAATTCTTTAAAACTTTATTAATTTTGGTTCTATGTTTACTTTGGGTTGCGAAAATCGAAAAAGAAACATATAAAATATATTTAATAACTTTTAAATCTCAACAATTAAAATTTTGTCATTTTAGAATTGAAATCTTTATTTCGATGGTTGTAATGCTGTGATTGGAGGATGTATGGATGGATTAGAGTTTTAAATTAAAAAAAATGAAAAATCTAAACTCAGTATTAATAACATTGAAAGAGACACAAATAATATATTATGTATTGTTAGTGTTTTAAAATAAAATTTGCGAGAAAATCATTTGTTTGACGTTTGAAATTTTGGTGACTGTATATTACCCAGGATCCCAAAAGCCAAAAAATGATAAAGTAAATATTTAAAAAAAATTATTGTTATTGGCTTCTAGACAACAATATAGATAACAAAAATCCAGTTTTTAGAATTTTTGTCTGCCTGTTGGGTCCAGCATCATGCAAAAATTATTGGACCGATTTTGATGGGACTTAACTGCTGTATTTCTTGGACTCCTGGGAAGTACATAGTGTTTATTTCATCACAATCGGTTCGCGGAAACAAAAGTTATGACCATGTAAAGTATGTATACCTATACCAAACCAAAAACAGACTTCAGAATTTTTAAAAGTAGCTATCATAAAGTAAATAATTAGTTACTTACTTTATGGTAGCTATGTATCTAAGTATTTTTACTGTTCTTGGGTTATTCTCAAAAATTTCCACAGGGCTGTCTTAGTTATTTTTATACTTTTGACTAATAAAGGTTTGCTTATTTTTAATGAAAAACTTTTTAAAAATCGGTACACACTCACTTATATTGTACGACCACATAATAATACACTATTATATTGACACATAACTAAAGAAAGTTAACAACAAAAATCATCTTCCAAGCTTGTTTTCTTTTTGTGTTTCCAATTTTATCAACTAATAATTGTGTAATAGGGAATCCTCTCCACAGCGAAAACGTTCTAAACCACCAAGCCAAACTAAACTTTGTAAACTGTCTTCAGGAAGAAAAGTTTATACTTTACATCAGAAATCTAAATCTTCTAGAGTATTGGGTGAGTAGGAATTATATATGTACAATTTATTCCAATAAGCATTAATATTTTGATATTTCTTCTCTGAATAGTAATAAACTGTGCTGTGTAGTGTTAGGACGTTAAAGTTAAATATTTTATTTTGTATACTTGAAGAAAATAAACAATGTTTTATTTTCTTGAAGCATAATACCTAGCATAACTTAGGTAATGAGAGCCAAAAAATAAGACGTTATAAGAATATTTTTATTTTCTGGTATAATAGTAATATATAGGGCTGCTAATTTAAAACAGTAGGTAGTTGGATATTCTCGAGGATTTTTTGTTTTATTAGAAAATTTTTATTTGCTTTAGGTTTCTTCAAGAAAAATAATCCATTTAATAAAATACCCAGGATTCCGTTTAAGCCAACACAGCTAGACTTATTTTCAAAAACATATGAATCTAGTTCTTATGCAAAAAAAGAATCTGAAAAGAATATCATAAAAAGTGATATAATGACGGTCAATAAGGAATATCTTTTGTTTTGTAAGAAAGAGAAAGAAAATACTATCTTGAATAAAGCGACCAAAAGACAGAACTCCAATAACAATTTCAATTTTAGTTCTGACTCAGAGCCTGAGTCTTTGTCAAACACTGCACTTTTACAAACAGAAAAAGAAAAAACTTTATTTGATAAAAGAAGAGAAAAACCTAAATTTCATAAAAATTTTAGTTCAGATTCAGAAAATAGCTACATTAATCCGTTTGAAAATCTTAGTGCAAATATAAAACTAAACAAACTAGTGTCAAATAATAATTGCCAAAATCAGTCAACAAGAAGGTTTCTTAAAAATTATTGGTCGGAATCCAGTGAGGATTGTGATACGGCCTTCCAAAAGAATACTAAGTTTAGCAAGAAATTTAATTCAGATATATTTAGTGAAGAGTCTCCAATAGTTAGCACTTTAAATACGTTTGAAAACGAAGGAAATATTGTTTTGAGAATGTCACAAGCCAAAAGCACACCTGAAGAGACTGTATGTGCACCAAACGTTCGGGCGTTTATCCGTAAAAAAGATATATTGACTGGCTTCCAAGCAAAAAAAATTATACAAAGCTCACTTTCTTCTGAATCACAAATACGTAACAGAAATACCATAAAAAATGACAACTTTGTGTTCCAAAAGCAGTTAAAATCCAATGAGGTTACTAGTACAACAGAGCATAATGTAATTGCAGGAAATAAGCAACATTCAATTAATGATTATTTTAAAGAAGTTAAGAGGTCGACCCAAAATCATTGCATAAAAAGACTACTCAGCGATGTAAACAGTTTTCAAAAAATAAACCTGGTCAGGTCACTACCTAGTAATCATAAAGCAGGTACTTTTTTAGTCAACGATATTTTTAGTAGAAAATTAGTTATTTACATTATAAAAACACTAATAGCCCAATTAACACAGCTTCGACAATATAAACTTTAAAGCCATGTCATTGCTGCTTTAGTACAGTTCTCTTAGTACAGCTCTCCTTTTTGCTTTAAAATAGCTAGATTGAATCTTTAATTTTGGCTGTTAAAATTGTTTCACTACTAAATTTCCATTTAAAATAACTTCTATAGTTATGTCATCTAGCTAATCAACTTTTAAAGGTAAAACTTATACCTACAAATATTCTAAAACTTAACTGACAAAATAGTTTCAATCTTTACTTTTTTTCTTAAAATACAACTGAAAAAAATGCCAAGATGGCAACGGCAGTTATTTGTTGTATCCTAGTGCAATTTTTATTAAAATGCAGCTGCTTTCAATGCTATTTAGCATTTGAGAATAAGGGCCCTCTACCGCTAGGGTGGGACCGTGAGCCCACAGCAATAACGCCAAGATTTGCTTTTGTTTTAGATTTATTATTTAAAAAAAATACAAAGTTGCTTGGTTGCACGCGCAGGCGAGAGGCCATGTTTTATATTATGGCGAAACATAACCTCTCAAAAATTTGTGAAAAAATATTCTTTTTTACCTAAATCTGCTCAAATCTAAGTCTGAAAATCCTTTAAAATTAACTAAATATGTAAGACATAACGGTTTTCCTTTAGTTCTGGATTAAAATTTAAAAAAAAATAAAAATATTGTAGAAAAACCCTTGTTATCTCAAATTTTTTAAGCGCGTGCAGTTTAACGAGGTATTATGACAAGTTTCGTCATCAAACGGGCCTTTGCACGATTTGACTCTTGGGAAGTCCACAAAATGCGTATTTTTGATTGAGAGTATTACACATCACTAATATTTATTTTAGTTGTCTTTCATCTTCAGTCTTTTATGCTGGCGGACAATTTTGATTTAATTGTTATTTCTAGATAAATTTTGTGTCAGGGAAGTTAAATTTTAAACAATATTGCGTTCATGTGCAAAAATTCTGTATTTTCAGCTGCCGTAAAAATATTCCTCAAAATAGCTCTGACAACATTTTCATGACATTTTTAAAACGTTGTGACAGAAGTCAGCAAAAGCATTTTTGTTATTTTTTTTGCTGCGGAACCGTTTATAGTCAAGTTAAGTCAAGAAGTTATGTTGTGTTATTGTGGTTATGCATTCAAAATGCATTTAAAATATTTTACATTAAGCTAAAGTACAAAAAGGGTGCCATAGGTAGAACATTATTAATTATATCGGATTTATTTATTTTAGAAAATATATCGAAGCAAAAATTTGTTAACTATTTAAAAAATACTCGAACAAGTGTACCTTCAAGTCCTGATTGGTCAAGAAAAGTTCATAGTAGGAACAATGGTTCCATAATTAGTCAAGACAAAATATTATTACAGGGTAACAATTTTAATTTTTAAGCAGCCAGCGTTGCTAATTGGCAGCACGCCTAACGCCTGAATTGCATGCAGGAGGTCAAAGTACAAATTTTATAACTTAGTTAGCATTGTTTAACAACACTGAGCGATTGATCCTTGAACAAATGGAGATTCCAAGTATCTAAAAAAATAATATAAATTTACTAGCTACTGTGGAGTAACACTTTTATATGACGTGGCACTAAATTATGTGTTTGAAAGTTTGAGACAATGATGTGTTTGAAATTAACTCTGTTTCGGACTTCCATTGTCTATATTTTATTTATACATGACGTTTCGATCAGTACAATCTCTGATTGTAGTTTGCACCTGATTGAAACGTCGTGTATAAACTAAATTATTTGTTTGAGAAACTACCTAACTTATTTTAAATAAATAAATAAATATATTTTGCATTACCTGAGAAGTGGCACACGAATCTTAATGCGTTAGATCCACTTTTTAAGAATATAATCATAATTGAAAGATATTGTGAATGTTGATAGTGTTTTAATATTTTCAGAAGTAGCTGAAATCAAAGAATTTGACAAAACATCCCCCAAAAATTTGGTAGTTACGGCCGAATGCGACTCTACCAAGTGCTTATCCGATTCTTCATACACAAGCAACACTTCTGATGCCAAGTCATCAAAAAAGAGTAAAGGTAGTGACAAAGTTAATAGGCTCATGAGTACTTGGAATCACTTGTATTCCTCAAATAAAAAGTCAGATTCAAATGAAGAGAAAGAAGAGAAAATTATTTACAAAGTTACTACAGCAAAAAATGCTAATCACTGTGAAAGAGCAAACATTCATAATAAATCAAACTTATTATTACCAAAAAACAATTTGGATTCTGCGAAATATCTTTACAAAAATAGCAATAATGTATTAGATGATTGCAAAATAAATGACGAACTCGATAAAACAATTTTTTTTACCCCTTTTAATTGTTCTGACAAAGAATCACAGAAATATCCTATGGAAAATAATTTTTCAAAAAGTAATTGTAACATATTAAGCGGTTTTAGTAAAGTTGCCAACAAATCTTTAAACTTATCCATAAAGAAGTCTTTTCTTCCTGAAAGTTTAGCTACTAGTAGTCATTTAAAAAAATCAATCAAAGACAGAGGAGTTTCGGATAATTATTCTCAATATGGTAGCTCTGAAACAATTTTTAGTATTCCAGTGGGCATAAGAAAAGCTGAAGAGGAAACTGTAGAAATTAAAACTGACCCCAACAACAAATGTTTAACTGAAGTTCAAGAAAATCAAATATTTGGGAATGACAAAGAGCTTTTATTTGAGCTTCAAAAGTTTGATAATCTTAAACAACTTTTAAATGAATTCGATCCACGCGAGATTATTCATGATGAACTATATGATTCCGAAAAGTCAAAAAAGGAGGAGGCACATAAGCAATTTTCATTAAATTTAAATATTCAACCCACTAAGGAAGATGTTGTGAAACAACTAAAAACTACAATTCGCGCAAAAACTTACAATATTTCTTCAGATTGTTTGTTATACGAAAAAAATATGTTGATTTATTTAGTTGGTGAACAGCAGAAAATTAGCCGAGGTTTAGAAGTTAAATCTAGAGCTCAGAGTGAAGAAATTCCAAGTGGATGTTATATAAAGAGGCATGTATCGAAATACATATTGAAATTTTTGTAAAGAAAGAGTGATTTTGTAAAGAGTATCAAGAGTGTCAAACAGGTTATAATATAGGGTGTGCAAAAGAAACGCACTTTTTTAAATGTCCGATTTATAGGATCAATGTCAAATTTGATATTTACTCCAAGATAGCGGACATATTTAAAAAATTGGCATTTTTAACCCCCCTAGATATTTCTTTGTGTGCCACACTTTATTAAATCTGAAACATCGGTTACAAAGCAACGTCCTTGCCAAGCACACCAATGAAATAATTTAAAAATCTGGACAAGAAATAAAGAAGTTTTAAATCTTTATATAGACCAGAGTTTGCCTGCAAAATTTTTAAAATGTTACATTGATGTACTTGGAAAGGATGTGGCTTTGTAACCGATATGCATATTTTTTACAAAGGTCCGTCATCTTGGATTTTCAGTAAATATCAGTTTTATCATTAGTACTATAATTTTTGAAGATGGTGCCTTTTAAAAAGTTTAACTTATTAAAATCGATCAATTTTTAAAAAAGTTATTGCTATTTAAACATGTAAAGTTTTTTCTTAATAAGCTTGATTTTGCAGGTAAAATTTGAAAAATTTCAAATTTCCATATTTTTTGTCCGAATTTTTAAAATGTCCATCGATGTTCTTGGAAAGAATGTGACTTCGTAACTGATTTTTCAGATTTATTGCAGTGTCGCACACAAAAAAATATCTAGGGGGTTAAAAATGCCTATTTTTTAATTATGTCCGCCATCTTGGATTGATGAAGCTTTGACCCTAAAAAGCTAAGTATTATTAAAATCTGACAATTTCCCACTAAGTTATAATCATTTAAAAAAGTGCGTTTTTTTTTGGCACACCCTATATATTCAAAACTGGCTGCTTTTTTTTAACAAACCTTTGGTTATACAAGGTAGTAAAAATAAACACTTTTTTTATAACACAAATTTATCTTCTAGGTACAAGAAAGGGGATGCAACAATCTATAAGATCCAAAATCGTTATAAGAAAACGAAGTATAAATTTGCTAAACCGGAAGAAAATTGGGAAAAAATACTAAATATAATGGAAGATACTGTTTCTGATGCAGAAAGTGTGGAACGGGAAAAGGTGTCCACCCCTACATCTTATAAAACTGATGATACGAAATCTGTAGCTCTATCCACAGGTAAAACTAAATGTAAAATTAATCGAGAGTTGAGTACTTACCTTTGAAAAAAGTTTAAAGTAGTAAACGAAAAACATCAAAACTTAAAATAAACTAGCTAAATATATCTAACAACTTATTTTTTTTTATTCTAGTGAGCATGTGCAATAGTTATTTACCTAAAAAAGAGGGGGGGGGGAAGTGATACTTTTCCGCACGCGGTGGCAGTTGCACGAACGACGCTTGTGGAATTGGGCTTGCCACCAAGAGCGGAAAATTTACGCCCATGGTAGCAAGTCCGAAATAATATTTTACATAACGAGAAGAAAGTGACATATTTCACACGAGCGTGAATGTTGTGAACGAGGCGCTAGCCAAGTGAAACAACACGCGAGTGTAAGAAAGTTACTTTCTATCGAGTTGTGTACGCTATTTTTCCTACGACCACTTTAGGGTTTAATTCGTATTTTTTGTTATTTATTTTTTTTTTAATTTTCATTTTCGTCTATTTCCGACGCTTCTACAAATCATCCCCTACTAGATAGCTACATTGTTTGGATGGTTTGCTGTCATTCATTTATGTCACTGATATGCGTGTGAAATATAAAACTTTCTGTGGCGTTATAAAGTGCAGATTTGGTTACTTTCGTGTGTGGTCGTAGGAAACATATTTTTTTTGTATTTATGTTTTTAGGTTCAGCTGAATTACCACTACCTCAAAAATTGCTTAGAAGTGGCATTAACAAAAGATTAAAAGACAAAACATTAATTTTTACACAAGAAGATGACCCAATTCCAACCGAATTTAATAAAGACCAGATTCGAGGAAAGATTTGTGAAATTTTACTGGACGTCATTAATGGCTTTAAAGAAAATAAAGTTATCGATTTAAGCTGGCCTGCCGATAATGCTGCGAACTGTGTTTTCAAAGACAGCAGGTATAGTTAGTTAATTTTTCTTATCCAAATTTTTCAACCAGATTTGTATATAGAAATTACCAAACTTAGACACTAAAAAAGGGAGTTTTGCACAACGAAATCAAAAATTTTTTATTCGAATTCGTAAAAAAGCTATTTAAATTTCGTGTGAAGAGAATGCTCTCTTTCTTCCTGATTTGGATAAATAATGGGAGGGGGGGGGGGGGTTAGAATAAAGATTTTTTTTGTTTTTTTTTTCGATATGCTTAGAGTGAGCGAAAGTTCAAAACTGACAAATGTGCATTTTTAGTTATTCATTCTAGCAAAAGTTACAGCCAGAAATATATTAACCAATATTTTCGGCTTACCTTGTTCAACTATGACTTCACATACTGAGCTAAATAAGTTTTTATTGATGCTATAAAATATTTGTCATCTAACTAAACGTTAGCTAAGAAAATAGAATTACTTTTTAGCTCACACTGTATTCTTGTTAAAAAAAACGCATACATGCATTTTTCCCTACGTCTTAAAATTTGACTTTTTATTAGTGCATATTCAAACAAACCCCCAGCTTGTAATGTCTGACAGCATTAAATTCGGTATTACGATGACGTTATGCAATAAGGCCTCTAAATCAAAAAATGCCATTAATTTAAAGCAAATACCCTTATTACCCGACTACGCAACTCAAAGGAGGGTTTTGAGTTTAGTTTCTTGTTTATTTCTTCTTCGGATATAATTATTTAAAGATACCAAAAATCGCCTTTTAAACAGCACATAAATATATTTAAAAACAATCTTTATTAATTGCAAAAGAGTAATTATCACTCGAGTTACAGAAGACGGCTGGTCTATAAGGAGAGCGACCACTCATTTTGAGGTTGATCAAATCTAGGATTTGGTGGACGATACACTAAAAATTCTTCTGCTGCTTGAAGATGACTGAAATATATTTTCATCTGTGAAGACAATCCTCTTCTAGAAGTCATCATCATGAACATCATGAAGAACATTATTTAATGCAAAAATAACCCTGGCCTGTTTTTGTTCTTCCGTTAAAAATTTTTGTCTGAGGTGGTCGATAAGCCTTTCATCTTGTATCTCAGGTTTTCGTCCTGATCCATGTTTTCTATTAATCGAATTATTTTGTATCCAGCGCTTTTTCCATGGTACTATCGTCATTTTATCAACTCCAAAACGAGAGGCCGCTCTCCTTACAGACCAGCCGTCTTCTATAATTCGAGTGATAATTCGTGCTTTCGTAAATTTTGTAATTTGCGGCACTTTTGACTTTGAAAGATATTGTCATAAATCAGTTTGACATACACTATTAGAAAAGTAAATTTTGCGAGATAGGAAAAATGCATGTATGCGTTTTTTTTGAAAACAGGAGTACATATCGCAATCTAGAATTAAAAATGATTTTCTTGACAAACCCAAAAATTTGTGCCAAAAAACGCACTTTTTTAAATTATAATAAATAAGCGATAAATTCTCCGATTTTTAATAAAAATAAGCTTTTCAGAAAGCCAAGGCATCAAGATTTATCGATTCGATGTGAAATTTGACATTTTCCAAAAATTTAAGATGGCGGAACTACATAAAAAAATTATTTTTGATCCCCCTACATAGGTTTTTCTGCGCGACACTGCATTAAATCTCCAAGCACATGTACGTTACATTCAAAAAATTCGACCAATGAATAAGAAACTTTTAAATCTTTAAATAGACCAGAGTTTGCCTGAAAAATCAAGCTATTGGAAAGATATCTACTTGTTTGAGTAGCAATAACTTTTCAGAAAATTGACCAATTTTGAAAACTTAGACTTTTTTAGGAGCACTTGTTTTCACTATATTATGGAACCAATAAAACTTAAAATTTTTACCTATAAAAAACGTTTTGTGCAACACTGTATGTTTGCGTTTCGCTCACTCTGTATATAATTTATAGTTAAACTTGGGTTCTTTCGGGTTCTATAACTACCCAATGAGCATTTTCAGAAACCTCTGGTGACAAAAATTTATATAATTATTATAAAGAGGGTTCCATTAATGCCCTAGGGTATTTAGAGGTTTCCTACAGGAATTGAGTTTGTATATTTGTTTTATTAAAGGTTCTAAATTGATGGTACCCTAAGGTAACATAAAACTGGTGTTAACAATATTTCCACGGACATCTTTATAAAAATTAAAGTCATCAGTAACAAATGTTATATAAATTGGTGTTAACAATGTTTCCACCAACATATTTATAAAAATATAAGTCATCAGTGACAAAAGTTATATAAATTGGTTTTTGAAATCTTTCTCTTAACCCATCTATAAAACCGTAAGTAACTATCAATTAAAGATATATTTTTTGGTTTTTAAAATGTTGCTATCAACTCACTTATAAAAACTTAATTAACCAACAACAAATAGACACTTTTATATAAATTGGTGCCTGTAATATTCTTATGAACTTATTCATAAACCTGTTTTGCCCATTCTTTCTATAATGTTTTTATTAATTTTTTTGTATAGTGGTTATAATACCACTGTCTTTACAACAAAAAAACAATTTTAATTTATAACAAAACAAACAAGATTTTTTAGGTTAATTTTGTGGCATCAAAAGGTGCGTTTTTGCGACATGAAAATGTGCGTTTTTGCAAGATACCATACTATCATTATCTAGTTTTAATTACATCAATCTGAGGAGAGACATAAGAGATCCAAATCTTCTTGAGACTGTTTTCGATGACAGATATCGGGATCGAATGCATTCTACACCCGATTCCGACCAGCGTTTCCCATGCGCGGCCACCCTGACTCAAAAAACTCATCACGTGGACCGACATGAACTTGTATAGGCAAATCTCGCTTAGACTCCGTGTTTTGATTCGGGGAGCCCACGCATAAGAAACCCATAGATGGGAACCGGGTTTTAGAAAAAGAGAACAATATAGTAACCGTGTTAAGTTCCCAAAAATGCATCGTGAAACTTCGAGTGCATACAGTGCGCACGGCTTTTCGGCGGCAATTGTGAACACATCTCCTTACGACGCGACGGAACGCAGCCTCAAGGTCCGTTTCTGCGAGTTTGACATAGTTACTATTATCCTCTTTTTCTAAATGCATTCGTCTGAGAGAGATCCAGGATACCAGGGAAATACCTGCCTGTACACCCTTCGACCCCTCAATCTAACTATCTTCTTGAGATAGTTACCTCTGACAGTTATGCGGGGTTGAAGGGTGTGCAGGCGGGTATTTTTCCTGGTATGTGTAGTATGCTGGATCTCTCTCAGACGAATACATTTAGGAAAAGAGAACAATGTTAAGCTCGCAGAAACGGACCTTCAGTGTTCAACACTGCACCATCTGCAGCCTTTTGTTCCAACTAGCATCATGTTTTAAAACGTTGATAAAATAGTGTTAGAGGTAAACATTGGTATAATTGTATTGTTTTTTTTTATAGAATTGTCGTAAATTTTTGCCATTTTGCATTCCAACAATAGGTTTTTGACCAAAATAAAAACGTTATTTATGGGGTTTCAACATGTGCTTTAATCGAAATATTGCTTGTTTAGGGTTAAGAACAAAATACAAAATTCAATATTTTCTTCTACCCACCCAAAATTGGTAGAATTTGCGTTAAAAAAAAAACATGGTAAAGAATAGTAGATTCTCGAAATAATTTTAGATTTTTTCAGTCTATTGACAACTTAATTTTTACGATTATATGAACTACAAAATGTTATCCAATTTTAACTATGATTTCTAACAAAAATAATAATTTTCGGTTACCTACCTATTCGTAATTAAATATCTGGGATATTTTATATCGAGTCTTCCAAATAAAATTAAAATTTCTAGGATCCTACCTACGATATTTTATTTTCAGTTGTTGCTAATTTTCATCTTTTATTTATTTTTATATTTCAATTCTACTAGCTAAGGTATTTAATCTGCTGTGTTCGATCCGACTAAAGTTAATTTTTTTTATTTTACTGAGATAAAAACTGGTGCGGGAAAAAAAGACTTCATCGTCGGACACTCGATATAAAGCGTTAAAATTAGCAACATATATTTTTCTTAAAAAGGTTTCGACTGTGTCGTTATAAAATTATATTATTGTTCTTTTTTTTTGGTGTTACGTACATACCTAGCTAAGGGCCGCTCGTGTTTCTTAGAGTACGACGGACTGATCTATTTATTCTATAAATTAACTATTGGCTACTAGTGATAATTAGTGCTATGAACTGATATATATCTACTTAACGGTTACTATATTCACCACTGCCCAGGGATTCACTCAGAAGTAAGGTAAGGTGAAGAATTCTAAGCCAGTTTCTTTTAAGTAATAGTTTTTTTTACAAGATTTAGATTGATACAGGGTTGAGATTCCCCTATATTAGTCACTGTATTCAAGAAAACCACTTCTCTTACAAATATTTTAATGTAACATTAAAAAAATTCGGTTAATAAATAAAGTAGTTTTAATTAGTTTTAAATGTTTAAACAGAGTAGAATTTGCCTCGACACAACCGAGGCAAAGTATTACAACACTTAAATCAACCTTATTTCTTAATCGAATGTTTTAAGTGTTTCATCAAAATGCTTGGAAGGAATATGACTTTGTAACTAATATTTGAGACTGAATACACTGTTGCACAAAAAGTTTTTTCTAGAGGGGTAAAAACGCCTATTTTTCAAATGAGCACGCCATCTTGAATTTTTAGTTAATGTCAGTTTTGACACGAGTTCTATAAATTTTAAAGCTTGTGCTTTTCAAAAAGTCAAATTTTATCAAAATTTAATACAGCTCGTACAGAAAAAAAAAGAATATTACTATAATCGGACAGTTTCTTGCTAAGTTATAATTTTCTAAAAAAACAATTTTTGGCGTATTAAACGAACAGTAACTTTTGTAAAGAAAATTATATTGATATATATCGAGAATGGGCTGTTAAAGATAAAGTACTGACTTGATATTTGCATTTTTTCAGATTTCAATTGATCAGCAGCCCACGGTACTCCCTTATTACGTACAAAGTAGTTCACCGAAGAGTAAAGTATAATTTAACATTGTTCATTTTAAACAAAATAAGAGAACTTCTTCAAAATAAGACAAAACTGACCAAAAGGTGAGACGCTGTCAAATTATATCTTTTTATTTTTACCTTCCTCGCTTTTTAAGAAAATGAAACAAATGTAATAGCAAATGTAGGCATCGGCGCACGTCCCTATTTTCCCTAAAAGTCCCTATTTTTCATCAAAGTCCCTATTTTTACAAGAAAGTCCCCAAATCTATTTTGAATGATCTTCTTTTGTAAACATCTAAAAATCTATTAAGGTTAGGCAAAATCCGATTTTAGATTTTAAATCAGAGGAGTAAGATTAGTCAAACAGTATACGTCACTGAAGGTTTTTTAAATTTAAGGATTATTATAAACTTAAATCGATTTTAACACCGCCCGCTGATTTGGGTTTCGAGATTTCTACAAAAAACGCTTGTCCATTAGCTCACGTCTCCCAATAGACGAGTCTCCCAAAAGACAAAATTAAAAACAGGTTAGTTTTAAACGAAAAAAGTTAGGTTATCGCTTCTACTCTTGATAAGCAACAATTACTATCAATCTACATATTAGGTTAATAGACCATCAAAATTGGTGATACCGTAGGCAGGGTCGGTTATTTTTCTCTCGTATCCAAAAATAACCGAACCGAAATACGTTACGCTCGGTTATTTTTTGCAACCAACCAGATTAATTTGTCTGTAAAAGCTGCAGCTGGTAGGTGATATTTTTTTTGTGAAAGTGAAAAGAATTTTTGTTTTCTTTTTTATTCAATTTACATTGGCAGTCTATATGGGCAAAAGAATACGGTTACGTTAATTTGTGCTTGTGGTTTAAAAACTCTTTTTAGTGTGTCAATTACGCTAATACGGTAAGCAAATAAGGTGACGATAAATTAGTGGTTTATTAACGCCCTAATACGTAATAGTACGTTAGTAGACACTTAAAGTAAACGGTATCGGTATACCTAACTCTTTCAAAACAAAGGCAAATGACACAAAATTTTTCCCTTGTCTATGCTATGTATGCTGAACAGCTGATTGCAATCGTTGCGTACGTTTGTAGGTCCATAACGTTACGTACATCCTTCCGTATGCAACGAGTGGTATCGAGTTATTTATATTTTGTCTCATTTTTTTTTACTATTTACATATATTTTTATTAGTGGTACATATTTTCAGGGAGATATTTTATCAACTCAAACCGATTGTAATGAACCAAAGGCTCACAGATAGAGTAATCCACGAGATAAGCAGAATGCTAGGAGTGGGGGTGTGGGCTTTAAACATTACAGCTCAAAAAGGGATCGTATTCGGCAATATTAAGATAGTTATGTCGACTGGGGAAGTTGTCAATTGCAACGTACCAGGTATTATTAAAAATTATTTTTTTTTGTTTCTCGAGGTAAAGTGGGTGAACGTTTTAGTACCTTTTACACTGATTTAAACTTTCCACAACTGGCGTTTCTTTATTTTTTAAATCGTTACTAGCAGCGGACTCCACTTATGCATATTACTAGTTTTAATGATTTATGTTTCTTTAATGTTAGTTTAATTTTTGGACTACAATAATATTACACATATTTATCACAGAATACAAACTTCCAAAAAAATCGACGCAATTTTCATAAATGCCTTTTAAACTTTTTACTGCATCTTTTGGCCTCATAACAAGTAATTCAGTTTTCGGCTCCAGTTTTAGTTTAGTAGAAGAAGGTATATGCCCAGATGGTTAACCAATTTATAGTTTTCAACAAAAAGAAGCTCCGTACATATTTTATTTTCAACATCTTTACGGTTTCGAATTTCCTGTTCTATATCCTAGTTATGTTCTTCGGTTCATCTCTGTCTGTTTTGTCTAGATCTGATTTATCATCATATTTTAGGGTTATCATGGCTTTACCATTACATACCAGTTAAAGGATTTTTAGATGTGCTTAAATCTGTGGTCAATAGACAAAAGGGAATATCTCAGAAAATGCAACTTTTCAGGAGAAGCAAAAAACTAAAGAAAAATAGATTTCTTGATATATTGTTTATTTTTGGACAGAATTTGAAAAAAAGCAGATATTATAGGTTTTGGTGCAAAGAAACGATTTACGTAAGAGTTTTTGTGATTTAATTGATATTTTTTGTAAAAACTTCAAAAAATAATTAAAAAAATGCCATATCTTCTCAAAGATAAAAATTTTGATTCGGCAAAAAGACATAACTCAAGGTGTATCAAAATATTTTTAAGCAATAGAAGATATGTTGAGATATGCCTTTTTCTTAAATAACCTGCTTTGAATAATTCTGTTAAAATTTCCCATATCTCCAGATATAACTTGGCTTTTATCAATAGTAACTTACTCAAAAAATAACAAAAAATAAATAAAAATTATTTAGAAAAAAATACTTTTTTAGAGTAACAATATAAAAGTACATAAAAAATACGGAACGGTTTAAACCTACTTCTTAAAACTAAATATAACCTTAGTTTGACACCTACTTAGTTTATGCTAAAACGTTGATACAAAAAGTAGATTAGAAAAATACAAACTTTGTCTCCTATTAAATCATTTTCAATTTCTTTTATCAATATATCCTGGCTTTTTTCTAAATCATTAGGTGTTGTTTATAAATCCTTAAGTGTTTCTTCTATAATTGCATCAACATGACCTACATCTAAATAAATATTTTATGAATTTTTATCCTACACAGGTAAATATATAGAATCAATACTGGTTTAGTGCAAGTAGCTTACCATAAATTTGCATGTCAATAGTCATTTCATTTTGATGTCTAGGAGGAATTTTTTTTGCATCTGATGCAGATATAGAAGAACTCAAAGTGAGTTCGGTAGATATCAATACCGTCGATTTTTTACAGACCATTAGTATTTATAGTTTCTTTAACTGAATCCAAATCTAAGAAAAATTGCGAAGAAAAAAGTTTTAAAATTACTTTATTTTTATTAGATATATGGTTTGGAATGGAATAACTTTACTTTTACAATTATTACTTATAACTTGAGCTTCTATTAGACTACGTTCGCTTAGCTCAGTTCCGATGTTTTCGTCCTTTTCTAAACTGATAGCATTGTTAACTGCTTTAAAAAATTCTAAAAAAAACATAATATATATTTTAAAGTTATTTAATAACTTAGGCTCCCGCTAAATTATTTTCCAATTCTTTTGCAATTAATGGAGACATAGTAAAATTTAGAATGAGTTTGAATTGATTAGACGCACATTCTTCTATTTTTTAAATCAGCAAGTGACTAGTTGTTTTTAATAACGTTTTTAAAGGCCCCTACACACGGACGTGGATGTACAAAAAACGTTAATGTGTATGCAAAATAAAGTCGCGTTTTTGAATGTGCAAGCAGTGGAATGACGCGCTGATGAATTTTGTGGGAAAGTGTTTGTCGTTTTAAAAGCCAATTTTAGACCAGTATCGACGCTTTTTTTTTCTTCAGTACATAGGCGCACGCCACTGCCGCTACACCCGAATATTTCTCCTCCGACATCTTATCACTAACCACAAGAATGACAATTTTGCGCTAAAGTCTGTAGGTAAAGCGACGTGCACGTTGTTGCATAGATTAAGGAACTATACATCCGTCACTTCACCCTTCCCGCCAATAATTATTTTTCGCAAAAAGTGCGGTTGTTTCCGCGTGCAAAGGAACTGCCAACATAATAATATTTAGGTTGGCAATATTCTTTCGAGAAATCTGCAGCTCCTCCTCTTACCCCTTCTAGGATTCTCCGTCAGAGTGCACATTATGACAAAAGTGACAGAATGTCGGTTATGACTCATAATTTATGAGTTCCATTTTGAAAACTGAGGTTTGCCAAGGTTTTTAAAAAGTGATTTTGTGATTATTCCTGTTCAAAAAATTGTGATTTTATCCTTCGATTACAATGGCTGAGAAACAAAGAGTTAGAGTGTGTTGTATTCAAAGCTGCGGAGACCGTGCCATGATCCCAATAAAAAAACTGGGAGACATCGTTTCCCCAAAGGCAATCCTGTAATTTTTCAGAAGTATAGTGAAGCCGTTAAACGCGAATAAAGTAAGTGCTGATGAAATATATAACAGATTTTACGTGTGTGATAAATATTTTGCTCCAGAGGACATTTTGCAGACTGGACGCAGAGGTCTTAGAGAGTGATGTCCCACACTTGCATTTGGGCTCCATTTAACTATTTATACCTATGTGTTAAAACACCCTTTCCTTATTTCATCAAGTTTAGTATGGCTAATTGGTTGATATCAATAATAAGTTAGAAAATGCGACACTTGTGTATTCCAAACCAGGGGTATTAATATTATTTACACCAAGACTTTTTCTAATGTGTGGGTTTACCATAAATTGCCCCACATATACAGTAAAATTTTTTTGAGATTAAAATTATTTTTTTCTGTTTCACAAATTTAGTTTGGAATACAAAAGAGTGGCATTTATTGTTTTTTATATACTAAAAACAAGATATAAACATTTTAAAGAAAATTATTTAATATTTAAAAAAGCACAGACAAGATCATATTGTAATATTTTCTTTATTGTGAAAAATATAAACTAACGTGTTTCGAAATAAGTGCATATATTATGGGTAATTTGTATTTATTTCTTAAAAATATGCTTTTTTATTTTAACTTAACATAAGTAACAATTTTGTTTTGTGCCTAGTAAAAAAGCATATTTTTAAAAACTAAACATAAATTGCTTGTAAAGAAAGAACCCTACACAAATTACATGCGAAATGGCTATTGGCTAAATGTCATAATTTTTTTATATGTTGTAGTACTCAATAAACAAAGCACAAAAATAACGTTGACGTGTTTTAAGGCTACATCTTTGGACATGTTCTAATTTTTTTTTCACAACTTTGTAGATTACCGCCAAAATAAAATAATTCGTTTCTGTATTTGTCCTGAATGAAACACCCTGTCCATCCAAGTAAAAATGTTCTTATTTGGGTCCTTTGGTACCACCAACCAACCGGCGGTAATCAACAAAGTTGTGAAAAAAAAATTTGTACCATGTCCAAAAATATAGCCTAAAAACACGTCAACTTTAAAGCTATATATCTCAGAAAGTAATCCTGCTCCCTATCTCGTTTTTATTTTTGTGCTTTGTTGATCGAGTACTACAAAATATGAAAAAATTATGACATTTAGCCGACAGCCATTTTCAATGTAATTTGTGCAGGGTCCTTAAAAAAAAAGCGAAAATTTAAGCGAGCACCATCTAGTGGTCATATTACAAACTAACAAAAAATCGATAGTACGGTTATCGTGAATTTAACCGTGAGTCATCTAGTGGTCGTATTACAAATTAAAAAAGAAAAATCAATATAAAAGTATGGTTATTGGTCGCGTGCATATCTGCGCAGACTCGCCAAACTCCAAATAGTTCCGAACCGTTTAACACGTAACTGTCGTATCTATTGTAGCTCCTTAACCTATGCGTTGTTGTTTGCGCATTCATGTACTTGCGTAAATGTTTTCATACATTCACGTCTGTGTGTAGGGGCCTTAAAAGTGTACCTAGTAAAGAAAACCTCGAAAGATTAGATAAACAATGTATAAGTCAATTACCAACTTTAGTTTTTTTTGTAGTGACTATTTCGTTGTCACTATGGACGCGTTTATTATTTTTCAAACCAAATAAAGATTCCTCATCAATTTTGTAGAAAGGAACATGTGATATCTGCGTTTCATTTTTATAGTTTTTAATTTTTTTACCATTTGTGTCTTGGAACTCAAATAGGCGGACCAAGTTTGGGTTTTTGGCATCGGCATCGAATAGATTTCTATTTGCAGGAATACTTTGTTTTTGTCAGCTGAACTTAAACCTAAAATTTAAAAAAAACTAAAATAAAAAAGTTTTGCTGGCTTGGTTTTCCGATTTTGACTTAACCCGTCAATTTGTTAATATTAATATGGATTATTCTACCGTAACAAGTTATTTTAGTCAAAAATATATTTCAAATACTTACTTTGCTCAGCTTTTTCTTGCGAAGCTAATTTCAAATTGCTTCCATCATTGCTTTTTTTCGGGGTCGAACCTGAATCTAAAAAGAAACAAAAAATAAATCTCTAATATCAATAAACCAAAGAAAAAAAGATTTTTTTTACTGCCCTCACACACTGCCGATCAATTTTCTAATAATTTAGATGAACACAACTTAGGTTAAATATATCTACTTACTGCACATGGTTTCTTTTTTCTACCTAGGGGCGTTATTTTCTTTATTGTATTAGGAAAAAAATAATTAATAAAAAGTTAAATAATATACCTAGCAATAAGTATAAAAAACTGGTACTAAAATTAAAAGCATTATACCTTACCTAAACAATTTTCCTGAAGCAGTTTTCCATAATTGAGTTAGTACGAGGCATTTTGAGAGCGAGGGTGAATGCCACCCACCTCTATGAACGCTAAAAAATGACAGACCGAACCCAATTTTTTTTCTATGAAGACGACTGAAAGCTTACGCGGCGGAAGTAACTTTTATACTTTTCACCAGTGCGCGAGGCAAATAAAAGGGTATATCTCGAGTTATTCTGATCAAAAACAAAAAATATAGTTTATCAAAAGGGAACATCTTGAGATATTACAGCTGGAGAAAAATAAATAGAATATGGCAAAAGAGGTCAACTGAAAATGTGCTGTTTTGTCTGGCCTATATGCAATAGAGTTTTGGTTATATCTGAAGTTACTCCCTTTTATCGTATCCATGTTTTCAGAATTTACCTCAATATTTCGATATATACCCTTGTGTTAAGAAAGAGATCGCAATATTTAGGGAATACTTTCAGATATTACTTTTTACCAATAAAAATAAAATAAAAAAGTCCTAGTTATTCCTTTTTGTCATCTAAAAACTTTTTTATTTTTAACAGCAGGGCCCTGAAATTTTGTCAGTTGATTAAAGGCATTTTTCTAAGATCTATTATGCAAAAATCTCAAAATGTGTATATCTCGAGTTATTCCCTTATGACTATTGACCACAGAAATACTCTTATAATAGGACACGTTTTTTGGTAAATTTAAAGACTGTAATGAACTTTGATCGAAAAATTAATACCATCTTATGTCTCACACACTTTATGCTTTGAAAAATTACAATTTTTGCTGTTTTGTGGATAAAAATGGCAAAATAGAAATCATATGCACAACACCATTAAGGATGACAGACAGATATCATAACAGAAATTTTATTAAACAATTGCTTTAAATTATTTTCATCTTTCTCTAAAATACTTTTTCTTCAACAACCAATATTTTTGCCCTCCACTAAATTATCTTTCCATCTACCTCTAAAATCATATCCTCTCTCTCTAAATATTTTTTATTTCAACAGAGAAAAATTTTTTTTTTGTCAGTACTTTTCTTGAACCCTAAAAAAATAGTGAAAACTTAAAAAAATTTGAGTGTTTTATTCTAGAAATCGAAAGTTTGGAAAGAAAGCTTTAAAATGTGAGCAAAATCATGGCATAAAAATGTGAAAAACATAGTAGAAATTGCTTAAACAAAAACGTTACCCCTTAAATTATGCTAAAATATTTTAAGCCTTAAATTACCATCATGATTTTACCATTATATATTATTATTATTTTAAGAAAATGATTAACAAAAAGATAGATCAATAAAGTTTTTATATTTTACCTACTAACTAACATTTTAATTATCTGTTTATCTACCTCATATTTTTTTGTGAAAGTTTGTCTCATTTTACTAACCAAAAAAGTCATCTTCATTCAAAATCAAAAACTGTCTGGGGAAATTATAAAAAGAGACAAAAAAACACCAGTCCATTTCATAAAATCGGTTTTACACGCAAATATGAAAAAAAACTAGAAAGAGAGCGCAATATGTTGCCCACCTCAGATAAAACAACAACTATCAAATGTATAGGGCCTCTAGGCGGAACTACAACTATAAACAATAAAAGAGCATATTATAGCCATGTTTATAGGCGCCTCCCAAGGCTCTTAGAAATGATAAAGATTAAGAAGTCTTTAAATAATTGGTTTATTTTTTTTTTAATTTTAGGTACGCTTATTCCTGCCGATGTTACTGAAATAACAGAGATTCAGTCAACGGCCTATTTTATTTTGGTCGTAGAAAAAGACTCAATTTTTAATAAACTGATAGAAGAGGACTTACCTAATAGACTTACAAGGCCTTTTATACTGATCACGGTAAAATATCTATTTTTGAAATTTATCTTCGTACGAGGGGGGGGAGGCCTAAAGTGGTAGTGTGGATACTGTTGGGATGAATCAAGGATTGGGTTGAGGCATATGGGTAGGTAATAAAAGACAATTTTTAAAATACTTTTTCTATTATTGTGTCTGTATTAATCGCGTTAAGTTTTTTAGGGGAAAGGTTTTCCAGACCTCAATACCCAGTTGTTTTTGAAAAAACTTTGGATGATCATGTCAGTTCCAGTTTTTATTCTAGTTGATCCCGATCCCCATGGAGTTGGAATAATGATCAATTATAGATATGGATCACAGGTAAGTGATTTAACACTATTTCTCAGTGATCTTTAACTATTTAGCCGCGCTTTACGAATTATTCGGAAAAAATACTGTAAAAACATCTTCATTAAATTTAATTCCCTCAAGGAGAGAATTTCGTTTTTTTTTTTGGCAAAAAATTTAAACTCAAAACACATTATTAAACTTGGACTTCTTTTTTTTTTAAATTTAGTGTCGTAAAATGTAGATTAATTGTCATAAGCTTCATTTTTTTGTACTTTTTCTGTCCAAAATTATTTTAATTTTGCTTGCGTATAAAATAGTATCCATTTAGTAGTTCGAGTTTAAAGTATATTACAAAATTTGGCAACATCATATGACTATAAAAGCCTTTGTAAAATCTAGAAGTCATTTTTTTAAAACATCGTTTGTGATATAACCTAAGGTGCAATTTATTTTATCTTTGTGATAGTACAAGGATTTCCATAATTCCTATACCACTATTATACCGCATCATACTAAGCTTTTATAACAGAATAAGTTTCTCAAGTTTTCTCAAGTTGACTTTAAAATGACTTCAGCCGTTGGATCCGGAGCTTAATGTAGCCTGGAAAATGTCAGGATTATACATAGTCTGACAGATGGCTACAATCTTCCAGGACGAACTCTTCGCCATTGAAATGAGCGCACGTTAGATGATAGATCATAACTGGCGCAACAGATCAATAAAGATACTCTCCGACAGTCAAGCAGCCCTTAAGGCTCTTGAATCCTATAGGTGCTCATCGAGAA
Source organism: Oxystoma pomonae (assembly GCA_963921995.1). NCBI lineage: Eukaryota > Metazoa > Arthropoda > Insecta > Coleoptera > Brentidae > Oxystoma > Oxystoma pomonae. The sequence goes on along the minus strand of OY998166.1, from coordinate 80,441,349 downwards.
CCGTTAGGAGCTGCCAGGAGACACTGAATATTCTTGGGCGAATAAACACTGTGTCGCTGGTATGGATTCGGGGAAATTCTGGGAATCGGGAAAATGAGACTGCCGACCAGCGGTCGTCTTCGTTGGCCCCGATGCAGCCCTTAAAATAGCATACAATACAATGAACACTGCTCTCTCAAGCTGGATGGAGAGTAAGTTACACTATATATATACACTACACTAGTTGATCTATATATCGGACACTGCGGACTGAAAGTATCACAGAATGGGCCTCAGTGAGGACACCAAATAGGCTCTGTATGGAGGAGGATGAGACGGCCAGACATGTGTGTGAATGTCCGGCCATTGCACGTCAACGTATTTTCGGCAAACCACAGATCGACGACCTGGATCTAAAAGATGCTTCAACAAAGCAAGTTGCGAGCCTCTTTAAGGGGCTGAATGTTCTGTAGCAACAAACAATGTCAAAAGTAAGCCACAATAGATTCGCTAGTGGTCGCAGTGTACAGTGCCTGACTGGCACACCCATAAATTAATCATCATCATCAAGCTTTATAAGCTAGCTACTAGCTGAAGGTCCACAGGTTTGCCTCCTGCCCAGGACTCCAAGGAATCCAGCGGTCCATAAAAATCCGTCCAGTAGTTATTGCGTGATGCTGGAACAAACAGACGGACAAAAATTCTAAAAATTAGATTTTTGGTATCTGTATTGTTTGATTAGAAACGGACACCAAAAATTAAAAAGAAATGTATCGGGTGGCTGTTTATAAAATTCCACTCAGAAAAGCAATTTTGTAATTTGTCACAAAAATATATCAAAAAGTTTTTTTTTTAATTACATCTTACACGCAAGGTGGCCATGAAGTACTTTTTTTTATGGAACACTACGTTAATGCGCGCCTAAAACTGGTTTTTTATAGAATAGAATAGAATTTATTCATCGGTATGAATTGCATCACAAAGGTTTTGTCACAATTTTTGTCTTAAAAATGAATTATAAAAATTTTTGCTTTTAACATTTAAAAAAATCAAAAAATTTTCATTTGCTGTTTAGATTTAATGTTTAATTAAAAAGTTTCTTACGTGTTGTATAAATTGTTTTTCGCCTAAATTTCTGATATTTTGGAGAAGAAGAAAAGAAAAGACCGTAATAGTTTTTTGAATATCTGCAATGATTAAGTCCAGTGAAGTATAAATATATTTTTTCCGAATTTCTGGTGTTATGATTATGAACTTCATTATGTGTTTAATATTTTTGTAAATTTTCTCATTCATTCGTAGATGTATAATGAAGGCAATGTGAAAAGGTTGGTAAATATTTAAGTCCAAAAATTATTCTTAAAGCCTTTATTTGCATAGTAAACACCCCTTCTGAGTGGGAACAGTGATCCCAAATTATTAAACCATAGCTGATGTGGGACATAATCAAGGTCATTTATGACTCAATCTTTAGGAATAGGAATGACTTGGTTTCTTTAAAGCTTGTGGGAAACATCCAACATCCAGTGCCTCATTTATTAGTTTAGTTTAAAGGGGTTTTTTCGTTTTTTGTAACAATAAGACACTGATTTCATAGCAATCTAAGGTTGTCTTGTTTTTTCATTTATCAATTATGTTTCTTATTTCAATTTGTGTTGTTTTGCCAAAAGAAAAATTTTTGAAGTTACTCTTTTCTATAAAATAATCAGATATTAATTTGTCCGTTGCCTGAATGCATTGGTGTATTCCCTCAGTTTCGTTAGCAAAAAAATAATTTATTTCGTTTCCATTTAATTCTACCTCTAGATTTTTTTAGTTTTGTCCCTCTCATCATTAGTTTTCTTCCAGCATGTTTTAGGTATATTCTGTGAGTTCCTTATTCTATCCGTATTAAAATCCTTTTTTGCCTATTTTATTTTTTCCTTATAAAATTTTTTACAAATATTTCTCTCTTGCAGCAGATCAGTACAGTCATCCACATGCGCAAGCCCTGATAAAAACTCCAATTTTGTTTTAATGTCTTGTAGTTCTTTTCTTATTTTGTTTAATTACTTTTAATGGAAAAGCTTTTAATACTTCAATGAACTTTTTGGTTCCATATTTAAGTTACTAGCATTTATAAATGACCAATCCTGACCGGATACAAGATTAAAATTTCTTTGATCAGTGTTGCCGATTGCAAATTCTAGGAGGATTGCCCTGTGATCTGAAAATCCTGGATCCCACACTACTTTTATAAGGGACTTTATTAAACAGTTAAATAAAATCGCTTTCTTCGAGGGTTTATACGCCATTCTTTAAATGTCATGAAATGTCAGTTTTAAAAGAAAACATAAAACAACTAAGTTAACAACAGAGTTTTAAATAAAACCAGGGTTGAGTGTTTCTTTAAGATGAAAGCAATCCGCTAAAGTATTTTTAAAGTGCTTATACCGACCTTAAAATCGGTTTTAAAGCGCTTTAAAATGAAATCGATTTAGTGCTTAAAACGGTTTTAGTGATGTACTAAATGGCAAATTTTTCAAGCCGTCTTTATTAAGAGGCCTCGTCCGCTTTAAGAAGCCCGTATAAACAAAGTAACTGATTCCATGTTACCATTGTCTTGAACGGTCAGTTTATAAAAACGATGCCATAAGAGTAATGTGTTGAACAAAGAATCACCTAAACTATTTTTTCTTGGCTAACAAAATTTTTGATTTTACCCGAGAACCGACAAAGATAAACCTTAAGTATTATACATTTTGGGAATCAGGAAGAAAATATCTATCAAAACTTAAAAAAAAAGAAAAAAAAAGACAAAATTAAACGGTCACCCTGTACAAAAATGGTTTATTTAGAGAATTATTAAATGTATGGATGTATCTCGCCAAATGTATTTTTTAGGCAAACTCCCACGTTTCCCATCACCTAGCTATCCCAAAATCCCGTTGGTTAGGCGTTTTCCCTTCCGAAATCCAAAAACTTTCCCTTCCGTCCGAAACATTGACCGAAAAAGACGTTAAAATGGTAAATAAACTTTTAAATTTGGATTGTACCAAACAGAATCCAAAACTCCAAGAAGAACTTAAAATTATGTTAGATAAAAAAGTTAAAGCCAGTATTGAAGGATTGGTTAAAAATGACACTTATCTTAGTAACGTTTATTTGAGTGGGAAGTTCTATAATAATCAGTTTATTTAATTTGTTTTGTTACAGTTAATTATTTGATTTGTTATACTAATTGAAATTATGCTCTCTTTTTTTAAATGTAAGAAAAAACAGTTAATAAAATATTATTTCATGAATTCCAAATCTTCATTATTATTTTAAAATCAAATTTAAAAATAATATGATGACCAAGTTACTCATTTAGACCAAATAGAATGCAGCTGGTCTAGACAACATCGCATTTCCACCTACTTAACGATTAATAACTTTTCAAATCTATTTAACACATTGCTTAATACATGTTCACCCTCTGCTTTTTGTGGAAAGAAAAGATAGACCCCCGTCCCTGTTTAAATGAAAATCTGTTTGTTAATTACGCTGCATTCGAAATTCAATTGGACCAGTTTTTTGACACTGGCAATGACAGATCCATTTTTGTGTAAAAATATCAGCGACCATATTGAAATTGGACGGGAAAAATTGGCTGCTTGAACTGGGGTGGCATATTTTACATTGTCACTTCTTTTAGTTAAATATATGATTGGAATTTTTGTCTTTTAATGGGAAGGGTTTACTAAAATATTTAACGTGTTTTTCAAGCAATGGTCGGGGTTAAATCGGTAGAAATAAACACCTTAGAAAATGAATAACTAAACATCTCCAAATTCGAAATAAACGGTTCAGATAGGAGCTTAGTTTTAACTTAATAATTAAAGTAACTCTCTCAACCAGTGCGTTTATTCTTGAATCGAGAGAAAATTTGCTCCCAGGGAGTCAAATTCTCTCGCTACTATGCATCTCATTTGTCCACTTTTGTCCGATATTGATCGAAAGTAATTCTCTTAGTCAAGACCAACATAATTACTTTCGATCAATATCGGGCAAAAGTGAGAGAAACCGATTTAAACCGAAGATTTGGACCAATGAGATGCTTAGTAGCGAGAGAAATTGATTTCCTGGCAGCAAATTTTCTCTCGATTCAAGAATAAACGCACAGACCAAAACTCAAACAAATTTACTTTTTTATAACGCCTTCGCCAAACCTTGCTAACTAATACAAACACCTTCACCAAACATAAAATATAAGCAAATTAATTGGGTTTAATAACAGTCACTACAGTATCTAAGCACCACAATATCTCGGCATCTACAACGTCTTGTTTTAAAATAAAATCTGTCATAAATACATTTGTCTGAATATCACAAATATAATTTAATATTTTTTGAGGTATTAGCTTCATTATTTTTGTTTGTCATCACAGTCTCTTCATGTTGGACACTTCCAATGGCTTATTTTTATCACACAGGACACACAAAAACTGATTTTGATTTTTTTCTACTGACATAAGTCATTTTACCCAGGTGAAGCTTTTCCATCAGGATCAATCCAATCCATACTAAAATTGGTTTTTCTATCTGACATTTTTTACATTTTTCCACTAGCAGACAAAAAAAAACCACACAAATTACAGAACAAAAAATAGATTTCTGCAGAAAAACAGGAAAATATTTATATTTAATTATAACAAGCAACAAGAGTCTCTAACCCCCATTTGCACCGAATATTTTTTATCTGTCCTTTACTAAACCTCTCTTTAACAACAAGTGGGGAAAAGACGAAAACTCTACCCATCTCTTTCTACCTCATTTGCTAATGGACGTTTTAGTTATTGGACACATAAAAATAAGTCGGTGAAAATGGGGGTAAGAGCACCGGCGTAACTACGGGGGGGCCTAGGGGGCCGCCCCCCCCAGAACCCTCCAGGCCTCCCCCAGAAAAATATAGCCTAGTAGTTGTCAGTCATATGACGGGGCTAGAGTAATGTCTGGGAAAATAAGGGCTTACAAGGTTTAAAAGAGAAGAACATCCTTCGGCAATATACATTTATTGTTTGGCACATAAATTGAAAGTTGTTGACGCAATGACAAAAGTTGCACTAGCAGCTTCTTTCTTTAATACATTAGAGGCGTTGAATGTGCATTTTTCGCAACCAGGAAATCATGAAAATCTTAAAAAGTTGCAGATACCTTGAGTATTAAATTTTTGGAAGTATCTAACCTTTCTACTGCTCGCTGAGCATGTCGATTTGAAGCAGTTTTATTAAACTTTGGGACGTTTAAAATGGAACTAGAAAGTGAAGTAACTGATAACTAGGATAGACATGCCGTTGAAGCTGTTGGACTATTAGCATGCATTCAAAAAGCCGAGTTTTGCATTTGCCTGCACATTCTATACACTGTTCTATTACGTATCAACGTTTTAAGTCAGTAATTTCAGGGTAAAGATGCTACTCTCGGCAATGTAAATTTAATAATAGATGGCACGCTACAATTTATACAAGAAACTAGAAACAGCTTTGATTCTATTTAATCTGAAATCCAAACTATCAAAACGGAAACGGCAAATTGCTGCACAAACTAAGGAACACTGGAAAATAAACATCCACTACCAAATAATGGATAATTTAACAGCTAATTTTAGGGAGAGGTTTTCAAACTTGCTATTGGCCAAATCGGTAGATGTTTTATTTAAGGTAAATACCAAAGTCAAGATTTTATTGACAATTACTCTGGTAGTAAAAAATATGATTATTTGTAAAAATTTAGAAATAAATTTAAAATCTATCAAAGGGTATATTAGAGAAGACTTTTGTCCGAACCTCTACCAATTAATTCAGATTGCTATTTGCCTTCCTGTTAGTTCTGCTAGTTGTAAACGAAGCTTTTCTGCGTTGCGTGGAATAAAAAATTGGACCTGAACTACAATGGGACAAACCCGATTTTCCAATGTATCAATTATTAACATCGATATAATTATTTAATTAAAGAAGAGATTACAGCAGACCACGTTTTGAAAATATTTTCACAAAAGACAAAGAAGTTGCAGTTAATTTAAATTAATTTATATTAAACTGCTCAGTTGAGTTATATAGAGTTACGGTTCAAAGTTGTTCATACAACGAGTTAAGGTAATAATGCATAATATTAAACAGTTTTGAGAAAAACATAATTGTCTTTCATTCCTGACTATCAAGCATTGTCAACGAGGCCCTCCCTAGGCCCCCCTCAGGTCAGAGAGCTAGTTGGTGGGTAAGAACCGGTGCAATAAGGGCGGAATTAAACAACAAATAAACTGGCATATTTTTTACATTTTCATTGGTGCAGACAAAAATACGAATATAGCTCAGACAAAGGTGTTTCTGTTTTTTGCACTATGCAGCACGTTTGTGAAAGAATTTCGGTAAGAATTATCTGCGCACGCCCGATTCGTCACGAGGTGTTGACATACGAGAGAGAATTCAAACATACTAAATATTTTGGTTGTACCAGGTTTATTTCTAAAATTATCATAAATTGTTGCACACTATGGGTATCTTATTCCCTGACTTTTTACTAACTTTTAGATCATTTTTGGGTTTTTACTGATTTTTCCCTGACAGCATACAAATTCCATGTCTTTTTCAGGTTTTGCAGGCTGACCATTTGGAACCCTGTTCTAATTTTAGTGTTAGGTGCAATCATAAGAAAGCTAAGTAAGTATCGTTCGTAATTGGAATAGCCATAGTCACTTGACTAGTCGTAGTTTTTGCGATAGTGTTTCTTCTAATTTTAGTCATCAGAAATGACCACTGTTCATACTGGTCGTAGTATTGCAATAACATTTGTCAATCTGTTGTAACTATCACTGACTAAAATTTTGGTCTGTTGAGAACTTTCAACCCACCAAACTTCCTTATGTATTTTGGATATCTTAACTTTATATTTTTAGCATTTGTTTATATTTTTAAGCACAGTTTGAGTGTTCATAAAGTGATTTTGCTTTGTTTTTGCAATTGCAATAAGAAAAGTTGGGAACTTTCAACTCTTATGACTATTGTTGTTTGGATTCTCCATGCCCTGTATTCTTGACACCCGTGCCCGTAAGTGTGAACAAATTTTGCACTTCTCACCCGCTTTGAACCATGTGAAAAGTGAGAGAGGCAAATACTCACCGGTGACTACTCACCTCACAGGCCGTCAAGAATACAGGCCCATAAAAGCTCTCAACAGACCAAATTGATAGATTATAATATTTGATAGATTATTTGCCTTTAACAACCAATTAACGTTGAAGTGCTAAAAAGGTTCTGGCTTCTTGCGATTTTTTTCATTGGTGAACTTTTTTTGTTTTGTAAATAAATTTGAACTTCCTAAATTGTCTACTTGAACTGGGGTAGCATATTTTAAATTGTAGCTTGTTTTAGTTAGATATATGATTGGAATTTTGTCTTTTGGTGGGAAGGAATTACTAAAATATTTAACGTGTTTTTCAAGCAATGGTCGGGGTAACATCGGTAGAAATAAACACCTGAGAAAATGAATAACTAAACCAAATTCGAAATAAACGGTTGAGATAGGAGCTTAGTTTTAACTCTGTGACATAAACTAAGTAACCATGCGCTAAATTTATTTGACAAGATACATAATCCCATTTAAATTATATTTTACATTCTGTAAGAGCTAGGCTTGTTTTATTTTATTATATAAAATTGAAAAACATGATCAAACTTGCTTTAATCAAAGTTGTCGCTCGATGTAACCCCATACATTTGACACATATTTTCAAGAGGTTGCTTGGCATCCAATTCCATATACTTTTTCAATGATGTTGTTGAAGACCTGCCGTCTTCGTTCATTAGGATATAGTCCACCATTTTTTTGTCGTCGTCATTTAGCTCAGCTTTTGAAGAATCGTAAAAGGAATATTCACTGCAGTCTGTGTCTTCGTCCGGCAAATCTAGAGACGCTATTTTTTCCTTGGAACAACAAATTAACTTTGAAGTGCTGCAAAATTTTCTTGCTTCTTGCGGTTTCCTTTTCATTGGGAAAGTTACCAAACTGGCTGTTAATGGTTTTGGTCTCCCAAAATTTTTTGATTTGTAAATAAGTTTTAACGACGTGTTACTTCCCAAATTGGCTGCTTGAACTGGAGGGGCACATTTTAAATTGTGGTTACTTTTAGTCAGATCTATGACCGGAATGTTGTCTTTTGGTGGAAAAGATTGAACAAAAATTACGGATTGGTTTGAATGTGCCGGTCTCAGTTGGACGTGTCTTCCTAGTTCCATCTTTGAAAGTAACTCATATTCGGCAGGGTAATCGTTATATTTTGCTGCGTTTTGTCCTCTGCTGCTCATCCTCCTAGGTACTATTGACCTTTTTTTAAAATTTGATTTCTTTGCAAACCTTTTGGGCTGTTTTCTTCTAGCACTTTGATTCTTGTTTTTACTCCCTGATAATGATCCTTTTATTATTGCGTCCTAAAAATTAAAACTTATTAAAATCGAGTATAATTTAACGACCCAAGCTTTTTCGCTTACCACTTGACTCATACTGGACAAAGGAAACAGTGATTTAAAAAAAATAAAATAATGGTTTGTCACCAAACTTAATGTCAAAGTATAAAACATGTTTTAATTATTGACTTTGAAAGCTTCTTGATTTGTGCAATACCGCCTCCACGAAAGGTCAAGAATCGGATTCAAAATGGCCGCCTTTTACGTTCGCATACAACACTGCATTAAATGGGCAAATGGCGGAAATTTTAAATTTTTGCTTTATGGTGTGAACCGAAAGATTAAATTTTTAACATTAAACTTTTATTTTTTTAAATTTGCTTAAATTATTATAGGATTCATCAGTTCTTTTTGAGCTAGACGAGTCTTTAGGGGTAACATTGATGATTTTTGGGCAATTGATAGGGATCAGAAAATCTACTTAAACTAGAAAGGTGAGGGATACCTTGTTTTAAATGTCTTGTTAAAAACCTTAAATATGATTTGTCACATGGCCTTTATTTTATCAAAAAAATAACAAACATGTTTATTTTTAATCCGTGGAAAAATTCCAAAAGCACAATTATCTATTTTTGTAAAAAAATCAAAATTAACATTTGCTTTTGGTTCACAAAAAAGTATAATATAAATTAAACTATAACGTAGTTTTCTCCTTTTTAATCATGAACACATCAATTTTTTTAGTCTTACATTTTGAACTAGGTTGCCTACATAGCATAGGAAACCATCCACATTAAAATTAATGTTTAAGATATATAAAAAAAATATATAATTTTTGTGAAATTTAGGTAATATGATACACTCTCTAGTTTTAGTAGTTTTTAAGAAAATAGCAACCTGGGACAATACCATTTTTGTAAGTACTGCAAAAGCAAATAAATAAAACCAGGTACCTAATGCAAAAAAAATAACATTTGGGTTCATCAGAATTTTTTTGAATAACCAAAAAAAATCCTTTTTAAAAATAGCTTCAAAATATTTTTGACAGTTAGATACTAACCAATTTGTTTTACTGCAGTACGTATATTTATTTTGGTTTACAATTGACTCTTAATCTATCGATACCCTGTACCATCTCTTCACCATGCTCTACCCTCCTGACGCAGCCAAAAAGTACACAGCAGTTTAAAAACATGCCAAAAATATTGCTCGCTTTTACCCATCACTTTGGTTTGCACTATTAATTACTATATTTACTAGTTTATCCTGGTTTACCCCTTGTAAAAAGGATTCTGCATGAAAAAAAAAGTTAAGAATAAAAAACAGCTAAATTAAAAATAACTTACCGGTTTTCAAACGAGGCTTTAATAAAGAAACTTTCAACAGATCGCCGGTGTTATTTGGTTGAACGTTTAACTTCTTCAGGTTTAAAATGCACTTCACACAACCACCAAAGAACACTCTCAGTGCCCTAATTTCAGTGTACTTTTTCACCTGTATCTAACGCATGTACGTTAGCTAGGAACAAAGTTTTCTCATTTTATGGTATGCATCCATTTCTTTGCAATTTCTTCATTTCTTGGAAATTGAAAAACAGGAACACTTGATGGACCTTAGCCTTTGTAATTGCTTTGGCAATTTGACACATAGCACGTAGAAGGCATAAAAGATACACAAACAATTTAATTATACCTTCACAAGATTTATAAATGCACTGTAAGTCCCGCAAAAATATACGCTTATAAACAACCAGAAACCATTTAGAATCCTGTATCACGATGAAAAAAGCACTAACTATCGCGAATTTCGAGTCAAAAACCTAAATTACTTGTAAATACACATACGACAAATATTTAAAAACTCGTTAAAAAAGTATCTCTAAGACGCGATTTCGCGATGTAAACAAACAGACTGAATGTCCATCAGGAACGTAAGACGGCGCCATATTGTTTTTATTTCGGGTTGATCCCAAGCCTTCTATGTAGGTCGTATTGATCTGTGATGAAATAAAAGGTGTTTTCTCGAAGTACACTTGATTTAAAAAATACGCATACATGCAGTCACAAAATTGACCTTTCTAAAAGTGTATATAGTCCAATTTTTTGATGAGCGAACTGACGTCATTTTTACCTCCGAAAACGTATTTCCTTATTGTCAACAGTTGGCATGTCAAATAATTTGTTGTTGTCATTTTGAAGTTACAGTTGAAACAATTAACGACATGACTTTTTTTTACATATTTATTGTCACTGTCTAAAACAATGTATCAAATAGAGATCTAAAAAAATGACGTCAGTCCTCTCATCAAAAAATTGGACTATAATATATACGGACTACCAGCTAAAATACCTAAAAACTTCAAAAGTACGACGATTTGTCATATTGTTTAAAAAAGGTCTCTAAAACTGAAAATATTTTTTTACTTAAATTAAAGGCAACCTTATTTTTATGTTAAATTTTGCATAATACTAAAACATCAGCAAAAATAATGTTTTAGTAAAGTCTTTATTGAACAATATCAAATTATCACTCGAGTAACGGACGAAGGCTGTTCTATAAAGAGGGCGGTAACCCATTTTGGAGTTGATAAAATAACAATAATACGATGGAAACAGCGCTGGATTGAAAACAATGCGACAAATAGGAAACTTGGATTAGGACAAAAACGATGGTAAACTTAATACTAGTTATTTTAACTTAAAAAGGAACTAAAATAAATAATTTAGTATTTAATAGGATCACCATTTTTCTGTATTACAAGCTGCAAACGTCTGGGCATTGAAAAGGTTAAATTTTGAAAATACTGCTGGTCTTCTAAGATCTGATCCAATGCGCGATAAATAGCATCGCTTAACTCTTCAGCATTTCGTGGTCTCCAATTCCTTTGGTATATTATTTTAACGATTCGACCCCTATATTTTCCATTGGATTAAGGTCAGAGCTGTTGGCTGGCCAAGGAAGTGTTTCTATATTATTATTCTAAAACCATTGGCGAACAACATTAGCCTTGTGTACTGGACAGTTATCCTGCTGATAAACGAAAGTCATTATTTTCATGTAAAGCCTGTACAGATGGCATCATAACGTTTTCAAGGATTTCAATATATCGTTCTTCCTTCGATTTTCCAAAAAAAACCCAAACCTCTAGCACTAAACCAGCCCCACATGTTTACAGAAAAATATCCAGCTTTTTTAATTTCGTTTGTCTATTCGGGTTCAAATCTAGAATTTGTTGGACGATAAACTAAAATTCTCCTGCTGCTTGAAGATAAATTTTTTCGTCAGTGAAAACCACCCTCTCCCAGAAGTCATTATCACGAAGAACGTTGTTCAGTGCAAAAATCACTCTGGCCTGTTTTTGTTCTTCTGTTAGAAAAGGCCCGGAAATAATGTTACATTAGCTGCTTCAACCGATGTTGAAAAAGGATTTTGTCGGAGATGGTCAATAAGTCTCTCATCTTGCACTTCAGAACTTACTTTTGGTCGTCCTGATCCATCTTTCCTATCCGTAGAATTATTTTCAATCCAGCGCTTTTTCCATCGCATAATCGTCATTTTATCAACTCCAAAATGGGTGGCCGCTCTTCTTATAGAACAGCCGTATTCTATAACTCGAGTGATAATTTGAACTTTTGTAAATGTTGATATCTGTGGCATTTTTAAGGATGTCACACTAAATTTTAAGCTGTCAGGCATACTAAGCTGGCGGTGCCTTATAATAGTAGAGTCCAATTTTTTGATGAGCGGACTGACGTAATTTTTGCCTCTGAAAAGTATTTCTTTGTTGTTAACAGTTTGCATGTAAAATAATGTTTTGTTGTCATTTTGAAGTAACAGTTGAAACAAACAACGACATGACTTTTTTACATATTTATTATTGCTGTCTAAAACAATGTATCGAATAGAGATCAAAAAAAGTGACGTCAGTACGCTCACCAAAAAATTAGACTATATACACTAATGGAAAGCTAAATTTTGTGGCATAGGAAAAAATGCATGTATGAGTTTTTTTTTGAAATCAAGTGTACACTTCTGGCCACATAAAATGCGTAGAGCAGAACTTAGCTGCAGGTCTGTTGAATTTAAGTTTTGCTAATTGCGTTGCTTATTGTACCTGACTTTGACGTTTTCGAATTACAGGTTAGATCCTTTGACATTGTAAACAGAAAAATAAGGAGACTGGCCACTCTTTACTATAAAACGAATATACAAATCAATAAAACGATTTGTTTTAATTATTCAACATTTTATTATAAAAACTTATTCTTAAAGCTTATTATGGACGAAACAGGACCACAATTGTGCAAATAAGAAAAAAGTATGAAGAAGAAGGACTGTTTGGCGAAAGGAAAGCAATAACTTAATCATAGTCAGCGCACCTCTGCAGGATCGGTAAGTTTGAGTAATCTAAGTCTTTGCAGACAACCGAAAATGTTCAAAATCAAAAGGAAATCATTAAAAAACACTAGGTAAATTAAAAAAAACAAGAAAACGGTTCTTCAGTAGCGTGTCATTGCCCCGTCATCCTCGATAATGTTTGCCAGTAAATTTTGAATTAAATTTGGATTTGAAATATGATTTCGTCGAACCCTCTGACTATAAGCTCCATTAAGTGGTTTGAATTTCTGGGAACAAAATTCATTCGTGTTAACTTTTTTGCTATAAGACCCCACACATTTTCCATGGGATTGGCGTCAGGAGTTTTTGCCGACCATGGCAAAACCTCGATGTTGTTTTGCTGGAATCACTGTTTAGAAATGCGTGGATAGGACATAGTTATCCTGTTGATACACAAAACCTTCTGGATGAAGAATGGTTGCTTCTGGAAGCATAACATTTCTCATCATATCAACATATGAACATAACCCTCAGACGTAAATCTTCCATGGATTCTAAAAAGAGCCCCATGGTCTCTTGCCTATATCGAACTCCACACATTCACGGAAAATCTTCCAGCCTGGTCTTCGTTCCCATAGATCGTTCTTATGGACCCATAAAAATGTGCCTCAATTTTTGCCTCTGAGGCCATCGGAATTGGGTGGTCTTCAAAAAATTCGATCAGTTGCTGATCCTGCTGAGGCGGTCAAGCCAGTGCCTCGCCTTCGTCGAACAGTTCCTTTTTTTTGATACTCTCTTCGTATTCTTACAATTGTCGCCTTGTTTCGTCCATAATGGGCCGCTACTCTTCGAACCGACCAACCACCGTCTAATTTTGCCAAAATTTGGGCTTTTTCGAATTCGTTTAGGTGGGGCATTTTTAAATATAAGCGTATGACAGCAACAAAACCTAACGGTGACATTTTTTTTCAATTTGAAATACCTAAAAGGTTACTGACTTGCGAGGCCCATAATACACTATATAAAATTGGGGTAGGCATTTTATGTATCCGGAAGTGTAACTACAAGTTACCGGGTAACTCGGTTACTCGTTTTCAGTTTTTCTTCACCGAATAATCCAAGTTATGACTTCACGAGTAACCAGACTATGTTACCAGCCTAATAGTGAAGGGCATATGTAAGTCCGTGGGATTTTGAATGAAGGAGTTTTGTGACTATGTGGGATTGATAGCGCTTTAGTCACACAATCGAGTGTTACCGGGTTTTTTGTTCGCATCCGCGTAGAAGGGGTTTATATGACGTCATCTTTTAAGATGTCGGTCAAAAATCATAAAAAAACAAACGAGGATTTCAAAAAATTTACTTTCAAGGTCATCCGACCTTAAATGGCCTTGAAAATAAAAAAAACAAGATTTTTGCCATTTTCTCTTCAAAAAACCTTAATAATTCGAAACCTTAAACTATTAGTTATATATGCCAAATTCAATCATTAGAGTTTGATGCAGTTTTAAGCTTCATGACCTTAAAAAATACCCCAATAAAATTAACATATTGCAAAAATAACATACTAAAGGGCGCTATTCATCAAGTATTAAAGCGAAAAGAACCAAATTTGGTAAGAAAGATAAGAATAAGTCCAACAATATTGTTAAAAAAATTTGATTTAGCTATGACTAGTTTTAATATAGCGGCTGATATATCAAAATGGCGACCTGTAACCACATTTTATTTTATTCAATTTCGTAAGAAAGCAAAAACGACAAGGTGGCCATTAATTCTTGTTGACTTATCGCCACTTACTATGAAAATAAGTTTAGTTGATGCATGACATTGATTGACCTTGAAAATAACATGTACAAGTGAAAAACCAGCTTTTTGTGAAGTTGTTTCCATTTTAACACTACGCAAAAACTTTAACTGCCGGAGATGAAATTAGTATCTTAGTCATAAATAAACACTTCATTTAAAACTCCCTACCTTTTTTTTATGCCTATAGTTTTTGTTAAGTTTCGGAACTGTGAATTTTATGTTCTACTCACTTGTCTAGCCAACAAAGACATTTAAATAACCCATAAGAGAGTTGCAGAAGTTAGATATGTAATACCATATAACGGACCCGTGGTTTTAGATGCCATTTTCCAAAATGGCGGTGGAATGACTACACTTGTTTATTTACATTCATAAAAAAATTCAAGAATGAGGATTTATCAGGTATTTACATTCATGTGCCACCGCATCCCTGTAGAAGTTCCGAAACTTAATAAAAACGGCAGGCATATAGGTCATTTTTACCGAAGTATGGCATAAACATCTGGGACGCCATATTAAAAAAAATGGTAGGGAGGTTTAAAATGAAGTGTTTGTTTATGGCTAAGATGTTAATTGCATCTTCGGCGTTTAAAGTTTTTGCGTAGTGGTAAATTGGAAAAAACATCAGAAAAAGCTGGTTTTTTTACTTGTACATGGTATTTTCAAAGTCAATCAAGGTGCATCAACTAAACTTTTTCTTCATAGTAAGCGGCGAAAATTCAACAAGAATTGATGGCCACCGTGTCATTTTTGCTTTTATACGAAATTGGATAAAATAACATGTGGTTATAGGTTGCCATTTTGATATATTAGCCGCAATATTGAAACGCCTCATAGCTAAACCAAAATTTTTCAACAATATTGTTGGACTTGCCCTTCTTTTCTGTCTTACCAAATTTGGTCTTTTTCGCTTTAATATTTGATGAATAGTGCCCTTTAGTATGTTATTTTTGCAATGTGTTAATTTTACTCGGTTATTTTTCAAGGTCATTTAAACTTTTCAGGATCGAACTTATAGTTTGAGGTACATTTGAAATTGGACTGACAAAACCTCGAATTATTAGGATTTTTTGCAGAGAAAATGGCAAAAATCTAGTTTTTTGCGATTTTCAATGTCATTTAAGGTCGGATGCCTTGAAAGTGCATTTTTTGTAATCTCAGTTCTCGAGTTGTATGGAATCGAGTATAATCATGCCCCCGTTGCAAAAGTTGTATCTTTTATGATTTTTGGACGCCATCTTGAAAGATGACGTGATATCAACGTCTTCTACACGAACGCGAACAAAACACTTGATTGACGGGATAGAAATGATCGACGATATGCCCCTACACTATAAGAGATGTGTTTACTTAAACAATATGAGGTTAAAGTGCGTTTTATTGATTGTTTATGGATTTTAATTTGTATTAATGTTCTTTTGTAAACCTCATGTTTTTGAATGATGATGTCATAACTACGGTCACTGAAAGTTACCGTGACGTCATGACAAGTAACCCAACCGAGTTACTATTGTCCTTGAGGAAAAAGCCTTATTTCACTGTCAAATCAGTTGCCTTCGTGGCTTTCAGTCTTGGCCCATGACGCTGGTGCGGCGCATGTGGAGATCAGCATCACCCGAGTATAACAAACCACAGAGTAGTGACAGCTCGGGAACTGTTTCTGTTCAATAGAAGATCCTCTATTTGGTCCGAGAATTGATGACTTTTTTTATGCAGCAGTCGAACAGAAAACTTATGTAGTAGGACGGGAGTTAGGCGTCAATTTAATAATAGGTTTAAATTTAGGTGTTTTTAATTGATTTATTTTATGTGTGATTTTATAAAATTTGTTGTTACTTTCTTTTTATTGATTTCTTTTTTACTAGGTTATTTTATATAGTTTAAAATTTACCAAACGAGAATTCAAAAATAAAGTATCCGACAAAAAAACTTTTAGAAAATTAAAAGTTTTGTTCCATATTTAGTATAATGTTTTTATTTGTGCTTAAATTATTTCTTATTAAATTTTCTCACACTCATTTTAACCATTAGGTACTTTTTGTCCGGGGGACATTTTTTTATTTTTTTTTTTCAGTACGACATTTATTTACTCGAATACATAATAAATAACTGGGGGGACTTCCGAGACTTCGTCCTTGATTCAATCACAGAGAATGAATATGGTTTTAATATGCATAAATCAGGTACATATGGTACCCATTTTGAATGTGTAGCAATTTTAGAAGTTTTTAAATTAAATTTATATGTTTATGTGTCAAACACAAGGCTTCCATCTAATGAATTATTTATTACCAAAGAACCCCCATTAAATTAAACAAAAATAAGCACAAACATTTAATTTTTTTAAATTTTTCTGGAAGTCCCGAATCCAGACATTATGATTTATTGACCCCACTTCAAGAAAATGCCTGTTCTCTATGTAGTAATATATTCAAGAACACAAAACTCTTAACCAACATATTCGCCTGAAACATCAAAAAGATGCAAGTGTCTCACATAGCCAAAACCTGAATAAAATTTTAGACCAGTTTACAGAATGTCTTCCATGTGGAAAGTTTTAAAAAAAATGGTTTAAATCGTCAAGTAAGAATGAAACATCCAAATAGTTCTAACTTTTCGAACATTCCAGATTATGATTTGAATGCAGAGTTTTTATCAAAACATCTATCTTTTCTAAAGTTGTCCACACCTGTTTTGCACAGAATTCCAAAAGGTGCCAGAAAATGTATCGCCGAAGAATTCTCCTGCCTTCTAAATAAATGCGTTAACGAAAATTCTCCTCAAACTTGGATTTCCCTATTTCTCTTTCCATATGCAGTTTTGAAATTACCAAATAAATCAAAATCTTCAATTTCTCTTACCTCCAAAGTAAAAGATAACCTCGAAATTTGGAAAAAGAAAAAGTTAATACCTCTCATAGAATTATTAGAAGCCCAGCCAACCAAAATAAACAAAATCGGTAATCAAAAATCTAAGAAAAATGTCAACAACTGGAAAATAAAATTCAAAACAAAATTTCTCAAGGTGACATCAGCGGTGCAGTTAGAATTTTATCTTCAGATGAGAGTCTTGCTTCTTCTAAAGATGCTTCCAATTTTAAAAAACTCTAGGAAAACCATCCAGAAGCCGACATTGTCCGAGAATTCCCAGCATAAAGCATATACCGTGATTCCCAGACGTATCAGAAAAAGATATCCCAGAAGACGTCACTTATACAGACATTCAAAATGCTATAACCTCTTTTAAGCCTGGTTCTGCTGGTGGTCCTGACTTCTGGTGATCTGGGCGGGTATTCCGCTGATATATTTGCATCTCTTTCGCGATTTTCAAATTTCATTTTACAACACCAGATTCATAGCAAAATTTCTACAATTTTTTTTGGCGCTTCGCTCTGTGCATTAAATAAAAAAGATGGTGGTATCCGCCCCATTGCTGTAAGTTTTACTTTAAGACGTCTTATAGCCAAAATTGTTTGTTCAAGAATACATACAACCCTTAGTCAAATATTTCAACCCCTTTAGCTCGGTTTTGGATCTAAATGTGGTGCAGAAGCTATTTCACACAGTGCTCGCCGTTTTGTTAACTTTCAACACTCATCAAGTAATTAATTGATTTTTATAATGCTTTCAACATGATTCATAGAGATGTAATTCTAAAAAGAGTAAAAGATATTATTCCAGAGTTTTCTAATTTTATAGATCAATGCTATAAAGAACATTCAATGCTTTCGATTAAAATTGTATTCTATCTCAAAGAGGAGTCCAGCAAGGCGATCCTTTAGGACCACCCCTTTTTTGCCTAGTTATACATCCTTTAATAAAATCCTTAAAATCAGAATTTAGTGCATGGTATTTAGATGACGGTAGTTTGGGAGGTTCTACTGAGCACGTTTTAAATGATTTTGAAAATATTATTCTTAAATCTAAAGAATTAGGACTTAAAATCAATACCAGCAAATTCGAACTATTTTTTCTTCAAAATTCAATACCTGATCAACACATTTTAGATTTTAAGAATCTAGCCCAAGACACTAAATTTGTGAATTTTCATCATTGGAATTACTAGGTTCTCCTCTGTCATCTAATTGCGTAGAAAAATCTCTTGATAAAAAATTGAGCTTTTATGTAAAAATCTCGAGATTCTAAATTCACATTTAGCTTAGTTTTTATTAAAAAACTCTTTAGCTGTACCAAGACTGTCATATATTTTAAGATCTTCACCATGTTGGAGAGCTAAATCTTCTCTTTTAAAAATTAATTATCTCTTTAGACAAACTATGCAAAACATTTCAAATATAAATTTTAACGAAAAAGTTTGGCCTTTCTTTTTCTCTCGTCATCGATTCCTAAACGACATCATTCATCGGTCTTTGGTTGTAGCAGATTCACCAAATATGTTGGAACCAACTGGTGTATGTAGGAGTGATGAAAAACGAGCATATGGTTTAACATATTTTCCATGGAGGGAGAGAAAACAACTCGTTTGGGGTGTAACCTGTCGGTACACTTTGGCAGATAGTTACATATCCCAAACGAGCGCCAAGGCAGGTGAAGCTGCCTATCTTGGTGAACAACAAAAGAGATGCAAGTATAAAGAGTTAGTGGGTAGGTTCATTTTTGTGCCCTTTAGTGTGGAGACCTTGGGGTGATGATGCAAAGCGCATGGTCAGTGAGATCTCTGCGAGAATAAAAAATTCTGGCAGAGAGTCACTGACCAGGAGTTTCATCGTCCAGCTGATTAGCTTGGCTATTCAGCGGGGGAATGCGGCCTCGATCCTCGGGACCCTCCCAGACCAGAATGGTTTGAAGGAGGTTTTTTATTTAACGAATTAGTTATTGTTATTTATTTTTTAACTTTTTAAATATACGACTTTAGTCTTTTTGTAAAACAAAAAAAAACATTTATTTTAAATTTACCATAAAAGGGGCGGTTTGATATCACTTTTTTTTAATAGTATGTTTCTTAAAATATAAAAATCAACTGTTCTTCCAAAAATCTATATGGTAAATGTCAAAATCACCTTCTTGCTGTAAATAAAACGAAAAAAATTGCCGATTCTAAGGCTTCTTAAATTGTTTTTTCAGGACGAAAATTAATAAAACACCCTGTACCCAAACATACGTATCTTAATCTACGAACATTATTTCTTATTAAATTTCCTCACACCCATTTTAACCATTAGGTACTTTTCGTCCTGGGGACATTTTTTTCTTTTTTGTTTCAGTACGACATTTATTTTAAATTTACTATAAAAGGGGCGGTTAGATATCACTTTTTTTAAATGGTATGTTTCTTAAAATATAAAATTCAACTGTTCTTTCAAAAAACCTATATGGTAAATGCCAAAATCCACTTCTTCTGTAACTAAAACGAAAAAAATTTTCGATTCTAAGGCTTCTTAAATTATTTTTTCAGGACGAAAATTAATGCACAAAATGGATGGGAAAAACTAGTGAAACACCCTGTACCTAAACATACGTATCTTAATTGTAATATATACGTACCTTAATTATAATAACATGTACAGGGTGTTTTTTTATAACTCAGTATTATTTTTATTATTGAAAATAAAGGGTAGGTCTAAATTAAAAAATTTCCTGGCAAATTGCAACGAACTTAAGCGCTATCACAACTTTTTTTTGTTGCCCTTGGTATACAGTGTGTGGCACACCCTGTATATTTTTGCATTTTTGAATTTTTTAAAAAATTAGCTTTATACAAATATCAAAGACTATTTCAATATCTTTTGTAGTTCCTGAGATATTTGCGTTTAAGTTTTAATAATTGTCAAAATGAAAATATACTGGAAATGACCAACTGATCAAGCTACCAAGTGGGCCATGAATGTATTTCTTTATTTTAACAATATAAACTTAAAAATCTAGTGGCCTTGAAAAAAAACGATTGGAGGCAATGTAGCTTGATCAGATAGTCGTTTCTAATGTATTTTATTAAAATTTTAAACGCAAATATCTCAGAAACTACAAAAGATATTTAAATAGTGTTTAGTATTTTTGTAAATTTTTGAAAAAATCAAGAAGTCAAAAATATACTGGGTATTCTATTTTAAAAAATTAGCTTTATTGTCACAGAAAAAAAAGTTGTTATAGCGCTTAAGTTCGTTGTAATTTGACAAAAAATGTTTGAATTCAAACCTACTATTTATTTTCATTATTAAAAAAGATACTGAGAGTTCCAGTTATAAACAAACACCCTGTACACCTTTATTAATAATAAAATAAGTACCTTATTTAAAAAGCAGTCTAATTTTAATAATTTTAAGTGAACCTGTTGATAGTCATTAAGTCGTTAATCGTGTCCAATAAATATTTGTAAAATATAATTTAGTCCATTCATTAAAAACTTTATACTTAAAAATTTACTTGAAAGTTAACTTTGGAACACAGTCTTAATTTTTCCGCAATGTAAATTTTGTCTATAGCACAGTAAAACGGACTACTAACTTTTTTTCGAGCAGTTTATCTGACCATCAATCATAAATTGAGCAGTATAATGGTAGGAATTCCACTCATATCGCTTACGAAAAATGGTCCCCCAAACATCAAAGGTGCCAACGGGTGCTGTCGCTACTTTGTGGTTTGTTATACTCGGGCATTACTAAGTCAAACGAGATAATAGAGAGAGATGGAGATATAAATAAGAGAGAAAGTAAAGGGACATCTTGCTAACAACTGCGTGCATTTTAAGAGCGTATATTTAAACTGAACCAAAACATATAAAAAATACATGCATACCACCAGCTATGCATAATCCATAAAGGTATAAACGTCTTTGGCATCATCGATTTATTATTATATTAAATATGTCTGCCGCATTGTAACAGTCGTATCAAATTTAAAAATTATACCTTAAAAAAAATACGAAATCTTTTTTTTTCTAAATTTAAAGAAAAATCAAAATAGTTTCTCAAAATGTGTTTTTTATAGAAAAAAATGAAGGTCTCACGTTAATGTAACTATTTTTTTTTTAATTCCTCCCTATCAAATTCTATAAATTCGAGTATAATCATGTTTTCCTGGCAAACCTACAATTTAAAAAAATAGACGGAAATTGTGAAAAAATCGCCGCTATCTTGTCTCCTATACATCCGATTGCCTCGACCGATATTTTAAAGAATTGTCCAAACGACAGGTGTGAAAAATTTCATGCTTTCTGCACAAAATGAACAAAAGAGGACTTAAACCGGACGATTATTAAGCAACTTAAAGGATCGTTCATACAAGGCATAGGCTTAGTCATTTCATTAGTATTTGGTTTTGTTATAGGGTTAGTTATAGTTTTAGTCTTAAAAATTGCTCACTGTTCATACTTGTGTTTGTTATAGTCATATCAATCACTAAGCAAGTGCGTTTAACCTCACTTTTTTTGATGTTTTGTTTTATTTATTTTTATTTTATTTTTTTATGGCTAGTTTGTGACCCTAATGTTTATGAAACGTTGATGTGGTTGGGAAGGGGTCAATTAAAAAACAAGAAAAGCTTTTTTTAAATTTGCGAACGTTTTGATTTATTTAAAATCATCATCAACGTATCTGAAAGATACAAAACAATCCAACTTTAGTTTCAAGGGTTAAAAAACATTAAAAAAGGAAGTTTTTATATAAAATGATAAAATATCATGGCTAAGAGCCTTACTTAATAATTATTATGTGTAATTTTAAAATTTATTTGTAGGGGTTGAAATATAAAATATGGATAAAAAAAACTTTTACTTAACTACATACAATATTAAAACGTAAAATAGTTTCACATAGAAGCCACAAAAATAGTTGATTGATAAAGAAAGAAAATGTTTAAAAATGGTACTGACCTTTATTCGACAAATACGTAATAGACACAAAAACTTCAAAACATTGTGTTAGACCACGTCTATAACGTATTTGTCGCACCACTGCTTTTATGACAAGGGAAAAGCGAATTAAAATTCAGTACCACTTAAAAAAAAAATGTATTTATCAATCAACTATTTTTGTGGCTTCTTTGTGTACCTATTTTACGTTTTAATATTGTAGTTAGTTAAGTACTTTTTTTTATCCATATTTTATATTTTAACCCCTACAAATAATATTTAAAGTTACACATAATAATTATTTAGTAAGGCTCTTAGCCATGATATTTTATCATTTTATATAAAAACTTCCTTTTTTTTAATGTTTTTTAATCCTTGAAACTAAAGTTGGATTGTTTTGTATCTTTCATATGCGCTAATGTTGATTTTAAATAAATCGGAACGTTCGCAAATGTAAAAAAAAGCTTTTCTTGTTTTTTAATTGACCCCTTTCCAACCAAATCAACGTTTTATTTTATTGTTTTTAGAGAAAATAAGGTTTAATAGAATCAATTTTTTTTTGTAACCTATAAAACACTTAGCAACTTGTTTTTTGCTTTTAATTTGCATTCTTGTCAACATAGTTGGGCACCAAATGTAACATTTGGAACTCGCGCATGCGCACTTATATTTGTTATAGTAATAGTCGTAATTTTAGTTATAAAAGTTGAAAGTTGCCAACTTTTAGTTAGGACTGTGACCAAACCTATGACAAAGCATAATCAAAAGCATTGCATGAACAATTTCATAAAAAACAAAAATTAAACCAAAGACTAGAACTATGCCTTGTATTAACAATACTTAAGTAAAAAAATCGCTGAAAAAAGAAAACTCCTTGTTCATGTTAGTAACGATTTATTGTAAACGATTTTTAGTCTTAATTTTAATAGATATTACGAAAACGCAAAACATTTAACATTCCATTATTTTTCTAACATAGCTGGAGTCTTAAAAATTACAATTTTTATAGTTAATTGGTGTTCTCTGATCTTATGTTAAATTAATCAATTTAAATCTTATTTTAACATTGATGTTTTCTTTACAACATGTTTACAAAATTTTATCTACCTAAAACCGAAAATTTTTACATATAAATAAAATTCTATTTTACACTTTTCATTTTGTATATTATTAAACTTAATAATCTACAAAAATTATACTCAACAGGAAGACAATAATAAAATATTTTTCTATGTATGATATAAAATTGAAACCAGACTAACAATTTTTATTAGATGAAGACTAATTAATAAGTATATAATTATTAACATCATTTCTTTTTTAGTCTAAAGAGTTTTAGTAGAAAAGCTTAGCTACTTAGAGTATAGTTAAGATAGACAGCTAAAAAAGTCAACATTGAAAATCTGGGATTGTCTTTTATGCCTCATACTATTTATAGCTTAACTAAATAAAAAAAAGACTCCCTATTGTAAAAATGTATAACCTTACTAGTTTTTTACGTTGTTGAATAATACTAAAATATATGTACGTACAGGGTGATCGGGTGTTACGTGACTTTTGGGGCCAAGCATATACAGGGCGTAAACAATACCATAGTCATTTTTTTAACTGATGAAAGGGGGGTCAAAACAAATCAAAAAGTTCATATGACTTATGGGGTAAAACTCAACAGGTTTTTGTCCGAATGACTTTAAAGTTGAAAAATTTAGGTGCTTATATCTAGTAGAATTTTACCAATATTTATGTCTAACTTTAACCATTTTATGATAGGGCCATTCCCAATAAATAAAAATAAATATTCTCTAAATTAAAAAAAAATATATGAATTCCTTTGAGTCAAAGATTTAAAAGAACACTTGGCAACAACGTAATTCGCTGCATATTCGAGTTTTTTTGCACTTTGGTGTGAAATTAAACTGAATTAAAAATGTTCTCCAATCAGGAATACGCTGACATGTTGTTAGTGAAGTGTTGTTTGAGTGTTTCTTCAACTAAAAAATATCTTAAAAAAGGAGTTTTTACAAATTAAAAACAGCTTTAAAAATTTTGCGTCATTGCTATTAAAAAAAGGAAGTGTGCCCTACAAGTGTACAAAAGAAGTGTGTTTAATAAAAAAAGAGTTTTTACAAAAAAAAAAAAGAGTTTTTACAAATTAAACATAGCTTTGAAAATTGTGTGACAGGTGTTTTTTATGATAAAAGTGGGCTCTAAAACTTTGTATTGCTTTTCAAAGCAAAACTTTATTTCGATACCGAAAAGGACTTTTAAATAAACGTTTACAACCAGACAAGGCGCTAAAACCAATTTTCGGTAAGCACCCATTTATTTTTTTCGCTTTTTACTATTTTTAAATAATTAATAATTTGTAAGATGTGAAAAAAATCATCTTAAAGGTGATATGTTGATATAGACGTTTTTAAATAAAAAATTGGCAGTTAAAACAAAACAGCCCGGTTAACTTAAATTAACTAGCAGTATACAAAGAGTCTCAAAAAAACCCAACGGTTTTTCAAGCATAAAACTTTTGAAAATCCGCCATTTTTAATTTTGAATAAATGTAATTTTTTGACATATTTGCAAAGAGTCTATTTCATTACCTTTCCAAAACTCTTTTTTTTGTGTTAAAATCCGACAATAAATAAAAAATTGGCAGTTAAAACAAAACGGTTTTTTGTGGTCCCACACTATATTTACGCTGCAGCCCGCCGCGCCGCGCGACTCCATCATGAGATCTCTTTTAATTTTCTCGCACCTAAAAGCGCATTGTTGCCAAACTGTGTTTAACTTAAAAGTCATATATCTCGAAACCACTCTGTTTTGACGCCCATATTATATGAACTTTTTTTGCTTGTTTTGACCCCGCCTATCACCCATTTAAATAATTATTATCATATCGTTTACACCCTGTATGCTTATACAAGAAATATATTGACCGTTTGTATTTTTTGTCCAACCATACAAGGTTGGTCGTTGTGGTTTCAAATAAAAGTTCCGATTAAACACACCCAAACTTTATCTACAAAAGGCAAAAAATTAACGTATTCTTTGTATGTGTGGACCTTTAATCAGTAGGGTATCAGCAAGTGAATTATTTTTTTATAACGAAGGTTCCAGGTTGTGTAAATTATATATAACCCGCCCCCCGTAGATCTGTGTCTGCTTTAATAAAACAACAAATCTTAATAGAGCAAGAGTTCAAGGTATAAATTATGATGGATAGGTAACCCTCGCCATTTTTTGATAATATGTTGTCGATAAGGGCTCGGCACACCAATCCAACGGTGAGCAATTTTAGATGGGGTAGGGTAACCCCCACCATTTTCACATATATGATGTAGTAGTACCCCCAGACCAAAAATCAAGTGGTGTGCCGGACCTCAATCATGGATAAAGGTTTGGCACACCACTTTAAAAATGCCCACTTTTAGAATGTTAAGCCCAATCGATAACAAAACTTTTTATGCGAAGTCCCGTTAATAAGATATACTTAAACACGTTTGTACCACGTGCAATACACACGTCATTTATGCCATATATCGTTTTTTATTGAATCTCTTGTAGACGTTTTGTCAAAAAATATATTGCCTAAAAAAACTGACAATGACTTTTTTCCAATGTTCGTAGGACACTTTTTTTCTCCGCAACGTTGCGGTGGAAATTTTAACGTCATGCCACACTTTCACACCTTCCTTCTCAACTAAAAAGCCAGTTAACTCTTTCCATTTAGTGTCCTTTAGCCTACTATCGCGGTGATTGACACCAAACTGACAGAACATTCATGTTTTACCCATATTCTTATAAACTTATTATACACAAATGCAATGCATCCCCGTGAAAATTTTTGTAAGCAAGAAAAATCATCTAAGTCCAGGAGGCTATGAAAATTTTTGAAATTTCAGCCGTTTTACGCATGCGTGATGCTCTTCGCTGCGATGGCCGATGGCATATAGCACGTTTCACGCTGACAGCAGTGTTTCCTTTCAAAAACCAAGCAGTTTTCGTTCTTTTTACTTAAAAATAATAAAAATTTGTAATCACATTTTAATGATCGGAAAATTAATAAGATGTGAAAGTGCCAAGGTAGATGTTTTCACTGGATGATACCAAAAATTTAACACGTATTTTTTTTCTCTCTATAAATAACTTTATTTTGTATAAATATAGAGGATAAAGTAAAATCACAGTACATTATAGTGTGTGTACTGTGAGTAAAATTAAAAACAGAAAAAAAACACCACTTTCGGAATCAAAAATCAAAACAAACAAAAATGGCGTCAGGAATAACATCAATCCAACGCACTTGCGCAAAACGGCCGTATTCTTTAATTTCATGGCCTACTTGGTCATAATTTATTGCTAACAAAATTGCCACTTCCAGGGCGTGTATATTAAATTTATAAGTATATGGTTTTACCTGTCATTTTGGTTATAAAAATGGCGGCAACAGTAGGTTAAAGGTAGGGTAACCAGATTTTTTGCAGGACAATGGGGGGGACATTTAAGGATTTTTGTGAATAAATGTTAAATATGGTATATTACAGTGGCGCATCCAAGAATTGATTTTGGGTGGGGGGGAGTTAAAGATAAATAATTTAAAGTAAAAACGTGACCATAACCAGGCTTCTAGGGGAGGGGGGGGGTTAACCCCAAACCCCCCTCCCTCGGTGCGCCAGTGCATATTATGCCTATCTTTAAATCAAAAAACATTTTTAAAAATTAACAAACTAATCTAACAAAATTTATGAATATTTCCCTGAAGCATGATTTTTTTTTTAATTTTCATTATTTAAAATTTTTTTATAGAAGTTTTCGCAAGTATCAGTTATATTATATTTAACTATTAACATCGCCTTTAAAGTTTCTATATTTAATCTAGTTTTTTCAGTGGCTCATATATTATTCATATTGCTAAACCAACACCGTCTCAACTAAAAAGCCAGTTTACTTCTACCGTCTCAGTGCCCTTTAGCCTACTGTGGCTTCCATTTTTATAACGAAATTGACAGTTAAAACATGGACTTTCTGTCAGTTAGGTGTCAATATGGCAGCGATAATACGCCAAATGATACTAAAACGAAAATAGTTGAGATCGGTGTTGGCTAAACCAGTACCTTCTCCATATAGGCCGATCAACTCTTACCGATTAAGTGTCCTTTAATCCACCTTCGCCGCCATTTTCACTCAAAAGTTACAGAAAATCCATTAGTTTTCTGTCAATATGGCGGCGAAGGTCGAAAAAAGGACACTAAAACGGTAGGAGTTGATTGGCCTATGTGGATAAGGTATTGGCTAAACACTTTCAGTTACAGCGTGTTAGTGCCGGGAGTTTTCAGCCATTTTAACAAAATTGCCGCAAACAATTTGCTCGTTTCTAAAATGTTCCAAAATTATCTGGGATAATTTTATTGTTTATTCCAATTATCAAGCTTTTCTTGAGAAACATATTTTTTTTTCAAATATACACTCGTCGAAAGTCTCATCATAATAAATATTTGGAATATTTTTATGCCTAACAAAAATTATTTCAGTTATTTTTTCGTGATGCATGCGTGGGGGATCTTTCTTATCAATGGGGGACATTTAGGGGGACACTCACAATGGGGGACGGAACACCAAAATGGGAGACTGTCCCTCCTAATGGGGGACGAATGGTCACCCTACTAAAGGGCACGAAAGAGGTAGGAGTTAACTGGCTTTTTAGTTGAGAACGGTGTTGAACGGGGCTTGGTAGATACAAACGAATATCGCCATTCATCGTAAAATTTGTTTTGCCATCGATTAAGCCTAACTTGTCATTATGGTGAACTGCCCTTTGAAGCAACCTAAGCTACCAAAATATTGCAACCAAGCAAGATTAGACCGTTTAACTTTTATAGGGGTTTCCATTGGTAAATTGTCTTGGTGCTGTCAAAGAATTGCGTCAGTGCAGTCTGAGTGCAGATTCAATGGAACATGAAAAAAACTGCACCCAAACCAGAACACTCGTTTCATTAAACAATACCTTCTCCACATGGGACAATCAACTCCTACCGTTTTAGTGTCCTTTTCTCGACCTTCGCCGCCATATTGACAGAAAACTAATGGATTTTCTGTCACTTTTGAGTGAAAATGGCAGCGAAGGTGGATTAAAGGACACTAAATCGGTAGAAGTTGATCGGCCTATATGGAGAGGGTACTGCACAATGTATATAAAAGTAGCTTAGGACCATTGAAAAACTCTTTGAAATTGATTAGTGGGTTTTGACTTAAAATATAAATTGAAGAAGTAGTCCATTGGTGGAGCGATTTCAAATAAATGAAAAAGCTTTGGTCATTCTCCACTGATGTTTTATTGAAAAATCACCCAACATGTTTCGACAGTATAGACTGTCATCTTCAGGGGTGTACCTAGGGTGGTGCTACAAGTATGGAGAAATCTAGTGTCTATGGGAATTTAAGCAGTTACATGGAGAACGAAAAAATTTTTTAAAGAATAATATAAAATGTAGTAAAGAACAAATTTTTTCTGGAGTTCTGGAAACAACACGTGCAATTTAAAGATTAAATTAATTAACTAGTTATAATTAAAAAATGCGACGCCTTTTTTCTAAATTTTCAGGGGATACCTGGCCCTTGGTAATGTCGAGCTTCAGGTCCCCAACCCCAATTTTTATATTTTTCTTTTTTTTACTACATTTTACATTTTTCGTTCTCCCTGTAGCTGCTTAAATTCCCATAGACACTAGATCTCGCCATACTTGTAGCACCACCCTAGGTACACCTCTGAAGATGACAGTCTGTACTATAAGAATGACCAAAGCTTTTTCATTTGTTTAACATATAAAGGCGAGAAAAAGTTTTCGGTGCGACACGAGCCCTCAGAGTCGTTGCAGAAAAAGTTGCACTAAGTACAAAACCGAAATCATCAGTTTTCCAATGCGACATGAAAACTGAAAAAGTGCACCCCAATGGAACAGCAGCACCGACTGTGTTGTACACTGGTGACGCACTAGTTTTACCAATGGAAACCGCTATTAGTAAAAATACTTTTTACATTTTAGTCTACATTTCAACTTAAGTTTAAAATCGATCACCCTTTACGATTAACTCGTCTTTTATTATTTCACAACCATGAATCTATTTGATTTTAGACGGCGTGTTTTAAAAATTATGAAAATAAATATAGTAAATACACTGTTTGGGGACTGGGCTGGCTAATTCTTTGTTTCAATTGCTTACCAGTTCGTAGTTGAATTAATTTTTTTGTCAACAAACGAAATCTCTTCAAAAAAATCTTTAATTTGAGTTAAATTTTTTTTGGTGGTGATGGGAACCGAGTAAGAGGTTAAAGAACAAATTATGTTTTGCAAATTAAAACAAATATCAAAGCACGGTTGTCGAATTTTGATTAGGGAATGCAAACAAAAAATATTAGTATATGCTAATAAGGCCACTTTTTTCTGACCCTATCAAAAAAATCCAATTAATGTTTGGAAACTTTTAATTTAAATTCTCTCATTTCAACACCCAACAAAGTGACCTTATAGCATATGTTACTTTGTAAGTGTTTTTAATTATGACCTTAAGATAGAAAAATTTTTTTAGAGGTTTAATTTTCCAATTACCAAAAAATATATTATTTTTATTTAAAAAAAAAATAAAAAAATAACGCCTATTTTTACCCTTATTGCACCCATAACAGAATTTTTTAATTAGTTTGGCGTCTAAGTTTATTATAGATATTTTATACATAGAAATATTCGAAGCTCAAAGATTTTTGCTAATTGTTTAATAATAATTGACATTTTTGTGTATCTAACTAATTAACAAATTATTTAAAAAAATATAAACAGCTTTTCTAACACAATAGGTAAGTATAAATTTTGAAACGTTTTTTAAATATTTAATCATACAATTTATTTATTTTTTACCCTTATGTTTTAGCGGAAGAAAAAACTCCAGCTGCAGGGGAAATATACGAAAATATTTCTTTTTACTACCCACAAACGAGAAAGGAAAACAACACTTTACCACCCTAGGGTGTTATGCTTATTTTACCTCCAGCCCCCATTTACCACGCAGACCTAATTATTTGTGTAGAGATACTGCTTATCGATTTAAAATGTTTTAACAAAATTTTTTTATTAAAAACTCAAAATTTATTTCCAACGCTTGTAGTAAAAAAAATCAGATACATTCCTCTGGAGTAAAGTGCTTTACCCCCTGAATTTTTAACGCCCTCCTGGGCATCAAACAATCCGCGGGAGGGGGGATACCCCTTTTCTTCCTTGACATTTTTTACCAGGGCAAATAATAATTATTGAACCTTTGGTCAGACGAGCACTAAATATCAGAAATCAGAAGTCAGCTATATACAGGGTGATTCAAAATTCCCTAGAAAGACTAACTGTAGATAGAATTTGTTCTTCTAAACAAAAATTAGTAAAATATATTTGTATAAACTCTGTCGTTTCAGAGATATTTGCATTTAAAACTTGTTAATGGTTTCTGAGAAGCACCCTTTACTACATAGTAGAAACATAAAGTTTTGAAAACGAAACTTTGACTACTTCAAAATGTTTGACAAAAACCTTCAAACATGTCATTGTCATCACACGTGCACACGTAGACTCTATTGGTAAATTAATTTACCTACGACCAAGGAATAATACTAATTTTACGACCATATTAACACGATTTTAATGGCTAGTTTACAGTCCTAGGATAATAATAAAGCTTAGACGTAAACCACACGATGGCGTGACAAGCTATGAAACTTTATTTTATAAGAGCACTAATTGACGCAAAAATGTGAATTATTTTTCTATATTTTTAAGACAATATATATTTATTAAACATAAATAAATCAATAAAATTTTAGTATCTAACCAAAAATAAGTTAAATTGGCATAAACCTTGTTAAGCTTTAACCTTAAACCTTATTTGTTTTGACTTTTTAGATAGAACGTCATTGAAACTTCAGGTTATGAAGGTTAAATTGTTGACTTAAGAGTGTTCGCGTTTGATATTTTTATATATAGTATAGTACACTAACTCGCATGTTATGGTTATTACACGCTCAGATAAAATAAGACACTCGTCTGCGGCTCGCGTCCCAAACTTCATCTTTGGGTTTATTGACCATCATAACATGCTTGTTATGTAAACTACTATTAAAGGCGATTCCCAAAAAAAAATAAAGTTTTACTCTTAAATTCAGAGACAAAAATCTGAAATTTAAACAAAATAATTACATAGCTTTTCTAAGATTAATGATATCTAACCACTGTTCAAATCTTTTCTGGAAATTTTGACTCACCCTGTATATCGCTAAGGACGAATGCTCATGCATCATATCTAATGCATTGGACTGTCAACGTGATAAACTCTGACAGAGTGGGTACCTCTCAAAAAAAATGTTTTGCACAATTAATTTTATACGGCATTACCATACATTTTAGCAAATTTTTACGAAAAAATTTAAGTAGTGAGATCAAAGTAGGCTGTTGATAATATAACTTAAAAAAAGAAGGTTATATTCTTTTTATAGTAAAATCACTAAAAACTATATATTATAAAAATATTTTCTGATTATTTTTTAAAATTTTTTTTGAGAATAGTAGAAAAGAAACCTACGTTTCTCTGAAGTTACTTCTCCTACGTGTAATGTAAATAAATAAATTATATTTCTAAATATTTAAGCCTCTTTTTAAAGTATTAGATCAAACCATATAAACCTACCTACTAGCTTAAATGTACGCCCATACTTTCTCTCTTATTTATCTCCCTTTCCCTCTCTCTATTATCTCGTTTGGTTTATCAATGCAACGAAGCCACGAAGCCAACCGATCGTTATTTGACAAAAATAATTCAGTATTGTTGACTTTTCTTGAAAATCCTGGATTTTGTGTGCCACTGAGAAAGAAACATAATCCTATTGATGTTTAACTGCAGCTTTCGAAAACAAAAGAAGCTACCAAACTCTGGACCTTGTCCGCTCGATAGGTTCGTTCGATAGTATCGCTCGACTTTCATTTTCTGATATCCTCGATAAACACTTCCAGTGGGATTTACTAAGATCTAAAATAGTACCCCCCACAGGTCTAAATATTTACACCAATTTTCAAAAAACACTTACTCATACGTAGAAAAGATACAAAGCTTTTTTACTCAAACTATACCATATTTTAGGAGAAAATGCCCTAAAATTATTTTTTTTGACAGGTTTCAAAATGGCAAATGATGAATGCGCCAAAAATTTGGCACCTAGTAGCTCCGTGATCTGTATTTGAGGTTATAAAGTTGGTGTTATGCCACCTCTGGGGGGGTGATTTAAATTTATAGCCCCTAGAAAGGATTGTTTTGTGGCAATTGATAATAAGTTCGTTTATTGCCCTAGTAACCGCTTTTACAAGAATTAATTTAGCTTATTTAATATCCCAAGTTGTTCATTAATCAATAAAACACCTCCAATTTTGTCCAGAAAAACGCCATATTTTGAATCCGTTTTCAACACAAAAAATATATTACGAGGCAAAATAAACATAAGTGAAGGTCACTGATTATGCACGAAAACTGTTTCCGATGAAAAATATCCAAAACAACTGTAACTACCTATTTGTTTATTTACAAACTAAAATTAAAACATAGAGTTTATCTAAAAACTTAATCATAAAACAAAACTTTCCACTGAAAGATCACACTCAAAAGTCTCAAAGCTGCAGTTTTCATCGGTACTTCGCTAATGGCCATTTTCTCATGTTCTACCAGAGAACCGGGCACCGTCCAGCTCGTTGAGCCGACATGACTTTTGTGAACGCATCAGTGAATGATCGTTGGATTCAGGTCTGTTTTTAGCCGCATTGGTTTACATGACCTCCTTTGATGAAATATTTTTATTTGTGGTTTGCGATGGCGATGGGTTTTGTTTGTAAAGTTTTTTCATACTTTGGACGAATAAAAATTCCTTTTAAATAAATACAAAGTTAATCTACAAATATCGAAATAGTTTTGTGACAGTGATCGCGAAAATCAATAAACAAGGGTAAGTTTTGATAAGAGTGACTTATGGTCGCGATTCTTCAAAAACCGTCAGAAAATCTCGCCCTTACAAAAAATCTGACGATTTTTAAACACAAGTTTACACTAACTGCTTTTTTGTCCGGACTTATTTCCTGGGATTCCTTAAAATTTAGTTTCTTAATACTGTTCTAGTAAATAAAAAATATGCCAATTTTGATTTTATGAAAAGTCCCTTTTTTATATTTAAAAATGTATTTTATTAAGCTTATTTTTGTGTGTAAACAAACCTTTAAAACTTTTAACATACAAAACCATAGATAGCCATGGAATATTTCGCTGTCACTGTTCAGAAGTCACACAAATTCTGTCTTTTCTTTTACATAGTGAGAATTTGGTACGCGTAGGCGCGTAGTAATAATTTAGCTCCGCGTAAACTAGTCCTGCGGAATATGTTTAAAATATTAAATTTACCATATGACGCAGTTTCTTTTACAATGTTAGGATAAGTATTAGGGACGCTGTGTTTTTATTTTAAACGAGGCGTTTAGTAAAAATCGCCACTTTCCAGAATTGTGACGGGTGAGATTTTCTGTCGTTTTTTATTAGCTCAACAGAGTGTTTACCATTTAGATCCCTCTTACGGTTAAAAAAACTTCTTTTAAATAGAAATTTTCTTTTTAAATCCAACAAAAGATTGTGTTAAGATGATTCTTCACTAAAAAAATAATTAAAATTATTCTTATACTCAAAACTCAAGGAAGTTGATATAAAATGCTTAAAACCAACAATTTTACCTAAACTTAGGACCTGTCTAAAATAGGCTAATGGCCACTTGCAACGACTTTTTTTTCATTGTCCTTTAACTAAAACTCTTTAACAATGAGTGCAAAAGTCGTGGCAAAAGTGATACCAGATGTTTCCATCTCTTGCGCACCCATTGATAAAGAGAGAATTAGTTAAAGGACAATTAAAAAAAAGTTGCAAGTGGCCGTAAATCCTTTTAGTAAATCCCTCTGTGCATGTCTTTTGTACTCAGCGGCATCTTTTACTTACTTAACAAAAATGACGTCGCCTTGATTGAAGACGTACTAAGACGTAGGCCGCGAAGGCTGGAACTAAGCCAATGTCTTTTGTTTTAGTATTTCCATGACTGGCTAGATTAAAGATGTTGCTTGAAAGTTTGGCCTGGGTTAGGCGTATATTTGAGCTAATACCCACATAACATTGGAGGAATATTCATGTTGTAGGAATATTTCCTCAAAGTGATTTTTGGAATATTCTATTGCAAATATGACAGGAATGTTCCAGACCTATTTTTTCTTGAATATTCTTTAAGAGTTTGTGATAGTTATATTCCTTTGGTAATAAGATAATAATATTCCCATGATAATGTGATTATCAAGTTATATTCATGAATATTCCCAAAAAGAATATTTTTGTCAGGACTTTGGCATGTTTGCTGAAAATATTACTATCTTGTGAAAAGAACGCGATTTACATGATTTATAATTGTAATTTAGTTTAATGTCATCTATTGTAGGTAGATGGCACTGGAATCAATATGTTCTCTATGTAGCAGGTAATATGATTATACATATAAGAGAGCAAAAAGTTATTTAGGTGATCTTTTGATAACTAATCTCAAGTAGTACATTAACATAATGGTGATACATTGATATACCTATATCCATAGGCTACTACTTAATTGCACTTTAGTGGAACACCCATCCATCCATCTCGTGGCCATCTGGACATGTTTTGATTCACAAATTCAATCCCATCTGGTCGTATTACTGTCACCTGTATGAGCTAGAACGTAACTTATTGCCGGCCTGTGTTAGTAATATTCCCAATGGTAAAATGTAACATTCCTATCACATTGTTTGTTCTCTAAGTATATGATTATTACATTACATGAATGTTTAATTGTTATGTGGGTAGGTACATGGATGAAACAGATGTTTTAATTTTACCGACACTAGAGACTTATTGTAGATTTGCTTTATTGACAGATTTAATACCGGCTGTAATAACCGATATAACTTAAAATCACAACAAGGCTGATTTTTTTTGTAAAAAAATGGACAGTTTATCCAAAAATATATAAAGAAAATTAAATAAAAAAGAAAATAAACAAAAACACACCGAACAAAAAAGTTTTAGGTAGGTTATGAGCAACGCCAATCGCGGAGCCGCTACTCCAATAACACTAATTTCGTAAGGTCGGCACTAATAGTGACAGACCGTATTCCAATAAGTCTCTTCGGCACTATTTAACTATAACATCAGAATTTGCAAGGTTGCATCGAGTGCAGAGTAGTTGGTAGGTGCTCGGTCAGAATTTTAACTGAGTGATATGTACTCGGTGCTCGGTCTTACTCGGCCGGGTAGGCGGCAACAATCCATTTATGCATGTCACAAATAGAAAGAAATGAGAGAAATAGTGGTAAATAATAAAATAAACTAAGTAATAATAATTACTTAAATTTAATAACACAACTACAGTGAAATAATAATTTAAAACTTATCATCTAAAAGTGGAAGATTATGATGAAATGCAAAGCATTTCTTTTTATCTCAAAGACTTTTCCTGCTTCTGAAAATAATATTTCGCTAAAAATGGTGGAAGACTATTAAAAAACCGACAATTCTACTACTCGGCAGCCGAGTACTAGATAATCGGTCATTACCTTTAGCCGAGTACCCGGTACTCGGTCAAATTAACAAATAGGGCTCGTTACAACCCTATAGTTGCGACACGGAGTCAAGGAGTTGACTATCCGATTAAATTTAGTGCTTTGCGTTGCAACAAAACACATAGCGCATGTTTTTTAAATATTGAGAAATATTTACATTTTAACAGACATAAAGCATCATCATAATTTTCAGCACTTATCCCTATCCGTGTATCGGAAGACGATAAGTGACCTAAAAAAGGTATAAAGCACAGTTGTTTATGGGATGTTTCGAACGATGCCCGCATTTTTGAAGGGTGCGATGACAGAACTGCTAATTGAAATCGTTGCGTACGTTCGTGGGTCCGTAACGTTACGTACATCCCTCCGTACGCAACGAGTGGAATCAGCTGTTCTATCATCGCATCCGTTCAAGAAGCCAGGCGTCGTTCGAAACATGGCATGAACAAGTCAAAAATATATTGTATTTTGACTTTGCTTCGAACGTTATAGGTATACCGACACCGATGCGTTGAAATATTAGACAAAAAAGTTAATTTTCAGTTTTATCAGCAGGGACGGTCGTAATGTTACCCCCACTTTTTTTTTCGTGCATTTAATCAGCTGGAGCTGTCACGCATTCGTCATGATTTTAAGAGTGCACCTGCTCGATAGGTCAACTCGATAGAGATAAGGATACGACTGCCGATAGCACCGAAATTTAACTTTAAGTGTCTAAAGTTTCACGTAACGTATCGAGG
Source organism: Oxystoma pomonae (assembly GCA_963921995.1). Taxonomy (NCBI): domain Eukaryota; kingdom Metazoa; phylum Arthropoda; class Insecta; order Coleoptera; family Brentidae; genus Oxystoma; species Oxystoma pomonae. Next base: position 80,404,554 of record OY998166.1, on the reverse strand, counting down.
CAGACGTATGCGCATTTCAATACGGATAAGTGATGATTTTAAATACTGCTTTATGTCTTTATTATCATGTCTCACTGCTTGCCGGTAGCTTTAAAAAGAAAAACAAATTTGGCGATAGAAAATGATGTTTTTTTCAGCGTATTTACCCAAAAAAATCGCAAAAAATTTGGCAAGATCCTACTTTTTGGCAGCAAAAGCTATATGGTTTTAAAAGTGATTTGTTTGTGTGAGTTTGTGAAGTGAGCGGCAAGAAGTGAAACTGGATCAGGTATTAAATGTTAGTAACGTTTTTAAATAAAGTTCTGCACGTCGCTATACCTAGGGGGGTTTATAATCCATTTAATAAATTTAAAGCCTTTTTTGAGCGTAAAATTTAAAATTCATTTCGTATAGATGCCTTTTCTTAGGTGGCCTTTAGCTAAAACCTTCGCCAACGTCGCCAACGGAAGGCAAAGAAAAAAAGGAACTATTAATCGTTTTCTTTCAATTAAGTTAATGGGAGTTTTAGTCAATCGACCTATAAGAAAAAGTTACCTAAATTGAGGGTAAATAATTTAATAATGGTTTGATCTAATACTTTTTTATATTTTTCCTGTATGAATTCCATGGCTAGCTAATATAGCAGAAGGCTCAGATTGCTGATTACATTATATTTTTAAATTTTATTACAAAATTCATTTCAAAATGTCCAATGAGAAAAAGTAATGCATAAATTACTCTCTAGCATATAACTATTACTCCAGTCAATCTAGTAAAAAACTGGAAAAAGATAACACATCTTTAATTTTCGGTATACCTTCCGAAACAACATACCGAAAATCCACTAAAATACTCTGGATCCGAGGTCCGCCATATTGAAAAAATGACAGATTTTTCACATATATTTTTTTAATATCGTTGTTTATGGGCGTAACTAGCTAAAATTTGGTATGTAGGTACTCATTGGGGCCTGCTAATGTCAAAAATAGGTCCGCCATATTTGAAAATATTTTGTCTCATTATTATTGACCTAACTTCCTAATCCATTTAGCCATGATTGTTAAATTCGATACACAGGCTAACCATAAATGTCTTAATTTAAAAATTGGGGTGTCATATGTCAAAAATTACGACCGCCATCTTACATTAAATGTTGCATATCTAAGTCGGCCATTTTAAATAGAAAGATAACAGCATACTAAAAATACAACTTCCTAGGTGCTAAGGGGCGGGCGCCATTTTAAAAAAAAAAATTTATAATACAGTTACAAAAATAATTAAAGGACAGATTATTTTCAAAAAAAGTTATAATAACATGTTTACAAGCCGATATAAGATTGGTGGCAAATATATTTACTTTTACCCGTCCCCCTCTCAGTCCCCCTGTTGACGAACTTTTTCTAAAATAACTTTTCGTTTAAATTATTCTGAACATAAATTTTCGTTAGAATATGCTTTTTAAAAATACCCCACACTATTGTTTATATTTTTCCGAGATACGGGTTGTCAAAATTGTCAGAATTCAACTTAACAATTTTGAAAATAAAACATTTTAACCCTAACATGTGGCACATCATTGAAAAGTAGTTTTTAAGCAGATCTCAAAAAGATCATGCACCTACAATTTACGCCCCCCCTCCTTTTTTTCATATTGTTCAATTTTTTGTTGGTTTATTTTTATTGTTTTCAACGTGGCAAGAACCTTTGGTATATTTTCATGTACTAAAAATATTATATTTTTTGGAATTTTTAACCAAAGAATAACTTGACCCATAGTTAAATTAATGAGCGAGCCTTATACAAAAGCTAATGATAAAAAAATAAATTATTACAGGGTTTTAATAAGCTGGCTTTGACAATATATTGGCTAAACAAAGTTATAATATTATAGTTTTTGTTGAAAATTGAATTGCTCTTTTAAATGTGAAAATCGTATGTCGCTAGTACGGTTCGTGAGTTTATATTTTTGTAAAATTCTAACTCCACATTCTACACTTTACAAAATTTTTCCCACCCGAATCAGCTCATCGCATGGTGCCAGAAGTACAGACAGACACCATGACAAAATTTTGTATTTAGGTCTTTTTTTGTTTTATCTTTATTGGAAATAAAAAATGTTTCTTGAAAATGAGGTCCATATGAAGGAAAGGGGGATGGGGGGGGGGGTAAATTCTAACTGCATACTATATTTTTAAGATCTGCTTAAAAAATACTTTTCAATGATGGGATGTGGCACCCCAGGGTTAAAATAATAATAATAATAATAATAATAATAATAATAATAATAATAATAATAATAATAATAATAATAATAATAATAATAATAAAACTGTCAGAATTCAACTTAAAAATTTTGAATGTTAAGTTGAATTCTGACAGTTTTGACAGCCCATATCTCAGAAAATATAAAAAATAAGTCTATAGTGTAGAGTATTTTTAAAAAGCATATTTTAAGCACAATTTATATTTATAATAATTTGAACGAAAAATCATTTTAGAAAAACTTTGTCATTAGATGGGACTGAGAGGGGGAGGAGCAAAAGTAAATATATTTGCCACCAATCTTATATTGGCTTGTAAATAGGTTATTATAACTTTTTTTGTGAAAAAAATATGTTCTTTAATTATTTTTGTAACTGTATTATTAAAAACTGACAGTTTTTTAAAAAGGGCGCGCACTTAGAAAGCTGTATTTTTAGTATATTGTTAAAGGCCCTACTAGAAACATGTTCCAACAAATTTAGTTATCTTCCTATTTGAAATGGCCGACTCAAACAACATTTAATGCAAGATGGCGGCCGTAATTTTTCACAGATTACCTCAATTTTTAAATTGAGACATTTATGGTTAGCCTGTAAACTGAATTTAACGATCATGGCTAAACGGATTAGGAAGTTAGGTCAATGATAATGAGAGAGAGTATTTTCAAATATGGCGGACCTATTTTTGACATTAGCAGGACGCCATATTGGATTTTCATATTAGGCCCAAATGTGTACCTACATACCAAATTTTAGCTAGTTACGCCCATAAACAACGATACTAATAGTACATTATATACCTAGGGACTAAAGTGGTACTTTTTATCCCGAGGCGAAATGTTTGTAGCCCGACCGGTTAGTCACATGGTATATATACTATTTTTGTACTTTTGGGCACCGTTTTTATTAAAGCGAAGATACATCAGGTACCAAATGCACTGTAATCACTGAAGATTGAGGCACTGAACATACCCAATCGGCAATCTTTTAAACTCCAATACAGCAGCGAAGCGGAACCGCTTCAGATTCGGGACCATTAGTCCATTTAGGTGGCTGTAGTGGGGCCATTTTAAATATTAATGTGACGCACAATAATATCAAGCATTTTAAGATTTTATAGGTTAGGTTAGTTCTTTTTCATATTGTGTTCATGCATATTTTCGGATGTTACAAATAAATATAAATCTTCCTAAAATGCGTTTTTACCAAAATCCAACCTTCATTCGTTCCGACGTTGAGTTAATTTATATAACTTGATAATAAGGAGCGAGACTAAAATATTTTAGTCCCGATAAAAAGTATCATTTTAGTCCCTGAAATGAGGGAGTAAATTACGTTTTTAGTCCCTGAAGTAAAAAAAAATATATGGCAAAAATCTGTCATTTTTTCAATATAGCGGACCTCGGATCCAGGGGATTTTAGGGGACTTTTGGTATGTTGCTTATTTATGAAGGTATTCTAAAGCTCTATGTCAAAAATCAAAGATGTGTTATTTTCACTTTTTTGCTAGTTGACTGGAGTATATGAGATACTATAATGGCCCAAGTGCCGCAAAATGTGTAACAATAATAACTTTGAAAAACAAAAAAAAATATTGTAAAAATTAGGGTTGGCCATTGGCAAGGCCAAATGTGAAAAATCTACTGATGCGCATGACTTACGTAGCCTGCTCGCGTTTTTTCCAGGCTAACTTGAGAGTTATTATCGCTACGGCTTTTTTTGCGGAAAATGCAAGAGCAGGGCCGTTATATCATAGAGTAATATACCTACGGAACAGCACAAAGCAGGCCAAAGTGGATCGCAGGCTCCTGCGCGAATCCTCGCGAAAAGCGTTTCTGCGCACAAGTCTGCGATCCATTTCGCCGGCTTTGCGCCTCTGTTCCGTAGGTATATTACTTTATGGTTCTATTATCTCATAGTTATATGCTCTCTAGGCGTATTTACAATTTATTAACACTAAAACATAAAAATCTAGGAAACACCGTTTACATTACCCCGTCTTTTAAATAACATACGTAAAATCACTGATCAATCACTATATTGCGCTAATTTATGATATCTTTAACAAGATGATTGTGTTAAACAACTAGGAAGATTTTTACCACGTTTCACTGCCATCTGTCTGAGGCAGAATTAAGTCGAGCAGTTTTTTTTTTAAATAACAAAACATACTAATTAAAAAATAAAATTAAAAATGTTACAGCGTGACATCATTTTGCAACTTGACAACCCTGGTGGTGTACCAAAATTCTTCATATTGGCGCCTTTTTTGAGTTAAATCTAGGTATGAAAATAGTTCGCTTCTTGTCAAAAAAAAGTGGGAGAAGTAAGTATAGAATCACAACACCAAAATATATTGTATTCAAGGACAGTTTATTTAATTAAAAAAAGAGGTTTTCTCGAAGCAGGATTTGAACCCGAAACTTTTAGAATACCAGTCCAATGCTCTAACCAATAGAGCTACCTAAGGTGCAGGTTTTAATCGGCTATTCGAAAATTCGTTCCGCGGTAATTTATTTGTTAGTAGTGGGGCGATTTTTAAAGCTTTGGAGGTCTTTAAAAACTTCGGGGTATTTTTAAAAAACAAATTTTTTTGAATGTGTCCAAAATTACCCCTACCCCTAAGCCTAAGGTAAAGTAAGTATTTAAGTACGTACCAAGATTCGTTGGCTGTAACATTTCTTTTTTAGTTTTTAAAATTATTCTTTACATTATTACTAAATTTCTTTAGTTTATAATAATAAGGACTAACCATCTGTAACATGATCCACAATAATCAGATAACTGCTGGCAGCCCCATCATCATTTTAATTTTATGAGAGGTTTAAAAACCCCCTGGTAAATTTGTTAGACAACTAAACCATATTTAAATTTACACTTGTAAAAATATCAGTACCTTCTTCTAATACATAACTGCATGAATAAAAAATACTAAAAATTCGAGTCCCCCCTCCAAACACAAAAAGTTAAAGAAGTAAAATTTCCTTTGCAGATATGGTTTACAAAAAAGCATATTTTTGGATGCTGGTCGTGGAATTTAGGGGTGGAGCTAGGGCGATCATGTTATTTTCTTTTAAAATTGGACGCCCTGTATATTTTGGCAAATTTGAATAGAGCTTTTCTTTCTGATTCCTAAAATACAAGCAAATAAGATGCCAAAAATTTTTCAATAAGTTAAGTTAGACAAAAAATATAATTTTTCTTGTTTTACTCATGGATTTACATCCATAAGGATGATTTTGTCATTTTGTTTAAAAGTTCAAAAAAAAGTTGCTCTAGCTTTGCACTATTAATGACTTGCACCATGACCAGCATCCAAAATATGCTTTTTTCCATTTAATTATGTTAAATTTAACTTTTCTGTCTTTGCAAATATCAAAACCGAGATTGGAGGTATCGAAACTTTTGGGACTCCCTGTACAGGACACGTTATTGGTTACTGATAGGTTGACGCATAAAAATTTAAAAATGCTTTAAACCAATCTATGCTTAAAATGGAAGGAACGTACAAACTTTTCGCCTAGGTATCCTTCTGCCTCAAAAACAGCCTTCCCAGTGACTCGACGTGGTAATGGTAGAGCGACAGGAGGTACCTCAGCCGACCTCAGGTGTCCTCCTCCACGACCGGCTCCTTCTCCTGCGTGTCTAACTTAAGGCACTCTTCGAAGAAAATCTGCATCGAGCTGTACACGTGCTCTTGCACGCCGACGAGGTCGTGGCCTTGGTCGGCATAACTCTGGAAAGCATTTAGAGGTCAAAATATTCTTGGTGGCCATGATGGTTCGCGTAAAAGTATTGTCCATCTTTTCTAATCAAATTTCACGTACTGCCAACCTAGTAAGCAGTTGGTGAAGTTTGGTTAAAAATTAAGGTTGACCACACTTTTACGCGAGCCAGCATGACTTCCCAGAATATTTAGTATATTTTCATATCGTACTGAATCAGTGGCGGTCCCAGCCTTTTGCAAAGGGGAGGGTCGGTTTCGATAAGAAAAAAAAAATAGAATAAAAGCATAGCTTTTATGAGGAACATATAAATATATGCAAACAAAACTTAGTAACTACAAGCGAGGATTTGGTCTCAAATCTAGGGAGGGGGTACTCAGATTTGAAGTCGTTTAGTTCATACATTTTTTATTTAAAACAATGTTTAAGAATATTTTTGACAAAATTACATTAAAACTGTAATTTTTTAGTCAAAATCGTAAATATCAACGGTATTATAGCGCCGCAGGCGAAAATTTTAAAGAAAATTGCTCTAAAAAGTTTTTTGATTTGAAATTAAACTAAAATTGTAAATATATCAATGGTTTCAAAGCGCAGCAGGCGAAAATTTTGAAGAAAATGACACTACAAATGCAATTTTTAACTCAAAATTAAACTAATACCGTAAATATCAAAGTTGTTATAGCGCCGCAGTTTATGCCCTACTTTTGATTTTCTAAATATTTTCATAAAAAATTTAAAGCCAGGGTAGGGGGGGTTAACTACCCCCCTATCCTCCTGAAATCCGCGTTTGAGTAACTACGTATAATTTTTTCAGCTATAAAAAACATAGATAACAAACAAACCACAAACAAAACCTAATAGCTAAATACTTGTTTTTTGAGGTCTAAGAAGTTTTTTGTTGAAACATTACCTTTTATATCGCATATCTCAAACATAAGATGCCCATCTCAAAAACAAAAAAATTATTTCCAGTTTTTTGGGAAAACCGGTCAATGACTCGCTCAATGTCAATTTCAATATGTCTGTTGATATGCAGCAACGCTAAGCCTATCAGACGAATTTCCGTCATAGTGTTTTTAAGTACTTATGTTTTCAATCTTCTGAGGCATGAGAAGCTTCTTTCTGACGAGCCATTACTTACTGGCAAATATCCAAGAATGTTCTAATTAACGGAAAAATATTGCCACACTTGTTCATTGCCTCGAAAACGTTATCAGGTATGTTTTGATTTAAGCTTTTGCCTACTTCTGAGCAATATTGTTTCCAAATACCGACTTCTCCCAATAAAAGTTCAAGAATTTGTGTTTTGGATTAATAAAACAGTTTATAGTACTTAGAAACGAGTTTAGTTAATTTTAACTTTGGGGAATTGTCCCTAGTTCTAGGGACAATTCCCCAGTTCTAGGGACAATTGAGCAAAATTTTTTTTACTAGGGAAATGGGGAAATTCTAGGGATTTTCTTTTTTTTTGTGCGCTCTTTTTTGCTAGGAAGATCGATGTATTATAGGACTTTTTTGTCCTCCTTGTGCAATCTTTCTTCTAAAACCAAACCATAACATAGGTTCAGCTGAACAGTGAATAAAGACCTTTTGCACCTCTTATAAAAAATCCCCGTTAGGTGACTTTATCCCTTAATAACGCATTGTGACGTAGCTAACGTCACGTTATTTTGAAGACAGCATTTTTAGTTTTTGCATTTGATTTGTTAAACGTTTACCGAAATGTAGTGACCTCTATTGGGCGGCGCATCGTTCATGTTTTCGGGGAATTACCGAGTATATATGCAGTAAAATACATTAGTGATTTTAATGTCACAAATGATCACATAAAATTAATATCAACCAAACCGTTGTATGCGCCCAATAAATGAAGTTTTGTATTTTTTTAATAATAATTGTATATAATTATATGTTTTAGTTTTTATTTCTCTTCTTACCAAGTTTTGTTTTGAATATTTTTTTAAATTTTAAAATCTAGGGGATTCTAGGGAAAAATTTCTCAAAATCTAGGTATTTTTAACTTGGGACAGTTGGCAAAACTGGGTCACTGTGTAGCTTCAACTGCCAGGTACAATCCTATGACTCCCTGATGATTCCTAATAAGGATGAAACAGGTCTGTAGATGTCTGGATTATCCATTAGACATTGGAGGCCTGGTCGTAATGAAGTGAGAAACAAAAACGCTTTGTCAGATATGCCACGAGTGTTACTTTAATTTTTATTTGCGGGCACGAGATTCATTTTGTTGTTTTTTGAATACTTTTTTATGTCCGAATTGATTTTGTCTAAAACTTGTTTATAAATAGAAACTCTAAGAAGAAATACTGTTCTGTATTTTCAATGGTTTTCGCGGTAAGTTCGTCATGCGTTTGTATATTCTTGGTCTGACGGATTGTAGGTCAAACTGTCCCAAAATATTGTGGAGGGATTCTAGAATGTATTTAAGGGAACTTTCTGCAATTTCTCGTTTTTTCTTCTTCAGGGTTATTACCCCCAGCATGTTTGTTGTTGTTGTTGTTTACAGTTTTCTGGAGCAAAGGGGGGGGGGAGATCGCCCCCACCCTCCGCCCCTTCCTGGGACCGCTACTGACTTAATACGTATCGAAAATCAAGAATCTCGTTCTTTCATAATATATGACGCTCTTTGTCAGAACAGAGAACATGCTCTATGAAAGAAAAAGAAGACAATTTTTTCAATACGTATTGAGTACTACTTAAAAACATACTAATAGTCAGTTGTCGGCTTCTCTCTCAGTTCTTATTATTGCCTACCTGATATCGAAAAAGTATACCAGCCTCTGATAACGTCCTCGCCAGCAGCACGCTATGCTGATAGGGTACAGACAGATCGGCCAGCCCGTGCATGAGGAAAAACGTCTTCCTCGGTATGTTCTTGGCCCTCTGAGTGGCATCAGCCTCGACGTACCCCTTGTAGTTTTCGGTCGGTAGGCCTAGAACTCGTTCCGTGAACGCAGAATCTAAAATGACAGAGACTTCATGCCATTCGTTAAAATTAGGGATGTGAACGTTCTTTTATTATCATTTACTTGATGTTTAATAATTAAGTCCCAAGGAGGACTAAACCTCTTAAATAAAATGATTTTGATTTCTGGTTCATTCTCAAAAATGTTAACATTTGATGTTATCTTTCTTTATCTTAAAAACTTTCAGAGCTAAGTCCAATTTTATGTTAACTCAATTTTATATACATTACCATTTATTTAGGGCTCTTAATCAAATATTTTACAGACTATAATTGTTTTAAAATTGCAACTTTGCTTAGAAATAAATAGCCGATATACTAGTTTTTTCGAAAATATTTCGATTATAGCTTAGTTAGAACCGCAAGAAAAACATTTTTGTAAACAGAAAAATGAATGCAAAAACCCTTAAAAATAGTAAATTAATTTTTTGTAAAAACAAATGGATTTTTACTTAAAGTCTAGGAACTAGTTTCTGCTGAAAACATGTGAAGGGTGCATCTATGATATCTTTTCTAAAAATAAATAAAAGTCATTAGATTTTTTTATTTAATATTTTATCCGTATTATTTTATATAAAATGTATATTATGTACCAAGGGATAAAAGTTGCAATTTTCATACTGAGGAGTATTTTTAGAAAAAAATATATAAAAAAATTGTAACGATCGTGGTTTAGGTACTCTATTATAAGATTTATAAACAGTTACGATAGATAAAATTAGTTTTAAAAATTTAACATTTTTTCGCTTTTTACCTTTTAAATTTGTGTTTTGTTTGACCGGCTTTTGGGTTAGGCTTTTGTTTTGAAAACTAAGTTCTCAAAAAGTCACTATGTGGACAAAAGCAGTTTTTTATTATGTTTAATCATTTTCACTTAAAAAGTTATCAGTTTTTTTAAGTTTAAATTTTACGTTTCACTCGTTTTTTTAATAATAAAAACATTTTGTATGCGTAATAATATATATATTTTTATAAATCGCAGGTGTGAAAAACTTATATCACTGGTGTGGACATGATAAAATATTGATCTCGACTTTGCATTAAATATAATAAAGGAGTGTTTTGCAACTTTATAATTCTTTTAAAATGTCCACACCAAATGTTACAAATCCTTGAGAAAGAATGCATGGATATTTTAATTTTTTCGGTGTACAAAATTTTTATGAACTTACTATAATACAACCAGTCAGTGATAGGATTCACAGCAATACCACACTTGAACACCTTCTGCTGATTGCCCAAGCCCAAGACCATTGACGTCACATAACCACCGTATCCCCATCCCCAAATGCCTATTCTCGTCTTGTCCAAGTACTTATGGTATTTGTGGTCTTTGTTTGTTAGATATTCTATGACTGATATTTGGTCTTGGACTTCCACGCCACCTGAAAAAAACTCGGTAAATTCCCAATCCTTTTCTGACTTCCGACTAATTACAACCTAAAATGACGTCGGTTTTGGCCCAAGTTTAGGTCGGCAGTTGGTTTTTCCATCAAACAACTTATTTTTTACTAAGACCTGACGTCGCCAACAACTAGTGCATCAGTTGTGACGTCGATACTTACCAAAACTGACGTAGCCACATGTTGTGGATACTCGCTACTTATCAGAGACATAAATTAACGTTAATTATGGCGACGTAATTTTCAGAATAAAAGTCAAAGACGGGCCAGAGTGAAAACGAACGTCAATAAATTTGAGATGTATGTTGGACGTCATACTGGGTGTCCCAAGGTAAGTCGCCTATTAAATTATTTTGGAAACTATACACTATACTTTTCAAACTTTCTATTCTAACATAAGTCCATATAAAGTATATTTATAAAATACTTTCGTAATTTCAGTGTTGCCATTTACAGGAAATCTTCACAACAATTTTGTTATTTTAAATAAAACACCCCGTATATTTTTAAATTTTTGCATTAATGTCCTATATATATATATCTATCATCAATTGTTTTTAAAATATTAGCAGGTAAAAATTGCCATGTTATTATTTTGACAGCCCGTAACATCATAATGATTAAGGATAGGACAAAACGGTTTTCACATTCCTATCAGGCTATCGTTTCATACTATTTTTAACCCAGGGTTAAATTAGCCTTGGAATATTTAAACCCTGAGTCAAATTTAAAAATAGTCTAAAACGATAGCTTGTGAAAAATCAAGATAGTGAAAACCGTTTGGTTCTATTCTTAACCGATGTTACAGGCTGTCAAAGTTATCAAATGTCAATTTTCACCTGTCAATCAATCTAAATTCAGGGTGTTTAATTTAAAATCACAAAGTAGTTGCCAAGATTTCCTGTAAATGGCAACACTGCAAATACGAACGTGGACACGTGGACTTATGTTAGAATAGAAAGTTTGAAAAGTTTCTATTGTATAGTTTCCAAAATAATCTAATAGGCCACTCACCTTGGGACACCCGGTATAACGTCCAATTAATGAGACGTTATTTTAGTTTGAGTTTTAAAGTAGAATTGTATTAAAATGGTCCTTGCCAAACTTTTAGTTATCAAATGTAACTTTTCCGATGTCTACCGACGTGGGTGCGTGACCTACAATTATACTACAATATTCTAGGTCCGGTCGTTCTACAAGGTGACGACGCAGGAGGTGTTCTTGTCCGAATAGGTAAATAATCATTACAAATTTGGTCGGCGCCCGAAACGCCATTTTAAAGGCTTAATATGTAAATTAGTCCATTTATTGGCAACTAAAATGCATTGTTTAAATACCTATAATGTTGTACTATCAGAAATGGTGTTAATTATAAATATTTTATTTTTAGGTTAATTTTTTTTAATATTGATTTGAATATTTTTAAATTATTTTTGTGGGTTTCTGTTTTTTTAATGTCTATTTTAATAATAATCAGTAAACTGACCTTCGTTGGAAGATTTGAATCCATAGAATATATAAAAGTAACTTTTTTCAGTTACCTACAATAACTAAGATAATAATTATTGTCATCCACATTTTTTTGGGATGTGATGTGATTACATTATATCAACTGTATTATAGCGCCGCAGGCGAAAATTTTTAAGAACTAAACAATGCATTTTCTGATTTAAAATTAAACTAAAATTGTAAATATATCAATAGTTTCAAAGCGCACCAGGCGAAAATTTTTAAGAAAATGACACTACAAATGCCATTTTTAACAGTAAATAGCAAAGGTATTATAGTGCCGCAATTTAATTAAATGTTTTCATAAAAAAATTAAAACCATGGAAGGGGGCGTTAACTAACCCCCCCCCCCCCCCCCGGTCCCCCTGAAATCCGCGCTTGAGTAACCGTATAATTTTTTCAGGTATAAAAAACATAGATAACAAACAAACCACAAACAAAACTTAATAGCTAAATACTTTTTTCTTTAAGTCTAAAAAGCTTTTTGGTGAATCATTACCTTTTATATCGCATATCTCAAACATAAGATGCCTATCTCAAAAAAAAAAAATCGTTTCCGATTTTTTTGGGCAAACCGGTCAATTTCAATATGTCTGTTGATATGCAGCAACGCTAAGCCCGTCAGACGTCTGTCATAGTGTTTTTAAGTACTTAATCTTCTGAAGCATGAAAAGCTTCTTTCTCAGGAAGCATTATACTTACTAGCAAACATCTAGGAATGTTTTTATTAACGTTAAATATTGCCACACTTGTTCATTGCCTTGAAAACGTTATCAGGTGTGTTTTGATTTAAGCTTTTGCCTACTTCTGACCAATATTGTTTCTAAAGAGGTACTGACTTCTTTCAATAAAAGTTCAAGAATTTGTGTTTTGGATTAATCAAACAGTTTATAGTACTATTTAGAAACAACTTGATTGATTTTGGCTTCACGTTGTATAAAACTTGTTATAAATATGTTCAAGTCAAAGATACTTTTTTATGTTCGAATTAATTTTGTCTAAAACTTATTTATAAATAGAAACTCTATAATACTGTTCTGTATTTCCAATGGTTTTCTTGGTCTGACTAATTAAAGGTCAAACTGTCCCAAAATATTGTGGAGGGATTCTAGAATGTCTTTAAAGGAACTTTCTGCAATTTCTCGTTTTTTCTCCAAAGACTTGTTGTGTAATTTTTTCTGGAGCAAAGGGCGGGGCGATCGCCCCCCTGCCCCCCCTCTGGGACCGCCACTGCGTGACTATAACGTAATATTACGTCCAAATGCTTGTTGGGTTATCCTCTGGACATGATCTTCCGTTACTCGTCTAATGCGTGCCAAGTCTTTGACTTAGTATGCATTCCTTTTGGATTTCGTGGAGCGTTTGGGACAAGATAATAAGCCTCACTCGGTATTCAGCTCTTTGTACTCCAGTCTATGGATGTGTCGGTGCCAGTGTATGCCTGTTTCATAGACTATGAGAAAGCTTTTGAGGCCTTCATGAAATTTGCGAAACGTGAGTTATGTTTCCTAAGATAAGTTTTTATATGGAGAAAGCTAAAATAGTTTCAAACCGCAGTAGGCGAAAATTTTTAAGAAAATCATATCATATAACCCACAGAATTGTTTTTTTGCAAAAAAAGAAATAAAAATCTTATAATAGTACTTCAAATTCTAGATATTGTGCTTTTCAAGAAATTTATTAAGTAAGCTCTCATTACCTGGCGGTCCGAGCCATTTGGAAAGGGGGGGGGGGCGGTTTCGATACAAAAAACAAACTAGAATAAAAGTATTGTGTCGAACTAAACTAAAATCGTAAATATCAACCGTATCTTAGCGCCGCAGGTTTTTTAACTTCTTTTTGTTTTAATCGCCCTAGGGAACCCTATTGGAAAGATTAACATGCCAGCACGAACCCGTATCAGGTGATAAGTGCCAGTACGGAACGATGCCTATTTGTGAGTGATTCAAATTTGGAAATGAAAGTATCATATATGATGGTGTTGAATGATGTTTGGGGAGGGTGACCAGTGGAACCACTGACCAACCAATTTCGAATTAATGACCACTGATGAGCCCACGCTGGTTGCTATAATAATAAGCATATGCCAAGAAAATACTTAGAAGCTCATTCTTTTAATGTTCTTTTATGGTATAGGAAAACTGGCCAAAAAATGTTTTAAAATTGATATATTCTTTGCATGTGTTAAATATGTACTCAAAAGGACCTGCTCAAATGGTAGCATTTGCTATGGATATCCTTAATGGCATATACTTAAATAGTGTGTACCAAGAATATGCTAAATATGTACTAAAAAAGACATCCTCAAAATGTTCTTTGATTGCTATGTGGGTGTGTTTCAAAATATGGAGGACTTTTTAAAAGTAAACTCACATGTTTCTCATAGACATTCGACACTTAAACTTACCTAATTGATGATACAAAGCGCGATTAGTTTGTCCTTTGGAACCCCGTACGTCTAATTTTACATAAACTACATCACAATGGCTTGACATGTATGTGGCCCAATCCACTTGAAATTTTTCTGTTACCGCCTTGCTGCCTGGTCTACCGTTCCTAAAATCAAATAAATGTGTTTGGTAAAAATTTATTACATGTTCAACAACTATCACTTCGCTGGGGAACTCCCTAGATCAAAATTGCAAAATCTTACTTATTTTATCACAATAATTAGCAATCTGTCTTGCAAATAGGAAAAGTCTCAGTTATCTCCGGTTTTATATATCCATGATAATTACCTATCTGCCCTTAATGTATGGAAAAATTCGAAAGATATTCGAGTTTTGATATGCTTATAATTTCGAACCAATTTCGAATTAATTTTGAACAATTTTTGAACCCCACTCCTTCCTGATTTTTTTTTATATAAAATGGGAGGTGCAGCCGGACGTCAAGCTACACCCCCCTCATTTAAAGCGTAGAGAAAAATAAAAAGTAACTATCCCAAAATTAAGAACTAATATCGAAGTCCTGATATCACCAAAAAGAATTTCGAAAAATTAACTAGTAACCCTGTTTTTTTTAAATATGGCAGAGGTGCAGGTTGACGTCAAGCCACACCCTCCTCAAAAAAATTTTGATATGCTTATAATTTTGAACTAATTTTTTTAAATTTTTAAAAAAATTTTTTATACCTTTATCAAACAAATTATTTTAGTAACTGTCTGCAGATAACTAAAGCATGACTTTTTTGGTTACCGATACAAAAAAACTATTTTTTTGATCACGAGTGCAAAAAAGATTTCTGTCCGTTTTTTACCCAAAATTAAAGAGAAATAACGGAAAATAGTAATATTGAAAAAATCTAATTATTCTGGCCTAAAAATTAAGCTATTTTCGCCAGGTTTTCACCAAGTATTTACGAAAAGATCATTTAAAAACATCGTCAAAATATCAAACTGTCAAAGATTAAAATGTCGCAACAATGAACTTCACCGAGTAAAAAGGCACATCGCTATGGAAACGATTGTTATTTAATTCACCAGCCTCCTTGATTTATAGTAAGTATAAAAATGGTGTTGCGAGAAGTGCTCTTCGTTCAAAATTTTTAAAAGTGGTTCAAAATTAGTTCGAAATTATAAGCATATCAAAACTCGAATATCTTTCGGGGGGGGGGGAGGGGCTTGACTGACCTAAAAATACCTGGATTTATTATAAAAATTCTATTTTATGAGGTGTGTGTTTAAATACTTATAGCATAAGTCCTAATTGTTAGGTTCATTATTATATAATATGGTTAGAAATTACAAACAAGTTGCCTTCAGTACCAGGTGGTGGTCATGCAATCTATATGAAAGAAACGTATAGCAACTTGAAATTGTTACTGGAGAGAGAGAAAATTTGTTGGGATTTAAAAGTTGTGGCAATTTTGCTTCGAATTCAGCTAGGTTATACCAAATACTGTCGCTTTCTCTGCGAATGGGACAGTAGAGTACGATCGGATCACTATATAAAAAGAAAATTTGAGTCAGTGAAAAAAATGTAACCAGCGCGCCATTAGTTTCTCCAAAAAAAGATTTTACTACCGCCACTTCATATAAAATTAGGACTTATGAAAAATTTTGTGAAGGCCATAGACAAAGAAGGCCGTACTCTTAGTTATTTAATTGCTTTTGTTAAATTAATAATATAATAATATGTTATATGTATTTTGTATATTCATTGTATGCCTATAAATTTTGTAACAAATAATATAGTTTTTTTTTTGCGAGATATCTTAAACCTTTAATTGGTGTTGTGCTGGTCTATAAGAAGAGCGGCCACTCATTTTGGTGTTGATAGAATCACGACACAGTCGCAGTCCCAGGAGGGGGCAGGGGGGTGATCGCCCCCCCCCTTTGCTCCAGAAAAACGTAGACAAAAAAGATGCTGGTGGTAACCCTGAAGTCTTGGGACAAAAAACGAGAAACTGCAGATCGTTCCTTTAAAGCCATTCTAGAATCCCTCCACAGTATTTTGGGACAGTTTGAAACAGGTTAAAATCAACATTAGAAATAGAGAACAGTATTATAGAGTTTCAATTTTTAAACAAGTTTTAGACAAAATCATTTCGGACATAAAATCAAGGTTCAATAACAAGACTAAGTATTTTTGACCTGAACATATTCATACCAATTTTATACAACGTCAAGCCAAAATCAGGGCAAAATTAACTAATGTCGTTTCCAAATACTATAAACTGTTTGATTAATACAAAACACAAATTGTTGAACTTTTATTGAGAGTCAGTATTTGGAAACAATATTGGTCAGAAGTAGGCAAAAGCTTAAATCAAAACATATATGATAACGTTTTTGAGGCAATGAACAAGTGTGGCGATATTTTTCCGTTGATAAGAACATTCTTGAATGTTTGTCAGTAAGTAATGCTTCGTCAGAAAAAAGCTTCTTCTGCCTCAGAAGATTGAAAACGTAAGTACTTAAAAACACTATGACCGAAATTCGTCTGACGGGCTTAGCGTTGCTGCATATCAACAGATATATTGAAATTGACATTGAGCGAATTATTGACCGATTTGCCCAAAAAAAACGGAAACGATTTTTTTTTAAGATAGGCATCTAATTTTTGAGATATGCAATATAAAAGGTAATGTTTCAACCCTCAAAAAAAAAGTATTTAGCTATTAGGTTTTATTTCTGGTTTGTTTGTTATCTTTGTTTTTTATAACTGAAAAAATTATACGTATAGTTACTCAAGTGCGGATTTTAGGGGGATAGGGGGGTAGTTAACCGCCTTACCTTGGCTTTAAATTTTTTATGAAAACATTTAGAAAATCAGAAGTAGAGCATAAATTGAAGCGCTATAACACCTTTGATATTTACGGTAATAGTTTAATTTTTTGTTAAAAATGGCATTTGGAGTGTCATTTTCTTAAAAATTTTCGCCTGCTGCGCTTTGAAACCATTCATATATTTACAATTTTAGTTTAATTTTGGATCAAAAATGCATTTTTTTTTTAAAATATCGCCTGCGGCGCTATGATACCGTTGATATTTACGATTTCAGTTTAATTCGACTCAAAAATTGCATTTTTAATGTATTATTCTCAAAAATTTTCGGCGCATTTTAACGTTTTTGAAAATAAAAGTTTAATTTTGTGTTCAAAATGGTATTTGTAGTGTCATTTTCTTACAAATTTTCGCCTTCTGCGCTTTGAAACCATTGATATATTTACAATTTTAATTTTGAATCAAAAATGCATTTTTTTCAGTTTAACTCGACTCAAAAATTGCATTTTTAATGTAAATTTTGAAAATAAAAAAATGTATGAAATAAACGACTTAAAATTGTGAGTATCCAAATCCACGCTTGTAGTTATTAGGTTTTGTTTGCATATATTGATATGTTCCTCATAAAAGCTATGCATTTGTTCTATTTTTCTTCCGTATCGAAACCGACCCCCCTTTTCAAATGTCTGGGACCCCCACTGCACGACAGTACGATGGAAAAAGCGCTGGATACAAAATAATTCGATGAATAGAAAACATGAATCAGGACGAAAACCTGTAAGTTCTGAGATACAAGATGAAACGCTTATCGACCACCTCAGACAAAATCCTTTTGCTACATCCGTTGAAGCATGTAACGATGTTCCCAGGTTCCTTATCAACTATTAACAGAAGGATTCAAAAATCTGAAATTTCATGTCGAGTTGCTGCACAAAAACCGTTTTTAACGGAACGGAAGAACAAAAACAGGCCAGAGTTATTTTTGCATTAAATAATATTCTTCATGATGATAACTTCTTGAAGAGGGTGGTCTTCACATCGGACCATATACGGCAAAAGGCCAATATTACTGGGACAAAATTATTTCAGTCCCCCCTTTGACAAGATGTCACAGAAACATAATGTTTATGGCTCAAGATGAAAAATTTGTACGGTTGTCTGCAAAAGTACCTAAAGTCGCATTTTGAACATAAATTACAGCTACACTACGAAACGGGCTCTTTTAACTTTTTCATTTGCGCCGCAAGATCAGTTTACAAAATTAGGCCAAATTTATCTTTGCGGAACTGATTAACGGCCATAAAATTTTAACAATTTTAAGGTATACTTGCTTATAAATTCATAAATTAAAAATAACTTAAAATTTACAAATTATTTAAATCAGATTTTCCAAGGAGGACGCACACGATACATGGGAAATTTCGCATCAGTGAAAGTGCTTGAAATTTTTAGTATGTATGTATGTGTTTTTATAATTGTAGAAATTCCCAACAATGTTTGAAGTATCCTAAATCTTGTAGGTCTTTAAGTTTTCAATATATGATTTTTTAAAGTTGCGGTTTTCGGGCCATATTTTTACTAAAAAAAAAACCATACATAGCTTAAAAGAATACCAATACCATGCATTTTTCAGATATTGGGCAGATGAAAGATTGTGACATGACATGATTGTCCGCCCTTTTGTCAACCTCAAAACATAACAAATAACTGCTAACGTAGGACCCAACCACCAAAAAACTAAATAAATGAGATAAATAGAAGTTCAGCGTTGAGTACATAAGTGGTGATGCTATACACAATGGCATAAATAGAACATAATACAGACTTTTTATTTGTACCTCTTTTTGGTGACTGGCATGATTTATCATACTTTGGACTTTGGTATACGAGTTGACTCGGGATAATTAAGCGCGCCCAAAGTGAGTGCTACCGTGGTGCCGATTTTTGAATTTTGTAGGAAAGGTCGCGCGGTAACGGTCACCTCCTTGATATCGACCAATAACGGGCTTTAAAGCTATTATTGCTATACTATGATTGCCGTGTATTGAAGGACCCTTCCTCAACTTGCATCTGCCTTTCTGCAGGAGAACGGGCGCTCTTCAAAAACGATAATCGAGTTAGCTTTGCGGCGCGTTCACTGTACAAGTTTATGAGCCTTCTTATTGGCCAAAACGAAGGATCTGAACGTTCCCAGGCGACCATTCTCTCGAAATTCAAGAATCGGCACCCATAGAGAGGTGAATGAGTGCGCGCTAAATGTAAAATAATGAACCGATTTTTGTTAAAGGAGTTTAGTTTATCATAAAAGCTATCAGATCGATGTACTAACTACTAGCCGCAGACCGCTTTGCTGTGAAGACGTTCTGCCGCGAGTCGTTCACAAACGATAAAAAATTATAAATCCAAAAAAACGGCATTTAAAACTAACTAACCCAATAAACCCCAAAACAAACAACATTAACCTCACTAAACCTTCCTTACAGCTGCGAAACGGCTAGTGTCTGGATTAATCGCTTTCGGTTAATCTCTAACATATAAACTTCCTAAAAATGTTTATGTATTATATAATTCCCAAATTCTCGTTTCGGATAACGTACACTTAGTACCCCTACTAAAAATTGTATCGACTTAATCCAAATGACGTCAATTTATTTGTCAAAATTCTAAATATGGTTTATTTCGTAGTAAAAATCCACTCAAAAACCGCAACTTTAAAAAAAATGTTATCTCGAAAATCTTAAGATCTACAAGATTTAGGGTAATTTAAACATTGTTGGGAATTTCAATATCTACAACATATAACAATTTCAAGCACTTTCACTGATGCGAAATTTCCCATGTATTGTATGCGTCCTGCAAAAAACCATTATTATTTTTTTATGTTTAAAATAAAACATCTAAAAAAAACGAACCTATAAAATTTAAAAAAAAATAACTCAGACTAGTAAAGAGAATTTAAAATGCTTTCAAACTAGGTACCGGGTAATTCACTAGATTTTGAACCCCTGGTTAGCGCCTTTATTGTTGATGATAGAACTAAAGTTTAAATGGAAAAATTTTATAGTTTTTTAAAAGCCTTCTAACCCATATGACAGATGTTGTCAAATGTCATTCTATATGTCAAATTTAGACATTAACAGTGGGATTTACTAAGATCTAAAATAGTACCCCCCACAGGTCTAAATATTTCCACCTGTGGTGGGTATTAAATTTTAAATACCCATAAAGAAAAGAAACAAAGTTCAAAGTTTTATTGCTAAATACCACTGAAAAACTGCTTTCTTGTCAAAATAAATACCATACTTGTATGGTAATGCCCTAAAACTATTTTTTTTTTGACAAGCTTCAAAATGGCAAATGGTGATTCCGCCAAAATGTTGGCACATAATAACTTCATATTCTGTGTTTGAGGTTATAAAATTGGCGATTTTTTAGACCACATCTGGGGGGTGGTTTAAATTTATAACCCCCATCAGAAAGGATTGTTTTGTGGCAATTGGTAATAAGTTCGTTCATAATTTCCCTAAGTAACCGTTTTCACAAGGATTAATTTACCTTATTTAATATCCCAAGTTGCTGATTAATTAATAAAACACCAATTTTGTCCAGAAAAACGCCATATTTTGAACCCGTTTTCAGCACAAAAAATATATTTATGAGGGCACTAGGAGGCAAAACAAACATAAGTGAAGGTCACTGATTATGCATGAAGAATATACCAAACAAAAAACCCAAAACAACTATATTAATTTATTTACAAACTGAAATTAAAACATTGAGGTTATCTAAAAGCTCAGTCAAAAAAACTTTCCTTACTCAAAGCCCACTCATTTTAAAGCTGTAGCTTTCATCAGTAGAGGTTGGTGCAAGCAAAGGTAAAAGATCCGAACTCGCTCTTTATGATTGAACGCAGCGCTAATATTTCTGAACTGACATTTCGCCAGTGACAGAAATATGAACAAAATTTGCATTTAAGTTTTTTAATACATTTCATAAATAAAAACACCTTTTAAATAAATACAAAATTAATCTACTCCTTATTTTATTATTACCCATCTAAATCTTTGTGTGAAATCGGGTATTAATTGGAAAAATTAATTAACAAGGGTAAGTTTTAATTAGAGTGACATATAACCCCAATTTTAATATGTTCTAAAGAGTGTTTACTATTTAAACCCCGCGTGCGTTTAAATTTTTTAATTTTCTTTTTTTCTAAATTGAAACTTTCTTGTTAAATACAACAGAAGATTGTCTTAAGATGATTATTCAATAAACAAATTTCTTAGAATTCTTTTTATAAATCAAATTATGTCCCAAACTCAAGGATGATTGGTTTAAAGTGATTAAAACCAGAAACTTAGGACCGTTCTAAAATAGACTAAACCCTTTTAGTAAATCCCACCGCAACTTTCTTATATTAAATTTAACACCCTATATATTTTTTAAAACTTCGATAGATCTTTTCTTCCTGATTTCAAAAATATACATGTGTTACCTTTGTCTTGAACGGTCATTGAACAAATTTGAAAATTGTTGCCATAAGAGCAATGTGTTGAAAAAAGAACCACACACATTGTCCTTATGGCAAATTATTTTTTATTTCACTCGAGAACTGCTATAGATAATCCCTACATATGGTATATTTTTGGAATCAGGAAGAAAAGATCTATCGAAATTTTAAAAAATATACAGGGTGTTTTATTTAATATAAGAAAGTCTAATTTAAGAATAAAAATTTGACTTTCAGTCGAAAAAAACTAAAAAAGAGAAAGATTTCCTAGACTGTCACACGCTTCATTTTTTGATGTGGTTAGGTGGTTAGCGTGGGCCATGGCCCCTTCTCATGACCGCCAGTGGTGTACTCCACAAACCAAATAATGAGGCTAAAATATGTCTCTCTTGCAAATAAAACTGACAAAATAAATATTTATACAGAAAAGATGGTTGGCGTAGAGGGCAAAGGGTGAGGGAACAAATCGAAAAAAGTTTTTCCTCGACCAGGATTTGAACCCGGGACCTCTAGAATACCCGTCTAATGCTCTAACAACTGAGCTACCGAGAACTGGCATTCTAGAGGTCCCGGGTTCAAATCCTGGTCGAGGAAAACCTTTTTTCCGATTTGTTCCCTCACTTTTTGCCCTCTACGCCACAAATCTTCTCTGTAAACTTATTAGGGCGCTAAATTTTCCCCTCATTTTATAAATATTTATACCTAGAAAAAAAAATATCGGAAGGGAAAACAACTTCTTAATGATGATGATGAAAATAATGTAATCTTCATAAAACTTTAAAAAAAATAGATTCCAAAAATTAAGTTGTCAGATATTTATATAATGAGCCATTTTTTTTTGGTTTTCAAAGTTATAAAAGTGTTTCCGAAGCTTAATCGATGTTTGAAAATTGTTTGCTATCAAACCATAATTGCGGCATAAATAGTAGTTTTCACAGCTAATAGCTAAAATAGTGCTTTTTTTTACAAGTGTTGGTTTAAATAACGAGCGCAGCGAGGTATTTAAAAACGCGAGTAAAAAAAAGCACAGTTTAGCCGCGAGTTGCGAACACAATTTTTTTTAATACTTTTATCAAAAAATTCAAGAAAAACAGGAAAATACATAATGGTGTAACTTAAACAGAGACATTATGTTTACCACAGTTGCGATCAGACATAAGCTAAACAATTTGGTAACGATGCCAGATTGCGCTGAAAGTTGAATCTCTACACGTAATGTTTTTTCAAACATAAAGTTATAAAAATTATGCAAATTCTCCGGTTTGTTTTTTAAAACATGGAGAAACACCTTATTTTTATTTAAATATATAAAGAAATTTAGGTAAATTATATAATTGCATTCAAATTTCCTTGAATCGTTACAATTTTAAATTAATAAAGGATTTATAATGTGCAGGTACATGTTATGGTACTTGAAATATAACTCATTTTTTTTATTTCCCAATATATATCGGGAATAAAACCTACAACAATGCGATAACCTCGCAGTTGTGGCGGGTCAGCGACATAACCGTTTGTATGCTGCTCCATTGATAATTTCTCGTCGGCGATGGAGCTTTCGCATAATCGAGGTGGTATATTTTACAGATTTTTAAGTGTTTGTGGTAAAAGTGATATGACAAAGTGCGTGGTGTGACGAAAACTGGAGATTGCAGGTGAAAACCAAACATTTCATATGTTAGTTATGATATGTTTTTCCGACGCCATCTTGTCATAGGCTGCCATGGGCGTGCAACTAGTGTTGCAATAAATACAAAACGTAATTAATAAATATAGGAACGAAATAAGTTTTTTTGATATATTTTTGCAAATTTGTGATATAAACAATATGGTAAGACTTTAATGACACTATATTTGGTGTAATGAACTAACCCCAGCTGCGATATTTTTAAATATCCTATATGTAAAAATCTAAGAGGTGCGTATGATATTTATTTATAACATTCACAATTTTAATACTATCTGTAGTCAGCTAATTTTTTTCTGCCGAGATTTGTTTATAAACAGTACAAGCGTTCCCGGTATAAATATAAATTTTGAAACATTATATCAGACACAGGATAAAGACTGTATGTTTATTACAGGTAGATAATCCACATTTTTTTTGTATTTAATAAAAATGTAAAGATACTTTTGTACGTATTAAATAAAAATTATAGTAGAGTGTATAAATTCCATTTATTTTTACACAATGAAAAACCATCATATAATACTTATAATTTAGGCATCATCCTTTTTCAAAATACGACTATTTTTAATCGAATTTGATCATTTTTCCACATGGTTTTTTGGTAAGGCTGTTAAGGGCGAAAAAGGCACTTTTGACACGTTTTTAGTATTTTCCTACTTGTATAAAAAGCTTGTTCTTAAGGATATATATATTTGGTATTTTTGAAATTAAAACCAAAACATAATTTTGTTTCCATTTTTAGTTTAATCTTATATATGTATTATAAATGTTTTTTTGTTATTTTATTTTGTCTTAATTTTTATAAATGTATCTAAAAACTCTAATTAGATTTAAAATTCACGTCGTGCTAAAAAAATACTTTTACCTGTATTAATTTTTTAATAAAGTTTTGCAGGTCACACAAAAAAAAATAAGCACGGTGTGCATAAAAAAACTTAACGCACACAATTTTTTTTAAATGGTACTTTACGGACCAAATTTTTAAATTTTGAGTTTGAAATGTATGTTCTAATTTTTGAACAAGAAAGTCATCATGAACACTCGTAGAAAAAAATTGTACCTAACTCTTGCAGAAGTGCCTTTCCTGTCCGAACTCCTCCCGTGCGTAAACGTATGACTTTCGTCACTAACTATCTGGAGAACATTTAAAAAATTAATATTTTCTATGTTATTTCTTAACATAAATATTTTCGCAATGACAAGTATAATACCTCTCCATACCTCGGTATCAATTATTAAGTATAAAAAAATTAAAGATTGTATTTCTAAAAATATTTGACAAGTCTGAAAATAAAAACCAAACCTTTTTACATTTATAAATAACGAGCCGCTTCTGGCCACTGGTAAACGTGACGTGGTATGATAAAATGGTTTTCCCTAAGTCTAACGACTGATAGCGTTTCAAAGTGATTTATGAATGACTTGATGGGTCTATTTTAGTTGAATGTCTTTGGGAAAATACTTAACTTAAAAATCTCGAACGAAGAGCATTTCTTGCAACACACCATCTTAGCACTATAAATCAAGGCGGCTGGTAAACGAAATAACAATCGTTTCTATAGCGATTTGCCTTTTTACTCGGTAACGTTCATTGTTGCGACATTTTAATCTTTGACACTTTGATATTTGGACGATGTTAAATATTTGGTGAGAACTGGCGGAAATGGCTTAATTTTTAGGCAAGAATAATTATATTTTTTTAATATTACTATTTTCTCTTATTTCTCTTTAATTTTGGATAAAAAACGGACAGAAATCTTTTTTTGCAACCGTGATCAAAAAAAAAAGTTTTTTTGCATCGGTAACCAAAAAAGCCATGCTTTAGTTATCTGCTGACAGTTACTAAAATCATGTTTTTGATGAAGGTATAAAAAAAAATATTTATATATTCTTGCATTCTAGATATTTGTAATTATAAATCGAACAAAATATTTATAAATTTAAAAGGTGAAAAAAATAATTTTATTTGGAAAGACTCATTCTAAACTGCGATTAGTATTAATCGTGATTAAATCTTAATAGGAGAATTTTCATGTTGGTGGATATGGACATTACAGTACTTAAGCAGTGTGATGTGAAGCATGATTTTTTAAATTATTTTTCGTTTTATGGTCGTTATTGGTTGCACTTTTTATTAAACAGTATAGCCAGGATTAAATACTTAAAACCCGGTTTAGGCAGTTGCACAGTACAAACTATCTACTTACACTTCGACCACAACAGGATAAGCGGCATCCCTAAGCTCCTCCCTCCACGAAGGAGGTAAAAAAAGTTGTACTTGGGCGATACTGCCCTGCGGTAAAGGCACCTCGAACGACTGCTTTTTAGGCATGGCAAGTTCATCAAGGATCGGGCCTAGGGTAGTCTAAAAGAATGGAATTTACAATTAACATATAAAATAGATCAAAATAAGAGGGGTTACACTGAAAAAAATATCGTACATAGTATTTATAACAGGCGTTTATTAATTTTTTATAGATATTTTTACTTTAATATCACGTAACTGTTACAAAAATCGGAGGAAAGTTATAAAAATTGTCATATACAGTAATGAAATTAATAAACGGCAGTTAGGAAATCAATGAAAAATATCTCGTGGCATTTTATAGACAGTTGTTATTAATACTAGTACAGGTAATGCAGATAATAAAACAGCATATCAAATAAATAAAAAAATTGAACGATTTTAATAAATGCCCTAAATAAATTTAATAAATGGCGATCATTAACTATCGCTTAAAAGTTGTTATGGAATGTATGGACAAGTTTATAAAAATTATGAACCGGGCATACAAAATACATAAACAAAGTTATGAAATTTATGTACGTAACAATCTTTTACTAAATTCATTCTTAGGTGTAACTAAAAGCTACATGTCTCTTAATCCTTGATTTTATAACAGCCTTCATAAATATCATTCTTAAAGACTCTTTATATTGTAACAACTTTTTTTTGAAACTTGCATCAGTAAAATCAATAACTCGTTTTGGCTATAAAATTTATGTAAACTTGATTATGATATTAATAAAACTTTACATCGGAGCAAAAATCATATACAAAATGCATTGACTCAATGTATTTTTTTATAGAAAACTGTGCCTTTTTTGGTTCAGTGTAAAAAACAATAAAAATTGTTAGCCCGTGACTTAAATATAACGAACATGGCTGAACGGAATAAGAGAGTATTTTCCAAAATGGCGGATCCATTTTTGACATTAATAGGACGTCATCTTAGATTTTTCTATTGAGCCCAATCAAATTTCAGATGGTTAAGTCCATAAGCAACGATAATAAAAAAAATCTGTAATTTTTTCAATACGACAGGAGTCTGATCCGGGTGATTTTAGGGGACTTTTAGTATGTTGCTTACGAATGTATTCTAAAGCTCTGTGCTCAGATAGTAGGGCTATCCTGTCTGCTATTAGGTCAAATGAGGTTAATTCTGCCCTTGTATTGGAGTGCAAACGTGTCTTGACAACTATGGCGAAGCAAAACAAGGTCCTTTGGGTCCCGGGACATGAAGATGTACCGGGAAATGAAGAGGCGGATAGATTGGCTAGACAAGGATCATCAACCGATCCGGTATGTCCGGAACCTTTACTAGGTATTCCGGCATGCCAAGTGATAACGGCCCTGAAAAGTGACTTAGACAGGTGCTCCGAAGAGCTCTGGAATAGCACACAGGGCATGAGAGTGTCGATGATACATGCATGGAAGACGAAAAATCGTCCTTACATGTCATGCTGGAGTGTCCGGCTCCGGCCAGGTCAAGAGAGTCGCACCTTGGGAACTATCTGCTTGCCCCAGGCGATGTGCCAAAAATCAAAGATGTGGTTTTTTTCAACTTTTTTAGTAGATTGGTTGGATAGGTCAAAATAACAGCCGTTAAAGCAATAATTTTTAGATAATAGTTATTTATGCACCTACCCAGCAAACACGGTTCCCTCGGGCCTTCGTCGGTCCGATGTCGATTGCCGAATTAGCCGTCATGGGCACGACATCGATTTACGACATCGCTCCAGCAGTATTTTTTGTCTGCTTTGCGATGTAGGTCCAATATATATTTGCCGTCGGATCAATGGTAAATTTTACTTTTTGCTGACATCGGCATACCGTCGCCGTACGATTAAGGTCCGATATGGTTTAACCACATGGTACCGACCATCCGCCCATAACTGCTTAATTTGGTTGGTCTAACGTAGGCAAGCTGGTCTCGGCCCGACATCGGTAAACTATTTAAGTCCGATATTGATTTCCTAAAGTGGTCCAATGTCGGCGATTAACGAAGGTCCATCGGTGATAGCTTAAAGCGGCCCGACAATGGCAAACCACAAAAGTCCGATAATGGGTAGATAATAAGGCCCCACATCAGCCTCTCAAAGCGGCCCGTCGTCGGTGATTGACGAAGGTTCGTCGGTGGTTGCTTGACACGATCCGACATTGGCAAACTACAAAGTTTCGATAATGCGGGTGCTTAACCAGTCGGGCTGGTTTAAGTGGCAGAAGAGGTGATTCTTGTAGAGAAGTACCACCATCTTGTCAAGTCCGCATTCTAGTTTTGAAATATCTTTGCTCATTATATGTATATTATTACCTTCTACTATACATTAGCGCCATCTCTACATACTAGGAAGAAACTATTAAGCAGTTTAAAATTTTACGGTGACGTAATCGGACCATTGTTAGTTGCCGATTCTCGACCAATCAAACAAAGTTCCGATCGGACCATCGTCGGCCCTAAAGCAGATAAAGTGGTCGCCGGCATAAAGTCGACTATCGCAAATCGGGCCATCGTCAGTTGCCGATTCTCGTCCGATTAAACAAATTTCCAATCGGACCGTCGTCGGCCCTAAAGCAAATAAAGTGGGCGTCGGCATAAAGTCGACTATAGTAAATCGGGGCATCGTTAGTTGCCGATTTTCGACTGATTAAACAAATTTCCAATCGGACCATTGTCGTTCCTAAAGTGGTGTCGGCATAAAGTCGACTGTAGTAATGTGGACCTCCGTCAGTTGCCGATTATTGACCGAAAACTGAAAATCGGAATCTGTCCAACATCGGGCCAGAGTATAGTCGCCGATGCCGACACACTGCCGACGTTGTCGACATTGGCCCGATTCAATTCCGACGATTTGTGTTTGCTGGGTAGGTAAAAAAGTACAGTTTGTAAATAACAGCCTTATGCGTTAGGTGGGGGCTCTTACACAAGGGCGTTAAAGCTGTTTTTCTATTTCCATGAGAGAACTTCTCGTACGCATTTTAGTTCGCAAAGTATCTCATTCCCAAACTGAGCGCGAGAATGAATTTACCCCGTGACATTCTCGCACTTACTTTTTATTTGGCAGCCTGAATCATCATAACAACAAATAAAAATAAGCCTTTCAGTGTCAGTCAAAAACACTACCTTATAAAATAAAATTTAAACAAAACTTTTACCCCAGTAGAAAAATTTTGTTCCTAACACGTGCGAGAAGCGTTATTCCCGCACTTAAAGCTTATCCGAACTCCGCTCCGCGTCGTTCGTCTAACTGCTTTTGCGTGCGGGAATTTATCACTTCTCGCACTTGTTAGGAACTATACTATTTTGACTGAAATACATACAACATTTTATGCACGGGGAATATAAACTTGATAAGTCACTTAAAACAGCAACAAACGTTTGCACAGGGTAACTATAGTCATTTTAGAACTCGCGGCACAAAAGGCGCCCTATGACGTTAAAGTACTACTTCACGTTTCAAAATGCTGACGTTCAAGTGCAATTTTACGGCCGGTTATGCATAAGTAAAAATAATTTTCGTTCTTTAACCACTACAAAGTCGGCGCAGGAGCACCTGGGAGCAAAAGTAATTTGAAAAAAAACCTCCGAATAAAATCCACCAGAATCCTTTTTATTTAACTAACCCAACCCAAGATAAACCAATCCAAATTAATATTTTGAAATTTTTGTTGTTGTTGCCCTGCGCCAACTTGGTCTTGCTCTCAGTTGTCCCTACTAGACTATCTTGTCCTATTCCGTATTCGATAACTTACTTTAAGTTTGAGCTACAAGTTATTTGTGTAACACCCACATCGTAAGAATATCAAGGTAAAAACACATTCTGTGAATTTCCAACGGTCCACTTTTTTATTATTCAGTGCCAATAATTAAAATGAAAATAGGAATTTTTCTCGAAGTCTCACAAATAATGTAATTAATATTCTTATTATAAAATAATTATTATAAATATTTAAAAAATTATAATAATAATTTAAAGTAAAAATTTTGCCAAATTTATTAAGGCACAGATTCAAAATTCACTTAAAGTATAAGATAATAAATCTATTCCTAACCCATATATTATATTTGTAAATATTCAGTTAAATCTAATAAAATATATAAAAATGAAAGAACCTAAAAAATAAATTCTTTGAATTAATCAATATAAATTTTTCAAACATAGAGGAATCATAAATAATTTTAAAAAAGTAATTTTTATTATAATAAAGAAAATGTTAAAATATAATCATTATCATAAGTCCGAATTATTAAAACTAATATACATAATCCTAATGCTCCAGCACAAACTCTTATTATTAACTTATTATAATTAAAAATAAAGATTAATCATATTAATAATATATTCTTACGTTTAGAAGAAAAAGTTACTAATCCAGAAATAAATATAAATATAAATATTGGAATAAAATAATAAATTAACATTACTTTTAATAATTTAAATAAAATATTGATCTTGTAAATCAAAAATAAGATTTTATTTTTTAAAACATCAAACAGAAATCTTTATCAATAATCTCCAAAATTTATATTTTAATTTCAACTATTCTTTGATAATATAATCTTAATATTAATAATTTGAACAACAACAATTATTTTTATAACATTAAATTACCCTCTATCATTTTGGTGTATTCTTTTAATTCAAACTATCTTAGATTCTTTATTAACAGGAATGATAAATTATAACTTCTGATTGTCATATATTTTATTCTTAATTATGATTGGTGGAATATTAATTTTATTTATTTATATAACTAGAGTAGCATCAAATGAAAAAATAATATTACCAGCATTTATTTTATTAATGTGTGATTATTATTTATCTAATATAAATATTTTAAAATATCAAATAAATAATCAATTATTTAATTTAACTAATGAACTTTCTATAAATAAATATATAAATTTTACTTCAATAATAATCACCCTAATATTAATTATTTATTCATTAATTACCTTAATTGCAATTGTTAAAACTACTGAAATTCAATATGGTCTTATACGACAAAAATTTTTAATGTAAATACCTTTTTTTCAAACAACCGGAAAATAGTCACTTACCGTATGATTTTTCGTACGGAAAGTTCTACATTACAAGGCATGATCTTTCAAAATATTTCCACTCTCAAGATAGGACCTTTTTGTTCAATTTTCCGGTCCCCTGATCCTTTTCCGTTCCCATTTTTGACCAAGTTGGCCATGACTTCTTGTTGACAGCTTTTAGCTTTTGTTTTTTTTTTGGCAGTTTTGACACTTCTAAAAAAGCTCTTTTAAATTTGTTTCAAAAGTTTTGGTTACAAAAATGGACTCAGATCTAGAAAATGAGTTGAATCCAGAGAAAATAATAGAAGCTGCTTCAAGAGTCACTTTCGATTTGCTGCCTGAAACATCTAAAGAGCGCTACCAGCGAAACTTTGATGCGTTTATAAACTGGTGTGAATCAAAAAATGTTAAGAAAATTAATGAAGATGTATTGGTCGCATATTTTTCAGAAAAATCGGCCACCTTAAAGATATCAAGCTTGTGGAGTCTATACTCTACACTTAAATCTTGCTTGGCCGTCAAAAGAAATATAGATATCAGCCGCTTTTTTAAACTGATTGTTTTTTTGAAGAAAAAATCTGCTGGATACAAGCCTAAAAAGGCAAGAGTTTTTAGTGGGGAAGAAATTGTCAAGTTTATTCGAGAAGCAAATTACGAAGAATATTTAATGCTCAAAGTAAGTATACTATAAATATAGATAGATAAAGGACACACCTAGAAGATGTTTTATCACTATTTTGCTTGATAAGTTGGCCATGGTCGGCCATAACCGGTCGTCAGTCATGAATTAGCTAAGCTAATATAGGCACTACACTATAATTTTGCTAATGTTTTATACAATTTTGCACGTACAAAAATCATTTCTAACCACAAAAGTTTACTTGTTTTTTTTTTCTCAAAAAGTACAAATTATTTTCGAAATAGAATGCGTTTAAAACATTTCTAGGTGTTTAGAAGTTTGAAAACATCAAATTGTTTTTGATTTTCTTGGGAGAATTTCAAGAAATTTCAAAATAAAGAAAATCTAACCTCGCAAGTCGACACACACAGCTTCGTAGGCTGCGTGAAGCAGCGTAGGGGACTGTTCATAAATTACGTAACGTGGCTAGGCGTTGACCAAAGTGGTAGGTACTAAAATGTTTTCTCAAAACCGATATTTCTTTACTTTCAGGTTTTAGCAATCATGGGCATTTCGGGAGCAATGAGGCGGAAGGAATTAACGAAGATGACCCTGAAAGACTTACAGGAAAATCAAGATATGATAATAGTCAATATTCCAAATTCTAAAACAAATCTTTCAAGAACTTTCGTTGTTTTAGGAGAAAAAACTTGGAATACAAAAATTTAAGACCCCAGAATGTCACCCATGATAGATTTTTCGTTTATTACTCTAAAGGCAAATGCACAAAGCAGCCAGTCGGTCTTCATGGTGTGCGAGGGGCACCTGCCAAAATAGCAAGGTATTTAAATCTTGAACATCCTGAAGAATATACAGGACACACATTCAGGCGCACCACAGCCACCCTATTAATTAAAGGCGGAGGAGATATATTAAACCTTAAGAATTTGGGCGGATGGCGTTCAAATTCGGTGGCAGAAGGCTACATTGAACAATCCTTGATACAAAAAGTTGATAATGCAAAAAAAAATTGAACTGGAGCACGCGGAAGCTTCCCAGCAGCAGCGGACGATGCAAACAGTTCGAGATATACGCTTAGTGTGTCTCAGGCTGCATCTAGTTCATTTGCAGAAAATACTTTTAATCCAATTACATCAACATCGGAAACTATTAATATCCAGCAAAGAAATTCGTCCAAAATTCTCAATGCTTCGGCTGCCACTATACAAATTCACAATGTGCGTAATTGCATTTTCAATATTTATACTCAAGAAGAAAAATAATTTTATTGTTATATATCGTTTTGTAGTAGATATAATACCTATGTAGTTAGTTGTTAGGTGGTAGAGGTTTAATTTACTACCAATCCTTACATAAACTTTTATTTCTATGCATATATTTATAGTAATAAGTTACACTTAGCAACAAATTAAAGTTATTTATAAAAGTAATAGAGATTGAAAGTATCAAAATTAACATATTGTATTGGTTTTCTGATCGTTTGAAAAAAAAAGTACGTACGACGCACGACCGGAAAGTATCTTTACAGGTCTAGTGATGTAAATACCTATTACGTAAATCTAATCCACTTCTTAAAATCGGTAATAACTCTTTAATTGATTTAGAGTCCCCTTTAAATATTAAAAGTTGATGAAATTTTGGAAGATTATTAGGATTTTCTCTAATTACCCATATTTTAACAGGATTATTTCTAGTTATACATTTATTTCCTAATATTGAATTGGCATTTAACACAATAGCCCTTAAAACCAAAAATAAAAAGATCCTGGGTGGAAAAAAAAACGAAAATTCAAACTTGGATGAGTATCCCACAAGGAACACACAAAGGACCAAAGCGAAAAGGGGAATGATCAAATGATGTTTCGCCCTGGGCAACAAGCAGGGGCTCATCAGTTGGTTCACTGGTTACCCTCCCCAAACATCATTCAACACCATCATACACTTTGATTTCCAACTTTGAATCACTCACAAATAGGCATCGTTCCGCACTGGCACTTATCTAAGTCACCTGATACGGGTTTGTCCTGACGTTTTAATCTTTCCAATAGGGTTACGCTCCTAAGGCGATTAAACCAAAAGGAAGTTAAAAAACCTCCGAATCAGTTACTTCAACCGAAAAGAATCCAAAAACAAAAGATCGAAAGGTCCTGGGTGGAAAAAAAAACGAAAATTCAAACTTGGATCAATATTCCACAAGGAACACAGAAAGGACCAAAGCGAAAAGGGGAATGATCAAATGATGTTTCACCCTGGGCAACCAGCATGGGCTCACCAGTGGTTTCACTGGTCACCCTCCCCAAACATCATTCAACACCATCATACATTTTGATTTCCAACTTTGAATCACTCACAAATAGGCATCGTTCCGCACTGGCACTTATCTAAGTCACCTGATACGGGTTTGTCCTGACGTTTTAATCTTTCCAATAGGGTTACGCTCCTAAGGCGATTAAAACAAAAGGAAGTTAATAAACCTCCGAATCAGTTACTTCAACCGAAAAGAATCCAAAAACAAAAGATCAAAAGGTCCTGGGTGGAAAAAAAACGAAAATTCAAACTTGTATCAATATTCCACAAGAAACACAGAAAGGACCAAAGCGAAAAGGGGAATGATCAAATGATATTTCGCCCTGGGCAACCAGCATGGGCTCATCAGTGGTTTCACTGGTCACCCTCCCCAAACATCATTCAACACCATCATACATTTTGATTTCGAACTTTGAATCACTCACAAATAGGCATAGTTCCGTACTGCCACTTATCTAAGTCACCTGTACGGGTTCATCCTGACGTGTTAATCTTTCCAATAGGGTTACGCTCCTAAGGCGATTAAAAAAAAAAAGAAGTTAAAGAAACCTCCAAATCAGTTACTTCAACCGAAAAGAATCCAAAAACATAAGATAAAAAGATCCTGGGTGAAAAAAAAAACGAAACTTCAAACTTGGATGAATATCCCACAAGGAACACACAAAGAACCAAAGCGAAAAGGGGAATGATCAAATGATATTTCGCCCTGGGCAACCAGCATGGGCTCATCAGTGGTTTCACTGGTCACCCTCCCCAAACATCATTCAACACCATCATACATTTTGATTTCGAACTTTGAATCACTCACAAATAGGCATAGTTCCGTACTGCCACTTATCTAAGTCACCTGTACGGGTTCATCCTGACGTGTTAATCTTTCCAATAGGGTTACGCTCCTAAGGCGATTAAAAAAAAAAGAAGTTAAAGAAACCTCCAAATCAGTTACTTCAACCGAAAAGAATCCAAAAACATAAGATAAAAAGATCCTGGGTGGAAAAAAAAACGAAACTTCAAACTTGGATGAATATCCCACAAGGAACACACAAAGAACCAAAGCGAAAAGGGGAATGATCAAATGATATTTCGCCCTGGGCAACCAGCATGGGCTCATCAGTGGTTTCACTGGTCATTCTCTCCAAAAATCATTCAACACCATCATATACTTTGAATGGTGAGAAAAATGTGAACGCGTTATTTAACTTATGGGTCATTCCACGTCAGATTTACAACCCAATTTTTAATTTCTTCGAAAAATTTTTCTCGTACTCTTTAGCGAAAAATAATCGACACGTATTTTTTTTTCAATTATATTTTTTTCTCTCAAATTTTGATTTTTTGAACTTTCAAAGTTTACAAAATTGAACATTTTTCAATCACTGATAACTCGTAAACTATTCGATGTATGAAAAAAATGTTTGAATAATAAAAGTTGCGTTTTCGTATGAGCTCACCGGAAAAATTCTTAAAATATTTTTTTTGTTATTTAACTGTTGTATTCTGCAATTCTTATAAACAAATAAAATTTAACGGACCAATTTTTTAAAAAATAAATGGGTCCTTTATTTATTTTTCTGCAAAAATATTTAATTTTTAATAATCAGCTATGTATATATAAACATTAAGTTGACGTGCACATTTAAAAGTTACAATTTTGTAAATTAGTTAGTTTTTAAAAAATATATCTTATTTTTTTTTATTTTCGAAAAAAAAAAATTAAGAAATATTTTTTAAAAACTAAGTAATTTACAAAATTGTAACTTTTAAATGTGTACGTCAACTTAATGTTTATATGTACCTAGTCGATATGCGTTCAGTGAAATGTTCCTGTGACTGACGATAGCAGCCTAAAGATGGGCCAACGTGCAACGCCCGAAAGCGCTGGCTGATTATTAA
Source organism: Oxystoma pomonae (assembly GCA_963921995.1). Lineage (NCBI taxonomy): Eukaryota > Metazoa > Arthropoda > Insecta > Coleoptera > Brentidae > Oxystoma > Oxystoma pomonae. The sequence goes on along the minus strand of OY998166.1, from coordinate 80,369,098 downwards.
AAATTAAATATTTTTACACAAAAATACAAAACTGCCTTTCACTTAATTTTTTTTACGAAATGTTTTAATTATAACAGGCCTATCGCAGGGCGTCTACAATAAAACATCGAATAGTTTACGAGTTATCAGTGATTGGAAAATGTTCAATTTTGTAAACTTCGAATAAAAAAAAATATTTTGAAAAATTGTCCGTCAATGAATTTTAATTATTTAATTATCTAGAATTTCTATACGTGGTCCATGGGTCATTAATTATCATAAAGCTCTTTAAAGAATTTAATATTTTAATGTTACGTAATACATTTTTTCACAAATAAAAACTTTATTTCGGAAACTGCCTAAAATGTAAAAATAAATGTCCAATTAATATGTTGTTTGGGCAATAAAAGCGCCATTTCGGAATTTAAAATGTAGCTCTCTGGGCAGCGATTTTAACAGGAAATATTTTAAAATAAAATTTGATTTACCTTGCACTCGTCATTTAAAATTTAAAGTGTGTGCGATTTATACTGAATATTTTGTACTATATGGTACATAATAGGCAATCACAAAAATATAGACATTTTTGCAAAATAATAGGCTATGCTATTCCCCGCCAAATGCACCACTCATTAAAGAGAATTTAATAATCTTCTGAAAGTTCCATCAGGTTCTTAGATTAAAAAGAGACAAGATATCTGGTCCAACGAAAACTCTTTGGCAAATAATAACCACTGTTTATTTACAAATAAAATCACAACAAAACAAAGGTGAGAAACATCGAGTCAAATGAGATATTTTCGGACGTTTTTGTAAAATTTTTTTGAGGTTTTTTTTTATAAAGACGATATATGTATGCTTTATTTTAGCATACTTTTGATGAAGTAGTTAATGCGCAAATAAGATATTTTCGAACGTTTTTTTTTATAAAGACTATAAAATAAAGGTAGGTAAAGTCTTTAAACCAATTTTTAAACAATAATAAAAGTTAATTCACATATGTTCGGGTTTGTAAGAATATGGAATTCCTACCTCTTATTAGAATATTAAGGTTAATTTATACTGCCGCCGTTGCCCTTCGAATTGATATTTAAATCTTTTTTTCTGTCCTATTATTATTGTGTACTGAAGAAGTCAGTATAAATAAGTTTCTGCTAATGACCAGAAAAAATAACAAAATTAACAAACACAATAACATAATTTTTAGCTAGTGGATAATATTTTTTTTTCTTGATGTTCCAGGTGCTATGAACTGTGTTTCTTTGTTTTAAGGTTTGGCATAATTGTATTGTGTTGAAAATTGAAAATGCTATAAATCATATACAAACTTTGTAATAAATTTCTTTTGTATAAAATTATACTACAAACATTTATTGTTAGGAAGCTTCCAAACTCAAATTGGCAGAATTATTTTTTGCATGTTTTTTAATTTCATATTATAGTAAAATTTTAATAATATAATCCATGTGTAAATTTCTATTTAAGTAGGTACGCCACTGGTGTGTTTACTGTAAACAACACAAAAGTAAACATTCTTCCATATAAGAGAAAAAAAGCATGTGTCCATAAGAAAAAATGAACTTGACAGTGCTCCTGTCACACTGAAATGTCAAATCTCGAAAACGGACCTCTCATTAGGTAGATCTTAAAAAAGTGTCTCTAAAAAGTTTTAAGCGTTTTTTGACGGCTTTAAGAATAAGGGCGCAGAAAAAAAAACTAAAAATAAAGATTTTGTTTTTTTTCGCCGGAACTACCCGGAATTTATAAACTATTTTTTGGTTTTGAGCAAAGCGTCAAATTGCGCAATTTTGCCCTGGTTTAAAACTTTTCGTATCTCCTACCGTTTAGGAAATCCTGTAGATAGATTTAGATTATTAGACCGGAGTAAAGAGTAAAAAAAAATGGGGGAGCTATAGCTCTCCTGGAGCCCTTGATCATGATTAATTTATTGTAGATTGGGTTGGACCTCCTGGGGGGGGGGGTTAACCCCCAAAACTCCCTCCACTGACTGTATGTATAAAATTTATTGATCTTTCGTTGAAATATGTCATACATAACTAAAAGAAGTACACCGGTGAAAAGATGTGAACATTTAGGAACCAAATCTGTTTGGTTCTTCATTTATTTCGGTCTCTTGTGTATTCTTAAAATAACGGGTGACAAAAGAATTACTTTTATTTATTTACGTTGTTTTCATTCTGGCTCTTCCTTTTTGTCATGCTATTGGTAAACGAAAGAAGCATTTCCTGATAAAAACTTTAAATTTGCGGACATACTCTAGCGTTGATTATTTCCAACAGTTCTCATAGTCGTTGGCGTTGCGGTGGCTGGTAAATTTTTTGGTTCGAATGTTTTGTTTTTAATTTTACAAGAGCAGTGCTTTATGTGGCCAAAATAGTTCAAAACTCATCGTTGTCTTGCTCTTTAGAATATTTTTATTCTGACGGGAAATTACATTTTATTAAAGGAGCAAAATAAGAATCACCGACGTTTAAAAAGTGTAAAAGGAATACATCACAAAGGAAAAAGGAAGCAGTAAAGTTTTATTTAAATAAATTACTTTATATATTTATATATTACACAAAGATAGCCATATCTTTATTTCTGAAACCTACAATACATAAACAAGTGCTACAAGTTCAGGGTGTCCACTGATTTTTCGAGAAAAAATTTCCTGAATTTTTTTAGAATCTTGGTTTTACTATAAAATTCAACCGATTTTACTGAAACACTTTGCTTCTGAATAAGTAGGAAGCAAAAATAATAAATTTTTAAAACAGGCTTTTATTAAATGCACTCAAAAGTAGAAAATAATTTTTTATCTTTTTTATACCATAATAAAAGCGATGGGTGCAAATTAAAAATTTTAATCTCTATTCATTGATTTTATTACAAATTTTAACTTTAGGTATCGTGTATTGGTCACATCGACCTCACCCGTTCTTAGCTTCTTTAGATGAAAGCATTATGTTTATCATTCGAATAGAAGAAGAATTTAGTTGGTCTTTTGTAGTTCTCCCTTTGTCACCGTAAAGTTAAAATTTTGAATTTGCGCCCATCGCTTTTATTATTGTATAAGAAAGATAAAAAATTATTTTCTACTTTTCAGTGCATTTAATAAACTTTAAAAGTTTTTTTTAATTAATTTTTTGATTTTTAGCTTTGTAGCCTAAATCGTACATTTTGAATCCGCCATATTGAAATTTTAAAATCTGATCAAAAATTCATATCTCTTTCCCGAAAAACCCCTGTATGCCAATTTTGATTTAAATCGAACAAACTAAATCTTTTCCCCCCTCCACTTCCCTCGTTAGACAGAGGTGTGTACCTGAGAATACCATATTATTTTATGTTCACCGGAACTATAAACGCTTACCAAATTTGAACACAATCGGATGTGGATAAGTCAGTTAAAATTGGTTATCAAAACATGACCGAAAATCGTTCATCTTGGATCGGCCGTATTGAATTTTCAAAAGCTGATCAAAAATTCGTATTCCTTATCCCCAAAAGTCCCCGTATAACAATTTTGGTTGAAATCGGACAAACTTGGGTGTTTTTCCCCCTCCACACCCCTCGTAGGGGTGAGGGGTGCCTAATAATGACATATTATTGTATTGTCACTGGAACTATAAATGCATGTCAAATTTGAAGACAATCGGATGTGTATAAGTTAGTTAAAATTGGTTGGCCAAAAATCGTCCATCGGGAGTCCACCATATTAATTTTCAAAATCGAATTAGAAATTCGTTATCTCCATGACCAAGTGCCCCAACACACCAAAATGCAACAAAATCGGACGTACTTCAACTGTACCCCCCTCCACCCCCTTCGAGTAGGGGGGAGCTGTCAATTTTATCACCCTATATTCTTGTGTTGTCACCGCAACCATATAAGCATGCCAAATTTTAAGCCGATCGGATGTCGAGAAGTTGGTGAAAATTAAGTTGCAAGATTCCACTCGAACAAACATACATAGATACATTGCAAGTTAAATAAAAGCTTATAAAAATAAGATATATTTTCATGTTTGCTTTTTTCCTGAAATTAAAATAAAAAGACTGCTACAATAGTTTATTCACTAGAGCACTGTGAAAAATCTCCTCAAATTACTCTCATTGAGGAATATTCCCTGACTCGAAATCGAAACTTTCCCTGACTTTTCGTGACCATTTTCAAATTCCCTGACTTTCCAGGTTTTTCCAGGTTGTGGACACCCTGAAGTTGCATATTAACTCGTCTCGATCACAACTACGTTTACATTTGAACGCATATACGTTTTGGAGCCGTTCGAGTAAAAAGTACGATCGCGCAAGTACTGTCATAACGTAACCACTTTTTGAGATTTCGAGGGGGCATCAAGAAAAGCAAAAAACCATAATTATAAAAAAAAAGTACATCGATCATTGTGTTTTTAGATAAAAATTCGAATATATTTTCAACTTCCTGAAACTGTATATTATATAAACGTGTTTTTAAACCTTTTCGAATGATGTCAACGTTACGAAAAAAGACGTAACTAAAGATATACATGGACTTACCCGCGTATCGTACAAAATTCTAAGAAGTCGATGACTGGTTGAGTTGTGGATACCAGCTAGTGGAAGACCATGACCTTCACATTGAAGGACATAAAAGGACGAACTGTTGGTTCCGGATGGAGGACTTATCTGAAGAGAAAATAGTAAATTTACTAAAAAGTGCGGAAATTTCCACTATGTTTAACGCTGTGGTACAATTGGCCCTTTTAGTAGATATTACTAAGGCAAATTTTTCATAGTAAACTACTTACATCATGGTTATGGTTATCCAAACCACTCGTATTTTCGCGTGTGTGGTTTGCAAACCGCAATCAATTGTATTTGAAATGGCGCATCATGTGTGACGTCATACTTAACTAAACTCTAAACCATGTCATTTTTGCGAGTGGGTTTAAAAATATATTTTTTTGTGCATTTTCATTGTATTTATAAATTATTCTTTAAAGTGAGCCACGGGCCATCAAAAATTTTAAAAATCCGACAAAAAAAAGTTATTAAGTGGGGATTTGCCCTTCTCCCTATCTCTGATTTTTTCATATCAATAGATATACAGATTTATGTGGATGTAAGTAATAATGCTGGAGTATGCAGTGCTCGTTAACAAAGAACTTTTTATTATCAAAACAGATGACCCGTTTGGATTTGAAAATATAAGAAAAGATACCTTACCTATGTATCTTATAATTTTCCTATTGCCCGGTGTTACTCGTAAACTTTGCTAGGTAGCATATATCATGGAACACTTGGATTGCTTTTGATACTTACCTATTTAAAAGATGTAATTGCAGTGTGCCTGAAGCTGTATACGAGTATTTGAATAACTATGAATTGTCGAAAGGCTGATTGTGGTGCTTTATTTTTTACGGGAAATTGCCACAATAAAAATTTGTGAAGCATATCGATTTTTTTTGGAGAGACTAATTTTTGGTAATTATGCAGTATACGGTTTTCTGCGATTTTTGATTTTTTATGAACAATTCTTTATGGCCTACTAGGATCCCTAAGGCCCCAAATGCGCCGGCGCCGGTTGTTTTTTTTATTTTTTTTTATTTTTTTAGTTTTTTTTTCACTAAAACAACCCAATTCAACACAGCCCAACCCAACTATTCCAACCCAACACAAAACAATAAAAGAAACACATTACAACTCCCCCGCGGCACCCTTTTTTCGCCTAAAAAAAACCGGCGACGGCGAATTTGGGGTCCTAGGGATCCTAGTAGGTGCCTCTATAAAGAATTTTTCATAAAAAATCAAAAATGGCAGAAAACCGTATACTGCATAATTACCTAATTTTTTACTCATTTTTTTCTTGCCACACGCCTCTAAATGCTGTTGAAATTGTACTTCTAAATTTTAATAGGGAACCTACAGTTAGGTCTAGAGTCCATGTGGGTATACCATCGACGTACTAAACATCGATGAGTAGTACCTAGTAGTAGTTCTAGTATGTCCAACCTAAAAGTGAGGTTAGAAGAAGACAAAATCACAGAACGTAAATTGGTATTTGTCAACCAAATCAGCTGTTAACCAGTAGTTAACCGTGACGTCATAACTGACGTCATTATCCTAACAAACCACTCTAGTAGAATAGCATTGTTCACGTGACCTAGGTTAACAGATTTACGGAATCTATTTTTATTCGGTTTCCTCTTATACGCTATTTTATAAGTATCTACTAAAACCTGGAAAAGTCAGTCAGTCAGGTGTTAGTGACGGAAATATTTGTGATGCATCAACATTTTTGGAAAAAATCGTAGATTACGATAGGCGATGGTGGAAATTTTGATTTCCCCCGGGGGAGAAGAAAGCCCCTCCTAAAGGGGGAATCTTTTTTACCAAAACAATTATGGAGATGGTTAGCTAGTTTTTTATTTTTCTTAATCATCTGAAGTCTTAAATATGTAAAAAAACATTATGTCTAAGGGGAGAAGGAGGGAGCCCTTAACATAATTAAAAATTTAGGTTTTTATAAACTGATATTTAGATCAAAAGAGATCTTGGGTGGAATAAGGAAAATTCATTCATTTTTTTTTAACTTCTTTTTTTTTGAAATTTTTTTATTAGGTTCTTAACTTTGTTTTTAAATATATGCAATAGTCCTTAGATAGAATGGCCCAAGTGTCGCAAAATGGGAAACAATAATAACTTTGATAAACAAACAAAATAATGTAAAATACAGGGTTGGTCTACTTGCGCCCAAAAGAGTTTTTGACTCTGCTCTCCGGCTTTTTTTTCGGAAAATGCAAAGGCATAGTTATATATGAATAGAATACACATTTATCTTTAATTACGTGTTCTAGGCTAAACTACCCCATAGCTTTCTTAAAATACACCCTAAAAAAGAATAAAAAAAGGACGTTTAAAAACATTTTGAGTACTTTTTCTGTTAATTGGTTCTGCTACTTTTTTTTTGAGATGTTGCCAGTTTTCATTCAAAGTATTTCTTTGCTACATATCATTAACCGTTACCTATTCAGGGTGAATTAAATTTTAAAAATTCAGAAAAATCATGTACACAAAAACTAGCAAATATATAAACAAGACTTTTTTTGTTATATATCTTCTGAAAGCCCATAAAATTCCCTTGAAAATAATATGCTGCACAGCTACCTAGCTTAAGCATAAAGGAAGATAATAGTAGACAAAAGACACTTAAAGTAAATATTTCAACGCATCGGTATCGGTATACGTATCGCGTTCGAAATAAAGCCAAAATATTGACTTGTTTATGCAATTTTTCGAACGATGCCCGCTTTTTTGAAAGGTGCGATGACAGAACTGCTAACAGCAATCGATTCGTGCGTTGGGATCATATATGTATGAGCTTAAATATACGCCTTTGCAATGCTTTCGGCGTGCCTATACCTTTCTCTTTTACCCTTTTATGACTCTTATTGTCTCTTTCTGTCGTCAAAGCTTAGCGGTTCTGCACATGCGCGGCCATCGTCATCGGTTAACCAACCAACATCCAGAAAGACTGCTGTGCAGTTGTCAAAATTTTTCTATTTGTTTATATATATGAATAGAAATCATTTTTAGGTATTTTTACTTTTTTTCCTTCAAATTTTCAGAAAAAATAGCTACCAACCTGTGGAACTTCACTTTTGTTGTTTGGCGGCATCCACAAACACAGCAAGTCTTTTTATGCGGCGACATCTTAAGCAGGAAGATATAAACAGTTTTTATTATAACTCCTAAAAACTTTCGCGTAACCAAAGATTAAAAATATCACAATAAAAAAATTTGCACAAGCAAAAACGCGGAAAACGACTATGTGCGATCAAAACAAATCAACAAAAATGGCGTCTCGACCAAAGAGCGAAGACGAAGGTCGCGAAACCGGCCGCCTCGTAAAATTTTCGCACATGTGCATGAGCGCGGAGCTAAGATGGCTCCATGGCCTGCTAGATTTTAGATCTTGCTTACAAGTTTGGCCTGGGAAAGGCCTATATTTAATCTCATACATATATGGTTGGGATGGACGTAACGATACGTTCATCACTCCGTACGCATCGATTGCTGTCAGCTTTGTTGTCATCGCACCCGTCAAAAAAGCGGGCGTCGTTCGAAACATGGCATGAACAAGTCAAAAATGTAGTGTATTTTGGCTTTATTTCGAACGCGATACGTATACCGATACCGATGCGTTGAAATATTTACTTTAAGTGTCTAGTTTTTATTTTGATTAAAACGCATCATTTATTACACCCACCGGGGGTATTGTATTAGTATAGTCCTGCTAATTATACACTTTCCACGGTTTTATTTTAGGGGACCTCGATTTTTATTATTAAAATCTCAATCAATCTAATTTTTAAAGAGAGGGAGGGGGGCAATGCAAATCGCACGTGAAAGAATATACATTTAAAATATTAAATTTATTGCCTTTACCCGTTATTCCTCGATTTGAAACAAATAAGTAAATTTAATTATATTTAAAAATCATAGGATAAATCTTACCTGAGGGGAAGATGGTGATAAATTGACACCTTCTTAACGCCCGAACTTTCAGTTATTTTTGCACCTAGGTCAAAAAGTACAGCTTTAACACCCGCAGTGTGTAAATAACAGCGTGAGGCGTTAGCCGGGGGCTGTTACACGCTGATTGTGTTGACGCTGTTTTTAACCGAGGTACATACAGCATTTTCTGCGCGATCAGTATAGCTTTATTTTCATATTAAGAAAATAATAATTTATAATTTTGAAAAAAATAAATTTAGTGAAGGTTTAAGTTAAAAAATAATTTTATCCTTTTTTGCGTTAACTATGTAGCTGTGTAGTATACATTTCAGCTACTCAAGACAGCTAACAGTTAAAGCTATAGCAGGAAAGCAACCTCTTAAATGAAAGCTGGCGTTTGGTTAACAGTAGGACAGTAAGTGATACACCATAATTTGTAGCTCGAAGGATACATCTGCACTCAAAAATAAAAATGGCAAAAAATAACATACATTTTTTTTTATTCGCAAAAGAGTTATTTACGAAACTAATACCTGTTTTATGGGTTACTGAAATTAAGGGCTAAAAAAATACTTCTGTTATAATTTGTAGCTCATTTGTTGCTAATTTGTTAACGAAGAATAATATTTGTAGTGGCAGCCGTTACCGAGAAAACTGAGACACCTCTAACTTAACCATTAAGCTAGGGGGACCATCACATAACTGCCGTTTGGGTAACAGAAGGACAATAATTCATACGCCATAATTTTTAGCTCGAATCGTATATCTGCACTGAAAAATAAACATTGCAAAAAATAACATAGTTTATTTTTTTTTATCGTAATCCCGTTTTATAAGTTTAAATGATACATCAAAAACATCAGCATGTTGCAAATACTTTACTTGAATTTGTTACCGTCAATTTTAAAGTACGAAAGTCATTACTTTTATAAGAGGAAAAAAAAAAATTTTTTACGGAAAATTAAATTGAGGAGACCAGCCTATAAATCAAGTCTGTTCAACAGAGACAGATAAATGAAACTTCATAATTTGTATAATAATATTGCTAACCTTTTTAAAATAAGCTTTGTTAGTGTTTACTTGTTGGGCAAGAAAATAATTTCTAGCAGCTGTCGTTACCAAAATATGGTTTTTTAATACAATCACGTGACCTCAAAATCAAAATAGCACATGAACTAACTGGAAAGTCACAACTCTTTATACCCCTTTAGAAGAAGCTAATCTGTTACGCAAGAAAATAATTTGTAGTTACTTGCATTACTATTATATATCTCTTTAAGTCACTTGACCTAAAATTTTAAATATTTCATGAACTAACTAGGGGGTCACAACCTTTTATACCTCATCGGAATAAGCTTGGTTAGTACTAATGTGCTACGTAAGAAAACAATTTGTAGCTTCTGCCGTTACCGAGATATGGCTATCTGGGTACTCGACAAAAAAAGTAACATATCTCAGAAACTAACTAGTGAGTCAAAATTTTTTATACCTCATTAGAATAAGTTCGGTTGGTGCTAATTTGTTACGTACGCAAATAATTTGTAGCTGCTGCCGTTACCGAGATATGGCTATCTGGGCACTCGACATAAAAAGTAACATATCTCAGAAACTAACTAGGAGATCACAACTTTTTATACCTCATTACAATAACCTCGGTTGGTGCTAATTTGTTACGTAAGAAAATCATTTTTAGCTGCTGCCGTTACCGAGATATGGCTATCTGAGCACTCGACACAAAAAGTAACACATCGTAAAAACTAACTATAGAGTCAAAACTCCTCTCACCTCGTAATTTCATAAAAGCGATACATTTTAAATAAACAAACTCTTTATTATTACTATTAAAGGGGTTCGCCATCAAAAATAAAAGTTTATTTTGTGGTAGAATCGTGAACTTCGTTTTTTAATGGCACTTCTATCTGAGCATTCGACACAAAAATTAACATATCGTAAAAACTAACTATAGAGCCCAAACTCCTCTCACCTCGTAATTTATTAAAAGCGATACATTTTAAATAAATAAACTCTTTATTATTAGTATTAAAGGGGTTCGCCATCAAAAATTTATTTTGTAGTAGAATCATTTTTTGGTGTCACTTCTAGTAATCGAGATAATTTTGAAGGTTAAATCCTGCCACTATTTCGTCATTAAACCCTTAGACAAAACCACTGTTCTTAAAATTTGTCAATTTTTAGGTCACGTGACTTACTTAAAAATACATATAGTAGAAATGGCAGCGGCAACAAATTATTTTCTTACGTAACCAATTAGCATCATACGAGCTTATTCTAATGAGGTATAAAAAGTTGTAACCCCCTGGTCAGTTTCTGAGATATGTTACTTTTTGTGTTGAGTGGCAAGATAGCCATATCTCGGTAAAGGCAGCAGCTATAAATTATTTTCTTCCGTAACAAATTAGTACCAACCAAGCTTATTCCGATGAGGTCTAAAAGGTTGTGACCCGGGCTCTAGTTAGTTCATGAAATATTTCAATTTTTAGGTACGTAACTTACTTAAAAAGACATATATCAGACATGACAGCATTATTTTCTTACGTAACAAATTAGCTTCTTCTAAAGGGGTATAAGGAGTTGTGACTTTCCAGTTAGTTCATGAGCTATTTTAATATTGAGGTCACGTGACTGTATTAAACAGCCATATCCTGGTAACGACAGCTGCTGGAAATTATTTTCCTGCCCAACAAGTAAACACTAATAAAGCTTATTTCAAAAAGGTTAGCAATATACATTTTTTTCGTAATATTTTTTGTTTTGGCAGATTAGTGCTCACCCACAAATTATAAAGTTTCATTTATTTGTCTCTGTTGTTTTTATAAAAATAATGATTTTTATACTTTTAAATTGGCGGTAAAAAATTTTTAATGTATCATTTAAACTTATAAAACGGGATTAAGATAAGTAAATGAGTTTTTTTCAAAATAAAAAAGAATCTGTGTTATTTTTTGCAATTTTTATTTTTCGGCTCAGATATACGATTCGAGCTACAAATTATGGTGTATGACTTATTGTCGTACTATTACGTTACCCAAACGGTAGTGATGGTCCCCCTAGCTTAATGGTTAAGTTAGAGAGGTCCCATTTTCTTGGTGACGATTGCAGCTACAAATTTTATTTGGTAACAAATTAGCAACAAATCAGCCACAAATTATGGCATAAGTATTTACATATAACACATAAAACAGGAATTAGTTTCGTATATATTTTGGAAATAAAAAAAAATGTATGTTATTTTTTGCCTTTTTTATTTTTGAGTGCAGATGTACCCTGCGAGCTACAAATTATGGTGTATGACTTATTGTCCTAATGGTACCCAAACGGCAGCTATGGGATGGCCCCCCTAGCTTAATGGTTAAGTTAGGGGGGTCTCAGTTTTTTCGGTAACGGCTGCCGCTACAAATTTTATTCTTAGGTAGCAAATTAGTTACAAATTATAGCATAAGTATTTTTGTGAATTTTTATTCTGATCACCCATCACCCATAAAACACGAATTAGTTTCGTAAAGAGCTCTTTTGGAAATAAAAAAAAATCTATGTTATTTTTTGCCATTTTTATTTTTGAGTGTAGATCTACATACCCTTCGAGCTACAAATTATGATGTATGACTTATTGTCCTACTGTTACCCAAACGGCAGCTATGGGGTGGTCCCCGATGCTTCATGGTTAAGTTACAGAGGTTTAATTCTTTGGTAACAAATTAGCTATAAATTATGGCATTGTTATTTTTGTGCCCTCTATGATGGTCCCACCAACTTAATGGACGTGGATACCATTAAAACGAAAAGTGGTATTTTTTTTCTGTCACTACCCAACTAGCAATTAGTCGACGTCTCAACGTTGTGCACCGAGTGCCAACGTTGCGTCGCAACGTTTACTTTTACTCAAACACCACCCACTTTTGCACCAATTTGGTGGATGATTTTTTGGTTGAGTCAACGTCGCGATCGCGACTACAGTTGAAGTAATAGTTCAATGGGTTTTGGAGTACAATTATTTGTTCAAAATATTATTAATTACGTAAAATGATAAACACACTATTCGACTACAAATTAAACTATTTCTAACACCATAATATTATTAAAATAAAATGATCTTCTATGTCATATATCATGTTTTGCATCATCATAACATGCGAACCAATGCCAAAATATATAAACAGACGGTAGTTTACTGTCAAATGTACAGTTCGTAGCTCTAAAAAACAAGCGCGCCCTCTATTAAGATGATTTTATGAAATTAAAAAAAAAATCATGATTTAAAAATCGCTTCGAAAATCCTCTAAAGATGTTGCTTAGGATTCCTAAGAACAAAATACGGATTTTTATATGCAAAAAAATCTTAGTTTATTGTAGAAAAAAGCAAAAAAATAGTTTTTAATGTTTGTTTACAAATTAGCATACAATGGTTTTAACAATCAATCATGGCGACACTTATTAGTTTCTATGACAACCAAAGAAGTCCCGTGTCTCGACTGCTTTAACTACTTAACTGTGTTTTGAACGAATCCCCTAACTTAAAGACGCGAACACGCCTCAATTTTTACCCAATCGAAATTGCTCCACAGTTTGGCTTTCTGCTGCTCACTTAATTTCCGTCCTTGTTGTTTACACAGGACCTTCCTCTTTTTTTCCGACACACTGGGGAATCACCTTCAATGACACCTGTCACATGTTAAAATATCGAAGAATATTTATACCATTTGTTCCTTTTCATAGTGCAAAATGTTCAAACCAAATTAATAGAAACTTTACAAAACACTTCTTAGTTATTTTTACTGAATTAATTGACGTTTGTATGACAGACAGCAGTGCTTCAAAATTGGCTTGTTGCAAACAAAACAGAAAAATTGGTTAGATGAAAACAGGCGCGCCCTCGTCTCCAACAAACCGGCCAGAAAACGTGGAGTAAATTGATCAATTTTTGGTTTAGCACACACCGGTTTGTAGTCGGCGCCTTCACAACTAAGGAATTACTGTTAGTACAATAGACGGACATAAATAGTTGTGATGGCGACTGAAGTTGTGATAAACGTTTAGGCGTCGTATAATAGTCGACGTTGTCGACCGTCGCCATGATAACTATTCTTTATCTGTAAAACAACGTTTAAAATTAGTGCAATTCTAACTTTTACAACTTGTACAACTAAAAATTGCTAGTTGGGTAGTAACTTGTATTTAGTAGAGACATAAAGCATTATTTTAGAATCATCGCACTTTTCCGCATCTGTATCTAAATGCGCATGTGCCTTCACGATAAGTCTACTTCGACGTTATGTGAAACTTATCGATCCAGTACACGTATCGTATCGTGCTCCGTGTAACTTACAGCATTGATTTAACGGCTTTGAAAGTCTGTCACTATTTAGTAAGTAATTTGCTTTCAGCTTTATATTGCTTTTCTTAATCTGGTGAAACAATTTGATTCGGTTACCGTGTATATGCAATACAAACTTGGATGTCCATTGCAGCTCCGTCAATGTATATCCAGTGTATATGGGTAACATAATTACTCGATGTCCAATGGAGGTACGTTTCATTTATGTTCATCAATGGTATAAAAATTAAACATCCTTTGGAGGTACGTTCATGTATGTCCATGAAGAGAATATCATTTGCACACCCAAAGAATGTTGGATGAATGTACACTTCCGGCCACATAAAATGCGTACAGCAGAAGTTAGCTGCAGATATGCTGAATTTAAGTTTTGCTAATTGCGTTGCTTATTGCAACTGACTTTGACGTTTTCGAATTACAGGTTAGACCTTTTGACATTGTAAACACAAAAATAAGGAGACTGCCCACACTTTACTATGCTTTAAGTTCCTTCTTCTTGATACTTTCTTCTTATTCTTAAAATTGTAGCCTTGTTTTGTCCATAATGGGCCGCTACTCTTCGAACCGACCAAGCCGTCTAATTTTGCTAAAATTTGAGCTTTTTCGAATTCGTTTAGTTGGGACATTTTTTAATATAAGCGTTCGACAACAACAAAACCTGACGGTGAAATTTTTTGTCAATTTTAAATACCTAAAAGGTTACTGAGTTGCGAGGCCCACAATACACTATATCAAATCCAGATATCCATTTGATATACGCATATTCATGGCTTGCTATGTAGGAAGTGACCTATCAAAAAAAAGGTATACAGCACAGCCTAAATGCGTACGTAAAGTATCTACTTTATTCAACACACCAAATATTTTGAGCTAGACCATAGATCACAAATTGGGACCAAAGAATAGGTAAATTGGTTTGGATATGTCACGGACCGCGATACGATGCGTGTACCGCATCGATAAGTTTTACATAACGTATCGAAGGAGACGTCATTTCGATACTCTAATGACAAAGGTTGGATGTACATAGATAGGTACATCTAGAATAGATAGCCAAAGTCTTTTAATTTAGCTTTCTAAACAGAACTTTATAGTTAGAGGACTCTTGAGAAAAAGTCGCTATATTAACGACGGGAGTCTTGGTAAACGTCAACTGTAAACTAAAGTTTTCCCAAGTCGGTAACTTAAAACGTTCCAAGGGTAAATAGAAGCTAAACACTGATGGGGCGATAAAGCAAATTTTACCGCAAGCTGCACTGTTCCCGTAAACGTAGTAAATGTGAAGTGTGAGCCTGGCAGGAGCTATTTTATTCACTTAGATGTGCCACCAGTAAATACGAGAATAATAGGATTACATAAAAGCGTTTCGACTCGAGAATACACTACGCGATGTTAGTTGCTTAGTAGATATTAAATTCACTATACGTAACACGGATTTTGCTTAATTTGATTTTTATTTCATTTTATGGGTTTGCTCAACAATAAAACACCCCTATGCATATTGCCTCTTTATGTAAAAGTTAAGTGGATTAAAAAAATACAATGTTATACATTAATAAATAAAGTGTTTTTGTAAGATATCATAATCAGGGTGGATTCTTTAAATGGAACGGTGCTTCTCGGGTCTTTAGGGAAAAGGTTAAAAAAAAAGCTAAAAGCTAATCTTTAATGATTTTTTACGGAATTTGCACCCATGATACAAAAAAAAATTTAGTGTCCACAACTGGAGGCCCAGGGCCTGCAAGTATTTTTTTTTTTTTTAATGAGAAGGTTCCACTTGTGGCATCTTTTTGAAAAGCCTGTTAAAAAATAAATTTCATGGATTAGTTTTTTTGACATCTGTCAACCAATGTGTCAAAAATTTAAAAAAACTTTTTGTCAATTGTTTTAGATTCAAGATAAACTACATATTTCTCTATTTACTAAGCGGAATAAAGAAAATACTTCACAAGGATATTATTGGCAGCCCATTTGGGGTTCCTCACTGAAGGCCTAGGACCTACCAAAATTTTTTTCATGAGGAAGTTCCACTTGGGGCACCTTTTCGAAAGCTTGTTAAAAAAGAAATTCGATTAAATAATTTTTTTTTGAGATCTGTCAACCCATGTGTTTAAAATTTTACGCCAGTAATATATTTGTGTGGTAGTTTCTTTATTCCACTTAGTAAATAAAAAAATATGTATCTTGTTTATTTTAAAGCTAAAAGAATTGACAAAAAATAGGTTTTTTAAAATTTTTGACACGGGTTGACAGATATCAAAAATTTTTATTTAATCGAACTTATTTTTTAACAAGCTTTCGAAAAAGGTGCCACAAGTGGTACTTCGTCTTGAAAAAAATGTTGGTAGGCCCTGGGCCTTTAGTGAGGGCCCCCAAATCGGTCTCCAATAATGTCCTTGTGTGGTATTTTCATTATTCAGCTTAGTAAATAGAGAAATATATATATTATTTTAAATCTCAAACAACTGACAAAAAAATAGGTTTTTTTAAAATTTTTAAAACATTGGTTGACATATGTAGAAAAAATAGTGCGTTAGGTTTCTTTTTTAACAAGCTTTCCAGAAAGGTGGCCCTGGGCCTCTAGTTGAGGGCCCCATATCGGCATACCGGTAGGCAGCCAAAGGTCAACAGTGGATCAGTATTGGAAAGAGCGCGCCTACCAACGTGGTGTTTTAATTTTGACAAATTGTTCCGGGATAAAAAGCCTTTTAAGTCGCGCAGATCCGTTGCAGTGTTGCCAACGGTGAAACTGCGTGGTTGGACTGAGCCAGCCCAATTCGTGGCCAACTAGAGACATTGAAATTGTTTATGTATTGGTCAACATCCAGCTGACTAACCCTGGCTCTGAGACTAACGCTGCCTGAATTGGTCTGCAGTGAATTTTATAGGTCATTGAATTGTAGGAAGATGGCGCTGATTTTACCCCTGCCAAAAAAACCACTTCAAAACTCTTAAAAACTTTTTATTGGTTTGAAGAGACTTGATCCGGCAAAAATGTATGCCACATGAAAACTGACAAATTCTTCTGATGTTTCATGACAATCATTTTCAAATAATTTCGCACTATTGAAAACTCACAAGATTTCAAAAGATCCTAAAGACAATAAAATTTCATGTTTAGATGTTTTACAAGACTTTATTATGTTACACCAGAAACATGAGATTGCATGACGTTTAGTAAGCAAGATTTTTGTGAGATTTTACAAGATTTCACAAGTCTAAAACAAGGGACGTTTTTAAAAGATTTTACAAGATTTAATGATAGGGTAAAGGCGGGTAAAGGGTTGTAAAGATTTGACAAGATTATATAAGTATTAAAGTGTAGAGTATAGACATTAAAGAACAACATACAAATTTGACAAGCAAGATGAGAATTTAAAATATTTTATGAGCGCCTATAAAAATAAATTGAAAAGAATATATTATAAAGATTTCAAATTAACTAAATTTTACTATAGCAAGAGATTTTTTGGAGATTTCGTAAGTTTAGATCACAGATTTTATGAGGTTTAGCAAGAAAAAACATGTAAACTTATCACAACCAGTGAAATCTTATCAACTTGTTTCTCTTAAAATCTGCTTAAAATTGCTAAAAACATGGGCAATCGCATGAATTCTTGTGGACTCTTATTAACTTTATTTTATATTTATGATAAAATCTGCTCAAAACTGCTGAAAATATCTAAGCTTCTCAAAACCATTGCAAAATCTGATGGAGGGTGGCTTTTTTAAAAACTGCTGAAAACATGGGCAATCGCATGAATTCTTGTGGACTCTTATTAACTTTATTTTATATTTATGATAAAATCTGCTCAAAACTGCTGAAAATATCTAAGCTTCTCAAAACCATTGAAACCTTATTAACTTGTTTCCCCTAAAATCTGCTCAAAACTGCTAAAAACATGTGGATTGTTGACTGCTGAAAATATGTGTATTATCATAAAACCTTGTAAAACCTTATTAACTTTGATTTATATTTTTGTTAAAATCTGTTCAAGACTTAAAAAAACCAGTGGAAGCAGAACGTTTAAAATACAAAACAAAACTCTTAAAAACGGAGGAGAGTGCTTATGCAAAACTCATGTTTGACGAGTTTTGAATCTCTTTCCAACATTGAAAGTTCATGAGATATCACTCGAAAGTGGTGTTTCATAAACCGCATGAAATACCGACCAGAACTCGTAAACTTTCACTAGTTTTTTTTTACCAGTTTTGACGAGGTATTTTTGGCAGAGAATATTTGCCCCCTATGGTAGATAATATTATACCCTGCCAAAAATACCGCAACAAATCTCTTGAAGAAATTTGACAAGATTTTATCAGATTTAATATGTTTTTGATGCGGTTTGTGATACATCCCTCATAAGATCTCTTAAAATCTTGTCAATTCTCGTGAGCGAATAACTATTTATCGTGAAATATGGTAAAAGCTGATCAGTTTTCACAGGTTTTCATGAGGCAAATAATCTGGCTGGTCAAATTTGTCAAGCTAATCAAATCTCTTAATATCTGTTGAAGACTTGAACAGATTTTAAAAGTTTTGATGCGGTTTTTTTGGAAGGGTATAGACAGCTAAAGTTATTAAAACTGTGAACTTGGTAACTATTATCAAGAAGTTGAACATGATGGTGATACATCTAGAAAATATTATCCTCTTTTGATAACCAGGATCTCGCTGGGATGTCCTATGGAGGCACATACTAACCTGTCTGACGTCCATAGGAGTTTTCGTTGTAAGTATTCACGACAGGACCGTTAGCCAGTTTAGGCCCGATGCCGGGCCAATTTGTCATTGTTTCGAGCCGACTCCTAAGAATCTGCATAGCATTTGATTAGGTTGATTAGGGCGGAACGTAACCTATTCTTAGCACACTAAAGATGTTCCAATGTTAATTTAGAACATCCTTAGCAAAGCCTTTTTCTTCTTGAGGATATTCTATGCACATGCTCAGGATGACAAATTGCTATGTGGGTAATAAGGAACTAAAGCAATCCGATTGAACCTAGTAAAAAGAAACTTACCAAAGCATTAAAATGTGTACAATTTCCATAAAGGTATCTGCTCGTCCAAAGAACGTCTCCCAAATTACATGTGATACATTGTGATTCGAGTCGCCTGGCATCGTCTGTAGTTGGATCAGGAGAGACGTACAGGTGCATTTGGCCAATTTTGTGTGGTTCTGTGGCTAGGTAGTATCTGTAATACCATTATACACAATACCACTCATCAATTATTTTATTTAAACTTTTCATTGGCCAATTTTGTGTGGTTGTGTGGCTGGGTAGTATTAGAGGCCCTCTATACATTTGACAGTTGTTTTTTTACCAGAGATGGACAACTCGTATTGTCCTCTCTTTCTAGTTTTTTTCATATTTGCATGTAAAATCGATTTTATGAAATGGACTGAGGTTGTGTTTTCTCTTTTTTGAATGATGATGACTTTTGGTTAGTAAAACTGTAAGGTTCACGGGCGATATAAAAATGTTAATAGTAGGTAAAATGGGAAAGAAATATTATTGATCTATTTTTTCATTCCTCTTTTTCTTAAATAATAACAATATACACAGTGGCGGTCCCAGGGAGGGGGCAGGGGGGAGCGATCGCCCCCCCCCCTTTGCTCCAGAAAAAAGTGGACAACAAAGATGCTGGTGGTAACCCTGAACTCTTTGGAGAAAAAACGAGAAATTGCAGAACGTTCCTTTAAAGACATTCTAGAATCCCTCCACAGTGTTTTGGGACAGTTTGAAACAGGCGAAAACCACGATATTAGAAATACAGAGCAGTATTATAGAGTTTCAATTTTTAAACAAGTTTTAGACAAAATAATTTTGGACATAAAATCAAGGTTCAGTAACGAGACGAATATTTTTGATCTGAACATATTCATACCAAGTTTTATACAACGTGAAGCCAAAATGAGGGCAAAATTAACTAATGTCGTTTCCAAATACTATAAACTGTTTGGTTAATACAAAACACAAATTCTTGAACTTTCATTGGGAGTCAGTATTTGGAAACAATATTGGTCAGAAGTAGGCAAAAGCTTTAATCAAAAGATATATGATATCGTTTGAAGATTGAAAACATAAGTACTTAAAAACTTTTTTTTTATACTGGGACTTTCCAAGTGTGAGCGAAGTTTTTTGCAAAGTGAAAGACAAACACAAAATATCCATGCACCTAGCCGGGATTCGAATCCGGGACCTTCCGTGCGGCAGGCAGATACGCTACCCACTCCGCTACGGCGGTGGGGCTTAGCATTGCTGCATATCAACAGACATATTGAAATTGACATTGAGCGAATCATTGATCGGTTTGCCCAAAAAAAGCTTTTTAGACTTCAAAAAAAAGTATTTAGCTATTAGGTTTTGTTTGTGGTTTGCTTGTTATCTATGTTTTTTATAACTGAAAAAATTATACGTATAGTTACTCAAGTGCGGATTTCAGGGGGATAGTTAATCCCCCTAGCTTGGCTTGAAATTTTGTATGAAAACATTTAGAAAATCATAAGTAGGGCATAAATTGCGGCGCTATAACACATTTGATATTTACGTTATTAGTTTAATTTTGTGTTAAAAATGGCATTTGTAGTGTCATTTTCTTAAAAATTTTCGCCTGCTGCGCTTTGAAACCATTGATATATTCACAATTTTAGTTTAATTTTAAATCAAAAATGCATTTTTTTAGTGCAATTTTTTTCAAAAATTTTGCCTGCAGCGCTATGACCGTTGATATGCATGATTTTAGTTTAATTCGACTCAAAAATTGCATTTTTAATGTAATTTTCTCAAAAATTTTCGGCGCATTTTAACATGTTTTAAAATCAAAAATGTATGAAGTAAACGACCTAAAATTTGAGTACCCCCCCCTAGATTTGACACCAAATCCGCGCTTGTAGTTACTAAGTTTTGTTTGCATATATTGATATGTTCCTTATAAAACCTATGCATTTGTTATATTTTTTTTTCAGTATCGAAACCGCTGACATGGCTGGGACCGCCATGATATATGTACATTTAAATTTAACTAATCTTACTTACTTCGAAAATTCCACTATTTTTATTAATTTTTCAGTTTGGTAAGTGCCGCTGAACAATGAAACAATACAAGGTCGTAGGCGCGAGTATTTTTTACAGTTTCTTATACCGCAATATTACATTTTTAAACCGCATATAAATAATCAAATTTAGAATTTGATGTGCCTACGTTTATTAATCAACAATGTGACATTGACAAAGTTATATTTTTAAGGGTTGCCAACACACAAAAAATTATAAACATTTCCCTAACAACTGCCAAATCGAGTTGCTTACCTCTGGTAAAACAATAACTGTCAAAAATTGTATACAATCTCTACAACAACTCTAGGTAGTATCTGTTATACCATTATACAAAGTGAGTTTAGGGACTACTTTTTCGATTTTTACAGATACCAACGAAACTTTTTTGTAAACCAAAATACATTGATCCAAAATCCCCTCTCTGTCTCGCAATGGCTTTAGGCAGTACACTCAAAATTCATCATGTGCGTACCCCTGTAACACCACCCTTGCATTAATTTATTTTTAAGGTTTTTAGAGTTGGTTTCTATCTTCAACTTTAAATTCAACGTAAAAATTTAGAATATAAAAAAATAAGAAAGAAAGTTCCTATAATATAGGAGTCTAAACTCCTTTGTTACCGAGATATTTCGTTTTTAAAGTTCGAGTAGTGTCATGGGGAAAAACCGACATTCAAATATATTACGAACCAAAAATGTCCTATTCGGATTTTCTAAAAAGGAGAACAAACTTTCAAAAAATCTCTGCTTGCATAGATACAGTATTTTTTACCCGAAGTTTATACAGATTTTTTTCGATCTGACGTTAGGTAATGTTAGTTGGTTACAGTTGGGCCAGTGCAGCATAGTTTTCTTTAATTTTACTTTTATCATATGTACTGATAATACGATTATTAAAATTGCACAAAAAATTTTTTTGCACACTTTTATCTAAAATTTTAGGGATAAAGGGATCACTCTCATGAGCCCCGACAAAGGGGTTTAGGTCTAAATTCCCCTAGAAAAAGAAAACTACCTTCCTAGTTGTTGCTCATCAGACCAGTCTGGCGAGCGGGAGCCACAATAGATCTCTCAGATCGCAGTCGAGGGAGCTGCAAATTGCACCACTCATAAAAACCTAACATTACCTATCAAAAATGGCGGGCTACGAGAACTCAAATATGTGTTCTCCTAGACCGAGCCGTGTTGCCAATAGAGCACAGCCCAGGCCTCTGGGCTGTGAGAACCAAGTCCAAGGGGTTGCAGCGAAACACGGTTCGTGTGTTGTGGTAGCCCAAAATATGCATAAACACTGAATGTATTTTTTTGGCAATTTGGGCTCCCAGAACTCAACATCTAGGTTGTGGTGACTCATGATCTGTGCTGGGGAACGCTGCCTTTGGGCTACCAGAACTCAGCATCTGGGTTGTGGTAACTCATGGTCTGAGCTGAGAGAACCCTGCCTTTGGGCTACCAGAACTCAGCATCTGGGTTGTGGTAACTCATGGTCTGGGCTGGGAGAACCCTGCCTTTGGGCTACCAGAACTTAGCATCTGGGTTGTGGTAACTCATGGTCGGGGCTGGGAGAACCCTACCTTTGGGCTACCAGAACTCAGCATCTGAGTTGTAGTATAGTCAGTCGAGGTAACTGTGAACTATTATGGGTAACTTTGAGCCACTTGGAAAATTCAGTTTAGTGGTTCACTTTACCCCAAATGACTGTACTAGTATTATGAAAAAAAATAAAACTTATTTTTATTTTTTATTTTATTTTTTATAAGAAACTACAAGGTTAAAAATGTTTTAGTCGACGAAAAATTTTCATCTCCATCAGCACGAATGCTACAAGAGATTAAGAAGATACCGTCAACTAAGAAGCATTAAAAATGTGGAACGTGTTTTTATCAGAAAAAAAAGATTTTGTGATTTAAAAATAAAACAAAATCCAACGAAAACTTGACTCTCAAGTCGCCCGGGCTGCTATTCATTATAAACCAGTATAAAATTTTTGACTCTTGATCTAAGATTAAAAGGGCTCTCAAAAGAAATCATCATTTTTTCTGACAAATTTGATATTAGAATACTTAGGCTTTGTACATGTATTGTGTTACTTTAAATAAAACACCCTGTATTTTGTGTAATTTTTATAGCTAAGTAGGCTTTACCTTTTGGTAAAATGTAATGCGACCCACGTTCCTTTTGAAACATCTTTTGCTGGTGAATAGCGGGAGCTTTTAATCTCATTAGAAATTTCCTGTGTGATAGAAAAAGGAAACAAGTGTTCTGAACTAATAGCTGTGATTTTGGAACGAACTCTGCTGCGTCTGATGGTCTCCGACGATTTAGACACAGAGTTTATAATCGGAAATTACCAATTTTTGTCACCATTTGACTTTTTATCGAGCTGTTTTTGGTATCTATTGCTGTGCTAGACTTTCACTCAAAGAAAAATATAATAGTAGATTTTCACTTAAGAATAGTAGAATAGTAGACGTAAGTAAAAAATAGTAGATCTACTATTAAAATAGTTGACCCGGCAACACTGCCTGCAAGCCCGAATATGTGCAAAACTCGACATTCGGCAAGTACCGCCTATAACCGGATGCACATGTGTAAATCCCTGGGTTTTACTAGACGGCGGAAAAATTAAACCATGATCATGAGTTAGAACAATTCAGGTCCTGAGTTATCGTAGCCCAGATCGTGAATTATCACAGACCCAAAAAGTTAATACATGAAACTTGGCTGGGGCAATCCCATGCCTGTATTGTGGTAGCCCACGACTTGCTGAGTTTTCCCAGCCAAATTGAAATGGTTTGTGACAATTATACCGTGTGCTATAGTAACGCGCGGTGTGAGTTCTGGTAGCCCCAAATTTTCAACCCACGCTCGTGGGTTGGCCCCGTTTTCTCAGTGAACGTATCAATTCAATATGTTTTCCATATTTCCAGCCTTGCCTAGCAAAAAATACCGATACATTTAATTATAACATGCAAGTGTCAAAAAGTGCAACCAACTAAAAATAAAACGAATGCGTGAAAAAATAGGTTCACTGATGGTCTTGGAAAGTACTCTTTCTGCCAAAATTTCTAAACTAACCTAAAAACTTAAAATTTGACAACAACAGCAATCTAGAGCGTTTGGATTTCTGTCAACTTTCAAACCTAGTTTTGTTGAGTGGGTCACTGAGGTTAGGTTTAAAAACAAGTTAAAAAATCTCTGAATCAGTTACTATAACGGAAAAAAATCTAAAAACAAAAGATCAAAAGATCTTGGGTGGAAAAAACGAAAATTCAAACTTGGATGAGTATCCCACAAGGAACACACAAATTGAAAAGATTAATTAACACGCCAGGACCAACCCGTATCAGGTGACTTAGATAAGTGCCAGTGCGGAACGATGCCTATTTGTGAGTGATTCAAGGTTGGAAATCAAAGTGTATGATGACGTTGAATGATGTTTGGGGTGGGTGACCAGTGAAACCACTGATGAGCCCATGCTGGTTGCCCTGGGCGAAATATCATTTGATCATTTCTCTTTTCGCTTTGGTCTTTTGTGTGTTCGTTGTGGGATACTCATCCAAGATTCTTTTCGGTTGCGAAAAAAATCTAAAAACAAAAGATCAAAAGATCTTGGGTGGAAAAAACGAAAATTCAAACTTGGATGAGTATCCCACAAGGAACACACAAATTGAAAAGATTAATTAACACGCCAGGACCAACCCGTATCAGGTGACTTAGATAAGTGCCAGTGCGGAACGATGCCTATTTGTGAGTGATTCAAGGTTGGAAATCAAAGTGTATGATGATGTTGAATGATGTTTGGGGAGGGTGACCAGTGACACCACTGATCATCACATGCTGGTTGTCCAGGGCGAAACATCATTTGATCATTTCTCTTTTCGCTTTGGTCTTTTGTGTGTTCCGTGTGGGATACTCATCCAAGTTTGAATTTTAGTTTTTACCACCCAAGATCTTTTGATCTTTCGTTTTAGATCCATTAAAATTTTTGCACTATTTAAATAATGTTTTTTTTCGTACAAGACTACAGATACTTACATCAGATGTGCATTGGTGTCCCATGCCAATATTTTCTGAACCTCGTGCGCGCCATGACTTATAACGGCAATATGTTGTTGTGTGACGGTAACATGTTTTATGTGGGTGTAGGTTTCCCGGCTGCCCTCCTGCACGTGGGCCAACATTAAAAAACTGTCGCCGTCCGGAGAAAAGATCGGGTGCTCTTTAACGTCGATCCAGGCTTTTTCCAAGGCGCGTTCTGTGTGACTCTAAAAATTTAAATTTTATGTAGAATGTAATACTACGTATACTTTATATGGATTTACAGACAAGTCGAAAGCGTCGATTTGTAGAAATACTTGAAAAATTGAGAGCGGTAAAGTATCACTTTTCGTACTTGTTAGGTAAAGAACTGTATAATTCAGTGTAAAGATTGTAATTTCATAAAAATCCCAGACATTTTAGGAAGCAATTTCTTTTAACCTCCCTGGAAAATTGTTATACAGGGTTCCTAAGCAAATCCTTAGGGGTTTAGCAGGCCAAGCAGCCGTGTATAAGACGCAGACAAACGGAAAAGCACATTAGAAAGGATGGGCATGGGGCGATGTTGTCACTACATCTTACACGTAGTAAATCCATTCCAGGTTGTTGTTTTCTAATGTTTTCCATTTTCATGCCTTTAGGACTGGAATAAAAATTGTTTTTGTTCGAGTTTAATACCAAACTGATGAAAGATATCGTAAAAAAAAATATTTTTCGGCTTTTAATTTTGTAACCATTGTCCTTACGCACTGTTTACAGGCTGGGGACTGAGATACATGCAAATGCTTAACCTAAAGCGTTCATACACGGCCGGAGAAATCGACTGAGATATTTCCGTAGAAACTTTATTAAGCAAATAGGACGGGTTGACGCCTTCGAACGTCCAATCCGGGTTTTGCACTTTGATTCGAAATCAAAAAGGAGGAACAGTCAGATGTGGGGCCGTGCACAAATTACGTAACGGTGATTTTACCAATTTTTGACCCCCTCCCTATTTAATGTTTTGTAACGGTTTGGCACGCCACTCCCCTAATATTACGTAACGATTTTAAGACCACTACCCCCCCCCAAAAAAAAAACTTTTCACTTATTTTCATTCCAAATTTTCTTAGTTTCACACAAATGCAAACGCTGTCGAAAACCCCCCTCCCCCCTACGTAACGTTTTGTAACCCTCCTCCTATGACCATTACGTAATTTGTGCACGGCCCCTGTAGTCCCAGTGGAGGAGGGCGACAAAATTGATATTTTTTTCTTAAAAATTATACTCTTTAGACCTATTTCTTTGCTTTCCCGAAATTACGTAATTTTTGAAAAAAAATTGTAAGCGCGCCATTTTTATTTCGTGCTTTGTTTTTCTAACATTTTTGCGTTCGGTTAATTTAATTGAAAAATTTTTGCCTGCGGCGCCCTTTATCTTTTCACTCGAAAACCGATCCCGTCTTTGTTTCTAAATTTTTTCGAATAAAAGTAGAGTATGTCCATGGGGGAAATAATTTTTTTCTACGGTATGACGAAAATTTCGAGAAAGTTGAAGAAAAAAATAAAAAAGTGGCAGAGCTCAAGTTTTTCGTAAAAAAAAACGTCTTTTGTAAAGAAACAGAGCAAAATAAATCTTTTCACCCCTTTTTGGGTGTTACAAATATTGGCAGCCCCTTATTTTTCGCTTTTACCCTCCCGCTATTCTTGAAGAATTGGTTCGCTACATGTTTCGGGATCATGTCATAAAACACCTCGAAAATATCAAATGTAGTGTAGGGCCAGCTTTATTTAAAATCAATAATATCGCAAGCAAAAAGCTCTGCAGGAAAAATAGCGCCGTTTATTGATTTCTTTGGCTGCTAGTGCTAGCTGCATGGTTTGGCCGTTTCCGGATAGATGGCACTAGTAGAACAGAATGGAAAGAAATTTAATTAAAAGCGAAGATATTTCTTTCTAATGTTAACAACCTCACGAGTTTATCGCTCACTATCGTAAATAATGGACCCTGCCGCCTCCTTTAAGCAAGAAAAAGCTGTGGTTTGGACCTGAAAACATCTAATTTTTAGTTAGATTAGATGTTCAAATCTGTCCCCTTCTTGAGCCTCACAATATCCCAATCTATTGTAAAACTCTTGGCGCGTAGCAGCCAACATTTCAGGGGTGATAGAGTTGCCCGCCTCCAAAATTTTCGCCCTCAACTCCTGTATAGTCGTAGGCCGTAAGTGAGGGTGTTGGAAAATTTTGTCGTGCCAACAACCCCATAGGAAAAAGTCATTTGGCGCAAGATGTGATGATCGAGGAGGCCATCGGATATTTCCATACGTGGAAATAATTCTATCACCAAATACCTGACGAAGGTAATTTGTAGCCTGGCATGAATTGTGGGATGAACAGCCATCTTGCTGAAACCACAATTCGTCCAAATTTATGTTGAGTTCCCTCAACCGTAGTAAAACCTGGTGTTGGAGAAGATCAACATATTTTTGGCTATTCAAATTCCCTTCAATGAAAAAGGGTCCAATAATGTGATCCCCGACAATACCGCTCCAAACATTTAATTTTTGAGGATGTTGCGTTCCAACACTTGCGTGCAGATGTTTATTTTCGCGGGACCAATAGCGGCTATTTTGTGGATTGTGAGATCTATGAAGTTCAAATGTCTTCTCGTCACTAAACAAAACTTTTGATAGGAAATTTTCGTTCCTGTTACATTTATCCCTCATAACCTCACAATATTCTAACCGTCGAAAATATTCACCTGGTTGCAATTCCTGCGATTTCCCAATCTTAAACGACTTGTAGCCGTATTTTTTTAGGATCCATTGGCAAGTAATCGGTTTCGTCGAACATGGTTCATGTGCCTCAACGTAAGCGCATACCATTTCGTCTCGTTCCACCCTGTGTGGACGAACAGGATGCTCTGGTATTTCGCCGTCGTGGTAACACTTTCTACAACCATTTATGCACCCGTACCTTTCAAAACGATAATAAATGTTGTAGACAGTTTGAGCCACAGGAACCGGTCGATCTGGAAACGCAAAAACAAAAAGCCCAATGACTTCGTCCGCACTGTCACTTTATATGTAGTTTTTAATAATAATAATATTTTCTTCTCGAGTACACGGCATTCTAAAAACACAAAATTTACGAAACTGTCGGCAGCTTGTGCTGGACTTATGATCCAGTAGAAGGGGATATATTTTCGTTAACCAACACCTGATCCGCCGTGGTTCTGGTTTACCTGTTCTCATTTTTATAGAGCGAGATCTCATTTGAACACGATAACTCTTTTTGATATGTCTAGTGCGTCCACACCTAAAACATCTTTCACCAATTACGGTAGCCATTTATCAATTTTTTTGAAAGTTTTCATAGAAAAAAAAGCTTTGTCCCAATTCTATCTTCTCTGTGACATATTATTAACTTTCACCTGATATCTCAATCTCTAGAGTCTAAATAAGCGCCAGCCTGCTGCTCTTAAAGTTAAGTATGGTATGTACATATAAAAACTTTTGAATTTCTGGATCCAGAAATAGTCTTAAATAAGGCTCACGCTGTTTCATCATCTTGTCTCCTTTATTATGTAAGGACTGACCATCATGATGCTCCCAGATAAATACCTTTGCATTTGTGCTACTTTGTATCAAGTTCTTCAAATTTCGGGTTTATTTATGTTTAACTTCTTTAGTTATGGTATCCATGTATCTAGTGGTGTCTAGTTTTCATTTCACTCTTTGAGTTTTTCTATCTACTTTTTAATACTTTGTGTCCAATTTTATTTTTAGGCTATTCTTCTAATAGCTTGTATATTTGTTTATGTTCTTGTTGTCTCTTATTTTCTGGCTGTCACAGCAAGTCTGCTAGTAACTTTTGTATTTTATTTTTATTTTTTACTCGCTCCTGCTTTCCTCCCGAGGTTCTGTATCTGATAGTTACACTAATAAGCAATAAGACAGTGTCTTTGTTTTAAGTCCTATCTATCTAGTTCTCGAATAAAAAGACTTATAATCCGGTGTTAAGGTCAGATTTTTATTGTCTCGTCTAGTTTCCATATAAAACTGTTTTTTTAAAATTCTGTTTTCATGTGTGTCAAATCTGTTGGCTAAAGTCCGTTTCTTCCTACTTCAGTATAACCATGCATCGCCTTTCAACTAAATCCCACTTCTGACACCAATTGTTACGGGTTCTCAATCTTGAACCACTACTCTTCGAATTTAATCAACTTTATTGTAAATTCAAAAACAAAAACGCTTTGTCCGATATGCCACGAGTGTTACTTTAATTTTTATTTGCGGACACGAGATTCACTTTGTTGTTTTTTACATATTTTGGCTTTTTAATTCTGTGCAACAAGCCTCCTCCGGAGCGATTGCTTGCTGATGTCTTAAAATTAGGGCCACGTAGTATGAAGCTCCAATTCGTAATGGGGGCGGTGCTGCTGCGTTTCTTCTTTATAACTTGCTGAAAGGTACAGGATTCTGTATTTACGGTCTTCTGCTTTTTTCAATTTTGATTTTTTTGTTTCTCAGTTTATTCGACAGGTGGCGCACACAGGTACTACGTCTCCGCGGATTACAATCCTATGAGTCCCTGATGATTCCTAATAAGGATGAAACAGGTCTGTAGGTGTCTGGATTCTCCAGTAGACATTGGAGGCCTGGTCGTAATGAAGTGAGAAACAAAAACGCTTTGTCCGATATGCCACGAGTGTTACTTTAATTATTGATTATTTTGATAAAGTTAATAAATAAACCAAATTTTAATATAATAATATAGTCCAAAACAAACAAAAATTTCAAAAATTGAAAACTATTTACAAACCTCAATGCATGTCCAGTTTGGTGCTAAACAAGCTGAGACGATGGTAAGATTTTGCGCTCGATTGCTCCACACGGCTGAAACCATGGTGTTGTTTTGTCCTATCCACCCTGCTGAGGCTAGGTAGTAATCTCTGCAATAAAGATAAGAAGTGGTACATTATTAAAAGTTGTATAAAAACTTATTAAAGATCTCGTTTTTTTAAAATACTGTCGCGTTGACTCAGTTTATACTGAAATTATATAGCGCATTTTACACATTCAAAGTTTAGCAAACATGAGTGCCTCCATTTTGATAGTAGCCCTTACCCTTTGCCCTCCACGCCACAGATCTTTTCTGTAAATTTATAGGGGCGCAAAAATTTTCCCTGCATTTTATAAATATATTTGTCTGAAATTATTAGTTGGAAATTCGCCATCATACTCCTCCAATAAAACGCTATATGTCGTGTATCGTAGGTTGATAAATAAATAGAAATTTCGTACAACTAATAATCCTGAATGTGTACAGTCTGATCCATTATAAGCCTCCCCCCCATTTAGAGACTAAACTAAGCGTGATAGAATTTTCAAACATAAACTGGCTAAAAGAACTAATTTTTTAAAAGTTTTCTTTGATAGTTTAGTTGAAATTTCTCAGAGGTCATATACAGGGTGTAACAAAAAAAAATGTATTCTTTAAATGAAACACCCTATATATTTTTCAAGATATTCGCGTTTAAAATGTTAATTTATATTAATAGCAAATACTAATAAATAATGCGAAAGTACTTGGCTGTGAAATGCAGGATATTAATAACCAGGAGGGCACTGGATACAGTAGGCCATGGAATCACAAAAACAAATAAATAATGACATTTAATTTTAAGTCTAAATCAGTATGTTTTATAGCGTACTGGCTTTGTTCAAAAATTGAGTTTTTTAACATTTTAAACGCGAATATCTCAAAAACAATAAAAGATAAGATCGTAGAATTTAAAAAAGATAAGATCGTAGAATTTAAAAATACCAAAATTTATAGGGTGTCTCATTTAAAAAATACATGTTTTTTACACCCTGTATATGAATTGAGAAAAAATTTAAGTAAACTATGAGAGAAAACTTTAAAAAAATAGTTCATTTAGCCACTTTGTTTGAACCTTCTATCACGCTTAGTGTAGCCTCTAGATGGGGAGGAGAGACTTATAATGGATCACCCTGTACCTCCTTGTCTTTATAAAATCTCACTACCAACAAATGCATCGGACAAAACGATTTCCGAATAACCAATTAAAACCCCATGTCCTCGATAGCTCAGTTGGTAGAGCATTAGACTGGTATTCTAGAGGTCCCGGGTTCAAATCCTGGTCGAGGAAAAACTTTTCCGATTTATTTCCTCACCCTTTACATTTATAAGTGCGCTAAAATTTTCCCTGCAATTTATTTTTAGTTAAACACGTGTTGTGTTTCATAGACCTTGAATCTGTGTTGTGGATTGTGCCTTTGGATTTCGTTTCATACGTTGCCTTGTTTTTCTGTTACTGCATAAAATAATAAAAAAATATTAAAGGTAACAACGTTTGCACTTAAAAACAATAAAATTATCTATGTCTCTCGCAGGATCGATGCTACGCCGCATGTCGGAGGTTCACACAGAGGGCGCCATGGTCGGTACTCGACAGAAATTCTCTCCGCTTGAGTCGTAATCTTTGGCACATAAGCATGACCGAAATGCTCTGTTGTCGTGGTACACCTAGGATGAAACGGCGTCTTCCTAGGTTCCACCCTCTCTGTGCAATCGAAATTCAAGAAGTTCATTTTGCACGGAAGTACCAAAATCTCTTGTTTTTTCGTTAGATTTACAGTGCCACAGCCATTTTCCGTTTGTTTTTTAATAAAGTTATTGCCAATCGGCAATAACTTTATTAATACCATCAAAATAATCGCCCAACAAATCTTAACATGCGCGCACAGGTAGGAAGTATTATCAGAGCCGTGTTCGAGCTTAGGTGCAACTAGACCGAAAAGGATAAACTGCATCCTTCTAAGATTTTGATAAGGTTTTAGTGGCGTCCCATGCAAAAAAGAGATTGCCACATGAGCGGCACGATATTAGGTAGATTTTGGTTAGAGATCTCTTATCCAACGAAATGCGACAGTCGGAGTGGGCACCTTTGAAGTTGGGGGTCCCGTTTTAAGTGACCTTGATTTCGTATCCATCACTGTAAATGAGTGTTAGACCCGCTCCGACTGGCTCGTCAGATTTAGTCCATGAACCGGAGCCGAAAAACCGGTTTAATTTTTTGATGTCTTAATAATTACTTAGCTATACGTAGATAAAAAATTGGATTTATTGGACAAGGGGAACAGAAAGATATGTCAATATTATTATCATTATTAAAAAGAAAATAACAAATTAACGATAATTAAGTATTTTTAAATATTAATCAAAAATATTTTTTGATATAAAATAATTTAAATAAATTGTACAAATACCAAACATACATTTTTTACAGGTGAGATAAAATGCTGATTTTTTATTTGACTTAATAAATTTTTTAATCTAGCAAATAACTTATTAAGATAATTTTTAGTCAAAATCTAATACTGCTTACTTTAATGTACTCATTAGGTTGCCTAAAACTTATTTTATGTATTTGTTATTACTTTTTCAAACAATCAGAGCAATAAAAAATTTTCTCATTGCTGTAAAATTAATAAAAATGCACATAGCAGGTGTCAGAGTGTCAACGATGATTTATTATTATAAGTAAGTAGGCATTTAAATATGTTGTAGCATTTTTATTTTTCTGGCCATTTGAATAAATATTTTTCATATATAAATTTCTAGTAGGTGTTGATCATTCGTGAAAACAGCCTTTAAATAAAATTGCTCCATCTGGCTTTGACCTTGAGTGCACCGAATTGAGTTAATTCGGAACGAACCCAATTTTCTGTTTCTTACCATATTTCTCCTTTAAAAATCAGCTGACTTCCGGGTTAGGACTGTCATATTCTTTTTTTCACTTTTCCGGTCCACCTGAAACATCGTGGACACGTATTTCCCAATTTCCCATTTATAATGGATCTGTAAGATTAGCTACTTTCGTTAGTAGTAAAAATGGGTGATCAAAAGTGAAGGGAATTTTCCCTCTAAGAGGTAAGAAAACTATCAAAATTTCTTTATACATGGACAAAAAATTCTAATGAACTTTTTGTACATAGGGTCTTCCGGCTACATCACGCCTCTGATTTTTCAAGCCTCTGGCTGCAGTTTATTAAAAGTCCCTGCCTGCCTGCTCCAGGAGTTCTACCAAGCATCAGCCTGTAGATAACTTCAAGTCTCCACTGAAGGGTTTTCTGGCTACCCTACAGACAGCATGGATTTTTAATGCCAGGCAAGATCTTTCCAAATCCTTTTTTTTTTGTCATAATATGACCCCAAAGTAACATGTCTCCAAGGAAGTCTCCTGCCGTCAAAACTCATGGTTAATTTTAATTAATTAAAACTTTCTTCAATTGAATTAAATTAAACATAAACCCATAAAATTAGTAAACTAAAAACTTTCTTTCAACATAAAATTAAACATAAACCCATAAATTATTAAACTAGAACATGTAACCTTTTGGCAAGGATATAAATGACATATTTTTTACCCTAACCCTGACTTATGGCCATAATCCAGGTGTTCCTCTTCATGGCAGTTTGTTTATAGTTACACGAGAAATCTTTGCTAATTTGGCATTTATTTTTGGGTGTTCTAATTTTCTTTAAAACTACAAACACAAAGAATTAGTGAGCCTTCCTACTTATTTTTTCATTCAATGTTCAAAGGTTTATTTTTCATGAAATAAAACAACGGTTTTCCATTTGTTAAAAAAAAAGAAGATGTTTTATTTTTGTATTCTTACCACCATGTTTTCAGTAAACTTGTTTTCAATACTCAACAACATAAATTAAGTTTTGTTTTTTTTCTCGTTTTTTTATAAAACAAACCACATATAGTTGAAATAAAAAAAAACGAGTGGCGTCCATTCAGTTAGAAAAAGACAACTTACAAAAAAATGTTCGAAAGAACCTACATCCCAGCTTTCCGAAAAAAACACTAGAGCTGCCGTTTGCAAATGTACCTACAAGATCAGACATCATAAAAAAGTAGGCTACAATGTAAAAGAGCTTTAAAAAATATGTGTACCTATACTTACCGTTTTGTATCTCTAGGAAAAGAGAAAAAACTGATGCACATACCAGTTTTTGACACACAGCCGCGATAAGCACACCAAGTGCCAAATGTCAAAAATAGAAAAACTCTAACGAATAAGCGCACACCAACAAAATGCGAAAATCTCTCGGCCTACTCGGACCAATAAATTAACGAGCGGATCAGGAGGTTTTGAAGCTTAGACCCGCAGTCCCGATCATGCGCATAAAAAAACGGCTTGCTGACTGTCGCATCTCGTTAGATAAGAGATCTCTGCCCTTATTAAGGAAAATTGAAATTTAACATCTGAGCATGCGCGTGGCCTGCGTTTTTATTAAGGGAAACGTAATAAAATACGGTGTTCCCTTAATTCGGTACAGTTACCCTACGTCCCTTATCTTTAAACATAACCTCAATTAGCACGGATAATAGTGATGGTTGGTTAGTTTTTGGACACGACTTTTTAATATTCTTTGCATTTTTAGTTTTTTGTTTATAAACAAAAACAGTCCGCTTGTGGATTTTTAAAATTTCTGTGAAAAAATGAATACACTGACGATATAATTCTTTTGCGAGAATTTAGCAGGGAAAATCCCTACAAGGTTGGAAATTTTAGGTTAGCAATGAGGAAAAGTAATGCGACTTCCACAAACACTTTTTTTTAAAGTATTGTTAAGGTTCAACCTAAATAAAATACGGTTTTCCCTTATTATGGTAAAACCTTATAGAATAACGCCCAATAAGTCCCTAGTTTAACGGCAAATTTCGTTACTCTTATGGTTAACGTTACCGTAAATAAAGGTAACTTCAAGAGTTTAAAAATAGAGCTTTTGAGCGTAGGCAATCGTTTGGCGGTAAACATAACCTTACTTTTTTATGGACTTTTGTTGTTTTTTCCCAAGTCTTTTTTTTATTTGCTTTTCTAACAATATCATGGAGAAAAATATTAATGTAGTGATAATACTGGAAGACGGACACCCCAACATAAATTTATTCAGGCAAATGATTTTGCAAGATATATTTGGTGGAGTAATAGAAGAAATCGAGCCTCTGGAAACTTATTTGGACTTAGTCACCAAACGGTAAAAAAGGCACCCTACTACTACTATAAACACGGTTAACAAAAATTAAGATCCAAATACACAAAATTTTTGTAAAACAAAACAAACTTTTATAACCTAAAAATCTTCCCCTACAGAATCACATCAAGTTTGCCAGTGCCCAGTAAACACACTTGTGACTTTAATCTAATATTTATATAAATCTAAGGTTAACATATTTAAGTAAAATATGTTACATCATATTTACGTAAATCTCACAAAAATATTTTTATAAAAAAAATATGTAAACAATACGTCAAAACTTTGACTGTTTATTTAAGTCATCATAAGCGATGTTAATTTTACGTAAATAATATGACCTTATTAATAAATTCTTAATATTAACGTAAATATTACGTAAATAATGGAACCTTAATTTTACATAAAAAATATTACATATCTATTATATAAAAAATTATATGTATTATTTAAGTAATCTAATTTACGTAAACGGTACATAAAATTATTTACTTTAAATGAAAGTTTTAAAATGTACATAACTATTATGTAACAATTTAGACATTACGTTTACATTTAAAATTTTACATAATTGTGACAGTTTTTATGTATTAATTATGTCATTCAAGCTATGTAAATTCCCTGTAAAATTATTTACGTCAAATTAAAGTCCTAAATTTGACATAATTATTATATATATTAATTGAACCGTAAGTTTACATTTCAAATGTTACATAACTATTATATAAAATATTTTATGTAATATCTATATCATCTAAATTACCAGTGCTTAATAGTTTCTTCCTAGTAGGTAGAGATGGCGCTAATTTCACTATGTTCCTTGTACAGTGGATGATCATATTATATATATAAAGGGCAAATATATTTCAAAATTAGGATGTGGACTTTGAGGTATTAACAAGATCTCTATAAGAATCACCTCTTTCGCCAATTAAACCAGCCCATCTGGATAATATTGTAACTTGCCTCATGTTTGCCAATGTCGGACCGTGTCAAGCAACCACCGACGGACCTGAACGGACCTTCCGTTGGCCTGCCTCAAGCTGCATGCTCATGTCGGACTTAAGTTGACGCTTTGCGCATTTCAAGCAGATTAATGTGACTTAAATTTTACCTTATTAATAAATAGTTGTGACCTCTATGTAATCTTAAATTTACATAACCAGGTAAACCTTACATAACATGAATGTAATATTTATTTAAAAGGTATGTCATTTTATTTACATCACATTTATGTAAAAATTAGGTGGGCTTTGCGCATAGCATTATGCAGAGTTTTCGCACCTTCATGTGATTTAAATTTTACCTTATTAATAAATAATTGGGACCTCTTTTTGACCTTAAATTTACATAACAAGGTAAACCTATTATGTAAAATATACGTAGTTTTTACTTAACTCTTACGTAACAAGGATGTAATATTTTTGTAAAAGGTATGTCATTCTATTTACATCACATTTATGTAAAAATTAGGTGGGCTTTGCGCATGACATTATTTATGCAGAGTTTTCGTACCTTAATGTGACTTAAATTTTACTTTATTGTGTCTTCTGAGTGACCTTAAATTTACATAACAAGGTAAATCTGTTGTGACGGGGTTCTGAGCTTTATTGAAAACGCCGCACGAAAGGGACCGAACATTGGCGATCTTTCAACCATAGTTTTACAACTGATTGGAAACCGGTGTTATAAAGCTCCAAAAATTAGTTAGGGACAGTTTCGGGGAACAGGCGGAAGTAACTGTGGAACAAGTTTTTGCGCGCACAATCAAAGTTTTATGTATGACCGCGATTAAAATAATTTGTTTTCTTATGACTGTATGGTTATAATAAATGAGAAAATTAAACTAGGTATTTTCTTTTTGCTTAAATCAGAAAAATCTTAGAGAACATTTAATTAGTTTATGTAGAAAAAGAGCAGTTTTATACACATAAAATTAGGGAATAATTGCCATGGTATGTCTATAAGAGTAATAGGAGGGCAAGAGCGGCACAAAGCCTCATCAGAAAGAACGGTATATTGATCAGTAATTTGTCGCCTCCAGGGCGTACCGCCCTGGTGCGGCGCACCACCTTGCCCACCCTTGTGGCAGGCCTGTGTATCTGTGCTTAAAAAATTGCACGAAGATCGCATTCTGCACTTTTTAATTTTGCCAGTTCGAATTACAGAACCGTGCAAGATCGAGGTTAATTATACACCATACACGTGCTAGGGAAATTTAAGCCTAGGGTGAAACAGTTAAATGAACTGTTGTTTATCGCGTTGAAAATGCTTTGTCGTCGAAATAGTCAGCAACCCCTGTTAGCAGCGTCAAATAGTAGCAATTAATCATGTTTGATTCGACCTTTGGCCAATTTGGGGGCCACTTTACGACATTTTTTTTAGTTATCCCAACTAACCTGTTAAATAATACCTTAAAGTTAATTTCTACCACACCCAACATCATACGGTATCAAAAAAAAGTGTATGATGGTGTTGAATGATGTTTGGGGAGGGTGACCAGTGGAACCACTGGTCAACCAGCGTGGGCGAAACATCATTTGATATTTTCTCTTTTCGCTGTGGTCCTTTGTGTGTTTCTTGTGGGATACTCATCCAAGTTTGAATTTTCGTTTTTTTTTCCACCCAAGATCTTTTTGATCTTTTGTTATCATACGGTATCTTATTTACTTTGTAACAAAAATTGAAATTTTAAGACTTTGATTGCAGATATCACAAAAACTAGATATGCGAATCCCATGATGAAGATAGATGGGTATCATTAAAAAGGAAATTTTATAACGCACAAAAATATCTCTTGAATATGCAGTTAAGGTTAACTCTGCTCTATACAGTGTGTCCCAAAAGTCTGGAACCATGGATTTTTTAGGAAAACTATGGGTTTTAAAAAAATACAGGATATCCCAAAAATAACATATGACACAAACTTCACCTTTTTTAAATTGGACACCCTATATATTTTTTGATTTTTGAATTCTAAAGGTCATTAAAAATGTTTTATTAACCTTTCTAGTTTAAATAGTCTTGCAAGTCTAACGCTAACTAACGACAAAGGTTTAGCTTATTATTTTTTGAAATGACATGTAGTCCAAGTCGAGCGGTTTTTGAGATATTTAGGTTTTAATTTAGGGGTTATCAAATTTCATAAATCATTTTTTTACCCGAATGTGTTAAAATTGACCTAGGCAATTCTAAAATGGAAACAAAAACTTTAGTAAACCAAAAAATCAAATGCTCAAACTCTTCTCCTTCATTTGCCCTGCAAAATCCCAAACGATGGTAAAAACTCATCTGTAACATTTCTTAACGTCTGAGGCGAAATTGCGGCGATTTCCTCTCTAATTTTATTTTTCATATCTTCCATGTTCTACGGCTTGTTAACGAAGACGTTTGACTTATATCCCCAAAGAAAAAAATCAAGCAAGGTTAGATCGGGAGAGCTGGCAGGCCACTCAATTGTTCATTTAAGTAACATTTAAGAATTCTTTGATTCTGACATCGTAATGGGGAGGAGCTCCATCTTGCTGAAACCATAAACTTAAATTAGGTCGGTTTGGAATTTTGGAATCAGGAAACATTCTGGTAAGATCTGGAACTAGTTGGTTTTGAAGAAATTCCAAATAAATTGGCCCAGTTAGGTTCGCTTTAAAGAAATACGGTCCAATTATTTGATTTTGGGCTATTCCGCACCAAAAATTATTTTTTTCGTGATACTCAGTGTGATAAGTTTCCATCCAATGAGGGTTTGCATCTGACCAGTAACGAACGTTCTGTCTGTTTACATGTCCTGATAAAAAAAAATGTCGATTCATCTGAAAAAAGTTATGTTTTGTGCAAAATTTGGATCATAGTTGCACCTCCCCATCATGACTCCAAAAAACTGAAAATTCCTGTCATAATGGTCCTCACTTAAACTCTGCACTAAGCAGACTTTATAAGGATGATATTTAAAACTTTTAAAAATTCTGGAAATACTGAACTTCTTTACATTGTTCTGATCCCCTAAATTTCTGACACTTACATGAAGATTCTCAATTGATGATAATGAAACATTGGTTTTTGTTTCTCCGTCGATTTGTGGTCTTCCAGATCTACTTCGGTCCTTCCCTGATCGAGTTTCTCTAAATTTGATAGCTATTTTCGAGATAGTTGATCGGGTGATCAACCGATCTGGATCGTTAAATAATTCGCATACCTCAGAGTGCGTTCGAATTCTATCCCCATAACCGAACATCATAAGTAGACACTTAAAGTGAATTTTCAGTTTTATCAGCAATCGTATCCTTATCTCTATCGAGCCGACCAATCAAGCAGCTGCACTTTTAAAATCACACACCTGCTCGATAGGTCGACTCGATAGACATAAGGATACGAATGCCGATAAACCCGAAAATTAACTTTAAGTGTCTAATATTTCTATTCCCTTTCGTTTGCCAAGAAAATTAGGATTTTAATTTGTAATTACTTTTTGAAATCCGACCGATTATCGGAGGCACCGATCCGACCTTTGTTGACAACTTTTGTAACAACAACTTTTGTTTCGGTATCCTAGCAACGTAAACTCTAAGCCTACTTAAATAATATTTTGTTACATGAGTGCAGCCAGCATGCATGTATCCTTAACATTTAACATGGTTAAGTTAACATGTTGGTGATATTAGAAGTTCAAAATTAATTCTTAATTTTGGGATAGTAGCTTTTTATTTTTCTCGACGTTTTAAATGAGAGGGGTGTAGCTTGACGTCCGGCTGCACCGCCCATTTTGAATATAAAAAAATCCAGGAAGGACTGTGGTTCAAAATGTTTAACAGTGGTTTAAAATTAATTCGAAATTATAAGCATATCAGAACTCGAATATCTTTCGGGGGGGGGGGGCGGTGTGGCTTGACTGATCTCATTTGGGTAGTTTGTGATGCATTCCAATCTTGAAGCGAAAAAATGGGAGGCTCGCCATCTTTGATAAATCTACATGAGGAGAGATTAGCGACATGGTTTCGTATCTTGACTTTGCAAGGTAAGCAGAATAGTCTAAATTCAAGTTAATTAAATGTTATGCAAAAACATTTTCTAAAAATTGTGTCAAAAAGTTAAGCTGGTTGTTTTCAGTATTACACAGTTTTTATAACTTTTTAAACCACCAATTAAGTAAAAATTTTCACATTTTTGTTTTTATAATTTGTGTAAAAAAATACAAAATTGTGTAAAAAAAATTTTGGATTTTGACTTTGCAAGGTAAGCAGAATAGTCTAAATTAAAGTTAATTAAATGTTATGCAAAAAATATTAAAAATCTGTATAAATTTCAAGTAAATATAATGCGTAAATATTTTCTAAAAATTGTGTAAAAAAGTTAAGCTGTTGTTTTCAGTATTACACAGTTTCTATAACTTTTTAAACCACGAATTAAGTAAAAATTTTCAAATTTTTGTTTTTATAATTTGTGTAAAAAAATACACAATTGTGTAAAAAAAACCAATTTTTTTTTTCTGTGTAGGCACCGCCAAATAGCACCAACCAACACCTAAAAGTTCTAAAGTTGGCTTTATTTGCATACCCCGAGGGCTGGGACACTCCTGAAATAGGTGTACAAATTTTTTTACTTATAAATACATTGAAATATATTAAAATATTTTTAAATCCGACCAAAACATGTTATCATTTTTTGTTGTCAGTTGAGGTCGAGGGCTGGAACACTGCTGAAATAGGTGTACACATTTTGTTTAAAGTACTTCAATATACATTGCAATGCATTAAAATACTTTTAAATACTTCTGTATACTTTGAAAAACATTGAAATATATTGATATATTTTGAAATTCGACCAACACCTGTTGTCATTTTCTTATCAGTTGAGGTCAAGGTGTGGGACACTCCACAAATTCTGTTTAAAATACTTTGAAATACATTGAAATATGTTAAAATACTTTGAAATATGTTAAAATACTTTGAAATACATTGAAGTACTTTGAAATACATTAAAATACATTGAATTACTTTAAAATATTTTGAAATTCATTAAAATACTTTGAAATTCTTCTTAGCGGGAAATTGTCCGATTTTAATTATATTTACGTTTTTAGAAAGCCAATGCTTCAAAATTTATGGGAACAATGTTAAACTTGATATTTCCTTAAAATCCAAGATGGCGGACCTATTTAAAAACCCCTCCTAGATATTTTTTTGTGTACGACACTGTATTTTTACCATCTTGAATTTTAAACAAATGTCATTTTTTACATAAGTTCTATAAATTTTGAGGCCTTTGCCTTTTAATAAGTTTAAACTTATTAAAATTGATTTTGTAGGTAAACTCTGGTCTATTTAAAAATCGCACACTTTCTTATTCCTTGTCCGAATTTTTAAAATGTTACATCGATGTGCTTCGAAAGAATGTGACTTCGTAACCGTTGTTTCAGATTTATTACAGTGTCGTACACAAAAAATATCTGGGGGGGTTAAAATGCCTATTTTTCAAATAGGTCTGCCATCTTCGATTTTTAGGAAATGTCAAGTTTGACATTGGTCCTATAATTTCTGAAGTTTTGGCATTCTAAAAAGCGAAATATTATTAAAATCGGACAATTTCCCGCTAAGTTATAATCATTTAAAAGAAGTGTTTTTTTTTGCACATTTTATATTTCAGAAATAGGTGTACAAATTTTGGAGAGTGTCCTACCCCTCGATGTCTCCTCCGGTTGCACGGCAAAATTCATGCTCTACTTATGTTTAGAAGTGCACTGTGAAAATATATAGATTTATTTTAATTAACTATCTCTGATAGAGTTATAGTTGCATTTTTATTTTTCTTGTTTTCCAGTATACTGGCCAACATTTTCAACTTGCATAAAATTAGACTGGCAAACCATTACTTCTTAAGGTCAAGCTACAAATCACGCTCTTCTTCCTGTATTTGTACGAAGGCATCCGATTGTAGCGTGACATAAATAACTAGGATCTGAATAAAGATTTAGAGGTCCTACCTTAATTTTAATTTGTGTGACCACCCTAGATTAGCAAATTATATTTGTTTGAATTTAACGAAATATTGACCATTTTTAAAAGCTTTTATTTAACTTCACCTCTCTGTATGTATGTTTGTATGTTCGGTTTAAATTCGGGCAACCCCTTCCTCCCTCGCCCCCTAAGAGGGAAGTGGAGGGTGGAAAACGCCTAAGTATGTCCGATTTTACCGAAAATTTGTATACGAGGGGCTTTGAGAATAAGGAATACGAATTTTTATCAGATTTTGAAAATTCAATATGACGAATTCAAGATTGACGATTGTTTGTCATGTTTTGCTAACCAATTTTAACTGACTTATATACCTACATCCAATTGTCGTCTAAGGGTATGCGTTTATAGTTCCGGTGACAATAAAATTATATGGTGGAGAAGTTAAAAAACCTCCAAATCAGTTACTTCAACCGAAAAGAAACTAAAAAACAAAAGATCAAAAGATCTTGGGTGGAAATAACGAAAATTCAAACTTGGATCAGTATCCCAGAAGGAATACACAAAAGATCAAAGCGAAAAGAGAAATGATTAAACGATGTTTCGCCCTGGGTAACCAGCGTCGGCGGGTGACCATGGTGTTTAATGATGTATAGTGGAGGGTGACCAGTGAAACTACTGATGAGCCCACGCTGGTTACCCAGAGCGAAACATCGTTTAATCATTTCTCTTTTCAC
Source organism: Oxystoma pomonae (assembly GCA_963921995.1). Taxonomy (NCBI): domain Eukaryota; kingdom Metazoa; phylum Arthropoda; class Insecta; order Coleoptera; family Brentidae; genus Oxystoma; species Oxystoma pomonae. The sequence continues at coordinate 80,326,418 of OY998166.1, read as the reverse complement.
TTTGATCTTTTGTGTTCCTTGTGGGATACTCATCTAAGTTTGAATTTTCGTTATTTCTACCCAAGATCTTGTGATCTTTTGTTTTTTAGTTTCTATTCGGTTGAACTAACTGATTTGGAGGTTTTTTAACTTCTTCTTTGTTTTAATTGCCTTAGGAGCATAATCCTACTGGAAATATTAACACGCAAGGACGAATTCGTATCAGGTAACTTGGATAAGTAAGTACCAGTGCGGAACGATGCCTATTTGTGAGTGGTTCAAGGTTGGAAATCTAAGTGTATGATGGTGTTTAATGATGTATAGTGGAGGGTGACCAGTGAAACTACTGATGAGCCCACGCTGGTTACCTAGGGCGAAACATCGTTTAATCATTTCTCTTTTCGCTTTGATCTTTTGTGTGTTCCTTGTGGGATACTCATCCAAGTTTGAATTTTCGTTATTTCCACCCAAGATTTTTTGATTTTTTGTTTTTTAAAATTATATGGTGTTATTAGGCACCTCCCTCCACCCTTATGAAGGGAGCGGAGGGGGGAAAACACCTATATTTCTCCGATTTAAACCAAAATTGATATACGGGGGTTTTTGGGGGATAAGGAATACGAATTTTTGATCAAATTTGGAAAATTCAATATGGCGGATTCAAGATGAACGATTCTTGGTCATGACTGACTCAAATTTGATATGCGATTATAGTTCCGGTGATAATACAATTATATGGTATTATCAGGTACCCACCTCCCTCTAACGAGGGAAGTGGAGGGGGAAAAAGATTTAGTTTGTTCGATTTACATACAGGGTTTTTTAAAGAAAATGATTATGAATTTTTTACCCGATTTAAAAATTTCAATATGGCGGATTTATAATGGACGATTAGGAGTACAAATCTCAAAATTAAATAATAATAATAATTTTATATAAAAAAAGCCGGCCCAATCAAAAACTAATTAGTTCACTCAAGGAACAATCTGTCGATGTTTCAACGTTGCCAAAGGCGACTTAACGTTGCGTTAAAACGGCGTATAAACATTCTAGCAACTTGCTTTTGCACCAATTTGGTGGAGATTTTAGTTGTGTTGACGTTGCCTCTGGATAATATTTTTATTAATAAGGATATTTTGGAACGCTTATTTGACACTTCGTAGGGGTTGTGGTAATTACTGCGTCTGCGCAATAGCTAAACGCCATTCTGTAGTGGTAACTAACCACTACCATTGCCGTAAGCTACAAATCCATTTCGTTGAGGTTGTGGTTATTTTTTTGGTTGGTTTTAGAGAATTTTGGCGTAGTTAATTTTAAAAATAATAAAATATTATTAAATTCCAACATATAAAACACTTATTTTGTAAAATTAAGCCAAATTTTTTATTTTTTCGCATCTCTAAATTTTTTTTCAAGTGACATTTTTTAATGTGTTTCAAAAACTCTGGTAAAATCGATGAGTGGTACTGGTAGTGGTTGTTAGACACTACCACAGCGGCTGTCAAAGTTATAATTGATTTGAAATTCAAGACTTCCACGTCTGCAACCACAAATTAACTAATTTTCAAACACAATTTATTAATAGTTATAAAATACGTACCTAGTTAATTTATAACATTAAAGTGGCTTTTTCAAGTTTCCCATCCACTAAATTTACCAACGAACCTTAGTTTTCCGTCAAAAATCGATATTTTAGCTTTAAAAAATAAGCGGGCCTTCAATATTGCTTAACTTTTTGCTAAATTATTTTTTTATTTAAATATTGAAAATTTTAAAAATGCCTTAAAACTATTTTAAACTTTAGCCAGTGTAATGGAATACTTAAAATTACTAAAACTAACTAAAAAATCATCAAAATCCAGCAAAAAAACAAGATTTTTTTAACGATTTACACAAATGACGTAGTTTGCACCTGAAGACGATCAGAGATTGTACTGATCGAAACGTCGTGTATAAATAAAATATAGACAATGGAAGTCCGAAACACAGAGTTAATTTCAAACAAATCATTGTCTCAAACTTTCAAATGACGTAGCGTCGCAAATCAGGAAATGAAAACAGAATGGCGGCTAAATAATCATTTCTTGGTTTACTGAACACCTAACCGTTTTGCGACTAAGGAGGTGCTCTCTATAGGTGTGAGGTACAGTTATATTATGAAATTGGCCGCAACTGCATTGATTACTTGGCCACAATTGTCTCGTAAAGAGAAGCGTTCAAAGAACGTAAATTAACTAACTCTAGTTAATTATCAACGTTTTGGCGTCGTTCGTTGCAGTCGTTGAAAAGCCCAAAATATTCCAGTAAAAACAAACAATGTTAGAGGGTTGCCAAAGTACGACGCACTAAATACACAAAAAAAGAGATAGGGACATCGGGCAGTTTTTGAGATACAGGGTGTCAAAGTTGGCCATGGACACTGCTTTAGCATACGAAAGCTGAATATTTTTACATCGAGTTAGGTAAAACATTGGAAACCCATATATTAGAGTCACAAGAACCTTCGTGAAGCAAAAAAATCTTATTGATTCCCTCCCCCCCCCAAAACATCATGGTCAAACTCCATTTATCACCTGCCTAAGTTAATTATGCCATTCTAAAACTGCAAGACATTGTCACAATAGGACGGGACAACTTTCTGAAAAGCTACCCCCGTACCGTCGTACTTTACCCTAGTTAATAACAACGGTGTGGCGTCGTTTTCCATCATGGCGGCCGTTGCACAAATGACTAGTTTTTGTACCTTATGCAACATTAATTTTAGTGTATTTCTTAGTTATGACAACTAAGGTAACTAAAAATTATAAAAATCGGTTTAGCGGTATTGCGTTATTATGTCCCAGGCAGACAGACAATAGAGACTTATCCGTACATTGTAGGATGACTTTAATAAAGTCGACACGATTTTTGAAAGCGAGGGAAGTGGAGGGGGAAAAAGATAAAATTGGCGTACAGGAGGGGGATTATGAATTTTTGATCAGATTTTAAAATTTCAATATGGTACAAACCTAAAAATTAAAAAATTAACTTTTATTAAAACATTTTTCTAAAAAATTAATTTTTATTAAATAAGACTTTTAAAAAACAAGCTTTTATTAAATGCACTCAAAAGTAGAATATAATTTTTTTTATCTTTCTTATACCATAATAAAAGCAATGGGTGCAAATTAAAAATTTTAACTTTACGGTGACAAAGTGAGAACTACAAAAAAAGAACTAAATTCTTCTTCTATTCGAATGATAAACATAATGCTTTCTTCTAAAGAAGCTGAGAACGGGTGAGATTGCCGTGCTTGTCAAGCCTTTGAAAATGTCCTTAGGTTATAGAGTAATACAACTGTTTCTTAGGTGAATCATCGATGTTACCGATATATGATACCTAAAGTTAAAATTTAAAAAAAAAATCAATAAATAGCGACCTTTCCCACCCTCGCTAAATCCCTTTTTAGATTTATCAACTCCACAGCTTAGGATATCTGTCAAGATAATTATATCTGTCTCCGTAGAGACGCTTAATTTCATGAACCTGTGTCAATTTTTTCATCATCATTTAATCTCCTAATTTCTAGCACCGTAATGATGAGCACCATAAGTGCGAAATCCGGATCTACGGTTACCATTACCTTTTTTGAGGGAAAGCTCGCTAGTCATTGATTTTTTTATTTATTCACCCTCTCTAAATCCCTTTTTAGATTTAAAATTTTTAATTTGCGCCCATCGCTTTTATTATGGTATAAGAAAGATAAAACATTATTTTTTTCTTTCGAGTGCATTTAATAAAGGCTTGTTCTTTATTTTTTTTTTAATTAAAATTTTTAAAATTGTCTCTTAATATTATTTTTATATTATTTTTAAGAGAAGACGTAATATAATCTAAGCATAAGTACGTTAAAAAACGAAAACATTTAAAAAAGTCACAGTTAGTAATTAGAAAATGATGAAAAATATTCGTTCATACGAAAAAATAAATTAATTAACCTACCTTTTTTTAGTGTGTGATAAAGATCGTTATTCCTATTTGGCGTAAATAAAGTCTATCATTATCCTTATTTTATTAACCTCCCCTCTTTTCCCTTACTGCGCAGCCGCACAAATAACGATAACCACAAAAAAATGTTATTTTAAGTGGTCCAAAATGTCCCTATTTTTTATGCTTAAAGAAGAATATTTATTTGTATACGCTCTGCTGTCATATTTTCTTAAAATGTGTAACCCCGAAACGTATCGAATTACACTTTACTCGAAAAATTTCGATTCAAATAGATTTTTTTTAAAAATCCTCAATTTAGGCCGTTTTGTGTAGCCTCCATTTAAAAAAAAAGCACTGGTACCAAAAACACATGAAACTGTTCTTTAACGTCCGAAATGCTAAATGTGTTTTCAACCACAAGAACTGTGGCAACATTTCTTATATCGAAGAATGGGGTCTTACGAATAACTTATTACGATAAAATCCTTCCCTGGCTTCACCACTGAGTTACCGATTAAAGGAATCCTAAAACGATTAATCGAACAGCTTTATCAACATTTATGTAGTATTGCGTGTAAATTGCCCCATAAATTGGTAGCTGCCCGTCACAGTTACTCATGAACACGGTTAAATATTTATCAACAACACTGCGATAATAATAGAACTCTCAGCAAGTGAAAATTAGCAACAGCACGCAGAGTGGAATTTGGATTGATGTTAACTGGTTAAGAAAGAGACATGGAGAGTGCATCTCCATTATTAAAGGAGAAAGCAGTATCAGCGTAAAGAGCGAAAGAACTGATTTTGTGTTGCCCTAGTGCAGTTTCAATGAATTACAATTTTGCAATAATGATAATAAACAAAATTATCATTTTACCATTGCGCTTAACTATAAAAATAAGAAATCGGTCGAACTGCACTCTTCTTCTGCACGAGTTGGTGCGGAAAAAGCCACTCTAAATGCAAAGGTGCTATCGTTCAATGGAACACGAAACTAGATATCAAGCACCTCAATTGAACCGTAGCACTGTATGGTATATAAAGCCCTTATTTTGGCCAAAATTAAACGAATATATTTTTAGATAATAAATCAGATTCATTTTGTTCGATTTGCTTCAATTTTGAAACTTGAGGGTGTTTTAGACCACTCAATACAATTTTGGACTAAAACTTAATAAAGCGATTTGCCTCAAATTTCACTTGTATGTGTTTTAGGTGACTCAATACAGTTTTTACTGAAACTTCAAAAAAGCAAAATGGCGGATTCAAAATGGCGAACTTTATTATTTTTAAACCGATTTGCCTCAAATTTGAGACTTGGCGGTGTAATGCAGTTTCTGACTAAAATTTAAATAAAAAAATCAAAATGGCGGATTCAAAATGGAGGACTTAGTTTCATGTTGGTTGACTTTGAATAGGTTGAGTATCTCGCCTCTATGATCGATCAGATTTGTGAGTAAAAGTTAACTTTTTTCTTCCTGCTGAATTTTTTATATTTTCAGATATACCTGGCATTATATTAGCATGTTTTTTTTGTTTAAATACTCAATTGCTATGTTTTGAACAAACCATTGTTCTTCTATGTGCACTTTTCTACTGTGCAGTGACATGAGCACAAAATACGGCAAGTTTTTTCTTAAAAATGGCGCCTTGACGTCTTGACGAATTTCGCTTATTACATTTATCCAAAATAAATTTGGTTATCACAAAGGGTTTTAAAGAAAATATTTTTTCCAACAACCAGACATCAAAAAGATCTTGGTTTTTAAAGCGGAGTTCCTCTAAAAATTAAGAATTCAAAACCTGTTAGTATTAACTCATGTCACTGTCCTACTAAGGCATGGTCGGATCCATGCTGATCTCATTTAATAGAGCTAGCTGAACAAAAAATTATATATATCACCATATTTATGCAATATTTTGATTTAAAACAAACAAGTACAAAAGAATTAAGCTTTAGCAGTAGTAGTCCTACCTTCATTCTCCATAAATATCATAAAATAAGCACTCCGAAATTAGTATCTTTATCACGGCGTCATTTGAAACTTTTGATATTTCTTGCACGAAAAACACAAGAATACTTTACTTGACGTATAAGCAACTTTGAGCTGTCATCATGCAGACCCCACTTAGATATAACGTATTATTTTTACAAATGGTAATGCCTTGATCATTTTTAACATTTTTGGTAGTATTTTCAGCATTATTTTTTTAAATTTTGTCCAAAATAAGGTGGTCATATACCACAGTGCCTAGATAGAGAATATCTCTATCTCCGATTGAACATAAACATTACACCAGTTGTGCACCAGTGCTGCCCTCATTAATTTTCTCTCTCTCTATAATAGAAAAATTGAAAGATATTATTTTGTAGGTACTTACTGTCCTACTAAGGCATTTGGTGGTTGTACCTGATGATATTCTAGGCTAGACAAGTTGCTGAGGTCCAGGACCCGAAGCGTAACTTGAGGTATGGCACTGCCTGGCTGAAACAAACGAATTTTGTATTTATTATAATTTTGCAACCATAACTAAGAAAGTAGCGTTAGGAAGAGAGGGAATAGTTTCATTATCAATTCCAGTATTGTTAAAAAGTCCTCTCTTAAATAGGTAATCGACCCTGTATAAAAAAACTAAATCGTCCAGACAGCGAAAATAAAACATAGGGAAAACATTTAAATGAAAAAGTTGTAGATCTCGGGAAAATCTTATAAAAATATGCATATTGCTTATAATTAGTTAAACAGTCTCTGGGCTACAGCGACTGAAAGTCGGTAAAATTCTTTGAGAACAGCTTTCTGGGCATGCCTGAAGTCGCGTGTTGTGGCCTATACATTATTATTTATAGTGAAAGCAGTACAAATGAGGTATCACAATAAGGCTTGTGACGTACGCTACACAAATGACCCAGTCTGTCGGCATGAAAATTGCCGAAAGTATCTGACAGACTGACATTTAGTCGGGTACCGTCGAGTCCTTTTGGGCAACGGGTCATCCATCGCTTACATAAACGCTACAAGAAGGGTTGGAGGGGTAGGTTGAAGTATTATTAAGTGCTAAAAGGAAGGGGAAAGAGGTTTAAAAAATGTTATAGAGTGTTGCAGGGGGGGAGAGACCAAAATTTGGAATAATGGTTTTACTTAATTTATGGTAGTACAGTAAAATTGTCATTTGAAGTCGAAAAAAAAGCAGACAGGCTGAGTTTTTTGTATGTTCTTTAGGGGCTCTGAAAGTAAAATTCCCAAGTTTGTGTTTCAACCACTTTTCAGGAAATATCTGCCATTTTGAAAAAGCTTTGGATCCGATTTTTTCCATTTCTGTTGGTCAGAGACAAAAACGTGTAGAAACAAAAATGTTTGGCATAAAATTTGCAAAATTTTTTTTTCCAGGTTCAACTCTCTGTAGTTAGTTTTTAAAAAGATAGAGGGCGTTGAAGTTACGAAAAATCAGATACTTTCGGCAATTTTCATGCCGACACACTGGGTCATTGGTGTAGCGCACGTCGCAAGCTTTAATTTGATACCTCATTTGTACTGCTCTTGCTATAAATAATAATATATAATCCACAACACGCCACTTCATGGATGCCCAGAAAGCGGTTCTCAAATTTTACCGACTTTCAGTATATATTTTTATATGATTTTTCCGAGATCTACAACTTTTGTATTTAAAGTTTTTTAAAAAAGTCACTTTTTGTTGGTCGAAATACGTTAAAACTTATTTTTTGTAACTTCGGCGACATCTAACTTTTTGAAAACTAACTACAGAAAGTTGAGCACTTAAAAAAAAGGTTGAAAATTTTATGCCGAATATTTTTGTTTTCAGGCTTTTTCGCCTGCGATCAATAGAAATGAAGAAAAGTCAATTACAAAGTTTTTTCAAAATGACGGATGGTTCCCGAGGAGTGGGGGAAACAAAAACTTGGGGATCTTACTTTCAGACCCCCCCCCTCAAGAGCATATAAAAATTTTAGCCTTCCCGTATTTTTTTCGAGGTACCTCCCTTATTTATGACAATTTTACTGTAGTAAATATTCTGTTTATTTTTAATTCTACACTGAAAAAAAAATTCGCTTGATACAAGATCCCAAATCATCTTGTTTTTTATTTTTTCGTCATAATTGAATTTATTTTAGCATTATATCTTTTTCTTCCAATATAGAACTTAGGATATTTCCGAACAAGATTCCTAATATCTCGTTTTTTTTTTATTTGCCAAGAGGATTATGCTCAACACTTGTTACAAATTTAAAAGAAATTATTTCAGTCCATGATAGAAGTTCTTTTCCCAAGAAACAAGTATTTTAATCCGTTCTAAATATTCTCTTTATTTTTAATTCTACACTGAAAAAAAAAAAATCGCTTGATACAAGATCCCAAATTATCTTGTTTTTTATTTTTTCGTCATAATTGAATTTATTTTAGCATTATATCTTTTTCTTCCAATATAGAACTTAGGATTTTTCCGAACAAGATTCCTAATATCTCGGTTTTTTTTGATTTGCCAAGAGGAGTATGCTCAACACTTGTTACAAATTTAAAAGAAATTATTTCAGTCCATGATAGAAGTTCTTTTCCCAAGACACAAGTATTTTAATCCGTTCTAAATATTCTCTTTATTTTTAATTCTACACTGAAAAAAAATCCGCTTAAGACAGATCCCAAATTATCTTGTTTTTTATTTTTTCGTCATAATTGAATTTATTTTAGCATTATATCTTTTTCTTCCAATGTAGAACTTAGGATTTCTCCGAACAAGATTAATATCTTGGTTTTATTTTATCTGTCAAGAGGAGTATGCTCAACACTTGTTACAAATTTAAAAGAAATTATGTTAGTCCATGATAGAAGTTCTTTTCCCAAGAGGCAAGTATTTCAATCCGTTTGGCAAGTTACCGAGCACACCCGATCGGCGCCTACCTTGCCAGCCGTCAGTCGATAGTCACAGTTGGTTGTAAAAATAGGTAATGTGAGAACCTCAAAAATACCGTGGTTGGAAGAACTGCTACATGGGTATGGGCATGGGGCACTTGGAGTCGAAATTTAGAGGTAAGCATCTAGTATTTTTTGAGTAATTAAAAAACGATATTGCTAGAAAACATGCAGGGTACGCCTTCCTGATTGCTTCCATTTAGAGTTTAAAATATGTATTTCCGGTCTTTTGCAAGGTACAGCAATCATGCCTGAACTCTTGTGTATAGTAAATTTGACAAATTTTTGATGGTGTAGCTAAATTAATTTATTTTTTATATCTTGTTTGACCATTGGCTTTAGTAAAGGCAATCGAAAATGGACGGTCCGCCCCGCCGCCGGTTCTTGTACAACATGATGTGTGGACTTGAGATTAGAGCTCCTGTTGTCTTCTTTAAGAGCTATCTATAGGCTAGGAATGGACTATATTATTTTTTGGTTTTCTTTTAATTTTTTTTATGAAAAATTATTTATGTGTATAAGCACTTTCTAGTGTAAAAAATAGAAATTTGTGCCCCGTTTACCAAACTTTTAATGCGTAATGGCTAATGGATAATGCCTAATTTTTATACGTCAGTCTCTTTTTATTCTTTCAAAATATAAGAGGCAGGCATATAAAAAATATGCATTATCCATTTTGAACTAGCAATTAAAACTTGCGTAAACTAGAGAACAGAAAACATGCTTCTCTTTTAAACGCTCACTTAACCTTAAAAAAATAGGTCTGTGTCAAGTGAATTATTGTGAAGTATTTTTTAAAAACATTTTGATCTTACTCAATTAAAAACATTGGTAACAGTATATAGTATCCGGTTTTCTTTTATTTTTAGTTTTTTATGATTTTTTTGCAGGTTTGAACCCTCCCCCTATCAACTGCCGGCTGTTAGGAGAACTGTCTGAGTATAGGTGCGCTCTTTTTCAGTTTTTGTTCACAAGCTCTCCGATTTTAATATAGGGATATAAAACTTAAGTCCCACTTTGACTGTTAACTATTTTTGATATTTTAATTTAAGAATTATTCTGTGTACATTTTGTTGAACAAAGCCAAAAAGCAAAGACTATTAGAATGAAAATTATTGTCAGATAAAAAAGCTACCTCATAAATAGCAGTTTTTATACTTGTATACTGTTTATAAACTGTTTAGTCAATCTAGATTTTTTGTTAGAATTAGCTAAAATTAAGTTACTGCTCTCTTGATGGTGTGATTTAAACCCTTTGATATAATTAGAAACAAAAATTCTATGCGAAAAATGTTCACGTTCATGTACAAAATACACTATTTACTGTTTTTGACAATATTAGATGTATCGCTACCGTTTTTCTTATGGAACACCCGGTTTTTTATTTTATTTTTGTGTTTAGAATTAAATTCTAATCAAAATGATGATGATATATGATATTTTGGTTAAGTAGTTTTTGAGATATTCAACATTTTCTATTCACAACAAGGTGACCATGGCCGGATATGGTTTTGTCAATAAAAATAAAGTAGTAGCACTAAAAAGCTGACGACTGGCATAGTATACTGTCAAAGCCTAGTTTTTTTAAATATTTTAAGCCGGCGGAAAAATTCTTCAAAAGAAATGTTGATGGTTGGAAATTAATTCTTTAAGACTTATAGTTGGTTAGGTAGGTAGTTAGGTTAATATCCGGACATGACCATCTGCGACTTACTTATGTGGCACATTAACGGATGAAAGATTCAAAGATAGGTGACCTGACAACAAACAAGACCTGGAAAACCATTTTTTGGATTGCGTTGATGCTTTAAGAAATGTAGATCTTCTTATAATGCCGCTATAAGGGCCCCCGCTTATGTATTGGACAAAATGGCGGACATTTTGAGCACCTTTTATAGTCTTGTTTTTAGTTGTTTCAAATGGAGTAGGGTAGGGGTATTTTTTTTATTAGTTATTATTTTGGGATTAATTAGAGTCAAGAATTTTTCCATCTCTATTTAGTTGTGTCATTAATTAGAATATAAAGTTTAATAGTCGACTAATAAGAAAGATAAAGAAGAAGAAATAAATATAAACTTTAAATTGAAATTGGTAGAAGCCTTGTTCAAAATGAAAAATGTAGTAGGACATGACATATTTGACATTACCTTATAAGTTCATGTCTTTGGTGCATAGCCGACTCAATTTTTATTGTGATATCCATATCCGGCCATGGCCACCTTGTTGTGAAAAGAAAATGTTGAATATCTCAAAAAATACTTAACCAAAATCTCACATGTGATACATCATTTTGATTAGAATTTAATTCACAAACATAATAAATAAACACAAAAATAAAATAAAAAACATGGTGTTCCATAAGAAAAGTAAAGATGGCGGCGGATAAAATCAAGTTTGAGATCTGGATTCTGCTTTAAAAGATCTACAAAAAAGCAATTTACACCAAAAAGAAATTTTCATTATTAAAAAAGTTACACGGCCTATCCCAAAATGCAGACTTTTTAAAAACCCCCCGTAGCTCAAAGACGGGTGAGCATATCAAAATGCGATTTTCACCAAAAATCTTGTCTTGAAATTTGAGCCTCGCAAAGGGGGGTTGATTTTTCTCCATCTCCGCTAGACGTAATCGTACCCATATAAAAGTGCCCAATTTGAATCACCAAGTACGTAGTATCACAAGATCGAAATCGCGCAAAATTGCACAACATCAGAAACACCTCAAATTAAAAAATACAAACTAAAACACTAAAAATTTGGTATCTGTTCTTTAAATGACGTCCGATCCAACCCAACCGGACCCAACCCGAAGATTCCTTTATTTTAAGCATCGAGCTTCTACCTTACCCGCCACGGTATTTGGGTGCGTGATATTTACTACATAGTACCGGTATAAACGTACGTTTAAACCACGCGGGAATTAAATGCCTATATTAAGATTAATTTTGCTTTAACGGTTAAACGCTTGCGATTTAAGATAATCCAATCCAATAATTTTTTAGCATTGACTGATAGCGATTTAAAAGCTGCGTGATTTTCATTTAGCGTGATTTTAAATTACGCGATAAATGGCCGGGCGATTTTGGTGAGCGCTCAAAACTTTTGACATTTTGGCCGACAACCCTTGAACAGGGAGCATTCTAAAAAAATTCCAAATTAGCCGAAACGTGTTCTCCTTGCCAAAAATTCGGCGTGTTTTGGAATTTCCTAAAATTTTGATTAGTTTTAAAGAAAATCCAAATGTATCCTTTTAAATAGAACATCCTATATATATGGATATGTACGACAAAGGGAGTCGAACAGTGACCTTCGGTCGCTAATCATAGCTTATCAATCAGCTGTTTATAGTGGTTTCTCCAGTCAATGTCAGTCAAATTGTCTCTTTTAGGTTACCGAATATTATTGTCATGTTCTATGGTGTTTCATGAAAAATAAGAAGTCCGTCATATATTTAAGGATACATTAGACATTGGCTCATAAGTGTGCTAATTTTCCACAGTTATTGGGATGATTTGGAAAGGCAAAGTTTGACCCATATCTATAATTACCTTTGCAATTAATAACACAGCAAACGTTTGACAATTTTTAAACATATTTTAAGAAAAGACGGACTTGACACTGACTTTGAAAAATGGAAAACAATTCTATAATTTTTTATTTTTCTGACGGTTATGGTGACAGCGTCAAACGTACAGGTTTGAAACTTCTATCCATAGCTGATCTATTCTGACAACCGAGTTGATAGGCTATATTAGTGACTGAAGGTCACGGTCGAACGACAGCGTTGCCTACGACACACGTTATTCGTCGATGACGCGCATTGTCATTTATTTGGAACACGTTTCTTTTTTGTTTTTGCAGCACATTGGTACACTTGATTTAAAAAAAAACGCATACATGCAGTCACAAAATTGACCTTTTTAAAAGTGTATAATATATACGGACTACCACTTAAAATGCCTAAAAACTTCAAAAGTATGACAATTTGTCATATTGTTTTAAAAAACTGAGAATATTTTTTCACTTAAATTAAAGGCAACCTTATTTTTATATTAAATTTTGCATAATACTAAAAAATAAAAAGTCTTTATTGAACAATAACAAATTATCACTCGAGTAACGGACGAAGGCTGTTCTATAAAGAGGGCGGTAACCCATTTTGGAGTTTATAAAATAACAATAATACGATGGAAACAGCGCTGAATTGAAAACAATTCGACGAATAGGAAACTTGGATTGGGATAAAATCGATGGTAAACTTAATACTAATTATTTTAACTTAAAAAAAAACTAAAATAAATAATTTAGCATTTAATAGGATCACCATTTTTCTTTATTCGAAGCTGCAAACGCCTGGGCATTGAAAAGGTTAAATTTTGAAAATACTGATGGTTTACTGAGAGCTGATCCAATGCGCGATAAATAGCATCGCTTAACTCTTCGTGGTCTCCAATTCCTTTGGTATATTATTTTAATGATTCGACCCCATATATTTTCCATTGTGTTAAGGTCAGGGCTGTTGGTTGGCCAAGGAAGTGTTTCTATATTATTATTCTGAAATCATTGGCGAACAACATTAGCCGTGTGTACTGGACAGTTGTCCTACTGATAAACGAAGTCATTATTTTCATGTATATAAAGCCTGTACAAATGACAGCATAACGTTTTCAAAGATATCAATATATCGTTCACTATTGAATCTTCCTTCGATTCTCCAAAAAAAACCCAAACCTCTAACACTAAACCAGCCCCACATGTTTACAGAAAAATGTCCAGCTTTTTTAATTTGGTTTGTATATTCGGGTTCAAATCTAGAATTTGGTGGACGATAAACTAAAATTTCCCTGCTGCTTGAAGATGAAAACCACCCTCTCCCAGAAGTCATTATCACGAAGAACGTTGTTCAGTGCAAAAATCACTCTGGCCTTTTTTTGTTCTTCTGTTAGAAAAGGCTTCTTTGCAGCAACTCGACTAGAGACTTCTGATTTCGTTACTCTTCTATTTACTGTTGCTAAAGAACCCGGAAATAATGTTACATTAGCTGCTTCAACCGACGTTGAAAAAAGATTTTGTCTGAGATGGTCAATAAGTCTCTCATCTTGCACTTCAGAACTTACTTTTGGTCGTCCTGATCCATCTTTCCTATCCGTAGAATTATTTTCAATCCAGCGCTTTTTCCATCGCATTATCGTCATTTTATCAACTCCAAAATGGGTGGCCGCTCTTCTTATAGACAAGCCGTCTTCTATAACTCGAGTGATAATTTGAACTTTTGTAAATGTTGATATCTGTGGCATTTTTAAGGATGTCATACTGAATTTTAAGCTGTCAGGCATACTAAGCTGGTGGTGCCTTATAACTACAAGTTGCCGAAAAAGTGCAGATGGTTAAATAGTACTATCAAGGCAGACCATTGAGACTTATTCAAGAACTTTTTTTGGAGAACTTTGTAAATCGACCAGAACCTAGTTTATCAACGATTCATAGGTTTGTGCAGATGTTTGAAAAGTTTGGTTGTGTAGCGCCAAGAAACCATAAAAAACCCACTGTTTTGAATGACGAGCAGGAAGTACGAGATGTGATGATTTGCGCTGCAGTGGAGGAAAATCGAAAGTTAACTAGCCACCAAATTGCCGAAGCAGTTGATACGTCTTCAGCCACTGTCTTACGTGTTCTCAAAAAGAATGGTTATCATTTTTACAAAGCGTCAAAAACGCATCAAATTTTTTCGGAGGACAACTATCGTCGTATGGAATTTTGCGAAACAATGATGGAAAAGGCTAATCGTAATGAAAACTTTCTGAGATCTATTCATTTCGCAGATGAAAGCACTTTTCCATTATTGAATCATCATAACTCAACTCACGTTGGATATTGGTCGAGAGAAAATTTGCATTTGTATTTTGACGTAAGAACACAGTATCCCCAAAAAGGAAATGTTTGAGGGGAAGGTATTGTAGGGGAACACGTAATTGAGCCATTTTTTATTGACTGCACTTTGGATGGTCCTATATACTGCAGCAGCATATTATTCCAACTGCTAGGCAGTTGTTAGGTGTGAGATGGTTCAATCGCATTATCGTCATTTTATCAACTCCAAAATGGGTGGCCGCTCTTCTTATAGACCAGCCGTCTTCTATAACTCGAGTGATAATTTGAACTTTTGTAAATGTTGATATCTGTGGCATTTTTAAGGATGTCACACTGAATTTTAAGCTGTCAGGCATACTAAGCTGGTGGTGCCTTATAATAGTATACACTAATGGAAAGCTAAATTTTGTGGCATAGGAAAAATGCATGTATGAGTTTTTTTTTTGAAATCAAGTGCATATATACAATGAGCTTCAGGCTACTGCGAACATAGGGGGAATCAAGTTCAATTTACTCTCCGTGCCGTACGACCAGGTGGGGTCGAAGCACGCTGCAGTGTTATCTTTTTGAAATTTATTTTGTTTTTATTATTTTGATTTATTTCTGCCGTGATCGAGAAACAGATTGGTAAGTTCTTAAGTGAAATAATACATTTTTAAAACTAAAAATGGATGTCTACGAAGTTGCCCAAAAAGTGCAGATGGTCAAATGGTACGATCAAGGCAGACCATTGAGACTTATTCAAGAACTTTTTTTGGAGAATTTTGTAAATCGCCCAGAACCTAGTTTATCAACGTTTCATAGGTTTGAGCAGATGTTTGAAAAGTTTGGTTGTGTAGCGCCAAGAAACCATAAAAAACCCACTGTTTTGAATGACGAGAAGGAAGTATGAGATGTTGTGATGATTTGCGCTGCATTGAGACTTATTCAAGAACTTTTTTTGGAGAATTTTGTAAATCGCCCAGAACCTAGTTTATCAACGTTTCATAGGTTTGAGCAGATGTTTGAAAAGTTTGGTTGTGTAGCGCCAAGAAACCATAAAAAACCCACTGTTTTGAATGACGAGAAGGAAGTATGAGATGTTGTGATGATTTGCGCTGCAGTGGAGGAACATCGAAAGTTAACTAGCCACCAAATTGCCGAAGCAGTTGATACGTCTTCAGCCACTAGCGACATAAAGCTATTTTTAACTATACGTATACGTATCCGCATCTAGCGAGAACCAAGCACATTAATTGGTCAGAAACTTGTACCACGTTCGAAAAAAGCAGATATATGCTAATCTAAGGTGTTCTTGAACGCGATAGGTGTTGAGATGCGTTAGGTATCACGTATCGTTACGGCACACGTATCGTATCTCAGCACCTATTGCGTTCAGAAACACCTTAAATTAGCATATATCAACTCTTTTCGAACGTGCTACAAGTTTCTGACCAATCAATGTGCTTGATTCTCGCTAGATGCGGATACGTATACCGCGATGAGTTACAAATAGCTTTATGTCTCTACTGTCTTACGTGTTCTCAAAAAGAATGGTTATCATTCTCACAAAGCGTCAAAAACGCATTAAATTTTTCCGGAGGACAACTATCGTCGTATGGAATTTTGCTAAACAATGATGGAAAGGGCTAATCGTAATGAAAACTTTCTGAGATCTATTCTTTTCGCAGATGAAAGCACTTTTCCATTATTGAATCGTCATAACTCAACACACGTTGGATATTGGTCGAAGGAAAATTTGCATTTGTATTTTGACATAAGACCACAGTATCCCCAAAAACTAAATGTTTTTGGGGGGGGGTATTGTAGGGGAACACGTAATTGGGCCATTTTTTATTGACGGCAATTTGAATGGTCCTAGATACTGCTTGAATCTACTGCAGCAGCATATTATTCCAACTGCTCGGGTTATAAGTACACAAGGAACTATTTTATGGCCAGCTCGATCACCCGATCTTGCTCCTAATGACTTCTATCTGTGGAGTTATATCAAAAATAAAGTTTACGGGCATGAAAGGGCTAATAATTTGGAAGAACTTCGGATTAAAATTGAAGAAGATGTTTAAACTATCACCCCTAATATGCTTGGAAACGTTAGAAGGCGTTTTTATAATAGGCTCGGATATTGTCTAGCCGAGCAAGGAGGACTTTATGAACATTTGCTCTAACTTTTTTTTACTGGGAGAATCTTTTTGCTTTTTAGAATGTATTATTTTATTTTGAGAACTTGCTTTTATTTTGTTTTTCCTTATTATTATCATTGTAACACGTTGTTAGTGAGAAATCTGAGCAGTTGAAAATAAAACGCTCTAATTTATCAGTGACAAAAAAACAAGAAAATTACGTTATCTAAATTTGCGTATTTATTGACCAAATTCCGGTTTCATGGACTACACTTCACATTGCACCAAGGTTAAAGGCGTACTAAACGCAAGCCGCGAACGGTGATCGCAAGCCTAAGTGTTGGTTGCTCCACTGATATGTGTGCGGTGTCCCTGCGTGTATGTACACTTGCAAATTGGACTTCTTCCGGCCTATGTTCGCAGTAGCCTGAAGCGCTCTGTATATATGAATGTTTTAAATGACTTTGCTTAGTTGCGCAAATTGCAAGTATGAACTTATTTTATCCATCTTTATAAATAAAATAATAAATACCCACAAAAAACCGAATTTACAAAAACCGAAACACAATTGAACAGAAAATAATACGTCCGAAACGAAATATGAACGAAAATAATACACCTAGAAAATAATGGATACGAATATAATGTTATAGAATTTTAATTTACTCGATGCTTAAAAGACACGAATATAATTTAACCGATTATAATTTTCCCAAACCTTAAAATATCAGAAATACAGTATCGAAAATAATTGTCTAGAAACGAAAAAAACCCGTCCCACAAATTGATAGAAAATAATATGCCGCATCCTTAAATGAGCAGAACCACAATTCAGACAAATCGCTATTGGGCATGCGTCAAATAACCTCTAGAGCGCCGTAGGCCCTGTATTGCGTCGTTGAGTCTCTCTATTTGGAAGATGACACGGAGATTTTTGTTATTAAACGATTTTATTTTATTTTAATTTAACAAAATTAAAATTAAATTAAATTAAACAGTGGCGGTCCCAGCCATTTGAAAGGGGGCGGGCGGTTTCGATACAAAAAAATCTAGAATAAAACCATAGCTTTTATGAGGAACATATCAATATATGGTACTCAGATTTTAAGTTGTTTATTTCATTCATCTTTTTATTTTAAAAAATGTTTACATGCCCTGAAAATTTTTGAGAATATTACATTAAAAATGCAATTTTGAGTCAAATTAAATAAAATAGTAAATATCAACGGTCTCGTAGCGCCGCAGGCGAACATTTTTAAGAAAATGACACTAAAAATGCCATTTTTGACACAAAATTAAACTAATACCATAAATATCAAAGGTGTTATCGTGCCGCAATTTATGCCCTACCTTTGATTTTCTAATAATTACAGTAATTACCCCCCTAGTACGTACGTATAATTTTTTCAGTTATAAAAAACATAGATAAAAAACAAACCACAAGCAAAACCTAATAGCTAAATACTTTTTTTTGAGGTCTAAAAAGCATCTTAAGTTGAAACATTACCTTTTATATTGCATATTTCAAAATATAAGATGCCTATCTCAAAAAAAAGTTCGTTTCCCGTTTTTTTTCGGCAAACCGTTCAATGACTCGCTCAATGTCAGTTTCAATATGTCTGTTGATATGCAGCAACGCAACGCCAAGCACGTCAGACGAATTTCGGTCATAGTGTTTTTAATTTGTTTGTTTGTTGTTTTCAATCTTCTGAGGCAGGAGAAGGTTTTTTCTTACGAAGCATTACTTACTGACAAACATCTAAGAACACTTGTTCATTGCCTCGAATTAAACTTTTGCCTACTTCTGACCAATATTGTTTCCAAATACTTCTCCCAATAAAAGTTTAAGAATTTGTGTTTTGGATTAATCAAATAGTTTATAGGATTTGGAAACGACATTAGTTAATTTTGCGTTGATTTTGACTGCACGTTATATAAAACTTGGTATGAATATGTTAAGGTCAAAAATAAATAGAGTCATCGCCCCCCCCCCTTGGACCGCCACTGAATTAAACTTTGGCTCTTCTCTTCCGTAAGCCTGGAAACGTAGCAATTGAATTCGTGGCTATCGGTTTAAATCATTTTCGACGAGATTGGAGTTCTTGAATTTTGTGGTTCGGCATTATTATGTTTCTAGGAAATTATTTTCGTTACAAATATTTTCTAACATTTTGTGTTTGTATAAAAATCTGTTTCGTTTAAATTTAATTCTACGCATATATTTTCTATCGATTTCATTTTCGGACCAAATTTGGTTTTGGGTTTTTTATAGGGACCTATAAATACTAGACTCACTTTTTATGTTAAATCTTAAAACATAAATATTTGACATCTAAAGAAGCCATGCCTGCATAAAATATTTGTTTTGCGACGATACCCAAAACCTTTTCTCCCGGACAATTTTTATAAATCCCGACTTTATCAGATTAAATGTAAAAAACTGTAGACAAATAAAATTGATTTATGGGAAAAAAAGATTAGTCTGGTGGTGACAAGACAAAACGACTTTATTTAATTTGAGATAAATTTACATAGAGTCAAATCAACACCGTTCTCAACTAAAAAGCCAGTTAACTCATTTTCGTTTTAGTATCCTTTGGCCTATGATCGGTGCCATATTGACACCAAACTGACAGAAAATCCATGTTTTACTTGTCAATTTGGTTATAAAAATGGCAGCCACATTAGGCTAAAGGGCACTGAGGCGGTAGGAGTTTACAGGCTTTTTAGTTAAGAACGGTGTTGGTCAAATAGAATAATGTAATTTCTATTCTGCTTACATGTCCTTAATTTATGGAGAGAAAAAAATTACTTCTTTATAAAAGCGTCTTTTTTAAACAAAGTTTTACTTTTATACAAAGCGTGATAGATCCCTGACCGTTTGGTATAATAAAGCAGTGAAAGTCGTGGGTTTCGGTCAGACGATTTCCTCGTATCCTTACAGTATTTTGCATCCGAAATTTATACACATTTACTACGTTTATACGCGCCTACAACTGGTTTTATGTAAGGACAAGGATGTTTTTAAATAAAATCGCTTTCTCCGAGTGTTTATACGTACTTCATTAAATGTCATAAATGTGAATTTAAAAATAAAACGAATAAAACAACTAAGTTAAAAACAGATTTTTCAGTAAAACCAGGTTTGAGTATTTCTTTAAATTTTGGAAGCAAGGCGCTAAAGCGTTTTAAAAGTGTTTATACCGTCCCTAAAATCAGTATTAAAGCGATAAACCGCTTAAAATCGATTTAGCGGGTAAAACGGTTTTACTAGTGGTGATACGATATACCCTCAACCCGTCCTTATATAAAAGCGCTTTAATAGGCCCGTAAAAACAAAGTAATTGATTGACGTCAACTGTCAACGAGAATCTTTAGTATGACGTTTAGTTTTTTGTTTCTCCCTAGATCCCTGGTCATACTGATCACAGTATAGACAGGGCCGCATTTAGAAAATGTTCGATTTGGTTTAGTTTAAATTTTATCATGAGTGTTGATTATAATAGAGGGAAGGTTAATCACAGTATACTAGATATAGCTAGGGCCGCAACTGTTGAGCCAATACATAAACGTAAATAGTGCATAGACATTCTTTGTGGCATGGGCTAGAGACCCTGTATACGATTTTTGACAGTTATTGTTTTACCAGAGGTGAGAAACTGGATTTGAAAGTTGCTAGGGAAATGTTTAAAAACAAATTGTGTGTTGGTAATGATAGTTAACCCCTCAAAAAAAAAAATAAATAAAATAAATTTTTGATTAAGAAGCGTCCGGTTTAAAAATGGAATTTTGCTGTATCACAAATTGTAAAAACACGTGCCTCGACGAATTTGTATTGTTCCGTTGTCCAACGGAGAAAAAAACTCAAGAAAAGTTGAAATAAAATATGCATTTACCAAGCTGGAAAATTAATAATTTGCGAGGTAAGTGAGCTATAAGCAGTAGGTACCCATTTAGCATGTACTTTGTTAATAAATAACACATTATGTTTCCGTGTTTTATTGTAAGAAAAAGAGTAACAAAATATAGATCAATACGAGTCTTTATATTTTACTTTTTATTTACATTTTTAATATCTCCCTGTGTATATTCACTGTTTGTTTTTGTTTTTTTTTTGTCAAAACTTTTGACATATTTTAATAACCAAAAAAAAATCAATCTTTCAAAAAGTGTCTGGGGAAATTATAAAAAGAGACAACAAAACATCAGTCCATTTCATAAAATCGCTTTTACATGCAAATATGAAAAAAACTAGAAAGAGAGGGCAATATGAGTTGGCCACCTCTGGTAAAACAATAACTGTCAAATGTATAGAGGGCCTCTAGCATAGGCATAGTGTACGCACGTATTGATCATTTGCAGGTGCGTATTAGGCATATAGCCGCAAGAGTAGCAAGATCGATGTTTCGTCACACTTCCCTCTACTCTGAGAAAATATTTTCAATCAACACCCTCAACAAACTTAAATATATAAAACCGCAGCTTTGGATCAAAACTTTATTTTTATACATATCAACCCCCTCTCATCCCTCATCCACCCCCCCAAACTATTTTTTTTTTCAAAATTGGAAAACTTTAGTTGAAGGTAAATTTGAAAATGACACATAGCGAGAGGCAACAAATTATTTTTTCTTCCAAAATTAGGAAACAATATAAATCTGAAAGTGCATAATTGTGGCAGCTTTGGTTCGAAAGTTATACATTTTTGAGTTTTAGAACCTATTGTCCCTCGCTCACCCAACCTGACCCAACCAACTTAATTTTTCAAAATATTGTGTTGTCACCCGACCTACATATTACCAATTTTTTTTTAAATATTTTTATTATTTTTAGTTTGATTTTCGGCTCATCGTATCACTACCTTCTCATCCTTTCCAACTCTATCATTGCACCTGATTATTAAATTTGTAATAAATCAGTCATAAATGGGAAAATCCGTCTTCGCCCTTTTGTTTTTTTGAGTATGAGTTAAAAATTGATTGATTTGACCTTAAACACCAAAGTTTCGAAATAAGACAGTCCCCCATTTTATTTTTTTTAAGTTTGAGTTTAAATTTGTATTAAGTACCGCTATTTTAATTTTTTTTATTTTATTGTCTTAAGAAATTTCTCATTGATAAAGCATACATAACTATAATGTAACAGTATAAATGTAACTATCCTTAAAGCTAGAAAATTACAAGGTATAAAAGTAATAATGTTTTTTTAAGTGTCAATTGCACCGCTCTGTCGCCGGAACAATAAACACCTACCGAATTTCAAATTTCTAGTTCATTGGAAAATAGCTGAAAAGGCAACGATCCTCAACAAGAGAGGCAAAAGCTCTGTCAATAAAAATAAGCAAAAATTAAAAGCCGGTCCTGCATTTTTAAATGTCGAATATCATGGTCACCTTAACAGGCATATTTATTTTTCATTCATCAAGTATCCCTGGCATCATGTTATTTCACATTGGTGCATTTGATTCATATGAAAGCGTAATATGAGAGGCTATTACGAGTTATTTAAGGTTAGTAGTGAAGTTGCAATGCCGATTATCACACTCTTGGGACTTTTGATTTTGGCAACTTAAAAATCTGGTTTTGTTCTGGAGTTCATTGAGTTTATGTTTTGTTATAGTTACTTACTTAACAAGTATGGAAAGTGATAATTTACCGCACGCGACGACAGTTGACCGAACTCGCTTTGCTTCGTTCGGTCAAGCCGGCAAGGGCGGTACACATGTGTTAGGTACAAGATTTTACCTATAAGCCTTAAAAATTCCCCAAAAAAAACATAAGTATCCGTATTTTAATTTTCTGAAATAAACGTAGTCACTTTAACTACAGTGTGCTGTAAAGTGCCATAACGTTAACTGTACCGCACAGTATGCTGTACAAATGTGATAAATTGATGAGATCTTTACACAATTCATTAGATGGGCACGGTAGAGAACGAGTAAAGTAAACAGAACTCCCGGCAGGAGCTGAAGAAAACTCCCTAAGGAGTTTTCTCCCTCGCTAGCAGATCGAAAATGTCATTTTCTGAAAGAGTATAGTACAAAAAAAGATATACGTACCGTTGGATACCTAAGCGTTCTACTTTCTGGAAATAAATGAGGCCTGAGAGCGGCTTTCCCGGCTGCTAGCACCGTTCCCGTTTGAAACCAGGGGAAATTAAAAACTCCTACTTCTGAGTCGTTGAAGCAAGCGTAGAGAAGGTAAGTTCCGTCGTACGAAGACCAGAGCGCCTCCTGGCTCTGAAAAATTTCTTCTAAAACAAGAAATAATTAAGATTATTATATCAACGTCTAAACGAGACCAACGTACAAAAAAAAACAATTGGATTGGAATGAGTTATGAGCGGCACATATACAATGAGCTTTAGGCTACTGCGAACATAGGGAGAATCAAGTCCAATTTACTCTCCGTGCCGTACGACCGAGGTGCAGTGTTAATGAAAATTATTTTTTTTTATTTCTGCCTTGCTCGAAAAAAAGATTGATAAGTTCTTAAGTGAAATAATACATTTTTAAAACTAAAATTGGATGTCTACGAAGTTGCCGAAAAAGTGCAGATGGTCAAATGGTACTATGAAGGCAGACCATTGACACTTATTCAAGAACTTTTTTTGGAGAATTTTTTAAATCGCCCAGAACCTAGTTTATCAACGATTGTGCATAATTTTGAAAAGTTCGGTTGTGTAGCGCGAAGAAACCATAAAAAAACCACGGTTTTAAATGACGAGCAGGAAGTACGAAATGTGATGATTTGCGCTGCAGTGGAGGAAAATCGAAAGTTAACCGGCCACCAAATTGCCGAAGCAGTTGATACATCTTCAGCTACTGTCTTACGTATTCTCAAAAAGAATGGTTATCATTCTTACAAAGCGTCAAAAATGCATCAAATTTTTCCGGAGGACAACTATCGTCGTATAGAATTTTGCGGAACAATGTTGGAAAGGGCTAATCGTGATGAAAACTTTCTGAGATCTATTCTTTTCACAGATGAAAGCACTTTTCCATTATTGAATCGTCATAACCCAACACACGTTCGATATTGGTCGAGGGAAAATTTGCATTTGTATTTTAACGTAAGAACACACTATCCCCAAAAACTAAATGTTTGGGGGGGGGGGTATTGTAGGGGAACAGGTAAATGGGTCATTTTTTATTGAAGGCAATTTGAATGGTCCTAGATACTTGGATCTACTGCAGCAGCATATTATTCCAACTGCTAGGCAGTTTTTAGGTGTGAGATTTTTTGTATCTTGATAATGTATTTCCTAATCGGATTATAAGTACAGGGGGAACTATTTTATGGCCAGCTCGATCACCCGATCTTGCTTCTAATGACTTCTATCTGTGGAGTTATATCAAAAATAAAGTTTACGGGCATGAAAGGGCTAATCATTTGGAAGAACTTCGGATCAAAATTGAAGAAGCTTTTTAAACTATCACCTCTAACATGCTTGGAAACGTTAGAAGGGATTTTTATAATAGGCTCGGATATTGTCTAGCCGAGCAAGGCGGACTTTTCAAACATTTGCTCTATTTTTTTTTGACTGGGAGAATCTTTGTGGTTTCTAGAATGTATTATTTTATTTTGAGAACTTGCTTTTATTTTGTTTCTCCTTATTATTTTCAATGCGACACGTTGTTAGTGATAAATCTGAGCAGTTGAAAATAAAACGCTCTAATTTATCAGTGACAAAAAACAAGAAAATTACGTTATCCAAATTTGCGTATTTATTGACCAAATTTCGGTTTCACGGACTACACTTCACATTGCACCGTGGTTAGAGGCCTACTAAACGCAAGCCGCGAACGGTGATCGCAAGTCAGAGTGTTGATTGTTCCACTGATATGTGTGCGGTGTCCCTGCGTGTACGTACACTGGCAAATTGGACTTCTTCCGGCCTATGTTCGCAGTAGCCTGAAGCGCTCTGTATGCCTGTTTCATAGATTATGAAAAAGTTTTTAACTCCTATACGAAAACCTCATAGAATTGCCAAAAGCATTTGGTCTGCATGACTGAAACCTAATCTTGAGACCAGACAGCTCAAGTAAAAGTTGATGACCAACTGTTGTTTAATATCTAATAGTAGTCTAAACTGGTGAGCAAATGAACTGCAACCCATGAAAATTTCGAAAAACTTAAAATTAAATATTTTCGTAAAAAATATACATTTTGAACTGCGGTTTTCACTGGCGTATAAATCGACCCTTTGGCTTTTTAATAGGGGTATGCAAAAGCTTGTCTAATTTCCCAGCAAACACAAATCTTCGAAATTGGATCGGGCCAATGTAGACAACGTCGGCAGTGTGTCGGCATCGACGACTACATGCTGGCCCGATGTAGGACAGATTGCGATTTCCAGATTTCGGTCAATAATCGGCAACTGACACAGGTCCACATTACTACAGTTGACTTGATGCCGAAATCACTTTAGGACCGACGATGGTCAAAAATCGGCAACTAACGATGACGATGGTCCGATTTACTATAGTCGACTCTATGCCGACGCCCAACTTTATCTACTTTAGGGCCGACGACGGTCGGATTGGAACATTGTTTAATCGGACGAGAATCGGCAACTGTCGATGGCCGATTTACTATAGTCGTCATTATGTCAGCGCAAACCTTATCTGCTTTAGGGCCGATGATGGTCCGATAGGAACTTTCTATAATAGGTCGACAATCGGCAACTGACGATGGCCTAATTTACTATAGTCAACTTTATGCTGACGCCTACTTTATCTGCTTTAGGGCTGACGACTGTCCGATTGGAACTTTGTTTAATCGGTCGAGAATCGACAACTGACGATGGTCCGATTTACTATAGTCGACATTATGCCAACGCAAACCTTATCTGCTTTAGGGCCGATGATTGTCCGATTGGAACTTTGTTTAATCGATCGAGAATCGGCAACTGACGCCGGCCCGATTTATTATAATCGAATTTATGCGACCACTTTATCTGCTTTAGGGCTGACGATGGTTCGATTGGAACTTTGTTTAATTGGTCGAGAATCGGCAACTGACGATGGTCCGAGTACGTCACCTTAAAATTTTTAAACTGCTTGATAGTTTCTTCTTAGTATGTAGAGATGGCGCTAATGTCACGATGTTCCCTGTACAGTGGAAGATAATATTATATATATAATGAGCAAAGATAAGTATTTCAAAACTAGAATGCGGACTTGACAAGATGGTGATACTTCTCTACAAGAATCACCTCTTCTGCCACTTAAACCAGCCCGACTGGTTAAGCACCCGCATTATCGAAAGTTTAACATTGTCGGGCCGCTTTAAGCTACAACCGACGGGCCTTCGTCAATCACCGACGTAGGACCGCTTTAGGAAACAAACGTCAGACTTGAATAGTTTACCGATGTCTCGGAAAACATACATTGGGCCTACATCGCTAAGCGGACAAAAAATACTGCGGTTTCGATATCGTGCCGATGACGACAAATTCGGCAAATCACCATCGGGCCGACGAAAGCCCGAGGGAACCGTATTTGTTGGGTTTATATTTGGATTATACAGGTTGTCCATCTTGTCTCTTCATTTTTGAAGTTGGGTAAGTGCGAGAATTGATAGAAACGAAGGTGAAGCTGATTTTTTCTGTTCATTATATAGGGTTACCTAATATCTAAAAACATAATTCTTGGATTTTTGATAACTTCTTTATTTTAGAAATTACAAGGAATTTTTAAAAAATTACCATTTTTTCGATATTTTTACAGTTTTCATGGCCGATAATTTTTTTTTTAGTTTTTGTTAGGTGTAGCAGATGAGCAACAAACATTTCTCTACGTGCTAAGACGAGTTTCTTAAAGTTATATTGTTCTGTGAAAAGTTGTTTTAGCACTAGTCAAATTTGCACATGTTCATTTGATAGTTTGGACCACTATCTCGAAAAAGTTTTTTTAATTTTCTGAAAATGTCAACCATAGGAGGCGGATAAAAAAAATAAAGTAATTTTTGAAAATAATTTAGTCTAGAGTGCAATTGTTTCTTGATTTGGTTAAAATGTTTATTGATATATTTTTGTCAACCATTGGCGGAGTTAACAAATATTTTAAGTTATTTAATTTGGAAGATAAAGGTACTTGCAGTTAACATGGATTATTATATTTTCAAAAGGTTATTATTATCATTATGTTATACGAATTTTAATTTACAATGAAGCTGTGTCACTCATAGGCGGAGCTGTTAAAATAACTTTAATAAGCTTGATTGATATAAATATTTAAAACTTCTTTATTTCTTGTATGAAACCGATGTTTTTTGATTGAATACAGTGTAGCAGAAAAAGTTTTTTTTAGGGGGATGAAATATGCCTATTTTTTAAATAGGTCCGCCATCTTGAATTTTTAGTTAATGTCAGTTTTATCATTAGTTCTATAAATTTGTTTTGTAATAAAAGATACAAATTTCGCAACCGGGGCATGATTATACTCGATTCCATATAACTCGAGAAGGGGGACTTCAGAAAATTTACTTTTAAGGTCGTCCAACTTTAAATGACCTTGAAAATCTCAAAAAAACCAGATTTTTGCCATTTTCACTTCAAAAAATCGTAATAATTCGAGGTTTTGGCAAATGTACCTCAAACTATTGGGCATATATTCTAAATTCGATCCTTAGAGTTTAATGCAATTTGAAATTTCATGACCTTGAAAAATACCCCAGTAAAATTAACACATTGCAAAAATAACATTTTAACGGGCGCTATTCATCAACTATTAACGCGAAGAGGACAGAAAAGAAGGGCAAATCCAACAATATTGTTAAAAAAAATTGGTTTAGCTATGACGCGTTTTAATTTGGCGGCTAATATATCAAAATGGCGACCTATACATTTTATTTCATCCAATTTCGGAAAAGCAGCAAAAATGACAAGGTGGTCATCAATTATTGTTAAATTTTTGCCGTTTGCTATGAATAAAAAGTTTAGTTGATGCATGAGCTTGATTGGCTTTGAAAATACCATGTACAAATAAAAAAACAGCTTTTTGTGATTTTTTTTCCAATTTACTACTACGCAAAAACTTTCAACGCCGGAGATGAAATTAACATCTTAGCCATAAACAAACATTTAATTTTAGGAGTCTAAGACGTTTATGCTATACCCCGGTAGATATGATCTATATGCCTGCAGTTTTTTTTAAGTTTCGGAATTTCTACAGGGATGCGGTGGCACATGAATGTGTGACTAAATAGCTGTTAAATCCTTATCCTGGAATTTTATTATAAATGTTATTAAACAAGTGTAGTCATGCCCTATAGGCATAATTAGAATTTTTTATGCTTTTTCGACCGCCATTTTGGAAAATTACATCAAAAACCACTGGTCCAGTATATGGTATTATATATCCAATTTTTAGTTACTCTCTTATAGGTTATTTAAATGACTTTTTGACTAGACAAGTGAGTAAAACATAAAATTCACAGTTCCGAAACTTCGTAAAAACGACAGGTCATTTTTACCGGGGTATAGCATAAACAACTGGGACGCCATATCCAAAAAAAAATAATAGAAAATAATAAAATTAAGTGCTTGTTTATGGCTAAGATGTTAATTTCATCTCCGGCACTTAAAGTTTTTGCGTAGTGGTAAATTGGAAAAAAACATCATAAAAGCTGGTTTTTCAATTGTACATGTTATTTTCAAGGTCAATCAAGGTCATGCATCAACTAAACTTTTTTTATAGTAAACGGCGATAAGTCAACAAGAATTAATGGTAACCTTGTCGTTTTTGCTTTTTTACGAAATTGGATAAAATAAAATGTGGTAATAGGTCGCCATGTTGATATATTAGCCGCCATATTGAAACGCGTCAGTCTTGTCTTCCTTACTAACGCTTTAGTAGTTGATGAATAGCACTCTTTAGTATGTTATTTTTGCAATATGTTAATTTTACTGGGATATTTTTCAAGGTCATAAAGCTTTAAACTGCAAGGATCGAATTTGGCATACATGCCTAATAGTTTAAGGTGGGTTTGAAGTTGGACTGATAAAACCTCGAACTATTAAGATTTTTTGAAGAGAAAATGGCAAAAATCTTGTTTTTTACTGTTTTCCAGGTCATTTAAGGTCAGAAGACCTTGAAAGTAAATTTTTTTAACTCGTTATCGAGTTATATGGAATCGAGTATAATCATGCCCCGGTTGCGAAAGTTGTATTTTTGATGACGTCATATAAACCCCTTCTACACGGATTAGAAAAAAACACATGGTGACTCTTGATTGTGTGACTAAAGAGCTATCAATTCCACATGGTCACAAAACTCCTCCATTCAAAATCCCACGGACTTACACATGCCCCTTCACTAATTTGTCCCGAGGTTTGTCCTTTATTTATTTGTAGAGTATAGATTTCACAATCTTGATTACTTTAATTAAATGTAGTCGATTTTTCCGAAAAATATCCCACCAATACATCTTTATTAATTTTTTTGAAATTTCTTAATTCGCACCAGTTTATAAATACATCAAAGTTCCGCTGGTAGCGGCTCTTTAGATTTTTCAGGCAGAAATCGACGTGACTCTTGAAGCAGCTTCTATTACTATCGATTTATGGTCGGTGCTTCTCCGATAGATCACTGCAGATCTCTATTCCTAAACTATGCCATACTAACTCTTCCATGTCTTTTTATCCTAGAATCAGTAACTCTTATCCATATATCCAACATAAATCCTCATTTCCAGAGCACCAAACCACTTATCAAACGCGTCGAAGATACACCATACCACTTATCATTCCACACACTACGCCTGTAAAGAATTCTACAGGGTTCCTAAGCAAATCCTTAGGGGGCCAAGCAGCCATGTATAAGACGCAGACAAACGGAAAAGCACATTAGGCAGAAAAGGATGGGCATGGAGCGATGTTGTCACTACATCTTACACGTAGTAAATCCATTCCAGGTTGTTGTTTTCTAATGTTTTCCATTTTCATACCTTTAGGACTGGACAAAAATTGTTTTTGCTCGACTTTAATACCAAACTGATGAAAAATATCGTAAAAAAAAATATTTTTCGGCTTTTCATTTTGTAACCATTGTCCTTACGCACTGTTTACAGGCTGGGGACTGAGATACATGCAAATGCCTAACCTAAAGCGTTCATACACGGCCGGAGAAATCGACTGAGATATTTCCGTAGAAACTTTATCAATCAAATAGGACGGGTTGACGCCTTCGAACGTCCAACTCGGGTTTTGCACTTTGATTCGAAATCAAAAAGGAGGAACAGTCAGATGTGGGGCCGTGCAGAAATTACGTAACGGTGATTTTACCAATTTTTGACCCCCTGCCTATGTAATGTTTTGTAACGGTTTGGCACGCCACTCCCCTAATATTACGTAACGATTTCAAGACCACTACCCCCCCCCCCAAAAAAAAAAAAATCACTTATTTTCATTCCAAATTTTCTTAGTTTCACACAAATGCAAACGCTGTCGAAAACCCCCCTCCCCCCTACGTAACGTTTTGTAACCCCCCTCCCCCCTATGACCATTACGTAATTTGTGCACGGTCCCTGTAGTCCCAGTGGAGGAGGGGGAGAAAATTGATATTTTTTTCTTAAAAATTATACTCTTTAGATCTATTTCTTTGCGTTCCCGAAATTACGTAATTTTTGAAAAAAATTGTAAGCGGCCTCATTTTTATTTCGTGCTTTGTTTTTCTAACATTTTTGCGTTCGGCTAATTTAATTGAAAATTTTTTGCCTGCGGCGCCCTTTATCTTCTCACACGAAACCAAGATCCCCCGTTTTAGGAAAACTGATCCCGTCTCTGTTTCTAAATTTTTTTGAATAAAAGTAGAGTATGACCCTGGGGGAAATAATTTTTTTCTACGGTATGACGAAAATTTCGAGAAAGTTGAAGAAAAAAATAAAAAAACGTTTTTTGTAAAGAAACAGAGCAAAATAAATCTTTTCACCCCTTTTTGTGTGTTACAAATATTGGAAGCCCCTTATTTTTCGCTTTTACCCTCCCGCTAGTTTTGAAGAATTGGTTCGCTACATGTTTCGAGATCATGTCATAAAACACCTCAAAAATATCAAATGTAGTGTAGGGCCAGCTTTATTTAAAATCAATAATATCGCAAGCAAAAAGCTCTGCAGGAAAAACAGCGCCGTTTATTGATTTCTTTGGCTGCTAGTGCTATCTGCATGGTTTGGCCGGATAGATGTCACTAGTAGAAAAGAATAGAAAGAAATTTAATTAAAAGCGAAGATATTTCTTTCTAATGTTAACAACCTCACGAGTTTATCGCTCAGTATTGTAAATAATGGACCCTGCCGCCTCCTTTAGGCAAGAAAAAGCTGTGGTTTGGACCTGAAAACATCTAATTTATCTCATCATCATCTCATGGTGTGGCCGCCATCTAGCGGAATTTGCAAACATCTTGTCAACGGTTATTATTGCAACTATGATTTATGCTCACAATGAAAGAGTGGCGACAATTTTTTCTCATGAAAGCAGTCCGGAGATAATAACAAACTGGCACCATTGCTCAATATACCTGTTTCTTTTGTGCGCGCAGAACTTTTTATGCCATTTCTGTTTGATTTATTGAAATCCTATCCCTAAGGAAAATCTTAGGAAACCTGTATAATCTACAATGCCATAAAATTATATAACCATCTTCCTGCAACTATGAAAAAATGTTCTACTCAAACAAGCCTTTTATATATCAAGGAATATCTAAACATCTCTTTTCAACAGCAAATAAATTAAACAATTTATTCCACCCGATGCTTTTGTTACAAAAGTGCATATAACTACATTATTATTAACTAGGTATTAAATCCTATAAGCAATAAACTGTGATAATAATCATTGTTTTTGTTTTTGCTAGTCCTAATTTTAAGCTTTTATTTTGATTTTAATCTCAGGCCTCTAGGTATTTTCAAATTTTTTGACTCTGTATTTTTAAATGTAGCTTGTGTTAAGTCGCTTTTTTTTTCATTTATATTCTAGATGGAGGCGTAAATTTCATATTTTGCTGATTTTAGTACATAAAATGGTTTTAATTTGACTATGATCCCAGATCAAAATATCTCGTAATGCTTAGACTTACCTACCTTACAAAATTTACTGATGATCCTAAAAAATGTATTTATTTATTTTTAAGGTATTTGCTTTGTCGATAAGGATTTTTTTACTACTACTGTTATTTCCTTCGGATCACTCATTTTCTAGATCTGAGCCCATTTTTGTAACCAAAACGTTTGAAACAAATTTAAAAGATCTTTTTTAGAAGTGTCAAAACTGCAAAACAAAAGCTAAACGCTGTCAACAAGGCCAATTTGGCCAAAAATGGGACCGGAAAATGATCAAGGGACCGGAAAATTGAACAAAAAGGCCCTTCCTTGAAAGTGGAAATATTTCTGGCTATTTTCCGGTCGTTTGAAAAAAAATATTACCTTGATATATCCAGTCTGGTATGCCATTATAAACAATATTCGGTTGTCCGGTAAAGGTCAGTCTTGTATCAAATTCGATTTCCGGCGAGGCCCGATGATAAATATCGTTGTTGAAGACAATAAGCAGGGAAGTCGAGTCGCCCAGCCACGTGACGTACTGCAAACGTTCTGGTTGGGCTTTGGGCGAAGATTCTAATCGGACCGGGATGTGATGACTGAAATAGAAATAATTATTAGTTTATATAAAAAATGTACATTTTTTTGCGGCCGTAGTTTTGTCACCGCGTACATTCGATTTTCGTTATTTTGACTTCTGCGGAAGCTAGCCTATGACTAAATAAAATCAGAATTTACATTTCGTTAAAATCCAGGACTCACGCGGAAATAGTAGTATTAACAAACTAGTGGCTAAAATAGTGCTTTTTTACAAGCATTGGTTTAAATAACGATCGCAGAGGGAAACGAAATAACAATCGTTTCCATAGCGACGTGTCTTTTTACTCGATGACGTTCATTGTTGCGACATTTTAATCTTTGACAATTTGATATTTTGACGATATTTTTAAATGATTTTTTTCGTAAATACTTGGTGAAAACTTCCGGAAATGGCTTAATTCTTAGGCAAGAATAATTAATTAATTAATAATAAAAAATAAAAAGAAATCTTTATTTGCACCCGTGATCAAAAAAAAGTTTTTTTTGCATCGGTAACCAAAAAAGCCATGCTTCAGTTATCTGCACACAGTTACTAAAATCATGTTTTTGATGAAGGTATAAAAAAAATATTTGTGTAACTAACGTTGTGTACAAGTTTTACACAATTGGGTATAAAATATACAGTGAGCTTCATGCTACTGCGAACATAGGGGGAATCAAGTCCAATTTACTCTTCGTGCCGTACGACCGAGGTGAGGTCGAAGCACGCTGCAGTGTTATCTTTTTGAAATTTATTTTGTTTTTATTATTTTTTTTATTTCTGACTTGCTCAAGAAACAGATTGGTAAGTTTTTAAGTGAAATAATACATTTTTAAAACTAAAAATGGATGTCTACGAAGTTGTCGAAAAAGTGCAGATTGTTAAATGGTACTATGAAGGCAGACCATTGGGGCTTATTCAAGAACTTTTTTTAGAGAATTTTGTAAATCGCTCAACCTAGTTTATCAACGATTCATAGGTTTGTGCAGAATTTTGAAAAGTTTGGTTGTGTAGCGCCAAGAAATCGTAGAAAACCCACTGTTTTGACGAGCAGGAAGTACGAGATGTGATGATTTGCGCTGCAGTGGAGGAAAATCGAAAGTTAACTAGCCACTAAATTGCCGAAGCAGTTGATACGTCTTCAGCCACTGTCTTACGTGTTCTCAAAAAGAATGGTTATCATTCTTACAAAGCGTCAAAAACGCATCAAATTTTTACGGAGGACAACTATTGTCGTATGGAATTTTGCGAAACAATGATGGAAAGGGCTAATCGTGACAAAAACTTTCTGAGATCTATTCTTTTCACAGATGAAAGCACTTTTTCATTATTGAATCGTCATAACCCAACACACGTTCGATATTGGTCGAGGGAAAATTTGTATTTGCATTTTGACGTAAGAACACAGTATCCCCAAAAACTAAATATTATATAGGGGAACACGTAATTGGGCCATTTTTTATTGACGGCAATTTAAATGGTCATAGATACTTGGATCTACTGCAGCAGCATATTATTCCAATTGCTAGCCCGGCAGTTGTTAGGTGTGAGATTTGGTAAAACATGATGGTTGTCCCGCTCACAATGTTGGCCTTGTTAGGGAATCTCTTGATAATGTGTTTCCCAATCGGTTATAAGTACACGGGGAACTATTTTAAGGCCAGCTCGATCACCCGATCTTGCTCCTGATGACTTCTATCTGTAGAGTTATATCGAAAATAAAGTTTACAGGCATGAAAGGGCTAATAATTTGGAAGAACTTCGGATTTAAATTGAAAAAGCTTTTCAAACTATCACCCTTAATATGCTTAGAAATGTTACAAGGGGTTTTTTAATAGGCTCGGATATTGTCTAGCCGAGCAAGGAGGACTTTTCGAACATTTGCCCTAATTTTTTTTGACTGGGAGAATCTTTTTGGTTTTTAGAATTTATTATTTTATTTTAAGAACTTGCTTTTATTATGTTTCTACTTATTATTTTCATTGTAACACGTTGTTAGTGATAAATCTGAGCAGTTGAAAATAAAACGCTCTAATTTATCAGTGACAAAAAAAGAAAAATACGTTATTAAAATTTGCATATTTATTGACCAAATTCCGGTTTCATGGACTACACTTCACATTTCACCGTGGTTAGAGGCGTACTAAACGCAAGCCGCGGTGATTGCAAGCCTGAGTGTTGGTTGCTCCACTGATAGGTGTGCGGTGTCCCTGCGTTTACATACACTGGAAAATTGGACTTCTTTCGGCCTATGTTCGCATTAGCCTGAAGCGCTCTGTATAAAATAAAACGTTTTTTTTTTAGTACAACTGTATAAAAAAACTCCCAATTATTTCCATGCACTTTAAAAATTTTTTTAGTCAAATGTAGCCTAAAAGTGTCTTAAAAGTGACATTAAAGTAGTAAAAATGGAGTGGAACGTTTCATGGCAAGTAGGGTTCTTCGAATTCACTAAAAATATTTGTATTTTTCTGGTTGACTCCTAGGGGGCAACAATTACGTCTCCCCGCTAAAAGAGCCCATTATATGTCGAAATGGTATAATAAATAACGTGCATAAAAATATCATAATCCCTAAAAAGTTCTACAATATTTGGACCCCCCACATTACCCCCAATTTACCTCTTTAAGTTGGGGGGGGGGAGACAAAATGTAACTTTTTCCATAAAAGTTAATTACTCTTATGATTTAGATGAACTATTTTTTTTCTTTGTGTGATTCAGTAAAAAAACCCTCATAAATTTTGTGATTTTTGCTATTTTACAAATTTTTGTTTACCAGTTTTACCAAAGTTAAGAGTCCTAATTTCTCTAAAATTCTAAATAGAAAACTATCAATATTTTTACTTAATGATATTAAGCAAAGGCAATTTAACTGATTTTTGAAAACCGCATCTTCCTATTCATATTTAAAAAACTATATTTTTTTAAATTTGTCCTTATTTTGTTTCATTTTGTATCTTTATGTCTTAGTTTGAAGTTTGTTTATTTCGGTTTGATTGACTTTGACAAAAAAACATCCTATTCTTAAGTATCTTCAAAACTAAATTATATTATATATATTATAAATAGGCGCTTTTTAGAAATCTGTCAAATTAGGTTTTCTTAATAGCATTTAGTAAAAACATCAATAGGTTTCCATTTAGAATTTTAGAGAAACTTAGGTTCTTAGCTTTCGTAATGTTCAAAAATTTCCCAAATTTGTATAGAAAATTAAAAGAATTGGCATTCCTTAGGCTTTTTTTTAGTAAACCTCTTAAATAAAGCAAGTTAGTTTACCTAGCGCATAAGAGTAATTCGCGTTTAAATAAGAAGTGACTTTTTGTCTCCCCCACGTAAGAGATTTAATTGGAGGTATATGTGTGTAGGATTTCTTGGGGTTACAACTATTTTTATATAAAATGAGCTTTTTTAGCCGGAAGATGATTTGGGCAACCAGAAAAACCAAAATATTTTTCGTAAATTCGTAGTTTTTTCCCGAAGTTCTAGCGTTAGTAGTTTCCGAGATAAATCCGAGGGATATTCTTAATAGAATACCCTGTATACTATATACACCTATATTGTTTATAGAAGTTAAAAATTAACTGAATAGCTGTATTATTGGCTTTTACATCAAAGGTAGAAATAGTAAATGTTGAATATCTGCAACTACTGAGTTTTTTTAGGCTTTTTAGAACTGCCTTGGGGATTTGTACCAAAGATATTGGAGATTTTAGAATGGCTTTAGCATGAGCGAACCCGATGGCAGCCATTTTGATACTGGACACGAAAAACAGAATGGTTGGTCCACTTGTCATGGAGTAACATATTTCCATATTATTTAAAGAAAAAAAATAATTCTGTCTTCAATTCTGTCCAGTTTTTTAAACGTCCATCAACGGGAAATTATCAAAATTACTATCAAACAATAATGGGCAAGAACAAGCTATGTTAAAATCCAAACACAACAATTAACAATTAATATTTAATATTAAGTTGGTTCTGCTATGACGCGTTTTAATATGGCGGCTGATATATCAAAATTGCGACCTATAACCACATTTTATTTTATCCAATTTCGTAAAAAAGCAAAAATTACAAAGTGGCCATCAATTCTTGTTGAATTGTCACTGGTTACTATGAAAAAAATCTTTAGTTGATGCATGAGCTTGATTGACTTTGAAAATACCACGTACAAGTGAAAAACCAGCTTTTTGTGATGTTTTTTCCAATTTACCACTACGCAAAAACTTTAAGCGCCGCAGATGAAATTAACATCTTAGCCATAAACAAACCCTTCATTTTAAACCTCTCTACCATTTTTTTTTTATATGGCGTCCCAGATGTTTATGCTTTTATTATTTATTAATTATTCCTTATTGTAGAGCCTCTTCAATTTTCTGGTCGTTTGGGGTGGCGTCCATTACTAAAGTTGCATTTCCTTTGTCTGCAGGAAGAATTTTGATCGACTGATCTGATTTAAAGTCCTTGAGGGCTGATTCTTTTTTCTCTCATTTCTGTTTGTTATCCAAAATTGTTCCGATCTTCCATCTAAATTCCTCTGCTTTTACTCTATCTCTTTCATCGAGATTTGTAGATTTAATGGCTGTGATGCTGTTAACTGCTGGTATGGTGTTGGGTGCAATGGGGTATTTAAGTTGCTGATTTGTTCTTCTTTGTTTCGGACTAGCTTTTTCTATTTCTTGTTGTGTGTCTTTTGATGTTCTTCTAAGGACTTCTAATAGCTTTTCTTAATTTTTGGAGAACTGGTTCACAGAAAGAAAACTAAAAAAATTAGATATGACAACAGAAAACAACAAGCAGATAAGAACAAGAATGAGATTCTTCGTGTAGAAGACAGCATTTTTGCCAATCTTCGTAGTTCTCTGTAGAAGGGTGCTGCAATTGAAGAGAAATTCGTCATTACATCATTAGTTAAACAAAACGCAATTCTTGAAGGAATAACTGACGATATTTGCAACCTAATAAATGGTTTTAGCAAACAAGACTTTGTGATTCTTAATGGGGGAATGATGAATGCGATGTCTGGTGGTAGGGTAGACATATTAGTCTCCGAAATGTTGTTAAAGATAACCTCCTACACGAATTTGATATATCTGTCAGTACCCTTATGGAAAAATCGATCAGTCTAACACATTCATTGATCAAGTATATACTAAACTTTTTAATTTCATGAAACAACAAGTAAATTGTACTTTTATAAATGTGAACTCATTTATAAACTCGATTCCTTTTAACTATTATGCACACAACTTGGCGAGATACCAAGCAAAAGGTGGCTGAAAAACTAATTGAAACCATCAATCCTCATTTTTTAGTGTACAAGATTTCGACGACAATAACTGAACAAAGAATCAAAAACAAATTTCCCTATCCCTAATTTTTATTAAATATTCAATCGTCTCGAGAGAAATCAGATGATCTTCTTGTTATTCTTAGTGATTTGAAGACGAATCATGTTGTATTTCAGAATATAAGATAGTGTCAAGTTTTTGTAAGTCAGAGGGCTATGAGGGAACAATGATTTTAACTCACGAAAACTTCCTTAATGACTTCGAAGTTCAAAGTTTTGATAAATTTAGCGTGCTGGTTAAACGAAACGTATTTGAATTATCAGTAATGTTTGTAAAAAAAATAAATATTTACATTGTCTGCATGTATAGACCCCCTCAGGGAAGCCATCTGACTTTCTAGAGCAATTAGAGCTACTTCTTTCTAAATTCCCAATATCTGCCAAGGTTATCCTGCCTGGTGATTTTAACATCGACTTTGACGATAAAAGTGCTAGAGATACGAAATCTCTAGTTAACTTGTTAGCTTGTTTTAATTTCAAAGTTTTCGTGAATGAACCAACTCGCATAACGAATCATTCAGCAAAAATTATTGATTAAATTTGCAGTAATATTGACGAAAGTCAATTCAGCATTCTTCTGGTATCTCCGACCATGAAATCAATACAAGTTTTCCTGAACGTAATATAAAAACAAAACTCAAAAACTTATGGGTAAAAAAGGTATAAGGGTATCAAGTAGAAATCTGCGATCACTCCATACTATACAAAAATTTAATATATAAAAAGGTAATGAGAGCAGCAAAAAATAATTATTATAATCACAGGGTAGAAAATTCAAAACACAGTAGTAGGGAATACTGGAATATAATCAATGAGTTAAGGGGGAAATCCGCAATTTCATCTCATAACATCAATATAAATCCAAATAATTTAAATAACTTTTATTGTACAATAGCGGACAAACTAGCACGAAAACTAAAACCAAAAAAAGATCCAATCACCTTTTTGCCACAATTTACACCATCGAAACTTACCAAGTTATCTCCAACAAACCAAAATAAATTGCTTAAAGTTATACAAAGTGTAAAAAAACAAAACTCGGAAGGCGTAGATCACCTGTCCTTGAAAATTTTAAAAAATTTACCAGAAACAGCACTTATTGCTCTAGAACAGCACTCAATACGTGGAGCCGGAACCACTCTTAGGTATAACAAGGAGACAGCTGAAAAGTCGACTCATTAAATGGACTAACGATACACTGGCAGACTTCTGGGAGAATGAAATAGGATGCAGACAGTCCAAAGAATTCATCGACAGACCGGACGCGGCCAGACTCAAATGGCTCCTGGGAAGGACACGAAAAGATATTGTACTACTGACAGGGATACTGACCGGCCACAGTAAGACTATCTGCAATGCCTGCGGGAGAGCGGAGGGGACATCCCGGTACCTCGTTGCGGAGTGCGATGCATACCTAAGGATGAGGCATTAGGTACTCAGACAACCGAACCTGGATGCAGAGGACCTACGAGCTCTCAAGTGGGCCAAAGTACTGGACTTCGTGAAGAGAACAGGAAGGACCGGAGAGCCCACTACTGTACAAGCGGTACAGGTGGTGGATTGGGGGACTGGTCTGGGGTAAGCTAAAAAGAGACCGATTGGGCCTACATGCCAGGTCTTGGGTCGCCCCCTAGTTACTACTACCACTACTACTACTATTGCTCTAGAAAGTGGGAGAAACAATTCCTTTCCAGCAGGTCATTTTCCAAGATGCCTGAAGTTGGCAAAAGTAATACCGGTGTTTAAGGAGGATAACCTGAGGACCCATCGAATTATCGCACTCTATTTTTGCTAACTACCCTTTCAAAGATAATCGAGAAATTAGTTAAACTAAGGATGGTTGAATACTTCACAAATAACAAAACATTAAGATCTGAACAGTTCGCCTTCCAGGAAACAACAAGCACAAATGATGAAATTTTTTGTTGTTGGAAAAACTATTTTTCACTTTGAATGATGGTGAGAAGGCTGCGGCAGTGTTTTGTGACTTTTCGAAGGCATTCGATTGCGTGAGTTACGAAATACTGCTCCGGCAATTGAGCCATTATGGCGTTATAGGAAGAGAGTTGAATTGGTTTAAGTCATACCTTTCAGAAAGACAACAGTTTTTGAAACTCATGCCATGCCAGAAACTCATGGTGTTTCTCAGGGCTTCGTTCTTGGACCCATTCTTTTTCTCTTTAAATGACTTGGCTTCTTTGTCTATTCTTGGAGTTTTTGTGATATTTGCTGATGACACAACTGTATTATGGAGACACAAAGATGCTATTACCCTTAAAGGGATTGTGGAGAATGACCTTTCAAAAATAAAGGAATGGTGCGATTCAA
The DNA here is from genome assembly GCA_963921995.1 of Oxystoma pomonae. Taxonomy (NCBI): domain Eukaryota; kingdom Metazoa; phylum Arthropoda; class Insecta; order Coleoptera; family Brentidae; genus Oxystoma; species Oxystoma pomonae. The sequence goes on along the minus strand of OY998166.1, from coordinate 80,286,250 downwards.
CTTGCCTTGTCCTAAATGTGACAAAAACAAACATTCTTTGTTTTAAATGCTCTCTGGATGAGATTATGTTAGATGAGAGGATCTTAGAAGGAAGAAGTATAGTGAAATTCCTGGGCTTAGACATAGATTCCAACATGAAATTTGAAACTATTCTATATCTATTAAATAAAAAACTTGCAAAAGGTTGATATATTATCAAGAATATTGGTAATGAACTCGGTAAAGGAATAGCAAAAAGTGCATACTATTCACTAATTGAATCTCACATTAGATATGGGATTACATTTTGGGGTTATTCCACACAGAGCTCCATTAGTGCCGTTTTTGTTTTGCAAAAAAGAGCGATACGATATCTGTGTAGAGTTGGACGTCGGTACAGCTGCAGGTCTCTCTTCAGGAAAGAGGGTATTCTCACAGTATCCTCCATCTTTATCCTAGAATCAGCATGCCTGATATTCAAGAAATTTGAGGGCTACTCTAGACATGGGCAATACAACTTCAGGTATGGTAATTTGCCCCTTCCTATCCCGAAATTTGCTCTTACCAAAATCTCTATAATTTGTGAGAGTATTGAATTATTTAATGCATTACCGAGGGAAATCAAAGACATCGCAGATTATCGTACTTTTCGGAATAACCTCAGGATGTATCTAGTATCGAAAGCATTTTACAGCTTCCAGGAGTTTTAGTCGTAAGTCATTTAGGATATTGTACTTGTTGTTAATATTTAATCTTTTAAATGTCCGTCTTTATGTTTCATTTTAATTACAAATTAAATTGTGTTATGTCTTTTATAAAATTAGGTTTTTAAAAGTTTAACCCACTTATTTTACAATTTTATTTTACTTTGTCTAATCGACAGGAAATATTTTTAGGAAATTCTGAATATTTTATTAAATTTTATTAGGTACATTTATTAATTTTAGTTAGCTATACGTAATAGTATATTTTAAATAATTTAAACAATAACGAACCTTCAGTCAAGGTTTATTCTTAAGAGTGTATAACATATATATTTTACATTGCGTGCTGTATTACAAAATTTAGGTGTTTTGAGATTTTTCATAAAATAGCTGTAACAAAATACGTAATAAAGCAGTATTCAACTAATACTAAAACAAGACCGTTGTTTTACTCAATAAACCTACTACGACACAGCCACCTTGCCTTTGATCTATAGTAAGGCTGCTATAGAGTAGTAGGGAATAAAAAACAACACTCTGTGTTACTTGGGTGACCATAGGCAAAAAATCTACTGCGCATGCTTGACGAAGTCTGCTCACGCCCAGAAGAGTTTTTGGCTCTGCATATTTTTCAGGCCGACTTGATTTTTCGTAAAATGCAAGGGAAGGGCCGTTATGAAATCTCATAGTTATTTGGGCTTAGTTCACCAACTACTTGTCTCTACAGTCGTGTGAAAAGAAACGTTTTCCAACCTTATTGTTTAATGTACTTTTAAAACATTTATTTAAACGTCAAAAATCTTCCAAGTTTACCCTTTTATTTGGAATGCAGCAGTCAAAAAGAGCATATTTACCTATCGCAACTTGAAAATACACATCGATTTTAAAACTGGGAACATCAAGTTATGGCTTGAATATAGGGACGTTCAGATGATTAAACTTTATAGCACGCTATTATAGTTCAGACACGAACTGGGATAGTCTGTCGTAAAAGTTTAAAACTTTTACTAAGTGGACTAGGACTGAGAGGCGTTATCGTTTGATATATTAGGTGTATTTCTGTCACAGAAACTTGTTAAAAAACTTTCTGAGAAAAACCATGACACGTGACATTTTTCCCTAATTAAGGTTTTAGAGCAAGAGGTCAATGATGGATAGGTAACCCTCGCCATTTTTTGATAATATGTGCATTTTCTCGTCCTGAATACGAAATGGACAATCCTGTACCTCAAAATTGCTAAGGGCTCGGCACACCAATCCAAAGGTGGGCAATTTTATTTGTTTTCACATTTTTGACCGCAAACCAAAAATCAACTGGTGTGTCGAAACTCATTCGTGGATAAGGGTTCGGCACACCACTGTAAAAATGTCCACTTTTAAAGTGGTGTGCCGAACCCTTATCCACGAATGAGGTCCGGCACACCAGGTGATTTTTGGTATGGTAGTACTACTACATCATATATGTAAAAATGGTGGGGGTTACCCTATCCATCACGTGACCTCTAAAATTGCCCACCTTTGGATTGGTGCGCCGAGTCCTTATCCACAATTTTGAGGTACAGGATTGTCCATTGCGTATTCAGGACGAGAAAATGCACATCTTATTCTTAAAAAAAGGCGAGTGTTATCATAACTTTTACTGCGAACGCTTGCACTATTTGTTATATGCAAGACTTTTTGTTCATCTTTACCATATGACTATAGGTATATGATATTTGCCGACTATTGCAGTGGCGGCTCGCCCGATGATGCAGGTCTCTTATTTGCAGTCTGACGTGTAGGTCTGTGAGTCTGACTAAATAATTTTCAATTAAATATTTCAAAAAAAATTAAACCTTCCGCTTCCATAAAATAACGTTTCCAAATTTTGTAAATATAGTATCTTTTATTCGATCATCAGGATCGAGCGGAACGACCGCGTGTCCGAGATACGAAAACTCCACGAGCCAAAACAAACGGCAAGGCACTCTGCGAAGCGCTTCCTCGTGTCTTTCAGGCTGCGTTCAGTGTAAATTCCCGAAATAAATCGGTTGCCATGACGACGGCACTCGCGTCTCGTTTCCGCCGAGGTTTGGGAGTGTTTCCTGTGTATCATGGAGTTTATGTTTTACTGGAAAAATCGTTTTCGGGTGGAATGAAGATAACAAAAAGACTTCTTAAACTCTGGAAAGCCATCCCACTTATTAAACGTACACATTCACAATACAAATCAAAAGTAAACGGGGGGGGGGGGGCGCTCCAAAGCCGATCACGATAGGTCAACGATTAGTTCGTTTGTTCTCTGGTCCGTTTTAAAGGTTAAAATTGTCTAGAAAGGATTTTTTTTTCAATTATATTTCTGAAAGAAAATAAGTGGAAACGGGACCGCCGGAAATATAATACAAATTTTTGATGAGCTGGGCAATCTGTGAGTAACCTATTAGATTATTTTTGAAACTATAAAATTGAAACTTTTCAAACTTTTTATTCTAACATAAGTCCATGTAAACTATCTTTATGAAATACTCTCATATTGGAAATATTGCCATTTGCAGGGAAACTTGGCAACAAATTTCTTATTTTAAATTGAACACCTTCTATATTTTTGCATTTTTGGATTCTAAAAATTATTTTAGGAACATTTTATGTATAATATCCTATACCTATGTTCAACTGTTTTTAAAATACTGACTTTTAACTTTGACAGCCCGTAACATCGAAACGGTTAAGGATAGGACAAAACGGTTTTTACATTTCTGTCTTGGTTTTTACAAGCTATCGTTTTATATCTAAACCCAGGGTTAAAATATCTCAAGGTTAGTTTAACTCTGGGTTAAAAATAGTATAAAACGATAGCTTGTGAAAAACCAAGATAAAAATGTAAAAACCGTTTTGCTCTATACTTAACCGTTTCGATGATACGGGCTGTCAAAGTTAAAAAATGTCAATTTTCACCTGTCAATATTTTAAAAACGGTTGAACATAGGTATATGACAAAAATGCAAAAATATACAGGGTGTCCAATTTAAAATAAGAAAGTTGTTGCCAACTTTTCCTGCAAATAACAATACTGCAAATATGAGAGTATTTCATAAAGATAGTTTACGTGGACTTATGTTAGAATAGAAAGTTTGAAAAGTTTCCATTGTATAGTTTCCAAAATATTCTAATAGGTTAATCACCTTGGGACACCCGGTATACTGGAGAACAAAAAAAAATGCAACACCAGAAAGGAAAAATATTTTGAAAGTAATTTATTTATATATTAATACATTAGGATGCTCTTAGTAGTTGATTACATTTCCAAGAAGATTCCTCCATGATAATCATCAAAAAATTAATAATGAGTGGCGCCTCCATGGTTATTTATGCACTCGTTTGTTTTATTGGGCATTGAAAAAATAAGATGGTCTATATCATATTGAGGAACACTAATCCCAATCCTCCTTACGGTATGCCAGAGTTCATCTAAGTTTTCAGGGGGACGTGGTAATCGACTAAGATTGCGCCCTATCATATCCCATATGTGTTCGATAGGCGACAAGTCAGGCGATCTTGCTGGCCATTCCAAAGTGTCTATGCCAAGTTCATGTAAGAAGCGCCGGACGCCGTAGCGCAGTGAGCAGCGTATCTGCCTGCCGCACGGAAGGTTCCGGGTTCGAATCCCGGCTAGGTGCATAATCCTATTGATGTAAAGTCCCAGTATATAAGAAAAGAGGCAGTCCATTGTTTCACGAGCAATATGCGGTCGGGCATTATCTTGTTGAAAGATCGTATTTGGGATAGTTTGTAGATAGGGATGTAAAACTGGCTACAGCACTTCATCGATATATCGCCGAGCAGTCAGATTGCCGTTGATGAGGACTAGAGGTGATCTGCTTCCTAAACAAGTACCATGATACTTTGCTGTCTTGCTGTATCACGTTTAACAGCAAAGTCTACATCGTCTCTCACCTCGAAATCGCCTAACCCTCATGCGTCCATCATGGCCGCCTAAACAAAACCTGGATTCGTCGCTGAAGCTTATGGTATTCCATTCGTCATTCCAGTTTTACCGAGCTCTGCACCACTCCAAGCAGCGAGCCTTATGTTATGGGGTTAAAGGTAGCACCAAAAGCGGACGGTAAGCCCTCAGCCCCATACCAAGCAATCTTCGATTAACTGTCATCTTTGAAAACACTTGTCCTGTAGCCGCAACTAGAACATCGCGTAGTTGGCGTATACTGTTCCGTCGATTTCTGAGAGCAAGAAGTCTGAGATACCGTAAATCACGACCTTGTAATAATCTAAGGCGTCCAAAACCCGCACGACGTCTATAAATTTCATCATTGGACCAACTTCTCCAAACTTTTAACACTGTTGATGGATTGGCATTAACCCTTTTTGCAATTTGCCGTAAACCAAAACCAGCAATCCAAAAAGACCAAAAACTACGAGAAAAATGATTTAAAATTTTCAGGAAAGGTCTTTTATGGTTGTTTTTGAAAAAGCAAAAATGATGCGTTTTTTATTTGGCTAAATTAGGCTCGAAAAACGAACTTATTTGAAAAATTTATAACATTTAATTTCTTACCCGATTTTAACGAGCGATACATAAGGAAGCTAAGAAAGGACACGGCTCTCTAAATATATTTTTATGTTCGCCCAATGGTGCACTCAAAAAATTTGCAGTGGTGGGGGTCAAAAATACCTATTTAATATGTGTCAAGATGTCAATCTTGACATCAGATTCCAAAATTTCGATGTCTTGGCTTTTCAAAATGACCAAATCTTTTAAAATCGGACAGGTAGTTTTTAACTAATAGACAATCAAAAAAGTCCCGTTTTTCTATTAGAACTTTGACGATACATGTGCGCTGTAGTCGTCGTTTTTTCTATGGTTCTTGCACTAACTTTTGTTGCAATTGATGTTCCTTCGATTACATTACCAACATCCAAAGAATGCTAATATATTTACTATAATTAGCTAGGCATGCTCGTTATACAGACCGCTTCAAGCTACTGCGAACATGGATTCGAAGCACGCTGCAGTGTTCTCTTTTGGAAATTCATTTTGTTTTTATTATTTTGTTTTATTTCTGCCTTGCTCGAGAAACTGATGGGTAAGTTCTTAATTGAAATAATACATTTTTAAAATCAAAAATGGATGTCTACGAAGTTGCCGAAAAAGTGCAGATGGTCAAATGGTCAAATCGTCATAACCCAACACACGTTCGATATTGGTCGAGGGAAAATTTGCATTTGGATTTTGACGCAAGAACACAGTATCCCCAAAAACTAAATGTTTGGGGGGGGGGGGGTTATTATAGGGGAACACGTAATTGGGCCATTTTTTATTAACGGCAATTGCAATTTGAATGGTCCTAGATACTTGGATCTACTGCAGCAGCACATTATCCCAACTGCTAGGCAGTTGTTAGGTGTAAGATTTGGTGAAACATGGTTTCAACAAGATGGTTGTTCCGCTCACAACGTTGGCCTTGTTAGGGAATATCTTGATAATGTATTTCCTAATCGGGTTATAAGTACACGGGGAACTATTTTATGGCCAGCTCGATCTCCCGATCTTGCTCCTAATGACTTTTATCTGTTTTTGAAAAAGCTTTTCAAATTATCACCCCTAACATGCTTGGAAACGTTAGAAGGGGTTTTTATAGTAGGCTCGGATATTGTCTAGCCGAGCAAGGAGGACTTTTCGAACATTTGCTTTAATTTTTTTTTGATTGGGAGAATCTTTTTGGTTTTTAGGATGTATTATTTTATTTTGAGAACTCGCTTTTATTTTGTTTCTCCTTATTATTTTCATTGTAACACGTCGTCACTGATAAATCTGAGCAGTTGACAATAAACCGCTCTTATTTATCAGTGACAAAAAATAAGAAAATTACGTTATAAAAATTTGCGTATTTATTGACCAAATTCCGGTTTCATTGACTACGCTCCACACAGCACCGTGGTTAGAGGCGTACTAAATACCAAAGGAAAGTCATGCAAGTGGTGATCGCAAGCCTGAGTATTGGTTGCTTCACTGATAGGCGTGCGGTGTCTCTGCATGTACGTACACTGGCAAATTAGACTTCTTCCGCCCTATGTTCGCAGTAGCTTGAAGCGGTCTGTATCTGCGTTTATTTTGCGGCATTTTTGCGTGTTTTTGTTGATAATAGGGTGATTTTAGTCAGACAGTTTAACGCAAGGTTTAACGGCAAATTTCTTTACCCTTTACCGTAACTTCATTCAGGTTAAAAATAGTGCTTTTGAGCGATCCCAAAAATACGGTTTGTCGGTAAATGTAGCCTCAACTTTTTTGCTGTTTTTTTCTTTCTTTATTGTAAAATATTTGCGTTTGTGTGTAAACATTTCAACGGCACCACAACTAATTACATAAAAATAAAATGCAAATCAAAAATCAACAAATTTTTGTTGAACAAAACAGACTTTCGAATCTAAAAATCTTCCACCACAGAATCACATTAAGTTTGGTTGGTTGGCTTTTTAACGGTAACGTTGGTCGGCGCTAATTATCGCCACTGGTTACCTTTAATAATGGTGCCCACGTTTCAGAGCGCTACTGCGCCCGCGCACAATAAAGTAACAGCACATGCACATTAAGGTAACAGACTGTCCAAAAATATGACCAAAATTACCCTATTCGCAGAAGACTGGCTTTTAACTTACATAATAGGAATGAAAGGTAAAAATGATAATAGACAGGCCTTTTTTGGTAAATTTATTGTTGCTTTTTAAAATAATACATTAAAAAGACATACAAAAAATGACGTCAGGGAAACTGCTAAAAATCGGACTATAATATACGTTGAGGAGACGTAGTGATACCAAAAACATCGTTTATTAGAAGAGGGGCTTGTCGGGTAATCCTGTCAAACATACCTTATAAAAATTTATAAAAATTAAAAACCCTCATACAGTTTAATGGTTTTTTAAAGTTGCCACGTATGGAAAATGAAAAAAAAACCGTTGTAAAAGGTCATACAATTTTTAGGAGGGTTTAAAACGCATACTACTATTCAAAGCTCGTAAATATTTTTCAAGGTTTACAGTGCCTATGTTGTTGATGTAAGTATTCCGAAAAGTTTATTATGTTTCTAAAGTAGTTTTTTTTCAAGGATAACTTATAAGAATATATAGTTTTTAACTGGATGTACGAGGAATTTAATGATGAAATTAATGGGTTTATAAATTTTGTTAGTTTTTATGATTTTTTATAATATTTTATGATCTTCAATGGGAAATTTCGTAGGTTATAGGAATTTATTTATTAAAAACTTTGAAATTTTATGATATTTTATGGTAAACTTAATAGATTTATGTACGCTTTTGGTAATCCCCGCAACGATATGATATAATATATAAATTTTTAAAATATGTAGTCAAGTCCAAAATTATTATTAAGTACGACCACTATTTTTCATTACGAAAATTTCCTTTTTAAATAAATATTAAATTTACTTGGTTTGTAGGGGCTTAGTGTACTTACTTTGATTGAAAGATCTCCATATTACCCCGATATTCTAAAAAACTCCTTGACCATACTTAACGTTGAATATTATAAAATTGAAATAAATAAGTTATTGCTATAAAACAACTAAAACTAAGTTACTTCTATATTATTTTAATAAGATCACGTGTGTATTAAAAAAACTAAACTCATAAAATCTTTTTACTTTAAAATATTAAAAATAAGCTCATTTTCTCCACCAACAAACAGAAAAAGGTACAGTGGTAATCATATTATTTTAATAGGGGTTTGTCATGAAAAAACTAAGTTAAAAAATGACGCCAACAGGCACGTGTACCCATTTATAAATAATTTTTTTGAAAATTTGTCTTTATCTTTTTTCAATTTTTTTATTGTGAAAACTGCGTGTCGCTAGCTGCTACGGTTCGTGAGTTAAAATTTTTTAAAAGTTTAATCCTCCCTCCTACCCTCTTGCCAATACCCCACCCCCATCAAAAACTAATCAGGTCTGCATCTAGTTACAAATCATTTTTGTGCCAAATTTGATAAGAATCGGTTAAGCGGTTTTTGATCAATCGTGTTACAGACACCTAGACAGACAGACAGACACCATGACAAAATTTTGTATTTAGGTTCTTTTTGACCCAAATAGCTCATTTTTAGTGGAAATAATTTTTTTTTACGACCCCAATAGCCTCCATACTATGTATGGATGGCTCAAAATCTTACAACTAGAAAGAGAACTTTCAATATTCCTAGTAAGCTCATTTTTTGTCTTTAGGTAGAAATGACAAGTTACTGGTAACTATAGTAACTGAAAAGTTTTTTACAAAGAAATCTACACGAAGACAAGGAGAACTCTTACTGCTAAGTCTTTTAATGAATTAATTTGTAAAATTGTGCTAACTTCAAAAATTGTCAGGAACTAAAGATATTAAAAAAATATTTATTATCATATATTTTTGTATGGATAAGTATCCGTGCCTGCAGGCGCCATTTATTTTTTTTACTTTTACTTTAATAATTACTATTTAATAATAGACACTTAAAGTAAATATTTCAACGCATCGGTATCGGTATACGTAACGAATTCAAAACAAAGTCAAAATATACTACATTTTTGACTTGTTCATGCCATGTTTCGAACGATGCCTGCTTCTTTGACGGGTGTAATGCCAGAATCTCGTTGTGTACGGAAGGATATAAGTATCGTTACGGACCCACGAACATACGCAACGATTTCAATCATCAGTTCTGTCATCGCAACCTTCAAGAAACCGGGCATCGTTCGAAACATCGCATAAAAAAAGTCAAAAATGTAGTTTCAAACGCGTTACGTATACCGATACCGATGCGTTAAAATATTTACTTTAAGTGTCATGAAACACTGGAAAAATTTGTACGGCAAATCCTTATGAAAATTTTCCTCATAAACTTTAAAATAAAGAATATATCGAGCCCGATTACCACTAAGAAATATCCCTCATAGAACCTTAAAAGGCTATCCTATAAAAACTTGTACCATTTGTATATATATTTTATCTGATTTTATGACTGCTTACCCCTCAGCATTCATACCGTGGGTTTTCATAATGCCTCAAAACCAGGCCAAAAATTGTAATTCTATCGAAAATTAAAAAAAAAACAAGTAAATAACGAAGTAGAGCCCCCGCACAGTGGATCGAGGTATAGGAAAACTTGGACATTCGTTTAAAAATCCAATTAATTTTTTGTCCGTTGACTTTTAATTCTTTATTTTGGTTTGATAAAAAGGTAAAATGCTCTTTTTTTACATTTTGTACAGAAATTCCACATAAGTCAAAAATTCAATAAAATTAGAGTTATAATTTTACGAATATTCATTTAATAATTATAGTAGTATCAGTGAACATTGTTTTTTCGGTGGTAGTATAGTAACAAAAGACTCACCTGTCTTTGATAGTAAGTAATGTGGGCAATGCTCGTATCATATAAGCATAAAAAAATGTTTAAAGGCTTTTTTACGGATATACAGGGTGAGTGTTTTTCGCCAGTTCAGAAATTGATTTTTTTATTATATTTAAATAAACACAAACAATTTTCGCGTTATTCAGCTAACAATTTTATGTTTCATTTGCTTTGCTCTAATAAATATCACAATTTAAAAGCATTTTGGTATATATGTGAGGTAGAAAGTTATGAATAAAAAGCTTTTACAACTTCTAAGAAGCCTTAAAAATATTCTTCTATAAAAGGCAAGTGTTATTTATATATATGTATAATTTAGACAAAAACTTCCCTATGTATTTTAATGCATTTTAAAATATCAAGGTTTTCCTCATTTTATGCCGCAATTATATGCCGCTATATATATATATATATATATATATATATATATGGAGGAGGACCTAAAGTTAATTTAAAGTAAGCTTTATTGTCGTAAAATTAAAAATTTCATTTTAATCTAGTTGTCTAAATAATATTTAATAAATTTCTTTTCGGATGTGTAAAAATATCAACAACACCTAAAGTAGGTAATTAAGCCACAAAGTTTTAAAATACATATCTAGACATATACATTTAGAGAAAAAAATATTTAAATTTAAAAATAAAGAACACAATAACATTGGTCACATTTAACATATTTTTAACGTTACATATACACTATTAAAATTGATAAAACTCCCCTAAGGTATAAAATGCTTTGGTAACCTAACTATTCAAGGGGGGGGGGCTTCTTAAAAACTCTTTTGTGTAATAAAATTGGTGCAAAGTAACTGAAAGATGGGGGGGGGATCCAGTAAAAGTAGAGAATATACAATTTTTGTTCAAATAGTTACGTCCTTATGGAATTTCCCTTGCTTTAAAGGTTTTTGTTAAAAATCATGATTTATGGCGGGTAGTTGACTAAAGGGGGGGGGGGGGTTGTGTAAACCCTCAAAGTAGAATATATAACTTTTTTAATATTTAATTAAATTTTAGTTCAAAAGTTTATTTTTCTCCAAATAATTATGTTTTATACCCATTTACACACCTAAGCAGAATTGCACTCTCAATTTATTACACGATTATTATATAAGTCAAAAAAACTTAAAAATTTGCAAATAACAAATCATTGATAAAAAAAAATTAGTACCGCAGAATTAAAAGACACTTTAAAAAAAAAACGAATACACCAGAACATAGCCAGTACATATGTTTTTGATATACCAAAAAGCGGGAATCATAAGCTTGGTACAAATAATTTTTTTGATAAACTGTATATCGGTAAATATTTTGTCGTATTGGACTGATATTGATTTTAACTCATAAATATATTATTTTCGTCTACAGTATAGACAACCAAAACCGTTATATGGTGTTTACATAAAATCATACTTTTGAAAGATCGTCAATGGCCGTCCATTTACATTACCTCGATCAGAGAGCATATAAATCTAAACAGAGAGGTAAATAGGTAAATTTGCGACCTCGTTCAACTGACTTGAAAACCAAGTGGCGCAGCTATCGTTTTTCTTGGTTCTTAGCTTGGAAACTTGGTGCGCCACTTTCGCTTTCGCTCTTGCTTATTTTTATCGATCCAAAGCAGTAGGGGCGCACAGAAAAATTGTATTTTTTGGACGAGTGCCGCGTTGGGAACTATCCATAATATCGATTGCCCGCGTTGCACTGCAGACAATAGACCCGTGCCGGTACAGTCACAAGAGGCGAATACAGAGGGAGACGATCGACCCCCTTTCCGACGAAATTACGTACCAACTTGCCCAAAAATGTTGCTCTGCGGCGCCAGTTTTTTTCTTTTATTTTAAATTAAACATTACTCTTTTACAAGGTTTCGTCTTCGGCGGTCAAGTTTTTAAAAAAATCATAATTAGGAGTTAAGTTTCTGAAAAAAATTATTTGTCTCATGTTTTGTAGAAGACTCCCCATGATGGGAATTGACACGGTTACGTCACAACCGCCTCCTTTGGATTAGGAGAACAGAACCATTGAACCAAGGAAATTTATCATATGAGATCATCAGTTTTCACATACCTTCTCACCCATTCTGATCTCCTAATCATGTATTTTTAAAACATTTGGAAATGACATGGCAAAATTGAAGTTACCTTAGATAGCAAAATGTTTAAAAAATAAATAAAATACACCTATTTTTTACCGGAGAAAACCTAAATTATATGCTATCTGCTTTTTTACTTACTTATTTACTACTGGTAATAAAGGCTTCAAAAATATATACAATAAAAACTTTCTGCCAGCTCCCTTAGCAACAAGTTAATTTAAAATTGCAATAAATATAAGTATGTACGCCATTGATAGATGGATATTTATTCAACGGGCGGGATTATTGCCGTTTTAGTTTTAAATAAATATTACCCCGGTTTATCCTGGCGCATTCAGCGAACAATAAAAAACTTGCTGTGAATCGTGTTGACTTGCTGGTCGGATATTACCATTACGTGTCCTCTCTATTTTTAGATTTATATGCTCTCTGCCTGGATCCACTGTGCCCCGTGTCGGTGAAATTTTAGTAGATGGTTAGAAATAGTCAAGGAACGTAGAAGAATTGTTTCATAAAACTATTTGCATGCGCTTATCATCAATCTAACTTGGAGTAAAGTTTAAACAACATCTACTTAAAAGCAGCCAATTAGAACCTTGTTAACAAACTATATTACTTTCCACTGTTATATATGGCTAGAGCTGTATTATTATGTCTCTGCTGGTGCTTATTTATTTCTTAACGCTAAGTTTGGAGCGTGCCGAGTGCCAGTTACAGGGAACAATTTACGAACAAAGTTGAAGAATGTAGATTTTAGATATCGCATTACTTTATGAATACAGATGAATATTCACAAGTTTAATAAAGATAACTCAGTTATAATGCTAATGTTCTTTGAAATTTATATCAAATTCCGGATCACGCTTCGTAAGGTCGACATCGTTTAGAGTTGTACGACGCTGTTTTTAATTTGCAAAAGAACCTTGTTATGGATAGAGTACCTTAATCTGAACCCTTAAGTTCGCTCCCCCAGGGGCTCGATTCTGGGCGTAATAAAACGATCATATACCCTGAGAAGTGACCGACCACTCCAATTAAAATCCAAAATTCCGTATTTTGCGACCAGCCCGCGGCCCATCGCACAAAATTCATTTGAAGCAATGCTTTTTTATGGACATTAAGAAAAAAATTGAACCTAACATTTTTGTTGCTATTTTGTACTTCATTTGATTTATATGCCATGGTTTTTGCTGTGACGGGTTTTTACTCTTTAAACCAGTGGCTCCCAAACTTTTTCAGTTTGCGGCGCACTTACAGGTTTAGTATTTTGTCAGGCCGCCCCGACGCGCAATATGCATACATAGTTGTGTCTAACAAAGTTTTGCATATGTATAATGTATAAAATATGTGCTTTGCAACTTGCCTACTGTATAGTAGCAAGGCGCAAGCGTTGTACAACAATTTATTTAACACCATTGTAAATATATTGGCACTAGTTACAAAACACATTAATGAAAACAACTCCAATCTAACGCTCATCTAGGTTTATTATTAAACTAACACACAAGAATCCATTATTATTGAAGGAAAAAAAATCAAAGTGTTGGGGTAAGCTTGGTGATCTGCACACATTTTTTCAAAGCGGGGGATAAGGCTTGACACTGCCACTCTGATTTCTTGCTCCACGTTGATCTTTGAACGATATTTGCTCTTTATCACAGCTAGAGCTGAAAATCCAGCTTCGCATAAATAGGATGTTGCAGAGGGGATTAGAATCCTCAAAGCTTTTAAACTCAGAGCTGGATATTCATTTTTGACGGATACCTAAAAGTTGTTTCAAGAGAGTTCAATAAGACTCTCTTTTTCTAGTAAAGTGAAAGCCATCGTGCACTGGAGTAATATAGCAGCGCATTGTGTTCAGCTCCTATGTCCATACAAACAATTTTGAATAGTCTGCTTTTTAGCGGCCTAGTTTTTATATAGTTAACTACGTCTATGATACGTTCCATAACCAAATTCAATTCACAGCCCAACGACTTTGATGCAAGTGCTTCCCTATGAATGATGCAATGGGTCCACATGGCATACGGTGCTTTACTGCGAATAAGTACTTGCAATCCACCATAACGACCAGACATTGATTGAGCGCCATCAGTACAAACTCCAATACACTTCTCCCAATCTAAATTATTCTCTGTTATAAACTTGTCAAGAATTTGAAACAAGTCTTGAGCCTTTCCGCTTTCATCGATACTTTTACAGAAAAGAAGGTCTTCAACAATAATATTATCATCCAGGAAGCGTACGTAACAAATAAGGTGTACATCTTTATTACTGTATGTAGCCTCATCAAGTTGCAGACCAAATTCCTTGCCTTTAATTTTCTCTATCAATTGATCACTAAGATCCTCAGCTATATGATGGATTTTTCGACTAATAGTGTTGTTAGATAAAGGTACCATTGAAATTAGCTGATTCTCCTATCATAATATTAACCATGTCGACAGTAGCCGGTAAAATAAGTTCTTCTGCGATGGTGTGAGGTTTCTTGCACTTCGCCACCCTGTATGCCACTTTGAAAGAGGACAGCAGTGCGTTGCTAGGTACTGAAGTTTGTTGAGTAAACAGGTGCTTTTGTTTTTGTGTATTCTGCAACTTTCTTGTGAAAAATTCGCGTGACTTTCCAACCATCTTCGGATAAATGGTTTCGAGATGTCGTTTTAGCTTACTTGGGAGCATATTTTCGACCGCTAGAATTTTCAAACAGAGCACACACTACGGTCTTTCCTCATGATTTACTTCTATTCAAGTAAAACCAAAGTTTAAATAGCTATCATCGTATTTGCGATGTTTCCTTCTTTTTACTCCTCTATCACTTGTCGATGCTTGATCACTCTGTCCCGATCTATCAATTTCCTTATTTAATAAAAATCTTTCCATCTTGTGACTAACTTTTTACGAAAAAACGAAGCAACCGATCCGATATTGGAACATTTATGTGTCCTGAATTCGTAAATCACACCACTTTGTATCACTACTAAAACTTTCTATTACTACTTCTATTTATCATAACAGTTCAACCGCTCTTACGGTAAACTAACCTAGCAAAGCGGACTACGGCGACCTAAATACTATCAAAGAGCGCTAGCGAAAATTTTCGTCGAGTGATGCGCAGGTCGAATACGGACTTCTGGAAATTCTAGAAACTTGCTCTGCTCTCTCGGGCTCGAGGCTCGATTAATAGCGAATGGTTTCTTCTCGCGTCGCCCCGGGGCGCCGCGGCGCACACTTTGGGAACCACCACTGCTTTAAACACTTAATACTTACTTACCACTTTTTCAAATTTTTTAATTTGTTTTCTATATTTTACAGCATTTCTTAAAACCCTACTATTTTGTTTTTTTTTATATTTTTCTGAAATAAACTTCTTTTCAATTTTTTTCTGTACCTACATTTCAAACATTTTGGTGCACAAAATGCTCAAATATGCACAATTTTGTTTTATTATTTGTGCATTTTTTAAAAACCATAAACCAATAAAACATTTTACTTGACCGCGATTTTTTGCGATATTTTGAGAAAAACCGCCAAAAGCACTAAATATTCCTAGGATGTGCTCTGCCCTGGTCTTAAAAATTCTAATTGAATCTAGCGAGTTACAAATAATGATTTCAATAATTTAGTTTTTCGATAACAGTCATAAATGCGAAAAACTTACATGAGATAAAGTAACTAAACAGGAAATTTATGTATTAATTCAGAATCCATCAGCGGTGTGCTACGTAAAAGTTTAGGGGGAAAAGAAGAACTTCACCTCTGAAAAATATCTCCCCATTGATTTTTGATTAGTCAGTATGTTTGGATTACGTAACCCTTAACAGTAGCCTATGTTTTTTTGCGGGCTTGCAGAGTCACAAAAATATCGGAAGGGAAGAAAATTTAGTGATAATTAGGATTTTTGTTGTATTACGACATGATCCAGAATTTTTTTGAACGAAATATTGGATACATTTTTGGAAAACAGTATAGTCTTCAGAATACTTCAGAAACAAATATCTGTTTTAAAAGTTTTAAAATTGTTTCCAAAACTTATTCGATGTTTGAAAATTGTTTACTCCCAAACCATAACTGCGACGTAAAAATATTTATATATTTTATATTTATTATATAAATCGAACAAAATAATCATAAATTTAAAAGATCAAAAAAATTTTTATGCCCTTTAGGGATTAAATAGGTACGTTTAATACCTCTTTTTAGGGACTTAAGTAGCACTTTTAATTATCATGGGATTAAAAAAAATAATCCCTAAGGGATTAGAAATAAATTTAAATTAAAAGTAAATTTAATCTCTCAGGGATTAAAAAAAGATAATCCCTGGAAAATTATAATTAAATTTATCGAAAGTCAAGCCAAACAACACTTGCTCTTGGCCAAGATTTCATTTTTAGCACCCTTTCTAGTCGACGAATCATTTGGCGTAGAAATAACGTGATTTTAACAATAATCTTTTTCCAAAATGCATAAAATAGTGTATGAACCTAGGGACTAAAGCGCTACTTTTAATCACGTGGGGAAAGTTTGTTACAATTCGCTATTTTCCCCCTAATAGTGGCGTTTTGCCGTATGTACGCCGGTGGTTCTTTGCACACATCGTATGCAAGGTGTCAATTTCAGAGTAAGTTTTCGGTGTGCAGACCTTTTATTCTAAGGCAGTCGGCCAGTCGTGTAAAAAAATATTTTAAAATTTAAAACCGGGAGCCTTTTTATTAATTTTTTGTTAAGTATTCGATTTTGACCATCACAATATATTTAAAAATTTTACAGCCTGTGTCGTAGAGCTTAATGTCAGACAGTATAAAAATTTATTCAATTCTAAACTTTCAAAAAAATACTAAAAATTTAATGTACTCATGTTTTTAAGGAAAACGCATGCATGCATTTTTGTCTATGTCTCAAACCTTGACTTTTTATTAGTGTATACTCAAACAAACCACCAGCTTGTAATATCTGACAACATTAAATTCGGTATTACGATGACTTTATGTAATATTGATAAAATCAAAAGTAAAAATAAGGCCTCTAAATCAAACAATGCCTTAATTTAAAGCAAATACCCTTATTACCCGACTATCCAATTCAAAGGAGGGTTTTTAGTTTAGTTTCTTGTTTCTAAAATCATGTTTTAATCTCGAATATAATTATTTAATGATACCAAAAATCGCCTTTTAAAAAGCACAAACAGCACAGAAATATATCTTTATTAATTGACAATTCCGAGTTTGACAGGCTGGGTAACAAAAATGTTTGCCACCAAACTAAAACAAAATGACCAATAAAAAAGATAAAAGACTGACAGGTAAATTTTGGTGGGATCCCTGATTTTCGACATAACCAAACTTTTTTGTTTTTAATTTGCGAAAATAAACAAAGTGAGTTTAAGCTAAAATTTACATAAAAACTAAAGGTACAATGTAATATCCGCGGGGTTACTGCTGCCAAGTGAGAAACATGAAAAGCTGGTTTAAAGATCAGCTCATGTTCCAAAACATGTTCAAAAACGAGTTGCAAAGATTTGGCTTCTATAAACACCTAGTTAGAAATGAATAGCACACATACTTTTTACTGCTCAGTCAGTTACAAATATGCCTCGAGATATGCAGCAGTTCAATGTGTGGAAGCTCTTTTAGATTTCCGTAAAGTAAGCATTAAGAAAATAAACCCATGCTATTTTTACTCCTTGCTTTTTACGTTCAACTATGAACAACAACATTGTTTATATATAATTTATTTTTACTTGCGTCTCAATTCTTACTGCTTATTACTTCTTACTTTACAGAACTCGGACTTCACCTTTAAACTTTTAACTTATATGAGCATATCAACATTGGAAAGAGCATTTTCATATCTGTAACTGGCTGGATTTCTCATAAGAGCAGTAAAAAGTCTGGGTGCTATCCGTTTCTAAGTAGGTATTTATAAAAGCCAAATCTTTACAACTCGTTTTTCAACATGTTTTGGAGCATGAGCTGATCTTTAAACCAGCTTTTCATGGTTTTTAGTCTGCAGCAGTGATACGGCGGGGACTTTATTACACTACTTATACCTTTATGGTTTGTTCGGGTTCCGAATTTTAAAACTGTCCTAGAACGTTTTAGAACTGCGCGTGATACTTGCGCAATCGATAAGACTGTTCTTAACAGTTCACAATTTTTAGACGAACCCTAACGTATTTTGCTTGCAGTAAAGTCAAAAAGAAGAAGCAGGGGAAAGCAAAAGAGAAGAACTTGGGTATGGTCAACCCTAACCTCAATTTTTTCGGTGGATTTTCTAAAATTTGGCACCTGAAGCACGACTCACGAAACTTTACAGCTAGGTGCGCGTGGTAGCTACTAGGCCTCCGAGAACCACAAAGTATATATGATGAAAGTGAAATTCTGCAGTTTTTGGGTTAGGCAGGGATTCCTCTTCTTTAGGTCACACCATACAAAACCCTCGACAAAACCATTATAAAAATACAAGCGGATATTATAATAAAATAATACAAGATTACACTCTGGATTTTTTTTTCGTAAAACCCCATTTATTTGGGTATATTTTCAACGAACAAATTATTTTTTCGCACCAACATGCGTAAATGAATTTGCGCATGCGTCAGAAAATAGTCCTAAACAGTTCCATTTAATTCCGCCTGGCTTCACGGGACTGTACAGAACAGTATTGAACCGGTCCTGGACAAATTTTCGGTAGTAACCCGAACACAAAACTTTTCAATTCAGAACAGTTGTGTTTGAACGAGAACGCGTTTTTTTAAGCGCGCATGCTCTGGACTGTTTAGAACAGGAAATTTCCACGAATCCGAACAAACCATTAGTTTTTATGTAAATTTTAACTTAAATTCACTGAAGTGAAAAGTTTGGTTATGTCGAAAATCAGGGTTCCCACCAAAATTAACCTGTCAATTTTTTATTTTGTTTTAATTACATGGCAAATCTTTTTGCTACCCAGCCTGTCAAACTCAGAAAATAGTCAATTGCAAAAGAGTAATTTTCACTCGAGTTACAGAAGACAGCTGGTCTATAAGGAGAGCGACCACTCATTTTGGGGTTGATAAAATGACGATAATAAAATGAAACAAACGATGAATTCAAAACAACACAACGGAATTGAAACAACTAAATATTACTTAAAACAACAACAAAAATTAGTTTTTAGTGGACGCACCATTCTTTTCAATAACACTCTGCAAACGCCTGGGCATTGAAATACTTAAATTTTGAAAATATTCATGATTTTCTGAGGAATTGCATCGCTTAACTCTTCAGCATTTTGGGGTTTCCAGTTTCTCTGATAAATAATTTTGACAAGTTGGCCCCATATATTTTCTATTGGGTTGAGATCAGGGCTGTTGGATAGCCAAATAAGAGTTTCAATATTATTGTTTTCAAACCACTGGCGAACAACATTAGCCGTGTGCACGGGACAGTTGACCTGCTGGTTAACAAAGTCGTTGTTTTCGTAAAACATCTTCCTTCGATTTGCCAAAACATACCCAAACCTCTAGCGCTAAACCAGCACTACATATTTACTGAAAAATGTTCAGCTTTCTTAATTTGGTTGGTGTATTATGGATCAAACCTAGAATTTGGTGAACGATACACTAAAATTCTTCTGCTGCTCGAAGATGAATGAAATATCTTTTCATCTGTGAAGACCACCCTCTCCCAGAAGTAATTATCAAGAAGGACATTATTTAATGCAAAAATAACCCTAGACTGTTCTTGTTCTTCCGTTAGAAAAGGTTCTTTTTCAGCAACTCGACAGAAAATTTCAGGTTTTTTAATCCTTCTATTAATAGTTAGATGCTTCAATGGACGTGGCAAAAGGATTTTGTCTGAGATGGTCGATAAGCTTTTCATCTTATATCTCAGAACTTTCGTCCTGATCCGTGTTTTCTATTCATCGAATTATTCTGTATCCAGCGCTTTTTCCATCGTACTATCATCATTTTATCAACCCCAAAATGAGTGGCCGCTCTCTATAACTCGAGTGATAATTTGTGCTTGCGTAAATTTTGTAATTTGCGGTATTTTTGACTTTGAAAATTATTGTCAAAGTCAGTTTAACGCATACCGTCTATTTTAAACTGGTGAATGGAATACATACACTATTAGAATATGTAAGTAAAAACATTTTAGGTATATTTATATTTGTTTATTTTTTTTAACACTGGATAATAGTTTAAAGTAAAACAAAAAGTGGGTTGATGTTCTAACTCCACAGGTTTAGGTTAGGACGTCAACCCACTTTTTGTTTTACTTTAAAAATGCTCTACGTAGGAGAGTTGGAATCCAAATTTTATAATAGTTGTAAAGGTTTTTAGCCATCTGCAATATTGACTGTTAAAGTGATGATATTCAAATTATATAATACATATTTATTTGGGATTCTAGAAAATACAATGAATATAATTATAGACTTAATTAGGTATTAATATAATTTAATTGTAAGCATTGCTTTGTCAACGACTACTTTTGATTTGATTTGAGTAGTTTACATGAAGTTTGAGACGCGAGCCGCAGGCGAGTGTCTTAATTTATCTGAGCGTTTAATGACCATAACATGCGAGTTAGTGTACTATACTTTACCTACGACCAATGAAAATGTCATTCATGCCTTCATTACCTGAAGTTTCAATGACGTTCTATCTAAAACCTCAAAACAAATAACACTACCAAGGGACTTTTCATATATCTTTTTAAAACAAGGATTTTTTTTAAAAAAATGCTTAATATGTCCATTTAACGGGACTTATTTTGGGTTAGGTACTAAGATTATATTGAATTTATTTACGTTTAATAAATATTTATTGTCTTAAAAATATAGAAAAATAATTCACATTTTTACGTCAATTCGAGCTCTCATAAAATAAAGTTTCATCACTTGTCACGCCATCTTGTGGTTTACGCCTAAGCTTTATTATTATCCTAGGAGCGTAAATGAGCCATTACAATCGTGTTGAGAGGGTCATAAAATTAGTATTATTCGTTGGTCGTAGGTAAAAGTAATTTTGCGAGATAGCAAAAATACACGTATGCGTTTTTTTTTAAAACAAGAGTACCGTCAACCGAGACGTCAACTGAATTATTTTATACTAGTACTTACTCTTTATCCACGTCGTAAATGGTGTAATGTGCAGTTACAGATCGTTGAAAAACCTGAAAATAATTTAAGAAAAGACAATTAAAAGTTTTACATTAAAAGACTCAATTACTTTACTCGAACGCCGATTAAAAAGCATAAAATGCTGTTTTTTATTGGGGAGCAAATAAACCTACCCTTCCGTTATACAAGATACGACCCACAAAGTAATAAAATCCCTAGCAAAGGCCAGAACTATTTGCCGACAAAAATCAACACAGATAGCGTTTTTAATAGCGTGATGTTTTCCAAAAGGAGGTATCTCTCAAATAAATGCCAGTCACAGGTAGCATTGCGAGCGATTGTTTAAAAATATATATTTTGTGACATTTTGAGCAAAAATAATGGCGCAGGCGGAATTTTAATAAACAAAAATTCGAAATTTCACTAATTTTATTAAACAATATCAGAGCTTCCAGTTATATGTTTTAATTAATAACAGGCATTTCCAAAATACCTTTTATGCACTTTAAGGATTAAAAGTGTACTTTTAATCCCTCATTTTAGGAATAAAAGAGGCACTTTTAATCATTCAGGGATTAAAACTAATTTTAATCCCTGTGGGATTTAAAGTAAATTTTTCCAAATTAAACAATAATTTTGTAGAAATTTTATTTATTTGTTAAAATGTATAAACGAAAAAAATAATTAGCATATGCATTACTTAAATCTAGTTCGGTCATTCTGTCTCTTTAGAAATGCCGTGAGTTTACTATATTTGCTGATGTCGACGTTTGCTTCAGATATTATCGTGGCTTTGATCATGGAATATTGGCTCCATACAGAAGATGCCTTAATATTCTTAGACTTCTGTAGGAAGTATTCCAGGAGCACCTTTTCATCATCAAAATTCGGTAATCACGAAACTGTTTCTTGTAAACCTCGCGAGATTTTTGTGGAAGAAGGCTAGCGATGGCCTCTTCCGCGGATTCTTCAATGTTCATTTTCAAAAAAAATGCTTTACGATTTTTCTGGACTCGCCGTTTAGTGACGCCGTTTGATAACAACAACTGACTGACATTTGTTTTGTGCCATAGCAACACTTCCATGCCACAATAAATTTTGAGTGAATCCACCATGCCAACAACAATCAATGACAACTATCAGTAATACGAGCTGTCAATCTTGAAACTAGAGTACCGTTAAGTGGTCTACTGTTACTTTTGTGATTTTATGTTTTTAGTTTCTCGCATTCTAAAGTGCATAAAATACTATATAAACCTTGTGACTAAAGTGTATTTTAATCCCTTGGCAAATTGTAGCCCTCCCTACGGCCGGACTACAATCCTTTCGCCGCGGCATTAAAAGAGACACTTTAGTGCCTAGGTTTATAATGTACTATTATTTCCACCGAAAATTAGTTCTTTGGGACAAAAAAGACCTAGATACAAAATTCTGTGATGGTTTGTCTGTCTGTCGGTCTGTCTTTGACACCAGGCGACGAGTTGATTAGTTTTCGAAGGAGGAGGGGGGGGGGTGAAAAGAAGGTGGAAAGTTAAATATTACCAATAAAGACCGTTAAACCTAGCATAATGTTTTTGATCAAGTATAAAAGGACGTTTATTTCTGGCCAAGATGGCCTTAAAACAAACCTTAAACTATTTATGTAAATTTTAAGTGCTTGAACATAACACGAAGTTCACCCTTTACGGCCATAAAATTTTCCTTTCAAGAAATATGGCCACTCCGGGAGCACTAAACTTCAAAAACTGATATCGTTGAAAAGATATTCAGGGCTTATTAACAACTCTTTATGTCATGCCTGAACGAGGTATAGTAAAGGGTGTAAAAGATATCCGCGAAAATATATATCTAAGCCAAAACAAGAAAAACAGTCCCATAACATGGTTGACTCCCAAGTCTTCTTCTAGTTACAGGGTATCTAAGTCCGTTATTTTTTTTGTTTTTCTGTAATAATACCTTCGAGACAATGATGTGTTTGAAAATAGCTCTGTGTATCGGACTTCCATTGTCTATATTTTATTTATACATCACGGTTCGATCAGTACAATCTCTGATCGTCTTCGAGTTTGCACCTGAAGACGATCAGAGATTGTACTGATCGAAACGTCGTGTATAAATAAAATATAGACAATGAAATTCCGAAACACAGAGTTAATTTCAATACCTTCCTTGTTTATAAATCACAAGAAAAAAAAACTAAATTTTGTAAAGTCGCATATTATAAAAAGGCTAATGATTAAGCCACCATATCGTTATCTAAGATTTTTAAGCCATGGTATTCGTTTACCACCCGGAACTCCTGCCTTCAAAATATTCAAGTTTACGTTTTTTAATGGTAATAAAACTTTAAGATATTTATTTATTCTGAGCGGAACATTCACATTACATGCCCTGTCCATCCAAGATATCCTGAATATTCTACGACAACACCACATCTCAAATGCCTCCAACTTTTTGTAGATGGAATCACTCAGTCCCCGTGTCTCCACGCCGTAATATAAGAGCAACTATTGCAGAGCTTCCAGCGTTTCAACAATTATTACAGTGTCATCAGCATATCTTAGTTGATGATTATTGTTATGCCGTTTAGCTATAGTGAGACCCTCTTCGCAGTTCTGAACTGCATCATCTATTATTTTATTACTGTAGATATTAAACAATAACGGAGACAATATGCAACCTTGGAGCACACCCCTCCTTATTCAGATCTCTTCGAACAAAATTGTATGTAGGCGGATTAAATAGGCCTCAGTGATATAAGATGGCCAGGTTCAGGGGAACACTCCACAACAAATGGTTATATATCCTACTCCGGAAACAACGAAAATCACCATAGATATGGAGTAGCAATTACAGTGTCCAAAAAAGATCAATAAATCAGTCTTAAACTTCTACCCTATATCAGACCGTATTATGCTGCTATAACTGAGTATGTTAAACTGTAAACTAAATCCAGTTCAAATCTACGCGTCAACTGCAGATAAATCTGACGATGAGATTGAAGAATTTTATGGAGAATTTAATAACGTACTACGCTGTCTAAAAAATAGAGATGTCACAGAAAATATATCAGCGAGTATGGATTGGGAATGAGAAACGAAAGAGGAGAGAGGCTTTTACAGTTTAGCCACGAGAATGACTTGGTAATAACAAACACCTTCTTTAAACTACCCAATCGCCGTCGCTATACATGGAAATCTCTACAAGATGAAAAGGAAAACATTGTTAGAAACCCGATCGATTAAATTCTGATCATCGATAGAGAAATAGCATTACGTCCGTAAAAACATACACAGGAGCTGATAACTTTTCGGATCACAATCCTCTCATAGCTTGTATAAAAACCAATCTAAAAAAATGTCCAACAAAACCAAGCTCGAATCACATAAATGTATCTCTTTTGAATAATCCAGGCATAAAACAGGAACTGAAATGCAAAATTAATCAAAACATAGAACAGTGGCGGTCCCTGGGGGGGGGGGGTAGGGGAGGCAATCGCCCCCCCCCTGTGCTCCAGAACAAAGTAGACAACAAAGATGATGGTGGTAACCTTGAAGTCTTTGGAGAAAAAACGAGAAATTGTAGAATGCTCATTTAAAGCAGGATTGAAAAAAACCCGGGTTAATTATATTATACCCAATCAACCCACTGGGCTTTTTTGGGTTTTACAAATGAGTTTTATTGGGTTTTTATGGTTTTCTTTTTAAATTATATACATATTGTAGTTCTTCTTTAAAATTAGGACTTATTCTCGCGATCGTTTATCAACTATAAAATACGACATAAAAATAGGTGGAATACAAAAATCGACAGTTTGTTTATTTGTTAATAAATCAACGCAGTTTTGGTTTAGTTTGACCAGCTCTTTTTTTATATACTTAATATAAGCATACCTTAAGAAAATTATTGTTGGAGTTGTGTGTTTTTACTACACTGCAAGTACCTGCTTACTTAGTATGATATGATAGTATACGATTCAAGTTTTCGTTTTTTTCGAGGTTATTAACTCTAAACCATTTTCTAAAAGGAAAATGCCTAAGAGTAGCGCTAGAAAGAGTGCTTCAGAATGGACTGAGGTTTTAAAATCCATAAAGTAGAGTCTGCAAATACTGAACCAGAACAGAATGAGAAGAATAGAGAGTAGAATATTTGGAATATAATAAAATAAGGAATTGCTTGAGATTAGAAAAAGATTTGCAGCTGGTCAAAGTTTATCGAATCTTGAGATCAGATTCAAACGACTGGTAATAATATACCTTTTTTAAGTTTACTTATTCTATTAATAATGAAAAAATCCACTTTTAAAAAAGCCCTACGTGTTTTTTTTTAAGTGGGTTTTACCCAAAAAAAAACCCAGTGGTTTTTTTCAGTTATCCACTGGGCAGCCAACTCTGCTTTAAAAACATTCTATAATTCCTCCACAGTATTTTGGGACAGTTTGACCTTCAATTCGTCACACAAAGAATAAACAAACGCATGAAGTACTTACCGCGAAAATCACGATATTGGAAATACGGAACAGTATTATAGAGTTTCTGTTTAATTTATAAACTCATTTCGGACATAAAAAAGTATTTTTGACCTGAACATATTCATACCAAGTTTTGTACAACGCGAAACCGAACTTAAAGCAAAAATTAACTAAAGTCGTTTCTAAATACGATAGACTGTTTGATTAATTCAAAACACAAATTCTTGAACTTTTATTTGGAGAAGTCAGTATTTGGAAATCAAAACATACCTGATAACGTTTTCGAGGCAATGAACAAGTGTGGCGATATTTTTCCAAAGTAGGGCATAAATTGCGGCGCTATAACACCTTTGATATTTTCATTTTTACCTTACATTTTCTTAAAAAATTTTCGCCTGCTGCGCTTTGAAGCTATTGATATATTTACAATTTTAGTTTAATTTTAAATCAAAAAATGCATTTTTAGTGCAATTTTCTTTAAAAATTTTGCCTGCGGAGCTATGAAACCGTTAATACTCACGATTTTAGTTTAATTTAACTAAAAAAATTGCATTTTTAATGTAATTTTCTCAAAAATTTTCGGCGCATTCAAACATCTTTTAAAATAAAAAAATGTATGAAATAAACAACTTAAAATCCCCCTCCCCTAGATTTAAGGTCAAATCCGCGCTTGTAGTTACTAAGTTTATTTTGCATATATTGATATGTTCCTCATAAAAGCCATGCTTTTATCCTAGTTTCTTTTTCGTATCGAAACCGCCCCCCCCCCCTTTTCAAATGGCTGGGACCGCCACTGCATAGAACAATGTAAAAAAATCACATACTCAGAAGGCGTGAACGAAAAATGGTACAGCATTAAACAAGACATACTTGAGCCTTGTAAAGAGATCGTGAAAAAACAACCAGCGGCGAAGCAGGATGGAAATATTCATAAAGAAATTCGAGACAAAGTTAGAAAAGCAAAAGAAGAATACTACAAGAACAAATGTGAAGAAGAAGAATTTGCAAAGAAAAGATGATAGCTTTAGAGTTCATAAAAAAGTAAAATAATTAACTGACGCTCAAAAAAGAAGGCAGATTTCGGTTTTAAAAGACGAAAATGGAAAGCTTATTACAGAAGTCGAAGAAAAGATAAGAACTTGGACAAATTATATCAAACGACTATTTGATGATAATAGAAATGAATCAGACGAATTAAGTCAAAACAGCGGACCAGAAGTAACTAAAGAAGAAGTTATTCAACAAAATTCCAAGTAAAATTCTTAAATTTATTGAGGAAAAGCCTATTTAAATTCTAGTCAACCTGTTTCATGCAGTTTATAATAATAAAGAATCGCTTGTTTTCAAATTCAGCCGGGATTTTATCGTTGCACCTAATCGAGTTAATATTATAAATATTTACATACCAAGCGAGGAAAGCGAGGAAGCGAGGAAAGTGCCGCTTTTCCCCCCTTCTAAAAGGTAGGGTTTACCAAAAGGAAATCTATACCCATCTACTTTTGTTACGTTTTTTTTTTAATAATTCATGTTTTTAAGAAAAATTATATGCAGGAGGATTAAATTTAGAATAAAAATTAAAATATATTTTTATTTAAGGTAAAAACGCATTTTTATTTTGTACCTAACAAATATCTCAATATTAGTCAAGATCCTAGAAATTGATATATGTAACATAAGTTAAAATGTGAACTATCAAATTTTCAAACTAAGTTTTCGTAACATCTGCTTAAATCTACATATTTATTTATGTCCAATTGCACCGTAAGGTTAACAGTGGTTTAAATTTTAACAGTAGCTTGGGATTGATTTTTGGCTTGCACCGCAAGTTAAGCCAAGTTTAAGTGCTGTTAAATTAAACCCTCAATTTCGGCGGATTAAATGGGTTTAAACTATAGTTAAGACAGTTCTAACCTAAAAAAGTTGTTGTTGTTGCCATAAATAAACATTGTAAATTTGCTATTCCGGTGTTTTGTGTGAGCGGTCATGAATAGTTTCGACGAAATATACCTGGACATCAGTGCTTAAAATTCTTGTGCTTCATTTGTAAGTAGTTAGTAATAGATAATTAATTAATCCTAATAAAATGTCGGGTAAATGTTGGAATCATACACCTACAAAATAAGCAAAAGTGAAAATAAAACAATAAAAGTCAGCAAAGTCCAACCAAGAGCTGTCTTCATCTTTTAACAATCTTCTTTTTGTTTTTAGAAATAACAGTTTCTCGCCTATTAATCAATTATTGACAAGGCTGTATACAGACCGCTTCAAGCTACTACGAACATAGGGGGAATCAAGTCCAATTTACTCTCCGTGCCGTACGACCGAGGTGGATTCGAAGCACGCTGCAGTGTTATCTTTTGGAAATTCATTTTGTTTTTATTATTTTGTTTTATTTTTGCCTTGCTCGAGAAACAGATGGGTAAGTTCTTAATTGAAATAATACATTTTTAAAACTAAAAATGGATGTCTACGAAGTTGCCGAAAAAGTGCAGATGGTCAAATGGTCAAATCGTCATAACCCAACACTCGTTCGATATTGGTCGAGGGAAAATTTGCATTTGTATTTTGACGTAAGAACACAGTATCCCCAAAAACTAAATGTTTGGGGGGGGGGGGTATTGTAGGGGAACACGTAATTGGCCCATTTTTTATTAACGGCAATTGCAATTTGAATGGTCCTAGATACTTGGATCTACTGCAGCAGCACATTATTCCAACTGCTAAGATGTAAGATTTGGTGAAACATGGTTTCAACAAGATGGTTGTTCCGCTCACAATGTTGGCCTTGTTAGGGAATATCTTGATAATGTATTTCCTAATCGGGTTATAAGTACACGGGGAACTATTTTACGGCCAGCTCGATCTCCCGATCTTGCTCCTAATGACTTCTATCTGTTTTTGAAGAAGCTTTTCAAATTATCACCCCTAACATGCTTGGAAACGTTAGAAGGGGTTTTTATAGTAGGCTCGGATATTGTCTAGCCGAGCAAGGAGGACTTTTCGAACATTTGCTTTAATTTTTTTTTGACTGGGAGAATCTTTTTGGTTTTTAGAATGTATTATTTTATTTTGAGAACTTGCTTTTATTTTGTTTCTCCTTATTATTTTCATTGTAACACGTCGTCACTGATAAATCTGAGCAGTTGGCAATAAAACGCTCTTATTTATCAGTGACAAAAAATAAGAAAATTACGTTATAAAAATTTGCGTATTTATTGACCAAATTCCGGTTTCATTGACTACGCTCCACACAGCACCGTGGTTAGAGGCATACTAAATACAAGGCGAAAGGCGGCGAACGGCAGCGAATGGCGATCGGAAGCCTGAGTGTTGGTTGCTTGTTGCTTGCTCTGCATGTACGTACACTGGC
The DNA here is from genome assembly GCA_963921995.1 of Oxystoma pomonae. Taxonomy (NCBI): domain Eukaryota; kingdom Metazoa; phylum Arthropoda; class Insecta; order Coleoptera; family Brentidae; genus Oxystoma; species Oxystoma pomonae. Next base: position 80,257,123 of record OY998166.1, on the reverse strand, counting down.
AAATTAGACTTCTTCCGCCCTATGTTTGCAGTAGCTTGAAGCGGTCTGTATGTAGGGGACTACATGGGAATTCAGGAATCAACAGCAAGTTGTCTGCTGGGTTTGCACAGCCTTCGATTCATACTGAATTTTATAACAAAGCAGAGTGTTAGAGGTAATTACTTAAGTATGCCAAAAAGTGCATAAAAATTCTTGCAGAAATTGATCTTATGTGGGGGAGGAGCTTGAGTAAGAGCAGAGTCTCAGTAAACCGTTTTACTCTTGATTTTTGAGGAAAATTCAATTTTTAGAGTCGATATTCAAGGGCTCTAAGGAGAGGGGGCTTGCATAGTTTAGTTTTATTTATTAATAATATTTACATGTAAGTGCTTTTACAAGTCATCCAAAAAAAAATAAAAATTGCATACGTCCCTTTTCAATTATTTTTACATTGTATTATGTGGCGACCATCCAGAAGTTTTTCGCAATAGAAAGGGGTATTTTTCTGTAAACACTCAAGCTGTGACTGACGCAAACCTCAAATCTCTAAATGAGGTGGAAAGATGGCCGGGATCAAGCCATGATAATACAATTTTCCTCATAGAATAAGACGAAAATTTGAAACAAATCATTTTGCCAATTCCATTTTGTAAGGTAAGTAATTAGAAGGACAAGTCGGCGCTAGAACAAGTGGGCGCAACAACAATTTTTTTAAAAATTAGTTTGTTTTGGGTTTGGTTTTTATTCCGGAGGATTTTTTGGGGGGTTTAAACTTTTATTAGCCGCCCAGTTGTCCGTGCGCCCACTTAGTCTTGCGCCCAACTATCCTAGACTGATTAGAAGGTCAGTTTTATTGGTGCTTGTGCCCTATTAGCAGGAATCTGATAACAATAGGTAGAGCTGTGTTCAATAAATTTTGTCCCCCTTTTATTACATCACATGTGAAATATATCAATAATAATAATAATGAGACAAACACTCATTTTTGACCCAAAGAGGCAAAATTTTTGACTGGTAGCTGTTCTTTATACCACAGAAATAATGCCAGGTTTTTTTTTCAATATATAATTTAAATATCATTCCTGTCAGAGTACCAGTAATTATGTAATATTTTTTTTTAGGAGATCGTGATTACACCCAGCATTGTTAATGGAGCTCAAGCATTGTACAATATTTTGTGAATATTTAATAAGGACAAGAAACTCTGTGGAAAGAGGGTTTGGAATATGAAAAAGACAGTTCTCTGTCTTAGCTTGAACTAAGTTTTCCTCAAAAAGGGAAAGCTTTGTTTTTGTTATTTATTCATCGTTACTAAAGAATTTTTAAAATTATTATTTTACATAAATCATGCAGCAGCAGGTGCAAAACTTATTTACTGTTGAAACAATTAAAAAATATTCGCTAGACCAGCCATTTTTTTTTTGGATTTCTTGATAACTTAAAACAATTTCAAGTAATATATTATTTTTCAAAGTTTAAAAACCTGAGTTTGTAATACTACCTATACCGTGAAGTCATAACTCTGTGGATTGATTCACAATGAGCGGATGACAAAAATCCCAATTGTGCATGAGAGCCAAAAACAGGATGCCTTTATATTGATCCAAATGATACCCGGACATTCGATTTTTGTAAATTTTCTAATTTTTAGAACCTACAGTAAGATTCCAGGGTTAAATTTATCTTAAATGTATGCAATCTATAAAAAACTGAATTTTGCAAAAATTTTGACATCCGCCCTTTGTAAACCAAGCCACAGAGATGAATATCACTATTTTCAATTGCAAGGGGTAAACCAATCCCAAAATGTCTATAATTTGACGACCTGTTTTGAATGATATGTGCGTGTGCTGTTGATTTTACAATAAACTTGGCTGCTACTTTCCCCTAAACTTTTTTCTGTGTTTGTTGTTTTGACTCTCCATTTAAATTGAGGTTTTGCCATGATATTAATAAATTGGATTTTTTCATTTGAGAAAATTTTTTATGACATTGCCCTTTTGGCAGCAGTGCAGGAGCCAGATCACTCAAGGATTATCTACGTTTCCATAAAGGGACTCTAAATTGCTGTTGAATAATTTTGATACGGATTCATGGCAATTCAACCCCATCGTGAATTCCTTTTACGTATTATTTTTGCACAAAAATCTTCAAGAATCAAAAAATTTACAGGCAACAGAAACAAATTAACCTAAAAAGTGTTCTCTGAAGTTAGTTCAGTGTACCAACTTCTTCTATTTTTTTGAAATATCCCCAGATGCGTAGTTAAATTTTAATAGCTGGTTATGCTAATGCGGTGCAAGTAAATGGAAGTTAATCCACCAGTTTATTTTAAACTAGAAGTTATTTTAAACAGTAGATTAAGCAAAACGGTGCAATTGGACATTAGACGTGTGCTAGTTAACCGTCAGTTAATTTTTGTTGGTGCAAGAGCAGAAAAATTAAACACTGGTGAAAAAACGAAATGAGTGTACGAAACCAAGCGTTGGTTTAAATTTTAAATCTTAAGTACCACAGTAGGTAAATACATATCTCACTGAAGGAACCTCTGATAAGTTTAGTCCTATCGTAGATAGAGGGTATTTTTTATCTACGGTCCTATAAAAGAAGAAAGATGCCAAACTTTCCAGGATAGGATGTTAACATCAGTGTTTTGCTATCTGCCTGCCCCAACACAAAAAAATGTGGGAAATTCCGACTATCCTGCGTGACTATGGGTAGTTCAGCCCTAGCTCGAAGGTTCGCTAAAATCCATAACTCTTTCGTCTTAATTTACCCCACATAACCTTTGTGTTATCTTGCCTTTCAGATGTAGAAAGATGTTTTTAAATATATTTTAAATAAAAAGAAAGGTTCATGGCATATCGGACATACATTTTGCTTTTTAATTCATTACGAACAAGCCTCCAAGATCTAATAGATCATTTTGTCGATTATCCTAGTGTTAAAAGTCATATATTATATTATTATAAAAGCAGGTCGATTTTCACCTAATTATTCAGCGAAAATTTCTCGCCAGGTGAAAATCTCCCTTGTCAAAACTGATAATTGCTCTTTTCAAAACTCAAAATCACACGTCTGTACCAAGAGGTTCTTATTGTCGATGTGTCGTTTGTTGATATATACCGGGTGGACCATAAAAAACCGCACAAAAGTTTTTTCGTTATAACTTTTAAAGTACTAAACCGATTTTAACAAAATTAGCGGTATTGTGTAGATCATTATTAAGGTTTTTTGCTGCATACTAAAAAATGCCGCCATCTTGAAATTAAAAATGGCGCATTAAAACAAACCACGAAACAAACAAAAGCCTGTTTTTTTTCTCGTTGTTTTCATTGTTTTCAATTATTTTTTTAATTTTAAGTTTTTTTTTCTTAAACCACCATTCATGCTTATTTTAAAAATTTATCAACGATCAAAATCGGATAAACACTTTTTGAGATTTTATTTTGGTATTATTTTTCAAATCCATCTCTTAGTTTTTTCGGTTTTCATCATTATTTTTTTACCGTAACTTTCTTATTTCTTAACCGATTTTTACGAGGTTGGTGGTATTGTGTAGATAATTAATAAGTTTTATTTAAAATGGCGCATGAAAACAAACAAAAGTCTTTTTCTAATCTTGTCGTTTGCAATGTTGTCATTTTTTTTAATTTTTATTTTTTTTTCTTAAACTACCATTCATGCTTATTTAAAAAATCTATCATTTATCAAAATCGGATAAACACTTTTTGAGATATTAGTTTTTATTTTGGTATCATTTTTCAAATCCATCTCTTAGTTTTTTCGGTTTTCATCGTTATTTTTTTACCGTAACTTCCTTATTTCTTTTGGCAACATTGTTTGGATGATTAATAAGTTTTTTTGCTGCGTACTTAAAAAAAGTCGCCATCTTGAAATTCAAAATGGCGCATTAAAACAAACGAAAGCCGTTTTTTAATCTTGTTGTTTGCAATGTTGTCAATTTTTTTTTTGTTTTTTTTCTTAAACTACCATACATGCTTATTTAAAAAATCTATTATTCATCAATAAACACTTTTTGAGATATTAGATTTTATTTTTCAATTTATATTTTCAAATCAATCTCTTATTTTTTTCGGTTTTCATCATTATTTTCTACCGTAGCTTTCTTATTTCTTAACCGATTTTTACACAACAAACCCTGTTGAAAAGAATAAAGTTGTACTTTATTATCCTTTTTTAAAAAAATTCTTAGACCATTCTTAAATTTAGTATGGCGGACTTAATAAAATAAAAGCTTTTATTCCAACTTCTTCTTTTTAGTATTTGACATTTTTATTTTTTAGTTTTTAGAGAAGGGGCAGCTTTCGCCTGGCAAATGGGCCTTTTATAGACTTTTTACCAAACCCCCGTGCAACCCCGACTGATGCACGAGCCCCCTGGGATGCAAGTTTTCTCTAGGAGGACTTAATTTTGCCTAACACCTCTTTTTTTTTATTAAGTCTGCTCTACTAAATTTAAAATTGGCGTTTTTTTATAAAGGATAATTAAGTATAGTTTTTTTTTTCCAACAACGTTTGTTTTGTAAAAATCGGTTAAGAATTAAGAAAGTTACAATAAATAGATAATGATGAAAACCGAAAAAAACTAAGAGATGGATTTGAAAAATGATACCAAAATAAAATTTAACATCTCAAAAAGTGTTTAACCGATTTTGATGAACAATAGATTTTTTAAATAAGCATGAACGGTAGTTTCATCAAAAAAAACTAAAAATTAAAAAAAAATTGACGATATTGAATACAATGAGATTAAAAAAAGGCTTTTGTTTGCTTTAATGCGCCATTTTAAATTTCAAGATGACCACTTTTTTTAATACGCAGCATAATTAATTATCTACACAATACCACCAACTTTGTAGAAATCGGTTAAGAAATAACGATAAAAAAATAATGATGAAAACCGAAAAAACTAAGAGGTGGATTTGAAAAATGATACCAAAATAAAATCTAATATCTCAATAAGTGTTTATCCGATTTTGATGAATGACAGATTTTTAAAATAAGCATGAATGGTTTAAGAAAAAAAAAACTAAAAATTAAAAAAATTGACAACATTGAAAACAACGAGAAAAAAAAACAAGCTTTGGTTTGTTTCGAGGTTTGTTTTAATGCGCCATTTTTAATATCAAGATGGCGACATTTTTTTTGTATGCAACAAAAAAACCTTAATAATTGTCTACACAACGCTACCAATTTTGTCCAAATCGGTTAAGTACTTTAAAAGTTATAGCGAAAAAACTTTTGTGCCGTTTTTTATGGCCCATTTCGGGATGGTGAAATAATCCGAAAATAATTCTTAGATTTTTTCCCCATGAGGAAACCGCTCTCGGGCAAGCCCTCGAGCGATTTCCACGGCAAAAAATCACATACTTTTCGATAATTTCCCATTCCTTAATAAATGAATACAGATTATTCCAGTCATGTGTTAAAAGTCACATAGGACAAGTGTGATTTTCGAGAATTGCAACAATTATTCCTTTGACTTACGTCAAAGGATAAGATTTACACATAATTTTTTTCCTTGGTTAATGTACTAATTTTGTATAAACTCAAATAGTATGCTTTGGTCAAAGATGGTACTTTATCATAACGAAAACTGAGGTGCAACCGGGTTTTTCATTGAATTGGTTATATCAGCATTCTGATTTTTAGTAAAATTTAGTAAAATGAATCGTGAATCAGATTTGAACGGGGACATTATTAAATACTATAATCTCAATGATTATATCACTCGAATAGATAGTCAATGAGCCAGTTTTACCTCAGGCGAAGCGTATAAATTTTAAAACTTTGGTGAATGCGGTAGACGCAATCAATCTTCATTTTCCAATAAATTTTTAGTTTTTCGGTCCATTATTACTAGCAACTGTATGTAGCATCTTATAAACCAACCCAGTTTTGGAAATATTCGACCTCTTCGCTTCGCAGCAATCTGCGATTAATGGATAAACGCCCAATTATTATAATTTATCTAGCCCAAACTACTTATACTAAGTTTGGGTGTGTGTTTGCCAAAAAACTTTGGTATTAGCTAAATATTGTAGGTTGTTTTAATTTTTGTCAAGTTGAAAACTAAGAGATGGATTTGAAAAATGATACCAAAATAAAATCTAATATCTCAACAAGTGTTTATCCGATCTTGATGAATGATACATTTTTAAAATAAGCATGAATGGTTGTTTAAGAAGAAAAAACTAAAAATTAAAAAAAAAATTGACAACATTGAAAACAACGAGATAAAAAAAGGCTTTTGTTTGTTTAGAGAGAAAACCTTAATAATTATCTACACAATACCACCAATTTTCTCAAAATCGGTGAAGTACTTTAAAAGTTATAGCAAAAAAAAAAATTTGTGCGGTTTTTTATGGCTCACCCGGTAAATAGCGAACATTGACATTTGTTGTTCGTATTTTAATTCATTTCGGGATGGTGAAATAATCAGAAAATAATTCTTAGATTTTTTTCCCATGAAGAAACCGCTCTCGGGTAAGCCTTCGAGCGGTTTCCTCGGCAAAAAAATCTCATAATTTTCAATAATTTCCCATTCCTTAATAAATGACTACAGATTATTCCAGTCATGTGTTAAAAGACACATAGGACAAGTGTGATTTTCGAGAATTGCAACAATTATTCTTTTGCCTTACGTCAAAGGATAAGATTTACACATAATTTTTTCCTTGGTTAATATACTAATTTTGTATAAAATCATATGGTATTCTTTTGTCAAAGGTGGTACTCTATCATAACAAAAACTGAGTTGCAACGAGTTTTTCATTGAATTGTTTATATCAGCATTCTGATTTTTAGTAAAATTTAATAAAATGAATCGTGAATCAGTTTGGAACGGGGACATTATTAAATATTATAATCTCAATGATTATATCACTCGTATAGATAGTCAATGAGCCAGTTTTACCTCAGGCGAAGCGTATAAATTTTAAAACTTTGGTCAATGCGGTAGACGCAATCAATCTTCATTTTCCAACAAATTTTTTGTTTTTCGGTCAATTATTAGCAACTGTATGTAGCATCTTATAAACAAACCCAATTTTTTGAAATATTCGACCTCTTTCCTCTTTCTCCATCCTCTTATCGAGCTCTTTTCCCACCCTCCCAAAACTAATATATCTGCTAGTATATGGATGGCTATATGGTATCACATAACTTGCGAAAAGATCGACGAAAAATTGTATAAGGCCTTACAAAATGCCCCAGATAAATCTATGTTTTGGTTTTATTGTCAAAAATGCCGGCGTAATTTACAAAAAGTTAATCAAGATGTAAATGAATACAAGCAACAATTAGAAAAAATCAATAATGCCCTGGACAGCCTGAATGAAAAAATCCAAAACTTCCAGGACCCATCAAAAAGCTTTTCTGACTGTTTGAAAAATAGGATAACAGTGCCTACAAAAACTCCATCAGCAAGCAAGAAAAACCTACCTACAATATTGATTAAACCAAAAACACATGAAGATCCCCAGAAAACCAAACAAGACATAATAAAAGCAATAAACCCCATAGAATGCAAGTCACCAATTAACATAATACACCTAAATACAAAAACTGGAAACATTTCCATAAAAACTAACTGTAAAACCTCTACAGAAACTTTCAAAACACTTGCAACCAAAAAACTACCAGATTATGACACAGAAATTATAGAATTGAGAAATCCTAGCCTAGCCCTAATCGGTCTAACGAAAATGTTTGAGACAGGAGATGAACTCCTTGATGAACTAAAAGCCCTAAATTCAGAGATTTTTACTCAAGATGACCAACTAAAACTAACCTACACCCGACCCATGCTGAAGCACAATGACAGATACATTGCTTATGTTGACACAACAGGAGCAACTTTCCATAAGTTAGTCAATAAGCAACTAGCAGTCAACTGGGGAAAATGTCGAATTGTTGAGAATTTAAATCTTAAACAGTGTCTTACCTGTCTACGTTATGGACATAAATCACTGTATGGAGAAAATCACAAAAAGCAACACTGCAAAAGCCAAACACCAATGTGCATAAATTGTAAACACGTAAAGGACAATTTTGATGCAACCCGAGATGTCAACCATGATTCAATGGATTAGGATAATTGCCTAATTAGAGAAAAAAAGGTCAGACTTTATAAAGAACAAGTAGACTACTATAAAGAAAATATTTAAATAGTTTCTTTAATTTTGATTATTTATCACTCTCTAAATTTCTTATTTATTTAATTTATATACTAAATTTTGTCTAATTTTTCTCTTGTATGGATAAAAATTTGCCTCTAGATTTAGAAATTGAAAAAGTTAAGTTTAACTATATAAACTTGGAAAAACTAGAATCAAGTATAAAAAAACACAGGGTATATCAGTTTTTCACATTAATATTTGCAGCATCCATAAAAATCTTGACCAGGTTTTAACATATATCAAAAATTTAATCTTTAACAATAATGAACATGAAAACTTGGATGTGATAATTTTTTCAGAAACTTTTGAAATCTTTGATATATTATCACATAATATTGATGGGTACACAGCATTTTATAATCAATCAAAAATTACAAGTCATGATGGAACCATCATTTATGTAAAAAATACTTTAAATCCTGACTTTTCTATAAAACAACTTGATAATTTTAAATTTCTTCGCACTACCTTTCAAAAAAATAATGAAAAAATTGGAATTACAACCCTCTACAGACTTCCAAGATACACAAAAAATGAAATACATTTATTTACTGAGTCATTACACATCTGTTTATCTAATTGTAAAGAAACACTTGAATTTTTCATCGGAGACACAAACATTGATATTCTCAACTCAGAAAACAATGATTACTTAAATGTTCTGCTTTCTTTTGGATACCTTAATTACATCGATAAACCTACAAGAGTATCATTTAATAGTTCAACATACATAGATCACTGTTTTATTAAAATAAATAACAGCATACAGCAACCCAACATAAATTTCAGTGTGTTGGAAACCCATATCACAGATCACTATCCAATATCTTGCCTTATATCGTGGAACTCACCCACTTTGTCATCTAAAAAATCAGTAGAGCCTATTATTTTTAAAAAAATTGACAATTTAAAATTAAAATGTGAACTCATATCAAACAATATAAACTCAGTATTAAATGAACAAAACCCTGAGACAGCCTACAGTAATTTTAAAAAAATCTTATTACAATCAATAGAAAACAGCACAGAAACAAAAACGTATAGACAAAAAATTAAACTTAAACCTTGGATTACAAATGGAATAATCAACTCAATGAAAAAAAGAGACAGCTTCTGGATTCTATCAAAAAAAAACCCTCTGTATGAAGATTATAAAAAGCAATATAAAAAATATAGAAACATAATAAACCAACTAATTGTATCTTCAAAAGAAAACTTCTATAAAGAAAAACTAAACCAAACAAATGGAAATATAAAAGAAATTTGGAGAATCACGAATGAGGTAACTGGAAACCAAAATAATAAAAACCATAAATCAATAAACAAACTAGAAAACTACCAAAACCAACTAATAACTGAGCCAAAAGACATAGCAAACGAATTTAACAAATTTTTTACTAACATTGGAAACAACCTAGCAGAAAAAATAAATAAAAATATTAAAATTAAAAATAGCAATGAACCTAACAGCAATAAATCATTATTTTGGTCACCCATAACATTATCAGAAATTATAAACATAATTAACAACTTAAAAAGTAATTCTAGCCCAGGACTTGACTCAATCCAATGCAGTACTCTAAAATATATTAAAGAAATAATAGCTCCAATATTGTCCCACATCTTCAACTTATGCCTTACACAAGGAGTTTTCCTTGACAAATTAAAAACTGCTGTCATAACACCAATTCACAAAAGCAACTCAATATTAAAATGTGACAACTATCGTCCAATATGCCTTTTAAGTAATATTTCTAAAATTCTTGAAAAATGCATAAAAAACCAACTAATGACATATTTGGAAAAAAACAATCTACTTTTTAATCATCAGTATGGTTTCAGAGAACAAAAGAGAACTGAAAATGCAATATTTTTATTAACAAATTCAATTTCAGATTCACTTGATAACAAAAAAAAGGTTATAGCTACTTTCTTGGACCTGAAAAAAGCATTTGACACCGTCTCCCATCCAAAACTATTATCAATTCTTGAAAATATAGAAATAAGAGGTGTAAGTCACAAAATTTTTAGAGAATACTTATCATTTAGAAAACAGTTTGTTAAAATTAAAAATGAATTAAGTGATTATCAATATATAAAGTATGGAGTGCCTCAAGGAACAGTCTTAGGGCCTGTTCTTTTTTTAATATACATCAACACCATTTTAAAAACTAAACTTCCTGGATTAATAATATCGTATACGGATGACACTGTCTTCATTGTCGAAGGGGAAACCTGGGAAGAAGCAAAACAAAAAACTGAAGAAGGCTTAAAAATTCTTAAAAATAATCTAGATGCCTGCCTTTTAACTCTGAATTTAAATAAAACAAACTTCATGGCATTCACTTGTTACAAAAATTCATCACCAAACTTTGAAAATATAACCATACACAAAATAGATTGTTCAAATGAATGCAAACAATGTACAAACAAAATATCACGCGCAAGAGAAGTTAAATATTTAGGTATATATATTGACCAAAATTTAAAATGGCAAAAACATATTGAAATGATTAATAAAAAGTTACGCTGTGTAATATACAAACTTAAAATAATTTCAAAAATAGTAAACTTTAGATTAGCTAAAATGTTCTATTTTGCACTTTTTCAGTCAATATTAACCTATGGAATAATAGGGTGGGGAGGAGTATACCATAATAATCTCAAACATCTATCTTCTTTACAAAAGTACGCAATTAAAATTATTTTTAAAAAACCTTTTAGATATCCCAGTATTCGTTTATTCCAAGAGATTCAAATTCTACCAGTTAGATTTTTATATTTCAAAATAGCTGTCATCTTCTACAGAAAACATCCCTCTCTTTTTCCTAAAACAGAACACATACATAACACCAGAGCCAACACTAACAATAAGCTCAAAACTATAAGACACAACCTTTCATTAACGCAAAGACAAATTATATACATTGCTCCAAAAATAGTTAATAAAATTCCAGAAGAAATTAAAAAATTATCAATTAAAAACAAGTTTAAAATAAAATTAAAGAAACATTTCTTGAATAACTATGGAATATACAAAGATTTCATTTAATATCTATATATCTAAAGTTTCTAAAGTTAAACATCAAAAAGCAAAGCATTTTTTCAATTTTTCTTCAATTTTTACCTATTTAGTACCTGCTTATAATACTTTTAATTAATATTATTAACTCATGATGTGTTAGACAAAATTTTGTAACCTTTAAAAACAACTCAATCACTATTGATCTTGCTAAACGAATTTGCAAAATTGTATTATTACTATCTATGTACCTGCATAATATTTTTATTATTTTTTTTTTTTTAGTTTCTTTTGTAGTTAATTTGTAATGTACCTATTTAATCCTAAACAACTAATTTTATATAATTTAATGTAACTACCTTTAGTTTTTAAAATCAATATTGTTAATATGTTTACGCTTATCACATAGTAAATTTTACATTTAATGTATTCCTTATAAGCAGTACAACACAAATCTCTGATTTACAGTCCTGCTTATTTATAGTTAAAAATTTCTATGCAATCATTTAAGTACCTGTTGTTAATGTATCAATTTATTTTGTAATATAAAAATTTTAATTCAAATTCAATTCAATTCTAAAAACTGATAACTGGCTAATAATTGACATAGCTATGCAATACTCTGCGATTAATGGATAAACGCCCAAGTATTATAATTTATCTAGCCCAAACTACTTATACTAAGTTTGGGTGTGTGTTTGCCAAAAAACTTTGGTATTAGCTAAAAATTGTAGGTTGTTTTAATTTTTGTCAAGTTGAAAACTTTGCAAATAAGTTCAAGCCATAAAGTCTCGTTACATAAACACAAAAGAAAAATTATAATCTGGAGAGCTTTGTACGTATTTATGGGGCATTTTAGGGTAGTAAACTTTATGTGCTATCCAGTCTATATTTTAAATAGAACTATAGAATGACTAATCAATTAATATTAATTTACTGGCCTTAAGAGATAAACTTACCGTTTTAACATTATGTTGAAAGAGAACATATTTCATGTTTTTTGAGCATTGGTAACCTCGAACGTTGAGTTGTCTCTGAAATAAAAAAATAAGGGATATATACTTATGAAAACGATTTATTTATTAGGAAGAAAACCTATTTTGGTTATTTTTAATTTTAGCAAACAGTCAAACAGATCTTGCATTGCATTACATTTTTTGCATGGTAGACTGGATTTATTTAAATGCTTTTAAAGCTTAAAAAAAGTAATATCAAAGCCTCTTAACTAAAGGAGAATTTTAAAACGCAATATTTTCTGTGATGATTTGTATTTAGAATTTTTATATTGTTAAGTATTTTGCTCGCTTATAGTGATAAACCAGCTAAACTAATAGAGATATTTACCTAATTCCGAAAACAGTTCGAGGGATTGAAGGGGGAATGTTATTTATGTATTAAATAACTTGCTCGCACCCACCATGTTGGCGCCGGCCACGCCCACCCGTTTTTCTTAAATTAGACCCCCCCTTGTGATACTTCTTTGGAAATATTTTTACATCAGCTTTACAATGGTGCATGTTTTTCTCAATTTTAAATAGCCGTTTAAGAGATGTTAGCGATTAAAATGTAAAAACATTGATATTTTTACCATCGAAATGATTTGATTACCGTTTACAAAATACTATATAATATATATATATATATATATATATATATAGATATATATTGGAGAGTAGGACTGCTTATTCAATTTTCTTAATTCTTTTTTATTCGGTTCACGGGAGATCCAACTTAGTACTGTTTTATTTAAAAACTTACTTCCCTTACCACTTTAACAACAAAGCTAAATAATCGTTAGAAAGGCCTAAAAGTTATCACAAATATAATTTAAGGGTTCATAAAAGAACGAAAATTGTTCATTCAGAATGTTTCCCGGTCTCACCCCCTTGGAAAAGTAAATTCAAACCCGTTTTCCACAAGGTATCATGATGAAGCTCTTATTATTTTTTTAAATAATGGGCGTGGCCTGCAACGAGGGGGTGAGCCCCGGAAACATTCTGAATGCATAATTTGCATTCCTCTATGAAACTTTAAATGAACTTTTGAGTTAAACGGTAATCAAATCATTTTTTGGTAATAAAATCAATGTTTTTTACATTTTAACCGCTAGCATCTCAAAAACTGCTTTCTCAAATTAAGAAAATCATACACCGTTGTAAAGCTGATGCAAAACTCTTTCCAAAGAGGTATCACAAGGGGGAGGTCCAATTTAAGAAAACCCGATGGGCGTGGCCTGCGCAATTAGGTAAATATCTCTATTGGTTCTCGAAACATCTGGGGTGGATAATTTATAAATGTTCAACCTGTTTATAAAATATGTAGTCGCTTCGGCGGTACATATATTGTAGTGAAATAATATTAGGTCAAAAAAGTTGGTTTATATATACAAATAAAAAATATTTGATTTTATCCTTTTTAGTGCACTTTTTTAAAGTCGGATAAGTTTTTTGATAAAAGTTTTTTTTTAATTTTTAGTGCTTTTTTATATTATAGATTTTCATAAAACTGTACCAAATTGTAGCTCTCATAATTCAAATAAAATAATAATTATAGAAAAAGGAAACGATATTTTTTACGGCGTACAATGGGTTCGAAAAAGCGGCCCAAATATCAAAATTGAACCAAGCATGCAAAGTCCACTTTGCCAAAAGTGATGACTTTTAGGCCTTTCTAACGATTATTTAGCTGTGTTGTTAAAATGGTAAGGGAAGTAACATAAAAGAATTAAGAAAATTGGTTAAGCTGTTTCAAAGTTATTCGGCAAAAAATAAACCCCTTAAGGGGTATAATGGGTCCGAATAAGCCTTCCTACTCTCCAAATTGAAAGCAGCAACTGAACTTCTACGGTTTGAAAATGATTTTATAGTTTTTTCGTGAAAGTGCTGGGGAAGTACGTTTTTCAATAAAAAATACTAAACTGAAAATCTCTAGGTATGCTAGAAATAAAACTTCATGAGATGCAATGGGTCCAGAAAAGCGGCGCAGGTATTCAAGTTGAATTAATATTTTTTCTTAAATCAAGGGTATTATAGTCGAAAGTGACGATTTCCTATATACCTTTTAGGCATCACAATGTTTTTTCAAATATTTTCGTAAAAGTGAAGGGACCAAACTGAAGGTTTTCTCAGAATCAAATAAAAAAATGCTGGAACAAACATACGGGTCGAACTTATAACCTCGTCTTTTTTTAAAGTCGGTTAAAAAAGAGGCACAACCGGAGAAACCTGTAGATTAGGGAATCCAATCCTGCTAAACTTGAACGTCAACGGATAGATTACACACTGGCGCACCGAGAGGGGGGGTTTTGGAGTTAACCGCCCCCCCCGAGATGCCTGGGTATGGTCACATTTTTACTTCAAATCACGTTTCTTTTATCATTTTCATTTTCATTTCCATTTGCATTTCCATTTCCATTTCCATTTTTATTTCCATTTCAATTTCCATTTCCATTTCCATTTCCATTTCCATTTTCATTTTCATTTTCATTTTCATTTTTCTAATTTTTTCATATATAGACATAAGTGATTTAATTATCAGTATTTTTTGGTAGTTAATTTTAAAGTTTTTTAGCTGTATACTTACACTTCAATGTATTAGGGGGCATTTTTTTGGGTATTGTTTACCTGTTTTTAGGATACAAACAAAATTGCTTAAATAAATAAAATAAAAAAAAAATAAAAGTAAAAATTTAAAAATGAGTTTATGCCGGTTTATCACTATGCGTGCGATTTGTTAATAGATAGTTTTTGATCGTGCCAATTTACAGCCCGATAAATTCGCCGACAACTACAACTTTAACACTATTTGACAGTTCAAAATAGCCTTTTTGGTATACAGGTTTTATTTTTTTTTCGTTTACAAAATAAAATTAGTTTACTGTGGTTTTCCACTCCAAGCCAAATTATATACCTTCTTATAGAGATGAAAGTACTAAAATTTATTCTGTGTCTGTGTGTGAATTTAACAAAAGGGCGCTAAAACACATATGTGCATATTTCGTACGTCGAAATTTTTATGTAAACCCGTACGTTTGCTGTGTTTCACGGCAGCCCTTAACCATAAATGACGTTCAAATGTCAACAGTGTCAAATAGTTTTAGCCGACGAGTGTTTTGGGCACGACCAAAAACTATCTAATGTTTCTCTTATAGCCAAAGACCGTTGGCATAGGATATCGCGCCTCTTTAAATGGAAATTTATATTCGGTAGAATTGCCTGATTTTTCTTATAGGTTGTAGTACTTGTCCTATTAAAATTTTTCTTTTATTGCGCCAACTCTCTACCCCTTCCGAAAAGTGACGCAAAGTGGTTGAAATCGCACTTTTGAGCAATTTTTCGAATAATTCAATACTGACCTTATTTGCAAACCGACCAGAATCTAGTTTTCTTTTTTGAATTTGCCATGACTGTCTTTTTAAAATTAAAATTTTAAATTTCAAAATTGCACTGCCATCTTGGTCCGCCATATTGAACGTTTTTATTTCTTATATGATTTAAACGAAACTTTCTATAAATTATATAACGTTTTCAAGACACCTAACTGTGACAGAAAACTGATTGATGTCGGCCATATTGAACGTTATTTTTTTTTCGATTTAAACAAAACTTTTGTTGCTTGTTTGATCCAAAATTGACATATATCAGTAGGCATCTTATATTAAACTTTGGTTTATTTTGCCCGATTTAAACATAACTTTTTATACATTTTAAGATTTTCTAACATTACTTAAATAGGACGTAAAATATACATATCAGTATAGCTATCTTACAAGGGTCATATTGAACTTCGTTATATTTTTCCCGATTTAAATATAACTTCTCATACATTTTAAAGTTTTCTTATATTACTTAAATAGGACCCGAACTTGATATATGTCAATAGCCATCTTGGATCGGCCAAATTGAACTTCGTTGGTTTTTGTCCGATTTGAAGAAAACTTTTTTGTTCCTAAAGCGTTTTTAACAATATCCAATTTTGACCGAAAATTGACATATATCAGTAGCCATTTTGCGTCGGCCAAAAATGCTTTATGTGCAATGTTTGGTTTAAATCGGACATTATGGCCGACGCAAGATCGCTACTGACATATGTCAATTTTGGGTTAAAATTGGATATTGTTAAAAACGCTTTAGGTACAAAAAAGTTTTGTTCAAATCGGACAAAAACCAACGAAGTTCTATATGGCCGACGCAAGATGTCTACTGATATATGTGAATTTTGCATCCTTTTTAAATAATATTAGAAAACCTTAAAATGTGTAAAAAATTATGTTTAAATCGGACAAAAAATAACGAAGTTCAATATGGCCGACGCAAGATGGAGACTGACGTTTTATAATTTAGAGAAAGTTTCGTTTAGATCAGATAAGAAATAAAAAAGTTTAATACGGCAGATCCAACACGGCAGTGCAACTTTGACTTTCAAAATTTTATTTTTAAAAAGGCAGTTCTGGCAAATTCAAAAAAGAAAATTAGATTTTGGTCGGTTTGCAAATAATGTCAGTTGCAATAATTCAAAAATTGTTAAAAAGTGCGAAATTCACGACTTTGAAGTCACTTTTCGGGCACTTCTGGGAGGGGTAGAGAGTTGGCGCAAAAAAAATCTTCCTAGGACGAGTACTTCACCATATAAAATCAGGCAATTCCACCGAATACCAGTTTCCATAATATCCTTTATTTTTGACAAATTTTTCCTTTTGAGGGCTAATAACTTTTATGAACTTATAAGGGAACCCACAAAAAAGCCGAATTTACAAAAACCGAAACACAATTGAACAAAAAATAAAACATCCGAAATATGAACGAAAGGAAAACACCCAGAAAATAATGGATACGTATATAATTTTATAGAATTTTAGTTTACTCGATCCTTAAAAGACACGAATATAATTTACCCGATTATAATTTTCCCGAAACTTAAAGTATCAGAATTAAAAAACTATCGAAACTAATTGTCTAGAAACGAAAAACACCCGATCCACAAATTGATAGAAAATAATATGCCCGATCCTTAAATGAGCATGACCACAATCCAGCCGAATGGCTATTAGGCATGAGTCAAATTTAAATATCTAGAGGAAAGATTTAATTCTATGCATTTTCGAGACAATTTCTTTCGGACCAATTATTTTCTTTCTTATTTTACTTATAATATACTTTGTTGAACTATTGCGGGATATTTTTTTCCCCACGCATCGGATTTTTGATCATTGGTTTTTTTTCGTATTATAACATTCTTTTCCGCCCTTGCCTTGAATGCCTTGTATATTTGGCGTTTGTGTACCGAAAAAGAAAATATTTTCTTGAAAACATTACTTCTTTTATACGTGTTTTTTGACGTTTTCCACGAAACCACGTACTTTATAGAAAAAACCCGCAGCTCATAAACGGCAACAGCTACAAAATTAATTTAACCATACCATAACAAAATAGGGTATACCCAAAATAGCTTCAAAAACGCTACAAACTGTAGCATTGAAAATATTTGGGCCCCGATATGAAATTCCCCTTTAGGCTTGGACTATTATTAAATGGCCATTTTAACTTACGTTTTAAAAGTTTTGAAACAAATCTCATGCATCTCATAACAAGAAGCAATTTTCTGGAGGCAGCCTCTATATATTAAGTTTTGAACATATATTTAAAAGAACTCAAAAAAACAAAGCCGGGTTGCAAATATATACCAAAGGACTTTTGTATCATTTTTATCTTAAAAGAATTTCAAAAGACATAATAAAAATAATACATAAGGAGCGAGCAATACGGAGAATTCAACATTTTTTAACTAAAATAGCGCCGAAGGCGAACATTTTGGGATATGTTGTTACTTACTAAAGTATGATTGGTAACTAAAATCGAAACTGAAGTAAAATTTGTACTATCTAGGACAACTATACTGCCATCGTCTGCTTGAAAGACAAAATGAGTGGGAGAAATCCAAGAAGATGGAAGCCTGCGTGGTGTGAGTTCGCCCTGTACAGAAGGAAAAAAATTCTTTAATTACTGTAAGAAATCGTAAAAAAAACTTTCATGCGTTTTGTTTTACTTTTTTAAGCAACATTAGTATTTGTTTGTAAACAAAAAAAATTTAAAATATATGCGTAAATAATTAATGAAGCACTCTTCGATGTCAAATCAAGAAGGCTGAATTGTAGTGTGACGTCATGCTAAATCAAAATCTAAATCTAAGAGTGGTAAAATTGACCCCCAGATGTCCAATTCTGAATTTCGTAAGATGTGATTGATTGATTGAAAGAAGTGAAGTGGTGTCAAACATGCTCAAAAGCAGTCATGTGATGACCGAAAAGTTACCACCGATTTTTAGGAGAATCTGTTCACTTGCCTTTAACCAGTAGAGGCAGAGCATGTTATCATAAAATCTAAACAAACTCATATAATGCAAATAACCATATATTAAATTGTTGTTGGCTATAGAATTGTTAAATATTAGGATCAATCACAGACCTGTAGGTCTGTGGGGTCAATGATATAGTGAAGGGGCATGGGTAAGTCCGTGGGATTTTTTATGAAGGAGTTTTGTGACTATATGGGATTGATCGCTCTTTAGTCACACAATCAAATGTTCCGGGTGTTTTGTTCGCATTCGTGTAAAAGAATATCTTTCCAGATGGCGTCCAAAAATCATAAAAAATACAACTTTCCCAACCGGGGCATGATTATACTCGATTCCATATAACTCGAGGACGAGGATTACAAAAACAATACCTTCAAGGTCATCCGACCTTAAATGATCTTAAAAATCGCAAAAAAATAAGATTTTTGCCATTTTCTCTTCAAAAAATCTTAATAATTCGACGTTTTGTCAGCCCAACTTCAAATGTACCTCAAACTATTACGCATGTCCGCCAAATTCGATCCTTACAGTTTGATGCAGTTTGAAGCTTCATGACCTTGAAAAATACCCCAGTAAAATTAAGATATTGCAAAAATAACATACTAAAGGGCATCACATATTAAAGCGAAGAGGACCAAATCTGGTAAGAAAGATAAGAAGGTCAACACCAATAATACCGTTAAAAAAAATTTGGTTCAGCAATGACGCGTTTCAATATGGCGGCTGATATATCAAAATTATGACCTATAATCACATTTTATTTTATCCTATTTCGTAGAAAAGCAAAAATGACAAGATGAATTCTTGTTGACTTATCGCCGCTTACTATGAAAAAAAAGTTTAGTTGATGCATGACCTTGATTGACCTTGAAAATAGCATGTACACATTAAAAAACAGCTTTTTGTAGTGTCAATCTTAATTTACCAGTACGCCAAAAATTTAAGTTTCGGAGATGAAATTAACATGTCAGCGTTAGACAAACACTTTATTTTAAACCTCCATACCATTTTTATTTTGATTGGCGTCCCAGATGTTTATGCTATACCCCGGTAAAAATGACCTATATTTTTTTTTTCAACTGTGAATTTTATGTTCTACTCACTTGCCTAGCAAATCAGAGAGTTAACATAAGTTAGATATACATTGCCATATTCTGGACGAGGTGTTTTAGATGCCATATTCCAAAATGGCGATCGAAAAATCTTAAAAAATACAATTTTTGCAACCGGTGCATCATTATACTCGATTTCATATCACTCGAGGACGAGAATTCCGATAAAATTACTTTCGAGGTCATCCGACCTCAAATGACCAACCCCTTCTACACGAATGCGAACAAAACACCCGGTAACATTTGATTCTGTGACTAAAAAGCTATCAATCCCACATAGTCATAAAACTCCTTCATAAAAAATCCCACGGGGTAGAAATTATTGACATATGCCCCTACACTAATAGGCAAGTAGGTTTGTTGTAAAACAAAATTAATTAGGAGCCAAATGTATGTTTTGGTTGGAAATTTTTTATAGGTGTTTCACCAAAAGAATTATCAAAAAATAATAGTGACAGATGTCAAAAAATTTTAGATTAGGAGACACTGCTTTTTTGTGTCTCCTAATTTGGACTCATTTTATTCCCTGCATTAATAAATAAAACAAAGCCACTCTATACAATTTCAAAATAAGTGTAGTACAAAAATGCAGAGATGCCAAAAATTTTGCATTAATAGAACAAAATTTTTCAATAATACAAATCAGCATCTTGTATCATTTTACCATTGCGATTTACTAATAAAATCAAGAAAGTTTTAATAAACCGGGTTTAACTACCGAAATAATAACAACATTTTAAATTGTTAAACTGTGGGCCCTGAGTTTGGCACGAGCCCATACAACTTCTTCTCCAGTTGAGAACGGTGTTGGCTCATAACGTGGAAAAAGCAGTGCTGAGCAGTGTTACCAATAGCTTTAAGTAAAACTATGCTTCGCATCTGCAGAAATTATGCGATTTTGTTCTAAATTATGCTCCGTTGATCTTCTCCGCGGCGCGGCACTGGTCACTGCAAAATAAAACCAAACACACCCCTTTTTTTCTGGGATTCACAACCGCGATACTCTATGCGTAATATTCCGTCCCTTTCTATTACACGGGCAAATAACAAGACAGCCAGTCATCAGGTTGTTGGTGTCGTCGGTCGCCGCTCGAGCGCGCGAGAATTCGTTGGGCTTTTTTCCCACACAAAATCAGTAGATTATGAAAACTAACTATGAGCGGCGCATTCACCGACTGATATGTTGCTATGGGTGTGATTATATGCTCGTATTATGCGATTTGTCCTATATTATGCCCAATTATGCTTTTTTACCCATTATGCTATCATTATGCTCCCGCCAGTGAAATTATGCCCAATCGCATAATTATGCTCCGATTGGTAACACTGGTGCTGAGTGCAAAACTAAAACTGACTATGGTTCAAATGAACGGACGCCCACGGTTTATCAGAATATGCAAAATCAAACCCGTTAAATAAAAGAAAATTAAAACTTTCAAACCCGTTAAATAAAAGAAAGTTCAATCATAAAATCATTCACTATAGAAATAAACAAGGCAGTAGAGGTTTTTGACTTGCAAAAGGTGGGTAATAAATGATTTTGAAATATGTTAAAGATGGATAGACTCTAATAAAAGATCCAAGTTTTCGAGCGTGGGGGGGGGGAGGGCGCCGCTCGCGCCTCCTATTGGATTATATGTGCAACAAACTCTTTTTTCAACTATATCTTCGTAACGGTTTACCCCACCGGAAAACATTTAATGGCAAGAATAAAATTATCTACATTTTATGTATTTACACTTTTTTGTATACCTAACAGGTGAAAAGTTACACTTGCGGCCACATAACATGCGTACGTCGATTTTATATGGTGTATTATGGCCCTCGCAATTCCACCCAACACCGTTCTCAACTAAAAAGCCAGTTAACTCATTTTCGTTTTAGTATCCTTTGGCCTATGATCGGCGCCATATTGACACCAAACTGACAGAAAATCCATGTTTTACTTGTCAATTTGGTTATAAAAAAGGCAGCCACAATAGGCTAAAGGGCACTGAAGCGGTAGGAGTTAACAGGCTTTTTAGTTAAGTACGGTGTTGCTCCACCATTTAGGTATTTCAAATTGACAAAAAATGTCACTGTCAGATTTTGATGTTGTCATACGCTTATATTTAAAAATACCTCAACTAAACGAATTCTAAAAAGCCCAAATTTTGGCAAAATTAGACGTTATGGACGAAACAAGGCTTCAAAATTGTAAGAATAAGAAGAAAGTATCACGAAGAAGGAACTGTTCGACGAAGGCGAGGCACTGGCTTGACCCAAGTCAGTACGTCTCAGTAGGATTAGCAACTGATCGACTTTCTTGAAGACCACCCATTTGCGATAGCCCCAGAGGCGAAAATTGAGGCACATTTTCCTGGATCCATAAGAAACGCGCAGATGGATAAGAAGAAGAAAATCGTACTTAGTGAGGAAAAAAGCAAGCCAGGTTAATTTTTGCACTAAACTATTCACTACAAGAAGAAGAATTTTGGCACTAAGTGGTCTGCACGGATGAAAAAATCTTTCGGTCCCACAATGACAGCAGACAAATTTTGGTATATCGCCCGCCACGAACACGCTATCTCGAAAAATATATTGCTGGGAACGAAGACCGGGCTGGAAGATTTTCCGTGAATGTGTGAAGTTGGATATCGGCGAGAGGACATGGGGCTCTTTTTAGAATCCATAGAAGATTTACGGCTGAGGTATATGTTGATATGATGAGAAATATTATGCTTCCAGAAGCAACCATTCTTCATCCAGAAGGTTTTGTGTATCAACATGATAACTGACCTATCCATATCGCACGCATTTCTAAACAGTGGTTCCAGCAAAACAACATCGAGGTTTTGCCATGGCCGGCAAAAACTCCTGACGCAAATCCCATAGAAAATGTGTGGGGCCTTATAGCAAAAAAGTTAAAACGAATGAATATTGTTCCCAGAAATTCCAACCACTTAATGGAGCTCATAGTCAGAGGGTACGACGAAGTCATTGTTTCAAATCCAAATTTATTTCAGAATCTAGCAGATTCCATGCCACGAAGACTGGCAAATATTATCGAGGCTAACGGGGCAATGAGACGCTACTGAAGAAACGTTTTCTTGTTTTTTTATTTAATTTACGTAGTGTTTTAATAATTTATTTTTGATTTTGAACATTTTTGGCTGTCTGCAAAGACTTATTACTCAAATTTACTGATCCTGCAGAGGTGCGCTGACTATGATTAAGTTATTGCTTTCCTTTCACCAAACAGTTCCTTCTTCTCGATACTTTTTTCTTATTGAGCTTGAAGAATAATTTTTTATAATAAAATTTTTTATAATAAAATGTTGAATAATTTTAAAAAATTGTTTTATTAATTAGTATATTAGTTTTTTAGTAAAGTGTGGCCAGTCTCCTTATGTTTGTGTTTACAATGTCAAAAGATCTATCCTGTAATTCGAAAACGTCAAAGTCGGTTACAATAAGCAACGCAATTAGCAAAACTTAAATTCAACAGACCTGCAGCTAACTTCTGCTGTACGCATTTTATGTGGCCGGAAGTGTACATGAACACAAAGATGAAATTTCTTGGCCTCCAACCAACACCGTTCTCAACTAAAAAGCCAGTTAACTTCTATCGCCTCAGTGCCCTTTAGCCTATTGTGGCTGACATTTTTATAACCAAACTGACAAGTGAAACATGGATTTTCTGTCAGTTTGGTGTCAATATGGCACCGATCATAGGCCAAAGGATACTAAAACGAAAATGAGTTAACTGGCTTTTTAGTTGAGAACGGTGTTGCTCTAACTAAGAACGCCACACGATACCATTCATTCCGAACGTAATTCAAAGCGACTAGACGTCTCAATGAAATGGTACGCGGAGCGAAAGGCCAA
This sequence comes from Oxystoma pomonae, assembly GCA_963921995.1. Classification (NCBI taxonomy): domain Eukaryota; kingdom Metazoa; phylum Arthropoda; class Insecta; order Coleoptera; family Brentidae; genus Oxystoma; species Oxystoma pomonae. The sequence continues at coordinate 80,233,587 of OY998166.1, read as the reverse complement.
GAAGAGACCTTCAAGTATATACCTATCAACAAATCGTAGATTCGGTCTACTAGGGATACCAGATGAAAAAAACGCGACATTTACTCTAGCTCATGGTGGTGCGGAAATGAGTAAAACACAATAAAATGTATTACCCTCCATACGACGCGTCGGCACTAGCGTGTTGAAATCTGTGAGCCTGTGTGGCCATAAAGTAAAGTTAAAACTTCCAATTGTCTTTATTCGAATTTATGCCAGATTTTTCGTTCAGAATAAATCTCTGATCATCTACAGATAATATGAAATATCTGCGATCATTATTAAGTACCATTACTCTATAGTGTGACCAATAATTATGATTCAAAAACTCACTGATTTATACACATATGCATGCATGCCTTACCATACGATACCATAGACACCAGGGTGCTGAAATCTTTGAGTCTCTATATAATTAGGCTACAAAAGTTTATTGATTTAGGCACCTATATGCGATTTGTTTCACTTATTTTTACTTAAACAGCCAAAGGATCCAAGGAAAAAAAAATTACCGCAAAAAAAAACGGAAAAAACCCCTTCGTTTTTTTTTATGTTTTTTTTTTTCGTTTAACAGACACTTGATATTTTTTCATTTTCTTCCTTCATTACGACGTTTTACATAACAAACACGTGCTTCAACTGGATGCCTATTCTTGAATTTCGGGGAAATTTTACTCCCCAGGGAGATTCTGAGATTTCTATTCCCGCAAAATTTCCCTCCTTTTCGAAAAACGGTATTCTTCAAACCAGGGAATGGAAATGATAGAGGGAAAACGAAAACAATGTTGCGAAATCAATCAGAATAATTTCCACCAATCAAAATTAAGCTAATTTTGACAGACAACTAACCAAATGTGTATTTACAGTGCCCTAACCTCGTTTTTCAAAATAAATATTAAATTTTATCGGACGGAATACAGTTTTATCAAAAATTTAAAACTTTCTGGACTCCATGGAAAGTCTTATAAGACAAAGAGCATCAAATGTAAAACTGCAGAACTTTCTTATTTCTTAACCGATTTAAGCAAAGTGCTCGTGTATATGTACGTTAAAAGAATAAGGCTATTTACCGCACATCTCGGTTTTATTACAGTGGAGCACATACAAATTTTCCAGGGGGGAGCCTAAAAATTGCCTATTTTTCAAAACCGTCCGCCATCTTCTTCAAAAAAACGTTAAATTTCGAATTTCGAATAATTAGTGCGGAAGTTATAAGAAATCCAAAGGCCGTTTTTTTTGGAAAAAATTTATTAAAAATAAGCCATAAGGTTCTTGTGATCTTGATTATAAAGATTTGTGATCTTTTCTGTGCATAATAGATTTACTTATTATAAGTAGGTTTAGTTGAAAATATTGTTACCCATGTTTACCTTGATGTTGTAGAACTTCTTACAGTATTAGGTATCTCTATACCTAATATGTTGCCTTGTTTTTAGTAAAAAAACTGTTCTAGTTATAAGTTTTGGACTGATTTTAGTAAGTAACATTTTTTTATTAGGTTTTGCAAAATGTTTAATGTTCTTGGAATGATTTTATATGTTAGGTACCTTGTTTTTAGTAAAAAAACTCTTCTAGTTTCAAGTTTTTGGACTGATTTTAGTAAGATTTTTTTTATTAGATAAAATAAACAAGTCGATTATAATCATCCATGTTTTTTGAATTTTAAGTCCAAAAAATAAAAATCCTAACAAAACATTGAAGAAAGACTAAACAAAACACTAGTTTTTGCCTTAAAAAACTTCGAATAAAGTCCAACTAACAAAAAACAAGTTTTTAGAGTCCAAAAATTAAAAACGCAAAACTCAACAGTTTACGTTTACTCAAAATATCACAATTCCGCCTATTTTTTTCCATTTCTCTCACTAATGACCAATAGAATAAAAATTTCTCTAGGGAGTAGAAATTTCCCTTATTTTTTGAGGGAGATTTTCAAATAATAGTGCATTTTTCATTTTGGGGGAACCACGCCGATTTTGGAACGGTTAGCCAATGGATTTATATTCCCTGGAACTCAAGAATAGGCACGCTGGAAGTAAAGAAAAACTAGGTTAAAGACTTGCGCACTTGAAGCTTCGCGCGCGTAATATGCATATGGAGGGTGTGTAAATATGCTGTCAGGTATATTTACGAAAATATGGACAAAATACTGTGTGTTTTTATTCGGAGTTTTTTTTATAAACTTCATCTTTCTATCGGTGTAGAAATATTATTATCTTTAACTTTGCCTCTAAACATTTTTTTGCATAACCAATTGTTAGGATACTAAACCTAAAAAAGAGTTTGTTGCACCCAAGGTCGAAAACTTGGATTTTTTATTAGAGTCTATCCGTCTATAACATATTTAAAAATCGTTTATTCCCCATCTTTTGCAAGCCAAAGTTGTTTTTTTATACCCACTCACTGGACTAAAACTGCAATTCTTTAAACCAATTTTTTATCCGAACTTTATTTCTTCAAACCCATTCAAGAACAAATTCTAAATTTACAAGACCCGTTTTTAATCGAACTCATTCAATATCAAACTCGTAATTTGTAAAACCCATTTTTAATACCCGGAATTTGTCAAACCATTATTTTTCAAAACCAGAATTCGTAAAACCCGCTGTTTATCTGAAAATTATTGCTAAATTGATTGCGCATTCGACAATAATATTATATGAACTGGAGCCTTACACGCAGTGTTAAGAACAATAGAGTGACATCTATATACAAAGTATTGAATACTACTTGTGAATATTTTTAGCCAAGTGTGCGCACATAGAACGACAAATGCATCGAAACGCCGCGCCACCTGCGTTTACGCTTCCGGTTCATGTATTATTGGCGAACGCGCAATCAATTTAGCAAAAATTTTCTGATAAACAACCGTTTTTACGAATTCCGGTTTTGAAAAATAATGGTTTGACAAATTCTGGGTTTTATTAAAAATAAGTTTTAGAAATTACGAGTTTGATATTGAATGAGTTTGATGAACAATGGTTCGATTCAAAACAGGTTTTATAAATTTCGAATTTTTTATTGAATGGGTTTGAAGAAATAAGGTTCGGATAAAAAATTGGTTCAATAAATTGCAGCTTTTATGTTGAGTCGTTCTTACGAAGAAAATTTTTATTACTTAAACACGGTTTGATAAATTCGTGACTTGATAAACCATAGGTGTTGAAATGAACATGAAAATTGATATCATGCTCCCTAATTGAACAAACACATTAGTGCTGCACTCTTTTTGTTAATGGAATACGCTACAAATTAAAAAAAAATAATTTTGTAACAAACCTGAAGAAATTCCCCAAGTTTCATCCTCTCTCCGTGCCAGTAGAGCAGCTCGTCCACGTAGCCAACCATGAAAATGGCCGCCACGATGCCCCCAATCACCAAACCGATGACCAGAAGGGCGAAGATTATCGACCACCAGTTGTGCCCTTCGTCGTCGTATGGTGCTAGCTCCTAATAATAAAAAAGTGAAATTAAATGTGGAGATTCTTTTTTTTTGTCAGTGACCTTTGCGCAGGAAATGTCGAAATGAAGTTCAAAATAAACATCAGAATTGACTGAATTTTGTAAAAGCTAACACATGGTTCGGAGCACTTTTTTAATTTTTTGATGAATAAGCTAAAATTCCTTTCTAGACCACGGATTCAAATGTTTGAATATATAAAACTGGTGGCCTTAGAAGGAAATTTTAGCTTATTCGGCAAAAAATCAAAAAAATGTTCCGAGCCGTGTCTTGGTTTTTACAAAATTTACCTTACATTCAAAGTTCAGCCGATTCGGATGTTTATTTGACTCTAAAAGGTATGGGTATCACATGACCCGTTTTGAACGTCACTTCGAGATTTCCTGAGGTAAGGTCACTTACTAAAAAAAAATAATTTCTACTCTCTAATAGTGGAGTAAACGGTCCAGTTACACTCGATAATATTTGTCACCTAGCAGTTGTTAAGGAAATGTTGATAATTTTTTTGTGTGGAATTGGAAATAAATAATTTTGTCAATTTTTTATTAATGAAGGACCTTCAAATTTTAAATTTTATTATTTATATGCGGTTTAAAAATCTAATATTGGGATATAAAAAACTGTAAAAATACTCGCGCCTACGACCTTGTACTGTTTCATTGTTCAATAGAAAAAGAAACGCAAAAATGGAAAGAGATCATGCATTTGCCAAACTGGAAAATTAATAAAAATAGTCGAATTTGTGAGGCAAGTAATAATTCACAGGGTTGGCCATTTAAAAGATTTTTTCAAAAAGTGTTAAGAATTGGATAAAATGATGAAACGCATCGATTTTGTTTGTAAAAGGACACTTTTTAGCTATCTTAAAAAAAAATTTCAGAATTTTTTTTTTATTTTTTCAGAAATCCCGGGACCCGTCGACTTTGCTTTTGTTAATAGTACGTTTTATCATTGCATTTTTTCTTCTTTCAATTTGAGCTTACTTTGAAAGTAAATATCTCAATAACGAATCAATAGATTTTCGAAATTTTGACACGGATGTCAAGACATTCAGGAGACCTTCAAAACAAGGTATCACTCGACCTACTTTCCCTATTCAAAATATAGGGGTAAAGTTTACCTACCCCTCAAAGAGGATGCGCGGTAATAAAATTTTAAGATAACCAAAAGGTCTCCCCCTTACAAACAAAATCGATGCATCATCAGCATTTTCTCCAGTTATAGTTTTTGAAAAAATCCTCGTAAACCCTTTTAAATGGCCAATCCTGTATTATTATTATTTTAAGAAAAAGAAAAATAAAAAGATACATCAATAATATTTTTTTCCATTTTACCCAGTTTTAACATTTTTAAATCTCTCTTGACATATTTTACTAACCAAAAAGTCATAATCAAAAAGAGGAAACAAAACACCAGTCCATTTCTTAAAATCGGTTTTACATGCAAATATGAAAAAAAACTAGACAATATCAGTTGCCCACCTCTGATAAAGAAACACCTGTCAAACGTATAGAGGGCCTCTAGTTAAGAACACCCTCTGAAGAGGCTTCTACCAGAGAGTTCAAGAGCTCTTTTTTCGCATTCACGTCAAGAGTTAAAAGTAAATAAGACGTAAAAATTTACTTATCGTTATTTTGGAGCGATATTTAATGGCCGCAAGATCGATCATAATAACTCTACCTAAAGATCTGTCAACATCAGCTTTCGAAAAAATATGGCTGTCCAAGAGCAAACAAAGCAAGTTTTCAACTATTGTTATAAGAAGGGCTACATATGCAGAAATCTGGAGAGGAGAGAATATGCAATATGCCTTGTTCGCAAGGAGAAACCTGTCAAAATATGACATATAAGATCCATGCGCTTATTTCAGACGTATGCTTAAGTATATCGTCCACGATCTTTATGTTATTCATGTATCAATTCGCTTAAATATACGCCCTTTTAATACTCTCAGCATGCACGACGTTGTAAGCAAGATTTCCTCTACTTTCTCTTTTATTTATATCCCTTTCTCTCTCTTTTATCTCGTTTGGCTTAGATACGCTGTTCTGCACATGCGCCGAGCCAGCGTAATCGTGTAAGACCCAAAGCCACGTAGGCAGCCGATCGTTGTTGTTTGACAGAAAGAATTCGGTATTTGTCATGTATTTGTTTCCTGGATTTTTGTATTTTTTATGAAGCAAAAATGTAAATGTGTTCAACTGAGGAAAAACATAATCCCATTGATGTTTAACTGCAGCTTTCCAAAACAGTAAGAGCTACCCACCTCTGGACCTTCTCCACTCGAAACCTCCAATGGTATCATTCCTCTTTCGTTGTCTGATGTTCTCCATAAACACAGCATGTCTTTTACGCAACGGCATGTTGTAACTTACTTTTTTCTCATTTTTTTACAGTGAAAATAATGCGCAGCGCAAATTGAAACACAGAATCAAAACACATAGACAACAAAAATGGCGTCGCACCACGTCGCCTTGATTGAACACGTATGACGTAGGCCACGAAGCCGGCCGAAACTGACCGAAACCCCTCGGATAATCACGCATGTGTGCAACGCCGGAGCTAAGCCAATATCTGTTTTGGTATTTCCGTAAGTGGCTCGATAATAGATGTTACTTACCAGTTTGGCCTGGGTAAGGCGTATATTTAAGCTAATTAATTACAAAACACTTTTATATGGAATAACTCGCAAAACAAAAAACAAGACGTCAAAAACTTAAAAGCGGTTATGTCTTGTGAAACTTCTGCGCTTGCGTCTATTGAATTAAGGCGCAATCCCTAACCCGGATGTCGAGGACCAAGTTCTCTTACTTTTAAAAATTAAGTGTGCTCGCTTCCCAAATCCAAAGCCGAGGATCGGTCCTATTTCTGAGACACGCATGCGCGTGATTTGTTTCTTTTTCGATCTAAAATTCCGAAGATGTTTGATTGATCCCTTCTCTTGAGGGATCGTTTCTTCTCTTGAGACTCAAGAATTAGGCCCCTTGGAAGTTTCACAAGAGAGGGAAAAGCGGAAATCCGCTAGATTGGCTTTATCTGGAAAGAGTCTATAATTTAAACCGATGTTCAGATGAAAATTTTATTCACTCGTCGTATTTACAAGATAAGAAAGAATAAGTACAATAATTAATAAACTGGAAAATGCTATAACTGTTACTTGCACCGGTGCGTTACAAGATAGACTTAAGGCTTAAGTTGAACCCGAGTAGATTTGTTTTATTGCACCGTCATTTAAGTTGCACCTAAGTGGGAGTTAAGTTAAGCCCATGATTTCTTCAGCTCAAGGACTTTTTTGTTTTTTATTTGGTACACAAATGTTTCACAAAATTTTTTGCCGTATTGGTAATCGGAAGAATGGAGTTTGCACATTTTTCAGTTGCCGCATATTTGGAAACTACGTGAAAAATATTACACCCCCATCTTTTCTTTTTTTTATAAGCTTTTATTTCACTTGCTATGTATGTAACTATATGTGTAACGAGAAATGTTTGTTCGGGTAGAATCTTGACAACTTAATTTTGACCAACTTCCCGATAGTTGCGGTGACAACACAAGAATATAGTGTGATGAAATTGGCAGCTCTCTCCTACTCGAAGGGGCTGGAGGAGGGTACAGTTGAAGTACGCCCGATTTCGTTGAAATTTGGTGTGTTGACGCACTTGGGTTGGAGATAACAAATTTCTAATCAGATTTTGAAAATTCAATAGGTCGATCAATATCAGGATTTTTGGTCATCTTTTGCTAAACAATTTTAAGTAACTTATAAGCAATCGATTGTTTCGGTGACAATACAATAATATGTCATTATTAGGCACCCCTCCTCCCTACGAGGGGAGTGGAGGGGGGAAAACACCTACGTTTGTCCGATTTCAACCAAAATTGGTATACGGGGGCTTTTGGAGATACGAATTTTTGATCAGATTTTGAAAATTCAATATGGCGGAATCAAGATGGACGATTTTTGGTAATGTTTTGCTTACCAATTTTAACTGACTTACCCACATCCGATTGTGTTCACATTTGGTAAGCGTTTCTAGTTCCGGTGAAAATGCAATAATATGGTATTCTCAGGTACCCTCCCTCTAACGAAGGAAGTGGAGGGGAGAAAAGATTTAGTTTGTTCGATTTCAATCAAAATAGGTATACAGGGGTTTTTAAGGGGGGGATTATGAATTTTTGATCAGATTTGAAAATTTCAATATGGCGGATTCAAAATGGACGATTAAGGGTAGAAATCTAAAAATTAAGGGTGTGTGGTCAAATTTGGTATGTGTTTATAATTCCGGAGACAATACAATAATATGGTATTATTAGGTACACACTTTCCTCTAACGAGAGAAGTGGAAAAGGAAAAGATTTAGTTTGTTCGATTTAAATCAAAATTGGCTTACAGGGGTTTTTCGGGAAGAGGATATGAATTTTTGATCAAATTTTAATATTTCAATATGGCGGATTCAAAATGAACAATTTAGGGTATAAATCTGAAAATAAAAAAATTAATTTTAAATAAGAAAAACTTTTAAAGATCAAAGTTTTATTAAATGCACTCAAAAGTAGAAAATAATTTTTTATCTTTCTTATACTATAATAAAAGCGATGGGCGCAAATTAAAAATTTTAACTTTACGGTGACAAAGAGAGAACTACAAAAGAAAAACTAAATTCTTCTTCTATTCGAATGATAAACATAATACTTTTATCTAAAGAAACTGAGAACGGGTGAGATTGCCGTGCTTGTCAAGCCTATGAAAATGTCCTTAGGTTATAGAATAATACAACTGTTTCTTAGGTGAATCTTCGATGTGACCGATATACGATATCTAAAGTAAAAATTTTTAATATGCGCTCATCGCTTTTATTATGATATACTTTTAAGTGCATTTAATAAAAGCTTGTTCTTTAAAAGTTTTTTTTAATAAAAATTTATTTAAATTAGCTATAAGCGGAGAAAAACGCGTTTAAAATTGAACCTCTGTTACTGTTAAGCTTAGCTTAAGGTTGAACTTAGGTAAGTTATGGATTAAAGCAAAGCGGTGCATCTCTAGCTGTAAGACAAATAGAACTAAAATTACAAAAAAATTATCTCTGTCTGAGCACTCGACTTATTTCAATTGACGAAATCGCTCTTTTAAAAATTAGTGTCAATTATTTTCAAGTATAATAAAAATGGGATTGAGCGCTTAATAAATTTAATGACTGCCTTTAAATTTCCGTCTTTTTTTTATTGAGTACGACGAATGGAAGTAAAGCCCAATTAATTGTTTTATAAGAAATATTTTGAGAAAAACATTTTTAAAGCACGCTAAAATTCCGTTTCACGTAAAGTTTGCGGCATTTTCTGTTGCACTTTCTAAATATATTAAAACAAAATTAAGTTTAATACCCCTTTTTCCACAGTTTTATATATATATATATATATATAATAAATATTTTTTTACGACCGTGCGGGAAACAACATTTTCCCGCACGCATTTTAGTTTCATAGGTGTCACTTTCCAGCACTGAGGGGGGGAATGAATTTACCTATCGGCTTTTTTCTTTTCAGGTGCGGTCGTAGGAAGATAATAGCGACATAAAGCTATTTTTAACTTATCGCCGTATACGTATCCGCATCTAGCGAGAACCAAGCACATTAATTGGTCAGAAACTTGTACCACGTTCGAAAAGAGCAGATATATGCTAATCTAAGGTGTTCTTGAACGCGATAGATGTTGAGATGCGTTAGATATCACGTATCGGTACGGCACACGTATCGTATCTCAGCACCCATTGCGTTCAGAAACACGTTAAGTTAGCATATATCTGCTCTTTTCGAACGTGCTACAAGTTTCTGACCAATCAATGTGCTTGGTTCTAGCTAGATGCGGATACGTATACCGCGATGAGTTACAAATAGTTTTATGTCTCTATTAATTCTTACTCTCATGCATAAGGTATCTTTCCCGCCCTTGCTTGCTTCCACACCGCGTCATTTGGGTCCACTGCAATCGCGTGCGGGAAAAAACTTTCCACACTAGGTAGGAGAATAACAATTTTTTACAAGCCTTTATTTAACTTGCAATGTCTCTATGTAAATTTGTTTTTTCGGGTGGAATCTTGCAACTTAATTTTGGCCAACTTTCCGACATCCGATCGGTTTCAAATTGGGCATACTTATATAGTTGCGGTGACAACACAACAATATAGTGTGATGAACTTGAAGGGGGTGGAGGGGGATACAATTGAAGTACGTCCGATTTCGTTGAAATTTGTTGTGTTGGGTCACTTGGGGATGGAGATAACGAATTTCTAATCAGATTTTGAAAATTGAATATTAGCGATTTCTGGTCATCTTTATGTAACCAATATTGGGTCAGTCCATATCAAGTCAACCAGGGTATTTTACCACACCATCTCCGATGTTGATGATTTTTAGTATACATGTTTTTCCTACCAAAAAACTGGAAAATCCAAAATTTCAGACTTTTTTGACCAGTTGTTTATTTTGAATTAATTTTTGAAAATCGAAAAAGTCACTTATTTGTCCTTAACATGTGCGCACAAAATTAGGAATATCCAAAGAACCACTTATAATAGAAAAGTAGGTGAAGGTTCATTTTAAAGCTCTTATAAAGACCTTTCATATGAGAATATTGCATAACATATATTGAAAAAAAAATAAAAAAAAAATGTTTTGATTTTTTTTTGAAAAATTTCAAAAAGGCCATTTTTAATTTTTTTCAAAAAATATATTATTTTCTTTAAAGTGTTATTAAACTATTCACAAAATTTTGAGATGGACAAATCATGGGTTCAATGTGAAAAAATTTATTAAAAATGTCACATGCATGAAAAATCGCCTATAAATAGACAATGCATTTTGGTAATTAGAAGAATATAATAGGGTTTAAAGCGATATTATAGAAATATTTAACAATATTTTATTTAATAAAAAATTATATCCTACGTTTCATTCTGTATCAGTAATCAGATTAACATTGCCTTTATAAACTAATGTGTAATCCACCTTCAGTGGACTGTTTTTTAAGCAATAGATGCAAGCAATGTCCTGGAGTAGAACAGTTTAAAAATACGTTAATAGAAAAATTTGAGGAAGAATTAATTGATGAGGTCTCATTTAAAAAGTGGGTCTCAGTAGATAGGTGTACTATGGAAACCGTTGTTAAGAAAAGTGATGATTTTGTCCAGGAATTTACTGATGATCTTGTAAAACTTAAATCACATTCTTTTATTGCAAAAATGCAAAAAGATAGATACAATGAAATAAAAATTAACCTTAAACCTGGAGAGTCTTTGATCACTTGCGACTTTGCGGAAAATTATTCCTTTGTTATGCAGATCATTGGAATAACAGCCAGGCAACCCTCCACCCTTTTGCCATTTATTTTCTAAGTGATGGTAAACTGCACAACCTGAATTATGTGTTTATTTCGGAAAGCTTGACACGTAATACAATTGCATTTCATTTATTTTTTAAAAAATTAATGCCTGATTTAAAAATCAAAATACCAGGACTTAACAAAATTTTTTATTTTTCGGATGGATGTGCTGCGCAGTACAAAAACAAAAAGAATTTTCTGAATATATGCCTGCATAAAAAAGATTTTGGTGTTGAAGCAGAGTGGCATTATTTTGCCACCTCGCATGGCAAAAGTGCCTGCGATGGCTTGGGAGGAACTGTTAAAAGACTTGCTGCCAAAGCCAGTTTGCAGAGGTCCTATGACAATCAAATAATGACACCTCTACAATTGTTTACTTGGTGTGAAGAAAACATATCTGGCATTGATTTTAAATATTGCACAGAAGCAGATTATACAAATCATGAAATAATTTTGAATAAAAGATTTGCGGAAGTCTTAACAATACCGGGGACACAAAAAATTCATACTGTAATTCCTCTTACAGAAAGCACGTTTTTGGAAAAACAGTTTTCTACATGCTTAGAGGTCGAAACACATAATATTTTTAAAGGTGGAAGCATTATTTTGCAAAATATCGAGTCAGGGTTTGTCACTGTAGAATATGACAGTTCTTGGTGGCTGGCTTGTGTCTTGGGGAAAAATAATGAGAGCGGAGAACTGAAAGTAAGCTTTCTTCATCCACGAGGACCTGCCTCATCATTTTTTTACCCAACACCTCAAGATATTTTAATTATTAAACCAGAAAGTCTTATAAAAAAAGTTGAACCCAACACTGCTACTGGCAGAACTTACAATGTCAGCAAAAAAGAAATGTCAGATTCATCAGAAATTCTTAAAAGAAAGTTAAAAAAATAAATTTAAGGTATATAGTTAGTGTATGTTGGGAATTTGGAACCTTTGGTTGCACTAAAACAAAATTATGATTGTTTTCCACAAACCAAAACTACACTTTTTTGCACTCGACGCGCGTTTCGCTAACAACGTTAGCATCATCAGGAGACGATAAACAATGAACTAAATTAATCTACGCTCTATCTTATATACAATCCTTTAGTGGGCGAAGATAAGACTAATAAATTGTGATTGATCACGATTTTTAATCCTACCTCCCCTCAACCAAAGAATAAAGTGTACTAAACGGGATAGGTCCTCTATCTTTATTTAAACTATTTCTGGATTTAATGATTTCCATACTTTCATATGCATTCAAAAGTCTTTTGTTTGGTACACTTTTTAGAAGTTTTAGGTTATCTAATGTGAATCTATGATTGTTTTCAAAAGCATGCTCGGCCACACTTGACTTTTCTGTTCTTCCGTATTTTAAGTGTGCTAAGTGTTCTTTAAAACGTGTTTGAATAGAGCGTCTCGTTTGGCCAACATATTTTTTTATCAAAATCCATGCAACTAATTTCGTAAATTCCACTTTTTTCTAGAACTGTAGTTTTATCCTTGGGGTTTCCTAGTAAGCTTCAGTAGTTTTATCCTTGGGGTTTCCTAGTAAGCTTACTAGGAAACCCCAAGGATAAAACTACAGTTCTAGAAAAAAGTGGAATTTACGAAATTAGTTGCATGGATTGTGATAAAAAATATGTTGGCCAAACGAGACGCTCTATTCAAACACGTTTTAAAGAACACTTAGCACACTTAAAATACGGAAGAACAGAAAAGTCAAGTGTGGCCGAGCATGCTTTTGAAAACAATCATAGATTCACATTAGATAACCTAAAACTTCTAAAAAGTGTACCAAACAAAAGACTTTTGAATGCATATGAAAGTATGGAAATCATTAAATCCAGAAATAGTTTAAATAAAGATAGAGGACCTATCCCGTTTAGTACACTTTATTCTTTGGTTGAGGGGAGGTAGGATTAAAAATCGTGATCAATCACAATGTATTAGTCTTATCTCCGCCCACTAAAAGATTGTATATAAGATAGAGCGTAGATTAATTTAGTTCATTGTTTATCGTCTCCTGATGATGCTAACGTTGTTAGCGAAACGCGCGTCGAGTGCAAAAAAGTGTAGTTTTGGTTTGTGGAAAACAATCATAATTTTGTATATAGTTAGTCTTAGTGTTTTCTGTCTAATTTTTATCAACGAAGTAGAAAAGTTTGTTTATTTCTTTTGCGAGTTTAAAATAAAATAATTTGTAGATAAAGCCTCTGGGTATTTTTTAAACTTGTATCCATCCAACAAATTTATTTATTTTAATATCCAGCGCACTATTGGTGCTCCTAAAATATGTTTATTTTTTTAAATGCATGATTTTTAATGTACTTAATATTTTTGATATTTTTTTTGACATTGAACCCATCATAAATAATTAAGTAACACTTTGACCAAAATTATATATTTTTTTCAAAAAAATTAAAAATGGCCTTTTTGAATTTTTCAATTTTTTTTTTTTAATTTTTTATTTTCAATTTTTTTTTTGTTAAAATTATGTTGTGATATTTCATAAAAAAGAGCTTCAAAATGACTTTAAAATGAGCCATTTATTACTTTCCTAGTGTAAGTGGTTCTCGAGATATTGCTAGTTTTGTACATTCTTGTTAAGGTCAAAATGCTGACTTTTTTATTTTGAAAAATTAAAAAAAAAAACTACGAATCAAAAAAATCTAAAAATTTGCATTTTCAACTTTTATGGTAAGAAGAAAATATATACCAAAAATCATCAAAATTGGAATTGGTCGCGTAAAATTTTTGTGATTTTTTGGTTGATTTGATATGGAATGACCCTATTAACGAACTTATACACATCCGATTGCCTTTAAATTTGGCATGCATTTATAGCTCCCGTGAAAATACAATAATACGTCATTATTAGGCACCTCTACGTGGGGAGTGGAGGGAGGAAAACACCCCCCAAGTTTGTCCGAACCAAAATTCGTATACCGGGGCTCTTGGGAATAAGGAATATGAATTTTTGATCAGGTTTTGCTAACAAATTTTAACTGACTTATTCACATCCGATTGTGTTCAAATTTGGTATGCATTTATAGTTCCGCTGAAAATACAATAATATGGTATTCTCAGGACCCAACTCCCTCTAACGAAGGAAGTGGAGGGGTAAAAAGATTTAGTTTGTTCGATTTCAATGAAAATTTTCATCCAGGTGTTTTTAAGAAGGGGGATTATGAATTTTTGATCAGATTTGAAAAATGTAATATGGCGGATTCAAAATGGACGATTCAGGGTACAAATCTAAAAATGTAAAAATTTTTATTAAAAGAAACTTTTAAAGAACACACTTTCATTAAATGCACTCAAAAGTAGAAAATAATTTTTTTTAAATTTCTTTAGGTTATAGAGTAATACAACTCTTTCTTAGGTGAATCGAAAATGTGACCCATATACGATACCCAAAGTTAAAATTTTTAATTTGCGCCCATCGCTTTACTTATGGTACAAGAAAGATAAAAAATTATGTTCTACTTTTGAGTACATTTAACAAAAGCTTGTTGCTTAAAAGTTTTTTTAGTAAAAATTTATAATATGAATTTATCAACTTGCTAACTAAAAACATTTAAAACAGTGTAAGTTATTTCTGTTTAACTAAGTTAAAAGCATAGGCAAACTAAAAAAGTATAGGGTTCCTTGCTGACCATCACAGTTAATTATCCATTTATGGAAGTAATATCTTTCTCAAGCACGTTTTTACAATCCCAACTTCGACATTCCCTGAGCTAAGGTCACTGACAGAAAAAGAAATCTCTTTATTTTTTTTTCTCGATGACGGTCGCAGATACGAAACAATTATAGTAAACAAAAAAGTTTCTAAACAAATTAAAGAAGTCGTATTTCAGAATCTACCAATGGCGCACCAGAAAAAGGTTCATACAGCAAAAAGGGCTTGACTCCTGAAAAAATATATCTCTATAGATTTTTAAAATGACATGCTGGATAAAAGCCCTAAAACTTAACCTACGTTTGAAATTTATTCTATATATCTCAAAAACTGCAAGACCTATATAAAGAAAAAAACGAAAAAAATATTGAAATTTTAATTCTTTGTACATCGGTAACGAAGCGTTTGATCGCACATGTTTATGGGAAAACACTTAGAACATTGAACTACTAGAAGGAGCTTTTTTCAGACCTAGGGCAGGGTGTTTGAGCTCAACATCTTCATCCCATTTTTGTCATATTAACCTAATACGTTTTCCTCTGTTTTTAATATTATTTAAAATACCTTCAATAGTTTTTAGATCCGTTTAATTAAATGGTCTAGATATACACGGAAAAAAAAATACTCAATATAAAGCAATAAAACTAGATCTAAGCCTATGTTAGCATCATATATACGCGAGACGATATTTTTTTGAACTAAGAATATGAAATTCTCAAATTACCTTCTTCGGTTTAAAAATACATAATTTTATTTTAGGTATACATCTTCACCTTATTCCTAGAATAATATTTTTAATGTGAAATATGAAAAATCTCAATTTTGTATCTTTTTAATTTTGTTTTGAAAATAATAATCTTTAATACATGTATTATAAATGTCTAAAGCGAAACCTAGTTATTTTTCTATTTGAGAATATGCCTTTCTCAAACTGAACATTGTTATTCGCATTTTCATTTTAAATCAATTATATTTTATTTCATATTTAAGATATAGACCTGTCTTTATATACTTATTTTGAAAATATTATTTATATCATATTTTAAAATGAATTAAATGTGTAACCTAACAGCAAAAATATAATTCTTAAAACAAAAATGAATATTTTTCAATTTTATTTTTTCAATGAAGTACATGGGTTATTTAAACAAAGAATTCATATTCTTATTTTAAAATATAGAAAAAGCACTGTATCCTTAAAGGGAGTTAACATCAAGTCAGTTAAGCTGCCTTCCCACTTTAAAAAAATGGACTTATTTGCGCACCTTTTGCGCAAACACTTTTATCTTTTGCGCAGCAACCGTATGGAAAATGTGGGTATTTTTTTGTGGGTGGGGTATTTTCCACAGTTATTAAAACATTTTGCGCAGCAACTCCTCGAATCTAGTGACACTTGTAATAAAGAGGTTTTTTTTTTTAATTTATTGCTTCCTAAAGTGCTTTTCGATCGGCGGATCCCATCACACGAGAGAAAGACCGGATCGTATGACTTTAAAGAATATACGTTCAGATGGTTGCAAAAGGTAAAAGTGGTTGCGCGATACTGCGCAAAGGATGCGCAAATAAGTCCAATATTTTTTTTCATTTTGAGTGGGGGGCAGCTTCACTAACCTGTTATCATCCATATTCCTGAATGGTAACTCCCATTGAGGATACCGAAGTGTTTTATCTGTGGGATTTAATAATAATTACTGAAGTAAAAAAAAATATACAGGTATATAAAAAGTAAAAAATATATTGTCTACTTCCATTTTCTACAATAACTTCTTACGTTTTAGAAAAGAAACAAATATATTAAAGGATTCGAAATCTTATTTAAAAAGAAACTGCGGTAAAACTCAAAGACACGTCAATTGTGTTTGGGAGCCGGATATTTTTGAACATTGTTTTAGGGCAAGACCCAAGGCTTATTAAAATTATTTTAATTTCAAACATGAAACTTTCAAGAAGGTGATATCTACCTAAGAATATCAAATCTTGCGTTTGACCCTTTAAACGACCGTTTAAAAAACGTTTTTTTCCATTTTTACAAATAGTTTTTGGTGTTTTTTAGTTAGCTAATCCAAAGCAGAATCAACGTGTGCAAGGTTTTTTTTTATATAACACCCTTTATATATATTATAAGGCAATTAAGGTATTCCAAAAAAAATCCTTACTTTATATATTAGTTAAGTATCGGAAACTTGAAATTTAAATTATGTTTAAAAAGAGAAATTTTAAACTATGTACCCTCGATGTCAAAACTGAAATTTATTTAAAATTTAAAAGTGCGAACCGATTTAAAATGTGGATCATTTTAACCCTTCTTAAAAAAAATGTTTGAGCCACTGTAAAAAAAATAAGGTGTTAGCAAAATAGCCCTATTCTTTTAATGTATAAACACGTTTCCTTTATTTAAATCGGTTAAGAAATAAGCAAGTTCTGTAGTGTTACGATGCTCCTTGTGTATTAAGACTGTCCCATTATAAGTCATCTTCTATTCGACGTCTTGAATTTGACGTGTCATTTTGGACATTGGGCGCATAACATTTTTAGCTTGCCAAAAGGCTTAAAATCTTTATATCCTGATCATTCTTGACAAAACTGCATCCCGTCAAAAAGAAAATAACTTATAGCGGGACAGTCTTGACCACACAAAAAGCATCAAACGTAACATTCTAGAAATTTCTTACTTCTTAACCGATTTTAATAACGGATACGTTAAGAGAATAAGACTATTTAGCAAACTTCTCAATTTTTCAAAACTGTCCTCCTCCTAAATTTCAAAGAAATATCAGTTTTGACATAAAGCGAACCTTTCGCTTTCAAAAAAATTTAATTTTAAATTTCGGATGATCAATACGAAAGTTTTACTTTAACTTATAAACTAAGAATCAACTAAAAAAAAACACAGATTAAAACATAGTATATCTAACTAACTACACTAACCGCCGCGCCGCACATAGGCGAATTTCGAAGAAAAGCTGGTCAAAAATCAGAAATTTCACCAGAAAACCACCACGCTTTTTTTTAATATTCTCGTCTCTCTTAAACATATTTTAGTTTAAAGTTGACCTTTGATGAGACTTTTCTAAGTTGTAATAAAATGTGTTAAATATTTCCTGAATTGAGTGTTCCGTTATCCGCAAGTTATTGAGAAAATTTAAAGATATCGTCATGGAGCCTATTGCTGGTGGCAAGTAGAATCCGAATTTTTTTTTTATACCTTTATCAAAAACATGATTTTAGTAACTGTCTGCAGATAACTAAAGCATGTCTTTGTGGTTACCGATGCAAAAAGACTTTTTTTTATCACGGGTGCAAAAAAAGATTTCTGTCCATTTTTTACCCAAAATTAAAGAAAAATACCGGAAAGACCGCAAATTACCGCAGGAACTAAAGGTTGGATTATTTCAAGGAGAGTTTATTTAAATACCTTGCTGCGCTCGTTATTTAAACCAACGCTTATAAAAAAAAGACACTATTTTAGCCACTAGTTGTTAAAAACTACTATTTTTGGTCACGGTTGCAAAAAAATATTTCTGTCCGTTTTTTACCCAAAATTAAAGAGAAATAGCTGAAAATAGTAATATTGAAATAATCTGATTATTCTTTCACCACGTCTTAACGAAAAAATCATTTAAAAACATCGTCAAAATATTAAACTATCAAAGATTAAAATGTCCCAACAATGAACGTCACCGAGTAAAAAGGCAAATCGCTAGGGAAATCATTGTTATTTCATTTACAAGCTGCATTTATTTATAGTGTAAAGATGCTGTGTTGCGAGAAGTGCTCTTCGTTCGAGATTTTTAAAAGTATTTTCCTTTTTTTTTTTGGATTTTGTGATAAAGGAATTTAAAAAAATAGTATTAACAACTCGCGACTAAACTGTGCTTTTTTTTACTCGCGTTTCTAAATATTTCGCTGCTTATTTAAACTAAAAAAGCACAGTTTAGCGGCGAGTTGTTAACACTATTTTTTTTAATACCTTTCGAGAGAAGAGCACTTCTCGCAACACACCATCTTTAAACTATAAATCAAGGCGGCTGGTAAATGAAATAACAATGGTTGCCATAGCGATATGCCTTTCATTCTTGGTACATTTTAATCTTGGAAAGTTTGATATTTTGACGATATTTTTAAATAATTTTTTCGTAAATACTTAATGAAAACTGGTGGAGATGGCTTAATTTTTAGGCAAGAATAATTGGATTTTTTCCATATTACTAGTTTCCTCTATTTCTCGTTAATTTTGGGTAAAAAACGGACAGAAATATTTTTTTGCACCCGTGACAAAAAGTTTCTTTTTGCATCGGTAACCAAAAAGGCCATGCTTTAGTTATTTGCAGACAGTTATTAAAATCAAGTTTTTGATGAAGGTATAAAAAAACTACTATATTGAATTGAAATATCCACAGAACTTTTTTAATTTTAATTTTTTTAAACTCTATAGTCTCATAAAAAATAAAAATAGGAATTTTTTTCCTTTTCCAGCCATAAAGTACATTTCTCCGTAATTTGCGGTCTTGCCAAAAATACATATTTAAAAAATGGGGTAATGCGGGTAAATGTACTTTATATCTAGAAAAGGACGAAAAATTCCTATTTTTATTTTTTACGACATTATAAAGTTTTAAAAAATTAAAATTAAAAAAGTTCTGTGGATATTTCAATTCAACAAAATTTTTGAGATTCTACTTACCACCAGCAGCATTAAACTCCATGACGATATCTTGAAATTTTCGCAATAAGTTGCGGAAAACAAAACGTTCAAAGGTCAACTTTAAACTAAAATATTTTTAAGAGGGACGAGAATATTAATAAAAGGGTGGTGATTTATTATACCTAGGTAACTATATAATAAAATTATAATTGGTGTTCCCAATAACTGTCAATTCCGAATTTCTGATTTTGACGAGCTTTTCCTCGAAATTCAACTGTATGCAATGCACATACAATAAAAACTGACAGGCTCTTACGTCCTACCTCGGAACCGAGAATCCCCGAGCGTTTGAGATGTTCATTTTAAGAATAAAACGACAAGACTTTTCTTCAATTAGGCATCTGAAGGTTATACTTAATTTTAGTATTTTAAATACTTATTTTGAAAATAAAGAACAAAATTTAAGTTAATATTAAAATTACAATAGTCTCATGTCAAAATTTGCAATGTTTTAAAATAAAAAATACTTTTTTGCCTAATTTAAAGATATGCTCTTAAAATGAAAATAAACTGAGTTTCATAATACACTTAGTGCCCTTTTAATTTAATGTTTTCCAAATGAAGATCTTAGGCTTCAAATCAAAAATTATAAAATTTTTAAACAGATAGTTTTTACTTGAATTAAAGAAAACATTTGAGAAAATTAAATTTTGTATATAAGTATAACAATATGTTTATTTTAAAATAATCTGTTTAAAATAAAATTCTAGATTTTCATTTCAATGATGCAGTTTTGAGCATATTGAAATACTCATTTGTAGAAAATTTTTTTTCCGTGTAGTAATAAAAATCTACGTTTCTATAAAAAAAAAACCTAAAACTGTATTCAAGTAGGATGTACAACTATAAAAATAAGAAAAAGGTGCTATGGAAATCCCTATTTACACTGATATTAGTGACAAGCCGTCAACACAGATTTCCTGCCTTTGTTTAGCAAGAATGGCCAAATATGACGAATTCTAACCTAATATTTAGTTAATATTTTAATTTAACGTACCTGTGAAATGAAATACTGCGTTCCCCCGGCTTCTGTTTCAATTTGCATATAATAGTACACTTCGGAACAATTTTTCGCCACAAACTTTTCACAAAAATATCAAAAGAACACTATTGAGAAGTGCTGAAACTTTCACTTTCAAAACAATAATGACATTCCAGGAAAAATCGAAAAACTGCCACAAACAATGGATGTTACCACGTTGACTACAAAAGAAGATGTTTAAGGAAAACACATGTTAAACTTTCAAAAAATGTCGAAAGTTTTAAATAGATTGTGAGTATTATATATTGTGTATATTAGCTTTTTCAACATATAATCTTAACCCAAACAAATAACTTAATCCAAATTTAATAAGCTTTTGTTGCATAATTTTCTTATTAAAATTGGCAACACAGATTTATTTTTCCCCTTTCCCCACTGCAGATGTTGCACTAAAACAATCAGTGTAACCAGACAGACCAGACTCCTTCTAGTAGTTCAATGTTCTAAGGGAAAACAAGTCTATTTTGACCTGAAAAAAACGCACTTAATATCTTGATACTGAATTTTGGATTACATTGTATAATTAAACCAAGTAAAAACACAATAACGTACGTTCCTAATCTCACACGGTCCTGCGTGCGTAGTTCCGCACTGAGTGCAGCTAATCCTTGTCCACCTCCCGGAAGACAGCCTGTGGTCCTGAGGATGGTAATGTTTATCATCGCCCTCCCCACCACTGTGATCGAGAAGCTCGATAAATTCGCTGTCACTGTGAGTACGTCCGTGACCTATTTCGATTGGTTTTAGTTTTAGAGACATAATTGAATTTAGTTCTCTGACACACAACACAAGGTAAATAACAAGTAGAAACTAAAAAAACATCTGATTTTTTTCTTTTTTTATTCAATTACGAAAAGGTTGATCTTAGTTCACAAAATTCCGTTTAAAACTGGCAGGGTATTTAAAATAAAAAGAAACTTTTGGAAAACACTTTCATACTGGTGGAATTAGCTGCGGCTTGCCAGTGGTGGCGGTTTTAAATACTTCCTGTTTATAAGTGACAATTATGTATGTTATGGTTATTTCAGTTGTATTTTTGGGTAGGAATCATTGAGGAGAACTCAATCGGAAAGTAATTTCTCCAAAACTAAAAAATGTATATTAATGGCCCTAGCTCAGATTAAAAATTAAAAAGAGATATAACAGTAAACAATACTACCACGATCAAGCACATCTAAGATTAATTTTCCCATAAAATGCACGGTTACCAATTTACCGCGGGGTTTGATAAGACCAAAACTAAATATAGTTTTTAAATCGATTTCTAATTATATTTACTATGTTACGCATTTTTATACAAGGTAATTAGCCTCAGATAATAACCAAATTTTTTTAATTTGAGTAATTACTATAATTAAATTTTAAATGAGTATAATTAGCAGAATAACAAAAAAATATTGCTTTAAAAAACTTCAAACCGGCAACGTTGGATCAAAGATAAACGGCGATTAAATTATGACAACTCTTTTTCGTTCACAGCTGACTCGGCAGTGTTTTTAACGGAAGTTGGTGGTTTTTTGTGATTTTTTACTTTTATTTTGACTATTTAAGAAAAAAGAACTATGTATAGTAGTTTTCACAACTAGTGGCTAAAATAGTGCTTTTTTTCAAGCGTTGGTTTAAATAACGAGCGCAGCGAGGTATTTAAAAACGCGAATAAAAAAAAGCATAGTTTAGCCACGAGTTGCAAACACTATTTTAAATGATTTTTTCGAAAATACTTGGTGAAAACTGGCGAAAATGACTTAATTTTTAGGCAAGAATAATAAGATTTTTTTAATATTACTATTTTTCGCTATGTCTCTTTCATTTTGGGTAAAAAACGGAGATAATTCTTTTTTGCACCCGTGATCAAAAAAAAAGTTTTTTTGCATCGGTAACCAAAAAAGCCATGCTTTAGTTATCTGCAGTTACTAAAATCATTTTGATAAGGTATATAAAAGGGTTTTTGAGGACCAGCACAATGCGTGATATGCAAAAAAAAACGGAATATTTCGGCCTGGAATTTTTATTTCGGAGGTAAGAAACATTGTGTCATTTTAGCTTGGTCATTGGCTTTGTTTTGTGGATTATATATTGTAAATCTAAAATTATAATCTCTTTGTGTAAGGTTTTTGTTCTGTGCTGGCGAGAACTCAGCTAATATCTAAAGAATTAATTTATATTCATACCTGCTGGCCATGGTGTCTCGTCGAACTACAACAGCCTCAATTTATACTTTATTTATATGCCTTTATTATTATACCACATTTCAATGTGGTGTGGTGGGTAGTGTGCTTGCATTCAGAACGGGAGGTCTTGTGTTCGATTCCCACCAAAGAATGTTTTGATTTTCTTTCCTTTCTTAATTTTTTTTATGCTACTTAAACTTTTCCTAATTGTTTTTAAAACATGCTCGCAATTATTTCATAGGTATTCAAAAGTTGTTGGAGAGAGGTTAATCGCAATAAACCCAAAAAAATATAAAAATTTTCAATTCATGGGAGCGGTATTTTTTAATCTAAGGCCCAGAGCTTCAAACTGTTTTATATCAAATTGTTTTAAATCATAACACCAGCACCTATATTAGAATTCTGGCGAATGCGTTGGTAAACTCAGGACCCAAGTAGTAGTAGTAGGTAATTAAGAAGATACAAGGAACAACTCCCGACAGTTGACACCTTGAAGAATACGTTGCATTTTGAAGTATTTAGGAAAACGAATTTTAAACTATTGCAATGGAGCGCTGTTAGTAACGGGTGTTCCATAAGTTTTGGCACAAAGTTCAAGGAGATCAATACCTAAGTTACTTACCAAGTTGGCTTTGGTAACAAAAGTTTCCTTGTTTCCTAGGTTTCAATTTGACATATTTATATTTTATGTCAGTTTGTGAAAAATGTCTTGCAAATTGGAAATAAAAAAATCTATTTAAAATTTGGTTGGGCATTTGCCGTTTCCTAGGTTTCAATTTGACATATTTATATTTTATGTCAGTTTGTGAAAAATGTCTTGCAAATTGGAAATAAGAAAATCTATTTAAAATTTGGTTGGGCAAATGCCCAAAGCTGAAATAGTGCGAATCTTTCAACACCAAGATATATCTAGGAGAACCATTTATCGAACCATATTGGAATGCGAACAGGGTATTCCTTGTATGAACCTCCCGAAAAGTGGAAGACCAAGAATTTTCGCCCTCCCCCCTCAGTGCAAAAGGGTGGTAAGGTTGGCTAAAAACAAGGTCGGAGTGTCTGTAAGGAAGCTAGCGAGAAGAAAACAAACTTCAAAAACTACTATTTGTATAATTTTGAGCAGAAATGGTCAAAAATACCGCAAAAATGTCCAAAATATACCCCTAATCAGTTTACCCGGATACCTCAATGTTGTCGTTCTCTTCGACGTGTTCATTTTGCGAACAACAAATCTATCATAATGGACGATGAAAAGTACTTTACTTTTGAAAACGCAGAAATTCCAGGCAATCAAGGATTTTACACCGATAATATAGAGGAGACTCCGGACAACGTAAGATTCAAAGAAAAAGCCAAATTCGCCGACAAAATTTTAGGGTGGTGTGCAATTTCCGAAAGGGGTATAGCAAGACCATATATAGGACATGTACGGGGCGAAGTATTAACTAGCAGAGGTTATATTGATAACTGCCTAGTGAAACTCAATGAGTTTATTCAAGAACATCATGCTGGAAGGGAAATTATGTTTTGGCCCATCCTGGCATCTTGTCATTATGACAGGGAAACGCAAAATTGGCTTCAAGAGCATAATATTTCATATGTACCAAAAAATTACAATACAAATCCACTTAATTTTCCCCAGGCTCGCCCCATTGAAGACTTTTGGGCCCACTTAGCAAAGGAAGTGTACGCCGGAGGCTGGACTGCTCCATATAAAGGCCAACTACGCCGCAGAATTTTAATCAAGTGCAGAGAAATTAATATTTTCACCGCCCAGACCCTTATGAGAGGTTTCTGAACAAAGTTGCAGATTGTTGAGGAACACGGACTGCTGCATATACTAAAATAGATAAATTATATTATTATATTCATAGAAAATCAACTTATTAAAAAAATATATACAGTTTAAATAAAAGTTTGTTTTTCAAAAAGTATACGATTTTTTATTTTCTGCTAAAACTTATGGGATACCCTTTATTCGTCGCAATTTAAGGGCTTTCTAGTGCTGTCCATGCAAAGCTTCTTTCTTCGTGAGTACCTAAGTATAAGGAAACCTTGGACACCCAGTATAAATTTAAACCTACAAACTTATTTTATTTTATGATTTGAAGGGAAGTGGGTTGACGCATGCAAAAGTTGCCATCATTGCTAATGGTAAAAGCGACTTTAGACAGTGTTGCCGTTTTATTCGCCTATCTCTTTTCTCCTCATATATTCGTCTGGAAGGGTGTTGGATTGTAAACATTAGAGACTAAAAATTTCCGAAGGAAATGTTTGGTCTCTTCTTTATTTATTAGTCTGAGGTTTCTAGAGACAAAATATTTTTTTTGTTTTTTTAAATGTGTTTGTAACATTCGCTTAAGTTTTTTTTAATTAATGAAAAAATGGACGGCGCGGCTCTATCTGGAGTGAATTCATAAATTATAATTAAGCATTTGCGCTACATTTCCGAGTGATTTTAAGTTTTTAAGACTCCAATTTATTTTTATCTGGGAGGAGACGTTAACATAAATTTTAGAAGAGCCCGCGCTAAAGTTTACTTTCCGTAGTTTTAAGAATAAGGAAACTAGAGTTCTATTTTATATCTTAGCATTATTTGCCTAGTTTGTTCCTTAGTTTTTTGCATTTGTTATCCTAAGCAAAAGAAAAACAGCCACAAATAATATTTTGTCTTCCTTTTAATCATTTCTTACAACCTGTGATAAAAAAATCTACACGAAAACCAACTGCAGTAGCATCAAAAGGAAGTTTCCATTCATATTCCTGAATGGCAAGTAGGATTGTCTTAAGAACAATACCTTTCCTTATATTTTAATAACAAGCGCCATTAATTATTAGCTTTTATTCATTTTTTATTTGATAACTTGTTGTTATTGATTTAAAGGGATTGTCATTACAATAAGTCCTAAATGTTTTAAGACATTCGTACTCGTCATTCAGAAATATGAATGGTTCCTACCATTGATGCCAATGCATTGTTTTTCTTAGGGTTTCCTTTATGCATATCCTCAAAGTAATTTTTAAAACGTTAAAGTTTTTATCTGGGAGGAGACGTTAACATAAATTTTAGAAGAAGAGCCCGCGGTAAAGTTGACTTTCCGTAGTTTTAAGAATAAGGATAGATATAGTTAGCTCTCACAGCAGGCCATTCCGGATAGACAGATTTAGCTTAGCTCGGGGTAAAGGTCCGCATCGGGTAAAAGTCCGCACAGTAGAAATAAAGTTGGTAACACCGTTTTAAAAATTCTATCAAAGTTAATTTAGTCTGCTTCGAGATGTGGAACGGTTAACTAGGTTTTTTGGCCAGTTTCTATGGCTGAGAAAAATAAAAAAAACACACTTTTACTTTTTCAGCGTCTTACATAAGGATTACACCCAAATATTATTGTGTGTTCGGTAGGCTCTACTTTTAGTAATGAGAAAAAATTTTGACAAGGCTACTATTTTATTAAAGCAAATTATTTTAATTTAAATATGTTTTATTGACCCTTTGGGGTAAAAGTCCGAATTGCGGACTTTTTCCCCTTATGTGCAAATTCTTATTGAAATTGAAGCTGAAAATTTTGTATATAAATAAAAAAAAATCCATCTTCTAAGTTTAATAAAAAAAAAAAAATCTGATATCCGATTTTGTTTTGTATTTTAACTGCGTCACAGACGTTGCTTATGGATTTTGGAAACAAAGTCATTAAGGCTCTAAAAGACTAAATTATAGTCGAAGCGTTTCCACAATGAAATAGTTTTCATTCAATCCTAGTCCTATAACCCACGAAAACAACTCTTTAAAAAAGAGAATTTAACCAAAAGAAAAACTATTGGATATTTGGCCGCCTTCACACCACTAGAACTACCACTAACTGATTTCAGAGACAGTCGATCGATAGCAAAAAATTTGTGTTTGAGTTTAATGAATGTTGACAATTTTAAGTTGCGAAGAGGTTAAGTTTTTTAGCAAGGACTTTTTATGTAATTATTTTTATGTTGTTTTTATGTTTAAGACTTTGTTATTTCAAAATACATATATAGACTAAAATCCAAATGTTCGGACTTTGACCCCATACAATGGGGTAAAAGTCCTAAAATAAACTACATTATTTTTGGTTTTCAAAAGTATTTAGGTGAATCTTTACATTAATCAGTAGGGATATTTAATTGAAAATTCTTTTTTAGTATAGAACTAGATATTACATTAAAAGTGGTAAGAAATTACCGCCAATCATCCTGCTTGAGATATAATTATTTTAAATACTTAAGTTCTGTAACTACGCCCAAGATTTTACAGTTTACATTAACCGCACGTTTAAAAAAAATAAACTACGATTATTGCTAATGAACTTGCCTGTATGGAGTTTTTAACTACCTTTCTAAAAATAATACAAAGCTCTGCTTATCTGATTTTGTGGGTTGATCGTAGTTTTAGACTAGACCTGTTGGCCATCATAAACATAAAATTTGCAGATTAATTGTTAAGGGAGCGCTTTACGTGCTTTACGACGTTTTGGTTTATATAGGAAACTGCGGATTGGAAGCAAAATGGCCTTTTGAAGACACGCAACTCTTTTTACAGTAGGCAATAAGTTAAGCTGAAATAAATGAAAATTTTAAAGAAGTAAGAAAAAGTTTTAAAATAGATCATTATTTATTGATGCTTTTTGAATTATCTATACATAAAAGTTCAGTTGGAAACTAACTCTATTTCAAAAACTGCGCCATTAGTAAAGTTAAGAAAGTAAAAATATGAAACTAACCAAACTTTTCTTCAAATAATTTCTTCAAAACTTCAAAATAAAATTATTATTAAGGATGGTATTATTGATACTTACAAATCAACAATTGACAAAGTGAGCCTTCAAAAAATGACAAAACTAACTGATAATGAAACGCAAACACTTTCAGAAGTCAAAGATGAAGACTTCAGCAAAACAAGTAATAATAACAATATAAATATTAACAACAATACAAAGAAAAAAAGAAAACAGAATCATTTAATGAACATTCAACTCAACAAAAAAATAAAAAAGCTTGAAAAACAGACACAAGCACAGCTACTGCAAATAAAAAACCTAAAAAGCCGTAATTTGAATCATGGAAGAAAAGAAGACCTATTACAAAGATATAACGCAGATTAAAAATCAGCTCTATCACTTACAGGACGCTCTCATTAGTCAAGATCCTCAAGGTTCCAGTATGCAGGAGGCAACATCCAAATTACTAACATTAGAATCGGAAGTTGAAAACCTGACTTGCACCAACATACGATTGCATCAGGAGCTTTTAAATATTGAAATGGACAAGGCATGGCTGATAGAAAAGAATGTGCAACTTGATGATCTCATTCACGTATCCAGTGAGTTAAAAAAATCTAACCAAAAACTAGAAGATGAAAATCAGAAATACTTCATAGAACTGGAAAATTTAAGACAAAAAATAGAAGAATCAAATAACAACAGCACATCTAGAAAAAAGGCTTCAAAAAGCCGATTAAATTTTAGACGAGTTTTGATTCTGGGGGACATTCTCATTAATAAATTTTCCACAATCTTATCAAACCGACTAACAAACCAATATGAAGTTCTATCTATTCAAAAAAACAATGCTGATATGAATGAAATTACTAAAAACCTTAACAGTTTTACATAGGATTTTACTAGAAATGACTTTGTTATAATTTTTGGTGGTCTACTAAACATTGAAAAAAACATTAGCTTGCAGGAGGACGTTTTGAATAGGATTAGTGAGATAAGTTGTAAAACTAATATAATATTTCTGACCGTGCCCCGGTGGGGAAATAACTATTATTTTAACACTTTGATAAATTAAACATTAATGCTTATAACAAACTGACAGAGGTCAATTTTCGATCAAATGTAAATTTTAATGTTAGTTCGATCTTAAACTCTTCATATTTTAGATTTTATGAAAGTTTTATGGGTATCAAAAACTCAGGAAAGTTACTTATTGTAGAAAGATTAAAAAACATTATTTTATCACCTGAGAACTTTGTAAATGTATCTAAAAATGTATCTAAAAACATTGACAAATTAGATTCTAATGTGACACATACCAGATCTGAAATTAAAGATATAAAGTCTATGAACGTTGCAGATATCAGGGATTTTCATATAGTACAGAAGACAACAGCTTTAACTTTAAAAAACCAAAGTTAATCAAAAACACATTGTCTATTGTACACCTTAACATTCGCTTACTTAGGAATAAATTAGATGACCTGCTTATTTTTCTTGATGCGTGTAATATGCTAGAAATAATTTTATTAACGGAACACTGGTTAGAAATCACTGAGCACTGCGATGTTCAAGAGGTCTACATTGTTTCTTAATATTGATTAATAAAAAATTTTCGGAGCACTTTAATTTAGAAACAGTAAACAAGTATGATCACTTTCTTATAGAAAATATCTTTGAATTTTCAATAGCACTAAATAAGTTACTCAATTTATATACTATATGTATATACAGACCTTCTAGTTAAAACATAATACAGTTTTTAATTATACTCGAACTGATCTTAATGGATTTACCAGCCAGCTCTAAAATAATTTTAGGAGGCGATCTAAACATTGACTTTGACGAAGATTCCCACTCTACACTTAGTCTAAAAAACTTGTTAAATTATTTTAATTTGAATATGTATTTTAAATCTCCAACAAGGATTACAGAAGAAAGTAGTGCAAAGATTGACTATTTCTGGACAAATTTTTCAGAAGAATTTATTAATTGTCAAGTTATTCCCGTTGATTTTTCTGATCATGAAGCGCTGGTTGCTAATTGTCCCATTATGTTAAAGTCAAAGGTAGTAAAACCTAAAAAGCAGGGTAGAATTTTTAACAAAAAGAATTTTCACAATTTTAGGGTGAATATTTCGACCTATTACTGGGCAAATATTTTAGCTTGTAGTGATCCAGTTGCTGAGTGATCCAGAGCTTGTAGTGATCCAGTTGCTGAGCCAAGAATCACCAGTCAAAATTTAAAGTCTTTAAGTATAATTAAAAAGTTTACTACTAATCATTTTTTCCATTCATATTTTCTCAAGTACAGAAGTATACAGACCGCTTCAAGCTACTGCGAACATAGGGCGGAAGAAGTCTAATTTGCCAGTGTACGTACATGCAGAGACACCGCACGCCTATCAGTGAAGCAACCAATACTCAGGCTTGCGATCACCACTTGCATGACTTTCCTTTGGTATTTAGTACGCCTCTAACCACGGTGCTGTGTGGAGCGTAGTCAATGAAACCGGAATTTGGTCAATAAATACGCAAATTTTTATACCGTAATTTTCTTATTTTTTGTCACTGATAAATAAGAGCGTTTTATTGTCAACTGCTCAGATTTATCAGTGACGACGTGTTACAATGAAAATAATAAGGAGAAACAAAATAAAAGCAAGTTCTCAAAATAAAATAATACATTCTAAAAACCAAAAAGATTCTCCCAGTCAAAAAAAAATTAAAGCAAATGTTCAAAAAGTCCTCCTTGCTCAGCTAGACAATATCCGAGCCTACTATAAAAACCCCTTCTAACGTTTCCAAGCGGGTTAGGGGTGATAATTTGAAAAGCTTCTTCAAAAACAGATAGAAGTCATTAGGAGCAAGATCGGGAGATCGAGCTGGCCATAAAATAGTTCCCCGTGTACTTATAACCCGATTAGGAAATACATTATCAAGATATTCCCTAACAAGGCCATCATTGCGAGCGGAACAACCATCTTGTTGAAACAATGTTTCACCAAATCTTACACCTAACAACTGCCTAGCAGTTGGAATAATGTGCTGCTGCAGTAGATCCAAGTATCTAGGACCATTCAAATTGCAATTGCCGTTAATAAAAAATGGCCCAATTACGTGTTCCCCTATAATACCCCCCCCCCCCCAAACATTTAGTTTTTGGGGATACTGTGTTCTTACGTCAAAATACAAATGCAAATTTTCCCTCGACCAATATCGAACGTGTGTTGGGTTATGACGATTTGACCATTTGACCATCTGCACTTTTTCGGCAACTTCGTAGACATCCATTTTTGGTTTTAAAAATGTATTATTTCAATTAAGAACTTACCCATCTGTTTAATAAATGTTTAATAAAAACAAAATGAATTTCCAAAAGATAACACTGCAGCGTGCTTCGAATCCACCTCGGTCGTACGGCACGGAGAGTAAATTGGACTTGAATCCCCCTATGTTCGCAGTAGCTTGAAGCGGTCTGTATACCGGCAAGTAATAAAAATACCGAAATTTCAATATTATGAAAACAGGCTCAATACTTCACCAAATAATAAAAACAGTGTGCAAACCCATGTCTCAGATCTGGATCCTAACATTTTAAATGATTATTATTGTTCCGTTGCAAGCACGACGACCGCAGGAAAGAGCGAGATCACAAACAAAATGATCAACATTATCCGACCTCTGCGCCATGACTGTGGAAGTTTATACGGCTCCGAAATTGTTTCATATATAAACATCAGAGGACGCAAAATTGGCTATAATGATGATGACTGCGCATATTACAGGCATTACATTATGGTCAGTCAGTTCCTAGCCTAATACAACGCTTTTAGTATTAGTGTCGAAATTTTCTAGGTGGTGTTTACTTAAAGTGATCGAATTTCGAATTAGTTGCTAATGTGTCTATTCCTGAGGCTAATTAATTAACAACAAGGTTTTAGGAACACACCTCGTGTGCTGTGTTCCATTTGTGTCTCTTTTATTTAAAGAAAGCAGTTCACCAAAATGACAAGTTACGCTAAATCGATGGCAAAATAAACTTTACGATTAATGGGAATCTTCTCTTTTTCTATGAAGCCCCGTTATTGAGAAATAAGCACGTTTGTACCATGTGCATTCATGGAATACTTCATTTTTTACTGAATTTCTCTGTAGACGTTTTGTCAAAAAATATAGCCTTAAAAACTGACTGTAACATTTTTCCAGTGTTCGTAATTTTTCAAGCATATAACTATGAGATACTATAACGGCCCTGCCCTTACATTTCCCGAGAAAAAGGCGTACCGATAAATAACTCCCAATCAAGTTAGCCTGGAAATAATCCACAGGCGAAGAGCTTACCAGGCAGGCGCGTCGTTTGCGTCAGTAGTGAAAGCAACTGACAATAATCTGACAGCGAAAATTTATGTTAATATTTTTGTTGCCTTTTGGAAAATTTATTAATTGTTGCTAGAGAGCACGGATAGTCCACCACACAATCATCTATTTTATGTTGAAGATTTTAACCTTACAACAAAATTTTTGGGTAATATTTACGAAAATCAAAATCTGAAAACCGCATATCAATAGCTGCTTAACTTCTAAAGTTATGATTTTTTCAATATATTTTAAGGTTTTTTCAAATATTTTATACCCCTTTTCCCCCTTCAATCCCTTCCACCCTACACAAAAGTTAATCAGTTCATGGTCAGCCGATAGAGGATTTTGGTACAAAATTTCGTTAAACTCGATTAAGGCGTTCTTGAGTTATCGTGTATACAGACAGACAACAGACCGACAGGCCGACAGAGAACTTTTTTTACCTTAGTAACTCATTTTTGATAAAATTAAGAAAATTCAAAATTTGACGATTTTAGTAGTCCCCCATACCATATTGGTATGGTGGTCTAAGAATAATAAACAAAGAAAATAATTCTTCGTAAATGTAAACTTTTCGACGACGCCAAGTTGTGCAAAAACTCCCAGAGCAAAAAATGTTGATATTGTTTTTCTGCATTTTTCTACGAGTTTCTTCATCAAATCGGATAAATTTTACTTTTAAACGATCCCAATGCATTTAAAAAGCTTTACAAGGGAAATTATTATTCATTTTTTATCGTATATCGGCAACGTTAATATTTTTTGTATTATCTGGTACGTATTTGTTGCCCAAACAGTGTCAAGGCCAACCACGATTTTGATTTGCTTTTTTGTTATTCAAAGTTATTTTCGTTACATATTTTGCACCCCTTGGGCCATTATATATGTAGTATATCATAGTCATATGGTTTCTAGAGTCAAAGTTTTGACATTCCTTCTTCAACAATCACCCAACTGTAAAAAATTAAGATATACCAAGTGGTCAAATTCTAAAATTGACATGGTGCACGCTCGTTAACAGGGCTTCATAGAAAAATTCGCGATATTGTGCTAATGTCCTATATTTAGGTGTTAACATGATACACTTAACATGGTATGCAAATGCGCATCTCGGCGTGACGTAACTTTGTGACCTCGATACCAACACATGTGCATGAAAAAGGTATTAATATTAATTAATGTAATTTTGAGCCGCCGCGCGTTTAATGTGTTTTTTGGTTGGCATAGGTTGACTTGCATTTGTTTAAGTTAGGTTTAGTTGATTCAGTTTAAAAATTAAAAAAAGAATTGGCGTACGCGGATTAGTTATATCTGGAGAACAAAAAAAATGCAACAGCATGTATATGGATAATTATTTGAATAAAAATTATTTGTGGTTATACCTTATCTCAAAAGAAATATTTGATACATTTTTTGTCTTCTAATCTTTCCTTTTTTCACAGGTTTTTTCTATTCATTTTCAAAAACAACCAACACATAAAAGAAAGAAAATTTTAAATAATTTTTCTCGTAGTTTTTGGACTTTTTGAATTGCCTACAGTTTACTTAAAAAATAAAAATACCAAGAGTTCGCGGTCGCCAACAATTTCATCATTTAAACGACTTCGAGAAAGGACGCATCGTGGGAATGAAAGAGGCTGGTTTTGGTTTACGGGAAATTGCAAGAAGGGTTAATGCCAATCCATCAACAGTGTTAAGAGTTTGGAGAAGGTGGTCCAATGATGAGACTTATAGAAGTCGTGCGGGTTCTGGACGCCCTAGATTATTACAAGGTCGTGATTTACGGCATCTCAGACTTCTTCCTTTCAGAAATCGACGGGACAGTATACGCCAAGTAAGAGATGTTCTAGTTGCAGCTACAGCACGAGTGTTTTCAAGGATGACAGTTAATCGAAGATTGCTTGGTATGGGGCCGACAACATAAGGCTCGCCGCTTGGAGTGACCATCTTATTTTGTCGATGTCCAATAGAACAAACGAGTGCATAAATAACCATGGAGGATCCACTCATTATCAATTTTTTGATGATTATCATGAAGGAATTTTCTTGGAAATGTAATCAATTACTAAGAGCGTCCCAATGTATTAATATATAAATAAATTACTTTATAAATATTTGTCTTTTCTGGTGTTGCATTTTTTTTATTCTCCAGTATATAAAAAATCAAAAATGGCAGGAAACCGTATAAGAAATATTTTTTTTTAAATCATGTTGGTACCTAGTGAAGCCAAGTGGTTTGCAAAGTTAAAGACAAACACAAAATATATGTTCACCTAGCCAAAATTCAAACCCGGAACCTACCGTGCTGCGGACACATACCCTACCCACTGCTTACATGAGTTAAGTGTAAATTGTATTATGATAGTTTAAAAAATGGTGCAGTCTTTATACAAAATCTGCCTATTAGTAGAGTAGAGTAGAGGTAAGCTGTACTAAGGTCATTTTTGACCAAAATGAGATTGATTTTATTTTGTCGTTCATTTGTCAAGGCAATTATCTATTTTAAAGTTAAATATTTTTCCCTTGGTAATCTGAAGTACTTATTTAATGTTTTTTTTTTTAAATTTTGTCATTGTAAATAATTTTAGATAAATTTTGACAGTAAAATAATCATTATCAAAAAACAAAGTGGTACTTGCGCAAGTTGTGTGTTAGTATTGTAGAACATCGTAGAAGAGTCTCCCGGTCAAATCATATTCATTTGGGAGGGCAAGCGCATCGACAATATTTCTGTTCCCCGCGGTTTCAATAAAACATGAGAAAAATATATCAACGCAGTGAAATCATTCTATCAATCGAGCACACTAATAAAACTTTGAATGTTGACGTCAGTGAATAACTGCGCGGAAGGCGACGGAATTTGGCATAAATAGTAGCATATCGGGTTAAGTGTATCGTGGATAGAAAGGTAGAAATTGTGCTGACTAGCCAAAGTTCGTTCTTGACGAAGCAGAAATTCATTTGCAAGGCAAAGGAACTTTTTTTTATTTTAATATAAAACTAGGACATATTTATTCATTTGTATATGCCGCATTTTATGTTAAAGGGTAATACTCAATTTATTAAACCCATTTTATTTTAATATTTTGTATTCATGAATTTTTGCGAATACATTAACCCTTAAGAGCTGATTACTATTCTGCTTTTAGTGGAAATTGGCATTCATTTCAGCTTTTGGGCCATCGATTGGGAGTTGGTGCAATGTAAACTGAACGCTCCATCTGGCATGCAGAATGATATTTGACTTCAAAAGAGCTGGGAAAAATTACAGGGCAAAAAGATCGTATATTTTTTTTACTCCACTACATAGTCGACTAAAGTATAATAAGTTGCATTTTTGGCATTAATTGGAAAGTATTTTTTTTATTTTTCTCTTTGTTTTAAATAGGTTCAATGAAGTTTAGTACGGTTAAAGTAGCAGAAAATGCAAATTAAAAGTACAGAAGAAATAAATACATATACCAAACTACCAAATAAATTCGAAAATTAGCAATACGGCTTACTAGACTTAATTTAGTTGACTATACCATAGTGTTTATGGATGATTCTAGGACAAAGGTGCTAACTAATGAGAATGCATATTTTTAATAGTTATTTACCTAAAAAGTGCGTCGCGTCATTCGCGCAAGCCGTAAGGGACAAAATTTTACCCTATACTCTTTAAAAAAGATAATAATTTGAAAAATTCTAATCATTTTTTTTTTCATTATTATTATTTATTATTAATTTAAAAAAGAGTATACATCAGTACAATCTCTGATCGTCTCTAGGTGCAAACAATTTGCACCTGAAGACGATCAGAGATTGTACCGATCGAAACGTCGTGTATAAATAAAATATAGACAATGGAAGTCCGAAACACAGAGTTAATTTCAAACACATCATTGTCTCAAACTTTCAAACAGAGTTTGGAATGTCGTCTTTTACATTGCTAATTTGTTTACCAAGACTCATTCCCAACTCCGATTAGTGTTAATCATGATTAAAGCTTAATCGGAGAATTTTCACGTTGGTGGATATGGACATAAGCCTTTCAATGTCAATATTATTCAAGTATACGCTCCAACCAGTAAATATTTAGTTGATGACGTAAAGGAATTCTACGACCAAGTTCAAACTGCCCTTGGTTTTACAAAAAAGACAGAAGTCACCGTTATCAGGGGGACTTCAACGAAAAACTTGGAAACACTAAGAAAAGACATTGTTGGAAGGTTCAGTCTTGGTACATCAAATGAACGTGGAAATCGCCTTTTTCAGTTCTGTGAGGAAAGAAATTTTGTCGTTATATATACTTTCTTTTAACTTCCAGCTAGAAGCCTTTATACTTGAACTTCTAAATCCGATACTACTGAGAGTTTCATTAGAAATCAGATAGACTTTGTACTAATTAATAAGCGATTTAGAAACTGTATTAAATCTGCAAAAACTTACCCTGGCGCAGACGTAAGCTAACAAAAAGCTTAAAGATATTAATGAGTCTACCGAGCAAGATACATAAATGTTCTGGACAAAGGTTAAAAGTGCCATAGTCGAAAGCACAGCAGTCTTAGGCAAAGATGAAACAAGAATTAAAAAGAAAGTTTAGATGACTGATTAAATCCTGGAGTTGATGGATAAAAGACGCAGTAAAAAAGGCAGCGATCAGTACCCTGAAACCAATAGAGCAATAAAAAACAAGATAATGTCAGCAAAACAAGACTAGATAACATAGTCAATGTCTAGATGCTAAACATGACACTTTCAATTTACACAAACGCATAAAGGAATCAACTGGATTATTTAATAAAAGACAAGCTGGAATCCTTGTGGACAATCAGGGAAAAATCATACCAGATACCAAGGAAAAACTAAAAGAATGGTGTAGCTACATAAAACATCTCTTTACCCATAACCGATCCAAAAAGCCAGAAGAATTCTTAAATCAAGGCATAGATATAACACATAAGTACAACAGGCAATATCTAGCTACAAACAGAAAAGCGGTAGGGCAAAATGAAGTATACACTGAGGTTTATTATAAAAAACGAAGATTCGCTAAATACGCTGGTCAAACTTTTTAACTTGATTTATCGCAGCGGTAAAATCCCTGCTGACTGGCTAAAATCTATCTTTGTTACGCTGCCTAAAAACATTCAGCCAAGAAGTGTATTGATTACCACCTAGTCAGCCTAACGAGCCAGCCATATGTCAAAAATATTTCCCAAGATTATTCATAAAATAATTTATGGAAAATGCGAATCCTTTATAGGCAGTTTCGATTTCGTGGTGGGTTTAGGACAAGAGAGGCCTTGTTTGGCATTCAAGTCTCAATTCAGCGGTCTGGGGATGTGTCGGTGCCAGTTTCATAGATTATGAGAAATTTGATGGAGTTCAACACGAAAAGCTTATAGAATCGCTAAAAGAAGTTGGTCTGGATGACGAAAATCTAAAAATAATCGCTAATTTATACTAGAATTAGACTGCTCAAATAAGGGTTGATGGCCAACTCTTCGAAGAGGTCTAAATAAGGAGAGGTGTGCGCCAAGGTTGTATATTGTCTCTGCTTGTTTAATATCTATAGTAGAAAAATAATAGAGAATGCACTTCATAACTGCGAAGAGGGTCTGACCATAAACGGCATAAAAATCAACAACATACGATATTCCGACAACACTGTCATAATAGCAGACAACATCAGGGGCATTTTAGAAGTAAATGGGCAGCAAGTTGAACGCGTGAATTCATACAAATACTTGGATTGCCTCCTCATTGAGAACTGGGACAACATGATAGAACTTCGTGCAAGAGTTGAACAGGCCAGATCATCATTTATCAAATTGAAATTAGTGTTATGTAGTCGCGATCTCAATATCTCTCTCCGAATTCGTGTGATTTGGTGTTATGTTTTCTGCATGTTATATTATGGCATGGAAGCATGAACACTGGCTGAGGCCATGTGCAAAAATTTAGAGGAATTCGAGATGTGGTGTTATCGTATCGTATCTTGGATGCACAGAGTAACGAATTTGGATGTTCTACTTAGAATAAATAAAGAACTAAAGTTTTATTTACCATCAAAAAACGAAAACTTGAATATTTTGGCCATATTTTGAGAGATGGCAAATATAAACTTTTAAAATTGATAAAATAAAGAAAAATTGAAGGCAAAAGAGGTCCGTGTCGTAGACGGATATCATGGCTTAAAAATCTTAGACAATGGTATGGTACTACGTCACTTTTCCGACAAGCAGTGTACAGGGTACAGATCGCGCTGTTGATAGCCAACGTTCGAAGAGAGCATGGCACCTAAAGAAGAAGAATCGTAAAAGTATGAAACCTGGATGCCTATCTGTCGTATCAGTCTATCCGCCTATTAAATGTTGTGATGCATTTTTCACCAACTTCCCGTTAACTGATTTCAATGAAATTTTACATACTTTTTTAACTCCGGTGACAATACAATATTCTGACAAAATTACGTTGTTGGGGTGTGGAAATTTAAATTTTACTATGTCTACTCAAGTAGCAGAAGTTGCTGTTAATCGGTCGGCAAAGCGTTTTGCCAGCTAAATCTGCAGCCATATGGTTTGGGCTTATGTCCATCACAACCTCTTTAAAAAGTATTGGGAATGTTTTACCAACTCTTTGCGTTTTAAAAAACATATGTATCTTTCTTCTTTGTTAACTATATGTCAAACAGTAAACGAAATAGTTTTCCAAAGGAAAAAAAAATGGATGATAAAAAGATGTTTTAGCGCACGCATAAAATAAGCGAGTAGAGGTTTGCCTATAGTAATATTTTCCTGCGGATCTCACTGTATGGATTTTGATATTGGTTCTAGAATCTTTCCGAAAGTAAAAACTACAACTAAATGGGTGGGTATTTTCACTAAGCTTTTATGGAAATCATTTGGTTTTGATCATTTAAAGCGCAAGAAAACGGGAGAAAAGGGTAAAACCGGAGGCGACGCAGCGGGGTCTTCAGCTAGTATTTCCTAATTTTAGAGGAAAGTGTAAAGAAATAGGTTTCTGTCGATCAACTACTCCTCTGGTCATATGCCTAATTCAGCATCTTCCCTCCTACCGATTTGATTAAAACTTGGTATATTTATTTAGGTCAGGTGACAATACACTATTATAAAAAAAACCTTTTGCCTTAAAAAAATTATTTTGCATCTCTCTTTACATTGACCGATTTTGATGTAGATTTCTGTTTATTTACACTAAGGGCCGGTTTCTCAATAGCGAGTTAACTTAACTCCATCATGCCTTAAAGGTGAGGGTAACTTACTTTACCTCTGGGTTAACCTAAAAAATATTGGCTTGAAACAGCAAAATACTGTGATTTATAGCCCGAGTTAATTTCACTCTCTGGTAACCCGCTATTGAAGATTTTATGGCTCAATTATGTTATTTTCAATTTAAGGAAACACACACGAAAGTTCTGATATAAATTAAAGAAAAAATCAATCCTACTATCCTAGTTATGTTATAAAAACGGTTTAACCGATTTGGATAAAATTTAACAAGAAGATAGGGTGTGACCTGTTGGATTGACTTATAGGTTACTTTTTATTTGATATTTCGCTTGCTGACAGCTGTCAAGTGAAACTGTTTTTGGATATTTAAATGAAACATCTGTATATTATGAAGATATCTTAACTAGGTGGTAGGTAAGGGAAGGAAGGGGGGTGGGTGGAAGGGTAAAGAACGAGAGTGGGAGAGGGCGGGTGGAGGGGTTGGATTAAGTTGGTAGGAGTAGAAAAAGCAGGTTTTTAGCTAATAAGACCATAAATTAAGTATTCGTCAAAAATATTTTTGAAAATAATCTTATTTTTATAGTGATATTAAGTAATAATTAACTGAACTTTTATAAATCTTGCTTGTAGCAAACTTTTTTAGTCCACCATACCAATATGGTATGGGGGAATATTGGTGAAATTTTGACTTTTCTTAATTTTATCAAAAATGAGTTACTAAGGTTCCAAAACACATTAATCGACGAAAAAAAAAGTTGTCTGTTGTCTGTTTGTATACACGAAAACGCAAGAATGCCTTAATCGATTTTTGGGTAGGGCGGTGGAGGGATGAAGGGGGGAAAAGGAGGATAGAATATTTACAAAAATTGTAACTTTGTAACAAAAGCAAGTAGCGATATACGGTTTTCAGATTTAAGTTTCCATGAATATGGACTACAAATTTGGTTATAAAGTCCAAATTAGTGGGAGCTTTAGTTTTCGAGTTATTGAATTCGGTTTTTAGATTTTAGTTTTCGTAAATATTACCCAAATCTTTCAAAGTTACAGTTTTCGAGATATTTTCATTTCCTTTCAATATAAAATAATTGATTTATATCCGTGCTTTCTAGCACCAATTTATATTTTTTGGTTTAGGAAGGGGAAATAAAAAGCATTCGATACAAGAGTACTTTTTCCATGTCCCTTAACGTCCGACAAAAATGACGTGATTAGTTTATAAAGAAAGCCGATTTTTTAAATCATTTGCCATGAACAAAGTACTCTTACATCAAATTCTTTTTATCTCAGCTTTCTACAACCAATAATAAAAAGTTTGCCACGGAGAAGGTTTATGAAAAGTCATACTGTACTGTACATAAAATTTGAAGAAAACGAAAATAGGCGCTAATTTTTCGCCTATGAACTTTGTTTTTAGTTTTTTATCAAGGGTGAACAATAAAGCTACCAACCAATAATCACAGAAAGTTTAGACACCTTGTATAAACTTTTGTAGCCTCCAATTTATTATGAAATTATGAACAAATCTTTTATAAATGAGCCAGCAAAATTTAACTGAAATTTGATAGACATTTTAAGAAAAAAACGATTTTTTTAGTTCTTAAACTTTCTACTACAATATATGATTATATAACATGGTGCCAAAAATACTTATATAACTTTGAAAGTTGCAAATAGACGTAAACTATATTTTTCTGCATTAAAGAAGAGAATGTCAGCTTTGATTTTACAAAAAATTAAAAATGTCCTTTTTTACCTTTTTTTTAAATGCCTTCTAAATTTTGACAATATAAATAATGTCTTCTGATTTTGTAGCATTTTTTAAGAGACCCAAAAAATGAGTTAATTGAAATAAATTCACCAGCACACACCTCTATATCTCCCGACCATAACATTACAGTTAATTTTTGTACTGGAAATCCATAAGAAAATCTCAAACTTTATAGAAATTTACAGAAAAAAACGACTCATTGATGCAATTTAAGTTGACTTGCAGGTTTGCGCGTCTTTTTCGTCTCGCCATGACCTACTATGAGAATAATAATATAATTGAACAACAGGGACATATGTATTTAAAAAAATAATAAAAAAAAATACTTTATTTAAAGTTTCATCTTAGGGTTTATGTCCTCCCAGTTTTGTTATTTTACCCTCTGTGCGGTGGCGTGGGGAAGTAGGTGAAGGGTGAAGTGTTACGAAAGGGAGGGAAATTTGCAACTGCGTTCCGTTACCATTTTTATCTGAAAAATGATGAAGAGAAGAATAAAATAACTAATATTTGGTGTTATACTTCTTTAACAGAGCATTTTTAAGTAAAAGACTTACTATTCGGGGACAAGCCCACCGCCACAATCTCTGTTTTCTCCATTTTTTTATCGAAATACTGGGAAAACCTCTGTTTTCCCTTGCGAAAACACTTATATGCCTTGGGGGTTAAAACCATCCCCCAAGAGGCCCAACCCAATCTACAATAAATAGCATTCTTAGTATACCCAACCCACCTTTTCTTGGGATCTAACCCATTCTACTTTTTCAAAAATATTTTACAAAAAAAATTTTTTTTTTGTAAAAATTGTCGCCTGCGGCGCTATACCAATATTAAATACTGTTATATTTTAACCAATTTTTTTGCAAACAACATTTGAAACGCCTAAAAAATAGAATTTTAGGGTAATTTTTATAAAATTTTAGCCTGCGCCGCATTTAAGGGTTATTTTTGAAAAAAATTGCCAATGAGACTAGATGAGAGTTTCTTTTAAAAATAAGTATTTTTGTTTTGTACACACTAACTCAGCACCTATTAAACCGCTTCTCTCCCTTCCCTTCAGTTCAAGAGCTCAAGCAATAGACATAGACCAAAACCCCAACAAATTTGAATAAAAATGCGCTTCTTCCAATTACTTAATCTAAAAAACTGGAAAGTTTAAAGCATTATCCCGGAACAATTTCACGGATTTTGGATAATTTTAAATTTTCCTAAAAAAATTATCGATAATTTTAAACATCTAAATAAAAACAAGATATGTATATATTTTATTGAAAAACTACGCGAATGGTCTGTGGGGGATACCAGAAGCCTCCGCTGTGCAAAATTTTGTTAATTTTTGATGTGCGGTTTATCTGTTTAAGTAAACGAACTGTTTTTAGGATTCAAATTCACGTTTAAGTTTAAAGAAAACCCCGCATAGTTAGCTTAAAAAAATAATTTTATCATATGCATTATACTGAATATGGTTGTGGGTCGTGCTCCACTAGAAACTAAGGGTAATCCATATTCAGTATAATACATATGATAAAATTATTTTTTACCTTTTAATGCGGAATTCAATAAAATCCTTTTACTTAAAAACTTTTTTTAATTATTTTGTTCAAACACAAACTGCACACGAAGTGTAGGTTTATTTATAAAATAAGAAGAATAGTTTCCGCTTCAATTATCATTTCTCTGGTAAGTAAATATTTGACGAATATCATTAGGATATTTTTTTTTCTTTTAAAATTATAAATATAGGAACTTTTTTTTTATAATAAGCTTAATTTGAGTAGTATAAATAGACCTTGACTTAAATTAGAAAAACCATATTGTTCCTGAAATTCAGGAAAAAAATGTTCTGAGCACACACCTAATTAGTATGATCAGAATATAGATCCCTTCCAGACACCATAGAATGATTTTGGAGGACACTGAAAAATACTAGAAACGGGCAAATCTTTCCAGGGAGTGAGAAGCACTGATTCAATTAAAAAAACTCACGATGTGACGGGACATGTATTTTCAGTTGTTTTAAATGCAGAGTCAGATTATGTGTTTTTTGAGTCAGGGTGAGCGCGCATAGGGAACCAGGTGTTAGTATTTGGTGGACACAAAGGAAGGGAAACTGTATAATCATTGTTGTACCAATTTGGTAAAGTAAATTTAAAAAAAGTAAGTTTAGAAGCATGTTACAATTTTAAAACTTACTTTTACTTTGGACCTAATACAATATTAAAAAATTTTTCGTGCTGACGCAACTGGGCTACCAATGCTTCTAATTTTATTATTTTACATATCTAAGTGCGAACAAAACCAAAAGGTCAAACCATGCAAGAATTATGTTGGTCGTTTATACGCTTTGTCAATAAAGTTGAAACAAGGGGGGCGGTATCAAGGTATTATTTTTCTATAAGTTTCTTTTCCATTGCAGATTAGGAGAATTCCTTGTATGGTTAGACCTAAAAATGCTATTAACGCTATTTTAAATGATCTAATTGACTGAGTTTATCAACGAGGGTTGGGTAAAAGTTTCATTCCTAATTTTCTACTAGTTACTCTATATGCAGGGA
Organism: Oxystoma pomonae; assembly: GCA_963921995.1. Taxonomy (NCBI): domain Eukaryota; kingdom Metazoa; phylum Arthropoda; class Insecta; order Coleoptera; family Brentidae; genus Oxystoma; species Oxystoma pomonae. The sequence goes on along the minus strand of OY998166.1, from coordinate 80,190,485 downwards.
ATTCCACAAGGAATGGCCCTAGTTATGCCTTTTTTTATTTGATTGCATTTTACTACTCTGGTTTCACTATAACAATTATATTGGAGAAGTTAGGAAAAAAACTTGTGGTATAACCTGCACTTAACCGCAAAAATCTTAATGTAAATTAGGTTTTTATTACACCATATGGGTGAAAACTGCAAATTCAAATTAAGATGTCTGAGTTTATGGCTAACTAGGACTATCGGGTTATTTTTGCAGAAATAATTAGGGCCTTGTAAAAACAGATATTTTACAAAATCTTCTTCGCGCTCTACACAAGTTTTTGATGCCCACCCATACTTTCTGCAAAAAGCCCTTGTCTACTTAAAATCTTTGTGAATTGAGAATCAAAAAAAATCAAAGATTGTCTTCCAAATATCACACTTTGGATTTTTGTTTTTTTTTTGATTCCTCTAAATTATACTAAAATTTGTAGTCAGTACTCATTCCTGATCAACCACTAAATTCCATTCCGGATGCATCCTATTTTAAATAAAAAACTTAGAAAAAAAGTAAAGTTTTAAACTACATACCTCAAACTGAGAGGGAAAATAATATTGTCAAGTTTACTTTAGGTTTTAAAGATTAACTTAACAAAATTTAAGCTAATCAAACAAAATTACTCAGTTAGATAAGTTATCCCATCAATGGGCAAGACGGCTAATTTTTTGTGCATTACTTTCTGAAAATCTCCGTGTAAAGTCATGCAAAACACGTAAAAAAAAAACAAAATCCCAACTCAGGGAGTATAATGCTCTTTACTAGTCAAACCTTTCCCCCGCATATTGCTAAATAAATTTTTATAGCCTTTTATTAATCACAATATTTTTTAAGTCTCCATTTAAATCGGTTTAGCGCAAGCTACCATGATACCGGTACAGGTCAGACAAATACACATATACAGTATGTCCCAAAAGTCTGGAATAATGGATTTTTTTTGGGAGAACTGTTTTTTTTTTCAAAAAAAAATTATATAGGATCATTTTAGAACGGTTTCGAAAAATGTATACCCTTTTAAATAGGATGTCCCAAAAATAAAATATGACCAAAACTTAACCTTTTGTAATTTGGATATCCTGCATATTATCTCATTTTCTGAATCCAATAAAAAAAAAACTTTTCAAAAATACCAAACACTTTGGGTGTATCTTTTATCTTATCCAAGATATACAAGTTTGGAATTTTTGAAAAGCTGATTAATTGATTGTCATTTTTAGCTTGTTTGTGTGAATATTTTTCTTAAAATAAGGTTGAACAGAAAACGTATATTTAAATTTGTTAAAACACGATTATTATTAAAATCGAGCGTGCACTTGAACTTTAACAAACAAAAACATTACGAATGAAACAATATATATAAACACGCATTCTAAAATCACATAAAAACTAAAAATGAAATAAAAACATATCAATGCTAAAAGTTTAAAATGTTTCAATACTGTAAGGTTCAATATCATAGATAAAATTAAAAGTGGCTGTAAATGTAAATTTGTCAAAACAGTATATTATTAAAATAAGACCGTGAACTTGGAACTCAACAAACAAAAACATTACGAATAAAACAAAATATAAACAAGCCTTTTAAAATCACACAAAATTTTAACAATAAAATAAAAACATAGATCTGATAAAACAAAAGTAATAAACAAATCTTAAAATTATGTTTAAAAATTTTAGTTCTTATTAATGCTAAAAGTTTAAATATTCTTTAAGGTACAATATCACAGATAAAATTAAAAGTGTTTTTTTTTTCTTTATTAAGTGATTTTTTCGTAAATACATGGTGAAAACTGACGGAAATGGTAAGAATAATTAGATTTTTTCAATATTACTATTTTCCGCTATTTGTCTTTAATTTTGGGTAAAAAACGGAAAGAAATCTTTTTTTGCACCCGTGATCAAAAAAAAAAAAAAGTTTTTTTGCATCGGTAACCAAAAAAGCCATGCTTGAGTTATCTGCAGACAGTAACTAAAATCGTTTTTTTGATGAAGGTATGAAGAAAAGTCTTTTTTTTATACCTTCATTAAAAACTTTTTTTGGTCACCGGTGCAAAAAAAGATTTCTGTCCGTTTTTTTCCCAAAAATTAAAGAGGAATACCGGAATATAGTAATATTGAAAAAATCTAATTATTCTTGTCTAAAAATTAAGCCATTTCCGCCAGTTTTCACCAAGTATTTACGAAAAAAATCATTTAAAAACATCGTCAAAATATCATACTGTCAAATCAACAACAATGAACGTCACCGAGTAAAAAGGCACATCGCTATGGAAACGATTGTTATTTCATTTCCCAGCCGCCTTAATTTATAGTGTAAAGATGGTGTGTTGCGAGAAGTGCTCTTCGTTCGAGATTTTTAAAAGTATTTTCCTGTTGTTCTTGGATTTTTTGATAAAGGTATTAAAAAAATAGTGTTAACCACTCGCGGCTAAACTGTTCTTTTTTTTACTCGCGTTTTTAAATACCTCGCTGCGCTCGTTATTTAAACCAACGCTTGTAAAAAAAAGCACTATTTTAGCCACTAGTTGTTAAAACTACTATTTGTTTTTTTCCCGTGTTCAAATGTATTGATGTTTTTCTTGAGGTATGAGACACATTCATAAATATATATGCCTATTACTGTCAAAAGTTTATCTTTTCTAAATACGCACCGGCAGCTATCAATGAACTTAAGGGTAAACTTTACGCGAATTACTCTTGTTTGCTGCAAAAACACATGGTTTTGCATGGCCGCTACTGCAACAAAAACAAAATTCCATACTTTAGATGCGAGTATTACAGCCGTAATAGATAGTTCTTAAACCATTGATATTTTTGTTTAAAATCGTAGCCATAATTCTTACTCTATATCCTATCTTACTGAGTTTAAGACACAAGTTTTGAATATTTACAGAATAATTAAGATTTGTGTCTATTGGAATTCCCAACGGCTTGGTATTACTGACAAAATCAATTTCTTTATTGTTAAATAGTAGTGATGTACGTAGTGATGTATTTGGGTTACTTATTACTATTATTTCTGTTTTTTCTTCATTTAGTAGCAGCTGATTAATTATCAGCCAGTCTTTCACTTCATGCAGAACTTCCAGACACTTTTCGTCAATATTTTCCGATTTTTTGATAGGCACAACCACGTTTGTGTCATCTGCGAAATTTGTGTTTTTATTTGGTTCCTCAAATAGCATACCCATGCCGTTTATATATATTACAAAAAGTAAGAGTCCCAAAATACTAACTCGAGGTACACCCATAGAAATTAATCCAGATGATGATTCGGTAATTTTTTTGTTAAGTTTTAAAACAGTTTTTTGTTTTCGTTCTTTTAGATAGGACTCGAAAAGATTTTTTTTTAAGTATCTTGTGACATAGAGTGTCAAATGCTTTAGACAGATCCAGTAGTATTTCTTTAAGAGTTTGCAATATTTTATTAGTAATTGCCGTTTTTGTCAATCTTTTTGGTAAGAAACCATGTTGAAATCCATTAAGTAAATTATTTTTTTGATTTTTTTGAAAAAAGTCAAGAAGTCTTTGATGCAATAAAAGTTCGTAGAGTTTTAAAAATGATGAAAGCAGACTGATTGGTCTGTAATTACTTAAGTTGTTAAGGTCGCCTTTTTGAACATGGGAATGACACGTGCAATTTTAAACTGCTCAGGATAAACACCGGTGCTCATGCTCTAATTAAAAATAAATGACAGAGGCTCTACAATAAGAGATACGCATTTTTTTAAACGGCTTGATGGTATGCCATTTTCACCTGAAGTATTTTTATTTTTGAATTTTGCAGCGGTTACAATTAATTCGTCGGGACTGGTTGGCCTAAGAAACATAGTCTGTACGCAATTAAAATCCACTGAATAGTCAGAACCATTCTGAAATATTCCGTTTTTTTCAAGTAGAACCTGGGCTACACCCAAAAAATGTTGATTACACTCATTTGCTAATTGCAAGTAGTCATTGTCACAATCAGGCAGCTCGTTTATCGGTTTTTTACTACTTGTAAATTATCAATAGCCCTAATATTTTAAATAACGTGCTCGCTTTTTGATCTGTTTAATTCGCAGTTATAATTTATATTTTGTAAAAACGTCAGTATATTCATCGTGCTTTTGTGATAAAATCTGTAAAGATACAACTAGATTTTTGAATTCCGCTAACTCCGGCGTAAGCCAATCATTTTTAGTGTTATAAATTTTTATGTTTGATTGTATTCATTTTTTTAAAACACATTAAGAAGGTATCCATGAAAATGTCCCACGCTTCATTAACATTACTAGGTTTTTGTCCACAAATTAGGTTCCCCGAAACAGCTGTTTATTGAATACAGAAATTCTGTATGTTTTCGTTAGTAAAGAAACTTTTGTAAATGTCGTTCGAGTCTATTGTATGTATTTCTAAAGATGCTAGTGCAGTGTGCAGTTTTAGATTTGATAGTTTGAATAGGTTTTGTTGAAAAATTGAATTTTGAAGTGTCAAACAGAATATTGTCAATTCAAGAATAGCCCAATAGAATAGTACTTGAAAATGGCAAAACTGACTACACAGCCACACTTTTCAGGGCTAATAGGGGTTCATGTTAGGTTCGCTGCCATCTTGGATTTTGCGTTGCATTTAGTATTTCGGTTAATATTTGTCCGATTAAAAAACGATTTTTTTTTGGCTAAACAAAATTATCTTTTAAAACTTTTATTCAAATTTTTTTTTTGTATGTGTCATAAAAAAAAGTTAAGCCTAAAAGACTCCCGAAAATGGTGACATGTGATTAATTACTAGCCAATATTTCACTTTGTGTAAACTTGAGAAGAAAATTTTTCAAATATAAATTGTAGATATCAAAATTCGCTATAACTTTTTTTTAAACACCTTTTCCGTATAGTAAAAAATAGCTGAGATAGAGTGCTGCAAAGGTGACACTACAAATTTTTGAGGTAAGATTTAACCCCCTTATTGTGTCAAGTTGGCCATGACGAACGCCTATGGTTTGTCAAACCAGGAATTTATCGGACCATATTTGATAAAAATTGACCCGTTTTTAATTGAACCATTGTTCATCAAACTCATTCAATATAAAACTCGTAAAACCCATTTTTATTCAAACACGGTGTTTGTCAAACCATTATTTTTTAAAACCGGAATTCGTAAGACTCGTTGTTTATCAGAAATTTGTTCTTAACTGGAATGCAAGTGACATCTATACACAAACTGTTGAACATTGAACGCTACTTGTAAAAGTATGCGCGCGCAGCAGCGACAAATGCTTTGAAACGTCGCGTAGCCGCGCCACCTGCGTGTACGCCTCCCGTTCATGTATTATTGTCGAATGCGCAATTAATTTACAAATTACGAATTTGATATTAAATGAGTTTGATGAACAATGGTTCGATTAAAAACGGGTCTTATAGATTTAGAATTTGTTATTGAATGGGTTTGAAGAAATAAGGTTCGGATAAAAAATTGGTTTAACGAATTGCAGTTTCTATAGTGAATGATTTTATAATTGAACTTTCTTTTATTTAACGGGTTTGATATTGCACATTCTGATAAACCGTGGGTGTCCGTCAAGACAAATCAAAAGTACCTACTCACCTATTATTGACAACTGTCGTTAGTGAGTGTTTTTCCATTCGGGAATATTGGAATATTAGATAATATTCTGCGTAGCTACTTTTAAAATTTTACGGTAGGATTTACTAAAAGGGTTTAGTCTATTTTAGAACAGTACTAAGTTTAAGTGAAATTAAATTTTTAGTTTTACCAAACCAACAAAAACCAACCCTCCTTGAGTTTTGGACACAGTTTGAATTATAAGAAGAATTTTAATAAATTTGTTTATTGAATAATCATCTAAACACAATCTTTTGTTAGATTTAAGAAGAAAGTTCAATTTAGAAGAAAAGGAAATTTAAAAATTGAAACCCACTAGGGGTTTAAATAGTAAACACTCTGTAGAACAACAACCCTTGATAATTAATTTTTCCAATTAATACTTGATGTCACACAACGATTTAGATAATAAATAAGGAGTAGATTAATTTTGTATTTATTTAAAAGGTTTTTTTATTTATGAAATCTATTAAAAAACTTAAATGCAAGTTTTTTTTTACATTTCTATCACTGTCGAAATGTCAGTTTAAAAATATTAGCGCTGCGTTCAATCACAAACAGCGAGTTCGGATCTTTTACCTCTCCTTGCACCTTGGCTTGCACCAACCTCTACTGATGAAAGCTGCAGCTTTAAAATGAGTGGGCTTTGAGTAAGGAAAGTTATTTTCACTGATCTTCTAGATAACCTCAATGTTTTACTTTCAGTTTGTAAATACATTAATATAGTTGTTTTGGGTTTTTTTTTGGTATATTTTTCGTGCATAATCAGTGATCTTTACTTACGTTTGTTTTGGCTCGTAGTGCCATCATAAATATATTTTTTGTGCTGAAAACGGGTTGAAAATATGGCGTTTTTCTGGACAAAATTGGAGGTGTTTTATTGATTAATAAACAACTTGGGATATTAAATAAAGTAAATTACTTCTTGTAAAAACGGTTACTTAGGGAAATTTTAAACGAACTTGTTACCAATTGCCACAAAACATTCCTTTCTGGGGGCTATAAATTTAAACCACCCCCCCAGAGGTGGTTTAAAAAATCACCAACTTTATAACGTCAAACACATATTATTATTATGGTCCAAATTTTTGGCGTATTCACCATATGCCATTTTGAAGCCTGTCACAAAAAATTAGTTTTAGGGCATTTTCTCCTAAAATATGGTATATTTTTAGAAAAAAAGCTGTTCTTTAATGATATTACTATTATTATTATTCAATAACTTTATAACTTTTCTGTATGGGTAAGTGTTTTTTTAAATTTGGTTTTAAAATTTAGTACCCCCCACAGCTACACAGGTGTAAATATTTAGATCTGTGGGGGGTACTATTTTAGATCTTAGTAAATCCCACTGTAAATTTTTTAAGTATAATTCAACATTCGTCTTTTTGTATTTTGAGGAAAACGAAGAAATTAATTGTTTGCTTTGCAACAAAGCATTATGCGAGAATTAAAATCACGTCGTGAAAAAGAAAGGTAAGCAAATACTGATATCTGGAATGAAGTACTCATTTACTAATAACCTACCTAAAGAATAAAGATATAAAAAGTCTCATTGAGAAAATTTTTGCCTGCGGCGCTTTTTGGCAATTTTTACAGAGTGGTCGAGAAGATAGCCTTACTTCTTCTTTTCTAGCTTTTTAAGATAGGAATAAAACGAGACTTGGTTTTTCCATGTTTTTGACGTTTCTATAGCAGATCACGTGATTTTCGGCAACTTCTGAGTTTTGCCGGATATACAGTGGCGTACCCAAGGGGAGAGGGGAGGTTATTTTTACCCAGTGCTACTTAAATCTAAATAAAATTCTTAGTAGTAGAATAAGGGGGGGGGGGCTCCCGGCCCGGCGACTAGGCTCTACGCGAGCCGTTTTCGCCATAATAAAATTCTTATAAAATAACCGGAATTTTTTTCTCAAAAATTTTTTAGAACATTTTTTGTCTTAATGTTTGTATGTCCGTCTGTCTGTCACCAACGCGCGTAACTCAAAAACCACTTGTCCGATTTTGACGAAATTTAGTAGGTACCTAGACTTGGTTTGTGCTCCAGATGGTCACATTGCAAGAACATTAAAATTTCCCCCCAGGGGCGAAGATAATGGAAGGGACTTATTAAAAAACCCAGTTTAATCCAGAATATGGCATGTGGGTTATTAATTGGAATAAATAACAGGGATTATGAAGGCTTTGGTGAGAGCTTTAGTGCCTATAAATTGAAAGAGTATTTTAAAAATTGTTGCCTGCCTTAACATTTATTTCTTTTTCTATAAAAAAAATACACATTTGAGGCGCCCTCTATGTCCGTTATTTTTAACATAACTGTTGTTTTTTATTATCAAAATTTAAAGATAATTTAACCCACTAAATTTTTTATAGGAACATTTTTAAAAAAAAATTTAATGTAACAAATTATATGTCAATATATATATATATATATATATATTCTATCTTGATTAATCATTATTTTCGGCGGTAGATGTGAATTAACTTTTTATCAGAGACATATAGCAAAAAAAAATTAGATCAAAAATCGTAGAGAGACCACTTTTTTATAAAACAAAACAATTGTTTCTAAATCAGACCAATGGTCAATGAGATAGCGGACTAAAACCGAGTTAACCCGAATTAGGCATAAATTCGGCGGCGAACTTAGAGAGAAATTTTCTTGGAAAAATGTGGTTTTAAGAGTCTCATATGACCTTCTACTTGCTGTAAAAAATTTGGCTGTTAAATAAGTTTTGTAGATAAATCGCGATTTTGTGACTATTCTACTGGAGTACCACAATTCTTGTATATTCATAGATAGATAGAGATCTTTAAGTTCAAAATATCCAAAGAATCATTCGTTTCTTTGCAATCTTTATCAAGGCGGATGTTAAAATCACCTGCAATTACCACGTACTTGTTGTCATTGCAAAAATTTTCGAATATTTTTTCAAGGGTTGCCCATTGCTGCACACTCACACTATACAGGGTGTCCAATTTAAAAAATGATAAGTTTGTGTCGTATTTTATTTTTGGGACACCCTATATAAACGGGTACCTATACATTTTTCTAAACTCTTTTTTTACCTAAAAAACTCCATTATTCCAGACATTTGGGACACACTGTAAGTATTTACACATAAACAATTTTAACCTCAAAGCTTTCTTTTCTCAAATCGAGAAAGCATGTCATCGAATGAACGTCCCTGAAACTAGCAGAGCAAGATGAGCAAAACAATTTTTTTTTAAATGCTAATTAAGTGCCCCATTTAAAAATTAAGTGCAACGTTTTTTTTTAAATACAGCATGTTTTGCTAGTTTCAGATTAACTCAGCAGAGCAATACATTAAAAATCATCAAAATTATGATAGTGCATAATAAAGTGCTAATTAAGTGCCCCGTTTAAAAATTTATTGCTCCTTTTTTTTTAAAAATTGTTCTGCTCGCTTCAGATGAATTCAGCAGAGCAATGCATTAAAAATCATCGGAAAAAAAATTATCATAGTGCATAATAAAGTGCTCCATTTAAAAATTTTAAACTCTTTTTTTTGTAAAATATCATATTATGCTAGCTTCAGATGAACTCAGCGGAACAATGCATTAAAAGCCGTCGGAATAAAAAATGTAGTGTTGCATAATAAAAAGCTAATTGAGTGCACCATTTAAAAATTTAGTGTTTCTTTTTTTGAAGCATGTTCTGCTAGCTTCAGACTAGCAGAACATGCTATATTTAAAAAAAAAGGAGCACTAAATTTTTAAATGGGCTCTTAATTAGCACTTTATTATGCACCGAGTTATGAACTATGGTAATTTTGATGCTGAGTTCATCTGAAGCTAGCAGAACATGATGAACATGATATATTTTTTTTAAAAAGAAGAGCACTAAATTTTTAAATGGGGTACTTAATTAGCACTTTATTATACACTAAAGCTAGCAGAACATGGTGTATTTAAAAAAAAGGAGCACTAAATTTTTAAGTGGGGCACTTAATTAGCACTGAATGAGCACCAAATTATGCACTACAAAAAAAATGTTTTTGCTCACCTTGCCCTGCTAGCTTTAGGGTGTTATCATCCTCCCGATCAAACAAAACTAATTTAAGTAAAAAAACTATGGAAACCAGATCTATAGGAAAGTAGTATGTGAATTTAGAGCTTAAAGCAGCCCTGTAAAAGATGGGATAACTAAACCAAGTAAAAAAAACTACGGAAACCAGAACTATAGGAAAGTAGTGTGTAGTGAATTTAGGGCTTAAAGCGGCCCTGTTGTGCAGCAGGCTCCAGATCCGGGCTGGGGAGTACTGACCTCTTCGTCACCTACCTCGGCCTTTTTGGCCTTCGGGTCGGCGACCTGCAGGGTTTCGTCCGGTGGCAGTCGCCAAGAATTTCTGCAAAAAAAAATCCAAATTACTCATTTATTGTTTCTCTACATGGGGTTTATTTTTATTTAAACATAACCTAACCTAACGACACACTGAACATAACCAGGTTTGAAAGTTTGATTGTTGCTGTTATCAATTTTTCAGGTTACGTTTTTTCTGACAGAAATTTTGGCGAAAACAGTATTTGTTTACATTTTGGCCATGGAATGGTCAAGCCATGATGGTAATATAAGGTTAAAAATATTTTGGCATACTTTAAGGTGTATTTTGATTAAGCTATTTTTAAATATGCTTTTCACATTTTTCTTCTAGAATAAAACTCTCAAATTTTTTAAGTTTTCACTGTTTTTTTAGCGTTCAAAAAAACTACTGCCAAAAAACATGTTTTCTCTGTTAAAATAAAAAATATTTAGAGAATATTAGAGGTAGATATTTTAGTGACGTGCAAAAATATTTAAGATTGTTGAAGAGAAACAGCAGGCTATAAAAAAGTAATTTAAATAAGAAGGAAAATAATTTAAGGCAATTGTTTAATAAAAATTTCTGTTATATCATCTGTCTGTCATCTTAAGTGGTGTCATGCGTAAAAATTGTAATTTTTCAATGCATAAAGTGTGTGAGACATAAGGTGGCATTAATTTCTTTCAATCAAAGTTTATTACAGTCTTTAAATTTACCAAAAAACGTGTCCTACCATAAGTGTAATAAAGAACATGTAAAAATCATTTAACAGGTATTTAAGAAAATTATTTTAAGGTTCATCATGGCTTGACGATTGGACTCGCGAAAATAAAATTATTTAGAAATATCTTACAATTGTTCCACCAAGAAACCTAGTTTTATTTTATTTTTTATTGTTTGCTGCTTCTAGTAATAACATAAGAATTTTTTTAAATCATAGTTTCTTATATTTTTTTTCGTAAATTTCTTAAATGAAAGAGCCCTCCTAAGCTTGTTTGAAAGTTTGAGACAATGATGTATTTGAAATTAACTCTGTGTTTCGGTCTTCCATGGTCTATATTTTATTTATACACGACGTTTCAATCAGTAATATCTCTGATCATATGCAGGTGCAAACTACAATGTATTCCTAAGGCTATGTACTTATATACTATGGGAAATCACTCAACCGTGAAGTTTAAGAAGTTGGGTACGCTCAAGGAGGGGCTTCCAAATATTTGGAATTTCAACATTTGGTTTACTGAAAACACCCTGATTCTGCCCAATAAAGGCAGCTTCAAGGAATTTTCGTTTCCTCCAGTGTGACTCCTTATACAGAACCTTTGCTCCTGTCCAGTTCATTCGATGTTGTTTTGACCATGCATGTTCGGCGATTCCTGAGTTCGTTGTTTCACCTCTTTGGGTATTCGTCTGATGTTCTTTAAACCTAACAGATAGTGGTCTTTTTGTTTCACCTATGTATGATTCACCACAATGACAAGGTACTTGGTAAATGCATTCCTTATTTTGTTTTACTAAGAAGGCTTCGAATTGTATTATTAGATATAAAAGCTGTTTGAATATTAAAGTTGCATTTGCCTGGTCATGAGAATTTTTGCAAATTTAAACGGCTCTATTATACAAAGTTCTTATTATGCCTTGTTTGGTTGTAGCAGAATGATTTGAACCTTGATTTAAACATTGTCCTGTGTCCTCTTTCTACTCGTTTGACAAGTACATCAAGAAAAGGAACTTGAAAATTTTGCTTCAACTCCATTGTGAATTTAATGGTAGGTCTTATGTTATTTAGGTGGTGAAAAAATTCTGAAAGTTGTTGGTCATTCCCGGTCCAGACAATAAAGGTATCATCAACATTCGAACCACTCCATGTTTACCAAGTGTGGTGAATCATACATAGGTGAAAAAAAGACCACTCTCTGTTGGGCTTAAAGAACATCAGACGAATACCCAAAGAGGTAAAACAACGAAATCGCCGAACACGTATGGTCAAAACAACACCGAATGAAGTGGACAGAAGCAAAGATTCTGCACAAGGGGTCACACTGGAAGAAACGAAAATTCCTTAAAGCTGCCTTTATTGGGCAGAATCAGAGTGTTTTAAGTAAACCAAGTGTTGAAACTTCACGGTTGAGTGATTTCCCATAGTGTATAAGCCTTAGGAATAGATTTTAGTTTGCACCTGAAGACGATCAGAGATTATATTGATTGAAACTTCATGTATAAATAAAATATAGACATTGGAAGTCCGAAACACAGAGTTTCTTTCTTCCTTAGCTTGTTAATGAAAAAAAAATTGATATCTAATTTTTTTTTCTCTATTCAGAATATTTATATCTAAATTGCCTATCCTATATAATAGGGATATGTTTTTATTTTAATGTGACTTTTAGAGAAAAATTCAAACATGGAGTTGAAGTAGTTGACTGTCACAACCACGGTCATATTAATAAATATACAAGCAAAACTTCGAACGGATCTTTAAAAAAACTACAGGAAAGGATGTTTCACATACAAAAAGGTGTGATGCGTCGCGTCGGTTTCCATAAATTAATGCCACAGTGAGATATTTGTAACATTATTATTTCTTTATTTGTGAGGAAATTTTTGCTTCAGAAAATACTGTTTTCGGTAGAAGACAAAATCAGAATCGAGGCTCTGTAGCCGATGTGTGAGGAACCTTCCAACAATTTTATGACGCAGTAGCTCTCACATGATATTAGGGCTATATGAGATAGAATTATTGCAAAATGGCAAGAAATATATTGCCGTTGGGGGAACGTACAGTTATCATTTCTTGTTACTTATTGTAATAATTTTTAGTTCATTATAGGCTCTTCTTAAAGCTTTATTTGTATTTTATTTATTTTGTTTACGACATCAATAAAACGACGAATACTGCGTTCGTTTATTCAATCTGTGTTCCATGTGCGTACTTGTTGAGCGAGCACATCGAGCTTGTAAAAATTCTAACCCTACTTCCTATGATGGCGCGTTGTTTTTATTTTTTGGCTTTGTTTCTCCCTATACCAACTTTCCGGTTACGTTTAGAAAATCAAAGCCATCTCTAATTTACATTTTTTTTAAGACCCGTTAGCATTAAGCAAAAGACTTGTTGTCTCAAAGTGGCCAACCTTGATCAACATTTTGATTCCTTTATAATTTACGACAAGTTCATGTTTATCTCCTATTTCCACAACTTTTAAATAAAAAATTAACAAAACCGAAAAAACGAACCGAAGTCCAGAGTGTGGCTATAAGTGATAAATACCAAAAACAAATCAGCTGAACCTTGACTTTACAATTTCCGCTATTTCGGTTAAAACTGTGAACGCGGAAAATGCATTGGTAAATAGTAGAGAGACTTAACAACACCATCAAACTCAAGTTCTTTAAAAAGGATGGAAATATCGGTACTCTATAGTCTAGCATTGTTTATAGAGAGAGAGAGAGGCATCTTCTGTCTTTACTTATTCATAAGCGTCGGAAAATTAAGATCCATGTGACTTACTACAGACGTCTTTTCGGGACCGTTCACAGTTCAAAGGATTTCGAAAGCGCCTCGGCCGCCGTTTCGAACACGGTTCAATATGGCGGTACTTGTCAATTTTGATCCCGTGAACCGATTTTGATCCAGGAATCCAGGGGTGAAACAAACCAACAGACAAACAAATAACATACAAAAAATCTAAGGTTAGCAGTTATCACCAAAAATGTTTAAAAATTATTCAATGTATAGAAGTGGTCTATCTATAGATATTTATTATATGCATAGATTTAAGACACAGTTGTAGGTATTTTATACCCAATTCTGTACAAAAATTAAAAAAAAATACACAGGTAGGTATTGATTTCCTTTAATAACATTTTTTCAAGAAAATAACAACCAAAAAATGTAAGTTTCAGTGACGACAACCCCTCCTTTTTTCTTCGATAAATATCATACTTACAGGGTGTCTAGTAAATATCAATTAACTCGGTGGGAAAAAAGGGTAAATCAGATGCACGCTGTGTTTTAAAAGGTCACAGGATGACGAATGTGCGGGTGTCGAAGAAAATGAACTGAATAAAAAGGTCGAAAACAGAGAGTTTTTAAACACAAAAGATCGTCAAACAAATAGTCGAAAATAAAAAAAGATCGAAAAACAGTATGCTAATTTTTTTTGTTTTTATTTGCTTAAATTTAATAACACTTAATCATGATCCTTATTACTTCGAAAAACCTTGTTTTTATAAATCTTATCCACTACACCACAAAAATTGAGCAACCCGGCTAAAAAAAACTAAATCAAATTTTTGTTTTCTTACATACAACAGCTTTTTTTAGCTGTGTTGGCAAGGGCGCGCTCAGTTTTTCCGATGTAGTAAACGAAGTTTAATAAATCATAATATTTCTGACTTTTAATTAATCGAGAAACATTATTTTATTAAACCTTACCGACTACATCAAAAAAACTATTCGAACCCTAGCTAAACCGGCCAGAAAAAAATCAGGATGTAAGACAACCTTCGACATAAAACCAAAGGATAAAAAAAAACGAAAATTCAAACTTGGATGAGCATCCCACAAGGAACACACAAAGGGTCAGAGCGAAAAGAGAAATGACTAAACGATGTTTCTCCCTGGGCAACCGGCGTAGGCTCATCAGTGGTTTTACTGGTCATCCTCCCCAAACATCATTAAACACCATCATACACTTTGATTTTCAACTTTGAATCACTCACAAATAGGCATCGTTCCGCACTGGTACTTATTTATCTAAGTCACCTGATACGGGTTCGTCCTGGCGTGTTAATATTTCCAAAAGGATTATGCTCCTAAGGCTATTAAAACAAAAAAGAAAGAAGCTAAAAAACCCTAAATTTAGTTACTTCCGCTGAAAAGAATCCAAAAACAAAAGATCAAAAGATCTTGGGTGGAACAAATGAAAATTCAAACTTGGATAAGCATCCCACAAGGAACACACAAAGGACCAAAGCGAAAAGAGAAATGATTAAACGATGTTTCGCCCTGAGCAACCAGCGTGAACTCATCAGTGGTTTCACTATAGGCATCGTCCCGCACTGGTACAGCATAATTCACTATATTTTGGACGCCTTGTTAGCGCCTTTATTGTTGATGATAGAAAAAAAGTTTAAATGGAGAAGTTTTATAGTTTTTTAAAAGCCCTGTAACCCATCTTATATTAAATTTAACACCCTATATATTTTTTAAAACTTCGATAAATCTTTTCTTCCTGATTCCAAAAATATACCATGTGTTACCTTTGTCATTGAACAAATTTAGAAAATTGTTGCCATAAGAGAGAAATGTGTTGAAAAAAGAACCACCTAAATTACTTTTTCATTCATTCAAGACATTGTCCCTATGGCAAAGTGAAAACTGCTAGAGATAAACCTCTATATATGGTATATTTTAGGAATCAGGAAGAAAAGATTTATAGAAGTTTTAAAAAATATATAGGGTGTTTCATTTAATATAAGAAAGTTGATATCTAAATTTCACATATGGAATGACATTTGACAATATCTGTCATATGAGTTAGAATGCTCTTAAAAAATTATAAAACTTTTCTATTAAATTTTTTTTTCTATCATCAATAATAAAGGCGCTAACCAGAGGTTCAAAATATAATGAATCACCCTGTACTTATCTATGTCACCTGATACGGGTTCGTCCTGCCATCTTAATATTTCTAATAGGGTCATGCTCCTAAGGCAATTAAGACAAAAAAGAAAAAAGTTAAAAAACCTCCCTCGTACTTCCTCAGAAGAAGAACTTGAAACCCTTATAAATAGAGTGGTTTTAGAATTTAGGAATTGGTATTTTTAAAAACATGTTAATTTTAAATGTAGAGAAAACAGAAATCATTTACTTCCCCAAAGGGCGAGAATGTCCACCTATCACACTCCCAAGCAGTATGAAATTTAAAAAATATGTTAAATTTCTAGGTACAGTTACTGATACAAATCTGTGCTGGGCCAACCATACAGATCACGTTTGTAAAAAACTTGTTAATGCAACCTATTGAAACTGTTTATACCCGGGTCTTGTTAATCCATGAAAATTCCATTGACTAGGTGATACGTTCATACATCAACAACCTCCCGGGTTTTGTTAAATTATGAAAACTTCTACGCATGACGCACACAGATGCTTTCATAAATTGACTACCTTGTTTGGCTTTCAGATCTTTATTTTTATATTTTTTTTTCTTAAGGACGCTACGTTGTATTTGTAGTATTTCCTTCTGTTTTTCTTTTTACCAAGGTTCTAAAGAGTTTGACACAATTGAGCTCCCACCGGAAGTCAAATAAAACCACACCATTTAAATTAACATTACAGTTATAATGAATAAAAGAAATATACAAAAAAGTGAAAATAAAAAAAATGTACCACCATTGAAATATAAACGGTAATACGATTAAACATACAAATGTGATAATTGAATCATAAACATATTAAAAGTGAATCCTAATTAGATACGGGATTCTTGATACCTAGAGCATATTGTGTATTTACCATCCAAAAATCAAGAGAGCAACCCAAGCTCCCTTTTATGATTGTTTCCACCAGTCTATGTCTGCTTTGAGTTCCAAGAGAGGTGAGTAATGAGCTGTTTAGTTGAAATGCCTATAATAGCCCAGTACTTTGACTAACAAACTATTATAGAAAAACATTCCATTGTTGGCTATTTTCTAGAACGAATAAAAATAAGTACGCTCTAGGTAACCTGTCCGTAGAGGGGTTACATAGTTATATAAAAGATTGACTGCTAGTTAAGCAAATGCAAGGTTCAAGACACTTCGGATTACCTGACCTCGGATTAGCAAGCTTTACTAAATTTATTTGTTTACAAAATACACCAACAAAAACACGGCCACGCACCAACATACACAAAAATATTCATAATGCGGTTAATTTATGCTCATATCAATACACCCTCTTTTCTCAAAGCTCGTTACCAGCTTTCTTGATTTGAATAGTAAATATCAATACACCCATTGTAAAAGGATATAGGTACCCTTCTCGATCCAAAATTTGTTAATAGAGACAATAAATCTTCTTGAAATCTTTCACCCGAGGAGTCTACTTTTAATATCTGAGAAATGGTACAAATAATTTTAAATTGAAAAAAACCTTTAATGAAAATAATTTTTGTAGAAAGGAAAAGAAAATAGGAACTAAAATATTAATTGTAAAAAGTAAAAGTAACACTAATTAAAATTTTTAGACCTCACTGTGCAATACTGAAAAAATGTTGACGTGTTCATTCAAATTCTCCCCTAATTTTCCGGTTCCCCAATGTAAAGGAGATTATTTACCTGTAAAATTTCGCTTATCTTGACGAATCTTCACGTTTTGGACCTTGATTATTTTTCTTAAATTTTAGAATTTACCGGAGCAAAATATATTCAAATATTGTCGCCATAATCCCCAAACAAACAAACGTTCCAATCGACGCCAAAGGAACCAAACTTATTTTAATGCCAACTGCAAATTTTGATAAAGTTTGGTGACCCGAGCGAACATTGCAACGCCTATTCTTCGGAAATTATGATGACTAGTTGTTTAGAGTTTAAACGTAAGTAAACTAATTTTTTCGTACCGACTCCCCTTTAATACCATTAACCTGTCAAGATTGATGCTTGCCGGCTTCCGTCGCAGAGCATCCCCGTATTTTTACTTAAAACCCCAAAATTTCGAATGTTAGTGTTATTTCTTACGATACTTGTGACACCCAAAAAATGTTAGCCGGCCACCGTCGCTAAGCATCCCCCTTTTTTTAAACAGAAAAAAATGTAGCAGTTGTTTTTATTCCCCCCGTGAGCCCTGTGAAGCCCAACAGTGATGCTAGCCGGCCACCATCGCTAGCATCCCCCCTTTTAAAGTTTCTTTACAAAAATGCCCAAAAACGTCCAACCTACGTTCAAACTGTCTAAAGTTTGGCAAAAATCTGAATTCCCTCTTAGCTATAGGGCTCTATTTATACGGGCCTGCTCATTCCAGATGACGCATTTGGCACCCCTTTTTGTAACTACCTAATCAAGAAATCCTATACATGCACTTTTGACAGCATTCCTGGGTATTTTTTTCAAAGCCCTTTTGCCTTAACCGGACGTACTCGCTTTAAACAGAAACATCTGGGGCCCAAATTTTTGTCGCCTATGCCGTGAATTTCTTCTCAGTTTTGAAATTTTTAGAAAACATTTTCTTTTTAACAAGCCCCGGTCTGAATTGTTTCACTATGCTATAAGACAACTTAAACCAACTCTAAAAACCGAAGATTTATTGAATGTTTATTACTCGCTAGGTTATCCACATTTAAGTTACAACATTTTAGCTTGGGAAAATTGTCAAACAATACAAAGAGTATTTGTACTCCAAAAAAGAATGATGAGAATCATTTACAATGTTTGCCCTAGAAATTATTGCAAGGACTTTTTTATTAGGTAAAAAATTTAATCTCTTTGTAAAATATAAAGCACTTAAATATGCAAAATTAAATATTAACAACTTCCATACAGTATCGGAAAATGATTCATATAATACAAGAAATGGTTACCTATTGCGTATTCCCAAACAGCAGACGTTCCTTTTTTAAAAAAGTCCTCAATATGTTGCTATAAACTTCTATAGCAAGCTTCCTGAAGAGTTAAAAAGTATCCAAAATAATCAACTATGTCTTAGAAACTTTAACAGTACATTATAAACCTAGGGACTAAAGTGCAAAATTTAATCCCGCGGCGAAAGGTCCTCCCTACGGTCGGGCTACAATTCGCTAAGGGATTAAACGACACTTTAGTCCCGAGGTTTATATACTATTTTATGCACTTTAGGAAAAGATCTTTGTTAAAATTACGTTATTTCTACGCCAAATGGTTCGTCAACTACAAGAAAGGGTGCTAAGAAGGAAATCTTGGCCAAGAGCAAGTGCTGTCTGGCTTGTTTTGCCATAAATTGAATTATAATTTTCCAGGGATTCGTTTTTTTTAATCCCTGAGGGATTTAAATTTACTTCTAATCCCTAAGCTAAGGGATTAAATTTTAGGGATTAAATTCTTTGAATCCCTTAGGGATTAAAAGTTTCACTTTAGTCCCTAAAAAGACGGATTAAAAGTACCTATTTAATCTCTGAAGTGCATAAAGAGTATTTAATTAAGAAAGCGTTCTATTCATACCAAGAATTTCTTCAATAGGTTATTTAGAGTTAAGTTAATCTTGTTTAAACCACTGGTACTATGGTAAAAACTACCTAGTCTTACTTATATTTTAATGTGTTTTTTTTGTTCTGTTCTATACATTTTGTCTTATCTGCCCTATTTACAAATTGTTTGTGTATTTAATTGTTATTCATTATTTTTTGAAGAAAAACTTGTAGGCCACATATAAGTAGATACTTACTCAATTTAATTTTGCACACACACAGTGCAAAAAAATTAATATTTCAAAACTTAGTTTAAAGATATGTTTTACTGTAGCTCTGAAAATTTGTATATATATTTGAGGACGCAGACAAACAGAAAAGCACATTAGGCAGAAAAGGATGGGCATGGGGCGATGTTGTCACTACATCTTACACGTAGTAAATCCATTCCAGGTTGTTGTTTTCTAATGTTTTCCATTTTCATACCTTTAGGACTGGAATAAAAATTGTTTTTGCTCGACTTTAATACCAAACTGATGAAAGATATCGTAAAAAAAATATTTTTCGGCTTTTCATTTTGTAACCATTGTCCTTATGCACTGTTTACAGGCTGGGGACTGAGATACATGCAAATTCCTAACCTAAAGCGTTCATACACGGCCGGAGAAATCCACTGACCGTTTTAGGAAAACTGATCCCGTCTCTGTTTCTAAATTTTTTCGAATAAAAGTAGAGTATCACCATGGGGGAAATAATTTTTTTCTACGGTATGACGAAAATTTCGAGAAAGTTGAAGAAAAAAATAAAAAAAGTGGCAGAGCTCAAGTTTTTCGTAAAAGAAACGTTTTTTGTAAAGAAACAGAGCAAAACAAATCTTTTCACCCCTTTTTGGGTATTACAAATATTGACAGCCCCTTATTTTTCGCTTTTACCCTCCCGCTAGTTTTGAAGAATTGGTTCGCTACATGTTTCGAGATCATAAAACACCTCAAAAATATCAAATGTAGTGTAGGGCCATCTTTATTTAAAATCAATAAGATCGCAAGCAAAAAGCTCTGCAGGAAAAACAGCGCCCTTTATTGATTTCTTTGGCTGCTAGTGCTAGCTGCATGGTTTGGCCGTCTCCGGATAGATGTCACTAGTAGAACAGAATGGAAAGAAATTTAATTAAAAGCGAAGATATTTCTTTCTAATGTTAACAACCTCACGAGTTTATCGCTCAGTATCGTAAATAATGAACCCTGCCGCCTCCTTTAAGCAAGAAAAAGCTGTGGTTTGGACCTGAAAACATCTAATTTTTAATTAGATTAGATGTTCAAATCTGTCCCCTTCTTGAGCCTCACAATATCCCAATCTATTGTAAAACTCTTGGCGCATAGCAGCCAACATTTCAGGGGTGATAGAGTTGCCCGCCTCCAAAATTTTCGCCCTCAACTCCTGTATAGTCGTAGGCCGTAAGTGAGGGTGTTGGAAAATTTTGTCGTGCCAACAACCCCATAGGAAAAAGTCATTTGGCGTAAGATCTGGTGATCGAAGAGGCCATCGGATATTTCCATACGTGGAAATAATTCACCAAATACCTGACGAAGGTAATTTGTAGCCTGGCGTGAATGGTGGGATGAACAGCCATCTTGCTGAAACCACAATTCGTTCAAATTTTTGTTGAGTTCCCTCAACCGTAGTAAAACCTGGTGTTGGAGAAGATTAACATATTTTTGGCTATTCAAATTCCCTTCAATGAAAAAGGGTCCAATAATGTGATCCCCGACAATACCGCTCCAAACATTTAATTTTTGAGGATGTTGCGTTCTAACACTTGCGTGCAGATGTTTATTTGCATGGTGTGGCCGCCATCTAGCAGAATTTGCAGACATCTTGTCAACGGTTATTATTGCAATTATGGTTTACGCTCACAATGAAAGAGTGGTGACAGTTTTTTCTCATGAAAGCAGTCCGGAGATAATAACAAACTGGCACCATTGATAAATATACTTGTTTCTTTTGTGCGCGCAGAACTTTCTATGCCATTTCTGTTTGATTTATTGAAATCCTATCCCTAAGGAAAATCTTAGGAACCCTGTATATAATTGTATAGCAAAGTGATGAATAAATGAATCTGAATGTGAAAACTAACTCCAAAAAAACTTCAAAGTCATGTCGCGCTACGAGATTCGTTTTTAGAGTCATCCCTGAATAAAAAACTGCCTAAAGCCCTGTTCTCACTATGCAACTTTTCCATGCATCAAATTTTCTATTAGCAGGTTAAAAAAAGAAAAAATCTGCTTGTGTTAGTGTTAGAAAATTTTGATGCATGGAAAAGTTGCATATAGTGAGAACAGGGCGTAATAGTTTTCCAGGGTTTTTGTGCAGGATGGTTAATGAAGTGGCGAGGACGTTGCCAAACCAAAACCTATTTTGAACCAAATTTATAGAAAGGTAAAACAAGAAACTTTAATTTTTTCGGCTGCACAAATCATAATCTCTTATGGTGTGTACCATTACCTTGATGGTGTGTAGCCATCAACTAATGCATAAACACAAGCATAACTTTACTCACACAGAAAAACATATGCATTGATTTGAAATAAATATTTGTTTGATAAAGGACGGACCAATACTTTGTTGTATTAAATAAATATTATTTAAAACAAATAAAACTTTTGTTATGTCAACTAAAAATAGATGGCTTTAAAAAAATCGTGTGTACCCATCAACTAATACATAAACACAAGATGAGTGTGTTATATCAAACTAAAGAATAACACTTTTTTATTTTTTTTATTTAACTTTTTTTTTCTGTAAGACAGAAAAAATAGACATTTATAATTAAATACAGGCCATAGAAGGAGAAATTGTGATGACTTATTCCATTAGTAATCTGAATACGCCACCAGTGCGGTTTCCATGTTCCATTGACGCGCAAGCAGTTAACCTACTGATCGACTTTAGCATTTGGTGCATTATTGAAATGAGTGTATTATATCAAACTTAAGAATAACACTTTTTTATTTGTTTTAGGTATACTGTTTGCTATTATGGCATCTGATACCTTTAAAAAGATAAGTAGTAACGATGAAGACAACGAAGAAAATTTTTCCTGTCGGGGAAACCCGAATATTAAAAACTTGAAAATAAAATAATTAATATAAACCATTTAAAATAATTAAAACAAAACACAAAAGACAGAGATATATCAGTGATCCGCTAACTGATGTAAAAATGGAAGATTTTTACTCTTGTTTAGTGTCGGTGCATATCCAGTAGCGCACCCAGTTTGCCAATGAAAATCGTTATTAGTAATTTTGTAAAAAAGGCCCTTTGTATTATTATTTACCTGTCGGCGTGCACATTGGCGTGCATCCCGTCGTTGCCGTTGTCGGCCGAGCCGCCTTCCCGTGTTGCCCTGGCGCCGCCACTGTCCCGATTCTATAATGCAATAAAAGTTTAATTAGACTGAGCCTAGAAAGAGTAAAAGATAATTTAATGCATGTCAATTGCCAATAAAATTTAAATTGCCAAATTTGGTTTCTGGTTTTTTATAAGGACCTAATTAAGGTAGTAATATTATAACTGTCTTTTCACTTTTCCATTGAATTTTCGCCTTAATGGATATGTAATTTTCAATTTGGAAGAAGCTAGATGGTCATTATAACCTGTAATTTTACATTTTCCTTAAGTATATTTACATCTGAATTGTATTTTTTAAATTTACACTTAGTACGTATTAATTTTTTTGTTGCCCTAAATAGGTCCCTGATAACATGTAAAATTATCTTGCATAATTATTATGTAAATTAGTATATTAAAAGAATTAGAAAAATTATATATTCCTATTATTAACGAGCCGCGGCCTACTTTATTTAGAAGTTTCTGGTGAAAGAAACTCTAGAGGTTGCGGAGGCTCGTTAGTAGCTATGAAACAGTAATTGTAAGAGCAATTTTTTAATAATTTATTTTAAACATATGAAAAGATTGAAGCAAGCTTTACATACAAAACTATTTATTTAGACACTAAGAATTACTAAAGCACATTTGATGTTCAACTGCTTGTGCGAAACTCTAAGCCTTAGGCCCTTCTTGAGTACCTGGAAGCAATATTTTTAAAATTAAAAACAAATTCAAAACCAATTTTCTAGTAAAAGGCTATTAATACTGCAGTTCTTTTCCTCATTTTGGTAATAGTAAAACCGATGTATATAAATTTTAAAACTCTGATATGTTTTAAATTGGATCTCATAGTCTAGGCGGTAAACATAACACTAACTTTGACATATTATCAAAGTTATCCTTTTGGTTAAAATATACTTGTTTTGCATGATTTTTCACCAACGTAAATACTTTTTCAGATAAATTAGACCCAAACATTCACATTTACCTACTTACTCAAGCTTTTTTTTATATAAAAAATCTCACTAAAAAAGAAAAACTTGCACGAAACGCCAACACATGCACCACTAAACGCTTTAATGCCAGCGGTTCTTCAGAGCACATCGTCATCAAGTGACCAATTTTTATACACACTGTATATTTACACTACTGGCATTTCATCCACTGCGTTGCTAGCGGCGGAATTAATAAAAAATTAAAACAACCTATGTTTTAACGGGTCAATATTTTTATCAAATATATAAGTGGGGCAGAGGATAATAACAAATTGCATGACTTATTGAAAAAAAAATATTTTTTTTTGTATTTTATTTGAAATCTGTATTGTTTTGTACTTTTTCTTTTTATTCATTTAAATCCAAATACTAAATAATTCTTTACTGATTTATTATTGTTCCGTTAGTTACACTTAAAAATGAAAATTGGTCATCTTAATATAAGGTCGGTTTTTACGGGGTTTAACGAGTTTAAAAATTTAC
Source organism: Oxystoma pomonae (assembly GCA_963921995.1). Classification (NCBI taxonomy): domain Eukaryota; kingdom Metazoa; phylum Arthropoda; class Insecta; order Coleoptera; family Brentidae; genus Oxystoma; species Oxystoma pomonae. Next base: position 80,166,524 of record OY998166.1, on the reverse strand, counting down.
TTTTACATCATAATTTTGATATAATATTTCTTACTGAAACTTGGCTGTCTGATGATGTTGATTCAAAAATTGTGAAAATTCCTGGTTATAATTTCATACGACAGGACAGGCTTGGTAGGGGAGGTGGGGTCGGTGCTTACGTAAAAACAAATTTAAAATGTAATACTATTACTTTTAATTTTGAACTTGGCAATCACATTTAATTTTTATTTTTGAAACTTAATATAAAGTCACTAAACTATGCCATGGTTGCTTTATATAGACCTAAAGATCACAAAATCAATAACTTTATTAATGATTGCGATAATATATTTTCTTTTTTTGTGTCCAGTTTTCGATGGGGTTGTTTGCGTGGGTGACTTTAATTCGGACTTGTTAAATCTGAATAATCCAGTTAATTTTTGTTTGCAGTCATATAACCTGACACAAATTATTACTGAACCAACAAGGATCACTAAATCTACACAAAAGTTAATAGACTCTATTTTTATTTCTTGTGTTGATATGCTTGTGTCCGCAGGGAATATAGCAACCAATCATATTTCAGATCACTTTTTAACTTACTGCGAAATAAATATTCAAAAACCAAAAATAGAACCAAAAATATTAAATATACGATGTTATAAAAATTTTAATTATAATAACTTTGTTAATGATTTGGGTGAATTGCCTTGGCACACATTTCTTAGAGAACCCGTTATTGACAAGAAGGTCGAATTGTTTCATCAGAATTACTAAGCCCAAAGCTCCATGGTTAACAAAAAATTTAAAGTTGATTCAAAAACAGAGACACATGGCTCTTCAAAAGTTTAAAAGGTCAAAAAATGGTGCTGACTGCGACAATTACAAGGTGCTTCGTAATTTTGCACTCGATTGTATGCGGAGGGAAAAAAAAGCTTACCTAAATTACTTGGCTCAAAATCACAATTCTAAAAAGTTGTGGTCTACATTACAAGACATTAATATAAAAATTGCAAAATCATTTGATTTACCTGTAGAATTGTTTAACCCTGAGGAAATTAACACATATTTTTGCCAGTTTTTTCAAACAGTTTCTGATGAATGCCAAGAACAAATTACTTTTTTTAATAACAATTTTTACAACCTAAATAACTGTTTAAAGACAAAATTAACAACACTTGAAGAAGTCAATATTATTATAAGAGAGCTAAAATCTAACGCTTATGGTGTAGATAATATATCGGCACAAATGCTTAAATATTGCTCTCCATTTTTGGATAAGTATATTACACCTCTAATAAATTCCTGTATCGAAAATAGTTATTACCATCTCTTATGGCGCAAAGCTACTGGAAGACCTTTACCTAAAAAGACTAACCCTGACGAATTTTCCGACCTCCGAATCATAAGTATCTTACCAACAATTTCAAAAATTTTCGAAAAAGTTCTGTACAAACAAATTTATAAATATGTATGTGAGAAAGAAATATTACCCAATACACAATGTGGTTTTAGGAAGAGATTTCTACAGCTACTGCTCTTGCTTCGGTTACAAGCGATATTCTTGATGCTTATGACAAAGGTGATGTCACGGTCTTAACTCTGCTGGACTTTTCAAAAGCATTTGACACCATTGATCATGGACTAATGGTGTCAAAGCTTAAATATTACGGATTTCATTACCGTTTTTCCAACTTATTAAACTATTATATGAGTGGTAGATCACAACGTGTTATGTATAATAACAAAACATCAGAGTCAGTAGATATTTTGTCAGGCGTACCACAAGGCAGTGTTTTAGTAGTATAATAAAGTCAGTCAAACATTGCAAAATAGCAGCTTATGCGGATGATAAACAATGCTATTATAGTTTTAATGCTGGAAACGCAGTAACTGCTAACAACCTTATTAATGAAGATCTAAATTTAATTCACAATCTTTCTATCCAGCATAATTTAAAACTTAATGCCTCAAAATCCTGTGTTCTGTTTTTTGGTACAAAACATAAAAGAGATGAAGTCACTGTACAAATGAATATAAGTATAAATAACAACAAAATTACCAGTGGTCAATTCAGCAAAAAATCTAGGGGTATATGTTGACACCGATCTTCGGTTTCGAGAGCACGTCAAAAAAGTCACACAAAAAGCTTATTTATCTCTTAAATTACTTTATTCAAACAAACATATACTATGCAAAACTTTACGGAAAAATCTTTGCGAATCCCTTGTATTGTCCAACCTCAACTACTGCGATGTTATCTACGGGCCTTGTTTAGATATTAATTCTCAATTTAGAATACAAAAAATTCAGAATAATTGTGATAGGTTAATTTTCAATCTGCGCAAATATGACCATGTATCTCCAAAGATTAGAGAATTAAAGTGGCTTAAAATGTCCAAGCGCAGACAATTACATATGGGTAATTTTTTTCATAAACTTATAAAAAGCACTGATGTTAACTTTCCACTAAAGCAAAAGTTCTTGCTTCGTAAAAACGTACATTCTCGTAATCTTCGTGATGTTATGACCTACACTATTCCCCGTCATCGAACAGCGATGTACAAAAGAAGTTTTATATACTCATCAAATTATATAACTCCTTGCCATTAATCTTAAAAAATCTTAATGTTAAACAATTCAGAGCACATTTTAAGAAGTATCTATTAAATCGAGAGATCTCGTAGTCCGGTTTTTCTATAAATAGTCATTTTCTGATTCCTGTTATTTTTTTTATAACATAGTTTTATAGATTTTATCTTTCTTAAATTTTAAACTTTAGAGTACAATATTACGATTTTTTTTCCACTATTTGTTATTATTTAAGTATTTTAATTTTTTTTATACTTTTATGTATGTTATACGATTTTTTCTAAATCTATCTGATTTTTTGTATGTTATAATATTTATGAAATTTTTAAAATTGTATATTTTGTATATTATTATCTGGATTCTGGATGGTTAAGTATGAGTAGCTATTGCAGCTAGACTTCGCCATTAAATATCGATCGATATTTATTGTAAATCATTTTATGTACCTTCCATCTGTACTCATTAATTAATAAACCCACAACCAATATATTAGCAGGTCAATATTTTTATTGAATATAGAGGTCGGGATGATAAAAAATGGAAAAAATAATAGAAAAAACACTTTTTTTGATTGCGGGCTTCATTTCCTTCAGTGTGATATCCCACAACCCATATTTTAAGAGATCAAAATTTTTATCAAATATGGAGGATAATCCCACAATTAATAGGGGGCTGGTAGATACAGAAGATCTATTTACTCCCTTGGAAATCGAATTACCCCTATTTCTCCACCCCCAGTTGAAATTTCGAAAAACTCCAAAACACGTGTTTACTTAAGTTTGGTGTTAGTTCCAGTGTGCGGATAATCCATAATTCACTCACTTATTCAATTACGTGTTTAGGTACTTATTTTATTAGTAGAATCTTCACACCAATTTTTTCTTAAATCTCTTTAACATATCAACACTTATTTTAATCCTCTTAGGGGTAAAATTTTTAAAAATCCTTTCTTAGCGAGCGTCTACGTCATAAACGCAATATGTGCTTAAATTTTCATAACTGTAGGCACAGTGTAATATAATGTTTAGTAGACTGCCCAAATAGCATTTTTCCGTCTTCCGACTAGTTTTGTACGGCATCTAACATCAGAGAAAGTATAAAATATAGTCAATTGACGACTTTGGTCGTTTAAGTTAAGGATTATACTTTATATTTTGATGTTACGATGTCTTAGCTTGTATAGACGGACTTAAGTCGTCGAGATAACGTTTGGAGCCGTTGTGTATAGTCTAGTGCAGATTTCCGACAACGCTTTGACGTCGTTAAGAAGAACGTTGGCATGTAGTATCGAGTAAGACGTTAGCCCGATGTCTGAACTTGTACTACTTGTGTTGGTAAAGTTTTCTGACGACGGTCCAACGTCTGTACTACCAACATTGCAATCAGTATTTACTACGACGTGCGTCCCACGTTCGGGATGCGACAAAGGTACCCAATGTATTTGGTGATGATATTTGACCTACACCTGACCGTTTGTCAACGTTAGGGTTTGGAATCCACCCAAAGTAGTGTGTATCACTTATGTTGATCACTTAGCGTTTTATATAAACGTGGTTGCAAAACATAAAATGGAAGAAAAAATGAAAGGCAGTTGGAAAACGCGCAAAAATTGTCACAAGATTTTGCAGGTTAGAATTTTTGGCATTCCGTTAAAACTCACTGCTGCCACCTTTTTGGGTCTTGTTCCGATGTTGGACAGATGAAGGGGATGAATCGTTTTAGAAAGAAAAGTTCCCTAAACATATTAAGTTAACCAAACACCACCAGAGTGGCGACCTCCAGTATCTTGCAGTGGCGTCATGAAACGAACGTTTCGTCGGAACGAGCGACCGATTAAGTAAAAAAAAAAATCACTAGAGGTCAGGACCAGTCAGATTTCTGGAATTCTCTGACGTAGCCATCTATTTGTTGCGGTAGGAAATTTTGTATTTCTGTGTGAAATATCATGAAATCCCATGATCTTTAAAAAGAACCGTGAAATTTTTTTTCAATAGAATCTTATTTTTTATTGAAAAAGTGAGAATATTCGTGGCGATCGTGTATTTTCGGCCCTGCATTGGTCATGTGTGAAGTGAATTGCGTTGGTAATGTTTGATGTTCAGCCTGGTTTTCAAGTCCGCACAAGTTAGTATGTCATAATTTTGATATTAAACACTGACGGCATCTTACTTATGTCTGCCGTTGCAAGTATAAAAATTTAAGAATATCTTTTTTGACCTTTGGTTGTTTTTTTCGAATCAAAGCGTAGGGATTTCCAAAATTTAGACACAAATTTTAACTAAGTTTTTTGTCCAGGCGTTGAGTTATTTGCACTAAGCACGACTTAGTTTGTAGTATAAATTACTGTATTCCCTCTATGGAACTCACATATGGCGACGTCGGTAATGTTTTGTTTTGTTTTGTTTTCCCTATTTTGGTATAAATTTGAGTCAGTGCGCGGTAGATCTGACGTAGCTTCCTGACGTCGGGTTATCTACGCCAACGTCGAAACGACGTCCAAATGCTAATTGGGTGTGCTGTAGGTCAAGTGGTTTAAGCTGTGCGTCTATAGTTAACGATGTTGATTATGTTGACTACCGTTCTTTTATTAGTATAGATTTGTGCAGATTTACTGTATAAAGTCTATTGCTACTTTGTAAAATTGTAGTTTTACATTGATAAAATATATTTTTATATTGTAAAATTGCTATACTATTACATTTAAATTTACAGCTTTATTAATTTCCTTCACCGTTTATTTTGATCATTTGATCAGTATCGTATTGGTAATAGGTTCAATTTTCATTGAAGAATTCATAGATTTAATAATACTGTTTTTGCTTTTTCTATTTTCACAAAGTCCCAGTAAAAGATGTTCACAAAATTTTAATGTTCTAATTGATCCTTATCTCAGTATCTTGAAGAAGACTTTCTAGAATTTAATTAATACTTTGCAACCATTATAGTGCGGTTAAAAACTCCCAATTTCCATTTTGGATGGCAGAAAACTTCTAGAGCAAAGAATTTTTGTACACACAGCCCCTCTGGATCCAGAGGAGCAGGCAAAAGATCATTTAAAAAAAATTAGCATGACACGCTCCAATGTACACTATCGGCATCATAAAAGTGGTACACATTACTTTTTGTAGTAATAACTTGGTCTATTTTTACAAACAAAGTCACCCAGTAATGTATTTTTCTAAAATTGTCAAAGTATGTCATTCTGTATTTCAGCCCACAAATTTCTTTATTTGATAAAGCCCAACTCCTGGCAAAACTACAACTATGGTCAATGGTCAATTAGGGACGATGGGAAGAAGATCAGACAATAGAGAGAAAACAAGGGACTGGTTTAGTTTCAACTTATGAACAAGATTATGACCTTATCGCTTTTATGAAAAAAAAGGCAAAGAGATTACCCAATTTCCAGGATGTGTAAGAGTGGCACAAAATCGCGTAAGGATAGGCTCTAATTTAAAATGTCGTGTAGCCGCTAAAAAAAATTAAACTTACGAATGAAAAAAAAAACAGGCCAGATTACTTTTTGCCCTTAATTACTCTCTAAAGGAACCAGAGTTTTGGCAAAAGGTAATATTTTCCGATGAAAAAGTTTTCCAGTTCTGTAGTGATAGAAAACAGAGAGGTCATGGTCCTCTATTTCGAATCAATGGAAGGCTCACAGCACAGCTTTACGTGGACATTTTAGAGAACACTATGCTTCCAGCCGTCACAGAACTTTATCAAGACCAGTTTATTTTTCAACAAGACAACTACCCTGCTCATACGGCCTGAATTTGGCAAACTTGGTTTCGGGAGCAAAATATTTAAGTTCTTCCTTGAGCTGCGAAAACCCCAGACGCCAATCCTATGGAAAATATCTGGGGTTTAATTCACCCTAATTATATAGAGTGTTGTATAAAAAATCGCAGTTTTTTAATGGTCAAGCCGTCGCCAATAATTTTTTAAGTTAATTAAGTAATGATAAAATTTCGTAAAATCCCAAATGGTGGGAACCATTATCCAACTTTATAGAAAGAAGAGATTGTATTTTTTTGAAATTTTGGCTGATTCTCTACCAAGAAGGTTAAACGGTATAATTGAGATGAATGGCACAATGACTAGATATTAAAATTTATATACCTAATAATTTGTTTCTATTTTTTTATAATTTTCGTTACAGTTGTTTTATGCGTTAAATATAATATAAAAATTATTTTTGAAAGCAATCTTTGATGTCGATATTTTCACATTTTAGTACCAGTCTGTCACAAAATATAATCCAGTAGTTAACCATACAATTTAAAAAATACCTATGTTTATCACGTACCACTTTAATGATGCCGATAGTGTACATCATCCGTATCACTTACGTTCTGGACCACTGTGCGCTCGCTTGTTTTGCATCTTATGAACACTTTACAAGCAGTGTATATATTCAAAACTAAATCACAATATGCTCCAAAATTGTTATTATGTAGGTAGTTACACTAGAAAAAATGTAAGAAAACACTGTGTCTACGTTTTATGTGCTCATATTTGTGCGTTGGGTCGGTTTAAAGAATAATTAAATTCAGTCGTGCAACTTATGCACATGCTTATTCTCCAATCTTGAGGTGTCGGAGTTTCAAAGTATGCCTTACAGAAAAGTGAAACCAAAACCTGACATCCGATTAAGCTAACATCGTACATTGTACATTTTAGAATCTACATGAAATGCCCTTTCTATAAATGAAATCAAATCAAGAATCGTATAATACATTAAGGAAAGACGATCCTTCAAAAATCATTAAAATTTCAGATTTTTTTCCGAAATTTACAAAATTAAATATTGTGTTTGGAGAGGCAGAAACTGAAGAAGTAATCCAAATTCTACCGAAACACAAAGATTTACCGATAATTTCTCTTAAAGATCCAACTCCAACAATTTTTAAAAGGTGGCCGAAATATTTTTGCGATACTAGAATGTGTCGTTATGTCGAAATTTGTCCAAATTCCATGTACTCGAACACAGCGTGCGGGGTAACCTTCGTGTCGGCTTCATGGATAACAACTGAACAAAATTGTGACAGAACCTTTTAGAGAATATCATGTGGATTATTTTGGTGCAGTTTTAACCAAATTATCCTGCAATATGCAAAAGAGTGAAAAATGGATGACTTTTTCAAAAGGTGCAATTTTTAGTATTTTCACTGTTCCATGATTTTTGATAAACGCTCGTCAAAATTGATAATGACTATGATTCAATTTAGACTTTTTGGAAATATTGGTTTCTGCTGTCTATCATGGAAATTGTCAGTCAACTACCAAAATCGAAATTTCCTTAAAAAACGGCTAAGATCGATTTTCAAAAAATTATTTCAGCTTTATGGGACGGACATGAACTAAAATTGTGATTTTATAGGATTCACAAAACATTCTAGATATTTTTTAAATATTCAAACTCAGAATCGTACAAATACGCAAGGCATAAAAAAAATTTTATTCAAAATATGTAAAAAAAGGTAACAATAATTTTTTTTTTCAATTTTTTATTTTGACCTGCGGAAGAAATACTCTAAGTCCCACAAAAAATTTCTTACACCGACAAGTAGATAGATTTCTTGGCTCTTGATTGAGCTATAAAAGAACTTTGTAGGATGCCAAATGTTGACACACGGATAATGTACATTAGAGCGTGTCATGCTAGTTTTCTAAAAATGATATTTTGCCTGCGCCTCTAGATCCAGAGTCTACTTTAGCTGTGTACGAAAATTCTTTGCCCAAGAAGTTTTCTGCCAGCAAAAATGGAAATCGCGAGTTTTTAACCGCACATTATTTCTTTAAAATACCTTTGTTTTACGATTCTCAAAGCCGTATTATACTGTGAATACTATGGTCGTTTGCGTTTTTAGATAAAGTTGGCAGAAGACAAATCAGTGTGTTTAAGTGTTGTTTGGTGTCTGGTTAAACCGTAACTTAATAGCTAGTCTTTTTCCTAGTATCTAACAAACACCTTTGTTTTGTCAAAACCGCAATTTATCAAAATGTTTAGAAATTTTCACATCGCAAGAACCATTCACTATGAAAACTACAATTTTTTAAGCCATTTTTTATCCGATCCTTAATTGTTCAAACCTCGTTGTTTATCAAATTGATTTCAAATCAAACCCGGAATTTATAAAACCGCTTTTTGCAAAACCGGAATTTGTCAAGCATGCTTGTTCATAGCTTAGACAGCCCTCCGGCGATTTTTTTTTAATTTGTTTTAGAGAATGAGTACTTCGTAAAAACTTTGATCTTCAAATGCTTTTTCCTAAATACGCGTCTATAATTTTCTAAACTTACCTATAGAAACACCAGCGACGACTCGGCCGGAGGGTGTCCGAAGCGTAGTGGGGTGTCGGGGATCGAGCAAGGGGGGGCCAGTCGGGGGGGTGGGGTCGCCTTTGTCGCCGCCACTGGAGACGACGACCACACGGGGTAAAGCAGCGGCGTCAGTTTAACAGTCTGAAATATAAAAAGAAAGATATTTAGCCGCAAAATATAAAGAGTTGCAGTAAATAAGAAAAAGGCATACGTTGTCCCAAAAATAAGTTTTTTAGTTTAATCATAATTTTATGATTTTTGTAAATCCAAAGCAATTTTTAAATGGTTCAGTTTATAAAATTGATAGGTATCTAGGCACCATCGGGTTTTTTTTTTGTACGTTTACTTTTAGATATAATAATATAGAATACAATAATACAATACAATAGCTCTTTATTAAAGTTTTTAAAATAATATATGTTATTATACATTTTATGTCACCTAAGCTGTAGAGAACTTTTGAATACAATATACATATTGATTTATATTTATTCTAGTTGAGCATGATGGGTTATTACAAAGAGTTACTGCCAAGTTGGTAAATAATAAAAAAATATTAGAAAAATAAAAAGTTCTTTGAAAGAAAAGAAAACAAAGTAATAATGTTAAATTGAATTCAAAAAATTTTTAAAAGTAGCCAAGTTTTCTTTCACATACTTGTTCCTCTCTATTTTAAATTTTTTCTTATTTATATTAGTTTTTAAATTGAGGGGTAGAATAATGTACAGTGTTAATCCGATGTAGTCTATTGATTTTAAAAAAGTTGTCAAGTCGTTGATTGTTTCAACCGTTACTTCAAATTGACAACAACAAATTATTTGTCATGCGAACTGTTAACAACAAAGAAATACGTTTTCAGAGGCAATAATGACGTTAGTCCGCTCATCAAAAAATTGGACTATATTATTTGGTTTGGATATAAAGTAGTGAAGGTAAGGCCGAGTTTGTAAATTCAACATTTTTTTGACAGCGGTGGAACATCGGTGCCAACATTCGGTTGATAGATGGGTTTGACATCCCTCTGAGATCAGCAAAAGAACGCGTTGCGGTGTAAACAACTGAGTGCCAATAACCACACTTAAAATAATAAAATCATACTTCAACTTCGGCTCGAGAAAATCGGAAATGTGACTTATGAGGGCCTTATTCATAGTCGCTCCTTCTTCCTTGGGAAATGTAAATTTTTTATGGGCGAAGGAAGGAGCCTTGAGGAACGACTATGAATACCATCCTTAAAGGCACTTATGCTGTCCTTCTGGACAATTTTTTCAAAATAGTCTTCAATGCTAGTACGTTTTTTGCTCAAATTTAGTATGATGTCTAGCTCATCATCAGAGTCTTCACTTGAAATGTCTTGCATTAATATTATGGCTCACCACTCCATTAAGCATCCTGTACTGTACCTTGTATTAACCAAAATGCATAAAACAATATCTTGGTTTGAATAAGTTATAAAAAATCTGGAAAAAATAAATAACCATAAAGTAGGGATATGTTAAATCCAACGAAGATTTTCCACCGACTCCCGAAGCCAGTGGCGATCGGTGCCAACATTTGTTGGACTGGTGAAATCCATCTAAAATTTATGAACTCTTTTGATGGGACCGGTGGATTTACAAACTCGCCCTACCGTACTGGGATTCTTGTTATGACTTTTTGCTACGTTTGAATGTGCACATTTGTGTACAAATTCAATTGTTGTTGAAATATAAATAATAATAATTTATTGGTAGAATATTGGTATATAATTTGTTCTAAAAATGTGAGAAATTTAAGCGGAAAAAGTATAGCCTGCCTTTTCTGTTTCGGTCTTTTATATTCAGTGCCAGTATTTCTATCTTTATTTGATTCGGCGCGTTCAAATATTACTAATCTACTAATGCTTTAGGCTCCTTTTGCCTCGTTGCGTTAGCGTTCCAGCCAACACAGTTACGTAGATATTACGTAAAAGTTACAACACATGATTACTTTGTTACATAACTTTTAGGTATACCGGAAGTCACAAAGTTCCCTACTTTTTACGTAAATAATATGTACAAAAAATTGGGAAACGGCAGATGTCGATTAACTAGTAACTAGAAAGTAAATCGAAAAGTAAAATTGGAGTAACTTTTTTTACATAACATTTATATCTCTTACATAGTAGCATAAAGTTAAACTTGACGTCATGTAAATAACGTACTCTTTGTGTAACTATTATATAAATTTGTAACATAAATGTTAAATAAATATTACGTATTCGAATTTAACATTTATGTAAATTTAAAGTTATATTGTGTATATAATATTTATGTAACTCCAATGTCACAACAAGGCAAAAATTAACTTCCATGTTCTGCATAACGTCATGCACAAAGTTCCCTTCTTATTACTTAAATATAATGTAATTAAAGAAACATAAGTTATGTTATGTAAATATTACGTAAATTTAATGAAAACTTTTTTTATGTAAATGCTTTGACTCTAGATTTAAGTAAATACTATGTTACTGTAACAGATGTGTTTGCTGGGGTTTAGAATAGCAGGGCCGGTTCTAGCTCTTTGGCCGCCCTCGTGCACGAGCTTGTTTTGCCGCCCCCCATAAGAAACTTTTTGCTTCGAAGGGAGGGAGGGGTAATTTTTTGACAATAATAATTTTCTCAAATAATTTTTTGGCAATAATAATTTTCACAAATAATTTTTTGACAATAAAAATTTTTACAAATAATTTTTCTATAATACAATATATACAAGGTGGATTCTTTAAACGGAACGTTGCTTCTAGCGGGTTAGAATTTAATTGAATAACAAAATCCAAAAACTGTATATTTTGCAATTTTTGAAATCTGCAAATAGTTCTCTCTTAGTAATTCCACACAGTATGATCTATCTTTTACGTTAATCAAGACATTTTTATTTAAATCTGTATGGAAAACTTCGATATTCATTCAAATACCCCCCGTAAAACAGGGCATAGACAACAATTCCATGCAAGTTTAAATGCCTCTATCTTGGAAACCATAGGAGATAGAGTATTAGTATTATTAGAGTATTAACCAAATTCTAACCCGTTAGAAGCACCGTTCCGTTTAAAGAATCCACCCTGTATATATATATATATATATATATATATATATATATATATATAATCCAATTTAAATATGGCGGTTGACATTTTTACACAGAAACTCAATGAAACTGTCACTGTCAGTGTCAAATGATGATGAATGGATGAATTTGGAATAAAGTAGTACTATACTTATATCTCAAAGTAAACAAGAGCATTTTGTAATATTTATCCACCCCACCACTCTTGTCCACCTAACTACACTATATAGCTAGGTAGGTACTTATTGCTGGATTAATTTCTCTTCACAATCACACAATTCTATAGATATTCTAAGAAAGAACACAATCACTTTCTTATTTAATTTAGTTGGTTAGATTTGAATATAATTTAAAAACTCTTGTTATTATCACTTCAAACCTGCGCGGAGAACCACGATCTTCACGCGCATAGGGGAAGATTCCAGGAAGTGCAGAGGAGCTACCTTATAAAAGCGAAGCAAGCTGCCGCCAACAACACTCTCCGTTGAATTCTTTGAGTCTCAACAACTCTCCGGAATCGGTACATCTCCAGACTACGAAGCAATGTTTAAACATTTTCATATAAAATGGAGAGACACTATCTTTTATGGACGGTCATGGTCAACCTTAAAATACTTTGGTTAAATACTTATTAAATTATTTATTTTTAGAGGTGTTAAAATATTTTAAGGCATGGTCAAGTTGTTCGCTAATTTTAAAGTCTTTAAGGACTTGATACTTCAAAAAAAGAAGTTAATATTATAGTATATTTTTTAAATGTGTGCGTCCAAATTTTAAAGTGTTTGTAAAAGTGAAATGACAGGAGTAGTGATTGTTGAAGTCTAATGATGGCATACTTGGCCGAAAACATAAAATTAAAATTTAATAAATTTGCACAAAATACAAACGATTTTTAGTGTGTGTGCACGCAACCACTCAACAAAAAGATAGAAAAAAATGCTTAAATACAAACGTTTACTGCTTAAATTATGCTTAAATATTTTAGGCCTTATATTATCATCATGGCCGTACAATTATATCTGGATTTAAATTTATAGTTTATTTGCTTTAACAAAGAAATAAAGTTCTGTCAATGTTTTATATAAATGTTTTGTTTTTATTGGGGAACAAAGGACAGAATAACAGTTCAATACAAAAACTTTACGGCCAACTCTGACATTAATAAAATTTTCCGCCCCTTTTCTAAAAACAAAGATCTTATTTTAGAGTACGCATCTCTCCGTGGTTGGTAAGTTTATTGATTATCGCTAGCAGGTGATTGGCCGGGGGCGCTCGTACTACTTTGCGTGGTGTTCTCGTACCACTTGCTCTGTAGCACGCGCCCCAACACTCGGCCGTCCGTTCGTGAAATTAATTAATTTAAACCTGTATAAAATGCCGCCCACTCGGGCTGCCGCCCTCGTGCGGCGCCCGAGTTGCACGACCGAAAAATCCGTCCCTAATGAATAGACGTTTAGCTATGTTAGTTACTGTCGATATACTGATTATATAGACGGCCTTTATAAAAAGGCGCACTCACGATACGATCTGAATACCCACCGGCATATTCGATTAAGATTGAATTTTCCCAAAAAATCGCCAATAAAATGGTATATTTGACACTATTCTGTTGCTTAAGCCTCCTCTCCCAGGAAAGATTTCTGCGTACGCCACTGCAATATCTATCGCAATCAATATTATTTTCAAAGAGTAATAAATTTTTCTTTGAATTAAACTTTCGTCAAACAAAATAGTTTTCATTGTTTCGAAACGTTTAGTTCTGACTGAAGGCTAATTACCTAGTTTGTTTACTTTTGTAGCATTTTAGTTTCACGAAACTTGGCGTCCACGAACACTGCATAGAATCAAAAGTAAGTTATATCTCTGACAAGCCTTTTGGCGCTTTAAAGTTTGGAAACTAAAGGAACATTTAATTTCCGATGAGTCTTACTTATTATACTATCCCAATTATCAAACTTTTGTCGAGTTTTAAAGTTACATTTTTAAGTTGTCATGAAAAAAAAAAATTCTAATATAATATAACAAATACAATTATTCCTTTTGTTGGATGATGGATATTTAGGTGAGTGGAATGGCCTGCGCCAGTATTCGTGAGAAAGTGACCAACCGAGATGTCCAAAACTGAGGGGAACGCACGCGCCTTCTTACTTTCACTCAAATTTCGGTCTTTAGGTGACAGTTCAAGATTACTGGCCCTGACGAGTAGATGCACGGTGCAGGCCATAGTCTCAAAAAAATATATACAGAATAAAGCAATACTGCCGTTAACGGGTTGCAATTTAGTTTATGCACTTTAGGGATTAAATATGTACGTTTAATCCCTCTTTTTGGGACTAAAGTGGCACCTTTAATTCCTCAGCCTGGGGATTAGAAGTAAATTTAATCCCTCAGAGATTAAAAAAAAAATTAATCCCTGGAAAATTATAATTAAATTTATGGCAAGTCAAGTCAAAAAGCACTTCTCTTGGCCAAGATGTTATTCTTAGCACCCTTTCTTGTAGTCAACGAACCATTTAGCATAGAAATAATGTGATTTTAACAATAATCTTTTTGTAAAGTGCATAAAATATTATATAAACCTCGGGACTAAAGCGTTTTTTAATCCCTTAGAGAATTTTAAAAACCTTTCGCTGCGGGATTAAAAGTAGCATTTTAGTCCCGAGATTGATTATGTAATATTTTTTCAAAAAAATCCAAGTCACTTACTTATAATCGTGTTGTCTCGAAATTTTTCAATGGCATTTTGTTTTCGGAGATAGTAAAGTCTAGCTTTGTTTTTGTTTTTATTTTAAAATTTTTAAAATCTACAGACAATTCTCTTTCCAACAATACCACACACTAATAATGTATTTTTTACACTGATAAAAATATTTGCATTTGATGAATCTGTAAAGGAAACGTCATTATTGTTTGAACTAGCAAGAGCAGCATTCTTATACAAATTCAGATACTATTATTTCGGAAACGACGAAAGATAGAACATTAATGCAGTGTTGGTATTACAGAAAAGATAATTTATCCCAAGAGCATTGGCTCTCAGAACAGATTATAGAGATACTGAGGAAAATTTTCAGCAAATTTATTCTGCCTGGCGCCTATTTAGCTAAACAATCTTTCTAGAACAAAAAACCAGCTCAAGTACAACAAGTATGTTTAGTAATACTAGCAATAAAATCAGATAGACTCAAAAAAAATCTTAGCTCGTTATTTTAGCAAAGACCTTTTTGGTTCTAGCCAGATTGTTTGGCTAAATAGGGGCCAGGCAGATTCACTATGGTAAAAACATTTCTCAGTGGAAGATTCCCGATAAAGCTATACGGTAAAAAATTCTGGGTCAAAATAAGTCCACGCAATGGGAAATGAGTAAAAACTTTTCTGGGTTATGGGTTAATAAATTTAGGTAAAGTGACTCATAATTAAGCAAAGTTTCCACTTATTAAAAATAAAAAAAAATGTTAATTTATTACGACCAGACCTCCACGATCTAATGGATAGTCCAGAAACCTACAGGTTTTTTTCGTTTCGTCCTTTTTAGGAATCATCAGGGTAACATTTGCCTGTACCTGGCGTATGAAGCATACCATAAGCAAACACACCAAACTCCACTATGGACATTGGGAATTTATTTCCCATTCTGTTACCTACTTATTTACCCTACATGGAATTTGCGTAAAAAAGCTAATTTTAGACAAATGATAGAATAGGAATAAAAATAATAGGTGTAACCACGGTTTCTTTTTCTATCGGGCCAAAAATTCGCAGGTAATATATAGGGGGATGTGGCACATGTTCATGAGAAAAACTTTCAGGATCAAAATAATGTTGATTTTAACACAGTACACTTTGGAATGATATTCATTTAATACTAATACTGTCTGATACTGACAGTGTCAAAAATGGCGGCGGAATACGTGTAAAAGGGTACTAAAATGGAAGGTGTTGGCTGGCCTCCATGTCGGAGGTATCGTTTGGGGTCGATAGAAGGCCAGTGTGTACAAAAGGTGTCTAAATTTTTAAAATATGACATTTATCTCCTTTATTTTGATTTAGTTTTGCGTTTGTTTACTGTCATAGCCCTCTATTCCATAGTGAAAGTTTAATAGTTATTTATTATTATTATTATTATTAATAATGATTTTATTGTTGCAAAAATAATTAGATAGAAATCATTTCACATCTACTATATAAATATAAAATAAATATTATTTGGCAACCAAAGGTAAAGTTCGCACTTTTTTGATGAAAAACAATAAAAAAGCGGCCCTCTTCCACTTAACCTGTAAATAAACTAAATCTCTTTTACTACTACGAAGTAAAATAAAATACCAACAAGTTATTCACAACTTTTTTACCCTGTTTGAAACACCAAAAAATTAACATAAAACTTGAATAGACCAAATTGATTAATAAAGAAAATAAACCTATAAAACGAAAAAAATACAAAATAAATAACAAAAATAACATTATAAACAGCATGGATAATTTATACACCTGCCTATAAAAAGTTTTAATTAAATTTTGTATTGTACAGACGTATGAGTTTGTTACCTTTACTTACATTGCTTCATTATTCTATCACTCACGATTAGAAATTTGAATTTAAATGTTAAAATATTAGGATGTTTTATATTATCAGGTATTTTCTTATACATTTTAGGTACACAATAAGTAAAGCTCCCTTTAAAAATTTTAGTTTTGTGCTGCGGAATCGAAAAAAAATGATGAAGAGTGCAGAAATCTTCGTTGTTCCATATTTAACCATCCAATTAACGCAAATTTCCTATAACTTGCTTTAATATTTTAAACAATAATTGAGTAGGTACCTACGCACCTACCAAAAGTAGGAAGGTAATGATTTAATTTTATATTTTTTTTTTATATAAAAAAACATATAAAATATGTTTTTTTACGAAACGTGCCCAATTCCAATACAAGAGTGACCTTTTTTTCTGAGTTTCAAGATCAACGTTAAAAGTTATTTTTATCAGGGCTATAGTTCCGTCTTTTTCTGAAAAAGGATAAAATATTTAACATCAGCGGTAAAAATTACTCCAAAAACACAAGTGATATTTGTAAAGTGGATATGGTTTTATATGTTAATATATAAATGCAAGTTTTTCTGCATCTTGAAAAACGTCAAAAAAACGATGTTATGCAAATCCGAATTCGTCCGCTTTTGAAAATGTTCAATTTTAATTTCTTTTAGTGTTTTTAGTTAAAACTATATATATACTACACACTAATTTGTTTTACCTTAAGTAAATTTTAAGATTAACACAAAAAAAAATATATCTAATAGTAAATGAGAGAAGAAAAGTATAGTACCGCTGATATCAAGAAACAAGCAAAAAGATTCGTCACCCAAAGATACACCTATTCGAACATAATGAATGCTCTTAATTTAAGAACGTTCATTAACTAGTAAGATAAATATGTTAAAAAGTAAATATTTTAAAATTAAAAACCATTAAAACAGATCGTGTTGCTCTTTTTCGAAACATAACATATGATTTGTTACGTGTTTTGAGACCCTTTTTTAGGGTAGAGAGAGAAAAAACAAGATTCACGGCTATAGTTCTGTCTTTTTCTAAAAAAAATATAAAACATTTGGAATCAGCGGTAAAAATTAGTCCAAAGACATGTGCCACAAGTGCCATTGGCCAAATGGTTATGGGTTTATATGTTAATATATCAATGCAAGTTTTTCTGAAATTTTTGGCGGCTTTCTCGAAGAAACGTCAAAAAAACGATGTTCCGCAAGTCCGAGTTTGTCCGATTTCGGATAAATTCAAAAGTGTACTACATGGTAAAACGATCTTTTAGAATCATTATTATTTTTGACGTGTGTATCGAAAACAAAAATAGAAACATTAGGCAGTATTTAAAATCATCACTTATCCACATCCATATCGAAATGCGCATACGGTACGTCTGCGTCGATATGTTACGTGAAACTTATCGATCCGGTACACGTATATATCGTGTCGCGATTCAAGATATTTGGTCGGTTTAATAAAGTAGATACGTTACGTACGCATTTAGGCTGTCCTTTAAACCTTTTTTTGATAGGTAACTTATCTTCTTCCGATACGTACCTGTACACACACTCTCTAACCCAAATTAATTTGGGCATTATTTCAATTCATTGTTTTAAATCTTCGTTTCTGTTTTCTCGCAGTGATGTGGCACGATTTTTTAATGGGTTCTGGCTTTGACTTATTGCATTTTTGTTCGACGGGTTTTTTTTTGTATTGCACTCCAATTAGGGGGATCTTTGGCAAAATACCAAAATTTACTCTATCCTTTAAAGGTGGTATCATTAATTACGTGTTTATAAAATCGATACGGTTGCCCTTTATCTAAAATTAATGTTTAATCTTCCAAAGATGTCTTCAAATACCGAGGCTTCATCTTTCAATAGTAAAAAATTGGGAAATACTCACTGCTTCTGCTTACTGTATTTACAAGCTTATTTAGAAGTAGCAGTAGTATAGGGGCGGCCCATGGGCCTGGCAATTAGGCCTCTTCATGGGCCCTTTCTGCCATACCCCGTTCCTTACCCCTATGCCCATACTTCCGCTGCAACTCCCTCTCCGGGCATCCCTATCTTCTTTACAAAGTTCAGTATGTCGACACATTTGAGCGAGTGCAGCTCTTTTTCCTGCATCGCACTCTGCTATGAAGTGCTGCGCCGCACATTGGGGTATTTAACCCAAAAAGCTGATCAAAAGTGGACCAAATCAATCATGCTTTAAATTTTTATTATTGCATTTTTAATCACCTATGTTGTGCTTCTTTCCATCCAAGTAGTTCTGGATTTTTAATAATGCTCTTTTGGTTTGTTATACACGTCACAACTTAAACAGAATCAAATGCAAAAAGAAGCGGCTAATTTATTGCAAAAAATATGTATATTTATATTGCTGTACTCTGTTTAATTATTAAAAGTGAATTATTTTTGGGGACGGAGCAAATGACTGAAGGTACGTAGATAAAAAATATGTTATATTTTTTTTAATATGTTGTTTTGTAATATAGACATAATTGATTAACCAAAAACCTGCAAAAAAGTAATTTAAAAAATGAATTATTGGATTCTAGAAGATTTAAACTATCGAATTCCACACAATTCCACAGAGTTTTAATATACAGAATATTCTGTGAATATTAAGCTTTTAAAAAATGATGCAAAAATTGGCTGCGCATATTTGCGCCATTTTGAAATTTTTAAAAATATTGAATCGGTTTTATTGTTATTTTATTCATGTACTTGTACATTTTACTTGTAATAACTTTTAAAATTATTAACCGATTTTGGTAAAACGAACTGCGTTTTAAAGATGATTGATATCAATTTTCGACTAAACTATACTTTGACGCCATCTTCCAAGATTCAAGATGGCGAAAGAAATCTAAGAAAAATAAAAACTTATTTTTATAAAAATTTTTAGCTGGCAAACAAAATATGGTTTTGTTTAAGTTTGACAAGACATTTACCGTTTAGTTTTTATAAATTTAACAAGCCAAGAAAGTCCGTCAAACTTACAAAGCTTTTTTTAGCGTTTATTATAACCTCAGTGGAGAGCTAACCGAAGATGCTCAAGAGGCTCGCAACAAGGATATTAAAAGGTAACGAAGGGATTATTCTCGAAAAAGTTCAAGAACAAAATCCAACCAGGACGTTCTAAACAACTTATGAATAAGATAAAAATTTTAAAGATTTCAAAAAAGATGTACAAAATTTATAAAAACAAACAAACAAAACAACAAAAAATACATGGGTAAGAATTTTTATTAAAATAATAAGTGAAAAATAAATTAATTATAATTATTGATTTTGTTGCGAGATTATGCTAATAGTACACTAGGCATAAACCTATAGGGATTAAAGTGGCACTTTTTATCTCGACTTTAATTTGTCGAGTGAATTAAAATACACTTTAGTTACGTGGTTTCAAGGATTAAAGTGGTATTTTACATACCTAATATAATTATTATTATTTTAAATCCCCAAATTATTTTAAATCCTTAGGGAATTAAAGTACTACTGTAACCTCTGAAAAGTACCTTTTAATTCTCTAAATGACATGAAATGAATTATAATCTTAATATTATATTTTCGTTTTGTTGTTGTTTATTTTGTAGACGCATATAGATAATATCGTCACCGTCATGTGAATATGGCCTAAGTGCCAAAAAACAAATTTTACAGGAGAGCAAAAAAAACATTTCAAAAATTAGATTACATATTAAAATTTTATTTTTTATTATTTTGGGTTTATAATTTATCTGTAAATGTTTTTTTAATCGAAAATATTTGGAAAATTGAAATAATAATTATTTATTGGAGTTAGGCAAAAATCACGTTTAACTATTTGGACTTGGGCAATATTCATATTACTTTACATAGAAAATCTGAGTAAAAAAAGAGTACAGATATATTTGAAACACATTTATATATTGAAAGAAATACAAACAGCAGTGCAGTCAAGTAATAATTAAATAAGTAAGAATATCAATTAGCAGTTAACAATAAGAAAAAATATTAAGAAGACAACTTCAAATAAAAACTAAGCTTAAGTAGTTTGGAAAAAAGGCATTACTTAAAAAAATTCCAATGTATCATAAAAATTGTGATAATCTCGTTCCATCGTCATTTTCAAAGATTGAAGATGCTCGTATTTTTCTTTTTCTATTTTCAATTTACCTCTATATAGTTTTGGCAAACTGGCGATTGGAACCATGCTGGTATTTCTATTTCGTCTAACGGGCAGATCCCTAAAATGCTCAAAATGGCGTAGTTTAAACTGAATTAATCCATCTGGTGTGTATTTAAGTGCCCTCAAATCTCGAACTGCCAGCTTTATAGCCGGGACGAATTGAATTGAAAAAATTTATACCAGAAAAATTTTGGAAAAAATTATGGTGGAAATATTTTACTATATAGGGACCCGGATTTTTAGCATGGTAAACATAATCTGCTGGTACGTTAATAACGTTAAGTCAATAGTAAAAACAAAATTATCAGACTCTTTATCTTTCTTCTTCTCATTTTGGGCTTCCTCTTTCTTTTCTATGTGATCTTGGTAAATTTCTGCTGCAATAGTCTTGGTGTCGTAACCTACACAAAGGTCACATTCGTCTTTCTTTGGGTTAAATAGAGCTAAATTCATATCATCAAAAACATACTTAAAAGTTGTCAAGCTTGCTGCAGGAATGTCCTTATCTTCACAAAAGGCATCTTTGTAAACTTTGTATAGCTCCGTCTTGTAGTTCCAGTTTCGCTCTAAATATAGTTTGGTGGTGTTTTTTCTGCAGTAATGAGATTCTAGCTTTGGCAAACTGTCTAAAAAATCTTGAACTGATTTCTTCATTTCTTCACTTCTTAGAGCTTTTTGATTTTCCATTCTTTGATTCTGATCATCCAATTTAATTTCGGGTGATAACCAGAATGTGATGGTTCTCATTGCCATTCCGAGAGTATTGCAAAATATTATTTTGCATACCCTTACTCTTTCGGTTTTAGTATCCAAGTAAAAACCTAAACTTTTATTTCTCCTTGACTTGTCATTATCTTTTCTATGTCTGGGTCTTTTTATTTCTGACACCACTGTTCTTCCTCTAACGTAAACTTTCTTTTGGTTCCATGTATATGTCCAAAACTGCTTGAATATTTTTTGTCTAATTTCTTCATTTCTTATCTTAGAACATCTTATCGAATCAGTTTTGCTTTTTTCCTTACACAAACATTGGTTTCCCATCACCCGTTTATTTTTCACTACTTTATATTCGTTGCCTTTTCTTCCTTTGTATGGTTCGCCCTGTTCTCTTTTTTTCTTCATAGCATTCGCCTCCCATGTTTCACTGTCACTTAACCTATTTTTCTTTCTCTTTCGTCCTGATTTCGTTGAGTCACCTTCTAAGGTAACATCCGGTTCATCGATAACATCATTTTGGTCCACTAATCTTTTAATCTGCCCAATTTTTTCATTTTCCCTGAATACTGTATTATCGTCCTCGTTACCATCATTGTCATCTGTATCATTTAAGTTTTCCTCTGTATCTGTGTGATTTTCTTTTTCTATGTTACTTTTTTTCAAGATTGCATTTTTATTTTCAAATAGAACTTTCTTTGATATCAGTCTCTTTTTCTTTCGGTTTAAATCGCCATCGCTACTATTACTGTCATCTCTTTGACTCCAATCCTCATCTGAGTCGGCTGCATTTTCTTCTTCAGAAAGAACTTTCCTTGATCGCAAGCTGTTATCCTCTGTATGTGTATCTGGTTTAATCCCTTTTTCTGTTTTAGTTTCCTCCACAACTGAACTTTCCTCTTCACAATGAACATTGTCTTATACCAAGCTGCTTTCTCCCAGTTTCATTTTTTGCATCTTCTAAAGTGATCTCTGCACTTTCCTCCACTGAAGCTTTATCTGGTAGCAAGCTACTTACTTCAACTTCTTCCCCTACAATGATTGTTCCATTGAAGAGGTGTTCATCAATAAAATCTTCTAATTGTTTCGTGTTATCAGTTATTAGGTTGCCTGCTATTATGTTCTCATAATCGTGTCTGGAGATGTATGAGTTCAAGTTTTCTTTTAATACTTCTTATGCTTCATTGCATTCATTTTGCAAATTCTTTAGTGTTCCAGAGAGTTCTTCATTTTCTCTACTGATATTGGCATTGACTTGGCTCAAAATTCTAAAGCTTCTCGAATTGCGATTCATTCTGAAAAAAAGTTTATAATTATAGAGTATGTCATAAGATCAACTCAGCAAGAGCAGAGACCTTGTATTTATGACAGATTTTGAATTTTTAGAATCTGTCATACATACAGGGTTTCTAACAAGGGTTGGTTTGAGACAGCTTCTAGCGTCACAAAAAATCCAATTATTGTATAATGGTCAAGCCATGATGGTAATTTAAGGCTTAAAATATTTTAGCATAATTTAACGGGTAACGTTTTTGATGAAGCAATTTTTTACTACGTTTTTCACATTCTTTTGCCATGATATTGCTCACACTTTAAAACTTTCTTTCCAAAGTTTCGATTTCTAGAATAAAACACTCAAATTTTTCAAGTTTTCACTGCTTTTTAGGCGTTGAAAAAAAGTATAAAAGTGTAAAACATAAGGTGGTATTAATTTTTTTCAATCAAAGTTCTTTACAGTCTTTAAATTTACCAAAAAACGTGTCTTACTAAAGTGTATTTTAGCACATCTAAAAATAATTTAACAGGTATTTAAGAAAACTATTTTGGGTCATCATGGCTTGACCATAAAATTCTAGTACTTAAGTATGGGGGCGATTGGAAAAGAATATTTACAACCAGTGTGAATAAGTAGATTCTACGCTATATGTCATGTTTAACTTAAATTTTTCTTCATATTGAGCATAATTAGGTATTTTAAAAAAGGGACTTACGTATATTTTTAAGCTAATTTTTGGACTTAGGCAGCCCATTTGTGGTTTAAAGTTGCCTAACTCCATTGAAAACTACCTTGAAAATTGCCCAAGTCCAGTGAAATTTTGCAGGAATTTTGAACGTAATAAAATGCTATAAATTAATAAAATTTTCAGTCTAATCTACTTTACTCACTTACCTGGATATTCCAGAACACTTTTATATTATAATTTGAAGTTAAAACGCAGCTACAACAAAAAAATAGAGAGCAGCATACTTCCTGCTGTTAATCCAAGTAACACTGTGGACTTACGCAATTTTCGCACTGTCTTTGGTCACACAGGAGTTAGGCAATTTTCATTTACCCATACCGTGGCTCCATCTTACGAGTTATTGGTATTCTTTGAGTACAGGTTCGTAGAATTTTTTTTTTTCTACAATATAGCGCCAAAATCTCATTTTCGGAAAAAATGGACTTAGGCCATAATCACACGACGGTGACGATATAGCTTTGTAAGATTTTTTTAAGGTTATTATAGATACTTTATTGTAAAAAATCGAACGCTTATATCATTAAAACTGTAAAAAAAACCATTTTGACAAATTCATTTGCAACATTTCACAGTTTAAGGAAAACAAAGAATTAAAAATGTGGTTGGAATACACACAACTCAGGAGCGTTCCTTTATTTCGATTAAATCCGTCTACTCCGTCATCAGGTGACTTAAATTTGCTCGGCTTGCCGAGCTCTCGGAACTTAACGTTAGTTAGTTAGTATGTTTGACACAAATCTCTCAATTTTGACCATCTTTTACATATCCAATCAACTTCAAATTTGGTACGCGTTTATAGCTCCGATGATGATACAATATTATAAAAAAAACTACATTGGTGAGGAGTCCAAGAGGGGATATAGTTAAAAAATCAAAAATGTATAACTTTTAAATGGAAGCTGCTACCAATATGCAGTTTTATGTTTCGCCAAATATTTTCTAATTTTGGAGGTAAAACCAACGTTGATTGGAGTGGTAAAGGGGGATGCAGTCTTCAGTTTTAGGTTCCACTGAATAATTTTTAATTTTGGAGGTAAAGAGTACGTTGGTGGGGGCCGGTTAAGGGAATAACATGGGTTAATATATTATATATAATATACAAATATGCAGTTTTTAGATTTGGAGGGTGAGTTGGTTAAGGAAGTGATATTGTGAAGTTGACAGTCCCCTTCTTCAATGAAGGGAGTGAAGTAGTGAACATCTAAGTGTCTCCGATTTCATTTAAAATTGGCATACCTATACTGTATTTTGGGGTCGAGGAACACGAATTTTGGATCAGATTTTAAAAGTGAGGAAGAACAGCTCCCTTCTCTCCCAATGAGGATTTTGTTTAAAATATCAAATTATCCAATTCAAATTTCATACCCATAATCGACTTTTACCTGAAATGCATGGGTAACTAAAAATTTCAAGATAAATTTAAGTAAAAATGTTTTTTAATATCACGCTTTTCTAAAAGGACCTAAAAAGTAGAAAATACTTTTACAGCTTTCTGATAACATAATAAAAGCAACGCAAAATTAAATCTTGGACTTAAAAAATTATTATTATATTATACCGGGCAGCACAAAAAAAACCGGAATGACTTTAAATGCCTATATTCTTGTTAGTTATTTACCGATTTTAACGAGTGGTAGCTCTATTAAAAGCGCATAAAATTCCCCTTCGACAAATTTAAAAAAGTTGGCACTTAAATGAAATTAAAATATTAACATACACATACATATCGTTTATTAAAATCGTTTAAGTTCTTTAGGATTTATACACAAAAACTTAGGAGAAGTAATAGTGCTCTATATGTAAATAATGAATATATTCATATCGCCGCAACTTTTTTATTTTTTAACCGATTTTAATGAGTGATAGCTCGTTTGATCAAGAATTACATTTTCCTGCGACGACCAAAAATAATTAATCTCGTTTATTTTTATGGAACCCACTCAAGCAAAGTATCGAGAATAAGACTATTCAGAAGCCCAGTCTCTGCCGAGGCGATCGACATAGCGCTCATTAAAATCGGTTAAGTATTTTAGGATTTACGCTTAAAAACTTGGGAGAAGTTCTAGTGCTCTTTATGTGAATAATGCATATATTCATACCACCGCAACTTTTGTACTTCTTAACCAGTTTATATGAGTGATAGCTCGTGGCGACAAAAAAATTGGCAGTTATTTTTGAATTCAAGATGGCGGATTTTATATGAGATAAAGTATATTTAATCTCGTTTAGTTTTTTGGAATCAACTCAAGCAAAGTAACGAGTAATAAAACCGCCCAACAGCCTAGTTTTTGCCAAGTTTTTTAAATTTATCGAAGGGAAATTTCATGCACTTTTAATAGAGCTATCACTCGTTAAAAGCGGTAAAGAACTAACAAAGCTATAGGCATTTAAAATAATTCCGGTTTTTTTTGGGCCACCCGGTATTATAGATGAGTAATTGACACCTAATAAAAAGTCGCACATCAAAAGTTTGGTACCTAGTTTGTTACTTACGTACTAAACTCACAAGGCACCCAAATTCTAATTAGCGCCCATGCTATATAATTATTTTCTAATGTAGTATCTTTTGTAAAAGATTGTTATTAATAAATTTTTGTTTACCACTAGAAGTGTTCTGCGAAATCGAGAGTCGAACTTTTATCAAAACTGCAGACGATAGAATTATTTCAGTGTCCCACAAATTGAATACATTAGATACTTTAAGTTGGTCATAGGACGCACACGCAAACGTACAATATAACGCAATATTCTGTCTTCCTTTTCTTCTTTTCTATTATTGAACTTGAAGTTTTTGGAAAAGTAAATACCTTTTTTGTACTCTGCTGAAGACGTTAAATCGGAAACCGTAAAAAACGTGACAGCTGTTTTAACTGTCATTAAACCACTGTTGCTATGACACATATTTAAGAATGGGGACTCGTATGTCAGGCCCTGTCAAAATGGCAAATAAATAATTTGTAATTTTTTGCTTTTAAATAGAACATGTGTACTTTATTTCCTCTCCAAAAAATAAAAACTGTAAAAGAAGTGATACTTGTCTTAACTGTCATTGACAAAACTGCCATTGAAGTAAAACATGTTTCTACGAATGTTGAAAAAGTTCAAGCAGAATCTCTTCATTGTTGTCGATAACTTTAATTTATTTAAAGTTATGTTTACCACTAGAAGTGTTCTGCGAAATCGAGAGTCGAACTTTTATCAAAACTGCAGACGATAGAAATATTTCAGTGTCCCACAAATTGAATACATTAGACAGTTTAAGTTGGTCATAGGACGCACACGCAAACGTAGAATATAGCGCAATATTCTGTCTTCCTTTTATCTGTACAAAAGCAAAGACTTCCGCTTAAATACAGATATCAAAGTCATCAAGGTCACGTCATTTGCAGGTATAACGTTCATATATGACGCTAACCTACGTAGCATGGCGTTTGCGGCATGTTGCTAACGTGAAGATGTCATCAAATATGCAGCGAGTTTTGCCGACGGGAGCCAAAAATCAATAGACGAGCGGCCGAACAAAAGAAAGCAAGATAGAAATACATGGTAATAAAAGACAGAAACATCCGAGCTGGAAAATTTCACGTATACCCCTAGGCACCTCGTACGTGTCTTGACCAACTTAAAGTGTCTATTATTAAACTCTTTGTTTCCTTGGCCACTTGGTCAATTATCAAAGAGAAAACCCCTCTTCGGGGTGATGAGGAAGATTCGATTAAAAAAAAATAATAATAATAATAATAATAATGGAGTCATTTACTGTTATGGGGAAAACTATTGGTGCGATGACACATGTTTACGAGTGGGGACTCGAACTACACTAAATTGAGGTCTAGGAACTCAAGAATGCTATTAGTTTTGACATCTGTCGAACACTATCAAAATGAAGGAAAAATAATTAATGTACTTGAGGCTTTTGGGAAATCGAATACCTTTTTTGTGCTCTGCCGAAGACATTAAATCGGAAACCGTAAAAAAAAGTGACAGTTGTCTTAACTGTCATTTACAGTTTTGGGGAAAAACACTGGTGCGATGACACATGTTTACGAGTGGGGACTCGAACTACACTAAATTGAGGTCTAGGAACTCAAGAATGCTATTAGTTTTGACATCTGTCGAACACTATCAAAATGACGGAAAAATAATTAATGTACTTGAAGCTTTTGAGAAATCGAATACCTTTTTTGTGCTCTGCCGAAGACATTAAATCGGAAACCGTAAAAAAAGTGACAGTTGTCTTAACTGTCATTTACAGTTTTGGGGAAAAACACTGGTGCGATGACAAATATTTACGAGTGGGGATTCAAACTACACTAAATTTATGTCAATAAACTCAAAAATGTTATTAGCTTTGACACTTGTCAAGCCATACCAAAATGGCGGAAAAATTATTATTGAACTTGAAGTTTTTGGAAAAGTAAATACCTTTTTTGTACTCTGCTGAAGACGGTAAATCGGAAACCGTAAAAAAAAGTGACAGCTGTTTTAACTGTCATTAAACCACTGTTGCTATGACACATATTTACGAATGGGGACTCGTATATCAGACCCTGTCAAAAAGGCCAATAAATAATTTGTAACTTTTTGCTTTTAAATAGAGCATGTGTACTTTATTTCCTCTCCAAAAAATAAAAACTGTAAAAGAAGTGATACTTGTCTTAACTGTCATTGTCATTGTGTTTCTACGAATGTTAAAAAAGTTCAAGCAGAATCTCTTCATTGTTGTCGATAAAAAAAAAATAAATATAATTTAAGAAATAAAGACAAAAGGAAGAAAAAGAACTAGATTTTAACTCCTTATTTTTTTATTTATTTAAAGTACCTACCAAGATTTTTTTTACCTTTAACAAATTTTAATTAACGTAGGTCACTTTATATTCTACCTGAACGATAAGTGTTTCTTATTACTGCACTAGTTGAAGTAATAAACGCAATAGTGCGGTAATAAAGTTATTCTTGTTCAGGTCGTGGATAGAATGTTATACATGATTCGTGCGGAAGAAACTTAATTCATTATAATAACGAGTGGGGAAAATTACCTTGACAAAGGTCGTACACCGAATATTTAAAAATTTGTCGCCATGTTGATATGCCATGGTTTGACAAATGCCAAAATAAATTAAAATTTTAAATTCAACGGCCTCCACTTGGTGAAGCTTGAGTCCCTCGCTTTTAAATACCTATGTGTCACTGCACTAGTAGCTTTCCCCATTACGATAAATTGAAGTTAAAAAAAGTATCACTTTTTTAACTTTAAAAGAGTAAAAAGAAAATATTAGCTTTTCCAAAAATTCGTTCAAAAATTATTTGTCATTTTGACAGGGTTTGAATTTTGAATTTCGTGGTCATCGACCTCAATATAGTGTAGTTCGAGCCCCACTAATAAATAGAGAACTGTCATTTTTTTACGGTTTCCGATTTATTGTCTTCATCAGAGTAAAAAAAGGTATTTGCTTTCCCAAAAACTTCAAGTTCATTAATTGTTTTTCCGTCATTTTGACATTGTTTGACAGATTTCAAAACTAATAACATTTTTGAGTTCCTCGACCTCAATTTAGTGTAGTTCGAGTCCCCACTAGTAAATATGTGTCATCGCACCAGTGGTTTTCCACATAACAGTAAATGACAGCTAAGACATCTGTCACTTTTTTTACGGTCTCCGATTTAATGTTTTCAGCGGAGTAAGAAGGAGGTATTCGCTTTTCCAAAAACCTCAATGTCATTAATTATTTTTGCGCCATTTTGACAGGGCTTGACAGGTGTCAAAATAAATGTAATTTTTAAATTCGACGTTGATTATCATTTTAGCTCATCCCAAACTTTGCCAGCTCTTATTGGCTCACCCTGTAGATATCGGCACCTGTGTCTATGAAACAAAATGCTCTCAGGGTTTTTCCCAATAACATACTTAAATGGCGTTGAAATCCCACGATCCAGTTTCCATTTAAATTGTGCATGGTTCTTAAACTAAAGTTGCCTATCGCCCTCGCTATTGCCTTTTATGAACTTTTCAACATTTTACTTGTTTTAGATTTTTTTTTTTAAAATAAAAAATAACGTCTGCATTTCTAACCGCGTTTTGGCCCCTATATATATTCCACGTTTTAAGTAAAGTAGCTTCTTGAAAAGCGGAGACGATGAGTAAAGTGGCTTTTAGAAAGTCTTTATGGAATTTTACCTGATGCGAATAAGAAAATTACTCTGGAGTAGGATCACTTTCGGTATCCGTTTCACATGTCAAATTTTAATGCAGGTTTGTAGTTTTATTATAATAAGTTGCAAATTTTCTTAATGAAACATGTGTACAGCGGCGTACCAAGTAGTAGAAGCAAGAGTCGGGGTTAGCACCCTTGCTCCAGAACAGTCGTCTGCGCATAACCTGCGCAACCGATGCCCCTTTCCTCCGCAGAGTTTTTGAGTACACCACTGGCAGGGGCGTGATATCGATGATGAACAACTACTCTTTAGAGCTAACCTTCCCAACCCTAACTGTTCAAATCCCCCCACACCCAGTTCCTCGATGTACGCTTCTGGATGAGGGAAGGATGTTAACAAAAGTCTTTTGCTGAACATAAACAAAAAAAAATAAAATAAACGAAGTCTCGAAAATTTTCGTACGATAAGATCCCCTAAGAACGCATAAAGAAAGTCTGGCTGTCTCAAAAAATACTCTCAGGAGAATATATAGAACCACACGTCAAGACTGAGAACATAAACCTTAATCGCTCATTTTAAAATGACATGGTGGAGGCGCCGGCTTACATAAAGAAGACATACGTACATAATGGATTAAATGTAACGTCAACGCACAATAATTAATTTTCAAAATTCATGGCGTGTTCTTGACCTTTCTGCCAGGACTCGCATTTAATGAATGCGGAATGGCTCAGTAAAATTAATAGTCTTTTGAGCACCCCTGCAGGTGGGTGTGGAATGAAAATTTATTAGTTCGCTGCCTAAAATATTATGGCGATCTTGAAAATCTATTCAGAAGAAATATAATTCTATTTTCAGGATAATTAGGCTGATTCAGAACTAATTAAAAATAAATAGAGGATTACTATAATTTTTATTTCAAATATTTTTTTCAAGAGATGGTCTTGGTTGGGAAATGTTTTTTTTTCAAGTCAAACTCAAAATTTAACAGTTTTTGGGATGATAATAATGAAAATTGTTTTTGCGTCCTCACTGACTGAAATGGCTCCTGGGAAGGAGATATTGAACTTCTAATAGGGATACTGACCGGTCATAACCGATTTAGAAAGCCTTTAACTACCATGGGGCTCAGAAATCACTCAATCGTCACCTCATCGCAGAGTGCGATGCATATACGAGGATGAGGCACTACCCAGTAAACATGCTTGCTACGGGAAAAGTCCGGCCCAGTGAGGGACACTCCGGGGGATGGTTGGGCCATACTTTGCTAGAAAACCCTTTTGGTTGATACCTGGTGATACCCCGGCTCATTTGTTTGTTTGTAGAAAGCCTATTGTTGGCCCACTGAGTAAGATTTGGACATTTTTTTGACCGGGTAGTAGACAAAAGGCCTGTAACCATTTTCTGACAGATATTTATATAACAACTTAAAGACCAAGGGCATATGCTGGCCCGCCCTTAGTTTTCCAGCTGTTATTACTTTTTATTTAAAATTGCTGTTGGACAATCAAAAACTATATAACGTAACCCAAAATTATAGATAACAACCGTTGAGCTCTTAAAAGAGGTAAAATAAAAGTTTTTAGTTGCCGTTCTTTTATTTTGAGAGAGCAGGATTTTCTTCATATTTTATGTATTCTGTTTTTAAAAGAACTATGTACCATTTTGCTTCTTTACCCTTTCCACATTTTTAGTTTTCATGTTTCATTAAAGAACTATAACTTTCAGGTTTGGTGCCACACTTAAGCCGAACATACACGCATGCTTATCGCACAATTTACTTGTATAGTGTTAAGTTATTATGAAAGATGGATTGTGTGTGGCAAATCGCCCGTCTTAGTACTGTGTACCATAAATTGTTTGGCATGAATGGACGGTCTCACTGATTGGGATATTGATGGTCTATGTCAGGTATGCCAGTAGAAAATGCCGGGGTTCCGGACCGGCAACTTTATTGGCCCGACGGGACATTTCCGTACTTTTTTTGGACCGAGGTCCCATATACATATTTTTAAAAGGCCATTAGGCTCTCACTTTTTTTATAACGATGGCCTATTGTAGTTGCATTGACGGTCTCACGGATTGGGATATTGATGGGCTATGCCAGGCATGCCGGCAGAAAATACCGGGGTCCCGGACCGGCATCTTTATTGGCCCGAGGGGACATTTCCGTACTTCTTTTGGATTCCATAAACATATTGTTAAAAGGCCATTACTATGACTGTCCATGATTCTGCAGCAGGCCATCAGTGAGCCGTAGTAAATTGTTTACAGGGTAGATACTCGGGTATCCTAGTCTGGATGCAGAAGACCTGCTAATTGTCAAATGGGACCATCTCTTGGACTTTGTAAAGAGGACGAAGAGGCCCGAAGAGCCAGCCGCCGCACAGGCGAAGCAGGTAGTGGATTAGGGAAACGTGTTTGGAGAAAGGAGAAAGGGGATAAGAATTATATGGCCTACTTGGCAGACCTTGGGCTGCCACCCATCTACTACTACTACAAAAAAAAACAGGACTTTTCATAGATAAAGAATACCCATCTACAATAGTAGGTACTCTTCAATCCAAATTCTCCGAACCAATTGCTTATTTCGCCATTTCCATTCTCTTATGACTTATACTAGTGCGAAACTCGAGACTACGGGAACCTTTACCTCTATTGAGGGAAATTATCATTATTCTATTGTATTCGTTGTTATTGCAAAAAGTGAATCCTATGACCTTTTTTCAGGAAGCAAAAAATACTTCTTTCAGAGAAATAATATTTTTTAGCAAAATATTTATGGCTAAAAAGTACAAAATCACTAAATTTAATCAATTCCACATGAGCAGCATTAAAAAATATATTACAGTCCCGAAACACCAAATTGAAAGAAACAACTTCTTGGAAATAAAAGCTTTTCAATAGCTATTAACTCATAGGCAAAAGCATATTTGAGAAATTCCATGCGCGATAAGAGGTTTTGGCATTTTTTTGATTTTTGTATCTAAAAAACTATCATTGGTATCATAGACGTGTACCCTTATTAGAACGTAATAATAAATTCTGCAAATAATAAAGTGATAGCCAAAAAATATTAGGGTTTTATAAGAAATTACATTTAATTTAAAATAATAATATAACTAGGTATAGGCCGCCCGCGTCAGGTAACGATTTGGCCGCCTTATACCCCCAAATATATTATTAAGCTATTCAAGGTGATTTAAAATTCCCTAGAAAGACTTTAACTGTAGGTAGAATTTTATGTTCTGAACAAGAATTAGTAAAATGTATTTTTGTAGACTCTTTAGTTTCAGAGATATTTGCATTTAAAAATTGTTAATATTTTTTGAGAAGCACCCTTGGCTACATGGTTTGAAAACAAAACTTTGACAACTTCAAAATGCTTGACAAAAACCCTAAAACATGTCATTTTCAACAGACGTAGACTTGCTTGGTAAATTATTTTAAAGGCGATTCCCAAAAAAATATGAAAATTTTACTCCTAAATTCAGAGAAAAAAAAAATAAAATTTAAACAAAATAATCACCTAACTTTTCTTAGCCACTGTTCAAATCTTTCTAGGGAATTTTGAATCACCCTGTATACACACTTATTAATAAAAACACTAAAGAGTAATGTATACATTGTTTAGGAAAGAAAATATTAGTAAAAGTATTTAAACATAACATAAAGCTAGCCTTTCTTAGTTATGGGTACCTAACAGCAAAGTAAATGCAAACATAATTGAAAAACCAAAATACGACAACTTTAGTAAAACCTCTTATACTAATTATTTTAAAAAATAACTTTTCTTGCCTTTTTTGAGGCAAATTCGTTTATCATTTGTGACATATTTAAGCTCGGCATTCGTATCCTTATCTCTATCAAGTTGACCTATCGAGCAGGTGTACTTTTAAACTAATGGGGAATGCGTGACAGCTCTACAGCTCTAAGAAACTGACAATGTTAAAAAATTCTTATTGCTACAGTGAAATTGGAAAAACATGAAGGTAAGTCGTTTTTGAATATGTGTGTTAAAATATCAAAAAGTAATATTCGAGTGGGAAATAGATCTCTCAAACGGTCGTGCAGAGGCCCGTGGGCGCCCTTGCTGCCGGTCGCCCGCGTGCGGGTACGTTCTGCACCCCCGCTAGGAACGGCCCTGACTGGGGAACAAAAGTATATTGTAAAACATTTTCTAGCCCGTTTTTAAAGTCCCGTTAGTTATCACCAATGTTTTTATTATAGCCTCTACACAATGCCGTAAGATGTGGTCGTTCTGGAATATCTTTAAAAGAGAGAAAAATGAAATCAAAATAGTAGTTTACATAACGAGCATGTTATGATTGCCATTACACGCGAAGATGAAGTGAGCGTGTACTATAATTTACCTACGACCAATGAAAATGTCGTTATAAATATAAAAAATGATGAAAAATACCACATCTAGACACAAGTACATATTTTCTATTATTTATGCAACATTACTGTTTCCAAGAGAATTAAGACAAAATTGTGGCGTTCAAGTTTTTGAAAACTTCATAAAATTTTGAAAATTTTAAAAAATTTAATTTTTTTTTAATTTTGAGAATTTTTGAAAATTTTGTGTATTTTTTCGGAATTTTGAAAATATCTAAATTTCTGAAAATTTTGTGTTTTTCTTTAGTATTTTGAAAATGTCTAATTTTTTAAAAATTTTAGCAAATATTTATTGAACGAAAATATGTTCAATTTTTTTTTAACTTTAAAAATGTTAAAAAATTTTATGAATTCTTTTTTGAATTTTGAAAATGTTCAAACATTTTGTGAATTTTTCTTTGAATTTGAAGAGTTTTTGAAAATTTTGTAAATATTTGAAAATTGTAAAAAATTGTCAAAACTAAAAAAAAACAACATTTTTGAAAATTTCCAAAATTAAAAAAAAAATAATATATTTTCATTTAATAAATATTTATTTTATAAAAAATATAGAAAAATAATTTACATTTTTGGCGAGCTCTTGCGATTTACGTCTAAGCTTTACTATAATACTAGGAGCGTAAATGGTCCATTACAGTCGTGTTAGGACGATCGTTAAACTAGTATTATGAGTTGATCGTAAGTAATAGGTATTTACGTCACTAGACCGGAAATTGGTCTTTACAGGACGACGCAGGAAATTTACAGGGCGAGCCTCAGGCGAGTCCTGTAAACCTGCGGAGACTTGTAAAGACACTTTCCGGTCGTGTATCCTACGTACTTTTTTTTCAAACGATCAGAAAAAACATTTTAGTATCTATCACTTTCGTCGGCGCTTAGTCTTGTTGCGTAATTTATGAACAGTCCCCTGATATTTTCTGCTTCTTGTTGGCTAGATAGCCATTGCCGCTAAGGCCGGTAGTTTTTAAGATGAAAACTAATAAAAACAAGTAAAGTTTTGTGGTTAGAATTGATTTTTGTATTTTTAACTTGTGCAAAATTGTATAAAACGTTAGAAAAGTTATAGTGTAGTGCCTATTAGCTTCACACAGCTAAATCAGTGATGACTGACGACCAGTTATGGCCATGGCCAACTTATCAAGAAAAATAATGATAAAAGAGCTCATGAAAGGCAGATATCTAGGTTTGTTCTTTATTTACCTATATTTATAATATACTCTTACTTTGAGAATTAAAAATTTGTGGTCGATTTTTCGGTGTATGTGACTCTTGAAGCAGCTTTTATTATTTCCTCCGGATTCAACTCATTTTCTAGATCTGAGTCCATTTTTGTAAACAAAACTTTTGAAACAAATTTAAAGTGTCAAAACTGCCCAAAAAAACAAGCTAAAAGCTGTCAACAAGAAGTCATAGCCAACTTGGCTAAAAATGGGACCGGAAAAGGATCAAGGGACCGGAAAATTGAACAAAAAGGTCCTTTGTGGAAAGTGGAAATATTTCGAAAGAACATGCCTTGTAATGTAGAACTTTCTGTATGAAAAATCGTACGGAAAGTGGCTATATTCCGGTCGTTTGAAAAAAAATTAATTACTTAAGATTTACCCTGTCACTTATCAGGAATTTCCCCTTTTTGTATTTAAATTCCCTTTTACCGATATTTATTTTTTGAGACTCCAGGTTTTTTTACTACACTACAAATTTAATTACCAACATGTCGACGGAACATTATCTCGTTAAACCCTACGAAAAAAACACTTAAGCTCTCCAAATTAGTAGAAAAACAGGACGAACTGGACGAACGTACAAAAATAAACTCCACATGATGAGGGCCATAATGCGGAGGCTTTCCAGCTCCCATGTTGTTTAGAGCGAGCCGGTGAAAAGCTTATCTCCCTGCTCAAAATGAAAAAGATCCTACTCTGGGTTTCGTCGCGTTCCCCATTTGTGGCTATTTTGTTGCAATGAAACCTGATAGCTTTCGGTCAGAGATATCTTTAAAAATATATACAGGGTGGATTCTTTAAATGGAACGGTGGTTCTAGCGGCTTTAGGGAAGAGGTTTTAAAAAAACCTAAAAGCGAATCTATAATGATTTTTTACGGACTTTCCGCCTATTATAAAAAAAGTTTTAGGGCCCTCAACTGGAGGCCCAGGGCCTACCAACTATTTTATTTTTCATTTGAAGGTATCACTTGTGGCACCTTTTTGGAAAGCTTTGTTAAAAAAAGAAATTTAAAGCATTAGTTTTCTTTAAAAATAATTACTTTTTGTTAATTGTCTTAGCTTCAAAATAATCTACATAATTTTCGATTTACTAAGCCGAATAAAAAAATACCACGCAAGAACATTATTGGCGGCTCATTTAGGGGCCCAGGGCCCACACAACATTCTTTTCATGAGGATGTACCACTTGTGGCATATTTTTGGAAAGCTTCTTAAAAAAGAAATTCGATTAAATAAATTTTTTTGACGACGATGTGTTAAAAATTTGAAAAAATCAATTTTTTGTTGTTAAGGACGGTTGAGTGAAAAAGAAAACACTGTCCAACAATGAAAATGTTTCGGGCTCAAAAATAGCTAATTCTTAAGTATTTTCATGCACTGAATTCAAAAATCACCATAAAAATTAGAGATTAGCTTTATATTTTACATTTTATATCCTCTAAAAGCATCGAAAGAGAAAATAATAGAAAGGGCAGGAAACTGGATAGGGTGGGGAGTTCCGCCTATTATAAAAAAAAGTTTTAGGGCCCTCAACTGGAGGCCCAGGGCCTACCAACTATTTTATTTTTCATTTGAAGGTATTACTTGTGGCACCATTTTGGAAAGCTTTGTTAAAAAAAGAAATTTAAAGCATTAGTTTTCTTTAAAAATAATTACTTTTTGTTAATTGTCTTAGCTTCAAAATAATCTACATAATTTTCGATTTACTAAGCCGATTAAAAAAATACAACGCAAGGACATTATTGGCGGCTCATTTAGGAGCCCAGGGCCCACACAACATTCTTTTCATGAGGATGTACCACTTGTGGCATATTTTTGGAAAGCTTCTTAAAAAAGAAATTCGATTAAATAAATTTTTTTGACGACGATGTGTTAAAAATTTGAAAAAAATCTATTTTTTGTTGTTAAGGACGGTTGAGTGAAAAAGAATACACTGTCCAACAATGAAAATGTTTCGGGCCAAAAATAGCTAATTCTTAAGTTTAAAGATTAGCTCTAGTTTTGGTGATAAGGTGATATTTTACATTTTATATCCTCTAAAAGCATCGAAAGAGAAAATAATAGAAAGGGCAGGGAACTGGATAGGGTGGGGAGTTAGAAATAGTGGTACGCCACCATCGAAATTGACTATCGATAATATCGATAGAGATAAAACAACAGAACTATCGATAGTTTTAATTTAGTTATCGATATTTGCAATACAGCCCTACTATTCTCGATATATATAAGCGGGGACTCCCTCCTTTCCGAAATAATTGCGTATTTGCGCATCTTTTTATTCAGGGCGACCGATACCTTACAGTTCAGTTTCATATTTTTAATCGAACGCACAGTTAATGTACACACTACATGGTAGTGTTATAAAACTAGATACACGGAGACACAATATATCATCGCAAACTGACTATAGTGTTTATGCTGTAAGTCTTAGGTTTACATTTTACATACAATATTTCTGTTTTATTTAGTGCAAAATTTGTTGTTTTGGAGTGTTTTTAAAGTAAAATTTATTGTATTAACATGTTTCGTAAATGTGTAATAATGTGTTAACAATTTTTGTTATATTTGTGGAGAAATAACGTTTCCTTCACAGAAACGCAATTTGACGCCTCTTGTGAAGACTGCTTACCAACATTATTTTGGAATGAAGGTAGGAGACCAGGATAAGTCATGCAACTCGTGTTCAGTTCTATTACGAGAATGGCTTAAAAATAAAAACGATCGATAGCTTTTGGGGTGCCCATAGTTTGACGGGAGCCTACAAACCACATAGATGACTGCTATTTTTGCTTGACTCCGCCTATCAATGCATGATTGTCAATGAAAAAAAGAGGAACAGTTCAATATCCGAATCTCCCATCTGCTATTCGACCTATACCACATTCAGGCAGTTTACCAATTCCTACTCCACCTCAAAACTATGAATTGGAAGTAGAGAGTGAAGACAATGTGGAAGATGGTGAATTAAACATGCCTTTAATATCACACGACCCTGATTTTGAAGAAAAAGATGATCAGCCACACAGATTGAGCCAGTCTGAGTTAAATGATCTCATTCGAGATCTTGACTTGTCACAGGAGAAGTCAGAACTTCTAGGATCAAGGTTACAGCAATGGAATCTTCTTCAACCAGATATCAGGGTCTTTAACTACAGACAGCGTCAGCGGAATCTGTTATCTTTTTTTAAGAAAGAGAATAATCTTGTTTTTTACTTTGATATGTTTAAAAATGGAGCATAATCCAACTCAATGGAGGCTATTCATAGACTCTGCCAAGCTTAGTTTAAAAGCTGTATTACTTCATAATGGCAATCGTCTTCCTTCTGTTCCTGTTGGTCACAAAGTTTATATAAAGGAGACTTGCAACTGTGGCAACCCTCCTCAACTCAATCAAATATGCTAAACATAAGTGGAAAATCTGTGGCGACCTAAAATTCATTGCTATACTATTAGGAATGTAATTAGGGTACACTAAATACTGTTGCTTTTTATGTATGTGGGATAGTAGAGATAGGAAATCACACTATATCCAAGTAGATTGGCCTGCAAGGAATCTTAAACCTAGTGAGAAAAATGTCGTTGCCGAGCCTCTCGTCAATCCAAAAGATGTTCTTCTTCCACCCCTACATATCAAGCTCGGTTTAATGAAGAATTTTGTCAAAGGCTTAAACCAAGATATTTGAGAGAAAAATTTCCCCAACTAAGTGACGCAAAAGTCAAGGAAGGCATCTTCGTTGGGCCACAAATACGTGAACTCGTAAAGGATCCTGCTTTCGACCTAGTTTTGAAAGGAAAAGAAAAGGAAGCTTGGGAAGCGCATAGATTTTTAGGGAACAGAAGGGAGGAAAATTACACTCAATTGGTAAAAGTACTTCTAGGAAAGTACC
The DNA here is from genome assembly GCA_963921995.1 of Oxystoma pomonae. Lineage (NCBI taxonomy): Eukaryota > Metazoa > Arthropoda > Insecta > Coleoptera > Brentidae > Oxystoma > Oxystoma pomonae. The sequence continues at coordinate 80,127,434 of OY998166.1, read as the reverse complement.
ATCAACTCGGATGTAATATGTCACTAAAAATACATTTTCTCCACTCCCATCTTGATTTTTTCCCACCCAGTTGTGGAGCTGTCAGTGACGAGCATGGGGAAAGATTCCACCAGGATATTTCTCTCATGGAACGGAGATATCAGGGCCGCTGGAATGAAGCAATGCTCGCGTATTACTGCTGGTTTATGTATAGGGATGCTCCAGAAATTACTTACAAGAGGAAAGCCAAAAGACAGCAATTTCATGAAGCCCTCAATTAATTCTTCATTTATTCAACAACCGGTGAGTGTTCTTTTGTCATTTATAGTGTGTAACTGTCATTAAAAATACACCTTTTAATATTGTTAGCATACATAATTAATATTTTTCGTTACCTCATAATCCTTATTAAATGAAAAACTCATTATTTTTTATCACAGAAACTAGAGCTAATAAAAAATTTTCTTTGTTATATTCGTTTTTCGCAACCCAAAATTGGTAGGACTTAACTCATGAGTCGAAGGAAACAAAAAAACAAAAAAATTGTTGGACAGTGAAATCGAGGTTTGCTTTGAATCTATTTCCCTTTAATTTAATATCTAATATCTAATTCGAACCATGTGATCGTGAACGTATGATTTTCATGAAACCCGTAAGATTGGATCATCTTTCAAGAATATAACGTTTTCGTCCCCCCATGTGATCATTCGCCATAGATCTATGCAGCTCCTTGTTCAAGAATATACGTCCTGGTCGACCATGAACTTCTACGTTTACCGTTACCGAACGCCAGTTCAACATCTCGCCGGCATCCATCGAAGAATTTTGCATATATACCTGGAGCAGAAAAATGCAAACTATGAATACCTACGTTTCAAATTATGTATGGAGTTCTTGATGATATCAGAGATCTCTTATCCAACGAGATGCAACAATCGGCGTCGGTACCTTTGAAGTTGTGGGTGCCGTTATTCATCGCTATAAATCAGTGTTAGACCCGCTCCCACTGGCTCGTTAGATTTAGTCCATGAGCCGGAGCCGAAAAACCGGTTTAATTTTTTGATGTATTAATAATTAATTAGCTATACGTAGATACAAAATCAAACGGATTTTTTGCAGAAGGGCAACAGAAAGATATGTCAAATAAATTTTAAGTTATTTTTTAACTTCGGTATATTATGTCTGTTATTCTTTAATGTAAAACAATCAAGGCTGAATTATTTTACGTTTAATTAAGTCAAAAATTTCGACTGATTACCAACATATTTACGAATTTATATTTTTAAGGGTACAGCAGAGTAATGGCGTCTCGACAGCTATGATATTTAATGTGGCACAAAAATATAATTTGAAAACACAAAAGTAATCAGGGCTGGTATTATTTACATTTAATAAAGTCAAAAATTTCAACTGATTACCAAAATATTGATGGATTTGAATTTTTGTTAGTATAGCATAATGGCGTCTTGAGAACTATAGGTATTTATGGCCACTTGCATCAACGTTTTTAAGATACACCTAGCCCTAGGTATCCCCTAAATTTAGGTAGGTGTCAGTTTTCACTTGCTGAAGCGTTTAGGTGAGTCCTAGACGTGTTAGGTTAGCCCTAAATCTAAATAGTCGATTTTGGGTCCCTAGCTCCCACCTTACCCTTACCTACTGATAATATAACCTCAAAATTAAACTAACCACAATCTTTTTTTTGTGGCTGTGTTGTAAAAATGGATTTTTTGGATATGGAGGCGCGGGATGATGATCTGGAATTGTTAGAAATAATTGAGAATGGCTTTCCACTCAAGTTTATAACAGGTCCAATAATTTTGAGGATATGGACAACCTAACTTGTTTCAAAAGGTTTAGGTTAACGAAACTAACTGTGTTGTTAATCTTGGAGCAGATTGAAAATCAGCTGGAGTATCCTCATGACCGGTAAGCCCTTCGGATTTATAACTCGACGGTCAAGGTTATATACTTATACTATAAATATGTCTCTTTTTGCCTTAACAAAAGAGAAAGGGTCACCGTCGAACAGTAAAGGCCAGTTAACTTAATTTTTAATGCTTAATGTGTATTAATTTTATTTCTATCTGTTTCCAGCATACCAAAAGACAGAGGCCAAAAATTAAGCACTATGCATTAAAAGTTAAGTAAATAAGCCTTAACAATACTATCAAGTTTATAAATCCAGGGTTAATAGGATATTGGTTTTGTTACCATACCACCTCGCTGAAAGCATATCATTATCATACAAAACATATTGTAAATACATATCAAAAATGTACACACACTCAGGCAGGCATAAAAATATTGCCTGTATGCATAACCTCTCTGTAACATTTTAGATTGCGATAAATTAGAAAAAGATGAAAACTCAATTTCAGCCATATATATCTTTAGGAAAACAATTTTTCACCTGTTTAAAAAATGCTAAAAAATTGGGGCGACAGAGGCAGAGAACCCAAGGAGTGACGTTTTTTTGACAGAATTGGCGACGTTGCCAAATGTTTTGTTCACCTAGCCACGGGTACGTTTAAAATTTGCCAAGCAAGTCATTTCAATTTAGGTGACGGGTTAGGGTTTCCCTAGAACTAAGGGGCACCTATTCAGGTATGCTCTAGGTTTGGGTTGGTGCAAGTGGCCATTAATATGATAGAAAAATATATATGTCTGACTTAATTTGCATTTAGTAAAGTCAAAACCTACAACTGCTTAGTTTAATGTACTCATTAGGTTACTTAAAACTTATTTTATGTATTTGTTATTAATTAATTTTCTGGTTACTGTAAAATTAATAAAATGCACATAGCAGGTTTTAGAGTGTCAACGACGATGTCAAGATTTTAGTCTGGTCTTAAAATAAGAATAAATTAATAATAATAATAATTTTAACTGTTGTTTTTGTGGGTATAGGATTATAGGCAAAAAAGAAACACTTATTTTTCTTTGGTACGTTTCGGACTTTATTAGTCCTTTTTCAACCCTGCAAGAAACACATTACTCTTTAGAGGTCAATCTAATTTTTTATAAACTAGGCTAGAGATATATTAAGTACTTACTTAGTCAACTAATGTTTCATTGCAGATGTGGATGTGGTCTAAGGATACAAAATGAACAAAAATAATAATAATTATAAAATATGAATAAATTATTTTAAAAGAAAAACGCAGATGTAACATTCACTATTTTTATTATTTACTTTTAATCGTGAACTCACAATCTATTCGCTGTTCTTGTTCTTACTCTCTTTCTATCCTGTTGAAAAAACTTCCTGAAGCTCTGCTATCCGGCGTATTTATATGCGCCGACATCACTCTCGACTCACCCTGAACATTCTGGTCTTTGTCTTACTCATCTTTTATCATGAACCTCCGTAGAGACGCTTAATTTTCCTTTAAATTGAAGGTACATCTGCCGATTCTGCAATTTGACAGATGTTTGTCTTTTACATGAATCCTGTGTCATTCCTAGCACCATACTGATGAGCACCACAAGTGCGAAATCCGGATCTACGGTTACTATTACCTTTTTTGAGGGAAAGCTCGCTATTCATTGATTGTTATTTATTCACCCTCACTAAATCTCTTTTTAACTATAAATAATGTTAATTTCAAGTTTTTCGAACCACGTTCAAGATGGCGGCACGACATTAAAGCACAGAAACGAAATGGTATACTCATAGCAAATTATTATAGGTTGCTATGAACGAAGGATATTCTGGGGACTATTTCCTAAAGAAAATATTGTATGAATTTTTATCAAATTTTATATTCCTAATCTTTACGACTTGCGTTTTTGAGCTGATTGGTTCAGTCACCATAAACAATACTCTATCTGACATTAATGGAAAAATATATTTCAAAACTAGTGCGAATTATCGCTGTAATTTGTTTCCTATTGGTCCAAATCTGACAGCCGCATCAATTTTATTGGTAAATATTTTCTGAGGGAAATAGTCGATATTATTAAGCATTTTCGATTTACATTTGGTCCTGATGGTTCTGGTGAACCAGAACCGGAACCGGTCGTTTCGGTTTAAAACAAGGACGTTACAGTTGCAACCCGGTTATGCACCAGCCTGGGAGATTGGTTTGGTACTTTTGGTTGTAAACAAACAATTTCAAAATATTGCAAAGTTATAGGTATTCTTTCTTTTGAGTAAAATTAATGAAAATTTAATTTTAGTACTAGCTTTTTTCGTATTTTATAGCATAGCAGAATCATTGATATGGAAATTTTAATTTTTTCCTAGAAGCAATAAAGAAAAAGTTAAACAGTAAAGTCAAAGATTTCTTTACAAGATTATATATATGACGATATTGTTTTAGAACCGTTCTCAAAATTTCTGTCAAAATAATGTCAACCAGAACCATGACCAAATTCTAAATCGAAAATCCCTATTGCCAAAAAACTTCAATTCAACTTGAAAACAACTGTATATATATATATATCTGTAAACTTACTCAAGTATCTATGATTTTTCTTTCTATCAACGAAATTTACCCAACCAATAATAATACCCTCCTGAGATTTCATCTGATGCTTTTTGAGGCAGGCAGCGGGATATCGACAATTTCTACGTCCTTTATATCAAAGATTTAAGTTCTAAATTTGTTTTATAGGGTTATATGGATTTTTGTTAAAATAAAATTGAGTTTTGGACTGTGATAGTGATAGCAAAAAATGAATGAATGAACTGAAGAAAAAATCAAGAATAGTTTTTAATTAAAAACATTTTACAATTTAAGCAGGATGTTCTTTCAAATTTTTGATTCATTTAGGTACGCCGCAGACAAAAATTTAAAGAAAATTATACTAATTAATGCCTTTTTGGATACGCTTTAAATTTTGCTAATAAAAATTGTTTAAAATCGTAAATGTTATCGGCAGTATAGAACCGCAGGCGAAAATTTTGAGAAAATTAAATTAAAAATGCCATTTTTGATTCGTTTTAAATTTTGCTAATAAAAAATTGTTTTGAATTAAACAGTGGCGGTCCCAAGGGGGGGGGGGCCTTTTTCGCCTACACACACGCAAATCCTAACTAGAATCTAAGTACTTATCTGACGTTTCGGCAGAAATTCTACTGCCGTTATCAAAGAACTTTATTCTTTTCAAAAACTTTTATTTTTAAATTCTGTCTGTTGTCTTACAACTGACTGACTTTGACTGATATATATTTCAAATATTAACTTGACAGTTTGGTGCGTCGATAGTAGCCAACAAGGTATTGGGTGAATCAACACCGTTCTTAACTAAAAAGCCTGTTAACTCCTCCCGCCTCAGTGCCCTTTAGCCTAATGTGGCTGCCATTTTTATATCCAAATTGACAACTAAAACATGGATTTTCTGTCAGTTTGGTGTCAATATGGCACCGATCATAGGCCAAAGGATACTAAAACGAAAATGAGTTAACTGGCTTTTTAGTTGAGAACGGTGTTGGGGTGAATTTGGTAAAATTTAAAATCAAAATTATATTTCTTTCAGTGTTTTCGATTTTAGATTACGTTATAAAAATACAATATTTTATATTTTAAAATATCAGGTATAAAGATTATCGTTTGACTGACTTTAAGAAAAAATATGTTAGAAACCCAAAGAACATCAATGCTATTTTTTAATTTATTTAAAAAAAAAAAACCTTTTTGAATATCTTGTTTTAAAATTGGAAGCCAAACTGTATTTATATCAACTGATATGCTAGCTATGCATTCATCTTTATTAAGATAGATGCAAGCTGCTTCTTTGATTTTTCGCTTAATTTTGTCTTGTTCTTTTTGTGATATACTGGTTTCTCCCCACATTACTCTATGATCATTTTCAAAAGAATGTTGGCAAATTTTAGACCTCTCCCAGTCTCCCCGTCTGAGATACCCCTTATGGTCATTTATTCTAACTTTAAGAAGCCTTGAAGTTTCTCCAATATAAAATTTACCACACTGGCAAGGAATTTTATAAACGATATTTTTTGAGTTTTGCTCAGCATTTAATGGTTTTGGTTTGGTTAGAATTGATCTAAGAGTATTTGATTTTTTTAAAATTATTCTAATATTATAATTATTAGCGATTCGTTTAATTTTTTCCGAAATACCTGGTATAAATGGAATTATTAAATTTGTTGGTTGTACATAATTATGTCTACGTTCGCGTTGTCTTGGAAATTCGATTTGTCTAAAAGAATTTTCGATGAAGTTATTTGGATACGAATTTTTAATTAAGACCTCTTTTATTATTTGTTTTTCTTGTAAAAATGTGTTTTAGCTCTATCCTATAGACTTTTTATTACTGCCTTTTTAACCGATGGTATGTGTTGGTTTTCTATAAATTGAGGTTTGTAATGTATTTTGTTTGTTTATTAAAATATCTAAAAGTGAAATTTTGTTATCGTTTTCTACTTCTAAAGTAAATTTTATTGTTGGTTCTTTACCGTTTATAAAAGTAAGAAAATCATTAAGTTTATTTAAATCGTGTAAATACTATAAATAAATACTAAAAATATCATCTATATAGCGAAACCAAATGACCGGTTTAAAATTAAATTCCTCTAAAATTTTATTTTCAAAATGTTCCATCAAAATATTACTCATTAGAGGAGAAAGTGGAGAGCCCATTGCCATCCCAAAATCCTTTTGAGACCTATTCCGCAAAACTCTAGGTATGTGAAAGTTATTTCTTTGCCTAGTATTGTGTTAATGAACCTCTGAACTATATGTAGCTTTACCTATCAAATACTGTGGTGCTTCTCCAATCTTGCTTCCATGCACAAATGTTAAAGTATTCATTAACAACATTTCTCGCACTGGCAGTCACTGTAACTCCTTTAACATATCCCTAATAGGCGTTAACCTTGACCTTCCGAGTATCACCCTCATTGCTCTATTTTGTAATTTTTGCAGACTTGAAACCTTATTTTGTTGTAAAAGAATACTGGAACAGTAATTAAAATAAGACAGTATTTGAACATTATAAATAGTTGTTTTGGTCCAAGTTGACAAATATGGAGAACATCGCGATAAGTAATTTTTCCTACTAGCGTGTAAAAGTGGACTTTCACGCACGCATTTGCGTGTATGGGAATAGATTAGCCCTGTGTCTTTCCCGTACGGCGTGCGTAAAAAATACTTTTACGCACGCTTTTTTTAACGATTTTTTAGGTCCAATTCGACTTTTTAGATATATTTTTCAACTCAAATGTAAAGAAAATGCAAATAAAAAGTTTTTTGCTATTTCAATACCAAAAAATTAAAATATAATGTTGTCCAGACGGTTTAGTAGGAAAAATTTTGTACCTGACACGTGCGAAAAGTTCCGACACATTCGGAAAAGTATCACTTTCCGCACTATTATCTAAATGCAACTTAAAGTGTAACCCATTATCGATCCAAGTACCTAAATATTTTATTTGTGTTACCTTTCCAATTTTATTTTCTCCCATACATTTAGTTTCTGTAATGTATACTTTTAAGTCATTGCTGTTACATCATTGATAAACACTTTCTAAAATTTGATACAAAGTTATTTTAAGCTCCAGTAAGTTGGTTGCAGTTTCTTACATTCTTAATTAAGGCTATAGTTTCTCCCCAGATTTTAAGTAAAAAAAAGTACAACTGGCAACGCCTTGTTCTTAAATTTTTTAATATTTTGCCAGAGTGCACAGGGAAAACTAAACATCAGAATTAGCTGAAATTTTGAAGGGGTGATCATTTTTAAATGCTTAACAAAAATATCTGAAGGATTTTTCCAAATTCTCAATTATTTTTTCTTCAAAATAAAAGGTTTGGTGCTGTCATCTATCCCAAAATCCTCAAAATAATTGCGGTTTAAAACAAACCCGATTTACAAATAAAATAGAGAAATACTCATCATTTCCTCTGGATTACATTTTTCCTTTTTATATTTACTTGCTTTAGCGAAAATAAAAACTAAGTTTCCTTTTTTCTAAAATCTTGTGCACTCCGGCAAAGAAAACCGATCAATCAGTCACACTTCATTGAATTTAGGAGACACACGCAATTCAAGTGGTGGCCAATAGATCGCAGAATTTATACGATTCCATGGTAACTGCAGGTGTTTTGTCAACAAATTTTAAATCGGACCGCAGTGAAACAGAAGAGTATTTTTACGTTTTCTGACAGAAAACCATTCGAAATTATGTTAATCTTTCAAAAATGTGTTTTCAAAAACATTGTTCTAAATTAAATATGAAACCACTCTGCGTGTGCGGTTGCCCGCCGAAAAAGGGCTAGCGCTGCGCGGGCATTACCCCGAGTCTATTAAAGAACCAAAATAACTTTACTGGCTCGCTGGGATTACTAAGAATTCGCATAGAAACATTCGGCGCCCATAGCCCCACATAATTTTGTTTTTATTTTGATTCAACCATTTTTTTTAAATTTAAATTATTGCGGCATAGTTATGTGCAAGTATACTATTGAAATCTTGTAGTGCAAAGGATAGATTTTAGAACCTCAGTTTCAAAAGCACACGGATACTTGAGTACTAAAAAAACAGGTCAGTAAAGCTCCATTTAGAGGTTGGAAAGACTCTTGCCAGTCATTGAAGCTCCTGTTTAAAATAGAATACGATTATTTCGTCTAGCGTCAGTAGCCGATTTTTAAATCTGCATGCTTTTAAGTTGACCTGCTGTCGGTATCAGCTAGCGGGAATGTTTCCAATTCAATTGTAAATGCACCTGTAAATGTAACTTTAAACATTACACCCAGTTACTTTAATACGTAGTTGGATAGTGACTTTTTTAGTAGGTAATTCTGCAATAAATGGTTTTCTTTTATTTTAGTATTTTACTTGGTTTTTTAGCGGCGCAGAACGCAGAAAGTCAAAATAAGTAACCTAACCCCAAATTTTTGACCCGGTGCTAAAAAATCTCTGGTGTCCCACTGTAAATAAACAAAAATATCGTCTCCGCGTTGCCATGGAAAACAAATTCAATGAAGTAAAATTTTGGAAAAAAATTAGGTCGACATGGTTAAATTGCTTTCTAGTACAGTGTTGGAAAAAAAAATTCCCGAGATTGTAACTACGACCTTAAGTCATTAATATAAATAATGAAAAACAAAGGACACAATCATATCATCGATGTTATAGCGCCGCAGGTGAACATTTTTACAATATAAGCAGGAAGTTCTTTAAAATTTTTAAATAATTTAAATGCGGGGCATGCAAAAATTTTGGGAAAATAGTACCTAAAATTCCATTTTTAACATGTTTCCAATGCTGCTTATAAAAAATTGTTTTGCAATTTAGGAATGTTCAGGTTTTTGATATTTTCCTGTTATTTCTAAAATAAATAATGCAGGGATTATTCCCCCCAGAAATTTTAACTTGTGTCCCAAATATTAGAGACTAGAACTTCGCGACTCCAAATTGTTATTCACCTGTGTAAACGTGATTGTTTAGGAGGGTGAGGGAGGTGGCTTAGGCTGCCCCCCTGCCCCTCTCTGGCGACGCCCTTGACCCAACCAATAATATCATCCGGGGATTTAATCTGATTTTCTGAGGCAGGCAGCAGGGATATCAACAATGTCCACGTGCTTAACTATAAAGCTGCATATTCCTGCAGAAGTTATGATCGCTTTGCGCATCACAGCATCAATGGAACCAAACAAACTTTTTAATGTACTGATCATGCTCCTCCCATGTTGATAAATATGACGAACCTGTGAAAATTTTCCTTTAAGAATTTTTATAAAAATTGGTTTTGACGTATCTGAACATTACAGTATAATTTGATAAGCCTTATCGAAAACAAATTTAAGTTGTTTAAAAAGTCCGCCATTTTTAATATTTTCCGCCATATTAAAATTTTACGTATTTATAGCAATAAAAGGAGCAAAATATTATTTTTACGATGAAAAATTCTAATAGCGTTATTTAGACTTAAAAAAATTAATGTGTAATGATTTTACCCAACCTAACTGTCAAAAAACTCAAGATGGTGGCAATTTTTTTAACGAAAAAAGTTTTTACATATTCGCCAATAAAAGGAGCAAAATTGAATTTAAAATTTTTTAATAGCATTATTTTAGATTTAAGGAGATAAATTTGTAATAATTTTTCTTAAACTAACTGCCAATGACTAACTTTTAAAACCGTCTTTAGGCCTCTTGTGGGATCCCTAAGAATTTTTTTAGTCACAATAGTTATTTATCTAACAAGTTCGGGCAAGCCGTAAGTGCGGGAAATATTTTCCGCACGCGTTAGGTACAACATTTTTCCTACGAGCGTGCGGAATATCAATATATTTTGTCATTATTTTAGTTAAACCTAGCAGACTAAAAATGAAAAAATAGTCAAAACTACGAATTTTATGTTTTATTCAGAACTAAACTTTAACAAGCTTAAAAAATTAATTTTTATAGTAATTATTAAACACGGTAAACTTGAGTACCACTGCTTAGCAGCGTGCGTGAAAATTTTTTTTCGCAGGTTGAGCGTATTTCTTTGTTGTCATCAGTTCGCATGTCAAATAATTTGTTGTTGTCAATTTGCAGTAGCACTTGAAACAATAAACGACATTTATTGTCGCTGTCTAAAACAATGTATCAAACAGAGATCCAAAAAAATGACGTCAGTCGGCTCATCAAAAAATTGTCTTTAATGATGTATGGGGAGGGTGACCAGTGGAACCACTGACGAGCCTACGTTGGTTACCCACGGCGAAACATCGTTTAATCATTTCTCTTTTCGCTTTGGTCCTTTGTGTGTTCCTTTTGGGATATTCATTCAGGTTTGAATTTTCGTTATTTCCACCCAAGATCTTTTGGTCTTTTGTTTTTTTTCAAAACATGCTTATTTTTTCTCTATACTTTTATATGAAAAAAAAAATGACAGCGCAACTGTCGATTTGTATTTTAAGACCTTGTTGTTAAGCCAATCGGCAAATTATCATTGGAAAAATTAATTAGTTATACGTATAGGTGCCTATTTGGTTATTAAAAAGCTATTTAAAATTTTGAATTGTTAAAGCACCATAGTGCGACGATTTAAAATGCACTATCTCACACACCGCTCTATCAAGAACTGTTTTCCGGAATATTTTATTCCAGCAAAACTACTTTAATATTTATTACTTGGCGTTCAGTTTTAGATCACAGTCTTTGGAAATAGAAATAACTGTGGCTTGGATTCCTAAAACGAATCCAACTTTAAAAATATAAATTAAATGTTCACTTATTAATGTGTCTTTGTGTGTCCGCACATTTGTCACCAAAATCGTGATTATCAGTATATACAATCGGTATATGCAACATAATCTCTATTGAAGACATAAAGTAGTACATAAAATCATCACTTATCCGCGTCCGTATCGAAATACGCATGTGCAAACACGATACGTCTGCTTCGATATGTTACGTGAAACCTATCGATCCGGTACACGTAACGTATCGCGATCCGTGACGTATCCAAACCAATTTAACTATTCTTTGTTCCTAAGACCCAAAGAAAAATATGTGGTCGGTTGCATAAAGTAGAGATACGTTACGTATGCATTTAGGCTTGCTTTATACCTTTTTTTGATAGGTCACTTATCTTTTTACGATATGTATACGGATAAGGATAAGTGTTGAAATTTATGATGTTGCTTTATGTCTCTAATATGTTGAGAGTTTTTGGTAACTTTAATAACCTTAATACTTCAATAGAATAGTCAGAAAATCGCGATTTATCTACAAAACTGACTTAAGGTCGTAGTTACAAACTGGGGAATTGTTTTTAGCAAAACTGCACGGGAAATCAATTTAGCTATGTCGACCTGATTTATCTGCAAAATTTTAGGTCATTGAATTTGTTTTCCTTGGCAACGAGGAGATTTTATTTATGTTTATCCACAGTGGGACACCAGAATTTTTTTAGCACCGGGTCAAAAATTTGGGGTTAGGTTACTTATTTTGACTTTTCGCGTTCTGCACCGCTAAAAAACCAAGTAAAATACTAAAATAAAAGAAAACCATTTATTGCAGAATTACCTGCTAAAAAAACGCTACCCAACTACGTATTAAATTAACTGGGTGTAATGTTTAAGGTTGCATTTACTACACTCCCGCTATACCGGCGCTAGACGAAATAATCGTATTCTATTTTAAACAGTAGCGTCAACCACTAGGAAGAGTCTTTCCAACCTCTAAATAGAGCTTTACTGACCTGTTTTGTTAGTACTCAAGTATCCGTGTGTTTTTGAAACTGTGGTTCTAAAAATCTATCCTTTACACTCCAAGATTTCACTAGTACACTTGCACATAACTATGCCGCAATAATTTAAATTAAAAAAAAAATGGTTGAATCAAAATAGAAAGCCTTTTTCGGAGGGCGAGTGGTTTCATATTTGTTTTAGAACAGTGTTCTTGAAAAAAAATTTTTGAAAGATAAACATAATGTCGAATGGTTTTCTGCCAGAAAACATAAAACTACTCTTCTGTCCCACTGCGGCCCGATTTAAAGTTTGTTGACAAAACACCTGCAGTTACCATGGAATCGTATAAATTCTTCGATCTATCGGCCAACACTTGAAATGCGTGTGTCTCCCAAATTCAATGAAGTGTGATTGATTGATCGGTTTTCTTTTCCGGAGTGCACAGGCTTTTAGAAAAAAGGAAACTTAGTTTTTATTTTCGCTGCAGCAAGAAAATATAAAAAGGAAAAATGTTATCGAGAGGAAATTGTGAGTATTTCTCTATTTTTTTACTTACTAGATGAAAGCACCAGAGCTTGTATTTTGAAGAAAAAATAATTGAGAATTTTGAAAAATCCTTCAGATATTTTTGTTAAGCATTTCAAAATGATCACCCCTGCCAAATTTCAATTCTGATGTTTAGTTTTCCCTGTGCACTCTGGCAAAAGATTAAAAAATTAAAGAATAAGGCGTTGCCAGTTGTACTTTTTTTACTTAAAATCTGGGAAGAAATTATAGCCTTAAAGCCATATTTTTACAGCAAGTAGCAGCTCATGTGAGACGCTTAAAACCACATTGTTCCAACAAAATTTCTGCCTAGGTTCTCCGCCATCTTGAATTTATGCGTAATTCGGGTTAACTCGGTTTTAGTCCGATATAACAAAAAAAATTGCTTTTTTTATAAAAAAAATTGGTTTTCTACGATTTTTGATGTAATGTTATGTCTCGCATAAAAAGTTAATTCACATACCGCCAAAAATAATGATTAATCATGGTGGCATACATATATATTGACATAATTTGTTACACTAAAAATAATTTGTTACACTGAAACTTTTTTTAAATAATGTTCCTATAAAAAATTTAGTGGGTTAAATTTTTTTTTAAATTTTGGTAATAAAAAATAACAGTGATGCTAAAAATAATGGAGATAGAGGGAGCCACAAATGTGTAATTTTCTTTGTAGAAAAAGTATGTAGTGCCTTCTTATGCACTTATATTAAGAAATAATAGTATAATACACACTAAGTAGCACTTAAAGAGAAAAAGTTTGAAGCCTGAGCGTAGCGAGCAGCTTTTTGAATTTCAGAAATAAAAATGACTGAAGATACGAAAAAGCGATAATAAATACTTGGTATGTACATCTACACCAAGTGATATAGTGGCATTTTTAAACCCTATAGGCGAGATAGTGTACGAGCGTAGCGAAAGATACAATTCTATCTTTCAATCGGACGCCCTTTTATGTACCCAGTGGCGTACCCAGGACCAAGTTATGAGGGGGGTTGGTAAGAAGAAATAAGTAAAAAATGTTAACGCAAGCAAGAATTTTTAAAATAATTTTTCAATTTATAGGCACCAAAGCTTTACAATCTTTGTTTAAATACGTTCCAATTAATACCCCACATTATCTCCGCCTCTGGGGCCAATTCTAATATTCTTGAAATGTGACCATCTGGAACACAAACTAAGTCCACGTACCTACTAAATTTCGTCAAAATCGGACAAGAGATTCTTGAGTTAAGCGCGTTGGTGACAGACAGACATTAAGGCAAAAAATGTTCTGAATGATTTGAAACGCATAGATCTATAAACAATTTTGAAATCGGAGCAACTTTTTTTTTACCCTTTTGGTAGGATCAGTGATCACCATAGCTCGGACTATTCTATTCTAGTATAACGTGTAAGTATAATGGAAATTTTAAAGTCATCCAACCGCGCCGCAGGCAAAAATTTTTGGGAAAAAATGCCGGTTATTTAATAGGAATCTTATTCAGATTTATTGTTTTATTTCTATCCTAAAAACCATAGAAAAGAAGAAGTAAGGCTACCTCCTGGATCACTCTGTAAAAAGTGTCAAATATAATTGTAACATTTCTAAAAAGCGCCCCAGGCAAAATTTTTCTTTATTCTTTAGGCAGGTTATTGATTAATAAGTACTTAATTTAAGATATATCAGTATTTGCTTTTCCTTTTTCACGACGTGATTTTCATTCTCGCATAATGGTCTGTTGCAAATTAAACTTAAAAATTAAATTTTAAAAGTAGCTACGCAGAATATTCTCTAATATTCCAATATTAAAATCTTACCTCAAGAATTTGTAGTGTCAACTTTGCAACACTCTATCTCAGCTATTTTTCACTACACAGAAAAAGTGTTTAAAAACATTATAGAGAAATTTGATATCTGCAATTTATATTTGAACACTTTTCTTCTCAAGTTTACACAAAGAGAAATATTGGCTATTAAGTACTCACATGTCACCATTTTCGAGAGCCTTTTAGGCATAACTTTCTTTTTATGACACACATAGAAAAAAAATTGTCGAATAAAAGTTTAACAAAATAATTTAGTTTAGCCAACAAAAAAACAGTTATAAAATCGAACAAATATTAACTTAAATATTAAGTCCAACACAAAATCCAAGATGGTGACAATTTTTTTTGCAAAAATGTGTTTTTAGATTTCTGGCATGATCCCCTATTAGCCCTGAATAGTAAGGCTGTGTAATCAGTTTTGCCATTTTAAAGTACTATTCTATTGGGCTATAACGGACGTGGTTAATTACGGAGGATTAGCAGCAACTATTATGTTTATTTGACATTAACATTTACAACTAACCAAAATAACTTAACAACAACTAACACATATTCAATTACTTTTCGTTCGCGTGACAGGACGCTACTGTGTTGACTCCCTATAACGATAACCACGATTTCAATGAGAAATGTGAGGACCAAAAACACTCTATTTGTTTTTCTGGAGAAAGAAACCATATTTGTTAAAATAACAACCTTTTTAAAAACTTCTTAGAAACTTAAACATAATCTTTATTTCTAAAATGTTTGAGCCTAGGAAATAAGAACATATTCTTGGAATACAATAAGATTATTTATATGAAATATAAATATTCCTGTGGAAATAATATTGCAAAGAGGGCTTTGCATGTGCTGCTTATCCTTATAAATTATTACTTTTTAGAATTAATATAATATCGTTATTGAATAAAATTTTAAAAAACATTAAAAAACAATTTTGATCAACTTTCTCGACATTTGACAGCTCCCCTCTTACTCCAAGGGGGTGGGGGGGGGTACAGTTGAAGTACGCCCGATTTCGTTGATATTTGTTGTGTTGGGGCACTTGGGGATGGAGATTTTGAAAATTCAATATGGCGGATTCAAGATGAACGATTTTTGGTCATCTTTTTCTAACCAATTTTAACTAACTTATACACATCCGATTGCCTTCAAATTAGCATGCATTTATAGTTCCGATAAATTTGAAAACAATCGAATGTGTATAAGTCAGTTAAAATTGGATACCAAAAAATTTTAAATCTGATCAAAAATTCATAATCCCATTTTGTAAAAACCCCTGTATACCAATTTTAATTTAAATCGAACAAACTAAATATTTTTCCCCTTCACTTCCCTCGTTAGGGAGAGGTGGGTACCTGATAATACCATATTTTTGTACTGTTACCGGAACTTTAAACTCATACCAAATTTGAAGATAGTCAGATGTGTATAAGTGAGTTCAAATTGGTTAGCAAAACATGACCAAAAATCGTCCATCTTGAATCCGCCATATTGAATTATCTTACTTATCTCCAAAGACCTCTCGTATACCAATTTTCCCTCTTTGGTGTACTTGCCTAATAATACTATATTATTGTATGAAGCGGACATACAGACCGCTTCAAGCTACTACGAACATAGGGGGAATCAAGTCCAATTTACTCTCCGTGCCGTACGACCGAGGTGGATTCGAAGCACGCTGCAGTGTTATCTTTTGGAAATTCATTTTGTTTTTATTATTTTGTTTTATGTCTGCCTTGCTCGAGAAACAGATGGGTAAGTTCTTAATTGAAATAATACATTTTTAAAACTAAAAATGGATGTCTACGAAGTCGCCGAAAAAGTGCAGATGGTCAAATGGTCAAATCGTCATAACCCAACACACGTTCGATATTGGTCGAGGGAAAATTTGCATTTGTATTTTGACGTAAGAACACAGTATCCCCAAAAACTAAATGTTTGGGGGGGGGGGGGTATTGTAGGGGAACACGTAATTGGGCCATTTTTTATTAACGGCAATTGCAATTTGAATGGTCCTAGATACTTGGATCTACTGCAGCAGCACATTATTCCAACTGCTAGGCAGTTGTTAGGTGTAAGATTTGGTGAAACATGGTTTCAACAAGATGGTTGTTCCGCTCACAATGTTGGCCTTGTTAGGGAATATCTTGATAATGTATTTCCTAATCGGGTTATAAGTACACGGGGAACTATTTTATGGCCAGCTCGATCTCCCGATCTTGCTCCTAATGACTTCTATCTGTTTTTGAAGAAGCTTTTCAAATTATCACCCCTAACATGCTTGGAAACGTTAGAAGGGGTTTTTATAGTAGGCTCGGATATTGTCTAGCCGAGCAAGGAGGACTTTTCGAACATTTGCTTTAATTTTTTTTTGACTGGGAGAATCTTTTTGGTTTTTAGAATGTATTATTTTATTTTGAGACCTTGCTTTTATTTTGTTTCTCCTTATTATTTTCATTGTAACACGTCGTCACTGATAAATCTGAGCAGTTGACAATAAAACGCTCTTATTTATCAGTGACAAAAAATTAGAAAATTACGTTATAAAAATTTGCGTATTTATTGACCAAATTCCGGTTTCATTGACTACGCTCCACACAGCACCGTGGTTAGAGGCGTACTAAATACCAAAGGAAAGTCATGCAAGTGGTGATCGCAAGCCTGAGTATTGGTTGCTTCACTGATAGGCGTGCGGTGTCTCTGCATGTACGTACACTGGCAAATTAGACTTCTTCCGCCCTATGTTCGCAGTAGCTTGAAGCGGTCTGTATAGAAGTTAGTCAAAATTGAGTTAGAAGATTTGACCAGAATATATAAACGTATATACATAGAGGTAAAGATAAAAGCTCAGAACATTGAACTTCTAGAAGGAGCTTTTTTCCAGACCTAGGGCAGGGTGTTTGAGTTCAACATCTTCATCCCATTGTTGTCGTGTTAACCGAATGCGTTTTCCCCTGTTTTTAATATTATTTACAATACCTTCAATAATTTTTAGTTCCGTTCAATTAAATGATCTAGATATAGTAATAAAAATCTATGTTTCTATAAAAAAAAAACCTAAAAATGTATTCAAGTAGGATGTACAACTACAAAAATAAGAAAAAAGTGCTATGGAAATCCCTATTCACACTGAAATTAACGGTCGGCAACACAGATATGACGAATTCTAACCTAATATTTAGTTAATATTTTAATTTAAGCTACCTGTGAAACGAAATACTGCTGTCCCCCGGCTTCTGTTTCAACTTGCATATAATACTACACTTCAGAATCATTTTTCGCCTCAAACTTTTAACAAAAATATCAAAAAAACACTATTGAGAAGTGCTGAAACTTTCCCTTTCAAAACAATAATGATATTCCAGAAAAAATCGCAACAAACAATCAATGTCGCCACGTTGACTACAAAAGAAGATGTTTAAGGAAAACACATGTTAAATTTTCAATAAACGTCGAAAGTTTTAACTAGGTTGTGAGTATTATACAGGGTTCCTAAGCAAATCCTTAGGGGGCCAAGCAGCCGTGTATAAGACGCAGACAAACGGAAAAGCACATTAGGCAGAAAAGGATGGACATAGGGTGATGTTGTCACTACATCTTACACGTAGTAAATCCATTCCAGGTTGTTGTTTTCTAATGTTTTCCATTTTCATACCTTTAGGACTGGAATTTTTTTCGGCTTTTAATTTTGTAACCATTGTCCTTACGCACTGTTTACAGGCTGGGGACTGAGATACATGCAAATGCCTAACCTAAAGCGTTTATACACGGCCGGAGAAATCGACTGAGATATTTCCGTAGAAACTTTATCAAGCAAATAGGACGGGTTGATGCCTTCGAACGTCCAACCCGGGTTTTGCGCTTTGATTCGAAATCAAGAACGGTAACGGTGATTTGACCAATTTTTGACCCCCTCCCTATGTAATGTTTTGTAACGGTTTGGCACGCCACTCCCCTAATATTACGTAACGATTTCAAGACCACTACCCCCCCCCCCAAAAAAAAAAACTTTTCACTTATTTTCATTCCAAATTTTCTTAGTTTCACACAAATGCAAACGCTGTCGAAAACCCCCCTCCCCCCTACGTAACTTTTTGTAACCCCCCTCCCCCTATGACCATTACGTAATTTGTGCACGGCCCCTGTAGTCCCAGTGGAGGAGGGCGAGAAAATTGATATTTTTTTCTTAAAAATTATACTCTTTAGGCCTATTTCTTTGCTTTCCCGAATTTACGTAATTTTTGAAAAAAAAAATTGTAAGCGGCACCATTTTTATTTTGTGCTTTGTTTTTCTAATATTTTTGCGTTCGGCTAATTTAATTGAAAAATTTTTGCCTGCGGCGCCCTTTATCTTCTCACTCGAAACTCCCGTTTTAAGAAAACTGATCCCGTCTCTGTTTCTAAATTTTTTCGAATAAAAGTAGAGTATGACCATGGGGGAAATAATTTTTT
Source organism: Oxystoma pomonae (assembly GCA_963921995.1). Classification (NCBI taxonomy): domain Eukaryota; kingdom Metazoa; phylum Arthropoda; class Insecta; order Coleoptera; family Brentidae; genus Oxystoma; species Oxystoma pomonae. Next base: position 80,108,494 of record OY998166.1, on the reverse strand, counting down.
TCTACGGTATGACGAAAATTTCGAGAAAGTTGAAGAAAAAAATCAAAAATGTGGCAGAGCTCAAGTTTTTCGTAAAAAAAACGTTTTTTGTAAAGAAACAGAGCAAAATAAATCTTTTCACTCTTTTTTGGGTGTTACAAATATTGGCAGCCCCTTATTTTTCGCTTTTACCCTCCCGCTAGTTTTGAAGAATTGGTTCGCTACATGTTTCGAGATCATGTCATAAAACACCTCGAAAATATCAAATGTTGTGTAGGGCCAGCTTTATTTAAAATCAATAATATCGCAAGCAAAAAGCTCTGCAGGAAAAACAGCGCCGTTTATTGATTTCTATGGCTGCTAGTGCTAGCTGCATGGTTTGGCTGTTTCCGGTTAGATGTCACTAGTAGAACAGAATGGAAAGAAATTTAATTAAAAGCGAAGATATTTCTTTCTAATGTTAACGACCTCACGAGTTTATCGCTCAGTATCGTAAATAATGGACCCTGCCGCCTCCTTTAAGCAAGAAAAAGCTGTGGTTTGGACTTGAAAACATCTAATTTTTAATCTCATGGTGTGTCCGCCATCTAGCGGAATTTGTAGACATCTTGTCAACGGTTATTATTGCAACTATGATTTTTGCTCACAATGAAAGAGTCAGCAGCAGTCCGGAGATAATAATAAACTGGCACCATTGCTCAATATACCTGTTTCTTTTGTGCGCGCAGAACTTTCTGTTTGATTTATTGAAATCCTATCCCTAAGGAAAATCTTAGGAACCCTGTATATTGTGTATATTAGCTTTTTCAACATATATCTTAAACTTCATTAATTAATTAATAAATAAGCGTCAAAACTTAATCCAAATTTAATAAGTTTTTTGCTGCATAATTTTGATATTAAAATTGGCAACACAGATTTCTTTCTCCCCTTGCCCCACTGTAGATGTTGCACTCAAACAATCAGTGTAACCAGACAGACCATACTTCTTCTAGTAGTTTAATCTTCTAAGGATATAAGCTTGTAATAAAAAATACGCAAAATTTAAAGCCGGTCCTGCATTTGTAAAGGTCTAAATTGGCATATTGGGTATGCAATGCGTTTTCTTTGTTATTTGCGATATGCAATTAATAACGAATATCATAGCGGATTTAACAGGCATATTCGTTTTTCATTTTTGTCTAAATAAAAATGGAATGGACTGTAGCTACCTGCTCAATACCTATGTATATGTGAGCTAGCTACTCAATTTATAAACTATATCGGTGTAACAAAATGGGAAGCAGGTTTGGAACGCGACTATTAGATTTATTTTCCTAAGACTGTGCTGAGACTTCCAATGTTGGGCTGGTCATTTATTTAGCTTCCTGGAAAGGCTCAATAGACTTTGTTTTATCCCGATACACCTGTTTTATATTCCGAAGGGATGGCGAATTTCGAGCGAGAATTTATGGAACGGAAATACCTTTGATTGGAAAAGGTCTGCCAGAAATACCATAGGCGTTTGATGTTATCAAAGACTTGCATATAGTGCAAGTCTTTGATATAACTTTATTTTTAAAAAAATATGACCCCAAACTAAAAGTATCTATCTAAATTCGGTTTCGCGTACAGGGATTAAATCGTCTGTCTCCCCACGTAGTGGCGTATCTAACAAAATTGACAATTGACGTTTTTATGACTTATTTTATGCGCTTTTTCAACCGGTTATACAGGATCATATGGGAAGTTTTTTTTGGTGGAATTCGCTTTAATGTTGATATGTTGTAGAGGGATATGTAACTAAAAAAATGCTCAAAAACAACATGTTTGTTTTAAAAATTCGGTAGTCGTAGAAGTATAAAAAATATCAGTTTTTGACTAGCCCCTGTATATTATGAATGAACTGTCCTATATGACATCATGATAGGGTTTGCCTACAAGCTTCTACCATTTTAATTTTATGGTAGGTAACTTACTTTTTTTACATAAGTGTTACGAGTTTTTATTGATAAAACATAGCCGAAAACAGCCTTTTTTCCAACTTTGACCGTTTATATTTCAAGAACTAGACATAAAAAAACTTTTACAAGTAAAAATTTTTTTAGTTACATATCCCTCTACAACATCATAATTATATAGAATTCCACCGAAAAAAAACTTCCCATATAATCCTGTATAACTGGGTAGGGAGTCCTTTTACTCCGGTAAGTACAATCGATTTACAGAATGCCTATGCCCACTTTCGCTTATCTCGAATTAAAAAAAATAAATATATCACGTAGAGGATTATATGCCTTTACGTGTGAACACAAAATTTAGCTTTGACCATGTTTTGTGGCCTATCTGCTATGCACGTGTTTTGTAAACATATCCTAGAAATTAGTTCATTGTTTGATTAATGTGTAGGTTCAACCTTAGATTAAAAAGAGACAAGATACCTGACACTTACGAAGACTCTGGTTATATTATTATATGGAACAATGTTTACCTTTCTGTTGTTTACAGTAAACATACCAGTAGCGTACCTACTTAAATATAAATGTACACATTATATTATTAAAATTTTGCTATAATATGAAATCTGCAAAATAATTGAAAAAACATGCAAAAAATATTAACAATTAATGTTTGTAGTACAATTTTAGACAAACTAAATTTGTTACAAAATTTGTATATGATTTATAGCAATTTCAATTTTCAACACAATAAAATTATGCCAAACATTAAAACAAAGAAACACAGTTCATAGCACCTGGAATATCAAGAAAAAAAAATATAATATTACCTACTAAAAATTATCTTATTGTGTTTGTTAATTTTGTTATTTTTTTTTTGGTCATTAGCAGATACTTACTTATACTGACTTCTTCAGTACACAATAAAGTCAATAATGCTTAGAGTATATAGAGACATCTAGGACAGACAAAAAGATTTAAATATCAATTCGAAGGGCGAGCGCAGATGGCAACGGCGGCAGTATAAATCAACCTTAATATTTTGATAAGAGGTAGGAATTCCATATTCTTACAAACCTGAACACATATGAATTAACTCCTATTGTTGTTGGCAAGTTGGTTTAAGGACTTTACCTACCTTTATTTTATAGTCTTTATAAAAAAACCTTCGAAAATATCTTATTTGTGCACTTCATCAAAAGTATGCTTTATTTTATCGTCTTTATAAAAAAAAATCTCGAAAAAAACCTTATAAAAACGTTCGAAAATATCTCATTTGACTCATTGGGAATTAACTACTTGTTCAAAAAAACACGTGTTTGTTGATATTTTAATCTAAGGATCTATTAATTTAAGTATATGTCTTATTTTTTTTATTTTATTTGTAAATAAACAGTGGTTATTAATTGCCGATGAGTTTTCGTTGGACCAGATACTTTGTCTCTTTTTAATCTAAGGGTTCAACAAATATTAAATGTTTTTTATGGCTAGTTCGTGACCCTAATGTTTATGAAACGTTGATTTGGTTGGGAAGGGGTCAATTAAAAAACAAGAAAAGCTTTTTTTCAATTTGCGTTTGAACGTTTCGCTTTATTTAAAATCATCATTAGCGCATCTGAAGGATACAAAACAATCCAACTTTAGTTTCAAGGATTAAAAAACATTAAAATTATATAAAATGTATTTGTATATAATATGTATATAAAATATTATTTGTAGGAGTTAAAATATAAAATATAGATAAAAAAAACGTGAACTTAACTAAATACAATACTAAAACGTAAAATATACATACACATAGAAGCCACAAAAATAGTTGATTGTTAAAGAAAGAATTTTTTTTTAAATGGTACTGACCTTTAATTCGCTTTTCCGTTCTCACAAAAGCAGTGGTAAGACAAATACGTAATAGACATAGTCTAACACAAAAACCCCAAAACATTGACTATTTTTAAAAATTCTTAGATTTAAACAAACGATAATTTAATGTAATAATATTTAAAAAAAACAATATTTGTGTGGTTTCTTAAGAGCGATACAGTACGACTGACTACTTAATTTTAATAAAAATAGCAGGCGGTTTGCAAAGAATAAAAAAAAAACAACAAAACAAAAACAAAAAAACCCATTAAGTAGTAGTGGAAAACACACAACTTATCACGAAAAATGAGGAATTATATTGTTCTATGAAAGTATTTTTTTAGGACATAATCTAATCCTGGCTGGGTTTTTTCTAATTTTATTTTATTTGTATTTAAAAAAAAAATTAACGTTAGTTTGTAAACTTGTATCTACATAGGAATTCCGTTTTTATGAATCACTCGCCAGATTTTATATGTATTTCTTGTACTAAATTTGATACTCTTTTTTAGGGAAGAAGAAGAAGAATGTTTGGCTAAAAGAAGAAAATACAGAGGAAAGGGCAAACGCGAAGAAAGAAAAACTTTAAATCGAGCAAAAACTAAATCAAGAGATGTTGGAAAGGGATTGGACAGAAAACAATTTAATGTTATATCTACATAATATTCAATTTTAGTGTAATTGTATATTACTCTTTAAAATATAGGATCTTTGTAACATATATTAATCAATAATATATTAATTTTAAATATATTTATTTTAATTCCATGTAAAACAAAAGATTTTAAATTTGAAAATATTAATTTATTTAATCTTAATAAAACATATATTTAATTTTAAAATAAGAGATATTAAACGGTAATACATATTTTTTTTTAATTAAATGAAATACTTATTTTTAAAATACTGTTTTTCCGTGCAGGCATGTTGTTTCTGAAAAATTAAAATTAAGGGAACTGTAATTGTAAACTTTTGGAGAAGGAGAAGAAGGGGCTAGGCTGCTGCTGCTACTAAACATAATAGATTCCTTCTCACATCTCAAACATTATTTACATTTCTAAATGAGAATATATTAGAGACACCAAGCTATTTGTAACTCATCGCGGTATACGTATCCGCATCTAGTGAGAACCAAGCACATTAATTGGTCAGAAAGTTGTACCATGTTCGAAAAGAGCAGATATATGCTAATCTAAGTTGTTCTTGAACGCGATAGGTGTTGAGATGCGTTAGGTATCACGTATCGTTACGGCACACGTATCGTATCTCAGCACCTATTGCGTTCAGAAACACCTTAATTAGCATATATCTGCTCTTTTCGAACGTGCTACAAGTTTCTGACCAATCAATGTGCTTGGTTCTCGCTAGATGCGGATACGTATACCGCGATGAGTTACATATAGCTTTATGTCTCTACAATTAAAAGTTTGAAACAGGACGTATCTCTAAAACTCGTCGATGGACCCATTTCGAAATCACTTAGCGCTATAATTATTGAAGTATGCCAAATTTTCTTTTTCTTATTTTCTTGAACTCTAATTGTCATTTTTTTTTCTTGTATAGATTTGATCTTGTTAATGTAATCGTTTGAGTTAATTTTTTTCTATCTACGCCTGTATCATGCCCGATGATAAAGGATGTTTTTCAGTGAAAAGTTGTAGTTGATAGACCAGTTTCGAAACCAGTTAGTGTGAAAACTAGTGAAGTACCTAACCAAATTTTATTTTTCTTATTTTTCTTGAACTTTACCTAAGACATAAGAAAAAAGATCCTATTTGGTTTTTAAAATTTTGCAGTCATTATACTATTTTTCGGTGAATACAGCCATTAATTTAGGACAGAATGTCAAACAAAATCGCAAATGGATATACAACTCGCAGGTACATATCCTGGAAAAGTCGCCAAAAACTGCAGTTAATGTCCACACAAACAAATATATGACTGCAGCATGCATTGGAATATTTGCGGTTGCAAAGAGTAACGCCAACTACATTATAAAGAATTGAAAAAAAAAAACAAATAAAAAATGTTTTTTCGAAATCGGGTTTAGTAAGAAAACACAATAGAGAAATATTTTGCAGTCGCATGCCTCCAATTGAGTTCGTTAGTGTGATTATAGGCATGCGACTACTAAACGTTTTTTTATTCTTTAAACTAAATTCGATTTCGAACTCGCAGTCGGGTGGTTTGTTTTTTGTTAATTTTTGGTTTGCATGTCACGTAATATAGTCCAATTTTTTGATGAGCGGACTGACGTCATTTTTTTGGATCTCTATTTAATAAATTGTTTTAGACAGCGACAATAAATATGCAAAAAAGTTATGTCGTTGATTGTTCCAACTGTTACTTCAAATTGATAACAACAAATTATTTGACATGCGAACCGTTGAGAAACAAGAAATACGTTTTCAGAGGCAAAAATGACGTCAGTTCAGAAAATTGGACTATATAAAGCTTTAACCTCACCTAATATATATATGGCTCCTATCAGCCGCTATATTGATTGTTTTTAAATAAAATATAGTCTATAGCAATCTCGGAACTCTCAGCTTTCCAGCGATATCACTTTTATTATTACTTTGAGAACGATCAGGGAAGTAGGTACGTTTTTTCAAACTTCAGGTAGGCGAGCAAAATTTACGATTTGAGTAAGGTCTTGAGTTTTTTAATTGATACAGCAAAGAGAAAACTTTGTTTACTTTTAATCAATTATATTTATGAAATAAACCCATCCCTGTCAAAAATACCGCGTCAAAACTAGTGAAAGTTCACGAGTTCTGGGTACCGATTCTGGAAGTCATAGGAAGTGATCGTTCGCCTGAGAGAAGAAAAATAAATTCAACCAATAAACGCGCTTAAAAGCAGTGACGAGGCGATCGAATAATCGCCAAACTATTATGGGCAAGCGCAGAGCTGCCTCGAACAACAATTTTTGAGCGAAGCCGTTCTCTCGACTAGACTCAGTAGTTGGGAGTTGTAGGAAAGCTCGTGTGAAATACGCCACTTGTATTATTTCAGAGCACGCTATTGGACGAACGACCGATCGATATTTTACTCGCTAATGCGCATGCTACAGCAAACTTGACTGTCTTTTAGAGTAGAACTCGCACAGTGGTCGATTTTTGTAAAAACGCGGACATTAAAAAAAACTTCCACATTGTAATTCAATCCTACAAAATATTTAGTTTTAAGATACAGACAGGATGATCGTGTGAATTCTTACATTTATCTTAAGACATTTTTAAGAGGAAAAAGATATATATTTATTAATTAGCTAAATTAAAGTAAAAATGTTAGTTTAGAAAGAGAAAAATAAAATATATTAAAAATAATGCCAACCGAAACTTTCAAATGAAACACCCAGTATATTATTGCATTTTTGCAATTTGTTTTTAAATTCTAAGCATTTTTATATAACGTACCCTATGTCGATCTTCAACTGTTTTCGAGATAGCAACATTTGAATACTGTCATACTCTGGGTCTTCTATTTAAAATTTGATGTTGAATACTGATGCGTAATGTCAAACTCGCAAAAAGAATAGTTTATTCTTTAGCCAACTATTCCCCTAGTATCTTAACAACCATATAGAGACAAATTTAGATACATTTTGGATTTTTTAATTTTTCCATTTATGTCCGCATTTTCCGGAAAATCGACCACCGTGCGTCGTTCGAATACGGAATTTTGGATTGTAATAGAAGTGGTCACTTCTCAGGGTATGATCGTTCTCTTACGCCCAGAATCGAGCTCATGGTCGGTATTTCATGCGGTTTATGAAACACCACTTTCGTGTGAAATCCCATGAACTTTCAATGTTGGAAAGAGATTCAAAACTCGTCAAGCATCATGAGTTTTGAAAAGTTTTTAAAATAATTTATGATAAGAGTTAATAAGATTTTGCCAGTGTTTTAAGGGCTCTGCTGCTACTGGTTTTGTTAAGTTTTGAGCAGATTTTAAGAAAAATTTAAATCAAAGTTAATAAGAATTCATAAGATTTTATAAGAATACATTTGTCTTCAGCGGTTTTTAAAAGAACCACCCTCCATCAGATTTCACAAGATTATATGAGAAAATCCACATGTTTTTATCAGTTTTGAGCAGATTTTAAGGAAAACAAGTTGATAAGATTTCACCAATGGTTTTGGCAAGTTTACATTAAATCTTTATTATGTAATTCTTTTTAATTTATGTTTATAGGTACTTATAAAATCTTTTAAATTCTCATTTTGCTTGTCAAATCTGGTTGGTGCTGGTCTATTTTCTAGACTTTAATGCTTATATAATCTTGTCAAATCTTCACAACCCTTTACCCTATTTGACTTGTGCTAAACCTCATGAAATCTCGAAAAATCTCTTTCTATAATAAAATTTTGTTAATTATAAATCTTTATAATAAATTCTTTTTAATTTATTTTTATACGTACTCATAAAATCTTTTAAATTCCCTGTTAAATCTGGGTGTGCTTGCATGTATAGACTTCTGAAATCTTGCAAAATCTCATAAAAACATCATGTGTCTGGTGTAATATAATGAAATTTTGTAAAATATATAAACATGAAATTTTATTGTTTTTTGCATCTTTTGAAATCTTGTGAGTTTTCAATAGTCAGAAATTAATTTGAAAATGATTCTCATGAAACATCATAAAAATTTATCAGGTCAAGTCTCTTCAAATCAATAAAATCTCTTAAAATCTTATCAAGACTTGATCAGTTTATCAGTGTTTTTAACTGTTTTTTTTGGCGATAACTCTCCTTTGCGTTACGAAGTTGGGTTATTAACAAAATCACTACAAGAATTTTGCAAATAACTACGCCTTTTAAAAAAAAAACTTTTTTGTTACCTTCTTCAAAAACATGATTTTAGTAACTTTCTGCAGATAACTAAACCATGCAAAAAAATATCTCTCTCTCTCTCTTCATTTTGTACCCAAAATTAAAGAGAAATAGCGGAAAATAGTAATATTGAAAAATATAATTATTCTTGCCTAAAAATTAAGCCATTTCACACTTTCGTGTGAAATCCCATGAACTTTCAATGTTGGAAAGAGATTCAAAACTCGTCAAGCATCATGAGTTTTGAAAAGTTTTTAAAATAATTTATGATAAGAGTTAATAAGATTTTGCCAGTGTTTTAAGGGCTCTGCTGCTACTGGTTTTGTTAAGTTTTGAGCAGATTTTAAGAAAAATTTAAATCAAAGTTAATAAGAATTCACAAGATTTTATAAGAATACATTTGTGTTCAGCGGTTTTTAAAAGAACCACCCTCCATCAGATTTCACAAGATTACATGAGAAAATCCACATGTTTTTATCAGTTTTGAGCAGATTTTAAGGAAAACAAGTTGATAAGATTTCACCAATGGTTTTGGCAAGTTTACATTAAATCTTTATTATGTAATTCTTTTTAATTTATGTTTATAGGTACTTATAAAATCTTTTAAATTCTCATTTTGCTTGTCAAATCTGGTTGGTGCTGGTCTATTTTCTAGACTTTAATGCTTATATAATCTTGTCAAATCTTCACAACCCTTTACCCTATTTGACTTGTGCTAAACCTCATGAAATCTCGAAAAATCTCTTTCTATAATAAAATTTTGTTAATTATAAATCTTTATAATAAATTCTTTTTAATTTATTTTTATACGTACTCATAAAATCTTTTAAATTCCCTGTTAAATCTGGGTGTGCTTGCATGTATAGACTTCTGAAATCTTGAAAAATCTCATAAAAACATCATGTGTCTGGTGTAATATAATGAAATTTTGTAAAATATATAAACATGAAATTTTATTGTTTTTAGCATCTTTTGAAATCTTGTGAGTTTTCAATAGTCAGAAATTAATTTGAAAATGATTCTCATGAAACATCATAAAAATTTATCAGGTCAAGTCTCTTCAAATCAATAAAATCTCTTAAAATCTTATCAAGACTTGATCAGTTTATCAGTGTTTTTAACTGTTTTTTTTGGCGATAACTCTCCTTTGCATTACGAAGTTGGGTTATTAACAAAATCACTACAAGAATTTTGCAAATAACTACGCCTTTTAAACAAAAACTTTTTTTATACCTTCTTCAAAAACATGATTTTAGTAACTTTCTGAAGATAACTAAACCATGCAAAAAAATATCTCTCTCTCTCTCTCTTCATTTTTTACCCAAAATTAAAGAGAAATAGCGGAAAATAGTAATATTGAAAAATATCATTATTCTTGCCTAAAAATTAAGCCATTTCTGCCAGTTCTCACCAAGTATTTACGAAATAGTTATTTACCTAACAAGTGTCGAAAGTGGTACTTTTCCGCACGTGACAGAAGTTGCACGAACGACGCGGAGCGGAGTTCGGACAAACCGTCAACAGTCGAAAAGGCATTTTCCGCAAGAGTTAGGTACAATGTTTTTCCTACGAGTGTTTTTGTCCGTCTTATAAAAAAATGTTTTTAATGAGCAAATATTTAATAATGATGCTACAAGATGACACGTAAGATATAATAGTTACATAAATTATTTAATTAGTCCTAAATATCTTTATTTTTAACAATACAAAAATCGTGTCGAAAAGTTACTTTTCCGGACGATTTTACTTTTCCGCACGATTTTACTTTTCCGTACGAATTTTTTAGTAAAGTGCCTGCATGTGACTTTTTAAGTTAATGTCTATGGCTATGAATTTTCTGAATAAAAAATACTACTCATAGATAGTAATTTGATTTAAAGTATATCTTGAATTAAAATATTGTTGTTTGAAGTGAAAATCGTGCGTTACATTAAACTCGTGCGGAACAGTAAAAATCGTGCGGAAAAGTAAAATTGTGTGGAAAAGTAGAATCATGCGGAAAAGTACAACTTTCAAAACAAAAAATCGTGCGGAAAAGTAACTTTTCCGCACCCTCCTAGGAAAAAATCATTTAAAAACATCGTCAAAATATGAAACTGTCAAAGATTAAAATGTTGCAACAATGAATGTCATCGAGTAAAAAGGCACATCGCTATGGAGACCATTGTCATTTACCAGCCGAGCCGCCTTGATTAATAGTGTAAAGATGGTGTGTTGCTTGAAGTGCTCTTCGCCCGAGATTTTTAAAACTATTTCCCTGTTTTTCTTGGATATTTTTGATAAAGGTATTAAAGAAAATAGTGTTCACAACTCGCGTCTAAACTGTGATTTTTTTTACTCGCATTTTTAAATGCCTCGCTGCGCTCGTTATTTAAACCAACGCTTGTAAAAAAGCACTATTTGAGACACTAGTTGTGAAAACTACTATTTTTTGAGCACGGGTGCAAAAAAAGATTTCTGTCCGGTTTTTACTCAAAATTAAAGAGAAATAACGGAAAAAAGTAATATTGAAAAAAATCTAAATTATTCTTGCCTAAAAACTAAGCCATTTCCGCCAGTTTTCACCAAGTACTTCCAAAAAAATCATTTAAATACATCGCCAAAATACCAAACTGTCAAAGATTAAGATGTCGCAATAATGAAAGTCACCGTGTAAAAAGGCACATCGCTATGGAAACCATTGTTATTTCAGATAAAATCAGTGGTGTAATTGAGAATATGCCAGAAACAGAAGCAGAAACATCTTCTGTGGCGGAAAGTCACTCAAATGATAAAGATTCTTTGTCTGTATCAGACCCAACGAGCCTCCTGTACACGTAGTACTGCATCTCTTGTCTCAGGGTGAATTGAATGACTTAGTCAGAGATTTAGGTCTAAGTAAGAGTAAGGCAGAGCTTCTGGGTTCACGTTTGCAAGAATGAAATCTTTTACAGCCAAGCACACATGTAACAGTTTATAGAGACAGAAAGCTTGATTTTGTCAATTTTCTTGAGAAAGATGACATCATTACGTCTTGTAAGGACATTAAAGGCCTAATGACAGCCTTAGATAGACCACATAAAGCTTCTGATTGGCGCCTATTCATAGATAAAACAAGCTTAAAAGCTCTATTACATCATAACGGTAACTTAATGTCTTCGGGGCCCGTTTGTTATGCAAGTCTGACGAAAGAATCGTATGGTGTGCTTCAACATATATTAACAAAAATTAAATACCAAGATCACAAATGGAAAATTTGCGGAGACTTCAAAATAATCGCCATGATACTTGGCATGCAAGGAGGATATACAAAGTACTGTTATTTTTTATGTGAGTGGAATAGTCGTGCTCGAAAAGAACATTTTGTAAGAGCAGTATGGCCAACCCGAAAATTAACCATCGTTGGAGAGTAAAATGTGACGAATGAATCTCTTGTTGTCCTTCAAGATGTAATTTTACCACCGTTTCACATTAAATTGAGTTTAATGAAACAATTTGTAAAAGCAATGGATAGAAATGGCCAAGGATTTGCTTACCTCACTACCAAGTTCCCCATGCAAAAATTAAAGAGGGTATATTTGTGGGACCACAAATAAGGTATCTGATGAACGACCATAATTTCGACACACTTTTGTGAAAAGTGTTCGTGAAAAGAAAAGCGTTCATGAATTGCGTTCAAGAACGTATGTAATCAGTTGTAAAGATGTAGTTAAGGAAATGTTAAATGCATATAGATATGGGATGTAATATGTTTTTGAAAGTTCATATTATGCATTCCCATTTAGACTACTTCCATAAGAGATAGCGGCAATGGAAAAGAGGTATGAGGGAAAATGGCAACCGTCAATGCTTGCAGACTACTGCTGGAATCTTAAAAGATATTGCGACGATAAATACAAAAGAAAAAAATAAATTTTTGTGTTATTATGTGTTTTGATATTTGTATATATTCTAGTATTAAACAAAATAAAGTTTGTAAAAACTTTTTACTTTTCATGTAAAATACCACAGTTAAAAACATACGTAAAATGTGTATTATTCTCACGCCGTCGCCGGGGGTCTATGGAGAGAAGGTGTAATAATAATATAATATCTAGCCTCAATTAACCCACGTATAGTTGGTCCTGCCTTCAAATATTCCACTGCCGTATATTGATAAATAATGGATCAAACAAAAAAATAAAATTACTCAAAAACCCGGCCTGACAGAGAAATTTTGAAAATAGATCTGAGTTTAGGAGGCAAAAATCATTAATAATCAAGTACCAGATAGTCAGTAAAAAAGTTTTTTTTTGTAGAAGATCGCTGTCGAAGTGGCAGATTTGTTGGCAATAGTTAGAAAATTAATGGCTCCTGGGAAGGACACGAAAACATATTGGACTACCGACCGGCCACAACCGACTCAGCAAGCATCTGACTCGCATCGGGGTCGGGAATGACTCCATCTGCCGTGCCTGCGGGAGGACGGAGGAGACATCCCCGCACCTCGTTGCGGAGTGCGATGCATACCTAAGGATGAGGCATCAGGTACTCGGACAACCGAACCTGGATGCAGAGGACCTGCGAGCTCTCAGGTGGGCCAAAGTACTGGACTTCGTGAAGAGACAGGAAGGACAGGAGAGCCCAATACCGTACAAGCGGGACAGGTGGTGGATTAGGGGGCTGGGCTGGGGTAAGGTAAAAAGGGACGGATTGGGCCTACTTGTCAGGTCTTGGACCGCCCCCTAGTTTCTACTACTACTAGAAAATTAATATTCCCAATGACGTCACTCTGTGAACCATAAAAACTCAACAAGAAATTCCTGTGGAATTTAGCTAGACACACGTAGCTTACATACAAAACAAACGTTTTGAAATTTGGATCGAATCCAGAATTTGAAAACGTTATTTCCTAAATTCTGTATATAGCGTAAAGATCTAAAATGAATGAAAGATAATGCCATAAAGTAAATTGAGAATTTGGCATATTATCCATAGACGTTTAGATTGGTGAAGTGTTCGATGTACAAGAATCTAAGACGTAATATGTCAAAAAAGGTTGATACAATGGGCTTTTTGCAGATTTTATTGACGTATTTGGAGAGTAAACTAGTTGCAAATCGCCATTGTTTTTATTTTTTTATTTATTACAACGTTTCGATTGTTTATGTATCTGCAATCGTCATCAGGTGAATACTAATAAATTCTTAGACTACTTAAGCCTATTTTTATATATACTAACGTAATACAAAAATCTAGAATTTTTGAGAAAAATAAACAAATACATAATAAATACCGAATTCTTTCTGTTAAGCAACAACGATTGGCTGCCATATGCAGAACAGCGTTACTAACATCTTGCTTACAACTTCGTGCATTCTGAAAGCATTGGAAGATCGTATATTTGAGCTAATAGGTATATGGTTTTCGCAGACGTGAGCAACTCGATTTGACAGTTCTTAGGGAAATGTTGTCAATTTCTTTTATGTTGGCAGTGTAGTAGTTTTCACAACTAGTGGATAAAATAGTGTTTTTTTACAAGTGTTGGTTTAAATAACGAGCGCAGTGAGGTATTTAAAATCGCGAGTAAAAAAAGCACAGTTTAGCCGCGAGTTGTTAACTCTATTTTCTTTAATACCTTTATCAAAAACTCCAAGAAAAGCATGAAACTACTTTTAAAAATCTCGAACGAAGAGCACTTCTTGCAACACAACATCTTTACACTATAAATCAAGACGGCTTGTAAATAAAATAACAATGCTCTCCATAGCGATGTGTTTTTTGACTCGGTGACGTTCATTGTTGTGACATTTTAATCTTTGATAGTTTGATGTTTTGACGATGTTTTTAAATGATTTTTTCGTGAATAGTTGGTGAAAACTGTCGGAAATGGCTTTATTTTTAGGCAACAGTAATTAGATTTTTTCAATATTACTATCTTCCGCTATTTCTCTTTAATTTCGAGTAAGAAACGGACAGAAGTCTTTTTTTGCACCCGCGATCAAAAAATAGTAGTTTTCACAACTAGTGGCTAAAATAGTGCTTTTTTTACAAGCGTTTGTTTAAACAACGAGCGCGGCGAAGTATTTAAAAACACGAGTGAAAAAAGCACAGTTTAGTCGCGAGTTGTTAACACTATTTTTTTAATACCTTTATCAAAAAATTCACGAAAAATAGGAAAATACATAAAAATCTTGAACGAAGAGCACTTCTTGCAACACACCATCTTTACACTACAAATCAAGGCGGCTGGTAAATAAAATAAAAATGGTTTCCATAGCGATGTGCCTTTTTACTCGGTGACGTTCATTGTTACGACACTTTAATCTTTGACAGTTTGATATTTTGACGATGTTTTTAAATGATTTTTTCGTAAATACTTGTTGAAAACTAGCGATTTAGATTAGATTTTTTCAATATTACTATTTTCCGAGGCTCTTTTTTTGATGAAGGTATAAAAAAATATTTTTGAGTCGGTAACCAAAAAAGCCATGTTTTAGTTATCTGTAGACAGTTAATAAAGTCATGTTGTTGATGAAGGTATAAAAAAAAATATTTTCTAATTGTCACATTTTTGCCAAATTTTAAATTTGTTTATTTACATGCGGTTTAAAAATCGAATATTGCGGTATAAGAAACTCTAAAAATACTTACGCGCCTACGACTTTGTATTGTTCCATTGGAAATAGAAATACAAGAAAATTAATAAAAATAGGCGAATTTGCGAGGTAAGTAAGATTAGTTCAATTTAAGTAACAAAAATATATATCAATAAAGATTCTTGATATTTTACCTATTATTGAAATTTTTAATATCTACCGTACAAAATCTACTAAACAAAAAAATCAATCCGTCAAAAACTGACGGGAAATTATAAAAATAAATAAACAAAGTATCAGCTCATTTCAGGCAACCGCTCGATCTCAGGACGCCATGTTGAAAATTCTGGAGCGCCGATTGGTTGAAACCTCTATGCCACCGCAGTGCACGCATCGGCTTACGTCGTGTCGCACCTTTATTTTTTTCCTATACAATCGTCGCGCGTCGTGTACTTGTTGAGTTTTGCATTTGTGTTCCGTTGGGCTAACATTCCCTCAGTAAGTACCTGGTAGATGTAGTTTTTGGGTATAGTCCCTTCCATTTTTATTTGCGCAAAACCTAACCTCAATGACCCACTGAACAAAACCAGGCTTGAAAGTTGGCAGAAATCCATATGGCCTAGATTGTTGTTGATGTTAAATTTGAAGTTTTCAGGTTAGGTTTTTTTCTAACATACATTAAGGACAAAAGAGTGTTTGTTTCAATGTCGGCCATGGAAGACTCGTGAAATTAAAATGATTGAAAAATGACTTACCATTGTGCCAACCATATACTGATAAACTTAATACACACGGCACACAGAGGGCGAAATGACGAAACTGGAAGGACAAACACCCTAAAATGAAACTTTAAATAAAGTATTTTTTTATTTTTTTTAAATACATATGTCCCTGTTGTTCAACCATTATATTATTATTCTCATAGTAGGTCATGGCGAGACGAAAAAGAAGCCCAAACTTGCAAGTCAACTTAAATTGCATACATACAAAAATGAACTGTAATGTTATGATCGGGCGATATAGAGGTGTGTGCTGGTTAATTTAAAATAATCCTAATATATTCATTTATTTCAATGAACTCATTTTTTGGGACTTATAAAAAATGTTACAAAGCCGACATTCTCTTCTTTAATGCAGCAAAATATAGTTTGCGTCTATTTGCGACTTCAGAAGGTATATAAGAATTTTTGGCACCATGTTACATAATCATATATTGGAGTAGAAAATTTAAGAACTAAGAAAAATCGTTTTTTTCTTACATTGTCTATCAAAATTTAGTTAAATTTTTCTAGCTCCTTTATAAAAGATTTGTTCGTAATAAATTGAAGGTTATAACAGTGGGATTTACTAAGATCTAAAATAGTACCCCCCACAGGGCTAAATATTTACACCTATGGGGGGTACTAAATTTTAAAACCAATTTGAAAACTGCTTTTTTTCTCAAAATGTACTCTATTCTAAGAGAAAATGTCCTAAAACTATTTTTTTTTTGACAGGTTTCAAAATGGCAAATGGTGAATACCCTAAAAATTTGGCACATAATAGCTTCATTATCTGTGTTTGAGGTTAGAAAGTTGGTGATTTTTTAGACCACTTGTGGGGGGGGGGGGTGGTTTAAATTTATAGCCCCCAGAAACGATTATTTTGTAGCAATTGGTACTAAGTTCGTTTATAATTTCCGTAGTAATCGTTTTTACAAGGATCAATTTACCTTATTTAATATACCAAGTTGTTTATTGACCTATAAAAAACCTCCAATTTTGTCCAGAAACGCCATATTTTGAACCCGTTTTCAGCACAAAAAATATATCTATGAGAGCACTACTAGGCAAAACAAACATAAGTGAAGGTCACTGATTATGCACGAAAAATATACCAAACAAACAAAAAAAACCCAAAACAACTATATTAAACCGAAATTAAAACATTGAGGTTATCTAAAAGCGCCCATTTCAAAGCTGTACAGCTTTCATCAGTAGAGGTTGGTGCAAGGTGCAAGCCAAGGTACAAGTAGAGTTAAGAAATCCGAACTCGTTGTTTGTGATTTCAACGCAGCTAATATTTAGAAACTGACATTTCGACAGTGACAGAAATGTAGACAAAAATTGTATTTAAGTTTTTTAATACATTTCATAAATAAAAACACCTCTTAAATAAATACAAAATTAATCTACTCCTTATTTTATTATTACCCGTCTAAATCGTAGTGTGACATCAAGTATCAATTGGAAAAATTAATAAACAAGGGTAAGTTTTAATTAGAGTGACATATAACCCCGATTTTAATTTGTTCTACAGAGTGTTTACTACTTAAAACCCGCGTGGGTTTAAATTTTTTAATTTTCTTTTTTTCTAAATTGAAACTTTCTTCTTAAATCCAACAAAAGATTGTGTTAAGATGATTATTCAATAAAGAAATATAATTATATTCTTCTTATAAATCAAACTATTTCTAGAATTCAAGGAGGGTTGGTTTAAAATGCTTAAAACCAAAAATTTCACTTGATCTTAGGACCGTTCTAAAATAGACTAAACCCTTTTAGTAAATCTCACCGTAAAAGTTTATATAAGGTGTCTAAACTTTCTGTGATTATTGGTTTACAGCTTTATTATTCAACTTTGATCAGAAAACTAAAAGCAAAGTTCATAGGCTAAAAATTAGCGCCAATTTTCGTCTTATTAAAATTTTATGTACAGTGTGACTTTTTATAAACCTACCCCGTGGCAAACTTTTTATTATTGGTTCTAGAAAGCTGCGATAAAAAGAATTTGATATAAGAGTACTTTGTCCATGGCAAATGATATTGTTAAAAATATATTTTTTAGAATATAAAAAATTTGGAAATAAATAGGGTGTTCAATTTAAAAAATTCATGTAAATCGGCTTTCTTTATAAACGAATCACGTCATTTTTGTTGGACGTTAAGGGACATGGAAAAAGTACTCTTATATCGAATGCTTTTTATTTCAACTTCCTGAACCCAAGAAAAAAAAGTTTGCTACAAGCAAGGTTTATAAGAATTTAGTTAATTATTATTAAATATCACTATAAGAATCATCAAATTTTCAAAAATATTTTTGACGTATACTTAATTGATGTGTAAAGCAAGTATTATACCATTACTAGAAACAGTGCACAAACTTTCAACTAATTTTGTTTAATTTATGGTCTAACTAGGTAAATACCCGGTTTTTTTACTTCTACCAGCTTAATCCAACCCCTACCACCCGCCCCTCTCCCACTCTCGCTCATTACCCTTCCACCCACCCCTCCTTCCTTCCCTTACCTTCCACCTAGTCAAGATGTTTTCATAATATACCACAGATGTTTCATTTAAATATCCAAAAACAATTTCACTTAACAGCTGTCAGTAAGCAAAATGTCAAATAAAAAATAACCTATAAGTCAATCCAGCAGATCACACCCTATCATCTTATTAAATTTTGTCCAAATCGGTTTAGCCATTTTTGCGTGATTAAGGAACAACCACAAACACATATCAACACACAAACTTTAGCATTTATAACATAAGTAGGATAGTAGGATTAATTTTTTCTTTAATTTATATTAAAACTTGTTTACTTAAATTGAAAATAACATAATTACGCCATAAAATCTGAACATAAACTTCAGAATATTTTTGTCTTCCCAGAAATTAAATGTCGCCCACTGTGCGGCATTGAAATGCATCCCCGTGAAAATTTTTGTAAGCAAGATTAGTCATCTAAATCCAGTAGACTAAGAAAATATTTGAATTTGGATGGACGATGGCATATGAATGTCACGTTTCACGTTGACAGTAGTAGTGCTAAGGCAGATTTTTTATCTGCATGATACAAAAATTTTACAGGTATTTGTTTTTCTCTGTATAAATAACTTTATTTTGTATAAATGCCTGCCATAAACATAGAAGATAAAGTAAAATCATAGTTCACTATAGTGTGTGTATTTTGAATAAAATTAAAAACCGAAAAAACGCGTCAGGAATAACATCAATCCAACGCACTTGCGCAAAACGGCCGTATATCTTTATTTTCACGGCCTACTTGACCATGATATGTTGCTAACAAAATTGCCACTTTTTTCTCCCTATGCATTTTTTTCATGCATCTTGAGAAGTCGCATGCATTTTGGGTGTTCACACCATGCATTTTCCGCAAAATAGATGCATGGAATAGAACTTGTTCTAATTTTTGTCCAAAATCATGCATTTTGAGGAATTTTGTAGTAAATTTTGCTGCGACAACATAAATATTATGTTTAGTTTCTAGTTTTCAAAATTTTAATTATTTGTTGCCTGATTTTTTTCTTTCCGTTGGCTAAAAATGACATTTCTTGATGCACAGTGTGAACGCTTTTGGATTTCATGCATCTAGAAAAAGATGCATCTGCAACATGCACGAGAAAATTGCACAGTGAGGCACGGGCCTTAAATAAACCTAGATTGACATGCATTCGTGTGATGCTTTTATCTCTAAAATTATAGATAAAAAGTGAGCAAAAAAAGTTTTATGAAATCTTTATAACAATATTATCAGCTCAAATAATTAAAGCGAATTGAAATAAAACTACGAGGCACTGCCCAACTGTGATCAACAAAGAAACAACATTACCCAACGTCAGGTCGAAAATTCTCGCTGGCGCGGGCGATGGCGGGTGGTTGGCGTTAATTAAATCTGTATAAACTTCGAATAGAAATTACTGTTTTATTTAGAGGCCCTCTATACATTTGACAGTTGTTTTTTACCAGAGGTTTACCAACTCATATTTTCCTCTCTTTCTAGTTTTTTTCATATTTGTATCTAAAACCGATTTTATGAAATGGACTGGTGGTCAAGCCATGATGGTAATTTAAGGCTTAAAATATTTTAGCATAATTGCGTGATTAAGCAATTTTTACTATGTTTTTCAAATTTTTCAAGTTTTCACTGTTTTTTTAGCGTTTAAAGAAAATGAAAAATATTTAGAGAGAGAGGGCGGAATTTTAGAGATAGATGGATTTTAGTGACGTGCATTTTAATTAAGGTTGTTGAAGAGAGACAGCAGGCTATAAAAAAGTATTTTAGAGAAAGATGGACATAATTTAAGGCAAATGTTTACTGAAAATTTTTGTTATGTCATCTGTCTGTCATCTTGAGTGGTGTCGTGCATATGATTTTTATTTTGCAATTTTTATATTCTATTTCAAAGTGTAAAGTGTGTAAAACATAAGATGGGATAAATTTTTTTCAATCAAAGTTCTTTACAGTTTTAAATTTACCAAAAAACGTGTCCTACTAAAGCATTTTTAAAATGGTTATTTACCTAACAAGTCCAGAAAGCTATACTTTTCCGCGCGCACCGGCAAGCCGTAAGTGCGGAAAATACTTTCCGCACGCGTTAGTTACAACATTTTTCCTACGAGCGTGCGGAATATCAAAATATTTTGTAATTATTTTAGTAGTAGTAGAATAAAAATGAAAAAATAGTCAAAACTACGAATTTTATGTTTTATTCAGAAGTAAACTTTAACAAGCTTAAAAAATTAATTTTTATGGTAATTATTAATCACGGTAACATTGAAAGTACCACTACTCATATTGCTTAATGCCATCGTCGACTTCCAGTCTTCCTGATTCATTTTTTTGCTCAACAGCGTGCGTAAAAAACTTTTTCGCGCACGGCGTGCGGAAATTTTTTTTCACGCACGGCGTGCGAAAAAGTGGCACTTTGTGCTAGCAGACTGCGTCAAGCGTGCGCAGTAGATTTTTCGCCAACCCTGATTTTTATTATTGTATATTATGATTTTATTGTTGCGTATTCTCTAAATTATAATACAATTTACTTACTTAAGCAAAACCAAAGTTCACACTCTCCTATTAAGAAATAGGGAGCTGTGTTCTTCCACTTAATCTGTTTTGTTTGTGATTAAATAATACAGACCAATACTTTAATAAACCTTACCCTAATCCAAATGTACAAAAGAAAAAACATAGATTTATAAAATTTTTAAATTATTATTATTAAATAAAAAAAAATAATTTCAAAAATAATTTAAGTTGAAGACTTTATGAATACTTTTTTAATTAAAAAAAAAACAATAAAAAAAGCAAGCAATTTGGTCTGTTGAGGTGCAATTTTAAATGTTTTTTGAAACTGATCAGACTCAAGTATTTATATTTTTTCGGCATTTTTTTATAAAGTTTTGCAACACAGTAGCTAAATGATCCACGATATGCTGTAGTTTTATATGTAGAAATGCATATTTTTTTTTTGTTTGGACGTGTATTCTTGAAAGTCATACGATCCGGTCTTTCTCTCGTGCGATGGGATCTCTCGCATGGCATCTATCACCTCCCACAAATAAAAAGTAGTTTAGGAAGCAAAAAAAATTAAAAAAAAACTCTTTCTTGGGCAAGCGTCACTAGATTCGACGCTGTTCCCCGGTTCGTTCAAGAATATAACGTTTTCGTTCCATGTGATCATTCGTCATAGATCTACGCCGCTCCCAGTTCAAGAATACACGTCCTGGTATTTTGATTATGAATTTGATTTCTTAATTTCATTTTTTTAAATAAATAAATTGGTTTTTGGTGTTTAATTTTTTTGTAATAAAATGAGCAGCAATGAACTAATCGACTTCATATTCAAGCAACGAAGCGATTTAAGGGGTTGAGTTACATGATCTCTTACGGATCCTCTGCTGTCTCTTGTTGCCTCCTTTAGGCTATTGAAGAGCTAAGTTTTAGAATATAAGCCTTAATTGACTATTAAAGTAGTCTCCAAACTTCTGTGTAAATCAATGTCTATATCGATAATATCCAGCAAAATATTTCATTTTTACGCCCCTCCCTTTCCACCTTCCCAACAGGATGGAGACATTTGGTAAAAAATTGAGTGATATAATTTGAAATATTTAAATTATTCAAAATACTATGCAAATGTTTACTAAAATTTTAAGACTTTTTTTTTATTAAAATGCCCCAATTATTGGAGCTTTTACCCCCTCACCATCCCTTAAGGATATCTTCAAATGAATGAAGGTGGTTATTTTCGGTTTGGTCATATTCAAAAACCTGTAAATCAGCAAACAATTTTTTTTTAAATATATGCTCCTTTAATTTTTACCCCCTCCCTTTCCACCTACCCAACAAGACCAAGATTTTTGTTAAAAAATTAACTGATGTAAGTTAATATATTAAATTTATTAACAATTCTACGCAAATTTTTAAATTTTTTATTAAATCCCACACTCTTATTATTAAAATGCCCAAATTGGAGATTTAACAACCCCTTAACACCTTAGGGGCACCCTAAAACGAATGGAGGTGGTAATTTTCCGTTTCGTCATCATCGAAAACCTATAAATTGATATCAGTAATGATTATGCACAACAAACTAAAATTTTAGAAAATATAAACCTATTCAGTTTTTACCCCCACTCCCCATCGCGCCTGCACGGGTTTTGGGAGAAGAGCTGCGGGGTTAGTACATCGATGCCTGCGGGTCAAATTGATTGTTTTGGTCTAAAAAACAACTGTGCAAAGTTTTTGCTTTTATCACAAAACGCTTCTTTTTCCCACGTAGCCCATGCACTATTAGTCAAACACGCCACATCGACTGAAAGACGTTGATCGCGATGGAACCAATCGAAAAGGCAGCTCAACAGGCTGTAGGCCAATTATTACCAAGAAAATCTGGAGAAAAACATAAAAATATTTATCTGTTGGTGCTAAGAATGGAACCTAGACAAATTTACAGAAACAAAATTATGATTGTTTTCCACAAACCAAAACTACACTTTTTTGCACTCGACGCGCGTTTCGCTAACAACGTTAGCATCATCAGGAGACGATAAACAATGAACTAAATTAATCTACGCTCTATCTTATATACAATCCCTTAGTGGGCGGAGATAAGACTAATAATTTGTGATTGATCACGATTTTTAATCCTATCTCCCCTCAACCAAAGAATAAAGTGTACTAAACGGGATTGGTCCTCTATCTTTATTTAAACTATTTCTGGATTTAATGATTTCCATACTTTCATATGCATTCAAAAGTCTTTTGTTTGGTACACTTTTTAGAAGTTTTAGGTTATCTAATGTGAATCTATGATTGTTTTCAAAAGCATGCTCGGCCACACTTGACTTTTCTGTTCTTCCGTATTTTAAGTGTGCTAAGTGTTCTTTAAAACGTGTTTGAATAGAGCGTCTCGTTTGGCCAACATATTTTTTGTCACAATTCCCAACATAAATTTACAGAAGAAAAGGTACTGCTCGCATATTTTTTGGAAAAGTGCATCATCACCGTGGAGCGTATATTTGATTGTAAAAGCTACAATTGCAACAGACATGTGTGTCCACATAAGCAAATTCAGCAAACTAACAGCTTTTTTTTTCACTTGGCTTGGGTTATTTTTTATAGTTTAATATTGTTCTAAACACGTTACACTTTTGTTACATCCATATCATGTTATATTTCTAATAAAATTATTGAAAATTAATTTCTAAATTTAGCTTTTATTGCAAAGAAATTTACTTTAAGTCCCTAGGGATATCTGTTGGTGCTAAGAATGGAACCTAGACAAATTTACAGAAAGAAAATTATGATTGTTTTCCACAAACCAAAACTACACTTTTTTGCACTCGACGCGCGTTTCGCTAACAACGTTAGCATCATCAGGAGACGATAAACAATGAACTAAATTAATCT
The DNA here is from genome assembly GCA_963921995.1 of Oxystoma pomonae. Lineage (NCBI taxonomy): Eukaryota > Metazoa > Arthropoda > Insecta > Coleoptera > Brentidae > Oxystoma > Oxystoma pomonae. The sequence continues at coordinate 80,084,625 of OY998166.1, read as the reverse complement.
ACGCTCTATCTTACATACAATCCCTTAGTGGGCGGAGATAAGACTAATAATTTGTGATTGATCACGATTTTTAATCCTATCTCCCCTCAACCAAAGAATAAAGTGTACTAAACGGGATGGGTCCTCTATCTTTATTTAAACTATTTCTGGATTTAATGATTTCCATACTTTCATATGCATTCAAAAGTCTTTTGTTTGGTAAACTTTTTAGAAGTTTTAGGTTATCTAATGTGAATCTATGATTGTTTTCAAAAGCATGCTCGGCCACACTTGACTTTTCTGTTCTTCCGTATTTTAAGTGTGCTAAGTGTTCTTTAAAACGTGTTTGAATAGAGCGTCTCGTTTGGCCAACATATTTTTTGTCACAATTCCCAACATAAATTTACAGAAGAAAAGGTACTGCTCGCATATTTTTTGGAAAAGTGCATCATCACCGTGGAGCGTATATTTGATTATAAAAGCTACAATTGCAACAGACATGGGTGTCCACATAAGCAAATTCAGCAAACTAACAGCTTTTTTTTCACTTGGCTTGGGTTATTTTTTATAGTTTAATATTGTTCTAAACACGTTACACTTTTGTTCCATCCATATCATGTTATATTTCTAATAAAATTATGGAAAATGAATTTTTAAATTTAGCTTTTATTGCAAAGAAATTTACTTTAAGTCCCTAGGGATTTAAAGTATATTTTAAATCCATGGGGATTTAAAGGACCACTTTTTTCTTCAAAAATAGGGATTTAAAGACTTTAAATCCCTAAAGTGCATAAACAATATGAAATATTTGCATTGCTATGAAACACATACTATACTAAAACTCAAAAAATTGAAACCTATATTTTCTAGCACAACAAAGCTTTAGAATTACCAGCCAGTAAATTCTGGGAACTCGATAAAAGGCTATAATGACTCCAACAAATTTTAAAGTTGGCATGGTATCAAGTCTTAGTAAACTGGAAAGTTAATAAAAAAAATCGTCTTAAAGAAGTTGCTGACATCGTGTTTTCAACCGTCGAATTTTCCCCGAATTCCCATGGAGAATTTAAAGTGTTTTGTCGTTGTTTTTGACCTGATGTTTTCATTAGTTTTAAAACGTCTTTCTAGAATTTTATAAGTTAAAGTGTCTTCTATATTGCAGGTGTAGGTGGCTCGGTATATCAAAGATTCGGCAATTTTTTCGATGTGGAGTGGTTTCTGTCTAGTGAGAGGTCCGTTTTAGAGACTTGACATTTCAGTGTGACAGGAGCACTGTCAAGTTCATTTTCTCTTATGGACACATCCTTTTTTTCTTCTAGCGTTTAGTTCATAAAGGATAACAGATAACATTTTGCAAGCTTATTTTAACAAGTCACCTGCCGTTTTGGGTTTATTGACCATCATCAGCCCAAATTAAATTATAAATAACTTTACCTAATATTTTAAAAATACTTTTTTTTCTTTATTTTTTAATCTTTGAATTTGGCTGATGTTGGTCAAATAACTCAAAACGTCAGGTACTTGCCAAAATGAGGTTGTAAAATATATGTCATCCTTTATGAACTAAACGGCAGGAGACAAAAAGCATGTGTCCTTAAGAAAAAATTAACTTGACAGTGCTTCTGTCACTGAAATGTCAAATCTCGAAAACCGACCTCTCATTAAGTAGATCTTAAAAAAGTGCCTGTAGAAAATTTTAAGTGTTTTCTGATAACTTTAGGAATAAGGGCGGAGAAAAATAAAAACTAAAAATAAAGATTTCGTTTTCGGAACTACCCGAAATTTGTAAACTTTTTTTTTGGTTTTGAGCAAAGCGTCAAATTGCGCAACTTTGCTCTAATTTAAACCTTTTTGTATATCCTACCGTTTAGGAGATCCCCATGGTGAGCATCGAATTTGGAACACCCTGTATACATCAACAGAGTATTAATAGGGCATAAGCAAATTGGACAAAGACCTAATAACGCAAGAAGAATCACCTCTCAAGGGACTTAAATTAAACTATTCGATCAATATTCTAGCTGCAGACAAAGAATATGCATCTCAAGTAATGGATATTACCACTTACGGCCAGAGCAAAAATTCCATCTGACCCTTTTAAAAAATGCCATGTTTTCTCCATTCTTAAACCTTTTCAGATCACGCCAAGGCAAAAGACAGTAAATATTAAAAGGGCGATGAAGTTATAATTCCGTGCATATATCAAAAAAAACTTCAAAAAATATAAAAATAAAAATGACCTCAACAATAAGAAGTCAATCAACGAAAACTAGAGGCCCTGTATACAATTTTTGCCAGTTATTGTTTTACCAGGGGTGCATTCAGATTGAAGGAGGGTGAAGTCCGGCGCAGAGCGTTACTCGATAGAGAGTGCACTCCGAGTGTGCCCGGCGATTCGTCCGATATGAACGGACAAGACGCATTATCATAACCTTACTCTTAAGATTTAAATTTTTTTGTAATTATGAAAGAAGTAATAGTAAATGCATTTATGAATGAAGAGCTACTCGTTGAGGATGATTCACTTTTACCACTTTTTCACTCAGTTCACCCAACACCTGCTTAACTAAAAGCGACCATATTGATACCCAACTGACAGAAAAATCCATGTTTTACCTGTCAATTCGGTTATAAAAATGACGGCAATTTTTGGCTAAAGGGCACTGAAGAGATAAGAGTTAAGTGGCTTTTTAGTTGAGAACGGTGTTGGTTTACTTTACTGCGTTGCCAAAAACTAGACTTCAAATTTAAAAAACACAATTACAAAAAATATTGTCTCTGAAATAAGGTTAAAAATGGTTGTGCATTTGATCTGTGCATGCGGGACAAATTTTATCAACCTATTTCGTGGAGTGCGAAAGTGCGCGTTTAGGTAGCGTCCGGTAAAAATCTACCGATAATCTGAACAGCTGGTTAAATTTTAACCAGAGCAATCTGAACGGCCATGGCGCGCCCGGGCGTCACCCGACGTTCAATCTAAACGCACCCCCGAGGTAAGCAACTCGATTTGTCAGTTGTTAGCGAAATGTTAAAAAAAAATTTGTGTGTTGGCAACCATTGGAAATAAATAACTTTGTGAATGTCACATATTTGATTAATAAACGTAGGTACATCAAATTTTAAATTTTATTATTTATATGCGGTTTAAAAATGTAATATTGCGGTATAAGAAACTGTAAAAATACTCGCACCTACGACCTTTTATTGTTTAATTATTCAATGGAAAAAGAAACGCAAGAAAAATAAAAAGAGATGCCAAACTGAAAAATTAAAATAAAAGTAGGCGCCGCACTCCGTGCGCGAAAAAGTTTTTTACGCACGGCGTGCGAAAAAGTGGCACTTTCCGCACGGAAATGAGTGCAAGAAAAACGTTTTTCCGCACGCTCGTAGGAAAATTATTTCACAGGTATTTAAGAAAATTATTTTAAGGGTCATCATGGCTTTACCATGATGTTTTGTTTTCTCTTTTTATAATTTCTCCGGACAGTTTTTGAATGATGATGACTTTCTTGGTTAATAAAATATGTCAAGCTTTGAAAATTGATCTGTCTTTTATTCCTCTTTTTCTTAAAATAATAACAAAATATACTATTATTTAAATTTAAATGATCTTGCTTACCTCGCAAATTCGCCTACTTTTATTTTAATTTTTCAGTTTGGCATCTCTTTTTATTTTTCTTGCGTTTCTTTTTCCATTGAATAATTAAACAATAAAAGGTCGCAGGTGCGAGTATTTTTACAGTTTCTTATACCGCAATATTACATTTTTAAACCGCATATAAATAATAAAATTTAAAATTTGATGTACCTACGTTTATTAATCAAATATGTGACATTCACAAAGTTATTTATTTCCAATGGTTGCCAACACACAAAATTTTTTTTAACATTTCGCTAACAACTGACAAATCGAGTTGCTTACCTCGGGGGTGCGTTCAGATTGAACGTCGGGTGACGCCCGGGCGCGCCATGGCCGTTCAGATTGCTCTGGTTAAAATTTAACCAGCTGTTCAGAGTATCGGTAGATTTTTACCGGACGCTACCTAAACGCGCACTTTCGCACCCCACGAAATAGGTTGATAAAATTTGTCCCGCATGCACAGATCAAATGCACAACCATTTCTAACCTTATTTCAGAGACAATATTTTTTGTAATTGTGTTTTTTAAATTTGAAGTCTAGTTTTTGGCAACGGAGGGAATTAGTACACATTCCCATAATTTGGTTTTGGAGGAGGAAGGCAATTTTGTTCTAGATGGAACAATCAAGAATAGTAAACCAACACCGTTCTCAACTAAAAAGCCACTTAACTCTTATCTCTTCAGTGCCCTTTAGCCAAAAATTGCCGTCATTTTTATAACCAAATTGACAGGTAAAACATGGATTTTTCTGTCAGTTGGGTATCAATGTGGTCGCTTTTAGTTAAGCAGGTGTTGGGTGAACTGAGTGAAAAAGTGGTAAAAGTGAATCATCCTCAACTATTACTTCTTTCATAATTAAAAAAAAAATTAAATTTTAAGAGTAAGGCTATGATAATGCGTCTTGTCCGTTCATATCGGACGAATCGCCGGGCACACTCGGAGTGCACTCTCTATCGGGTAACGCTCTGCGCCGGACTTCACCCTCCTTCAATCTGAATGCACCCCTGGTAAAACAATAACTGGCAAAAATTGTATACAGGGCCTCTAGTTTTCGTTGATTGACTTCTTATTGTTGAGGTCGTTTTTATTTTTATATTTTTTGAAGTTTTTTTGATATATGCACGGAATTATAACTTCATCGCCCTTTTAATATTTACTGTCTTTTGCCTTGGCGTGATCTGAAAAGGTTTAAGAATGGAGAAAACATGGCATTTTTTAAAAGGGTCAGATGAAATTTTTGCTCTGGCCGTAAGTGGTAATATCCATTACTTGAGATGCATATTCTTTGTCTGCAGCTAGAATATTGATCGAATAGTTTAATTTAAGTCCCTTGAGAGGTGATTCTTCTTGCGGTATTAGGTCTTTGTCCAATTTGCTTATGCCCTATTAATACTCTGTTGATGTATACAGGGTGTTCCAAATTCGATGCTCACCATGGGGATCTCCTAAACGGTAGGATATACAAAAAGGTTTAAATTAGAGCAAAGTTGCGCAATTTGACGCTTTGCCCAAAACCAAAAAAAAAGTTTACAAATTTCGGGTAGTTCCGGAGACGAAATCTTTATTTTTAGTTTTTATTTTTCTGCGCCCTTATTCCTGAAGTTATCAGAAAACGCTTAAAACTTTCTACAGGCACTTTTTTAAGATCTACTTTATTTTAATGAGAGGTCCGTTTCGATATTTGACATTTCAGTAACAGAACCACTGTCAAGTTCATTTTTTCTTATGGACACATGCTTTTTGTCTCCTGCCGTTTGATTCATAAAGGATGACAGATATTTTGCAACCTCATTTTGGCAAGTACCTGACGTTTTGAGTTATTTGACCAACATCAGCCCAAATTCAAAGATTAAAAAATAAAGAAAAAAAAGTATTTTTAAAATATTAGGTAAAGTTATTTGTTATTTCCAAAATATCTTGAGTAAGTTTAAAGCAAAAATTAAATTTGGGCTGATGATGGTCAATAAACCCAAAACTTCATGTGACTTGCTAAAATAAGCTTGCAAAATGTTATCTGTTATTCTTTATGAACCAAACGCTAGAAGAAAAAAAGGATGTGTCCATAAGAGAAAATGAACTTGACAGTACTCCTGTTACACTGAAATTTCAAGTCTCAAAAACGAACCTCTCACTAGGTAGAAACCACACCACAGCGAAAAAATTGCCAAATCTTTGACATACCAAGCCACTTACACCTGCAATATAGAAGACACTTTAACCTATAAAATTCCAAAAAGACGTTTTAAAACTAACGAAAACATCAGGTCAAAAACAACGACAAAACACTTTAAATTCTCCATGGGAATTCGGCGAAAATTCGACGGTTGAAAACACGATGTCAGCAACTTCTTTTTTGAGACGATTTTTTTTATTAACTTTCCAGTTTACTAAGATTTGATACCATGCCAACTTTAAAATTTATTGGAGTCATTATAGCCTTTTATCGAGTTCCCAGAATTTACTGGCTGGTAATTCTAAAGCTTTATTGTGCTAGAAAATGTAAGTTTCAACTTTTTGAGCTTTAGTGTATTGTGTGGTTTATAGCAATACAAATATTTCATATTGTTTATGCACTTTAGGGATCTAAAGGGTACCTTAAATCAGTATTTTCGAAGAAAAAGGTGGTCCTTTAAATCCCTAAAATATACTTTAAATCCCTAGGGACTTAAAGTAAATTTCTTTGCAATAAAAGCTAAATTTAAAAATTAATTTTCCTGTTTAGAACAATATTAAACTATAAAAAACAAATTAATTTTTATTAATATACACAGTTAGACCCCACTGCAATTAGCCAAGTGAAAAAAAAGCTGTTAGTTTACTGAATTTGCTAATGTCGACACCCATGTCTGTTGCAATTGTAGCTTTTATTATCCATCCACGGTGATGATGCACTTTTTCAAAAAATATGCTAGCAGTACCTTTTCTTCTGTAAATTTGTCTAGGTTAGCACCAACAGATAAATGTTTTTTATGTTCTCCAGATTTTCCTGGTAATAATTGGCCTACAGCCTGTTGAGCTGCCTTTCGATTTGTTCCATCGCGATCAACATCTTTCAGTTGATGTGGCGTGTTTGACTAATAGTGCATGAGCTATGTGGGAAAAAGCAGCGTTTTGTGATAAAAGCAACAAACATTGCACAGTTGTTTTTTAGACCAAAACAATTAATTTGACTAGCAACCATCGATGTACTAACCTCGCAGCTCTTCTCCCAAAACCTGTGCAGGCGCGATGGGGAGTGGGGGTAAAAACTGAAGAGGTTTATATTTTCTTAAATTTTAGTTTGTTGTGTATTATTATAATCATTATTGATATCAATTTATAGGTTTTCGATGATGACCAAACCAAAAATTACCACCTTCATTCGTTTTAAGGTGCCCCTAAGGTGTTAAGGGGTTGTTAAAGCTCCTATTTAGGCATTTTAATAATAAGAGTGCGAGATTTAATAAAAAATTTAAAAATTCGCGTAGAATTGTTAATAAATTTAATATATTAACTTACATCACTTAATTTTTATTTAAAATTATCGACATGGGTATTGATTTACAGGTTTTTGAATATGACCAAACCGAAAATAACCACCTTCATTCATTTGAAGATTTCCTTAAGGGATGGTGAGGGGGTAAAAGCTCCAATAATTTGGGTATTTTAATTAAAAAAAAGTTTTAAGATTTTAGTAAACATTTGCATAGTATTTTGAATAATTTAAATATTTCAAATTATATCATTCAATTTTTTACCAAATATCTCCATCCTGTTGGGCAAATGGAAAGGGAGGGGGGTAAAAATGAAATATTTTGCTGGATATTATCGATATAGCCATTGGTTTACACACAAGTTTGGAGACTACTTTAATAGTCAATTAAGGCTTATATTCTAAAACTTAGCTTCCCAATAGCCTAAAGGAGGCACCAAGAGACAGCAGAGGATCCGTAAGAGATCATGTAACTGAACCCCTTAAATCGCTACGTTGGTTGAAAATGAAGCCGATTAGTTCATTGCTGCTCATTTTATTACAAAAAAATAAAACACCAACAACCAATTTATTTATTTAAAAAAATGAAACTAAGAAATCAAATTGATAATCAAAATACAAGGATGTGTATTCTTGAACTGGGAGCGGCGTAGATCTATGACGAATGATCACATGGGACAAAAACGTTATATTCTTGAGCGAACCGGGGAATAGCGTCGAATCCAGTGACGCTTGCCCAAGAAAGAGTTTTTTTTAATTTTTTTTGCTTCCTAAACTACTTTTGATTTGTGGGAGGTGATAGATGCCATGCGAGAGATCCCATCGCACTAGAGAAAGACCGGATCGTATGACTTTCAAGAATACACGTCCAAACAAAAAAACAAAATATGTATTTCTACATATAAAACGACAGCATATCGTGGATCATTTAGCTACTGTGTTGCAAAACTTTATAAAAAAATACCGAAGAAATATAAATACGTGAGTCTAATCAGTTTCAAAAAACATTTAAAATTGCACCTCAACAGACCTCAACAGACCAGATTGCTTGCTTTTTTTTATGGTTTTTCTTTTAATTAAAAAAGTATTCATAAAGTCTTCAACTTAAATTATTTTTGAAATTATTTTTTTTTTTATTTAATAATAATAATAATTTTATAAATCTATGTTTTTTCTTTTGTACATTTGAATTAGGGTCAGGTTTATTAAAGTATTGGTTCTGTATTGTTTAATCACAAACAAAACAGATTAAGTGGAAGAACACAGCTCCCTATTTCTTAATAGGAGAGTGTGAACTTTGGCTTTTGCTGCACATTTATTTTATTAATTTTAAGTAAGTAAATTGTATTATAATTTAAAGAATACGCAACAATAAAATCATACTATACAATACTAAAAATCAGGGTTGGCGAAAAATCTACTGCGCACACTTGACGCAGTCTGCTATCGCGAGGATTTTTTTGCTCTGCGTTTTCTCCAGGCTAATTTGATTAGGGGGGCCGTTATATTATCTTATAGTGCCCTTACCTGTCTCAAACAATCTAGTTTTAATTTTGAGGTTCTTAACTTTTACGTTTATCCCAGTCAATTTGCAGGGCTACCATATTCCTGCGTCATCAAATTTTCCACACAAATTCGCAAATTTAACACGCGCCCCACAGTCATAATATATGCAAATGAGAGAATGTGCGCCATCAGAAATCCAATTTCATTTCATGAGAACAGGGCACGTTTGCACAAAAGTTTAAAACCTAACAAAAAAATTTAACGTACTTAAAAAAACTAACATTATTTTTACGAATTACATGGGATCTTGTACCTCCGTAAAAGTTGACCAAATCTGAATATTTTGTTGGGATTATGATTATTGTAAAAACTGAGAAATATAGTGACGATTATATATCTGTGATAGAAGGCACAGCTAGTTTTAGAACGTGCGTTCGACCGTTTATTTGGTAGTACAAGCTCTCATTTGTTTTCAAATAACTAAGAAAGCTTAAGAAGTGGCGCACCGAGGGGGGGAGAGATGGGGTTAAACCCTCCCCCTTCCCCGAAAAGCCTGTTTACAATTGGCACAATCAAATAACAGCAGAAATAAAATATATAGGGAATAAAATACTAAAGCCTGGACCGAGGCCTGGATTCTAATTTTTAACGAAAATCTTTAAAAAATCCTAAACTGCAAAATTTTTTGCCTGTGGCTCTATAAAAACTTTCATTTTTTCGATTTGGTGGCAAATTGGTTTTTTTAATGTAATTTTATCAAAACATTTTACCTGCGATTTGGTGTCAAAAATGGAATTTTAGGTGTCATTTTCACAAAAATTTTCGCCTGCGGCGCATTTTAGAATGTTTACAAGCAAATTAAGGGTTAACAAATAACTCAACGCATTTTAAGTGTTATTTTCTTAAAAAATTTTGGCTACGGCGCATTAAAGCATGATTTTGACATCAAAATTTGGGTAAATAATCAATTTTAAATTTGATTAACAGCCCCCCCCCCTATATTTGACTCCAGGTCCGCTGACCGTCTTGTTTCAATTATTGTAATATTTTTACTTCCAATTAAGTTTTCTTATTATTTATCCTTAACCCCCCCCCCCCCCGAACTCACTGGCTTAAAACATTTAAACAATGTTTGTATCATCCAACAGCAATATAAATCTTTGAAATTATTCAAATATCCTTAAAACTTTTGAAGTTATTCAAAAACAAACGAGAAGATAGCCACTGTTGACATTTGGACGTTATATATCGTTAAGGGCTGCCGTGAAACGCCGCAAACATACGGACAGTCAACATAAGAATTTTAACGTACACTTTCGGCATCATAAAAGTGGTACATGAAAACATAGGAATTTTTTAAATTGCATGGTTAACTACCTACCGAATTATATTTTGACACTGACTTTTATACTATGCTAGACTAGAATTTTAAAATATTCAGATCAAAATATTGTGTTTAAAAATAATTTTTATATTACCGTTGCCGTTAGCTGCAATGAATTGGTTAAATTTTCAAAGAAGTTTGGATATTCAGCAATAACTTCCCTATATATATGCCGTTACGATGAGTTCCATTAAATGTTCTGAGTTCCTGGAAATGATATTAAAACTTGCTAATTTCTTTGCGATAAGTCGCCAAACGTTCTCTATTGTATTCGCATCAGGGGTTTTTGCATGCCAAGGCAAAACTTCGATATTATTATCCTGGAACCATCGCTGCGCAATTCTGGCCATATGAACTCGATAGTTATCTTTTTGGAATACAAAATGATCTGGATAAGGGACTCTCACCTCTGGAAGCATTACATTTTTCAGCATATTAACGTAACTGTAAATCGCCCATTAATTCTAAATAGAGCGCCATGTCCTCTAGCCGTTATCAAGCTCCAAACATTTACTGAAAATCTTCCCGCCCGGTCTTCGTTTCCAGCAATATATCGTTCTTCGTATATCGGGTTCTTGGCGGTCGATAAACCAGAATTTGTTTTTTATCGCTGTTGGACTTCTATCCATATCCACTAATGTGAAAATTTTCCGATTAAACTTTAATCATCATTAATACTAATCAAAGTGTGGAATGAGCCTTGGCAAACAAAGTTTCAATGTAAAACACCACATTCTAAACACCGATTATTAATTAACGACGATTAGCACCTAATGGGAGAATTATTGCGTTGGTGGATACGAGCATTAAAAAAAACTGGAAAAAATATCTAACCATAAAGTAGGGTTATGTTTAATCCAACGAAGATTTTCCACCGACTCCCAAAGCCGGTGGCGATCGGTGCCAACATTTATTGGATTGGTGAAACCCATCGAAAAATTTAGGAACTCTGTTGTTGGACTGGTGAAATTCATCTAAAATTTATGGATTCTTTTGTTGGCACCGGTGGACCACCGGTGGATTTACAAACTCGCCCATATCCCAAACGTCAAATGACCGTTAACGTAAAACCTGTACCGAAAAGGCTATTGTGTGTGTGTCATCATATAGGTCACGATTCTTCAGAAACGACAGAAATTCTCACCGTCTCAATTCTGGAAAGTGGCGAGTTTTACTTATTTCCTTATTTTAAATAAAAACATCGAGTCCTTAATATTTATCCCAATGTTGTAAAAGAAACTGTGAACGAGTTTTGCGACGGAGCTAAATTATTGCTACTACGCGTACCAATAAACGTCCAAAAGTGTCGAAAATTCTCACCATGTAAAAGGAAAGACAGAATTTGTGTGCGTTTTCCGAATAATAATAGCGAGATAATCCATGGCTGTCTATGGTTTTGTATGTTAAACGTTTTAAAGGTTCGTTTACACAAAAAAAAGCTTAATAATATACATTTTTAAATATTAAAAAAAAAAATTATTTACTAGAACCGGTATTAAGAACCTAAATTTTAAGGAATATTGGCAAATAGGTCCTGACAAACTAGTAGTTTTCACAACTACTTGCTAAAATAGTGCTTCTTTTACAAGCGTTGATTTAGATAACTACCACAGCGAGGTATTTAAAAATGCGGGTAAAAAAAAAGACAGTATAGCCGCGAGTTGTTAACACTATTTTTATTAATACCTTTATCAAAAAATCCAAGAAAAAAATCTCGAACAAAGAGCACTTCTCGCAACACACTATAAATCAAGGCGGCTGGTTAATAAAATAACAATATTGTCCATAGCGATGTGCCTTTTTACTCGGTAAAGTTCATTGTTGCGATTAAAATGTCTTTGATAGTTTGATATTTTGACGATGATTTTAAATCATTTTTTCGTAAATACTTGGTGTAAACTGGCGGAAATGGCTTAATTTTTAGACAATGTTTATCAGAAAATTTTTGCTTAATTAATTGCGCATTCGCCAATATTACATGAACCGGAGGCGTACATGCAGGTGGCGCGGCGTTTCGATGCATTTGTGGTTCTATGTGAGCACACTAAAAGTATTCACAGTTAGTGTTCAATAGTTTGTGTATAGATATCACTCTATTGTTCTTAACACTGCCTGTACGCCTCTGGTTCGTGTATTATTGGCGAATGCGCAATCAATTTAGCAAAAAATTTCTGATAAAGAACGGGTTTTACGAATTCCGGTTTTGAAAAATAATGGTTTGATAAATTCCGGGTTTTATTCAAAATGGGTTTTACAAATTACAAGTTTGATATTGAATCAGTTTGATGAACAATGTTTCGATTAAAAACGGGTCTTATAAATTTCGAATTTTTAATTGAATGGGTTTGAAGAAATAAGTTTCGGATAAAAAATTGTTTTAACGAATTGCAGTTTCTATAGTGAATAATTCTATGATTGAACTTTCTTTCATTTATCGGATTTGATTTTGCACATTTTGATAAACCATGGGCGTACGCGAAATCCAATATCGACATCCATCAGTTGGTTCTTTAAATTAAATCTAAAGTCGTTATTCGGTTTCATTGACATTTGAATCATCTCTTCCCTCTTGACCCGTCTGAAATCATGAGGTTTCTTGCGTTATAAACGTACACACTTATCCTCAAAAAATTTCTCATGCATGCTTAAAAGGCAGAGCCAAGCGCATCTCGAGTATATCCTTTTGTCGCTTGAATTCGTTTCCGACAAAAAAGGGAAAGATATTAAAATGTATTGTGCAAACATAATGCCATGCTAGGTTTTTATCTTTTTTGTCATGTGAAACTTTTTAAATACGCAATAGTTTAAAGCATATACTTTCAAAACAATTAAAGACCAATCAAATTGAAGCCAACATTAAACTCACGATATCTATGATCATAATCACTAAAGCGTCGTGTTCACATATATGTATTTTTATTTATTTTTCTAACTTATTGGCATAAAACAAATGTTGGGTTCATTCCAATAATTTAAATGGCTTTGTTACCTCCCTGTTTTTTATGATCCAAAGCAATCGTAAAAAGGAACATAACGTGCACTGCACACAAGTTGAGAAAAGCTATGGTACAAATTTTTAGTTTTCAACATTCTCTCACTAAAAAAAAATGTTATCATTAGGTTTTCTTAAACTAGCTTCCGCGGCCATCCTCAAAATTGATATATTACCTACTTAATTAAGGAATAACTTTGTTTCCAATTTTTTACAACTTCCTTGTCACTTCCAACAAAATTAAACAATTATTGCCAATGACATTCAACTTCTACCTTTATGATTATTTCATATGTTAAGTAAAAAAAATATACTGACAAATATAACATAAACTTTGCTTATTTAACTTAGTGGGATTTATGATTTCCTTGTAAAATTATGTGTAACATGACAACCTCTTCTTATTGCATCCAATTCTCGGTGCCCACTGAGAAAATATAAAAATAGGGCAAAAAAAAATCAAAATTTTAAAAATTACAAATATACGCATATCCACGGTTTTTATTGCACTAAAATATTTTAAAAGACTTTTAGACACTTTTTAAAAGTAATAACCTAAAAAACAGATCGATTCAATAAATAATATCATTAGGTTTTCTTAAACTAGCTTCCGCGGCCATCCTTAAAATTGATATATTACCTACTTAATTAAGGAATAAGTTTGTTTCTATTTTTTTACAACTTCCTTGTCACTTCCAACAAAATTAAACAATTATTGCCAATGACATTGAACTTATACGTTTATGATTATTTCATATGTTAAGTAAAAAAATATACTGACAAATATAACATAAATATTACTTATTTAACTCAGTGGGATTTATGATTTTCTTGTAAAATTATGTGTAACATGACAACCTCTTCTTATTCCACGCAATTCTCGGTGCCCACTGAGAAAATATAAAAATAAGCCAAAAAAAAAATCAAAATTTAAAAAATTACAAATATACGCATATCCACGGTTTTTATTGCACTAAAATATTTTAAAAGACTTTTAGACACTTTTTAAAAGTAATAACCTAAAAAAACAGATCGATTTAATATAATTTTTTGTAAGTTTTTTGTTATATTCCAAAATAACTGGAAATCGATATACTAAAAAATATGGCGGTCGATCATCCAAAATTAGGTCAAAAAAAGGTAATTTGTGATTACCGCGGATATCCAAAAAATATCTAACTATAAAGCTAATAAATTTTTATTAAAAAAAAAACTTTCAAAGAACAAGCTTTTATTACATGCACTCAAAAGTAGAAAATAATTTTTTATCTTTCTTTTACCATAATAAGAGCGATGGGCGCAAACTAAAAATTTTCACTTTAGGTATCTTATTCACCTAAGAAACAGTTGTATTACTCTATAATCTAAGGACTTTTTCAAAGGCTTGGCAAGCAGGGCAATCCCAGTAAACAATTTACTACGGCTCACTGTTGGCCTGTTGCAGAATCATGGACAGTCATAGTAGTGGCCTTTTAACAATATTTGTATGGGATCCCGGTCCAAAAAAAAGTACGGAAATCTCCGCTCGGGCCAATAAATATGCCGGTCCGGGATCCCGATATTTTCTGCCGACATGCTACTACAATAAGCCATCGTTATAAAAAAAAATTGACTGCCTAATGCAAGCTAATAATAAACAGTGCTAAGAGGGGCGATTTGATGCCACACACACACTCCATCTTGCATGATGACCTAACACTATACAAGTAAATCGTGTATGATCGTCTTAAGTGTGGCAGCAAACCTAAATGTTTTAGTTCTTTAATGGAACATGAAAACTAAAAAAGTGGAAAGGGTAAAGAAGTAAAATGTACCAATGTACCTAGTCGTTTTAAAAACAGATTATATAAAATATGAAGAAAATCCTGCTTTCTAAAAATAGAAGAACGGCAACAAAAAACTTGGTGGTTACCTATAATTCTGGGTTGCGTTATGTAGTTTTTGATTGTCCAACAGCAATTTTAAATAAAAGTTAATAGACACTTAAAGTAAATATTTCAACGCATCGGTATCGGTATACATAACGCGTTCGAAACAAAGTCAAAATACGCTAAATTTTTGACTTGCTCATGCCATGTTTCTTTGACGGGTGTGATGACAGAATCTCGTTTCGGACAGAAGGATATACGTATCGTTACGGAGCCACGAACGTACGTAACGATTTCAATCAGCAGTTCTGTCATCGCACCCTTCAAAAAAGCGGACATCTTTCAAAACATCGCATAAACAAGTCAAAAATGTAGTGTATTTTGGCTTTATTTCGAACGCGTTAGGTATACGGATACTGATGAGTTGAAATATTTACTTTAAGTGTCTAATAACACCTGGGAAACTAAGGATGGGCCAGCATATGCCCTTGGTGTTTAAGTTGTTATGTAAATATCTGTCAGTACAGGCCTTCTGTCCACTACTCGATCAAAAAAGTGTCCAAATCTTACTCAGTGGGCCAATAATAGGCTTTCTACAAACTTCGGGGGAGTGACTGCGGATCATTATAGGGCCTTTGCTTAAAAAATGAGCCAGGGTATCACCGAGTATCCACCAAAAGGCTTTTGCTAGCAAAGTGTGGCCCAACCATCCCCCGAAGTGTCCTTCACCGGGCCGGACATTTTCCGTAGCAAGCATGTTTACTGGGATCTCACCCGTTTTCAGCTTTTTTAGATGAAAGCGTTATGTTTATCATTCGAATACCACCACCCATTTCTCAGTGGGCACCGAGAGGGGGGTTTGGGGTTAACCCCCTTCCCCCCCGAGATGCCTGGGTACAATTGGCACAATGAAATGTAAGCAGAAATAAAATATAAATAAATAAAATACAAGAGCCTGAACTTTAATTTTTGACAAAAATCTTTAAAAAATCATATACTGCAAAAATTTTCGCCTGCGGCGCTGTAACATCTTTCATTTCTACGATTTCGCGTCAAAATGGTTTTTTTAATGTAACTTTATCCAAATATTTTGTCTGCGATTTGGTGTCAAAAATGACATTTTAAGTGTCATTTTCGCAAAAATATTCGCCTGCGACGCATTTTTACAAACAAATTAAGATAAATAAACAACTCAAATTCCCAAAACCTCATCAATGTTTACGATTTTAGTTCAATTTTAATTTAAAAATGGCATTTTAAGTGTTATTTTCTCAAAAAATTTTACCTGCGGCGCATTGAAGCATGTTAACATTAAATTTGAGCCCAACTCCGTGCCTGTTTCCTTGTATCAATTATGGCCACATTTTTACTTCAAATTAGGTTTTTTAAAGTAGTAATCTTTACCCCCCCCCCTCCCAAAGATTCCTGGGTGCGCCACTGCATTTCTATATCGTAAATGTGTTAAAAATGTAAGTTTTTAAGGCAAAATTGAAAAGCCCTTACTTGTATACAATTTGTATTTGTCTGCATTCATAAAATTTTTCTGAAAGTCCAAGAAAGAATTCGGATTTAAAACGTTTAACAAACATAGGAATGCAGGTAGCACCATTATATAAAATGAGAAAACTGTAGAAAAAGTTTCTCGAAACGAGATGCATAGCGCGAATTTGAGGGGGTAAGAGAGTTATTTATTATAATCGGTATATCTTAAAAACTACCAAACCGATTTTAGTGAATTATAACTTTTTTTTTGTGTAATTTGATTGTGTAATTTATGGCAGCCAAGAAAATACTTGTCGATAAAAGCCTCATTTACTACCTATAACATATTCAAAAAATCATTTTGTGCGGATTTTTGTGAGCCACTCCGTATACAAAAAGAAAAATCTTCTGTTACCTCCTCTGTCCTCTGTCCGAAGATTGAGTAAACTGAGCTTCATGAGCGACCACATCAGCCAAATTCCATCCCCGCTTTGTACAGTGGCGACGCGTGACAATCACTTTGTGTAGGGAGAGGGGGTACAAAAGTGTTTCGCCGATTGCACGGTTAAAAGAAAAAATTTAAATGATTAAAGCAAACAAAATTTAATTTTAATTTCTGCTTTAAGTAAATAGTTTTTTTACAACCCTTGAACAACGGATTTCTCTCTTAAATTAAATTAAAATAGAAGCCCTTAGAAAGCAAGATTTATCGATCATTAATTTAGTAGTAAATATTGACGGTGTTATAGCACCGCAGGCAAAAACTTCAACACCTATGGTTTATCAAACCAGGAATTTATCAGACCGTATTTAATAAAAAAAATCATCGTGAGAACGATTCACCAAAGAAACTTCAATTCGACAAACCAATTTTTTATCCGAACCTTATTTCATCAAACCCATTCAATAACAAATTCAAAATTTAACAGACCCGTTTTTCATCGAACCACTGTTTGCCAAACTCATTCAAACCCGGAATTCGTAAAACCCGTAAGTTATCAGAAAATTTTTGCTAAATTGCGTGTTTGCCTCCGGTTCATGTGGTATTGGCGAATGCGCATAAAATTTTG
Organism: Oxystoma pomonae; assembly: GCA_963921995.1. Classification (NCBI taxonomy): domain Eukaryota; kingdom Metazoa; phylum Arthropoda; class Insecta; order Coleoptera; family Brentidae; genus Oxystoma; species Oxystoma pomonae. The sequence goes on along the minus strand of OY998166.1, from coordinate 80,067,232 downwards.
CAAACATTTTCTGATAAATTACGCGTTTTGTGAATTCCGGGTTTGATATTGAATGATTTTGATGAACAATGGTTTGATTAAAAACGTGTCTTATAAATTTCGAATTTTTTATTGAATGGGTTTGAAGAAATAAGGTTCGGATAAAAAATTGGTGTTTCTGTAATGAATGATTTTATAATTGAACTTTCTTTTATTTAACGGGTTTGATTTTGTACATTCTGATAAACCGTGGGCGTCCCAGGAGGGCTAACTACTAACTAAATATTGGGGGGGGGTCATCGGTGACTTTTTATGATCACGCGGTGTTGGGACTGGGGTCAGGCCCTCTCTGAAATTTAGTCGGCCCCCTCTGACAACCCCATTTCGATTTACATTTTCCTTATGCCACATGTACGTACATGGTAGATACATATTAAAAACTAAATCGTAAATATAAAAATTTATCTAGTTAAATATATGTTAAATTATTTAATCGTTCCTATAGTTCCTTATAGTTTTTGATTTTTTTAAGCATCAGGTGAGTTTTTATTGTAAACTTGCTAATTGTGACATAGATATACAGACCGCTTCAAGCTACTGCGAACATAGGGCGGAAGAAGTCTAATTTGCCAGTGTACGTACATGCAGAGACACCGCACGCCTATCAGTGAAGCAACCAAACTCAGGCTTGCGATCACCACTTGCATGACTTTCCTTTGGTATTTAGTACGCCTCTAACCACGGTGCTGTGTGGAGCGTAGTCAATGAAACCGGAATTTGGTCAATAAATACGCAAATTTTTATAACGTAATTTTCTTATTTTTTGTCACTGATAACTGCTCAGATTTATCAGTGACGACATGTTACAATGAAAATAATAAGGAGAAACAAAATAAAAGCAAGTTCTCAAAATAAAATAATACATTCTAAAAACCAAAAAGATTCTCCCAGTCAAAAAAAAATTAAAGCAAATGTTCGAAAAGTCCTCCTTGCTCGGCTAGACAATATCCGAGCCTACTATAAAAACCCCTTCTAACGTTTCCAAGCATGTTAGGGGTGATAATTTGAAAAGCTTCTTCAAAAACAGATAGAAGTCATTAGGAGCAAGATCGGGAGATCGAGCTGGCCATAAAATAGTTCCCCGTGTACTTATAACCCGATTAGGAAATACATTATCAAGATATTCCCTAACAAGGCCAACATTGTGAGCGGAACAACCATCTTGTTGAAACCATGTTTCACCAAATCTTACACCTAACAACTGCCTAGCAGTTGGAATAATGTGCTGCTGCAGTAGATCCAAGTATCTAGGACCATTCAAATTGCAATTGCCGTTAATAAAAATGGCCCAATTACGTGTTCCCCTATAATACCCCCCCCCCAAACATTTAGTTTTTGGGGATACTGTGTTCTTACGTCAAAATACTTTTCCCTCGACCAATATCGAACGTGTGTTGGGTTATGACGATTTGACCATTTGACCATCTGCACTTTTTCGGCAACTTCGTAGACATCCATTTTTGGTTTTAAAAATGTATTATTTCAATTAAGAACTTACCCATCTGTTTCTCAAGCAAGGCAGAAATAAAACAAAATAATAAAAACAAAATGAATTTCCAAAAGATAACACTGCAGCGTGCTTGGAATCCACCTCGGTCGTACGGCACGGAGAGTAAATTGGACTTGATTCCCCCTATGTTCGCAGTAGCTTGAAGCGGTCTGTATAGGTAGAAGGTTGCAAATTTTGACCCGGACTGTTCTAAAGGTATTCCAGAGTTCTCACATATTTTAATATAGCAGAACAGTTTTATGTTTTGATGAGTCATTAAGCTATGCACACAGAATTTACAAATCTACAAAAATTATCCTTGCAAGCAATCAAAACAACTAAAACAGCTCTAACACACACGATGGTCAATTCAGTGGCTCAATCAAGCTACACCTCCTCCCCCAATTTGGATATTACAAATATTATGTACTAATTTAGTTCCCTTTTAAAACATTTTCTACTTAATGAATAACGGAGTTATTTGCACATAAAAGAGGGGCGTGTGGCTTAACGCTAAGCTGCACCCCCTCCCATACTTAGGAGACAGATTTAATAAAAGCTTATATGTCATAATTTTGTACTAATTATGTGTTCTTAAAGAAATTGAATTAAATACTGTTTACAAAAAACATCAGTTCCTAAGATTTAGGTACACACCTCTCTGCTTAGGAAAGAGATTCGACCAAAAGTGACTATGCCAGAATTTGGTACTATTTATGTAGTAATTTGATCCGTTTCTAAAAAATTTCCTACTTTCACGATAACTTGATTTTTTTTGTTTATGTGGGGTGTGTAGCTTGAATCAAGGTACAGATAAAAACAAAAAAAATTAAGTTATCTTGAGAGGAGGCAATTTTTTAGAAGGGGACATAATTAGTATATAATTAGTAGCAAATTATGACATAATTACTTTTTTTAAATCTCTTTCCTAGGTAGAGGGGGGTGTGCCTTGATATCAAGCTACACACCCTATAAAAACAAAAAAAAATTAAGTTATTTTGAGAGTAGGCAATTTCCTAGAAGGGGACAAAACTAGTACATAATTAGTACCAAATTCTGGCATAGTCTCTTTTGGTCCAATTTCTTTTCTAAGCAGAGGGGCGTGTGCCTTGATATCAAGCTACACACCCCATAACAAACAAACAAAAATCTTTGGAACCGATGGATTTTTTAAACTAAAAGTACCCTTCTTTAAGAGTACATAATTAGTACAAAATTATGACAGATCAACTTTCAATAAATCTGTCTCCTTAGCATAGGGGGGGGGGGGTGTAGCTTAGCGCCAAGCCACACCTCTCCATTTTAAGTGCGAATAACTCCGCTGTTCATTAAGTACAAAATTTTTTAAAAGGGAACTAAATTAATACATAATTTTTACTTGCTTGATTCAGCCCAATTCAGTACAAGGTAAGTAGGTACCTTATGTTTGGTGTTTTCTCGCAATACTGAAAGAGGGTTGGAGTCCAATGGATTGCTATATTTCAAAACATTTATAACTTAGATATTTTGTTTTGAAGATATTCTAAGTATATTTCCTTTATCTGACTATTAACAGTCAAAAGATATGGACTATGCGCCGGAAAATATTTTGGTAGAAGAGGCTCTTGCAACTACTATCTATTAATGAGAAGTCAAAGCTCATATTGGGTTGCCATTTGGGAAAAAATAGAAAAATTATGGACGGAAACTGATAACTATTTGAAAGCAGTTCCCAAAAATAAAAAGCATCCACCACCTCGTTTCATCATGTTTATGGTGAAACGAGGTCCAAAAGTTGACATTTTTTCCAATGTTGGATAATATATTAATGAATATTAAGAACATGCCTGCTTGGTGTCGGGGTTAACGCCGCGATTTTCAAGCACGAGATGCCGGAATCAAGCCCCGGGTCTGGCAGGTAGTCTAATTGGAATTTTTCTTATAAAATTACAGAATTTTGTAAGATTAAGGTAAAACGCAGTATGAAACGGAGTAGGCCGAGTTAGCTAGAAGGCAGGATAATTCGATTCCATACCGTCCCTCGGAGAGGATCCATATATTGATAGTGGAGCACGTTAAAGCCTCGAAAAAGGTGTTTAGGTCTAAATCCCTCTAGGAAAAGAAAACTGCTCATCAGACCGGTCTGGTGAGTGGGGTAGGGGAGGAAGAGCCACAATAGATCTCTCAGGTCGCAAACCTAACCTAACCTAAACATATTTGCTCCGATTGGGCCGAAAAAACGCTAAAAGTAGAATCTATTATTTGAAAGAGGTTACTTACCAAAAAATCAGAAATCAAAAAAAAATTATAAAAATTTTTAAAGCTGCTAGAAAACGTACCTAAACAAGGACCACAGTTGAAACGAATTCAAAATATTCATGATCTTGAAGTTGTTATTAATAAAAAGAAAAGTTCGTGGCACACATTTTGCTTTTTAATTCATTACGACCAGGCCTCCAAGATCTAATGGATAGTCCAGAAACCTACAGGCCTGTTTCATCCTTTGTAGGGATCATCAGGGTAACATAGGACTGTACCTGGCGTATGAAGCATAATAATAACATAAACAACCACACACTGCGAATTTAAACAACTTTCTTCGTCAAACAACGCGGTATGTTAGCGGTATGCCACCTATCGGAATAATGCGAAAATCAAAACGTTAAAGGAAGCAAATATCAATCAAAAAAAGTGGATTCTAATTTTTTCTAAATAAATGCTTCAACTCACGATATATTTAATAGGTTATGACCACACAGTACCGGATCCGTGCTAAATAATTGCACATCTTGGCGTGACGTCACTGTTACACCCCATACCAACATATGTTATTTGGGGCCGCGTATTTAATTTGTGTTAATTTATAAAGTATGGTAAATTTTTTTAATATATAAATCATAACGCAAAATATAAGTACGGCGTTTCGTAAAACATGACTTTTAAAATAAATAATAAAAACCTACAATTTTTTTAGCTTATTTTGTCGTTTCTTTGGCAGTTAATTATCCATTATTTTTCTAAATATTTTCCTACATCTGAATGAATTAATGTATTTGGTAATTTTGTCATAATTCTTATGGTCAAGCCATGATGGCAATTTAAGGCTTAAAATATTTTAGCATAATTTAAGGGGTAACTTTTTTGATAAATCAATTTTTTACTATGTTTTTCACATTTGTATGCCATGATATTGCTCACATTTTAAAGCTTTCTTTCCAAACTTTCGATTTCTAGAATAAAACACTCAATTTTTTAAAAAGTTTTCACTGTTTTTTTAGCCTTTCAAAAAAGTACTGTCAAAAAGACATTTTTCCCTGCTAAAAATGAAAAATATTTAAAGTTGTTGAAGAGAGACAGCAGGCTATAAAAAAGTATTTTAAAGAAAGATGGACATAATTTAAGGCAAATGTTTACTAAACATTTCTGTTATGTCATCTGTCTGTCATCTTGAGTGGTGTCGTCCATATGATTTTATTTTGCAATTTTCATCCAAAAAACAGCGAAAATTGTAATTTTTCAAAGTGTAAAGTGTGTAAAACGTAAGATGGTATTAATTTCTTTCAATCAAAACTCTTTACAGTGTTGAATTTTGTTTTGCCAAAAAACGTGTCCTACTAAAGTGTATTTTAGCATATCTAAAAATAATTTAACAGGTATTTAAGAAAATCATTTTAAGGTTCATCATGACCATTTTTATTAAAAAACAATACATAAATTTTGACTTTAAAATAATCATTATTGTCAATCAAAAAAGTGGTACTGGCACAAGTTGTGCATTGGTATCGTAAAAGCAGTCTCTCAATCAAATCGTTTTTATTTTTGGAGGATAAGCGCAACGAGAATATTTCTGTTCTGTACGATTTCAAATAAAACATGAGACAAATAAGGTAAAAACGCATTTAACTCAATTAGTTTGTTTATACGGGCATCTTAAAGCGCTTTTATATAAGGACGGTTTAAAAATGTTACCATATAAACACCACTAAAACCGTTTTAAGCACTACTTTATTTAAAAGCGATTCAAGAAAGTGGTTTACCACTTTAAAACCCATTTTAGGATCGTTATAAACACTTTAAAATCGCTTTAGCGCATTTCATCCACCCTAAAGAAATACTCAACCGAAAAATCTGTTATTAACTAAGTTGTTTTATCTGGTTTTTCTTTAAACTGACATATTTAATGACTTTTAATGAAGGACGGATAACACTCCGATAAAATGATTTCATATAAAAGCGCTTTTAGGTGCGTATAAACGTAGTAATTGTGTCAATCAAGTATGCCATAAAACTTCGAATTCTGACGTCAGTGTTCGATGCGCGAAAAACGACAGAATTGAGCATAAATTGTAGCATATCGTGTTATATCGTGCTTCAACTGGCCGATTTTAAAAAGCCCAAATTTCGGCAAAATTAGACAGACAGTGGTTGGTCAGTTCATCGAGTTGCGGACTATTATGGACGAAACTAGGACACAATTGTGCGAATAAGAAGAAAGTATCAAGAAGAAGAAACTGTTCAGCAAAAGAATGGCACTGTTACAAAGTTATCAACTTTCTAGAAGATGGCGGTGGGCCCAAAATACCAAAATACAAGTAAATTTTTTTGGATTTCTGACAACGATTTGCAGACGTACTCGCTCTAGACTAAGATGTCGCCTTGCTGATAAGAAGATTACCAAATATACTATTACTTCCCTTATAATATGAAGTTTATGTTATCAAAAAATATAAATTTAAATTGGAAAACTTAGTCAAGAAGTACCAGGTAAAAAATATCTTAACAAATGTTTTTCTAGATGCGCTAAAATAAAAAGTGCATATTTGGCAAATTAAGAGTAGATATTCTTTTTTTCTGTCAAATACTTCCTGATATTAGAGGATAGTGTGACGACACAGATTTCTATCCATCAGGGACTCTTGGGGCTATATGCCTCATACGCCCCTGAAAATGACCAATGACCAATGCGTGCGTCCACCCTGACTATCTATGCCCCAAAGAATGTCTGAGGTTTATTCTTTTCAGATTTCATAACCAGCCCCCTCTATGATGTAGAGGTCGCACTATATTTACGTTTAGGTATTGCTTCAACACTGCCCCTGGTCATATCTAGTACACTGTGATCAACTGTCTTACAATACCTAACAATATCAAAATGGTCCAGAACAGTCTTTTATAATCAAAATTCATGATAAAATTTAAACTAAACGGAATCGAAAATTTTCTAAAGGCGACCCTGGCCATACTGTGATCAGGACGCTTATTCATGACGGCCCGTGAGGTGAGGTGAGCTCACCACCTATTTCCACGGGGAAATGAGCTCACCTCACCTTACGGGCCGTCAAGAATAAGCGTCCTGTATTGCCAAGGATCTAGAGAGAAACAAAAAAATAAACGTCAGTCTAAAAATACTCGTTGACAGTTGACGTCAATCAATGTGTATATACATAAATAAAAAAAAAAAATATGCTTACGAGACTGTTTAAGGCTGGAATTTATAGTCGATCCTTAAGTCTTCCTTCAGGGAGGATTCCTTAAGGGCTCCTCATTAAGTCCGTTTTATAAAGCCTTCCTCGAGAAAGGCTTGCTGAAGGATACTCTGAGGTCGAGCAATATGTGGCAACGGCGCATTTTCGCGGTTTTTTTTTGTTGGCCGCTGTCAGGCTTGAGTCAAAACAGGATTTTGTGCAATGAACTGTGGTGATTGTCAAGAATGTTAGGTTGTTTTTTATTTTATGTTATTTTACTGATTTTGTTACTGCTTGTTGTAGTTTTTAAAGCTGTAAGCCATGGAAAAACGAAAGGAGACCAGAACTTGTTTTTCCAATAAGAAAAAGGAGTACTTGTGTTCACGGGTGGCAAAATTTTCCATATTGGAATCCAAAAAACAGATGCTACAACACTTCAAAGGAAAAAAAGGGCATGGGAAGAAATAACACGACCCAAAGCCTCCTTAAGGTAGCTCCCGAGCTACCTTGGCCTTTACTCGAACTTAAGGCATCCTTCAGCGACTATAAAATGCATTTCCTAACTTAAGGGATCCTCAAAGACTTTAAGGAGGCCTTGAGGATCCACTATAAATTCCAGCCTAAATGTCTTAAACACCGCACACACACAAAAATCATAAATAATACTTTTAACTTTTTTTGAGTGCCCACTTCGTTACGTGAACATTTTTGAGCCTTAACTAACACGCAGCTTAGTTGAAGAGCTTAACTAAAGGACAAAAGCTGATTATAATGCACAATTTCCCATCCGAAATTGGATAATGGAGTGTAAATTAGACAGGCTTTGGACTGTTAAATTCGCTAAAATTTCATATGCTGTTCCGATATCGATACCTTAAAATGTTTTCTTCAATTGATTATTTTTAATGATCCTACATCCCTTGTGGTGCCTTTAGTCGATGCGTGAAATCTCCTTTACTCCTGAGTATTCCTTGGAATCAAAATGTATTGTATACTGGTCAAAGGAGGACCTAAGGAAGCGTGGTCCGCCGCGTTTCCACGCATCCTAAAAAACCTAAAATTTATCAAAAAAAAAATTCCTTTTTTTTCTGTCAGTGACCTTAGCTCAGGAAATGTCGAAGTGACGTTCAAAAAGGGTCATGTGAATTGGCTAAAATCCGGTTCCCACCTACGACTTTCGCGTGATTGCTCACTCACGCCATGTCAATATGAAACGTTGTGACAGTCATGTGACGCGTGAGCAGGCACGCACGAAAAAGTCGTAGGTGGGAACCGGGTGTTAGTGTCTGCACAGGTTCGACTTGACATGTAAGCCGAGCTTAAGCTTTAGTTTTGGCTTGCAATGGTGTGGAATATCAGGTTAGTGGCACTTAAGCTACAGTTAAGATAAGCCGTAGAACTATGTGAGCTATTTTTGGGTTATTTTTTTAAACAAAAACCATAATTCTATGAGGTTATAAAATTATTCCATTCCCTTAAAATCTTTCTGTGATTAGTGGTCTGCACTGAAAAAAAGGATCTCTTAAATCAAAGCAAAATGACCTTGACTCAAGAAAACCATTTCTTTGAATAGGTCCAACCCCCCTCAATTCTTGAATGAAGAACATCATTTCCTTGACTTATAGGTCTTACCACAAGAACATTGTATCTTGTTTTAAGTGTGAACATTTAGTGCACTAGATCGCATACTTCTTTCTCAAGACAAATATTTGTTCGATTCAAGAATAAAATTCGTTGTCACAAGCATCAGTTTCTTAGAGGAAGAGTTTAATTAACTTAATTCAAGAAAATTGATCTCTCACTTCAAGACTATTAGTTTTTCGGTCAACTTCAAAATTTTTTTGCCCCAAAAAAACGCTTATTTGAAATAAGTTCCTAGAATCGTGAAGATTCTTTATGTAAGAGAAGAAGATTCTTGATTTATGACTAACTTCTCTTGGTTTGAGAAAACGCTTCTTTAAAGTAACCTGTCAGATTCTTTACCAAATATAATGATGTTGTTAATTTAAGAGCAACTTCTCTTGATCCAAAAAACCATGGTTCTTAACCACAGTTCACTATTTCTTTGCTCAAGAGGATAAATTTCTTAAGAGAATAATATTGTTTAAAGGTGCAGTTCAACAAAATCACAATTTAGGCTTATTCGATCGCATTTTTTTACAATGAACGGCGATCTTTGTTTTTTTCTATGCAGCTTCGTTAATGAGATACAAACACGTTTGTAGCACGTGCAGTGCACACTTTATTCATGTTTTCTTCGAAATTGACCAATTGCGCTATTTCTCCGATTTTCTTAGTTCACTGATTGTTAGATATCAAGATTTTATATTTAAAACATTATGAACATTGTAAAAAAGTCACCGTCAGTTTTTTAGACTACATGTTTTACAGGGAGATTTAATAAAAAATAATCTCCTTAAGGGGCTTCCTAAAATCAAACAAAGTTCACCAATGGTTGTAAAAAAATGCCATCTAATAAACGCGACTTGTCATTTTGGTGAACTGTCCCTTTAAGGGATCCATTTTTATGCTAACCATATTTAGTCGTCCTCAAGGTATTCCTTTCTTCTATGCTGCAAATAAACAACAATAAAAAAAATCTCAAGAAACAACTATATTGAATTTAGTTTTGACTGATCCATTCAATATACAGGTAGGGTAATCAAATCGTCAAAAAAAAACGTCTGAAACTTTCATTTAAGTTTTATTACTAAAATGCATCCAATATAAAAAAAGATCTTTGATGAAAAATAGTTGCTTAACTAAGAAGTTTTAGTTTACTCGTGTTACTTATTATATAACTATAAAACATATAAAAACATTGCATTTAAGTTTTATTGCTAAAATGCATCAAATATAAAAAAAATTAAAAAATAGTTATTTAAGGGTTTCTCCCCCGTTTTTGAAATCTTTTTTAGGGCGCCCAGGAAAATCTAAATTTCAGCGAATTCTGAGTTTTCTCTGAGCACCCTAAAAAATATTTCAAAAATCTAGGAAGAAACTGCGGCCTTAAGTGGAAACGTTTTAGTAACTTACTACATATTATTTAACTAATAAAATAAATACGATTACCTACCATACATACTAGGTTAAATAAATAAAAACAAGAAAAAACTGTCATAGGTAATAATAAAAAACATGGCATAAAATAAAAACATTAAATCATAGATCATATGTAATGAAAAATGAGCACTCACAACGTATCTATTAAAAAAAAAAAAGATCTTTGAGCAATACTTACTTAACTTAACACATTTCAGTCTAGGGTAAATATATATCAAATCCACCAGGCAACGAACTCCAATGTATCCATGGAAATTTTAAAACTCAAAATTTCAGATTACAAAATTGACTAATTCGGCTCTAGCAGCTATTTACAAAACTAGCAATATTTCAAAAACTGCGGATAACGATCGACGACTTGTTTGAAAGGTCGCCTTGTAAGTACATACAATCTTGAAAATCTATCACATCACGTATGTTTTTTTTTATTAATTTAAAAACACCCACTTCAGTTTATTTCAAATATTTTTTTAAGTTTTACAAAAATATTAACCGAGTTTCAGGATTGACAAAGGATAGAAAAAATAAATCTGCAGCTAACTTCTGCTGTACGTATTTTATATGGCACATAGAAACAAGTAGCTGCAAGAACCAAATTGGCCAATTATACGATCTTTAAAAATCAACACCAAAACTATTAATACGAAAAAAGGTTCTCCAGAGATTGAATAATGACCTTTTTTGGTTAATTTGATTTAGATTTACCCTATATTACTACTAAAAGATAACATCTTACATTAAAACGCGACAAAAGACCCCACACAAAATGGATTCTTGTGTATATATTATAGATATTAAGGATTATTTTAAACAATATACACACATACTGATCATTTCTGAAGCACTAGTTATCAGTTAACCCTCTTTTAATTGATTTTGTTTGACTTTCGGCATTAAGTTACCGGCATCTGCTGAAGAAAATGTAAAAAACTCTATTCGATCATTAAGATGTTCTAATGTAAAATATTTTTGCTTAATTAAACTGCTAATGATGCTTGCCATTGAATACCTGAATACCTTTTGAGTAAGGTGAAAATTTGGAAGTTGATGCCAGACACATTCTTCCTTCACCATGAGACAGAGTTTCATAATCTAATTTATAATTGTCCTTATTACGATAAACACATTCCTCACCTCGACCATCTAGACTAAGTTCAATTTGCTCTTTTGATGTCAAACAAAAACGACAATAATATTTAGAAATAAAACACTCAGTCAATCCTAAAATTGAATTTAGGCCAAGGTTATCTCCCAGTAATAATAAGAGCGTAAAATAAATTTGCTTCTCTGTACCTTCAATATTTAAAGAAATACCATTTTGTTCAAGTTTTAACAATTGTTCAATTATATTCGAAAACACTTGTTTATTTCCATGAGCTTTTCTGTCAGATGAGTAGAATAATTAAGATAATAAAATGTTCTCCAAACAAGATGCATAGAGTGGTGGTATGCAAGCTAAAGATATATAAACAGCTCCTATTTTATGGATTCCAGCATGACTTGACAAGGGATCTAGTGGTTCAAAATCGTCAAAAAACAAGAAAATAGGGAATACTTGTTTTCCAGAAAACTTAGATTTCAAACTTCTCCACAGAGTTCCTTGAAAAACACTTGTATAGATTCCTGGAGGAGTTTTTTCCTCATCTGATATAAACGTTTCCATTCCTTCAAAGACACCAGGTAACTGTAGAAAAGCCTTCAACAAACATGATAAGGAAATAGTCTGACCATTATCTTCCCTTATGGCTACCTGAGGCTGTTTGGAAGTACTTATCTTTTTTAAAACATTTGAAGAGCCTATATAATAAGGTTTTGATTTAATGAAAACATTTTTTGTTTCTAAATAGTTAAATCGTTGATACTCTATTGAAAATTTTGAAAAAACCATCATTATTTCATTAAAGTATTGATCAAGATGACCAACTTTAAAGTCCTCACTCTCACTGATTTTTGATTTAATAAACATAAAAAGGTTATCAACAAGTTCTTTGCTGTTATTAACTACTTCCTGTATGGCTTTCCTATTTAAGGAAGAGTTGGCATAAAGTTTGGTTAAATAAGTGCTTACTAAATTGTCGACATTACTTATTGCATCAATTTGAACTTCATTTTCTGAATTACAAATAACGTTATTGGATGGACCAACAGAATCAGTGTTGTTTAAACTAAGGGGTTGTTTCGTTCTGGAATCTGTTTGATCTGGGCAATTAATACAACTGTCCATTTGTGTTTTTTGAGAAATTAAAATTTGTGATTTGTCTGATACATGTTCGTCCCTTAAACAATCAGTACATTCATACTTTGGTAAATATGGGTGAGACAATTTAATATGATTAAGCAAAGTTTTTGAAGAAAAAAAAGACAAGTTACACTTAATTTTATTTTAGAAATTTACAATAAGTCCTGAATTTCCAGAACGGCTTTGGGGTCAGATTTAGTTTTGATTTTTGACGGAACGCATAATTGTATTTGGCATCAAAAAAGTGGTACAGTTTAAAGCAAAAGTCGATGGCATCAAGAACATTAAGGCATTTATACTCGTTTTCATTAACAATAACAAAAGCAGTTGTTATATTGCTAAGACTTTCTCCCACTATGAGGATATAAGGCTGCAACGTTAATTGTTTTTTAAAGCTGAAATTCACCTGTTCGGCTTTGGCTTTTTTCATATCTCCTGGTATTTTAACATGGACCATTAACCCATCTCTTGCCTCTGTGATTGAAGGTTTCCACGATTTTTTGTCGCTTAGCACCTTCCGGCCTTTCGGAGGCACGAGGGCAGGCAGCAAGAATATTTGTATAGCAGCCTTGGAATCTACAAAACAAACAAAAATTATTTATTTATTGAAGCTTTTGCATGCAAAAAACGTTTAGAAATGATCCCTAGCATTCAACTGTTTCAATAAAGAATAATAAAATCGCGAGTTAAATAAATCGAGTAAAGGTTTACTCTAAAACTTCCCTCGCTCAAGAACATAAATAGAAAACCACTACTTGTATACACATGGATTAGATTGGGTCGGTAAGACTTTTTCTGGGTATATCCAGAGTTTTCCTTGGTGTATCCTCACTGATCAGGGGTGTATGCATACTTTTCCATGGTGTACTTGGACATTTTCAGTCTGTATCCAGGTTTTTCCAGAGTATAGCCAGACTTTTCCAGGGTTTTTCCAGACTTTTACAAAGTGTATCCAGACTTTTCAAGGGACTTTTCAGACTTTTTCAGAGTCTATCCAGACTAATCCAGGGTATTTCCAGACTTCCAGAATGTAGGCAGACTTTTCCAGGGTCTTTCCAGAGTGTAGTCAGACTTTACCAGACTCTTTCCAAACTTTTCCAGAGTATATCCAGACTTTTAAAGGGTCTTTCCAGACTTTTCCAGAGTGTATCCAGACTTTTGTAGGATCTTTCCAAACTTTTGTAGGGTCTTTTCAGAGTTTTTCAGAGTGTATCCAGACTTTTCCAGGGTCTTTCCAGACTTTTCCAGTATTTCCAGACTTTTCTAGAGTGTATCCAGACTTTTCCCGGTTGCTTTCAGACTTTTCCATGGTCTTTCCAGACTTTTTCAGTCTTTCCAGACTTTCCGGGGTCTTTTAAAACTTTTCCAAAGTGTATCCAGACTTTTCCAGGGTCTTTCCAGACTTTTCCAGAGTGTATCTAAACTTCAGGGACTTTTCAGACTTTTGCAGAGAGTAGCCACACTTTTCCAGAGTGTATCCAAACTATTCCAGGGTATTTCCAGACTTTTCCAGGGTTTTTCCAGAGTATATCCAGACTTTTGTAGGGTCTTTCCAGAGTGTATCCAGACATTTGTAGGGTCTTTCCAGATTTTTTCAGAGTGTATCCAAACTTTTCCAGGGTCTTTCCAGACTTTTCCAGAGTGTATCCAGACTTTGATAAGGTATTTCCAGACTTTTCTAGAGTGTATCCAGACTTTTCCAGGGTCTTTCCAGACTTTTCCAACCTTTCCAGATTTTTTCAGGGTCTTTCCAGACTTTTCCAGACTTTTGTAAGGTATTTCCAGACTTCCAGAGCGTATCCAGACTTTTCCAGAGCATATCCAGACTTTTCCAGGGTCTTTCCAGATTTTTTCAGGGTTTTTCCAGACTTTTCCAGGGTCTTTCCAGACTTTTCCAGGGTCTTTCCAGATTTTTTCAGGGCCTTTCCAGACAATTCCAGGGTCTTTCCAGACTTCCAGAGTGTATCCAGACTTTTAGAGTGTATCCAGACTTTTCCAGGGTCTTTCCAAACTTTTACAGAGTGTATCCAGACTTTTTTAGGGTCTTTCCAGACTTTACCAGTGTACCCAGATTTTTCCAGGGTCTTTCCAGATTTTTCCAGATTCTTTCCAAACTTTTCCAGGATGTATCCAGACTTTTAGAGTGTATCCAGACTTTTCCTGGATGTATCCACTTTCCAGGTTGTATCCAGACTTTTCCAGGGTCTTTCAAGACTTTCAGAGTTTAACCTGACTTCCTGAGTGTTTCCAGACTTTTCAAGAGATTATCCGGACTTTTCCTTAGCAAGGGAAGTAAAAAATCACAGTTTAGCCGCGAGTTGCTAACGCGATTTTTTTTTATACCTTGAACAAAGAATAAAAAAGAACGGACAGACGAAAAGAACAGATTTTTTTGCACCCCTAAGGAAAACATTGCTAACCGACAAAAGCCATGGTTTTGTTATTTGAAGTCAGTAATGATGACTGTATAAAAATTATATTTTTATTTTTTGGTATAGGTAATATACTACGTTCTAAACTTACCAGTAGTTAAATCTACTCCATTTTTAAGAAGCTGCAAAATAGTGTTGTCAGACCCAGACAGTGTCTTGTTTCTTAATCTCAGGATATCTTCAAAAAAATTACTGAATGTAGTTTCTAAATCACAGTCGAACATCGAACATTTGCTTAAAGTCCCATTTGACCTAAAATAGCAGAAAATAATATTAAATGAATAAATAATATGGTGCAAATAAATGTTTTTCAAAAACGTTGTAAAAGGTATCTTAGACAATGAATTTCAATTTTGTTTTTTATTTGTTTTAACACAAACTTTCTCCAATCACCACAATTAAATGGTGAATTTTTGGTTACAAAGTTTTTTGACAATTTTATTATTTTTTTCTTGAGGTTAAATGTAAAGCATTTCTAAACTTCGCCTCATGACCAATTTTTGAGAATGTGTTATATATTTATAATTAAAATTAAAACCATTGAACTGCGTGATCTGAAACACAAAAAAATAATGAAACTGACTAATTCTGGAGCTATTTTTCCCAAAAGAATTGGCCACTCTTCCAAGAAACCAGCAATTTTAGCATCTTTTCTCTGAAATCCTTTCTGATTGGATATGATTTTTCCCATCTCTTTAGCACCTCATCTGTAGGTTCTCGGTTATTCTTGAGCCAGATCTGTGCATCTTTTTCTTCCTTGGTGAAGTTTAGTTTACCTTCAAAATATGATATTTGTTAATAATCTGTTCATGGACATTGATTGAACACCCATATGGTTATTTTATTGGTTCTGCTTGTCCTTACTCCCTTTCTTGAAAGTTAAAAATATTTTATATAATCAAACTGAGATTATTTGGGCCTTTCAATGGTTGAGAACAAACAGAACACTTTGAAAAATTTACCCCTCTAACAATGTGTGATGATGGATATTAAAGATATCAAATTACAAACACCTGTTCTAAGTCTAATTTAAACCTATATTTGTCATTTTCTTTTGACAAAATTAAAAAAAAAAAGACAGGTATAGGTTGGGTAACTTGGGTAAACACTTCTACTAAAGCCCGCTTGACATTGAGCAATATAACTTGCAATTGCCTGCAATTTGGGGTTATTCTAAAATAATGTCACAAAATTTTTATGATTTTTTTTACTCCCTCCTCCTAATTTCTCAATTTGTGTTGGGAAAGGGAAACATAACAAACAAAACAAGAGAAATTGTGACATTAAGAGCGAGGAGTGAAAAAAACCCCAAAAAGTTTGTGACATATTATTTTAGAATGACCCCGAATTGCAGGCAATTGCAAGATATATTGCGGTAATTATGCAGTATATGGTTTTCTGCCATTTTTGATTTTTTATGAAAAATTCTTTATGAGGGCACCTACTAGGGTGCCTAGGACCCCAAATCCGACTGCGCGGGTTCGTTTTTTTTGTTTTTTTTTAATCCCAATCCAACACAGTGCAACCCAACCTAATCCAACCCAACACAATAAAAAAAACACATTACAACCCCCCCTGGGCACCCTTTTTCCTCTTTAAAAAAAAACGGGAGCAGGTCCTAGGGACCCCAAATCCGCCTGCGCCCGATTTTTTTTTTACGAGAGGGCCCTAGACCCTAGAAGGTGCCCCCATAAAGAATTTGGTAATTATGCGGTATACGGTTTTCTGCCATTTTCGGTTTTTTTTGAAAAATTTTTCATGGGGGCACCTTCTAGGGTCCCTAGGACCCCAAATCCGCCTGCGCCCGATTTTTTTTTTTTTTTTAACGAGAAAAAAGGGTGCCCAGGGGGAGTTGTAAAGTGTTTTTTTAATTATTTTGGGTTGGTTTGGATTAGGTTGGGTTGGACTGTGTAGGTTTGGTTTGTTTTAGTGAAAAAAAAAATAAAAAAAAAACAAAAAAAATTTAAAAAAAAAACCAACCGGCGCAGACGGATTTGGGGTCCTAGGGACCCTAGAAGGTGCCCTCATAAAGAATTTTTCATAGAATTATGCTTATTTGATAAGTAAACCAAGCATAAGGCCAACCATAAAGTTTACCTGACTCTAGAACACAACTCAATCAACCAGATACTTGGGTACCTTAATTCTGGTCAAAGTGTTTCAAAAGTATTTGCTTACCAGATCTGTAAAACCTGAGGACTAAAAATGAACTGACTTTTCCCTCTAAAAATGACATAAGGCGCGTCATTGGTCTCAGCAAGATTTTAGAGCAAGGCCAAAATCTCTTGTGAGAAGAAAATTGATATTGGCACAAGAAAATGTTACATTGCCAAAAAAATGAGACGCCATATTTATCGCCAGTGGGTGAAAACCATCGATGGTGAAAACCCATGTAAAGTCCGTTTTACCCTCATTTTACCAGGGATGGCATCGAATATTTAACCCAAATTGAGGAAGTTGTGGGGCAAAAAGAGACAGTGATAATAAGTTTAGATAATAAACAAAAATTGTATTGTACCTAGCCGCCAACACCAAATTGAAAAATCCGGAGCAATCCCGGCTTCACAAATAAGAACCACGATAAAAAAACTTACCGAGCAACGTACAACTTAAATGGTCCAATTTGTATGTTATTAACAAATCCATCCACTGCTGCTGCTCCATTTTGCTGCTTTTTTTTCGGTATCACACTCGCGCACTCTATGACCGTCAAACAACCGAGGAGATTATCGATTATCGAACCGATCTACGATGCTTGCACTAACAACGAGCGTACAAAGTAAAAACGAGCTAGAGCAAGACAACGTTCGGAATGAGACGCGCAGCCGCAAGGCGTCAATCCTCCACACTACAACAAAGAGGGCAAAATCCATGTTGCCGTATTGAATTTGAAATACAATTATATAAAATAAAAAATAATTACTTGGATGGTTTTCCACAAAAAAAAGATTATAATAAATATAATTGGGGGTTTTTGTACGGCGGGGAGGGGGGAGTGAAAAAAATCGATCTTTGGATATTGTCGAGTTTCTGCTGTCTCAAATTTTTGAGATTATGTTCACTCAAATAATGTAGGTTTTATTTTTCGAACGATAATTTTAAACTTAAAGTTTTTGTTCCACTATAAGTCGGGTACGTTATACAAAAGAGATAGGTAAGTATGACCTTAGATGCTCAATGCTCAATATTAATTAAAAAAAAAGAGAAGAGAAAAAATCAAGAAGTTTGGCAACCACGCCAAAACGAGCTAGGCATGTCGACGCTGGTTGCTGGACGCACTTAGGATAGGTCCAGGTCCAGGATACTGCTGCAAGGGGGATTTTTTTGGCATTTCATAACTAACCATTGACGTCCATACTCTGGCTTATGGACCTCAATGTAACTGAACGTAGGTTCGCGTCTTACATGTAATAAAGCTGGCTTGACATGGAGCAATAAATCGAGAGCTGCAGGCAGCAGCAGGGAACTCCTCTCTGGTATACCTATACCTCCTACCAGTATAATATAAAGCGATGAGAAGAGATGACGACTTGTCTGCAACTCTAGCTTATTTACTTTCACCACAAAATTGCATAAGAACGCATAATATAGTGAATGCTTTGAAGACGCCATGTTGAAAATATCGAACCCAAATTTCAGCTTCTTAATCCAAAATCCCTATTTCTGAAGAGGAGAGATTATTTATTACCAAGAGTGTAGATCTTTTACAAAGACCATAAAGTGTCAAAAGAATGAGGATTTTGAACGAAGAACTTAGGATTTCTTTGGTCAAGAGCAATTATCTTTGATCAAGGAAAATATACTTGTGACAAGGTAATACATTTCAAGAGAATAAATTTTCTTGTCAGGAGAGAGGTCTTTTTTCAGTGTGTGCTTAAAATTGAACTTCTTTGGGATGACGAAGAAGATGAAGAATTAGACTTTACCAAGAAGGATTTTTCAAAGAATGAATTTATTTTAAGAATTTTGATGAAGATACCTTCTACAAAAAGTTTAGAATAAAAAAAAATAATGGTTTTTAAACTTTGCACGATACCTACTTAAAAGCAAAGCGTATAATTTACCTTTTTTTTGCAAATTCGTTGCAAAGACACTCAAAAAGGGATTGGGTTGGTCTGGTGGTGTAATAATAAATAGTTAGGTTTAATAGATAACCAATTATAGTAGTTTTATTTGCTTTTTTTTAATTTTAAATTATCAATAAAATTTGTTTTTTTTTTAATAACAACCTCATATTTTACGTTGTTTTTTAATAGCTGATAGATATTAACCATAGTCACCACACAAAAAAATGCAGATAACTGTCACGTTGACAATAATTTTCTTACTTTTTCCAATTCGAAACTTTTGCAAACCGAGTAAATCTTAATGGTCATCCTCAGTTCAAGCGGCACTTGAACAAGTGGAAGAAGTAAGGGGAAGTGGTTCACACAGGCATAAGAATTACTAAGACGCGACTCGGAGCATTTTTTTGATTTTTTGCCGAATAAGCTAAAATGTTTTCCTAAGACCACCGAAAAGTATTCCGAGCCGTGTCTTAGTTCAGCCAATTCTGAAGTACGTTCACTTAAAGCGTCGTCGTGCGTGCTTTATATTAGAGCATTCAGTTCAAACACTGGGTGAAATAAGCACGCGTTCAGATTTGATGAAAATATCATCTGGCGACTCGCCTTTTACACCCGATTCCAACCTACGACTTTTTCGTGCGTGCTCGCTCACGCATCACATTACTGTCATAACATTTCATATTGACATCATGTGACGCGTGAGTGAGTTCTCACGAGAAAATCGTAGGTGAGAACTGGGTGTTACGCCCTGCTCCAGGATGTGGTGGTAAATTGCTCGACTTGCGCAGTAGATTTGTAAACAGTGAAACCTAACCAAAATCAACCTTTTGAATTATTTCTAATTTTGAAAATTTTAGTATCGACTGAAAAGACGCATTCATAGAACTGGAGAAGAAGAAGAAAAATTTTGGTTTAAAAACTAGCAAAAATGTTTCTTTTGGTAAATTATTTACAAGATTGATAATCAAACTATTCTTTTCTCATAAAAATCGCATGTAGAACACACCAAAAAAAATTTGCAGAATTTTTAAGGTCGTCGTTTATCCATATCGTTCACATTACCCTAACGTTCGGCGATTTGTCCATGACGACATTTACTCGGCAAGACATCGCACCCGAAGTTTTAATGTGAACGTGCCCCTGATGTTCATTTGACTCTGGTTGGGTGGTTTCCAGTGGTAAAATTGGTACCCTACTCGTAGTGCACTAACACTGGCTTGATGCTGTCAAAAAATTGCGTCAGTGCACTTTGAGTGCAGATTGAATGGAACATGAAAAAAGCAGCGTCCAAACCAAAACACTCGTTTCATTCAAACACTTAACCCATTGTATATAAAACTAGATTAGGACCATTGAAAAACCTTTTTAAGGTTGATTAGTCGGTTTTAACTTAAAATATAAAGGCAAGAAAAAGTTTTCGGTGCGCTACGAGCTCTCAGAGGCGGTACGGAAAAAGTTTCACTTAGTGCAAAACTGAAATTATCAGTTTTCCAATGGAACATGAAAACTGAAGAAGTACCCCAATGGAACTGCAGCACCGACTCTGTTGTGCACTGGTCGCGCACCAGTTTTACCAATGGAAACCGCGATTAGTTCAGCCAATTCTGGGGTAAGTTCACTTAAAGCTTCGTCGTGCGCATCATCCGGCGACTCGCTTTTTACGCCCTGATCTAGGATGTGATGGTAAATCGCTTGACTTGCGCAGTAAAACAATAAAACGTAACCACAATCAACCTTTTGAATTATTTATAATTGTCAAAATTTTGGTATCGACTGAAAAGACGCAAATCCATTGAACTGGAGAAGAAGAAGAAAGGTTTTTTATTGAAAACCAGCGAAAATGTTTGTTTTGGTAAATTGTTTTTAAGATTAAAAATATAAAAGATAATCAAACTAATCTTTTCTCATAAAAATCACATGTACAACAACTAAAATTAATTTTTAAGGTTATTTAGTCGTTTTTTTATCCAGTTCGTTCACATTCATTAAACCAACGTTCGACGATTTGTCCATGACGTCATCCACTCGGCAAGACATCTCATCCGAAGTTTTAATGTGAACGTACCCCTGATGTTTATTTGACTCTAAAACGTATGGATATCACATGACGCGTTTTGAACGTCACTTTGACATTTCCTGAGCTAGGGTCACTGACAGAAAAAAAGAATATCTGCTCTTAAGGGTTTATAAATAACCTCTCCGCTCAACACTTTTAATGAAGAACAACAAAATATAAACATAAACAATCATCTTGTTCTTTCATATATCACGCTCTTTGTCAGAACAAGGAACATGCTCTATTAAAGAAAAATAAAGCAATCTTTTCGATACGTATTGAAAACATACTAAATGTAATAACCTCATCGGACGCTCTCTTTTCCACTTGAAACGCACCCATGGCCCTCTTTACTAGAATAGTTTTTTTTTTTGCCCAGTGTTGCCAAAGTGAGAGCCAAGTATAAAGTTTTTTGGGACAAACAGAAAATATCCATGCACCTAGCCATGATTCGAACCCGGGACTTTCCGTGCGGTCAGACAAAACTAAACGAACAGAATCCGGCGAACTTTTAAAATGTTCAATTATAAAATAAACAGTATTTTTGTTTAAATAATTGATATTCTTTAACTAAAAGATGGCGGGGAGGGGGGGGCGAGGAGTGAGGTTTTATTACAGATGCGTTACAAGTAAGAGAGGGGAGGGTCACAACTTGCAAAAGAAAATAAACGTTTCTCTAGAGTAATTGCACCTTTTTCGGTGACAATTTTAATCATAAAACAAAATATAAACACCAAATAAATAACACAAAAAGTCTATATATCTATATCATATGTCAATAATTTTTATCCCATGACATTTTTAATGAAAGAGTTTTGTGACTAAGTGTTACCGGGTGTTTTGTTCGCGTCCGTGTAGAAGGGGTTGACATGACGTCATCTTTCTGGCTTTTTTGGCGGCCAAAAATAAAAAAATACAACTTTTGCAACCGGGGCATGATTATACTCAATTCCATATAACTCAAGGGCGAGAATTCCAAAAAAATCCACTTTCAAGGTCATCCGACCATAAATTTTCTTTTCAAAAAATCTTAATAATTTGACGTGGGTAATTTGGTTAGACCAACTTCCAATGTACCTCAAACTAATAGGCAGTTTGAAGCTTCATGACCGTGAAAAATACCCCACTAAAATAAATATATTGCAAAAATATATTGCAATAATAACTATTAAAGCAAAGAAAACCAAAATTGGTAAGAAAGATAAGAAAGTCAAATTGGTTCAGCTATGACGCGTTTCAATATGGCGGCTGATATATCAAAATGGTACAAGTGAAAAACCAGCTTTTTGTAGATTTTTTTCCAATTTACCACTACGCAAAAACTTTAAGTGCCTTCAACATCTTCGCCATAGACAAACACTTCATTTTAAACCTTCCTACCATTTTTTTTTTTGATCTGGCGGCCTAGATGTTGGTGTAACAAAACAAATGTCAAAAATTGTGTTTTTTGCGATTTTCAAGGTCATTTGAGGTCGGATAACCTCGAAAGTGATTTTTTTGGAATTCTCGTCCTCGAGTTGTATGAAATTGAGTATAATCATACACCGGTTGTAAAATTTGTATTTTTTATGATTTTTCGACCGCCATTTTTGAAAATGGCATCTAAAACACCTGGTCCAGAATATGGCAATGTATATCTAACTTCTGCTAACTCTCTTATAGGTAATTTAAATGACTTTGTTGGCCAGACAAGTGAGTAGAACATAAAATTCACAGTTCCAAAAGAAAAATATAGGTCATTTTTATTGGGGTATAGCATAAAAATCTGCGACTCTAGTCAAAGAAAATGGTAGGGAGAGTTAAATTGAAGTGTTTGTCTAAGGCTAACATATTAATTTCATCTCCGGAACTTAAAGTTTTTGCGTAGTGGTAAATTAAGATTGACACTACAAAAAGCTGGTTTTTCATGTGTACATGGTATTTTTAAGGTCAATCAAGGTTATGCATCAAATAAACCTTTTTTTTCATAGTAAGCGGTGATAATTCAACAAGAATTTTTGATCATTTTGTCATTTTTGCTTTTTTACGAAATAGGATAAAATAAAATGTGGTTATAGGTCACCTTTTGATATAACAGCCGCCATATGGAAACGCGTCATAGCTGAATCAATTTTTTTTAACAGTTTTATATGTCTTGACCTTCTTATCTTTCCTACCAAATTTGGTCCTCTTCGCTTTAATAATTGATAAATAGCGCCCTTTAGTATGTTATTTTTGCAATATCTTAATTTTGCTGGGATATTTTTCAAGGTCATGAAAACAAATTTCATCAAACTCTAAGGATCGAATTTGGCATACATGTCTAATAGTTTGAGGTACATTTAAAGTTGGTCTGACAAAACGTCGAATTATTTATTAAGATTTGTTGAAGAGAAAATGGCAAAAATCTTGTTTTTTGCCATTTTTAAAGTCATTTAAGGTCGGATGAACTTGAAAGTGAATTTTTTGGAATCCTAGCCCTCGAGTTATATGAAATTGAGTATAATCGTGCCCCGGTTGCGAAAGTTGTATGTTTTATGATTTTTGGCCGCCATCTTGAAAGATGACGTCTTATCAACCCCTTCTACACAGATGCGAACAAAACAACCGGTAACACTTGATTGTGTCACTTAAGAGCTATCAATCTCACATAGTCATAAAACTCCTTCATTCAAAATCCCACGGACTTACACATGCCCCTTCACTAATATAAATATGGAGTTCACTGGATTTACATAAGAAGGCGAAATATAATCTTATATTATGGAAAACTCGAAATGTTGGAAACACAAAAATTCCTGATTTACCGCAAGGACTACCGACTTACGACGCCCGGAGTTTTTTGTGTACCGGCAACTTTAAAATCGTGACTGGATTTGGTGCAAGTCTTGAGCGGTTTTCCTAAAGAAGTAAAAATTAAACCTTTTAAATTTAAAGTGTTCTGACAGAAAACACGTCTTTTTTTATTACAAGCTTTTATTTAACTTGCAATGTATCTAACTAGATATGTTTGCTCGGGTGGAATCTTGAAACTTAATTTTGACCCACTTTCCGACATTCGATCGACTTCAAATTTAGCATGCTTATATAGTTGCGGTGACAACAGGATTATGTATTGTGATGAAATTGACAGCTCCCCCTACTCGAAGGGGTGGAGGGGGTACAGTTGAAGCTCGCCCGATTTTATTAAAATTTGGTACATTGAGGCACTTGGGGATGGAGAAAACGAATTTCTAATCAGATTTTAAAAATTCAATATGGCGGATTCAAGATGGACGATTTTTGGTCATCTTTTGCTAATCAATTTTAACTAACTCATACACATCCCATTGCCTTCAAATTTTGCATGCATTTATAGTTCCGGTGACAATACATTAATATGTTATTGTTAGGAAGCCCTCTCCCCTACGAGGGGAGTGGAGGGAGGAAAATCCCAGAAAAAAAAAAGGATAATCAGAAAAATGACAGAAACGAGACAGCGTTTAATGTAGAAGAGGTTGAAGCCAACAGCGTGATTTATAAATCAGAAACATGGATAATGGACAGTGGGGCTTCTGCCCATATGACCTACAGAAGAGACTTTTATCACGCGTTTGACAGCAGCTTCAAGTCAAGAGTGAAGCTAGGCAACAACCAACATCTATCTGTCGAAGGCAAAGGCACAATAAAAGTACAAAAGCTGATATATGGTAAGTGGTATAACTCTACCATAAATAATGTATTTTATGTGCCACAGCTGTGTAAAATTCTGTTTTGTGAGGGTGTGCTCACCGACAAGGGCATGAAAGTAGTGAAATTTGAGAATGAAGCTAGAATTTTTGAGGGATCAAAACTAGTAGGAATAGCTGTGAAAGACACAATAAACACATACAAAATGCTGTTCAGAACTATAATTTATACTGCCAATTTGACAGTCACTGACAACTTGAAACTATGGCATAAGCGCTGTGGCCATGTCAACATTGAATACCTGAAACAAACGGTTGACAAAGATTTAGTTAAAGGAGTGACACAGAGGACTTGTTCTGCGAGTCATGTGTTATGAGAAAACAGCATAAGTTGACATTTAGGAAAAAGAGAGAAGAACATGTGAAACTTGAAATAGGTGAAAGAATTTATAGTGATGTGTGCTTTATTTTTATTTTATTTTATTCTCCTTTAAAGTAATGTTCACATAAACTACATTTTAATTTTCTGCCATTGCCATTCTTGAAATTGAATGTTTCATTTTGAGAGAGAGTTTTTGAGTGGATTTTTCTGTTTACATATTAACCCCATTTTTATTTTTAAAATATTTGTCATATTTCAAACAACCATTTTCTTCCATTGGTAAAAGCAAATTCTAAAACTTAAAAAAAATTGAAGATTTTTATTGATGTTTGCTAATTCATATTGGACTTTCTTTCGGTACAAACAGTATTTTGACTAGATACATATACGTTCAAATTAATTTTAAATATCTCGGAATTGGCAAAACATTCAAAATGAGTTCCATAATTTCCTAATTTCGACATTGTTGATCCATATTCTTCTTTAGTTATAGCATTCTCTTGAAAATTTTGAAAATCGCTCCAATTTTGTAAAACATACTGTACATCCACCTTTCTTACTTTTTCATGAGAATCCTGGCTTCCAAAAAGGAACTTACTCACAAATCGAAAAAGGCAATTTCCATCTCCATGAGCAAAAATAATTTTAAAAACATTTTGTGTCGTATGTGTCATTGCCATTGAAATTTGTCATTTAATTTTGAATATTAAAATTTTTCTTTGTTCTTTTATACTTCTGGTTATTCTTCGGGTTACTGATTAATTTTCTGGAAATTAAAATTCTATGCTTCGTTTTCGTTGTATGGTGGTATTTAATTGTAGAAAATCGTAAATGAAAATGTAAATAATTTTAATGATATTGACTTTGAGTGATGTTAATTACTTCCAGTTTATTGTCCCTATACCAAATTATTTTTAAATCACTTGTCATTAATTCTGGCTGCACTAAGATTGTTTTTTAAATAATGTAAAATTTCTTGCTTTATTAAAAACAAAGTCATAAAATATTTCTTTTTTGGCACTTTTTTTAATATGCAAACTCTACCATATAAAATAATTTAAAAAAATGCACATCACTGCGGTGCTGCAGGCAGGTTCCAGCAGTTAAAGTACAATATTAGTAAAGTACCCTCAGATTGATGTTTGCTGGTATATGTAACAAACCATTGCTGTGATTCAGATTGGATATATGTTATTGTATGCATTGAATGTATTAGGACTATTTTGTATTAAATTTCTCAAATCTATTTTTCAACAAGTGCAAAATGTCAAACTTAAATTTGGAAAATCACGCGTAACTATCCAATTTATAAAACTATTTAATTTATAAATTTACCCCTAAAGTGCTACCACTAGGTGTCTTTTTTAAAATTAAATATTAGATTTCCGTAACATTCTCCTTGGGCACTAGTTATTTAAACTAAATGGATAAATAAATAAATAAAACCAATCTAGTTGGTACTTTTCAGTAGGTAGTTAAAAAAATGACAGGATCGTAGTATTTGTCTAAAAGTGGAGAAAAGCCAGGGAATTTTTTTTATCAGAAATCGGGAATTTTCGACAAAACTCTTTTTTTTTTCTTCCTAAAAAAAATTTCTGAAAATCATTAAGACATATTTTCGTAAAAACTAATCAATAAACATTTTGAATTTTTTATGCAATTACAAAATGAAAAGTCAACTTTATGCACGCAAACTTCCTACTAGTGTGTGTAAAAGTGTACTATGCGCGCGGAAAGTTGCATTTCCCGCAAGCCATGGGGAATGGATTTACGCCCTGTGTCTTTCCCGCACAGTGAGCACAAAAAAAAAAATTTGCGCACGGCGTGCCTAAAAAATGCTTTTACGCACGCTTTTTTTTACTGATTTTTTAAGTCTAATTCGACTTTTTAGATATATTTTTAAACTCCTATAAAAAAGCAAAAAAAAAGTTTTTGGCTGTTTTAATACCTAAAAATGAAAATATAATGTTGTCTAGACGGTTTTTACGCAAGTGGGAAAAATTTTGTACCTCACACGTGCGAAACGTGCCTTTTCCGCCTTTGATGGCTTGCCCGAACTCCAAAGTATCACTATAAGCATTTGTTAGGTAAATAACTATATCCTAACTAGTGCGGAAAGTTAATCTTTCTCGCCCGCGACTGCCGTTGACTCCAATGATGCGGAGCGTAGTTTCGGCAAGCAGCTAAGGACGGGAAAGATACTTTCCGCATGAGTTAGGATCAATAATTTTTTTACGATCAGCTGAAAATAAAAAGAAAGCTGATAATAAAAAACCCGGGTGCTGGAATTTTATTTACCTCACAAAGGAGGGCGGATTCCGATACTTTTCCACACGCGACGGCTGTTGTACGAACGACGCGGAGCAGAGTTTGAGCAAGCTGTCAAGGGCGGAAAAGACACTTTTCGCACGTGTCAGGTACAAAATTTTTCTACTTGCGTAAAAACCGTTTAGACAACATTATATTTTCATTTTTAGGTATTAAAAGTCGAATTGGACCTAAAAAATCGGTAAAAAAAGCGTGCGTAAAAGTATTTACCTACTCGCGTGCGGTAAAGTGCACTTTACAACGCTCTTTTCGATGTGGAAGATTGTACTTTACGGCATACTGTGCGGTTAAGTTAACGTTATGGCACTTTACAGCACACTGTGCGGTAAAGTGACTCCGTTTATTTCAGAAAATTTAAATACAGATATTTATATTTTTTTTTGAGAATTTTTAAGGCTTATAGGTAAAATCTTTTACCTCACACATGCGTAAAGTGTCTTTACGGCCCCTGCCGGCTTGATCGAACTCGATTTGCTTCTTTCGGTCAACTGCCGTCGCGTGCGGTAAAGTATCACGTTCCGCACTTGTTAGGTAAATAACTATTTCCGCACGTCCTGCGAAAATTGCAACTTCCCGCACGCAAATGCGGTAGGTAGGAAAATTATATTTTCAGTAGTAATATACCTAGTGCATGTCAAATTTCCGAGAAGAAAATCTGACATGCACGCTTTATATTCTAATATAGTATATACCGAGTGAAACCGTATATTTCCATCACAGGACAAATTTTATTTAAAACATTAGAAAATCTAATATAAAGATATAAGATGAGATTTCCGTGGAAATTTTTGACACATGTCATGCGATTTTCAAAGATTTCTATTTATTAATCCAGAAAAAAAATCCAGTTATTAATATGCACAAGGTATATTCTCAGTGTAAAACCCAGTTTGTGAAAATGACACATTTCCACAGAAGGTGGCACGAACGACACTTGCGTTGGGCCGACAATATTTTCGTAAATGATGTGAACCTTGTTCTAATTTATTAAAAAGTTTCTGTAAAAAAGTTTCATAATTAGCTGATTAAAACTTTTGAATTAATAAATGAACTGCTGGGAAATATTAAATTTTAATTGTACTATTGTTGCACAGCACAGAGACCAGGTTTCAAGTTCCATAAATTTATCTGAAAATTAGAAAAATGGTCTTGGATAGCAGCCAGCTAAATTTTAATATGAATAATGATGACACTTAAAAAAAATTTACATCCCATTTATAAGGGGTCTGTGCAAAAAAAAAAAATATTTCCATGGAAAATATCATAAATTTTTGAGCTTTAAGATATTATAAAGTTTTGTTTTGTTTTCAGTTTTCGGTCCTTAGGGCCATTTGCAACGAGTTAAGTGGCCTATCAGTTAAGTCGGCGGTTAGAATGTCACTTGACGAATGTTGTCGAGATGTTGTACGTCATATTCTAACCGCCTACTTCACTAAGTGGACCAGGACTCTTAACTTGTTGGTACTATTCGGGTCGGGTTGTCTATGACCAAAGTTATAATTAAAAAGTTTTCGCACGATTTTAACAATGCTTGCTGGATTCTAATTGTAGTATAGTAGTAATATTAGTAGTAGTGGTACAGAAAGAGATAGTATGGGTAGTAGTAGTAGTAGTAGTAGTAGTAGTAGTAGTAGTAGTAGTAGTAGTAGTAGTAGTATAGTGGGACATATTTTTAGGAGAGGTAACTGAGCCAAAAATAAAACATTTCAGCGTGCCGAAATGTTATTTTTAATTGTTATCAATACTCAATTATGTTCAACATCAACTCAATTTTAGCCTGGTTGGTTCAGTTGTTTATTGTATTATACTTAAAACCCAAATTTTAGCCTCCCAGCTATCTCTTTTTAATTAACGTTTATTCCATGTGGTCACCCTTGTTATAGCAAACACAAACAGAGAGCAACTGACATAATATAGTACAAATTGGATAGCTTTTCCGTCCTACTTATTATAAGCCGAAAAGGGCACAGAACCTTTTAGGGAAAATGTCAACGAAATTAGTGCGACTATTTTTATCAAGCCGTCAATAAGAAGCTTTATTATTTCTCATGCTGATATAATAAAATGTTATATACTTGTCAGGTGTCAGTGGCTATATCAGTGGCGTAGCCAGAAATCGACTCTGAAGAGGGGGTTTCGTCATTTAATAAAAATCAACTACCTACCTATTGCAAATTTTAAAGCGGCATCACGTGACCCCTAAAAGTGGCGAGGGGGCTGAGCTCTTGAAGTAAAGGGAGAGGTAGGGCCGGTTTACCCAATTGCAGATTTTTTTAAAAATTAAGCCTTACATATGCAAGAAAATACACTAAAATGTAATTTTTTCGCGTTTGAAATGTTGATGATAAAAAATTGCTTAAAATTGAACAAAATTGCAAAATTAATAATGTTATAGGAAAAACAAAATCTGGAACAAAACATCTATTGACAGCTCGCCATTGTCATACTACCAATCATCAATTTATTTTGTAATTGTCAAGTTTTTTCATGGCTTATCATGAAAGTGAATGTCCAAAATTTTTATAATATGTTAGCCAGTGGCGTAGCCATGGGGGGTTATGGTGGTTAAAACATCCGCCCCTAGGAGGTCCAACCCAATCTACAATAAATTAATCATGATCAGGGGCCCCAAGGAGAGTTATAGTTCCCCACTCTTTTAGCCCTTTAGACGTCATCATTTGTTACAATTTTTCAAAATGTGTAATAAATGGCATTGTTAGTAAAATTTTCATCTGCGGCGCATTTATGATTTGGCAACAATCTATATACACCTCCGCAACCAACTTGGCTACTAACCCAATCTACTTTTTTAAAAATACACTACAAAAAACCTAAGAGATCAAAAATTTTAAAGAATTTTTTGTTTTTTGTCAAAGTTTTCGCTTGCAGCGCTAACCAATATTAAATATTGTGTGACAATTTTGTTTAATTTTAAGCATTTTTTTTGTCAACAACATTTTAGATCCCTTTAGTTCAAGAGCTCAAACAATAGGCACCTACCTATTTTTTTAAAGTTTGCCATAGGTAGGTAATTTTTATTAAATGATAAAAACCCCCACCCCAGAGTCGATTTAGCACAATATCATATCAGGATGTTAGCACAATATCATATCAGGATTTTCCTACCAAAATTTACGCAGGTTTTAACTTATTTTTAAATGATTTTATTATTTTTATCTGTCACAATGAATAGAAAAGTAGAAGACATTTATTTTGGTTGGTTGAGCATTAACGAAAAAATCTAATAAACAAGCGGCAACGTTGCCGTGAATCATGTGTGATTTCGAATGTTCAAAAATACCACTTATTTTTTTCGGGGAGGTGATGTGATCAATAATTCCCGTGTAGCTATTGTTGAAATCAGAGAAAAAATAATTATTTCCGGGAAAGGCATATATCCCAACTCTCTCTATCCCAATGACCTTAATGATATGACTTATTACCCTGCCAATACACCACTTTCGAGTGAAATCTCATGAACTTTCAATGTTGGAAAAAGATTCAAAACTCGTCCAACATCATGAATTTTTAGGAGTTTTGAAAAGTTTTCAAAACAATTTATGATAAGAGATAACATTTCACCAATCTTTTAAAGGCTCTGGTTCCACTGGTTTTGTTAAGTTTTGAGCAGATTTTAACCAAAAGTTAAATCAAAGTTAAAAAGATTTCACCCTCCATCAGATTTCACAAGATTCCATGAGAAAATCCACATGTTTTTAGCAGTTTTCAGCAGATTTTAAGAGAAACAAGTCGATAAGGTTTCAATGGTTTTGATAAGTTTACATGTTTTCAGCAGTTTTGAGCAGATTTTAATGGAAATATAAAACAACGTTAATAAGATTTCATAAGATTTCTCATGTTCTCAAGTTTTGTCACAAGTTTACATGGAAAAATTCACATGTTTTAGCAGATTTCAAGAGAAACAACATTCAGATTCACCAATTTTCAGATTTTAAACGAATCCATATAAAAAGTGACTAATAAGCCTGTTGAACATACATTTATATTATATATATATATTATATAGTGGACAGTGACAAATGAGTCGAACACTTTTTATTTTAAACAAATTTTATTTTAAAATATATCCAAAATGAAATCTTGTAAAACCTTTTAAAAACATCCCTTCATTTGTACTTTTAAAATCTCATTAAAATTCTGCTTGCTTAATCTTATGATATGTCCTGTGTCTGATATAAACTTACGAAATCTCTTAAAATATCTTGATAGTTATATTTCGATTATATATTCTTTTTAATAATTTATGTTTATAGGTACTCATAAAATCTTTTAAATTCGCATCGTGTTTGTCAAATCTGGTTGTACTTGCATGTCTATATTCTACATTTTAATGCTCATATAATCTTGTCAAATCTTCCCACCCTTTATCATATTTCTCATGAAATCTTTTAAAATCTTTTAAAAACGTCCCTTCTTTTAGAATTGTGAAATCTTGTAAAATCTCATCAAAATTTTGTTTGCTAAACCTTATGAAATCTCATGTGTCTGGCGTAACATAATGAAATCTTGTGAGTTTTCAAGAGTCAGAAATTATTTGAAAATTTTGTCTGGTGTAACATCATGAAACATCATAAGAATTCGTCAGGTCAAGTCTCTTCAAAACCATAAAATCTCTTAAAATCTCATCAAGACTTGATCAGTTTTTAAGAGTTTTGAAGTGGTTTTTTTGGCAGGGTAATGTCATTTGTTTATGTGGTCAAAATACGGTAAAACCACTGAATAATACACACGCGTTATTCAGTGGTAAAATTGTTTTTTGGTAACTTCGGTGCACTTTATGTGTTTGGTAAACTACAGAAAGACTGTTCGACCTGTAACAAAAACGTCGCAAATTCTAAACCAAACATGTTTTATCCATGGACTTTTTGCTTCTAATGTAAAATCAGGCTTGGTTAGAAAAAGTATTTAAAAAAATTAGGGACTTATCGATACATAATTAAAGTTGGCACAGCCTGACTAATACATTCGGCACGATTTTTTACAGATCCGCGCTAGTACATATTTTTAAGCACTTAACCCATCCATTATGAAATGACTGGAACAAATCATCGTATTTTTCGGTAAAGTTTCACTTAAATTTTCACGTTTAAGAGTAAATTTGAATCCTAAAAACAGTTTAGTTAAACAGATAAGCCGCATATAAAAAATTCCCCATAGACCATTCGCGTGGTTTTTCAAAAAAAAAAATATATTTTTTGTTTTTATTTAGTTTTTTAAAATAATCGATAATTTTTACCGTGCATTAAACATTTTTAAGATACGTAAAATTATGTCAAAATCTTAAAATTATGCAAAATTACCTGAATGGTTCCGGGATTATGCTTTAAACTTTTACCGCACAAAATTTGATAAAAATTTGATTAACAATTTTTTAATGTCGAAGTGACGAACGAAACGGCTCATGTACTTTTTGGAGTAAAATAAATTTCAGCCAATTCTCATGTTTATTTAAGGTTTTTAGCAACACTGTACAGGAAATCAATTTAACTTTGTTTTCTATGGCAATGCGGAGACTTTATTTATGTTTATTCATAGTGGGACCCCAGAGATTTTTTAGCACCGGGTCAAAAATTTGGGGTTAGGTTACTTATTTTGACTTTTCGCGTTTTGCGCCGCTCAAAAAACAAGTAAAATATTAAAATAAAAGAAAACTATTTATTGCAGAATTACCTGATGCTAAAACAACGCTACCCAACTAGATATTAAAGTAACTGGGTGTAATGTTTAAGGTTTCATTTACAGGTGCATTTATAATTGAATTGGAAACACTCCCGCTAGCTGATACCGAGAACAGGTTAACTTAACAACATGCAGATTTAAAAATCGGCTACTGGCGCTAGACGAAATAATCGTATTATATTTTAAACAGGAGCGTGAACGACTAGCAAGAGTCTTTCCAACCTCTAAATGGAGCTTTACTGACTTGTTTTGTTAGTACTCAAGTATCCGTGTGATTTTGAAACTGAGACTCTAAAATCTATCCTTTGCACTCCAAGATTTTTCATTTCACTAGTACAATTGCACATAACATGCCGCAATAATTTAAATTTTAAAAAAATGGTTGAATCAAAATAAAAACAAAATTATGTAGGGTTATGGGCGCCGAATGTTTCTATGCGAATTCCTAGTAATCCCAGAAAGTTCTTTAATAGGCTAAGCTACATAGAAAAAATAGAGGAAAAAATTACAAACGAATTTTTTTTTAAATTAACAAGCTTAGGAAGGTCCACCGTTTAACATACTAAAACTCCCCATTCCTACCCCCTCGAAAACTGTCATTTCTAACCTCCATAAATCTCCAAATATGTGTTTTTATTGGATAACTCCTAAACGGTGACAAACTGTCAAAAGTGACAAATGGGAAAAATGTTGCAAATTTAATTCTCTATCAACAGGTGACTAGTGATTGTATAGCTTAAACCACTCTTTCTACCAGAAAAATTGAAAAAACCCAAGCATAAATGATTTTCGTCATTTTCATCAAGATTTCTCAACCCACGAGTACCAAACTTGGCAGTCTAAGAGCAATGACCGAAATTATATCATAAAATTAATTTTTTTCGGTGACGTAGTCCAATTTGATTCTGATAGAGTGGTTTCATATTTGTTTTAGAACAATGTTTTTGAAAACACCTTTTTGAAAGATAAACATAACCTCGAATGGTTTTCTGTCCAACTGCGGCCCGATTTAAAGTTTATTGACAGTTACCATGGAATCGTATAAATTCTGCGGTCTATCGGCCAACGCTTGCGTGTGCACAGGCTTTTAGAAAAAAGGAAACTTAGTTTTTATTTTCGCTAAAGCAAGGAAATATAAAAAGGAAAAATGTAATCCAGAGGAAATTGTGAGTATTTCTCTCTCTTTTTTTTGTAAATCGGGTTTGTTCTAAACCGCAATTATTTTGAGGCTTTTGGGATAGATGACAGCACCAGAGTTTTTATTTTGATGAGAAAATAATTGAGAATTTTGAAAAATCCTTCAGATATTTTTGTTAAGCATTTAAAAATGATCACCCCTGCAAAATTTCAGCTAATTCTGATGTTTAGTTTTCCCTGTGCGCTCTGGCAAAAGATTAAAAAATTAAAGAACAAGGCGTTGCCGGTTGTACTTTTTTTTACTTAAAATCTGGGGAGAAACTATAGCCCTAACTCCACAAAGTAAGGATATCACACATAGGTATGGATATCATATGACCCGTTTTGGACGTCTCTTTGACATTTCCTGAGCTAAGGACACTGACAGAAAAAAATAATCTCTACTGCCAAGTGCTCCTATCTAACTACAAGAGACAAAATACAAGTTGCGTTTTTTTTTCGCGACTAAAAAACTTACTTTTAAACAGTTTAGTTTATTCTTAAAATCATTTGTGACACTGTGATAGAACTATTACTTTTATTTATTTTAAACGCTTTCGTAGGGCACATTCATTCATTCAATTCATTAAATTTTATGTAGATCAGTCTTTATTATTATGTGTGCCGATGTCAAGCGATATGTCCGAGAATTATGCAAAATCGTCCTTGTTTTCATTCTATCTCTTTTTTGTCATGCTATTGGTAAATAAAGACACATTTCCGGACCAAAACTTTAACGGTGGGACTTACTAAAGGGGTCTATTTTAGAACGGTTCCTTTAAGTGAAATTATTGGTTTTAAGCATTTTACACCAACTTCCTTGAGTTCTGGACATAGTTTGATTTATAAGAAGAATTATTGAATAATTATCTTAACACAATCTTTTGTTGGATTTAAGGAGAAAGTTTCAATTTAGAAGAAAAAAAAAATTAAAAATTTAAACCCACGCGGGGTTTAAAGAGGAAACACTCTGTAGAATAAATTAACATTGGGGCTATATGTCAGTCAAAACTTACCATTGTTAATTAATTTTTCCAAATAATAATTGATGTCACACAACCATTTAGATGAGTAATAATAAAATAAGGAGTAGATATTAGTAGATATTATCAACTTTATAACCTCAAACACAAATAATGAAACTTTTATGTGCCAAATTTTTGGCGTCTTCACCATTTGCCATTTTGAAACCTGTCCAAAAAAAAATAGTTTTAGGGCATTTTCTTTTAAAATATGGTGTATTTTGAGAAAAAAAGCAGCTTTTCAGTGGTATTTTGCAAAAACAATACAAAATAATTAATAACTTTTGGTCTTTTCTGTATGGGTAAGTGTTTTTTCAAAATTGGTTTTCAAATTTAGTACCCCTCACAGGTGTATATATTTAGACCTGTGGGGGGTACTATTTTAGATCTTAGTGAATCTCCTTGTAAATTTGTAGACATACTCTAGCGTTGGTTATTTCCACCAACTCTCAAAGGAATGCCTATAAACAATACAATGTATAAACGTACCTTCCCAAAATTTACAATAACATATTAGTACTGGGAAAAAATTCTAAAATGACAAAATTATGTAGCGGAAAAATAGAAATTGGGCAGGCTAAACGTACTGGCCTAACACCTTACAATACTAAAAAGTTACGAAGACAAAACCGTACAAACGGAAAAAAGTGTAACATATTGCCGCTAGATGGTGATGCGGTGTGACGAACACTAGGGTCACTGGATCCTGAAACCTGCGGTCCCAAGGGTAGCGACACGAGTAACGTGACCGCACTCGTTTTTCCATGGACGTTCGTGAAAAAAAACTCGTTTTTATACAGTCTGAGATAGAAAAACTGTGTTTTATACAGCTTAAGAAAAAAAAATGTCAGTAGGTTTTTTTTTGTTGGGAAATATTTTAAGGTGTTATAATAATATAATTTAGGAGATATTTGAAGAATTTTTTAAAAATTGCTAACAGTAATTTTCTTGTAATTATGATTTCTTTGCTTTATAGAAAAATAATCTGTACTAAAAATAAACAATTAAAACTTTATTAATAATTAAGTATAATCTAATCTAACCTAATACTGTATTAACAATATTCAATACTGGTTTTTCTTATACCGAATATTCAAAACTATATAAGATAGGTAGCTATATCTTTTTTATTATACAGTCGAACTTCTGTAAGATCAAAACTACATAGAAAAATATGGAAAAACCTAAAATGTAGGTTGGTAGTTCGTTATGGATTTTGGGATAAGGCTTGGTGTGGCGTGTGGTGTAAGACAATACAAAGCTTTTTTGGTTGCGATTGTGATATTTTATTCATGTACTTAAAATAATTTCACAAAGCCTTAACGAACAACCCCACATATAGCAAACATGTTGATATATTGCGTAAATATTCTAGGAACATACGGGAATTACCAAAACACATCGTGTGAATGTGCGTATCCATTAAATCTTCAGTAGTAGGTACTTGGTTCTGTTAACTTGCTTGTACGATTATATTATCTGTCCAAACTCTACGTAAAAACATCTTAATTCCGAAATTAGACACTTAAAGTAAATATTTCACCTCCTCCGTATCGGTATACGTATACGCTACATTTTTGCCTTGCACATGCCATGTTTCGAACGATGCCTGCTTCTTTGACGGGTGTGAAGACAGAATCTCGTTGCGTACGGAACGATGTACGTATTGTTAGGGACCCACGAACGTACGCAATGATTTTATTTAGCAGTCCTGTCATCGCACCCTTCAAAAAAGCGGGCATCGTTCGAAACATCGCATAACAAACTCAAAAATGTAATGTATTTTGACTTTGTTTCGAACGCGTTACGTATACCGATACGGATGCGTTGCAATATTTACTTTAAGTGTCTACTAGCAGTTCTGTCATCGCACCCGTCAAAAAAGCGGGCATCGTTCGAAACATCGCATAAAAAAGTCAAAAATGTAGTGTATTTTGACTTTGTTTCGAAGGCGTTACGTATACCGATACGGATGCGTCGAAATATTTACTTTAAATGTCTACTTTTTCATACACACCTTTCATACACACCCACATAAAATTTGAGTTGGACCAGGGGCCTATAAGTTATAGAGGTCCCTGGTTCTAAGTTATATAGGTCCCTGGTTGGACACAGTATAAGTTGCGTTTTGGATTTAATCTACAAAATTTTAATATTTTGCGTTAGTGTGAACACTTAAAATATTTTTAGTTTTAAAATTAAAAAAAAAACACAAATTAAAACAAAAAAAATTCAAAAGACTTACATGCACTACGTAAATAATATTTTGCAAAATTTTCATTCTCTACACCCACATAAAATTTGAGTTGTACCAGGGGCCTATAAGTTATATAGGTCCCTGGTCCTAAGTTATATAGGTCCCTGGTTGGACACAGTATAAGTTGCGTTTTGGATTTAATCTAAAAAATTTTAATATTTTGCGTTAGTGTGAACACTTAAAATATTTTTAGTTTCAAAATTAAAAAAAAAAACACAAATTAAAACAAAAAAAATTCAAAAGACTCACATGCACTAAGTAAATAATATTTTAATTTAAATTTACATACGACTTGTGGAGATCTCCGGCTATTCAATTTAATATTGATTTTTTTATTAACTTCTCCAAAACTGAACAATTTTTGAAAAAAAAACTCAACAACAACAAAAATATCACAATGCTGAAAAGTCCGTTAGATTGAAAATCCTGCATTCTTGTCTAGTAATTAATGACGAAACGCGATCACATACTGTAAAAAAAGCCCTCACCTAGAGAGGGGCAATAATTGTTTTGTTATCTTGATGTAGCCCTTAACATATTAGCCCTAATTAGAAAAGAGATGAAATGACTTCATATAGCTATTATTTTTGACAAGTTTTGAGGCCTCCCTGTAAGAAAATCGCCCATCTAGGGGTGTATATTGGTATATTGGTGTAGAGCTATAATTTTTGCATGTTTTAGGACCTCCCTGTAGAAAAAGCCACACCACCTGAGCATCATAATATCTTTACTCAATTCGTATGGATGTAAACTACAGTTTTATACTAGTTTTAATGTGGATGAAATCATACACCGCAATTGCCACCACCTCTCTATCTACAACGTTTGTTGTTGGTTTGGCAGTGGCGTAGCCAGAAATCGGCTCTCTGGGGGGGGCTTCATCATTTAATAAAAATCAATTACCCATATACCTATAGTAATTTTTTAAAAATTAAGTAGGTGCTTATTGCTTAAGCCTTTTGACTTTGAACTGAACTGAAGGGAGGGTGGAGGTGCCGTTTAATAGTTTGAATTAGTTTATACGAAACAAAAATTCTTATTTTTAAAAGCAACTCTCATATAGTCTCATTGTAACGACAGTCAATATTGGTATAGCGCCGCAGGCGAAAACAAAAAGAAACAAAAAATTATTAAACTTTACATTACACCAAATACGTCACAAACCGGAGTAAAAGATCAAAAAAGTGGGGGAGCTATAGCTCTCGCTGGGGCCTTTGTTCATGATTAATTTATTATAGATTGGATTGGACCTCTTCGGGGAGGGGGGTTTAACTACCAAAACCCCCCCTGGTTATGTCACTGGGTTTGGTGGAATGACGTCAAAATTTCCACCGCAAACCGCAACGTTCCGGAAAAGAGCGCAACTACGGTTATTTTTACTCGGACTACCCCGAAATTACATCACGCACCAAGGTGGGGGAGAGGGGTAGATGTAAGTGTTATAAAGTGTTACAAGTGGGGAGGGGGGGAATCACACAAAATTGGTTCCAGTAATTTCATATTGGTCGGTATAGCGCCTCAAAATAGGTAGTAGTTGTGTGCGGAACTATCAAAAATAGAACCTACTTTATTAAATTCAGGCTATGCCAACTTTACGTACCGATAAGTCTCTATAGATATTAGGGATATTTTGGAATGCTTTAAATTTTGACAACTTTGACAGCCGCTGTGGTAGTGTTTAAAAACCACTACCGGTACCACTCATCGATTTTACCAGAGTTTTTGGAACACATTAAAACTGTCACTGTAAAAAATTTAGAGATGAGAAAAAATAAAAAAATTTAGCTTAGTTTTACAAAATAAGTGTTTTATATGTTGGTATGGTTACCAACGTTTAATTTTGATTTATCTGGACATTTGTTCTAAATTATCAGGACATTTAATGCAAAATCGGGACATTTTCAAAAACGCTTAGAAACGAAAAAAAAACAATAAATATTGATGGTTTTTCAACTTTAATTTACAAGCTAGTTAAGAAATTTCAATCGAAACAAAACAAAGTAATAGTATGTTACATAACAAGAAAAGAAAGTGACAAATTTCACACAAGCGTGAATATTGTGAGCGAGGCGTTAGCCGAGTAAAACAACACGCGAGTGTAAGAAAGTTACTTTCTATCGAGTGGTGTACGCTACTTTTCCTACGAACACTGTTGAATTGCACTAATTTTTGTAAAAATTGGTCTTTAATTTCGTACAAATCAAATGAAACTGCTTTTCCGCACATGTGCGCCAAAAATTTCTGCACACGGGTGAAATTTAACGTTTTCTAAGGTGCAAATCGTGTAAAATCCATTATTTTCATATGTGGTCGTAGGAAAAAATAGTTAAACTACACAAAAACCTGTGGCCCAGATAGTTTACCAGTAATTTTCATAAAAAACTGTAAATTTTTCTTGTCCAGTATTTTGGCTAAAATTTTTAATAGATCATTTTCTACAGGAGATTTTACGACAGCTTGGAAGCTAAGTTATGTTACCCCAATATTCAAAAGCGGAGATAAGTCAAACATTAAAAAGTAAATTGTTTGAGTCAATATTCATAGATGAAATTGCACCATATTTTCAAAACATAGTTATAAACCAACAACACGGATTTTCAAAAGGTAGATGTCATCTATACCGATTTCTGCAAATCTTTCGACAAGGTCGATCATAACCTAAAACTTAATAACTTAAAGTCATGGCTATCCATGGCTCATCTTTCAACTGGTTTCGGATTAATCTAACTGAAAGACGCCAGGTAATAAAAATCAGTTGGATAACTCCAATTTGGAGAAACCTTGCAATTATCATGCGTGATTTAGGTGTCATTTTTTTATAGAAAACTCAGTTTTCTTGAACAGGTAGATATTATTGCAAATAAAGGTATGAAATTGCTAGGATTTTTGTGTAGAACATTGAAAGACGTAAACAACATTTAAAGCTTAATTCTAGAATAAGTATAATAAATTAAGAAAGTTCTTGCGCTTTATATGCTATATATTACACATACCTAATAAAGTCAATTGATTATGACCAGCTAATGAGTCTATTGAACTTAACAAATCTAGACAATCGTAGAAACTACTATGATGTTGTCACTGTGTTGAAAATACTAAATAATGAAATTGACTCTGTAGAGTTACTATCAATATTCAAGTTTCATGTGCCATCACGGAACATAAGAAATCATAAATTATTTGCAACTCAACATTATCGCACTAACTATGGTTTTAACTCCCCTATCAACAGACTCAGTAGACTCGGTAATGAACTGATTGAACAAATGTCGATTTTTTAAACACTACATTGCCAATAGCCAAATATTTTAAACGCGGCTAAGAAAAAAGACTGACCAATAGATATGGGATTATGATGTTAATTGGAAACTTTTAGCGCCGATTTCGCTAAAAACTTTTCATCGGGACATTTGGCGTACTGACAAGGGTCTTGTCAGTACGCAGGATATTTTGCTCCAAATCGGGATGGGTTGGCAACCCTATTTGTTGGGACCTGATAATATTTTATTATTATTAAAATTACCTACGCGAAAAATCTTTAAAACTAACCAGAAAAATAACCACAACAACAACGAAATGGATTCGTAGCTTACGGCAGTGGTAGTGGTTAATTACCACTATGGAAGGACGTTTAACTATTGCGCAGACGCAGTAATTACCACAACCACTACGAAGTGTCAAATAAACGTTCCAAAATATCCCTATTTACACCATAGTCATAGTAAGTTATCTGCAACAAGAAAATTAGCCCCTAAATAATTGGATTTCCTCAAGTTTAATTAAATTATTCTCTGACCGACAAATCACCGATAGAAATGCAACTAATTTTGTGGCTTCGTGATTCAATTACTAGGTTTATACGCGACTAAAACTGGTTTTATATAAGGACGGTTTTAAATAAAATCGCTTTCTACGAGAGTTTATAAGTCCTTCAATAAATGTCATTAAATATGTCAGTTTAAGAGAAAACAAATTAAACAACTAATCTAACAACAAATTTGTCGGTAAAAGCAAGGTTATTTATATATTTATTTAGAGTTTATACCGCCCCTCTTATCGGTACATAAAGTTGGCAAAGCATGACTTTAATAAAGTCGGCATTATGTTTGACAGTTCTGCACAAAAGTTAAAGGTTGGGCGCGGTGCTGTCAAAATAATGTCGAGTATAGTAAAATTTGTACCGACCTTTAATAAAGGATGGAATTAACTTTAGTTATATCAACTTTATAAATGGCCCTCACTGATCTATATAAAATATGGTTTTTTGTTGGGTGGTGGAGAAGTGATGTGGTAACACTGAGTTATTTTCAGCTGTTGGAAACCCCTGAGGTTTGGCTTATAAGAAAAGCAGGGCATTATAAGAAAAGGCTTGGAAGAGTAAAAATAATGTTAAATAAATTTTCGAAATATTAAAAAGGGGTATTTTTTAAGCCGATTGTTATATTTGAGTTTTAGAAATGAATTTCAAAAGGAAGAAAGGACTGTATAAAAATTGCGTTTTGAGATTTTAATAGAATTAGGCAAAACATAAGAAGTTTTGGCGTTGAACAACACGAATGTTTCGTTTTCGTATGTTAAATAATAAATAGGGACACATGGTCAAATTTATCAGAATGCATTGCATTTTATGTACACTTCCGGCCTCGCGACTCAGTAACCTTTTAGGTATTTCAAATTGACAAAAAAAGTCAGCGTCAGGTTTTGTTGTTGTCGTAAGCTTATATTTAAAAATGCCCCAACTAAACGAATTCGAAAAAGCCCAAATTTTGGCAAAATTAGTCGGTGGTTGGTCGGCTCGAAGAGTAGCGGTCCATTATGGACAAAACAAGACTACAATTGTAAGAATGAACTGTAAAGCATAGTAAAGGGTGGCCAGTCTCCTTATTTTCTTCTTTATAAGCATCGCAATTAGCAAAACTTAAATTCAACAGACCTGCAGGTAACTTCTGCTGTACGCATTTTATGGGGCCGGAAGTGTAGATCAGCCTTCATTATTATGGGTGCCGATGTCAAAAAGAGGTATGTCCAAGAATCACAGAAAATCCTTGTTGGTTTCATTCTGACTCTTTTTTTGTCATGCCATTGGTAAAGTAAAGAAGCATTTCGCTACCAAAACTTTAAATTTGCGGACGTACTCTAGTGTTGATTATTTGCACCAACCCTCAAATTCATTCGCGTTGCGGTGGTTGCAAAATTTTTTGGTTACAATTTTTTGTTTTTAATTTTATAGAATAGTGCTTTATGTGGCCAAAATAGCTCAAGACTCATCGTCGCGTCGTCTTGCTCTTTCGAAGATTTTTATTCTGGCGGGATATTAAATTTTTATTAAAGGAACCCAATAAACAAGAAGTCAAATAAAGATAGCTATATCTTTATTTCTGAGACATATTATACAATACATAAACCAGCACTACAAATTGCATACACACTCGTCGTGGTCACAACTCCCAGCAAACACGGTTCTTTTGGGGCTTCCACGGCCCGATGTCGATTGCCGAATTTGCCGTCATCGGTATGATGTCGATTTACGACATCGGACCAGCAGTATTTTTTGTCCGCTTTACGATTAGGCCCAATATATGTTGCCCGCCGTCGGACCAATGGTAAATTTTACCTTTTGCTGACATCGGCATACAGTCTTCATACGATTAAGGTCTGATATGGTTTAACCACATGGTATCGACCATCCGCCCATATAGCTGCTTAATTTGGTCGGTCTAACATTGGTAAACTATTCAAGTCCGACATTGGTTTCCTAAAGCGGTCCAACTTCGGCGATTGACGAAGGTTCGTCGGTGGTGGCTTAAAGCGGCCCGACAATGGCAAACCACCGATAATGGGTGGATAATAAGGCCCCACATTGGCCTCTCAAAGCGGGCCGACGTTGGTGGTTTACGAAGGTCCGTCGGTGGTTGCTTGACACGATCCGATATTGGCAAACTACAAACTTTCGATAATGCGGTTGCTGAACCAGTCGGGGTGGTTTAAGTGGCGGAAGAGATGATTCTTGTAGAGAAGTACCACCATATTTTCTTTAATCGTACTCTCTCGGATTTTTTTATGTCGTTTTGTTTACGAGGTATGGGAAAAAAAAAATTTTGTCTTAAATAGGACACCCTGTATAGTTTGAAATTTTTGAATTCTAAAAAATATTATCTTTTTGACAATACCACACACTAATACTCTATCTCTTATGGTTTGCAAGGCATTTAAACTTTCATGGAATTGTTGTCTATGCCCTATTTTACGGAGGATATTTGAATGAATATCAAAGTTTTCCATACAGGTTTAGATAAAAATATCTTGATTATCGTAAAAGATAGATACTACTGTGTGGTATTGCTGAAGAGAGAATTGTTTGAAGATTTCAAATATTGCAAAATATACAGGGTGTCCTATTAAAAAAAAATTGCCATATCTCGTAAACTAAATAACATAGAAAAACTCCAAGAGCACGATTAAAAGAAATTAAATTAATTAAATCTCAGTTGACGTGTTTTGGATTTTTTTATTCAACCAAATTCTGACCCGCTAGAAGCACCGTTCCGTTTAAAGAATCCACCCTGTATATATAATATTATCTTCCACTGTTCAGGGAACATAGTGACATTAGCGCCATCTCTACATACTAGGAAGAAACTATTAAACAGTTTAAAAATTTTAATTTGACGTACCATCGTCTGTTGTCGATTATCGACCAATCGAACAAAAATCTGATCAGGCCATCGTCGGTCCTAAAGCAGATAGACTGTGTTTCGGCATAAAGTCGACTATAGTCAATCGGACCATCGTCAGTTGCCGATTCTCGACCAATCAAACAAAGTTCCAATCGAACCATCATCGGCCCTAAAGCAGATAAGGTTTTCGTTGGCATAATATCGACTTTAGTAAATCGGGTCATCGTCAGTGGCCGATTTTCGTCCAATTAAACAAAGTTCCAATCGGACCGTCGTCAGCCCTAAAGCAGATAAAGTGGGCGTCGGCATAAAGTCGACTATAGTAAATCGGGCCATCTTCAGTTGCCGATTTTCGACCGATTAAACAAAGTCCCAATCGAACCATCATCGACCCTAAAGTAGATCAGGTTTGCGTTGGCATAATGTCGACTATAGT
Source organism: Oxystoma pomonae (assembly GCA_963921995.1). NCBI lineage: Eukaryota > Metazoa > Arthropoda > Insecta > Coleoptera > Brentidae > Oxystoma > Oxystoma pomonae. Next base: position 80,022,778 of record OY998166.1, on the reverse strand, counting down.
AAATCGGGCCATCGTCAGTTGCCGATTCTCGTCCGATTAAACAAAGTTCCAATCGGACCGTCGTCGTCCTAAAGCAGATAAAGTGGGCGTCGGCATAAAGTAGACTATAGTAAATCGGGCAATCGTCAGTTGCCGATTTTCGACCGATTAAACAAAGTTTCAATCGTACCATCGTCGGCCCTAAAGTGGTGTCGGCATAAAGTCGACTGTAGTAATGTGGACCTACGTCAGTTGCCGATTATTGACTGAAAACTGAAAATCGCAATCTTTCCAACATCGGGCCAGCCTGTAGTCGCCGATGCCGACACACTGCCGACGTTGTCGGCATTGGCCCAATTCAATTACATTTGATCGCATAAACCTTTTGAAACCGTTCAAGTAAAAAGTTCGATCGCGCAAGTACTGTCACGACCTAAGCGCCTTTTGTGGTTTCGAGGGCCCAACAACAAAAGCAGAAAACCACAATTACAAAAAAAGTACATCGATAATTGTATTTTTAGATAAAAATTCGAATTGGTTTTTAACTTGCTGAAACTATATGGTATATAAACTTATTTTTAAACCTTTTCACCATATTTGGTGTTGGTTTTGTGGAGTTACGTCAAAATTTCCACCAAAACGTTATGGAAAAAACGCAAACTAAAAACAATAATTTAATATATGGTTATAAACATGATTTTTCTGCAAATTTTTATATTATGAGGCATTTCTAATAAACAATGTTCTTTTTTCAGTAACCGAAAAACAGTCCATTAAAAGCTTTAAAAAAGTTTCACAGGAAAAATTTGGTAAACGTTAGGTATCAACATATTGTTTTTGCCGTTTGATTAATATATTTTTTCATACCTAATCTATTGTTAAATGATTTGTGGCATTAATAATTTTACTTGCTTTTAATTATTAAAAATCATAGTTTTTGAAAGCGGATGGATGGCCTTACAGTATGGTCAAGTAAACTACTGTAATAAGTGTACAGGGTTCGAGGGGCCTTTATAGCTTTGGGCTTTTGCAGCATAGTTAGCCCAAAACTGATATACATGTTACGGGCTCGATTTTCAAGAGAAGATGAAAACTAAAAACCGCATTACGATATTTCAAAGCGTTTCTGAGCTACAGGGTGATTCTCAAAAATGTGCGTTTCTAAAAACGCTCTACAACTTTTTTATTTGTAAAGATAGAGATTTTCATTAAAAACATTTTTTGAAGATTTTTTAAGGACAAATCTACCTGTTTCGCCGATTTTGTCTTAAAGCCTTTAGTTCACGAGATATAACACAAAGTTAAATTTTTTTAAATGGAATACCCAAATTTTTTAAAAAAAATTTTAAATAAAAACTTTTAATAATTTTATTTTTGTTTATTATTTTAGGGTTGGTAATTATAGTAAACTAGAAGTTAAAGTTCGAGGTTGCTGTGTCCCCTCGCGTCGTAGCCAACTTGATTTTGTATGAAAAAAAAAACAATAAAATTTTATTTACACATTTTTACTATATGGTAAATATCAAAATATGCAAATAAAAATAGGTGTATGGTACATCGTTCGACAGGAAATTTTATTAGAAAACTGATTTTTTAGAAAAATTGGGGTATCCCTTTTAAAGAAATATAACTTTGTGTGATATCTCGTGAACTAAAGGCTTTAAGAGAAAATCTGTGAAACAGGTAGATTTTTCTTTAAAAAATCTTCAAAAAATGTTTTTAATGAAAATCTGTATATTTACAAATAAAAAAGTTGTAAAGGGTTTTTAGAAACGCACATTTTTGAGAATCAGCCTGTAGCTCAGAAACACTTTGACATATTGCAATGCGGTTTTTAGTTTTCGACTTCTCCTGAAAATCGAGCCCGTAACATGTATATTAGTTTTGAGCTAACTATGCTGCAAAAGCCCAAAACTACAGAGGCCCCTCGAATTTGGACCACACTGTACAGTTCCTTATTTTTAATTTATTAAATGGATTAAACTTTTTCGTAACAATTTTTTGTATTTATCAGTTAAAACCTAATATTACATTATTATCAACCTAAAAAATGTAACAAGAAGCGGAGAATTTAAATTTACATAAATTTTTAATTTTTTACCGAAGAAAATGCAACATATATATATTTTCTTTTTTTGACTTTACTTTATTGCTTCTAGGAAATAAACAAATCATATGGCACAAAATCCAAGGTTAGCTTTTTTTCATTTAATTTTTGTATTATAAAGTTAAAAGTTAAAAACCTAAACTCCCATTGTTACCATCCTAAAAAACACAATCTCAAAGCGCGGAAAATTTAAAATTAAACAAAGTTTAAAAAGCTTTGAGAACTAACTGAAACAAAGTTTTTTTGTTTACTTTAGCTTTATTTTTTCCAGGCAAAATATATAAAAATACACTGAGAATATATTTACAAGTGACTAAAATCTAATTAAAATAAAACCTTAAAAAAAAATAAAATATAGCCCTCCATAGAACTCTCAATATCGAAAAAACTAAAGCCCTTATTGAAAACGGTACTGTAGAGTTAAAACTAAAACATATTGTTACCGGACGGGCAGTACTTCCAATGTAACACAGTGGCGTACGCAGAAATTGTTCCTGGGGGAGGGGCTTGAGTAACATAATAGTCTCAGATTGCCGATTTATTGGTGGTGTTTGGGGTAAATTCAACCATTAGGAGTCAATTTTTTAGTAGACCTCCCCTGAATATGCCGATGTTTAACACATTAAGGCCTAAATGGCAAATTTATGCAATAACTAAAGAATTTGTGTTTAAAAAAAGAATTGCATGCAAAAAACCGCAAATCAGGCTTACTCGACGAAATTAGTATATTTTAGCATTTTTATACTAGATCTTATCAAACTCCTAAAAAATTACTCCAACCTACATTTATTTCGATTGCGTGAGTTTCTCCTTTGTAGATTGTCATCATTTGTAGGGCAACAGTAAGGAAGTTGTTTTATTACAGTACACATTTTTTACATGATGCTTAAATGCATAGAGTAAAAGCTACAAAATGTTGGGTTGTATTTTAGATAGTGCTTTGGTATTTGGGTAATCTTTTTTTTTGTGTAAACCATCAAATTCCTAAATGGAAATTAGTAATTATCTAAATAACAATCTCTTTAAAAATGAATAACAACAAATAATTGAATAAATAAATTAAAAATAATCCCAGTGTCACTCAGGAATATGGTTGGAGAATTTTATTGATGCGCAGTGTTTTTTGTTTGTACAGAGTCATCGGTTTTAACTGTTTCCTGGGATAACTTTCTTTCTAATAGCCGCAGAGGGATTAAACCAAAGACGTTTAACTAAAATAGACCCATCAGGTCATTCATAAATTACTTTGAAACGCGATCAGTCGTTAGATTTAACGCTGCACAAGACATGCTCCTCCTCACACATGCTCCAACCACCTTACGTTTAGCAGCGGCCAGAAGCGGCTCGTTATTTATAAATGTAAAAAGTTTGGTCGTGATTTTCAGACTTGTCAAATTTTTTTGGAAATACAATCTTTAATTTCTTTATACTTAATAATTGATACCGAGGGTATGGAGAGGTATTATATTTGTCATTGTGAAAATATTTATGTAAAGATATAACATAGAAAATATTAATTTTTGAAATGTTCTCCAGATACTTATCTGCCTAATTAGTGCAAAAAGTGATACTTTTACGCACGGGAGGAGTTCGGGCGGGAAAGACACTTCCGCAAGGGTTAGGTAGAATTTTTTTTCTACGACTGTTTATAATAAATTTCTTGATCAAAAAGTAGTTTTTAGAACACACATTTGAAACTCAAAATTTAAAAATTTGGTCCATAAAGTACTATTTAAAAAAAAATTACGTGCGTTAAACGTTTTTTCACGCACGCTATGACAGTTTTTTATGCACGCCGTGCTTATTTTTTTACGCACGGCGTGTGGGAAGTTGAACTTTCCACATTAAAATTGATATGTAACAGTAGACTTTTTCACACGCATTTGCGAAGTAGTTTCTTTACCTATTTAATGTCAAGTGATCTACAAAACTTTATTAAAAAATTAGCATATGTAAAAGTATTTTTTTAGCATGGCGTGAATTTTAAATCTAATTGGAGTTTTTAGTTGCATTTATAAACTAGATTAAATTAAAAATGGAAACAAAATTATTTTATCACCTTAGGCAGAAGCTCTTTATGCAAGTAGGAAATTGTTGTACTAAAAACGTGTCAAAAGTGCCTTTTTCGCCCTTAACGGCCATCGTGTGCAGAAAAGTATTACTTTCCGCACTGTTTAGGCAAATTACCAAAAAACGAATGTGGAAAAAATAAGCAAATTCGACTAAAAATGGTGGTATTTCAAAAAAGGATTATACCTATATTATAGGTACTATAATACGTATACATTATTGCCTCTGAAAACGTATTTCTTTGTTGTCAACAGTTCGCACGTCAAATAATTTGTTGTTGTCAATTTGAAGTAACAATTCAAACAATCAACGACTTGACCTTCTTTTACGTATTTATTATCGTTGTCTAAAACAATGTATCAAATAGAGATCCAAAAAAATGACGTCAGTACGCTCATCAAAAAATTAGACTATATATGATGGTGTTTCGTTGTGTAAAAAAAATTGAATTTATACAGTCTACTAAAATTTTTATTTAATACGTACAAAAGTATCTTTACATGTTTAATAAATACAAAAAAATTTTATGTGGAGTATCTACCTATGTAAATTTTATAAATAAAAAGTTGTAACAAACATACATTCTTTATCCTGTGTCTGACATAATAACGTTTTAAAAATTTATATTTTTACCGGGAACGCTTGTACTATTTATAAACAAATCTCAGCAGAAAAAATAAGCTGACTACAGATAGTATCAAAACTGTGAATGTAGTTATAAATAAATATCATACGCACCTCTTACATTTTTTTGCTATAGGATATTTAAAAACGTCGCAGCTACCATATTGTTTTTATCACAAATTCGCAAAAATATCCCAGAAAAACTTATTTCTTTCCTATATCTATTAATTACATTTAATATTTATTGCAACACTAGTTGCACGCCTATGGCGGCCTATCACAAGATGGCGTCGAAAAAACATATGATATCAAACCTGTGAAATGTTTGGTTTTCACCTGCAATCTCCAGTTTTCGTCACACTACGCACTTTGTCACATCACTTTTGCCACAAACACTTACTTACTTACTTTAATCTGTAAAATATACCAAAAACTCAATTATGCTAAAGCTACAACGCCGTAGAGAAATTATGAATGGAGCAGCGTACACACGTTTATATGGCTGACCCGCCACAAATGCGAGGTTGTCACATTGTTGTAGCTTTTATTCCCGATATATATTTTATATGATATTTCGATCGAAAAAATGAGGTATATTTGAAGTACCATAGCATGTACCTCCACATTATAAATTCTTTATTGATTTAAAATTGTGAAGATTCAAGGAAATTTAAATGCAATTTTATAATATACCTAAATTTCTTTATATGTTTGAATCATAATAAGGTATTTCTCCATGTTTAAAAAAACAAACCAGAGAATTTGCATAATTGCATTTAAATGACAAAGTTATAAAAATAATATGTTTTTAAAAACAATACGTGTAGAGATACAACTTTCAGCGCAATCTGGCATTGTCGCCAAATTGTTTACCTTACGTTTGATCGCAACTGTGGTAAACATAATGTCTCTATTTGAGTTATACCTTTATGGATTAATCCAAAACTATGACATATAAAAAAAACCTAAAAATTAATAATTAAAAATAATCAGTTTAATTAGTATACAGAGTGTATATTTTTTCTTATGGAACGCCCTGTATATTTTTTCATTGTATTAAAATAAAACCTTAGTAGAGCCAACTTTTTATAGGATAAATATAGCAGTGGCGGTCCCAGGAGGAGGGAGCGATCGCCCCCCACTTTGCTGCAGAAAAAATTAGACAACAGAGATGCTAGTGGTAACCCTGAAGTCTTTGGAGAGAAAACGAGAAATTGCAGAACGTTCCTTTAAAGACATTCTAGAATCCCTCCACAGTAATTTGGGACAGTTTGAAACAGACGAAAACCACGATATTATAAATACAGAACAGTATTATAGAGTTTCAACTTAAAAACAAGTTTTAGACAAAATCATACCGGACATAAAATCAAGATTCAATAGCGAGTATTTTTGACCTGAACATAGTCATACTAAGTTTTATACAACGAGAAGCCAAAATCAGGCAAAATTAACTAATGTTGTTTCCAAATACTATAAACTGTTTGATTAACACAAAACACATATTCTTGAACTTTTATTGGGAGAATTTAGTGTTTGGAAACTAAGTATATTGGTCAGAAGTAGGCAAAATAAGTGTGGCAATATTTCTCCGTTGATAAAAACATTCTTGGGTGTTTGTCAGTAAGTAAAGGCGGATATACAATTAAACAAGCAAGCACGCAAGCAAGCGGACAAATATCAATGTCAAATTTCCCGTCTTGCCCAATTTTCTCGAAAAGTACCAATTATTTTCGAAATAGAGTGCGTTTACAATATGTCTAGGTGATTAGAAGTTCGAAAACATCAAATTTTTTTTGATTTTCTTGGGAGAATTTTAGAAAATTTAAAAATAAAGAAAACCTTACCTCTATTTCGAAAATAATTTGAACTTTTCAAAAAAATTGGAAAAGCCGGAAAATTTGACGTTGACATTTGTTCGCTGTGCTCGCGTACCTGCTTGCTTAATTAAAAAATTATACGTAGTTACTCAAGCGCGGATTTCAGGGGGGTTGTGGGATAATTAGCCACCCCTCCACCCACCCTGGATCTAAATTTTTACGAAAATATTTAGAAAATCAAAAGTAGGGCATAAATTGCGGCGCTATAACACCTTTGATATTTACGGTATTAGTTTAATTTTCAATTTTAGTTTAATTTTAAATCAAAAAATGTTTAAGTTGACTCAAAAATTGCAGTTTAAATGTAATTTTTTTAAACTTTCGGCGCATTTAAACATTTTTTCAAATAAAAATTTATTAAATAAACAAATTAAAATCTGAGTACACCCCCCCCCCTAGATTTGGATCCAAATCCGCGCTTGTGGTTACTAAGTTTTGTTTGCCTATATTGATATCATATAAAAGCTATGCTTTTATTCTAGTTTTTTTTTTCGTATCGAAACCACCAGCCCTTTTCAAATATACTGAATATAGTCAACTGTCTGCGATTGTAACAGGTACTTATATATATATATCGATTGTAATCATATTATTATGACATGGCCTACTTAGGTTGTATTAAAATTCATTAATTAAACAAATGAATTCTTTAATAATTCAATTTCAAATTTCTCGAAAACGGTTACACGCAGGCCCATAATATATTTTTAAAAAGGTAAATAGGGGATTCGGGATTAGGGAATTCGAAAATGAAAAAGTACACAGGTTGTGTCATAATAAAAACATAACTATTTGTCTGTATAAAGTGTCCTTTAATACAGTTTTTCTCTGATCCCTCTGAGGCTATTAGGGTAAAAGTTATCTCAGGAAACAGTTATAACCGGTCACTGTACGTTTAAAAAAAAAAGATAAATAAAACCATTACACAGAAACTTTTTCAAATCTTTTTGGTGTCTTTTATCATTTTGGAGAGTTGATATTTTAGTTTAATAGGAGCACTGTCTAACTCATTTTTTCCTGTTGACACTTCTTTTTTAAAATTTTTTGTTCTTGATCGACGGCAATTATTAATTGCTACTTTATTGTGATGGGCGACTTGAAGACAATTTTCTGCTTTTGAGTTATTTATTATATAGGGATCGCAAACGGCTCAAAATTTAGCTTAAAATACATATATACGTATATATGTATACCGGGTGTTCCAAGGTGAGTAACCTACTAGATTATTTGGGAAACTAAACAATAGATCATTTTTAAACTTTGTATATTAACATAAGCCTACGTAAGGTACATTTCTAGAATACTTTTATATTTGCAATGTTGCCATTTTTACATAAACTTGTCAACAACTTTCCTATTTTAAATTGAACACTAAATACATTTTCCTATTTTCTAATCCTCTACCTATTTTAAACGATTTTTGAGATATTTAATAATTTCATAATTTTTAACCCGAATTTAACCTAGACAAATGGCGATATGTCACCTAATAGTTGACACATACATAAATGTAAAATTTAACACTTTACCAGAAAATGCTTTGGCCAGTTCCATTATGTGCTTGTACAGGGTGCCCAAAAAAAAACTTGGTAAACAAAAGTCTGTTTTATCAAATTAGACACCCTGCATATTTTTAAAATTTTCTATTTACTTCCCTATAGCTATCTCAAAGTAATTGTGAGTTATACGGCCTTTTATTCAATTTTGCAAGGATGTACTTTTATTATTTAAGCAATTTAAAGCAGTGTTATATATTTTAACTACACTTTTGCTCGCACTTTTGACTTTTTGCGGTAAGTAAGTAATGGTTCAACAAAGATTCGCTAATGAACTTTAATGAATTTATTTGTAATTTTTGGTCAGTGTGACCGAAATTTAAAGAGAATATGCCGCCAATTTAATCAAGTATTTCCAAATGAACCAACAAAAGTTGTTAATGCTTCAAAGTAATTTCACAAACTTTGGACTAGCATTTAGGGTTCAAAACACAATTTTACCGAGGCCAGCCAATAAAGAGGACAATAAAATAAATGTTTCAGCGTTTCTTGAAGCTTATCCTTATGCTTCAATACTATGTGATCTAGAAAAATTCGGACTAGAATTTATGAAATATATCAAAAACCGTTTAAAATAGGTATAGGGAAGCCAATGCCAATAAAATAAAAATGTACCTTACGTAGGCTTATGTTATTATACAAAGTTTAGAAATTGTCCATTGTTTAGTTTCCAAAATAATCTAATAGTTTACTCACCTTGGGACACAAGCTTAGAAGATTCCATGGTCAGTATCGAATTTCCTGTATACCTACAACGCTCTGTAGAGAAAACTTTCGATGTGAGTAATTCCGAAAACTTTTGAATGTACAGGGTGATTCACTATATTTTGAACCCCTGGTTAGCGCCTTTATTATTGATGATAGAAAAAAAAGTCTAAATCGAAAAGTTTTATAATTTTATAAGATCTGTCTAACCCATATGACAGATATTATCGAATGTCATTCCATATGTCATATTTAGACATCAACTTTCTTATATCAAATGGAACACCCTGTATATTTTTTAAAACTTCGATAGATCTTTTTTTCCTGATTCCAAAAATATACCATAATAATATGTAGGGTTTATCTCAAGCAATTCTCGAGTGAAATAAAAAATAATTTGCCATAAGGACAACGTGTTAGCCAAGGAAAAGTAGTTTAGGTGGTTCTTTTTTCAACACCTTGCTCTTATGGCAACAATTTCCTAAATTTATTCAATGACCGTTCAAGACAAAGATAACACATGGTATATTTTTGGAATCAGGAAGAAAAGCTTTATCGAAGTTTTAAAAAATATATAGGATGTTAAATTTAATATAAGAAAGTTGATGTCTAAATTTGACATATAGAATGAAATTTGACAACATCTATCATATGGGTTAGAAGGCTTTTAAAAAACTATAAAACTTTTCCAATTAAACTTTTTTTTTTATCATCAACAATAAAGGCGCAAACCAGGAGTTCAAAATATAGTTTATTACCCTGTACCCTTAATGAGGTCGTCCACATAAGGAGCCAAAACTATCACAAAGAATATTCTAATGTCTCACTGCTGATGGCCGTGTAGCAGCATATTCCCTTTGTATTTCCACGTAAATAATGGAAAATTACCGACCCGTAGCTTTTCCCAGAACATTTTTATCGGAGCCAGACAACCAATAACTCAGTCTTTTGGCAACTGTTCGAAACCGTCCTAGATTTAAACTGCTGTAACGGTTTTCATCCCTATTTTCTCCGCCACTATACAGGCGGCACGTAAAATACAGGAGTGTATAGCAGGTGTCGTTAAAAAGGAACTTCTTGAAGAGATAAATCATACCGTAACGTTTTGTGCTTATTGCTTAAAAATAACCAAAGAACCTTTTAACCTCCAGTATCAGTTTTTAATTAAATTGGGCATGCGTAGTACCAGGAATACAACAAATCTGGTTAGGAAGAGATAATAAAACACGCGTTAGAAGAACAAGGGCGTTAAACCAGTCAACATTTGAACCATAGTGTTTTTAAGTTCTTCTCCCCATTCTCTACAAGGTTGTAAAAATTATTTGGTCGTGCGCCCTATTGTCTTTTTTGTTTTGGCACAAAATAAAAAATCGTATACTTTTTGAAAAACAAACTTTTATTTAAACTGTATATATTTTTTTAATAAGTTGATTTTCTATGAATATAATTTATCTATTTTAGTATATGCAGGGGTCCGTGTTCCTCAACAAGCCGCAACTTTGTTCGGATACCTCTCATAAGGGTCTGGGCGGTGACAATATTAATTTCTCTGCAGTTGATTAAAATTCTTCGGTGCAGTTGGCCTTCATTTTGAGCAGTCCAGCTTCCGGCGTACACTTCCCTTGCCAAGTGGGCCCAAAAGTCTTCAATGGGGCGAGCCTGGGGCAAATTAGGGGACTGTCATTTTTTGGTACATATGGAAGCCAATTTTGCGTTTCCCTGGCATAATTGCAAGATGCCAGGTCGGGCCAAAACATAATTTCATCTCCAGCATGATGTTCTTGAATAAACTCATTGAGTTTCACTAGGCAGTTATCAATATAACCTCTGCTAGTTAATATGGTCTTGCTATACCCCTTTCGGAAATTGCACACCACACTAAAATTTTGTCGGCGAATTTGGCTTTTTCTTTGAATCTTACGTTGTCCGGAGTCTCCTCTATATTATCGGTGTAAAATCCTTGATTGCTTGGAATTTCTGCGTTTTCAAAAGTGAAGTACTTTTCATTGTCCATTATGATATATTTGTTTGTTCGCAAAATGAACACGTCGGAGAAAACGACAACATCGAGGTATCCTAGCAAGCTGATTAGGGGTGTATTTTGGACATTTTGGCCTTTTGCGGTATTTTTTACTATTTCTGCTCAAAATTCTACAAATAGTACTTTTTGAAGTTTGTTTTCTTCTCGCTAGCTTCCTTACAGACACCCCGACCTTGTGTTTAGCCAACCTTACCACTCTGTTGCACTGAGGGGGGGGGGGGGTGAAAATGGTCTTGTGGTCTTCCACTTTTCGGAAGGTTCATACAGGGAGTACCCTGTTTGCATGCCAATATGGTTCGATAAATGGTTCTCCTGGATATATCTTGGTGTTGAAAGATTCGCACTATTTCAGCTTTGCCCAACCAAATTATAAATAGATTTTCTTATTTTCAATTTGCAAGACATTTTTTACAAACTGACTTAAAACATAAATATGTCGAATTGAAACCTAGGAAACAAGGAAACTTTCGTTACCAAAGCCAACTTGGTAAGTAACTTAGGTTATTCTTTTGAGCTCCTTGAACTTTGTGCCAAAACTTATGGAACACGCGTTAAAATCGGACGACTCTGTTATACTAAGCGCTGTCTAACATTCAAAAAAAAACTTGGAAAGTCAGAGAAATTCATCAATTAACGTTCTTGAATAGGTATTTATAATTTAGCATGACATAGCATACAAAAAGCAAATAAAAGACCTGAAACTTTCAATAAGCTTTTGTAAACTCCCGGCTATAGGCTATTATTGTTTGCTCCATTGTTCCGAAAACAAAGTGACCGAATTTAACATGTAAAACTGTCTGCAGATAATCAAAGCATGGCTTTTTTGGTTACTGATGCAAAAAAACTTTTTTTTTGATCACGGATAAAAAAAAAAAATTCGGTCCTTTTTTTACCCAAAATTAAAGACAAATAGCGGAAAACAGTAATATTGAAAAAATCTAATTATTCTTGCCTAAAAATTAAGCAATTTTCGCCAGTTTTCACCAAGTATTTACGAAATAGTAGTTTTCACAACTAGTGGCCAAAATAGTGTTTTTTTTTTTACAAGCGTTGGCTTAAATAAAGAGCGCAACGAGGTATTTAAAAACGCGAGTAAAAAAAAAGCACAGTTTAGCCGCGAGTTGTGAACACTATTTTTTTTTAATACCTTTGTCAAAAAATCCAAGAAAAACAGGAAAATGCTTTTAAAAATCTCGAACGAAGAGCCCTTCTCGCAAGACACTATCTTTAAATTAAGGCGGCTGGTAAATGAAATAACAATATGGTTGCCATAGCGATGTGCATTTTTACTCGGTGACGTTTATTGTTGCCACATTTCAATCTTTGAGAGTATGATATTTTGCCGATTTTTTTAAATGATTTTTTCGTAAATACGTGGTGAAAACTGGTGGAAATTGCTTAATTTTTAGACAAGAATAATTAGATTTTTTTTGTATTACTATTTTCTGCTATCTCGCTTTAATTCTGGGTAAAAAACGGACAGAAATCTTTTTTGCACCCGTGATAAAAAAAAAAAAATTTTTGCATCGGTAACAAAAAAAGCCATGCTTTAGTTTTCTGCAGACAGTTACTCATGTTTTTGATGAAGATATAAAAAAAAATTATTTCAAAACATCGTCAAAATATCAAACTGTCAATGATTAAAATGTCGCAACAATGAACGTCGCCGAATAAAAAGACACATCGAGATGGAAACCACCATTGTTATTTCATTTACCAACCGCTTGGATTTATAGAGTAAAAATGGTGTGTTGCGAGAAATGCTCTTCGTTTGAGATTTTTAAAAGTATTTTCCTGTTTTTCTTGTATTTTTTGATAAAGGTATGACAAAAAATAGTGTTAACAACTCGCAGCTAAACTGTGCTTTTTTTACTCTATTTTAGCCACTAGTTGTTAAAACTACTATTTCCTACTAACATGCATAAAAGTGCACTTTTACGCACGCACTTGCGTGCGTGTGAAGTTGCATTTCCCGCACGCCATGCGGGAATGGATTTACCCTGTGTCTTTCCCGCACAGCGGCGCCGCCGTGCGGAAAAGGATTTTTTTAATATCTTCATCAAAAACATGATTTTAGTAACTGTCTGCAGATAACTAAAGAATGGCTTATTTGGTTACCGATGGAGAAAATCTTTTTTTTTTGATCATGGGTGCAAAAAAAGATATCTGTCCGTTTTTTACCCAAAATTAAAGAGAAATAGCGAAAAATAGTAATATCGAAAAAATATAATTATTCTTGCCTAAAAAGTAACCCATTTCCGCCAGTTTCCATCAAGTATTTACGAAAAAATCATTTAAAAACATCGCCAAAATATCAATCTGTCAAAGATTCAAATGTCGCAACAATGAACGTCACCGAGTAAAAAGGCACATCGCTATGGAAACCACTGATATTTTATTTACCAGCCGCCTTGATTTAAAAAGTAACCGTCTTTGCGAGAAGTGCTCTTCGTTCAAAATTTTTAAAAGTATTTTCCTGTTTTTCTATAGTGTTAACAACTCGCGGCTAAACTGTGCTTTTTTTTACTCGCGTTTTTAAATACCTCGCTGCGTTCGTTATTCAAACCAACACTTGTAAAAAAGCACTATTTTAGCGCACGCTTTTTTTTACCGATTTTTTAGGTCCAATTCGACTTTTTAGATATATTTTTCAACTCAAATATAAAGAAAATCCAAAGCAAAACAGTTTTTTGCTATTTTAATGCCTAACAATGAAAATATAATATTGTCCGGGCGGATTTACCTAAGTAGGAAAATTTTATACCTGGCACGTGCGAAAAGTGTCTTTTCCGCCCTTGACGGCGTGCCCGAACTCCGCTCCTCATAGTTCGTGCAACTGCCGTCGCGTGCCGAAAAGTATCACTTTCCGCACTTGTTAGGTAATAGGTATTTACGTCACTAGACATGAAAATTGGTCTTTACAGGTCGACGCAGGAAATTTACAGGGCGAGCCGCAGGTGAGTCTTGTAAACCTGCGGAGACTTGTAAAGACACTTTCCGGTCATGTATCGTACGTACTTTTTTTTCAAACGATCAGAAAAAACATTTTACTATCTATCACTTTCGTCGACGTCTAGCCGTGTTGCGTAATTTATGAACAGTCCCCTGATATTTTCTGCTTCTTGTTGGCTAGATAGGCATTGCCGCTAAGGCCGGTAGTTTTTAAGATGAAAACTAAGAAAAACAAGTAAAGTTTTGTGGTTAGAAATAATTTTTATATTTTTAACTTGTGCAAAATTAGCTTCACACAGCTAAATCAGTGATGACTGACGACCAGTTATGGCCAACCATGGTCAACTTATCAAGCAAAATAATGATAAAAGAGCTCATAAAAGGCAGATTTCTAGGTTTGTTCTTTATTTACCTATATTTATAGTATACTCTTACTTTGAGAATTAAAAATGTGTGGTCGATTTTTCGGTGTATGTGACTCTTGAAGCAGCTTTCATTATTTCCTCCGGATTCAACTCATTTTCTAGATCTGAGTCCATTTTTGTAAACAAAACTTTTCAAACAAATTTAAAACAGCTTTTTTAGAAGTGTCAAAACTGCCCAAAAAAACAAGCTAATAGCTGTCAACAAGAAGTCATAGCCAACTTGGCCAAAAATGGGACCGGAAAAGAATCAAGGGACCGGAAAATTGAACAAAAAGGTCCTTTCTGGAGAGTGGAAATATTTCGAAAGAACATGCCTTGTAATGTAGAACTTTCCGTATGAAAAATCGTACGGAAAGTGGCTATTTTCCGGTCGTTTGAAAAAAATAGTTATTTACCTGCAGAAAAGACAAAGGGTAAATCCATTCGCGTACGTAAATGCGTTCGTAAAAGTTTACTTTTACGCACGCTAGTAGGAAAATAACTACACTGAACCAAAAAAGGCACCGTTTCCTAAAACAAAATACATTGAGCCAATGTATTTTGTATATGATTTTTGCTCCCATGTAAAGTTTTATCAATATCATAATCAAGTTTATATAAATTTTATTGCCAAAACGAGTTATTGATTTTAGTGCTCTAAGACACAGTTTCAAAAAAAAGTTGTTACAATATAAAGAGTCTTTAAGAATGATTTTTGTGAAGGGTTTATGTATTTTGTATGCCCGGTTCATAATTTTCATAAACGAAAGTCAATGATCGCCATTTATTAAATTTATTTAAGGCATTGGTTAAAATCGTCAACATGTTTTATTTATTTCACATGCTCTTTTATTATCTCCATAACCTGTACATACTATTAATAACAACTCTCTATAAAATGTTAAAAAACATTTTTAATTGATTTCGTAACTTCCGTTTTTTAATTTCATTACTTTATATGACAATTTTTATAACTTTTCTCCGATTTTTGTAACAGTTACGTGTTATTGATGGACAATTATCTATAAAAAATTAATAAACGCCTGTTATTAATACTATGTACGATATTTTTTCAGTGTATGATCTACTGGTTTTCAAATAATAGTTTTGATAACTAGTGACTGAATTAATGAATTAAGAACGAGCAAAAATAGACGAAACAAATAAAAACTATAAATTAAGGAAGGCATAGCGGCCATTACCTACTCTTTCTCAAATTTCACACCTTATCCTTATTGTTGGTAATTGAATTTTTTGACATTGGTGTAATACAAACCATGGTTTTGTTATTTGCGGACAGAGTGTAAAATCGTGTTTTTGAAATGAATGAAGTTAGCAGTAGGTAACGGCGTCGTCCTAGGTTCCACCTTCTGTATGATCAATCGAAATTCAGGAAGTTCATTTTGCACTGAAGTACAAAAAAACGCATGTTTTTTCGATATATTTATTAGTTAAGAAATAAACATCACTCGAGAGTAATTTTAATGAAATTCTACAGACTTTTACA
Organism: Oxystoma pomonae; assembly: GCA_963921995.1. Classification (NCBI taxonomy): domain Eukaryota; kingdom Metazoa; phylum Arthropoda; class Insecta; order Coleoptera; family Brentidae; genus Oxystoma; species Oxystoma pomonae. Next base: position 80,006,953 of record OY998166.1, on the reverse strand, counting down.
GTGGAATTTACTAAAAGGGTTTGGACTATTTTAGACAGGTCCTAATTTTAAGTGAAATTGTTGGTTTTAAGCATTTTATACCAACTTCCTTGAGTTTTGAACATAGTTTCATATATAAGATTAATTTTAATTGTTTTGTTTTACTGACGAATCATCTTAACATAACCTTTTGTTGGATTAAAGAAGAAAATTTCAATTTAAAATAAGTTTTTTTAACTCTACGGGGGGTAAATATATTTCATCAAAGGAGGTCTTGTAAACAAATGCGGCTAAAAACAGTCTGAATCCAACGATCATTCAGTGATACGTTCACAAAAGTGTCATGTCGGCTCAACAAATTGGACGGTGCCGCTTCTCTGCTAGAATAGTTTGTAAATAAATGAATAGGTACAGCCATTTTGGATTTTTTTTTCATTGGAAACAGTTTTCGTGCATAATCAGTGACCTTCACTTATGTTTGTTTTGCGTCGTAATGCCCTCATAAATATATTTTTTGTGCTGAAAACGGGTTCAAAATATGGCATTTTCTGGACAAAATTGGAGGTGTTTTATTGATTAATGAACAACTTAGAATATTAAATAAGGTAAATTAATTCTTGTAAAAACGGTTACTTTGGATAATCATAAACGAACTTCTTACCAATTGTCACAAAATAATCCTTTCTAGGGGCCACCACTCCTCCAGAAGTGGTCTAATTTTTGGCGTATTCACCATTTTCCATTTTGAAACCTGTCATTTTTTTGAGAAAAGAGAGCAGGTTTTCAGTAACATTTTGCCATAACAATACAAAATAATCAATAACTTTGTGTCTTTTCTGTATGGGTAAGTGTTTTTTAACAATTAGTTTTAAAATTTAGTACCCCTCTTAGGTCTAAATATTAAGACCAGTCTAAATATTTAGACCTGTGTGATCTTAGTAAATCCTACTGTTAAGTTTTTAACCCATTTGAGGCAACTTGAAAGTTAGCCCTTGATAATTTTATACAAAGTTTATTTTTTTACACAGACAGACAGACGCCATCGAAATCTCGCCAATAAAAGTATTGTGACCTTAACCAATCGATCATTTTTGATGAAAGTAGTAAAACTTCAATTTTTGCCATATTAATAGCATCTATAAATTTGTATATAAATTACTTAAAAAGATATAACGAAAAAACCAGATAAGGATATCTAAACCGGGATATATGAAATCGAATTAATTATTATTTACTTAGTCCATAAGACCACAGTAACCCGGTATTTTTCTTTAAAAGCTTTTCTCACAATATTTTTTATGAAAAATAGACTTAAAATAATTTTTTTATATAATTAAAGACACATAAACTTGGTTTTAGTTAAAGGACCTAGATATTTCTTTTTCGATTTTTAAAATGTTCTTTATTTGTATGTTTTTATTATTTTTTGTTATTATATAATATGATTATTTCGTTAATGCCTGCTTTTTCTTAAAATTAAAAAAACCTTAAATACTTTGGTTTAACAAAGGGTGGAAATTTTTTTTGTAATTTTAAGTTGGTTCAAGGAGATCATGAACCCTCTTACATCAAGAAAAAATCCTTTTAGTGTACAGGCTTCAAAGTCATTGTGACCTCAGGATCAATTCTAATAAGAGTCACACAGCACCCTATAGGAATGTAACGGAGATCTGTCCAGTTCTACGCATGAACAAGGACAGAATACCGATGCAAACCAGTTCAAAGCTTCCAATTAGGTTTTACACGCCTGATAGCGTCTGGAAGGAATGGATGTGTATCCCTTGCCCCGCGAATGGGACAGTCTGGTACACAGACGGCTCAAAAATGGGAGACAAGTCGGGAGCGGAAGTATACTCTAAAATAACAGGGGCGAAGTTCCAATGCTGGATTGGAAGATACGCGACTGTTTTTCAGGCTGAGATACGCCATTCTGACGTGTGGATATAAAATTTTGGAAATGTCCGCTTCAGACAAGCATATTAATATTTGCTCAGATAGTAGAGCTGCACTGTCTGCTGTTAGGTCGGACAGAGTTAACTCTGCCTTGGAGTGCAAACGTCTCTTGACAATTAGGCACAAGAAGGTCAATCTCTCTCTCTCTCTCTTAAAATATTTTAGTTCAATAACTGTTAAATGATTTTTAGATGCGCTTAAATACACTTATAGAAGGACACGTTTTTTGGTAAATTTAAAGACTGTAAAGAACTTTGATTGAAAGAAATTAATACCACCTTATGTCTCACACACTTTGTGCTTTGAAAAATTACAATTTTTACTGTTTTTTGTATAAAAATGGCAAAATAAAAATCATATGCACGACATTACTCAAAATGACAAATGACATAACAGAAAGTTTTATTAAACAATTGCCTTAAATTATTTCTACTTTCTCTAAAATATTTTTTTATAGCCTCTAAAATACTTTTTTATAGTCTCTCTTCAACAACCTTGAATATTTTTGCACTTTACTAAATTATCTCTCCATCTACCTCTAAAATTCTGCCCTCTCTCTCTAAATATTTTTTATTTTAACAGAGACAAAAATGTTTTTTAGCAGTACTTTTTTTGAACGCTAAAAAAACAGTAAAAACTTGAAAAATTTGAGTGTTTTATCATAGAAATCGAAAGTCTGGAAAGAAAGCTTTAAAATGTGAGCAAAGTTATGGCATAAAAATGTGAAAAACATAGTAAAAATTGCTTAAACAAAAACGTTACCTCTTAAATTATGCTAAAATATTTTAAGCCTTAAATTACAATCATGGCTTTACCATTAAATATATGAATAAAAAATTAATATTTTCGTTTCTCATTAGTGTCAGCAAATGTGTGTATGGATATTTATTCTCATATAGGCTTCCGCAAATTTAGGAATAAAAAGAAATACAAAAATCTGACTCTGAAGTCACCCAATTAACAGAGGATTTTTAGTTAAAGGACCTACTATACAGTATACAGTGACAAACCCACCGCAAATCTCCTTTCCATTTTTTCTGGAAATACTGGGAAACCTGTGTTTTTATCTTGCCCCTTCAATATGATTCTACTCAAGTTTAAAGACAAACCCGCATAATTATATTAAAAACGTCCTGCGTCCCATACTCCTAAACCTTAGTTCATCTTAGTAAATACCGCCCTACAAGATTGAGGGCTATATATAGTCAAAACGAATCTAGAAAAAAAAACAGGAAAATAAAAGCGAAAAAAATAAACATAAAAAACACCCCAAGAAAAAAATATGATAACTACACCAAATCCAACCCAACTCAAGTTAGACCCAGCCAACCCAAGCCAAAATAATACTATTCGATTTTCCCGTATTTTTTAATATGTAACAATTAATTCTTGCTTTTTTCCGGGGGTCAAATCCGTGGCCCAATATAATTTAATCTGTGGAATGTCTCGAGTAGGAGTTAAGGTTTGTCTAAAAGTAATTTAAATCGGGACGTTTTTTATTCAGCGTTTCAAGGCCAATCTGACATTTATCGCTACCGAATCCGGGGTTCGATTTATTCACATTTACAACTTTTTTTTTATAACTTTTTAAATCTAGTAGGCTTTGCGTTTAAGAGCTTTTTTGACGTTAAGTACGTACCGGCTTTAAAGAAATTACAAAAAAAGTGGCAACACCGCATGAATCTATTCTCGCCACGCCTGCTCTTGCTAGAGGCGGTTTTCAACGATTCAAATTTAACGCCGGGTTTAGTATTAATCAAGCAAGCAAATTTCATATGGAAATATGTAATATGTATATAAACGATTGTGTGCATTCCCATATTTATTTATTTATTTATATATTTAATCGACTTGTACAAAATGATGAACTTTCCCGAACTGCTTGCTTGCTTCCCAGCAAATACGGTTCCCTCGGGCCTTCGTCGGTCCGATGTCGATTGCCGAATTTGTCGTCATCGGTACGATGTCGATTTACGACATCGGACCAGCAGTATTTTTTGTCCGCTTTGCGATGTAGGCCCAATGTATGTTTGCCGATGCAGCGTTAGACTGTGGTCCGTCGTCGGACCAATGGTAAATTTTACTTTTTTCTGACATCGGCATACCGTCGCCGTACGATTAAGGTCCGATATGGTTTAACCACATGGTACCAACCATCCGCCCATAACTGCTTAATTTGGTCGGTCTAACGTAGGCAAACTAGTCTCGACCCGACATCGGTAAACTATTCAAGTCCGACATTGGTTTCCCAAAGCGGTCCAACGTCGGCGATTTCGATAATGCGGGTGCCTAACCAGTCGAGCTGGTTTAAGTGGCAGAAGAGGTGATTCTTGTAGAGAAGTACCTCCATCTTGTCAAGTCCGCATTCTAGTTTTGAAATATCTGCTCATTATATATAATATTAACTTCCACTGTACAGAGAACATAGTGACATTAGCGCCATCTCTACATACTAGAAAAAAACTATTAAGCAGTTTAAAAATTTTAAGGTGACGTAATCGGACCATCGTCGGTTGCCGATTCTCGACCAAACAAACAAAGTTCCAATCGGACCATCGTCGGCCCTAAAGCAGATAAAGTGGTCGTCGGCATAAAGTCGACTATAGTAAATCGGGCCATCGTCAGTTTCCGATTCTTGACCGATTAAAGAAAGTTCCAATCGGACCATCATCGGCCCTAAAGCAGATAAGGTTTGCGTTGACATAATGTCGACTATAGTAAATCGGGCCATCGTCAGTTGCCGATTCTCGTCCGATTAAACAAAGTTCCAATCGGACCGTCGTCGGCCCTAAAGCAGATAAAGTGGGCTTCGGCATAAAGTCGACTATAGTAAATTGGGCAATCGTCAGTTTCCGATTATCGAACGATTAAACAAAGTTCCAATCGGACCATCGTCGGTCCTAAAGTGGTGTCGGCATAAAGTAATGTTGACCTCAGTCAGTTGCCGATTATTGACCAAAAACTGAAAATCGCAATCTGACCAACATCGGGCCAGAGTGTAGTCGCCGATGCCGACACACTGCCGACGTTGTCAACATTGGCCCGATTCAATGCCGACGATTTGTGTTTGCTGGGTGATTAACCTGCATATGTCCGCCTTAAAGCTTGCTCGAAAAAAAGGTTTATGGAAGTCCGGCGTTACAAAAGGTACGTTTCTGCGAGATGAACACAGTTACTATTGTTCTTCTTTTCTAAATGCATTCGTCTGAGAGAGATCCAGCATACCAGGGACGTCTGTACACTCTTCAACCCCGCAATCTATATATCTTCTTGAGATAGTTACCTCTGACAATTATGCGGGGTTGGTGATCAGATTTCATGTTTATTGTTTACCAAAAATTTGTTGGCAAAGGCATGCTTTAAATGCGCTGCAGTTGAAAATTTGACTCATATAATTTTTAAGACGTTCTGAATGCTGCTGAAATAAGGCACTGTCACTTAACGTTACACGCAAAACAATAGGGCTGTCTAACAAATGGTCAAAGTCAGCCATTAATCACGTGATGGCCCTTTAAAAATGGTGGCTGTAGGTTAAACAAAGCGATTTTCCATAAGACGTAATGCTAATAAAAATGAAAATTTTGGGAAAGTGGAAAAAGATTCAGATTAAAAAAGTAAATATTTTATAGAGTAATCCTTTCTGAATCAGGGAGAAACGAGCATTTTGCCGAAATGTTATAAATAAATTCAAAATTCGCAGTTAAAGAGGCAATGTCATGTACTATTTTCTCTCTTGCACTTGCACAGTGTGGATAGGCATTGTCTTTCTCAGTTCAGCCTGAAAATCGGGCCAGATCGGCTTGAAGAGAGACAGTTGTGCTATCTGATTTGAGGGAGATAACGCTATCTGTAAATACACGGGTGCGACAGAAATATGTAGAGGGACATTTCCACGTTTAATTGCGAATTTTAAGTTTATTATTAAAATTTCGGCAAAATGTCTTTTTTTCCCCGATTCAGAAAGGATAACTCTATAAAAAAATCACTTTGCTTAATCTGTGTCTTTTTCCACTTTGGCAAAATTTTGTCTTATGGAAAAACGATTTTATTACCCTACAGCGGCCATATTGGATCGGCCATATTATTTTTGTTAGACTGCCCTATTAAACATCGGGTCACGTGGTACATCGAAAGTTTTTTTTGGGTCAACCAACCAAAAGTCTAAGCTATGGTTTGATTTTACAACACATTTGACATCTGTTTTAGTTTAAATGTTCAGATATCAAACCATACATTAGACTTTTGGTTGGTTAGCTCAAAAAAAACTTTTGCTGTACCACGTAACTCTTTTGCGTCAAGTCAGATCAAATACTGATAAAAAAAAATCGATTTGGTTCAAATTCGTTCAAAACTGGTCTACAGGGATTTTTGGGGTCGAGGATTACGAATTTTCGATCAGATTTTCATAAAGTTGACAGCTTGCCGCAGAGGGGGGGGGTACCATCTAAATCTATCCGATTTCGGTAAAAATTGGTATACAGGGGTTTCTGGGGTCGAGTATTACGAATTTTTGATCAGATTATCATAAATTTGACAGCTCGACGCAGGAGGGGTACCATCTAAATGTGTCCGATTTCGGTCAAAATTGATATAAAGGTGTTTTTGGGACCGAGGATTATGAATTTTCGATCAGATAACCAAAATTATGATGGTGATGTCTCTTCGGGCGGAGGGGGGGGTAACGTCTTATTATCTTCTATTTCTTTCAGAATTGGTACCAAAACGGTTTTTGGGGAAATAGTCTAGGAATATTAGATGCAAATTACTTCGCACAGGAAATGGCAAATAGTGTCTATATCTAATTCCTCGAGAGTATAAGCTATTTCGAAACCGAAGAGATCACACGCCCCCTCTAAAGAAACGACGCCATCTTGATTGAAAGTATTTTTAAATTTCTTGCTTATTTTCTTATCCTACAATAAAAATTTAACACGTCGTTTTGCATGGAATTTATTTCTTTCTGCCTTAAGTGGTTATTGAGTTAGAATAAAATTTGTTTAAAAAATCAATTAATTTACTTTTTTTTTGTTTCGTTGGCGGTTTCGATATTTTTCTGATGTTTAATAAAAAAAGTGGTTAAACAATTAAATTCTATATATTGTAGTGCAAGTAGGTTTTTTGTGCAACAAACCATTATGACTGATATAAGCAGTTGCGGAAAATTTTAGAGAGTGCAAATGTATACACCAGAATTTAAATGATTTAAAAAAGTGTTGGTTTTGAATAGGATTTATAACTACATTTAGCAAAATATTAAAACATTTGTCGCGACGCTCCATGCCGCCACCAGCAGCTGCAGTGCAGCCCCTTCTCTTAATTTGCAGTTTCCGTTCTATTTATTTTATAGCGAGTCAATTAGATGGTATTCCCCCTCCAACCTTCCGGGAGTTGTTAACTTCATAATTTTTGAAATCTTATCGAAAATTGGTTTGTAATCCTTTTCTCCAAAAACCGCTTATTTGTATCAATTTTGAACGAAATAGCAGAAAATGCGATGTTACTCCCCCCCTGCGGTGGGCTGTTAACTTTATGGAAATCTGATCTAAAACTCGTAATCCTCGACCTCAAAAACCTTTGTATACCAATTTTGACCGAAATCGTATACATTTAGATGGTATCCCCCCCCCTCTGCGGTGAACTGTCAATTTTTAAAAAATCTGATCGAAAATTCGTAATCTTCGACCCGAAAAACCCCTGTACACCAATTTTGACATATATCGGATAAATTTAGATGGTCACCGCGCCTGCGATGAGCTGTCAAATTAATGAAAATCTGATCTAAAATTCGTAATCCTCGATCCCAAAAACCCCTGTACACCAATTGTGACAGATATTCCTATACCAATTTTTACAAATATCGGATAAGTTTAGATGGTACCCCCCCTGCTAGCTTAAAGAAAATCTGATCGAAAATTCGTAATCCTCGACCCCAAAAAACCCTGGATACCAATTTTGACAGATATCGGATACATTTAGATGGTACCCCGGCCATCCTGCGGCGAGCTGTCAACATATTGAAAATCTGATCGAAAATTTGTAATCCTCGACCGCAAAAACCCCGTACCAATTTTGACCGAAATCGGATACATTTAGATGGTGCCCCTCCCCTGCGGCGACTGTCAACCTTATAAAAATCTAATCGAAATTCGTAATCCTTGGCCCCAAAAACCCTAGTGCCTGAATCAGTTTTAGGGTCCAAATATAAAGATATAACGTCTTTGGGTACAAATAACCTCTAAATGATCCATCGTTATAGTATGGTTTAAATCTTCAAAATCTTTAATAAACTCCAAAAATCACTATTTGTCAATTGCACGCAATGTGAAACCTACTTTAAATTTAACCGATGTTTAGAATGCGCTTTTACACAATTCCATCTTAAAATATCAAGGTCTTGCTTTCTAAACATGAGTTAAATTTAAACCAAGTTTAACATTATACGGAGCAATTGGCAATATCACTTTTAACTTTAAAAATTTTTCACAAGTGCGAACGGCGCGAAAACAAAACATACCTACTAGATTAAAATTTTTCCTCAGTATTTATATTTGTCTCGAAATGTTCTCAAAGAAAATCCGGCAACTTCGCTTTTTCATGCAAGGTGGAATGAGTTACCCCCACGTATTTAAAAACTATGTATAACTGATGCCATTAGCCGGACCAGAGAATAGTGACTCCCCTATGGGGACCAAGTTAGAGAGAGACGGAAAACCATTGGTAGGCGACGCAAGTCTTGGATTTACGCATTGTGATCACGTTCGTTTCAAATCCTGACTTCTTCCGAGTTCATCCATTCAACGTTAAACCATCAAGAATCACGTGTGTTTGGGTGGAATTGATTGCGTTAGATGTGTGGCCAATCAGATTGCGAGCTGCTCCCGCCATCTTTTTAATGTTTTTGAGGTGTTAATTTGAATTTTTAAAGGAATTGGTTTCATTATTTAATTACATAAGGATTGTTTATTTAATAAGAATATATTAAACTACAAAAAATGTATTTTTTTAAAACAACCGTAACCATCAGTTAATCAGAGGACTTGAAGATCGAAATAGTTGGTAGGTACCTATATATTGTAATGCATTCTGAATGATGCACTTTTTATTACTTTTTTTAACGTGCACGGCCACTTGCAGCGACTTTTTCTTAATTCCACTTTAAGCTAAAATAAGCCCTTTACAGTTCTGTGTGGTTTTCGGGTATTATTGGATGATGTGTGGTTTTGTGTGATATGGTGGAGTTTGCTTGAGTTTGGTGGGGTTTTGCTTGGGTTTCGTTGGATTTGGTGGAGTTCACTTTAGTTAGGTGGGATTTGGTATTTTTTTTGGGTGTAGTTTTGTCAGTAAGAAAGGTGTTGTTATGTTTTTTTAAGGTGTTTGGTGAGTTTGCTTCAGATTTGGTTTGGTGGGATTTTTCTTGGGTTTCGTTGGATTTGTTGAAGTTCGCTGGGGTTATTGGTATTTTTTTTAGAGGTGTAGTTCGGTGGGGTTATTGGTATTTTTTTTAGAGGTGTTCGGTGTGCTTCTTTTTTTGGGTTAAGATTGTTGGGTTCAGTGGAATTTGCTTGAGTTTGGTGGGGTGATGTTGTCTTTTTTTGAGTGGGGTTCGGTGCATGAGGTTTGGGTTTTTTTTTGAGTGGTGTTTGGTGAGGTTTGCTTCTTTATGCAATGGTATGGGGTAAGAGGCAAGGAAAATGAACTATAGCAAACAGGCATGTTGCGTTTCATAGTATGTTGTAAGCTGAAGCATGCTTTTTGCTATAGTTTATTTTCCTTGCCTCTTACCTAACACCGCTTACTATATACTTACCCTACAGAACTCTGAATCCTTCTTTAAGTTATATTTTTTAAAATAGACCTACACACCATTCCTATACTTATGAGTTATTTATATCCTCAAATGCCAAGGGCGTCGCCAGCCGGTAAGCTAGGGGGGGCAGCATAAAAGAACTGAAGTGAAAAATCAAAAAAGAAAAGTTTTAATAAAAAACGAACAAAAATTTCTACATAGAAAATCAATTGAAACATGTATAGAAAATCAATTGAAATGTAATCTTCTTGGCTCAAAGTGAGTGTTATCGTTTCAACTACCAGGGTGAGCGTTAACCTCTGCCGCTCTCTGGCGACGCCCTTGCTTTATGCAGCTGCTAAAACTTTTATTTACTTTTTAACTTTTCTTCTCAATAAAAAAAATAACTGTATAGTACCTATATCATGACTATAATTAATATATAATTTGCTAAGGATGTGTCTTCCCAGACCATTCTGACGTTATGGCTAGAATTCTCAAATTTGGTATACCTAGTTGTTTTTTGGGGTACCTACTGGCTAGAACCTAACCGAGAAAGATTTTTCGATTTCAATCCAGGAGGAAAATTAGAGGCAAAAAACGGGTTTTAACAGACTTTATACGCACAATATCTCTGAGTACTATGCTCGCGTCTTTGCCTGCCTGCCGGGAGACATTCACTAAGTATAATATAATTTGTCAAGTTGAATCAATCAATTATTATTTATGATAAAATAAATGAAGTTTTTTTTTTAACTTAATAACAATCTTTTCAGGTTGCTCTCAGTAATCAATGTTTTTATAGTTTTTAGTATATTTGTATATTTAATTATTTTCACATTATTTATATTCAAAAGTTAGCTATTTAGATTCCCTGTAAGAAACTATTTAAGTTGCGGTTGGGAATAAATTTAGAAAATTATTAAAAGAATAAATAGGTAAATTATCTGGGCTTCTTTGCACTCTTTATAAGTTACCTGCATCCTGTCTTTTTGGTGGATATGCAAAAATTATTTATTTTTTAAACATTTTTGAAATCCAAAGATGAATTTTCTATAAACAGCAATACCACACAGTAGGGATCTATCTTTTACTGTTGTCGAGATATTTCCATCTGAATATGTATGAAAAAGCATTAAGATGTCCTGTTTTACAAGGGATATTTCAATTCAATTCAATATATTACAAGTTATAAGCAAATTTGTAAAAGAAAAGACACCTATAGATGTCAGAACTGTGTGTGTCTGAAAATAAATAATAAATTTCTTATAAACAAACACTGATTGTTATTATTTTCCTTTAAATTTACTGCAATACTAATTTTATTAAGATTATTAGCTTTAAAAAATTAAAATAAATAATTCCATTTACCCCTTTTACCATGCAAACCTTCTGTGTGGTACTGCTGAACAGAGGATTCAATGAGGATTTTAAAAATGTTAAAATATAGTGTCCCATTTAAAAAAAAAAACAAATTTTGACTGTCTCTCGTAAATTAAATGATATAGTGTCCGACCATTTTTCTTCAACACCTATAGTTCTTGCAAAAAATCCATTATTTCACACTTTTGGGATACACTGTATATAATCATAATACCTACATTATTTCTAACACAATGTTTATCATATGTACCCACAGGAAGTTCGATAAATTTTAATCCTGTCTGAAAATGGTACAAAAGTGTTTTGTACCAGGATGTGCACAAGTGACAGGGGTAAAATCAGGCTCAGCGGAACCTTCATTTCATCGGAAAGATTTACATCAATATATTATGAAAAAGATATACTTACTTAGGTAATGATGTTTTTGCTATTGCCATTTGAGTGAATAAATAGTATCAATACATTTTAAAAAAATAATTTTATTTAGACCAGAATAAATCCCAACATATACCTCTTACGCACTAAACCTTCACACAAAACTGGAGTTTCTGTTTGCAAACTAATGCACCAATTATTCCACCTCAAATAAAGCTCAACATGCATGCTTTGGCCCTGAAAGGTTGATTAGAGTTTGAATCGTGCATATTCTGAGAAGTAAATAGGGCATAAAGAAAAATCTGGAATGTCGGAGCTTTTGGCATGCTGTTTGTAGGAATCTGAAGGATGTGTGGAACACTCAAACAACATACCAAAAGCTTAAGCTAACCAATTTTTTTTTTTGCGAACACAACATAAGATGACATTATTTGATTATGGCTTTCTAAAAACTATTATTTTTTTTAATATACCTATGACTTGCATATAAAAAATACTTTAAAAAGTTATTTGTTAATTTTCACAAATTAATAAAAATACATATGCATAATATAAAATTAGAGTAAAAAGAGGAAAAAAACAGTTCATAGGAAAAATGTGTCAATACCTAGACTATTAATATAAACAAATTAATTTAAGGAGTTTTCAGCATGTAGGGTCTCCAGCAAAGACTGTCGATTTTTATTAATTTAAATAAACAATTTAAAAAGCAAACTGCCTACGATGGTGCAACGTAAATAATTAGAAAAACAACTTAAGGTGGTTCTTTCTTACTCACGTAATTAAATATATTTTTTTTATTTTCAATTGTTTTTGCTGGCGACTTTACCTAGACCTAATTCAAGTTTATAAAAAAATACTAATTTTTATATCTATAAGGAATGGTAAAAAAAATCGAATAATTAAAAAAAATAAATTAAAAGCTTTAGCTGGGTTTCTACAGAAAAATAACATAAGAGAAGACATAACATAACATAAAGATAGTTGGTGTTTAAATACAGAAAATACCTATTAGAACATTTTTTATATTTTAGTTGTTAAATAGGTTTTTACCAAACAAGTGCGGAAAGTGATAATTCTGATTTAACAAGATGCTCACCATTTATCTTTTCATGTGTCATGTTATGTTATTTTATCTTATTTTTCTTTATAAACCCAGCTTTAGCCCAAAAAATAAAAGTAATAAACAATTGAACAATATTAAAGGAAATAAAAACAAATAACTTATGAAATAAAAACACTCAAATAATATAATTTTATAAAAGGACAAGAAAATAGTTTATGACAAACAAATAACTTTCTAAAATGTAGACTATTTTTTTAAAGCTTTTTTGGTAGAATTTCCTAGGACAATATAATTATTTTTATTGATATTAACATTCTACAAATGAATACGTTTTGTATCCCATCAAAAAACTTGCCTAACATAACTTCAATTGCAAGTAGTTCCACTGCCACTGACATTTCTAGTGACATGGAAAGTGTTGCGTCACCTCCACCACAAAAAGTCAAATTAGATCAACAGTCATGTGGCGCAAAGCGGTTACCCTGCCTAAGGATCAAAAAAATCACATAGTGTTATTTTTTTACTTTTGCTTTTAAGTGCAAAGAAGAAAATTCAAAAAGCATAATACATTAACTCTTAAAGTCTTACTCTAATTTCGATCGGAAAAACTTATATAAAACAAATAAGACGCTAGGTTTAATTACACTTTTTTCTTAAAATCAAATAATTAAAAAAATAAACAAAACATTTTTTATTTAACAAAATATATATGCGTTTTCTTTAACATTTTTATGATAAGGGTTTTGTTCATTTTATTTAAGTTTGTCCGGTGGAAATTAGAGTAAGACTTTAAGTGAATATACAGGGTGTAACTCAATAACTATTAAAAAATTTTAAAAACGCCAAAACACGTCGATTTTGTTTGCAAGGGGACATATTTTGACGACTATTTTAAAATTCGTTCAAATTGCTCCCCCTTCAAGGGGTAATATTTACTCTTAAAATTGAAATGGGGAAAGTGGGTTGAGTTGCACCTCATTCAAAAGGTATCTTAAATACCTTTACACGTCTGTAAAAATTTTGAAAATGTAACAAACTGTTTCTGAGATATTGAATTTGCTATCCATGTCAAATTCCAATGCGAATATCTCAAAAACCAATCGACAAACTTAAAAACAAAATTTACAGACGTAAAAAAGTATTCGGAATACCTTTGAAATAAGGTATCACTCGACCCACTGTCCCAATTTAAATTTTAAGGGTAAATGTCACCCCTTGAAGGGGGCATTTTAGACAGATTTCAAAATATGTCCCCCTTACAAACAAAATCGACGTGTTTTGGCGTTTTTAAAATTTTTTAATACTTGCTCACCCTGTATGGTTTTTAAATTTCCACCAATTTTTTATTCATTCCATTCCCCTTTGCCTCACATGTGTGACCACTTTGCCCCACATTGGGCTTAGTTAAAAACCTATGTTTTAACGTACTATGTTTGTAACAAAACGAATCTATCTTCATGGCATGTCTCTCAATGTTGGTGAAATCTTGACTCTGCTTCTAGAATTTGAAAGTCTTCCTAAGGAGTTTTTACTGATATCTGACCTAAAATAAAAAAGGTAAGAATTTTATTATCTTACTAGTAAATTTAGGCCTATCTCCCGACGGACAGGCGAAGCACTGAACTCGGGTAAAGCCCGTCATAACCCGTTTTTTGCCTCTAGTTTTCCTCCTAAATCGAAATTGAAAAACCTGGTTCTGTAAGGTTGTAGCCAGTACCCCAAAGAATAACTATACCAAATTTGAAAATTTTAGCTCAAGCCATGTAGGCCAAAAATATTAACTGTTAAATAGTTTTCAATAAATTTGAGCGGATTCTTAAAATGGTGAGCGTTTAAATAAAATCGTAGACTTGGCCAAATAAAAATGTATGTATATTTTAACATTAGCCATGTGATTGTACTTACTAATTTAATTATTAAGACGAGATAATAATAAGTCCTGTTGATCTGCTTTGGTATGTGTAGGACAAAGTGACGTGACATACCTGGAATTAAAAGAGTACCCTGAGCATTCAATTTACCTTTATTATGAATTTGTTTAGTTTAACGCTAATAAACAAGCGTTGATATCAATTTTAATGATAAAACAATAATATCTAGTTTTATACATGATAGTACTAAAATAGCACTGACGTAAAAGATTTAATTAATGAATATTATTGGTACTCTATAGACTCTAGCAGTGCCTATTTTGCATTGTGTCCACTGGTACAAAGACAAGCTAGGTCAAGGGCAGTACTTCGTTAAAGTACTAGGAAGTTGCAAGCAAAAAAATTCGTTCTTATGAAAATCTACGTTTTTTACCTTAAATCAGGGACGGATATTTAAATTGCATAATTTTCAAATAGAAGCAACTTATAGGGCCGATTTTTTTTTGGTTTTCTTAAACCTCACAATCCGCTTCAACAATTGTAAAAAAATAAAAAAATCAGATCAGATCAGATGACTGCTTCAAAACTTCCAACCGATTATACAGGGTGTCCCACTGAAAACTGTCAATGGAATATAATTTTTAAATGAAAGTAGATTTTAAAAAAAAACCGGTTTGGATGGTTGAAAGAGGGAACCGTTTCAAAATACTCTCTAAACGGTGGTGTAAGTAATTATTTTTTTAGTTTGGGGTAGTTTTTTAAAATTCCATAAAAAACCGAGGATCGTGGGTCATGTGATACCTCTTTCAGTTCTCTAATCAGTAATGTAACTAATTTCTTAGTTTAAGTCATTTTTTAAAAACTGTTTAAGAAAAAATAACCCAAGTTAAAAAGTAATTAATTACACCTCTGCTTAGAGAATCGCAAGACCTTTCGAAAGAGGTATCACACAACCCATAATCTTATTCAAAAATTTACAAGGCTAGCTACCCTCCAAGAGGCAGGTTAAGGAGGGTTAAAAATACCTTAATAAGGTTTATTTTGTGCAAAATGCAATTTTAATTGTCATTTGTGCCAGATTTTCGTTTTTCGAACACTTTCCTTCAAAAACGGTTTTTTATGGAATTTCAAAAACCAACCCGTAACTAAAAAAATAATTACACCATCTTGAGAACAAATTTAATTAATAAATTTAAAGTCCCAATTAAAAATTATCTTTTCTCCCTCTTGATCTTTTCTAAATTTCCAAGGCTTTCAATTTTTATTGATTAATTAAACTGCTCCAGATTTAATTTAACCTGGCTGGGAACTTCCTACACAGCTCACAGGACCTGGCTTTTCAACAAAAAACATATTATATACTCGGTAAAAATGTTTCAAAAACATGTTTGTTGGTTCTGATTTTGCCAAAAACAATATCTTATATCTGAATTAAACAAATTGCCTAGGAATAAAGGTTATAGGTATGTTAATTCTTGAAAAATCTTGATCTGGATTTGAATAAAAAATTAAAAAATACTATAAATGACATTTTTGTAATTTTTGACCCTAAATGTATAAACAGCTGAAATGAATTTTGTTATGTTTGTACCTGTTTTATGGGGAATCATTAGAACTTTAACAGATAGTTGGCTTCTAATTAAAAGGTAACACTAACAGATAAAAATTGTGCTTACCTAAATAATATTTAATCTTCCTTCCCACCTAATCTTCATGGCATGCTCCTCAATGTTAATGGAATCTTTCTGACTCTGCTTCCAGAATTTAAAGGTCCTTCTGAAAATAGGTATTGAAAACTCAAATATAATTATTGAAATATATTCCTCTTTTTAACAATCCACTACATAAATAAAACTTTACCTGATCGTAAAATAAATTGCATATTCTTATGCATGCAAGCTTCTGCACTGTTTTGGAGTTTTTAATTTGATATTATAATCATCCAAGATCTCACCTAAAATAAAAAGAAGTAAGGATTTAATTATTTTGAATCCCTGCTGTTCATATTCTCTTTATAACCTAGTGATCTAGTAGGTAATATCAGTATCACCAGGGACCTATAATATCACTTATTCTTCACATTGTCGCAAAATGTTAGTTACAAGCTATGATTTTAAATCAAAATAAACTCGCACCAGTTGAGAAGGTTCCACTTTTCAAGTTTTGGTACTGTTGTTACAGTAACTATATCGATTAACAAAAAAACTACTCCTTCAAATTGGTCATATTTGATTTATGTTAATCTTTGTAGTTTCACTGTAGGTACAGGGTGTTTCATTATAAAGGGCCCCCTCTGTTATATCTGTTAATAGGTGAGCTAGAAAAAAGATTTAAATACAAAAGTTATTTGATTCTTAAAGATCTTTAAAAATATTAAAGTCAAAAAAACCAAGGTTCATTTCAAAGTGTCATATATTGATAGCAACTTTCTTATTGTATTTTTTTGCAATTTTGAATCTATGTTCTTTCCTGATTTCATTATTGGAATAAAAACTTTTTTTAACTTAGTAACTTATATATATGCTCTCTTGTGCTGTTTCTATTAGACATGTCATCATAATTATAGTAGGCAAAGTCCATATCTCAAAAAATATTGCACCCAGTGCATATAGTTATACATTTCTGAAATAAGAAACTAGGTCACATATTAACATTATATAACAGGGGGGGGGGCATTTATAATGAAACACCCCATACCTATCTAAGAAGTAAGACAATTTTTTTTACAGTTTTACAAGCTCAAGCCTGCTGAATGCTTTGTGCTTGATTTTGCAATGCTTTTCCTTGCATTACAAAAAAAAATAGAGAGGCATAAAATTAAGCACTAAATGTATCCATTGTGCATTTCATGGTTGACATTAATTATTGTAAAATAATTAGTTGCATTCCATGTTCTATTTTAATTTTTTTTGTGTTGCAGTTTAAGTTATCTGATTTTAGGCTGTAGAAATGAATAAAATGCCAAAATGTTTAGTGTTAAAAATAAAATAAATGCTTTGTTTTTAGAGAGCTTGATTTTTATTGTTATTTAAAAGTAGTGCATGTAATGATCAGTTGAGTGTTCTTAGGATTAGCCTTTGAAACTAATAACATATACTGCTTAACCCAAGCAGGATTTTTTACTGCATAATTATTGTTTACTATAGACCATGCTGTAGTGTATCAGTTAAAAATATAAAAAGTGATTTGACAGGATATTTAATTCTTAAATTTATCCAGCAGCTGTGAATAGAATTCCAATTCTATAACCTAAAATCAGTACACAGCACACAGAATTTTGATCAGCTAATCCTTGATTAATCGGAGCCAGTAATCTCCATGTTGTTTACATAGAGATCACTGATCGGAGCATATTGTCATAAAGCAACCTGTATGAATTGGAGCATATTGTCATAAAGCAACCTGTATGTATGGGTGGTCACAGAAAATGGATTGAAAGTGTCCACCAGTCAAAATAAGTAGCACAGTGAGGTGTGGCTGGAATAGTAAAGTTGTGAGGGAGTGCTAAAAGTGCGTCCATGTATTGACTAGAAAAATGTAAGTACTTATACTATTTTTTACTTTTGATTTATTTTTAGGATTATTGTTTTAAACCAGTGGTTTTTAGCTTTGTATAAATCTGGTTAGGTTAGTTAAGTGGATTTGCTTGTATCATTGTAATTGGACTATTTCCCAAACTAAAATATAAATAGTTAAATTATTCATAAAAATCCTGGTTTCCTTATGGCCTTACAAAAGCTTAAACATTTTTCTTAACCACCTGTTAAAATATTTTTAAGGCTGCTTAAAATAAATTACCTTTTCTTCATTAATTTTCTTAATTGTAATAACTTTAAATTTGGATAAAAATGAGTCAAAAATCAAAGAAAGTGCCGGTTTTCCTCTTTGGTATTAAAAAAACTTATAGAATGTGGGTAAAATCTTAGCTTGATTTTGAAAAAAAATCCATAAAGAAACTCCTTAAATGATTTCCTTAAAAGATTTTTATCTTAAAAATGCTTGTATGGCCAGGCCATTAGCGTAGATATACCTACAAGATTTTAATTGTTTTATGCCCTGTTTACTCAACTTTTAAGCATAAATTTAGTGTTAATTCTGTATCCCTGTCTCTTTTGATGAAGAAAAAAAGGACATACCTACATAAAAAATTAACACTAAATTTGTGTGTGAGTGAACTAAACTTCAATAAGTAGGTAATTCTGCAGGTAATATCTGTAAGGTAAGCGGTAAGGTAAAGATGCAAGGCCATCATTGATTATTTATTTTTCCGACGATCTTACATCTTCTAATTTTTGAATGTGATATCGTGTCCAAATAGAGCTAGATCTAATTTTCAGCAAATCGTACCTTGAGAATGTCGCAAGTCATGCAACTTCCACAATGCAAGGAAATTGCATCCCAATATTGTATCGTCAGAAACTGGCTTTACCGCTTAAGGATCGTTCATACACGGCATTAGTAGTATTTGGTTTTGTTATAGTGTTGGTTATAGTTTTAGTCTTAAAAATTGCTTGCTGTTCATACTTGTCTTTGTTATAGTCATAAAAATCACTAAGCAAGTGCATTTAACCTCACTTTTTTGATGTTTTGTTTTATTTACTTTTACTTTTTGTAGTTTTTTTTTTTAAAGAAAATAAGGTTTAATAGAATCAATTGTTTATTTTGGAACCTACAAAACACTTAGCAACCTGTTTTTTGCTTTTAATTTGTCTGTATAAAATATTTGAAATTATTGATCTCATTCTTGTCAACATAGTTGGGCACCATACTTACAATTTGGATTCGCGCATGCACACTTATATTTGTTATAGTAATAGTCATAATTTTAGTTATAAAAGTTGAAAGTTGCCAACTTTTCCTTAGGACTATGACTAAACCTATGACAAAGCATAATCAAAAGAAACAGTGGTTTTAACTTTTTTATGATTAAGACTATTACAAAAACTAAACCAAAGACTAAGACTATGCCTTGTATGAACGATACTTTACCTTATGGAACATCGAACGAACCTGCCACAACCTTAAATATACAAGTTGCTTGACCTTTTAGCACAAAAAAAGCATATTTTTCACTTACCTGCAGTTCTGTAGGTGGCTTTATTATTTGACCAATCAAAATCGGAAAATGTGCCAAACTTAATGAATGTACTCAAACTCAAAATATCGATAAAAACCAAACGAAAAACACCATTTCACTGGAATTTCCGCGACCTTGCCACGCTCGCCCACCAAAAAAGTGAGGTTATTATCCTTTCAACGTCAAAAGTTTCAAAGGCGAAGCTATCTCAGACATGCGTGGGCCACCAAACGAAAACAGATAGGGGAGACGCTTGGTCAGTTGGGGTTCAGAGGTATATCTATATATATAAGTATGTGGTTACCCCGAACTAACGAATCGGCGGCTGCCGGCGACCATCTTTCTGTAGTATTTTGCAAAATTCGTTGTAGTGGCTTTTTATTCAAAATTGTAATTAAAACAAATTTAATCAAACCAAAAAAAGTGTAATTGTAATTTAGTGATTGTTTTCCATGACAATGATGATTGTGGGGCAAGCCAAACATTAATTTTTAATGGGATAAAGACAGTGCTGAGTGACCGTACGAGGTAACAGATTTTTTGAATTTATAGTTATTTATCATTCTTAAAATATTTAAAGGCGCATTTACACAGACAAACTTTCCTTTGATGTGGAAATGCCGACAAACATTTATACGAGCCTCTTGAGCAAAATGTTCAAAGAAATGTTCGTAACAAAAAAAAAACACACGTAAATTTTGGAAAGAATGTTGAGCAAAATTTGTTTGAAGAATTGGGGGTATAAAAATTTCTTTACAAATTCAAAATATATATTGTTATCGGAATTCATTGAACTTAACTGAAAATAGAAACACAAAGTTTTGAAATAAGGTATTTTTAATCAAGTGCTTTCCGACGGAAAAACGATTTGATGCCGAAATTCACATTTTACCTCATAAGCAACTTCGATTGATCTGATTTTTATAGGGGATATGCCAGTATACTTGTAACTTTTTTAGGGTTGTAAAAAAAACGAGAATAAAAAAAAATAATAATTGGCACTTATTTATTGTTGTTGCCTGTAAAATACAATGATACAAATTTACGTTTAAAAGAATATCCCTTTATTTTACTTCCTAGTTTAGTCTTTTACAATAATAATTAAGTCAAATTAAAAAACCTATATACATTTTATTAAATCTCAAATATATGAACAAAAGCACGTTCGGTTTAAATATAACCCGTTTATTACCCAATTTTACAACCCTACGAACCCGACCCTTGTCTAAAAAATATAATTTAGCAGTAATTTAGTAGACTGTGTCGCCGATCTATCATCCATCCCACGTTTTGGATTTCGCAGGTAGTAGGCCGGCCACCCTTTTGAATCGCAATGTTGCCCTTTGCATATTGTTGGTGCAGTATCAGTAATCGACCTTGATTATTACATTAAATTGACCGTAAATATCTATATCTTCAGCATTTTCATGAACCTTTTGCTTTTTTAAGCAACCCTTGGGACCTTAAACTAACTAGGTAAATCTGGTGTGAGGAATTAAAAAACAACAATAAAAGCTAAAGGTAAAGTAAAGTTACAAAAATATATTTAAAAAAGATCTCCCTCCCCAACACTCTTCATAGTCGTGAGGCGCGGATTACCGCTTAAAAGTGCAATTTTTGAGTTTTTTGCCGATATTTGAAAAACTCAACATTTTTTTGGAAAAGAAAAGTTTTTTTTTTGACTTTAGGAAAAAAACCCTTGGAAATAAAAAAACTCGCAAGAAAATCCCAAAAAAAACCCCGGGCAAAAAAATCCGAGAAAAACCCTAAGAAAAAAATATTATAAGTAACCCTAATCCATGTGACAAAACTGATAGTAGAGCCAATAATAATGTTTCGCTTGCCGTTGGCTTTTTTTCACACAAATTTTAAATAAAAGTTGGTGTTCCATTTTTTTAAAGAATTGAGATCACTGATCACTGATGTAAATTTTATTCATTCTCATCTTTAAAAATATGTTTCCAAAATAGATAACAATAATTTGCTCAAAAATTTACCCGAACAAAATGAAAAGCTCACAAAAATGTTCACGCAAAAAATTTGAGATCTTTTGCACGAGCTTTTATTTGAGCATGTTCGTCTGTGTAATTGCGCCTTAAAATATCAAAGAAATCACTTTACGCTATTAGTTAAAGCCATATGCTTTTATTTCGTTTTGAATATGACCCAACAGTCGCCCTAAAAAGAAATATAAAACCAAAAAACCAAACAGCTTTTCGAAGTGCCATCGAAGTGAATCAAATTATCCTTTTTTTAGCTTATTGACGATTTTTTTGCTAAAGTTTAAGGTAAACTCGTCAACAAGAAGTTAGTTATTAAACATCTGGTTTACATCAGGTAAAATAAAATGCATTTTTAAAGAAAAATGCTTTAAATCCTCCTAATTATACGTTTTCATCGGCAAGTAGCCGATTTTACCCGATTGATTTAAAGAAATTTTATTTGTTTCGAAAAAGTTTGAAAAAAAGTTAGTTAAATCGGACCCCTGAAAAAGCGCCTTCATTTTAAAAACGTGCCCAATTTCTACTACCTATGCTTTCGTTTATTGCTCCAAAACCACTCTCGCGTACTCCGAAAAGGAATTAGATGTTCGGTTATGTACTCCTGCTATAAAAACAAAGGCTGCCACCGCGAAATTTCAAATTATAGACCAATATCAGTTCTGTCACCATTTTCAACTGTTTTTGAAAAAAATATTACAAACAGGCTATATAGCTTTCTAGTTAAATTTAATATTCTTGTTCCAAATCAGCATGGTTTTAGGAATAATAAATCAACAGAAACTGAAACAAATGATTTTTCACGGAACTCTTTACGGAACTGGATGCTCATCCAAGTTTGAATTTTCGTTATTTCCACCCAAGATCTTTCGATCTTTTGTTTTTTAGTTTCTTTTCGGTTGAAGTAACTGATTTGGAGGTTTTTTAACTTCTTCTTTGTTTTAATTGCCTTAGGAGCATAATCCTACTGGAAATATTAACACGCCAGGACGAATTCGTATCAGGCAACTTGGATAAGTAAGTACCAGTGCGGAACGATACCTATTTGTGAGTGGTTCAAGGTTGGAAATCAAAGTGTATCAAAGGGTGACCAGTGAAACTACTGATGAGCCCACGCTGGTTACCCAGGGCGAAACATGGTTTAATCATTTCTCTTTTTGCTTTGATCTTTTGTGTGTTCCTTGTGGGATGCTCATCCAAGTTTGAATTTTCGTTATTTCCACCCAAGATCTTTTGTTTTTTAGTTTCTTTTCGATTAAAGTAACTGATTTGGAGGTTTTTTAACTTCTTTTTTGTTTTAATTGCCTTAGGAGCATAATCCTACTGGAAATATTAACACGCCAGGACGAATTCCTATCAGGTAACTTGGATAAGTAAGTACCAGTGAGGAACGATGCCTATTTGTGAGTGGTTCAAGGTTGGAAATCAAAGTGTATGATGGTGTTTAATGATGTATAGTGGAGGGTGACCAGTGAAACTACTGATGAGCCCACGCTGGTTACCCAGGGCGAAACATCGTTTAATCATTTCTCTTTTTGCTTTGATCTTTTGTGTGTTCCTTGTGGGATGAAAATCTTTTGATCTTTTGTTTTTTAAGGAAAAACATGTTGCCTTTTATTAAATAAACACTACAATTTGGGTTTTACGGGAACATGTTGGAGTTTATAGGTACATTATTAAAAGATAGGCATCTGACATTAAAACTAGGTGACAAATTTTCAACTGAATATAAAAGTGACACAGGAGTTCCGCAGGCCTTCTTCTTTTTTTGTTGTACACAAATGATCTTGTCCAACATAACAAGCTGGGTTAGTGCACGATTTCGTGGATGGCACAACATTGCTTATTTCAGCTGCATCTAATTGAACTTCAATGATCGATAAATCAAATTGTGTCAACTTAATTTTAAATGCCGGCAAAACAGAAATAATGTATTTCTCAAAAAGACGCGAATGTCCAAATCTACATTTTCCACAAGATTAACTTTGCAAAATCTGTGAAATTCCTGGGTACTCATATGGATGAAAGGCTTTCCTGGGAAATACAAACTGAGTATGTCTCTGGAAAACTTGTAAGTGGCTATGCTTTAAGACAACTGAAACAATTCGTAGCAACAAAAGATTTACTAACGGTCCACTATTCTCTAGGGTACTCGCATTTCAGCTACAATATAATAGCCTGGGGAAATTGTTCCCCTATAAACAGAAATTTTATTTTTAAAAAAAGGATGTTAAGAATTATATTTAACATCAATACAAAAACGTCCTGCAAAAGCTACTTTATGAAAAATAGCATATTAACAATCCCCAGTGCCTATATATATATATATATATACAAGGTTATAAAACATGCTAAATCGCACATAATTAATTTTGCTAAAATTTCACAGTCCCATCCATATAACAACCGTAAAAAATCTCCAGATTATAGTGTAAAAAAATTTTACAATGCGTTGCCTATTGAAATAAAAATGATTAAAAACGAAAGCATCTTCTGACAGACTTTAAAAAGATAAATAATAGAAAAAGCGTTTTATTCCTAGTGAGTTTTTAAATTAAAATGAAATTTCTGCAAGGCATTCTACACATATTTTTTTAATTGTTTTGTTATTTTTTATTAATGTATTTTAGCTTGATAATGTAAGATTTTTTCATTATTTAAATGTAACGTAAAATATGTTTATTTGCTTGTTTATTTATCATGTTATTCTTTTCAATTTTATTTTTTTTTTAAATTGTTTTCTTATTTTTTATTAATGTATTTTAGCTTGATAATGTAAGATTTTATCATTATTTAAATGTAACGTAAAATATGTTTATTTTTTTGTTTATTATCGTGTTGTGTCTTTTGAATTTTAAAAATCTAATTTTTAAATTTTGACAAATAGACATATTAGTGTTAGCTAGTAACGTAAGTTTTGTAATATTTAAAAGTAGATTGACGTGCATATCCTATGTATCAATAGGCATTCATACAAAATAAATGAATTGAATTAAATTGAGTAGCGTGTTCGGTTTTCCGAATCTGTTACTCCGTATTTGAAACAGATCGATCTTTCTGCTCCAGCAAAATCGCGAATGTAGAGGATTTACAGCAAAGCAATGTCATAACCCTACCCTTTTGACAACATTTTTATCTTATTTTTTTTGCTTTTTATAAATCTTTTGTGGTTCAAAATTCTTCAAATATTCACTTACGTATCTGAGGTGATCCCCGATTATACTGAGGAGCAAGTAAGCAAAATATAAATAATTTTGGCTAGGTACAAACCAGAAGCGTGTCAGATTTTTCTGAGGCCCCCCTGCAAAATTTTTTAGTGTGCCCCCCTGTTCTACTTGATATTTTTTACCTACTACCCTGATATTTGAACCTATATTTTATTATTACAAATATTTATAATATATAATAAAACTAACTATAAAGAAAACCAACAAACTAATGGGTCTCATGTACAATCTGTATATTAGTATTCAAAATGTAAGCAATTTAAAAGGAGCCGACAGGGTGTTCGTATTTGTTTTTATACATTATATCCTTTTTGTTTGCTTTTTTTAAGGCAAAGCGGCTAAGAGGCCCTCAATATAACATGGGCCACCCCGCCTTGCGGGGGCGTTAGACACGCCCCTGGTACAAACGACTAGACTACTTTTACTTTTTTAGTTAACATTCTGTTCCGTTTTCTCTTTTAAAAGTAAATAAAATAAAACTGAGGTTAAAATGAGATTTTTCGAGAAAATGACGTGTTCGATAATCACTCTCTGCGCGAGCACTCCGGTTGGGATTCAGAGCACTCGCGGGTAGATTCGTGACGTCACTACTCTACTCCGGATCGATCTGAGAGTACGTAAACCGAAAGCGCTATTATATGTCCCTGGGCTTTATTTTATTATACCTTCATAAAAAATAACATATTTTTTTTATTGTGGGAGCTAATAACAAACACATTATACCCTTATTCTTTAAAGCAGAGGTACTAACAGCATAGCATAGAATTCAAAGATAGGATCATTGCCCAGCAAACACAAATCATCCGCATTGAATCGGGTCAATGTCGACAACGTCGGCATTGTGTCGGCATCGGCGACTACACTCTGGTCCAATGTTGGTCAGATTGCGATTTTCAGTTTTCGGTCAATAATCGGCAACTGACGTAGGTCCATATTACTACAGTCGACTTTATGCCGACACCACTTTAGGACCGACGATGGTCCGAATGGAACTTTGTTTAATCGGTCGAAAATCGGCAACTGACGATGGCCCGATATACTCTGTAGTCGACTTTGTGCCAAAGCCCACTTTATTTGCTTTAGGGACAACGACGGTCGCAAACCTTATCTGCGTTAGGGCCGATGATGTTCCGATAGGAACTTTCTTTAATCGGTTGAGAATCGGTAACTGACGATGGCCCGATTTACTATAGTCGACTTTGCCGACGCCTACTTTATTTGCTTTAGGGCGGACGACGGTCCGATGAGAACTTTGTTTAATCAAACGAGAATCGGAAACTGACGATGGCCGATTTACTATAGTCGACTTTATGCCGAAACGCACTCTATCTGCATTAGGACCGACGATGGCCTGATCAGATTTTTGTTCGATTGGTCGATAACCGGCAACAGGCGATGGTACGTCACAATAAAATTTTTAAACTTCTTAAGAGTTGCTTCCTAGTATGTAGAGATGGCGCTAATGTCACTATGTTCTCTCTGTACAGTGGAAGATAATATTATATGTAATGAGCAAAGATATTTCAAAACTAGAATGCGGACTTGACAAGATGGTGGTACTTCTATACAAGAATCACCTCTTCCACCTCTTAAACCAGCCCGACTGCCCCGACTGGTTAAGCACCCGCATTATCGAAACTTTGTAGTTTGTTCAAGCAACCACCGACGAACCTTCGTCAATCACCAACATCGGGCCGCTTTGAGCGCCTGATGTGAGGCCTTAGTATCATCTACCCATTATCGGACCTTTGTGGTTTGCCATTGTCGGGCCGCTTTAAGCTACCACCGACGGATCTTCGCTACGGCCGACGTTAGACCGCTTTAAGAAACCAATGTCAGGCTTGAATAGTTTACCGATGTCGGGCCGAGACCAGCTTGCCTACGTTAGACCGACCAAACTAAGCAGCTTTATACGCGGATGGTCGGTACCATTGGTCCGACGGGGGGCTCCAGTCTAACGTTGTGTCGGCAAAGATACATTAGGCCTACATCGCAAAGCGGACAAAAAATACTACTGGTCCGATGTCGTAAATCGACGTCGTGCCGATGACGGAAAATTCGGCCAGCGACATCGAGCCGACGAAGGCCTGGAGGGAACCGTGTTTACTGGGTTACCTCAAAATTAGACTCTAAATACGTAAATCTTGGATGGGAAGTCTTCAAATGAACACTCTGTATGTTTGTAAGACAAAGAACCCAGGAGCGCCTGAAAATCTATAAACGTGCACCGTAAAATTCTTATTATTGAGAGTCAGCAGTGTCATATTGGAAAACTGATAAATTCGTATTCTGGAAAAATGTAAAAATGATATTTCCTATGTTTGTGCGGTATACGTCCATCCATATCTGTCTAAAATAGAGGCAGATTTAGTAGTTTTTACAGCTACTGGTTAAAATATTTTAGATTTAAAGAACGAGCGCAGCGAGTGAATTAAAAGCGCCAGAAAACGCTAGAAAACCTTCATCAAAAAACCGAAAAACTAATAGAAGAATAAAAAACCATAACACAATAGTAGTTTTCCTAACTAGTGGTTAAAAAAGTATTTTTTTACAAGCGTTGGTTTAAACAACAATCGCAGCGAGGTATTTCAAAACGCGAGTAAAAAAAACACAGTTTAGCCGCGAGTTGTTAACACTATTTTTTTAATACCTTTATCAAAAAATCTAATAAAAGCAGGAAAATACTTTTAAAAACTTCGGTGCGCTCGTTATTTAAACCAACGCTTGTAAAAAAAAGCACTATTTTAGCCACTAGTTGTGAAAACTACGATTTTCGTAAATACCTACTATAAGAAAAATTCGATTTTTTCAATATTACTATTTTCCGCTATTTCCCTTTAATTTTGGGTAAAAACGGACAAAACAAAAACGCTTTGTCCGATATGCCACGAGTTTTACTTTCATTTTTATTTGCGGACACGAGATTCATTTTGTTGTTTTAGAAATATTTTTTGTACCCGTGATCAAAAAAAAAGTTTTTTTTGGATTGGTAACCAAAAAAGCTATGCTTTAGTTATCTGCAGACAGTACTAAAATCATGTTTTTAATAAAGGTATAAAAAAAATATGTTTTGAATCAGTAAACCGAAAAGCCATGGTTTTGTTATTTGCGAAGGAAAATCGTGTTTTTGATGAAGGTATGAAAAAAAATATTTTAGGCTGGTTATATCGAATATAATTATTGATATTTGTGGCGATGATGCTGAAATCAAAACCCTTATCGATCATAGATTTAAAAAAAAATTATTTTTTAAAAAAATCTATTTTTTATACATGTTTCGGGCCATGCTTACATGTGCAACATTTAGGAGAAATTGATTTTACCAAACAATAAAAAAAACTAATTTGTGAAGGATAAAGGTTTTTGATTTCATCGCCATGAACAATAACTTTCACGTTGGAGAAATCCGACACAGCAGAGAAATAATGCACCCTAAACATTCAACAACTTCAAAATTACTTAAGGTCATAGTTACGATTAAAGGAAATAGTTTTTAGCAACTCTGCATTCATGTCGGTAATTACATTTAGAAACACTTAGAAAGGGTGCCCAGGCTTTAAGAAAAAATGAAACTTATTGTTTTTTTCGCTAAGGAAGGGAAATGAAAAAGGAATAATGTAATCCGAAGGAAATTATTGATATGATTTCGCATTTTTTAAAAAAATCGGGTTGGAAACCTGAAAAAAATATATTGAAAATTTTAAACAATCCCAGAGATATTTTTGTTTTGAATTTGAAAGTAAACAATCGTGCAAGATTTCAGCTAATTCTGATGCTTAGTTTTCCTAGGCACCCTGAAAAAGATATGGAAAAATGGGTTTTCTCTTAAATATCTGGGGAGAAACGAACAAAAAAAAAGGAAACCAAAAAGGAAATCTATGACCCCTGTATGGTAAAAAAACCGTTTTTCCATAAGGATATACTCAGAAAAAAGTTATGGTCTTATAGAATAATTCTTCCTGACTAAGAAAAAAATGAGCATTTTTTAATATTTTTAAAATTAAGAACAAAAATCGCAATTAAACAGGGACCTGTTCAATTAGTAAATAGTATAATTTCTTTTAAATCAGACTGTTTCTCTTTAAGTCAATTTGGCCCGATTTTCAGGCTGAAATGAGACAATGCCTATTTACAGAACATAAGTACGAGAGAACTAAAAGTACATTGACTCTTTAAACTGCGAATTTTAAGTTTATTGCTACCATTTTGGCAACACTCGCAAAATGCTTATATTTCCGTGATTCCTAAAGGATTAAGTATCGTTCATACAAGATATAGTCTTAGTCTTTGATTTAATTTTTGTTACAGTCTTAATCATAAAAAAGTTAAAACCACTGTTAGTTATGAAAGTGTTCATGCAATGCTTTTGATTATGCTTTGTCATAGACTTAGTCACAGTCCTAAGGAAAATGGCAACTTTCAACTTTTATAACTAAAATTAAAACTATTACTATAAAAAATATAAGTGCGCATGCGCGAGTTCCAAATTGCAAGTATGGCGCACATCTATGTTGACAGGAATTAAATCAATATTTTCAAAAAATTTATATAGGTAAAGTAAAAGCAAAAAACAAGTTGCTAAAAAAAACTGTTTCTATTAAACCTTATTTTCTTTGAAAAAAAAACTACAAAAAATAGAAGTAAACAAAACAAAACATTCGAGGTTAGATGCACTTGCTTAGTGATTGTTATGACTATAACAAGAACAGTGAGCAATTTTTAAGACTAAAATTATAACTAACACTATAACAAAACCAAATACTAATCAAGTGACTAAGCCTATGCCTTGTATGAACGATCCTTTACTCTATAAAATAGTCACTTTGTTCAATCTGCATCTTTTTCACATTATCAAAATATTGATTTTTATTAGCATTACGCCATATATAACAATATAATAACAGTGGCGTAGCCAGGGGGGGGGGAGGGGGTTGGGAGTCAAAACCCTCCCCAGGAGGTCCGACCCAATCTACAATAAATTAATCATGATCAAGTTCCCCAAGAGAGTTAAGTCTAGGTCCCCCACTTTTTTGACCCGGTTTGTAACGTGTGTTTGGTGTGACGTCTTAAATTTGAAAAATTTTGGCTGCGGTGCTGTGACGTCATTAATTGGTATAATTTTAGTTTAATTTTAAGGAATTTTTATTCATTCATTCTTAGTATAATTTTTCTTAAAATTTGGCAACAAATCTATATATACAGAGGTAACCCACCCCATCTTGGCATATAACCTATCTACTTCTTCAAAAATATTTTACAAAAATATAATAGATCAAAATTTTTAAAGAATTTTTTTTTGTCAAAATTTTCATCTGCGGCGTTATAACAATATTAAATATTTTTACAATTTTGTTTAATTTTAATAATTTTTTTTTTGAACAACATTTGAAACGTCTAGAGTTTTTCAAAATTTTTGCCTGCCGCGCATTTAAGGATTAATATTGAAAAAACTCTGCAAATGAGACTAGATGCTACTAACTTATAACATCTATTAAACCGCCCCTCTCCCGACCCTTCAGTTTAAATGCCACCTGCCTTATTTTTAAAAATTTGCCATAGGTAGGTAGTTGATTTTTATTAAATAATGAAACCCCCTCCCCCCAGCGTCGATTTCTGGCTACGCAACTGATAATAATAATGTAACCATTCTTGTAAAATTTATTTTCGATTTAAAGTAGAAAGATTTTATTTTATTTCTACCTATGTTGACAATGTCTATATTTACTTTGTAAATCAAATGTCAATAAATAAAATTTGAATTTGAATACCCCGTGCAAACGAATTTGAGGCCATTACATGAAAAATAAAATTTCTATAGCCAATATGATACAATTTCCGGAAAATATTATCTGAGCTATTGCTTAAAGGCGCAATTACAAAGACGAACATGCTCAAACAAAAGCTCGTGCAAAATTTCTAAAATTTTTTGCGTGAACATTTTTGTGAGCTTTTCTTTGAACATTTTGTTCGGTTAAATTTTTGAGCAAATTATTGCTATCTGTTTTGGAAACATATTTTTAAAGGTGAGAATAAATAAAATTTCACATCAGTGATCAGTGATCTCAATTCTTTAAAAAAATGGAACACCAACTTTTATTTTAAATTTTTTGTGAAAAAAAGCCGACGGCAAGCGAAACATTATTCTTGGCTATCAGTTTTGTCACATGGATTAGGGTTACTTATAATATTTTTTTCTTAGGGTTTTTCCCGGATTTTTTTGCCTGTGGGTTTTTTTGGGATTTTCTTGCGAGTTTTTTTTATGTCCAAGGGTTTTTTCTTAAATTCGAAAAACAACCCAGGAAAATTTTTCTTTTCCAAAAAAATTTTGAGTTTTTCAAATATTGCCAAAAACCGATATTTTAAAAACTCAAAAATTGCCCTTTTAAGCGGTAATCCGCACCTCACGACTATGAGGAGTGGTGGGGATGGGATTTTTTTTTTAAACATATTTTTGTAGCTGTACTTTACCCTTAGCTTTGATTATTTTTTTTTTAATTACTCACACTAGATTTACCTAGTTAGTTTAAGGCCCCAAGGGTTGCTTACAAAAGCAAAAGGTTCATGAAAATGCTGAAGATAGATATTTACTGTCAATTTAATGTAATAATCAAGGTCGATTGATGACACTGAACAAACAATATGCAAAGGGGCAACATTCCGATTCAAGTCTAGTCTATTACTGCTAAATTATATTTTTTAGACAAAGGTCGGGATCGTAGGGTTGTAAAAGTGGGTAATAAACGGGTATTATTTAGACCGAACGTGCTTTTGTTCATATATTTGAGATTTAATAAAATGTATATAGGTTTTTTCATTTGACTTAATTATTACTGTATTGTGTTTTAAACTAGGAAGTCAAATAAAGAGATATTCTTTTAAACGTAAATTTGTATCATTAAGGCGCAATTACACAGACGAACATGCTCAAATAAAAGCTCGTGCAAAAGATCTAAAAATTTTTGCGTGAACATTTTTGTGAGCTTTTCTTTGAACATTTTGTTCCGGTAAATTTTTGAGCAAATTATTGCTATCTATTTTGGAAACATATTTTTAAAGATGAGAATAAATAAAATTTACATCAGTGATCAGTGATCTCAATTCCTTAAAAAAATGGAACACTAACTTTTATTTAAAATTTTTGTGAAAAAAAGCCGACGGCAAGCGAAACATTATTATTGGCTCTACTATCAGTTTTGTCACATGGATTAGGGTTACTTATAATATTTTTTTCTTAGGGTTTTTCTCGGATTTTTTCGCCCGGGGTTTTTTTGGGATTTTCTTGCGAGTTTTTTTTATTTCCAAGGGTTTTTTTCTTAAAGTCAAAAAAAACTTTTCTTTTCCAAAAAAAATTTGAGTTTTTCAAATATCGGCAAAAAACTCAAAAATTGCACTTTTAAGCGGTAATCCGCGCCTCACGACTATGAGGAGTGGTGGGGAGGGGGATCTTTTTTAAACATATTTTTATAACTTTACTTTACCTTTAGCTTTTATTGTTGTTTTTTAATTCCTCACACCAGATTTACCTAGTTAGTTTAAGGTCCCAAGGGTTGCTTAAAAAAGCCAAAGGTTCATGAAAATGCTGAAGATATAGATATTTACGGTCAATTTAATGTAATAATCAAGGTCGATTACTGACACTGCACCAACAATATGCAAAGGGCAACATTGCAATTCAAAAGGGTGGCCGGCCTACTACCTGCGAAATCCAAAACGCGGGATGATAGATCGGCGACACAGTCTACTAAATTACTGCTAAATTATATTTTTTAGACAAGGGTCGGGTTCGTAGGGTTGTAAAATTGGGTAATAAACGGGTATTATTTAAACCGAACGTGCTTTTGTTCATATATTTGAGATTTAATAAAATGTAAATAGGTTTTTTAATTTGACTTAATTATTATTGTAAAAGACTAAACTAGGAAATAAAATAAAGGAATATTCTTTTAAACGTAAATTTTTATCGTTATATTTTACAGGCAACAACAATAAATAAGTGCCAATTATTATTTTTTTATTCTCTAACCCAACCCCAAAAAAGTTACAAGTATACTGGCATATCCTCTATAAAAATCAGATCAATCGAAGTTACTTCTGAGGTAAAATGTGAATTTGGTCATCAAATCGTTTTTCCGTCGGAAAGCACTTGAATAAAAATACCTTATTTCAAAACTTTGTTTTTCTATTTTTAGTTAAGTTCAATGAATTCCGATAACAATATATATTTTGAATTTGTAAAGAAGTTTTTATACCCCCAATTCTTCAAAAAAATTTTGCTCAACATTCTCTCCAAAATTTACGTGTGTTTTTTTTGTTACGAACATTTCTTTAAACATTTTGCTCAAGAGGCTCGTGTAAATGTTTGTCGGCATTTCCACATCAAAGGAAAGTTTAAGATCAAAAGATCTTGGGTGGAAATAACGAAAATTCAAACTTACACACTGTGTTCCTTGTGGAATACTCATCCAAGTTTGAATTTTCGTTATTTCCACCCAAGATCTTTTGATCTTAGGTTTTTTAGTTTCTTTTCGGTTGAAGTAACTGATTTTGAGGTTTTTTAACTTCTTCTTTAAAGGAAAGTTTGTCTGTGTAAATGCGCCTTTACATTTTACAGGCAACAGCAATAAATATTACAACCCCAAAAAAGTTACTACTATACTGGCATATCCCCTATAAAAATCAGATCAATCGAAGTTGCTTATGAGGTAAAACGTGAATTTCGACATCAAATCGTTTTTCCGTCGGAAAGCACTTAATTAAAAATACCTTGTCTTAAAACTTAGTCTTTCTATTTTCAGTTAAGTTCAATGAATTCCCAGAAAACTATAAAATTTAAATTTGTAAGAAATTTTTATTACCAACATTTCTTTAAACAAATTTTGCTTAAAATTCTCTCCAAATTTCCGTGAGTCTTTTTGTACGAGATTGTGCTCGAACTTTTCTTAGAACATTTTGCTCAAGAGGCTCGTGTAAATGTTTGTCGGCATTTCAACATCAAAGGAAAGTTTGTCTGTATAAATGCGCCTTTAGAGTCCGTAACTTTTTAAATTTTAAGGACTAGAGAATCGATGGTTATGTTAGCGAGCATCTCTTTCCAAATGTAAATACTCTAAAAAAATTATAACTTAATAGATTTAGTTTTTTTTGCCTGGAAAGAAAAAAATGGTAAACTAGCGAACTAAAAACGTATCTATTCTTTTTTTATCAGAAAACTCAACTGCGTTTGTAGAAATTGAATGTAATAAGTCATAAAATATGTCTCAAGTTTAGTCAGCCATTTTTTTGCGAGATGCCATAGTGCCTCACTTTATCTTGCTGTAAAATAAAAGTTTAGTTGGGCCAGTACCCAAGGGTGCCGCTAGTGTCGTGTTACCAATGTCCTACCGTATAATGAAGAGTGCTTATTGTATGATATTTTTTATGGGTAGGTTCGTTTCTGCAGACATCCATTTTAGAAAGTGACATTATTTTTGTCCACAGCAGTAAGTTTGTATTATTTATTCAGTAAAATGTCAAATGTTTTTTAAGCCATTAATGGCCTGCTTTTTGGCTGTTAATCAGAAAATAATTACACAGAAGGCAGTTTTTATCACCACGCAAATTCATTTGAATTTTAAATTCAGATTGTTATGTAAATTATGGAGTTACGGATAGCTGTGCTCTGATTTTTTTTTAATTTGCTTAATTGCCAAGCAAGATCTTAAAATAAGTGTTTACTGGGTGAAGAACTCTAGTTAGTAATAATTGCTTTTTAACATGCACAGCTAGAGAGATTAAGGAGGACTCACCACGAACTCAACTGCAATGATTAAACTAAAAGAAAAAGCTTAGGATCGCTTTAAACGCTCAAGACAGATAGATCACTGGAACTACTATAAAGAATTACGCAATATAACAAACATATCCATTCAAAATGAGAAAAAAGCTGTCTCCAATACTGCACAAGAAACCCAGATCAAAAGTTATTGTGGAAACGACTAAAGCAGCTAAACGTAATACAACAATCTAAAACAAATAACGAATTGCCCGAAAATCTCAACAAACCGCAAGAAATCAATACATTTTTTCTCCAGTTTTCAGGAACCGCTTCTAACATTGACGAAGAAATTCTCAATTTTTACAAAAACAATAAGAAACCCGAATTTCAGGAACTCTTTACCTTCAAAACCATCTCTGTAGGTGAGGTAAGGGAGCACTTAATTTCTATTAAATCGTTGGCAACGGGGCTCGACTCAATCAACCTACAATTGATACTCATGTGCTGCCTAAAAATATTACCGTTTTTAACAAATATAAGAAATAGCTGTTTATTGGAAAACTACTTTCCGTTGGAGTGGAAGATAGCAAAGGTTAAACCGTTACCAAAAAAACTCTGCGAAAACATATAATGATCTAAGGCCCATCAGTATCTAGGCCTGCCTCTCAAAAATATTGGAAAGAGCAATGGATAAGCAGATTCCAAGCCACCTTGAAAAATATCAAATTTGTAAAATTTAACAAAAAAAGACACTTTAAAATTGGGGGGCTTGCCCCCTACGAAAGGGGATATTTATCCCCAAATTTAATACCATATGTTTAGAAATTTAACGTACTAATTTTTTTTATCATGTTAAATGTATGAGACAGTAATACGCAGGAGCACAAATACTATACCTCTTTTTTAAGAAAATAACAATTTTTAAGAAAGTACATGACTTTTTAGTATTAGTGACAAATTTGTAGCAATAATTAAAACAAATTTAAGTATTACTGCACCTCTTTCAAGTAACCAAAAATAAGTTAAAAAAAAATTAATACCTATGTGTGTAAGAAAACATAACGTCATATGCATTTGTGAGCTACTGATGACATATTTTAACATTTTAAAATCATACTACAGATTTTTTTATCTGTTATTCTCCAATAGAAAAAAATAATATCACATTTTTTCTTTTTTTTTTTGGTTGCTTTCATTGTTTTAAAATTTTTGTACTGAAGTTTGCCGTTTTTTTTTTAAATAGGTGCCCACGCACTAAGTTACCTAAAAAAATTGCATAGAGAAAAATTCCATGTTTGCGCCAGTGGCAGGAACTCACCCATAAACATTTAAAGTTGTACATAAAAAGGGTGCTTAGTCGTTGTCGTATCTCAATGCGCATGCTCAGAACGGATACGCCACGCCGTACAACAGCGACTACGTCTCGCCTATCTCTACGACCCTCTCCTTTCAGTATCCGCAAGCAGTTAGCGTATTGCAGTACTGGCGTATTGTATCGGTCCGGAGCATGTGCACTAAGATACGACAATGACTAA
Organism: Oxystoma pomonae; assembly: GCA_963921995.1. NCBI lineage: Eukaryota > Metazoa > Arthropoda > Insecta > Coleoptera > Brentidae > Oxystoma > Oxystoma pomonae. The sequence continues at coordinate 79,970,947 of OY998166.1, read as the reverse complement.
CCATGCTTTTTATGTACAACTTTAACGGTGGGATTTATCAAAAGGGTTTAGTCTGTTTTAGAACGGTCCTAAGTTTAAGTTAAATTTTTGGTTTTAAGCATTTTAAACCAACCCTCCTTGAATTTTAGACATAGTTTGATTTATACGAAAAGTTTAAATAAATTTGTTCATTGAATTATTATCTTAACACAATCTTTTGTTGGATTTCAGAAGAAAGTTTCAATTTAGAAGAAGAGACAATTAAAAAAATTTAAATCCACGCGGGGTTTAAACAGTAAACACTCTGTAGAACAAATTAAAATTGGTGTTATATGTCACTCTAATTAAAACTTACCCTTGTTAATTAATTTTTCCAATTAATACTTGATGTCATAGAATGATTTAGATGTGTAATAATAAAATAAGGAGTAGATTAATTTTGTATTTATTTAAATGGTGTTTGTATTTATGAAATGTATTAAAAAACTTAAATGCAAGTTTTTTTACATTTCTGTCATTGTTGAAATGTCAGTTCCAAAATATTAGCTGCGTTCAAATCACAAACAGCGAATTCGGATTTCTTATCTCTGCTTTTATCTTGGCTTGCACCAACCTGTATTGATGAAAGCTACAGGTTTGAAATAAGTGGGCTTTGAGTAAGGAAAGTTTTCTTGACTGAGCTTTTAGATAAAGTCAATGTTTTAATTTCAGTTTGTACATAAATTAATAAAGGTGTTTTGAGTTTTTTTGTTTGGAATATTTTTCGTGCATAATGTAACTTATGTTTGTTTTGCCTCGCAGTGCTCCCATAAATATATTTTTTGTCCTAAAAACTGTTTTTCTGGACAAAACTGGAGGTGTTTTATTAGTTAATGAAAAACTTGGGATATTAAATAAGGTAAATTAATCCTTGTGAAAATGGTTACTTAGGGAAATTATAAACGAACTTGTTAGCAATTGCCACAAAACAGTCCTTTCTGGGGGCTATAAATTTAAACCACCTCCTAGAGGGGTAACCAACTTTATAACCTCAAACACAGATAATGAAGTTATTATGTGCCAAATTTTTGGCGTATTCACCATTTGCCATGTTGAAACCTGTCAAAAAAATTAGTTTTACATTTTGAGAAAAAAAAGCAGTTTTTCAGTGGTATTTTGCAGTAACAATACAAAATAATCAACAACTTTGTGTCTTTTCTGTATGGGTAAGTGTTTTTTGAAAATTGGTTTTAAAATTTAGTACCCACCACAGGTGTAAATATTTAGACCAGTGGGGGGTACTATTTTAGATCTTAGTAAATCTCACTGTAAATGTTTATGGGTGAGACGTAACGCCGTATGAAGTTTTGAGCATGCGCATTGATATACGACAAGAAAGAACCACTCTTTTTATATGTAAGTTTAAGTGTCTATTGATTAATTAAAAATATCACAATCGTGTACTTACTTCTGTATATATATGTTTATTTGTATTAATAAATATAATTTACATGGGTTTTTAATCCAACATTGACTTATAAATTGATTATTATTAATACAAAAAGGGACTAGAATTCAATAAATATTGTTTTAGTTGTTAATCCTACGAAATTGTTTTTGTTCTTTTTTGCTCTAAGCCTACAAACAAATATAGTGATTTACTTACATATGTATTAATGAGATCTTTTGCTTGAATAAGTAATAGTAATTAGTATGGTGTCTATTAGGATTATTTATTTAACTATGTTTAGTTTTATTAATTTAAAATATAAGAAAAAAACAACAAGAAAAAAATTAGAATAAGTAAAAGCTCCTACACAAGTGTAAATTACCTACTTGGTTGTTGACTAGTTCTCGTTTAATAAAAGTTCTTTAAGTTTTCTTCTAAATAGTGTAATTTTTAGAGTTTTGAGCTGTGGGGAAAGGCCGTTATACATGCTATATACATTGTAAGAGAAGCTCTGTTCAAATATTGCAGTGATATGTGGTGGGGGAGTTATTAACCCTCTGAATCTTAAATTTACGGTATGTATATCTGTTCTGTGTCTAATCCTATCATTCAGGTACTGAGGGGTTTTTGTAGTTATAATTTTATGAAAAAAAACTAAGCAGTGTAGTTTTCTTCTCTGGTGCATGTTCAACCATTTTGTTTTTTAAGGTTTGTGAGATATTGGCAAGAATTTTTTTATTCCATATATAAATCTCAGACAAGATTTTTGCAACTTTTTGTATCGTATTTTGATCATTTACGTCTAGGACTAGAGAGTCAGTTAACCGTATTTTTTGTTTCGTTGATAGCAAATGTCTGTGCAGATATATTACCGAAATATATTACTACGGATTTGCTTGGGTTAATTTTCAGATTGTGTCTCTCTGAAAGCCTCACTAGTTGTTTCAGGTTTTCTTCCATCAGTATCTTAGCCCGGAGCCAGTCTTGTGGTTCAAAAGAGAATTGTAATTAATTGTCGTCTGCATTGAAAAAATCAATGGAGCAAGAATCGAACCCTGAGCGATTCCACTTTTTATTTGACATTTTTCAGATCTCCCCTGTGACTTTTCGACGAACTGGTACCTTTCCTCCAGGTAGCTACCCATAAGGGTATTTGACTCCATAGAAAAACCAACGAAGTTTAAAATCGCAAGGAACAGTTCATGACTTACGGTGCCTTGGAGTAGTCCAGTAGGATTAGTGCAGTTGTTTTTCCCATATCTGTCTGTTTAAAAATTTCATCTGTCACATGTGCCAATGCGGTGGCGCAGCTAAATCCAGCTCTAAACTTAGATTGACCTTCAAAACACCTCAAAACACCTTTATTAATTTATTTACAAACTGAAATTAAAACATTGACTTTATCTAAAAGCTCAGTCAAGAAAACTTTCCTTACTCAAAGCCCACTTATTTCAAACCTGTAGCTTTCATCAATACAGGTTGGTGCAAGCCAAGATAAAAGCAGAGATAAGAAATCCGAATTCGCTGTTTGTGATTTGAACGCAGCTAATATTTTGGAACTGACATTTCAACAGTGACAGAAATGTAAAAAAACTTGCATTTAAGTTTTTTAATACATTCCATAAATACAAACACCATTTAAATAAATACAAAATTAATCTACTCCTTATTTTATTATTACACATCTAAATCATTCTATGACATCAAGTATTAATTGGAAAAATTAATTAACAAGGGTAAGTTTTAATTAGAGTGACATATAACACCAATTTTAATTTGTTCTACAGAGTGTTTACTGTTTAAACCCCGCGTGGATTTAAATTTTTTTAATTGTCTCTTCTTCTAAATTGAAACTTTCTTCTGAAATCCAACAAAAGATTGTGTTAAGATAATAATTCAATGAACAAATTTATTTAAACTTTTCGTATAAATCAAACTATGTCTAAAATTCAAGGAGGGTTGGTTTAAAATGCTTAAAACCAAAAATTTAACTTAAACTTAGGACCGTTCTAAAACAGACTAAACCCTTTTGATAAATCCCACCGTTAAAGTTGTACATAAAAAGCATGGTTAGTCATTGTCGTATCTTAGTGCGCATGCTCCGGACCGATACAATACGCCAGTACTGCAATACGCTAACTGCTTGCGGATACTGAAAGGAGAGGGTCGTAGAGATAGGCGAGACGTAGTCGCTGTTGTACGGCGTGGCGTATCCGTTCTGAGCATGCGCATTGAGATACGACAACGACTAAGCACCCTTTTTATGTACAACTTTAAATGTTTATGGGTGAGTTCCTGCCACTGGCGCAAACATGGAATTTTGCTCTATGCAATTTTTTTAGGTAACTTAGTGCGTGGGCACCTATTTAAAAAAAACGGCAAACTTCAGTACAAAAATTTTAAAACAATGAAAGCAACCAAAAAAAAAAAAGAAAAAAATGTGATATTATTTTTTTTTATTGGAGAATAACAAATAAAAAAATCTGTAGTATGATTTTAAAATGTTAAAATATGTCATCAGTAGCTCACAAATGCATATGACGTTATGTTTTCTTACACACATAGGTATTAATTTTTTTTTAACTTATTTTTGGTTACTTGAAAGAGGTGCAGTAATACTTAAATTTGTTTTAATTATTGCTACAAATTCGTCACTAATACTAAAAAGTCATGTACTTTCTTAAAAATTGTTATTTTCTTAAAAAAGAGGTATAGTATTTGTGCTCCTGCGTATTACTGTCTCATACATTTAACATGATAAAAAAAATTAGTACGTTAAATTTCTAAACATATGGTATTAAATTTGGGGATAAATATCCTCTTTCGTAGGGGGCAAGCCCCCCAATTTTAAAGTGTCTTTTTTTGTTAAATGCAGAATTGAAGGTTCACCAGGTTTTTATAAAAAATCTTTTAAAAAGTTAGTAAACAAAGAATTTTCTTTTGTTCCATTGCAAATTTGGAAGCAAAAATCTTTAAAAATAATCTATCCAATCTCCAAATATTTACGCTCCTGAAATGAAATCTCACCCCTCGTAGAGAGCGCGCCCTACGAAAAAGGCCATTTCAAAAATAGTACTTTAAATACATTTTTTTCCAAACGAGCGGAAAATAGCCACTTTCCGTACGATTTTTTGTACGGAAAGTTCTATATTACAAAGCATGTTCTTTCGAAATATTTCCACTCTCAAGAAAGGACCTTTTTGTTCCATTTTCCGGTCTCTTGATCATTTTCCGTTCCCATTTTTGGCCAAGTTGGCCATGATTTCTTGTTGACAGCTTTTAGCCTTGTGTTTTTTTTTCGCGGTTTTGACAATTTTAAAAAAGCTTTTTTAAATTTGTTTTGGTTACAAAAATGGACTCAGATCAAGAAAATGAGTTGAGTCCGGAGGAAATAATAGAAGCTGCCTCAAGAGTCGCATACACCGAAAAATCCACAACACATTTTTAATTCTCAAAGTAAGTATACTGGCAAATAAAGAATCAACCTAGAAATCTGCCTTTTATGAGTTTTTTTGCTTGATAGTAAGTTGGCCATGGTCGGCCATAACTGTCAGTCATCACTGAATTAGCTGTGTGAAGCTAATAGGCACTACACTATAATTTTTCTAATGTCTTGTACAATTTTGCACAAGTTAAAAATACAAAAATCATTTCTAAACACAAAATTTTACTTGTTTTTCTTTAGTTTTCATCTTAAAAACTACTGGCCTTAGCGGAAATGGCTATCTAGCCAACAAGAAGCAGAAAACATCAGGGGGCTGTTCATAAATTACCCAAGACGGCTAGGCGTTGACGAAAGTGTACTAAAATGTTTTTCCTGATCGTTTAAAAAAAAAGTACGTACGATATACGACCGGAAAGTGTCTTTACAGGTCTCTGCAGGTTTACAGGATTCGTTTGAGGCTGGCCTTGTAAATTTCCTGCTTCGACCTGTAAAGACCAATTTTCCGGTCTAGTGACGTAAATACTCATTAAGTTTAATAAGATTAGGGTGACTTTGGTCAGAAGTTTTAACGGAAAATTTTATTACTCTTACGGTTACCTTTTCCGTAAATAAAGGTAACCCTTCTCTTTTTCGTCGATTTTCTCTTTCTTTATTATAAAATCTTTGCGGTTGTGTGTAGTCATATTAACAAAACATCACTACTAATCACATAAAAATAAAATATATATCAAATATTAACAAATGCTTGTAAAACAAAACAAACTCTCAAGCTAAAAATCTTGTACGGCTGAATCTCTGAAAGTGTGTTTGGTTGTCTTTTTAACTATATTAACTACGTAGGTAAAGCTGGGGGGACCACCATAAGGGGCTAAAAAATTCCCGTGCCAGAATTTGGTGCTAATTTGTTACCGAAGAATTAAATTTGTCGCTGTTGCCGTTTCCGAGAAATCGCGACCCCTGTGACTTTACGGTAAAGCTGAGGGGCCACCCCATAACTCCTGATTGCCAAGCGATAGGAGAATAAATCAAACGCCATAATTTGTCGCTCGAAGACCTTATGTGCATTAACATATAAAAAACAACGAAAATATCGCGTTTTTTTTTAATCTTCAAAAAACTCTATTTTGCTAATAACTTCTCTTGTATTGAACCAAATGATGCAGAACTAATCCTATTAGGTGTCAATGAGATTGTTCGAATTTGTTGCTGCCATTTAAATGTCTTACAACCAAAATTTAAAAAAAAAAAAAACATTTTTTTTTGGGAAATTGTACCACTGTGCGTCCAATAAATCGTATCTCGGTTATTTTACGAGATATTAGGCTTAAACCAACAACATAATTTTAGTCATGCTAAGTCCAAATTTTTTCGGTACAATAGCAATACGTCGCTCCTGTGGGGTCAAGAAAATTTGTTGAAACAATTTTCTGAAATTGACCAAAAAGTCGCAATGATTTGCATACCGTGAAGCTGAGCTCAAAGCGGGTTTTTTAGGTACTCAAACAAAACATTTTTCGCCGGTGCCGTTATCGAGCGAGATATTGCGATGAAAGTGGTTCACTATTCCACAAATCTGCACCCGGATATCCACAAAACTATTTATGGGGCCCCCAAGATTCGTATACCATTTAGCTGGGCTCGAACAGGGCTTTTCAACTAACTACACCCAGAATTTGTCGCTGGTAACGTTTTAAGAGGTTCACTATTCCAAAATTAGTTATGGGGGCCACCAAGTTTCGTATACCGTTAAGCTGTGTTTGAATAGGGCTTTTTAATCACCTTAACACAGAATTTGTCGCTGGTGCTGTCATCGAGATATTGCCATTTAAGTGGTTCACTATTCCACATTTCTGCACCCGGATATCTCCAAAACTAATTATGGAGCCACCAAGTTTCGTATACCGCTTAGCTGGGTTCGAAGAGGGCTTTCTAATTAACCAGAGCCAGAATTTATCGCTGGTGCCGTTACCGAGATATTGCCATTTAGTGGTTCACTATTCCACATTTCTGCATCCGGATATCTCCAAAACTATTTATGGGGCCACCAAGTTTCGTATACCGTTTAGCTGGGTTCGAACAGGGCTTTTTAATGACCCAAATACAGAATTTGTCGCTGGTGCCGTCATCGAGATATTGCCGTTTAGGTGGTTCACTATTCAACATTTCTGCACACGGATATCTCCAAAACTAAATATGGGGCCACCAAGTTTCGTATACCGTTTAGCTAGGTCAGAACGGGGCTTCTTAATGACCCAAGCACAGAATTTTTTGCTGGTGCCCCGAGATTTTGCCATTTAAATGATTTGCTATTCCACATTTCTGCACCCGGATATCTCGAAACCTATTTATGGGGCCACCAAGTTTAGTATACCGTTTAGCTGGGTTCGAACAGGGCTTTTTAATGACCCAAACACAGAATTTGTCGCTGGTGCCGTTATCGAGATTTTGCCATTTAAGTGGTTCACTATTCCACATTTCTGCACCCGGATATCTCCAAAACTTTTTATGGGGCCACCAAGTTTCGTATACCGTTTAACTGGGTTCGAACAGGGCTTTCCAAGTAACCAGACCCAGAATTTGTCGCTGGTGCCGTTATCGAGATATTGCGATTTAAGTGATTCACTATTCCACATTTCTGCACCCGGATATCTCCAAAACTATTTATGGGGCCACCAAGGTTCGTATACCTTTTAGCTGGGTTCGCATAGGGCTTTCCAAGTAACTAGACCCAGAATTTGTCGCTGGTGCCGTTATCGATATTTTTGCCATTTAGTTGGTTCACTATTCTACATTTCTGCACCCGGATATCTCCAAAACTATTTATGGGGCCACCAAGTTTCGTATACTGTTTAGCTGGGTTCGAACAAGGCTTTCCAAGTAACCAGACCCAGAATTTGTCGCTGGTGCCGTTATCGAGATATTGCGATTTAAGTGATTCACTATTCTACATATCTTCACCCGGATATCTCCAAAACTATTTATGGGGCCACCAAGTTTCGTATACCGTTTAGCTGGGTTCGAACAGGGCTTTTTAATGACCCAAACACAGAATTTGTCGCTGGTGCCGTTATCGAGATTTTGCCATTTACGTGGTTCACGATTCCACATTTCTGCACCCGGATATCTCCAAAACTATTTATTGGGCCACCTAGTTTCGTATACCGTTTAGCTGGGTTCAAAGAGGGGTTTCCAGGTAACCAGACCCAGAATTGTTCGCTGGTGCCGTTATCGAGATATTGCGCTTTGAGTGATCCACTATTCCACATCTCTGCACTCGGATATCTCCAAAACTATTTATGGGGCCACCAAGTTTTGTATACCGTTTAGCTGGCTTCGAACGAGGCTTTCCAAATAACTAGACCCAGAATTTTTCGCTGGTGCCATTATCGAGATATCGCGATCTAAGTGTTCACTATTGCACGTCTCTGCACCCGGATATCTCCAAAAGTATTTATGGGGCCACTAAGTTTCGCATACCGTTTAGCTGGGTTCAAACAGGGCTTTTTAATTACTCAAACTCAGAATTTTTTGCTGGTGCACTGCACCCAGATATCTCCAAAACTATTTATGAGGCCACTAAGTGTCAACCCCTTTTTACCTCCTTAGGGGTAACTTTTTCAAAAATGGTTTGACCTCTGCGTTTATAGATACTATTGACTGCCGTTCTTTTATTAGTATAGATTAATTATGATACTATCCATATCCATAAAATCTTTAAAAAAAATCAAAATTTTGTTTTTCAAAATTGTTTTCAAAAACTTTTTTCAATTTTTTTTTTGTTGAAAATGCAATTATCTATCTTAATGTGAAAACCGCGTGTCGCCAGCTGCTACTGTTTGTGAGTTACGTTTTTACAAGTATATTTTTATTAGATATCTCAAAATCTACGAATCTGACAGAGTAACATTAAGTTAGGTTAGGTTTGTGCAATTAACAGCTTCCTCCACTGCGACCTGAGAGATCTGTTGTCGCTCATTCCCCCCCCCCCTAGAGTGATTTAGACCTAAACCACTTTGTCGGGGCTGCTAGGGATCTTTAACGTGCTCCACTATCAATATCAATCAAGACCTTTTGCACATATAATTTTGATGCCTTTTTACTTTATCGCTTATTTCGGGCATGCGCAGTTAAAGTCTGACGTTACTTACGGAAGAATACCGTATCCCTTATAATTGACATGGTTGCTGACAGTAAAACGTTAAGTAGAAAAACAAAAAATTTAAATTGATTTTGAATGCAAAAATATGTTCTGTATTCTTTTTAGTTGCAAAGATACGTTTCAATTTTTATTTAATCATTTTCTTTGGCTAGAATTTCGTAAGAAATGTAAAATATTGATTTTCACTGGCAACTATGAAAAGGGATTCCGATCTGTTTATCATAACCTTCCTTTTCTTCGTTGTATTTTTGAGTTTTTAAAGATTAATTATAATTAAAATTCACGTAAAAAACACAAGAATAATATATTTTAAATGAAAAATATTATTGGACATCAAATTCTTTTTGTAAATCTTTATAATAATAAATACCGTATAAAGTTGGCCATAAACAAATCAAAGGCGGCGTGGAAAAACTAAAAATGCTGTCTTAAAAATAACGTGACGTTAGCTACGTCACAACGCGTTATTAAGCGATAAAGTCACCTAACGGGGATTTTTTACAAGAGGTGCAAAAGGTCTCTAATATATGGATCACACGGGACCGTCCTCTTAACGTCCTCTCCTAGGACGATTACTCACAAAACGCTTAACCAATTCTTATCAAATTTTCTGGCACCAGGCGGTGAGCTGATTAGTTTTTGGTATTGGTGGGGGGTTGCGAAGAGGGTAGAAATGGGAGATAAACTTTTTAAAATATCTTAACTGCGAACCGTAGCAGTTTGAAACACGTGATTTTTACGCTAAGATAAATAATTACATTTTCTATAAAAACTATATCAATGATGAAGCCTGCCAGATTCGTAGTTTTTGAGATATGTAAGAGAAACAAAAATATACCTATAAAAATCTTAACCCACGTACTGTAGGATCTAGAGAGCCACGGTTTTAATATTTAGACGGATAATTACATTTTCAACAAAAACTATATCAATGTTAGTCTGTCAGATTCGTAGTTTTTGAGAAAGAAAAATAAAAATATACTTATAAAAACCTAACTCACGAACCGTAGCAGGTGGCGACATGCGGCTTTTATATTAAGATAGATAATTGCATGTTCAACCAAAAAAAAATGAAAAAAGTTTTTGAAAAACAAAATTTTGATTTTTTAAAAAGATTTTATGGATGGTATAGCCATTTTTTAATTTACCTACTATCATAATTAATCTATACTAATAAAAGAACGGCAGACAACAGTATATATAAACGCACTTGCCCTACAACCGTAAAAATTGGAAGACATATTGGGTGTGTAACATAGGCACCTGCCAAGAAAGGTTTTTTTTTAAAAAGTTACCACTAAGGAGGTAAAAAGAGGTTGAAGCTTAGTTGCCCCATAAATAGTTTTGGAGATATCACTATGTGTGAATCACCTAAGGTAATTAAAAAGCCCTGTTTGAACCCAACTAAATGGCAATATCTCGATAACGGCACCAGCGACAAATTCTGGGTCTGGTTACTTGGAAAGCCCCGTTCGAACCTAGCTAAACGGTACACGAAACTTGGTGGCCCCATAAATAGTTTTGGAGATATCCGGGTGCAGAGATGTGGAATAGTGAACAAATTAAATGGCAAAATCTCGATAACGGCACCAGCGACAAACTCTGTGTTTGGTTACTTGGAAAGCCCTGTTCGAACCCAGCTAAACGGTATACGAAACTTGGTGGCCCCATAAATAGTTTTAAAGATATCCGGGTGCAGTAATGTGGAATAGTGAACCACTTAAATGGCAAAATCTCGATAACGGCACCAGCGACAAATTCTGTGTTTGGTTACCTGGAAAGCTCTGTTCGAACCCAGCTAGATGGTATACGAAACTTGGTGGCCCCATAAATAGTTTTGAAGATATCCGGGTGCAGAGACGTGCAATAGTGAACCACTTTGATGGCAATATCTCGATAACGACAGCAGCGAAAAATTCTGTGTTTTTGTCATTAACAAGCCCTATTTGAACTCAGCTTAACGGTATACGAGACTTGGTGGCCCCATAACTAATTTTGGAAATATCCGGGTGCAGAAATGTGGAATAGTGAAACCCTTAAATCTCGATATCTCGATAACGTTACCAGCGACAAATTCTGGGTCTAGATAGTTGAAAAGCCCTGTTCGGGCCCAGCTAAATGGTATACGAATCTTGGGGGCTCCATAAATAGTTTTGTGGATATCCGTGTGCAGATTTCTGGAATAGTGAACCACTTTCATCGCAATATCGCGCTCGATAACGGCACCGGCGAAAAATGTTGTGTTTGAGTACTTAAAAAGCCCGCTTTGAGCTCAGCTTCACGGTATATAAATCATTGTGACTTTTTGGTCAATTTCAGAAAATAGTTTCAACAAATTTTCTTGAACGCCACAGGAGCGACGTATTGCTTTGTCGCGAACAAATTGGGACTTAGCATGACTTAAATTATGTTTTTGGTTTAAGCCTATATATCTCGTAAAATAACCGAGACACGATTTATTGGACGCACAGTGGTACAATTTCCCAAAAAAAATGTTTTCTTTTAAATTTTGCTTGTAAGTCATTTAAATGGCAGCAACAAATTCGAACAAGCTCATTTGACGCCTAATGGGCTTAGTTCTGCATCATTTGATTCAATACAAGAGAAGTTATTAGCAAAATAGTGTTTTTTAAAGATTAAAAAAAAAACCGCGATATTTTCGTTGTTTTTTATATGTTTCGATTGACAAATTATGGTGTTTGATTTATTCTTCTATCGCTTGTCAATCAGGAGTTATGGGGTGGCCCCTCAGCTTTACCGTAAAGTCACAGCGGTCGCGATTTCTCGGAAACGGCAACAGCGACAAATTTAATACTTCGGTAACAAATTAGCACCAAATTCTGGCATGGGAATTTTTGTGCCCCCTTATGGCGGTCGCCCCAGCTTTACCTACGTATATTAACTATAAATCGGCGCTAATTAGTGCCTCAGGTTAACCTTTAAGAAAAGTAACAGCCTGACAGAGCTCTCGTACGTCCGCGCAGAATAAAGATAGGGGTAAAAGACTGGGCAAAAACCTGACCCAAATTACCCTAATAATATTATTAATAATAATAATAGAGGACTTTTATTCATTGAGAAAAAAAGTGAGAATCAATTGAACGAGGTTCAGTTCATCCGTTTTCCTAAAAAAAAGGAGTCCCTATTCTTCCACCTTACCCGACTTGTTGTAAAACGCCCTATACTTACATGTACCTTTTCACTTTATCTCCTTCTTTACAATCAACTTTTCCCGTAAAACTTAATGCTATACTCTAGACCGTTTACAAATGTCTCTTATTAGAGGATTTAGTTCCATATACAGGTAAACATTTTCTTGAAAATGGGAAAAATGTCTGAAATTGCGTATTATTTTCTATGATAGCTTTCCTCACCCTGTCATACGTATTTCCAAGTTTTCCAATATTCTTAAACCGAATTGACCTAGATTTTGAAAATAAACAGGATTATACAAGGTGTTTCATGTCAAACAAAAAACACAGCTTGTTTGCATTTGAGGGATGTAATGCGTCATATTGTCAATTCTGCTATTGATTGTTTTTTTGTTTGATTCTGCCTCACCGAATGACCCGCCACCAGGGGCGTCGTCAGACTTTTGGCCGTCCCAGGCAAATTGATTAATTGCCGCCCTTATATAACAGGAGCGGTTCTTGCTTTTTTTATTTAAAAGGAAGGGCATGAATTTTTGGGCGGATCTAGTCTCAATTTTAGATCGGTTCTAGTCTTAATTTTGAATTGTTTCCAAAACCATGCGCCGCAGGCGAAATTTTTGGGGAAAATTATAATCAAAATGTAATTGTTTTACACTGTATAAACTGCTTAAAACTAAATTAAAATTGTAAAAATTAATGATTTAAAAAAAAGATCCCGGCCAACACCATTACGTAAATATTACATAAAAGTTACAACACATGACTACTGTGTTACATAAATTCTGGGTAAACTGGAAGTGACAACAAGATAAAAAGTAACATACATGTTCTGCATAATGCCATGCACAAAGTTCCCTACTTTTTACGTAAATAAGGTGTAATTAAGGTAACGTAAATAATACACGGCAACAAAAAATTGGGAAACGGCAGATATCGAAGAAATAAATCAAAAGGTATTGGTGTTTCAGGAAGAAATGTACATAGTGAAATCGTAAGTAGTATGGACCAAGGCATTTGGCATTTGACATTTTTATCTTTGTGTCAAATTTCATCAAAATCGGTTCGGTAGTTTTTTTTGTAGGTAACTTTTAAATTTTTCGAGATTTTGATAAATCACCCTGTATATATCCACTATGTTGGGAATTTGGAACCTTTGGTTGCACTAAAACAAAATTATGATTGTTTTGCCCTGTATATCCGTTAAAAATGGAGTTATAATTTTTCTAACTATAAATATGAAATTACTTACGATTTCACTATGTACTTTTCCTTCTGAAACACCCTGTATATATAATATTTATATCTCTTACAAGTCACATCAAGGTAAACTTGACGTCACGTAAATAACGTACTCTTTATGTAACCACTATATAAATTTATAATTTAAATGTTATATAAATATTACGTATTGCAATGTAACATTTATTTATGTAAAATTAAAGTCATATTGTGTATATAACATTCTTCTAATGTCAAAACAAGGTAAAAAGTAACCTACATGTTCTGCATAATCACGGTCCCTTGAATAAACACGGTCTAGTAATTTTTGCTCCGCCCACCTGATGACGACACAAAGATATCAGCTGCTTTCTTTATTGATTTTTGTTGTTGACTTTATTTGGTCCAAATTAAGTACCCAACGATATCATTTACATTATTTTTGTCGTAAGTAGCTGCATTTATGCATTTTTTTAGTGAAAAGACTCCATCATCAATGAAAAAATCAAAAAACAAGGTCCTTATAGTTTTAAATTTACAATCAGATTTTTTGGCTATAGTATTCACAACAAGTCTGACCTGTGGAATAATAAAATATCACTCTCCCAAAAAAAATAGCTTCCAAACAGGAACAATAACAACTACCTAACCTAACTTCTGAACGATGAGTTCGAATTATCCCCAACTCATTCGATGGATTTCTTGACGGAATCGATTACCAACTATTGATCTTAATTTCTATTTACTGCAAGATCAACTCATGCAGGCCAAAAATAAATTTTGTTTACTTGTTCACTAAAATTTATAATACAATATAAAACCAAAAAATAGCCCTGGCACCAATCATTTAAACAAAAAAAAAAAGAAAAGTCCGAAAATTTTATTTAATTTATCAAGCCTTCTTATAGTTTTTAAATGGCCGACAAAAATCAGCTTCTATCTTTGTGTCGTCATCAGGTCAAAGAGTGGGGCAAAATTACTAGACCGTATCTATTCACCCTTCCCTTCTTATTACGTAAATATAATGTAATTAAAGAAGTTATGTTATGTAAATATTATGTAAATTTTATGAAAACTTTTTTATGTAAATTTGTTGTCTTTAGATTTACGTAAATACTATGTTAATGTAACAGATGTGTTTTCTAGCAGGGCCGGATTTTACGGTCGTGCAACTCGTGCGCAGCACGAGGGCGGCAGGCCGAGGGGGCGGCATTTTATACAGATTTAAAAAAAAATATTAGTACCCAGACAGCGTACGTACCATGTACGTCCCTGGAACGAAGTGTTGCCATAGGACAAACAAACCGTTTTTCCATGAGCTGTAATGTTAACAAAAAATGTAAATTTCGAAAAAAGATACAGGAAGATCACACAGAGAGAGAAGGTGTCAGATGTCACCCCAGAAGGCATATTTAGTTGTTTGAATATTTAACTTTGTGTAGCTCCGTTAATTGTTTATAATAGGTACGTACATATTACATACGCTTATGTACGTCCGGGGGTACGTACGCTTATGTACGTTAAGTGTACGTCTGTAATTGCATGTTTGAGAGGTAGCCCTAAAATGTACGTAAAATGTACGTACATAGTGTACGTACTATGTACGTACTCTTTTGTACGTACATAGTACGTCCCTAATTAGTCCCACGGCGTACCGACGTAAAATGGACATAAGATATACGTCCCTGGGATGAAGTTTGCTGTATGGGTAGTACGAGCGCCCCCGGCCGTCACCTGCTAGCGATAATCAATAAACTTACCTCCCACGGAAAGATGCGTACTGTAAAAAAGATCTTTGTTTCTTAGAAAAGGGGCGGCAAATTTTATTAATGTCAGAGTTGGCCGTAAATTTTTTGGATTGAACTGGCATTTTGTAATTTTTTCCCCAATAAAAACAAAACATTTATATAAAACACTGAAAGAACTTTATTTCTTTGTTAAAGCAAATAAACTGTGAATTTAAATCCAGATATAATGGTACGGCCATGATGATAATTTAAGGCCTAAAATAATTAAGCGTAATTTAAGCGGTAAACTTTTGTATTTAAGCCGTTTTTTCTATCTTTTTGTTGAGTGGTTGCGTGCACACACACTAAAAATCGAAAGAAGTTTTGTATTTGGGCAAATTTTAAATTGTGAACATGTTTTCGGCCAAGTATGCCATCATTAGACTTCAACAATCATTACTACTGTCATTTGATTTACAAACACTTTAAAATTTGGACGCACACATTTAAAAAATATACTATATTCTACTACTATATACTTCTTTTTTTGAAGTATCAAGTTCTTAAAGCGTTTAAAATTAGCCAAGAACGTGACCATGCCTTAAAATATTTTAACACCTCTAAAAATAAATAATTTAATAAGTATTTAACTAAAGTATATTAAGGTTGACCATGGCCGTCCATAAAAGAGAGAGATTCTTGAGATCGTGGTTCTCGGCGCGGGTTTTGAGTGATAACAACAAGAGTTTTTAAATTATATTCAAATCTAACTAACTAAATTAAATAATAAGGTGATTGTGTTTTCTTTCTAAGAATATCTATACAATTGTGTGATTGTGAAGAGAAATTAATCCGGCAGGAAGTACCTTCCTAGCGATATAGTGTATACTTAGTTATTTTTTTGAGTTAGTTAGGCGGACAAGAGCGCTAAGAGTCTGTAAGGGCGCGAGGAACAAATAAAAGGGATAAATATTACAAAATGCTCTTGTTTACTTAGTACTAATTTATTCCAAATTCATCCGGATTAACTTTTTGACACTGACAGTGACAGTTTCATTAAGTTGTTGTGCAAAAATGTTAACCGCAATATTTAAATTGGATTATATATACAGGGTGGATTCTTTAAACGGGACGGTGCTTCTAGCGGGTTATAATTTGTTTTTATAAAAAAATCCAAAAACACGTCAACTGAGATTTTTAATTTTCTTTAATAGGACACCTTGTATAGTTCGCCTTTTTTGAATTCTAAAGAAAATTATCTTTTTGACAATACCACACACTAATACTCTATCTCTTATGGTTTCCAAGATAGAGGCATTTAAACTTGCATGGAATTGTTGTCTATGCCCCGTTTTACGGGGGATATGTGAATGAATATCGATGTTTTAGATTTAGATAAAAATATGTTGATTATCGTAAAAGATAGATCCTACTGTGTGGTATTGCTGAAGAGAGAATTGTTTGCAGATTTCAAAAATTGCAAAATATACTGTGTCCTGTTTAACAAAAATAAAAAATTGCCATAACTCGTAAACTAAATGACATAGACAAAATCCAAGATAGCACGATTAAAGGAAATTAAAAATCTCAGTTAACGTGTTTTTGGATTTTTTTATTCAACCAAATTCTAACCCGTTAGAAGCACCGTTCCGTTTAAAGAATCCACCCTGTATATATTATTTTAAATATAATATATTATATAAAAAAATTATTGGTGAAAATTTTTATTGTCAAAAAATTATTTGTGAAAATTATTATTTTCAAAAAATTATTTGTGAAAATTATAATTATCAAAAAATTACCCCCCCCCCCCCCCCTTCGAAGCCAAAAGTTCCTTAAGGGAGGCGGCCAAACAAGCTCTTGCACGAGGGCGGCCAAAGAGCTAGAACCGGCCCTGTTGCTAGATTGGTTGAATTAGCTACAAAGCGGACTAAGTTGGGGACGAATCTATAGATTGAGTTTAAGATTTGTTACCAGAATTTTGTCATAAATGCGCGACTGGCGAAAATTATGTTGATAAAATGTGCTAAAAATTAAACCAAAATTGTGAAAATCAATAATTTAATAAAGTGGGTTGGGTTAGCTACCAAGGAAGGTTAAGTTGGGGTGGGATCTTGACTTTATTATGGATTTTTTGCCAATAGGGTAATTTTTTTATCTAAAAAAATTTTAGTGTCCTTTTCACAAAAGATTTTTAATAAAAATCTTGTGTAGTTCTTGTTCAACTACAGTCCACTGAACTACACTTTTTGGAAACATTCATGGAGCACGCTTTTTCTCAGAGGTGATATTTACTAATTTAAAAAGAGGAATTGGGATGCATAATTCCTTTTTTGATGATCCTCTTAATAACTTTAGAGGCCACCGGAAGTTTTGAGAATTATTCCAAGTTGTTGGATTGGGTTCTTTCTAGCAATCAGATATTATATTAACAATGATAATAAAACCGTTTTTATTTATTTGGCTTAATGAATCTAAATGAAAATTTAGTCAAAAAACGGGTTTTATATTGATTTATTGAAAAATGTTTTGAAACAGTTTGAGAATATCTGGGTTGCGGTTCTTTCAGGAAATTCGCATATCTATCAACAATCAATTTTATTATTATAAATAGGCAATTACCCACGGGTCTAAATATTTATACCTGCAGGGGGTACTAAGTTTTAAAATCAATTTTCAAAAAACACTTACCCATAAAGAAAAGACACAAAGTTATTGATTATTTTCTATTGTTATTGCAAAATACCACAGAAAAACTGCTTTTTTTTCTCAAAATATACCATATTTTGTGAGAAAATGCCCTAAAGCAAATTTTTTTGACAGGTTTCAAAATGGCAAATGGTGAATACGCCAAAAATTTGGCATATAAGCTTCATTATCTGCGTTTGCGTTTATAAAGTTGGTGCTTTTTTCGACCACCTCTGGGAGGTGGTTTAAATTTATAGCCCCCGGAAAGGATTTTTTTGTGGCAATTGATAATAAGTTCGTTTATAATTTCCCTAACAAACCGTTTTTACAAGGATTAATTTACCTTATTCGTTCATTAACCAATAAAACAGCTCCAATTTTTTCCGGAAAAACGCCATATTTTGTCCCGTTTTCAGCACAAGAAATATATTTAATCGGGCACTAAAAGGCAAACAAGTGAAGGTCACTGATTATGCACGAAAAATATACCAAATAAAAAAACCCAAAACAACTATATTACATTATTTACAAACTGAAATTAAAAGACTGAGTTTATCTAAAAGCTCAGTCAAGAAAACTTTCCTTACTCAAAGCCCACTCATTTCGAAGCTGTAGCTTTCACCATTAGAGGTTGGTGCAAGCCAAGGTACAAGCAAAGGTAAGAGATTCGAACTCGCTGTTTGTGATTTGAACGCAGCTTATATTTTGAAACTGACATTTCGGCATTTCGGCAGTGACAGAAATATAAACAAAACTTGCATTTAAGTTTTTTAATACATTCAATAAATAAGCAGCACCGCAACGCTGCGAACGTTACCTATTTTTAAGAGTCATGTTACCTTATACTTTTACAGGTTTCTACTTTATAACCTGCCGAAAGGTACAGGATTCTGTATTTACGGTGTTCTGCACTTTTCAATTTTGATGTTTTTGTTTCTCGGATTATTCGACAGGTGGTGCACTTTTTGTTTTAAATTCGAGAGGTGTGTATATGATCACTGTGTAGGTTCAACTGCCAGTTACAATCCTATGACTCCCTGATGATTCCTAATAAGGATAAAACAGTTCTGTAGGTTTCCGGATTCTCCATTAGACATTGGAGGCCTGGTCGTAATAAAATGAGAAAAAAAAACGCTTTGTCCGATATGCCACGAGTGTTACTTTAATTTTTATTTGCGGACACGAGACTGACTTTGTTGTTTTTTTTTAATTAAAAACTTTTGATTATACACACATGTAAACATAAACAATTATCTGTAAATTTAAACAATATTCAAAGATATTACACAATCGAGGTCTCCTTCTTTTGCTTATACTTCTAGGACCAAGGTTAACCGTAACCGCGACAAAAAGAAAACGGAACAGGGCGTTTGGATTTCTGTCAACTTTGAAACTTGGTTTTGTTCAGTGGTTCATTGAGGTTAGGTTTCGGCTAAATAAAAACACGATGGACTTTACGTTACATTTAGTATTTGGACCACTCTATGTATTCTCTTTTGTTATTTTCTCAAGTCAAAATCTTAATTAAATCCTTGATTTCTCGGGTTATATCGTATTTTATGCAGTTTCTATTTAAGGTTAAAAAGTTCACGAAATTGGAAAACTTTTTCCACGGCCGGATGATAAACCGAACCAATTCGACGGCTAAGCCAAAGTTTTTCCTTAAAATTAATGCAATTACGCCCCCACCTTAAAGGCAGCCAGTGGCGTACACAAAGTGTTTATTTAAAAAGAATACTTACTTATTTTAAAAGAATACACCCAGAGAGTCTTGGTAGTTCAAAAAGACAAATTTACTTAACCACCCCCTACAAAATTTGGTCTTTTTTAAAGATTTCATTTAGCTCCATTTTAAATTAGAAAACATTAAGTAAAACTCAACGCTGAAAACTGCATAGCAGTAGCAGCTTTGGGCACACTTAACATGGGACTTTGGTTGGCACAGGAATTGAACCTTGGTATGTTTTAGATGTTGAGGTCCTGATCCACTTAAAAAAAAATCGTACGACTAGTTTCGAAGATACAGGGTTTATTTGGTAGTGCTAATAAATAAACGAAATGTATATGTATATTAGCACAAAAATTGCTTTTGGCTGCAATGTTACTTTCCACAAGAGTTTATGCAACTAAATAAAAATTAAGAGGGCCATAAGTGCTCCAAGAAGTAATTTGGTATACCGGAGATCCTTGAAAAGTACCAAAACCTTATTAGTAAAGTATTAATTGGTTTTTGTTTTCTGTAATGGTACGAAACAAAAAGAAAATGTCAAAATTCAAGGAAAAATAATATTTGTGGTGCACCATAAGATTTTGTATTACAGGGATATGCTAAGAAGTACGTAAATCTATCAGAATTAAATCAATCAGAATTTTATTTCATGCTAGTACTTCTTAAGTGTCCCCGTTCTACCAACTGAGATCACTAATTTTCATTCAGTCACATAAACTCTTTTCGCCAGCAGTATTGCCAAAAGAGACAATTTTTTTGCAAATATTAAAATAATGATTGATTTGTATAACTCCTAGAATACCCCCATATTAAAAATCTTATGATGCGTAACTAATAGTATTATTATTTATTAGTTTTTGGCATTTTCAGTCGCATTTTTTTCCTATTCTATAACATATTAATTGGTTTTAGTACTTCTTGAGTGTCCCCGGTATACAAACTGACACTATTAATTTTGATATAGTAACATTAGAAGCTCATCTGACTATCAATATCGCCACAAGAAACCTTTTTTAGTTCCAATAATAAAATTCTGATTGATTTATGTACTTACAATACTCTCGTAATAAAAAAAATCTTATGGTTTACCACATACAAATATTATTTTTCAATAATTTTGATATTTTATGTATATTTTGTGCCATACAAAAAATAAAAACAAATTAATACTTTACTAATAATTTTTTGGTACTTTTCAAGGCTCCCCGATACACCAAATTACTTTTTGGGGCATAAATTATGACTAAAAACAACGCATTTTTAAAGTATTCGAAAACAGAAAAATAACAGGACTCGGCGGCAAAACCAAGTCTGGGCGTACTCAACATACGATATCATAATTTTCGAAGTCAAAAGGCTCATTTAGAATAGCACGCAGCAGCTTACGCTGACAGGTGTCAATTTTTTTATTTGTTAATATACAGGGTTCCTAAGATTTTCCTTAGGAATAGGATTTCAATAAATCAAACAGAAATGGCATAGAAAGTTCTGCGCGCACAAAAGAAACAGGTAAATTGAGCAATGGTGCCAGTTTGTTATTATCTCCAGACTGCTTTCATGAGAAAAAATTGTCGCCACTCTTTCATTGTGAGCATAAATCATAGTTGCAATAATAACCGTTGACAAGATGTCTGCAAATTCCACTAGATGGCGGCCACACCATGAGATGATCGAGGAAAAACTGGGATTCACAGGCATTGCATTTTTATTTCCTTTCGAGTCGCTTCAGTTCCGTCAATTTTGTGTTTTTAAAATGCCGTATACTCGAGAAGAAAAGATTTTTATTATTAAAAACTACATAAAAAGTGACAGTGCGGACGAGGTCAAAAGTTTTGTTTAGTGACGAGAAGACATTTGAACTTCATAGCTCTCACAATCCACAAAATAGCCGCTATTGGTCCCGCGAAAATAAACATCTGTACGCAAGTGTTAGAACGCAACATCCTCAAAAATTAAATGTTTGGAGCGGTATTGTCGGGGATCACATTATTGGACCCTTTTTCATTGAAGGGAATTTGAATAGCCAAAAATATGTTAATCTTATCCAACACCAGGTTTTACTACGGTTGAGGGAACTCAACATAAATTTGGACGAATTGTGGTTTCAGCAAGATGGCTGTTCATTCCATAATTCACGCCAGGCTACAAATTACCTTCGTCAGGTATTTGGTGATAGAATTATTTCCACGTATGGAAATATCCAATGGCCTCCTCGATCACTAGATCTTGTGCCAAATGACTTTTTCCTATGGGGTTGTTGGCACGACAAAATTTTCCACACCCTCACTTACGGCCTACGACTATACAGGAGTTGAGGGCGAAAATTTTGGAGGCGGGCAACTCTATCACCCCTGAAATGTTGGCTGCTACGCGCTAAGAGTTTAACAATAGATTGGGATATAGAGGCTCAAGAAGGGGACAGATCTAATCTAATTAAAAATTAGATGTTTTCAGGTCCAAACCACAGCTTTATCTTGCTTAAAGGAGGCGGCAGGGTCCATTATTTACGATACTGAGCGATAAACTCGTGAGGTTGTTAACATTAGAAAGAAATATCTTCGCTTTTAATTAAATTTCTTTTTATTCTGTTCTACTAGTGACATTTATCCGGAAACGGCCAAACCATGCAGCTAGCACTAGCAGCCAAAGAAATCAATAAACGGCGCTGTTTTTCCTGCAGAGCTTTTTGCTTGCGATATTATTGATTTTAAATAAAGCTGGCCCTACACTACTTTTGATATTTTCGAGGTGTTTTATGACATGACATGATGTCGAAACATGTAGCGAACCAATTCTTCAAAACTAGCGGGAGGGTAAAAGCGAAAAATAAGGGGCTGCCAATATTTGTAACACCCAAAAAGGGGTGAAAAGATTTATTTTGCTCTTTTTTTTACGAAAAACTTGAAACTTTTTTTCTTCACCTTTCTCGAAATTTTCGTCATACCGTAGAAAAACATAATTTCCCCCATGGTCATACTCTACTTTTATTCGAAAAAATTTAGAAACAGAGACGGGATCAGTTTTCCTGAAAAAAACGTTTTTTTTTCCACCCAAAATCTTTTGATCTTTTGTTTTTGGATTCTTTTCGGTTGCAGTAACTGATTTGGAGGTTTTTTTAACTTCTTTCTTTTTTTAATTGCCTTAGGAGCATAATCCTATTGGAAATATTAACACAACAGGACGAACCCGTATCAGATGACCGATACCCGTATCAGGTGACTGATACCCGTATCAGATGACCGATACCCGTATCAGGTGACTGATACCCGTATCAGGTGACTGATACCCGTATCAGGTGACTGATACCCGTATCAGCTGAAATGTACCAGTGCGGAACGATACCTATTTGTGAGTGATTCAAAGTTGGAAATCAAAGTGTATGAGAGTGTTTTTTAGCTGACGGTTTGTTAATGATGTTTGGGGAAGGTGACCAGTGAAACCACTGACGAGCCCACGCTGGTTGCTCAGGGCCCGTATTCTTCAATTTCGGGGAAGGGAATGCTCCCGGAAACGCACCAAGTTTCTTCCACCCAGGATCTTTTGATATTTTGTTTTAGTATCAGGTCATTTAAACAATTTTTTTTAGTAAACTGGGAAGCCAATAAAAAATCTCAATCGACGTGCTTTTTCGTTTTATCCACATATTTTATACTAAGGCTGTAGCGAATTAATTCAAGTTAAACGGCCCACCCTATATATATAACGATATATATGACAATGGAAGACGCCGGCGCGCGCCGGCATAGTCTTAGTCACTTGATTAGTTTTTGGTTTTTGTTATAGTGTTTGTTTTAGTTTTAGTCTTAATAATTTTCCACTTTTTATGCTCGTCTTTGTTATATTCAAATTCAAATTATATTTATTCAAATAGTAAATAATAAATTAATCATCAAATTACATCGACATAGCAAACAGAATAAATATACAGAAACCAACTAAAGCCAGAGTCTTGTGTGACTAAAAATTTATTTAAAAACTAGCTCTAATTAGCTTTTGGTTTTTGTCTAATAATAACCTAGTTTTTCAGTTATTTTTTAAGTCTATAAAAGAATGGATATACAGCCTACTTTTACTTTCAATCCACTGTTTTACCTTGTTTTTAAAAAGAAATTTATTATTTATTATTTTTAACTCATTAGGTAACATGTTGTAAATTTTTGGAGATAAATATCCATAACTTCTTTGCAAGATTGTTTTGGTAGGTTTAGGAACTACAAGATGGTTTTTATTATGTCTAGTATTTTTTGTTGCTGTGTTTATGATTTTTTAGAAAAATTTTGTTTTTTATTATTGTTTGGCAAAAAAGCTGCCTTACATCATCATTTTGGTTTGCTCAAAAAAGTCTCAGTAGGGAATCTATAGTCTTTTTTGAAGATTATTTTTAGTAACCATTTCTGCACTTTTTCTAACTGATTTAAATAATTAACTATAACTGAACAAATTTCTTGATTTTTTTGACATTTTGTTTTTCTTTATTTTCATTTTTGTGGTTTGTTTGAAAAGAAAATAAATATTTAACAGAAAATATTTGCTGTTTGGCAACTACAAACAACTTTTTGTTGTTGTGTTTGTTGTACCTCATGTACCAACATAAAAATTAAAAAAATTAAGCAATAGTCATAATTTTAGTTATAAAACTTGAAAGTTTCCAACTTTTCCTTAGGACTTTGATTACATATATAACAAAGCATAATAAAAAGCATTGCATGAACACTTTCATAAGAAGCAGTGGTTTTACTTTTTTTGTGATATAAAATGTAACAAATGTGTGACTTTTACCTGCTATATAAATCTATTTCTAGGCTTAAGTAGTTTTAAGATTTGCTTTGTCAATATGTTTAATGCTTGGACAATAAAGCACGTTTTCTTTATTTCTTTCTTTCTTTCAAAGATTAAACCAAAAACCAAGCCTATGCCTGTATGAACGATACCTTATTGAGATACGAACGGCGCCCGTTGCAATTTATGTGGATCCCACGTCTTTTTTCATTACAATCACATTGTTTTGAAGGTTTTGCCTCGTTCAAAGTCTATGTAAGGGTTGCTTTAAACAAACGCAAACTTAAATAAAACTACTAAATTTCGTAATTTTTTTGTTACATATTTCTGTCTCTAATATCTGAGCCAAACTGTCGAAAGTGGGTTGGGAAAAAAAACTGGACGGTAAATCATGATCTGGTAAAACTCCACAGAGCTAGAGGCCCTGTACATGATTTTTGACAGTTATTGTTTTACCAGAGGTGAGCAACTGGATTTGACATTTGTTAAGGAAATGTTTAGAAACAAATTTTGTGTTGGCAATGATAGCTGGTAATCCCTGACAATAAATAATTTTGATTAAGAAACGCCTGGTTTAAAAATGGAATTTTGCTGTATCAAAAACTGTAAAAATACGTACACTATCGGCATCATAACAGTGGTACACAATACTTTTTGTTGTAATACCTTGGTCTAGTTTTACAAACAAAGTCACCCATTATTGTATTTTTCTTAAACTGTCAAAGTATGTCATTCTGTATTTCAGTCTGACAAATAAATAAAAAATGCCTCCACAAATTGTTTTATTTGATAAAGCCCAACTCCTGGCAAAACTACAACTAGGATGGTCAATTAGGGACGTGGCTATACATTATGGACGCAGTAAAACCACGATTATAAAAATTAAAAAAAGGTGGGAAGAAGATCAGACAATAGAGAGAAAACAAGGGACTGATTTATTGAAAGTTTCAACTGATGAACAAGACTATAAACTTATCGCCTTTATGGAAGGAAACCCTTTTACATCTGTTGCCCAGGCAAAGAGATTAACCCAATTTCCAGGATGCACGAAATCGCGTAAGGAAAGGCTCTAATTTAAGATGTCGTGTAGCCGCTAAAAAAAACTTAAACTTACGAATTAAAAAAAAACAGGCCAGGTTACTTTTTGCCCTTAATTACTCTCTAAAGGAACCAGACTTTTGGCGAAAGTTAATATTTTCCGATGAAAAAGTTTTCCAGTCCTGTAGTGACAGAAAACAAATTCGGGTGTATCGTCCACCAAGAACGCGCTATGAGATCGCGCTGAAAGATTTTCGGTAAATATGTGGGGTTGGATTTCTGCTAGAAGTCATGGTGCTCTATTTCGAATCAATGGAAGGCTCACAGCACAGCTTTACGTGGACATTTTAGAGAACACCATGCTTCCAGCCGTCACAGACCAGCTTATTTTTCAACAAGACAACTGCCCTGCTCATACGGCCAGAATTTGTCAAACTTGGTTTCGGAAGCAAAATATTGAAGTTCTTCCTTGGCCTGCGATAACCGCAGACGCCAATCCTATGGAAAAAATCTGGGGTTTAATTTCAAAAAAACTGGAAAGCTTTAATATTGTGCCGGGAAATCAACATCACTTGGTCCAGTTAATAGTAAATGCTTATGAAGACGTGATTGGTGAATGAAAACCTTTTTGAAATTTTGGCTGATTCTCTACCAAGAAGGTTAAACGGTATAATTGATGTGAATGGCGCAATGACTAGCTATTAAAATTTATATACCTAATAATTTGTTCCTATTGTTTTATAATTTTCGTTACAGTTGTGTTTTTTAATTTTTGTTACAGTTGTTTTATGCGTTAGCGTATTATTGTAATATAAAAATTATTTTTGAAAGCAATCTTTGATGTCAGTCTGTCACAAAATATAATCCGGTAGTTAACCATACAATTTAAAAAATACCTATGTTTATCACGTACCAGTTTTATGATGCCGATAGTGTACCTCGACGAATTTGTATTGTTCCGTTCAACGGCGAAAGAAACTTAAGAAAAGTGGAAAGAAAACATGCATTTACCAAGCTGGAAAATTAATAAAAATAGCCGAATTTGCGAGGTAATTGAGCTATAAGCAGTAGATGCAAACATATGCATTTAGCATGTATGTACTTTGTTAATTGTTTCCGTGTTTTGTTAAAAGAAAAAGAGTAACAAAAATATAGATCAATAAAAGACTTTATATTTCACCTATTATTTCCATTTTTAATATCTCCGCGTGTATATTTACTGTTTCTTTTTGTTTTTTTTTGTCAAAACTTGACATATTTTACTAACCAAAAAAAAAATCAGTCTTTCAAAAACTGTAGAAATTATAAAAAGAGACAACAAAACATCAGTCAATTTCATAAAATCGCTTTTACATGCAAATATGAAAAAAAAACTGGAAAGAGACGGCAATAAGAGTTGCCCACCACCAACAATAACTGTCAAATGTATAGAGGGCCTCTACACAGAGCTATAGCGACAGAGTTATTATTTCGTTATTTGGTGAGTTAAATATTCTGATTGGCTGTGGGATAACCCTATTTAAGAGTATAGTCTTCGCCGAGGCCTCGGGCCGAAAGTAACGTCACACGTCGCGGGGCACGGAGAGGTCTCCCACCAGAGATGTGTGATTCGTGAACGATTCGCTCACTATGATCGAATCACTTGCGAGTATTGAGTGATCGAATCATGAGTCAAATGACCGACGAAGACAGAATGAATCAAATGAGTGAATCAAATCGGAATGGATCAACGACTGACTGACCCACTGTGGCGATACACTGTTCAGTTGGGAATAGGTCGATCGTTTTGTTAATTCGTTCCTTTGATTCCTGCGCGCGGTGTAAACGGTTATGTATGAAAATATAGATTTTTTGGTCAGCAGAGTATTTCATATTTAGCTGCATCCTGCATAGACCTTTTTTTTTAGTCAACATTTTTACCCATCTCTCTACCTCCCACAACTAAAATTCGTGTGCGCATGGATACTCTCCTCGTCTGATAAGAATAAAAATAAATTATGATTTTAATTTTTTTATATTTTAAATACTACTATATTATTATTTTAGCAATTATTTGTATTGTAATACACCACATGCCCCCAAAGGAGATTATTTATTGAGGGCAGAAACTTATAAAAAAGAAAAAATTATACCTGTTGGTATTTGCAGTATCGAGATTAGAATCTCGCAAGTTTCGCGCACCGGACATTGTGTGTGCTTGCCCAATGAGAGATCGGATACTTCTCAGTTGGGTGAGATGTATAGTGATTACCTGTGTGTGAAGAAAAGAAATAACCTCACCTTGATCCTCGAGAATATAAGTAAAACAGAACAGGCAGATTATTACTTGTTTTAAATTATGTTTCGAGAGACAATTTTTTTTTTCTCTACGTGTGAATTTTTTTTTTATTCCTTCATCAAAAACATGATTTTAGTAATTTTAACCACCCAAAAAAAAATTATTTTGATGACGGGCGCAAAAAAAGATTTCTGTCCGTTTTTTACCCAAAATTAAAGAGAAATAGCGGAAAATAGTAATATTATAAAAATCTAATTATTCTTGCCTAAAAATTAAGTCATTTTCGCAAGTTTTCACCAAGTATTTACGAAAGAATCGTTCAAAAACATCGTCAAAATATCAAACTGTCAAAGATTAAAATGTCGCAACAATGAACGTCACCGAGTAAAAAGGCACATCGCTATGGAAACCATTGTTATTTAGAGACAAGCGGATGTGTGTTAGTCAGTTAAAAAAGGGTAAACAAAACATGACCAAAAATCGTTTATCTTGAATCCGCCATATTGAATCCTCAAAATTTGGTCAAACATTTCCCAAAAAACCCCGTGTACCCATTTTGGTTGAAATCGGACAAACTTAGGCGTTTTTTCCCGTCAACTCCTCTCGTAGGGGGGGGGGTGTATCTAATAATATCATATTGTTTTATGCTCACCGAAACTGTAATCGCGTACCAATTTTGATTTAAATCGGACATCTAGAAGTTAGTCAAAATTAAATTGCAAGATTTGATCCGAACATATAAACATACATATACATAGAGGTGAAGTTAAATAAAAGCTTGTAATAAGATCATTATTATTATACCTACATTTAACGAAAAAGTGGCATTCTGACCATATTAATTCCATTAAGAATATACCTATTTATATTAAAGTTTATGCAAAATTTATAAATAAAATTTATAATTTATTATTTGATAAATTAATGAACACTCTGTATATAAAGTTTAATTTGTACATAAAATAGATTCAAAAAATCCAAATTAAATACGAATAATTTACAGCATGCGACTCAATCTATTTTTTTACATGTAAATCATCTCTTAGACTTCTTTTCGATGATTTCGAAACCGCTTTGAAAACATGCGTAAAATGTTATTTTGGCGACGAAACGGTGACGTCACGGTTCAAAACATTTCAAAGGATTTCGAAAGCGCCTTAACCGCCGTTTCGAACACGGTTCAATATGGCGGTATGGTCGCGATTCTTCAAAAACCCTCAGAAAATCTTGCCTTAACAAAAAATCTGACGATTTTTAAACACAAGATTACACTGACTGATTTTTTTTCCGCACTTATTTGCTAATATTCCTCAAAATTTAGTTTAAAATAATGTTCCAGTAAATAAAAAATATATTAATTTTAATTTTTGTAGGCAGTTTTTGTGAAAAACCGTTTTTTTATTAAAAAATGTATTTTATTAAGCTTCACTGTTCAGAAAAGTCACACAAATTCTGTCTTTCCTTTTACATGGTGAGAATTATCGACACTTTTTGACGTTTATTGGTACGCGTAGTAGAAAGTTGGCTCCGCCGTAAAACTAGTCCTTCAAAATACCTAAGATAAATTAAATTTACAAAATATTATTAAAAAAATGAGGCAGTATCTCGTACAAGATTAGAAAATTAATATTAAGGCCGATGTGTTTTTATTTTAAATGAGGCAATAAATAAAATTCGCCACTTTCCAGAAATCTTAATGGTGAGATTTTCTATCGTTTCTGAAGAATTTTTGGCAATAATGAAAATAGGCCAAGGTAATCTGACAGAAACAAAAAAAAGCTCACTTGTGGATCTAGGACATCCATTTCGAAAAATAAAAAAAAAACTTCCAAATGTCATTCAATAATTGTCATTTTGGCGATCAGTAGCGATGATTCGAAACGATAACGTTGCGGTTGGAACGGTGACGTATGTTTTAAAAATGTGCTTTCGAAATCATCGGTCGAAAAAAGACGTCTCTTGACTGGCCTATAGGTTGTTTCTCCTCCAGAGTCTGCCCTGCCACTTTCGGTTTAGAATTGAATTTCGTAAATTTCGCTTGCCAGGGTTACTTTGTCCCTAAATTTACTTGACAAAATATTTTTTTTATTTTTATTTGATAGACAAAGCTTAGATCTAGGGTTCTCTAGTGGTACTTTTTCATTTTTGGTTTCCGGTGCCATGTGTACAGTGCTAAAAATGAGAAAAGTCATATTTACACCAATATTGCACAAAAGCAACACAAAAAAAAACGAAAAACTACCACTAGAGAATCCTAGATTTATCCTTTATCTATAAAATGAGACCACAATTTAAAAAAAATCCTTCGTTAAGATAAAAGAAAATTCTAACATAATCTTAATTTTAGAGAAAGTCAATCAGAGCCACGTTCCAGCTAGCAAAATCATGCTCTTTTTGGGCAAGAACACAACCCCTCAAATGAAGTAGCCTTTTACAACTTTAACAAAATTTACGACAAATAATAATGTTTTATTTTGATCTCGGTCATAAACGCAGTATGTCTGAGACATGCGGCAACATGTGCCACAATTACTTGCGTCTGTACCCCGCAGCTGCCCCTACCTAATTTTTGGAGCTTTATAATACCAGTTTCCAACCAGTTATTAAATTATGGTTTAAAAATCGCGAATATTCGATCCCTTCCGTGAGGCCTTTTCTCCCGTCACACTTAATGTCATGCTGTTCATGTTGCTATCCCTTTTTAAAATGGCAAGTCACTAAAGCCTTCTCAAAAGTGCAGGATGCAGTTTACCCTTTTCGGGCTAGTTGCACTTAAGCTCGAACGCGGCTCAGAGAAATAAAATTTCAAAAATAATGGAACAATCTCTATGTTGTTTTTGCAAAATCGTTATTGTTTTAAAAGTTTAGAGGAAATAATAATTAGTAAAATAATATGTATGACTGTATTGACATAAATGTTTTTTGATAAGCCAATTTTTTGTCTTATTTGTTTAAGGTTCAAAACAATCCTCTTAGAGTTTTTTATTATTTATTTGTTTTGATATTCTTTTGAAGTTTGGGTTTCTGCAAACGTATCGGCTTTTGAGCTGTTATCGCAAATTCGACCAATTCACTTCGAGGTATTGTATTACCCCTAACATTTTGGAGAAATTTAGTTATAAAAAGCTTTTGCTGGTTATTTTTATTTAAAAAACTTTTAAAGAACCAGCTTTTATTAAATGCAGCTAAAAGTAGAAAATAATTTTTTATCTTTTTTATACTATAATAAAAGCGATGCATGGGCGCAAATTAAAAATTTTAACTTTAGGTATCGTCAGTGGCTGGGTATCGTATATCGGTTACATCGACGATTCAACTAAGGCGTTTTCCCGCGTTGAAATTATTTTGAAATATTATTTGAAACTACTTAGATGTGACGTCATCATTTAAAACAGAGAAAAAATGAGTGGTTCAAAACGCTGACGTAGTTTGATGTAACCTCACTTTTTTGTTTTTCTGTTTATTTTTTTGGTGTTTAAAATTAAAATGAATCAACTACTGGTTTACTTAACAAAACCTTCGAGTATACGGCCAGTTTTAGTAGCATGGATGGCAAGCAATGGAAGCTACATTGATAGTGAAGTTTTTTTATTTACTGTTCTTTTAAGCCCCGAAAATCATATAAGACCACAGGGATACCATGAAGAATGGCTAACAAGATATCTAGAATATGATTTTTCATCCATTTTCACGCAAAAACAAAGAAAAATCTTAGGTTAAAACAAAAACGTAGAATTTTGACGTATCTTCTACGCACGCGTCAGTTTTGAAACTAGAGTGGATTCCGTTTCAAAATATTTTTAACCCGTTTAGATGTGACGTCACCGTTGCAATGCGAGAAAACAAATGTTTCAAACTTTTTAAAAACATTCTAAACAATTTTAACGCGAGAAAACGCCTCTAAGAAACAGCTAAAAAACTCTATAACCTAAGGACATTTTCAAAGGCTTGGCAAGCACGTCAATCTCACCCGTTCTCAGCTTCTCGAATAGAAGAATTTAGTTCTTCTTTTGTAGTTCTCTCTTTGTCACAGTAAACTTAAAATTTTTAAATCTAAAAAGGGATTAAGCGAGGGTGAATAAATAACAAAATTAATGAATAGCGAGATTTTTTTAATGAAAATTTATTTTGTAATTTTTATATTTGTACCGTAAATGGTCCATTTTGAATCCACCATATCGAAATTTTCAAATCTGATGAAAAATTCATAATCTTCCTGCTTAAAAACCCCTTTATGCCAATTTTGATTGAAATCAAACAAACTAAATCTTTTTCCCCCTCCACTTCCTTCGTTGTATGTCATTTTTACAATGTAAACCGTGAAAATTGGCGGGAAGTGATCTACTAGACAAAATCAATTAAAAATATTAAATTTATTAGCGGTCCTTGAGTTCAAAAAAGCGAAATTGCTGTGGGACATCCCGGGATGTCACACAGTGGATATTAGTGGATTGGTACCTGATGCTGCCCGTGTAAATATTTCAAATAATTCAAACTGCAGTTTTACCGTAAACGTTTAAAAGTAACTTAATTGTAACTTGTATTAATAAAAATTGTTCAGAAATAACCCTGTGTTAGTAAAAACACCAAATTTCAGTTTCAGTCCGTTACTTTACCAGACTAGTAATCTAATGTATCATTTCCCGGACTAAAACCGGTAACGAAATGGAGTATATTACGATACAGTATAAATAAATTAAAAAGAAAGAGTGGATTTTTTAACTCAATACTTGAATTCTATTGCATTTCTATAAAACGTTTTCCGGGATTTGAAAAATGAGACCGTTCGGCTCCTACAGCAGAACGATTAGTAAACACAAAGGCCAATATTTCTGACAGATACTTAGCTAAAGCAAACGAAAAGGAGAAAAGAAATAAATATGAAATAAATGATACCTGTCAGAGCTGTGAAAACATTGGTGATGTATGATGTATGGGCATTAGAAAGAGAATATACCTTGTGCATATTAGTAACTGGATTTTTTTTTCTAAATTAAAAAGTGGAAATCTTTAAAATTCGTGTGTCAAAAATTTCCATGGAAGTTGCATCTTATATCTTTATATTAGATTTTCTAATATTTTAAATAAAATTTTTCCTCTGATGGAATTATGCAGTTTCACTCGGTATATTCTCTATCAGAATATAAAGCGTGCATGTCAGATTCCCTTCTTGGATATTTTTGAAAATTTCGTTTTTAGACAATTTTTTTCAAAAAGCTTTCGCTCAAGCTTTTGTTAAAAAACTGGCTATAAACAAAATTTCCCAAAAATTTCCTGTAAATCTGACATGAACTAGTTATATTACTACGGAGAATATGTCGTTGACACCCTAACTATACTGGAGAACAAAAAAAATGCAACATCAGAAAGGACAAATATTTTGAAAGTAATTTATTTATATATTAATACGTTAGGATGCTCTTAGTCAAGAAGATTCCTTCATGATAATCATCAAAAAACTATTAATGAGTGGCTCCTCCATGGTTATTTATGCACTCGTTTGTTCTATTGGGCATTGACCATCATGATGATGACCAAATAAGATAGTCTATATCATATTGAGGAACACTCATCCAAATCTTCCTTACGGCATGCCAGAGTTCATCTAAGTTTGCAGGGGGACGTGGTAATCGACTAAGAATGCGCCCTGTTCGATAGGCGACAAGTCAGGCGATCTTGTCAAGTTCGTGTAAGAAGTCCATTGTTTCACGAGCAATATGCGGCCTGGCATTATCTTGTTGAAAGATCGCATCGCATCTGGGATAGTTTGTAGGTAAGGATGTAAAACTGACTGCAGCACTTCATCGATATATCGCCGAGCAGTCAGATTGCCGTTGATGAGGACTAGAAGTTATCTGCTTCCTAAATATATAGCACCCCATACCATGATACTTTGCTGTCTTGCTGTATCACGTTCAACAGCAAAGTCTACATTTCATCTATCACCACGAAATCGCCTAACCCTCATGCGTCCATCATTGCCGCCTAAACAAAACTTTATTCCATTCGTCATTTCGGTTTTGCCGAGCTCTGCACCACTCCAAGCGGCGAGCCTTATGTTGTGGAGTCAAAGGTAGCACCAAAAGCGGACGGTAAGCCCTCAGCCCCATACCAAGCAATCTTCGATTAACTGTCATACTTAAAAACACTCGTCCTGCAGCTGCAACTAGAACATCTCTTACTTGGCGTATACTGTCCCGTCGATTTCTGAGAGGAAGAAGTCTGAGATCCCCTAAATCACGACCTTGTAGTCCATCAAAGTCGGAAATTTTGGACAAAATTAACGTCATCTGTACATTGCTGAAAATGCACAGTAATATAGTAGATGGAGCACAAGACGTCGGCAGACGACGTCAAAGTTGTAAAAAATACTAAAAAATAATGTCATTTGTACATGGATACAAATTCACAGTATTATAAGGGACGACGTCTTAAAAAATAAAATGTTATCGGCAGACGTCCATGTGCCGACAGGAAGGCGCCAAAGTCGTAAAAATAAAAAAATTACTTTATTTTATATACGATTTTTTGCGTGTAGAATAGGTGAAAAAAGTGTTAAAAATGGAAAAACTACAAGTCTACCCCCCTTAAACCGGAAACAGGGGGAGGGCCCAACTAGCAATTTTTAGTTGTACAAGTTGTAAAAATTAGAATTGCACGAATTTTAAACGTTGTTTTACAGATAAAGAATAGTTATCATGGCGACGGTCGACAACGTCGACTATTATACGACGCCTAAACGTTTATCACAACTTCAGTCGCCATCATAACTATTTATGACCGTCTATTGTACTAACAGTAATTCCTTAGTTGTGAAGGCGCCGACTACAAACCGTGTGTGTTAAACCAAAAATTGATCAATTTACTCCACGTTTTCTGGCCGGTTTGTTGGAGACGAGGGCGCGCCTGTTTTCATCTAACCAATTTTTCTGTTCTGTTTGCAACAAGCCAATTTTGGAGCACTGCTGTCTGTCATACAAACGTCAATTAATTCAGTAAAAATAACTAAGAAGTGTTTTGTAAAGTTTCTATTAATTTGGTTTGAACATTTTGCACTTTGAAAAGGAACAAATGGTATAAATATTCTTCGATATTTTGACATGTGACAGCTGTCATTGAAGGTGATTCCCCAGTGTGTCGGAAAAAAAGAGGAAGGTCCTGTGTAAACAACAAGCACGGAAATTAAGTGAGCAGCAGAAAGCCAAACTGTGGAGCAATTTCGATTGGGTAAAAATTGAGGCGTGTTCGCGTCTTTAAGTTAGGGGATTCGTTCAAAACACAGTTAAGTAGTTAAAGCAGTCGAGACACGGGACTTCTTTGGTTGTCATAGAAACTAATAAGTGTCGCCATAATTGATTGTTAAAACCATTGTATGCTAATTTGTAAACAAACATTAAAAACTATTTTTTTGCTTTTTTCTACAATAAACTAAGATCTTTTTGCATATAAAAATCCGCATTTTGTTCTTAGGAATCCTAAGCAACATCTTTAGAGGATTTTCGAAGCGATTTTTAAATCATGATTTTTTTTTAATTTCATAAAATCATCTTAATCGAGGGCGCGCTTATTTTTTAGAGCTACGAACTGTACATTTGACAGTAAACTACCGTCTGTTTATATATTTTGGCATTGGTTCGCATGTTATGATGATGCAAAACATGATATATGACATAGAAGATCATTTTATTTTAATAATATTATGGTGTTAGAAATAGTTTAATTTGTAGTCGAATAGTGTATTTATCATTTTACGTAATGAATAATATTTTGAACAAATATTTCTACTCCAAAACCCACTGAACTATTACTTCAACTGTAGTCGCGATCGCGACGTTGACTCAATCAAAAAATCATCCACCAAATTGGTGCAAAAGTGGGTGGTGTTTGAGTAAAAGTAAACGTTGCGACGCAACGTTGGCACGCGGTGCACAACGTTGAGACGTCGACAAATTGCTAGTTGGGGGTGGTCCTTCAGAGCCGGTAATTTCTTACAAAGTTAACGTTATTTGTGCATGGATGAAAATCACAGTGTTATAAGGCACGACCGCTTAAAAATCAAGTTGCTATTGGCAGACTTCCTAGTGGAGCACAAGGTGCCGACAGCGCAAAAAATCGTGTATAAAATAAAGTACATTTTTTATTCTTACGACTTCAGCGCTAACAAATGACGGTATTTTTTACAACTTTGACGTCGTCTGCCGACGTCTTGTGCTCCACCAGGACGTCTGCCAATGAACGTTCGTTTCTTCAGACATCATCTACTATAATACTATGCATTTTCAGCCATGTACAAATGATTGTTCAAAATTTCCGAATTTGATGGACCACCCCCCCTCTCCTTCGCCGGTCTGAAGTGGCAGACGTGTGAATTTGGGCTAGCCACGTTTATACCACTGTTCATTTGTACCATTCTTAGCGCCACCCCTACAGGTCCCTAAAATATTTGCCCCTCCTTATAAATGGCAGGTTCGCAGTGTAGCCGGTATTAACAATTATTCTTTAGATATTTTGAAACTTTTCACGCATTCTGGACGGCCAGATGAGGTGGGACTTTGGACCTGTTAGCATATGCTGGATTCAGAGGTTCCGTAACGTAAGCGGTAAGATGACGTATGACGCAAAATTTACATGTTCCTTGACAAAAAATTTTAGTTTCGAAATTTAATTTTATTTTACGAAGCATTCAATTTAAAAAGTGGGGTGGATTTTTTGACAAAATATCTTAGTTTCGGAATTTCATGATATCCACAACATATATATAGTAAAATAAAGCTGTGCCGTAAAAGTTCGTATTGTATATTTTTAAAAACACTCATCATAGGACATACTTATGCAAAATACTAAGAGTAATAGACAGCTAGGGCGTTCTATTTAAATTAAAAAAGTCGATGTAATATCAATATTACTTTCATACATAAACTTTTTTTCTAATATCAATATTAACTAACAGGAAGTTCGAAATACAGGGAATCACCGTGTACTATTAGAAAATATTTTATGTACAGAATTCGATTTTTTACAATAATTGTATTAATAGTAATGAGTTCATGTCCGTGAAAAAGTTTAAATGTGGAAGTTTCGTGGGGAACTCCTTAATTTGCTGACCAGATGACATTGTGCTGATCACATACAGTGGCGGTCCCAGTGGGACGGGCGGGGGGCGGGGGGCGAGATCCCCCCCCCCTTTGCTCAAGAAAACAGTAGACCACAAAGATGCTGGTGGAAACCCTGAAGTCTTTAGAGAAAAAATGAGAAATTGCAGAAAGTACCCCCACCAAACCAAAATCAAGGCAAAATTAACTAATGTCTTTTCCAAATACTATAAACTGTTTAATTAATCCAAAACAAAAATTCTTGAGCTTTTATTGGGAGAAGTCAGTATTTGGAAACAATATTGGGTAGAAGTAGGCAAAAGCTTAAATCAAAACATATGTTATGATAAGGTTTTCGAGGCAACGAACAATTGTGGCGATATTTTTCCGTTAAAAAAAACATTCTTGGATGTTTGCCAGTAAGTAATGCTTCGTCAGAAAGAAGCTTCTCCTGCCTCAGAAGATTAAAAACATAAGTATTTAAAAACACTATGACGGAAATTCGTATGACGGCTTTAGCGTTGCTGCATATCAACAGACACATTGAAATTGATATTGAGCGAGTCATTGACCGGTTTGCCCAAAAAAATCGGAAACGAATTTTTTTTTAGATAGGCGTCTTTTATTTGGGATATATGCAATAAAAAGGTAATGTTTCAACTTAAAAAGCTTTTTAAAACTCAAAAAAATAGTACATTATATACCTAGGGACTAAAGTGGTACTTTTTATACTGAGGAGAAATGTTTGT
This sequence comes from Oxystoma pomonae, assembly GCA_963921995.1. Taxonomy (NCBI): domain Eukaryota; kingdom Metazoa; phylum Arthropoda; class Insecta; order Coleoptera; family Brentidae; genus Oxystoma; species Oxystoma pomonae. The sequence goes on along the minus strand of OY998166.1, from coordinate 79,933,485 downwards.
TGCCCGACCGGAGGGAGGGCTACAATTCGCTGAGGTATAAAAAGACACTTTAGTCACATGGTAGATATACTATTTTTTGCACTTTTGGGCACCGTTTTTATTCAATTTTTATAATTTTTTTTTTCAAAAAAAAACAGATCTTCATTATATTGGCCTATAAAAATGTGACAGCCAAACTATCATTCACTCTCTGACGTTAAGTCAATTCATATTTATCTGATAATACTTAGTTGCTAAGGTGTAGCCAAGGTACTAGAAAATAAATTGTAAGATACAAACAAAGCCTATAGCTGTCAAGATTTTTTCGAGTGTATCCAAAAGTGGAAAAAATGGACATCGACGAAGCTGCCGCAGAGGCAATGAAAGCGCTGCTGCCCGCCAAATCAGAAAAAATATACGAAAAACAATACAACCATTTCCTTCATTGGTGTCAATCTCAAGATGATGCTGATGTAAGCCAGGAAAAAGTCCTTCTGGCACATTTCTTTCATCATGCCAAAGCGTCAACAGTTTGGTCTCATTATTCAATTATTTAATCGAAGGCGATTGCGGAAAAGTTAATTTATGTACCCTGATAATAAGGAGCGGGACTAAAATATTTTAGTATATATAGCTTATATCCTCGTTGCTGTTGCGCTTTAAAATCATTGATATATTTACAATTTTAGTTTAATTTTAAATAAAAAAATGCATTTTTAGTGCAATTATCTTAAAAATTTTCGCCTACTATGATATTCATTTTAATTCAATTTTCAATTTCAATTCAATTCATTTATTTTGTATGAATGCCTATTGATACATAGGATATACACGTCAATATACTTTTAAATATTACAAAACTTACGTTACTAGGGAACACTAATATGGCTATTTGTCAAAAGACATAACACGATAATAAACAAGTAAATAAACATATTTTACGTTACATTTAAATAATGATAAAATCTGACATTATCAAGCTAAAATACATTAAAAAAAATAACAATACAATTTAAAAAAAAATCAAAAGAACAACACGATAAATAAACAAGCAAATAAACATAGTTTACCTTACATTTAAATAATGATAAAATCTTACATAATCAAGCTAAAATACATTAATAAAAAATAATACCAATTAAAAAAATTTAAAAAAAATAAAATTACATTTAAATAATGAAAATATCTTATATTATCAAGCTAAAATACATTAATAAAAAATAACACACTTTTTCTATTAAATATAATTTTAAAGTCTTACAGAAGATGTTTTGGTTTTTAATAATTTTTAATTTAATAGGCAACGCATTGTAAAATTTCATTGCACTGTAATCTGGAAATTTTTCATAAAAAGCATTGTGAAGTTTTTGCAAGCGCAAAATATCGCCATTACGGGTGTAATATGAATGGGACTGTGAAATTTAAGGAAAATTATTTATGTGTAATTTAGCATGTTTTATAACCTTGTAGATATAGACACACAATATAATTCTTAACATCCTTTCTTATAAAATAAAAACTCTGTTTCACTTTTTGCTGCTCACGTCTATTTCTCTATTAGAGAAAGAGGAAGATACAAATTGTTTTTTTAACTCACTCTATTCGAAAAAGAGAGAAATAGAAGTGAGCAACAAAAAGTAATACTGTCAATCAGTACATATATTATAAAATTTATTTGTTACAGAAAAGTTACAATTTTTTAAAATACGTGTACGTGTTGGCAATGCTCTGTTCTAATGTAGGGAAACGGCAAAAATCATTGATGTTGAAAGAATAACGGAGTTATTGGTGGGGGGTAGAAAAAATTTAGTGAATCTCGCTGTATTTTCTAACTTTTGATTGATAAAGAAATTACTTACAAATCTAAAATAAAAAAGCGTCGATCGATTAGTAGTTATCTTGGTTATCAATTTACATAAACATGACTTTGCTTTGATAAAATAAAACACCTATAAGAGAGGTCAAAATATTCTTTTAGGCATATTGATTTTAGACAAATGGACAATTTTACCAAAAGATAATTTTTCTATAATTATATATAACTCCACTATAAAATATTGAATGAATAGTTTCTTGTCTTCTTTGAATAGACTCAGGAAGCTGCTCCGATTGATGTATAATAGATATTCTTATCTGATGACGCGCAAAACCACTATAACTCCTAAAATATGGCTTTAAATAAAATAAAAAATATATTTTTGAGCTCTAAAACAATGTCTTATTACAATACACCCTAAGAACAAAAATAAAACCAAATAATAAAAAAAGTGCGACGCACCGACGGGTTTCGAACAGACAACCGACAGGTTGAAAGACCAATGCTTTAGCCACTGTACCATGCGATAAAGACATAGGTTGAAACCGCGGAATATAAGAGTTTTGGCGGATTTTTAGTGTTTATCATGATTAAAGCTTGGTCAGAGAATTTTCGCTTTTGGTGGATATATATGAACAAGTATCTCTAAACTAAGGGTTACCGGGTTCATTTCTGGTCATCAATTTTTTTTCGAGTCTGCAATGTGGGAACGTGGTGTAAACAAACTTGAATCACGTTAGTAAGCGATAAAGTCCCTCAATGGGAAGACATACAAAATCTCCCTAATACCTTTGAATCTACTTTACCTACTTAAACACAATCTGTTAGCAGCAAGAGCAATGGTTTTTACCATCGTAAAAAGTACAACTTAAAGAAGGTCTATAAGACGCACATGTTTTCGAAAAGGACGATATTCGAGGAACTTGGCGGTTATTAATAAACAAAAATATTTTCTGTTATTCAGAAAGGACCAGTCTCTTAATGAATTATTTTATTTTAAATCTTCAAACCCTTTTAACTAAGTCACAAAGTTGATTTCTGTCAGCACTGTCGCTTAAGGGAAAACAGAGTGTTTCTCCTGTGGATGCAACCAAAATAACAACAAAAAAGTGCTGAATTGGTATGACAAGGATTTCAAAACAAAAATTTTTCTGTCGAAAGATTAGGAATATGTTATCTTTTGTCAACGTTAACTATGAAGTTTTGTCATAGAATTATATTTTTTCTGGGAAAGGTTTGTACTGTCTACTAGGGGCAAGCAACAAATAGTATAATATTTTCATTTAATTCGTTAGGCCCGATTTTATACCTATTTTCTCCCGAAGTAGGTGTGCGATCACAGTGGCACTTCCCACGAATCGGAAAATTGATCATCAGTTGGCATTACTGTTTCCGAGTTCGATCGGATGCACTGTGACAATCGCCATAATATAATATAATGGAATTGAAAAGTTCGGCTGTATTCGGCCAAGAAAAAATCGGGCGAATTCGGTTCCACTGTGACTATGTCACAGACTAGTAGTTTCACATTAATCCGGTGCCCAGTCTTATTGAACCATCCTGTATAGAGCCTGTATACAGTAACTAGGCAGGTAAAAGATCTTTTAAAATATATACCCTCGTTTGTTCAGCAGATGTTCTACAAATTATGGGTTAACTAATCTTTTGAATGTTGACCTGGCCCCTGTAGGAGGCAGATTTTTATTACTACAGAAAGATTTTTTTATGTCCGTTCTTCTGTTGCTGCGATTTCTCAGAAACGGATAAACCGATTGATACCATTTATGCACCAAAGATAAATTTTGGTAGAAGAGAGTTTCAGGAAAGGGAAGGTTTATTAAAAGAGCCATAACTTGTGAATAAGAAAATCATTAAGATACGGTTTTCGATCTGAGAAAGATAGAAGGGCGCATATAGAAGGTTGAGGGTGGGGGGTGGGGGGACACTCCACGTGACACATATATGACACATACATAGTTTCGGATAGCACGATTGAAAATAATGAAAAATCTTGGTGGCCGTGTTTTTGGATTTTTTGAAAAAGTAAGATTAGCCAACACCGTTCAAGCAGGTGTTGGATTAGCCCCGCTGTCAATTCACCCTGTATATCAAATCCTTTAGAAATTCTAGAATAAAAAGCAGGCATCAAGCTCACTCGGTAAATTAAAAGTAAGAATTTCCATGTCACGGTAATAATGTGATAAACAACACAACAACAAGTGAGATTGTTTAATGACATGACACCATGACCATATTACAATCAAAAGTCAAATAATTTCGGCCTACGTCCGTTGGGGGGGGGCGGTAACCGAATTTTTAATAAAAAAAAAGGAAAATGGAAGCATTGCTCAAGTTTTTCATGAATATCTCAAAAACAAAAATCATTGTTTTATTTAACGAGGTATTCGTTTTTGTTTAAAAGTAAGTGGTACGAAAACAGAAGCGGCTCGTTTTGAAAAAATGATAAAATTTCAGCTTTTTTAACTTCTTTGCAAGTTATTTTCCTTCGCTCTGGTTTTTAGGTTTGAATTCCGAAATTACATTTATTCACTTCGGAAATTGGCTCATTTTCTTGCCTTTATTTTGCTGCTTTTTAAAATATTTTCTGGGGTACGGATTACGCTACTTGTGGCCTTTTTAGCACAAAGGGTACCGAAATAATTGTTTTTTTTTTAAATCTGCAGCATCAGAGCAATTACGGACGTACTATGTACGTACAAACGTGTACATACGTACACTAAACATAAGCGTACACGTTTCAAGAGCTTGACGACACAAGTAAAAACCGTTATAAAGTATATCACAATTTTAGCAGAGATTTTAATGTATATGTAGTTCAATTCCCGGTGTGTTCAACACTTTTTTTTTTAATTATTGGTTAAATATCCTTGCCTGGCCCAAGCCCACTTGCGGTCAATTTACGTCCAGTTTTGGTCCTACCTAGGACCTAAATGTACGTACACAATACGTACATAGTACGTACTGTGCCACATCCCAAGGACGTACTAGTACGTACGTGTACGTACCAGAGATATGACGTTCGTCCCAGCGTCACGTCCCAGGTACGTACATAGTACATACCATGGCTGTATGGGTCTATACCCATGCTAGTCAAAAGTTCGAACGAAAATTGCATATTAGTCTGGAAGATGAGGAGTATAATTAAGAAAAAATAATAATTCAGCAGTGAAACTTCGCATGCATAATAAGTAGACCCCTTAGATAATTTTTGATAAATGTTGCTAACATAAAGTTTTCTGAAAAGGGCCCCTATTTCCGAAAATAACACAAAAAATGTTACAGGTTTAGAAATTATTATTATTATGATTATTATGCGATTATTGAGCCCGCAATTTTTTTTGTCGTGTGTTACTTATTCGAGGTCGCTTGCATAGGACACCAATTGTCGACGTTAAACAAAAAATAAGAAAATATTAATAACAGCCATCCAAAAGTGATAAAACTATCAATTAAGAACAAATATTTTCGCTATATTAGATTAAATTAAAAAGTTTTATGTAAAGGGCTCCAATTCTTGAATTTTTTTGAAAAAAACAACATTAAATATCACTAAAGCATAATAATAGAATAATGGAATTTTGCACAAATGATCACTGGATCCCTTAGTACCAAATTTTCTAAAACCATTTTAAAAGAACCCTTATTCTCGAAGTTAGTTTTAGAAAATGTACTTTTAACGTCAAAAACGGCAAACTAACAGGTCGTGTTTTAGTAGAAAAGTAAATATTATTTGTTATAAAGTCCTCTACAAATGCTCCCTATTTTTGAGAGAAGTTTGAATTAAGCCTCAAAGATCCTGCTTTTTCTTTTCAAATCTTGTTTTGTCCATGTTTAAATCTAGAAGAATTTAATTTTCTATTGATACAAAATTACGTGAAACACTAGCCAACTCTTTTCCAAAAGTAAACAAAAACCTAAATTTTCGCTGTCAGATGGTAGTCCGTTGACGCAATCGACGCGACGCCCTTGCCCGGTAGACTCCTCGTCTCTGGATTATTTCCAGGCTAACTTGATTGGCAGATTTATTATCGGTACGCATTTTTCTTGGGAAATGCAAGAGCCGGGCGGTTATATTATCTCATAGTTATATGGGTTATACAAACCACTAAGGGGGCCCTGTTATTTTTATTTTGAGTGTTAACTTTATACATTTTGGGAAAAATTGTAATTTATTTTTTTGAATGTATAATGTTTTGTAAATATGTTTTCCTAGTTTTCGTTTTGAAACGACTTTTCCGCACTAGTGCTGAAAAATTACTTTTACGCACGATTTTTGTATTTATGTATATATGTATTAAAAATGAAGATATTTAAGATTAATTAAAAGATATATAGATAGATAGCAAAGAGAGCAGAGCCGCGTTTTCAAAACATTCATAATCCAATTTCTCTTTATTTTAAATGCCTGTATATTTTGACATTTTTGAATGCCTCTGAAAAAAAGGTTTCTAAAAATATAAAATAAAGGGCTTATCTTTTTTAGTTTTTGAGAATATTTGTCTCTTGCTTATCGTAATTCTATGTATGCATTTTATCTAGCAGCCCATGAAAAAATAAAACAATGTTAATTTGAATGAAAAAAAGCAATAAATCATACCTATATATAATATATCTAGGTAGATAAAGCTCGCAAAGACTTGCACATAAACAACGGGCTAAGACGGGAAAAGTCTCTCTCTCTCAAAGAGCCCTGATTTCTATTTAGCACGCTAGCAATGTCGGGTTCACCGTCATTGAGACGCGGTCTGCCTGCTCAAACCATCGGCTTCAAATGAAATTGCTACGTTGCCAATATACAGTCCCGTGTACATGTATTCCCTATAAAGTCTTGGAAAGAATTTCCCCCACCCTGCCGAATTTGGTGTGGTGGGCGTGGATATATCAGTGAATGCCCGCACAGATGGCCAGTGGTACAAATAAACTGTGGTACTAATGGAGCCATCTCGTGAATTTTCTACTTTTACCGCCCCCTCCGTCTAACGCATGCAAAATAAATCGTGTACAAAATGACGTTAGTTTTTCGAGCTGGCTCTTAGTATACATGTTAGAACACGTTTTTTGGTAAATTTAAAGACTGTAAAGAATTTTCATTAAAAGAAATTAATACCACCTTATCTCTCACACACTTTATGCTTTAAAAAATTACAATTTTTGCTGATTTTTGTATAAAAATGGCAAAATAAAAATCATACGCACGACACCACTCAAGATGACAGACATATGACATAACGGAAATTTTTATTAAATAATTGCCTTAAATTATTTTCATCTTTCCCTAAAATACTTCTTTATAGCCTGATGTCGCTCTTCAACAACCTTAAATATTTTTGCGCTTCGCTAAAATATCTTTCCATCTACCTCCAAAATTCTGCCTTCTCTCTCTAAATATTTTTGATTTTAACAGAGAAAAAACGTTTTTTGCCAGTACTTTTTTTGAACGCGCCAGTAAAAACTTGAAAAACTTGAGTGTTTTATTCTAGAAATCAAAAAGAAAGCTTTAAAATGTGAGCAAACCGATGGCATAAAAATGTGAAAAAGCTAGTAAAAATTGCCTAATCAAAAACGTTACCCATTAAATTATGCTAAAATATTTTAAGCCTTAAATTACCATCATGGCTTGCTCATAATATGCATTTAACCCTCTCCAGTCCAACTCCACTCCTTATAAATAAAGCTCATACCGCACTAGTATTATAAATAACTATAAAATCTTTATTATTTTTTATTTATTTTATAGTTTTATCTTTAGCAAAAGAAAAGGTATGTTTCGATTTGTGTAATATATTTTTGTCTTACAGAGGGGGTAACAGGAATAAAATTTATCTCTAGGCATAACCTTAATATGGAAAGGGTGAGCCAAAAATAACGTTTAAAATGGGGATTTTCCTTGTTTTACAAAGAAGTTTTAATTTATTTGATTTAAATATACTATATTTAAGACAAACTTTTAAAAGATATGTAAAAGCAACAAAGATATTCTATATATAAAGTAGTATTTCTTTTATGATAAAGTTTAAAAGCTACATCTTACAGGAAAGTAATAAATGGACTATTCGGCATGTGACGTCTTATAATACTTAAAACTTTAACAGTAAATTACAAGTTTAAAATGCTATTAACTACCTATTTAGCGTTAAAGTTTTAAGTGTTATAAGACGTCACATGCCGGTTAGTCAATTTATTACTCTCTTATAAGATGTAGCTTTTAAACATCATTAAAAATAAATAATACTTTATATAGGTATAGAATATCGTGGTTGTTTTTACATTGAACTTTTAAAAGTTTTTCTTAAATGTGGTATAGTTAAGTCAAATAAATTAAAATTTCTTTGCAAAACCAGGAAAATCCCCAATTTAAACGTTATTTTTGCGTCCCCCTTTCCATATATATATATAAGGTTGTGCCTGACGCAATATTTTATACCTGTTACCCCCTCAGTAAGATCAAAATATTTCACACAAATCGAAAAACAACTTTTTTCTGGCTAAAGGTAAAACTGCATAAATACTTTTAAAAACTTACAAATTTAATAAAATTTCGAGAAGAGGATCAGCTACGATTTTAATGAACACGGTTATTTAGGTGAAGGGTCCTTATTCAAAAAGTACAATTCGTTTTTCTCTCCATTTTGATGTAAACTATACTCCGTTCAAGCATACCATGAAAGGCTGTTATAACCTGCTTAATAATTCGAAAATAAAAAGGCTTATTTCAATATCCTGTGAAATATAACAAGTAAACTTTAAATTGGGCAGTTAAAGTGCAGTCAAAGTTTGCGCTCTAAATGCAAATTGAATTGAAAATTCGGCGCATCAGCGTTAAAAATTCTTTTATCGCGGTTCATCACGTTTCTATTGAAAGATGAATAAAAATGCATTCAATCGAAAAAGTCAAACGGGGTTCAAAAAGAATGAGAGGTATTTGACATTTTTTTGCTTTCTAGGTTAATTGACTTTAGCCCATGTGTTTGGACAATCTAATTTGGAAAAATCAAAAAACAGTTCATGCGCTTTTTAAGAGGAAAGGTCAGTGGTTGATAGATAAGCACCAGAATTAAAAGAAAAATAAAGAAAATATTATTATTATTTTCTCTATTATAAGCACAATCTAGCAATCTCATAAGAATTTATAATATTAAGATTAACCAGATTAAATACACCGGCGACAAAAGATAGTAGCGACATAAAGCTATTTTTAACTCATCGCGGTATACGTATCCGCATCTAGCGAGAACCAAGCACATTAATTGGTCAGAAACTTGTACCACGTTCGAAAAGAGCAGATATATGCTAATCTAAGGTGTTCTTGAACGCGATAGGTGTTGAGATGCGTTAGGTATCACGTATCGTTACGGCACACGTATCGTATCTCGGCACCTATTGCGTTCAGAAATACCTTAAATTAACATATATCTGCTCTTTTCGAACGTGCTACAAGTTTCTGACCAATCAATGTGCTTGGTTCTCGCTAGATGCGGATATGTATACCGCGATGAGTTACAAATAGCTTTATGTCTCTAGTACAGTAAAATTTTTATACGATGTTGGAGAGGATCTAAAAGTAATATGCCCAAGTTTATGTTTCCGCCACTCCTCGGGAACCATCCGCCAATTTGAAAAAACTTTATAACCGACTTTTATCTATTTCTATTCGTCGGAGGCAAAATAGTCTGAGAACAAAAAATTCGGCATAGAATTTTCAACATTTTTGTCCAAGTGCTCAACATTCTGTAGCTAGTTTCCAAAAAGTTAGAGAGCGCCGAAGTTACAGAAAATCAGTTTGAGTGTATTTTGACCAACAAAAAGTTATTTTTTTTAAAACTTTACAGAAAAAGTTGTAGATCTCGGAAGAAATATATATATTGTTTATAATTAATTAAACAGTCTCTGAACTACAGCGACTCAAAGTCGGTAAAATCCTTTGAGAACCGCTTTCTGGGCATGCGTGAAGTCGCGTGTTGTGGATTATAATATATATATATATAGTAAGAGCAGTACAAATGAGGTATCAAATTAAAGCTTGTGACGTGCGCTACACAAATAACCAGGTCTGTCGGCATGAAAATTGCCGAAAGTATCTGATAGACTGACATTTATTCGTTAAACTGATTTTTCGTTACTTCAATGCCCTCTATCTCCTTAAAAACTATCTAAGGTAAACTAAGCTATTAACGGCGTATGAGAAACTCTAAGGTATTACCGGCGTAACTTGTTTTTCGAACTTAAAGTGTGTTTTATTTAATTTTGGCGACTAGTCTTAGGTCAAGGCGCCACTTTTTCAGAAGGGAAGGACATGGGCCGAATAACAGATATTGGGCTTCCGAGGAATGCGTTGGTACTTACATATGTTGTAGACAACTTCTTTCTGAACAGTGTTTAAATTGGACAAAAGTGCCGCTGGGCCGTTGGAGCTTCACAATTTCGATCGAAAGTTTGGATTTTGAAAATGGTTTGATGTAAATAAATGGCTAGGTCGCGATTCTTCAGAAACGACAGAAAATCTCACCTGTCAGAATTCTGGTAAGTGGTGATTTTTACTTATCGCTTCATTTAAAATAAAACACAGCAACCTTCATATTTATCCTAACGTTGTAGAAGAAAATGCGTCATTTTTTATTAACATTTTGTAAATTTAATATTTTAAAGATATTCTGCAGGACTAGTTTATGGCGGAGCTGAATTGTTACTACGCGTACCAATAAACGTCAAAAATTCTCACCATGTAAAAGGAAAGAGAATTTGTGTGACTTTTCTGAACAGTGACAGCGAAATATTCCATGGCTATCTATGGTTTTAAAGGTTTGTTTACACATAAAATTATTTAAGGAATATTAGCAAATAGTCCTGACAATAAAGCATTTAGTGTAAACCTGATATTTTCTGACGGTTTTTGAAGAATCGCGACCCTGTCAGAATATTTTGACTTTGTACTATCAGACTTAACGTTAAGGGTACTAATCATACTTTTGGTAGCTAGGCTAACTCACCAGCGGTTTTATCTACTTTTGTACGCAAAGTTCAATCTTGCGCCACAATTTTTTTACTTTGCTTTGATTGGCGGTCATTTATAACCTCTGCAAATGTAGTTTTTGTATTTTTTATATACTAATGTAAGTATTATTTTCAAATGGTTTCGAAATGAGCCTTAAAAGGTTACGTTGCGGAATTGTGAAGAAATAGCTAGGTATATGTTATCACTGAGATACAGGGAAACGAAACATTGCTATCTGACGGATCTTTCCTTTCTCGGAAACTCGAAACTAGGAAGCCCCGGTATCCTTTGATTTGGTGATTTCATAATAGTGCAAGCATGAAGGCTTCTTACTTGCTCCCGAAGGGAATATAAATTGTTGCTGTTATTGTAATTAAAAATAATGTGTGTAAGACTAATATTGTGAGGTTGAATGCGCTGCATTCATTATAAAGTGGAATAAAAATGTTGTTATTGTTGTCTAGACTTCGTCAATTGGTTTTTCAAGAGGACGAGCAGCATCCAGTATCCTAGTAAGAAGACGCTGTGAAGGATACCATACTTCATTCTCTTCGTGCCTTGCATATCCTAGGTACCACAGGATTGATGCAACATGTGCACATACTCCTAATGTCTTTGCTCCGACTTTGCATGTATAATACTATAATAGGTAGATATGATTGGATCTCTTATATTTACTTCTGCATTAAACATTATGAAGGAGCTATGTTGAACAGCCTGAACATGCCTAGAAAATATTTTTATTCGTAACGTTCGCTTCCGTAAGATGAACCATTTTCAACAAAAAAATAAAAATGCTACAAACGGTATTGAACAAGTAAACAATATAAAAACAACAAAGTAAATGATATAAAACTAACTTAAAACATGAAAACTACTAAGAACGAATGAACTAACAGCAAAGGCACGCCAAAACATTCTACGCGGTAATGCAATCACAAAGCAAAAATAGTGGATTAAGACAATACCCAAAAATATTTTTTGCATATTTTTGTTATTATTTTTTGGGGATAAACTATTATAAAAAATTAGAAAAAAATGCGCCGGTAATAGACGAACATTTTTGCTATTTATCTAACTGCGGCGTATTACGCCGGATTTGGAATTTTGTGAAAATATTTTTAATTAATTTTTTGTTGTTTAAATGTTACTGTTACAAAATGTTTTCATTATTTTTTAATTCGTATCAGGTAACTTGGATAAGTACCAGTGCGGAACGATGCCTATTTGTGAGTGGTTCAAGGTTGGAAATCCAAGTGTATGATGGTGTTTAATGATGTATAGTGGAGGGTGACCAGTGAAACTACTGATGAGCCCACGCTGGTTACCCAGGGCGAAACATCGTTTAATAATTTCTCTTTTTGCTTTGATCTTTTGTGTGTTCCTTGTGGGATGCTCATCCAAGTTTGAATTTTCGTTATTTCCACCCAAGATCTTTTGATCTTTTGTTTTTTAGTTTCTTTTCAGTTGAAGTAACTGACTTGGAGGTTTTTTAAATTCTTTTTTTTGTTTAAATTGCCTCAGGAGCATAATCCTACTGGAAATATGAACACGCCAGGACGAATTCGTATCAGGTAACTTGGATAAGTACCAGTGCGGAACGATGCCTATTTGTGAGTGGTTCAAGGTTGGAAATCAAAGTGTATGATGGTATTTAATGATGTTAGTGGAGGGTGACCAGTGAAACTATTAATGAGCCCACACTGGTTACCCAGGGCGAAACATCGTTTAATCATTTCTCTTTTCGCTTTGAACTTTTGTGTGCTCCTTGTGGGACGCTCATCCAAGTTTTAATTTTCCTTATTTCCACCCAAGATCTTTTGGTTTTTAGTTTCTTTTTAGTTGAAGTAACTAATTTGGAGGTTTTTTAACGTCTTTTTTAGTTTTAATTGCCCGAGGAGCATAATCCTACTGGAAATATTAACACGCCAGAACGAATTCGTATCAGGTAACTTGGATAAGTACCAGTGCGGAACGATGCCTATTTGTGAGTGTTTCAAGGTTGGAAATCAAAGTGTATGATGGTGTTTAATGATGTATAGTGAAGAGTGACCAGTGAAACTACTGATAAGCCCACGCTGGTTACCCAGGGCGAAACATCGTTTAATCATTTCTCTTTTCGCTTTGATCTTTTGTGTGTTCCTTGTGGAATGCTCATCCAAGTTTGAATTTTCGTTATTTCCACCCAAGATCTTTTGATCTTTTGTTTTTTAGTTTCTTTTCGGTTGAAGTAACTGATTTGGAGGTTTTTTAACTTCTTTTTTTGTTTTTTTTTTTAAAGAAAGGTATTGTTTGGAATTCAAGTTCAGCGGTCTAGGGATATGTCAGTGCCAATATATGCCTGTTTCATAGATTATGAGAAAGCATTTGATCGAGTCCAACACGAAAAGCAGATAGAATCGCTAAAAGAAGATTTTTCTGAAATCCACAACTTTCTTATTTAAAGTTTTTTTAAAAAAATCACTTTTTGTTTGTCAAAATTCGTTAAAACTGATTTTTGTAACTTTGGCGCCCTCTATATTTTTGGAAACTAACTACAGAAAGTTAAGTACTTGAACCAACATTTTTTACCGAATATTTTTGTTCTTAGACTTTTTCGCCTCCGACCAATAGAAATGAAAAAAGTCGGTTACAAAGTTTTTCAAACTGGCGGATGGTTCCCGAGGACTGGGGGACACATAAACTTGGGAGGTTTACTTTCAGACCCACCCGAAGGATCATACCAATTTTACTGTACCAAGACATTGAAAACAAAAGGTCAAAAATGCCAAATACGGGATTGATGTTGTCGGCTTGTGCAAAATGGTTGAAAAACGAGTTCAGTGATAAAGCCGCAACGGAAAGTACAAAAGCCTCCAAATTTTGAAATTTACATTAGGAACATTGAGTTATTATTTAAACGTATCCGTCTATTTATACCTAACGCATTCAAAGCCAAAAGGCACTAGATTTTTTACTTGTCTATACCATGTTTCGAACGAGGTTCGATTTCATGGTGGATGCGATAGTAGAACAGCAGACTGCACGCAAGCATCGATTCCCAGCAAACACGGTTCCCTCGGGCCTTCGTCGGTCCGATGTCGATTTCCAAATTTGCAGTCATCGGCACGACGTCGATTTACGACACCAGACCGTAGCCCGCCGTCGGACCAATGGTAAATTTTACTTTTTGCTGAAATCGGCATACCGTCGCCGTATAATTAAGGTCCGATATGGTTTAACCACATGGTACCGACCATCCTCCCATAAAGCTGCTTAATTTGGTCGATCTAGCATATAACTATTCAAGTCCGACATTGGTTTCCTAAAGCGGCCCGACGTCGGTGATTGACAAAGGTTCGTCGGTGGTTGCTTGATACGATACGACATTGTCAAACTACAGTTTCGATAATGCGGGTGCTTAACCATCGGGCTGGTTTAAGTGGCAGAAGAGGTGATTCTTGTAGAGAAGTACCACCATCTTGTCAAGTCCGCATTCTAGTTTTGAAATATCTTTTCTCATTATATATATAATATTATCTTCCACTGTACAGGGAACATAGTGAAATTAGCGCCATCTCTACGTACTAGGAAGAAACTATTAAGCAGTTTAAAAATTTTAAGGTGATGTAATCGGAACATCGTCAGTTTCCGATTCTCGACCAATCAAACAAAGTTCCAATCGGACCATCGTCGGCCCTAAAACAGATAAAGTGGTCGTCGGCATAAAGTCGACTATATTAAATCGGGCCATCGTCACTTGCCGATTCTCGACTGATTAAACAAAGTTCCAATCGGACCATCATCGGCCTTAAAGCAGATAAGGTTTGCGTTGGCATAATGTCGACTATAGTAAATCGGGCCAACGTCTGTTGCCGATTCTCGTCCGATTAAACAAAGTATCGATCGGACCGTCGTTGGTCCTAAAGCAGATAAAGTGGGCGTCGGCATAAAGTCGACTATAGTAAATCGGGCCATCGTCAGTTGCCGATTCTCGACCGTTTAAAAAAAGTTCCAATCGGGCCGTCGTCGGCCCTAAAGCAGATAAGGTTTGCGTTGGCATAATGTTGACTATAGTAAATCGGGCCATCGTCGATCGATTAAACAAAGTTCTAATCGGACCATCGTTGGTTCTAAAGTGGTGTCGGCATAAAGTTGACTGTAGTAATGTGGACCTCTGTCAGTTACCGATTATTGACCGAAAACTGAAAATCGCAATCTGTCCAACATCGTGCCAGCGTGTAGTCGCCGATGCCGACACACTGCCGACGATTTGTGTTTGATGGGTTGCTTGCTGTTCGGTTATCGCCTCAATAACTCAAAAATATAGTGTGCCTTTTGCTTGGTTTTGAACATGTTATGTACAAAAATAGCCAAAAGTACCTATTAAAATTCGCAGGAAAATGGCGGAATTGGCTTGATTTTTGTATAAATTCAGTATTTTCAAATATTCTCACAAAACTTAAGACGATAATCAGGATCATTCTTGTTCAACTCGTGTACAAGTTTAATTTTATACGGACGGAACTTATTAACTTTGAGAATTTTCACTACAGATTTTGGATCGATTTCGTGCTGCAAAGCTGCAGAATGGGTCGACTCATGTGGATTCTCTATAAAAGATTGTAAAACATTTAATAATTTTTCTGGATTTGTCGCTGTCGTTGGTCTACCAGAAACAGGTCGATTTTTAACGGATCCTGTTTCTTAAAAACTGTTCCTTTCAATAAAGGCAAAGAATTTGTCAGTATATATTTTTTGATAATGGGGTGCAAAAAAAAGATTTCGGTTCGTTTTTTACCCAAAATTAAAAAGAAATAGCGAAAAATAGTAATATTAAAAAAATCTAATTATTCTTGCCTAAAAATTAAGCCATTTCCGTTTTTCGCCAAGTATTTACGAAAAAATAATTTAAAAACATTGTCAAAATATCAAACTGTCAAAGATTAAAATGTCGCAACAATGAACGTCACCGATTAAAAAAACACATCGCTTGCAGCCACCTTGATTTATAGTGTAAAGATGGTGTGTTGCGGGAAGTGCTCTTCGTTCGAGATTTTTTAAAGTATTTTCCTGTTTTTCTTAGATTTTTTGATAAAGGTATTTTTAAAAAAAATAGAGTTAAGAACTCGCGGCTAAACTGTTCTTTTTGTTACTCGCGTTTTTAAATACCTCGCTACGCTCGTATTTAAACCAACGCTTGTAAATAAAGCACTATTTTAGCCACTAGTTGTTAAAACTACTATTCAAATTCCTGGCATTACTTGAAAAAAATTATTTTTTTTATACCTTCATCAAAAACATGATCTTAGTAACTGTTTGCAGATAACTAAAGCATGACTTTTCTGGTTATCGATGCAAAAAAACTTTTTTTATCACTGGTGCAAAAAAAGATTTATGTTTGTTTTTTACTCAAAATAAAAGAGAAATCGCGGAAAATGGTAAAGTTTTAACCAAGTATTTACAAAAAAATCACTTGAAAACATCCTCAAAATATCAAAATGTCAAAGATTAAAATGTCGCAATAACGAACGTCACCGAGTCAAAGAGACATCTCTATGGAAACCATTGTTATTTCATTTACCAGCCGCCTTGACTTATAGTGTAAAAATGGTTCGCTGCGCTCGTTATTTAAACCAACGTTTGTAAGAACTATTTTAGCCACTAGTTGTGAAAACTACTATTATCGTGTTCCATAGGTTTGTTATAAGTAGTGCCATTTACAGCTCCCTCGACTGAGACCTGAGAGATCTATTGTGGCTAGAAAGGCAGTTTTTTTTTCTTTCTCTAGAGGGATTAGACCTAAACTCCTTTGTCGGGGCTAGAGATCTTTAACGTGCTTCACTATCAATATATGGATTACACGGTACCGTCCTCTTATCGTCCTCTACGAGGGACGGTATGAAATCGTATTAGCCTGCCTTCTAGCTAACATGGCCTACTCCGCTCCATACGGCGTTTTTCCTTAATCTTACAAAATTATGTAATTTTTGCGAGAAAAGGTCCAAGTAGACTATTGACGGCCCCGGGGATCGAACCCGAGACCTTGCTACAGCTGTCGACCGTCGTATTACTCTTCTTTGAAATTTAACTTTATAGGGTGCTATTTTCATTTTGGATCACCCCGAATTTATAGAAAGATAAGTGCGAAATTAAAATTGTAAATAATGACATCTATAATCATATTTCGACGGAATTTTTTTTATAAACCTCATAGTTTTCTCATAAACCAAGGTCAAAAACAGCCATTTTTTGAACTTTACCCTTCATTGCTGGCTCACCCTGTACAATTTTGTATCACATATTAAAAAACTACGAAAATTTACCAATATTTGAAAAACTTTCATTTAAGTCGTTTTTTGGACACCCAGTATAATATTGAAAATTACGTTGACTTAAATATAGTTTATCTTGGCTTAAGGAACAAAATCCCTAAAAATAAATAAGATCAGAAAAGCTATCTTGAATCTGAGAATATTTTCGGAAAACGTACATAATTTGGTGTAACCATCCTGTTTATCTCGATTTCCATGGCAACCCTTATGTTTAATAGACATAAAGCATAATATATAAAACGCAGAAAGAAATTATCTTTTGATCCGTGGTTTTCTTTTTTCGATTCGCCATGCAAGCACTTTTTGATATTTAGCCTTTTTCCACAAGGGACATATAAATACAAAAATACAGGGTGGTCACTAAAATAATTTGGTTTGAGTGTTCAATGTCTACCCAATATAAATTACTGATACAATGATCCAAAAACATGAATCAAAAGTCAAAATCTCCGGACCTAGATTTTTTTGCGGGGGTATACTATAGGGCCAGGACTAAATTGCGTGAAAACCGAGGTGAAAACAGGATCTTTGAGTTTGGGAAATAAGAGCTGGGAATAAAATTTTAGCTCAGAACTGATTATAATTTGTGCCGTAGGTACCTAATTCAACGTTTTGTGCCATTTATTGAATTTTTTGCAATAACTAATTATCAGTCTATCTCTATCATCTATACATATAATTAGAATCCAAAATTTTTGCTACTTATCAATAAGGCTAAAGTTTATTAGTAGCTGTTACAGGAAGGGACGGGGCAATGGGCGATCGCACCTTCCTTCGTAGCTGAGCCAACCCACATTTTCTTAAATAATTTACAAAAAATACATAAAATACTCAAATTTTATATTTTTAATGTTGTTGATTGTTACAATTCTGGTTTAATTTTAAGCAATTTTTGTCAACGGCATTTAAGGTAAGTGTATACAACTCGGAATACAATAAGCGCACTCTAAGCAATTATTTTTTTGAACCAGGCGATAATAAATAATAAAAAACAAAAATTGATCCATGATAAAGTATAACATGTATGGAACCATAAAGTATAGAAGCTACAAAAAAATATTTTTCCTGGAAAAATTGTTGGAAATATTTTTTATTTAATTTAAAAAAAAAAGTGTAAATGGCCCTGCTGCCAACACGGTGCTGGTGCGGAATTATAGCCATATATAAAAGGAGTGAATTATTAAGAAAAGAAAATATGTATTACTAGTAAAACACATGGAAAGAAAAAATTATTTATTTTAAACAGGACGTAAGAAAAGGAACATTAAAAAACTATTAGGTTAAAGCAATGGATTTTTGTCATAATCTAAACTTCAATACCCATGTGTGAATCACAAGATATTGTAATTTATTAACCTTTTTATTTCATAACTCTATAGCTTAAAAATTTACCATGTAACTATAAAATGGCGCCTTCAAAAGCCAATTTTTACCTACAGTATAAGAAAGACGTTTGTAAATGATCGGATTTCTGAATCACATCTAACAGTAGGTTAATTAATCGAAAACGACGCATATTCGTGGTGCTGCTATCTTTCATGAAAGAATCGAATTACGGCCCCTGGCCATATTGCCAACATGCGCATATTGTATTCAACTACCTTAGGTGTAAAAACGAAATTTTTACTATATTTTTAACAAAATTTTTAACATGAACCCAATATAGTTTTTTTTTAAATATTAAAAAAAAAGACCGCGAAAAAGGTCAAAATTTTTGAATAATGTTCTTTCTGCTTTACTGCAAAAAATTCTTACAATTTTAGTTTAATTTTAAGCAGTTTGTGTACCTGTGTACCTAGTTTATTTTAAAACTCTAATTTCGTAATATTTTGTTTGTATAATTATATAAACCACTGAATTCACTAGTGTCTGTGCTTGTGGCCGCTATAGATTTGTCACACAGTCATATAAATAGATAAAGAAAATCTAAAAACACATGTTTTGCAAATTCCCACATATCTACATGACAGAGCGATGATCTTGGCACAATTTTGAGTAAATTACTATTGAGTATAAAAGTTTTAAAATATTTGGCTTATTTAATTTTCCTGCTTTTTTGAGAAATAATAATTAATTAAAAGCAAAAATATTCAGGTAGGAATAATTGTGTGTGCAGTGTAAATACTTCATTTAAATGGATTGCTAATGTACTGATGCAAATGCTTTAAATTATTTCCTGCACTTTGGAAGCTAAAATGCAATTTTCTCCCCATTTTTAGGATCCAAAGTAGCACTTTTAATATGGATCTTATAGTCTTAAGGGGGCTGATTTTTTGATTGAGTTGGGTCAGGGTTCAAAAAAAAGTAGTGAACTAGGCGGTAGCCGAGTGAAACAATACGCGAATGTAAGAAAGTTACTGTATATCGAGTTGTGTACGCTATTTTTCCTAAGAACACTGATGCATTGCACTAATTTTTGTAAAAATTGGTCTTTAATTTTGCACAAATCAAATAATGCTTTTTCGCACATGTATTTTCTGCACACGGGTGAAATTTAAAGTTTTCTAAGGAAGCAAATCGTGTAAAATCCATCATTTTCATATGCGGTCAAAGGAAATAGTAGTTTTCACAACTAGTGGCTAAAATAGTACTTTTTTACTAGCGTTGGTTTAAATAACGAGCACAGCGAGGTATTTAAAAACGCGAATAAAAAAAGCACAGTTTAAGGCGCATTTACACAGAGCGAATAGGTTCGCCCAAAAATTCGGGCCAAATCTCTCACGTCACTGACCTCAATTCTTGAAAGTAAATTGGAACACCAAAAATATTTTATTTTATTTCTTGATTAAATATTAAAAACCGATGGAAAGCGAAAAATTATTATTTACTGGGTGGTAGGTTGTGAGGTTGGTAGATATTTAATAAATAAGTTTGTACCTAATTGTTGATTTGTTTTTCCTTAATTAAGTGTAAACTCATCAAACCCCACCACCAAACCCCATCACCAAACATCACCACCAAATCCCACCACCAAAACCCCACAAAATAAAATAAAGTAATCCTAATTATTTTTTATCAAGTGCGTCAAATCGTTTTTCCGTCGGAAAGGTTTTAAAATTTAATTTTTATGTTACAATTCAGTTCAATGATTTACGGTAAATAATAGGGAAATTTTGTAACTCTTAAAATTTTGACAGCTTTGACAGCCGCTGTGGTAGTGTTTAACAACCACTACCACGCATCGGTTTTACCAGAGTTTTTGGACACATTAAAAACTGTCACATTTAAAAAAATTTAGTGATTTATATGTTGGAACCTGGTAATATTTTATTATTTTTAAAATTAATTGCGCCAAAATTCTCTAAAATTCACCAGAAAAATAACCACAACCATAACGAAATGGATCCGTAGCTTGCGGCAGTGGTAATGGTTATCACAACCATTACGAAGTGTGAAATAAGCGTTCCAAAATATTCTTAGTTTTTCTAATTTTTATTTAATTCCAAATATTTCTTTCAGCAAATTTTGTCCGAACACCACGAACCTTTTTACCCGAACCCCGAACCTTTTGGTGCGAACCTTTTGCGCGAATCTTTAAATAAATAATTCGCGCGAATTTTTGTCGGCGATGTATATGCTACTTTAGCCGCGAGTTATTAACAATATTTTTTGAATACCTTTATCAAAAAATCCAAGAAAAAAAGGAAAATCTCGAACTAATACTTGGTGAAAACTGGCGAAAATAGCTTAATTTTTAGGCAAGAATAATTAGATTTTTTCAATATTACTATTTTCCGCTATTTCTTTTTATTTTGGGTAAAAAACGGACATAATTTTTTTTTTGCACCCGTGATAAAAAAGAACCATGCTTTAGTTATCTGCAAACAGCTACTAAAATCATGTTTTGATGAACGAAGGAAATTTTTCCCCTTGGGATAAATAGTACTTTTTACAACTAGTGGCTGAAATAGTGCTTTTTTACAAGCGTTGGTTTAAATAACGAGCGCAGCGAGGTATTTAAAAACGCGGGTAAAAAAAGCTCAGTTTAGCCGCGAGTTGTTAACAGTATTTTTTTAATACCTTCATCAAAAAATCCAAGAAAAACGGGAAAATATTTTTTAAAATCCCGAACGAATAGCACTTCTCACAACACATCATCTTTACACTATAAATCAAGGCGTCTGGTAAAGGAAATAACAATGGTACTCCGTGACGTTCATTGTTGCGACATTTTAATCTTTGACAGTAAATACTTAGTGAAAACTGGCGGAGATGACTTAATTTTTAGGCAAGAATAATAAAAAAATTTCAGTATTACTATTTTCCGCTATTTCTCTTTAATTTTGGGTAAAAAACGGACGGAAATCTTTTTCGCAGCCGTGATCAAAAAAAAAAGTTTTTTTGCATCGCTAACCAAAAAAGCCATGCAGGTATAAAAAATAGAGTTTATTTAATCCCTAGGAACCTATAAAATATGCTATTAGACTCTACTGTAAAAACTATCTAAACATTAAAAAAAGAAAGACCTTAATTTGTTGAAATATAATTAATTTATGTTATATAATTTAAGGATTTTTTTTTAAATTGTAAACTTTTTTGATACTTATTTGATTCACAACCTGACTTTTTTAACATATGCTAACTTACAAACCCTACATTAGCATCGCGCCGTGGTCACACCAGTATAATTAATCTCTTATTCGAATAATTTAACTCATTTTCCTGTAACAGACCACTGCGGTACAACTTTTCTTCTGAATAATACCTCAACAAATTTTAAACACTGGTCACAAAACAAACAAAAGATTGAATTTTCGTTATTTCCACCCAAGATCTTTTCATCTTTTGTTTTTTGTTTTCTTTTCGGTTGAAGTAACTGATTTGGAGGTTTTTTCTAACATCTTTTTTTTTAGTTCTGGTCACAGTATAATCTCGGTGAGCATAGAACCATCATAACCCGTATTCGTAATGAACCTCCAAGGCCAATATGACAAAGTAACAGGAATAGTTTGTGGTGAAAATAAGTGCTATAATACTCTCTCATATTTTCTGTTGGTAGCAAACAACCTCATTTCTTTTGTAATATTTATTAAAAAAATGTAAAGTTAATTTTAAAATCCCTCTGCAGCAGAAGTGCCACTGCACGACATAAAATTGTCAGCAAGGCGCAAATTAGATTAGAGCCATCCTCAGCAATATCTTTTGCAGAGGATCTTCTTTAAAAAGTTTTGCGCAATGAATACTTTAAATTTACTCCTAATTACACTGTGTAAATACCGTTCTTTCTTAGCGAAAATTCTTTCTTTGACATAATGATGGTGTTTTTTTCTGTTAGCAGGAACAACCCTGCAGCTCTTTAGATTTGGCAGTTTCAGTATACTTAAAAACCTTGTTTTTTTTTAATACCATCGAAAGTTGGACAATTTTTATGTATGAAACCTCATTTGTTTTTGATTAATTCGTCTAGAATTCAAAAATCCTACCTTTAAAAAATCCTCGAAGCTTTTAAAATCCCTCCACAAGATAAGGGATGCTGCGCGTAAGAAAACTAGGTAGTATTTTACAACAAATAGAGTCACTTCGAAATCACCCAGAGAAAGCGAAAAGATCCGATATTGATGCAGAGCAAGTGAGCCCTAGCATTAGGCTGCATAGTTTTCAGCTAACACATCACAGGCCACAGGTTTATTAGGATGAGTTGACTTGATAGGACTAGCAGCGTCACAGCAGAGTCGCGTCGCGACGCGTGGCATCGTTTTTTGCCCGGAGCCGGCCGAATACTGCATCAGCAGGGCTAAAGCTGGGACTTTGGCACACAGGATCTTTAGATAATCGGCGCGCCCTACCGGCCACCCCGGACAACTACTTTATTCAGGCAGGATTGAGGAAGGATGCCGGCAGGAGCAGGTTCGAGAGAGCCTGTTTATGTTTATGCGAGTTTGAGTGTAGGCTTTAAACGCTAAACGAGGCTCTCACAACATAAAAATAAATTTAAAAGCACATCACAGATCTGGCTTTTTTTTAGATAGACCTTAAAATGAGTTAGTTGTCATAACTAAGAAAACAAAAAATTTTTATTAAAAAAAACTTTTACAGTGAGATTTACTAAGATCTGAAATAGTACCCCCCACAGGTCTAAATATTTACACCTGTGGGGGGTACTAAATTTTAAAACCAATTTTCAAAAAACACTTACCCATAGAGAAAAGACACAAAGTTATTGATTATTTTGTATTGCTATTGCAAAATACCACTGAAAAACTGTTTTTTTTTTCTCAAAATACACCATATTTTAGGAGAAAATGCCCTAAAACTAATTTTTTTTTAACAGGTTTCAAAATGGCAAATGGTGAATACGCCAAAAATTTGGCACATAATAGCTTCATTATTTGTGTTTGAGGTTATAAAGTTGGTGATTTTTTAGACCACCTCAAGGGGGTGGTTTAAATTTGTAGCCCCCAGAAAGGATTGTTTCATTCGTTCGTTCATAATTTTCCTAATTAACCGTTTTTACAAGTCTCAATTTACCTTATTTATTATTTCAAGTTGTTTATTACCCAATAAAACACCTCCTATTTTGTCCAGAAAAACGCCATATTTTGAACCCGTTTTCAGCACAAAAAATATATTTATGAGGGCACCACGAGGCAAAACAAACATAAGTGAAGTTCACTGATTTTGCACGAAAAATATACCAAACATAAAAATCGAAAACAACTATATTAATTTATTTACAAACTGAAACTAAAACATTGAAGTTATCTAAAAGCTCAGTCAAAAAAACTTTCCTTAGTCAAAGCCCACTCATTTCAAAGCTGTAGCTTTCATCAGTAGAGGTTGGTGCATGCCAAGGTGCAAGCAGAGGTAAAAGATCCGAACTCGCTGTTTGTGATTGAACGCAGCGCTAATATTTTTAAACTGAAATTTCGACAGTGACGCAAATATTAAAAAAGACTTGCATTTAAGTTTCTTAATACATTTCGTAAATAAAAACATTTTTTAAATAAATACAAAATTAATTTAATCTTTATTTTATTATTATCCATTTAAATAGTTGTATGACATTAAGTAATAATTGGAAAAATGAATTAACAAGGGTAAGTTTAAATTAGAGTGACATATTGTGTTTACTATTTAAACCCCGCGTAAATTTAAACTGTTTAATTTTCTTTTCTTCTAAATTGAAAATTTTCTCTTAAATCCAACAAAAGATTGTGTTAAGATGATTATGCAATAAATCAATTTATTAAAATTCTTCTTATAAATCAAACTATGTCCAAAACTCAAGGAGGGTTGGTTTAAAATGCTTAAAACCAAAAATTTCACTTAAACTTAGGACCGTTCTAAAATAGGCTAAACCTTTTTAGTAAATCGCACCGTTAATTTTTAATTTGCGACGATCGCTTTTTTTATGGTATAAGAACGATAAAAAATTATTTTCTACTTTTGATTGCATTTAATAAAAGCTTGTTCTTTAAAGTTTTTTTTTAATAAAAATGTATTTTTTAATTTTTAGATTTGTACCCTAAATCGTCCATTTTGAATCCGCCATATTGAAATTTTCAAATCTGATTAAAAACTACACAAACTAAAGACGGGGTCTTTTCGCGATCAATGATTTCAAAACCGCTTTGAAAACATGCGTAAAATGTTATTTTGGCGACGAAAGGATGACGTCACGGTAAAAAAGATTCTACAGGATTTTGAAAGCGCCTCGGCCGCCGTTTCGAACATGGTTTAATTTGGCGGTACTTGTCAATTTTTAGCCATAATGAAAATAGGCCAAAATTATCTAGCGGCGACAAAAAAAAAGGCTCACTTGTGAATCTAGGACATCTATTTCGAAAAATCACAAAAAAAAACTTCCAGATCCAAAAACCGAGAAGTCACACACACACACACACAGCTGATTAATGTCATTCAATAATTGTCATTTTGCCGATCAGTGGTGATGGTTTGAAACGGTGACTTTGCGGTTGAAACACTGTGCTTTCAAAAACATCGGTCGCGAAAAGACGTCTGAAATCTTTTCCCTCCTCCACTTCCCTGGTTATAGGGAAGTGTATACCTAATAATACCATATTATTTTATTATTGCCGGAACTATAAAGGCATAACAAATTTGAACACAGACCCTTAATTTTTAGATTTGTACCCTTAATAGTCCATTTTGAATCCGCCATATTGAAATTTTCAAATCTGATCAAAAATTCATAATCCCCCTTCTTAAAAAACCCTGTAGCCAATTTTGATTAAAATCGAACTAACTAAATCTTTTTCCCCCTTCACTTCCCTCGTTAGAGGGAGGTGGGTATCTGAGAATACCATATTATTATATTTTCACCGGAACTTTAAACGCATACCAAATTTTAACACAATCGGATGTGGATAAGTCAGTTAAAATTGGTTAGCAAAACATGACCGAAAATCGTCCATCTTGAATCCGCCATGTTGAATTTTCAAAATCTGATTAAAATGTCGTATTCCTTATCCCCAAAAGCCCCCGTATACCAATTTTGTTTGAAAGCGGACAAACTTAGATGTTTTCCCCCCTCCACTCCCCTCGTAGGCGGAGGGGTGCCTAATAATGAAATATTATTGTATTGTCACCGGAACTATAAACGCATGCCAAATTTTGAAGGCAGTCGTTCATTTTGAATACGCCATATTGAAATTTCAAGTGCCCAAACACACGAAATTTCAACGAAATCGGGCGTACTTCAACTGTACCCCCTCCACCCTCTTTGAGTAAGGGGAGCTGTCAATTTGAAATTGATGTCGGGGAGTTGGTCAAAATTAATTCCACCCGAGCAAACATATCTAGTTACATATATAAATTTCAAGTTAAATAAAAGCTTCTAAAAAGAACAATTGTGAACTATATTTGTTAAGCGAAAAAGTCAAAAAATGTTTTTGTTTAAATTTCCCACCCCTCCCCCTGTCTTTACTGCAAACCCAATCCAAAACGATCAAAGTTTTTTAGAAATTTTCTGACTGAAAAATTTTGTCGATGCGATGGGGCGGTCTAAAATCATTGACGATTACAATTTTAGGTTGATTTTGACCAATTTTTGTAAACGGCATTTAAAACGTCCAAAAATTGTTACTTTTATTATAATTTATCTGGGGTCAAGATTAAAGCCGACCTATAACCGACCTCCCTTGATAGCTAGCCCAACCCACTTTTTTATATTTCAAAAAAAAACGTGAAAATCAGGATCGTTTCTGCTCACATGGCAACAAAATTAAATGTTATCTGCGGCCCTATAATCTCTCTATAAAAAATGGTCTTTTAAGTGTAATTTTCTACAAATTTTTATTTTTAGGCATGATTTTCGCAACAAAAAAGCCCAAAATATTTTTTTTATACCTTCATCAAAAACATGATTTTAGTAAATGTGTGTTAGTAGATGTTGCGAGAATTGCTCTTCGTTTGAGATTTTTAAAAGGATTTTCCTGTTTTGCTTGGATATTTTGATAAAGGTATTAAAAAAATAGTGTTAAGAACTCACGGCTAAACTGTGCTTTTTTTTACTCGCGTTTTGAAATATCTCGCTGCGCTCATTATTTAAACCAGCGCTTGTAAAAAAAGCAATATTTGAGCCACTAATTGTTAAAACTACTATTTTTACTTTAGACAGGATTACCCCTCATTTGATGATAATTTAAATGGACCAATTAGAACCTAATAATCCACACCGCTTCATTTTAACATAACGTACAAGATTTTATCCGTGGCAACTTTCGAAACTGGTGCGTTTTCAATATGGAAGCCACGGAACATGTCAAATTTATGATGTATTGAAAATTTATAAACTCCTTTTTGCTTTCCATCTAATTCGTAAGATAATTGTACTCAAATATCGAAAATAAAAGTGGCCTACAAAAATTTTGGGCCGTTTAGCGAGACCTCCACCCCCAACATGTCAAAATTATGAGGTTATGAAAATTTATTAACACCCAGCTGACTTAAATAAAATCAAATGCTCATACTCTGACCTAGAGGCCCTGTATACAATTTTGACAGTTATTGTTTTACCAGAGGTGAGCAACTGGATTTGACAGTTGTAAGGGAAATGTTTGAAATTGTGTGTTGGCAATGATAGTTGGCAACCCCTGACAATAAATAACTTTGTCATTTCCCACAAAGCATATGCGTTAAACCTCCTTTTGAGGATGTCCTTTTTAGCACATCTTTAGCATATGCTTGGTACATACTATTTAAGTATATGCTATTCAGGATATCCATAGCAAATGCTATGAATGTACCATTTGAGCAGGTCCTTTTGAGTACATCTTTAATACATGCAAGGAATATATCAATTTCAAAACATTTTTTGGTCAGTTTACCACACATGCTATTCTGGTACCATAAAAGAAAATCAAAATAATGAGCTTTTAAGTATTTTCTTGGCATATGCTAAGGATATACCACTAAAGAAGAAATTTTTATCATATGCAAAGTCTATTTCACTTATTTAAACATTATTATTTGGTCCTTTTAGCGCACATGCTATTCTATTCATTAAAGAACTTAACTTTTAGAACATCCCGAGTGAAGTATCTACTTCCATCAAACGCGAAAATTCTCTGAAGTCGACCAATAAGAATCCGCCCAAACGCTTATATTTCGCGGTTTCAACCTATTTCTTTATAAGCGCATGGCACAGTGGATATAGCTTTGATCTCTCAACCTGTAGGCTGTGGGTTCAAACCCCGTCGGCGAGTCTAACTTTTTTTTCTTATTTATTTATATTTTTTTAGGGTGTATTGTGATAGGACATGGTTTCTAGAGCTATATAATATATTTTATTTTATTTATATTTCTATATTTTATTTAAAGCCATATTTTAGGAGTTAACGGTGCTAATGATGACCTGTTGCTATATGTGCTAAGCACATGGCAATCATCTGATAAGAATATCTATTAGCACATCCTAAGAACCTGCATAGCATGTGATTAGGGCGGAACGTAACTTATTGTTAGCACTTGCTAAAGACGTTCCAATGTTAAGAACATTCTTAGCATATCCTTTTTCTTGTTGAGGATATCCTATGCACATGCTAAGGATGACAAATTGCTATGTGGGTTGTTCAGTTCCAATAACCAAATATTTTCAATATTAAATCTTATTGCTCTGCTGCGTTTCTTTTTACAATCTGGAGGTAATCGACAAAATTTCTGTCGGTTCCTTTATTTTATCGCGGGCGTTTGGAGGAAATCTTTTTGCTCCGGATTTAAGTCTAGATTTTACGGAGCTCGGTAAATTTTGACAGATTCTTTTAAGGTTAAGAAGTGGACATTTTGGGGTTCTAGATTTTTTTACTTTCTCGAAGTCATTTCCACAGAGGATATTTTGTTTATTTTTGCTTTTGAGGTAAAACTGAACGCACGTGTCCTGTTGAGTTATACCTGGCGGAGCCGATTGTGCTGCTCCTTCACGTTCGGCCCCGCTCTCTGCTGTGCCCAATCACCGTTCCAGATCATTTTTAAGCTGGATTTATAAACTGGGTTTGCCTTAACCAAAAAAAAAACAAAGAGTTAAAAGTGTGGTTAGAATACAACCCAGGAGCGTTCCTTTAATTTGGTTAAATCCGTTTACTCTGTCGCCACGTGACTTAAAATTACTCGGCTCGCCGAGCTCTCAGATTTGGTAAAAGCAACTTAACTACTGTCAGATTTTTGATTAAGAAACGTCAGGTTTAAAAATGGAATTTTGCTGTATCAAAAACTGTAAAACTACGTTCCTAGACGAACTTATATTGTTCCGTTGTCCAACGGAGAAAGAAACTCAGGAAAAGTGAAAAGAAAACATGCATTTACCAAGATGGAAAATTAATAAAAATAGTCGAATTTGTTAGGTAAGTGAGCTACAAACAGTAGGTACTGTTAAAGTAAACGATCTATCACTCAATACTGTGTTTATGTGAGATTTAAACTAGGAATTAAAATGTAAACTTATGATTACTTCATGGGATGCTCATCCAAGTTTAAATTTTCGTTATTTCTACCCAAGATCTTTTGGTCTTTTGTTTTTTAGTTTCTTTTCGGTTGAAGTAACTGATTTGGAGGTTTTTTATCTTCTTTTTTTGTTTTAATTATCTTAGGAGCATAATCCTATTGGGAATATTAGCACGCCAGGACGAATCCCTATCACGTAACTTGGATAAGTGCCAGTGCGGAACGATGCCTATTTGTGAGTGATTCAAGGTGGGAAATCAAAGTGTCTGATGGTGTTTAATGATTTATGGGGCGGGTGACCAGTGGAACCACTGCTGAGCCTACGCTGGTTACCCAAGGCGAAACATCGTTTAATAATTTCTCTTTGTGCTTTGGTCCTTTGTGTGTTCCTTGTGGGATGCTCATCCAAGTTTGAATTTTCGTTATTTCCACCCAAGATCTTTTGATCTTTTGTTGTTTAGTTATGATTACTTACTTACTTATTATCAATCAACTTCAGTCAACGTTACATTTCATAATATCAAAAAATAAAAGGTAACAGGTCTCCCACAATACGTCAATGCATACAGGATATCCAACTTCAACACCTTCCCTCATTGATGTACTGGTTCATCTAAGACACATTAAACTTCTTAAATCAAACAATATCAGTTTGAACAAGGCGTTCGTCATCAAATCTGCAATCTGCTTAATACCGTCCACTTTCTGGATAACTATTTTGCCTTCCAAAACCAATTCTCGAACGAAAAAATATCTTATTCTAATGTGCTTCGTGCGTTTATGGATGGATTTTGTGCCAATTAAATGGCGGCTTCATTATCAACCCTGAGTACAGGAAAATATTTTAATTGTATAATTCTTTCGTAAAGAGTTTTTAACCAAAGTAACTCTTTCGCACATTCACTTGCTGCTTCTGTAGTCGAAATTGCAACTGAACTTTGTCTTTGACTGCTCCATGACACTGCTCCTCCACTGTACATACATGCAAAGAACTCCAGATGTGGACCAACCTGCGCTTACGTCACCTCCATGATCTGCATCAATAAATCCTTTTAGGTATCCAGCTTTATAGTTATACTTTTAGTTAATGCCAAGATCCAAGGCTCCTTTTATATATCTGAAAATTATCTTTACTCGCATGTAGTCTTGTAGGCTTGGATTTTCGAGATTTCAGGAACAAAACCCAACTGCGTAGGCTAAATCAGGACGACTACCGGTCATGAAGAAAAAACTTTGGATCACCTTCCTCATCCTTTCCTGATTCAATAGCTTCTTTAACTATTGGCGTTGAGACTGGCTTACAGTTGTGCATTTCAACTCTCTCTAGTAACTTTTTAGCATAGGATATCTGAGTTATTTTGATATAATCAGCTTCTCTCTTAATTTTAAGTCCCAAAATGTCGCAGTTTTATATCATTTGTAGTAGTTAGTATAGTCGATGTTACAGCTAATAACGACTGATTTTTAACTGGAGAGATTTTTACCTGAGACTTTTTTTGGTTTAGGGGGATCTTCCGTCGGATTTCCACTTGGAACATTGTCTGACTCGATGTCCAGGAAGATGACAATAGTTACATCGAAAGTCTTTCTTATGCTTCGAACCACTCTTTTGTTTGCTGTTGACTGCTAAAACCTCTTGATTATTTTCTGTTTTATTTAGTAATGCTTTTTCAAAAACACAAAGCTGGCTTGTTCACTTCTCAACAGTTCTTTCTGATTTTACCATCAGCATCCAGCTTGACTAAAAAGAAAAGTAATCATCTGGTACATGAGCTACTACTAGCAGATTTTTCTTTACTGACCTTAATTTTTAACTTATTCCACAAATTTTTAAATTTGGAAATATGAGTGACAATGTCATCAATCACATCGTTTTTGTACCTAAAGAACTGCATGCATAAATTGTATGTCTTTTCTTTAACCGCACCATCACACAGTCTATTAACTTCTAGCCCCATTTCCCTAGCTGTAGTGAATCTCATTACTTTCTGCAATGTCTCTTGAGTCATGTTAAGAGTAAGTAAAAGCAAGACGCAGCCAATAAATTCTTCAAAAATGTTGATATTTTTCGCGTTTTCGTGAAATATTATTCAGGGACAATCGCAGCTTTTTTTGTGTTTCTAAAATTATGACGTAAATGTGACGAACTTGGAAGACTGTTGAATTTAACTAAAATTGTGATAACTAATTATTGTGTAGAGATTATTGGGAATAAGGACACCTTATTATTGTTTATTGTACGTTTAATTCATAAGCAACGTTTCGACAATAGTTTTTGTCTTCCTCAGGCTAAAAAAATAGAGTTTTTTTTATAAATATTGGCACGTAAAGAATAAACAAAGATAACTTATATAATTAACAAGTAATAAAATGTAGTAAACATATTGTTTCATATAATACCGTTTTTTTTTTTGTAATGTTCAATTCTAAAATTGTATATGATTATAATCTCGTTAATATATGAAAGCTGATTTGAATTTAAAACAAGAATAAAACATATTAACAAAACAATTAAAATCCAAACTAGGTAGTGTAAAATTCATAATATTTCTTAATTGTACACATACTTAAATTATTTCTTTGGCTTACTAGGATACGGAAAGATGTTTAGTTTGTTTTTTATTGTTATTAATAAAATTCTACTTCTACTTTTATTAAATAAATACATTTTGGCGCTAACGAGTGATAAAAAATTAAGAATGTAAATCTTACCTTCGAATTTGGTTGTATACTTAGGTAGGCTGGTGATGTACATCTTTAAACTATTGCACGTAATACAAAAGATAGATATTAACTATATTTTTTGTAATTTTTATTTTGTTTTTAAAAATTATCACACACATAGATTTGACAGAAAAAACAATAAAACCGCGGTTGAAAATATTATATTTACAATGTTGGTTCAATTTTAAGATGATCATGATTTGTCTATCTATCGCAGAAGAGCAAAAGTAGTTAGTATTTAAAGAATGACAACAATTAACAACTATATTAAATTATTAAGTTTTGATAAAAAAGAAGACGCTACATTGTGTTTTTCTAATGAGAGACAAAGATAGGTAGAATTATGTCCTATAGTACTACCAAAATTCTATCGTGGTCGCAATATGAGTGCGACGTTGTCACTAATCTTAATAATAATTATATTATTATAGAGTTTGTTCATATTTACTTTTCGTAATATTTTTTTTTATGATTATTTATTTAGATTTTATATACCTATACATTTTTTTTTGTGTTTCTTTCGCTTTTCACAAACATTCCTAAATCTTTGGTTTTAAAAACAGTAAAAATAACGAATAAACGATTTATGTCAGCTTACAGCAATATACCCATAGATATAATTTTACAAATGATTTCGCTATGCTTTGATACTAGTTATTTTTCCTTTGAAAAAAAAATATACCAACAACTTGATGGAAGTGCTAAGGGTAACCCTAGCTCCCCAGTACTAGCAAACCATGTAATGAATTTTGTCCTTAATGAAGTTTTCAAAAAGATAGACTTTCACATCCCCTTTCTTTTTGTATACGTAGACGACACAATTTTATCTATCCCTAAGGATAAGCAGGATGAAATTATGAATATTTTTAACTCAATTCACCCTAAGATTCAATTTACTTCTGAAATTGAACAAGATCGGAAACTTCCATTTTTGGATGTGTTTGCTATCCGAGAAAATGGCCGAGTTCACACCAATTGGTATAGGAAGCCCACTAGTTCTGGTAGACTCCTGAACTACTATTCGTGTCATGCCATGCAACATAAAATAAGTACTATTTTTAACCTGTTCTATAAAGCATACAACCTTAGCCATAAGAAATATTGGAATGATAATGTCAATACAATAAAAAAGCTAGCTAAAATTAACAATTACCCATCATCCTTTGTTAATCAAATTTTAAATAAATTAACTCTATCAACATCTAATGATTCACTGAAACAATCTCACACTAATAGCGGAGAAATTAAAAAATATTTTAAGATTCCTTATGTTAATGACCTTTCAGATAAGTTAAGGAAATGCTTTAAGGATGATGGCTTGGAAATAGTATTTTATAACATAAAAACAACGAACACTCTTTTTAATAAACTGAAAGATAAAACCCCTCCCTCTATACAATCCGGTCTCATTTACGAAATTCCCTGTAGTTGTGGTAACGTATACATAGGTCAAACTAAACAATATTTGGAAAATCGTATCAAACAGCATAAGTATGATTGTCAAAATAAAAATAAAAAGAAAAAACTGCCCTTGCCATTCACCACTTTGAAACCAATCATGATTTTGACTTTGATAACCCAAGAATAGTGGATAAAGAAAACAACTTTTATAAGCGTTCCATTTTGGAAATGATACATATTAATCTTGGTAAAACCAAAGCTGTCAATCTACGTAGCGATGTCAACAAGCTAAGCACAATATATCATCCCTTACTAAACAGGATACGCTTAAAATAATAATATATTAAAAATAAAATATAAAAAAAAATAACAAAATAAAGAAACAAAAAAAAATGTATAAGTATATAAAATGTAAATAAATAAACATAAAAAAAAAATATTTCGAAAAGTAAATACGAACAAACTCTATAATAATATAATTATTATTAAGATTAGTGACAACGTCGCACTTATATTGCGACCACGATAGAATTTTGGTAGTACTATAGGACATAATTCTGTCTATCTTTGTCTCTCATTAGAAAAACATAATTTAGCGTCTTCTTTTTTATCAAAACTTAATAATTTAATATAGTTTTTAAATGTTGCCATTCTTTAAATACTAACTACTTTTGCTCTTCTGTGATAGATAAACAAATGATGATCATCTTAAAATTGAACCAACATTGTAAATATAATATTTTCAACCGGTGTTTTTTTTGTCAAATCTATGTGTGTATTAATTTTTAAAAACAAAATAAAAATTACAAAAAATATAGTTAATATCTATGTTTTGTATTACGTGCAATAGTTTAAAGATGTACATCACCAGCCTACCTAAGTATACAACCAAATTCGAAGGTAAGATTTACATTCTTAATCTTTTATCACTCGTTAGCGCCATAATGTATTTATTTAATAAAAGTAGAAGTAGAATTTTATTAATAACAATAAAAAACAACCGAACCATCTTTCCGTATCCTAGTAAGCCAAAGAAATAATTTAAGTATGTGTACAATTAAGAAATATTATAAATTTTAAACTACCTAGTTTGGATTTTAATTGTTTTGTTAATTTCTTTTATTCTTGTTTTAAATTCAAATCAACTTTCATATATAAATGAAATTAAAATCATATACAATTTTAGAATTGAACATTACAAAAAAAAACGGTATTATATGAAACAATATGTTAACTACCTTTTATTACTTGTTAATTATATAAGTTCTCTTTGTTTATTCTTTACGTGCAAATATATATAAAATTTTTTAGCCTGAGGAAGACAAAAACTATTGTCGAAACGTTGCTTATGAATTAAACGTATGCAACAATAACAAGGTGTCCTTATTCCCAATAATCTCTACACAATCTGACTAATAGAGCGTTAACTACCTTCAAAAAAATAACTAATTATGTTATCGCGCCGCAATTTAAGGAGGAAATTTCTTAAACTAAAAACAAAAATAAACATTCAAGAACGAAAGAAAAAATACTGTGTTTTTGACATTATATGAGGAACAGAGTGAGGAAAGCATAAAAGATAAAAATCATACTGTAAAAATTCCTTGGTTTCCATGACTTGGGACCCATTCCCTGACTTTTCCAGGTTTCCCTGACTAATTTCAACCTTGATATAGTGTATAATATGTTAACTTTAAACAAAAAATTAAGTCTTCAAATTTTGAGTTACTTCATATAGTACAGTATCACATCGAAATCAATATTATGGCTATTTTCCCACTCAATACCAATTATAGCAAACGCATTCAGCTTGTCTTCCGTCATTTGCGACCTTTCACAATTTTTATTTTTTTTTTAGTCTGTTAAAAGTGCGCTCAGCAGTATATGTTTGGGAAACTGTTCTTAATGCTGTTTTTTATCACAAATGGCAAAATTTCTTCGGGTTTTCCGATTTCATCGTTTAATTCGAATATCAACATACAAAACGATTTATATTCATTTATAGTGTATTAGTATGATTTCTAGATCTGAACTATAAAATAAAATTAAGTCAGCGAGATATTTTAAATTGTTTTCTAAATTGTTTACATTAAAGGTTGTGACCCTTTAGTTAGTTCATGAAATATTTCAATTTTTAGGTCACGTGGCTTACTTAATGAGATATATATTAGTAATGGAAGCAGCTACAAATTATTTTCTTACGTAACAAAGTAGCTTCATCTAAAGATGTATAAAGAGTTGTGATTTTTCAGATAGTTCATGAGCTATTTTGATTTTGAGGTCACGTGACTTTATTATACCATATCCTGGTAACGACAGCTGCTAGAAATTATTTTCTTGCCCAACAAGTAAACAAAGCTTATTTCAAAAAGGTTAGCAATATACATTGTTTTCATAGTATTTCTTTTATTTAGCAGGTAAGTGCTCACCGACAAATTATAAAGATTCATCTATCTGTCTCTCTTGAACAGACTTGATTTATAGGGTTAATTTTCCGTAAAAAAAAATTTTTTTCTTACAAAAATAATTATTTTTATACTTTTAAATTGGCGGTAACAAATTCAAGTAAAGTATTTGCAACATGCTGATGTTTTTAATGTATCATTTAAACTTATAAAACGGGATTAAGATACGTAAATGGGTTTTAAAAACAAAAAATTTATGTTATTTTTTGAAAATTTTATTTTTCAGTTCAGATATACGATTCGATCTACAAATTATGGTGTATGACTTATTGTCCTACTGTCACCTAAATGGCAGTTATGGGGTGGTCTCCCTAGCTTAACGGTTAATTTAAAGGGGTCTCAGTTTTCTCGACTCGACTGCCGCTACAAATATTATTCTTTGGTAAGAAATTAGGGACTTATCGGTACATAAAGTCGGCATAGCCTGACTCGGCAGTATTTCTGACATTATTGTCATGTAAACATGTCATCTAAACATGCTCATATTGTGCCATTCTTACATTATTTTGATAGCAAGCAGATGACATATTTAGGCAACAACAATGTCGGAATTCCTTTGAACTTAGTGCGGAATTGTCAAAAATAGTGCATAATTATTATTGTGGCCCTTTATTTTAGTCACCCATAAAAAAGGAATTAGTTTCGTATGGGGTGGTCCCCCTAGCTTAATGGTTAAATTGGAGGGGTCCCATTTTCTTGGTAACGGCTGCATCTACAAATTTTATTTTTTTGTCAAAAATTAGCTACAAATTATGGCATTGGTATTTTTGTGACCCTCTATGATGGTCCCCCCAACTTAATGGACGTAATGATTTGAAACAGTGGCAGAAAAGTGTTTATCCTCCTGTGATTTATTATAAAAAAAATTAAAAAATAATTGTCATAAGTCAAAAAAGAAAAAAAATCAGGAAATGTGTTTTATTTGGAAAAGCGAAAAAGGTTTATGGAAAGAATTGGGTCCAAACATATAACTATGAGATACTATAACGGCCTAACACCGTTCTCAACTAAAAAGCCAGTTAACTCTTATCTCTTCAGTGACCTTTAGCCTCCGATTGTTGCCATATTTATAACCCAATTGACAGGTAAAACATGGATTTTCTGTCAGTGTGGTGTCAATATGACCGCTATGGTAAGCTAAAGGATACTAAATCAAAAAAGAGTTAACTGGCCTTTTAGTTGAGCAGGTGTTGAACGGCCCAAGTGCCGCAAAATTTGTAAAGAAAGTAACTTTGAAAAACAACGAAAAAAATTCAAAATCGCGGTTGGCTTTGACACTGTTTTAGCCACCAGGCCATAAACCAAAAATCTACTGCGCATGCACTAACAAATTCATGCCTGGTGTCGTAGTGACCTTACGATAATTTAATGACAAGGTATTAATTTAAGTGACAGTGACAACGACATCATCTGTCCGAAAAGTTTGATTTTATTTAATTGAATTTATTTATTATATTATGGATAAAACATCTCCTACCGCAAGTTTAACCTTACTCGAGGGTTTCAATCCACAAAGTAAACCCGTTACACGAGGACATGGCCCCAAGTGCCGAATCCACTTTCTGAGAAAACTCGGCATTGTCGAAAAGTTTACATTTTTGACGAGGTATGGTTTTTCAATTTTATTTATGTAATTGTGGAGTTTTTGTATTTTAAAATTTTGTGACGGTATTTTCTGCGATTGCGTGCGTTATTATTACGGGAAACACTAGACAACACTTTCAATTTTTTTACGGTAGTATCCACTCTTAATAGATTTTCCAAAAGTAAACAAAAATAATAAACATAAACACCTACATTTTTGCTGTCAGATGGTTGTCAGTTGCTTTTACTACAGACCGATGCCTCCGATATTTAATAGGCCTTCCATCTACTCATATTTTAGTGAGATTTGAACGTGTGTGGCGGCCATTTTGATAATTAATTAATTTAATAACTGTCAACAGTGTCAAAAATGGCGGCGACATACGTGCAAAAGGGTACTAAAACGGAAGGTGTTGGCTGTCGGAGGTATCGTACTGACGCAATCGACGCGCCCGCCCATTACACTCCTCGTCTATGAGTTTTTTCCAGGCCACCTTGATTGGGAGAGTTATTATCGGTACGCATTTTTCTCGGGAAATGCAAGGGAAGGGCCGTTATATTAGACAATTAAAGTAAATATTTCAACGCATCCGTATCGGTATACGTAACGCGTTCGAAACAAAGTCAAAATACGCTACATTTTTGACTTGCTCATGCCATGTTTCGAACGATGCCTGCTGCTTTGACGGGTGTGATGATAGATCTCGTTGCGTAGGGAAGGATGTACGTATTGTTAGGGACCCACGAACGTACACAACGATTTCAATCAGTAGTCCTGTCATCGCACCCTTCAAAAAAGCCGGTATCGTTCGAAACATCGCATAAACCAGTGAAAAATGTAGCGTATTTTGGCTTTGTTTCGAACGCGTTACATATACCGATACGGATATTTACTTTAAGTATCTATTACCTCATATGGTTTGTTCGGGTTCCGAATTTTAAAACTGTCCTAGAACGTTTTAGAACTGCGCGTGATAGTTGCGCAATCGACGGGACTGTTCTTAACAGTTTACAATTTTTGGACGAATCCGAACGCATTTTCATAAAATTGCCATAATAATAGAGTGAAGAAGAAGAAGCACGTGATGTGATCCAGAATGTCTTAATTGTGTCTTTTATTTTTAGCATAAAATAAATATTTCATCATATAGTTCCACAGTTTCTTCTACAAAATTCATAGCTTTTAAAATCGCATTTTAAAAATCTGCCAATGGCTAATGACGAGTTAGAATCTTTCCTTAATTCTTCCAAAGTGAAATTCTGCAGTTTTGAAAGAACAGAAATTTAATACTGAAAAAGCTGAATTTTTGGGTTAGGCAGGGATTCCTCTTCTTTAGGGCACAGCATACAAAACCCTCGACAAAACCTTTATAAAAATACACGCGGATAATAAAATAATACAAGATTGCACTCTTTTTTATTATTTTTTGTAAAAACCCATTTATTTGGGTATATTTTCAAGGAACAAATTATTTTTTCGGACAAATTTTACATGCGTAAATGAATTTGCGCATGCGTCAGAAAATAGTCCTAAACAGTTCCATTTAATTCCGCGCGGCTTCACGGGACTGTACAGAACACTATCGAACCGGTCCTGGAAAAATTTTCAGTAGTAACCCGAACACAAAGCTTTTCAGTTCAGAACACTTGTGGTCGAACCAAAACGCATTTTTTTAAGCGCGCATGCTCCGGACTGTTTAGAACAAGAAATTTCGACGAACCCGAACAAACCAATAGTTAAATGGGTCTAAACAGTCCAAAAACTTAATTGATTGATGATGATGAATAAACGTAAGGGCCATATCCTATTTCTGTCTAAATTTAAATCTGGTTAGGATAGGTAGCTAGGTAGGTAGGTATATACTACTATTATTACTACTCACAAATGTTTATGCTATACAATGCTCATCCAAGCGTACATCTAGACTTATATGTTCTATGTGAAATTGGATACTTCGTACACGCCTGTAGAAAAAATAGTATATCTGAAATGCCACTAACGTCACTTTTCAACGCTTCGCTAATGCGTCGTTCGGCCAACTACAATTACGTGAAAAGTGACTCTTTCCGCACTTGTTAGGTAAACTACTACTTCCTACGAACGTGCGGAAAAGTTACTTTTCCGAACGATTTTTCGTTTAGAAAGATGTACTTTTCCGCACGATTTTACTTTTTCGCGCGATTTTACTTTTCCGCATGTTTTTTGTTTTGTTGAAAATTAAGATATTTAGGATTGGTGAAAGGGCTCGCGGAGAGCCTAGTCGCCGGACCGGGAGCCCCCCCCTCTTACTCTACTACTACTCTTCTAAGATATTTAGGATTAATTAAATGATTTATGTAACTATTCTATCTAATGTGTCATTTTGTAGCATTATTATAAAATCTTTGCTTACTAAAAACATTATTTTTGATAAATAATAATAATAATAAATAATAAATAATTTGATAAATAATTTGATAAGGAAAATGCCTTTTCCACCCTTGACTTGCGGAAAAGTACTACTTTCCGCACTTCTTAGGTAAATTACTATTTCTTGTCCAGCAATAATGAGGGCAAAACTAAAAGCCTTTGGAAAGCTTTTTTTAATCATATTGACATTGATAAACAACTTACTTACCTACGTCTTCTAGGCGTGGAAAACCTATTGCTGTTCTTTATTCCTTGCGTGACCGACCAATTTTTCTAATGAATGAATTTGTTTGCATTGTCTGCCTGTCTGCACGCTTTTCGTCAATTTACAAGCACAACAATATTGCATGATTTCATTTCCATATAGAGGAATGGGCAAAATAGGAAATTCTATTTTTGTGCAGAAAACAAAAATAAAACCACGTAGCAAACCTTCTGAACAGAAGATGGTTAAATTTTTATATTTTGGAGACGGGTTACTGCATTTTTATACAAATTTAGGTAAACAACAAGGAGAGGTATTATTTAAAAGTTATTGCTCTAAGTGGGTACTTAAGTATTGCAAAAAAGTTTTAAGAAGGGAAAATGGTGCATACTTATATAAAAGATAAAAAAATTATAAACAGCAGTTTGATGAGTGGAAATGATAAAGGGACCTATAATAAACATTTTTGAAAGAATGCGTAACCGGCGGTGGGGGATGGGTGGATTTAGGGGGTGGACAAGGGAAAAATATGGTATTATGGTAATTTTTGGCAAAACTCAAAAAATAAATTCTTTAATACAAAAGTTGTAGATTGTGCTAAAATCTACAATTTATGTAAATGTCCCTTAACATATCATCAAAGATTTCAAGAAAAATGCAAAATATCGTAATCATTTTTCTCTTTTATTTTTAATTTTTCATTTTCGCAAAAATAATTAAATTTTTACGAAACTTGGTGAAAGTATAACTCTTTGTGTCTGGAATAACAATAATTTTTTTTCAGTAAAAAATTTGGTAGTTTCCGAGATATTGATGTGGACGTAGTTAAAAAAAGCACTGAATACATGTTATAATTACATGTTGGCCGACAAAACGACAAAAAGGACTTTGTTTTAAAGACCTCATTATTCCCCCTTATTCAGTAGAATACAATATTTTTAAATATAAACATTCTGAAGTTTTGGTACCAATTATGTCTAAAATTATTATGGTCCGTTTATTGGTTTTATGCTTGGAGGAATATTATGGCTGAGAAACTAATGTCTTGAATTTTTTTACAAACTTCGTTTATCTCCAGAACCGGTGCAAATTTAAACATGGTTACTTAAAAGGCGACTTCTTTAAAAAATTACATCACATCTGACCCAACATTTTAACAGTTTCGTCTAATGTCTTATTATAAATATAAATAAGTTGTTTTTATGAAGCGTCCTGGAATTTTTTACTTTCTGACTTTTAACTCCCGAACTATTAAAAATTTTAACATTGCTGCAAGTCCAAATATTTATGAGAATAGGGAAATATCGGAACATAAGTTGGCCTAGCCTGACTTTAAGAGTAGAGATTCAGTGACCTTAGCTCAGGAAATGTCGAAGTGACGTTCAAAACTGGTCATGTGATATCCATACTTTTTGGAGTCAAATAAACATCACAATTGGCCAAAGTTTGAATGGAAGGCACATTTTGTAAAAACTAAGATACGCTTCGGATCACTTTACGTTGGGTACGCCGCTAATATCGAAAAAACCGAGCTGAGTCAAGCCACCCCCCCCCCCCCGAAAGACATTCGAGTTTTGATATGCTTATAATTTCGAACCAATTTTACTATCAAACTTAAGAACTAATTTCGAACTTCTAATCACCGAAAAGAATTTCGAAAAACCCACTAGTAACCCTGTTTTTATAAAAAAAAATATGGTGGGGAGGGCAGGTTGACTCCCCGAAAGATATTCGAGTTTTGATATGCTTATAATTTTGAACTAATTTTGAAGTACTTTTAAAAATTTTGAACCACACCCCTTCCTGTTTTTTTTTTAATATTCAAAATGGGGGGGTGCAGCCGGGCATCAAGCTTAAAAAAATCAGGAAGAAGTGTGGTTCAAAATTTTTAAAAGCGGTTAAAAATTGGTTCGAAATTAGTTCAAAATTATAAGCATTTCAAAACTCGAATATCTTTATAGGGGGGTGTGGCTTGACGTCAACTTGCACCCCCCACCATATTTTTTTTAAAAAAACAGGGTTACTAGTGAGTTTTTCGAAACCCAAGTAACAATTTGTCGACGTTTTAACGTTGCCAAAGGCGACTTAACGTTGTGTGAAAACGCCGTATAAAAGTTCTAGCAACTCGCTTTTGCACCAACTTGGCGGATATTTTTTTAGTTGTGTTGACGTTGCCTGGGACTAGAGGCGCTAGCAAAGTTTCCACACCGTCGCCGAAGTGACTACGACTGAAGTGCCCTCTGGATAATATTTTTATTAATATAATTGATATGAAATCAAGACGTCCACGTCTCTGCAACCACAAATGGACTAATTTCCAAACACCATCTATCAATAATTCTAAAATACGTAGCTAGGT
This sequence comes from Oxystoma pomonae, assembly GCA_963921995.1. NCBI lineage: Eukaryota > Metazoa > Arthropoda > Insecta > Coleoptera > Brentidae > Oxystoma > Oxystoma pomonae. The sequence continues at coordinate 79,891,314 of OY998166.1, read as the reverse complement.
AACATTCAGTTAATTTATTACATTAAAGTGACTTTTTAAAGGTTCCCACTAACTAAATTTAACAACGAACCTTAGTTTTCCGTCAAAAATGGACATCTTAGCATTAAAAAATAAGGGGGCCTTCAATCCTTCTTACTTTTTTGCTAAATTATTTTTTTATTTAAATACTGAAAATTTTAAAAAGGCTTTAAACCTATTTTAGACTGTAGCCAATCTAAAAGAATACTTAAGAGTTTCCAAAATTAACTAAAAATCGACAAAATCCAGCAAAAAAACAAGATTCTTTTAACGATTTACACAAATGGTGTAGCGGCGCAAATCAGGAAAAGAAAACAGTATGGCGGCGATAATCATTTCTTGATTTACTGAAAACCTAACCATTTTGCCACTAAAGAGGTGCCCTCTATAGTTGACTTATATTTTGAAACTGGCCGAAAGTGCTAATAGATCTTTCCTTTTGCTGCAACAATTTGCACTAATTATATCTATCCTTTATATTTATACAAGCTAGAAAAGGACATAGATACATTTAGTGCACACCAGTGCATCAAAAGAAGAACCCCACAAATTAATTTCAAGGTAGTCTGACTCTTCGTTACTTGGTATCTACAGTCGGTCAGGGAGTCTGACCATAGTCTGACTCTGGGTCACTTGGGGGGCGTTACATAGTTTGTAGGCAGAAAAAAAATCAAACAATTTCAGCTGCTAACAAAATTACGTCGCGATTTTTGATTGTGTAACATCACAAACGTTTGGGGTCGTGGCCCCTGCATAGTCGGTCAATTATCTAACATCATTTTATCCTAATTTTAACCCCTCTTTCCTTCCTCGTAATACTTTTGCAAATTTTTCAACACTTAATGAATATCGAAAACCCTCCTAAAAATATAAAAAAATTATTTTTTATTATTTTTTTCATTATTTTTAGAGTAAAACTGTTACGTAGCGCAGTTACTTTATAAAACTTTTACCCCCTTTTACCCCTTGCCGTGTTTTATTTATAGACGCAGCCCTTTTTTAGGGCCGGTTTAACGGCCCTTAGTTTATATTTCAAGATAGTCTGACTACTGGTCACTTGGAAACTGCTTTTTTGAATTTATGTCTCCCTCGCCATTTTTTTGTGCCTCTAATATGCCTCTAGAAGACCAACTATGTTGACGTTGAGTAAACGGCCAGGAAACGTTGTTTGCGACGTCACGAAGTCGTTTATGTAGGGTATACAAATTAACCCTAGTTAATTAACAACCTTATGGCGTCGTTGTTTCGTCGTTCATTGCGGTCGTTGAAAACCCCACAATATTCCAGTAGAAATAAAAGTTTTAGAGGGTTTCCAAATTTACCCTAGTTAATAACAACGGTGTGGCGTCGTTTTCTTGTCCATAATAGCGGCCGTTGCACAAATAACTAGTTTTTGTACTTTATGCAACGTTAATTTTTCTTAGTTATGGCAACTAAGGCAACTAAAAATTGTTACTTCGGAATTCTTTTTGGTGTTATTAGGAGTTCGAAATTAATTCTTAATTTTGGGATAGTTGCTTTTGATTTTTCTCTAATCTTTAAATGAGGGGGGTGTATCTTGACGTCAGGCTGCACCTCCCATTTTGAATATTAAAAAAAATCAGGAAGGAGTGCAGTTCAAAATTTTTGAAAGGGGTTCAAAATTAGTTCGAAATTATAAGCATATCAAAACTCGAATATGGCTTGACTGACCTAAAAACCGTGCACTTTTTGATTGAGAAAAGCCGCTTCCAGAGTTGAAGGTTGATGCCAAAAGACAACTTTTTAGGTTCAGAGCCATCTGAATCCATGTAGAACAACAAAATGGCGACTATTAAAGATGACTGACATTAGAATCTTTAGGAAATATTCCAGCTTTCCTTCTAGTGGTCCGATTTTAATGATTTTTTTTGTTCGAAAGCTTTTTAAGAAAATAATATAATATATTTTTATCTTTACAGATATCATATTATCATGAAGATGGCCACCGAATAAATATCTGGTGTCTCAAAAAAATGGAATAAATTTAAACAGCTGCAGCTTTTTCAATTTAAGACTGATTTTATTGACTGATGGTCTAATTAATAAAACTTTTATCGCATTTTAAAAATGTCTGCCATTTTTTAAACTAAGATGGCGAATTAAATCAAATGTGTATTACGATTTCACATGGAAACTAGAGAAGAATCCTGTAAAAAACAAACAACTGCAAATTTTTGTTAAAAAGGCGACAGAAAACTACATTACAAGAATTTTTGCGTTTCACAACTAATGTTTTGGAAGCTTCTGTAAGGCTTTTGTTTTTAGCCATCCATACTAATCTGCAGGCTATTGGGATCGTCAAAAAAAATGTTTTTTATTTCCACTAAAAATAAGTACCTAAATGTCTGTCTGTAACACGATTACTCAAAAACCGCTTCAGCGACTTTTATTAAATATGGCACAAAAATTCTTTGTCACCAGACGCAGAGCTGATTAGTTTTTGATGGGGGTGGGGAGTTGGAAAGAGGGTAGGAGGAGGATTAAACTTTTAAAAAAATTGTAGATCACGAACCCTATTAGCTAGCAACACGCGGTTTTCACATTAAGATTGATAATTGAATTTGCAACCAAAAAAAAAAAATTGGAAGCATCTAACTTTTTTTTAAATGTCGAAAAGAAATGATTTTAAAAAAAATATATTTTTAAAACATTTTATGCATGGCTATATGTGCCTGTTTTTTTTTTATAGCGACGAGAAATCTTCATAGACACTGATCTCTGGTGGTCTACCGAATGTACCCGAGTCATCCTCTCTTGAGGACGCTTACGAACTAAAACCCTCCGCTGTAGATTTGATCGAAATAGCGGAACCATTCTCAGGAATATAACGTCATTATTTCGCCGTTTACTGTTTTGATCTCTTAGGTGCGTTCGTCTTCGTGTTTAATTTTTAGAATCGTTCTTATCATATCGTGTCCCTGGTTCCATTTGTATAAGTGTTGTATTTCTTTAAAGAGGTTCCCTATGGTGAGATTCTCTATCTGTAGATCGTGTCTTGTTGTTTGGCGGTAGTTCTCAAATCTTGGACAGTAAATTAACGATTTAGTGTCCTTTAATCCACCTTCGCCGCCATTTTCACTTAAAAGTGACAGGAAATCCATTAGTTTTCTGTCAATATGGCGTCGAAGGTCGAAAAAAGAACACTAAAACGGTAGGAGTTGATCGGCCTATGTGGAGAAGGTACTGGCCAACTTTGTGTACCGATAAGGCCCTTAATATAATTTTTGGTTTTATTTTTCTATAAGACAACCCGATGTTTTTGAAATGTAATCTAATAAAAAATATGTCAAAAACTGCCATTTTAGACAGTTTTTTTTGTGGTTATTACCATTCCGTATATTAGGCAAGGATTCTTGATTTTACGGAACGATGCTAATTTCTTACAGTAAACGTCCGTATTTTTTAAACTTACACCCGGTTCCACACCTACGACTTTTTCGCGGGTGCCCACCCTAATAACACAGAAATATTCCAATTCCAATATAGGATATTGGAAACATTCCCTACAGTCGACTTTATGCCGACACCACTTTAGGACCGACGATGGTCCGATTGGATCTTTGTTTAATCGGTCGAAAATCGGCAACTGACGATGGCCCGATTTACTATAGTCGACTTTCTGCCGAAGCCCACTTTATTTGCTTTAGGGCCGACGACGGTCCGATTGGAACTTTGTTTAATCGGACGAAAATTGGCAACTGACGATGGTCCGATTTACTGTAGTCGACATTATGCCAATGCAAACCTTATCTACGTTAGGGCCGATGATGGTCCGATTGGAACTTTCTTTGATCGGTCTAGAATCGGCAACTGACAATGGCCCGATTTACTATAGTCGAGAATCGACAACCGACGATGGTCCGATTACGTCACCTTAAAACTTTTAAACTGCTTAATAGTTTCTTCCTAGTATGTAGAGATGGCGCTAATGTCACTATGTTCCTTGTACAGTGGAAGATAATATTATATATATAATGAGCAAAGATATTTGAAAACTAGAATGCGGACTTGACAAGATAGTGGTACTTCTCTACAAGAATCACCTCTTTTGCCTCTTAAACCAGCTCGACTGGTTAAGCACCCGCATTATCGAAACTTTGTAGTTTGCCAATGTCGGGTCGCTTTTAGCTACCACCGATGGACCGCCGTCAATCGCCGACGTTGGACCGCTTTAGGAAACCAATGTCGGACTTCAATAGTTTACCGATGTCGGGCCGAGACCAGCTTGCCTACGTTATACCGATCAAATTAAGCAGTTATGGGCGGATGGTCGGTACCATGTGGTTAAACCATATCGGACCTTAATCGTACGACGACGGTATGCCGATGTCAGCAAAAAGTAAAAGTTACCATTGGTCCGACGACGGGCCACAGTCTAACGCTGCATCGGCAAACATACATTGGGCCTACATCGCAAAGCGAACAAAAAATACTGCTGGTCCGATGTCGTAAATCGACGTCGTGCCGATGATAACAAATTCGGCAATCGACATCGGACCGACGAAGGCCCGAGGGAACCGTGTTTGCTGGGTGGTGAATGGAAAATAGAAGGTCGACCATTTCAAGCGGTCGGATGGGACAAAAAAGTAACCCATTATTAATAGAAAAACCAGCAGCGACTTCTATGATATGAAAATTATGACTATATTTTCTAATAAATAATTTCCTAAAACAATAGGTTATGCAATAAAATAGTTTAAAACGATAAGTTGTAACCAGAGCTTATAGGGTGAACCTTTAAACTTTGGGTTGGACGGGACAAGAAAACTTACTTACTTACTTTTATTATACGCTAGCTGCGTACGAATACTGCAAGGGTGGTCGTAGAGATAGGTGAGACGTAGTCGCTGTTGTCCTTTCTGAGCATGCGCACTGAGATACGATTACGCTTAAGCACGGTACCTATAACTAACACGTTCGAAATAAAGCCAAAATACACTAAATTTTTTACTTGGTTATGCGATATTTCGACAATTTTTTTTTTAACGGTGAGGTGACAGAATTGCTGATTGAAATCGTTGCGTACGTTCGTGGGTCCGCAACGTTACGTATATCCCTTCGTACGCAACGAGTGAAATCAGCTGTTGTGTCATCGCACCCGTCAAAGAAGCGGGCATCGTTCGAAACATGACAACCAGTCAAAAATGTAGTGTATTTTGCCTTGGTTTCGAACGCGTTAGGTATACCGATACCGATGCGTTGACATATTTAAGTGTCTAATATCACCGCCACGTTCCGTATATAACCCCGGGTATCAACCTTTGGTAAACTTTTGATATGTTTTTCTCTATTTTCTATTTCTCTACAGTAAACCGTAAAAAAATATCTTGTTCCAATTTTTTAATATTAAGTACTTTTTTTACTTTTTAGAAAATATATTATACATAAAAAATCTTTAAGTCTAATAGACATTAGGGACTTATCGGCACATAAAGTCGGCATAGTCTGACTTTACTAAACTCGGCACAATTTTTGACAGTTCCGCACGAAGTTTGAAAGGTTTCTGACACTGTTGTCATCTAAACATGCTCATATTGTGCCATCCATAAAGTTGACAAATTAAAGTTAATGCCGTCCTTTATTAAAGGCAGGCACAAACATTATGTTAGTGTCAACATTATTTTGAATAGAATAGGATAGAATAGAAAACGTCATTATTGTAATAATAAATAATAACAAAGGCGAAGTTTAGTTTAGCTACTCTACTTAACCCTTAAATTTACATCAAAAAATATTTTACTAGTAGATAGCGTTCTTAATTTTATATCAATTTCAATATAATTTTAATTACAATCTAAATAATTTCTAATTGTTTAAGTAAATTTGGTGACAAAAATAAAGCAAAAAAAAACAAGAAAATTTGATTACAAAAATTATATAGGCCGGAAGAAGTCCAATTTCCCAGTGTACGTACATGCAGGGACACCGCACACCTATCAGTGGAGCAACCAACACTCAGGCTTCCGATCGCCGTTCGCCGCCGTTCGGCCGTTCGCGGCTTGTATTTAGTACGCCTCTAACCACAGTATGTGGAGCGTAGTCAATGAAACCGAAATTTGGTCAATAAAGACGCAAATTTTTATAACGTAATTTTCTTATTTTTTGTCACTGATAAATTAGAATGTTTTATTTTTAACTGCTCAGATTTATCACTAACAACGTATTACAATGAAAATAATAAGGAGAAAAAAAATAAAAACAAGTTCTCAAAATAAAATAATACATTCTAAAAACCAAAAAGATTCTGCCAGTCAAAAAAAATTTAGTTGATAGTTGTCCTCGGGAAAAATTTTGACGCTTTGTAAGAATGATAACCATTCTTTTTGAGAACACGTAAGACAGTGGCTGAAGACGTATCAACTGCTTCGGCAGTTTGGTGGCTAGTTAACTTTCGATTTTCCTCCACTGCAGCTCAAATCATCACACCTCGTACTTCCTGCTCGTCATTCAAAACAGTGGGTTTTTTATGGTTTCTTGGCGCTACACAACCAAACTTTTCAAAATTCTGCACAAACCTATGAATCGTTGTTAAGTAACTTCGTAGACATCCATTTTTAGTTTTAAAAATGTATTATTTCACTTAAGAACTTATCAATCTGTTTCTCGAGCAAGGCAGAAATAAAACAAATTAATAAAAACAAAATAAATTTCCAAAAGATAACACTGCAGTGTGCTTCGAATCCACCTCGGTCGTACGGTACGGAGAGTAAATTGGACTTGATTCCCCCTATGTTCGCAGTAGCCTAAAGCTCATTGTATAGTTTATTACATTTTATAAATTCTTGCGATATCTAAGAAATAGAAAGATAGAATACAGCGCTTACAAGACATTTAAAGGCGCATTTACACAGACAAACTTTCCTTTGATGTTGAAATGCCGACAAACATTTACACGAGCCTCTTGAGCAAAATGTTCAAAGAAAAGTTCGAGCAAAATCTCGTACAAAAAGACTCACGGAGATTTTGGAGAGAATGTTAAGAAAAATTTGTTTGAAGAAATGTTGGTATAGAAATTTCTTACAAATTTAAATTTTATAGTTTTATGGGAATTCATTGAACTTAACTGAAAATAGAAAGACTAAGTTTTAAAACAAGGTATTTTTACTTAAGTGCTTTCCGAAATTGACATTTTACCTCATAAGCAACTTCGATTGACCTGATTTTTATAGGGGATATGCCAGTATACTTGTTTTTTTTTGGGGTTGTAAAAAAACGATAATGCCTGTAAAATGTAATGATAAAAATTTACGTTTAAAAGAATATCTCCTTATTTTACTTCATAGTTTAAAACACAATACAATAATAATTAAGTCAAATTAAAAAACCTATATACATTTTATTAAATCTCAAATATATGAACAAAAGCACGTAAAACCCGTTTATTACCCACTTTTACAACCCTAGGATCCCAGACCCTTGTCTAAAAAAATTTAATTTAGCAGTAATAGACTAGATTTCTGAATCGGAATGTTGCTCCTTTGCATATTGTTTGTTCAGTGTCAGTAATCGACCTTGATTATTACATTAAATTGGCAGTAAATATCTATCTTCAGCATTTTCATGAACCTTTTGCTTTTTTAAGCAACCGTTGGGGCCTTAAACTAACTAGGTAAATCTGGTGTGACGAATGAAAAAAAAACAATCGAAGCTAAGGGTAAAGTAAAGTTACAAAAATATTTAAAAAAAAAATCCCCTCCCCACCACTCCTCATAGTCGTGAGGCGCGGATTACCGCTTAAAAGTGCAACTTTTGAGTTTTTTGCCGATATTTGAAAAACTCAAATTTTTTTTGGAAAAGAAAAATTTTCCTGGGTTATTTTTCGAATTTAGGAAAAAACCCTTGGAAATAAAAAAACTCGCAAGAAAATCCCAAAAAAACCCCCTGCAAAAAAATCCGGGAAAAACCCTAAGAAAGAAATATTATAAGTAGCCCTAATCCATGTGACAAAACTGTTAGCCAAGAATAATGTTTCGCATGCCATCGGCTTTTTTTCACAAAAATTTAATATAAAAGTTGGTGTTCCATTTTTTTAAAGAATTGAGATCACTGATCACTGATGTGAAATTTTATTTATTCTATTCTTTAAAAATATGTTTTCAAAACAGATAGCAATAATTTGCTCAAAAATTTGCCGGAACAAAATGTTCAAAGAAAAGCTCACAAAAATGTTCCCCGCAAAAAATTTTAGATCTTTTGCACGAGCTTTTGTTTGAGCATGTTCGTCTGTGTAATTGCGCCTTAAGAATATTAAATTTAAAAAAGGCGCATTTACACAGACAAACTTTCATTTGATGTTGAAATGCCGACAAACATTTACACGAGCCTCTTGAGCAAAATGTTCAAAGAAATGTTCGAGCAAAATAGCGTACAAAAAAACACACGTGAATTTTGGAGAGAATGTTGAGCAAAATTTTTTTAAAGAAATGTTGGTAAAAATTTCTTACAAATTTAAATTTTATAGTTTTATGGGAATTCATTGAACTTAACTGAAAATAGAAAGACTAAGTTTTAAAACAAGGTATTTTTAATTAAGTGCTTTCCGACGGAAAAACGATTTGATGTCGAAATTCACGTTTTACCTCATAAGCAACTTCGATTGATCTGATTTTTATAGGGGATATGCCAGTATACTTGTAACTTTTTTGGGGTTGTAAAAAAAACGAGAATCAAAAAAAATCAAAATTGGCACTTATTTATTGCTGTTGCTGGGTTAGGAGAAGGTAAAAACCGTAGACTAGTGAGAGGGAGTTTTGGTCAAATGAACATTGACACACAAAATTACAGCAGTGTTTGACAGCGCTGCGTTCTGACAGTCTAAACCTCCCTATCCCCCCCCCCCAGGGAACAACTAACTACTCTCCAGAACAGTTCCCTAAAAATATCCACCTGCATTTTAAAAAGTAATTACTTCGAAGACATTTCCGTTTTTTTTTTTATAATGAAAGAAAACCAAAAAAGTTAAAGAAAAGAATTAAATGTTATTACCTCCATCATTAACTATTTTAACATTGCATATGACAAAACTGATAGCCAATAATAATGTTTCGCTTGCCGTCGCCTTTTTTTCACAAAAGTTTAAAATAAAAGTTGGTGTTCCATTTTTTTAAAGAATTGAGATCACTGATCAATGATGTAAAATTATATTTATTCTCATCTTTAAAAATATTTTTCCAAAATAGATAGCAATAACTTGCTCAAAAATTTACCCGAACAAAATGTTCAAAGAAAAGCTCACAAAAATGTTCGCGCAAAAAATTTCAGATCTTTTGCACGAGCTTTTATTTGAGCATGTTCGTCTGTGTAATTGCGCCTTAATATGTCTATTTAATTTTTGATTATTCAATAAATAACTTTTAAAATCTTTCCGAAAGGTGGCAACAGTGTAGTTTTGATTTTTAAGTAATAATGGAATATTATTGTAGCATTTACCGGCATTGTAAATTAAACTCCGATGAAAAATGGTTAGCCGATACTGAGGCATAGTAAGCATGTTTACTGCTCTTAAGTTAAATAAATTATTATTATAAATTGGAACCCAGAACACAATTTGTTCTGTGTTGCAATTTATCGCTTAGGTACCGAGGGGATGAGGATAAAATACATCTCCGAACAAATACACCCAAATGGCACTTAAAAATATTTTCAACTTTCAATTTCAACTAACCACCCAAGCTCATTTATTTTTATAGAAACCCTATGGAACTTCCGATAAAACGACAGCAAGTATTTTGAAACTTTTGAAGTCGTTTTGCAGTAAGTTTGTCAAGACATGGAAAAATAACTATATTACAATAATTAAAATTGGTAACACTAAAGACTTACAGAGCTTTTTTCTTAATTTAAAATTCATAATAGATTTATTGTAATACAAAGGTTTTAAGGCAAAATATGCTTTCTGCAAGATACTTGAGACATGACTTTTAAATCTTAAGTTGCTATCTAGTAAGACCCCCAAGTTTTTGTTTTTGGTGACAGTTTCAAGTTGTATGTTATCGACAAAATTTTGCAAGTATTGTTTAACGTACTCCATTTTATTTTTCTGTATAAAGATCATTACGGCGGATTTTGGCCCATTTAATTTTGGTCCACTTTTTGTGGCATATTCCGAAATCTTGGAGAGATCACTGTTTATATTTATGCTTGCCTGATCTATTTTTTTGGCGTTAAAGATATGAGTGATTTCAGTGTCGTCTGCAAAGCTAACAATGACAATTCTTTACAACTTTAAACATGTCTGCCGTGTAAATTAAAAATAAAATGAGAGCTAAAACAGACCCTTGAGGAACTCCAGAGGTAATGTCTACTAAATTCGATGGTTCACATTGTGATAAGACTACTTTCTGTTTACGTTTCTCTAAAAAAGCTAAGAAATGTTTCATCACAACAATAATAGCTAAGCTTGGCAAGAAGGAGATTATGATCTAGCGTATCAAACGCTTTGGAAAAATCAAGCATTACTAGGGCAGCCGAATGCCCTTTGTCCAAGGCAGTAAGGTGGTACTGTAAAAAAAATATAAATATGCGACTGAATATGTTTCTCTAAAATTGTAGATAAAACTGGAATTAGGAAAATGGGTCGTAAATTGGAATAGTTTTGAGGCAGGTTGTTTTTTGGTAGTGGTTTGACAGCGCCGCCATCAAAAAGTTCTAGCTGAATAGCCCAAACGTAGATTTTGGAAAGCGCCAGCAACCAAGAAGAGCCCCGCGCCACCGCCGTCCCATAACAGGTATGTAAGTCATTATAAAAGAAGTAGAAAAAGTCCAAATGATTCACAACATTTTTTTTTGCTTTATTGCACGACGCGTTTCGTTTATTCCACCATAGATATTAAACAGTGTTTGTTTAGGATACTGAGTACCAATCAAATCAAATCAAATAAAATAATTCCTTACAGATTGTCAAGAAAAATTCCACAAAAAACATAAAACAAAGGTCACAAACTAACAAAAATATTTGAAAAAGTATACATTCTTACGTCAACACAATTTAAGGTTAAAAATACATAAAAAAAATTAAAATGAACAATTAGTAATAATAAACTGTTAAAACGGTAAAAAAACAGAGCCACCCATGAGATTTAACTAAAACACCCACAAAAAGACAATCAAATAATGTTTCCTAATTTACCGATAAAGAAATTTTTAAAATTAAAAATCAAAGGGAATCAATTACTTTGGAAACCCCTGTATAGTGGGCGAGAGAGGAGAGGTTTCTAGATATACCAATCCTACACATGAGATCAGACTAGATGTCATCCAAGTACCTGTATGGACCAACTCTAGAAGTAATTATACAGGATAGAGTAGCGTGATCAGGACAAAACAACCCGCTGCCACAGGAAGGACTGATCTGGTATAGAGACGAATCAAAAACTGACGAAGGCAGTGGGGTAGGAATATTCGCGAAAAGACCTAGGAGAGATTTGTATTTCTCACTGGGATCGTACCCGACAGTATTCCAAACAGAAATATTTGTCACCCTAGAATGTGCAAGAGAGAATAATAGAATGGGTTACTTCGGTCAGACCATATCTACAGGGTTCCTAAGATTTTCCTTAGTGATAGGATTTCAATAAATCAAACAGAAATGGCATAGAAAGTTCTGCGCGCACAAAAGAAACAGGTATATTGAGCAATGGTGCCAGTTTGTTATTATCTCCGGACTGCTTTCATGAGAAAAAATTGTCGCCACTCTTTCATGGTGAGCATAAATCATAGTTGCAATAATAACCGTTGACAAGATGTCTGCAAATTCCGCTAGATGGCGGTCACACCATGAGATTAAAAATTAGATGTTTTTAGGTCCAAACCACAGCTTTTTCTTGCTTAAAGGAGGCGGCAGGGTCCATTATTTACGATATTGAGCGATAAACTCGTGAGGTTGTTAACATTAGAAAGAAATATCTTCGCTTTTAATTAAATTTCTTTCCATTCTGTTCTACTAGTGACATCTATCCGGAAACGGCCAAACCATGCAGCTAGACTAGCAGCCAAAGAAATCAATAAACGGCGCTGTTTTTCCTGCAGAGCTTTTTGCTTGCGATATTATTGATTTTAAATAAAGCTGGCCCTACACTACATTTGATATTTTCGAGATGTTTTATGACATGATCTCGAAACATGTAGCGAACCAATTTTTCAAAACTAGCGGGAGGGTAAAAGCGAAAAATAAGGGGCTGCCAATATTTGTAATACCCAAAAAGGGGTGAAAAGATTTATTTTGCTATGTTTCTTTACAAAAAACGTTTTTTTTTACGAAAAACTTGAGCTCTGCCACTTTTTTCATTTTTTTCTTCAACTTTCTCGAAATTTTCGTCATACCGTAGAAAAAAATTATTTCCCCCATGGTCATAATCTACTTTTATTTGAAAAAATTTAGAAACAGAGACGGGATCAGTTTGCCTAAAACGGGGATCTTGGTTTCGAGTGAGAAGATAAAGGGCGCCGCAGGCAAAAATTTTTCAATTAAATTAGCCGAACGCAAAAATGTTAGAAAAACAAAGCACGAAATAAAAATGGCGCCGCTTACAATTTTTTTTAAAAATTACGTAATTACGGGAACGCAAAGAAATAGGTCTAAAGAGTATTTTTAAGAAAAAAATATCAATTTTCTCGCCCTCCTCCACTGGGACTACAGGGTCCGTGCACAAATTACGTAATGGTAATAGGGGGGAGGGGGGTTACAAAACGTTATGCAGGGGGGAGGGGGGTTTTCGACAGCGTTTGCATTTGTGTGAAACTAAGAAAGTTTGGAATGAAAATAAGTGAAAAGTTTTTTTTTTTGGGGGGGTAGTGGTCTTGAAATCGTTACGTAATATTAGGGGAGTGGCGTGCCAAAGCGTTACAAAACATTACATAGGGAGGGGGTCAAAAATTGGTAAAATCACCGTTACGTAATTTGTGCACGGCCCCACATCTGACTGTTCCTCCTTTTTGATTTCAAATCAAAGTGCAAAACCCGGGTTGGACGTTCGAAGGCGTCAACCCGTCCTATTTGCCTGATAAAGTTTCTACGGAAATATCTCAGTCGATTTCTCCGGCCGTGTATGAACGCTTTAGGTTAGGCGTTTGCATGTATCTCAGTCCCCAGCCTGTAAACAGTGCGTAAGGACAATGGTTACAAAATGAAAAGCCGAAAAATATTTTTTTTGCGATATCTTTCATCAGTTTGGTATTAAAGTCGAGCAAAAACAATTTTTATTCCAGTCCTAAAGGTATGAAAATAGAAAACATATATACACGGCTGCTTGGCCCCCTAAGGATTTGCTTAGGAACCCTGTATATACTCAGATAGCCAGGCAGCCCTTAGAGCGCTTATATGCCCGAAGGTAATCTCAAAGCTAGTGTGGGAATGCCTTGATAAACTACTGAAACTGGCGGATCATAATAAAATAAAATTAGTATGGGTGCCGGGACATAGAGGTATCCAAGGCAATGGAAAAGCTGACGAACTTGCAAGACAAGATCGTCAAAAAAAATACATCGGACCAGAGCCAGCCCTGGGGGTACCAAAGTGTACAATAAGGTCCCAGGTCAAACTCGGGATAAGGGAAAAACATGAAAGCCACTGGCTAGGAAGACAGGGGCTAAGACACAGCAGAGTCTTTATCAAAGGCCTAAATGCGAAACTCACCAAAGACCTGCTAAAGTATAGTAGGATGCAAGTGAGAACTATAATCGGCCATATGGCGGTTAAAGTTAAAATAAAATTAGTCTGGGTGCAGGAACATAGATATCCAAGGCAATGAAAAAGCTGACGAACTTGCAAGACAAGATCGTCAAAAAAAATACATCGGACCAGAGCCAGCCCTGGGGGTACCAACGTGTACAATAAGGTCCCAGGTCAAACTCTGGATAAGGGAAAAACATGAAAGCCACTGGCTAGGAAGACAGGGGCTAAGACACAGCAGAGCCTTTATCAAAAGCCTAAATGCGAAACTCATCAAAGACCTGCTAAAGTATAGTAGGATGCAAGTGAGAACTATAATCGGCCATATGGCGGTTAAAGTTCACCTAAACAACCTGGGCCTCTATCACGGAGACCTGAGCTGCAGACTATGCAATCAGGAACCAGAAACAGTAGAACATGTAATATGCCAATGCGAGGCACTGGATCGCAAAAGGCATCTAATATTTGGGGTAGTTAAACTAGACCCAATATTGACTGGGGACTACTCCATTAAGGTCCTGTACAAACTTGCGCAGGGAATAAAATTAATGGAGTCGTTAGCCTAGGAACCAAGAGGGTGCACAATAAGCCAGTAATGGCTGCAGTACAGTGACTGTGGCTTGCCACCTGGCAGGTTGTAGTCATAATCCAGGGGTTTTAGTCGGTAGGAATCCGACACTACCCGAGCTCTCCTGGTAGAGGAGAAATGACTCTGGCAGGAAAGTAGATCGGTCATCTTATGCAAGATTTCCCCTTCTTGATACCCTTGAAAAAAAAATGCCAAAAGTCGATCTTTTGTCTGTAGAAGACTTCTGAGAATTTAGGTGTTCCCTAACTCGAAAAATTTTCGCCATATTTGAGTCAAAAGTTTCATTCATTTTGGAATTTTTGCATAAAACTTTGTATTTGGTTATTTTCCAATAAACAACCCAGTTTGTTTTAAAGTTGATATTAATTGAGAACCATACTGCTGCTTTCATGCGATAATTAATAAACTAGTTTCAGCATTGATGTTTGTTACACTACAATAGTGTATTTTGTCATGTCACAAAGAACCAAATTTGTTTTAAATTTGACATTTAATAAACTTACAATATTGTGTAATATCATGTAACTGTAAAGAAGCAGATTTGTTTCGACACTTACATTTATTAAACTTAAAATAATTTTATTTTTCAGTTACTTTATCATTTACATTTTTTGTTAAATCCAAGCTTAAATATTAACGTAAAATTAGCGCTTCTTTCGTGTATCTACGATAATTTCACATAGAATGTTACTTTTGAACTTACATTTTACTTTTTTTTAAACATTTTTCTTAACGTATAGAAAGTTACATCAATTCTACATTTTTTCAACGTCCTTGCTTAGTGGGAAGCAGGTAAACCCCACTCTCTTCTATCGTAGGTACTACGATTCTATTAGATGTGTAAGTGCCTGTCAAAAATGGTGCCCAATTTATTAAAGTCCGCCTATAATGTCCGATAAGTACCTATTACCTGTAATTACTAATTTTAGCAAAGGCTTCCACAAAGGATAAAATTTTGGCATTGTGACTCTTTTAATGACGGTGCAAGTTCTCGCCGCCATTGCCAAAAATTGCATAGATTTGTGGAGTTGAGTGGATTTTTGAAGTTGTTCATTTGAGAAGTTATTAATTTTTTTTATGTTGGCGGTCAACTCCTAAAGATAAAATATTATGTTTGGTTTATTATCAATTTTTCTAATTAAAAATAAATTTTGAAATAGTTGTTTTAGTATATGGGTTGTGCACACTAAGTTGCAGCGACTCTCGCCGCGACAAAGTTGCAGCGTCAGTCAACTTAAGGAATAAAAACTCATGCATACACTATGATACACTTTTTATTTATATCTAATATCTTACAACTTTTTACAATTAGTTGTTTAACCTGATTGTGTGACATAACCGCGCCAACAAAAACCTCGTGGACCAAAACCACGCCATGGTTAAAGATGCTAACTCAAAATTTTAATATTTTTAGAAAATTTTATAAAACTGGCGCACCGATGGGGGGGGGGGTTTGGAGTTAAAACCTCTCCGACAAGCCTGGTTATGGTCACATTTTTACTTCAAATTAAGTATTTTTTATTATTTATCCTTAACCTCCCCAGTCAGTTCCTGGGTGCGCCAGTGGTTATAATAAAATAAATATGTATTTTTACTTTACACGACCAAATTGTTAATAAATTACAATATTTGAGGCGTTGTTTGCGTATATGGCGCGGTTTTTGTTGGAGCGGTTATGTCGCACAAGTGTTAAATCTATCATTAAGTGAATACTTGAAAGGAAGTTTATTTAATTCGAAAACATCGACGCAAAATATTTGTCCAGAGTATGATAGAGGTGAGGGCCTACGCCTCCCAGGGAATGATTCTCGTCTGGATAACTCTAAAATAAATAAAAAATATTTTGATAAGAAAAATAAGGTCTTCCATAAATTTTGTATTTTCTTCTTTGCAGTTTTTAAGTTTTTCCTGCATGGTGTATTTCTTAAGGCTTATAAATTTTACAATAAAGAGAGCAAAGCAAATCCTTACAAAACTTAATAATATTTGTCTGGGAGTACCTATTTGATAAATTTGTAGTTATATGTAGTCAATAAATAAATTAGTTCTTAGGTACTCTAAAAAATTCGTTATATAGTTTGAGATTATTTAACATATCTTTTATGAAAAAACTGCGCTTTTTATTTATCTGGTTCGTAAAGAATGTGTGGCAAGTTTAGATACTGACCCTGCCAAAAAACCCGCATTAAATCTCTTAAAAAACAGATTTTTATAATTTTTCATATATAAGCTGTTGTGAGGTAAAATTGTAGGTTTATTAAAACAGATTTTTATCATTTTTCATAAGGTTTATAAGCTTTTGTGAGGTAAAATTGTAGGTTTATTAAGGTTTGTAATATTTTATAAGTTAATTGTTTGATTTTGGTAAGATTTTGTGTGGTCTAATATATTGTTTTTTTACCTGATCCTATGATCTGACAGACTTATAAATATTTATAAAATATTTATAAAAATAGTACAAATGCTTTGTTTTCAAAAATTTATGAAAGATTTATGAAAGCACCTTTTTCTGAGATTCTATGATCAAACAGACTCATTAAACTTTATAGGTTTCTATGGTTACACTCTTGTTTTTTATGGGTTTATGTAAGCACGTTTTTTTAAGAGACATTCGGGAGATTTTATGATCAGTCAGAGTCATAAAATTTAAAAAGGTTTTATATGTCCGTCTTTTAAAAAAAAATAAATATTTTGCGTTTAAATATATCCTCAATTTTTATTGTTTTTCCAGGACATTTTATACTATAACAAATTTACTTCTCTTTATAATCTTCCTTGCTATATGGCTATTGACCTTTAAAACAGACAAATCTCATAAAAACTTGTTTTTTTTTGGACCACCTGAAAACTAATTAAAAAAGCTATACTTAGTATACCCACTCACTTAAGTATATATACGGTCGTAAATATTGCAAAAAAAAATATTTTTTTTTACTCATGAAATCTTATAAAATTTTATATGTAAACAATCCTCATACAAAATCTCGTAGAAACTTATTAAAGTAATAGTTATGGAAATCTCATAGAAACTTATCATAGTAATAAGATCTTACTTGCCCTGACCTACATGCCCTTTGAAACAGATATTAAGTCAAACAATTTTTTTTTCATAATCACATCATCTTCATTTATCAAATATTTTTTCACTTATAAAATCTTCCAAGCTTTTTTAAACTATGCCTCAAACAATCTCATAGTAACGTCTCTCTCACCGCTACTAGCGACAAATAAGTACTTATACGAGAACAGAGGCCAAGCTCCTGATTGGTGAGGTGAGCGCCCAAAACACAAAATCCTTGATCCAGCTAGGTATGAAGGATGTAAGACTAGCAACAGAGCTCCTAATAGGACACTGTCACCTCATCAAGCACCTAGAGACGCCAGGAATTGCCGAAGACTCAGAGTGCCGATGGTGCATAGACGACGAAGAATCGTCGGACCTTGGGAACTGCTGGCTCCAGGCGATGTAAGAAGGTTGCAGTTCAGAAAAATCTTTTGCGAAAGAGGCAGGCTTCCAGGGCTAAACCATGCATAGTGGGCATGCAACAGACCTAGCAAGGTGGCCTACGTATATGGGAATTTACCCGCCCGCATTTCTACATTCACTCATTCATTCATACAAGAACAATTTTCTATTAGATATGTAAAGCTTCTGTAAGACCAAGGTGTGTTATTATATTATAGTGGTTAGGTCGTCGTCGTTTAGATTTAAGGAGGTTATTATAGTTTAGTTTGCCTGTATTAATCCATATTATATTACTTCCACTATTATTACTACTACTCCAACTGCTAAAGTTCTAAAAAGCAAAAGATCAAAAGATCTTGGATGGAAGAACGAAAATTCAAACTTGGATGAGCATCCCATAAGGAACACACAAAAGACCAAAGCGAAAAGAGAAAAGATTAAACGATGTTTCGCCCTGGGTAACCATTTCTCTTTTCGCTTTGGTCTTTTGTCTGTTCCTTGTGGGATGCTCATCCAAGTTTGAATTTTCGTTATTTCCACCCAAGATCTTTTGATCTTTTGATTTTATTTTATTTTCGGTTGAAGTAACTGATTTGGAGGTTTTTTAATTTCTTTTTTGTTTTATTTGCCTTATGAGCATAATTCTACTGGAAATATTAACACGGCAGGACGAATCCGTATCAGGTAACTTGGATAAGTACCAGTGCGGAACGATGCCTTTTTGTGAGTGATTCAAAGTTGGAAATCAAAGTGTATGATGGTGTTTAATGATGTATAGTGGAGGGTAACCAGTGAAACCACTGATGAGCCCACGCTGGTTACCCAGGGCGAAACATCGTTTAATCATTTCCCTTTTCGCTTTGGTTTTTTGTGTGTTCCTTGTGGGATGCTCATCCAAGTTTGAATTTTCGTTATTTCCACCCAAGATCTTTTGATCTTTTGTTTTTTAATTTATTTTCGGTTGAAGTAACTGATTTGGAGGTTTTCTAACTTCTTTTTTGCTAAAGTTCGGTTGTCATTTTTATTATAGAATATTGCAGTTAGATCTTATAGAATCTTTTAAAACTTTATGAAGCATTGTAATATTAAAAATCATAAAAATATTGTAAACTTTTACAAACCAACTGGGTGGTGAAATATGATGAAATCCTATGCAGAATTTGTGTTTCAATTTCACTAGTCAAAAATATCATAAATTTATATGAGCTTAGATCACGAAAACTTATAATATTTTATTATATATGATCTTTTATTGTTATACTTACAATTTGAGTAAATTCAATATCACTTAATTCCAACGCCCTTACTAACGCCATGGACTGTTGATAATGCACATTATCATCAGCATTGCCATGGATGATAAAGTAGTTGCGATTGCGCAGTGCTTCCACGTTTCTTGTGATGTCGGTGTTATTATAGCCTTTGAGATTGTCTGCTTCTGTGGGTAGGCCCATGTAACGTTCGGTGTAGATTGTATCTGAAATATTAAAAGACAAATTACCCAAGCCTCAAACGTGCATTTTCATGCTGTTAGAAGTTTAATATGTGTGGAAAAAAACGTCAAAATAAAAATATAAATCGTACTTTAACAGCCGATGGTGCAGCTAGTTTTATAAGATACTAAGATATTAGTATTAAAATATTTTAATTTAACGATAACACTGCATTTGCTCTTCCTGGTTGTAACGGCGTCTGCATAAATGGTTCTGGTTCTTGGGGAGAGGTTTAAAAAAATGCTTTCATTTTTTTTTTGTTAAAAATGCAATTACCTATCTTAATGTGAAAACCCCGTGTCGCTATAGCTGCTACGGTTCATGAGTTACAATTTTAAAAAAAGTTTTATCCCCCTCCTACCCTGTTGCCAAACCCCCACCCTCACCAAAAACTAATCAGCTCACAGGCTAGTGCCAGAAAATTTTTGTGCCAAATTTCACAAAAATCGGTTTAGCGCATTTTGAGTAATCGTGTTAGCGACAGACAGACAGACAGACAGACAGACACCATGACAAATTTTTATATTTAGGTCTTTTTTGATCCAAATAACTCATTTTTAAAAGTAGTTCTAACTTTTTTAAAAATTCATATTTTTTTCATTTTTTTTTGTTTAATTTTCCCGCAAAAGAATCTTATTATCTTGTAAAAATTATTAATTTTGGTTAACTTTTTCTATCAGAAATTAATATAAAATCAAAACGAATGTTCCCTGATATTGAAATTTAAGACAACTTGCAGCTATGACACTTTTGCCGTTCTTTGTTAACATTACTATATACATAATTTAAGCAACATTTTGACAACAATGAGTTTTAATCTTATATTTAAAGAATAAGGAATTAGACAACAGCGGCGCCGGCCTAGCTAAGCTCTGTTTATGGGTGATTTTGATATTCTGGTTAAATAAGGTTGGTTTAGTATTACTATTCACTAGTATTATTTATATAATAAAAAACAAGAAATAGATTTTGAAGCAGTTTTTACATAAAAATGAAATTGTAGCGCAGCGCGCAAACCAAAAATTTTATAAAAAATTGCGCCGTAGGAGAAAAAAAAAATCTTTTTATGCAAAATTTGTGCTAAACGCCACATAGAGAATAAATTGCTCCACTTTTATTAAAAAGGTAAAAATATACAAAATAATAAAATTCCTTAGTTTTAAAGCTAGGAACATAATGATAAACTTAATTTGGTTCCAAAAGTAATATTTTATTTTAATGTAAAACTAGAGGGAATAAGAATACACATTCGCTTGCGCACTTGAAAACAGACGCGAAAAATACATTGTTAAGAAAGAACAGCGAATTTGTAAGGGCCTGCAAGCGATTGTATTACGAAATAGGGCAAAATATTAAGGAAAAACAGCGAATACGCAGAAAACATGTCGCTCTTCTTACTTAATATTTCGACCGAAAAAAGTGCCCGTTAGCTGCAGACTGTTACTTTCGCTCTTCTTGCCCAACAATATGATCTGAAAATTGATTTCATGGCACATTCGCTGAATTTAGTTAATTTTTTTTAATATTTAAAATTTTAAAAAAATATTAAAAAAGTGGTTTAAAATAAAACTATGATGATATACAGTATATGCCACCCGAAATTTATCCACTTAATTGACGTCAACTGTCAACGAGAATTTTCAGTTTGACGTTTATTTTTTGTTTCTCCCTAGATTTTTGGTCACACTGATCACAGTATGGACAGAGCCTCATTCAGAAAATTTTCGATTTCGTTTAGTTTAAATTTTATCATGAGTTGATTGTAATAGAAAGTTTTTGAACCATTTTTTTGCCATTTTGTTATTGTTATCGTAAGACAATTGATCACAGTGTACTAGATATGGCCAAGGCAACAAGTGTTGATCCAATAAATAAACGTAAATAGTGCGAACTCTACACACAATAAAAGGGAGTAATTTGTTATTTTAAATCTAAAAACTGCAAATTCGTAGCAGCCTTAGGCTGAAAATTAAAAAACATTAAGTTTATTATTACAAGCTTTTATTTAACTTCAGCCCTACTATCTATATATTATTCTATGTTCGGGTCAAAATCTTGCAACTCAATTTTGACTAACTTGTAGTCTGATTGAATTCAAACTTGGTACGCGATTATAGTTCTGGTGACAATACAATAATATGGTAATGTTAGGCATTCCCTGAAGGGAAAAAAACGCCTAAGTTTGTCCGATTTCACCCAAAATTGCTATACGTGGGTTTTTGGGGATAAGGAATACGAATTTTTGATCAGATTTAAAAAAATCGATATGGCGGATTCAAGAAGGATAATTTTTGGTCATGTTTTGCTTATCAATATAATTTGGTATGTATTTATAGTTCCGGTGACAATACAATAATATGGTATTCTCAGGTACCCACCTCCCCCTAACGAGGAACCTGGACGAGGAAAAATATTTAGCTTGTCCGACTTCGGTTTTTTGGAATAAAGTATCCGAATTTTTGATCAGATTTTGAAAATTTAATATGGCGAATTCAAGATGGACGATTTTTACCCATGTTTTGCTAATCAATTTTAACTGACTTATACACATCCGATTGTCTGCAACTTTGGTATGCGTTTATAGTTCCGATGACAATACAATAATATGGTATTACCAGGTACCCACCTCACCTAACGAGGGAAGTAGAGAGGGAAAAAGATTTAGTTTGTTCGATTCCAATCAAAATTGACATACAGGGGTTTTTAGGTAAGAGGATTATGAATTTTTTTATCAGATTTGAAAATTTCAATATGGCGGATTCAAAATGGGCGATTTAGGGTGCAAATCTAAATATTAAAAAATAATTTTATATACAAAAAAGCTTTTCAAATACAAGCTTTTATATAATATAAAGTTCACTAAAAAGTAGAAAATAATTTTTAGCATTCGGATATCATAATAATACAAGCCATGGCCGTAAATTAAGTCGAGTTTTGTTGAATTTACTTATCCTTGCATTTCTCTACATTATAGTCAATTCTGATTCTTGCAAACAATCATATAATCAATAACAGAAATTTTTCGAGTCAACATGGCCAAACTTTTTCTAATGCGCCCATCGCTTTTATTATTATGATAGTGAACCTTATATTTTTGTATAAAAGCTTGGATTTGAAAAGCTTTTTTTATATAAAATTATTTTTAAATTTTTAGATTTGTACTCTAAGTCGTCCATTTTGACCCCATTGATATTTTTAAATCTGATCAAAAATTCATAATTCCCTTCTCTAAGAACCCCTGTATGCAAATTTTGATTAAAATCGAATCTTTTTGCCCCTCAACTTCCCTCGTTAGGGGGAGGCGGGTACCTGATAATACCATATTAATGTATTGTCACCGGAACTATAAACGCATACCAAATTTGAAGACAATCGGATGTGTATAAGTCAATTAAAATTGGTTAGCAAAAGATGACCAAAAATTGTTTATCTTGAATCCGCCATATTGAATTTTCAAAATCTGATCAAAAATTCGTATTCCTTATCCCCAAATAAACCCCGTGTACCAATTTTGGTTGACATCGAACAAACTTAGGCGTTTTCCCCCCTCCACTATCCTCGTAGGGAGAGAGGGGGTGCTTAATAATACCAAGTTATTGTATTGTTATCGGAATTAAGTTAAAATTGGTTAGCAAAACACGCCTAAAAATCGTTCCTCTTAAATCCGCCATATTGAATTTTTAAAACCTTATCTAAAATTTTGGAGGACATCGGACAAAACAAATTTAAAGACAATCGGATGTATACAAGTCAGTTAAAATTGGTTAGCAAAACATGACCAAAAATCGTCCATCTTGAATCCACCATATTGAATTTTCAAAATATGATCAAAAATTCGTATTCCTTATCCCCAAAAACCCCCGAATACCAATTTTGGTTGAAATCGGAAAAACTTGGCCGTTTTCGCCCCTCCAGGGCGTGCCTATAATACCATATTATTGTATTGTCACCGGAACTATAATCGCATACCAAATTTCAATTCAATCTTACATGTAGAGGTTAGTCAAAATTGAGTTGCAAGATTTGAGCCAAAAACCCAAAAATACGCAAAATATAAAGCCGGTCCAGCATTTTTAAACGTCTAAATTGAATTTGAATTCATTAATTTCTGGGTGACTTCGCTCACCAGTCTGGGTCTCTCTCAGGCATATTGGGTCAGCATCGCGTTTCCTTTGTTATGTGCGGTGTACAAATAAAAACGAATATCATGGCCGCCTTAACAGGCAAATTACATAATAATATATTTTTCATCCATAAAGTATCTCTGGCATCTTGCTGTTTCACTCTGGTGCATTTGATTGATATGAAAGCGTAATATAAGGGGTTATTCGGAGTGATATAAAGTTAGCAGTGTAGTTATAATGCCGTGGGGGCGTTTGATTTTGGCAACTTAAAAATCTGGGTTTTGATCTATGAAAAGTGAGGTTATGTTTTGTCTAAATAAAAATGGAATGGACTGTATATAATATGAAAATGCAAAAAAGTGAAAATCGCAAATTTGTAACATTCGCTCTTTTTTATTAAGGCGACAGCTTTGCTGCCTTCAGTTATGGGCATTCTCGCGTCAGGGGGCTTGGTACTAAGTACACAGAGTACCGAACTGGGTGATTTGTGCTAAGTACCTAACCCCTAAAGTTTTTCTGTGATAGTAGTGGTAGATGACGGCGGAATCTTATCATCAAAAAATCCCTGACGTCGTCGTATTTAGGTGAGTATGATCAAGAGGATCAAGGATTTTTGTTGAGTGCGAAAGAGAGGGTAAGATCAATTTGGATAATTATACAGGGTGTGTTGAAAGTATAAAGTGACAGATTTACAAATAACAGACAACAGGTGACAGATGACATACGAAAACCCTACGTACGGGACGCCTGCGTATTGGGATACTTTACTACTTCTATATATAAATATATATGTCAAATATCTTGACAGGTATTACACTCTTATATATAATACAGAAATTAAACTAAAGTCGTGGTTTGAAACACGCTGATTTATTATTTACTAACAACAAATAAAATTTCATTACAAAACGACATTGTCCCTGTGATGGAGGTGAGCCATCGACATGATTACCCATTCAAGTCTGTTCTAGTGGATAAAAGCTTTGTTTGTAGAGAAGAGTTAAATCTGTAGATTTTCGGTAGTTTTGCCTACACAACTGTGTGTGTTGTAGTAAACATAATATCTGATGTAGTTTTTGATCAGGTAAATCTGCTAATCTCTTTTTTCCATTCAAATAACATCAAATCATCGTAAGTGATGTTTACATCCATATTGTTGAAGGGCAGTGGCGGCTTTAGAATGGGGGCGCCCTCCCCCCAGAGGTTTAAAATCGAAATATTCGATTAGATTACATATTTTTATCGAAGAAGGTGTGGCGGTTTATCCACATCTATTTTCTATTGGGCTACAATTTATTTAACACTTTTTTTGTATTGCCTGGATACACGACAAAAACGAAGATCTGATGACTTTTGAACAAATTTCTCCAGTGCTACCATACGGCAGCCGCCGCGCGCTGGCTTCGTTTGCACTTTGAACTTTGATGAGAAAGGGCCAAGTAAAGTAAACAATAATATTTTAAGAAAGCACGAAAAGAAGCAGAGGTAACGGCAAACTATTCTCCGTGTATCCAAACTAAAGCTGAACAAGTTGATGTCGCTTTTAGTAAAAATTCAAGACCTTCGTCAAGTCAAAATGTAGACGTGATGGAAATTCAGTAACAAATTGTCTTGGCTGTATCCAAGAAATCGTAACTTTCTTTAACCTTTCTTTATTTTTTTGTCAATATTTTTCCACAAGTTTAAAAAATGCTTATAGACCTTAACGTAGATTTAACAATTCTCCGCCTTTGCGGACGAACTAATTAAAAATAAACATTTTCTGACTTAGGCAATCACCAGACGATTATTGGAAAACAACTTTTTACATTTCCACTTTAGATGTAATTCTTGAGGATTTTAATGATAAATCCCTTATAACCTTAAGAATACAAGTAAACACAATTCCAACAGGTCTTATAACAAATAATTTGAGAGTTTGGTGAACTGCTTGTAAATCCTTCTATTATACCAAGAATGATGGATACTAAAAACGACATTGAAGCTTTGCAAAAGTGTGACGAAAATTATTTTCTGATAGTTCAGCAACTTCTAAAACTTTATGCACGCTTATTATTTCAGCAGCAGCAGCCGAAAGAAGATTTTTCAAGCTTACGGTTAATAAAAAGCTACTTAAGATCTATCATGGCAGAAGATCGCTTAAATTAGCTCTATATTAATAAAAACCTCGAAATAAACCTTGAGAATGTAATTAACAGATTTGCCTTACCAAAAAATTTTTTCGTCGTTAAGCTTAAATTCATGAATATGTATGTAATCTTTTAAAAATTGGTAATTGTTTAAATAAAAAAATGGTCATTTTGACTGTAAATAATGATTTTTTTATACTTACGATATGTACAGATTTGATTTTCGGGGGAGTGGGAAATTAATTGAAACCGATGAGCCCCCTCTCCCACGAGCAAATTCTAAAGTCGCCACTGTTTAAGGGTATGACACCAAGTACAAGGATTTTTCCTATGTGACGTAATATAGTGTGTATGTTGCTTTCTGGCCTCTTTCTCCAAAATAAATAGTAGAGGACAAGAAATAAAGGAATCATTGCATACTACAAATTACCAACAAACCTAAATCTCCGTGAGACTTCTATAAAATTTTCATTGGAAACCCTTGTAAATAAGAATAACTTGATGATAAATTGTTTCTTATACTAAATCAATAAAAGAAAAAAATGTTAAATAATTTTATTATAAAGTTGGGAAAATGTACGCAATTGTTCTGAAAATAAAACAAAATTAAATAACTTTTAAATGTTTGTCAACCAAATGCTGCCTATTCTGCAAGCAAGGAGGAGGAGGGCTTGAGAGTCTTTTAATTTTGAAATAAAAACCGAAATGATCACTTTTAAGATGGCGTACGCAGAAATTGTTCTTAAGTTCGGGAGGGGGAGGGGGCTTGATTTTATTCATGATTTTCGTGATTCCTTGTATATAATAGCTTTGGGGGGGGGGTCTTGAGCTTTTACGGTGCTAATAGTTATACTTGACTAACCATAATATATAAAACTGGTAACGGGCGCCACAGCCAAGGCAAACTTGAAAATTTTCTGAGTATCTTTAACCAATGCCAAAGTAGAGGCGAATCCGCCGTAACTCCAACCCCAGATTCCTGTCCTGTTGGCATCAATGTAGGGGTAATTATCTTGTAAGTACCTAAAAAATTAAGAAAATTATTTGTATACCTGTTGCAATAATAACAATAAACTTTTACTTGATGGCAACTTTAAATGGTGTTTTTTGAATTCCCAAGTAGCATTTTTTAAAATTAACTCTGTGTTTCGGACTTCAAGGAACTTGTTAAATGTTTGTTTTACTAAGGTGGCTTTTGTATTATTCTTCAACTTCCTGGTCATAGGTTTCCGTATCCAAAATCACTATAAACTTCTCCCAAAAGAACCGATTCATCAAAAGTAAAGTTTATAGAACTTTAAAAAAGTATTCCAGTTATATTCCGGACAACACAAGGTCTCAACTTAAACCACATTATAGCATGCTTCCTCATCTATACGGACTTCCCAAAATTCACAAAGATGCAATGCCCTTACGCCCAATCACAAGTTCCAGAAATACTCCAACAAGCAATCTGTCTAAATTCTTTTTGAAAATTATTCTACCTCTTGCAGGCAAGACCGCTTCATTTTTAGAAAATTCCAACCATTTTGTTAACATTCTGTTTTAGGACCCGAGAATAGATTGGTCAGTTTTGATGTCGAAAATCTATACACCAATGTTCTGATAAAGGAATCACTAGATATTATTAGACAGAGACTGGTTGATGACGAATGAACGTACCAGCCTGCCGCTGGAGGGTGTGATGGAGTTGTTGAAGTGCTGTCTACATAACTCTTACTTTCAGGTGAAGATAGGTTTTATACTCAGTGAGCCAATCGGTTCATCGCTTTCGCCAGTGGTCGCCAACATTTACATAAAGTGATTCGAATCACACGCGGTTGATACCGCAACATATAAACCTAAGCTCTAGCTAAGATATGTTGATAATACTTGTATTGTCTGGATCGGGAATGACAAACAACTTTCAGAATTTCTTCACCACCTAAATAACATAAGACCCACCATTAAATTCACAATGGAGTTGGAGCAAAATTGTCAAATTCCTTTTCTTGATGTACTTCTCAAACGAGTAGAAAGCCACATCAGAACAACAGTCTATCGTAAACCCAGTCACACAGGACAATATTTAAATCAAGGTTCAAATCATTCTGCTACAACCAAACGAGGAATAATAAAAACTTTATATATGACTTGGAAATCGAAACAAGAAACATTAAGAAGGATCTGCAGCAGAATGGTTACAGTCTTAAACTTATAACAGATACTATTTCTAAATTTCAGCAAACAGGACAGAGATTACAAGACCAAAACCAGGGAAATGCATTCCTTACAATTCCATACATTAAAGAAGTACCAGAGAAAATTCGAAAAGTAGAGAACAACTTTAACATTAAAACAGCTTTTAAATCTAATA
This sequence comes from Oxystoma pomonae, assembly GCA_963921995.1. NCBI lineage: Eukaryota > Metazoa > Arthropoda > Insecta > Coleoptera > Brentidae > Oxystoma > Oxystoma pomonae. Next base: position 79,863,449 of record OY998166.1, on the reverse strand, counting down.
ATACAATTCGAAACCTTCTTAGTAAAACAATAACGAAGAACAAACAAAATAAGGAATGCATTTAAGTTTCTTGTGAGTGTGGTGAATTATACAAAGGCGAAACAAAAAGACCACTATCTAAAGGCTTAAGGAACCAAAGAGGTGAAACAACGAATTCAGGAATCGCCGAACAGCAGAAGCAAAGGTTTTGCACAAGGAATCACACTGGAAGAAACGAAAATTCCTTGAAGCTGCCTTCATTGGGCAGAATCAGGGTATTTTCAGTAAACCAAGTGTTGGAATCCCAAATATTGGAAGCTCCTTCTTGGTCGAAGCCAACTTCTTAAGCTTCACGGTTGAGTGATTTCCCAACAAGGTGTTTTTCTTAAAATGCGTAATATGTCAATTTAACGGGACTTATTTTTGGTTAGGTACTATAAATAAACATTTATTGTCTTACAAATAAGGAAAAATAATTCACATTTTTGCGTCAATAAGTGTTCTTATAAAATAAAGTTTCATAGCTTGTCACGCCATCTTGGGGTTTATATCTAAGCTTTATTATTATCCTAGGACTGTAAGTGAGAATTTCAAATCTTGTTGAGAGGGTCGTAAAATTAGTATTATTCGTTTGTCGTAGGTAAATATAATTTTTGAACAAATAATTGCACTCAAAAACCCACTTATCTACCACTTTAAAAGATTCTCGACTAGTCGCGATCGCATCGTTCACTTAACCAAAAAATTATCCTTTAAATAAAAAAAAACGTTGTGAAGCAACGTTGGCACGACGTGCACATCGTTGAGTGGCCGACAAATTGCTACTTGGGTTATGTTGTTGGTAAAAAAGTTAGTAGTTATTCATGACAATGAAACGTTGTTTCACATAATATTCATATGTCCCCTGTACAAGCATATCCAAGAGAAATTATTTCCTAACCCGGACTTGTTAATCAACCAACTTAACCATCCAACTCCACAGGCTTCCAGAACATGGACGATGGACTTATTAAAACTCAGATAATTTCTTAGAAATGAGTAGTATTTTACATTTTTGGCCTACTCGTGGAAGCATCATTGTACTTTGTTTTGTTACTTTTTCACATATAGTTATTATTTTCATCTAATGTTATCAATAAGTCAAAAACACTAATTGTTAGTGTACCCATGGATAAGAGCCTCTTGTTATAGGAATAATTTTGTAATATTTCTTTTATACAATAAAAAAAAGAATTAAGTAGTGTGTTCTAAAAATATAAGTACTATTCTTGTAAATAGCCCCGCATGCAAAATTTTCTGCAGTATAAGCAATAAGTTCCAAAGTTTCTTCTGAAATATAAAAGAAAAATAATAGGTCTGGTTAATTGCCCAGGGTGTTGCGATTTAGTCTTAATTTTGGATTTCGTATCATAAATGTACTGCGACCAAAATTTTAAAAAATCAAAGCTACTAAAAATGTTGAATTCTGGTGACAAAAAGTTTTTGAAAGTAAACTATAATTGTAACAATTAACAACGTTTCAGCGCAAGAAAAATTAAATTTAGGGCAGAAGCACCTTAAATAATAATAATATCTTGCATGTTTTTGTAATAAATTTTAAAAAAGGTCGATTTTGTTTGCTGCTAAAGATGACAGTGATCACGTTTCCCCGTCCCCGCAAAACAATTTCACGAAACTTCAACGTTTTGCTTTTTCTCGGCAAATTAAACACCAAAAAGTGACGAGGCCGATTTATTTTTACACAATAGGTAATGCCCGCGACTCCATTCGCCCCCCTCCTCTACCCCCACCCCTCTTCGTCCCTTCCACCACCCCACACCAAACAAAAGTGAATTTAACAGGAATTTATATCACTTAATCATACATATTGCCGTGTATTTATATTGTTCACTTACTTAGTCACACTGATCTGATCTTCAATCTCCACCGTTCCCATTCTCCTGTAAATCTGGAACATTTTGTTGTGCCCGTCGCGATCGGCCCCTCTGCCGTCGATATAAATGTAGATATAAGAACGGTTTGTGACGAAGTGGCTGAGAATAGAATTGCCGGTATAGGCGTCCATAATATTGTTGGATTCTGGTCCACCATATCTTAAAATTAAACCTTGTTTAAGCATTTTTGAGGGAGCTTATTTGGCACTTCGTTGTGGATGTAATAATTACTGCGTCTGCACAATAGCTAAATTTAATTCCGTTCTGATAATTAACTACTACCACTTGTCGTAAGCTTCGAATCCCTTTCGTGTGGTTTTTAAATTTTTACACGTGGTAAAATACTCATAAAAACTCATAGTAGTGGCATTGGTTGTTCGAAACTACCACAATGGCCATTAAAATTTTAATCTTTTATTCGATAGAAAGTCTTTACATGGATTTTACCGTAATAAAAAAGTCGCCGCGAATAATCAAAGAAACCTTCGTTATTCATTAAATAATCTACATATTTTTAAATTTTATTGCCAATATAATGAAAAATAAGATTTGAATATTTGATTATCTACCCTGTACTATTTAAATTATTTGAGTTTAATAAAAATTTGTAGCTCGGAAATCTAAAAAGCTTGCGCAAAAATCAACGTCAATTATCATAACATAAATTTGCGTTTTTGATAATAACTTACTTTTTGAAAGCAACGCAGATTTGGCGTTTTTTCTCTTTGTTTTCCTCTAAAGAAATATATGTATGAAATACGGTTGCAGTTTGATTTTTGGCAAAGAACCAATATTTACGAAGCTCGGAAGGGCCAAGTAAAAAAATACAATTCTAAATTGTCAAAACTAGTATAATTCCGACTTGCTAACTCAACTCAGAACTTTACTAATTTTGACTGGTCAGCTTGCGACTAATTTTGATTAATGAACTCAGAATAATACTAATTCTGACTTGTCAACTCAGTATAACCTTGCCGCTTACCCAAAATATTAGAAACTTATCGGTACATAAAGTCGGCAAGGCCTGACTTTAACAAACTCGGCATTATGTTTGACAGTCCCCCCCAGGATGACATGCTCATATTGTGCCACCTATAACATTGACATTGACATAATTAAAGTTAATACCATCCTTTATTAAACAAACATTATTAAAGTCGACATTATTTTGATAGGACCACTCACAAGAAAGCTCTACCGGAACATAGGTTTCGGTTAGCCCCGGAAACCAAGAAGAGCGCCGGCGCCATCCCGCCGGCAAAGTGTCTAAAATATCTTGTAGTCGTGCGGGATTGTCAAAAATAATGTCGAGTATATTAAAATCAGCTTATAAATGTACCGACAAGTCCCTATTATACCAATTCCACTTGTAAACTCGGAAATATACTAATTCCGACTTATGAACCCAACATTTTTCCGCCTCTAACCACATTCTGACCAAGATTAACGTTCCATTTGGTGCTCGTGTTCATCATTTTTCCAACGGTGAGTTTTAGACATTTTAACAACGGCGTTTTAATTACGTATGCGACCTCCGTTAAATACCGACGTTGTTGAAACGTTTCCACAACTGAGGATTGGTAGTGTATCGGTTAAGGAAACGTCATCTAATTAACTCGGGTAGATACATAACGTTTTTAAGTCGTTTAAACAACGTTTAGACAAAAACTATTCAGAGGTTTTAGTTTTTGTTAAAAAAAGTAAAAAAACAACAACTTTGACCGATGCTGAGATATGTCACTAATGCTGGGTCCACAGTTTCACTTCTTTCCGCTCATTTTTATATCTCTTTGTTGGTGAGAGTGAGAGGGAAAAAATATGACAAAGAGCGAAATAGAAGTGAGCGGCAAGAAGTGAACCTGGCCAATATTGTCATAAACGATTTTATTTTTAAAAGTGGTGCAGTACCAAAATATATGTGATCTTTGCGGTTTTATGTAAAAACAAGAAACAAATTACTTGCGTCAATGCGTCGATGGCCACGCATCCAGTCACTTCCGTTTGCTTGGCGTGTAAAATACAACTCCGCCATTTTTGGTGATTTACGGCTTGGCCCGCCATGATTCTTGTTAGTTGTAAACAACAGAAAATTTTAAAAATATTGCTGAAATTTGTTTTAATATACATTCTAGAATATGCGGGGGACCTAGGTCAGTGCCCACATCAAATTTAAAATGGATTTATAATAATTTAACAGTAAATATATAACGCGTTGAATTTAAGGCCCGCGTAGGCTTATATTTGACAGTAAATTGGCTTTCGTTGGATATTTTAGTTCCAAAAATGTGTGTTTCTTTTAAAATCAGCACCTAAGTATTTTTAGTGCATTATTTATTTTACGAGTAGATAGTTTGAAAATGGGTTTTTAAGGTTTTCATTTTATAAGTATGGAGTGTGTATTATTTAGTAACTGGCACGACTAATTTTTGGACAGCAAAAGTGTGCCTAAAGGTCGCCAAATTCAGTCGTTTTCTGGTAAACCCACGACGTTAAACCAACGATTCCCGCCGACTTTAGTTAGAGTTGCAACGTCGCTACGACTCAAAAATGTATTCCCTAAATTAGTGTAAAACTGAGTTGTTACAACGTCCACAAAACGTCGACCAGGCAACTGCAGTCAAGTTGCCGACTCCCTAAAATACTTCTTCGTAACGTTACAATGCTGCTTGGGAACGAAGAACTATACTAATTCCGAGTTGGAAAGTCAGGATTGGGCTAATTTTGAGTTGAAACATCGGAATTAGGCTAATTTTCAGTTGTAAAGTCTTAATTATGCTAATTTAGAGTTGATAAGTCGGAATTAGTATCGTTCCAAGTTGACAACTCCAAATTATTGTTTTTTAATTTGGCCTTTGCTTGCTTTTAAAGACGTATTTTAAAATCCTGTGTAAACTTACACATTAACTATTGCGGGATACTTCTTCGAGTCGTCCAATTTTGGCGGTAAGAACATTCTAGCTCTGGCAGTGAATGAACCGTTCACGGGCACTTCCAGATCAACTATCTTTGGCGTGTATTTATGTTTCAGTTCGTTTCTTACTCCGGAATTATCTTGCCAAAGTAGCACCTCGCTATTCTGAAATTAAAATATACGATTTTTAAAAGGTTTTTATGTTATTTTATTTTATTTGTTGCTTCTAGGCAACGAGAATTAAATGGGAGTAAACTAGATTTTCGAACTTCCATTGTCTTTATTCCATACGTAAAAGGAATCTCAAAAATGATGAGAAGAATAGGCCACTAATACCATCTTCCGACTGTCTTCAAAACGACAATCACTAAACAGTTGCTAGTATATAAGATTAGGTAGCCTTAGTCTTTTGTTAGTATTCACCTGATGATGATTGCAGATATATATACAACGTTATGAAAAAATAAAAATAAAGACAATGGAAGATCGAAAATATAGTTTACTCTTAAGTTCAACATCTTTAAACAACTAGTGAAGGGGTATGTGTAAGTCCGTGAGATTTTTAATGAAGGAGTTTTGTGACTATGTGGGATTGTTGTGTGGGATGTTCGCATCCGTGTTGATATGACGTCATCTTTCAAGATGGAGGACAAAAATTATAAAAAATATAACTTTTGCAACCAGGCCATGATTATACTCCATTCCATATAATTTGGGGACGAGGATTCGAAAAAATTTACTTTTAAGGTCATGCGACATTAAATGACTTTAAAAATCGCAAAAAAAACAAGGTTTTTGCCATTTTCTCTTCAAAAAACCTTAATAATTCGACGTTTTATCATACCAACTTCAATTGTACCTCAAACTATTAGGCATGTATGCCAAATTCATGACCTTGAAAAATACCCCAGTAAATTTAACAAATTGCAAAAATAACATACTAAAGGGCGCTATTCATCAACTATTAAAGTGAAGAGAACCATATTTGGCAACAAAGATAAGAAGGTCAAGTCCAACAATTTTGTTAAAAAACATTTTGTTCAGCTATGACGTGTTTCAATATGGCAGCTGATATATCAAAATGGCGATTTATAACCTAATATTTTATTTTATCCAATTTCGTAAAAAAAGTAAAAATGGCAAGGTGGCCATGAATTCTTATTGACTTATCTCCGCTTACTATCAAAAAAAAGTTTAGTTAAGGCATAACCCCAATTGACCTTGAAAATACTATGTAAAATTGAAAAACCCGCTTTTTGTAGTGTTTTTTCCACTTTACCACTACCCAAAAACTTTAAGCGCCGGAGATGGAATTGACATCTTATAGCCATAAACAAACACTTCATTTTAAACCTCCCTACCAGTTTTTTTGATCTGGCGTTTCAGATTTTGGTGTAAAAAAACGTTAAATTATGGAGATTTTTTAAAGAGAAAATGGCAAAAATCGTGTTTTTTACGTTTTTAAGGTCATTTGAGGTCAGATGACCTCAAAAGTGATTTTTTTGAATTCTCGTGCTCAAGATATATGAAATCGAGTATAATCACGCAGCGGTTGCAAAAATTGTATTCTTTATAATTTTTCGACCGCCATTTTGGAAAATGACATCTAAAACACCTGGTCCAAAATATTGTAATGTATATCTAACTTCTGCTAACTCTTTTATAGGTAATTTAAATGACTTTGTTGGCTGGACAAGTGAGTAGAACAAAAATTCACAGTTCCGAAAGTAAAAACAACAGGCATATAGGTCATTTTTACCGGGGATAGCATAAACATCTGGGACGCCAGGTCAAAAAAAATGATAGAGAGGTTTAAAATTAAGCGTTTATTTATAGCTAATATGTTAATTTCATCTCCGACACGTAAAGTTTTTGCGTAGTTGTAAATTGTAAAAAACCAAAAGCTGGTTTTTCAATTTTACATGGTATTTTCAAAATCAATCAAGGTCATGCATCAACTAAACTTTTCTTTCATAGTAAGCAGAGATAAGTCAGCAAGAATGGATGGCCACCTTGTTATTTTTACTTTTTTACGAAATTGGATAAAATAAAATGTGGTTATAGGTCTCTATTTTGAGATACCAGCCGCCATATTGAAACGCGTTATAGCTGAACAAAATATTTTTGAACGAAATTGTTGGACTTGACCTCTTGATCTTTGCTACCCAATTTGGTTCTCTTAGCTTTAATAATTGATGGTATGTTATTTTCGAAATTTTTTAATTTTTCTGAGGTATTTTTAAAACTCTAAGGACCCAATTTGGCATACATGCCTAATAGTTTGAGGTACATTTGAAGTTGGTCTGGCAAAACGTCTAATTATTAAGATTTTTTTTTAAAGAGAAAATAGCGAAAATCTTGTTTATTGCGATTTTCATGGTCATTTAAGGTCGGACGACCTTGAAAGTAAATTTTTTGGTATCCTCGTTCTCAAATTATAAGGAATCGAGTATAATCATGCCCCGGTTGCGAAAGTTGTATTTTTTATAATTTTTGGCCGCCATCTTGAAAGATGTCGTCATATCCCAATGAGCATTTATGTCTATATAAAAGTTACAGCAAATAATATAAAACCTTCATAAAATAACCAAAAGTTATATTATTTAGTGTTGGTGATAATTTTATAACCCTAATATATCTCTTAAATGAGTAAAAAAGACTTGAAAAACAACTGTTAAACACCAGCTTATAAAAATTGGTATATGGTACATAGTAAGGGATAGAAAAACAACATGTAGATTTTATAAAACTTTCTTATGAGCCCTCAAGTATAGAGATTATTATAAAAAGGTTTTAAAACTGTTCTGACAACACTATATAACAAATTAAATGTTGTTATGGATTTTTGAAATACAAATTTTCCATCTTTCTTCCCTTTGCTTGTTATGTACTATTATTTTTCTTTTTACAATAAAGTAAGATAAGCTGAAGCAGGAATATTTATATACTATAGTCAAATAAAAGCTGTTTTTCAAGTCATCCTACTCTGAAAATCAGCTGCGGTCCCGTGTGTACTGTATAGTTTTCGAATACACTCACGTAAATTTCATGGGCTTTAAAAATACTTGAGAAAACGGGAAAAAAAATATTCATTTAAATATCAGTTTTTTTTTCATACACGTTTTTTTCTTTCTCGGACAAATATTGAATTTTGTATGTTGTTCTTAACCCTAACAAGCAATATTTCGATTGAAAAACATGTTGAAACCCCATAAATAACGTTTTCATTTAGGCCAAAAACCTATTTTTGTAATTCAAAATGGCGAAAATTTCCGACAATTCTATAAAAAAAAACAATACAACTATACCACTGTTTACTTCGTCAACACTATTTTATGACCCTTTTAAAAAATTATGCTACTTCGAACAAAGGGCTGCAGATGGCGCAGTGTTGAACACTGATGGTCCGTTTTTGCGAGCTTAACATAGTTACCATTGTCCTCTTTTCCTAAATGCATTCCTCGAGAGATTTAGCATACTACACATACCAAGAAAAATACCCGCCTGCACACACTTCAAGCCCGCATAACTGTCAGAGGTAACTATCTCAAGAATATAGTTAGATTTCGGGGTCGAAGGACGTACAGGCGAGAATTTTCCGGGGTGTTCACATTTGCCGTCGACCAGCAGTATCAGCATATGCGCTCGACGTTTCACGGTGCGTTTTTGCGACCCTAATATTGTGCTCTTTTTCTAAAACACGGTTCCCATCTATGTGTTTCTCATTCGTGGGTCCCCCGAATCAAAACACGTATCACGTGGTCTAAGCGAGATTTGCCTATACAAGTTCATGTCGGACCACGTGATGAGTTTTTTGAGTCAGGGTGACTGCGCATGGGAAACGCTGGTGGGAATCGGGTGTAAAATGCATTTGATCCCGATATCTGTCATCGGCAACTATCTCAAGAAGATTTGGATCTCTTATCTCTCTCAGATTGATGTAATTAAAACAAGATAATAATGGTATGGTATCCCGCAAAAACGCGCCTTTTGATGTCACAAAAACGCTCCTTTTGATGTCGCAAAAACGCGCCTTTTGATGTCACAAAATTAACCTTAAAAAATCTTGTTTGTTTTGTTATTCTAATTGCCAAAATAAATTAAAATTGTTTTTTTTTCTAAAAACTGTTATATCACTATATAAAGAAATTAATAACAACATTATAGAAAAAACCTTATGGGCAAAAAAGGTTTATGAATGAGTTCATAAGAATATTACAGACACGAATTTATATAACTATTGTGTGTGAGTCCCCAAGTTTTTATAAGCGTCTCTCGAAATATTTTCAATCTTATCTTATATAAATTTGTTATTGGTTAATTAAGTTTTATAAGTGGGTTGATAGCAACATTTTAAAAACCAATCTATTATATATCTTTAATTGATAGTTACTTACGGTTTTATAGGTGGGTTGACAGAAAGATTTCAAACCCCAATTTATATAACTTTTGTCACTGATGACTTATATTTTTATAAATATGTTGGTGGAAACATTGTTAACACCAATTTATATAACATTTGTTACCGATGACTTTAATTTTTGTAAAGATGTCTGTGGAAATATTGTTAACGCTAGTTTTATGTTACTTTAGGGTACCATCAATTTAGAGCCTTTAATGAAACGATTTCAATCAGCAGTTCTGTCATCGCAACCTTCAAGAAAGCGGGCATCGTTCGAAACATCGCATAAAAAAGTCAAAAATGTAGTGTATTTTGACTTTGTTTCGAACGCGTTACGTATACCGATACCGATGCGTTCAAATATTTATTTTAAGTGTCTATTTTCATGAGATACCGCTAGCAACGCTAGGGTGGCGTATCGTTACGCCCGGACATTTCAGAATAATCAAAATATTGTAATCTTAAAAAAAAAACATTGAATAGTATTCAGTAAAGTCCACTCTATTTATTGGCATATAGCTTTTATTTTATTTTTATTTTTTTTTATAGTTCAAATGTGATTATGTAGAAATTGCAATTTTTTTACCGGAAAAAAACACCTATTTTAAAAATATATACTTCTGTGAGTATTACCAGTGTTAATTTTTTTTTCTCCCAAGATCTAGACTGATTCTTGTTAAATAATCATCTTTAAATTTTGATCGATTTTTTTTGTCACAGTACCTACAAATAACATAAATTTAGTGACCTTATTCTTTGTAATAGTCATTTTATTTCAAATAAATTCGTATTCGTGATCATGTCTAATGTGAAGACCTGCCCCCCACCCTCCCGCTACGAAAGATAAAACGTCATACATGTATAATATATGTCACCCTTTTTTGTTTATTTTTCTAAATGCATTTTTCGGATTATCTCAGTTGTTCATGTAGTTGAGTTTTAATTTATTTCTATCTCGATTTTAAATACTTTTATAATTTTCGCTCAGTAATTAGGATGAAGCCTTAACTTAACAAGAAATATAAAGCCTAGTTAAAAAAAAGAATAAAAAAAACATTATCCTAATATAATGTTTACACAAGCTTAGTTAAAGAAGTTCAAATGGACTCTGGTTACAGCATACATACAATACATCATCCAATATAGTAGGATAATAGAAATATCAATTTTTAGTAGATAAGTATTTTTTTAAATATTGAAACAACAATGGTTTTTTACTCCATTATATTTGTAAAATTCAATTGTAACCATATTTTAGTGTAAGAGAAATTAAATTTTTCACGCCTTTTTGAAAGTCACTTTTTGTTTAGAATAAACAAAACCCAAGATGTTTTTAACGACTACTTAACTATATTAAGGAAAGGCAATTAAAAAATAACTGTTGGGAAGCCTTGTTATTTCTTAGTATGAAAATTGGTATTAATTTTAATGAAATCGGTTCAGTAGTTATTTAGATTTATTAATAATAATAAATATTTTTTCAAATTAAATTACTAATTAATTATTGAAATTACTGTAGATAGAAAATACTAGGGATTCTCCTTGCACGGTCTTACTCATTAACTCTTTCTCAGGCGTAGTTTTTGTTGTATTTTATGCAGCCATCTTTTAAGGAGCATTTTATTGTATGTGAAAATCCCTAAATTAAAAAAAAATCGTCGTTTATTAAAATCGGTCTATCTTTAAAACTAGTGAACCGATTTTGGTGATTAATAACCAAAAAAGAGAAAGAAAAAAGAGAAGAAAAGAAAGACTTTTTTTAAAGTAATTATTTGATTGTGAAATTTTGTAAAATTAAAGCAACAAGCATGAAACCTGGGTAGTTATTAATCAAAAAATACATAAAGTTAAAATCCTCATCGATGACCTACACAACGCAGTTTATTTTACTAAAATTGGTTTAGAATTTCTTGTTTAAAGCCGGTATACCGATTGTCGGCATATTAATTTTGTTTTCTAATTAAGAAAAGAATATTTAAGTACATTCCAGTCCAAATACCGAGTCAAAAAATTGTAATTAAGTTTTATAAATATATATGTATTTTAATTAATTCTGGCCGGTAAGACATATTATTTTTAGCAAGGCGTCGCCATCTTATAATCCAAAATATTAAATATTTGACTAAAATACAGTAAAGGCTGTTGCTTAAGCTTTCCAAAAAAGTATAAAATATGAAAATCGGATACAACAAAACTTTCATTACTGAATTTTGTTTTGAAATGTCCGGGTTTCCCTATACCTCGCTCCACTGTGCGTCGCCTGATACGGTAGCTGATATCGCGTTAGTCGAGGTGGAAGCGCCCACTTTGCCGGTTGTCACCAATGAGAGCGCTGAGTTTCAGAGCTACGTTATGTTTACTTGGTGGTTTGGCTTTTACTCCCTATTATCCCTGGACCGTAAATGGCCCATTAAAATCGTGTTGAGATGGACGTAAAATTAGTACTATTCGTTGTTCGTAGGTAAATACTATTTTAATGTAGTGATAGTGTTTATAAATTTATTATTTTTAAATGGTACTGGTAAAAATGTGTCAAACGAAAGTATTCTGACATGTACATAAAAACGGATTGTTGTATTATTGCCGATCTGTTTAAAATTTTTTCTTGAATTAAATAAGTACTTACATTTTGTGTACTCCTTATAGAGACATAAATCGGCTGAGGTCCACTACAGGTGGCAACATAATGTGTCAGATCCTTGCTGAAACTGCCCTTGGCATATTGGCATTCCTGGCCATCTATCGTCCAATTGCAAGTCAGGCAAATGTCACTCGCTGCATTGCCGACCCCCACTGCGAAAACGTGTTGTTGTGAAGGGGTGTTGTTCAGTGAAGCAGCGTAATACCTAAAAATTAACATCTTTAGCTAAATTATTGAGTAGCCCACAGAAATCAGGACTGTTTCACTGTATTTACATTACTTCAAAAGTTTTTGTCCGATTTCAAAAACTGTAACTATTTTGAAAAACCGAAACTTCAAAATTTAAGAATTTGATACCAATGGAGAGTGGTTATTTTTGACCTCCCCCTCTGCAATTTTTTTAGCGCTTTAACTTTTTCGTGTTGGGCTAATTATTTCCTGAGGGCCGGTTTCTTAATAGCGGGTTACCATGGCAGTGAGTTAAATTGACTCGAGTTATAAATTTCAATTTTTTGCTGTTTATAAGTCAATATTTTTTTTAGGTTAACCCTAAGGTACGGTAACTTATCCTCACCTTGAAGCCTTGGTTACCCTGGAGTTGGGGGCCGCCGTAGACCAGTGAACAGCGTCTTAGCCTGCAGAACAGAGATCGCAGGATCGGTTCTCGGCTTCATACAACACCGAATGCGACTCGAGACCACGGTCCGTAGAATAGATACGGTCTAGTAATTTTGCCCCACTTTTCAAGCTGATGACGACATAAAGATAGCAGCTGATTTAAAAACTGTAAGAAGGCTTGACAAATTAAATTGAATTTTCGGATTTTTCTTTTTTTTTTTGTTTAGATGATTGATGCCAGGGCTATTCTTTGCTTTTATCTTGTATTAAAACTTTTAGTGAACAAGTAAACAAAAATTATTTTTGGCCTGCCTGAGTTGATCTTAGAGTAAATATAAATTAAGATCAATAGTTGGTAATCGATTTCGTCAGGAAACCCATCGAATGAGTTGGGGTTAGTTTGAACTCGTCGTTCAGAAGTTAGCTTATGTAGTTGTTATTTTTCCTGTTTTGGAAGCTATTTTTTTGTATTTGTGTTTTGCCAGAGACTAGACTTGTTGTGAATACTATAGGCAAAAAGTCTAAAAAAAAATTAAAACTATAAGGTACCTTGTTTTTTTTTATTTTTTTATTGATGATGGAGCTTTTTCCGACAAAAATAATGTAAATGATATCGTTGGGTACTTAATTTGAACCAAATAAAGAAAAGAAATGATGAACAAATACAATTTTTGTATGTCAACATCAAAAATTAATAAAGAAAGCAGTTGATATCTTTGTGTCGTCATCAGGTGGGCAGAGCAAAAAAATTACTAGACCGTGTTTATTCAAGGGACCGTGACTTGAGACGACCGACGCGACGGGTGGCCCCATTTCTCAGCAGCTCCGCAGTTAACGTTGTGCATAGAATAACAACAAACGAGGTAGAGGGAGGCGGCACGGTTGACACTGCACCGAAAACTTTGAGAGACTCAAAGGTGAACGGTCCTCGGCAACAAAACTGGGTAGAAGAGAATAGCCAACCCAACCCAACCCAATAAAAAAAAGGGAATACCTGGACTGGGACGCGGGTGGACTCCGATAGATTTGGTAGCGGGAGTCGACAGAGGGTGACTTTGAAGAGGCGGTAGCACTTTCGGGTAGCAGGACCACTCCCAGGAATGCGTCTGAAGACTACGACGGTGACCTCGACCAGCGAAACCGGGTCTAAACCTAGATTTTTGGGTCAACCTATATGGCGGGCTGCTGGGGAGAAAAGTCTACCGTCACCCAAGTTATGCTGGGACGGTAGCGATGTTAGTCGGTGGTCTACTGTGTATACTTGCTACGCAGTCTAAAGATCCCTGCCCTCGACAAGGAGGTGTCCTTTTAGAGAAAGAAAACTTGCATCCTAAGGGGCACGTGCATCAGTCGGGGGTGCACGGGGGGTATAGCAAAAAGGGTCCATTATGCGGCCTAATTGCCAGGTCTACGGCCGCCCATCTACTACTACTACTACTACTACTACTACTACCCTGGAGGTATTTTTAACCCGGTTTTTAAAGATTTTTACAAGGTTATGTTGCTCGAGTTAACGCTAACTCGATATTGAGAAACCGGCCCTGAATGGCCTGATGTATCGCTTGTTAACATCAAGTAAGAAATCAGATAGTTACGAATTGTTCAAATAATTGCGTTTGGTAAAACAAATTCACTCAGGCTAAAAAAACATTTTGGCTTGGCTATGTTTTCAAACCATTTTAAAAAGCCAATCCAACTAGCAATTTGTCGATGACTCAACGTTGTGCAACGCGTGCCACCGTTGCGTCACAACCATATAAGATAAGCCGTTATTTGGCGTGAAAACAATTCGAAACCATTTCAAAACATCACGGTTTCAAAACCGCTCCTCGGACTGTTTCAAAAGCGCTTCAGTCACGATTCCAATATGGCGGGAGTTGTCATTTGTCAAAATAACGGGATAGTGTTGTGCTGTGGAGCACCGGCTATTTTTTTTTGTTTTTCAATAATATATATACTTAACACGGTATGACAATGCGCATCTCGGCGTGACGTCACTCTGTGACTCCGATACCAACACATGTGCATGGAAAAGGTATTAATTTTCCTTAATGCAATTTTAGGCCACCTCGCTTTTAGTGTGTTTTTTGGTTGGCATGGGTTGAATTGCGTTTGTTTAAGTTGGGTTTGGTTGATTTTTTTTGGGGTTTTAAGGTCCCTAGTGGGTACCTCCACAAAGAATTTTTTATAAAAAATCAAAAATGACGGAAAACCATACTAAATAATTACCAAATATAATTATAATAAAATGTGTTAAGCGTATATTTTTATATACTGGGTCTTTTTAATCATGTACCTATAGTAACCAAGTGGTTTGCAAAGTTAAAGACCAACACAAAATATATATGCACATAGGCAAGATTCAAAACCGGAACCTACCGTGTTGCAGACAGATACGCTACCCACTGCGCACATGAGCAAAGTGTAAATAAATCTTAGATAGCAAAATATTTAAAAAATAAATAAAAAACACTTATTTTTTACCGTAGAAAACCTAAATTATATGCTCTCTGCTTTTTCCTAAATTATCACAAGTGATAAAGGCTTGAATAGTTTATTTACCTAACAAGTGCGGAAAGTGATACTTTACCATACGCGACGGCAGTTGACCGAACGAAGCGAAGCTAGTTCGGTCAAGCCGGCAAGGGCGGTAAAGACACTTTATGCATGTGTTTGGTACACGATTTTACCAACAAGCCTCAAAAATTCCCAAAAAAGAAACATAAATATCTGCATTTTAATTTTTTGAAATAAACGTAGTACCTTACCGCACTGAGTGCATTAAAGTACTACTTTCAGCACGCAAATTATTGCGGTAAAGTGCACTTTACCGCACGCGAGTAGGTAAAAATATATACAATAAAAACTTTCTGCCAGCTCCCTTAGCAATAAGTGATAAATCGATTTTCATTCAACGCTCGGGATTATTGCCATTTTAATTTTAAATAAATATTACCTCGATTCATCCTGGCGCATTCAACTAATAATCAAAAACTCTCTGTGAATCGCGTGGGCTTGCTGGTCGGATATTATCATTGCGTTTCCTCTCTATTTAGATTTATATGCTCTCTGCCTCAGTGCACATTTTTCGGCACGAACTATTAGGGTATTCCATTGTAAAATCCAGTTCCGCACTCGCCTCTTTCCAGTTTCGCACTGACAGTGGCCCTGTGCTTTAAAAAAAATGGGACTGGTGCTGTTCCAATGGAACACGACTGCAACAGCGGAACTGGCAAACCTTTAACCTCACATTTTCGAATTCAAATTTTGATTTTGTTTTCTGTTGCAATTATTTTGTCCTTTTGCTATATTCGCACGTTCGTTTGTCAAACGGAGTGTTTTCAACTTCTTAACCATTGAAGTAGCAGAAGAAAATGTACGAAAATCTCTCTCACTTGCCATTTTCGCTGTTCGCACATTTTTGGATGCGGCACGAGCCCTCAGAGCCGGTGCCGAAAAAGCGGCACTCGGTGCCACACTAAAGGTATCAGTTCCCCAATGGAGCAGAAAAACTGTTAAAGTTCCTGTCAATGGAACCCAAAAACTGAACCAGTTGCGCACCAGTGGCGAACCGATTGCCTTAATGCAATACGCTCGTGGTGCACTCAATTTTTAGCAGCGACAAAGACGCTAAGGGCGATGTGGCAAGGAGAAGAGATCCCCAAAATAATTTCCTTTAAAAACTGAATTTTTGACATTTTAAAAGCCAATATCTCGAAAACTAGTAGAGTAACTTTATGATTTGGGGTACCATTGGAAAGAGAATTTCACCGAGAATTCAAATATGAAGTCAGAATAGGAAGTTGCTATTTAAGTTTTTGAGAATATTTTCCAAACATAGCCTCCCAGAAAAGGGTAAAAACCTACATAACAATTTGTCATCCTTAGCATGGGCATAAAATATCCTCAAGAAGAACAAGGATATGCTAAGGATGTTCTAAATTAACATTGGAACATCTTTATCATGTGCTAAGAATAGGTTCTTTTGATGTTCTTTTGCAGTACCAGAATAGCATGTGCGCTAAAAGGACCAAATAATAATATAGCAATAATTGAAATATACTTTGCATATGATAAAGATGTTCTAATAGTAACCTTCTTTAGGGGTATATCCTTAGCATATGCCAAGCAAATATTTAAAAACTCATTCTTTTGATGTTCTTTTATGGAAAGATGTACTCAAAAGGACCTGCTCAAGTGGTACATTCATAGCATTTGCTATAGATATCCCTAATAGCATATTCTTAAATAGTATGTACCAAGCATATGCTAAAGTTGTGCTCAAAAGGACATCCTCGAAAGGAGGTTTAACGCATATGCTATGCATGTAAATGTTCTTTCGTTGCTATTTTGGTAGTAGTTGGCGATGCATGTATCGAAAGCAAAAATCTATGTTTTAAAAATTATATATTTTTTTTCTTCAAACCCCTCTTTAGACCAACTGTGGAAAGGTGGGAAATCTTAGGCGTACGTGATTTTAAAATTATTATTATTTTATTTTTAATGCTGTTGAAAAAATTGCTTAAATTAAAATTAAATTAATAAATAAAGTTATAGCACCGAAGGAAAAAAAATTGAAGTTTAATAAAAACTATATATGGATGGCTAAAAAGTGGGTAGGGCTAGGGTTAGCTGACAAAGATTAGGTTATTAGATTTAAGATATTGTCAAAATTCTAGATCTGTAGCTGAAACTATGCCATTTTGGGCCAAATGACTATGAAAAATCTCTTTTTTACCCGTTTTAAATTATTTTGAAAAAAATGCTTTAACTTCTCTCTTGTTTTTTTTTTGCGCAACCAAAATTTTATGTTAGCGCCAAAATTATAAATGTGAAAATTGAATGTTTTGCACTGTCAATTTTGTTGTTTACGTTTTATTCCAGTACAAAGCATAGGAAGAGGGTTACAAAGGGGCGGCATTTTACCTTTTTGTCTGGGACGGCGAAACTCCTAGCGCCGGCCCTGTCAAGGAGTTAAAAATAGTGCCTTTAAACGTACCCAAAAATATCGTTTGACGTTTTTTCTTTCTTCATTATTAAATCTTGGCGTTTGTAGTTATTCATATCAACCCACACT
Organism: Oxystoma pomonae; assembly: GCA_963921995.1. Classification (NCBI taxonomy): domain Eukaryota; kingdom Metazoa; phylum Arthropoda; class Insecta; order Coleoptera; family Brentidae; genus Oxystoma; species Oxystoma pomonae. The sequence continues at coordinate 79,845,887 of OY998166.1, read as the reverse complement.
ACTATTAATCATATAAAAATAAGGTACAAATAAAAAATATTGAGATTTTGGTCAGGAAGTTTAACGGCAAATTTCGTTGCTCTTATGGTTACCGTAAACGTAAATAAAGGTTACTTGAAGAGGTTAAAGATAGATCTTTTCAACGTAGTCAATCGTTTGGCGGTAAACATAACCTTACTTTTTTATTGACTTTTGTTATTTTTTTCTCAAGTCTTTTTTTTATTTGCTTTTCTAACCATATCATGGAGGAAAATATTAATTTAGTGATAGGACTAAAAGACGGACACCCCAACATAAATTTAGTCAGGCAAATGATTTTGCAAGATATCTTTGGTGGAGTAATAGAAGAAATCGAGCCTTTGCAAACTTATTTGTACTTACTCACATGTTTACTAAAAAAAAAAACCGGTAAAAAAGGAACCCCACTACTCGTATAAACACGGTTAACAAAAAAAAAATCCAAATACACAAAATTTGTGTAAAACAGAACTGCTTTTATAACCTAAAAATCTTCCACCACAGAATCACATCAAGTTTAGTTGGTTGTCTTTTTAACGGTAAAGAGAGTCGCTATTCGACGCTAATTAGCGCCCCTTTAATAAAGGTGACAGCCTGACAGAGCGCTACTGCACCTGTCCAGAATAAAGGTAAAGGTCACAGACTGACAAAAAACCTGACCAAAATCTCCCTATTATCTAATCTAAAATTCTCCTACCAGAGAATCATACCAAGGTTGGTTGGTTTGCTTTTTAATGGTCGCTTTTCGGCGCTAATTATAGCACCTATAGGTACCTTTAATAATAAAGATAAGCAGCCTGAATGAGCGCTAGTGCGCCCGCTCAGAATAAAGGTATGGGTAACAGACTGGCCAAAAGCCTGACCCAAATCACCCCCTAAAATCCCATTGAGTAAATAATGGCTCTTACACCTTTTATAAAGACATTAAAACTTTTAACAATATACTTACATTAACGATCTAGCGTTATCGTATCCGTAAAATTCTGTCACTACCCTTTTGCCATAGGTTAACCTTTTGCTAGTATTAGTTGCCAAATCGGTTAGTACCAAGTGTTCATAATAATCGTCTCCTTGTGGCTGCGGTAAAATTTCAACTTTATAAAGTCCTCCATTTAAATTAAAATTTTGGTAGTATTTGGGTATTTTTGGTTTTAGCCATCCATTGTACTGTTTATGAGTAACTTCCTTAAATAACACAAAAAAATACATTATTTAAATATTGAGAAATCAGGGACGGATACAGCCGATTTTAAAGGGACTGTACTAGAGTCTAGGCTCGATTCTAGATTTGTTTCCATATTCGTGTCTTAAATGCTTCGCAGGCAAAAATTTTGACAAAATTGTACTTGAAAATGCCACTTTTACGCTTACCGCAAGCGAAAAAGTTTATGTAAACAGAAAATCCTTTTAAAAAAAAGGATCTTTGTAACGTTTATCAAGGAGTGGTAGGTTGAGGTTGGGAAAATTTTGATAAAAATTGTTCAAAATTAAACTAAAATTGTAATCAATAGCGTTATAGCACCGCAGGCAAAATTTTTATTTGAGCTAAAAATATTAACCTCCATTAAAAAAAAGGTGGTTTGTAGGTAGTTAATTAATTCTTGTTACCTCTAAACATGTGCCATTCATGTTACATCTAACTATCACAGACTCGTTTTGCACTCGATTGGTCGAAATCATGGACAGTTCCGTATTAGAAATCCATGATAAATCATATAAAATGTAATCATTATTCTTTTCGTCGGAATGGATTGAGCTTGGCAAAATAAATTCGGTATTTTGGCTGGTTTCCAAGTCGAAAATGAACGTTTTTACTAAAGGGTTGGGCGTTCCCACCTTAAAAATAACAGCGTCGTTAAGGAAGTAAAATTAGCAAAATAAATTGCTTTATCATAATCTAAAATCTATACTGAAGAAAAATCTTTGCATTGTACTTTTTTATTAGTTCAATACTGTGAATATGCAAGTACGTTTCGGGATAAATATGAGGTATTTTTAAATATTTTTAAAAAATTGATCGATTATGTAAATTTAATAGAAAATTCTTCTCTAATATAGTAAGATATTTTTAAAAAGTTATTACGAACTGTCTCTAAATAAATAATTTTTGGAAAGGGGATATAGCTTGCCGAAAAGATGATTGATTGATGAACAAAATGCGCTGCACATGAAAATTTTTAGAAAATTATTATGCAATTATAATATAATATTTTGATTAAAACTCTACCTATTTTTTAAACGGAAAAAAGGATCTCTTGAATCAATATCATCTTCAAGCGAGCACTTATTTCTTTATCGTTTTAGTGTCCTTTGACCTACTATCGCGGCCATGTTAAAACACCAAACTGACAGAAAAATGTTTTATATGTTAATAAAAATGGGCGCAACAGTAGGCTAAAGGACGCCGAGAAGATAAAGAGTCATTTAGAATAGAGCAAAACTTGACACCTGTCAACTTAAGAATATATAAATCCAGTCTATTTGAAATTAAAATATCAAATTTGAAAGTTGACAAATATGAATCAATTCCGCAAACCCCCTGGATTCTTAAGTTAACCCTTTTAATACTAATGGAATCAATTTGTCTCAGTTTATTACTGAGTATTTTAAAAATTATTTGAGACAAAATGCAAATGCCCCGATAGTAGCGTAGGGGCATATGTCGATAAATTCTATCCCGTGGGATTTTTTATGAAGGAGTTTTCTGACTATATAGGATTGATAGCTCTTTAGTCACAAAATCAAGTGTTACCGGGTGTTTTGTTCGCATCCATGTAGAAGGGGTTGATATGACGACATCTTTCAAGATGGCGGTCAAAAATTATAAAAAATACAAGTTTCGCAATCGGGGAATTAGTATACTCGATTGCATACAACTAGAGGACAAGGATTTCAAAAAATTTACTTTCAAGATCATCCGACCTTAAATAATTATGAAAATCGCAAAAAACAAGATTTTTGCCATTTTCTCTTCAAAAAACCTTAAACTATTAGGCATATATGCTAAATTGAGTCCTGGGAATTTGATGCAGTTTGAAATTTCATGCCCTTGAAAAATACCCCAACAAAATTAACAAATTGCAAAAATAACATACTAAAGGGCGCTATGCATCAATTATTAAAGCCAAGAGAACCAAATTTGGTAACAAAGACAAGAAGGTCAAGTCCAATCATTCTGTTAAAATTTTGTTCAGCTATGACACGTTTCAATATGGCGGCTGATATCTTAAAATAGAGACCTATAACCACATTTTATTTTATCCAACTACCTATAAAAGTAAAAATAACAAGATGGGCACCCAATGAGCATTTTTGTCTATATAAAAGTTACAGCAAATAATATAAAACCTTCATAAAATAACCAAAAGTTATATTATTTAGTGTTGGTGATAATTTTATAACTCTAATATATCTCTTAAATGAGTAAAAAAGACTTGAAAAACAACTGTTCAACACCAGCTTATAAAAATTTATGATACATAGTAATGGATAGAAAAACAACATATAGATTTTATAAAACTTCCTTATGAGCCCTCAAGTATAGAGATTATTATAAAAAGGTTTTACAACTGTTCTAACAACACTACATAACAAATTAAAGGTTTTAATGGATTTAGAAATATAGATTTTCCATCTTTCTTCCCTTTGCTGGTTATGTATTATTCTTTTTCTTTTTAGAATAAAAAAATTTATAAAATGGTGCTTAGCAATCTTCTAAAATAAATAAAAATGAAAGTGAGATAAGCTGAAGGAGGAATATGAATATTTATATACTATAGTCAAATAAAAGCTGTTTTTCAAGTCATCCTACTCTGAAAATCAGCTGCGGTCCCGTGTGTACTGTATACTTGAGAAAACGTGAAAAAAAATATTCATTTAACTATCAGTTTTTTTTTTCATACGCGTTTTTTTCTTTCTGGAACAAATATTGAATTTCGTATGTTGTTCTTAACCCTAACAAGCAATATTTCGATTAAAACACATGTTGAAACCCCATAAATAACGTTTTTATTTAGGCCAAAAACCTATTTTTGTAATCCAAAATGGCGAAAATTTCCGACAATTCTATAAAAAAAACAATACAATTATACCACTGTTTACCTCGTCAACACTATTTTATAACCCTTTTAAAAAATGATGCTACTTGGAACAAAGGGCTACAGATGGCGCAGTGTTGAACACTGATGGTCTGTTTCTACGAGCTTAACATAGTTACCATTGTTCTCTTTTCCTAAATGCATTCCTCGAGAGATCCAGCATACTACACATACCAGGAAAAATACCAGCCTCCACACACTTCAAGCCCGCATAAGAGGTAACTATCTCAAGAATATAGTTAGATTGCGGGGTCAAAGGGTGTACAGGCGAGTATTTTCCGGGGTGTTCACATTTGGCGCCGACCAGCAGTATCAGCATATGCGCTCGACGTTTCACGGTTCGTTTTTGCAACCTTAACACGGTTACTATATTGTTCTCTTTTTCTAAAACACGGTTCCCATCTATGCGTTTCTCATTCGTGGGTCCCCCGAATCAAAACACGTATCACGTGGTCTAAGCGAGATTTGCCTATACAAGTTCATGTCGGACCATGTGATGAGTTTTTTGAGTCAGGGTGACTGCGCATCGCAAACGCTGGTGGGAATCGGGTGTAAAATGCATTCGATCCCGATATCTGTCATCGGCAACTATCTCAAGAAGATTTGGATCTCTTATCTCTCTCAGATTGATGTAATTAAAACAAGATAATAATGGTATGGTATCTCGCAAAAACGCGCCTTTTGATGTCGCAAAAACGCTCCTTTTGTTTTCGCAAAAACGCGCCTTTTGATGTCACAAAATTAACCTTAAAAAATCTTGTTTGTTTTGTTATTATAATTGCCAAAATAAATTAAAATTGTTTTTTTTGTTCTAAAAACAGTTGTATTATAATTACTGTATAAAGAAATTAATAACAACATTATAGAAAAAAACCTTATGGGCAAAAAAGGTTTATGAATGAGTTCATAAGAATATTACAGACACCAATTTATTTAACTATTGTGTGTGAGTTCCCAAGTTTTTATAAGTGTCTCTCGAAATATTTTCAATCTTATCTTATATAAATTTGTTGTTGGTTAATTAAGTTTTATAAGTGGGTTGATAGCAACATTTTAAAAACCAATCTATTATATATCTTTAATTGATAGTTACTTACGGTTTTATAGGTGGGTTGACAGAAAGATTTCAAACACCAATTTATATAACTTTTGTCACTGATGACTTATATTTTTATAAATATGTTGGTGGAAACATTGTTAACACCAATTTATATAACATTTGAACCGATGACTTTAATTTTTATAAAGATGTCCGTGGAAATATTGTTAACGCCAGTTTTATGTTACTTTAGGGTACCATCAATTTAGAGCCTTTAATAAAACAAATAAACAAACTCAATTCTTGTAGGAAACTTTTAAATACCCTAGGGTATCAATGGAACTCTCTTTATAATAATTATATAAATATCTGTCACCAGAAGTTTCTGAAAATGCTCATTGGGCATCAATTCTTGTTGACTTAATATGAAAAAACCTTATATATATATTAACATCTTAACCATAAATAAACACTTAATTTTAAACCTCTCTACCATTTTTTTTGATCTGGCGTCCCAGATGTTTATGGTATACCTCGGTAAAAATGACCTATATGCCTGTTGTTTCTAGTTTCGGAACTGTGAATTTTATGTTCTACTCACTTGTCTAGCCAACAAAGTCATTTAAATTACCTATAAAAGACTTAGCAGAAGTTAGATATATACTACCATATTCTGGATCAGGTGTTTTAGATGCCCTTTTCCAAAAAAAATTTAAAAAAATTACTTTCGAGGTCATCCGACCTCAAATGACCTTTAAAATCGTAAAAAACCTGATTTTTGCCATTTTCTCTTTTAAAAAATCTCCATAATTTAACGTTTTGTTACACCAACATCTGGAACGCCAGATCAAAAAAAATGATAGAGAGGTTTAAAATGAAGTGTTTTTTAATGGCTAAGATGTTAATTTCATCTCCGGCACTTAAAGTTTTTGCGTAGTGGTAAATTGGAAAAACACTACAAAAAGCGGGTTTTTCAATTTTACATGGTATTTTCAAGGTCAATCGGGGTTATGCATCAACTAAACTTTTTTTTTTCATTGTAAGCGGAGATAAGTCAACAAGAATTGATGGCCACCTTGTCATTTTTATTTTTTTACGAAATTTGATAAAATAAAATATGGTTATAGGTCGCCATTTTGATATATCCGCCGCCTTATTGAAATACGTCACAGCTGAACAAATGTTTTTTTTAACAAAATTGTTGGACTTGACCTTCTTATCTTTGTTGCCACATCTGGTTCTCTTCCCTCTCCTTTAGTATGTTATTTTTGCAATTTGTTAATTTTACTAGCGTATTTTTCAGGGTCATGAAGCTTCAAACTGCATCACACTATAAAGATCGAATTTGGCATACATGCCTAATAGTTTTAGGTACATTTGAAATTGGTCTCACAAAACGTCGAATTATAAAGATTTTTTGAAAAGAAAATAGCAAAAATCATGTTTCTTGCGATTTTCAAGATCATTTAATGTCGGATGATCCTAAAAGTAAATTTTTTGCCTTGTCTTCGAATTATATGGTATCAAGTATAATCATGGCCTGGTTGCGAAAGTGTTATTTTTTATGATTTTTGGCCTCCATCTTGAAAGATGACGTCATATCAACCCCTTTTACACGGATGCGAACAAAACACTTGATTGTGTGACTAAAGACCTATCATTCCCACATAGTCACAAAACTCCTTCATTAAAAATCCCACGGACTTACACATGCCCCTTCACTATAGTGTCTGGAGATCCCCCTCGAATTTTGAAAAAACTCGTCGCAAAAGGGTTAAGACTATCATGATATCCATAAAACGAAAACGACATGCGTTTCTATCTTGCTTAAAGGAGATCCCGCCCTTAAATCAAGAAATTCAGTGTGGTTGAACCATTAAGCAAGTATATAAACCTCATTCCAAATTCTCCAGACCAATTTCAATATGGCGGCTGACAATTAATTAATTAACTAAACAAAAATATTTCATTTCAAAATAATCATAAAAAATAGGCCTAACAAGAGACTACCGTTCGAGCAAAGAATCTGCCGCTAAAAAAAACTACCTAAAAATTACCTGTTTATGAAACACTGATATTTCTTTAAGGATCAATCGGTATTTCTTCCCCTCGTTCCTGTATTTCCACTAAGCTTTAAAATTTTTAAAATAATTCATGTTGTTCTTATAACTATAGAATGATTTGCACTGACTTTGTTTCTTCCTACATTTTACTCCTTTGAAGTACTAAAGAAAATACGGAAAAACAATTTTCAAGTATGTAGTCGATTTTTCCTCAAGGGCAAAAGTTGTTGTTTTTTTACCGCACGTAAAAACAAAAATGCAGACCTATCGATGCAACAACAAAGTACTAAAAGATGTACTGCCCTTTTATAAGCTCAACGGTACCTACTGTTAATGATCGACGTTAAAAATTTAAACAAATATCAATATAAATATAAATATCAATCATAAAACCTTCAAAATTACACAAAGCCATTTTGGCGTTGTGACAAAAATTAATGTAAGTGTTACAAAGGTTTTTACCCTTTTTTATTTAGAAAACACTCTAATAATCGCCTCCAAACGCTGTTTTAACAAGAACCTATAGTTTGTAGAAAAAATACATTAGAGAAACGTATTTCATAGAAATGAACAAGTTCAATATGGCGGCTGACAATTAAACACAGAACCTAAATGGAACTGTCATTGTTAGTGTCAAAAAACTGGTCCGCAGCAATTTGGAATGGCGGGTATCTATACCCTTTTTTGAATGTGGATAAATGTTTCATTTTAAAATAATAACAGAAAATAGGCCCAACAAGAGACTAACTAGTCCTAGAGCAGGAAATCTGCCGCTAAAAAACTACCTGTTTATGCAACACTGATATTTTTTTAAGGAGCAATCGGTATTTTTTCTCCTTCTTCCTGTATTTGCACTAGGCTTTAAAATTTTTAAAATAATTCAAATAATAATAAACTTATATAAGTGAGATAAATAATTCTGAAAGTTAAATCCCGCCAGTATTTCGTCATCAATTTTGGAGCTTTATCAAACCTTTTGGATAATACACACCTTGGCAAAATATGACATGTTGCGATATTGACGAAAGTTAAGAAATACAATATGTCATTACTTTACAAGTTCAATATTTTTTCAGTCTAATCATTACCCTCTCCACATAGGCCGATCAGCTATTATCGTTTTAGTGTCCTTTTATCCACCTTCGCCGCCATTTTGACAGAAAACTAATGGATTATCTGTCACTTTTGAGTGAAAATGGCGGCGAAGGTGGATAAAAGGACACTAAGTCAGTTATTTTATTAAAAATATAAATACCTTTGGATATTTAATAGTAGTTAAGGTTGGATATTGGTCGTCCAAATTTCCAGGCGCTCCATAAACGAAATAAGAAAAATCAGTAACGTTAGTATCGTTGTACACGGCATAAGCTATCTTTTTTCCATCCGGCGAAAACCATATTGTTGAATCGGTTCCGCTCACTTCCTCTAAAATTATAAAATTTATTCTGTAATTAATGACTGATAACTAAACGAAAAGAAATATTTAAAAAATAACATTCAGTTAATTAAATTTGTGCGAAGCAAGTTTTGAGTTTTGAAAATTTCTAAAATTATTTTTTTACTTTAACAAATGATGGGGGATTTTAAAAAATAAATAAAATCAAGAAAAATATTTTCATATGAATACATGCAACTGCATGTTTAAAATAGTATTAAAGGACTTATTCGCAGTGCAAAATTTCAATTGCCACCTAATTTAATCTAAAAGTAGGTTTTAAGATATTAGTGGAGTAAATTCGTAAAAATAAACTGCAAAAAGATTATATTTCTTTATATTTAGCATAGTAATACCTAATACCAAAAGCTACCGCAGTCTTGATCCCCCATTTTCCGACCCCAGAAACCAAAGTTAGAAAAAAAATGTCTTCTGGGTTTTTAAAAAAATCAACTCGAAATTAGCGGACATCTAGTAATTTAAAAAATTTACTTTTTCTTTAACTTTTTTTTGTACTTTTTAAGTTATGAGCTTTTTTAATATCTCATATTAAAGCTACTGACAAACTCTTTGATCTCACAATAAAAAAAAAAATAAGATTCATGAGCGGTTACAAAGAAGGCGCATAATATGTCAAAAATATCAGTCCTTATTAACCTATTTTGCATAAAAAAAAATTTAGTAGGTTTTGGCTTGAAAAGTTCTATAATAGGAAAATAAGTATTATTTAACTGAGTAACTTAACTAAAATTTTATACAGAATATTTGTTTAATATTACGCGTTTCTAAAGACAAAGCTTTATAAAAGCAATGAATAGTTAAATTAAGAACTTTCAACGAGATAAAATTGAGCATTTTACAATAGATAATTTCTATAAATTTCAAAAAATCGTACCAAAAAAAAAACGATTTTCTAATATACCACAGCGATATTAGAAGTCTATGGCTCCATCTGAGATTTCTCTGTTATAATTTTTACTTAAACTTTCATTATTCCAGATACGTCCTTACCCGAAATTCCTGGTTATTTTATATATATAAATATATATTTAGTGAAAGAAACACTAACAACCAGGATCTGGGAAAAAAAACTTTACTTTTAATGTCCTAGCAACTTATCGCCCTCCTTGCACCAACAACAATTTAAAAAAAAATTAGATTTATATGTGTAAGACAGTGTTAGTTCTTTTCAAAGATTTGAGTACACCGTACTGACGAGTGATATCAATATTGATTTATTAAGAAAAAAACTAACGATGTTGAGGAATATAAGAATATTTTTAGCAAGTATGGATTTATCTATAGAATAAATGGCATAACACGGCCAGACAACAGTACCTGCCTTGACATTATATTTGTAGGAATTAACCATAAACTCAATACTTTAGTACCCGCAATTCTGACAAAAAAAATTACTGATCATTGTCCATTTCTGCGTATAGTCTCAACAGCTAGCGTTTAACAACCAGAGTTACCACAAAACTTTGATAAACAATACCGAAATAAAAATAGGATTAAAATAAATTTACAAAATGAAACCTGAAACAGTGTATCAAACATTAAATTTGGATAATGCGACCGAAAACTTTATAAACTGTCTAGAAAATCGTATCTCAATTTGCATTCATACTAAACAATCAGACAAACTTTAAAAAAACTGAAATTCTAAAATTTTGCAGGGGCGGGTTTAAAAATAATAAATACTAGTGAATGAAGGAGTTTTGTGACTATGTGGGAATGATAAGTGTTACCGGGTGTTTCTTTCAATCTTTTCAAATGGCGGCCAAAAATAATAAAAATAATTCGAAGACAAGGATTCCATAAAATTTACTTTTAAGGTCATTCGACATTAAATGACCTTGAAAATCGAAAAAAAAAGATTTTTGCTATTTTCCTATTTTCTGTTCAAAACATCTTAATAACTCGACGTTTTTTCAGACCAACTTCAAATGTACCTCAAACTATTAGTTAGAGTTTGATGCAGTTTGAAAAATACCCTAGTAAAATTAACAAATTGCAAAAATAACATACTAAAGGGCGCTATTCATCAACTATTCAAGCGAAGAGAACCAAATTTGGAAACAAAGATAAGAAGGTCAAGTCCAACAATTTCGTTAAAAAAAATTTTGTTCAGCTATGACGTGTTTCAATAAGGCGGCTGATGGCGACCTATAACCACATTTTATTTTATCTAATTTCGTAAAGAAGTAAAAATGACTTACCTACTATGAAAAAGAAAGTTTAGTTGATGCATAACTCCTATTGACCTTGAAAATACCATGTAAAATTGAAAAACCCGCTTTTTGTACTGTTTTTTCCAATTTACCACTACGCAAAAAAATTAAGTGTCGGATATGAAATTAACATCTTAGCCATAAAAAAACACTTCAGTTTAAACCTCCCTCATTTTTTTTTTATCTGGCGTTCCAGATTTTGGTGTAACAAAACGTTATGGAGATTTTTTTAAAGAGAAAATGGCAAAAATCGTGTTTTTTGCGATTTTAAAGGTCATTTGAGATCGGATGACCTCGAAAGTAATTTTTTTTAAATTCTTGTTCTCGAGTTATATGAAATAGAGTTGCCAAAATTGTATTTTTATGATGTATGTATCTAACTTCTAATAACTCTTTTATAGGTAATTTAAATTATTTTGTTGGCCAAACAAGTGAGTAGAACATAAAATTCACAGTTCCGAAACTAAAAACAACAGGCATATAGGTCATTTTTACCGAGGTATAGCATAAACATCTGGGACACCAGATCAAAAAAAAAATGGCAGAGAGGTTTAAAATTAAGTGTCTATTTATGGCTAAGATATTAATTTCATCTTCTGCACTTAAAGGTTTTGCGTAGTTGTAAATTGTAAAAAAACACTACAAATGGCTATGCTGATTTACTTTATCGAGAGGATTTATCCATTGCTCGAAATTCTGCCTTTGTGTCCTTTAGAAAAACTCTCTTATTTTCTAGTTTTGTACGCACCTAAAAGCGCTTTTATGTAAGGACGGTTTTAAATAAATTCGCTTTCTCCGAGGGTTTATACGTCCTTCATAAATTGTTATTAAATATGTCAGCTTAAAGAAAAAAACAAATAAAACAACTTCTTAGTTAACAACAGATTTTTCGGAAAACCAGGGTTGAGAATTTTTTTTAGGTTGGAAGAAATACGCTAACGCATTTTTTAAGTGTTTATAACGACCCTAAAATGAGTTTTTAAGGGGTAAACCGCTTTCTTAAATCGCTTTAAAATAAAATCGATTTAATGCTTAAATCGGTTTTAGTTTTGTTTATATATATGTTCATTGTATTAATTTTTTTGTACAGACTGATGCAGAGTATTGTAACACAAAGGTCAAGACGGCTTTTGAAGGAATTTGTTCAAAAATTTTGCAAAAACTCTCAAACACGTCAATTTAGTTTAAAAGATGGACATTTTATAGTTATTTTGGCTTATCTGTGGGATGTACCCCAGTGGCGAATCCAGGAGGGGGGAGCGCCCCCCTGAAAATTATTAAAGTTTTATATAGCATAGCATCAATTTTAAAACCAGTTTTTTTGAGCAGATCCAAACTATAAAATTTAAAAAATCAGCGCGTGTGTGAAGCGCATTTTTTTCAAAAATAAAAAACGACTTGCGGGTAATACCTTATTTAATTATTTTAAAAAATTTAAGGAAGATGAGACAGAAGGGGATATTGTTAACATAAACTGGAATAAAACTCAGGTCCTGTGCAGGACATAGAACAGAATACTCCTGGTTGTAGTACCAGTACCAAAATTATGTCGGATAATTTTGTTAAATAAGATTTAAGTGAGGAAGTTTCATCAGTGTGTTATGATATTCGTACCTTTGTGCCTAAAATAAGTGATATAGACAACATCACCAGATTTCAAGTTTTGACAAATCATTGGATGACAGATATAAATTATGTATTTTCCTTCTCGGTTCACATAAAGCGAGGTAGGGAGGAAAAACGCCGACTGAATAAAGGGCATTTTGATTTGATTGGCTGATTTTTTCTCAACAAAGTCAAGGGTTATTTTGTAAATATTACAGTATTTTGTTTTCGAAAAGTTGAAGGACAAAAAACCGTTTTGCCTAAAAAGTTGCTTACAGAACCTTTACAAAATTATTCCAAACTATAACCCCCAAAAACAATGATTACCATAAAAAAGAACTTTTTGCCTTATATTCGTAGTCGTTTGAGCCGGCCTACATAAGTTTTATTGCTTGCGCCCCCCCCCCTCCCTGGTGAAATTACTGGATCCGCCACTAATGTATCCCTTCAGAGGGTTAAATATCACCCCTAGAATTTAAATAGAAAACATGGCTCAAGTGGTACCTTGTTCTGATGTGTTTTATGTACCTTTTACAATCATGTAAATTTGTAAAATAAGTTAATTTACGTTTATTTTTTCTAACACGTTAGTTTAGTTTTCGTATTTTTTTGCTTTAGAAGATGCGCCTCTTGGTTTTTTAATTACATAGGTATTCCTTAACAGGGTTTTATTTTTTTTTAACTTGTTAATTTGTTCTCGAGCGTAGATGGGCAAACAAGAAAAATCAACTTTTGTCTTTTCGTAAAGTTTTTTAAAAATTTTTCTTTAATAAAAAAAAATGACTTCTCTATAATACACAAAAAATGAGCCAAAATGTTTCTCTTGCAAAAACCATTGACGTATACAAAGTTTTTTTTCATTTGTACCTGTTCTTATTAGGTTAAAATGGGGATACACCACATTCGTAATATCTCTCTTCAAGTTATGTGCTAAATATCATTCTTAAGTAGTACCTTCGTAAACCCAGTCAGGTACACCACAGTAAATTTTATTTTTCTCCCCTTGAGCTACCAGCACAGGATTTAGGATACCAGTGGGTCCGGATACATAATAGAGACTATTTTCGTGGACGTAGGCGAATCCATGACCGGTGCTGTCAAATTTGGCAAACTGAAGAAAACTTCCATTGTGGATTCTATAGAGTAATCTGCAAAATTAAAAAATAAGCCATCAACCAGTGGCGTACGCAGAATTTTTTTCTGGGAAGGCTTGAGGTTCCTGGGAGGGCTTGAGTAACAGCATAGTCCCAATTAACCATTTTATTCTTGATTTTTGAGAAAGATGCCATCTTTAGGAGTCGATAGTCAATGGTTCTGGGTTCCTCCACCCCTGCGTACGTCACTGCATCAACCAATGTTAACAACAAACAAACTAAAGCACTTTAAGAGAAAGTTAGAGTTTCGATTGTTTGAAAGTTTGAGACAATGATGTATTTGAAATTAACTCTGTGTTTCGGACTTCCATTATTTATATTTTATTTATACACGATGTTTTGATCAGTACAATCTCTGATCGTCTTCAGGTGTAAATTACAATCTATTCCTAAGGCTATGTACTTATATACTATGGGAAATCACTCAACCGTGAAGTTTAAGAAGTTGACTCCGTCCAGAAGCTTCCAAATATTTGGAATTTCAACGCTTGGTTTACTGATTCTCCTTCAAGGAATTTTCTTCGTTTGTTCCAATGTTACTCCTTGTGGAAAACCTTTGCTTCTGTCCACTTCATTCGGTGTTGTCTTGACCATGAGTGTTCGGCGATTCCTGATTTCGTTGTTTTACATCTTTGGGTATTCGTCTGATATTCTTTAAGCCTAACAGATAGTGGTCTTTTTGTTTCACCTATGTATGATTCACCACCCAAGTAACACAGCGTGCTGTAAATCAGTTGGGATAACGTTTTCGCAGCAAAACATATAACAATAATGCTTTTGCAGCCTTTTGCCACTACGTTTTAAAACGTCATGAAAATATTGTCACAGCTATTTTGAGGAATATTTTTTGCCTATGACAACGTCTACGGCAGCTGAAAATACAGCATTTTTGCACATGAAAGCAATGTTGTTTAAAATTTAACTTTCATGATTCACCACCCAAGTAACACAGCGTGCTGTAAATCAGTTGGGATAACGTTTTCGCAGCAAAAAATATAACAATAATGCTTTTGCAGCCTTTTGCCACTACGTTTTAAAACGTCATGAAAATATTGTCGCAGCTATTTTGAGGAATATTTTTTGCCTATGACAACGTCTACGGCAGCTGAAAATACAGCATTTTTGCACATGAAACCAATGTTGTTTAAAATTTAACTTTCCTGACAAAAGATGTATTTAAAAATTGCAATTAAATCAAAATTGTCCGCCAACATAAAAGACTGAAAATGGAAGACAACTAAAATAAATATTACCGATGTTTAACAAACTCTCAATCAAAAATGCACCTTTTGTGGACTTCCCAAGAGTCAAATCTTTGTGCGAAGGCATATTTGATGACGAAACCTGTCATGATACCTTGTTAAACTTCACGCGCTTCAACAATTTGAAATAATAAGAGTTTTTATTATAATTTTTTTATTTTGTTAAATTTTTATTCAGAATTAAAGGATAAACATCATGTCTGGCATATTTAGGTCATTTTTAAGGATTTTCAGACTTAGATTTAAGCATATTTATGTAAAAAAAATGGTTTTTTTCAGAAATTTTTGAGAGGTTATATTTCGCCATATTATATAAAACATGGCCGCTCGCCCGTTCATTCAACAAAGCAACTTTGCATTTTTTTAAACGATAAATCTAAAACAAAAACAAATCTTGGCGTTATTGCTGTGGGCTAACGGTCCCAGCCTAGCGGTAGAGGGCGCTTATTCTAAAATGCTAAATAGCATTGAAAGCAGTTGCATTTTAATAAAAATTGCACTAGGATACAACAAATAACTGCGGTTGCCATCTTGGAATTGTTTTCAGTTGTATTTTAAGAAAAAAAGTTGAAGATTGCAACTATGTTGTTAGTTAAGTTTTAGCATATTTTTAGGTATTAGTTTTACCTTTAAAAGTTGATTCGCTAGATGATATAACTATATATATATATATATTTATTTATTTATCTAAATTTATACATTTTTATATTTATATATTTATATATCTATATATTTATATATTTATATATTTATATATTTATATATTTATATATTTATATATTTATATATTTATATATTTATATATTTATATATTTATATATTTATATATTTATATATTTATATATATATATATAGATTTATATATTTATTTATTTATTTATTTATTTGAGGCCATCAGGAATACAACAGGTTTACAGCCAATACTGTATCCACAATATTAAATAATAGATAATAAAACAAATGAGCTAATTACCTAATAAATAATAAAATTAAAATTAAAAAAACTAAAAAAAAACAAAAAAAAGCTTAAAAGATTATGAGCTAGGAAAGTATTTAGGAACAATACTAAAAAGGCAAACTAATCATTCATTTAACAAAGACAATCGTGCTTTGTTTTTTTAGTCAGTTTTAACAGCCAAAATTAAAGATTAAAGCAAAAATAGAGCTGTACTAGCGTCTTTGTAGCATTGACTTGGCTTTAAAGTCTATATTGTCGAAGCTGTGTTACTTGGGCACACTCACAAGGAACTTGGTAAATATATTCCTTAAGGCTTCGAATTGTATTAATAATATTAAAACAGCTTTTAAATATAATAATGCAATTCGAAGCCTTCTTATTAAAACAAAACCGGAGAACAAACAAAATAAGGATAATACCAAGTTTCTTCTGAGTGTGGTGAATCGCACATAGGTGAAACAAAAAGACCACTATCTGTTAGGCTTAAAGAACATCAGACGAATACCCAAAGAGGTGAAACAATGAAATCAGGAATCGCCGAACACTCATGGTCAAGACAACACCAAATGAAGTATTTAGAGATAAAAGAAAAGGTTTTGCACAAGGAGTCACTCTGGAAGAAACGAAAATTCCTTGAAGCTGCCTTTATTGAGCAGAATCAAGGTGTTTTCAGTAAACCAAGTGTTGAAGTCCCTTCTTGGACGAAGCCAATTTCTTAAGCTTTACGGTTGAGTGATTTCCCGTAGGATATGTATAAGTACGTAGCCTTAGGAATAGATTGTAGTTTGCACCTCAAGACGATCAGACATTGTACTGATCGAAACGTCGTCTATAAACAAAATATAGACAATGGAAGTCCAAAACACAGAGTTAGAGTTTTGAGCTTCCATTGTTTTTATTTTTTTTACAACGTTTCGAATGCTTATGTATCTGAAATCGTCATCAGGTGAATACTAACAAAAACTAAGACTACCTAATCTTATATACTAGTATGTGTTCAGTGAACCATAAAAAACCTGTGTTCAATGAACCATAAAGTTTACACTTGGTTGGCTCGGCTCTTTCGCAGTTGAAATCTGTTACCTCCAAAAAGTATGGGTTTCTAAATATCCTTGATGGTGACTCTTTTTTGGGAAAATACATTATGG
The DNA here is from genome assembly GCA_963921995.1 of Oxystoma pomonae. Lineage (NCBI taxonomy): Eukaryota > Metazoa > Arthropoda > Insecta > Coleoptera > Brentidae > Oxystoma > Oxystoma pomonae. Next base: position 79,828,874 of record OY998166.1, on the reverse strand, counting down.
TTCCTTCGTAAACATGCTGTTCTTTTGAACTTCCGCATGAATAGATTTTCACATGGTGATTTTATTTTTTTCCTACCCTTAAAAGATTGTTTCTCAAAAAACACTGTTTCGGCAGAAAACCTTAACTATCATTCTTATTTTTCTGGTACATATATTATAATATGCATGCTTATCTAAAGTGCCTTGACATTTTTCAAAACTTTTTTTGGAATTTATAGGTACTTACTTTTGGTTAATATCTAGGAGATCATATTTTGCTGTCACGGAATGCCGAAATACCTAAAAATAAAAAAGACTTTTTTATTTCTTTATGAACAGCAGTTGTCCGTGACTTCGTTCGCGTGTTTAAAATTTGAGCTGTCCCCTCCGCGCCCTTCTCTTAACCGCTCTCTCAACACCTCCCCCGCTCCTCAAATCATTTCATCTAGTGATCAAAATACCCGCTTGGCCTTAGATTTTTGTTTCCATCAACCGATTTTGATGAAATATAGCCTATGTGCTGCCCCGGACCCAATAGTAAAGCTGCCATCAAAATAGGTTAAGTAGTTTTTGCGTGACGCTGGAACAAACAGAAAAATAAAAACTTTAAAATTTGGATTTTTGGCATCTTATCGTTTGGTAGGTACTTAAGATATATTCACAGATTATGGAAAAGATACAGGTTTTATAAAAGCTTTTAATATAACTTTAGCTTTAAGTTTTAAAGTTCTCTTTTTTTTTTCGCAACCAAAATTCGAGTTTCCCCTGCCAAAAAAACCGCATCAGGTCTCTTATAAAAGTTTGACGAGATTTTATAATGTTTTATGTAAAACAAACTTTTAAAAACCAAGACAAATCTCATAAAATAAAGATTTTTTGTATGAGTTTTTACGACCAAAACAGCCTGGCTCGTAACATCTTATAAAACTGTATAAAACCGCATAAAAACTCACCAACTTTCATGAGATCCTATGCGTTTTTTTACCAGGGTTAAGTAGGGGGTTATTCGGCCACTTTAAATAACAGCAAAAATAGCGACTTGTATTATGTACAGTCAAGCAACCCTCTTCTTTTGCGAAGTTTTTTGACTATCTAACACAGACCCACACCGGCGTACGCAGGGAGGGAAGGCTCAGGGGCTCAAGCCCCCCCTCCCCTCGAAAGCACTGAAAATCTACTTCTAATAATTGAATTATCCCCAAAAATCATCAATAAAATGGTGATCTAAGGCTATTTTGTTAATCAAGCGCCCACAAGAACAATTTCTGCATACGCCAATGGGTTCATGAAATAAAAATAATTTATATTTTGTCTTAAGAAGGAAGTTATGCACTTTACCTTTATAGGTTTTTTTATTGGGTAGATACTACTTACACTGCTTTCATTATATCTGATTAGGACGAAGTTTTGATCTGGTGACACTAAAGTTGCTGCACCCGGGTACTGGGCCTAAAATCAGATACTTACTGTTACTCTCTCATAGTTAATTACCATAAAATTTAAGATGATTTACCATTACTTATAATAGGTAACAATTCTATTTAAATTTTTAGTCGAGGATCCCTACTTTGCGATCCCAGAAACCAAGATGGTCGCTGTCAAAGTTAGAAAAGAAAATGTTTTCTACGTTTTTGAAAAAATTACGTCAAAATTAGCCGACTTGTAATAAGGAGGTTCCACTTAATCTAAAAATATAAAAAAAGTGGACATATGTCACTTTAAAACAAAATGGCCAACAGAAAAATTAAGTTTTTCTTTCATTATTTTTTACATTTTAGGTGATCATTTTTAGTACCTCATATTAAAGCTACTGACCAGCTTTTTAACCTCACAATAAAAAAAGTTAAGCTTCAAAGATGGCGCTGATTTGTCAAAAATATAAAAAAGCCTTACTAACCTATAGACAATTTTAGATACGATTAGCCTTGAGTTAATATCTGGTACAATTTTTTAAAAATTTTGATTTTACATTTGATATTCAAAATGGCGGTCGAACTCTCGAGAAAAAATTACACACATCAATTTATTTTCAAGCACGCTTATTTCAAAAAAAAAAAAAATACATATGTGATTTCCAAATCAAGATGGCGGCATTTAAAATAAAAAAACATTAATTTTTTGCGCATTTTGGCATAAACAAACAAAAAAATTAAGTTTAAACTTTTATGTACAAAAAAAAATAAGAGCAGTTTTGGGATGAGCTAAATCAATTTTAAATTAATTAATTTTTGATGTCATACTGACGGACGTTTAAGCAAGAAAAAAGTGTTTTTATATGGCATTTTGACTTTAAGATGATAGATATTATATTTTTAGAATTTTTGGAATCGCTATATCTAATTTAGCGAAATCTATTATTTTGAACATTTTTTGCTAACTTACGAAAAAACAATAAAAACACTTTTTTTAACTTAGGTTTCCGTGCAAATGGCTCTTTAATGAAAGTGAAGTACCTTATTGTCATTTAATTTCTAATAGCTTAAAGACATGCACCTTGAAATTTCAATTTTTTTAGGACAAAGCAAATAACAACAATTTAAAATATATAGTAAAACCTCTCTAGTAGAGTGGACACCAAACTTTTCATTAAAATCCACTATAGCAGCAAAAATAGAGATGTATGTTAAGTGATAAAAAGCAAAGTTTAGGATACGTTTGTCCACAAATTTATTCAATGCTAGCTGAAGACCCCGCAGCTTCGCCTGGGCTTTTCTTGTTTTAAATCGTCATAACTTTTCTTACCGTGAACCGACTTTGATGAAATAAAGCCTATATACACCCAAGGAATGCAGCAATGAAAGTGATGCTGAAACAAACAGACAGACAGACAGACAAAGATATGTTTTTATTATCTATATCGTTTGGTTAGAAGCCAACAGATAGATAGTTTACAAAAAAGTATATTTTGAATGCTAATTGTGCCGCCGTTCATTAAGGGGGCGGAGACAATACTTTATTTAAATGAGATACCCTGTATATTTTATAAAATTTGAATAGAGATTTTCATTCTCTTTCCAAAAATACCTAATACGTTGCCTTTTTCTCTAACTCATTGGTCTTATGAAGATGATTTTCCCATTTTATTTAAAACCGTTAAAAAAAAAGGTAACATATTAGATGTTTTTGGAAAGGAAAAGCTTTATTTAAATTTTCCAAAATATACAGTATCTCATTTAAAAAAAGTATCGTCGACGCCCTAGCTCCGTCTCCTTAACGACGGGTGCCATGAGCATCCCAAAAGATCCTTTTTTGTAATTCATCTAATTATGTGAAATTTTACTTCTCTGCCTCTTTTGGTTTTTGGAGATATTAGGGTGGACTCGAACTTTTGGGACACCCTGTATGTATAGATAACTTATTATATACATAGACTAGCGATCGACGAAAATAAAATATATGGGCTGAGGTTGCCCGCGAAGAAAATGAAATAATGATAGTTGTCATTGAACTATACCAAATAAAAAGTAGCCTGTTTTAATCCAGATCACACCCTATTGTATCTTCTTACTAAATTTCATCCATTAGCGTGATTGAACAAACGCACACACACACACACACACACACACACACACACACTCACCCACACTGCCATTTTCTCTTTTGCGACATTTTTGATAAACTTATTTAAAACAAATCAAGATTTCAACTAAAACCAAATTGGTAAAACCGAAACGCCTTTACTTTATTGACAGGTAGAAAAATAGTTTCTTTGCGTTAAATCTTGATCAAATACATTTTTTTAGCTCCATTGACAAGGGGGGTATAACGGTATACAAGATTTACATAGGATTTTTTTGCATCTGCAAAACCGTCCATTAATTTAGAGGTGTCCACTATAGATAGGATAGTGGTTTTACTGTATATTTTCTCTCACACATACCAAAAACAAGCCTGGAAGGAACCCAGTGGAATTATTTGTGTGCAAGTCATGCAAGTAAATGTCTCCATAAATATTCTGATACAGAAATGTGGAATCTGAAAAATAAAAATATAAAATATGTTAAAAACCTGGTGATATCTTAATCTCGTTGCCAAGTTATTCGATCGCTTAAAAATGTTGTTTAAAACAGATCTTAAATGTTACCTCTTGAAACTGTTACGTTACACAGTTACCCTTATAGTCCAAGAGCTCGCGAAAAAAATGTGCAAGAGTTTTAAAAAGGCTGAAATTTTCAGGATGGACTACACTTTGCCCATATAAAGAAACTGTAGAGTCAGCAAGCTGGGTATCGGGACACCCGGCGGTGGGGCGTTAGCGAAGATTTTAAAATAATAGGTATTCTCAAACTGTTTTTAAAAGGCTGAAAATCCATTTCTTAAGAGCTGATGCACTACCAAACGCGAAACAAACAGTCAAACCCTATAACACTAAAACGCGTGACGTCAGCAAGGCTCCAAACATGTCAAGAAATTGAGTTCAATGCAACTGTTTTGAAAAAGTTGAAAGTCAGCCATATGATAGCTTGTGTGATTACATTTTTGAAAAAAATAGTCAGACTTCATGTTATTGGGACCGACGCAGTAAGCAGTCAATTAAAGTAAAGTAACCCGAAAAAGAACATATTGATAAATGTTTTGCAACTTTTTAATTTATCATTGGATTTGAATGTTTGAAAGACTTTTGGAAAACTAAAATAATTTGCCTGAAGGCTCATTATCAAAAAAATTTAATTATAAGAATTTCCAAGATGGCGCTTGCCAATGAATTTGCTTAATATTTTATACTTCCATTTTTTTAAAAGAGGGCATAATAAATCATTTTTGGTCAAGTTTATAGAAGGAAAGACTTGCTGTGCATACTATATGCAATAAATCTGATTGCAAATTTAAAACTATAAGGTGATTTGCTTTTTTTTGTTCTTTTCATTATTTGACGATGAGCCTTTTCGCTAAAAAACACGCATAAATGCAGCTACCTATGACGAAAATAATGTAAGTGATAATTAGGGCCAAAAAAAAAAGAAATGATGAAAAAATAATATAACCCCAAATGTCACCCATCAAAAAACCCAATAAAGAAAGCAGGCTGATATCTTTGTGTCGCTATCAGGTGGGCGGAGCAAAAAATTACTAGACCGTGTTTATTCTGGAGACCGTGGGACCGTAACGGTACGTACATCCATTGAATTATAAACCAGACTGAGAAGGCGCAACGACGAGTGCGCATCCTATTTTGGTGCGACGAGATGCTCGCCGCCATGAGCGGACACAATTGATCAAAATTTGGTTGAACTAAACCAACCAGATATCGAAAAGTCAAAATTTCTGTGGTTGACGTTTCGACTCACTTTTTCGCTGTTTTTTTGGAGACGATCGTTATTTTTTCACTCGTTTTTTCCACAGAATTTTTTGTCCGTCGAATTAATAGGGTGAGATTAAAGTGAACTTAATCCAGTGTGTTTTCTTTTAAAGGTATAGACGATACCAACATTTTAGTCATTTTTGTGTTTTTCTTGCTGCTAGAAGCTAGAAGGGCAACAAGAATGGCTTGTCAAGCCATAGGCTGCTATTCAAGCAAGCGGAAAGATGCAAATACTGGTGTAACATTTCACATGTAAGTCTAATGTAAACCATTTAGCTTGATTTATAGCCATATAGCTGTTGCTGTTTGTGCTCGCCATTTGAAATTAGTTTTTGTATATTTTTGATTCTGCCTAGCTGTTTTAGTGTGCTTTGAACATTTAAAATTATTTAATTAGGCAGTTTCAGTGATGCTAAGCACAGACAACTTAACTACATAATAATTTGAAAAACATTGTAAAAAAGTCGAGAACTGATTGAAGGCTTAATTGGTTTCCAAAATAAAACATGTTTCACATGACCTAATGTTCTTTTGTTTGCCTTGTGACATTAATTGAAAGTATTAAGGCGGATTCAGAGTGCCTTAAGGTAAGCTCTAAGGAACACATGCTGCTGTTCATAGTATACTTTGAGCTGCAAGTGGTAAGCATACTATTAACAGCATACATTTGCCCTAGTTTATTTCCTTTATCTCTTACTGCATATGTCATACTGCATACCTCATACCAATTACCTTATTGCACTCTAAATTCCCCTTAAAGTACAAATGTAATTGCGAAGAAGGAGTTATTTCTGAGATGTGCCAATGGCAAACAGAAAAGATAGAAAAGTCACCTTAAACAGGAAGAGCAGACAGCAACTGCAAGTACTTATAAATCATATTAAAGATAGAGCGTTAATGAAGTGCTAATTTAAAAATTTGGTGCTTCTTTTAAACAAAAATAAGAGCATGTTCTTGTTGCTTCAGATAAACTGTAGTGCATAATCTGATCAAGAATTTGCTTTGCTGTGCTATACTTGTATCATGGCCACTATTTTTTAAGTCTATGGTTTTTATTTACAAAATGATAAATAATCTTGTGCCTGCATATTTTAGTGACTTGATTACTTTTAATTTTAATATTCATAACTACCAAACAAGAGCATGAAATAACCATTATATACAACAATCAAATCAAATACTTACTGTTCAAGTGAGTAATTCTCTATTTGTAAAAGTAAAAAAAAAAAACAGTTTATCTATTGAATCTTTTTAAAAAATTGGAAAATTAAATCAATAACATAAGTAAGACAGTAATTTTTGGTCTTAACAGTTGAAAGTCATATGTGGCTTTAAATATTTGAATATTTGCTGCTTAGCTATGAATTTATAAATTTATATGTGTAAGTTTATTTTATTTTATGTGGATTTTCTTTTTATTTTGTGTTTAGTTTTCTTTCTGTTGACTTATTATTATTTATCTATCTCCCCATGTATTAGTATATACAACTTGAAAATAAATTTTTGTTATTATTATTTAGTGCTCTATTATCTTGCTCTATTTAAAACTTCTTTAAAAAAACAGAATATATCCCAAGTGTCCCAAAGTGAGTGACATATTAGAATATTTTGAACACTAATAGAACCTTGAATTGAACAAATAAATTTAAACTTTGTACAATTTTTGAAATATTTTCACACAAACAAGTTTCAATATTTTAAATAGAACACCCCAGTAGGCTATAACATGTCATTTTTGATATCTTTGGTGTCAAAAGACTTTTTAAAACCTTTAAAGTTATACATTACAGTTTTTAAGTTACTGGATGTCAAAAATAATGAAATTAAATATCAAAAACTAAAGATGATTAAATTCATCTCATATTCTTAACACTATTTCTTTAAAGAATATTAGAAAAGTTATTGAGTGATGTTTTATGGTATGAAGAAGAAGAAAACTGATGGCAATAACTGAAAATAAAATTCCTGCAAAATCTGGGTTTCAGAAGATACTTGTGTTGAGCATTAGCCAGAAGTTTTACCCTGAAGGAAATCATCTATTTCCAAAATTAGAAGACCATTTTCTGGAAACACACCCCTTTGAGGAAAATCATTGTTTCATTCTTATAAAAAATATCAGGAGGAAACTCACAAAACTTATTTTATTTAGCCATCAATAAATATTTAGAAAAACTAAATATGTAGAGGGTTTCTATGTCTGTGGTGTGTTTATACCGTGTGTTGTGTTTGCCCTTGCAATATAGGATTCCTAATTAAACTTTTGTCGTATCTTTTTCGAATCTGACAATGACTGACACTGAAAGTTTAAACAAATTGTAAAAATGTCTTAAAGACGTTTTCCATATTTGCTAGTATTTTGTTTGATGTAAATGTTATAGTGTGAATAATAATTGGAAATTATGTATTGAAAATGCCTATGTTGTGGAAGTAAATGCAACAGACGGTATGTTATTAATATTGAGTATCAAGCATCCGGATTTTGATGTATATATATACCTATATATATGCCGATTGTTTTTTTAGGGTGGTTACCTATAGCTTTATATTCTGGAACCCTATCAAATTTTACTCTTCAAGCAAAGTTTAATACCGTGGAACCGCTAATACCTAAGTTTTGGAATAAATTATAATTTCTTAAATTAAAACGCATTTTTTAAAAGAAATTCTGTAAAAACAATATAGCAAATATTTTTACGCTGGGTGGGCAAAGTTACTCCCCAATGGGAAAGTTAAAGGAACGATAAAAGTAAACTTTTATTGGGAACCACTCCTCGGACCACTCAAAAAAGAAGAGGAATTTAAAGAGATTTTACTGTATTAACTATTTGAGCAAAGAATTTTCAATTCGAATGTAAAAGAAAGAAAAAATCTGATTTGCTTTATTTTCTGTTGTGGTTAAATTAAAAAAATGCTTGTCCTAACAAGAGCTCAAGCATGCATAGGGAAGATAAGTTGGCACTTTACATACCTAGGTATATCTAAAGGCAGATTCAGAGTTTATTAAGGTAAGCGCTAAGGCACAAGGTACTGTAGCATATGCATGCTGCTGTTTATAGTATGCTCGAGTATGCTGTAAGTATAAGTGGTAAGTATACTATAAGCAGCAGCATGCATTTGATATAGTTTATTTTCCTTGCATCTTACCGCTTACCTTATGGAACTCTGAATCCGTTTTTAGGCTTCCCCGTTTTTATTCTCCCTATGTAAGAAAGAAAGAAGCCTGAACAACAATATTTTTAACTCACACCCGAGGGCCAACAATTTTTTTCTCACTTCCGCACATATTTACGGATTTCTATAAAGTTACCCTAAAATCTGTTTAATATCCAAATTTTCAAAGTTCTTATTTTTATCAATATTTCCAGCAATTTTCTCCATCCAAAAAAAATCATAAATGTTTTTTAGTAGCCTATTTAATCCAAAAATAAAAAAATGTTTTTAATAAATTTTCTACCAATTGTAAACAACAACGATTCATTTACAATTTTAAAACGAATTCAAAATATTTCAATGAACATTTTGGGTGGTATGTTGATTAAATCTGCCAAACCTTACATTTTTTTTAACTACTTGACTATACCATAACAATTTTATTTCTAAATTTCAGTTAATTTGCGCGAAATGACATGATTTCCTTGTTTAAATTTCATTTAAACTTGAAATGCAAACGGCACCCCAATGACAAATTCAGTCAACCAATTTCTTAACTCTGCTGTGGTCTAATATGGCCGCGCTCACGGTTGGCCCGTTCGCGCAGGTTGTCGCCCCTTCTCAGTCTGGTTTATAATTCAATGCGTACATCCCTCCGTACGCAACGAGTGGAGTCAGCTGTTCTCCCATCGCATCCGCCATAAAAGCAGGCCTCGATCGAAACATACCATAAACAAGTGAAAAATGTAGTGTCTTTTGACTTTGTTTTGAACGCGTTAGGTATACCGATACAAAGTCATTGAATTATTTATTTTAAGGGTTCTAATGAATTATTCAGCCCTCTTTTTAAAAAATCAGAGTATATCGAGTACAGACCTTGGATAACCTAGAGAAAACGTATGATGTAACAATTGAGCTATTGTTTTAAAATGGGGTCCATTCAAAAATAGTTTTTGAATATCATTCTTACAATTTTTTGTTGTTTTATACGGTGCTCTAAACCGGATCGGTCAATTTTCACTATCTTTGGCACATACTCGGCTAAAAACAATCTACATGTATATTTTAAAAACTAGACATTGATGTCGACCAAAGTTTTACAGATTATGTAGATTGTTGTTATCCGAATATGTGCCAAAGATAGTATTTAAACAATGGTTCATCTGTTACAGTGTACGTTTTTTCTACGTTATTTTTACAAGGGTTTAAGTATTCCTATATCAATTTGGTTACGGTGCGAGAACACACCTAAATTTTAAAAATTCTTACACTTAAAAGTAATGATGGTCAAATAAAAAGTTTCAGGTGCGCAAAATTTTTTTCCGCCTCAAATAATGGCCATGTCGACGTTATTTTTGACTAGCCCCTGTATACAAACTGTCTACCTGGAGCATAAAAAATTGCTACTGGGTGAAACTGCATTATCTAGAGAATTTAATTTCGTCTCTATTTTGGTTTAGTTCGTTTAAGAAATATGTTTTTTTGCCATTGGAATATAGCCCTTTTAAGCATTTTTCATGAATTTACGTGCAAATATCCCAGAAACTAATCATACAAACTGATCTTAAACTTCCCAGTTTTTTAATATTGACTTACAATACAGCATACCAGAATACCAGTGTTGTGCTTGCTGAATGTTCTTAAAATTACATTTTTTGACATTGACCCTTAAGGCAAATTATTTCAGTTTTCCAAAAGTCTTTTTATCGTGAAAATCCAATTATAAATTAAAAGTTGCAAAAAATTTATAATTCCGGTGCTTTTGGATTAGCCTCTTTTAATTAACTGCTGACTGCGTCGGTCCCAATAACATGAAGTCTGACTACTTTTTTCATAAATGTAATTACACAAACTATCATATGGCTGACGTTCTGACATGTTTGGAGGAGCCTTGCTGACGTCACGCGTTCTAGTGTTATAGGGTCTGACTGTTTATTTTGCGTTTGGTAGTGCATCAGCTCTTAAGAAATGGATTTTAAGCCTTTTCTAAACAGTTTGAGAATACCGATTATTTTAACATCTTCGCTAACGCGCCATCGCCGGGTGTCCCGATACTCAGCTTGCTCCACAGTTTCTTTATATGGACAAAGTGTAGTCCATCCTAAAAATTTCAGCCTTTTCAAAACTCTTGCACGTTTTCTTCGCGCGCTCTCCGACTATTAAGGGTTATTCCATCAAATTTCGACCAATAACCGTGACTTTGGTTGCCGCATATTTTTTTAAAACATCCAAAAAGTTACATTATATTTTTGGTTATAAGTAGTTGCGAAAAATAACGAGTTTTTAGCTGTTGATATTATACCGGGTGGGCCAACAATATAAGAAACTAATAATTCTAAATTATTTAAAATAGTAAAGTTAACTAAAAAAAGTATTTCAAAAAATATTTGAGACAATCTAGAAAAAACTTATGAATGTATACACCTAAATCAATCCAATCAACATTGTTTTATTTTTCTCTTCTGGTAATTTTACATAAGGTACGTAAAGATCTTGTCACTTCTTTATTAATTTTTCAAAATTTTTTATTTTTTATTCAACCTTCTTTTAGCACTCATATTTTTACCTATCAACTACTTCTCAGGAAAATATGTGAAATATCCCCAACCTAAGTAAAATATGAGAAATTTGACTTTTTTAATTCGTTATATTTAAAAGAATCAATTTTTTATATCTAAAATGTTACAGAAATGTAGCTTTATACCTTAGGACACCGAAAATAAATAGTTGGATATTTTGTTGTTTTAGATATATAATTTTTTATTTCCACTTATCACAAGAACCATTTATATTTAGATACTACGAGTTAAAAGATTTCCATATCTGGTAGTGAGAATGATCAAAATATCTCAACAAATAAAAAATTATTATCTCCTTAAATATAAAACCGATATTAATAAAATTTTGTGCATTCTTAGTAGATGCAATGTACAAGGTGGTGTTTTAATAAAATATTAAGAAACTCAAAATAAGGTAATCCGGACCTGAAATATCAAACTTTTGGAGCGGTCTGCTTTTCAATTAACATAAAGTAAAACAACGTTAAAATTTTTTTTGTAGGTAATGACTTGATTGTTTTTTTTATATATTGTGGAAATTTGTAAAAAAGCCTTAAATTATTTTAAAGAAAGAAAAAATTTGAACATATACTGTTTTCTTTCTTTAAAATGACTACCTACCTTCACCCTGGAAACCTTCAGAACCATCAAATTATTTCCTAATATGGCTTACGGAAAAATCCTAACACGCAGTCTCTATCTATCTCTATGGTCATTGCGTCGTAAATCACCCTGTATATGTTTCAGATCAGTAGCTATAAATGGTTCTTGAGATGTAAATAAAAAAAACTCAAAATCAGAGAAAAAAACCTTTCTTGGAGGCCTGGTTGTTATGTATTGAAAAGTAAAATGTTGGTCCATCTTCTAAAAATTTAATTTTGTATGGACGCAAAATTAATTTTTATGCACAACCGGGCGTCAAAGTGCACTTTTACGCTTGCATTTTCAAGTGTTCAACTTTAACGTCCCAGAACGCCTTTTATGCTTGGATGCCTTAAAATTCAAATATTTCGAAAAATAGAGAGTTAATAGAACACTAATTTATCGTCACCGTATTTGCTTACCGTATTACCGTAACTGAGATGATAAAATGAGCTTTTAAATCAGAAACACAAATTACCGTAACCGTATTCTTTTGCCACATACAAACAGCCAATGTTAATAGAATAGAAAGAGAACAACAATTCCTGTTGTGACAAATTCTCTTTCACAAAAAAATTAAAAACCTAACTAAACGAAAAAACGAATTATCACCTACCAGCTGCAGGTTTTGCACAGAAATAAATCTGGTTGGTGGCAAAAAATAACCGAGAGGGTCCCGTTATACCTCCGTAAGTAACATATTTCGGTTCGTTTATTTTTGGATATGGGAGAAAAATAACCGATTTGGCGTACGGTATCACCAATTTTGATGGTCTATTAACGCTCTAATACCACTCTAGTTGTCCCGTGCAATCGTTTATTGTTGTTTTAAGTGACAAGTTTATATTTTGAAGTATTTTTGACTAATGTCATTACAAAATTATAATAATACATTATAAAAGTAGGGACTAAAGTGCTACTTTTAATCCCGCGGTAAAAGGTTTGTATCTTGACCGGGTGAGGGCTACAATTCGCTTAGGGTTTAAAAGACGCTTTAGTCCCGAGGTTTATATACTATTTTATGCACTTTAGGAAAAGATTATTGTTAAGATAACGTTATTTCTACGCCAAATGGTTCGTCGACTACAAGAAAGGATGCTAAGAATAAAATCTTGGCCAAGAGCAAGTGCTGTTTGGCTTGACTTGCAATAAATTTAATTATAATTTTCCAGGGATTATTTTTTATTAAACCTGAGGGATTAAATTTATTCGACACTTTAGTCAATAAAAAGAGGGATTATACGTACGTATTTAATTTCTAAAGTGGATAAATATTAAAATGAAAACATGCTCATTCTGCATAAAATGTTGTATGTGCCTCGGTCAAAAACAGCTTTAACGCCTTCAGCGTGCAACAGCCCTCGGCTAACACCTCAGGCTCTTATTTAAACACTGCGGTCGTTAAAGTTGTACTTTTCGGCCTAGGTGCATAAATAACTATTTTGTAGTAATTTTTTTAATATCTGGGGAAAACTATACTTACTTGAAAGCCAGGTCCCATTCCAACCATAACACGCAAATTTTTGGTCCAAAAATTCTTCTATGCTGAAGGCAGTTTTCTCATCACTTGCATTACCTCCATTTAACACTAAAGCAAAAATTAAGCAAATTACGGTATTTTTGACGAAACTAATATTTTTCGAACTTAAAACTAAGTTAGCAATCCGCATTTTTGTACACAAAACTTTCACTTTTACAGAAAGTATTTTTATTTATGTATTACACAATATTATCAATTAACAGCTGCATTAAGTTGTTATTGTTTCTTGTTCTCACTGGCCGGTATACTCATACTCCACTACCATAAATCAGCTCTTAATTTTTTAATAAACTAAATTCTTATGGTTCAATCTGCTTGCGACCCGAACCAATCCTTTCTTATAAATATTTATTAGTCTGGGGGCAAGTAACAATTTATTTGAAGGCGATTTTATTTATTTCGTAGTTTTTAATAAAAATTATCATATCCTCTATGAGCTTGACTTACAACATTTAAAAAAATCGTCTTGATTACTTTTAAAAGAATTATTACATAAAAAGATTATAGAGTGACAAAACTTCACTTTGGGAAGTTATTTCAAAAAAATTCAATAAAATTTTGTAAAATTCCTTAAAATTTTGCTTAAAGGAATGTTTTTTTTTGTGTTCTACTTAAATAATTTGGAAAATTTAATAACTATATAGCATTTTTTCTTTAAAAAATAATTTTTCACCAATTTCACCACCTACGTTAAGATATCTCAAATAACCGGACCGTCGACGTAAAACCAAAAAGGCTTTTATGAACTGTCAAATAGCGTGAAAGTTATCGCTTTTGGCGAAGTTATTCGGCTATAAATTATATATATAGCCACTATAAAATCCTATGAAACCCATAAAATATTTAAAAAATGTCTCAAAATTTTTTTCAATTTTTTTTTTTTGGTTGAAAATGCAATTATCTATCTTAATGTGACAACCGCATGTATCTAGCTCCTACGGTTCGTGAGTTACAATTTTTTAAAAAATTTATTGCTTCCTCCTACTCTTTTGGCAACCCCCCACCCCTATCAAAATATTTCATTTATCCCAAAATTTTATATTTAAGTCTATCTTAACCCAAATAATGGTAAAGCCATCATGACCCTTAAAATAATTTTCTTAAATACCTGTTAGATTATTTTTAGATGTGCTAAAATACACTTTAGTAGGACACGTGTTTTGGTAAATTTAAAGACTGTAAAGAACTTTGATTGAAAGAAATTAATACCACAAGCTTTTTCTACAAGCTTTTCACTTTAAAAAATTACAGTTTTTGCTGTTTTTTTGGATAGAAATTGCAAAATAAAAATCATATGCACGACACCACTCAAGATGCCAGACAGATGACATAAGAGAAATTTTTAGTAAACATTTGCATTAAATTATTTTCATCTTTCTCTAAAATACTTTTTTATAGCCTGCTGTCTGTCTTCAACAACCTTAAAAATTTTTGCACGTCACTAAAGTATCTCTCCATCTACCTCTAAAATTCTGCCCTCTCTCTCTAAATATTTTTCATTTTAACAGAGAAGAAATGTTTTTTGGCAGAAGTTTTTTTGAGCGCTAAAAAAACACTGAAAACTTCAAAAATTTGAGTGTTTTATTCCAGAAATCGAAAATATAGAAAGTTTAATTTGTGAGCAAAATCATGACATAAAAATGTGAAAAACATAGTAAAAGATTGCTTGTAAAATATTTTAAGCCTTAAATTACCATCATGGCTTGATCATAACTCATGGTTAGTGAAAATAAAAAAACTTTTTTGCCGATCCCTATAGCCTCCATACTGAATAGATGGCTAAAAATCAATGACCCGCTAGCTTAGGATCATTTCTACAACAAAATAAACACAACTTGTGTTATTGCTGGTGATCCCCTAAGGACGCTTAGTTCCTTGAAGTAAGGACTATTGACAGAAGGCCTACGAATACGACCCAACCCCCCAAAGGGTGGACGGGGTACGAAAAAAATATCCTTACAATTAAATACTCAATATTAATAATAACTAGTTAAATTGAACAATATTGTCTTTTACGCATGGATCTCAGTCTAAACCATTTTTTCGTCTATTGTGTGTATCATTCAATTTTTAACATGTGTTATATAATAATTTCAAAGCGTTATTAGGGAGATTTTGATTAGGCAGTTTTCAGCAAACCGCGTTACTCTTATGGTTACCGTTACCGTAAATAAAGGTAACTTCAAGACGTTAAAAATAGAGCTTTTGAACGTAGTCAATCGTTTGGCGGTAAACATAACCTTAGTTTTTTATTGACTTTTGTTGTTTTTTCCTCAAGTCTTTTTTTTATTTGCTTTTCTAACCATATCATGGAGGAAAATATTAATTTAGTGATAGGACTTGGAGACGGACACGCCAACATAAATTTAGTCAGGCAAATGATTTTGCAAGATATTTTTGGTTGAGTAATAGAAGAAATCGAGCCTCTGCAAACTGATTTGTACTTAATCACCTGTTTACCAAAAAAAAAACGGTAAAAAAGGCACCCTACTACCACTATAAAAACGGTTAACAAAAAATAAAATCCAAATGCACAAAATTTTTGTAAAACAAAACAAACTTTTATAACATAAAAATTTTCCACCACAGAATCATATCAAGTTTGGTTGGTTGTCTTTTCAACGGTAAAGGTAGTCGCTATTCGACGCTAATTAACGCCAGTAGTTACCTTTAATAAAGCCTGACAGAGCGCTACTGCGCCTGCCCAAAATAAATGTAAGGGTAACAGACTGACAAAAAACCTGACCAAAATCTCCCTATTGTCGGTATTATTCTTTAAATAATAACAGTATTTTTTATTATTTTTTATTATTTGACACATATATCTTATAGATCTTTACGTACTCGCGTGCGTAGATTAGATAGTTTAAGTTGGTCGTGATATTTATACCACTTAGGAAAACTTTTTTGGTATTTGTCACAAAAGAATAAATCAAAAACTGAATTACTCATAAAATTAGTTTGATTTCTGTCACATTTCAGTTTTTTCCATGGCCATGAGGTTCTCTTAGACATTTTCTTTCTGATTTCAAAAATATATCATATGTAGAGTTTATCTTTGGCGGTTCTAGAGTAAAATCATTAATAATTTGCCTAAGAGCAATGTGTTATCTAAGGAAAAATAGTTTAGATGGTTCTTTGTTCAACCCATAACTCCTATGGCAACGTTTTTGGAATCAGGAAGAAAAGATCTATCGAAATTTTAAAAAATATACATGGTATTCCAACTATGTTGGGAATTTGGAACCTTTGGTTGCACTAAAACAAAGTTATGATTGTTTTCCACAAACCAAAACTACACTTTTTTTGCACTCGACGCGCGTTTCGCTAACAACATTAGCATCATCAGGAGATGATAAACAATGAAATGTTAAAATTGTTTATCGTCTCCTGATGATGCTAACGTTGTTAGCGAAACGCGCGTCGAGTGCAAAAAAAGTGTAGTTTTGGTTTGTGGAAAACAATCATAACTTTGTTTTATGGTATTCCATTAAAAAAAAGAACCATCATTCTGCGAGTAAGTAACTGAAACTTTAATAGAAGTCTACATAATTTCATGAGTAATAAAACAATAAACAAAAATGTTTTCCCGGATCAGATATTCCTGTTTGTTATATTTAGTACCAGTAAATGTTTCTTGCTTTCTTTGGTTCGGCATATTCGTTTTACCAATCTATCAATGCTTCGAGCTCTCTTCGGCAAAACTCGCTGCAGTAGCGGTTAGAGTGGACGTTGAACTACATTAGTTAACGTCAATATATGAGCTTCCGGCTACTGCGAACATAGGGAGGACTAGTCCAATTTACTCTCGTCGTGCTGTACGACCGAGATGGGGTTGAAGCACGCTGCAGTGTTATCTTTTTGAAATTTATTTTGTTTTTATTATTTTGTTTTATTTCTGCCTTGCTCGAGAATCAGATTGATAAGTTCTTAAGTGAAATAATACATTTTTAAAACTAAAAATCGATGTCTACGAAGTTGCCGAAAAAGTGCAGGTGGTCAAATGGTAGTATCAAGGCAGATCATTAAGACTTGTTATATATATTATATCTATGGAAAAATAAAATTTACGGGCATGGAAGGCCTAATAATTTGGAAAAAACTAAAATTGAAGGAGCTTTTCAAACTATTACCCCTAACATACTTGGGCACGTTAGAAGGGATTTTTATAATAGGCTTCGGATATTGTCTAGCCGAGCAAGGAGAACATTTACTCTAATTTTTTTTTACTAGGAGAATCTTTTTGGTTTTTGGAATGTATTATTTTATTTTGAGAACTTGCTTTTATTTTGTTTCTCCTTATTATTTTCGTTGTAATACGTTGTTAGTGATAAATCTGAGAAGTTTAAAATAAAACTCCCTAATTTATCAGTGACAAAAAAAAAGAAAATTACGTTATCAAAATTTGCTCCACATCGCACCATAGTTAGACGAGTGCTAAAAGCAAGCCGCGAACGGCGAACGCAATCCTGAGTGTAGGTTGCTCCACTGATAGGTGTGCGGTGGACACTGGCAAATTGGACTAGTTCCGTCGTATGTTCGCAGTAGCCCGAAGCTCTCTGTAGACGCCGTAAGTGTGTCCTTGATAAAAAAATTGCGTAAACGTGGTTTTTGACCAGTGCGCAAGCGCTTTTACATCAACGTCACGTTAACAACATACGAGCGACATTAACCTGAGTGAGGGTGGGTCTAAGTTTGCCCTAAACAACTTAGTTAAATGAGGTGATCCGAAGTGGCCATATTAATTATGCCAAAGAGCCACCTACGGTCAGGGATAACTGACATACACATTCAGGGAAACGTACCATTGAACTATTTTTTAAATTACTACGTTAAGCATTCCATACCTAAGGACAAAAGATCAAAAGATCTTGGGTGAAAAAAAAAACAGGAGAAT
The DNA here is from genome assembly GCA_963921995.1 of Oxystoma pomonae. Classification (NCBI taxonomy): domain Eukaryota; kingdom Metazoa; phylum Arthropoda; class Insecta; order Coleoptera; family Brentidae; genus Oxystoma; species Oxystoma pomonae. The sequence goes on along the minus strand of OY998166.1, from coordinate 79,810,806 downwards.
AATCCTATTGCAAATATTAACACGCCAGGGCGAACCCGAATCAGGTTACTTAGATAAGTACCAGTGCGGAACGATGCCTATTTGTGAGTGAAGTTGGAAATCAAAGTGTATGATGGTATTTAATCATGTTTGGGGAGGGTGACCAGTGAAACCACTGATGAGCTCACGCTGGTTGCCCAGGGCAAAACATCGTTTAATCATTTCTCTTTTCGCTTTGGTCCTTTGTGTGTTCCTTGTGGGATGCCTGCGGAATGATGCCTATTTGTGAGTGATTCAAAGTTGGAAATCAAAGAGTATGATGGGGTTTAATGATGTTTGCCCAAGGCGATACATCGTTTAATAATTTATCTTTTAGCTTTGGTCCTTTGTGTGTTTCTTGTTGGATGCTCATCCAATTTTGAATTTTCGTTTTTTTTTCTCTTTTGATCTTTTGTTTTTGAATTCTTTTCGGGTGAAGTAACTGATTTAGAGGTTTTTTAATTTCTTTCTTTTTTTTCATTCTATACAGGATGCACGTAGTAGCAAGCAAGATGTTGCTCTACTTTCTCTCTTATTTATCTTCTTTTGTCTCTCTATTATCTCGTTTGGCTTAGTAAGGTCATAGATAGAGAATATGTATTATTCTCTATCTACGGTAAGACTCGAAGTCACGAAGGCAGTCGATCGTCGTTGTTTGACAGAAATAATAATATTTGTCAAGTAATTGTTTACTTGTCTCAAAAATTAAAACTGCAGCTTTCCAAAAATATAAAAGAGCTGAACCTTCCCCACTTCCCTCCTCCTCTTTCATTGTCTGATGTTCTCCAGAAACACAGACAGTGGGATTTACTAAGATCTAAAATAGTACTTTCCACAGGTCTAAATATTTACACCTGTGAGGGGTACTAAATTTTAAAACCAATTTTCAAAAAACACTTACCGATACAGAAAAGACACAAAGTTATTTTGTTATTGCAAAATACCACTGAAAAACTGCTTTTTTCCTCAAAATATACCATATTGTAGGAGAAAATGCCCTAAAACTATTTTTTTTGACAGGTTTCAAAATGGCAAATGGTGAATACGCCAAAAATTTGGCAGATAATAGCTTCATCATCTGTGTTTGAGATTGTAAAGTTGATGATTTTTTAGACCACCTCTGGGGGGTGGTTTAAATTTATAGCTCTCAGAAAGGATTGTTTTGTGGCAATTGGTAATAAGTTCGTTTATAATTTCTCTAAGTAACCGTTTTTGCAAGAAGTAGTTTACCTTATTTAATATCCCAAGTTGTACATTAATCAATAAAACACCCCCAATTTTGTCCAGAAAAACGCCATATTTTGAACCCGTTTTCATTACAAAAAATATATTTATGAGGGCACTACGATGCAAAACAAACATAAGTAAAGGTCACTGATTATTCACGAAAAATATACCAAAGAAAAAATCCAAAACAGATATATTTTTTATTTACAAACTGAAATTAAAACATTGAGGTTATCTAAATGCTCAGTCAAGAAAACTTTCCTTACTCAAAGCCCACTCATTTCAAACTGTAGCTTTCATCAGTTGGTGCAAGCCAAGGTGCAAGCAGAAGTGAGAGATCCGAAGTCGCTGTTTGTGATTTGAACGTAGCTAATATTTTGAAACTGACATTTCGACAGTGACAGAAATGTAAACAAAACCTTCATTTAAGTTTTTTAATACATTTCATAAATAAAAATACATTTTAGATAAGTAGAAAATTAATCTACCCCTTATTTTATTATTAGCCATCTAGATCGTTGTGTGACATCAAGTATTGATTAAAAAAATTAATTATCAATGGTAAGTTTCAATTAGAGTGACATATAACCCCTCTACATAGTGTTTACTATTTAAACCCCGCGTGGGTTAAAATTTTTAAATTTTCTTTTCTTGTAAATTGAAACTTTCTTCTTAAATCCAACACAAGATTGTGCTAAGATGATTATTCAATAAAAAATTTTAATAAAATTCTTCTCATAAATCAAACTATGTCCAAAACTCAAGGAGCGTTTGGGTCAGTCCATATCAAGTCAACCAGGGTATTTTACCACACCATCTCCGATGTTGATGATTTTTAGTATACATGGTTTTCCTACCAAAAAACTGGAAAATCCAAAATTTCAGACTTTTTTGACCAGTTGTTTATTTTGAATTAATTTTTGAAAATCGAAAAAGTCACTTATTTGTCCTTAACATGTGCGCACAAAATTAGGAATATCCAAAGAACCACTTATAATAGAAAAGTAGGTGAAGGTTCATTTTAAAGCTCTTATAAAGACCTTTCATATGAGAATATTGCATAACATATATTGAAAAAAAAAATAAAAAAACAAATTTTTGATTTTTTTTTTGAAAAATTTCAAAAAGGCCAATTTTAATTTTTTTCAAAAAATTATATTATTTTCTTTAAAGTGTTATTAAACTATTCACAAAATTTTGAGATGGACAAATCATGGGTTCAATGTGAAAAAATTTATTAAAAATGTCACATGCATGAAAAATCGCCTATAAATAAACAATGCATTTTGGTAATTAGAAGAATACTTTGGGGTTTAAAGCGATATTATAAAAATATTTAACAATATTTTATTTAATAAAAAATTATATCCTACGTTTCATTCTGTATCAGTAATCAGATTAACATTGCCCCCCATTGTAATATTTACTTACAAAACCTCTTTTCCACCGGAGACGTACTATTGGATATTCCAATTCTTAGGAAAATATGCCTGTATAAACCTGCCAATACTTTTGTGAAATACTGCCTGTTTATTCCTGTTTAACATTAAGGACACACCTCCTTCATTTTATTGGTCTGTTTAGGTACATTGTGGGGATTTGCTGACATGAAAATTCCTGCATAAATTGATTTTAAATTTTTGGCAAGTATCTTCCTGATACAGCTCCAAATAATCGATACATAATAGTTCGACTGAAGGTTTATCAGAAGTCATCTCTGTGTAATTTTAAAAGCTTCAACTATGGGTGAGGCAAGTGAATGGACTAAATATAAAGTAAAGTGCTGTGATCCACTAGAGTTAAAAATCAAGCATTTTGGGAAATTAAGAAATGTGACCAAGTGGATGTGCAGTTACAAAAATGTCAAAATGGGAATGAAAATCTGTGATGGTTGTAGACTAAAGCTTTCAAAGGAGTTTAAGGCATCTGAAGAAGATGAGGCAGGGTAAGTAACAAATAGTATTTTTTAATATAAAATTAATAAACTAAACCAATTGCGTCAAGTACGGAGTGGAAAAATCTCATGGCATTATTTTGCATGGCATTATTTTGCATGGCATTTTGAGAATACAGACATTATGTACAAATTTCTTGGCATTATGTACACATTTTGGGTCAGCTGTTACCCCCTTTTTAAGTTCTTATAAAAAACTAACTTTTTAAATTTTTTTAGACCCAGTCAAGTTCCAGAAAATGATCCAGATTTTCAAGATCCTGCTGAATCATTTACTCTTTTAAACAAGTCATTGGAGCTTCTTGGTGTTTCGCCGATTAAAAGAAAAAATGTATACAAAGAAAAAATTGATATTGTACAGCATACAATTGCGAAAGCATTTACAAAGGAATCAGATTCAACGCTAGTAAAGGAATGCCAGAGTGACGAAAGTGAAATGGATAAGCAGTTAAAGGACAAATTTTTAAAAACCGAAAAGAGGAGTGAGAAAATACTAGTTTTATCATGTTTACCTCAAAGTTGGAGTAGAAAGAAGATTGAAGAAGAATTTGGAGTTTCTCAATATTTGGCCAGAGCCATATTATGTTGTCCTAACCCCAAACCGGGAAAGACCCTTAGTGATAGAGTGGCCCAAATAGTGGTAGATTTTTACCAAAGGGATGACATTAGCAGGACCATGCCAGGTAAAAAAGATTATGTTGTTATCAGAAAATATGGAGCTGAAAAAGAATATGTACAAAAAAAATTAGTCTTAGCTAATTTAAAAGAAATTTATGCATTGTTTAAAACTGAGTACCCCAATGAAAAAATTGGGTTTTCAAAATTTTGTGAACTGAGACCCAAAAACTGTATACTGGCAGGAAAAAGTGGGACTCATACTGTATGTGTATGTACTATACATCAAAATATAAAACTAATGCTCAATGGCTCCAAATTAAATAAGCTATATGATGAAAATAACAGGCCTCTTGCAATATCTTATCATGATTGCCTTTATAAACTAATGTGTAATCCACCTTCAGTGGACTGTTTTTTAAGCAATAGATGCAAGCAATGTCCTGGAGTAGAACAGTTTAAAAATACGTTAATAGAAAAATTTGAGGAAGAATTAATTGATGAGGTCTCATTTAAAAAGTGGGTCTCAGTAGATAGGTGTACTATGGAAACCGTTGTTAAGAAAAGTGATGATTTTGTCCAGGAATTTACTGATGATCTTGTAAAACTTAAATCACATTATTTTATTGCAAACATGCAAAAAGATAGATACAATGAAATAAAAATTAACCTTAAACCTGGAGAGTCTTTGATCACTTGCGACTTTGCGGAAAATTATTCCTTTGTTATGCAAGATGAAGTCCAGTCTTATCATTGGAATAACAGCCAGGCAACCCTCCACCCTTTTGCCATTTATTTTCTAAGTGATGGTAAACTGCACAACCTGAATTATGTGTTTATTTCGGAAAGCTTGACACATAATACAATTGCATTTCATTTATTTTTAAAAAAATTAATGCCTGATTTAAAAATCAAAATACCAGGACTTAACAAAATTTTTTATTTTTCGGATGGATGTGCTGCGCAGTACAAAAACAAAAAGAATTTTCTGAATATATGCCTGCATAAAAAAGATTTTTGTTGAAGCAGAGTGGCATTATTTTGCCACCTCGCATGGCAAAAGTGCCTGCGATGGCTTGGGAGGAACTGTTAAAAGACTTGCTGCCAAAGCCAGTTTGCAGAGGCCTACAATTGTTTACTTGGTGTGAAGAAAACATATCTGGCATTGATTTTAAATATTGCACAGAAGCAGATTATACAAATCATGAAATAATTTTGAATAAAAGATTTGCGGAAGTCTAAACAATACCGGGGACACAAAAAATTCATGCTGTAATTCCTCTTACAGAAAGCACGTTTTTGGCAAAACAGTTTTCTACATGCTTAGAGGTCGAAACACATAATCTTTTTAAAGGTGGAAGCATTATTTTGCAAAATATCGAGTCAGGGTTTGTCACTGTAGAATATGACAGTGCTTGGTGACTGGCTTGTGTCTTGGGGAAAAATAATGAGAGCGGAGAACTGAAAGTAAACTTTCTTCATCCACGAGGACCTGCCTCATCATTTTTTTACCCAACACCTCAAGATATTTTAATTATTAAACCAGAAAGTCTTATAAAAAAAGTTGAACCCAACACTGCTACTGGCAGAACTAACAATGTCAGCAAAAAAGAAATGTCAGATTCATCAGAAATTCTTAAAAGAAAGTAAAAAAAATAAATTTAAGGTATATAGTTAGTCTTAGTGTTTTCTGTCTAATTTTTATCAACGAAGTAGAAAAGTTTGTTTATTTCTTTTGCGAGTTTAAAATAAAATAATTTGTAGATAAAGCCTCTGGGTATTTTTTAAAACCTGTATCCATCCAACCAATTTATTTATTTTAATATCCAGTGCACTATTGGTGCTCCTAAAATATGTTTATTTTTTTAAATGCATGATTTTTAATGTACTTAATATTTTTGATATTTTTTTTGACATTGAACCCATCATTTCTCCATCATAAAATTTTGTGGATAATTAAGTAACACTTTGACCAAAATTATATATTTTTTTCAAAAAAATTAAAAATGGCCTTTTTGAATTTTTCAATTTTTTTTGTTCAATTTTTTATTTTCAATTTTTTTTTTGTTAAAATTATGTTGTGATATTTCATAAAAAAGAGCTTCAAAATGACTTTAAAATGAGCCATTTATTACTTTCCTAGTGTAAGTGGTTCTCGAGATATTGCTAGTTTTGTACATTCTTGTTAAGGTCAAAATGCTGACTTTTTTTATTTTGAAAAATTAAAAAAAAAAACTACGAATCAAAAAAATCTAAAAATTTGCATTTTCAACTTTTATGGTAAGAAGAAAATATATACCAAAAATCATCAAAATTGGAATTGGTCGCGTAAAATTTTTGTGATTTTTTGGTTGATTTGATATGGAATGACCCGTTTGTTTAAAATTCTTAAAACCAAAAATTGAATTTAAACTTAGGACCATTCTAAAATAGACTAAACCCTTTTAGTAAATCCTACCGAGAATGTCTTTTTTATGCAGCGGCATCTTTTAAGTTACTTTTTTCTAATTTTTAAGGCCGTGTTTCCACGGGACACTTTTTGAAGTTGCCATCGACCAAAAAAAGTAGTTGACTTTCACGGGCCACTTTTGAAATTGAAATCGACGACAAAAACAAACTTTGTGTTTTTTAGGGAGGCCTTTTTTCGACACACAATTAAACTTTTGCCACTGTGAGTAATCTGTGAGTAATCTGACCACAAGTGCGGCACCGACCTTTTTCCACGAGCCACGTGCAATGCGGCCACTTTCTTGTCGTTATCGAATTGAAGCCGCTTGACACGGACACGTTTAAGGCGTGGATCCACGGGTCATTTTTTGAAGATGACCTCGATAACAAAAAGTGGCTGGGTTGGACCACTTCAGTGCTCGAAACGGCTACAAACGAACCACTTTTTGTCGTCGATGTCAACTTCAAAAAGCGGCCCGTGAAAACACGGCCTTAGGGTAATTTTTCTTTTTGTCTGCTTAAATCCGACTCTTGTTATTGTTACTAAGTTTATGCATTGGCGTAAATGGTACTGCAAGCTGGCGACAGTAGGCCAAAAACGAGCCACTTTTTGTAGTCGATGTCAACTTCAAAAAATGGCCCATGGAAACACGGCCTAAAAAAGTAAAAAATACGCGCAGCACAAATGAAAACACGTACCGCGTTCGTTTATTCGCTCGAGGAGCTGAGCGTGTGGAACTTCATTGGAGGTCACCTGGTCATCGAGCTTACCGAGTTTAAACCAAATAGCGAACGGGTTTTGGAGCTTATGGAGCACGGAGCTTATATCATAACCATTAATGAGAGACTCACTATAACTTTCCGTGAATTTGGAAAGTTGGGATATGAAGAAACAAAGACAGAAAATGAGGGTTATAATTTTTACAAGCTCGCTCAACAATCTTGGAGTGCGAAGAGCAGGTCAGTTTGATCGCTCAACGAATAAACGAACCCATAAAAGTTATTGAATAAGCGAACGGAATTTTGTGATTTAGTGCGCACAAAGCAAATGAAAACAACTAAACAACAAAAATGGCGTCGTCGTCGTCGCCCACGGTCCCTTGAATCTATTCTACGGACCGTGGTCGTCGCCTCGATTGCAAAGCCAGCCGAAACTGACGAAAACTCTTCGGATTGATAAATTTTCGCGCATGTGCAAAAGGCCGAAGCCAAGTCATTGTCTTTTGTTTTGGTATTTCCATGGCTGGCTAGATTATAGATCTTGCATACAAGTTTGGCCTGTGTAAGGCATATATTTAAGCTAATAGTTATATGGTAAAAAATCTACGTTAGCGTAAATTTCTGCCTTTACGCGTCATGAATAATTTTTAAGTTGTCTATTACCTAATCATATTGCTAGCATACGTTTTAATAAATTATTGTTATTTATTTTATGTGCAACTTCTCTGTTGACGCATTTTACTCTGCTCTTTGACTATAAATTACTTAATTAGCAAAACGTAAATCCCTGAAAAGAAATCGAAAGTGGCGGAATAACAATAAGTTTAATATAAACATAATTTGTTATTGGTTCTTTAGATGTTGATTACAAAAAAAAAAATGGAGTTCATGCGTGAAAAAAAAATTGTTTGGCTATGTCTTGTTCACTTATTTTGATGATGGACTATTTTTACAACTTTTTTGTTGTTTTTTTGCAACTTTTTGGTTGTTTTAGTGTTTATTTTTTTTTTTGGCAAACTGTGGTAAACCCTTTCTTTGACCATTAACTTTATTTTTGGACTAATATGTTGACTAAATCATAATTAATATGCTAATTGCAAAAAAAGATAATACGATGTTTTTATTTAAATTTGTTTTTTAGTTTACCAGCTGTTGAGCCTGCTTTTACGTCAAGAGTAATAAAAAATTATATATATTTACCCTGAGCGCTGCCCCCATAAACAAAATTGTCTGTAGCAAAATGAATAGCCGCAATGGCGGAGAAATTGTTTTTAGGAGGAGCCCCCCTTAAATAATCGCATAATTGAGATACTCAAAGGCATTAGCTTAAGCCCCCGACCTCCCGTACCCCTACCTACGCCACTGATAACAAGTTTACAAAGTTTTTCAACAATTTCGTTTTAATCATTTTTTTAAAATTTAAAATAATCGTTCAATACCTAATTTTTTTGGCAATACACTGTAATTTATACATAGTTTCACTCTACCGTGTGTTCCAATGAAAATGAAACAAAAGCGTTTTCACGTAGAGTCTGATTTTGAAAAAATCCTCAGGCACGTCGATTTTTTATTCAAGGAGGACACTTTTTGTAGCACGCACCATCTTCGAGGGGTAATCTTTACAACTATATTTTGAATGGGTGAAATGGGTCGAGTGTTACCTTGTTTTTAAGGTCTTTCAAATGCCTTTCCACAAATGTTAATAGTTTTTTACCTAACTAGTGCGGAAAATGATACTTTTACGCACGCGACGGAAGTTGCACGAACGACGCGTAGCGGAGTTCAAGCAAGCCGTTAAGGGCGTAAAAGGCACTTTCCACAAGAGTTAGGTACAATTTTTTTCCTACGAATGTTTTTGATAAAAACTTTCTTCATTAAAAATTAGTTTTTAAAATAAACACATTTCAAAGTCAAAATTTAAAAGTTTGGTACATAAACGTGCAATTGCTTGCATTCTGCAGGCGCAGCAACTTAAGTAACATAGGAACAACAAAACCATGAAAATACTTTAACATGAGCATGGTAGAATAAAAATATGGAGAACTACACTATATCAGATATAAAGAATTAAGCGTGCGTAAAAGTAAACTAAGTGTGCGTCAAATTTTTTTCACGCACGACGTGTGTAAAAAATGAGCTTAGCGTACGTGAAAATTTTTTTTACGCACGCTGTTTTTTGTTGAAAATGGTACATTTAGGACCCAACTTTTAAATTTTGACATTGAAATGTGTTTATTAAAAACTAATTTTTCATGAAGAAAGTTATCAAAAACACTCGTAGGAAAAAAATTGTACTTAACTCTTGCGGAAAGTGCCATTTCACATTGTACGTTAATTCTTATTAAAGTTGTTATTTTTACGTTAAATAAAATTATAATTTGTTATAAAATCTAAAAGTTTGGCTTGACTTTATTATACCTATCGTAAAAATTAAATTTTTCACAATTTTCATAACATACCTTTAGTCCAAAAACTACCGTTTTTTACCAAAAAGCAGCGTGTGTAAAAAAATTTCGGGAAGTTGAACTTTCCACATGAAAATTGATGCGGAAAAACGCGTTTTAAGCACGCTGGTAGGAAAAATTTTAAACGCAACTGTTAAAAGATATCGCTTTCTTCTGGGAAACGTTATGCAACCTAACGCCACAAGTGCCTAAGGAAATTTCTAAAGTTATAATTAATTATATTATAATTAAAACTCCGTGTATTCCTTCAAAATAAATAAAAACTCTCTTTTGAACTATGCTCATACTACAAATATTTTCTTCTAATTTGCAAGAAATAATTGTTTCTTAATTGATTGTGCTCGCTATACGTAGGTAAGGTAACTTGGCTCTGGAATTTGTTCCTCTTTTTAAGAGGTTTAGATGGTTTTCTGAAAAAGCATGGTTTGCTGATTACAAGATTCAGTTGATAATCAAACCTGGCGCCCATTTAAACAGCATCTGTCACGAACTTGATTCGCATGTAAAAAAGTTTGGTAAGCAAGACTTTGTCTTAATTTTAGGTGGTTACAATGATTTTTTACAAAATAATGTTAGGGTGTCAATTGACTACAAAAAAAAAATTTGCAAAGAAAGGGTTCTTTTTTATAACGAAAAACTTCAGAATTTTGTAAATAAAATTGATAAATTTTCAGAATTTAACTTGCACTTTCTTAATACAAATCAACAAGATGGCTTAAAACTAAGATCTTGGCAATTAGGTAAACTAGTAGCGAATAAAATTCAGCCATCTTTTGTTAGTCAGAAAACACTAATCTTTGTAAAAATTTCTGAAAACATCACAACAATAATATATCAACTATTAGTAACATAGAAAATGCATTTAGCTCTAATAATATCGAGATATATCTGACAGTTTAGTAAGTGTTAGTTCAATTGTAAAAATACCCAGATATCATTAGAATCATTTGTTAGATGTGGCAAGTCGGGTATAAAACAGAAAAATTTTTTAGAATATCTAAGCCCACAAATTGTGAAAAGGAATTAACATCCAATACAAAGCTAACGATTCTATTACAAAATATAAGGTCCCTTAGAAGCAAGTGTAATAATCTCTTTGAATTTTTAGAAGCCAATAATTTTCCGGATTAGGATTTCTTAACGGAACACTGGTTGCACCCAGACGAATGTTTTAATATTCCCAATTACCATTCAGATTCCATATCATTTAGGGAGAATTCTCTTCATGGTGGAACATTAATTATTTCAAAGCAATCCTTCAGTTTTACAAACATTAACAAATTTGATCATCTTTGGAAAGAGGAATCCTTTGAATTATCAGTGTCTTATTCCAGACAATTTGATCTATTTGTATTTTGTATTTATCGGTCCCGGTCTTCGAATCCAAAAGAGTTTCTTAGCAAACTGGATTGTATATTGTGTGAAATATCTCCTTGTTCAATAAACAAAACCATGCTCTGCAATCTACTAACATCATATGGTTTGTTAATGCATGTCGAGTCTCCAACAAGAATTAGAAATACATCTGCCACTATTATTGACTACGTTTGTTCCAATATTAACGTCTCATCTTGTTCTGTTCTTTATTCAGGAAACAATGATTTTCGAAATCTATGTGCTAATGTGAACTGGAATACCATTGCACAAGCACCAGACCAGAAGAGCTTTTTCCTTGCGATGGTTTAAAACCAAAACAAAAAGGTCCAAACACTGGCTTAGTGTAGGTTTAAGGGTTTCTTCTAAAAATCTTCGCTCATTAAATTATTTAGGAAATTTTTTTAAATCAGTATGGTTTGTTGAATATTGTGCCAAGTACCGCGACTTAAAATTATCCGACCAGGCTAAAAAAAATTACTACAAATACAGGCTACAAAAATCTAAAAATAGGCAAAAGGAGAGTTGGAGAATAATAAATGAATTTCGTGGAAAATCATCTCAAAGAAATGAAGTCGGTATTGATGCTGATACTCTGAACAAATTCTATTGCAGTATTGCTAGCACCTTGTCACACAATCTTCCTGCAGACACATATCCTATAACTTATCTTTCTGATATATCTGTCTATGATACTTTCTATTTTAAACCTGTAGAATCCTAGCTAGCGGAGAAGATGAAATATCTGCTGAGGTTTTATCAAACCTTCCAAATGAAGCCTGGATCGCATTGGCTACTGCAATAAATGAGTCATTTGATAGTGGTTATTTTCCCGCAAGTCTAAAGACTTCACTAGTGATTCCTTTACATAAGGGTGGTTCGGTTGATTTGCCCTCAAACTTTCGTCTAATTTTCCTTTTACCAACTTTGTCTAAACTCGTAGAAAAATTAGTCAGGAAGCGAATGTGGGACTATTTAACTAAGTTTAAACTGATAACTTTAAGACAGTATGGTTGTCAAGCCTCAAAAGGCACGCAAGATGCTATTTTCGACTTTTTGGATAGAGTTTACACCGAGTGCAATAGGAGAGAGGCTGTAGCAGCAGTATTCTGCGATCTGTCCAAAGCATTTGATTGTGTGGATCACAGAATACTGATAAGAAAGTTGGAATGCTATGGATTTAGGGTTAAAGTATTGGAATGGTTTAAGTCATATCTCAGTCATCGGAGCCAGTCTGTGCAGTCTGTGCAGGCTCACGTTCCTCTCCTTTAAATGTTACCTACGGCGTTCCTCAGGGATCCCTTTTAGGGCTTCTTCTATTTATATTATACATTAACGATCTGGTTCATTTAAAGATTACCGGGGAATTTACATTGTTTGCTGATGACACATCTGTCATGTCGCATCATAAAAATATTGGCATCTTAAAAAGTCGAATGTCTCAAGATCTTCTAAAAATTCAGAGCTGGTGTAATGCCAATAAACTTTGTTTCAATATTGACAAAACTAACATCATCGGTTTTAAGTGTCACATGCAAGATATACATTTAGGAAATGATCTCTTGCAAAGCAAGAACGTCACAAAATTTGCTTGCATATTGACAATCAATTAAAATTTGATGAGCATATAGTTAAACTAGATCTGCAAGCGCTGAGTTAGGCCCTGAGATCGCTAGATCCGTTTATTTTGCCTTAGTCGAGTCCCATTTAAGATACGGGATTCCGTTCGGGGGTTTCGCTCATCAGTACTTTTTAAAACTTTTATTCATCTTACAGAAAAAAGCTGTCCGATCTACAACTAAGGTCCATCAGAGAGAATCTTGCAAGCCACATTTTATTGAACAGAAAATCCTAACACTTACATCTCTCTATATACTTGAGACTTCTACACTTGTTTTTAAAAACTTGAAAAACATGGGTAGGACTGACCAACTTTTCACTCGTCAAAATTTTAAGGCACCCTTACCTATACCAAAAACTACTTTAACCCAAAAATCTTTGATTTATGAAGGTAGGAAAGACTTCAATCATTTGCCTTTGTCAATTGGACTTGCCACATCTGTCAAACAATTCAGAAAAAAATTAAAAAAGCTCCTGATTAGTAACACGTACTATTCTTTGACTGAGTTTTATGAAAATCGGCTATGATATAACTAATTTTATCCCTCTATTTATTTATTTTTTAATGTTGTGTGGTTTTCACATTGTTGTTTTGTGATATAATGTTTATTGTAGTATTGTATTGTATTGTATTTTATTATTTATTTATTTTTATTATAATTTTGATTAATTTTAAAATTTTATTTAGACTTGTTATAAAATTGTCATTTTTGCTTAGACTATTCTTATTAAGTATGACTGTCATTATTTTAGCTTTAGCCTGCTTTGTCAAATGATCTTTTTTTCATGACAATAAAGTATATTTTGATTTGATTTGATTTGATTACATATTGCATAATTCTTGAAAAATTGTAAAATTTCTTAATTGAACTGAATTAAATGTTAAAATTTTAAAAATCTAGCAAATAGTTTTCTGGATATTTACTTTCAAAATAATTTAAAATATTATTATGATAAAATGGTCGCGATTCTTCAAAAACCGTCAGAAAATCTCGTTTTTTTGCTAATATTTCTTAAAATTTAGTTTCTTAATACTGTTCCAGTAAATAAGAAATAGGTCAATTTTAATTTTTGCAGACAGTTTTTGTGAAAAACCCTTTTTGTATTTAAAAATGTATTTTATTAACACATTTTTGGGTGTAAACAAAAATTTTAAACTTTTACCACAGAAAACCATAGGTAGCCATGAAATATATTGCTGTCACTCTTCAGAAAAGTTGCACAAATTCTGTCTCTCCTCTTACATATTTTATGGTGAGAATTTTCGTCATTTCTTGATGTTTATTGGTACGTGTAGTAATAATTATATGTTTAAAATATTGAATTTCCAAATTACATTATAACGTTAAAAAAAATATTAAGGACCCTGTATTTTTATTTTAAGTCAGGCAATAAGTAAAAATCGCCATTTTCCAGAATTGTGATGGGTGAGATTTTCTGTCGGTTTCTCAAAAATCAATTATTTAGTTGAAAAACAATTTTAACACTTCTCTAAAGGGGTATGTGCTACAAAAATTGTGCGCCTCGATTAAAAAATCGACGTGTTCGAGAATTTTTTCAAAATCAGACATTCAATGCGAAAGTGGCGTCCTTTTCCCTGATGGAGTCTCACATTCGATATGGAATTGTTTTCTGGGAAAACTCCACATAGTGAAAAGGCATGTGTAAGTTCGTGGGATTTTAAATGAAGGAGTTTTGTGACTATGTGGGATTGATAGCTCTTTAGTCACATAATCAAGTGTTACCAGGTGTTTTGTGTTTTGGGACATGATTATACTCGATTTCATATAATTTGACGACAAGGATTCCAAAACATTTACTTTCAAGATCATCCGAGCTTAAATGACCTTGAAAGTTGCTATTTTCTCTACAAAAAATGTTAATAATTCGAAGTTTTGTCAGACTAACTTCAAGCGCACCTCAAACTATTAGGCAAATTCGATCCTTGGAGTTTGATGTAGTTTGAAGCTTCATGACCGTGAAAAATACCCCAGTAAAATTAGCATTTTGAAAAAATAACATACCAAAGGGCGCTATTCATCAACTATTAAAGGAAAGAAAACCAAACTTGATAAGAAAGATAGATGGTCAAGTCCAACAATATTGTTAAAAAAAATTTGGTTCAGTTATGATGCGTTTCAATATGGCGGCTGATATATCAAAATGGCGACCTATAACCACATTTTATTTTATCCAATTTTGTAAAAAGGCAAAAATGACAAGGTGTCCATCAATTCTTGTTGACTTATAGCCGCTTACTATGACAAAAAAGTTTAGTTGATGCATGACCTTGAAAATACCATGTACACGTGAAAAACCAGCTTTTTATTGTAATTTTTCCAATTTACCACTACGTAAAAACAAGTGCCAGAAATGAAATCAACCTACCATTTTTTTTTGATCTGGCGTCCATGATGTTTATTCTATAGCCCGGTAAAAATTACCTATATGCCTGTCGTTTTTATTAAGTTTAGGAACTTTCTACACGGATGCGAACAAAATACCCGGTGGCACATGAATGTGTGACTAAATAGCCGTAACCTCATCCTTGAATTTTATTATGAATGTTAATAAACAAGTATAGTCATGCCCTACTGGCATAATTAGGATTTTTTATGCTTTTTGACCGCCATTTTGAAAAATAGCATCTAAAACACCTGGTCCAGTATATGGTAATGTATATCTAACTTCTGCTAACTCTCTTATAGGTAATTTAAATGACTTTGTTGGCTAGACAAGACAAGAGTAAAGCATAAAATTCACAGTTCCGAAACTTAATAAAAACGACATATAGGTCATTTTTACCGGGGTATAGCATAAACATCAATCAGATCAAAAAAATGATGGGGAGGTTTAAAATGATGTGCTTATGTTAATTTCATCTCCGGCAATTAAAGTTTTTGCGTAGTGGTTAATTGGAAAAAACACTACAAAAACCTGGTTTCTTAATTGTACATGGTATTTTTAAGGTTAATCAAGGTCATACATCAACTAAACTTTTTTTTCATAGTATAGTATAGCATATTTTTGTTTTTTTACCAAATTGGATAAAATAAAATGTAAAATGCCATATGGAAACGCATCATAGCTGAACCAACTTTCAACAACAATGTTACTGGACTCGACCTTCCTATCTTTCCTACAAAATTTGGTCCTCTTCGCTTTA
Organism: Oxystoma pomonae; assembly: GCA_963921995.1. Lineage (NCBI taxonomy): Eukaryota > Metazoa > Arthropoda > Insecta > Coleoptera > Brentidae > Oxystoma > Oxystoma pomonae. Next base: position 79,795,199 of record OY998166.1, on the reverse strand, counting down.
ATATTTGATTAATAGCGCCCTTTAGTATGTTATTTTGACTGGGGTATTTTTCAAGATCATAAAGCTTCAAACTGTATGAAACTCAAAGAATCGAATTTGGCATATATGCCTAATAGCTTGAGGTACATTTGAAGTTAGTGTGACAAAACTTATTAAGAGATTTTGAAGACAAAATGTCAAAAATCTTATTTTTGCGATTTTCAAGGTCATTTAACGTCGGATAACGTTAAAAGTTAATTTTTTGGAATTATCGTCCTCGAATTATATGGCATCGGGTATAATCATGCCCCGGTTGCGAAAGTTGTATTTTTTATGATTTTTGGCCGTCATCTTGAAATATGATGTGATATCAACCCCTTCTACACGGACGCAAACAAAACACCCGGTAACACTTGATTGTGTGACTAAAGAGCTATCAATCCCACATAGTGAGCAAACTCCTTCATTTAAAATCCCACAAATTATCGACATATGCCCCTACACTAACACAGAGATCGATCCAGTCGGTCTTTGTGCTTTAGAAGAGAGCAGTGCGTTATCTCTGCAAAAAACGTTGCATGGAAACATGCACACCACTCTTCGTCCAAGAGGAAATTCGAAATGTACCCTCTATTTTTGTACTAGAATCGGTATGTTTAATTTTCAAAAAAAATTTGGGGTGTACTCAAGAAAGAAATTAAAACCTTCGACATAATAATCTTCCGCCACCAATTCCAAAGTATAGCTTAACAAAGGTTCGGTTATCTACAATAGTATCAAATTATTTTTAATCATTTGCCAGAATATATAGAAAATGTTGCAGATTATAAATCATTTCATTCCTCTGTAAGAGTCTTTTAGTAACCAAAGCCCTCTTCAGTATCACTGACTTTTATGACATTTTATGGATTTTAAGGCATATATATTATATTTTAATTAATTATCTACTGATAATGTGTTGCTTTTAGTTTACTTAGCCAAGGCTTCTGTTTTGTCTCGTGTAAAGTTAAATATAATAGTATAAATTATGTAAAACTCATAAATGTGATTGTTTACTTAATGGTAATTGATGCTATAGAATTTTACTAAAAAGCTTTTAAACTACCTTATGTTTACAAAATGATTTAAAAATTCAACTTTAATTAACATTTAAGGGTCTATCGTCGTTTACCAGACTTTCTAAAAATAATATCATTAGCTTTAAAATTGGTGACTTTATTTAATTGTGTTTAAAATATTGTGCATTTTTTGTAACAATAGAGCATATTAAATAAAAAAATACGTGAAAACGCGTTTGTTTTATTTTTGTTAGAACACAATGTGAAGCTAAGTATGTATAAATTACTGCGTATTCCCAAAAATATTTAATTATTGAGCAATTATTAAAAATTGTAAAACAAAATATTTAAAACGAAATTATTGATAACGTAACACATTCGTGGCATATCGGACAAAGCGTTTTTGTTTCTCACTTCATTACGACCAGGCCTCCAATGTCTAATGGAGAATCCAGACACCCACAAACCTGTTTCATCCTTATTAGGAATCATCAGGGAGTCATAGGATTATACCTGGCAGTTGAAGCTACACAGTGACCATGCACACCTCTCGACTTTAAAACAAAAAGTTTGTAATCCTTGGGGACGTAGTAACTGTGTGCGCCACCTGTCAAATAAACCGAGAAACAAAAACATAAAAATTTAAAAGTGCAGGACACCGTTAATACAGAATCCTGTACCTTTCAGCAGGTTATAAAGTAGAAACCTGTAAAAGTATAATGTCACTCTAACATGACTCTGAAAAAGAGGTAACGTTCGCAGCAGCACCACCCCCAATTGGACCTTCATACTACGTGGCCCTAATTTTAAGGCATCAGCAAGCAATCGGTCCCGCAACAAGCCTCCTCGGGGCCACTTAGTATGAAGGTCCAATTGGGGGGTGGTGCTGCTGCGAACGTTACCTCTTTTTAAGAGTCATGTTACAGTGACCTTATACTTTTACAGGTTTCTACTTTATAACCTGCTGAAAGGTACAGGATTCTGTATTTACGGTGTCCTGCACTTTTCAATTTTGATGTTTTTGTTTCTAGGTTATTCGACAGGTGGTACAGTTACTACGTCCCCAAGGATTACAAACTTTTTGTTTTAAATTCAAGAGGTGTGCATGGTCACTGTGTAGCTTCAACTGCCTGGTATAATCCTATGACTCCCTGATGATTCCTAATAAGGATGAAACAGGTCTGTAGGTGTCTGGATTCTCCATTAGACATTGGAGGCCTGGTCGTAATGAAGTGAAAAACAAAAACGCTTTGTCCGATATGCCACGAATGTGTTACTGTAATTTTTATTTGCGGACACGAGATTAATTTTGTTGTTTTTTTAAATATTATTGATAACCTTTGTTTACTTTATGTAAAAAAAGTGCTCCCTCGAATAAAAAATCGCTTTCGTTGGAACACTCTGTATACAAAAACCAATATTTATAATTAATTTCAGGTTTGCTCAATTTGTGATCATTAATAAACCCATTAATTATTATATAGGGTGGGCCAAAAAAAAATGGGACTTTTTTGATTTTCTATTGCTTAAAAAGTACCTGTTCGATTTTAAAAGGTTTGGTCATTTTGAAAAGCCAAGACATCGGAATTTTGGAATCTGATGTCAAAATTGACATTTCGTACAAATCCAAGATGGAGGACAATTTTTAAAAATAGGTATTTTTTACCCCCCCTGCATATTTTTAGTAAAAATATATTTTGAGAGCCATGTCCTTCCTTAGTTTCCCGATGTATCGTTTGTTAAAATCGGGTAAAAAATAAGAAAGTTATAAATTTTTCAAATAAGTTCGTTTGGTAAGCTTAACTTAGCCAAATAAAAAAAAATCATTTTTGCTTGGCTATGATTTTCGATGAATTTTTCCTGTTTTAATAGCGTTGACCATTTTGAAAAGATTTTTAAAATTTATAAAATTTTTTTAAAATCCAAGATGGAGGACAGTTTTAAAAAGTAGGTTGTTTTGAACTCTCCTGCAAATTTTTGTGTGCGCCCCTGGGTTAAAAGTTAAATTTACGTGTAGAGCCTGATCATTTCGGAGTCTACCGTTGTGTCGCTAATAAAAATCGGCTAAGAAGTAACAAAGTTACAATTTGTTCAAATGGGTGGCTTTGATAACTAAATTCAGTCAGGCCAAAAAAGACACATCATTTAAATTTGATGAGAAACGCACTCAAATAACTTAATGAATATTTTTCTCACTTTTTACCCGATTTTTACAAACAATACATCAGACGACTCGAGACTGATGAAGCTTTCCACGTCAACTTCTGCAACTTTTGCACCAGTGGCGCACACAAAAAATTCGCGGGGGGTAAAAAAAATCTACTTTTTAAAACTGTCCGCCACATTGGATTTTTTTTAAATGTCAATTTTGCCAAAAAAGTAATAACTTTTAAAACCTTGGCTTTTTAAAATGGTCAGCTCTACTAAAAACGGACAAATACATTGAAAAGCATAGCCAAGCAAAAAGATTTTTTTTATTTGACTCAAGAACGCTTACCAAACGCACTTATTCGAAAAATTTATAACTTTCTTATTTCTTACTCGATTTGCAGGGGGGGTAAAAAATACCTATCTTTTAAAATTGTCCGCCATCTTAGATTTTCACGAAATGTCAATTTTAGCGCCAGATTCCAAAATTTTCATGTCCTGGCTTTTCAAAATGACCAAAATTTTTAAAATGGGACTGGTAGTTTTTAAGTAATGGGCAATCAAAAAAGTTCCGTTTTTTTTTGGCCCACCCTATAGTTTGTGCATACCAAAAAATCGACGTAAAAACATTACATCTACGTACGTCATGTTCGTATTATTAGTTTAAAAATAATATAATTTTAATTAATAATTTTAACGCGTAAACCAACATATTAGGGAGTTAATATACCACCAATTTATCGTCACCTTATTTGCTTAACGTAATTGAGGTGCTTATAAGAGTTTTTAAACCACAAACACAAATTACCGTAACCGTATTATTTTGCCCACATACAAACTACCAATGTAAATAGGATAGAAAAGAAAACCAAAATTCCTGTTTTTGCAAATTCACTTTCACAAAAAAAAATAAAAACCTAGCTATCTAAACTTTTGCACAGAAATAAATCTGATTGGTTGCAAAAAATTACCGAGCGGGTCCCGTTAAGCTTCCGTAAGTAACGTATCTCGGTTCGGATATTAGGGACCTTTTGCACCTCTTATGAAAAATCCCCGTTAGGTGACTTTATCGCTTAATAACGCGTTGTGACGTATCTAACGTCACGTTATTTTTAAGGCAGCATTTTTAGTTTTTGCACGCCGCACAGTGTTTGAAACTGGTCCATTTTCGGAAAATAATATGTATCTCTAAAGATAATATACGGAATTTCCTGAAACTTTGCACATAATTTCTGTAAAGTATAAGACAATATTTGATTATAATAGTTTTTACCCCCACCCCTAATCTGCCTTTTTAAGAGCATTTATTTACAAAAGTTATTTATTTCAGCGCAAATTAGTATCTGTTTAAAAAAATTTGTGAATTTCGAGAAATTTTATCAGCTTTATCATTAAAACAGAGTCTCATAATTTAAGATTGAAAATTAAACTCACTAACTAATGGCGCCATTTGTTACATTTTGGACATTTATTGTCTGTTTTTTTTTTATTGAGAATGAAAATTCTAGACTGTGGATAAGGAATCAGTTGTTTTCAAAATAAAAAATAATCATAATAATTATCGATATCAATGATATTTCTAATTAGGTATATACAAGTTTAACAAAAAATTAAAGAAAACACGGCCCTTAAAAAATGTAATTAATAAGTTAAGCACATTAAACAATAAAAGTAAATAAAAAACTTGTACTTATTCATAAGGAAACAGAATTTGAACAAACTCTAAAACCTAACGATTAGAAATTCCTTATAGACATAAGTTGTTATTCATCTAATAATAATAATTTCACATCTTCCAGTTAATCCTGAACTTTGAGACTTGGCTCAGTCCTAAGTCCATATATATATGGATCTGAAGAAGCACACAACATGTTGAACACATCTTCATTTGTAGATGTTCTGGAACACTTTCTGGAATGGTCCAATCTGAATTTACGATAATCTTTATTTCTGGCCTTCTGGGCCTCCTCAGTTAAGAATCCAATAGGCAACATGGCAGCCGAAATTATGTCTTTGCCATGAACTAAAACTCTGTGGACTCTATTGGGCATATACTATCACCCATATAAGGAAACAGTACGTTCCAAACTTTTCCGCATCAATAGACTTATTCGAATTGAGGGTAGTGAGAATTATCAAAAATCTGATGGGATGCAAAACTTTACGCTTATCTACCATTTTTTGCACAAAAGAGAACCTAAAATAGACACAGTGGCGGTTGATAAGGGGGGGGGGGCTTTTATTGAATGTTTAAACCTTTTACTAACTACAACTGTGACATTATAATTTAATCTTCAAATATCAAGTTGAATTATCATTAAGAGTATACTATGAATTTTTAAAATTTTGCATACATCCCCCCACTTTAATCGGAATTAAAGCCAAAGCATCAAAAAGGGGCAGCTATATTTGGTATGAACAAAAAGGGAAGATCCTGACGAACATAAAAATATCAGTAACTGTTTGGGGCAAGTTGGGGCAAGATAGTTTTTACTCCATTAAAAAATATTTTAAACAAAAAAGCCGGTCTTTTTTTATTTGATGATAATTTCTGTCCTAATTTCCGACAACTTTTCAATTCTTTTATTTTAGTCAAAGCACAACTCTTCTATTTTTTACAAACGTGAACTGTTTTCCAATATGTTAAAGCGTTCCGGAGCAAACACACTTGAAAATATAGTCAGTTTATTGACAGAAAATTAGAAAAAAAAAAATAATACATTTTCAGTTTGCCTTTCCACCTCTCCAATAGTGATGGTAATTTAGGAAAAATTGTTTATGTTCCAACGTCAGGGAACAGTCCTTTGCTAAAACGGCATATAATTTTATTTCTTTATTGCAACTGAATTTAGGTATATTTTTCATAGGCGTCAACCACCGAGCGCCGCCGCCTTTGATTTGTTTATAAGCGACTTTATACATTTATATATTATATTGCAAGTTTTATATTGCAAGTTTCGTAGTTTGCACCTGAAGTTAAGTTCAAATATTTTTAATTTAAAATATCTTATTCTTGTATCTTTTACCGTGAATTATAATTATTAATAATCTTTAAAACTCGAAAACGCAACAGAGAAAAGGGAGGTTATAATAAACATATCGGAAGCACTTATCATAGTTGCCAGTGCAAGTCAATGTTTTACATTTCATACGAAATTCTAGCAAAAGAAAATGATTAAACCAAAACTGACACCTATCTTTACAATTAAAAAGAATACAGAACATATTTGCATTCAAAAATCAATTTAAATATTTTGTTTTTCTGCTTAACGTTTTCCTGTCGGCAGCTATGTCAATTATAAGGGATACGGTATTCTTCACCCGCAGGTAACTTTAAACTTTATCGGTTAGTAAGAGAAATCGTTATTTCTTATCAAGTCCACACTTCAAATAAGGAATAAAGTGAAAATGGGCCAAAATAAGAGGTACAAAAGGTCCCTATTTTTGGATACGGGAGAGAAATAACCGATTTTGCCTACGGTAACACCAATTTTGATGGTCTATTAACGCTCTATTAAGAGGAAAGGTCAATGGTTGATAGATGAGCACATTCTGGCAATATCATCGAATACTTTACTAAATTGCGGTTAACCAGATATCATCCACAGGTGACAAAAGTTGACAAGAACATTGAAAATCATTGATCAAAAATGTCATTTGCTAGGTGGTAGGAGACACAAAAATTTGAAATTTTGCTTGATTTTTGTATAAATACAATATTTTTGACAGATATGGAGAAAATTTCTCCATTATTTATCCAAGTCTTTAGTACGCTCCGTTCTTACTTCATCTCTGAACTAGTTTTATAAGCGCTGGCCTTCCATCTTAAACCCTAGTAGACAGTTTAAGTTGGTCATAGGACGTACCCGCCCTAATAGCACACTTCGTCCCCGGGACGTACTTTTTAAGTCCCTGTAGCTCGGGGACGACCCGAAATCATAAAAGGCGTTGCGGGGACGTCACCAAAAAACGTTCCAGAAACGTTTATCATTAGCTGTTCCCGGGACATACTTTTTAGGAAACTTTAGGTCAGTCAAGCCACACCCCCCCCGACAAATATTTGAGTTTTTATATGCTTATAATTTCGAACAAATTTCGAACTAATTTTTAACCAATTTTAAAAATTTTGAACCACACTCCTTCTTGTTTTTTTTAATAATCAAAATGGGGGTGCAGCCGGATGTCAAGCCACACCCCCCTCATTTAAAGCGTAGAGAAAAATGAAAATCAACTATCCCAAAATTTAGAACTAATTTCGAACTCCTAATATCACGAAAAAATTTTTCCAAAAACCCATTAGTAACCCTGTTTTTTTTAGAAAATATGGTAGGGGTGCAGGTTGACGTCAAGCCACACCCCCCCCCCAAAGATATTCGAGTTTGGATATGCTTATAATTTTTAACTAATTTCTAACTAATTTTGAACCACTTTTAAAAATTTTGAACCACACTCCTTCCTGGTTTTTTTTTTAATATTCAAAATAGGAGGTGCAGCCGGACGTCAAGCTAAAAAAAAAACCAGGAAAGAGTGCGGTTGAAAATTTTTAAAAGTGGTTCAAAATTATAAGCATATCAAAACTCGAATATCTTTCGGGGGGGGGGGGTGTGGCTTGACGTCAACCTGCACCCCCCACCATATTTTTTTTTAAAAAACAGGGTTACTAGTGGGGTTTTCAAAATTCTTTTTGGTGATATTATTGCTTTTCATTTTTCTCTACGCTTTAAATGAGGAGGGTGTAGCTTGACGTCCGGCTACACCCCAAAATAATTCTACAGATAGGAAAGATGGATCAGGATGACCAAAAGTAAGTTCTGAAGTGCAAGATGAGAGACTTATTGACCATCTCAGACAAAATCCTTTTTCAACGTCGGTTGAAGCAGCTAATGTAACATTATTTCCAGGTTCTTTAGCAACAGTAAATAGAACAGTAACGAAATCAGAAGTCTCTTGTCGAGTTGCTGCAAAAAAGCCTTTTCTAACAGAAGAACAAAAACAGGCCAGAGTGATTTTTGCACTGAACAACGTTCTTCGTGATAATGACTTCAGGGTGCCTATTCTTGAATTTCTTTTACTCCCCAGGGTGCCTATTCTTGAGTTCCAGGGAATAGAAATCCGTTGGCTAACCGTTCCAAAATGGGCGGAATTGTGATATTTTGAGTAAACATAAACTGTTATCTGTTGATATTTGCGTTTTTTTAAGTTTCTTTAAAATTTTTGGACTCTAAAAACTTGTTTTCTGTTTGTTGGACTTTATTCGAAGTTTTTTAAGCCAAAAACTAGTGTTTTCTTTAGTCTTTCTTTAATGTTTTATATTTTATCTAATAAAAAAAATCTTACTAAATCAGTCCAAAAACTTGAAACTAGAAGAGTTTTTTTACTAAAAACAAGGCAACTTATAGGTATAAAGATACCTAACACTGTAAAAAGTTCTACAACATCAAGGTAAACATGGGTAACAATATTTTCAACTAAACCTACTTATAATAAGTAAATCTATTATGCACAGAAAAGATCACGAATCTTTATAATCAAAATCACAAGATCCTTATGGCTTATTTTTAATAAATATAGGGTGTTCCAAATAAACCGGACTTTGGATTTCTTATAACTTCCGCATTAATTATCCGAAATTCGAAATTGAACGTTTTTTTGAAGAAGAAAAGAATTTTCTGCATTTATTGTCAAAATTGACATTTCTTTAAACTCCAAGATGGCGGACGGTTTTGAAAAATAGGCATTTTTCAGGACCCCCCCTGTAAAATTTGTATGTGCTCCACTGTAATAAAACTCAGATGTGCAGTAAATAGCCTTATTCTTTTAACGTACATATACATGAGCACTTGGCTTAAATCGGTTAAGAAATAAGAAGGTTCTCCAGTTTTACATTTGATGCTCTTTGTGTGATAAGACTTTCCATGGAGGAGTCCGCATCTTGAATTTTAAAGAGATGTCATTTTGACAATAATCACATAAAAATTAGACTTTTAGCTTGTCAGAAAGTTTTAAATTTTTGATAAAACCATATTCCGGCGTCAGAAAGATACATCAAATGTAAAACTGCAAATTTTATTATTTCTTAACCGATTTAAACAAACGTTACATGGAAACACATAGAAATAATAAAGCTATTTAGTGCACATTTCAGCACCCATAAAAAATTTACAGGGGAGGGTCAAAATTACCCATTTTCCAAAACCCTTGGCCATCTTTGAAAACTTCCACAAAAAAAACACAAAAATTGCACAACCATTTGTTAAAACAAAAATTTAATATTTATTTTGAAAAACGAGGTTAGGGCACCGTAAATACACATTTGGTTAGTAGTCTGTCAAAATTATCTTAATTCTGATTGGTCGAAATTATTCTGATTGATTTGGCAACATTGTTTCCGTTTTCCCTCTATCATTTCCATTCCCTGGTTTAAAGAATACCGCTTTTCGAAAAGGAGGGAAATTTTGTGGGAATAGATATCTCAGAATCTCCCTGGGGAGTAAAATTTCCCCGAAATTCAAGAATAGGCACCCTGAGTCAAAATGACATCTCTTTAAAATTCAAGATGCGGACTCCTCCATGGAAAGTCTTATCACACAAAAAGCATCAAATGTAAAACTGCAGAACTTTCTTATTTCTTAACCGATTTAAGCAAAGTGCTCGTGTATATGTACGTTAAAAGAATAAGGCTATTTACCGCACATCTCAGTTTTATTACAGTGGAGCACATACAAATTTTCCAGAGGGAGGGCCCTGAAAATTGCCTATTTTTCAAAACCGTCCACCATCTTGGAGTTTAAAGAAATGTCAATTTTGACAATAAATGCATAAAATTGTTTTCTTCTTCAAAAAAACGTTAAATTTCGAATTTCGGATAATTGATGCGGAAGTTATAAGAAATCCAAAGTCCGGTTTTTTTGGAACACCCTATATTTATTAAAAATAAGCCATAAGGATCTTGTGATTTTGATTATAAAGATTTATGATCTTTTCTGTGCATAGTAGATTTACTTATTATAAGAAGGTTTAGTTGAAAATATTGTTAACCATGTTTACCTTGATGTTGTAGAACTTTTTACAGTTTTAGGTATCTTTATACCTATATGTTGCCTTGTTTTTAGTAAAAAAAACTGTTCTAGTTATAAGTTTTGGACTAATTTTAGTAAGTAAGATTTTTTTGTTAGGTTTTGCAAAATGTTTAATGTTCTTGGAATGATTTTATATGTTAGGTACCTTGTTTTTAGTAAAAAAACTCTTCTTGTTTCAAGTTTTTGGACTGATTTTAGTAAGTAAGATTTTTTTTATTAGATAAAATAATGCCAATAAACCAGTCGATTATAATCATCCGTGTTTTTTGAATTTTAAGTCCAAAAAATTAAAAATCTAACAAACATTGAAAAAAGACTAAAAAAACTTCGAATAAAGTCCAACTAATAGAAAACAAGTTTTTAGAGTCCAAAAATTTTAAAGAAACTTAAAAAAACACAAAAATCAACAGACAACAGTTTGTGTTTACTCAAAATATCACAATTCCGCCTATTTTTTCCCACTTCTCTCACTAATGGCCAATAGAATATAAATTTCTCTAGGGAGTAGAAATTTCCTTTATTTTTTGAGGGAGATTTTTCAAGAATAGTGCATTTTTCATTTTGGGGGAACCACGCCCATTATGGAACGGTTAGCCAACGGATTTCTATTCCCTAGAACTCAAGAATAGGCACCCTGGGAGAGGGTGGTTTTCACTGACGAAAAAATTTTTCAATTATCTTCAAGCAGTAGGAGAATTTTAGTTTATCGTCCACCAAATTCTAGATTTGAACCCGAATATACAAACCAAATTAAAAAAGCTGAACATTTTTCTGTAAACATGTGGGGCTGGTTTAGTGCTAGAGCTTTGGGTTTTTTTGGAGAATCGAAGGAAGATTCAATAGTGCCCGATATATTGAAATCCTTGAAAACGTTATGCTGCCTTCTGTACAGGCTTTATATGAAAATAATGACTTCGTTTATCAGCAGGACAACTGTCCAGTACACACGGCTAATGTTATTCGCCAATGGTTTTGGAATAATAATATCGAAACACTTCCTTGGCCAGCCAACAGCCCTGACCTTAACCCAATGGAAAATATATGGGGTCGAATCGTTAAAATAATATACCAATTATTGCGCCAACACCTGCTAAACCAAAAAGCCAGTTAACTCTTTTTCGATTTAGTATCCTTTAGCCTACTATAGCGGTCATATTGACACCCAACTGACAGAAAATCCATGTTTTACCTGTCAATTTGGTTATAAAAATGGTGGCAATCTTTGGCTAAAGGGCACTGAAGAAATAAGAGTTAACTGACTTTTTAGAAGACCATGAGTATTTTCAAAATTTAACCTTTTCAATGCCCAGACGTTTGTAGCTTGTAATAGAGAAAAATGGTGATCCTATTAAATACTAAATTATTTATTTTAGTTCTTTTTTAAGTTAAAATAATTAGTATTAAGTTTACCATCGCTTTTGTCAATCCAGCGCTGTTTCCATCGTAATATTGTTATTTTATCAATTCTAAATTGGGTTACCGCCCTCTTTATAGAACAGCCTTCGTCCGTTACTCTAGTGATAATCTGATGTTCAATAAAAACTTTACTAAAACATTATTTTTGCTAATTTTTTAGTATTATGCAAAATTTAATATAAAAATAAGGTTACCTTTAATTTAAGTCAAAAAATATTTTCAGTTTTAGAGACCTTTTTTAAACAATATGACAAATTGTCGTACTTTTGAAGTTTTTTTTTTTTAGCTGGTAGTCCGTATATATTATACACTTTTAGAAAGGTCAATTTTCTGACTGCATGTATGCGTTTTTTTTTTAAATCAAGTAAAAAAAGTAGAACATGTAAAATATATATTTGTTTTTTTTAATATGTCACCCTATACGTTCAGATATTTATTGGTTTGGCCACCATTCGTCAACATTTTGAAATATCTGAAAATTATCTGACGCTTTCTTGCAGTATACTTAATAAACAAATATATAAAAAATGCCTCAAGTTTCAGAATTTACCAAAATTCAAATTATAACTTGACTTACGGAAGATAATTGGTCTATAAGAAGAGCGGCGAACCATTTTGGAGTTAATAAAAATACAGTATTACGCTGGACCAAACGCTGGACCGAAAACAATACCACAAAGAGAAAGGAAGGATCAGGACGAAACAAAATTAGTTCAATGGAGCAAGACGGACGGCTCCTTGATCATTTTAGGCAGAATCCTTTTACGACATGCTCCCATGCTGCCGCTACAAGCATGTTTCCAGGGTCCCGGCGAACTGCAGGAGCAGCAAAAAAGCCTTTTCTAACGGAAGAGCAGAAACAGGCTCGAGTAATTTTTGCGGCCAATCATCTTTTAGAAGGGAATGATTTTTGGGAGAAAGTAGTCTTTACGGACAAAAAATTTTTCCAGTTATTGTCAGATAGTCGGAGAATTTTGGTTTATCGTCCACCAAATTCAAGGTATGATCCAGAATACACATACACAGAGCAGGACATTTTTCCGTCAACGCATGTGGGGATGGTTAAGTGCGAGAGGTATGGGTGTTTGCTGGAGAATAGAAGGTAGATTTACCAGTGAACGATATATTTTGAAATTCTTCGTAATATTTTGTATCCATCTGTTTCGGCCTTGCATGAAAATAATGTGTTCATCTACCAACAAGATAACTGCCCTGTGCACACGGTGAATGTAGTGAACACTTGGTTTCGAGAGAACAATATTGAAACTCTACCTTGGCCATCCAACAGCGTGGATTTAAATCCCATGGAAAATGTTTGGGGATGGATTGTGAAGATAATTTATCAGCGAAATTGGTTCCCCAGAAACGAGTTGAATGAAGCCATTGAAAGAGCCGTAGTTATCATTTCAGAAAAAGAGCAATATTTTCAAAATTTAAGTTTTTTAATGCCGACTTGTCTACAGCTTTTTTTAGACAAAAAAAATTATTGTTTTTATTTATTTGCAAAAAGTTCAGTTTTTTTATCGCCGTTTATTGTATTCTTGTTTTTTCTCTGTGGTATTGTTTTTGTTACAGCGCTTTGCCCAGCGTGTAAATGTATTTTTATTAACTTCAAAATGGTTCGCCGCTCTCCTTATAGACCAATTATTTTTCGTAACTCAACTTATAAGTTGAATTTTGCAACTCTATTAGATCCTAACATAGGATTTTATGGAATTTTTAATAAATTACTCAAAAAAAAATCTCCTTTGATTTATTTACTATTATGACAAACACAAGTGTTAAATGTATCAAGGTGAATAACGAAAGGTTAATAATAATAATAATAATAAAATCAATCTCGTGTCCGCAAATAAAAATGAAAGTAAAACTCGTGGCATATCGGACAAAGCGTTTTTGTTTCTCACTTCATTACGACTAGGCCTCCAATGTCTAATGGACAATCCAGACACCTACAGAACTATTTCATCCTTATTAAGAATCATCAGGGAGTCATAGGATTATATCTGGCAGTTGAAGCTACACAGTGACCATGCACACCTCTAGAATTTAAAACAAAAAGTTTGTAATCCTTGGGGACGTAGTAACTGTGTGCGCCACCTGTCATGTTACAGTGACCTTATACTTTTACAGGTTTCTACTTTATAACCTGCTGAACGGTACAGGATTCTGTATTTACGGTGTCTTGCACTTTTCAATTTTGATGTTTTTGGTTCTCGGTTTATTCGACAGGTGGCGCACACAGTTACTACGTTCCCAAGGATTACAAACTTTTTGTTTTAAATTCTAGAGGTGTGCATGGTCACTGTGTAGCTTCAACTGCCAGGTATAATCCTATGACTCCCTGATGATTCCTAATAAGGACGAAACAGGTCTGTAGGTGTCTGGATTCTCCATTAGACATTGGAGGCCTGGTCGTAATGAAGTGAGAAACAAAAACGCTTTGTCCGATATGCCACGAGTTTTACTTTCATTTTTATTTGCGGACACGAGATTCATTTTGTCGTTTTTAAATATTTTGGCTTTTTAGTTCTGCGCAACAAGCCTCCTCCGGAGCGATTGCTTGCTGATGCCTTAAAATTAGGGCCACGTAGTATGAAGCTCCAATTGGGGGCGGTGCTGCTGCGAACGTTACCTCTTTTTAAGAGTCATGTTACAGTGACCTTATACTTTTACAGGTTTCTACTTTATAACCTGCTGAACGGTACAGGATTCTGTATTTACGATGTCTTGCACTTTTCAATTTTGATGTTTTTGTTTCTCGGTTTATTCGACAGGTGGCGCACACAGTTACTACGTCCCCAAGGATTACAAACTTTTTGTTTTAAATTCTGGAGGTGTGCATGGTCACTGTGTATCTTCAACTGCCAGGTATAATCCTATGACTCCCTGATGATTCCTAATAAGGATGAAACAGGTCTGTAGGTGTCTGGATTCTCCATTAAACATTGGAGGCCTGGTCGTAATGAAGTGAGAAACAAAAACGCTTTGTCCGATATGCCACGAGTTTTACTTTCAATAATAATAATAACTAACAAATGACTACCAATGTAAATTTTCATTAATATAGGGTGTTATATTTACCCATATTTCAATTCCGTGTCCTACTTTTTTTCGCCAGGAGTATACATCATTCAGACTAGACCAACACCGATCTTAACTAAATTTAATTAATTAATTTAATTAAGCAGGTATTGATTATACGTACACTTACGTTCTATAACGTCTGCTCTACGTTGCCAACGCAGAGATTTGAAACAAAATGTAGCGAGTTTTGCCGAAGGAAGTCAAAAGTTCAATAGTAGGCTAAGCTACGTAGGAAAACTAGAGGAAAAAAATTAGACCCCAAAATTTTTTTTCATTAACAAGCTTAGGTCCACCATTTAACATACTAAAAGTCCCCATTCCTACCCCCTCGGGAACTGTCATTTCTGACCTACAAAAACTCCAAAAAATCGTTTTTCTTGGATAACTCCTAAACGGTGACAGACTGGCAAAAGTAACAAATAAGAAAAATGTTGAATATTTAATTTTGCAATAAGTAAATAGTGATAATGTAGCTTAAACCACTCCTTCTACCAGAAAAATTCAAAAAACCCAAGCAAAAATGATGACAATTTGAACAATTTCTGGCATATTCCTTTTTAGCATTTTCAGCACGATTTCTCAACCTACGAGTACCAAACTTGGCAGGGTTTTCCAGTGGCGTAGTACGATTTGATATACTTACAATTTTGAACTAGTTTCGAAATAATTTTCTACAATTAAAAAAAAATAACCACACTAATTCCTGTGATTTTTATTATTTATTCAAAACGTCATAGAAATATACTAGAAACGACTAGAAATAACGTAAGAAAAACTATTTCCATCTTTGTTGGACTTTTGGTACCTAATATGTGCATGTGTAAAGCACCTGATTTTTCCAATGGTGCTTCTTAGCTGATGCGGACTATACCCAGCAAATAAAATCTGTTTGTGGTAGATTCATAATGTCGAAACTACTTTGTTTGGGTTTTTCAAAGAAGCAGCTTGCATCTATCTTAATGAAGATGAATGCATATCTAGCATGTCAGTTGATATAAATACACTTATATAAACTTTATTTTTGATTTCACTTTAAATTTTGCATTTTTATAATGTAATCTAAAATCGAAAACACTCAAATATAATTTTGATTTTAAATTTTACTAAATTCACCCAATATCTTGTTGGCTCAACACCGTTCTCAACTAAAAAGCCAGTTAACTTATTTTCGTTTTAGTATCCTTTGGCCTATGATCGACGCCATATTGACACCAAACTGACAGAAAATCCATATTTTACTTGTCAATTTGGTTATAAAAATGGCAGCCACAATAGGCTAAAGGGCACTGAAGTGATAGGAGTTAACAGGCTTGGTTGGTTGGCTACTATCGACCAACACCGTTCTCAACTAGAAAGCCAGTTAACTCATTTTCGTTTTAGTATCCTTTGGCCTATGTTCGGTGCCATATTGACACCAAACTGACAGAAAATCCATATTTTACTTGTCAATTTGGTTATAAAAATAGCAGCCACATTAGGCTAAAGGGCACTGAGGCGGTAGAAGTTGACAGGCTTTTTAGTTAAGAACGGTGTTGTATCGACCAATACGGTGTTGTATCGACGAACCAAACTGTCAAGTTAATATTTGAAATATACATCAGTCAAAGTCGGTCAGTTTTATGACAACAACATAAAAGATATTTAGATATTAGTAGTTAGATTCTAGTTAGGATTTGCGTGTTTGTAAGCAAATTTCTTAGCTTATTTAAAATCCACTGACAAACGAACACAATTTTTTCTTTAGGAATTGACGCAGTAGGTTTTAACATATTTTTGAAAAAATTTCCTTAACTTAGTGGCAACAAACCCAAAAAAAATAGTTTCGACATTATACCCAGCAAACCAGGAGGTGGCGGTAAACAGTCGGCCGCTAAGTGATACCGGCGGATTTCTGACGGGACGTATAGGCACTTGCAATGCAGCCGCTAAAATCGTCCTGTATTTCGGAAAATATTTGGCGCTCACTAATCCGAATTCATTCCGAGGTTGGTTAAATGCCACCAAAATTCGCTTTCTAAAGAGTAGGTTCTTTGCTTGATGAAAAATGCCTAACCGTATTAAGCGTTTTGTCGCTTCGTAGGCGCCAGCACTACGCAACCTTTTTCGCGGCGAAATAAATCATATTTCTATGGTTCGCAAAGACAGAGGCGTTTTCTCGCGTTGAAATTATTTTGAAATATTATTTTAAACTATTTAGATGTGACGTCATCATTTAGAACCGAGAAAAAATGAGTTGTTCAAAACGCTGACGTAGTTTAGTGTAACCTCAGTTTTTTGTTTTTCTGTTTATTTTTTTGGTGTTTAAAATTAAAATGGATCAACTACTGGTTTATATAACAAAACCTTCGAGTGTACGGCCAGTTTTAGTAGCATTGATGGCAAGCAATGGAAGCTACATCGATAGTGAAGTTTTTGTATTTACTGTTCTTTTAAGCCCCGAAAATCATATAAGACCACAGGGATACCATGAAGAATGGGTAACAAGATATCTAGAATATGATTTTTCATCCATTTTCACGCAAAAACAAAAAAAATCTTAGGTTAAAACAAAAATGTAGAATTTTGACGTATCTTCTACGCACGCGTCAGTTTTGAAACTAGAGTAAATTTCGTTTCAAAATATTTTTAACCCATGTAGATGTGACGTCATCGTTACAACGTGAGAAAACAAATGTTTGAAACTTTTTAAAAACATTTTAAACAATTTCAACGCGAGAAAACGCCTCACATTTGATATAGAAGGCTCGTCGGGTAGTAGTAGAGTATCAGACTCCCACCCGGAACGCGCCAGTTCGGATCCCGGTTGCGTCCAATACTTTTTTTAATGACAGGTAAAATACTCGTGCCCACTGCCTGTCGAACGACACGAGCCCAAGCGGTCACAGGCGGTATACATGCCGCTGCGCCCCAAGTAGCCGAGCCGCCATCTGGCTTCCAAAAAATTGTAAGAGATGCGATAGCGTCCAGACCACGTTGTGTTTGTTGGGTATGAGCAGAGGGATCTTTATTGCGCATCCAAATCAATAGTGGATTTTTCGAAATTATTTTTGGTAATATTAGGAGTTCCAAATTAGTTCTTAATTTTGGGATAGTTGCTTTTCATTTTTCTCTACGCTTTAAATGAGGGGGTGTAGCTTGACGCCCGGCTGCATCCCCCATTTTGAATATAAAAAAAAAACAGAAAGCAGTGTGGTTCAACATTTTTAAAAGTGGTTCAAAATTAGTTCAAAATTGGTTCGAAATTATAAGCATATCAAAACTTGAATATCTTTCGGGGGGGTGTGGCTTGACTGACCTCTACAGATTAGTAATACGAACGGCCGAAGCAAAGAAAGCAAGATAGAAATACACGGTAATAAAATTTAAAATAAAAACGCGTCTACGGCTAGGCACCTAGTAAGAAAAAACTTAAAGTATCTAATATAATAATTTTTTTTGGAAAATACGGTCAGCGATAATTTCAACCAGTATACCGGGTCATTTTAAATATACAATACACTTTTTATAACCTTAGAACCAATAACTTAACTTCTTGCAGAAGCAGTGCACTCAAGATGGAATTGTATTTCCCTTT
Organism: Oxystoma pomonae; assembly: GCA_963921995.1. Classification (NCBI taxonomy): domain Eukaryota; kingdom Metazoa; phylum Arthropoda; class Insecta; order Coleoptera; family Brentidae; genus Oxystoma; species Oxystoma pomonae. Next base: position 79,776,858 of record OY998166.1, on the reverse strand, counting down.
TGTATTGCCAAACTAATTTATTTAGTGATGAAAATGTTTGCAAACTGTTATTTTACCATAAAGGAAATTTTTAAATACCCTATATAAGTTTAGAGAAATATTATTTGTGGCGTAGAGGGCGAGGGGTAAAAATCCCCAAAAATAATTTTTCTTTTATTTTACTGTTTTGTCCGACTAAATAATGACATTTTTTAAAATGGTGAATGCGGTCAGTAGAGGTAAAGCGAAACAGGTCAACGTACAAATAATAATTTTAACTTGTATACCTACCGGGTGTTATAAAATTAATTAACATAATAACATTTTTATAACTTACCTCCTGGAATTGCAAGTACTAAAATTGTTGCTAATACTGCTCCTCCGACAACTACTCCTAATGCTATTTTAAACCATATTGATGCACCCTAAAAGAAAACAGATTTTAGTGTATAGGTAAGTATAGGACAAAATATTAAACATGGGGTTTTAAGTAACAAAACAATTTCATAAAATGTACATTTTGCACAGAGAAACTCTGATCATATTAAAAATTCCAACAAAACAGATTAACCATTTGAATGGTTTCTAAAAGCTATTGCAAATTTTAGTACCTACATGAAAAATCTAATTCAGCTTTTTTATTATCTTGTGAATAGGCTTTCGTTAAGGACACGGATTCACGGATTCATAATTCATAAATTTTGTAATCATGGAAATCTCTGAGTTTAAAGTAACATATTATTTTGCCAAAAGTTTTTTCATCGTAAGAAAAAACAGTGCATGCGTTATTATGAATGATAAGTCATTATTTTTCGAAAAAATTGAGTATGTAGGCAACTGGTTAATTTGTACAAGCAGTTCTAAATTTAAAAAAGTATTAATATGTATTTATTTACTGAGTGATATTTCCATATCCACTATCTTAAATTTTAGAACATCTTGTATAGGTATTTGTGATTTTTTTTCTTTTCGTTTTAAAATAAGTTACCATATAGTTGTGGGAGTATTCAACTTATAATTATTATATAGGTATAATCATTTACATAAATATGTAAATTGCTTTACATAATTTATAAATTTTCAAAGTATTAAACTATTTTTTCCAACTAAATGACGATAAACATATGAAAAATAAGTTTTAACTAGACTATTTCTTGCATAATTATACTACACATATAATATAACTGTACCGGGCGATACACAATATATCAAAAAATATTTTTTTAGATTTCCAAAAATATATTTTTGTTAGTTTCAAATTTTGTGCATATGTGGATTCTCGGTAGAACCGTACCACTTTTTTTTAGAATGAACAGTAAACATCTCCTGTAGTACTTTTTATAGAGATCTTATACTAAAGAAAGTGAATAAATCTTCGTTAACAGATTATAAAAATGGGAATTTCTGAATTTAAAGTAACATTTTATTTTGCCAAAAGAGACTGAAAAGCCATATTTCCATATCCACTATCTTAAATTGTGGGACACCTTGTACAGGGATTTGTGATTTTGTTTTAACGTTTTAAAAATAATAAAGTTACCACACAGTTAACAGTGGGGGTATTCAACTTACATATAATAATTTACTTAAATATGGGATGTTTTAAATACCTACCTAATCAGTTTTCAAAGTAAATAAAAATATTTTTTTCCAACTAAATGAGATAAAGATATGAAAAATAAGTAGACCATTTTATTCTATATAACTATGTTCGTTATATTATAATTATACAGTCACGGTTCAAGCATTTTTTCGACTTTTTTGTTAGAATCCCCAAAAATATTTTTGTTACTAGTATGACATTTTTTCCGGTTTGAAACAGGTCACTCCTTTGACAATATTGAGAGTTCCATTTAGCCCAGCGTGATTTTTGTGGTAGAGGGAGAAATACCCCCCTCCTCACCCTCTGGATTAAATTTTTTTTACAAAAGCTTCGGCGCTATAACAGCATTGATATTTACGTTTTTAGTTTTAGTTTTGGTAATTGATGGTATAATTTTCACAAAAATTTTCGCTTGAAGTGCATTTACTCCAAGTTTTTTTCAACAAATTTAAAATAAATAAACATCTTAAATCTGATTACCAGTTATCAAAAAAAGTTCGAGGATAGCATTTACTATACCTACCGGTTTGGAATGGAGTAAAAAATTATAATATTAGGTATACAGAAAAGTAACTTTACTTTATGTTTCCTAAAATACCTAATATACCTTTTTCTCTAAAATAATTTTCTTCACGCTAATGAGTTACACATGAAAAGTGATTATTGTTTAAAGGTGGTAGACACTTACTACGTTTATACGCACCTAAAAGCGCTTTTATATATAGCGGTTTCAAATAAAATCGCATTCTTTGAGTGTTTATACGTCTTTCATTAAATATGTCAGTTTAAAGAAAAACCAAATAAAAACAACTTACTTAAACAGATTTTTCGGGAAGCTAAGGTTAAGTATTTCTTTAGGTTGGAAGAAATGCAATAAAGATTTTTAAAGTGTTTATAACGATCCTAAAATGGATTTTAAAGCGATAAACCACTTTCTTAAATCACTTTAAAATAAAGTCGATTTAGTGCTTAAAACGGTTTTGGTGGTGTTTATACGACAACATTTTTAAACCGTCCTCATATAAAAGCGCTTTAAGAGGCCCATATAAACAAACTAAATGTTGAACCAACACCGTTCTCAACTAAAGAGCCAGTTAACTCATTTTCGTTTTAGTTACCTTTGGCCTATGATCGGTGCCATATTGACACCAAACTGACAGAAAATCCATGTTTTACTTGTCGATTTGTTTATAAAAATGGCAGCCGCAATAGGCTAAAGGACACTGAGGCGGTAGGAGTTAACAGGCTTTTTAGTTGAGAACGGTGTTGGTTGAACTTGAGAGTAAACTATAGTATCGAACTTTCATTGTCTTTATTTTTTACTTTTTCATAACGTTTCGAATGCTTATGTACACATCGCAACACATACTGTCTTTTCTGTCACAAAGTATCAAATGCCACTCATTGTCATATTTTATTGTCACAGTCTTGTCCATTTTTTTCATAACGTTTCGAATGCTTATGTACACATCGCAACACATACTGTCTTTTCTGTCACAAAGTGTCAAATGCCACTCATTGTCATATTTTATTGTCACAGTCTTGTCCAACCTAAAAATGCCACGACGCAATCGGAATTCGATATTTCCCAAATTTTAGCAAAGTTAGATGGAGGTTGGTCTGTTCGTCGGGTCGCCGATCATTATGAACTAGACAAGTCTACTATAGTACGATTAAAAAGAAAACACGAAGAAGAAGGAACTGCTCGACGAAAGGAAGGAACTGGCTTGACCAAAGTCAGCACACCTCAACAGGATAAGCAAGTCACTAATTTCCTGGAAGAACACCCATTTGTCAACGTGTGGAGCTGGATTTCGGCAAGAGGGCGCTTTTTCGGATCTAGGAAGATTTATATGAACATGATACAAAATATTATGCTTTCGGAAATATCCGCTTTATATCCCGATGGTTTTGTGTATCAACAAGACAACTGTATTTCTTAGCAGTGGTTCAGGGAGCATACTATTGAACTTCGAGAACGTATGGGTGCTCATTGCAAAAAAATTATCAAAATTTAATATTCTTCCACGGAATTTAGAAAAACTTATACAATGCATTTGATGCACATTTGATTTGATCTTCTCTTTTTTAGATTCTTTTCGGTTGATGTTATTGATTTGGAAGTTTTTAACTTCTTGTTTTAATTGTCTTAGGAGAATATTCCTATTGGAAAGATTAACACGCCAGGACGAAGTTAAAAACTTCCAAATCAGTTACATCAACCGAAAAATATCTAAAAAAGAGAAGATCAAATCAAATGATGTCTGGATTGAGGGTGACTAGTGAATCCACTGACGAGCCCACGCTGGTCACCCCGGGCGAAACATCGTTTAATTGTTTCTCTTTTCGCTTTGGTCGTTTGTGTGTTCCTTGTGGGACACTCATCCAATTTTGAATTTTCGTTCTTTCCTCCCAAGATCTTTTGATCTTCTCTTTTTTAGATTCTTTTCGGTTGATGCAACTGATTTGGAAGTTTTTAACTTCTTGTCTTAATTGTCTTAGGAGCATATTCCTATTGGAAAGATTAACACGCCAGGACGAACCCGTATCAGGTGACTTATAATAAGTACCATGCGGAACGATGCCTATTTGTGAGTGTTTCAGAGTTGGAGGTCAGAGTGTGCGATGGTGTTAAATGATGTCTGGATTGAGGGTGACTAGTGAATCTACTGACGAGCCCACGCTGGTCACCCCGGGTGAAACATCGTTTAATTGTTTCTCTTTTCGCTTTGGTCGTTTATGTGTTCCTTGTGGGACACTCATCCAATTTTGAATTTTCGTTCTTTCCTCCCAAGATCTTTTGATCTCCTCTTTTTTAACAGGCTCAGTGTTATAAACAACAAAATATTAAAAAACAAATAAAAATAAAAAAGCCTATCGATAAACAAAAATCAAAAATATTAACTTCTGTATTGGTCATTGCACCATTTGCTTGAATAATTTTTTCTAAACGCCTCGGCATGGAGTCTGCTAAGCATTCTGTGGAAAAACATTAAATTTTGATAACTTTTTTGCAATGAGCCCCCATACGTTCTCAATGAGATTGGCTTCGGTGGTCTTTGTTGACCATGGCAAAAAATCAATATTATGATCCCTGAACCACTGCTGAGAAATCCCGGCAGTGTGTACCGGGCAGTTGTCTTGTTGATACACAAAACAATCGGGATATAAAGCTGATATTTCCGGAAGCATAATATTTTGCACCATGTTTACATAAACCTTCGCTGTAAGCCTAAAGCGTAAAATGCTCTCTTGCCGAAATCCAGCTTCACACATTGACAGTACTATATAGTGGACTTGTCTCATCCACCTAATTTTGCTAAAATTTGGGATTTATCGAATTCCGATAGCTGTCGTGGCATTTTTAAGTAGGGCAAGACTGTGACAACAAACATGACAATGAGTGGACTTTGAGACTTTGTGACAGAAAAGGTTGCGAAATCGTCTAACTCATTAAACTTATTGAGATGGTCTTATCACTTTTTTTAAAACCAAGTAAATATTTTAAAATACAAAATGATTGGCGCCGCGATCAGCATTCAAAATTATACTTTTTTTAAAACCATTTGAGCATGTGGTAAACGAAAAAAAAACTCCGAAAAAAAAGCCGAAAAAAAAACGGAAACCCCCCTTCCCCCGGACGCAAAGCCTCGGAAAAAAAGTCTCAGGAAAAATTAATTGTTACATATCTATACATATAATAATTCTCTAGTTAGACCATTGCTGTACATTGAATATTTTTTTAAAATTTTGGGTTTTGACTTCTAACCAAACCATATAGATAGCAAAAATTCAATTTTTAGAATTTTTGAATTTTTGTTTGTCTGTGTGTCTATTTGTTCAAACATCACGCAAAAACTACTAAACGGATTTTAATTAGAGTTTCACTACTGGAGTTCTTGGAGTCCTTAGCAGGACATAGGATTCATTTCATCAAAATCTGTTTCCAGGAACAAATGTTATGACCATTTAAAGCAAGCAAAACGGGAAAAAACGGGTAAAACCTCAGAGGAAGCTGCGGGGTCTTCAGCTAGAAATTTAGTTAAAACACGTGAAAATCAAAAAATATTATTTTGGGCTGCGCTGGGTGAGTCTAGCTTGAGTTGCGTTAGTTATTTTTCATTGAGGGTTTTTTCGGGGTTTTTGTACGTGGAATATTTTTCCGAATATTTTGATGAGATTTTTTTCTGAGGTTTTTTTACCAGAGTTTGTTTCCTAGATTAAAATATGTTTAATTATATATCTGCCTCTTTCGGTTTTGGAGATATTAGAAGGAACTCGATATTTTGGGACACCCTGCACGGTAAAAAATTTTGCCTTAGGTCAAAGCAAATTGCTTGTATATAAAACAATTTGTGTTTTCCTATTCACCAAGAGAATATTTTTTTGATTTAGAACAAAATATGTCTTGCTTCTCTGTTTTAATGAGAAAAAGAAATAGTTTCTTTTTTATAAAATGGAACTGTTTTAATCTAAGACACCTTTTTATTTAGAATTAAAATATTTGCTTATTCGAAACAAAACACTTTTGATTCTCCATCCAAGACAAATAATTTTCTTGACTTAAAATGGAATAATGAAAATAAAGACAATATCATTTCTTCAAGTAAAATAAGGTTTTTTCTCAAATTAAGACAAAGCTAAAAATGCAATATTTTGTTTCAAGACAAATGTTTCTTTGAAATCAAAACAACCGGAGATTTGTATTATTTTCTTCTAATATATTTTTGTTAAATTTTTTCAAATTTTAATATGTTATAGGAAAGGGTGAGACAAATGTTTTTTATTATTGCCACCCCTCCCAATAGGTACAGGGTAAAGCAGAAAATAAGGTAAAATTGACTATTTTGTACTTCACTAAATCCTTGTTACATTAGTGAGTTACAAAATAGTCAATTTCACCTTATTTTCTGGCTCACTCTATACCCATTGCGAGGGGTGGCAATGATAAAAAAATATTTGTCTTACCCTTTCCTATAACATATTAATATTTGAAAAAATTTACCGGGTGTCCTCGCTACATAAGAAATTGACGGGGTTCTTTTTACAAATTGAGCTCATTTTCTAGAAGAGAGGACGCTAATTTCATTGGTATATTCGTTTCTCAATACCTTAGCTTATTTTGTTAAAGAAATATTGGTCACTATTATGTATTTTTCGCATTTTAAAGATAAAACTTGCACTTTTTATCCCTAGAAATCAGAATGAAAACTGACCTATCAAAGATAAAAAGTGACAGATCATCGTAAAATGCAAAACTAGTTAAATTTTAGTAGAGTATCAGAATGTCGCATAGCTGAGAAAAAACTCGAAAAAAAAATTCAAATGTGCAAAAAATAGCGTATAAACCTCGTGATAAAAGTGGCTTTTTATCCCTTGGTATAAAATATACTATTGTTAGTTAATTATTAAAAATACATAATTTATTTTTTCGATTAGGAGCTTCATGCGTACTGACCAATATCCTTAGCTCTTATATAAAATAAATAACGAAAACAAAGTTAATTTATAAAAAAGGTGTAGATAATACCTACCCTTTAATTCAATTTGTTGTTAAATAGATGACGATATTAAAAAGTATAATAATTTGAAAAAGATCAAGGTGGTTTGATGCGATGATTAAAAAATTAAACAAATGCAATCCTAAGTATAAAAATTAAAAAAATATATTTTTATTTATCGGAAACATAACACAATAAGAAAAAAACCCCTAAAAGTACTGCAAACGCAAACCTCTTTAAGAATCAAATTTTTACATTCTAAAAATTTGAAAATAAAAAGCATTTATTTTTATTCTCTCTGAAACATAACGCAATAACAGCAACACACTTAAAAGTTCTATAGTCCGGAGTATAAGGGGTCCAACCTTGCAAAAAATGATTAAGCAATGAAACTTGGCACGCATACTAAGTGGATCCTTGGGTAATTTTTGAGATATGTAGCCACCATTAAGTCCTCTGCAGAAGACCCCTATTCCCGAAAGTAAAACAAAAAAGTCGTAAAAGTTTTGATTACTTCAGGGGGCATATCCCATTCTTCCAAAAGTTCACGTATATTTTGCATATTTCTATAGATCACATCAACATTCTGATACACTTAATCGTTTCACATTACATTAATAACTAAGCGAGTTTCAAAAATCGTTAAGACAAATTTCGGGAAGATGTATCGATTCAAGACAATAGGAAGTCTATTTTCTCACTTCAAGACAAATGCCTCAGGTTGTTTTTGTCTAACGTGCGGTCTATTTTCTGTTTTCGTTAGAGATAATTTTTACTGGGTTGTTTTGGGTGAAAACTCAATTTTCAAGATTTAATTTTTCTTAGAAGAAGACAGAGCGTCGTAGCTTCGATCGAAACTAATTTTTGTTTTATTGTAAATAAAATAAAGCAAGAATTATGAATTACTTGTATGAAGAAAATTTGTTTTGTTGCAAAATGGGGTGTGTCGAAACAAAACAATTAAAGAAGAAAAATAATGTCTCATTTCAAGATTAAACACTGCGTTGAACTAAAAAAAATATTTTAGTTCAAAACAAATTGTTTTACCTTAAACTAAAGAACGTGTTTTCATTGTAGACAAAATTTTTTACCGTGTGGCTATCCAAAAAAAACTTAACTTTAAAAATATTAGGTCCAACGGAATCAGAGTGATTAATGTGAAAATAAAGCCTATTTTGTAAACTATTTTTCTAATTAAAAAAAAAATAACAATAAACTTACCAATTTGGCCAAAAATGTCATCTCGGTGCCAGCAACCACAACTTTTCATAGAAATAATGAGGCACAAAACATGGATTTAAAAAATTAATTAATTAATGGTACGCACTTATCTTGAGGCTTATCATTTAATTGCTATAAAACCCGTTGAAATCCTTAGGTTGACGTTATTTTTTTGCTTTGCGTTTTGACAATTTTTTTACATATATCATTGCTCACAGCCTAAAGGGTTATACATGAATATCGAATATTTTTAAGTAAATCACTCATGGAATATAAAAACCATTTGATCGATTTTTAATCACATGTAAGTATGCACTAATGTGAACATCAATAACGCAAATTTTAATCTCATAAATGTGTGAGAGAAACCAGGAATGAAGTCGTCTAGGTATTGTGTTCATATTAATATAAATGGGGCAAAGATTCGCACCGGGTAAAAGTCAAAGATTAGAATAGAATAGGCTTCAATATGCGCTAAGTGTCCAAACTCGATGTCAGCCATTTTTTTCAATCCAATTAAAAAATAGCTTTCACTGACAAAGCCATGCAAATAAAATTTACATTGTCTTACGATTGTACTTATTTTCAATGACATAAATTAGTAAGTAAATATATATAAATAAATAAATATATATAAAATACATAAATACAACAGACAACACTTAATTGCAAAACACAATTAACATTATAAAATTGGTGGAAACAAACATCTAAATTTGGTATAAATTTCAAGAAAAAAACAAGTTAAAAAAAAAGAAAATACTTATTGTGACTTACAAAAAGATAACAGATTGGTATTGGATAACAATTAAAAAATAAAAAATAGCTTTATTTAGCAAAATACTGTGTATTCACTGAAAAAGCCATGCTTAAATAAAGTCTGCATTGTCTTATGATTATAATTATTATCAATGGCATAAATTAGTAAGTAAATATATATAAATAAATAAATATATATAAAAGTCATAAATAAAACAGACTCAGACTAATAACTAAAAAAACAGACAACACAATAAACATTATAAAATTGCTGAAAACAAACATTTAAACTTAGTATAAAATTCAAGACAAATACAAGGTAAAAAAAGAAAATACATATTGTGACTCATAAAAAGATAAGAAAAGATTCAATTGATGTTGTCACTTAAGTAATCATCATACTGGGCACCAAAAACAGATTGGTTGGTTTTTGGGGGCCCTCACTAAAGGCCCAGGGCCTACCAACATTTTTTTCATGAGGAGATACCACTTGTGGCACCTTTTTAGAAAGCTTCTTAAAAAATAAATTCGATTAAATAAAATTTTTTGACATCTGTCTACAAGTTTTTAAAAACCGATTTTTTGTCAATTGTTTTAGCTCCAAAATAAAATAAACATACAAGGAGATTATTGGCGCCCCGTTTGGGGGCGCAGCCTAATTATTTTTTTTTAATTTACTAGATATTAGATAAAAGGGAAGTAGACTTAAAGCACATCTCGATTTTCTTTTTCACTTAACCGCCCTTAACGACAAAAAATAGTTTTTAATGACTAAATGACATAGACAAAATCCAAGATAGCACGATTAAAGGAAATTAAAAATCTCAGTTGGATTTTTTTATTCAACCAAATTCTAACCCGCTAGAAGAACCGTTCCGTTTAAAGAATCCACCCTGTATATAAAAGATATAAATAAACAGACATCACTTAATTGGTACAACACAATAAACATTATAAAATTGGTGGAAACAAACATCTAAATTTGGTATAAATTTATAGACAAATACAAGTTAACAAAGAAGAAAATACCTATTGTGACTTATAAAAAGATAAGAAAAGATTCAATTGATGGTGTCACCTAAGTAATTATCATACTGGGCACTGAAAACAGATTGGTTGGTTTTTTTCAATTGAATTAAAAAATAGCTTTATTTATCAAAATACTGCGTATTCACTGACAAAGTCATGCTTAAATAAAGTTTACATTATTTTACGATTGTATTTATAGTCAATGACATAATTTAGTAAATAAATATATATAAATAAATAAATATATATGAAAAACATAAATAAAACAGATATGACGTAACACAACACAATAAACATTATAAAATTAATAGAAACAAACATCAAAATTTGGTATAAATTAAAAAAAGAAGAAAATACTTACTGTGAATTATAAAAAGATAAGAAAAGATTCAATTGATGTTGTCACTTAAGCAATCATCATACTGGGCACCGTTTGGTTGGTTTTTTCAATTCAATAAAAAAAAGCTTTGTTTATCTGCTGCGTCAATGACGTAATTTATTAAGTTAATATGTATAAATAAATAAATAGGTATAAAAGACAAATAAAACAGACATCACTTAATTAGGACAACACAATAAACACTATAAAATTGATGGAAACAAACATCTAAATTTGGTATAAATTCCAAGACAAAAACAAGTTAAAAAAGAAGAAAATACTTATTGTGACTGAAACTAATTATTCCCAACATTAAAACATGGATCGGCTGCAAACACAAAAAAATGGATTACTACATGACACAAGCTCTAACGGAACATGGATTTTTTAGGACATACACAAAGCGAATGGGGAAAACGGACGACATATGTCGGTACTGTCAAGTAATAGATGACGCAGAAGATACGCGAAACAACAAGACACGCTCTACAGATAGAGAATATGACCATAGACAACCTCTTCAAGGAAATGATACAACACGTAGATAAATGGAACCAGGGGCATGATATGATAAGAACGATTCTAAAAATTAAACACGAAGACGACCGAAGTCTGCAGCGGAGGGGTTTAGCACGAATCACCCTGTTCGGTACTCTGTGGGTTTAGTCCATCGATGTAGTAGATAGTAGATGGTTTAGTCCGTAGGCGCCCTCAAGAGAGGATGAATCGGGCACATTCGGCAGACCACCAGAGACCGATCTATGAAGATTTCCCGTAGGGTCACTGGATCCTGAAACCTGCAGTCCCAGGGGTAGCGACACGAAACTTAACCTAATTCGGGCAAAACTCAAATTTGACACAGTCACAGGCGGCGATCACCACTTTTGATTGACTCAAACAACACATTTGTCAAAACTGACATTAAATTTTTGTTAACATTTCCATACATTTATCCGCGCGCGTTTTCATACCTTTACGTTCAAAAATCCTCAAACATTAAAAAATAGTTAAGTATCGCCATTCGCGTATGTCCATCTAAGTGCCTATTTATAAATTTTCGCGTCAATGCAAGACATTGCCTCTAGTATTATACAAGAATAATTGGAATAATTTCAGTATAAGGATGTTTTTAGTTAACAGAACCAAGTAACTGCTACTGAAAATTTAATGGATACGCACCGAAAAAACTAGCGCATGCTGGGTTAGGAATGGAGATCTACTATAAGGTAAGTGTATATTGTTACGTCGCGTAGCTGTACCTACTAAAGGTAACTAACTAAAAAGTTCAAGTTTTGAAAATCAAACATTCTGCAAGCAATAAAAATCCTGCAATTTAATTACTATTTAATTTTATTATTTTTTTTTTCAACTTTTTTCAATAAATGTACTGGGGGTGACGACTAAGAGAGAGGAACGCATGGCAAGTATTGTACCTACATAGTGTTACCGGGGTGGCGGCAGTGGATAATTAAATATCTAACTCACCGTCACGCCCGGTATAAAATACCTAACTCACCACCGCCCGGTATAGAACTGACTTATATTACCGGAGCCTGTAACCACAGTAACCTAGCTGTAATAATAATTTTTAATAAAATTGTCAGATAGAAAATTTGAAAAATTTCAACACTATGGTTTTTACTTACTGTGTTTCCTCCTGTTCCAGTACCAGTACGAGTGGATTTAGGCTTTTTCAATTGCCAGAAGATAAATTACTACATATTATACTATCCAATAAATTGGAATCTTTTGGGAGGCTTAAGGTAGGTATAGGTATCTATACTTCCAGGCGAGATGGATATAAATGGGAGTCAGGTTTTACTAGAGACTTAAAGTCGAAAAACGAAAAACCACAAAATGATTTTTAAAAAAAGCAGAAAAATTCATCTGCGGCGCATTTTTTGCGAAAAACAGCTGAAAATGACACAGACCTTTTAAAATTTTCACCGACGCATTTTCTGCGAAAAACAATTTAATGAAAATGGCATAAATTGATAAATGTTTCCAAAAAATTTTCCTAAAAGCCCAAATTCCTCTCTTTAAAGCTTTCTAAAACCAGCTTCTGCGTATAAGAGGTATTTATTTCGGTGTGCTTATGTTAACGCTAAATTTAGATACCTTTCTTGTTTTAAGGAAAACAAAAATCTGGGAAACGCAAACTTTGGTTGACAAACCTAAAAGTCGAGGAAAGTCCTTCAAAGAAGCTGAGAGTGTGCGAGGTTATCCAGGTCATTAAAATAAAAAATGCACCATATTTTCCAACGAAAGGTTCCATTTGGACCAGCATGTTGGTCTTACATAGCAAAAATGTTGGTATATTGCATGAATATTCTAGGAAAATACAAGAATGTCCAAAACACGTCCAATGACTAATTTTTGGACATCTCATAATTATCAAATATGGATATAATCTGAACATTATATTTTTGAATTTAGATGCAAAAATAAATGTTCGGATTATATTCAATGTGTACATTCATGGGATGTTCAAAAAATAGTCGTTGGACATTCACAGGATGTGTTGTGGATATTCCCGTATGTTCCTAGAATATTTACCCAATATATCAACGTTTTTGCTATACATGTGGGGTTGTTTGTTAGGGCTTTGTGAAATTATTTTAAGTACATGAATAAAATATCACAATCACAACCAAAAAACTTTGTATTATCTCACACCACACGTGACACCAATCCTTATCCCAAACCCATTACGAACTACCAACCTACATTTTAGGTTTGTCTATATTTTTCTATGTAGTTTTGATCTTACAGAAGTTCGACTGTATAATAAAATAGATATAGGTACCTATCTTATATAGTTTTGGATATTCGGTATAAGAAAAACCTGTAGCATTGAACATTGTTAATACAGTATTAGATTAGATTAGATTATACCTAATTATTAATAAAGTTTCAACGTGTGTCTCTTTTAATTGTTTATTTTTAGTACACATTATTTTTCTATAAAGCAAAGAAATAATAATTAAAAGAAAATTATCTTTAGGAATTTTTAAAAAAATCTCCACATATCTCCTAAATTATATTATTATAACACCTTACAGTTTTTCACCTAAAAAACAAAACCTAGTGACATTTTTTTTCTCAAGCTGTATAAAACTGAGTTTTATTAAAACAGTTTTTCTATCTCAGACTGTATAAAAACGAGTTTTTTTTCACGAACTTCCATGGAAAAATGAGTGCGGTCACGTGACACGTGTCGCTACCCCTGGGACCGCAGGTTTCAGGATCCAGTAACTAATTTCCTGTCGCTATAAAAAAACGTCTACTTTAAGATATAGGAACAGTGAGCTGGTTGTACTTTTTCTGAGGATGATAAGCGTTTGTCAGGTTAGATATCAGAATGGATATTAAAATATTTTATATCGTACATTTGGGCTATCTTTTATCCGGTGGATATGTGCAAATTCTTATTACGATCACAAAGTTGGAAATTTTATGAGCGATTAGTGTTGCTAATTTAAATTTTTCAGCGAGGGAAATGGTGAATCCTTAGTGAAGCAAGGAATTTTTAGATTGTCAAAGTTTGTAACCCAATAAGCATTTTTGTCTATATAAAAGTTACAGCAAATAATATAAAACCTTCATAAAATAACCAAAAGTTATATTACTTAGTGCTGGTGATAATTTTATAACTCTAATATATCTCTTAAATGAGTAAAAAAGACTTGAAAAACAACTGCTCAACACCAGCTTATAAAAATTTATGGTACATAGTAATGGATAGAAAAACAACATATAGATTTTATAAAACTTCCTTATGAGCCTTCAAGTATAGAGATTATTATAAAAAGGTTTTACAACTGTTCTAACAACACTATATAACAAATTAAAGGTTTTTATGGATTAAGAAATATAAATTTTCCATCTTTCTTCCCTTTGCTTGTTATGTATTATTCTTTTTCTTTTTACAATAAAAAAATTTATAAAATGGTGTTAAGGAATCTTCTAAAATAAATAAAAATGAAAGTGAGATAAGCTGAAGCAGGAATATGAATATACTATAGTCAAATAAAAGCTGTTTTTCAAGTCATCCTACTCTGAAAATCAGCTGCGGTCCCGTGTGTACTGTATAGTTTTCGAATACACTCACGTAAATTTCATAGGCTCCAAAAATACTTGAGAAAACGGGAAAAAAATATTCAGTTAAATATCAGTTTTTTTTTTCATACGCGTTTTTTTCTTTCTGGGACAAATATTGAATTTTATATGTTGTTCTTAACCCTAACAAGCAATATTTCGATTGAAACACATGTTAAAACCCCATAAATAACGTTTTTATTTAGGCCAAAAACCTATTTTTGTAATCTAAAATGGCGAAAATTTCCGACAATTCTATAAAAAAAACAATACAACTATACCACTATTTACCTCGTCAACACTATTTTATGACCCTTTTAAAAATGATGCTACTTGGAACAAAGGGCTGCAGATGGCGCAGTGTTGAACACTGATGGTCCGTTTCTGCGAGCTTAACATAGTTACCAATGTTCTCTTTTCCTAAATGCATTCCTCGAGAGATCCACATACTACACATACCAGGAAAAATACCCGCCTCCACACACTTCAAGCCCGCATAACTGTCAGAGGTAACTATCTGAAGAATATAGTTAGATTGCGGGGTCGAAGGGTGTACAGGCCAGTATTTTCCGGGGTGTTCACATTTGCCGCCGACCAGCAGTATCAGCGTATGCGCTCGACGTTTCACGGTGCGTTTTTGCGTCCTTAACACGGTTACTATATTGTTCTCTTTTTCTAAAACACGGTTCCCATCTATGCGTTTCTCATTTGTGGGTCCCCCGAATCAAAACACGTATCACGTGGTCTAAGCGAGATTTGCCTATACAAGTTCATGTCGGACCACGTGATGAGTTTTTTGAGTCAGGGTGACTGCGCATGGGAAACGCTGGTGGGAATCGGGTGTAAAATGCATTCGATCCCGATATCTGTCATCGGCAACTCTCAATCCAATCTCAAGAAGATTTGGATCTCTTATCTCTCTCAGATTGATGTAATTAAAACAAGATAATAATGGTATGGTATCTCGCAAAAACGCGCCTTTTGATGTCGCAAAAACGCTCCTTTTGATATCGAAAAAACGCGCCTTTTGATGTCACAAAATTAACCTTAAAAAATCTTGTTTGTTTTGTTATTATAATTGCCAAAATAAATTAAAATTGTTTTTTTGTTCTAAAAACAGTTGTATTATAATCACTATATAAAGAAATTAATAACAACATTATAGAAAAAACCTTATGGTCAAAAAAGGTTTATGAATCAGTTCATAAGAATATTACAGACACCAATTTATATAACTATTGTATGAGTTCCCAAATTTTTATAAGTGTCTCTCGAAATATTTTTAATCTTATCTTATATAAATTTGTTGTTAGTTAATTAAGTTTTATAAGTGGGTTGATAGCAACATTTTAAAAACCAATCTATTATATATCTTTAATTGATAGTAACTTACTGTTTTATAGGTGGGTTGACAAAAAGATTTTTCAAAAACCAATTTATATAACTTTTGTCACTGATGACTTATATTTTTATAAATATGTTGGTGGAAACATTGTTAACACCAATTTATATAACATTTGTTACCAATGACTTTAATTTTTATAAAGATGTCCGTGGAAATATTTTTAACGCCAGTTTTATGTTACTTTAGGGTACCATCAATTTAGAGCCTTTAATAAAATAAAAATACAAACTCAATTGTTGTAGGAAACTTCTAAATACCCTAAGGGATCAATGGAACCCTCTTTATAATAATTATATAAATGTCTGTCACCAGAAGTTTCTGAAAATGCTCATTGGGAATCTACCATGATTTTCGGTTTAATCATTTGTTAAGGCTGGTCACTGATATGGAGAGAGGCTACAAGATCTAGAGTACTGTGATGCATAAAGTATTATTATTGTTATTAGGAAAATTTTGGAACGCTTAAAATTTTGACAACTTTGACAGCTGCGGTGGTAGTGTTTAACAACCACTACCACGCATCGATTTTACCAGAGTTTTTCGAACACATTAAAAACTGTCACTTGTAAAACAATTTAGAGGTGAGAAAAAATAAAAAATTGCGCTAAATTTTACAAAATAAGTTTTTTATATGTTGGAACCTGGTAATGTTTTATTAATTTTAAAATTAATTGCGCCAAAATTCTCTAAAATAAACCAGAAAAATAACCACAACCACAACGAAATGGATTCGTAGCTTACGGCAGTGGTAGTGGTTAATTACCACAACGGAATGACGTTTAGCTATTGCGCAGACGCAGTAACTACCACAACCACTATGAAGTGTCAAATAAGTGTTCCAAAATATCCCTATTATCAATAAAATTATCAATTAAATCATTAAGCACGTTTTAACAGTTTTGTTAAAATGGAAAAAAGTAAAGTACCTACCAACCTACTTAAAATAATAATAATAATAATATTTATTTGTTACTTTTTTAATGTAAACCGCCATAAAAATACATTGCAAACAATGGTAAAAATAAATAAATATAGGTCAAAAATTGAATTTTACTCGAAGTCAGAAAACTGTACCGACTCTAAAAAATTTACAGATATAAATATTTAAAAAAAAAACTGTCATTATAACAGGAATTGTGTTTCTAAATATTGAAAACTTTAGTTAGTTGATAAATAATTATTTAACACTCCTATAATGGCAATGTGGCAAAGAAGCTTGGAATATTTTTATTACTTTTTGTTTTAATTAAATTCGGAATTACCCCCTACCCCGTTTTATTTAATGAGACCCTCATAAATAACTTTCTTGTATTTCGTGAAAAGCAAATGTTTTCTAGGAGACTTGGCCCGTATTCATAGTCATTCCAAAGGCCCACTTCTTCCTTGGGTAACGTAAATTCTTAATGCGAAGGAAGAAGGGAGCATTGAGGAACGGCTTTGCATACGACCCCAAGTGAGTCTCCGTATTAAATTGTATGACCAATTCATTTCAAAGCTATGAAAACTAATTTACCGACACAGTTCACAAACGTTAGAGACGGTCTTTTACACGTCCGCACATTGGCACCTGACCACTCGTAAACGGACTATCCATCTTTTTCCTGCTTTGCGTATCGACTTCATTTAGCGATTGCAGGACGAACGTAATATACCGGACTGTTCGTCGGTTCGCCTCCAGAATGTAAAATTAAATTCATTGCTAAATAATGTACATACTTGATGCATGATAATAGCGTTGACGGTATATACTGCCTAGAAAAAATTAACATCTTTCGAAAGCAAACTATATTACAAGCTTTTATATACAGACCGCTTCAAGCTACTACGAACATAGGAGGAATCAAGTCCAATTTACTCTCCGTGCCGTACGACCGAGGTGGATTCGAAGCACGCTGCAGTGTTACCTTTTGGAAATTCATTTTGTTTTTATTATTTTGTTTTATTTCTGCCTTGCTCGAGAAACAGATGGGTAAGTTCTTAATTGAAATAATACATTTTTAAAACTAAAAATGGACGTCTACGAAGTTGCCGAAAAAGTGCAGATAGTCAAATGGTCAAATCGTCATAACCCAACACACGTTCGATATTGGTCGAGGGAAAATTTGAATTTGTATTTTGACGTAAGAACACAGTATCCCCAAAAACTAAATGTTTGGGGGGGGGGTATTGTAGGGGAACACGTAATTGGGCCATTTTTTATTAACGGCAATTGCAATTTGAATGGTCCTAGATACTTGGATCTACTGCAGCAGCACATTATTCCAACTGCTAGGCAGTTGTTAGGTGTAAGATTTGGTGAAACAGGGTTTCAACAAGATGGTTGTTCCGCTCACAATATTGGCCTTGTTAGGGAATATCTTGATAATGTATTTCCTAATCGGGTTATAAGTACACGGGGAACTATTTTATGGCCAGCTCGATCTCCCGATCTTGCTCCTAATGACTTCTATCTGTTTTTGAAGAAGCTTTTCAAATTATCACCCCTAACATGCTTGGAAACGTTAGAAGGGGTTTTTATAGTAGGCTCGGATATTGTCTAGCCGAGCAAGGAGGACTTTTCGAACATTTGTTTTAATTTTTTTTTGACTGGGAGAATCTTTTTGGTTTTTAGAATGTATTATTTTATTTTGAGAACTTGCTTTTATTTTGTTTCTCCTTATTATTTTCATTGTAACACGTCGTCACTGATAAATCTGAGCAGTTGACAATAAAACGCTCTTATTTATCAGTGACAAAAAATAAGAAAATTACGTTATAAAAATTTGCGTATTTATTGACCAAATTCCGGTTTCATTGACTACGCTCCACACAGCACCGTGGTTAGAGGCGTACTAAATACAAGGCGAACGGCGGCGAACGGCAGCGAATGGCGATCGGATGCCTGAGTGTTGGTTGCTTCACTGATAGGCGTGCGGTGTCTCTGCATGTACGTACACTGGCAAATTAGACTTCTTCCGCCCTATGTTCGCAGTAGCTTGAAGCGGTCTGTATATGTTTGTTCGGGTGGAATATTGCAACTTAATTTTGACCAACTTCCCGACATCCGATCGGCTTCAAATTCGGCATGCTTAGATAGTTGCGGTGACAACACAAGAATATAGTGTGACGAAATTGACAGCTGCCCACTACTCGAAGAGAGTGAAGGGGGTACAGTTGAAATACGCCCGATTTCGTTAAAATTTGGTGTATCGGGGCACTTGGGGATGGAGATAAAGAATTTCTAATCAGATTTTGAAAATTCAAGATGGACGATTTTCGGTCATGTTTTGCTAACCAATTTTAACTGACTTATCCTCATCCGATTATGTTTAAATTTGGTATGTGTTTATAGTTCCGGTGAAAATACAATAATAGTGGAAGTGGAGGGGGAAAAAGATTTAGTTTATTCGGTTTCAATCAAAATTGGCATACAGGGGTTTTTAAGGAGGGGAGTTATGAATTTTTGGTCAGATTTGAAAATTTCAATATGGCGGATTCAAAATGGATGATTAAGGTTACAAATTTAAAAATTAAGGGTGTGTATTCAAATTTGGTATGCGTTTATAGTTCCGGCGATAATACAATAATATGGTATTAATTTTTGCTAAATTGATTGTGCATTCGCCAATACCACATGAACTGGAGGCGTAAACGCAGGTGGCACGGCGGCGCGGCGTTTTGATGTATTTGTCGATGTTACACGCATATACTTGTACAGGTTGCGTTCAATAGTTTGTGTATAGATGTCACTTGCATTCACCCGTCTTGCAGCAGCTATTGATATGCGTTTTCGTAAATATTACCCAAACATTTTGTTATAAGGTTCAAATCTTTCAAAGCTACAGTTTTCGAGATATTTTTATTTCCTTTCAACATAATGTAATTGATTGTATTGAAGACTATCCGTGCTTTCTAGCACCAATTTTTTAAATTCAAAGCTATCAAAATTCTTTTTAAGGTATTTAGCAAAAAGATTGCAATCTTGTGAAATCTTCCAATAAAAAATAATAATGATAAGATACATTAATTACACTCAAAATATTTTGATTGAAACCTTGACTTTTACCAAGATTTTCACCTGTCATAAATTACGGAAATGTATTTTATGATGATCTATGTATGTATGTATCGTACAAAAATAAAATAAAATTCTCTGTTCCTCTTAATAAGTCAATCCAATTAATTACCAGATTATCACTGGTTTCCTTCAAGCAAATCGAATAAAAAATAAATACTTGCTATCCTCGTAGTAAAAGGTTTGTTGTCCCTACCTATCCCTTAATTTAATTTAACTATTAAAAAGATAAGAATTTTATTTTTCGCGCCTGTTAGGTACTTAGGTATAACATTTGCTTGTTTTTACTGCTTTGTACATTTTGGGAAAAAAATTGCATAAATGTTAAATCAAATGATTGGCAAATCATTAAAAAGAAAAAAATCAGCGTGCGAAAAAAATTAACATTGTTTCCACAATGCTTTCATGGACTTGATATTGACCTACAAAAGGCTAGTTTTTTAACCGACTTTAAAAAAGACAAGACTATTAGTTCGGCGAGTACTTTTTTTGTCAGATGTTTGTTTTATCAGTATAACTCTCAAACGGCTTACACGTTTTTAATAAGAACTTTATAATGAAGGGAAAATTTAACGCCCTAATAAATTTACAGAAAAGATTTGTGGTATGGAGGGCAAAGGTAGCTCAGTTGGCATTAGACTGGTATTCTAGAGGTACCGGGTTCAAATCCTGGTCGCGGAAACACTTTTTTCCGATTTATTCCCTCTTCCTTTGCCCTCTACGCCACAAATCTTTTCTGTAACTTTATTTTTTATTCGATTAAGGGGAGCTCCAGTTTGGTCCGGTTTTATAAAAACATACTTTTTTCACCGCTTTTACAAAAAAAATCTATGATATATGAGGTGTAGTATAAAATCCAAAAAGACAAATTAGGTCAGCCGTACAGATATACATTAAAAACACAGTAAAAAGTGTAAAATAAAATAATTTTCATTTTTACATAAAACCCTACTTTTTGAAGTTTGGTGTTTTACTTCATTAAAAATAATATTTAATTTTTTTTTGAAGTGGTTTTTTTTAACTTTTATTTATTTTTAAAGATAAAAATTAATCAAAGCTGCGGTCAATTAAATATCTATGTAGATATTTGACACAATGCTGAAACTATTTTTTTTGGGTTTTTTGCCGCTAATTTAAAGAAAATTATACATACACACACGTAAATCCTAACTAGAATCTAAGTACTCATCTGACGTTTCGGCAGAAACTCTACTGCGCTTATCAAAGGAATTATTCTTTTCTCACTTTCTTAGGGTTTTTTAAATTATCTGTCTGTTGTCATACAACTGACTCTTGCATTGATATAAATTTCAAAAAATTAATACTAGACAGTTTGGTGGATCGATAGTAGCCAATAAGGTACTGGGTGAGTTTATATACGTGTTTGAGTTTTTTCAATTTTAGGTTACCTTATACAAATACAAAATTTAAAGTGAAATAAAAAATAAAGTTTAATATTTTGTTTTTTATTTTAAAATATCAAGTATAAAGTTATATTTTTACTAACTTTAAGAAAAAATACATTAGAGAAACCCAAACAACATCAATGCTATTTTTAATTTATTTAAAAAAAAAACTTTTTAAAAATATTGTTTTAAAATTGAAAGCCAAACTGTATTTATATCAACTGATATTCCAGTTATGCAATCATCTTCATTTAAATAGATACAAGCTGCTTCTTTGATTTTTCGTTTAATTTTATCTTGTTCTTTTTTTAATATACTGGTTTTTCCCACATTACTATAATCATTCTCAAAAGAATGTTGGCACATTTTAGACCTCATCCAATCTCCCCTTCTGAGATACCCTTTATGGTCATTTATTCTAACTTCAAGAGGCCTTGAAGTTTCTCTAATATAAAATTTACCACACTCGCAAGGAATTTTTTAAACGATATTTCTTCAGAAACCCAAACAACATCAATGCTATTTTTAATTTATTTTAAAAATACCTTTTTAAAAATCTAGTTTTAAAATTGAAAGCCAAACTGTATTATATAGCTATGCATTTATCTTCATTTAAATAGATACAAGCTGCTTCTTTGATTTTTCGTTTAATTTTATCTGGTTCTTTTTGTAATATACTGGTTTTTCCCCAGATTACTCTATGATCATTCTCAAAAGAATGTTGGCAAATTTTAGACCTCACCCAACCTCCCCTTCTGAGGTATCCCTTATGGTCATTTATTCTAAGAGTTTCTCTAATATAAAATTTACCACACTCGCAAGGAATTTCATAAACGATATTTCATCAGTTTTGCTCCGCATTTAATGGTTTTGTTTTTGTTACCGATGCAAAAAACCTCACAGTTTTAACAAATTTAAATAAAAATTGGGCAAAAAGGTTATATTGGAAAAATCTAATTATACTATACAACATAACAAACTATTAGAAATTAAAATTGTCAAAAATGTACAGTTGTTTTGTTCGAGTTTTTTGCAAGTATTTCCTGTTTTTCTTCAGATTTTTTGATGATAAATGTATAAAAAAAATATATGGCGCTTCTTGTTATTTAATATAAAAAAATCCAAAAAACACTATTCTTAGTTGTTAAAAGTGCTAAGGTCATAGTTACAATCTAAGGAAATAGTTTTTAGCAACACTGCACTCATGTCGGTAATTACCCAACTAATTCAAATTCAAATTTTATTTATTGTCATTTGATTAACAAAGTAAATATAGACATTGTCAACATAGGTAGAAATAAAATAAAATAAAATATGTCAGTATAAAATTTAAA
The DNA here is from genome assembly GCA_963921995.1 of Oxystoma pomonae. NCBI lineage: Eukaryota > Metazoa > Arthropoda > Insecta > Coleoptera > Brentidae > Oxystoma > Oxystoma pomonae. Next base: position 79,754,090 of record OY998166.1, on the reverse strand, counting down.
AAAATACATACCTACAATAAACATATTGGTGTGTGGAGAAGATCATTTGAGACGGGGCACTACTCCCTTGCGATGTTTTTAGACTTAAAGAGAGCCTTTGAAACTATAGATCGAACCATTCTTACAGAAAAGCTAAAAACTATTGGAATTTCAGGAATTGTGTTTATGGATTATTTAAATGACAGATTCCAAATAATAAAAATCGATATTAGTTTTTCTTGTTCTAGATCTACCAAATATGGAGTCCCGCAGGGGAGTGTATTGAGTCCTATACATTTTTTAATATACCTGAATGATATTGACTTTTTTCATAATTGTGACTTTTTAAATCTCTTTTGCGATGATGCGCTTTGTTCAGTATCGGCCCCGGACTTTGATTCTCTTATTTCTAAAATAAATATGTCTTTAATAAAACTATACAATACACACCTCTTATTTAATAAAAGGAACGTCACACTATATACATTATTTAAAATGAAATTAAAGCAACAGCAGTATGCTAATTTCTGCAATCAAAGAATTCTCTTACGAAGTAAAAATATTTTCCTGTCAAGAACTGCCTTAATTTTTTTTAAATCTGTACACACCATTTATATTTTTTAAATTTGTGGGAAGACGATTATACACAGCAGCACAAAAACAGTATGGACTTTTCTGATATAGGGTCAAATTGTAATTCTTGATGTATATGATATTGTGTGTTCTTGCGTTATCACCATGGCTTGTGGAGAAAAATCTATTAAATATTCAAACAATAATACTAAGTAATAATAGTAAGAATGTTATTTTTTACAAAAGTTTGCCTGCACGACTCTAGGAGATTAATTTTATATATACACTACTTCACTACTTTTCTATAGTAGTAGTGTGGTCGTCACAACAACGATTATAAGTTTGGGATACTCTCTAGTATCGCGTAAAAGTGCACCTTATGTAATAATTACCCCCATAAACGACTTGTTAGTCGTATTCTTTTATGGTGTCGTTTGAAAGTATTCCTGCCAACCATGGGACAATGCGCTCCAAGGTTCCTTCCTTCTCATTTGTCGATTTTTAGTATCCCCGACTTATATTCGTTATTTATTTGCCTCAATAAATTTAAGCCTCATTGAAGTAGTCGACGTTGAACGACACAACTAAGAAATTACTTTAAATTTCACTACAAAGTCGCGACTTTTTTAAAGAAACATTTTCTGCTATCGAGGGATCATGCTCCGTCGGCCATGATTTTTCGTGGTTAAAAAAATATGCCTCTTTCCATTTGAGTCCTAATATTAAAAAAATTAATAGTTTTACACCCAAATTAATTTATGGTCAGAAAATGTCGATATCCAACAAATTTTGGGAGGCTCAGCAGCTAGTTGTAAAAACATAACCCCAAAAACGACAACGAAAAACTGTCATCAGCTAGAAGAAAACAGCAGAATTGTGAGGGCGCAATAAACGTGACGTATAATTCACATTAAAATTTCCTTCGCAGTTTAATTTTGACTCTCTACTTGTAAATCTTCCAGTGGCGGCTTTAGAATTTGGGAATTTGCTCTTGGGGGGGGGGGCGCATCGGTTTCAATTCACTTCTCCCTCCCCCTAAAGTCAAATCCATACCTACATATCGTAAGTATTAAAAAAAAATCATTATTGACAGTCTAAACGACCAATTTTTTTTTTTAATTTAAACAATTACCAGTTTTCGAAAGGTTATACATACATACATTCATTGATTTAAGCCTAATAAGACTGGGGCAACTTTATAACAATTTGTACTGGCAAGGCGCGAGCAAGGCGCGATGGGTCGTACAGGATTTAATGAAAGTTCGAAAAAAATTAAAAAAGAATAATATTATTTATTTTACTTGACCTTTCTTATTCATATTGCAGAATTAATAAAAACGATACGTCATTTTAAGTTGTCTGACAAAGACGCGCGCCGTATCAATCAAATCGTATAGTCGTTTTTTGCCGTAGAACGCGGTGCTTGCGTGATTTCGAAATGTGACGTCACCGGTTCAACCACAATATCATCGGTTCTTGATATCGCCAAAATGCACTTCTCAGTGACAGTTTTGCGAAACCTTACCTAACTTATTGCTATAAAATATTTGTTAACGTTTTGTTTTTTTTTCCTATCCCCGGTTTATATATCCGTGGTTATTTTGTTATTTTGATGTATAAACCCACCCTTAAATAACTTATCTGACAAAAGCTGCGTCGCTGTGTCCAAATCTACCTCTAAGAGGAATCTCCCAATTGAATTTGGCACATTACCAAATCAGACTCCAAAAAACCAAAAAAAATAGGCGGTGCTCTACTGACAAATGACAACTCCCACCATATTGGAATCGTGATTGAAGCGCTTTCGAAACAGTCCAAGGAGCGGTTTTGAAATCCTTTGAAATGTTTTGAACTGTGATGTCAACGCCAAAATGACATTTCTTGCATGATTTTAAAATGGTTTCGAAATCTTCTCACGCCAAAAAACGACTTATTAAAACGTACAGTATTTTCCACTTGAAGTTTATTCACATTGATTGACGTCAACTGTCAATGAGAGTTTTCAGTCTGACGTTTATTTTTTTGTTTCTCCCTAGATTCCTGACCATATGGATAGGGCCTCATTCGCAAAATTTTCAATTTCGTTTAGTTTAAATTTTATCTTGAGTATTGATTATAAAAGAAAGTTTTTGAACCATTTTTTGCCATATGGAAAAGCCCGCAAATGTTGATCCAATACATAAATATAAATCGTGTGAACTCTACATCATAGAAGGGGCTAGTTATAAAATCTCAAATGAATGTAGCTCAGACATTGTTTGGGGCACAGGCATAGTGGACGTACGCATTGGTCATTTTTAAGGGCATATTAGGCATATAGCCACAAGAGTGGCAAGATCGATAAAAATCTGTTTCGTTAAATCAACACCACCACCAAGCTTAAATTTATAAAACCGCAGCTTTGGATAAAAAGTTGTATTTTCAGATTTACCTTCAACTAAATATTTTGTAATTTTCTTAAAACAAAAACATACGTTGGTGGAGATAGTTAAGGGGGCTAATATATTTGAAAATTCATGACCAAATCTTCCACGAATATGCAGTTTACAAATTTAAATAATTTTACATAAAAAAAAGGTTTTCAAATCCAAGCTTTTATAAAATAAAAAGTGCACTAAAGAGTAGAAAAGAATTTCAGGATTTTGATATCATAATAAAAAAAGCGATGGGCGCATTTTAGGAAGTTTGGCCATGTTGACTTGACAAATTTATTTTCAATTCACTATAAAGCAGAGAAATGCAAGGGTAAGTGAAGTGTCGAGTAATTAAGGCAATGTTACTTACAGTTTTAGCGGGATATCCACGAAATGGAGGAGCTCCAACCATTGGGAAATGTGCCAATCGGTAAACCAGGAACAAAGAGGTCGTCCTTGACCTTGACGTATTTCGGCCATACTTCCACGCAACTGCGACCCAAGCTATCCAAAAATTTCTCTGACATATGGATGGACATTTTTAGTTTTAATTTGCCCCCATATGATATCAGAATGACAAAAATTATTTTCTACTTTTTAGTGCGCTTTATATTTCATAAAAGCTTGTATTTGAAAAGTTTTTTTTAGATCAAATTATTTTTAGATTTGTACCCTAAATCGTCCATTTTGAATACGCTATTGAAATTTTCAAATCTGATCAAAAATTCGTAATCCTCTTCTCTAAAAACCCCTGTATACCAATTTTCATTTAAATCGAACAAACTAAAATTTTCCCCTTCCACTTGCGTCGCGTCGTTAGATGGGTACCTAATAATACCATATTGTATTGTCACCGGAACTATAAACACATACCAAATTAGAAGATATATTTGTATAAGTCGATTAAAATTGGTTCGCAAAACATGATCAAAAATCATCCATCTTGAATCCGCCATATTGAATTTTCAAAATCTGATTAAAAATTCGTATTACCTATCCCTAAAAACGCGCATATACCAATTTTGATTGAAATCGGACAAACTTAGGTGTTTTCCCCCCTCCACTCTTCTGTTAGGGGGAGAGGGGGGGGTGCATAATAATACAATATTATTGTACTGTTACCGGAACTTTAAACGCATAACAAATTTAAAGACAATCGGATGTGTATAAGTCAGTTAAAATTGGTTAGCAAAACATGACCTATAATCGCCCATCGTGAATCCGCCATATTGAATTTTTAAAATCTGATCAAAAATTCGTATTCCTTGTCACCAAAAACCCCCGTTTACCAATGGTGGTTGAAACCGGACGAACTTAGACGTTCCTCCCCCCCCCCGTCTGGGGGGTGCCTAAAATACTACATTATTGTATTGTCACTGGAGCTATAACTGCATACCAAATTTGAACTCAATCGGACATCTAGAAGTTAGTCAAAATTGAGTTGAAAGATTTTACCCGAACATATAAACATACATACATAGAGGTGAAGTTATATAAAAGCTTGTAATAAAAAATACGCAAAATTAAAAGCCGGTCGTGCATTTTCAAACGTCTAAATTGAATTTCAATCCATTATTTTTTGGGTAGCTTCGTTCACCAGTCTGGGTCTCTCTCAGGCATATTGGGTCTGCATCGCGTTTTCTTTGTTATGTTCGGTATACAAATAAAAACGATTATCATAAGCGCTTTAACAGGCATATTCATTTTTCATTCATAAAGTATCCCCGGCATCATGCTCTTTCACTCTGGTGCATTTGGTTCATATCAAAGCGTAATATAAGGGGTTATTCGGAGTGATTTAAGGTTAGCAGTGCAGATATAATGCCGATTACAAAAATCTAGGGTGTTTGATTTTGGCAACTTAAAAATCTGGTTTTTGTTCTGTGGAAAATTAGGTTAGTTTTTATTTAAATAAAAATGGAATGGACTGTACTAATAGTGTAAAATGCAAAGGAAACCAGCGCGCGGCGGCTGCAGATAGTCCATGCAAGAGCTGATATATACATTAGTCTAGGTCTTTTGGTGAGCATAGAATTGGTTCAAGTCATCAGATCTTCGTTTTTGTATCCAGGCAATACAAAAAATTTGTTGTAAATTATGCTCCAAGACAAAATAGATGTGGATAAGCCGCCACACTTTTGGCGGGGGGGGTTATATCGTGACAACTTTAAATGTTAGTTGGAGCAGTACTGTGATCTATATTACAACTTTTGAACTACACATTTCCCTCTCAAATTTAATGAAATAGAAACACTTAGAAAAAAGGTCACCTAGTTTTATTTTCGCTCTGGCAGGAAAATAAAAAAGGAATAATGTACCTAATCCAGGGAAAAATGTTGATATTTATCCAATTTAAAAAAAAAATCAGGTTTGAAATCTGCGAGAAAGATGTTATCACAAGAATTTTTTTTATCCTCCAGATATTATTGTCAAGAATTTAAAAATCAACAATCATTTCAAAAAACATTTTAAAGTCGGGCAGTGTATGCATTAAGGTATATTCGTTTACTTGCGGCAGTAATTTACCTTCTAACGCTTTCTTTAATTTTTTTTGTTTCTTGTATTTTTGTATAAATGTGTAGCAGGGTATAGTTATAAATTGTTGGAATTTAAATTATGGGCCCTTCCTGGCTCTTATCGATGCGGCATGGAAAGGGATTTTTGTTTCGGTCGTGATATATGCACGGAAAATTTATGCTAATCAGGACCCTTGGAAATTTTAGGTTTCCGTGTGTGCGAGGAAATAAATGAGGTTACCCGTATGTTTTTTGAAATCAGGGCCGGGCACAGGAAAAAGCACACCGCCCACCTATAAAAAGAAATGTTCGGAAACTAGGCAAATGTTGGTAAAAAATATCGATAAAAATTTTTCTGAAACGGTAAATGTACTTTTTTTACTATAGAGACTACAAACGCATTATATTCCTCATTTTTGGGACTAAAATGCAATCTTAGTCCCTATGCATAAAATACAATTTAGGGAGTAAAATAAAACTTTAGCGAGTCAAATTTAATCCTGTTAAAGAACCCTGCTTTCGGCTAAATGTCATTATTTTTTTTATTTGTTGTAGTACTCGATCGACAAAGCACAAAAATCAGAAAAACGAGATAGGGAGCAGGATTACTTTAAAGTTGACATGTTTTAAAGCTATATTTTTGGACATGGGCTGGTAATTTTTTTTCCCACAACTTTGTTGATTAGCGCCAAAATAAAACGATTTGTTCTGAATGAAACACCCTTTCCATCCATGTAAAAATATTTCTATAAGGGTTCTTTGGTACCACCAGAAAAGTCACTGATTTGTACATTTTAAAAACGAAAGAAAATGACCGTATTTACAAAAATGAAAAATTTTTATTTTCTTTAAAACAAACGGCCAGATTTTAATAGTTTTTACACATGTTAAAAAATACATATGCTAAAAAAAACATTTTTGCTTGAGTGGTACCATTAATTGGGAAAATGGTTACCTTTAATGCTTTTTAATATCTTTGAAATATTGGTGAAATACGAAAAGTGATTTAAAATAACTTAGGGGTAGGTTATACAGCTTATTCTGGACAAATTGAATTTAAAAGCTTGATTGTATTTGACCAATCAAATTGCTCATGTGTTATATGCTTTTAGACTAATTGGGGTTGCCGGTAACGAATGTGATAAAATTTTTCCGGTTGTTTACACTGTGTTCCCAATAGAATGCATAAAATTATCTGAGAGCAAATGACGTCGTTTCTTAAGCAAAAGTTTGACGTTGTCAAGCCTACCTTGATTTTTTTTAAATACAAAGCCGCCGCATACCACCATATTAAACATATCTTAAGAGTTTTAACTTTTTGCACGCAAATGCATGCGTAAAAACCACTTTTCCGCACTCAAGTAGGAAAAACACTTTACCTACTTTTTTCTTCTCGTAGAAAAACGGTAATAGTAACCGAAAACATGTTATCAAATTCGTTACCGGCGACCCCAAGTTAGCTTAAAGGCATATACCACACGAGCAATTTGATTGGTCAAATACAGGTACCAATGGGTACTAATTGGTACCAACATATTGGTATTAAGCTTTTGGATTGGATTTGTCCATAAAAAGTTTTTATAACCTACCTATAATATATTTAAAATCACTTTTCGTATTTCTCCAATATCAAAAATATTAAAAAACATTAAAGGCGCCTACTATTTTTGACATTTATGGTACCATTTAAGCTAAATTTTTTTTTCTTTAGCCATGTGACATTATTTTTAATAACATATGTGAAAATTTTTAAAATCTGGCCATTTGTTTTAAAGAAAATGAGAATTGTAATTTTTTTTTAAATGGTCGTTTTCTTTCTTTTTTAAAACTTACAAATCAGTGACTTTTCTGGTGGTAGTTGTAGAAAAAAACTTGGACCATGTCCAAAAATATAGCTTAAAAACACGTCAACTCTAAAGCTCCATATCTCAGAAAGTAATCCTGCTCCCTATCTCGTTTTTTTTTATTTTTGTGCTTTGTTAATTGAGTACTACAACATATAAAAAAATTATGACATTTAGCCGAAAGCCATTTCCAATGTAATTTGTGCAGGGTTCTTTGCTCATGTTCATCTTTTTTGATAAAACTTTTTATAAAAACAGAGATCTAAATTGCAAAAAGTTGTATATAAAGGGTGGTCTAAATTCGAGGGGGGATTGTGGGGTTTTATATTATTCTAAGGGACAAACTTATATACATGTTATGGGCTCGATTTTTGATAAGCTAATAGTGGTGAGAGAGTTAGAACAAAAAAAAATAAATACAGTTACAGTCGGAGATTACAGCTATCGAGCCACTCCCTTGCTTCTGGAGAAAGTTGTTGTTGTTGTTGTTGTTGTTGTTTCGTGGAGTTGTCACATGCCGGGCTGTCGATAATGCCCCATTGCATTCGTTTAAAGATTTATTGCAGCTACTGGAGCGACGAAACGAAAATTTCGTTTTGGTGTGAATTGATTTTTTCATGGATAATTTAAAGTAAAATTTTAGATTTACATATTTACATAAACTCGATTTTAGTTTTTGGGTTAATATCACTAAATTTGTATTTTTCTTACGAAATGGTCTATTTTTTACTCGATTTTTGAAATCAGCGTGAAATTTCCTTTAAAACGATGTATCGCACTCATATTTTTTTTAATTATATATATGTTTATTATTTTTTTATCTTCTTTATAATTTTCTGTGTTTTTTTATTTTATTTTATCATCATTTCTTGCAAAAAAGTATACTCTAAATTCAAATAAGTAAATAATATACGAAACTAGCAATAAAAAAAATAAAAATACCTATAAAATAAATAAAACATAATTTTCAATATATCATTTTAAAAAAAACTTTATGCTGATTTTGAAAATCGATTAAAAAATAGGTTATTTTATAAAAAAAATACCAACTTGCAGATAAAATTCAGTTTGACACATAAATTCTACTTTAAATTATCTATAAGAAATCGTTTTACACCAAAAAGAAATTTTCATTGATAAAAAATGTTAGAGGCTAAATTCTGAAACGTGTATTTTTTAAAAAGCCCCCGTAGCTCAAAAACGGGTTGTCATACTGACATGCGGTCATCTATATTAGTTCCTTCCTTAAAAATACCCTTAGAAATTCCCAAAATCCTACAATCCCCTCGAATTTGGATCACCCTATACACCGGATAAATAAAGTGATTCGCCTTGGAAGAAAAAGTGCCACTTTGGTGCGTACTATATAATGTAAGCACTACGTTTTCGAGTTTTCTCGTAAGACGACAATTTGAAAAAGCCTTTTCCCAAATTCATTAATTCGTCTTCAGACTACCGCAGCTCCAGACCTTTAGCTGATCCGGCAAAATTTGTAAAATATTTATCCATTTGAAGTTAAAATTAAACTTTTTGATCACCATCGGTAGAGCGTCCTGTTCACATATAGAGGGCGTTCATTTGAAAACTTCCCACCCAAGATTTACATATTTAGAGTCTAATTTTGAAAGAATCCGTGAACACGTTGATTTTTTGTTCGAGGGAGACACGTTTTGGTTATCTTGAAAATTTCGTAGCACGCACCTCCTTCGAATACGGAAAGTGGGTAGACCGATACCTTGTTTTGAAGGTATTTTAAATTTATTTACAATCGTGTAAAAATTTCGAAAATGTATCAATTTGTTTCTGAGATATACAAAAATCGTTTTTTTACAAGATATATTTTTTTAATTTTTGAGAAATCCCGGGACACATCGACTTTGTTTTTGTTAATAGTACATTTTATCATTTCATGTTTTTTTCAAGTGTATGTAGATTCCTACAAGATGTGAAGTTTACCTGATCAATTTGACCTTTTTTTAAAGGTGAATATCGCAAAAACAAATTGATCAATTTAAAAAAAATAACGTTTAACCCTCGAAGGGGGTGGGTGCTACAAAAATTTAAATTTATCCAAGCAACCCCTTCAATAAAAAATCGACGTGTCCGAGGATTTTTTCAAAATGAAACGCTAAATACGTAAATCTTGGGTGGGAAGTTTTACAATGAACACTTTGTATATACGGCAATGGAAGTCGACCGCGCGAGTTGCCAATCAATTAGAGCCGACGTCTTTTTTCTTTTTTCAATACATTGGTCTAAAAGTTATAAATATTAGCTTAATTTCAACTAGAATGTTTTCAACGGCCTTGCTTCGTCCTTTTTTTTAAAGTTCATAGTGGCTCTTAGTTTGTTTGTTTCCGCACTTCATAAAAAAAAATTAAGACATATGTCAGCTCCTGTGTTAAAAATTTTTAAAAACCTATTTTTTTTTTTTTCATTTAGTTTAGCTCCAAAATAAACTAAATATTTCTTTATTTAGTAAGTGGAATAAAGAAACTACCACACAAGGATATTATTGGCGCCCCATTTGGGGGCGCAGCCTAATTACCTTTTTCTAAATTTACTAGATATAAGATAAAAGGGAAATAGATTCAAAGCACACCTCGACTTTCTTTTTCACTCAACCGTCCTTTTTTTTAATTTTTAACACATGGGTTGAAAAATTTATTTAATCGAATTTATTTTTTAAGAAGTTTTACAAAAAGGTGCCATAAGTGGTACCTCCTCATGAAAATACGGTTGGTAGGCTTTCAGTGAGGACCCTAACTGAGCCGCCAATAATTTCCTTGTGTGGTATTTTCTTTATTCCGCTTAGTAAATCGAGAAATATATAGTTTATTTTGAAACTAAAACAATTGACAGAAAAATAGGTTTTTTTTTAATTTTTGACACATCGGTTGGCAGATATCAAAAAAATCTAGGGCGTTAAATTTATGTTTTAACAAGCTTTCTAAAAAGGTGTCACAAGTGGTACCTTCTAATTTTTTTATCATAGGTGAAAAGTTCGTAAAAAATTATTATAGACTCGCTGTTAGCTTTTTTTAAATCCTCTTCCCTAAAGCTGCTAGAAGTACCGTTCTGTAAAACCGAAAAAAGTCAGAAAAAAGTCATTTACTATGTTTATATGCAACTAAAAGCGCTTTTATATAAGGAGGGTTTTAAATAAAATTGCTTTATCCGAGGGTTTTTACGTCCTTTATTAAATTTCATTGAATATGTCAGTTGAAAGAAAAAAAAATTAATTCAACTTAGTTAAGTTAACAGAGTTTTCGGAAAACCAGGGTTGAGTATTTCTTTAAGTTGGAAGAAATACGCTAAAGCATTTTTAACATATTTACAACGACCCTAAAATGGGTTTTTAAGCGATAAACCCGAATCGGTTTTAGTGGTATTTTTTATACGACAACATTTTTAAACCGTCCGTCAAAGCGCTTTAACAGGCCCGTATAAACAAAGTAACTGATTATTACAGTTTTATTTTAATTTTTATCAACAACATTTAAAACGTATAAGAAATGGCATTTTTTGCCTGCGGCGCATTTATGATACCGCAACCTCCTTGGTAGTTTACCCCACCCACTTTTTCAAGAACATTTTACATAATACGATAAATGGAACAAGATTTTAAAAGAATTTTCAATTTTTTTGTAAAAATTTTTGCCTGCAGGACTGTAACATCATTAGGTGTTTTACTTAAAATTAAAACAATTTTTATAAACAACATATAAAACGCACAAAAAATGGCAGTTCTGGTATAATTTCCATAAAGTTTTCCCCTGCGGCATATTTAAGACAAAATTATGGAAAAAATCTATAAATGTGGCTAGACCTGCCGAAGAATCCGCCATTGCTTTTAAATAAATAGCTATTTTTTGTATATACCATACACACCAACCTATCCCAACACCTACAAAGCGCCCCCTTTGCCTTATCCTCCCCCGAATATTGTTATGTTTCTTTGTTCGGGAACTACGTTTGCTTACTAAATTTTTATTAAAATTAGCGACATAAAGCTATTTGTAACTCATCGCCCTATACGTATCCGCACCTAGCGAGAACCAAGCACATTAATTGGTCAGAAACTTGTACCACGTTCGAAAAGAGCAGATATATGCTAATCTAAGGTGTTCTTGAACGCGATAGGCATTGAGATGCGTTAGGTATCATGTATCGTTACGACACACGTATCGTATCTCAGCACCTATTGCGTTCAGAAACACCTTAAATTAGCATATATCTGCTCTTTTCGAACGTGGTACAAGTTTCTGACCAATCAATGTGCTTGGTTCTCGCTAGATGCGGATACGTATACCGCGATGAGTTACAAATAGCTTTATGTCTCTAATATCTAACAAAATTACACTAGAGAAATACCCGAGAATGTCTATAACTCAAAGTCTTAAATGCTTGATCAATTCTATTTTTTTAACTATTTTTATCGACTAATGTTTGCTACAGATATTTAATTTTATTATTTGAGAATAAAGTTTAATGTGTTTTCGTCTAAAAGAAAGCAAATAAATGACAAGTCATGAACTTCGAGACTTGTGGAAAAATATCGAAAAATAGCTAAAGATAGATTGGTAAATAACAATATACCTACCCCAACCGCCTAAAAAATTAAAGGTGGTACGCCGTTGATTATTTTTTTATACTTAGGCTAAAAGCTGGTTCAGCTGGAAAGAAAGTTCAGTCATACAATCATTCACTATAGGAACCGCAATTCGTTAAACCAATTTTTTATCCGAACCTTATTTCTTCAAACCCACAGACCTAAAAACCATAGACCCTGAATCCCATTCATAAATTCTTATTTCTTTTGCACCCAAGCTAGCCAAAAAAGGACAGAATGATTTTCAGAACGTTGCTCGGCAACACTGCGATAAAACATGTATATGTTTGTAGCAGTATGTCCTAAATACATACATACATGACTTTTGTGCGATAGATCACTTTTTTTTACAAAAATCGACCACTGTGCGACGTCGTACTTTACGAGACGGTCAAGTTGGCCGTAGCATGCGCATTAGCGAGTAAAATATCCATCGGTCACGTGATGGTTTCATCCAATAGCGTGCTCTGAAATCATACGAGTGACGTTTTTCACACGAGCTTTCCTACAAGTTCATACTACTGGGTTTAGTCAAGATAACGGCTTCGCTCAAAAATTGTTGTTGGAGGCAGGTCTGCGCGTGCCCATAATAGATTGGTGATTCTTCGATCGTCTCGTCACTGCTTTTAAGCGCGTTTATTGGTTGAAGCTGCTTCCCTTCTCTCAAGCGAACGATCACTTCCTATGACTTCCAAAATCGGTACCCAGGTAGTGCGCAGAAGACGGAAAGGTATTGCGACTTGCCAGTTCTTATTTAGGGATCGTTGGGAGTATTGGAAAAAATATGGGCTTTTTATATTTTTATGTGTTTATTTTATCTTTTGTTTTGTAATTATAGTTTTTAAATAAATAAACATTGTTTTCCTGATATGATATTTTTGAATATAGCTACTTATAGTCGTAAAAAAGCACCAAGATTTTCATGAAATTTCAGAACCAACAAGAAAGTAACCTCAAGTTGGCAACAAGGCCTCATCCTACTATGCTTTCATAAATTGGGAAACACGAACTTATATATTACATTTATGTAATCATTTTCACATGGCATACTGGCTCAGACACATTGTATCTTTTTTCTCCTGGTCTTTGAGGCAAAGATATTGTATAAAGTGCAAGTTAGGATGACTATAAATATTTTTTTTAAATTATGTAAAGAGAAAGAGAACGCCTAATTCCGGCGATACGTTTTGCGAGATACATTGTTATTGTAGGAGCCAGGGTATTAGCATAGCATTCAGAGTCTAATGGTGTAGGTCTGTGTTCAAACCCATTCAATAACAAATTCGAAATTTATAAGACCCGTTTTTATTCGAACCATTGTTCATCAAACTCATTCGATATCGAACCCGGAATTCGTAAAACCCGTAATTTATCAGAAAATTTTTGCTAAATTAATTGCGCATTCGCCAATACCACAAATTTTCTGATAAATTACGGGTTTTACGAATTCCGGGTTTGATATTGAATGAGTTTGAGGAACAATGGTTCGATTAAAAACGGGTCTGTTAAATTTCGAATTTATTATTGAATGGGTTTAATGAAATAAGTTTCGGATAAAAAAATTGGTTTGACGAATTGCAGTTTCTATGGTGAATCGTTCTTATGATGAATTTTTTTATTAAATAAGGTCTGATAAATTCCTGGTTTCATAAACCATAGGCGTTCGAAACGGGTTGATAGGTATTCTTCTCATGAGCAGATGTGGCTTTTTCCGGGAATTTGAAGATAGCGGAAACTTACGATGCCCCTATCCGCCAGTTAACTTATCATTTCGCACTTCTGACGTCACAAGCGGAAAATTTCTCAGTTGTTACGTGCTTCTACCCGCTTCTACTTTTGACCTCACAAGTATAAAATTTCTTAAGCTATTTATTAACGGATAACCAGCGCAGCTTTATAATCATGAGCATTTTTCTGAAAACGATTACTATTACCAGTCAATGCTCTTCTTATAAAAATAGATAATACATATTTTTAGTTTTTTTTTTGTGTTGGATAGGGTAAAATATAAGCACCGCGCTAGCCTCGGCCACGAAAAGTTGGATGCACTTTCTGTCCTCTATATTGAAATTAAATCCCTGAATTGTATCAATTATGAACAAATAATTGATAAATTTGCCAAAGAGAAAGCTCGAAAACAATTTATTTATATATATATATATATATTATTGGGGCCCTCACTGAAGGCCCAACAACATTTTTTTCATGAGGAGGTACTACTTGTGGCGCCTTTTTGGAAAGCATGTTAAAAAATAAATATTATTTTCAAAAATAGGGATCGTATGTGCTTTAAATACTATATTTACCGATGTTATTTAGTAGTAATTAAAGTAACACTCGTTATTCAATTCAATTAGATAGATTCAATTATATGACAAAACTGCACCAATTTTCATATTTATATTCCAGTTTTTGCAAACATAAATTACTTCGAAGTGCATGCTGCAGCTCAATATTTTTTTAAGGAAAAATGTTCTAAATAAATCCTAAATCCTAAATAATGTTTTTTCAAAAATTAAAAAAAAAAACCTATTTTATGTTAATTGTTTTAGCTTCAAAATAACTAACTAAGTGTACTAAGTGGCACTCGGGCCTTCAGTGAGAGCCCCCAAATGGGTCGCCAATAATGTTCTTGTGTGGTATTTTTTTTTATTCCGCTTAGTAAATAGAGAAATATTCAGTTTATTTTGGAGCTAAAACAATTGACAAAAACTAATGCGTTAAATTTATTTTTTAACAAGCTTTCCAAAAAGGTGCCACAAGTGGTACATTCTCATTTTTAAAAATAATAGTTGGTAGACCCGGGGCCTTCAGTTGGGGGCCCCAAAAAAATTTTTTTTAACATGGGCGCAAATTCCGTAAAAAATCTTTAAAGATTCGTTTTTAGCTTTTTTTAAACCTCTTCCCTAAAGTCGATAGAAGCACCGTTCCATTTAAAGAATCTACCCTATGTATAGAGGTGAATATAAAAGTGTGAGAATATTTTTTTTTTAATGTAAAACTAGATATATAAAGTTTGTTAACGTGCCAAGTTATACTTTCTGTTTATTTTTGTTTTAATATATGAATGAAATTATTTTTATCTATGTTCGGGAGTAGGGGAGGGGCTCGTTTTTCCAATGGTGCTAATATATAACCAATTTTGACCAGAGCATATTAGCCATCGTTGTTTGTTGTTACCTTTGGTTAACTTGACAGCACATTGTTATTTGAGGTCAGATTTTTTCTAGCTACTTTTTTTTATTACGGGTACTTTCTAACCGTTATATCAATGCCCAGTTTCAGCCAAGTTTTTTCACAGCTAAAGACAAACACAAAATATCTATGCACCTAGCCGGGATTCGAACCCGGAACCTTCCGTGCGGCAGGCAGATACGCTACCCACTGCGATACGGCGGCCGGCTAGATTATTTTAAGCGACTTGTCTGTGTGAGCTTATGTAATGTATTTGTTAATTTTTTAATAAATATCGATCCTTCCTGCCATAGCTGCATTTCGTGAGATAGAGTTTAATGGCTTGTTTAAGGCCACAAAAACGGCATAGGTTTGACAACACTGATTTCCTATTTTCAACAATAGGTGGCATCACTAATACCGTTTCGAGTGAAATCGTGCAGTGTTCAGGACACGGTGCGAACACCATATGTGAGGAAAAGAAAAAAATATTAGGAACGTAACCATTTATTAATGCTTCTTTAAAAGGTTTTGATGCTCGGCTTCATGCTTCATGGATTACAATGTCTCGAAATTAAAAAAATCAAAAGAAAAATCAGTAGTCAACATCAAAAAAATAACAAATTTCCGTATTATTTTTATCACTTGACATGTATCAATTTATGGAACCTGAATTCCAATACTCCAATCGAACTCACTTGAGTGTCCTTGGGCCTACTAAATTACGTGCCCTTGGCGTTTTAGAATTCCGGCAGAATATTGCTTACAAACAAAAAAACCATAACTTTTTTTTTATCACATAATAGGATTTATAAAAATCTACAACCGTATCCAAAGGATTTTCCAAAATTTGGTGTATTTTTTTCAAAAAATTAAAAAGAAAATTGCTATCACAGATTTCTGTATTATCGACGAGGCTAAAAAAAGAGCCAGGTAAGATTTTTGACATTTGTTAGCCATGTTTATTTTATTTCGAAAATGAGAAAGTCCATCAAAAAACTGTCTGGATACGGTTGTGAGGAATTCAAAAATAAATATTCCTACCAAACAACAGATTCCGTTTTCGCGTTTCCGATATTCTGCCCGGCAAAGATTGGCCCAAAAACAGCAAAGCAGTGTTGTCAAATCTATGCCGTTTTTGTGGCCTTAACCTTTCTTTTTAAATTGTCGGATTGGGTTGCCTTAAAACCATGATTTTAAAAATGCGAATAACCAACAACAACCAATCCATATTGCCGAATTTAATGGTTATTACAGCCATTTGCACCAACATATTTAGGGGTAACCTAGCATTAGGTGGCACCTAAATCTTCTCTAACCTAGGCCACCTTATTCTAGGTGACCCCTAAATAAGTAAATATGTTTGTGCAAATGGCTATTAGTATTTTTTTTTGGGGGGGGGGGGGGTATGAAATATGTCAAACTAATAATCACCAATAGGTTAAACCAAGATATTTTGGTTGTCCGCTAATAAATGATTTTAGTTATTACGTTTTCCGTTATCTACATCATTTAATATTTAGCATCGTTGAATAAATATATTTTAATATATTTTACATGGTAGGTGGGTTGAATCAACCAATACTGTAAATTTTAAACAGAATAATTCCCTAAATGCGACGGTTTTTTAATTAATTTCAGACACGTTCGTCTAATTCAATTTTTAAATTTTGAACCTTAAAACATGAAAAGTCGCAGCACGTAACAATTGTGAAATTTCCCGCTTATGAGGTCAGAAGTGCGAAATAAGAAGTGAGCTGACGGATAGGGGCTAACTGACTAACTGACTATAATCTTACTATTGCAGTGGTTGCATAAAGCAATGTTTTAGAAAAAATCTCAAATTTTTTATATGACTACACAAACTTATTTTTTTTTAAATTACATTGACGAGAACTTTGAATCTTTATAATTTTTAGCCTACGGCGCTTTTTTTTCTTTGTTGCTGTCACCTTTTGGAAGAGCTGCTCTCCTCTCATAAAGAAATTAAATTAAAATAAACTTTAATTTCTTTGTTCTTTCCCCCAATTAATTTTCCAGACCTGCGACACAGTAAAAATGTTTTCCTACTAGCGTACGTAAAAGTGCACTTTTACGCACACATTTGCGTGTGGAAATTTGCATTTCCCGCACGCCGTGCGGGAATAGATTTACCCTGCGTCTTTCGTGCACGGTGTGCGAGAATAATTATTTACGTGCGGAAAGTGGTACTTTTTCGCACGCGACGGCAGTTACACGGACGACGCGAAGCGGAGTTCAAGCAAGCCGTCAAGAGTGGAAAAGGAATTAGTTAGGTACAATTTTGTTCCTATTAGTATTTTGTTCCATCTTATTTATCAAAGAAAAATGTTTTTATTAAAATTTTATAATAATCCTGATTAATAATTACCATAGAAATTAATTTTTTAAGCTTGTTAAAGTTTAGTGCTGAACAAAACATAAAATTCGTATTTTTGACTATTTTTTCATTTTTAGTCTGCTATAGGTTTAACTAAAATAATGAAAAAATATTTTTTGATATTCCGCACGCTCGTAGGAAGGAAATAAGAAGTGAGCTGACGGATAGGGGCTAACTGACTAACTGACTATAATCTTACTATTGCAGTGGTTGCATAAAGCAATGTTTTAGAAAAAATCTCAAATTTTTTATATGACTACACAAACTTATTTTTTTTTAAATTACATTGACGAGAACTTTGAATCTTTATAATTTTTAGCCTACGGCGCTTTTTTTTCTTTGTTGCTGTCACCTTTTGGAAGAGCTGCTCTCCTCTCATAAAGAAATTAAATTAAAATAAACTTTAATTTCTTTGTTCTTTCCCCCAATTAATTTTCCAGACCTGCGACACAGTAAAAATGTTTTCCTACTAGCGTACGTAAAAGTGCACTTTTACGCACACATTTGCGTGTGGAAATTTGCATTTCCCGCACGCCGTGCGGGAATAGATTTACCCTGCGTCTTTCGTGCACGGTGTGCGAGAATAATTATTTACGTGCGGAAAGTGGTACTTTTTCGCACGCGACGGCAGTTACACGGACGACGCGAAGCGGAGTTCAAGCAAGCCGTCAAGAGTGGAAAAGGAATTAGTTAGGTACAATTTTGTTCCTATTAGTATTTTGTTCCATCTTATTTATCAAAAAAAAATGTTTTTATTAAAATTTTATAATAATCCTGATTAATAATTACCATAGAAATTAATTTTTTAAGCTTGTTAAAGTTTAGTGCTGAACAAAACATAAAATTCGTATTTTTGACTATTTTTTCATTTTTAGTCTGCTATAGGTTTAACTAAAATAATGAAAAAATATTTTTTGATATTCCGCACGCTCGTAGGAAATATTTTGTACCTAACTCGTGCGGAAAGTAACGCCGGTGCGTGCGGAATGTATAACTTTCCGTATTTGTTACGTAAATAACTATTACACGCACGCATTTTTCTTTATAATTATTTAAAATAAAATTTAAATAAGTATTTTGCGCAAGTAGGAACAATTTACCTGACACTTGCAAAAAGTGTTTTTTCCGCCCTTGACGGCTTGCCCGAACTACGCGTGCAACTGTCGTCGCGTGCGGAAAAGTATCACTTTCCGCACTCATTCGGTAAATAATTATTACCAACACGCGTACGGTAAAGTGCACTTTACCGCTCTTATTTACGAGCGGAAAGTAGTCTCTACCGCACTCAGTGCGGCAAATTTAACGTTATCACTCCGTGCGGTAAAATGACTCCGTTTATTTTAGAAAATTAAAATACAGATATTTATATTTCTTTTTTGGGAAAAGACACCACATTCGGTTTGGTTTTATTTTACTCAATAAATGTTTTATGTGTTGGATATTTTATTATTCTTCACATTAATTGCGCCAAAATTCTCTAAAATTAACCAAGAAAATAACCACAACCAGAATGAAATTGATTCGTAGCTTATGGCAGTGATGGTTGTTAATTACTACAACGGAATGACGTTTAGCTATTGCGCAGACGCAGTAATTACCACAACCACTACGAAGTGTCAAATAAGCGTTCACATTTTGGAACTATTATTATCAACTCTACCAAATATTTTCTTCTTACCGTTAAAGTTGGATTTTATAAGAAAAGTAAAATCTAATTTTCTATTAGTTTTCTTACCCCAATTTTTCTTCGTTTCAAGGTAAAATGTCCTGGAGTCAAATTTTTACAATACAAATAACACCCCTTCTCCTCCATGAAAGGACATTGAATTGATCTCTCTACTGTTACCACAGTTTAATATAATTAAACTATGCTGTTGCTATAAGGTTGTTATGCATAATTCTCTCTGATTTTATGTCAAAACACTCGCGCTGTTTAATTGTTGAACCGTATTTAACATCACAATCATGGAGTAGGTACCTATTCTGCATCATTTGGACTGCATGCACAACAACAAAATTTTTATGAAAATCACGTAAAAATCTATACATATACAGGGTATCCCAAAAGTCCGAGTCCACCCAAATATCTTCTGAACTATTAGAGGTAACTAAACTATATTTGGCATTGATCTATAACATCAAAAGATCTATTTTTTTAAGGGGCGGTTGTGCCGCCCCTGTCTTAGGGGCGACATACGGACGGCCATCATGAAAATTTTAAATGGAAACCCCTATCGAGTGATACCTTGTTTTGAAGGACTATCAAACTTATTTTCCACAATTTTTGACAAATTTCAAAAATTTGTGTTAGCCAATGAAAACCCATTCGAGTGATACCTTATTCAAAAAGTTTTTTTCCAAACTAACATTTTGTCGTAACTGTCACTTTTCTATGTCAAAGGCGTCAAAATCTATCGTCTATGAAACTCATTGGTTTTGACAATTTTCACAAGTTTGTCAAATCCTATCGAGTGATACCTTGTTCGAAAGGTCTTTTGACGAGTAACATTTGAACGCCACCGGCAGCTATCTTAGACAAATTTGTCAAAATCTTTGCACTGTCAAACTATTTTTTCTCAAGTTTTTGGAACCCTAGATATTATTGAGTAATACCTTGTTTGAAAGGTCTTTTCAAGACTTACATTTTGAGAGGTAAAACAGTAGTGTATCACTATGTCACCCAAAACTATTTTTATAATGATCAGCTATCAATTTTATAATTAAAAAAGAAACAATTAAATTAAAACTCAACTATTTATTCTTGAAAGCTATCGCAACAACATTGAACCTTACTGAACAGGGTTTTGAGAAAATGGAGAAAATTCAATTCAAAAACTGTTGAAAATGGCCACGAAGAACCTCCTGACAGTAAAAAAGTCTGTTTTCAAACTCACTACCAACGCCTCTTAAAATTTCTGGCGTTATTGATCGGCAGACCCTTCTGGGCTTGGTATAATAGATTCGTTCCTTGATGTAACCCCAAAAAAAAATCCAAAGGCGTCATATCGGGCGAACGAGCAGGCCATTCTAAAGTTCCTCGACGCCCAATCCAATGACGAAATTCATTATTGAGAACTTGCCTCACAGGAAGATAGTAATGGGGCGGCGCCCCATCCTGCTAAAAGATGGGTTCAAATAAATTTAATTTTAAGGGATTTTGGGTATGAGCTTCTTCATACCAATGAGGATTCTGGTCCGACCAATATCGGCAGTTATGTCTATTGACTATCAACACATACGGTTCAGTTCTTATTAGTTCAGTCATTTCTTCGGAAAATTGCACACGGCGATCAAAATCATCTTCGGTTAACTCTTGAACCAACTGCACCGCTTGAGAACCCTATGGACTGGACTCTTACTGATTCCAAGATCACCTGCTATAGTTCTCACAGACTGCTTGGGCTGTTCAATAACGGACCCCAGCACCTGCTCCTGGATCTCCTCGTTTTCTTCTCTTGGTCGCCCTTGACGTAGGGCATCTTTTACAGTGAAAAATCGTCTAAACTTTAGAACAGTTTTTCTTACGTAGCTGTGGGACACAGGTCTGTCGGGAAACGCATTTTTGACAAGGCGTCTAGCTTGTCTATAACATCTTGTTTCTCTGTAGAAAAAGATAATTTCAACTTTATCTTCATTTGATCGTGGCATCGTAAAAACTTATACCGAAAGCATTTTTCACTTGACATTTTGCTGAATTTTATTTGTTTTTTTTTTTAAGTCAGATTTTCAAAGCCTTCTTGATTCTCTTATTATTTAACAATTAATGTGGATCAGGTATCATTATCGATAAATTATTTTACGTAATAAAATAACCAAATATCGAAAATATGCGGCTCCTGTTCACAAAACAAAAAGTTATAAATTATCACCCTATATTATACGTCTTTTCCCTATTTTAGACAAGTGACAGTTACACAAAAATGGTAAACTTTGAAAAACCAGAAAATTAACAATTTTGTCAAAACCAATGAGTTTCATAGACGATAGATTTTGACGCCTTTGACATAGGCAAGTGACAGTTACGGTAGAATGTTAGTTTGGAAAAAACCTTTTGAATAAGGTATCACTCGAGTGGGTTTTCATTGGCTAACACAAATTTTCGAAATTTGTCAAAAATTGTGAAAAATAAATTTGACAGTCCATAACTTTTGACACGTTTGACATAGACAAGTGACAGTTACAAAACAAGCTATCACTCGATAGGGGTTTCCATTTAAAATTTTCATGATGGCCGCCCGTATGCCGCCCCCCAAGACAGTGGCGGCACAACCGCCCCTTAAAAAAATAGATCAATGCCAAATATAGTTTAGTCACCTCTAATAGTTCAGAAGATATTTGGGTGGACTCCGACTTTTGGGACACCCTGTATATTTTCATTTGCACAATGTTAAACTTAGTTTAAATTAAATCGGTGTTTAGAATGCGCTTTCACATTGATCTTAGAATACCAAGGTGTCGCATTATAAACTTTAGCAAAATATAAAGTAGGTTTAAAAGTATGGTGCAATTAGCCCCCGCCCCCATGGATAGACTGTTTCTGTACATTGAATATTTTATTAAAATTATTGGGTTGGCTTTGAACCAAACGATATATAAGTAGATACCAAAAATCCAACACAGATAGCAGACAAGCACTACTAGCCCAAAACGATCACGTATTACAATGGGCTCAGTATTAGAATGCCATGAAGCCTTGGTCAAAGTATCAGAAAACATGGTCACACTAAAATGGATCAATGGTCATGGAAAATACAAAGGAAACCACATCGCAGATACGCTGGCCAGGAAGGCAGCGGGACAAACACTCATTGAACCTGCCCTTTCTGCCAGTATGACAGCATTAACAGTGGCGGACCAAATACGAGACCACTGCCAAAAAGACTTTAGAAAAAGATGGAATGAACCTAGAAACTGCAACCTTGCTAGGGAAGTACTACGTTACCCTGAACAAGCAGCAGCAAAATAATTCCTATCAATGACCAGACAGCACCTGCGCTTTGTCACGGGCATTCTGACCGACCAATGCCAACTAAATAAACAGCTCAATAGAATTATGTTATCTGAAACACCTCTATGTCGGGGTTGGAAACAAGGATATGAAACCATGGAAGTTTTGGCCAACACTAGCCAACATACGGGAGGCCCCTTGGCGACGTTATCAACTACGTTCAAAGCGTAGGATGACTGACGAACTAGGGGGAAACCCTATTGTAGGAGGATGCACAATGGGCCTAATGAGGCTTAGGTTGTGAGGTTAAATCCCCACACTCCCAAATTATCAGATCAGATCAGAAAAATTATTTTTTTTTAAACTTTCTTTCTGTAGACCGGTCAAAATCTTGGATTTTGAAAATCTAATGTCTCCGTCTACGGAATTCAATAAAAATTTGTAAACAAATAAAGCATAATGTTGTCCCTTTAGAACGAAATTTCGTTGCTCCGGAGACGCCTTACTTGCGGCTTCGCGACGCTTTTACTACTGAACGTATATTTTACAAGCATATCTGTAGATTTTCCGTATTTTCTGGAATAATAGATTTAGCCTGTTTAAAAAAATAACACCATTCGAAAGGTCTTAAACTTTCCAACCAAGTGACATGCCACATCAAAAAAAATTGCAGTGGTGTTGGCAGAGAGGAACCTCAAAAAATCTGAAAATGTCAAACAAGTCAAATTAAAAAAAAAAAAAAAAGCTCAAAAATTTTCTACCGGTATATGCTCCTAAGTTAACTTTAGAGTAAATTAATATCTACCTCATGACCGGACCTATGAATTTTAAAAGTATTAAAATCATGGAAAAATTTCGCTATCAAGAAATGCTGACGCTCACCAGCTTTTGTTGGATTTTCTGATACCTGATTAGACTGTTAACAAATTTTACATAACATGACAGTCCGTGTCCTAGCCTACAAAACTATCTTACTGGTTCTTTTACTAGCATTGCTTACAGCTCAAAATATTGCATCAAATCTAAAACAGTTACCGTAAGACTTGGTGCGATTTTTTAAGAAAAAAATTGAAGTGGTATATATTTGTCATTTCTTGTAGGGATTTTATCTAGCGACATTTTTTGGATTACTTATATATCAGCGATTAAAAAATGGTCATACTCAACCGCCTATACCACGGCGCTCTATATACAAATTCTTTTTGATATTAACTCTATTTTCATTATTGTCTTTCGTGTATATTTTTTTATGGAGATTTGACATCGGAAACAAAAAATATTCGAATTTGTACTTAATAGTTTGAATCTCCCCCACCCCCTTTACAGTGAAAATATCGTCAAAAATTCGACTTGTATAAAGTGTGTGTGTATTTCTAAATACAATCTGTCATTTTGACAGGTTTGACATAGTTTGGTTTGTGGGGTATCAATTGAAAGGTAGTTAAGTCTAGATTGTAAAATAGTACCTATAATATATAAGGGGTAAAAGCATGAGCGTAGCGGGGGTCGGTCATAATTTGTCAAGGAATCAAAAGCCACTTATCACGAGGTTTATACGATAATTTTCGCACTTTTGGACTTTTTAAAGAGTTTTTTTTTTTAATTGTCGTAAGTAATTATTATACTACTCCAATAGAATAGTCAGAAAATCGCCATTTATCTACAAAACTGACTTACAGCCAATATGAGTCATATGAGACTCTTAAAACCACATTTTCCAACAAAATTTCTCTCTAGGTTCGCCGCCATCTTGAATTTATGCGTAATTCGGGTTAACTCGGTTTTAGTCCGATATCTCATTGAACATTGGTCCAATTTAATTTAAAAACAAATTGTTTTGTGGTTTTTCTAAGATTTTTTATCCAATATTTTTTTTGCTATATGTCTCGAAAAAAAGTTAATTCACATCTACCGCCAAAAATAATGATTATTCAAGGTAGCATATATATATATATATATATATATATATATATTGATATATAATTTGTTACCATTAAACTTTACAAAAAAATGAAGACTTCAAAAATATTTGTAAAATTTCGCCTGGTGAGTAGTCCAGTAGAATAGTACTTTAAAATGGCAAAACTAACTACACAGCCACACTTTTTAGGGCTAATAGAGGATCATGCCAGAAATCTAAAACCACATTTTTCTAACAAAATTTCCTTCTAGGTTCGCCACCATCTTAGATTTTGTGTTGAACTTAATATTTTTTTTTGTTAATTTTTTTTGTATGTCTCACAAAAAAAATTACTTACTAGCAAATATCTCTCTTTGGGTAGACTTGAGAAAAAAAGTGTACAAATATAAATGGTAGATATTAAAAATCTCTATAATTTTGTTTTTAACACTTTTTCTGTATAGTAAAAAAATAGCTGACTTGACACTACAAATTCTAGAGGTAAGATTTAACTCAAGTTGGCCATGACGAACGCCTATGGTTTGTCAAACCAGGAATTTATTTGACCGTATTTATTCGTAAGAACGAGTCAGCATAAAAACTGCAATTTATTAAACCAATTTTTTATCCGAACCTCATTTCTTCAAACTCACTCAATAACAAACTCGAAATTTATAAGACCCATTTTTAATCGAACCATTGTTCATCATACTCACTCAATATCAAATTCATAAGTTGAAAATCCCATTTTTATTTAAGCCCGGTATTTGTCAAACCCTTATTTATCAAAACCGGAATTCGTAAGACCCGTTGTTTATCAGAAATTTGTTCTTAACTGAAATGCAAGTGACATCTATACACAAACTATTGAACATTAAACGCTTGTACAAGTATGCGCGCGTAGCAGCGACAAACGCATCGAAACGCCGCGCCGTCGCGCCACCTGCGTGTACGCCGCCCGTTTATGTATTATTGGCGAATGCGCAATCAATTGAGCAGATCTTTCTGATAAACAACGATACTAACGAATTTCGGTCTTCTTGTCTAACCAACGTAGGGGACTGCCCCGAACACCCGGTGAAAATCTCCAAACGACGCAGAAGTGCAGCTGGTAACTGGTAGGGGGCGCTGCGCGTTTAAGGGGGGGATTACTTACTTTCACACACCCCTAAACCCACAAAGTTTCTTTTTTTCTATGTTTCAGACACAAGATAAAATGGAGAAGCAAGTGCTAAAAAAAGAGGAGAGTGAGGGAACCCCCAAACCCATAGAGGTGGAACCCGTGGAGGAGGGTGACAAGGAGTCATCGGGTGTCGATGAAGACACTCTCCTGCTGTCAGACGGAGGAATGGACGCCCTACCTAAACCGAAAGGGGATGGGAAGGCCGACCAACCACCGCCTGAAGTCCAAAAGGCTACCACAGAGGAGGTGGTCCAGAGGACGTCGAAGCAGGAGAAAAGTCGGAGGCACAGACAGAGGCAGGCCGAAAAACGCCGTCAGTTGATTGCCCTAGGAAGGATGCAGATCGCTGCCGGGGGGGAACCGGAGACAAGGGAAACCTTGACTCACACCCCTCGGGGAGTGAAGCTGCACCTGGGAAGAAGGCTGACCTACCGTCCAGTACGGGCGGCCAAAGCAAGCCGCCAAGTGGTACCCCCGCAAGGGGGAACCCGAAAGCGGCGAGCCGAGGCCAAACGGCTAGGCGCGGGACAGCTTCATCCCGTGGGGGCACCTCAGCTCGCGGCCCACCAAGGCGACAATACGAGAAGGCGGCCAGGGAACTGGCCAAAAAAGTAGCAATGGCCAACCTGCCGACAGGGCCAAAAGGAGTGTCGGATAGCACCAGCCAGGGGACCCAAGCAGGGACCTCTGGATTGCAGTCCGCCACCCCAAAGCGCCCCCGATCTGAGCAGCAGACGCCGCCTGAAAGACTGAGGCCAAAGAAGTGCGCGGCCAACTTCTGGAAGCGATGCTCAGGACCATGCGGGGACCCCCCTCAGGACCCGAGCTACGCTTCCTGAACCAGACCAGACCAGAGAGTGGCTCCTTGGTCAGGTGGCGACGGTCGGAGACGCCACCTTCAGTGCCATCAGGGCAGACGAGGCGCCCTGGCCAGAACGAATCTCGTTCTGGCTAAGAACCCAGGAGGAGGTAGATGAGGCCAGGCTAAGGGAGTTCCTGGATTTCCAGAACAGCGCGCTCGACATGTCGCAGTGGCGGCTTCTGGGGACCGTAGGGGGCCCCGGAGCTTGGCGCCTAACCTGGATGGTAGGAGCGGACACCATCAGGTACCTGGAGAGCGTCAACTGGAGATGAGTTCGTCACCCTCGCCGTGTCGGGTGACAGAACCCGTAGCGCCGCTACTCGACGCCCTTCCCGGGGGCCTGGTGACGACCCCTCCGCCAAAAGGCAGAAGTAGGAGGTTCCCCCACTCTCCCCCACTCTCCACGATGCACAAGGCAACGGGAAAACTGCGGGTGAGTCAAATCAATCTGCATAAAAGTCTGGACCCTGCGGGGGAACTCGCTAGGACCCTGACTGGCACTAGTGCCAGGCAGATTGTTTTGATACAAGAACCTTATATTTTAACAGGGACCACAAGAGTAGGAGCATTGGGAAGCACCGGCCTAAACATCACGGTCGGCACAAGAGAGGCAGCACCAAGAAGCTGCATACTGACATCAAAGGACCTGAACGTTGTGGAGCTTCCACAACTAGGAACCCGAGACGTCACAGCAGCTATCCTGGAATTAAAGGTAAGAGATAGGACCAAAAAGGTGGTTATATGCAGCGCGTACCTCCCGTACGACAGCGTAGATCCTCCTCCTTCAGAGAAATTAGCGCGGGTCATCTCATTCGCGGAGAGTAAAAGACTTCCAGTAGTCGTGGGGTGCGACGCCAACTCACATCACGTAGCGTGGGGTAGTAGCGATGTGAATAAGCGTGGGGAGGCTCTTTTTGAATTTCTGACCACCACGGAACTGGAAATAGTGAATAAAGGGTGCGAACCAACGTTTGTCAATAGGACCCGTCAGGAAGTTATCGACATAACACTGGTCTCGCAGAGTATATACCAAGACGTTGTCAACTGGAGAGTAACAGAGGAGATTATTACGTCCGATCATCGCATGATCAGGTACGAGATAGACACCGACGAGAAAATCCAGGAACAAAAAAGGAACCCGCGTATTACGGACTGGAGACACTTCTCAGCGACCCTAGACCTGAATAAGGGTATTCTAGAGATGAACATCGACAACTGTGAGGACTTAGAAGAGGCAGTCGACAGGCTTAAAACTGTCATAACAACAAGTTTCGAAGAGGCGTGCCCCCTAAAAACCCAGTCGACCCGACGAGTACCATGGTGGAGCAGCAAGCTAGACAGGCTTCGCAGCAAAACCAAAAAGGCACTAAACAAGGCGATGAAGGATGGGGAGAATGACTCTTGGGAAATATACAGAGAGGCTAGAAAGGAGTTCAAAAAAGAGGTAAGAAACTGCAAAAGAGACAGTTGGAGGAAATACTGCGGAGAGATTAATTCCCTTCCAGAGACCTCCAGACTTCTTAAAATCCTAAGCAGCGAGAATAAACAGACGCTAACATCGTTAAAAAGGTCAGACGGGAGCTGGACCGCCTCATGCGAGGAGTCAATACGACACCTGCTCGAGGTTCACTTCCCGGGAGAGGGCGGCGAACGGGGAGCGCAGAGGACCACCGGACCCCAGGAGGGGCAAGACCCTGACTGGAGACTGGCAGACCGAGTGGTCTCGGATGCTACCATCTCCTGGGCAATCAACGAGTTCAGTCCCTACAAGTCCCCGGAGCCTGACGGCATATTCCCGGCGCTCCTGCAAAAAGGCCAAGAGATACTCCTACCTTTTGTAAAGAGAATCTTTAGAGCCAGCATAGCAATGGGATATGTACCGACAAAGTGGAAAAAAGCCACCGTTGTCTTTATTCCGAAAGCCGGAAAGAAAGACTATACGGCGGCCAAATCCTTCAGACCCATTAGTCTAACATCCTTTTTGATGAAGGCATTGGAAAGAATGGTGGACAGACATCTACTAGGGGTAGTCCTAACCAACCAACCTTTCCACAGAAACCAACATGCATACGTGGAGGGAAGGTCTACCGACACGGCCCTACACGCAGTAGTGCATAAGACAGAAAAAGCCCTTCAATTTAAACAGTACGCACTGGCAGTATTCTTTGATGTCGAAGGAGCTTTCGACAAGGCGAAAGTGCAGGTAATAACAAAAGCCCTGCAGAGAAGGGGAGCCGAGTCTCTTATCTCCGAATGGGTAAAATCTGCACTAACAGAGAGAAAGATCCAGGCCAATCTAGGGGAGTCCAGGGTCGACATAGGGGCAACGGGAGGCTGCCCACAAGGCAGCTGCTTATCCCCACACCTGTGGTTTCTGATAATGGATACTCTCCTACAACGCCTAACAGAGGAAGGATCCGACGCCCAAGCATACGCCGACGACGGTGTCGTGGAGGTGGTAGGCCACCACCTAAACACCGTCTGTAACAGAATGCAAAGGGCGGTACGAATCATAGAAGATTGGTGTCAACAAAACGGTCTCTCTGTCAATCCCAGAAAGACAGGGATGATCCTGTTCACTAGAAAGAGGAAAATGGAGGGATTCAGAGCACCCAAGATGTACGTGAGACCCCTGACTTTGGTTTCAGAACTGAAGTACCTAGGGGTCACCCTAGACAAGGGGCTCACCTGGAAACCACACGTTGCGAAATTGACCAATAAGGTGCAGGCAACGATGTGGCAACTGCGTCGAGTGGTTGGCCGCACCTGGGGTTTGAGCCCCAGAAACCTCCACTGGATGTACAAGGCAGTACTAAGACCAAGGATCCAGTACGGATCCATAGTCTGGTGGCCAGCAGTGAAGAAGGTCACTACTACCCTCAAGCTTAGGAGCCTACAGGGAACCATATGCAGAGGGATAACCGGCGCTATGAGGACGGCACCTATACAGGCACTCGAGACCATTCTGGGCCCGCCGTCGCTTCTGATCTGGATCAGCAAAGAAGCGATGGCGACCCACCTCCGGCTGAGAGATACAGGTCAATGGAGAGACCAAAAAACCCCTGGAGATTCAACAAGAGGTACAAAGTAGTCATCCCAGACAGGGAACTATGGCAGAGTGAAAACCTCCGCGAACAGTTCGAGGAGAACGCCGTGATTTGCTACACCGACGAGTCGAAACTATCGGAGAGGCAAACCACAGGATCGGGGGTTTATGTGGAAGACCAGGAGGTTCGAAAGAGCTACCCGCTCGGAGAGCAAGCCACGGTCTTTCAGGCAGAGGTGTATGCCATAATAATGGCTGCAGGCATGGAAGAAATAAAGAACGGTAGGGAGGAGCATGTTTATATATGCTCCGACAGCCAATCAACCCTAAAGGCACTAAGGGCGCCCAAGATCACCAACACCCTGGTGGAGGAATGTGCGGATGCACTGGAATCCTTGGGAGAGGGCAAACAAGTGACACTTATGTGGGTACCGGGACATATGGGGATGCCGGGTAACGAGATGGCCGACGAGCTCGCCAGGATCGGGGCAAGCACCCAGTATGTAGGGCCGGAACCACTCCTAGGAACAACCAAGAGGCAAGTGCAAAGTCGACTCAACAAATGGGCCAACGATGCCATGACGACCGCTTGGAGAGCAGGAACAGGATGCAGACAGACCAAAGACTTCGTGAAGGGCCCGGATGTAGCCAAACAAAAATGGCTCCTGGGGAGATCGCGAAGGGATGTTGGTATGCTGACAGGTATCATAACAGGTCACAAACGACTAAGGAAGCACATGACCCGGATCGTGGTGGAGAATGACTCGACCTGCCGGGGCTGCGGGCGGGCAGAGGAGACATCTCGACACGTTATAGCGAACTGCGAGGCATACCAGAGGACGAGATACCAGGTATTCGGTTTCCCGACCCTGGATGAGGAGGACCTGCACACGCTCAAATGGGACAAAATACTGGACTTTGCAAAAAGAACAGTTAGACCAAATGAGCAAACTGCCAGGCCAGTGGTGCAGGCGGTGGATTAGGGGCAGGCTAGGGGTAGGGCAGAAAGGGCCCAGGGAGGCCTACTTGCCGGACTTCGCGCCGCCCCTTCTCTACTACTACTACTACTGCTACTACTACTACTACTAAGTACGATGCCATACAATCAATTATTTTATATTGAAAGGAAATGAAAATATCTGAAAACTGTAGCTTTGAAAGATTTGAACCTTATAACAACGTTTTTGGGTAATATTTACGAAAAACAAAATCTGAAAACCGCATATGTGCTTTACTTCTGAAGTTATATTTTAACGTTTTTACAAATAACTCGGAAAAAAAAGCTCCCACGAATTTTGACTTTATAACAAAATTTGTAGTCCATATTCATGGAAACTTAAATCTGAAAACCATGTATCGCTACTTACTTTTGTTCCAAAGTTCTTGAGTTTCTTATGTTATCGTGTATACAGACAGACGCTAAAAATTTCCCCTCGACCTTCCATTATCTTGATCCTGACATTTTGGGCATTATTAGTCCACCCAACACCGTTCTCAACTAAAAAGCCAGTTAACTCATTTTCGTTTTAGGATCCTTTTGACCCAAACTGACAGAAAATCCATGTTTTATTTGTCAATTTGGTTATAAAAATGGTTGAAGGGTGGAAAAGGGGGATCAAATATTTAAAAAATATATAACTTTGGAACAAAAGCAAGTAGCGATATACGACTTTCAGATTTAAGTTTCCGTGAATATGTACTACAAATTTTGTTGTAAAGTCCCAATTCGTGGGAGCTTTAGTTTCCGAGTTATTTGAAAAAACGTTAAAATATATAAAAAAAACCATAACTTTAGAAGTAAAGCAGCTATTGATATGCGGTTTTTAGATTTTGGATTTCGTAAATATTATCCAAAAATTTTGTTATAAGGTTCAAATCTTTTAAAGCTACAATTTTCGAGATATTTTCATTTCCTTTCAACATAAAATAATTGATGATATGGTGAACTATCCGTGCTTTTCACCACCAATTTTTTTTGGTTAAAATATTGAAATTACACATATTTTTTTACACATAAAACATTACACATGCAACTTTAAAGCCTCTACTAAAAATAGAACCAGAAATTTTTTAAAATAAATCCATAATTTAAATAAAACAGCTTTTGGGAGGGGAATTAAACCCAACAACTGGTAGTTTATTTATATCGTTTCCTTTTTCTTACAAAACCTTGAGGTTAATTAAATTTAAAATGCCAAGGCTGTTTTTATACAAACTAAGATTATAGGTAAAGGAGTACACATGCAAAAATAAAATAAATAAACAATAAAAATTTACTTGACCTATTAGGGTTTAGCCCTGGGCAAAGTAATAGGGGAGGGAGTGTGGGTTAAGTGTTTTAAAGCTCATTTAGAAAACGTTTTTAAAAATCATTTTAGGTATCTAACCCGTCTTTCTAGACTTATTTTCTCGATATAGCTGATGCGACCAAAATATGACTGACTTCTGAAGCGAAACCTGCGTAGTAGGAAATAAGTGTAATCACAATCAACTAAATACATGTGGAAAATTTTTATAAATTAGGTAGTTGCCTATTGCTTCAGCTCTTGAACTGAAGGGAGAGGGGAGGGGCGGTTTAATAAAGGTTGAGTTAGTTAAAGTTAAATGCGCCGCAGGAAAAAATGTTGAAAATATTAAATTAAAATGCTATTTTTTACGCGTTTCAAACGTTGTTGCCAAATAAATTGGTTAAAATTAAACAAAATTGTAACAATATTTAATATTGGTATAGCGCTGCAGGCGAAAAGTTTGACAAAAAAAAAAACAAAAAATTCCTTAAAAATTTTGATCTCTTAGGTTTTTGGTAAAATATTATTGAAAAAGTAGATTAGTTTAGATTCCAAGAAGGGGTATAAATATCATAAATTACAGTGGCGTAGGGTGTGGGACAGTGGGTTTTGGGGGTTAAACCTCCCCTCTCCAGGAGGTCCAACCCAATCTACAATAAATTAATCATGATCAAGGGCCCCAGAGAGAACTATAGCTGACTCTTTATTCCAGTTTGTGACGTGTGTTTGGTGTGATGTCTTAAATTTCAAAAATTTTGCCTGCGGTGCTATGACGTCATTTGTTGTTACAATTTTAGTATAATTCCCAGGAATTTTTATCACCAGCATTCAAAACGTGTAATAAATCATTTAAGATTTGGCAACAAATGTATATATACACCGCAGCCGAACCCTTCTTGGCATCTAACCCAATTTACTTTTTCAGAATTATTCTAAAAAGAACCTAAGAGATCAAAATTTTTAAATAATTTTTTGTTTGTTTTGTCAAAATTTTCGCCTGCGGCACTATACCAATATTAAATATTGTTACAATTTTGTTTAATTTACAGCAATTTGTTTGTCAACAACATTTAAAACTCGTAAACACGGCATTTGAGTGTAATTTTTTTAACTAAATATACACCTATTAAACCGGACCTCCGTTCATTTTAAGAGTTCAAGCAATAGGCCCCCTACTTAATTTTTAAAAATTTGCCCAGAGTCGATTTCTGGCTACGCCACTGTAAATTATTATACTACGAATGCCATTTATTACACGTTTTGAATTCTGGTAATAAAATTTTTCTTACAACGAAAATAAAATTGTAACAATTAATGACGTCTAGGCACCGCAGGCAAAATTTTTAAAATTTTGGACATCACACCAAACACACGTTACCAACCAGACTAAAGGTTCAAAAAAGTAGGGCGCTATATAATAGCATTCTTTGAGGCCCTTGATCACGATTAATTTATTGTAGATTGGATCGTTGGACCTCCTGGGGGGCAGGCTACCCCCAACCCCACCATGGCTATGCCACTATTGTACCTTAGGTATAATATCTGTACACTAATTGTGACATAGGTATTTAAAAAAAAAAAAATTCTAATTACAAGTCTTTATTATTATAAATTTATTGAAATAATATGTACCCTCCAATATATATCATTTAGCATCTAACTCTCCTTCTAGCAGAAAAACTACAACGTCCATAGCAAAAAGTTCAAATATGCTATGCCCTCGACTTTTTTTGGCATCAAAACAAACCTAAGTCCGCCGAACTTTGATCCAGAAATTTTTTAAAATGAAATTTTTTTGTAAACTTTAAACACCCTGTATCTTAAACACGAATGATATCCGGCACTCTCTCAGCTTTATATAAACGGTACGTACGATTCCTTATGAAACGCTCTGTATATAGGGGGCAAATCAAATGCAATGAGAACCTCTTTTTAGTGGGTTACTAGGCAAAACAAAAAATGTATACATTAAGATTTTGTCTACCTTGTTTAGATCGATTTCTCTGATGACCAATCGATGAATCTCTTTCATCCTGGCGCATTCGCCACTCTACAAGGTTAATATGGCACAAACATACACCCAAAAATTAAATCAGTTAATTAATTTTGTATTACGCGCACACATAACCTACAAACGATCCCACATACGACTAGATGGTAAAATCGTACGGTGTTTCTTCATTGCATTAAGAGAAAGTTCCGTTGAGTACATAATGTTTGCGGACATAAAAGTGATAGTCAGTTGGCGATTGTTGATGTTGTGGGTAATTGCTTTTTGACAATAAAAATATTTTTACATGTTTAATACATTTTTATAATCATTAATTTTAGTTTCTTTTAAGATAACATCGAAAATATTTTTTGCAGGAATGCTTGGTTTTTTGCTGATATACAGGGTGGTCTAATAAGACTAGGGTTGCCAACCCGTCCCGATTTGTCGGGACTGTACCGATTTGGAGCAAAATGTCCTGCGTACTGACAAGACCCTTGTCAGTACGCCAAACGTAAAAGTTTCCAATTAAAATCAGAATCCCATATCTATTGGCCAGTGATTAAATCCTTTATTTTTTCTTAGCCGCGTTTCAATGTTCTAAATAAAAATCCTAGCAATTTCATAGCTTTATTCGCAATAATAGAAAGATATTGGAAAATCTGCAATTGTTTTTAATCTACAAAATTTTATTTGTGTTGCGAAGAAAGTGGGAGTTTTTTAAGGCCTGCCTTTTTTTATTAGGTGCCTAGCTGCTTTTCGTCTAGATAGGAGTCGTATTCCCGTTTATAGTGATTCGTTAAGTAAACAAACAAAAGTAAAGTTATTGATTAATTCTTCTTTGAAGGTGGGCTGTAAATGCTATAAATTTCACAAAAAATCTCTATGGCTTATGCACATAGAAAAAAGAAAAGTCTGGCTGTGCCGCAGCGTAAAGCGTCCACTAATAGTGGCAGGCACTAACTTTATTAATTCCTGGCCTTATTTTTGTTTTACTGCGCATACCCAGATATCAAATACAGCCAGGAATTATTAGTGCCTGGCGCTATTGATCTCTCTATTATCTATGTGTTCAAAGAAACTGACATTTCTATCAATAAAGACACCCAAGTCACGCATGATAATTGCAAGGTTTTTCCAAATTCGAGTTATCCAACTGATAAGTAAAATCTGTATTTTTTAATTTTCTATAAAAATATGTCAGTCAGGGATAAATTTTTATATTCAAACCATGCTGAAAACCCAGAAAACAAAGTTAGTTTTCTAAAACGGAAGATATATCATTTATAAATGCTTTAAATAACAATGGAGACAAATGTCCGCTCTGGAGGGACACCTGACCAAACGTTGAACTCGGCGGATTAATCCGAAACCAGTTAAAAGCTGAGCCATCAAGTATTAGGTTTTGATCGACTTTGTCGAAAGCCTTGGAGAAATCGGTATAGATGACATCTACCTGATACCCACTCTCCAAGACTTCCAAGAAAGTTTTTCCATATTTACCTTTTGAAAACCCGTGTTGTTGGTTTATAATTATGTTTTGAAAATATGATGCAATTTTATCTGTGACTATTGATTCAAACAATTTAGGAAATCAAGAAATTTTTGAAATACCTCTGTGGTTTTTAATGTTTGACTTATCTCCGCTTTTGAATATTAGGGTAACATAACTTAGCTTACAAGCTGTCGGAAAATCTCCTGTAGAAAATGATCTAATAAAAATTTTAGCCAAAATACTGGACAAGAAAAATTAACAATTTTTTATGAAAATTACTGGTAAACCATCTGGGCCACAGGATTTTGTGTAGTTTAACTATTTTTTCCTACGACCACATATGATAATAATGGATTTTACACGATTTGCATCCTTAGAAAGAGTTAAATTTCACCCGTGTGCAGAAATTTTTTGGGCACATGTGCGAAAAAGCATTTTATTTTTGCGAAAATAAAGACAAAAATTAGTGCAATTTAACAGCGTTCGTAAGAAAAGTAGCGTACAGAACTCGATAGAAAGTAACTTTCTTACACTCGCGTGTTGTTTTACTCGGCTAACGCCCCATACCACATAACAAAATTTGAATGGATATTGTATGGATATGATTTTGTGATTCAAAACATGTCCAGATGGCCACGAGATGGATATACATGGTATATTTTCGGATATGCAGGGGATATCCACATGAAGATATGTATGCATATCCACCGAATACATACTGCATATCCATGGATCCATGGATGACTAATTTATATTCGGTGGATATGCAGTACATATCTTTATGTGTATATCCACTGCATATCCGAAAATATACCATGTATATCCATCTCGTGGCCATCTGGACATGTTTTGAATCACAAAATCATATCCATACAATATCCATCCAAATTTTGTCGCTATCACGGATCCCCTCGGTACTCTGTGTCACTATAGGTACTATACGGTTTTTAAGTCAGGATTTTTTTAAACTTTAATTCTTCTAGGGCAAATAATCTTATACTCTAAAACTCTGTTAAAATAATATATTTATTTTTGTATAATATAGAAAAAAAAAACATTATAATACTGGGGTTACTAATCCAAAACACCTTCCGAAGAATTTATCCAAAGTGTGATATAGATGTTTGTTGACATTTCGAAGGGAGTGATTTTCATCAGGATAGCTCTGAAAATAAATAAAAACGAATTTACATATTGAAGAAGTAATTCATTGGTGGAGGGATTTCAAATAAATGAAAAACATGTTTCAATAGTATAGACTGTCATCTTCAGGGGTGTACCTAGGGTGGTGCTATAAGTATGGCGACATCTAGTGTCTATGAAAAAGTAAGGAAATTTAAACATACATGGAGAACAAAATTTTTAAATTAGGTATGTAAAATTAAAATTTACTAAAACTAAGTTGGGGTGGGGGCCTGAACCTCATGTTTGAGTGTCAGATATTCCCTGAAAATTTAAAAAAAAGGACATGCATTTTAATTATTTCTAATTAATTCAAACTTAATTACACGTTTTTAAAAAAAAATGCATACGTGTCGTGTCTCATTCCAGATCCTATCCTATAATTAAATTTAAATTAATTAAAATGCCTCTCCTTTTTTTTTAATTTTCAGAGGATACCTGACCCTCAAACATAAGGTTCAGGTCCCCACCCCAACTTAGTTTTACTAGATTTTAATTTTACATACCTAATTTAAAAATTTCGTTCTCCATGTTTAAATTTCCCTACTTTTCCATAGACACTAGATGTCGCCATACTTGTAGCACCACCCTAGGCACACCCCTGAAGATGACAGTCTATACTGTTGAAACATGTTGGGTGAATTTTCAATAAAACAGTGGAGAATGACCAAAGCCTTCCTATACTGGCACTTATCGATTCAAAAGTGAAACGGTAAAGTTGACTGCGGCACTCGCTAAGGGCCTGGGCCATCAAGAGGGCCAGAGGGCCCGGTTCGAAAAGTTAATTAACTGAAAAAATTATGTTTTTTACCAGTCAAGCTCTTCTTATAAAAATAGACAATAGAGTATTTTTGGTCAGTGTTTTTGACTCTTCATTATAGTTATCATTATTTCTGCGACTGCGCAGTTGCTAAATGTCATTCCGTAGGAGGTATTAACCATAACGGAGTCCGGTATTTAAGGATGGAAGAAGTTATCGTTATTTTTATTTACTTGTTTTCGCATCATTTTGGAAAACTTAAAAGCAATTTGAAAATAGTTTTTTTTTCAAAAACCAAGGTCCAAAACGGCCATTTTTGGAACTTGACACTTCATTGTTGGCTCATTCTGTATGATTACCATGAAAATGGTAGTGACAAAAAGTGTTTGTTAGAACTTTCTCTATCACATATTAAAAAATTACAAATATTTACCAGTATTTTAAAAACTTGCATTTAAAGTCGTTTTTTGGAGATCCTGTATAATATTGAGAATAACGTTAATTTAAATATAGGTTATTTTGGCTTAACGAATAAAATCCCTAAAAATAAATAAAATCAGAAAATCTATATTGAATCTGCGAATTTTGTTGGAAAACGTACATAATTTGGTGTAACTATCCTGTTTATCTCGATTTCCATGGCAACCTTTATAGACATAGAACATACATAAAACGCAGAAAGAAATTATCTTTCGATAAGTTGTTTTCTTTTCTCGATTGACTAAGTAGTTTTTAATATTTATCCTTTTTCCTCAAGGGAAATACACAAAATTTTAAGCTTTTTAATACAAAAATACAGGGTAAAATCTTCGGACTTAAATTTTTTTGCCTTTTAGTGCTGCTTAAAAAGTTTTTTATCCATTTTATTCGGAGAGAGCTTTTGGTACAGGGTGTTATGTGTATCATAACCAGTATATTTTTGCATTTTTGAATTTTCAAGAAATTAGCTTTACAAAAATACTAAACACTATTTAAATATTTTTTTTTTAAATTTTAATAAATTAAATTAGAAACGACCATCTGATCAAGCTACATTGCCTCCAATCGTTTTTTTTCCAAGGCCACTAGATTTTTAAGTTTATATTGTTAAAATAAAGAAATACATTCATGACCCAATTGGTAGCTAGATCAGTTGGTCATTTCCAGTATATTTCCATTTTAACAATTATTAAAACTTAAACGCAAATATCTCAGATATTGCAATAGTTTTTGATATTTTTGTAAAGCAAATTTTTTTAAAAATTCAAAAATATACAGGGTGTTCTATTTAAAAAAATTGTCTTTACTGCCACACACTGTATACCAAGGGTAACAAAAAAAGCTGTTATAGCGCTTAAGTTCGTTGCAATTTGCCAAGATATTTTTTAATTTAGACCTACCCTTTATTTTCAATAATAAAAGAGATACTGAGTATTCCAGTTATATACAAACACCCTGTATAATAAAGGAACCATGGTTAAATTATTGCGAGTTTTAAATAAAAATTCAAAGCTTTTTTATAAACTGGCGTGCAATTAACAAAAAATAAATCGGCTTGAAGTAGGTCCTTACAAAATTACCACTTCCGTTTAATTTTAAACTTTACAAGTCACGCAAATCCTTACTTACGTACTAACTACCTGCCTATAGACACTTACGTCGGGAAATTGTGTTTTTAGCAATGGCTAAGCTAAAATGTAAATTGTTTTATTTAAAAAAAAAAGGCGGGTTCGTTCTGATTTCAATTATAAAATCTGACTCGAGGTTTACTTTTTGAGTAAACAGGCATTTCTCTAGTCACGATATTTAAAATTGCTCTAGCAAAATTTTAATAAGTGAGCTAAATTTGGCATAATACCTAATTTTATAGTAAGTAGAGGTTCGGCATAAATTACAATTTAGTCTGTTAGAAACAAGACGATCAACTGTTTTGTCAATTAATGGAAGAAAGGGAATTAATGTTTGAAACATTATGTGATTTTATATAATTTTGAGTTTTTCATAAAAAAGCAATACTAAATAACGGCATTTTTAGCTTATAAGAGCTAACTGTTGTTTGAAGGTAGTAAACAATGTTGAACTTGACAGTAAGTTAGAGTTATTTTTAAT
Organism: Oxystoma pomonae; assembly: GCA_963921995.1. Classification (NCBI taxonomy): domain Eukaryota; kingdom Metazoa; phylum Arthropoda; class Insecta; order Coleoptera; family Brentidae; genus Oxystoma; species Oxystoma pomonae. The sequence continues at coordinate 79,714,838 of OY998166.1, read as the reverse complement.
TTTTTCACAACGTTTCGAATGCTTATGTATCTGCAATCGTAATTAGATAAATACTAACAAAAACTAAGACTACCTAATCTTATATACTAGTATGTGTTCAGTGAACCATAAACCATAAAAACCCTGTGTTCAGTAAACCAGTGAAGTTTACACTAGGTTGGCTCCGCTCTTTCGCAGTTGAAATATGTCACTTCCGAAAAGTATGGGTTTCCAAATATCCTTGATGGTGATGCTTTGTTGAGAAAATACATCATGGTTCCCCTGTATAAATGCTGTTTCTTTGAACTTCCTCTTAAATAGATTTTTCTCCTTGGCGACGATCTTTGCCTCTTTCCATTCCATATGGTGTTGATTCCCAGCAATGTTGAGCAATTTTGGTCCAGTTGTGTCGCCTAGTCGAGTTTTGCGTTTGTGTTCTGTAAGGCGAACTTCCATGGGTCGGCTGGTTTCTCCGATGTAGATATCCCCACACTTCACAAGGAGCAAACTCACACCGCACTACAGCAAAGCACCACATATATATGAACTGCCGAAAATTAATAAGAAAAACATGCCACTTCGACCAACAACTAGTTTTCGCAATTCTCCGACTTATAATCTTGCTAAATATCTTCTACTAATCATCCATCCTCTTCAAGGAAAGTCACGACATCCTCAGAGACATCAACCTACAACGTTTGACGTCGAAAGTTTGTACACGAACGTACCACTGGAAGAATCACTCAAAATCATTCAACGAAAGCTACTCAAGGACAACCACGTCTCTAATAGAACCAATCTACCAATCAATACCATTATGGATTTGCTGAAATACTGTCTGCAGAATTCTTACTTCCAGGAAAAAGACAGATATTTTCGATTATTATAGTCGCCAACATCTTTATGGAATCCTTTGAAGAAGAAGCTATACGAACATCTTAGCAGATACCCAAAGGACGACATAATTATCATCTAGAAAAAGGACAACAATACACTAGAACAAGTCTTCAATCACGTCAACAGAATAAGAAAATGGTCAGCTCCCTTTTCTCGACTTTCTAGTTACCAAAAATAATTCAACCATAACGTAACGTAACGACGTATAATTCCATACATCAAAGGAATCTCATAAAAGATAAGAAGAATAGGCAACCAATAGAATTTTCGAACTGTCTTCAAAACGACCCCAACAATAAGGAGTCAGTTAACAAAAACTAAACCACAACGCCACGATGCCAAGAACTGCATCTACCAGGTACCATGCGAGCGTGGGGATATCTACATCGGAGAAACCAGCCGACCCATGTCTTACTTACAGAACATAAACGCAAAACGCCACAAGGGCACACAAATGGATCAAATACAGCTTAACATTGCTGGGAATCAACATCACATGGAATGGAAAGAGACAAAGATCGTCGCCAAGAAAGAAAATCTATCAGGTACCATGCGAGTGTGGGGATATCTACATCTGAGAAACCAGCCGACCCATGTCTTACTTACAGAACACAAAAGCAAAACGCGACAAGGGGACACAAATGGATCAAATACAGCTTAACATTGCTGGGAATCAACATCATATGGAATGGAAAGAGGCAAAGATCGTCGCCAAAAAAGAAAATCTATTCAAGAGGAAGTTTAAAGAAACAGCATTTATACAGAGAAACCATAATGTACTTTCTCAACAAAGCCTGAACATAAATCGTCTGGTCGCTCGACTTGAGACAATCGGGTGGCTTGGGACGAAACTTCGATTTTTTAAAAAACATGGGCTACTGATCCTATCCCTTTGAAACGATCCTTACTATTGGGAAATCAATTTAACCGTGGCGACCTGATTTTTTTGCAAAACTTTACGTCATTGCATTTGTTTTCCATGGCAACGCGGAGAGTTTGTTTATTTTTGTCCACAGTGGGACACCAGAGCTTTTTTTGCACCGGGCCAAAAATTTGGCGATAGTTTACTTATTTAGATTTCGCATTCCGCGCTGCTAAAGCACATAAGTTTTTTTTACTTTCGCTTCCGTGTAACTCATGATTCGTTGCTGTAGCCCGAAATTGCCTTGCATCATCATTACCGCCGCTGTACGGTACCACCGCGCAAATAAACCTTTAGGTCCATGTGACTGCCTGTTTATTTTTCAGGCAAAAACAATAAGTTTTTCTATTTGTCCCTCGGTTTTTGCTAATGTAGTACATTATTTGCCTCTTGGTGTGCTTAAAGACTCCGAAAATATGCAATGGATCAAGAAAAAATAAAAGGAAGCAAATTCTTAAGGTAAGACCTCCGGTTGACTATACATTTTTTGAATAAGTATTGTTGTCTTTATAAGGGTTTTTCCCTTGGTTTTTCTTTGGAAGGTAATTATGCACTATACGGTTTTCTGCCATTTTTTATTTTTTATGAAAAATTCTTTATGGGGGCACCTACTAGGGTCCCTAGGGCCCCAAATCCGGCTGCGCCCGATTTTTGTTTTTTAAAGAGAAAAAAGGGTGCCTGGAGGGGGGTTGTAATGTGTTTTTTTCATTGTTTTGGGTTGGACTGTGTTGGATTGGGTTGTTTTGGTGAAAAAAAAATAAAAAATGGCAGAAAACCGTATACTGCATAATTACCCCTTGAAATAACTATAAGGGACTAGGCAACGTTGTTAGGCACTCATTTTTAGTTTAAGGAAATTTCTTCCTTCTAGATTCTTTTAAGGTGTTGTAACGAAGTTACTAATTTTATTTATTTATTTTAGCTTTTCTTTTCTTTTTAGGTACTTCATGTCTCATAATTTCTGTAATTTCTATGACGTTTTATTATTTTCTATTCTTAGACTCTAGACATCGCTTTGACTCGCCACGTTTCCCTTTCCTGCTATGCTGCACGGTCAGCGAGCTATACCCCACCGCTTTGCGCGCACAGCCTGCTCGACGGGAGTATGGTAGGTGGGGATACGCAAGGCTATTTAAAGCGATGTCGAGCGCGTTTCATGGCATTCATTCTGCCGACCGTCCGCTACCAACAACTCCTCCGACCGACCGCACCGAAAACCTGTCAGAACCCGATAGGTAAGCACCTGACCAGTATAGCGGGGTTTCCTATACATACCGTAAAATGTAGTTTTCCGTATGGGAAGTAGAGGTGAGATGGGTTACCGCTGGCTCGGAATACGGGTAACACATCTCTCTCTCTAGCACCAGGCGAAGCTATTAATGGGTTTGTCTTGCGCTGTCTGACCGGTTAGTGAGTGAGAGGGAGACAGTGCTATCGCTGGATCAGAATACCTTTAGGACTGTCTTTTCCTCTCTGCATCTCTCTCTAACACACGGTTTGACAGCGTATGGAGTAATTCATTGAGAAGCAGCGCCACCGGATCGTTTTATTTAAGCATGTGACGACAAAGGTACTGTAATTGGAGGTTAGGTGTATTACCGCTGGTTCGGAATACGGGTAATACATCTCTCTCTCTAACACATGGCTAAACTACCTACGTAGGTCGATCCTGTGTTGTCTGACCGGTTAGTGAGTGAGAGGGAGACAGTGCTATCGCTGGATCGGAATACCTTTAGGACTGTCTTTTCCTCTTTTCATCTCTCTCTAACACACGGTGGAACAGCATATGGAGTGATTTATGGAGTAGTGGTGCTATAAAGGTATCTTTGTCTGACACACTAATTTCTTATTTCTCTAAACCTGCTATGAATTCTATATATGTAAATTCCGCTATGTTGGGGGTGCCGTATTAAGGAGCTTTCTACCGTTAACATTAAATATCAAATACCGGGGTTTACCGTAAACGTTATGAGACATGCAAGTTACCGATTATTTCTAATATTTTCCGTCCTTTTCTATTGTATACCGTTAAATGCTAAATAAAGAGACCTGTGGATAATAAATTAATAAGTTATAATAAATCCGCCATGTTGGAAAATTGGTTGTTTTACTCGTGTTACTTAGTTTAAGAATCGAGACAGCTAGACCCCTGGTTTAACCGTCTCCACTGTTTAAAAGCTACCCGACGCTGTGGGCCCTCTACCACATAAATCCAGAGGGTGGCGCCCGAGATGCCTGTTGGATTATCTCTCAGAGGAGTAGTTAATCCAACAGAAACCGATGCCTACCGCTTTAAAACGTAAACAACGTTATAAATTTGGCGCCCGAGCAGGGACCGGCCAGTAAACAACCGTTTTCCGCCCGTTTTGAGTGCGCATGCGCAAAACCGAAAATCCGAGTTATACCTTTATTTATAGTAATTTTGGTATGCAAGATCCGAATTTTAATGTCTTAATGACCCACAACCAAACCGAAGCAAGATAGTACCGATTTTTATCAAGTATATGGTTGTTTTTTTTATTCCGGGGACCGTCCGTTTTACCAAAATTGCAAAATTTACCCCGTGGGCCGTATTTAACCGACATAACGTCAAGTTGCACTTCGCATGCGCATCACTTAAAACTAAGTTATACTTGTTTTTACACTAAGTCGAGGTTGCTGAAGTCAACTCCGCAGTCAGAAAAATTGCAGCTAATAGGGTTACCGAGTTGTGACAACAATTTTTCCGAAGTTTTACTAAAAGGTGGAGAGGGAAATCATGCGCACCGTCTTACCAGGCCGTGATTTTATCCCCTCTCTATTTAGAGTAAATAAACTTCTCCGACCAGAAGAAAAAGTGGGAATTCGAAGCCCGACCGTCAGACAGTAAACATCAAAGCGTCATAATTCTATATAGTTTCTAGACTGAACCAGTTTAACACCGCCGTATTTTTCCCACCATTTACCAGTCCAGTAGTGGGAGAATTTTAGCAGTGGTAGGAGTAAAATCCGGCTATAAATTCAAAGAAGAAGCCTTTCGAAAGGGACATTAGTTTCCGACCTGAAGCACTGAACATCTACGAATAATCGACCGCACTTTAGAAAACCGAACTTAACTTTTCTGATTCCAAATCCGTTACCGTACCAGAAACCAGTTTACCAGATATCAGTTACGACCGTTTGGAATTGGGATTACTAAGCAAGGAAAAACTACAGTGAGTCCGACGAAGACTACCGCCGCGACGATGACTACGACTACAGCTAGTGCTCCAACCATCGATAATTTAACAACCAGTCCTACTATTATAACGACGACAAACGCTACCACGTCTCTTGCAGGCGACCCGTATGCCAGCGATGTTCGCGTAAGCTGGGTTTACCTGCTGAAGAAAGACGATTTAATTGCCGAATTAAACAAATTTAAATTAGACACAACCGGCACCGTAGAAACATTAAGAAAACGTCTAGTGACTTTCATCCGAGATGGTAGAACCACCCCGACGCCGACAATGCAAGCTTTTAATTTTTCTACAACCAGTGGGCAAGCCAGTATGACGCAACCCGCGCTGATTCAACCGGGGAATGTTACGACACCAGTGCCCGTAACCAGCCCAATACCAGCAATTTATGTAACCTCGACGCCATCCGCATACACAACCGCTCACCGAATGCCACCGGCTACCGCATACTCAACAATAGGCATTTCACAGCCAACCACAACCTACCGTCCGACCCCGTTGTATATGGGAAACATACCCACCGTCACAATGCAAGGTCCGTTACCGTCTCCGTCTTCACATAGTCACGCATCGACGTCAGCTCCGCAGGCAGCAAATCAACTCAAAATTCATAAATGGAACATACATTTTAGCGGCAGAAATGATCCGGTCACTTTCATAGAAAGATTACAAGAAATTTGCACGTCGCAAAATATTGTCGTTAATACATTATTACCGCACATGCCGGAATTATTGCAAGGTGACGCTGCTCTATGGTTTCGCAACAATCGATGTCATTGGCGTAACTGGGACGACTTTATTGCCGACTTCCGTACCTTCTTTTTCCCACTAAATTATGCTGAGGATTTACAAGCTGAAATAAGCCGTCGTTTACAACGATCAAATGAGCCGACATACCGTTATATAACCGAGTTGCAAACCCTTATAAGGAGGCATGGCAACATAAGTGCCGATCGAGAACTACAATGGTTATACCGAAATCTTTTACCAGAATATCGGCAACACATTAGAAAAACGGATTTCACCGATGTAATTAGTCTTTCTAGGCTTATAAGAGAAACCGAACTTTTGTTAACCGAGTTAAGACGTACCCGTCCCACACCTTCAAGTAGTCAAAATTTCTACAACCGGCAGTCTGGTGTTGCTACTACAAGTACCAGGCAAACACCACAAAATTCTAGACCGAACGGAGGACCCGAATATCCGACCAGATTCGAACGGAGTAATACCGCTCCGAGTACCGCCCGAGAATGGTCTAGGGAAAATGTATGTTGGAGATGCGGAGAAAGGGGCCATTTTCGCCACGAGTGCAGAAATCCGTTCCGTTTGTTCTGCTCAAGATGTGGCAAAGATGGAACATTGACAAGAAACTGCAACTGTTCGGAAAACCGGCGCTGTCCAGCAACGAGGTCAGTCCAGCACCGTCGCCGAAGAACCTCCGCACCGTATACAACCCCATTCCGATTAGCCGATATTAGACCACATGTCTGTTTATTTATTGACGAAGCTCCGTTTTTAGCTTTAATAGACACCGGATCCGCACATTCCTTCATAGGCGATTTCGCTGCAGAAATGTGCCAATACTACAACTTACCGAGGACTCAATCCAACGTTACGATGGCAAAAGCGGCTAACGGAAGTTTGACTCAGATTTCCGAAGCATACCAGATACCGTTGAAATTAGGACATACCGTCTTCACTGAAACCCTTAGCCACTTTCCGTCTTTGACCGCCGATATTGTTATTGGGATGGATATTTTATCCCGTCATGATTTTCACATCAACTTTCGAACGGGAGACATTTTTCTGAATAACCAGCTAATACCACCGCCTACTCCGATAACCAGTCCCGTAGGTCAGGTGGATACTAGAACGAATTTAATAGAATTAACACCATACGAAGATTTACGGCTACAAGATTTCCTAGAAAAGGAATTAGCTAAGTTCGACGCAATTAAGGGCACGACGCCCCTAGTTGAACATACTATCCGACTTTTAAACCCAGAACCGATCAAACAAAGATATCGCCCGCAAAATCCTAAAATGCAAGAAATTATTAACACCGAAGTAAAAAAGATGCTAGAAGACGGAATAATCGAACCGTCTAACAGTCCATGGAGTTCCCCCGTAGTGATAGTCCGCAAGAAGGATGGGAAATACCGTTTTTGCATAGATTTTGTTAAGGTTAACCTCCAAAGTCGCAAAGACGCTTACCCTTTACCCTTCATTAATGCCATTTTGGATAAACTCCGTAGGGCCCGATATATCTCAAGTATAGACCTAAAGTCCGGTTATTGGCAGATACCGCTGTCAGAAAACAGTAAACCGATTACTGCTTTCACCGTTCCCGGCATGGGTTTGTATCAATTTCGAGTCATGCCCTTTGGACTTCACTCCGCCCCAGCTACATTTCAGAGACTGATGGACCGAATTATTGGACCCGAGTTAGATCAATTTGCTTTTGCGTATCTCGACGATATAATTATCTTGGGAGAAACCTTTGACGAACATTTGGCCAATCTTAAGGAAGTATTCCGACGTCTCCGAGAAGCTAATTTAAAAATCAATCCGGACAAGTGTGAATTTGGCCGTAGATCGCTAAGATATTTAGGACATCTTGTCACCAGCGAAGGCATTTGCACCGACCCTCAGAAAACCGCCGCCATTCGCGATATGCCACCCCCTCATAACTTGAGAAGTTTGAGACGATTTTTGGGAGTCGCTTCCTGGTACAGACGATTCGTACCACATTTTTCACAGATAGCCAGTCCGTTGAACCGTTTATTAAAGAAGGGAGTGCGCTGGTCTTGGACAGAAGTCGAACAAGATGCACTTGAAAAACTAAAAGTTTGTCTTACCGAATCACCTGTGCTCGCCTGCCCTGACTTCAACAAACCGTTTATTTTACAGACCGACGCATCCGATAGTGGACTAGGAGCCGCTTTAATTCAAAACGGAACCGACGGTGATCACATAATTGCTTACGCCAGCCGTAGTTTAAGTCCGGCAGAGCTCAAATTTTCCGTAACCGAAAAAGAGTGTTTAGCAATAGTGTGGGGTATAGAGAAGATGAGACCGTATCTCGAGGGATTCTCTTTTACCGTTCAAACCGATCACTCCAGTCTTAGATGGTTGCATTCCATTAAGTCCCCGAGTGGTAGATTGGCTCGATGGAGCATATATTTACAGCAGTTTGACTTTAATATAAAGTACCGGAAAGGAGTCCTTAATAAAGTCGCCGACGCGCTTTCAAGAGAACCGGTTGAGACATACACCGAGGAAGACCAAAGCGAACAGGTGTTAACCTTAGAAGGATTTGAACCTTGCACCTGGTACAATAACAAGAAAACCGCCGTTGACAATGATCCTGCCTCTTACCCCGATTATTGTTTAAAGGAAGGCAAATTATACCGACATTTTTGGGACATGTCCGATCCTACCGAAATCGAAATGTCCGATCCGTGGAAGTTGTGTGTTCCAAAACCAGCACGACAAACCGTCTTACGAGAAAACCATGACTCACCGGCAGCGGGACATCAAGGCATTGCTAAAACCAATGCAAGAATCGCCCGTAAGTACTACTGGCCCGGCATGTTTCGTGAAATTACCCGTTATGTAAGAAGTTGCTCTTCTTGTCAAAGGTACAAAACGTCACAGCAAAAACCGGCCGGACAGATGCGACCGTCAAAGAACCGCCAGCCTTGGGAAACAGTGACTACCGATCTAGTCGGCCCGTTACCGACTTCGACGAAAGGAAATAATTATCTGGCTGTATTTCAAGACCGATTTACGAAGTGGGTACAATGTCGTCCCCTTCGTAAAGCCACGTCAAAGGCCGTTACGCAAGCGTTATACGAAGAAGTGGTTACCAGATTTGGCTGTCCTCGTGTTGTCCTCACAGATAACGGCACGCAATATACCGGTCGTCCGTTCCGAGAAATCTTGAGGGAAATGGGTATCCAGCACCGCCTTACCCCAGTTTACACCCCCCACGATAATCCGACCGAACGAACCAACAAGACAGCCAAGACTGCAATTGCACAGTTTTGCGAAGAAAACCACAAACACTGGGACAAACATCTAGCCGAAATCGTGCTTGCTATCAATACTTCACGTCATGACTCAACGGGATATTCGCCTGCTTTCCTGAACTTTGGTAGAGAATTGGACCCGCCGAACGCCATGTACCAGAACCTCTCCGAAGACGATTCCGAAGAGTCCGTGATATTTAACGAAGCCGAAGATACAGACCGCCAAGCCGTAACTGCGCAAGCGCAACGACTACAGAAGTTAAACGAAGTATATGAATTTGTCCGTATTAATCTAGGCCGAGCGTTCACTACACAAAGCCATCACTATAACCTCCGTCACCGAGAATGGAGATGTCATGTGGGAGATAAGGTGATGAGAAAAGAAAATCCGTTGTCATCCGCAGCAAAAGGTTTCGCAGCTAAATTAGCTCCGAAATATTCCGGACCGTATACCGTGGTAAAAGTCGTGTCTCCAGTTGTCTATGATTTAAAAAATCAATCCGGTCGAAAGCTTCGTCATATTCACATAAAAGATTTAAAACCAGCATACTAACCACGCACCGTTTCCATTGGAACTCAGTGTTGCTCTCGTCCAATCCGATACCGACCGTATCAACACTGCGGCTGTCCGTTTGGCCAACCGTTTTTCTAGAAAGTTTACTTACTCCCAAAACCTGAAGAGCCGACCGTTTCACCCTGGTGAGGTACCAGGATAATGCCTGAGGAACCACCAGTCAACGTAGCCACGACGACTGGTGAGGTACCACATATGACGAACGTCATACGTGAGGAACCATCAGGTTTGTGTTCCGGTTTGAAGAATAGTTTGGTTTTAGTTTCGCGAATTTATTTTAGTTTCTTTTATATTAGGGAACCCGGTTAGAAACATTTAATTTTCCTGTCTGTAAAATTTAAGTTTGAAAATATTTAAGTGAAATATTTTCTTTTAAAGAAAGGGGGGTGTGTAACGAAGTTACTAATTTTATTTATTTATTTTAGCTTTTCTTTTCTTTTTAGGTACTTCATGTCTCATAATTTCTGTAATTTCTATGACGTTTTATTATTTTCTATTCTTAGACTCTAGACATCGCTTTGACTCGCCACGTTTCCCTTTCCTGCTATGCTGCACGGTCAGCGAGCTATACCCCACCGCTTTGCGCGCACAGCCTGCTCGACGGGAGTATGGTAGGTGGGGATACGCAAGGCTATTTAAAGCGATGTCGAGCGCGTTTCATGGCATTCATTCTGCCGACCGTCCGCTACCAACAACTCCTCCGACCGACCGCACCGAAAACCTGTCAGAACCCGATAGGTAAGCACCTGACCAGTATAGCGGGGTTTCCTATACATACCGTAAAATGTAGTTTTCCGTATGGGAAGTAGAGGTGAGATGGGTTACCGCTGGCTCGGAATACGGGTAACACATCTCTCTCTCTAGCACCAGGCGAAGCTATTAATGGGTTTGTCTTGCGCTGTCTGACCGGTTAGTGAGTGAGAGGGAGACAGTGCTATCGCTGGATCAGAATACCTTTAGGACTGTCTTTTCCTCTCTGCATCTCTCTCTAACACACGGTTTGACAGCGTATGGAGTAATTCATTGAGAAGCAGCGCCACCGGATCGTTTTATTTAAGCATGTGACGACAAAGGCACTGTAATTGGAGGTTAGGTGTATTACCGCTGGTTCGGAATACGGGTAATACATCTCTCTCTCTAACACATGGCTAAACTACCTACGTAGGTCGATCCTGTGTTGTCTGACCGGTTAGTGAGTGAGAGGGAGACAGTGCTATCGCTGGATCGGAATACCTTTAGGACTGTCTTTTCCTCTTTTCATCTCTCTCTAACACACGGTGGAACAGCATATGGAGTGATTTATGGAGTAGTGGTGCTATAAAGGTATCTTTGTCTGACACACTAATTTCTTATTTCTCTAAACCTGCTATGAATTCTATATATGTAAATTCCGCTATGTTGGGGGTGCCGTATTAAGGAGCTTTCTACCGTTAACATTAAATATCAAATACCGGGGTTTACCGTAAACGTTATGAGACATGCAAGTTACCGATTATTTCTAATATTTTCCGTCCTTTTCTATTGTATACCGTTAAATGCTAAATAAAGAGACCTGTGGATAATAAATTAATAAGTTATAATAAATCCGCCATGTTGGAAAATTGGTTGTTTTACTCGTGTTACTTAGTTTAAGAATCGAGACAGCTAGACCCCTGGTTTAACCGTCTCCACTGTTTAAAAGCTACCCGACGCTGTGGTCCCTCTACCACATAAATCCAGAGGGTGGCGCCCGAGATGCCTGTTGGATTATCTCTCAGAGGAGTAGTTAATCCAACAGAAACCGATGCCTACCGCTTTAAAACGTAAACAACGTTATAGTGTATCCAGAGTTCCATAACTATAGCAAGCATATGCTGCTGTCCTCAGTTACTACGTTTATATGCACCTAAAAGCGCTTTTATATATTGATGGTTTTAAATAAAATCGCTTTCTTCGAGGGTTATGTCCTTCATTAAATGTCAGTTTAAAGAAAAAACAAATAAAACAACATAATTAATTAATTAATTAATTAACAACAGATTTTTTGAAAGACTAGGGTTTAGTATTTTCTTTAGGTTAGAAGAAATGCACTAAAGTGTTTATAACGACTCTAAAATGGGCCAACACTGTTCTTAACTAAAACAACCAGTTAACTCATTTTCATTTTAGTATCCTTTGGCCTATGATCAATGCCATATTGACACCAAACTGACAGAAAATCTACGTTTTACTTGTCAATTTGGTTATAAAAATGGCAGCCACAGTAGGCTAAAGGGCACTGAGGCCCTAGAATTTAACTGACCTTTTAGTTGAGAATGGTGTTGAATGGGCTTTTTTTGAGTGATAAACTGCTTCCAAATAAAATCAATTTAGTGCTTAAATCGGTTTTAGTGGTGTTTATATGACAACATTTTCAAACCATCCTTATATAAAAGTGCTTTAAGAGGCCTATATAAACAAAGTAAATGTTCCATAAGCCACAAGCGGTATGCAGTAAAAGCAGCATGCATTTGTTATTGTTTATTTTCCTTGCATCTTACCTCATACCACTTGCCTTACGGAACTCTAAATACGCCTTTATTCCTCTGCAAAACAAGTTATTTTATGTAGGTACCTATATATAATAAGTATGTTTTTCCTTTTTCCACTAACATATGTGGAATTAGGTACCATACAAATTAATAGTCCCACAGCCCATAACTTAAACTGTTAAGACCTTGCTGGACTTTGCATAATATTTATTTTTTATGTCCACTCAGATGATATTTTAAACATATATATACTTAAATTTGTAACTTTTTTAACAAGAAATGGACAAAAATTTTGTCAAAAAAATATATTTTGTCATTAAGCCACTCTTGATAGCATCAAAAAGTTAAATTAAGCTCCTCACAGCTGATTTTTCAAGGATTGCTTTATAAGTATTTAAAACACATGGTCACATTATCTAATTTAAACATTTCTGTTGAAAGGACCTTAACTTAAGGGCTCAGTTAAGGGTTAAGTTTGGAGGGGTCTCTAAAAATACCCCTGGGTCATTCCATATCAAATCAACCAAAAAATCACAAAAATTTTACGCGACCAATTCCAATTTTGATGATTTTTGGTATATATTTTCTTCTTACCATAAAAGTTGAAAATGCAAATTTTTAGATTTTTTTGATTCGTAGTTTTTTTTTTTTTAATTTTTCAAAATAAAAAAGTCAGCATTTTGACCTTAACAAGAATGTACAAAACTAGCAATATCTCGAGAACCACTTACACTAGGAAAGTAATAAATGGCTCATTTTAAAGTCATTTTGAAGCTCTTTTTTATGAAATATCACAACATAATTTTAACAAAAAAAAAATTGAAAATAAAAAATTGAAAAAAAAAAAATTGAAAAATTCAAAAAGGCCATTTTTAATTTTTTTGAAAAAAATATATAATTTTGGTCAAAGTGTTACTTAATTATCCACAAAATTTTATGATGGAGAAATGATGGGTTCAATGTCAAAAAAAATATCAAAAATATTAAGTACATTAAAAATCATGCATTTAAAAAAATAAACATATTTTAGGAGCACCAATAGTGCACTGGATATTAAAATAAATAAATTTGTTGGATGGATACAGGTTTTAAGAGGCTTTATCTACAAATTATTTTATTTTAAACTCGCAAAAGAAATAAACAAAATTTTCTACTTCGTTGATAAAAATTAGACAGAAAACACTAAGACTAACTATATACCTTAAATTTATTTTTTTAACTTTCTTTTAAGAATTTCTGATGAATCTGACATTTCTTTTTTGCTGACATTGTAAGTTCTGCCAGTAGCAGTGTTGGGTTCAACTTTTTTTATAAGACTTTCTGGTTTAATAATTAAAATATCTTGAGGTGTTGGGTAAAAAAATGATGAGGCAGGTCCTCGTGGATGAAGAAAGCTTACTTTCAGTTCTCCGCTCTCATTATTTTTCCCCAAGACACAAGCCAGCCACCAAGCACTGTCATATTCTACAGTGACAAACCCTGACTCGATATTTTGCAAAATAATGCTTCCACCTTTAAAAAGATTATGTGTTTCGACCTCTAAGCATGTAGAAAACTGTTTTGCCAAAAACGTGCTTTCTGTAAGGGGAATTACAGCATGAATTTTTTGTGTCCCCGGTATTGTGAAGACTTCCGCAAATCTTTTATTCAAAATTATTTCATGATTTGTATAATCTGCTTCTGTGCAATATTTAAAATCAATGCCAGATATGTTTTCTTCACACCAAGTAAACAATTGTAGAGGTGTCATTATTTGATTGTCATAGGGCCTCTGCAAACTGGCTTTGGCAGCAAGTCTTTTAACAGTTCCTCCCAAGCCATCGCGGGCACTTTTGCCATGCGAGGTGGCAAAATAATGCCACTCTGCTTCAACACCAAAATCTTTTTTATGCAGGCATATATTCAGAAAATTCTTTTTGTTTTTGTACTGCGCAGCACATCCATCCGAAAAATAAAAAATTTTGTTAAGTCCTGGTATTTTGATTTTTAAATCAGGCATTAATTTTTTTTAAAATAAATGAAATGCAATTGTATTATGTGTCAAGCTTTCCGAAATAAACACATAATTCAGGTTGTGCAGTTTACCATCACTTAGAAAATAAATGGCAAAAGGGTGGAGGGTTGCCTGGCTATTATTCCAATGATAAGACTGGACTTCATCTTGCAAACAAAGGAATAATTTTCCGCAAAGTCGCAAGTGATCAAAGACTCTCCAGGTTTAAGGTTAATTTTTATTTCATTGTATCTATCTTTTTGCATTTTTGCAATAAAAGAATGTGATTTAAGTTTTACAAGATCATCAGTAAATTCCTGGACAAAATCATCACTTTTCTTAACAACGGTTTCCATAGTACACCTATCTACTGAGACCCACTTTTTAAATGAGACCTCATCAATTAATTCTTCCTCAAATTTTTCTATTAACGTATTTTTAAACTGTTCTACTCCAGGACATTGCTTGCATCTATTGCTTAAAAAACAGTCCACTGAAGGTGGATTACACATTAGTTTATAAAGGCAATCATGATAAGATATTGCAAGAGGCCTGTTATTTTCATCATATAGCTTATTTAATTTGGAGCCATTGAGCATTAGTTTTATATTTTGATGTATAGTACATACACATACAGTATGAGTCCCACTTTTTCCTGCCAGTATACAGTTTTTGGGTCGCAGTTCACAAAATTTTGAAAACCCAATTTTTTCATTGGGGTACTCAGTTTTAAACAATGCATAAATTTCTTTTAAATTAGCTAAGACTAATTTTTTTTGTACATATTCTTTTTCAGCTCCATATTTTCTGATAACAACATAATCTTTTTTACCTGGCATGGTCCTGCTAATGTCATCCCTTTGGTAAAAATCTACCACTATTTGGGCCACTCTATCACTAAGGGTCTTTCCCGGTTTGGGGTTAGGAGAACATAATATCCCATTGTCCTTAACTAACTGTTTTACAGCTCTGGCCAAATATTGAGAAACTCCAAATTCTTCTTCAATCTTCTTTCTACTCCAACTTTGAGGTAAACATGATAAAACTAGTATTTTCTCACTCCTCTTTTCGGTTTTTAAAAATTTGTCCTTTAACTGCTTAATCATTTCACTTTCGTCACTCTGGCATTCCTTTACTAGCGTTGAATCTGATTCCTTTGTAAATGCTTTCGCAATTGTATGCTGTACAATATCAATTTTTTCTTTGTATACATTTTTTCTTTTAATCGGCGACACACCAAGAAGCTCCAATGACTTGTTTAAAAGAGTAAATGATTCAGCAGGATCTTGAAAATCTGGATCATTTTCTGGAACTTGACTGGGTCTAAAAAAATTTAAAAAGTTAGTTTTTTATAAGAACTTAAAAAGGGGCTAACAGCTGACCCAAAATGTGTACATAATGCCAAGAAATTTGTACATAATGTCTGTATTCTCAAAATGCCATGCAAAATAATGCCATGAGATTTTTCCACTCCGTACTTGACGCAATTGGTTTAGTTTATTAATTTTATATTAAAAAATACTATTTGTTACTTACCCTGCCTCATCTTCTTCAGATGCCTTAAACTCCTTTGAAAGCTTTAGTCTACAACCATCACAGATTTTCATTCCCATTTTGACATTTTTGTAACTGCACATCCACTTGGTCACATTTCTTAATTTCCCAAAATGCTTGATTTTTAACTCTAGTGGATCACAGCACTTTACTTTATATTTAGTCCATCCACTTGCCTCACCCATAGTTGAAACTTTTAAAATTACACAGAGATGACTTCTGATAAACCTTCAGTCGAACTATTATGTATCGATTATTTGGAGGTGTATCAGGAAGATACTTGCCAAAAATTTAAAATCAATTTATGCAGGAATTTTCATGTCAGCAAATCCCCACAATGTACCTAAACAGACCAATAAAATGAAGGAGGTGTGTCCTTAATGTTAAACAGGAATAAACAGGCAGTATTTCACAAAAGTATTGGCAGGTTTATACAGGCATATTTTCCTAAGAATTGGAACATCCAATAGTACATCTCCGGTGGAAAAGAGGTTTTGTAAGTAAATATTACAATGGGGGGCAATGTTAATCTGATTACTGATACAGAATGAAACGTAGGATATAATTTTTTATTAAATAAAATATTGTTAAATATTTTTATAATATCGCTTTAAACCCCATTATATTCTTCTAATTACCAAAATGCATTGTCTATTTATAGGCGATTTTTCATGCATGTGACATTTTTAATAAATTTTTTCACATTGAACCCATGATTTGTCCATCTCAAAATTTTGTGAATAGTTTAATAACACTTTAAAGAAAATAATATAATTTTTTGAAAAAAATTAAAAATGGCCTTTTTGAAATTTTTCAAAAAAAAAATCAAAATTTTTTTTTTTTATTTTTTTTTTTCAATATATGTTATGCAATATTCTCATATGAAAGGTCTTTATAAGAGCTTTAAAATGAACCTTCACCTACTTTTCTATTATAAGTGGTTCTTTGGATATTCCTAATTTTGTGCGCACATGTTAAGGACAAATAAGTGACTTTTTCGATTTTCAAAAATTAATTCAAAATAAACAACTGGTCAAAAAAGTCTGAAATTTTGGATTTTCCAGTTTTTTGGTAGGAAAAACATGTATACTAAAAATCATCAACATCGGAGATGGTGTGGTAAAATACCCTGGTTGACTTGACATGGACTGACCCCCCTTAGAACATCTTGAAGAACACATACAAAGTCTCAACGGTGAGATAGTCATAAATTTTCATAGGCCTGGGCTCACGGACTATAGTGAAAATATTAGGTAAAGAATAAAAACATTATACAAAAAAATAGTGAGGCACATTTTGCTCACTTTGGCTCATTTACTTATTTTCTCTACAGTAAAGCTAGAGAAAGTCCAGTTTTAATACCTACCTCTATGCACTTTTTAAGAGTTGAAAATAAAATTAGGACCTGAATATTTTTGTAAATTTAAGGTGTCCAAGATAAAGGACTGAGAGGTGAGGTGAGCGAAATTCCCCTCACGTTTGTTCAAGATTAAGCATACTGGCCTGAGGAAACTGTCTAGGAGAGAGGGTTCCTGAAAATACTAATAAGAAGGCTGCTCCACCTGGCAAAAAAAAACACCTATGTGAACAGTGGAAAAGAATATGCAATGAGGAATACAATAAGCCTTGCAATAAGCAAACTAGCTGCAGTATCAGGGATTTCCTAAATCATGCCTTATTGTAGGAAAGAAATCTATCAAGATGGAATGACACTGCTTTTCTTGTCTTCAAGGTATATATATATAAAATTCAAAATTTCAATTCATATTGTAACAATTTTAATCAGTCAGAGTATGTATGGAACTGAAAAATAGAGAAAAGTTGAGAAATTTATTCTTTGAAAAGGTCAGGAAATTTGACAAAAAAATATACAAAAACAAGGAAAATCTGGAAGCCCATCTGGAAAAAATTGATTTAAAAACAAATTAGAATCATGAAATTTGTCAAACTAAAATTTTGCAGCTGTTTTCTTTTTACAAAATTCTTGAAAAAATTATGATAAGTTTTTTACAAATGGTTAGGAATAACTGGGAGACATCAGAGAATCCAATTAAAGGTTTTCTGTACAAACTCTGTTATTGACCTTATGTACTGATGCCTTTTTCATTTAAATCTCTTACCCAAAATTATTACTTCTTGTGCAAACTCAAAAATAAATAATTCAAATAAAATCCAAAAACTTAATATTTAATATGCTTGCACACACAGAAATACTACCTATTTATTTTTGTTGGCATATAGGTAGGTACCAAATGTAATGTTACATCTCTTGCAATCTTTTATGTAAACTTGTGTTTTCTGTTAGTGAATCATTTATTGTTTAAAAATTTGAAATGTGTAGGCTTCTGAAAGAGATACCTACAGGTCCAAAAATCTCTAATTTCCTAATAAAAGATCCTTTAACTAAAACTCTAATTACCAATGCCCAATGTAGTTAAAAATGCATAAGATAAGGTTGCGGCATAGATAGGGTTGCAGAAATACTTTCTCTTTTTTGGAGTTCTGTTTTGGTTGTAAGTGAACATTTATTAAAGTACTCCTTACTAGTACTAAAAAAAGCGTTGTAGCTAAATTAGACTAATGTTTACCTCTAATTTTTTTTATTTTCAGATTTTGGAATTTAGGCAAGAAAACTACCAGAATGAACAATACAATTTTAATATATTTTAGTTATTCACAAAACAATAACAACTATATGGGTAGAATACTTTAGCATTTTTGTGTTGTAGAAATATTTTTAGCAATTTTAATTAACTATATATAATAAAATTTTAAAAAATATGCTGAAAAATTACATTTTTACATATACACCTCATTCCAAATTCTCCGGACCCATTTCAATATGGCGGCTGATAATTAAACACAGAAGCTAAATGGAACTGTCATTGTCAGTGTCAAAAAACTGGTCTGCAGCAATTTGGAATGGAGTGTAATAAATATTTCAATTTAAAACATAATTAAATGTATTTGGTGTTTAGAATGTGACACCCTCCTATTAACACATTGCCCATGCTCACATGTGGGCATTTCTGTTTTACGTCTCAGGACCGCGTGCCTACCGATGGTCACAAAACAGCGGAGGATTTGTGTCTACCGGTGGGCATCTGGTCCTTGGAAGTAAAACTAAATGCACACATGGCTCAACTTGTTGAGGTGATTATGGCCACAACATTATAAAAACCTATAGATATGCAATTAAATAAATTAATTTAAAAACTTATCTCAAAAATACTTATTAATAATCATTTAAATTAAATCTAACTTAAAAAAGAAAAGAATAACATGTTATTTTTTCCTTCTTTGGAACTGCAAACTAGTAGCTGTAGTTTCAAATATCAGGCTTCATGTGGTTAGGTTCTGAAATTTTAAAAAAAAAAGTATATGTGTATGAACTGAAAAAATATTTTCTTTAGAGAAAACAACAAAATTGAAGAAAGAGCTTGATAACAGATATTTTTTTACTGATTTTGGGGAACTTGAATCCAGATATTCAAGGTGGTGACCATTTTTTAAAAATAACTAATAAAAAAAATAAAACAAAATATAGGCATCTGATACATCAATTCAGGGGTTTTTGGGTTCCCTTAATCCATTTATGTGATTTAAACATTCTTAGAAGTATCTAAGGGTTCTAGTAGCAGTTTTAAAAGTAAACATTTTGCATGCATGGTTGACTAATTTCAGTTTTTTTAGTTGATTTTAATTGGTACAGCTGTACATTTTATGAATCCGATTAATGTCACTCTGATACCCTTGTAAAACTCAAAATATTTAAGATGGGACACAAACATTTTAGAAGAAACCAGATCAAATACAGACATCCACTGATATCATTCTTTGGATAAAAAAAAAATCTGGAGGTAATAAAAGGATCTTAGGACAAAATTTTGGGACCTACCCCAATTACACCAAAAATGAATTCAGTTAATCCAAAAATTTCTTAATTGAGGTCACAAGTTTTTTTCTCATTTACGATTCTTTTTGCCCCTAGGAACCTTAATTATATTATTCCCAAAAAATGTTTATTCTAAAAAATGGAATCAGTGTTTCCAAAAACCCTTAGCTACCCCCACCCCCTTAGCTACCAAAATCCGTCAAAAAACCTTTATTATCAAGCGCTCCCTTCAAACATGGAAAAAAGCCCATTGGCACCTTGATTTATGCTTGAAATAATTCAAATTCATGTTCAACGAAAACATAACAGAGGTGTTTTTGAGTATTTGGTGAACACTTGAAAAACATTATACAATTTTAGTAGTCTAGAAATTACTTTTTAATATATTTTTTTCCATAAACAGGCTTTTTGGGGGTGACTTGAGGGATATGAGTTTTCCCAGGAGAAATTATATAAAAAAAGTGGCTCGAATGACATCTTATTTAGAAGATCGTTTAAATTGCTTTACAAACATGCAAGATATTAAGTTTAAATTTGTCAAGGAGCGACAAATAAACAATTTCTTGCACAAAATTCAGGAAAAAACGTTGGTTTTAAAGTTACATTTTTCATAATAAAAAAGCGAATAAACATTTCATGATTTTTTTCTGATTGTTTTCTCAAAGATATCATCCAAATAAGCCTACTTTTATTCTTTAAATTTTGGTGGTCAAACTGATCTGCTGAAAAGGTTCAAACCTTTTCTTCATTCCATACCAAATTTAAAAGCAAATATCTTAAACACCAGTCATCCTAGCTTTTTAAAATTTTGACATAATTAATAGTAAAGACCTTTCCCCTTTTAAATTCCAGAGATAAAAATGACCCTATGAAATTTCCAACAGAGCCAAAAAGTATCTGTGAGTGTCCCCCTTCAAAATTGTTGTCTGTTTTGTTCTTTGTGTATAGTTTTTCTTTTTTTTTTAATGGAATTGAAATAGATGAGGGGAGGCTTAAAATATATCCAGAAATAGGTCCAGGAAATTTGCAATAAACAGTAAGAGTTAAATTAATTTTTGATATCGGATCTAGACTATAATAAATTTTGTTTATTTAAGGAAGTTTCACCAAATAAAATTGAAATCAGAAGCAAAAACTTACTTTGAGTTTATAGATTATTATTCTTTGTTTGGTGCTGACTCTATAGAACCATCTTGTTTTGCTATACATTTTAGTTGGCAAAATATCCACTGCTCTGTATGTTTGGGTACAAATTGTAGACTTTTTAATTTATAGATTATTATTCTTCTCTGGGTGGTGGCACTTTAGAATCTTCTTCTTTTTCATTTAAGGTAGTTGCCTAAATATCCACTGCTCCATATGTTTTGTTATTATATACAGCTCCTAAAAGAATAATAAAAATAACAAGAAATATTCTATCTCTAAATTTTGTTTCTATATTTTGCACTTTAGGCGAGGACAACCAATATTTCTTAAAAATTTTCTCTTGAGTGGCACATGTTTATAAACTGTTTAAAAGATTTTTTGCATAATAATTTTTTAGTTACAGAAGCAGAGGTTTGGTTTTGTTATCTAAGTTATAAGTTAGAGACAAAAGTATCAAGCCAAAGTAAACCAAGTTTTGTAATCTGCAGTTTTATTTTCCTGTGTTATGAGTTTTAAAATCTAAGCAGGTTCACAGTGCATGATTCAACTTTCATAGAAGTGTTCACTAACCACCAGTTATGACATATACACATAGTATTTGATCTTGTGTATTTAATTTATTTGAAAGATGAGTGAGCAACTATTTATATTTTAAAGAATTTTTCCTGATTAATATTCTCCAATTTTCAAGTCACTAACCTATTTTATTTAAAAAACAAGAGAGACTAAGGGTCGGTTTCTCAAAAGCGAGTTTGTGTTAACTCAAGCAACATAACCTAGTAAAAATCTTTAAAAATCAGGTTAAAATTAACTCCAGGATAACCAGGGCTTCAAGGTAAGTTACATTGCCTCAGGGTTAACCTAAAAAAAATATTGGCTTAAAAACAGCAAGGAAACTGGGATTTATAGAGCGCGAGTTACTTTAAGTTCCTGATAATCCGCTATTGAGAAACTGGCCTTAAGAATAACTTTTTATCAGTAAAATTTTCTACAGTATTATTTCATGCTGCTCACTTAATATATTAAGGCTAAACGATATCAGTGTAGTAAACAGTTTTCTTTAGATACCTATTTAGCACTTACCTGAGCCCCTAGGAAGTTCAAATTTACCAGTGATGAAACTTTTTTCATTTTTTTTAACTAAAGCGGGAACTAAACCACCCAAATCATGAACTCAAACCAACCCAGCACTTTTTAGCAATTCCAGCGATCATAAGTTTTAACTCTTTAGGGACCCTAGTTAGTGCCTACATACAAGATATTTTTCATAAAAAAAACTGAGTAAAATACTAAAATAAAAAAAAACCATTTACTGCACAATTACTTGCTAAAAAAACGCTACCCAACTACATATTAAAGTAACTGGGTTTAGTGTTTAAGGTTGCATTTACAAGTGCATTTATAATTGAATTTGAAACACTCCTGCTAGCTGTTGCCACTGATTTAAGGACAACAGGTTAACTTAAAAAGCATGCAGATTTAAAAATCGGCTGCTGACGCTAAACGAAATAATCATATTCTATTTTAAACAGGAGCATCAACGACTAGCAAGAGTCTCTTCAACCTGTAAATGGAGCTTTACTGACCTGTTTTGTTAATACTCTAGTATCCGTGTGTCTGCTGTCTGTGTGAAACTGCTGTTGGGATCTAAAATATATCCTTAGGCCTCTAAGATTTCACTAGTAAACTTGCACATAACTTATGCCGCAATAATTTAAATTTAAAAAAAAATTGAATCAAAATAAAAACAAAATTATGTGAAGTTATCGGAATGTTTCTAGGTGAATTCCTAGTAATTCCAGCGAGCCAGTAAAGTTCTCTTGGTTCTTTGATAAACTCGGGGTAATGCACGCGCAGCGCTAGGCCATTTTCGGCGGGCGACCGCACACGCGGAGTGGTTTCATATTCGTTTTTGAAAAAATATTTTTGAAAGATAAACATAACCTCGAATGGTTTTCTGTCAGAAAACGTAAAAATACCCTTCTCCTACTGTGGGCCTTGTTGACAAAACACCTGCAGTTGCCATGGTATCGGGGGCTTTAGGATAGTTGGGGGCTTTAGGTTAGAGGGCGCTTTGCTTATCTTGATTTCCCAATAATCTTACGCATGTCGCCCGACTGCATTCTTGGGCGGCTGGGGAGGCAGAGCTGCTGATATCAGGCGGATTTATTTTCCTGTCAGAGAGTTTGTAGTTTATTAGGTCAAAAAACTTTCCATACACTAGAGTATACTATATATATTTAAGGGTATATTAGTTTAATATGTCGGTAGGTTGTATGAGTTGAGCAATTTTTGTTTTTTTTTAATAAAAAAAAACAAAAAAAAAAGTGCTCTTCTTAAGGTGACTTGGGACATGTCTCAAGTCACCCTTTTTTATTTTATTTTTGGAATTCTTTATTTAGCAAAGGTACAAAGAAAGTGCAGCTAACCCTCATATTCAGGAAATCGTGAATCTGGCCTCTCTTACTTAAAATTATGTTTTTTCTCCTAGATTTCAAAATATAAAAAAATAAAAGATCAGAATTTTGTTTGTAACTTTGCAGACATTGCTGAAGTGAAAGGGGACCAAATTGATCATAAGGTGTCCCAAGTCAACATTTTCATTTATTTCTTTAGTTAGAATATCGTTATTTTATTTTTTTATAATATGATTAAGTTTTTATTTTATTTCCGTCCGTCCAAAGAATATTATTTATTTTTTTTGTTACCATTAGAATTGAAATGTTAAATAAAGCAAGTTTTTTTTTTAATTCCTTGTTTTTCTCTCTTTTTTTGCCATATTTTTGGTGCATTTGCATCTTGAGAAAAAATAATTACCTTTTTTTGTACCAAGTCAACTCAGGCGCTTGTAACTTGAGCCGTCTTTGAGATATCCCTTTGAGGTGTCCCAAGTCACCGGACCTCGCGGGTGACTTGGGACAATAAATTTTTTTTTAATAAACTGGAAAATAATGAAACATTTTATTTATTGAGTAATACCCATTATAACTACCGATCAAGACTCAAATTTTCGTACCAAAAATACAGTTTTTTTAGGCAGCTGCTCGCAAAGGTAAAACTTGTTCCAAGTCTAGTATATAAGATTAGGTAGTCTTATTTTTTGGTGGTATTCGCCTGATAACGATGGCAGATACATAAGCAATCGAAACGTTGTAAAAAAATAAAAACAATGGAAGTTCGAAACTCTAACTTGCTTTTATAAGAGCTAGTTCCGCACCGATCAGTTTTTCATGCAAATACTGAAACTTTTCTAGTGCTTAAATGAAGTTGCGTTCATTTTGTATTTTGTATCTACTTTTATTTTGCATTAAGTTACTTCAGATTCACAAAAAAAGAGTAGAACAGGCAGCAACGCAAAAAATATTTCCCTTTATATTTTTACTTTTGTATATTAATTCCTATACTTTCCTAAAATATAAAAAGTTTTTTAGTGGATAGTATGGATCGGCCTTTAATTATTTAAGGCCATCACATGTCCCTCTTTTTCTTGATTCGTTTAATCAAAATCTTAACAGCGTAAAAATTACCGTGCATGCCAAAAATGCACTAGACAAGAATATTTGAATATAGCGTGAATATTCGGAATGTCCAAAAACTCCATCTAGTGAATGTCCAACGCTCCACTTTTTTATTATTTACTAAATATTCAGAATGGACATTCTGAACATTACTTTTTTGGATATGAAAAGCTACATGTATTCAAGAATGTAATGTTCACATTACATCCATTCTGAATATTAAGTGAATAAGGAAAAAGTGTAGTTGGACATTCACAGGATGTGTATATTCGGAACACAAGGTGTTTGTAACATCAGTCCTCTCGTACTTCTTAAAGACGTCTTCTTTTTAGTAGTAGTAGTAGTAGTAGTAATAAGGGACTGGCAATTAGGCCTCTTCATGGGCCCTTTCTGCCATACCCCGTCTCGCACCCTTATCCTCCCCACTCTCTCTACTCGTCCTACCTCTCTCTCTCAGGGCCTTCCTTACGAAGGTCAG
This sequence comes from Oxystoma pomonae, assembly GCA_963921995.1. Taxonomy (NCBI): domain Eukaryota; kingdom Metazoa; phylum Arthropoda; class Insecta; order Coleoptera; family Brentidae; genus Oxystoma; species Oxystoma pomonae. The sequence goes on along the minus strand of OY998166.1, from coordinate 79,690,123 downwards.
GACGTCAGCCCATCTTAGAGAGACGTCTTTAAGACTTCTTTCTGCTATCTGGGTAGGTCCAAGTGCGGAACGATGCCTATTTGTGATTGATTCAAACTTAAAAATCAAAGTGTTTGACGGTGTTGAATGGTGTTTGGTGAGGTTGACCAGTGGAACCACTGATGAGCCCACGTTGGTTGCCCGGGGTGAAACATCGATAAATTTTTTCACTTTGGTTTGAGTGTTCCATGTGGGATACCCATCCAATTTTGAATTTTCGTTATTTCACCCAAGAACTTTTGATCTTTCCTTCTTAGATTCTATTTGGTTGAAGTAACTGATCCAGGGGTTTTTCCTCTTTTTGCTTTTTTTCTTGTGTCAAATACTTTAGCCCGTTGTAATAAATGTATTCCACGATTATACAGAAAGCTTTATAATCTTCTTTAAAAATAACCTTTCAAGTTATAGTCTTCTCAGTTATCGCATACACACTTACCATTTGGAAAAACTGAATATCAGCCTTTTCTAGCGCTTTTACCATCGCCATGGATTGCTGGTAATGGACATTGTCGTCAGCATTTCCATGGATAATAAAATACAGTCGATTACGTAAAGCTTCCACTTTTCTAGTGGCGTCCGTATTATTGTACCCTAATAGGTTATCATCTATTGTTGGGAGACCCATATATCTTTCAGTATAGATGGTATCTACAAAAAAAAAGTACACATAATTTATCGAGTGAGAGGAAAAAAATAGGATTATAGGTTTCATTCAGTTACTATTTTTAATTATTTTAAATTAGTGATTGGAAAGTCTAGTTATTCTTTATTTTCTTCTATATTTAACTTCATGTTTATCTTCGTTGGTTAAATAGCTATTTAAATATTTTTAATCAACTTTTGGGTCATCGTGGAACAACAAAATACGGCAATACAATCTCTCTCATCAAATATTTATATACAGGGTGGGGACTTTAAATGAAAACAAGTCGTTGCCATGATAAAATTTTCTTTTTTAAAAAAATCGAAAAATTCGTCAACTAAGATTTTGTATAACCTTTAGTCATGCCCTCGCAAATTTTGTTTAAGTTATTTTGTTCACCATTTTAGTATAGTTAAGTCATTTCCATCTGAGTCCTTAAGGAAAACGTCGCGTCATTATTAGGGTGATATTAATCAGGTTTTTGGCGAGTCTGTTACCCTTGACATTATTATGCGCGAGCGCAGTAGCGTTCTGTCATGTTGTTACCTTTAATAAAAGGTAGTTAGCGCTAATTAGAGCTGAATAATGGTTACATTTCTATTTGAAAAGCCAACCAATCAAACTTGGTGTGATTCTGTAGCAAAAGATTTTTAGGTCAGAAATTTTGTTTTGTTTTACAAAAATTTGTTAATTTTTTTATTTGTACATTATTTTTATGTGTTTAGTGGTAGTAGTTCATATCATTTAATACAAACGCAAAGATTGTCTTGTATTTATTTATTTATTTACACTGCTCAACGCATAATAGCAAAATATAGTAATTTTATAATATTTATGTCTTCAAACTCTCTATAGTACAAGTATTCACAGTCAAAATTATAATGGATAGGTCATCCTCGCCTTTTTTTGATAAGATGCGCATTTTCTCGTCCTGGATACTAAATGGATAATCTTGTACCTCAAAATTGTGGATAAGGTCTCGGTACACCAATTCAAAGGTGGACAATTTCAAAGGTCACGTGATGGATAGAGTGACCCCCACCATTTTCACATATATGATGTAGTAGTACCACCAGACCAAAAATCACCTGGTGTGCCGAACCCTTATCCATGAATGAAGTACGGCACACCAGTTGATTTTTGGTCTGGGGGTACTACTACATCATATATGTGAAAATGGTGGGGATTACCCTATCCCCTCTAAAATTGCTCACCTTTGGATTGATGTGCCGAGCCCCTATCCACAATTTTAAGGTACAGGATTGTCCATTTCATATTCAGAACGAGAAAATTCACATATTATCAAAGTGTTTGGCGAAGGTTACATATACATCATATTTTATACCTTGAACTCTTGCTCTACTACTAACTCTCACCAAAAATCCGTATGTTTTGGTGGTTTCTGCTACTATTGTTTCAATATGTTCCTATAAACAAGGTGTGACGGATTTCTGATGGTTCTTCATTGGTTGGATGGCTGAATGACTTTTGAGTGACTGTGACGAAAATTATTTAGTGGACCGCTGACGAACATCAGTTAATTTGCCAACAAAGTTGTTTCGTCAATACTAATTCGACGTTAAATCGACGGAAAAGAATCTTTATCCTTAATACAACGGACTTTGTTATTGAGACATTGAAGAAAAAACTACATCTCTCCGATACTGGAGCATACATTATTGGCTTACTGAATAACTTCAGTTGGTGTGTCAATACTAATTCTATGTTGAATTAACGGAGAAGCATCTTGTTTTGCCAATACTAATTCTATGTTGAATTAACGGAGAAGCATTTTCATCTTAAATACAACGGACTTTGTTGTTGAGCCATTGAAAAAAACTACATCTCTCCGATACTCAAGTATACACTATTGGCTCACTGAATAACTTCAGTTGGTGTGCCAACACAGTTGCTTGGCCAATACTAATTCTATGTTGAATCAAAGGAGAAGCATATTCATCTTAAATACAACGGACTTTGTTGTTAAGCCTTTAAAAAAACTACATCTCTCCAATACTGGAGCATATATTATTGGCTCACTTAATAACCTCAGTTGGTGTGCCAACACAGTTGTTTTGCCAGCAGTAAAACAATGTTGAATGACCAAGAAGAATCTTCATCTTAAACACACCGGACTTTTTGTCGAGCCATTGAAGGAAAAACTGCATTTCTTGGGTTACTGGACCATAAATTAGTGGCTCACTGACTATCTTCAGTTGGTGTGCCAATACAGTTGTTTCGCCAACTCGAATCGACAAAGTAGGATCTTCATCTTAAATACACCGGGCTTTGTTGTTGGACCATTGAATAAAGAACTGCGTCTCTCCGATATTCGTTCACTTTGTTGGGCCATTGAAGAAAAAGCTTCGTCTTTTCGATTTTGGTTCACTATCTTCACAGCCAAAACGTTAATATACCGAAAAAATGGAAATTTTCGTATAGCCGCGATGGTCCAGTGGTTATAGCGTTGGGTTGGTAATCTGGAGGTTAACGGTTCGAATGCCGTCATCGTCCCACTTTTTTTATTTTTACAAACATATATTTTTTATTTTATTTAAGACCATATTTTAGGATTTAAATAACTAGTTACCGTTACATCTAGAAGTTGCTGGTTAGATGGAGACCAGCTACATTGGACCTGTGACTATGTGACAAAAGTCCTTCATTATGCCAATATATTTTTGTTACAGATCCAGGAACGGTTTACCATTGGACCAATGATGTGGTATAAGTAAGTGACTGATATATTCCCAAGTTGGCGAAAAAGTTACCGTCTAGACATCTGCTACCTTCAGTGGTCCACTGAACGAATAACTGAAAATTTATATTGGGCCACTATTTATCGGTCACAAACTATTTATAGGGTAGTTTCTAAGTACCTTAATGTCTACGTTCTTAATGTCTATGCTTGTTATACGTTTCGCATAAAATAGACACTTTAAGTTGGTCAGGACACGTACGAAGTGTCTAGCGATATACATGGAATTTTTCGGCTCGGATGTTTCTGTCTTTTACATTTTATTACCATATATTTCTATCTTGCTTTCTTTGGTTCGACCGTTTCTATTACCAATCTATTTATTTTTTGACTCCCGCCGACATAACTCGCTGCGTATTTTATCAAACCTTCACTTGCTGCAGACGCTATACTACGTACTAAATACGCTCAACGATAGACCGCAGAGATTGGACTTTAATATCTGTATTCGAGCAGAAGTCTTTGCTTTTTTTACAGATAAATGGAAGACAGAATATTGTGCTATATATATTCCATGTTTGCGCGTATGTCCTATGACCAACTTAAAGTGTCTAATATAAATCGCAGAAAACTGCATGGCGTTGACGCAAGGTATTGGTAGATAGAAAGTGAGAGTTTGTCGAGTTTTGTTGCGGCATTAGGAAGTTTAATTTGTCTAAGATAACAATGCATTCAATATTATTGTACTTTATTTTATACAAAAAAGTTTGAGATAGACATTGCCTGCGTCCTTCAAGTGACATTTGCAGTAGCTCAGAATCATGGAGGAACCTTGAGGGGGTAACTCTAGTCTCTACCGGTTGGCTTAAAGTGTAAAAATTTCAACACGCGTCTCTGAATGTTTTTCAAAGATTCTCTCTCAAAAGACTCGACGCAATCAATCGAAATAATTATTTCAGATATAATTCGAACAACACAAGGTCTCAACTTACACCACATTATAGTAAGCCTCTTCATCTATACGGAATTCCCAAAATTCACAAAGATGTAATGCCCATACGCCCAATCACGAGTTCCAGAAATTCTTCAACAAGCAATCTGTCTAAATTCCTTTTGAAAATTATTCAATCTCTTGCAGGCAAAACCGTTTCATTTGTACAAAATTCCAACCATTTTGTTAATACTCTTAAATCCTTTGTTTTAGGACCCGAGGATAGATTTGTCAGTTTTGATTTCGAAAGTCTATACACCAATTTCCCGATAAAGGAATCGCTAGATAATATTAGACAGAGAGGTTGATGACGAATCGCTTTATGAACGTACCAGACTGCCGCTGGAAGAAGTGATGGACTTGTTTTAGTGCTGACTAAATAACTCTTACTTTCAGGTGAAAGATAGGTTTTATGCCCAGGATGACGGTCTGCCAATGGGTTCATCGCTTTTGCCATTGGTGGCCAATACTTACATGGAGTGGTTCGAATCACACGCGATTGGTAGTTTTATTATCTGAACCGGGAATGACCAACAACTTTCAGATTTTCTTCACTATCTAACTAACATAAGACCTACCATTAAATTCACAATTGCGTTGGAGCAAAATTGTCAAATTCATTTTCTTGATGTACTTGTCAAACGAGTAGAAAGCGACATCAGAACAACAGTCCATCGTAAACCCACTCACACAGGCCAATATTTAAATCAAAGTTCAAATCATTCTGCTACAACCAAAAAGAGGCATAATAAGAACTTTGTATAATAGAGCCGTTCAAATTTGTAACAATTCTCGTGACTTGGAAATCGAAATACGAAACATTAAAAAGGATCTGCAGACGAATAGTTACAGCCTTAAACTTATATTTTTAAATTTCAGCAAACAGGACAGAGATTACAAGACCAAAACCAGGCAAATTCATTCCTTAAAATTCCATACGTTAAAGAAGTATCAGAAAAAATTCGAAGGGTAGCGAACAACTTTAATATTAAAACATCTTTCAAATCTAATAATACAATTCGAAGCCTTCTTAGTAAAACAAAACCGGAAAACAAACAACATAAGGAATGCATTTACCAAGTTCCCTGTGAGTGTGGTGAATCAATCATAGGCGAAACAAAAAGACCACTATCTGTTAGGCTTAAGGAATATCAGACGAATACCCAAAGAGGTGACCCAACGAAATCAGGAATCCACCGAATTAAGTGGATAGAAGCAAAGGTTTTGCACAAGGAGTCACACTGGAAGAAACGAAAATACCTTAAAGCTGCCTTTATTGGGCAGAATCAGGGTATTTTCAGTTCAAAATTCAATTCAAAATTCAAAATGTTTATTAATTACTTTGGCCTATAAAAATAGGATGTAACATGTCAATAAGTAGGTATATAAAAATAAATAAATAATAGTAATACAAACTAGTTGGTTCTAGCAACTGCTAGAACAGGTTAAGTAAGATAATTTACATAAATATTAACATTAGTATATAAATAGGTTACATAAATATTAACATTAGTATATAAATAGGTAAAGTACAAACATACATCAATTAGGTACATATAATCTGACAAACTAACATTTAATTTTTTACATTTTTTTAAAAAATGATTTGACTTCGTTCAAATTATAAAATGCCCCTTCACAAAGTAATTTTTTTAAGGATTTTTTAAACCTATTTAATGATAATTCTTGAAAAACCTTGGGTAAACTAAGTGTCGAAATTCCAAATGTTTGGAAGCCCCCCCTTGTGCGAAGTCAACTTCTTAAACTTCACGGTTGACTAATTTTCCATAGTATATAAGTACGTAGCCTTAAGAATAGATTGTAGTTTGCACCGGAAGACGATAAGTGATTGTACTGATCGAAACATCGTGTATAAATAAAATATAGACAATGGAAGTCCGAAAGACAGAGTTAATTTCAAACACATCATTGTCTCAAACTTTCAAACACACTATTTTTAACCTCTTAAGGTTACCTTTATTTACGATAAAAGTAATGAAATTTTCCTGTAAACTGTTTGACCAAAATCACTCTATAAACAAGGACTGTGAGGAAATTATTTAGTGAACCCCTGACTAATATGAGTTAGTTTGCAAACACAGTTGTTTCGCCAATTCCAATTCGATCATCTTCAATACAACGGACTTTGTTGTTGAGCCATTAAAGAAATAACTACGTCTCTCCGATACTGGACCATACATGAAATGGAATTTTTTTTAGTCGGAATGGTTCAGTCATTATATAATTCGCGTGGTAATCTGGAGGTTAACGGTTGGAATCCCGTAATCGTCTTCACTTTGTTTATTTCTTTTTTGTTTATTTTTTTTCTTGGGATTTAGTAATATATTTTTTTTTAGAACAGGCAAATATATTTTTAAAGCCATATTTTAGGATTTAGTAGTAGTAGTAGAGAAGGGGCGGCGCACATTTATGCCAATATTTTTTTGTTACTGTTAAGTGACTGATGGACAAGTATTAGACAAAAAGCTACCGGCTAGACATCTGCCACCTTCAGTGGCCCATTAAAAGAATAACTGAAAATTTATATTGGGCCAATATTTATCCGTGACAAACTGTTTAAAGGGTAGTTTTAACTTCTCCTCATTGGGACCAGAGCAGCATTGTCAAACAAATTTAAATGCTGTTATTTCGAAAACAATTAAAGATGGATCACTAGTATGTGGTATTTATTATTGAAAAGATAATTATCTGTAGACGTCAAAATGTACAGAGTCTCCAATTTAAAAAAAATAAAAACCTTTATCATCTCCCGTAGTTAATTAAAAATCTCGGTTGACGTGTTTTTAAATTTTTCTAGAAGGCTAAATTTTAACCTGTCAGTGGCTCCATTTAAAGTACTCACCCTGTATAAGACCACCAAAAGTAAAATTAAATTAAAACCACCAAATTACCTCAATTTATACCTTTCGTATTTAAAAAGAGCTCTTTTCCCTTACAAAATATTTTAAATTTCCCTCGTATTTATTCCACTTAAAGTCTTCTTAAACTCAAGCTTTAATGACTCAAAACTCGATGTTGGAAAGTTTAAAAGTTTCTCAGAGCGAATACAAACATAATATGAAAAACTGTCTGTAAGGAACTTTAAACTTATTAAAGTTTTGCAAAATATACTTTCGAATCATTTGGTGTGGTCTCTAAAGCAGTGTTTATGGTGAATTTATTTAAAGACTGTTTTTCAGGAAACCGAGAGATAATTGGATCTTCACTGGGATAAAGTTTTGTGCCATTATTTATTTAACCAGGATCATTGATTAAATTTATTTTACTCTAATGCCAGGATAATGCACACTTTACATTGCAATTGGCTTTCAGTTGTAATTCGCGGCGCCTTTGATATGTGGTAGATCTTGCCCTTCTGATCAATGTTTTAATTGACCTCTTTTTGATCCGACCTGAGGTTTCGAAGATATCGATTTTTAAAGTTGGCGGTTTTAGATTTCGATGATTTTCACCAAAATTGGTTTTTTAACTACTTTGTCTTATCCTATCTATCAATTGCTACTTGCTCTACACCAATTTACAAGTACAGAACCAGACTATTTAGTTACGTAAAAGAAATTGATATATTGCACTTAGGCAAACACAAAAAATAAAAAATATTTTGTAGTAAACAGAAATTTTTTATAAATAAAACATGAGATTAAAAACGAACACACAGTGCAATATCTTTTTTTTATATGGATAAGTCTTTGGAGAAACAGGAAAGCTGAGCTACATATGTCAAGCTGAATTCTCTGTGTGAGGAACGTCCATAAACTTGGATATTCTCCAAATATTTTTTTAAAAGAGCACACCGTTACGTAAATATTATGTAAAAGCTACAAAACATGATTACTTTGTTACATAGATTCTAGGTAAACTGTAAGTCACAGTTCTGCATAATGCACAAAGTTCCCTAGTTTTTACCTAAATATTCGACACTTAAAGTTAATTTTCGGGTTTATCGGAATTCGTATCCTTATCTCTATCGAGTCGACCTATCGAGCAGGTGTACTTTTAAACTAATGGCGAATGCGTCACAGCTCCAGCTGATCAAATGCGTTAAAACATCGTTTCGTATGCAGGGACGGTCGTAACGATACGACTCCTTTATCGTACCTAACGAGGTTTTCGTGCATTTTACTCAGCAAACACATCTGTCACATTAACATAGTATTTAGGTAAATCTACAGTCAAAAAATTTTCATAAAAAAAATTTTCATAAAATTTACGTAATATTTACATAACTTATGTTTTTTAATTACATTTTTGTGCATGGCATTATGCAGGACATGGAAGTTACTTTTCACCTTGTTGTGGCATTAGAAGTATACAGGGTTCCTAAGCAAATCCTTAGGGGGCCAAGCAACCGTGTATAAGACGCAGACAAACGGAAAAGCACATTAGGCAGAAAAGGATGGGCATGGGGCGATGTTGTCACTACATCTTACACGTAGAAAATCCATTCCATGTTGTTGTTTTATAATGTTTTCCATTTTCATACCTTTAGGACTGGAATAAAAATTGTTTTTGCTCGACTTTAATACCAAACTGATGAAAGATATCGTAAAAAAAAATATTTTTCGGCTTTTCATTTTGTAACCATTGTCCTTACGCACTGTTTACAGGCTGGGGACTGAGATACATGCAAATGCCTAACCTAAGGCGTTCATACACGGCCGGAGAAATCGACTGAGATATTTCCGTAGAAACTTTATCAAGCAAATAGGACGGGTTGACGCCTTCGAATGTCCAACCCGGGTTTTGCACTTTGATTCGAAATCAAAAAGGAGGAACAGTCAGATGTGGGGCCGTGCACAAATTACGTAACGGTGATTTTACCAATTTTTGACCCCCTCCCTATGTAATGTTTTGTAACGATTTGGCACGCCACTCCCCTAATATTACGTAACGATTTCAAGACCACTACCCCCCCCCCCCCCAAAAAAAAAATTTTCACTTATTTTCATTTCAAATTTTCTTAGTTTCACACAAATGCAAACGTTGTCGAAAACCCCCCTCCCCCCTACGTAACGTTTTGTAACCCCCCTCCCCCCTATGACCATTACGTAATTTGTGCACGGCCCCAGTAGTGCCAGTGGAGGAGGGCGAGAAAATTGATATTTTTTTCTTAAAAAAACGTACTCTTTAGACCTATTTCTTTACGTTCCCGAAATTACGTAATTTAAAAAAAAAAAAATTGTAAGCGGCGCCATTTTTATTTCGTGCTTTGTTTTTCAAACATTTTGGCGCTCGGCTCATTTAGTTGAAAAAATTTTGCCTGCGGCGCCCTTTATCTTCTCACTCGAAACCAAGATCCCCCGTTTTAGGAAAACTGATCCCGTCTCTGTTTCTAAATTTTTTCGAATAAAAGTAGAGTATGACCATAGGGGAAATAATTTTTTTCTACGGTATGACGAAAATTTCGCGAAAGTTGAAGAAAAAAATAAAAAAAGTGGCAGAGCTCAAGTTTTTCGTAAAGAAAACGTTTTTTGTAAAGAAACAAAGCAAAATAAATCTTTTCACCCCTTTTTGGTGTTACAAATATTGGCAGCCCCTTATTTTTCGCTTTTACCCTCCCGCTAGTTTTCAAGAATTGGTTCGCTACATGTTTCGAGATCATGTCATAAAACACCTCGAAAATATCAAATGTAGTGTAGGGCCAGCTTTATTTAAAATCAATAATATCGCAGGCAAAAAGCTCTGCAGGAAAAACAGCGCCGTTTATTGAGTTCTTTGGCTGCAAGTGCTAGCTGCATGGTTTGGCCGTTTCCGGATAGATGTCACTAGTAGAACAGAATGGAAAGAAATTTAATTAAAAGCGAAGATATTTCTTTCTAATGTTAACAACCTCACGAGTTTATCGCTCAGTATCGTAAATAATGGACCCTGCCGCCTCCTTTAAGCAAGGAAAAGCTGTGGTTTGGACCTGAAAATGTCTAATTTTTAATTAGATTAGATGTTCAAATCTGTCCCCTTCTTGAGCCTCACAATATCCCAATCTATTGTAAAACTCTTGGCGCGTAGCAGCCAACATTTTAGGGGTGATAGAGTTGCCCGCCTCTAAAATTTTCGCCCTCAACTCCTGTATAGTCGTGGGCCGTAAGTGAGGGTGTTGGAAAATTTTGTCGTGCCAACAACCCCATAGGAAAAAGTCATTTGGCGCAAGATCTGGTGATCGATGAGGCCATCGGATATTTCCATACGTGGAAATAATTCCATGCCTGGCGTGAATTGTGGGATGAACAGCCATCTTGCTGAAACCACAATTCTTCCAAATTTATGTTGAGTTCCCTCAACCGTAGTAAAACCTGGTGTTGGAGAAGATCAACATATTTTTGACTATTCAAATTCCCTTCAATGAAAAAGGATCCAATAATGTGATCCCCGACAATACCGCTCCAAACATTTAATTTTTGAGGATGTTGCGTTCTAACACTTGCGTGCAGATGTTTATTTTCGCGGGACCAATAGCGGCTATTTTGTGGATTGTGAGAGCTATGAAGTTCAAATGTCTTCTCGCCACTAAACAAAACTTTTGATAGGAAATTTTCGTTCCTGTCACATTTATCCCTCATAACCTCAGAATATTCCAACCGGCGAAAATAATCACCTGGTTGCAATTCCTGCGACTTCTCAATCTTAAACGACTTGTAGCCGTATTTTTTTAGGATCCATTGGCAAGTACTGTTGGGAATATCCAGTGCCTCCGCAATCGGTTTCGTCGAACATGGTTCATGTGCCTCAACGTAAGCGCATACCATTTCGTGGTGTGGAAGAACGGGATGCTCTGTTATTTCGCCGTCGTGGTAACACTTTCTACAACCATTTATGCACCCGTACCTTTCAAAACGGTGATAAATGTTGTCGACAGTTTGAGCCACAGGAACCGGTCGATCTGGAAACGCAAAAACAAAAAGCCCAATGACCTCGTCCGCACTGTCACTTTTTATGTAGTTTTTAATAATAAAAATCTTTTCTTCTCGAGTATACGTCATTTTAAAAACACAAAATTTACGAAACTGAAGCGACTCGAAAGGAAATAAAAATGCAATGCCTGTGAATCCCAGTTTTTCCTCGATCATCTCATGGTGTGGCCGCCATCTAGCGGAATTTGCAGACATCTTGTCAACGGTTATTATTGCAACTATGATTTATGCTCACAATCAAAGAGTGGCGACAATTTTTTCTCATGAAAGCAGTCCGGAGATAAAAACCACCATGGTCAATATACCTGTTTCTTTTGTGCGCGCAAAACTTTCTATGTCATTTCTGTTTGATTTATTCAAATCCTATCCCTAAGGAAAATCTTAGGAACCCTGTATAAATATTATATTCCAATACGTAATATTTATAAAAGATTTATTACATAAAGAGTTCGTTACTTACGTGACGTCAAGTTTACCTTGACGTGTTACTTCTAAGAGATATAAATATTATGTAAAAAAATTTACCCCAAGTGACAGCATTTAAAAGTGCACCTGCTCGATTGGTGGACTCGATAGAGATAAGGATTAACTTTGTCTAAAATGTAATTAAAATGTGGTAAATTTTTTTAATAATATCTCTTAGAAGTAACTTATCAAGTTATACTTGACGTCACGTAAATAACGAACTCTTTATGTAAATAATGTATAAATTTATAACATAAATCTTTTATAAATATTACGTATTGAAATATAATATTTGAATTTGAAAAGTAACTTCCATGTTCTGCATAATGCCACGCACAAAGTTCTCTTCTTATTACGTAAATATAATATAATTAAGGAAACATATGTTATGTAAATATTACGCAAATTTTATGAAATTTTTTTTTATGAAAATTTTTTGACTCTAGATTTACGTAAATACTATGTTAACAGATGTGTTTGCTGAGTAGTAATGTAAACCTTGAAATTATGAACGTTTAAAATTAAATTAACAGGATGTCCACAGATTTTTGGAGAAAAACTTCCCTGACTTTCCCTGACCAGATTAAAAAATTCCCTGGATGCTATTTTTAGCAAACTCAAAAAAGGAAACTTTCACTTAACTCATATTAGGTGCATATTTATTAAAAAAGAGGAAAGAAAATCAGCCTCCACCACCCTTAACTAACTAAAAATTGCAAATATTTGCGAGACAAATGGCCTAGCTTTTTGAACAATTTGCTTCTGAATAAGTAGGAAGCAAACATAAAAATAAGATATATTTTCATGTTTGTTTTTTTCCTGAATTAAAAAAGACAGAGAGAGTGATACAATAGTTAATTTACTAGAGCACTGCGAAAAATCCTCTCAATTGGGGAAAATTCCCTGACTTTTCATGACCATTTTAAAATTCCCTGACTTTCCAGGTTTTTCCAGGTTATGGACACCCTGATTAAGCAGGACCGACAAAAGATGTTTTTCTGATTTTATAAATATTTTTGGGTATCAGACCATTTCAACATTTTTAACGCTAATATCTGTTTGCACGCCTGTTTGTGTGTCAGTCTGTGACCAGCGTTTATAAATTAAGAACTACTTGTCCGATCTTGCCATTTTCGGGGAAATTGGAATTTCGGAGCAACAGGATCTGGGCGTTTCAGAAAAATAATTGTTTTCCTCCCTGATTTCAAGAATAGCTACACTTAACTTTGTTGTCGCATTTGTAATTAACATAATAACATAACATAACATATAATATAAAGTAAATTAAACAAGATTTTAAGCACACTTACAGTTGTTTAAACCTTAGATTGAGAAGAGATAAGATACCTGACACTTACGGAGACTTTGGTTATATTATTATATGGAACAATGTTTACCTTTCTTATGTTTACAGTAAACGCACCATTGGCGGACCTACTTAAATATAAATTTACACATGGTATTATTAAAAAACATGCAAAAAATAATTCTGCTAATTTGAGCTTTGGAAGCTTCCTAACAATAAATGTTTGTAGTATAATTTTATACACAATAAATTTATTGAAAAACATTGAAACACAGTTTACAGCACCTGGAACATCAAGAAAAATTATACTATTACCTACTAGCTAAAAATTATGTTATTGTGTTTGTTAATTTTGTCATGGTCATTAGCAGAAACTTACTTATACTGACTTCTTCAGTACACAATAAAGTCAATAATGCTTAGGGTATATAGAGACATCTAGGACAGACAAAAAAATTCAAACATCAATTCGAAGAGCGAGCGCAGATGGCAACGGCGGCAGTATAAATCAAACTTAATATTCTGATATGAGGTAGGAATTCAATATTCTTATAAACCTGAACACATGTTAATTAACTTTTATTGTTGTTTACAAGTTGATTTAAAAACTTTACCTACCTTTATTTTATAGTCTTTATAAAAAAAAACCTTGTAAAATATCTCATTTGGGAATTAACTACTTCATCAAAAGTATGCTTTATTTTATCTTCTTTATAAAAAAAAAACCGAAAAAACCTTATAAAAACGTTCGAAAATATCTCATTTGACGCATTGGATATTAACTACTTCATGAAAAGTATTTTAAATTTTGAAAATGAAAAAATGAAAAAGTGATTGTTGATATTTTCATCTAAGGATCTACTAATTTAGGTATATTTCATAAACTTTTTTTATTTTTTGTGTACCTACCGGCATGTACCGTTACTGACTGATTTCACTTGCTCTTCCTTTGTTTTCAAAACATTGGACGATTTGTAATTGTAATTGCTCTAAACGTTTTTTGACAAAATGTGGTTTTAAAACGACTTACAAACTGCTTAAAACATCCTGAAATTTTAAAATAAATAACACGAAAAAGCTTGTCAATAAAAATATCATCCGACTGTCTGCGCTCTGCCGATTTTCCCCACCCACAAGCTAATCACGACCTAAAGTGGTTGAGACAGAGTTCTCTGTCTCTATCGTTCTAACGTCGTTTAAAAGGATAGAAAAATAATCGATGTTTCTCACCTTTGTTTGGTTGTGATTTTATTTGTAAATAAACAGTGGTTATTATTTGCCAAGGAGTTTTAGTTACACCATATATCTTGTCTCTTTCTAATCTAAGGTTTAAACATTCTCAAATCGATATTCTTCAAATATTCGTTGCGCCACTAGACTGGTTCGAATACTAAATCCAATTAAAAATTACCTACATAATTCAGAAGCTCTCTTGCGAGTTTAGTCAAGTTAAGTGTGCTTTTGAAAAATTTCGAGAATATCCAAGTTTATTCACAAAGTGTAATCAGCTTCGACGTATGTTCTGTCCAGTTTTTCTGTTTTTCCAAAGAATACTCCACAACATACCAAAAAATAAAAAAAATTTCACCGTCTGTTCGTTTTTAATCTTAGATTTTATAAAAAATTGCTTTTTACTTCAAAAATATTTTTAATTTTTTATATTTGGCCGCCACTAACAACGACGTAAGTTTAATAGTCAATTTTATTTTACAGAACTAAAGATCCTGATTCTCTAATTATAAAATGGTGTAAAGCAAGTTGCCATTAATAGGTGGAATAAGACAAAATAATTAAAAAACCGATTTTGGTGAAAAATCTTCAAAATCTAAAACCGCCAATTTCAAAAATCGATATCCTCGAAACCATAGGTCGGATCAAAAAGAGGTCAATTTAAACATTGATCGGAAAGGCAAGATCTACAACATATCAAAGGCGCAGTGAATTCCAACTGAAATTCAGTTGCAATGTAAAGTGTGCATCATCCTTTAAGAATGAAAATAAACAAAAATTTACCAAAAAAAATCGAGGGTTTTGATCAAAATGGTAATAAAATAAATCCTAAACACTTTGTAATTTTGCTCAAAAATATTAACCCAAGTAATAAAAAATTATTTGGAAAAAAAACATGGTGAAATCACTCTTTGAACATTTCTCTTAAAGTTTTTATAATGTCTACAATATCTTTAGTGTGGTTTTGTATTTTTACTCTATATAGTAGTACATACAAAATTATTTGCATTTCCAGATTTAGATTAAGTTTTTTTTTGTCCACAAAAATTAATAAGCGCAGCAAGAAAATTTTTTATGCAAACTGGTTCTAGAAGGACGTTAAATAAAAGAAAATTCAATCATAAAATCATTCACTACAGAAACTGCAATTCGTTAAACCAATTTTTTATCCGAAGCTTATTTCTTCAAAACCATTCAATAACAAATTCGAAATTTATAAGACCCGTTTTTAATCGATGTTCATCAAACTCAGTTAATATCAAACTCGTAGTTTTTAAAACCCATTTTTAAAAAAACCTGGAATTTTTCAAATCAATATTTTTCAAAACCGGCGCCCGTAAGACCCGCTGTTTATCAGAAATGTTTGTGTATATATGTTACTTGCATTCCAGTTAAGAACAAATTTCTGATAAACAACTGGTCTAACGAATTCCGGTTTTGAGAAATAATGGCTTGACAAATTTCAGGTTTGATTAAAAATGGGTTTAACAAATTACGAGTTTGATATTGAATGAGTTTGATAAACAATGGTTCGATTAAAAACGGGTCTTATGAATTTCGAATTTGTTATTGAGTGGTTTTGAAGAAATAAGATTCGGATAAAAAATTGGTTTTATGGTGAATCGTTCTTCTGGTTCTGGTTTGACAAACCATAGGCATTCTTTTAGAATTGCTGTTCGATTTTGAGCAACTTTAATCTTGTGCCTTTTAATAACGGATAGTCAATCCTCTACCGTAATAAATAAAACTGGTAACAGGTGCCACTGCTAAAGCAAATTTGAACACTTTGTCGGTGTCTTTGATCAAGGCCCAGGTGGAAGCAAATCCCCCGTAACTCCAACCCCAAATTCCAGTTCTGGTCGCATCTATATAGGGAAATGTTTGCTGAAGATATCTGAAAGCAAATACAAAATTGTCAAGTCAAGTAATGGGACAACGAACGAATAAACCTGGTTTAGGATCGTTGGCTAAATTATTTAATCCCAACCCCCCCCCCTCTCTCACTATTTAATTTGCACTATCTACTGATTTTCTTTTTTCTGCGACCCGGACCTCTGTTATCCTGCTGTACGTACCAGCTTGCGGCTGGAGGGAGTGATGGAGTTGTTGGAGTGCTGTCTACATAACTCTTATTTTCTGGTGAAAGATAGATTTTATGCTCAGGATGACGGTGTGCCAATGGGTTCATCGCTTTCGCCAGTCGTGCCCAATATTTACATGGAGTGGTTCGAATCACACGCGGTTGACAACAACATGTAAACCTAAGCTCTGGCTGAGATATGTTGATGATACTTTTATTGTCTGGAAAGGGAATGACAACAACAACTTTCAGAACAACAGTCTATCGTAAACCCACTCACACAGGACACTATTTAAACCAAGGTTCAAATCATTCTGCTACAACCAGACGAGGCATAATAAGAACTTTTTATAACAAAGCCGTTTAAATTTGTAACAATTCTGATGACTTGGAAATCGAAATAAGAAACATTAAGAGGGATCTGCAGCAGAATGGTTACAGCGCTAAACTTATAACAGATACTATTTCTAAATTTCAGCAAACAGGACAGAGATTACAAGACCAAGAGTCGAAAAGTCGAATATTAAAACAGCTTTTAAATCTAATAATACAATTCAAAGCGTTCTTAGTAAATCAACACCGTAGAACAGACAAAATAAGGAATTCATTTACAAAGTTCGTTGTGAATGTGGTGTATCATACATAGGCGAAACAAAAAGACCACTATCTGTTAGGTTTAAGGATCATCAGACGAATACCCAAATACGTGAAACAACGAAATCAGGAATCTCCGAACATGCATGGTCAAAAGGAGTCACACTGGAAGAAACGAAAATTCCTTGAAGCTGCCTTTATTGGACAGAATCAGGATATTTTCAGTAAATCTGAAGACGATCAGAGATTGTACTGATCGAAACGTCGTGTATAAATAAAATATAGACAATGGAAGTTCGCAACACAGACTTAATTTCAAATACATCATTGTCTTAATTTTTGAAAGAAATGTCTTTTGTGTCTTTTTAAATTAAAAGACGTTTAAAATGTATTTATGGTTGAAGATCGTAATAACGATAATATTGATAGTATTTATGGTAACATTATTAGGAATTATTTCTTATAAAACATTTGGCTTCTGGGCAGATTCTCAGCAATTTTCTCTCTTGTGAAAAATTTAAGTGGAAAAGGAAAACAATTATAATATTTTTGGTTTGATTTTGACTCGATGCTGATGTAGACTAGTCTTATTTAAAATCAAGTAAACAAAATGGTAAAATATTACCCCGCCACACGACTCACGCTATGTAATCAAAATCTTAGGATTTTTTTTTCTGTCGCGTGATTTTTATATACCTTCATATTTTACTTTTTCTCTAATTCTAAATGCATGCAGGCATTTTTCTTTAACTCGTTCTATAAATATTTCTATGGTGAAAAACGATTTGAACTTCTTTTAATCATTTTTGCAATTTTAACCCTAAAAATAGCCAACGCGTTAATTAAATTGTTTTCTAAACTGGGCGCACTATAAAACGCATATTTTATATTTAGGAGAATATGTTAAACCTCTCTAACTTTTTTAGGTTTTATTATTTTTAAATTGGGTTTTTGGTATCGTATAGCTGGTATTTTTTGCTAAAAAAAGGTTAAAACCAAAGTTTGTCATTTTGTATTGTATTCGGTATACAAGATGTGACAAAAAGTACTGTTTTTTTTTGTGAAAGTTTAAAGTTACCGAAAATTAAAAAAAAAATTTGGGACAAATTTAAAATTATTAAATTGGTTATTAAATCTTTCTTAACAAAATTTATTCTCAGATTTTTTATTTTTCTTTTATTTTGGAGATATGATTTTTTTCCAAAATTTATGCTTATTTTACATTATTTTGTCTCGTGGATTTGACCGGATTTCGAAAATAATTTTAAATATTCATTTTCGCAATCTCTGGGAGGCATATTAAAAATAAAACAGACCCAAAGATATTTTGAAAATTAATCTTGATTACCAGTGGCGTCCAAGTTGTGAATTGTAACAGATGTTTACAAAAAACACTTTATACGTTTAACATCAATTTTCTCGCCACTAATTAATTTTTTTTTCAGTTATTAGTAACTAGTGACCATTGTCACCAAAGCGGTTTTTATTTTTTTTTAAATGTTAACCAGTGGCGGAGCTACATTTTTTTTCAGAATACAATTTTATTGATAAAAAATAAATACATAAATTAGAAAAAGCAGGTTCAGCTTATATTTTTTTAAATTATTATGTAAATTTTATAACAAGCACATCAGCAGCGTGCATAATTTTTTCTTTTAAAAAATTTTTATTTAAAAATATTATGTTAGTTCTGTGTGATCTTAAAGTGAATTAGTGAAAACCAATCATAAAATATAAAGTGTTTTGAAAATTTTTGTATCATTCGAAAGGTCCAATTTTGCACAATTTTGCACACCTATTTTGAAATTTTGCACACTCCATGGGAACCCGCAATATGGTTCTCGAGTGAGGCTGACCCCCCCAGATATTTTTTGAAAATTTTATTATCATTCGAAAGGTCCAATTTTGCACATCTATTTTGAAATTTTCCACACCCTATATGGGAACCATCAATAGAGTTCATGAGTAACGAGGCTGGCTCCCCCCCAGATGATATTTTTTGAAAATTTTGGTACCATTCAAAAGGTCTAATTTTGCACATCCATTTTGAAATTTTGCACACTCCATGGGAACCCACAATAAGGTTCTCGAGTAACGAGGCTGCCCCCCCCCCAGATATTTTGTGAAAATTTTGATAACATTCGAAAGGTCCAATTTCGCAAAACCGCTTTGGTAAAAATGGTCACTAGTTACTAATAACTGAAAAATATAATCTTTTTTTTTAATGAATAGCGAGAAAATTGATGTGAAACATAAAGTATTTTTTGTAAACATCTGTTACAATCGACAACTGGACACCACTGGTAATCAAGATTAATTTTCAAAATAACTTTGGGTACGTTTTATTTTTAATAGGCCTACCAGAGATGGCGAAAATGCATATTTAAAATTATTTGCGAAATCCGGTCAAATCCACAAGGCAAAAGAATGTAAAATACGCATAAATTTTTTTAAAAAATTCATATCTCCAAAACAAAAGAAAAAATAAAAAATCTGAGAATCAGCTTTGTTAGGAAAGATTTGATAACCAATTTGATTATTTTAAATTTTTCCCAATTTTTTTTATTTTTTATTTTCGTTAACTTTAAACTTTGACAAAAAGAACAGTACTTTTTGTCACACCTTGTATACTGAATAAAATACAAAATGGCAAACTTTGGTTTTAACCTTTTTTTAGAAATAAATATCAGATGTAGGATACCAAAAACCCTATTTAAAAATAATAAAACCTAAAAACGTTACAGAGGTTAGAGGTAATACTCTCCTAAATATAAAATATGCGTTTCATAGTGCGCGCAGTTTTTTTGTGTCCGCTTTTTTCTTAAAAGTTTCTTAAATTTGATTCTTGCCCAAATAGACGGAAATTTTTCAGTCGAAATACGACTCGACGCGGATTGTAAAATCCCACCTCTGATTTACTGTATATATAAATTAATCGGTTTATGGTGACCACTTACTTCGTAACTGTAATTTGGTCCTCAATTTCTACAGTACCCAAATTTCTATAAACAGTATGTAAAATATTAAGGCCGGATCTACCACTGCCCCTACCATCGATGTAAATATAGATGTACGATCTGTTTGTGACGAAGTAGTTCTCTAAGCCTCGGGAATACGAATCCACAACTCTGTTTGAGTTCGGACCTGCATACCTAAAATTAGAAAATTGTATGGATGATGACTAAATATTAGAAACTCTGTTAGTCCCATATTAAAAGAATGACATTTAAGTGATATTTATGGAACCCCAGAAAACATCGATCTACAGGTACTTTACTAATATTGTACTTTAACTACTGGCAAGTGCTGGCACCCATAATGATGTGCATTTTTTTTATTATTTTTATATGCTAAGGTTTGCACATTCCAAAAAAGTGCAAAAAAAGCAACATTTTAGGACTTTGTTTTGTTGTTTTGTACTTCTCTGGGATCATGAGTCCAAAAATATTTTTTTGTAGAAGTAAGTAAGAAGTAAGTATACTAAGTATAGCTTTTTTAATTATTTTTCAGGTGGTCGAAAAAACTGATCAAAATCAGGTGTTTTTATGAGATGTAATGAGGTTTTTTTGGCAGGGTGGACATATAAAAATCTATAAAATGATGTAGGTTTATCTGACTATAAAATCTATTTAAATTGTTTTTACCATAGAAAATTATAAATGTTCATAGAAAAAGTTGGTCTAATAATAAAATATCCCAAAATCTCAAAACGTTTTTTACAAACTCTTAAAACATTATAAAAGAACAAGGGTGTAATCATAGAAACCCACAAAATGATATGCGTTGTTTTGATTATAAAATCTCTTAGAAAACTCATAAAAACATCGGTTTATATAATCCCCTAATACATTATTACATTATAAAAGAAAAGAATTATAGATACCCATAAAAGTTGATGTGTTGGTTTGATTATGAAATCTCTTAGAAAATGGTGCTTTTATAAAACCATAAAATATGTAAAAGAAATATCTGCACTTATCAAATTTTATAAGTCTGTCTATTAGAGGATCAGATAAAAAACACACATATCAATCCACATAAATTCTTACCAAAATCAAAGACATACCTCATAAATTATTACAAACTTTTATAATCCAAAAATTTTGCCTCACAGAAGCTTATAAACCTTATAAAAACTGATAAAAATCAGGTGTGTTTTTTATGAGGTTTAATGCGGTTTTTTTGACAGGGAAATGAGACTAGACTTTCTAGATAAAGGATCATTTTGAAAATATTTACACTTTTGTCGTACATTAACTTAATTTTTCGTTCTAAATATAATAAATTTTAACGTACACATTAACTATAGCAGGGTACTTATCAGTCTCATTCAAATTTGGAGGCAGAATCATTCTGACTCTTGCAATATAGTTTCCTGCAACAGTAACATTTAAATCTTTTTGAACTGGCCTTAACTTTTGCGCAAGTATTTCCCGTACGTGGGAGTTGTTTTGCCACATCAGACTACTTCCCTCCTAAAAAAAGATTACACGGTATAAGAATAACTATAGGTGAGTTGTGTAGGCGTAATGTAATTTTTAAATAATTACTTATAAGTTTTCCAGCGTCCTATACTACCTGCGTTCGGTATTTGCTTGGATTTATTAGAATTAACGAACGCTCCGGATCGAATGCCAACTTTAAGTTTTTTTTTAAAACATAATTTGTCTGGCACTTCATATCTAACAAATTACTTTTAGAAGATGAAGGAGTCTTTAGTGTACTGCAAGTGCAAAAAATTATTTTGACTCCTGTTAAAAAAATTACTTCACTTCTGTGAAGTGAACGCTCCCTGGTGAAGAAAAAAAAGTATCAGAAATAAATTGAACAAATGAATATATAGTACTTTATAAGCCTAGAGATTAAAGTCCTACTTTAAATCCCATCGCGAAAGGTTTGTAGCCCGACCGAAGGTACAATTCACTAAGGGATTAAAAGACGTTTTAGTCCCGAGCTTTATATACTATTTTATGCACTTCGACTACAAAAAAGAGTGCTAAGAATGAAATCTTGGTCAAGAACAAGTGTTGTTTGGCTTGACTGGCGATAAATTTAATTATATATGAGTTTAATATATAATTTTTCAGGGATTACTTTTTTTTTAATCCCTGAGGGATTAAATATACTTCTAATCTCTAGGCTAAGGGATTAAATTATTTGATCCCTTAGGGATTAAAAGTTACACCTTAGGCCCTTAAAGAGGGATTAAACGTATCTATTAATTCCCTAAAGTGCATAAATGGTTTTTTACTTTAAACCTTACATTATTTTTCAGCGTCTCCACAGTAACATAAGTAGGATTCGGGCCGCTGCAAACTCTGGCATAATACGAAAAGTTTTTGCTAAAGGACCCAGTGGCGTATTTGCAATATTCCCCATCTACAACAAAACTGCACGTAAGACAAGTGTTTTCCGTGACGTTGTGAATATTTACAACATAGACGTGCTGCTGGGAAGGGGTATCGTTTGCGCTACCACCATAATATCTTAAATAAACCAAAAATAATGCTGCAATAGCAAATTAGTGAATTTAACCTAGGAACTATTTTTTACTTTGTATTGGATTGTATCCGCTTTGATTATTTTTTTTATGAAGTACTACTTTATTGTCAAGTTTACTTAACTTACATCAAATCTCTTTCTTCATCCCAGCCATAATAAGTAGTCACAACTCTACTGCCATAAGTTAATCGAGTGGTTTCATTTGTATTAAGATCTGTATAGACCAGGTGGTCAAAATAATCGGTGTGTTGCGGTTGTGGAATGATTTCAACTTTCTTCGTTCCATCCGAACTATAGTGTGGAATTTTTGGACGGAGCCAACCGTTGGATTGTCGGTAAGAAATCTCCTAAAAAGGTTTTATAATAAAATTGGTTTTAACTAATCAATAAGTTACAAAAAGTCATCCAGGAGCTCGATTCTGGGCGTAATAGAACGATCATACCCTGAGAAGTGACCATTTCTCTTAAAATCCAAAATTTCCTTATTCCACCACCGGCCCATCGCACAGAAGTCATTCGAACAACGTCCTACTTTGAAAGACGGTCAAGTTTGCCGTAGCATATGCATTAGCGAGTAAAATATCGATTGGCCACGTGATGGTTTCAACCAATAGCTTGCTCTGAAATAATACGAAGACATCTGAGACTCGCACAAGCAGAACCAAAACTCACCCGAGCGACTTTTTTCACACAAGCTTCCCTAAAAGTCGCAACTTTTGTCTAATCGTGAAAAAGGCTTCGCTCAAAAATAGATGTTCGAGGCAGCTCTGCGCATACCCATAATTGTTTGGTGACTCTTCGATCGTCTCGTCACTGTTTTTAAGCGCGTTTATTGGTTGAAACTACTTCTCTTCTGAAATTAACTTTGTTTATACACGAAATTTCGATCAATACAATCTTTGATCGTCTTCAGGTGCACACTACAATCTATTCCTAAGACTACGTACTTATATTCTACGGGAAATCATGCAACCGTGAAGTTTAAGAAGTTGGCTCCGCCCAAGGAGGGCTTCTAAATATTTGGAATTTCAACACTTTGTTTACTGAAAATACCCTGATTCTGCCCAAGAAAGGCAGTTTCAAGGAATTTTCGTTTCTTCCAGTGTGACTCCTTGTGCGAAATTTTTGCTTCTGTCCACTTCATTCGGTGTTGTTTTGACCACGCGTGTTCAGCGATTGTTATTCTCCGGTTTTGTTTTACTAAGAAGGCTTCGAATTGTATTATTAGATTTAAAAGCTGTCTTAATATTAAAGTTGTTCGCTACTCTTCGAATTTTATCTGATTTATGGAATTGTAAGGAATGCATTTGCCTGGTTTTGGTCTTGTAATCTCTGTCCTGTTTGGTGAACTTTATAAATAGTACCTGTTATAAGTTTAAGGCTGTAAGCATTCTGCTGCAGATTCTTCTTAATATTTCTTATTTCGATTTAAATATTGTCCTGTGTGTTACTATAGACTCTTGTTCTGATGTCGCTTTCTCCTCGTTTGACAAGTACAGGGTGATTCACTATATTTTCCACCCCCCCCCTTAGGTACCTTATTATTGGAGGTACAAAAAAGTTTGAAATACAAAAGTTCCTTAATTTTTTACGAAATTTAAGAAATTGCAACCCTATTTTTTATCATTATTCAATCAACTTTCTTATTTTAAGGGAAACACCCTGTATTTTATTATACCAATAAACTGGATTTTTTTTTGGCGATTTCAGAAATGTATAACTTGCATACCCTGCGATACGTGGTTGTTGAGTTATGGCAATTTAAAATGTTTATATTTTAACACGGGTGGCCTTGACTGAATAATTATTATTGTTTAGGATAAAAAATATATTTTTTATTAACGTTTATATATTATTATATATATAATTTTACTTACCTACCTGCTTGAGTAGGAAAAAGAAACTGTAAGAATTAACAAAATTATTTTATTATTAAGCATAAGAAAATTCAAAATCGAAATACATTGTTTATGCAAAGTCAAAGACATCGCCGTTTCGTTGAACACAAAGCTGAAACCTTCTTCTTAGATCAGCGATTCATTTTCTTCCAGGTTGTTGGGTCTAAATCTATATATAGCCTCTTTCATTTCGTTCCAAAACCAGATATCGGGACGGTTTAAGTCGGGACTATTAGGTGGCCATGGAATAGTTCTATTTGCACCCAACCAAACAGGGTCATTTCTAGACAAAAATTTTGTTACTTCTTGGATATTATGCACTGAAGCACCGTCCTGCTGGCAGGTTATTGAGAGCTTCTTTGATATTCGTTTCTAGTATTTCCAATTATTCGGTTTCGCAGTATGCCACACCACACCCCCGCTGAGCGTCTACCAGATCTTCTTCGGCGTTTGTTTTTCTTGGGTTATCTCTTGCCCAATAATGCAAATTCTTCTTATTGCATTCACCAGCTGTGCGGAATGAAGCTTCGTCCGTCCATATGATTTGATTTAACATATCTGGATGTTCTTGAAGCTCTTCCAGCATTGTTTGACAATATACTAAAAGCCTTCTTTTGTCTTCTTCGGATAAGTTTTGCACAGGCCTATATTTGTAGTCTATATATATTTGCTTTTTTTGGCAATTCTCTGGCATGTTGAATATGACGTATCTGTATCTCTGGAGCAATCCCTAAGGGACTTATTTGGATTTTCTAAAATATTTTTGACAATCAAACAGTTTTTTTTAAATAAATAACAAATATAAGATAAAGAACTTAATCACTAAACCAAAATACCTAAAAACCTTTGTTATTGGACAGAATATCTAGGGGTGAGAAGTAAAAATAATTTTTTTTTTAAAAACCCCGATCAACCTTTGTAGCTGAGCTGTAGTTGAGCGTTGCTGAGTTGTAGCCGAGTTGTAGCTAAGAACACTCCCAAGAAAAATGGCTACCAAACAGAAAAAAACCGCATCAAAATCCGTTCACGGTTTCTGGAGATACATGACCGCAGACAAACACAGACAGACAAAGGGGTGAAACTTATAACACCACTCTTTTTCGCGCGCATGCCGCGTTGGGGGTTAAAAAAAACTACTTTTTCCTATCAATAGTAAAAAACAACAGGTGTCCACAAGTCGAACAAGTGTGACGTTGTTACTGCGTTGTTTATCGGATGTTTTCTAGAAACTAAAAAGATTTTTTTGTAAATATTTCTTCCAAATACAGTAGGATCATTATTTCTTTATCTTCATTTACTGCTACTGTTGTTTTTTTCCTTTTCAAGGAATATGAAGTATTCATTTTTGTATGTATGTTTTAAAGGTCTTTAAATTAGGCAATCTCCTATTAGGATACCGCACTGAATATTCTCTTCGAGATCTTCGTGCATTCTGATTGTTTTCAACATAAACTGAAAAAATATCGAACTTTTCTCTGTCCGTAAAAACCAACGTAATTAAAAATAAATCTTTCTTACATATCAAAGTGTACGATTACGTCAATTCAAGGCCACGTGTGTTAAAATATATTCAAGTTTTCCAGGGCGTCTTGCCAGTCACAGCCACCTTAGTGAAAACATTTTAAATTGCCATAACTCAAAAACCACGTATTGCAGAGTAAGCGAGTTATACATTTTTAAAATCACGAAAAAAAAATCCAGTTTATTGGTGAAATAAAATACAGAATGTGTTTCATTTAAAATAAGAAAGTTTCTGTCAAAATTTCACATATAAGATAACGATAAAAAACTTTTGTATTTCAAACTTTTTTCTACCTCCAATAATAAGGGAGTTAAGCGGGGGTGGAAAATATAGTGAATCACCCTGTACATCAAGAAAAGAAATTTGACAATTTTGCTCCAACTCTATTGTGAATTTAATGGTGGGTCTTATGTTATTTAGGTGGTGCAGAAATTCTGAAAGTTGTTGGTCATTCCCGATCCAGACAATAAAAGTATCATCAACATATCTTAGCTAGAGCTTAAGTTTATATGTTGCGGAAAATTCTTTGAAGCTGCCTTTATTGGGCAGAATCAAGGTATTTTCAGTAAAGCAAGTGTTGAAAGTCCCTCCTTGGACGAATCCAACTTCTTAAACTTCACGGTTGAGTGATTTTCCATAGTATATAAGTACGTAGCATTAGGAATAGATTGTAGTTTGCACATGAAGACGATCAGAGATTGTACTGATAGAAACGTCGGCGTCGTGAATAAATAAAATATAGACAATGGAAGTCCGAAACACTGAGTTAATTTTAAACACATCATTGTCTTAAACATACTTTTCTTCTCTCAGGCGAGCGATCCCTGGTATTGGTATTAACCGAAACTTTTACATTTAGATGATTTACCTCTTTGCAACTTCCATCAGTCACATTACATCTAATGATCACAGACTTATTTTGAATTCTATTTGTTGAAATCATTGCCACTGTATTTGAATCTACCCAAGCCACATCAAACAAAATGTAATCATTGTTTTCTTCAGTGTTTTTAATTGAACTGATTAGATGAAATTCTTTGGTGGTATTTGTTAAGATATCAGTAGGGTGTTTTCGCCGGTTCTGGCTCAAGATTCAAAGATTCGCCCATAAGAATTAACATAGGGATTTTGAGAGCCAAAGATTCACACATGGGGTGGGGGGATCCAAATGTCTTGGGCAATACCTTGAAAAACCTGTTAGAAAGTAGGTGATAAATTGAACCACACCTTTTTGTCTTACAGATGTATTGCAGTAAACTAGGTCACAACTGGTTATTAATGATCATAAATTCAGAGATACAAATTTTGTAAACCGGGTCACAGATGTCTTGGGCAATACCTTGAAGAACCTGTTAGAAAGTAGGTGATAAATTGAACCACACCTTTTTGTCTTACAGATGTATTGCAGTAAACTAGGTCACAACTATAGTTATTACATAAATTCAGAGGTTTCAAAAAATTATTAGGTAATCCAGAGAGTCGGCTACATTTGGGGTGGGGTCAAATTTCTTTGGGAGGGGAAAGTCTAAAACTTTATAAGTGATAAAAAATTAAATCTTTATCAGTACTTTGCTTTTATTTAGCAATGTGTCTTGAAAGTTATGATGTACCCAACACACAACAAATGAAATCAAATGAAAATAGATTAAGCACATTTAGAAATTGGCCAGGCGTATTAAAACCCGAAGATTTGAGTTTGTCTGGATTTTTCTATAAAAATGAAGAGGACATAGTAGAGTGCCACTATTGTGACGTGCAGATATACAATTTTGTAAAAACAGACTGTCCTTTTTTTGAACATGTAAAACTATCACCAAATTGTGAATATGGTAAAATGATCTGGCAGAATAGGGAATTGAAACACAAACAAAATTATGAAAAGAAAATTCAAAAGTGGTTTTCAATAATAAGTGTTATAAATGCTTTGATATTGTATAATTTATGGAAATAAAATCACATTTATAAAAATATATTTCGTTTCATTTTATTTTTAGTGTCTTGAGATGGGTTTGCAAAAAATATCTGTAACGGAATTTACAGGTGCGGTGCATTCTGCAATTATTTTGGTGGACACAGCTGCAAAATTTCTCATGAAATTACGGTACCTTAATTATCTGATAAATGTAAGGTCCTGGTCGAGTTTTTATGGTACCTATACGATCTCGAAAAGCGGGTCAAGTTTTAAAATTGCATATACCGTTACTCAAGAGTCCATTTACGAATTTTATACCGGTCATTTATTATCTGATGAATAAATGTAATACCTTTCTCGATTTTTATGGTCATCATTTATTTTAACTGTTATTTAGTACCTCTGTCAAGTTTTTAAATTGCATATAAACCGTTATTTGCGAATTAAGAAAAACATCTACCAAGTTACATGGAAGCACAGATAAAATGTAAGAAGAGGGGATCAAGAAAGTTGCTTTAAATAGCTTCAGTTTAAGAAATAACTTTAGTTTACTAAGAAGTGCAAAATGAAAGTACCAAAATTAAATTTAAGTCTGCCATTGGCAAAAAAAAATATGAAGCTGATGAAGAAAGTTCTACAGCCAGAGGAAGATTCAGACGTTGAGGTCCTTGATGGGAGTTTTTCAAAAGTGAAACCGATAGGGTGGGGGACAAATACCAAAAAAGTAAAAATACTTCAAAACGTCAGAATAAAGTCCCCATTCAACCCTCTCTGGACCTCAACGCCTGTAAAACAGGAAGAAGAAGAACAGGAAGAAATGCAGGAAGAAGAAGAACAGGAAAAAATGCAGGAAGAAGAAGAACAGGAAGAAGAAGATGAACAGCAAGAAGAAGAAGAACAGGAAGAACAGGAAGAAGACCAAGATGAACAGGAAGAAATGCAGGAAGAAGATGAACAGCAAGAAGAAGAAGAACAGGAAGATGAAGAAGAAAGTGAAAACAACCTAACAATTATAGACGTTGAAGAAGAAAACAGAAAAACAAAACAATACCAAAAGGAGGTTAATACCTTTTTACAAATATCGTGTAAATTTAGGCAGGAAAAAATTAATAAAAAAAAAGAAATTTTAAAAAAAATTAAAAAATATAAAAAAAAATTAGAAAAAAGTAAAGAAGCATTGGCCATTTTAGAAAAAGATTTGATTTTATGTGAAAAATTCGTGAATTAATCCTAAATAAAAATATTGCAACAAGTTTCTACCTGGTCTTATTATATATTTATACCTAGTCTTATTATATATCTTAATATAACGCAACATAACTTTCATTTAACGTTATCAAAAAAGGAATGACGTCAGCAGGCAGGTATAACCATCCATAAAATCTTAGGAATCAGTTACTCAAGTGTTAATGTACAATACTTAATTTTTTATTTCTATTTCTGTCAATTTCTCTTCAAAAAGTAGAGACAGAAGTCAAAATTATCCATTGTGCATTAAAACTTGAGTAACTGAACCCTTAAAAAATCAAGTTTTTTTCAAAATCTTATAAAATTTTTTTTATTTTCTATTGAAAATGCAATTATCTATCTTATTGTGAAAACCGCATATCGCTAGCTGCTAAGGTTTGTGAAATACGATTTTTTTAAAAAGTTTAATCAACCCTCCACCTCTTGACAACCCCCCACCCAACCAAAAAAACTAATCAGCTCATTGCCTGCTGCCAGAGAATTTCTGTGCGAAATTTGATATGAATCGGTTTAGCACTTTTTGAGTAATCGTGTTACAGACAGACGGACAGACAGACAAACGGACAGACAGACATTATGACAAAATTTTGTATTTAAGTCTTTTTTGACCCAAATAACTTATTTTGATTAAAAATAAAAAACTTTTTTGACGATCCTAATAGCCTCAATGCTATGTATAGATGGCTAATAAACCAGCTGTGTGCATGGAGCTGGATCTAGGGGAAGAGGAAGCCTTTAAAATTTTTATTTAACAAAATTAAACAGGTGTTTTTTGTATTGTAAAAAGTCAAGAATCCACCTTATTACACTTTAGTTTATACAATCTTTGTAAAACTTCTTTATGTCTTGCTATTATCTAGGTAAATAGCGGTAAGGTAAATACCAATAACTTAAATAAAATTAACAACTAGTGTAATTACCTACTGGATATCAGAAGTCCGGTACGGTAGGTACCACAAAATCACACAAAACTTATTGGCTATTAAAGGAGAAAAAAACATTTTTTGCGTTGTGTTGCAAGTGCTATTTTAATCACAGTCCCGGCACTATAATTTCAACGAATTCTCTTTGATGCTGTATTCTTTCAGCAAAGTTCTTTAACCTACGCAGTACCGCCGAAAAATGTTCTCGGAGCCCATTTGGTATAAGCGCATGCTTGGTAAAGTTGTTTCAAATTAGTATGGGTGACAAAACGGAGAAATATCATAAAATGTTGTAGTACGGAAGCAAGGAAGCGTGTTATGCTACACAGTGTAAAAAACTACGAATCCTACTAATATAAAAGCGAAAGTTTTTACCTCAATTACACAAAAACAACGAATCTTATTTGGATGCAACTTGGTGGGAATAAAGACCACTTTTTATTTACCATTTCACTCAATGACGGCTGCAAATCAAAATGGTTTTTAGACTGCTAGTATTTATTATAAAGTAACACTTTGTTTAATTTTAATTTAGTTGTTATATAGGAATGGAGGCTTCGTCATTAGTTATTCTAAGCGCCTTTATAGGCAATACATTATTTATTGAGTATGATTATAACTTTCCAACAGCTCAAATATGTTTGAGTTCAAACAAGAACGATTTTAATGGGTGCTACAAATCTTTAAACAAACTATATGAGAAAAACTACGGGGTACGTTACTTAACCTATTACATTGACAGAAAACTTTTAAAGGATGGTGATTATTTTTACAAAATAAAATACGAAGGAAAAAATTATACTGAATATTCGGATTGGTTAATTATACCTAGAGAAAAGCCAGAGTTGAATTGCAGTTACGTTTATTTTTACATTATTATAGGTTTTTTATGTATTTTATTATTTACCTTTTTTTTGATTAAATATTGTAAGTTTAACGCTATAAAATAAAAAAAATACAGGCAAACATTTTTTGCTATTATTTATTTTCGTTAAATTTGAGAATTTCTACAAATACTACAATAAATTGTTAAATTTACTGAAAACAAATTGTTACTACAAATAAAACAATGTGGAAATATTAAATTAACGATATTCCCGCTAAAATGGGTTGAAATTACTTCACAAAATTTTGCTGTGATTGTTGGCACTGTATCGTAGAAGCAGGAAACACAATATTTTCTGGTATCCAGTTCATAGTAGTTTTCAGTAACACAGCATGTTCCTATTTTCGCTTCAATTTTTAACCAATTGTCAATATTTACTGTTTCTCTGATTTTTAATTTGATATCCATTAAGATGTTATCACTCAGGATGGCTTCATTCGATGACAAACTATCCATCGAACTTCCATTACTGGATGTTTCTTCAAAATCAAACATCTCAATAATTTCGAATGAGTCGATACTTATATCAGATAAGGTTTCTTCAAAATTCATAATTTTTAGATTTAGATATTTAAATGGTTTAAGAGTTCTTTTGACTTAAAAACCAAATTGTCTTGTTCTCTTATAGTCAATATAATTCTGGGGGGGGATTAAATCACACCTGCGTAACCGGTTTTCAACACTTTCTTAGCTTACACCTGACAACCGATGTTACCGGTTAAACTAGTAATAATTACCAACTGTTACAGCAACATAAAAATTAAAGGTAGAAAGCTGGCATGACCGGTTTTTAATACCCGTAACAATAAATTAGCTGTGTAACCGGTGTAACTGGCTTGAACAAAACCGGTTTTGTCTTTATTAAACTACACTTTTTTCTTATACTTTCTTATTATTTTTGGTGAGGTGGTGTCACTTATATAAGTCTTAGTTGGTAGAAAATTCTTTATAGTTTCAAATTTTGTTATAGAGATTTATATTTTGTTAAAAAAATAAAATGTTTGGTTTTATTCAAATGATTTCTGGTGTTTTCATGTTTTTTACGAAGAAGTATGAAGATTTGGTTAGCTGCAGGGAGGAGATGGTTATGGACATGGACGTAAATAGTTCAATAAATCCCGAGGAAGAAGAAGGTTTCGAAATGAACCAAGAGCAGGGAACATGTGCAAGATCAGGTCTCGTAAGGACTCGGATGATTAAATCAGATAAAACTGTAAAGCGGGGATACCTGGAAAAATCGATGTGTGTTATGCAATCATATGTGGCCATCAAAGGAGGAGAAAACATTTTTTTTGCGTTGTGTTGCAACTGTTATTACAATCACGGAATTAATACTCCTATGGGTGAGAATAAGCATGTCAATTTACATTATACGGACAAAATGAATTGTAATCATTTAAAGTGTGCTATATGTGAAGAAAAATTGTATCAATTAATTTATCCGGAAACATGCTTAGTTTGTCTTGGAGGAACAAAAACCTATATTACAAACCATAGAATAAATCATTAATAATAACAAATTTTGACTTGCCACCCAAATACCCCCCCTTTAACCAGTTTATTTATCATATAAAAGGAATTATTTCTTTCACCAGTTTAGTTTATTTATGTACTATCATGAATTCATGTTCCGATTGCAATAAAGATTTTAAATATAAATCAAACCTTTACAGACATAAACGGGAATCGTGTTTGTACAAACCATCTTCTTCGGAACCTGCTTCCAAGAAAAGAAAAGTTAGTTGTGAAAAATTAAAAACAAAAAATAGTGAAATACTACCTAAATTAATTTTAAAAAAATGTAAAGAATGTGAGGAGTGGTACATCAAAAATAAACTTAGTGGACATTTAAGATCAAACCTTCATAAAAGAAAAATATTGGAACAAAATAACGATGAATACGTAAGAATTAAAACAGCAGCATTTAAAAAGAGGATAGTTTCATTTATACTGTATCCATCAAGAAAAATTATTGATATTGATGAATTTTTTGATGAAGTTAAACAAACATTTTTTAGACTGGTTATGGAACAAGTGAAAAAGCAGACCATTATTAAGTTAAATGTAGAGGTGTTTGCAAGTTTTGTTTTACCAAGTAAGGAAATATTAGAAACAAAATCATTTAATACTCGAAATAAGGTTGTAACAGAAACAACCAATGTTAAAGACATTTTTGGTGAATTTGCATCAATAATCAAAGAGAAGATGTCAACGTTTGCTGAAAACGGATCCGGATGGGCGTTAAAAGAACTCTTATATTTAGAAGTTAATATTAACAAATACAATCCATTACATGCATCATCTTACATTGTGTTGCCAAAAAATATTTTGAAAAAAAAAGCTGTGATCAACCTAAAAAATAATGATCAGTGTTGTTTTGCGTGGAGTGTTATTAGTGCCTTATATCCATCTCAAACTAATAGTGATCGAACCAGTTCTTATCCTGACTTTCATAACATTTTAAATTTTGACGGTATTGAATTTCCTGTCAAGTTAAAAGACATTAGAAAATTTGAAGAACTTAACCAAATATCTATAAATGTGTACGGTTTGGAAAGCATTTACAAAAATGATAAAGTAATGAATGAAGTTGTCGGCCCCTTGCACTACACAAAGAAGAAACTACCTACTCATATTAATTTGTTATTGATAAGTAATGATGAAAACAAACATTATTGTTGGATAAAGGATATGTCCAGGTTAGTATCCTCTCAGATTAATAGACAAGATCATAAAAAGTACTTTTGTGATGGATGTCTAATTTATTTTACATCTGAAGAAAAATTACAAAAACATCAATTACATGATTGCAACCAAACAGTAACATCATTACCCACAAGCAACATTAAAACTAACAAATATGGAGAAAATATTCCAGAAAATATACTTCAGTTTGAAAATTTTCAAAAGCAACTTAAAGTTCCTTTTGTTATTTATGCTGATTTTGAGAGCTGCTATATTGTCCCGAAGATTGTCTTGCAAATTATTAATATTTTTATCAAGATGACTTAATCCATCATCCAAATTATTAATTGATTTTTGTAGTTTTATAACGTTTTTGATTAGCTCTTTATTCAGTTCTTCTTTAAATTTTTGATTAGTTTCATTGACTGATTCTAGTTCCTTTTTAGTAAATTCTTTAAGATCTTTAAATTCATTATCAAGACCAGTTTTGGTTTTTTCTAAAACATCACCAAGGGAATTGATACCTTCATCATAAGATAATTTTATAATATTTAACTCATTTTGAATGGAATCTTGAAATTCATCAAAAGTAACTTTAAGTTTTAAAAATTCGTTTTCATAATATCTTCCAATTGTTAAAATTTTTTCTTGTAGTAATTCATAAGATGTCTGTCCTTGTTTAAATTTATCATCAATAAACTTATTAAAATCTTTAATTTTTTCAAGTATGTTTTCAGTTAAACCATTTTTCATATTTTCATTTATATCTTTTATATCATTTTGAATCGTTTCAAACTTTTTTTCAAAATCTGACTTTTGTTTATTATTTTTTTCTATTAAATCATGTATTTGAGTAGTATGTTCTTCACCTTTCTTTTTATAATCTTTAATTTGTTGATTTATATCTGAGATTTTTAACACATTTTCTTGAATATTTTTAAAGTCATTTTGTTTAACAAAATTGTTTAAATTTTTTTTTAAAGAATCAATTTCAGTGGTGTTTAAAGAACTTGTGCTTTTTATAGCCGAATAATCATTAAAAATTGGATTTTTTTCCAAATAGCTTTGTACTATTTTTTCTATTGCTAGTGAATCAGTTTTTTTACCGCTCATGAGATCTTTAATTTTTTTTATTTCATCACGAAATTTATTATCTACTTTATTTAAATCACTTTGTGTAGGTAGATTTAAAATATTCTCGAAATTTTTTTGAATTTGTTCTTTAATCTCCTCAATTTTATTTACACTTTCATCATAAATCTTAAGTTTGCTTTTTAAATTTTCTATAATTTCTTGGTTTAAATTAATCTTTTCAATTACTTCCTTTACTTCATTTTTAGGAAATATAGTCTCTGATATGTTTGATATAATTTTATTTTCCAAGTTTGATAGTTTATCAGTTAAAAGAATGTCTTGTTGGTTTTTAAAGTTTTGTTGAGTTTCTTTTATTTCTTTTTCTAAATCAACTTTTTTTACCAAAATGTTTATATCTGGAGTGTTTGCTTGGATTTCTTTTTTAAAACTCTCTAATGTGGAGTTATCTATACAGGTATCAATCTTACTTTTTACATCATTGATAAGTGTGTGATTAAGTGTAATGTATTTGTTTATGTTTTCAATTTCATTAATATTTTTAATTATTAGATCCTTATCATCCTTAATTAAATTTAGTTGTTGTTGTAAGTCACCTAGCCTTTCATTTAAAAATTTTTCCTGTTGTTTTCTAAATAGTTGATGGGTTTCATTTAATTCCTTTGTTAAATCGTCTTTTTTTACAAAAAAATTTTTGTTTATATTGTAGACTTCTTGTTTTAGACTGTTTAAAGAAGATGAGTCAACACAATTTTGAATATCAGTTTTGATGGTTTCGATTGTATCATCATTAAGTTTAAGTTTTTTGTTTATATTTTCAATACTAATATCATTTGTATTAATCCTTTTTTTCACCTTTTCAATCTCAATTTGTGAAACATTGCCTGTTGGAGCAAACTGTGCAATGTGTTTTTGTACATTTAAAAAAACTTTATTTTCAATATCAGACAAGTCAATTTTGGGTTTTTTATGCTTGGATATATGTTTCCAAAACTTATCTACAGTCATGGTTTTGATTGTAATGAATAAGTAATCCGTTTTGACACCCTTTTATAGGATAATTTTAGCCTCTTTAAGTTCTTCAATTATTGATATTATTTCGTTGTTATGTCCCGTATTTCCCGCTTCCTGCGATGCCAATAAAAGTCTTAGTCGTTGAACTAATTCATTGGGATCATCAAAATATACATATTCTATTTTTTTGTTGGATAAAATCATAGAACCTCCCTCTTTTTTGCTTGACGGTAATGTATTTGTTTTTGACCTTGTTGTTCTTGGTGGTAAAGGTTTTGAAAATGAAGTTGTTCGTGCACGACTTGTGTCTTGTTTTAAAATACCCTTTTTTAATAAATATGGTCTAATAATATCCATATATTTGAAAGTATTGCTTGATTGTATTTGTTCTTTTGAATCTTTATTTCTTTTGTAGCCATTGGTTCTTTTTAATATATCCATGTAATTTTCCAAGTCTTCTTTTTTGAAACCCACTGGATGTTTTTTAAATAACAATTCATATAACCCAACTGTCCCTAAATATTTAATATTTTTTACTTCAATGTCTTTCCCGATAATTTTAAGCTCTGAGTCTCCAATATAAAATTTTTCTTCGTCTGTATTATGAAAAACCCCATAAGTATGATCAAATTTATCATCAGGGTCTCTAATTGATTCATCTATATATGTTCTTGGAAGGTCGTCAAATGAATTTAAATATTCATTGTATGCTGGTAAGGTAGATAAATTTTGAAAACTCTCTCTTATTTCGTTAGCAGTCTGGTTTATAGTAGTATCACTTATATTACTAGAATTCATATCATTATCATGTATGAATTGATCTTCCAAAAAAGTAAGACCACCGGTAGGTAAATATTCATGATAGGTACTTCTCTTAGGAAATGAAGTAGGATGTAATTTTTGAGACGGAGATAAAATAGTAGAGTTAAATCTTTGAGATTGATTTGGTGATAAAGGCGGACTTTTTATTTCTTGCTTTATGTTTGATGTAGTTTTAACGTTTGATAAAAATTCTTGCAATGGTTTCGTGATTGGATACAATTCCTTTTCTCTTTTAGAATGGGATGCAATCAAATCAGATTTCAAGCCTCGTAATTTCTTTTTTATGGCATTCCTTGTTTTTACTAATTCGCTTGCTTTTTTTCTATCCATGTTTTCTTAGAACGTTAACATAAGCAGTGATATACAATTTTTTAATTCTATGGTATTTATAGGTAAATAAACGTGTCAAAACCTTTTCTGTATTTACCATGCTTCAAATTACAATCTTTATCTACTACAATAAAACCATGTTGTTCTTTCCAACACAATGAGCAAAGTTCCTTAAATTTTTCAAAAGACATATCAACATTAATATGATCGTCATAGATGTGATGTAAATTAGTGTTGTCTAGTTGAAATATGATCAGTAAATTTGCATTATCTCTTATAAGCTGTTTTGGTATTGAGGAATAGGTTTGACTTAGGTAAAAACAGTCAGCACTTTTATGTCTAGAAAAACAAAAATAATCCCGTATTTTGCTTTGATTACCACAAACCATATCATCAAATATTACAACTGAATTATCCTTTATTTCACTGGGTGAAATAATTTCATTTTCATCATTGTTTTCATAATAATCAATTTCTTTAATTGGTTTGAGTAGTTTTTTCAGATATTCATATTTTGGTTGATGTAAAGATTTGGAATAAACATAAACGTTTTCAAAACGTAATCCATTTTTGTCCTCTAATAAACTTATGAGAACATTAGTTTTTCCACAGCCTGAAGGACCAACGATCAATCCTCTTTTACAAGTTCCTCCAAAAAGTTGTCCATGCTTATTAAAATCAATTTTTTGATCATCATGATTTTTAATAGGAAGTGAAAAATTTTGTTTTACTATTCGCATGATTATTTTAACTATATAAGTAAGAGAAAATACTTGATGCGTCAGTATATATATATAATGCGTGTACGGAACAAACATAAGGTTATTAGACAACCAACAGTTAAAAAGAAAGGAAGGGGTTTGTTAAATACAATAATCAACAAATTACCTTTCGAACTACACATCCCAAATTACAATTTCTGTGGGGGGGGAACTAACCTAACAAAGAGATTAGCCAGAGGCGACCGAGGAATTAACAAATTGGATGAGGCTTGCAAAGAACATGACATTGCATATTCAAAAAATTTAGATCTTAAAAATAGACATAAGGCTGACAAAGTTCTTGCTTCAAAAGCAGCTGAGAGAATAAATGCATCTGACGCAAGTTTAGGTGAAAAAATAGCAGCAACTGGAGTAACTGGAGCAATGAAATTAAAAACAACTTTTGGAATGGGTTTAAAAAAACGTCGTCGACGTAACGTTAAACGAAAAAACACAGGAAGGGGGATATCTTTAAGCAATGCTATTAAACAAGCACGCAAAAGTTTAGTTGGTAAATCTTTTAAGAACTTAAACACAGCTGCAAAAACAGCACTATCATCATTAAAAGGTTATAAGGTTATTCAACCAAAGAAAAGAATTATTCCAGTCCCAAAAATTGGAGGGTTTTTACCATTTATAATACCTGTGCTATCTGCTCTCTCAGCTCTTGGAGCATTGGGTGGGGGAGCTGCGGGAATAGCAAAAGCTGTTAATGACGCCAAAGCGGCAAAAGATAAACTTATTGAAGATAAAAGACATAATCAAGCCATGGAACAAATTTCTATTGGCAAAGGACTTTATTTAAAACCTTATAAACAAGGTTGTGGTCTGTTTTTAAAATCAAATACAAAAAACTGATAAAAGGACTACCTCACAGACCTCTAACAAATATTGACCTTCTTAAATATTCAAAAAATATCCCACATTTTCGTGGGGTTTTTATGCGTAATGATTTACCGAAAAAAATTAGAAAATTTGAAAGTGGTATAATCAATTTAGATAGTAAAGAAAAACAGGGAACCCACTGGACTGGATATGTGAAAAAAAATAACATAATTTCATACTTTGATAGCTATGGAAATTTAAAACCACCTTTGGAGGTTGTTAAATATTTTTTAAGTGATGGTAGTCATAATGTTATAATGTATAATCATAAAAATTATCAACAAAAAGATTTAGTTATCTGTGGACATTTGTGTTTAGAGTTTTTATATAACAACAGTTTATAACTTGTATTAGTATTACATCAACTGTAAAACAATAATGTCGCTTACAATTTCTCTGTCAGGTAATTCGGCTGAGTTGTCTGCTTCATTTAATCCGCCAATTTACTTAGATGACGGTGAATATGTTGTTTGTCTTACGAATTTTGAAACTTTTAATGCGGTACCCAATATAGATGAACGAAATAATAAATTTCATTATGGTAATAAAACCATTGAAATTCCATCAGGAGCCTACGAATTGACTGATATTGAGGATTATTTACAAGATCAGCTTTCTAAAGAAGGTGTTAGCTTAACACTACGTGCCAATAACAATACCCTACGTTGTCATTTAAAATGTAGTGAGGATATTCGTTTTAGTAAAGATACTATAGGAAATATTTTAGGATTTAGAGATGATCTCTACACAGCTGACAAAATACATATTTCACAAAAACCTGCTGAAATTATTAAGGTAAATGCAATATTAATCGACTGCAGCATAGCTGATGGATCATATTTAAATAACAATCCTGTACATGTAATTCATCAGTTCTTTCCTAGCGTCAGTCCTGGATTTAAGATAATAGAAGCTCCAGAAAATTTAATTTATTTTCCTGTAAACGTTAAAATAATAACTAGTATATTTTTAAAAATTATTGACCAGGACGGTGATCTTGTAAATTTTGGTGGTGAAACTATTACCATCAGACTGCATATTAAAAAAATTGAATAATGGTATTTCGTTACAATAACCCATTAATATCATATAATAAAAAAAAAGAGAGTTGTTTAAGCAGTAAGAGGAAAACTGTCAAACGGTTAACACCAACAAATTATAGGTTTTTAAAATCACTTGGATTTAAAGTAAATACAAAATGAGTTTTTTAGACGTTACCGAAAAACTTTTGGAAGACAGTTCTGTAGTAAGATATGAAACGTATTCTTATGATCCCTTTTCACCAAACAAGTTAAATAATAATGATGAAATAAAAATTGTTATACCTGATATTGAAGCCTATACTTTACCATGTGAAAGCTTTCTTTTTATTGAGGGACAGTTAACTAATGATGGTACCTATTCTGCAAGTATGAAATTTACAAACAATCCCATAGCTTATCTTTTTAAAGAAATTCGTTATGATCTAAACGATGTAACCATAGATTCAGTTCGAGATGTAGGAACCACTTCCACTTTAAAAGGATATTTATCATTTACTGAAAGTGAAAGTAAAAAATTGCAGAACGCTGGTTGGTTTCCTAAATTGGATATTTCAAAATCGAGCATTTTGGTTGATAAAAAGGGTAATTTTAATGTATGTGTTCCACTCAAAATTTTAATGGGATTCTTTGAAGACTATAGAAAAATAATCTTAAACTCAAAACAACAACTTGTTTTAATAAGATCCAATTCTGACAATAATTGTGTTTTTAATGATATTGTTGGTCAAAAAGTAAAAATTTCGATCACAAAACTAACATGGAATATGCCTCACGTAACCGTTAATATCCCTACTGAACTGAATTTGTCAAAGCTCATTAACAAAGATGTTGAAATACCAATAGCTTTTAGAAGATGGGAGTTAATAGAGTACCCTGAATTGCTTAAAACAAATAGACATAATTGGCAAGTTAAAACATCAACCAAAGCTGAAGTTGCACGACATGTTATAGTTGCTTTTCAAAAAAATAAAAATGATAAATTAAATGAAAATATTAGTAAATTTGATGATGTTAGAATACGCAATATTAACGTTTTTTTAAATTCCGAAAGATATCCATACAATGATTTGTATGTAGACATAGAAAATAACAAATTTGCTTCCTTATATGAAATGTATTCTAAGTTTAGGGCTTCATACTATCAGCTTCCTAATGAACCGTTGTTTCTCCCTTCAGAATATAAAGAGATATCACCCATAATATACATTGATTGTTCTTATCAAAAAGAAGCTGCACAGAGTGCTAATGTTTCAATGAGAATCACTTTTGAATGCCACGAAGACGTACCGGAAAAAACGACCGCATACTGTTTGATTCTTCATGATAAACTTTTTTCATACCACCCTTTGACTAAAACAGTGAAACAGTTTTAATGCGCATGTTCAAAAAGTATTTTTTCTCTATATAATCGAATTATTGCATATTTTGATATCAGTTTAAGAAATGTGTTCAAAAAACACTTGTAGAATTTGTTTACACCTTAAAAATTTAAGAATACTAAAAGAAGCCATAAGTTTATATAGTGAAAAACAAATTATTTTTAAAAAGCTTTCCAACTTAACAATATGAATTTAATAATAGATGTTCAAGGATTTAAATTGGAAAACAACAAATTTGTTCCTAAAGAATTGGCCGCTTATGATGGAACGAGAATTTCCCATTATATTTTTAAACCACCCTATGGGATTCAACATCTTTCACCACAGTTACATAAGGAAGCCAACTGGTTGATGGAAAATCATCATTGTATATCGTGGAATGAAGG
This sequence comes from Oxystoma pomonae, assembly GCA_963921995.1. Classification (NCBI taxonomy): domain Eukaryota; kingdom Metazoa; phylum Arthropoda; class Insecta; order Coleoptera; family Brentidae; genus Oxystoma; species Oxystoma pomonae. The sequence continues at coordinate 79,648,860 of OY998166.1, read as the reverse complement.
TTTTACTCCGCTTCATAAATTTTCCGAAATCTTACAAAACTTGACAGAAAAAGTGGATACAGTTTATATCAAAGGAAAGGAAAAAGCTACATATTTAAGGAGATACTCCTTAAAACCAGTTATTGAGTTTGAAGAGACCCCAAAACTGCTCAAAGAAGACCCAAAGTGTTTTTACCACACAAACTCACCATGTTTTTGTGCATTATCGAATGTATTTTACCTCTATGATAACTTTTTTATGAAATAAAACGCCATTTTTTTATATTTCTGTTTTTTTTTATTTTGAGAATACATAATCTACTTATACTAGCAAAACCTAAACTAACATTTTTAAGCTTAAGAAATATACTAATGACGTTAGATATTTTGATTAAAATAGTTAATGGCGTTTAATATCATTTCCATTTTGATGATTTTATTTTGGAAATGCATGCGATCCACTGCTAAGTTTTCCCAATGCTTTTTTCTCGCTTCTTTAGATGCATAACTATACACATATAATATTTTCACCTTATTAAATTGTTCATTAAATGTTAACGATTTATTCATGATCTTCTCTTAGTAGTTCAGGATAAAAATAAACAAGTTCCATCGCCAATCCATACGTCAAAGTATTTATATTTTTGATAGGATCCATAATGAAAATTGCTGTGTTAGTTACATCAACAGAGTTTTTTATTCCCATTTGAAGAATTTTTAAGCAACTATTAAATTCAAGATTTTTCAATATTTTAATGTGCTCATCTATTAAAGGTGAGATTCTCCACAGTTCTGATAGTGTAGGGTTTGTTAATCGTACTGTAGCTTTGCCTGTATTAATCACAATCAGATTTCCATAATCCATCTGTTTAAAATTGATAAAAAAACTGGTAAGATCCAGACTCAAGGTGGTATCAACAGCTAAAAAGGATTCATCTATGATGTCTTTATACCCATAAAAGTTTTGCCAATCGAATTCTGTGAACTGGACAACATCGTTTTTTATTCCACCAATTAATACACATGGAAAGAAAATTCCATTATAGCTTAAACACACACTAACAAACTTTGTTTTTGATTTGTTAAGATAAAATTTTCTTTCTCCCAAAAAGACATTTTTGGAATTAGAATCTAAATAATTAGAAGACATTTTGATTCAGACTGTATAAAACTTTCCAAAACAAATAATTTATATTGTGTATAAAGTGGTGGGAATGAGACCATAAACCGGTTTTTTATTACAGCAGAGACAAGTCAAGACTTGTTATTAAGACAGGTTTTTCAAGCCAAGACAGCTGTGACCTGGTTTACTTTAACTGACCAGTTTGTAAAACGTCTGTGAGACAAAAGGTGTGGTTCAATTTATTTCCTACTTTCTAAGTCATTGACCAAGAATGGTGTAACCTGGTTTACTTCAAGTCACCAAACCAGTTTGCAATGCGTTTGTAATACAAAAGGTGTGGTTCAATTTATCACCTACTTTCTAACAGGTTCTTCAAGGTATTGCCCAAGACATCTGTGACCCGGTTTACAAAATTTGTATCTCTGAATTTATGATCATTAATAACCAGTTGTGACCTAGTTTACTGCAATACATCTGTAAGACAAAAAGGTGTGGTTCAATTTATCACCTACTTTCTAACAGGTTTTTCAAGGTATTGCCCAAGACATTTGGATCCCCCCACCCCATGTGTGAATCTTTGGCTCTCAAAATCCCTATGTTAATTCTTATGGGCGAATCTTTGAATCTTGAGCCAGAACCGGCGAAAACACCCTACTGATATCATATACGTATGTTTTGACCAAAGGGTTTGCTTTCCCCACCTAAAAAAATAGTTATATTACAAAAATGTATTTATTTAAGGTGGTGCTGTATATTGTACAGCTTGTACAGATTATGTTGGGTGCGTCTTCGCTGAGGTGCGAGAAAAAGGAGCCGGTAACCGCGCGACCTGAAAAAGATAGCCACAGATAGCGAACGCTGGGAAGACGGACAAAGCTCGGGCTATCTTTGCTACGTTCACGCGGCTGCCGACCCTGCCTCTTGCAGCGAAAACTCACCGAAGAATTGGTCTTGTACAAGCCGTTAAAACAAGAATTGTATAATAACAAGCGTTTATAAAAAGCACCCACTAAAAAGTTATCAATAAAATGTAAGCTTTCTGAAAACAAATTTGAAGTTGATCGGATATGTAGAAGTTAGTTAAAATTTACTTGCAAGATTTGTGCCAAACATACAAACAAAAAAAATAAAAAAGGCTGCAAAGACTAATAAGTTACATTTATAGGTTCCAGCAGTCATTGATTTTACTAGAGCCAAATGCAAACAAATCCTAGTTTCCAACCTTGAATTATGAGTTAGCCTTTACCTTCGGATATTTTAAAGTTGCTATCTTAGGATACTGATCCTCCAAATCACCAGGTGTTCCATAAACAAAATAGGAAACTTCCGTGACATTGGTATCGTTAAAAACCGCGTAAACTATTTTGGTACTGTCTGGAGAAAACCAAAGGGCTGAGCTGCTGCCTAGTACTTCCTCTAAAATTCGGAAATTGTATACATATAAAGCTGCCATCAGCGTTACCAACAACGACAAAAAGGTTTTTGTCAATAAAATTTGGTACCTAGCGGCTATTAATATTTTTAGGTATTAAGATATGGCTGCAGTTTAAAAGAATTTGTATCCCTTATAGAAAAGTACTTGTGTGCCTTTAAGTAACCTACAAATTATTATCTTTACCTTCATACACCCAGTCTGCAACTCCACAATAAATAACTCCAACTTGTCCGTCTGCAACAAGCAAAGGATTGTCAATTTGAGTATGATTCGCCACGTAATATAGACTGTTACCAGTAACATAAGCAAAGCCATGACCTCTTTGGTCAAACTGAGCTAGCTGAAGAGCGGCACCTTTATGGACGGGAGTAAACTCAGCAGAAAGCCTGCTAAAAATATTTTGTGTCTGGGTTAGTAATAATAGTAGTCGTTATTTTAGTATAGGGGGGCTGACTTTTTAAGCTGGCAAATAGGCCTTTGTAGATGCGTTTTATTTTTATTTTGTTTTATTTTATTTAACCTAATTAAAGTTTGTAGAATTACTTACGTGGCACTGGGGTTTTGATACAGTTGATACAGGGCAGTTGTTGATGATCTAAAAACCTAAAATAATTATTTCCAATGGACCATAAATTTCCCACACATTTCAAGTTTTTCCAAAAACTTTAATTTTTTTTATTTTACGGACTTGACCCAGTAAACACAAACCTTGCGAGCCATAGGTGGCCCGCCCGCGATTTACCGAAATGTCGCTTGCTTTCCGAATACGGCAGCCGTGGCGGAGTGCAAGCGGTAATGTCCGCTCGGCCCTTGGATCGACACATGCGGATCCCCGCCAAAATCTACACGGATAGCCGCACAGAACTGGTTGGTGAACCGCCAGTGTTTTAACTAAGACGGCCGCACAGACATCACCGCTAGCACGCCGCCGCGGCGTTCATTGCACCTGTGACTAGAACGCTACAAACCACTGGAGAATAACCTGCGGATAAGTGACGGCCCGCCGTCAGATGATGAATTGCCGCATTCGTACGACGCCGCGGCGTTCGCGTGGGGCTGGAATGCTGCAAATCATTGGAGGATAAACTGCGGATAGGTGATGGCCTGCCGTCAGATGGTAGATGGCCGCATTCGCACATTTACCGGGCGCCAGAACGTTGCCAACAGATTCATCGGCAAACCGCTAGTGGCTATAAAATGGCCGCTCGGACATAGCCGGTTGCACGTCGCCTCAAATACCACTAACAAGCAGCCTCGTGACAACTGAGCGCTTTGCAAGTTCTTGGAGCGAGGCATCACCATTAGATTTGTATAGTACCTATTAATTGTTAGACTTTATAAACATTGATAAAGTTTGCATTTTAAAAATCTTGGCCATCTATATGTATAAAAATATTATGTACTGAAGAAATATAATATTAAAACGAGCGCCATCTGCCTTCCAGACTGACAAATATTATAACTGTGTAATGATTAATTGCTCATCTAGATGGCTCTGGATAAATGCCGACCACGTAACGATTATATTTTAAGTAACAGTACGCTTGATTGCCGCGTCTGGCTAGTAAGATGATATGTCGAAGCGGCTAGCCACCTATATGCCACCTTTGCCGCCAAGAAACCGCTTTCTTACCGTAAGGCTTGTGTTTACTGGGACGCTTGATTGCCTCGTCTGGCTAGAAAGATAATATGCCGAAGCGGCTAGCAACCTATACGCCAGCCTTCGGGATTGTTTCGTAAAGCCATCTTAACCAATCAATGGCAGCACACTTGATTGCCTCGTCTGGCTAAAAAGATTATTTTCCGAAGCGGCTAGCCACCTACGTGCCACCTTGCGGGATTGTTTCGTAAAGCCATTTTAATCAATCAATGGCAGCACACTAGATTCACTTGCCTGGCTAGACAGATAATATGCCGAAGTGGCTAGCCCCCTATATGCCACCTACTGGGATCGTTTCGTAAAGCCATCTTAACCAATTAATGGCAGTACGCTTGATTGCCTCGTCTGGCTAGAAAGATAATATATCGAAGGGGCTAGCCACCAATATGCCACCTTTCGGAATTGTTTCGTAAAGCCGCGTTAACCAATCAATAGCAGCTCGCTTGATTGCCTCGTCTGGCAAGAAAGATAATATACCGAAGCGATTAGCCACACGTTTTCCCCCTTGTGAATTTCTTTTGTGGAGCCACCTTATATTTACGAGTGACATCACGCTTGATGACCATGTCAAGCTAGAAACGCAATTTGCAAAAATGAGTTAGCCACCTCTGCGCCGCTTGCTGCAAGGTATCGGTAAGCCAGTGATTTACCGACTGATGGCTGCCCACCAGTGCCGCCTAGAAACCGCTTTCTTGCCGTAAGGCTTGTGTTTACTGGGGAGCTTCTAAGGCAACAAAAAGAATAAGCGTGCTACTCCTTAAAGGGACACAAAGACGCAAATAATACTTTTTCTTATGTGATATTGTTTTCCTTTTTTTACATCCTTGAGCACTTAGTTCTTTTAGACTAAACTTACAGATGAAACATTATACTTAATGAGAGCGTATTCCAAATCCTTTGAAGGAGTTACTGTTGATAGTGCATAAAAGTCCTGGAAAAGAAAAAAGACATTAACTTATCTGCCAAATTGGTTGGAAAGCTGCAGAATAAAATTTACTTTACCCTCTTTAAAAAATTAAATCAAACTTCTTTTTTCTATTGTAAGCCATTTTACTGCCCACTGTTTTATTTAATAAAAATTAAGTATTTTGGCGATATGTAGAAACAGACTGTCTGGCTTTAGTAGATTAAAATTTTATTGAACATAAAGTTCTATAAATATACCGGAATTTATATGAAAAAAAATATCTAATTTTGATAATGTAGTACAATTTTTACAGTGCATACCAAGGAAGGAGGTGTTTTCGCCCCTTACCTAAAGACCCTAAAAAATAATTTTTCTCGAAACAAAATATACTTACATTTACTGTGGTGTTGCTTATGTATACAGTGTCAGAATTGTCTGTCAAATTATAAATTCTATAGTTTCCTGAGCTATCACGATACAAAAATGCATCGTCTGAAAAACAAGAGAAATATTATTTTGGTAGTTGTTTCAAATTACAATAGGTATAACCGTTATAAGTCAAAAAATCAAGATTTTCTGTCTGTCAGAGGGGGAAGAATTTATTAGTGACAACTGTACATGGCGCCATGAAATATACAGTATATGCCACCCGAAATTTATCCACATTGATTGACATCAACTGTCAACGAGAATTTTCAGTCTGACGTTTTTTGGCCACACTGATTACAGTATGGACGGGGCCTCATTCACAAAATTTTCGATTTCGTTTAGTTTAAATTTTATTTAATTATATTTTTTATTTTGATTGTAATAGAAAGTTTTTGAACCATTTTTTTGCCATTTTGATATTGATACCGTAAGACAATTGATCACAGTGTACTAGATATGGCCAAGGCAGCAAGTGTTGATCCAATACATAAACGTAAATAGTGCAAACCCTATACATCATAGAAGGGACTGGTGGACGCACCCACCCATTGGTCATTTTTAGGGCATATAGATGCAAGAGTAGCAAGATCGATAGAAATCTGTTTTGTCACAATTCTCTCTAATATTAGGAAGTAATTTGTTATTTTAAATCTAAAAACTGCAAATTCGTAGTAGCCTTAACGCTCAAAATTAGAAAACATTAAGTTTATTCTTACAAGCTTTTACTTAACATCACCTCTATTATCTATATATGTTTCTATGTTCGGGTAAAAATCTTGCAACTCAATTTTGACTAACTTGTAGTCCGATTGAATTCAAACTTGGTGCGCGATTATAGTTCCGGTGACAATACAATAATATGGTAATGTTAGGCATTCCCTGGAGGGAAGAAAACACCTAAGTTTGTCCGATTTAACCCAAAATTGGTATACGTGGGTTTTTGGGAGTAAGGAATACGAATTTTTGATTAGATTTTAAAAAATCAATATGGCGGATTCAAGAAGGACAATTTTTGGTCATGTTTTGCTTACCAATTTTAATTGACTTATACCCATCCGATTGTCTTCAAACCCACTTCCCCCTAACGAGGAAACTGGAGGGGGGAAAATATTTAGCTTGTCCGACTTCAACCAAAATTGGTATACGGGGGTTTTTGAGGATAAAGTATACGAATTTTTGATCAGATTTTGAAAATTTAAGATGGCGAATTCAAGACGGACGATTTTTGCTCATGTTTTGCTAACCAATTTTAACTGACTTATATACATCTGATTGTCTTCAAATTTGGTACTCGTTTATAGTTCCAGTGACAATACAGTAATATGGTATCACCAGGTGCCCACCTCCCCTAACGAGGGAAGTGGAGAGGGAAAAAGATTTAGTTTGTTCATTTCAATCAAAATTGGCTTACAGGGGTTTTTAGGGAAGAGGATTATGAGTTTTTTATCAGATATGAAAATTTTAATACGGCGGATTAAAAAATAGAAATCTAAATATTAAAAAATTGTTTTATATAAAAAAAAGCTTTTCAAATACAAGCTTTTATATAATATAAAGTTCACTAAAAAGTAGAAAATAATTTTTAGCATTCTGATATCATAATAATAAAAGCAATGGCCGTCAATTAGGTCGACTTGGGTTGAATTTACTTACCCTTCATTCAGAATTCAGATTCTTGCGATATAATCAATAACATACATTTTTCGAGTCAACATGGCCAAACTTTCTATAATGCGCCCATCGCTTTTATTATTATGATAGTGCACTTTATATTGTTGTATAAAAGCTTGGATTTGAAAAGCTTTTTTTTATATAAAATTATTTTTTAATTTTTAGATTTGTACTCTAAATCGTCCATTTTGAACCCTGAAATCTGATCAAAAATTCATAATCCCCTTCTTTAAGAACAAACTAAATCTTTTTCCCTCTCCCCTTCCCTCGTTAGGGCGAGGCGGGTATCTGATATCATATTAATGTATTGTCACCGGAACTATAAACGCATACCAAATTTGAAGACAATCGGATGTCTATAAGTCAGTTAAAATTGGTTAGCAAAAGATGACCAAAAATCGTTTATCTTGAATCCACCATATTTAATTTTCGTATTCCTTATCCCCAAAAAAACCCCGTGTAGCAATTTTGGTTGAAATCGGACAAACTTTAGTGTTTTCCCCCCTCCACTCCTCTCGTAGGGGGGAAGGGGTTGCCTAAAATACCAAGTTATTGTATTGTTATTGGAGTTTTAAACGCATACCAAATTTGAAGACAGTCGGATGTGTATAATTCAGTTAAAATTGGTTAGCAAAACATGACTAAAAATCGTCCATCTTGAATCCGCCATTCTTGAATTTATATCCAAAAAATGTTCGTATACCAATTTCGGTCGACAAACTTAGGTGTTTTCCCCCCTCCACTCCCCTCGTAGGGAGAGAGGGGGTGCCTAATAATATCATCGCATACCCAATTTGAATTCAATCGGACATCTAGAGGTTAGTCAAAATTGAGTTGCAAGATTTGACCTGAACATATAAACATACATGCATAGAGGTGAAGTTAAATAAAAGCTTGTAATAAAAAATACGCAAAATATAAAGCCGGTCCAGCATTTTTAAACGTCTAAATTGAATTTGAATTCATTAATTTTTGAGTGACTTCGTTCACCAGTCTGGGTCTCCCTCAGGCATATTGGGTCAGCATCGCGTTTTCTTTGTTATATTCGGTGTGCAAATAAAAACGAATATCATGGCCGTCTTAACAGGCATATTACATAATAATATATTTTTCATCCATAAAGTATCTCTGGCATCTTGCTGTTTCACTCTGGTGCATTTCATTAATACGAAAGCGTAATATAAGGAGTTATTCGGAATGATTTAAAGTTAGCAGTGTAGTTATAATGCCGTGGGGGCGTTTGATTTTGGCAACTTAAAAATCTGGTTTTTGTTCTATGGAAAGTGAGGTTATGTTATGTCTAAATAAAAATGGAATGAACTGTACTCTTTTGGTCTAAGTTGGCAATCCTGGAAAACAATATTTAGGTTGTACATTCCTTACCTGTTAGCCACGTTCCATTCCAAGTAAGAACACTAAATGTGCCATTCAAATATTCTTCTAGAGAGAACGGATTCTTGACTTGAGCATTACATTGTATCAGGCACGAATTTAAAATTATTAATGTATTTACCTAAAAATTAACAAAAAATAAAAGAAGCACAAAAACGGGTGCTTAAGAAGAAGAAGAGAAAAATTTTGCACACCTATTGAAAATTTAATAAAGAATGGCGGAATTTTATCCATTTTTCTCGACCACAAAATTTTATATTTTAATTTCGAAAATACTGGATTTACACAAAAATTAAGCAAATCCCGGCATTTTCCTGCGAATTTTAATACCACTTTCAAAATTTTGTGTTTCTATCACTTTCCGTTAGAGCTTTATCAATGAACTCGTTTTTCAACCATTTTCCACAAAATCCCCTAATTGGCATTTTTACCTATCATTTTCAATGTCTTGACAAACTTTGTCACTTACGGATGAAATCTGGTTAAGGTAAAATGGGATATTACCGGCCTAGTTAAAGAAGGTTTAGGTTTATCTGCATAAATTAGTAAAAAAAGTTTATAGTTTGTGTTAATTTATTATTTTAAAGGGTAAAGGGCGGAGTTGTTTGTCAATTTTAAGAAAAATAAAGATTAAATTAATTTTTTATATAACCAAAATAATTATTTTCCGTAAAAGTCACTTTTTTCTATTACCCACCTATCAGAAAATCTCTTAATCTAAAGCCGGCCTAAGTATAATCTAATACCGGCTTATTGAAACATTTTGTGTTTTGTCGCAAAAAATAAATAAAATCGCAGAAATCAGTTGGCCAGCTTGTATATTTAAAGACAAACTAAACTGCATAAATATGCGTTTTAATTAAAAAATCCATTTCGTCAATTTCTAGAACTATAAATAATCCCCTCTTGTTCATCACGGAAAATATTTTTGTTCATATCTATAAATAACGTAGTCTCCTTTTGTAAAACTATTTGTTGAATTTTCTGATGTTTTGAGCTTTTCATAACTACCTGTTTTTTTTATTTTTTTTTTTTCTGAAATTATTTTTTCTTTATTTACCTACTTATGGGAAATAGTATTTGATCTAAACATCTCAAAAGATACTTTTTATTAATGTTTTTTTGTTGTAAACACTATACAAAGCATGGAAATAAAAGAGGTGTATTTTTCTTATTTTTACCGAAAAACTTATGGGCCGGAAAGAGTTTTTCATATTTATCAAAATGTTTCTCCTAAAATTTTGAACGCAAAGTTGTTTTCTTGTTAACAAATTAATAAAATATATGTAAACCATTAATGGTAATATCTTGCAATTCCGGCTTAATGAGCCGTAATAAGATTGAGATAAAAAATATTAGTCTAATACCGTCCTATTTTTATTTTTGCGATTTTCACCATTTTTTTTACAAAAATGTAAGAATTGGGCCTTGTGGAAGCAAACGAAATCAGATACTATCGAATCAATCTCAGATCCACAAGTTATTGGCTTTCCTCAAAAAAAAACTTTTCATTGGCTCTGTTTTTTCGAACAGGCTTTGTATGGATAATATAAAAGGCGTATTTTTTGAATACCTTTAAAGAAACTCATAAGCCGGAAATATGTTTAAATATATTTTTTGAAGTATATCTCCAATAATTCGAAAAAAAAATTGTTTTTTTTGCGCATTAAAAAAAAAGTGATTAAAAATAATTGCGATTTTTGGCAATTCCGGCTCAATGAGCCACAATAAGATCGAGTTTTGAAATATTATTCCAATACCGGCGTATTTTATTTTGGGGAATTTGACCATTTTTAGTCCACCATACCAATATGGTATGGGGGATTATTAAAATCGTGAAATTTTGATTTCTCCTAATTTTATCAAAAATGAGTTACTAAGGTTCCAAAACATCTAAATCGACGAAAAAAAAAGTTTCCTGTGGGTCTGTCGGTTTGTTGTCTGTATACACGATAACTCAAGAACGCCTTAATCGATTTTAACGAAATTTGGTACAAAAGTCCTCTATCGCCTGACCATGAACTGATTATCTTTTGGATAGAGTGGTGGGGGGTTGAAGGGGGACAAAATATTTAAAAAAATTGTAATTTTGGAACAAAAGCAAGTAGCGATTTTCAGATTTAAGTTTCCATGAATATGGACTACATAAGTCCAAATTCATGGGAGCTTTAGTTTCCGAGTTATTTTAAAAAACGTTAAAGTATATAAAAAAGTCATAACTTTAGAAGTAAAGAAGCTATTGATATGCGGTTTTCAGATTTTGCTATTCGTAAATATTACCCAAAAATTTTCTTATAAGGTTCAAATCTTTCAAAGCTATAGTTTTGGAGATATTTTCATTTCCTTTTAACATAAAATAATTGATTGTATGGTAGACTATCCGTGCTTCCTAGCACCAATTTTTTTACAAAAAATGTGAAAGTTATGATAAATGGACCTTATTGAATAAAACATATTTAATTAGTCTCAAAGTACGAATTATTGGAAAAATGCATTCCTCAAGAAAACACTTTGTATTGACTCTTTTTGTGCAAACACCCTTTGTAGTTCTATAATGTAGGAGGCTAATTTTCCAACATCCGTCAAGAAATGTGCAGGCCGGAAATAGTTATTTTTTAAAGTATATCTCATAACAAATTGGCAACAAAGTTTTAGTTGTTTGTTGAAAATTAAAAAAAACATAATTAAAAATAACTGGGATTTTTTCCAATTCCGGTCCAATAAGCCGCAGTTAGATCGAGGTTCCAAATATTATTCTAATACCGGCATACCTACATACAAATTTTACCATTTTATCTGCACAAAATGTTTCATCAAATGTCAAAAATATGTTTAATAGACCTTTATGAATCAACCAAAGTGAACTACATATCTAAACAGCCAAAATTTTACGAGTTATTGGCAAGAGTTCCTTAAGATATAAACTCAAGTAAATTACCGAAAAAATAGAAAATTACAATAAAACTGCACCTCTTCGTCTCACTTGACACTTCTGGTGCTTGCTTTGGCGCATGCCAGCAACTCCACTTTTTTTGAATAATTTGATCGGCGTATGACAATCCCATCATAGAATGGTCGCCGCTCTAAGAATTTTTCGCGGGAAATAGAAATAAATCAGGCGCAAAGTTGATATACCTATTTGGGCCGGATTACTTTACGATTTTGCATGAGCCGGTAATCACCCATCTTACCTTAACCTCAACTTTGTACAGTATACGTTGAGATTGCTAGATTGTTCTGATCTATCAATCGACCTCTTAATACCTACAGCAAAAATTAAATTTTCTGGAACTCTGTAAAAAGTATGTTGTTGTTGGCAAGGCTATATTGTTGGTATCGCAACGCTTTTGCCAATTTATTCAAAGCTCTTTAAAGGTAAAGGTATTAACATATTTGGACTTTTTAAAATCCAACTAAAATGACGAGAAGCATATTTTAAAGCAAAATCGAAAATGTTATTTATGTATGCAAACTTCCTCTTGCTCCAATAATTAAGGCTATAGTTTCTCCCCAGATTTTAAGTAAAAAAAAGTACAACTGGCAACGCCTTGTTCTTTAATTTTTTAATCCTTTGCCAAAGTGCACAGGGAAAACTAAACATCAGAATTAGCTGAAATTTTGCACGGGTGATCATTTTTAAATGCTTAACAAAAAAAAAGCTCTGGTGCTGTCATCTATCCCAAAAGCCTCAAAATAATTGCGGTTTAGAAGAAACCCGATTTACAAAAAAAAATAGAGATATACTCACAATTTCCTCTGGATTACATTTTTTCTTCTTATATTTCCTTACTTTAGCGAAAATAAAAACTGAGTTTCCTTTTTTCTAAGAGCCTGTAAACTCCGGAAAATAAAACCGATCAATCAATCACACTTTGAATTGAAATTGAATTAGGGAGACACACGCAGTTCAAGTATTAGACGATAGATCGCAGAATTTATACGATTCCATAGAAACTGCAGGTGTTTTGTCAACAAACTTTAAATCGGGCCACAGTGAGACAAAATGTTATGTTTATCTTTCAAAAACGTGTTTTCAAAAACATTGTTCTAAAACAAATATGAACCCACTCCGCGAGTGCGGTCGCCCGCCGAAAAAGGCCTAGCGCTGCGCGGGCATTACCCCGAGTCTATCAAAGAACCAAGAGAACTTTACTGGCTCGCTGGGATTGCTAGGAACCCCACATAATTTTGTTTTTATTTTGATTCAACCATTTTTTTTAATTTAAATTATTGCAGAATAGTTATGTGCAAGTGTACTAGTGCAAAGGATAGATTTTAGAACCTCAGTTTCAAAAACACACGGATACTTGAGTACTAACAAAACAGGTCAGTAAAGCTCCATTTAGAAGTTGGAAAGACTCTTGCTAGTCGTTGGCGCTCCTGTTTAAAATAGAATACGATTATTTCGTCTAGCGCCAATAGCCGATTTTTAAATTTGCATGCTTTTAAGTTAACCTGTTGTCGATATCAGCTATATAGCAAGAGTGTTTCCAATTCAATTATAAATGCCCTGTAAATGCAACCTTAAATATTACACCCAGATACTTTAATAAGTAGTTGGGTAACGTTTTTTAGCAGTTAATTCTGTAATAAATGGTTTTTTTTTATTGTAGTATTTTACTTGTTTTTTTAGCGGCGCAGAACGCGAAAAGTCAAAATAAGTAACCTAACCCCAAATTTTTGACCCGGTGCTAAAAAATCTCCGGTGTCCCACTGTGGATAAACATAAAGTCTCCGCGTTGCAAATTCAATGACGTAAAATTTTGCAAAAAAATCAGGTCGAAATAGTTAAATTAATTTCCCGTACAGTGTTGCTAAAAACAATTCCCCAGATTGTAACTACGACCTTAATAAAGGAGATAAAGGAAGAGGTGCAAACTTTTTAAATTATACATTTCCTTCCTGATAAATATTTTTCAATACGAAAAATTCACTACTTTCGCTAGGCGTTTTCTTACGTTAAAACCGTTTTGAAAAGCTTTCTCAATAAATATGTCATTGATTAGTGACGTCACAACTCTGAAATCTCGTGTTATTAGTGCTTAAAAACCATTTACAATCTAGAAAATTATGTATTTCTTTCCAACAATTTAGTAAAATCCGCATAAAATTTAATAGGTTTTGTTTTTTTTTATTATTTATAGAATCAATTTAAATATCAATTTTTCGCGCTCGTTATCAATGACGTCACTTTTCCACCAATTTGAATGGTTCGTCTTCACATTAAAATTTTGTGCCGCTGCCATCTATTGCTTCTCACTCTTTTCGACAAAGAGAGAAATAGAAATCAGTGACAAGACGTTGGACTGTAGAATATGCATTAGTTAACTGTCAAATACTGTGGCTAACTTCTCGTTAACTCAGCGTTTTAATTTTTGTTTTTCCACCTTTTCCACAAAGATTTTTTATATAAATAGATTTGTGAAAAGATTCCTCCTATATTTTTGGTTTTTTAAGATGTTGCCGATGAAACATTAGTTTATTTGAGCCACAAGCGCCGTGTCAAACTATGACGTAGTATGTGACGTCATTGTTTTGAAACTTTTTTGAAATAGTTGCATATGAGAAAGCGCCTCCTTTCTTGATAAAAGACAATATTTAAAAATGAAAATCCAAGGCTGGAGTTGGTCGGCTCAGAATTGGAACCTGGGTCATATCAGTAGAAGTTAAACTTAGTACCTGAGTTTATCCCTTTATTTAAAAATTATTTTAATATTATTCGTAATTTTTTAATCACTAATAAAATCACTAGCATGCAGCTTATAAAGCCAAACTGGGTTAAAGCAAAGTTTTTATGGCTGATCTGCATTAAAGGCCATCATAAATGAAGTAGGTATTTTGGACAATGACCTTTCGAGAAGAAGAGTTGAACACGGCAATCACCAACCAAAAAGTAAAAGTTACTTTCTCTTGCAGCACGCTGACGATGATGTAGCAGCACAATATTAAAGAGTATTTCCCCTACCATAACCCAAGCACTTGCTATTCTTTGTTAATATGTGTCTACCATTAAGCGTTGATTGAATAAAGATTCCGCTGGTTACGCAATATACATATATTGGTGGGTTCTTTAAGAACACATCGTAGTAAACAAGCTCCAATTAAAAAAACAGAAGAGAAGATACAAATTGTATTCAATACTTTGTGACTAAACTCGGAAGATAATAATTTTTTGTATCTATTTATAATCTATTGGGTGAAAACAGTGATATTGAAAAACAAGACATTTCGCAAAAGTGCAAGGTTTTATTTTGGTGAAAGTATAAATGTGTGTAAAAGGTTTAGTGAACTTATAAACAAAATTAAAATGGCCGAAGATATAAGTGACCTTGAAACCAAAGTGGAAGACTTTATCGAGAACCTCATAAGTGAAGGGGCCAAAGTTGCTTGCGATGAAACTTCAACCTCCTTTAATTTCAAGGAGGAGGTGCCGTCATTTTACGATGAAAAACTTTTTGAAGAAGGACAAAAGTTCTATAGAGACAATATGTTTGTCATGATGAATTCGAAAATATTTGGACTGATTTCTGTTTTGTCACTTCCCACGATTTTGAAGATTTTGATTCATACCAAGCAAAGTGGGGATGAAACCTCGGCGTACAGGAGATATTTGGCCACGATTTTTCACATGTGTATTTGGTATGACAAGGGATTTAAACCAGGTATATATCTATGAAACTAATTGGAGGAGTCAAAGAAATTTAAGCGTTTGATTTTGTTTAACGCTTTTTTTAATCATCCTCAATAAAATATAATCCAATTTTGTTTTATTGGCCTGTTATTCTACACTACAGGGTATTGCAACTAAAAAGTTCCTAGGGCATTTTGACGTATTTCATCACAAACTTTTCAGAAAGAAACCGTTATACATATAGATTTTGCTAAAAGGCGCCTCAGCTTATCTTAAAGGGGTGAAGGGGGAACATGGATAAAGGGGCATCTTTTTGGAATAACTTTTCAATTATCTGCCTTAAGATCAGTGGCGGTTCCTCCATGGGAGTACATGAACACGTGCCCCCCACACTGAATAAGGAAGTAATAATTAAATGTCTGGTTATTATGGCACTGCGTCAAAATTAGATGAGTATTTAAAATTTAACACAGCCAGGTCTCCTTCCGTCTCGCGCTTTTCAACGCATGCAGTTCCCGCTACCAACTGCTCGATCTCGCCGCCGAATGAAATGAACCTCTGCTTGATGACGCGAAACAGTTGCACATCCGATGAAGTAGGCGGAGCCTAGCAGGATATCTGTATATTTTCAGTGGGCGAGTAGCGAGGGATATCGCGAATTTCAATAGAGAAAGGCGCACAAATTTGGTGTGCTCCAGTCCTCTTACTAGGGTGAGTTCGAGATGACATCCCGTGTGCCCCGAGGATCACTTTTCTGTTCGTTTTGACGCTCGGGGCGAGCCATTTTCTGTTCGAGATAACAAAGAGCTCGCGCTCGGAGCGTGCCGTATGTGATCCGAGCGCGAGGATGGAGAACGAAGGAAAAAATACCTTAATCTAAAAAAAATGTTTTAAAAGCAACTAAAATTTTTGTTAATTTTTTAGTTTTTGTACAGTGCGTGGTCGGATCTGGTGAAACTGCGAATAAAATCGATAGGCTGGCCTTGTCAATTATGAAATATAAGATTTTTGCTGTTTTCTAAAGTTTCTAACCCCGGATTTATAAAATCGACGGTTAACTGTTTGACGGTGATGTATCTCTGTCCTTTCCTCTTTTACTAATGGATTTTTACCAACGTCGAACAGGCTCATTTTCTTCGTCTTCCTCACTGCTGCCGAAAAACACAGCAAAATGCAATAAGGCAAAACAAATTTGCTAACATCCATTTCCGCTTCAATGCTTCTGCCGTTCCAAGTTTAAAAAAAAATAAAACAGAAAACTATTGCAGCTTATGATTCTCCAATCTATAGCGTTCGAGATGATCAGCAAATTTCTGTGTGCCCTGCTCGTGACGTCATTAGTCCCCGCCCGTTCTACCGAACGTATATTAATTAATTATTAATTAAACGAATTCACCCTTTGCCCTGTTGCTTGTGGGTTGAATAAGGGCTTTTATTTATACTTTTTATGTTGTATTATTTTAACAATTGTTATAATGCGCATTGAGCGGGAATATAGTCATACTATTGATTTCTACGTGATACTGGACTACATGAAGTCAATAAAAATTCGAAGACTTAATTTTTAGTTTAAAGTTATACATATTATACACTATATGAGGGTTGAAAATGGTCAGGGAAACCTGGAAAACCTGGAAAAGTCATCCACTAAACAAAACTAAAAAAAAACGCTATTTTCATAGTGAAAAAACCGTTGAATATCCGCCAAATAAACGTACGCGTACCAGTGTACTGTTAAATGTTATTATAACATTTGTTCGAAAAAAACGTTTGCTTATAAAGCGGATATTCAGCTTTTTTTCTATGAAAATAACGTTTTTTTTTTAGTTTTTGTTAGCTGGCAGGGAATTTAAAAAGTGACCTGGAAGAGTCACGGAATTAAATTGAATTAAATTGAAAATGTCTTTATTTACAAGTTACCATATAACGTGTACAATAAGTCACATAAATAGGTGGCGATATTCGCTTAATAGCGCTCTTCCATATAACCACCACTTGGAATGGGAGTTTTTACAGTATGCGGTTTTTATATTTTATGCTTTCCTCGCTATGTTCCTCATATAATGCCAAAAACCCAGTATTTTTTTTGTTCTTCAATATTTATTTATGTTTTTATTTTAAGAAATTTCCTTCTTAAATTGCAAAAATTGGCAATGACATAGTTAGTTATTAGAATTTTCGTTTAATTCAACAGTCTTCCAAGTTCGTCACATTTAGGTCATGATTTTAGAAACACAAAAAAAGCTGCGACCCTGAATAATATTTCTTATATATATATATATAATATTCAGAAACGCGAAAAATATCAACATTTTTGAAGAATTTACTGCTATATTGCAAAACAATGCGGCGCGATAACATCATTGAAAACGTGTGAAAAATGATATTTTCAATATACTTTTCTTAAAATTTTTGCCTAAGGTACATTTAGGACAGAATTGAAACTGATCCCACCCCAACCCACTTTTTTTCAATACGTAAATTTTTGTGTTCTGCTTAAACCGCAAAAAAAAATACGAAGTATTTATAGGTCCACAAGCTTGTGAATTATTTTTTTAATGTGCTTATTGGAACTTCAAAAATTGAATTCAAAAATTGAAAATCAAGTAGGTACCAACAACCGTGGCGCCCTTTTGAGCCTTCGCTCCCCCCGCCCTTTCAGTCACGCTACGCCGCTGTCACTATTATATAGTAGCTTGTATTTTTAATTGTGTCTTCAGCCTTACGCTTTAAAATCACCTTAAGCCAACAGACAACACAGTACTTAAAAGAAATAATTCTGGATCACTTCAATTATGTTTTATACCGAAGAACATCTTCGTATTTTCTTGTTGTTTTGAGGTTGTACCTCATTTCCTGAGACAAATCAACTTGTTCTCTTTCTGCAAAAAACATTTCCTTATTTTTCCCTTTAATGCAGTCCCATGTAGGATTTACGCAAAAAATTAAAATGGATCATGCAGCAACTTGTTTATTATTATTATTTATTTCTTTATAATGGATACCCTCTAAAGTTTAGTTTTACATCCCTTAAATCAAAAATACGCAATACAGTACTTTTAAAAAAATAATTTTGCCTAAAGAAAGTGGATTAAATTTTTTTGTGATTTCGAGCAAATATTTCGGAATTATAAACCTAAGGACTCAAGTGCTACTTTTAATCCCGCGACGAAAGGTTTACAATTCGCTAAGGTATTATTGGTCCCGAGGTTTATATACTATTTTATGCACTTTAGGAAAAGATCTTTGTTAACATTACGTTATTTCTACGCCAAATGGTTCGTCAACTACAAGAAAGGGTGCTAAGAATTAAATCTTGGCCAAAAGCAAGTGCTGTTTGGCTTGACTTGCCATAAATTTAATTATAATTTTCCAGTGATTAGTTTTTTTTTAATCCCTGAGGGATTAAATTTACTTCTA
This sequence comes from Oxystoma pomonae, assembly GCA_963921995.1. Taxonomy (NCBI): domain Eukaryota; kingdom Metazoa; phylum Arthropoda; class Insecta; order Coleoptera; family Brentidae; genus Oxystoma; species Oxystoma pomonae. Next base: position 79,630,213 of record OY998166.1, on the reverse strand, counting down.
ATCCCTAAGCTGAGGGATTAAATTTATTTTTAATCCCTTAGGGATTAAATTTTCTTTGAATCCCTTAGGGATTAAATTTACTTTGAATCCCTTAGGAATTAAAAGTATCATTTTAGTCCCTAAAAATAGGGATTAAAAGTACCTATTTAATCCCTGAAGTGCATAAACAAAATTAATGGCAAAAAAAATTAAAAAAGGTTTAAAAAAGTTGTAGTTTTTTTCACTCGCGTGCGGAAAGTATTTACTTTCCGGACTCCTTTGCGTGCGAAAATTTGCACTTTTTATTACTTATTTTATTTTACGCACTGAAAAATAAAAAATTGTTGGATTTCAGGCTTGATTTGGACGTTTTAAGAACTTATTGAAATCTAAATTTCCTTTTTCCCAGATCGTAAAAAGTTTTTTTAGTTAAAAATATATTGTTGTACTTCTTTTTGTTAAGTGAGTTATTTCTTCACGCCAGTAGAAAAAAAAACTTTTAGTCCCTCATTTTAGGGATAAAAGAGGCACTTTTAATTCCTCAAATTAAATTTTTCCAAATTAAACAATAATTTTATTGAAATTATGTGTTAAAATGTATGAACATAAAAAATAAGTAGCATATGCATCACCCTAATCTAGTTCTTATTATGATATATAGGAACACCTTTTCATCCGTAAAATTCTATGCATGCTGTTCAGCGCACCATTTTCGGTAATCACAAAACTGTTTCTTTTAAACCTCGCGAGATTTTTGTGAAAGAAGGCTAGCGATGGCCTCTTCCACGGCCTCTTCAATGTTCATTTTCAAAAAAAATGCTGTACGATTTTTCTGGACTCACCGTTTGGTGACGCCGTTTGATAACAACAACTGACTGACATTTGTTTTGTGCCATAGCAACACTTCTATGGCACAATAAATTTTGAGTGAATCCACCATGCCAACAACAATCAATGACAAGTATCAGTAATACGAGCTGGTCTACTGTTAGTTTTGTGATTTTTTGTTTTTAGTTTCTCGCATTCTAAAGTGCATAAAATAGTATATAAACCTCGTGACTAAAGTGTATTTTAATCCCTTGGCGAATTGTTGCCCTAGATTTATAATGTACTATTTTAACATTGTACTTATTTATTGTTTATTCAAAATAATTAAACTGTGTGGTACTTTTAGGTTCCAAAGCATGGAAATCTATTGCCGAAGTAAAAAGCCTTCACAACTGTGCGAGCAAAAAAAGTTGCAAAGATGGTCTGCACCGAATCAGCCAAAAAGACATGGCTCTAACCCAACTAGGCTTCATGGGCTTTGTTCTAGCAAGAAGTGAATTTTTTGCGTTGGAAAACACTGAGGAAACTAAGTGGAATGCATTTATCCATGTATGGAAAGTTATTGGTTACATATTAGGAATTGAAAATAGATTCAACATCTGCAAAGATTCTGTTGAGGAAACAAGGCTGATTTGTCAAAAACTTATAGATAAGGTGTATTCGCCCAGTGTTCAAAAGAAAGACGAAGAATTTTTAAAAATGTCCGAATATCTCATAAACGGACTATGGTGTTTTAATCCATTTTTAAACTTTACCGTTATAATGTCACTTTTAGATTCTCTACTAGAGAATACCAAAAAACCTGACGATAATCACGTTAAGAAGTTAACGAAATGGGAAAAATTTGATTTTTATTTTACTAAATTTATATTTTATATTTCAAGATTTTGGATTTGTAGGATGTATCTCAATAGTAGCAGAAAATTTGAACTGTGGCTCATGAAAGTTTTTCCATTTTTAGCCTACTACAAATTTGGTATGAGAAATGCACACGTTCGGATAATGGGAAAAAAGTTGCAGTAAGAATTAAATTAAAATTTAACAATTTTGTATATTTTTAAAACTTTATGATTATGATCTAAATGAGTAATATTGTGTTTTGATTGATTGATGATTTTGATGTTCTAAGCACAACACCAAGTTTTCTTTCTTTTTGACCTATAAGAGATTCAATGTTTCTTTTTCCACCTCAGTAAGCTAGGGGGACCTCCAATAAAAATTTTTGATACCACGGTTTGTCGCTATTCTGCTGCGGAAAAATAAAATTTGTTGTTTAAGATTAGAGATTCTTCTTCTGCCAGTGACTTAGCTCAGGAAAAGTCAAAGCAATGTTCAAAACGGGTCATGTAATATCCATGTTTTGGAGTCAAATAAATATCAATATTGGCTGAACTTTGAATGAAAGGCACATTTTGTATAAACTAAGACACGGCTTGCTGAGCTAAAGTTTTTTTCTAAGGCCACCCATTCAAATTTTTGAATATTTCAAATTTATGGCCTTAAGGTCTTAGTTACAATCTGGGGAATTGTTTTTAGCAGCACTGTACGGGAAATCAATTTAACTATGTGGAACTGATTTCTTTGCAAAATTTTACGTCATTGAATTTGTTTTCCATGGTAACGCGGACACTTTATTTATGTTTATCCACAGTGGGACACCAGAGATTTTTTAGCACCGGATCAAAAATTTGGGGTTAGGTTACTTATTTTGACTTTTCGCGTTCTGCGCCGCTAAAAAACAAGTAAAATACTAAAATAAAAGAAAACCATTTATTGCAGAATTACCTTCGAAAAAAACGCTACCCAACTACGTATTAAAATAACTTGGTGTAATGTTTAAGGCTGCATTTACAGGTGCATTTATAATTGAATTGGAAACACTCCCGCTGGTTGATACCGACAACAGGTTAACTTAAAAGCATGCAGATTTAAAAATCGGCTGCTGGCGCTAGACGAAATAATCGTATTCTATTTTAAACAGGAGCGTAAACGACTATCAAGAGTCTTTCCAACCTCTAAATGGAACTTTACTGACCTGTTTTGTTAGTGCTCAAGTATCCCTGTGTTTTTGAAACTGAGGTTCTAAAATCTATCTTTTTAACTCCAAGATTTCATTAGCATAATTGCACATAACTATGCCGCAATAATTTAAATTTGAAAAAAATGATTAAATCAAAATAAAAACAAAATTATGTGGCGAGCCAGTAAAGTCCTCTTGGTTCTTTGATAGACTCAGGGTAATGCCCGCGCAGCGCTAGGCTTTTTTCGGCGGGCGACCGCATACGCGGAGTGGTTTCATATTTGTTTTAGAACAATTTTTTTGAAAACACATTTTAAAAGATAAAGATAACCTCGAAACGTAAAAATACCCTTCTGTCCCACTGCAACCCGATTACTACAGTTACCATGGAATTGTATAAATTCTGCGGCCTATCGGCCAACACTTGAACTGCGTGTGTCTCCCAAATTCAATGAAGTGTGATTGATTGATCGGTTTTCTTTTCCGGAGTGCACATGTTTTTAGAAAAAAGGAAACTTCGTTTGTATTTTCGCTAAAACACGAAAATATAAAAAGGAAAAATCTAATCCAGAGGAAATTGTTTGTATTTCTCTATTTTTTTCGTAAATTGGGTTTGTTCTAAACCGCAATCATTTTGAGGCTTTTGGGATAGATAAAAGCACCAGAGCTTTTATTTTGAAGACAATGATCACCTCTGCAAAATTTCAGCTAGAATTAGCTAGAATTATCTGAAATTTTGCAGGGGTGATGTCGGTATCAGCTAGCGGGAGTGTTTCCAATCCAACTATCAATGCACCTGTAAATGCAACCTTAAACATTACACCCAGTTACTTTAATACGTAGTTGGGTAGCGTTTCTTTAGCAAGTAATTCTGCAATAAATGTTATTATTTTATTTTAGTATTTTACTTGGTTTTTTAGCGGCGCAGAACTAGAAAAGTCAAAATAAGTAACCTAACCCCAAATTTTTGACCCGGTGCTAAAAAATCTATGGTGTCCCACTGTGGACAAACATAAACAAATTATCCGCGTTGCGATGGAAAACAAATTCAATGCCGTAAAATTTTGCAAAAAAATCAGGTCGACATAGTTGAATTGATTTCACGTACAGTGTTGCTAAAAACAATTCCCCAGAATGTAACTCCGACCTTAAAAAGAAATTTTAGCTTATTCGGAAAAAATCAAAAAAGCGCTCCGACCGTGTCTTAGTTTTTACAAAATATGCCTTCCATTCAAAGTTTAGCCAAAAAAGTCAAAGTCACTTCGAGGTTAAGTGGAAGAGCGCAGTCTCTTTATTGGTTCCATAGGGTACCTTTTGTAGTTATTTTTTTTATATATATATTTTTATAACTGTTAGATTTAAGGTTTATAATATAATTTATGCTTAATTAACAACAATAAAAACATATAATATAAAAATAATAACAGTTCCAAAAAGAGTCTATTCTACCCTTAAGCCGCTTCCGAGAAAACGTGGTTCTCCTATATAGCTTAACTGTTAATCTAAGGAGACCACCAATAACTTCCGTTTGTTTAACGTTGCAGAAATTAATTTATGTGCCATAATTTGTTTAATCAGTGACTTATAGTACAGTAAAATTGTCATAAATAAAGGAAGTAACTCGGAAAAAATCCGGGGAGGCTAAAATTTTTATAATGTTGTTGGGGGGGTCTAAAAGTAAAAACCCCAAGTTTGTGTTTTTCCCACTCCTCGGGAACCATCCCTCATTTTGGAAAAACTTTGTAACCGACATATTCGGCATAAAATTTTCAACATTTTTGTCTATGTGCTCAACTTTTTGTAGTTAGTTTTTAAAAAGTTAGATGGCGCCGAAGTTACAAAAAATCAGTTTTAACGTATTTTGACCAACAAAAAGTGATTTTTAAAAACATTTTAAATAAAAAAGTTGTAGATCCTATAAAACTATGTACATTGTTTATATTTAATTAAACAGTCAGAAAACAGTCACAAACAGAAAGTCACTAAATTCTTTGAGAACCGCTTTCTGGGTATGCACGAAGTAGAATATACATATATTATTATTTATAGTAAGAGCAGTACAAATGAGATATCAAATTAAAGCTTGTAAGGTGCGCTACACAAATGATCTGGTCTGTGAAAATTGCCGAAAGTATCTGACAGACTGACATTTGTGGGACGAAATACGTTAAAACTGATTTTTCGTAACTTCAAGGCCCTCTATCTTTTTAAAAACTACAGAGACTATAACAAAAAATATTGCAAATTTTATGCCAAAGATATTTCTTTCTACACTTTTTTGGCTCCGACCAACAGAAATAAAGAAAATGGGCTGCAAAGTTTTTTTCAAAATGATGATGATCCTAGTTCCCGAGGAGTGGGGGAAACACAACCTTGGGAATTTTACTTTCAGACCCCCCAAAGAACATACAAAAAATTCAGCCTGTCGATTTCAAATGACAATTTTACTTAAACCCCTTTTTTTAGGCAGCCCTGTCTCTATGGACATGCAAACTTATCTGCGGTAAGTCTTGGGGCGTTAGCCCCAAACAAATGTACTGGCTGTATATCACGGTAGTTAAACCCATGATTACATACGGGGCAATAGTTTGGTACACGAAGGCAGGCAAACGCTGGCTCGTGCCAGCAAGTATGGTGATATGTAGTACTATGAGCCCCACACCCCACAACATCAGCAGCGCTTGAATGCCTTCTAAACTTTCCTCCTCTACACCTTGTCTTGGAGAAAGAGTCTATGAAGGCAACCTACAAAATCATAGCCAACCAATGGGGTGGCAGAGCAAGTCAAGTAATACCAAACCCTTTAACGCGGGCAATTAAGAGCCACTGCATTCTAGGGCTGCTACCGGATCTAATGCCCGCAACAGTAAACAGCAAAAAGCTAGGGAGGACTGAACGACAAAACGAATAAGTTTCTCAAAATGCCTTCAGGCGTTGGATCCGGAGCTTATTGCAGCCGGGAAAATATCTGGATTATACATAGTCTTGGACGAATGGCTACAATTTTCCAGGCGGAACTCTTCGCGATTGAAATGAGCGCACGTTGGATGATAGATCATAACTGGCGCAACAGATCAATGAAGATACTCTCCGACAGTCAAGCGGCCCTTAAGGCTCTTGAATCCTATAGGTGCTCATCGTTAGGAGCTGCCAGGATACACTGAATACCCTAGGGCGAATAAATACTCTGTCGCTGGTATGGATTCCGGGACATTCTGGGCATCGGGGAAATGAGACTGTCGACCAGCTGGCGCGCGAAGCGGCCTCTGCCGTTTTTATTGGCCCCGAACCAGCCCTTGGAATAGCATACAACACAATCAACACTGCTCTCTCAGGCTGGATGGAAAACAAGTTCCACCAATACTGGAGAGAATTGCCGGGACTGGCACATTCCAAAGAGTTCATTACAGAACCCTGCAGGAAGAGGGCCGGGAAACCTATTGAGTTAACCAGGCAGGACATCCGGACAATGGTTGATCTATACACCGAGCACTGCAGGCTGAAAGTACCATTGCACAGAATGGGTCTAAGTGAGGACACCGAATGCAGGCTCTGTATGGAGTATGATGAGACGGCCAGACATGTGCTGGCCATTGCACGTCAGCGTCAATGTATATTCGGTAAACCACAGATCAACGGACTGGATCTGAATGATGCTTCACCAAAACAAGTTGCGAGCCTCTTTAAGAGGCTGAATATTCTGTAGCATCACAAAATGTTAAAAGTGAGCCACAATAGACCCAATAATGGTCGCAGTGGACAGAGCCATACTGGCACACTCACAAACGAATCAATCAATCAAGCTCTTTTTTCTCCTTTCTTAATATTACTTCTAACTACCCCTCCACTCCCTCTTGTCGCGTTTATGTAAGCGATGCATGGATGGCCCGTTACCCAAAGCGACTCGACTATCGGTACCCGACTAGATCTCAGTTTGTAAGATACTTTCGGTAATTTTAATGCCGGCAGACTAGGTCATCATACCCAGAAAGCGGTTTGTTATGTTATCAGGGTCTTGTAAACGGTAGTCACCAGACCTTTTTAGCGAAATTTCTCTGTAATAGAGACTCACAAGGGATGGGGAAATTATTGAAAATCTTCCCCAAAGTTTTGTGGCTCAAATGATGCACGAATTTAATTGAAAACAAAGATCTTTTGATCCTTATGTTCCTATCAAATCCTATCCTATTAAAATATATGATGCGATTTCCCTAACACCCTGCATATACAACAACAACAAATAATAAACCCCAAAAACCTAGTTTTAATAGTGACAAATATACTTGATTTTTTCTTAACAAAGTTGAAGTTTGTTATTTATTAGGCCAGTGTAATATACTATATTTTATAAAATAAAACAAATATTTTATAAAATATGATATCGTGTTTTGGTATATTTTATGGTTATAAGATGTGTTTACCTGTTCCTTTAGGGTGCGGTAAGTAGATTTTAAAATTTGTCTATATTTTTTTCCAAAATATGCAGCCAAGCGATGGGTGAATTTATAAAAAATATTAATACTGTGGTAAAAATGCAATTTAACACATTTTTTAGAGCTTTCGTCAACAAAATGAAATCAAAAACATGATTTTAGTAACTGTCTTTAGATAGCATGGCTTTCTTGGTTAACCTTTTTTTTCTGTTCTGTGTTTCTGTTCGTTATTTATCCAAAATTAAGGAGAAATAGCGGAAAATAGTAACATTGAAAAAAATTTATTTATTCTTGCCTAAAAATTAAGCCATTTCCACCAGTTTTCACCAAGTATTTACGAAAAAATCATTTAAAAACATCGTCAAAATATCAAACTGTCAAAGATTAAAATGTCGCAACAATGAACGTCACCGAGTAAAAAGGCACATCGCTATGGAAACCATCGTTATTTCCTTTACCAGCCGCCTTGATTTATAGTATAAAGATGGTGTGTTGCGAAAAGTGCTCTTCGTTCGAGATTTTTAAAAGTATTTTCCTCTTTTTCTTGAATTTTTTGATAAAGGTATTAAAAAAATAGTGTAAACAACTCGCGGCTAAACTGTGCTTTTTTTTACTCGCGTTTTTAAATACCTCGCTGCGCTTGTTATTTAAACCAACGCTTGTAAAAAAAGCACTATTTTAGCCACTAGCACTAGTTGTGAAGACTACTATTAATTATTATAGACATACCAAATAATCTATTTCGGCAAAAAATCAGAGAAATAACAACATTTTTATGATACTAATTTTAAAAAAAAGTTATCCAACTCACCAAAACTTAGAGTATGTAATGCAGCAACAAAATCTACTTACCAATAATTTTAACATGATCTCAATTTGTTGTTCACTATTATTAACAATTATTGTGCCAACCACAATAAAGTGTCGACTAAAAATCTGTGAAATTAAAAATTTTTTAATTCTTAAATTTTTGGCACAATCGGAAACGTTTATCTTAATTATAACTACTATAACATTATTAGTTATAATGTGATAATTACGGATTTTATTTCAGTTCAGTAATGCCTAGACTTTATTGATAAGAACAAATTATGGTCTTAATAAACTGCAGGTGATTAACATTTATATTAAGAATATGTGATTTGTGTTCGAAACTATTTTAACTAGATGTTATTGGAACAGAATCACATGGTCATGTAACAACACTCTGGTCAAGTTTAACTGGTGGTTTTTTTTTACTTGGTTATTTCTATGCGTACAACATTATTTATTGTTACTGTAAAATTTTTAAAAAAATTAAATATTTTTAATATTTCAAAAATAGTAAAATAAAATATTAATTTTTTTTTACACTAAAAAAGTTTTACATAATTATCAATTTAGTTTAGTGTTTTAAATATTCCGTCACGACAGGTAATGTTTAAAATAAATAAGCAGAACTACTATTTAAAAAACTTAAAATTATGTAAAAGTCAGTAGAACGTGACTGGATAATATCTGAAACTTTTACTGAACAAAATTTTCTATAACTTCGAAGGACTCTTTGCTTTTTAACTGAGTGGGAAAAATTCTACTACAAATAATTTTTTGTTATATGTAAGTAATGTTTATAAGCAGGAACGACAAATCAATCAATTTAAATTTTTATGGATTTTGCTGCCCAAGCCTTAAAAATCTACCGCGTCCTATCATAAATTGGAGTTAAATTTCACTCTACTGTGTTTATTCTAAATTCTCCGGACCAACTTCAGTATTATGGCGGACAAACACAGACTAAATGGAACTGGCAGTGTCAAAAAAATTGGTTCAATTAAATTTGGAATGAAGTGTAATGAATCCAACTGGAATACGATTGAAAGCTTCAAAGGACAAGGGATTAATTCTCGAAATAAAATCGTCTATCCCAAGCACTTGTGTTTATTGTGAAGATGAAAGCCCGTCAAACAATTCGTGCACAAATTAATTTAAAGGTTTTAGATCCATTTGGGTTCTTTTAGATGACGTTCGCCAAAAATAAACCTGGGGTTATTACAAATCCGGCAAAACTTACAATACAATTAAATATCCAAATAATTTAGAACATGACATTGTTTACCTATATATGAGGGTCGAAAATGCCACTTTACCTCCCTAAGGAGTTTTACACATTTCACCTCACTCCGGAAGTTTTCATTACTTTACCTCCTTGTATCGCGTATGGATCCTTGCTTCAAATTAAATCAGTCCTACAGTATTCGTTACTGTAGGTATTATTAGGTAGTAGATAACGTGTAGCAATTCGTGAAATCAGGGAGAGAACAATCATTTCCCTGAAACGCACAGATCCTATTGGTCGCCAATTCCCCCGAAAATTACATTAAGGCTATAGTTTCTCCCCAGATTTTAAGTTAAAAAAAGTACAAGTGGCAACGCCTTGTTCTTTAATTTTTTAATCTTTTGCCAGAGTGCACAGGGAAAAATAAACATCAGAATTAGCTAAAATTTTGCAGGGGTGATCATTTTTAAATGCTTAACAAAAATATCTGAAGGGTTTTTCAAAATTCTCAATTATTTTTTCTTCCCTCCGCAAAAGGCCTAGCGCTGCGTGGGCATTACCCCGAGTCTATCAAAGAACCAAGAGAACTTTACTGGCTCGCTGGGATTACTAGGAATTCGCATAGAAAGAGTCGGCGCCCATAACCCTACATAATTTTGTTTTTATTTTGATCCAGCCATTTTTTTTAAATTTAAATTATTGCGGCATAGTTATGTGCAAGTGTACTAGTGAAACCTTAAAGTGTAAAGGATAGATTTTAGAACCTCAGTTTCAAAAACACACACAAATACTTTAGTACTAACAAAACAGGTCAGTAAAGCTAAAGATAGAATACGATTATTTCGTCTAGCGCCAGTAGCCGATTTTTAAATCTGCATGCTTTTAAGTTAACCTGTTGTTGGTAGCTAGCGAGAGTGTTTCCAATTCAATTATAAATGCACCTGTAAATGCAACCTTAAACATTACACTCAGTTACTTTAATACGTAGTTGGGTAGCGTTTTTTTAGCAGGTAATTCTGCAATAAATCGTTTTCTTTTGTTTTAGTATTTTACTTGGTTTTTTAGCAGCGTAGAACGCGAAAAGTCAAAATGTGTAGCCTAACCCCAAATTTTTGACCCGGTGCTAAAATATCTCTGGTGTCACACAAACAAATTCAATGACGTAAAATTTTGGAAAAAAATCAGGTCGACATAGTTAAATTGATTTTCCGTACAGTGTTGCTAGAAACAATTCCTCAGATTGTAACTACGACTTTAATAACGTGACTTTTGATGAAATTTGTTTCTACTGGTCTTTGGCGATAGAAATAAAAGACAGCAATTTTTATTTAAAATACTGTCATTACTGTCATTTGTGGAAGAAATCAGCGACATAGACCAATGTGAACTGCGCATTTGTAGGGAATTATTTTCTTTTCCCTGATCTCAAGAATAGCTACACTGGAGTAAAGTGCATATGCCCCGTTGGTTTTTTAATGCCCTCCTGACATCGGGCATCAAACAAACCGCAGGAGAAAAGTGACATTTTAGGTAGGTAATTAGATGTAGGAAACCTTTAAATAAAATGTTACAAGCCACGCGGCCATTAAATATTTAATTTTAAATGTTTATATTTTGTATATTGATTGGCAACTTTCAATTACTGGTCAGGCAATAATTTAATATTTTATAGTTTTTTTTAACGACTTAATTTTTAAATTATTTTTTTAAAAGGTAAGTAAGCTGCTAATTGATGTCCGAAATCCATGCCTGTTAAGCATTGTATCTACTTGAATTTAAAATTACTACAAATCTATAACAACATAGAACTTAATCTAAATAACTAATATTACTAAAGTTAATAAAGAAATTTAAAATGTATACAATTAATAATAGTATCTTTATTGTTTAATAGACAAAACATCAGTAATTTTCTAGATTTTCTTTATCGAAATCGATCCAATTAAGTCCAACCTTTTTATTAACGTGTTAAAATTAGAAAGGTCCGGCTTAATTGCATCGAGTTTGGAAAATTGAATCTGGGCCAAATTATTTTGTCTTGTACATAAAATGCCTCAAATATTATTATTCTTCCTGAAGTTTATATTTGTTTTTTTTTTGTAAGATTTTTATTACTTTCTGTTTGTTTGCAATTCATATTTTTAAAGTCAACTAATTTACTCACATAATTATATTTTTCACAATGCGTATATTTTTTTCTTTAACCAATTCGATATTAGCTTTCAATGTAAATTTAATACTAAATTCTTTAAGAACTTCGGCGGTTTGGGTTGAAATTTCTCTCCACGACTCTTCTATATCTTTATACTCTGTTAATCTACTACAAACTACGAATCTGAATAATAGTTGGTCTTGATAAACATAAGGCATTATAAACAGTTTTCTTCTATCGCTTATTTTCTGCAAAACCCTTTTTGTTACTTTATCATCACCTAACAATTTAAAACAAACCACACCTAAACTAGATGTTACGACTTTAAATCTTTTATCCGCTTTAACTAAGGACTCTAAATGTTTTGCTAATGAAACTTGGTACCTATGATATTTTTGAATTCCTTCTATTCCATAAGTCCTTATAACAAACCACAACTTTAAGGCACGGAATCTTCTTTTGTCAGGAATTTGCCAGTGTTCTGGTTCTTGGGGATACTGTGATTTGTGATAAAGTTTTCCGTGAATTTTAAAGGCCTCTTCCACTTCACTGGTGTTTCTAAACCACATGGCTGAACAATCTGAATTTGTAAGAAACCATTTGTGAGGATTAAAATTAAAAGTGTCCACGTATTCAATGCCTTTTATCATTGATCTAAATTCTGGACAAGACAAAGCCGCACCGGCATATGCAGCATCAGCATGTAGCCACATTTTTTCTTTTTGGCATATATCTCCTATTTCTTCCAGATTATCAAAAGCGCAGGTTCCAGTTGTTCCCAAAGTTGCTACCACAGCAAATGGTATAAATCCGTCTTGCTTATCTTTAGCAATAGCTTGTGCAAGTCCGTTGCCACGAAGACTGCCATTATTATCGGTCGGTATAAGTCTCATTTTAACAGACGCTAGTAAACCAGACTTCTCAACTGAAGAATTGGATTCTTTGGATGTGTACGCCACCAACTTGCCTCTAATTTCCCATTCTTGTAAAGCGGTGCCTTCTTTCGTAAGTTGTTTGATTTTTCTGTGTTTTGCTGCAAGTATTCCTACTACAGTTGAGTCGCTTGCAGCATTCTAAAAAAATAAGTAAGGTACAATTACAACAAATATTTAAAATTATATTGAAAAGGCATCTTAAATTAATTTTAAGTAGATATTAGTTAATAGAAAACAGAACTCGATACCTGAAGAGCTCCGCCTCCTAGAGAATCTGAGGAATTTAGAAAGTACTCTGGTAATCCTAAAATTTTTGCTAGCCAGTCCATTACCTTCATTTCTAATTCTATGCATGCTGGATTTGACTCCTAAAACCAACAAAAAGGTGTGAGCGAGAATAAGAAAATTGATATATATTTTAAGAGAAGTCAAAAAGTGTGGAATGCATTGTGGATATTTGATGGATATCGCTTCCAAAAATATTCAAGGCGCTACTGAAGAGACAAAATAGTTAAACGATTTTATAGACCGACATTTTTTTAGAGAAATCTAAAGTAATTTTTCTTATCTAAAAAATAGAAGTTTTTTGTACTAGTGCAAAATGAACATTCTAAACTTCAACTTTTCACACAGAGGGTGGAATCTAGGACGACCCCGCAGTGCTAGTATAGGGATATTATTTGAAAAGAGCCAAATTTGAACTTTTTGTCAAATATTTGGGTTAAAGACATATTGATGTTCTTGAAACCTCTTAGTATATGCCTGTTGGTTATTTACTAATCACGCACGCGAGCAAGATTTGAGGCAAACTAAAGAAGACTTCAAATGGGTAAATAAAATATCTTACATTTAATTGCCATTTTAAATTGGATAGTACAAATATTCCATTCTTACATATAGCAAGTAGTTAAGGTAAATGTACTATAAATTATAAGATTGGCCACAACGTTCGTAATTTTTTGAATTTTCTATAGCTCTTGGCCTGAATACCCGATTTTCAAAACTTTTGACTTTTTGGAAAGCATATAGATGGAGTTTTTTTGGTACAGTTAAATACTCAAGATATCGGACAGTTTTAAATATGTGTAATTTTTCTCTGGTGTGTGATAGTGAACAAAATCAAAGTCGTTCCCGCAGAAGCTTCATTCTTTCTTGTCGTTGCCACAGAAGCTCCATCCTTCCTTTACATTTTGAGGTATTAATAGTTTAAATCAATTAAGTAATAAAAAAAGTTATGAATAAAAAAATTTTGATACAGGGAGCAGAAATAATCAAAAACGTTTTGTTTCCGATTGGTCATTTATCGGAAGAGGCCTCGGAAACTAGAAATAAACACTTTCGTAAATACAGAGAATTTTGTTTTAGGAAAAGTAAAAGAACTTTTGCAAATTTAGATATTTCTGCATAATATATTGCTTTCTTTGGATTCGTACATATCACATATGCGTGGTTATGATAAGATCCATAGGGATTTAACAAATGAAGTAATTTCTCTTTTAATATAAAGGTAAATATTGAGTATTAATTCTTAAAATATATGCCTTTCTTTGCAAGGGTATTTTTGGCTTTATTGTGATAACGTACCAACCTGTTTGTAGTAAGGGGTAAAAAGATTGTCATCGTAAATAATTCACAAGTCTTTTGCTTCATGATTGTGTATGTCGAACTATATTCGTTTACCTTTTATATCTAAGAAAATAATATTGTGGCTAAGATTTTTAAGGCACCCTATATTTATATACACTGAAAAGCCCTAATAATTTTGATTTTTGGTATATTTATTTAAAACGAGTGTAAAAAGCAACAAAAAATAAGTATTATTGCTGAAATAGGTGTATGTCTCTATTTTCTTATAATTCCATTGTGCGTCGTTTTGTCCTTATTAGTGACTCATCAGCTAGGTGTATTACAACGACAATTCGTTTGCGTTTATGTGCCAAAAAATTGGGCAAAGCGTAGAGAACTTCTGTCGAGTACCGACCACGGTGCCTTCTGTGTAAACCTCCGACAACCAAGAATAGTATCCACTGCATAAGCAGTAGCTAATGAGTCCCTTATAAAGACAAAATGGCGTCGTCCCAGGCTCCACCTTCTGTGTAAAAAAGTCAAAGATCAGGATGTTCATTTTGCACTAGTACAAAAACACTCAAGTGCACGTAACCACTACCCATTAATTTTTTTCCATTACCACGTAGGTAATAATACACGTCTTGCCTCTTAGTCTCTTATTAGAATATGTTGAATCCTTCGAGTCTTCCCTATATAATTATAAAGGCCGCTTGACATGGGTATGGCAAGAGTCTTGCATAATAATTTTGTTGTTCATGTGCCATTTTTCCTACGTACAAAATCTGCACATTACAAACATTTTTTTAATTTATAGAAAAGTTATACAAGCTTATAAACTAAACAGTTGACACTTGTATAGACCAAATTTAATGATTCGGGCACTTTTCGTGCAATATCGATTTTATTTTAGATAGATTTTTGGACGAGTCATTTGGGCCACGATTTCGTTTAAAAAAGTGTTTAAAAAAATTTTACTATTAGTTAACTGTACTTAAGTCCGGTCATCGTATTTTTTGCCAACGTCGTCATTGTCTGACATTTACGGGTCGGTCGTTACGTTGCGTTGAACGTATCGTTACGACCACTGTCCCGTATACGTATCCCTAACGTATCCCGACCAAAATCAGTATTCAATGGTTTTATAAACGCAATTCGTTTTTGTTTATCTTTTAATTTTTTATCTTTCAAAAAAATTAACGTTGTCATCGCTTAAAATACGACAAAAGCGTCGAGTTAACAAGTTTGGAGGATATAAAATGATGACACATTACGCCGGATCAATACGTTTTGTCCCAAACAACTAAGAGTTATTTTTTGACATCGACTTTCCGTTTACGTATCTCCGATACGGATACAATTTTATACAAGCCAAAAGTACACATTAAATATCTTAGAAGCTATTTAAGATAGAGCAGCGTCGAAGATATTTCTAAAAAAAGTTTTTTCGTATATTTCGTAAAATATAAATATTAAATTTGACAGCAGTGCCTTATAATGTAGAAATATTTTCCTCTTTTTAAAGCTTTTTAAATTATCTTCCTAAGTCCAATAGAAAAAAACTTTTTCTCCTTGGGAAAGTTTATATATATATATATATATATATATATATATATATATATATACACGCTGTACAACTTTCCTATATCTGCGTTGAGATTTGTTCTGTCATGGTCAATCTTCATATGCAATAGCCTGCTCATAGATTAAATTGCAACAGTGTATTAGCACAAAATTTGACACCTGTCAGCTGCGTTGAGATCTGTTCTGTCATGGTCAATCTTCATATGCAATAGCCTGCTCATTAGCACAAAATTTGACACCTGTCAGCTTAAGCTGGCAGGTGTCAAATTTTTTATTTGGATTTTTTAAATGTACAGCACATCACCGACCGAAGGTAAAGTCTTATTTAAAAGGCATCTTTAAAATCAGAGCCCGGAACAAACAAAGATCCAAGATGGCAGTGCAATTTTGACGTTTAAAATTTTATTTTTATAAAGGCAGTTAAGGCAAATTCAAAAAATAAAATTAAATTTTGGTCGGTTTGCAAATAAGGTCGGTACAATGATTCAAAAATTGCTAAAAAGTGCGAAATCGACGACTTTGACGTCACTTTTCGGGTACTTTTGGGAAAGGTAGAGAGTTGGCGCAATAATACAAAAATCTTCTTAGGACGAGTACTCCAACGTATAAAAAAATCAGGCAAGTCTGTCGAATACAAATTTCCATTTAAAAAGGGCGATATCCTTTGGCTAAAATTGTTTTTAATATTTTGATTTGTTATTTTCCTTTTTTTATATTTGCCAAAAATGAATTGGAAAAGCTGTGCTTCTTAATGTAAAAGCATATATGATGGAATAATTTAAAAAATACATAAAAATTTCCCAGGAAAGCAGCAAGAACAATGTAAAGTTAAGTTCGTCCCTTTGCAGTTAAGCCGATAAACAAATTTATCAGGAAAGCAGCCAATAAAATAAGACAAAAATTGCTGGCTTAAATCAGTGTGCACGGGTTTAAATCTTAGCAAAAGGAGTACTTTTGTTTCTTGTTTTATACAGGGTGGGCCTGATTTTTTTTACAACTGTAAGGAATTAGAGAAACGCTGAAACACGTCGATTTTTTTTATAAGGGTGATATTTTTTACGCCCTCAGAAGAACTACCCCATCAACCCCTGAAGCGTGGTAGCTCCAACGCCTTAATTTTAAATTGGGAAGATAAGTCTTGTGGTACACCATTGGAAAGGTAATATTTTTCTCTATACACTGATGATTTTTTTTTAAAATTTGGATCTTTAGTTTTTGAGAAAAATAAAAATTTAATAAAACCCTATTCTTAATGTTATGACACAAGCTTTATATTTGCCTTCTAGGATTTAAAACAAGTAATTCTTCAACTTTAAAAACAAATCACTTCCATCAACTTCTAAATGGAGGGTAGCTTCAACCCTTAAACTTAAATTAGCAAAAACGGGTCATGTGACACAGAATTGGATAGGTAATATTATTATCTCTTCATAGTTGCTATGTGTTTTTAATTTTGGTTTGGTTGGGTTGGGTTGGCTTTATACAGGGTTCCTAAGCAAATCCTTAGGGGGCCAAGAAGCCGTGTATAAGACGCAGACAAACGGAAAAGCACATTAGGCAGAAAAGGATGGGCATGGGGCGATGTTGTCACTACATCTTACACATAGTAAATCCATTCCAGGTTGTTGTTTTCTAATGTTTTCCGTTTTCATACCTTTAGGACTGGAATAAAAATTGTTTTTGCTCGACTTTAATACCAAACTGATGAAAGATATCGTAAAAAAAATATTTTTCGGCTTTTCATTTTGTAAACATTGTCCTCACGCACTGTTTACAGGCTGGGGACTGAGATATATGCAAATGCCTAACCTAAAGCGTTCATACACGGCCGGAGAAATCGACTGAGACATTTCCGTAGAAACTTTATCAAGCAAATAGGACGGGTTGACGCCTTCGAACGTCCAACCCGAGTTTTGCACTTTGATTGGAAATCAAAAAGGAGGAACAGTCAGATGTGGGGCCGTGCACAAATTACGTAACGGTGATTTTACCAATTTTTGACCCCGCCCTATGTAATGTTTTGTAACGGTTTGGCACGCCACTCCCCTAAAATTACGTAACGATTTCAAGACCACTACCCCCTCCCCCCCAAAAAAAAAACTTTTCACTTATTTTCATTCCAAATTTTCTTAGTTTCACACAAATGCAAACGCTGTCGAAAACCCCCCTCCCCCCTACGTAACGTTTTATAAACCCCCTCCCCCCTATGACCATTACGTAATTTGTGCACGGCCCCTGTAGTCCCAGTGGAGGAGGGCGAGAAAATTGATATTTTTTTCTTAAAAATTATACTCTTTAGACCTATTTTTTTATTTTAGACCTATTTTTTTATTTTTTTTGAAAAAAAATTGTAAGCGGCGCCATTTTTATTTCGTGCTTTGTTTTTGTAACATTTTTCCGTTTGTCTAATTTAATTTAAAAATTTTTGCCTGCGGCGCCCTTTATCTTCTCACTCGAAACCAAGATCCCCCGGTTTAGGAAAACTGATTCCGTCTCTGTTTCTAAATTTTTTCGAATAAAAGTAGAGTATTACCATGGGGGAAATAATTTTTTTCTACGGTATGACGAAAATTTCGAGAAAGTTGAAGAAAAAAATAAAAAAAGTGGCAGAGCTCAAGTTTTTCGTAAAAAAAAACGTTTTTTGTAAAGAAACAAAGCAAAATAAATCGTTTCACCCCTTTTTGGGTGTTACAAATATTGGCAGCCCCTTATTTTTTGCTTTTACCCTCCCGCTAGTTTTGAAGAATTGGTTCGCTACATGTTTCAAGATCATGTCATAAAACACCTCGAAAATATCAAATGTAGTGTAGGGCCAGCTTTATTTAAAATCAATAATATCGCAAGCAAAAAGCTCTGCAGGAAAAACAGCGCCGTTTATTGATTTCTTTGGCTGTTAGTGCTAGCTGCATGGTTTGGCCGTTTCCGGATAGATGTCACTAGTAGAACAGAATGGAAAGAAATTTAATTGAAAGCGAAGATATTTTTTTCTAATGTTAACAACCTCACGAGTTTATCGCTCAGTATCGTAAATAATGGACCCTACCGCCTCCTTTAAGCAAGAAAAAGCTGCGGTTTGGACCTGAAAACATCTAATTTTTTCCTCGATCATCTCATAGTGTGACCGCCATCTAGCGGAATTTGCAGACATCTTGTCAACGGTTATTATTGCAACTATGATTTATGCTCACAATGGAAGAGTGGCGACAATTTTTGCTCATGAAAGCAGTCCGGAGATATAACAAACTGGCACCATTGCTCAATATACCTGTTTCTTTTGTTCGCGCTATCCTTAAGGAAAATCTTAGGAACCCTGTATTATCGAGTATTGTGCATATTATTTAACTCTACATGTCCGAGAACAGCTCTATCGACATCTTCAGTTCTTATCGTCCTCTATCTCTTTCCTACCTACATGCACCTAGCTCATTGTCTTAAGTAAATTTAGAAAAAAGTTTTATTAATTTCAGAAATTATTAAAACTTAATTCTAATATCGCATTTGTAAGAAATAATAATATTAAATAAATATTTTAGAATCTTGCAACCAAAATTAAAAACCAATAGCAACGATGGCCAGATAATATAATTACCTATCTAACGGTGTGTCACATGACCTGTTTTTGCTAATTTAAGTTTAAGGGTTGAAGCAACCCTCCATTTAGGGGTTGATGGAAGTGATTGTTTTAAAGCTAACTACTTGTTTTAAATCCTCGAAGAAAATGTAAAGGTTTTGTCATACCTTTAAGCTTAAGGTTTTACTAAAAAAAACAGATTTTTATTTATCTCAAAAACCATAGGTCCCAATCTCAAAAAATCACATCAGTGTGTAGAGAAAAAAATTACATTCCTAATAGTTCCCTATTTAAAATTTAACGTTTTCAGCGGTTTTTCTAATCCCTTACCGTTTTTGGAAAAATCAGGATGAACCCTTTTACATGGTTCACCCTGTCTAATAAACTTTACTATAAGGACCCACCGAAATTGCTTACCCAATTTGTAGCGACAGTTCCCAGTCCGGCCATAAAAAGTTCTCCAACGATTCCAGGGTATGAATTGGCCGTTGGAAAATAAGCGTGGAAAAATGGAGAGTGCCAATGTGTCAGTCCGGGTACTATAAACTTGTCCATGTCACTTAGAATGTCTTGCCATTTCTCCGGCTTTTCTGGAGCGCGTTTTGGTAAAAGTTGACTGAGGTATCCTGGTTCTACATTGGAGAGGACAGGTCTAAAATTTAACAAATATGTGTTAATACCTTTATGGGGGCAAACTCGGCAAACATCATCAATCGAGAGTAAGACAAGGACCTACTTTACTTGGTTGTGTCCTGCCATGGGGAAAAAAAAGTACACTCGAACTCGTAATAAATCACTTTTAAAGTTAACCCATTTATATTTCTACTATCAAAAGTATAATAGGTACAATCATAAAAAATCGCAAAAATATAAATAGTAGTTTATACAACTAAAAAATGCACAGTTTTCCCGCATTTACTTGGCTATCGGTTACTCCATTTTCAATATTTGCACCATATCTCCTTCTGTCGGCCATTCGATTTTTTGACATTATTTGTGGGCAAAAAGATAATAAAAATAATATTTTTGCACCCCTAAACAATAAAAACATGTTTTGCATCGGTAACCAAAAAATCCATGTTTTGGTTATTTGCGGGCAGTAAATCGTGTTTTTGATGAAAGTATAAAAAACTACTATTTTACTTATTAAAATAGTGCTTTTTTACAAGCGTAATAGTAATGAATGCAAGTAAAAAAAGCAAAGTTTAGCCTCGAGTTTACAAAAAAATGTAATGGAAACAACACGCGAGTATATCTTCTATCGAGTTGTGTACGCTATTTTTCCTACTTTCCTAATTGCACTAATTTTTCTAAAAATTTCAGTGGCGAATCCACAATTTCACCAGGGGGGAGGGGCAAGCAACAAAACTTATGTAAGTCGGCTCAAGCGACTATATACGAACATTTGGCAAAAGAGTCCTTTTTTTATGGTGGTTGTGTTGTTGTGTGGTTGGATTGGTTTGTTCGTTAGTGGTGACCTGACTCTCCCTACTGACCGAACATTTTCGACCTACATATGTTCGCAGTTGCTTGAGCTAGAGTCAAAAACAAAAACGATGTTCAAGCATCGGCGGACGCTGATGGCTTTCCTCGACGCTCTCGTTGGTCTCAAAAAATGTGTAGATATATATAGTAGTGCTAGTGGTAGAAATGATGTTACAGCCATGGTGTTGGGACTGCGTCGCCGTCTTTTTGATAATTAGTCATAGAAAGTTAATTACATTTTGACGTGTAATAGAAAATAGTTTTGGCACTACTTTTGTGAAAAATTATCAAAAAAGTAAAGAGATCAAAATTATTGATTTCAGAGATATCTTGGATCGCCCCCTGTATGCAATTCAAATATGACATTTGGCAGACACTTGTATGAAGGCTGCAAATTACAATATTTAAGTGATTTGTCTCGACTCCGCTGCTCACAAAATGTTGTGAACCGGATTAAGCTAACTAATGTAATTTTTTTAGGCAAGAGAAATGCTCTAACCTTAAAATATATTTTCTTATGAAATTATAATATTATGGCTCAAAAAAACATTCAGATTGTCAAAATAACTTGAAACATAAATTTGAAAATTAGCAAAAATGTCATATTTTTGACTGTCCCCCGTATAAAAACTAAGCATTCGCCAACAATAACAATAGACTCTTGTGTACAGCTTGTGTTCTGTTTAGCAATTTTTGCCCCTTTTCTTCGTTTATTCTAGAGAGGCACGTATTTTCTTAATTGAAACATAACAATGTATGGCTATTTTTCTCACTTTGATAGCGGATATTTTAGGTCATAGAAACAAAATAAAAATTACCCATTTTTTAACCAGCACTAGTTATACAACATATTTAAAATTAGTTGAAACCGACCGAGATATGTTTAATAGGAGTGTCCTGTGCGTGATTCTTTAATGTTTCTAAGACTGAAAATGTTCAGGGGGGGGCGCGCATGTGCGGAAAAATTTCTGCACACAGGTGAAATATAACGTTTTCTAAGGATGCAAATCGTGTGAACTCATCATTTTCATATGTGGTCGTAGGAAATAGTAGTTTTTACAACTGGTGGCTAAAATAGTACTTTTTTTACATGCGTGGTTTTAAAGAATGAGCTTAGCGAGTGATTTTAAAACGCGAGAAAAAAAGCACCATACAAAAGACTAGAACACAAAAGCCTCGAAAAAATATTTACTTTTTGCCATTATTTGTGAACAAAAAAATATTAAAAATAATTTTTTTGCGCCCCTGAACAATAAAAAATGTTTTCCATGGGTAACCAAAAAAGTTATGTTTTGTTATATGCAGACAGTAAGTAAAATCTTGTTTTTGATGAAGGTATCAAAAAAATTATTTGCATTGGAAACCACAAAAGCCATGGTTTTGTTTTTTGTGGCCAGTGAGTAAAACTGTGTTTTTTACAAAGGTATAAAAAACTACTATTTTCCACTCATAATTTTTTTAGGGCCATAAAACTACCAGCTGCGAATGTCGCACTGATGGATAACTAACTATCTCCTGGAATAAAGTATGTTATAAAACAAGAATTAAGTAGCTTAAAATTATCCTGATATTATAATTAGGGCAGGGAGGGATAGGACTAATCGGCGCCGCCGTTTCGGCGCTAAGCCCATTCGGCGCAGAGCCGTTTCGGCGCCTGGTCGTTTTGGCGCATGGATAAGATTTCGTAATTTGTAAGGCACTAAAGCGTGTGATTTTCATTACTTTGGACCAATGGTATTTTTATTAATTGAAACAAACAGTTTAAAGCTTCAATTCTATATAAAAAAGGATTAAAAGTTGTAGAAAAATAATCTATAATATTTCGTATATATATATAATCGTTCACCAGACGATTGATTCTTTGATCAGCTGCCTATATTTAAGCCATTTTTTGGGTGCTCATGTCCCTCAATAATTTGTTCTTTTTGGGAGCGACTTCAAGTCAAAATTCCAATCGTTTATAAAAAGTAATAATCATAAATTTACATTATTACAAAGTATTAAAAACGAGAGTATAAAATATCTATAATTTCTGAAAGACCAAAACTCGCAATTAATTTCGCACTTTGGCTGTCTATTTGGACTCCCGAAATAATTCAAATATGCAAACTTACTTGTCTCTAATATTTTCAAAATAATCCGCAAGATAATCCACCGTCGTTTTCGCGAAATCTTTAAATTCGTCGGCGTCCATCGTATCGGTCTTATTAAAACCACGAAAACTGGCGTACTAAATTAAAAAAAATATAAGTATTTCCTGACACCATTTTTCTTCGCATAACGTAATATTTTTTAAGACCATTTTTGCTTTCACCTTCTCTTCTGTGTCAATAAGATTTACATGTTATGTAATATTTGGCGCAGAGGGTATCATTAAGACAGACTGACATAGTTTTTAATTTTAGTTTTAACTAGTTACTAATGACAGTGGAGAACAGAAAATTTTTTTAAAGAAAACACTCCATATGCACATTTAAAAGTCATGAATTTGGTGTAACAAATATTACGAAATATAGATATCTCAAACCTTAGGAGCGACCCCTAAATAGGGGCTAAAAATTTGAAATCTCGAACAACTTGTTCAAAATTTACTATACCAAATTCAAAAAGTGCGAAATTTTTTGGCAATTACAAGTTTGAGTCAAAACACTTACATTTTTGGAGCCTATATTTTTTACATCCAACATTGCCCCACCCCCTAGGGGCTGCACGGGGGCAAGATTCTATATTCACATCTAAACCTCATCAAAAAGTGTGCATATGTGCATATGAAGTATTTTCTGGAATATAAAAATGATGAAAATTAGATCCTGCCCCCTTACAGCCCCTAGGGGCTGGGACAAAATTGGGGGTATTCAAAATTGAAGTGGTGCATTTTTGGTAACACAGGGTGAAAGATAAGTGAAATATAATTTTTTAATTGAAATCGACCAAATTTTTAGTCCCTAACCTTGTTAACAGCTAAGAATTTTTTTTTCAGTATAGTAGACTTGTTGGTAATAGTATAAACTATCAACTGATTGAGATTCAGATGTACAGGTGCAATAGTATATAAAAACACATTTTGGCCCCTGTTACCCCCTAGGGGCCACGTCTGTAATTTTTTATGACACGCGAGGATATGTTGCCGGAAAGCCAACATACGTGCTAAATTTCATTGCTCTAGCTCAAACTCTCTGGTGGGTCCATAAGTAATCGATTAAAATAAGTTTCGTAAAATCTGCATCAAAACGCCCACGGAAGTCAAATTTTCTACGTATACCCCCTAAGTAAAGTAGCAAAATCTTATTTATTTTATTATACTAATTAACAATTCATCTTGAAAAAATAATTACCTATGTATCCTTAATGTGTGGAAAAATTCGACCATTAAATGGGAAACGCACGGATTTATTATACCAATTGTATTTTATAAGGTCTTTAAATACTTATAACATAAATCTTAAATTGTTAGTTACATGTATATTTAATATTGTTGGAAATTAGTCTGAGAGAATGAATTTTTTGAGTGTGTTGGAATTCTAGTAAACCAAGACAGTCTTTTGAGCCAGGTAAATAAAATATAACCTGCGCGCCATTAGTACTCCAGAAAAGATTTTACTACCTTCATTAAAAATTAGAAACATTCTGTAAAAAAGGCCATGCTTATAGTTATTTAAAAAAAAAGTTCTCTAGAATCAGTTACTTTGTTTATACAAGCCTCTTAAAGCGCTTTGATATAAGAACGGTTTGAAAATGTTGTCATATAAACACCACACCGAGAAAAAGTCGTGGGCTAGACTAGACTTCAACACTTTTTTTTATCTGGGACAGTTCTGCCTAAGGGAGCCCACAAAATTGGGGGATATTTGTTTTTTTTTTAAATTAAAATGTTGCCCTAGACCAAACCAGTTATTGGATTGTGGCAAACATTAACCAAACATTTTATGGACTGTTGCAAACCCATCGGAGGTAAAAACTGTTAGTTACAAACCAAACGTGAATTGTTTTAGTAAATTCGTGGGGCTGTTTAAACCTCTATTAAGGATTGTTCTAGCCCAACTATACGGTTTTATCAGATTTATTGCTTAAATTTGGCCCTGTTCAGTTCATTATCGTTTAACCACCCGAACGGTGCACATCTCTTTGCCCCGCATTGGGTTTGTTCTGTTCCGAGACCCGGTCGTTTGACGCGAAACCTTCGTTTGACGCCGTCGTCGGGCGGTAAGATCGCGAAAATTGCCTTTATGTTAAAGTTTTTCGCCGAAACTTTTTACAAATTTAGATTTTGTGGCACGTTATAACACTAATGATTTCTTTAACTTATCTAGTTTTTGAGATGTTAAAATTTTAATTTTTGAAAGCGATTATATCACAAACTAAATAAGATACCTTATGATGTTTTGGGTATCATTTAAAATGATTTTTTTAAGGAGAATTTAGAAATGGTTTGTCTTTTGAAGATTACACACATACGCATAATATGCTGTTTATCTATTTTTGGTAATTTTCAAACAACTTATTAAAAAGTTTGGATACAAACGCTTTATTTAAAAAATTTTGCTTTTTGTAATTACTTTCATAAATTGAAATTTTAGGACTTATTGCATCAGACCTCTCGAAAACTAGATATACATAAAAGCAAACTTTATAAGAAAAAAAAATGCCTCTCCAAAAAAAAGCTACGTCAATAAAGCTTTTAATTTTTCTAATAAATTTTGTTTGTATTTTTGTTTCTTCAATATGTATAAGTTTAGCCAACTGTGTCAGAAACAATAAACTTTTAATTGCAGTCCTAAAATATGTGCTGGTCCAGTCCAGCTAACTGGGCTAACCAACCCAGTGGACGGGGCGCCAAAAAAAATGCACTCTTTATTCCAGCCCCAAACTTGTGCTGTTCCATCCCACCTAGCTGGGCTGGACCAACCCAATCGGCGGGGTACAAAAAAAATAAACTGTATTCCAGCCCCAAACTTGTGCTGTTGCAACTCACCTAACTGGGCTGGACCAACATAATAGCGACAGGGTATCAAAAAAATAAACTCCTTATTAAAGCTCCAAACTTGTGCTTTTCCAGCCCATTCAACTGGGTTGTACCAACCCAATTGACGGGGCACCAAAAAATAAGGTCTTCATTCCAGCTCCAACTTCAGGTTGTTTCAGCCCAGCAGGTAGGACTGCCCAACTATAGCTATTGATATTCACAGTCCCTCATAGTGGGTTGCTGTAACTCATTAATTTGGATTAGAAAACTAACCCACGCATGTGTGTTGCTTTAAATCAAAAACTGTGGGTTGTAACAATTAAAAAAAAATAGTTGGAGTAATTTAAGCTGTGGGCTGTCCACTATTTTACCCGCGTCCCTGGGCTGATTTAACCTGTATTTTGGGCTATGACTACCATTTGTTTTCTCAGTGCACTAAAACCGTTTTAAGCAATAAATCGACTTTATTTTAAAACGATTTTAGAAAGCGGCTCACCGCTTTAAAACTCATTTTAGGGTCGATATTGTCATGAAGCACCCTGTATTCGTTCTTATTTTAATTAAATTTCAATGCACCTAAACTAAAAAGTCAGAGTCAGCAATTTTGCGCGGTTGTTAACACAAAAAATGATTGAACGTGGACAGTCGAAAAAGTAGCGCGAGTGTGACGACTCCGAGGTGTGGCTGGAATGGAGAGGTTTTAAGGGAGTGCCTGAAGTGCAAGTCACGACAATATAAACACTTTAAAAACGCTTTAGCGCATTTCCTCCAATCTAAAGAAATATTCAACCATGCTTTTTCGAAAAATCTGTTGTTTCCCTGCCAAAAAAAACACTTCAAAACTGTTAAAAACTGATCAAGTCTTGACCTGACAAAAATGTATGCCCCATAAAAACTGACAAATTCTTATGATGTTTCATGATGTTACACCGGACACAATTTTCAAATAATTTCTGACTATTGAAAACTCACAAGATTTCACTATGTTACACCAGACACATGAGATTTCATAAGGTTTAGCAAGCAAGATTTTGATGAGATTTTACAAAATTTCACAAGTCTAAAAGAAGGGACGTTTTTAAAAGTTTTTACAAGATTTCATGAGAAATAGGATAAAGGGTTGTGAATATTTGACAAGATTATATAAGTATTAAGGTGTAGAATACAGACATGCAACTACAATAGATTTGACAAACAAGATGCGAATTTAAAAGATTTTAATTAATTTTTAATAATTTAAATTAAAAGAATATATAATCAAAATTTAACTATCAACATATTTTAAGAGATTTCGTAAGTTTATATCAGACACAGGAGATATCACGGGATTTATCAAGCAGAATTTTGATGAGGTTATAAAAGTAGAAATGAAGGGTTGTGTTTAAAAGATTTTACAAGATTTCATTTTGGATATTTTTTAAAATAAAATCTATATGAAATAAAAAGTGTTCGACTCATTTGGTCCAAGATATTTAATGATTTGGTCCACGATTTGGCCTAAAAAGTGTCAACTGTTTGGTCCATAAGGTTGTCCGACTTTTCTATATATTAAACAATGATAAGATATAAATGTATGTTCCACAGGCTTATCAACCACTTTTAATATGGATTCGTTTAAAATCTAAAAATTGGTGAATCTGAATGCTGTTTCTCTTAAAAAATCTGCTAAATACATAGATGGAGGCTATCTCATTAAATCTTAATTACATTATTTTATATTCCCACTAAAATCTTCTCACAACTCCTGAAAACATGTAAACTTCTCAAAACCATTGAAACCTTATCAACTTGTTTCTCTTAAAATCTGCTGAAAACTGCTAAAACCATGTGGATTTTCTCATGTAATCTTGTGAAATCTGATGGAGGGTGGTACTTTTAAAAACTGCTGAAAATATGTGTATTCTCATAAAACCTTCTGAAATCTCATTGACTTTGATTTAACTTTTGGTTAAAATCTGCTCAAAACTTAAAAAAACCAATAGAAGCAGAGCCTTTAAAATACTAGTGAAATCTTATTAACTCTTATCATAAATTGTTTTAAAAACTTTTCAAACTTCCAACATTGAAAGTTCATGAGATTTCACTCGAAAGTGGTGTTTCATAAACCGCATGAAATACCGACTAGAACTCGTAAACTTTCACTAGTTCTTTTTTACGAGTTTTGACGCGGTATTTTTGGCAGGGTTTATTTGTCTTTTCATTAAACTGATATATTTTATGACATTTATTAAAAGATGTATAAACCCTCGGAGAAAGCGATTTTATTTTAAATCGTCCTTATATAAAAGCGATTTTAGGTGCGTATAAACGTAGTAATTGACGCTAAAATTACAGAGGGAATATTATTTTCCTTCGCCAAATTTTTGGACAAGCGCAATTCGATTTCATGCTTCAAGGTAAGGACAAAGACGCTTGAAATGCATTGAAAATGGTTGCAACAAATTTTTTGGGAAAAACTAGAGCAGAAAACTAAGACCTGTTTTCCTAACTTTGTGTTACTAAAACCTTTAGGATGTAACGTAAAAATTCATTTCTTGGATTCTCATCTGAATTACTTTCCGGAATTTTGTGGTGAGCTGTAAGTGACGAGCACGGTGAGAAGTCCCACCAAGATCTTTTAAACATGGAAAGAAGGTATCAGGGAAAATGGAACTGTGAGATGTTAGCCCACTACTGCTGGGTGCTTATTCTTGACGGGTAGGGAGTAGAAGAGGCGAGAGAAGTAGGCAGGGTTTACTAAAAATTTGGCGACACTGTATTCTTGAAAAAAAGTTAAGAGAGAGAGCTGCTCCCGAGAGAGCAGCCATGTTCTCTTAGTAAGACCCAGTAGTAGAAACCAATCCCCGCGTTTTCTAACCTAATTTTTATATTGATTTTGTCTGTTTTTGTTTTTTCTGAGTAAAAGCGTAATCATACTTAGATCAGCAGATCTTTTTGTTGGCTCGATAAAGGCCTGGATTTGTCCACGTTTTCTTTTGCAACTCCATTTTGTAAAAAATAACAACAAACGAAAAACCGCTCATGTACCTTGAGAAAAATTTTTGGTTGGTTTGGTAGGTCAAAATGTGTTGCGTTTTGATTGGTCGCACAAACCGGCAACAGTGTTCCCAGGGACTCGATTGACCCGCCCACTCCCCATATCTCAAGAATGCGGATATTCTCTCCCGGGGACCGTGAGCTAGGGATCAATCCTCGAGAGCTCCCCGGGGATTCTCCCATCTCTCACTTTCAAGAATAAGCACCCAGGACTATTACGAGAGATGCCTCAGAGGCTACTTTCAAAAGGCAGGCTAAAGAGCGTAAAATAAGTGTCTAAGCTCTAGATTTAATATTAAAGTGTGCTATTTAATTGATTTTGTTAAATTAAAAATATAAGGTCATATGTATTATGTATATTCATTGTATGCCTATAAATTTTGTAACAAATAATATATACATAGTGATTCAAAATTCCCTAGAAAGATTTGAACAGTGATTAGATATAATTTAAGAAAAGTTACGTGATTATTTTGTCTAAATTTCATATTTTTTCGCTCTAAATTTAGGAATAAAATTTTTCTAGCTACAGTTAAAGTCTGTCTAGGGAATTTTGCATCACCCTGTAGTTTTTTTTTTGAGAGCCAACTTAAATCTTGAATTGGTATTTTTTCGTTACTTGAGTGTGGTCAGAGGCCCTGCATACAATTTTTGATAGTTATTGTTTTAACAGAGGTAAGCAACTCGATTTTGCAGTTGTTAGTGATATGTTGATAATTTTTTTGTGTGTTGATAACCATTAGAAATAAATAACTTTGTCAATGTCATATTTTTGATTAATAAACGTAGGTACACCAAATTTTAAATTTGATTATTATTTTTACAAGCTCTTATTTAGCAATAACTAAAAAGAAGGTAAACGGTTAAAATAAAATAAATAAATAAATAATAATCAAATAAAAGAATTACAAAGCATAAAACAATTACTTCATACCTGATCCATGAGGGACGGTCCCTATCACTGACGCCGCATTGCCTCGCTGAATGAATCCTTTTTGAGGGAATCAAGCTACTCAAATCAGAAATAAATTTAAGGGTTTCATCCCCCCAAGGACCAAAAGTCTCTACAGCGAAGGGGACAAAGACAAAGCGATCTTCTAACTCTTTATATTTTCTATGCTTTTTTCCTTTTCTGCTAAACGTGCAGCCATACCTGATTTTTAGATGTTAATTTGACATATGAATCCGCTAAGGTATGCCTGCACGTGGCATCCCAAATTAATTGCTTTCCGCCTCTCCAGGGAAACCATGTCATTCCATCGGCCCTTTTTCCATCGCTGCGACAAACAGAAGGGAATTCTGCTGATCTAAGAGACCGCCTAATGATGTCATTAAGTTCGCCGTGCCTCGACAACTTACCTGCACTTCTAGTGCAGCTAAGGCCATGTAGCCCATAAATATCAGCTAATTCGCCGCAAGTGCAATATGTTATTTACACAGAAGTCTAAGAGCGATGGAAATCTGGAAGGAACTGTCATCCAGAGAGATTTCCAAGAGAGGCACAAGAATCTAATATTGCAGTACAAAAAACTGTAAAAATACTTGCGCCTACAAGTAAGATTAGCAAAATTTAAAAAATATTATATATTGTTAATATTTAAAAAAAAAAAGGAATAAAAATAGAGATCAATGATACTTTGTTCTATTTTACCTCCTATTAGCATTTTTAAATCTATCGTGAACCTTACTGTTTTTTTTTTGTCAAAGCTTGACATATTTTACTAACCAAAAAAGTCATCATCATTAAAAAACTGTCTGGAGAAATTATAAAAAGAGACAGACAAAACATTACTCCATTTCATAAAATTGGTTTTACATGCAAATATGAAAAAACTAGAAAGAGAGGACAAGTGAGTGAGTGAGTTGTCCACCTCTGATTAAAAAACAACTGTCAAATGTATAGAGGTCTTCTAGGTGTAGTTAAAACAAAAAAAAATTTGGAATGTACTCGCTGATGTAATTTTCCCATATTAAAAACGCTTGTACTCAGGCTCATTTTTAAAACAGACAAAATAATAACTAAACTTTAAATAATACAGGTACTACCATCACGTTCACTAACTAGGTTCGCAAGGTGTAATTGAGATACATGATCAAAAATCCGTCTGATCTGCGGTGCAAATATCGAACTTAGCTACTATTAGTGAAGGGGCATGTGTAAGTCCGTGGGATTTTTAATGAAGGATTTTTGTGACTATGTGGGAATGATAGCTCCTTAGTCACACGATCAAGTGTTACCGGGTGTTTTTTTCGTATCCGTGTAGAAGGGGTTGATATGACGTCATCTTTCAAGATCGCGGCCAAAAATCATAAAAAATACAACTTTCGCAACCAAGCCATGATTATACTCGATTCCATATAACTCGAGGACGAGGATTCCAAAAAATTTACTTTTAAGGTCATCCGAAATTAAATGACTTTGAAAATCGCAAAAAACAAGATTTTTGCGATTTTCTTTTCAAAAAATCTTAATAATTCGACATTTTGTCAGACCAACTTCAAATGTTTAAATTCGATGCTTAGAGTTTGATGTAGTTTGAAGCTTCATGACCTTAAAAAATATCCCAGTAAAATTAACAAATTGCAAAAATAACATACTAAAGGGCGCTATTCATCAACTATTCAAGCGAAGAGAACCAAATTTAGCAACAAGATAAGAAGGTTTTGTTTGTTTTGTTTGTTTCAATAAGGCGGCTGATATATCAAAATGGTGACCTATAACCACATTTTATTTTATCCAATTTCGTAAAAAACTAAAAATGACAAGGTGACCATCAATTCTTGTTGACATATCTCCGCTTACTATGAAAAAAAAGTTTAGTTGATGCATAACCCCGATTGACCTTGAAAATACCATGTAAAATTGAAAAACCCGCTTTTTGTAGTGTTTTTTCCAATTTACCACTACGCAAAAACTTTAAGTGCCCGAGATGAAAATAACATCTTAGCCATAAACAAATACTTCATTTTAAACCTCCCTACCATTTGTTTTGATCTGGCGTTCTAGATGTTGGTGTAACAAAACGTTAAATTAAGGAGATTTTTTAAAGAGAAAATGGCAAAAATCGTGGTTTTTGCGATTTTCAAGGTCATTTGAAATCGGATGACCTTGAAAGTGATTTCTTTTGGAATTCTCGTCCTCGAGTTATATAAAATCGAGTATAATCACGCACCGGTTGCAAAAATTGTATTTTTTATGACCGCCATTTTGGAAAATGGCATCTAAAACACCTGGTCCAGAATATGGTAATGTATATCTAACTTCTGCTAACTCTTTTATAGGTAATTTAAATGACTTTGTTGGCTAGGCAAGTGAGTAGAACATAAAATTCACAGTTCCGAAACTAAAAACAACAGGCATATAGTTCATTTTTACCGAGGTATAGCATGAACATCTGGGACGTCAGATCAAAAGAAATGGTAAAGGAGTTTAAAATTAAGTGTTTATTTATGGCTAAGATATTAATTTCATCTCCGGTACATAAAGTTTTTGCGTAGTTGTAAATTGTATAAAAACATTACAAAAAGCTGGTTTTTAAATTTTACATGGTATTTTCAAGGTCAATCAAGGTCATGCATCAACTAATTTTTTTTTTAGTATTAAGCAGAGATAAGTCAATAAGAATTGATGGCCACCTTTTTATTTTTACTTTTTTACGTAATTGGATAAAATAAAAAGTGGTTATAGGTCTCTATTTTGAGATATCAGCCGCCATATTGAAACGGGTCATAGATGAACAAAATTTTTTTTAACAAAATTGTTGGCTTTGACCTTCTTATCTTTGTTACCTAATTTGGTTCTCTTGGCTTAAATAATTGATGAAAAGCGCCCTTTAGTATGTTATTTTTGCAATTTGTTAATTTTACTGGGGTATTTTTCAAGGTCATGAAGCTTCAAACTGCATCAAACTCTAAGGACCCAATTTGGCGTACATGCCTAATAGTTTGAGGTACATTTGAAGTTGGTCTGACAAAACGTCGAATTCTTAAGATTTTTTGAAGAGAAAATGGCAAAAATCTTGTTTTTTGCGATTTTCAGGTCATTTAGGGTCGGATGACCTAAAAGGTAAATTTTTTGGAATCCTCGTCCTCGAATTATATGGAAACGAGTATATTCATTCCCTGGTTGCGAAAGTTGTATTTTTAATAATTTTTGGCCGCCATCTTGACAGATGTCGTCATATCAACCCCTTCTACACGGACGCGAATAAAACACCCGGTAGCACTTTATTGTGTGACCAAAGAGCTATTAATCCCACATAGTCACAAAACTCCTTCCTCCTATGCCCCTACACTATATAGATCAGTTTTCACAACTAAGTATTTTTTTCTTTATATTTACGTTTTATTTGTCACTTTCATTTGTCAATCTAAACGAATGGACATCAAAGTCACTGTCATCATATTTCGTACAATAAAAATCAAAATTTTAGTTTAAAAACAATGATTCTACAAGCAGCTTTATCACCAATCAGACACATTTTAAAGCCTGGGCGGTAAGACAAAATTATTGAAATATTAAACTAGCTTTTAGATGCTTTTAGGAAACTTTAGCTTCTGTATCTTTTAAAAACATTGTTATACCTGTAGCTTTCCTTGCAGAAAAATAAATCAAGCAGTTTTTCTTTTTAGATTCGGCGAAATTTTAAAACTTATACGAAACCTAAATACAACAAACACAAGACTGAGCGATTATAAATCATGTACAATAACGGACAATATGGTAGACCCGTGCAAGCCAGAACCAGCAGTGGTCATAATTGGTGCTGGAATGGCTGGACTTTCCGTAGCGCAGCGTCTTGCTCAATGCGGACTTAGTAACTTTACTGTTTTAGAAGCTACCGAAAGGTTTGTGCATAATCAGGTTCTTCTTTGTAGAAATTTTAATTTATTTGTTGAACATATGTCGATGGCGTCCGCTAAGTGTCATAAAGTTCCCTTGGTCCCCAAGTATACCTTTGAGCAGGGCCATCGAGGGCAAATATAAATGTGGAAGGTAAAATACTATCAAAAGGTTATTTGGAGTTCGTCTAAATATCTAAAAAAACAGGCGGTATATTTTATGCTAGGTTTACACATCAAATAAGCACAAATTTAAGCGTAATCCTATAGGTCTATCCTTTTTGTCTTTCAGAAAAGAAGGAGACCACCATATAGAATTACCCTTAAATTTCTGCTTATATGATGGGCAAACCAAGCATTATTTAATTATTTCTGTGTAAAAATTATAAGGTATAATATTTTGAACAGTTAACTTTTTAATAACTCTTGTGCCGAAAACGTTTACCACCAAAGACATTCAACTAAAATAGACCCATCTATTCATTCATAAATCACTTTGAAACGCGATCAGTCGTTAGAATTAGGGAAAACCATTTTATCTTCCACTGGCAACGCTGACCCAGGCAATACCACATCACGTTTACCAGCGGCCAGAAGCGGCTCGTTATTTATAAATGTAAAAAGATTTGGTCTTTATTTTCGAACTTGTCAAATATTTTTGGAAATACAATCTTTAATTTTTTTATACCTAATAATTGATACCGAGGTATGGAGAGGTATTATATTTGTCATTGTGAAAATATTTATGTAAAGAAATAACATAGAAAATATCAATTTTTTAAATGTCCTCCAGATAGATAGTTGCCTAACTAGTG
Organism: Oxystoma pomonae; assembly: GCA_963921995.1. NCBI lineage: Eukaryota > Metazoa > Arthropoda > Insecta > Coleoptera > Brentidae > Oxystoma > Oxystoma pomonae. The sequence continues at coordinate 79,595,969 of OY998166.1, read as the reverse complement.
CGGAAAGTGATAATTTTACGCACCGGAGGAGTTCGGACAGGAAAGACACTTCCGCAAGAGTTAGGTACAATTTTTTTACGAGTGTTTATGATGACTTTTTTGATCAAAAAATAATTTTTAAAACGCATTTCAAACTCAAAATTTACAAATTTGGTTCATAAAGCACCATCTAAAAAAAATTGCGTGCGTTAAAAGGTTTTTCGCGTACGCTAGGACAGTTTTTTATGCACGCCGTGCTTATTTTTTTTACGCACGGCATGTGGCAAGTTCAAGTAGACTTCTTCACACGCATTTGCGAAGTTCTTTTTTTACCTATTTAATGTCGAGTGACCTGCAAAACTTTATTAAAAAATTAGCATAGGTAAAAGTATTTTTGGCACGTCGTGAATTTTAAGTCTAATTGAAGTTTTTAGATGCATTTATAAACTAGAGTAAATTTCAAAAATACCAAATATATATAACCTTAAGAAGAAGCTTTTTATGCAAGTTGGGAATTGTTGTACGTGTCAAAAGTGTCTTTTTCGCTCTTAATAGTCCGGTCAATCTGGAGGTAGACAAAATTAGTTACAAGCTAATTTTTACTGATAATTGTTCTTTGAGGTCTAAATAGTATCCCCAAGATAATCTTCCAAAATCTGCTGGGGGGGAACCCCTCTAAACCACCCTCCAATTCCTCCAAAATCTGCATTTTTTTCGTTTTATCCGTTTTTCTCAAAAACTAAGCTCCTAAAAGAAAAATGTGTGGTATACTTTATTATAGGTTATAAAATTTGCTTTCCAACGATGTATTGCTTAGTATCGTTTATTTTATGGTTGACAGTCCATTGTTGTCCGTACAATGGGGGTACTTATGCGTAATTTTACATAGAAAAAAAATAAAAAAACAAGAACACATAAGCAAAAAGTGCCACGTCAAAAAATTGTGGTTTACTCTAGGCAGACTCATTGGCGGGGTTTGGGCTTGCGTAGAAAATTTTTGCGGACTTTGCTTCAGTTCGTTATTAAATACTACACCACACATTCTGAATAATTTGAGACTTTTTCTATTTGCCTCAAATCGAGCAAATACTATAATTTGTGTACACGAAGAAGATTTTAACCTAGCGTAACACATTGCAGTGGCGTATGCACAAATTGATTGGGTGGGGGGGGGCTTAATTATCAGCATATTCTGAAATAACCATTCTATTCTCAATTTTTGAGAAAAAGTAAAATTTTTGGAGTCGATATTTAATGGGCCTGGGTGGGAGGGGGAAGTATGAATATGCGTACACCACTGTATTGTGCCGTCTGTTTATAAAGATTGTAAACAAATGGAGTTGTATCAATATATATCATTAATTACTGCGTTACTAAACGAAATTATTCTAAAAAACCGTCCTCAACTTCAACCAAAGAATTTACATTTTTGCAGTGGAGACCCATGCAGTTTGTACAACTCGTAGTGCATTTTAAATATACTTTATTGCAGCTGCACATTCTGCTTTGACAGTTTAATTTGCAACTGCAAAAAAGTAATTTTAGGATGAATTCTGGAGCTATTTCCTTTAAATTATGGATAGGGTAAAATTTGCCATGTTTTTTAACCCATCCCCAATTCTCAGGATTTAAGCGACGTCCCAACCAAGTTTGTACCTGCAAATAAACCCTCATCAAATGAGGTTGGACTGATTCGCTGGTGGGAGGCAAAGACGCCAATTTAAATTCGCTGAACAATTTTTATCGGGCAACAATTTGATTGTATTTTATATGGCCAAAATTGTTTAAACAAGCAGATTTTTCCCCGCTATGGGAGTGGGAGCTTTAGTTTCCGAGTTATTTGAAAAAAATCGTTAAAATATATTAAAAAAATCATAGCTTTACAAGTAAAGCAGCTATTGATATGCGGTTTTCAAATTTTGGTTTTCGTAAATATTACCCAAAAATTACCTTTATAAAAAATGCATGAAAAACGGAAAATACTTTTAAAAATCTCGAACCAAGACCACTTCTCTCAACACACCATTTTTACACTATAAATCAAGGCGGCTGGTAAATGAAATAACAATTGTTTCCATAACGATGCGCCTTTTACTCGGTGAATTTTGGTGGGCAACCAGCGTGGGCTCATCAGGGCGAAACATCGTTTAATTATTTCTCTTTTCGCTTTGGTGTTTTGTGTATTCCTTGTGGGATACCCATCCAAGTTTGAATTTTCGATTTTTTTCCACCCAAGATCTTTTAATCTTTTGTTTTCTAGATTCTTTTCGGATGAAGTAACTGATTTGGAGGTTTTTTAACAACTTTTTTGTTTTATGCTTTTTTACTCGTGTTTTTAAATCAATTGGTGCGCCCCTTATTTAAACCAACTCTTCAAAAAAATAGTATTTTAGTCTCTAGTTTTAAAAACTACTTTATTTTATATTAAATAGCCACATATTTTTTACTCATTTTCCAAAATACTCTTAAACGATAATTATGTTACCTTTACAAAGTTACAACAAAGAATGTGATAGCTCCTACCTACAATATAAAAGAATGTGATAGAAATGTTACATTTTACCATTGGGAATATTACGAACACGTGCCGGCAATAAGTTACGTTCTAGCTTATACAGGTGATATAAATGTGATAAACGTGACGTGAAACATGACTATAATACGAACAGAACGTTTTTTTTTAATTATAGTAATAGGCCTGGACAGTGACTATAATTTCCAACATAGCAAATATATATCCCTATATTGCGTGGATATGATTTTGGGATTCAAAACATATCCAGATGGCCACGAGATGAATATCCTAAGATATGCACTGGATATATATCCACATTAATATCCACCAAATATGCATTAGTCTCCACCAAAGTGCAGCCTATGGATATAGGTAGTGGTAGTGATGGGCCATATTTCTATACCGGTGACTTTTAACGGTGACTAGGTCACTATTAAAGTATAGTATATCAAACTGATCGACGGGCGATAATGTCTACTTTTACAGTTGGCCAAAAATTATACCCGAACTGCTTCGTTATTGGGTGTTAATCTAACCGCTGCTTGACTGCCTGCTGGTGAGTGACTCTGACTGTTGTTGACAGTAAAACAGGGACCTCAGTCACTGTTAAAAGAAACAGTGACTTATAAGTCACCATCACCGGTATACCGGTGACCTAAAAATCACTGATACGCTCATCACTAGATATAGGTATATCAATATATCACCATTATGTTAATGTACTATTTAAGATTAGTTATCAAAAGATTACCTAAATAACTTTTTGCTGTCTTGTGTGTATTGTGTGTATATTGATTCCAGTGCCACCTATCTACAATAGATGACATTAAACTAAATTACAATTATAAATTATGTAAATCGAGTCTGTTTCACAATATAGTAATATTTTATGCAAACATGCCATAATCCTGACAAAAATATTCTTTCTTCTCTTCTCTTAAAGAATATTTAACAAAAAATAGATAGAATATTCCATAAATCACTTTGAGGAAATATTCCTACAACATGAATATTTCTCCAATGTTATGCGGGCGGTTATTGATAATAATAAATTGAATAAATGAATATAAAATAGTGTACTTACGACCAACGAATAATACAAATTTTACCAGTATGTCAACACAATTTTCATGGCTCATTTACGGTCCTAGGATAATAATAAAGCTTAGACGTAAAACACAAGATGGCGTGACAAGCGATGAAACTTTATTTTATAAGAACACCAATTGACGCAAAAATGTGAATTATTTTTCAATATTTTTAGTAACCTTAATTTTTTTTACGTTTTAGATAGAATGTCATTGAAACTTCAAGTTATGAAGGTTGTTGACTTAAGAGTGTTCGCGTTAGATAATTTTTAATAATTTCTGATATTTAGGATGACATTTTTATTGGTCGTAGGTAAAGTATAGTACACTAACTCGCATGGTATGGTCATTACACATTCAGATAAATTAAGACACTCGGTTGCGGCCCTGAAACTTTATATTCGCGTTTTTGAGCGAATTTGATCGGTGAACGCTGGTTCAAGAATATTTACATTTATAATACAGGCCAACACACATTTTCGTGCCGGCGAGTTTTTAACTGTTCCTGGGTAACCTTTGGGTAGAGAATCCGAAAAAGCCATCAGATTTTTTCTATCAGATCTAGTTTTTAAAAAAGGAATTATTTACTTTTTTTAACCTCTATATATATTTTACGTTATAACTATGACTATTGCCAGTAACAAAAAAAAACACTTATAATTAAATATTTTTTATAAAAAGTAGCCTAACATATATTAATACTCATAATAGTCACTATCCCCTACAAATTTTCTTTTATACGACTTTCTAGCATGGAGTTTACTGGTGTAGTCTCGCTGAAGGCTCCAACAGTAGTAGGCCATCATATGGCTATCCCATCGTCCTTTATATCGATCTTACATAGTTTTACTATTCTGATGGAATCTTTCTCCCTGTTCTTCACTACCGTCACCTAAATTTTCTGGAAAGCGATCTAGGTGGCTGTGGAGAGAGTGAACTTTTATACTCATGTTACAACCGAGAATATGAAAATTTAAAAGCATAGTTTCAACTAATTCTATGTAATTGTCTGCTTTGTGATTTCTAAGAAAATTTTTAACTACTTGAACAAATGAACCCCAAGCGTTAGATTCAGTCTCATTTAATGATGTGTTGAACTGTGGATCTTTAATAAGTTGCCTTATTTGAGGGCAATCAAATATACCAGCTTTTAGTTTTTCCGTGCTAATCCCAGGAAACTTACATGATAAGTACCCAAAACAATTTCCATTTCGATCTAACGCTTTCACAAACTGCTTCATAAGCCCCAACTTGATATGCAAGGGTGGTAGTAAGATTTTTTCTCTCGTAACCAAAGGTTCATTCACTACGTTTTGTATTCCTTGAACCATAGTATCTCTTAAAGGCCAATTTCTCTTAACCCAGTGCTGATCTTTAGCTCTGCTGTCCCAAAGACATAAAAAACAGGGGTATTTTGTATATCCACTTTGCTGTCCAAGGAGAAACTTCAACATTTTCAAATCAACACAATTTGCCCACTGATGTTCTTCCTATTTAATTTGTTTCAAAACTTGCGCTATTGTTTTATACTCCTCTTTCATGGTAGTAGAATATCCAATAGGAATTGAGGCATATTTTTTACCGTTATATAAATGGACACATTCTAAACTACGTTTTAAACTGTCAATGAAAAGGCGCCAATCGTCTGAAGTATATTCTGGCAAACCCATTTTTTCTAAGAGTCCTGTTATATCGTTACAGAATACAAGCTTATTTTCTTGAGTGAAAAAAGCCAGCAGATCCTTTTCTCTCTTACGATAAAATGTAATATTAGTGCCTGGATAAAGAAGGTTCTTTTATTTTAATCTGGATGCAAGTAATTCAGCACACTCCTTTAAGAGGTATAAGTCTCTCACGAGATCTTTCAGTTCTTGTTGATTAAAACACCAAGGAGTTGTTAAATCTGCTTCAAATTCACTGTCGTTTTCTGATTGTATTCTTTGAACTTCATCAGACATTGATGTTTTTGTATCATCTTCCGGGATTTCAGGAAAATTGCTGAAGGTTGAAATAGGTATTTCCTTAGAGTGCGGTACAGGTCTTCTTGCAGAATCTAGATCAGGATATGTCCATTTATGTCGATTGTTTCTATTTATGCCTTTAATATTAACGAGACAAAAATAGCAGTCATCATAATGGTTACGTGGTTCCCTCCAAACCATTGGTACACCGAATTTTAGGCATTTTCTGTTTCCAATTGTCCATATCGCAAATGTTCAACATACCACATGTGGAGCCCAAGATTTATCTTGATCTCCCAAATGAACGCCAAAACAGGCAAGATAAGACATTTTCACAAATTCAGAAATATTTTTTTCTACTTTCTTTCAAAGTGTATTCGCCAAATTCATAACAAAAAACATCTGGATGGTTTACACAGCTAGGCCTGCTTGTGAATGCCATTGTTTTAGTTTTGACACTATAAAACGACGAAAATGTATAAAAAATTATAACACAACTTTATTTTCACAAACTACACAATATACTAAGTTGAGAAGGATAAAGGTAAACAAAAGGTACTATGTTTGCAAAACCAGTGAGTCGTGGTTGAGCAGGTATGGGGAGATCGGATCATAGGGAATTCCAAATATGAAATAGCTAATAAAATTAATAGGATTAAGTAAAGCGGGTTAACCAGGTCTAGGAATATTGGTTTACGGACAATTTTAGGTATATTTGGCTAATTATATCCTAGTTTAGTCTTTTTATTAGTACTAAATTCAATTAGTCTCTATCTCAAAAACTAGAGCTGATAGAAAAAATCTGCTGCCAGTTTTAGAATCGGCACATGAAGTATATCTAAAATCAGTTCTTAGATCTCCAGTACCAAAATTTTTTTTTTATTTTGTTGGCCTGTAATCCGTGTGCGCATTTATATGCGTTCACTGGTTACGAACCCAGCCCCTGCTTTTGTGTTTTCCGCTTCTGGGTGCCGACTCTTGAATTTCGAGAGAATGGTCGCCTGGGAATATTCACATCCTTCGTTTTGACCAATAAGAAGGCTCAGAAGCCGCCAAGCTTGTACAGTGCACGCGGTTACTACAAAATTCACCCTGGAAGGCAGCACATCTCGTCGATCAGAGAAGACCGCGCTCGCGCTCGTGTAGCTTTATTTAGAAGGTTGCCCCGTCATTTTTCATATTTTTGGAAAGTTTTGTTTCAAGTCACCCGGCTGTTTCAAGACCCCCGTCTTGACGGTACTTATTGTTAACCAGTTCAATATTCAAATTTTATAAATTTTTATCTTGAAAGTAACTTGCACTTGGTAACTTTTGCTAGTCATTTGTTCCCAAAATGTTATAAAAGCAAAAATAGTAAAACTCGTCAAGGAATTAAACCATCAAGCAACTCATTTTTTTTTTTTAATTTTACAGACCTGGAGGCAGAATTCATTCGTGCTGGCTAGGAGACGTAGTAGCAGAAATGGGCTGCCAGTTCATCTACGGTGCAAGCATAGGCAATCCTGTTTATAACCTGGCAGCTCAAGAAGGGCTCCTAAAACCTCCAATGAAAAGATGGGATTATGGCAAAGGACTATTTTGCACTAGTGACGGCAGGGCCATTGATCAAACTTTAGCTATGGTGGCGTATCAGACGTTTGGTGACATTAAGAGAGAGGCTCACAAGTTGTTTTCCATGAATTGTGCAAAAGAACATGGATCGTTGGCGAATTATATGAGTTAGTGGGTGTTATTTTGCTCATTAAATTTTCTTAACTCTCGAAACTTCGAACGGGGATATAGCGTCTTGTTTAAACTGATGACAAGTGTTTCTTAATTGATTGACTTATTTCTCAGATTTTCCCTTTAAAATTTATAACTGCTTTTATCGGCCAAAAAAAACAACTTGATTGGTGTACTATCTTGTTTACATTTTCAAACATAAACTTGAAACGTAAATTCCTCTCAAATTACGATAAAACAAACTGTCATACAGCATACGATTCATGTATACTCTCTAAATTTTGATCATCAATATCACCACTTGGGAATGTGCATCACTTAAAAATGAGAAAAGTGGTTTCAAAAATAGAAATATTTCTTGTTGTCTACGACATTATTTTTCTTCAAAAGAATTACATTACACATTATATTTATCAAATATTGTTCTTTTTTCCATACCACCCTCCCCCCTATCTTCTTTGGAGTACCTCTGGGATACAACGCCTTGTTTAATAGACGTTATTATTACCTATTAGGTCTAAGAATACAGCAAGAACTTAAAAAATTCCCGGAAGAATATAGATACGATGTTTGTCGAGTGATGTACGGTCAAACCAACGCCATAAAACAAATAGCAGGAGCGGATTTGGATAAAGTTAGCGCCGATAATTTTGGTAGCTACATGAGAATACCTGGTGGAAGTGTGCAGATTCCACTGGGTTTTGTTGGTAAGTAAAACATTTTACTCAATTTTCCTTTATAGGAATCACATAATAATAATAATAATAATATTAAGGAAGATTTCCTGCCGCACTAGAACAAGAAGCCGTGGACACTTTATATTCAGTGACGCAATTTAAACAAGGTTACTTATTCCCTGAAACAGAGGGATCGCTGATTGCAATCCAGGATCAGGTGGTTCGTACCCGTACCTATAGAAAACACATACTTAAGGAAAACTTGCAAAACACCAAATGCAGATTAGGATGTAATGCTGAGGAGAGTATCCAACATATTATATCAGGATGCAGTGTTCTCACCCCCACTCAATATCTTAACCGCCATGACAACATGGGTAAAATTTTACATCAGGCAGTGTGCCCAAAATACAATTTAGTTAAAGAACACGTGGTTGAGCATAAATATACACCAGCGTGAAAATATTGTAGGATATGAACATCATTACAGACCAGACCGTGGAACATAATCGGTCAGAAGTGATTATCCTTGACAAGATAAGCAGGACTGTTCAAATTATCGATTTAGGGCACACAGAGAAAAATTGAAAAAATACGAACGAGCTAAAGAGAATCTGGCATTTAAAGAGTACAGAAATAAAGCCCATGATTATCACGGCTAATGGATTAGTGCATAAAAACCTATCAACTTACCTGAAAACCATTGATCTGTCAGAAACACTCATTTGTGCCATGCAAAAGGCAGTTGTGTTGGGAACAACAAGCATAGTCCGGCGAATAATGTCACCGTTAATTTTTGGCAAATTTTGCCCGATTAGCGGTATCGCCCAGGGAAACTTGTGATAATAAAAAAAAATAATAATATTAATATTAATTAATAAATGCTCTATCAGAAGAAGCTGACATCTGGCGTATAAATTGCGCCGTCTACGAGGCAGCTTGTTCCGTCAACAGGGCGCAACGCCGAGTAAAGAAGATGGATGCAAAAATCCTCTCAGCAAGGCAGCTTAACGTAAACACACCAGCCCTGGCACAGTTTGAAACCTTCGTGAGGGGGTTTCCACCACCAGAGCAACTGTGCCCACCAATAACTGTGGAGGAAGTTCGAGGTGCTCTTATGGGTGCCAAGAACTTTGCTGCTCTGAGGCCTGATGGAATTAACGCCTACTGATGAAAGAAATTTCCGTCAACCCATGAGGCCCTAGCCCGAATTTTTAACTCCTGGGTTAATGAGGGGCAGCCAATCCCTTCCTGGTTTATTGAGGGGCGAACCGTCCTACTCCCCAAGAACGGAGACTTGTCCGACCCAAAGAACTACCGCCCGATAACATGTTTAAACGCTTGTTACAAGATTTTTACGCGACTCTTGTACCAGCGGATACTCCAAGCCATGGGTCCCGTGTTTAGTGAAGTGTACGAACAGCGAGGGTCAAAGAAAGGCGTAGCCGGCTGCAAGGAGAATCTACTAATAGACCGATGTGTCACACAAGACTCCTTTCAGTACAAGCGAAACCTTTTGATGACCTGGATAGATTATCACAAGGCCTTTGACACAACTTCTCATAAACTTATTATTCACCTTTTGATAGGCCTTGCGGTACCGGATCCCATAGCGAGATGCATTTCAGGAATGATGCCACTTTGGAAGACCCGATTTACCATAAGTACGGGTAACACAAGGGTGTCGACTGAATTGGTATCGTTTCGCCGGGGAGTGTTTCAGGGAGATTCTCTAAGCCCACTTCTCTTTTGCGTCTCGCTACTTCCGTTGTCCGTTGCTTTGCGGAACACAAAGGAATATATGTGCAGTGCTCCTCGCCGTAGAACACATAGGGTTACCCACCTCTTTTATATGGATGACCTTAAGTTCTAATTGTCGACCAAGAGAGATCTTGACCAAGCTCTTCGGGTAGTGCAGGAGTATACTCATGCGATCGGAATGGAGTTCGGGTTGGATAAGTGTGCGACGGTTCAGCTTAAGCAACTTGTAGATGGGAGCATCCTACGACATTTGGATGCCGGAGAGCCCTATACATATCTGGGTGTTCCCCAGGGACACATCCATGATAGTGTCGCAATAAATCTCTCCGCGACAAGTATCAGCAGCGACTAAGACAAATCTGGAGTTCAGAGCTGGAAAGAACAAATTTACTGCTACAAACATGCTTGCCGTCCCACTACTCACTTACTCCTTGGGAGTGATAAAGTGGAACGTGAACTAGTTGTGCAAAACCGACGTGAAAACCCGCAAGATGATGACGCGATATCGCAGCCATTACCCTAAGGCGTCTGTCCAACGGCTTTACTTCCCACGTTATCGAGGAGGCCATGGACTCTTAAGTTTGGAGTGTTTACATAGACGGTTGGTCCTAATTACCGCGTGCGAGGTAATCAGAGACGAGGACCCCCTGCTATGCATGGTGCGTAACCATGAAACGGTTGTGATGGGGGCATTTCTTTTTAAAGCAACACAAAGGGCATCGGATGAGCTCCAAATAGTTTTTGACAAAAGTCGGCGGCAGGAAAACTCCATTACAGAGTTTACCAGCCAAAGACTTAAAACCACCTTAATCTAGGAACACACGATGCAACTTTTCCATTCATAAAATTTAGTTTTCTCAAGATAAGAAAAGACGCAAGCAGATTGTGTCTCCTTTTAACCTGTTATTAGAAAGTTTGATGCATGAAAAAAATGCATCGTATGTTCCTAGCTTTAAAGAGTGCAGAACTAGACTACTTAAGGCGTCTAAATATGGATAATCCATTGCACAGTGTTTTTTTTTAAACCATTGAAAACACTGGCTTACCCAAAAAGTTAAGTTTTGCATTCTTAAGGTCTGCTGTCTCCGCGTATATCCATCGAGACAATGCGGCGGTACGTGTACTGTATTACCACCACGGCACTCGTATGGTGTTGATGATACTCCAGTGTTGCCATATGTCCCCTCTGATATTTCGTCCGTAGTGGAGAATGATAGAACCAGAATATACTGGAATTTCGCATTCCCCACTCTCCGGCTTGTAAACGCTAACAAGCCGGATATAGTACTTCTTGACAAAAATGATAAAATTATGTATGTCATTGAGTTTTCGGCACCCGCCGAGACAAACATCATTGTCAAGGAGGAAGAAAAACGGACGAAGTATCAGGATCTTCTCTTTGACCTTCGCCGAGTGTACCGGTGCTATACAGTCAAGCTAGTGGTTTTGGTAATTGGAGCTCTCGTAAGTGCACGGCAAACACTGCTCTCAGCTCTCAAGATCTTGCCAGCCTGCCGTGACAAAGGAGAACACCTTGCTGGCGCAATGCAGAAAGCGGTCATCCTCGGATCATTGCGTCTGCTCAGAGCACACGATGCGGAACACCGTTTCCACTAACCTCGCGGTTGGTGGGGAGTAGAACCGTGAATGGAACACCTGGCCTATCTGCACACGTGTAAGTCGGAGCCGCGGGACCGCAGATAAAGCCAAACCCCAAAAAAAAAATTATCCCCCCTTATATACACACCCCGTTGGGTGCTCTTAAAAGCATAACTTGCACGAGAAAGGTTTGTTGTTGTTGTTGTGGGCTGGGATATACACTGTTGGTACTTGTAAAGCATTTGCTCAAGGTGACAGGAAAACCCCAAAAATATACGATTTACCAGTTCTAGCACAGTAGGGTATCTGTGGCGGCAATAAACAAGGATTCTTTGATTCACCCATCTGAAACATAATCGCCATGCTTAGGTTTGGTTATTAGCTTGACTTTCTGCTGCGCTACTGCCGTCATTTTTATCATATAAATCCATATTTAAATAGGTGTTCTGTCTCCACTGCTAAAGGACCTTCCTGAGTGTAGCGTCAAATTTGGTAAACCAGTAGGCCTGATTAGGTGGGGCGCGGTTCAAAGTAGAAACAAAGGACCCAGAGCGATCGTCCAATGTTGCGACGGAGACGAATACTGTGCTGATTATGTGGTTGTGACGGTTTCCTTGGGAGTAATGAAGGAACACGCCGACAAGATGTTCTGTCCGGCGTTGCCAACTAGCAAGATCGAGGCAATCAACTCTTTAGGTAAATTTTTGTTGAAATTAAAGCCAACGTTAAACTTAAGATATCAATGATTATGGTTGGTAGAGCTTCAGCGTTCACATATACAGGGTGATTTACGACGAATGGGATATAGTCAAACCATAGGCACTGTGGACTAAGCCCATTCCATATCTGGTAATAAAATTTACCTGGTGGCGCTTTTAACGGATATACAGGGTGATTTATCAAAATATATAAATTTGGTATTTTCAGGTCCGGACTTTTTAAATCTCACTTCAAAACAACACCCTGTAACTTACAATAAATAAATTTTTTCATTTTCCTCAAAAAGCCTAGGATTAGTACTTATTACTAAAGAAAAAAAAATTGACGCACAGCTATAAAAAAATTGTTTTTTTAAAAAATGTGTAAATTTGCCCCGTGCCTTTACATATTATAGATATAGATATTTTAATAAAGTTTTAAGTATTTTTTTTAACAAAAAGCAAATAAGATGCAGGTCCGGAATTATGATCTTATTTAATTATTATCTTTCGGTACATAATATTACAGCATCACTTCAGACATACACACATCACATATTTTAGTAAATTAAAGAGACGAGAAATCATTTTTTATTTTTTGTTAGTTTTCAAAAAAATTAAAACTTTTTAAAATCTAAAAACCAAACAATTTTTTTTAACTTAAAAAAGAATAAAATTTTTTTTTTTTAAATATGGTTTTAAATTGGCCTTACACTTCTTCAGGCATCCTAATGAAAGATCAGGTCAATGTATTCATCAATCTGGGGTGCAATCAGCAGATAATCGCCAGAGCATCCTTTTGGAATCGACTTCTTTGTGCAAAAGATACTTAAACTTTACAAAGATTAATCCTTATTCATAATTTGCGGTACAATATGGAGATGTGTGTGTAAATGAAGCTGTAAAGTTAGGTAGGTATCGAAAGATAATAAATAAATAAAATCATAAATCCGCTTTTTGTAAAAAAGATACTTGAAATTTATTAAAATAACCCTTTTTTTAAATTTTGTTGTCAATTTGATGATTTGTATTTAAAATGATTGTGGTAAATCTATGTTACAGAAAGGCACCAACAAAATTTACATATCTTAAAAAAAAAACAATTTTTTTATTAGCAAAAACAAAAAGTGGCGCGTTAATTTTTTTTTTTTTAATAATAATAAGTACTAATCCTAGTCTTTTTGGAGAAAATGAGAAAATTTGTTTATTGTAAGTTACAGGATGTTGTTTTTAAGTGAGATTTAAAAATGAGAAAAAACCAAGTGCAGACCTGAAAACTTCAAATTTTTAAAAACACGTTTATTGATCTTTAGGAGTGTAATTAGCGTGCAAAATTTCATCATTTTTGGTTGCTTAGTTTTTGAGATATTAAAATGAACAGTTTTCGCATATTTTGATAAATAACCTTATATATCCGTTAAAAATGCCACCAGGTAAAATTTATCACCAGATATGGAATGGGCTTAGGCCATAATGCCTATGGTTTGACTATGTCCCATTCGTCGTGAAGCACCCTGTATAATAGGTATACAGATTGTTCCAGATTCGATGCTCACCATGCTACCCTGCTAAGAAAGAACAGCATAACTCAAATTTTCTCGAAATTGACTTTTTTCATTTTCGTACCGACTTTTTAAACATTATAAAAAAGGTTTTGGGGTAAAAATTTAAATTTCAACCCTTATATTTTTTTATATAAAGCTTAATATGTTTCCTTTATTTTACTTTTGGGACCTACCAGTTGAAGAAAGAAGAGCATAAGTAACAAAAAATAGCATATATAACACTTTCCCTTTCATAATACTAAAAATGAAGAGTATATATACCAAGAAATTTGCACATGTGCTGTTTTTTCTGAGTAATACCTTCAATTTCTTTGTAACATACGCTCGAGTTCACTTTCTTTTCCTAAGCGCAAGTCAAAGGTGACGCACGTGTTTTAAGGCGGCCCTGTCAAAAAAACCTCATAAAAGATCATAGCAAATAACAGATAAAACATCATAAGTTTTTATAATCTATATTCATATAAATTTATGATATTTTATAATTTTTGACTAGTGAAAGTGAAACAAAAATCCCGCATAGGAGTTCATCATATTTTATCAGCCAGCTGGCTTATAAAAGTTTGCAATATTTTATGATTTTTAATATGAAAATGCCTCATAAAGGTTTATAAGATTTTATGAGATCTACCTGTAACATTCGTAAATCAAAAATTACAGCTCAACCTTAACAGTTGTAGTAATAGTAATAGTAGTAGAAGTAATGTAAGAGACTAATATACAGTCAAACTAAACTATAACCTAACCTAAACTACTACTAAACTACGACAACCTAACCCACTATAATACAATAGCACTCCTTGTGCTTGCACAATATCTGCATATCTAATAGAAAATTGCTTTTATTTAACTTGCAATGTAACGAACAAGATATGTTTGTTCGGGTCGAATCTTGCAACTTAATTTTGACCAACTTCCGAACATCGGCTTCAAATTTGGCATGCTTATATAGTTGCGGTGACAACACAAGAATATAGTGTGATGAAATTGACAGCTCCTCCCTACTCGAAGGGGGTGTAGGGTGTACAGTTGAAGTACGCTTGATTTCGTTGAAATTAGGTGTGTCGGAGCACTCGGGGATGGAGATAAAGAATTTCTAATCAGATTTTGAAAATTCAATATGGCGGATTCCAGATGGACGATTTTTGGTCATCTTTTACTAACCAATTTTAACTAACTTATACACATCCGATTGCTTTAAAATTTGTCAATACAGCAATATATCATTATTAGGAACCCCTCCCCCCTACGAGGGGTGTGGAGGGGGGAAAACACCTAAGTTTGTCCGATTTCAACCAAAATTGGTATACGGGGGCTTTTGGGGATAAAGAATAGGAATTTTTGATTAGATTTTGAAAATTCAATATGGCGGATTCAAGATGGACTATTTTCGGTCATGTTTTGCTAACCAATTTTAACTGACTTATCCACATCCGATTGTGTTCAAATTTGTTATGCGTTTATAGTTCAGGTGAAAATACAATAATATGGTATTCTCAGGTACCCACCTCCCTCTAACGAGGGAATTGGGGGGGAAAAAGATTTAGTTTATACGATTTCACATTGGCATACAGGGGTTTTTAAGGAGGGGGATTATGAATTTTTGATCAGATGGGATCATGAGTCAGAAAATATTTTTTTGTAGAAGTAGGCGAGTACACTAAGTATAGATTTTTTTAATTAGTTTTCAGGTGGTCGAAAAAACTGATAAAAATCAGGTGCGTATTTATAAAATTTAATAAGTTTTTTTGGCAGGATGGACACGTTCTTTTGGCAGGATGGACACATAAAAATCTATAAAATGTTGTAAGTTTGTCTGACTATAAAATCTATTAAAAGACTTTTTTCAAAAATTGTTTTTCCCAACTCCTAGAATATTATAAATGTTCATAGAAATCTGTCAAATTCTATGGGTTGGTCTAATCATAAAATATCCCAAAATCTCATGAAAAAACTCTTAAAACATTATAAAAAAAAACAAGGGTGTAATCATAGAAACCCATAAAATGTTAGGAGTTGGTTTGTATAATGAAAATAATCCTATGATATATCATAAAATAAAAAAGAGTGTAATTATAGAAACCCATAAAAGTTGATGTGTCGGTTTGATTATAAAATCTCTTAGGAAATCGTGCTTTTATAAAACCATAAAATATGTCTGCACTTATCAAATTTTATAAACAATTTTAATCCTGACTGATTATAGGGTCAGATAAAAAACATACATATGAAACCACATAAATTCTTACCAAAATCAAAGATATACCTCATAAATTATTTCAAACTTTTATAATCCTAAAATTTTGCCTGATAAAAGCTCATAGACCTTATAAAAACTGATAAAATTCAGGTGTGTTTTTTATGAGGTTTTATGCGGTTTTTTTGGCAGGGGGGTTTACCCAACTTTTCATATTGATAATTTATAACCTAAGCACAATTTTATTCATAGCCATAATGTTAAATACATTATTCTTTCATAGTTATAATTCACAATTTATAAGCACAGGGCATAATTTTAAAAGTTGCTTAATTTTAACTTTATGCACTATCAATATGAAAAAAGCAAAGAAAACATTTTGGTTGGTTGATTTCAAAATAGGAGTGATTGATTTTAGCTGATATTAGAAAACAGAAATTTAACAAGAAGGAAGAATACCTAACCATTGAGGTTAGATAAAGAAAAAGCTTTTTTTTGTTCTTCTTTTTTGTCAATTGGGTATGTCAATTTTCAGAATTTATCCCAATGCACTATGCTTATAAACTGTTGGATAAACAGGTGTTGTTAAATTATGTATTAACACTAAAATTGTGCTTATACACTATGAATTAAAGTTATGAATTATCAAAATGAAAAGTTGGGTAAACCTACCTTTATTTACCATTTGCTTTAGTTTTGTGTTGTTGGTGCGGCTATATGCTATTTTTTCATATTTTATTGAAGGTTTTTAATATCATGTAATACTTTAAAAA
The DNA here is from genome assembly GCA_963921995.1 of Oxystoma pomonae. Classification (NCBI taxonomy): domain Eukaryota; kingdom Metazoa; phylum Arthropoda; class Insecta; order Coleoptera; family Brentidae; genus Oxystoma; species Oxystoma pomonae. The sequence goes on along the minus strand of OY998166.1, from coordinate 79,579,437 downwards.
AATACCATCCGTGACAATTTAGCGATATATTCATACGCTTGTATTTTTGTTTAATTTTAGAAAATCTTGAGAACAATTTTAAATAATATTTTGAAAAATTTTAGAGTTTTTTGCAGTGCTTCTAACTAAAAATAAAAAAAAATTGTACCACCGACCGCGGCAGCGGTCCATAGTCAATTCGCCAAGGTAGCAAGGTGTTCAATACCCTTTAAATTTATATTAGGGTACGGAAATATGGACAAAATCTATCTTGACTACGACAAACCGTTCTGGGTATGGTCTGAAGGTGGCATTAAATTTGCCTGGTCCCCGGACGAACTGTCCCAGCGGTCTGATTGGACCAAAGGACTGGTGTCCGTAGAAGAAGTGGAGGGAAGCAAGCATGTGCTTTGCGCTTTTATTTCCGGTCCAGAAGCTGTCGTTATGGAGCATGCGTCTGATGAAGAAGTGGCAGAAGGTAATTGTTTGTTTACACATTAGTGTCCAAATAGTAGTTTTAACAACTAGTGGCTAAAATAGTGCTTTTTTACAAGCGTTGGTTTAAATAACGAGCGCAGCGAGGTATTTAAAAACGCGAGTAAAAAAAAAGCACAGTTTAGCCGCGAATGTTAACACTATTTTTTTTAATACCTTTATTGAAAAATTCAAGAAAAACAGGAAAATACTTTTAAAAATCTCGAACGAAGAGAACTTCCCGCAACACACCATCTTTACACCATAAATCAAGGCGGCTGGTAAATGAAATAACAATCGTTTCCATAGCGATGTGTCTTTTTTACTCGGTGACGTTCATTGTTGCGACATTTTAATCTTTGAAAATTTGATATTTTGACGATATTTTTAAATGGTTTTTTCGTAAATACTTGGTGAAAACTGGCGGAAATGGCTTAATTCTTAGGCAAGAATAATTAGATTTTTTCAATATTACTATTTTTCGCTATTTCTCTTTAACTTTGGGTAAGAAACGGACAGAAATCTTTTTTTGCACCTGTGATCAAAAACAAAGTTTTTTTGAATCGGTAACCAAAAAAGCCATGCTTTAGTTATCTGCAGACAGTTACCAAAATCATGTTTTTAATGAAGGTATTGTAAAAAAATTGTGTTACAGAGAGGTATTTATATGCTATCCCAGGCGATATTTTTACAATTTTTTTTAACATTTGAAAGTAGACATAACTTTAAACAATTAATTCACAGAGAGTCACAGGAGGGATCTCGAATAACCGAGTTAGCTCCTACCCCCAAACAATTTTTTGTTAATTGTGTAATTTTTAACCGGCATAATTATACACACATATTTTAAATTTTGCACAGCATTCGTAGAAATCCTTTAGAACTAGTTAAATACTAAAATGCATCTGCAAAATTAAACTCTTTTATAAAAAAATACTACCATAGGAGCGTTCCCCTACCCCAGTGTGAATGTAATAATATCAAACAAGGCATTGTATACAGACCGCTTCAATATACTGCGATCATAGGGCGGAAGAAGTCTAATTTGCCAGTGTACGTACATGCAGAGACACCGCACGCCTATCAGTGAAGCAACCAATACTCAGGCTTGCGATCACCACTTGCATGACTTTCCTTTGGTATTTAGTACGCCTCTAACCACGGTGCTGTGTGGAGCGTAGTCAATGAAACCGGAATTTGGTCAATAAATACGCAAATTTTTATAACGTAATTTTCTTATTTTTTGTCACTGATAAATAAGAGCGTTTTATTGTCAACTGCTCAGATTTATCAGTGACGACGTGTTACAATGAAAATAATAAGGAGAAACAAAATAAAAGCCAGTTCTCAAAATAAAATAATACATTCTAAAAACCAAAAAGATTCTCCCAGTCAAAAAAAAATTAGAGCAAATGTTCGAAAAGTCCTCCTTGCTCTGCGAGCCTATTATAAAAACCCCTTTTAACGTTTCCAAGCATGTTAGGGGTGATAGTTTGAAAAGCTTCTTCAATTTTAATCCGAAGTTCTTCCAAATTATTAGCCCTTTCATGCCCGTAAACTTTATTTTTGATATAACTCCACAGATAAAAGTTATTAGGAGCAAGATGGGGTGATCGAGCTGGCCATAAAATAGTTCCCCGTGTACTTATAACCCGATTAGGAAATACATTATCAAGATATTCCCTAACAAGGCCAACATTGTGAGCGGGACAACCATCTTGTTGAAACCATGTTCACCAAATCTCACACCTAACAACTGCCTAGCAGTTGGAATAATATGCTGCTGCAGTAGATCCAAGTATCTAGGACCATTCAAATTGCCGTGAATAAAAAATGGCCCAATTACGTGTTCCCCTACAATACCCCCCCCCCCAAACATTAAGTTTTTGGGGATACTGTGTTCTTACGTCAAAATACAAATGCAAATTTTCCCTCGACCAATATCGAACGTGTGTTGGGTTATGACGATTCAATAATGGAAAAGTACTTTCATCTGTGAAAAGAATAGATCTCAGAAAGTTTTCATCACGATTAGCAAAATTCCATACGACGATAGTTGTCCTCAGGAAAAATTTGATGCGTTTTTGACGCTTTGTAAGAATGATAACCATTCTTTTTGAGAACACGTAAGACAGTGGCTGAAGACGTATCAACTGCTTCGGCAATTTGGTGGCTAGTTAACTTTCGATTTTCCTCCACTGCAGCGCAAATCATCACATCTCGTACTTCCTGCTCGTCATTCAAAACAGTGGGTTTTTTATGGTTTCTTGGCGCTACACAACCAAACTTTTCAAAATTCTGCACAAACCTATAAATCGTGGATAAACCAGGTTCTGGGCGATTTACAAAATTCTCCAAAAAAAGTTCTTGCATAAGTCTCAATGGTCTGCCTTGATAGTACCATTTGACTATCTGCACTTTTTCGGCAACTTCGTAGACATCCATTTTTAGTTTTAAAAATGTATTATTTCAATTAAGAACTCACCAATCTGTTTCTCGAGCAAGGCAGAAATAAAACAAAATAATAAAAACAAAATGAATTTCCAAAAGATAACACTGCAGCGTGCTTCGAATCCACCTCGGTCGTACGGCACAGAGAGTAAATTGGACTTAGTTCCCCCTATGTTCGCAGTAGCTTGAAGCGGTCTGTATGTAACTGCATAAATACGCATGTTAGTTAAGTTTTAACCCTTTCAATAAGGGTAGCAGAACTCAAAAACCACAATCACCAGCAGGGGCGTTCTCTGTGGGCTGCAATGGCTCCTCCAAAAACTGAACTTTATCGGGAAAACTCGAATAGCGTTCCATAATCAATTCGTCAAGCGCCAGTATTAATGGTGTTCAGTCCCCTTTAAATTTATTTTAGGGTGGGGAAATATGGACAAAATCTATGTTAAAGTAACACTCTTGGCATATCGGACAAAGCATTTTTGTTTCTCACTTTATTACGACCAGGTTTCCAATGTCTAATGGTGAATCCAGACACCTACAGACTCACGATACATTTAACACGGTATGACAATGCGCATTTCGGCGTGACGTCACTTTGTGACTCCGATACCACTACATGTGCATGAAAAAGGTATTAATTTTCCTTAATGTAATTTTAGGCCACCGCGCGTTTAATTATTTTTTGGTTGGAATGGATTGACTTGCGTTTGTTTAAGTTAGGTTTGGTTGATTTAGTTTAAAAAGTAAAAAAAAAATAGCGGAAGAGCTCTGAGCGGTGTTTTAGTTTTTACAAAATGTACCTTCTTCACAAGATTTAAAAACTATAATTTTTCTGTCATTATTTTGGGGTCTCAAAAGATATTTTCTAAATTCAACTCCCTAGTCGCCTCAACCCCAATCAAAAGAACAGGCAATTAAGATTATATTTAAATAAATAAAAACAATAAGGTTTCTCAAAACACATTATTGCAGCATAATGGTTACAGCCTTAAACTTATAACAGATACTATTTCTAAATTTAATATTAAAACAGCTCTTAAATCTATTAATACAATTCGAAGGTTTCGTAGTAAAAAAAAACCGGAAAACAAACAAAATAAAGAATGCATTTACCAAGTTCCTAGTGAGTGTGGTGAATCATACATAGGCAAAACAAAAAGACCACTATCTGTTAGGGGAACATCACAGACGAATACCCAAAGAGGTGAAACGACGAAAATAGGATTCGCCGAACATGCATGGTCAAAACAATACCGAATGAAGTGGACAGAAGCAAAGGTATTGTAGAAGGGTTCATACTGGAAGAAACGAAAATTCCTAGACGCTGCCTTTATTGAGCAGAATCATGGTATTTCAGGAAACCAAGTGTTGAAATTCCAAATATTTGGAAGCCCCTCCTTGGGCGGAGCCAACTTCTTAAACGTCACGGTTGAGTGATTTCCCATAGTATATAAGTACGTAACCTTAGGAATAAATTGTAGTTTGCACCTGAAGACGATCAGAGATTGTACTGCTCGAAACGTCGTGTATAAATAAAATATAGACAATGGAAGTCCGAAACACAGAGTTAATTTCATACACATCATTGTCTCAAACAAGTACTAAGATGTTGAATATCGACTCACTGAAAAAAATGTCAACCACCCCACCCAAATCACAGTAGTGGCCCAAAAAACTACAATGACCCGCCTAGTTTAAATGACCCAACACTTTCATTTGACCAATTTAAAGTAAAAATTGAAACCCGTCTTATAAGATTAACAGAAATATAAAAGCGGCCGTGGTTTTTTAGGTCTGCTTCCCTTATTTTGAGAAAAGTAGTTGAAATTTTTACAGCGCATGTATTTTTGGGATTTTAGTGCTTGCGCTAAGATTCATTAAAACAGATTGAATAATTGACCCTATGTCTTCCCTTTCCCTACAGGAATAACAAAGCTCCTGCGACAATTCACCGGAGACGCAGCCCTGCCTTATCCCTCGACGATTCTCAGATCGAAATGGTCCTCGGACCCGTACTTTTGCGGATCGTACAGTTACATGAATTTAAACGCCAACGTGGGACACCAGTGCGATTTGAGTAGTCCGGTTCCTGGCTCGTGCGATCCCGTCCCGCCGATTCTGTTGTTTGCTGGAGAGGCGACCTCTGCAGGTATTCATTGTAGAAGTAATTTATTTTGGGTAGACATTGATCACCCGGGCCAAACTATTTTAGTGACCACCCTGTATTTTTGTATTAAAAAACTTGGAAAAAGCCTAAATATCAGAAAGTGCCTGGCCAATCGAAAAAAGAAAACCACTGATCGAAAGACAATTTCTTTCTGTGTTTTATGTATTATGCTCTATGTCTATTAAAGATAAGGATTGCCATGGAAACCAAGATAAACGGGATGGTTACACCAAATTATGTACACTTCCCGACACATACAGCAGCTTATTGTTACCGACTTTTGTAGGTTGACGCTTTTAGACAACATAAACAAATTTTGTTAAGGTGACTGAAAGCATTTTTACTGATATTTACTGGTTCGACAGTTTTAAGGTTGCTGTTACGAAATATAAAAAAACACTTTTAAAACAAAATTTTTATTATATTATCAAATTGAACGACACAAGTCCACTACAGTGCGACTAAAAGGAGAATACAAAGAAGAAAGAACTGGAAGGCTTTGGGTTAAGAAAGGTGATTACGCATCAACAGGATCAGTTTTATAAACAACGAAATATTAAAAAACAAATAGAAATAAAAAATACCTATCGATAAACAAAAATCAAAAATATTAACTTCAGTATGTGGTCATGGCAGCGATAAATTTGAATTTGCTTCAACGATCTCTTCATAAGCTTCAACTATTTCGTTGGAAAATATTAAATTTTGGTCACTTTTTTGCAATGAGCCCCCATACGTTCTCGGAGGGATTAAATATTTTTTCATCGGTAAAAGCTACCTGTCACCAAAATTCGTTTTCCTGCATCGAAAAAATAATCTGGCTTGCTTTTTTTCTTCACTTAGACGTATCATTTTAGCTACAACACGACATCTCAGACTTCTCTATCCGTATTAGTGCAGTTCTTACTGTACCAGGAAAATGAACTGTTAATTGTGCTTCCTGGCCGTGCAAAATGGGTGTTCTTCCAGGAAATTAGTGACTTGCTGATCCTATTGGGGTGTGCTGACTATGGTCAAGCCAGTTCCCTCCTTTTTTCGTACAGTTCCTTCTTCTTTATATTTTCTTTTTAGACTTACTATAGTGGACTTGTCTGGTCCATAATGATCGGCGACCCGACGAACAGACCAACCTCCATCCAATTTTGGTAAAATTTAGTTATCGAATTCCGATAGCTGTCCGGACATTTTTGAGTTGGACAAGACTGTGACAACAAAATATGACAATGAGTGGACTCTGACCAACACCTGCTTAACTAAAAAGCCAGTTAACTCTTTTTCGATTTAGTATCCTTTAGCCTACTATAGTGGTCATATTGACACCCAACTGACAGAAAATCCACGTTTTACCTGTCAATTTGGTTATAAAAATGGCGGCAATCTTTGGCTAAAGGGCACTGAAAAGATAAGAGTTAACTGGCTTTTTAGTTGAGAACGGTGTTGCTCTGACACTTTGTGACAGAAAAGGTGACTAAATCGTAAAGGACATATTGCATATAAATATATCGGCGTATGTGTTGTGTCGCGAAGTGTACGATTTCCAAAAAAATTCTCAGATTCAATAGAGCTTTTCTCATTTTATTTATTTTTAGGGATTTTATTCTTTAAGCCACTATAAACTATATTCAAATTAACGTCATTTTCAATATTGTACAGGGTGTCCAAAAAGAGCCTTTAAATGCAAGTTTTTAAAATATTAGTCAATATTTGTAATTTTCTAATATGTGATAGAGAAGGTTCCAACAAACAAATTAATTTTTTGAAAAATTCAAAAATGCAAAAATATACTGGGTATTCTATTTTAAAAAATTAGCTTTATTGTCACACCCTGTATGCCAAGGGGAACAAAAAAAAGTTGTTATAGCGCTTAAGTTCATTGCAATATAAAGAAAAATAAGTAGATCGTGGTCAAGAGAATCATATTATATAAAATGTTTGCAAATTCGATTTATAATTTATTAAGCGAATTCCAAAGACCACTTTTTTGGCTGACCCATCGCAAAAATTTTAAGATTGATACCTTTGAAAAAAAAATATTTTTATATTCCTGGTATTACCTCAAAAAAATACTTTTATTGCGTTACTCTTCTTTAAAACTCAATTTTAGAGGGTGCGATTAAGGGTATTTTCAAACGTTTTTTTTTTTGGGTTACCCCGAATATATACAAAGATACCGGCCAAACTAAAATTGTTGATAATGGCACGTATAATCATATTTCGATGAAAATTTGTTTACAAACCTTATAGTTTTCTCATAAATCACGGTCGAAAACGGCCATTTTTTGAAATTTACTCTTCATCGCTGGCTCACCCAATACAATTAAAAAAAAATGGTAATGAAAAAAATGTTTGTTATGACCTTTTCTATCGCATATCGAAAGATTACAAAAATTGACCAATATTTTAAAAACTTTCATTTAAATTCGTTTTTTGGACACCCTGTATAAATAAAAAATTACGTTAATTTAAATATAGTTTATCTTGGCTTAACGAATAAAATCCCTAAAAATAAATAAAATCGGCAAAGCTATCTTGAATCTACGAATTTTTTTGGAAAACGTACATAATTTGATGTAACCATCCTGTTTATCTCGGTTTTCATGACAACCCTTATCTTTAGTAGACATAAAACATAATACATAAAACGCACAAAGAAACTATCTTTCGATCCATGGCTTTCTTTTTTCGATTGACCAAGTATTTTCTGATATTTAGCCTTTTTCCACAAGAGAAACGTACAAAAAAATGCAAATTTTAAGCCTTTTAATACATGAATACAGGGTGGTCACTAAAATAGTTTGGCCCGGGTGTTTAATGTCTACCCAAGATAAACTACTGCTACAATGATCCAAAAACATGAATCAAAAGTCAAAATCTCCGGACCTAGATTTTTTTTCGGGGGTATGCGATGGGGCCAGGACTATATCCCAGATAGCACATAATGTCTTAAAGACGTCTTATTTTGGTCTGGTTTACACCGGGACGTTTTAAGATCTTAATAAGTCTTTTTTTTTGACGACCACTTTAAGACGTCTTTAAATTTTTAAAACTTAACGTCTTGAAGAGGTCTTATGGATATCTCCTCCCACTTGGCGCAAAATTAGTAAAAAACATAACACTTTTAGGACATCATTCCACCGTGCACGGAGCCAGAATCAGTGGCATTCGAGAAGCCGAACGCATCATCCAACTAACGAAAAAATTCGGCGGCCCTCCTCCAAAACTATAATATATTGAAAATAATCCAAATATAAATAATTAAAGAGTAACTTGCAGGTAAATATTTATTCATTTTTAAGAGTTAACATTTAGTGTACACGACAGTTTGGTCCTTTTATATAATGCTTATATCTTTTATATTTTTGTAATAAAGTTGTGTAAAAAACGTACATTTTATTGCATCCAGTTAAACGACCACTACTATGAACAAAAGTAACAATAAGGTGATTTTGGTTCGTTTTTTTGCTACTTTACCTTCATTATAAGCGATGTTTTAAATAAATGCGTAAGAGTAACTCTGCGCCAGCGCAGAATAAAGGTAAGAGTAACCAAGCAGCAAGAACATGGATAGTGTTGCCAGGTCAAATTTGAGGGCAGCAGTAAGTCATAGATAAAAAAAAAATCAGTAGATTTCGTAAAAAAAACGTAAACTTTTTTTCCAATACTTGACGATATATAGCAGCAAACAAGCGAAAAACAAACCTTTCTAGGGTTCTCTTTTACTATAAGTCTACAAAAAATGTAATTAGCGCTAAAGGAAACATCCCGCTTAACCATAACCACGGATGTTGGAGTGTTGCATGCAATTTAGGTCCCTAAATGGCCAACAAAAAAACAAAGCTATGAAGGCTCCATGCATTTTTTTACGAAATACTTGATCAAAATTAACAAATAAACAGTAATTAACAGCACACCTTTTTTGCCAAAACATAATCTAAATTTTAGCATAGTTCGCTTTCAAAATAGTTCACCAGTTCATTTTCAATTTCAACGTGACAGCATGAATACGAACTATCGCATATTGCAGTGTAAAAATGCATTTCGTTTTTTTTTTCTAATGATAAACAAAGAATAAAATCTAAGATAGTAGATCCAACCAGTTCTCGAACGCAGAACGACGCGCACGCACATCCCACGAAGTGGCGTGACATTTAAAATCGACCACAGACATAAAGAGATCATGGAGCTGATGTTATAATTTAAGTGGGCATTTTCATATCATTTTTTTACAGAAAAAAATTATAATTATTATTTTAAATAGGTAACTTTACCATTAGGTATAAATTTTCTTTAAAAAAAAACAGTAAATCTACTGCTCGTATTTTTTGAAAACCGAAAAAAGCAGTATATTCTGCCGCAAAAACAGTAGTCGGTAGACAAAGACCCTAAAGCAGTAGATCTACTGAAAAATCAGTAGAACTGGCAACGCTGAACATGGATCAAAAGCATTATGCAGCTTTTATTAAAGTTAACCGCGTAACAAATCTACTGCGAATAAAGATAAAGCTAAAAGAGTATAAGAAAAATACTAAAATCACCCAATAGGTACGAGTACCCCATATAACTAGTATCTCATATTTATATGGTGTTCATAAGAGGAGTCTGTCCAAATGAGCCTATTCCCATCTATGCGTTTCTCATGATTGGGCCGCGTGACTCAAAACATGCTTCATGTGGTCTAAGTGAGGGTTCATGTCGGGCCACATGATGAGTTTTTTGAGAAAGGCATAGGTGGGTTGTAGCACAAAGTAAATACCTAGGTACACTTCCGGCCACATAAAAAGCGTACGCCGATTTTATATAGAGTATTATGGACCTCGCAACTCAGTAACCTTTTAGGTATTTCAAATTGACAAAAAATGTCAATGTCAAATTTTGTTGCTGTCATACGCTTATATTTAAAAATGCCCCAACTAAACGAATTCAAAAAAGTCCAAATTTTGGTTGGTTGGTTCGAAGAGTAACGGCCCATTATGGACGAAACAAGGCTACAATTGTGCGAATAAGAAGAAAGTATCAATTAAAAAGAAAAAACTGTTCGACGAGGGCGAGGCACTGGCTTGACCCAAGTCAGTACGGCTCAGCAGGATCAGCAACTCATCGACTTTCTTGAAGACCACCCATTTGCGATGACCCCAAAAGCAAAAAATTGAGGCACATTTTCCTGGATCCATAAAAACGATGCGCAGACGGATAAGCCGTTCTAGACTAGATGTCGCGTTGCTGCCAAGAAAATCTTACTTAGTGAGGAAAAGAAGCAAGCCAGGTTCATTTTTGCACTAAACTATTCACTACAAGAAGAAGAATTTTGGCAACAAGTGGTCTTCATGGATAAAAAAATCTTTCAGTCCCACAATGAAAGCAAACAAAGCTATCTCGAAATAGGTATTTACGTCACTGGACCGGAAAATTGGTCTACAGGTCGACGCAGGAAATTTACAGGGCGAGCCGCAGGCGAGTCCTGTAAACCTGCGGAGACCTGTAAAGACACTTTCCGGTCGTGTATCGTACGTACTTTTTTTTCAAACGATCAGAAAAAACATTTTAGTATCTATCACTTTCGTCGACGCCTAGCCGTGTTGCGTAATTTATGAACAGTCCCTTGGTATTTTCTGCTTCTTGTTGGCTAGATAGCCATTGCCGCTAAGTCCGGTAGTTTTTAAGATGAAAACTAAGAAAAACAAGTAAAGTTTTGTGGTTAGAAATTATTTTTGTATTTTTAACTTGTGCAAAATTGTGTAAAACATTAGAAACATATAGTGTAGTGCCTATTAGCTTCACACAGCTAAATCAGTGATGACTGACGACCACTTATGGCCAACCATGGCCAACTTATCAAGCAAAATAATGATAAAAGAGCTCATAAAAGGCAGATTTTTAGGTTTGTTCTTTATTTACCTATATTTATAGTATACTTTTACTTTGAGAATTAAAAATGTGTGGTCGATTTTTCGGTGTATGTGACTCTTAAAGCAGCTTTTATTATTTCCTCCGGATTCAACTCATTTTCTAGATCTGAGTCCATTTTTGTAAACAAAACTTTTGAAACAAATTTAAAACAGCTTTTTTAGAAGTGTCAAAACTGCCCAAAAAAACAAGCTAAAAGCTGTCAACACGAAGTCATAGCCAACTTGACCAAAAATAGGACCGGAAAAGTATCAAGGGACCGGAAAATTGAACAAAAAGTTCCTTTCTGGAGAGTGGAAATATTTCGAAAGAACATGCCTTAAAACAAAATTATGATTGTTTTCCACAAACCAAAACTACACTTTTTTGCACTCGACGCGCGTTTCGCTAACAATGTTAGCATCATCAGGAGACGATAAACAATCAACAAACAATTGTTTATCGTCTCCTGATGATGCTAACATTGTTAGCGAAACGCGCGTCGATTGCAAAAAAGTGTAGTTTTGGTTTGTGGAAAACAATCATAAATTTGTTTTAGTGCAACCAAAGGTTCCAAATTCCCAACATAGAACATGCCTTGTAATGTAGAACTTTCCGTATGAAAAATCGTACGGAAAGTGGCTATTTTCCGGTCGTTTGAAAAAAAATATATTGCTGGGAACGAAGACCGGCCTGGAAGATTTTCCGTGAATGTATGTGAAATATTATGCTTCCAGAAGCAACCATTCTTCATCCAGAAAGTTTTGTGTATCACCAGGATAACTATCTTATTCATACCGCACGCATTTCTAAACAGTGGTTCCAGCAAAACAACATCGAGGTTTTGCCATGGCCGGCAAAAACTCCTGACGCCAATCCCATGGAAAATGTGTGTGGCGTTATAGCAAAAAGTTAATACGAATGAATATTGTTCCCAGAAATTCCAACCACTTAATGGAGCTCCTGGTCATAGTAATTTAGCAGATTTCATGCCACGAAAACTGGCAAACATTATCGAGGCTGACGGGGCAATGACGCGCTACTGAAGAAACGTTTTCTTGTTTTTTTTTTAATTTACGTAGTGTTATAATAATTTCTTTTTTATTTTGAATATTTTTTGTTGTCTGCAAAGACTTAGATTGCTCAAATTTACTGATCCTGCAGAGGTTCTGACTATGATTATGTTATTGCTTTCCTTTCGCCAAACAGTTCCTTCTTCTCGATACTTTTTTCTTATTCACACAATTGTAATCTTGTTTTGTCCATAATGAGCTTTAAGAATAATTTTTCATAATTATTCAATAATATATAAGTTTTTTAGTAAAGTTTGGCCAGTCTCCTTATGTTTGTGTTTACAATGTCAAAAGATCTAACCTGTAATTCGAAAACGTCAAAGTCAGTTACAATAAGCAACGCAATTAGCAAGACTTAAATTCAACAGACGTGCAACTAACTTCTGCTATACGCATTTTAGGTGGCCGAAGTGTACATACTTACTTTGTGCTTGTATTCAGCGCTGAAAGCATTGTTAAGGGTGAATTTGAATAAAAAAATGCGCTTCTTCCAATTAGTTAATTTAAAAAACTGTTCAAATTTGTATCAAATTTTATACGGTAAAAATGTAAAGTACTATCCCGGATTTTGAATAATTTAAAGTTTTTTACATAATTTTACGTATCCTAAAAATGTTTAGTTCACGGTAAAAATTATAGATTATTTTAAAAAACGAAATAAAAACAAGATATACAGGGTGGATTCTTTAAACGGAACGGTGCTTCTATCCGGTTAGAATTTGGTTAAATAAAAAAATCCAAGAACCGGTCAACTAAGATTTTTAATTTCCTCTAATCGTGCTGTCTTGGATTTTGTCTATGTCATTTAGTTTACCAGGTATGGCAATGTTTTATTTTTTTTTAAATAGGACAACCTGTTTATTTTGCAATTTTTGAAATCTGCAAACAACTCTCTTCAGCAATAGCACACAGTAGGATCTATCTTTTACGATAATCAAGATATTTTTATCTAAATCTGTATGGAAAACTTTGATATTCATTCAAGTATCACCCGTAAAACAGGGCATAGGCAACAATTCCATGCAAGTTTAAATGCCTCTATCTTGGAAACCATAAGAGATAGAGTATTAGTGTGTGTGTTAAACTATACAGGCTGTCCTATTTTAAAATGCGTTACCTCGTAAACAAAACGACATAAGAAAAATCCAAGATAGCACGATTAAAGAAAATTAAAAATCTCAGTTGAAGTGTTTTTTATAAAACCAAATTCTAACCCGCTAGAAGCACCGTTCCGTTTAAAAAATCCACCCTGTATATATTTTTTTGAAAAACCACGCGAATGGTCTGTGGGGATACCAGAAGCCTTCGCTGTGTAAAATTTTATTAATTTTTGATGTGCGGTTTATCTGTTTAACTAAACGAACTATTTTTAGGATTCAAATTCACTCTTAAGACAATTTAAAAAAAAAACATCTAGGTATATCATATGTTTGCAGTAGCTGATCTATAATGTAAGTAATATTTTGTATTTGTAAATTTTCGTTACTCTAATGAATGGAATATCTTTGCAGCAAAAAAAATTGGAAAGATCTGTGTCGGAAGTAAACTCCTCAATAAAATATAAATGTAAATATTCTAGTAGAGGTAAACAAAATGTGAATAAATCACTAGGGTTAAAAAAAAATAATAATAATTTCATTTTGTTTGGTATATAATTTCAAGATTTTTTTAAAATAAATAGGTAATAAATAATAATTTATAACAATAGTCTAAAAAAAATTACCTATAAAAATAGATTGTCTTTTTTGGACCCTATTATTATATACATCGACAACGCACAATACTTAAATACAATATAAGTGACCCAAATTATGAAGCAGTGAAACTTGGCACGCATACTAAGTGGACATTTAGGTAAAGCCGAAAGCAAAACACAAAATTCCTAAGATTTTAATACGTTATGGTGGAGCGATAATATTTTACACAAATGTTCATTAAAGTCTGGGCGTAATTTTTACATTTGTTACTTCTTCGCTGGGAATCTCAACTTTTGACGTTAAACAAAAAAAGACAGGAAAAATCCAAAATATCAATAGCAACCCTCCAAAAAGCGATAGAGCTACCAGATTTGGTACAAATATTTCTTTCCTCATGAACTAATGTCTAAAATATGTTGTCATGCAGAGTGCCCCAATTCACGAAGTTATACAGAAAAAATGAATATTGAATATCTCATAAACGCAAAATGATAGAATTATGAAATTTGGGACCAATATCTTTATTGGCCCCCTTAGTACCAACGTCAGGAATTAGGGCCCTCAGTGAGCGACCTTGTATTGGCAATATATATGTATATATTAAAATTTACTAGGACGTCAACCAAGAGGGGCCATTTGTAGAGGACTTCGAAATGACAAAATTCAGCAAATAATATAGTGTCATCATAATTTTTTTAGAGCCTAATAGGTACCTATCTCGAAATTAATAGTATAACAGTGGCTCCATAAAAATATTTTGAGGCGTCTCACAATATGATCTAATTAGTTATGTATTTAACTGTTTAAAAGCAGGTCAAACTTAGAAGATAGGAGTAATCAGATTTCGTGTTGTTTATTTACCTAAAATTGCCAAAAACGCGTTTTAAATGCTAAATTAAATTTTTATAAAATTAGACCAAAAGTCCAATTTTTTAACACGTTTTTAATGCTGAATAAAATCGTAAATAAAAATTAATAAATAGCGTCGCAGGAAAAAATATATTAATTGTTTAAAATACGCTGCAGGCGAAAATTTTCGAAAAATTTGATTAAAAGTCCCATTTTTTAACATGTTTTCAATGTTGACTAATAAAAATTGTGTAAAATAAAACAAGAATCATAATTAGGAATGCTTTTATATCGCCACGAGCGAAAATTTTGGAAAATTCTCTAAAAGTTTTTAATTTATTTAAATATTATTTTTAGACTTGGATGTGCCCTTGATATTACTCTGGTTGGCTGTTATTTGAAAAAAATTAAATTATTGAAATAATAATAACAAAATGGGTTATTTAATGAATGTTGTTATGATATTTTATCATTTTATGTCTGAGATATTCAGTGATGCTTTTTGATAGTTGCTATTGATAATTTGTTTTTTTCCTATTTTCTGTTTAACGTCAAGAGTTGGAACCCTCAGCGAGAGACATTAAGTAAGTAACAGATGTTAAAATATTGCTGTGACTTAACCGAACATTTGTGCCAAATTTTATCGCTCCAAATTTTGTGTTTAACTTTCGGGAATAGGAATCCTTTGCAGGAGACTTCATGGTGGTGATTACAAATCTCAAAAATTACCTAAGGGTCCACCAAATTTCATTGCCCTTTATCCTCCGTACTAAGTTTCATTATCTCATTTTATTTTTATAAAACACAAAACAAGTTTTTTCAAACTCAATCAATAGCAGCCGGGATAACAAAAGTTACACTATTTTCATAGTGACGCATGACTTCAGTTCCGTAAATTGAGTTTTAATTTAGCCCAACACCGTTCTCAACTTAAAACTTGGTAACTCCTACCACCTCAATGCCCTTTAGCCTATTGTGGCTGCCATTTTTATAACCAAATTGACAAGTAAAACATTGTTTTTCTGTCAGTTTGGTGTCAATATGGCACCGATCAATACCTTCTCCACATAGGCTAATTAACTCCTACCGCGTCAGTGTCCTTTTCTCGACCTTCGCCGCCATATTGAAAGAAAACTAATGGATGGTCCGGAAGCCTTAATAGCCCAAAATGGCCTTATGAATAATAACCTCTTTTGAAATAAATTTAACATTCGACATATTTGGAACGTGGTCTAAATTTTTAACTGTTAGAAAGGGACCAATCCATTATCCACATCGAAGTAAATAAATAAAATTAAAAACTAAGAATTGGCAATTAAAAAAAATTATATCATCAGTTTAATTGGAACTATTCTTCACTCGCTCCGCAAGAACCTCGTCGGCGGCTTCTTTGCATTCTTTCCATGAAATGTCAATGTCAGATTTCTCGGTGAATCTTGAGCAGATGGCTACCCTTAGGAAATACGTGTCTCTAATCTTGGAAGGAACTAGATGAATCACACCTAAAATGTAAGTATGAGTTCCTAAGATATAGCAAATAATCATCTAGCGACAAAAAACGAAATTTGTTGCCCTGATAATGCTATCTAGGATTTGCCTGAGCCAATCTATTGACGTATTTAGAAATTATCAGTCGAGGCCTTAACTAAAAATTTATTTATAACAGCACTTTGCAGTGTAACAGTGGCGTAGCGAGAAATCGACTCTGGGGGGGGGGGGTTGATCATTTAATAAAAATCAAATGCCTACCCATGGAAATTTTTTGAAAATATTGCTTGAGCTAGTTCAAGAGAAGGGAGGGGAGAAAGGAGGTTTAATAGGTGTTGAGTAGGTGTAATTATTCTCGTCTTATTTTGAAAAAATTACACTAAAATGCTATTTTTTACGCGTTTCGATTGTTGTTGACAAAAAAATTGCTTAAAATTAAACAAAATTGTAACAATATTTACTATTGGTATAGCGCCGCAGGCGAAAATGTTGACAAAAAAAATTGTTTAAGTTTTTTTTAATCCTTAAAAAAGTAGATAGAGGTTAGATGTCAAGAAGGGGTGGGTTGCGGTGGTATAAGGTGTGCCAAAAAAAACCTAAATTTTGGCACTTTTTTAAATGATTATAACTTAGCGGGAAATTGTCCTATTTTAATAGTATTTAGCTTTTTAGAAAGTCCAAGCTTCAAAATTTATAGGACCAATGTCAAACTTAACATTTCCTAAAAATCTAAGATGGCGGACCTATTTAAAAAATAGGCATTTTTAACCCCGCTAGATATTTTTTGTGTGTGACACTATAATAAATCTGAATCAACGGTTACGAAGCGACATTCTTTCGAAGCACATCGATGTAATATTTTACGGACAAGCAATAGGGAAGTTTGCAATTTTTGAATAGACCAGAGTTTACCTGAAAAATCAAGCTTATTAAGAAAAAATCTACCTGTTCAAATAGCAATAACTTTTTTTAAAATTGATCGCGCTAACGCGTAGTTCGGCCATCTACAATCGCGTGCGGAAAAGTGGCACTTGCCGCACTAGTTAGGTAAACTACTATAAAAATCTCTAACGAAGAGTACTTCTCGCAACACACCATCTTTACACTATAAATCAAGTCGGTTGGTAAATGAAATAACAATGGTTTCCATAGCGATGTGCCTGTTTACTCGGTGACGTTCATCGTTGCGACATTTTAATCTTTGACAGTTTGATATTTTGACGTTGTTTTTGAATGATTTTTTCGTAAATACTTGGTGAAAACTGGCGGAAATGGCTTATTTTTTAAGAAAGAATAATTAGGTTTTTTCAATATTATTACTTTTAGCTATTTCTCTTTAATTTTGGGTAAAAACGGACAGAAATCTTTTTTTCCATCCGTGATAAAAAAAAAGTCTTTTTGCATCGGTAACCAAAAAATCCATGCTTTAGTTATCTAACTTAGTTAGTTAGTCAAATCATGTTTTTGATGAAGGTATAAAAAAAGAATATTTCCAATCTACAGTACATTCAATTTTTATTTAGCAACCTAACCTCAAAGTCTCACTGTCCATTGAACAAAACCAGGTTTGAAAGTTGACAGAAATGTAATTGAATGCCCTAAATATCGGAGGCACCGCCCTAGATTTTTGTTGATGTCAAATTTGAAGTTTTGTTTTTTAATTCAAAAGGCGATGTATAATTTTGCTCGTTTTTTGTAAGGAAACTGGTTGGTGTATTTTCCTATAAAAAGGTAATGAAAGGTTTTGACACTAATTTTGCTAAAATAAGGTAGTTACGTTACCTCTACAACCATTAGCTTCTGGTGGCACAGCCCTGGTAAGACACTGCTATAAAATATATGCATGTGATTTTAGGTGTTAAAAAATTTATGCATTTTTGTAAATTTTTAGCAAAATATAGAAATTTCAACTAAAACAAAAAAAAAACTGGTAAAAATGCCAAATAATATTATTTTTAATTTAGTTTTATTTTTTCCTGTATAAACCCGGCATAAAATAAAATTATTTAAAAATACCTTACAATTGTGCCACCAGTAAACCTAGGTTTGTGTTTTTTTAACAAATTTGAATGGTAAGTCATGATGGTAATTTAAAGCTTAAAATATTTTAGCATAATTTAAGGGGTAACGGTTTTGTTTAAGCAATGTTTACTATGTTTTTCACATTTTTATACCTAGATTTTGCTCACATTTTAAAGCTTTCTTTCCAAACTTTCGATTTATAGAATAAAACACTCACATTTTCAAAGTTTTTAATGTTTTTTAAGCGTTTAAAAAAAGTACTGCCGAAAAATTTTTTTTTTCTCTGTTAAAATGAAAAATATTTAAGGTTGTTGAAAAGAGACAGCAGGCTATACCAAAGTATTTTAGAGAAAGATGGAAATAATTTAAGGGGTAACGGTTTTGTTTAAGCAATGTTTACTATGTTTTTCACATTTTTATGCCCAGATTTTGCTCACATTTTAAAGCTTTCTTTCCAAACTTTCGATTTATAGAATAAAACACTCACATTTTCAAAGTTTTCAATGTTTTTTAAGCGTTTAAAAAAAGTACTGCCGAAAATTTTTTTTTTTCTGTTAAAATGAAAAATATTTAAGGTTGTTGAAAAGAGACAGCAGGCTATACCAAAGTATTTTAGAGAAAGATGGAAATAATAAAAAATTTATATTTTGTCATCTGTCTGTCATCTTTAGTGGTGTCGTGCATGTGATTTTTATTTTGCTATTTTTATCCAAAAAACAGGAAAAATTGTAATTGTTCAAAACGTGAAGTGTGTAAGATATAAGATGGTATTAATTTATTTTAATCAAAGTTCTTTACAGTCTTTAAATTTACCAAAAAACGTGTCCTACTATAAGTGTATTTTAGCATATCTAAATATAACTTAACAGGTATTTTACTAAAATATACTGGAGAACAAGAAAAATGCAACACCATGTAAATGGTTAATTATTTGAATGAAAATTATTTGTGTGTATACCTTATCTCAAAAGAAATATTTGATAATTTTTTTGTCTTCTAATCTTTCCTTTTTTCACAGATTTTTTCTATTAATTTTCAAAAACAACCAATACCTAAAAGACCTTTTCTGAAAATTTTAAATCATTTTTCTCGTAGTTTTTGGTCTTTCTGGATGGCTTACAGTTTATTTAAAAAATAAAAATGCCAAGAGTTCGCGGTTGCCAACAATTTCATCATTTAAACGACTTCGAGAAAGGACGCATCGTGGGCATGAAAGAGGCTGGTTTTGGTTTACGGGAAATTGCAAAAAGGGTTAATGCCAATCCATCAACAGTGTTAAGAGCTTAGAGAAGGAGGTCCAATGATGAGACTTATAGATGTCGTGCGGGTTCTGGACGCCCTAGATTATTACAAGGTCATGACTTACGGCATCTCAGAGTTCTTGCTCTCAGAAATTGACGGGACAGTATATATATTGATCGAAGATTGCTTGGTATGGGGCTGAGCGCTTACCGACGCATGAGGATTAGGCGATTTAGAGGTGAGAGACGAAATGTAGACTTTGCTGTTGAACGTGATACAGCAAGACAGCAAAGTATCATGGTATGGGGTGCTATATGGTTAGGAAGCAGATCAGCTCTAGTCCTCATCAACGTCAATCTGACTGCTCAGCAATATATCGATGAAGTGCTGCAGCCAGTTTTACATCCGCCTACAAACTATCTTAAATGCATTCTTTCAACAAGATAATGCCAGACCGCATATTGCTCGTGAAACAATGGACTTTTTACATGAACTTGGCATAGACACTTTGGAATGGCCAGCAAGATCGCCTGAATTGTCGCCTATCGAACTAGTATGGTATATGATAGGGCGCAATCTCTGTCGATTACCACGTCCCCCTGGAAACTTATATGAACTCTGGCATGCCGTAAGGAGGGTTTGGATGAGTGTTCCTCAATAATGCCCAATAGAACAAACGAGTTCATAAATAACCATGGAGGAGCCACTCATTATTAATTTTTTGATGATTATCATGGAGGAATCTTCTTGAAAATATAATCAATTACCAAGAGCATCCTAATGTATTAATATATAAATAAATTACTTTAAAAATATTTGTCCTTTATAGTGTTGCATTTATTTTGTTCTCCAGTATATTTTAAGGTTCATCATGGCTCTACCATAACAATTTGAAATATTTCGTTTATGAAAGTGATAAAAGTGTAGATAAAAAACTGTGCAAAAAAGGTATACCCAAACAATACTATCAACATACATGATAAAAGCAATGGTTACTAAATAATTGATAAAAGTAAGAATAAAGAAAACAATGCAACACTCGCTCAACTGTAACCAACTGTATCTTTAGGGAGAAACAAAATTAACAAAACGTCAGACCTAAAATTCTCGTTGACAGTTGACGTCAATTAAATCTGTATAAATTTCTGGTGGAAAATACTGTATAATTAGACCTTTAATAAAGCTATCATTGAACAGACACATTTACTTTACTTATCATTTTAGACAACATTCAGTTTTCGCAAAAAATAATAAACACATACATGACAATTGTCTGAATCCAAGTCAAAGAGATGACATACATAACCTCCTGCACCAAACAGCCGAGCCCGGTAACCACATAGTAGTAGGAAACCGCGTTTAAAAATTAATTTTTATGTACTTTAGGGATTAAATAGGTACGTTTAATCCCTCTTTTTAAGGACTAAAGTGACACTTTAATCCCTAACGGTATTGTTATAGAGCCCTGATGATGAGCCAATAAAGCGGTCGAAGTCAAGCCATACAGCACTTGCTCTTGACCAAGATTTCATTGTTAACACCCTTTCTTGTAATCGACGAACCATTTGGCGTAGAAATAACGTGATTTTAACAATAATCTTTTCCTAAGGTGTATAAAATAGTATATAAACATGAAGCGTCTTTTAATCCCTTAGCGAATTGTAGCCCTCCCTATGGTCGGCCTAGAAACCATTCTCCGCGGGATTAAAAGTAGCACTTTTGTTTCTAGGTTTATAATGTACTATTTTTCAGAAACCATGACGTTGTGGTTAGTTTCGGACCGAAAAACCACAACCGGGGATAATATCGGACCGTACCCTAAATTGGTCCAAGGAGGCATTAACAAAGGGTAATTTAGGTACCTACCAACAAATTTAATGCTACCAGTAGGTAGATGGAAAGTATTTAACTCTAAATTTTTAATGCAGCTGAAAAATATACCTCTCCCATTAATCCTTTTCAGTAAAGCCTCGCTAATCTCATTCTCCCCTTTCAATCTGAAGCAGACCAATCCCATGATCACTTCGTCAGTCACCTCAAATCTGTCATCGGCGCGTACGAAAGCTTCGAAGTAGTGCGCTAATTCGATGTGCTTGCGGATGTGAGCCTGGAGGTTTTCGATTCCGTACAGGCGGAGCACGAACCAGAGTTTAAGCGCTCTAAATCGGCGACCGAGTGGGATCTGCCAGTGGCGGAAGTCTGGAACAGCGGATCCTGTGGAAAATAATTTGTTTTGAAAAGCGGCACGGCCCCAAAAACGAAAATAATAATTATATATTGGAATTTTAATTACCTTACTTATATATTATAACAAATTAAATTAAGCTACCGTCAAAGTTGATCCTATTTTCTATCGTGTTAATAAAGAAGAGTTAATGGGCAAATTTTTAGTTTTGAGAAAAATGCATTTGAAGTTTTTAGCTTCTGAAAAGCAGTTCTAACTTCTTTAAAAATTCATATTTTTTTAAAAATTTTTTGTGTTTCATTTTTCCCTAAAAAAATCTTAGTATCTTGTAAAAATTATTGATTTTGGTTAACTTTTTCTATTAGAAATTAATATGAAATCAAAACGAATGCTCCCTGATTTTGAAATTTAAAGTAACTTGTTATAAAAGAAGAGCGAATGTTACAGTCGTGACACTTTCGACGTTCTTTGTTAACCTTACTATGTACAGAATTTAGGCAACATTTGGTAAAAATCAGCGAATGTTGAACAAAATTTATAGGTTTTAATCTTATATTTAAAGAATAATAAGGAATTAGACAGCGGCGACGTAGCCAGGCACTGGTTTTAGGGAATTTTGATTTGCTGCATGGAAAAAAATATTTTAAATTTAAAAATAATTATTTCAAAATCTAATACATTTTATATTACTATGTAGGACACCTATCCAATATTTTAAAAACTAATATAAAAATATACTTAAATAGATTTTACTTCTAAGGATGTAGTATTTTAAAAGTTAATATATTTTATTTTAACTATTGTAAAATATAGTATTTTAAGAAAGCTAAAATCCAATTGATTAAATTAAATTAAAAACAAATATACAGGATACTAATAATTACATAAACTCGTATTTTATTTCTTAAAAATATTATATTTTATATTTTAAAATAATGGATGTTAAAAATTTATTTAAAAGTAATAAAGTGTGTATTAGAAATAAATAAAAATTATATTAGATTATTCAAAATACATTTTATTTCCTTCTAATACACACTTTATTACTTTTAAATAAATTTTTAACATCCATTATTTTAAAATATAAAATATAATATTTTAGGAAATAAAATACGACTTTATTTAATTATTAATATCCTATATTTGTTTTAAAAACATTTGATATTAAATCGCAAAAAACTCGTTTATTAAGATGTTAATATCTTTTTATTTACATCATTTTAAATATAAAATACGATTATTTTAAGAATTAATATAATAGCTCGCAGGGTAAGGACGTGAACGTGCCGACGTGATTCGATCAAATATTACTACAGCGTCGTCAATCTGTGGAAATTTTGTGTATTTGGGTTGTCTTGCGGATACTCATTGGAGTAAAACATGTTTGCTTTACACAAGAACTGACTAACTCTTATTTATCTTAAAATCTTGTATACTACAATTTTAATATATCTTTTATTAACAGCTTTAATTTTGTAAATTAATAAATCTTGTTTTATAAACTAAAATCCTGGTTTTTTCCTCCATAAAATGTTAAGATTTTGCACTTTTATTTCCTAAAATATCTGTATGTTAAGGAGAGCAGTTAAAAAACTTTCTTTTTGTTTTAGAAATCTAAATATTATTTCCACAAAAATAACCATCTCAAGTATTCATTTTTAAAATAAACTAATTAAACATAAAAAATATTTAAAATGAAAACATGCTCTATTAAAAATTTTATAAAAATGTATTACGTTTTAATATAATTTATTTAAAAGACAAAATACTACAAAATACTATGCATTTTTTTCCGTGTGGTTAAATAAGGTTAGTTTAGTATTACTATTCACTCACTAGTATGATTTATATAATAAAAAACAAGAAGTAGAATATGAAGGAGTTTTTAAATAAAAATTAAATTATACCGCAGCGCGCAAACCAAAAATATTATAAACTGGGAAAAATTGCGCCATAGGAGAAAAAAAATCTTTCTACGCAAAAATTGTGCTAAACGCCAAATAGAGAATAAATTGCTCCACTTATAATAAAATTATAAAATTCCCTAGTTTTAAAAATAGGAACATAATAATAAACTAAATTTGGTTCCAAAAGTAATATTTTATTATAATGTAAAACTAGAGGGAATAAGAATACATCACATTCACTTAAGCACTTGAAAACAGGCGCGAAGAATACATTGTTAAAAAAGAACAGCGAATGTGTAAGGGCCGGCGCGCCTCCGAGCGATTGTATTACAAAATAATTCAAAATATTAAGGAAAAACAGCGAATGTGCAGAAAACGTGTGTCATTGGCTCTTGCTGCAGACTGTTGCTTTCGCTTTTCTTGTCCAACAATATGATCTGAAAATTTATATCATGGCACATTCGCTGAGTTTATTTTTTTTAATATTTAAAATTAAAAAGTGTTTTAAAAAAAAGATAGGATGATATTTATTATGAAAATGCAAAAAAGTTAAAATCGAAAATTTGTAACATTCGCGGCAGATCTAGCTTGAATAAAAACTCCCTATTACCTTGTTGTTCATGTTTTAAGTACAGAGGATCCACGTTGAAGGCATTGACCAACCAAGAAGGGTCTTTGAGCCACATGCAGGAACAATCGAAATTAACCACTAACCATTTGTGAGGATTAAAGTTAAACGAGTCTGCTCTCTCCATGCCTTTCATAAGATACCTAAAAATCATCAACAAAGGCTGTATGCTTTTCGTAGGCTAAGATGAATTGGTTTGACGGAATTCTACGTAGCATTTAAATTCGACTTTTTAACAAATTTGACGCTTTCTTATTTTGGGGCCTTTTATTGGTTTCTACAATTATGGTTTTTTAAAGAACTTTACATAGTTTTAAAAAAATTTTATTATTCATATTTTCTTTTTTTTAAATAAGAGTTTTTATTTTTTTAAGCCGACTGACGGCGACGGCTTAGACAATGAGTCAAATTTGATATTTTTATCAGTTTATGAGATTCTAAGATCTTTAGTGCGGCACACAAGTACAATTTAAAAGTTTTAAAAAAATTAAGATTATGAATGTAGGGTTTACATGCATAATACAGCATATTGTATTAGAGAAAACGAATAAAATGTCCTATATCTACAACTTTTTGATAGTTTTTATACATAAATATATAAGATAAATAAAAAAAATTACCATAAAAGAACATAAAATATTTTAAACGAAAAATACCCAGTCCGTTATAAAAATTATAAAAATTCATAATCAAATTATAAAAGACTCTTATTATTCTCCTTCTACATCATTTCAAAAATCCTAAAATCCAACTGATACTTTCTGAATTACAAATGGTAAAGAAAAAAATATAACGACTCTAGAATCACAGAAACAATAATAAGCTTTTAAGCAAACTCACAACAACAAAATTTTCAAAAAGTAATAAAAGTTTATCAGAGCCACTATAAACTTGTATAAAAATAATATTCCAACAGTAATATGCATTTTAAATCCAGCGTTAATATATACGATCTTTTACAGGGTATTTGGTTTAATATTCCGGATTTAAGAATTGTAAAAACTTGTTGACCTTTAAAAGGTTTTTTAATATTTACAGGGTGGTCCAAATTCGAAGAGATGGGGGGTTTTGGGCTCGATTATTGAGAAATGAATAATGATGAAAACCGCATGTCAGTAGGTATGTCTAGAGGCCCTGTATACGATTTTTGCCTGTTATTGTTTTACTAGAGTTGGGCAACTCATATTTTCCTCTCTTTCTAGTTTTTTTCACAATTGCATGTAAAACGGATTTTATGAAATAGAGTGATGTTTGTTGTCTTTTTTTATAGTTCCCCCAGACAGTTTTTGAAAGATTGATTTTTTTTGGTTAAGCTTTTACAAAAAAAAACAAAAACAAACAGTGAATATACACGGTAGATATTAAAAATGTAAATAATAGGTAAAATATAAAGACTCCTATTTATCTATATTTTTGTTACTCTTTTTCTTACAATAAAACACGGAAACATAATATGTTATTAGAGACCTTTTGCACCTATAATTTTGATGCCTTTTTTTATCGCTTATTTCGGACATATGCAGTAACGATGTAATGTATTCCTTATAATTGACATGGTTGCCGGTGGTAAAACGTTAACAGAAGAACAAAAACAGGTCAGAGTGATTTTTGCACTGAACAACGTTCTTCGTGATAATGACTTCTGGGAGAGGGTGGTTTTCACTAACGAAAAAATTTTTCAATCAACTTCAAGCAGCAGGAGGATTTTAGTTTATCGTCCACCAAATTCTAGATTTGAACCCGAATATACAAACCAAATTAAAAAAGCTGGACATTTTTCTGTAAACATGTGGGGCTGGTTTAGTGATAGAGGTTTGGGTTTTTTTTTGGAGAATCGAAGGAAGATTCAATAGTGAACGATATATTGAAATCCTTGAAAACGTTATGCTGGCATCTACCATCTTACATGAAAATAATGACTTCGTTTATCAGCAGGACAACTGTCCAGTACACACGGCTAATGTTGTTTGCCAATGGTTCCAGAATAAAATATATGGGGTCGAATCGTTAAAATAATATACCAAAGGAATTGGAGACCACGAAATGCTGAAGAGTTAAGCGATGATATTTATCGCGCATAGGATCAGCTCTCAGAACACCATCAGTATTTTCAAAATTTAACCTTTTCAATACCTAGACGTTTGCAGCTTGTAATAAAGAAAAATGGTGATCCTATTAAATACTAAATTATTTATTTTAGTTCTTTTTTAAGTTAAAGTAATTAGTATTAAGTTTACCATCGTTTTTGTCCTAATCCAAGTTTCCTATTCGTCGAATTGTTTTCAATCCAGCGCTGTTTCCATCGTATTATTCATCGTAAATCAAATCAAAAATAGGTCGTTCCATAAAAAAATACCCCCTTAATCAACTCCAGAATGGGTTACCGCCCTCTTTATAGAACAGCCTTCGTCCGTTACTCGACTGATAATTTGATATTGTTCAATAAAGAGTTTACTAAAACATTATTTTTGCTGATTTTTTAGTATTATGCAAAATTTAATATAAAAATAAGGTTGCCTTTAATTTCAGTAAAAACATATTTTCAGTTTTAGAGACCTTTTTTAAACAATATGACAAATTGTCGTACTTTTAAAGTTTTTAGGTATTTTTGCTGGTAGTCCGTAGGTCAATTTTGTGACTGCATGTATGCGTTTTTTTTTTAAATCAAGTGTACATGCTAAATGCGAATGTTTGTGCCTACTGCTTGTAGCTTACTTACCTCGCAAATTCGGCTATTTTTATTAATTTTACAGCTTGGTAAATACATGTTTTCTTTCCACTTTTTCTGATTTTCTTTCTCCGTTGAACAACGGAACAATACGAATTCGTTGAGGCACGTGTTTTTACGGATTTTGATACAAAAATGTGACGGTAGCAAAATTATCTATTGTCGGGGATTAACATTGCCAACACACAATTTGTTTTTAAACATTTCCCTAACAACCACCTTTGGTAAAACAATAACTGTCAAAAATCGTATGCAGGGCTTCTAGGTATATGGTCAAACTGTTTATGAGCTACGGAGGCTGTTTGAAAAATGTGCGTTTTAGAATTTGGCCTATAACTTTTTTATCAATGAAAATTTCTTTTTGGTATAAATTGTTTTTTTATAAATAATAGAATTTATTTTTTAAACTGTATTTTATCTGTAACGTTTAGTTAAGATGTAACACTAAGTTGATATTTTTCTTATGGAATGACATACTTTTTACTTGATTTTTGAAATCAGTATAAAATTTTCTGTAAAACGATGTATCGAACATACATGTTATTTTTTATATTTTTATATATATTTTTTTTAATTTTCTTAAAAATTTCTTTTTGTTCTGTTAACTTTTTTTTTATTTTATCGTCGTTTTGCGTAAAAGTTATACTATAAATAAAAATAAAACAAATAAAAATAAACAAAATGAAGAAAGGTATTTAACAGATTTTATGATGATTTTAAAAATCAAATAAAAAATAGGTCGTTCCATAAAAAAATACCCACTTAAAAAAAAACTAAACGTTACAGAAAGAATCGAATTTGGCAAGTAAATTCTACTTTAAATTATCCATAAAAGAACAGTTTCCACCAAGAAGAAATTTTCGTTAATAAAAAAAGTTAGAAGCAAAGGAAAACGCATGTTTTTCAAAAAACCGCAGTATCTCAAAAACGGGCTAACATATATTCATGTGGTTTTCATTATTATTAATTTCTCAAAAATCGAGTATATTATCATCTCCCTTGTGCCACAAGTTTAAACAAAAAATAGTTGGTCTGACCCTATATAGCTTTACAATTAGACGAAATTTTTAGAGGCAGAAGTTTTTTCTGTAGTAATATCACCAGGGATGGAGAAATATTGAAAGTCTTCTCAGAAGCTTATTGCATTAAAAACTGCTTGAGTAAATTTTGGTTGATTGAGGGTGATTATCAGTTTCGAGAAGGTAAATTATTAGATTTTCACTTATTAATCAGGTGAAAATCAGCGCTTTTAAATGGATGAAGTAAATTATCTTGTTAGTTTACTGTAAAAAATAGGAACAAACCTGTATTCTGGACAAATAAAAGCTGAGCCAGCATAAGCAGCGTCGATATGTAACCACACGTTATTTTCGTTGCAAACGGGTCCAATTTCTTCTAGGGCGTCAAAAGCACAGGAAGAAGTTGTGCCGAGGGTCGCTACTGCCTGCACGCAATAAAGAAATAATATTGCACTTTATGTAACATTTTCAATTTGATGTTTTGAAGAACTCCGTAAAAAGGTAAAAATTCTCAATTGTTGTGCAAAATCCTACCTAACTTTATGGTTAGTATAATTCTGGCTTTTAAGAAACTTCGCAAAAAACTTAACAGTAGAGCTTCTTAAAATTAGCAAGAAGTAAAACTCTCAGACTTCTCTACAAATTGTATCTTTAATTTTTTAAATTTGAGTATATGTTTCGGATTTAAGAAAATCCATCCTCAGCTAAAACAATAACACTGTATGAAAATTCAGCTTGGTAAACGAATGAAATTATTACATGTGTTGACGAGAAGATTGTGGAGAAGATTAAAAAAATTTTTTGTTACTTTTAGCTTATTTTTCAATGTTAGCTAATATTTTTTTAAAAAATTAAGAAATCAGACTTACCAAACATAAAATTAAAATAATCTAACCACCTTAGTGTGGGTTTCCCTAAGGTGGTTTAGATACAATTTGTGGAGAAGACTAAGAGTTTTACTTCTTGCTAACTTAAATTTTAAGTTTTTTACCGAAATTTACAATCAGGACAAATTGTATTATTATATTGGTAGATAGTAGGCAACGTATTCTTTAATAAGTGCTTACAAATGGACAAATATATTTGCCCAATTTTAAAAGAAACCAAACTTATTGTTTTTATGCATCAAGAAGTGGGCGAATGTAAAATTTTCTCATAGAATATAATTTTTACCATACAAATTTTCATTATATTTAATTTCATTTCATTAAAAATCAAATTATCATCGTCATTATTCTATATAAAGAGTGTTCCAAAAATACCGCAGTTTTTTAAATGAGTATAATTAAGTCAGGAACTGTCCGATTTTAATAATATTAAGCTTTTTAGAAAGCCAAGGCAAATTTATAGATTTTATGTAAAATTTTACATTTTCTCAAAATTTAAGATGGTTGACCCATTTAAAAATACTTATTTTTGACCCCTCCAGATATTTTTTTCTGTGCGACACTGTATTAAATCTCAAACAGCGGTTACATAGCCAAATTCTTTCCAAGCACATAGATGTAACATTTTAGCAAGTCGGCAAGAAATAAAAAAGTTTAAAATGTTTAAAAAGCCCAGAGTCTTTCTGCAAAATCAAGCCTATTAAGAAAAAATATGCTTCTGTGAGTAGCAGTAAACTTTTTTAAAAATTACACAATTTTAATAAACTTGAACTTTTTAAAAAGCAAAGGTTTTAAAATTTATAGAATTAGTGTTAAAACTAACATTTACTTAAAAACCAACATTTTTGACCCCCTAGAAAAAAATTTATGCGCAACACTGTATTCAACCCCATACATTAGTTATAAAGCCACATTCCTACCAAGTTTTCTAACGTAACACGTAAAAAATGTGGTTAAGAAATAAGTTATTTTTAAATTTTCAAATAGGCGAAAATTTGCACCGGTTTCCCTGCGAAAATCTACTTGTTTCAAGGCAAACCAAGGCAAACTCTGGTCTATTTTAACATTTAAAACTGCTATATTTCTTAACCGAATTTTTAAGTTTTACAAAAAAATATGTTTTTTTAAATTAGTGTTTGAGATTGAATAGTGTTGCACAGAAAGTTTTTCCTAGTGAGGTAAAAAACGCCTATAAACGTCAGTTTTGACACTGGTTCTAAAAGTTTTAAGATAGCCTTTTAAAAATTCTAAGTTTATCAAAATTGGTCACTTTTAAAAAGAGTTATTTCTATAGTAGATTTTTTCTTTCTTAAGAAAATTTTTTATTTATTCGCCGAATTTACATATGTGTGCTTGGAAAGAATGTGGCTTGTTCAGAGAAAAAAATATGTAGGGGAATCAAAAACACCTATTTTTTAAATAGGTCCGCCATTATAGATTTTAAAGAAATTTTAAATTTGACATAAGATCCACAAATTTTGATGCCTACGCTTTTTAAAAAAAATTGAATATTATTAAAATCGGACAGTTTCTCGCTTAGTTCTAATCATTTTAAAAAATGCGGTCTTTTTTGGCACCTCCTGTATCTTCTTTATTACGATTTTTGGGTCATTTTAAGTATTTTTTCCTTACATAAAACGGGAACAGTCCTGCTTCCTTATCTTTTTTGATGGCATCGGCCAACGTCTCGCCTCGCAGACTGTTTCTTTCGTCTGTTGGTAGTTCGCGCAACTGCACCCCACCTAGAAGACCAGCCCGTTCTACCGAAGAATGACTTTGACCTGGATTAAAGAAAGAAACGAAATTGCGATTTCGTTATTAGGTTTTCGTAATTTTTGTGGTCATTAAGATTACATGTTTAATAATTTATAATTAAAATTGGCTTTGAGAGATACAAACAACTTAATAATTATAACTGGTATTATTATATAGGGTGGAGACTTTAAATGGAATATTGGCCGTAGCGGGTCAAAAAATTGTTTTTTCAAAAAATCCAAAAATACGACAACTAAGATTTTTAGCAGCTAAAATTTTCGGATTTTTTTTTTGTGAACAAGTTTTTTTTTCAAATGAGAAGACACCGCTTGTGGCACCTTGATGGAAAGATTATGGAAAAAGAAAAACTCTCGTGTAATTTATTTTGACATTTGTCAATCAATGTGTCAAAATCCTCAAAAAATTATTGTTTCGGACTTCCCCGCTAGGGGCAGCGGGTTGGATATTTGTTTTTTAGAAAAATCCAAAATTTTCGGCGTAAAATTTTTGTGAACGAACCTCAGAAAGGAGTCTATTCACATACAACTTTTTTTCAAATGAGCTTGCGGAACCTTGTTGGAAAGCTTATGGAAAAAGAAAAACGCTCGAGTACTTTTTTTAAAAACTTGTCAATCTATGTGTCAAAAATCCTCAAAACATAATTGTGTAAGGCTTTAAGTGGAACATTGCCCCTAGCGGACTAGAAATTTGTTGTTATAAAATTCCAAAAACCCGTTAAGTAATATTTTTAGCAATAAAAATTTTCGGCTTAAAATTTTTTGAACCTACCCTTTGAAAAGGGTCTATTCACATACAACTTTTCTTTTCAAAGGAAAAAACAAATTTCCAACCTGCCTGGGGCAGTTCCATTTGAAGTTCGAAACAATTTTTTGAGAATTTTTGACACATGAATTGAGAAAGTCAAAAAAAAAATACACGAGCGTTTTTCTTTTTTAATAATCTTTCCAACAAGGTGCCACAAGCGGGGTCTTCTCATTTGAAAAAAAAAGTTATATTTGAATAGGACTTTTTCTGAAGGTTTTATGCCGAAAATTTTGATTGCTAAAAATTCTAGTTGACGTGTTTTTGGATATTCCTAAAAAACAAATTTCCAATTCGCTAGAGGCAATTTTCCATTTGAAGCCCAACACAACGATTTATTGAGGATTTTAAAACATATATTGACAAATGTCAAAAAAACATACACGAGCGTTTTTCCTTTTCGATAAATTAGCTGATAAAACTCTTAGTTGACGTGTTTTTGGGATTTTTTGAAAAAACCATTTTTTAACCCGCTACGGCCAATATTCCATTTAAAGTCTCCACCCTGTATTTGCACAAAAAGCAGAATTGTCAAAAATGTTCAGCTTTCGAGGAATTTTTTTAAAGCTTTTCAAAATGTATGCTATTGATAAATAATTAATATTTAAAAAATGGATTTTCATTATTATCTGTTGGAAAAAACCTACATACATACCAATTAAATTTACACTATAAAGAAGTTTATTAAGTTTGTTAATTTTCCTTTATTTTCTCAGAGTCCTGTGTTTTCCCTGAAGAGGGACATATTTTGACTGTTTGGGAATTTTGGTAAAATGCTCCTCCTTCAAGGGGTGATGAGCTTCCACTCCAAAATTTTAATTGGAAAAGTGGGTTAAGTGATGCCTTATTTAAAAGGTCTTTTAAATCCCTTTACCAAACATTTTTTTTTTAATCCTGCGATGCTACGCGCGAAGACTTTTTTTTGCGGGGGGTAAAATTTACACATACAATTAATATATTAGTTAGATTTTTAAATGTTTTAAATTAACTTAAATAAAGGTATCACTTAACACTAATTCAATATTTACATTTTTGGTTCGAAGGTCATCCTCTACAAAAATTGAAATAAAGCCAAAATGCGACCCCCTCGCAAACCAAATCGACGTGTTTTGGGATTTTTCGAGAAAATTCAGGTGTATCCTTTTAAATTCAGCACCTCATATAAAATCATTTAATAGATCGTTTCAAACGACAGTAATCGTGTTAAAACTTCTAAAAATGTTCTAAATACTTACTCGAAGTATATCCAACCAATTTAGACACGATCTCCGAGTCCTTCATTTCTGGTTTTTCCTTTTTAATGGCGGCAATAGCACGCGCCTTCGCTCCTAAAAGAGCAACTAAAGTGGCCTCACTAGCCGTGCCCTGTATCACTCCCCCGCCTTTTCCAGACGTCGACAAAAATTCCTTGGGCAGGTCGAGCATTTTCCCGAGCCAGTCTAACATGACAACTTCGAGTTCCGTACAGGCGGGACTTGCGATCTGGAAAATAAAATTTAAAAGGAAAAATTCAACCATAAAACAAAATAATTTTTATTTTGTATAAATAACTATTAAGGCCACAAAAATGGCATAGATTTGACAACACTGCTTTGCTGGTTTTTTGAAAGATAGGATAGGTGGCACCACTAATGCCATTTCGAGTGGGATCGTGCAGTGATCAGAACAGTAACTAAATATAAGTAGGTATTCATAATATTCCATGAAGTATAGTTGCTTATGCCTGACTCATCTTGATCCAGAATTTCTTTACAGACCTTCCATCTAGCTGGCTTGGAACCCAACTTTAGGCTAATGATAATAAGGCTACGCGCCAGATGCTCGAATCAAGTACCCAGCGACGGCCTCAAAAAACGCCAATAAATTTCCACGTTTTTCTTATCAAAATCACTACTTGATTCCCTAGCCATTATGGTTCATGCTTCATGGATTGAAATATCAATGAAAAGAAAAAAAAATATTCAACATCAAAAAAATAATAGACACTTAAAGTAAATATTTCAACGCATCAGTATCGGTAAAAGTAACGCGTTCGAAACAAAGTCAAAATACGCTACATTTTTGACTTGTTCATGCCATGTTTCGAACGATCCCTGCTTCTTTGACGGGTGTGATGACAGAATCTCGTTGCATACGAAAGGATGTACGTATCGTTAGGGACCCACGAACGTAGGCAACGATTTCAATGAGCAGTCCTGTCATCGCACCCTTCAAAAAAGCGAGCATCATTCGAGAATCAAAAATGTCGCGTATTTTGACTTTACTTCGAACGCGTTACGTGTACCGATACGCATACGTTAATATATTTACTTTAACTATCTATTAACAAATTTCCGTATTATTTTTATCACTTGACATGTGTCAATTTATGTGACGAATGTTCCATTAGACAAGTGGCCGGTGGCTATGCGGAACCTGAATTCCAATACTCCAATCGAACTCACTCAGTTTCTCTGGGCCTACCAAATTATGTGACCTTGACGTTTCAGAATTTCGGCAGAATCTCGTTTGTAAAGAAAAAAACCATAACTTTTTTGTTATCAGATAAAAGAATTTATAAAAATTTACAACCGTATCGAAAGGATTTTTCAAAATTTGGTGTATTTTTTTCAAAAAATAAAAAAATCCAAAAATTGTTGTTACAGATTTCTGTATTATCGACGAGGCTTAATAAAAAGCCAGGTAAGGTTTTTGACTATTATTAGCCGTGTTTATTTTATTTCGGGAATGAGAGAGTCCAGCAAAAAACTGTCTGGCTAGGGTTGTGAGGAATTCAAAAATAAACATTCCTGCCAAATTTCAACAGATTCCGTTTCTCGTTTCCAACATTCTGCCCAGTAAAGATTAGCACAAAAACAGCAAAGCAGTGTTGTCAAATCTATGCCGTTTTTGTCGCCTTAAATTCGGCGCTTAAAAGCAGTCACACAAAATATCACCACATTTATATAAATTTATTTATTTAATATTTATTCTGTACGTATATACATGCACCAACAAACAAAATTTCATGACTTTTTCTTGTTTCGGCCTTTCCACAGGGCCTCTCCTATGACCCATTTTCAATGGACGTCAATGGTCTTTCTACAACTGTAAAATAAACGAACCAAATACGTAATTACTTCATGTTGGGTCAGGGAAAATAGAACATATAGGGAATGGATATCCCAACCGACCAATCTAAAAAATTAGGGGTACCCATGCGATTGACAGTTTCATAGATAAAAAGGCATAACGGTTGGTGAAACGTCACTTTTTCTATGCTTTGACATAAGGGGTTGACAACGGGTTTTCAAAATGGTGTATTTCATGTTTGTGTTCATGACAATACTTTTCTTATGATCTTTTTAATTTTGAGTGATTTACGCTAGTCAGTAGGTTTAGAATTAAATATATATACAGGGTGGATTCTTTAAACGGAACGGTGCTTCTAGCGGGCTAAAGTTTGGTTTTATAAAAAAACTCAAAAACACGTCGACTGAGATTTTTTATTTTCTTTAATCGTGCTATCTTGGATTTTTTTTTATGTCGTTTTGTTTACGAGATATGGCAAAAAAAATATATATTTTTAAATAGGACACCCTGTATAGTTTGACATTTTTGAATTAAAAAAAAATTATCTTTTTGACAATACCATACACTAATACTCTATCTCTTATGGTTTCCAAAATAGAGGCATTTAAACTTGCATGGAATTGTTGTCTATGCCCTGTTTTACGGGGGATATTTGAGTGAATATCGAAGTTTTCCATACAGATTTAGATAAAAATATCTTGATTATCGTAAAAGATAGATCCTACTGTGCAGTATTGCTGAAGAGAGAATTGTTTGCAGATTTCAAAAATTGCAAAATATACAGGGTGTCCTATTTAAAAAAAAAATGTTTGCCATACCTCGTAAACCAAATAACATAGACAAAATCCAAGATGGCACGATTAAAGGAAATTAAAAATCTCAGTTGACGTGTTTTCGGATTTATTTATTCAACCAAATTCTGACCCGCTAGAAGCACCGTTCCGTTTAGAGAATCCACCCTATATATATATCCGGTTTCACAGCGAATGTGGTCGCCTTTCGATTCCCAGGTTCCCTCTCTCAAATCTCGCTCAGACATCGTTCGGGTCACCCCTTTGCCCAAAGTCTCTCTTGGACGGCCTCCTTTTCTTCGGCCTGTTGATTGCCATTTTAGAATTTTCCTTGGGATTCGGTCTTCATCCATTCTACTGACATGCCCATACCAAATGAGTTGCTTCTGGCGTATATCATCTACAATAACTCTTTCTAATCGGGATTTCCTTGCTGACCTCCTAAGAAAATCCATTTCTGTGGCTAGAAGTCTATTTTCAATTTTCCGACTAATCTGCCAAACTTCACTTTCATATGTAAGGCTGCTTTTAAAAAGAGTGTCATATATGTGCATTTTGCTCTTATTTCTTATTCTTTTCTGCTATAGTACAAAATTTAGGGCTCCGGTGATTTTACGGGCGTTACTTATTTTTTGGTGTTGATCATTGGTTCGTATTTTCCACTATTATGGATTTATGTTCCGAGGTAAGTGTAATTTTGGCACATATTTACTATATTACCATTTTCCATTATTAAGTCTATTTCTGGGCCACCTGCGTACATACCTATATTCACTCTTAGTTAAGTTTACCGTCAGTCCCCATCTGTGGAGTTATTCTATTGGTCTTGACTAAGAGAATTACTTTCCATCAATATCGGGCAAAAGTGAGAGAAACCGATTTTAACCGAAGATTTGGACCAATGAGATGCATAGTAGCGAGAGAATTCGACTCCCCGGGAGCAAATTTTCTCTCGATTCAAGAATAACCCCCCTGGCGTATTCTTCAAAAAGCTTCCTAGACATGTATTCGATGTCTTCAAAATCTTGTGCCAACACTACCTGGTCATCTGCGTAGTGTAGGGTGTAGAGTGTATGGCCATCTTTTGGGATTCCCATTCCACCACATTTTATTCGCCACTGAAATAATGCCTTATCCAAGTAAATGTTAAAGAGAATTGGCGACATGCTACAGCCCTGACGTAGCCCTTTGGTTACATTAAATTGAGGGGTTAGTGAGATAATAGGGACTTATTAGGGGTACATTTTCGCGTTCCCTTATTAAAGAAAATTGACATTTGACATCTGAGCATGCGCGTGACCTGCGTTTTTATTAAGGGAACCGTAATAAAATACGGTGTTCCCTTAATTCGGTACAGTTACCGTACGTCCCTTATTTTTAAACATAACTTCAATTAGCACGGATAATATTGATGGTTGGTTTGTTTTTGACACGACTTTTTAATATTCTTTACATTTTTAGTTTTTTGTTTATAAACAAAAACAGTCTTGTGGATTTTTAAAATTTATGTGAAAAAATTAATAAATTGGAGAAACCTACAAAGTTGAGGTTCAGCTACACTGACGATATAATTCTTTTGCCAGAATTTATCAAGGAAAATCCCTACAAGGTTAGAAATTTTAGGTTAGAAATAAGGAAAAGTAATGCGACTTCCAATAACAATTTTTTTAAGTATGGTTAAGGTTCAACCTAAATAAAATACGGTTTTCCCTTATTATGGTTAAATCTTATAGACATAAGTCTATAGACAATAAGTCCCTAATGTCCGTGTACATTTGTTTTTGTTGCTTTTACTAGGGTTATGTTTATTGGTGATTGGTCAAGTACACCAAATAACATCCTTATGGGTATATTATTATATGCCTTGGTAAGATCTACAAAAACTAAGTGAGTTTCTTGGTTCATTGCTATTCGTTTCTCTAGAACTTGTGTTACTGAGAAAATGTTATCTATTATTGTAGATCTACCAGCTCGAAAACCAGCTTGTTCTTGGTATAGGCGATAGTCTTGTTCTATAAGAACTGTTAATATTCGCCCATAAAGGTGCCATAAAAATAAAGACAATATATTACAATTCCTTTATTCTGACACAAAGACAGGAATTTAAGCTACAAATTGAAGAAACAATTGAAAAGTAAACTCTAAAAAATCCAAAAATTCCAATTTGATTACCGTGGGATGGTTAGAATGAGATATATGAGCGGTTGAAAAAAAATACAGTACAAGATGGCGGCGGAAGGTGTAACATGGAGAATTTTACATTTTACAGCGAGTGATTTATAAACGTGATTAAAAAAGCACAAACTAACTGCGAAACTAAAAAATAGGAAAAACATACAGAAACAGAACGGAAAAACCATTGGCATCAATCAATAAAGGACGTTTCAAATTTCAGCCATATCCTTATTGTTGGCCACTCTGGTGTGCAAAAAGTTTTTTTTTGCATCCTTGAACCAAATTTTTTTGTTTGCACTGTTAACCAAAAAAGTCATGGCCTTTTGTTATTTGCGGACAGCGAGTATAAAATCGTGATGAAGGTATAAAAAAAGATTTGTCTGTGTTTTCTTTACTCGCGTTTTTAAATACCTCGCTGCGCTCGTTATTTAAACCAACGCTTATAAAAAAAAGCACTAGTTTAGCCACTAGTTGTGAAAACTATTATTTCATACAATAGTTTTTTTACAACTAGTGACTAAAATATTTCTTTTTACTAGCGTGGTTTTAAAGAACGAGCGTAGCGAGTGATTTAAATAAAAAGCACAGTTTAGGCGCGAGTTGAAAACACTGTTCATTTTCATGAAAAAATTCAAAACACAGAAAAACCATATAAAAAACTATAACACAAAAGCAATCACTTCGCCACCAGCTACGCCATTTTTATATTTCCCACGCACCGTTCATGTGTCTTTGCCACCATATACTTCTGTTGATCAAAATAAGCAAAATCATATTTTTGCACTTCTGAACAATAAAAAACAAATCAAAAAAGAAGTTAAAGGACCTCCAAATCAGTTACATAATACGAAAAGAATCTAAAAACAAAAGATCTCGGGTGGAAATAATGCGCCAGGACGAATCCGTATCAGGTAACTTGGATAAGTACCACTGCGGAACGATGCCTATTTGTGAGTGATTCAAAGTTGGAAATCAAAATGTATGATGGTGTTTAACGATGTATGGGGAGGGTGACCAGTGGAACCACTGACGAGCTCACGCAGAGCGAAACATCGTTTAATCATTTTTTTTTCGCTTTGGTTCTTTGTGTGTTCCTTGTGGGATGCTTATCCAGGTTTGAATTTTCGTTATTTCCACCCGAGATCTATTGATCTTTTGTTTTTAATAAAAAGAATGTTTTGCATAGGTAACCAAAAAGTCATGTTTTTTATATGCCTATTTTAACGCTTTTTCAAATAACTCGGAAACTAAATCTCCCACGAGTTCGGACTTTATGACAAAATTTGCAGTCCATATTCATGGAAACTTAAATCTGAAAACTGTAT
Source organism: Oxystoma pomonae (assembly GCA_963921995.1). NCBI lineage: Eukaryota > Metazoa > Arthropoda > Insecta > Coleoptera > Brentidae > Oxystoma > Oxystoma pomonae. The sequence goes on along the minus strand of OY998166.1, from coordinate 79,540,818 downwards.
ATCGCTATTTGCTTTTGTTCCAAAGTTACAATTTTTTTAAATATTTTATCCCTCTTTTCCCCCCTACCACGGTACCCAAAAGTTAATCAGTTCATGGTCAGCCGATAGAGGATTTTTGTACCAAATTTTCACGATTTTAATAGTCCCTCATACCATATTGGTATGGTGGACTAAAAAAAAGTCAGACATAGGTTATAAAGTAAAGCAAAAGAAAACTCCACTAGGTTACAATCTTATATATTGATTCGGCAAATCTAAATTACTAAATAGAGACTACTTATACGAAACCCTCCAGAAAATTACCCCTAGAGACCTTTCGCTTTTATTCCGAAGAGTGAAATTCTCCCTTTTGTTCTCTACTTTAAGCGGAACATTTCCGGAGTAGAAAAGATTTACTGAAGCGTATTTCTGAGAAAAGAAGGTTGCTCGTTGGAATAGAGAAACGATTAAATATTTTCAGTTCTCTAACTTAGAAAAGCGATTATTATTATTTGGATGGTTAACTCTTTGTAACGAAAGTCTCTATTTAGTTAGGTAATAAGGAAAGTCAAATAAGTGCTGTAAGAGTTATTTACCTAACAAGTGCGGACAAGCCGTCAAGGGTGGAAAAGGCATTTTCCGCAAGAGTTAGGTACAATGTTTTTCCTACGAGTGTTTTGGTCCATCTTATTTATCAAAAAAAATGTTTTTCGTACGCTAAGATTTTAGGATAGTGCTGCAAAATGACACATAGATAGAATAGTTAAATAAATGATGCAATTAGTCATAAATATCTTCATTTTTAACTATACAAAATTCGTGCAGAAATGTAACTTTTCAGCACTAGTACGGAAAACTTACTTTATCGCACGATTTTTTTAGTAAAGGCTATGAATTTTCTGAATGAAAAATAGTACCCATAGATAGTAATTTGATTTAAAGTATATCTTGAATTAAAATATTATCCTTTGAAGTGAAAATCGTGCGGAAGAGTAAAAATCGTGCGGAAAAGTAAAATCGTGCGGAAAAGTAAAATCGTGTGGAAAAGTAAAATCGTGCGGAAACGTACAACTTTCAAAACGAAAAATCGTGCTTAAAAGTTGCTTTTCCGCACGCTCGCATTATTTACCTAACAAGTGCGGAAAGTGGTACTTTTCGGCACGCGATGGCAGTTGCACGAACGACGCGTAGCGGAGTTCGGGCAAGCCGTCAAAGGTGGAAAAAGCATTTTTTTCCTACGAGTGTTTTTGTCCATCTTATTTATGAAAAAAAAATGTTTTTAATACGCAAATATTTTATAATAAAGCTACAAACTGACACACAAGATAGAATAGTTACATAAATAATTAGTCTTAAATATATATAGAATAGTTATATAAATTATTTATTTAGTCCTAAATATCTTCATTTTTAACAATAAAAAAAGTAAATTTTCAGTACTAGTGCGAAAAAGTTACTTTTCCGCACGATTTTACACTTCCGCACGATTTTTTTAGTAAAGTACCTGCTTGTGATTTTTTAAGTTTAGTAGTTAAGGCTATGAATTTTCTGAATGAAAAATAATACCCATAGATAGTAATTTGATTTAAAGTATATCTTGAATTAAAATAAGTGAAAATCGTGCGTTACATTAAAAATCGTGCGGAAAAGTAAAAATCGTGCGGAAAAGTAAAGAAAACGTGCGAAAAAGTAAGATCGTGCGGAAAAATGCAAATTTCAAAACAAAAAATCGTGCGGAAATCTAGTTAAGTGTGCTCCCTTCGAACGCTGGCTATCATTAGAAGTTCTATATACATTTTTAACAGTTAAAGAACTGTCAAATGTATACAGGGTCTCTAGCTATTATCAGCGCGATTGGCACCTTATCTAAGTAGTGCCTTTCTGAAAAGTGTTTACACCAAATAATATCATATTAGTGCACGTGAGCATACACCATGCCAAAATAATGTTGGAATTAATGAAAGTCGTGCCTGTCGTTGACAAAGGATTGCCCAAACTTTATTTCTAACTTTTTCTTTTGGAATTTAATTACTTTCTGGTTTTTTAGTGTAAAGAACGAAAAAGGTTCGTGTTTCGTCGTTCATTATAACAAGATCACGGATCAGACTTTTGGGTCTGTTAAGAATTTTTTTACCAGTCCATTCCACACTGTCAATTAAGGTATAGTTTTCCTGATCCGTGTTTACTATAAAATGATTATAATGGCCAAATTATTCGTGACCCATATTTTCCAAAAAAATAATATAAAAGTTGAACTTTATTACTTTTTTTACAATGTTATGGCGGTTTATTATTGTCTGGGCTCAATTTCCATCAGTTTGATTAATATCAACACAGGGAAAAGTTGTAAAAAATAAAATAATATGTTACCTATTATTTATGTTTCGCTACATGAGCAGTGCCGTTAATTACAGTGTTGCAAATTCTGATGCCAATTTGATTTAAGCGTTCCGTTAAAAACCTTCCTGTTTAAAACTTCATTTTTTTCTACACTATACCTACCTTATTAAAGTAATTTTATAGTTTTTATTCTACCTATTGCAATATATTACGTAATTATAGAAAATAAAATAAAGGATAATTATGGAAACTCAGCAACAAATCTCCAGAATTTGAGCATATATTCCTAAGGATTTTATGCGGTTTCTATTTTATTTTCATTTCTTTGATCTTGTCGAAGTTATCGGGCTGTAAATTGGCACGTCCAAAAACTATTTGTTTTATTTTTAAAAAGCAAAACTCAATGCTCTGATAAGTAAAATTATACGAGTATATAAGTACCTACTTCCTACTTATAAGTGTAATATTCTTCTTGATTAAAAATATTACTAATTTGTTTTTTTGTGATTAGCTACTTAGTTACGACATATAAGTTTTTCAAACTAAGTACCCGTTTTTTAACTTTAAAAATATTTGTACCTAGTTCGAGTTTTAGAGTCCTGAGGATGCTTTTAAATAAAGCGAAACGTATACATAAAGAAAAGACGGTTTTTCTTTTAACCGCGCGCTTGGCAGCAAACCTCACCTTAACCGTCAAATGAATTATCTACTGGGGCGTCACCCTATTTCAAAGTTCTTTCTATCGACCGCATTCACCATTTCGTAAACGACTGGATGCGACGGGATAAAATATAAGGTTTTAACACATTAAAACTTTTTTAAAAAAATAACTGGTTTTTTTACTTATTAAAAATAATGCCTCATTACTACACTGTAAAAATACAGTGACGGTTCCGGCAGGGGGGCGGTGGGGGCAATCGCCCCCACCTTTTTTAGAGAATTTATTTAAAAAATCGCCGGTTTTTTCAAAAATTTTCGCCTTAATTTTAAAACTTTCGAATAAAACTTTTCCTTTGCTTTTACAAAATTTTGCCCTCACCCCCCCTCCTTTTGGAGAAGCTGCGATCGCCAATGAAAAATACTTATTAAAGTACCTAACTATATAATTTTTGTTTTTAAATTTGTACTTGGTTTTTCGAATTCATTTATAGCACGTCGGTAGTGCGTTAAAAAAGAGATATTTATAAAATTCGAGGCAGGTGTATTTGGTTTGGGTTTTTTCCTCAGTCCACATGTTGTTGATCAAAGAAAAAACCCTTTCCAACTCTGCTTTAGTCCCAGGTAAGGCCAAAGAGTCAAAGAGTATTCAACTAAAACTAAAACATTCTTAAATTTAAAATTATTTTTTTAACAAAATTCAGATACTTCGACCCACCTGGAACTAACCTTCGATTATAATTACAAAATCTCACAACTACGAACCACACAGAAAGAAAAATGAAACAAATACTTATTCTAAAATAAGAAAAATTAGATCTTTTAAGAACTGACAGGCGGCTCTCCTTACGCAGAGTTACGCAACGCGATTGGCGAAACTGCATGAACTCAACCAATCGCAATCCGCAAATGCACGAGTGATGTCTCATTGCCCCTCATGCGTACGCGGTAAAATGTGAAAATTAGCTACAGATAGCGTTTCCATGTGCAGTATTGCAACTGTGAAATACCGGACTTTACTGGACAACGTGAAAAAATACCGGACAATACCGAACGTATTTTTTAAACTGGACAGTTTATCGAAATACCGGACGGTCCGATCAAACACCGTACGGTTGGTCACCTTATAAAATAGCAAAAACAAATTTTTACCAAAACAAATTATGGATACTGGTCCCCAAAACATCATATACAGGGTGGTCCAATAACTGGCCACCGGAAGTGTCTAGGGAACTATGAGTCCTACAAACTTGTATAAATTGGGGCCTGCTTTTTGTGCGGCTCAGCCTTCCCAAGTCTTATTGAACCACCCTGTATAAGTAAGGTCCTAGGTAGGGTCTTCATCATTTGACCTTTTCACAATCCAATTAGCTGCACAAACATAAATAGGTATAATATAGGTGTAAATATTTATGAATTTTATACATTTACATATTTACTTGAAGAACTTACCCATGAAAATCCAATGCAAGCAATGGCCCCGCTTAAAATGTCCGCTACGATCGCAGGATAAGAATTGGCCGTCGGAAAGTAAGCGTGAAATCTAGGTGAATGCCAATGGGTAACCTGAAATAAACCAAAACAACATGTCATAATTCTTTGATTATTTGTTAATTACATAAAGCCACTGGATTCGGGGCCATGAGATCCAGTGGTGACACTCCCAACATAGCAGTTTTTGCGTGATACCGGGACCAACAGATAGACAGACCTGAGGCAAAAATACAAAATGAAATAAAAAAATACATAACAATTAAACATTCCTGTAATGTAATAGTCATATACTTAGAGAACAAAGACTGTGATAGAAATGTTACATTTTACCATTGGGAATATTACTAACACATTCCGGCAATAAGCTACGTTCTAGCTCATACAGGTGATATAAATGTGATAGAAACGTGACGTGAAACATGACTATAATACGACCAAAACGATTTTTTAAAAGAATAATAGTAATATACCTAGGCACTGACTATAATATCCCATATAGCAAATATATATCCCTATTGAATATTGCTTGGATATGATTTTGTGATTCAAAAGATGTCCAGATGGCCACGAGATGGATATCCTAGGATATGCAGTGGATATATATCCACATGAATATCCAACAAATATGCATTAGTCTTCCACTAAAGTGCAATTACGGAGTAGCCTAGGGATATAGGTATAGTATCACTATTATGTTGATGTACTACTTGAGATTAGTTATCAAAAGATTACGTAATTAACTTTTAGCTGTAATAACATATTGATTCCATTGCCATCTACCTACAATAGATGACATTAAACAAAATTATAATTATAAATCATGTAAATTGCGTTATTTTCACAAGACAGTAATATTTTCAGCAAACATGCCATAATCCTGACAAAAATATTCTTTTTGGGAATATTCATAGAAATAACTTGATTATCACGTTATCATGGGAATATTATTATCTTATTACCAAAGATATATAACTAACACAAACTCTTAAAGAATATTCAACAAAAAATAGGCCTGGAACATTCCTGTCATATTTGCAATAGAATATTCCAAAAATCACTTTGAGGGAATATTCCTCCAATGTTATGTGGGTATTTGGTTTTGAGTAAAGCGTCAAATTGCGCAACTTTGAACTAATTTAAAAATTTTCGTATCTCCTACCGTTTAGGAGATACTAGATAGATGGTGAGCATCGAATTTGGAACACTCTGTATATGACAAGCAATTTTTGGGGTATAAAAATGGTGTAAAGAGCGATATAAAAATGGTCCTTTAGCATTTCCAGGAGAAAGTTTCATCGAAACTATACAATTGTTCATTTTTTGTTTTCACTAAGGAACTCGCTATGTAACGAACTAGATATGTTTGTTTGGGTAGAATCTTGCAACTTAATTTTGACCAACTTCCCGACATCCGATAGGCTTCAAATTTGGCAGGCTTATATAGTTGAGGTGACAACATAAGAATATAGTGTGATGAAATTGACAGCTGCCCCCTACACGAAGGGGGTGGAGGGGGGGTACAGTTGAAGTACGCCCGCTTTCGTTGAAATTTGGTGTGTTAGGGTACTTGGGGATGGAGAATTTCTAATCAGATTTTGAAAATTCAATATGGCGGATTCAAGATTCTTGACCATATTTTGCTAACCAATTTTAAGTAACTTATACACATCCGATTGTCTTTAAATTTGGAATAGTTCCCCTACGAGGGGAGTGGAGAGGGGAAAACACCTAAGTTTGTCCGATTTCAACCAAAATTAGTATACTGGGACTTTCGAAGATAAGGAATACGAATTTTTAATCAAATTTTGAAAATTCAATATGGCGGATTTAAGATGGACGATTTTCGGTCATGTTTTGCTAACCAATTTTAACTGACTTATCCACATCCGATTGTGTTCAAATTTGATATGCGTTTATAGTTCCGGTCAAAATACAATAATATGGTATTATCCCTCTAACGAGGGAAGTGGAGGGGAAAAAGATTTAGTTTTTTCGATTTCAATTAAAATTGGCATACAGGGGTTTTTAAAAAGGGGGATTATGAATTTTTTATCAGATTTGAAAATTTTAATATGGCGGATTCAAAATGAGCGATTAAAGGTACAAATCTAAAAATTAAGGGTGTGTGTTCAAATTTGATACGCGTTTATAGTTCCGGCGACAATACAATAATATGGTATTATTAGGTCCACACTTCTCTGTAACGAGGGAAGTGGAGGGGGAAAAGATTTAGTTTGTTCGATTTAAATCAAAATTGGCATACTGGGATTTTTAGGGAAGGGGATATGAATTTCTGGTCAGATTTGAAAATTTCAATATGACGGATTCAAAATGGACGATTTGGGTACAAATCTAAGAGTTAAAAAATAAATTTTTATTAAAAAAATCTTTCAAAGAACAAGCTTTTATTAAATGCACTCAAAAGTAGAAAATAATTTTGTATCTGTATTTTACCATAATAAAAGCTAAGGGCGCAAATTAAAAAAATTAACTTTACGGTGGCAAAGAGAGAACTACAAAAGAGGAACTAAATTTTTCTTCTATTCGAAACGGGTGAGATTGCCGTGCTTGCCAAGCCTTTGAAAATGTCCTTAGGTTATAGAGTAATACAACTGTTTCTTAGGTGAATCGTCGATGTAACCGATATACGATACTGAATTGTGAGCTTGTGAAATTTCATACAAACTCGCTTGCAAATGCAAGCTGTCAAGTGATTGATCATTTTCCTGATATTTAAAAATTATGCCCCAGAAAGGCTCTTAACAAACGAGAGGTACTTACTCCTGGCATTATAATTTTTTCTACGTCGTCCAGAACTTCTTGCCATGTGTCTGGTTTTTCTGGAGCACTGTCGGGAAGAAGCGGTCTCAAATAACCAGGTTCTACAGTCGGTAATACTCTCCTATACAAAAAAACAATATTTTTAATGTTTTCGCAAATGTATGCACTGTTGGTCTAGGGAAGGGTTTAAGAAAAAAAAAATATATAACCTTTAAAACACAGATTTTTATTTTCGATATATCACCAACTACCATTTACCGTAAAAAGTAAAATCCCTTATGTAGCCCTTTTCTGGGGGGCTATTTTTGGAAAATATTCTGAAAATCTTAAATTTTGATTTTATTTTTGAATTCTCGCTGAAATTCTCTTTCCAATGGTACCTCGTATCTTAAGGTCACTTTACTAGTTTTCGAGATATTGGCTTTTAATATGTAAAAAATTCAATTTTTAAAGGACCATATCTTAGAAACTAAAGAAAATATACCAGGAAATAAAAAATTACAACAGTTTGACAATTTGACCTTCTACTTCATATTTTTGGAGTAATATCGTCAAAATCACTGAAAATCAATAAACTGTAAATAGGAATTTGCAAACGTCAGACTGTTATCATTTTTTATTTGCTCTGAAAAAACCCTTCAAATCACTAATAAACATAGTGGAGATATTTTCTTTAGTTTCTTAAATATGGGCCTTTGAAAATTCAATTTTTGACATTTTAAAAGTAAATCTTATGATGTGAGGTACCATTGGAAAGAGAATTTTAATGAGAATTCAAGTATGAAGTCAAAATAGAGAGTTACTATTTAAGATTTTCAAAATATTTTCCAAAAATAGCTCCCCAGAAAAGGGCTACATAGGGGATTTTACTTTTTACGGTAAATGGTAGTCGGCAATGTATTAAAAACAAAAATCTATGTTTTAAAGATTATATAATTTTTTTTTTCTTAAAACCTCTCTCTAGACCAACTGTGTATGATAATAATAGCACGGCAGTACGGCGGTGTGTTATTCTGTCTCTATTCCAAGTTTAATGTTCTTTTCACCACCGACAAATAACGGCGTTGTACAGGGTGTCCAAAATTTGATGGTTTTGGGGGGTTTCGGGTACTTCTAGAGGAGATAGAGAAAACCCTTTGCGAGGCCCAAATTTAAAGACAAGATTTTTGGTAGAAACTGCATTTCAATAAGTCTTGGAGCTACGGGGGCTTTTTAAAAAGTCTGCATTTTGGCCGTATAACTTTTTTTATTTATGAAAATATCTTGGTGGTATTAGTTGCATTTTTGTAGAGCTTTTAAACTAGAATTTAATTAATAAATCAAATTTCATGAGTCACTTTTAGTTTTTGAGATATAACACAAAGTTGGTATTTTTCTTATGGAACACCCCAATTTTTCTAAAATATTTTGAATGGTTTTTTAATTTCCTTCAAAGCAGTGTGCCTCTTACTAAAATCGGAAAAACAGTTGTCGAGTTATTAAATATTTTCCATAAAACATATGGTAGGCTGTGATAAAAGCGGCACGCCACATTATTAAAAAAATTTAGAGTGCCATGGTTGTTAGTCTGAGATGATAAAAATAATTTGTTATGAAGAAGCATTGATCACGGGTGCAAAAAAAGATTTCTGTACGATTTTTACTCAAAGTTAAAGAGAAAACGCGGAAAATAGTAATATTGAAAAAAAATAATTATTCTTGCCTAAGAATTAAGCCATTTCCGCCAGTTTTCACCAAGTATTTACGAAAAAATCATTTAAAAATTTCGTCAAAATTTCAAATTGTCAAAGATTAAAATGTCGCAACAATGAACGTAACCGAGTAAAAAGACACATCGCCATGGAAACGATTATTATTTCTAACTACTTTACTTCTAAACTGTGCTTTTTTTTACTCGCGTTTTTAAATCGCTGCGATCGTTACTTAAACCAACGCTTGTAAAAAAAGCACTACTTTAGCCACTAGTTGTTAAAACTACTATTTCAAGGCCTACAATTATATCAATAATAAATTATTTAAAAAAACGCTTTGTCCGATATGCCACGAGTATTACTTTAAAAAATTATTATTCCTATATTTTATGCTCAGATTGTCAATCAAGGCACTCTCTTTTTTTAATAATGTGGAGTGCCACCTTTATCACATCCTACTCTATGATTTATGGAAAATATTTAATAACTCGACAACTATTTATCCGATTTTTGTAAGAGAGACATCGTTTTGAATGAAATTAAAAAAGCATTCAAAAAATAAAAAAATGGGCTGTTCTATAAGAAAAATACCAACATTGTGTTATATCTCAAAAAATATAAGTGACTCATGAAATCTGAATTGGTAATTAAATTCTAGTTTAAAAACTCTACAAAAATGCAAGTAACACTACAAAAATATTTTCATAAATATAAAAAATTTATAGGGCCTACCCCAAAATGCAGATTTTTCAAAAAGGCCCCGTAGCTCGAAGGTGGGGTGACATATAGAAATGCGGTTTTTACCAAAAATATTGTCTTGAATTTGAGCCTCGCAAAGGGGGGTCGAATTTTCTCTATCTCCTCTAGTAGTACCCGAAACCCTCCAAAACCATCGAATTTTGGACACCCTGTACATCACATTTCAAAATTTAAAAGCGAAAAATGTACAAGGCCCTAAAAACGAAACTAATTTAAATATTTAAGCATACGACATATATTGTCTTAAAAACCAAAAATTTGTTATTTCAATATCTTCTTATTTCCATATGCTTTGCCAGAAATATATGGCAGTGAGCTAGCATTATTTCTTGTAACATTTTTAAATTTCCGATAGTCGACGTTATTACCATGTTGAAGGTATTAATTTGCTGGAATTCTATAGCTTCCAATCAAAAAGATAACACTTTCCAAACGTTTTTTTTGACGACTATTGTTAACTTTGAATGAGAATGAGAGAAACAATGAGTTGCTTTGTCAGAAATTTATGGCAAGGAATATAATCAGATAATTTCTTGAAAGGAATATAAGTATTGTTGTTGAAAATTTTAACTTACAACTCATCTTATTTACGTAACATTTTATCCGAAATTGTTAAAAAAATTAATAAAATAACGTTTCCAAACAAACTGTATTTTTTTCTGAAATATCTTGGCCTATATGTAAACTACCAGTAAAGCTTGGCGATCTAGGTATCCGTCATATTTCCACTTTATTTTTTTCTGCTTTCATTTCTTCAAATAGATTTATTTTAACATTTCCTCATTCAATTGTTCCCGAAAACATTCTAAATATTCCCAATTTTGCTTTTAATGAGGCTCTACTCAACTCATTTTTATGCAACAACCAAATTAACAATGAAAATATTTTAAAATAAAAACAAGTAGATTATAATTTATGTTCCTTTTTTATCGAAGAAATTATTGAAAATACTACAAACCCTCTAGATAGAGCAAGATTATTAGCCAATAAAGAAGAAAGTGGGGCCTGGTTGGATGCGTTGCCTTCACCTTTTCTGGGGACACTTCTGGACAAATCCACATTCCGAATTTCAGTAGCTCTGGGAACCGGTCAAAATGTATGTGAACCACACACCTGCACTTGCGGCGAAACAGTAGACAAATTGGGTCTTCATGGCCTATATTGCCGCAAAAGCGCAAGTAGGTGGTCGTCACAGCATGCTTAAAAAAAAAAGCTTTCGCCGGTATTCACAGAGCTGATGGAAGGAGGGCTGACGGGTTGAATTTGGTCGACTGGAAATATGGAAGGCAGCTCATTTGGGACGCTACTTGTAGTGACACTTTGACAAATTCTTACATAAATTATACAAATGTGAAATCAAGGGAAGTTGCAAGAATTTCGGAAATAAATTTTTGTTTCTATTTGTGTGGAAAGTTTTGGACCTTGGAGGGAAGAAGCGAAAAAAATAAGAAAGAGAGAAAAGATCCACTAACTTTCTAAGACAACGAATCAGTATTGCCATTCAATTCGGAAATACGGCGTTTGTCCTTGGAACAATGCATGCCTTCTGAAGAGGGTTTGACTGAAATGTTTTCACTAAATTAAATTTTAATTTGTTTTTTGTATGGTTTTGTGATTTTTCTTTTGAGCTTTATTTATAAGTTTTTAAATTTGTAATTAAAAAAAAATGTGTTACAAAGGCGGAGAAGGGTACATATTTGGCAATTTTTAAAACTGTATTTACTAAAATAGCAAGTGATCCGTTTTGTGAAATTTTGCACATTGTTTACTGGGAAAAGTTTTGTTCAACCGAAAATCTTAATATTCTATTGGCGTGGCGAAAATACACAATGTTTTGTTCGGGTTAGACATTCCGATATGTACAGGGTGACATAGAAATCGTGATCAAACATTTAGACGTTATTGGCTACCTATTGAATTACAATATTATACAGTGTGACCTAATATTGAGTTTTTCACTTTTCCTGTATAAAATATGATGTCACTTGCTAACACAGAAAATGTGAATCTTTGCTTACCTGACAACATACTTAAAATCAATCAAAAATATACGCTTTAAAAAACATTTTTCAAACTTTAATCACGATTCCTAGGCCACGTATCAAAATCGGTTGAAAAGATTTTCTCCCACTAAGGGCCGGTTTCTCAATAGCGTGTTACCAGAGAGTTAAATTAACTCGGGCTGTAAATCCCAGTCTTTTGCTGTTTTAAGCCAATATTTTTTTTATGTTAACCCTGGGGTAAAATAACTTACCCTCGCCTTAAAGCTAGGGTTATCCTGGAGTTAAGTTTAATCCGCATTTTAAAGATTTTTCGAGTTAACGCTAACTCGCTATTGAGAAACCGGCCCTAAGCAGAATTTCACAAAAAGGATCAGCTACTCTGGTAACTTCAGTTTTAAGGACGGTTAGGGGAATATATTTAAACAGTACAGTTAGATGGTCTACTTTGGAAAAAATGGAAAAGAAAATGAAGCATTTGACTGTCCCGTAGGTCTCGATAACTAGTTGGAGTAGAATTATGATTCTAAGTGTCAAAAGATAGTTACTTACTGCTAATGCATTTTATGCACTTCTGGAATTAAATAGGTACGTTTAATCCCTCTTTTTAGGGACTAAAGTGACACTTTTAATACTTAAGGGATTCAAAGAAAATTTAATCCCTAAGGGACTAAAAATAAATTTAATCCCTCAGCTTAGGGATTATAAGTAAATTTAATCCCTCAGGGATTACAAAGAAAATTAATAGCTGGAAAATTATAATTAAATTTATGACAAGTCAAGCCAAACAGCACTTGCTCTTGGCCATGATTTCATTCTTAGCACCCTTTCTTGTAGTTGACGAACCATTTGGCGTAGAAATAACGTAATTTCAACAAAGATCTTTTCCTAAAGTGCATAAAATAGTATATAAACCTCGGAACTAAAGTGTCGTTTAAACCCTACGGTCGGGCTACAAACCTTTCGCCGCGGGATTAAATGTGGCACTTTAGTCCCTAGGTTTATAATGTACTATTAATCTATGGTATTCTTTAATATCTGAAGGTAAATGTCACTTAAATCCTTTTTCCGAAAATATATTGCTTGTTTGGGTTTGTATTATTAGTTCGCGAGATATTTGCAAAAAAAGTCAAGGAATGAATAAAATTAAACAAAAAATCAAACCTGATGGCACCAATACCCAAACCTTTTATTTGCAGTAAGCAACTCTGCGATAAGCTTGATATTTTGGTTTTTTTTGTTACTTTTGTTTTGTTATTTATAACACTTTATTTGTAGATTTCTCGCAACAGTTAAAAGAGCCATATGCAAGCAATATTTTTTTGAAAACGGGAGTTTCTGATTTATTAAAATAATCTGCTAGGAGCATATGGTTCCATTTAAAAGAAGGCAAGTTATGTCAAAAAGTTTCATTAGTGAACGTGTAGTAAGAATCGATTAAATATACTAATATGCAGTGGCGGTCCCAGTCATTTGAAAAGGGAGGGGGGCGGTTTCGATACGAAAAAAAACTAGAATAAAAGCATAGCTTTTATGAGGAAGATATCAATATATATAATCTAGGGGGGGGATACTCAGCTGTTAAGTAGTTTATTTCATACATTTTTGAGAAAATTTGAGTCAAATTAAAGTAAAATCGTAAATATCGACGGTATCATAGCGCCGCAGTCGGAAATTTTTAAGAAAATTGCACTGAAAAAAAAATATGTCAATGGTTTTATATATATATATATATATATCATTTTTAACACAAAATTTAAAGAATACCGTAAATATCAAAGATGTTATTGCGCCGCAATTTTGGCCCTACTTTTGATTTTGTAAATGTTTTCGAAAAAAATTTAAATCCAGGGTGGAGGGGTAATTACCTCCCTACCCCACTGATATCCGCGCTTGAGTAACTGCGTATAATTTTTTCAGTTACAAAAAACATAGATAAAAAACAAAACCTAATAGCTAAATACTTCCTTTTTGAGGTCTAAAAAGCTTTTTAAATTGAAACATTACCTTTTATATTGCAATATCTCAAATATAAGATGCCTATCTCAAAAAAAGTTCGTTTCCGATTTATTTGGGCAAACCGGTCAACTCGCTCAATGTCAATTTCAATATGTCTCTTGATATGCAGCAACGCTAATGTTTTCAATCTTCTGAGACGGAAGATGCTTCTTTCCGACGAGGCATTACTTACTGGCAAACATCTAAGAAACATCCAAAACGTTATCATATAAATATGATTTTATTTAAGCTTTTGCCTACTTCTGACCAATATTGTTTCCAAATTCTGATTTCTCCCATTAAAAGTTCAAGAATTTTTTTTTGCATTAATCAAACAGTTTATAGTATTTGGAAACGAAATTAGTTAATTTTGCCTTGATTTTGGCTTCACCTTGTATAAAACTTGGTATGAATATGTGCAGGTCAAAAATACTTATTCTGTTCGTTACTGAACCTTGATTTTATGTCCGAAATGATTTTCTCTAAAACTTGTTTATAAATAGAAACTCTATAATACTGTTCTTCACTTCTGTATTTCCAATATCGTGGTTTTTGCGGTAAGTACGTCATGCGTTTGTTGTATCTTTCCCAAAATATTGTGGAGGGATTCTAGAATGTCCTTAAAGGAATGTTCTGCAATTCTTCGTTTTTTCTCCAAAGACTTCAGGGTTACCACCAGCATCTTTTTTATCTACTTTTTTCTGGAGCAAAGGAGGGCCGATCGCCCCCTCTGCCCCCCCTGGTACCGCCTCTGTAATATGTGTTGCCAGCAGCTATTTTTTGACACCAAAATCATAATTCTATCTCATCTAGTTATTGAGATGTAGGCGTCCAAACATGGTCAAAATATAATGGATCACTCTGTATATACATTTCGTCAACTTTAACTTTTCTCGATGGCTAATTAATTGTAATATAAAAAGTGACTTTCAACACAGTAAGATCAAATAATTATTTAAAAAAATAGGTGTGTGTACGTGACGAACAAGGTGAGAGAACATGCGGTGCCTAGATACTATTATTTCTATTATTACAAGCTTATGTTTTGTTAGTTAGTAGGTTTGGCACCTATCTTGCAAGTCACTCTTAACTAACTTCTAGATATCCGATCAGCTTAAAAAACTATGTTGCAGTCGCTAATGGAGGGTAATAAGGGTGGCCTGATATTTAAAAATTGAAAAAAATACACTTGCACGAAAGCAGCTACGACTATGCAGTTTTTAGCTTTATGTTTCATTAAAGTATTTTCTAATTTTGGAGGTAAAAATAACTCTAAAAAGGGATTTAGCGAGGGTGAATAAATAACAAAATTAATGTATAGCGAGCTTTCCCTCAAAAAAGGTAATGGTAACCATAGGTCCGGATTTCGCACTTGTGGTGCTCATCAGTACGGTGCTAGGAATTAGGAAATGAAATGGTGATGAAAAAATGTGACACAGGATTCATGTAAAAGACAACCATTTGTCAAATTGCAGATTCGTCAGATGTACCTTCAATTTGAAGAAAAATATCTGTTAAGATAATTATATCTGTCTCCGTAGAAACGCTTAATTTTCCTTCAAATTGTCAGCCGATTTTGCAATTTGACAGATGATTGTCTTTTACATGAATCCTGTGTCACATTTTTTCATCACCATTTCATCTCCTAATTCCTAGCACCGTACTGATGAGCACCACAAGTGCGAAATCCGGATCTACGGTTACCATTACCTTTTTTGAGGGAAAGTTCGCTATTCATTGATTTTGGTAAAAATAACGTTGATGAGGGTTAAGAAGGGGATGAGAGAGGGTAAATATATTTGAAAATTCATAACTTGTTAACCAAAGCTGCTATGAATATGCAAATTCACTTGGTGTTTCACTAAATATTTTCTCATTTTGGAGGTAAAAATTACGCTGGTGAGGTCCCCTCCTCTTTGATGGGGGGAGGGGTGAAGGAGGTCGTACCATCTAATAAGTAAAGGAACACGAATTTTAGTTCAGATTTTAAAAGTTATGATGTTGACATCTCCTTTCTCTGTAGAGGGGGGGGCTATTTAAACGAAATCGATTTCGTTTCAAATTAGTGTGATTACAGGGTTTTCTGGTGTATATATTAAAAATTATAAAGTTAACAGCTCCTCTCGTCTTCGAATAGGAAGGGGGAGGGGTAACAACTAATTTAATCCGATTGATTTATATTTGAATTTAAAAGAATATACTCGGCTCTAACTACGTTCGGTATTGTTTAAAATAAAAACTTCAAATTTGGTACCCATCACCAACTTATTACGATGGTACTCATACAACAAAGCATTACACAAAATACAAGGGACTAAAAATTTCAAAATAAATTTGGGTCAAAAATATTTTTTAATAACAAGCTTTTATAAAAGGCACTAAAATGTAGAAAATAATTTGTTTAGCTTTCATACTTATACTTACTTATGCAAAATTTCGCTTGCAAGGGTATTTTTGGCCCCACATTTTTCTATCCAAATACATTTTAGTCTCATTGGAAAAATAAAGGTAGTATCTAGGGTTCTCTAATGCTACTTTTTACAATTTTTGTCTAGTGTTGCAATTTTTGTCTAGTCTTGCAATTTTTGTCTAGTCTTGCAAATATAAGCAGGCAAAATACGTCATATTTGGACCCATATCTTACAAAAATTAAAGTTAAAAATTAAAAACTATTACTACAAAACTCTAGATTCAACTCTGGCTTTACAAAGAGACTAACATTTCTAAAAAATTTCTATATTTTGATAGAAAAATGAAGGCCAAAATTGCCTTTGCTTGTGTTGGGTTGGATTGACAAGATACAAGCATTAACCCGGCCCAAGGGGACCCAGAGCTCTCTTCTCTGAATCCCACTTGGGTAATTCTCAACAGGTGCGTCCAAGTCGCGGGGGTGGACCCGACTGAATAATTCGGTGACTAAATCCTGTTGGAGAATGTCATACCGCACCCCCCAGGGCCCTAATTCTTGAGCAGGGAACGAAATAGATTTGTGTCGAATGATCCCACGCCGAATGAATTTCGTATTCTTGAGCGGTGATCGCTCATTCTATTCTATCAAAAATTAAGTGTTCGCGTTCACCGACTCCAAAGCCAGGGATCGGTACCATTTCTCAGGCAAGCATGCGTGTAAAATTTATATTTTTCAATCTAAAATTTTGAAGAGGTTTCACGGAAAAACATCTTTTTGTCGAGGGATGGGATAATTCTCCAGGATTGATCCCTTCTCTTGAGGGATCGTTCCTTCTCTCGAGATTCAAGAATTAGGTCCCTGGAACGCAGCTCTTTGGGATCGGTGTGATCGATTTTTGACAGTTATTGTTTTACCAGAGGTCAGCAACTGGATTTGACAGTTGTTAGGGAAATGTTTAAAAACAAATTGTGTGTTGGCAATGATAGTTGGTAACCCCTGACAATAAATAATATTGTCACTGTCACATTTTTGATTAAGAAACGACCGGTTTAAAAATGGAATTTTGCTTTATCGAAAACTGTAAAAACACGTGCTTCGACGAATTTGTATTGTTCCGTTGTCCATCGGAGAAAGAAACTCAATAAAAGTGGAAAGAAAACATGCATTTATCAAGCTGGAAAATTAATAAAAATAGTCGAATTTGCGAGGTAAGTGAGCTATAAGCAGTAGGTACAAACATACTCATTTAACATGTACTTTGTTAATAAATAACACATTTATGTTTCCGTGTTTTATTTTAAGAAAAAGATTAACAAAAATACTTAGATCAATACAGGAGTCTTTATATTGTACCTATTATATCCGCGTGTATATTCACTGTTTGTTTTTGTTTTTTTTATTAAAACTTGACATATTTTACTAACCAAAAAAAATCAATCTTTCAAACACTGTCTACGGAAATTATAAAGAGAAAACAAAACATCAGTCCATTTCATAAAAAAAAACTAGAAAGAGAGGAAAATATGTGTTGCCCACCTCTAGTAAAACATTAACTGTCAAAAATCGTATACAGGGCCTCTAGGTTCACCTGACAAAAAAAAACAAAAACAAACAGTGAATATATACGATAGATAATAAAAATGTAGATAATAGGTAAAATATAAAGAATTAATCTATATTTTTGTTCGTGTTATTTACTAACAAAGTTTCTTATCCAAAATGTGACAGTGACAAAAAATATTTATTGTCAGGGGTTACCAACTACCATTGCCAACACACAATTTGTCTTTAAACATTTCCCTAACAACTGTCAAATCCAGTTGCTCATCTCTGGTAAAACAATAACTGTCAAAAATCGTATACAGGGCCTCTAGGTGAACCCAACGCCTTGCCTTAAACGCCAGCCTCCCCCCCAAGTACTGGGGAGCTGATTCTCGCCGGTTTACTCGTCTGTGAGGGAACTCCAGAAGTACCCTCCGACAACCAGGAGGTAACACAGGGAACCGAACAGGTACCCAATGAAACCTCTAAAGATAAGGATCAACAAGGAAGTTTTCAAGGACATTGGACACTCCACAAACGCATCAGGGGCGCCTACTGACGTCGCTGATGTAAACAAATTGGCCAAGGAGCTTAGGAAGCTCCATCGTGCTCAGCATGGACGGTCCAACCGAAACAGAGCAGACTGACGAGCGCTTGCTCGAAGTCCTTGATCCATCTAGGCAGGAAGAATGTGAGACCAGCAACAGGGCTTCTAACAGGACACTGTTACCTCAACAAGCACCTATAGAGACGCTGGAAATCGCCGGAGACTCAGAGAGTCGACGGTGCATGGAGGACAGAGAATCGTCCTTGCATATCCTACTGGAGTGTCTGACCAGGTCAAGAGAGTCGCACCTTGGGAACTATCTGTTGGTATGTAAAAAGGTTGCATACCAGAAAAATATGTTCTTTTGCAAAAGAGGCAGGCTTCTAGGCTAAACCATGGGTAGTGGGCGTGCAACGGGCCCAGCAAGGTGGCCTACGTACATGTCCCAAGGACGTCCGCTTGGGACCAACTACGTGTTTAGGACATCCCTCTGGGAGGTCGAATGCTACAAATTAATTTGTCCACAGGACGTACGACAAAGGCGTCTTTGGGACGTACACAACAAACGTCTACAGCACATATTCATTCATTTTGACCTGCTATAATTTACATTTATGTAGAAAAATAGTCAATAAATGGTTTCAGTTTCACGTTCTACAGCACATGTTCAGAAACGGCTTTTGTCGGACGTCCTGTGGACTATTTTTTTGTAACATCGGATCTCCCAGGGACGTCCTAACGACGTCGTAGGTCCCAAAACGGACGTCCCGGGGACGTCGAATATCTGATGGTGGACGTCCCACGAAATTGTCCCACCCGCACTTCTACTTTCATTCATTTATTCATTTCAAGGCCAAAACTACTCCTTCAAGCAAAATTTCGAATGAGTAAGACAAGGAAAGCTGCCAGCGAACACTATACAGGGTGTTCCAAATTCGATCCTCACCATGGGGATCTCCTAAACGGGAGAAGATACGAAAAAGTTTAAATTAGGGCAAAGTTGCGCAATTTGACGCTTTGCTAAAAACCAACAAAAAAAGTTTACAAATTCCGGGTAGTTCCGGAGATAGGCGAAAAAAACCGAAATAGTTTTTATTTTTCTGCGCCCTTATTCTTAAAGCTGTCAACAAACGCTTAAAACTTTCTACAGGCACTTTTTTAAGATCTACCTAATGAGAGGTCCGTTTTCGAGATTTGAAATTTCAGTGTGACAGGAGCACTGTCAAGTTAATTTTTTCTTATGAACACATGCTTTTTTTCTGCTGGCGTTTGGTTCACAAAGGATGACAGATATTTTACAACCTCATTTTGTTTTTGCCCTAATTTAAACCTTTTCGTATCTCCTACCCTTTAGGAGATCCCCATGGTAAGCATCGAATTTGAAACACCCTGTATATACTCTTAACTCTTATTATATAAATAAATGATAATAAAAAAACGCTCATCTCAAGTTTGGTACATACTTATTAAACTCCAAACACCACCAAATTTTAATTAGGGCCCCTCGCTTTTATTATTCGTACGATCCGGTCTTTCTCTTGTAGGATGGGATCTATCGCATAAGATCTATCACCTCCTACGGTGAAAAAACTTAGGAAACAATACACTTCAAGAAAAAATCTTTGTATTGCGCAGGCGTCAGACTCGACGCGGGTCCCTGGTTTCGGACCATGCGATCAGGAACGTATGATTTTCATGAGATCGGATCATCGCTCAAGAATTTCGTCCCATGTGATCATTCATTGTTTAAGAATACACGTCCTGTAGAATAGTATCTTCTACTTTTTGGTGTGCCAGTTAAGGTAAGCGTTTTATAACCTCAGTCGCTACGTTCGAAAAGAAATTATTAAAATCATCCGGTGTTGGGTTCGTATTTAAGGAATTGACAAGGTTGTTTTTATTTCGATTATAGTTGATTAGTTTTATCAGGTTTGATATGTTTTTCATGCGGTATGTGAAACAAACTTGTAAAAACCAATACAAATCCTATAAAGTACATATTTTTCCTATCAGTTTTTACGAGCAAAACAGCCTGGCTCATAGAATCTTATAAAACCTTATAAAACAGAATAAAAACTCACCAACTTTCATGATATCCTATGCAGTTTTTTTACCGAGAAATTGCTACTCATAAAAAAACTAAGAAAAAAAACTAAAAAAAAAAGTTTAAGGACACCCTTTATTATATTCTATTAAATTAAAAAGTGTTACCTGCAATAAACAAGAACTCCGTGACTTTGCAAGAATTTCTTGTAAGGCATGTGTGTGAATGTCACTGCAGTTCCTGATAATTAAAATATTTAGACATTTTATGGTTTTATTTCTTATACTGGGGATTTCCACCACAGTCGAAAATATGTAGTTTTTAAAAAATTATAAAAATACCACCGTAGACAGAGGAATATTTTCTATCTACGAAAAAGAAAAAAATATAAATATAATTTGGCCAACGTTATTTTCATCCGAATTTCAGTCGCTTTACCCCCAGATGTACCGTAAAAATATTCGGATTAGTTTAGCTAATCCATGCTTCCTCTTTGTTCATTTATGTGGAATCAAGAGAGAAAAAGAATGGATTAGATAGCCAATCGCGATTAAGTGCCTACGGTGCATTTAAGAGTTAGTTAGCGTTTTCCATTGTTAAATCCAGTGCGCCACTCGTTGCGCATTGACAGCAGTTTAGAGCTATAAAAAGTTGCCCTAGTGAAGTTTCAATTGAATTGAATATATATACAGGGTGGATTCTTTAAACGGAACGGTGCTTCTAGCGGGTTAGAATTTGGTTTTATAAATAAATCCAAAAACACGTCAACTGAGATTTTTAATTTTCTTTAATCGTGCTATCTTGGATTTTTTTTATGTCGTTTTGTTTACGAGATATGGCAAAAAAATATTTTTTTTTAAATAGGACACCCTGTATAGTTTGACATTTTTGAATTAAAAAAAATTGTCTTTTTGACAATACCACACACTAATACTCTATCTCTTATGGTTTCCAAGATAGAGGCATTTAAACTTGCATGGAATTGTTGTCTATGCCCTGTTTTAGGGGGATATTCGAATGAATATCGAAGTTTTCCATACAGATTTAGATAAAAATATCTTGATTATCGTAAAAGATAGATCCTACTGTGTGGGATTGCTGGAGAAAGAATTGTTTGGAGCTTTCAAAAATTACAAAATATACAGGGTGTCCTATTTAAAAAACAATAAAAAAATTGCCATACCTTGTAAAATAAATCACATAGACAAATCCAAGATAGCACGATAGTGTTTTTGGATTTTTTTATTCAACCAAATTCTAACCCGCTAGAAGCACCATTCCGTTTAAAGAATCCACCCTGTATATATAGGGTGAGCCAAAAATTTTGTGACTTTTTGAACGCGCTATAACTTTGGACCCAATCGACCGATTTTTGAAATTTTTTACTGTTTTTATAGACGAAAGATGAAACTTTTTCACCTCCTCTGCAAAAAATTTGTGTACAACCCTGGACTAGATTTTTGCCAATGAGGCAAAAGCACCATACTTTCTTCGCCTACCGAGATATCACTTATCTAAATTGGTTATAAAATAAAAGTGCCATGCTCTCTTCGAACGGTGATCATCAGCGCGATCTGTACCCTGTCCACTGCTTTTCGGAAAAGTGTCGTAGTGTTAACACCATACCATTGTCTAAGATTTTTAAGCCATGATATCCGCCTACGACCCGGACCTCTTCTGCCTTCAATTTTGTCTTCTATTATCAATTTTAAAAGTTTATATATGCCATTTCTCAAAATATGACCCAAATATTCAAGTTTTCGTTTTTTGATGGTAATAATCTTTATTTTTTCTAACCAAAATTTCCACATTAGTTACTCTGTCCATCCAAGATATCCTTAGTATTCTAGTTAGTATTTTGCACATGGCATCAGTCAGTGTCCATGCTTCGATGCCATAATATAAGATGCTAAAAACATAACACCGAAGAACACGAATTCCGAGAGTGGTATTAAGATCGCGACTGCACAACACTGATTTCATTTTGATAAAAGAGAAGCTTGTTAAATTCTTGCACGAACTGCTTGCATGTTGTCCCAGTTCTCATTAAGGAGGCAACCCAAGTATTTGTATGAATCCACGCGTTCGACTTGCTGCCCATTTACTTCTAACATGCCTCTGATGTTCTTTTCCTTGGATATGACTAGAGGCCCTCTATACATTTGACAGTTGTTGTTTTACCAGAGGTGGGCAACTCATATTGACCTCTCTTTCTAGTTTTTTTGCGTGTAAAATGGATTTTATGAAATGGATTGATGCTTTCTTGTCTCTTTTTATAATTTCCCCAGACAGATTTTGAAAGATTGATTTTTTTTTGGTTAGTAAAATATGTCAAACTTTGACAAAAAAAAAAACAGCAAAATTCCATTTTTAAACTTGACGTTTCTTAATCATCATCATCATCATTTCACAACACACAATTTCAAACATTTCCCTAACAACTGTAAAATCCAGTTGCTCACTTTTGGTAAAACAATAACTGTCAAAAATCATATACAGGGCCTCTAGATATGACCATCCATTTTGTTTTTCCAACATTTAAATTAAGCCCGAATTGCGAAGTTTTGGCAACAATTTGATTCAATAACTCTTGCAGACCTTCCAGAGTGTCTACTATTATGCCGTTTATAGTCAGACCCTCTTCGCAGTTATGAAGTGCTATTTTGCTACTATAGATATTAAACAACATCGGAGATAATATACAACCTTGGCGCACACCTCTTCTTATTTGGATCTCTTCGGGCAGTTGGCCATCAACCTTTATTTGAGCAGTCTGATTCCAGTATAGATTAGCGATTATCTTTAGATCTCTGTCATCAAGACCAACTTCTTTAAGCGATTCTATCAAACGCTTTGTCATAATCTATGAAACAGGCACACACTGGCACCGACACATCCCCAGTTATAAATATAAAGTTATACAAATTTTAAATCAGGAGTATTTAGACCAAAATTTTAATGTCTTTAGAAAGATGCACTGTTTAGGGCTAGCATAACTTGCGACTTAGTCGCCCGATTTTAAAAATTTTAGGCTTGTCGGTAGGACCAGATATGAGTTCTTGCTAATCTGGCTCAAAATTTGGCATATGTCAAAAATGCAAGGTGGCGGAGAGCTTTAAAAAATGGGTAAATTTCACCCCTCTGAAAAAGTTTGTGTGCGACCCTGAACTTGATTTTTGTCAATGGGGCAGAAGCCCCATATCTTTTTCGCCTACTGAGGTATCACATACATCTAAATTATTATGAGATAGAAAAGTTATAAAAATTTTAGGCCAGGAGTATTTAGACAAAAATATTGTATATTTTCACAAAACCTTTTGACACAGTCGCTCAATTTTTGACATATGTCAAATTTTAAACAGAATTAGGGAAGATTTATGTCTTGTTTTACCAAAGAGTTTAAAATTCTGAAAATCGGACGACTAGGTCGCAAGTTATGCTAGCCTTAAGCAGTGCACCTTCCTACAGACATTATAATATTTCAGTGGCGGTTTTATAGGGGGGCGGGGGGGTTTAAAATCGAGATATTCGATTAAATTACATATTCTTATCGAAGAAGGTGTGGCAACTTATCCACATCTACTTTCTATCGGGCCATATTTTATATAACACTTTTTTTATATTTCCTGCAACCAAAAACGAAGATCTGATGAATTTTGAACAATTTTCTACGGTCACCAAAACACCTAGCCTATTACGTATATTAGACACTTAAAGTAAATATTTCAACGCAGCGGTATACCTACATTTTTTACTTGTTTATGCGATGTTTCGACCGATGCCCGCTTTTTTCAAGGGTGCGATGACAAAACTGCTGATTGAAATCGATGCGTACGTTCGTGGGTCCGTAACGTTACGTACATCCCTCTGTACGCAACTAGTGGAATCAGCTGTTCTGTCATCGCATCCGTCAAAAAAGCGGGTATCGTTCGAAACATGGCATGAACAAGTCAAAAATGTAGTGTATTTTGGCTTTGTTTAAGTGTCTATTAACTCTTGGAATATTAGTGCTAAAGACCGATTATTAAGTAAACGGGCCATGACAAGCACGGACGATGCGCGGCGTTCGTTTGTTGTCTCTGTTTGAGGCGGTGCTGAACACTATGGCAGGGGCGTACGAATCGTCAATGCAATTTAAAATAAATAAATAAGTTGAAGAATTATAAAATGATAAAAAAATATTATTTGCAAGCCGTTATTTTGAATTTGGTTAGTTGATGTATTGCTGAGTTCTCAAATAATTTATTTACATAATACACATTTCAATACTGAATTGGGTTAGTTCATGTTTTATTGAGTTCTCAAATAAAATGATAATATTATGAATAATAACTTGTTTAATTTTTTACCTTTCCTCCTTTTTGCAGAAAAATAATTGTACTTATTTAAGAGGATACCGTACAGGTGTAAAACGCAGAACAAAACTAAGCCGTTCCTATCAACTTAATCAAAAAATGCTTCAAATAAATTTTGTGGAGAATTACTTAACATTTATTGGAGAGTCATTAATTTTTTGACATTTCAAATTTAAGTTTCGCTATTTCACATTTTTTGTAGAAATCAAGGACTTTCCAATTAATTTTAATGAATTTAAAAGGTATTCTACTCGAAAAATTTTTTGAAAAAATGTCTCATTTTTTCTCAAAATTATTTCTAGTTTTCAGCCTTCTGCCTATCCTTTCCATGCATTTTCCGTTCGCCACCTGTTGATTACAACTTCATCTTAACAAAATATTTTTTAAACAATGAAAACATAAATAAAATCAGATTACAGCATGATTAACAGATAATATGATGATGATGATTAAACACAAAAAAAAAAGTATTACCTACCGTAATATAAATATTTTTTCAGCAGCAATAGATTGAAAGTTAAAAAACGCCTTTTCTCAAATAATTTGAAAATGGAAATTCCCCCCTTTTCCGGTGTACCCTTTATGTATTAATATTTAAATTTACTTTTTTTTTGAATGGATGTTAGACTAAGTATATGTGCATGCGCATTATTTATGTATAATGTTACTGTTAAAAATATTAACAAATTGACAAAGGGTGCTTTATGTAAAAGAGATATTTATTTATACAATAGTAAAAATCAATAAAATGCTTTAGAAAATTAAGTGCAATAAACAGATTAGAGCGTCTACGCCTATGACTTCATACAGCAAACCAATCGCGAGCTAAGTGGGCGGGCTTCAGATAAAAATGGGTTTCTACGCACATTCCTTAGCTGGCCCATTTACTTCCTAACCGGACTCTACCATGCGGCAGCCTCCGCGCGCCGGCTTCCTTTGCACTTTGAACTTTGATTGCGCCCCTGATATTCGACGCGCTCTTTTATTTCAGTTTGGAACAGAGCACTTAGCATGACGTGTCGTTTTTATTAATCCTGCACTATGAATAATTCGGTATAGTCAAGGCTTTAACGGATATTTTTGAATGGGATTACAATTTTTCCTCCAGTAAAGCAAACATTTTGTTAAAAGTAATTTGCGCATGCGATTTTATTCTGGCAGTGTTTTGTCTGTCTGATATTTTAGCTTAGCTCTGTCATTAGCTAAATACCTACACAGTATGGACATCAGAAAAGGGCCGACGTTGATTCATTCATATTTTTGGTCAATCATTTTTCCACAACAATTTCTCGCCTTTGTGGACGACAAACCTTTTCTGATTTTGCCAATATTATCTTTCACCTAACGATTATAGAAAAATAACTGTTTATTATATTCCCATTCTAGATATAATTCTTGCAGATTTAAGTGACCGGTTTACCGATAAGAATTTGTTATCCTTTAATCTTATTGCACTGATTCCTTATATCTTTAAGAATAATAACGACGATTCCCAAACAGGTCTTACCAGAAATAATTTTGAAGTTTGGTGAACTGCTCGGAAATCCAGCAATTATACAATTACTTGGAGAAATACATTTATACAAACAAAGAAAGATGGTTTTTAAAAACGGCCTTAAAGCTTTGCAAAGTGTGATGAAAATTATTTCCCGATAGTTCCCCAACTTTTAAGCCAAAGCCAAAAGAAGCTTTTCAAGCTTACGGTCCATAAAAAGCCGAGGGGTTATCGACCTTCTCAAAATAAAACACCTACTGCCAAATTATAGGGATTTATTGTCAGGATTTCTACATACTGCCAGTACTGCCAAGTACTGCAATAGTGTAAAATTTGTACACCTACTGACAAGGTGGACAACCCCTCGTAAATAGCTACTTAAGATCTACCATGGCAGAGAAGAGCGCTTAACTTTGTCGTTTTGACTGCCGATAATTTTTTTTTATACCTACGATATGTATAGATTTTACTTTCGGGGAAGAGGAAAATTAATTGAAAATTTGATTACATATTCCTGATTTACAATGTTTATAACTTTTTTATCTTATAACCAATTTAGATCAGTGATACCTCGGTAGGCGAAGAAAGTATGCATGGGGCTCAAAATCAAGTACATCAGGGTCGCACACAAATTTTTCGCAGGGGGCTGAAATTTACCCATTTTTTAAAGCATATGTCAAATTTTTGGTCGCGCCAGTAAAGTTTTAATTTTTTTTTATAAAAACAGCTAAAAATTTTGAAAATCGGCCAATGAGGTCCAAAGTTATGGCGCGTTAAAAAAGTGGCAAATATTTTGGCCCACCCTATATATATATAACCATCTATTTATCATAAGACTAAACTATCAAGATCAAGAAAAATTTAATTGTCGGGTTTAACTACCGACATGATAACAACATTTTAAACTGTTAAAAACTGAGTGCGGCACGAGCCCATAAAGCTGGTGCGGAAAAAACCGCACTCAGTGCAAAACTGAACATTTCACCTCTTCAATGGAACAATAAAACTGAAAAGTGGAACTGATTCACTTTTTCCCTAAGTGCGCCTGAAATCGATTTGGTTTTCTTGGCAGTCGCTTAAAAAGTATCGTTAAAAATTCGTTCAAAATTCTCTTTGTCCACTCGCTCGACTTGTGGACCTCGCCTTGGGCTCAGTCCACCCACTGTGTAAGAAATATAAACTCCAAAAATGAAACTTTTAACCTTTTTGGTAGCTTTTATTTGTACTCCGTCCTAAGCGAAAGAAATCTATAACACTGCCGACAAATAATCTAAAATTAAGATCATTTTAATTATTTATTGTTTCCTATACTTATGTATTTACTGTAATTCCGTCATTTAATTTTTTTGTTCTCATTTCCTAATTGTTGCACTTTGAAACTTAATCCTGCTTTTAGTATTAGTTGCTTATTTATTATTATTTGATATTAGCTATTGCTATATTTTCGCATTAATTACATATTGTTTAATTTTTATGTTTTTTATGTGAACTCATGTTCATAAGAGTGTACTTTCTATTAAGAACATTAAATAAATTGAACTGAATTTAATTGACACTCCTTTCTATAAAACTCATCATCATCATCATCATCATCATCATCATCATAAGCAATCACTCGATACCGGATATGATTTTCCTCTATTCTGTATCGTCGCTATCTGTTGTGCTTTTTTTACCCTTCCTCAGTCGCTTCATTCTACGTTCTCTCTTTTCCGTCTTTAGTCTACGTCGTTGCTCTTCAGAAGTTTGTGCTCCCTCATGAACTGTTCGGCGCCATGAAGCCCTATCGTTTGCCGTGGTCTCAAAGTTGTTTTTATCGATGTGACCCTTCATCATATTGCCTTTGAGAACGTCCTTGTATCTTTTTTGTTGACCTCCTTGATTTCTCTTTGGGAGACGTGTTTCGGGCATGCAGATAAAGTGACCAGTCCAAGAAAGCTGGTGCTTGAAGATAAGGGCTTCTATACTAGTTGTGCTGGCTTCTTTTAAAACACTTATGTTTGTTCGTCGGTCTTGCCTTTTGATTCTCAGGATTCGTCTTAAACAACTTTGGTGATATTTTTCTAGTCGTTTGATATGCCTTCTGTAGGTGGTGCACGTTTCGCATCCGTATATTAGAGTTGGTATTATAACTGTGTTGTAGACACGAAGCTTGGTCTCCGCATTGACGTCGTGATTGTTGAAGACTCTCTCCGAAAGCCATCCGAACTCTGCGCTAGCACATTTTAGGCGATGCTATATTTCTGCATCAATAGTTCCATTTGATGATAGGTGGCTCCCAAGGTATGGGTAATGTTCCATGTTCTGCAGAGGATGGCCATTTATGGAAGTGTTTGGAGCTTGGGGATTCGTACTTGGTTCTGTTTGTTGAAGAATTTGCGTTTTGGCAAGATTGACCTCTAGGGCAATGCTTTTGTAGGCTTGGTTAAATGCGTTGATTACCAGCTATAGACCTTCCTCTATATCGGCCATAACGACGTTGTCATCGGCGTACTGCAGTTCGATTACCGAGGTCGTCGAGACCTTAGTTTTTGCTCGCAGTCTGTCTAGGTTAAGTAGGCCACCATCAAATCTATATATAGAATTTCCACTCCCGGCGGTAGATGTTCCTCAACAAGGTGAAGCATGGCACCTAAAAATATAGAGAATAGGATGCGCGCAATAACACACCCTTATTTAACGCCTGTCGTAATCTGGAATAACTCTCCTGGTCCATTATGGGTGAGACGTAACGCTGTATGGCGTTTTGAGCATGCGTACTGAGATACGACAAAGAATAAGCACTCTTTTTATATGTAACTTTAACTATTATTATTATAACGGCCCTGCCGTTGCATTTTCCAAAAAAAAAACCGTAGCGATAATAACTCTCACAATCAAGTTAGCCTGAAAAAAATGCAGTTCCAAAAACTCTTCTGGTCCCAAGGCCAATCCTGATTTTTACATGATTTTCTTTGTTTTTTAAAGTTATTATTGTTACACATGTTGCGATACTTGGGCCATTACAGTAGACACTTATGGTGGGATTTACTAAAAGGGTTTAGTCTATTTTAGAACGGTTCTAAGTTTAAGTGAAATTTTTAGTTTTAAGCATTTTAAACCAACCCTCCTTGGGGGGTTTTTTATATCTTTTTTCCAACGTATAGGAAGATTTTTGGTGATTTTATTTGAACTCAGTACAGACTTAGGTATGACTTCGAGGACAACCAAATAAATATTAGTTTTTTCGGCGACGGCGTACGTTAGGCGTCGCGACGCCCTAAACTTTTTTTTGACTTAGGGTCATTTTGACCTCTTAAAAAGCTATGAAATGGCCTTTAATATAGTATGCAAAACATGATATTTTACTTCTGGTTGATTGCATAAAAAATAATCAATTTGAAATTTTAAAAAAAAATTGTTTTTTTTTTCTAAAAATTTCTAAAATAAATTTAAAGTGATTGTAAGAATTTTAAATACATACCACGGAAAAATTACAAAAAAAAACGGATACTGACGCATGGTCAGAAAATTTTCGAAATCTCAATTTTTTGACCCCGGCTGCTTAACTTCAAATTTTTTAATTCACATTCCCTTTACAGATCTGCTAATTTTAAAAGGCTATATAACACGCTAGAATAATAAATGTAACAAGTCACGATAGGCCCCCAAATTTTAAAAATATGAAACAACATACATAAAAAAGCTTTTTGCAAAAAACTTCAAAAATTATGTCACGCTTTATATTCTGTCGTGTATTTAGAATTTTTTTCAGGGGATTCCTGAAATTTTTACAGCAGCTTGAAGATAATGAATTATCCTTTTAGAAACGCCAAAGTTGAATCTTGGACTCCTTCAGGATTTTTGTCTGTGAGCTGTCAAATATAGATGATTTTTTTTTTGAGAAGGTAAGTATTTTTTATCGGTGTGGGTGCACCTAATAGACAATACGTACCTAAAAATAACATTTTTTACCGCCCTTCTTCACTCGTCTCTCCCATTTGATGGTTTAATCCATAATAATACATTCGAAGGACCAGAAAATCCTGGACTGATTTAATGTCCTAATTACTTTTCTGTTCCTTAACCGAATTTTAATTTAGATTGGCATTTTAGAAAACTATAAGAACAAAGTTTACTATTTTTGTAGAAAAGATGTAAAATGTCAAAAATTCAAAATGGCGAACGTAGTCAAAAATTTAGTCTGGAAAAAAAAATACTTACCTACTCAAAACTGAATAAAATAATAAAAGAAGCAATCGTTTTTTAAGTAAAATTGGACGACTACTAAAAATTATCTATGTTTGACAGCTCACAGACAAAAATCCTGAAGGAGTCCAAGATTCAAGTTTGGTGCTTCTAAAAGGATAATTCATTACCTTCAAGCAGCTGTAAATATTTCAGGAATCCTCTGAAAAAATTTCTAAATACACGACAGAATATAAAGCGTGACATAATTTTTGTTATTTTTCCGTGCACAATCTCGTTTATAAATAGAGAATAAATGTAATGTAACTGTAAATTTTTGGAAAAAAAAAAAACAAAGTTATGATTGAAGATATGATTCTTCTTTGTTTTAATTGCCTTAGGAGCATAATCCTACTGGAAATATTAACACGCCAGGACGAATTCGTATCAGGTAACTTGGATAAGTAAGTACCAGTGCGGAACGATGCCTATTTGTGAGTGGTTCAAGGTTGGAAATCAAAGTGTATGATGATGTTTAATGATGTATAGTGGAGGGTAACCAGTGAAACTACTGATGAGCCCACGCTGGTTACCCAGGGCGAAACATCGTTTAACGATTTCTCTTTTCGCTTTGATCTTTTGTGTGTTCCTTGTGGGATGCTCATCCAAGTTTAAATTTTCGTTATTTCCACCCAAGATCTTTTGATCTTTTATTTTTTAAAGTTATGATTGTTTTCCACAAACCAAAACTACACTTTTTTGCACTCGTCGCGCGTTTCGCTAACATCGTTAGCATCATCAGGAGACGATAAACAATGAACTAAATTAATCTACGCTCTATCTTATATACAATCCTTTAGTGGGCGGAGATAAGACTAATAATTTGTGATTGATCACGATTTTTAATCCTATCTCTCCTCAACCAAAGAATAAAGTGTACTAAATAGGATGGGTCCTCTATCTTTATTTAAACTATTTCTGGATTTAATGATTTCCATACTTTCATATGCATTCAAAAGTCTTTTGTTTGGTACACTTTTTAGAAGTTTTAGGTTATCTAATGTGAATCTATGATTGTTCTCAAAAGCATGCTCGGCCTCACTTGACTTTTCTGTTCTTCCGTATGTTAAGTGTGCTAAGTGTTCTTTAAAACGTGTTTTCCACTTTTTTCTAGAACTGTAGTTTTATCCTTGGGATTTCCTAGTAAGCTTCTTATTGTGTTACCGGATTGATATAAGATATTGATTAAGACCGGTGTTATTAAATACTTTTTGTAATCCTTTCGTATAATTAGGATTATAAGGAATTGATAGAAATTTTGAGTCGCAGGTATCTTTTTGTCTGAAAAAAGTGGAATTCCGAAAAAAAACACCATTTTTTTTTAAATTTCAGATTGTTTATATTTTTATGCAATCTACCGGAAGTAAAATATCATGTTTTGCATACTATATTTAAGGCCATTTCATAAGCCTTTTAGGAGGTTTAACCAAAATTGTAAAATGTTGTCACTTGACCGATATATAGCTGTCAAAATGACCCTAAGTCCTAAAAAAGTTTAGGTCGTCGCGACGCTTAACGTACGCCGTCTCTGAAAAATTTTATATTGGTTTGGTGGTCCCCGGTGTCATGCCTAAGTGTGTGCCAAATTAGAACAAAATCACCAAAAATCTTCCTATAGGTTTGAAAAAACCCCCGACTATTTGGACATAGTTTGATTTATAAGAAGAATTTTAATAAATCTGTTCGTTGAATAATCATCTTAACACAATCTTTTATTGGATTTAAGAAAAAGTTTCAATTTAGAAAAAAATAAAATTTAAAAATTTAAACCCACGGGGGGTTTAATTGGGGTTATATGTCACTCTAATTAAAAGTTACCCTTGTTAATTAATTTTTCTAATTAATACTTGATGTTACACAACGATTTAGATGGGTACTATACTGGAGAACAAAAAAAATGCAACACCATGTATATGGATAATTATTTGAATGAAAATTATTTGCATGTATGCCTTATCTCAAAAGAAGTATTTGATAAATTTTTTGCCTTCTAATCTTTCCTTTTTCACAGATTTTTTCTATTTATTTTCAGAAGCAACCAACACATAAAAAACCTTTTTTTTAAATTATTGTTCTCGTAGTTTTTGGTCTTTTTGGATTGCTTACAATTTACTTAAAAAATAAAAATGACAAGAGTTCGCGGTCGCCAACAATTTCCATGATAGGGCGGAATCTTAGTCGATTACCACGTCCCCATGGAAACTTAGATGAACTTTGGCATGCTGTAAGGAGGATTTGAATGAGTGTTCCTCAATATGATATAGACCATCTTATTTTGTCAATCCCCAATAGAACAAACGAGTGCATAAATAACCATGGAGAAGCTACTCATTATTAATTTTTTAATGATTATCATGGAGGAATCTTCTTGGAAATGTAATCAATTACTAAGAGCATCCTAATGTATCAATAGAAATTAAAAATAATTGTCCTTTCTGGTGTTGCATTTTTTTTTGTTCTCCAGTAGTAGATTAATTTTGTATTTATTTAAAAGGTGTTTTTATTTATAAAATGTATTAAAAAACTTAAATGCAATTTTTGTTTACACTTCTGTCACTGTCAAAATGTCAGTTTCATAATGCGGTTGCTTAACCAGTCGGGCTGGTTTAAGTGGCAGAAGAGGTGATTCTTGTAGAGAAGTACCACCATCTTGTCAAGTCGGTATTCTAGTTTTGAAATAGCTTTGCTCATTATATATATAATATTATCTTCCACTGTACAGGGAACATAGTGACATTAGCGCCATCTCTACATACTGGGAAGAAACTATTAAGCAGTTTAAAAATTTTAAGGTGACGTAATCGGACCATCGTCGGCCCTAAAGCAGATAAAGTGGTCGTCGGCATAAAGTCGACTATAGTAAATCGGGCCATCGTCAATTGCCGATTCTCGACCGATTAAAGAAAGTTCCAATCGGACCATCATCGCGGTCCTAAAGCAGATAAGGTTTGCGTTGGGATAATGTCGACTATAGTAAATCGGGCCATCGTCAGTTGCCGATTCTCGTCCGATTAAACAAAGTTCCAATCGGACCGTCGTCGGCCCTAAAGCAGATAAAGTAGGCGTCGGCATAAAGTCGACTGTAATAAATCGGGCCATCGTCAGTTGCCGATTCTCGACCGATTAAACAAATTTCCTATCGGACCATCATCGGCCCTAACGCAGATAAGGTTTGCGTTGGCATAATGTCGACTATAGTAAATCGGGCCAACGTCAGTTGCCGATTCTCGTCCGATTAAACAAAGTTCCAATCGGACCGTCGTCGGCCCTAAAGTAAATAAAGTGGGCTTCGGCATAAAGTCGACTATAGTAAATAGGACCATCGTCAGATGCCGATTTTCGACCGATTAAACAAAGTTCCAATAGAACCATCGTCGGTCCTAAAGTGGTGTCGGCATAAAGTCGACTGTAGTAATCTGGACCTCCGTCAGTTGCCGATTATTGACCGAAAACTGAAAATCGCAATCTGACCAACATCGGGCCAGAGTGTAGTCGCCGATGCCGACACACTGCCGACGTTGTCGATATTGGCCCGATTCAATGCCGACGATTTGTAGGGGTAGGTTCAGAGATTTTATCAAATTGACGGTCGTGTCGTGTATTAATAGCGTTATGAACAATTTTTTGCCGGTATAAATAGGCAATTTGTTCGAAAAAGTGCTTGGGCATATAATTTAGAGATTTTTGGTTTATAGGTACCTATGTGTTATTTTGTAACAAATGAATTTGGCATAAATATTTTATGTTTTTGCAAGAGCCATTACAAAAATAATGGACCAAATATATCTGTGTTTCAATTTCCAAATAGTGCTGAACTAACAGAAAAATGGAAAACGAGAAAAATTCACCCCAAACAAAAGTTCAAGAGTAAGATAAAGAAGTGACAAAAGTAGTGAAATTTGTGGTAATTTAAAATATGTTGTACTTGTTAAGTACGTGAATTGCATTTTAAAGAAAATTAAATTGAACTTTCAAGAAAATTTTTCACAAATTCTGGGGATCTTTTGGATGTTCCGCTTTTAAAGCCCCGACTAAAAAAAGTAGGTATAGGTACCTGCTGTTTTTGTTTAATTATTACACACAGGTGCTACTTATTATAATACTTAAATAGTACCTACTATAAGCGACACTTGGTATACAGGGTGATTCAAAATTCCCTAGAAAGACTTTAACTGTAGGTAGAATTTGTTGTTCTGAACAAGAATTAGTAAAATATATTTTTTGGTAAACTCTTTCGTTTCAGAGAAATTTGCATTTCAAAATTGTTAATATTTTCTGAAAAGCAGCCTTTACTAAGTGGTAGAAACATCAATTTTTGAAAACAAAACTTTGAAAACTTCAAAATGCTTGACAAAAACCCTAATACTTGTCATTGTCAGCCACACGTAGACATGCTTGGTAAATTATTTTAAAAGCAATTCTCAAAACAATTCAAAAATGTAACTCCTAAATTTAGAGAAAAAAAATGAAATTTAATCAAAATAATCACGTAACTTTTCTTAGATTAATGACACCTAAGCACTGTTCAAATATTTCTATATCCCAAAGAAATCAACAAGAAATATGAATTTCATACATTTGTGGCACAGAAGATATACTTACCTATGCTATTGTATATTTGCATTATAGGTTTGCACTGTATAGTACCTATATGATAATTTAAAAAGCTATTTTCACTTAAATCTAGGATTTGTCTAGTGTGAACATTTAAAGTATTTTTGAGGGTAGGTACTGTACTCTTTTTTTAGAGCTTTGTACTCTATTAGTAAATTTTTGTGAGCTTACTATAGTTACTATTATTCCCTTTTTCTAAATGCATTCGGCTGAGAGAGATCCAGCTTACTACAACATACGAGGAAAATGGCTTGTCAGACCCGAGTGTACACCCTTCGACCCCGTATATCTGTCAACGAACACTATATCAAGGCGATAGTTATGTTTTATGGGCAGAGGAGTGCAGAGGGAGCATTTTCTGGTAAGCTTGATCTCTCTCAGACCGATGCAATTAGAAGAAGAGAACAATAGTAACTATAGTAAGCACACAAAAAATTGCTAAATGTCTATTAGCTTAGAACTATACTCTTTTTCACCATAGCACAGAAAATGATCTCGGAAATGGTCAAATTTTCAAACCAAAATAAAAAATTCACATCCTACACTAATAGGGCACATGCAAGTCTAAAGATAACATTTAAAAAAATTATAAAGTTTTGTGCTATTAAATTATTATTTTTTACAATTTTACAACATTAAATTTTACACAATTTTTAGCAGCTACCAATATCCTCGCTCATAGCATTAAAATACTCTGCCAATGCATGGGCACCGAAGCTCACACGTTTAGTATTATCTATTTTGGTCCGCGATAATGTCCCCCCTATTTTTTACCCCCCCCCCTTCTCGAATGAATTTTTTTTAACCCTTACAAAAAAAATTTGACACCCCTCAAAAAAAAATTTGCCAAAATTTTTTGACCCCCCCTTAAAAAAAATTTGACCCTCTCCCAAAACTTTTTTGCTAACCCGCCCTTCCCCCCATTATATCGCATGATATGCCGCATTTTCTCTATTAAAACAGTGAATACTCTAAAAAATACTTAATCAATTCTGGTAAAAGTTTATCAGGTCACAATAATTTTCTTACAAATCTAATATCCGCTAGTGACTTAAGATGATGTTGTATTTTGTGTTTCATTTGCTTATTGAACTGTGGAAAAAATTCTTGGCAAAGAAGAAATCCGGGAAAATTAAACAACAATCACTTTGGGAAATATAAATGGGGCAGACATTAATAGAATTTTGTTTAAATTTGCAAATTTGCTACTTAAGAATTAAGAAGAAAAAAACGACACAATTACTTTAAAAAACCTCATTATGCTCCAACTCAAAAGAATTAAACTCTCGGGATTAAAAAAAAATAATAAATATTTTTTAACTTAAATTAGTTAGTTTTATAGCAGGAATACATTTAACATTTAATTTGAAATTGATTTATATCATTTTTGTAAAAAATTTTGGTAAGTATGCTTTTACTTTAACTTGAAATATTATTGAAATACAAAAATCGTTAACATTTAATTCTGTTTTCTTTTATAACAGATCTAGACACTGTTAAAAAGTAATTTCAATCTCTTAAAATAACAAACATCCCGCCATACGCCCGTCAAACGTATCGGCTTCATGGGCGGCCATCTTTTTTTCGATAATTGGCTTCCGTAGAGGTGGTGTTGGCTGATAAAACCGAAAATTAACTTTAAGTGTCTAGTATTTCATAGATATATGCATATGGCTTAAATATGTAGATCATTTTATCTGAATATTTTACAACATCCAGTCTAGTTAACACTACCTTGACCCGCATATAATATGTATCAAATAATACATAATCGTTGGCTATTATCTAAAAATCTGTAATAATAAGTGACATAAAAGTTAATATGCAGAGGTCAACAATTTACATTGTCCTTATTAACAAACAACAACATAGAATACTTTTTATAGAGGGAATAATAATGAACTTTAAAAGAACAAGAGACAGAGCAAAATTTTTATCAAATTGATAAAAAATCCGTTTTAAAAGCAGATTAAAAAAACTTCCTCCATTTCTTGGAAATTTTTGTTAAGCGTATTACACCAACAATTATTCACGAAAAACTTGGAAGAATAAATTCACGTGAAGTTGCTGTATTACACGAAATTAATAAATTTATATTATCTCCACGAATAGCTTGGACTGTCTTCACTTTGATTCTTGCCTCCAAGACGTCTTCAGTTCATTGTTCGCCCATTTGTTGAGCTCACTCTATACCTGTTTCCTTATTATTCCCAGAAGTGGTTTTGGTCCAATGTATTGGGTTCCGGCCCCTAGTCTGGCAAGTTCGTCCGCTTTCTCGCCCCTCCCTAATGACCTGGGACCCATCAGTGTTACCCTTTTGTCTTGAGCCAGTGTTCCCAGTGCTTCAGCGCACTTTTCCACCAGACTACTTACTATTTTGGGTGCACTTAGAGCCGTGGGTCTGTCGGATAATATGTATGTGTCCCTCCTGCGATTTTTGACCTCCAGGGGGTCTACTATTGGTCTTGACTAAGAAAATTACTTTCTATCAGTATCGGGCAAAAGTGAGAGAAACCGATTTAAACCGAAGATTTGGACCAATGAGATTCATAGTAGCGAGAGAATTTACTCCCTGGGAGCAAATTTTCTCTCGATTCAAGAATAGACCCACAGTAGGGTTGCGGCCATGATAATGGCATGTTGAAACTGCTGTTTGATTTAAAAAACGTAGCGTGTTCTCCACGTGAGTAACTTTTTTGAACTTCTAGGTTTTCCGTGTACACTCCTGCTCCTGTTGTCTGCCTGGCTGACGTACCTACTTATTATATTG
Source organism: Oxystoma pomonae (assembly GCA_963921995.1). Classification (NCBI taxonomy): domain Eukaryota; kingdom Metazoa; phylum Arthropoda; class Insecta; order Coleoptera; family Brentidae; genus Oxystoma; species Oxystoma pomonae. Next base: position 79,503,115 of record OY998166.1, on the reverse strand, counting down.
TTTAAATGGTTTTCCAGGTTCATAACACGTTCAAAACTTAAAATTAGGCACCTGGGCACCACTACAAATCTTAAGCAAAAGTATGCAAAACAAAAATAGTGGTTTTAACAACTAGTGGCTAAAATAGTGCTTTTTTTACAAGCGTTTATTTAAATAACGAGCGCAGCGAGGTATTTAAAAACGTGAGTAAAAAAAGCACAGTTTATCCGCGAGTTGTTAACACTATTTTTTTAATACCTTTATCATAAAATCTAAGAAAAACAGGAAAATACTTTTAAAAATCTCAAACGAAGAGAACTTCTCGCAACACACCATCTTTACATTATAAATCAAGGCGGCTGGTATATGAAATAACAATCGTTTCCATAGCGATGTGTCTTTTTACTCGGTGACGTTCATTGTTGCGACATTTTAATCTTTGATATTTTGACGATATTTTTAAATGATTTTTTGGCTTAATTCTTAGGCAAGAATAATTGGATTTTTTAAATAATACTATTTTCCGCTATTTCTCTTTAACTTCGGGTAAAAAACGGACAGAAATCTTTTTTTGCACCCGTGATCAAAAAAAAAGTTTTTTGCATCGGTAACCAAAAAAGCCATGCTTTAGTTATCTGCAGACAGTTACTAAAATCATGTTTTTGATGAAGGTATAAAAAAAAAAGAAGTTAAGCAACTTTAAGCCAAGACATATAAACATAATATTCTCATAGTCAACTTTAGAACAAGAACGTTCGCCTAGACGTGTCATATAACCCAATACTCTTGTTTTTATATATGTAAAAAAAAACAAGACTTCCGCTCGAATACAGACATAAGAATACCAAGGTCACGTTTGCGGCATGTATAACGTGTTCAGACTAGACGTTAACTAAGGTCTGCTCCAGGTTGCGAACGCAGCGAGTTTCGCCGAAGAGAGTCCAGAAAATCGATAGATTGGTAATACCTCATATTAATAAAATTAATTAGTCTGAGAGTAATACGAACAGCCGGACCAAAGAGAGCAAGATAGCAATACTGGTACTAAAATATAAAAGACAGAAACATCTGATCCCATAAACTTCACCTTCTAGTAGTAGTACGTATCATGACCAACTTCAACTGCTTAATAATTTCAAAATTCACTTACCTATCTCTAATATTTTCCAGATAGTCTGCAGCATAGTCTATCATCGCCTTGCCAAAGTCCTTAAATTGATTAGCCTCCATCGCTACAAGCACAAAATTCAGAGTTAATTTGCTTTCAAAAGAGATCGGTTCATGCAGAAAATTTGATTTCCACAGGAAATTATCTTATGCATGCGGAAAATAGTGCAGAATTAGCAGTAAAGAACCACGCCCAATTTAAATGGAAACTGGATCTCAGTACGATCTCAGGGGCACAGGTATCGATATATACAGGGTGAGCCAATAATAGCTGCGAAAGTTTGGGATAAGCTTATTACTATCATGCTCATGAAGACCGATATGGGCAATAAGAGTATCAATTCCCACTAAAATAAAATGTACTTTGACACCTGTCAAAATGACGAAAAAATAATAATTAATGAACTTGAAGTTTATGGAGAAGCGAATATCTATTTTTACTCTATTGAAAATATTAAATCGGAAACCGTAAAAAAGTGACAGTTGTCTTAACTGACATTTACTGTCATCTGTCTATCTGGCTCGACTTACACTAATTTGAGATCGATGAACTCAAAAATGTCATTAACTTTGGCACCTGTTAAACTCTGTCAAAATGACGAATAAATAATTTATAAACATGGAGGTATGGGAAAAGTAAATACCTTTTTCTTTACTATGTTGACGATATATCGAATCTTAAGTGTCAGGGGAAAATGACTGGTGTGATGACATATATTTACAAGTGGGTACTCAAACTGCATTAAAAGAAGTGATACTTGTCTTAACTGTCATAGACAAAACTAACAGCAGAAGCAGAACTTCAGTTGTCCGCCTTATATATTACTTACTAGACCACTAAATTTAAGGAACATTAAAACTGACGTACATATTCAGAAGATCTAGTAATTTTTTATTTATAGCGATGGGTTGCATCATTCATTCATTCATTTTCAGGACTTTGCCATAACCCCCGTATTCGTTTTCTCCATGACTGTTAGGGAATTGTCACTTTTTATTCAATATCGTCAACAGAGTTAAAAAAAATTTATTCCTTTTTAGCAAACCTCCATGTTTATAAATTATATAATCGTTACTTTGACAAGTGCCAAAATTAATGGCATTTTTGAGTTCATCGACCTTAATTTAGTGTAGTTCGAGACCTAACTCGTAAATATGTGTTATCATGCCAGTGGTTTTTCCAATTACAGTAAGTGACAGTTAAGACAACTGTCACTTTTTTTACGGTTTCCGATTCAATATCTTCAACTGAGTGAAAAGAAGATATTCGCTTTTCCAAAAACTTTAAGGTCATTAATTAAGTTTTCGTTATTTTGACAGGGTTTGGCAGTTGGTGGTGGAATTGATGCTTTTTTGCCCATATCGGTCATCATAAGCATGATAATAATAAATAAGCTCATCCCAAACTTTGACAGAACGCCTATGGTTTAGCAAACCAGGAATTTATCAGACCGTATTTAATAAAAATATTCATCGTAAGAACGATTCACCATAGAAACGGCAATTCATTAAAACAATTTTTTATCCGAACCTTATTTCAACAAACCCATTCAATAATAAATTCGAAATTTAAAAGTCCCGTTTTTAATCAAATCATTGTTCATCAAACTCATTCAATATCAAACCCGGAATTCGTAAAACCAGTAATTTATCTGAAAATTTTTGCTAAATTGATTGCGCATTCGCCAATAACACATGAATGCAAGACGGATGAATGCAAGTGACATCTATACACAAACTACTGAACGCAACCTGTACAAGTATGCGCGATTAACAGCGACAAATGCATCAAAACGCCGCACCGCCTGTGTGTACACCTCTGGTTTATGTGGTATTGGCGAATGAGCCATCAATTTATCAAAAACTTTCTGATAAATTACGGGTTTTACAAATTCCGGATTTGATATTGAATGAGTTTGATGAACAATGATTTGATTAAAAACTGGTCTTATAAATTTCGAATTTGTTATTGAATGGATTTGAAGAAATAAGGTTCCGATAAAAAATTGGTTTAACGAATTGCTGTTTCTATAGTAAATGATTTAATAATTGAACTTTCTTTTATTTAACGGGTTTGATTCTGCACATTCTGATAAACCGTGGGCGTCCCTTTGAAAGCTATTATTGGCTTACCCTGTAGATATCGGCACCTCTGACCTGTGCCCATGAGACACAATGCTGTCAGAGACTGTTCCAATGACATACTTAAACGGCGTTGAAATTGTGCGTGATTCTTTTCGACTTAATTAAAAATAAATGACGTCATTAGGCACGTATAGCTATCCATAAAACATTTTAAAAAAATTAAAGCATTTCTTTCAATTTTTTTTTTTGTTCGCGAGTTAGATCTGGTGGCTTTCACTAAAGCTTCAACTGGCATACGTTGATGACAAAGTTTTGTAGCCTGCAGGATTTTTTTAGTTTCCTGGGTCGCATGTGTTTAAATTGCGATCTTTAAAATCTCAGTAGATACATGGGCACAACAGGCCCATTTGAGACCGCAGTGCATGGTTCAGCCTTCGGTAGAGAGCTAACCACCAGTTTTGAATACATACATACATACATAAATTTGTATGTGTATATTTTTATTTTTCTTAGATATCTCAAAAACTACGAATCTGACTTTAACATTGATATGGTTTTTGTTGAAATTGAAAGTTGAAATGTTTGTCTAAATATTAAAACCGTATGTCCCTAGCTGCTATATTTCGTGGGTTACGATTTTTATTAATATATTTTTGTTTTTCTTAAATCTAAAACAAAGTTATGATTGTTTTCCACAAACCAAAACTACACTTTTTTGCACTCGACGCGCGTTTCGCTAACAACGTTAGCATCATCAGGAGACGATAAAAAATAAACTAAATTAACCTACGCTCTATCTTATATACAATCTTTTAGTGGGCGGAGATAAGACTAATAATTTGTGATTGATCACGATTTATAATCCTATCTTCCCTTAACTAAAGAATAAAGTGTACTAAACGGGATGTTTCCTCTATCTTTATGTAAACTATTTCTGGATTTCATTATTTCCATACATTCATATGCATTCAAAAGTCTTTTGTTTGGTACACACACTTTTTAGAAGTTTTAGGTTATCTAATGTGAATCTATGATTGTTTTCAAAAGCATGCTCGGCCACACCTGACTTTTCTGTTCTTCCGTATTTTAAGTGTGCTAAATGTTCTTTAAAACGTGTTTGAATAGAGCGGCTTGTTTGGCCAACATATTTTTTGTCACAATCCATGCAACTAATTTCGTAAATTCCACTTTTTTCTAGAACTGTAGTTTTATCCTTGGGATTTCCTAGTAAACTTCTTATTAGAGATATTTTGGAACGCTTATTTGATACTTCGTAGTGGTTGTGATAATTACTGCGTGTGCGCAATAGCTAAACGTCATTCTGTTGTGGTAATTAACCACTACCACTGCCGTAAGCTACGAATTCATTTCGTTGTGGTTATGGTTATTTTTCTGGTTAATTTTAGAGAATTTTGGCGTAATTAATTTTAAAAATAATAAAATATTACCACGTTCTAACATATAAAACACTTATTTTGTAAAATTAAGACGAATTTTTTGTTTTTTCCCATACCTTAATTTTTTTACAAGTGACAGTTTTTAATGTGTTCCAAAAACTCTGGTAAAATCGATGCGAGGTAGTGGTAGTCGTTGTTAAACACTACCACAGCGGCTGTCAAAGTTGTCAAAATTTTAAGCGTTCCAAAATCTCTCTATTGTGTTACCGGATTGATATACTAATTTAAGACCGGTGTTATTAAATACCTTTTGTAATCCTTTCGTATAATTAGGATTATAAGGAATTGATACAAATTTTGAGTCGCAGATATCTTTTTATCTTAAAAAAGTGGAATTCCGAAAGGTCTTTTGAAAAGAATGTATATTTATCAGCTTATTTATTAAGCCTTCGTCGTAACCGTTTTCGTCAGCTATATTCCTAATCCTATTCTTTTTTGCTTCAAATCTTTCTTTGTTTAACCCATTAAGGACTAACGTGACCATATGGTCACAGCAATCGTCCTAGTAAAATATGTCTGACGGTACTGGCTTATTGTACACAAAAAAATATCTGGTATCATTTATAGGTTGAGTAGTAAACCTCTTTGAGTTGTGCAGAGTTTATTTGGCAGTAATCAGTCAGCTGTTGATCCAGAAAGTTGTAAATTTTGGTGTTTGTTTTTAAGTTATCAAATATGGGTGCATCCAAGCCGTAATTAATATTTTTAATTAATTCTTTAGCCTCTAGAAGTGAATAAATTATTAACATTATTTTTAAATGATAGTATTAGATGTGTAAAGCGTCACATATAGAAAATGCTTTTTTTTGTCAGTGGCCGAGGTGGTTTTAGATAGATCTAACCATACGGTCACGATAGTCCTTGATAACTTATTTACTTCAGAAAAAATTATTGATCCATCTTTAGTACCCGTAAAACCAATGAAAAAGAAACGTAGAGGCGAACGCGATTTTGCCGCAGATTCTGGAGAGAATGTCATTGTAGTAATATAAATAGGAATGATATGGAATGGATATTGAATTCAGTGGTGACCATTACGTCTACAGTTCATGGTATAAATCCCATTACTACAGCGAGCAAGTATTCTACGGTCGAAAAAGAGAATTGCAATACAACTTCAGAACTTACAGCACAATATAACTCATTTATGGGAGGTGTGGATCTTATGGATTCCAATGTCGGAACTTATCGAATCGGAATAAGAGGCAAAAAGTGGTACTGGCCGATAATTACTTACCTTGTAATGTTTCTATTCAAAATGAGTGGATTTTGATGAAAGGTACTGGAAATGGTATTTTGCTGAGGAACTTTCGAAGGGAAATCGCTTAAAGTTACCTTACAAAATATGGAGTTCCGCCTAAAAGTGCTGGCCGTCCATCTTCCGACGATTCTCGTGTATCTGATATAAGATTTGACCATCTGGGAGATTTTGTTGAAAATGTTCCCAATCAAAAGAGGAGACGCTACGAAGAAGAGAATTGCCAATCTTTGGGACGTACACAGTGTATAAAATACAAAGTTGTACTATGTATTTCTTGCTTTGTAACATTCCACATTAGCTAATAAATATATACTTTTATATCATCTGTGTGCTATTCTTTACGTACCTTAGTGGACTAGCGTTACCATATGGTCACAGCTGAAAACTTTAAAACAAAAAAATAACAAAAATTTTTAACCATCAAAAATCGCCCTTATAAATCTCAGTAAACTAGAAAAACCTAGAAATATTAGTTTTTTTTTGTTTTACATAATTCCGTCCTTAATGGGTTAAGGGGAAATTTACTAATCTATATGTTAAAAAGTGCAAACTTGCAAGCTTATGTTGTAAGCAATGAAAAGAGTCATTTGGAATATACCTGTTGGTGGCCGTTTCTTTTCTGTATAGGTCAAAGTCCAATCCAATCCATCCAAACCATCCATCCAAAACAATCATAGATTCACATTAGATAATCTAAAACTTCTAAAAAGTGTACCAAACAAAAGACTTTTGAATGCATATGAAAGTATGGAAATAATTAAGTCCAGAAATAGTTTAAATAAAGATAGAGGACCCATCCCGTTTGGTACACTTTATTCTTTAGTTGAGGGGAGATAGAGATATAAATCCTGATCAATCACAAATTATTAGTCTTATCTCCGCCCACTAAAAGATTGTATATAAGATAGAGCGTAGGTTAATTTAGTTTATTGTTTATCGTCTCCTGATGATGCTAACGTTGTTAGCGAAACGCGCGTCGAGTTGGTTTGTGGAAAACAATCATAACTTTGTTTTAGTGCAACCAAAGGTTCCAAATTCCCAACATAGTTTCTTAGATCTCCCAAAAACTACAGGTCTGACAGTCATATTAGGTAGTTAGTTAGTTAGTTAGTTCATTTATTACAAAGTATTTATACAGTAGAGTACATATACATGTTTCGTCATACTTATCCTAAATTAATGAAATAAAAAATAGATAATTATTAATTTAGAAAATGCTCAAAAAATATTAAAATACAGTTATTATAATTAATAAGGCTTGAAAACACATAACACGAAAAGTTAAAAAACAGCTGGGTAATTAGCTAATTTAAAATTTAAGTTAAAATAATTGAGTGTTGAAGTAATCGACAAAGTACATGTTTGCTTGCATGATTTAACTTAAATTAATGGATAAAAAAAAGGACCACGTAGCAGTATATTTAGGCTGCATAATATCAAAAATTACTTAGTTAATTTGTCAATAAGAAACAAAAACCATAATATAAAACTAAAATTTTACAAGCCAAGTAAAAGACAAACATTAGAGAGTAAAATAAAAATGAAAACAAGAATAAAATAATTACATAATTTTACATGTTACACATAGGCATGATGTTGATTAAAAACAACAGTAAACAGGAAACCTTAAGTATAAACAAACACAAAAATTAAGAAATTCGGCGATAGTGTATGGTTCGATTTGACATAATCTAGTAAAACATTCTTTTTTAAATTGTTTGAAGCTCTCAATCTCTTTAATACTATCAGGTAATTGGTTATAAAATTTTACTGCGTTATAGAAATAACTTTTCTGAGTAGATAGAAGTCTATGTTTGGGAAAATTATAATTGTTTTCTTTATGTTTCGTCTGATAATTATGTTTTGGTTTTAAATTAAAAAAGCTTTGGGGATTTTTTCTTAGATAGAGAATGCAGTGAAAAATGTAAATTGCTGGTAGAGTTAACAACTTATTATTTTTAAAAACGCCTCTGCAGGTTTCACGCAGTCCTAAAGAAAACATTATTCTTAAAACTCTTTTCTGTTGAACAAAAACGCTCTCAGCTTGACTACTGCTGCCCCAGAGTAAAATTCCATACTTAATATGCGAATAAAACATACCATAATAAATGGTAGTTAAAATTTTGGTATTTTTCAAGTGCTTAAATATGGTTCTCATGGCGTAAGTCACTGAACTTAGTTTACCACATAGTTTTTGAATATGTTCGCTATAGTTTAGCTGCGAATCTATTGTAATTCCTAAGAGTTTTATGTTTTGAACTATTTTAATCTCCTCATTTTCGAAATTAACTTGATCTGTAGTATTACCGATATTAGTAAACAATATTATATTTGTTTTATTAACATTTAATAAAAATTGATTTTCCCTTAACCATCTTTGGATATCTTCTAACAATTCTTGACATTTTTCACTTAGATTTTCACTTTTTTTAACTGGTACTAAAGCTGTACAGTCGTCCGCGTAATTAACGGCCGAATTAGGTGCTTTAATTATATCACAAAAATCATTTAAATATATGACAAATAGCAGAGGTCCTAAAATGCTTCCCTGAGGAACCCCTGTTGTGTTTAAGTCACAAACAGACTCAGCAGTTTGACTATCACGTTTAACTTGGACCTTTTGCTGGTACGATATTATTAACCCTCGAAATATCTCAAATCATTTTTTTTTTCGTAATAATTTTTAATGTACTTCGGATTATTGCTCTTAATAACTAAAGTTGTTCGGGATTTTTTTTAAATTTAAGTCCTAACTTATACTTATACCGGGCGTCTTATGCAAGATTTTCCCTCGATACCCCTGAATTTTTTCGTAATAATTTTTAATGTACTTCGGATTATTGCTCTTAATAACTAAAGTTGTTCGGGATTTTTTTTAAATTTAAGTCCTAACTTATACTTATACCGGGCGTCTTATGCAAGATTTTCCCTCGATACCCCTGAAAAAAAAATACTTATTTCGTCTAATGTTTTTACTCGCCTGGACCCCCGAAAAATCAACTATTGAATTAATTAAAAATAAATTCTTTTTATTTAGGTACCCATTAACTATACGTCTACTCTACTATAATTCGGTATAAAAGGAACAAACTTAAATTGTAAGTTTTTTAACTATTTCATTGTGAATATTTTTATTCAACTTACCTAATTTTTTACTAGTATATAGAATGTAACTTTTGTAATCTACTACAGAGATATTTTTGTTTTCCAATATATACCTTATACTTTCTGCAACAATTAAATTAACAGCATTGCGTTTTTGCTTAGTTTTTATAACATAATTGACATTTGTAATATCCTTACAGTCTCTTTTTAATCTCAAGTAATATCTGAAATTGAAAAATATTGTTCAGTTATACTAAAGATTAATCTTGTTAAACAAATAGCAATTGATCTTAATAACCACTAAAGTTAAAATTATTCATTTCTACTAAGTGATCATAAAAAAACTCGAATGTACTTAGAAAACTAAAAATGTCATTATTCTAAAATTATATATATATGTATATAATGTTTCTTTATTATCAAAGTGAAGGTCGCATTTTGATTTTTAAAAATCAATTAAATCCTAATATCAAATATCTTACATATACAGGGTAGAGAGTTTAAATATAAAAATGCCGCTAGCGGTTTATTATATTTTTTTACCCTTAATTTATTTACGAGGGATGGTAAACCTAATGTAGGTATTACTGAATTAATTGTAACCTGTAGACTATGGCGGATTTTTCCATTTAAAGTCTCCGCCCTCTATATAGATATAGGTAGTGTGTAAAATTAGTATTTGAACACCTTACTCACCATCCATGTCCGTCCTGTATTTTTAAGCATTAAAAAAAAAAGAAAGCGACATTTTAGTGGCCATATAGAATTTATTTCGCATTCGGGACTTGAAGACCAGGCAATAGGTATTTTTCCTAACAAGTGCGGAAAGTGATAATTTACCGCACGAGACAGAAGTTGACCGAACGTGTTAGGTACAAGTTTTGGTAATTATGCAGTATACGGTTTTCTCCCATTTTTGATTTTTTATGAAAAATTCTTTATGGGGGCACCTACTAAGTAGTAAAAAAAAATTAAAAAAATTAAAAAAAAACACCCGCCGTAGGCGGATTTGGGGTCCTAGGGACCCCAGTAGGTGCCCCCATAAAGAATTTTTCATAAAAAATCAAAAATGGCAGAAAACCGTATATGTACTGCATAATTACCCAAGATATTAACATCTGTGTCATTAGAGTAAAGCTTTTCCTTTAATCAATAAATAAATGGACCATTTAAAGTAAGAGCAAAAATAAAGAAATTTTGGAACGCTTAAAATTTTGACAACTTTGACAGCCGCTGTGGTAGTGTTTAACAACCACTACCACTACCACTCATTGATTTTACCAGAGTTTTTGGAACACATTAAAAACTGTCACTTGTAAAAAGATTTAGAGATGAGAAAAAATTAAAAATTTGGCTTAATTTTACAAAATAAGTGTTTTATATGTTGGAACCTGATAATATTTTATTATTTTTAAAATTAACTACGCCAAAGTTCTCTAAAATTTCTATCTGCGCTAAAACTAACCAGAAAAATAACCACAACCACAATGAAATGGATTCGTAGCTTACGGCAGTGGTAGTGGTTAATTACCACTACGGAATGACGTTTAGCTATTGAGCAGACGCAGTAATTACCACAACCACTACGCATTCCGAAATATCCCTAAAAATAACTACTTTTGTGGTTATAATAATTAACGATAAGAATAACAACTGTCAAATTTAAAAGAGTTTTTGGAATGTAAAAGGAGATAACGTAAAATTTCGTTAAATGCAACATAACCTAACTTTTGTGAGTGCGTGGTGTGGATTTTGTGAATTTTTTCTTTTTATTTAGAATATATGTATAGATAGAAAATCTTAAATTACAATTAGTAATTAGAAAATGATGGAAAATATCCGTTCTTACGAAAAAATGAACGAATTAACCAACAATTTTTTAGTCTGTGATAAAGATAACCACAAAAATCGTTATTCCTATTTCGCGTAAATAAAGTCCGTCTTTATTCTTATTTGATTGACCTCCCCTCTTTTCCCTTACTGCGCAGCCGCACAAATAACGATAACCACAAAAAATGTTATTTTAAGTGGTCCAAAATGTCCTAATATCTATGTTTTAATTTCCTGAAATAAACATAACCCCTTTACAGCATAGTGTGCGGTAAAGTGCCATCACGTAAACTTTACCGCACAAGTACAATTTTTTTTTTTGAACAGTTGAACATTTCATACCAGTACTTTTTATTTTGATACATTTTACTTAGAGGGTGAATTCTTTAAACGGAACGGTGCTTCTAGCGGCTTAGAATTTGGTTGAATAAAAAAATCCAAAAACACGTCAACTGGGATTTTTAATTTCCTTTAATCGTGCTATCTTGAATTTTTTTATGTCATTTTGCTTACGAGGTATGGCAAATTTTTTTTTTTTTAAATAGGACACCTTGTATATTTTGCAATTTTTTAGATCTGCAAACAATCCTCTCTTCAGCAATACTACACAGTAGGATCTATCTTTTACGATAATCAATATATTTCTATCTAAATTTGCATGGAAAACTTCGATAAAACAGGTCATAGACAACAATTCCATGCAAGTTTAAATGCCTCTATCTTGGAAACTATAGGAGATAGAGTATTAGTGTGTGGTATTGTGAAAAAATATTTTTTTTTTAGAATTAAAAAATGTCAAACTATACAGGGTGTCCTATTTAAAAAAAAATTTTTTTTTGATATACCTCGTAAACAAAACTACATAAAAAAAAGCCAAGAGTCTTTTTTTTATAAAACCAAATTCTAACCCGCTAGAAGCACCGTTCCGTTTAAAGAATCCACCCTGTATGTAAATTAGGATGTTTTATTCATATTCTGCTGCTTAGTAGTGGCGCACCCAGGAATTGACTTCGGGGGGGATTTTTAAGGGTAAATAATAATAAAAAAAACTTCATTTGAAGTAAACATGTAACTATACCCAAGCTTTTCGGGTGGGGGGTTTAACCACAATCTGCTATCTTCTTCTTCTTAAAATCTTAAAATATTATTTCCGTGTAACTACAGTAAGTAGAAATCAGCTTGATCGAAACGAATGATTTTGCTCACAGCGCGCCACAGAACTTTGCTACAAAACTGACACTGACAGCTTCGAAACTCAAATACTTTGTAGGTTAAGATTTTAGTTAGTTACCATTGCAACTGAATAACCAAAAGTCAATGAAAACTTTATGTTTTTCTGATGTGTTGTCGAAGAAAAAATAGGCATTCAAATATAATTATTCTACAACTATGTCTGAAAATAAAAGAATGTCACACGCTAGACAACCTCTGAAAATGGCGTTTTCCTACGACCACACGAAAGTAACCAAATCTGCACTCTATAACGCCTCAGAAAGTTTTATATTTCACACGCATATCAATTTTATTTTCGTCTATAGAGACGAAAATGTTTTTTTCTCTAGTGACGAAAATGAATGACAGCAAACCATCCAAACAATGTAAGTATCTAGTAGGCTATGATTTGTAGAAGCGTCGGAAAAAGACCGAAACCATTTTCGTCCCTAGAGGAGAAAATACTTTCTTCTCTTGAGATGAAAACGAAAAAAATTTAATAATAATCAAAAATATGTCACTTTCTTCTCTCGTTATGTAATGTACTATTTTCACACAACATGTGAAAAAAGTTTTTCGCATATTTAGATATTTACCTACTCGCTCTCATTTGCGTGCGGAAAGTAATATTTTACCGCACTCAGGGCGGTAAAGTGACTACGTTTATTTCAGAAAAATAAAATACAGATACTTATATTTCTTTTTTGGGAATTTTTGAGGCTTGTAGGTAAAATCGTGTAACTAACACTTGCGTAAAGTGTATTTCACTGAGAAAATTTTTTAGCAAAGTGATTTCTGTCTGGCGCCTATATGGCCAAACAATCTAGCTAAAACAAAAAGTTTTTTTGCTCAAATAACGAGCTAAGACTTTTTTTCCAGTCTAACTGATTTGTTTGCTAGTGTTACTAAACATTCCTGTGGTAATTGAGCTACTTTTTTATTCTAGCAAGATTGTTTGGCTAAATAGGCGCCAGGCAAAATCATAAAAAACATTGCAATACTCCTATCGAAAATCAGTGCTATCGGCTGGGTACTCTTTTAAGCGTGCCTTTATTAAAACTTACTTTTTAAAATTAATTTCGCGTTTTCAACTTACTCCTCCTCAGCGACATTGGCTCACTACATTTTTTAAATATATAATTAATCTCACTTACCCCTTAAAAATTATTCCCGTAAGAAGAAAGCACAAACTTCACCGAAAAAAGACACCAGGTAACTTTAAAAACTAGGAAAAGCGCCTCAACTCCACCACTCGAGAAGCTCTTTTAGATAGAGCGCGGCGCTGGCAAAATGGAGCGCCGAGAGTTCTTGAAGATGAGGGCTTTATAGAGTCTCCGCACGCAGGACCAGAATGCAGAGAACGTACAAACACACGGAAAAGCACTTTACAATGGTCCACGTACGAAGCACAGATTCAAATAGCAGTAATATTCAGCAACATAAGTGTGCGGTATATAGTCTGCAGCAGTTATGATTTCAAATTCGGACTTCTGCGAATGACAGATTATAGTGCAGTAAAACCGTGTTTTGTATTGTTTTATCAGTGGCGTACAAATTGTTATTGGGGGGGGGGCTTAAGGTTCCTGGCGGAGAGACTTTTTTTAGCAGCTCTGAGGAAGCTTGAGTCTCTAAAGACATGGACGGCTATTGGAATCGGAAAACAAACTCTTTTTATTGCCACTAAAAATTAATAAAAGACCTAAATACAAATCTTGGCGATGTTGCATGTCTGTCTCTCTTGGAGACGATAGCTCAAAACCGATTTTTACCAAATTTGGCACAAAAGGTTAAATTATTTCTGAAAATTTTGACGAGCTTATGAATATTTTGAAAATTATGCCAAGTCGAAGACGAGGAAAAATTTTCAAAAAATATTCATGAGCGAGAAAATATTTTAGGATTTAATTTAACCTTTTGTTGCTATGGTAACTAAGAAAAATCCCAATCTAAAAAGTATTTGAGTTTTGAAGCAGTCAGTATCAATTTTGTAGCAAAAGATCTGTGGCAGCAAACGATTCGTTTCGATCAAGAAAATTTCTACTTACTGTAGTTACACGGAAATGTCATTTTAAGGCTGAACATATAGTATATTAGGGACTTATCGGTACATAAAGTCGGCATAGCCTGACTTTAGTAAAGACGGCACTATTTTTGACAATTCCGCACGAAGTGTAAGAGGATTCTGACATTGTTGTTGTTTAAATATGTCATCTTTGCTATCAAAATAATGTCGACTTTCATATTGTTTGTGCCTGCCTTTAATAGGAACTTATCGGTAGATAAAGTCGGCATAGCCTGACTTTAGTAAAGACGGCACTATTTTTGACAATTCCGCACGAAGTGTAAGAGGATTCTGACATTGTTGTTGTTTAAATATGTCATCTTTGCTATCAAGATAATGTCGACTTTCATAATGTTTGTGCCTGACTTTAAAGGATGGCATTAACTTTAATTTGTCAATGTTAAGAATGGCACAATATGAGCATGTTTAGATGAGATGTTTACATGACAAAAATGTCAGACACCTTTTAACCTTCGTGCGAAACTGTCAGAAATAGTGCCGAGTCAGGCTATGCCGACTTTATGTACCGATAAGTCCCCAATAAATGACGGCATTAACTTTACTTTGTGAACTTTAAGAATGGTACAATATGAGTATGTTTAGATGACATTTTTATGTGACAAAAATGTCAGAAACCTTTCAACCTTCATGTCAGAAATAGTGCCGAGTCCGGCTATGTCGACTTTATGTACTTTGAGTGATAGAAAAAACTTTTTCCCACTTGCGTGCATAAAACGCGTATTCCTTTGTTTAAAATTGCACTTTTAATGAAGAAATTCATCAAAAACATTTGTACGAAAAAAATTGTACCTAATAAGTCTTGCGGAAAGTGCCTTTTCTGCCCTTGACAACTTGCCCGAACTCCGCTCCGCGTCGTTTGTGCAGCTTCCGTCGCGTGCGTAAAATTATCACTTTCCGCACTAGTTAGGTAAAAAAAAAGAAAGGAGTTGGCAGAAGAATACGAAAAACTTCAGTAAAATGTATCAAAATTTTATAAAGATTGACATAATTTTGTTCAACTGCGTTTTGCAAAGTGTAAACACGTTTAAATAAAGAAATTGAAAAAAAAAAATATTTTTTAATCATGTGAAAAAATTATCACCCAAGCAAAAAAAAATCCGAGAAAATACCCATGTTGACCTGGCAAAAAATCCCATTTTGTTAAAAAGTACTGATGTGGAATTTTCAAGAAAATATCTCGTCAAAGTTCGTCAAGGACTTAGTTTTTGAGATTTTGCCTAGTACGTATCTTTCGAGCGAGAACAATTAGGTGAGAAAACTAGTTCGGTATTTGCATCGCAGATCAGACGGATTTTTGATCATGTATCTGATTGGTTGAATTACACCACATGGTACACGCGCTAACGAATCAAAATGCGTAGAGGAAATCCGTCTGCTTCACAATGTAAACTCCCAACCGAGCTACTATTACTAAAGGATAAATCTGATTTTCTTTGGTTTCTTGGAAGGTTGCCAAGGTTCTTCTTTGAGACACTACATGCAGGGACAATATATCAATAAATTGGTTTTTAATCAACAATTAACTATTTTATAGTAACTCGATATCAACCAGCTGGGTAACAATCCATTGCAGCTTTCTCTACACATAACTACTGCAAAAAAAAATATCTGGGGAAATTGTATAATCCACATGTTCATGATATTACTAGCTTCTCGGTAGAGGTGAAGCTGCACATGTGTGTTCTTGTCTTTTCTATCAGTATTTTTAATTAATAAAAAATAAACAAAAAAAATTTGACCAACAGAAAAACTATTAGATTTTTGACCTCCTCCACTAGTTCTACCACTGATTGATTTCAGACACAGTCCATCCATCAGTCGGGCTTTTTACTATGACGAATTAATAGCAAAAAACAAACTATAAAAAATACACCGGAGTACCATGAGAATACATCCGTGCGACATAAGTTTTTATAGACGAATAATACGAACGATCACATCAACAAGTCATGGACAAATGCTCCCCCAACACTTTTTTATTTATATTTACCTCCATATAAACATACTAGGGTTCAGGAATTAAGATGGAGTCCTAGTTCCCTAAATTGGGTACTTAAGCAGTAAGAATTCACTTATTTGTTACTGGTTACTTTTTATTTTTACTGCATGCTTTATGGAACTATGACCACAACTTTATTTAGTATAGATTGAGGTATGGATAGAAGTGTTTGTGTTAACTTGGCAAATGGGTTTAGTTTGTTTTTATAAAGCTCCAAAGTGAATTTAATAAATTATTTGGTTAGATAAGTAGTTCTAATTAAAGTTCTAATAAAAGTATACAAGCCTAAATTTTTTTGAACTTCAATGCACTATCCATCAAAGTACACATAACTACAACTCAATATCAAATCAACCAGAGGTTTGGCAGACCATCTACCCGATTTCAATAATTTTTGGTACATTTATTCTACCCATAAAGGGAATGAAAAATCCCAAATGGTGAGTGGGGTAGGGGGGATAACCCGGGGTAAATGAGTGTAAAAGGTATCTTAGGTCCTACACCCCATTCACGCTGATAACTAGGTCGGCTGTAATAATAAGTTTATTTATCACAAAAGTAAGAATTTTACAATATTAAAACTTAATAATAAAGTTAATAAACAATACTCACAGAAGCTTACATATGCAAGCTTGTACGTGATTAATTTATTATTATGTTACAATTACCATAAAGAAAATAATCTACCTATTAATTAAGTTTACATTTGTTTTGGAAAAATTGGGAATATTTTGTCTCGTTAGGGTAAACTTGTCAAAATCGGAAGAGTGTTCAAGTCCAAGAAAAATGTCACAATTTGGGGTTAAAATATTTACGGACAACAATAAATTATTATTATTTAGTATATCTTTTTTTATATATACGTAGATGTAGGTGTGTTTTTTATTTTAAATTAAACGTTTACCAAATCATGAAAAAGCTTTTTGGTTGTCTTCAGAATCCAAGTCGTTAACTTTGACTTAAAATTTTTGTAATATATTTTATTTTTTATTGATTCTGGAATCAAATTGAAGGCTTTGGGAGCGATGCTTTTAAAGTTTCTTTGTCCTACGGACTTCTGATTCGTAAGAGTAATGGAACTTTTTTCGTTACCTCTGGTTGCATAAGTATGATGCAAAATATTAACTGATTAAAATTTACATAAATACTACGTAGATAGTGGGACCTTAACTCCACATCAAAATATTATATACCTATTATATAAAAAATTATATGTAAAATTTAAATAATCTAATTTACGTAAACGTTACATAAAATTATTTACTTTAAATGAAAGTAATAAAATTTACATAACTATTATGTAACAATTTAGACATTACGTTTACATTTAAAATTTAACATAATAATAATAATAATAATAATAATAATAACATTTTATCATCTAAATAACGCAAACGCTCTATAACATGATTTACGTCACATTAAAATTTTGAAATTTACATAAATATTATGAAATAATGTGAACCTTAAGTTTACATTTAAAATTTTACATAATTGTTACATAACATTTTTATGTATTAATTATTTCATCTTAGTTATATAATTTCCCTCTAAAATTATTTACGTCAAATTTACAAATTTTATAAAAATATTATGAAAATGAAAGAAATTACCAGTGCTTAATAGTTTCTTCCTAGTAGGTGGATATGGCGCTAATGTCACTATATTCCCTGTACAGTGGATGATAATATTATATATATAAAGAGCAAAAATATTTCAAAATTAGGATGCGGACTCTGAGGTATTGACAAGATCTATTTAAGAATCACCGCCACTTAAACCAGCCCGTCTGGTTAACTTTGTAGTTTTCCACATGTTTGCCAATGTAGGACCGTGTCAAGCAACTACTGACGGACCTGGACGGACCTTCCGTTGGCCCACCTCAAGCTGCATGCTCATTTCGGACGTAGATAGTTGACGCTTTGCGCATGTAATTATTAATAACCTATTGTGATCTTAAATTTACATACCAAGGTAAACCTGTTATGTAAAATATACGTAGTTTTTACTTAACCCTCACGTAACATGGATGTAATATTTATGTAAAAGGTCTGTAATTTTATTTACATGACAAGGCAAACTTGTTATGTAAAATATACGTTGTTTTTACTTAACTCCTACGTAACATGGATGTAATATTTATGTAAAAAATATGTCATTTTATTTACATCACATTTATGTAACCATTAGGTGGGCTTTGCGCATGGCATTATGCAGAGTTTTCGCACCTTAATGTGACTTAAATTTTACCTTTTTGACCTCTAAGTGACCTTAAATTTAAATAACAAGGTAAATCTGTTATGTAAATTTTACGTAATATCTACATAACGGTGTTTACTGGGTAGACTACAAAAGTGCCTACGGGACTCAAAAAAGTGACGGCTATCAAATGTGACAGAGACAGAGATAGATACGAGTGCGCAGCAGTCATCAGATTTAACGCCAGCTGTAATAGTGTTATGGCTTGACTTTATTTGTGGAAGTTTTAAAATCGGATACCCTGTTTTAATTTGAAGATTTTGAAAAATATTACTTAAAAACACAGCAGTAATCAAGGCTGAATTAATTAACATCTAAAAAACTCAAAAATTTCAAGTGAGTTAAAATTTTATTTTTTGTGGTAATTGTTTGTAAAAATAAAAAGAAATAAAAATAATAAAATAGAAAAGAAAATAACCAAAAACAGCGAAGAAAAAATTTTTAGGTTATGAATAACACTGATCTCAAAGCCGCTATTCCGATAACACTCATTTGGCAAGCGATTTAAAGTTAAGCTGGGTTCATACAGAAAAATAAGATAAGATAAATTGACATAACATAACATAACATAAGAAAAGTGACTATTTTTACAGAAAATAACATGACATAAAATAGCTGAGCCCCAGTTTACTGCAAAATTAATGAACAGCCTACCCTACCTATGTAAATGTCAATATCCGGCGTTTTGCTTAACTTTTTTGCCTTAAATTCATTTTTTTAACAAAAATAACATCCAAACACTATTTTTAAAAAAATAGTCAAAAATGGCGTAGTGGTCATGCGCGAAATGTGATTTCACATGACATAACATAACATAAAAAGATAAAAGTTGAGCATCTTTTTATGTATCATGTTATGTTATGTTATTCTCCTGTATAAACACCAACAGGGTTTGTCATCAGCTCAACTCTTATTTCATTTTATGTTATGTCTTATCTTGTCTTATTTTTCTGTATAAACCCAGCATTAGTCACTATAAGGTCGGCACTAGTAGTAGCATGCCGTATTGCAATAAAAGTCCCTATTAACATGCTGTCTTTTTCGAGGTGGGTTGTGAGCCATCCATATGAGTATGAAGGATATTGAGCAAAAAAATTATGGATATACCTGCCATGTGGCGCCAACTTTTTTTTTACTTTACTGAACTATGTAAACTTTACCACACGCGACAAAGAACAGTGGATCGGATTATTTATCTTCGTCAAGCGAAATCGATCGCTGGTAAAAACCCCTTCACTCTGGGATTTTACGGGACCGTGGACGTCATTCATTGGGTGTCAGGAAATAGCCCAAGAACATTAAAAATCAGTTAAGCACTTAAATCAGTTTATGTGTCATTATACTTTTACCATGCCCCTGTACAGAACTTTCCAATTATTGACCTTTACAGATTTTTGCGTTGCTTTAAGAAAGAAATAATTCTCAAATTTGTAAAAAACAATTTTTGTTTTATAAATTTAATGATAGTTTTACGCAGACTTCAAAAAAATTGGGTTTTATATAAAAATTTATTTTATTTTATTATACTTTAATCGTGCATATTTACCTTTTTCGTTACTGAAATGTTTCATTTTTTTTATTCTTATTGCGCGTATAAGCCCAAAGTGGCTACTTGGGCTTCTCGAATGTTTTTTAAGTTTTGTCGTAAGTGGGGGGGGAAATATATGCTTTTAAAAATGATCATCCAGGGACATTCCTTAATCGAATAAAAAAGGAAGTTTGAAAATCGGTTGAGAAGTTTAAAAGTTTGTTATCACACTTCTTCGTCTTTTTCTGAAATAGCAGTGGGTTAAACTGATTTGCCGAAAAAACAACAGATTTTGAAGAAGGACGAATTAAATGCGTCGCAATTTTTAAATAATTTTACGACCATCTCAACACGATTTTAATGGCTCATTTCCGGTCCTAGGATAATAATAAAGCTTAGACGTAAACCACAAGATGGCGTGACAAGCGATGAAACTGTTGTTTATAAGAGCACTAATTGACGCAAAAATGTGAATTATTTTTCTATATTTTTAAGACAATAAATATTTATTTAACGTAAATAAATCCAATACAATTTTAGTACCTAACCAAAAAAGGGTCCCGTTAAATTGAAATATTACTCATTTTTAAGAAACAAAAACCTTGTTTTTAAAAAGATATATGAAAAGTCCCTTAGTAACCTTAGTTGTTTTGACGTTTTAGATAGAACGTCATTGAAACTTCAGGGGTGCGTTCAGATTGAACGTTGGGTGACGCCCGGGCGCACCCTGGCCATTCAGATTGCTTTGGTTAAAATTTACCCGGCTGTTCAGATTGTCGCGCACTTTCGCACCCCACGAAATAGGTTGATAAAATTTGTCCCGCATGCGCATAAGTCTAGTTTTTGGCAATGGAAAGAATCAGTAACATTCCCATAATTTGGTTTTGGACGAGGAGGGCAATTTTGTTCTAGATGGAACAAACAAGAGTGGTGAAGTGAGTGAAAAAGTGGTGAAAGTGAATCATATTCAACGAGTAGTTCTTTATTTATAAACCCATTTACTATTACTTCTTCCATAATTACAAAAAAATTTTAAATCTTAAAAGTGAGGTTATGATAATTCGTCTTGTCCGTTCATATCGGACGAATCGCCGGGCACACTCGGAGTGCACTCTCTATCGGGTAACGCTCTGCGCCGGACTTCACCCGGACTCTTCAATCTGAATGCACCCCAGGTGATAAAGATTGTTGAATTAAGAGTGTTCGCGTTTGATATTTTTAATAATTTCTGATATTTATGATGACATTTTCATTATAGTACACTAACTTGCATTTTATGGTCATTACACGCTCAGATAAATTCAGACACTCGCCTGAGGCTCGCGTCTTAAACTTCATCTTCGCGTTTGATCACCATCAATAACATGCTTGTTATGTAAACTACTATTACTTGCACCTCACTTCACAGTAAATTGTATTGTCTTAGAAAATTGGTACCTAGTTGAATTTTCTTCTTACAGGTAAAAAAAATTACCACACCCTTTGATAAAGAGAACGATATAAAAAAATAATATCTAGGTGAGATTTTCAAGCAAACCTATTAGGCAATGTAACATAATGCAATAAGACTTTCATGGTCACAGGTAGGTAACTTGAAATCGAGCTTGAAATATTTAATTGACCACAAAAGTCAAATTTACTTGCACTTAAACCATGTCAACTGCTAAAATTCAATTAATTCATAGTTTTTTTTTAAACGCTAATTAATTAAGTTTTGTAAGGTATCCATGTGGGTTGTTTTTACATTAAATGAAAAAGCAACTTTTTACAAAGTGGTATGTCTTTTTTAATTCCCACAGTCAAATTTTCGTAAAGTGACCGGTTTCGAGGCTAATTACATCCTCATCATCAGACCCAATGACTACAAGTGAAAATACAGATTAATTATTAACAAAATTACAATATTATCAATTAACCAACCAATCGTGCTCTCTACAAGAACTCACCTTAAAAAAATCATGCTTCTAGAATTGTCAAAATATTATAAAGAATTTTTGTTATTTTGCGATGATGGTGCCATTTTTCTAACCTATTGTTATTGCAATTAATTTTCGTTTTTATAAAATTTTGTGTAGCGCTATTTAAGTATAAATTTTAAAACGTTTATATTTTGTATTGCGTTTTCTTTTATTATCTATTTATCGGTTCTTATCTATTTAACCAGATGGCTGCATTTTATAGTTTTTGATTATATTTAAATATTAATTACAAGTACTATTGGTACAGTTCTCATTATGCTTTTTTGTTATTAAGGTATGCCCATGCAAGAGAACAAGATTAATTTTCATAACAAACAACAACTAAAATTAAAAAATTATTATTAAATTGTGTAAGAGTATTGTTTTCATAAAAAATAATTAAAAATAATTAAAAAATTTCTGTAACTGATTAAAACATAAAAACATTGAATAAAATAAAATCAGAAATAGGACGTAAGAAGCATCATTAATACAAAATTATGACATTTAACATATAAGAGATAAAACCTAGAGAATACAATTATGTAACCACTAAACAGAAAAATACATATGACTTGAATTAAGGAACTAAAGTTACTGTTTTTGTTAGCTTTCGAAAAATATTTTAAGTAAACTATTGTTTTCTAGATTAATTTTTTTATTAATGGTGTTATTTTTTCTAGTAACACTCGTGGCATTTTTTCTTTTCGTATATAGTCTATAAATTTCTAGGTCTTCCAAGCATTCTTGGACCCTTAAGTTATTATTGATGTGAAGAATTTTATAACTATTAAAAATGTCTGGCATACGGTCACATTTTTCTAAGTTTAAGACGTGAGATGCAAAATGTGATTTGTTGTCTTGTGTCAAACATATGTTCTTATAATGTTCATTAAATCTAGGCCTAAAATTACGATGAGTGCGACCAATATACTTCGCAGAGCAAGGACAGAACAGCTAATACACTCCTTTATTAACCAAAGGATCATTTTCGTCTTTGTTGATAAGAAAGAGTTCTCCTAAAATGTATAAAAAGTGACATCTGTCAGTTTTCTGTCACAGTTAGGTGACTTGGAAATCCGAGATTGCAGTGCAATTTTGACATTTAACATTTTATTTTTGAAAAGGCAGTTATGGCAAATTCAAAAAAGAAAGTTAGATTTTGGTCGATTTTCAAATATGGTCAGTACAATAATTCGAAAATTGCTAAAAAGTGCGAAATCGACGACTTTGACGTCATTTTTCGGGTACTTCTGGGAGGGATAGAGAGTTGGCGCAATGAAACAAAAATCTTCTTAGGACGAGTCGATACCTTGGCGGTATCCACAAACACAGCACGTCTTTTTATGCGACGACATACATACATGGCTCCACGGAGGACTTCAACATATAAAAAAATGAAGCAATAAATTTTCATTTAAAAAGGGTGATATTCTTTATTATTTTTATATATTCTTTTTTGAGCTCGCAATTTTATGTACAGCACTTAATATCTAAAATCAAAGAGCCATTAAACCTTAAAAGCTTTTGCTTCGGGAAACTCCATGTTATTTTACTTGAAGTTCTTTTCACGGGGTGCGGGGCTATAATTACAATCGCCTCTGCACAAAAGAAATTTATTTTTGTTAAACGGTCGTTTCCACGATTCACAGACTTTAAAAGCCAAAAAGTTTAAATGAATTAATTGATATATATATATATACACTCCATTCTAAATTGGTGCGGACCAGTTTTTTGACACTGAAAATGACAGTTTCATTAAGCTTCTGTGTTTAATTGTCAGGCGCCATATTAAAATTGGGCCGAAAAATTTGGAATGAGGTGTAGGTGGTACTTGTCAAAATTAAAAAAGTATTCTGTAACGGACGACGGGACATTCAGTATTAAAGAAGGTATTGTATATTTTTTGTTCTAACCAATACACTCTATTGACAGAAAACTAATGGATTTCCTTTCACTTGTTAAAGGCGAATTTTTCATGACCCTAACCACTCTGTGGTTTGTTAGGATAAAGACGTCAGGAATGATGTCACGGTTAACTCACTGGTTAACAACTGAATTGGTTGACAAATGCAGTATACCAATTTACGTTCTGTGATTTTGTCTTTTTCTAACCTCACTTTTATGTAAATAAAAGGTTGGACATACCAGAAAAATGCATAACCACATGGACTGTAGACCTACCTAGGTTCCCTATTAAAATTTAGAAGTACAATTTCAACAGCATTTCGAGGCGCGTGGGCCAGAAAAAAAAAACAAAGAGACCAAAAACGAATAAAAAACTTAGGTAATTATGCAGTATACGGTTTTCTGCCATTTTTGATTTTTTATGAAAAGTTATTTAGAGAGGCACCTACTAGGGTCCCTAGGACCCCAAATCCGCCGGCGTCGGTTTTTTTTTAAGAGAAAAAAGGGTGCCGGGGCGGGGTTATAATGTGTTTTTTGATTGTTTTGGGTTGGGCTGTATTGGAGTGGGTTGTTTTAGTAAAAAAAAAATTAAAAAAAACACCAATAAAATTTAAAAAAAAAACAACCGGCGCCGGCGAATTTGGAGTCCTATGGACCCTAGTAGGTGCCCCCATAAAAAATTTTCATAAAAAATCAAAAATGGCAGAAAACCGTATACTGCATAATTACCAAAAATTAGTCTCTCACTCAACACCATCAGCCTTTCGACAATTCATAGTTATTCGAACACTCGTATACACCTTCAGGCACACTGCAATTGCATTTTTTAAATAGGTAAGTATCAAAAGCAATCCAAGTGTACCATGATATATATGCTACCTAACAAAATTTACGAATAATGCCGGGCAGCAGGAAAATTATAAGATACATAGGTAAGGTACCTTTTCTTATATTTTCAAACACCAATGGGTCATCTGTTTTGATAATAAAAACTTCTTTGTTAACGACCACTGCATACTCCAGCATTATTACTTACACCCACATAAATCTGTATACCTATTGATGTGAAAAAATCAGAGATATGGAGAAGGGCAAACCCCCACTTATAAACTCGACGTTGGAATCCCAGATAAGGGTCAACGTCGAACGGTAACGTCAGGTTTATAAATGGTGGGTAAAATGCGAAAAAAATAAAACTGGGATATATTAAGGACTCTTAGTTATATATAACTTTTTTTTTGTCGGATTTTTAAAATTTTCGATGGCCTGTGGCTCACTTTAAAGAATAATTTATAAATACAATGAAAATGCACAAAAAAAAATGTATTTTCAAACTGCAAAAATTTATCAGCCAACACAAACTTCACCAAGCGAAGCATAGGTTAAGGTAGTAACCTTAATCTATGAAGCGAAGACCCCCTAATCTCATTTTCAAACTACAATCACAAACCAACTGCAAGAGGTAGTTTGCCAGGTATATTTGATCTGACGTCATGGTAAGAAAACCCACTCGCAAAAATGACATGGTTTATGGTTTAGTTAAATATGACGTCACACATGATGCGCCATTTCAAATACAATTGATTGTGGTTTGCAAACCACACACGCGAAAATACGAGTGGTTTGGATAACCATAACCATGGTATAAGTAGTATACTATGAAAAATTCACCTTAACACGTTCACGAATTCAGTTTTTCTAAAGAACGTCCGTGCCCACCAGTGGGTCACGGATAAGGATATTTTCAATGCAGGTTAAAAATCTGCGTTTAATTTCAACGATCTTATTATTGTATCTACGGCTGTAAGACAGGTTTACATTGCCCTGTACATCGCGGTTTGGTAATAATTTACTAAGTGGACGAAATATAAATTTTTGTAATTTTTGCTAATAAATAATGAAGAAAAATGTTATAAAGTATAGACTTTATTACTAACTCTTACAAACCCAGAGAGCAATAAATCCTGAACATTTTCAAAACAACTAATCAAAAAATAATGAACAAAAGATTTGAAGCTTAAAAAACACCTAAAAACTAAAAGAAACATAAAAAATAAATTCACAACATTTTTAAAATAACCAACAAACTTGAATTTTTGTAGTTTTCGTCAAAAATAATGAACAAAAGATTTGTGTAGCTTGAAAAATCCTTAAAAACTAAAAGAAAAATAAAAAAATAATCGTGAACATTTGACTTTCCATCGCAGTCTTCGCAAAATGTTAACACTTTTGGCGTTTTCACTCTTGCCTCTTTACTACCTCTCTCCTCAGTGATGTAGAAGCTTGAGGTAAGGTGATGCAGGAGCTTTAGGGGCCGATGATTGTGGAGCTTGAGACGGCAATATTGTAATGTTGTTGAAAGACGATGGTCCAGGATCTTTTGGGGACTGTGCAGCCAAATCTAATATCTTCTTCGTTCTGGAGGTCATGTTGCAGTCACTAATGTTTAGTTGTCTCAAACAAAAGTTTTATTTCGCATTTTCGCAAAACATGACCCATTTCACTAGTGCCCACCGGTGGGTCATGACGGCTGTGAGTGAAAATCGTCTCTACAGGCCGTCGTGACAATTCAAGTAGAACAAAATGCAATTAAACACAAACTTATATAATATAAAACATTTATTAACAACTTATATACTGCCGTCCTAAGTGCTTGCTGAAAATTATATAGCAATAATTTTTTTTGTTGGGTAGTGTTTATGGGTTTAAAATAGCAAAGTCCAAGTGATGAAACAAAAAATAAATTATTTAGTATTTTTCTATGTAAAACTGTAGAAAAATCAGAGGTAACTTTTTAGAGCCTAGTCTATGGTTGTACTCTGTAAAAAGTATTATATTTATGTGTTACTTTTAAAAGTAAATATTATTTATTTATCTTCAAACATGGGCGTATCCAGGGGAGGACTGGGAGCTCAACCTCTCTCCAAGAGCCCCATTTACTCCTCAAGATTGATTTTTTTCAAAAAATCAAGTAAAATGAAACGTTCAGCGCTCAGAAGTTCCCAGAAGGCTCAAGCTCCCCAAGGAGTTTTAAGCCTCACAGGAGTCTTAAGCCCTCCCCCCAGAAGTCTAAAGCTATCTTTCTCAGGAATCATTTATGCGTACGCCACTATTTTAAAATTGAAATTCATTCCAATAATACAAACTACAAAAAATCAATTTACATTAAAGGAGATCAAGAAAAACTAAAAATAATTCTAAGTTTGTTTAAAATTAAACTTTAAATACAGAATACTATAAATAGTACGAACACTAATTGTAAGTTTCTTAGTGGTTTTTATGTAAATTTTTGTAAAATTCAAATCGATTTCCTGGCATAACGCTGTGCAAATTTTTAATAAGGTTTTGTTTTCCTTGTATATGCAAACTAGGAGGTCTCGTGGCTCTGGCAATATTATTCCAGAATTTTTTACTTTAAGTTGAAGAAATTCCATCTTAAAACATTCATCTTCATGTTTT
The DNA here is from genome assembly GCA_963921995.1 of Oxystoma pomonae. Lineage (NCBI taxonomy): Eukaryota > Metazoa > Arthropoda > Insecta > Coleoptera > Brentidae > Oxystoma > Oxystoma pomonae. The sequence goes on along the minus strand of OY998166.1, from coordinate 79,475,825 downwards.
ATTTTGTATTTTAAAAAATAAGAATTTCTATGTGCGGTAATTTGTGTTACCTCTGTCAAGTCAGGCCACGTTCCATTCTTTTTATTTTAACTTGGGAGGAAAAATCTTTCCAATTGTATAAGTTGCAAGGTTGCATTTTCTTTACAAATACTTTTTTTGGATTTGATTCTTACACATTACTTAGTTAAAACCCCGCATATACATATTACTTAGTAAAAACCTTGCATCTACTATAAAGTTGCTAGTAGATACGAAGTTTTTACTAAGCAACAGGTAGTGGCGAGGTTTTTGTTAAGTAATAGTCCATTTTTAATCTAGATACGGGGTAACGATTTTGGAAAAAAAATACTTCCAGACATAAATTTGGGTATTTTTGTTCAAAAATAGATAAAAGTGACCTATCTAAAGCTATTTCCGGTCATAACTCATTTTTGATTTTTTTGCAGATACGTGGATCTTACTTAGGACGGCAGTATACTAATTACGTCTTAAATCGAAAACCGCGATGACGTTTCAGAGGACTAATAGTCAAAAACCTCGCGTGACCCACCCGTGGGTCACGATGTCGCGAACGTTTAAAGTTCCTTTAACCAAATCTGAGAGCTCGGCGAGCCGAGCAATTTTAAGTCCCGTGACGACACAGTAAACAGATTTAATCGAAATAAAGGAACGTTTCTGCGTTTTATTCTAACCACACTTTTAACTCTTTGTTTTCCTTAAACTGTATAATCAATGCGCCTTAAAAATGATCTGGAACGGTGATTGGGCACAGCGGACAGCGACGCCGAAAGTGAAGAAACAGCACAGTCGATTCCGCCAGGTACAGTATGGCCGAGTTTGTAAATCCACCGGTGGTCCACCGGTGCCAACAAAAGAGTTCATAAGTTTTAGATGGATTTCACCAGTCCAACAATAGAGTTCCCAAATTTTTCGATAGATTTCACCAATCGAACAAATGTTGGCACCGATCGCCACCGGCTTCGGGAGTCGGTGGAAAATCTTCGTTGGATTAAACATAACCCTACTTTATGGTTATTTATTTTTTCCAGTTTTTTTATAACTACCAAGATATTCTTTTATGCATTTTGGTTAATAGGAGGTACAGTACAGGATGCTTAATGGAGTGGTGACCATAATATTAATGCAAGACAGTTCAAGTGAAGACTCTGATGATAAGCTAGACATCATACTAAATTTGAGCAAAAAACGTACCTGCATTGAAGACTATTTTGAAAAAACTCTCCAGAAGTACAGCATAAGTGCCTTTAAGGATGGTATTCATAGTCGTTCCTCAAGGCTCCTTCCTTCCTTCGCCCACAAAAAATTTACATTTCCCAAGGAAGAAGAGAGACTTAGGAGCGATTATGAATATGGCCCTTATAAGTCACATTTTCGATTTTCTCGAGCCGAAGTTGAGGTATGATTTTATTATTTTAAGTGTGGTTATTGGCACTCAGCTGTTTACACCGCAACGCGTTCTTTTTGTATTCGATGGAACAACGACATTTCATCACTGCTAGATCTCATATGGATGTCAAACCCATCTGTCAACCGAATGTTGGCACCGATGTTCCACCGCTGTCAGAAAAATGTTGAATTTACAAACTCGCCCTATTTTCCACCCGAAGTTTATCCACATTGATTGATGTCAACTGTCAACGAGAATTTTCAGTCTGACGTTTATTTTTTTGTTTCTCCCTAGATTTTTGGCCATACTGATCACTGTATGGACAGGGCCTCATTCAGAAAATTTTTGATTTTGTTTAATTTAAATTTTATCATGAGTTGATTGCTTGGAGGAATTATTCGTCCAAGGTTGATTGCAATAGAAAGTTTTTTTAACCATTTTTTGGCCATTTTGTTATTTTTATCGTAAGACAATTGATCACAGTGTACTAGATATGGCCAAGGCCGCAAGTGTTGATCCAATACATAAACGTAAATATCGTGAACTCTACACATCATAGAAGGGACTGGTTATGAATTATCAAATGAATGAAGCTCAGACATTGTTTGGAGCACAGGCATGGTGGACGCATCCACCCATTGGTCATTTTCAGGGGCACAATAGACATATAGCCGCAAGAGTAGCAAGGTCCGTAGAAATCTGTTTCGTCACAATTATCTCTAATGTTAGTAAGTAATTTGTTATTTTAAATCTAAAAACTGCAAATTCGTAGCAGCCTTAAGACTGCTAGGAATATGTTATGAATTTACAGCTTTGAATCAAAACGTATGTATCAACAGCGGCGTACTGAGAAAAAGTGGGGCCGAGACGGTATCTTCAGATGGGGACCCCCACATCTCATTCTTCTATATACTTATATTAGTTTAAGCCAACTAAAAAAGCTGAAAAAATTAATTTCAATAAATCTTTTTTTAATACCTTCATCAAAAACATGATTTTAGTAGCTGTCTGCAGATAACTAAAGCATGGCTTTTTTGGTTACCGACGCAAAAAAAGGTTTCTGTCCGTCTTTTACCCAAAATTAAAGAGAAATAGCGGAAAATAGTAATATGGAAAAAAATCTAATTATTCTTGCCTAAAAATTAAGCGATTTTCACCAGTTTTCGCCAAGTATTTACGAAAAAATCATTTGAAAACATCGTCTAAATATCAAACTGTCAAAGATTAAAATGTCGCAACAATGAACGTGACCGTGTAAAAAGGCACATTGCTATGAAAACCATTGTTATTTCATTTGTCAGCCGCCTTGATTTATAGTGTAAAGATGGTGTCTTGCGAGAAGTGGTCTTCGTTCGAGATTTTTGAAAGTATTTTCCTATTTCTCTTGAATTTTTTGATAAAGGTATTAAAAAAATAGTGTTAACAACTCGCAGCTAAACTGTGCTTTTTTTTACTCGCGTTTTTAAATACCTTGCTGCCCTCGTTATTTTAACCAACGCTTGTAAAAAAAGCACTATTTTAATTTTATCCACTAAGAATTGCGAAAACTACTATTTTTCTACCATTTTCCACTGCAAACGCTTGCATACCTTCATTAAATTCGATGTTTTTAGCCACTTTGATCTCAATGGATAAAATCGCCAAACTTGTTATCCGTTCTTGGCTCGTAAGCTCATTGTGGAGCGCAAATAATTTTTAATCAATTTTAATTTCGAAAAACTGCGCTCATATGTAGCGTTTGAAACGAATAATGTAATAAATAGTTTCAGATTTAAAAAAAGAATAGAAACTGAATCGCAAAATTCATATTTAACAATAAATTTAAGAAAATCTAAAGAACCCCAAGACGAAGAATAATTTTTATTACCAAAGAATTAATTTAATATATTCAGAAATATGTTTAATTTAAACAAAGGGGTGGTAAAACTAATGAAATCAAAAATATATTTTTTAGTATTTCAACCTTGGGAACAATAACTTTCTTCGAGTAACCAAATAAGCAAATGTAAGATTTTTATGTGTTTAACAATTTTGTCAGTTTTTTTACTACAAATACTATTTCAAATTATTAAACAAAAATTAAACTATAACTTGGATCTATTTTTGAAATAGAATAGACAGACTGAGAGAGAGATGTGCGTACCGGAATACCGGATATCTTTTTCTATCATTTTAGGTATCTCATACCTATTTATGCATGAATGATTATGAGTTCTGGCTTTTACCGGTTTTTCAGAAAGCGGCCACCCCTGTATTCATCTCTGTTCAATCTCTTAGAACAGCTTTACGAGATTTTTTATAATATTTTGTCAGGTTTTATATGTTTTCCATGCGGTATGTGAAACAAACTTTAAAATCTCATGAGTACGAATTTTTTCTATCAGTTTTGACGAGAAAGACAGCTTGGCTTGTAGAATCTTATAAAACCCTTCAAACAGCATAAAAACTCACCAAATTTCATAAGAACCTATGCGGTTTTCGTACCTGGGATAACTTAGAGTAGGTTTTTGGATAATTGTGTACATGTGAGATCCCAAGAGGGCCCCCCGTATCCCGGGGCCCGGGGTGGACCGCCCCCCCTCCCCGTCATTACGCCACTGCCCCTCAACCACCCCCCAAATTATTTTTTTCTTAAAATTATAAAACATTAAATTTATTATTACAAGATTTTATTTAACTTCGCCTCTATTATGTATATATGTTTCTATGTTCGAGTAAAAATCTTGCTCAATTTTGACTAACTTATAGTCCGATTGAATACGCGATTATAGTTCCGGTGACAATACAATAATATGGTATTGTTAGGCATTCCCTGGAGAGAAAAAAACGCCTAAGTTTGTCCGATTTCACCCAAAATTGGTATACTTTGGTTCTTGGGGATAAGGAATACGAATTTTTGATCAGATTTTAAAAAATCAATATGGCGGATTCAATATGGACGATTTTCGATCATGTTTTGCTAACCAATTTTAACTGACTTATACCCATCCGATTGTCTTCAAATTTGGTATGCGTGTATAGTTCCGATAACAATACAATAATATGGTATTATCAGGTACTCATCTCCCCTAGCGAGGGAAGTGGAGGGGTTTTCATACAGGAGTTTTTAGGGATGAGTATTATGAGTTTTTTTTTCAGATGTGAATTTACTTACCCTTGCATTTCCCTGCATTATAGTGAATTCAGATTCTTGCGAACAATCGTGTCCAAACTTTCTATAATGCGCTCATCGCTTTTATTATTATGATAGTGAACTTTATATTTTTGTATAAAAGCTTTGATTTGAAAAGCTTTTTTTATATAAAATTATTTTTTAATTTTTAGATTTGTACTCTAAATCGTCCATTTTGAACCCGCCATATTGATATTTTCAAATCTGGTCAAAAATTCATAATCCCCTTCTCTAAGAACCCCTGTATGCCAATTTTGATTAAAATCGAAAATCTTTTTCACCCTTCACTTCCCTCGTTAGGGGGAGGCGGGTACCTGATAATACCATATTATTGTCACCGAAACTATAAACGCATACCAAATTTGAAGACAATTGGATTTGTATAAGTCAGTTAAAATTGGTTAGCAAAACATGACCAAAAATCGTTTAAGTTGAATCCGCCATATTGAATTTTCAAAATCTTATCAAAAATTTGTATTCCTTATCCCCAAAAACCTCCGTATACCAATTTTGGTTGACATCGGACAAACTTAGGTGGTTTTCCCCCTCCACTCCCCTCGTAGGGGGGAGGGAGGTGCCTAATAATACTATATAATTGTATTATTACCGGAACTATAAAAGCATACCAATTTTAAAGACAATCGGATGTGTATAAGTCAGTTAAAATTGGTTAGCAAACCAAAGATCGTTCATTTTGAATCCACCATATTGAATTTTTAAAATCTGATCAAAACTTCGTATTCCCTATTCCCAAAAACCTTCGTCTACCATGGTTGAAATCGGACAAACTTGGCCGTTTTCCCCCTTACAGGGGGTGCCTAATAATACCATATTATTGTATTGTCACCAGAACTATAATTATAATCACATACCAAATTTGAATTCAATCGGACATCTAGAGGTTAGTCAAAATTGAGTTGCAAGATTTGACCCGAACATATAAACATACATACATAGAGGTGAAGTTAAATAAAAGCTTGTAATAAATAATATGCAAAATTTAAAGCCGGTTCTGCATTTTTAAACGTCTTACAGCCACTTGCACCGACTTTTTTTAATGGTCCTTTAGGCTAAAGGACCGTTAAAGTACCTTTAGCATATTTTGTGTCTTGCATCGACTTTAATGACCTTTTAAACGTTATTTAAAGGAGCTTTAACTAACTGGTTAAATTTGGTCAATTAAACGATCTTTAAAGCTCAGGTAGCTCTTTTGAGGTTAGTTTTGCGACCCATTTTTCATGGTATATTTTATTTTTGTTCAAAACGCAAGAAAAAAGAAAATTCATAAAATGTTATTATGGAATAGGTATGTAAACATTATTGAAGATGAGCTGGTAGAGGATGCTCTTGAAGATGATCTTGAAATATTGGATTTTGTTAATTTTGGCTTCTCTGGAAGGTTCCTCGAAGATTCAGATTATCACACAAAGGTGGATACTTAGTCAATATTTTACATGGGGTGAGGGGGGGTTAAAAGTTGGTTACCAAAATGTTTATAATTGCAATTGTTTTTGTTTATATACATTGGATGCGTATTTTTTCCCAACACTATGATCATTTTCCAGTTCCAGTTATTATTTTTTATTAAATGATTTTTAGCTAATATTGATCAAAACTATAATAACCCAGTGTTTATAAACAAGCTTCTCCAACAACTCCCTGAATGAATGAATGATATATCATATAATTAAACTGTAACTGTTTTAGTTGTCAGTAAATTATAGCCCTCTCCTTACCTACTTTTTTTCTTATTTTCAGGAGACAGTGGATATGGTCTTTCAAATTACCTCCTGACCCCTTTAGCAAATCCAATTACACCAGGTGAACAACTGTATATATATAATGAAGCCTTAATTCGAATAAGAACTTCAATAGAACCTACATTTGGGATCTGGAAACGTCGGTTTCCAGTTATGGCTTATGGGCTTTGCCTTATACTGGACACAGTTCTGACAATAATAGTAGCTGTTTCTGTGCTTCATAATATTGCCAAAGAAATGATCGATCCAGAGCCCCCAATACCAGAAGATATAAACAAGGAAGAATATTAAATTATCTTATGCAAACTCAACAAATTGAAATTTATGGTCAAGACCACCAACGTCATAATGTTGTGCAGAATGAAAATTATTTATTATGTACCAAAGAAAATTAAAAAATAGATTTCATTTCTTTGGCAAAATTATAACGTACAAAAAAGCAGCTGTGCATTTTAGTGTTTTACAATTGCTGTTTTTTTTTAAATTGTTGATTATGATTATTTTTTTGGTGGTTTTTTGATATAGGTATGTCAGTAAAATAACATAATAAATTTTCTTTATTTTAATAAACTGTATTGTTTTTTCTGTACACAAAGCGATTTTTTTTACCCTGTACCTGTAACTAAAAAACGACAAAAAAATAAGTGCCAGCCCACGCACTTCCTACTCAAAATAAACAAATTATAATACCGCTCGATTACAAAAGGCCAAAAAGGCCTGAGACAAAATAACTTGTAACAAAATGTACATACGTACAACTCTTAAACTTATACTATACTAATAGTAAAACCCTCTGAAAATCAATCAAATTTTTCTTATCTAGCAAAATAACGACTTTCAGTAACAACAAATCTCCTTTGAGGCGTAAAAAAACAATTATAAGTTACCTATTTTAAAAAACTAATAAAATGCAAAAACGGCAGGTACCTTTCATGTAATATGTAACTCATTCAAGAGAGATTGGTTTCTCCTAAAGCTTCATATAGATGAATATATTTAATTGAATTGTTAAAAAAATCAGCGAGTACTTCTATTTTTATGTCCAAGTTTTTCTTGCGGAGCTGATGCTCTTTGTCAGTATGTAATGCTTCTCTTTCCAACTTTTTTAGGGTGATGTCAGCAATAATATTCTTTTTGTCCGCTAGGAAGTCATATTTCTCTGCTAAGGTACTTGATGCCATGATTCTAACTACGGTGACAGATGGCCTCCTTTGATCGGTACCCTACAATGAATTAAAAACCAAACTAGGTATTTGCCAAATAAGGGATTTAATAATAATAATAATAATAATAATAATAATAATAATAATAATAATAATAATAATAATAATAATAATAATAATAATAATAATAATAATAATAATAATAATAATAATAATAATAATAATAATAATAATAATAATAATAATAATAATAATAATAATAATAATAATAATAATAATAATAATAATAATAATAATAATAATAATAATAATAATAATAATAATAATAATAATGTTTTGGAGTAATGTTGAATAGATGGGCAACAGCTCCCTGGGACTAAGATTCAGTCCCCTTTTTCTCTTTTTAGCCTCCATTGAAATTGAAGCACTGCACAATAGCCTATATTATGTTCATAGTCCATGTAACAACTAGCTACCTCGACTCGATGAACAATTCACCATCAAAAAATATCAAATGAAAACAACAGAACCATAAAAAATAAAATAAAAAAAATATGTGAGAGTTAGAAAAACGTCGGTGCAAGTGGCTGTAAATTGAATTTAAATTTACCCAGGTGATAAAGATTGTTGAATTAAGAGTGTTCGCGTTTGATATTTTTAATAATTTCTGATATTTATGATGACATTTTCATTATAGTACACTAACTTGCATTTTATGGTCATTACACGCTCAGATAAATTCAGACACTCGCCTGAGGCTCGCGTCTTAAACTTCATCTTCGCGTTTGATCACCATCAATAACATGCTTGTTATGTAAACTACTATTACTTGCACCTCACTTCACAGTAAATTGTATTGTCTTAGAAAATTGGTACCTAGTTGAATTTTCTTCTTACAGGTAAAAAAAATTACCACACCCTTTGATAAAGAGAACGATATAAAAAAATAATATCTAGGTGAGATTTTCAAGCAAACCTATTAGGCAATGTAACATAATGCAATAAGACTTTCATGGTCACAGGTAGGTAACTTGAAATCGAGCTTGAAATATTTAATTGACCACAAAAGTCAAATTTACTTGCACTTAAACCATGTCAACTGCTAAAATTCAATTAATTCATAGTTTTTTTTTAAACGCTAATTAATTAAGTTTTGTAAGGTATCCATGTGGGTTGTTTTTACATTAAATGAAAAAGCAACTTTTTACAAAGTGGTATGTCTTTTTTAATTCCCACAGTCAAATTTTCGTAAAGTGACCGGTTTCGAGGCTAATTACATCCTCATCATCAGACCCAATGACTACAAGTGAAAATACAGATTAATTATTAACAAAATTACAATATTATCAATTAACCAACCAATCGTGCTCTCTACAAGAACTCACCTTAAAAAAATCATGCTTCTAGAATTGTCAAAATATTATAAAGAATTTTTGTTATTTTGCGATGATGGTGCCATTTTTCTAACCTATTGTTATTGCAATTAATTTTCGTTTTTATAAAATTTTGTGTAGCGCTATTTAAGTATAAATTTTAAAACGTTTATATTTTGTATTGCGTTTTCTTTTATTATCTATTTATCGGTTCTTATCTATTTAACCAGATGGCTGCATTTTATAGTTTTTGATTATATTTAAATATTAATTACAAGTACTATTGGTACAGTTCTCATTATGCTTTTTTGTTATTAAGGTATGCCCATGCAAGAGAACAAGATTAATTTTCATAACAAACAACAACTAAAATTAAAAAATTATTATTAAATTGTGTAAGAGTATTGTTTTCATAAAAAATAATTAAAAATAATTAAAAAATTTCTGTAACTGATTAAAACATAAAAACATTGAATAAAATAAAATCAGAAATAGGACGTAAGAAGCATCATTAATACAAAATTATGACATTTAACATATAAGAGATAAAACCTAGAGAATACAATTATGTAACCACTAAACAGAAAAATACATATGACTTGAATTAAGGAACTAAAGTTACTGTTTTTGTTAGCTTTCGAAAAATATTTTAAGTAAACTATTGTTTTCTAGATTAATTTTTTTATTAATGGTGTTATTTTTTCTAGTAACACTCGTGGCATTTTTTCTTTTCGTATATAGTCTATAAATTTCTAGGTCTTCCAAGCATTCTTGGACCCTTAAGTTATTATTGATGTGAAGAATTTTATAACTATTAAAAATGTCTGGCATACGGTCACATTTTTCTAAGTTTAAGACGTGAGATGCAAAATGTGATTTGTTGTCTTGTGTCAAACATATGTTCTTATAATGTTCATTAAATCTAGGCCTAAAATTACGATGAGTGCGACCAATATACTTCGCAGAGCAAGGACAGAACAGCTAATACACTCCTTTATTAACCAAAGGATCATTTTCGTCTTTGTTGATAAGAAAGAGTTCTCCTAAAATGTATAAAAAGTGACATCTGTCAGTTTTCTGTCACAGTTAGGTGACTTGGAAATCCGAGATTGCAGTGCAATTTTGACATTTAACATTTTATTTTTGAAAAGGCAGTTATGGCAAATTCAAAAAAGAAAGTTAGATTTTGGTCGATTTTCAAATATGGTCAGTACAATAATTCGAAAATTGCTAAAAAGTGCGAAATCGACGACTTTGACGTCATTTTTCGGATACTTCTGGGAGGGATAGAGAGTTGGCGCAATGAAACAAAAATCTTCTTAGGACGAGTCGATACCTTGGCGGTATCCACAAACACAGCACGTCTTTTTATGCGACGACATACATACATGGCTCCACGGAGGACTTCAACATATAAAAAAATGAAGCAATAAATTTTCATTTAAAAAGGGTGATATTCTTTATTATTTTTATATATTCCCTTTTGAGCTCGCAATTTTATGTACAGCACTTAATATCTAAAATCAAAGAGCCATTAAACCTTAAAAGCTTTTGCTTCGGGAAACTCCATGTTATTTTACTTGAAGTTCTTTTCACGGGGTGCGGGGCTATAATTACAATCGCCTCTGCACAAAAGAAATTTATTTTTGTTAAACGGTCGTTTCCACGATTCACAGACTTTAAAAGCCAAAAAGTTTAAATGAATTAATTGATATATATATATACACTCCATTCTAAATTGGTGCGGACCAGTTTTTTGACACTGAAAATGACAGTTTCATTAAGCTTCTGTGTTTAATTGTCAGGCGCCATATTAAAATTGGGCCGAAAAATTTGGAATGAGGTGTAGGTGGTACTTGTCAAAATTAAAAAAGTATTCTGTAACGGACGACGGGACATTCAGTATTAAAGAAGGTATTGTATATTTTTTGTTCTAACCAATACACTCTATTGACAGAAAACTAATGGATTTCCTTTCACTTGTTAAAGGCGAATTTTTCATGACCCTAACCACTCTGTGGTTTGTTAGGATAAAGACGTCAGGAATGATGTCACGGTTAACTCACTGGTTAACAACTGAATTGGTTGACAAATGCAGTATACCAATTTACGTTCTGTGATTTTGTCTTTTTCTAACCTCACTTTTATGTAAATAAAAGGTTGGACATACCAGAAAAATGCATAACCACATGGACTGTAGACCTACCTAGGTTCCCTATTAAAATTTAGAAGTACAATTTCAACAGCATTTCGAGGCGCGTGGGCCAGAAAAAAAAAACAAAGAGACCAAAAACGAATAAAAAACTTAGGTAATTATGCAGTATACGGTTTTCTGCCATTTTTGATTTTTTATGAAAAGTTATTTAGAGAGGCACCTACTAGGGTCCCTAGGACCCCAAATCCGCCGGCGTCGGTTTTTTTTTAAGAGAAAAAAGGGTGCCGGGGCGGGGTTATAATGTGTTTTTTGATTGTTTTGGGTTGGGCTGTATTGGAGTGGGTTGTTTTAGTAAAAAAAAAATTAAAAAAAACACCAATAAAATTTAAAAAAAAAACAACCGGCGCCGGCGAATTTGGAGTCCTATGGACCCTAGTAGGTGCCCCCATAAAAAATTTTCATAAAAAATCAAAAATGGCAGAAAACCGTATACTGCATAATTACCAAAAATTAGTCTCTCACTCAACACCATCAGCCTTTCGACAATTCATAGTTATTCGAACACTCGTATACACCTTCAGGCACACTGCAATTGCATTTTTTAAATAGGTAAGTATCAAAAGCAATCCAAGTGTACCATGATATATATGCTACCTAACAAAATTTACGAATAATGCCGGGCAGCAGGAAAATTATAAGATACATAGGTAAGGTACCTTTTCTTATATTTTCAAACACCAATGGGTCATCTGTTTTGATAATAAAAACTTCTTTGTTAACGACCACTGCATACTCCAGCATTATTACTTACACCCACATAAATCTGTATACCTATTGATGTGAAAAAATCAGAGATATGGAGAAGGGCAAACCCCCACTTATAAACTCGACGTTGGAATCCCAGATAAGGGTCAACGTCGAACGGTAACGTCAGGTTTATAAATGGTGGGTAAAATGCGAAAAAAATAAAACTGGGATATATTAAGGACTCTTAGTTATATATAACTTTTTTTTTGTCGGATTTTTAAAATTTTCGATGGCCTGTGGCTCACTTTAAAGAATAATTTATAAATACAATGAAAATGCACAAAAAAAAATGTATTTTCAAACTGCAAAAATTTATCAGCCAACACAAACTTCACCAAGCGAAGCATAGGTTAAGGTAGTAACCTTAATCTATGAAGCGAAGACCCCCTAATCTCATTTTCAAACTACAATCACAAACCAACTGCAAGAGGTAGTTTGCCAGGTATATTTGATCTGACGTCATGGTAAGAAAACCCACTCGCAAAAATGACATGGTTTATGGTTTAGTTAAATATGACGTCACACATGATGCGCCATTTCAAATACAATTGATTGTGGTTTGCAAACCACACACGCGAAAATACGAGTGGTTTGGATAACCATAACCATGGTATAAGTAGTATACTATGAAAAATTCACCTTAACACGTTCACGAATTCAGTTTTTCTAAAGAACGTCCGTGCCCACCAGTGGGTCACGGATAAGGATATTTTCAATGCAGGTTAAAAATCTGCGTTTAATTTCAACGATCTTATTATTGTATCTACGGCTGTAAGACAGGTTTACATTGCCCTGTACATCGCGGTTTGGTAATAATTTACTAAGTGGACGAAATATAAATTTTTGTAATTTTTGCTAATAAATAATGAAGAAAAATGTTATAAAGTATAGACTTTATTACTAACTCAGTACTTACAAACCCAGAGAGCAATAAATCCTGAACATTTTCAAAACAACTAATCAAAAAATAATGAACAAAAGATTTGAAGCTTAAAAAACACCTAAAAACTAAAAGAAACATAAAAAATAAATTCACAACATTTTTAAAATAACCAACAAACTTGAATTTTTGTAGTTTTCGTCAAAAATAATGAACAAAAGATTTGTGTAGCTTGAAAAATCCTTAAAAACTAAAAGAAAAATAAAAAAATAATCGTGAACATTTGACTTTCCATCGCAGTCTTCGCAAAATGTTAACACTTTTGGCGTTTTCACTCTTGCCTCTTTACTACCTCTCTCCTCAGTGATGTAGAAGCTTGAGGTAAGGTGATGCAGGAGCTTTAGGGGCCGATGATTGTGGAGCTTGAGACGGCAATATTGTAATGTTGTTGAAAGACGATGGTCCAGGATCTTTTGGGGACTGTGCAGCCAAATCTAATATCTTCTTCGTTCTGGAGGTCATGTTGCAGTCACTAATGTTTAGTTGTCTCAAACAAAAGTTTTATTTCGCATTTTCGCAAAACATGACCCATTTCACTAGTGCCCACCGGTGGGTCATGACGGCTGTGAGTGAAAATCGTCTCTACAGGCCGTCGTGACAATTCAAGTAGAACAAAATGCAATTAAACACAAACTTATATAATATAAAACATTTATTAACAACTTATATACTGCCGTCCTAAGTGCTTGCTGAAAATTATATAGCAATAATTTTTTTTGTTGGGTAGTGTTTATGGGTTTAAAATAGCAAAGTCCAAGTGATGAAACAAAAAATAAATTATTTAGTATTTTTCTATGTAAAACTGTAGAAAAATCAGAGGTAACTTTTTAGAGCCTAGTCTATGGTTGTACTCTGTAAAAAGTATTATATTTATGTGTTACTTTTAAAAGTAAATATTATTTATTTATCTTCAAACATGGGCGTATCCAGGGGAGGACTGGGAGCTCAACCTCTCTCCAAGAGCCCCATTTACTCCTCAAGATTGATTTTTTTCAAAAAATCAAGTAAAATGAAACGTTCAGCGCTCAGAAGTTCCCAGAAGGCTCAAGCTCCCCAAGGAGTTTTAAGCCTCACAGGAGTCTTAAGCCCTCCCCCCAGAAGTCTAAAGCTATCTTTCTCAGGAATCATTTATGCGTACGCCACTATTTTAAAATTGAAATTCATTCCAATAATACAAACTACAAAAAATCAATTTACATTAAAGGAGATCAAGAAAAACTAAAAATAATTCTAAGTTTGTTTAAAATTAAACTTTAAATACAGAATACTATAAATAGTACGAACACTAATTGTAAGTTTCTTAGTGGTTTTTATGTAAATTTTTGTAAAATTCAAATCGATTTCCTGGCATAACGCTGTGCAAATTTTAATAAGGTTTTGTTTTCCTTGTATATGCAAACTAGGAGGTCTCGTGGCTCTGGCAATATTATTCCAGAATTTTTTACTTTAAGTTGAAGAAATTCCATCTTAAAACATTCATCTTCATGTTTTATTTTGTATTTTAAAAAATAAGAATTTCTATGTGCGGTAATTTGTGTTACCTCTGTCAAGTCAGGTCCACGTTCCATTCTTTTTATTTTAACTTGGGAGGAAAAATCTTTCCAATTGTATAAGTTGCAAGGTTGCATTTTCTTTACAAATACTTTTTTTGGATTTGATTCTTACACATTACTTAGTTAAAACCCCGCATATACATATTACTTAGTAAAAACCTTGCATCTACTATAAAGTTGCTAGTAGATACGAAGTTTTTACTAAGCAACAGGTAGTGGCGAGGTTTTTGTTAAGTAATAGTCCATTTTTAATCTAGATACGGGGTAACGATTTTGGAAAAAAAATACTTCCAGACATAAATTTGGGTATTTTTGTTCAAAAATAGATAAAAGTGACCTATCTAAAGCTATTTCCGGTCATAACTCATTTTTGATTTTTTTGCAGATACGTGGATCTTACTTAGGACGGCAGTATACTAATTACGTCTTAAATCGAAAACCGCGATGACGTTTCAGAGGACTAATAGTCAAAAACCTCGCGTGACCCACCCGTGGGTCACGATGTCGCGAACGTTTAAAGTTCCTTTAACCAAATCTGAGAGCTCGGCGAGCCGAGCAATTTTAAGTCCCGTGACGACACAGTAAACAGATTTAATCGAAATAAAGGAACGTTTCTGCGTTTTATTCTAACCACACTTTTAACTCTTTGTTTTCCTTAAACTGTATAATCAATGCGCCTTAAAAATGATCTGGAACGGTGATTGGGCACAGCGGACAGCGACGCCGAAAGTGAAGAAACAGCACAGTCGATTCCGCCAGGTACAGTATGGCCGAGTTTGTAAATCCACCGGTGGTCCACCGGTGCCAACAAAAGAGTTCATAAGTTTTAGATGGATTTCACCAGTCCAACAATAGAGTTCCCAAATTTTTCGATAGATTTCACCAATCGAACAAATGTTGGCACCGATCGCCACCGGCTTCGGGAGTCGGTGGAAAATCTTCGTTGGATTAAACATAACCCTACTTTATGGTTATTTATTTTTTCCAGTTTTTTTATAACTACCAAGATATTCTTTTATGCATTTTGGTTAATAGGAGGTACAGTACAGGATGCTTAATGGAGTGGTGACCATAATATTAATGCAAGACAGTTCAAGTGAAGACTCTGATGATAAGCTAGACATCATACTAAATTTGAGCAAAAAACGTACCTGCATTGAAGACTATTTTGAAAAAACTCTCCAGAAGTACAGCATAAGTGCCTTTAAGGATGGTATTCATAGTCGTTCCTCAAGGCTCCTTCCTTCCTTCGCCCACAAAAAATTTACATTTCCCAAGGAAGAAGAGAGACTTAGGAGCGATTATGAATATGGCCCTTATAAGTCACATTTTCGATTTTCTCGAGCCGAAGTTGAGGTATGATTTTATTATTTTAAGTGTGGTTATTGGCACTCAGCTGTTTACACCGCAACGCGTTCTTTTTGTATTCGATGGAACAACGACATTTCATCACTGCTAGATCTCATATGGATGTCAAACCCATCTGTCAACCGAATGTTGGCACCGATGTTCCACCGCTGTCAGAAAAATGTTGAATTTACAAACTCGCCCTATTTTCCACCCGAAGTTTATCCACATTGATTTTTTTGGCCATACTGATCACTGTATGGACAGGGCCTCATTCAGAAAATTTTTGATTTTGTTTAATTTAAATTTTATCATGAGTTGATTGCTTGGAGGAATTATTCGTCCAAGGTTGATTGCAATAGAAAGTTTTTTTAACCATTTTTTGGCCATTTTGTTATTTTTATCGTAAGACAATTGATCACAGTGTACTAGATATGGCCAAGGCCGCAAGTGTTGATCCAATACATAAACGTAAATATCGTGAACTCTACACATCATAGAAGGGACTGGTTATGAATTATCAAATGAATGAAGCTCAGACATTGTTTGGAGCACAGGCATGGTGGACGCATCCACCCATTGGTCATTTTCAGGGGCACAATAGACATATAGCCGCAAGAGTAGCAAGGTCCGTAGAAATCTGTTTCGTCACAATTATCTCTAATGTTAGTAAGTAATTTGTTATTTTAAATCTAAAAACTGCAAATTCGTAGCAGCCTTAAGACTGCTAGGAATATGTTATGAATTTACAGCTTTGAATCAAAACGTATGTATCAACAGCGGCGTACTGAGAAAAAGTGGGGCCGAGACGGTATCTTCAGATGGGGACCCCCACATCTCATTCTTCTATATACTTATATTAGTTTAAGCCAACTAAAAAAGCTGAAAAAATTAATTTCAATAAATCTTTTTTTAATACCTTCATCAAAAACATGATTTTAGTAGCTGTCTGCAGATAACTAAAGCATGGCTTTTTTGGTTACCGACGCAAAAAAAGGTTTCTGTCCGTCTTTTACCCAAAATTAAAGAGAAATAGCGGAAAATAGTAATATGGAAAAAAATCTAATTATTCTTGCCTAAAAATTAAGCGATTTTCACCAGTTTTCGCCAAGTATTTACGAAAAAATCATTTGAAAACATCGTCTAAATATCAAACTGTCAAAGATTAAAATGTCGCAACAATGAACGTGACCGTGTAAAAAGGCACATTGCTATGAAAACCATTGTTATTTCATTTGTCAGCCGCCTTGATTTATAGTGTAAAGATGGTGTCTTGCGAGAAGTGGTCTTCGTTCGAGATTTTTGAAAGTATTTTCCTATTTCTCTTGAATTTTTTGATAAAGGTATTAAAAAAATAGTGTTAACAACTCGCAGCTAAACTGTGCTTTTTTTTACTCGCGTTTTTAAATACCTTGCTGCCCTCGTTATTTTAACCAACGCTTGTAAAAAAAGCACTATTTTAATTTTATCCACTAAGAATTGCGAAAACTACTATTTTTCTACCATTTTCCACTGCAAACGCTTGCATACCTTCATTAAATTCGATGTTTTTAGCCACTTTGATCTCAATGGATAAAATCGCCAAACTTGTTATCCGTTCTTGGCTCGTAAGCTCATTGTGGAGCGCAAATAATTTTTAATCAATTTTAATTTCGAAAAACTGCGCTCATATGTAGCGTTTGAAACGAATAATGTAATAAATAGTTTCAGATTTAAAAAAAGAATAGAAACTGAATCGCAAAATTCATATTTAACAATAAATTTAAGAAAATCTAAAGAACCCCAAGACGAAGAATAATTTTTATTACCAAAGAATTAATTTAATATATTCAGAAATATGTTTAATTTAAACAAAGGGGTGGTAAAACTAATGAAATCAAAAATATATTTTTTAGTATTTCAACCTTGGGAACAATAACTTTCTTCGAGTAACCAAATAAGCAAATGTAAGATTTTTATGTGTTTAACAATTTTGTCAGTTTTTTTACTACAAATACTATTTCAAATTATTAAACAAAAATTAAACTATAACTTGGATCTATTTTTGAAATAGAATAGACAGACTGAGAGAGAGATGTGCGTACCGGAATACCGGATATCTTTTTCTATCATTTTAGGTATCTCATACCTATTTATGCATGAATGATTATGAGTTCTGGCTTTTACCGGTTTTTCAGAAAGCGGCCACCCCTGTATTCATCTCTGTTCAATCTCTTAGAACAGCTTTACGAGATTTTTTATAATATTTTGTCAGGTTTTATATGTTTTCCATGCGGTATGTGAAACAAACTTTAAAATCTCATGAGTACGAATTTTTTCTATCAGTTTTGACGAGAAAGACAGCTTGGCTTGTAGAATCTTATAAAACCCTTCAAACAGCATAAAAACTCACCAAATTTCATAAGAACCTATGCGGTTTTCGTACCTGGGATAACTTAGAGTAGGTTTTTGGATAATTGTGTACATGTGAGATCCCAAGAGGGCCCCCCGTATCCCGGGGCCCGGGGTGGACCGCCCCCCCTCCCCGTCATTACGCCACTGCCCCTCAACCACCCCCCAAATTATTTTTTTCTTAAAATTATAAAACATTAAATTTATTATTACAAGATTTTATTTAACTTCGCCTCTATTATGTATATATGTTTCTATGTTCGAGTAAAAATCTTGCTCAATTTTGACTAACTTATAGTCCGATTGAATACGCGATTATAGTTCCGGTGACAATACAATAATATGGTATTGTTAGGCATTCCCTGGAGAGAAAAAAACGCCTAAGTTTGTCCGATTTCACCCAAAATTGGTATACTTTGGTTCTTGGGGATAAGGAATACGAATTTTTGATCAGATTTTAAAAAATCAATATGGCGGATTCAATATGGACGATTTTCGATCATGTTTTGCTAACCAATTTTAACTGACTTATACCCATCCGATTGTCTTCAAATTTGGTATGCGTGTATAGTTCCGATAACAATACAATAATATGGTATTATCAGGTACTCATCTCCCCTAGCGAGGGAAGTGGAGGGGTTTTCATACAGGAGTTTTTAGGGATGAGTATTATGAGTTTTTTTTTTAGATGTGAATTTACTTACCCTTGCATTTCCCTGCATTATAGTGAATTCAGATTCTTGCGAACAATCGTGTCCAAACTTTCTATAATGCGCTCATCGCTTTTATTATTATGATAGTGAACTTTATATTTTTGTATAAAAGCTTTGATTTGAAAAGCTTTTTTTATATAAAATTATTTTTTAATTTTTAGATTTGTACTCTAAATCGTCCATTTTGAACCCGCCATATTGATATTTTCAAATCTGGTCAAAAATTCATAATCCCCTTCTCTAAGAACCCCTGTATGCCAATTTTTATTAAAATCGAAAATCTTTTTCACCCTTCACTTCCCTCGTTAGGGGGAGGCGGGTACCTGATAATACCATATTATTGTCACCGAAACTATAAACGCATACCAAATTTGAAGACAATTGGATTTGTATAAGTCAGTTAAAATTGGTTAGCAAAACATGACCAAAAATCGTTTAAGTTGAATCCGCCATATTGAATTTTCAAAATCTTATCAAAAATTTGTATTCCTTATCCCCAAAAACCTCCGTATACCAATTTTGGTTGACATCGGACAAACTTAGGTGGTTTTCCCCCTCCACTCCCCTCGTAGGGGGGAGGGAGGTGCCTAATAATACTATATAATTGTATTATTACCGGAACTATAAAAGCATACCAATTTTAAAGACAATCGGATGTGTATAAGTCAGTTAAAATTGGTTAGCAAACCAAAGATCGTTCATTTTGAATCCACCATATTGAATTTTTAAAATCTGATCAAAACTTCGTATTCCCTATTCCCAAAAACCTTCGTCTACCATGGTTGAAATCGGACAAACTTGGCCGTTTTCCCCCTTACAGGGGGTGCCTAATAATACCATATTATTGTATTGTCACCAGAACTATAATTATAATCACATACCAAATTTGAATTCAATCGGACATCTAGAGGTTAGTCAAAATTGAGTTGCAAGATTTGACCCGAACATATAAACATACATACATAGAGGTGAAGTTAAATAAAAGCTTGTAATAAATAATATGCAAAATTTAAAGCCGGTTCTGCATTTTTAAACGTCTTACAGCCACTTGCACCGACTTTTTTTAATGGTCCTTTAGGCTAAAGGACCGTTAAAGTACCTTTAGCATATTTTGTGTCTTGCATCGACTTTAATGACCTTTTAAACGTTATTTAAAGGAGCTTTAACTAACTGGTTAAATTTGGTCAATTAAACGATCTTTAAAGCTCAGGTAGCTCTTTTGAGGTTAGTTTTGCGACCCATTTTTCATGGTATATTTTATTTTTGTTCAAAACGCAAGAAAAAAGAAAATTCATAAAATGTTATTATGGAATAGGTATGTAAACATTATTGAAGATGAGCTGGTAGAGGATGCTCTTGAAGATGATCTTGAAATATTGGATTTTGTTAATTTTGGCTTCTCTCGAAGGTTCCTCGAAGATTCAGATTATCACACAAAGGTGGATACTTAGTCAATATTTTACATGGGGTGAGGGGGGGTTAAAAGTTGGTTACCAAAATGTTTATAATTGCAATTGTTTTTGTTTATATACATTGGATGCGTATTTTTTCCCAACACTATGATCATTTTCCAGTTCCAGTTATTATTTTTTATTAAATGATTTTTAGCTAATATTGATCAAAACTATAATAACCCAGTGTTTATAAACAAGCTTCTCCAACAACTCCCTGAATGAATGAATGATATATCATATAATTAAACTGTAACTGTTTTAGTTGTCAGTAAATTATAGCCCTCTCCTTACCTACTTTTTTTCTTATTTTCAGGAGACAGTGGATATGGTCTTTCAAATTACCTCCTGACCCCTTTAGCAAATCCAATTACACCAGGTGAACAACTGTATATATATAATGAAGCCTTAATTCGAATAAGAACTTCAATAGAACCTACATTTGGGATCTGGAAACGTCGGTTTCCAGTTATGGCTTATGGGCTTTGCCTTATACTGGACACAGTTCTGACAATAATAGTAGCTGTTTCTGTGCTTCATAATATTGCCAAAGAAATGATCGATCCAGAGCCCCCAATACCAGAAGATATAAACAAGGAAGAATATTAAATTATCTTATGCAAACTCAACAAATTGAAATTTATGGTCAAGACCACCAACGTCATAATGTTGTGCAGAATGAAAATTATTTATTATGTACCAAAGAAAATTAAAAAATAGATTTCATTTCTTTGGCAAAATTATAACGTACAAAAAAGCAGCTGTGCATTTTAGTGTTTTACAATTGCTGTTTTTTTTTAAATTGTTGATTATGATTATTTTTTTGGTGGTTTTTTGATATAGGTATGTCAGTAAAATAACATGTTTTAAATTTTCTTTATTTTAATAAACTGTATTGTTTTTTCTGTACACAAAGCGATTTTTTTTACCCTGTACCTGTAACTAAAAAACGACAAAAAAATAAATGCCAGCCCACGCACTTCCTACTCAAAATAAACAAATTATAATACCGCTCGATTACAAAAGGCCAAAAAGGCCTGAGACAAAATAACTTGTAACAAAATGTACATACGTACAACTCTTAAACTTATACTATACTAATAGTAAAACCCTCTGAAAATCAATCAAATTTTTCTTATCTAGCAAAATAACGACTTTCAGTAACAACAAATCTCCTTTGAGGCGTAAAAAAACAATTATAAGTTACCTATTTTAAAAAACTAATAAAATGCAAAAACGGCAGGTACCTTTCATGTAATATGTAACTCATTCAAGAGAGATTGGTTTCTCCTAAAGCTTCATATAGATGAATATATTTAATTGAATTGTTAAAAAAATCAGCGAGTACTTCTATTTTTATGTCCAAGTTTTTCTTGCGGAGCTGATGCTCTTTGTCAGTATGTAATGCTTCTCTTTCCAACTTTTTTAGGGTGATGTCAGCAATAATATTCTTTTTGTCCGCTAGGAAGTCATATTTCTCTGCTAAGGTACTTGATGCCATGATTCTAACTACGGTGACAGATGGCCTCCTTTGATCGGTACCCTACAATGAATTAAAAACCAAACTAGGTATTTGCCAAATAAGGGATTTAATAATAATAATAATAATAATAATAATAATAATAATAATAATAATAATAATAATAATAATAATAATAATAATAATAATAATAATAATAATAATAATAATAATAATAATAATAATAATAATAATAATAATAATAATAATAATGTTTTGGAGTAATGTTGAATAGATGGGCAACAGCTCCCTGGGACTAAGATTCAGTCCCCTTTTTCTCTTTTTAGCCTCCATTGAAATTGAAGCACTGCACAATAGCCTATATTATGTTCATAGTCCATGTAACAACTAGCTACCTCGACTCGATGAACAATTCACCATCAAAAAATATCAAATGAAAACAACAGAACCATAAAAAATAAAATAAAAAAAATATGTGAGAGTTAGAAAAACGTCGGTGCAAGTGGCTGTAAATTGAATTTAAATTCATTATTTTTTGGGTGACTTTGCTTATCAGTCTGGGTCTCTCTCAGGCATATTGGGTCTGCATCGCGTTTTCTTTGTTATGTTCGATGTACAAATAAAAACGAATGTCATGGCAGCCTTAACAGGCATATTAGGGAATTATTGAAACGCAATTAGGGCCCGGCACTAATAAGGCCAGGCACTATTTTAACGCTGTTGACAGATACGCATACGCAAGAACGACCATATTTAGTGCCGATACTAATAAGGTTAAGACCTGCCCTTATTGGTGGAGGAATTATACTGGGCCGCATCTTGGCTGTGTCTAGCCGTATTTGACGTTTTTGACAACTATTCGCCATTTTTTTACCTTAACCCTACTTTCGGAAATTTTTTGTGTTGTAACGGCCAAAAAAGCAAAAATTGGGAGAAAATAGTTATATTTTTATGAAATCGGATGACATAGCACAAGAAAATTAAAAAAAGCAAGTCTCAAATACTTCGTTTTACCGATGAAGGCAATATTTATTTGCTACGAGAAGTAGTTCAACAAAATCCCTTCAGAACTCTAAATGGTCCTTCTCTCCACCCTCCACAAAGACCTCTGCTTCCAACACATCGCCCATGCTTTTGATCACTCAAAATATTAAAAAAAACAACACAGAATTTCGAAAACAATCAGCATATAATGTAGGTTAGAAATAAAGTCGTATCGTCACCGTTTTGCTAGAGGCGCGTTTAATAATTTAATGATTAATCGAATACCATACTTACCTGTATGAAGATTAATCCTAATTTTCTCTAGTTGTCTTCCGATATGATTAAACATCGTAGTTCATGATTTTCCTTCTCCATCGATACGTTTTAAAGTCAAAAAAGCTATATCAGCAATATTATTCTGGGCCACGCAGATCATTATAATAAGGCGTCATTCGGTTTTCGAAATCAAAAATTTGCCTAAATCGTTATGGGGAATATTGGGCGGGATGGGTTGCCATCATATCGGAAGACAACTAGAGAAAATTAGGATTAATCTTCATACAGGTAAGTATGGTATTCGATTAATCATTAAATTTTCTTACGTTTTGTCTTCCGATATGATTAAACATCGTAGCTGTTTAAAGCTCTAATAAGATTTAGAAAATTTTTGTATTTTAATCTTTTGTTATTAAAAAAATAATTAATATGATAATTTCAAACATATGCACTTTGATACTGGAAATAATGCACCTCATAGGAATAACCGTAATTTATTTTTATTTTTAAAATATTAGTTTATTAACCTGAATAAACATTATTGTAAAAAGAAACGTATATAATAGTAAGGTTTTTAAATCAAATAAAAACCTAAAAAAAAAAATAAAAGAAATATATTAAATGGTAACTTTAACCTGAATAACCATTATCGTAAAAGGAAACTTATATAATAATAAGATAAAAATAATAGCAAACACAACTACAATATTGTGTTTGCTACACTTATTCTAAATCCAATATAGTATTAACAAAGATTTCGTTTGGTGGACCTACTGGTCTATTATAAAATTTAAAGAACACCTCCGAGGAGGGACTCCAACCCGCTGTGTTTTTTATTGTATCTATAGATAAGCCACATCTAAGAGCAGCAGAAGTAGTCTGACACTGTGGCTTTTAAATGTTTTAACGTTTATACCACTACTTTCAAAGACAGTCTTAATCCATCTACTCACACTTTGAGTAAAGGCCGGATGGTAAGGTTTTCTATATGTTAAAATGAGCTGTTCAAAATTTTTACGAAAAGCTGAAGTTTTCAAATATAAGACGCAAATATAAAAATATTTTTGTTTTGGCACCATTCTCAAAATTTGTTGAGTAATGTTATTTATCTTCTCATATTTTACACTTCCTCGGCGATTAATGCAAGCTATAGCTGTTTTGTTATCGATTCTTAGCAGTATTCTTTGACGAGTTAAATGCTTACAAAAAGATTGTAGGCCGTAAAAAGTCAATTCTAAATAATTGATGTGTTTATTTTTCTCATTTTTGTCCCAATATCCGTGGCAACTTTTTCCTTTGCAAAAAAACACCCCAGCCGGTTTTAGAAGCCTCACTATTTATTTCCAATGAAAATTCGGGCTGCTTTATCGATTGTGATTTATGCAAATTATCTAAAAACCACCGAAATTGTGTCTTTTCTTGCCGCATATAGATTTACCTTTAAGCCCTAAAAATTTAGATCTTCCTAACGTCTTAACATGATATCTGCTAAACGGAATAGCCGGAGAAGCGGCGACTAACCTACTTTATGACTGATTTATGACAATATGTTGTTATAGGAGGACCCTAAAAATGTTAATTCATAAGAGGGCAATAATTCACTTTTCTTCGTATTTATAATGAACCCAAGGTTTTTCTTTCTTTCTTTTTTTTTTTTAAATGCCTGTCGTCATGTTAGTGTTTAGAATAGATTCTTGTTCACTCTATGCTATTATCATCTCAAATAAATTACAAGTAAAATCCTTTTTTCACGTAAATGTTTAACAGCTTGTTTTAAAAATTTTGTAAAAATAAAAGACGCTATATTTAAACCAAAAGGGAGACAGTTAAATTGGTGTATTTGATTTAATCGTAGATATTTTTTATGTTCGTTAAAAATAGGAAGTGAAAAATAGGCATCTTTTAAATCACCTTTAGTTAAGAAACATTCCTTGGTCAAGAATTTTAATATGGTTAAAGTCTTACAGTTTAAAATGTGGAAGGGTGATATATTTGCTTAGCTTTTTTAGGTTTAAAATAAACCTTTTCTCCACATTAAGTTTTGTTACAAGAGAAAGCAAGGATAAATATTCCCCAATCTTATGACTGCATCTTATGACTGCATATAGATATTGCACCTAGTAACTGGTCTATTGCCATTTTGATGTCAGAGTCATTGTCACTCGGTGTAAAAGAAAATTTTTTAGAATCTTGGGTTGGTGTTTCAAAAAATGGAATTTTTATACCAGAAACCCATTTAGTTAAAAAATATTTTAAAGAACCCGCATAATATTCTATATTTACCAAATTTAAAACTTCTGGCGTTGGTATGTTTGTTGACCCATTGCTGGATGTTCCTGCAGGTGCAGATTAGTACAAGCTTTTTTAACATTTTGTCGGTTTTTTAAGAGATCACCAAAGTTTTTCCCAAATAACAACTCATCTATTGTTTACGCCTTTTTTTAAGTATCCATATTTAAAAATAGAATTATTTTTTGTTTTAAAAAAATTGATACTGCATGGTGTACATTCGTAAAAAGTAAGACTGCATCCGCCAAAGTGCTTAGTTTTGCCCGATCTTCACTACTTTTTAACATTATGTCCATAATTCTTCTTAAAGCAATTAAACCATGACCCAGTTGGTATTGGAGTGATTTTAAAAACCGATCGTTTTTAGATAACTTTGAGCAATGCCTCCTAAAATTTCGAGGTTTATTTCGGGTGGTGAAAGGCATTCACAGTTTCTTGGAACCCTTAGTAGTATAATTAGCTTTCAAGGCAACGCGACATTTTAATTGTTTATTAGTGTTAACCTACTCTATCAACGCATTAAATCAAAAGTAATGTGGAGACATCGAATAAGAAAACAAAACGAGGTTGATTTAACTAAAAAGGTATCCTAGCATTTTTAATTTAAATCATTAATTTGTCATATAATAATGACTTAATATTTATTTTTACTCACTCAAAAATGTGTGTATTTTTTCAAATAAATTATTTAATCTAATTATTATATTTTAGGCAGTACTAACTAAAATTAGGCCCTTACAAAATCGTTCTTCGGACCCTTGGTCTAATATCAACCTGCAAATGTAGCAGGAATAATTGTAACAACTTCCTTATTTCCAAATAAGACTAAATAAACGAGCCTTTTTTACTAGCCCAATTTAATGACCCTCGGTCATCTAATAACTGTAAAAAGTGCATTTATGGATCTATACTAATACTGACACACGGTTAAATGTACACCTTATTAACTAAATTGCTTATATATATTAGCACAAGATTTTAAAAAAATAAGCTTAATTTTTTGACCCTCGGTCCATTATGGTTGTGCATTTTCCGATTATATTTCAGTTTAATGACCCTAGGTCAATATACTCATTAATAATTGAAAAGCGCAATAAGATTACATAGCCCTTGGTTTGTAATCTTAATATTGACCCTCGGTCAAAATTAAAAAACTATTTTCACACACAAGTAACCCTCGGTTACTATACATATAAAGAAAATTAACAGAAATACTAATCTCTAGCTAATTCAATTGTAATCTTAATATTGACCCTCGGTCAAAATTCAAAAACTTTAGCCCTTGGCTATCTTCACACACAACTAACCCTTGGTTAGTGATCTCTAGTTAATAGAGTTGTGGCCCTTGGGTATCTTCACA
Source organism: Oxystoma pomonae (assembly GCA_963921995.1). Classification (NCBI taxonomy): domain Eukaryota; kingdom Metazoa; phylum Arthropoda; class Insecta; order Coleoptera; family Brentidae; genus Oxystoma; species Oxystoma pomonae. Next base: position 79,449,203 of record OY998166.1, on the reverse strand, counting down.
CACAACTAACCCTTGGTTGTTATGCACATTGGTAAAAAGTAAGGCGGCGTCCGCCAGTGTACTCAATTTGGCTTTATCTTGATTTTGTTTAATCATTACGTCCATAACAGTCCCCAAAGCAGTTAACCCATGGACCCAACTGATATTGAAGCGATTTTAAAAGTCGATCGCTTTTTGTTGTGGATTGAGGGACACACTCCGAAACTTCAGCATTTATTTTCGCTGGTGAAAGGGCTTTACAATTCTTAGAAAGAGGGTTTTTCCGATTATTTTCTTCCTCACTTCTTTTGATACACCTTTTAGAAGATAAAGCAACCATCTGACCACAATTTCAGGTTGTAAATCAGGTCCTTCTAGACCATCTTCTAGAGGTTTTACCCCCAAAAAGGAAAACTAATCCTGATCTAAGTTTTCATTTTCGCCCTCAAATTCAATTTCAGAATCGCTTTCCCATTTCTCATTTGGGAGAAAAAGCGGATCCTCTTTTACGTCTACAAATTCCAATTCTTTATCTTCCGAGTCGCCTATAATTACAAACAAAAAAGTCTGTTGAAATCGAATACATAAAGAATAAAGCGACAATTTATTACGTTATTTGTTTTAACTCTTTAAATCTGTTGATTTGCTACATGTATAAATTTGGTCCACTTAGAGCTTTAAATTTATCATATATTGGTCGTGCCAGGAAAAATATCATTTATAACCAGGCTTTTAGTTAACAATTTCGATAAAGTGTTGGTTAAAACTATATATCCACTGTTAGATAATATAAAACCGAAGCATGTATATGAACCGACCCTGGGACGAATTTAAAATTTTAATTTTAATTTACTTTTAGCCCCCTTGATATATTATAACATTAGCCCTTGGCCTTACTTGCATACTTTTGATGCATACAACACCTATAACTTATATCGGCTCTTAGCCAGCAAAATTATGACTTATTGACCCTAGGTCAGTTTAATCTGGCCCTTCGCCATTAACATATTAATACATATTGACCCTCGGTCAATTTCTCGCATATTATATATTCAACAGTAAGTTAGCCACCAAAATTGTGACTTATTGACCCTAGGTCAGTTTAATCTGGCCCTTGGCCATTAACATATTAATACTTATTGACCCTCGGTCAATTTCTCGCATATTATATATTCAACAGTAAGTTAGCCACCAAAATTGTGACTTATTGACCCTAGGTCAGTGTAATCTGGCCCTTGGCCATTAACATATTAATACTTATTGACCCTCGGTCAATTTCTCGAATATTATATATTCAACAGTAGAAGAGACCCTTGGTCTTTTTATCAAATTTTGTTAACCTATACGTGGATATATTTTATATAAATGTACTTACTTGAAGAACACATTTCCTCACACTTTTCACGAAGTCTTTTTAATTCTTCTAAAATAGCACTTTTATCTTTCGTAGCACATTTTGTCGACATTGTTTATTTATTTAAAAAATTAGAACTCTCGATCTCGATGGATACGAAAACCAGAATGACGCCTTATTATAATGATCTGCGTGGCCCAGAATAATATTGCTGATATAGCTTTTTTGACTTTAAAACGTATCGATGGAGAAGGAAAATCATGAACTACGATGTTTAATCATATCGGAAGACAAAACGTAAGAAAATTCTATAATTTGCACCTTTTAGGGCCAGGCACAGCCTGTGTTAAGGTCAGCGCTAAGTAGGCACTATCCAGTGCGGCCGTATTTCAATAATTCCCTATTAAATAATAAAATATTTTTCATCCATAAAGTATCTCTGGCATATTGCTGTTTCACTCTGGTGCATTTGATTGATATGAAAGCGTGATATAAGGGGTTATTCGGAGTGATTTAAAGTTAGCAGTGTAGTTATAATGCCGATTACTAAAACCTAGGGTGTTTGATTTTGGCAACTTAAACAGTGGCGGTCCAGCCATTTAAAAAGGGGGAGCGGTTTCTATATGAAAAAAATTAGAATAAAAGCATCGCTTTTGTGAGGAACATATCAATATATGCAAACAAAACTTAGAAGCTACAAGCGCGGTTTTGACCCCAAATCTAAGGGGGGGGGGTACTTAGATTTTAAGCTGTTTATTTCATACACTGTTTATTTTTAAAAATGTTTAAATGCGCCGAAAATTTGAGAAAATTACATTAAAAATGCAATTTTTTACTCAAATTAAATTAAAATTGTAAATATCAACGCATCATAGACCCGCAGGCGAAAATTTTTAAGAAAAATGCACTTAAAACTGCATTTTTTTATTTAAATTAAACTAAATAAAATCAATGGTTTCAAAACACAGCAGGCGAAAAATTTTAAGAAAGTGACATTACAAATGCCATTGTTAACAAAAAAGGTGTTATAGCGCCACAATTTATGCCCTACTTTTGATTTTCTAAATATTTAAGTAAAAAATTTAAATCCAGCGTGGAAGGTCGGGTTAATTACTCCTCTACCCCCCTGAAATCCGCGCTTATAATTTGTTTGTTTGTTATCTATGTTTTTACAACTTTCAGTTATAAAAACATAGATGACAAACAAACCACAAACATAACCTAATAGCTAAATACTTTTTTTTTAAATCTAAAAAGCTTTTTAAGTTGAAACATTACCTTTTATATTGCATATCTCAAATATAAGATGCCTAACTCAAAAAAAAAGTTCGTTTCGAGTTTTTTTGGGTAAACCGACAATGACTCGCTCAATGTCATGTCAAAGTGTTGTTAAGTACTTATTATATTTTCAATCTTCTGAGGTAGGAGAAGCTTCTTTCTGACAAAGCATTAGTTACTGACAAACATCCAAGAATGTTTTTATCAACGGAAAAATATCGCCACACTTGTTCATTGCCTCGAAAACGTTATCATATTATGTTTTGATTTAAGCTTTTGCCTACTTCTGACCAATATTATTTCCAAATACTGACTTCTCCCAATAAAAGTTCAACAATTTGTGTTTTGTATTAATCAAACAGTTTATAGTATTTGGAAACGACATTAGTTAATTTAAAACTTGGTATGAATAAGTTCAGGTCAAAAATACTTAGAGTCTCGTTATTGAACCTTCATTTTATGTCCGAAATGATTTTGTCTAAAACTTGTTTATAAATTAAAACTCTATAATACTGTTCTGTATTTCTAATATCGTGATTTTCGTCTGTTTCAAACTGTCTCAAAATACTGTAAAGGGATTCTAGAATGTCTTTAAAAGAACGTTCTGAAATTTCTCGTTTTTTCTCCAAAGACTTTAGCATTTGTTGACTAATTTTTTTTTTAATCCCTTAGGGATTAAATTTACTTCTAATCCCTAGGCTGAAAGATTTAATTTACTTTAAATCCCTTAGGGATTTTTTTAATCCCTTAGGGATTACAAGTGCCACTTTAAAAAGAGGGATTAAACGTACCTATTTAATTCCTAAAGTGCATAAACAAAATATCACCTGTGGAAATCACTGATTTCAACAAACAAGCACAAAAAATCTGGAACCGCCAAAATGTCCATCACTTAACCTTAAAAAATATGTCAAAATTTACCGAGATTCGTAAAATCTCGATTTAAATCCGGAGCAAAAAGATTTCCTCCAAACGCTCGCGATGAAATAAAGGAACCGACAGAAATTTCGTCGATTACCTCCAGAGTATAAAACGGCAACGATTTTTGTATTTCAATAATATTTCAAGTTAAAGTAAAAGCATACTTACCAACATTTTTTAAGAGTTCACAAAAACGATATAAATCAATTTCAAATTAAATGTTAAAAGTAGTCCTGCTGTAAAACTAATTTAAATTAAAAAATATTTATTATTTTTTTTAATCCCGAGGGTTTAATTCTTTTGAGTTGGGGCATAATGAGGTTGTTTTTTTTTCCACAGTTAAATAAGCAAATGCAGCACAAAATACAACATCATTTTTAGTTAAAAAAGGGATTTAGTGAGGGTGAATAAATAAAAAAATCAAAGAATAGCGAGCTTTCCCTCAAAAAAGGTAATGGTAACCGAAGATCCGGATTTTGCACTTGTGGTGATATCTGTAAAGATAATTATATCTGTCTCCGTAGAGACGCTTAATTTTCCTTCAAATTGAAGGTACATCTGCCGATTCTGCAATTTGACAGTCTTTTTATCATTTCATCTCCTAATTCCTAGCACCGTACTGATGAGCACCACAAGTGCGAAATCCGGATCTATGGTTACCATTACCTTTTTTGAAGGAAATATTTTTTAATTTTTTTATCATCTTTACTCACTAGCGGATATTAGATTTGTAGGAAAATTATTGTGAACTGATAAACTTTTACCAGAATTGATTAAGTATTCTTTGGAGTATTCACTGTTTTAATAGAGAAAATGCGGCATGCATATCCTGCGATATAATGGGGGGGGGGGTGTCAAATTTTTTTATAAGAGTTAAAAAAAATAATTCGAAGAGGGGGGGGAGCAAAAAATAGGGGGACATTATCGCGGACCAAAATAGGTAATACTAAACGTGTGATCTTCGATGCCAATGAAATGCTATAAGCGAGGCTATTAGTAGCTGCTAAAAATTGTGTAAAATTTAACTAAAATTGTAAAAAATAGTAATTTAATAGGGCAAAATTTTATAATTTTTTTAAATGTTATCTTTAGACTTACATGTGGCCTATTAGCGTTGGATGTGAATTTTTTATTTTGGTTTGAAACTTTGACCATTTCCGAGGCCATTTTCTGTGATATAGGGAAAAAGAGTATAGTAGCTAGAGATAGAGTACAAAGCTCTAAAAAAAAGTACAGTACCTACTCTGAAAAATACTATAAATGGTCACACTAGACAAGTCCTAGATTTAAGTAAAAATAGTTTTTTATTATCATATAGGTACTATACAGTGCAAACCTATAATGCAAATATACAATAGCATAGTTAAGTACATCTTGTTGAAAATTAAATATTCTAAAGCTCATATGTATCTACCATCGACGTACTAACTAATCTACCTATCCCTTCTGTGCCACAAATGTATGAAATTCATATTTCTTATTGATTTTTTGGGATATATATACAGGGTGATTCAAAATTCCCTAGAAGTATTTAAACAGTGGTTAGATATCATTAATCTAAGAAAAGTGACATGATTATTTTGTTAAATTGTTTTTTCTCTGAATTTGGCAGTTAAATTTTTGTATTTTTTTGAAAATTGCCTTTAAAATAATTTACCAAGCAAGTCTACGTGTGGTTGACAGTGGCAAGTATTAGTTTTGTTTTCAAAAATTGTTGTTTCTACCACGTAGTAAAGGCTGCTTCTTAGAAAATTTTAACAGTTTTTAAATGCAAATATCTCTGAAACGAAAGAGTTTACAAAAATATATTTTACTAATTCTTGTTCAGAACAACAAATTCTAACTACAGTTAAAGTCTTTCTAGGGAATTTTGAATCACCCTGTATACCAAGTGTGGCTCATAGTATAATAATTAGCACCTGTGTGTAATAATTAAACAAAAAACAGCAGGTACCTATACCTACCTTTTTTAGTCGGGGCTTTAAAAGTGGAACATCCAAAAGATCCCCAGTATTTGTGAAAAATTTTGTTGAACGTTCAACTTAATTTTCTTTAAAATTCAATTCACATACCTGACAAGTACAAAAACACATTTTAAATTTACTACAAATTTCACTACTTTTGTCACTTCTTTATCTTACTCTTGAACTTTTGTTTGGGGTAAAATTTTCACGTTTAATTGCATTCAGCCATTTTTCTGTTACTTCAGCACTATTTGGAAAATGAAACCCATATATTTAGTCCATTATTTTTGTAATGACTCTTGCAATTCGGCACACAACAAGAAGTAGGCATTTCTAAAAAAAGAACATAAAATATTTATACCAAATTCACTTGTTACAAAATAACACGTATAGGTACCCATAAACAAAAAATCTCTAAATTATATGCCCAAGCACTTTTTCGAATAAATTGCCTATTTATACCGGCGAAAAATTATTCGTAACCTTCATAGTTCACGACCCGACCGGCCATTTGATAAAATCTCTGAACCTATTTACCACAAAAAAAAACAGGCTTTTTCGCAAATTTTGATACAAAGACAATGAGTTATCTGTCATTTAAACATTTAAGAAACTGTATGGTTTTAATAATATTTAGAGCTAAAAATAAAAAATAAAACCTTCTTTACCGAATGTAAACAAAGCACTGAGTAGGCGCCAGTCGCCGCCATTATGACGTCATCAGGCATACGATATCCCGCCTGTAGTAGAGGTGGTGAAATTTTAAAAACCGAAAGCATTAAAATATTGCGACTGGTGTTTTCATTGTATACCAAAAATTGTGTTTCAAGAACATGTCAGAAATGTTTGTCAAAACATGACTTTTCAATGATTACAACTTTTCAAAATTTTCAGTAATCTCAGATTCTGTGTAAATTTTAAAGTAGAAGCCCTCAAAAATGGGCAAGTTTTGGGCAGCTCTGGCTGCTGCATTGATGAACGGGTGTGGTTATCAAATTTTCAGGGAACCACGGGAGAGTGCAGAGGGACCGCTCATGGCCACTTACATCTTTATATTCAGCCTTTTTTTAGATATATGGAGCATCAGATTATACCCCCAAAATATAAGGCAACTGGGAAAGTTACAGATATTTATTGAGGTAAGAAAAAAGACGCGCAGGTTCAACGAAATGAGTAAAACAAAAAAAATACGCTTTCTTCTTTGTTTAAATTTTCCCGGCTTTAGGAAAGATGTTTTAAAAATAGCTAAAAGCGAATACCCCAACTGGAGGCCCAGTGCTTACCGAGTATTTTTTTGTTTCAATTTTATTAGAAAGTACTACTTGTGGTAGTGGAATAAAGAAACTACCAGACAAAGATATTATTGGCGCCCTATTTGGGGGCGCAGCCTAATTACCTTTTTTTAAATTTACTAGATATTAGATAAAAGGGAAATAGATTCAAAGCACATAGCGAAGGGGCATGTGTAAGTCCGTGGAATTTTTAATGAAGGAGTTTGGTGACTATGTGGGAGTGATAGCTCTTTAGTAACACAATCAAGTGTTACTGGATGTTTTGTTCGCATCCGTGTAGAAGGGGTTGATATGACGTCATGTTTCAAGATGGCGACCAAAAATCATAAAAAATACAACTTTCGCAACCAGGCCATAATTATACTCGATTCCATATAACTCGAAGACGAGGATGCCGAAAAATTTACTTTCAAGGTCATCCGACATTAAATAACCTTAAAAATCGCTTTTTTTGCTATTTTTTCTTCAAAACATCTTAATAATTCGACGTTTTGTCAGACCAACTTCAAATGTACCTCAAACTATTAGGCATGCAGTTTGAAGCTTCATGACCTTGAAAAATACCCCAGTAAAATTAACAAATTGCAAAAATAACATACTAAAGGGCGCTATTCATTAACTATTCAAGCGAAGAGAACCAAATTTGGCAACAAAGATAAGAAGGTCAAGTCCATCAATTTTGTTAAGAAAAAAATTGTTCAGCTATGTCGTGTTTCAATAAGGCGGTTGATATATCAAGATAGCGACCTATCCTAATTTCGTAAAAAAGTAAAAATGACAAGGTGGCCCTCAATTCTTGTTGACTTATCTCCGCTTACTATGAAAAAAATTTTAGTTTATGCATAACCCCGATTGACCTTGAAAATACCATGTAAAATTGAAAAACCCGCTTTTTGTATTATTTTTCCAATTTACCACTACGCAAAAACTTTAAGTGCCGGAGATCAAATTAACATCTTAGCCATAAAAAAACACTTCATTTTATAGGTACCTTCCTATCATTTTTTTTGATCTGCCGTTCCAGATGCTGGTGTAACAAAACGTTAAATTATGGAGATTTTTTTTAAGAGAAAATGGCAAAAATCGTGTTTTTTGCGATTTTAAAGGTCATTTGAGGTCGGATAACCTCGAAAGTAATTTTTTTGAAATTCTCGTCCTCGAGTTATATGAAATATATAAAATTGTATTTTTTATGATTTTTAGACCGCCATTTTAGAAAATGGCTTTTAAAACACCTGATCCAGAATATGGCAATATATATCTAACTTCTGATAACTATTATAGGTAATTTAAATTACTTTGTTGGCTAGGCAAGTGAGTAGAACATAAAATTCACAGTTCCGAAACTAAAAACAACAGGCATATAGGTCATTTTTACCGAGGTATAGCATAAATATCTGGGATGCCAGATCAAAAAAAATGGTAGAAAGGTTTTAAATTAAGTGTTTATAGTTAAGATGTTAATTTCATCTCCTGCGCTTAAAGTTTTTGCGTAGTTGTAAGTTGTAAAAAAACACTACAAAAAGCTGGTTTTTCAATTTTACTTGGTATTTTCAAGGTCATGTATCAACTAAATTTTTTTTTCTAATTAAGCATAGATACGTCAATAAGAATTGATGGCCATCTTGTTATTTTTACTTTTTTACGTAATTTGATTAAATAAAATGTGGTTATAGGTCTCTATTTTCAGATACCAGCCGCCATATTGAAACGCGTCATAGCTGAACAAATTTTTTTTTAACAAAATTGTTGGACTTGATCTTCTTATCTTTGATATTGATGAATAGCGCCCTTTAGTATGTTATTTTTGCAATTTGTTAATTTTGCTGGGGTATTTTTCAAGGGCATGAAGCTTCAAACTGCATCAAACTCCAAGGAGCCAATTTGGCATACATGCCTAATAGTTTGATGTACATTTGAAATTGGTCTGATAAAACGTCTAATTATTAAGATTTTTTGAAGAGAAAATGGCAAAAATCATAGTCATTTAAGGTAGGATGACCTTGAACGTAAATTTTTTGAAATCCTCGTCCTCGAGTTATATGGAATCGAGTATAATCATTCCCCGGTTGCAAAATTTATATTTTTTATAATTTTCGACCACCATCTTGAAAGATGCCGTCATATCAACCCCTTCTACACAGAGAGCTATCAATCCCACATAGTCACAAAACTCCTTCATAAAAAATCCCACGGGATAGAAATTATCGACATATGCCCCTACACTACTAACACCTCGATTTTCTTTTTCACTCGAGAAAAAAATAGATTTTTTCAAATTTTTAACGCATGGGTTGAAAAATGTATTTAATCGATTTTTTTTTTAATAAGATTTCCAAAAAGGTGCCACAACTGGTATTTCCTCATGAAAAAATGTTGGTAGGCCATGGGCCTTCAGTGAGGTCCCAAATGAGCCGCCAATCCTTATGTGTTATTTTCTTTTTTCCGCTTAGTAAAAAGAAAAATATGTTGTTTATTTTGAAACTAAAACAATTGATTAAAAACCCAAACACCAGTTTTTTTTAATTTTTGACACATTGATTGACAGATGTAAAAAAAGACTGGTACGTTAAATTTCTTTTTTAACAAGCTTTCCAAAAAGATGCCACAAGTTTTATTTTCTTAATTAAAAAAAAATAGTTGCTGAGCCCTGGGCCTCCAGTTGGGGGCCCCAAAATTTTGTTTTATCATGGGCGGAAAGTCCGTAAAAAATTATTAGATTCGCTTTTAACTTTTTTCAAAACCTTTTCCCTAAAGCCGCTAGAAGCACCGTTCCATTTAAAGAATCCTGTATACAAAAACCAATATTATTTTTTTTTTAAATACGTATAACTATTTGATTCCTCTTTGTTTCCACCTGTTTTACGTGGAAATTTTTAGGGTTTAATAAGATTTGGTTATTTGATTTTAACATTATTTTTAAGAAACAAAAATGTCGTAGTATTGGTTTTCTCTTTTTACTTCCCTCGCTAATTTTTAATTAATAAGATTACCTGCCACAATATTTTTACTATAAGTTTTTTGTTGTCTTCATTTTGATAAATATTTTGTCTATGTTGATCACATCACATACACTTAACCACAGTACACCAAAAAGTAGTAAGGACACGGCAGTGTTAAAGAAAAATTACAATTCTTGTTAGACTGCGAGCGCCATCAACCCAGTGTAAAATAAAACAATTTTTGTGGAGGCGATGCGCGTAGGACCTCCACTGCTTTAACATAATTTTTCTTTAAACTTATAGTGCAAAAGTGGCCAAAGTCGAAAATATTTTTATTTGAGAATTAAGTGTACAACAATGTTATTTTTCAATATTAATTCAATTTTTCTAGCTTGGGTTACACTTTTGCACCAAGTGACTCATTTTTCTTTTTTATATTAATCGAAAAAAAAACAACACAAAATGATAAGAAACCTTTTATAAAGATATATATATATATATATATATACTGGCAATAAATAAAACATACTACTTTAGTTCCACACTAAATCTTAACTTAATTTTAGGCTGTACAAAAAGCGGTGCCCTATCTTAAAATATAGTACTTAAAATAGTAAACTACAATAATTATAACAAGTTTTAAAATAAAATAGGGCGAAACATTTTGGTTATATCTTGAAATTTTTATATCACGCACCCCCTTCGAAAGGTAAACTTTACCCCTAAATTTTGAATAGGGAAAGTGGGTCAAGTGATACCTTGTTTTTAATCTTAAATGTCTTTACAAACGTGTAAAAATTTTGAAAATGTATCAAATCGTTTGTGAGATATTCATTTTCAAAATAAACTCAAATTGTACAGGTAAATTTCACTCCTCGTAGGAATATGCCATAGAAGAAAAAATACAATGATAAAATGTATCTTTAACAAAAACAAAGTCGACGTGTCCCGGGATTTCTCAAAAAATAAAAAAAATATCATAGTCTTGACACCCAAGAACACAACAGGGTCTTTGTTTATATCGCTTTTGAGGAATATTCGCCATCACTAAAGGTTAAACCGTTAATTAATTTTTATAAAATAAAACAAAGTTTTACAAAAACCGAAAAATCTAGAAAAAACTTTGCATAAAGCCAAAAACTAGAAAAGTTATGGGGGAATACCACAAAATTACAGAAATGACGTACCAATAACAGGACAGTTGCACAGAAAACCAAATAGTCCACTCCAGTAGTTGATATTTGATTATAGAAATCTGTAGTATGGTCCGCCATCTATCCAGTGTGAAATAAACCAACTATATTTGACGCGAAAGGAGTATTTGTCCTTACTACTTTTTGGTGTACCGTGCACTTAACACGGTATGCGCTACTATTTTGCCCAATTCAGTCGCCTTTCGCGGGACGAATACTGCTCTGCCAAGAAATACCGCGTCAAATCTGTCAGCAAAATTTTTACGAGATTCTATTATAATGTTTTGTATGTTTTTCATGCGGTATATGTAGACCGAACGGATTAACTCATTTAGTGACGAAAAAATTAAAAATTTTTAACAGCATTTTGATGGGTGGAAATGGTAACGGGGCTTCTGATAAACGTTTTAAGAAATAAATCGAGTAAAGGTTTACTCTAAAACTATTCATATACACATGGGTTAGATTAGCTCGGTCAGACTTTTCCAGGGTATATCCAGACTTTTCTTGGGTGTATCCACACTGTTCAGGGGTATATTCAGACTTTTCCATAATGTACTCGGCCATTTTCACAGACGTTTCCAGAGTGTATCCAGACTTTTACAGGGCCTTTCCAGACTTTTCCAGAGTGTATGCAAACTTTTCCAGGGACTTTCCAGACTTTTCCAGAGTGTATTCACATTTTTCCATGGTCTTTCCAGAGTGTATCCAGTCTTTTCCAGGGTCTTTTCAGACTTTTCCAAAGTGTATCCAGACTTTTTCAGAGTGTATCTAGACTTTTCCAGGGTTTTTCCAGGTTCTTTCCAGACTTTTCCACAGTGTATCTAGACTTTTCCAGAATGTATCCAGACTTTTCCAGAGTGTATCCAGACTTTTCCAGGGTCTTTCCAGACTTTTCCATCGATTCTACGACAAGCAATTTTTTTTATGTATATGTATTAATTTATTAATCGAAATATGATACTCAAAGCAATACTGCAAAAAAATACAGTTTTAGGTCAAAGCGCTTTCAAACAAAAGACGGTTTGAAAATTCTTGTCCTAAATATACCATTAGAACCATTTTAAATAATAAATCAATTTTATTTTAAACTGGAAAAGAAGTTGTTGACTTAGTTGTTTTATTTGCGTTTAAAAAAAAAATGTAATATAAGGATTTTTTAATATAACAATATATATATTTTAATTTGTGAGAAACGACAAGGAAAGAGGATTGACAGTACATCGATCAGCGATTTTATTTAAAACCGTTCTTATATAAAACCGGTTTTAGCCGCGTATAATCGTAGAAAATTAAAAACCGTCTCCTTTTCATTTTTTCCGTAGAAATAGATGTTGTAATCGGTTGTTGATTTTTTTTTATTGAAAGGAATTATCAACAATTACTGAAAAATTAATTGTTGCAAAAGCCATTAATTGTTTTTTTGCATTTCTGAGCATGTGTTTTAATTGTAACTATAATTTTTTTATTATCCCGCCAAAAAGTATATGTCAAAACAAAAAAAATGAGTAACGTCAAAAAATACTACGAAACTTTTCCTGAGTAGAATTTTTGATTGACAAAAAAGTGATTTGGACCGAAAAAAGTTAATATCTCAAATAATTTTTAACTTTTTTACCTAAAAAAAAATGCAGGCATTAAGGACACAGAGAGGTATATTTTGTCCAAGTTTCGTGAAAATAAAATTATTTTTGCGGAAATTAAAATTAATAAACGAAAAAATAAAAACATTACGATTTTTCACATTTTTCTCGAAAATTTTGAGGTTCCGTTAAAAAGTGACATTTACAAAAGTTGTAGATCTTTGCACCGTCTACAATTTTTGTATTAAAGTTTTTACTCTATGACGTTCAGTTTTGCCGGAAATTACAATAATACCATTTTTCTCCCCCTTTCCCCCCACCAAATCCACCCCGCAAGAGCACCACTCACGCATTTTTTTTTAAACGTTTATCAGGGATAACAAATATGTGCGACATGTTCATATTATTTGTAATTAAAAACGAGTCAGAAAAAACTTTCAAAACACATTAAACACAAAATTCAGATACAACAAAGGTTAAGTAGGGAGCCAAATTAGCTGATATTAATGCGTTGATAGCTGAGCTGAAGTGTGAGTTTTGAGGGCAAAAGATTACATTTGTCACTAATAAATTCTGCCGCCATTGATAGGCAGAAAGTCAAAATGTCAATATTTGTTAAGATGGTTATAATTAATTAATAATTAGTATATACCCAACAAACACAAATCGTCGGCATTGAATCGGACCAATGTCAACAACGTCGGCAGTGTGTCGGCATCGGCGACTACACTCTGGCCCGATGTTGGACAGATTGCGATTTTCAGTTTTCGGTCAATAATCGGCAACTGACGGAGGTCCACATTACTGACTGTAGTGACCGACGATGGTCCTATTGGAACTTTGTTTAATCGGTCGAAAATCGGCAACTGACGATGGCCCGATTTACTATAGTCGACTTTATGCAGACGCCCACTTTATTTGTTTTAGGGCCGACGATGGTCCGATTGGAACTTTGTTTATTCGGACGAGAATCGGCAACTGACGAGGGCCCGATTTACTATAGTCGACATTATGCCAACGCAAACCTTATCTGCTTCAGAGCCGATGATGGTCCGATTGGAGCTTTGTTTAATCGGTCGAGAATCGGCAACTGACGATGGCCCGATTTACTATAGTCGACTTTATGCCGACGACCACTTTATCTGCTTTAGGGCCGACGAAGGTCTGATTGGAATTAATTGGATAAAAACTGCTTAATAGTTTCTTCCTAGCATGTAGAGATGGCGCTAATGTCACTATGTTCCCTGTACAGTGGAAGATAGATTCAAAACTAGAATGCGGATTTGACAAGATGGTGGTACTTCTCTACAAGAATCACCTCTTCTGCCACTTAAACCAACCCGACTGTCAATGTTGGATCGTGTCAAGCAATCACCGACGAACCTTCGTCAATTACCGACGTCGGGCCGCTTTGAGAGGCTGATGTGGGGCCTTATTATCCACCCATTATCGGTCCTTTGTGGTTTGCTATTGTCGGGCCGCTTTAAGCTACCACCGACGGACCTTCGTCAATCGCCGACATTGGACCGCTTTAGGAAACCAATATCGGACTAGCTTGCCTACGTTATACCGACCAAATTAAGCAGTTATGGGCGGATGGTCGGTACCATCTGGTTAAACCATATCGGACCTTAATCGTACGGTGACGGTATGCCGATGTCAGAAAAAAGTAAAATTTACCATTGGTCCGACGGCGGGCTACAGTCTAACGCTGCGTCGGCAAACATACATTGGGCCTACATTGCAAAACGGACAAAAAATACTGCTGGTCCGATGTCGTAATTCGACGTCGGGCCGATGACGGGAAATTCGGCAATCGACATCGGACCGACGAAGGCCCGGGGGAACCGTGTTTGCTGGGTATGTTTTCACAGCATATTCAATACGTATCGAAAATCAAGCATCTTGTTCTTTCACGTATCACGCTTTTTGTCGAAACAGAGAACATGCTCTATGAAAGAAAAAGAAGACAATTTTTTTAATACGTATTGAGTACAATGTGAAAACATACATAAGTATTAGCAGCGGAGCACCTGGAAAAAAAATATTTTTTTTGGAAGGGGCTCACAAGTTGTTGACTGTTTGTTTAATTTGTTTGTTTTGCTGAAAACAACTAAAATTCAGGGGGGGGGGGCGTAATCAGATTTCGTGTTGTTTGTGTACCTAAAACTCGGCAAAAACATTTTACAAATCAGCAAATGCTATTTTTGACAGTTTTAATGATGCTTATAAAAAATGGTCAAAATTTAAACCAGAACCGTAAATATCAACGGCGTTATGCCGACTCGGGAAGTTCTTTAAATTTTTGACATTTTTAGTGAAAAATTGATCCGCGCTTTTGTAGTGGGAAAAAAGTGGTACAGTGTACAGTTCTAATGTTATAGAGTATAGAGTACAATGCTTTGATATTATTGTATGAACTGCGGACTGCCAACTTAAATCTAACGCAAGCGCGCTGTAATGGCAACTGCAAACTGAATGAGAACCGCCTTTATAAACTTGATTGTGAAATTCCTATTCTTTAACTGCCAACTGCGAACTAAAATGTTTATAATTCCCAGTGCCTATTATAATAATTCATCATCATCACATCATACTTTTTGAAGTCAAATAAACATCAGAAGTGGCTGAACTTTAAATGGAAGGCGACCAATTCGAAATTTATTCCCAAGCAAAAACAGGCAGTAACAGGACCGGATGAATATTTTCTAATTTATTTTTATAAAATATACTTGTTCACAAAATTTTATTTATTAAAAAATTCAAAAAATGTAATTTATTAATAAACCCTATCTTAATTTGAAATCCGTTTTCAGAATTGGTTTGCATGAAGTCGTAATCAAATCATTAAAATTTCAGGCTCGGACTAATATTTATTTGGTTCACATACTTTTAATTTATTAATAAATAAGGTGACCAACTCCTAAAGGGGCGAAACCGGGACACTCCGTCCATTCAATGTATTGTATATCATGTATTTTTTCTTATATGCACCCCTAATAATAATAAGATGTATTTTCCAAAATACTTATTAAAGAAAAATAATTGAAGTAACGTTTTAATTCAAATATATAGATGGCAGAGAACATCCGCTTTTTTATTGCAGTGATTTTAAAGTTACAAAATACAGTGGTATCAAAACCGGGGTGAACCGGAACTTTTGCTGAAAAACCGGGACTATCCGGGACGGATTTTTTCCCCGGGACAAATGGTTAAAAATCGGGACTGTCCCGGCCAAACCGGGACGGTTGGTCCCCTTATAATAAACCCTATTTTAATTTGAAATCCGTTTTTGGAATTGGTTTGAAGTCGTAGTCAAATCATTAAAATTTCAGGCTCGGACTAATATTTATTTAATTTTATTCGTCCTTCTACTCGGCGAATATCTGCTATTTGGAATGTTTCGCAATCCACGGTTTTTCGGGTCCTAAAAAAAGTTAGATTACATCCGTATCATCTATAAAACCGTCCAAAGATTACAACCAGGGATAACGTACAGGGTGATCTGTAAATGCTACCGCCACTTTTCTTTGTTCTTAAGCATGCTATAAAAAAAATTTGGAACAAAAGCTGTATAACTTTTTTTAGCCTTTTAGAATATGTACGCCAAAGTTGACAAGTGTCATTTCAAATGTCAAATTCTGAAATAAGGTTTCTTTTTTAAAATTTTTAAATTCCCCGTTTTCCTCTGATTTCAAAAGCAGGCAATATAAAGGAGAAAAGTGGGAGTAGCTTTTATGGTAGAACGCCCTGTACATGGGATAACGTTTTGTAATTGGATTCTAAGGCATCGTCGAGATATATTTGGGATACTGTTTTGCGATACGGCGCAATTTACCAAAAATCGAATTAGTAATTCAAGAAATTCACAAGACTGGAGACATTAAAATCTACATGCCGTTAAGCAGAGCCGTACCTAAATTAGATTTTCCATAAATGTATGAGCTGGAATTATAAATAATAAGTTGGTTGGCCATATTTTCTTGATGAAAGTCTAAATGGGCAGTCATAATTAAACTTTTTGCAGAATATTCTCCCAGGACTTCTTGAAGAAGAGAAATTGCAAGTGCGAAATATGAGGTGCTAACACGACGGTTACCCACTTCAATTTAAAAAAAAACTGCTTTTTTACGATCCCAATAGCATCTGTACTATGAATGGCTAAAAAACTATACAACATGCTTTGCCTGGTATGTTGTGATACCAAAATCTCCAAATGAAGTACAAAATATGTTGTTTTCCAATAAGCACAAATAAAACCAAATAAATATTAGTGCAGGCCTGAAATTTTAATGATTTGACTACGACTTCAAATTTAAATAGGGTTTATTAATAAATTAAAATTATGTGTTTGTATATTTTATAAAAATAAATGAAAAATATTAATCCGACCCTGTTTTCTGCTTGGGTAGGATGGGTGTTGTTTTATTTATGCTCAAATTAGTTTTAACATAAAAATGCGTTTTTAGTAACTTAAAACGTGATATTATTTGTAACCCTAATATCTCAGGATAGGAATTTGTATTTTTTTAATAAAAAACTCAGACTTAACGCGTTAAATACAATCTAAGGGTATTATAGCACCATCCTTTAGCTTTTATGTGGTAATACCAAAATTTGCAAATTGCAGTATACAGGGTGTTGTTTTTAACAAAAATAAATAATAGTATTTTTTAGTCCGGACCTGTAATTTTTTTTATACATTGGTAGAAGTGGTTTTTGGGGCTCCTTATGTGTGCCAAATTTAAAGCAAATATGGTTTCCGAGATATGTCCGTTTTTATTTTTGCAACATTTTCATAAATCACACTGTATATTTGATAAAAAGACTCAAAAAAAATTTTGAATTGCATATGAGTTGGCCCTGGCCTGTAATACTTACCATTAAAATATTTGCATTTCGTCGTGAATCACCCTGTATTATTATTAATAATCTAACATTTCCAATCTGAAGTACGATTGCAAAGTGACCATTTATGATTCCAAAATTATGTGCTCCATGAATATGTACAGGGTGGTCCAAATTCGAGGGGCCTCTATAGCTTTGGGCTTTTACAGCATAGTTAGCCCAAAACTAATATACATGTTACGGGCTCGATTTTCAAGAGAAGTCGAAAACTAAAAACCGCATTGCGATATGTCAAAGCGTTTCTGAGCTACAAGGTGATTCTCAAAAATGTGCGTTTCTAAAAACCCTCTACAACTTTTTTATTTGTAAAGATAGAGATTTTCATTAAAATCATTTTTTGAAGATTTTTTAACGACAAATCTACCTGTTTCGTCTTAAAGCCTTTAGTTCACGAGATATAACACAAAGTTACATTTTTTTAAATGAGATACCCCATTTTTTTAAAAAAATTAGTTTTGTAATAAAATTTCCTGTTAAACGATGTTTCATACACCTATTTTTATTAAGTAGTTAAACAGATATCTGCAATTTTTAATAATTACCATAGTAGGCTGTGTTTAACTCTGACCTATGCAGTTTTAGAGTATCTATCTAGGTAGCTACTATGAAATAAAAACAATTGCCATGATAAACGAGCCCAAGTGTCAAAAATGGCGTCTTCGTCAAGATATAAAAATGTTTGAAAACTTTGAAAAGTACGACATGCTAAAATGTTATATTGAAAGTAACGAAAATCGACAGACGGCGTTAAATCTATATTTCCAGAGATATCCGGAAAGAAGGCAACCTAGCTCAAAAATATTTTTGAAGTTAAAACGTCATCTACAAGAATACGGATCTTTTACAAAACCGCGGCCTAGGACGTATAGAGGCCTAGCCAGAGATGGAGAGTTGGAAGAAGTAACGGTTCTAGGAGAAATAGAAATTAACCCGAATACTTCCACCAGGGCTATGGAGAGAAGCACTGGAATTCCACGCAACAATGCCGTTCGGGTGCATAAAAAACACAAGTTTAGGCCCTATCGACCCCGACGGGTGCACCAATTACGGCAACGAGATTTTGCTCCAATACGTGCATTTTGCAGGTGGTACCTAAATAAAAGCCAAGAAGACCCCGATTTTCCTAGAAAAGTTATTTGGACGGATAAGGCAACGATTTCTAGTAATGGAATATTCACCAGATATAACTGCTATTACTGGAAACAGCAAAATCCCCATATTATGGTGGAACAAGCGAATCAGGGAAGGTTCAGTTTTAAGGTATGAGTAGGCATCTACAGAGGACAAATTATTGGGCCATATATTTTTGATGGAAATTTAAATGCCGAAAGACACCAAGAAATTTTAGAAGAGCAGATGATTCCGTTTATAGACAATTTGCCACTTCAGCAAAATAATGAGCTATACTTTCAACATGACGGTGCACCTCCTCACAATGCACGAGACATTACTAATTTGCTAAATATTGTGTTTGCCGAAAACTGGATCGGAAATAAAGGTCCTATATATTGGCCCCCAGTTCTCCAGACCTGACCCCTTGCGACTTCTTTTTGTGGGGGAGAGTCAAAGACCTTGTATTTCGAAATCGCCCAACTACTAGAAGGGAATTAGGAACTTTCAATCAATTGACGTCACACGCGAAACAATTGAACATCGGGTCACGTGGTACATCGAAAGTTTTTTGGGCCAACCAACCAAAAGTCCAAACTATGGTTTGTTTTGACAACACATTTTGGCACCTGAAAATATTTTGACATTTTGAGGTTAAGAATGTTTGTTTATGCTGTTTTGTTGTTATTCTTTTAAAAAGTTGTGTTTTCTTGAAAACTTTGTGAGTTGGTGTAGCTGTTATTTTAAATGTGATTTGTGCAATAATCTTATTATAGAGAGTTAGTAGTGAGGGCGTTCTAGTGTTTAACAGTGATTGTTTATGAAAAAAGCATTACATGCAAACACTGCAAACATTAAAATATCATTCTTTTGATTAATAATGGAGTGGGAGGGAAATGATTATCATGTAATAATATTTGCCAAAAATATTGATTTTCACAAACTTTTTTTCAGAATAGGGGTCATAATTTGTTTTTTCTTGTGCCTATTTTTTATTAACATTCATATAATTTTTAATAAAAAGCTCAATTGTTGTATTTGTAAAAATAAACCTAGAGATGGATTGAGATTTTTCAAACCATCGTCAAAATTTAACAAAGACCGAAGAGAAGATGAGACAAAACTCAAGAGGAGGGCTCAGTTGTTTTAAGCTGTTGGAAAAATGGACTACATAGTCCACTGGTACATTTTCTAAAAGGTACAATAGTAGATTATCAAGAATATTTTTATTTCTAAGAAATAGAAACATGGTTCATATCTAATATTAAAATAATTATTATATTAAAATAAAGAGCATATTGCAATGTAGAGGTAAGCCTTAAATTAAAAAAGTAGTTTTATTTTTTTTTAAATCTGTAAAATATTTTTTTTAACAAGGGGGTTTAACCACTAGTTTAAAAAATGTGACATGCCAATTTTTTGCTGGGGACTGCCGAGGGATTTCCAAAGAGTCAGGGTCTCTTAGGGTCTGAAAGCCAGAGTTTGGTGAGGTTTAGACAGTCACAGGGACCCCAAGGGACTGCAAACAGGTAAGATTTGTGGTTAAGAAGGGTTTGCATGAAAACCAATATTTACATTAAAACCGATATTTTACACATTTAAAAAAAAGTTACTATTTATTTTGGTGGCTCCCTCTGTCTTCTTTGCAATCAGTAGTTTGGTGGAGTCTTGGCAAATAAAGTTTCAATATAAAACACCACATTTTAAACAACGATTAGTACCTAATGATGATTAAAGCCTAGTTGTGGAATTTTTGCATTGGTAAATAAGAGCGTTAGTATGCCCCCATCTTATGAAAGCTCTTTGCCCTCCCTCCCAGAGTAGATGAATATGAGATATCGGTCTTGGACAAGGTAGTGACGGTTTGCTGTATTTTGCTGTATTTATTACATTACATCTTAAGGGTTTTTGAAATTTATTTTATTTATTTAATAGTCTTATTGTACCTTTTTTAAATATCTATATTACTAGTAAAAAATATAATTTCATACTATCTTTGTCTTTGAAATTTTATTTTTATAAAACATTTAGTTATAAATCAGAAGAAAATTCTTATGCAATATTATTTTAATAAAATATAATAAAATTTTATAATCATTTATTATTATTATTCGTTTTTCTAGACGATCCCTGGAAAGATAGGCAGTTACACCTGTTGAATCGAAGAGCATATTTGTCCATGTTTGTTTTGGAATTGTCACTGTAAAAATAAATTGATCAACAGCCATCAATCAGTAACCATCAAAGATATTTGTGAATATATACATAATTACATACTGGCACCTAAAACAAAAAATTATATTTGTAATATTATGGTTTTATGTACTGATACTTTGTAAAATTCTGTAGCCTCGAAATATTTTTCAGCAACTGTAACTGCAAGTTTTTTTTACAAAATTTCATGAAATTAAAATTAAAAAACATATTTTTTTTGTCATCAAATCTGACTGAACTCTAATTTGTGAAAAAGTATCCTTACTTTGGATCGAACAAAATCGGATTAACGTGTTTTAGTTATCAGGGTTGCTTGCAGATAGAATGGTTTAAAAAAAACTTTAGTTTTGTGTATTTTTGTTTTGTAAACTTACAATTTCCATAGAATCTGCTTCTAGTATTGCCTCAGGTTTCTAAAAAATTAAAAAGAAGTTAATATATCTATACTGATGGATTGACGTAGATAGTAAGCAAGTAAATCAATTAATTTATTTACCGATTTTAATACTTTATAAAGCTCATAATCTGAATAGGAGACTTTTTGTATGTACTTACAAAAATTCATATTTAAATGGTTTTTAAATTTTAAATACATTAATATTTTGCGTCCCTGAAGCCAGCAGAGCAAGGTGAGCAGAGCTATTTTTTTATAGTGCATAATTAGGTGCTAATTAAGTGCTCCATTTAAAAATATAGTGCTCCTTTTTTTTAAAAAAAAAGCATGTTCTGCTAGCTTCAGATGAACTCAGCAGAGCAATACATTAAAAATCATCGAATTTAAAATTATCATAGTGCACAATAAAGTGCTAATTAAGTACCCCATTTAAAAAATTTAGAGCTCCTTTTTTTAAAAAAAATACAGCATGTTCTGCTAGCTTCAGATGAACCCAGCAGAGCCATGCAAAAAAATTTAAAACTTTTTTGTAAAATAGCATGTTGTGCTAGCTTGAGGTGAACTCATCAGAGCAATGCATTAAAAACCGGCTATATTTTTTTTTAAAAAGGAGCACTAAATTTTTAAATGCGGCACTTAATTAGCTGTTTATTATGCACCAATATACATTTTATATATACAATATATACAAGTTAGCACCTCATGCTATTTTACAAAAAAAAATTTAAAATTTTACTATGCACTATAATAATTTTGATTCCTATGATTATTAATGCATGGCTCTGCTGGATTCATGTGTATTTTTTTTAAAAAAAAAAGAAGCACTAAATTTTTAAATGGGGCACTTAATCAGCAACTTACTTATGCACTATAAAAAAATTTGTTCTGCTCACTTTGCTCTGCTAGCTTCAGGGACGTTAATATTTTACCTTATTCATAAAAAAAATGTCCAAGTAGTTCTGGCAAAATGGCTCTAAAGACAAATTTTTCAGCTCTCGCACTTTCGCGTGCCCAGAACTCATCATTCCTGGTAATTCTTTGATAGAAGAAGTTTTTGTTAGTCCTAAAAATATAAATTATTGCTTGAGTGTATTATAAACGAGTCAAAGGGTGTACAGCTGGCCTAACATGTACAGTATTTTTCCACAACTTTTTAGAAATAATAGGAAAATTGCAATATTGACATAAAAGTTTAGATAAAAGTAACTGTTTATATAACAGTTACCGCACGCGTCGTTTCTGTGCAAGTTTAATCTAAAAGCCTTAAAAAAAATATTTTTACAATAGACCCTGGCTATGTATAGCCTAACAATCTATGCAAAGGTTTGCTTTTAGAAAGCCGAGATTTTCAATTTTTAAAATTAGAGGAGGGTCACTATTTCGTCATCAACTTTGGGGCTTTGAGCACACCTTTTGGGTAATTAATGCAGTCCTTGACAATATATGACATGTTAGTTTTGTCGAGTGATCGACCCAGATTAATTTTTTAAATTAAAAATCTTGATGGTTATGCAAAACTCTTTAAGATTTTTCTTACCATACAACAAATTCACAAAAATGAGTTTCGGACAGCCTCATCTGCATTTGATTCTGGTAGTAGTATGCATGGTCCTCTTTGATGGTGATTCCTGTTGTATCTTCCTGTAAGCAAGAATTTTTGAAGGAGATTAGTGCAGTGATACTGTCGTCCTTAACACAGTATGGGCATTTGGCTTTCACACTACCAATACCATATTCTGAACATTTCAAAATCCCATCTGGACTTGCACCACAATATGGATATCGTGGATGCAAAAATATTCCACATTTCGTTACTTCAGCAGATGGATGCCGATTTTTATGATACCTTGTAAAAGCTTTTAACACATCAATTTCATGTTCATAGCCAAAAACGTCAGCTTTGAACATTTTTTTTCTGAAATAGGGTAACAGATTTTTTTTATTAAAGAAATTGACGATTTGCAGGGTTGGTTTTAAACGCGGCTTTGAAATTGGATGCTGTTACCCTTCCAGCCCGAAACTTAAACCAAGCATTGGCCTTGCTTTGACTTTCGGTGTTGGACTGAACTATTTTTGCTTGTACCTCTGTAAAGTCAATATTTAACTTTTTGCCAATATCCTGTAATGCAGGTAAGGTTAATTTAGTATAATCCTCATTAAAAAGTGACGACAACAATTTTGGTAGACTTTCATCAGGTTTTTTACTAAATTCACCAAACGGCTGCATTAAAGCTACAAACACGTCAGATTTATACACATTTCCAAAAAACTCTTGTATGCATACCTAGACCAGCACGACAGTCACAGTGTGAAGCCAGGGCGTCAAAGGAGGTTGTGTTACAGATTGTGAATGTAGAACCTAAAAATTTTGAAAGATTTTAAAATCAATTTGGTGTTGTAAGATGTCAAACTACAAACGGACTAATTTAGCTAACAGGTTTGAATTTAGTTTTAAAAAAACTACAAAAAGATCTTAACTGATATTTTTTATTACCTTTAATCCTGCTCTTAAAAAGTGCTTCTATTATTTTGGGACACTCTGTATATCCTGACATTTTTTAAATTTTTGTGTAAACAAAAGATATAGAAAAGTTTAAACTAGGCGTTGTGTGATCAGCTATTACATGATTAAATTAAGGTAATGAAAAAAAAGCAAATTTTAGTGAGTGGAGAAAAGGGCTTGCGTAGAGCCTAGTCGCCGGGCCTAGAGCCCCACCATTTTACTACTACTACTCAAAAACTACGCATCACACTATTTTTTTGATTTTGGATAAAAATTTAAACCAAAAGAAACAAGATTCTACTTCTTCAAAATATACATAATTTTGAAAGTAGTATATAGTTGGCTTACCTTTCCCATAATTACAAAGTTGTTATCCATTTTCGTTATTTTTTCACTCTTAATCCATTTACATGACATTTGAGCAAATGCATCAAGCCTTTTAAATGCCTTAATTTCTTGATAAGTGTCAGGACTTGTCCTAAAAAAGGCATAATATTAGCTTAAATTTAATTTTCAGTGTGTAATATTTTAAATTAATGTTTGGATGTTTTTTGTTTAGGGCTTTGCTGACCTTAAAACTTAACAAACCTTAAGACTAGACACAGGTACGTGTTTTGACTTGATTTGTTACAAGTATAGTGCTTTATAATATAAATACGCACTAAAGTGGCACTTTTTGTCCCAAAGCAAAAAATGTGTAGTCTGAGCAAAGCCTACATTATAATTTGAAATTTTCAAAGCTACGTCTTTTATTATGACTAGATTTATAAAAAAATCTCCAAAATTTTTTATTTTTAAAATTTGGTCATAGAGAGAATCTGTAATAGTAATGGAGCTTATTTTAACCAGGCAGTGGATGCTAATTTTCTGTACTTTATCTTTTTTTCTGTATTACTCCACATAAAAATTAATGATTAAATATTTACATTGTTTTAACACATTTACATTGTATTATAAATTTGCTTTTAAAACTGATACTTCACAAGCAATAGTCATACCAATTTATTGACACCATATCCCCAGCATAAAACTTTGGTAGATTTGTAATTCTGAATACATCATAACTTGCTATGTTTCTTGTATATATATATAAAAACTTGCTATGTTTCTTCAGAATTACTGGTCCCAAGAGGATGACTGTTTTTTGCTTGGTAGTGATTGTGTTAAAGGATTTAACAAGATTTTACAAGTCAGACTTTTTTTTAAAAACTACTACATCTGTTTTAATAATTGCTTTGAAACTATATAAAACACGATAAAAATTGTAAAATCTCGTAAAACTACTTATGCAGCATGTTTGATAGGGTGGTGACTGAGGTGGTGACCTAACTTTCAACGGTTTTCTTTGAAGTTAAGAATATCTTTTTTGGGTTAAAGCTGATATACATGAAAGTTACATTTTTTTCCTACAAAAATAACAACAATCAATAAACCTTCCGCAGGTTACCTTTTACTTAAATTACAGATTAAGAAAATAAACAGTTTTAACTGTTATAATAACTACTTTTTCACGTGGAACTGAATACAATTTGAATACCATTCACTTTTTGTTTTTGATGAAGTGATTTCAATGCGTTTTGAACGCGATTTGAGTTTTAGACATTGCCTGATGCATTTTGAGTGATTTTGAGGTTAGTTTTTGTCAATTTTACTTATTTGTTTGTTGTGTCACAAATCTTATCCATTCGCAGTCCCTTGCAGCCCCTGCAACTACCTAACCCTTACCAAACCCTGGCTTGCAGACCCCAAGAGTCCCTGGAAGTCTCTATAAATCTCCCGACAGTCCCCTACAATCACTAAAAATTCAACAAAATTGGCAATTATGTCACATTTTCCGTTCTAGTGTTGGTTACCCCCTCGATATATACCTATTTGTTGCTGAAATATTGGAAGTTCTAACAAATTTTTTTATATTCTAGTTTATAATCTTTAGTGCTAACAGAGCTTATTATTCATGTTATCAGTCAGTTAAATATGACCCATTTTTATGTAGTTCGATCCTGGTATGATCCCAAAAAAAGCTGTATTGAACTTCAGGGCCAACAAAAAGAAAGTTTGATTTGCCCTGTTTTGATGGAAGGTTTGAAAGTGAATCATATTGAAAATGTATTCAGTTCTACAAGCAAATATGTTTTTATATTATTTTGATATTTGCTATATACCTATATACCAAGCCACCCTAACGACACACTTTTTTTCCTGAATGCTCCCTGGCATACCCCCATATTCTCCAAAATCTGGGACAGAGGGCTTTTACGGGAATGTGTTGCAAGTATTTATAAAGGGAAACACCTTACTTTTGTTATTGCACTAGGTTATTACTTACCATTATCTTGTGAACTAAAAGTTTACCTCTTGCAGCGCTGAAAGGACTATAAATAATTTCTGAATACACTCACTAGTAGCACAAGATCATGTAACTCGTATTGGACCGTTGTTTATAAACAACGGAGCACAAATACCGTCGAAGAATCGCAATAAAATTTGGAGTAAAAAGTAAAAATTGAGCGAAATTTGTGAAACAAAATGTTTCTAACCTTAAATGTCAAAACAAAAATTTTAGATGTCAAAACAGGTCACAGTTTATTTTTGGTCGGTTGGCCCAAAAAACTTTCGATGTACCACGTGACTATTTTACGTCAAGTAGGCCATGGACAGCGTCACTGAAACTGGCTAATTGGAAGAGTCACTTCGTACTGCATTCAGGCAGCTTCGTGCGGTAGAACTTCTTAATGCAGAAAATAGCATCAAGAGAAGATGTAGGATATGTTTACAAGAAAACGGCCGTCAATTTGAGCATTTGTTTTAGAATTAAAGAAAATTGTTAGATGTCGATTGTAAGTGTTAATTAATAAAAATTTTAAATAAAAACTTTTAATAATTTTATTTTGTTTAGGGTTGGTAATTATAGTAAACTAGAAGTTAAAGTTCGAGGTTGCTGTGTCCCCTCGTGTCGTAGCCAACTTGATTTAGTATGAAAAAAAAAACAATAAAATTTTATTTACACATTTAGGGCGCGCACAGCGCCTACTATGGTAAATATCAAAATATGCAA
The DNA here is from genome assembly GCA_963921995.1 of Oxystoma pomonae. Taxonomy (NCBI): domain Eukaryota; kingdom Metazoa; phylum Arthropoda; class Insecta; order Coleoptera; family Brentidae; genus Oxystoma; species Oxystoma pomonae. The sequence goes on along the minus strand of OY998166.1, from coordinate 79,422,513 downwards.
ATATCTTTTAAACTATTTAATAAAAATAGGTGTATGGCACATTGTTCGACAGAAAATTTTATTAGAAAACTGATTTTTTAGAAAAATTGAGGGTATCCCATTTAAAGAAATATAAATTTGTGTGATATCTCGGGAACTAAAGGCTTTAAGAGAAAATCGGTAAAACAGATAGATTTGTCTTTAAAAAATCTTCAAAAAATGTTTTTAATGAAAATCTCTATCTTTACAAATAAAAAAGTTGTAGAAGGTCTTTAAAATCGCACATTTTTGAGAATCACCCTGTAGATCAGAAACGCTTTGACATATCGCAATGCGGTTTTTAGTTTTCGACTTCTCTTGAAAATCGAGCCTGTAACATGTATATTAGTTTTGGGCTAACTACGCTGCAAAAGCCCAAAGCTATAGAGGCCCTCGAATTTGGACCATCCTGTACAAGTGCAGTGCAGTTTTTTAGTGCGGGATAGGTAGCTTAATATTAACCTAGCGATGTCATCCTAAAATGCGGTTCTAAAATTTTAAAAATTATATTCCAAAATTATGTGCTCTACTATTATATAAGAAAAAATCGAATTCTTAATTTTCAGTTAATATTAACCTAGCTAACCCACTTTCTTTTTCAATTTTCTTGAAACTAGACCAGTACAAAATTTTCTGATCATGGACGAAATTAGCACATAATATGCTGATAGTACTGGTTTTTGAAATTTTCAAATGCCGTGATACCTAAACATGTGGGGTCGCTAAGTTACTATTAACCTAGCTACCCCACCCTTTTTTTTTTTAAAAAAAAACATAATTTGAAAGGAAAAATTCGATTTTTTTTTTATATATTCGTGGAACACATAATTAGCACATAATAATAATAACCTAGTTACCCCATTTTCTTTTTTCCCAGAAACCAGAGGAGCACAAAATTTTTTGATTGGGGACGAAATTAGCACATAATTATGGTGTGACTAAATTTTATTTTCTTGAGGTGGGGTCGCTAGGTTAATGGAGGTGTTTTCTTCTACACACAGTTCATCATGTCCCAGTTTCTGATGGAAGCGCTGATAATCGATTTTTGGTTCCCCTTGGAAGCCACCCTGATGAATTCCTTTCCAAAGTTGGCACAAAAGTTGCAGGAGATGTTGGTAGAAGGGGATTGGAACTGCGACGCAATTACTGAGATATTGAACGATGACAAAACGAAGTATGCGGCCAGTTATATGCTAAGCTGTTTTTTCTTGGTAGCTACATTGCATGCCACCCGGACTATTGATTTGAGGACTTTGGCGTAAGTTAGGGTTGGGCATGGGGTAGGGTTACTACTAAACATATAACTATGAGAAACCATAATGGCCCAAATGTCGCAAAATGTGTAATAATAATAACGATAAAAAACAAACAAAATATTGTCAAATTCTGGGTTTGCCCTGGGATGGTAATATATAATTTTTGACAGTTATTGTTTTACCAGTTGGGAAAATTATAAAAAAAGACAACAAAACATCAGTCCATTTCATAAAATCGATTTTACATTAAAATGTGAAAAAAACTAGAAGGAGACCGCAATATGAGTTGCCCACCTCTAGTAAAATAACGACTGTCAAATTTATAGAGGGTAAGGTCAAGTCGAAAAATCTACTGATGCGCATGCCTATCACAGTCTGCTTGCGCTCGGGGGCCAGATACTTGACCGGTGAATGCATGTAAGTGCGCGCACGGATTATAATTGTAATATTCTTGAAACAGCGTTGACCGATAACATTCACCCAAAAACCCTGCGTACTTGATCGCTTGACCCGCGACAGGCGAAGGGTCCCAATAAAAAACCCGAAACCAAATTTGGCAGAAAGATAATTTGTCAGAATTTAAAAGAAAGGACAATAATTTGTCTCCAAAATGAAATGAAGGGTAAATCAAATCGAAACATAGTTTTATAGAAACACAAGATGTCAGAAAATATTTTTAAGGGAAATAATTTAATAGAAACATAATAACGCTGAACCACAAAATTCAAGAACCCCAATCTGTCCGAAAATGATTTGAACTGATAGCCACGAATTCAATTACTACGTTGCCAGGCATACGGGCGGCATGGAGGAGTCGAAATAAGCTGTGATATTGTATTAATTTACCCTCTTTAATCCCTCAACCACCCCTTACCCCCAAATTTTTTTGTAAGAGTAAAATCGGTCCACGGGAAGTGTCTCAAAAATGAATCGCAAGATTTGATAGACAGTTAGACAGCCAGAAACTGTGAAGTTAAATAAAACCGTTTAATGAAAAAAATCCCCGTGTCATCTTTCAAATAGAGAAGCTTGTCAACGCCGTAATCCAGAGCCTACGACGCGGCGCTTTAGAGCACGGTCCCTAGAACAGATACGCTCTAGTAACTTTTTCCTACTCTTCGAACTGATGACGACACAAAGATAGCAGCTGATTTTTATCGGCCATTTAAAAACTGTAAGAAGGCTTGACAAATGAAATTAAATTTTGGGATTTTTCTGATTGATGCCAAGGCTATTTTTTTCCTTTCATCTTGTATTATAACTTTTACCGAACAAGTAAACAAAATTTATTTTTGGCCTGCATGAGTTGATCTTGCAGTAAATAGAAATTAAGATCAATAGTAGATAATTGATTCCATCAAGATCCCATCGAATGAGTTGGGGTTAGTTCGAACTCGTCGTTCAGAAGTTAGGTTATGTAGTTGTTATTTTTCCTGTTTTGGAAGCTATTTTTTTTGTATTTGTGTTTTGCCAGGGATTTTTGGGAGAGTGATTATTTTATTATATGTTTTTATTTTCAATACAGGGTAAGATTCCTTCATTTTTCATTGCTTGTCTCACTGTTCTCACAGTATTTGGAGCAACATTCAGTTCTTTAGCGGTCATTTCGCGAGACAAAGACATGGGCACTATACTTATAAGATTAACTTTATTTTTTTAATCAACCGTCGATATTTTCTTTCTGATCCTATTCAATAAATGTAAGTAATCTTGGTAATCAATATTTTTCTGTTTCATTTAGTCAGCTAAATTAAAGGTCCCAATACATACCCTCTCAAAAGCTTCTGAGGCTTCCAGGACTCTGTTTTTATCCAGTGTTTTATTGTTTCACGTTTCAGTTTTTTGGCAAACCCACCAATCTCAGTGAAAAGCAAACATCGTCTTTACTTCGGTGGCAAAAAAGCACTATCCTCGTTATCATTATCTTCAAATCCTTCTTCTATTATATCTACATCCATATGAATTGATTCTTTGTCTTCCTTAAATTTTTAAATGGATCGTATTCCAAATAGTTTATGATACGTGCAAATATATGTTACAGTTGCTTCCAGGCTCCATTATATTCAATCCTTCTCCTCCTTAGTACAAACTCAATATTTGAAAATCGGGAATAATTTTTTATGGCATTCTTCATGAACAGATTTAGCAATCGAAGAATCCATTTAAAAACTATTGGACACCAGAGGCAACAAGAACTTACCGAGACTAACAGAAAGATAGGGCCGAGCAAGAACTACGTTCCTGTAGCGCATAGCGTATTGCGGCGGACAGTGAAAGTAATGCTTGCATTAAGTAAACACCTACCTTGCCCCGTCTATCTCTTTCTATATGATCATAAAAGACATACAATTTCAATTTTGTACCTGCCGGTTTTGGCCACCGCTTGTCAAAGTCTGTCAAGCGGTTTTTTTAGATTTTCAAAAGTAAGTTATTTTAATCAGTTTTGGTTGGAAATCGCGCGAGTTTATGGGATTAGCTATATAAGTAGTGGATTAATTAACAACTTATTGTAAAGTCTAAAATGCCATTTAATCGTTATAACATAGTTATAAGTCCCTTTTCGTATTATAGATTTTTAAAGGGCCTAAAAAACTTTTTGTAAGCTAAAGAAAGTTATTTAGCTGCATGAAAGAGTAAAAAGTTGGTTAAGGTTTTTATAGACCTAAAACCTTTCGCGAATGCATTGCTTTTTTAACACTACAAAGTATGGAAAAACGGCGCCTGTTAAGTTTTTTCATATCTTTTTATTATTAAATAAGTAAGTGTCTATAAAAAAATAACCAAAAGCATATGTGTATTTTATTATGCGTCTGGCTGTAAAAGTAGTTCCTTTCTGTAGCCACCGGCTGCGCTCGTGTCGCCGTCAAACAATGTTCCCTAAGTATAACACAGTATCGGTCAGTCTCGCGTAGCTATTACTTTCTCTATGTTCGACACCTTCAAATGACAGTTTTTAAAGAGTCAAACAAAATACCTGCAAAAATAACCACCTGTGTGTCACCCCTGTAACCCCCATATCCACCGCAAAAAAAGATAAGTAAGTACACTTGATTTAAAAAAAAACGCATACATGCAGTCACAAAATTGACCTTTCTAAAAGTGTTTAATATATACGGACTACCAGCTAAAATGCCTAAAAACTTCAAAAGTACGACAATTTGTCATATTGTTTAAAAAAGGTCTCTAAAACTGAAAATATTTTTTTACTTAAATTAAAGGCAATCTTAATTTTATATTAAATTTTGCATAATACTAAAACAACATCAAATTATCACTCGAGTAACGGACGAAGGCTGTTCTACAAAAAGGGCGATATCCCATTTTGAAGTTGATAAAATAACAATAATACGATGGAAACAGCGCTGGATTGAAAACAATTTGATGAATAGGAAACTTGGATTAGGACAAAAACGATGGTAAACTTAATACTAATTATTTTAACTTAAAAAGGAACTAAAATAAATAATTTAGTATTTAATAGGATCACCATTTTTCTCTATTACAAGCTGCAAACGTCTGGGCATTGAAAAGGTTAAATTTTGAAAATACTGATGGTCTTCTAAGAGCTGATCCAATGCGCGATAAATGGCATCGCTTAACTCTTCAGCATTTCGTGGTCCCCAATTCCTTTGGTATATTATTTTAACGATTCGACCCCATATATTTTCCATTGGGTTAAGGTCAGGGCTATTGGCTGGCCAAGGAAGTGTTTCTATATTATTATTCTGAAACCATTGGCGAACAACATTAGCCGTGTGTACTGGACAGTTGTCCTGCTGATAAACGAAGTCATTATTTTCATGTAAAGCATGTACAGATGGCAGCATAACGTTTTCAAGGATTTCAATATATCGTTCACTATTGAATCTTCCTTCAATTCTACAAAAAAAACCCAAACCTCTCTAAAATGTCCAGCTTTTTTAATTTGGTTTATATATTCGGGTTCAAACCTAGAATTTGGTGGACGATAAACTAAAATTCTCCTGCTGCTTGAAGATGAAAAATTTTTTCGTCAGTGAAAACCACCCTCTCCCTGAAGTCATTATCACGAAGAACGTTGTTCAGTGCAAAAATCACTCTAGTCTGTTTTTGATCTTCTGTTAGAAAAGGCTTCTTTGAAGCAACTCGACAAGAGACTTCTGATTTCGTTACTCTTCTATTTACTGTTGCTCAAGAACCCGTAAATAATGTTACATTAGCTGCTTCAACCGACGTTGAAAAAGGATCTTGTACTTCAGAACTTACTTTTGATCGTCTTGATCCATCTTTCCTATCCGTAGAATTATTTTCAATCCAGCGCTTTTTCCTTCGCATTATCGTCCTTTTATCAACTTCAAAATGGGTGGCCGCTCTTCTTATAGAACAGCCGTCTTCTATAACTCGAGTGATAATTTGAACTTTTGTAAATGTTGATATCTGTGGCATTTTTAAGGATGTCACACTGAATTTTAAGCTGTCAGGCATACTAAGCTGGTGCAACACCGTTCTCAACTAAAAAGGCAGTTAACTCATTTTCGTTTTAGTATCCTTTAGCCTATGATCGGCGCCATATTGACACCAAACTGACAGAAAATCCATGTTTTACTTGTCAATTTGGTTATAAAAATAGCAGCCACATTAGGCTAAAGGGCACTGAGGAGGTAAGAATTAACAGGCTTTTTAGTTTAGAACGGTGTTGGCTGATGGTGCCTTATAAGAGTATACACTAATGGAAAGCTAAATTTTGTGGCAAAATGGGTTACCGCCCTCTTTATAGAACAGCCTTCGTCCGTTACTCGAGTGATAATTTGATATTGTTCAATAAAGACTTTACTAAAACATTATTTTTGCTGATTTTTTAGTATTATGCAAAATTTAATATAAAAATAATTGCCTTTAATTAAAGTAAAAAAATATTTTCAGTTTTAGAGACCTTTTTTAAACAATATGACAAATTGTCGTACTTCTGAAGTTTTTAGCCATTTTAGCTGGTAGTCCGTATATATTATACACTTTTAGAAAGGTCAATTTTGTGACTGCATGCTGCTACCTACAGCAATTTCCATCCGAAGTTTATACAGATTTAATTGACGTCAACTTTGAGCAAAAAATTTTCGACCTGACGTTTGGTAATTTTGTTTCTCCCGCGAGAAATACAGTTGGTCAGTGCCGCATGATTTTCTTTGATTTTACTGTGTGCGGATAAAATTGTTATAGAGATTTCATAAAACTTTTTTTGCACACTTTTTTATCCATAATTTTAGGAATAAAAGCATCACTTTCATGAACGCATCAATTCAAAATGTTTGTCCCTTAGATTAAATAAAAAAGTTATTAGGGATATTTTGGAACGCTTATTTGACACTTCGTAGTGGTTGTGGTAATTACTGTCTGCGCAATAGCAAAATGATAGAATTCTTGTATTATTTTTTATCGGGATTTTGGTTGGTTTTGGAACAGATTTCGATGAGATCCTAGGATATTTTATTAGGTCTATGGGTCTATGATTTTGGAGAAGATTATATGAGTTGTTATGGGATTGGTTTCTAGAAGATTTGAGAAGCATTTATCGTTATGGTGATTTGGTTTTGGGTCGGTTTTGGAACAGATTTCGATGAGATTCTAGGATATTTTATTAGGTCTATGGATCTATGATTTTGGAGGAGATTATATGAGTTGTTATGGGATTGGTTTTTAGAAGATTTGAGAAGCTTTTATCGTTATGGTAATATTAGAAGATCCTATAGGCGATGAGATTTTATCGGGTTTTGGGTCGATTTCGATGAGATCCTCGAAGATTTTATTAGGTCTATGGGTCTATGATTTTGGAGGAGATTATATGAGTTGTTAGGGGATTGGTTTCTACAAGATTTGAGGAGCTTTTATCGTCATGGTGATTTTAGAAGATCTTATGGGCGAGGAGATTTTATCGGGTTTTGGGTCGGTTTTCGAACAGATTTCGATAAGATCCAAGGATATTTTATTAGATCTATGGGTCTATGATTTTGGAGAAGATTATATGAGTTGTTATGGGATTGGTTTCTAGAAGATTTGAGAAGCATTTATCGTTATGGTGATTTGGTTTTGGGTCGGTTTTGGAACAGATTTCGATGAGATTCTAGGATATTTTATTAGGTCTATGGATCTATGATTTTGGAGGAGATTATATGAGTTGTTATGGGATTGGTTTTTAGAAGATTTGAGAAGCTTTTATCGTTATGGTAATATTAGAAGATCCTATAGGCGAGGAGATTTTATCGGGTTTTGTGTCGATTTCGATGAGATCCTCAAAGATTTTATTAGGTCTATGGGTCTATGATTTTGGAGGAGATTATATGAGTTGTTAGGGGATTGGTTTCTACAAGATTTGAGGAGCTTTTATCGTCATGGTGATTTTAGAAGATCTTATTATCTCATCTTTAAATTTTTTTACAAGTGACAGTTTTTCATGTGTTCCAAAAACTCTGATAAAATCGATGAGTGGTAGTGGTTGTTAAACACTACCACAGCGGCTATCAAAGTTGTCAAAATTTTAAGCGTTCCAAAATATCCCTATTATTATCTGAGAAATCTTGGGACCTAATTTTCGAAGCCGCGAGACGAATCGATCACTCAACAGCCAAAGCACATCAAATATATGCTCACAGTTCAAGAATGACCACTGAAAAACCGATGCTCGCTCTGCCATTCACCTGTTCATTTAGGGTTGTTTTCGCGACTGCGTCACACCCTACATATCTCCGTCGCTTTCCCTCTCTAACGTTTAAAACGATATGGAATTTATTCCAACTCATTGTTTTGGTTTTGTCGGGTGTTGGCAAAGGACATGGGCCAAATAACATAGGTATCGGGTTTCCGTGGAATGCGTTGGTACTTACATATGTTGTAGACAACTTCTTTCTAAACAGTGTTTAAATTGGACAAAAGTGCCGCCCCAAATAGCAATTTTTAGTTGTGCAAGTTGTAAAAATTAGAATTGCACTAATTTTAAACGTTGTTTTACAGATAAAGAATAGTTATCACGGCGACGGTCGACAACGTCGACTATTATACTACGCCTAAACGCTTATCACAACTTCAGTCGCCATCACAACTATTTATGACCGTCTATTGTACTAACAGTAATTCCTTAGTTGTGAAGGCGCCGACTACAAACCGGTGTGTGCTAAACCAAAAATTGATCAATTTACTCCACGTTTTCTGGCCGGTTTGTTGGAGACGCGGGCGCGCCTGATTTCATCTAACCAATTTTTCTGTTCTGTTTGCAACAAGCCAATTTTGGAGCACTGCTGTCTGTCATACAAACGTCAATTAATTCAGTAAAAATTACTAAGAAGTGTTTTGTAAAGTTTCTATTAGTTTTGTTTGAACATTTTGCACTATGAAAAGGAACAAATGGTATAAATATTCTTCGATATGTGACATCTGTCATTGAAGGTGATTCCCCAGTGTGTCGGAAAAAAAGAGGAAGGTCCTGTGTAAACAACAAGAACGGAAATTAAGTGAGCAGCAGAAAGCCAAACTGTGGAGCAATTTCGATTGGGTAAAAATTGAGGCGTGTTCGCGTCTTTAAGTTAGGGGATCCGTTCAAAACACAGTTAAGTAGTTAAAGCAGTCGAGACACGGGACTCCTTTGGTTGTCATAGAAACTAATAAGTGCCGCCATGATTGATTGTTAAAACCATTGTATGCTAATTTGTAAACAAGCATTAAAAATTATTTTTTTGCTTTTTTCTACAATAAACTAAGATCTTTTTGCATATAAAAATTCGTATTTTGTTCTTAGGAATCCTAAGCAACATCTTCTAAAAATTTCATAAAATCATCTTAATCGAGGGCGCGCTTGTTTTTTAGAGCTACGAACTGTACATTTGACAGTAAACTACCGTCTGTTTATATATTTTGGCATATATGACATAGAATATCATTGTATTTTAATAATATTATGGTGTTAGAAATAGTTTAATTTGTAGTCGAATAGTGTATTTATCATTTTACATAATGAATAATATTTTGAACAAATAATTGTACTCCAAAACCCATTGAACTATTACTTCAACTGTAGTCGCGATCGCGACGTTGACTCAACCAAAAAATCATCCACCAAATTGGTGCAAAAGTGGGTGGTGTTTGAGTAAAAGTAAACGTTGCGACGCAACGTTGGCACGCGATGCACAACGTTGAGACGTCGACAAATTGCTAGTTGGGGTGACTCTATGGCAGAATTATCTAGAGTGAGGTAAGAGAATTTGAGTGCCCTCAGCTATCCAAAAATAAATGAAGCCAAATTCTGCCATTTTTTGATATCAAAACATTTTCAAAATCCAAACTTTGGATCTAAATTGTGAAGCTCCTAAGGCCCAGAGGCACTTTTGTCCAATTTAAACAGTGTTCAGAAAGAAGTTGTCTACAACATAACCCAACTAGCAATTTGTCGACGACTCAACGTTGTGCACCGCGTGCCAACGTTGCGTCGCAACGTTTACTTTTACTCAAACACCACCCACTTTTGCACCAATTTGGTGGATGATTTTTTGGTTGAGTAAACGTCCCGATCGCGACTACAGTTGAAGTAATAGTTCAATGGGTTTTGGAGTACAATTATTTGTTGAAAATATTGTTCATTACGTAAAATGATAAATAAACTATTCGACTACAAATTAAACTATTTCTAACACCATAATATTTTTAAAATAAAATGATCAAAATCAAACATGCGAGCCAATGCCAAAATATATAAACAGACGGTAGTTTACTGTCAAATGTGCAGGTCGTAGCTTTAAAAAACAAGCGCGCCCTCGATTAAGATGATTTTATGAAATTAAAAAAAAAATCATGATTTAAAAATCGCTTCGAAAAATCTCTGAAGGTTTTGCTTAGGATTCCTAAAAACAAAATACGAATTTTTACATGCAAAAAGATCGTAGTTTATTGTAGAAAAAAGTAAAAAAATAATTTTTAATGTTTGTTTACATATTAGCATACAATGGTTTTTACAATCAATTATGGCGGCACTTATTAGTTTCTATGACAACCAAAGGAGTCCCGTATCTCGACCGCTTTAATTACTTAACTTTGTTTTGAACTGATCCCCTAAATTAAAAGACGCGAACACGCCTCAATTTTTACCCAATCGAAATTGCTCCACAGTTTGGCTTTCTGCTGCTCACTTAATTGTTGTTTACACAGGACCTTCCTTTTTCTTTCCGCCACACAGAATATGACACATTTTGATCCAGTATATCAGCTAATGCTAGCTAAAGCCTTCTGCGACGAGAAAATATCGAAGAATATTTATACAATTTGTTCCTTTTCATAGCGCAAAATGTTGAAACAAAACTAGTAGAAACTTTACAAAACACTCTTGACGTTTGTATGACAGACAGCAGTGCTCCAAAATTGGTTTGTTGCAAACGTAACAGAAAACTTGGTTAGATGAAAACAGGCGCTCCCGCGTCTCCAACAAACTAGCCAGAAAACGTGGGGCAAATTATTAATAGTATTTAATCTTTGGGCAAATTGATCAATTTTCGGTTTAGCACACACCGATTTGTAGTCGGCGCCTTCACAACTAAGGAATTACTGTTAGTAAAATAGACGGTCATAAATAGTTGTGATGGCGACTGAAGTTGTGATAAACGTTTAGGCGTCGTATAATAGTCGAAGTTGTCGACGGTAACCATGATAACTATTCTTTATCCGTAAAACAAGGTTTAAAATTAGTGCAAATCTAATTTTTACAACTTGCACAACTAAAAATTGCTAGTTGGGAATGTAAGTACCAAGGCATTCCACGGGAGCCCACTGTGTGTACCTGTGTTATTTGGCCCATGTCCTTTTGTAAATAAACAGTGGTTATTATTTGCCAAGAAGATTTCGTTAGACCAAGTGTCTTTTCTCTATTTAATCTCAGGATTGTCCACATTTCCAGCCTTATCTAGCCAAAAATAACGATAAATTTTGTTATAACATGTCAGTGTCAAAAAGTGCCAACAATGAAAAACAGAACTAGAAATGTTTATATTTCTAGTTCTGTTTAAAGCCTCAGAGGATCGCTCCCGACCGGCGAGGTAAACGCTTTGGGATTCACTGAAAAATCAATATCATTTGCTTGTTTGCGGGAAAACTCTGTTTGTAATTAATTGAAATGGATGGATTCAGCAATTATCGCAACACTCAACCAGTTCCTTCTTATATCTCTTATCAGTGTTAATATTTGTAATTTCAAAATAAGTTTTACAGCTACTATCAAAATCAAAAAGAACCCTACCTAAATTATTAAAATAAATGTCGCCCTTTTGATATGTCGCCGTTCTGAATGTCTGACTACTTAAGAAATATAGAAATAACAAGAATTTTGTTCAACGTAAAATAAGGGATACACTTTTTTGTGCAAAATTTAGTTTAGTTACTATAAAACTTATCTAAAGATTACCCTGTTTCTGAAAAATTAACTGCGTAGGCATATCCAACCGCCTTTGCCTGCTTTAGACATGAAAACCCAAAATAATATTACACATTTTTTAGCGATGGCCCTAGCTGTTTCATTAAAGACATTGTCCATCGAGTGAAGCTCAACAAACGACGCATTTTACGCAGACTTGGGTTTGGACCGAAAAAACGTGTTAGAATTAACGAAAACAACAACAACTGCGCCATATTTAGCAGTAGTCCGTCAGAGCAATGCGAGCCATGCAGTTTGGTATCTAGAGGTGCCAGAAAACGGAAACACAGCAGTTCGCCCTGCCACAATAATCTGGAGAAAAAGATTAACAAATTGAACAACAAAATTAAATCCCATCCAGCCCATAGATTAGAATGCGATGATAGTGACTATTCTGATAACTTTGACATGTGTCTAAACATTTAAGGCTACAAAAGTCGGACTAGAATCGACCGCAAATTATAATAAATATTCATAAATGTCCTGTCTTCATAAACATAATTTACAATCTTCTTTTTTGATAAATTGAATCATTGTTTAACTAGTTGTAGTTACCAGGAAAGTAGAGGCTTGCAGGCCTAGCAATTAGACCGCCTCATAGCGTGGGTTAGCCCTATCCCTACCGCCTTAATTATGTTGGGAAAAAATTTACGAAGAAGATGTCTTCACTTAATAAAAAGCTACAAAAGTTAAAACGTTCTGAACCAAAACCAAAAAAGTCGAAGGAAATCGCAAACATTGTAGAAAACCTATCCTCTCAAACTTTTAATAACAAAGAGATATCACTTTTAAACAAAGGTCTTAATTTTGCTCTGCCCCCACAAAAAGATAATTTAAGTGATATTATTGCAAATATTGAAAGTTCAATCTCTTATCTTTCAGAAGGTACAAAGGGCTATGTGCGAGATGCTTGCCGATATCAGATCTCTCAAAACATCATTCAAAACAATAAAAATAGTACATTAAATCACAATAAAACAATTAAAAGTTTGAGAGAAAAAGATGTTTTCTATCTAAAGGCTGACAAGGGTAATAAAGTTGTTATATTAGATAAAACAGATTATTTCGAAAGGGTAGATAACCTAATAAAAAATGGACCCTACAAACAAGTCCCAAAGAACCCCTTACCAAAAATGATTAACGAAGTAAAAAACACAATTAAAAAATGTAACAATATTATTACTGATAATATTAAATATAAACTACAAGTAAGCAATCCCACTATGCCCAAACTGTATTGTCTTCCGAAAATCCACAAGCCTGGAAAATCGGTTAGACCTATAGTTTCTGCTGTAGGATCACCTACTTACAACATTTCGAAATGGCTAGCAAACGAGTTTGAAAATTTACCGATAAAGGAAAAAGGTTTTTCTGTTCAAAATTCCCTTGAATTTATCAACAAAGTTAAAGATATTTCACTCCAAGAAGGTGAAATTTTAATCTCGTTTGATGTTAGTTCGTTGTTCCCTAGTGTGCCGATCCCCAATACCTTACAATACCTGGAGGAACTACTAAGAAAAAACAATCTAGAAGACAAACAGACTTTAGAATACCTATCTTTAACAAAACTCTGCATGAATCAAAATTACTTTCAATATAAAAATAACTACTACCAGCAATTAGAAGGAACCACAATGGGTAATAGTTTATCACCTTTTATCGCAAACCTATTTATGAGCAAATTTGAATCAGATATAAGTAAAGAATTTGAGTATTTCCCCAGAGTATGGTTCAGGTATGTAGACGATGTGTTTGCAGTATTCAACACTAAAGTAACTAGTGTTGAAAATTTTATGGAAAAAATAAATAACAAATTTCCCACTATTAAATTTACTTATGAAACAGAGAACAACGGTACACTGCCATTTCTAGACACTTTAGTTATAAGAAATAAAAATAAATTGGACTTTGACCTATACAGAAAAGGCACGGCCACCAACAGGTATATTCCAAATGACTCTTTTCATTGCTTACAACATAAGCTTGCAAGTTTGCACTTTTTAACATATAGATTAGTAAATTTCCCCTTAAACAAAGAAAGATTTGAAGCAGAAAAGAATAGGATTAGGAATATAGCTGGCGAAAACGGTTACGACGAAGGCTTAATAAATAAGCTGATAAATAGACATTCTTTTCAAAAGACCTTTCGGAATTCTACCTTTTTCAGACAAAAAGATACCTGCGACTCAAAATTTGTATCAATTCCGTATAATCCTAATTATACGAAAGGATTACAGAAAGTATTTAATAACACCGGTCTTAAATTAGTATATCAATCCGGTAACACAATAAGAAGCTTACTAGGAAATCCCAAGGATAAAATTACAGTTCTAGAAAAAAGTGGAATTTACGAAATTAGTTGCATGGATTGTGATAAAAAATATGTTGGCCAAACGAGACGCTCTATTCAAACACGTTTTAAAGAACACTTAGCACACTTAAAATACGGAAGAACAGAAAAGTCAAGTGTGGCCGAGCATGCTTTTGAAAACAATCATAGATTCACATTAGATAACCTAAAACTTCTAAAAAGTGTACCAAACAAAAGACTTTTGAATGCATATGAAAGTATGGAAATCATTAAATCCAGAAATAGTTTAAATAAAGATAGAGGACCTATCCCATTTAGTACACTTTATTCTTTGGTTGAGGGGAGGTAGGATTAAAAATCGTGATCAATCACAATTTATTAGTCTTATCTCCGCCCACTAAAGGATTGTATATAAGATAGAGCGTAGATTAATTTAGTTCATTGTTTATCGTCTCCTGATGATGCTAACGTTGTTAGCGAAACGCGCGTCGAGTGCAAAAAAGTGTAGTTTTGGTTTGTGGAAAACAATCATAATTTTGTTTTACCGCCTTAATGCTGGCATGCCTCTGTGCAGACCGGATCCTCCGCCATTCTGTTGCAGGTACGATTACCTAGCCGATTATTCACGGTTAGCATACCTCTGTCAACAGCTCAATGTTTTTAAAAGTTCTACCCAAAGGCCATTTGAATCCGAAGGTATCCAGCCACTAGTATTAGTAGGCTATTTACATCCAAATAACTTTCGACTAAAGCAACTTGGATTCGGACCAAAAAAACGTGTACTGTAGTAATAATCTGGAGAAGATTAATAAATTGAATGAGGAGTTTAAATACTGTCAAACACATAGATCAGAATGCGACGACAGCGACTATTCTGATGACCTTGACATGTGTCTAAACAATTAGGACTACAAAAGGGTAATTCTACGCCATACAGGATGTAACGACCGTTACACTATTTTACAGTGAATTTGTGTAGGCGTAATGTTATTTACAAGTTTAAGTTCCCACATGTTAAATTAAAGAGATATTCAACTTTCATTATTAATTACTACTTCGTGGACAATATTTTTGACCTGTGAGTAGCTGGCATTGAAAGTTATAAAACCATAGGTCCAGTGTAACGACCTTTACCGTAGAATTACCCAAAAGTCGAAACTAGAATTGACCACAAATTATAATTAATAAATATCTATAAAAAAATTGTCCTGTCTTAATAGAAGTAATGAAGAATCTTGTTTATCAATAAACCTAATTTTTTTTTTGACTAGTAGTAGTTAGTAGTAAATGGACGGGTCGTGGTCAATTAGTTGCAATCAAAATTTAAAATTTATTTGACAATCTACCTGTTTACTAAACTTTTCTCCATCAGAATGAAACACATAACCTTCACTTGTTTTTTTATTTTGTTATTGACTCTACCAGATTTTTCTCCATCAGAATGAAACACAAAACCTTCACTTGTTTTTTTATTTTGTTATTGACTCTACCTCCATCCCTTCTTCAACTTTTTGACTATTTTTTATGTTATCATCTACTTCTATATTTGTTGATTGCTTTTGCTGTTGCTTTTTGAGGTCTTCTAAAAATGTTATGCTAAATCTTCTTAATTTAAAATTTTGCAAAAACTTAGTTTCCCCATTCCAGGTTTTCAGTAATTTAAACTGGGCATTATTGAACAGGTCAGGAAGTTCTAAAAGTAAAAATAATTATTTTGACTTATAGGGAAAGCGGAGTAGTACGGGGTACTTAACAATCACTAAAATTTTGTCTTGTTAGGTTTTAAGTTATCAATTTTTTAGTGAAGGTATGCATTTTCTCCGTGCAAAATGAGACAGGTCAATTTCTTAAAAAAAATTCAATTAAAAATGCTTTTATTTTTAAAAAAATACTTTTTTTTAATATACATAAAACACACAAAGCACCAACCGCAAAAATACTATTTATAATATTATTGAACATAATATTTTTTTAAACATACAAAACTCAGAATAAAAAATAAAGTGATATAACAGTAAACAATACTACCCCAATCAATCATCCATAAGGTTCATTTCCCATAAAATGCGGGATTTGGTAAGAACAAAACTAAATAGAGTTTTTAAATCGCTTTTTTAATTATATTCGCATTTTTATACAAGTTAATTAGCCTCAGACTAATAACTAAATTTTTTAATTAATTAAATTTAGATTAAAAATATTAGGCTTTAACAAATACAAACCGGCAACGTTGAATCAAAGATAAGCGGCGAATAAATTATGACAAGTATTTTTCGTTCACAGCTGACTCGGCAGTGTTTTTAACGAGTGTTGGTGGTTTTTTGTGATTTTTGACTTTTATTTTGACTATTTAAAAAAAAAATAACTATACAGGATGATTCACGATGAAATGCAAATATTTTAATGGTGAGTATTACAGGCCAGGGGCAATTTATTTCCAACGCTAAAAATATTTTTTGAGTCTCTTTGTCAAATATATAGTGTGATTTATAAAAATATTGCAAAAATAAAAACGGACATTAATCAATAAACGTATTTACTTTAAATTTGGCACAAATAAGGAGGTCCAAAAGCTACTTCTACCAATTTATAAAAAAATTAGTTCCGGGTTCGGACTAAAAAAAGTTTTATATATTTTTGTTAAAAACAACACACTGTATATTGCAATTTGCAAATTTTGGTATTACTACATAAAAGCTAAAGGATGGTGCTATAATGCTTTTAGATTGTATTTAACGCGTTAAGTCTCAGTTTTTTATTAAAAAAATAAAACCATCCAAATTCCATTCCTCAGATATTAGGGTTACAAACAATATCACGTTTTAAATTCCTAAAAACGTATTATTAGATTAAGACTAATTTTATTAACTAATAATTGCTACCCAAGCAAAAAACAGGCTGGTACAGGACCGGATTAATATTTTTAAATTTATTTTTACAAAATATAGAAATACATACTTTTAATTTATTAATAGGGTTTATTATTTTAATTTGAAATCCGTTTTCGTAATTGATTTGAAGTTGTAGTCAAATCATTAAAATATCAGGCCCGGACTCATATTTATCTGGTTTTATTTGTCCTGGAAAACATCATTTTTTGTACTTCATTTGGAGATTTTGGTATCACAACATACAAGGCAAAGGATGTTGCTAAAAATATTTTTTTAAATTGTATGATGCACAGGGTGATCTACCATAAATGCCACCGCGATGTTTCTTCGTTATTATGCATGCAGGATATATAGGATGTTTTATTTAAAATAAAAAACATAATGTCAAAATTTGACATTTGCAATGACTCTTGTCAACTTCGGCATATATATTCTAATAGGCTGGAAAAAGTTACACAGGTTTTGCACCAAACACTTTTTAAAGCATGTCTAATAACAAAGAAAAGTGGCGGTACCATTTATGTTAGAACACCCTGTACAATATCTACTAGTTGTAATCTTTGAACGGTTTAGCATCATCCTTTGCCTTTGTATGTTGTGATATAAAAAAAATCTCCAAATGAAGTACAAAAAAATGTTGTGCTCCAATAAGGACAAATAAAATCAAATAAATATTAGTCCGGGCCTGAAATTTTAATGATTTGACTACGACTTCAAACCAATTCCGAAAACGGATGTCAAATTAAAATAGGGTTTATTAATAATTTAAAGTATGTAAGTATGTTTGTATATTTTATAAAAATAGATTAAAACATATTAATCAGGCTCTGTACCTGCCTGTTTTTTTTTTGCTTGGGTAGGGTGGGTGTTGATTTATTTATGCTTAAACTAGTTTTAACCTAAAAATACGTTTTTAGTAATTTAGGACGTGATATTGTTTTAACCCTAATATTTCAGGATCGGAATTTGGATTTTTTATTTTTTTTTATAAAAAACTGAGACTTAACGCGTTAAAAACAATCTAAAGGTATTATAGCACCGTCCTTTAGCTTTTATCTGGTAATACAAAAATTTGCAAATTTCAATATACAGGGTGTTGTTTTTAACAAAAACATAAAATACTAATTTTTTTTTAGTTCAGACCTATAATTTTATTTTTTAATACATTGGTAGAAGTTGTTTTTGGGGCTCCTTATGTGTCTCAAATTTAAGGTAAATACGTTTATTGGTTTCCGAGATATATTTTTATTTTTGCAATATTTTCATAAATCACACTGTATATTTGACAAAAAGACACAAAAAAAAAATAGTATTGGATATGTGTTGCCCCCGCCGTGGTATTAAAAAAAACCCGAATATTTCTGCTTAGAATTATAATTTCGGAGGTAAGAGATTGTGTCATTTTAGCTTAGTCATTGACGTAGTTTTGTAACTTATATATTTTAATTCTAAAATTTAAAACAACTTTGTACTGTACTTCCGAGAACTCAGCTAATATCTAAAGACTTAATTAAAATTTGTACACTAGCCATGGTGTCTCGTCGAAGTACAAAACCCGCAATTTACTATCTACTTTTAAAGGTCGTGGGTTCGATTCCCACCAAAGAATGTTTTGTTTTTTTTCCTTTTATTTTTTTTTAAATATGCTACGTTTCCCACTGGTTTTCAAAATATACTCGCAATTATTTCATAGGTATTCAAAAGTTGTTGGAGAGAGGTTAATTGCAAGAAATCCAAAAAATATGAAAATTTTCAACTCATTAGTAATAAGCAGTTTTAGATATTTTTTTATCTAAGGCCGAGAACTTCAAACTGTTTTAAATCACAACACCAGTAAGTATATTAGAATTCTGACGATTGCGTTGGTAATCTCAAGATCCCAAGTAGAGGAGATAATAATTAAGCAGATACAAGGAACAACTCGCGACAGTTGACACCTCGGCGAATACCTTGAATTTTGACCTATTTAAGAAAACGAATTTAAAACTATTGCAGTGGAGTGCTGCTAGTATTCGTAAGGGCCTTGTATTGCTGTCCATGCAAGGCTTCCTTCTTCCGTGAGTAACGAAGTAGGAAGCCTTGGACACCACTATAAATTTAACTCTAATTAGGTGGCTAGCATTTTAATTTTGGCTACAAACTTATTTTATTTTATGATTTGAAGCGAAGTGGGTTGACGCACGCAAGTCGCCGCCACTGGTGATGGGAAAAGCGACTTTAAACAGTGTTGCCGTTTCATTCGTCTATCTCTTTTCTTCTCAGATATTCGTCTAGAAGGGTGTTGGATTGTAAACATTAGAGAATTTCCAAAGGAAATGTTTGGTCTCTTCTTTAGTTATTAGTCTGAGATACAAAAAATCTTAACTTTAAGTATTAACTGGTTCCTAAGACTATCATCGCTATGTACCCCCAGGCGTACATATCTCCAAATAGAGAATACCCAAGATAATTAACTTTACGGACGAAAATGTCAACAAAAATTTTAGTTCCTGGTGTGACTACTTTGCGCACTAATTTGCGCCCGGAAACTCTTTGCGCATGCTTTTTTGATTTAAATTAAATTTAATTAAAAATTAAAGACATTTTCAGTTTTGAAGTAATATTATTTCTGTTTTGCCAAAACAAAATATAAGTTTCTTACTCTAAGTTATTTTGTTAAGACTCGTAGAAAAAATATTGTTCCTAACATGCGCGCAAAATGTCTTTCCCGCACTTAAATCTTATTCGAACTCCGCTCCGCGTCGTTCTTTTAACTGCTTTTTCGGGCGGAAAGTATCACTTTTTAACCGGTTTGAATGACTTTTTCTGTGCAATAAAAATTTGAATTTAGTGCAACAAAAATTTAAATTTAGCGCCAAAATCATAAATGAGAAAATTCAATGTCAATTTTGATGTTCACGTTTTATTTAACTACGAAGCATGGGAAGAAAGATGTAAAAAGGGATTAGCTAGGGTGAAAAAATAACAAAATCAATGAACAGCGAGCTTTCCCTCAAAAAAGGTAATGGTAATGGTAGATCCGAATTGGATTTATCAACTCCAGAGCTTAGGATATCTGTAAAGATAATTATATCTGTATCCGTAGAGACGCTTAATTTTCCTTCAAATTGAAGGTACATCTGCCGATTCTGCAATTTGACCTGAATCCTGTGTCATATTTTTTCATCATCATTTCATCTCCTAATGCCTAGCACCGTACTGATTAGCACCACAAGTGCGAAATCCGGATCTACGGTTACCATTACCTTTTCTGAGGGAAAGCTCGCTATTCATTAATTTTGTTATTTATTCACCCTCGCTAAATTCCTTTTTAGATTTATCAACTCCAGAGTTTAGGATATCTGTAAAGATAATTACATCTGTCTCCGTAGAGACGCTTAATTTTCCTTCAACCTTTTTTGAGGGAAAGCTCGCTATTCATTGATTTTGTTTCCTTTCTTGGAGTTTTTGTATCCAGGATCTGCTCATTGCTAGTATGCTAGTTGCAAGTGCTCTTGAAAACAACCATTTAAACATCCCAGTGGTTTCTACAGAAAAAAAAAAAACTTTTGCAGATGAAAACCTCCGATAAATCCGAGATTGCATTGATGCAATTTGATATCTTCTTTGCTTTAGGGAACCAGTATATCCCATTTTCCTTTCACATGTGGGGAATAAGCTCCATCTCTTTTAATATAAATAATTTTGAAGTAATCACTCATGTAGAGATAACGTGGCACGACTACAAATAAGAATACATAAAACCGCCAAAACTTTGAGGTTAGGGCGACATTTGATAGTTAGGAGTGACCTACTACATATATCGTGCAATATACGTACGCAGGCCGATGGCAAATTTCACAAGGGGTTTTGAAACATTAAATTGGTACATTATGGCGGACGTACGGTTTTAATACGTCATAATACGAATACGAACGACGGGTTTCGTAACTTTATTCGTGCTTGACGACTTAACTTGGAGACCCGGTCCGACTTGGTATAATGTTAGTTCAGATTAAGTAGGACACAAGAATTCGCCATTCTGAACAAGTTTGGCTTTGGCGTCTCTCAGCCATTGTAAATTAATTTTTTGCTTTTTAGATTTAGTCTAAAATTAGAGAGTGCCATGTAGTATAATTAATAAAATAAGATTTTGGGGATATGTTAGATCATTTTTTACAACAAAACTAACAAAATCATTGAAAAAAAATATTTCGACACAATTTTTTTTATATTTTATTTTCTTAGATCTTTAAAATTTTCAGGGCACCCGTTTTTTTTTAGAAGTATTTTACTCACATTTATCAATAAACGGCCTTTAGTTTACAAATTTTTATGTGTACGGTGCCTTAAAAGTAAATAAAAGAATTATATATTATTCTTGTATACCTATAAACGCATCCATTTTTAACTAAAGCAAATTTTCAAAAATTTCTTTTACAGAAACTTTATATATTTTAGGTAGTCGAAACAAAACCAAACGACGTAACGTTCTTGTTTAATACCTAATTTTAGGTGAGGTAAATTAAACGTAAAATAACGTTGGTAATTGGTAAAGCTAGTCAGGATCAATGACGTCGAGGCGACTCGAATCTGTATTACCCATTTAGGTGCGTATGAGGGTCGTCAGGCAGTCGAAACGACGTCGCGTTTCTCAAGGGCAACGTATGCGCAACGTAAGATAACGTCCAAATGCTGCTTGGGACATCAATTTTCCCTATTAACTTTTTACTAAATGACTCGGTATTCCCCGAATCGTAAGTTTCCACCTCATATGCATGTCCTACCACTGTCTTCTCGGGTAATACAATTTCATCATGTGAACTATTTAACCCGAAATTCCATTAGGACTCCGTTAAATCCCTCTAGGTCGTTAAACCAAACTATTTGACCTGCACAAAGCACTTCGCTTCAGGAAGGGATCGTTAGATCACTTAAGATGGTTACATTGATAATTTCAACCACATCTGTCTTTCGGCAGCCTATAGTCGTATTATCATCATTGGACATCGTTGGACATCTGTCTGTAACGCTTAGGCAGGCACTACCCTTTTTCGTCGCACGTGTCTTTACACTTGTTACTGTGGTTCGATTTTCCCTTTCGCTATGGCATTTTGCAGGGTGATTCAATAACAACGGAGCTGCAGTCTTCTTTTGTTCTTTAGGAAAATTTTCGCAGTTTTCTATGATCTTTTGAGTCAAATTTTCCAAATGGGAGCCAACCTCTTGGAAACTGAAGGTCGAAGCTATTGGCTCTAGCCTCGAACTTTTTCCTGCTTGATTTTCTTGTAAATATACACTCTGCGATCTCACTCTACAATAGTTTTTCAACTTTTCTTCTACTTCCTCATATTTTCTTTCGCACTCCTTTCGGAGAGTTCTTAATTCTGTTTCTATCTCCCCAATTCTTCCACTTAACTCTTTCCCTATATTCAAAATACTAATCACCTACGTACATCAATCCTTCTACACAACTTGTTTTTACTTCGTATTTTTGTAAAAAGTCTAGGCCCATGCGTGATCATTGTTCCTGTTCCTATCTTGATAGGTATTTTTACTAGCCCTTTATAAAGAATTGCTTCGCCCTGTATATCTTTAAGAATCAACGTTTTTTCGTAAGGGCACGTCTCGAATTGGTTGGCTATTTATGGTAAAACTAAACTAGATCCACTGTCTATGAAAAAACTTAAAAACGAATTTTCTACTTCTAGAACTGCAATATTTTGAAGGGGTTGCTTATTGGTTGAACAGGTGCAGTCTAGAATGGTCACCTCTTCATTTAACATTCTGTTTCGGTCACGGCTTGAGGCCTGGCCGCAACCCCTTGGGTGTTTAAATGGTTGTGTTGTATTGGTTCTATTATTCTATTGTTATTTTCTAGTGGCCCAGAAGGTCTTGAAGAGCTCGTTTGATTTCTAAAGTTCGGGTTCTGGCGGTTATTAAAGGTTCTCCCGGATGACCTGATATAATTGGTAGACTGCCCATTGTTTCTCTGGTTTTGAAATCGATCGTTCCCGTTATTTCTTTGATTTTGAAAACGACAATTATTTCCTATATCCCTGCTCTGTTCATTTCTTCTCAAGCCCTTAGTACAGTCCCTTTGAAAATGGTCAGCTCCGTTACATAAGAAACAGCGTTTTATCCATCTGCAAGTTTCAAAAATGTGTCCTTTTTGCATGCAAAAACTGCAACTTTGTATTGTAGGGTCATTACTATTTATTTTAACATTAGGCAAATTTGCGATAATTTCTTGTACTTCTGCCGCACTTAAGGCTGCTTCAATATTATTTGGTTGAGATGAAAGAAGTTGGTCCCTTAAAGGTGGAAGTAACCCTAATACAAAGTGTTTTAAAAGACTTTTTTCATGCTGTTTTTCTAGGGCTAAATTAGCTGCATCGGTGGAGCTAGTTACTTAATTTTTGACTCAAAAGTTTTTAATCTTCCTAAATAGTGTCTACAGCTTTCACCCCTTCTCGGTGTATATGCTACAAACTGGTTTAGTTCTTGTCCAGAAATAGTTTGTTCTTAGAATTGCTTAATTAAGTTGTTTTTTAGAAGGTCCCAGGACTCAGGCGTTTTACGTTCAGGTTCAAAGTTTAAATATTTCCTAGCTAAGCCCTTTAATTTCAACCTAGTAATAGCAGTTTTTTGTTTGTCGGTGTAGTTGGCTGTTAAAGTAGTTTTTTCAATGGATTGAATAGTCATACACACTAATAGAACCATTCCAAAAAGGTATTGCGTCTATTCCTATCATAATGCGTGTTTGATCAACTACTTCAACTTTAGTATCCGTTGGGTCAATCATTTTGCTTAGCTATTCGTTTCAACTTTTAAGGTGTGCTATTCTGAATAAACACCTTAAAAGCTGAAAAGCTTTTAAGGTGTTTTATTGAGCACCCCGCACCTGACACCAAATGTCGTACCAAGCTTTTGATTGATTAGTAATATCAGTGAATTCTTAAATGAAATGCTTTTAATTCATTTTTTTATTTCAATAGGTCTTTTAGTTGAATTTCTATATTTCTAATAATTTTTCTATCATTTTTCTATTACTTTTCTATACAATGGATTGGTGGTCTAGTTGAAAAGAAAGGCGCTTTCAAACACATATCGGTTACATTGAGGTTAAGTACTTACAGGAGGCAAAAAGGGACAATATTAACACTACTTGAGAAACCTTCTGTTCATCTAATTTTTAGGGTGGTTATAGTCCTGAACTAGTTTTTTAAATTACAATTATTATTGAAATTTTTTAGAACTAGTAGAGATTTAGTCTATTATTTGAGCTTGTATGCAGTTGAACTAATGTGAGACTGGACAATTGTTACTATATGCTCAAACCTTTTGTAATTCTTCGATTTCCTGGATAATGGTGATATAACCTCGTCATATGACCATTATCTGGATCTCAGCGGCTGGTTGCAAAAGATCAGCCGAAAAGCAATTACATTAAAAGGTTTTTGTAATTAAAAAGTGTTTTGGTTTCCTCTGTAGCCTTTGATCGGCCGAAATTAAAAGTAAAAACCTTTTGGCCATTAAAAAATGTCTTAACTTCCTTTATAGTCTCTGTGTTAATAGTAGAATATTCATATCTTATATTCTTTTGTTTATTTAACTAAAATTAAAAGAAATTGGTAAAATTGCCTATTTTCCACAATTTATACAATGCAGGGTTTTTACCATCTCCCCGAACAGCTACCTCGTTTTGCCTTAGAGCAGATGAGAAATGAAAAGTATTTAAAAAAAAATACAAGCCAAAGCTTTACTTTAACTAGATATTGCCGCACATAATTTTGCCTTAAAATAACCTCAAAATTACATCACACCACACCAAATTAAATTTGGATGCTTTTCAACGACTGACGATGCTAGCTAGAGACCCCATATGTAGGATATTCCTTGTAGCAAAAGAGACCCGACAACCCCTTCAAACTCACTGAAACTGACAATTTTTGGTTACACCAAAACACTTAAGGCTTACCTTGATCCTAGATCCGAAAAGTCCAAAGATTTCTTTCTGTTTAAGGTGACAGCAGTGATAGTGACATCAAACATCAACAATTAAATTAATTTAAAGAGTTAACAATTTCGTTTTTTTAACTTTACGAAGCTTATGACTCTATACAATTGGCAGTTGTTTTTTTACCAGAGGTGGTAAAATCGATTTTATGAAATGGACTGATGTTTTGTTTTCTCTTTTTATAATTTCCCCAGACAGTTTTTGAACGATGATGACTTTTTTGGTTAGTAAAGTATGTCAAGCTTTGACAAAAAAAAAATATTATTGATCTATCTTTTTATTCCTCTTTTTCTTAATATAATAATACATAATATTATTTAAATTTAATTTGTCTTACTTAACTCGCAAATTCGACTATTTTTATTAATTTTCCAGTTTGGCAAATGCAGTTTCTTTTTCCATTGAACAATGAAACAATACAAGGTCGTAGGCGCGAGTATTTTTAGTTTCTGATACCGCAATTTAGTTATCGCATATAAATTATCAAATTTAAAATTTGGTTTACCTACGTTTATTAATAAAAAATTTAACATTGATAAAATGATTTATTGTCAATGGTTGTCAACACACAAAAAAATGATCAACATTTCTCTAACAACTGCCAAATCGAGTTGCTGACCTCTGGTAAAACAATAACTGTCAGAAATTGTATACAGGGCCTCTAAGTATAGGGAACTGATATTTCCATCATTTTTAACTTGCCTTTGACAGGGTTAATTGTAGCTCATTCATTAAAATATGTCATACATACGGGGTCTTTATATTTAGCATGCACCAAATTTATATGTATCCCACTTTCTGCCATATGAGTATTAAAATATTTTTTAAGAAATGCAAAAATTAAGGTTCTAACCCACAAAAAAAATATTAAAAATCCAAAGGCCTGAAATTGTACTTGAATTTACAAAAATTTTTACTATGTATACACATGTGACTGAGTTCATATTGAATACCGCTCGAAACACCGTTATTGGTATCGATCAATTTTAAAAAATCATTTTGGGTTATCTGGTTTTGATTATTTTAACCTCCAAAACAGCCGACACTTCGATCACGTTCTATCTGCGTTTACATGAAAATATTAGGATACGATCTTGATTCGTTACCGATATGATACATTACATGGGACTCAGTCCTGACTGAAAACAAACTCAGGAATGATCTATATAAATTCCCCTGTATTTAGTTACCTATTCCACATGTTTTAAATTCGTCTTGCTCATTCTTTAGGGTCATATTTATAATATCCTCCCTACTGGCATGCTGCCTATTTTTATTCCTCTGGCCTATTGAATGCTTTATTTTAATTTGTTCCAACTCTTTATCAAACCTTCCTAAATACTTCAGAATCACATTTTCCAATTCCTCTGCAGTGCAGTGCTCTTGGTTCTTAGTCAAGTTATTTTTAAACCAAAGGTATTTTTCAGCAACTAGGTTTTGTTTTAAAGTTGCAGTGTTCTTGGAACTTTGCTTGGTTACCTGCCTAAATAATAAAAAAATTATTTAATTGCAAGCAAATGTAAAAGTTGGAAACATCAGAGAATATAATAACCAAAATTATTCAGAGGAGGAAAAAGAAATGTCAGGCTTGACATTTTGGTGCTCACTTCTATTTCCCTCTCTATCAAATAAAGAGAGAACGAAAAATATTTTTTAATTTTGCTGCCAAGAAGCCCAACTTTTTTTGCGTTTTTTGTGAAGAAGCTGAAAAATTAACCTCATTTTTCAATCGCCAAATTTCATATATAAAAGCTAGCGGCAAGAAGTGAAACTGTGGATCCAGCATAAGTCTTTTTAGAGAATGCATCCTAAGTGGCATGTGCATTATTAGTCGGAATTGCACAGGCGTTTGGTAAAAAGGTTCTATGAAGGTCCACTTTATTGCCAGACTTAAAGTCGCCCCTCCCCTCCTATACTCTACTAATAGGAAAGCTTTTGGAGTTGACAAAAAAAGTACAAAATTAATCATACAGAAAATTGCTCTCATCAGAAGAAAGCAATATTCAAATAGACCAACAGGAAAACTCAGGAAACAATAAGTAGTGCATGAAAAACTTTACCATTTATATTTTTAGAAAAAGAATACTTGCTTTACTTTTTTGTTACCAATTTGGATTAAGAAAATGAAAGGAAACATAAGTTGATAATTTGCAGTCTCGGTTGCAGTAGTAGGATTACAAGGTTAAAAAAGCAAACATTATATTCTATATATGATTACATTTTTTTACAAAACTAAAATTGATATTCGGTCTTGTCTGAATACAAAGGGCAAAGTTAACCGAATGTTTTGTTAAGTAAAACAACACTTACTTTTTCATCTGCCTGGCAAGTGACTTTGTTTTTCTGCTGTTTGGATGCTTACATTTTTCTAGATCTTTTACTTTGGGCTAAAAATAAATATTCATATTATTTTAATTTTTTTCAAAATTGTATTGGTTCAATTTTCTTAATTTTTTTGTGTCCATGGCAATTTAATTTTTTACTGCAAGGCTAATAAAAATTGAATTTCGAATAACAGTAGATAGCATGTAACAGCACTTAACCTAATTTAATTTAACTTATCCTAAGAGTTGCTTCAATAAAATTCAATGATTGCATTCCAAAAAATTTGTTACCAAAGGATTAAATTTGTCGCTGTTGCCGTTTCCGAGAAATCGCGAACCCTGTGACTTTACGGTAAAGTTCAGGGGCCACCCCATAACTCCTGATTGGCAAGCGATAGGAGAACAAATCAAACGCCATAATTTGTCGCTCGAAGGCTTTATGTGCATAAACGTATAACAACCATCTAAAATATCGCGGTTTTTTAGAGGGTTTTTTTTTAATATTCAAAAAACTCTATTTTGCTAATAACGTCTCTTATATTGAACCAAATGATGCAGAACTAAGCCGATTAGGCGGAAATGAGCTTGTTCGAATTTGTTGCTGCCATTTAAAAGTCTTACAAGCAAAATTTAAAAAGAAAACTATTCTTTTTTTGGGAAATTGCGTCCAATAAATCGTATCTCAAACCAAAAAAATAATTTATGTTATGCAAAGTACGAATTTGTTCTGCACAATAACGATACGTCGCTCCTGTGGGCAGCTGAGCTCAAATAGGGCTTTTTAAGTACACAAACGCAAAATTTTTCGTCGGTGCCGTTATCAAGATATGGCGATCTAAGAGTTTAACTATTCCAGTTTTCTGCACCCAGATATCTCCAAAACTAGTTATGAGGCCGCCAAGTTTCGTATACCGTTTAGCTGAGCTCGAACAGGGCTTTTTAGGTAACCACACCCAGAATTTGTCACTGGTGCTGTTATCGAGATATCGCGATCCAAGAGGTTCACTACTCCACATCTCTGCACCCGGATATCTCCGAAACTATTTATGGGACCAACAAAGTTCGTATACCGTTAAGCTGGGCTCGAACAGTTCTTTTTAAGTAACCAGACCTAGAATTTTTCGCTGGTGCCGTTATCGAGATCTAAGAGGTTCACTATTCCACATCTCTGCACCTGGATATCTACAAGTTTCTCGATAACCACAGCAGCGACAAATTCTGGGTCTGGTTACTTAAAAAGCCCTGTTCGAGCCCTGCTTAACGGTACGAAACTTGGTGGCCCCATAAATAGTTTTGGAGATATCCGGGTGCAGAAATGTGGAATAGCGATCCTCTTAGATCGCGATATCTCAATAACGGCACCAGCGACAAATTCTGGGTCTGATTACTTAAAAAGCCCTGTTAAAGCCCAGCTAAATGGTATACAAAACTTGGTGGCACCAACTAGTTTTGGAGATATCTAGGTGCAGAAAAGTGGAATAGTGAACCTCTTAGATTGCAATATCTCGATAATGGCACTGGCGAAAAATTTGTTACTTAAAAAGCCCTATTTGAGCTCAGCTAAACAATATACAAATCATTGCGACTTTTTGCTTAATTTCAGAAAATCAGTTTCAAAAAATTTTCCTAATCCCACAGGAGAGACGGATTTTTATTGTGCAGAACAAATTTAGATTTTGCATGACATAAATTATGTTTTTGGTTTAAGCCTAATATCTCGTGGAATAACCGAGATACGATTTATTGGACGCAATTTCCCAAAAAAAATAGTTTTCTTTTTAAATTTTGCTTGTAACTTTTAAATGGCAGCAACAAATTCGAACAAGCTCATTGCCACCTATTGGGCTTAGTTCTGCATTACAAGAACTCAGTTCAATACAAGAGAAGTTATTAGCAAAATAGTTTTTTAAAGATTATAAAAAACCGTGATATTTTCGCTGTTTGTTATATGTTGATTCACAGAAAGCCTTCAAGCGACAAATTATGGCGTTTGATTTATTCTCTTATTGCTTGTCAATCAGGAGTTATTGGGTGGCCCCTCAGCTTTACTGTAAGAAAGAGGTACATATCTTTGTACTACAAAAACAGTACTACTCGTTTGACTTCATCATGTGAAGCCCTATTTACTTTATGTTATTACAATCAATTAATAATGTCCATTGACGTTGCTTTTGCATTCATGTAATGACCTGTTCTTCGGTAACAAATTAGCACCAAATTCTGGCATGGAAATTTTTTGGCCCCCTATGTGTGTTAATGATAAAAGATTACCAACTTTTATCTTTTTTTATGATAAATCCAAAGTGTGTGTCAAACACCAATAGCTGACAATTTTTCACAATTTATAAAAATATACAAGAACAGGAATTTTATTGGACAGCTGACAGAATTTTTGAGAAAGAGCAGCAAAACTGGACAGCTCTATTACTAATTTAAATTTACTGATTATTTATAGGTAGTGTCTAAAGACCAACCACAAAAAAAAACACTTTACCCCCCCCCTAAACCTTTTTTTTGTGCATCAAAAAAAAACGACAGACAAGGATTCAGGGTCCTTTGGGGGCCCTCGAAGGTGCCTCCATTTTTTTTATGCCAAAAAAAGATGTAGGAGTGGTAGTGTGTTTTTTTGGGTTGTTGGGGCTTTTAATAAGTAGGTTTGAGTTTATTTAGGTTAGGTTGGGTTAATTCAGTTTAAAAAAAACGAAAATATGAAAAACCCATAATAAATAATTACTGTCGGCTCTTTAGCCTCACAAATATTCAGCCGAATTATCAGCTCTTAAGACACTCCCTTTTTATATTTAAATATGTATGTTATCAAAACTATTTTATTTTTATGAATTTCTGGGTTGTACTTAAATTTTCAGATCAATATTAATTGCTATGATGTCACACATCGGGTGACATGAACAGATAAAATGGACTTACACTCTCAAGTCATGGAATATCACAGGATGCGCTATCAACATGTTATGTATTCTAAGTCATCGTAAATTGCCAGATAGATCTTATTCATGAGGTACATACAAAAGTATTTTCACAAGTTAAAGAAAAAAAGATTAGTAAGAAAATTGCAATAATAATAATTCTATAAAATATTGAAAGGTTTTGTAAAGAAACACAATAAACAATTAAAATTGTAAATAACAACACATTAAAAATTAAAACTTGACTTAAAGTACTCCTCAAAAGAAAAGAAAGCTTTTCCCAGGAGATAGCTTTTTAATTGATTTTTATATTGTATAAAATTTAAATAAATCTAAAAGCCTCAGTTATAAATTGAAAACGCTTGCACAAGTTGTTTCGGTTCCTTTTGCGGTTTGTTAAGTTAACAAACGACCCCAATTATTCAAATTTTCTTTATCCTGTAGTACCGACGGCTGGCGTGAGCACTGAAAGGCAGAGTCTTTACAGTAACATAGCATCAGTGGCTGAGCATCTCCTTATAACTAAACCTTAAATAAGGTGACCAACCGTCCCGGTTTGGCCAGGACAGTCCCGATTTTTAACCATTTGTCCCGGGAAAAAAATCCGTCCCAGATATTCTTGATTTTTCAGCAAAAGTTCCGGTTCGCCCCGGTTTTGATACCACTGTAGTTTGTAAGTTTAAAATCACTGCAATTAAAAAAGCGGATGTTCTCTGCCATCTATAAATTTGAATTGAAACCTTACTTAAATTATTTTTCTTTTATAAGTATTTCGGAAAATACATCTTAATATTAGGTAATTATGCAGTATACGGTTTTCCGCCATTTTTGATTTTTTTTGAAAAATTCTTTATGGGGACCCTTCTAGGGTCCCTAGGACCCCAAATCTGTCTGCGCCGGTTGGTTCTTTTTTTTTATTTTTTTTTGTTTTTTTTTTATTTTTTTTTCACTAAAACAAACCAAACCAGCACAGTCCAACCCAACCTAATCCAAACCAACCCAAAACAATTAAAAAAACACTTTACAACCCCCCCTGGGCACCCTTTTTTCTCGTTAAAAAAAAAAAAAATCGAGAGCAGGCGGATTTGGGGTCCTAGGGACCCTAGAAGGTGCCCCCATAAAGAATTTTTCAAAAAAAATCAAAAATGGCAGAAAACCTTATACTGCATAATTACCTAATATTATTAGGGGTGCATACAAGAAAAAATAAATGATATACAATACATTGAACGGACGGAGTGTCTCGGTTTTGCCCCTTTAGCAGTTGGTCACCTTACCTTAAATACTAGTTTTAAGCACGTTTACCATTATAATTCCTTTCGTATGGCACATGCAAAACTTTTCAAAACAAACACATAACCAGGACAGTTTGAAGTTAGGAGCAGATATTTTAAAGGCGGGTTTACAAGCAAGTACGCGGGTGTCACTTCAAAAGAGGGGACTTTCATCGTGATGTGCTCAAAGATGTTGATGTGCCACGTTCGAACCTAGGTGCAATCACAAATTAAGTTATGGATACAACTACATCATTCTAAAATTTTGGCTTGAGTGAATTGCAATATAAAAAAAGGGATAGCAAACATGAGCGGCACGAAGTTGAGGATGACGGGGTTTTGGGCCGGTATTCTTGACAGCCTGTGAGGTGAGTAGTTACTGGTGAGTATTTGCCTCTCTCACTTTTCACACTCTCGGGCACGGGTGTTAAGAATACAGGTACAGGCCCCGTATTCTTGATGTCCTGTAAGGTGGTGACTAGTCAACAGTGAATATTTGCCTCTCTCACTTTTCACATGGTTCAAAGCAAGTGAGAAATTTGTTCACATTGACGGGCACGGGTGTCAAGACTGAGCTTTATAGAAAAGGACCCACGAAAGACGAGACGAATATTTGCAATCTTTAAAGGCTAGTTCATAGTTAAATTCCTTTCCTGTTCCGTAACTTTTGCTGTACCTCTACCCTGCTTTTTTTCCCTTAAGTAAAAAACTGGTTCATGCTAAAATTATTTTTCCTTGACGTTCCCTAGAATAAATACGGTCAAATAATTTTGCCCCACTCTTCGACCCGATGACGACACAAAGATAGCAGCTGATTTTTGTCGGCCATTTAAAAATTGTATGAATGCTTGACAAATTAAATTCACTTTTCTGATATTTCTTTAAGACCCGCTGGCAAGACCTATTTTTTGCATGTATCTTTTATTATAACTTTTTGTGTATAAGTAAATATAATTTATTTTCCGTCAAGAAACTCATCGGATCAGTTGGCGTTAGTTCGTGCTCGTAGTTCAGACGTTAGGTTATAATTTAATTGTTATTTTTCCTGTTTTGAAAGCTCCTATATGATTTTTGCCAGGTATTTTTGGGAGAGTGATTATTTTGTTATTTAGAATGAAAGACTTGTTGTGCATACTATATGCATTAAATCTTACTAGAAATTGAAAACTATAAAGTGCCTTGTTTTTTTGGTTTTTTCATTATTTAATGATGAGCCTTTTCACTAAAAAATAATTAAGTAATATTACAGGGTATTTCATTAGTGCCTGAAGAAAGGAAATGATGAACAAATACAATTTTTATTACAAAAATTCTGAACATCGATGATTTTTTTTTGCTTTTTTAATTGAGAATTCCGTTATTCAAAGAAACTGTCTTATTTAAGACTTATTAGGGAAATTGTGTAAGCTTAAAATTTTGACAAATTTAACAGCAGTTATGGTAATGTTTAACTACCACTACCACGCCCCGATTTTACCCGAGTTTTTGGAACACATTAAAAAAAAATAGAGATGAGAAAATACACAAAATTGGGCTTTATTTTACAAAATAAGTGTTTTATATGTTAGAACCTGGTAGTATTTTATTATTTTTAAAATTAATTGCTGCAAAATTCTCTAAAATTAACTCAAAAAATTACCACTACCACAACGAAATAGATTTGTAGCTTACGGCAGTGGTTGTGGTTAATTACTACAACGGAATGACGTTTAGTTAGTGCGCAGACACAGTATAATTACGACAACATCTACGAAGTGTCAAATAAACCTTCCAAAATGTCCCTATTGTTAATTTTACACAATACTTATAATAAGTATGCAAATAAGAGATATATAATAATAATCAAAAACCACAAAAAATATCAGTAGTACATTCAAATGAAACTATATATTATGTATATCATTGGTTCAGATTAGGTAGCGACACCTAATGGTGACAAAGCCGACCGACATCTCAAAAATAGGCAATTCCTGTATTTTGAGCCGCAGTGGGTATATAGTACAAGTGCAAACTTCTTATTTCCCATAATTTTTTTTGGATCGATGTTCGACGTTACGATGTTTAAAAAAATTCGATGTTCTAACATCGATCATATTTTATAGACATCGATGTTAAAAACATCGATATTTTGTGCCCATCACTATCAATATATATAAAAGTAGCCTAAGGGCATTGAAAAACTCTTTTTGATGTTGATTAGTGGGTGACTTAAAATACAAGTTCTAGGTGCGCGACGAGCCCTCAGAGCCGGTGCGGAAAAAGTTGCACTTGGTGCAAAACCGAAATTATCAGTTTTCCAATGGAACAACACCGTTCTCAACTAAAAAGCCAGTTAACTCATTTTCGTTTTAGTATCTTTTGGCCTATGATCGGGGCGATATTGACACCAAACTGACAGAAAATCCATATTTTACTTGTCAATTTGGTTATAAAAAATGGCAGCCACAATAGGCTAAAGGGCACTGAGGCAATAGGAGTTAACAGGCTTTTTAGTTGAGAACGACGTTGAATGGAACATGAAAACTGAAAAAGTGCACCGCAATAGAACAGCTGCACCGACTCAGTTGTGCACTAGTGGTGCCCCAGTTTTACCAATGGGAACCGCTATAAGTTGTTTCGTCCAAAACTAGCAGCACTGTCAGCTCAAAAAGAGTGTGCTACTCGAGTTTATGTGTTACGTGCACGGAATCCGTGGTTACGTGTGTAAATCCGCCTTATGGCTAGCTTCTCAAAATTGATAAAAATTTGAAGGTTAAAATGAAAGAAAAATAAATTTATTGGTATTTTTCTTTGGTTAAAATTAAAAAAATAATCTGTGGATCTAAATATGTTTAAAATAATCCAAATTCTAAGCAAAATCACTCCTAGATTAAGATATGTAAAACCTGTAACTATAAAATATGCCACAATAATTTTTCGTAATGAGACAACCAGATTATGGGCCCAAAAGAGCAGTTACTTTAATACACCTCCTAGAAGCCACCCACTAAATGTTGCTATTGCCCTTAGCATTCTAACATGGCTAGGATTCACCAAAGAAGATGAAGAAAAAGAGTCAGAACTCATAATGACCCTAAAACGTGCAGTACTTTGCACCCAACGGGAACAGTATGAGAAAGCTGAGCAGATGCTTCATTTAGCCTTACGAATAGCTCAGCAACAACAGAATGAACAGGGAGTTTTGTACTGTTATGACTTGATGGCAAATTTAGCATTTGACACTTATGAGTTGGATAAAGCAGAGAAATTGTTTATCAGTGTGTTACAGATATTGTTGGGCAAAGGCACTCCACAGGATGATCTTAAGGTTTGTTAACCACTATGTAATTTGATTTTTTTCCTTGCACATGAAGGTTTATCAAATTTATTTTCAAAATTAGTCTTGACTAAAAAAAATATATATATAATTTTAATTCAAATAAATATGCAACAACATTACATGACCAAGCACTTAGCAACCTAACCTACACCTCATTCGAATTTCTCTGGACCAATTTGGATATGGTGGCTGACAATTAGACACAGAAGCTAAATGGAACTGTCATTGTCAGTGTCAAAAAACTGGTCCACAGCAATTTGGAATGGAGTGTAATTATTTTTTTTAACAGTATATTGAATCACAGACAACCTAATAACTTACAGAGACTAACAGAAAGATAGAGCCGCGCAGGAACTACGTTCCTGTAGCACACTGCGGCGGAGACTGAAAGTAATTTTATTTTTTTTTAAATTTATTTATTTTATTTATTTATTTAACTGGTTACCACCCAATTTACATAATATAGAAAAAATAGATTACTCAGACCAACAATTTTTAAATGCAGTTATATAAAAAAAAACAATAATACTTATGTCTAAACATACCTACAATTAACAAAAAACATAAAAAGAAAAACTGACATACACTAAGTACTTAAATTTCTACATGTCAGATATTTTTTTATTTTAGTTATAGATGAATTAAATATATCCAGATTTAATGTGTTTGTATTAATCATAATTCCACTAACAGATGATTGTTGCCCATATAAAGTACAATGAAAGTTATTATAAAATACTGAATTATGTCTTAAAGCAGCTGCAGGGGCATGAAAGTTTAGTTTATATAACAGATCAGATGAGTCAATCTCACCTTCATTTAGTTTACTTGTAAACAATATGTCAAAGTTAACTTATCTTTTTTCTAAAGTCTGCAGCTTTAATAAAGTTAACAAGTCATTGTAAATTATATGTTCTTTAGATATTTTGAGTTTATAGGCAATGTAATTTAGAAATCTTTTTTGAATATGTTCTATAATATCTACATATATTTTGTAATAGGGAGACCACACAGGAGTGCTGTTTTCAATTTGTGATCTTACTAAAGAGTTATATAATAGTTTGATATAAAATATGTTGTCAAAGTCGCTTGTGTGCCTTTTTATAAATCCTAACATTTTGTAGGCTTTGTTACAACAATTTTCTACATGGTATGAAAAGGTTAGTTTTGTGTCAAAATACACCCCGAGGTCTCTAATAATATCTATATTTTTTATAACATGGTCATTGATTTTGTAGCAATTTAACACAGAATTAATTTTTCTAGTAAATTGGATACATTTGTCAAAGTTCAGTATCATATAATTTTCATTGCACCATGGTATAAATCTATTAATGTATGTGTAAATGTACATCATGAGCATTTTTTATTATCATAAAAATTTTCAAATCATCTGCATATAGCAATATGTGACTATGATGAAAACACTGAGTAATATCGTTAATAAAAATGTTAAAGAGAAGAGGTGCTAAATGCCCCCCTTTGGGGATCCCTGAGGTAACAGCAAAAGCTGTTGAACGA
Organism: Oxystoma pomonae; assembly: GCA_963921995.1. NCBI lineage: Eukaryota > Metazoa > Arthropoda > Insecta > Coleoptera > Brentidae > Oxystoma > Oxystoma pomonae. The sequence continues at coordinate 79,386,250 of OY998166.1, read as the reverse complement.
TATGACTGAACTTTAACTATCTGGGGGGCTATTCCAGTGGCTCATACCGATATCGTTACGTAGCGAATTCGTTATAGCGGCAACACCGCGGTTTGTTTTGTTGTTTCACAATGGCCGCGGCCGTGTCAATTCAACTTTGACAACTAAACTCGCACAAAAATATAAGTTTTGATTTGATTGAGAAAAATTAACATGATTTCTTCTGCGATGGTTGCAGACATCGGGAAACAAAATACTTTTTATAATTCCTGCTGCCTAGTTTCTCCTGTGATCTTGTGTTCTCCAACCACCCGAATGGAAGACGAAAATAAGTTCACACCATATTTGGAGCCCACAAAGAACGGCACAGTAAGTAAAACTAGCTTTTGTTATGGGGAAATATTTGTTTTACTTATCCCAAACTTGTACATCACTGCTATTTTAAGCTGGGTTTATATTTTATACTCTTCTGTAAAGGGAATCGCAAGCCCTTATGATAGAATATATATAAGCATGGCCCAACTAGTTGAGTTTATCACCCACTTAAATTAAAGTCAGGCTTGGCAAGAATGTGATACATAGAGTTTATTTAAAATGAAAACTACTGACTTAGATTCTTGCAGTTCACCAAAGAAAAAATAACTACTTAAAGTTGTGATCAGATTTTGGATAAGTACTATTTTGATAAAACTTAAAGTGTATACTTTTTTTTAGGTATAACATGCTAGGGTATGTGAATGGAGCTACATGTAAGAATCATTCTAGTAGGATAGTACCACACAAGACCACAACTTGGGCCCAAATTAACTATGGATAGATTCAAGTAAGACACAGACCAAGCTTCCAAGGCACTAAATGAAACTAGACAAAGATTCGATGTTCAATAGACATAGTGAAACTAACTTTCAGAAGAAACTGATGCAATATACATGTATGCTAAATGTTATTTGTTCTCCCATTAAAAAATAATAAGATAACTTTTAATGAATTAAAAAGTTGTGTAAAATATAGTACAGAAATAAAATTTTATTATTTAATTCTGTTAGGCCACATTTGTTTAAATCAAAAAATTTAAATATCACCTAAGTGATAGTTATAGAACATTGGACCTATTGTAACTACGATTTTAGAACTTTTTCAAAAAAATTCGTATTATATAAAAATACATTTTTTGGGGGAGTCATCGAAAAAGTGTGGGCCACTATATATTATTTTAAGTTATTGCAAACTTTTTAAAATAAGGCAGAGTTTTTTTTCAAGAGCCTTTAGATTGGTTTGGTGGGGTAAGTTAAGTACAGTATTAAGTTATTTCAAGCTCTGATTGCTATAAAAAAGAATTGATGAAGATGTTTTAAAAAATTGGACTGATGTGATTTAATATTTAATGATATTTCTTCATTATTTTACATCCATTTTTAAATTACCTAAATGATATTTATTCCCACACACACATAGCATAGATATTTATATAGCAGTTGGCTAATTAAGCAAATTATTTTAATTTTTAATACCTGAGTAATATAATTTAAGAAACCTACTTAGTACCTACTTCAAATAAAGGGCCTTAAATGTATGCTGCATTTTTAAATTAACTCTAAAGTTTTACTGACTGACATGGCAAGTTTTTTACAATGCATTTAGATAAATTTATTTTTTTGGCTAGATTAATACTTTATACTAGTTTTTAATTTAATATTACCAATTTATTATATTACAAAGAAAAAATTGATTTGATTTTGTCCCTCTTAACATTGCTATTAAAAAATAATAAAATTTGGGATAAAAAAACTGATTTATTTTACTTATTGATTTAAATGTTACTTAGAATTACAAATTGTTTTCTAATATTTCAATAATTGGTGGATTGCATCTTTTCTTTCATCAGCTTGGGCACTGCTAAACTGAAACAAAAAATAAGATGTATTTCAAAATGTAAGCCAGTGAAATGGCTACTTAAGATTGAAAGCTTTCAGGTTTGGTTTATAGAATCAATCAATTACACCAATAGTAACTTTTAATCACCTCACCCTTTGAACAAGAGTATAATCCGACTTATTAGACTTACATAGAATATATCTCACCAATTTTTTGGCCACCAGTTTTATTGCTGTCTGCCAATTTAGATTCTTTTAGAAAAGTACGGACCAAGTTTTACATTACATTCTACTTTGAAAATTTTATTATTGACTATCTTTTGTTTACCCCACATCTTAATATTTAAGGTAAAGTAGAAACTTAAGTGATGGTCAATGCTTGTGTGAATTTGGTCCAACGCACTTTGATTTAGAAACTAAGGGAGAGGATAAAACAACTTTCTGGCTAAGGTCGTAAAAAAACTTGCCTGTTAAAAAAAAACGATATTAATTTTGCCCTTGTATATATTATTTAGAAAAAGTAATGTAAACTGTCGATCAAAAAAACTATCAAGATAGTGAATAATAATTAAAAACCTTGGGAAAACAAAGGGAACAAGTTCAGAAAATCTAACAAGTTGGGATCCAAGTGGAAAAAGACTTGAGTTTTTCTTGTAAATTAACGAAATAAGTGTGGCTTATCCCCTAGTTACCCCAAGATCTTTAATTGTTATTTAATGTTTTTTTTTTAAATATCCTGTGGACATAAAAAGTTACCTTAAAACTTTATTCCTCCTTGAATTTTACTAATGAAATTTGAAATATTTAGGTTTTGGTGGCTAATAAAAATAGTAGAAAACAAAAACTTAAATTACAGCAATAAAGAAGTGGAAATTTATGTGTGGTTGAAACGAAAGTAGCCAATTTTTTTAATTTTACTGATGAATTTTTGGATTTTAAAATGTTTTCTTTTTAATGTGAAGGTAGCTTACCATATGTGTTTTGTCCTGTTAAAATGTTTAGTTGCGTAGGTAGGGTGGGGTGCTGCCTGCTTAAATGTATTCATCATACATCTTAATAATTACGAGAAATCATTGATCTGAAATTAAATTTAAAGTAATTTATTATAGGTGTGATGTATGCAAATCTATAGTCTAATCAGCTAACCAGTTAGTTCACTTGAATTAATACTTCAGACAATAGCAATACCATGTGCTATTTTTTTTTTGGTTTTTTTCCCAATATTTTTCCAATTTTGTGCCAAATTTAAAGTTAATCTTCTCATCTAGGCCTGAATCAAAATGAACGAATGACCTTTCAATACGAGGAAAAAAATGAGCTAACTTTTTCATGTAAATAGTTTAGATTTTTATAACATATTTTAGGTACTGTATTATCAATTTTACTTATTCTTTTTATTAGTGACATCCATAAAATCTGCATAAAATATGTAACGTGAATTAAATAATCCAATTTTTTAAACGTTATCTAACAAAAATGCATAAGATTTGTTATATAGGTGTATATGGTTACCCAGTGGTGTCCCAAAGGAAGGGGGAGTCGAGGTAAAAACCCTCTGATACCGGTTAAAAAACGAAATTATCTGAAATTATCCCAATAAAATGATTTCTGAGTAAAATTACAATTTATTATTATTAAATTTTTTAAACTTTACTAATTTTGTGTGATGATGGGTTAAATAATTTACTGATAAGAACTAGTAAACTTTGTAAAACAGTAGATAAAATCTAAAAGAGTTTTTAAGACAGGAATTTGATCAACAGTAGAGAGTTTGAAAAGTTAAAAGTTTTATGCATTTTGATTTTGACAAAGGTGAGAAACTTGGTCTTAAAATTATGTAGAAACGCAAAGGTTAAATATTTAAAAATGACTATTTATTACTGACATAATTGTGAAACTTAAAATGATGTTTCGTCAAAAACCACAATACTCTACTTTTACACAAAAATATTATATTTACACAAATTTTTTTGTTTATTAGATTTAAGTAAACATTTTTAAAACTCAGAATCTAAAACCGAGAGGCCAACACCTCCAATAGGTGTACGAAAACTCGATAATACCTGACAATACTTGACTGTATGGGACAAAATCTTAGGATAGTTTGCATTACTTGACAATAGGTGTACCTACAAATTTAAAATCAGGTGTTGGAATTGAAAACTTACCAAAACTGATTTCTATGGATAATTTATCAATATACATTGAGCAGCTACGGTAAGTGTTTATTCCCAAACTTCATAATTTATTTTCTCTCTTATTAGCACTACAGCATGGGTCCTGCTCTTGGAGATTTTCAACAGTTGACCTAAAAAAAGAACAGTAAATTATATTACATTAAAACATTAAAACTTTGAAAACCTTAAAAAAAAAAAATGTGTACATCAAAATTTGTTTTAGCAAAATCAATTTGAATATATGAAAGTTAGGTACATGACTCTTATCTGTCTGTCAAAGGGAGGGAGTTCAAAAGATCTACTATCCTGTGCAAATAAAATAATTGAAGAAGGGGGGACAGTATGAGAAGGGATGCTAAATTTTTACTTGATCGTGCATAGCAGTTCAGAATCAGCCGCCTCTCTTCAACTAGGTACTCAATGCGGTCTGTTGTAAGTACTATTATTTGTACAAGGCATAATATTTAGTAATTTGGCTATAACCTCAAATAAATAAACTGTCCAAATAAATAATATTTGATTTTTTCTCGATATATAGGTAGATATTAGTTGATGTCAGATTTTTTTTAATAAAAAGTCAGTGTAATAACCTTGGATGGATATTTTGTAAAATTATTTTTCGGTTTTCTGGCCACTGGCTCACGTCTTTTCAAAATGTATAAACTGAACTTAAAACGGACCTACTATATCTTTTTGTTTACATTATGTAAGTAGTGTTCTTTAAGCACCAAAAAGAACAGAATAGAATCTAAGATATAGTAAATATAAGTACTTACCCAAACAAAAAATCTGGAAGCACTTCCACACAAGGCCCATGTGGATTTTTTTCACAGAGAACGTGGCTTTTCCAAACAAAATTCAATAACGGTTGACCACCATCACATTGTGATCAGATTTTTAGTCATATTGCGTGCAAAAAGCTCATGAAAATTATTATTTTCCCGAAATTTCGCCGCAACAAAAATCTAAACACTTGACTGACTGTCGGCATTTGACAGTTGTTTTGGGAAAGTATTGCTGGTTGCGTGCCATTTAAGCCTTCTTTTTAATTAGTAATAAGCGATGTTGCCGTAACAGTGAAAATAATGGCGATAGCGATCGTTATCTCATAACGATAGCCCACTGGAATTGCCCCCCTGGAATCTATTGAGAAGGTATGAGCTTATGCTTGTATTAAGTCATCACCTACTTTGCCCTGTCCATCTCTTTCTATATGATCATGAAAGAAAGACAAAATATTTTAATATATTTCACACAATTTTAATTTAGTACCTGCTGGTTTTTGCTACCGCTTGTCAAAGTCTGTCAAGCGGTTTTTTTAGATTTTCAAAAGTGAATTATTTTAATTGGTTTTGGTTGGAAATCGCGCGAGTTTATGGGATTAGCTATATAGTGGATTAACAACATATTGTAAAGTCTAAAATGCCATTTAAATCAGGCTGGATCACTACCATTAAAGCTAGAGAGCATAGGACTATTTGAAGAGTGCCGAAAATTGGGGTTCAGATTTTTGGGAACCAAATCCCTGAAGAAAATATTGTGATGATTTATACAGAGTTAAGCAAGAAGATGATAGGTTAAAATACAACAAAAAAAAAGAGATATAGGTTAAACATTTATAAAATCTGTAAGACTTTTATACTGGAATTTTTTCCCAATTAAAAAGAGAATAACATAATAAAATGTTGTTACCTTTTATATGTGATAATATTCCTCAATATATTTATAACCCCCTCCTCCTATTTTAGACTTTTAAAGGGTCCAAAAAACTTGGTAGGCTAAAGAAAGTTTTTTAGCTGCATAGAACAGTACAAAGCTGGTTAAGGTTTGTATAGAGCTAAAACCTTTCGCGAATCCATTGCCTTTTTAACACTAAAAAGTATGGAAAAACTGCGGCTGTTAAGTTTTTTCATATCTTTTTATTATTAAATAAGTAAGTGTCTATAAAAAACTAAACAAAAGAAAATATGTATTTTATTATGCGTCTGGCTGTACAATTAGTTGCTTCCTGTAGCCACTGGCTGCGCGCGTGTCGCCGATAAACAATTTTCCCTAAGTATAACGCAGTATCGGTCACTCTCGCATAGCTATTACTTTCTCTATGTATTGAATACAATCTACTGTTCATACCAAATTCTCCACAGAAACTGAAATACTTACTGAGATGTTAATAATATTAAGATAAGCTGCATTTACTAGTCGTAACTGGTTGTCGGCTTCCTAAATGATTACTGTTATAGGTGGTCAAGCTTAACAACCCTTATTTAGCTTACATTTGGGGTTAATTTTATATGTTTCTTGTCCCTTTTTGCAAATCATTAAGTAAAAAAATGTATAAAATGTATTTCAAAAGTTGATGGTTGAAATTAATTAATTTATTTATTTGACCAAAAACTAGCCACATTTTTCATGTTCATTTAATGAAATTGAAAAACAGTTGGCTAAAACAGTAAAACTATAAATTCCATTATTATTATTATTTCTTTATTGTATATAAAAGGACAATTAGAATTCTTTATTACAAGGGTACAGTTGAGCTTAAAACATGTATAAAAGTATCTCCTAGGATACATAAGGAAATAAAAACTATTTAGTAGGATTAAGCTGTATTAAACAGAAATCAGTTGGTATATCCCTACAAAATAGCTTCACATACATATTTTATCCATTTTTCAAAAATAAATATAGCAAACAATAATATATTTCATACATTTTTTTTATCTCTGTACCACATGTTTCATCAGCCATCATGCACAAGATCAATGAAACTGTTTTTACATGTGCGAACCCCTCGGCGAACCCTGATACTCCCTATTGAAAACTTCAATGTGCTTATGTATCTATGATATGGCTAGTATGGCTGATGAAACACATAGTAGAGAGGTAAAAAAAAATAGATAAAATATATAATTTTTTTGTTATGTTTATTTTTGAAAAATTGATAAAATACATATGTGAAGCTATTTCGTATTGTAAAACATTTTTATTTTGTCTATTAGTAACCTAAAAATGATTTTGATCTGCTTGTATCCTGTGATTCATATTGCATGGTTTTGGAAGTTTTAGCAAAGTTATGTTTTTAGATTTTTTATATAAAAGTAGTTTAAAAAAATTCATCTTTTATGCACAATGAGCAAGAACTTGCCCCCCCCCACCATCAGTTTGCGACATGCTATGATAGGAAAAGTTTTGTTGTGGTATTACCCCCATTGACCCACATGTGTCAGACATCAAAATTTCATCCAATGATGATGCAGAAGAAGTTATCCCCCCTGTAGACCAGAATGTAAATTTTATTGATGATATACCTTTATTGGGTCTAGCAATTGATACAAACTATGGCTGAAATATTGAAGATGACATACCATCGGCACATCTTCAAGGCATTTAAAAAAAAAAGATTATCTGTCAGAGGGTCCAGAACTGATTTTACACAGAATCAACATCCAGTTGAATCAAGTTTTAAACTTCCAAAGCAAAATGTTTATTTCACGGGATACCACCTGGCAGCTTTCCTTGTCTCACTCATGCACATTTTCGCTTGCAAGGGTATTTTTGGTCCTATATTTTTCTATCACTAATTATAGAAATTTTTCAAACATTTTAGTCTCATTTTAAAGATAAAACTTGAGTTTAGGGTTCTATATGGTAAGGTGACCAACTCCTAAAGGGGCAAAACCGGGACACTCCGGCCATTCAATGTATTGTATATCATGTATTTTTTCTTATATGCACCCCTAATAATATTAAGATGAATTTTCCAAAATACTTATTAAAGAAAAATAATTAAGTAAGGTTTCAATTCAATTTATAGATTACAGTGGTATCAACACCGGGGCGAACCGGAACTTTTGCTGAAAAATCGGGACTATCCGGGACGGATTTTTTCCCCGGGACAAATGGTTAAAAATGGGGACTGTCCCGGCCAAACCGGGACGGTTTGTCACCTTAGGGTACTTTTTGAAATGTTTGTCTAGTCTTGTTGATATGAGCAGGCAAAATACGCCATATTTAGATTTATATTTCACAAAAATGAAAGTCAAAATTTAAAATTTTTCTTATTTGATTTAAAAAAAAATCACATTTTTTTTTTTTTTGATCATCATTATCATTTTAGTTAAAAAGTATCTTTTTATTCCAAATGAAAAGTTGCCCATTTAAGGGTTAAAAAAAATTATAATTAAGAGTAGAGATTAGATTAGCTTGAGAAATTTCGAAGATACTTTTTGGAGTCAAATAAACATTAGAATTGGCTGAACTTTGAATGGGAGGCACATTTTGTAAAAACCAAGACAAGTCTCAGAGCCTTGCTTGGAGCACTTTACTGATTTTTTGCCGAATAATTAGGTATGGGTATATTTTATAAACTTTTGATTGATATTTTCTTTTTGGTTTATCTTTGAAGGTTCTCGAGTAAAATCAAAAATAATTTTCCATAAGGGCAATGTGTTAGCCAAGGGAAAATAGTTTAGGTGGTTCACATTACTCTTATGGCAACGTTTTTGTGAATTTGCTTAATGGCCATGCAAAGCAATGGTAACATATGGTATATTTTTGGAATCAGGAAACAAAAATCTATCGAAATTTTAAAAAATATACATGATGCTCCATGTGAAAAAGGACCTACATCATGACCATCCTGCTTGTAATAGGTGATTTAAAAAAAAAAGTGAAACTGCAACAGAAATCTACATAATTTCATGAGTAATTCACTTTTTTGTTAACCTTTTTGTGACGAATAATAAAAAATTTTGTCTCGTCGGAACTTTATAAACAGTCACCCTCTACAATGTACCTTCCATTCAAAGTTTAGACAATTCTGATGTTTATTTGACTTCAAAGAGTGTGGTTATCATATGAGGGAAAAAAACAGAATCTGTTGCCAGAATCAAAAATAAGAGTATTAACTACTGAATTTAACCTTTAATAGGCGGACTGGGGTCGTTTGGGACCCCACGATATGTTTTTTGTGGATAATTCGTCTATTTTTTTGAGTTATAAAAACTCCTTCACTCAATGTGCATATTTTTGGGTCTACTATGAATTGTATATTTTGAATTTTGACATTAGTCGTCCATTTTTTGTTATTGGGGTCCCATAGGACCCCATTCCACCTTGTATGTTATAAATTATAAACATTTTTTTTCACTTCATGGCGTAGAAAATTCTCAACTTTTTGTGGTATGTTACCAATTTATTTCTAGTTGAGGAATCCCATGTCTTTTCGGTACTTCACACATTTATTTTTAGTATGGGGAATCCCATTCATTTGTTATAAATAGTGTGCTATCCAAACCAGCGTTGCCAATAGTATGCCTAATTACCAGAATCTACGGTAATTTTGGAACAAAATTGGTGTTTGGTAATTACCTATTACCAGACGTGAAATCTACGGTAATTTCGGACGTTTGGACATTTCATGCAAAATACAAAAAAAAATATCAAAACAAAACCAAAATCGCCTAAAACTTGAGGCCAACCCATAATTAAAAAATTGCAATTTCTTTTTATAGAAAATTTAAAATTGGGTACCAGAACCGACAAAAGACTATTTTGAAGTTAGCAGTTTGGATATATTTTTTGACAGCTATGTTTTTTCACCTAAAAAAAATCACGTGATAATTTTTAAAATTGTGATTGTGGCACGAGGATTTTATTTTTTTACAGTGGGATGCGTTAATTTTTTTGCAGTAAAAATTAGTCATTTGGACAAAAATACGGTAATTTTTCTTTAAATCTGGTAATTTTTCAACATCATTGCTGGTCATAAATTCCTGAGTTCCTGGCAGCACTGATCCAAACATTTCAGTTTAGTTTAGAGTTGGGAAAAACGGTTATTTTCGAGTAACCGGTGTAACAGCGACAGTGATTTATACAGAACCGGTGATTTTTAACAGTTATTTTAATAAATGCGGGTTTAGATAAATTCAAATTTTCGGTCAGTAATTTAGATGAATTGTAACTCCCAAAAAAAAGGCCGAGCAAAAAAAAAATCGGCGATTAAGGTTATTTTGAACAAGAGGCCATCCACTTTATGTCTATGTTATTACCTATATTCTTTGCATAGTACGTTCTTTGTGGTGTAGGGCAGACTGAAATCTGCTGATATTAAAATAACTCTTTTAAACGGCGATTTTTTATCGTAGTTCCCACTGCGGTTGCGGCTATAAATACAAAAATATTACTGCTGGCCGCTGTTTAACCGGGTAGTCGAAAATTTTCACTCCAATACATCAATACATGGAACCGCCTCCCGCCTCTAGCGCTTGCCCGTGACACGATGCGGAGTCGGTTCACTCGGGTGGATGCGCGTATTCCAAATAAATGAATAACTGCATGGGCAGAATTTCGGTAACTGGTAGCACCAGTTCTTTTTGTTTAACTATTATTAAATCACAGTGATCGATATATCGTGCATCTTTAGTTGTATCTGTCGCGACTAAAAAATGAGTATAATTTTGCTTACTCACAGGCCGTTGACGGATAGGGAGATGTTATATCTTCTTGAGAACGACGACCCAGAATTTGATACGTGGGTGAACGAAGATTCTGCGAGCGATTTAGAAGGAAGATATTGTCGAAGAAGATATTGTCGAAGAGGATCAATCTGTAGAGGATAATGCTGATAATCGTAAAGGCCCAATTTATCTAGCGAAGAATGGTACAGAATGGTCTAAGCATCCAGTGGAAACACGACCAGTCAAGCGCCAGAAGGCTAATATATTGACTAAAAAGTTGGGACTTACTCCTTACAGTAGCAATTCTCAACAATAAAACAAATATTTTCACTTTTTATGTCTCCAGATATTGTTTCAAAAATAATTGTTCAGACAAAGAGAAAAGGACGAGCTATTTTTGATAAATGGAATCAAGATCATCCAGACAAAAGAAGAAAATTTACACCTGTTGATGCTTGAGAGATTGAGGCACACCTCGGCTTTTTGATACCACTTGGTGCTCTTCGCTCTTCTAAAGAGTCCGCAGATTCCCTTTGGTGTGAGGAAGAAGCTTATTGTCGTCCTATAATCCCAGCTACGATGTCCAGTGACCGTTTCAAAGAAATAACATCTTTTCTGAAGTTTGACAACTTTGAGACGAGAGCAGCACGGAAAGCCGTTGATAAATTAGCTCTTATACCAGACATTCGAAATATTCATCAGAAACTGTACGAAATCCCTTTCTCCAAGCAGTCATTCTTGCGTTGACGAGCAACTAGTTCCTTTTAGAGGCAGAGCGCCTTTCAGAGTGTATATGAAAAGCAAACCAGACAAATACCGGATAAAAGTATGGGCTTTGGTCGACTGCGACACCTGGTTCGTTTGCAACATGCAGGTATATTTAGGTGAGTATTTATCTTCAAAAATATATTCATTGCTGTGGTGTAATTATTTTGCTAAAAGCGATTGTTTGTTTCAGAAAAACAACAAAAGAATCCAGAAAAGGGTCAAGGCCAAAAAGTAGTAATGGATTTGGTCAGTCATTTGGAAAGCGGCGATGGCATTACGACGGATAATTTTTTCACCAGTTTGGAACTTGCCGAAAAGCTCTGGGCGAGAAAGTTAACTTTGTGTGAAACTCTTCGAAAAAACAAGACTTTCATACCATCAGAACTTTTACCAGCTCCGTATAAAAATGTAAATTCAAGTATGTTTGCTTTTAAGAAAAATTGCGCCCGTTATTCTGCTGTTGACTGAGCATATGAAGGATGAAGTATCTGGTGAAGAATTCTGCAATAAGCCTGAGATTATTCTTCATTATAACAGACCGCAAGGAGCTGTTGACACTACAGACAAGTTGGCAAGCGAGTACTCTGTGAAAAAAAGATCTAATCGCTGGACTGTGGTAATATTTGCACATCTCCTAAATGTTGCTGGTATCAACGGGTTGAAATTATGGCTGATGAAATTTCCAGATTAGAATAAAGCGAAACCGCAAAGACGTAAATTATTTCTTCTAGACTTGGGAAAAGAGCTCATAAAACAGAATGTAAATCGGCGATACAGCAACAAACAGATTAAAATAGCCAAGATCTATCCCGAGAAGATGAAAATCAGCCTGAAGCGACTGAAAATCAACCCACGTCAAATGTTAGGTCACGATGCCATCTTTGCAACAGAACCAAAGATAGAAAATATAAAAAAGTGTGTACCAAATGCAAGAAATACGTATGTCCAGACCACTCTCTTATTCAAATAATATGTACCGGCTGCCAAAATGAATCAAAATTTCGTTCAAATATTTTAAATGTTTTGAATTCTTATTTTAAGTTAAGTTTTATTTTCAAAATATTTGTTTGACACTATATTATTCTTTTTAGGTATGTTGTTTTTTTAAAAATATATGTGTCAAAACTGAGTCTTACTTAATTTATTGAAGAAAAAAATATCACAAATTAATAAATCAAAACCGAATTGGGGTCTTTTCCGAGCCCAGTCCGTCCCATGTGTAATTTTCCGAAGTCCGCCTATTAAAGGTTAATAGTTACTAGGTAGCAACACCGTTCTCAACTAAAAAACCAGTTAACTCATTTTTGTTTTAGTATCCTTTGGCCTACTATCGGTGCCATACTGACACCTGACTGTCAGAAAATCCATGTTTTACCTGTCAATTTGGTTATAAAAATGACGTCAACCATAGGCTAAAGGGCACTGAGGCGGCAGGAGTTAAATGACTTTTTAGTTCAGACGGTGTTAGTTAGTTACCTATACTAGCAAAGTTTCATGTTTTTGACATTTCGTTTTGGGCACAAATTTTACAATTTTTGGAAATGTTGCAAAACACAATCTTACAGCTCTGCCGTTTGCTGAAAATATTTTTGTGGTATTTTGGACAATGTTTACCAAATATAATGCAAAAATCAACAAAAAATGTTTAAAATTTAATTGGCTACAAATATCTTGATATTCGTTCAATTTAAAAGAATCATTCATCTTGCTCTAAGTTATATACCAGGTATATGCAGCTAAACCCTGCATTCGAAAAATCAAAATGTTTTTAATGTAGGAATTGCGGGCTAATTATCTACCGCAAAAAAAAATTTTGGGCTCATCTCCTTATTTGATTTTTTTAAACTTTAAAATGCGGAGTACAGCTGTATATGCAGTCCCACCCCGCATCAATTAATAATAGCAGTCCCCAAAAAAAAAGTGTCAGAATTACGGGCTAATCATCTGCGGCAAAAAAAAATTGGGCTCATTCCTTATCTGATTTTTTTTAAAGTTTAAAATGCAGGGTTAATAATAGCAGTACCGAAACAAAAAGTATATTAGAATTACAGGCTAATTACGGGCTAATCATCTGCTGTAAAAAAAATTGGGCTCATGCGCTTACCTGATTTTTTAAAGTTTAAAATGCGGAGTACAGCTATGTGCAGTCCCACCCCGCATCCATTAATAATAGCGAATTATGGGCTAATTACGGGCAGCGGGTGCAGCCCCACCACGCACACGTGAATAATAGCAGCACCGAAACAAAAAGTATTTCAGAATTATGGGCTAATTACGGGCTAATCATCTGCTGGAAAAAAATTGGGCTCCCCTTACCTGATTTTTTTAAAGTTTAAAATGCAGGATGCAGCTGCATGTGCAATCTTACCCCGCACACATTAACAATAGCAACACCGAAACAAAATGTATGTTAAAATTACGGGCCCTCACCCCATTTTGACAAGCTTTTATTGAATTTCACCAGTTTTTTTTTATAGTTTTATAACTTCTACAAATCCGATCAACTTGAAATGCGGTATGCGTTTAATTCCGGTGATAATGCAATTTCTAAAAAAAAACTACGTTGGTCACTTTTGTAATGTAGGTCCGATGACAATACAATATTATGAAGAAATCTGGGGGTAGGAGATGGTTGAAGAATGTATAGGGGGTAAATTAATACAATATCACAACTTACTTCGATTCTTTCCTGCCGTAAGCCTGGCAACGTAGTAAGTACGTAATTTTGGCCAGATTGGGTTCTTGAATTTCGTGGTTCGGCATTATTATGTTTCTATCAAATTATTTTCGTTAAAAATATTTTCTAACATTTTGTGTTTCTATAAAAATATGTTTCGTTTAAATTTAATTCTATGCATATATTTTCTAGTGATTTGATTTTCTCGTCATTTCATTCTGCCAAATTTGGTTTCGGGTTTTTTATAGGGAACCCAATTCAGTCAGTTTGTGTTTTATCTTTCTATAAATAACACTAAAAAAGTTATTGCGAAGTAATGTTTATAAAAAATCAATCTCTACAATAATTAGTTGTAATGGAGATCATGGAACAAATTTTGAAGCAATAAAGTCTTTTGTTTTTAATTATAAAATTACAGATCACTGCCCAGTCGTCCTGGTATTTAAAACCAAATCTCTATTCAAACCACTAAATAAAGACCCTATGCGAACCAAAATCTATACTAACTATCAACAGTTGAAAAGAGACTTAAAAATTTATCAAGCAGTGGAACTAAATACTGCTCTAGATAAAGGAGAAAGCACTAAATACATTGTTTACCGGGATGCGTCGGATGAGCTAAATTTGAGATATGTTAGAGCCCTAACCTTCCTGATATTTTTTCCAAAAAAAATTAGGGGGGTCATCAGTCTCGTTTTCGAGCAATATTTATTCGAAAGGGCGCCACTGTAACCTTGATATTAGAACTATTGTCAGTTTTTCTATAATAACTTCGTACAAAAAAGAAATAGAAAGCTAAAACTAGTTCTATTTTGTAGATAACGAACACGATTCAAGAAGGTAGTGAGAGTTTAAAAAAATATTTTGCATTACCTACCTACAGAGTAGACTCAAAAATACATATCACATAAACAGAAAAGTTTTCTCAGAACTTGCGATTATTCTACAGAAAACTGAAAATCCGTATTAAAAATTAGTTCAAACATATTTACTATTAGTCCATCTAAATATTTTATGACGACTTATGCAGATTGGGTCGCGTCGAAAACTTACAGAGTGACTCAAATATTTTTCAAAATATATCAAATAAGTACCGTAATGCTTATATACTCCGAGTATAGGGATGCCCTACAAAAGCTGAGTTTGAGATATGTTAGAGCGTTAACCTTTCGTATATATTTGACGAACAAAATTTAGGGGGTCATCGATTTCGTTTTCGAGAAATAATTATTAAAAAGAGAGCCACTGGACTTTGCAAAACAAAGAGATACTTTAGTGTTTTTACGATGTCCTTGTTTTTTAAGTTTTCTACACAGTTGTTTACAGGGTAGACGGACAACGAGACGCCGACACAGTATAAATAAATCACGTCACCCATTCCAAACAAAACGTAATAATATATTTAAACAAACTAATAGTGAATGTATTTAAACTTTCATTACGCATTGTAAACTTTGTAGTATATTTGCATATCATATAATGTACTTTTTGAGACCACCATGTAGATAGGTAATGCCAAATATTTTATAAAAATCACACTTCCTTCTGAAAACGTCTTTATTTTCTGCAAAATAAAACTAGTTTTGACTTCCTATCTCTTTGTTGTGCGAAGTTATAATAGAAAAATGTATACTCGGGGTATGTAAGAATAAACATTTCGGTACTTATTTGATATATTTTGAAAAATATTTAATTCATCCTGTAGGTTTTTGATGCGACCCAATATGCATAAGTTGTCATAACATATTTAGACGGACTAATAGTAAATATGTTTGAAGTAATTTTTAATACGGATTTTCAATTTTCTCGCTTCTGAGACAACTTTTTTGTTTATATGATATGTATTTTTGAGTCTACCCTGTAGGTAGGTAATGCAAAATATTTTTTTAAACTCTCACTACCTTCTTGAAATGTGTTTTATCTTTCTATCTCTTTTTGTACGTAGTTATTATAGAAAAACTGTAAAAAGTTCTATTATCAAGATTCCAGTGGCGCCCTTTCGAATAAATATTGCTCGAAAACGAGACCGATGACCCCCCAATTTTTTTTAGCAAAAATATCAGGAAGGTGACGGCTCTAACATATCTCAAATTCAGGTCATCCGACGCATCCCGGTAAACAATGTATTTAGTGCCTCCTCCTTTATACAAAAACTTCATACACACAGACAAACACAAGAAACGGAAAGGAAAAGTGGATTACAAAAGGTTTATTGAATACATAAAAATATTTTATGTTCACAATATTTACAAAATAAAGAGAATATTCAACTGAAAAATAAATACATTGCTTATAAAAACGAGCTGCAAAAAATTATTAATAAAGCTAAAAAGGCATACGCTACAAACATAATTTCAGAAAATAAAAACGAAACAAGTGCTCTTTGGAATTGCGTTAACGACATATGCAACAAAACAAATAAAAAACAACAATAAATAGAATAGTACTACCAAACTTAAATACAGTTACTGATAAAAACCAAATTGCAGAACACTTTAACGACTTTTTTAGTAATATCTCAGAGGAACTAGCAAAAAAAATAGAAGAACTTGACAGTTATAACGAAAATGAGGGATGGTCTAATCAAAGCATGCACTTTTTTAGACCCACTACCGAAGATGAGGTTAAAAAGATTATTAATGATTTAAAAACAAAAAAATCACCCGGTTAATGACAAAATTCGATCAGAAACTTTGAAAGAGATTGCTGATGAGACTGCTCCTCATTTAACTTACCTGATCAATTTAAGTTTTTATATCGGAAGCTTTCCAGATAGCTTAAAAACTGGGGAAATTAAACCGCTTTTTAAAGACGGACAAAAAACCGATTTAAATAATTATCGGCCAATATCGCTATTATCTAATGGTAATAAAATATTTGAAAAAATTGTGAAGATACGAATTAGTAAATTTCTAGAAAAACAAACAATTTGATCAAAAAACCAATTTGGTTTTAGAGAGGGGAAATCAACAGAAGATGCTATTTTGTGTTTAACGACAAAAGTCTACGAAGCTCTGAATAAAAATAAACCATCGTTGTGTTTTTGTAGATTTAAGAAAGCTTTCGACACAGTGAGTCACAAAAAATTGCTAAAAAAATTAGAACAAATTGGAGTAAGAGGAAGTGCTCTAAATTTTATTAAAAGTTATCTGGAAAGTAGAAAACAGTTTGTTAGCATTTCTGGAGCAAACAGTGATACCATGACAATTAACTGTAGCGTATCGCAGGGGACTGTCTTGGGACCGCTTTTATTTATTCTTTATATTAATAACTTTCTAAAAATTAATTCAGAAGGAACAATTATTAGCTTTTGTGATGACACCGTTGTTTTTTATAGTGCAGAATCCTGGACTGATCTTAAATACAAAGTTGAGAATGACTTTAAAGAAATAAGTAAGGGGTTTCAAGCTAACAAGCTTATACTTATCCAAAGTAAAACGAAATTTTTAACTATTACTTCATACTCCCAAAATAAACTTAATTTTCACACTCTAAAAATTTTTCCAGGTCTTGAAATTTTGGAAGCAGAGGAGGTCAAATAACTAGGCATTTAAGATGGAATAAACAAACAAAACATGTTGTGAAAAAGACGCGATATCTTAGAAATAGGTTTTCTTATCTTAGAACTTTTTTAAGCGTCTACCAATTAAAATGCCTATTATACGCGTTGGTTCAATCGCATTTAAATTATGGAATTGCTCGTTGAGGTAGTGTAAGAGATTGTTATCTAAATAATCTGCAGGTGCCAGGTGCTCGACCTTCGTCAGCTTTATTTCTTTAAAATTTTATTGGGTGACAATAAAAGAAAAATACTTTTACAGTTATAAATAATAGAGATACAAGGTTTAAAAACGAGTTGGTGGTGGTCCCTTATGCTCGAAAGGAAATTGGACAAAAGTCTCCAAACTTCCTATCTCCAAAATTTTTTAAGCAACTTCCAGAAAATTTAAAAAGAAATATTTTTGAAAAACAACTTAAGGGTGAATTGAAGAATTGGCTTCTTCTCACCAATAGAATGAGTATCCATAATCTCTTAAGTAGCTTTTAAAACCTCTGTTAAAAATGTACGTGTCCTTTCTCCCTACTAGTGACAAAAACCTGATTATGACCTTAACACCGATTGTGACAAAATGTGAACCAAACCAAAGTGACAAAAAACCCAAATATCACATTTTTTTAGCTCTAACAAGTGGTGCGTTAACTGCTTCAGAGTTTACTGTTTATTTATCTTTATTCAGGAAATATTTTTGATATTGTTATTGTTGATTTTTATTGCTGATAAATAAACTTATTTATTATTATTATAATTATCCAGGTCATCCATATCAGTTTAAAGCTTGCAAGAATCGGCCAGCTAAAGGCAAACTTGGAACGAGCAGATTTAGGTTACAGATGGTGCCTAGAGCAAATTGAAAAGCACAAACATCAAAATGAAGATGCTAAAATGTTGTATGGCGTGATAAACGATTGGTACGCCCAGTATTTGTTAGATATAGGAGACGAGAAAAAGTCGATGGTGCACCTAAATGAGGCATATAAAGCCTGTAATGAAACTCAAGGTACATCTGCAGCAAGATAATAATAATTTCTCAGTAACTCCTAGGATCCACTGCTAAATTATGAGTCAAGGTTTGATTTATTTTTTTTTCTTAATTAAACTTGATACTAGGATCATTTCAAATCAAATCAACCAGAGGTTTGGCATACCCTCTCCCCGATTTCGATTATTTATGGTACATTTATTTTCTGGATATTTTGCCAAACTCTTTACAAAATTTCAAAGGGTTCGTCAAAAAAATTATTTTAAAAATTCTGAAAATAATTTTTTTTAAAAAGTTAGGTTATGTGATACTTTTTCAAATACCTATAAAACAAGGTATAACTCGCTTTTTTACGGTAAACAGTTTTCAAGATATTACTGAGAAGTACCCAGGAACAAAATATATTTTTATAAAAAAAAATACACAATGTTGTTTCTCAAAAATTAAAAAAAAAATAATTGAAATTTTTTGTTAAACAAAAAATATATTATGTGTTTGTGTTACATCATTCGAAAGGTATTTAAAATACCTTTAAAACGAGCTATAAACCACTGTCCAAGTTTAAGTAGTTATCGAGATATTTCAATTTATTTAAGTACACGTTTGAGCAAAATTGGTAGTTTTTGTGATTTTCAAAAATTAATTAAAAAAAAAACTAATGGTCAACACATTTTCAAATTTGAGATTTTGCATCCCCTTTGAGGAGATGGTCTGCCAAACCTCCCTTTTTTTTTGGTTGATTTCATATGAAATCAGCCACTACCTACTTTAAAGGTTTTAGGAAAAATGTCATTCTAAATTGGATTAATATCAAATCTTTAGTAATCTCTTTCCGTTTTTAAGAGAACATTCTAATTTGCGTAGCTATTTCATCACCAAATGCTTTTAGTTCTAGGCAAGGAAGGACAGTTTTTTTTAATATTTTTATTTAGGAAATGAAAAAAGGGCAGTTTTTAATCTGCCCAAATGGAGATAACCTCTCAAAGTGTTTTTAACAAAATTTAATGGTTAGTTATAAATTGTCCATAAAAAAAACCATATCAAGTAATGCGGAAAAAAATGTTTTTTCAGGTGAACATAGTGAAAAAAGCATGCTCCTTCTCAACGATTTGGGCATAACAAGTTTCCGTGCCGAAAATTACGAACAGGCAGAAAAATTTCTAAATGAAGCTATCAAAGTGGGTAACCAACTAGAAGATAAGTCCCATTTAGGCGTCATTCATGCCAATTTGGGTTTAATATTGTTAGAAAAAGGGATCGTCAAAGAAGCTGAAAAGGCTTGCAAACAAGGATGGAGTTTGGGTGAGTTTTGTTTATTTAATGTTTTTGTTCCTAAAATTGGTAGAGGTTTTAATGTCATTCAATTAATACAGGAATGAATTAAAAAAAGTTATTTGATTCAAAAAAAGCCTAAATACAAAATTTTCTCGTGGTGTCTGTCTCGGATACAATAACTTAAAAGCCGCAAAACCGAGTTTTATTGGGGTTTTGGTGGGGGTGGGGGGTTGGAATGACGGTAGGCACTTTTAAAAAAATCCTTACTCACAAACTAATCTATTGTAAATTTATGAGTATTAATTATTCCAGAAGATTTTTAAAGGGCTAGTAGTAGTAGTATAGGAGCGGCCCGTGGGCCTGGCAATTAGGCCCTTTCTGTCATACCCCGTTCCTTACTCCTATGCCCCTACTTCCGTTGAAACTCTCCCTCCGGACCTCCCTGTTTCCTTTACAAAGTTCAGTATGTCGGCCCATTTGAGCGAGTGCAGCTCTTCTTCCTCTATCGTGGGAAATCCCCACTTCAGCTGCCTTAATCTGGCATATGCATCGCACTCTGCTATCAAGTGCGCCGCAAGCGGGGTACACGGGATCTCCTGCTACTCTTATTTGCGTCAGATCTTTGTTCAGCCGATTGTGCCCAGTCAGCACCCAGCAGTCCAATGTCCTTTCGGGTCTTGCCTAAGAGCCATTTAGTTCTGGCGACATTCCGACCACCCACGAATAGCTTGGACTGTCTGCACCTTGACTCTTCCCTCCAGGACGTCTTTAGTTCATTGTTCGCCCATTTGTTGAGCTTACTCTGTACCTGTTTCCTTGTTATACCCAGAAGAGGTTCCAGTTAATGTATTGGGCCAGTGTTTGCAGTACTTCAGCGCACTCCTCCACCAGACTACTGACTATTTTGGGTGCACTTAGAACCTTGGCTGTCGGAGCATATTATGTATATGTCCCTCCTGCCATTCCTGACCTCTGGTAGGGTTGCTGCCATGATAATAGCATATACCTCCGCTTGAAACACCGTAGCGTGTTCTCCAAGTGGATATTTTTTCTGAACTTCCAGGCTTTCCGCGCCTGTTGTCTGCCTGGCTGACAGTTTAGAGCCATCCGTGTAGCAGATCGTCGCCTCTGCTTAATACCGTTCGGAATTCTTCCCTTTGCCACTCATTCCGTTATGGTATTGTGACCTTGTAGTTTTTATCGAACCTCCATGGTTTAAGCGGTGCTTTCACTGGCAGTCTTAGAAGGGACAACTCTTTCGTCGCCAGCCCCTCGACCGCCAGATGACCCAAGATTGTTTCCAGGGCGTGGATGGGGGTCGTCCTCATTGCGCCGGTTATCCCGCTGCAGAAGAGCCCTTGTAGGCTCGTGAGCTTTTTGAATATGGTCAGTTTCTCTACAGCAGGCCACTAGACCTGATCCATATTGGATGCTTGGTCTTATGATGGCCGTGTATATCCAGGAGGATCCTCGGGCTGATGCCCCAGGTTCACAGGGTGTCCAAAAGTCAATGGTTTTGCGGGGCTTCAGGTATTTCCAGAGGAAACAGAAAAAAATGAGCCCTACTTGCGAGGCTTAATTTTTTTGCTACGGGGGGTTTTTGAAAAGTCTGCATTTTGGGATGGGGTCTACTGGAGACCTCATCCCAAAATGCAGGGTCTACAATTTTTCGAAGAATTCGACTCTCAGACTGTATTTTATCTGTCACTTTTAGTTTTTGAGATATAAGACAAAGTTGCTATTTTTCTTATAGACTGATCCTTTATAGCCATCCATACATAGTATCGAGGCTATTGGGATCGTAAAAAAACTTTTTTTATTTTTACTAAAAATAAGTTATTTGTCTGTCTGTCTGTTACACGATTACTCAAAAACCGCATAACCGATTTTTATCAAATTTTACACAAAAATTCTTTGTCACCAGACGTAGAGCTGATTAGTTTTTGATGGGGGTGGGGGGTTGGCAAGAGGGGGGGAGGAGATTAAACTTTTAAAAAAATTGTTACTCACAAACCGTGGCAGCTAGCGACACGCTTAAGATAGATAATTGCATTTTCAACCAAAAAAGAAATTGAAAAAAAAATTGAAACAATTTAAAAAAAAATAAAATTTAAAAAAAAAAAATTGAAAAAATTTGTTAAAAAAAAATATTTTTTTTTCATTTTTTTAAAAACATTTTTAGAATCATCTTAAATTCGCCTTGAAATGACGTATCACACTAGTTTTCTTGTGGCATAGATTTTAGTAACAAATGGTCAAATGACAAAAATAAAAGCTAACCAGCAATACTCAGCTTAAAGGCTGGTTCATGCTTAAGTTACTTTTTCTTTTCTGTAACTTTTTCCTTTAGCAATTACTAAATCTCATATATTCAGATGTTGGTGTTCATGCTTGTTACTTCTGTGTATCTTTTCCTTAATGACCTTAAAAGTTACCCAATATTTAACTTTACGGGAAAAGAAACGGAAAAATCGTGTGCGCCGGCAAAATATTTTTTGGCGTTTTTTTTCATTCAAAATTGATTGGTTTTTTTAAATATTTCAGCAGTAGGTTTCTTTTAATATTTCAAGCAGTAGGGTCATTCGAGGTAATTGTGAGACCCAAAAAAAAACAAGATCATACTCTGCTTTATAATTTTTAGCTACTTATGCCTTTATTTAATTTTGTAATAATTAATTATTTAATACAATGTATAAAAATGGTGAAAAACTTCTTACTTACACTTTTGTGACTCCATCTCTAGGTAATAGGTTTAGCGTTGCTTTAAGCAGTGGATTTCATTACCAATGGTATTCCCTAGTGACTCACACAAGAACTACTGTATAGCCTTTTCATGAAGACAAAAATGAAACATAGCTTTTCTTTAAAAAAAATTAAATAATCAAAATTAATAATTTTTACACCTGTATTGAAAGCACATTGCAGGCACCTATTACAGTTTCTAAATTCTAAATTTATCTAGTTATAATTTGGGCTGTAGACTCGGGAAGTTTTAAAAACTGTCTTACAATTACCTCGACTGTTACAGAAATGGATATTGAACATTTAATAGATTTGGTGAAAAAGTTTCCACATTTGTGGGACAACAACCCCAAATTTTGTAAACAAAAGGCCAAAATCGCCGGTGCGCCTGTCATTAGTGTCAACATTAATGAATAAAGTTAAGGAAAATCAAAAGCTTTTTACTTTAGGAAAAAGAAAAGGGTAAAGTGAAAGGAATTTAGGCATGGAGCAGCCTTAAGTCACCCTAAAAAAGGTTGATTTGAAAGTGTGCACTGGTTTTACCGATAGCGTCCAAGTGTGCGTTTTTGTGTGTAATTTTATAAATTTTGGATGGCAACACTGCATTGCTGTGTAAGTCTGCTATTATCCAACCCCGACCAATTCACTTTCAGGAGAAAATATGTGAGGTACTGTAGTAAATTTTGTTTTACTGTGATGTACTGTTTTACGTCAAACCAGTTAAAAGTTATTATCAGAAAAAGAAGGGATGGTTCGAAAAGGTACAGGGTGATCCATTCCAGCTTTGTTCTTAAAGGACGGTACACTGGTGCTTGCAAGATCCTTGACTATCAGTTTTAATATTATCTTAAAATGCAGGCAATATAGCCCTATCCTATTAATTCGATTATAAAAGATAATCAGCACGGTTTTATTAAAAACAGATCAACCCCGACCAATCTTATGTCAATTACCTAGTTTCTTGCTGACTGCCTCGACAACGGTGGCCAGGTGAGCGTAATTTATACTGATTTTAGCAAGGCCTTCGATAGGCTTGACCACGACGGCATTCTACTACGCAAGCTTGAGTGTAAATTTAATCTGTCGATTGACTTATAAATCTTTTTAAATCCATGCCAATCGAGAGAAAACAATTTGTGGGGGTATCTCAGGGTTCAATCCTAGGGCCTTTACTGTTAAACTGCTTTATCAATGACATTTCTTTAACTTTAGATAACAATATTAAGATACTCCTGTACACCGACGATAAAAAGTTGTATCTCAGGATAGATAATGTAGACGATTGGATAAAGTTACAGAAGCCATTAGATCGAAAGCCTATGGTTTATCAAACCAGGAATTTATCAGACCGTATTTAATACAAATTTTCATCGTAAGAACGATTTACTATAAAAACTGCAATTTGTTAAACCAATTTTTTATCCGAACCTTATTTCGTCAAACCCATTCAATAACAAATTCTAAATTTATAAGACCCGTTTTTAATCGAACCATTGTTCATCAAACTCATTCAATATCAAAATCGTAATTTCTAACACCCATTTTTAATAAAACCGGAATTCGTAAAACCCGTTGTTTATCAGAAAATTTTTGCTAAATTGATTGCCCATTCGCCAATAATACATGAACCAGAGGCGTATATGTTGAAACAATTCAGACCGGGGCTTGTTAAAAAGGAAATTTATTCTAAAAATTTCAAAACTAAGAAAAAAATGCACAGCATAGGCGACAAAAATTTAGGCTCCAGATGTTTCTGTTTAAAGCGAGTACGTCCGGTTAAGGCAAAAGGGCTTTAAATAAAATACCCAGAAATGCACGCACAAAAGTGCATCTATCTAGGATTTCTTTGTTAGGTAGTTACAAAAAGGGGTGCCAAATGAGTCATGTGGGATGAGCAGGTCCATATAAATAGAAGTCCTACAGTCAAGAGGGCATCATAGACAAACTACTTGTAGTTTGTAGACCTTTTTCTCTTGTGGAAAAGCTTAGGTATAATTATTTCGGGGTCTGGTAATTTTTTTTTTTAATAGATGGCGATAGTAGTACAAAAATTCTAAATTTGTCATATCTCTCCCTTAGCTGACGCCAGCGCATAAAGGCGGATTTATTGATTTTTAGCCAACAACGACAATGGCGTTTGTTGAGGTTATTTTTGGTTTTTTGAAAAGAAAGGAATTATTACAAGCTACAGGCTTTTATAGTGTACGATGAGTAAAATAAAGTGTAGTATGAGGTGTAGTACAATCGTATATCAAATTTAAGCTATGTTTTATAAAATATTAGAGACGACACCATGATGGGGCAACCCAGAAAGGAAGGCAGGTAAGTTTTTTTTTAATTTTAGTAGATACCAAAACTGTTCACAAAAATATTATAGCCCTGGTCAAAAAGTATTGAGAAGTTTTGTTTTACTCTGTAAAGAGGGACTAATCTTCTGTGTCTTTAGTGCTCCTGCCTATACATTAAAGCCTTGTATGTATGACAAGCTGATCATAAAGTGAGCATATTTTATCTTATAAAATTTAAAAAAAGGAAATGTCTAAAGAGCCGGCAATTCGGCTGAATAGACGTGAGGCTAAAGAGCCGGCAATAATTATTTATTATGTGTTTTTCATATTTTCGTTTTTTTAAATTTTTTAAACTAAATTAACCCAACCTAACCTAAACAGACTCAAACCAACTTATTAAAAGGCAAAACAACCCAAAAAAACACACTTTATAGTAAATTAACCCAACCTAACCTAAACAGACTCAAACCAACTAAATTAACCCAACCTAACCTAAACAGACTCAAACCAACTTATTCAAAGCCAAAACAACCCAAAAAAAACACACTACAACCCCTAAATCTTTTTTTGGCTTGTTTAATTAGGTTAAGGTTGGGTTAATTTAGTTTAAAGTGTGTGTTTTTTGTGTTGTTTTGTCTTTTAATAAGTTGGTTTGAGTCTGTTTAGGTTAAGTTGGGTTAATTTAATTTAAAAAAATTAAAAAAAAAGAAAATATGAAAAACACATAATAAATAATTATTGCTGGGCTCTTTAGCCTCACGGCTATTCAGCTGAATTGCAGGCTCTTTAGACACTCCCTAAAAAAAACGGGACTATCCCAGTACTTAGAAGTGTTTACAGTACCTACCTTAAACTGAGGCTTAAACAGAAGTCAGCCTTAGTTTTCTTAGTACCCCACAAAGTCTATCCATGGCATAATTAAATAACTATAATGTATTGCATATTTATATGTTTATTTTGTTTTTTAAATTTTTCTCACAATGGTTTTAGCCTCTCTTTCTTTTTCCAATATGGAAGACTGGTCCATTAATTTGGCCTAGTCTCCCTTAATACTTTGGTAGGGACTCCTGATGATGGCAGCCTGAGCTTCCAAAACATGTCGGGTTTAAAATAAATTCAGTGGAGAAAGCACGGTGACCACCAGTCATAAAATCATAAAATTTTGAAAATTTGGTCACAAATTTATTAAAAAAAATACACCCCAACTGGTGGTTACCCTGACAATGATCAATTTGTTTGATTTAGTTACATTTTTACAAATTTAATGTATTTATAAATGTTATAATTTTAACTAATTAGCTAATGTTTGTTTTATTTCTTTTTACAGTTAAAAGAAGGCGCTCTTTAATTCCTAATGAAGTCAATGTGCCCAGACAAGCTAATCTCACACCAAAAGCATGACATTTCTATAGGAAAGTTATTGATAGTAGTAAGCGATTGCATAAAATGACCAGTTATGTGCAATCATTCTAGAGAAAATTAGCACTCGCAGGAAATGCTTATTATATGCCAGATTAGAGTACAGCAGCAGAAACCTAAAGCCAGAAGACTTACTTTAGAAGAAAAGATTCTCTCTCTCAGTATTTTTAAATCAATTGGTAAGACGTACAGGCTATTGTCTAAGATTTTCGCTTTGCCAAGTAGAAAAGTAAAAAACTGTTTGTGAAGTTTGCAGGAGTAAACTTAATTATAAGTCATGATAATGATGTTGTCAATGAACTTATTGCTGCCTTGCAGTATAAAAACAGTAAGTTGACAAAACCAGGAACATACTTTAATTTTTTATTTGGCAAGACACAAACTTTATTATATTTCTTAATCCCTAAACTAACCACAATAATAAAGTTAATTATTAGGGGTTTGTTCTGGTTCTGTAAGCAAGTTAATAAGATTTGTAAGATTTTCTAATAGTCTAAAAAGAGGAGATTATTGCGATAAATAAAAAAAAAATCAGCATTTCATGAAGCCAAACAAAAATGATTTGGAAAAAATTATGTTTTCTTTCTTGAGGCTTTATATTGAATTTTGTGTACTAAATTATGACTAAAGGCAATTATTTGTGGAATAATAACAATAACTATTTCTAGGTCATTTATCTTCTTTTTAAATAATTTTTACCTCGATTTTTACTATAAGGTAATATTTTATGTTTTTACTTATTTTACCAGACGATTTATTATATTTTTCACCTCCTTTTTACTCCCTTAGCATAGGGATAACAAATGTTAAACTTTGTAAAAAAAATAAAGGAATTCTTGTATTCAACACTCCAATAATGAGTTAAGGCAGTGAAAAATATAATGAACCCTTGTTTTGTTTTTAAACCTGTATTTGGGAAATGTACTTCAATTTTTTTTTTAATTACACATACTTATTTATCATCTGTCTTTATCTTTTTACCCAACCTTTTATAAGTTAAATTCTCAATGAAACTATACAATAAAGGGTTTTGTAAAAGGACCTCACCTATGAAATTAAAAGGCAAAATGTTTTTTTCATAACATTTCATTTGGGTCAAAAGTACACATTTGTCTTTTAAGTTCAGTGCACCCAAAGACAAAAAAAGTTTAAAAAATTCACAAAAACATCAACTTTTGATTTATCTTTTAAACTTTTTTTTGTTTTTTGGGCATATTTGCTATGTTTTCATGGGTATTGAGTTCGTTTTCAAAACTCATTCTATCTTTTTCTTTTATATAGCGTGTTCTTGGTCTTGATAAAGAACACGCTATATAAAAGAAAAAGATACAATGAGTTTTGAAAACGAACTCAATACCCATGAAAACATAGCAATTGTGGTCCTTTTTGCTATGCCAAGAAAAATCAATATTAGATTACATTTGTAAAGTAATATTGATTTTTTATTTAAAAATCAATATTCTTTTGTAGTATTAATTTTTGTGGTTATCAGGTGTGGTGCTCCATCTATTTGTGTTTCACTGAACTATTTCTATGTCGGGCGCCAAGGTCATAATTAGTTCCGTAGCACAGTACAGCAGATAACATTCTGGTCTGCCAGACAGACCGAACCCAATTTTTTTTCTATGGAGGGCATTCAGATTTTTGCCAAGCTTTAGACAGTTTGAACGTAGGTTGAAAGTTTTTGGGTATTTTTATAAAAACTTAATAGGGGGGATGCTAGCGACGGTGGCCGACTAGCATCACTTTTGGGTTTTACAGAGATCACGGGGGGAATAAAAAATCTGTTTTTTTTTTGTTTTTATTAAATAGGGGGGATGCTTAGCGACGGTGGCCGGCTAGTATCAATTTTGGGTTACACAGCGATCATGGGGGGTATAAGGACAACTACGATTTTTTTCTGTTTATTTGAAAAAATGGGGGATGCTTAGCGACGGTGGCCGGTTAACATATTTTTTTTTGGGTGTCACAAGTATCATAAGAAATAAGACTAACATTCGAAATTTTGGGGTTTTACACGTTAATGGTATTAAAGAGGAGTCGGCAAGAATAAATTAATTTAAATTACGTTTAAATTCTAAACAACTAGTCACCAAACTTTATCAAAAATCGCAGTTGGCATAGTAATAAGTTTGGTTCCTTTGGCGTGGGACGTTTGTTTGGGGATTATTATGACTCTATTCTAAATCCAAGAAAAAAATACTAAAGGTCCAAAAAGATGAAAACTCGTCAAGGAAAGCGAAATTTTACATAGGGGAAATTTGAATGGGAACATACAACTTAGAATTATTTGTACCATTTCTCAGATATTCAAAGTAGACCCCTCGGGTGAAAGATTTATTTTCTCTGTTAATAAATTTTTTTTCGAGAAGGGTACCCTTTACAATGGGTATATTGATATTTACTATTCAAATCAAGAAAGCTGGTAACGAGCTTTGACAAAAGAGGGTGTATTGGTATGACCATAAACCAACCGCATTATGAATATTTTGTGTATGTGGGTGCTTGGCCGTATTTTTGTTGTTGTATTTTGTAAACAAATAAATTTAGTAAAGCTTGCTAATGATAGAGCTGTGATCGGAGGTCAGGTAATCCGAAGTGTCTTGAACCTTGCAGTTGCTTAACTAGCAGTCTTTATCACATGGCAAATTATCTTTTATATAACAATGTAAGCCCTCTACGGACAGGTTACCTAGGGCGTACTTATTTTTATTCGTTCTAGAAAATACCCAACAATGGAATGTTTTTCTATAATAGTGTGTTCGTCAAAATACTGGGCTATTTCAACTAAACAGCTCATTACTCACCTCTCTTGGAACTCAAAGCAGACATAGAATGGTGGAAAGAATCATAAAGGGGAGCTTGGGTTAAAAATGGGTTTTACAAATTACGAGTTTCATATTGAATGAGTTTGATAAACAATGGTTCGATTAAAAACGGGTTTTATAAATTTCGAATTTGTTATTGAATGGGTTTAAAGAAATAAGGTTTGGATAAAAAATTGGTATAACAAATTGCAGTTTTTATAGTGAATCATTTTATGATTGAATTTTCTTTTATTTAATGGGTTTGATTTTGCTCATTCTGATGAACCGTGGGCGTCTATTAGATCAGGAGTCGAAGTTACGGTTTGCTGGGTTTCTTATTTAGAAATTCGCGTTATTTTACCTCAACTAATAGTCTCAAGATACAATAGTATGGATGTCAGATCAGTTTTCGAATTTTCTTCAGTTATATGGTCACCTTGCTACCGAAGAAAATTTATGAAGTATCTGTGGTAAAAGTGTGAAGCCGTCTATCCTGTTAGGGCTTTTCTAATGATATTGTTATAGAAAGAATCTCTTTGAATATATTATTATTCTATGCTATTGTAATCTATTCTTCCCCCACTCTATAATTGGAGTTTTCTTTTTTGAGTGGGTAAATAACTAAATTATATTTTGACCATATTTGAACACCTATTTCTCGATAACTACTCGGAATAGAATTATGATTCTGGTGTCAAAAGATGGCGGCTGTCAACATATTTTAGTCTATGTGATAGATTTTCAACCACACATCCACTAAATGTAATTTTTTGACATAGCAGATTATGTTAATTAATCAGAAATTCCTCTTTCCAAAAATATATATGGCATGTCTATGGTTCCTTAACCGTATGTGAGATATTCGAAAATAAACTGTTATCCATCACCTATCATTTTGTAGTTTACCAGATGAAGGTTGACAAAGCAAACGTGACAAAATCCAAAGTGCATGCTTCTGTCGCAGTTGCTTACCGTTTATTTTTTGTTTAATTTTATTTATTTATTGAGTTTTTATATTTTTTCGAGAAGAGGATTTTGTAGTAGTGGTAGTAGTAGTAGACGGGCGCCCGTAGCCTGGCAATTAGGCCGCATAATGGACCCTTGTTGCCATACCCCCCGTGGACCCCCGACTGATGCACGTGCCTCTTATGATGCAAGTTTTCTTTCTCTAAGAGGACTTAATTTTTGCCTGACACCTCTTTGTCGAGGACAGGGATCTTTAGACTGCGTAGCAAGTATACACAGTGGACCGCCGGCTTTACACCCCCTCCGAAGGGTGGTCCTGCTACATGTTAGACTTGCATCTATCTAACATCGCTACTGTCCCAGCAGAACTTGGTTGACGGTAGACTTTTCTCCCCAGCAGCCCGCCGTCATATAGGTTGACCCGAAAATCGAGGTCCCGGTTTCGCTGGTCGAGGTCACCGTCGGAGTCTTCAGACGCATTCCTTGGAGTGATCCTGCTACCCGAAGGTGCTACCAAATCTGTCGGAGTCCAGCCGCGTCCCATGGAGTCCCGATCTCGGAGAAGTCCAGGTCGTCCTTTTTGGGTCACCGGCTAGTCTCCTCTACCCAGTTTGGTGGGGTTCTCGGCCGTCCACCTTTGAGTCCCGCAGTGTCAACTGTGCCGCCTACTTCTGCCTCGTTTGTTGTTATTCTATGCACAACGTCAACTGCGGAGCTGCTGAGAAGTGGGGGCCGCCCGTCGTCGTCTCGAGTCGCATTTGGTGTTGGGTGAAGCAATGTGTACTTGCCGAGATCCGATCGTGTGATCTCTATTCTGCAGGCTAAGACGCTGTTCACTGGTCTACGGCGGCCCCAGAGGATTTTGTAAGTCATTAAAAGAATATATTGGAGGCATATAGTCTCCTTACTTTACGCGCAGATAAGAATGGATAACATAGATTAAAATGTTTTAACACCAGAATCATAATTCTTGCCCGACTAGTTATCGAGATATAGGCGTCGAAACATGGTGAAAATATAAAGGATCACTCGGTACCAGTACTGCAGGCAATCGCTGAATTTAAGCTACTTAAAAAAAACTCGCCCCAATTGCCTGGACTTAAGTAAAGGGCTTACTTAAATGACCAAAAATTAATGAAAATAATAATAAATGTTTTAGGAAAAAAGCACGAGAATTCGGAATCCATCCAGCAGTCAAGCTAT
This sequence comes from Oxystoma pomonae, assembly GCA_963921995.1. Lineage (NCBI taxonomy): Eukaryota > Metazoa > Arthropoda > Insecta > Coleoptera > Brentidae > Oxystoma > Oxystoma pomonae. The sequence continues at coordinate 79,355,076 of OY998166.1, read as the reverse complement.
TGCCTGGATCAAATTAAACAAAGTTTAGGAAAGTAAAATATTTGAATGGAAATTACAGTCTGTGATAAAGTAAATATATATATATATATATACGTAATAGTTCTTTAGTCTGTATACATAATCTCTAATTATTGTTGAATTAAAACTTTATCGCCATTTTAAATTAATAACCCACGGTATTTTGATATTTTTTTAAGAAAAAAATGTTTTGTGGCAAAGAGAAGAGAAGAAAAGTAGCGTAAAACTAGGTAATAAATCGTAGAAAAAAATCCTTTCCCACGATTTGCACCAAGAACCTTTAGAATTTTAGTTCTAGCGATTGAGCTATCGAGAAAACATAAGTTCAATCGTTACTCCACTCCTTGTGCATCTTCCAGGGGCTCGATTCTGGGCGTAAGAGAAGGATCATACCCTGAGAAGTGACCACTTCTATTAAAATCCGAAATTCCGTATTCTGGGACCGGCCGATCGCACAAAAGTCATTCGAACGACGCACGATGGTCGATTTTTCGGAAAACGCGGACATAAATGGAAAAATTAAAAAATTGATAATGTATCTAAATTTGCCCCTATATGGTTGTCAAGATACTAGGCGAATAGTTGGCCAAAGAATAAACTATGCTTTTTACGAGTTTGAAATTACGCATCATTATTCAACATCAAATTTCACATAGAAGACCCAGAGTATGACAGTATTCAACTGTTAATATCTCGAAAACAGTTGAAGATCGACATAGGGTACGTTATATAAAAATGCTTAGAATTTAAAAACAAAATGCAAAATTGCAATAATATAATGGGTGTTTCATTTGAAAGTTTCGGTTGGCATTCTTTTTAATATATTTTCTTTTTCTTTTTCTAAACTAACATTTTTACTTTAATTTAGCTAATTAATAATAATTAATCTTTTGTGACTGACTGATGACCGTAACACTAAGGTCTTCAGTCGTCGACTCACTTAATTTTGGTTTCTCAGTGCCTTTTTGGTCCTGATTTTCGACAGTTTCCGTCGAATTATTAAAAATGGAAGTTTCACAATTTTCAAAAAGGTTATCTTTCCCTAGGGATAGTTTAAATTGTTTCTGAGGTCCCAAAATTTCTTTTGATTCTTTGGGAGTGGAGTGTTTAAATTTCATACTAGCATTGCATAATTTTAAATTTGTACCGGGGGAAAAGTTCTCGATTTAAAAAAAAAATACCTATAATTTTTAGTTTTCAGAGAAAAAAAACGGAGAACTACGGCACCTCCACCATATGTCGTGACGCTCCTTAGAGCTACACAACTATGCAACTAGTAGGAATAATACACGCATTTAAATAAATGGTTGTATAATAATAAAATAAATAATAAACAAAATAGTACTTACATTAAAAATACACACACTTTCTTCATCATGTTGAACGGCTTATGTCTTGGGTTGATTCTTTACTCTCAAATATCGAATCACTCCTAACTGACTCCTAACCTCTCTGAAACGTTTTTATAAACCTATTCTAACATTGATAGTTCATTCAACAGGACCTTCCGACCTTTCGTTGAACTAGGATGTTAGGATAGTTAGTTATTGTAAAATACGAAAAGTTTATACTTAATAATAAATTAATAATTAAAACACTAGGTTATTGAATCGCGAGTTTAACCTTGAACGTTGCACAGAGGTAACTGTCTTGAGAATATGTGATTTTAACACATAAACACGTCGCGGATTGAATTATGATATTAAAATATTACTTTTTGTAATTATTGGAAATTACCCTTATGACAATATATATCTTTTTCTCTTAAAAATGTCTTAAGATAAATGTGAAAATTCACTCGATCATCCTGTCTGTTTATTAAAACTAAATATTTTTTATTATTAAATTACAATGTGAAAGTTTTTTTTAATGTCCGCGTTTTTACAAAAATCGACCACTGTGCGAGTCCTACTCTAAAAGACGGTCAAGTTTGCCGTAGCATGCGCATTAGCGAGTAAAATATCGATCGGTCGTTCGTCCAATATCGTGCTCTGAAATAATACAAGTGACGTTTTTCACACGAGCTTTCCTACAACTCCCAACTACTGGGTCTAGTCGAGAGAACGGCTTCGCTCAAAAATTGTTGTTCGAGGCAGCTCTGCGCGTGCCCATAATAGTTTAGTGAATATTCGATCGTCTCGTCACTACTTTTAAGCGCGTTTATTGGTTGAATTTACTTTTCTTCTCTCAGGCGAACGATCACTTCCTATGACTTCCAGAATCGGTACTTTTAGTTATTTCATTCTCACTTTTTCTGTCTTATTTTACAGGTTTCCTTTTTATTTTTTTTTTGCTCTTTTACGTAATCGGTTACTCTTTGTAATTACCCATTCAAACCTACTAACTCCACCATAATTTTTTCGAAAAAATCGGGACATCGATCGCCGCTAAATGATTATGATCTGAATGTTTTATTTTATAAGAATATGAATTAGGTATATAAAGTTTTCTCTAATATTCCATACTATACAGGCTAAAAGCCCTAAGAATTTGTAAACGCCTCCAGGGGTGGCGGGAGTGCATGAGTGAAGAAAAAAACAAAAAAAAAGCTTTTTTGAAGGTGTAGGTTTATGGGTTGAGGGATCTTATTAATGAAACGTCCTTTTTGTGAAATGCAAAGGTTTCGCAAAATTTATTTTTTTCTATATGTCAATTCCATTGCCAATAGACGTTATCGTATGGTAAAAAGGCATTATTTTTACACAAGTACTGTAATTTTAATTAAAAACCTTTGAAAAAAGACGTAAACAAACATTAAATTATTACTACTACGGAGTGTTTCGGAAATTAAAAACGCTCATTTTTCAATAGGCTTGTGTCGTGCCTATGCATCAAGTTTTCAGTAAAGAACCAGAAGCAACAAAGGTGTTTACCTCCGTGATAGCCCGAAAAAATGACACACAGAGCGCGTTCGCAAAATTATTATTTCGCCGCGTTTTTTCATATTTCGGTTTAGGTATGATCATGGATAATAAATATTTGATAACAGCTGATTTTCGAACGTGGATCTTGAAAAACCAGGACAGATTTATAAAAATCGGGACGTTCGCGGGACTTTACAAATCGGGACGGCTTTCTAAAAATCGGGACAGTCCCGCCAAAATCGGGACGAATGGTCACGTTAGTTAAACCATCTTCTGTTTCCAAACTACGTACCCATTATCGAGGTCTAACCATTCAAAAGAACCGGTTGTGTTCTACTTATTCAATAGCTATGTTGAATTTCGTATTGTACCACTACAACATAAAACAACGCAATCGACCAAACATTCCTTGTATAGTTAGACCTTAATTGTTGCCTGGAACCTGTGCTACGTTCGGAATTCCAAATTGTACCTAACCAAAGTTTGGATCTGCAGTTTCAGCCAAACTATCTGTGGTTTAGGCCGCTCTTCGAAAATGTAACAAAGTGATGTAAGCAAAAAACGGCACAAAAAATGGAAAGAAATTAAATAGCTGCCGTTTTTTAAGAAATATTTCCAAATTACAGCAATAATTTGTAACTAGTACAAATTTGCAACTAGTGCAAATTATCGCCTTATAGAAAAAGCCCATTTTAAGACATATTTTCCTTATTACTGTCAGGTGGAGTATTGTTAATGGTGACTGAACAAAGCTGCTTAGTCATTATACAATATTTTCTTCAGGAAATAGTCCGCGGAATATCCCTCGTGTTAACCTCAACACTCAAACGCATTCGCGCTCTCTTGCTTCAGAAAAGATTATCAACCATTTGCTATGCACTCAGGATGTAACCAAAGATGTTGGAGATTTAAGAATGGGCTTCAACATGCGCAAAATGTCCAATTACATTTTAGAAAATGAAGATTGCACCACAGCTTTTGGCAATAAGGTCGCAATTCTTCAAAAACCGTCAGAAAATCTGACTATTTATAAACACAATTTTACACTGACTGCTTTTTTATCAGGACTTATTTGCTAATATTACTTAAAATTTAGTTTCTTAATACCATTCCAGTAAGTAAAAAATATGTCAGTTTTAATTTTTGTAGGCCGTTTTTCTGAAAAACTCTTTTTATTTAAAAATGTATTTTATTAAGCTTATTTTTGTGTGTACACCAACTTTTAACGTACAAAATAATAGATAGCCATGGAATATTTCACTCTCACTGTTCAGAGAAGTCACACAACTTCTGTCTTTCCTTTTAAATGGTGAGAATTTTCGACACTGACGTTTACTGGTATGCGTAGTAGCAATTTAGCTCCGCCATAAAACTAGTCCTGCAGAATATCTTTCTTTAAAATTTACAAAATGTTATTAAAAAAATGACGCACTTTTTTTTCCAACGTTAGGAAAAATATTAAGGACGCTGTGTTTTTATTTTAAATGCGGTAATAACTAAAAATCGCCACTTTCCAGAATTGTGACAGGTCAGATTTTTGAAGAATCGCGACCTATGTCAAATTATTTTGATTTGTTGTTTTCTAATGAGGTTATGTTAGAGCCATGATTAACCTTAAAATAGTTTAGTTAAATAACTGTTGAATTATTTTTAGATGTGCCAAAATACACTTATAGTAGGACACGTTTTTTGGTAAATTTAAAGAATGTAAAGAACTTTGAATGAAAGAAATGAATACCACCTTATGTCTTTACCCTTTGAACAATTACAATTTTTGCTGTTTTTTGGATAAAAATGGCAAAATAAAAATTATCATCATCATGACAAAACAGAAATTTTTATTAAACAATTGCCTTAAATTATGTCCATCTTTCTCTAAAATACTTTTTTTATACCTTCATCAAAAACATGATTTTAGTAATTTTCTGCAGATAACCAAAGCATGGATTTTTTGGTTACTTTTTCACGGGTGCAAAAAAAGATTTATGTCGGTTTTTTACCCAAAGTTAGAAATAAATAGCGGAAAATAGTAATATTAAAAAAATCTAATTATTCTTGCCTAAAAATTAGGCCATTTCCGCCAATTTTTACCAAATATTTACGAAAAAATAATTTAAAAACATCGTCAAAGAATAAAATGTCGCAACAATGAACCGTCACCGAGTAAAAAGGCTTGATTTTTCAGTGTAAAGATGTTGTGTTGCGAGAAGTCCTCTTCGTTTGAAATTTTTAAAAGTATTTTCCTGTTTTTCTTGGATTTTTTTGATAAAGGTATTAAAAAAAATAGTGTTAACAACTCGCGGCTAAAGTGTGCTTTTTTACTCGCGTTTTTAAATACCTCGCTGCGCTCGTTATTTAAAACAACGCTTGTAACAAACAGCTCTATTTTAGTCACTACTTGTGAAAACTACTATTTGGCAGTACTTTTTTTGAACGCTTAAAAAACATTGAAAACTTGAAAGATGTGACTGTTTTATTCTAGAAATCGAAAGTTTGGAAAGGAAGCTTTAAAATTTGGACAAAATCATGGCTTAAAAATGTTTAAAAAATAGTCAAAATTGCTTAAACAAAAACGTTACCCCTTAAATTATGCTAAAATATTGGCCTTAAATTACCATCATGACTTTACCATTACAGTAGATAAAAAATTCAATGTCAATCAATAACATTTTTTTTAAACTTTCAACACTAGTACAACCAATATCCAGATGAACCAGATAATTTTTTTATTCAGCGTGCTTTTATTACAAATTGCATGCGTTTATTTTCAAATTTTAACGAAAATGCACTCCTCCGGAGTCGGGCTGTTTCGCGAAAATATGAAAACAAACTCTCAGCCATTCCAAGCCAAAGGAGGTTACATTTTCCACACGTTTTTCAAAAATGAATTGAAGTTGTGTACTTTGTTAGGCATATATGCTATACAGTGATAAAGAGTAAAAATACATTAAATAATTAAACAAATAATAATTCAGTTAATCTTCTGCCACTTCTTGTTTCGCGTCACAAACAAAAGAAGTGAAATTTATTTTTTTCTTGTTTGACCTAATTATGTGCTAAATGGGTTGGAAAATAAAATAATATTTAATATGATAGGAAAGAAAAAAGGAGGGTCATAAAAAAGTTCCATTTAAATTGTGCGAATTCTTTTTTTTCAATTTATCAGAATCTAAAATAGTGCACAACGGAGGTGACACACCGGAGGTTACAAAATTTATTTTACATTTACAAAATTTAACTTGAACCTAAATGTTTTATAATATCAATAATATTTGTTTCCAATATTTAATGATATTTTTACAAGAAACACATTTCTACAACGGAAAAATAATATCCAGGGTTTTATGCGTGTTGTGGTCGGTTTTATGTCATGCATAGAGATGGGTATGGGTATCTTGGTTAATATGAAAAAATGTTTAACATGTTTTTTTGCAAAACTAAAATGTTTCAAAAATCAAGTTTACGTAAATTGTGACGAAATTAGACAAAAAAAACTGAAGTTTTTTTCAGATTTATCCTTGTTGGCCTAAATATTATTTTATGTTTTTGTTTATTTTTTTTAAGTTTTAAAAACAATATTTATTTGAATTTTTTTTGCATAACGGAGGTTACAATTTTTTAAAAAAAAAACAAAAAATAACAATGAGTAGAGGCAACATTTATTTACGAAAAAAATTGGGCATTTTTAATCTCTTTGTAAATACAACATATATAATTAATTATTTTTCAACTTCGCCAAAAAAATCTTGAATTTCCATTTTTTGCACAACGGAGGTTACACTGAGTCATCTGGTCAAAAAAAAATAATTTTACTATTAAATATTCATACTTTTTTAGAAATTAAAGTTCAAAATGCTGTCTATACAACAAACCTAGCTGTCAATTCATATTCGCTTTAATTTATCTATTTTTTTTTCATGTTTTATTAAACATGAAATGCTTTGATCTATACAAATTTAAAAACTGGATTTCTTTGTAAGAGAAAAGTTAAATTTAAATTTTAACCTCTGGTTAACTTTTTCATGGAATGGCTGCTCTTGCAATTATAAAGAAACAAATTTCATGCAAAAATTCTCGGTAATTTTGTTGCACTTGTGCAATTACCCGCGATAAAAAAGTGTGTTTAGAAAAACTGACACAGGCGACGTTTACCCAACGGTACCCGCCCACAACCTACACCGCATCGCGTGTTCCATTCCGAACACACCATTGGAACGACTCTTTGGGGGGGGGGGTTAAGGAAATGACGGCACCCCGTTTAAGAAAATTGTGCATCTTAAAGATTTATTCTCGCTCTCATATCTCTGCTATTACACAAATGGTAAATAAATACAAATATTTAAAACATTTATTTTATAAGTATGTATGTACCATATTAATAATTGATTTTTTTTAAATATAAAATTGATCGGTCGATAAATCTCAACTAAATTACTTATTTGATATAAATATTAATGGAAATGTCAGGCTTAATTAAATATAATAATCACATTTTGCAGGTTTTCAGAAGACTTTTTTAACAAAACTTTATAAGTGGTTGCTTTATTTAAGCCCTGGTTGTGCAAAAACATAATACACATTTAAAAAAAAAAACTAAGGAAAAAGAAGGATTTGTACCAAATTTTGCTCGGTTTTAACCACTGACTCTTGCCTCAAACTTTATTGAAGTTCATATTTTTCACATCACTACATTGATGTGTATGTTTATTGGTTATGTAGCGAAATTTTTGGATTTTGTTTTTAAATATATATAGTGGACTAAAATCTAATGAGTCGGATTTTTGACACTATTTAGAAAGTACTTTTTTCTTTATATCTTGGTTTTTAAATCAGTTCTATGAAGTTAAGTACGTTAAAATTAACAATTCTTCATTTGTTCCATTAAGTTGCACTTTTTCAGTGTTTTCCATTGAAGAACTAAAGCATTCAGTTTTGAACGTAAGCATTTTTTTCGCAACGGCTTTATGAGCTCATGCCGCACTTTGTTTTTAACAATTTGAAATGTTATAATTTCGGTAGTTAAATAGTATAGAAGCTTGTTCTCAAATAAACAGCTTTTAAAGGGTTCTTTTCCAAATAAACAGCGTTTAAACAGGTATGTCCCATATAAACAGCTTTTGAACAGGTCTGTTCCCCAAATAAACAGCTTTGAAACAAGTTTGTTCCCAAATAAAAGACCCATTCCAGAGATGTGTGAGTAGTCGTAGATGACGGGTTCACCAACCTCCGTTCCCCGGGAGAGCTTTTAAACCCAGAACAAACCCGTTTAAAAGCTGTTTATTTGGGAACAGACCCGTTTAATAGCTGTTTATTTGGAAACAGACCCTTACAAAAGCTGTTTATTTGACAACAGGCCCGTTTAAAAGTGGTTTATTGTCGTCTGCTGTATCTAAACCCGATGACGTCAGATTTTTTGATGATAAGCTCCCCGGGGAACGGAGGTTGGTGAACCCGTCATCTACCACTACTTAGTTAAACCCGATAATTAAAGTTTTCTTGCTTTTTATAGTTTAGCCCAATCGTAAAATGATAAATACAGTCCATTCCATTTTTAGTTACACAAAACGTAACCTCAATGACCCACTGAACAAAACCATGTTTCAAAGTTGGCAGAAAACCAAACGCCCTAGATTTCTGTTGTTGTCAATTTGTCAAGAATTTTGGCGGAAAGAGTATTAGTTTACATTTTTGTCATGGAAGTTTTGCCAGATACTAAATCGAAAAAAGAGTTAACTGGCTTTTTAGTTGAGAAGGTGTTGGGCAAATAATTTAAAATGTTGCGTTTATCAAAGTGATGTTTTTATCTCCAGAATTTTAAATAAAAAGCTGTGCAAAAAAGATTTATTTATTAAATCTTTAAAACAATATTATCAACAAACATGATAAAAATACAACTGTAACCGTCTCTTTAGGGAGAAACAAAATTACCAAACATCAGATCGAAAATTTTCGTTGACAGTTGACGTCAATTCTGTATAAAATTCGGGTGAAAAATTATTGCATATTGCAACTGAAATTTCAATAAGGCAACTTTTTGACGGCTTTAAACCGGTGTCAGTGCACAACAACGTGAGAAAATTTGGTAGTTGTCAAAAATTGAACGCATTTGGGAGAGATTAGTCCACCTCTGGTAAAACAACAACTGTCAAATGTATAGAGGACCTCTAGATAATATCACAAGAAATTTTTTGCTGAAACTTCAAGTTCGTTTAATTTCAAAATTAAATCGACATCCAAAAAGCGCATCCACCACAAAAGAAAGTTTTCCAAGCACTATCTGACATTTATGAGTGGCAGAATTTATTAGTACAGGGTGTTTCGGGTGCTTCTAAAGGAAATTCGACCCCCCCTTTGCGTTCTCAAATTTCAAGACAATATTTTTGATAAAAACCGCATATCAATATGTCACCCCGTCTTCGAGATACGAGGGCTTTTTGAAAAGTCTGCCTTTTGGGATAGGCCCTATAACTTTTTTATTTATGAAAAAATCTTCTTGGTCCTAATTGCATTTTTGTAGAGTTTTTAAACTAGAATTTAATTACTAAATCATATTTCATGAGTCACTTTAGTTTTTGAGATATAATACAAAGTTGGTATTTTTCTTATGGAACACCCCAATTTTTTTACAAATTTTGAATGCTTTTTTAATTTTATTCAAAACGATGTGCCTCTTACAAAAATCGGATAAACAGTTGTCGAGTTATTAAATATTTTCGATAAATCATATAGTAGGATGTAATAAAGGCATTACTCAAAAAATCTAGAGTGCTGAGCATAAAATCTGGACCTGAGTATAAAAAGGGCCAATCTCCATTTTTACCCATATGGAGTTAATACCATCACTGAAATAAGCACATTCAAAACCACAGGTAGAAAAAAGGCCATACTCCTTGTATGATTGGTTGCCGATCTAGTTCAATTAATTTTGGCTTATCTCCCATATACATCTTAGATTAAAAAGAGACATACATACACATAATAAACGCAACTTTAACTAACGATTACTCAAAACACGAAAAATGGAGTTTGGCCCTTTTTATACTCAGGTCCAGATATATAGGTACAATGATTTATTATTGATATAATAGTAGGGCTTGAATTCAGTTAAGAAGCGAAATAGTTTTTTTTTTATACCTTTATCAAAAACATGATTTTAGTAGTAACTGTCTGCAGATAACTAAAGCATGGCTTTTTTGATTACCGATACAAAAAAACTTTTTTTTTGATCACGGGTGCAAAAAAAGATTTTTTTCCGTTTTTTACCCAAAGTTATTATTCTTGCCTAAGAATGAAGCCATTTCCGCCAGTTTTCACCAAGTATTTACGAAAAAAATCATTTATAAATATCGTCAAAATATCAAATTGTCAAAGATTAACAATGAACGTCACCGAGTAAAAAGACACATCGCTATGGAAACGATTGTTATTTCATTTACCAGCCGCCTTGATTTATAGTGTAAAGATGGTGTGTTGTGAGAAATTCTCTTCGTTCGAGATTTTGAAAAGTATTTTCTTGTTTTTCTTGGATTTTATAATAAAGGTATTAAAAAAAATAGTGTTAACAACTCGCGGCTAAACTGTGCTTTTTTTACTCGCGTTTTTAAATATCTCGCTACGCTCGTTATTTAAACCAACGCTTGTAAAAAAAGCACTATTTTAGCCACTAGTTGTTAAAACTACTATTTATTTCGTCGTAACAAATTATTTTTATCACCTCAGATTGACAAGCATGGGCACTCTAGATTTTTTTAATAATGTGGCGTGCCGCTTTTATCACAACCTACCATATGATATATGAAAAATATTTAATAACTCAACAACTATTTATCCGATTTTGTAAAAATTTGTAAAAAAAAAATTGGGATGTTTCATAAGAAAAATACCAACTTTGTGTTATATCTCAAAAACTAAAGTGACTCATGAAATATGATTTAGTAATTAACTTCTAGTTTAAAAACTCTACAAAAATGCAATTAACACCACGAAGATATTTTCATAAATAAAAAATTATTGAAATGCGATTTTTTCCAAAAGGGTCGAATTTTCTCTATCTCCTCTAGAAGTAACCAAAACTCCTCAAAACCATCGAATTTTGGACACCCTGTACATACATAGCTACTTATGTAAAGTTAATATAGTTCTATCTAACCTATTATATGTGGAAAGTGCCACTTTCAAAAAAGTTGCCCAATCGATACGATACGATATTGGAGTTCGGCAAGTATTTAATTGGGAAAAGGTCAATCTACCCCATAGTCAAATTCTATTATTTGGGTAATTCTACAGAAATAGGTAAAAAAATAAATAATTTTTGGCACAGACATTTTTTTTTTAAGTAATCGTTTAAAACATATTTTATTTAATTTTCTATTCTCTAAATATATGGATTATGATTAGAGGACCGAGAAAATCATGTTAAATTTAAAATATCTTTTTGGTATTATTCCTAAAACTAAAATTAAATTTTCTAATGCATTTCGTCACTATAAAAAGTTATAAGACAAATCTCTCAGCAAAATATCTTTTCATATTTTAGAAAAAACAAAGTCCACGGTACTCAGAAATCGTCTATTGACTTTTATAGCACAGAATTTCTTAAACTAAACTTAAAAATACCTACATAACGCAAAATAACTTTGTTTTTTTTCTTTTTAAACACGTGCTTTCGATATATTTTTTTAAGTTTTCCATTGGTATCTTTAGCAAAGACACGCCATTCACTGAGATTTGGGGTACTTAGGCATGAAAAAAATATAAAAAAAAGAAAACTTTAATACTTTTTAAAGGGAATATTTTTTACCCTTTAAAAAAAAATGTCTTGTAGTTGAAAAGAACCCCAAGGTTACCAATTTTTGTAGAACTAACCATAAAAACCATAAAAATTAGCAAAAGAGTAAACTATAAATTAAAAACAAATGGGTATGTTATTTCATGAAAAGTTATTTCATAGTCGGTAAGTACTCTAATAATAATAATAGGTAAACTAACAGTCACTCTAGTTTTTAGTTTTTGGGCACCCGCAACAGTATTAGTGACCGTATTTTTCCTTAGCAACACACAACATTTTTAGGTACCATGAAATAATTTAGAATGATGCATAAATCAAAAATCCGACTATTAGACTTTGGTTGACTATAGTCAAGTATTATTGCTTTTACTGAAAATTGCTTTGTTTTTGAAAAAAGTTCATAGTATATCCCTATCCCCTATCCGGACGCCGGGGTTCCATTTAATAATATATTCCTTCTATGATGCCACAAGACTAGCGCGTTGTCTAATTATTTTATATCAGTTCTGTGAGAATAAGAAAAACCTTACCAATCTCATAAAAAAAATAATGAAAAAAGCATACATACGTGTTTTGTGTAAATTTTACATCCTTTTCCAAGTTTTAGAAATCGCCATTTAAGTTTTTTCTGATTTTTTAATTTCAAGAAAGTCTAAAATTTGTTTTTCTTGCAAATAGAAAAACACCAGATTTGTTTTTGGATTATGAATGCACTTTGAAAAATTATTAAACAAAAGACTCGCCCTATTACCTGAAAAATACAGGAACTATTCATATTCTGCCACCAAAACCATCATACCGACCCCTACAAGCATCGCTCCAATTTGAAGCAAAGTCTGTACAATACTGGGCTTTTCTTCGTCTAATAACTCGGGAATGACTGACACTAACGCTATATAAATAAAGCCGCCGGCTGTAAAAGGTAAGATCCACGTTATGGCTAAAGCACCGGCTGCGTCTTGGGCAAATAACGATATTGCAGTACCTAATTTAAAAAAAAAAGGAAAAAAATATTTGCGTATTTGCTAACCTTTATTACACTAATCAAAATCATTTTGCTTTTTTCGTATGCAATAGTTCCCGTACGCCAGGAGCCCAATTCTTCAATCACTCGACTAAAAGTCTTATTCGAATCACATTTTAGCAAAAAATTGTCGAAAAAAAGTCAATTTTTACTAACAACACCCTGGTGGAGGAATGTGAGGATGCACTAGAATCTTTGGGAGAGGACAAACAAGTGACACTCATGTGGGTACCGGGATCAGGGCAAGCACCCAGTATGTAGGGCCGGAACCACTCCTAGGAACAACCAAGAGGCAATTGCAAAGTCGACTCAATAAATGGGCCAACGATGCCATGGCGACCGCTTGGAGAGGAGGAACAGGATGCAGACAGACCAGGGACTTCGTGAAGGGCCCGGATGTAGCCAGACAAAAATGGCTTCTGGGGAGATTACGAAGGGACGCTGTACTGCTGACAGGAATCATAACAGGTCACAACCGACTAAGGAAGCACATGACCCGGATCGCGGTGGAAAATGACTCGACCTGCCGGGCCTGCGGGCGGGCAGACATCTCGACATGTTGTAGCGAACTGCGAGGCATACCAAAGGACGAGATACCAGGTAGTCGGTTCCCCGACCCTGGATGAGGAGGACCTGCACACGCTCAAATGGGATAAAATACTGGACTTTGCAAAAAGAATAGTAAAAAAAGATAGCAGACTGCCAGACCAGTGGTGCAGGCGGCGGATTAGGGGCAGGCTCGGGGTAAGGCAGAAAGGGCCCAGGGAGGCCTACTTGCCAGGCTTCGCGCCGCCCCTTTTCTACTACTACTAATTCACGGTTTTTCACGCTTAGATGACGTTTTCGCTCGAATTTACATCGAGTGGTTATATATGCAAATCCGAGAGAATACGACATACAAATGTCAAAACTTGCAAAAAAAAAAGCGCATCACAAACTTAAAATTGTAATTTTACGGCGAATTTAATTTAATATTACAGAATTTCAATACGAGTTCAAAGTTGTGTGTGCGTTAATAAGGGGATAAGAGAAAATTTACCCCTTTTTTTGTCAATTTTTTTATAAAAATGTGGTCTGTATACGACTGAAACTCGAGTGATTCAAGAATTGGGCCTCAGATCAAAAATCTCATTTTTTTTTTTAATTTTGCATGTTGTTTACAGCTTTTTAAGCTATTATTTTTTTAACCCTCGATGCGAATGCTAAAAAAGAGGATGTTATAAGTTGTAGAATAAGCATGTAGCACTTGAATCAGTGAGCCGATTTTGATGGGGTTTTTTCTTGTTGGAGCCTATCCTTCAGAGGGCCCAACAAACACAAGAGTGGCGGTAAATACTTGGCCACTACAAGAAACTGCCGGATTAGTGACGGGACATATAAGGGGCCGGCGATAAACAGTCTATACGATGGCGCCAAGGCACCGGCTTAAGTTGGCCCACGGCTGTGACTCCAAAAGAAAGAACAAGGTACCAGCCAAAGTGGACGGGCGGTAATGCCTCCAAAAGAGGGCAACAAAGAACCATCGGAAGTGGACCGGCGGATATGCCTCCAAAAGCGGTCATTTGCTATCCGCAGGACGCGTTAAAAACGATACAATGGTAAATCACAATGTTAGCAGAAACATTTGTCTTGTCCTAGTGGTAGAGTACTTGGCTCTCACCTGGGAGTCTTGAGTTCGATCCTCAGTGCTTCCACTACTTTTTTTTAATTACCGGTGGAATACCCGGGGCTGATCCAGATGTCGGCCGATACGAGCCACTGGCTGGTTTCTTAATGTCTTATTAATGCCACTGGCGGCTGGAGGGCCCTGTGTTTGTTGGGGGTGTTCTTAGCTATGTTCTATAAAAATAAGCTAAGCAGTTCCAGAGATAAAACGCTTTCTACATACAGATGTCAAGGAATTTGAGATATGATCACAAACATAAACAAAATTTTAGTTGAAGATGTTAAAGAACCCCGCACACCGGCCAAGACATCGGGCAATTTTGGAATTTTTTTGATATGTTGTAGGTCTGGACTAGGGCTTTAAAAAAATGCACCTTAAAGGGTGGGATAAAATAACATTTAATTTCCGAAGAAAACCTGCAGGTATTTATTTATTTTTTAAAGGATAGAGTAAATGTCCATTTGCAGTTTTTTTCGTAATTTTTTCTGATGAGATTAGGTCATTGGCGCACCGTCGAATTATTAAAATACTGTTTATTTTTTCATTAAAACGGCAATTTCAGCGATATTAGGTGTGTATGTATTTTGTGATATTTTATAGTTTTTCTTAGTATATTTTGTAAAAAGATAAATCAGTGGTGTAACATCCAAATATTAAAATATTATTTTCTAGAAGTTTAAACTACCACAAAGGTTTTCAATTTGATTGAGTGGAAATTGATGTAAAATATATTGACATTTTTATTTTGTTACGTTTTTTTTTTAATGAATTTGACCCAAAAAATGATGTTGGCTGTTACGAAAACATTTCCTTTTGCCTTCTTTTTTTCTGAACGGATACATCCACCAACTTCTCTCCATTTATTGACCCACAGCACGCATATCTTCACGCGTAAAATATCTTTCCCGACCTTGATTGCTTGCCCGAACTCCGCTCCGCGGCTTTAGGGTCATCGGTAGTCGCGTGCGAAAAAAATACAATTTTCCGCACTAGTTACAATAATAACAATTATTTCGTGTGAAATTCGTGATACTTAGCCGCCTTACCCTACGCCACTTGGTTTGAATATTTATATTGACGCAAAATATTAGATAAATAAGATTCTATTATGAAAGCACATAGATTTAATTAATAAGTTTAATTATCAAATTATCAAAAGTATAGGTAGTATTTTAATATTTGGATGTTACATCACTGATTTATCATTTTATAAAATATATAAAACAGTAACAGTATTTTAATAGTTTTACAGTGCGCCACTGACGCAATCTGTCAGAAAACATTGCGAAAAAATCTACAAAAGTACATTTACAGTGTCCTTCAAAAAAGAAATAAATACTTGCATGTTTTCTGCGAAAAATATAATTTCATAATGATATTTTATCCCACATTTGATACGCCGCTGTAGCCAAACCAAATGTCTCACCAACTTTTAGGTCGCATTTTTAGGTCGCCCTTGTCCAGACCTACAACATATAAAAAAAAATCCAAAATCGTCCGATGTCTGGGTTACATGGACGGGTGTGCGGGGTTCTTTATAATTGGTACCAATGAAGAACTACGTTTCTGTACGAACACAACAGGACAAAATTTATAGTTACCTGCAACTGCACCCAGCGCGGTAGTTAATTGCAGCAACATGGCGTTTTTCCTGGAAACTCCAGATTGCAACAAAATTGCAAAATCCCCAATTTCATGGGGAACCTCGTGTAACAAAATCGTTATGGTGGTAACAATTCCCACAGTGTTACCGGCTAAGTAGGAAGACCCTAAAAACAATTAGTAATAAATTTGGGGTACATATCAGAATTTGGAATTAGTTAAAATTGTATTTTTTGTAAACCAATTATATGTTAAGTTAAAATCAAACATGACTTTAATCCTAACTAGCAATTTCTTTACTCTAATGCTAGCAGGTTGTGTTCAATGCTCAGAAAAAAACATTTAGCCCCTCAACTGCATACTTATGCGTGTATCGACAAAAAGTACAAGTTCACATTACCAGAACGGAAAATGCGGCAGAGGGGAGAATTCCAAACGGAATTAAGTAGATAGGCGACGGTCTGCTACATGCATAGCTCTAAACAGTCAACCAGGCAGACCACAGGCGCAGGAGTGTGTATGTGGAAACGGTAGAAAAGACATATGCATATGTTCCGATAGCCAGACTGCCCTCAAGGCTCTAAGTGCACCCAAAATAGTCAGTAGTCTAGTAGAGGAGTGCGCTGAAGCACTGCAAACACTGGCTCAGTACAAGAGAGTGACACTGATGTGGTTCTCGGGCCATGAGGCGATACCAGGGAACGAGAAGGCGAGCGAGTGGGCCGGAACCCAATATATCGGACCGAAACCTCTTCTGGACAAGGAAACAGGTTCAAAATGAGCTCAACAAATGGGAAACCGAGTGAGAAACAATTAACTCAGATCGTCCTGGAGGCAAGAGCCAGGTTTCAGAGTCCAAGCTATTTGTGAATGGCCCGGATGCAGCCAGAACTAAATGGCTCCTGAGTAAAACTCGAAAGGACATTGGACTGTTGGTAGGAATGCTGACTGGACACAATCGGCTGAACTAACACCTGTCGCGCATCGAAGAAGCAGGAGATCCCGTCTGTCTAGCCGGCGGGTTGGAAGGGAAATCGGCCCGTCACCTGATAGGAGAGTGTGACGCACAGGCCAGATTAAGGCAGCTGACGTGGGGTTGCCCCACGATAGAGGAGGAAGAGCTGCACTTGCTTCGATGGGCCAACTGAACTTTGTACAGAAGAATAGGGTTACAAAACCGCGTATGACAGAAAGTGCCCATGAAACGGCCTAATTGCCCCACGGGCCGCCCCTCTACCACTACTAATACTACTGTGCGGGTATAGAGGAAAAGATTTTTTAAAATGAAAGATGAAGATTCTCAGGAGCAACTAGCAGATGTGATAATAAAACAAGCAGCTGCATTCAAAAATGCTAGTAAAATATTGACATAGATAAAACAGGAAATACCTACAGTTTAACATATTTATTTTGACCAATCCTAAACTTGAAAGTTGGCAATTTTAGATGTAAATTAATAAATTAAAGCTCTAGATAGACCATTTTGGGGACTATTTCATTGAAGATTTTTTTTTAATTTTTGTCAGCTAGTAATGTAGTCATATATCCAATTTGTTTGATCTTTTTTCAGTTTGTTTGTTTGTTCCAGCATCACGCAAAAAGTACTAAATGATGGGGATTTCACAACTGGTTTTATAGGTTTTATTTTATCAAAATTAGTTCAAGGAAACAAAAGTTATGACCATTTAAAGCAAAAAACCAACAAAAAAGAGGTGGGAGATAAAGTCCTGACAGGAAAGAGGGCAAGGAGGGATAGAAGGGAGAGGGAAAAGCTTTTAATTTTAAACACGCTAACAAAGTCGCGGGTAATAGCTAGTTATAAATAAAAGTTGAATCAAACCAACTTGGGCCTGAGCTTGGGCCCAACTTTTAAAATGTGCACGTTTGCTTTTTATTGGATACCTAACAAGATAATATAAATATATGCATACCAATTGCTAATCCATCCGTAAAATTATGACTAAAATCAGCAGCTAAATTTAAATATCCAGCAACTTTTATATCTTCCTTCGGCTTGCCATTTTTACTTTTGCTGTCCCCACTTTTTCCTTTTTTAGAATCAGCTTTACTGGATTCTTTCGGCTTGACAGGCCCATGTGAATGACCATGGTTGCCTTTCAAGATTCTTACACTTTTTTCTACCTTTAAAAATAAATCATTATAAATAAATAATAATAATAAATAAATGTTTATTTTGTTGTCATTATTCCAGTTGTCTCATTTCTAGTGGATATTTTCCTCTTAGGAATTAGTCAAGGGCATAATGATTATGACATAATTTAAAAGTTGTTGAATGTTCTACAACAGTAATAATGCTAGTATTTTGACTTTTTTATGGCTATGCCTGTGCAGTATCCACCAATATAGTGCAAGCACTATCAAGTTATTTGGCACTTAGGGTCAGTCGAGGTAATTGTAAGACACCAAAAAAAGTCAGGCAAAAATAAGACACCTCTATAAAATTCTTATTTTTGTATTTTTAAGGAATATTTAACCACAGAATTATTTATTAACAATATCTTACTCTCCTTTATTTTTTAGCTACTTGTGCCTTTATTTAATTTTGTAATAATTACTTATTTAAAAAACTGTATAAAAATCGTGAAAAACTTTTCTCTCTTGTGCCCCCTAGTGCCTCACAGAAGAACTACTCTATAGCCTTTAGTCAGGCACCTACAGAAAGCTCTAAAGCTTGAATGCATAAAAGAGACAGAACAAAACACCTACCTATAAACAAGTGTATGAGAACTCGTTTGTTTTGCGGCATTTTAAACCCGGTTCCCATCTATGCGTGGGCCCCTTGACTTAAAATACGTATGGTCTAAGCGACATTTATCTATATATAGGTTCATGTCAGACCATGTGATGAGTTTTTTGAGTCAGGGTGGCCGCGCATATGAAACACGTAAGTGGGAACCGGGTGTAAGAGTGAAGAATAGAGATTCTTTTTTTCTGTCAGTGACCCTAGCTCAGGAAATGACAAAGTGACTTTCAAAACAGGTTATGTGATATCCCTACTTTTTCAAGCCAAATAAACAGTAGAATTAGCTGAACTTTGAATGGAAGGCCCATTTTGTAAAAACTAAGACACAACTCGGAGCACTTTTTAATTTTTTTTGCAAATAAACTAAAATTTCTTTGTAAGGCCACTGATTCATATGTTTCAATATTTTGAAATTTCTCCAGGTATAATTATATTAGGAGAAAGGGTGAAGTATACTTTTAGAAATCTGGTTGATGATAAGGAATATTAATAGATACCTAGATATGCAATTTAATTTCCTTTGTTACCAAAATTTAAAAAAAAGTGTTGATAAAATATCTTCATTTTGAAATACTATCTTACATTACCTTCCCATATATATTTACCTTCATGGTTTTTCTTTTTAAAAAAAAATTAAATTGAAACGAATCCGACCCCTGCCTGTTTTTCTTGAGAGGAAGTCAGTAGCATGGAACCACATACACTCGCACTTTCTTTTATATCATTTTTTTTTTAATTTTTTTTTTTCTTCTTTTTTTTATTATTTTTTTTTCGAGTTTTTTTTATATATTTTTTTTTATTCTTTTGTTTTATTTTTTTCAATAATTTTTTTTCAATATTTCTTTTTTATTATTTTTTTTTAATTTTCTTTTTTTTTATATTTTGTAATTTTTTTATATTTTTTATTTTTTTTTTGATTTTTTTTATTGTTATCTTTTTTAAACACATACTATTACACGCTACTGACTTGTTGATCCACGTCTTCATCTGCTTCATCTGGACAACTCCATTTACCAACAACCCAAAATCATTGCATCGACGGACAAAACTTTCTGCTCCTTGTACCATAAAATCCTGGCCATGACCCTAGTTGTGTTGTGTAGTAACCCCAAACTCTTTGAGGTATAAACGGTTGTACAAGACAAGGAAAAACTAACGCTTATAAGTTTTAAAGATTTATTAGAAAAATTTATAATAAAATAACTTTAAATTTGTTTATGTTCGTATAACAATTTATAATGAACAGTTTATGATTTCCAGGTCTACTTGATACTGTACATAATTGGTTTAACTTGTAGAAAGGTATCATGACTTCGATGTTCATATTTTCTTGGTTTCAATAATAATTATTTCTTTAGGTTCTTTATATGTTTGAAATTTTATCGTAATGGATCTTATGGCAGTAATATAACAATATGACATAGTTGGCAGTAACAATATGAGAGCAAGTTGAAATTGAACCTAACTAGGTATGTTATTATAACATCGCATGGAATTGAATCAATATTTATTTTTACAGACGTACATGCTTTAAAAAACAACTAGAGTAAGCAAATTAGAACTGAATAGCTTTGATGAGGATGAGAAGCGTCGGATTTATAAAATATATGTCAAGATCATGTAAATCAATTCAGGATGCACATACAGATTCGAGTTGAAAACTCACATATATAACTTGTTTCCCCAGAACCCTGATTCATTCTTTCAGTTAAGTTGTCACTATAAATCAAAATTCCTAATTACTTGATGAGGTAAACCTTCATGCTTTGATGATTTGAACTAAACTCTCAACTACAAATTGATTATTTTTACTGTAATATTGTAAACAACCCGTCCCTGAAAATCCCAATAAAACGATAATTAATTTTCACGGGAAATTGCTAGTAACCACAGACCTGATCTTTGAACACACTCCTTCAAATTTCCAAACCTATTATTATACACGGACCGAGAGCTTCCGCCACGTCACAGAGTACAATAACTTTTCAAACTATATCTTTCTAGTCCCGGATGTAGCCCTAAGGCATGTCACTGGGTACAAAAACATAGTCTGGAACTAACTCCCATCCTATTTTTATACTCGGACCGAAAGCTTAGGCCACGTCACATAGGACAATAACTTTTTAAACTATATCTTTCTAGCCCCGGATGTAGGCCTAAGGCTTGTCAATGGGTACAAAAACATAGTTTGGAACCAACTCCCACAAATACCCCATCCTATTATTTTACTCGGACCTAGAGGCCCTCTATACATTTGACAGTTATTGTTTTACCACAGCTGGGCAACTCATATTGCCCTCTCTTTCGAGTTTTTTTCATGTTTGCATGTAAAAGCGATTTTATGAAATAAACTGATGTTTTGTTGTCTCTTTTTATAATTTCCCCAGACAGTTTTTGAAAGATTGATTTTTTTTTTGGTTAGTAAAATATGTCAACAAAAAAAAAAACAAACAGTGAATATACACGCGGTAGATATTAAAAATGTAAATAATAGGTAAAATATAAAGACTCCTATTGATATATATTTTTGTTACTCTTTCTTACAATAAAACACCGAAACATAATGTGTTATTTATTAACAAAATACATGCTAAATGAGTATGTTTGTACCTACTGCTTATAGCTAACTTACCTCGCAAATTCGGCTATTTTTATTAATTTCATTAAATAAATAAATTTTATTAATTCCAGCTTGGTAAATGCACTTTTCTTGAGTTAATTTCTTTCTCCGTTGGACAACGGAACAATACAAATTCGTCGAGGCACGTGTTTTTACAGTTTTTGATACACAAAATTCCATTTTTAAACCGGACGTTTCTTAATCAAAAATGTGACAGTGACAAAATTATTTATTGTCAGGGGTTACTAACTATCATTGTCTACACACAATTTGTTTTTAAATATTTCCCTAACAACTGTCAAATCCAGTTGCTCACCTCTGGTAAAACAATAACTGTCAAAAATCGTGTACAAGGCCTCTACTCGGACCGAAAGCTGACGCCACGTCACAGAGTACAATAACTTTTCAAACTATATCTTTCTAGCCCTGGATGTAGTAAGGCAGAACATTTTTCAATGTCGAAATATATTTCACACAGTTTTAATTTAGTACCTGCCGGTTTTTGCCACCGGTTGTCAAAGTCTGTCTCTCTCTCTGCGGTTTGCTATGGTCTTGCGTAACTTGACGTCCGACCAGTTATATATTCAATGTAGGGCGTGACTGAATCACGTCTGGACTGTATCCATACCCTGCAAGAGACTTTTTGTCTCCCCCCCTACCCCGCTCACCAGACCGGTCTGTTGAGCACCCCCTAGAAAGGCAGTTTTGGGTCATTCCATATCAAATCAACCAAAAAATCACAAAAATTTTACGCGACCAATTCCAATTTTGATGATTTTTGGTATATATTTTCTTCTTACCATAAAAGTTGAAAATGCAAATTTTGAGATTTTTTTGATTCGTAGTTTTTTTTTTAATTTTTCAAAATAAAAAAGTCAGCATTTTGACCTTAACAAGAATGTACAAAACTAGCAATATCTCGAGAACCACTTACACTAGGAAAGTAATAAATGGCTCATTTTAAAGTCATTTTGAAGCTCTTTTTTATGAAATATCACAACATAATTTTAACAAAAAAAAAAAATTGAAAATAAAAAATTGAAAAAAAAAATTGAAAAATTCAAAAAGGCCATTTTTAATTTTTTTGAAAAAAATATATAATTTTGGTCAAAGTGTTACTTAATTATCCACAAAATTTTATGATGGAGAAATGATGGGTTCAATGTCAAAAAAAATATCAAAAATATTAAGTACATTAAAAATCATGCATTTAAAAAAAATAAACATATTTTAGGAGCACCAATAGTGCACTGGATATTAAAATAAATAAATTTGTTGGATGGATACAGGTTTTAAAAAATACCCAGAGGCTTTATCTACAAATTATTTTATTTTAAACTCGCAAAAGAAATAAACAAACTTTTCTACTTCGTTGATAAAAATTAGACAGAAAACACTAAGACTAACTATATACCTTAAATTTATTTTTTTAACTTTCTTTTAAGAATTTCTGATGAATCTGACATTTCTTTTTTGCTGACATTGTAAGTTCTGCCAGTAGCAGTGTTGGGTTCAACTTTTTTTATAAGACTTTCTGGTTTAATAATTAAAATATCTTGAGGTGTTGGGTAAAAAAATGATGAGGCAGGTCCTCGTGGATGAAGAAAGCTTACTTTCAGTTCTCCGCTCTCATTATTTTTCCCCAAGACACAAGCCAGCCACCAAGCACTGTCATATTCTACAGTGACAAACCCTGACTCGATATTTTGCAAAATAATGCTTCCACCTTTAAAAAGATTATGTGTTTCGACCTCTAAGCATGTAGAAAACTGTTTTGCCAAAAACGTGCTTTCTGTAAGAGGAATTACAGCATGAATTTTTTGTGTCCCCGGTATTGTTAAGACTTCCGCAAATCATTTATTCAAAATTATTTCATGATTTGTATAATCTGCTTCTGTGCAATATTTAAAATCAATGCCAGATATGTTTTCTTCACACCAAGTAAACAATTGTAGAGGTGTCATTATTTGATTGTCATAGGGCCTCTGCAAACTGGCTTTGGCAGCAAGTCTTTTAACAGTTCCTCCCAAGCCATCGCAGGCACTTTTGCCATGCGAGGTGGCAAAATAATGCCACTCTGCTTCAACACCAAAATCTTTTTTATGCAGGCATATATTCAGAAAATTCTTTTTGTTTTTGTACTGCGCAGCACATCCATCCGAAAAATAAAAAATTTTGTTAAGTCCTGGTATTTTGATTTTTAAATCAGGCATTAATTTTTTTAAAAATAAATGAAATGCAATTGTATTGTGTCAAGCTTTCCGAAATAAACACATAATTCAGGTTGTGCAGTTTACCATCACTTAGAAAATAAATGGCAAAAGGGTGGAGGGTTGCCTGGCTGTTATTCCAATGATAAGACTGGACTTCATCTTGCATAACAAAGGAATAATTTTCCGCAAAGTCGCAAGTGATCAAAGACTCTCCAGGTTTAAGGTTAATTTTTATTTCATTGTATCTATCTTTTTGCATTTTTGCAATAAAAGAATGTGATTTAAGTTTTACAAGATCATCAGTAAATTCCTGGACAAAATCATCACTTTTCTTAACAACGGTTTCCATAGTACACCTATCTACTGAGACCCACTTTTTAAATGAGACCTCATCAATTAATTCTTCCTCAAATTTTTCTATTAACGTATTTTTAAACTGTTCTACTCCAGGACATTGCTTGCATCTATTGCTTAAAAAACAGTCCACTGAAGGTGGATTACACATTAGTTTATAAAGGCAATCATGATAAGATATTGCAAGAGGCCTGTTATTTTCATCATATAGCTTATTTAATTTGGAGCCATTGAGCATTAGTTTTATATTTTGATGTATAGTACATACACATACAGTATGAGTCCCACTTTTTCCTGCCAGTATACAGTTTTTGGGTCGCAGTTCACAAAATTTTGAAAACCCAATTTTTTCATTGGGGTACTCAGTTTTAAACAATGCATAAATTTCTTTTAAATTAGCTAAGACTAATTTTTTTTGTACATATTCTTTTTCAGCTCCATATTTTCTCCCTTCTTTCATCCCTTTGGTAAAAATCTTCCACTATTTGGGCCACTCTATCACTAAGGGTCTTTCCCGGTTTGGGGTTAGGAGAACATAATGTCCCATTGTCCTTAACTAACTGTTTTACAGCTCTGGCCAAATATTGAGAAACTCCAAATTCTTCTTCAATCTTCTTTCTACTCCAACTTTGAGGTAAACATGATAAAACTAGTATTTTCTCACTCCTCTTTTCGGTTTTTAAAAATTTGTCCTTTAACTGCTTAATCATTTCACTTTCGTCACTCTGGCATTCCTTTACTAGCGTTGAATCTGATTCCTTTGTAAATGCTTTCGCAATTGTATGCTGTACAATATCAATTTTTTCTTTGTATACATTTTTTCTTTTAATCGGCGACACACCAAGAAGCTCCAATGACTTGTTTAAAAGAGTAAATGATTCAGCAGGATCTTGAAAATCTGGATCATTTTCTGGAACTTGACTGGGTCTAAAAAAATTTAAAAAGTTAGTTTTTTATAAGAACTTAAGAAGGGGGTAACAGCTGACCCAAAATGTGTACATAATGCCAAGAAATTTGTACATAATGTCTGTATTCTCAAAATGCCATGCAAAATAATGCCATGCAAAATAATGCCATGAGATTTTTCCACTCCGTACTTGACGCAATTGGTTTAGTTTATTAATTTTATATTAAAAAATACTATTTGTTACTTACCCTGCCTCATCTTCTTCAGATGCCTTAAACTCCTTTGAAAGCTTTAGTCTACAACCATCACAGATTTTCATTCCCATTTTGACATTTTTGTAACTGCACATCCACTTGGTCACATTTCTTAATTTCCCAAAATGCTTGATTTTTAACTCTAGTGGATCACAGCACTTTACTTTATATTTAGTCCATCCACTTGCCTCACCCATAGTTGAAACTTTTAAAATTACACGAAGATGACTTCTGATAAACCTTCAGTCGAACTATTATGTATCGATTATTTGGAGCTGTATCAGGAAGATACTTGCCAAAAATTTAAAATCAATTTATGCAGGAATTTTCATGTCAGCAAATCCCCACAATGTACCTAAACAGACCAATAAAATGAAGGAGGTGTGTCCTTAATGTTAAACAGGAATAAACAGGCAGTATTTCACAAAAGTATTGGCAGGTTTATACAGGCATATTTTCCTAAGAATTGGAACATCCAATAGTACGTCTCCGGTGGAAAAGAGGTTTTGTAAGTAAATATTACAATGGGGGGCAATGTTAATCTGATTACTGATACAGAATGAAACGTAGGATATAATTTTTTATTAAATAAAATATTGTTAAATATTTTTATAATATCGCTTTAAACCCCATTATATTCTTCTAATTACCAAAATGCATTGTCTATTTATAGGCGATTTTTCATGCATGTGACATTTTTAATAAATTTTTTCACATTGAACCCATGATTTGTCCATCTCAAAATTTTGTGAATAGTTTAATAACACTTTAAAGAAAATAATATAATTTTTTGAAAAAAATTAAAAATGGCCTTTTTGAAATTTTTCAAAAAAAAAATCAAAAATTTGTTTTTTTATTTTTTTTTTCAATATATGTTATGCAATATTCTCATATGAAAGGTCTTTATAAGAGCTTTAAAATGAACCTTCACCTACTTTTCTATTATAAGTGGTTCTTTGGATATTCCTAATTTTGTGCGCACATGTTAAGGACAAATAAGTGACTTTTTCGATTTTCAAAAATTAATTCAAAATAAACAACTGGTCAAAAAAGTCTGAAATTTTGGATTTTCCAGTTTTTTGGTAGGAAAAACATGTATACTAAAAATCATCAACATCGGAGATGGTGTGGTAAAATACCCTGGTTGACTTGATATGGACTGACCCTTTTCTTTCCCTAGAAGGATTTAATTTAGACCTGAACCCCTTTGTCGGGGCTAGGGATCTTTAACGTGCTCCACTATCAACATATGAAACACACGGGACCGTCCTCTTAACGTCCTCTCCGAGGGACGGTATGGAATCGAATTAGCCTGCCTTCTAGCTAACACGGTCTACTCCGCTTAATACTGCGTTTTACCTTTTTCTTACAAAATTTTGTAATTTTATAAGAAAAAGTCCAAGTAGACTACCTGCAAGACCCGGGGCTTGAACCCGGCATCTCCTGCTTGAAAGTCGCGGCGTTAACCCCGACACCAAGCAGGCAGGTGTCAAAGTCTGTCAAGCCTGGCAAGCGGTTTGCGGTTTTTTTAGATAGCGAGTTATTTTAATGAGTTTTGGTTGGAAATCGAGCGAGTTTATGGGATTAGCTATATAGTGGATTAACAACTTTTGTAAAGTCTAAAATGCCATTCAAATCAGGCTGGATCACTACCATTAAAGCTAGAGCGAAGAGAAAATTGGAGTTCAGATTTTTGCGAACCAAATCCCTGAAGAAAATATTGTGATGATTTATACAGAGTTAAGCAAGAAGATAATAGGTTAAAATACAACAAAAAAAAAAGAGATATATGTTAAAACATTTATAAAATCTGTAAAACTTTTATACTAAGATTTTTTCCCAATTAATATTTTTTTTTATATACTGGGACTTTCCATCGATTATAGGATCAATGCCCAGTGTTAGCCAAGTTTTTATGCAAAGTTAAAGACAAACACACAAAATATCCATGCACCTAGCCGAGATTCGAACTCAGAACCTTCCGTGCGGCAGGCAGATACGCTGCCCACTGCGCTACGGCGGCCGTCTCCCAATTAATAAAAGAAAATAACATAATAAAATGTTGTTACCTTTAATATTTGATAATATTCCTCAACATAGTTATAACTCCCTCCTCCTATTTTAGATTTTTAAAGGGTCCAAAAAGCTTTTTGTAAGCTAAAGAAAATTTTTTAGCAGCATAGAACAGTACAAAGTTGGTTAAGGTTTGTATAGAGCTAAACCTTTCGCGAATGCATTTCTTTTTTAACACTAAAAAGTATGGAAAAACTGCGCCTGTTAAGTTTTTTCATATCTTGTTATTATTAAATAAGTAAATGTCTGTAAAACATTAACCAAAAGAATATATGTATTTATTATGCAGCTGGCTGTACAAGTAGTTCCTTCCTGTAGCCACTGGCTGCGCTAGTGTCGCCGACAAACAATATTCCCCAAGTATAACATAGTATCCATCACTCTCACGTAGCTAATTACTTTACTCGGACCAAAAGCTTACGCCACATCACACAATATCTTTTCAAACCTTTCAAACTATATCTTTCTAGCCCCGAATGTAGCCGTAAGGCACGTCACTGGGTACAAAAACAGTCTGGAAGTAAATTAAACAGACTCACATGATGCCTTCGATATTTAATAGGCCTTCCCACGATACACTTGGTGGGCCTTCCATCTACTCGCGTTTTAGTGAGCTTTGAACGTATGTGGCGGCCATTTTGACAATTGACAAACTAATGTAATAACTCTCAACAGTGTCAAAAATGGCGGCTGCATAAGTGTAAAAGGGTACTAAAACGGAAGGTGTTGGCTGGCCTCCATATCGGAGGTATCGACTCACATTGTCTCCATATCTAATGGATTACTGTGTATACTTCTTCCCGACTAAATTTCGATCCTAGTATTTATCTAGAACATTGTGGAAAATACCGGCGAGATGTTAGACCGACAAAATATACAGCAGGCACTGCAATGCAACACTTACATACCTACCCTTTTAACATGGCCATCTTTGTTATATTTATTGTCATTTACCATAGGCACCTATGATCTATTATTGTTTGTTATAGGCACCTATGATGTTTTAAGAATTTTGATTTAAAATTTAAATTGTTGTTATATTGATGCTGTTTAGCTATAAATAATCAAACTAAATATGTTATTTTTTTTTCTATCCGACACTAGATTGATTAGCAATATAGGAAGGTAGTAGGAATATTTGAGAAAAGTTTCTATTGTCCTTTTTTATTGCATTAAAACCACCTAGGGTAGGACTATTTCAAAATCATTAAAATTAATAATTTTTTACACTAGTATTGAAAGCACAGGCACCTATTACAGTTAAATTTCTAAATTTTGACAACTTTTAGTTTGGGCCGTAGACTCACAATTGCCTTGACCGACTCTATATATAGAATATGTTTTGGTACAGGTTGTCCCAAATTGGGCACTTTTGGGGGGTTTAAGGTACTTCCAGGCAAGATAGAACAAAACTGATGCCCACTTG
The DNA here is from genome assembly GCA_963921995.1 of Oxystoma pomonae. Classification (NCBI taxonomy): domain Eukaryota; kingdom Metazoa; phylum Arthropoda; class Insecta; order Coleoptera; family Brentidae; genus Oxystoma; species Oxystoma pomonae. The sequence continues at coordinate 79,326,503 of OY998166.1, read as the reverse complement.
CTGGGCTCGATTTTCAAGAGAAGATCGAAGGTGAAAACTGAATCTTCATATGTCAAGACATTTACAAGCTACGGGAGGCTTTTGAAAAGTCTACATTTTAGAAGAGGGTTGGTAACTTTGTTATTACTGAAAATTTTATTTTGATGTAAAGAGCTTTTTTATAGACTTTTTGACAAAGAATTTACTTGTCTTTTCAGATTTTTTCCACCATCTTTAGTTTCCAAGATATAAGCCAAAGTTAGTATTTTTCTTATGGAACACCCCATATTTTATTTAATTTTTGAATTTGTGATAAAATTTCCTTTTAAACAATACAGAATATGTGATAGTTTGGTTGGACTGTTTTTGAGATATTTAATATTTTCCATTTCTGCCTAGTGTGCTGGGACTTTATTTTGATAGCTTCACAGTGTGTTAGACATTTATGTCATCAAATTTCTGCAAATAAGCCATAATATGAGAAAAGTAAAAATTGCCTCCTGTAATGGCCTGCTTTTTAAAACTACAAAGCTTTCATTTTAATGTAATGTTATTATTATAGAAGCACAATTTCAGGTGATAGGTAATAACTTTTTAAAAAAGTAGATATTTACTTTTTCACCTTTATAAGAAATAAATCATTGAACCATTTTTGTTAGTTGGTATGTCATCTGTTCTGACAAAGAGTGTGATAGGTATATAAAAGAACATGATGCTTGATTTTCAATATGATATAAAAACTTACTAATTATTACAGTAGGCCATGGCAGCAATGCAATAGATCATTGTCAACTAGACAGAAATGCAAAATATTAAATATCTCAGAAACGGCTCTACCAAACTTACACATGATTGAAAGGAAATTTCTCACAAATTCTAAAATTAAATAAAATATGGGGTATCTTGCCTGGAAGTACCTTAAACCCCTCAAAAGTGCCCAATTTGGGACACCCTGTACAGAGAGACTTAATCTGATTCTATTTACGCTTAAGCATTATCCTATTTTTAAAACTTCTTGGTAACTACTTACAACTAAAAAGGCAAGTATTCCAGCTAAAACCCATAATCCCACTGTCATGTCATGGGAATGCTCCCCTTCATCAGCTGCGTGGCTATGACTGTGACTATGTGAGTGAGAGTGCTCTGATGAAGACTCTACTTGCATGGCCGCATGAGGAATCAAGTGTAGGAATGCATCTCCCAATAAACCTTAAAAGCAATAATTACAAAATCAGTTTTTTAAAAAGTAGTCATACAAGTACAAAACCTTCTACAAAAAATTTTAGCTTTGATCAAGGGGGTAACAGCTGATGGCATTACATGTACACATTTCTTGGCATTACACCCAGATTTACATGGCATTACTGGCAATACATGTACAAATTTTGGGTCAGCTATTACCCCCTCGGCTTGGATATGGTATGTTCAATGGTGTGTCATATAACAATGTTTTCTTCACATATTTCAGGTAACCCAGTCTATAAAAGAATACCATAATTTGTGTATACATTACCCTAATTTATTTTTTGCTGCTTAATGGTATGTCCCTTAAAATTAATGGCATTACATAGAATCCACCTATTTAAATACATGTACAAAATTAGTTACCCAACAATGAGAAAATTTAGAAAAAAGTTGGTAAAATAAGCTTTATTAACACCAAGAATTAATTAATAATTTACATACCTTTGGTTAGAGAATTCCCCCCCCCTCCCCAGCTGAACCCCCTCTGTTGCACTGCCACTGAATAATCTATTTACAATTTCTTGTAACACAGAAGCTGTGATATTTCCTTCTGTCTTCCCCATTTCGTTAATTACGCAGTATATGGTTTTCTGCCATTTTTTATGAAAAATTCTTTATCATGGCACCTTTTTAATTTTTTTTGGGTTTTTTTTTCACTCAAACAACCCAATCCAACACAGCTCAACCCAACCTATTCCAACCCAATCCAAAACAATCAAAAAAACACATTACAACCCCCCCCGGCACCCCTTTTTTTCTTTTAAAAAAAAAAACAGCGCCGGCAGATTTGGAGTCCTAGGGACCCTAGTAGTTGCCCCCATAAAAAAATTTTCATAAAAAATGGCAGAAAACTGTATACTGTACAACTACCTCAATTTCTGTTAAAGCTGAGCGTAAAAATATTATGCAAGTATTCTATAAAATCAAGTGTCTACCTCCAGAAGCAAAAGCTAACAAAATCTTCAATCTTGGTTGTTCTTTGTCAGTCTTATCTAATGGTACCAAAAACAAAATAAAGAAAGGTGCAGCACTGATCAACAGAGTCGACCCCATAGCATACAGCCACAGCTCCCTAGTCTCTAAAACTGGAGTTTTGGAGCCTGTTTTTGGATGCTCATGATGATCATTAAAGACAGGTTGTGCAGAATAAGAGTCTTGCTGTACTCTCTGAACTAGTTTCTCCTGTACTAGTTTCTCCGAGAGTTTCTCGTTAGCGGTTTTGGAGTATTTGAAAGCCGGATTTGGATCGTGATCATGATCATGAATACCGTGGTCGTGACTGTGCGCGGAGCCAGACGCCGCACATAAAATCACTAAAAGATAAACAGCGAATACTTTTAACCACATTTGAAAACTAATTAACACGGTTCTAATTCAAATAAAAGTTTTTTGGTATTTCTTAAATACGTGTCAAATTCTTCATGCTAGTAAACAAAAATGGAGGTTAGGAACATATGATTCTTCTATTCCGTGGAAATTGATGTGAAGTTAGTGGAAGCAGTTCGAGCAGCCGTTTTCATGGGTGAGTTCGCGATGACACCCCGTGTGCCCCGAGGATCCCTTTCCGTTCGTTTTGACGCTCGTGGCACAGTAGGTGATCCGTGCTCGTGGCAAGCCATTTTCTGTTCGAGATAACAAAGAGCTCGCGCCCGGAGCGTGCCCTATGTGATCCGAGCGCGTGGATGGAGAAAGAAGGGAAAAATACCTTCATCTTAAATAAAATTGTTTTTTTTTAAGCAACTAAAATTTGTGTTTTGTAGTTTTTGCGTGCGTGGTCGGATCTGGTAAAAATGCGAATAAAATCGATAGGATAGGCTTGTCACTTGTGAAATATAAGATTTTTGCTTTTTTCTAAAGTTTCTAACTCTGGATTTATAAACTCGACGGTTAACTGTTCGACAGTGATGCATCTCTGTCCTTTCCTCTTTTACTAAGGGAAAAAGGGACGGATGTACCAACGTTGAACAGGCTCATTTTCTTCGTCTTCCTCCCAAAAAACATATCCACAGCAAAATGCAAAACAAGTTTGCTAACATCCATTTCCGCTTCCGCTGCAGGTCCAAGTTTTCAAAAAAAAAAAAATAAAACGGGAAAACTATAGTAGGTTATGATTCTCGAATCTATAGCGTTCGAGATGATCGGAAAATCTCTGCGCGACCTGCTCGTGACGTCATTAGACTCCGCCCGCTCTACCGAGGGTCATCGCGAACTCGCCCGTTTTAACTCTGCCATGAACAAGCCTCGAAAGTTTTTTTTTTATAGATTAAACGAACTTACCTGTGAAATTCAATCGTAATTATATGAAGCGCTTCATCCGAATAGTTTACAAGATATATAATACAGATAGTAATGTCTTTACTGCTAGGTGGACGCGATTTTTAGATTCAAAAAAAAAATAAAGAAAATTGGGTGTGAACCCGCCTTAATTGACGTATGCGGTTCGACTAATATCTAATCGGTTTCTTTTCTTTCATCTAGTTCAAAGAAGTTCGTAACTGACCTAAGATATGTGATCCATTTTCAATGTCAAGGTCACTTGAAAACCTGGGATCACTGATCTGGATAAATGTTTACCTTTCTTTTCGTTTTTACCCACATTGTACAAAGACATATCTGGGTGTCCTGTAAATGGGATGGGAGGGTTTGAACTATTCGGATCAAGCGCTTCATATAATTACGATTGAACTTCACAGGTAAGTTCGTTTAATCGATAAATTATACAGGGTTCCTAAGATTTTCCTTAGGGATAGGATTTCAATAAATCAAACAGAAATGGCATAGAAAGTTCTGCGCGCACAAAAGAAACAGGTATATTGAGCAATGGTGCCAGTTTGTTATTATCTCCGGACTGCTTTCATGAGAAAAAATTGTCGCCACTCTTTCATTGTGAGCATAAATCATAGTTGCAATAATAACCGTTGACAAGATGTGTGCAAATTCCGCTAGATGGCGGCCGCACCATGAGATGTTTTCAGGTCCAAACCACAGCTTTTTCTTGCTTAAAGGAAGCGGAAGGGTCCATTATTTACGATACTGAGCGATAAACTCGTGAGGTTGTTAACATTAGAAAGAAATATCTTCGCTTTTAATTAAATTTCTTTCCATTCTGTTCTACTAGTGACATCTATCCGGAAACGGCCAAACCATGCATCTAGCCCTAGCAGCCAAAGAAATCAATAAATGGCGCTGTTTTTCTTGCAGAGCTTTTTGCTTGCGATATTATTGACTTTAAATAAAGCTGGCCCTACACTACAGTTGATATTTTCGAGGTGTTTTATGACATGATCTCGAAACATGTAGCGAACCAATTCTTCAAAACTAGCGGGAGGGTAAAACGTTTTTTTACGAAAAACTTGAGCTTTGCCACTTTTTTTGTTTTTTTCTTCAACTTTCTCGAAATTTTCGTCATACCGTAGAAAAAAATTATTTCCCCCATGGTCATACTCTACTTTTATTCGAAAAAATTTAGAAACATTGACGGGATCAGTTTTGCTAAAACGGGGGATCTTGGTTTCGAGTGAGAAGATAAAGGGCGCCGCAGGCAAAAATTTTTCAATTAAATTAGCCGAACGCAAAAATGTTAGAAAAACAAAGCAGGAAATAAACATGGCGCCGGTTACAATTTATTTTCAAAAATTACGTAATTTCGGGAACGCAAAGAAATAGGTCTAAAGAGTATAATTTTTAAGAAAAAAATATCAATTTTTTCGCCCTCCTCCACTGGGACTACAGGGGCCGTGCACAAATTACATAATGGTCATAGGGGGGAGGGGGGTTACAAAACGTTACGTAGGGGGAGGGGGGTTTTCGACAGCGTTTGCATTTGTGTGAAACTAAGAAAATTTGGAATGAAAATAAGTGACAAGTTTTTTTTTCAGTCGATTTCTCCGGCCGTGTATGAACGCTTTAGGTTAGGCATTTGCATCTCAGTCCCCAGCCTGTAAACAGTGCGTAAGGACAATGGTTACAAAATGAAAAGCCGAAAAATATTTTTTTTACGATATCTTTCATCAGTTTGGTATTAAAGTCGAGCAAAAACAATTTTTATTCCAGTCCTAAAGGTATGAAAATGGAAAATATTAGAAAACAACAACCTGGAATGGATTTACTACGTGTAAGATGTAGTGACAACATCGCCCCATGCCCATCCTTTTCTGCCTAATGTGCTTTTCCATTTGTCTGCGTCTTATACACGGCTGCTTGGCCCCCTAAGGATTTGCTTAGGAACCCTGTATGAAGTGCTTCATCCTTCATAGTTTACAAGATATATAATACAGGTAGTTATTTAAAGGTTGGTTTTTGTACAATGATCAATAAAACCTTGTGGCTCTAGCCTTTTATTTTGAGAACTGAACAGGAACATCAAAGTAAAAGTAAAATACACCATAAGTACAACCTATAATGACACTGGGTAAGAAAAAATAATTTAACTTTTTTCCCTAAGGATAATGCTTATTTTACTTAGTAAAACCTAAATACTTATACCATAGTATTTAACAAAAACTTAAATAATAGTTCAAAATCACTGCCTAATATTTATAAGATAAAACAAGCAGGAACTACAGCGGGGACTATGTAAGTACTACATATGGACTCCATTTATTGCTTCAGGACTGCCCTAAAAAAGTTATTTTCGCTTATTAAAGGCCTGTTGTAATGTCTAAGAAAGACATTGGAGTTATTACTCCATGCAGCCATATTACGAATTTGGGTGATTGATACACCATTTCTAAAGGCTTTTGAGGTTGCTGCATGCTTCACTGAGTAACCTGAAAACAACTTTGTATCAATGCCTGCGTTGGCCTTTGTTTGTCTGACCCATCTGGACAGTGTGCTCCTAGTCACTTTTTTGTACGGAGACCTGAAATTTATCAGCAGATATTCTTCTTCCTGCCTTATCTCTTATGCCTGCCAGGATTTGAAACCTACTTGCTGAAGCTAGCATTAGTACTGTAATAAGCTTGTTTGGAAGCTGCTCTAATGATAAACCTTCATTTGCCATTCCCTTCAGGTATTCGAAGACTATGTTTGGGTCCCATGTAAAGTTGTATTTGGCTCTTGAGGGTCTTAGTTTTGAAATGCCTTTTATAAAACGGCGCACAAAAATATCCTTCTCCACTTCTGGTAATATAAGTGATAAAGCTGACCTCAATGAGTTGAATATGCCATACTGAAAACCGTGACTGTCATATTGTTTTTGCAGAAAACTTACTACCTGTGGGGCTGTGGCTGTAAACATGGGGACATTATTAACCTGGCAGAATTCCCACCATTTTTTAAATGCAGTGTTGTACTGCTTGAGGGTTGCTGGGCTTAGAGGTCCCTGCAAAACCCCCCACGATTCTGGTGGCATATTTTTGGCATCTAATGCCTGCTCGATAATTTTATGGCAACCGGGGTACTGTTTGGTAGATTCTGCTTGTTCCTGAAAGGTGAAAATAGAATTTCATTAGTTTTTCCCAACATTAGTGGTTTCTCAACCTTCAACTGATTAAGAAGGGGAAACCATGGCTGAGTTGGCCAGTGCGGTACTACAATTATCCCTTCTGCTTGGTCCACTTGGATTTTACTGATAACTATAATCGAAAAGGGCGGGAAGGCATAAAAATAAAATTTAGACCAACAAACCGTGAAGAATTGCAACAGACCCTGGATCCTTGTGCCAGGATACGTATTTTTCACATTTTGAGGAAAATAGATCAATATCAGGTTGTCCAAATTTTTCTACAATTTTTTTAAAAGTTTTATTTGAGATCTCCCATTCTGTGTCTAATGACACTATTCTGGACTCTGGGTCTGCAATATTTCTGTTAGAGGGAATGTAAGAAGCAAATAAATAAATATCTTGACATTCACAACATCTCCCTAGTTAAATTGTTAAGATTAACATGCTGTACACTTCACATGCGGTTAATGTAAGCAATCGCTGTCGAGTTGTCCACACTTAACAGAATGTTGAAAGACTTGAAGTTACTAAAAAAACACTTAAGGCCCAAAAAAATGGCTTTAAGCTCTAAAAAATTTATGTGTTCACGTTGGTCCAATTCATTCCACCAACCGTGTGTCATTTGTGTACCTGAGATTGCCCCCCATCCTGTTAATGAGCTGTCTGTGTATAACTCGTCAAAACGATCTTGTTTGATGTTGTTTTTTGAGAGCATAATTTTTTATGACCACCAACTTAGTTCTGCATCAATTTTAGAGTAGTTCAAGATTATTTTGCAGTCATAGTTTTCATTAGACTCAAGCAAGGCTAAGAACTTCTCTCTTTCTAAAGTTTTAATGTGCATTGGAGAATATTTCACTGCTGGTGTGGCAGAAACCAGCCCTACAATGTATTGTGAAAATTTCCTTATTGAACAACTCTTTAGTTTTTTAAATTTATTGCTAAAGTTAAAAAGTTTTTGTTTTCTTTCTTTAGTTAGTTCTATAGTGAGTTGTTCACTATCAAAGATGAATCCCAAATATTTGCATCTTGTATTGAGAACTAAAGAGCTTTTTTCAAAATTTATTAAAAACCCCAGTCTTTGAAAAATTTCTATTGCTCTCTGTAAGTCCCATTGACATTGAGACTTATCACTGCTCAGCAGGAGGAGGTCATCTAGATAGATGATACATAAAATTTTTTGGGATCTCAGATAGCTGACTACCGGTTTTAACATTTTTGTAAACACATGAGGTATTGTCGCTAGACCAAATGGTGCACAACAAAACTCATACAAATAGTGTTTATGTATAAACCTTAAGAATTTCCTATAATCTGGATTTATGTTAATTAGGAAACAGGCATCTTTTAGATCTAGAGATGCCATAAAGTAATTTTTCTGAATTAGTTTTGCCACATTTCTATGGTCTTCCATTTTGAAGTGTTGGATTTCAAGATATTTATTTAACTGTTTTAAGTTAAAAATAAACCTGAAAGTGCCATTGCCTTTTTCTTTTAAAAAATAAGGAGAGATAAATTGTTCTCTTTTGTTCTCACAAACAGAGATTGCTCCCTGTGTAAGCATGGTTTGGATTAGCCTTTCCCTTTCCCTTTCCTCGGACAATTTATTTGAACAAATTATTTTTCCTTGTCTGGGCATTTCCACAAATGGAAGCTTGTACCCATGAATCCACAAAATAAGAGGGTTGGCATTTGAGGGAAGAAAACATTTCCACTCTTGTAAATAATTACTTAATCTGCCAGCAACACTTACCTCATTTATTTCTTGGGGCGATATGTTGACCGGTATTGGTGTGATGGGCCCCTTCACTTCGGCACATCGTTCATGGGTCGAGACGGACCCCGGAAGTTTATTGTTGTGGTACCCTTTTTTGTGTTTTGAGGCTTTAATGAAGGCTGAGCTGGTGGTGGAACTCTAAGCGCTCTACTAGATATTTCCACCTCTTTTGCAGATTTCAATTTTTGTGAAAAATCTGAAAAGAGGTACTTATCCACTTTTGTGGCTTTTGCCACATTCATTGCAGTTAAGTTGGTCAACTGAGGAACAATTGCACTTCTCCTATTTTTAGAGAAGGCATGAAACAGGTCGGTTAGGAGCTTTCCTGCACCACTTGTTTCTGGGAGTATGGATTTGGCAAACTCTCCATTATTGTTTAATATTTTTTCCAGCACAATTCCAATGGCAATGACTGCTGCAGCCAACTGTGACTGCATAGAACTATGATATTTATCCTTTATTAAGGAATTTTTGGGCAAAATCTGAACAATTTCCGGATTTATCAAGAGACTGGTCAGTTCTTGGCAGTTTTCAGGGACACCATACTTATTTATAAGTTGTTTCCTTTCCTCTTTGTTTATGCCATTTAGTAGAATGTGAGCCCAGCGAGAAGCTATAGCCTTGTGTAGATAAATTTTCTCTGGTCCAAGAGCTCCGGGGTCTTCTCCAAGGCACTCCAAGATTTCTTGGTCCAGTACTAGCTCGTCCATGTCCTGTATTAATACAGTGTCTCTATGGGGCCTGTCTACGTGACCTGGATTGTTGGGTGCTTGTTGAGGGTCTCCATGGGGACCATCTAGATGATCCATGTCATTGGGTATTGGTGGAGGGGTAAAACTTCGACGGCCATTATTGTTATTGGGAGGGGTGAAACCTCCACTACCATTTTTGTTATGGGGAGGGGTGAGACCTCCGCAGCCACTGGGAGAATGCTGCCGATGTTTGCCCGATTGTTTGTTAAGCTGTGCTTCTAACTTGCCGATCCTCTTCTCTAGTTGGCTTTGATTGGACTCACGAGACCTTCTGCTATGTGAAGATCGGTTGGAACAACTTCTGTATGAGTCCGACCTTTGGCGAGAACGACGGCTGCGTGAGCGGGTTCTCCGCCTTCTGCTCGAGGGTTGAGATCCGTGATGCCGGGATCGTGACCTACGAGAACGTGATTGGGAATTGATAGAGGAATGATGGGACAATGACCTCGTGGGAGACTTCCGGAACTCGGGTTTCCGTATGCTTCCTTTGATGGAGGAAGAACGGCGCCCTTTATTTTCCATCCATATCCTAAAAGGGACTGTTTAATCAAAAAATAAATGAAAAAAGATAATTTTACCAAAAAACGTGCTTACCACCGTAGACGCAAAAGCAAAGATGAAAGAAAAGAAACCGGTTAGATAGTCGAACCGCACACGTCAATTAAGGCGGGTTCACACCCAATTTTCCTTTTTTTTTAAATATAAAAATTGCGTCCACCTAGTAGTAAAGGCATTACTATCTGTATTATATATCTTGTAAACTATGAAGGATGAAGCGCTTCATATAATTGCTTCTCTATGCGGGGATTCTTGAAAGTGTGCATGCCGTGAAAGTGGCAATTTTGTTAGCAACATATCATGGTCAAGTAGGCCATGAAAAGAATAATATACCGCGGTCGCTTTGCGCAAGTGCGTTGAATTGATGTTATTCCTGACGCCATTTTTGTTTGTTTTGTGATTTTTCGGTTTTTAATTTTTCTCACAGTACACACACTATAGTGTACTGTGATTTTACTTTATCTTCTATGTTTATGGCAGGCACTTATACAAAATAAAGTTATTTATACACAGAAAAACAATTAAATACATGTAATATTTTTGGATCATTAAAATGCGATCAAAACCGCTATAATATTACATTTTTATTTTGGGCGACACATAGTTTTAGGTAAAAAAACGAAAACTGCTTGGTTTTTGAAAAGTAAACACTACTGTCAACGTGAAACGTGACATTCATATGCCATCGGCCATCACAATGAAGGGCATCGCGCATGCATAAAACGGCTGAAATTTCAAAAATTTTCATAGCCACCGGTGTCAGGCGCCATCAGTAAAAAAGGCAATTTTCCGTCGCATCACGCCAGGGCGGACACTTTTTGTGCCGCCTAGGGTATAAGTGCTTTAAAAACTTTTTTACACGCCACAGCGGACACAATAGCACACATACACAATAACGGACACAGACGTAGTAAATATTTGTAAAATTAAACATTTTCATGGAAATATCAACCCCTAAATAAGGCGGGCACCAGTGTCCGCCCTGGAGTGATAAACCGACTATGCAGCGGACACCGGTGTCCGCCCTGCCTCTGAATATGTTAAGTTTATAAAAGTATATGGGTTTTATTAATGAACGATAAGAATAACAAACTATCAATTTTAAAACAGTTTGTGCGAAGTAAAAACGTAAAATTTCGTTAAAGGTCAGTCTTATTTGGCGTCATTAGGGAGATTTTGGAACGCTTAAAGAAAACATAACCTAACTTTTGTCATGTCAGTCTTATTTGGCGTCATTAGGGAGATTTTGGAACGTTTATTTCAGACTTCGTAGTAATTGTGGTAATTACTGCGTCTGCGCAATAGATAAACGTCATACCGTTGTGGTAATTAACCACTACCACTGTCATAAACTACAATAGGGAATTATTGAAATACGGCCGCACTGGATAGTGCCTACTTAGCGCCGACCTTAACACAGGATGAGTCTGAACCTAAAAGGTACAAATTAAAGAATTGAAGGCGTCTCTAGCGAAACGGTGACGACACGACTTTATTTCTAACCTATAAGTTTATGCTGCCTGTTTTCGAAATTCTGTGTTATTTTTTCACATTTCCATATTTAAAAGTGTTTTTGAGTGCTGGTCTTTTGATTTTAAATAATATTTTGAAAAACGAAAATCCATGCATTTGGGGTTCTTAAGGGATTTTGTTGAACTACTTCTCGTAGCAAACATATATATTGTCTTCATCGGTAAAACGAAGTCTTTGAGCCTTGCTTTTTGCATTTTGTTCTGCCATGTCACTCGATTTCATAAAAAAAAAAATATTTTGTAGGGTTAAGGTAAAAAACATGGCGAATAGTTGTCAAAAACATCAAATACGGCCAGACACAGCCAAGACACATCCCAGTCTAATTCCTTCACAAATAATGGTAAGCCCTAACCTTATTAGTGTCTGCACTAAATGTGGTCGTTCTTGCGCATGCGTATCTGTCAACAGCGTCAAAATAGTGCCTGTCTTTATTAGTTCCGGGCTCTAACTGCGTTTCAATGATTCCCTAATACGAATCCATTTCGTTGTATTTGCGGTAATATAGGTAAGTTAGTTGGATTTGCCACCCGCTATTTTTCCTCTATCTACGCTATTATAGCCAAAATTTCTTCAGCTAACCAATTCGAGTAAGGGGGCTTAGACTGGAATTCCATACGCTTTTTTTCCGCGCGATTTTGAAATTTGACCTTGTCTGTCAGTGAGTGAAACAGTGACAAAACGATTGGCACCTTTACCAGGCATAACTTGAAACCTGCGCGAAAAATCTGTCAATGCGGAAGGCTAGACTGAGGGTCTACCTAGAATTAGGTGATATCTACTCCAGTCAATAGAAACCTTTTGCAGCTATAATTTTGATACCTTTTTACTTTATCGCTTATTTCGGGCATGCGCAGTTACGAGGTAATAACGGAATCCCTTACTAACCGATAAAGTTTGACGTTATCTGCGGGAGAATACCGTATCCCTTATAATTGACATGGTTCCCGATCGTAAAACGTTAATCGTAAAGATAAGTGCCAATTTTTGTTTAATCATTTTCTTTTGCTAGAATTTCGTAAGAAATGTAAAACATTGATTTTCTTTGACAACTATGACAAGTGATTCCGATCTGTTTATCATAACCTCCCTTTCCTCTGTTGTGTTTTTGAGTTTTTAAAGATTAATAATAATTAAAATTCACCGTAAAAACACAAGAATAAGATATTCTTAATGAAAAATATTATAGGACAAATTCTTTTTGTAAATATTTTTAATATAATAATATTTTTAAAGTCGGCCATAAACAAATCAAAGGCGGGGTGCCAAAACTAAAAATGCTGTTTTAAAAATAACGTGACTACTACGTCACAACGCGTTATTAAGGGATAAAGTCACATAACGGAGATTTTTTGTAAGAGGTGTAAAAGGTCTCTAATGCTAGGTCTCGGTTGGTAATAATAGCCATGAAAGCCTAAAGATATCCCGTACAACTTTCCTCAAATTCAGGAATAGAGGCCTATGAATCATCCTTATAATTTTTCCGGCTTTCTTTTCTAATCATAACTTTAAATGAGCAACTGTAAATATTTACCTGCTAATTTCTCTCTGGTATTTTTTTTTCTTTGCAACTGTCAACGTCACCATCAGTACACTGTTCCGTGGGTCAACGAACGGAGGAAAAGGTGGAATTTCACGCAAATTTGAAAAAATCCTAGAACCAAAAAATGCAAAAGAAAAAAGTTTATTTCACATAAAACGCCGCAGAAATGTGTGTCCAACGGTAAAGTTCTTCTTTTCCAAAGTCCCAGTTAAGTCTGGAAATTTTTAGGTGAAAAATAACCACACATATTGAAGGTGAAAAAACTACAAAAAAATGAGCCAATCCAGAAGAAATCCGGGTCCATTGCCCGACAGGTGGTTACATTGCCCTAGAAAATCAGACCATTTAATTGTGGGAAAATTCATGGCCCTAAAAACACCTTTAAGCACTGATTTTGATGATCAGGTCCCACTAGAATGCAGGTTTAACCCAAAGATGTTTTTTGATATTTGTAAACTAAAAAGGGTAAGGAAGTCTTGAGTAGTTTGTATCAATAGTGTTTTTCTTGCAACCATAATTTTGTCAACCCTTATTTTCACCCACCTATTTGAAAAATTTAACTACTACCTACCCCCCTGTTCTAACCTAGCCCTATCTTTCTTTGTGTCAAAACAGGTCAATTTGGCACATAAATTAAAAGTTTTAGGTACATGCAAACACCTAAGAAAATGTGATTCTGCTTTTGTTAACAGAATATGGGATTCTTTCAAGGGCCCATAAAAAAAAATGGCATTGGTTGAAGAAGTATAAAAATCAAAGTCCAAAACAAATACCCAGACAAAAATTCAAAAACAAGTGTAAAAATATCTGCCTCCTATACACTAGGTTCAGTTTGACTTGACTTGACTGAACTTTTGATATATTCTGGCCAAGGTTTTGCCATTATTCAATTTAATTTCAATTCAAATTTAATCAAGTAGGGTCAGTTGTGGCCACCATACACCTTATAACCACTTGAAAATTATGCTCTATTTTTTAAGAAATCCTTAAACTTGCTTTATCTTTCCTTATATAGTATGAAATGATCAAACTTTAATATTTATTTATAAAATAAAAACTAATAATATTTACACAAAAATACTAGAGCAAATAAGGTCAGATATGCACAACTAACACAAGGACTAGAAATGATTTTCATCTGCTAAGAGTTCATAAAACTGCTACAAAAAATTCCATTTTTTATAAGGAGTTATATTATTGAATGAACTGCCTAATAATGTAATGTTTAAAAATAAACTTAAATCTAGTATAATAAAACTGTGATATTTACATTTAGGTACCTTGATTGTTGTTTATGTAGGGTAACCAGACGTCCAGATAAAGCCAGACATGTTTGACTTTTTTGGTTAAATCATAATGTCAGGCTGGTTATTTGTCGCGTCCGGCTTTTTACCAGGCCGCACATACCGCTTGCTTCAACTGCATTATAGTGAAAAATCCTCAGAAAAATCAGCCTTAAATAACCTTTGTTAAAAGGATGGGTAAGTCCAGGTTTACGTAACTTTTCATATTGATAATTTCAAGGATAATTCATAACTTTAGTGCTAATTCTGGGGGTAATTCTGTATGTCTGTATTTTTTTTCCTTTATCAAAATAATGATAAAATTTGTTAAAATTAATTATTTTTAAGTAAAAATGTTCTTTTGTGCATATACATCTGGTCACTCTAGTTTATGTGATTTTAGCTTAACTTTTGACTGTTCTTATGTCTGCCTGTTTTGTTTGTTTATTTTAAATCTAATTGTTTTGTAACTTAAATTTTATAATCTAGTCTGAATTAAACTGTGATATTTTTACTTGCTCTGGTGTATGTTTATGTTTGTTTTTTTTATAACCTCTTTTACAATTTTACTCTTAATTAACTTTATTTTTTAATCTTATTGTATATACATCTATTTCTTATATATTATTTTGTTAGTGACTTTACTTTTTAAGTTTTCTTTATTATATCTCTTTTATTAATTAAATTTCATGCACTGAATCTTTGCCTGGGTATTTGTCTGTATATTTTTATTTTATTGTTAGGAGTGGGGAGGGAACATTTGCCCCAACATTTTGTTTTGTCAAATACTTATTTACTCACAAAACAAAAAAATGTCAAAACCAACTTACCACCTATAAACTTTACCACTTTGGGAATATTAGTGTTTATTTAGTCACTAACTAATGATTTTTGTTGATTTGAGTGATTCTCCCACAGTTTAGCTTTTTCATTCCCATGTATATAAAAAAAACTAATTTTTACATATTTGGATAAAAATGTTACTAATGGTTTTAGCAATATTAGCTTAATGAAAGAAAAGACATAAAAAAGCTATACTTTAAAGTGTTTTTTTGCTGAATAAGGCAGAAACCCCTTTAAATCATTACCGTCCCCGTTCCACAGATGAAATCTATGTGTTTGGTAGATCTTTTTTATTAACATAAAACATCATGATTCCATTAGGACTTTTTCTTTTGCATATGTACACTTTGAACAGCTGAATTTTTTTGTCAATTTGTGTTACGTCAACCTATGTAAAAAATTATTGATTTAAAAAAGCAGTTCCTGTGTTTTTAAATCATCACCATCCCTTCTTTCTTAAATTCGTTTTCCCTCTGATAGATGGCACTTCGCGCGAAATATTGTGTCAAATAGATGCCTTTTGGTCAGTCTCTGCTTAGCACCTCAAGGTGAATCTATGTATTAAATTAGCATCAAAAGATATAAAAATTAAATAGTTGTGTAATTACTGTCCCTCCTATGTTTATCTGTATTTTTTCAAAAATATTAAAAATCTTGGTTTTGTTAGCAGAAGAAAAAATTCAATAATGATATACTCACTCTCATGTTCCTAAACCTAATCTCACTTCAGGCAAAGTAAAAAAAAAAGTGTTGAAATGTCATTACCATCCCCATCATTACCATCCCACGGAAGCAATATCTAAAAAGGGGACGGTACACAATTATATTTAACACTAAAAGAACATTGTGCAATTAATTTTTGAATAACTTTAAACTAAAAAGAACTGTTGCAGGGCTACTATTAGGGTTACTACTATTGGTGGTGGGTCCACTTGTAAAACCCATGATTTTGACAAAGAACCACGCATAATTTAAATGGAAACTGGATCTCGGTGGAATTTCCACGCTGTTTAAGTACATCTATGTTATTGGGACCTTCCCTGAGAGCATTTTGTCTCATAGTCTGCCAAAGTTTGGGATGAGCTTATTATTATCATGCTTATGATGACCGATATTGGGAAAAAAAGCATCAATTCCCACTAAAGTGATAACCCTGAATTTAAAAATTACATTTATTTTGACAACTGTCAAACCCTGTCGAAATGGCGGTAAAATAATTAATGAAATTTAAGTTTTTGGAAAAGCGAATACCGAGGCGAATTTTATTCTGCCGAAGACATTAAATCGGAAACCGTAAAAAAAGTGACAGTTGTCTTAATGGTCATTTACTGTTATGGAGAAAACCACTGGTGCAATGACACATATTTACAAGTGGAGACTCTAACTGAAGTAAATTTAGGTCGATGAACTCAAAAATTTTATTAGTTTTGACACCTGTCAAACCCTATTAAAATGGCGGAAAAATGATTGATGAACTTGAGGTTTTTGGAGAAGCAAATACCTGCCTCATGTAAAGAAAAAAATACAACAACTAGGATCACCATCACCAAAAACAAAAATTGAAGAAATTTAAGGCAATAAGGTGGGCAACAAATTAAAAATTGCTGCTAAGAGATGCTCCAACGCCAATATCTGATAGACTTTTTGATGTTTATTCTGACAAAAGAATCCAAAACGACGAGCTGCTAAGAAAAGCAAGTTGAAATTTTGTATGTTGCCTCAGTAGGTTAATTTACATTTTTTGTAGAAACCCCACTGATTTCTTGTAAAAAATGTAAATTTTTTAGTTCATTAAAGCCGAGGAGGATTTCAGTGTTCGCAATATATGTACAAATTTTGAGGAAATAATGCAGCATTATTTCGCATTTTTGTGCATTTTTCACATTATTTTATGCATTTTTTCACATTTTTTTGCATTTTTACAGATTTCTTTACATTATTTCTTATGTTTTCACATTATTATGCATTTTTTAAATTTTTTTCTCATTTTTCTTTAATTTAATATTTAGCATTTTTTCCTATTATGAATTTTTTCCTAAAGGTCTTAAACGTCTTTGATTTTTTCACATTTTTTAACAATGTTTTAAATTATTATGCATTTTTTACATTTTGTCAAACAATGCAAACATGTGTACCAAATAATGGTCAGTGAAATCACCCGATTAAAGCAATGTTTCGTTTATTTAAGTGGTCTTTTTTTTTAATTACAAGAATTTCTTCATTATTGTCCGCTTATTATGACAACCATCCCCATGTTGTCATTACCGTCCTCATGACAACTTCTTCAGTTTTCGGACATTATGGCACCAATACACTTTCCAAAATAATTTAAAATTGCAATGTTAACTTATCCTGTTTTTTTTATATACATTTTTTCTCGATATGTTCTTTAGGGAAGACTATAGGTAATGACAAAATGTCTTTCATATAGACGTTCTTCCTGTAACTGCTTAGCGGCCTGAAAATATTTATTAGTTCTGAGTTAGGACTAATAAAAGAATACTCTAAAGATGAAACCCAGATACTTATTGAACAGAAAAACGTATGTTTTTTTAGTGCAAAAGCTAAATTACTCATTTGCACATAAATATTTGCTGCTTTTTCATATAATGCATTTTTTATTTATGCTTTCCCTATACTACTTAGTTTAAAAAATATATTTACTTTAACAAATTTTAATGTTCAATTAAACCATTGTTTTATGTTATTTTCTGTTTGTGACTGGAGGTTTTGAAAATGAATGAAAAATCCCAAATTTGAAATTTTTTTGACCATTACTTTTTTTTCAATTAATTCTTAAACATCACAAAAACTTCCAATTTTGCTCAAACATGTACTTAAAGAAATTGAAATATCTCGATAACTACTTAAACTTGGACAGTGGTTTATAGCTCGTTTTAAAAGTATTTTAAATACTTTTCGAATGATGTATCACATGATATAATTTTTGTTTAAAAAAAAAATTCTTTTTTTATAAAAATATATTTTGTTTCTGGGTATTTCGCCAAACTATTTACAAAATTTCAAGATGGAGACTTAAAAATTTTGAATTTTTTTTTTCAATACAAATGAGGCCATGTGATACTTCATTAAAATGGCCTTTAAAATATCTTTAAAACAAGCTATCACTTGCTTTTGCCTGTAAAGACAGTCAATTTTAACCAAATGTGCAGGTACACAAAAAGAGTAATATCTTGACAACTATATACCGTACAAAAGCGAGTAATACCTTGTTTTATAGATATTTTAAAGGCCATTTTGATAAAGTATTACACAACCTAATTTTTTTGAAAAATTGTTTTCAAAATTTTTTAAATATTTTCAAGTCTCCATCTTGATTTTTTTTTTAAACAAAATAACATGTGATACATCATTCGAAACAAAACAAAGCTATAAACCACAGTCCTAGTTTAAGTAGTTATCGAGATATTTTCATTTCTCTAGGTACATGTTTAAGCAAAATAGTAGTTTATTTTGATTTTGAAATATTAATCTAAAAAAAAGTAATGGTTAAAAAAGTTTTATATTTGGGATTTTTCATTCTTTATGGGTAGAATAAATGTACCAAAAATTATCGAAATCGGGGAGATGGTCTGCCAAACCTCTGGTTGATTTGATTTGAAATGACCCTGTTTAAAAGTCAGTAGTATGAAAACAGTAGTGTCTCGTTTTGGAAAAATGTTAAAATGTCAGTACTTTTCTTTGTTTTGGTTTTTAGGCTTTCGAAATTATATTTAGTAAATTTAAAAATCATTAAAAACATTTTTTATTGCAATGTTATGTATATATAAATATGACTTTTAATCTTGTCACTGTTCAATTTTCAAATTCAATATTGTGAAAATTTCAGTTTTCATTTCTAGTCTTGCTGACATTTCTAAAAACTTTGTGAGATTTTGATACAGCTATATTTTTTTCAAATTCAAGTCAGAGCTAACTAGATAAGTTTAACTTAAACAAAAATAATTAAGTAGGTAATGAAACTTGGTATGCATAATAAGTAGGCCCTTAGGTAACTTTTTGAGAAATTGTGCTACCATAAAGCCCTCTGCAAAGGACCTCTATTCCCGAAAATAACAAAAAATGTCTTAAAGTTTTACAAATTATAGTGGAGCGATAAAATTTGGCACAAATGGTCATTGAGGCCGCATTTGTTTCTCACTTAAAGTCTCTCGCCTAGAACCCCAATTCTCGATGTTAAAAAAAATCCTAAAATATTAATATCAACCATCCAAAAAGTGATAGACCCATCAGATTTAGCACAAATATTTGCCACTATATTAGCTTAAATTAAAAAATAAAAAGTTATCTAAAGAGCCCCAATTCTTAAAGTTTTTTAGAAAAAAACAACATTAAATATCACATAAACGCATAAGGATAGAATGATGGAATTTTCTAATCTTTATTGGGTCCCTTAGTACCAAATGTTATAAGACCATTTCCAAAGGACCCTTACTCCCGAAGTTAATTTAAAAAATGTGCTTTTAGCGCCAGAAAATGGCAAACTAATAGTTCGTGTTTTAGTAGAACAGAACTATTTTTAAAGTAAAACGCAAAAGTCGTAATACTCTCGGGTTTATTTATCTAAAAATTGGTTTTAAAATTAGAAGACATTATGCTCAAATCTACATAAATAATTCGAAAACATATAATTTAAATATATTAATGTTAACATTGTTTTGACTTTGACTAACAAGCAACAAGCTAACAAGTAGGTTACCCAACATCGTCTAAACTAAAAAGCCTTAGTGTCCTTTAGCCTACTATGACTGCCATTTTTATAACCAAATTGGCAGGGAAAACATGAATTTTCTGTCAGTTAGGTGTTGATATTGCACCAATAGTAGGCCAAAGGATATTAGAACGAAAATGAGTTAACTGGCTTTTTAGTTGAGTATGGTGTTGGTTTACCTAGGCGCGTAGCGTCAAGGTTAACTTTTTCTTGAGGCAGTAGTGAATTGTTTCACCTGGGTTTTAACAGCTTTATTTTAACTGTTAAAAAAAAAAGATAATTGTTTAAAATACTTTCTTCTGTTGGGAGGAAAAAGAGTTTGGAAAGTCTACCCTTACATACTTGCTATGTAATGTGACACAAAATATTTCAAAATATAATTATCAACTAAAAGTTAAAAACGCTTTTAAAACTCTGTAGCCCCATTTTTGAAAAAAAATAGAAGCATTTCTGAAAAGTGTAACTGCAATTATTTTACTATAGGTCTGGTGTGTGGTAATAGTATAGTAGTAGTAATAATCAGAGAAGAAAGTGACATTTCCCAGGAGTGTAAGAATGCCACCTTCTAACGAGTTGTATATGCTATTTTTCTTACGACCTCAAAAGATTAACCCAAATTTCCTTGTTATTTTTGTTAAAATCAATTTTTTTCATTTCCCCCCTAGAAACAAAATATTTTCCTCTTGAGAGAAGAAAATATATGAAGGCTATACGGTGAGTCATTTTCCTCAATAGAGAAAAAAAAATATTTTCGTCAAAAATCAATATGAGTGTGAAATATGCACCTTTCTGAAACAAGAAAAAATAGGGACACTCTGTAGAGGACTTTAAAATGTATACAACACATAATATTTACTGTTCTACTAAAACACGATCTGTTAGTTTGCCGTTTTTTGGCTTTAAAAGTAAAGTTTTTAAACTTTACTTTGGGAGTAAGGGTCCTTTGCAAATGGTCTTACAACATTTTTTCCATTCCATAATTAAATCTTTAGGCATTTATGTCATCCTTAATGTTGTTTTTTTTTCTAAAAAAAACTTCAAGAATTTTTTTATTTTTCAATTTAAGCTAATATATCGGCAAATACTTGTGCTCAATCTGATCGGTCTATCACTTTTTGGATGATTGTTCAAAATTATGATTGTTTTCCACAAACCAAAACTACACTTTTTTGCACTCGACGCGCGTTTCGCTAACAACGTTAGCATCATCAGGAGACGATAAACAATGAACTAAATTAATCTACGCTCTATCTTATATACAATCCTTTAGTGGACGGAGATAAGACCAATGAATTGTGATTGATCACGATTTTTAATCCTACCTCCCCTCAACCAAAGAATAAAGTGTACTAAATGGGATAGGTCCTCTATCTTTATTTAAACTATTTCTGGATTTAATGATTTCCATACTTTCATATGCATTCAAAAGTCTTTTGTTTGGTACACGTTTTAGAAGTTTTAGGTTATCTAATGTGAATTTATGATTGTTTTCAAAAGCATGCTCGGCCACACTTGACTTTTCTGTTCTTCCGTATTTTAAGTGTGCTAAGTGTTCTTTAAAACGTGTTTGAATAGAGCGTCTCGTTTGGCCAACATATTTTTTATCACAATCCATGCAACTAATTTCGTAAATTCCACTTTTTTCTAGAACTGTAGTTTTATCCTTGGGATTTCCTAGTAAGCTTCTTATTGTGTTACCGGATTGATATACTAATTTAAGACCGGTGTTATTAAATACTTTCTGTAATCCTTTCGTATAATTAGGATTATACGGAATTGATACAAATTTTGAGTCGCAGGTATCTTTTTGTCTGAAAAAGGTAGAATTCCGAAAGGTCTTTTGAAAAGAATGTCTATTTATCAGCTTATTTATTAAGCCTTCGTCGTAACCGTTTTCGCCAGCTATATTCCTAATCCTATTCTTTTCTGCTTCAAATCTTTCTTTGTTTAAGGGGAAATTTACTAATCTATATGTTAAAAAGTGCAAACTTGCAAGCTTATGTTGTAAGCAATGAAAAGAGTCATTTGGAATATACCTGTTGGTGGCCGTGCCTTTTCTGTATAGGTCAAAGTCCAATTTATTTTTATTTCTTATAACTAAAGTGTCTAGAAATGGCAGTGTACCGTTGTTCTCTGTTTCATAAGTAAATTTAATAGTGGGAAATTTGTTATTTATTTTTTCCATAAAATTTTCAACACTAGTTACTTTAGTGTTGAATACTGCAAACACATCGTCTACATACCTGAACCATACTCTGGGGAAATACTCAAATTCTTTACTTATATCTGATTCAAATTTGCTCATAAATAGATTTGCGATAAAAGGTGATAAACTATTACCCATTGTGGTTCCTTCTAATTGCTGGTAGTAGTTATTTTTATATTGAAAGTAATTTTGATTCATGCAGAGTTTTGTTAAAGATAGGTATTCTAAAGTCTGTTTGTCTTCTAGATTGTTTTTTCTTAGTAGTTCCTCCAGGTATTGTAAGGTATTGGGGATCGGCACACTAGGGAACAACGAACTAACATCAAACGAGATTAAAATTTCACCTTCTTGGAGTGAAATATCTTTAACTTTGTTGATAAATTCAAGGGAATTTTGAACAGAAAAACCTTTTTCCTTTATCGGTAAATTTTCAAACTCGTTTGCTAGCCATTTCGAAATGTTGTAAGTAGGTGATCCTACAGCAGAAACTATAGGTCTAACCGATTTTCCAGGCTTGTGGATTTTCGGAAGACAATACAGTTTGGGCGTAGTGGGATTGCTTACTTGTAGTTTATATTTAATATTATCAGTAATAATATTGTTACATTTTTTAATTGTGTTTTTTACTTCGTTAATCATTTTTGGTAAGGGGTTCTTTGGGACTTGTTTGTAGGGTCCATTTTTTATTAGGTTATCTACCCTTTCGAAATAATCTGTTTTATCTAATATAACAACTTTATTACCCTTGTCAGCCTTTAGATAGAAAACATCTTTTTCTCTCAAACTTTTAATTGTTTTATTGTGATTTAATGTACTATTTTTATTGTTTTGAATGATGTTTTGAGAGATCTGATATCGGCAAGCATCTCGCACATAGCCCTTTGTACCTTCTGAAAGATAAGAGATTGAACTTTCAATATTTGCAATAATATCACTTAAATTATCTTTTTGTGGGGGCAGAGCAAAATTAAGACCTTTGTTTAAAAGTGATATTTCTTTGTTATTAAAAGTTTGAGAGGATAGGTTTTCTACAATGTTTGCGATTTCCTTCGACTTTTTTGGTTTTGGTTCAGAACGTTTTAACTTTTGTAGCTTTTTATTAAGTGAAGACATCTTCTTCGTAAATTTTTTCTCAATTACTACAAACATATGTCTTTGGAAATCGCACCATTCTTCAAAGTTCTTATCACTAAGTCTAAATGTCAACTTTTTAAACAGTCGGTATGCTGCAAGCTCAAACATACTTCGTTTTGCGTACAAATTTTTGATTTCTAAATCTAACCATTTCTGTTTTGCAAACAGGGCTACTTTTGAAGAAACTGTAGATTTCGGCAACTTTACTTGAACAAAGTTTGGAAAAACTTTGAATTTTTTGCAAGATTTTAGAAACCAAATATCTGCACCTGTTAGATTTAGAAATCAAAAATTTGTACGCAAAACGAAGTATGTTTGAGCTTGAAGCATACCGACTGTTTAAAAAGTTGACATTTAGACTTAGTGATAAGAACTTTGAAGAATGGTGCGATTTCCAAAGACATATGTTTGTAGTAATTGAGAAAAAATTTACGAAGAAGATGTCTTCACTTAATAAAAAGCTACAAAAGTTAAAACGTTCTGAACCAAAACCAAAAAAGTCGAAGGAAATCGCAAACATTGTAGAAAACCTATCCTCTCAAACTTTTAATAACAAAGAAATATCACTTTTAAACAAAGGTCTTAATTTTGCTCTGCCCCCACAAAAAGATAATTTAAGTGATATTATTGCAAATATTGAAAGTTCAATCTCTTATCTTTCAGAAGGTACAAAGGGCTATGTGCGAGATGCTTGCCGATATCAGATCTCTCAAAACATCATTCAAAACAATAAAAATAGTACATTAAATCACAATAAAACAATTAAAAGTTTGAGAGAAAAAGATGTTTTCTATCTAAAGGCTGACAAGGGTAATAAAGTTGTTATATTAGATAAAACAGATTATTTGGAAAGGGTAGATAACCTAATAAAAAATGGACCCTACAAACAAGTCCCAAAGAACCCCTTACCAAAAATGATTAACGAAGTAAAAAACACAATTAAAAAATGTAACAATATTATTACTGATAATATTAAATATAAACTACAAGTAAGCAATCCCACTACGCCCAAATTGTATTGTCTTCCGAAAATCCACAAGCCTGGAAAATCGGTTAGACCTATAGTTTCTGCTGTAGGATCACCTACTTACAACATTTCGAAATGGCTAGCAAACGAGTTTGAAAATTTACCGATAAAGGAAAAAGGTTTTTCTGTTCAAAATTCCCTTGAATTTATCAACAAAGTTAAAGATATTTCACTCCAAGAAGGTGAAATTTTAATCTCGTTTGATGTTAGTTCGTTGTTCCCTAGTGTGCCGATCCCCAATACCTTACAATACCTGGAGGAACTACTAAGAAAAAACAATCTAGAAGACAAACAGACTTTAGAATACCTATCTTTAACAAAACTCTGCATGAATCAAAATTACTTTCAATATAAAAATAACTACTACCAGCAATTAGAAGGAACCACAATGGGTAATAGTTTATCACCTTTTATCGCAAATCTATTTATGAGCAAATTTGAATCAGATATAAGTAAAGAATTTGAGTATTTCCCCAGAGTATGGTTCAGGTATGTAGACGATGTGTTTGCAGTATTCAACACTAAAGTAACTAGTGTTGAAAATTTTATGGAAAAAATAAATAACAAATTTCTCACTATTAAATTTACTTATGAAACAGAGAACAACGGTACACTGCCATTTCTAGACACTTTAGTTATAAGAAATAAAAATAAATTGGACTTTGACCTATACAGAAAAGGCACGGCCACCAACAGGTATATTCCAAATGACTATTTTCATTGCTTACAACATAAGCTTGCAAGTTTGCACTTTTTAACATATAGATTAGTAAATTTCCCCTTAAACAAAGAAAGATTTGAAGCAGAAAAGAATAGGATTAGGAATATAGCTGGCGAAAACGGTTACGACGAAGGCTTAATAAATAAGCTGATAAATAGACATTCTTTTCAAAAGACCTTTCGGAATTCTACCTTTTTCAGACAAAAAGATACCTGCGACTCAAAATTTGTATAAATTCCGTATAATCCTAATTATACGAAAGGATTACAGAAAGTATTTAATAACACCGGTCTTAAATTTGTATATCAATCCGGTAACACAATAAGAAGCTTACTAGGAAATCCCAAGGATAAAACTACAGTTCTAGAAAAAAGTGGAATTTACGAAATTAGTTGCATGGATTGTGATAAAAAATATGTTGGCCAAACGAGACGCTCTATTCAAACACGTTTTAAAGAACACTTAGCACACTTAAAATACGGAAGAACAGAAAAGTCAAGTGTGGCCGAGCATGCTTTTGAAAACAATCATAGATTCACATTAGATAACCTAAAACTTCTAAAAAGTGTACCAAACAAAAGACTTTTGAATGCATATGAAAGTATGGAAATCATTAAATCCAGAAATAGTTTAAATAAAGATAGAGGACCTATCCCATTTAGTACACTTTATTCTTTGGTTGAGGGGAGGTAGGATTAAAAATCGTGATCAATCACAATTCATTGGTCTTATCTCCGCCCACTAAAGGATTGTATATAAGATAGAGCGTAGATTAATTTAGTTCATTGTTTATCGTCTCCTGATGATGCTAACGTTGTTAGCGAAACGCGCGTCGAGTGCAAAAAAGTGTAGTTTTGGTTTGTGGAAAACAATCATAATTTTGTTTTAGTGCAACCAAAGGTTCCAAATTCCCAACATAGTGGATGATTGTTAGTAGTATTTTAGGATTTTGCTATTTTAGGAGACTCGAATAAGTAACATATATGACAAATAAATCTGCGGCCTCACTGACCATTTTTGCCAAATTTTATCGCTCCACCATAATTTGGGAAATTTTGTATTATTTTTGGGTCTTTTTAAAGGACTTTATGGGAGCAATATTTCTGAAAAATTACCTAAGGGTCTACTGATTATGCATGTCAAGTTTCATTCCTTATTTTTTTTTTAAATTGAACTTCTTATCATCCAGACTAGCATGGGTACAGAAGAACCTCTCTAGCTTAGCTCCGCCCCGAATTTTTGGCATATGTAATAGAAGCCCTAAGAAGGAATAAATAGGGCTACAAAAAAATATGGCCATATGAAAATCTCACAAAGTTTGTAGAAATGTCAGCGAAATGAGATATTGCGTTGTTATTTTTTGAGAAAAATTTTTCACAATTTTGAATTAGTTAATTTTTCATATTTTAATGTTGCTAAAAAAAAATTCAAAAATTTCGGAACCTTTTATGCTAAAAGGGCGACGGGTAGCGTAATCTGTATCACGACAGATTTTAAAAATGAAGCAAAAGAAAGGTAAAATACTGGGTCAATTTTTTAAGTTGCTAAATATAACTTCGGCAAAACAAAAAAACCAGAACAAAAAAAAAATAACTTGTAAAGAAGTTAAAAAAACTTAAATTTTTACATTTTTCCAAAACGAGCTGCTACCGTTTTCATACCACTGACTTTTAAACAGAAATGCATATTTTCTTAAATAAATCAATGATTCTTGAGCAATGCTTAGATTTCCCCCTTTTTATAAAAAAAAAAATGAGGGAACCGCCTCCCTAAGCGACGTAGGTCGAAATTATTCGACTTTTAATTGTAATTTAATCATGGTATAATATCACATAAATATGACCTCTAGTAACCTAGCGACCCCACCTCAAGAACATCAAAATTTAACCACACCACAATTATATACTAATTATGTGCTAATTTCTTCCCTAATCAAAAAATTGTGTGCTCCTCTGGTTTCTGAGAAAATCGAAAAAGAAAATGGGGTAGCTAGGTTAATATTAACTTAGCAACCCCCCCCCCCAGGAAATATGGCGCCAAACTAAAAATTTTTTATTTTAAAATTATGTGCTAATTATTTGCTCAACGAATATGTAAGAAAAAAATCGAATTTTTATTTTAAATTAGGTTTTTTTTTTAAAGGGTGGGGTAGCTAGGTTAATATTATGTTTAGGTATCACGGAATTTAAAAAAATTCAAAAACCAGTATTATCTGCATATTATGTGCTATGTTCGTCTATGATCAAAAAATTTTGTACTCTCTGATTTCAGAGAAAATCGAAAAAGAAAGTGGACTACCTAGGTTAATATTAACTTAGCAACCCCACCAGGAAATATGGCGCCAAACTAAAAATTATTGCTTTTAAGCACGTAATTTTGTAATAATATATTTTTACTTTGGAATCATACTTCAGATTGCGAATGCTAGGTTATTACAAATGATGTAATATAATATTATTTTTATTGATTTTCTTGAAAACCAGACAAGTAGAAAATTTTCTGATCATGCACGAAATTAGCCCATAATTTGCAGATAATAATGGTTTTTGAATTTTTTTAATTCCGTGATACCTAAACATGTGGGGTCGCTAAGTTAATATTTAACTAGCTACCCCACCTTTTTTTAAAAAAAAAAACTAATTTAAAATGAAAAATTCGATTTTTTTCTTATATATTCGGAGAGCACATAATTAGCACATAATTTTAAAACCAAAAACTTTTAGTTTGGCGCCATATTTCCTGGTAGGGTTGCTAAGTTAATATTAATCTAGCTACCCCATTTTCTTTTTCGATTTTCTCAGAAACCAGAGGAGCACAATTTTTTTTTATTGGGAACGAAATTAGCACATAATTATGGCATAACTAAATTTTGGATTTTCTTGGGGTGGGGTCGCTAGGTTAATGGAGGTAGAAATGTGAATAATCTTACACAATTTTTGAATATTTTAAGGAAATAAACGTACTAAATGTTGTATTATGATATTAAGAAAAAATGGTAATTAAATCTCAAATTAGATTATTTATTGCCAATTACGCCCATAGGCTCAAAAAATAGAACCAATTGAAGTTTTTTCTACACATACCATAAAAACTGACTATATTCTTGCCCCATTTGTTTGTGAGGCAAGATAGTCCTCGCTAGCTTAAAGTTACATAGAGTATATTGTTTAGACAACAAATTTGTTTCATCGAGATTCCTTACTACATAATGAGGTATAGATAATAAAATTTGAAAAATGTTCTCATTCATTTTTCTAATGAAATTGTCATATTTGTGTCCAAATGGCGACCAATACTACTTTTAAATTTAGATTTGTCATTATTTTGCCTCTCTTTATTTGTACTGTATTTGCTTACATTTTTTGATTACGTATAATAAATCTCTAGAAAAACCATTTCTGTACATTAAATATATTTTTTTTTTATTTTTGAATGTCGGCTTTTAATGAAACAATATGCTTAGGTACCAAAAATACGATTTTTAGAATTTTTGTCTGTTTGTCTGTCTGTTTGTTTGTTCCAGCATCACGCAAAAATTACTGAACGGACTTTCAAGTCAATCAAAGTTTCACTACCGGATTCCTTGGATAGGCTTTATTTTAGCAAAATCGGTTTACGGGAACAAAAGTTATTGTCATTTAAAGCAAGAAAAACGGGAAAAACGAATAAAACTGCAGGCGAAGCTGCGGGGTCTTCAGCTAGTGTTTGGTAAAATCAATATGGCGGATCAAACCTGGCGGAAAGAGGTATTTTTTAAAAATGCGTAACTTTTTTATTTATGGGCCGATTTTTCTATATCAAATTGACTTTCAGAATCAAGTTAAAAAATTTGACCTCCATAAACCTAGCGGGCCCACCTTAGAAAATCCAAATTTTAATTATTCCAGAATTATGTGCTTTTTATATGCTAGTTTCGTACCTTTCAAAAAAAATGTTTGTTAGAAGAAAAGAGAAAAATTAGAAAAAAAGGTGGTCCCACTAGTTTTATATGTAAACCTAGCAGGCCCATCCTTAAATAAAAACTGAAGAAACATAAAATATTTCATGTGCTCCATGAAAATGGAAAATTATTTTTTTTTACTTTTTTAGTTATTTTTTTTAAATAGTTTGGGACTGCTAGATTTATGCATGCAAGACTAGAAGGCCCAACCTTAAATAACGGTTAAAAATATCCGTTATATATCTCAAAATTATGTGCTTTTTAGGTGCTTCAATAAAATGCAACTTTGGTGCAAAAAAAGTAACTTATAACATATTTTTAATATCTTTTAAAACTTATGGTCTCCTGATACGCCCGCAATATATATTTTTTAATTAACTCAAAAAATTTAATTTTTTTCTTCTATTTTTAGGAAGCGCATAAAAAGCACATAATTCTGAAATATTTTTAACCTTTATTTAAGGTTGGGCATGCTACGTTAATATACAGTTAGCGGGCCCACACCATTTTTTTTAATTACTAAAAAAAATATTTTTTTTTATTTTCATGGCGCACGTAAAAAGCACATAATTATGAAATATGTGATTTTTTTTAGGCTTTATTTAAGGGTGGGCCTGCTAGGTTTAGAGAACGAAATTGGCATATAATTCTGGAATATTTAAAATTTGTTTTTGTAAGGTGGGACGTCTGGGTTTATGGAGGTAAAAGTTTGCATTGCAGAAGTCCAATAAATGGATTTGTTTACAGTCCAATAAATGGTTAGTCTATAAAAAATTGTAAGTTGTTTCATTTTTTCAGTGGAAGTTTGGCCTATGGATCGACCTTACCAACACGTCCCGTTTTTACAACAAAGAAGAAATCGAAGAGTATGGCTGCAAATACGTAAAATTGAGATGCAAAGGTCGAGGAGAAACGCCGAACAAAGAACAAACCAACATTTTTATTGAACTAGTGCATAAATTTATCGCAAACAATCCGCTGGATAGTATAGCGGTGCATTGTACTCATGGTTTTAATCGAACCGGTTTCTTAATAGTGTCTTATTTGGTAGAGAGAATGGACTGTAGCCTCGAAGTGGCTTTGCAAAAGTTTGCTGAGGCTAGGTGAGGTAAAAGGTTTCTAAAGTATCGTTCATAATTGGAATAATCATTGCAATAATCGTATTTTTTGTTATAACGCAAGCTCTGTCACTGTCTTATTAACAAGAAAGACAGTGACAGAGCGTGCGTTATAACAAAAATTACGACTATTGCAATGACTATTCCAATTATGAACGATACTTAAGTCGAAGTACTATTTTTTCTTTAAAGAAATCACAAAAATCAATAAAAATTTGCAATATGACTAATTCTGGGAGTAATTTTTTGTCACAATCTACACATAATAATAAATATCACTAATTTTAGTTATGCAATCGGTTTTACACACAGTTAAATGCTCATTCACATGTTTAAAAAAATCTTCTAAATTATATGGTTATAGGTTTATTACAATTTTCCCAATTTTATTTTTAAAACACTTTATTGAATTTATTTGTCTAACACCATTTGGTACACATGCAATAAGGAATTTTTTCAGTCAGGGTTAGCCTGTGCCCTGGGTACATTACGTTCATGGTTATATTATTAAAAATTATCCTTGTTTTTGAAGAGAAACATGAGACATTCGTGTCTTTATATACCTTAAACTGTTAGTCAGTTCTGAGCTTTGAAGATGCCTCGATAGATTCGTTTTTGTTTGAAAATTTGAGGAAATGATGTGTTTGAAATTAACTGTGTGTTTTGGACTTCCATTGTCTATATTTTATTTATACACGACGTTTCGATCAGTACAATCTCTGATCGTCTTCAGGTGCAAAATATAATCTATTCCTAGGCTATATACTATCGGAAATCACACAACCGTGAAGTTTAAGCAGTTGGCTCCGTCCAAGGGGGGGGCTTCCAAATATTTGGAATTTCGACACTTGGTTTACTGAAAACACCCTGATTCTGCCCAATAAAAACAGCTTCAAGGATTTTTTTTTCTTCCATTGTGACTCCTTGTGCAAAACCATTGCTTCTGTCCACTTCATTCGGTGTTGTTTTGACCATGCGTGTTCGGCGATTCCTGATTTCATTGTTTCACCTCTTTGGGTATTCGTCTGATGTTCTTTAAGCCCAACAGATAGTGGTCTTTTTGTTTCGCCTATGTATGATTCACCACACTGACAAGGAACTTGGTAAATGTATTCCTTATTTTCTTTGTTCTCTGGTGTTGTTTTACTAAGAAGGCTTCGAATTGTATTATTAGATTTAAAAACTGTTTTAATATTAAAGTTGTTCGCTACTCTTCGAATTTTCTCTGATACTCCTTTAATGTATGGAATTATAAGGAATGCATTTGCCTGGTTTCGGTCTTGTAACCTCTGTCCTGTTTGCTGAAATTTAGAAATAGTATCTGTTATAAGTTTAAGGCTGTAACCATTCTGCTGCAGATCCTTCTTAGTGTTTCTTATTTCGATTTCCAAGTCATGAGAATTGTCATGAGTGATTTCTCATAGTATATACAGATGTAGCCTTAGGAATCAATTGTAGTTTGCACCTGAAGACGATCAGAGATTGTACTGATCAAACATCGTGTATAAATAAAATATAGACAATGGAAGTTCGAAACACAGAGTTAATTTCAAGATTTGTTTTTGTTGCATAAGGACCTGCTGAATATGCGAGTTAGAACCACTAAACCCTATTTCGTGGCTCATTATTGACTCAAAGTTGGCAAAAAAACACAATTCTTAAAGATTGAGCATTCAGTGTCTCATTATTGACTCAAAGTTGGCAAAAAAAACACAATTAGATCATATCTTTTTTAACACTTTGGGAAATAGCCATGCTTTCTGAGTGTAGTGATTCCTTGTTGTTTTGTATGAAAAAAGAGAGAATTTGTTTTTTCTTTGTTTAAAAGCAGCCTTTTGTTGGATAACCAAGTATTAACTTTCTCAAAGGATATTGACCCATTTTGTGACAGTTCTATTAAGTTTTTTCATAGGGTGACTACACTTGCATCGTCTACACAATTACCACAGCAGGCATTTAGGAAGATAATAAACAGTAAGGGACCGGAAGTATTTCCTTGTGGGATCCCGATACTGTTTATTTCATGACTTTTTATGGCCTACCTGTCAGATAAGACCCGATCCACCCCTCAGCCCTGTATTCCATATTTGTTAAGTTGGCGAAGCAGCAAGAAATTCTAGATTCTGTATATTGAATATTTGTTTAACTTGTTGGGGTTGGCTTTTAATCAAATAATATAGATGTAAAACATCCCTTTTTGATTTTTTGTTGGTATGTCAGTTGTTTGTTTCAGAATCACGCAGAAACTACTAAACCTCTTCTGATAGGAGTTTACTACTGCATTCCTTGGATTCCTGGGCAGTTATTATTACGTCAAAATCGGTAAACAATGCCAATGCGAAAACGAAAAATACAGAGTATTTTCCGAGGTATTTTCTTTCCTTTTAACTCAACTTAAAAATGATTTGCTGTGGGAAAACGCATCAAGTTTCCACAAGTTTTGGTAAAGTTTTAATGCAGTACTATATTTTGCTAAATTTGCTTTGCTCCTCCGCCCTCAACTTTTTGGCCGACCTGCAGCCGACATTGGATTTGATATATCAGAATGGGTTTTTCAAAAATTAAGGATGTATACTTCAGATTTTGGTTTTTCCTATGTTAATTGACGAATTTTGATCTCTCTGTGTACCTCTCCCAGTCAAAATTTAAGGATCGCGGAAATTAAAAAAAAATCAAAATCTTTTTTTTAACAATTTGCTGGCCACCTCAGCTAGTTTTTGACTTTTCCTTCACTAAAAATGGTATTTTATTAAACCTTACCCATTTCACTAGAACAATTGCTAACCGGTGGTTTTTTGACCTGATTGTCATTCAAAGAGTTGTTGGAAAAAAATCCTTTAGAACAAATGTTTTAAAAAAAAATCCATTTGAACAAATGTTTAAAAAAAGAATTACATTCGAACAAATTGATTTCCCGAAAATTTGTTTTTCGAATAATTTTCTTTTCAAAAAACAAAATTCGAAAAGGAGTTTTTGAAATAATTTCCGCGACCCAAAATTAAATGCATCTGTATGACTTTAGACCTGTCGGTATCTACAAAGGTGATTACATTGAAGAGTTGTATCGCCGATACGACGACCTCGAAGACTGCCCTCCGCCTCCACGGCTTCCTGATTGGTGCTCGGAAAGTGACGATACGAATGGAAACGAGAACGGAGTCGAAGACGAGGATGTTTACAATTTTGCCTCCACTTCTTCTCTCGAGTGAGTACTGGAAGATAAGACTTTTTTTGATCCAATAATAGCAAGACCGCGTCCAAAAACGTACGTGCAGTTTTATTGAATTGTATATTACAAGCGTTCGGAGGATTTTTTAACACCAGGTTTTCTATTGGTCCTACGAAGTTCAAACAAAAAGCATTAAATAGGTATAAGAGATATTTTCCGACTTTAGGCCTAACAAATGTCAAATATGACCAGGGGTTCCCACCAAATTCTGACTTCCAAATTCCCTGACTTTTCCAGGTTTTCCCTGACCATTTTTTTAAAAATTACAGGTATTTTTTGGACATAAATTGCTGGTCTACGTGGATATCAAGTAAATGTAGACTTTTACCATGACAATTTTTGAAAGTTCAAATTTAGCAGGTATTTATATTATTGAAATAAAAAGGTAAAAAGCAGATATAAATAAGACTAGAAATTTTGTTTGAAACTTTATTTGAAGACAAAAATCACAGGAACCGAATTCGTTAAATCCTAAAAATAAATCAGGTACTTAACAGTATTAAAAATAAAAGACTAGTTCTACCAACGTTTTTTTGGTTCATCTAGCAAGTTATAAAACAAAAATGCACGAAGTGTTAATATATATGCAGCATAAGCTGGTATACGCAAAAAGTTAAGACCGAACAAACACAGGAAATATACCAGAAACCAATTACTGAAGAAATAAGAGAACCTCAATGGGGCTACAATGTAAACGAGCTCTGGAAGAACATCCAAGAAACAGTAACTAGGTTTGCTAATCAAGTGCTCGACAAAAAGAGAAAACAAAGAAGGAAGTAGTTTGATGATGACTGTAGTAGAGTGACGGAAAGACGAAATATGACCAGGAAAAAAAATGCTTCAACACCTAACAGCATCTAATATAGAAGAGTATAAACAAGATCGGAAGCACGCAAAATGATGTAAAGGAAAAAGATGGACCACCATCTAAATATAATAAGAAAAATGGAGGAAAACACACAAAACAACAGAATAAAAGAATACTTTCAGGGAATAACAAAGCACAAAACGGGATACATACCCAGAACTGAAAACTTCCTCTCAACAAACAACGGACAACTGATAACCAACAAAAGAGAGATCCTAACCACATGGAAGAACTACTTTTACGAACTACTCAACGAAGAGGTAAATACTACACCCATAAGCATATTGACAGCTGAAATAGAGATACCAACCCTAAAATATGAAGAAACAGTTAGTCATAAAAAAGCTAAAAAACAACAAACCTGCTGGTAGTGACGGCATACCGGCCGAATGTATAAAATATGGTAGATAAACACTGCATAGGGTCATCCATAAGCTCATCCAAAACATTTGGAGCACTGAAATGCTACCGGATCCATAGAAGGAAGGCGTGATAGTCCCCATCCACAAAAAAGGAGATAAAAAGAAATGTTCAAATTATTGTGAAATCTGCTAAATACATGCTATAAGGTCCTCTCCAGTATCCTGCGAGAGAGAATTGAACCATATAAGGAGGAATACCAGTGCGGGTTTAGTTAGACAAATAATGGAAAAATACTGGGAATTTGACAGACAACTTCACCAGATGTTTATTGATTTCAAACAGGCATTTGACAGATGGGGACGGGGCTTTCCAAAAAAGCTGCTATCCCTGGTAAAAATGTGTACAGAGGATACAAGGTACAAGATAAGGGTAGGACAGAGCTACTCTGATTTCTTTGGTATCAACAATGGGCTTAAGCAGGGTGACTCTCACCTCTCACTCTTTCACCCCAACGGCTAAATTCCACCAAGAAGGACCCAACCTACTACTGAGCTTCGCAGATGATGTAGACATAATTGATAACAGCAGGAATAATCTTAAAGACTCCTTGCACCACAATATTTCTGCATCCATAACTGATTGCTTAATAAGAAAAGATTACCCTTTTTGGCAGTGGAAGCAATTGCTGTGGAGGTTCCTTCACTTCCAGTAGTTGGTGTAGATGTAAGTCCATTGTCATTTTGGGCCAAGTTTTCTTAATTAACAAACGCAATTTTCTTAAATTGCTCTTAAAATGCCTCAAGATGGTCTGACACCCCATATTACTCAATTAAATATTTTTTAAACAAATTTTACAATATGCTTGATATTTATTGGTTTTCAAATCCTGTAGACACTACCACTCTGGGGGACTTATGGAAGGACTTATCCAGTCTAAATTAGAAACTGTTTTTTTTGACATTTTGGATTCTTGCCCTTAAAAAAAAATTAAAATTCTCTCGAAATCTCGCATCGCAGTGGCACCGCACTTCATTTTAAGGTTAGAAATAAATACATTACATGATAAATATTGTCGGATTAGAAAAAACGCGCTAGACTACACTTGAAAGTTGTAGCAGAAGATAGCGCGATGTGTGCTTAGAACAAGGAGAAATTATACCAGGTAATATTTATTATTTCGAAACGAAAACCAAATATATTCAATAAACACAACCTGCCACCCTGGGTAATGATGCAGTTCTTGTCCTACACGTTTTAAAAAGCTTTCCTCTCTCTTTCTCTTCCAATCCAAGAGGGATTTTAGATGGACTGGAACTGATTGAGCGCGAAACAGATGTTGAACTTATATACGAGGTGAGAAGAGAAGAACTCACATAATATTTTTTACAAAGTTGGTTTAAAAAATAGGTTGACAAAGAGAAATTCCAGGTTTTGTGTGCCAATTCCCTGACTTTTGGGGTTTTTTTGGTCATTCCCTGACTTTTCCAGGTAGCTCTCAAAATTCCCTGACTTTTCCAGATTTTCCAGGTCAGCGGGAACCCTGATGACGTTTATAGTTTACCACCCAGTCCTTATGCTTTTCAACAACACCTCTTCCTGAGCGGTTTAGTTCATCCTTTTATGAGATATTTGCCAAAATATGGTGGATGTATTATTTCATACAATTACAGGTACCTACTGGGAATTCAATTTTTAAAATATATTTACAATTTTAATATCGATAATAAGAAAATGGTTACTTACCTAACAAGTGCACGTCGTTTGGGCAAGCAGTAAATTTGGAAAAAACAACATATTTTGTCATTTTTAAAGACGAAAAATCGATATGACAGGTACTTTTAATTAATTGTATTAACTGCAAATATCTCATAAACGGAGAAATTAAACCACTTAGTGAGTGATATTTTTATAAAGAACTTTTCCCCAAAATTCCTAAAATACAAAAATATATAGGACAAAATAAGGACTGAGTGGGCTTTTGTTTGAAACTCCTTGGGCCAATAATAGGGAATTATTGAAATAGGGCCGCACTGCTATGCCTGGGGCTAAAATGTGCAAATTATAGAAATATTGGACGCGCCTCTAGCGAAACTGTGACGACACGCCTTTATTTTAAACCTACAAATATATGCTGCCTGTTTTCGAAATTCAATATTTTTTTTTCACAAGCAGTGGTCTTCGTGGAGGGTGGAAGATGAGGACCTGGAGAAACCGGGTTAGAATCTGCAGAATTTGTTGGAACATAACCCATGCATTTGGGGTTCTGAAGGGATTTTGTTGAACTACTTCTCGTAGCAAACCAATATTGTCTTCATCGGTAAAACGAAGTCTTTAGGGCCAATTTCATAAAAACAATAAGTATTTTGTGCACAATTTTTGTTTTTTTGGCCGTCACAACACAAAAAAATCCCTAAAGTAGGGTTAAGGTAAAAAAAAAATGGCGAATAGTTATCAAAAACGTCAAATACGGCCGGACACACCCAAGATTAATTAAAAGTGATATTAGAACGCTTATAGGGAATACATTCAAAACATGGAAAGTAATATATCGACAGATGTAAATGTTTTTTGGAAATTTGTGAACAAGACGAAGACAAATTCTGACAGTTCTTCAAATGTAATGCCTATGAAGGGGAGGAAATTTTTGGAAATGATAAAACAGCACAAAAATTTGCAGATTATTTTCAAACTGTGTATTCAGATCAACCGGCAAGTTATAATCTTTCTAATAATAGTTTATTATTTTCAAACTCTGTCTTAAATTTAAATTTAGTTACAAAAGAAGACATACTAACGGCTATTTCCAAACTAAAACCAAAAAAATCTTTTGGGCCGGACAATATTCCTTCCTACATTTTTAAGGGCTGTAGGGACTTTTTGGTCAAGCCTTGACAGATCATTTTCAACCTTATAATAAACACAGAATCCTACCCTGATATTTGGAAGATAACAAAGATTTTTCCACTACCTAAAGGCAAAAACAACAACATACAAAACTACCGTCCTGTAGCCATGATATGCGCGCCTAGTAAAATACTAGAAATTATTTTGTACAACAAAATATATTGTCATGTAAAACCTTATCTTTCAGAGGAGCAACATGGTTTTACTACAAAGAGGTCTACAGTCACAAACCTAGCATCTTTTACACAATATGTTAATGATGCTTTAGACAATAATGCACAAGTTGATGTAATACATATCGATTTCGCGAAAGCTTTTGACCGTGTAAAACATGATGTTCTACTGCAAAAACTATCATATTTTGGTCTCTCTGAGAAATTTCTGCGTTTGTCGGTGTCATATCTTTCTCACAGGAAGCAGTATGTAGTTTATAGAGGAGCATCTTCTGAGGTTTTTTCAAAATACTCAGGGGTTCCTCAGGGATCGAACCTCGGACCTTTGTTTTTTTAATATTTTAATAAATGACATGCCACAGTGTGTGTCTCGCTCGCTAGGCCTTCTTTTCACAGACGATTTTAAATTGTCTAGAAAAGTCCAATCTCAAGAAGACTGCGAACTGTTACAAAACGATTTGCACAAGATTAATCAATGGTCAGACAAAAATCTTTTAAATTTTAATGTTGGAAAATGTTATGTAATGACTTTTACTCGTAAAACAAACTCAATAAATTACCAATACCAAACCAATGGATCCTTTCTAGAAAGAAAAACTGAAATGAAAGATTTGGGAATAATTTTTGACCCAGAATTAAAGTTTAGTAAACATATCGAATATGTCACTGCAAAGGCTTATAAAATGCTTGGGTTCGTGGTTCGAAACTCACATAATTTTAATAATAATAGGACATTGACTTTGTTGTACAATGCTTATGTCAGAAGTATTTTGGAGTACTGTAGTATTATTTGGTGGTCTTTTTATACAGTATATAAAGAAAATATTAAAAAAATACAGAAAAGGTTTCTAAGATATTTATATTATAAAAAATACAATGTCTACTACTTTGATATAGCATATGTTATCCTTACAAATGAATTAATTTTTACACTCTCGAAAAACGCCGTAACATATCTGAAGCAATATTTTTGTACAAACTGATCTGGTATAAAATAGACTGTCCTTATCTATTAGGTAAATTGAAATTTAATGTACAATCCTATAGCACAATAACTACTTGTACATTTGAGCTCCCTAAAGCAAATACAAATTTAGGCCAGAATTGGCCGTTGTATAGATTGTGTAGATTAATTAATAGATTACGTGATATTGACATTTTTTACATCGGTTTTACTAACTTCCGCGCTCGAATTTTAAGTAAATTGTAAATACTCGACAGCTACTATATTTCTATTTTGAGATAGCTACTTAGCTTAGTGTGCACTGTTTAGCACATAGTTTTCTCTGTTCAAACTTAATTTTACAAGTAGTACTTAAGGTCTGTTCTTCATACTTTAATTTTTTCTTTTGTATTATTATTACGTTTGTAATCTGTTATTGGGTACCAGCCTGTTGATTACTTAATAAATAAATAAATAAAAGATACCGCCCAGTATAATTCCTCCACAAATAAGGGCAGGCCCTAACCTTATTAGTGTCGGCACTAAATGTGGTCGTTCTTGCGTATGCGTATCTGTCAACAGCGTCAAACTAGTGCCTGACCTTATTAGTGCCGGGCCCTATCTGCGTTTTAATAATTCCCTAATAAAAAACTTTCCTTAAGGGAAGGTTTATAATGGTTGACCCTGTAGAAAAAGTGTGGGCCTCATAAAGGTATTGAACTTCAAATTGTTTTATTGCTCTTAGTCAAAACGACACCGATAAAAACGATCATCAACCGAAAAAGAAACGCAACAACAACAAAAATTCCACGTTGTTTATGGAGGGCGTGCCGAGGGTCACGTATTTCGACGAGCAACCGAAAGCCTTCCACTTACAGAAAAGAGTTCAAACTATGTGCGGGTGGAAAACCAAAGGATTCCCCGGATGTCAGCCCGTTTCCATGGATATTAACAATATTACCTTGTTGGGCCAGAAACCTTATAGGTAAGTCTACCATCAGTAGCGTTAGCTATTTTTTCATGTAAACATTGTGGTTTTTTGGGCAGTACATTTAACGTCAAAGTTTTCGTCGTGTTATCTTTATGTTTAATATCGATAACGAGATGTTCACAAAAGAGTTTTTGACTAGTTCATTTTATTTGCAGTGGTCGTTGTTATTTGAAGGTTGCTTGTCATTATTTTTTGAAAGAGAAAGAGAAGAGAACATTATCAGAATTTTTGGAGAAAATCCCTGACTTTTCATGATTTTCCATGATCAACTTGTTAAAATTTCCCTGACTCTTTTAAAAAAATCAGCCTACTTACTACAACTGATCATGTTGCGAAGGTACTTCGTTACACTCAGATTTTTTGTTTATATCAGCGGTAACAAAATAATTAAATTAAAATTCGCCGCAGGCAAAAATCTTTAGGACATTATTCTAAAAATTATACAGAAAATTCTTCAAAAATTAATTTTTGACGTTTTTTGTAAAATATGTTTTAGATTGGCATATTGGTCGCGATTCTTCAGAAACGACAGAAAATCTCACCCGTCACAATTAACGTTATAAGAGAAACTGCGTCATTTTTTAAATAACATTTTGTAAATTTAATATCTAAAGATATTCTGCAGGACTAGTTTTACGGCGGAGCTAAATTGCTACTACGCGTTCCAATAAACGTCAAAAATTGTCAAAAATTCTCACCATTTAAAAGGAAATACTGAACTTCTGAACAGTGACAGTGACATATTTCACGGCTATGTATGGTTTTGTGTGTTAAAGGTTTGTTTACACACAGAAATAAGCTTAATAAAATACATTCTTAAATAAAAAAAAGGGTTTATCACAAAAACTGCTTACAAAAATTAAAATTGACATATTTTTTATTTACTGGAACAGTATAAAGACACTAAATTTTAAAGAATATTAGCAAATAAGTCCTGACAAAAAAGCAGTTAGTGTAAACTTGTGTTTAAAAATCGTCAGATTTTTTGTAAGGGCGAGATTTTCTGACGGTTTTTGAAGAATCGCGACCCTAGTCAATTATAGATTGATTGCCAAATTCATATGATAAATGTCGGATAAATGCGCAGCAGACGAATTTGTTTAGAAAATTTGACGAAAAATGAATTTTCTATACGTTTTGAAAGGTGTTAAGAAATATACCGGGTGGGCCATAATGTTTTCCATTATAACTTTTAAACCATACCACTGATTTTAATGCAACAAACTGTTCTTTGCAGGGAATTGGGCAAGAGTTTGATTACAAATATTTTTTTTTCCGCCATCTCAAAATCTAAGATGGTGGACAGAAATAAACTTTACCCTTCAAAGAGCCTCATTTATTCTTATGTTACGGAACTTTTTTGGATTTTTTTATGAAGTCGTAAAAAAAGCTTTGTTTCTGCCACGCAGAACGAGGTACGAATCATTAAAATCGGTTAAGTGGTTCCCAAAAAAAAAATAAAAAAATTTTAATCAGTGTTTTGCCGATTATGCTGAAATAAAAAGCCTCATGGCGAAAATAGATTGTTCCTTAACTATTGCTATTGAAATTTGTCGCCATCTTGAAATC
This sequence comes from Oxystoma pomonae, assembly GCA_963921995.1. Lineage (NCBI taxonomy): Eukaryota > Metazoa > Arthropoda > Insecta > Coleoptera > Brentidae > Oxystoma > Oxystoma pomonae. Next base: position 79,285,629 of record OY998166.1, on the reverse strand, counting down.
TAAGATGACGGACAAAATCAAACTTGATCCTACAAAGAGACTCGCTTATTCATATTTTCTGAAAACTTTTTATTTTTTTTTATTCGTAGAAAAGTTCTGCTTTCGCCACGCACAACGAGGTATAAATCATTGAAACCGGTTCAGTGTTTCTTAAAAAATTAATTTTTATTTCCATCATTGTTTTCCAGATTATACGATTGCCTTCTCAATTCCGTCTGCATTAATTTCCTCATAAATTCATAATTACTGACCCGATTTTAATTTAATAAAAAAGACCACTATTGAAATTTTTCGTAATTTGTAAACTCAAGATTGGGGACAAAATCAAATTTGACGCTTCAAAGACGCTCGATTATTCTTATATTTCGAGAACCTTGTCGACTTTTTTTAAATTGGTAAAAAGGCTCTGTCTCCGGCGCGTTGTTATCATGATGCTTTCTATTTCATTAAAATCGGTTTAGTAATAATGATTTTATAAAGAAATCAATGCAGAGATGCAAGAGTCTAAAATGCAAACAATCGTTAAAGAAAACACTGATATCTTAAGAACTACTAAGGCGATTTTCGTTATGCATGACGCGGAGCGTGGCCAATCTAAAAAATTAATAAAAATTCAAAAAAGAGTAAAAAAATACTCGCAACAAAAAAAAAGAGCGGATTTTTTAAATGGTGGCAAAGTTCAATGGCGACCTTTGTAGAGAAATCGATTCTTACACAATGGTTGAAACAAAAATTAATTTTTTGAGGACCACTAAACCGATTTTAATGATTCGTAGCTAGCTATGCACATTGAAGAAAGGGCATTTTTACGTTCTTGAAACCTAAGAATAAGCGAGCTTCTTTGAAGAGATAAATAATTGTGTCCGCCATCTTGGGTTTCAAAATGGCGACAAATTTCCATAGTGATCTTTTAAGAGTTTTTGATCTTCACCATGATGCTTTTTATTTTATTGAAATCAGTTGAGTATCAATTTGAGAAGGCAATCGTATAATCTGGAAAACAGTGATTGAAACAAAAATTCATTTTTGGAGAACCACTAAACTGATTTTGATGACTTGTACCTCGTTGTGCGTGGCGAAAGCAGAACTTTTGTACAAATAAAAAAAATATATTTAAAAATTTACAGAACTTATAAATAAACGAGCCTCTTTAAAGGGACAAGTTTGATTTTGTCCGTCATCTTGGATTTCAAAACGGCGACAAATTCAATAGCAGTAGTTAAAGAACAATCAATTTTCGCTATGAGGTCTTTTATTTCATCAAAATCGGTTTAGTAATAATGAATTTATGACAAAATGTATGCAGACAGAATTGAGACGGCAATCGCATAATCCGTAAAACACTGATTGAAAATTTTTTATTTTGTTTGGGAACCACTTAACCGATTTTAATGATTCGTACCTCGTTCTGCGTGGCAGAAACAAAGCTTTTTTACGACTTCATAAAAAAAATCCAAAAAATTTCCGTAACATAAGAATAAACGAGGCTCTTCGAAGGGTAGAGTTTGTTTCTGTCCGCCATCTTAGATTTTAAGATGGCGGAAAAAAATATTTCTAATCAAAGTCTTGCTCAATTCCCTGCAAAAAACAGTTTGTTGCATTAAAATCGGTGGTATGGTTTAAAAGTCATAACGTAAAACATTTTGTCCGGTTTTTTATGGCCCACCCGGTAAATATAATGGTTTATGTTGTCAAAATAACAGCATTTGGTTTTTTCGTCAGTTATAAACAAAGATTGAAGCCACTCTTTGGGCATAATGCCTGTCGTGACTATTAGGAATTTAATCTGACATTAATTCATCTTGTTCTGGTTTCATTTTCTCTTTTCTATATTTAATATTTGCGGTGATTTTATTGCTCAGTAATGAAATTTGTAAATTTCTGTTGATTTCATCTTTTGTTTTTTGACTCGCTTCTGGATCTTTTGGAGAAGTTACATTAATTGCGTGTTTTTTAGCTTTAGATTTTATTTTCTAAAATTTAACTTTAGTTCTGGCTATTAGAGGATTATAGTTGGAGTTCACATGTGTGTTTATCGTATTTTCAGTTTGACAAAATTCTATGATTCTTGGTTGTTCTATGTGCTTCTTTTTTTTTGAGATAATATAATAACATATTTATTATATAATAATAAGTACTTACATATTAACTACAAAAATAAAGAATAAATATGCAAAAAAAAACCACCTAAAGTAAAAGACTTGTGTGGTTAAATTTTAACCTAGCTATGTTTAAAATAGCACAAAAAATATTCCAATTTAATTCTGCTCAATATTAATAAGAAATTATGTGACACAACAAAAAAAAATAGACATGTAGACTTATAAGTTATTTTTTAAGTCAATGATGGAATATAAAATATATTTGCTTTCAATCCATAATTTTACTTTTATGTCATTTGGGAAAATATTATAGATCTTCGACCCTAGATATCCGAAACTTCTTTGTAATATAGTTTTGGTGGGTTTAGGAACTTGAATTTGATTTTTGTTAAACCGGGTATTTTTAATGACTGGGTTTATAGACTTCTCAGAGAAATGTTGTTTTTTTATTAAGGCTAGGCAGAAAAGCTGCCGGACATCAAAAATCTTACTTTCCGCAAAGAGTTGCTCGGTTGGATATCTATAATCTTTTTTAAATATTATCTTTAGTACCCATTTTTGGACTTTTTCGAGTTGATTAAGTTATTTGTAGCACCACCCCAAGCGACCAACGCATATGTCATGTGGCTAAGTACCAAAGTGTAATACAAAGTTTTTATTTGCTTCCTACTGTAAGTTATTCATAAAAGGTCTCTATTTCTTGTTTACTCTTATCTATAGGTGCGTATGTTTGCCTTTCATGATTAAAATTGTTTTATTTTCAAATGAAATCAAAGTTAATTTTATAAATAAAAATCCAGACAAACTTGCCCAGCTCGCCTCCTTAAAAGCCAAAGTCTCTACTATGGCGCTAAGATAATTAACTTAACAGTTTTAATAACATATACCTACGCCTTTTTAGAGTTTCTTGGAAAGCAGACGGAACAAGATACATGATGCTGATTGACGGGGAAAATGAGGTTTACTTTTTTGATAGAAATCACACTGTCTTCAAAGTGGAAGGTTTAAGATTCGTTTATAGAAAAGACTTAAGAAGGCATATAACGAACACGTTGCTGGATGGGGTAAGTTGTACTTTTTATTAGATAATTTCAGAGTGACCACTTGTCATAAAATCACAATTTGTCATAATTTTTGAAGATGTGTCCTAAAATTGGCTAAATGTCATAAAAATCATAAAATTTAACAATCTACCCTTTGCGGATCACTATTTTTTAAGACAGTTTTGTAATTTTACAAATTTTATTTTGCAAATAGCCTCTGTATACATTGATTGGGTGAAATACTAGGTCATGTTTAACCTTTCTTTCTCTAGAGATTTGTATAGAATTGGAAAGTGAAATAAACGTTTTGGACTAGTTGTTTCATTATTTATGTATATTGTTTGTTTCATGCTTTTGAAAAGAGATGCAGAATACTTTGGTTTTAATTTTTTAATCTGAATTCTTTATTGTTCGCACTTAACCTAAAAAATTGTGTGCAAAATGTAAAACAAAAACATGACTGGAAGAAAAAGTGGCACTGGTCAAGTCAAGGCTCACGGAAAAGGCGTTTTTAAATAACGTTGTTCCTTTTATATTAGTATCTGTTTATATTATAACATAGGTATAGTAGTTAAGTGTTTACTGAATAGTTCTCTAAAATCAAACCCAAAATATGTAACGTTTTTGTTTTTTTTTTTATATTATTAGCATATTTTAATTAGTAGCTAAGTGTTGACTAACAGTTCTTTAAAAGTGAATGATCTGCTATTATATGTACGGTTTATTTAATATTTTTTTTGGTAATACACGATTTTTTTATATCTTTTGGTCTTCCTTAATTGGTGTATGCAAGTAAAAATTTTTTAAAGTTAAAATTCACAAATATTTTTTTTAAATATGGTTTTCTGGAAAAATGTCATAAATTCATTAAAAAAAAATTGATGCTAGAAAGCACGGATAGTCCGCCATACAATCAATTATTTTATGTTGAAAGGAAATGAAAATATCTCAAAAACTGTAGCTTTGACAGATTTGAACCTTATAACTAAATTTTTGGGTAATATTTACGGAAACCAAAATCTGAAAACCGCATATCAATAACTTATATATTTTAACGTTTTTTCAAATAACTTGGAAACTAAAGCTCCCACAAATTTTGACTTTATAACTAAATTTGTAGTCCATATTCATGGAAACTTAAATAAGACCGTATATCGCTACTTACACCTTCAACCCCCCACCACCCTACTGAAAAGTTAATTAGTTCTTGGTCAGCCAATAGAGGATTTTTGTACCAAATTTCGTTAAAATCGATGAAGGCGTTCTTGAGTTATCGTGTATACAAAAAGACAACAGACCGACAGACAACTTTTTTTTTCGTCGATTAAGGTGTTTTGGAACCTTAGTAACTCAAACAAACAACAAATTTCGACAGTTTTTTGTAAATTTATTCTAAAGCCGGGTCCAGACTAAGTAAGTAAGAAAGCATGTTACATAACAAGAAAGACACAAAATTATGGATGTAACTTTAATCTTTTCACAATAAAGACGTTCTAACAAAAATATATTTTATTTTATTAGGTCTTGTTAAGTATATAATTTTGTCTTCTTTCTCCGGATCCGGCTTAAGATCCGCAAAAAAAAAATTCAATTTTTCTTTAAACAAAGACTTTTAAATAATTTGACGAAATGTGTAAGAATTATAAGGCGTTCCTGTTTTTGAAGAATAGGGTCCATTTTAAAAACGTCTTCTCGACCACCAGTTAGGCAACAAAATACTATTAATATAAATTTTAGTTGTATAAATGAATTTTCAGGAAATGGTGATAGACAAAGTACAAGGTGAAAACATACCTCGATACCTGGCCTACGACATTCTTAAATTCGAAGGACAGGACATCAGTAAAATGCCCTTCTATCCTAACAGACTGCAATACATAGAATACGAAATAATAAAACCAAGGTAAGCTTTGTTATAATAATTAATTAATTAAAATATCTAAAGGGCTCCACACATCTCGCTCGTTCTTATCTGCCGTTTTAAACCAACGTGATGGTTAAAAAAGTCGGTTGTTGTTGTTTTTTGTCCACACACATCAGTTTTGTTTCACGCCGGTTTATCACGATAAACTATACGTAAAGCAAATTGACTATAGGCTGGTTGCTTAAACGCCTTGTTTTTTTTTTTTAATTCGGTCACGGTATTCTTCCAATTTAACCATCCACACTCAACAGGATGGCCATTTTCTGGAAAACCGGGAAAAATCAGGGAATTTCGACGGTCAGGGAAAAGTCAGTGAAATGACAGGGAATTTCAACAAAAATCTGGAATTTCAAAAAGAATAATAAAAAAGTTTTGAATCATAAATTCCTTGAAATTTAAAAACAACAGAACTAAAAATTATGTAAATTTTTACAAATTCCTAGTTTTAATACTGATTGATTCTTTAAAAAAGTTTTAGTCAAACGAATATTTTTTTTTATTTCAAATTTCTTATGGCAACTTGACAAAGATAATTTAACAACAAAATGGGCACACAAGCAAAACCATTAAGCTAAAGGCGGGATCCAGAGGCAAGCGACTGCAAAGTGGAGTTTGATAGGGCGAAAAAGACTTTGTAGTAAGCCCTTTTTTCTAACGAAAACAAAAAAATCGGTTCCTCAGCTTTGCAGCTACCCAAGTCAACTTTTCATGTATATATTTCAGAAAAGACATGAATTTCTAAATAAATTTGGGCTTAAAGAGCCCTGCACGGATAATACGAGGTAAAATGTAACCATATTTTAAAGGTATTGTACCAAAGGTCACAATAGTAAAATTCTATGAGGATCGTATGTCTGTGATAGGAGATATGAGTCGTCTAACAGCGTATGTCTGGCAAAAACGTACGAAGACTTTCTCGTAACTTAAAAAGGAACTTTGTAGATTTCGTTATTAAGGTTTCAATTAAAAGGTATTTGAATTCTGCACAGGGGCGTATCCAGAGTTTTATCTTACGGAGGCTTTACTGTCTGAGACGGTTAATTTAAAAAAACTACATAAACTAAAACAAAAAGCTTTTGTGTTTCTTTTTCCCTGGTGTTTTTTTTTATGAGTTTGGTCTCATTTGAAAGGTAATTAAATGGCGTGAGCAGGATTTAATTTAAAGGAGGGCATAAGCCTTGAAAAGTTAATAAATAAGAAAAATGTTAGAAACAGAGGACAACCTAATTTTTTGAATTTACATTTTTTGTCACATTTATTCATTTATTTCGATACAAACCATTAAGTATTGACTCCTAAACACTAAATTTTCCCCAAAAATTGAGAGCAAAATGGTTATCAGAGACAAATTAAATCGTCCCTACGCCATTTAATTACCTTTTGAACGAGACCAAACCTATAAAAAACCACCAGGGAAAATGAAACACAAATAGTTTTTCCTTTCGTTTATATATTTTTTTTTTAATTAACCGTAAGAAAAAAACCTGGATACGCCTCTGTGCAGTTATGCAAGTTATGAGAAAAAGTCTTCTATCATATACGATCCCCATAGAATTTCACTATTTTGACCTTTGGTACAATACCTTCAAAATATTAAAATATGGTTACATTTTACGGCGGGCCATAGGTCCATGTTATAGAGCACGATTATTTTAAAAATTTTGCCTGCGGCGCTATAATGACATTGATTGTTAAAATTATAGTGTCATAATAATGTCATTTTTTGCTACAAATTTTCGTCGTGATTTGATTTTCCTAACGTAATCTAATATTGAGACTAGATCCGATCCCAAACCAGTACTGGCAGGTAACCCAATCCACTTTTTAAAAAATATTTCATAATTAATGTAAAGAAGGTCAATTTTTTCTTAATTTTCCGCTTAACATGCAAAAAATTTTTACCTACGGATCATTGATTGTTACATTTTTAGATAAATTTTAAGGATTGTTTTTTTCAGAAACCTTTAAAAGGTGTTAAAGATGGCATCTTTAGTAAAATTTTCTTAAGTTTCGGCTGTGGCGCATTCATGAGATGATTTTCCAAACATATCTAGAACTGAGATTAGATTTGTACCCAACTCAATCCCTCTTCGCAGGTAACCCAACCGATTTTTGTTAAAATAAAAATCCTGAACTTCAAAACTGCAAAATATTTAAATTTTTTCCTACATTTTTTGCCTGCGGCGCATTAAGTCCAACCCAACACCTAATAAACTTTCAAAATGGTCTGGAAAACCGGAAGTCAGGGAATTTGCACCTGCACAAGGAAAAAATCGAGCGAAAGACCTAGAAAATTCTATAAATTTGATCAAAAATTTCCTGTTTGACTGCTAATATATCCGACATACTAGATAGTTTTTGGTCGTGGCAATTTACAGCCCAATAACTTCGCAGACAACGATAACGTTGACAGTTCAGAATAGCCTTTTTGGTACAGGTTTTACGTCGACGGTACGGTTTATTAGTTTTTTTTTAGTTTTCAAAATAGAATTAGTTTACTGTGGTTTTCCATTCTAAGACAAAATTTATACCTTCTTAATTAATTGAAAAGGGTCGTCCATTTTCTCAAAGAGACTTGAATTTCGAATGAATCAAAATAAAATTTGAGACTTTATGACTTTGAATTTCCCAAGTTGAAGCACTTCTTAAGTTCCAAAAAATGTAGAGGATTCAAAATATTCAAATTTATTACGTTTGAAAGCAAACCTATTTAATTATTTATGAAAGAACTCTCAGAAAAGCACGCTTAGATCTGTCTTGGGTACTGACCGCAGCGCCACCCGGTCCGTAATGGCGCGAAATTTAATAGAAGCTCGCCAAAACACATATGCGCATGCGTATGGCCTTTGTATGTCAAAATTCTTGCGGCGTTTCACGGCAGCCCAGATAGTTTTTGGTCGTGACCAAAACGCTCGACGACTAACGCTATTTGACACTGTTGGCAGTTCAATTCAATTTCAATTTATTATCAGTTTCTTGGTTAGTAAAGAATACAGATTTAATTTAACAAAACGTACAATTAACATATTAATGTTTGTGCGTATGTCTTAAATTACATGTATATTCAGTTTGTTAGTAAATTATCTGAAGTAATTTATTAAGGAATGGGAAAATTATCGAAAATCATGTCGAAGATATCTTGCCGTGGTTTCCTAATGGCAAAAAATCTAAGAATGATTTTCTGATTATTTCACGATCCCGAAATGAACTTATGAAGATTATTTACCAAATTAAAAAATGAACAACAAAACAACAATTGTTGGTACAGACGTGTGATTTTAAGTTTTGGAAAGGGAATTATCAGTGTTGACAAGGAAGATTTTCAGTTTTGACAAGGGTGATTTTCACCTGAGCGGGAAATTTTCGCTGAAAAATAAGGTGAAAATCTACCTGCTTCTATAATGTACGAGGGGAAGCGATAGGGAAATTATCGGAAATCATGTCGAATATTTTTTGCCGTGGAAACCGCTCGAGGGCTTACCCGAGAGCTGTTTCCTGATGGCAAAAAAATAGGAATGATTTTCTGATTATTTCACAATCCCGAAATTAATTTCGAAGAATATTTACCAAATTAAAAAACAAACAACACAACAACAAACCAAAATGTCAATGTTCGCTATTTATATATCATCAAACGAAATACAAACAATAAAAACCTGATGGTACAGACGTGTGCTTTTAAGTTTTGAAAAGGGCAATTATCAGTTTTGACGAGGAAGATTTTCAGTTTTGACAAGGGTGATTTTCACCTGAGCGGGAAATTTTCGCTGAACCTGCTTCTATAATGTACGAGGGGAAGCGATGGGGAAATTATCGAAAATCATGTCGAATATTTTTTGCCGTGGAACCCGCTCGAGGGCTTACCCGAGAGCTGTTTCCTAATGGCAAAAAATTAAGAATGATTTTCTGATTATTTCACAGTCCCGAAATAAATTTCGAAGAATATTTACCAAATTAAAAAACGAACAACACAACAACAAACCAAAATGTCAATGTTCGCTATTTATATATTATCAAACGACACATCGACAATAAAAACCTGTTGGTACAGACGTGTGATTTTGAGTTTTGAAAAGGGCCATTATCAGTTTTGACAAGGGAGATTTTCATCCACCTGCTTTTGTCAAAACTGAAAATCAGTTTTGACAAGGGAGATTTTCAGTTTTGACAAGGGTGATTTTTACCTGAGCGGGAAATTTTCGCTGAATAATCAGGTGAAAATCGACCTGCTTTTATAATTTATGAGGTAAATAATCTGTAGTAATTTATTAAGGGATGGAAACCGCTCAAGGGCTTGCCCGAGAGCGGTTTCGTCATGGGAAAAAATCTATGAATGATTTTCTGATTATTTCACAATCCCGAAATGAATTTTGAAGATTATTTACCAAATTAAAAAAGAACAACACAACAACAAACCAAAATGTCAATGTTCACTATTTATATATCATCAAACGACACATCGACAATATAAACCTGTTGGTACAGACGTGTGATTTTGAATTTTGAAAAGGGCCATTATCAGTTTTGACAAGGGAGATTTTCATCCACCTGCTTTTATAATGTATGAGGTAAATAATCATAAAATTGTAAATAATCTTAAGAAATTTTTAAATAATGTGTAAGTAACTAATTATATCTTATTTTTTTATATCGAAGGATGTCATTTTCTTTTTAGTTTTCTTGTAGGAGCAATTTTTTAAGAAGTTTTGGTAATAGGTCATACAATTTTGGTGCCATATATACTATGCTCTGTTGCACAGCAGTATATTTTGTTGTTGGTTCTATTACAGAATCTTCAGTTTTAAACCTTTGAACGTCATATATGGTTAAGGGCTGCCGTGGAAATGAACGGTTAACCTAAGAATTTCGACGTACGAAGGACATACACATTTGTGTTTTGGCGAGCTTTAAACAGGGTAGCGCAGCGCTCAGTACCCAAGTGTGTTTTTCTGTTTGAGAGTTCTTTCATGAATAATTAAAGAACTAAAACGTATTTAAATAAAAACAATAAATTTTGGGTAGTTTTATTCCTCTAATTTTCCTGAAAAGTTAAATTATCCCAAACGTCAAATAACCGCACCATGGACGTAAAATCTTTACCAAAAAGACTAGCATGAACTGTCAAACGATTGAGGTCACAAACCTCGTGTTTAGCCGAATGGTTGGAACGTTAACAGACACAAATCAAGTCTCGCCTGAAATTTTGGAACTACCAATGTGGAAAACCGACCTTTTACCCGTGTTAAACGTCGCACAGAGGTGAAAATAACAAAAAGCCGGCAAAAAACTCCAATAACGATTTTGAGAAATTTGGGTATTACCCATTCGTAACTCAAAGAAAAGGTTCGTGCCTATTTTTAGAGGTTCGATTGCTTTAGTTTTTATAAAGTTATATTAGTTTGAATTTGGACGTTAATAAGAGTAAATATGGAGATAGTGAACCGTGCCTTTGTTTCGACGAAGCGTTTAACTTATTCAGAGTGAATTAAAATGGTAAAGAATTTAAAATAACTAAAGTTATTGGCCTTTTATTTTTTGTAATACTGAGTGTGTAATTTTTTAAAATGTTTAGTCACAAATGGCCGTATAAGATTTGCGATTTTTTAAAATTACTCTGTTAGATTTTAGATGTTCTATCGTATTTTTTAGAATTTTTTAAAAATACGAAATTTTAAAATTAGGCAAAAAAAGTTAAAATTTGTTGACACATTTTGTCAAAATTTGCATCCAGATCTAAGATAAAAATGAATAAACAATAAAAAAGTGTCATTATTACAAACACAGGGTACTCACTTTTTTTGTTAATGGTAATAGGAAACTCAAAAACACTTTTGGTTTACTTTTCTTTAAAATTCACCTGTGTGCGTCGGTTAAAAATTGCAGACATAAACGAGGTGTGTGGGCCGCTTTTATGTATGAACCGGGCGATAAACTTTCAATGTTTTTACTTTTCGGTTTCAGTTGGGTACTCATGTCATTTTAGGTACTCGGCGATGGAGAAAGGTTTAATAAATAAAGCCTTGGAACCCTTTAGCGTTAGGAAAAAGGATTTTTGGCCCATCACTCAATCGGCTAGTTTGTTAAGTGAGAAATTTGCATCTACATTATCGCACGAGCCTGACGGACTTATTTACCAGCCTTCGAAAGAGGTAAATACCTCCTTAACTATTCACTTTTTTTAGGCATCATGTAATAAGATTTAATGCACCTATATTTTACTTTTGTTTGTAAGTTTGAGACAATGATGTGTTTGAAATTAACTCTGTTTTTCGATTGTCTATATTTTATTCATACACGAAGTTTCGATCAGTACAACCTCTGATCGTTTTCAGGTGCAAAATACAATCTATTCCTAAAGCTACGTACCTATATACTATGGAAAATCACTCAACCATAAAGTTTAAGAATTTGGCTCCGCCCAAGGAGGGGCTTCCAAATATTTGGAATTTCAACACTTGGTTTACTGAAAATACTTTGATCCTGTCCAATAAAGGCAGCTTCAAGGAGTTTTCGTTTCTTCCTCGGCAGTGTGACTCATTGTGCAAAACCTATGCTTCTGTCCACTTTATTCGGTGTTGTAATGTAAGAATTTGTAACAATTCTCGTGACTTGGAAATGCAGCAGAATGGTTACAGCCTTAAACTTATAACAGACTATTTCTAAATTTCAGCAAACAAGACAGAGATTACATGACCAAAACCAGGCAAATGCATTCCTTACAACTTCATACATTAAAGGAGTATCAGAGAAAATTCGAAGAGTAGCAAACAACTTTAATATTAAAACAGTTTTTAAATTTTATAATACAATTCAAAGCCTTCTTAGTAAAACAAAACCGGAGAACAAACAAAATAATGAATGCATTTACCAAATTCCTTGTGAGTGTGGTGAATCATACATAGGCGAAACAAAAAGACCACTATCTGTTAGGCTTAATGAACATCAGACGAATACCCAAAGCCGTGGAATAACGAAATCAGGAATCGCCGAACATACATGGTCAAAACAACACCGAATAAAGTGGACAGAAGCAAAGGTTTTGCACAAGGGGTTACACTGGAAGAAACGAAAATTCCTTGAAGCTGCCTTCATTGGGCAGAATCAGGTTATTTTCAGTAAACCAAGTGTTGAAATTCAAAATATTTGGAAGCCCCTCCTTGGGCGGAGCCAACTTCTTAAACTTCACGGTTAAGTGATTTCCCATAGTATATAAGTACGTAGCCTTAGAAATAGATTGTAGTTTGCACCTGAAGACGATCAGAGATTGTACTAATCGAAACGTGTATAAATAAAATATAGACAATGGATGTCCGAAACACAGAGTTATATTTTACTTATTATATAAAAATACTGTTTTTTCTGTTGGTCTTTATCAAGAAGTTACCCATTCACGTGATCTAAGCCGCCCCTAATATATTTGATATTGCTGTAAGAGAAGTTAGGTCTAACCGCTCAATTAGTTTTTCTTTATAATATCATAACATACACGTCAATCCAAATTCAGTCGAATCAACTTTATGACACTGACAAATGACCCGCCATATTGAATTTGGAATGAACAATATGGTTTCTGTATATTTTGGAAATTAATTAATAATTAAACGACAAGACGAAGTTTGTGACGCGAGCCGCAGGCGAGTGTCTTAATTTATCTGAGCGTGTAATGACCATAACATGCGAGTTAGTGTACTATAGTTTACCTACGACCAATGAAAATATCAGAAATTATTAAAAATATCAAACTCGAACATTCTTAAGTCAACAACCTGAAGTTTCAATGATGTTCTATCTAAAACGTCAAAACAAATAAGGTTTCTAAGGGACTTTTCATATATCTTTTTAAATACAAGGTTTTTTTCTTAAAAATGCGTAATGTCAATTTAACGGGACTGATTTTTGGTTAGGTACTAAAATTATATTGGATTTATTTACGTTTAATAAATATTTATTGTCTTAAAAATATACAAAAATAATTCACATTTTTTGCGTCAATTAGTGCTCTTATAAAATAAAGTTTCATCGCTTGTCACGCCATCTTGTGGTTTACGTCTAAGCTTTATTATTATCCTAGGACCGTAAATAAGCCATTAAAATCGTGTTGAGATGGTCGTAAAATTAGTATTATTCGTTGGTCATAGGTAAAATAAATGATAAACCTTTGCATTTAAAGTTTTCTCGATCCCTCTTACCCCTAAATGCACCGTAGGCACTTAATCGCGATTGGCTATCTAATCCATTCTTTTTCACTCTTGATCCCACATAAATGAACAAAGAGGAAGGATGGATTACCTAAACTAATCCGAATATTTTTACGGAGCATCTGGGACTAAGTAAAGGAGTGAAAGAGGTTGAAATATAATGAGATACTCGGTACAGAGGCTAATGTTGAAATATAACGTGATTAAGCTAGTTAAGTTAAGAATTTTAGAAATACAGTGTTTGGTGTGCATATTTGTTACTGAAATCGTGGTTATCATTATACGAAGTCGACGCAGTAGCTACCTGTCATACTTTTAAGCTTAAAAAAACGTTCGATTTTTGATCTGCACATTTGTCACTAATCTCGTGGGTATTCTTATACGGAGCCGACGCAGGAACGAGCTTCCACGTCTTTAATTAGGGTGTCTCTGGACCGTTCTTTTTGCCATTTTGTCATTCTTATCGTTATTTTGCGTCGACGCAGAAACGGCCTGTCATGGTGTTATGTTTAATAAGGATAACAACGCGTTGTATTTACGGAAGATTAAAGTTGAGCTTATTGTTATTTTTTATATATTGTTTTGGTTATATTTTACCACGGTCCTTAGAATAGATACGGTTTAGTAATTTTGCCCCACTCTTCGAACTGATGACGGCACAAAGATAGCAGCTGATTTTTGTCGGCCATTTAAAAACTGTAAGAAGGCTTGACAAATTAAATGATATTTTCGGATTTTTCTTTTTTTTTTGTTTAAATGATTGGTGCGAGGGCTTTTATTTTGAATTATAACTTTTAGTGAAAGAAACCCATCGTATGAGTTGGGGTTAGTTCGAACTCGTCGTTCAGAAGTTAGGTTATGTATATAGGCAAAAAATCTGATTGTAAATTTAAAACTATAAGGTCGAGGTACCTTACCTTTTTTTGATTTTTTCATTGATGATGGAGCCTTTTCACTAAAAAAATACATAAATGCAGCTACCTACGACAAAAATAATGTAAATGATATCGTTGGGTACTTCTGCAAAAATAACATAACCCCAAATGTCAACAACAAAAATCAATAAAGAAAGCAGCTGATATCTTTGTGTCGTTATCAGGTGGGCGAAGCAAAAAAATTACTAGACCGTGTTTCAAGGGACCGTGATATTTTACTACAGATTTGTAACATTTGATGAAGTTTAACGTAGCCGCATGGTTTTTTGTAAAATTATTTCAAAGCATTAATGTTTTTCTTAAATTTTTAAATTGATCATGTGACCCAACTAAGCAAATCCGACAGATTTAATAATATTTTAAAACTTGTGAGTATTCTTCCTAAATTTTGGAAAAAGCCATTGAAATCCAGCTACAAGAGTTTATTAAGGAAAATCAAATTATACCAGCTCACCAATCGGGTTTTAGGAAAAAATTTAGTTGCGTCACCGCTCTCACAAAAATAACCGATGACATTTTGACAACAAAAATTGCGCCTTTCAATACTTTTATATTCCCAGGCTTTCAATAACCTTAATCATAGGCTCCTGGACGCAATTTTTCATTATGTAGGATTTTCTCCATCTGCATCTTCTAGATTATTATGTAGTGAGTTTTTAAAAGAAAGGCACCAGTGTCCTATAGTTGTAAAATCTCAAGTTTTAAGGATATTATTGCAGGTTTGGTCCTTTGTTTTACTGGATTTATGTTTCCATCCATTTTCCTCTCTTGCTCTGATCACTATTACTGCGATGATACGCAATTGTATAGGCAGTGCCAGGTATAGTAATTTCTTATTATTTTGTCTTAACTTGTGTTAAATTAAGGTTGTTTTTTTTTCTTCTAGTGCTGGGTTTAGATTTTATTTGTTCTAGTAATGCTATTTTCTATATAAGTGGATCTGCTACTTTTGGAAACAGTGAACTTAATCTCGCTCTTATTCTATTAACTATGCTTATTTCATTGCATTTTTTATTTTTTTTGGTTAAATATTACACACATTTTGTTTTTGCATTGCAACTAATCGAAATATCAATAGATATTTCTAAAATTCCATATTAACCTTACTTCCTCAAATCAAAATTTTAATAATATCATCAATTATCACTAAAATCAACACAAAAGACAAAATTTAAAACTTAACCTAAAATTGTCACAGTTCGTTAAAGTTTGGCGCGTCCAAAACACCCTGTGTTTCCCCCTGACAGATCCTACTGTGTCGAATCCATATAACCACGATTTTAGTGACAAATGTGCTGACCAAAAACACCCTAATAATACAACTGCATCCACCCATGTGTTTATTTATTTGTAACAGCTGCTAAAGTGCGCGTCCAAAAACTATAAAGGACGTGGTTATTTACGGAAAATTATCAGCAACTTTATAAAAGGTTTGTTTGAAAGTTTGAGACAATGATATGTTTGAAATTAACTCTGTGTTTCGGACTTCCATTGTCTATATTTTATTTATACACGACGTATCGATCAGTACAATCTCTGATCGTCTTCAGGTGCAAACTTTAATCTTTTCCTAAGGCTACGTACTTATATACTATGGGAAATCACGCAACCGTGAAGTTTAAGAAATTGGCTCCGCCCAAGGAGGAGCTAACAAAAATTTGGAATTTCAACACTTGGTTTACTGAAAATTCCCTGATTTTGCCCAATAAAGGCAGCTTCAAGGAATTTTCGTTTCTTCCAGTGTGACTCCTTGTGCAAATCTTTGCTTCTGGCCACTTAATTCGGTGTTGTTTTGACCATGCATGTTCGGCGATTCCTGATCTAGCGATTCCTTTATCGGGACATTGGTGTATAGACTTTCGATCAAAATCGAATTGGATCAAAATTGTCAAATTCCTTTTCTTGATGTACTTGTCAAACGAGTAGAAAGCGACAACAGTCTATCGTAAACCCACTCACATAGGACAATATTTAAAACAAGGTTCAAATCATTCTGCTACAACCAAACGAGGCAGAATAAGAACTTTGAATAAAAGAGCCGTTCAAATTTGTAACAATTTTCATGACTTAGAAATCCTACTAAGAAACATTAAGAAGGATCTGCAGCAGAATGGTTACAACTTTAAACTTATAACATATACTATTACTAAATTTCAGCAAACAGGACAGAGATTACAAGATTAAAACCAGGCAAATGCATTCCTTACAATTCCATACATTAAAGTATCAGTATCAGAGTATCACAGAAAATTCGAAGAGTAGCGAACAACTTTAATATTATTAAATTAAACACAAAACAGCACACAAAATAAGGAATGCATTTACCCAGTTCCTTGTGAGTGTGGTGAATCATACATAGGCGAAAAAAAAAGACCACTATCTGTTAGGCTTAAGGAACATCAGACGAATACCCAAAGAGGTGAAACAACGAAATCAGGAATCGCCGAACATGCATGGTCAAAACGACACCGAATAAAGTGGACAGAAGCAAAGGTTTTGCACAAAGCGTCACACTGGAAGAAACGAAAATTCCTTGAAGCTGCCGTTATAGGGCAAAATCAAGGTATTTTCAGTAAACCAAGTGTTGAAATTCCATATATTTAGAAGCACCTCCTTGGGCGGAGGCAACTTCCTAAAGTTTACGGTTGAAGTTAAAAATAGATTGTAGTTTGCACCTGGAGACGATCAGAGATTATACTAATCGAAACGTCGTCGTGCATAAATAAAATATATACCATGGAAGTCCGAAACAGAGTTAATTTATAAAAGGTGTTATGCTAATTTGATATTGGCATTTGTAACTAATCGAATTGTTAATAGATATTACTAAAATTCCATATTGATCCCACTTCTTTGATTCACAATTTCATCCATTATAACTAAAATCATAACACACATAAACAAAATTTAAGGTAGGTATATTTCAAAACCTAACCTAAAATGATCACAGTTCGTTAAAGTTTGGCGCGTCTAAAGACCCTGTTTCCCCTGACAGGTCGCTACTTCGTCGAAAAACACACAATACATACAGCCTTTGAACATTGAACTACTAAAAGGAGCTTTTTTCAGACCGAGGGCAGGGTGTTTGAGTTCAACATCTTCATCCCATTGTTGTCATGTTAACCTAATACGATTTCCCCTGTTTTTAATATTATTTAAAATACCTTCAATAATTTTTATTTCCGTTTAATTAAATGGTCTAGATATAGTAATAAAAATCTATGTTTCTATAAAAAAAAAAACAAAAATAGAAAGAGGTGCTAGGGAAATCCCTATTCACACTGAAATTAATGACAAGCCGGCAACACAGATTTCCTGCCTTAATTAATGTAGCGTACCTGTGAAACGAAATACTGCGGTCCCCCGGCTTCTGTTTCAACTTGCATATAGTAATACACTTCGGAACCATTTTTCGCCACAAACTTTTCACAAAAATATCAAAAAAACATTATTGACAAGTGCTGAAACTTTCACTTTCAAAACAATAATGACATTCCAGGAAAAATCGAGAAACCGCAACAAACAATCGATGTCGCCACGTTGACTACAAAAGAAGATGTTTAAGGAAAACACATGTTAAATTTTCAAAAAACGTCGAAAGTTTTAAATAGAAAAACCTCATTAATTAATTAATAAATAAGCGTCAAAACTTAATCCAAATTTAATAAGTTTTTTGTTGCATAATTTTGTTATAAAAATTGGCAACATAGATTTCTCTCTCCCCTTTCCCCACTGTAGATGTTGCACTCAAACAACCAGTGTTACGAGACAGACCAGACTCCTTCTAGTAGTTCAATCTTCTAAGCATACAACTGTATCAATCCATGTGTTTAAAATTTTCACTTGACTGGTACTTTATTTTATAGCCCTACGTGGCGGGTCGATGCGACGAGGTACTCAAGTGGAAACCGTTGGACATGAATTCCGTAGACTTTAGACTGAAAATCGTAAAAGAAGAGGGAGCGGGTGTGATCGCCCAGAAACTGGGCTACCTTTACGTCGGTCAATTCGATCCGCCATTTGCCAAGATGAAGTACACAAAAGCCCTCAAAGATCTCGATAACAAAATCATAGAGTGTAAGTTCGAAGACAATCAGTGGAAATTTATGAGGGAAAGGACGGACAAGACATATCCTAATAGTTATAATACTGCCAAAGGTAAGTCGTCAGTCTTTTATTTATAAATTTTTTGTAGAGTTTCTACAGGACAGGGAGTACAAATTCACACATCATAAAAAAAAAAGTGGTATGAAATTATACCAAGTCTACCCACTATTTATGTATTTAGCTATTTCATGTTTATTCTGTGAGAAAATGGCGCCTTTAATAACAATAGATGCTTTCGAGCTGGTAGAGTTGCTGCTCTTTTCGAACGAGAACAACCACAAAATACTTTTTCCTACAAGCACGATAGTTTTGAAAGGTGTACTTTTTCGCACGATTTTACTTTTCCCCGCGATTTCTTTACTTTTCCGCACGATTTTACTTTTCCCCACGATTTCTTTACTTTTCCGCACGATTTTTGTATTGTTAAAAATGAAGATATTTAATTAAATAATTTATGTAACTATCCTATCTTTTGTGTCAGTTTGTAGCATTATTATAAAATACACTCGTAGGAAAAACATTGTACCTAATTCTTGCGGAAAATGCCTTTTCCGCCCTTGATGGATTGCACGAACTCCGCTCCGCATCGTTCGTGTAACTGCCGTCGCATGCGGAAAAGTACCACTTTCCGCATTTGGTAGGTAAATAACTATTACGCACGACTGAAGCCGGATTTACAATTAAGCAAGCAAGCAAACAGGTGTGCCAACCTAAACCAGTTTTTGGGATTTTCTCGGAAAGTACACTTCTCTCCACATAAAACTGGTACAGCAAAAGTTAGCAGCCTGTTTAATTTTTAAAGTTTTTCTAGTACGGCATTGTCTTCCTAAAAGTGACAATGTCACAGACTCTTGACAACATCATGTTTTGCATGTGAGTGTCATCCAAATTTTAAAAAATTCCGCCGCATCTTTCCGAATTTGATAAAGCTCAAATCTTAGCAAAATTAGACGGTGGTTGGTCTATTCGGCAAGTAGCTGTTCATTATGGGAGAAGCAAGTCTATGATGGTAAACATAAAAAACCGATTTCAAGAGGAGGGTAACTATCCACGGAAAGGAAGGCACCGGTTTGACGAATGTTACTAGCTCAGAGGAAGACCAAGAAGCAATCATTTTTCTGTAAAATCATTCGTTTGCCAAAGCGAAAGAAGTAAAAATTGAATCAAATTTTCCAGGATCCACAACATTAGGCAGGAGGTTAAACGTTCGAGGCTAAGGTATCGCATTGCGGCAAAAAAAATTTAAGGGACGAAGAATTTTGGCAGCAGGTGGTTTTCACAAATGAGAAGTCCAAAAAAGATAAAAAGAAAAACGATATATTGCTGGATATGTTTGGAGCTGGATATCGGCTAGAATTAATGGGCGATTTAAAGCCGAAGTTTACCTTAATATGCTGGAAAATGTAATGCTTCTAGAGGTGAGTCTCTTATCTAGATCATTTTGTATTCCAGCAAGATAACTGTCCAGTTCATAAGGCCAGAATTGTGCAGCGATGGTTCCAGGATAATAATATCGAAGTTTTGCCTTGGCCTGCAAAAACCCCTGATGCGAATTCAATAGAGAACGTTTGGGGACTTATCGCAAAGAAATTAGCAAGTTTTAATATATATATCATTCCCAGGAATTCAGAACATGTACTGGAACTCATCGTAAGGATATATAGTGAAGTTATTGCTGAAAATCCAAACTTATTTCAAAATTTAGCCAATTCAATGCCCAGAAAACATCATTGCAGCCAAAAATAAGTATTTTTTTTATATGTTGTTAATTTTGTTCTTTTTTTTTAAATTTTATATATTTAGTTAACTCGATCTGGCCTCTTAATTGTTTTGGGCTAGTAACTTTCGCCAATCCGGTGGCTTCTTTTCGAGGGACAGTTCCTTCTTCTTAAAATCGATTTCTTATGGTTACTATCGTAGACTTGCTTCTTTCATAATCAGCTAGTCGAATAGACCAATTACTTATCCTTATCTCTATCGAGTTGACCAATCAAGCAGATGCACTTTTATAATCATGGCGAATGCGTGAGCTCCAGCTGATTAAATGCACGAAAACCTCGTTAGGTACGATATGGGAGTTGTAACGTTACGACCGTCCCTGCATATGAAACGATGTTTTGACGCATTTGATCAGCTGCATCTGGCACGCATTCGCCATTAGTTTAAAAGTACACCTGCTTGATAGGTCGACTCGATAGAAATAAGGATACGAATGCCGATAAACCCGAAAATTAACTTTGTGTGTCTAATAAGACATTTTTACTTTTTTGAAATGTGGTTTTTATTTTTAGTGGCTTTATATTTTGAATTAGTAAAAAATAAACAAGCCGTCTCCTTATAAAAAGTTTATATATGCCAAAAATATAACCTAAAATGACAAAGTCATAAAGTCAGTGTTGCACATAGGAAAGTATAAAAAATCGAGAGAAGTGTATGCTATTTTAGGACAATTAAAGGAGCTTAAAACAATGGGGGAGGTCTTAGCTTGCTAACACCTATTCAATTTTCTAGTTTTATTGGTTCATTTCGATGAAACTCGAAAAAACAAGACGACAGCTGTCATGCACGCTGCTTCCGAAGCCGCGTGCATTGCAGCTGACAGCTGTCGTTTAGTTTTTTCCAAATTTTTTCGAATTGAGCCAACCAAACTAGAAAATTAAGCTTGTGTTGCCAAGCCTATTATTTTAAAAGTATTTTATTGGCATAAAATATCGTAGTTTCTGAGAAAATTCAAAAATAAGAATATGTTGGCACACCTGTTTGCTTGCTTGCGTGCGTGCTTGCTTGCGTGCGTGCTTGCTTGCTTAATGGTAAATCCGCCTTAAAATCTAATAGTTTTTAGTTGTTTTAACTTCGCCGGCGATAACTTTGACAGTTCATAATAGCCTTTTTGGTACAGGTTTTACGTCGACGCGACGGTCCGATTATTTGGTATTTGAGATTAATTTATTAGTTTTTGTTATTAATTTTCAAAATAAAATTAGTTTACTGTGGTTTTCCATTTGAAGACAAAATGTATACCTTCTTAAGTTCCGAGAAAATGTAGAGGATTCAAAATACCCAAATTTATTGCGTTAATTTAAAGCAGATACCTATTTAATTATTCATGAGAGAACTCTCGAAACAAAAAAAAACGCTTGGTCTGTCTTGGGTACTAACCACAGCGCCACCCGGTCCGAAATGGCGCGGAATTTAATAGGAGCTCGCCAAAACACAAATGCGCATGTCCTTCGTGCGTCAAAATTCTTATGTTAACGTTCCGTACGTTTGCGGTGTTTCACAGTAGCCCTTAACCTTAAATGACGTTCAAATGTCAACAGTGTCAAATTGCGTTAGTCGTCGGGCGTTTTGGGCACGACAAAAACTATCTAATAAGGCGCATTTTTGATATTAAATGAAGTATTTTTTTTCTATTTATCCCTGTTTTAAATGAGCTCAATGCAGTTAAAGTAGCAGAAAATACAAATTAAACGCACAGATGAAAGAAAAACTTATAAAATTTCGGTAGCCACCGACCAAACTACAAAATAAATTCGAAAATAAAAACAATGCGACTTATTACACTTTAGTTGACTTTATAACCATTTGGATGGTTTGGTAGCGTGTATGTCAGTCAACTTAAAAATGAAAAAAGTATAGCTTTTCCTTTTTTATCTCAAAAACACAAAAATTTAAGAAGAACTTGCTAATTTTTACACAAGTAGAAAAAATATGAAATTAACTCTGTGTTTCGGACTTCCATTGTCTATATTTTATTTATACACGACGTTTCGATCAGTACAATCTCTGATCGAAACGTCGTGTATAAATAAAATATAGACAATGGAAGTCCGAAACACAGAGTTAATTTCAAACACATCATTGTCTCAAACTTTCAAACATAGAAAAAATATTGTACCTAACATGAGACTTGACACCTTGCCCATCTTTGATCGCATGCACGAACTCCGCAAACGTCGTTTGTGCAATTGCCACCGCGTGCGAAGAACTATTACTTTCCGCCCTTGTTAGGTAAATACTATTTCTTACACATTGCGGAGGTTTTTTTGCCAGCCTGTATCTCCTTAACCTCCCGGGTCTCTTTTTCAATGTTTGGACTGTCCTTTTTGCCCCACTCCTTAAACATTCAAAACCAAATATCGTGGAAACAAAGGCGTTTAGACCCTTACGTTAAAGAAACCATTGAACTTTTTAAAAAAATTAAATTATTTAAAAATATTTGCACTTGTACCTTGTTTAACCCAGCTTTCGAGCTGGTGCAGTGCACCTCTCTCTAATTTTTGGGCTGTGTTGCATCGGTTTCCAACCAGATTTTTCGGGCTCTGTTGCAATGGTTTCCAACCAGTGCTAGAGAAAGTAATTCTATTGGTCTTGACAGAGAATTACTTTTGATCAATATCGGGCAAAAGTGAGAGAAACCGATTTAAACTGAGAGAATTGGACTCCCTGGGAACCGAATTTCTTATCATTTGAAGAATAGGGGCCCAGGAAGTCTTGATACTCCCTGGAAAAAGCTGTATTTTCTTGAGCGGGGAAAGTTTTGACTAGATTTATTTAACAGGCCTAAAGCCTTATCAAAATTTTAGAAGGATGAGTGGACTCTTTTAAGGCCAGTTGCACCTAAGCTCGAAAGCGCGTTTGTATTAAATATTATTAAACAACAAAGTAAATCTCGTGTCGGCAAATAAAAATTAAAGTAACACTCGTGATATCGGACAAAGCGTTTTTGTTTCTCACTTCATTACGACCAGGACTCCAATATCTAATGCTGGCTGATGCCTTAAAATTAGGGCCACGTAGTATGAAGCTCCAATTGGGGGGCGGTGCTGCTGCGAACGTTACCTCCTTTTAAGAGTCATGTTACATTGACCTTATACTTTTACAGGTTTCTTCTTTATAACCTGCTGAAAGGTACAGGATTATGTATTTACGGTCTTCTGCACTTTTAAATTTTGATATTTTTGTTTCTCGGTTTATTCGACAGGTGGCGCACACCGGTACTACGTCTCCGCGGATTAGAAACTTTTTGTTTTAAATTCGAGAGGTGTGCATGGTTGCCTGTGTAGCTTTAACTGCCAGATACAATCCTATGTCTCCCTGATGATTCCTAATAAGGATGAAACAGGTCTGTAGGTGTCTGGATTCTCCATTAGACATTGGAGGCCTGGTCGTAATGAAGTGAGAAACAAAAACGCTTTTTCCGATATGCTACGAGTGTGACTTTAATTTAAATATTATTTTTTTGTTTTTTAGCTGTCTGTGGTAGCATATCAAATCCAATAACGAAAGAGAAACTGTTAGAATATATCGAACACTGTCGATACAACGACGACAGCGAAACAATGCCGCCCCCTCCCAAGAAGATAAGACGGTGATTTTTAAGAAACGACCGATAGCAAATTTTATTATTGTTGTTTGTGCTGTTCGAAGCTAGGAACCACCGCTCAATTTTTGTTAATATAGGCCCAGTTTTCTAAAGTTCCAGCCTAGTTCCAGATATAACTTCCGATAGTTTCTAACATCAGATCAGATTTTTATTTTACTTTTTTCGATGTTTTTCTATTTATTCGTTAGTTTTAATGCGCATACCAGGTGGCTCACAAGTGGGTAGTAAGATTTTTAGTTTAATTTCTTGAAAGCTACCGCAGTAATAAAAACCATCCCAAATCAAACCGTTTAAAAATATATATATAAAATAGAAGATATTTATATTATTTCTTGAAAAGCGTAAATTTTACAAAAAAATGTTGAGAATTGTAAAAGATGAGAAATTTTAAGGAAAGGCCAGAATGGGCTCAATCGAGCTGTAGTTCCAACGGTGCTTACTGTATATAAGAAATTTTACTCCTGCTTTTATTAACAAAAAAACATCTTGAAGGTTAAAAGCGACCTTAAGGGAAATATAATGTTAACTGTTACTATGCAGAAAATAAAATTAGGACTTCTGTTTTTTTCTTAGTATGTAAAGGCTATGCAAAAACAATTGCTATTTCTATTATGTGCGTAATATACAATACCTTTATCACCTAAAATCTACTAGTCAACATTTTGTAAAAATATTTGGTAGGTAACAAATTTACCCAAATTTTAGCCAAGAAACAATCCGCCACCTCTTATGACGACACTAGACTAGAGAATCATATCTTTTCTTATAATTTTTGCCCCTAATTTTTGTTGTAGTATTAACGCCCCCATTGAGCCAGTCGCATACGCAGAAATTGTTCTTAGAGGAGAGACTTGAGTAACAATAGTCTGGATTCTTGATTTTTGGAGAAAATTCACCTTTTAAGAGTCGACATTCAATGTCTCTGGGGGAGGGCTCTTTAGACAAGATAAAATAGCAGAAAATGTTGATCGAAATTTTGGAGAAAAACTCACAAAAAAAATTTATTTTACTGTTAAAAAAGTTTTAGTAAGTAAATAAAACAATTAAAAAGGTAAAAACGACTACAAGCAAAATATCACTCTTCCATCCTGGGAAATGTGTTGTCAATCCGCGTTTAAGTTGGCAACCTTGCAGTGGCGGCTCGTGGTTACCAAAATTAGTGAATCATATTCATTAACCGTTCCCAATATTAGGTTTTACTTTTTAGTTTGCATAATTATTCCTATGGGACAGTTTTTAAATGAAAAAAAAATAAAACGGTTTTACGTGGCCCAGACCCGATGTAATTAATTATAATTAAAATACACCGCACGCGACTCTGAAGAAGCAGTGTGAATCACTTGGCTTAATTGATTGAAGATGATCTTAAAATGCAATATGAGTAGAGTGGCAACTCTTTTTAAATTATTTTCAATTCCCTAAATGTTTTTCTCAAACATTTTAAGATAGGTTTAGTTTTTAACATTTTATTGAAAAAAAAGCTCCCTTATACAATTAAAACGTAAACAACACACAGAAATCATCCAGTTTGTTATTAAAATTATTATTTAAAATTAAAATTGGTTTAATTGTTACATATTATTGGCAAAAAAAAACCGTTTTATACATTAAAACCCACACACTTTTGTCAAAATATAATTTTTTAACAAAATAAAACATTTTGACGCATAAATAATCTTATAAAACATTTTTTTACGATATTTGGGAAAAAATTGTAATTTTGAAAAATGTTTGTGAATTTTAAATACTGTATAAAAGAGCTTCTTGTCAAAAAAATATTTAATTATGTTAGGAAATAATAATTTCTTTACCAGGGTGTCCACAGATTTTTCAAGAAAAAATTCCCTGACTTTTCCTGCAAAGCAGCAAACATAAAAATAAGATATATTTTCATGTTTACTTTTTCCTAAAATAAAAAAGACAGTGCTACAATAGTTTATTAACTAGAGCACTGTGAAAAATCCCTGACTTTTCCTGACCCATCGAAAGTTTCCCTGACTTTCCAGGTTGTAGACACCCTGTTTACGTTTTATTGTATAAAGAGGCTTTCTTTAATAAATTTTTTGGCATTTCAAAAATTGAAAAACTACCCATATTGTATTTTAGTATTTTTGGATCAAAAGAGATTCACATCTCATGGATGGTCTTCAGTGACATAATAAGATTGCCAGTGTAGCAAAATACTTCATTTTGTTAGAAAATAATAACTTAAGTAACAAATTTCACAATGTGAACTTGACTTTTTATTGAATATTTCAATAACTTGGTTGTGAATCAATATAAAAAAAATCATACCAATATTTAGAAAATTCAAAAACATTTAAAAAGAACATGACCCACATTAAAATTTAAGATTAGGTACACCAAAATGTGTCGCCCTCAAAAAACTAATTGATATGTCTTTGCTTTTTTTCTGTTTCTGTATGGAAGTTTAGTTGTTTGCTGTTCTCAAAAAAATTGTAGCGTTTTTTTTTTATTCAGTATGCATTGATTGCTTTCTGAAAGTAAAATATAAATGAATATAGGGTAGCTAGTAAAGAAAATATTTGGTGGTTCTTAAGTTTAACGAACAGCCAGCCGAGGTTGTAATCACTTTTTAACAATTTTAACGCAACTTAATTTATTTAACATTGTTATTTTTGTATATTACGAAAATATAATATTGCAATTATTTATATAATTAAATGACATGTTCAAGCCGGAGTTTTGGAAGACATTCAGTGGACATAACCATTTTTGTTTTTCTGTTAGTTTTATTTTACATCAAAGGTAGGTAACATACCATTCGAAATAAGAAAACTTTTCCAGGTGATCTCATTCTTAACCGTGACAAACGGCACTTAATCGAAAAAAAACTTCATATTGCTATATTTATTGCCAAAAAAAATACATAAAACTGTCCAAAAATTGTTATGTCTTCTATTATGCGTACAAGTCATGGCTTATATTTTGTCTTATATTTATTATTCCCATTCCCTGGTTCTTAGCTTATTTCGTTGCAGTTATACTGGATGCGGGATGGCTCAGAGTAAGGCTTACAAAATAAGAAAAACACGTACTGTGTAATCGAACAACATAAATAGCGTAATAGAAGAGGCTGCTATTTAAAAAAAAAAGTTAAAAGGTAAACACAAAATGACAAGAGCTTTTTTTAACGGGTCAAATCGCCTTTGAAAGTGTGTCTAAAATTTTTCAAAAAAGTCAAATCCAAAAAAAAAAGAATTGTGCGTAAATTTCCAATTTTCCTATACAAGTGTAAATAATCAGTACACATTAAAAAAAACATATTTCACACAAAACTAAATCACAGTTAAAAAATTATAATGCCAAAGCACATAAGACATACAAGACAGTGTGGGAATAAAACAACCCCCAAATAGGCCTAAATTAGTTTATTCATCATGTGGCACAGCTCTTTTTAATGTTATTTTAAAATGCGCGGAACTCGAATGAAATATAGCTTACCTACACTCAAAGTTTTAGATTTTAGAAAGAAATAATTAAAAAAGGGAAAAATCGATCAGCTGTAATAGTACATTATAAACCTAGGGAGTAGAGTGGTACATTTAATCCCAAGGCAAAAAGTTTATATATAATTTGTCGAGGGATTAAGCATCACTTTACTCCTGAGGTTTATATGCTATTTTATGCAATTTAGAATAAGCAGAAAAGTAAAGAAAATAACTATTTTTTATTTACGCTGTGTCTTATGTCAAACGATCCAGTATGACGAAACGCAGAAACATATGCGTCGCTATGTCAATAAATTTTACTTTATTTCCCTAGGGAAAAAATGACCCACTTTATTCCCGAAAAAGCAGGATGCATTTATTCCCGGAAGTGCATAAAATATTTTAATTATGATACTGCAAATAACATTTTGGAAAATCCAGTGATGGAAAAAGAAAACTTAATGCGTTTATACTAGCAAATTTATATAGGAGGAACTCGAAACTTCTAGAATTAGAATCGTCAATGAGACAAACTTAAGAAAATGTTAATATGGCATCTTACTCAGTAATACGGAAAGATAATCAGAATGAAAAGAACATATACACAATATTGCCTACTAACATAAACATTCATAGAAAATTACAATTTATATATATACAAACAAAAAATCTATATATTATTAATGCCTATTGTTCCCCGAACACTAATCAAAACCAAATAGAACAAATAAATTTATGCCCAAACAAATTTATGATAATAAGTGATTTAGACGGACAGCATAATCTTTGGGGACACTGTTTTTGACAGTTCCACAAAAAGGTAAACAATTCCTACATATTTTTAGGAAATTACACATGGTTATGGGACGGCGCGGTGCGGCGCTCTTCTTAGTTGCTGTGCGGCCATCCAAAACCCACGTTTGGGCTATCCAGCCAGAGCTTTTTTGACCGCGGCACTGTCAAAATAATGTCGACTTAACATAATGTTTGTGCCTACCTTTAATAAAGTACGGCATTAACTTTAATTTGTCAACTTTATGGATGGTACAATATGAGCATGTTTAGATGATATGTTTACATGACAAAAATGTCAGAAGAAATTTTGTGCGGAACTATCAAAAATAGTGCCGAGTCAGGCTATGCCGACTTTATGTACCGATAAGTCCCTAATAAATAGTAAGGGGAAGAGAATGTTAACAGCAGTCGGTATCCACAACAGAAGAATAATTAATGATGATGATGACAATTATATTGGATTTATTTACGTTTAATAAATATTTATTGTCTTAAAAATTACAAAAATAATTCACATTTTTACAAGGTATGTACCAAAAATTGCTTTGATTGAAAAACTTATTACTGGCATTTTAGAGCAATTTAGAGTAAAACAGTGACATCGGGTTGGTTTGTACCCATTACTTCGTTAATTTTAATCTGATTTTATATCGTGTTACCTTATCTGGGAGATAATTTTATCTGCTTGAAAACGCCTCCCTTTGCTTTTTATTACTAAAATCCTTAAGTTTTTGAGATATTTGCAAAAGTCTGATTTTGTCCCCCCCCCCCCATCTATTCCATGAAGTACACTTCCGGCCACATAAAATGCGTACGCGGATTTTATATAGAGTATTATGAACCTCGCAACTCAGTAACCTTTTAGGTATTTCAAATTGACAAAAAATGTCACTGTCAGATTTTGTTGTTGTCACGCTTATATTTAAAAATGCCCCAACTAGACGAGTTAGAAAAAGCACAAATTTTGGCAAAATTAGACGGTGGTTGGTCGGTTCGAAGAGTAGCGGCCCATTATGGACGAAACAAGGCTACAATTGTAAGAATAAGAAGAAAGTATCAAGAAAAAAGAACTGTTCGACGAAGGCAAGGCACTGGCTTGACCAAAGTCAGTAGGCCGCAGCAGGATCGGCAGCTGATCGACTTTCTTGAAGACCAGCCATTTGCGATGGCCCCAGAGCCGAAAATTGAGGCACATTTTCCTGGATCCATAAGAACGACGCGCAGACGGATAAGCTGCTCTAGACTTAGATGTCGCGTTGCTGCCAAGAAAATCTTACTTAGTGAGGAAAAGAAGCAAGTCAGGCTAATTTTTGCACTAAGCTATTCACTAAAAAAAGAAGAATTTTGCCAACAAAAGTGGTCTTTACGGATGAAAAAATCTTTCAGTCTCACAATGACAGCAAACAAATTTTGGTATATCGTCCGCCACGAACCCGCTCGAAACATATATTGCTGGGAACGAAGACCGGGCTGGAAGATTTTCCGTGAATGTATGGAGTTGGATATTGCTGGGAGGACCTGGGGCTCTTTTTAGAATCCATGGAAGATTTACGGCTGAGGTTTATGTTGATATGATGAAAAATATTATGCTTCCAGAAGCAACCATTCTTCATCCAGAAGGTTTTGTGTATCAGCAGGATAACTATCCTATCCATACCGCACGCATTTCTAAACAGTGGTTCCAGTAAAACAACATCGAGGTTTTGCCATGACCGGCAAAAACCCCTGACGCCAATCCCATGAAAAATGTGTGGGGCCTTATAGCAAAAAAGTTAACACAAATGAATATTGTTCCCAGAAATTCCAACCACTTAATGGAACTCATAGTCAGAGGGTACGACGAAGTCATTGTTTCAAATCCAAATTTATATCAAAATTTAGCAGATTCCATGCCACGAAGACTGGCAAACATTATCGAGGCTGACGGGGCAATGAGTGTGGCCAGTCTTCTTATGTTTGTGTTTACAATGTCAAAAAATCTAACCTGTAATTCGAAAACGTCAAAGTCAGTTACAATAAGCAACGCAATTGGCAAAACTTAAATTCAACAGACCTGCAGCTAACTTCTGCTGTACGCATTTTATATTGCCGGAAGTGTACCTACTGCGCATCTATACCGTTGATTCTTAATTAAAACGAAAGGTCTGAACATAAGGGACCAAAAAAATGTTTGTTTCAAATGAGTTCCTTTTAGCTTCATTTCCTGCACTACAACCCAAAATTGCAAATATGGACAACTTGCGGTGATTTAAACCGTATTTTGTTATCATTCAGACATAAACCATTTACTTAAGCACTTTACAAAGAAATTTCATTAAAATTAAAAGTATAATGAAAATTAAGCTTCGGGACTTGCTTATAAATGCTTGAATTAACTACATATATTGCTTTAATAAAAAAGATGTTTTTTAAATCTTAGCAAGGTATTTGGAATAACCTTATAGAATTACTAGTATGAACAGAGGCGTCATTTCACATTTCTCTTGGGGGGGGGGGGGGCATACGTAATTAAAAAAAAAATATGTGCAAAAAAAAA
Organism: Oxystoma pomonae; assembly: GCA_963921995.1. Taxonomy (NCBI): domain Eukaryota; kingdom Metazoa; phylum Arthropoda; class Insecta; order Coleoptera; family Brentidae; genus Oxystoma; species Oxystoma pomonae. Next base: position 79,255,151 of record OY998166.1, on the reverse strand, counting down.
ACATTTTATTGACGCCAAAATAACTCGCGTAAACATAAAAAACAAAACTAATTTTTTGGTAAAACAGATTACAAAAAAAAACAAAAAAGCTTAGACCTAAACACCAAATTAATGGTTTAGTGGGTAACGGCGATGCGGTAAACCGCAGTAGTTGCATTTAAGTTGAAATTGTTTGTGTTGTTCAATGTGTTTTTATTTGTAAAAGCCAAATTGCCCCCACCCAATTGACGCCCCTGAGTGTAAAGAGTGTGGAGTTCGCCAAGGTTGCCTATTTTTCCGTACCTATTTGACATTTACAACATAAATTAATGTATAGATTACAAAAAGCCAGTCCTATGTAACAATACAATATAATGATCAATGAAAACTGTCAAATAGCGGTCATCATTTGGGTACAACAAATTATTTATCTAGATTCCTTAAAAATATATGTACAATTCAGTATTTATTTTCCTTAATTTTACAAAGACTAACTGCACCGTTGTTGTTTTTTTTAAGTCAAATCGATATGCTTACTTACTTTATATGCATGTGATCTGTCTTCTTAAAGGTTAGCTCTTAGAACTTTGTCGTTATCGATATACTGCCACAAATGGCCAACTTTCCTTACTTTTCCTTCCTTCAGAAGCTTTTGCAAATGATGATTAACGTTATTTTCGGCAGGCTTTATCAGATTTTCCGCTAATCCTTCATATATTATTAAAACTAATTCATTTTCGTTAAACGATTTATCTTTGTTGTTGGCAAGTACTTCCATAATTTGATCTTCCCTTTCTTGTCTATGAGATATGTAGTATTTTATTCTCTCTATCGGATCCTAAAACCAGTACTAACACTTAGTAAAATGAATATACCTTGGATAAAACTCCTATGTATTAATTCAGTTATCTTCTAGTTATATAAAACAGTATGAAACAGAGGTACATCAATCATCAGTTTAGTAGCAGTGTCCAAATATTTCTATTAAATAATTTATAAAATCTCAAACTTCGCAACAGTTTTAGATCGGTCTTAATTATTCCCCTTCACTTTTACTGTTAAAATCAAACTTACATTGATGATATTGCCGTGTGCAGGATATATAATCCCAGGTTTTAAATCCAAAATTAAATTTAAAGATTTCATGTAGTCGTAAAGATCTTCAAAAGCTGCAGTTCCCTCACCTAAAAGACCCCACAGCAAATTTCCTTGTACATCTAATCAAATCTATAAATTTTGGAATTTTAAACAATTGGCACATCCTATTACTTGCCTAAAATGCAGTCAGCACTAAAAACAGCATTGTCCTCAATTAGGTGAAATATTGCGTGATCAGTCGAGTGCCCTGGAGTATGAATAACTCGGAGTGTAGCCCCATCCACTGAAAATTCTTGATGATTGGTAAATTCTTTTAGTTTTGTAGAATTGTCGTCATGCTCAGGGCAGGAGAATTTCCAAACACTGCAATTTTCTAAAAAAAAACATAGGCTTTAAACAACTTACAACAGAAATGCGAAATGCCACAAAAAAACGGTAATGACAGATTTATTGACATTTTGACAGTGCTAAAGGACCACGCAGTATTTAAATGCAAAGTTGTTCCCCGTGATATTTGAATGCGATTTAAGTATGTTATATAGGACACTAAGAAACATTTTTTACCATGGGAACAACATTGGATCTACGACAGGGGAGCAGAAAATAGCTGTCAAAGTTTGACATGTAATATCCAAAAACAGGCAAACCATGGCCGATTAACGAGGTGTCAATTCCTACTAATTTGAGCAAGCTGAATCTAAAAATGCTAACCACTTTGACAGCTGTCAATTGCTGTCAGATTTTGATATTTTGTGACATGTGATATAAACTTTTGTCAGAACCCTGAGTCCAAAAATTGAATTAAAAGTGACAGCTGTGGAGACCTGTCATTTGTTTTAACTAAAAAGTGTCCAAATGGCTTTTATTTAATATTCAAATAGTTTATTGGCAATAAATACAAGTGAAAATATATTTAAAAGTGACAGATTTTGACATCTGTCAATGCCTGTCAAAATTACAGCCCTCTTTTTTTTAGTTTTTGATATTTTGTGAAATGTCATATGACCTTTTTTACTTTCGTGTGTTTCGACCTGTCATTTGTTTTATTAAATAAGTTGTCTAATTTATAGTCAAATACAAGTCAAGTGTAAAAGTTGTTTGTTAAAATTAAAAAAGCGCCTTTATCCTATTTTCAGGATTTGACAGCTTTCAAGAAATGTCACTTGTAAATTGATTGTTACTTGTATTAGTTATTAATAAACTGTTTTTAAATTTAAGTGGAGGCCGTTGAATTTAAAATTTTAATTTATTTTGGCATTTGTCAAATCATATCAACATGGAGACAACTTTTTAAATACTCGGTGTACGACCTTGTCAAGGTATTGTTCCCCACTCGTTATTGTAATAAATTAAGTTTACACCGCACAAGTAATGTATAACATTTTATCTACGACCTGAACAAGAATATTTTTATTGCGCGGTGCGGTAATAAGACACACTTATCGTTCAGGTAGAATATAAAATTACCTACGTTATTGAAAATCTGTTAAAGGTAAAAAAATCTTGGCAGTTACTTTAAATAAATAAAGAAATAAGGAGTTCAAATCTCGTTCTTTTTCTTCCTTTTGTCTTTATTTATTAAATTATATTTAATTTTTTTATCGATAACAATCAAGAGATTCTGCATGGACATATTATATTTTTTTTTCAAAACTAAAGTTGTGTCAACATTTGTAGAAACATGTTTTACTTCATTGGTAGTTCTGTTAAGACAAGTATCACTTCTTTTACAGTTTCTACTTTGTTATTTTTTAGAAAAAAAATAAAGTACACATGCTCTATTTAGAAACACAAAATTACAAATTATTTATTTGCCATTTTGACAGAGTCTGGCATGCGTCAAAATTAATGACATTTTTAAGTTCATCGACCTCAATTTAGTAATATTCGTAAATATGTGTCATCGCACCAGTGGTTTAATGACAGTTAAGACTGCTGTTGAGTTCCTCGACCTCAATTTAGTGTAGTTGGAGTCCCCACTCGTAAATATGTGTCATCGCACCAGTGGTTTTCCCCAAACAGTAAATGACAGTTAAGACAACTGTCAATTTTTATCACGGTTTCCGATTTAACGTGTTTAGCGGAGTAAAGAGAAGGTATTCGCTTTTCCAAAGACTTTAATTTCATTAATTATTTTTCGGCATTTTGACAAAGTTTGACAGGGTCAAAATAAATGTCATTTTTATTTTTTTTTGCCGATATCGGTCATCATAAGCATGATAATAATAAGCTCATCCCAAAATTTGGCAGCTATTATTGGCTCACTCTGTAGATATCGGCACCTGTGTCTATGAGACAAAATGCTCTCAGGTACTGCCCCGATAACATACTTAAACGGCGTTGAAAGCCCACTGAGATCCAGTTTCCATTTAAATTGTGCGTGGTTCTTTAACAAAGTATTCGGTACTCCGTCAAGTTAAAAAACAGGGCTCGTTACGCCCTAGCTATTATCAGCAAAATTATAAAAAGAAACTCTAGGCTCCCATTTAAGGGGGATTTACACGGTTCCAGTAGCTGGAACAATTACTAAAGCCAGTAACAAAAATAAATTTGTTTTTGTTCAAGTGGTTGTCTACACGCATTGTAGTGTTTTGGAATCATCATCATAGGCAATCACTCGATACCGAGTATGATTTTCCTCTATTCTGTGTGCGTTTTTTGATGGCTATGTAAGCCAATTCTCGAGCCGCACACCCTTTCACAGTCCTGGCACACCCAGTCTCCGGCAGCAGCCGTGTGTTGTTGGTCATCCATTCTTCTATTTTGTCGCTCCTTTCTACGTTCTCTCTTTTCCGTTTCTAGTCTACGTCGTTGCTCTTCAAAAGTTTGTGCTCCCTCATGGACTGTTCGGCGCCATGTAGCCCTATCGTTTGCCGTGGTCTCGAAGTTGTTTATATCGATGTGACTCTTCATCATATTGCCTTTGAGAACGTCCTTGTACCTTTTTTGTTGACCACCTTGATTTCTCTTTCCCTCCTTCAGTTGTCCATAAAATATCTGCTTTGGGAGACGTGTTTCAGGCATGCGGATGTGACCAGTCCAACGAAGCTGGTGCTTGAAGATAAGGGCTTCTATACTAGTTGTTCTGGCTTCTTCTAAAACACTTACGTTTGTTCGTCGGTCTTGCCATTTGATTCTCAGTATTCGCCTTAAACAACTTTTTTTGGAATAAGTTCAGATAGTTGAACAGTTTTAAAATGGCAGCAAGTACAGTCTCCATATTATGTTCTATCATTTTAAGGGCCGCATCCCTTGCTTGCTTATTTTTGTAAAGTGAAATTTTTGTGTTCCAGAGACACGGTTTTTCTCGATATTCTTGCATGAATTTCACAGTTGTTTCTTCACTCCAACGAGATGACATTGCAACGTGATTCACTGTGCTGCTATTCAAAATTAAAACCCTACTAATACACTTTACTTAAATCGGCTAAAATATCCTGTATACATGCGTTAAGTTCGCTTCAGACAGTTGAAAAACAAGAGTGGCGGAAGCCACTGGCTCAAATAAATAGAACCTGCTTCTATTCACTTGACTAAACTACTGTCTAAAAGGCTTACTTGCTTAAATACTAAATCATGGAGTCTACACGGTTCCATTAACTAAATTTTAGTTACTGGCTTTAGTACTTGTTCCAGCTACTGGAACCGTGTAAATCCCCCTTTAAGTAAAAAATACGGGACCGAAATAGACCGCGCGACTGGTAAACCGGGAACTGATCGCCAAATCACTCTAATTTCACTACGTATTCGTCCATCCGACGGCAATTTATAACAATTTGACCCCGCTCATTCGAAATCTGCAATAAAAATTTTTCCAAATTATGGTTTTCGGGATTTTTGCAAAAATGCGACAAAAAATTAAAAATTCAGAAAATACATAACCTGTGTGATCTTTTAGTTGTCGTAAAATAGGATTCAATCCTCCAATATGATCGTGGTGCCAGTGGCTTATAAAAATGTGACTTAAATCAATATTTTCTTTCTTCAAAACGGTGCCTAAATTGTTTATATATTCTGGAACATCATCATTCCCAGTATCTATTAAAATTCGTCTAAAATAAAAAAAAATAAAGAGAGCTAGTTATACAGGGTGGAGACTTTAAATGGAATATTGGCAGTAGCGGGTTAAAAAATCGTTTTTTAGAAAAATCCAAATACACGTCAACTAAGATTTTTAGCACACAGTTAGCAAAAGTATTATTTTCAAAACAAAAAATATATAAACTTTGCAACCCTTGATTTTTGAATGTCGATGGTCCCCCCCTAAAAATAAAGTAGAAAACAAAATCACAAACGTACGGTTTTTTGTACAGCCGGCGAAACAATAAATTTAACTAAAAAAGTTATTTCGTCTATTTTTTCTCCCATAAAAGTATTGCTATATTTGATTGAATATTATTTAAATTTGAATTCTGTCCTGATTTTTGTACAGTCAACTAATCAATAAATTACCTTCAGAATCAATTTGACTGTTTTTTAATATTGAACGTTTGCACTAATATTCATACTAAGTAACAAGCTCTTTTGTTAGTGGTATAATATCTATTTCTATTGTATAGGTGTTTTACAGAGTCTTAATTTGATTAAAACGACTTATGTTAAATATGATTACTGTTATAAGAAGAAATACAACGTTTTAAATTATTTATATACCGATCTTGCAAAATATTTTAAATGAATAATAAGACTGTTCGGTAGCCTGTTCCCAATGGTTTGTTTGTGACTTCGATAAATTCGGGGATATGGTGTATAATAGAGTGCATTCTGGTGGTATATTTTCAAAGAAATTTAAATAAAATAGAAATAAAAATCTTGAGGCAAATCACACATCTCGGCGCAAATTCCGGAAATGTAGACCGCGGTTGCCGAGTTTCCATAATTATCCCTTATTTTATGTCCTGTAATTAATGTAATATAGCAATAAATAGCATAAATACGACATTATTGTAATAAAGTAGGTATAGTGCTGAAGAATTTCAGTTTAAAATGCATAAAAAAGTTTACTTATAATGTTTTCTTTTAACTTCTAGAAATCATTATTGAAATCAGGGTTAGGACAATTTGACAACCAGGGTAAAAAAGATATTGAATCGTTGTGGTATGGTTTGCCATCTTCGATCCGACCGATCCGACGGGTTTTTGTTTGTTTTTTAAGTTTTATGCAATTATTGTTATTTACTATTCTTATATATGTTTGTTTTAAGACTTATAAAAATGCATCAGTGTGTGTTAGGTAGAAAAAGTGCTAAAAAGTCGCCGGAACTATCTTTTTACAGTAAACAACACATATTTATTAAACTGTCACATTTTAAATATTGCTTTAGAACCAATTAGAACGCGGCTCTACAATGTTGAACAGTCCGCCGCAATTCCCTTAGATTTGATTACTGATTTGGAAAATTTGCTTTTAATATATGGAGTGTGCCTTCTAGTTTATTTTAATTTCTTTGTAAATTTTATGGCATAGTTTGCATCCAGACAATTTCCAAAACAGCTTTGTTGAAGCTTTGTAATACTGGTATATATTTTGTGTAGTAGTAACTAGTATGGTACTATATTTTGGGTAGTAACATACCACATTTTTTAAAGTTTTTTGGGTTTAATTTGTATTAATTGATAGAGTTAATCTGACTTTCGAAAGAGATTTTTTTAAAGAATTTTATTTTTCCAAAAAAAACATCAAGTAAGAAGGAAAATTTATATGAAACTCTATTGTTTCGTCGACTGCACAAAAAATCGTACGTTTACTATTTTGCATTCTACTTCTTTTTGATTAGGAGACCATCGACATTCAAAAATGAGGAGTTGCAAAGTTTATATATTTTTTGTTTTGAAAATAATACTTTTGCTAACTGTGAGCAGCTAAAAGTTTCGGCAAAAAATTTTTGTGAACGGACACTCAGAAAGGGGTCTATTCACATATAACTTTTTTTCCAAATGAGAAGACTCCGCTTGTGGAAAGCTTATCGAAAAAGAAAAACGCTCGTGTAATTTTTTTTTTGAAATTTGTCAATTCATGTGTCAAAATCCTCAAAAAATGATTGTGTTGGACTTCAAATGGAACATTGCCCCCATCGGGTTGGAAATTTATTTTTTAGAAAAATCCAAAAACACGTCAACTCATATTTTTAACAATTACAACTTTCGGCATAATTTTTTTGGGAACCTACCCTCAGAAAGGGGTCTATTCACATACAACTTTTTTTTCAAAGGAAAAAACTTCGAAGTTCGACACGATAATTTTTTATTACACGAGCGTTTTTCTTTTTCGATAAGCTTTCCTACAATGTGCCACAAGCGGGGTCTCCTCATTTGAAAAAAAAATTGTATGTGTAACCCCCTTGTAAGGGTCCGTTAAAAAAAAATTTTTTGTTGAAAATTTTAGCTGCTGAAAAGCTGTGGTGATGTGTTTTTGAATTTTTCTAAAAAACAAATTTCCAACCAGCTAGAGGTAATGTTCCATTTGAAATTCGACACAATCATTTTTTGAGGATTTTGACACATGGATTGACAAATGTCAAAAAAAATTACACGAGCGCCTTTCTTTTTCGATAACCTGACCAACAAAAAAAAGTTGTATGTGAATAAACTCATTTCTGAGGGGTCGTTCACAAAAAAATTTTGCTGAAAATTTTATCTGATAAAAATCTTAGTTGACGTATTTTTGTAATTTTCTAAAAACCCATTTTTTAACCCGCTACGACCAATATTACATTTAAAGTCTCCACCCTGTATACCGTTAGGTACTGTGCGTGAGAGTTATTTTATTTTCTTCAAATTGTTTTAAATCTAATCTTAATTAAACAAAAAAGAAATTTTGAAATAAACTCAAACGTTTGCATCAGCAGAGAAAACAATTGGACCACATTATCAAAATATTAAACATTTTTAGGCTAAGCTACATAGGAAAAATAGAGGACCCAAGCAAAAATGATGACAATTTGAACAATTTCTCGCATATCCCTTTTTAGAATTTTCATCAAGATATCTCAACCTACGAGTAACGAACTTGGCAGGGTTGATCTAAGAACAATGACCTTAATTATATCAAAAAATTAAATTTTTGCAGTGTGTACTCCCATTTTGTTCATTAGAAAATTTCAAAATGTACCAAAACTCTTTGATACGCCACTGTTACTGACAGATACAAAAAAAGGCCCCGCTTTTCACTGGATGTTATACTAGATAAAATTGTATTTCCAACGACACCTTCCGCTTGTATTTGCTGCTTCTAGTAATAAAATAAGAATTTTTAAAAATCATAATTGATATTGGAAGAGTAGGATCTTGGCTCTTTCAGTTATAATTTTACAAAAAAAAAATATAAAAAAATTATGATTTAAAAAAATTCTTATGTTATTACTAGAAGCAGCAAATACAAGCGGAAGGAATGAAATTTTATCTAATATAAGATCCAGTAAAAAGCGGGGCCTTTTTTTGTATATGTCAGTAAGAGTGGCCTATCAGAGAGTTTTAGTACATTTTGAAATTTTATAATTAAGAAAATTGGACTAAGCCACTGGAAAAATTTAATTTTTTTATATAATTTAGGTCATTGCACTTAGATCAACCCTGCCATGTTTGGTACTCGCAAGTTAAAAAAATCTTGATGAAAATGCTAAAAAGGAATATATGCAAGAAAATTGTTCAAATTAGCATAATTTTTGCTTGGGTTTTTTTCAATTTTTGTGGTAGGAGTGGGTTAAGCTACATTATTTACTTATTGATAGAGAACTAAATTTGCAACATTTTTCCCATTTGTCACTTTTGACAGTCTGTCACCATTTAGGAGTTATCCAAGAAAACTCTTTTTTGGAGGTTATAAATGACAGTTCCCGAGGAGGTAGGAATGGGGACTTTTAGTATGTTAAAAGGTGGACCTTTCTAAGCTCGTTAATGAAAAAAAAAATTGGGTTCTAATTTTTTTCTCTATTCAGAACATTTATATCTAAATTGCCTATCCTTTTTTGGTTTATTTTTTTTCACAAATGGCTGCTCTGTTGAATTAAATTTATTTAGTTGTTTATTTCAGATAACCAAATATAAGCAAAAAAATTTTTTTATCTCATTATGACCCTACACGTTTTAGTCAGGATTTTATTTTAAACCATCATCAATATTACGTTATCTTAAACAGCTTGAAAATAATAAAATACCTATGAATTGGCATTAGCGACTAAATTTAGACGATTTTTTATTCATAGTACATTTTTTCAATCTTTTACAGAGTTATACTTTAGTCAGTGGCGCACCAAGTGGGGAGGAGAGTTTTGGGGTTACCCCCTCCCCCCGATAAGTCTGGTTATATACAAGTGGCACAATCAAATAACAGACCCCCAATCATTTTTTTTTCAATATCAGATTTCATGTAAACGAAATTTGACCCCCCTCCCCCGAAGCCAATTCCTGGGTGCGCCACTGTTTTAGTGGCACAGATGACGAAAAGCGCGTTTTTGGTGAAGGCGTAAAAAACCGTTCTGTTAATAATAACTACAGAAATCTGCTGTTTTTAATGCCGACGTTTCGACATGATTATCTTCAGTGCACTATAATACTGAAATACAGAAGGAGTTATTTATTTAGTGAGTTAAAATTAAAGTAAACGTCGGTATTGTCCAAGTAGGTTCTTTATGCTATTATTTGACCCCATCCAACCAATCCTCGGCAATTTATTTGGTGAAAAGTTTTAAGATTACAAGGAAGAAATTTTTCGGAATTTGTTTATACAATTTGTAATTGGATGTATACTGGTCACAAAATTCTGTAAAAAAATTACATATTATTGTATATTTTACAGTCAGTAATGTATACTTATTTTATACACAATTGTGTAATAAGTCTACACAATTTTTAGTTACACAACTTAATTAAAAAAATTACACAGGATTTTTCTCTGTGTAAGATAAGAATATGGAGCATAACTAATATGAAAGCACAAAATAATTTATCTTATCTTATCTTGGCGGCCATTTAAGTACGAGAGAGCGTTACAGACTCGGTCACAGCACTCGCAGCATTATTTTGACATTGACCTTGTGGTCAGTTAGGCGCGTAATTTAAGTATCAAATGAGACAAACATTATAGGATAGGCAATTTGGATATAAATTTTCTGAATAGAGAAAAAAATTAGAACCTAGGAAGGTTCACCGTTTAACATACTAAAAGACGCCACTCCTACCCCCTCGAGAACTGTCATTTCTAACCTCCAAAAAAGCGTTTTTCTTGGATAACTCCTAAACGGTGACAGACTGTCAAAAGTGATAGTGTATTGTAGATAGTGATAGTGTAGCTTAAATCACTCATTCTACCAGTAAAATTGAAAAAACCCAAGCAAAAATAATGCCATTTTGAACAATATTCCTTTTTAGCATTTTCATCAAAATTTCTCAGTATGCGAGTACCAAACTTGGCAGGGTTGATCCGAGGGTTGATCTAAGAACAATGAGCTAAATTATATCAGAAAATTAAATTTTTTCAGTCGCTTAGTCCGATTTTCTTAACTAAAAAATTTCAAAATTTACCAAAACTCTATGATACGCCACTGTTACTGACATATACAAAAAAAAGACCCCGCTTTTCACTGAATCTTATACTAGATGAAATTACATTTCCAACGACACCTTCCGCTTGTATTTGCTGCTTCTAGTAATAAAATAAGAATTTTTAAAGTCATAATTGCTATTAGACGACTAGGGGACCTTGGCTCTTTCATTTAACGAATTTACTAAAAAAAATATGAATTATGACTTTAACAAATTCTTATTTTATTACTAGAAACAGCAAATACAAGCGGAGGTTTTTGTTGGAAACGCAATTTCATCTTGTAGAAGATCCAGTGAAAAGCGGGGCCTTGTTTTGTATGTCAGTAACAGTGACGTATCAAAGAGTTTTGGTACATTTTGAAATTTTTTAGTTAAGAAAATCGGACTATGTCACCGGAAAAATTTAATTTTCTGATAAAATTTAGGTTATTGCTCTTGGAACAACACTGACAAGTTTGGTACTCGTAGCTTGAGAAATCTTGATAAAAATGCTAAAAAGGAATATGCATAATTTTTGCTTGGGTTTTTTCAATTTTTCTGGTAGGAGTGGTTTAAGATACACGATCACTATTTACTTACCTATTGATAGAGAATTAAATTTGCAACATTTTTTCCATTTATCACTTTTGACAGTCTGTCACTGTTTGGGAGTTATCCAAGAAAAAGGCTTTTTTGGAGGTTAGAAATGAAATTTCCCGAGGGGGTAGGAATGGGGACTTTTAGTATGTTAAACTGGACCTTCCTAAGTTTGTTAATGAAAAAAAAATTGAGTTTTAATTTTTTCCTTTATTTTTCCTATGGAAATTAGCAAATTAAATTTAAACTTACTTTTTGCCTGTCCCCAAAATGTACGTATTTGTTCCCTGTAGAGTCATTGGTCCCGGATTGCATCCTAAAACCCTGGTAATTCTCGACGAAATTTTCGTCACTGATGGTATGGTCGCTGCCATGCTGGGCTCAGACAGTTTTAGCAATTTAAAAATCACAAGTAACAAGAGTGCGCTGAAAATTATTAACCCCAGCGTTATCCAAATTATCATTTTTCGTTGCATAATTTTATTGATATCGTAACGTTATTCTTGCCATTTAGGAATGACTTGGTTTATTAGGATACAGAATACTCTGTGTAACATATGGGTCAGTCCATATCAAGTCAACCAGGGTATTTTACCACACCATCTCCGATGTTGATGATTTTTAGTATACATGTTTTTCCTACCAAAAAACTGGAAAATCCAAAATTTCAGACTTTTTTGACCAGTTGTTTATTTTGAATTAATTTTTGAAAATCGAAAAAGTCACTTATTTGTCCTTAACATGTGCGCACAAAATTAGGAATATCCAAAGAACCACTTATAATAGAAAAGTAGGTGAAGGTTCATTTTAAAGCTCTTATAAAGACCTTTCATATGAGAATATTGCATAACATATATTGAAAAAAAAAATAAAAAAAAAAATTTTTGATTTTTTTTTTTTAAAAATTTCAAAAAGGCCATTTTTAATTTTTTTCAAAAAATTATATTATTTTCTTTAAAGTGTTATTAAACTATTCACAAAATTTTGAGATGGAGAAATCATGGGTTCAATGTGAAAAAATTTATTAAAAATGTCACATGCATGAAAAATCGCCTATAAATAGACAATGCATTTTGGTAATTAGAAGAATATAATGGGGTTTAAAGCGATATTATAAAAATATTTAACAATATTTTATTTAATAAAAAATTATATCCTACGTTTCATTCTGTATCAGTAATTAGATTAACATTTCCCCCCATTGTAATATTTACTTACAAAACCTCTTTTCCACCGGAGACGTACTATTGGATGTTCCAATTCTTAGGAAAATATGCCTGTATAAACCTGCCAATACTTTTGTGAAATACTGCCTGTTTATTCCTGTTTAACATTAAGGACACACCTCCTTCATTTTATTGGTCTGTTTAGGTACATTGTGGGGATTTGCTGACATGAAAATTCCTGCATAAATTGATTTTAAATTTTTGGCAAGTATCTTCCTGATACAGCTCCAAATAATCGATACATAATAGTTCGACTGAAGGTTTATCAGAAGTCATCTCTGTGTAATTTTAAAAGTTTCAACTATGGGTGAGGCAAGTGGATGGACTAAATATAAAGTAAAGTGATGTGATCCACTAGAGTTAAAAATCAAGCATTTTGGGAAATTAAGAAATGTGACCAAGTGGATGTGCAGTTACAAAAATGTCAAAATGGGAATGAAAATCTGTGATGGTTGTAGACTAAAGCTTTCAAAGGAGTTTAAGGCATCTGAAGAAGATGAGGCAGGGTAAGTAACAAATAGTATTTTTTAATATAAAATTAATAAACTAAACCAATTGCGTCAAGTACGGAGTGGAAAAATCTCATGTCATTATTTTGCATGGCATTTTGAGAATACAGACATTATGTACAAATTTCTTGGCATTATGTACACATTTTGGGTCAGCTGTTACCCCCTTTTTAAGTTCTTATAAAAAACTAACTTTTTAAATTTTTTTTAGACCCAGTCAAGTTCCACAAAATGATCCAGATTTTCAAGATCCTGCTGAATCATTTACTCTTTTAAACAAGTCATTGGAGCTTCTTGGTGTGTCGCCGATTAAAAGAAAAAATGTATACAAAGAAAAAATTGATATTGTACAGCATACAATTGCGAAAGCATTTACAAAGGAATCAGATTCAACGCTAGTAAAGGAATGCCAGAGTGACGAAAGTGAAATGATTAAGCAGTTAAAGGACAAATTTTTAAAAACCGAAAAGAGGAGTGAGAAAATACTAGTTTTATCATGTTTACCTCAAAGTTGGAGTAGAAAGAGGATTGAAGAAGAATTTGGAGTTTCTCAATATTTGGCCAGAGCTGTAAAACAGTTAGTTAAGGACAATGGGATATTATGTTCTCCTAACCCCAAACCGGGAAAGACCCTTAGTGATAGAGTGGCCCAAATAGTGGTAGATTTTTACCAAAGGGATGACATTAGCAGGACCATGCCAGGTAAAAAAGATTATGTTGTTATCAGAAAATATGGAGCTGAAAAAGAATATGTACAAAAAAAATTAGTCTTAGCTAATTTAAAAGAAATTTATGCATTGTTTAAAACTGAGTACCCCAATGAAAAAATTGGGTTTTCAAAATTTTGTGAACTGCGACCCAAAAACTGTATACTGGCAGGAAAAAGTGGGACTCATACTGTATGTGTATGTACTATACATCAAAATATAAAACTAATGCTCAATGGCTCCAAATTAAATAAGCTATATGATGAAAATAACAGGCCTCTTGCAATATCTTATCATGATTGCCTTTATAAACTAATGTGTAATCCACCTTCAGTGGACTGTTTTTTAAGCAATAGATGCAAGCAATGTCCTGGAGTAGAACAGTTTAAAAATACGTTAATAGAAAAATTTGAGGAAGAATTAATTGATGAGGTCTCATTTAAAAAGTGGGTCTCAGTAGATAGGTGTACTATGGAAACCGTTGTTAAGAAAAGTGATGATTTTGTCCAGGAATTTACTGATGATCTTGTAAAACTTAAATCACATTCTTTTATTGCAAAAATGCAAAAAGATAGATACAATGAAATAAAAATTAACCTTAAACCTGGAGAGTCTTTGATCACTTGCGACTTTGCGGAAAATTATTCCTTTGTTATGCAAGATGAAGTCCAGTCTTATCATTGGAATAACAGCCAGGCAACCCTCCACCCTTTTGCCATTTATTTTCTAAGTGATGGTAAACTGCACAACCTGAATTATGTGTTTATTTCGGAAAGCTTGACACATAATACAATTGCATTTCATTTATTTTTTAAAAAATTAATGCCTGATTTAAAAATCAAAATACCAGGACTTAACAATTTTTTTTATTTTTCGGATGGATGTGCTGCGCAGTACAAAAACAAAAAGAATTTTCTGAATATATGCCTGCATAAAAAAGATTTTGGTGTTGAAGCAGAGTGGCATTATTTTGCCACCTCGCATGGCAAAAGTGCCTGCGATGGCTTGGGAGGAACTGTTAAAAGACTTGCTGCCAAAGCCAGTTTGCAGAGGCCCTATGACAATCAAATAATGACACCTCTACAATTGTTTACTTGGTGTGAAGAAAACATATCTGGCATTGATTTTAAATATTGCACAGAAGCAGATTATACAAATCATGAAATAATTTTGAATAAAAGATTTGCGGAAGTCTTAACAATACCGGGGACACAAAAAATTCATGCTGTAATTCCTCTTACAGAAAGCACGTTTTTGGCAAAACAGTTTTCTACATGCTTAGAGGTCGAAACACATAATCTTTTTAAAGGTGGAAGCATTATTTTGCAAAATATCGAGTCAGGGTTTGTCACTGTAGAATATGACAGTGCTTGGTGGCTGGCTTGTGTCTTGGGGAAAAATAATGAGAGCGGAGAACTGAAAGTAAGCTTTCTTCATCCACGAGGACCTGCCTCATCATTTTTTTACCCAACACCTCAAGATATTTTAATTATTAAACCAGAAAGTCTTATAAAAAAAGTTGAACCCAACACTGCTACTGGCAGAACTTACAATGTCAGCAAAAAAGAAATGTCAGATTCATCAGAAATTCTTAAAAGTTAAAAAAATAAATTTAAGGTATATAGTTAGTCTTAGTGTTTTCTGTCTAATTTTTATCAACGAAGTAGAAAAGTTTGTTTATTTCTTTTGCGAGTTTAAAATAAAATAATTTGTAGATAAAGCCTCTGGGTATTTTTTAAAACCTGTATCCATCCAACAAATTTATTTATTTTAATATCCAGTGCACTATTGGTGCTCCTAAAATATGTTTATTTTTTTAAATGCATGATTTTTAATGTACTTAATATTTTTGATATTTTTTTTGACATTGAACCCATCATTTCTCCATCATAAAATTTTGTGGATAATTAAGTAACACTTTGACCAAAATTATATATTTTTTTCAAAAAAATTAAAAATGGCCTTTTTGAATTTTTCAATTTTTTTTTTTTCAATTTTTTATTTTCAATTTTTTTTTTGTTAAAATTATGTTGTGATATTTCATAAAAAAGAGCTTCAAAATGACTTTAAAATGAGCCATTTATTACTTTCCTAGTGTAAGTGGTTCTCGAGATATTGCTAGTTTTGTACATTCTTGTTAAGGTCAAAATGCTGACTTTTTTATTTTGAAAAATTAAAAAAAAAAAAAACTACGAATCAAAAAAATCTAAAAATTTGCATTTTCAACTTTTATGGTAAGAAGAAAATATATACCAAAAATCATCAAAATTGGAATTGGTCGCGTAAAATTTTTGTGATTTTTTGGTTGATTTGATATGGAATGACCCATATGTGATATATGATTATGTTGTTTATTTATGAAGATCCTTTAATAATTTTTATCTTACTTCACATTATTTTTCGAATAAATTAAAATAACTTTGTAAATGTTGAATGTTATTTAGTTATGAACAAAAATGAAAATTATTTTTATACCTAGTAGAGCTTGTAGTAGAGCTAAGATGGAACTACACATTATACATGTTGCGTATTTTGAAAACAAAAAAGAAACGTGTGTGTCCGCAGATAACTTTTTATAAATAGTTAGTTCAAATAGTATACAGGGTGTGCCAACAAGTTAAATTTTTTTGGAACACCCCATATTTTTTTTATTTTTGAATTTCGAATATTCTTGGAATATTATTGTTCGTGAATGTTCATTTTGTGTTTACTGGGATACTTATTTCGGTCAACTGGATTTCCGATTTCTAACAATTTCTTAAAAACTATTGGAATTACATTTTTTACAGGTAGTCCTTGACATTTTTGAATGACTTTGCACTTTAAGAAAGAATTACCAAAAGTAGATTGTAGTTGATTCAACTTTTTCTATTTTTCTTAAAAACCGTTTGGTTCAGGAGAAAATGTTAGAAAAATAAAAGATTACATTTTCTTTGCAGTAGGAGATTTCAGAACATATTTTTGTAAATATTAGCATATATTTGCAGAAAAAAAATCTGATAATTTCTTCACAATGTTTTATTTTTAAAAGCTACATTAAGCCACGACACGTTTCTATTGCATTTTTTTGGTTTAACGCGCACTCATTTGAAATAGCATTTTATTGCCAAAGAAGCAACTTGGCATGTGTTTCTAACAAATGGAAAAATAAATATCACCTTCAATGTCACCTTAAGCTGCAGTCATAAAAAATAAGCAGAAAAGCTTTCATTTCTTATTTCATACTGAGAACTAGCTATGAAGATTTCTTGCGTCTTATTGTACGGCCATGATCAAACCTATAATATTTCTGTTAAACTCTAAAAATTTTTAGATGTGCTAAAATACTTTAGAGTAGGTCAGGTTTTTTAGTATTTTTAAAGACTGCAAAGAACTTTAATTAAAAGAAATTAATACTATCTTATGTCTTACACACTTTACACTTAAAACCATTACAATTTTTTCTTTTTTTTTTGGATAAAAATGGTATGCACAACACCACTCAAGATAACAGACAGATGTCAAAACAGAATATTTAAAATTTTTATCAAAAAATGACTTTAAGTACCTTATGGTAAAGCCATGATGGTAATTTAAGGCTTAAAATATTTTAGCATAATTTAAGGCGTAACGTTTTTGGCAGGTATTTAATGGTAAAGCCATTAAATAAATTTAGTTACATACGTGTTAAATGATTTTTAGATGTGCTTAAACACACTTATAGTACAACACGTTTTTCGGTAAATTTAGAGACTGTAGAGAACTTTTATTGAAATAAATTAATACCACCTTATGTCTCACAAACTTTAAGCTTGGCAAAATTACAATTTTTGCTGTTTTTTGTATAAAAATGTCAAAATAAAATCCTATGCAAGAGAGCACTCAAGATGAGAGACAGATGACATAACAGAAATTTTTTTAAAACAATTGCCTTAAATTATTTCCATCTTTCTCTAACATGCTTTTTTATAGCCTGCTGTCTCTTTTCAACAACCTTAAATATTTTTGCGCTTTACTAAATTATCTCTCCATTTACCTCTAAAATTCTGCCCTCTCTCTCTAAATATATTTCATTATAACAAAAAAAAATGTTTTTTGGCAGTACCTTTTTGGAGCGCTAAAAAACCAGTGAAAACTTGAAATGTTTTATTCTAGAAATTTTAGAAAGTTTTTTTGGAAATAAAGCTTTAAAATGTGAGAAACAAAATGGCATACAAATGTGAAAAATGTTTAAACAAAAACGTTACACTTTAAATTATGCTAAAATATTTTAAACAAAAACCTTACCGCTTAAATTACAGTAAAATATTTTAAGCCGTAAATTACCATCATGGCCATACCATTTGCAGAGAAAAAATATTTTTTGGCAGTACTTTTTTTAAATGCTAAAAACCAGTGAAAACTTGAAAAAAGTGAATTTTTTATTCTACAAATCGGCATTATGGAAAAAACCTATAAATTGTGGCTAAAATTATTGCTGAAAAATGTAAAAAAGCTACAAAATATCCGATAAATAAAAACGTTACCGCATCAAGCTATGATGGTAATTTATGGCTTAAAATATTTTAGCATCATTTAAGAAGTATAAGTGTAATCACATCTAAATATCATTTAACAGGTATTTAACTAAATTATTTTAAAGGTCATCATGGCTTTACCATTAGATGTGCTTAAATACACTTATGGTAGGACATGTTTTTTGGTAAATTTAAAGACTGTAAAGAACTTTGATGGAAAGAAATTAATACCACCTTATGTCTCACACACTTCATGCTTTGAAAAATTACAATTTTTGCTGTTTTTTGTATCAAAATTGTAAAAAATCATATGCACGACACCACTCAAGATGACAATTGAATTGAAAAGTACTTTATTGTCCAAGAAAAATTACATGTAATATTTTCTTATTGACAAAGTGAGTAGCTTAAAATTAATTATAAAATCTAAATTAAAATTAGTATTAAATATAAATTTAAAGTAAAATCATGTAAAAATTAAAACCGTTGCTATCAAATTACCCACATAAAGATAAATGTCATTAAAACAACATTTTAGACATTGTTGCATACATATATACATAATATAAAAATAAATAATTCGAAAGTAGTGTCAAAACAAAATAATTTATGTCTAGAGCCATTGCAAGTAAAATAGTAAAAATACACAATAGTAAAATAACAAGTAAAAAAAACACCAAAGCAAGGACAAAGGTAACCATACATATAATACACACACTAATGTTAAAATAAATGGAGTGATATAAGATAAAAAAGTAAGTAAAATAAATAAGCAAAGGCTGATTTAACCAAGACAAATATTAGACCTAACTAAGAAATTCATCTATATTATAAAATGCTTTTTCCAATAAAAGGGATTTTAAACATTGTCGAAATAATCTCAAGTTTTTTAACTTCCTAATTTGTAGATCAAGGTGATTAAAAATTCTAATTCCATTATAAATAAAGGAGTTTTTAACAAGACTGGAGTGTGGTATCGGTAACCTAATGTAATTATTTTGCCGAGTACTATAAGCATGCTGTTGTCTAGGACAGACAGATCTTAAAACAGAAATTTTTATTAAACAATTGCCTTAAATTATTTCATCTTTCTCTAAAATACTTTTTTATAGCCTGCTGTCTCTCTTCAACAACCTTAAATATTTTTGCACGTCACTAAAATATCTCTCCATCTACCTCTAAAATTCTGCCTTCTCTCTCTAAATATTTTTAATGTCAACAGAGAATTTTTTTTTTATACCTTCCTCAAAAACATATTTTTAGTAACTGTCTGCAGATAACTAAAGCATGGCTTTTTTGGTTACTGATACAAAAAATACTTTTTTTTGATCATGGATGCAAAAAGATTTCTGTCCGTTTTTTACCCAAAATTAAAGAGAAATAGCAGAAAATAGTAATATTAAAAAAATCTATTTATTCTTGCCTAAAAATTAAGCCATTTCCGCCAGTTTTCACCATGGTCAAAATATCAGACTGTCAAAGATTAAAATTTAAAGTAACACTCATGGCATATCAGACAAAGCGTTTTTGTTTCTCACTTCATTATGACCAGACCTCCAATGTCTAATGGAGAATCCAGACACCTACAGACCTGTTTCATCCTTATTAGGAATGAATGGAGGCCTGGTCGTAATGAAATGAGAAACAAAAACGCTTTGTCCGATATGCCACTAGTGTTACCTTAATTTTTATTTGCGGACACGAAATTCACTTTGTTGTTTTTTAAAGATTAAAATGTCGCAACAATGAATGTCATCAAGTAAAAAGGCACATTGCTATGGAAACCACTGTTATTTTATTTACCAGCCATCTTAATGTATAGTGTAGAGTGCGTTACGAGAAGTGCTCTTCATTTGAATCAGTGAAAACTTGAAAAATTTAATGTTTATTCTAGAAATCGAATGTTTGGAAAGAAAACTTTAAAATGTGCGCAAAATCATGGCATAAAAATGTGAAAAACATAGTAAAAATTGCTTAATCAAAAACGTTACCCCCTTAAATTATGCTAAAATATTTTAAGACTTAAATTACCATCATGGCTGTACCATTACAGCTTACTTTTCATGGTGCGGCGACTGTGGCTGCAGCTTTAAAAAACAGCCTCAAATAGAAAGGTATAAATCAAAAGATAACACTGCAATTTATGCTTGCCGTTGCGTTCGTGGTTCGAAACGATTTTCTTTTAATCTCCTAGTTCAAAATAATACGTACTACTTTAAGTACTGCACTATAGTTATACCCCTTATGTTTATACATACTATATTTGGTAATTATGCAGTATACGGTTTTCTGCCATTTTTTTTTTTTTTTTGAAAAATTCTTTATGGGGGCACCTTCTAGGGTCCCTAGGACCCCAAATCCGTCTGCGCCAGTTGGTTTTTTTTTTAATTTTTTTTGGTTTTTTTAAATTTTTTTTCACTAAAACAACCCAAACCAACACAGTCCAACCCAACCTAATCCAAACCAACCCAAAACAATCAAAAAAACACATTACAACCACCCCCCTGGGCACCCTTTTTTCTCGTAAAAAAAAAACCAACGGGCACAGGCGGATTTGGGGTCCTAGGGACCCTAGAAGGTGCCCCCAGAAAGAATTTTTCAAAAAAAACCAAAAATGGCAGAAAACTGTATACTGCAAAATTACCCTATATTTTTATTACTTACCCAATTTTTTTTGTAACTTTTCCTTTCAAAAAGAACAGTATGGATTAATTATATTTTGATAAAAAAAAACATTTAACCGACTTAACCTCACTCTTATATCAAACAGCTGATTGTTTGTTTTTAGTTGGCTTACGAAAAAGCACAGCAGTTGGAGCAAAGGCCATGTTTTTAAATTCACCGATGGAATCAAACGTGTTTCTAAAATTTATACAATGCTAAAATATTTGGTGTCTATTAGTCGCGTTTCTAAAATTTAGAGCCGGTTGTGATGGATCATAACCTAATTAGGGCCCGAATAGCAGTAAAAATGGCGGCGAAGGTGGATAAAAGGACACTAAAACGATAAGAGCTGATCGGCCTATGTGGAGAGGGTAATGGCTTGACCAACACCGTTCTCAACTAAAGAACCAGTTAACTCATTTTCGTTTTAGTATCCTTTGGCCTATGATCGGTGCCATATTGACACCACACTGACAGAAAATCCATGTTTAACTTGTCAATTTGGTTATAAAAATGGCAGCCACAGTAGGCTAAAGGGCACTGAGGCGTTAGGAGTTAACTGGCTTTTTAGTTGAGAACGGTGTTGGCTTGACCGACGTTGAGCTTGATTGACGGGCAAAATGAGCATCTGCATACTGTTGGAAATCTCCTCAATTTCTTGACGTGTATTCTTTGTTGAAAGCACAGACCTACACTTGAAAGTCATACGATCCGGTCTTTCTCTCGTGCGCACAGTGGTTCAGCGTCCATATAGCCCTAGGTCAAAAATCATATATTTCAAGAAAGTAAAATATGTAGATAGTAAAATAAGTAGTTTGTTACAAATAATGCAAACAACATTAAGCTCTTGTTTCTGCTAATTGAGGTGCTAATTTTAAGTACAAGCTAATCGATTAGATTAGCAGTAATGATAAAAAATATACTTTTTATAGCCTTTTCTTACGGAAAAACCTTAATACCTATCAAGAAGTTTTTTAAATCATTATATTTAAAAAAGTTGTAAAAAGTAGGCGATATTTTTACAGGTATTGACAGTAGAAAGATATGCTTTATTTTTCCCAACAAACCCAGTAGTCCTATATTTCGGAACACATTTGGCGCTCACTAATTTGAATTCATTTCGAGGTTGAAAGAAAGGACTTCAGAGGTTTTCCTTTCTAAAACTTTAGTACAATTTAACTTTATTACATAAAAACAATAACTTACACAAACGTTCCCTTTTTTAATTTATTAACCGCCGGGAGTGGAAATTATATATAGATTCGACGGTGGTCTACTTAACCTAGGCACACTGCGAGCAAAAACTATGGTCTCGACAACCTCGGTAATCGAACTGCAGTACGCTCATGACAACGTCGTAATGTCCGATACAGAGGAAGGTCTACAGCTGGTAATTAACGCATTTAACCAAGCCTACAAAAGCATTGGCCTAGAGGTCAATCTTGCCAAAACGCAAATTCTTCACCAGCCAGAACCAGGTACGAATCCCCAAGCTCCAAACATTTCCATAAATGGCCATCCTCTGCATAACGTGGAACATATATTACCCATACCTTGGGAGCCACCTATCATCAAATGCAACTATTGACGCAGAAACACAGCATCGCCCAAAATGTGCTAGCGCAGCGTTCGGACAGTTTTCGGAAAAAATCTTCAACAATCACGACATCAATGCGGAGACCAAGCTTCGTGTCTACAACAGTTATAATACCAACTCTAACATACGGATGCGAAACGTGGGCCACCTACAGAAGGCATTTCAAACGACTAGAAAAATATCTCCAAAAATGTTTAAGACGAATACTGAGAATCAAATGGCAAGATCGACGAACAAACATAAGTGTTTTAGAAGAAGCCAGAACAACTAGTATAGAAGCCCTTATGTTCAAGCACCAGCTTCGTTGGACTGGTCACATTATCCGCATGCCTGAAAGACATCTCCCAAAGCAGATATTTTATGGACAACTGAAGGAGGGAAAGAGAAATCAAGGAGGTCAACAAAACAGGTACAAGGACGTTCGCAAAGGCAATATGATGAAGGGTCACAACGATATAAACAACTTCGAGACCACGGCAAACGATAGGACTTCATGGCGCCGAACAGTCCATGAGGGAGCACAAACGTTTGAAGAGCAACGACGTAGACTAGAGACGGAAAAGAGAGAACGTAGAAAGCCGGCTGCTACCGGAGACTGGGTGTGCCAGGACTGTGGAAGGGTGTGAGGCTCGAGAATTGACATAGCCATCAAAAAACGCACAACAGATAGCGACGATACAGAATGGAGGAAAATCATACTCGGTATCGAGTGATTGCCTATGATGATGATGATACCTATTACTTCCCATACAGCACACTTCGTCCCAGGGACGTACATTTTATGTCCATTTTACGTCGGTACGTCCCGGGACTAATTAGGGACGTACTATGTACGTACAAAAGAGTACGTACATAGTACGTACACTATGTACGTACATGTTACGTACATTTTAGGGCTACCTCTCAAACATGCAATTACAGACGTACACTGAACGTACATAAGCGTACGTACTACGGACGTACATAAGCGTATGTACCATGAACGTACCTATTATAAACAATTAAAGGAGCTACACAAAGTTAAATATTCAAACAACTAAATATGGCTTCTGGGGTGACATCTGACATCTCTGGTATAACATTATACCTCAATATTGCTTGTCTAAGTCACGATTACGCCGCGTCCGTTATCTCTTACGCATACTTATACAACTGTAGATAGCGCCTTCTCTCTCTAGAATTTTAATATGTGATCTGCCTGTGTCTTTTTTAGAACTGCAAATCTTGACGTTTTTATTCGGAAATTTACATTTTTTGTTAACAGTACAGCTTAGGAAAAACGGTTTGTTTGTCCTATGGCAACACTTCGTCCCAGGGAGGTACATTTTACGTCCATTTTAGGTCGGTACGTCCTGGAACCAATTATAGACGTACTATGTACGTACAAAAGTGTATAGTACATACACTATACTTAAGAGTACACGTTATAAGAGGGGGACGACAAAGTAAAAACCGTTATAAAGTATATCACAATTTTAGCAGAGTTTTCTATGTATAGGTGGTGGTCTAGTGGTAGAGCATTTGTGTCTCACCCGGGAGGCGCGGGTTCAATTCCCAGTGTGTTCAACACTTTTTTTTAAAATTACTGGTGAAATATCCTTGCCTGACCCAAGCCCACTTACACTCAATTTACGTCCAGTTTTGGTCACGCATAGGACCTTTATTGTACGAACCTGAAATGTACGTACATAGGACGTACATAGTACGTACAAAAGTAAAGGTACCAAGTACGTAGCTGGTACGTACTTAGTACGTACCAAGGTACGTGCCAGGTACGTACAATTCGTTGGACAAATTACGTTTATAGTACGTCCCTGGGACGTACACGTTTGTACGTAAGTCCAAAAATGTACGTACCAGGAACGTAAACTTCGTCGCAAAGTTACGTACCAGGTACATACATGGTACGTACATGGTACGTACTTGTGCTGTCTGGGTTAAAGACTATCAACATATGTTGTGAATTTTCATATCCAAAAATTAACAAGCTGAAAGAGTCCTCTTTAATAAGTACATGCGCGAACATGAACTTTAGGTATCGTATATATCGGTCACATCGACGATTTACCTAAAAAACAGTTGTATTATTCTTGAACCTAAGGACATTTTCAAAGGCTTGGCAATTAAGCACGGCAAACTCACCCGTTCTCAACTTCTTTAGATGGAAGCATTATTCTTTCCCCCCGTATACCAATTTTGGTTCAAATCGGACAAACTTAGGTGTTTTGCCCCCTCCACTCACCTAGTAGGAGGAGGGGTGCCTAATAATGACATATTATTGTATTGCCACCGGAACTATAAATGCATGGCAAATTTGAAGACAATCGGATGTGCATAAGTTAGTTAAAATTTGTTGAATTTTCAAAATCTGATTCGAAATTCGTTATCTCCATAGTGCCCCAACACACCACCTCCTTCGAGTAGGAGTTGTCACCGCAACTATATAGGTATATAGGTATTAAGTTGCAAGATTCCACCCAGACAAACATATCTACCTAGTTCGTTACATATATGTAGATACCTACATTTTGCACGTTCAATAAAAGCTTGTAGAAACCACTTAGATAAAATCATTGGTTGAAACTTAGGTATTGGGAAATCAATTTAACTGTGTGCTGAACTTGACTTTTTTGTCGTTTTTTACGTCATTGCATTTGTTTTCCGTGGTAACCAAAATTTCTTATTTACATCACTGCCTGGGTAGGACAGAAGTTTTTTTAGCATTTTTAATCTGATTCTAAAGCATCGATGTTAAACAAACTTTGGGCAAAAAACATTTTTATTTTTTAGCCTTTTTGAACCCGCGTTTTAAATTTTCGAGGAGTAAATAAAAGAAAACCATTTACTACATATAATTACCAGTTAAAAAAAACTAAAACTGGGTGTATTGTTTAACGTGCATTTATAAATGGATTGGAAATACGCCGCTACCACTGGTTAAAAACACAATTTTGAAAGTTAAACATAACCTCAAAGGGTTTTCTATCAGAAAACGTAAAAATACCCTTTTGTCCCACTGCGGCTAAGGACACTAATCCTAGAGCATAGAGATGGCTCTAGGATTAGTGTCCTTAACTGCGGCTCGATTCAAAGTTTGTTACGATTACCATATGGGGCTTTAGGGTAGTTCGGGGCTTTTCATTACAGGGCGCTTTTCTTATTTTGATTTCCAAATTGGGTTACCACAAATAATCATTTCAACGCATCGATGTCGGTATACCTAACACGTTCAAAGAAGCCAAAAGACACCACATTTTTGACTTGTTTATGCGATGTTTCGAACGATGCCCGCTTTCATAGTAAATTTAAGGCGATGACAGATAAGCTGACAGCAATCGATGCGTGCGTTGGGATGGACGTAACGTTACGCGGGACTCGTGCGAAAAATCGCATAAACAAGCTAAAAATGTAGTGTCTTTTGGCTCTCTTTTGAACGTGTTAGGTATACTGATACCGATGCGTTGAAATATTTACCGCCACAAGTGAGTTTCCCCAACTCCCAACTCCTATGAGTTGTGGCAACTCATAGCGTAAGTTATCAGAGGCTGGTTGCGACAACGTATATATATATATATGATAGTATGTAGTCTACTGTAAATTTACTCATACACTAAACGTCCATTGCCCCAGATGTTACCTTGCTGGGACTATTTTTCCTTTTTTAAATGTCACCTTAAATTTATGTCACCTTAAATTTATGTCACTTTGGACTTAGTGGGCTGTGAGAAAACGACCTTTAAAAATACTGAGCTGCAACGCATTTACAATGCGTGCGCTCCGCGCGCGCATTTACCCGGCACCGCCACCGACAAACGATCAGTCAGTCAACCGTAGATTTTTAATTGTGTGACGCGGTGAATCACTGCTTATCAGTCCGGCTGCGGCTCGCGTAAGGTGTACCGGGTATTGTTGTTTTTAACGGTTTTTTTTTGTATTTTTAAATAGGATAAAGAATTTTTTCAAACACTGTTTATAGTAATAATTTTCGCAAAAACAAAGACCTTTTAAGTTATACCTTTATGACCACGAACAATTTCGGAACGGTTAAACATTAAATGGGTCTAAAATTAATTTTTGTGAGTTTTATGGTTTTTAATAACGATATAAATGTAGTGAAGATTATTTAATTAATATACTAGGTGAAGTGAATGTTGTGGACAATCTACCCTCCTTATTCATGCTACCATCACGATGGCAAATGCAGTTATCTATAGAATGTTTCTTCAAAGGAGTAGAGAGGTAGGTGCTTTTTTCAAAAGATTTTTTTTTTACTTTTTCGCAAATTTATAGGGTTTGGTAAAAAATTACCGTTTAAAAATAATAAACTAAATTTTCTTACAAGCTTAAAAAAATCATAAACGTGTATTTTTAAATTTGTAACAATTACGATACAAGAAGTAATTTTTTTTCCATAATACGACTTATAGCAACAGAAATATAAACCAAAGATTTATTAATTACCTACCAATAATATTTAATAAGATTACACCACTTATTCTGCAAGTTTAAATTGTTTTGAGTGTCTAGTTTCCGAGATGTAAATTTTTAAAATCTTAAAGTTCACCATTCTATTCAATATATCAAAAACTATTACTTTTTTGCAAACTAATTTTTTTTATTGTATTGACGGTTTGGGCTTTTTTTGTAGAACAAAAATGTTTATAAATTTTTTAAACTGTGTGCAGATAACTAAAGCATTTCTTTTTTGGTTACCGATGCAAAAATAGTAATACCTAACTAGTGCGGAAAGTGCCACTTTTCCGCACACGATTGCAGATGGCCGAACGACGCGTTAGCGGAGTTCCGCCAGCAATTAAGTGCGGAAAAGTCACTTTACGCGCGAAATGTTTACCTAACACAAACAAGAAATTTTTTTTAAATATAGCAATATATTAATTTTTTTATTTTTTGTTGAGTGCGGAAAAGTACCATAAAGTTAACTTTTCCGTACTAGTGCGGAAAAGTGAATTTTCCGCACGCAAAACAGTGTGGGAAAAGTGAATTTTACGCACACTAGTAGAAAATCCTTTTTTTTATCACGGGTGCAATAGTAATTTTTTACTCAAAATTAAAGAGTAATAGCGGAAAATAGTAATATTGAAAAAATGTACCTAATTACTCTTCCCTAAAAATTAGGCAATTTCCGACAGTTTTTCACCAAATATTTACGAAATAGTAGTTTTAACAACTAGTGGCTAAAATAGTGCTTTTTTTTTACTAGCGTTGGTTTAAATAACGAGCGCAGCGAGGTATTTAAAAACGCGAGTAAAAAAAGCACAGTTTAGCCGCGACTTGTTAACACTATTTTTTTTTAATACCTTTATCATAAAGTTCAAGAAAAAGAGGCGAATACTTTTAAAAATCTCGAATGAAGAGAACTTCTCGCAACACACCATCTTTACACTATAAATCAAGGCGGCTGGTAAATGAAATAACAATAGTTTCCATAGCAATGTGTCTTTTTACTCGGTGACGTTCATTGTCGCGACATTTTAATCTTTGACAACTTGATATTTTGACGAAATTTTTAAATGATTTTTTCGTAAAGACTTGGTGAAAACTGGTGGAAATGGCTTAATTCTTAGGCAAGAATAATTAGATTTTTTCAATATTACAATTTTCCGCTATTTCTCTTTAACTTTGGGTAAAAAACGGACAGAAATCTTTTTTTGCACCCGTTATCAAAAAGAAAGTTTTTTTGCATCGGTAACCAAAAAAGCCATGCTTTAGTTATCTGCAGACATTTACTAAAATCATGTTTTTGATAAAGGTATAAAAGAAAATAATTTGAAAACATCGTTAAAATATCAAACTGTCAAAGACTAAAATGTCTCAACAATGAACATCCACCGAGTAAAAAGGCACATCGCTATGGAAACCTTTGTTATTTCGTTTATCAGCCGCCTTGATTTATACTTTAAAGATGGTGTGTTTCGAGAAGTGCTCGCTGCGCTCGTTATTTAAACCAACGCTTGTAAAAAAGCACTAGTTGTGAAAACTACTATTTTAACTTTGTTATTTCAACAGTATCAGTTTTATAAGGTTTATAAGCTTCTGTGAGGCAAAATTTTAGGATTATAAAAGTTTGTAATAATTTATGAGGTATGTCTTTGATTTTGGTAAGAATTTATGTGATTTCATATGTGTGTTTTTCATCTGATCCTATAATCAGACAGACTTAATTATGAATTTTTATAAAATTTGATAAGTGCAGATATTTTTTTAACATATTTTATGGTATTATAAAAGCACCACTTTGTAAGAGATTTTATAATCAAACCGACATTTCAACTTTCATGGGATTCTATAATTACATTCTTTCTCTTTTATAATGTATTATGGGATTATATAAACCGATTTTTTAATGAGTTTTCTGTGGGATTTTATAGTCAAAACAACTCAGTAAATTTTATGGATTTCTATGATTACACTCATGTTCTTTTATAATTTTTTAAGACTTTGTAAAAACACGTTTTTCATGAAATTTTGGGATACCTATTTTATGATCAGACCAACTTGAGAATTTGACAGATTTCTATGAACATTTATAATTTTCTATGAGTTGGTAAAAACAATTGTTTTATAAGTTTTTAAATAGATTTTATAGTCAGACAGACAACATTTTATAGATTTTTATGTGACTACCCTGCCAAAAAACCTCATAAAAAGCTATACTTAGTATACTTACTTACTTCTACAAAAAAATATTTTTTGACTCATGATCCCATGCAGCACTCTTTGTCCCAGGGACGTACATTTTATGTCCATTTTACGTCGGTACGTTTCGGGACCAAATAGGGACGTACTATGTACGTACAGAAATGTACGTACACAGTACGTAACAAACTGTACGTAGAAGATAAAATATTACAAAATCTCATAGAAACTTAAATCAAAGTAATAAGATTTTACCTGTCCTAACTTATATGCCCTTTGAAACAAATATATTAAGTCGTTGCTCACCGAAACTTATAAAATATTATAAAAAAACTATAATTACATCATCCGACGTAAATACTTTTACAACAAAAAAATAGTTGGAAGTTTGAGACAATGATGTGTTTGAAATTAACTCTGTGTTTCGGACTTCCATTGTCTATATTTTATTTATACACGACGTTTCGATCAGTACAATCTCTGATCGAAACGTCGTGTATAAATAAAATATAGACAATGGAAGTCCGAAACACAGAGTTAATTTCAAAAAAAATAGTTTTTGGCTTATGAAATCCTGTAAGATTTTATAAACAATGCCTCAAACAATCTCATAGAAATTTATCAAAGTAACATCTCTTCCACACCTCCTCGTACAATTTTCTATTAAATATATGTAGATATTGTGCAAGCACAAGGAGTGTTATTGGATTATAGTGGGTTAGGTCATCGTAGTTTAGGTTAGGTTATAGTTTAGTTTGACTGTATAGTAATTTCTATTACATTACCTCTACAACTGCTAAAGTTGTGCCGTAATTTTTTTATTTTAGAATGTTACAGGTAGATCTTATAAAACCTTTATGAGGAATTGTCATATTAAAAATCATAAAATATTGTACTTTTATAAGACAACTGGCTGATAAAATATGATAAACTCCTATGCGGTATTTGTGTTTCACTTTCACTAGTCAAAAGTTATAAACTATCATAAGTTTATATAAGCATAGATTATGAAAACTTATGATTTTTTATATGTTATTTGCTATGATCTCTTATATATGTGCTAATTGATTTCGATGATTTTTAAAGCTAGCAGAACATGCTGTATTTTTTAAAAAAAAAGGAGCACTAAATTTTTAAATAAGACACTTATTTAGCACTTAATCAGCTTTTTATTATGCATCACGACATTTTTTATTCCGACCGCATTGAATGCATTGCTCTGCTGAGTTCATCTGAAGCTACCACAATATGTTATTTTAGAACAAAAAAGAGTTCAAAATTTTTAAATTGGGCACTTAGTTAGTACTTTATTATCCACTATGGTAATTTTGATTCCGATGATTTTTAATCTCTTGCTCTGCTGAGTTCATCTGAAGCTAGCAGAACGTGCCGTAATTTTAAAAAAGGAGCACTAAATTTTTAAACGGGGCACTTAATTAGCACTTTAGTATGCACTATGATAATTTTGATTCTGCTGATTTTTAATGTATTGTTCTGCTGAGTTCATCTGAAGCTAGCAGAACATGCTGTATTTTAAATGGGGCACTTAATTAGCACCTAATTATCCACTATAAAAAAAATTGTTCTGCTCACCTTGTTCTGCTAGCTTCAGGGACGTGGTTTTTTTAAGTACATTTGGACGATTTGTAAAAATAATCTATGTTTACCCGCTCAAAAACAAAAATCCTGAAGGCGTCCAAGATTTAAGTTTAGTGTTTTTAAAAGGACAATTCAAGTAGCTGTAAAAATTTTAGGAATCCCCTGAAAAAATTTCGAAACATACGAAAAAATATAAAGCGTGACATAATTTTTGTTATTTTTGACGTTTTTAGAAAAAAACGGTTTTTATGTCTCTTGTTTAATTATATTAAAATATGGGGGCTCATTTTGTCTTGTTACATTTAATATTCTAGCGTGTTGTATAGCCTTTCAAAAAACATGTTTGGCAGATCTGTAAAGGGAATGTGGATTGAGTAAATTAGAAGTCGGGGTCAAAAAATTGAGATTTTGTAAATTTTCTGAACATGCTTCAATTTCCGATTTTGTTGTGATTTTCCCGTGACATAAATTTGCGCTTTTTTCATATTGGCGAAAAGCTAGGACTTTTTTGGTAATAATCCGTTTCATAAGTGGAGAATAGAATTCTTTTTTTGTAAATTTTTAGAAAAAAAAGACTTTTTTTGATATTAGAGAGGTTGAAAAAGAGACCCTTAAGACAAAAAAAAACCGAATCTGTACTCTACGCAATAGGTGCCTTTTGAATAGATCTTTAAAAAACAAAAAGAAATTTTTTATATACATATTATAGTTTATGGGGTTGAAAAAAAGACCCTTAAGAAAAATTAGTGAATCTGAACATATGCCGTTTATGTGCATTAATCAGACTATACACATGTATATAAATATTAATGCTCAAAAACGGCTTATGTCCAGATTCGGTTTTTTTCTTAAGGGTCTTTTTTCAACCCCATAAACTCTTAATGTATAAAAATATTATATCTGTGTATTTAAGAGCTATTTAAAAGGCACATTTTGCGTATAGTCTGATTAATGCCCAAGCGACGGGTGGGTCACTCCAGAAATACATTAAAATACTTCGAAATACATTGAAATATTTTGAAATCCGACCAAAACCTGTTGTCATTTTCTTGTCAGTTCAGGTCGAGGGGTGGGACAACTGTGAAATAGGTGTACACATTTTGTTTAAAATACTTTGAAATATATTGAAATACATTAAAATACTTTAAAAAAACTAACTAAAACTAATAACAAAAAAAAGTTAAATACATGTATTTCAGAAATAAGAGTACAAATTTTGAAGAGTGTCCTACCTCTCATGCACAAAAACGGCTTATGCCCAGATTCACTATTCTTTTCCTAGGGTCTTTTTTTCAACCCCATAAACTCTAATATATAAAGAAATTCTTTTTGTGTTTTTAAAAGCTCTTTGGGAGGCACATTTTGCGTATAGTCTATCAAAATTTAAACGAGGAAGGAAAGGAAACTTTAAAAAATGTTAAGAAAAAAGCTCTTTATACATTTTTTTGGCATTAACAAGGAGGTCCCTAAAAACATAAGAAAATCATATCTTGGTATTTTTTGAAAATAAGGTTTTTTTTCTAAAAAACAACCTCTTGCAACTTTTTAACAGCCCGTATCTCCCTAACCTGTCATATTTTACAACATTATTTTATGGGAGTGCTAGGTTTATTGAGGTGAAAACCCCTCCTTCCATACCTTTAGTCTGAAACAAAGATGACCCTTATCGTCTTTGTAACTACACTGTATATTTTAACAACTTAAACGCAACTTAAGCACATTTCCTCCGGTTATAGATACAGACAACTGTTAAATAACTACTCCTTTTGCGAATGCCTCGACAGGTATTGAATTACAAACAATTTAGTTTAGTTTCTTTTCGTCATATTACACAATAATAGTATTTTTACAAATCGAGGTAAATATAAAATTATAAATAAAACATTGCCTCTGTAACAGTGTTTCAGATGCCTAAATGTCCAATAGCACCATTCATATGGGTGTCGGATGGAAATATCTTAAAAATATTTGAATCTAGAATGAAATAATGTGGATAATCGGGCAACGCTGCTTTGTAGAACAGGGTTTTTTAAAACTGTATGACTCTTTTGGAAACAATTGCATGTTGAAAAAATTATTGCAATTTTTTTTTCAGGGTAAGTCGAAGCTAAAGCTTAGTCAAGATCTTCAAGACCTTCCAACGTTGAAATAAGGCAACGCCGCGTCGTAGATTAGGTAAATTATCTTATGAAAAAGTCACAAAAAATAAATATTAAGTTACATAAATTACAATAAAACATGATAGAACCAACCATTAACTTAAACTTAGTCAAACTATTAGCCTAAAGTTTTTAAAAGTTCAGTATTAATTTCATTTAAACTGAGTTGACTTATTCTTTTCTGCCCACTGCTATTGTAGAACTTGGGACTAAATAAAAATCTAAGCAAATTATTATTTTATTACTTTTAAAATTGTCTTATGGACGTTTTTCTCTTTGTTCCAGGGTAGGTCTGGAGCCCCATCTTATCAAACAAGTTGATATTAAGCAGTTATTTTTTCAGGTAAAAATCAAATTGGTAAGTCTTCTCGCCAATATTCTTGTATAAACATCCACTGTTGATAACATATATTTTAAAAGTCTGTTTTAGATAACAATAGTATAACTCCCCAGGAATTATAAATACCAGAGTTGACCTGCAGATGTGAAGTTTGAAGTCAAAATTAGCCAGATAATCATTACATTACGCCTTGAAGAAAGATCCTAGGTTTTATGATTGAAATAGGATGAAGGAATCGCTAAAGTTATGTAAGTAAACATTTGGAGTAAAAAAAACTTTGTATGACTTTATGACTGGATTATAAAAAAATATTTTTGTTTTAGGTACACGAAACAAAAATACAACAAAAGAATCTGTCAAAATTAAAGAAAGTAAAAATTCTGAGTAAAATAAAAAATAATTGTATCAGTGTCATTATAAATTAAAGAAGGCCAAAATTTTGCGCCATATCCTTACTGTGGACCATTTAATTTTTTAACATTGTGTGCAAAAAATGTTTTTGCATCAACTATTTTTTTAAAATAGAACACCCTATATATTATTTTATTCTTTTAGTTATATAGGTGTAAGTTTCATATCTCGAAAAGTGTTTACTTTAGCTATAATAGAATTTAAAAATAAAATAATATACAGGACGTTCTATTTAAAATAAGAAAGTTGATGTCAAAATTTGACATTTGCGATGACATCTATAGTTTACTGAAAGTTATGCAAATTTTGTAAAAGATTATTTTTCGTAAAATGCATAATAACAGATGAGAGGGAATGACTTTGTGCAGTAGTTGTTTTTTTTTAAATAGAGGGGTGGAATAAGGGCGGAATGGTAAAACAAAGAGCATTTAATGAGCCTTTAATTACTTTACCTTTTTATACCCTAAAATAAAGATTTTTCTAACTGCATATATAAAGGTCTTAAACCCTCGATATTGCTGTTAAGCTGGATTTGTGGAACTGAGGAAGTATTTAATTTAGCGCTAGGGCATTTAATTAACCTTTAATTATTAAAATACTTTTTCGATTTTACAATGCGCCTAATCCAGTTTTTTAAAGATTTTATTCCTATCTCTCTGGTAAAGTTAACCGTGCAGCAGCTGTTTTTTTTAAATAAAGGGGTGGAATAAGGGTAAAATACAGAGCTTTTAATAAGCCTTTAATTACTATTACCCTATTTTACCCAATATAGTCCTCGAACCTTGGATTTTGCTGTTTAGCTGAATCTGTAAAACTGAGGGAGGATCTATTTTAGAGCAAGAGCATTTAATTAGTCTTTAATTATTGCTATACTTTTACGCCTTTAGAATGCGCCTAAACTACCCAGTAAAGTTAGCAGTCTAGCTCATAACTCAAAAACCATAAAAGCCTTAAAGAACCCTACACAAATTACATTGGGAATGGCTTTCGGCTAAATATCATAATTTTTTTATATGTTGTAGTACTCGATCAACAAAGCACAAAAATTTAAAAAAAACGAGATAGGGAGCAGGATTACTTCCTGAGATATGGAGCTTTAAAGTTGACGTGTTTCAAGGCTATATTTTTGGACATGGTCCAAGTTTTTATTTCCCGCAACTTTGTTGATTACCGCCAAAATAAAACGATTCTTTCTCTATTTGTCCTGTATGAAACACCCTTTCCATCCATGTAAAAATATTTCTATAAGTGTTCTTTGGTACTACCAGAAAAGTCACTGATTTGTAAATTTTAAAAACGAAAGAAAATGACCGATTTTAAAAAAATTTAAATTTTTATATTCTTTAAAACAAACGCCCAGATTTTAATAGTTTTTACATATGTTAATAAAAATAATGCTAGTAAGCTAAAAAAAACATTTTTGCTTGAGTGACCATTAATTGGAAAAATGGTAGGTACCTTTAATGCTTTTTAATATTTTTGAAATATTGGTGAAATACGAAAAGTGATTTAAAATAACTTATGGGTAGGTTATACAAACTTTTTCTGGACACATTCAATTTAAAAGCTTGATACGAATATGTTGATACCGATAGGTATCCATTGGGACCTGTATTTGACCAATCAAATTGCTTGTGTGTGTGTGTAACGAATATAATAAAAAATTTTTGGTTGTTTACACTGTGTTCCGAATAGAATGCGTTAAATTATCTGCCAGTAGTGCATGGGCTACGATGAGTAAAAAGGGAAAAAGCGGCGTTTTGTGATAAAACCAACAAACTTTGCACAGTTGTTTTTTGGACCAAAACAATCGATTTGACTCGCAGCTCTTCACCCAAAATCTGTGCTGGCGCGGTGGGGAGGGGGGTAAAAACTGGAGGGGTTTATATTTTCTAAAATTTTAGTTTGTTGTATATAATCATCATTAATATCAATTTATAGGTTTTCGATGATGGCCAAACCAAAAATTACCACCTACATTCGTTTTAAGGTGCCTCTAAGGGCTTAAGGGGGTGTTAAAGGTCCTATTTGGGCATTTTAATAATAAAAGTGTAGGATTTTGAACGAAAATTAAAAACTTGCGTAGAATTGTTAATAATTTTAATATTTTAACTTATATCCCTTAATTTTTGATCAAAAATCTTCATCCTGTTGGGTAGGTGGAAAGGGAGGGGGTAAAAATTAAAGGAGCAGATATTTAAAAAAAATAGTTTGCTGGATATTATCGACATGGGTATTGATTTACAGGTTTTCTAGGATGACCAAACCGAAAATAACAACCTTCATTCATTTTAAGGTATCTCTAAGGAGCTATGGAGGGGTTAAAAGCTGCAATTTGGACTTTTTAATAATCAAAGGGTAAGATTTTATCAAAATAATAAAAATTGGCATAGGATTGTTTAATGTTTTAACCCATATCCCCTCAGCGTTTTACTTAAAATCCTTATCTTGGTTAATAGTGATAGGAGAAAAGGAGATATTTAAATGATGCATTATTTAAATTTTAGGATATGTTTCATCCTGTTATAAGTAAAATTGCTATTTTTACAACAAAAATATACATATACATAAATCGATATCTAGTTTATTTGTTCAAATTGTCGTTGTTACTATCGTCGTCACTGTCATTTCGCAAATGTGGTTCCTGTTAATATAGGCTAAAAAAGAAATTATAGGTTGCTGGATTGGTACGAAGTTAAGAAAATTAACTTTATTTTATAACAGTTTTTTAAAATTTATAATCAAATCGTTAATTATGTTATGTTGCTACAAGCCCCTCTACATTTTTTGTATGCAGGCGTGCAAGGTAGTTTATTCTTTTTGCAAAGAGATCTTAGAGTGTCGCATTGTGTAGTGCACCCACATCTATCCATCCCGACAAGTCTCCCATATCTTTGGTTGAGCAGACCGGTTTCCACTTTTCTTTATACCACGTCCAAGGTGAGGTGAGGTTAATTCGGCAGTTTCAAACTTATCAGCTGATCTACCCCAAACCTGTCCTGCCTGATATGCTGCCCTTAATGCATGCTGTTGGATGGCAGCTTCAGCTGATGGCAAGAAATAAATAAATGTTTTCTTGCCTCATTAACACTGTCCATTTCCTGAACCCTATATAGCATGACAACAAATTTTTCCAGAATTTTTCGACATTTCGCCAATCTGCATAGAAGCTTAGGAAATTGTAGCAAATGCTTCAGTGTATTCAAACAGTTGTCCCCAAATAATGAAATAAATCTTTTTTGTTTCCTGCGTTTCGGATATAATCTGCCCAATCACTAGGTAGCATATCTGTAAGCAAAGTTTCTAAATAAGTTATAGTAAAAATAATGGACATACCAGGAAAAAATATTTACCTTTTGTCAACAATTTCTGAAGTCGGATTTCGGATCTCCTGCTGTCTCTTGTCCTTTAGGCTATTGGGGTCGTAAAGATCCCAAGGAAAATGGACTGTTTTAACTTGTAGACTTGAGCTAAGTTTTAGAATATAAGGCCTTAATAGACTATTAAAGTAGTCTCCAAACTTTTTAAAATTTGCTGTATATCAATACCCATATCGATAATATCCAGCAAAAAATATATTTTTTTAAAATAAATGCCTCTTTAATTTTTACGCCCCTCCCTTTCCACCTGCCCAACAGGATGGAAATCTCTGGTAAAAAATTGAGTGATATAAATTAAAATATTAAAATTATTAACAATACTAATCAAATGTCTACTAAAATCTTACTTTTTTTTTAATTAAAATGCCCAAATTGAAGCTTTTACCCCCTCACCATCCCTTAAAGAGACCTGTGTGGTTATTTTCGGTTTGATCATCCTCGAAAACCTGTAAATCAATACCCATGTCGATAATATCTATCAAACTATTTTTTTTTTTAACTATGTGCTCCTTTAATTTTTACCCCCTCCCTTTTCACCTACCCAACAGGATGAAAATTTTTAATCAAAAATTAAGTGATATAAGTTAAAATATTAAAATTATTAAATGAATCTCGTGTCCGCAAATAAAAATTAAAGTAACACTCGTGGCATATCGGACAAAACGTTTTTGTTTCTCACTTCATTAAGACCAGGCCTCCAATGTCTAATGGAGAATCCAGACACCTACAGACCTGATAGGATTGTACCTGACAGTTGAAGCTACACAGTGACCATGCACACCTCTCGAATTTAAAACAAAAAGTTTGTAATCCGTGGGGACAAAGTAACTGTGTGCGCCACCTGTCGAATAAACCGAGAAACAAAAACATCAAAATTGATAAGTGCAGAACACCGTAAATACAGAATCCTGGACCTTTCAGTAGGTTATAAAGTAGAAACCTGTAAAAGTATAAGGTCACTGTAACATGACTCTTAAAAAGAGGTAACGTTCGCAGCAGCACCGCCCCCAATTGGAGCTTCATACTACGTGGCTCTAATTTTAAGGCATCAGCAAGCAATCGCTCCGAAGGAGGCGTGTTGCGCAGAACTAAAAAGCCAAAATATGGTCAAGCATGGTCACTGTGTAGCTTCAACTGCCAGGTACAATCCTATGACTCCCTGATGATTCCTAATCAGGATGAAACAGGTCTGTAGGTGTCTGGATTCTCCAATAGACATTGGAGGCCTGGTCGTAACGAAGTGAGAAACAAAAACGCTTTGTCCGATATGCCAGTAGTGTTACTTTAATTTAAATTATTAACAATTCTACGGAAGTTTTTATTTTTTTTTTAAATCCTACACTTTTATTATTAAAATGCCCAAATAGCAGCTTTAACACCCCCTTAACCCCTTAGGGGCACCTTAAAACGAATGAAGGTGGTAATTTTCGGTTTGGCCATCATCGAAAATCTATAAATTGATATCAATGATGATTATATACAACAAACTAAAATTTAAGAAAATATAAACCCCTCCAGTTTTTACCCCCCTCCCCACCGCGCCTGCACAAGTTTTGGGAGAAGAGCTGCAGGTCAAATTGACTGTTCTGGTCTAACGAACAAATGTGTAAAGTTTGTTGCTTTTATCACAAAACGCCGCTTTTTCCCACGTAACCCATGTACCACAGCAAATGACGCCGTTTCTTAAGCAAAATTTTGACGTTGTCAAGCCTACCTTATTTTTTTTTTTAAGTACAAGGCCGCCGCATGTCTCCATATTAAACATATCTTAGGAGTTTTAACTTTTTTCACGCAAATACATGTATAAAAACCACTTTTCCGCACTTAAGTAGGAAAAACACTTAGATAGTAACAGGAAAAATGTTATCAAATTCGTTACCGGCGACCCCAAGTTAGCCTAAAAGCATATACCACACGAGTAATATGATTGGTCAAATACAGGTACCAATAGCTACTAATTGGTACCAACATATTGGTATTAAGCTTTTGGATTGGATTTGTCCATAAAAAGTTTTTATAACCTACCTATAATATATTTAATATCACCCCGATATCAAAAATATTAAAAAACATAGGTGCCTACCATTTTTGAAATTTATGGTACCAATCAAGCTAAAGAAATTTTCTTTGGTGTGACTTTTCTGGTGGTACCAAAGAAACCATATACAAACATTTTTATATGGGTGAAAGGGGTGTGTCATTCCAGACCAATAGAGATTCAAATCATTTTATTTCGGCGGTAATTAACAAAGTTGTGGAAGAAAACTTGGACCATGTGCAAAAATATAGCCTAAAAACACGTCAACTTTAAAGCTCCATATCTCAGAAAGTAATTTTGCTCCCTATGTCGTTTTTTATATTTTTATGCTTTGTTGATCGAGTACTACAACATATAAAAAAATTGTGACATTTAGCCGAAAGCCATTTCCAATGTAATTTGTTCAGGGTTCTTTGGGAATGGGTCATTTAATTAGCCTTTACAGTGCAGTTCATAACTCACATTTAATTTAGGAATGGAAACTAACTTAAAATCAGCCCTTTAAGATGACATTAATATGTATTGCTTTGCTTTATTCTTTCTTGAAACTAAATAAAAATCTAATGCAAATTATTATATTATAGTACTTAACATTATTCTTGCAGGCGGTTTTCTTTTTGTTTCAGGGTAAGTCAGGAGGTGATCATAGCAAACTTTTAATTTTAAACCTTGCAATTTAGATATTTTTTCTGGTAAAAATCAACAACAGAGGGAGTAGTTTACGGTGATCACTTGTCTGGTAAGTCTTATGGCCAATATTCTTCTATTATAATAAGAGCTGGCGGACAAAAACTAACTTCATTTTGATCTCAACCTCACACCAGACCGGGGAACTAGAAGAGCGGTGGTCCATTAAAGTCGGTAATTTTTAACAAAATTAGCATCAAATTGTTGAAGTAGTCCATGATGGTGGAGTTGATAATTAAATCAAACAATACTGCTTTACTGTAGCTCAAACCAGGAACCCCCTGATGATGGTAGTCTAAACTGCCGAAACGTGTCGGGTTTTCGATATTAAGAAATAAAATTTAGTGGAGAAAGACCATATTTGTTTGATTTAAAATTAACATCATTTGTACATGACTGAAAATGCACAGTATTATGGGAGATGAAACGAACGTCTATTGCCAGACATCTTGGTGGAGCACAAGGCGTCGGCAGACGACGTCACAGTTGAAAAAAATGCCAAAAAATGACGTCATTTGTACAGGGATGAAAATTCACAGTATTGTTAGAGCCTTGTGCTCCACCAGGATGTCTGGCAATAGACATTCGTTTCTCAAATCATCATATCCTACAATACTGTGCATTTTGTCAAAAATTACCGATTTTGATGGATCATCCCCCATTCTCGTTCTCCGGTCTGGACAGAATTTTTCTATTTTTATAACTGCCTCCGTCTAATGGGATCAAAATAAATCTTGTACAAAATTTCGTTAGTTTTTTCGGCCAGCTCTTGGCTATATATATAAGAAGGTACCCCAAATTAAGGTTACAACTTTTAAAAGGCTTCTACTTTTACTTAACCAGTTCAGTCAACTACCTACTAAATACTTGTGTTGTTTATATTGTCGTTAAAACTTGAAATAGTCGACATTAAGTTTTAATGTAAGTGCTGAGTGTATTATGTTTCTTATTTAATTTAAAAATTTATTAATTTAAAAATTGGCCTTGTTTTTTAAGAACTTCATGGGACTGACAGAAAGTGCTGATCAAAATGTTGAAGGTTTGAATCATTGATGTAAGTTGCTTTATAGTAGCGAGCACATAATCTGATTATAACCACAGTGGACATCATTAGTTTTGTTTTTTTTTTATTGCAGATCCATTAAGATCAAAAACAT
This sequence comes from Oxystoma pomonae, assembly GCA_963921995.1. Taxonomy (NCBI): domain Eukaryota; kingdom Metazoa; phylum Arthropoda; class Insecta; order Coleoptera; family Brentidae; genus Oxystoma; species Oxystoma pomonae. The sequence continues at coordinate 79,214,328 of OY998166.1, read as the reverse complement.
CAACCGAAATATAACTACCCAGGAACTACAAATACCAAAGTTGACTTAACAAATGTGAAGTTTAAAGTCAAAGTTAGCCAATTAATGAATAATAATTTGAGCCTTCAAATATGCTGGGTTTTATATTGTGAATTGGACGAAAGAATCTCTAAAACGTTATGTAAGTAAAAATTTCTAGTCAAATAAATACCTTGTTAGTACAAATCCTTTTTTAAACTTTTTAATAAAACATATTTTTGTTTTAGATGTTGAGTTTAAAAACCATTGACCTGTCTGAACAACTAGCTACTGGATTTTTGGAAGTAAACTTTACGTCAGTTCCTTCCCCACTTGGGAAGAATAATTAAGCCTAACAATTTACAAACAAAATTTTAAACAAAACACTTGTTTATATAGAACTAATTTCAAAATATAGTAAGTTAATTTCTTCAGTAAAACATTATCAAGGTGGTTTAGGGTGGCCACTTGTTGGTTAGTCTTACCGCCAACTACGCTGCCCAGTGTCAAAAAGGCACATAATTAAGCCCAAAAACAATTTACAAAAAAAAATATTCTAAAAAATTTTTAAACAAAAAACTTGTTTATATGGTACTAATTTCAAAATAGAGTAAGTTACTTAATTTTTTTGCTAAAACATTATCAAGGTGGTTCGGGGTGGCCACTTGTTTGGTTAGTCTTACCAACGGTCCCTTCATATTTATTCTACGGACCGTGAGTCTTACCGCCAACTAACTATTATATTTTCTGCAATAACATGGGTTATTGTATTTATTTGCGTGGTTCTCGAGATACAGGATGCCAAAATTTAAAAAACGCGATTTTTTTTTTGTAATAACAAAAAACAATGCAATTTTGTAATAACACATATTAAAGCAAATAATTAAGCCTAAAAACAATTTTTTTGGTAAAATATCATCAAGGTGGTTCAGGGTGGCCACTTGTTTGGTTAGTCTTACCGCCAACTACGCCACCTAGTGTCCCCCAACCTAACTATTTATAATATCTTTTAATATGAATTCAGGAAATATAAATGAAACAAAACTAATTTGAGTAATGTCCATTTAATACTGACTATCTGTTGAAAAGCATACAGAGCAAGGACAAGCGTCGAGGTGCATACAAAAAACAATTGTTTGATAAAGAACTTATTACAGAGTTTTTACCTTTAATATTAGTCACATATTTATGTCTTTTAGCATCCATTACCCCTTCCCTTTTAAATCAAAAACTACTTAACCGATCACCAACCTTTCCGAAGGTTTTAACTGACTACGACGCCTTAATGACCTTTCAGTTTGCGCATTATTACTCACATTTTCAACCGCTTTAATCAACACTGATTCACTGTTTTCCACTGGCTTATTTTCTACAGATTCTGTTAACTCAGAGCGTGGAGTAATGGAAATATTATATTGGTTTACCACTGATGGTAAAGTAAAATTTAATTTAAGTTGATCCGTATGACGTTTCCATGTCATTCCACAATCTGTTTTAACAGTGTAGGTTCTTCTACCAAGTACATCATAAATGTAACCCGGACACCATGATACCTTTTTTTTTCTAAAATCTTTTATCCATACCTTATCTCCTTTCTGAAATATGATTAGAAACAGAAGGTAAAAGTGAATCAAATTTTGTCCTGAGAGAACGACCCATTAAAATTTTTGCAGGCGTTTCTCCTGTTGTGCAGTGTGGCGTATTTCGATAAAAAAATAAAAAACGATTAATAATTAAATTTATATCGCATTTTCCATTATACTAACTGCATTTTCTGCTAGCCCGTTTGTAGCCGGATTATATGGAGCTCCTGTAACATGTTTTATGCCACTTTCTTTAAAAAAATTTTGCATTTCATCGCATGTAAATGTAGTAGCATTATCGGTACAGAAATCTACGAGAAGACCAAATCTTGCAAAAATGTCACGCAAAATTTTTATAGTAGTAAACGCTGTCAAGTTGGGCACTTCAAAGCACTCAATCCATTTTGAAGTTACGTCTCTAACCACAAAAAATTTTTTATTTAAAAGTGGACCGAAAAAATCGGCATGTAGGCGTGTCCAAGGAATACTTGGCCAATCCCAAACCTGTAAGGGTGCTTTTGTGGATTTTTTGCGTAGATATTGCATGCTTGACACCTTTTTACAGTAAATTCAATTTGCGAGTCCATTTGTGACCAAACATAGGATCGGGCAAGAGCTTTCATTTTAACCATCCCCATCTGGGTAGAATGTAATTCTTTTAAAATAAAGTCTTGAAATTTTAACGGAATGCTCAGTCTAAAACCCCATAAAAAACATCCTTGCTCGATGCTAAGTTCATTTCTCCTTTTAAAAAATGGTAAAAATTCGTCACCAGGAGATTTTTTTGGCCATCCTGTTTTTACATAAAAAATAACCTTGCTTATCCTTGTTACTTTCCGATTTAACTTGCAAAAAATCTAAAGGCATTTTTAAATCTGATAACAAATTTAAACAAGAAATATCAGCATTTATCTTGAAAAATAAAATTTTGTTACTTTCGGTTTTACTAGGCGTTTCCAAGGGTACTCTTGACAAAAAATCCGCAGTATTTTTTTCCGAACTCACATATTTTATATCAAAATTAAAAGCTGAAAGAATATGAGCCCAACGTTGCAAGCGATTTGCTGCAAAAACAGGAATTCCTTTTTCTCTCCAAAAATCGTTAGTAAGGCCTTATAGTCTGTTACCAAAATAAAACGCTGATTGTATAAATACTGAAAAATTTTTTGTACCCCAAAAATAATTGCAGCAGCCTCTTTCTCACTTTACTTGAACGCTGTTGAGAGGTTTCCCCCAATTTACGCTGCTTTTGAAATTTACCACCCTTTGACTTTTGAAAATACACTGGCTCTTGTTTTATGCTACCACTTAAACTCCCACGTAACTCTTGTTCAAGTAATGCTGACTCTTTGCTAAGCGCAATTTTGATCGCTTTTTCCAAAGTTAACTTAGACACGTCCTCCTCAAAAAGGCGGTCCATTATTTTGTCATCACTTATACCCGTAACAAAAATATCGCGCATCACCACTGGTAGCTCGGTACCAAAATTACAATTTGAGGCCAAACTTTTTACTTTAGCTTGCCAATCACTATTTTAACCGTTCGGCAAAATAGGACTTTACCGGTGAGAAATGATCCGTTAAAATTTTAACTAACTCGTCCACTTCTTTTTCTTCCGGCAATTTTGGCACACAAAGATTACGCACTATAATGTAACAATCCTCCGATAACGTGTTGAGTAAAATAGCTTTTTTTCTATCTTTGTCCGTAATATTATTGGCCACAAAAAACTGCTTAAGCCTTTCGGAGAAGACCGAAAAATTCGACACTTTTGGATCAAAAATGCTAAGTGATCCCAAAAGACCAACAACTTCCGTCGTCATTTTGTAACTTCACAACTACACGACGTTTTGTAGAATTATTTTTAACTTGAAAAATATCTACACTTTGTTACTTTTGCTTTTTAAAAATAACTGTACTCCACCGTATTAATTTTAATTTGAAAAAAAATACTCGGTATTTTTTCTACTTCACGTAGGTTCTTAAATTATCGTCGCCATATAATATCTTTTAATATGAATTCAGGAAATATAAATGAAACAAAACTAATTTGAGTAATGTCCATTTAATACTGACTATCTGTTAAAAAGCATACAGAGCAAGGACAAGCGTCGAGGTGCATACAAAAAACAGTTGTTTGATAAAGAACTTATTAGATAGTTTTTACCTTCAATATTGGTCACATATTTATGTCTTTTAGCATACATTATATTTTCTGCAATAACATGGGTTATTGTATTTATTTGCTGTCCAATACATACAGTAAAACTCGGTGGTTCTCGAGATACATGATGCCAAAATTTAAAAAGCGCGTTTTTTTTTGTAATAACACAAAATAATGCAATTTTGTAATAACACATAATAAGCCAAATAATTAAGCCTAAAAACAATTTACAAAAAAAAATAGTGTAAAAAAAATTTAAACAAAAAACTTGTTTATATGGTGCTAATTTCAAAATAGAGTAAGTTAGTTAATTTTTTCGGTAACACATCATCAAGGTGGTTCAGGGTGGCCACTTGTTTGGTTAGTCTTATTGGCAACTACGCCACCCAGTGTCCCCCACCTAACTATTATATGTTCTGCAATAACATGGGTTATTGTATTTATTTTCTGTTTAATACATACAGTTAAAACTCCGTGGTTCTCGAGATACTGGATGCCAAAATTTAAAAAAAGCGATTTTTTTTGTAATATTACAAGAAAATGCAATTTTGTAATAACACAAAAAAATGCAATTTTGTAATAACACATAATAAGCCAAACAATTAAGCCTAACAACAATTTACAAAAAAAATTAGTGTAAAAAAATTTTAAACAAAAAACTTGTTTATATGGTACTAATTTCAAAATAGAGTAAGTTAGTTAATTTTTTCGGTAAAACATCATCAAGGTGGTTCAGGGTGGCCACTTGTTTGGTTAGTCTTATTGGCAACTACACCACCCCGTGTCCCCCACCTAACTATTATATTTTCTGCAATAACATGGGTTATTGTATTTATTTGCTGTTCAATACATACAGTCAAAACTCCGTGGTTCTCGAGATACAGGATGCCAAAATTTAAAAAGCGCGACTTTTTTTTAATAACACAAAAAAATGTAATTTTGTAATATCACATAATTAAGCCCAAAAACAATTTACAAAAAAAATTAGTGTAAAAAAATTCTAAACAAAAAACTTGCTTATATGGTACTAATTTCAAAATAGAATAAGTTAGTTAATTTTTTTGGTAAAACATCATCAAGGTGGTTCAGGGTGGCCACTTGTTTGGTTAGTCTTACCGCCAACTATGCTGCCCAGTGTCAAAAATCAAAAAGCGCGATTTTTTTTGTAATAACACAAAAAAATTCAATTTTGTAAAAACAATTTACAAAAAAAATAGTGTAAAAAATTTTAAACAAAAAACTTGTTTATATGGAACTAATTTAAAAATAGAGTAAGTTAGTTAATTTTTTTGGTTAAACATTATCAAGGTGGTTCAGGGTGGCCACTTGCTTGGTTAGTCTTACCGCCAACTACGTCACCTAGTGTACCCCACCTAACTATTATATTTTCTGGAATAACATGAGTTATTTTATTTATTTGCTGTTCAATATATAGTCAAAACTCCATGATTCTCGAGATACAGGATGCCAAAATTTAAAAAGCGCGATTTTTTTTGTTATAACACAAAAAAAATCAATTTTATAATAACACATAATAAGGCAAATAATTAAGCTTAAAAACAATTTACAAAAAAATTAGTGTAAAAAAGTTTGAACAAAACACTTGTTTATATGGAACTAACTTAAAAAAAAAGTATTCTTTTGAATTTTTGTCTGTTATTAAAAAGAGACAAAAAGACTACAAAGAACGTTAGTGGCGGGGGAATGGGGTATGCGGCCCATGAAATTGACTTGCTTGAGGGGATAAGTTCAAACTACAAAGAACGCGGGCCATAAATAAAGATGACAGTGGCTTGCTAGGTTAATAAAATATCAAACAGGAAGGCGTGTTTCGGGGGCAAGTGAACAGGTCTTTAAAAAATAGTAGGGGTAGGGCACAAAACACTACAAAGTACGTTAGTTATAGGGAAATGGGGTATGAGGCCTATTAAATTGACAGAGGGTTGCTTGTTGCTGCACATGCAGCTGCACCTCGCATTTTAAACTTTAAAAGAATCACATAAGGAGATGAGCCCAAATTTTTTACACTAATTTTTTTTGTAAATTGTTTTTGGGCCTAATTATGTGGGTTATTATGTGATATTACAAAATTGATTTTTTTTGTGTTATTAAAAAAAAATCGCGCTTTTTAAATTTTGGCATCCTGTATCTCGAGAACCACGGAGTTTTGACTGTATGTATTGAACAGCAAATAAATACAATAACCCATGTTATTGCAGAAAAAATAATAGTTAGGTGGGGGACACGGGGTGGCGTAGTTGCCAATAAGACTAACCAAACAAGTGGCCACCCTGAACCACCTTGATGATGTTTTACCGAAAAAATTAACTAACTTACTCTATTTTGAAATTAGTACCATATAAACAAGTTTTTTGTTTAAAATTTTTTTACACTAATTTTTTTTTGTAAATTGTTGTTAGGCTTAATTATTTGGCTTATTATGTGTTATTATAAAATTGCATTTTTTTTGTGTTATTACAAAATTGCATTTTTTTTTGTTATTACAAAAAAAAATCGCGTTTTTTAAATTTTGGCATCCTGTATCTCGAGAACCGCGGAGTTTTGACTGTATGTATTGAACAGCAAATAAATACAATAACCCATGTTATTGCAGAAAATATAATAGTTAGGTGGGGGACACTGGGTGGTGTAGTTGCCAATAAGACTAACCAAACAAGTGGCCAAAAAAATTAACTAACTTACTCTATTATGAAATTAATAAAACAAGTGTTTTGTCTAAAATTTTTTACACCAATTTTTTTTGTAAATTGTTTTTAGGCTTAATTATTTGCTTTATTATGTGTTATTACAAAATTGCATTTTTTTGTGTTATTACAAAATTGCATCATCAGGAGATGATAAACCCTGATGATGCTAACATTGTTAGCGAAACGCGCGTCTAGTGCAAAAAATGTAGTTTTGGTTTGTGGAAAACAATCATAACTTTGTTACGTAGGTGAAAGGTGACCAAGGGGGTAAGGAGGGGATTTACTTATTTAAAAATCAAAACTTCTACGGACATAAAGTTTCCAGTTTTATGTTCCACTAAATATTTTTTAATTTTAGAGGTAAAAACTATGTTCGTGGGGGTCTGTCACTGTCACTTTGTATAAATCACCTAGTATAAATAACTATTGGTAGTAGTTTAAAAATTGTCACTTTTGGCTTATGCTCATAATATGAAAAAAACAAATCAAATTCAATTTGGCTTATAAAAAGCTTTTTTCACCACTTTTACAACAGAACCAAAAGAAAGTATAATAATAAAAAAGTATATTAAAATGCCTAGGGTATATTAGGAAAGCACTAAAAATAAAAAAATAAACTTCTTATCAAAAAATTGAACCGACTAACACCAACACTAAAAAATAAAATAAAACAATTTTTAATTTGTTTTTAACACAACCCGACTCAATTCCGCATTTTGGATTTTAAAAAAATCAAGTATTTTTTTAATTAATGGTTGCGTAATTAGCCCGTAATTCTGACATACTTTTTTTTGGTACCGCCATTATTAATGGATGCGAGGTGGGACTACACATGCAGCTGCACCTCGTTTTTTAAACTTTAAAAAAATTAAGATGAGCCAAACATTTTCTTTGCGGTAGATAATTAGCCCGTGATTCTGACATACTTTTTTTTGGCTACCGCTATTATTAATGGATGCGGGGTGGGTCTGCACATGTAGCTGCACCCGCATTTTAAACTTTAAAAAAATCAGATAAGGAGATTGGCCCAAAATTTTTTTTTTGCGGTAGATAATCAGCCCGTATTCCTACATTAAACAAAATTTGATTTTTCGAATACGGGGTGTAGCTGCACTGATTTTACTAATATGCGGAAAACCTAAGGATGACGTCATTGGTAGTCGCCATACTGTGTGGTGGCGTGGTGGTCACGTAAACCGTTTCAGTCCGTTTACTTACTGTGGTTTCCCCAGAAGCCGCAATTTTAACAAAAACGTAAATTTTTACAAACTTGACCGAGTTTTAAAAAAGGTACTGTTTTAAGTGTCTATTGATCCTTTGATTATATGGGAAGATGTTATGGAAAAATATTCAGTGCCCCGCTATCTCTTATGCACTTATACTACTGTAGATAATGTCTCTCTCAAATCAGTCCGATCCACTTATTAAAAATTTGGATAGAGAATTAAGAGCTATTTATAGTAGTATAAGAGCGTAAGATGTAGGAATAGCATACATAGCCTTATTTAACAACGATATTGTCACAGTACAATGGGGTAAAGGGATGATTACTTCCGACCTGGAACTCTATCCTGTTTATTTCGTCATAAGTTTTCACTTTTAACGGCCGGGTTGTGTCCACAGCGTTGGCTTAAACAGGACGACTGCCTAGGGGGTCCAGATACGGAATCTCCCCCAAGGTTGCAAATTGCACAAGGATGACTAGATAAAATTAACCTACGGATTTAACTCGCACGCAACCACTACTTGGTCTTATTGCTAAACCTACAAAAACACTTGGGTTGACCTGAGTGACCCTACGTGAGTGGAAATGGTGATTTGACGTTGATAAATGGGTACTTACGTTTTAAACAATTCTTATGTGTCCAATTGACTCTGGGCATAAATCCCTTTTCTTATCCCTTGACTCGGCGTTGACCTGTTCCTGCTTGGAGCCTGCACAATTGTGCCCTTTTGGATCAGTCACTGAACGCTTTCGTGATTAGTGATCTACTTTCGTAATTCAGTGAGCTCTTGCGATGTCATCGCTTAATCGAGAACGAAAGTCTACCTTTCTAACACTTTGCTAAAAACCGAATGAATCTATCTTCCAACTTGCCGTAGATCGAATTTTCCTACGTGACGATACTACACACTGACGACCAACCATGGCCCGCTCAACGTTAAACAAACCTTCGCGGTGTTGTTTATTTCTATATTAAAAATATAATATTATGTCCAAATGCACCGCAAATTCCTCAAATCTAGATTTGGCTAAATCCTGATTTAATTTTGAATCCGGATTTAAGAAAATTTGTTTGGCACCAGGCCAGATTTAACTTTAAGACGCAGACACTCTGGCAACACTGGAAGCTGCTGTAAATGCATGATTATCCGCCTCAACTGAAAGCCCATTTATGGTGAAAAAAAATATATAAATACATACAATTATTTTAGCGGAATTCTTGTATTTTTTCATTAACATTTACAACAAGCGACTTTTCGTTTTATATTTCTTTTTTACAAATCTCTAAAAAATGAAAAAAAAAACAATAAAAACAGGTCACTGACCTTTGCGCAAACATCTTTTTTTTAACCGGTTTTTTTTTACTCTTCCAAAAATCAGCGAACAAACTGCTTTTATCCACTTTCCAAAACGAACAAACTACAATAAAACGATAATCGCGAAAAACCCGTTTTTTACAGTTTCACAAGAAAACCAACCCCACCCAACATAACACAAAGTCAGTAAACCCGACACAACACAAAAAAAGCAACCCAATCTCAAAAACGACTGTCGTAACTCTAGATACGACTGTCGTAACTTTAGCTACTGCCTTGAAATTTACGTTGCGTCTTTTGGAAAATCGTTTGTTTGCCCTCCACAACACATGATCGTGACAGATCGGTGAGCCCTTCTATTTTAAAATTCATTGTCTTCACCAACGCACTCAGAAAATATGAAAACAAAACAACAACTGATTAAATTTGAAATTTTCATAGAAACAGAGGAAACAAGTTTTATGCTAAATCTGGATTCAAGAATTTTTAAGCCTTGCCGAATGAGGTGTTAACCAAACCGGGTTCAACGACCCTTAAATCAGGTTTTAAAATACGGTGCAAATGCGTCTTAAATTTAAATGTGGTTTTAACTCTGCCGTGCAAATGGACATTAGAATTTCAATAACGACCTTATTCCTTTAATCCGGCCATTTTACTTTTGAATATTTTGCAAAAATCGCATTTTTCCCATATGAACAAAGGACAGTACCTTTCTTAAACTGTCTATCCCCCTTTAATTACAAGGTTGATCCTTCTGTGAATTGCAACACTGTCGAAGGTTGAAATTTGTTGTCAGAAAATGGATTGCCAAAATCACTTTCAAAGTATTGTCTACAATTATTTTTATTAGAATTTCAAAAATACCACTAAAAATGCTGCTCTTTTAATTGCAGAAGTAATTATGATAGCTTCATGTTTAATATTAAACCCAGACTAAAAGGGAAGTTTGCTTGCAACCTCTAAAGGATCCGCTTTTTCAATTGACAATACCAATATGACAGGATACTGACTGGTCACAAATATGACTCCGATTCGAACTTTACATCTTTGCAAAAGATAGCGCCATTTTAGAGCGTACTTTTGGTCATCTGACATTACAATGAAGTCCTTGGCCTAAAAAAAAACAACAATTTTATTAGACTACAATTTTCCACTAGTTAAACCACACCAGGTTTCGAAACTAGTCTACTAGAAAGCCTACCAGACGTCCTGTTTTTTTAACCCTATGTTCCGCGGCTCCAAAAAAGTTGTCGAGACGGTCAAAAGTCCCGTCCCCTAGTCCCCTAAAATTGAAGGACCACGCTGGATTAATGGCTGGAATTTATAGTCGATCCTCAAGGCCTCCTTAAGGCTAAGTGGTCTTTGAGGATCCCTTAAGGTCGGAAATGCATTTCATAGTCGCTGAAGGAAGCATTAAGTTTGAGTAAAGGCCAAGGTACACTTCTCTCCACATAAAACTGGTACAGCAGAAGTTAGCAGAATGTTTAATTTTTAAAATTTTTATAGTATGGCATTGTCTTCTAATGAGTGACAATGTCACAAACTCCTGACAACATCATTGTTTGCATGTCATTGTCATCAAAATTTAAAAAAATACCGCCACATCTTTCCGAATTTAATAAAGCTCAAATCTTAGCAAAACTAGACGGTGGTTGGTCTATTCGGCAAGAAGCTATTCATTGTGGGGGAAGCAAGTCTACGATAGTAAACCTAAAAAACCGATTTCAAGAGGAGGGAACTATCCACCGAAAGGAAGGCACCGGTTTGACGAAAGTTACTACTCCAGGAGAAGACCAAGAGGCAATCAATTTTCTGGAAATTCATCCGTTTGCCAAAGCGAAAGAAGTAAAAATTAAATCAAATTTTTCAGGATCTATAACAACATTAGGCTAACGTTTCGCATTAATTTTGTTATTTTTTTTTAATTTTATTTATTTCGTTGATCTTGATCGGGCCTTTTAATTGTTTTGGGCTTGTAACTTTCGTCAAACCGGTGCCTTTCTTTTGAGGGACAGTGCCTTCATCTTCATCTTGAAATCGATTTATTATGGTTTCTATCGTAGACTTGCTTCTTTCATAATCAGCTAGTCGAATAGATCAATTACTGTGTAACTTTTGTTTAGTTAATAAAGCATTTTTGCTTTTTTGAAATGTGGTTTTATTTTTAGTTATACTTATATTTTAAATTAGTAAAAAATAAATAAGCCGTCTCCTTATAAAAAGTTTATACATGCCAAAAATACAACCTAAAATGACAAAGTCAAAAAGTCAGTTTTGCACATAGGAAAATATAAAAAATCGTATTTGCAGCTACCTTCTGCTGTACCAGTTTTATGGTGAGAGAAGTGTAGCTCGGGCGCTACCTTAAGGAGGCCTTGGGTCGTATTTTTCAGGTTAGGTTCAGGTATGTGTTGTTGTTGGTGTGATTTTTGAGTAGTTTTTTTTTGGGTTCTTTTTTGCTGAATAATGAACAAACTTAAGATTTCTTGAACTACAAACTTTAAGATTTCTTGTACTACTATTCAGGATATAGTAGAATATATCATATCAGCGAGTTGAAAAAATATACCTCCGATATTTTGACAATCCTTTTGAGAGGTTTTCTGAAAAGACGTTCAAAAAACCATATTGGTTTTCTAAAAATATATTTCAACATCATATACACCCAATTATATATGATGAAATAAAAAAAGATAATAGAAGAGGGCTGCCGATAGAACCGATGATTCAATTCAATCATGCAGAAAAATTGCTGTTGTAATATTTGGTTATTTCTTCCCAGGCCCTTTGTTTTCTTTGAAGTGATATGGCATGCATCTGTTTTTTTTGGATTCCAATATGGAAAATTTTATCACCAGTGAATACGAGTACTACTTTTTCTCATTGGAAAAAGGAGTTCTCTCCTTTCTTTTTTCCATGACTTATAGCTTTAAAATCACACAAACGAAAAAATAACCTAACATTCTTGACAACCACCACAGTTCACCACACAAAATCCTGTTTTGGCCTGTTCGGCCAACAAAAAAACCAGTAAAAATGCAACGTTGCCACATATTACGCGACCTCAGAGTGGCCTTCAGCAAGCCTTTCTCGAGGAAGACTTTATAAAACGGACTCAATGAGGAGTCCCCAAGGAATCCTCACCGAAGAAAGGCCTTAAGAATCGACTATAAATTCCAGCCTAAGTTTAAAATATGGATCAGTACCCTCTCCAGATAGGCCGATCAACTCATACCGATTTAGTGTCCTTTTATCCACCTTCGCCGCCATTTTCACTCAAAAGTGACAGATAATCCATTAGTTTTTTGTCAAAATGGCGGCGAAGGTGGATAAAAGGACACTAAAACGATAAGAGCTGATCGGCCTATGTGGAGAGGGTAATGTATGGATTAATCTATTGATATGTTCTCTCAATCCTGCTTTTTTGACGTTAATTCAATATTGGTCTTTTTTAAAAAAGTAAAACTACGCATGATTAGCTGTTTTGAGTTAGTCAAATGATTATTTTGTTAAGTGCGGGTATACATAAATAAAAAACAAGTTTAATATTTTATCATACTGATAAGGATGAATTTTCATACAAAATTCCTAAAAATTTTCGCGTGTGACGCCACCTATTTAAAATGTTGGTACAGGGTGTGTTATATGTATATATGGAACACTCAGTATCTTTTTTTTTAATGAAAATAAAGGGTAGGTTTGAATTCAAGAATTTATTGGCAAATTGCAACGAACTTAAGTGCTATAACAACTTTTTTTTGTTGCCCTTGGTATACAGTGTGTGGCAATAAATATAATTTTTTTCAATAGAACACCTTGTATATTTTTGCATTTTTGATTTTTTTTTTAAATTAGCTTTACAAAAATACCAAACACTATTGAAATATCTTTTGTAGTTTCTGAGATATTTGCGTTTAAAATTTTAATAAAATACATTAGAAACTTCAATCGTTTTTTTTTAAGGGCACTAGATTTTTAAGTTTATATTGTTAAAATAAAGAAATACATTCATGACCCACTTGGTAGCTTGATCAGTTGGTCATTTCCAATATATTTTCATTTTGACAATTATTAAAACTTAAACGCAAATATCTCAGGAACTACAAAAGATATTGAAATAGTGTTTGATGTTTTTGTAAAGCTAATTTTTTAAAAAAATTCAAAAATGCAAAAATATACAGGGTGTTCTATTTAAAAAAATTGTATTTATTGCCACATACTGTATACCAAGAGCAACAAAAAAAACGTTGTTATAGCGCTTAAGTTCGTTGCAATTTGCCAAGAAATTTTTGAATTTAGACCTACGCTTTATTTTCAATAATAAAAAAGATACTGAGTGTTCGAGTTATAAAAAAACACACTGTACCTGCCTAACATTGGCTCGGCACTTTTTAAAGTTAAAGTTTTAAGGTAGGTTTTTTTAACTTTTAACTGAGGCATATAATTTTTGGTCAAATGTTTTTTGTCCCCATTTTTACCAAAAAAAATCTGGTAGGCATTACTCTATTAGCCAGTTACTCGGGCTCTTTACTACGACAGATCTGCTGTCATTCGGCCATGGGTACCGGCGTTAACAGCAAAAAACATGCAAAAAATCAAGTTTACACCGGACTATCACAAAAGCAACTTTCATTTCTCTTTCATACGCACGATAATTTTTGAAAATGTTAGAAGGGTATAGTCGCCGAGGAAGTATCTTTATTGTGATTTTTCCCAACACTCGTAAACTTTTGTATTATGTACAGGGTGACAATTTAAAAATGTACAATGGTCATACTTAAAAAAAAAACAAACAAAAAAACTTACCTCCTGTTTGCTACTTACCCCCTCCATTTTCATTTACAGCTGTCAGCTCTAGCCCCATCTAGAGGCCCTGTAAACGATCTTTGACAGTTATTGTTTTACCCATATATGTATGAGCTTAAATATACGCCCTTGCAATGCTTTCGGTGTGCACAACTTTGTAAGCTGGATGTCCTATATATATGCCTATACCTTTCTCTTTTACTCTTTTATGAGTCTTATTGTCTTTCTGGCGTCAAAGCTTAGCGGTTCTGCACATGCGCGGCCACCGTCATCGGTTAACCAACCAAAATTCAGAAAGTCAGCTGTGATTTATCTATGGCTGTGCAGTTCTCAAAATTTTTCTATTTGTTTACGTTACGTTGTTAGAAAATCAGTATTTGTATTTTTTAAATAAATAAACATATTTATAGAAATAATTTTTAGAGATATTTTAACTTTTTTTCCTTCAAATTTTAAGAAAAAATAGCTACCAACCTGCGGAACTTCACTTTTGTTGTTTGGCGGCATCCACAATAAACACAGCACGTCTTTTTATGCGGCGACATCTTAAGCTCCAAGATATAAACAGTTTTTATTATAACTCCTAAAAACTTTCGCTGAACCCCAGATTAAAAATATCACAATAAAAAAAATTGCATAAACGAAAACGCGGAAAACGACCGAAGGGCGAAGACAAAGGTCGCGAAAGCGGCCGGCTCGTAAAATTTTCGCTTATGTACATAGGCGCAGAGCTAAGACGGTTCCATGGCCTGCTAGATTTTATATCTTGCTTACAAGTTTGGCCTGGGAAAGGCCTATATTTAACCTCATACATATATGGTTTTACCAGAGGTGAGCAACTGGATTTGACAGTTGTTAGAGAAACGTTTGAAATTGTGTGTTGACAATAAATATCTTTCTCACTGTCACTGGCAAGAAACGTCAGGTTTAAAAATTTTGGTGTGAAAAATGTGAAAAAACTGTAAAAATACGTGCCTCGACGAATTTGTATTGTTCCGTTGTCCAACGAAGAAATAAACTCAGGAAAAGTGAAAAGAAAACATGCATTTACGAAGCTGGAAAATTAATAAAAATAGCTGAATTTGCAAGGTAAGTGAGCTACAAGCAGTGCTTCGTCAATAAATTACACATTATGTTTCCATGTTTTATTTACCATTTATTTTATCTACCGTGTATATTCACTGTTTGTTTTTGTTTTTTTTTTGTCAAAGCTTGAAAACAACAAAACATTAGTCCATTTCATAAAATCCGTTTTACATGCAAATATGAAAAAAACTAGAAAGAGAGGGCAATATGAGTTGCCCACTTCTGGTAAAACAACAACTGTCAAATGTATAGGGGGCCTATAGCCCCATCTACTTTCGAAATTTACATGGCACTACCGTCCTTTTAATACCTTACCAGGTATGTCATCAAAATTGAAAAAAAGCGTTTTTCAAAAGCTTCCCAAGTAACAAAATGACCTTCATAACGTCGCTAAGTACGTAATGTGGTCGAAACGACGTATTCACGACGCGACGTAATAAACGTCACTTTGTTACTTGAGTTTTGAATGAAGTAGGCTAGAGTGACATTTGAAATTCTAGCGTTGACAGCTGTAAACAAGAGGGTCTGGAAAATATGGCAAAAATATTTTTTGTTTTTAAAAATTTTGCGTATTTAAGTTTTGAAATTATAACCCTGTATACAGGGTGATTTAGAAGTACTATAACATAACATAAAACTCGATCCGACCATCACTTTTTGTCAAATACTTTATTCAAATAAATTAAAAACAAGGGAGAAAAAACATCTAAATAAACAGTAAAAGTATTATGGTTTTGGGGTACGGATCTGTTTAGCTAAAACAAGACCTATCACCACGCCGCGGCATTTAGCTGTCACTGCAACGTCAGTTACCTCGTGGGGACTATCATAAGAAGCCCAAATATTTTCAATGCTACTACATTTTGTAGCCTTTTTGTAGCTATTTTCTTACGGTTAAATTAATTTTGTAGCTGTAGCTATTATCAAGAAAACGCGACTTCCCTATCTTAACCGTTAAGTTGAGGGGCCACCCCATAACTTCAGTTCTGTTAAAGCTAGAAAGTTAATAAAGACCACATTTGGTAGCTCGGCTTGTTCGAGGGAATCACACATTAAAAGTTTTCAAAATATTTTTTTTAAGGTGTAGGTTTATGGGTTGAGGGATCTTATTAATGAAAAGTCCTTTTTTTGAAATTCCAACGTTTCGTAAAATTTATGTGCTTCTTCAGGGCTATTCAAGACGGCCGTTCCATATGTCGATTCTATTGCCAATAGACGTCATCCTTCGGTAAATGACTTGCTTGATTGTCTTCAAGCTTTCGGTTGCTTCCTGTTAATTGGCCTGACATGCACCCACTCAGACCCTACAAGAGCAGTAAGGAAAATTAATCAATCTTTCATTAGACTCTGTGAGTGGCTCAAAGCAATGGGACTTACACTTTCTCCAAATAAATCGCAAGCCATAGTTTTCTAAAAAAGACATTCCAACCTTCCAAAGACGCATATAAAAATGATAGATGATACAATCATACAATGGCCGCGCACCGTCACATATTTAGGAGTAATATTGGATACCAGATGGGCCTATGATAAAAAATATGACAGAAAAAGCAAAAAAAGGACTTAATATTGTTAGAAGTCTAAGTGGTACTTGGTGTAAGGCATATGTTCGGCCTCAGTTAGAATGGAGAAGTGCACTCTTGGGAAACACTTCGCTGTCTAATCTCAAAAATCTTGATCACATCCAATACCAGTCAATTCGATCATCTCTAGTACTTATGAAATCAACACCCATCAATGTCCTGCTGTCAGAGGCTGGAGAAATGCCCCTGGCCTTTAGACGAAACTGGTTGGCAGCTTATGCGACAAAAGTCTTCAGGACTTCCAATCACCGGGTAGCCCCATACATCATAAACATATACCAAAAATTCCAATAGCAGATGCATTTGATTTGGTTTCTTCTTTTCTACCAGACTTTTTACAACATGAAATTTTACCATGCTTTGCATACCCCTGGAATCCCAACATAGAGAGATCCAATTTTTAAGACTGGAATTGGAGAAGAGTAAAAGAGAAAATAAAGTAAATTTTCAACAGATAGCAGGAGCAAGTTGAACTTTACATAAATATTTCTTTAATGACAGTTTGATGAGGAAAAAAGATCTGGCGCGGCACGCTGGGATGTTTGCCCAGGGAGAAGAATGGAGCAGTTCCAGAAGACTTTCTGACAATATTTCTATATATACTACAGAACTATGGGCCATACATATGGCTTTTTCACATTGAAGGAAACGATAAGGCTGAAAACCTTGCGAACAGAGGTAAGAGCCTCCCACACTTTTCAAAAAAATATGAAGCAACCGAAAGCTTGAAGACAATCTCAACAACTCATATCACTTAGATTCCATTCAACAAGCCTCTACCTATGAGAAAATTATACAATACCCTCAAAAAAAGCCCTGGTTTAACCATTTTTAAACAGAAAAAAGTATGAAGGGAAAATTTAGCGCCCTAATAAATTTACAGAAAAGATTTGTGGCGTAGAGGGCAAAGGGTAAGGGAACTGGTATTCTAGAGGTCCCGGGTTCAAATCCTGGTCGAGGCAAAACTTTTTTCCGATTTATTCCCTTACCCTTTGCCTCTACTTCTAATCTTTTCTAGAAAAAAGTATAGTCACAATTAACAGAATTCGCAGCGGACACTGTCTAACACCCTCTCACCTACAACACCTAAATTAAGAATAACCTTCGATGCTTCTGTGGTGAAACGGGAGACCTAAATCACTTGTTATTTGGATGCCCACTCAACTCTGTCAACATAATAATAATGTTAGTGGTTTTGAATAAAGACAGAGATATTGAAAATCCAAGGATAGAGAACATTTTCTTCAAGAACATTAACAAAGAAAAAATAAGAGTAAATCAAAACTTCCTCCAAACATCCAACCTACGACTATTAAAAAAACAAAAGAAAAGCAAACACACAAAAGAAAGTGAAAAAAAAAGAAAAAAGAAAGACCAAAATCTCCCAGAAAAAGCACCCAAGAAAGCCCTAGGGGATGAAATCTGTCCAGACCTCTTCACTGCGCCCCCAGTGCTAGAAAAGCACAGAACAGAGAAAGTAATATGGCTAGATAACCTGAGCAGTACAGGCCAATTTGTAGTCTGAATTGGAAGAAGTAGAAGAATAGGGTAGTTTTATTTTATAGTATTCCTTGGTTTCTAATGCAGTGACAGCTGGCGCAATATTGGAGGGGGCAGTCCGATACGCAGCATATCATCAGTTTGGCATTGTCATTGTTATTTATTGTGTCGGGTCGTTCGTAAAAACAATAAAGATTCGCGAATTTATTGTGGTCTAGTGTCGGGTCTCTTTTTTCATAAAAATGCATCTCTAATAACGAATTCATAGTCCTACTTTATGGACAAGTCGGGCAAGTGGCTGCCGATACAGCTCGGGTATACGCTGAAACTTTTCCAAAACGTTCGTCCTTTGGCGCGAGCATTTGTGTTAGTGATTCAAAGAGAGAAAATCGGGACAGTTTTTTTTTATTGTTTTTTTTTTTGGCAATTTTTACACCAAAGTTTTGAAAATCGGTCGCGGAGGAAATGTTGGCCACCAAAATCACCAAATCTTAATGCACTGGACCTTTGTTTTTGGGCATGGATACAAAGTTTAGTTTATAATACCCAGATGAATACACGTGAGTTAAGAGACGTAGGCCAGACCCCGCATCCCTCAACATCGATCAGTAACCGACATCGGACCATCAGCATTTTTGGTCTCCGATCAACGCGCGGCCCCAGATCAATTGCAATACAGTGTAATCCATTCAATTGTGACATATGTGACAAAGAAGTACAAACGCTGATAAGAATGCAACGGAAAGCCTTACTGAGAGTATCCTGCGGCTGCCGAACGATATCAACGGAAACTATTCAGGTTATAACAGGGATCCCGCCCATAGACCTAATTGTCGAAGAAATTGTGTATGAAGATAAAAATGGCCGCAGTGAATAAAACAAAGAAACTGCAAAAGAAAAAGCCACTGGAATACTGGCAAGGAAGATGGGCCCGAAATACCGAAAAAGGACAATGGACGAAAAGAACTATTTCCGACATTAAAACATGGATAGACTGCAAACACAAAAAAATGGATTACTATATGATTCAATTTCTAACGGACATGGATCTTTTAGGATATACCCAATGCGAATAGGCAAAACGGACAAAATATGACGGTACTGTCAAAGAATAGATGACGCAGAACATACGTTAATTTACCGTCCAAGATTTCAGAACTACCGCTAAACAACAAGACACGATCTACAGATAGAGAATATGACCATAGGGAACCTCGTCAAAGAAATGATACAACACGTATGTAAATGGAACCAGGGACATGATATGATAAGAACGATTCTAAAAATTAAACACGAAGACGAACGCACCTAAGAGACCAAAATAATGAACGGCGATGTTATATTCCTGAGAATGGTTCTGCTATTTCGACCAAATCTACAGCGGAGGGGTTTAGTCTGTAGGCGTCTTCAAGAGAGGATGAATCGGACACATTCGGCAGACCACCAGAGGCCGGTGTCTATGAAGACTTTTCGTCGCTATAAAAAAAGATCAATTGACGAAAGTCCATTTCCTTGAAGTACGAAAAATAAAATTTTGTACACATAATTATAATAGCGGCAGTACTAGTAGTAATATGCATTTGTATTCACAAACTAAATTTAAACCACATCTAAGTATCCTAAATTTAACCTAAATAAAACTATAATGACCTAACCACTAATCTACAACAAAATGTCCTTAGTCTCGGTTGAGTTATAACACATCACGTTGGTACATTTGGCGCTTTCAGCTTAAAAAATATATAATCTCTAAAACAATATTTTTTTGAAATATATATATTTCAAGCTTTTATTTGCAAGAAAAATTAAAATCGCGTATGTAGCCCTTTTCAAGAAATGGCAAAAAACATCTTTTGGAAATTGAAATTTTCTAGTTTATTTCCGCATATTAGAGTAAGTTATTTCGTTTAGCAGCACAAGAACAGACATTTTTGTTTTAGTTTTGCATTGGTGTTGTGATTAGATGGACGCCTAAATAAAGGTTACGTTTAATTATTATAATTTTGTCAGATCTTAATATTATATTCGTTTAAATATACAGAGTGCCCCAACGAAAACGAAGACGTTTTCAAAAAACCCTCGAAAACGTCGATTTGTTCTTCAGTGGGGACACTTTTTAGCTATATAGGAATTTTCGTAGGACACCTTTTTTGAGGGGTGAGTTTCACCACCAGAATTTACATAGGGAAAGTGATACCTTATTTTAAACGTCTTTTTTTACGAAATTAAAATTTTATTTTTGAGACATCCCGAGACACGTCGACTTTGTTTTCGTTATTTATTTTATCATTTAATTTTTTTCTTCTAGAATACATTTCTACGAGGAGAAAAATTTACCTGTACATTTTAAACTTACTTTGAAAGCGAATCGCTAGATTTTGAAAATTTTGGCAGTTTTGTGCATTTAAAAGACCTTCAAAATAAGGTATCACTTGACCCACTTTCCCTATTTAAATTCTGGTGGTAAAACCCACAGCTCCAAAGAGATGTGTCCTACGAAAATTTCAACATAGCCCAGAAGTGTTCCCCTTGAATAACAAATCGACGTGTTCGAGGGTTTTTTGAAAATCATACTTTAAATACTCCAAAACGCCTCTGTTTCATTTTCGTTGGGGCACCCTGTATATGCATATTTATTGGATTGATATTTTCACCTTATAAGCAATAGTTAATCACGTTGAGCGTATTAAGTTATATAAAAAAGTAATTTTATGGTAATTCTTAAAAAGGGCTACCCTACGCGATTTTAATTTTTTTTGCATATAAAAGCTCAAAATACGTGTATTTAAAAAAAAAGTGTTTTGAAGATTATATATTTTTTAACCAACGTGACATATCTTTTAGTATCCTTTGGTCTGTATATTTTAATTTGGCGACAAACGACATAATTTTAAAAAGACCAGGGCATTAGAATATCTAATGCTCTGATTGCACCTCAACTCAGAAAAGCTCACCAATACGCCAATAAAAAATTCTTACCGAGCAATTGTCAAGGGCATTAGTAGCTGCTTGACCGCTCAATCGGCAGTTTGTCAACGTTCCAGTTTGATCAGTGACCATGACTTTCATGTCGAAACTGATTTCTAGTTCGGCTTTCTCTCCTTCAAAGTTGACCGGACATTGAGGATTCTCGCATTTCATCCCTTTGGTGGCTATTTTACAGTGGCCACTAAACAAAAAAGGGTGTAATTTGAATGGCGTCAGAAATTTACAATAAACCATTACTTGGCATTATAAGAATTTTGTGATTAGCAATAAGAAAAGTGTGATCAATCGATGAAAGGTCCCATTGTAAAGGATTTCACTGATGGTATAACTTTCTGCAAAGCAAACAGGTGCATGAGTGTACGTGGAGAAGTCCAAGAGTGCTACCCTCTTGGAGAGTACGCCACGGTTTTTCAAGCAGAGGTATAATCATGGCGGCCACACAATGAGGTCATACAAAGCTGGGAGAATCTAATATACAGGTTGTCCCAAAAGTCCGAGTCCACCTGAGTGAAAAACCGCATGATATCTCGTGAAAGTTGGTGAGTTTATAGGGTTTTATAAGATTCTACGAGCCAATCTGTTTTTCTCGTAAAAACTGATAGAAAAAACGTGTACTTTATGGGATTTGCCTTGGTTTTTACAAGTTTGTTTCACGTATCGCATAGAAAACATATAAAATCTGATAAAACATTATAGTCTTGTCAAACTTTTCTAAGAGATTTGACGCGTTTTTTTTTGGCAAATATATCTCCAAAACCAAAAGAGGCAGACAAGTAAAACTTCACATAATTCAATAATTAAGGGGCGCAGCTAGGGCGGCGAAGATTACTTTTTTTAAATGTATATTTTGGAAAATTTGAATAGAGCTTTTCCTTCTGTTTCCAAGAATCTCTAATATGTTACCTTTTTCTCTAACCGTTTTTAAACATAATGGAACAAATTATCTCTATAAGACTAATAAGTTAAACAAGAATAGGTATATCTGCCGATTCTGCAATTTGACTTTTACATGAACCCTGTTTCAGATTTTTTCATCACCATCTTATCTCCTAATTTCTAGCACCTTACTAATGAGTACCACAAGTGTTGGTCTACGGTTACCACGATTAGCATCCGAAAAGATACTTTTTTGTAAATTATTTAATTATGTGAAATTTTATTCTTCTGCCTCGGTTAAGCTAACATTTCTCCCACATTTGAGATGTATTTCAACACTACCTATGTTATAATTGTAAGTAAACTCACCACTTTATCAAAAGTGTCTGAGAAAGTCCGTCCAAATCGAAATGAGTCAAATAGGCGTATAAAACAACCGAAAAAGATTTGTTTCCATGTTGTTTGTTGCCAAGGCACTCGTTAAGACGAGATTGGAGCTGTTTAACGTTAAGAACTTCTTCGGTGGTAAAAGCTAAAATTAAAAAAAAAACGAGGATTATTGGCAATAAATAGTCTACTAACAATATCAGAGGGTGATTTTAAGTTCCTGAGAATATAGAGGCCACTTGCATTAGTTGCCGATTTTGTTTTGAATTCGATTTGTCAAGTGCAAAAAGTACAACTACAAACGAGAATAAACTGGTATATTATCATTTGTGGAACAATTACAAGATTCTGAAACCTCCGAGTAGTAAATGTTTTTAACAATAATGTCACTTTACTGAAAAAGACCTTAATTTCTATTCAAGAAAACATAAATGTATATTTTGGGTTTTTTTAGCATATATTTTATAATTTTATTATTAAAATATACATCTCTTATTGAAATAAGTTCACTCTCCTTAAGCAAATCAATTGTAGGAATTATTTTAGGATTATTTTTAATATTATTAGGGTATTTATAACGTTATAATACAGGCACTTCCCCAAACTTTAATTCCGTAGCTAATAAGAGACTCAACTAGAGTCTGATATATAATTTTTAATAGTTTTTAATTAATTGGTAAAATTTATTTATTGTAATTATTCTGTCTAAATACACTGCCAAATATTTTACTCTATTGGTAGATGTTATTATCACTTCGTACTGACAGTTATCTGAAGTTTTAACTTTACTATGGTTAGACATTTGGAAAGCAATGAACTCCGTTTTTGTGTTATTTAAGGATAAAAGGTTTTGGTCCAACCCAAAGTTTAATTAATGTGATATATTTTTCAGCTTGTTTAAATGCCTATTCACAGGTTTTAGCTCTAAGAACAACTATAGCCTAACCATAGCAAATAAGGTTACTATCAGTTTTAGGGAATACTTCTGACACATTATTTATGTATATTACATTGAATTATTAAGTCTGGTTAATAATTCAATGGTATATTAGGAATAATATTGGCCCAAGCACTGTACCCTGTGGCACA
The DNA here is from genome assembly GCA_963921995.1 of Oxystoma pomonae. NCBI lineage: Eukaryota > Metazoa > Arthropoda > Insecta > Coleoptera > Brentidae > Oxystoma > Oxystoma pomonae. The sequence continues at coordinate 79,191,020 of OY998166.1, read as the reverse complement.
CCCAACTCTATTTTCCTTTTTTTATTTAAATATCGATTAATTTTGGATTGTTGTGTTCTCTTATTTAAGGTAAGATTTAATTGATAGCATAGCTAAGAACACTCCCTGAGGAAAAAACCGCATCGAAATCAGTTCACCTTCTCAAAAATTACCAGTGGGCAAAGAAGTGGCCAGCTGTTCAACAATGTCGAAGGTTTCAATCGGGGCGTTTTTGGCATAATCCAAAAGGGTATTGGCCTCTTTAGTAATGGGATCTTCGGTAACTATAGTGCGACTGGTCACTTTGGCAATAAAAGTGTTTCCATAATTTGACCAGGCGATGCGCAAATCAGTCATGAATAGTATTGTAAATCTGGGTTTCCATGAGTTTGATCTGTAATAAGAATATAAATATAATTATAATTATTATATTAGTGATATAGTGCAAGAGTTCATGTTATAAATTATGATGGATAGGTAAACCTCACCATTTTTTGCTGAGATGCGCGTTTTTTCATCTCCAATACGAAATGGATAGTCTTGCAATTCAAAACTGTGGCTAAGGACTCCGCCATATACAGCAGTTATTGGTTTTTTAACCCCAGATTTTGTTGATATTGGTTTTTCAAGTTAAAAGTATTAACAGTTAGGTGAGATAATTGTCTTAATTCCTAAAAGTTGCCGGTCTTTAGAGGGATGAGCCTATGAGGGTACTACTACATGATATCTGGAATCTCGTTACTATCATGGTAAAATTGATTTGTATAAGAACAATCCTACGAAGATGTGCAAAACTTTAAAAACCTTTATAAATACAAAATCATCTCCTATGTTTAGTAGAGGTATCCAATTTAAAATTGGTGATCAGACTATTGTGAGCAAATGATGTGGAGACTGCTGAGAATTTTAACTCATACTTTATTGACAGTATTAAGAAAATTGTTAGGTTAATTAACAGTAATCGGCTAATAGCTAATAACTGCCAGTTCTCAGAATTTAGAAAAATTGAAATGTCAGAACTAAATGATATCATCAAGCAGTTAAGCAATAAATTTTTTAAAAACGATCAGTTGTTCTACATGCATTACTAATCACTAAAAGTAAGCACTTTAATTTCAATCCAAAAAGGCTTCAAAATTTGGACCAATTAACACACTCCCAGGAATAGAGAAAATTCTGGAGTTGGTAGTGTATAAGCAGTTTTTTAAGTACCTTGAGAACAATACTGTTCTTCTTGTAAATCAATCTAGCTACAGAAATCATCATTCCTGTGAATCAGCTAGCTAACCCTTACAAAATGGAAAAGGGGATTTGAGAGAGGACACTATACATACTTATCGTATTTTTACATCTTAAGAGAGCATTTAAAACTATCGACCGAAATATACTGACAGACTATTTGACTAGTTTGAGTGACAAAAATAGGTGAATCTTTATCTTCTCTCAATTTTAAGTATTTGACGCTCAAGGAAGTGTGTTGGGTCCAATTCTTTTCCTTATTTACTTAAATGAAATTGACCTCTTTCATGACTTTCGACTTTCTGAGTTTATTCTGTGAGGACACGTCGGTATCTATATCTGGTCCAGATTTGGAGTTTATTATAAACAAGTGCAAAACTGTCCATGTTCTCTAGGCTCACTTTATATAACTGTATCATCCAGCCCCACTTTATTCATAATAGAAGAATGAGAACCATCTTGAGAGTCAACAGATATGCGGACATAAGATTTATGTTACATGCTCTTCAATGATATCAATAATTTTCAGATCAGAAATTCGTAGCTATTCAACAAGATCTAGTAAGAATAATGAGATTGATGTACCAAGAGCAACCTTCTCAAGTCGTAAGAAGTTCAGTCATCAAAGTAGATGAAATAAGTATCTATTCATATTTATTATTTTTAAATTGTTTTTTTGTAAAGTAAGTCAATAGTTTTAATTGAATTTTACCTTTTAATTACCTAAAATTTTATAAATGTTTTTATATTTTTCTTTCTTTTTTAGCATTTCTTATATTTTAACTATTGTTATACTTAAGTGTGACTAAATTGTATTTTTTTTTTATTTATAAACGTTATTATTATTTATATATACAGGGTGTTCCAAATTCGATGCTCACTATGGGGATCTCCTAAATGGTAGGAGATACGAAAAGGTTTAAATTATGGCAAAGTTGCGCAATTTGACGCTTTGCTCAGAACCAAAAAAAAGTTTACAAATTCAGGGTAGTTCCGGAAATAGGCGAAAAAAACCGAAATATTTATTTTTAGTTTTTATTTTTCTGCGCCCTTATTCTTAAAGCTGTCAAAAAAGGCTTAAAACTTTCCGCAGGCACTTTTTTAGGATCTATCTAATGAGAGGTCCGTTTTCGAGATTTGACATTCCAGTGTGACAGAAACAATGTCAAGTTTATTTTTTCTTATCGACCCATGCTTTTTTTTCCTGCCGTTTGGTTTATAAAAGATGATGGATATTTTACAACCTCATTTTGACAAGTACTTGACGTTTTGAGTTAATTGACCATCATCAGTCCAAATTCAAAGATTAAAAAACAAAGAAAAAAACGTATTTTTAAAATATTAGGTAAAGTTGTTTTGTTATAACAAAATGACAAAAAATCTGTCATTATGGTTTCCAAAATATCTTCAGTAAGTTAAAAGCAAAAATTAAATTTGGGCTGATGATGGTCAATAAACCCAAAACGTCAGGTGACTTGTCAAAATAAGGTTGCAAAATGTTATCTGTCATCCTTTATGACTCACACGAAAAAATGAACTTGACAGTGCTCCTGTCACACTGAAATATCAAGTCTCAAAAACGGACCTCTCACTAGGTAGATCTTAAAAAAGTGCCTATAGAAATTTTTAAGTGTTTTTTGACAGCTTTAAGAATAAAAGCGCTGAAAAATAAAAACTAAAAATGAAGATTTCGGTTTTTTCCGCCTATCTCCGGGACTATCCGGAATTTGTAAACTTTTTTTAGTTTTAAGCAAAGCATCAAATTTCGCAACTTTGCCCTAATTTAAACTTTTTCGTATCTCCTACCGTTTAAAATATCAAAATGCTGAGCATCGAATTTGAAACACCCTGTTAGAGTGACCTCTAGATCCATCATATTTTATACCACGAAAGCTTGTTCTAATAGTTAAGTCCGGACGCTCAAGTTCGCGCCGAAAGTGGTAGAAAATTTATATTGTCCATTTTTTAATTTTTTGTTTCAGATTTTAATTAATCAGGTAAAACTGACAAAAGTTTTGTCAAAATACCTTTACACCATTTCCAGTTGTAATATAAACTTAAACGGTAATTAGAAATAACAAGTGTTATTTTTATGTTAAGACCAAAAAATAATGGAAAAATTGAAATTTGGAATCACAATTTGATCTGACGAAAACCTAAATTGGATTTTGGAAAATATAAATTTAATTTTGGAAAAAGAATTTAACGTAATGCCTACTGTCTTTCACTACATAACAAGAAGAAAATAATTTATTTAAATTAAAGTGTGTTTTTACTGAGGCTTTCACTTTTGAAAAAATTTAATTTACAATTTTTTGTCCACAGCTTTTAAATTTTTACTTTTTAACGTAAAATTGATGTTTTCAAAAATCATTTTTTTTCAAATTAATTTTTTTCCACATGGGGTCGTCCATAAATTAAGTATCTAATACCATTTTTCACGACAAATATTGACCCTTCCTCTCCTTCCTTGATTTCAATACTTTAATTATATTAGACGTATTATTAGTAACACTTCTTTAAACTTATTTATATTTATAGTTAAAAACGCTTGTTGAAAAAATATATAAATAATATATAATATGTAGGTAAATAACCAATTATTGCTTGATTTCTAGTTTACCTGTTTATTAAATCCGGTTCCCACAAAGTAACCTTTAAGCTTGGACAAGTGTGATCGAAAACCTCTATTTCACGAACTTGCAAAATTTCATTTGTTTTCGATGTAATGGTTCTGATAGGGCCAAGACCTCGGACTGCACCCAAGATGTCAACGTAAAGATCTATAAAATAATAACACGGCTTTAAAATATCGGTCCCTAGGCAAAAAAAAACTATTTAATTGTCTGTTTAAGTAATGAAACAATCGGAAAAAACTTTACCAGTTATATTTTTCCTGTTACTAGTTATACTCTGAAAATGTAGACCATGGGGTTTTTGCAAAAAAATTACTTCATTTTTGCTTCTTATTTAATTTTCAGATTCCAAATGTTACCGCAAAAGCGGTTTTGAGATGAATTGTGCCGCTACATCACCCCCCTTCTTTTTTGAAACTGTCATATTGGAAGGTTGGTTTCAAAAATCCAAAGCAAAGAGGGTCCGGTTTACACGCGATATCCCGGGTGGCCCGGCGGCTAAACGAGCAAACAAAATATGTGTAAATGAAGATTTCATTTTAGAAAAACAAATAAAAACTTTTTTCTTTTTTTGCAAAATAAATATGTTTAACCTAGAGTGGATGGCCAAGAAAAATTTTTGTTCATTTTCTGAAAAAATAAAAAAAAAATTAAAGCGGTTTAACTACGCTAAGGTAAGGATAACAAAACCGAGAACAAAACTGAGAAATTTGTTTAAAAAAATGTTTATTTAAGATTTTTTAAGTAAAATGAGAAAAAAACTCCTTAACTAAAAATAAAAATAAAAAACACATGAAAAAGTAACTTCTTAAGTGAATAATTATTGCCTATTATATAAGATTTTTTAAGTAAAATGAAAAACTATTAACTAAACTATAAAAATTCAATATTTACTAAGAGTAAGTAGTAAGTCAAAAATAAACATGCTTTATTTTGTTGGTAACTTCAGTATAAATTCTTAAAGTAAAAATCTCAACTTTGTTAGCTGTTATCATCAATGTTAACAAAACTGAGAAAACCATTAAAATTTCCCGCCTAACTAAATAAAATGGTGGGGCATGATTTTACCTTGTGTTGTTCATGATTTTTAATAAATCATTATGTATTATTTAGTTTTTTAATCATTTTTTGTATGGGCAGTAACTTAACAACAATTTGAAAATATATGCTTGACCCACACCTGCTTTTTAACCTCAAATTAAAAAAAACTAATAACACATTAGTCCACCCGCTCTCTCACATACCTAAAGGATGCTAAAAAATCACAGTGGCGCTTCTCAATGCTTTCATCTATGAGTATGTGTGGAAAATAAATTTTGCTAACAAAACTGATGGTATACATTGAAGACAGTAAATTTTTTTTAGATAAAACAGAAGTATTTTTTGCTAAGCTCTTAATTTAACTTTAAATAAATATTTTTTGAGTTTATATTTTGCAAAATAGGGTACGGTGGTGTGTTAACCAATGCTTCAAAAAATACATCAAAATATTCGAAGTTAATAGAGGTGATATTAACAAAGGCTGAGATCTCAGATATTGTTAACACAGTAAAAAATTAAAAAAATAAATAAATAAGTTGCAATACATTTAGTTGCCAATGGTGTATTGTATTATTCAGTAAAAAACATTAATACTTATTTTTTATTTTTTTAAATTTATTGGTGACTGTTTTGCACATATTTTGTAGAATGACCCATATAATTCTTTAAGTCACCCTTATTTTACCCACTTAAGACCACTTAAAACGTTTACAGCGACTAAAAAACTACTAAAATAACTCTAGTCTTAACTTATAACATAAATATTAAAAAACAACTTTGTTCTCGATCGTAATAAGCAAAAGAAAACAAAAATAACCATGGCGAGTAAAAACTTCAAAAATAATAACTTGTCATGATCCCTACACCGATCTAAGTAGGCGTTGAATTGCCGGTTAGCCAAATAAAATGTCACATATAGGCGGACTTTTGGATTTTTTTGTGTACTTCACATATCTTAAAACGGTTAAAATAGTTACATTAAAGGAGCTTAGCTCTTTTAGTACAAAATTGCAGAGTGTTTGTCCCTGTAAAAATTGGAAGTGAGAAGTTCATTGGTTGGTGCCATCAGGGGGTCTATTCTTGAATCGAGAGAAAATTTGCTCCCTTGATCTTCGGTTTAAATCGGTTTCTCTTAATTTTACCCGATATCGATCGAAAGTAATTCTATTGGTCTTGACTAAGAGAATTACTTTCGATCAATATCGGGCAAAAGTGAGAGAAACCGATTTAAACCGAAGATTTGGACCAATGAGATGCATATTAGCGAGAGAATTCGACTCCCTGGGAGCATATTTTCTCTCGATTCAAGAATAGACCCACTGGAGACCCTATATCTATGGCATACTTTTATTAGAGACAGACGCGACAACCACATCAAAGTCAAGTTTATTAAAAAGGATGAAAATATCGGTTATCTATATTCTAGCTTTGTTTGAGAGAGAGGCACCTTCTGTCTTTGTTTATCCATGAGCGTCGGAAAATTAAAACAAAACGAAATAATTTCGTCTTTTGAAAAATGTGTTTGTGTAATTGATGATGTTCGATGTCACTGTCACCGCAGTTATATTAACCAGAAAGTAATTTTTAACATACTATTTTCCAATATTTGGCATTTGGATCTAGAATCGAGGTAAGCCTGTTTCTTCTTCTTCTTATTCTTTCATTTCATCACCCAACTATTTAACCATCTCTGAAGGGTGTACTCTCATCGAGCCGAGTAAGTCTAGTAAGTTACCTAATTAAGTTTTAATCCAAATTGATTTTTAATAAAATAACCATATTTTTTTAATTTTATGTAAATGACGAATTTAATCATTTATATAAGTGATTTGGTGTAACACCAATGCAGTTCTGACATTTTGAAGGGAAAATAACAACCAAAAAATGTCAGTTTCAGTGACTTTGAAAGGGTTGTCGCGTCTCTTTTGTTTTAATAAATGACACACAGGATCTCTCGTGCCACCCGATAAACTGCTTATTTTTTTGCGATAATGAGGATTGGGAACATAACAATAAAGTGTTGAACCTTTTTTTCGGGGCCATCGTCATTATGCACGCAAGGTCAGCAGGATAAGTGGCACATATCCTCCTTTTAAATGTGTGCTTTAATTTCAATATACAGCCATTCCAAAGGTATTAATCTACTCTTTGTGACCACTTATATATTTTTTTATTTTCCTTCAGAAGCTAAAACTGTTTATATTAAAAAAGTAATTTAAAATATTTCTGTGTCAAAAAAATGACAAAAACATGAAATTGGGGTGTTTTTTATATTAAGCTTCAAGTTTTTACTCTCAAATATTTTTGCACACTATCCATTAAATAATTGTATAAAAAATAAATAAAGTAGACTTGCTAGTATTACAAGATTTATTCATTTTGCATAAATCACTTTTCTTGTAATTTAAATATTGTTTCTATTTTGAGTGGAAATAGTGTTCCGTCCGTTACGCAACATTTTGTTAGTTAAATTAATAACCCTTTCGTTTTTTGGTAAAATAATAACAAATATTATTTAAGTGTGATTTTAAATTTACGATTATATTAAATTTTGGAATTTTTTGAGGTCCTATTAGCAAATAAATAAATAATACAAAAATGAATAAAGGTATGCTTCATTTTGCTGTTCCGTCCGTTACGCATATTAAGAGGCTTTTTACCAACTTACTAAAGTAGATAAAAAATAAGTTTACATTTGAAATATTTGAATACAATTAATGTATTTATTTTTTAGTATCAGCGTTAACATATTTGCAGTGCCCAATGATAATATTTAATTTTAATTTTAAAAAAATTGTGCAAAGTGTTTCGTTTGTTACGCTGGAATAGCTCTATAATAATAAATACCTTTGGCACAAAGATCCCTCCCACTGTTATGAATTCCCTGCAAGGTATAAAACGCTGCCGTTGGTTTGGTGGGAAATCTTAGCAATCTCAAATAGTCCTGCTGCTCGGGGTGACCTACGAGAGCGCTCCTTTCTGCCAATTGAAGTTTAAATGGTGACGTCACCATTGGTACATATTGTTCAGATCGATCTTCCATCTTGCGGAATAAAACTTGAGGGTTGAGGATTTCCACTAAAACACAAAATATACACATCCCTGACACATTTGACTTGAAAGAAATGTTTGACTTTTTAGAAGAAAAAATATTAAAATTTCATAACCGTGTTGAAAAAAAGAAAAAAATTTCAAAATCTCCGGACCAGTTTCGACATGGCGGCTGACAATTAAACACAGAAGCTAAATTGAACTGTCATTATCAGTGTCAAAAATCTGGTCCGCCGCAATTTGGAATGGAGTGTACTAGTAGGACCATTCTCAAAAAAAATCTAACGAGAGAAACAGAAATCAGCGGCAGGAAGTTAGAATGTGGACTAGGTGTAATAAGATGGTCGTGTATAACCATATAACTATGAGATACTATAAAGGCTCTGCCCGTATTTTTCTCTATGATAAAAAGCGTAGCGGAAACCCCTGCAAAAATGGATTAATGACGGGCACCAATGCACATGCGTCAGCTACTCGCGCAGGCTCAAATCGAGCCGTCATTATCCCATTGGCCATGTCATGGCAATCTAGATTTTGACCATTGCCGCTACGATTTTCTCGCATCCTGGGCCTTTTTGTACCTAATAGTTATATGTGTATAACAAATATATTCTTACCTACATCACCAGTCTTGAACTTATCATTCACTTGAAAAATCTGCTCAGAAGAGCCCCAAAAAGACGCATTAATGTAGTAGGCTGGAGAGTCTCTGACGGTAAAGTTCCACACTGCCCGTTCTTGATCGTTTCTTGCCATGATAACTTTCGGTTTTTGCTTTGCGATAATAATACCCACCAGCATAATATTCACCTGTTCCAAATTTAGGTCTTTAATTAAGACCTTTTGCAATGAAACTTTGGTTTCGTTCATAATTTTTATCAAATTATATGATACACAACAAAAAACTGCAAGGACGCTTCTACAACTGCAAAATAAAAATGGCTACCAATTCTATTGTTTTTTCGAAGCAGAATCATGGCCTACTGTCTACTAGTAATATTAATATTTTATATAAAATCCGATATACATATGTTTAATAATATAACTTGGCTTAATTACTTGCTTTACTAAAGAGACCAAACACGAGGCACGTTGTGTCGTATTTTTCTAAATTGTTAAAAATCCAAGAAAGCGGACCCATTTAAAAATGGATCATTTTCACCCACTCTGAATTTTTTTTGGTACGATACTGAACAAAATCCACGTTGTCCTATTCTTTTTGCGTATATTGAGGTTTGTCCAACCTCATCAGTTTAAGAACGTTTTGAATTTGCTATAACTTTTGAGATGATTGCTCGATTTTTAAAAAATTTAGATTTTTCGCGAGAGACAAAATTGGGACTTCTTTTATTTGGTTTAAATTTTAACACTAAAAATCGAAGATGGTGCCTGGTTTTAATTTTTTTTATTTCTTAACCGATTTAATTAGGTATTACGTCAATATAAGAAGAAAAACTGGCGCTTTCGGAAGGAGTAAAGTATATTTTTTGTCTTTTAACAAAAAGAAAAAAAAAATAGATACAGCAAAGCCAAAAAAATTTTAAAAATGTGTCAATTTGTGATTTTTTTTAATGCTACTTACCGATTTAATTAAACATTACCCTAATATACGCAGAAAGAAAGTGCTTTTCTAATGAAAGTTGCTGTTGTGTCGCATATTCAAAAAACAAAAAAAATCAGGGGGGGGGGAATTAAGTCAAAAGTTATAGGCAATTTAAAAAGTGCGGAATTACGTCAATATAAGAGATATAGCTCTCGATATAGGTAGTATTTTATTATATTTAAAAATTTGGCGATTTTTTCGTTGTTTGGTAAGTAAAACCAATCTTCAAATTTTAATATTTTATTTTTATTTATTTTTTCACACATCAAATTTACAGAAGTTTTAATAAATTTAAGTAAAAAATGTTTCAAATTCAATTTTTTCCCCTCTCCTCATTCGAAAAGGCGGGAGCTGTAACTTCATAATTTTTAAAATCTTACCACAAATTCGTAATCTTCTACACCCCAACCCTGTACATCAATTTGGAACGATATCGAACTTATTAAGAAAATCCCCTCGAACTCCGAAGCAACATCATAACTTTTAAAATCTGATCAAAAATTCGTGGTGCTTAACCCCAAAAACCCTTAATTACCAATTTTAAACGAAATCGAAGATACTTAAATGGTTCGACCTCATTTACCCCCCATCAGATAGGCAACTCCATAATGTCTGCCTTAATCACTTCTCTCTCCAAATTTCAAAACTGCATAATCGTAGCAGCTTTGGTTAAAAAGTTATGAATTTTCAAATATATTAACTCCCTCTTATTCTCTTAACGACCCCTCACCAACGTAGTTTTGACCTCCAAAATTACAGAATGTTTAGTGGAAAATAAAACTGAAAATTGCATATTCGTAGCTGACTTTCAAAAATTATGAATGTTTAAATATATTATGCCCCTCTTACACCCCTTAGTGATCCACCATGAACGTATTTTTTTTTAAGTTGATCGGATATGTAGAAATTAGTTTAAATTGACTTTGACAAGATTTGTGCCCACAGTTAGTCTAGGGAGGGGTTTAAGAAAAAATATATATATTCTTTCAAACATAGATTTTTGTTTTTGATACATCGCCAACTACCATTTACCGTATTTTTGGAAAATATTCTGAGAACCTTAAATAGCAACCACCTATTTTGACTTTATGTTTAAATTCTCGCTGAAACTCTCTTTCAAATGGTCATAAGGTTTCCTTTACTAATTTTCGAGATATTGGCTTTCAAAATATCAAAAATTCAATTCAAATTCAATTTTTAAAAGCCCATAGAGAAAATATCGATTTTGAGGGTTGTTGTGAAACTGTCAACATAAGTGATTCTATAATTATTATTGTTCAGTGAAAACAAACTCTATTCTCTGTATATTCTACTGCTTTTGTTGCTTCTATTTAATGTATGTATAGTTAATGCCGAGAGGGCACGAAAACTCTCGAATCGATTGCCTGCCGATAGAAGCGGGAGCTCGCGACAAGGCATCGATCGTTTTCCTCTCTTTTCTCGAGTTAGATCGGTTTTGAATCCACAGAAAAAAAATTGGGTTCGGTCTGTCTGGCAGAGAATCTCGACACAAGAACCTCGCGGACAGTCAGTCAAAATAACTCGCGCCCTCTATGCATTTTTCGGCGTCAAATAGTTTTGATATAATATATATATATATAATGTATTCTTGGTTTCTCGTCATTAAACGTAGTAAACGTGATATTCTTAATTTATTAAATAAAAACCAGCTCCTATAGATCTCCTACTAGGATATTATTCCACGCTACGTGAGGATTGGCAGACATTTTGATATACCATCCTTCAAGGGTTTTTTAAGAGCAAATAAAAAATGATAACAGCTACAGTTAATTAATTAATTTTCAGTGATTTTGACGACATTATTCCAAAAATATACACACACACATACACAATAGATATATTTCCTTTAGTTTCTAAGATACGCTCCTTTAAAAAATTATTATATCTCGAAAACGGGTGCGCATAATTTATCAAAAAGTCCTTTATAAAAAAAACGGAAATTATAAGACAGTACAGGTTCATAACAGTACTACATAAAAACAAACATACAAAAAATACATAATACAAACAAAATATAAAAACAGTGTGTCAGGCCGGACAGATCAGGCCACTGTGGCATCAATCTGTCCGCTATAGGAAGTTGGGCGAACCATACTGCCTGTAGCCTATAGGCGGTGGGATGTAGCGACCCCCCGCCCACGATTCGAGTCTAGTGCTCAATCGTGCAATCAGCTGGCCTAATCTCGAGGGACCCAATCGTCGTATTCCTTACGCCATTGGGTCGTCACTTGTTATTAGAGACCGTGGGCTTGCTGACTGTGCATCAGCATGTTCACGTTAATAAAAGTCTCGCACAGGCATTCTCTACTATGGAATCCTATACTTTCTAGGACACATAAGACCATGAAGTCCAAGCACACCAAAGTCTTTCGGCGATCGGCAAGTTGCGACGGGAGCAGGACAGTGTAGTCTGGAAGCTCTTAGTGACAAACCGGCCCGAAAGCGGCGGAACTGTGATCGCCGTTTTGCTCAAGAATTGGCTGTAGAGCAACTCGTGTGCTGCATCCGTCACTGAGCAGCCCTATTTAGGACCCACTCTGCTCACCCTGAAAGGGAAGGGGCTATAAAAGGTGCTCTAAACATAGCCAGCCAACAACTGCCCGACTGGACAACCGCATCCAGAGGGTACACCACATGCGGTCAAAACAAAAGAAAAAGAAATCCAATGAAGTTTGCCACATGGAATATCCGTACACTTATGGATACAGACACAACCACAAGACCACAAAGAAGAACGGCAATAGTGGCACGTGAACTAAGGAAATATAACATCGATATCGCTGCTCTCAGTGAAACTAGAATAGCAGGCGAAGGCCAACTTAAAGAACACGGAGGAGGCTACACATTTTTCTGGAAAGGAAAAGAAGAAGATGAACCACGTATTCACGGAGTGGGTTTGGCTATAAAAAATGAGATTGTGGACCACCTAACCGAATTTCCATCCGGAATAAGCGAAAGATTGATGACATTGCGCCTAAACCTTAGCAACCACCAACACGCTACTATAATCAACGCCTACGCTCCAACTCTTGCAGCTGATGAAAACCAAAAAGATGAATTTTATTCTCAACTTAGTGAAGTCGTAACATCTGTACCTAAATCTGATAAACTTATCATCCTAGGTGATTTCAATGCTCGAGTGGGTACGAATTCAAACCTATGGAAGGGCGTCATTGGTAAGGACGGTGTTGGAAACATGAACTGAAACGGACTGCGCCTATTAACGTTATGTTCGGAATATGACCTCATAATCTCAAATACAATTTTCCGACAAAAAGACAAATTCAAGACCTCTTGGCAACACCCGAGGTCAAAACACTGGCATCTGATTGATTACATTATTGTACGTTCCAGAGATCAAAAAGACGTAAATATTACAAGAGCAATAACGAGTGCAGACGACTGCTGGACAGACCATCGCCTGATACGAGCCAAAAAGAACTTGCACATTCCACCAAGAAGTAGCCATCAAAACAAGCAAATCAGAAGAAAATTCAATGTAGAACGCCTTAAAGATGATCAAACCAGAACAAAATTCCAAGTTTCTCTGAATCAAAAGTTGGGTACTTTAGAATACCCGGAGAATATTGACGATCACTGGAGAATGTTTGAAGACAGCAATAACATCTGCCTCCGAAGAAACGGTCGGCTACACACAAAGAAAACATCAAGACTGGTTTGATGAGAACGATAAAGAAATTCAAGACCTTATTGAGAGGAAGAGAAAAGCCCATAATGCGTGGAAAAGCCACCCTAACTCTAACGAAAAGAAAAGGCAATATCAAGAAGCCAAAGCAGAAGTACAAAGGGAAACACGTAGATTAAAAAACCAATGGTGGACAACAAAATCACATGAAATGCAACATCTAGCTGAGTCCAACAACACCAGAGCCTTCTTTCAAGCAATTAAGATGATATATGGTCCCACTACACAAGGTATCAATCCCCTACGATCCAAAGATGGAACAAGGCTGCTTAAAGACAGATCCTCTATCAATTCACGATGGAAAGAACACTTCCGAGAACTACTCAACAGAGAGTCTCAGGTCGATAATGACATCTTCGACAAAATTCCGGAGAAAACTACACAAAAACACCTAAGTGAGATTCCGAGATTAGAGGAGGTCGAAAAGGCAATCACACAGCTAAAGAATAATAAGTCAGCAGTATCACTGAGACCATTCCTGCCGAACTCAGAGACGCCTCTATAGTTACTATTTTCAAAAAAGGCGATAAGGCCCAATGTGGAAACTACAGAGGTATATCTCTGCTTTCTGTTGCTGGAAAGATACTTGCACGGATACTATCAAACCGATTAATTCCGATTGCTGAACAAAATCTGCCAGAGACACAGTGTGGATTTAGACCCAATCGAGGCACAGCTGACATGATCTTCAGTGCCAGACAAATGCAAGAGAAATCTAGAGAATAAAATCGCCCTCTCTTCATGGCCTTCATAGACCTAGTCAAAGCATTTGATTCGGTCAACAGATAAGCTCTTTGGAAAATACTGGCAAAAGCTGGATGCCCTCAAAAATATATTCAAATTCTTAGACTACTACACGACAATATGAATGCAACAGTTCTGAGCAACGATGCTTCACCTTGTTGAGGAACATCTACCGTCGGGAGTGGAAATTCTATATAGATTCGACGGTGGCCTACTTAACCTAGGCAGACTGCGAGCAAAAACTAAGGTCTCGACAACCTCGGTAATCGAACTGCAGTACGCCGATGACAACGTCGTGATGGCCGGACGGCTTTCGGAGAGAGTCTTCAACAATCACGACATCAATGCGGAGACCAATGCGGAGATCAAGCTTCGTGTCTACAACACATTTATAATACCAACTCTAACATACGGATGCGAAACGTGGACCACCTACAGAAGGCACATCAAACGACTAGAAAAATATCACCAAAGTTGTTTAAGACGAATACTGAGAATTAAATGGCAAGACCGACGAACAAACATAAGTGTTTTAGAAGAAGCCAGAACAACTAGTATAGAAGCCCTTATCTTCAAGCACGAGCTTCGTTGGACTGGTCACATTATCCGCATGCCCGAAACACGTCTCCCAAAGCAGATATTTTATGGACAACTGAAGGAGGGAAAGAGAAATCAAGGAGGTCAACAAAAAAGGTACAAGGATGTTCTCAAAGGCAATATGATGAAGGGTCACATCGATATAAACAACTTCGAGACCACGGCAAACGATAGGGCTTCATGGCGCCGAACAGTCCATGAGAGAGCACAAACTTTTGAAGAGCAACGACGTAGACTAGAGACGGAAAAGAAAGAACGTAGAAAGGAGCGACAAAATGGAAGAATGGATGACCAACAACACCCGGTTGCTGCCGGAGACTGGGTGTGCCAGGACTGTGGAAGGGTGTGCGGCTCGAGAATTGGCTTACATAGCCATCAAAAAACGCACAACAGATAGCGACGATACAGAATAGAGGAAAATCATACTCGGTATCGAGTCATTGCCTATGGTGATGATGATGACATAAAAACAATAAATACGCAAAACTGTACTATCACAAAATCGAAATAGATCATAACGGACTAGCCTAAAACGTTAAAAGACGAGAGACTAAAACCCACTTTGCGTTCCACGTTTTCATTGGTCGACTCAAGGTTATATGAATGTGAGGTTATAGATATATTTTGATTTTATTAACTTTCCCCCCCCCCTCTACAAATTAAAAAAAAAACAAATAATAACCAACCCAACCAAAACCCATCAAAACCAACCCTACCCAACGAACCAACCAGGCCCAACCCAGAGCCTAACCCTTTTTGCAATCTAACAAAATAAATCCTGCTGGGGTGCGTCTGAAAATAAACGGTGCTGGTGAGAAAGATTTAAACACAAATGCCCTAACCTCACAAACATGTAACCTTGAGTCGGCCAATGAAATCGTGGAACGCAAAGTGGATTTTAGTGGCTTTTGTTACAAGGGCAAAACTGTACAAACGTAAAATAGTTTAATATATTCCCGCTAGATAGCGGCACAGTATCCAGCCGACAACAGCTAAACAGGAAAACCGTCGTAATATATTGCCGCTAGATGACAGTACAAATAGCGTACAAACTTTTCGTAACGGCTTTTGCCGCGCTTGTTTTTTATTGTACGTAATGGGTTGGGTTGGCTCCCTCCAAGGGAGAACTATGAATACGGCCCTTAGGTAGGTACTACTTAATTTTAATTGGCCGAGTGTAGGCAAGGCCAGCGCCCTCTGTACCAAAAATACAGAAGGCGCTGTCAGGCTAACAAATCAAACGGTGTCCGTTACACCGCAGCGCCATCTAGCGGCAATATTTTACGTTTGTACGTTTTTAGTATTATCCGCCACTACATAGTTTTACCGTTTTAAAATGTTTGCCCGGTACCGATTTGTTATTGTCAATTTTGGGAAACTACGTTTTTACATTGTATTGTTTTGCTAAATTATAGGCATTCTCGGAAACTAGAAATTAACCTTATGATATAGGGTACCATTGCAAGGAGAATTTTAGCGAGAATTCAAATATGAAGTCAAAAGAGTGAGTTGCTATTTAAGATTGTCAGAATATTTTACAAACATAGCCTCCCAGAAAAGGGCTACATAAGAGATTTTGCTTTTTACCGTACATATTAGTTGGTGATGTATCGAAAACTTAAAAGTCCTCTCTAGATCAACTGTGATGCCCAACATACATCCAAATAAACACGTGTAAAGTTAAATAAAAGTTTGTAAACATTGGAATGATTTGTATAATTTTCCTTTAAATCCTTAGACTAAAAAGTATAATAATAAATTATTCTAAGACACTCTCACAATATTCATTTAATTTGCGTCCTACCCTCACCACATATGAACAAACACAACCTATCCACTAAGTACGAGAAAAAGAAATCCGCGAATAGGACTTGAATCAGTACCATTTTAAACTGAAAAGAAAAAAAGGCCCATATTAGTAATAATTATAAATTAAGTTATACCTATACTACACAGGCCTATTTTCCACCATGGAAAATAGGCCTGTCTAGTTGAACTCGATCAAAGATCCTGAGCAAACCAAGGTCGATATTCTACACAGATTGCCTACAGAATGGGATGCAACTGGAGGATGTTATCGAGTTGACTAAATTAAATTTTAGGAGAATGGTCGCGATTCTTCAGAAACGACAAAAAATCTCACCCGTCACAATTCTGAAAAGTGGCGATTTTTACATACTGCCTCATTTAAAATAAAAACACAGCCTCCTTAATATTTATCCTAACGTTGTAAAAGAAACTGCTTCATTTTTTAATAACATTTTGTAAATTTAATATTTTAAAGATATTCCGCAGAATTGGTTTTCCGGCGGAGTTAATTTGTTACTACGCGTACTAATAGACGTCAAAAAGTGTCAAAAATTCTCACCATGTAAAAGGAAAGACGGAATTTGTGTGACTTTTCTGAGCGGTGACAGCGACATATTCCATGGCTATCTATTTGTATGTTAAAAGTTTTAAAGATTTGTTTACACGCAAAAATAAGCTTAACAAAATACATTTTTAAATAAAAAAAAAGGGTTTTTCACAAAAGCTGCCTACAGCATTAAAAAACTAAATTTTAAGAAATATTATCAAATAAGTCCTGATCAAAAAGCAGCGGCCAAGTCAAAAGTTATTAAAAAAATTAAACAAGTCAACCTATGTAGCAGCGGTGTAGCGTGACTTAAATGGCGGGGGGGGGGGGAAAGGCTCAAAAGAGCACCACAGTTGTTGATACCTAGGTATATAATAGAATATTACCAAAAAAATGTATTACTGCAGTTGTTATGAATAAGAAAATTTTTGACATTTTAAGGTATCTTTAACTAAAAATTAGGTCTGCAAGTTTTTACTGACTTCATGTAGTCCAGTATCACATCTAAATCAATAATATGTATTATTCAGGTTGTCTTCCGTCACAAGGTCACAAAACCTTTCACAATTTTATTTTTATTTTTTTTTAGACTGTTAAGAGTGCGCTCAGCTTCCGCACTGCTAGGAGCAACTGTATTGATTATTTGGCATAATTTAAAAATGTTTGGGAAGCTGTTTTTAAAACTGTTTTTTATCATAAATGGCAACATTTCTTCAGGTTTCCCGATTTCATCTTTTAATTCGGATATCAACAATTCATGTAAAAGAAAACCATCTGTGAAATTGCAGAATCGGCAGATGTACCTTCAATTTGAAGGTATCTACAAACAATTTATATTTATTTATAGCAATACTTTCTGGATCTGAGCTATAAAATAAAATTAATTCAGCGAGACATTGTTTTCTGAAATATTTAGAATAATTAAACAATCAAATTTTTGGGAAACTTGAAAAATTTTGAAATCTTGTTTCAAGCGTCTCTATAAGGGTATCCAATGTCACAGTATTTTAAAGTCTAGATCTACGCTTGGGTGAGCATGGCATAGCATAAACGTTGGTGAGTGAGTGAGTCCAGTAAGTGGGTATAATAAAAGGCCTTTGACTTGCAAAAGGTGGGGAATAAACGATTTTGAAATATTATATAGACCGATAGACTCTATTAAAAAATCCAAGTTATATGTGCAACAAACTCTTTTTTAGCTTTATTATCCTAACAATTGGTTCTGCAAAAAAAAGCCAGTTAAAGAGAATAAAATTATCTACATTTTATGTATTTACACTTTTTTTGTATGTCTTATAGGTTAAAAGTTACACAGATAGAAATATGAAGTTTATAAAGAAAACGTCAATTTTAGTAAATACGCCGGGTAGTATATTTACACACCCTCCAATACGACGTCACCAGCGTGCTGAAATCTGTGAGCCTGTGTGTCCAATAATAGTCTTTAACCTAGTTTTTCTCTACTTCCAGATTGAAGCACGTGTTAGTTATGCAAAACATGGAGGAAGAATATGAAAAAATATCAAGTTTCTTTTAAAGCGTCTGTATCCAGCGCGTAAGATGGTGTAGCTCTGCTTGGTAAACGAAAAAAAAAACAAAAAAAAAACAAAAAAAAAGACCGAAAAAAAACCGCCGGAAAAAATAACCCCGGAAAAAAAACCTGGAAAAATTGATTTTTATTTATTAAAAAATAAGTTAAAATAAAAAAATATTATTTTGGGTTAGGTTGGGTGGGTCTAGCTTGAGTTGGGTCGGGTTTGGGTTAGTTGGGGTTATTTCCCAGTTTTTTTCTTTTTTTTTTAGGTAACTTTTTTCCTATAGATTCTCTGGCTGTTTAAGTAAAAATAAGTTAAACAAATCCCATAGGTGCCTAAATCAATAAGCTTTTGTAGCCTAATTATTTATTGGCCACAAAGACTCACAGATTTCACCACGCTGCGCTGGTGCCGTCGTATGGGAGGGTGTGTAAATATGCCCCCGGGTAATACATTTTATTGTGATTTACTCATTTCCGCCCACCATGAGGTAGAGTAATTGGCGCGTTTTTTTCATGTGGTACTTTACAATCTCTTCTTGACCTTTCGCTTCAAGAACTATTTTATTGAGATGTCCAGTCGCTTTCAATTTTGAGACGATGGTCATGGGAAACAGACCATTTGCCTCTATTGAACTTGGTGTTACGTTGGGAATGAATGATATCGTGCGACATTCTTAGTTGGAGGCAAAGAAATTTCATCTTTGTGTTCAAGTAACTTTTTACCTGGTATACACTATACAAAAAAAGTGTAAATATATTTCATCTTTGCCATTAAATGTTTTCCGGTAGGGTAAACCGTTAGGAAGTTTAAAAAAAGAGGTTGTTGCACATACAATACAAGATGGCGGCGCGAGCGGCGCCCCCTAAGATCGAAAAGTTAGATTTTTTATTAGAGTCTATTCGTTTATAACATATTTCAAAATCCTTTATTCCCCACCTTTTGCAAGCCAAAAACCACCACTGCCTGGACTATTTTCCGTTTTTCCCACATTAAGATCATTTCCAAAAAAATTAATTAAATGTTTGGACTGTTTAGTCCCAACGCTTTCCTACAACCTTTTTCGCTTTTCCAAACGAAACACATTTCCTTATATTTTTTCTTTTTTGACTTTCCACAATTAATTTTCAATTTTGTTTCCAATAAATCACAGGAGGATAAACATTTTTCTGCCACTGTTTCAAATCAATTACTACGGTTTCACGTGGAACTGAGTACGTTTTCAATACGATTCACTTTTCGGTTTTCATCAAGCAATTTGAACGCGTTTGAGCACGATGACGGTTAGTTTTTGCCAATTTTCTTCTTTGTTTGCTTTTTTAAAGTCAATAAGTTTACAGCACAATAATATAATTAAAATAAAGGTACATATTATATACGATACACCTAACACGGTATGCTTATTTCTCGTCACAATAACCAGGCTTCTCGGGGAGGGGGGGGGGATTACCTTAAACAACTCACCTGATAGGTTCTCTGATTTTTCAAATAATATTTTTAAATCCAATCATTTTAATCATACTTAAAAGATCTGATTTTACTCACCAGCATTACGTGAGATTTTAACTGATAAATTCAATAAAAATAAGTGTATTGTAACAAAAACTCGATTTTGTTGTTTAAATTTTTTGTACATCACGGTTTTGCATTTTTAGTGAAATACAAGCTACCTGGGATTAAACCTTCGGTCAATTATTGTCAACAAACCCCTACCCAACAAAATTGTTACATTATAGTGTATTAAAAGATCTAGTTTCAGCACATATTACATTTGCTAAATCCAGTTGGTTACAAAATATTCTATATTTCCAAATAAAAGATCATATAAAGCATACACTTGATATTGAAGATTGCAAATTATGATTCCAACGTGACGTCACATTGTTCGAGAGATATAGCAAGACCTTACGTACTGGCATACCGTGTTAGGTGTATCGTGCATATTATCTACTCTTTTCAGGAATATTGGAAGTGCTAACAGCTTATTATTGGTGTCATTAGTCAGTTCGATACGATACCTGTTTTCATGCAGTTGCATCCCGACACGATCCCAAAAAAAGTGGTATTGAACTTGGGCAGGGCCAAAAAAAAATCGATTCGCAGAATTTTCATGGAAGATCTGAGTCATATTGAAAACGTATTTAGTTCCACGTGAAAACGTAGTGATTGGGAAAACAAGAAAAACATCATTTTTTTTCCCGGCAAAAGACAAAGACTTCCGATTATCGTTTACTCATTAGTCAGTAATTGTTACATATTGCGGCGCGCGTAACTGACGTTTATTATACACTGCTTACAAATAACATTTATTTGTGGTTGTCTTTAAAATATCAACTGCTTAAAACAAAAATGATTTATTACTTTTTTTTACATTATTGTAATGTTTATTGTTTTGATACATAGCTGAGGGCACCCAAAGGACGCCAAGACCCAAAGGGGGCCCACTCTCACGCTAAGCCACTGCTGTGTAGTATATTGATCTTGAGGCAACCTAGATACCTATAAAAAATTGTTCATTCTTTTCACGGTATTGTAACAAAACAACTACTACATTTTTACCTATTTAATTTTTCTTTCATGTTTCCTAAATATTTTATAAAATACTACGATTTAAATTTGCCGCTCCTTAGTTCTTTCCTATTGGTACGGGGTATTTTTGTCTCTCTTTATTCTCTTGCCAACTTTTATTTTAGCAATTGCGCGCCATAAAGTTCGGGGCATTGGTACCATAGAGGGTCAATCGGTCACCCACGTTTTAAAGTTCTCAAATACTGTTTAAAAAAAACGAACCCTTCGGTTTTAATTAGTGGATTTAGCTGTACGCTAAATCACCTGAAGTGCCTGGTTGTTTCTTTATAGGTAAGAATATATATATATTTTTGAAATTGTCTAAGATAAAATTAACATTTTTTATGAATCTAATTTTCCCTTCCTACCTTTAAGATATTGTTTTTTGTTGTTTCTTTATAGTATTTGAGAATACACGCATCAAGAGTAGTCTTGTGAATCTATTTTTACCGGCCACCAACCCCCTACCCTTCGCAAGTCACGGCGTTTCGTGGCAACTTGGCGCCCGAGCAGGGACTGGATAGAATATCAAGACACCATGCCAATGGCACAAACACCATCATCAGCTCAAGGCCGAGGGCGAAGAAGCCTTGACAACAACGACCCAAACGTCACATCATCCCCTTTTCGTGGATTCCCCAGACAGGTTCCACCAAATTTTTACCAAGGTAATAATTTTCCATTAATTAACGTTAACCATCAAAATGGTGCCTCCAGAGTTGAACATTCACCACCGAACCTTAACAGCATCACCCAGAACCAGGGTGGATCCCCAACAAATACCAGTGGCAGCACTAGGGTGTCGCAGCAACAACAACCCCGCACAGTAAACACGGGGGTCTATAATCCAGGGGGATCATCACAGAACCTGGGTTTCAGTGGTTCTCAACAAGTACCGGTATACCCAGTTGGTATGCCACAAGTACCCCCGCAGCCAGTTTACCCGCTTTACACCGAGCAAGATGTCTCAAGAATTTTGAATCAAGCGTTTTTACAATTTTCTAATTTAAATTTACAAAATAATTTAGCTCAAAATTCACAAAATTTTGTAACAGGCACTTCTAGTGGTTCGAACTTACAGTTAAAAAGCAATTTTTTTATCGATGTAATCAAAATTTTACCCGCCTTTGAAAATGACGGTATTTTACACCCTATTGAATTCTTACACTCAATTGAAAATGTTATTGACGTCAGTTCTGTCCCCTATCGAAAAATTGTTTTTATTTTAAATAGTTTACTAAAAAAGTCAGTAAAAACCTGGTGGGACGCTTTTTATGACCAATTTTTCACATATAACGAGTTTAAAAAAGCATTTATTGAAAACTACTGGAATGTCGAGAAACAAATCAAAATTAAGCTAAAGCTGGAGTCGGACAGGTACTATGAGAATCAGGGTCTTTTAGTTGACCATTTTAACAAATATGTTGCCCTTGCGAAATATTTAGAGCCACCCTATTCTACCCAAGAATTAATTTGTATAATAGCGAGGCATTTTCCCCCTAACATTTCGGCTATTTTAATAGGGATAAACACTTTAAATGAGGCTCTTGAACGATTAAGACAGGCCGATAGCTATTTTAGTAGAAGTTATAAAAAAGCTCCCCAATTGGAACAAAAAAATAATTATTTTTCCCAACAATCTAACCCACAAAAAACGCAATTTTCTAAAACTCCTAGACCACATAACATTTCCTGTTTAGAGGTAAATTTGGAAAACTCGGAAAACGAGGACAGCCTTCAGAACTAACCCCCAATTTTGGAGAGGCTGCTCCTTCGGGGGGTCGTATTTTGTCAAATAATCCGCGAGAGGAGCTACTGGAAGAATGCGACTTTAATCACTCGAAAATAGACAATAGTACTCCTAGGATAATCGTAAGAATGTTTGATTTTTGTTTTACAGCATTAATAGATAGCGGTAGTCAGGTCTCTGCAATTTCTGAGGAAACCTGGTTACAGCTCTCCCCTTTTCACCCTCAAATACCGCACATGAAATGTACAAGTATAAGGGTGGTAGGTGCTTTTAAAGCTAAATATAAAAAAGTCCTATTACAAACAGAAATACCTATTATTATAGAAAATCAAGAATTTTTGACAGAGTTGTTAGTAATACCTAGTCTTTCTTATTCAGTGATTCTAGGGTGTGATTTTTTGCGCTTTTTTAATGTTTCTATAAATTTACCTCAAAAACTTTTAACTATTAAATCAGATAACCGCATTTTAGTTATACACGAAAAAGAATTTTCACATGAGGAAAGCAATTTATCTTCATGCAGCATTAGTACTATGGTCAATAAATCGAATAATTGGTTAAGTTTTTTTTCGCAATTTTATTCTAAATCCGAAGTAAAAGAAAAGCAAAAATTCAAGTTTTCTTATCAAAATATAAATACGTTGAACACCGTTAAAAATGCTAATTTTGAAATAAATAGCATTGAAGGTCAAAACCTTTTATTCAAGCAAAAGCAGTCTTTTTCAGATTTATTGGAAAAGTATAAAAATATATTTTCTAATATACCGGGACGCACAACTTTGTACGTTCATAGAATAAAACTTAAGGACACTTCGCCATTTTTTATAAAGCCGTACCCGATACCGGTAGCACACCGGCAAGCCGTCCAAGATACTTTGGAACAAATGTTGGAGTGGGGCGTTATTGAACGCGCGCCATCACAATACATATCACCCCTTATGACCACCCTTAAACGAGATGGTACGGTACGGGTTTGTTTAGATGCGCGGAGAACTAATTCGGTAATGGAACCGGATTTTGAACTACCCAAACCGGTTGAACAAATTGTCCGAATGATGTCCGGTAAAAAGTTTCTGAGTAGTATTGACATCACACATGCGTACTGGCAAATTCCATTGCACCCGGACGATCGCCAATACACAGGATTTATGGTGGGTACGCAAACATACCGTTTTTGTGTTTTGCCTTTTGGTATTAAGACGGCCGTGTCCGCGTTTAGTCGCGCAATGGATGTAATATTTGGCGCGGAATTTGGCGACTTTTTAATAAATTATTTGGATGACCTACTTATAATGAGTGATTCATTTGAGGATCATTTATGTCACTTAGAGCGTGTTTTTAGCCGCTTACAATCTGCTGGTATGACAATAAAACTTTCAAAATGTTCGTTTTTTTCAAAAAGAACTGAAATTTTTAGGTTACGTCATAACTGGCGAGTCTATTCGCCCGGACCCCGAAAGAATACAAGCGTTGAAAGACTATCAACAACCAAAAAATGTTAAACAATTACAGTCATTCCTCGGTATTTGTCAGTATGACCGGATGTTTTCCCCAAAATTTTCAGAACTTTCGCAATCTTTAACCGTTTTATTAAAAAAGAAAACGCCGTGGGCGTGGTCGGAAAAGCAGGAAAAGGCTTTTCAAAATTTAAAATCTTTACTACAGGATGAAACTTTATTGTTCCACCCTGTACTGACTGAACCGTTCCAAATTGAAACGGACAGCAGCGACACCGCGGTAGCTGGCGTTCTGTTCCAAAGTATCTCTGGCGAACGTCGAGTAGTCGCCTATGCATCAAGGTCTCTATTGGATCGAGAAAAACGATATTTTGCGACTGAAAAAGAATTACTGGCGGTAATTTTTGCGTTTTCAAAATGGCGTGTCTATCTTTTGGGTCGCAAATTTCATTTATATACGGACAATAAAGCCATAACCTACCTTAACCGTTGTCGCTTACTATCCGAGAGAATAGCACGATGGGCTCTTGTTATTCAGGAATACGATTTTGATATCCATTTCATCCCGGGTCGTACAAATTTGGCTGCTGACGCATTAAGCCGTTATACGGGGGCGCGTTTTCCCGTACCGGACGATAAATGTTTTCAAATAATGTCGTTTTTTAAAATGCCATTAGATGTTTGCGAAATACTAAAAAATATGTCAAAGTTCCAAAGTCAAGATGACAAGTTACGGGCGATAAAAGAAAAATTACCCCTTGACTTAAATGTTCAGGGTAAGTTTGTGGTACGTAACGAAATTTTGTACAAAACGGGTAATACTGACGGCCGATATTTTCTCTGTGTTCCTCGTAGTTTAATACCTAAATTTATCGATGTTTATCATGACATTTTCGGTCATTTTGGAATATACAAGACATGGCAGCTTTTAAAAAACGAAGTTTGGTTTAATAACATGCACCGCGAGATCAAAAAAAGGGTTAAACAATGCGACATTTGTCAAAAAGCCAAAATAAGTGTTTTACCAAAACCTCCTCAGATGCAAATAATTCCGAATGGCAAAAATGACATTGTGGCGACTGACATTTTGGGTCCGTTAATACGAAGTCGTGGCGCAGCTATGTATTTATTTGTGGTGGTCAACCTTTTTACAAAACACGTTAAATTATTTCCGTTAAAAAAAGCCACCTCGCGATCCATGTTGAATCGTCTCCTTAATGACTATTTTCCTACTAACGGGAAGCCTCTACGTATGCTTAGTGATCAAGGTACCCAATATACCTCAAAAATTTGGAAAAAAACATTACAAGAAGAAAATAATATAAAATTGGTATATTCCTCGGTCCGTCATCCCGGTAGCAACCCCGCAGAACGAACGATACGCGAGTTGGGTCGTCTTTTAAGAACGTATTGTTCAGAAAAACACTCTCGTTGGGCTTGGGAAGTAGCTCGTTTTGAACTGTTTTTAAATACGGTTGTACATGAATCAACTGGATTTTCGTCAAACGAGTTACAGTTTGGGGAAAGTCCGCCCACACTTTTGCCTGCGGAATACATAGGAGAAAACCGAAGCGCCGGGACGTACGGCGAAAAGTTGATTTTAGCCGACGCAACTTTGCGCGGGAAAGCACAACGTCGCGCCGTTTTGTTTCCGGGTCGCCCCTTTTTGGAGTTTTTACCGGGTGATTTCGTTTTATTGAAAGCAAACAATACATCTTCGGCTATAAAAGCGGAAACAAAAAAAATGCTACTTTTGTTTGAAGGACCTTACAGAATTAAAAAAAAGATAAGCGATGCCACTTTCGTGCTTACTGGTGTGAATAATGATATTGAGCGTGGTACTTTTCATGCTTCCCATTTAAAGAAATATTGTATGCCAACTTAACAACGACATCTTAAACAGGTTTACAGCTGTTTAGAGTCTATTTAAAGGGGGGGAAAAGATGTAACAAAACAACTACTACATTTTTACCTATTTAATTTTTCTTTCATGTTTCCTAAATATTTTATAAAATACTACGATTTAAATTTGCCGCTCCTTAGTTCTTTCCTATTGGTACGGGGTATTTTTGTCTCTCTTTATTCTCTTGCCAACTTTTATTTTAGCAATTGCGCGCCATAAAGTTCGGGGCATTGGTACCATAGAGGGTCAATCGGTCACCCACGTTTTAAAGTTCTCAAATACTGTTTAAAAAAAACGAACCCTTCGGTTTTAATTAGTGGATTTAGCTGTACGCTAAATCACCTGAAGTGCCTAGTTGTTTCTTTA
Organism: Oxystoma pomonae; assembly: GCA_963921995.1. Classification (NCBI taxonomy): domain Eukaryota; kingdom Metazoa; phylum Arthropoda; class Insecta; order Coleoptera; family Brentidae; genus Oxystoma; species Oxystoma pomonae. Next base: position 79,164,468 of record OY998166.1, on the reverse strand, counting down.
TAGGTAAGAATATATATATATTTTTGAAATTGTCTAAGATAAAATTAACATTTTTTATGAATCTAATTTTCCCTTCCTACCTTTAAGATATTGTTTTTTGTTGTTTCTTTATAGTATTTGAGAATACACGCATCAAGAGTAGTCTTGTGAATCTATTTTTACCGGCCACCAACCCCCTACCCTTCGCAAGTCACGGCGTTTCGTGGCAGTATCAAAGCGAGTTGATTATAAGGAAAAAAAAAACGAAATTTTGTAGATTAGCACATCATAATAAGGATTAAGCAGAATTACAATTTAAAAACACAAGAAAATTAAAATATTTGTGTTTTTGGTACTACTTTAAAAATTTTCTGAGTTCGTCGGCTGTAGGGATGGATTAAAGAAAACTTTGATTTTCGGCGAAATTTCGTGACAGGTATTGTCACTTTTTCAAGTCCTGTGAAACAAACACTAAAACATGCAGACAAAAGTTTACATTATGCAATAAAATATTAAGTTCCAAAATCAATTAGTTAAAAATGTTTTAAAGTGAAATATTTTTCTGGTGTTTCTGGTATCTTGGTACTTTTCTAAATTTTAAGATTTTACCCCCCACTTTCGAACTTACAAAACCAAATATCTTGGCAACGAATTTTCTGTTTTTTTCCCTTATAACTATTTCATTATTAACTTTTGTCTAGGGTCATAATGGTGCAGAATCAAAACCGTAATGTATACTTACATCATGTGAAAAATCAATTATTTCAAATAAGTAGGAGAGCTCTGGCATAAGCCCAAGCGTTAATGCCAACACTACCCCGCCTGATCCCAGAATACTGTATAGGAGGGCCTTGTTTTTTGTAAGACTTTCCATGTACGGATTGCCCTGAAATATAAATGTTATGGCTGGTTTACACAAATCATAATTATGCTTAAGCATAATAATGAGGTCAGTCAAGCCACACCCCCCCCCCCCCCGAAAGATATTCGCGTTTTGATACGCTTATAATTTCGGACCAACTTCGAATTAATTTTGAAACACTTTTAAAAATTTTGAACCACACTCCTTTCTGGTTTTTTCTTATATTCAAAATGGGGGGTGCAGCCGGACGTCAAGCTACACCCCCCTCATTTAAAGGGTAGAGAAAAATGAAAATCAACTATTCCAAAATTAGGAACTAATTTCGAACTCCCAATATCACCAAAAAGAATTTCGAAAAATCCACTATTGATTTGTGCGCGCAATAAAGTCCGCATCAGCTAAGAAGCACCATTGGAAAAATCAGGTGCCTTACATATTAGGTACTAAAAGTCCAACAAAGAAGGAAATAGATTTTCTTACGTGATTTCTAGTCGTTTCTAGTATATTTCTATGCCTTCCAAACTGACTGGATTTCAAGTGGCTAAACCCCCCATTTTAAATAAATATAAATAAAAAATCACAGAAATTAGGGTGGTTAAAATTTTTTTAAAGTTGTACAAAATTAGTTCGAAATTAGTTTAAAGTTATAGGCATATAGAGTTCCACATTTTCTTGAGGGGGTTGTGGCTTGGCGTCAACCTGCACCCCCCACCATATTTAAAAAAACAACAGGGTTACTAGCAGATTTTTCGAAATTCTTTTTGGTGATATTAGAAATTGGAAATTAGTTCTTAATTTTGGGATAGTTGCTTTTCATTTTTCTCTACGCTTTAAATGAGGGATGTGTAGCTTGACGTCCGGCTGCATCCCCCCATTTTGAATACAAAAAAAACCAGTGGTTCAAAATTTTTAAAAGTGGTTCAAAATTAGTTCGAAATTGTTTCGAAATTATAAGCATATCAAAACTCGAATACATTTTGGGGGGGGGGGGTGGCTTGACTGATAATGAGTTGGGTGAACCTCCCCGAACCGAAAATCGGAGTTCATCGCAAAACCCTCAAATTATATATTTTTAAACAACCGGAAAATAGCCACTTTCCGTACGATTTTTCATACGAAAAGTTGTACATTACAAGGCATGTTCTTTTGAAATATTTCCACTCTCAAGACAGGACCATTTTGTTCAATTTTCCGGTCCCATTTTTGACCAAGTTGGCTGTGACTTCTTGTTAACAGATTTTAGCTGTGTGTGTTTTTTGGCAGTTTTGACACTTCGAAAAAAGCTCTTTTAAATTTATTTCAGAAGTTTTGTTTACAAAAATGAATTGAATTCGGCGGAAATAAAACAAGTTGCTTTAAGAGTCACTTTCGATTTGCTGTCTGACCACACATTTTTGACGCTCGAAATAAGTATACTATAAATATAGGTAAATAAGGGACAAACAAACAAACCTAGAAATCTGCCTTTCATGAGTTGTTTTATCATTATTTTTCTTGATAAGTTGGTCATGGTCGGCCATAACTGGTCGTCTAACCAGAAAATTTGACTTGTTCTTCTTTAGTGTTCATCTTAAATACAACTGGCCTTAGAGGCAATGGCTATATAGCCAACAAGAAACAGAAGGCTAACATTTTCTTATTAGGGGACTGTTCATAAATTACGCGGCTAGGCGTTGACGAAATTGGTAGGTACTAAAATATTTTTTCTGATCGTTTGAAAAAAAAGTACGTATGATACAAGACCGGAAGTTGTCTTTACAGGTCCCCGCAGGTTTACAGGACTCGCCTGCGGCGGTAAATTTCCTGCGTCGACCTGTAAAGACCAATTTTCCGGTCTAGTGGTAATTTTTTTGAAGTAGTCACCGAGCCATTTTTTTATATATTCCTTGACAACTCGAACAGCGACCAGCTGTTTGCACAAAATAGAAATTTACGAAAAGGTATTTATAAAACCAACTTTTTGGGTTAAAATTACTGGATTAATTTGTTTAAAATCCATGATAAATGTCTATAAAAAGAGTGCACCAAAAACTTCAAATCGATATAAAATCATATACAGCGTGGATTCTTTAAACGGAACGGTGCTTCTAGCGGGTTAGAATTTGGTTGAATAAAAAAAATCCAAAAACACGTCAACTGAGATTTTTAATTTCCTTCAATCGTGCTATCTTGGATTTTTTTATGTCATTTTGCTTACGAGGTATGGCAATTTTTTTTTTTTTTTTAAATAGGACACCCTGTATATTTTGCAATTTTTTAAATCTGCAAACAATTCTCTCTTCAGCAATACTACACAGTAGTATCTATCTTTTACGATAATCAAGATATTTTTATCTAAATCTGTATGGAAAACTTCGATATTCATTCAAATATCCCCCGTAAAACAGGGTATAGACAACAATTGTCCTATTTTAAAAAAAATATTTTTTTTTGTCATAACTCGTAAACAAAATGACATAAAAAAAATCCAAGATATCACGATTAAAGAAAATTAAAAATCTCAGTTGACGTGTTTTTGGACTTTTTTATAAAACCAAATTCTAACCCGCTAGAAGCATCATTCCGTTTAAAGAATCCACCCTGTATATTGTTGCTTTACTTACTTAGGGGGCATACGTAGAATATTTGACTTCCGTGGGCCTTTTAATGAAAATTTTACGAAACTTATTTTAATCGATTACTAATGGACCCAACAACACTGCCTAACCTATTAACAGCCCCAAAAATGCTGCAGTCAAAAAGTAGGGTTAGGGTGTCAATTTTTTTTCCTAAATTCAGACGGTTCGAGCTAGACCGAATGAAATTTGGCACATATGTTGGCCTTCCGGCAACGTACCCTCGTGCGACATAAAAAATTACATTTGTGGCCCCTAGGGGGCAACAGGGGACAAAATGATTGATGAATGATTTAAAAGATTGTCTTCTTTTTCTTTCATAGAGCGTGTTCTCTATTTCGACAAAGAGCGTGATATATGAAAGAACAAGATGCTTGATTTTCGATACGTATTGAATACGATGTGAAAACATACTAATTCTATCAAAGAGCGTGATATATGAAAGAACAAGATGCTTCATTTTCGATACGTATTGAATACGATGTGAAAACATACTAATTCCATACTAATGCCTACAAGGCTACTGTACCGAAAAAATGTTTATAGCTGTTAACAAGGCCCCTACGTTAGCGGCTAAAAATTTTGTCATTTCAATTGAAAAATTATATTTTACTTAACTTTCACTCTATGTCAACAAACATGCACCTTTCGGGGTTCAGTGGACCATTTCTCAATTTTGAATACCTCCAACTTTGTCCCAGCCGCTAGGAGCTGTAAGGGGGCGGGATCTAATTTTCCCCATTTTCATGCACACGTTTTCTGGAATATAGAAATGGTAAAAATCCTGTCCCCGTACAGCCCCTAGGGGCGGGGGTAAAGTTGGATGTAAAAAATATAGCCTCTTAAAATGTAATTGTTTTGACTCAAACTTGTAATTGCCAAAAAAATTTTTGAATTTGGTATAGTAAATTTTGAACAAGTTATTCGAGATTTGAAATTTTTAGCCCCTATTTAGAGGTCGCCCCTGGGGTTTGAGATTTTTATATTTCATAATATTTGTTAGACCAAATTCATGAGTTTTAAATTTGCATATGGACTTTATTCTGGAATACGAAAATGATGAAAATTAGATCTGGCCCCCTTACAGCCCCTATGGGCTGGAGCAAAGTTGGGGGTATTTAAAATTGAGAAATGGTCCACTGCGCCCTTGGTGGTGCATTTTTGTTGACATTGGCTGAAAGGTAAGCGAAACATAATTTTTTAATTGAAATCGGCAAAATTTTTAAACCATAACCTAGGGGCCTTGTTAACAGCCACGATTTTTTTTTCGGTATAGTAGACTTGTAGGTAATAGTATGAACTACCAACTGACTGAGACTCAGATGTGCAGGTGCATTAGTATGGAAGGTATGAGAGATAGTTTAAAAACACATTTTGGCCCCTGTTGCCCCCCGGAAGGCCAACATATGTGCCAAATTTCGTTGCTCTAGCTTAAACCGTCTGAAATTAAGAAAAAAATTGACACCCTAACCCTACTTTTTGACTGCAGCATTTTTGGGGCTGCTAACACTGTTGGTGGATCCATTAGTAACCTATTAAAACAGGTTTCGTAAAATTTTCATCAAAAGTCCCACGGAATACGCTATGCCCCCTAAGTAACTGTGCAACTTTTTCTTTGGCAGTTAAACTTTTTTTTTGTATTCTAACACTTTAATGTATTTTAAATATAATTTCCCAATTTATATATACTTTAAAAATATCAGTCACAAGTTACCCACTGTCTAAAAAAACAATACAAACAAAAAAAATAAGAATTCCTTTTAATGCTCAAGAAAATGGTGAACTTACCCTGTAATTTATCGCAAACGTTGCGATTTGTAAGGCCATTGATATAATATATACTGTACTGTTTACAATATTTGGTTGGAACAATTCGTCTTCTTCCTCTTCTGTCAATTTCACCTTTGGTTTCGTTGCGTTCATTGTAGAATTTAATTTAGTTTCATCTCTGAAAATGGAGAATCAGAATTCAATAGAAAAGGCGAGGGGCGTCTCAGTATACCAACAATTCAATTGCTATTTCTTTATTCTTTGTTGTAAAAAAACTTCCGCTGGGAATACGACTTGATGCGGATCGAATTCCACACACTATGAGAAATGTAAATTTTAAAACAGAAGAGTCGATGCATGCTTCGAAACATGGTTTCATATATATAGCAAATTCTTTTGATAAAAAAGTGCACCACTAGTGCGCGACTGGTTCAATTTATGTATTCTTTTGGAAAAACTAGTGCAAGTTTTTTTGAGCAACTGACAGCTCTCAGTGCCCATTTTTTCGGACGAGCTCGTACCGTACTCTTATTTTTATTTAACTTGTTGTATACACAAGTTGTGTGAGCATTACCTACCTTATACTGCATATTTTATTGAAGCTGACCTTGGAAAAATTTTTAATTGCACCAATTTTCTCTCAGAATTCTGTAATAGTTACAGAGCGGCAAGGCGTGGCACAGTGTAACGAAATTGAAAAAACGAGGACATTGTCCTTTTTTATGATGTTTCAGAAAAGTATGATTTAAAAAATGCGTTAAATAATTAATATCAGTCATTTTAAAGTATTTATACGACATACAAAGCGAGACTCACCATAAAAATTCTTGTAAATTATTTTTGGGATTCTTTCTCCATATTTACTTGGTACTCAACTGTATTCCTCCAATGCCAATTAATAAACATAACCACTTAAAAACTTTATTTTAAATTATTATTATTAACACAAGAAAATTAGAATGTTTAAGTCCAAATAAATAAAGAAAAAACACATCTCCTAATTCCTGGAAACGTACTGATGAGCCACCAAGAAAGTAAAGGATCTGAAGATATTAACATATTGTGTAAAAGATCTTCATTTTGTTTGCGACCTGTTTTTCTTGAGATATTTCCGCGAAAGTTTCTAAATTCTTTATTTCGGGCTTCTGAGTCTTCCTCTGATAATTTTTCAATAGGAATAAAATTGAAATACTACCATAATACCATTTATAACGCGCCTGAAGACAGGATTCCGATGCCTCAAGGATACTGACAAAAGTATTAGATTTTTATTTTATTGCATTACTCTCTTATCTCCTTTTTATGCCATTCCTTTAAAAAAGAGTTATTGTAAGTGGAGATTTTTATATCGTAATCATTTCGTCCTAAAATTAACTAGAAGCGGCGGGGGAGGCAAGGTGATCTGAACATTCTTTGATAACGTGTTCTTAAAAAATATGGTTTTATTTCTTATCATTATATAAATATACAGCGTGGATTCTTTAAACGGAACGGTGCTTCTAGCGGGTTAGAATTTGGTTGAATAAAAAAATTCAACTGAGATTTTTAATTTCCTTTAATCGTGCTCTCTTGGATTTTTTTTATATCATTTTGTTTACGCGGCATTGCAAAAAAAAATATATTTTTTTAAATAGGATACCCTGTATATTTTGCAATTTTTGAAATCTGCAAGCAATTCTCTCTTCAGCAATAGGATCTATCTTTTACAATAATCACTTATCTAAATCTGTACGGAAAACTTCGATATTCATTCAAATATCCCCCGTAAAACAGAGCATAGACAACAATTCCATTCAAGTTTAAATGCCTCTATCTTGGAAACCATAAGAGATAGAGTATTAGTGTGTGGTATTGTATGGTATTTTTTTAGAATTAAAAAATGTCAAACTATAAAGGGTGTCCTATTTAAAAAAAAAATATTTTTTTGCCATACCTCGTAAACAAAATGACATAAAAAAATTCAAGATAGCACGATTAAAGAAAATTAAAAATCTCAGTTGACGTGTTTTTGGATTTTTTTGTAAAACCAAATTCTAACCTGCTAGAAGCACCTTTCCGTTTAAAGAATCCAGCCTGTATAAAACTATGTTTTTAAAAAACTGCAGGACATTAAAAAAAAAGAACATTGCACGAAATTGCACGCAAAATTTTAGAACAATATGTTTAAGGGATTGGCCTTTCAGAGCAAACTTAGAAGAAATGCGCCCAAATATAAGTAAACTTAAACGTTGAATTCGTAACAAAAAGGTTCCAAAAGAATATATATATATATGGGTACTAAAGTAACTTTATCTACTTAAAATTTAAAAACCAACGAATTATGTTGTCTAAAGGTCACAAAAGTTGTATTTAAAAAAAATAGTCAGCACATCTCAATTACAACTCAAAAACAGTTAACTGAAGTGACATCTATTTTTTTACCGATTATATTGTATTGAAATATGCGCAACTTCAAAGTTAAATATCTTCCATATCCAAAACAAAAAAAAAATATTTCATATGGTAAATGTCCAATTTAGTTTTGACCATGTTTTGACCCAATGTCCACCTTTTTTCAATTTCTGAAGGTCAGCGATTGTAAAACGAGTTCAGTGTGATGGACTTCGAACGAAGTGTGCTAGAGATGCGAAAATTTTGCACACTTATTCAAAATTGAATAAATAATGGCGGAATTTTATCCATATTTTTCAACTGTCAAATTTTAATTTCGAAAATATTGAATTTATAAAAAAAAAACAAGCAAATTCCGCCATTCTTCTACGAATTTTATTGCCAATTTCAAATCACCTGATGCTTTATCACTAAACTCGTTTTTCAACAATCAACAACTTTGTCAGCTATGAATGCTGGTTAGCCTCAATTTAGTAAAGTATTCGTTAAGATTGCCAAATTGTGCTGATCTATCAACCACTGACCTTCCCTCATAAATGACGGTTTCTTATGCATCGGCAACGCCACCTATAGGATAAATTTTTCGTGCAATAGAAAATCTTCTCCTCTAGGTGACACAGGCGCGGAAAGCGTACTAGAAATTAAATAAGGAATTATAAATTAAGACATTCTGCTTATCTTTTATAAGCTTTTTAGCAGCAACCTCGGTAGCAACTCCATAAAATTAATTTCTTGGAAGTTGCCTGCGATTTCTCAGTTCCTTTAAGGATTTGCGATTTCCGGATTTTCTAAGGATTTCTGCGATTTCCAAAGGATTTCTTAGCAAGTGAATAGTACTCCCTCTCTCAATCGCAAAGCTAGGCACTGTCACTAGTAACTGAAAGCCAATTAAACACAACCCAACACACTCGTTTGCAGCATCGTTCTATCGAAATCAGTGCTTTGTACTAGTTTCAATCGAAAGGGGATGGGCCGGGTCGTGTTTTTTGGCTTTCGCGCAACTTGTGCGCAGAGAATCTGCGAGGGAGTACTCTTTCTATTGAATTTTCTATCAAAGTGCGGGCAGCAGGAATGCAGTGGATATTGCTATGTGTCCTAAAAAGGGCAAATGATATGGTCTAACAGGAAGAAAGAAATACAATGACTGTGGCGTCTGTCTGCACCACGTGGCACACCTGGATGTGGTGGTAAACATCTGTGATGACACCTAACTAAAGACGGCTCACAAGTGTTACTGGAGGTTTTCCAAAGGCCTTCATAATGGGGCCGATGGTGGTATTTGGCTGACTAACAAATGAGGCACCATGTCGAATAACTTGACGCCTATTCTGTAATATGCAGGAGTTAAAAAAAAAGAAACAAATACCTTAAATAAAATGTACTTACACAGGCATCTGTGCTTTTGCCTCCTGAACCAAATAAATAAGGCATGTAAAATGAACAGCAAATTGCAGCAACACTGTTAAAATTGTATACAAATTAAAAATATTGGGTAGAGGCCTTTGCTTCGAGAGTGTCTGCAGAGGCTAAAACATACAAAGAAAATTTTGATATCAAGCCGGGCCTTTGAGCATAAGCTTAAAAGTGTTGCATTTTATAACGATAATTTTGTGCGTCACGCCTAGGGATAATAGTACGTTGGGTACATCAAAGAATCGTGCATTTTTTGATTGAGGTATGCCACTTTCTAGGGTAGTATTGAAGCCAAAAGAAAACTTTTGAAATCCAGAGCCATCTCTGAATCCGTGTAGAACACCAAAATGGCGGCCATTAAAGATTGCTGCCTATAAGGAAATTTTCTATCTTTGCTTATAGTGGTCCGATTTCAATGATTTTTTTTTGAAAGATCTTCTAAAAGTCATTGCTTGTCACTACTCATTTGGCATCCATAGAATTATGGGTAATTTAATTTTTTTTTATTAAAAAAAAAAAAATATCATTTTAAAAAAAAAAAAAATCTGAATGAATGAATGATTTTTCAGAAGTTACCAGGTTCCTGATATGTCGTGGAGGCGCTTTCTTATATGATGCAGTCAAAATATGAGTGTATTAGTTCCAAAATTTCTATTCAGTTCTGTTTGGTAGCCTAAATTCATAGATGAACAAAACAATGTCGTGAAATTTATTTTTTTGTTTGATTATGGCTAGTATGCATTATATATGCGATCAAAAAGTGGCAAGTTTTACAAGTATACTCATAATTCACCCGCGAAAAAATTTTTACAAGTGCGCCCTTACTATTCTGCCGTTTTCTTGTAGCTGAGGAAATTTTGTCAGTGTCACGTCTTAAAATGTTTTGGATATCCACCTTTGCTGATCATAATTTAATTTGGGTATAAAAAATTTATTTCTTTAATATTAGAGTCCCACGAAAAAACATGGGCGATCGCGAATGACTCACCGAAAGTAGAAAATGTTACTTTAAAAGAGTTGCGACTTAGTAGTGATTATAAAAAGTTATTTCCTCCACACTGCCACATCATTATTCAACTATAATGTCGCAAACTTCTGTAGTAAAATTTAAAGTAATTTCCTAGTTGTAACGTTCAACGTCGGCTATTTCAATGAGGCTTAAATTTATTGAGATAAATAAGTAACGAATGAAAGTCGGGGATACTTGGTATTGTCCCATGGTTGTAAGGAATATTTTCAAACGGCCGGCACTATAAATGAATATGACTTAATAAGTCGTTTCTGGGAGGGGGGTGATTTGTATTGACTCAGCTTGGCTTGAATCAAATGAATGAAAAGAAAGAAACGATCAGGGTGAAATCATAATACCCATTTGATTTGATCCGCCATCTTGATTTAAAAAATGGCAGCCATTTTTTAAAAATTCAATCAAAAATGTGATTAATTAGGTCATCAGTCAATAAAATCGTTCTTAAACTAAAAAAGCTGCATCTGTTTAAAATTATTCCGATTTTTCGATCATCTTCATGCGGTCACCCTAAGCCAAAAAAAATAATTGAAATTGGACCACTAGAAGACCATTGAAATTGGACCACAATTTCCTAAAGATTCTAATAACAGCCAACTTTAATGGCCGCCATTTTGGCGTTTTACATGGATTCAGAGGTGGCTCTGGATCTAAAAAGTTGTCTTTTGGCATCAACTTTCATCACTAAAAGCGACATTTCTCAATAAAAAAGTGCACGATTTTTTCGATATTAGAGGCGTACCCAACGTACTATAAGCAAAATTTCTTGTATGAAGGTCATTATACAGGGTGGTTCAAAAGTACTGGCCAGCAGCGGATGGGTCCAATCGAGGGTCCAATAACTGGCCACCGGATTTATATGGGAAATTATGACTCCTAGAAACTTCAGGAAACATTTTTTTTTACATAAATTGTGGCCTGCCTTTTTATTAAATATATTTTTGTGCCGCTCAGCCTTCCCTGTATATGAAAGAATGCCCACAAAGACCACGCTCAGTCTCAAATTCCATTGATAAATTAAAGTTTTATTATGAAAACGTCAACTTGTAAAATTTAAAGTCGAAAGGGTAGACGATTGGATTCGTTTGATTTCATTGTCTTGGCAACACTGCATACTTGCTCACTTCCTTCTAAAGCATGTCTGTGGCAGTTGGAAGTCAGTTATCAAAGTCTAGTGATAATCATCATCATAATAAAACTGGATAGCATAATAAAACTGGACTACTGGTTTCTTTTTAGATATTCTGTGGATTTTTAAAGCACATGAATTTAGCAAGCAGATCTTGCTAATTCGTTCGTATCTCTCCTTCGCACTTATGGTGTGTGCGATTTAGAGTAGCAATTGTCGGATATATTAAGATTAGTTGGTTCAATCGCGTATCTCTGGCACTTACAGATTCTCATATTTCCGTCTACTGCTGATTTATGTTCATGTCAGAAATACGCTAGAATAGAATAAATTAGAATTGTCATCGTCTTTTTGCAAACCTCCAGTCTCTTAATCTGCTTAAGCTGGTCACATGTATGTATGTCATACATGCTTGCGCCTTCATTACATGTTTGCAACTTTTTGACTATACACACCGGTGTTTGCAATGCACAAGCATGTATGACATACATGTTTGTCGCGTAGTCTGTGGCCAGCTTTACATTACCTCAATATGAAACCTTAGAATGTATGAAACTTACCTTAGACCTTGAAATAAACAAAAAGCAAGCCGCCAACAAGAATCCTTGTAAAGTAGCCTGACCATCTCTTAATTTGATTCCATCTAAATAAAGCACCGACTGTGTGTATGCCAGGATTAGCGCGTTTAACGCCAGAATCTTAAACATTTGCAAAGTTGTGACTAGGGTGCATCGGCCTTGCTTAATAATATGACAAACTAAAAGACAACCAAATTGATAGATAAATTGAGCTAACTTGTTCGTAAGTCTTATCTAAATGTCCACATTTAGGTATCTTTTTAATGGTTCCAATTAACCACTTTAACCATTGCAAATTTTTTTTGAAAATATTTATCCGCATTATTTAGAATAATAAGTATTTTGGCATCAAAATAGGTGTATTTTTATGAATATTCAAGTATATTCCATTCATATAACTATAAGACACTGTAATAGCCTAAATATTGCAAAATGTATAACAAAAGTAACTCAGGACTAAAAAAAATGTCCAAGCGTTAAACATGTTGCCAGTTGTAAAAAAAATAAAAGAAACGTATTATGCTTTAAATGTATAGGGTGATTCAAATTGGGCAATTTTATACGGGTACAGGTACTTCTAGCGGAGGTAGACAAAAACCAACCCCCCTTTGCGAAGTTCAAATTTCAAGACAAGATTTTTGGTGAAAACCGCATTTTGATATGTCCACCCATCTTTGAGCTACGGGGGATTTTTGAAAAGTCTGCATTTTGGGATAGGGCCTGTAACTTTTTTATTTATGAAAATTTATTTTTGGTGTAAATTGCTTTTTTGTAGATCTTTTAAAGCAGAATCCAGATCTCAAACTTGATTTTATCCGCGACTTTTAGTTTTTAAGATATAACGCAAAGCTACCTTTTTTCTTACGGAACACCCTGTTTTTTAGTTTATTTTTGGGTTCAGAATTAAATTATAATCAAAATAATGTATCATATGTGATATTTTGGTTAAGCAGTTTTTGAGATATTCAACATTTTCTATTCACAACAAGGTGGCCATGTCAGGATATGGTTTTGACAATAAAAATAAAGTAGGTCATGCAATAAAGAGCTGACGACTGGCATAATATAATGTCATAGCCTAATTTTTTTAAATATTTGGAGCAGGCGGAAATTGAGGCTTCTTCATAAGGAACTTTAATGGTTTGAAATTAACTTTTCAACATAGTTAGTTAGGTAGGTAGTTAGATTGATATCCGGACATGACCCTCTGCGACTATTACTTATGGGACACGTACGGATAAATTGTTGAGAGATCGGTGACCTGACAACAAACGAGACCGCTATAAGTGCCCCCGCTTATATATTGGACAAAATGGCGGACATTTTGAGCATCTTTTACAGTCTTGTTTTTAGTTTTTTTAAATAGTTTTTTTCAGATTAAGTTGTTTCAAATGAAGTAGGGTAGGGGTTTGTTATTAGTTATTATTTTGAGATTAATTAGTCAAGAATTTTTTCATCTATTTAGTTATGTTACTAATTAGAATATAGAGTTTAATAGTCGAATAATATAAATATTTAAAAATATAAGAAAATATAAATATAAACTTTAAATTGAAATTGATAGAACCCTTGTTCAAAATGAAAAATGTAGTACTTAGGCCATGACATATTTGACATGACCTTGTTCATGTCTCTGGTGCATATCCGACTCAATTTTTATTGTCATATCCATATCCGGCCATGGCCACCTTGTTGTGAATAGAAAATGTTGAATATTTCAAAAACTATTTAACCGAAATATCACATATGACACATAATTTTAATTAAAATTTAATTCTGAACACAAAAATAAAATAAAAAACAGGGTGTTCTATAAGAAAAAAGATAACTTTGCGTTATATCTTGAAAATTAAAAGTGGCGGATAAAATCCAGTTTGAGATCTAGATTCTGCTTTAAAAGATCTACAAAAAAGCAATTTACACCAAAAATAAATTTTCATAAATAAAAAAGTTACAGACCCTATTCCAAAATGCAGACTTTTCAAAAATCCCCCGTAGGTCAAAGATGGGTGAACATATCAAAATGTGGTTTTCGCCAAAAATCTTGTCTTGAAATTTGAGCCTCGCAAAGGGGTGGTTGGTTTCTCTCTATCTCCGCTAGAAGTACATGTACCCATATAAAAGTGCCCAATTTGAATCACCCTGTACTTTAACGATAATATCATGTGTCTTTTAGCGCTTTTAAATGCACTGGAGTTCAAATTAAAAGTTATATGATTAAAAAAGAAACCAGAAGAAAAATAGATGAAAACATATTACAATTCTTCTAAAGAATTTGTACACAACTTGGCAACTCCACATTTGCCATTTATTTTTAAATACCTCTAAAACTGTAAAATATATTATAAAACAGAATTGAAAAAAGCGATTTAATATAAACGGGCACCACCATATATTATTATTTTTGACAGTTGATTAATGCAATTTTTTTTCAAGTTCGGGTCCAAAAATAGAGGTTTCCCCCCTCAGAGCCTGGTCAAGAAAGAAAAACGTTTTTTTTTCAAATATTGCAGCAATTAAAACAAACAAACAAGCAAGGGCTACAAAAAAATTAAAAAATGATTTGAATTTTGTTACTATACATAAGATACCATACCCAGAATTTGCGAAATTTGTTCTAATCGTTTTTTCCAATAATAAATTCGCTTAACTTGTTATAAGCGTTTTTTCCTCAACGCAACGTTGCATTGGACAACGCGAATTTTTTTTTGAAAAAGTGTCCCAATACCAGCAAGTCTGACAATTTTTTTCATAAATGTAATTACACAAACTAACATATGACTGAGTTTCAACTTTCCCAAAATAATTGCATTGAACTAATTTTTTTGACATGTTTGGAGCCATGCTGACGTCACGCGTTCTAGTGTTTTAGTGTCTGATGGTTTGTTTTGCGTTTGGTAGTGCATCAGCTCTTAAGAAATGAATTTTCAGCCTTTCCAAAACAGTTTGAGGTTATCCATTATTTTAACACCTTCGCTAACGCCTCACCGCCGAGTGTCCCCATACCCAGCTTGCTGACTCTACAGTTCCTTCATATGGACAAAGTATAGTCCATCCTGAAAATATCAGCCTTTCCAAAACTCGTACGCGTTTTTTTCGCGAGCTCTTGGACTATAAAAATCGGCGACGTTTAAAAAGTGGAAAAAGGAACACATCAAAAAGGGAAAAGGAATTTACTGCTTCCTTTTTTCCTTTGATTTTGGTTTTATTTTTTTGTATTTTTTAATAAAGTAAACTTATATCTATAAACAAACACCTTTTATTCAATTTTTATTAATATTAAACCTTAATCTCATAACTAAGTACAACTCGGATCGTCCCAACTAATTCCATATGACAAAGATAGTTAACAAAGTTAAACAAAGATAGCCATATTTTTATTTCTGAAACCTACAATACACAAACAAGGCCTACAAGTTGCATATCCATTCGTCTCGATCACAACTACGTTTACATTTGAACGCATAAACCTTTTGGATCCGTTCGAGTAAAAAGTTCGATCGCGGAAATACTGTCACAAACGCCTTTTGCGATTATGAAGGCGCAACAAGAAAAGCAAAAAAACCATAATTACAAAAAAGAGTACATCGACCATTGTGTTTTTAGATAAAAATTCGAATCTAATTTCAACTTGCTGGAACTGCATATACAGACCGCTTCAAGCTACTGCGAACATAGGACGGAAGAAGTCTAATTTGCCAGTTTACGTACATGCAGAGACACCGCACGCCTATCAGTGAAGCAACCAATACTCAGGCTTGCGATCACCACTTGCATGACTTTACTTTGGTATTTAGTACGCCTCTAACCACGGTGCTGTGTGGAGCGTAGTCAATGAAACCGGAATTTGGTCAATAAATACGCAAATTTTTATAACGTAATTTTCTTATTTTTTGTCACTGATAAATAAGAGCGTTTTATTGTCAACTGCTCAGATTTATCAGTGACGACGTGTTACAATGAAAATAATAAGGAGAAACAAAATAAAAGCAAGTTCTCAAAATAAAATAATACATTCTAAAAACCAAAAAGATTCTCCCAGTCAAAAAAAAATTAAAGCAAATGTTCGAAAAGTCCTCCTTGCTCGGCTAGACAATATCCAAGCCTACTATAAAAACCCCTTCTAACGTTTCCAAGCATGTTAGGGGTGATAATTTGAAAAGCTTCTTCAAAAACAGATAGAAGTCATTAGGAGCAAGATCGGGAGATCGAGCTGGCCATAAAATAGTTCCCCGTGTATTTATAACCCGATTAGGAAATACATTATCAAGATATTCCCTAACAAGGCCAACATCGTGAGCGGAACAACCATCTTGTTGAAACCATGTTTCACCAAATCTTACACCTAACAACTGCCTAGCAGTTGGAATAATGTGCTGCTGCAGTAGATCCAAGTATCTAGGACCATTCAAATTGCAATTGCCGTTAATAAAAAATGGCCCAATTACGTATTCCCCTATAATACCCCCCCCCCCCCCAAACATTTAGTTTTTGGGGATACTGTGTTCTTACGTCAAAATACAAATGCAAATTTTCCCTCGACCAATATCGAACGTGTGTTGGGTTATGACGATTTGACCATCTGCACTTTTTCGGCAACTTCGTAGACATCCATTTTTGGTTTTAAAAATGTATTATTTCAATTAAGAACTTACCCATCTGTTTCTCGAGCAAGGCAGAAATAAAACAAAATAATAAAAACAAAATGAATTTCCAAAAGATAACACTGCAGCGTGCTTCGAATCCACCTCGGTCGTACGGCACGGAGAGTAAATTGGACTTGATTCCACCTATGTTCGCAGTAGCTTGAAGCGGTCCTTATGATTTTTAAACCTTTTCACCCCCATTTGCAACGTTTGATGGAATAACGTCAAAATTTCCACCGCAACGTTGCGGAATAAAACGCCACTATAGTTTTATCCACGAGAGACGCCATCTCAACCCAAACAACGCTAAAAAAAAGTTAAAAAAAACTTACTGCACATAATGGAAGACAATCGACTAGTAAAAGGCGACGCAATACTTGCATCGCCCAGTTTGACCACTTGTGCCTGATCCTCTTCCTCCAACTCCTTCATCATTTTATTCATTTTGGTCTGCAATTTGTCCCGCTTTTCCATGATCGGCCTTAAATCGTTGGGGTTGGTTGCTCTGGCCAGCCTCCTTTCTCTAAAATCCCATAGAATTTGTTTCGGTATACTTTTTGGGGATTTTTTTTTAAAGAGCGGGATGGGTTAACATTATTTCTAGTTCATAGTTCAACTTCTGCTGCTGGCTTCTACTTCCTCCTTTGTCTAATAAAAATAATAAAATAGCAAAAAAGTTATAAAAATCCAACTTGTGGTTTCCCTCTTTTTTTCATATAGAGAAGAGCTAAATAGAAGTTAGCGGCAGAAGTTGAAGGGCGGACTTAAAGGTGGAGGTGCAAATCAAAATATAGCGGGAAATTCTCCGATTTTAATAACATTTAGCTACTTAGAAAGCCAAAGCTTCAAAATTTATAATCTAATCTAATGTCAATCTTGACATTTTCTAAAAATCCAAGATGGTAGACCTATTTTAAAAATAGGCATTTTTAACTGTGCGACACTTGTGATAAATCTGAAACATCAATTACGAAGCCACATTCTTTCGAAGCATATCGATATATCATTTAAAAAATTCGAACAAGAAATAAGGAAGTTTGCAATTTTTAAATAGACCAAAGTTTACCTGCAAAATCAAGCTTATTAAGCAAAAATCTACTTGTTTAAATAGCCATAACTTTTTCAAAAATTGATCGACTTTAATAAGTTTAAACTTTTTAAAAGGCACAAGCTTTAAAATTTATAGGACTAATGATAAACCGACATTTACCAAAAATCCAAGATGGCGGACCTATTTTAAAAATAGGCATTTTTAACCCTCGTTAATCCTTTCCAAGCACATCAATGTAACATTTTAAAAATTCGGTCAAGAAATAAATAGACCAAAGTTTTTCTGCAAAAATGTACATCTTTGAATGCCTATAAATTTTTAAAAAATAAATCGATTTTTATAAGCTTAATTTTTTTAAAAGGCACAGGGCTTAATATTTATATAACTGCTGTCAAAACTGAAATTTTTCAAAAGTCCAAGATGTCGGACCTATTTAGGCATTTTTGACCCCCCTAGAAAAAACTTTTTCTGCTACAATGTATTTAATCTCAAACATCGGTTACAAAGCCCCCTTCCAAGCGTATCAATCTAACATTTCAAAATTCGTACAAGAAATAAAGAAGTTTTAAATCTTATATAGACCAGACCATAAACTAAAAACTCTTAAAAAGCGCAAGCTTAAAAATTTAAAAAACTTGTGTCAAAACTGGCATTTACTTAAAAACCAAGATGGCGGATGGTTTCAAACAAGTCAATTTTTTCGTAATAAGCTTGATTTTGCATGCAAACTCTAGTCTATATTAAAGATTTAAAACTTCTTTATTTCTTGTACGAATTTTTTAAATGTTACATTGATGTGTTTGGAAAGGATGTGGCTTCGTAACTGATGTTTGATATTCAATACAGTGTTGCAGAAAAAGTTTTTTCTAGAGGGATCAAAAATGCCTGTTTTATAAATAAGTCCGCCATCTTGAATTTTTAACAAATGTCATTTTTGACACAAGTTCTATAAATTTTGAGGTCTGTGCTTTTTAAAAAGTTTAAACTTATCAAAATCGATCAATTTAAAAAAAAAGTTATAGGCATTCAACGATGCATATTTTTGCAGGCAAACTCTGGTCTATTTAAACATGAAACTTTTTTATATATTGTCCGAATTTTTATAATATAATAATAAGTTTTTAATTTTTATAATGTTACATTGACGGGCTTAGAAAGGATGTGGCTTTGCAATTGATATTTGAGAGAAAATACAGTATCGCAGAGAAAGTTTTTTCTAGGCGGGTCAAAAATGCCTATTTTTTAAGTAGGTCCGCCATTTTGGATTTTTAATAAATGTCAACTTCCTTATTTCTTGTCCGAATTTTTAAAATGTTACATTGATATGCTTCGAAAGAATGTGTAAATAGATGCGCCATCTTGGATTTTTAAGAAATGTCAAGTTTGACATTTGTCCAATAAATTCTGAAGCTTTAGCTTTTTAAAAAGCTAAATATTATTAACATCGGACAATTTTCCGCTAAGTTATAATCATTTCAAAAAGTGCGGTTTATTTGGCACACTCTATATAAGCTAGTAGGCACCAGTGACAAACTTTCAAAACAGTTACATCAATGCTGTAAGTTAAAATAAAAATACTAAATACAAGCTACTAGCGACAGATGAGAAATTCCTAAACTTGGGTATTTTGTAGCTTATAATTTGAAACTCGAAATCGTGCAAAAAAAGTCGGGTTTTAATCCTTGTTATAAGTATTTGACAGTGAACTCTTTATTCTATCTATAATTTTTGAGTGCTTACTACATTTTACCAGTAACCAATCTTTCAGTTTGTAAAGCAATAATAATAACAGAGAAAGGAAAATAGGTGTAGTAAGCGCAAGCAGTAGTAGGATTCGACTAACCTTTCTTCTTTCCTCTTTTTTTCAGCTTCCTGCTCCAACTTTTCCATTTTCTCCCTTTTTTCCCTTAAATCCGACAACTTTTCCGGAGCGTTCGCTAATATAGCAACACCAACATCCGCATGTTTTAGAGCACCCACGTCGTTTGTGCCATCGCCGCACATTAGAGTGGTATAACCCGAAACTTTGAGCTGAACTATCACGAATTCCTTTTGTTTGGGAGCAAACCTAGCAAATACCGTAATGTGAGGTAGTACTGTGTTTAAAAATGCGATGTGATGCGTCCTTAAATACTCCAAGCCGTCGCCGGTTATACACAGATCGTACTTTTTAATTAAATCTTTGGCATTGTGATCCGCACTTAATTTTTGGCCATTCTGGTATATCGATTCCCAGAAAAACTGACCTTCGTGGGCGGACAGGACCAAGAGGGGTTTGGAAATGAATTTGAGTTCGTTGGCGACATGACATGCTGTTAATGGATTGTCACCCGTTATCATTACTACCTAAAAAATGGTTTCACTCAATTATGGTCAAACTTATACCTATTTTTTTATTAATTTCATCAGCGGTGACAACAAATTTTTAGAAAACATTTGGTGTCTGATCATTGTTCATTTTATGTAAATAAACATCCTATATATTTTTGACTGAAACATACGTCACTACCCAATACCTTCTCCACATAGGCCAATCAACTCCTACCGTTTTAGTGTCCTTTTCTCGACCTTCGCGCGATAATTTGTAAGTATACTGTCAAACATCTATGCTTAACGAAAAAACAGTTTTTTGTACTTAGTGCAAAATGAACATCCTGATCTTCGACTTTTCACACAGAGGGTGGAACCTAGGACGACGCCGTTTCGTCCTTATTAGGGACTCATCAGCTAGGTGTACCACAACGACAGACAATTCGCTCGCGCTTTTGTGCCAAAAAATTCGGCAAAGCAGAGAGAACTTCTGTCGAGTACCGACCATCTGTGTGAACCTCCGACAACCAAGAAGACTACCCATTGCATAAGCAGTAGGTGCATGGCGTAGCATCGATCCTGCGAGAGACATATTACAATGCCATCTGTATACAAGTTTCGTCTACGAGCAAAAGCAAAACAACCGAGGTGCCATACTGCACATTTAAAAAACGAATGGGTAGTGGTTGGGTGCACTTTAAATCTAACGAAACAACAGGAGCTTTTTTTTGTACTCAGTGCAAAATGAACATCCTGATCTTCGACTTTTCCCACAGGGCGTCGTCCTAGCTTCCACCCTCTGTGTGAAAAGTCGAAGATCAGGATGTTCATTTTGCACTAAGTACAAAAAACCACTACCCATTCGTTATCTATGATTAAACTCGAACTTGAAGGGAGGTCAAAACCCATGGAAAAGTTTGAAAGACACAAAAATCATCCCATAAAAAGTTCGAGGTATAGAGATTCGAGTAATGGAGGTTCAAGTTTTTCAACTGGAAAAAGAACAAGTTTGAAACAATGCATCAAAATTGATTACAAAACTGTGTGCCAAATTTCGCATCTTTGCTGCTCTTTTGCAATTGCTATGGATCCATTCAGCTTTTCCTACACATTTATCGTTAAGTAAAATAAAATAAAATTATAAAAAAATAGATTGTGTTTCTTCGCGTAATTTTAATAGCGTTAATTTATAAGGTCAGGAATAAATAGATTATGAATGAACACTTTTAGACGCCTTTTTTTGTCCATATCCATCACCGTATAATAAGTGTCACTTACTACGTTTATACGCGCCTAAAACCGGATTTATACAAGAACGGTTTTTCAGTAAAACCAGGGTTGACTATTTTTTTTGATGGAAGCAATAAAGCGTTTTTAAAGTCTTCATACCGACCGTAAAATTGGTTTTAAAGCGATAAACCACTTTCTTAAATTTTTTAGTATTTGTAGTATGATTTCGAAAAAGACCTCGAACACGTCGATTTGTTATTCAAGGGCACAATTTTCTGAGCAAGGGTGAGTTTCAAGTTTAAATACGGAAAGAGGATCAAGTGATACCTTATTTTAAAGGAGTCAGGTGTCATTTTTTTTGTCCTGCTCGCAAATTTTATTCTTATTGATATTTGTATTCTTTAACCTTTTGCTTTTCGCTTTATTCCGATAGGCGTCGCTCTGCATATAGCCATCCGAACGTCCCGCGTTGTTTAAACGACGAAAGTTGTTTAAATTCGCTGGGTGTGGTTGCTTATGTTATGCTTCATACGTCAGGATTATCCATTAGATCTCGGAGGCTTGGTCGTAATGAATTGAAAAGTAAAATGTGTGTCCGGTATGCCACGAACCTTTCTTTTATTTATTTTAAAGGTCCTTTATTTGCCTTTAAAAAACTGTTAAAATTTTGAAAACCAGCAATTATTTTTTGAGATATTGAACTTCAAGGAGGCATAAACCAATGCAAAAATCGTTATTTTTAAAGAAATTAAAATTTTCTTTTTTCCCTATTTAAATTCTGGTGGTGAAACCATAGAAATAGAAAACTTCTTCTATTTCCATGTGTAAAACTCACCCCTAGAAATGGATGTGTCCAACGAAAATTCCAATCTAGCCAAAAAGTGCCCCCTTTGAATAACAAATTGACGTGTTCGAGGATTTTTGCGAAATTAAATATTTTTCTGTTATAGAAACTCTCGAGTTTAGTGATTCTTGTAATTGGTTTTTTAAAAGAATAATGTTTCTAAATATCAAAGATGATTTTGCAGAATAATATGATGGACCTACACCGAGCCTTTTTTAAAAAGAGACAAATTCAAACGTTCAAGTTGAGCAAGCAATCTCCAGGTGGCGCTCTTGTGTGTTTTGGATTTTTCACCTTATGTTGCAGATAAAGCTCCGATTTGAACAAGTAAGTGAACTCAACCTTACTTATTTACTGTTGTCACGAAGAGGTCCAGTAGAGTGAGAATTGCTTTCTCTTTTTTTACATTAATTAGCTGAGTTTTGTTAATGTTTTTAATGTATGCATCCCAAAGAAACACCAGAAGCGACTATTTTAAAGCTGTAAAACTCAGTTTACATAACTTGAATTTCTATTAAAAACAAAAGTCTAAAATATTATTCAAAAAGATAAAGAGAGCTGCTCAGAAAAGTGGTAGAAGGAGCTATTCAGCGATATTGGTCGCGATTCTTCAAAAACCGTCAGAAAATCTCGCCCTTACAAAAAATCTGACGATTTTGAAACACAAGTTTACACTTAATGTTTTTTTTGTGAGGACTATTTGCTAATATTCCTTAAGATTTAGTTTCTTCATACTGTTCTAGTAAATAAACAATGCGTCAGTTTTAATTTTTGTGAGCTGTTTTTCTGAAAACCCCTGTTTTTTATTTAAAAATGTATGTTATTAAGCTTATTTTTTGTGTAAATAAACCTTTAAAACTTTTAACATACAAAACCATAGATAGCCATAGAATATGTCGCTGTCACTGTTCAGAAAAGTCACACAAATTCTGTCTTTCCTTTTTCATGGTGACTGACATGAAGTTGGCACCCCCACATTAAAATTTCGGAACCAAACTAGGTTCAATCGTTTAGTGGACGTTTGGTAGCGTTTGGTAGTTGGGTATTTTCGTTTGATGGTACCCGCTTTATTTATAAAAAATAAATAAAAAATTACTGTGAAGTTGGCACCCCCACTTTCGAATTGAGCTACAAAAATTGGTAACATGGTGGACCATAACGTAAAAACGTTTGGTAGTTGGGTATTTTCGTTTGGTGGTATCATTTTCGCAATATTTTTTTTTTTAAACTATTTTTTTCCTGGCCTGCAGAATATCTTTTTTCGGCCTGGGCCAAGTAAAGTGAAAAAACCTACCAAACGAAAAGAACTAACCACCGAACACTACAAAACAACCTCAGACGATTGAACCTCTACAATAGTTTGGTTCCAAAATTTCACTTTACTTAGCCCAGGCCGGAAAAAGATAATCTGCAGGCCAGGAAAAAAATAGTTTTTTTTTTAAAAAAATATGGTCAAAATGACACTACCAAACGAAAAAAACCCAACTATCAAACGTTTTTACGTTATTGTCCACCATCTTACTAATTTTTGTAGTTCAATTCGAAAGTGGGGTGCCAACTTCACAGTAATTTTTTATTTATTTTTTATAAATAAAGCGGGTACTACCAAACCAAAATAAGTGACTACCAAACGACCACCGAACGATTGACCCTAGTTTGGTTCCAAAATTTTAATGTGGGGGTGCCAACTTCACCTCAGTACAATAGTTTGGTTTCAAAATTTCACTTTACTTAGCCCAGGCCGGAAAAAGATAATCTGCAGGCCAGGAAAAAAATAGTTAAAAAAAATATTGCCAAAATGACACCACCAAACGAAAAAACCTAACTACCAAAAGATTTTACGTTATTGTCCACCATGTTATCAATTTTTGTAGTTCAATTCGAAAGTGAGGTGCCAACTTCACACTAATTTTGTATTTATTTTTTATAAATAAAGCGGGTACCACCAAACGAAAATAAGTGACTACCAAACGCTACCAAACGACCACCAAACGATTGAACCTAGTTTGGTTCCGAAATTTTAATATGGGAGTGCTAACTTCATCAGTTTCATGGTGAGAATTTTCGACACTTTTTGACGTTTATTGGTACGCGTAGTCACGATACACCGCGTAGTAACAATTTAGCTCCGCCGTAAACTAGTCCTGCAAACGCCAATATCTTTAAAATATTAAATTTACAAAATGTTATTAAAAAAATGACGCAGTTTCTCTTACAACGTTAGGGTAAATATGAAGGACATTGTGTTTTTATTTTAAATGGGGCGATAAGTAAAAATCGTCACTTTCCAGAATCGTGACGGGTGAGATTTTCTGTCGTTTCTGAAGAATCGCGACCATTATGTCAAACATTTTGATCACAATGAACATTTTTACAAGCTTTTCAACGAAGTGAGAAAAAAATAGGATATTTTTTTGGGATAGCTCTCGGTAGTTACATATTCAGATAGCCAAGCTGCACTTAAAGCTCTAGAAGCATTGCAAGTCACGTCCAAACTGATTCGGGATTGCAGAACAGCTCTAAATAGGCTGGCAAGCACCAAAAGGGTGATACTAGCCTGGGTTCCAGGCCATCGGGGACACTCTGGAAACGAAAGCCGATGAATTGGCCAGACAAGGCTCGGCAATAAAGTTCACAGGACCTGAACCATTTTGTGGGATCGTTAAGGCCAGAGCCAAGCAATCTATTAAACAGTGGCTCACCAAAGAGACGAACGGTCTGTGGGAGCAAACGCCTGAACAAAGACGGGACAAACAGTTCATTAAAGAACGTTCAAAAGCTGACTGCAGAACTTCTTAGTAAGGAAAGGAAGCTTGTCAGACAAGTAGTGGGGCTTCTAACAGGTCACCGCAAAATCAACAAGCACTTGTATGTAATGTGATTGGTAGAAGATGCTACATGCCGCTTCTGCAAGAAAGAGGAAGAAACCTCATAACATGTCGTATGTCAATGTGAAGGACTAGGTAGAACCAGGGCCTTACTGGGGCACCTAGAATGTCCGCGGCCAGAAAGGTATATACAGGGCCCACTGGCAAAGCTTCTAGGTTTCATGACAAGGACGGGGCTGCAACTTGTTTTATAGTTTTAGCAAAGCAGGGAAGGAGAAAGGGGAACCACAATAGATCTGAGAAGGTCGAGGTGGACAGATGTCTACACCACCTCATTCTAGTCTAAAAGGGTAGCGATAGATCGACAGACAGAGCAGTGGAAAGGTAAGAATTCGTCAAGTTGCGATTTTCCGACGATTACAATAATTCCATTTCTTAACGAACGAGGGAAGTAAAAAGCTGTCACAAAAGTAACTCTCGCAGATTACTTTCAACTTGCTTTTTTGACGAACATCTGAAGTGGGAATTCCATGTTGAGTATGTCTGTAGTAAAATAAGAAAATTATCTCTATAAATTTTACATATTACGCCAAAGTCTTAACAATAAATTTATGATAAATATATATAAATCATTGGCTGAATCAATACTAACCTATGGGATTTGTGTATGTGGTGCTGCCACAGATAGTACTCTACTTCCTCTTCAGATAGCACAAAAAAGGGTGCTAAAAATAGCCTTAACTAAGAATAAGCGCTTCTCAACAGAAGTGTTGTTTAAAGAAGCAAATGTATTAGATTTAAGTAAATTATACGTCAAATCTGCCAAATCACTTTATAAATACAAAGAAGCCTGATATTCACAGCTCCCCGAGTACATAATGCCTTGATGCCCAGATGATTTTAGAAATAAAAAAATTAGCAAAATAAAGAAAAAGGTCATTGTATGGCTACAAGAATTAAATTAAGATATCTTCCAGATAATAGTATAACGTCTTTCTTTTAGTTTATAAATATATACTTTTTTTCCTCTTGTGAAAATTACTTTCAAATATTATATCTTTTGACTACTCTTCTTCTCATATTTATATATGTATTTTTTTTTAAAGTTATAGAATCGTGTTAGGTTCCTCCGCTGAGTGCGTAAACTTTTAGCTTTAGTAGAACTGAATAGGTGCAGTCACAAATTTTTGAAATTCATTGTGCACCTATTTCTAATATATATTGTATGCGCTTTGGTTTCAATAAAATTTATTTATTTATTTATTTATATGATAAAAAAAAGAGAAAAGAAGATCTTCTCACCATCGTACTCTCACCAGCTGCGAACTGATATTGGCTAAAAAGGCTTGAAAAGAATTGCACACAAAAAAGGTATTTCTCAGTTAAAAGCTTGAGTTCAGTTGAAAAACGTTAAAATTTGAAGTGAACAACCGCTTTAATCAAAGTTTAATAGATCTCTAGGTTCAAACCTAGATTTAATAACCAAAATGCGAGGGGAAAACCACTCATGGCATTAGTTAGCATTATCCATATAAATTAATATGACATTACTGGCAATACATGTACAAATTGCGGGTCAGCTGTTCACCCTAGACAAAATGTATGTATCCACTTACCCTGTGAGATGCGTTTTGCAATTCCTTAATGGCCGATTTAGAATCAGTTTTCAAAGGACATGAAATTATGACGAAACCCGCAAATTTCAAATCTTTTTCGATGTGTTCTCGAGTCAAATCTCTTAGTTCTTGAAACGACAGTTTTCCTATTTCACGATAGCCCAAGGCTAGTACTCTCGCACCCCTTCTGGAAAGTTTTAGGTATACTTCGTCGTATTTTTCTGGAACCTAAAAGTAAAAACAAATTGAAATGAATTGTTTGACTAGACAAAAAAATAACATTTGGGAGAAAAAGTGTATGGCCAAAATACAGGGTTCCTAAGATTTTCCTTAGGGATAAGATTTCGATAAATCAAACAGAAATGGCATAGAAAGTTCTGCGCGCACAAAAGAAACAGGTATATTGAGCAATGGTGCCAGTTTGTTATTATCTCCGGACTGCTTTCATGAGAAAAAATTGTCGCCACTCTTTCATCGTGAGCATAAATCATAGTTGCAATAATAACCGTTGACAAGATGTCTGCAAATTCCGCTAGATTGCGGCCACACCATGAGATGATCGAGGAAAAACTGGGATTCACAGGCATTGCATTTTATTTCCTTTCGAGTCGTTTCAGTTTCGTAAATTTTGTGTTTTTAAAATGCCGTATACTCGAGAAGAAAAGATTTTTATTATTAAAAACTACATAAAAACTGACAGTGCGGACGAGGTCATTGGGCTTTTTGTTTTTGCGTTTCCAGATCGACCGGTTCCTGTGGCTCAAACTGTCTACAACATTTATCATCGTTTTGAAAGGTACGGGTGCATAAATGGTTGTAGAAAGTGTTACCACGACGGCGAAATACCAGAGCATCCCGTTCTTCCACACAGGGTGGAACGAGACGAAATGGTATGCGCTTACGTTGAGGCACATGGACCATGTTCGACGAAACCGATTGCGGAGGCACTGGATATTCCCAACAGTACTTGCCAATGGATCCTAAAAAAATACGGCTACAAGTCGTTTAAGATTGGGAAGTCGCAGCAATTGCAACCAGGTGATTATTTTCGCCGGTTAGAATATTGTGAGGTTATGAGGGATAAATGTGACAGGAACGAAAATTTCCTATCAAAAGTTTTGTTTAGTGACGAGAAGACATTTGAACTTCATAGCTCTCACAATCCACAAAGTAGCCGCTATTGGTCCCGCGAAAATAAACATCTGCACGCAAGTGTTAGAACGCAACATCCTCAAAAATTAAATGTTTGGAGCGGTATTGTCGGGGATCACATTTTTTTCATTGAAGGGAATTTGAATAGCCAAAAATATGTTGATCTTCTCCAACACCAGATTTTACTACGGTTGAGGGAACTCAACATAAATTTGGACGAATTGTGGTTTCAGCAAGATGGCTGTTCATCCCACAATTCACGCCAGGCTACAAATTTCCTTCGTCAGGTATTTGGTGATAGAATTATTTCCACGTATGGAAATATCCGATGGCCTCCTCGATCACCAGATCTTGCGCCAAATGACTTTTTCCTATGGGGTTGTTGGCACGACAAAATATTCCAACACCCTCACTTACGGCCTACGACTATACAGGAGTTGAGGGCGAAAATTTTGGAGGCGGGCAACTCTATCACCCCTGAAATGTTGGCTGCTACGCGCCAAGAGTTTTACAATAGATTGGGATATTGTGAGGCTCAAGAAGGGGACAGATTTGAACATCTAATCTAATTAAAAATTAGATGTTTTCAGGTCCAAACCACAGCTTTTTCTTGCTTAAAGGAGGCGGCAGGGTCCATTATTTACGATACTGAGCGATAAACTCGTGAGGTTGTTAACATTAGAAAGAAATATCTTCGCTTTTAATTAAAGTTCTTTCCATTCTGTTCTACTAGTGACATCTATCCGGAAACGGCCAAACCATGCAGCTAGCACTAGCAGCCAAAGAAATCAATAAACGGCGCTGTTTTTCCTGCAGAGCTTTTTGCTTGCGATATTATTGACTTTAAATAAAGCTGGCCCTACACTACATTTGATATTTTCGAGGTGTTTTATGACATGATCTCGAAACATGTAGCGAACCAATTCTTCAAAACTAGCGGGAGGGTAAAAGCGAAAACTAAGGGGCTGCCAATATTTGTAACACCCAAAAAGGGGTGAAAAGATTTATTTTGCTCTGTTTCTTTACAAAAAACGTTTTTTTTTACGAAAAACTTGAGCTCTGCCACTTTTTTTATTTTTTTCTTCAACTTTCTCGAAATTTTCGTGATACCGTAGAAAAAAATTATTTCCCCCATGGTCATAGTCTACTTTTATTCGAAAAAATTTAGAAACAAAGACCTAAAACGGGGGATCTTGGTTTCGAGTGAAAAGATAAAGGGCGCCGCAGGCAAAAATTTTTCAATTAAATTAACCAAACGCAAAAATGTTAGAAAAACAAAGCACGAAATAAAATTTTTTTTTCAAAAATTACGTAATTTCGGGAACGCAAAGAAATAGGTCTAAAGAGTATAATTTTTAAGAAAAAAATATCAATTTTCTCGCCCTCCTCCACTGGGACTACAGGGGCCGTGCACAAATTACGTAATGGTCATAGGGGGGAGGGGGTTACAAAACGTTACGTAGGGGGGAGGGGGGTTTTCGACAGCGTTTGCATTTGTGTGAAACTAAGAAAATTTCGAATGAAAATAAGTGAAAAGTTTTTTTTTTGGGGGGGGGGGGGAGTGGTCTTGAAATCGTTACGTAATATTAGGGGAGTGGCGTGCCAAACCGTTACAAAACATTACATAGGGAGGGGGTCAAAAATTGGTAAAATCACCGTTACGTAATTTGTACACGGCCCCACATCTGACTGTTCCTCCTTTTTGATTTCGAATCAAAGTGCAAAACCCGGGTTGGACGTTCGAAGGCGTCAACCCGTCCTATTTGCTTGATAAAGTTTCTACGGAAATATCTCAGTCGATTTCTCCGGCCGTGTATGAACGCTTTAGGTTAGGCATTTGCATGTATCTCAGTCCCCAGCCTGTAAACAGTGCGTAAGGACAATGGTTCCAAAATAAAAAGCCGAAAAATATTTTTTTTTACGATATCTTTCATCAGTTTGGTATTAAAGTCGAGCAAAAACAATTTTTATTCCAGTCCTAAAGGTATGAAAATGGAAAACATTAGAAAACAACAACCTGGAATGGATTTACTACGTGTTACTACGTGTAAGATGTAGTGACAACATCGCCCCATGCCCATCCTTCTCTGCCTAATGTGCTTTTCCGTTTGTCTGCGTCTTATACACGGCTGGTTGGCCCCCTAAGGATTTGCTTAGGAACCCTGTATATGCTAGATTGCTAATTCAAATATTTTAAGCAAGCAAAATATTTTAAGCAAGGATACACCAAATAACATGGACTATAGTACTGAGCATATTTATTTCAGTTCAAAACAACATTTGTCCTACCTTCAGTAGTTATTAGTTAGAATGTTATGTTTTGCCTTACCATAATTGGTCAGCCAATTTAAGAAATAAAAATGCATTTACCTCTGCATACATCGGTTTTAAGGTCTCAGGAGCTCCTTTCACAGATGAAAAATAGACAGTTTCAGTTGATCCCGGGGGATTGTATCCAGCGATAACTGACATTCTTTTTAGACCAGATGAAAAATGATGCCTAAAAATAAAATAAAGTTTTTAGAGTCTAACGAAGCATTTTGGGAACAAAAACTCAATAGGGATATTCGATAAGATACTAAATGTCATCATTTGATCCGATAATTGATCCGATAATATTACTAGTCCACTGAAATTAGCTTCTACAAATTGCAACACGAGTGGTTTTAACGTTATTCAGCTTAGATTTGCCTACTTTTCAACATACCCAAAATCAGACAAAATCGGACATGCGGAACATTGAACACTGAACATTTTTGAATTTTTTTCAAAACGGATGCCAAAAAAATCGCAGAAAAAACATCTTCATTAACTAAGACGTGTGATACACAGATAGAAATAAGCTCGCTAGTCACGCTTTCCCTCTCTATCCTGCCAGCATAAAGCAGGGGATGACATAGGAAAACTACACACATTGCAGCTCATTTAGGGAGGAGTCACGGCTAAATTTTATTACTCATGTCAAAAATAGTAGTATTTTCTAAAAAAAACAGAAATAAAATAGTTAATCGTGTTTTTTTTTCTATCCTTTACAGACAAATGAAGTATGAGCACACAGATAAATAGGAACCTACTTATTTATCCTACATAGAATTTGCGTAAAAAAGCTAATCTTAGACACATAGAATAGAAATAAAAATAATAGGTGTTACAACAGTTTTTTTCTAGAAAAACTTTCAGGAGCAAAATAACGTTGATTTTAACATAGTAGTTTACCCATGCTGTCTCTTTCTGTCTTATACCATAAAATTATACACGCTTGCTGGTACACTTTGGAATGATATTCATTTAATACTAATACTGTGTGTTATTTGGGATCGATAGAAGGCCAGATTACAGTGTGTACAACAGAGTGCTTGCCTTTATCATAGTTGTGGAATGTGCGAAGAACACTCTACTTTTATCTGGATTCACTCTAACTTCTGAACACCGTGTATCCAGTGTCAATTGGTTTTATAGAAGATATCTGTAGGATAGTTGTGTAACTTTTTTAATAAACCAATTGATTTCCGGATAATAGTCCAAAAATCATTGCTGACAAAATTATCTCTCGCAAAACTATGTGTTCAACTATATATTTCTATCAATATTAAATAAGAAAAAGTACATATAATTGAGTAGGTACCTACCTACATATGTAGGTATACCTACCTACCTACCTACCTACCAAAAGCAGGAATATAATGATTTGATTTTATAATTTTTTTTATAAGTAACCAACAGGAAGCAATTTTTTTCATAAAATATGTTTTTTTATGAAATGTGTCCACTTCCAATATAAGAGTGAGAGAGATGACAACATTAGCAGTCTGTTTTCAACCTTTTTTATGAGTTTCAAGATCAACGTTAAACCAATAAAGTGTGCAGAGAGAGAAAACAAGATTCACGGCTATAGTTCTCTCTTTTTCTAAAAAACGATAACATATTTGGAATCTGCGGTAAAAATTGGTCCAAAAACATGTGACACAAGTGCCATTGGCCAAATGGTTATGCGTTTATATGTTAATATATAAATGCAAGTTTGTTCCGCAAGTCCGATTTTGGATATGTTAAAAAGTAGGCTTTTTTACAATAAAAACCATTAAAACCGCTCGTGTTGCAATTTCTTGATTTTTTCGCTAATTTCAGTGGAATATAAGAAAAGGAGTAAAAAAACATTAGCAATTTGCGTTTTGTTGATAAAGTTTACAAAACATAAGTCCGAGCATGAGTTGCAGCTGTATATGTATGAATAATTTCTTACCTGTAAAATATTTTTAGACCTGGCGATTTTCCCTTTTTAGGAATCATGCAATCGGCTTTGGTTACAGTCCAATCAATCGCAGTGACGGTGGCTTTTTCCAGGGGATCGCCGACCTAAATTACAACCAAACAACAGATATTATTGTAGTACAAGCATTTGAGGAATAAAATGTGATGGATAAGTTACCCTCACCATTTTACTCAATACTTTAAAAAACAAATAAAGAATCATTGAATTGAAAAGAGTCCATTTTCTCAAAGTGACTTGAATTTCAAATTACTTGGGAAACTCAAAATCATAAAGTCTCAAAATACAAAATTTATTCAAAATTTGGTAGGGGTTGCGTGTTTCGCCTACATAGACATCTTCAGACCTGGTATATAAAAACTACACGTTAGAGATTAACATTTAAAGAACATTACAAAAAATAAAAAAAAAAATAAAAAACATTTAAACATACGAGACTCGTTCTACATTTTACAAACAAAAACAAAAATTATTTTTGCAAGCAAATAAAGAATCATGTTAAAAGAAATTCCAGGATAAGTGTGGGTTAGATTTTACATAATGACGTTTCAAATGTTATTTTTGCGGTACTTGGTAATACACAAATAATAATTATTAATGGATTTTGTTTATACGGTTGTTACCTATAGTCTATATTTTATTTAATTAATTTTTTTTTAATTTTTTTTTCAAAAGGTTGAGTGGGAGAATAATGCTCTCTATTTCTTAATAGGTGAGTGTGAACTTTTGTCTCATTTTGCTTTCACTTTTATGTAGTTATAACTTTAAGAATTGCATTTTTAATTTTTTATAGGTGATTTACCGCGATGGAACGATTATAATTGGTATTTACCAATGCATTTCCGCGACCCCGGTTTGAACCAAAGTAGGGGAAATCGTCATGTCAGTGATCAGCTGTTTTGATTTTGTGAAATTATTATAACCGCACTTCGGACCTGTGTCAATGTTCCGGTTATAATTTGTGGGGTTATGTTGTTTGTTTTTTTTTCAAAAAAATAAAAAAAAGGAGAAATATCAGGGAGTAGACTATTTAGTGGAGATTGACGACCTTAACACGGCTGCTGTATTAACCAATGGTAAGTTAAAGGTTTTAAAAAAGTGTGGACAATTTTAATAGCACCAGAAAACAAAAACATACATAACCCAACATTTAATTAATCAATTCGTTTCTGCGATCAGTTCGTTACTTCGTTCGGTTATAATTCTTGTGGAGAGGGGGTCTATGACGTCACACCTAGCTGTCACGTTATATGCGACAATAAAACCATTACAAACAAACAAACGAAATAGACAGTCCTGCACCTCAAAATTGTGGCTAAGGACTCGGAACACCACCCTATATATAGTCATAGTTCCGGTGACAATACAAGATTATGAAAAAACTACGTTAGTGGGCGGGTCGTTAAGGGAGGTAAGATGGGCATATTATATTTAAAAATTCCAAGATTCATAATCTTTGAACGAAAGCTGTTAAAAATATGTACTCTTGTTTTAAAAAAAAACGCATACATGCATTTTTCCTATCTCGAAAAATTTACTTTTCTAATAGTGTATGTATTCCATTCACCAGTTTAAAATAGACGGTATGCGTCAAACTGATTTTGACAATAACCACAAAGGATATACCTACGGACTGGACCCGTCAGGTATATATTTTGTGACAATAACTTTCAAAGTTAAAAATGCCGCAAATTATAAAATTTACGGCTGGTCTGTTAGGAGAGCGGCCACTCATTTTGGAGTTGAGAAAATGACGATAGTATGATGGAAAAAGCGCTGGATACAGAATAATTCGATGAATAGAAAACATGCATCAGGACGAAAGTCTGTAAGTTCTGAGATACAAGATGAAAGGCTTATCGACCACCTCAGACAAAATGCTTTTGCCATGTCCGTTGAAGCATCTACGATGTTCCCAGGTTCCTTATCAACTATTAACAGAAGGATTAAAAAATCTGAAATTTCCTGTCGAGTTGCTGCACAAAAATCTTTTTTAACGGAAGAACAAAAACAGGCCAGGGTTGTTTTTGCATTACATAATGTTCTTTATGATAATTACTTCTGGGGGAGGGTGGTTTTCACAGATGAAAAGATATTTCAAATATCTTCGAGCAGCAGAAGAATTTTAGTGTATCGTCCACCAAATTCTAGGTTTGGTCCAAAATAAACCAACCAAATTAAGAAAGCTGGACATTTTTCAGTGAATATGTGGGGTTGGTTTAGCGCTAGAGGTTTGGGTATGTTTTGGCCACAGACCTACACCATTAGACTCTGAATGCTATGCTAATGCCCTGGCTCCTACAATAACAATGTATCTCGCAAAACGTATCGCCGGAATTAGGCGTTCTCTTTCTCTTTATATAAATTTAAAAAAATATTTGTAGTCATCCTAACTCGCACTTTACACAATATCTTTGCCTCAAAGAGCAGGAGAAAAAAAGATACAATGTGTCTGAGCCAGTATGCCATGTGAAAATGATAACATATGTGTAGTATATAAGCTCGTGTTCCCCAAATTATGAAAGCATAGTAGGATGAAGCCTTGTTGCCATCTTGAGGTTACTTTCTTATTGGTTCTGAATTTTCATGAAACTCTTGGTGCTTTTTTACCACTATAAGCAGCTATATTCAAAAATATAATGAAAACAATGTTTATTTATTTAAAAACTATAATTACCAAACAAAACATAAAAAATAAACTCATAAAAAATAAAAAGCCTATATTTTTTCCAATACTCCCAACGATCCCTAAACAAGAACTGGCAAGTCGCAATACCTTGGCGTCTTCTGCGCACTACCTAGTGGTTTACATTCATTATATAGGTTTTGCAGCGTTGCATACCGACCGTGGCCAAATATTTCTGATTTCGAAACGTTTTTTGAGGTTTTTGTGTTTTTTATAAACTTGTGAAGTTAAAAACTATAGGATGGTGCGAGAGTGCATCGTGTGTAAACGATTGAAACACCCAAATCAAGGGATTTCGTTTCAAAGGTAAATGTCAAAATCAGTGTCGTCCTTTACCTATTTTCAATTATTGGTATTATGCAGTATACGATTTTCTACCATTTTTGATTTTTTATGAAAAATTCTTTATAGAGGCACCTACTAGGGTCCCTAGGACCCCAAATCCGCCGGCGCCGGTTTTTTTTTAAGAGAAAAAAGGGTGTAATGTATTTTTTTCATTATTTTGTGTTGGGTTGGGTTAGGTTGCGTTGGGCTGTGTTGGATTGGGTTATTTTAGTGAAAAAAAAAATTAAAAAAACAAAAACAAAATTAAAAAAAAACAACCGGCGCCGGCGGATTTGGGGTCCTAGGGACCCTCTAGTAGGTGCCCCCATAAAGAATTTTTCATAAAAAAATGGAAGAAAACCGCATACTGCATAATTACGCTGTTTTTTTTAATATGCTTTGTTGTTAGAACCAGCACCCTGTTTATCTACCCTCTGTGCAGGTGTGCTCAAGGCTATAATTTCTTAACAAAGGCAAAAATAATATATCAAAATATTATTATATTTTATTGTCTGTTTATTCTGGTATTTTGGTATTTTAGTCCTAAATTTAGAAAATCAGGTACCTGACCACAGACTTAAGGGTTTCAAGTTCTGTGTACCTCACCTATGTAAAATAACAATCAGTAAATTAAAATTTTAATTCTCAAAGCTATAATTGAATATTAGTTTTAAAAAAAGACTAGGCTATTACTTTTATCTTAAAATATTTTATATGACATATTTTAAACTTAGAATTATGCAAGTGATTTAGTATATTTCATCAGGGGTTTAATTTAAACATCAGGTTTTGCCTTTTTCCTTCAGTTGATCGAAAAGACTATTAAACAACTGTTGCCCTCAACCTTGTATTAAAGTTATGTTGTAATTTTTAATTTTTTTTTGGTATTTCACCAGCACATTTTACAATAATTATTAAAATTATCACCTACCTTAATCGCTTTTACGCACCATTAACACTTAAAAAAATATTTAACAACATAACACAATTAAATTGGTGGCGGAAAGGGTGACAAGAAAGAGGGTGGGTTTTTATAACTTCATCCGAAAGACGTGTGTGAAGTAAGTGTCAGTAAATTACAAAAGCATGGTTACCGATGCAAAAAAAACTAGTTTTTTTTTTTTAAATCACTCGCTGCGCTCGTTAATTTAAATCAACGCTCGTAAAAAAACACTCTTTTAACCGCTAGTTGTGAAAACTACAAATTACTGATTTTGTGCAATTAACCCATTTTTTTATATATTTATTAATTTTTCGCCGCTACTGGTAGAGCATGTAAAATAAATGGATGTATCTAGGACATACGTCTACAAACATACACATGTTTTACCGCAGTGTTGCCGAGCAACATTCTGAAAATCATTCTGTCCTTTTTTGGCACACAGGCTAGCTTGGGGGCAAAACAAAGAATTTATGAATGGGATTCAGGGTCTATGGTTTTTAGGTCTGTGGTTTTGGCAAATCGAAGGAAGATTCAACAGTCAAAGATATAAAGAAGAAGTTAAAAAACCTCCAAATCAGTTACTTCAACCGAAAAGAAACTAAAAAACAAAAGATCAAAAGATCTTGGGTGGAAATAACGAAAATTCAAACTTGGATGAGTATCCCACAAGGAACACACAAAAAATCAAAGCGAAAAGAGAAATGATTAAACGATGTTTCGCCCTGGGTAACCAGCGTGGGCTCATCAGTAGTTTTACTGGTCACCCTCCACTATACATCATTAAACACCATCATACACTTAGATTTCCAACCTTGAACCACTCACAAACAGGCATCGTTCCGCACTGGTACTTATTTATCCAAGTTACCTGATACGAATTCGTCCTGGCGTGTTAATATTTCCAGTAGGATTATGCTCCTAAGGCAATTAAAACAAAGAAGAAGTTAAAAAACCTCCAAATCAGTTACTTCAACCGAAAAGAAACTAAAAAACAAAAGATCAAAAGATCTTGGGTGGAAATAACGAAAATTCAAACTTGGATGAGTATCCCACAAGGAACACACAAAAAATCAAAGCGAAAAGAGAAATGATTAAACGATGTTTCGCCCTGGGTAACCAGCGTGGGCTCATCAGTAGTTTTACTGGTCACCCTCCACTATACATCATTAAACACCATCATACACTTAGATTTCCAACCTTGAACCACTCACAAACAGGCATCGTTCCGCACTGGTACTTATTTATCCAAGTTACCTGATACGAATTCGTCCTGGCGTGTTAATATTTCCAGTAGGATTATGCTCCTAAGGCAATTAAAACAAAGAAGAAGTTAAAAAACCTCCAAATCAGTTACTTCAACCGAAAAGAAACTAAAAAAAAAACAAAAGATCAAAAGATCTTGGGTGGAAATAACGAAAATTCAAACTTGGATGAGTATCCCACAAGGAACACACAAAAAATCAAAGCGAAAAGAGAAATGATTAAACGATGTTTCGCCCTGGGTAACCAGCGTGGGCTCATCAGTAGTTTTACTGGTCACCCTCCACTATACATCATTAAACACCATCATACACTTAGATTTCCAACCTTGAACCACTCACAAACAGGCATCGTTCCGCACTGGTACTTATTTATCCAAGTTACCTGATACGAATTCGTCCTGGCGTGTTAATATTTCCAGTAGGATTATGCTCCTAAGGCAATTAAAACAAAGAAGAAGTTAAAAAACCTCCAAATCAGTTACTTCAACCGAAAAGAAACTAAAAAACAAAAGATCAAAAGATCTTGGGTGGAAATAACGAAAATTCAAACTTGGATGAGTATCCCACAAGGAACACACAAAAAATCAAAGCGAAAAGAGAAATGATTAAACGATGTTTCGCCCTGGGTAACCAGCGTGGGCTCATCAGTAGTTTTACTGGTCACCCTCCACTATACATCATTAAACACCATCATACACTTAGATTTCCAACCTTGAACCACTCACAAACAGGCATCGTTCCGCACTGGTACTTATTTATCCAAGTTACCTGATACGAATTCGTCCTGGCGTGTTAATATTTCCAGTAGGATTATGCTCCTAAGGCAATTAAAACAAAGAAGAAGTTAAAAAACCTCCAAATCAGTTACTTCAACCGAAAAGAAACTAAAAAACAAAAGATCAAAAGATCTTGGGTGGAAATAACGACGAATTCGTATCAGGTAACTTGGATAAATAAGTACCAGTGCGGAACGATGCCTGTTTGTGAGTGGTTTAAGGTTGGAAATCTAAGTGTATGATGGTGTTTAATGATGTATAGTGGAGGGTGACCAGTAAAACTACTGATGAGCCCACGCTGGTTACCCAGGGCGAAACATCGTTTAATCATTTCTCTTTTCGCTTTGATTTTTTGTGTGTTCCTTGTGGGATACTCATCCAAGTTTGAATTTTCGTTATTTCCACCCAAGATCTTTTGATCTTTTGTTTTTTAGTCAAAGATATGTTGAGATTCTTGAGGATGTTATGTTGCCATCTGTGCAGATGTTTTACGAAAACGACTTCGTTTACCAGCAAGAAAACTGTCCCCTGCACACGGCTAATGTTGTTCGCCAGTGGTTTGAAAACAATAATATTGAAACTCCTCTTTGGCCATCCAACAGCCCTGATCTCAACCAACACCGTTCAGCAGGTGTTGTCTCCACCCAATAGAAAATATATGGGGCCAACTTGTCAAAATGATTTATCAGAGAGACTGGAGACATCAAAATGCTGAAGAGTTAAGCGATGCAATTTATCGCGCATTGAAGGTGCTCTCAGAAGATCGTGAATATTTTCAACATTTAATTTTTTTAATGCCCAGGCGTGTACAGTGTTATTGAAAAGAATGGTGCGCCCACTAAATTCTAATTTTTGTTATTGTTTTAAGCAATATTTAATATTTAGTTGTTTCCATTCCGCTGTGTTATTTTGAATCCATCGTTTTTTTAATTTTATTATCGTCATTTTATCCACCCCAAAATGAATGGTCGCATTCCTTATAGATCAGCCGCCTTCTGTAACTCGAGTGATTATTACTCTTTTGCAATTAATAAAGATTGTTTTTAAATATACTGTGCTTTTTAAAAGGCGATTTTTGGTATCATTAAATAATTATATCCGAGATTAAAATATGATTTTAGAAACAAGAAACTAAACTTAAAACCCTCCTTTGAGTTACGTAGTCGGGTAGTCAGGATATTTGCTTTAAATTAAGGCATTTTTTTGATTTAGACGCCTTTTTTTTACTTTTGATAAATATGACATAACGTCATCGTACCAGGCATTACAAGCTGGTGGTTTGTTTGAGTATATACTAATAAAAAGTCAAAGTTTGAGACGTGCGTTTTTTTTTAAACAAGAGTACTTTTCAGTTTTATGTTCCACTAAATGTTTTGTAATTTTGGAGATTTAAAACTACGTTAGTGGGCGCTACGAATATGCAGTTTTAGGACTTTTCAACCAAAGCTGCTACGAATATGCAGTTTTGAGATATGGAAGGTGAGGTGGTTCAGGCAGTCAAATTATGAAGTTGATAGTCGCCCTTCCTTTTTGATGGGGGGTGGTGGGGGTTGGATCGCGTTCAAAATTGGTATATAGAGGTAGTTGGTGTTGAGGGGCCAGAATTTTTGATCAGATTTTAAAAGTTATGATGTTGACAACTCCTGCTCCCTCTTCGGGAAGAAGGGAGGGGGAATCTAAACAAGCCCGATTTCGTTCAAAATTGGTGTACAGGGGTTTTTGGTGTAGAGGATTACGAATTTTTGGTAAGATGTTAAAAATTATGAAGTTAACAGCACCCACCTCTTCGAATCTAACTTAGTTGTTATTTTTTGTTCCTTTTATTTTTAAAAGGGCAAAAATTTTGAATTTTGTGCAAAAACTGGCCGAATATACAGTCAAAGTTTTAAAGTAAAGCTTTGTGTCGAATTACACTACTAAACATTCTGAATGCCTATAATTTAGCAAAACAATACAATGCAAAAACGTACTTTCCCAAAATTTTTTTTACAATAATAAATCAGTACTTGGCAAAAATTTTAAACGTGCAAACGTAAAATAGCGTAACATATTGCCGCTAGATGGCGGTGCGGTGTGATGGACACCGTTTGATTTGTTAGCCTGACAGCGCCTTCTCTATTTTAGGTACAGAGGGCGCTGGCCTCGCCTACAGTTGGTCAATTGAAATTAGGTAGTCCCCGTCGAAGAAAAACAAGTGCGGCAAAAGCCGCTACGAAAAGCTTGCTCGCATCTTATTTGTCGGCTATGTACTGCCATCTAGCGGCAATATATTACCCAGGTTTTCCTGTCCAGCTGTTGTCGCCTGTACATACTGAGTCGCCATCTAGCGGGAATATGTTATACTATTTTGCGTTTGTACGGTTTTGCCCTTGTAATGATTTAGGCCAGTTTATGATCTATTTCGATTTTTTGATTTTACAGTTTTGCGTATTTATTGTTTTTACGTAATACTGTTATGAACCTATACTTTAGTATAATTTTCGTTTTTTGTAATGCACTTTTTCATAAATTTTGCGCAGCCAACATCCTTTGCATGAAGCCAAGAAATTTAAATTTAATTTATTTAGCATGAACCCCTTAGTGAGCCCCACGAAAATCTATCTCGAAAAGTAAAAAAAAAAAAACAAACAAAATCTAAGGTTATGTAAACGCGTTAGATTTACGATCGCAAGTCGAGTGCTCGTATTTGGATTCGGATCACTCGCGGACAGATTTGTGACGTCACTGCTCTGGCTGGGAGTGATCTGAGAGCATAAGTAAGCGGGATAATTTTTACAAAAATCAGGCTGGAAATTGCCTTACACGCACCTTAACGACGCAGGTGGTTACGTCCACTAAATCTCTCTCAGGTATTGAATTCAGGTGCGAGAGATAATTGGTAAGAAAATTTTACATATTTAAATTAAAATATATTATTAAAAAAACTCAAAGTGTAAGTTAACCATGTATGTTATATAAGTTCATGCATGTCATGAAATCCAGCTAAGCCCCCGCCCTTTGACGGAAAAAACTAGAACTAATTTGGCTCCCTCAGCTGCTTTTGTTTACAATGGGGATTCTGAGAACTAAAATCGCGGAAAAATACAACTTATATTAAACTTGTTGCAAATATTGGTGCTTAATCAATAGCAAATTGATTTTAACACTTCTGCGTTAGTTTAATGAACTGTCCTTGTCTAAGAACGTTTCAGCGCCATGACAAGGTGCGCATCTGCGTGCCGTTTGGAATTGTTTTTTTTTTTAATTTTACCTTTAATTCTTAATAATTTGTTTGTTTATTAATTATTGTTTTTGTTAGAGTGATGTTTTTGTGCCATTACCACTGAGTTTTGAAGAAACTTTGAAGTGTATTTTAAGCTGGAAGTTTTGAAAAACTCTAGAGCATTTTGCATATTTTTTACAAATTTGAATAATTTCTGATTACAAGTAAACAACGCGACGATATTTGTTCCGCAGGAGCTGCACGGCGGTGACAGTTCATAAAACCATC
This sequence comes from Oxystoma pomonae, assembly GCA_963921995.1. NCBI lineage: Eukaryota > Metazoa > Arthropoda > Insecta > Coleoptera > Brentidae > Oxystoma > Oxystoma pomonae. The sequence continues at coordinate 79,123,276 of OY998166.1, read as the reverse complement.
TCAGAATAATGATTTGATAGTTTTTAAATTATTTTTTCATCAAATTTTATAAAATACTGATTAAAGGAGAGTTTTTATCGGTACGGCTTTTTTTCGGAAAATGCAAGGGCAGGGCCGTTATAGTATCTCAGTTATATGGCTATATCTGTCTACGCCATTTTATGATCATACCGTTTTACGTTTATTCGAATGTATGAATGATCATCACTCAGAATTTAAAAAACATACAAAATTATATATAAAAACATTAAAACAAGAAACTTCGACTCCCATATCATATGACCGCTATAAAAAAAATCCATTTATTAATTTTGTTCACCTAGGTAGGACGAAAAAATATTCCTCATTACATGCCCCAAAGCGAGACATCTTCTGACTGAATAAATTACGAATTCGAGACTTACCAGTCCATCGTCCAATTGAGCCAAAGAATGACAAGAAGCTAAAACCTGCACAGTTTCCATAGGAACATCGGTTATAGGTGTGACTTTCGCATCGTTTTTGGCCAGCGCCACACCCTCCACAACCAAATTATCGCTTGTTAAGGTGCCCGTTTTGTCGAAACAACATATATCCACTTTGCCTAGAACAAAAATAATATTTCAGGTTTGAGAAACTAAGTTTAAAAAAACGAGAAAGCGGTAAAAAAAGTAATAATTTAAAAAAATAAAGTAAGCCGAATTATCAAATTAATTACTGTCAAATCGTATGAGAATAAACAAACGAATTTTCCATGGTAATTTAGTTACTTTTAGAGGATTTATTATGTAAATGATAATTGATTGTACATTTGCTAAAAAATTTTAAGGTTTTTTTTCCCTTTTTTTAAAATTAAATTAATTATTCCACTCACGTGTTAAAAGTTCCTTAAGACAATTGTGATTTTGGAGAAGTACAGCAATAATTCTTTAAACTTACGTCAAGTGAAAGAATTACACTGAAAATTCGACAGCAGTACTTTTTAACCAATCAGAATGGATTTTTATTAACAGGTCACCATGGGAACACAAAGATTTTTGTAGGTAACCAACAGCGAATTAAGTCGGAAATTTTTTGAGTAATCACAAAAAAATTTTTTTACGTATTAGTTTCGATTTCTTTTTTATAAACTTATATGAAGTCTAACACCCGGTCCACACCTAGCGTGCCCACGCTGCATCAAAAAAACGCATCACGTGACTCTGCATTTAAAACAACTACGCTTTTTTGAAACAGGCTGGGCACGCGTTCGTGTGCATGTGGTATAAGAAAATCCTGTAATATAAATTAAATTATTTCCTGGAAATTGCATCTGGAAATATCTCCGGTATACTTTTTTAAAACAACTACGCTTTTTTGAAACAGGCTGGGCACGCGTTTGTGTGCATGGGGTATAAGAAAATCCTGTAATATAAATTAAATTATTTCCTGGAAATTGCATCTCGAAATATCTCCGGTATACTTCCAAATGCAACTTTAGAAGAAATTTAGCTTTCCTTTGAAAATTTCACCCCTCCGCGCACAACCATGAAAAATTATCGATAATTTTAAAGCTCTAGTAGTATTACCCACGTAAATATTACAAATAATTGACATATATTTCTGTTGTTTTTTGTTTTTCCTGAGGCAAGACCTGTCACCATTTTTTTTTCAAGGTATTTTCAAAACTAAAACCCCGACCATATTTTTCATATTTACCCGGGACTTATTTATGTTTTTTAACCCCCCTGCCCACCCGATTTTGAATAAGCTTTTTTCAAATTTTTTTAGGGTTAATCTTCTATTTTCCCTAAAAATTTTAAAGGTGAAACTTTACAGAGTGGTTTGAATTTGCGCTCTCTGATTGGCTCATCAGATAACCCTATAGCGTTAACTATTCCGGTAAGCAGATAGCTTAAATTCAAATAAATTTCGCCAGCAGGCACATATAGCCATCCATAAAACCTTTTAAAAAAAATGTTTTTTCCATTTTTTTTTTTGTTTGAAAATGTATGTGCGAACCGCGTGTTGCTAGCTGCTACAACTCGCGAGTTAGGTTTTTATAAGTATATTTTTATTTTTCTTAGATATTTCAAAAACTACGAATCTGACAGACTTTAACATTGATATAGTTTTTGTTGAAAATGTAATTATCCGTATAAATATTAAAACCGTACCGTGTGTCCCTAACTGCTACAGTTCATGGGTTATGAGTTTTATAAGTATATTTTTGTTTTTCTTAATTATCTCAAAAACTACGGATCTGACAGACTTCATCAGAAATATTGTTCTAATGGAAAATATAATTATCCATGTTAGCGTGAAAACCGCGTGTTGCTAACTGCTACGATTCGCGAGTTACCCTACCCCCAGCAAAAACTAATCAGCCACCTGGTGGCAAATTTGATAAAAATGAGTTAAGTGGTTTTTGAGTAATTGTGTTACAGACAGACAGACACCTACACAAAATTTTGTATTTAGGTCTTTTTTGACCCAAATAACTTATTTTTAGTGGAAATAAAAAACTTTTTTTTTTAAAGATCCCAATAGCCTCCATACTATGTATGGATGGCTAAAAATAACGGAACAATCGCTATGACGCTGTAGCTAGCTATGTGGTACTATTGCCATCATAAATTTTAGTCTAATGTTACTGGGATTTTTAGTAATTTAATTATTCATTAACTTGTAAGAAACTGCTTGCTGTAGGTCACTAAAACAAGAGGTTGAAATATTTTTATGTAACTTTAAGCATCATTTTGTAGTTCCTTGTAATACATAATACGTCGGAAATAACAAATAAATAGAGACAAGTGAAATGAAATATTAAGAAAAAACAAATTTTGATCTGAAATGTAAAAAAGATAAAATTTTTTCAATTCTTAAATTTTCCTTGGTTTTCTCCCGATCAACTCAATTGTACAGTACGTAACCAAACTTACCAGCAAAGGGTATCCTAAATGGTTCCGTACAATAAACTCCCAACTTTGACAAAGCCAGTAACGAAGTATTGACCGCTAGAGACAATTCTATTGGCAACTCTGGAGGTATTACCGAGGTTAAAATCAAGGTGCACTCTAGGAACAGTTTGTAACGGCTTCTTTCAGGATCCTAAAAGGAAACAGAAAAAATACTAATCCTATTTTCTTTATAGATATAGGAGAGGGGCCGGATAACGATGACATTTTTTGGTAGCGCATTTTTATGCTAGCTACGTCAGAACCGGCCACCTAACCTCACTCTTTCTTAATTCAAACAGCTGTTGATTTTAATGCTTGTTTTTTTTTTAATTTCTGCAGTTTAGTAACAAAAAAAACAACATAACTTAGTATAAAGAAGAAGTTAAAAAAACCTCCAAATCAGTTACTTCAACCGAAAAGAAACTAAAAAAAAACAAAAGATCAAAAGATCTTGGGTGGAAATAACGAAAATTCAAACTTGGATGAGTATCCCACAAGGAACACACAAAAGATCAAAGTGAAAAGAGAAATGAATAAACGATGTTTCGCCCTGGGTAACCAGCGTGGGCTCATCAGTAGTTTCACTGGTCACCCTCCACTACACATCATTAAACACCATCATACACTTAGATTTCCAACCTTGAACCACTCACAAATAGGCATCGTTCCGCACTGGTACTTACTTATCCAAGTTACCTAATACGAATTCGTCCTGGCGTGTTAATATTTCCAGTAGGATTATGCTACTAAGGCAATTAAAACAAAGAAGAAGTTAAAAAAACCTCCAAATCAGTTACTTCAACCGAAAAGAAACTAAAAAACAAAAGATCAAAAGATCTTGGGTGGAAATAACGAAAATTCAAACTTGGATGAGTATCCCACAAGGAACACACAAAAGATCAAAGCTTTGCAAAGAAATATTAACACGCCAGGACGAATTCGTATTAGGTAACTTGGATAAGTAAGTACCAGTGCGGAACGATGCCTATTTGTGAGTGGTTCAAGGTTGGAAATCTAAGTGTATGATGGTGTTTAATGATGTATCGTGGAGGGTGACCAGTGAAACTACTGATGAGCCCACGCTGGTTACCCAGGGCGAAACATCGTTTATTCATTTCTCTTTTCGCGTTGATCTTTTGTGTGTTCCTTGTGGGATACTCATCCAAATTTGAATTTTCGTTATTTCCACCCAAGATCTTTTGATCTTTTGTTTTATAACTTAGTATAGTTCCGTTTTTTTCCGCAACGTTGCGTTGGTGTTGTACAAAGCGAATGTTTTTTTTTTGTTTAGTGGAATTAAGAGGTGTTCACACGCGACTAAAAAACATATTTTTAAACAGTTTTCAAGTTTATTCATCATTTGTGAGACTGTAATAGAACTAATACTTTTATTTATTTTAATGGTTTTCGTTTGTTAAATAGGGCAAATATTGCCAAATTTATCAGGTTTTATTAAATTTTAGCATTTATTATTATGGGTGCCGATGTCAAAAAGGGGTATGTCCGTGAACTACGGTGTTGTTTTCATTCAGTCTCTTTTTTGTCACGCTATTGGTAAAGGAAAGAAGCATTTCTCGACCAAAACTTTAAATTTGCGGACATACAATATTTGATTATTTCCACCAGCTCTCAAAATCGTTAGCGTTGCGGTGACTAGTAAATTTTTTCGTAGAATTTTTTGTTTTTAATTTTACAAGAGCAGTGCTTTATGTGAACAAAATGGTTTAAGACTAGTTGTCGTCTTGTTCTTTAGAAGATTTTTATTCTGACAGAACATTGAATTAAAAAAAAAACTTTTAAAAAGTGCAAGAAAGAACACATCACAAAGAGAAAATAAAGCAGTAAAATTGCAGCTCACATATGGGCTTTGTGTGTTGATTTTGGTTTTATTTAAATAAATCACTTTATTTTTTGTGTGTTTTTAATAAAGTAAACTCATTTCTACAAACAAATTCACCTTTTACTCATTTTTGTTTTAAATATTAGATCTTAATTCTAACTAAGTACAACTCGTCCCAACTAATTCCATATGACAAAGATAGCTATACATAAACAACAAGTCAAACAAAGATGTTCATATCTTTATTTCTGAAACCTACAATACACAAACAAGCACTACAAGTTCCATATACACTCGTCTCGATCACAACTACGTTTACATTTGAATGCATAAACCTTTTGGATCCGTTCGAGTAAAAAATTAGATCGCGCAAGTACTGTCACGACCTAACCGCCTTACGTGGTTTCGAGTGCGCAACAACAAAAGCAAAAAATCATAATTGCAAAAAAAAAGTACATCGATCATTGTATTTTTAGATAAAAATTCGAATCTATGTTCAGCTTGATGATGATTGGCTCACTTTTGACATTGTTTGTTGCTACAGAATATTCAGCCCCTTAAAGAGGCTCGCAACTTGTTTTGTTGAAGCATCTTTCAGATCCAGCCCGTCGATCAGGTTTACCGGAAATACGTTGACGTTGACGTGCAATGACCGGACATTCACATAGCACCTGTCTGGCCGTCTCGCCCTTCTTCATACAGTGCCTACATTCGGTATCCCCACTTAGACTCATTTCAATGGCGAAGAGTTCCGCCTGGAAGATTGTAACCATCTGACCAAGACTATGTATAATCCTGACATTTTCCCGGCTACAATAAGCTCCGGATCCAACGCCTGAAGGCATTTTGGATCCGTCAGTGTACCAGCAGCTATCTTCACTTGAGAAACTTATTCTGTTGGACGACCAGTCCTCCCTATCTGGGAGAATAGTGTTGTATAGCTTTTTGCTGTTTACTGTTGCGGGCATTAGATCCGGTAGCAGCCCTAGAGTGCAGTGGCTCTCAATTACCCGCGTTAAAGGTATTGGTTTAGGAAGGTTTAGGAGGCATCCAAGCGCTGCTGATGGTGTGGTGCTCATAGCACGACATATTACCATACTTGCTTGACGTTGGATGCTTGTTAGTTTGGCACGAGCCAGCGTTTGTCTGCCCTTCGTGTACTAAACTATTGCCCCGTATGTAATCATAGCTCTAACTACCGTGATATACAGCCAGTAAATTTGTTCGGGGCATTTCAATTTATTGAAACTGCATATATAAACGTATTTTTAAACCTTTTCACCGTATTTGCAACGTTTGGTGTAATGACGAGCAGTTAAGGAAACAATATATCTTCTTTATTGCGCAAGCGTTACTAGATTCGACGCTGTTCCCGGGTTATCATTATTTTTTACTTAGTGAACGTGAAGTGAAACATAAGACACTACTCTAACTTTAGTTTGCTCTCGGGTATCGTCGCTGTGTTCCAAAGGTTTACCACGTTATCTACAACTCCTTTAGTTCTTTCCCATGTCTTAGGCTCTTGCACCTCTTTACGGATTGTTTAAAAAATGGGACTCCAAAGACACAATCCACAATCCAAACTCAAAGTGTATAAAATACAATACTCACGTATTTAACTAAAAATAAAAATAAAAAAGCCCGAAAAGAAATTTTTGCTAAAATTAGGATGCGCACTCGTTCTATTCCCTCTGTGATTTGTATGATTTTCTTATGAATGAAACAGGGCCAACCTAGCGGCCCTGTATACAATTTTTGACAGTTACTGTTTTACCAGAGGTAAGCAACTCGATTTGGCAGTAGTTAGGGAAATGTTGATAATATTTTTGTTTGTTGGCAACCCAAGAATTTAAAAACAGAAATAACAAATATAAATTTCCAACATATTATTTTTCAATATCTCCGGAACATTGCACCATATTCAATAAATGAATTCTTAAATTACAAAAATAGCTAGTCCTCTGGAACCTACAGTATTATTTTTTTTTACAATAATCTCTGTTTTATATTTATTACCTATATTTTCAAATTTTTAACTTGTAACTTGTCAAATTTAAATTTAAGCACCAAATTGTGAATGTAATTTATTTTAAATGACTAGGAAATTTTATCTTAGTTTTTTAATTTCTTAATTTAATTTATTTCGTTGACGCTATTTATCCAAGTGACAATTTTATTGTATGTGTTAAAACGATTTAAATTGTGCACTTTTTTCAAATAAAGATATTCTTGAATCTTGGAAATAAATAATTTTGTAAGTGTCACATTTTTTATTAATAGACATTTGTCCAATGGAAAAAGAAACGCAAGAAAAATGGAAAGAGATCATGCATTTACCAAACTTTAAAATTAATAAAAATAGTCGAATTTGCGAGGTAAGTAAGAGAAAAGAGAAATATAATATTATATATTATTATTATTTTACGAAAATGACTAACACAAAGATAGATCAATAAAATTTTTATATTTTACCTACTACTAACATTTTTAATATCTGTGTATCTACCTCATGTTTTCTTGTGATGTTTGACATATTTTACTAGACTAAAAACAGGGTTCCCATCAAATTCTGATTTCCAAATTCCCTGACTTTTCCAGGTTTTCCCTGACCATTTTCTAAAAAATTCCAGGTATTTTTTGCATATAAATTGCTTGTCTACGTGAATACCAAGTAAATGTAAACCTTTACCAAGACAATTTTTTAAAGCCCAAATTTAGCAAGTATTTATAATATCGAGTTATAATATATATAAAAAGCAGATAAATAAGATGAGAAACTTTCCTCGAAACTTTATTTGAAGACAAAAATCACAGAAACCGAATTCGTTAAATCCTAAAAACAAATCAGGTACTTAAAAGTATTGAAAATAAATGACTAATTTGCCTAGTGGTACCTACGTCTTTTGTTAGTTAATCTAGCATGTTATAAAACTAAATTGCTAAGTGTTAATATATACGCACATGAACACATGCACACGAAAAAGAAGACCAGCATAAGCTGGAATACGGAAAAACTCAAGACAGAACAAACACAGGAAATATACCAGAAACTAATTACTGAAGAAATAAAAGAACCGCAATGGGGCTACAATGTAAACGAGCTCTGGAGGAACATCCAAGAAACAGTAACTAGGGTCAAGTGCTCGACAACAAGAGAAAACAAAGAAGGAAGTAGTTTGATGACGACTGTAGTAGAGCGACGGAAAGACGAAATGCGACGGAAAGACGAAATGCGACCAGGAAAAAATGCTTCAACACCAAACCAACAGCATGTAACATAGAAGAGTATAAACAACAGATCTGAAGAGCGCAGAGTGATAAAAAGGAAAACAGACCAAAAAACAGAATAAAAGAATACTTTCAGGAAATAACCAAGCACAAAACAGGATACCAACCCAGAACCGAGAACTTCCTCTCAACAAACAACGGACAACTGAAAACCAACGAAAGAGAGATCCTAACCACATGAAAGAACTACTTTTGAGAACTACTCAATGAAGAGGTCAATACCGATACTACACCCATAAGTATATTGACAGCTGAAATAGAAATACCAGCCCCAACATATGAAGAAACAGTTAAAGCCATAAAAAAGCTAAAAACAACAAAATAAATAAAATATGGTGGAGAAACACTGCATAGGGCCATCTATAAGCTAATACAAAATATTTGGAACACCGAAGGCGTGATAGTCCCCATCCATAAAAAAGGAGATAAAAAGAAATGCTCAAATTATCGTGGAATAACTCTGCTAAATACTTGTAATAAGGTCCCCTCAGTATCCTGCGAGAGAGAATTGAACCATATAAGGAGGATATAGTTGGGTAATACCAGTGCGGGTTTAGACCTAAAAGGTCCACTATAGACTAGATTTTCACTATAGACTAGATTTTCACCGTTAGATAAATAATGAAAAAATGCCGGGAACTTCACCAGATGTTTATTGATTTCAAACAGGAGTTTGACAGATGATGTAGAGCAAACTTGATATCCCTGGTAAAAATTTGTACGGAGGATACAACGGAGGATATAAAGTTGCAAGATAAGGGTGGGACAGAGCTACTCTGATTTCTTTGGTATCAACAATGGGCTTAAGCAGGATGACTCTGTTTCACCAACGACTATATTCCACCAGAAAAGACCCAACCTACTACTGGCCATCGCAGATGATGTATACATAATTGGAAACAGCAGGATTAATCTTAAAGACTCCTTGCACCACAATATTTCTACATCCTTAACTGATTTCTTAATAAGAAAAGATTACAAAAAAGAAGTAGAACCCTTTTTGGCAGTGGAAGCAGTTGCTGTGGAGTTATTATATAGATTGTCATTGTCATTTTGTTTAGTGTATGACGCTCGATATTACTCAATTCAATATTTTTTCACAGCCTGTAGACACTGCAACTCTGGTCGACTTATGGAAGGACTTATCCAGTCTAAATTAAAAACTGTTTTTTCGATATTTTGCACCAGTTGTGTGCGCAGTTGGACCCCACATCATTTTAAGGGAAGGAATAAATAAATTACATGACAAATATTGTCGGATTAGGAAAAAAACGCCCTCGACTACACTTGAAAGTTGTAACAGAAGATAGCGCGATGTGTGCTTAAAACAAGGAGAAATAATACCGACTGATATTTATTATTTCGAAACGAAAACCAAATATGTTCAATTAACACAAAAGCTTTCCTCTCTCTTTTCTCTTGCTCTTGGATTTTAGGTGGATTGGAACTGATTGAGCGCGAAACAGATGTTGAGTTTATATACGAGGTGAGCAGAGAAGAACTCACATAATAGTTTTTACAAAGTTGGTTTAAAAAATAGGTTGAGAAAGAGAAATTCCAGGTTTTGTGTGCCAATTCTCTGACTTTCGCGGATTTTTTGGTCATTCCCTGACTTTTTCAGGTAGCTCTCAAAATTCCCTGACTTTTCCAGATTTTCGAGGTTTTCCAGGTCAGTGGGAACCCTGAAAAAGTCATATTCATTCAAAAACTGTCTGAGGAAATTAAAAAAACAGACAACAGAACATCAGTCCATTTCATAAAATCGGTTTTAGATGCAAATATGAAAAAAACTAGAAATAGAGGGCAATATGAGTTGCCCACTTATGGGAAAACAACAACTGTCAAATGTATAGAGGGCTTCTAGGTCAATCTAGAGGTGCTCTAGTAATAAAAAACAATTTCACTCTACAAAAATGTCCGAACAATACTCTTACCTCGACTCCCTTATTCCAAACATACACGGCGGCGGCAACTGCGAAAATAAGTAAAAACGAAATAAAACCGAAGGTCTCCTTGTTATTGGCAGTGACCCGCTTGACTCCAAACAGAATGGTCCTCAGCAATTTGCCTTGCGACGTATTGAAGCCGGTACGCAGCACGTAAGCCACGCAACCGTTATCTTGAGGCCTTAAGCCGGTGGTGGCCTTGGTCGGGGGCGTGTGCTGAACTACCCTGGTACCACCTACGTAAGAAGAGAGGAAGACAGAGTTGATTTCTTGTGATAGCGTGGTTGATTTGTTGGCCGAGGTGTGCTGGATTACTTTTGTTCCTCCTAGTTTAAATATTACTATGTGTTTGTGACTGCCTAAAAACTAGGTTCCCTTTAAATTTTGGTGAAACAAATAAATGTGAAAAGGAACGAATGTTGTTTTTGCAGGGGAATTTGCTTAAATACAAAATTATCTCATAACATTTATGCATTACACAATTTAGGGAGAAAATTACTCGAATAGATAAGGAAATGTTAGACTGACTTAATACTCAAATTCAGGCGTTGTTAGGACGGTGGAATGTCAAAAACTTGCATAAAAATTAAGATTTTATTTTCTTCATGTCAGAAAATTTATTTTTTTTATGTCAATAACCAATAAAAACTTGGCGGGTGGTTTCTGATAGCTTCTAGGCTTGTTTTCGGGGGTAATTGCACAAGTGCATCAAAATTACATATAATTTTTGCATGAAACGTGTTTCTTATAATTGCGAGTTTCGCAGTCGGGCATTTTCGCGAAAATATTAAAAGAAACAAATGTAATTTGTACTAAAAACAATCTGAATACAAGAATAAAAAAAACAGCAGTCAAAAGAAATGAGAATATTTGTTCTACTACACCAGTAGTACCAGTTGTACTCGGAGCGTAAGAAGTTTTTTTATGCATAATGTAGATTTTTTTATCAGATTAATTTCGCAATGCGTAAAATAAAAATAAGAAATGTTACTTTAATTTCAGACGGAAATAATTGGAAATTGGATGTGTAAAGTCAATATGAGGAAGTGTAAAGTATATTTCTGAAAATACGATCTGTATTTCAGAAAATGCAAAATAATTTCTGGAAACTCGAATATTTAAGTTATAATTTAGAATCTGTTAGCTTAGATTTAGACAGCAAGAAATGAAAATCAAATATATTAATTTTGAAAGGTTAATTTAATTTCGGACAGGAAAAAATTAAATTTCTGAAAATTAATTTAATTTTGGAAAATAATAATTGTATTTAAATATTAGGAACCACAACGAATTGTATTTCTCATATTGAATTTACACATGCAATTTCCAATTATTCCTGTCTGAAATTAAAGTAACATTTATAATTTCCATTTTACACATTCCGAAATTAATCTGATAATTCCAAAAATTAATTCTCACTGTCTAACAATAAAATCTTACCAAACAAAATGTGTAATTTCCCGTCCGTATCCAGATCCACAATTTTATCCGTTTCCATCACATTTTCGATGGGCTCCTTCATTTGTGGGACAGATTCTCCGGTCAGCATGCTTTCGTCGACTATGCAAGAGCCTCTTAATAGGAGTATGTCACAGGGAATTAGATTGTCCTTTTGGGAGCGAGTTACTGAGATGATGTCACCTAAATTGATTTGTTTTATTTCAGAGAATATAAATACGACTTAAAAAGTAAATTTTTACAATTGTTTAATACCTTTAGCAAAAAATTTATAAAACGTGAAAACATAAGAAACTAGGACACAACCATTTTTATACTATAAATCAAAGACACAAAAGTGTTTGCTTCTGATGTGATTTGATCGTAAAGATTCGAATTTTTAAAAAGGACAAAATTTAAATAACATCCCCATAAAATGTTATACATAAAATGCAGAGTGACATAATTTTTTTTTGATAATGTCATATTATTTTGTTTGTGTCTCGTCTCAACATCCAAGCGATTTTAATAGTAAAAATAATAAGAAAAAGTTGTGCTAAAATAAAAGTTTTAGGATAAATTTTAGGATTAGGTTGTACACAGATTTTATTTGCAAAAATTTTTTGACTTTCCCTGGCCAAATTAAAAATTACCTGACACCCCAATGGAAGTGAAAAAAAACCATGAATATTTGTGCTTTACATAATTATATAATGACTTATAAAAAAGACCAAAGATTTAAAGTTAGGATAAATATACATTTTTTTTTAACTTAAATTTATGCATATTTGCTATAAACAGTGGGGCGCCGAGGGGAGGGGGGTTAATCCGGCCCCGAGAAACCTGGGTATGGTCACATTTTTACTTCAAATTATTTTTTTAAAATTATTTATCCTTAAAATATCTATGCGGGTCAGATTTAGAGGTAATGAATAGAGCTGGCGAGCCAACTTTTGTGGTCAGTAACCGCCGCGAGGTTCTGGACATAACAGTGGCAACAAAAGGTATATCGAATGAGATAAAGGAATGGAATGTTTCGGCAGAGATCTCGAGCTCTGATCATAGTATAATCGAATTCGAGATCACAAGAGAGACGCAGGAAGAGACGAAGAGAAGAAATCCGATGCAAACAAACTGGACCACCTATAAGGAAGGCCTAGAACGAGCTTTGGATACCGAACCATCGGAAATCTCCAGTAAGGAAGAGCTAGAGGAGAAATTAAACAAGCTACAAGGCCAAATAGTGGCGGGCTACGAGAGGGCGTGCCCCCTTCTGAAGAAACTCAGAGAGGAGACAGAGCGACCCTCAGGAGGGCCATGAGAAGGACAGGGACTCCGCGTGGGACGCACACAAGGAAGCCAAAAGCAAATTCAAAAAGGAAATTAGACAAAGCAAAAGGTCAAGCTGAAGAAACTTCTGTGGAGAGCTAGAAGGCCTCTCCGATGTAGCCAGACTGATGAAAGTGCTAAGACAAGATAAGGAGGAAACAATAGCAATGTTCAGGAAACAGGACGAAACGTGGACCACTTCTGTCAAAGAGTCGCTAAGATATATCCTGGAAATACAGTTTCCGGGGGAGGCAATAGCGCAGATCGCTCAGCCAACAACTGATCAGGTTGACCCTGATTGGGAGCTGGCTAATAAAATCGTCACCGACGAGACGATCACTTAGGCAATACAAGGGTTCCTTCCGTACAAAGCCGCAGGGCCGGATAGAATCTTCCCAGTCCTATTGCAGCAAGGCCTAGGAACTTTACTCTCACACATAAAGGGAATTTTCCGAACCAGCATAGCAATGGGCTATGTTCCAGCTATGTGGAGGCAAGCAAAGATAGTATTCATACCGAAACCAGGTAAGAAAGACTATACAGCTGCCAAATCCTTCCGGCCCATAAGTCTAATATCATTCATGATGAAGGCATTAGAGAAACTGGTAGACAGGCACCTCGTCGAGGGACCCCTGAATACCTACCCTCTACATAGCGATCTACAGATACGGCCCTCCACGCAGCTGTACACAAGGTTAAGAGAGCTCTAGATCACCACACCTGGACAGAGATAGCGCTAAAAGATAGAGAGGTGGAAACAGCCTACAAGTACGTGTCCGTTCGCCCCACCTATGATGTCTCATAATGGACAGCCTGCTAAGAAGACTTGAAGAGGAAGGTATTGAAGCCCTAGGCTAGTCCGACGACGGACTTGTCATAATCCCCGGCAAGTACCTCAGTGTAATCTGCAATAGAATGCAGAGGGCATGCAATATAGTACAGGAATGGCGTCGAGAAAACAGTCTTTCTGTAAATCCAACCAAAACAGAGACTATACTCTTCACCAAGAAGAGGAAGATAGTTGGGTTCAAACCACCAACTATGTACGGACAACCACTGACATTGTCAGGGGAAGTAAAGTACGTAGGGGTGGTATTGGACGACAAACTAAATTGGAACGCTCACATTGACCATGTGAAAACCATAAGACGTTCTGGCAAGTTGGGAGGGTAATAGGTAGAAAACGGGGCCTGAGAGAGAGACTGGTTGCTGCGCAGAAAACGTACAGAAATAGGATCCCTAATAGGAGTCCTCACTGGACCCCGCGCGCTCCAAGAGCACCAGGCAAGAATGAAGTTAGTGCGGGACTCAACTTGCAGAGAGTGCTGGGAGGAGGATGAATCGTCACATCATATCTTGCAAGGTGTCCGGCCTACAGAGGAATTAGAGAGAGAATCTCCGGAGAGGAAGCGTTCGAGCCGGAACACCTTCCGACGCTGAAATGGTCGGATATCCTGACCTTTATCGAAAGAACGGGAAGGTTCGACATGGTGGAGTGGGAGCGTGAGGGGGGAGCTCTGGGGGATGGCAAAAAGGGCTCGGGTAGAGCCTAGTCGCGGGGCCGGAAGCCCTCCCCCCTTATTTTAGTAGTAGTACTACTACTACTACTACTATCCTTAAAAATTCCCCTGAAGTCAATTCCTGGGTGCTCCACTGCTATAATATAATATTTTTAATTAAACGGTTTATATATAGTTTGGTGAATAAAAATCCCCCTCAAATTGGTATCATTGTCGAAATATTGATTTAGCCACTTAATAAAAACTGTCTAAAAAGGTCAAAAACTGTACCTTATTTAAAATTATTATTGGACAAAAAACCAAAGACTAAAAATAACCGATTTGGACACTGCGAATGCAGCAATAGCCACAAGTACAATTAAGTGTCAAATAAGCGCTAAATCGTTTTTTCTTTCACTTACAGTCAAGTGGTATTTGAAAACTTTCTACTAAATAGCACCAATAGTAAAATACACTTACCTGGAATCAACTCATTCGTTAACATGCTCCTCCACCGTCTACTTCTATAAACTAAAATGCTGTACGGTTTATTTCCCATCTTTCGAATTTCGGCCATATTCCTCAGTTGTTGCTGCACCAAAGTGCACTCGAACATGACCAACATAACGAGAGTGAAAATCGAATAATACCAAAACTTGTCTAGACACCATAGCGCCACGCAGAATACTTGAAAAACGAAAAAGGGAGCGGTGGCTCTTTCAGTGAACAGCTCCATGAATTCTGGGATAACCATTTCCATGTCGTTTTTCCCGTACAGGATTTCCGCATTTTTAACATCGTCATCTTCCTGATACCCTTTGCAACTCATATATTCGGAAATTGTTTTATTAACAGGATATTCCACGCCCTTGAACGTCTTTTTATCTAATTCATAGGTGTATTTTGTTTTCTGGAACATGAACCATGTCAGCAGTTCATTGTTCAGCTAAAAAAATGTGATAAAACTTAAAGGGACAGTTTAGCAAAATGTCAAGATGTGCTTAAACGATAGATAGATGAATAGTGATATTTTTTCTTTTCTATAGAGCCTCGCTAATTAGATTAAGCATATTAATACCAGGTGCAGTGACACTGCATTTAAGCCATATTTAATTTTTAATTGAAGCTATTTGTAGACGTTTTATCAAAAAATATAGCCTAAAAAAGTGACAGTGACTTTTCTTCTTGTTCATAATGTTTTAACTGTCAAAATCGGCTCCGGAACGAATGAGCGACTGACGAAAGAGTGAAATATTAAAAAAGCGAAATATTAAAAGGTTTAGTAGGTTTGGTTGGTTCGGTTTGGTGGGTTTGGTTTGGTTTGGTTTGGTTAGGTCGGTTTGGTTATTTATTAGAGTTCTTGTTCTTATGTTTATTTGCACTTTTATTACATTTGTGCTTTTGTTACTTCGCACTTTTATTACTCGCTCATTTGTTACAGTCGCTCTTTTATTACATTCGTTCTTTTGTTACTTCGCACTTTTATTACTCGCTCATTTGTTACAATCACACTTTTATTACATTCGTTCTTTCATTACTTCACACTTTTATTACTCGCTCATTTGTTACATTCGCTCTTTTATTACAATCGTTATTTTGTTACGTCGCACTTTTATTACTCGCTCATATATTACTCGCTCTTTCATGACTTCGCTCAATTTATATCGCTCTTTTAATGCTCGCTCTTTCGTAAGTTACTCATTCGTTCCGAAGCCGTTAAAATCCTACCATTCCTTCTTTCAATCAACAAGAAAAACACATGGTACAGTTGGGTCATTAGTGCTATATCACACAACCTTCCGCAATTTCGTTGATGGGCTTAGTATATTTACTATCATATTAAACTGTATAATTACTTTCTGGTCGCAGATAAAATATTTTAGGGTTTGCGTAGATCGGTGATAAAAGTTCTTATTTAAAGCAATAGATAAGCGGACTAAACATAAAGGTTTATTGCATTATTTCCCATTGCAGATTAGTCAGTATTATCATAGTTATAATTATTTTAATAAAATTAACTAAAAAAATTTGCATATGTAAGACGAACTTTTAAATGAAAGAAAAATTAGTTAAGTAACCCCTTCAAGAATCAAACACCTAATCTTTTTTTTGGAAAAACTAAAAAAATTCTGTTTTTCAAAAAAAAAAAATTTTAAAACAAAAAGTACATTATCTGATACATCATTCGAAATGGATTTAAAATACCTTTAAAACGAGCTATAAACCACTGTCCTAGTTTAGGTAGTTATCGAGATATTTTCATTTCTTTAGGTACATGTTTGAGCAAAATGGTAGTTTGTTTTGATTTTCAAGAAATAATTTAAAAAAAAAACTAATGGACAAAAAAATTTTACTTTGTTTCGGATTTTTCATTCCCTTTATGGATAGAATAAATATACCAAAAATTATTATTGATTTGATTTGAAATGTGGGGCACCCTACACTGGAAATTAAAGGCGATCAGAAGTTTGAACTTAAAGCGTCTACTAGAAATTTAGAAAAATATATAGAGTTGACCTACACTTTTTATACTTCCTAGCGCCCATATAACTTCTAAAAATTTTCCGAAAAAAAAGCCGTAGCGATAATAAATCTCCTAATCAAGTTAGCCTGGAAAAAATGCAGAGTCAAAAACTACTCTGGGCGCAAGCAGACTGCGTCAGGCATGCGCCGTAGATTTTTCGCTTTTGGCCTTGCCAACCCTGATTTTGACATTATTTTCTTTGAGAGCCAACTAGAGTTTCGAACTTCCAAAGTCTTTATTTGTACTTTTTCACAATGTTTCTATTGCTAATGTATCTGCAATCGAAACGTTGTGAAAAGGTCGTGAAAAAGTAAAAATAAAGACAACATTATTAGGGATATTTTGGAACGCTTAAAATTTTGACAACTTTGACAGCCGCTGTGGTAGTGTTTAACAACCACTACCACTACTACTCATCGATTTTACCAGAGTTTTTGGAACACATTTAAAACTGTCACTTGTAAAATAATTTAAAGATGAGGAAAAATAAAAAATTTGGCTTAATTTTACAAAATAAGTGTTTTATATGTTGGAACCTTGTAATATTTTATTATTTTAAAAATTAATTAAGCCAAAATTCTCTAAAATTAACCAGAAAAATAACCACAACCACAACTAAATGGATTCGTAGCTTACGGCAGTGGTAGTGGTTAACTACCACAACGGAATGACGTTTAGAGGTTTTATGTTATTTATTGAATAGGCACACCCTGTTTAGTATAATATATATGATAAAACTTTTAAATAAAATCGTTTTACTTTTAAAAAAAATATTTATTTTATTTTTTACTTTTTAGTGTAAATAAAAAGGACTACATCATCAAAATAGTCAAATATAAACAGAGATGGACAATTTTTCTACTCAATAGGGGTGGATTAGAGGGGTATGTTTCTATACAGTTGTTTGAAGGTGGTAGACAATGTTGAACTTGATAGTAAACTAGAGTTTTGAATTAAAAAGGGTCGTCCATTTTCTCAAAGTCATAAAGTCTCAAAATGTATTCAAAATTTGGTAGGTTACACGTGTTTCGCCTATATAGGCATCTTCAGACCTACAAATTCCGATGTACTAGTAAGCTTATTCTAATTGCAAGAACCGTCAAAATTAAAAAAAGAAAAGTAAGTAAAAAATAGTAATTACCTGGTATATAAAATGTCACGGTAGAGATTAATATTTAAAGAACATAACACAAGTTTAAAAAATAAAAATAAAAAACATTTAAACAAACGAGACTCGTTTTACATTTTATAAACAAAAACAAATGAACATTTTTAGGTTAGGTAAAGGACATAACCACAAAAAAATTATAAGTTTTAAAAAAATTATTTATGCCGGAGTAAGGGCTGAACCCGTATATTCTGGATGAAAGGCAGATACGTTATCACTGCGCTATATTCGCTGTTGATAAAATTCATATTAAAATCTTTTTACTGCTGTAGGTTGTTAAATATTAAATCTGGCTCAAAACTGAATACATCATTCACACACACCAACACTGGGCTCTTTTTGGCCTTAGTAATTTCCATTTTCTCTAGCAAGTCTAATTTATTGCTCTTTTTGCACTCATGTAGCAAGGTTACGTTTTCAGAAATTGAAAAGATATGTTATGTCTAGTTAAAACATTCCTCCCCGTCTGTCCTACGTAGGTCGCAGGGCAACTACCACAGCTTAGAAAGTATACCCCCGATTTTGACAACTTCTCCGATTTGTCCTTAACCTTCACTAAATGAGCTTCTAGGGTATTAATTGGAAAGAACTTTGCTAACTAAAATGAGAGATTACCGAAGAAGGTCAAACATCTAAATGTTTTAACATCGGATTTTGCATGCAAAATATGAAAAGAAAATTTGTACTTGTTAAGAAATTTTAAATAAAGTTTATTAAAAGATTAGATTAGAAGCCATGTGCTTTATGATGTTGAGTTCTTTCCTGAAACCGTCTTGTGTAAGTGGAAGTTTTAATAGACTATACAGTAGAGAATTAAAAGATGCGAATTTATAAGAGCTAGGGGAGAAAATTGGATAATATTATCTGTGGCAGATGGTTTTCAAAGACTACCTAATCTGACGCTTTGTTGAGAAAATACATTCTGGTTCCTCTGAATGAATGCTGTTTTTTTGAATTTTCGCTTGAATAAATTTTCCTTCTTCCCAGCAATGTTGAGCTATTTTCGATCCAGTTGTGTCTCCTTTGCGTTTGTGTTCTGAAGGCGAACTTCCATGGATCGGCTGGTTTGTCCGATGAAGACATCCCCACAGTCGCATGGTACCTGGTAGATGCAGTTCTTGGTGTCGTGGCGTTGTAGTTTAGTCTTTGTTAGTTGACTTTTTATTGTTGTAGTCGTTTTGAAGGCAGTCCGAAGATGTTATTGGTTGCGTATCCTTCTTATTTAAGTCTGCCGTCCTTTGTGTTGGTGTGGTCTGTGGTGGTTTTATTGATCGTGTAGTTGTAGTAGAATTTTTGACTTTTCTTTATTTAAAGATTCTTCTGTGTTTCAGATGTAGGTGGCTCGATCTATGACAGATTTTTCAATTCCCAATTTGGTTGATATGGAGTGGTTTGATATGAAGTTTAGATATTTTCCAGTATGAGTTGGTTTGCGATATACGAAGTGAATATGGTTGAATTATTTTTGGTGAGAAGAATCTGGTTCAACGAAAACTCCTTGGCAAATAATAACCAGTGTTTATTTACAAATAAAATCACAACAAAACAAAGGTGAGAAATATCGATTATTTTTCTATCCTTTTAAACGACGTTACAACGATAGGGACAGAGAATTCTGTCTCAACCACTTTAGGTCGTGATTGGGTTGTGAGTGGGGAAAGTCGGCAGAGCGCAGACGGTCGGATGATATTTTTATTGACATAAGCTTTTTCGTGTTATTTATTTTAAAATTTCAGGATGTTTTAAAAACACATTTTGTCAAAAAACGTTTATAGTGTGTTTTTTTACCAGTAGCAGAATATTTCAGTGCATTAAAGTGATATTTTGGAACAAATCTTCCAATGTTTTGAAAACAAAGGGGGAGCAAGTGAAATCAGTCAGTGGCGGTACATGCCGGTAAGTACACAGAATATAAAAAAAAAGTTTATAAAATATACTTAAATTAGTAGATCCTTAGATTAAAATAAGGTTTTTTTCGAGGTTTTTTTTTATAAAGACTATAAAATAAAGGTAGGTAAAGTCCTTAAACCAACTTGCAAACAACAATAAAAGTTAATTCACATTTATTCAGGTTTGTAAGAATATTGAATTCCTACCTCTTATCAAAATATTAAGGTTGATTTATACGGCCGCCGTTGCCATCTGCGCTCGCCCTTCAAATTGATATTTAAATCTTTTTGTCTGTCCTAGATGTCTCTATATACCCTAAGCATTATTGACTTTATTGTGTACTGAAGAAGTCAGTATAAGTAAGTTTCTGCTAATGACAAGAAAAAATAACAAAATTAACAAACACAATAACATAATTTTTTGTTAGAGTGGGTAATATTTTTTTTTTCTTGATATTCCAGGTGCTATGAACTGTGTTTCTTGTTTGGTATAATTTTATTGTGTTGAAAATTCTTTTGTATAAAATTATACTACAACCATATATTGTTAGGAAGCTTCCAAAGCTCAAATTGGCAGAATTATTTTTTGCATGTTTTCTAAATTATTTTGCAGATTTCATATTATAGTAAAATTTTAATAATATGATCCATGTGTAAATTTATATTTAAGTAGGTACGCCACTGGTGTGTTTACTGTAAACAACAGAAAGGTAAACATTGTTCCATATAATAATATAACCAAAGTCTCCGTAAGTGTCAGGTATCTTGTCTCTTTTTGATCTAAGTTCCAGATCAACCAAACTGGGAATTGCCAAATCTCTATCTATGGTCCTTATATGGGTCTATTTAAGTGAATAAAGATCCTCTGCTTAGGTGCTGGGGCTTACGACACTCTATCCACAAACGGAACACATGGAGTCTTTCTCCACAGCCAGGCGGGAGAGGTATTTTCTTAAACTGTTGTTCTCCGTTAGTATGATTGTGAGAAGTCCTGTACGTATTCTTCCCACTAGCCATTTACATCTGGCTCTGTACTGCACCCTTGTTCTTCATGAGATTTTAAGTGCCTCATAGGCCCAGTCATTCAGTCTACTTTGCATTTGTCTCCTCGACATTCCTAGTGCAAATTCAAGTCCCATACAGGGGTATCGGCAGCATCAATCCTGGCGAGTTGCTCAGCCTTCTCGTTGCCGGAATCCCCCTGTGCCCCGGAAGCTACATAAGCGTTACCTAGCTTCTTATCCCTGACCAAGTGTCTGAGCACAGTCTTTCACCAGCATAGATAGAAGAATACATATTTATTAAGGTCTCTCTATATCTCTCTCTCTCTCTCTCTCTCTCTATCTGTCTGTTGGTATGTTACTATGGTTTAGTTCAATCACTTCTTTTGGCAGTCATAATTTTAACAAATCTTAGTTATAGAACAGATTGATTGTGTGGAGGCCATTAAAACACTTAAGCTACTTACTCTTCCATGTCAATATGTTTTATTATGTTTATTATATATTAAAGAGAACCTTTCCAGTTTTACAACCCATAGGGATCTCCACACAATTGAAACTAGAAATAGAACTAATATCGTTCATCCTCAGCAGCGATTGACTAAAACCAGAAACGGTACCCCATATTACTGTATTAAATTTTATAATGTTTTACCAATCAGGGTTAGGGATTTAGAACATAAGTCATTTAAAAGAGCAGGCAAGCAATTCTTGATAAAGCCTGTATTTTATAGCCTGAATCAATTTTTGGTGGCTGATTTTTCTAGTTTTTAAATTTTTTTGTATGCCATTGATAGATAGTTTTTGCTTTCTACATTATTGGTTTTATTAAGTGTTTTCTTCTCTTTACATATTATGGTTTTTTTTAAAGTACTCTGTTTACATTTTAAGTTTTATTAACCTTATACATGTTCTTGTGCATGTCTTTTTATAATTTGGTATTTATTTTTTTAAATTTAATTTTAACTATTGATTTTACCAATTGTATTTGTAACCCAGAATTATTTTTGCAACTGTTATTTTTTTCACTTTGTGTTTAGCTAGTCTAATTATTTTTAAAATAGAAATTAATCTTACATAGGTTTTAATTACTTTTAACACTTTAATTTTAATTACTGACTATTTTAAATTGTAATGAACTTTTGACTTGAGTGCGTAAGCATACTCTAGAACCAATAAAGAATTGAGTTGAATATATTCCCCTCTGAGCTTTGCCTGAAGTGGTCTTGTGTGGCCACCCAAGGGCTGTATTCATGACATCCGTGCCTGTGAGTGTGAACCAATTTTTAGTCCACCATACCAATATGGTATGGGGGACTACTAAAATCGTGAAATTTTGACTTTTCTTAATTTTATCAAAAATGAGTTACTAAGGTTCCAAAACACCTTAATCGACGAAATAAAAAAGTGGTCTGTCGGTGTGTTGTCTGTCTGTATACACGATAATTCAAGAACGCCTTAATCGATTTTAACTAAATTTGGTACAAAAATCCTCTATCGGCTGATCATGAACTGATTAACTTTTGGATAGGGTGGAGGAGAGTTGAAGGGGTGAAAAGGGGGATAAAATATTTTAAAAAATTTTAACTTTGTAACAAAAGCAAGTAGCGATATACTATTTTCAGATTTAAGTTTCCATGAATATGGACTACAAATTTTGTTATAAAGTCCAAATTCGTGGGAGCTTTAATTTCCAAGTTATTTAATTAAAATTAAATATATAAAAAATCCATAACTTTAAAAGTAAAGCAGCTGTTGACATGTGGTTTTCAGATTTTGGTTCTCGTAAATCTTACCTAAAAATTTAGCTATAAGGTTCAAATCTTTCAAAGCTACAGTTTTCGAGATATTTTCATTTCCTTTCAACATAAAATAATTGATTGTATGGTGGACTATCCGTGCTTTCTAGCACCAACTTTTTACCTCTCAGATACTCTGAACCATGTGAAACATGAGAGAGGCAAATACTCACCAGTGACTACTTACCTCACAGCCCGTGAAGAATACGGGCCTTAAGGTATTTCAAAATTATAATCCCTTATCATGTTAGGTTCAAATTTTCTTCGACCTACCTTTACTCTTCTTAATCCAACAAGTTCTGAACTGCCATTATTGGGCATAGGTATCACTTTTGCGATTGTAGCTTTAAGAGGATCTTTCTCCTAAAAAAAGAAATATTTTTTTTACTTGCTTACTGCTAGTTTCATAATTGAAAGAAAGAATTTAAATTGAAAAAAGAAAAACAATTTAACCGTAGGTATATACCGACGTATATACATAAAAAAAACCTACAATTCAAAGAACCCTGATATTTTCTTATAGTACGGCCATGATGGTAATTTAAGGCATAAAATATTTTAGCGTAATTTAAACAGTTTTTCACATTTTTAAGCTATAATTTTAGACACGTTTTATAGTTTTCTTTCCAATATGTCAATTTGTAGAATAAAAATCTCACTTTTTTCAAGTTTTCACTGGTTTTTTAGCGTTTAAAAAAAGTACTAGGTACCAAAAAATATTTTTTATCTGTAAAAATGAAAAATATTTAAGGATGTTGAAGAAAGAAAGCACGATTAACAGAGTTGTTTAGAAAAAGATGGAGATTATTTGCCGCCATTTTTTGATAAAAGTTTCGAATTTTCTGCTATGTCATCTGTCATCTTGAGTGGTGTCGTGCATATGATTTTTATTTCATCATTTTTTCCCAGGCAAACATTGTAATTGTTTAAAGCATAAAGTGTGTAAGACATAAGGTATATAGTATTAATTTATTCTTATCAAAGTTCTTAGCACATCTAAAAATATTTTAAGAAGTATTTAAATAAAATATTTTAGTGTTCATCATGGCTGTATCAATATGGAGAATGTATATGCTCCTACTAATTTTCACAATATTTCAATAGGTAGGTTCCACGTACGGTTTTTAATGTTAGATCGAGTCAGGCGTATTTCTTGACTCACCCTGTGTATAAATATACGAGCAGAAGTGCTAAGGTAAAAAATATTAGCTGAAGCATGTACTGTTCATTTCAAATTTTCTTGACCAATTTCAATTTGGCAGCTGACATTTCAACACAGAAACTAAATGGAACTGACATTGATGAGACCACTGATGAGCCCACGCTGGTTACCCAAGGCGAAACATCGTTTAATTTCTCTTTTCGCTTTGGTCCTTTGTGTGTTCCTTGTGGGATGCTCATCCAAGTTTGAATTTTCATTATTTCCACCCAAGATCTTTTGATCTTTTGTTTTTTTAGTTTCTTTTCGGTTGAAGTCACTGATTTGGAGTTTTTCTAACTTCTTTTTTGTTTTAATTGCCTTAGGAGCATAATCCTACTGGAAATATTAACACGCCAGGACAAATCCGTATCAGGTAACTTGGATAAGTACCAGTGCAGAACGACGCCTATTTGTGAGTGATTCAAAGTTGGAAATCAAAGTGTATGATGGTGTTTAATGATGTATAGTGGGGGGTCACCAGTGAAACCACTGATCAGCCCACGCTGGTTACCCAGGGCGAAACATCGTTTAATCATTTCTCTTTTCGCTTTGGTCCTTTGTGTGTTCCTCGTGGGATGCTCATCCAAGTTTGAATTTTCGTTATTTACACCCAAGATCTTTTGTCAGTGACAAAACCATTGTTCCAATTGAATTTGGAATAACGTGTAGAATCACGACATGTCAAAAAAGTAACTGATAGTAAATAATGAAATATTTATATGGGCATTTTTTCCAAATTAAATAATTTTATTACAAAAAAAAAGGCGAAGGTTGAAATGTTTTTTCAAATAAAAAATTCAAATAAAAAAAATTATGTTAGCATTCAGTGCCTAACAGTTAATAATAATTATTATAATAGCACATCTAAAAATATTTTAAGAAGTATTTAAATAAAATATTTTAGTGTTCATCATGGCTGTATCAATATGGAGAATTTATGTGCTCCTACTAATTTTCACAATATTTCAATAGGTAGCTTCCACGTACGGTTTTTAATGTTAGATCGAGTCAGGCGTATTTCTTGACTCACCCTGTGTATAAATATACGAGCAGAAGTGCTAAGGTAAAAAATATTAGCTGAAGCATGTACTGTTCATTTCAAATTTTCTTGACCAATTTCAATTTGGCAGCTGACATTTCAACACAGAAACTAAATGGAACTGACATTGATGAGACCACTGATGAGCCCACGCTGGTTACCCAAGGCGAAACATCGTTTAATTTCTCTTTTCGCTTTGGTCCTTTGTGTGTTCCTTGTGGGATGCTCATCCAAGTTTGAATTTTCATTATTTCCACCCAAGATCTTTTGATCTTTTGTTTTTTTAGTTTCTTTTCGGTTGAAGTCACTGATTTGGAGTTTTTCTAACTTCTTTTTTGTTTTAATTGCCTTAGGAGCATAATCCTACTGGAAATATTAACACGCCAGGACAAATCCGTATCAGGTAACTTGGATAAGTACCAGTGCAGAACGACGCCTATTTGTGAGTGATTCAAAGTTGGAAATCAAAGTGTATGATGGTGTTTAATGATGTATAGTGGGGGGTCACCAGTGAAACCACTGATGAGCCCACGCTGGTTACCCAGGGCGAAACATCGTTTAATCATTTCTCTTTTCGCTTTGGTCCTTTGTGTGTTCCTCGTGGGATGCTCATCCAAGTTTGAATTTTCGTTATTTCCACCCAAGATCTTTTGTCAGTGACAAAACCATTGTTCCAATTGAATTTGGAATAACGTGTAGAACCACGACATGTCAAAAAAGTAACTGATAGTAAATAATGAAATATTTATATGGGCATTTTTTCCAAATTAAATAATTTTATTACAAAAGAAAAGGCGAAGGTTGAAATGTTTTTTCAAATAAAAAATTCAAATAAAAAAATTATGTTAACATTCAGTGCCTAACAGTTAATAATAATTAAAAAAGTAGAATATTTCTAAAGAAATTAACAACCGTTTTAGTGGGCTAAAATCTAGCAAACAAAATTCAAAAGGAATCTTTTTGGCATACAATCCAATCTAAATTAAAGATCCAATCTACCAAGAAATAAAAGAAATAATTAACGAACTGGAAGCAAAAAACGCAACTAGGTACGAATTTGGTTATTTAATATTCATTATTTTCAATATTAGAATAGTAACTCGGTACTACATTAACTTAGCAATGCAAAACTATGCTAAAAGCGAATGTGCTAGGATTTTTGCATTAGCAAATGTGGAAAATTTCAACTAAAATTTAAGTCTTTAGTTAATTAAGACCTCTTAACCACTTTCCCGGATCATTATTCATAAATAGTATTAGTACACTGCTATCACAGAGGTACCTAGCAGTGCATCAATAATGAATTAAATTAATTTAAAAACAGAAAAAAGAAAATAGTAACTCAGCAATAACGACATCAAGCACAACTATTAATTAAGAACAGGAGAGCCACTGCATTCTAGAGCTGCTACCGGATCTAATGCCGGCATTGCGCAAGGTATTGTCATTGGACCTTTGCTCTTCATATTTTACGTACATGATTTAACCAGTAAGATACTTGACAATATCTCCCACCTTGTAAATTTTGCAGACAACACTGCCCAATATCCTTATCACTGCAGAGCTTCTTGACATCTGCTTAGACCGTAGCAGCCAAAAACTGGTTCACAAAAAGCAAACTTGTTTTAAACACTAAAAAACAAATTTGGTGTCTCTTCGCACTAAACAAAAAAAACAAAACATCCGAAATCACCAATCCAGTAAAGCTAAATTGGACAGAGCAGATTTAGTACCATTTTTATTTTATTAATGTAGCTTTTTTGCATTTTTTTAACGTTTATTGTTCAATTGCATCAATGCTCTTGATTGGTACACAGTTTTTTTTTAATAAAAGAACATTTCATTTAATTTAATGAAAGACTTCATCAAAACTTCATATTATTTTTTACTCTCTACATGTGTTGTGCTAACTAAGTCAGGATATTCAGGAAACAAAATATAGAACCTTCTACCTTCCCCTGAAGATGCTTACTTGGTTAGGCGAAGTTTTGGTGAAGTAGTTAAAAGTTTTTTAATTAATCTTCATTAAAAATCGATTCTCAAATTCCTGTAGCTCCTGAAGACATCAAAGAAATAGGAATCTTCACTCCCTTTGGGCTATATTTCAAAATGCCTTTTAGGTTAAGAGACGCTGCTCAAACATGTCAAAGATTTATTCATCAAATCACAAGATAGTTTAGTTTTGGTTTTTCCATATTTAAATGATTTTTTTATTGCTTTTGGTTCTGAAAGAAATAAAAAATTAAAAAAATTAGCAAAATTCGGTTTTTTTATTATTATTTAATTAACAATAGAAAGCGGTTGATAACTGATGAGTCTATTGAATCATGATTTAAGTAATTTAGTTTGTTGTAACAGTTTTAGCTTTAGACAGTTAGTTTTTACTTAGAAATAGTGCCCTAAGGTGTTACTTAATGTAGTTAGATTTAGCGAGTTACACTGGTATACCACCCGGTTACATAAAAAAAAAATTTCTTCCACTAAGAGATGCTTTTTCTTTTTTGAGCTTCTGAGGGTGTCCTGTAAGATTTTGGTTTTCATTTTTTTGGAACATGCCTGCCACATTGAATCTTAAAAGGTTTCTATTAAATCGCCTCTTTCCCTTCTATCCTTTAACGTTGTTATGTTAAATTCTTGTAACCTTGCTTCGTATGATAGATTGCGAGTTTCTATAAGGATTCGTGTTATTTTTCGTTACACACGCTCTAAGAGATTTGCTGTCTTTGCTGTAGTAAGGGTTCCAGACAGGGTGGGCGTATTCAAGTTGAGGTCTTATGTAGGTGGAATATAATTTTTTTATCATTTGAATAGAGTGATTCCCAAAGGTTATTTTTGTTAAGTATACTAATTGATTAGCTTTTTTTACTATTTGGCTGATGTGTGTTTCCCATTTAAGATCCTTATATACACACCCAGATCTTTTTGTTGGTTGACATTGCTCAAGCTGATATTGTTAATTTTTTAGTTAATCATTGGGTTCTTTTTTCGTATGTGCTAACCGTACAATTCTGCTCGTTTAATTTCAGCTGCCAGGTATTGGTCCACCGTTCGATCGAGCATAGATCCTCTAAACTGCTGTAACTGTGTGGATTACAAAATAGTTTTTTTGTCATCTGCGAAGGATTCGAGGTTAGTTTGTATGTTTTTTGCTAAATCGGATATGTATACTACAAAGAAAGTGGAAGCCAATACTGACCCTTGAGGCACACCGCTAATTACATTTTATGATACAGAGCAGATCCCGTTAACCCTGACTTTAAACTCTCGCTTTTTGAGGAAGCAATTACTCCATTGGTTGTAAGAACCTCCTAGTTTGTGAACAGTATCAAAGGCTTTTTGAAAGTCAAGATACACTATATGCACCGGGTTGCCTTCATCTATCTCCTTTGTCCAGTGATTAACACAGTTTAGAAGATTAGTGGTGGTTGATCGTTTGTGGTAAAAATCCGTGCTGGGAAGATGGAATAACCTGACTATATAGTAAAAAATCAGTTATATCTTTAACTAAGATTTTTTTCAAGTACTTTACAGAGTGTGCAAGTCAGACTTACTGGTCTGTAGTTTGCAGGATTGTATTTGTCTCCGCTGTTAAAAATTGGAATTACAATTGTGTCGGTCCATATTTTTGGCAAGATGCCTTCAGTAAGTGAGCTGTTAAATAGTTTTTTTGTTACTAAGAGTGGTGTTAAAGACGCAGCGCATCGTTTTAGAAAAACAGCAGGTATTCCATCAGGTCCTGGGCTGGAATAAATCTTTGCATCTTTAAGCACTCTTTCAACTTCTTCAGGCACAATGATTTTATTGATTATTTGGTATGGATTTCGAGTTCTGATGGGGAATCCACTGAATGACTCCTTGGTAAAAACAGATTCAAATTCCTTAGCAAAAACTTCTGCTGGTTCTTTTGCGTCTGTAATGGGTTTTAGATTACCTGGATATTTTAGCACTACATCGTGAAGTTGGCTGTTGAGATTTCTCTTAATATAAGAATAAAAATGTTTTTGTTTTTTTCTAGAATGTTCTCCTTTTATGTCTTGCTTTGTCTATCATGGCTTTCAGTTTGTTGTTTTGCGCCCTATATGTACTGTAGCTCTGGTCTGTTTTTTATTTGGTGTGTTTATCCCATAACTTTCTCTTAAAATCAATTTCATTGAAGCTCGTTTAACCACGGTTTTTGGATGTTGTTTCTGTTAAGTTTTTCTAGAAAGAATGTATATATTGTTGATGTAATGATGTTTTAAAACTCTTCATATTTTGTTACGGTAGCTTCCAAGTTTCTTGAAGTGTTTTTTATGTAATCGTTGATCGGCTCATAATTATCTATATGAAAAAAAAGTAAAAAAAAATTTTTTTACTTTTTTTTGGGTTCTGTTTTAGTGTAACCTGTAGTATACCCACAATAACTATGTGGTCGCTTTTTCCGAGTAGTGCTCTAGCCTCTAGTATTGACATCATTTTCTTGTCGCTTGTTAAGAAAAGATCTAGTAGAGAACTTTGGTCGTTTCTGAATCTATTGCCAAATAATATTAACTGATGACATCTCCATTCTTTGTAGCTTGAGAGAAAGTGGTAGGCTTTTTTTCCAGCAAATTTCTGGATAGTTAAAATCACCACAGACAAAAACCTCTTTATTCTCCTCAAAGACTTTTTGTAATAAATTGATAAGTAATAAACTATCTTCTTGGTTAGTTCTTCCTGACCTGTAGATACGTGCTACTCAAAAGGTTTTATCTGAAATTTCTATGTCTAGAAACAGGGCATCCACAGTTTTATTAATGGTATATTTTGTGCTTGGAGTTGTCCGGATTTTTTGTCCGTTAATTTCTAATACTGAATATACACACACACTTCCGCCTTCTTGTAAAGGTCTATCATCAATTCTAAAAAGATTATATCCAGGCATGCAAATTAAACTATATGGTATATCTTCGTTCAGCCAAGTCTCTGTAATTAGAAGGAAGGTACACTTCTCTCCACATAAAACTGGTACAGCTGAAGTTAGCAGCCTGTTTAACTTTTAAAATTCTGAGCAGGTGGTTTTCACAGACGAAAAGATCCAACAACGATAAAAAACAAATTCTGATTTATCGACCGACAAGAACCCGATCTATTTAAAATTAATGGGCGATGTACAGGCGAAGTTTAAGTTAAAATTATCTAGATCATTTTGTATTCCAACCAGATAACTATGGCCAGAATTGCGCAGCGATGGTTCAAGGATAATAATGTCAAAGTTTTGCCTTGACCTGCAAAAACCCCTGATGCGGATCCAATAGGGAACGTTTGGATCGCAAAGCAAGTTTTAATATCATTCCCAAAAATTTAGAACATCTAATGAAAATCGATTTATTATGGTTACTATCGTAGACTTGCTTATTTCATAATCAGCTAGTCGAATAGACCAATTACCGTGTATCTTTTTTTAGTTAATAAAACATTTTTCTTTTTTGAAATGTGGTTTTTATTTTTAGTTTTGAATTACTAAAAAATAAACAAGTCGTCTCCTTATAAAAAGTTTATATAAGCCAAAAATATAACCTAAAATGACAAAGTCAAAAAGTCAGTGTTGCACATAGGAAAATATAAAAAATCGTATTTGCAGCTACCTTCTGCTGTACCAGTTTTATGTGGAGAGAAGTGTAGGTTTTTCTTTTATCAGGGCAACACCGTTCTCAATTAAAAAGTCAGTCAACTCATTTTCATTTAGTATCCTTTGGCCTATGATCGGTGCCATATTGACACATAATCCATGTTTTACTTGTCAATTTGGTTATAAAAATGGCAGCCACAATAGGCTAAAGGGCACTGAGGCGATAGGAGTTAACAGGCTTTTTAGTTAAGAACGGTGTTGATCAGGAGGGCATGTACTTTTTATAGTTTTGAACGCAGTGAAGAGAGTGTCGCAGGACTGGCGACCTGCGTTTATTTTGATTGGAATTTGATTGACAGTCTTGCGATAGTTCGATCCATCAATCGTAAAATTAACTTTATTTTTATTTAATTATATCTCCGTCGGCTAGGACTTTCATGAGACGTCCAGCAGTTCCCTGTTAGGTTTCACCTCATCAGGAACTAACCTAACCCGACGACATGGCGCCCAAGTGCCGGAAACTCACCCCGAAGACAAAGAATCTCAGCCGGGCAATATTACACAGTTTCGTAGTTCTGAACAAAAAACTACGTGGCGCCCGGAATTCGAAAACGCAGTTATCGATTTGAGCAATATCAACAACTATCTTTGGAAGGAACTGCAACAAAAAAGCAGAAGTTCCCCACAATTTTTTGGACTTGATTGGGAATGCCCTAAGGTATTTTTGAAACAATTAGATGCTTATTTACATCAACAGAATATTACTTTTGAAGAAAGAATTAACTCAATCAATGTCTGTTTTAAAGGAGATGCAAAAATTTGGTACGATAATAAAAGCCATAATAATTATTTAAGTTTTGATTCCTTTACAAGAAGATTTTTGACTAAGTTTTATAATGAGCCACTTAAAAGCACACTGTACGCAAAACTCTATGGCAATAAACATTCTCAAGGGACTGTTGCTGCATTTTTAAGTCAAAAGAATGCGTTATTTTGTCCGGAACCAGACTTACCAGAAAGACATGTAATTTCAAGAGTTATTGAACTAGTACGCCCAGAAATACGATTACAACAACGAAACAGATCATTTGAAAATATCGAAGAACCAATACAGGTAGCTACTCTGATTGAAAACGATTTAAATGAAATTAAATCTCAACCTACAACATCTTTTAATCAGTAACAATCTAACAGGAACAATCCACTTCCTCGATATCCGTGTCGTTATTGCCAAGAAATGCACTTTCACCGAGACTGCCTGTTAGAGACCAATCACTCCAACGGAATACACCATCGAAAAACTAATTTTTGGTCAGGTTGAACCAGGCTGCCTGACCATGAATTCATTGAAATATTCAAATATTAGATTATAGTCAAACTTCTTACATTCACATTTTGGTAAACAATAAGCAGATAAAAGCTTTAATAGATTGTGGCGCAAGTCATTCCTTCATTAGAAAATCTCCTGTAAATAACCAATCATATCAAAATTCACATGACCAAATTTATTTAGGAATAAATCAATATACTACCCATGTATCTGGGCAATTGAAAATCAATATTCAAATTCAAAATCAAGATTTTTTAACAGAGTTTTATATCGTTGAAGAATTGTCAGAAGAAGTAATTTTAGGGAGGGATTGGTTAATAAAACATCAAGGGATTATTGATTTTATAAGTGGTTGTGTTTACCTGGGAACACAAAAGCTAATGACAGTTTTTTGGATTAATTCAAGACAAATCTTAAATAAAAAGGACACAAATTTCGATTTAAAGGAAACCCAAAATTCTAGCATATTTAAAGCCGAATATGCAGAAATACTTAACTCTTTTCAACAGGTTTTTGAAGAAGGATTACGACAACCGGCTACCAGACTAGTGGAACATCAAATAAAACTTTTTGATAGTACTCCTTTTAAAATCAGACGGTATCAATATTCACAAAGGAAAAAAGAGGTTATCTATGATGAAGTAAATAAAATGTTAGTAGCTGGAATAATTAGAAGAAGTAGTTCACAATTTTGCTCACCGATAGTAATTGTTTAAAAAAAAAGATGGAAGCCCACGTTTTTGCATTGACTACCGTAAGCTAAACAGACAGTCGGAGTCAGAAGTTGCACAACTGCCAACAATAAGAGAAACTATAAAGGAACTTGGAAATGCAAAAGTGTTTTCTCCTCTCGATTTAAAAAGCGGTTATTGGCAAGTTGGTATGAATCCAAATAGTATTCATCTTACAGCTTTTGCCACACCAGATGGATCTTTGTATGAATTCCTAGTAATGCCTTTTGGATTACGCAATGCCCCAGCTACTTTTCAAAAACTTATGACCGAGGTGTTATCTGGGTACATCGACGTATTTGTCAAAGTTTATTTAGATATCATAATTATATATTCACAAGACCATGATCAAAACCATATGCATCTTAAATTAGTGCTAGAACATCTACGAATTCACGAACTTAATGTTCTCTCAAAAAATGTAATTTTGGATCGCCTGAGTTAAACTATTTAAGGTATAAAATCACTGCTGATGTTAATACTCCACAATAAAGACATGTTTTGAAAATAAAAGATTTTAAAAAACCTACCTACCAAAAAATACTTCAAATGGAATTCTCAAGCTGAGGAGGCATTCAACAAAATTAAAAGGTGAACTTGAAAAACATTTAGAGCTACATAGACCAGATTTCGAAAAACCGTTCGTTTTACAAACCGATGCTAGCAATGTGGGAATGGGAGCAATTTTGTTTCAATGGGGTACAAATGACACACGACAAATTATCTCTTACGCAAGTACAAAATTTTCAAAAGCAGAAAGAAAGTACCATATTAACGAACAGGAAACCTTGGCAGTAGTTTGGGGCCATTTTTAGAAGATAAGGAATTCACTCTAGTTACTGACAGTAAAGCACTAACATGGCTTGAAAAATATAAAGATGACAAAGTTAAATTAACAAGATGGTCTTTACTTTTACAAGAATATAATTTTAAAGTTCAGCATTGTTCAGGTCGAAACAACGAACTTCCAGATTTTTTGTCCAGACATCCTATTGAGACAGAAGACCCTGAACGTGAAGATTATGATAACAGATTGATTCCTCCAATTACAGTAAACAAAATTTCAGTTAACTCATCGATTTATGAGACAATTTTGGAATCTCAACGTACTGACGAAGAAATTCAGACCAGCATTGTCAAATGGGTTAGTCTAAAAGCAAACCAACTTTATGCAAAATAACAAAAATCTGATTTGAATTATTTAAAAAATTATACTGGAGAAAATAACCTACCATTTAAAATTGATCAAAATTTTGGTTCCCTCAAGTATGCAAAAAAAAATAATGTACGAGTATCACGATTGTCCAACAGCATGTCATCCCGGACGCGATGAAACCTTTAGAGCACTTTCACAACATTACTACTGGAAGGGAATTTGGAAAGATATACAGAAATATGTCAGACTTTGTTTAATATGTAATTCTACAAAAACTGGTATACCACAAGAACAAGCTCCATTAAAACCCAGACAACCTACATGACCATTTCAAGCTGTTAGTCTGGATATTATGGGTCCCTACGAAAGATCTCAGCGAAAAAAAAGTACCTAATAGTCACCACTGATTTATGCACTAAATGGGTGGATGCATGGTCAGTTTGCGAAGCAACAACATCAATTATAATTCGATTTCTAGAATCGGTTTTTGGTAGATATGGTCATCCGGAATCTGTAATTACTGATTGCGGCTCTCAATTCAGAAGTCTGGAATGGAGCCAATTCACTTCTAATTTGGACATTGATCATTACACAACACCTATATATCACCAAAGAGCAAACCATGTGGAACGCAGAAATCAAGAAATAAAAAAAGCATTGAAAGTTCAAGCCATGACTCTAGGATGTATTAAATGGGATACGCACATACCAAGTGTATTGTTGTTTGGACACTCCCTTGCACGACCAGGTGAATGGAAAATTCCAAATTTTATTAATGAAGACTCACTTACTCCTATATAAAAAAATCAAATGATTGAAGAAGCTGCTAAAAATCAAAGGGAATATCAAACAAGAATTTTTAGAAAATCTAATTCAGTAATTCCTAAGTTCAAAATTGGAAATCAAGTTATGGTTCGAGAATTTAGAAAAACTAAGCAAAGATCTCTTGGTAAAACATGGACTGGACCTCATCGTATTTTAGATGTTTCTGGAGAAAATATGTATAAAGTTTTGCGTGATAATATTCAAGTTAAAATACATGTCAATGATTTAACGCCAATTAGAGGACAGTTGAGGCCCATAGAAGCTGCAGAACAACCCGATCACGAGAATGAAGAGGAGGACGGAGAATTTGTTTATGTGGGACCTACGTTAATTGAAACTGTAGCTAACGTTTCATTTCTTTTGAATAAAAATTTGGGGGGAGGGAATGTCGCAGGACTGGCGACCTAAGTTTATTTTGATTGGAATTTGATTGACAGTCTTGCGACAGTTCGATCCATCAATCGTAAAATTAACATTATGTTTATTTAATTATATCTCCGTCGGCTAGGACTTTCATGAGACGTCGTTCAGCAGTTCCCTGTTAGGTTTCACCTCATCAGGAACTAACCTAACCCGACGACAAGAGATTTGTATAATAAAACGTGATGTCTGTGAGTGGAGTTTT
Organism: Oxystoma pomonae; assembly: GCA_963921995.1. Taxonomy (NCBI): domain Eukaryota; kingdom Metazoa; phylum Arthropoda; class Insecta; order Coleoptera; family Brentidae; genus Oxystoma; species Oxystoma pomonae. The sequence goes on along the minus strand of OY998166.1, from coordinate 79,088,141 downwards.
CAGTTTTTTGGTTGGGGTCTCTGTTGGTAGGCAGCCTTTGGTGAAATTAGCTTTGGTACCCCGCTTACATACTTTAGTACTAGATCTGGCTCATTAGCTTTTCCGGTTTGAAGTTCTTTAAGTAGATGCTTTATATAGTCTCTTGCGCGACTGTTTGGTCAGACTTGATGTATTGGCCTGATTCTTCTAACCTGGATTTTACTTTTAGAATGCTTATCGCCTCATTTTTGAAGATAGATTTACTTTAACAGGTCTTTTCTTGGACTGGTCGTATCTTCCTAACCTCAAAACCTTTATGTCATCTAATGCAACTTGCGCGCCTCTGACCCTAATTATTTGTTTGACTCTCTCCAGTTCTCTTGCTTGTCTATCTTCATAGTTTTCCGCGTCGATTTCCTTAATTCCGAAAATTAAGATGTTGCTTGCCCTTTTTTCCCTTTCCTGAAGTTTAGTCATGGTTCCTTCCACTCCCGGATTGTTTATTTTGGTTGTTCTTCTTTAGATTTTTCTTCAAATACCTCTATTTTCTTTTGAAGAGCGGTTATTTGCGCATATGAAGAGGCGTTTTTGGTTTCTTGTTTTATTTGCTCAACACTGTTTTGAGCTTCTTTCAGTATTTGAAAAAAAAGTCAATAAAACTATTAGGGTATTTAATTAAATGGCATTAAACTAGCAAAATGAAGATAGAAACTAATTTTAATTTGAGAATATTATATATGTATAATATATAAGCAGCAGTATAAGAGAGTCCCAGCATCAAGGACAGCTATGACGTGAATACTTATCACCTCGATCGAGAGTATTTGTAACTAAGCAATAAGCATGAGAAAATAATAAAATCAGTATTTTATTAAAAATGAATATAATGAAGTCCGACAACCCTAAAATGAGTTTCAGAAAGGAAGCCCAAATAAGATTAAAAAGCTAGACTAAACAAGGTAAAGAAAAGTATTTTTTTGTCAGAAAGGAAGCAATTGCTAAAGTAACAATTGTTACACATCAATCAGCATCGGGAGTTTTTCTCTTTTAGTAGATGCTTTAAAAATATCAAGCAGAGCAACTCTAGAAGAATTTAATGAAGGTCTTTGGAACCTGCTTGTTTTTTTTCCAAAAAATGAAAAAACACTTAAAAGAAGTATAGCACTTATGATCGTGAGTTACTTGGCCTTTATGAAGCAATAAAGTATGTGAGACGTGTGTGAGACACAAGCCAGAAAATTTACAATTTTTACAGATAACAAGTGTGTCATCTGTTTTTTGCAGAAATTATCAGAATATGCTTTTAAAACACCAAACAACATAGTTGCAGACATGATATTGAGTATTAAATGAAAACCTCTAGAACAACCACATTCCAGTCCCCACAAAGTGTTGGAAATAAACAAAAAACACTTTTTAGTTAACAAGAAAGAAAAATATTTATATTTAATTTAAAATATTTCAGTATGCCCTATGTCTGAAAATTATGTTTCCTCCAGCCACTGACTTTAAGCAAGGAGAATAAAAAAAAATCAAAATATTTATTTCAGAAAAAAAGTAGTATCAAACCAATATATACTAGACACACAATTACTTTCAAGAAGTTGTTGTGTCTATACTGTAATTATTAGACCATAAAAAACAAATTAAGTTCTAGGAAAGGCAGCAGCAGGAGAAAATATATAAATAATAGTAATACTAAAAATAGTAACTAGAGGTGCAAGCTCCTAAATTACAACTCTAAGGATATCATCTTGAAGGTCCAATAGCCATAGGCTACTTTATGCTTAATCTTAGAGAATTTTTTATCTTTAAATTCCTGAGGTAGTGCATTATATATTTTGAGAGCCACAAAGATTAAACTTTTTTTCACAGCCGCAAAGTGTAGGGACCAACGTCAACCTATTTTGAGCAAATCTAGGGCCAATGAAAGGATCAGCTGTATTAAGTTTAATTTTTCTATTACATAGAAGTCTGATTATGGACTTCATGTATAATTAGTTAATGTTAAGAATTTTGGATTCTTGAAATAGTAAGTCAGTTGGGTGTAGCGTGTCTTTGGAAATAGATATATTTTTAGGATTTTCTTCTGTGTAGTTTCGAGAGAGGATAGAGTAGTACTACTTGCAGCCATAGCCTATGATAGACTCCACTAAGCCCTTGTATACATTCAAAATACTATTTTGCAAAAGACTATGCCTAAAAATATAAAATTTGTACATAAGTTTTCTAAGTTTTCCACAAATGTATTGCACATGAGAGTCCCACTTTAAGTGTACATCAAAAAATATTCCCAGGTACTAATCTAGACACACTTACAAGTAATGACATTATCACACTGTTTAGGTTTAGGTTTTCAGACAGTCCAGCTTTAGTCATGGAACGACACATGAAGTGCGATTTCCCAATGTTAAGAGATAACAAGCTACAATCCAGCCATTTTTTAACTATACTGAGAACATACTCCGCCTTTTGAAACACCTCACTTCATGTATTGCCCTCATAAGAAGAGCTGTGTCGTCAGCATAACAGACCACAAGGACACCTGGCACCAAAGAAAATATACCAAACATATACAAAGTAAACAATATGGTGCCAATGACCATACCCTGGGGCACACCACATCCCACTGGAAGCCTGTCACTTATGGTATTACCTATTTTAACCTGTTGTTTACGATCTCCAAGAAAAGAATTAAACAAATTCTTGGGTATCCCTCTTATACCTTTGTCCTCCAAACGTTCCAGTAAAATACGGTGTGCCACAGTACCAAAGGCCTTGGCCAGGTCTAAGAATATAGACATACATTTTTTACCCGCATTAAAACAACGGGTTATGTCGTCAGCCACCCTGCCAGAGCGTCTTCAGTACCCTCAAGGCATATTGATTATCGTTTAGTAGATTATTTTCCTCAATAAATTTGCACAGCCTTAACTGTATACATTTTTTATAACTTCGCTAATGCTACTGGTGAGTGCAATGGGCCTGTAATTTTTCAATTCATCTCTATTGCCAGACTTATAAAGCGGGATTACAACTATATCTTTAAGAATTTCTGGGGAAATACCGGTTTCAAAAACTATATTTGTAAGGTATAAAAGAGGAATCAGCAAGTTGTCACTATATTTTTTTACGATATTATTAGAAATACTGTCACCTATATTTGAGTCTGAATTTTTTAAGGAGCTGATAATGCTAATCTGGCAGTTAGGAGCACAGTTTTGCGGTTTTTTAATTTTGGCTGCTAGTTTTTCACCAAACCTTTCTTTCGCTTCTAGGTAGCATAATTATTTGGTTCTTTTTCCTTCAGAACACTTCCCCATTCCTCAGATTTTAAAAGTGTATTTAATTTCTTTTCATCTAGTTTTTTTATATATTTACTTTCAATCAAGTTTTTGCCCTTTAAAATTACATTTAACAGAATGGGGAAGTGGTCTGAATGACCACCCCTATGAATGACTGCGTTTGAATTTTTGTGTGATTTGATAAAAAAGTGATCGATACATGATTTGCTAGGGCCATTTATTTAAGTAAAATAATTTATTTTGCTTTTAAAGGCGAAAGCTGAAAAAATATTTAAGTAAAGGCATTTTTGTAGTAGATTTTCTTTTTTTAAGTTAATAATATCCATATTTGTGTCACCACAAAATATTTCCGTTTCAAATTTATGCTTAAGATTATTGTAAAACAGTTCAAGATTCTCTATGAAGTCAGACTCCATATATACATGTTATGCCAATAAGGCATGAGTTTTTATTTAAGAGACTTAGAAAGAAAAAGAAACTTAAGAAACTTAGAGTTGTTAATATATATAGTTTCAACTGAGGTTTCAACCTTTTTGATCAAATCAGATTTGATAAACATGACAAAGCCATTATTCTTAGTGCTCTGGTTATAACATAAGGTGTAGCCATATATAGATTTGATATATTGTAGATGAAACATGTTATGTATCTTTATGGAGGATGCAAACATTGTGGGTCTGCCCATATAGTTTTGTTTATTGTTGATTAGGATGGTCATTGTTAAATGGACAAATGGGTAATTTCATATGAAATCAACCACGGGTGATTTTGATAATTTATGGTACACCTATTTTATTGGTAGAGCAGATGAAAAATCTGAATTTTCAAAATTTTTGGTTTAGTAGTTTTTTATTATTAATTTTTGAAAATTATAAAATTAGGGAGTGTCTAAAGAGCCGATAATTCGGCTGAATAGTCGTGAGGCTAAAGAGCCGACAGTAACTATTTAGTATATTTTTAACTAAATGAACCCAACCCAACTGAAACAGATTTAAACCAAACCCAGAAAAAAACACTTTAACCCACCCTAAACATTTTTTTGCACTAAGAAAACGCCAGACAATGATTCAGAGTCCTTTAGGGGCCCTAGAATGTGCCTCCATTTTTTTTTTATGCCAAAAAAAGATGTGGGGGTTGTAGTGTGTTTTTTTGGGTCGTTTTTGCTTTGAATAAGTTGGTTTGAGTCTGTTTAGGCTAGGTTGGGTTAATTTAGTTTAAAGTGTGCTTTTTTGGGTTGTTTTGGCTTTTAGTAAGTTGGTTTGAGTCTGTTTAGGTTAGGTTGGGTTAATTTAGGTTTAAAAAAATAAAAAAAACAAAAATATGAAAAACCAAAGATATAGTTATACCTTTATGTGAAAAACATATAATAGATAATTACTGTCGGCACTTCAGCTGAATTGTTGGCTCTTTAGATACTCCCATAAAATTATACCAAGTTTTGCTCTTACATAGGTATAGAAAAATAGGAATATAATATATGATAATAATATATTAGAAGGTCCCCTGGTTGATTGCATATGAATAAATAACCCAAATGTGAAGTCCTAAGTTTATCATAAAAAAAAATCTAAACCATTTTAAGGGCAAGTGTTGCTTACACAAAATAATGGTCAAATTGAAGCAAGTGGCAGAACAGTAAGCAACTAATGGTGTTCTGGGTAATTATGCAGTATATGGTTTTCTGCCATTTTTGATTTTTTACGAAAAATTCTTTATGGGGGCACCTACTAGGGACCGGTGATATTAATTAGTAAAATTTCGTGATGTTCGAAGCAAGCTGAAGAAAATGGCGACCGTCGAGGCAAATCCACCGGGTGAGCTAAGTTTTAATGGACACATGGCTGACAATTGGGCATTTTTCAAACAAAAATTCGAGATTTATTTGAGGGTGAGTAAATTAAGCGAGGAATCTGAGGAAAATAAGGGCTATATTCTTTTAAACCGGATAGGGGACAAAGCATTAAAAAGGAAACATCACAAGACAGCCACTTACAAGGTTTAATAAAATTGATAATTAATGGTTTTCCAAAAAACAAAAAATTATTAAAACCAGAGTATAAAATCTACTGACCTCACAAAGATGACTTATCTTTTTCAGAAAATTTAATTTTTAAAAACAATAGGATTTTTATTCCAATAAGCTTAAGAAAAAAGAGATGCTTTCTAGATTGCATGTAGGACATTTAGGCATTACAAAAACAAAATGAAATGCTAAACAACTTAATTTTTGGCCTTGTATAAATAGTGATATAGAAAATCTAGTCGAATCCTGTGATATTTGTTTGTCAAATAGTAAAAATAACCAAAGGGAGCCACTCATACCACATGAAGTACCATTTGGTCCGTGGAAAAAGGTTGCTACAGATATTTACTATTTTAATCAAAACAGCTATCTTTTAACTGTAGATTATTTTTCAAAATTTGTTGAAGTGCAAAAGTTGCAAAATGACAAAAGTTGCTCGATAATAAATGCTCTTAAAAAGGTATTTTCAACTCATGGCATTCCAGACATTTTAATGTCAGACAATGACACCTGTTTTAAATCTCAACAATTTCAAGATTTTGTAAAAAACTGGCAGTTTAAGCACACTACCAGCAGTGCGCACAATCCACAAAGTAACGGACAAATAGAGAGATTTGTGCAAACAGTCAAAAACACTATGAAAAAATGCTTTGAGTGGAAAACAGATTTTTACCTAGCACTTTTAGATTTAAGAAATACACCGATAGGTCCTAATTTGCCTAGTCCTGCGCAATTATTATACAGTAGGATGTTAAAAACTACCATACCGGTTATGGATAAATTACTGCAACCAAAAGTACCTCTTTCCACAATTAGAAATAAATTAATAGAAAGACAAAATATACAGAAATCTTATTATGATAAAAATAGTAAAATTTTAGAGGAAATAAAGCCTGGTACACAGGTGAAAGTGCAAAACTTTCAATTAAAAACCAAAGAAAAATGGTTAAATGGCACTGTCATAGAGAAAAATGCAATTCCTAGATCCTATGTAGTAGTAGTAGTAGTAGAAAATCTCAAATTAAAAAGAGAGGGAAAAGTGTAGAAGACAGAGTCAAAAAATTAGAAGACTCCAGTCAAAAAATAGACAAATTAAAAAATAGTAATTATAATCGTTTTAGATACGATAGCATATCATCAGATAGCAGTGTAAATTTAAATGCTAGCACGAGTGGTACTGGCAGTAGTAGTAGTACTAATCATAGTTTGAACAGTGAGAACGTCTCTGGATTATCTTTGTCTCCAAATAGCTTTAACTTAGATAATACAGTTAATTATAACATTCCAACAAATTCTAGAGACAGCTCTTTTGATAGTTTTGACACACCCAGAGAGATGCCAAGACATTCTCCTGTTCACAGTACTAGATCAGGTCGTAGAGTTAAGCCTCCCATTAGGTTAAGTCTTTAGTTGATATTTGTTTCTAGTCATTTTGTTTTAAGTTAATGTTAAGTGTTGTAAAAGTTCAAAAATCTTTTAAAAAAAATGTTAAAATGTTTCAAAAAATTTCTAAAAGTTTTTATTTAGTTTATAAGTTTTAAAGACTGCTAATTATAAGATAAAAGACTTTATAGTTATAGGGAAAAAATGTAATTTATGGACTGCTAAGTTTTAAAGTGTTAATTAGTTTTAGTGCCAACCCAATAAATGTGATAATCAAAATTTAAGTGCAACATGACTGTGATAAATCAAGACTGAAAAGTGAATTTAATTCTTTTTAAAAAAAAAGGAGAATGTAATATTTTTGACTTTCATTTTAAAGTGTATTTAAATTTCATCCTAATCCTTTTATTATAAAGTGTATTTGATTTTGTTATAAACCATCTTTTATTATATTTTGTATTGCACATGTCTGTAAATGATCCTTCATAAAACTGTCAATAAATCTTTCTTTTTGGGTTTGGCTTGCACCTAGAACAATGGCTTTTCTTTCACTCTCCCTTTTCCCATAAATAAAATATCTTAAGTACTTTCAGTAATTAATAAAATATATTAAAATAATTAAGACTAAAGTGTACACTTGATCTAAGAGAAATCAAGGCTCGTACAAAACTTTATAGGTCCCTAGAACCCAAAATCCGCCTGCGCCGGTTTTTTTTTTGGTTGGGTCTGTGTTGGATTGGAAAGAAACAAAAATGGCAGAAAACCATATCCTGCATAATTATCGTGTTCTTTTATTCATTTGGCTAGTGCTAACATTTGTCCTCTACAGTTTTTGATATTAGATTGGCAGCATACTCGGCAGCATAAATTAATAAATTAAAACAGTTTATGGGGTAATTATGCAGTATACGGTTTTCTGCAATTTTTGATTTTTTTTGAAAAATTCTTTATGGGGGCACCTTCTAGGGTCCCTAGGACCCCAAATCCGCCTGCACCCGATTTTTTTTTTTTTTTTTTTTAATGAGAAAAAAGGGTGCCCAGGGGGGGTTGTAAAGTGTTTTTTTAATTGTTTTGGGTTGGTTTGGATTAGGTTGGGTTGGACTGTGTTGGTTTGGTTTGTTTCAGTGAAAAAAAATTAAAAAAAAACAAAAAAAATAAAAAAAACCAACCGGCGCAGACGGATTTGGGGTCCTAGGGACCCTAGAAGGTGCCCCCATAAAGAATTTTTCAAAAAAAATCAAAAATGGCAGAAAATCGTATACTGCATAATTACCGTTTATGGTTTGCATAAAGATAATGTTTGTGTTATTTGTGTTTTCTTATGAGGGAAAAATTGGCCAAAATTTTATAGTTATAACTAACCTTTCTACAGGTAAAAAAGCAATTCACATGCACCGACCAATAACATGCTAAGCAGCATAAAATCTGCACGCAGCCAATTACTGCCATGCCGACGAATCCACCTTCATAGTGCTCCTCGAAGCCCCAAATTCCTATCCACAAATAAAGCCATAAGGGGTACACTACTAGAAATGGCAACGTATACAAGTGTAATACTGACGGTAGGCGAGTGTATAAGGATACAGACCGCACCAGATCATCCACCCTGGATGCCTTTAGCATTTTTATTTTAATTGTACACGATTTTTATGTAAATTCAGAAGCTATTTTCATAAAAAATTCATTTTTCGGAAAAATCACCCCCACGGAACGTCAACAAACCTTGACAGCTGTCGAACAGCTGACACGACACGTGAATTTGAAGGTTATGCTAGATTTACATTAGCTACGTTCGGTATATAGATCGCAGATCAGACGGATTTTTGATCAGCTGATCGTCGATTAATCCGAGCAAGTAGCATTACCGAACGGGTTCAGATTTAAACTTTCTAACCTAAGTTTTTTTTATTTAAATTTTTTTATATTTTTGTCGGCTTCTGGGCTTTTGAGTCTGAAAGGTAACATGAATAACATGGTTTTAGAGGCTATTTGTGCTGTAGTGCACGGACAACAAATAATGTTTGAAGATTACCCAATAAACCAAATCCCCATGGGCCGAAATTGGCAAACTGAAGGCTTTGCGAAGTGACGGATTCGGGCCGAAAGTACCCGCCGAAGCGGCGCGCTTAACGTTATGACCCTTCTGCCTTCAGGCGACTGCGAGTCGGATACCCACTTGAAGTATGGAGCTTCCTGGGGCGGGGGCGTGCCGCCTTCATTCCAAACATCAGCCACAGGGAATTACCGCTTTCGACCATCCAGATTTTACCACTTTTGTATAATAGGCTAGGCATAAGCTGCCATGTTGATTTAATGTAGTGATTTATACAAATATTTGTTGCATATTGCACCGCAATGTTAAACCTAGTTTAAATTTAATTGATGTTTAGAATGTGATACCTAGTTTATTATGAAAGCACATTCTAAACTGCAATTAAATTGAAAGTTTAGTTTAGTTTCTTTATTGGTAAGTATTACACAAGTGCTTTCACAAGTCAAACCAATTTGCAATAATAAGGAACAGAAATTTATATAATTTTTTTATTCTTTAAAATTAGTACAGGCACTTTGATTTGGTGTAGAAAAAATATCATTTAACAAACACACTAGAAAAGTCCATTGCATTTTTCCAGAACTCATCACCCTGCTGCAGGCTGAATCGTGATCAAGCTATATCTGAAACAATGCAAAAAAAAAGGATTTTACAAATTACATTTTTGATTAAGAATCAGTTTCACAAAATATGGTACATGTTTTTTATTGTTCTTAGTTATGATGAACATTATTCTGATAAAACTATAGAGACTCAAGAATTCATTTTACATAAAAAGGCCTAGAAAGAACTCCTTCCAATTTCCTATGGAGCGTGTGCACCCATTCAATTTTCTCAAATTTTAATATGTTATAGGAGAGGGGCAGACAATTTTTTCTATCATTGCCAGCCCTCCCCCCCCCCTTTACTACTAGGTTCATAAGTATAGGTGGTTAAAGATACAAACTTTACATTTACTGCATAGTCATTTTTTCAGAAAATGTTACTAGGTCTGTGGAACGGAAATCTTTGTGTGACTTTGGTGGGTTTGTTTTATTAACTTTCATTTAATTAAGCTGTAGCTCTAGTGTCCAGATATATTTAGACTTAACTTTTTTAATGCTATGGGCTATCCTTTGCAATTTTATTTTTAATGTTGTAGGCTAGCTTTTGCAATTTTAATTGAAAGTTCTGTATTTAAAAAAAAAAATAACTGTATGTATTGTATAATATCAAATTTTACTGAGTTATGTAATATATGTTTTATTGATTAAACTTAATATTAATTATATTTATTTATTTATTTAATGTACTTGACACAATCGACACCCTCTCGGTAAAAATCTAACTTATACAATGATCAAATAAAGTCTAATCTAAACTTTTGGGTAATACAATACTGACATAATTATTATCATATCTAAATGGCACTTAATCTTCCAAAAACAGCCTATGATAGATTTAAAAAGGATGAACAGATGGTTATAATCTAAGGTTATAATGACAAAATACTGACCACCTTATTAAAATTCTCAGTTATAAAAAGTGATATAAAAAAATCGATTAAGCCACTAGTTTTAGGATCATTTCTACTACAAAATAAACACAACTTGTATTTTTACAAAAGACTTTGAGTAATGAAAAATATATTTACCTCCAATGGGGCTTTCCCATAAAAAAAAAGTTACCTTTTTTTTGGAATATACAGAAACATAAAGGTCCAAGAAATCCATCTAAAAACTTTTTTCCCCAAAAAATTTTGGTTTTCTATGTGAAAAATAATGTTTTTAATCGTCGATTCAGTGGCCTTACGATTTTTCAAAACGAATATAGGTGACGTCATAATCAATACAGGTGACGTCATTTTTGGCTGGTCCATTGTAATTTGTCAAGTGCAGTTTTTATTTGGACCACTGGGTTGCGAACTGCGGCCTGCGGCTAACTTTAAGTCATACTGTCAATTCGTTTTTTTGTGTTTTGCTTTTTTGGTTGTGATTCTTTTGAAGTTAATTTATAAAATTATAAACATTTAGTAGTGCGGAAGTTTATATTGTCGTTTAGAAAGCCTACAAGTAATATACAACTATATATGTAGTGAATGTTATTACAAACAGTACGGTTCCTGTCCACCATAGCCCTAGCTGCTAAGAAAATTTAAGCTGGGTTTATAAGCTTAATTCGGAGACAAGAAGAATAAGAACTTTTGATTGCGATTTTTAACAGAGTGTGCGCATACAAATTTTGATATTTGGTAAGTTGTTTTAAGTAATTTTATATAAGGGAGTGTCTATAAAGAGCCGACAATTCGGCTGAATGGACGTGAGGGTAAAGAGCCGACAATAATTATTTATTATGTGTTTCATATTTTCATATTTTTTTAAACTAAATTAACCCAACCTAACCTAAACAGACTCAAACCAACTTATTAAAAGCCAAAACAACCCAAACATTTTTTTTATGCCAAAAAAAGATGTAGGGGTTGTAGTGTGTTTTTTTGGGCTGTTTTGGCTTTGAATAAGTTGGTTTGTTTAGGTTAGGTTGGGTGAATTTAGTTGGTTTGAGTCTGTTTAGGTTGGGTTAATTTAGTTTAAAGTGTGTTTTTTTGGGGTGTTTTGGCTTTTAATAAGTTGGATTGAGTCTGTTTAGGTTAGGTTGGGTTAATTTAGTTTGAAAAAAAACGAAAATATGAAAAACACATAATAAATTGTCGGCTCTTTAGACACTCTCTTTATATAAAGCCGCTTTCTGATGCATCATCAAAAACCACCATAAAAACTCAACCCCAGATCCAAGAATTTTCATGCTTGCTACATGTCTATTAGAAGACAGAATTTTCTCCTAAAATCTATATCTTTTGATAGCTTTTCTTATTTGCTTGCAAAAGTGTAGATTCATACTAGTAACATTATAAAAACTTCGTTCTGCTATTGTTTAAAATCTGTATATTGGTACAGCCAACGGGTGAAATGATCCCATATTTTGTACGTCTCCTGTAAAAAGTGTCCATATTCCAGTTCCTCCTGGGTTTAGGATAAAATGAAACTAATAATATAGGAAGCCTGCAAGTGCTAAAATATAGTTCCTGCCAAATATTTTGTGCACTTGCTGGATTGGTTCACCCCTTGGGTACAGCCATGATGGTATTTTCAGACTTCAAATATAGCTATCTATTCTAAAGCGATAATATTCTGTTCTTTTAATTTTTTTGCACTTATTTTAAAGGTTTCAATATTTATATTAAAAAAAGTATTGATAAAAAGATTTTTAAAGAGAGCTGTAGGTAAGTAGTTTTTTAACTTTTTGAATTTTGTTAAGATTTTTTCTTGATTTTTTTTTAGAGAATATGGCTCAGAATATGGAGAAGGGATTTGTGAAGGGTGATTCTAACAACTTACCCAAAGTGGATCATGAGATGATTAATTTATATTATTTGGATAATATGGATTTCTTTAGCGCTGAGATGAAGAATGTTAAGACTGGAAGTGAGTATGGTTTAACTGCGCACATTAAAAATCCAAATTGTGTCAAAATATATGAGTAAGACTGTTAAACATTTATTATAAAAACCTTGTCAAGTGACTTGAAATATGATTTTTGGACACCCTGTACATATTTTTTTAAATTTAACTTTTTTTTCCCCGATTACAAAAATCCAAACCTTGTTACTTTTTTATGCCAAGTAAGAAAAAGCAAGGTAACTTTTTGAGAAAGGACCTCAGCACAAGTAATTTAATTTATTTGTTTATATTTATAGGGAACAGAAACCCCATTAAAATCAATACCTTGTCAAAAGAAAAAAATTTTACATAGTCAACACTGAATACTAATTAATAAATAAAGACATGAAATTAGTATAGTAGGAGTTATAGTATGAACAATGCAAAATATTTGAAAACAGACACACAACAGTATAAAATTTAACTAAAAAAAATATTTAGTCTGGTAAGATTCTTTTTGTTAGTCTTTTTAAGGAGTTAACAGATACATTAAAAACATTAATAACTGGTTACTGAGTTAAGCAATAAAGTTCTTTCAATAAATAATTTTTTTGTCCATAATCAGTTGTATGAAAAGTAATGTGAAAAGTATGATGATGTCTAACAGTCAGTTAGACTGTTAATTAATTTATGCATCAAACAAACGTCAGTAATTTTTTATGCCTATCTAAACTATCAAGATTGAGCTAAATTCTGACATGATGATAATTTAGTGCCACATTACCATCAAATTTCTTTACTAACACATTAGGCTTATGACAGTAAAGTTTTTTCAGAAAAATGCAATGTTAATTTCAAGGTTAATTTATATACTTAGCAAAAGCTAGTTTAAAAAAAATACAAAAGAATGTCAATAAAGTAAAAAACTAAACTAAAAATAAATATTTAAAATTAGGATTTTGGGTTTAATAAAACCTGATGACTAGCTTATTAAATCATTCAAGTATCTTTCAAAGAAAATCCCAAACATTTAATTAAAATGACTTTTAAAACAAAACATTATATAATAGTCAATTAATTTGTTGTGAAGAGGGTGGAATTGTAGCAGCTAGCAATTACATTTACGTTGAAGTCAGATCTGTAGTTCTTGAAATATTCAAGGAAAATAAAATATACTTTTAGCAGCTAGCAACACACGGTTTTAATATTTAGATGGATAATTACAGTTCCAACAAAAACTATATCAGATTTGTAGTTTTTCAGATATTCAAGGAAATATTGGACTCAACAGGATTTCTTACTAGTTTTGACCAAGGTTTTGACCAACTTATTAAAAGCAAAATATAAATGACAGTAAATAAGTAATTTATTACAGTTACTATATTTTAAACATCCTGGATTTTTTTGTAACAGTGAAAAGCTGCAAAATGTGAAGATAATAAAAAAGTCATTTGTAGGTACACCTAAAATTTTGCTATAAAATTTAAAACAAAATGTTAGAAAAGCTTTATCAGAAATAATTAACCACAGCTGTAAAATCTGGGAAAACTATTTTGAGGTATATAACTAAGACAGATTTGTAAAAATATAAAAAAAAATTGTATTTTTTTTATCTTATATTTTTAATCTCAAAGAATTTCCAAATTTAATTCATGTTATGAAAAATATCATAGCATGAAAAATTAACAGCTAATGAAGTGTCACCACATGCCATTCAGTGCATTACAAAAAAAATATGATTTCTAAACTTTTGCCATACCTAGAGGACTCATGGTATGTAAACTGGACATATGAAGTTTTGTCTATCTATCAGTTATTCTCGTGTCATATGAGAGTTGCAATTCTACGTGTATATGAAATTATTTTTACTTTGTTTGTACCTTAAAAATATACATGGTCTGGTTGATTTGGTGTTAAAAGTGAGATGATTGAAGGCTTAAGTGTTATTGTTTATTTTAGAGTTACGAAGGAGGTCTATGGTGACAAGTTAAGAGAGAAGGAGATGTTTGCACAGTCAAGGCGAAAATAACTCCGGAGCACAGAGTAAGAAATACTCCTTATACTGTGGAAATTTCTGTTAATGAGAAGGAGGAAAAAGTGCTGCATTCTGAGTGCAAAGATTGTTCTGCTTCTGCAGGTAGTTTTAAAAACTTGAAACTATACACATTTTACATTACATTTAAAAAAAAATATTTGGTTAATCTCTTTTTAAAGTCTTCTTAAAATTACTTAATAATTGTTATTATTTACATTTTTTGAGAAAAAGAGGTAAAATTATAACTTTCAGAATAGCAGCTGGCACTATTTTGCAATTACACCTGGTAGGAAAATTATATCTTTAAGGTATCCAAACTTACAGAATATTAGGCGCTGCTCTTTTTTTTGTACATATCTGGGGTGGAAAATCCAAGTAAAACTGCTTTAAATTTTTTAAAAGTTGACCTTTATGCATAGAGTTTTTAGAGCATACCAACACAAAAAGTTACGTTTGTTAGGACAAAATGAGGAGCTATGAACATTGGAATAATTTTTTTAGACATTAAAAGGTTGTATCCCCAAACCATCTCCGAGACTTGTTTAATTATCAAATTTCGGCGTCATTTCACATTTCTCTGGTGGGGGGCATTCCTAACTTCAAAAAAAAAATATGTGCGAAAAAAAAACACTTTATTTATACCAAAATAACTCAAATAAACATGAAAGACCTAAATACAAAATTTCTTAATTGGTGCCTGCCTGTCTGTCTGGACAACGATGACTGAAAAGCCACTAAAGTTAACCGATTTTGATGAAATTTGGCACAAAAATCCTTTGGAACCAAAGAATGAGCTGATTAGTTTTTGATGGGGGTGAGGGTTGTAAAGAGGGTAAGAAACGGGGTTGAAAATCATAACCCACAAACCGTATCAGCTAGCAACACACATACAGTTTTCACATTAAAAGAAATAATTATATTTTCAACAAAAATTAGCAGATCAGTAATTTTGGAGATATTGAAGAAAAATAAAATTTATACATGCCTGCTGGTGCCATGTTTTAAAAAATATTTTTCTGGTATTTTCTAACTATGATGTATTTTTTGTACCAGTTTCTGTTAAGCTAGGAACACACAATGCAAATTTAGTTTTCACAAGATAAAAAAAAGATGCAAGCAGAATGTGTCTCCTTTTAACCTGTTATTAGAAAATTGTTAACTGTTTTTAACTTTTCTTTTTTGATACTTACAGGGGGCTGCAAGCATGCCATTGCTGTCCTTTTTTGGCTTCACAGAAGAAGTGAAGAACCAGCCTGCACCTCTACAATGATGTTGGAAATGCTAAAATGGATTTGCAGTCACTTAAACGAAGACGTGCCAGCCCTCGGACCAAAAAGTCATAATTATGTGTCTCAATTGATGTAAATCTGCGCAGATAACAAAGGGGTAATATATACCATTTTGCGATCCGAAGACAAGTACACCTATATCGATGTATACCAGCTCTGGTTCAAGTTTAAAACTGCAGAGAGAATGGACCAAATGGAATGTTGACAGGTTCATTAATTACATGCGGTCAAATATGAGCGATTCCTTGTGTGTCGAAGCTGAAACGGATACTCGACTTCAAGCCAATTCTCCATTATGGCACAGCTTGCGATTTGGCAGAATAACGTTAACTGAGGCTATTTTTGGCGCTTCTAAACACCTGGGCACTGAGGCAGTGGAGAGGGGGAAAAAGTTAAAGATGATGTCTTGAAGGAAATTCAAAAAATTAAAATTTCAAAATCAGGCTTGTACCTGAGAAGCCAATACCCATGTTTTGGTGTGGTGTCTTTTTGTTACATTAGTGGAGAGCTGCTAAACCGATTTTTATAAAAAAATTTCAAAATATCTTTGGCATCAAGCAATGAGTTTTTAATGGTCGTGGGAGGTTGGAAAGAGGGTTGAACTTCTAAAAACATCCTTACTTACTGTAGCTGCTAGCTAGAGATATTCAAGAAAAGGTTCTTTGGGCGATATATGTGTCTGCTAAAGCACTTTAAAAAATCCGGGTTTGTTTAATTAATATCTGCGTTTTTTTTTTGTTTTTTAATGTTTATATTTTTTTAAAGTCTCATTCGTTACTTAAATATCTGGTCATAAAACAAAAATTTAATCTCAAAGTGCCATAAAAAATGTAGATATCTCAAAACGCGCATACTTACAGTAATACCAAAAATATAGTTACTACCTAAACTAATGCAAAACATTGAGTTGTTTAATAAAACGCGGAAATTATTTATAAAACATGGATTTTTTTTTGTGAAAATCACAAAAATATATGATAAACTCCAAAAAATGTTGTCAGCCTGAATTTTTTTATCTCTGTAGAAACTTCCAAGTGATAGATCACAAATGAACCCCAAAGTGAAGTACCGTTTTTTATCAAATCTTGAAGTGTTCTATGTGAAACATTGTTTTTCGCCAATTTGAATAACATTTTTTGTTTCATGTAAACCATTTATAATGTACAGGGTAAATCAGATATCGTGATTAAAATTTAAAACCTGCTATTAATATATTTATAGTTTGATGACCCAAGTACTCAGATTGCTAAAAAATCAATGAGCATAACTACTAAAGACTTAAAATAAGTGTTATAAAACACTTTTATGAAATTTTCGTTATGATTTCTGTATTGTGTATTTTGACTATGACAATATACTAAAATTTTATACAAATTGGTGGAGCACAATTTTTTACAGAGGAGTCTTATGACAGGACTATCAAAAACTTAAAAAATCTGTTAAGAGATAAAACCTCAATGTAAGGTACCGCCAAATAAATTATAGGTTTTTGGTATTGCTAAAAAGGTCTTTTGACAAAGATTTTGAAAGAAAAAAAATCTTCACTGATTGATGTTAATACATTGTTTTGATTCCCTGTACAAATCTTGGCATAATAAGAACCGAAGACAGGCTGTTAGGATAAAAAATTGTCTCTCTGAAGAGATATTAGTGAAGTCTGGAGTACCACAAGGGGACCTATGTCTACAATTCTTTTCATTTGTTTTATTAATGATATTTCAGACTGTTTCTGTTGCTGTCTAATCCTTCTATATGCAGACGATTAAAAGATTTTTAGAATTGTTAAAGATTTTAGGGATTGTGAAAGAGTGCAGAATGATCTCAACACTTTTTCACAAAATTTAAAGACTTAAGGGTATTATTTGACCCAAGCTTAAGCTTTAAAAATCACTATAACTTTATCTGTAACAAAGCTTTTAAACTACTGGGTTTCTTAAAAAGGAGCCTATCTGAATTTAAAAATATAATCTGTTTTAAAAATGTTTATTGTTCTCTTGTTAGATCAATATTAGAATATTGTAGTTCCATATGGTCCCCATTCTATAAATGTCATGTAGAAAATCTGGAAAGGGTACTGAAGAAATTCTTATGTTTTGTAGCTTTTAAACTTAAAATTCTATCTGGGGAAATAGTTTATTGTGATGTTTTAAAATTTCTAAAGGTCACAACTCTTGAAAACCGTCGAGTAATGTCTTGATCTAGCTTTTATTTTCAAGATTTGAAATGCAATGTTTGATTCTTGTCAATTAATACATAGAATTGGCTTAAGGGTTCCACAGCGGAGTACAAGAAATAGGAATATTTTTAACTTAGAATATTATAATACAAATTACAACCTTAATAGACCTATACGAAGAATGTGTAGCTCTGCTAATAATGTGGATATTTTTTTCCACCTCTCTGGATTCCTTCAGATATAAAATTAAAGTTTTGTATATTTAGAATAATAAAAAATTGTATAATTAAAATAGTACATTTATTTATTTTGTTTTATTAATAATTTACTATTTTCTTGTGTATCTAACACTCCTTTTGTTTAAATAGTAAGTATTTTTGACCATATTATTTAATAAAACTATTTAACTTTAGTCTTGATATTTTTTTGTCCGCCTTTAAAAGCTTGAGTTTTAGGATACATAAAACATGGTAAATTTACAGTAGGTATATATTTATTTCTTACAAAACAAAAGAACAGGCAATGATTTTATTTCACTTCACTTATTAAAAATAAAAATTATATAAAACTATTGTAATATTAAAAATGACAATTCTTTCCATTGAAGGTCCCAAAATGAATCTTATTTACAGAACATGCTTCTAAAAAAAGATTGAAACAATTTCAGACAGTATAAAACCACTAGGCGCCCACCCCAAACATCATTTTGAATCACTCACAAATAGGCATCATTCCGCACTTGTACTTTATTATAAGTCATCTGATATGGGTTCGTCCTGGCGATGGCGTGTTAATATTTCCAATAGGAATATGCTCCTAAGGCAATTGAAACAAAAGAGAAATAAAAAAAAGAAGTTAAAAAAAACGCATCCAATTTTGAATTTCGTTTTTCCACCCAAGATTTTCTTCGGTTGAAAGTTATGAGAAAAAAGTCTTCTTGGGTGTTTGCCAGACATCTGTTATTTGACGGCTCATATGTCCTATCATATAAGATCCTCATAGAATTTCGCTATTTTGACCTTTGGTACAATACATTAAAATACGGTTACATTTTACAAGTTTTTGTGCAGGGGGGAAAATAATGTCATTTTTAATATCATTTTTCACAAATTTTCGTCTGCAATGCATTAGTAACTTGATTTTCCCAACATTTAAAATTAAGACGAGATTCGACCCCAACCCAGTCCTTGGCAGGTAAACTAACCCAGAAGTTTTTGGTTTAAGAAAAATTTGGGAAGAAACATTGACTCTTGCTAATCAATGCATCTCTCTAAATTACTTGCTATAAACTTCTTAAACTACAAAAAAATTAACCCTGAGGCAATAAATTTAAATATAAGTTTAAAAAAATTCCACTAAACTTGAAGAAAAAATATTAGAAAAAAAAATAACTTGAAGTGATTTACCATATTTTTTCACTCCCATCACTGGAGCTAAAAAAAATTTTTACAGAAGTTTTATACGTCCCTAGATTCCCATAAAGGTGGGGAGGACTGACCTTATCAGACTTTTCTATGTCATAAGTGGGAAGTTTGGCTCGGTCAATTTTAAATAAATCTTTTCTTTCCAGTTTTTAAGCAAATCAACAAAAGTCTTATTACAGAATGAGATATAAATTCCCAATGTCTATAGTGGAGTTAAATATAAATAAAAAAAAAGAGTTTTACCAACACAAAACTATTGGATTTTTGGCATCCTCCACTAGTTCTACCACTGACTGGTTTCAAACAAATTCCCACTATCCATAGTAGCCATCATTTCTCATCCTGTTATCTATAATGTTTTGCCGAGCATTTGTTCATGACTTGTTGGTTTGATCGTTCGTATTATTTGTCTATAAAACCTTATGGCGTACCGATGATCCCCAACAAGGGTGAAACACATGTTTGCGTTTATTCTCCAAGTCACACCCGGTATGTATTCTTGTGGTACTCCGGTGTATTTTGTAAAGTTCATTGTTTTTGTTATCGATTCGTTATAGTTGAAGGGCCGACTGGTGGATGGACTGTGTCTGAAACCAGTGGTGGTTGGTAAAACTCTTTTTTATTTACTTTTTTATTTAAAAACTTTATTGCTATAAGAATAATGGGTTAAATAAGAAGTGAACTAAATTTTACTTGTCTTAACAGATTGTATGAGGGTTATTTTACGCGAGAACCATCAAAGGTAAACCTATATTTTTTTACATGATCATGAAATATTTTTTTGTAAAGAAAAATTTTTCCTTTGGGTGGCGATGTCTCTAATGGGGTTGTATTTGAATTTCAGCTGTGATCTTCACACACTATTGCGCCCAGCCGTGGATAATTTTTTCAGCTTTAGTGCCTCTAGAGCCACAATTTTCTTCTTGGTCACAAAGGGAAGGGCAAAAATATCTTAAATTTCCAGGGGAATTCTGACATTTATTTATTTTCACATCCGCGGAAAACGCACTTTTTCATTTTGATGCAGAAAAAGCTCGAGAAAAAATAAATACAACTTTTAACAGATTGTTTACTAAACAGAAATGACATTTAGTGACAGCTAAGCATTAAACTGAAGTTAGGAAGAGGCTGAGAAAAAGGTCACCACTCGCTACTTTTCTCGTAAAGTTAGTTGGCTAAAAAATTTTTTTGAGCGTTTTTGTAGAACTCCAACTTTAAAATTTTTTTTCTACAAAACCAAGAGTTTTTCAGAAGAAATAATAAATGCGTTTTGGATAACTCACTCTAAGGTACCAAATTCCGTTGCTTCCCAAAAATGTGGGAAAACCCCATTAATAAACCAACTTATAGAAATCCTGATGTGTTCTCAAGCTATTCTTTGGTCCCGTGTAGCTACACTGTGGTGGCACTATGCAAGTTGTTCCTTGAATACCTTGCCTATCATTTTTCTTATGATTTCTTGGGAAGTTTTTTTGTTTGAAACTGTAAAAAAACAATAATACAATAGTAAGAAAATAATAGTACTTGTTTGGTTGGGTGTTGAGTTAGTAAAACAACAATTTACCCAAAAAACTGTATTTTAGCAAGAGAAAATTACAACTTTCTTTCTTGTCTTAAATTTTACCTTGACTGACTTCTTAGGTTAAGTGGCAGTCTAGAGTTGCCACCATAAAAAGTAAGCCATAAGACACAAGGAAAATGAACTATGGCTTATCAATGTTGATGATTATAGTTCACAGAAGCAAAAAATTAATGCTTTTTAGTTCTTACTGTCTTACTGCTTATGGCTTAAGGCCTATTTACTCAAGTTTTAATGGCTAATGCCCAACGCATAATTTTGTCTTCTCTCTCTACTTTTTGAAGAAATGCATGCATTAAAACTTTAATATAACTGAACTTTTTACGTTGCAGCAACTTTAGACTGCATGTAGCTTTTATACTAAAAAAGCTCTCAAAGTAAAAAACACAAAAATGGTAACCCAAAAATTATAAACAATACTTACATATTTTCATTCTCCTCCTGTTGACTTATTTTTTGTGTTTGTATAGCAATGATGACAAGGTTAACTGTTCAGAAGACTGTAATAAACTCTTTGGCTTTGCTGGAGAAAAAGCTCCACGATTAAGAGACAGGAAATTTATGAACATTTCAGAATGTACCACTCAACTCAACTCCAGTTTATAAATCACCCCTCAAAAAGCTCGCGCCAGTCGATGCCGATGGCGCAATCGTCTTCAATCTATATTATGTCTGACTGAAGCTTACATAAAAACGTACTTAAATGGTTTTGATTTTCCACTACTTTTTCTTAAAATCCCAAAAAGTTCCAACACAAAACTAAAAATAAATAAAAACATAACCCTAAAAGTTTAGATTAATCTGGAAAATCCGTCTAAAATTCAGAGCAGAGCGATCTAGCTCCGATTGATCTGGATTCATTAAACAAACGCGCCAGATTTACCTCCCCTACCTCCGCTACGAATTGCCGAACGATTTGGAGCAGTCTGATTGATCGGATCTATATACCGAACGTAGCTATTGAATTCGATCTCAAATTTAATTGTTGAATTTGACAGTTTACCATGGTGCCTATTCTTGAGTTCCAGGGAATAGAAATCCGTTGGCTAACCGTTCAAAAATGGGCGTGGTTTCCCCAAAATGAAAAATGCACAAATTTCCCTCAAAGAATAAGGGAAATTTCTACTCCCTAGGGAAATTTTTATTCTATTGGTCATTAGTGAGAGAAATGGGTAAAAATAGGCGGAATTGTGACATTTTGAGTAAACATAAACCGTTGTCTGTTGATTTATTCGTTTTTTTAAGTTTCTTTAAAATTTTTGGACTCTAAAAACTTGCTTTTTTTTAGTTAGTTGGTTAAATATAGGCCTTTCCCAGGCCAAACTTGTAAGCTAGATCTAAAATCTAGGAGGCCATGGAGCCGTCTTAGCTCCGCGCCTATTAACATGCGCGAAAATTTTACGAGGCGGCCGGTTTCGCGACCTTCGTCTTCGCCCTTCGGTGTCGTTTTCCGCGTTTTCGTTTATGCAAATTTTTTTATTGTGATATTATTAAACTTTTCTTACGCGAAAGTTTTGAGGAGTTATAATAAAAACTGTTTATATCTTGGAGCTTAAGATGTCGCCGCATAAAAAGACGTGCTGTGTTTGTGGATGCCTCCAAACGACAAAAGTGAAGTTTGTGGTAGCTATTTTTACTAAAAATTTGAAGGAAAAAAAGTGACAATACCTAAAAATTATTTTTATTAATATATTTATTTATTTAAAACTAGAAAATACTGATTTTCTAAAAACGCAAACAAATAGAAAAATTTTGACAACTGCACAGCTGTCTTTCTGGATTTTGGTTGGTTAACCGATGACGATGAATTTTGAATTTTTGAATTAAAATTTTTATATTACAAAATAAATTGATACTTTAACAACAGGTACTTAAATGATTGCATAGAAATTTTTAACTATAAATAAGCAGGACTGTAAATCAGAGATTTGTGTTGTACTGCTTATAAGGAATACATTAAATGTAAAATTTACTATGTGATAAGCGTAAACATATTAACAATATTGATTTTAAAAACTAAAGGTAGTTACATTAAATTATATAAAATTAGTTGTTTTGGATTAAATAGGTACATTACAAATTAACTACAAAAGAAACTAAAAAAAAAAAAAAAAAAAAAAATATTATGCAGGTACATAGATAGTAATAATACAATTTTGCAAATTCGTTTAGCAAGATCAATAGTGATTGAGTTGTTTTTAAAGGTTACAGAATTTCATCTAACACATCATGAGTTAATAATATTAATTAAAAGTATTATAAGCAGGTACTAAATAGGTAAAAATTGAAGAAAAATTGAAAAAATGCTTTGCTTTTTGATGTTTAACTTTAGAAACTTTAGATATATAGATATTAAATGAAATCTTTGTATATTCCATAGTTATTCAAGAAATGTTTCTTTAATTTTATTTTAAACTTTGTGTTTTTAATTGATAATTTTTTAATTTCTTCTGGAATTTTATTAACTATTTTTGGAGCAATGTATATAATTTGTCTTTGCGTTAATGAAAGGTTGTGTCTTATAGTTTTGAGCTTATTGTTAGTGTTGGCTCTGGTGTTATGTATGTGTTCTGTTTTAGGAAAAAGAGAGGGATGTTTTCTGTAGAAGATGACAGCTATTTTGAAATATAAAAATCTAACTGGTAGAATTTGACTCTCTTGGAATAAACAAATACTGGGATATCTAAAAGGTTTTTTAAAAATAATTTTAATTGCGTACTTTTGTAAAGAAGATAGATGTTTGAGATTATTATGGTATATTCCTCCCCACCCTATTATTCCATAGGTTAATATTGACTGAAAAAGTGCAAAATAGAACATTTTAGCTAATCTAAAGTTTACTATTTTTGAAATTATTTTAAGTTTGTATATTACACAGCGTAACTTTTTATTAATCATTTCAATATGTTTTTGCCATTTTAAATTTTGATGATGGCCGCGCATGTTCAGAACCGCTAAGCTTTGATGCCAGAAAGAGACAGTATAAGAGTCATAAAAGAGTAAAAGAGAAAGGTATAGGCACATATATAGGACATCCCGCTTACAAAGTTGTGCACGCCGAAAGCATTGCAAGGGCATATATTTAAGCTCATACATATATGGTTGGACTTTATTCGAAATTTTTTAAAGCAAAAACTAGTTCTTCGATTTTTTGTTAGGTTTTTTATTTTTTGGACTTAAAATTCAAAAAACATGGATGACTATAATCGACTTGTTTATTGGTATTATTTTATCTAATAAAAGAAAATCGTACTTACTAAAATCAGTCCAAAAATTATAACTAGAACAGTTTTTTTACTAAAAACAAGGCAACATATAGGTATAAAGATACCTAACACTGTAAGAAGTTCTACAACATTAAGGTAAACATGGGTAACAATATTTTTAACTAAACTTACTTATAATAAGTAAATCTATTATGCACAGAAAGATCACAAATCTTTATAATCAAAATCACAAGATCCTTATGGCTTATTTTTTAATAAATATGGGGTGTTCCAAAAAGAGTGTTCCAAAAAAATGCCAACCAATCTTTTTTGACCTCATTGGGAATCGCATTTAGTCTCTTCTAGTTCTTGCCACAACTTTTTGCTATCGGCCTTGGTAAAATCTGACGTAAATTTGCCCGTGTACATCTTGGGCCGCGCCTTTGAAAGTCCAGCATAATATGCTTTTGTTCAGGGCTAACTTTTTTGTTTATTTTTGAAAACTTCCACAAAAAAAAACACAAAAATCGCATAACCTTTTATTAAAACAATAATTTAATATTTATTTTGAAAAACGAGGTTAGGGCACCGTAAATACACATTTGGTTAGTTGTCTGTCAAAATTATTTTAATTTTGATTGGTGGAAATTATTCTGTTTTGGCAACATTGTTTCCGTTTTCCCTCTATCATTTCCATTCCCTGGTTTGAAGAATACCGCTTTTCGAAAAGGAGGGAAATTTTGTGAGAATAGAAATCTCAGAATCTCCCTGGGGAGTAAAATTTCCCCGAAATTCAAGAATAGGCACCAATATGGGAACCCACAAAATCATTTACATTCGAAGTTGACTTTGAATTGAATCCAATGTAAATGGTAACATGCTTTTGCCATATGGTAAGCTGTCAAAATTCAACATTAAATTGGAGATCGAATTCAAAAGCTACGTTCGGTATATAGATCCGATCAATCAGACTGCTCCAAATCGTTCGGCAATTCGTAGCGGAGGTAGGGGAGGTAAATCTGGCGCGTTTGTTTAATGAATCCAGATCAATCGGAGCTAGATCGCTCTGCTCTGAATTTTAGACGGATTTTCCAGATTAATCTAAACTTTTAGGGTTATGTTTTTATTTATTTTTAGTTTTGTGTTGGAACTTTTTGGGATTTTAAGAAAAAGTAGTGGAAAATCAAAACCATTTTCCTTATGTCTTATGGCTTACTTTTTATGGTGGCAACTCTAAACTGCCACTTAACCTAAAAAGTCAGTCAAGGTAAAATTTAAGACAAGAAAGAAAGTTGTAATTTTCTCTTGCTAAAATACAGTTTTTTGGGTAAATTGTTGTTTTACTAACTCAACACCCAACCAAACAAGTACTATTATTTTCTTACTATTGTATTATTGTTTTTTTACAGTTTCAAACAAAAAAACTTCCCAAGAAATCATAAGAAAAATGATAGGCAAGGTATTCAAGGAACAACTTGCATAGTGCCACCACAGTGCAGCTACACGGGACCAAAGAATAGCTTGAGAACACATCAGGATTTCTATAAGTTGGTTTATTAATTGGAGGTAAATATATTTTTCATTACTCAAAGTCTTTTGTAAAAATACAAGTTGTGTTTATTTTGTAGTAGAAATGATCCTAAAACTAGTGGCTTAATCGATTTTTTTATATCACTTTTTATAACTGAGAATTTTAATAAGGTGGTCAGTATTTTGTCGTTATAACCTTAGATTATAACCATCTGTTCATCCTTTTTAAATCTATCATAGGCTGTTTTTGGAAGATTAAGTGCCATTTAGATATGATAATAATTATGTCAGTATTGTATTACCCAAAAGTTTAGATTAGACTTTATTTGATCATTGTATAAGTTAGATTTTTACCGAGAGGGTGTTGATTGTGTCAAGTACATTAAATAAATAAATAAATATAATTAATATTAAGTTTAATCAATAAAACATATATTACATAACTCAGTAAAATTTGATATTATACAATACATACAGTTATTTTTTTTTTTAAATACAGAACTTTCAATTAAAATTGCAAAAGCTAGCCTACAACATTAAAAATAAAATTGCAAAGGATAGCCCATAGCATTAAAAAAGTTAAGTCTAAATATATCTGGACACTAGAGCTACAGCTTAATTAAATGAAAGTTAATAAAAAAAACCCACCAAAGTCACACAAAGATTTCCGTTCCACAGACCTAGTAACATTTTCTGAAAAAATGACTATGCAGTAAATGTAAAGTTTGTATCTTTAACCACCTATACTTATGAACCTAGTAGTAAAGGGGGGGAGGGCTGGCAATGATAGAAAAAATTGTCTGCCCCTCTCCTATAACATATTAAAATTTGAGAAAATTGAATGGGTGCACACGCTCCATAGGAAATTGGAAGGAGTTCTTTCTAGGCCTTTTTATGTAAAATGAATTCTTGAGTCTCTATAGTTTTATCAGAATAATGTTCATCATAACTAAGAACAATAAAAAACATGTACCATATTTTGTGAAACTGATTCTTAATCAAAAATGTAATTTGTAAAATCCTTTTTTTTTGCATTGTTTCAGATATAGCTTGATCACGATTCAGCCTGCAGCAGGGTGATGAGTTCTGGAAAAATGCAATGGACTTTTCTAGTGTGTTTGTTAAATGATATTTTTTCTACACCAAATCAAAGTGCCTGTACTAATTTTAAAGAATAAAAAAATTATATAAATTTCTGTTCCTTATTATTGCAAATTGGTTTGACTTGTGAAAGCACTTGTGTAATACTTACCAATAAAGAAACTAAACTAAACTTTCAATTTAATTGCAGTTTAGAATGTGCTTTCATAATAAACTAAGGTATCACATTCTAAACATCAATTAAATTTAAACTAGGTTTAACATTGCGGTGCAATATGCAACAAATATTTGTATAAATCACTACATTAAATCAACATGGCAGCTTATGCCTAGCCTATTATACAAAAGTGGTAAAATCTGGATGGTCGAAAGCGGTAATTCCCTGTGGCTGATGTTTGGAATGAAGGCGGCACGCCCCCGCCCCAGGAAGCTCCATACTTCAAGTGGGTATCCGACTCGCAGTCGCCTGGAGGCAGAAGGGTCATAACGTTAAGCGCGCCGCTTCGGCGGGTACTTTCGGCCCGAATCCGTCACTTCGCAAAGCCTTCAGTTTGCCAATTTCGGCCCATGGGGATTTGGTTTATTGGGTAATCTTCAAACATTATTTGTTGTCCGTGCACTACAGCACAAATAGCCTCTAAAACCATGTTATTCATGTTACCTTTCAGACTCAAAAGCCCAGAAGCCGACAAAAATATAAAAAAATTTAAATAAAAAAAACTTAGGTTAGAAAGTTTAAATCTGAACCCGTTCGGTAATGCTACTTGCTCGGATTAATCGACGATCAGCTGATCAAAAATCCGTCTGATCTGCGATCTATATACCGAACGTAGCTAATGTAAATGTAGCTTTAGTAGTTCTGTAAAACATTAATGGAATGCGAAAAATCAGGCCAGAAACACGAAACTAAAGGCTGATCCTCACTCGTCCCTAACTTTGCATTTTACTTTGACAATCAGCTGATTTCTGTTATTATTTTTGACATCAAAAAATTTTCAGTTCAAAATTTGACACTGAAGAAATAGGTATAAAAAAAGACAAGAAATCCGAAACAGGCGAAAAAAGCCCCATAAAAAAAGTCTACGCGATGGCGGAACCTGAAGGCAGCCTCTGGTGTTATTTGCCCTATCCGGCCTTGTATAAAATTTTTCAGCATCTTAGCTACAAAGAGCTGATCTCGGCAGGCAATGTGTGCAAGCTATGGTTTGAAGCCAGCAGAAATGATATGCTATGGAGGGATCTGTTTTATAAAAACTATTGTGTAGATAGATCTGTGCCTGTTTTTGCTGGTAAGCTTTTACCTCGGCTTTTAACTTTATTTCTAAAGGCAGAAAAGTCCTGTGACTAGAGGTACAAAGAGCCTGTAGGCATTCTAACCTGCCTGCCTGGTAAAATATTAATCATTATAGAAAAAGCTCTTCTTAAAACTTGTTTTAATCTACTTTTTACAGGAAAGACCTGGTTTGGAGAATTTAAACGTCTCTGCTACAAAATTCCAGTGGTCGAAACGGAAGAACTTAATGAACATATGCATCAAGTATTACATGTGAGCTTTTCTCACAATGGACGTTATTTTTCAACTTGTTCCAAAGATGGTTTTGTCACAGTAAGTAAAACATTAACTCTTTCCAGAATGCATTCCTTGACAACTTGTTTGGCACATGGACAGGAGTTTTTGCAATGGCAGACATGCAGTTGTGGTTTATATATACCACACTTTCTTCAGTCAGCCAACAATAAATCACAGAATCAGCATCTATTTCTGTTTCTTTTTGCCAATCCAAAAAAAAATCTGTTGCAAATGTAAATACAGGCATCTAAAAATAAAATGAACAGGTGTTGTTTATAGACTACAGCCATCTATATGTCAAAAAAGTTTGTGTAATTAAGGTTAAAGGTTAATAGTCAGGCATCTATTTATTCAAATAAGTTTCGCAAGCTCTTGCAAAAACCTATTAACAAATGATAAACTATAGCTTTCTTTATCCAACTAGTCAAATCAGTTTAAAATAAAAATCTTCTGTTTCTTTTGCTCAAAAAAACCCACCAATTAAAAAATATTTAAATCATAATCATAAAAACCAAATTTTAATGTGTGATAAGAAAATTTTTGTAAAAAATAATAGGTTAATCTAGTGAGGTACAAGCCATCAAAAATCCCTTTACAATGGATAAAAACTAATTTTTATTGATTCAATTTAAAGAGAATAAACCTCAGAAAAAACTTAAACATTTAGAAAAATCCCAAGTTATGTAGTATAGTATACCTAAGGATCTTCCCTTAATACCAGAAAAAAATTAAAAAGGGTCTCTTGTAGACATTTTTCAAATTTAGTAGTGAAAACCCTATTACCCTTAACATGACGTGTTTTTAACAAGATGCAAGATATAGCAAATCTACAAACAAATGCACAATTGACTCTCCCTGTTTCTTAAAACCAAAGGATTTTTTTAACCCTCCAATGTTAGGTACATATATTACTTGTGGATTTTTCTTTATTTCATTATTTTTGTTAGGTAGAGTTGTGTAGAGGTCTGACCAGAATTACTTTAATTTTAAGGAAGAGGGTTTTAAAAATGTTAGGGGGGAACCCACAGCAGCAAAAGAGCAATTTATAATTTGACTTTTTAATGTTTAAGAAGCTAGCAGCGCAACTTCCGATTTTTTTATTAGAACCTATATAACCAATTAGAGCTAATTTAGCGTTAATTTTGTTCCACAAAAAAATTTAGAGCTTGCGTTTTTTAAAAGTTAGCGAACATGCTGCTAGGTTTCATGAGAAGTCAGCAGCGCTAGCAATTGCAGCCTAATTAAGAGAGTTCAGAAAACAAAGGATACTTATATGGTTTCATATATTTTTTAAAAAAATACATAATACAAAATATATACTACAAATATTATATTCTGATATAGGGAAATTTTCCCAAGGAGTAGTTTTTTTTTTTTGGTAAAAGTAATTTAACTCTGTAGTACTAAATGGGTTCTAATGATTCATGTGACTTTTGGTATTAAATCTCTTTTGGTTTGCCTGTCATCATTTGAGCTGCTAACTACCGTAGAAGCTAGCAATGCAGGCTCTATATTTTAAAAAAAGCAAGCTCTAAATTTTTTAAGGCGTTAGGAAATTGGTGCCTTAACATATTTAAATAGTTCTTATAGTTTTAATTGAATAAATTGGATATCAAGAATTTTGGGATAACTAAATGAGGTAGACTTAAAATCTAATGCCCATAGGAGACTTTTGCCAAGGAATAGTTTTTTTTTGGTAAAAATAGTATAACTCTGTAGCACTAAATCAGTTGTAGTGAGTCATGTGACTTTTGGAGTTAAATTATGTTTCATTTGCTTGCAATCACTTCTAGCTTCTGCGAAAGTTAGCAGCGCACGCGCTCTTTGTTTAAAAAAACGAGCTCTATATTTTTTTATGGAATATTAATTTAGGACTTTGCCTGGTTTTAATATTAGGGTTAAGTAGTTTTATTGATTCACTGTAAAATAAAAACGATTACATATTTTTAAAAAAATATGAAACTATGGGGCAGTAAATTATATAGGTATCTTTTTTTTCTGAATTCTCATAATTAGGCTGTAATCGCATGCACTGCTGGCCTCTCACGAAACTGCATGCGCTAACTTTTAAAAAGCGCAATCTCAAAATTTTTTTTTCAGAACCAAATTAGCTCTAAAGTAGCTATAATTAGTTATATATAGGTTCTAATAAAAAAATCGCAAGTTGCGCTGCTGTTTTTTCCTTTCAATTTTTTTTTTGTACAATGGGCTTTTAACAAGGCTTTTAATCAGTTCCAAGATGGTGTTATTACACAGAGAACAAAGATTCAAGGTCTTTTATATTTAACTATAGAATAATAACAGCAGGTGCAAGACAGTTTTGACAAAAAAGGAAAATTTGTAATTAGAAAATAAGTTAATTTGTCATCAATTGATTTTGAGATTGATTCTAAATATGTAGATGATCTAGATCTATTTGAACTAGAACACAAATACTTTAAAAATATGTGTGCTTTATATATTTTGTCAAGAAATTATTACTCTACCATTTGGACTAAAAAGACTCTCATTATTATTTATAGAGAGAGCCAACCAATTCTATGCAAATTTTTTAGAATGACTGAAGTATAAATGAGATGGTCCGACTAGATATGTAGGTGTGGGGTTACATTAGTATATACAAGAAAAACTTATATTTAAAAACAAAGGCGCGAACCCTTAGTCTAGTCTAGATTTGTCAACAAAATCATCTCTTATATGCGCCGCAGTTGAAATTTTTCAGAAAAATTTTCATTTTTTGTAGATTAGGTATTTTAAAAAACCAAAAGGCGCTAAGTTGGGATAGGATCTTGTCTCAGTTTAAAATAATATCATATTGCGCCACAGGAAAAATTATACTAAAAATGCCATTTTTACACCTTTTGAATGCTGTTGAAGGCAAAGTTTGTTGAAATTTACCTTTAACCTTTTTTAGGTTTTTCATGAAATATTTATTAAAATCTGAAAGTCAGCAACTTTTAAAACTTTAGCTTATGTTAAAATACAAACAAAAATTTAATTAAATTATCAAATTAATTAAATTTAAACAAATCGTCATTGTTAGAAAAAGCTTATTAAAAGAGCACATGGTAAAAACCAAAGTACAGGGGAAAAAAGTGTGATGCCACTGTTAAACTAAGAAATGTGCATAAATCCTATTACAGCTTAGTAAATTGCGGATTTCTAAATGTCCCATACATTTTGTAAAGAACAATCTGGTAGTAATTTACGTTACTAGGCCGGGAAATGGTCTATTAAAGTAGTCTAGATGTTTATGAACAAGGCGACGAAGGAGCCAAATTCGGAATTTCTAGACGAGTACTTTAATGAAATTTCTCGACCGTGTATTGTCCAATGTTTTATTTCGTACTGTTTTGTATTTTATTTAATTAAAAAAAAATATATTTTCAGTAAGACAGTGAAAAGAAGTCATGTCGTTTATAATTGTTTTCACTTTTACTGTTACGATTATTGTCAACATTTTAAATGTCATTTTTACAATGTAACAATTGCGTAAAAATTGGAGCCAAGCAATTTGGTGGGCAAAATCAATTGAAAATATTAAATTTATTAGCGGCCTTTGAGTTTCAAAAAGACAAATAGCTGCGGGCATCCATCTCCCGCTGGATATTGGAAATGTGGTAGAAAGTTTCTTCTTTAATGGGTACCTAACCCTGTGGCGTAGCCAGAAATCGACTCTAGGGGGGAGTTTCATCATTAAGTAAAAATTAACTACACCTACCTATGGCAAATTTTTAATGAATGATGATGAATATGAAACAAAAATACCTATTTTTAAAAGCAAGTCTCATCTAGTCTCATTTGCAAATTTTTTCAAAATTAACCCTTAAATGCTGGTGATAAAAATTCCTTAGAATTAAACTAAAATTGTAACAATTAATGACGTCATAGCACCGCAGGCAATATTTTTAAAATTTAAGACATCACACCAAATACTGCTATAGCTTTCCCTGGGGCACTTGATCATGATTAATTTTATGCAGATTGGGTTGGACCTCCTGGATGGGGTTTTAACACCCAAACCCCCCCTGGCTACGCCACTGCCTAACCAAAGATAAATTCGAAAACGTACCCGATGATGCCCCTGTAAATATTTTAAGTAACTTAAATGCAGTATTACCGTTAATGTTCATAAGTAACTTTATACAAGCAAAACAAAATTAACCCCGCGATAGATAAAATAGTCAATTTCAGTTCCAGTCTGGTAATTTTTTTTTCCCGGACTTAAATTAACAACGTAATGCCGAGCGTAATGCAGTATATTATTGTAAAGTATACTATTTTAAGAGATTTTATTATTTTTTAAGGTTTGTAAGAGTTACATTACTGAACACTCAACATTCAACGACTTAAACACTCACTTTTTTATTTTACTCCAAAAAATACCTTTTGCCTAAAAAAATTCTGAAGTCATATTTTTCTTTACTTAGGTTTGGAACTCCGACTACCCAGCGTCCGTCAAGTACAGCAAAAATATGAAATATTTAAAATGGAAATACACCCAGTACTCTCAGTTTAACGAAACCGACACATTGTTGCTGGTTTCTGGCGTTTATTTCGGAACAACTCACAGCACCTCTGGAGAAATTGCTGTCTTTAATTTAGGTAATGCTTTTAATATGTTCATGTTACTTTGATTATTCTCTACAATCGGTTTTGTAAGACCTTCGCTTTGACTCAAAAAAATCGATCAAAAGGGTTTTTTTTTTGTTTGAAGTATTTGATATACAACATCCCAAAATTTGACCACCAGAATGGATTTTTCTTCAAGAAGGCCGCCATAAAATATTGGTTATTTTCTTGTAAAATGTGGGTCTAACCGTTTTTGAGATACTTGCAAATATAAATACACCCAGTACTCTCAGTTTAACGAAACCGACACATTGTTGCTGGTTTCTGGCGTTTATTTCGGAACAACTCACAGCACCTCTGGAGAATTTGCTGTCTTTAATTTAGGTAATGCTTTTAATATGTTTATGTTACTTTGATTATTTTCTACAATCGGTTTTGTAAGACCTTCGCTTTGACCCAAAAAAATCGATCAAAAGGGTTTTTTTTTTGTTTGAAGTATTTGATATACAACATCCCAAAATTTGACCACCAGAATTGATTTTTTTTCAAGAAGGCCGCCATAAAATATTGGTTATTTTCTTGTAAAATGTGGGTCTAACCGTTTTTGAGATACTTGCAAATATAAATACACCCAGTACTCTCAGTTTAACGAAACCGACACATTGTTGCTGGTTTCTGGCGTTTATTTCGGAACAACTCACAGCACCTCTGGAGAAATTGCTGTCTTTAATTTAGGTAATGCTTTTAATATGTTTATGTTACTTTGATTATTCTCTACAATCGGTTTTGTAAGACCTTCGCTTTGACTCAAAAAAATCGATCAAAAGGGTTTTTTTTTTTGTTTGAAGTATTTGATATACAACATCCCAAAATTTGACCACCAGAATGGATTTTTTTTCAAGAAGGCCGCCATAAAATATTGGTTATTTTCTTGTAAAATGTGGGTCTAACCGTTTTTGAGATACTTGCAAATATAAATACACCCAGTACTCTCAGTTTAACGAAACCGACACATTGTTGCTGGTTTCTGGCGTTTATTTCGGAACAACTCACAGCACCTCTGGAGAAATTGCTGTCTTTAATTTAGGTAATGCTTTTAATATGTTTATGTTACTTTGATTATTCTCTACAATCGGTTTTGTAAGACCTTCGCTTTGACTCAAAAAAATCGATCAAAAGGGTTTTTTTTTTTGTTTGAAGTATTTGATATACAACATCCCAAAATTTGACCACCAGAATGGATTTTTTTTCAAGAAGGCCGCCATAAAATATTGGTTATTTTCTTGTAAAATGTGGGTCTAACCGTTTTTGAGATACTTGCAAATATAAATACACCCAGTACTCTCAGTTTAACGAAACCGACACATTGTTGCTGGTTTCTGGCGTTTATTTCGGAACAACTCACAGCACCTCTGGAGAAATTGCTGTCTTTAATTTAGGTAATGCTTTTAATATGTTTATGTTACTTTGATTATTCTCTACAATCGGTTTTGTAAGACCTTCGCTTTGACTCAAAAAAATCGATCAAAAGGGTTTTTTTTTTGTTTGAAGTATTTGATATACAACATCCCAAAATTTGACCACCAGAATGGATTTTTCTTCAAGAAGGCCGCCATAAAATATTGGTTATTTTCTTGTAAAATGTGGGTCTAACCGTTTTTGAGATACTTGCAAATATAAATACACCCAGTACTCTCAGTTTAACGAAACCGACACATTGTTGCTGGTTTCTGGCGTTTATTTCGGAACAACTCACAGCACCTCTGGAGAATTTGCTGTCTTTAATTTAGGTAATGCTTTTAATATGTTTATGTTACTTTGATTATTTTCTACAATCGGTTTTGTAAGACCTTCGCTTTGACCCAAAAAAATCGATCAAAAGGGTTTTTTTTTTGTTTGAAGTATTTGATATACAACATCCCAAAATTTGACCACCAGAATTGATTTTTTTTCAAGAAGGCCGCCATAAAATATTGGTTATTTTCTTGTAAAATGTGGGTCTAACCGTTTTTGAGATACTTGCAAATATAAATACACCCAGTACTCTCAGTTTAACGAAACCGACACATTGTTGCTGGTTTCTGGCGTTTATTTCGGAACAACTCACAGCACCTCTGGAGAAATTGCTGTCTTTAATTTAGGTAATGCTTTTAATATGTTTATGTTACTTTGATTATTCTCTACAATCGGTTTTGTAAGACCTTCGCTTTGACTCAAAAAAATCGATCAAAAGGGTTTTTTTTTTTGTTTGAAGTATTTGATATACAACATCCCAAAATTTGACCACCAGAATGGATTTTTTTTCAAGAAGGCCGCCATAAAATATTGGTTATTTTCTTGTAAAATGTGGGTCTAACCGTTTTTGAGATACTTGCAAATATAAATACACCCAGTACTCTCAGTTTAACGAAACCGACACATTGTTGCTGGTTTCTGGCGTTTATTTCGGAACAACTCACAGCACCTCTGGAGAAATTGCTGTCTTTAATTTAGGTAATGCTTTTAATATGTTTATGTTACTTTGATTATTCTCTACAATCGGTTTTGTAAGACCTTCGCTTTGACCCAAAAAAATCGATCAAAAGGGTTTTTTTTTTGTTTGAAGTATTTGATATACAACATCCCAAAATTTGACCACCAGAATGGATTTTTTTTCAAGAAGGCCGCCATAAAATATTGGTTATTTTCTTGTAAAATGTGGGTCTAACCGTTTTTGAGATACTTGCAAATATAAATACACCCAGTACTCTCAGTTTAACGAAACCGACACATTGTTGCTGGTTTCTGGCGTTTATTTCGGAACAACTCACAGCACCTCTGGAGAAATTGCTGTCTTTAATTTAGGTAATGCTTTTAATATGTTTATGTTACTTTGATTATTCTCTACAATCGGTTTTGTAAGACCTTCGCTTTGACTCAAAAAAATCGATCAAAAGGGTTTTTTTTTGTTTGAAGTATTTGATATACAACATCCCAAAATTTGACCACCAGAATGGATTTTTTTTCAAGAAGGCCGCCATAAAATATTGGTTATTTTCTTGTAAAATGTGGGTCTAACCGTTTTTGAGATACTTGCAAATATAAATACACCCAGTACTCTCAGTTTAACGAAACCGACACATTGTTGCTGGTTTCTGGCGTTTATTTCGGAACAACTCACAGCACCTCTGGAGAAATTGCTGTCTTTAATTTAGGTAATGCTTTTAATATGTTTATGTTACTTTGATTAAGTAAGACCTTCGCTTTGACCCAAAAAAATCGATCAAAAGGGTTTTTTTTGTTTGAAGTATTTGATATACAACATCCCAAAATTTGACCAATTTGAATGGATTTTTTTTCAAGAAGGCCGCCATAAAATATTGGTTATTTTCTTGTATAATGTGGGTCTAACCGTTTTTGAGATACTTGCAAATATATTGAAAAAATGTAATCTTACTTAATTTGGCAATTATTTTAGAGAATCGGATTACCAACATAATTCAGCGAGCTACGGGCAGCTGTTTATTTTGCAAGTCTGCACTAAGTTGGTCATAAAAGGTAGCTACACCTAGCTAGAATATAGCGCAATATATTTCCTTTTTTATTGTAAAAAAAACAGAGACTTCCCCTCGAATACGAATATCGAAATCCTATCTCTGCGGTTTTGCTTTTTCATCAGGTTTATTAGTATTTTGAAAATGTTTAAAAGCACACAAGATTTAATTCTGGCTTTTTAAAATATAGACTTTCATTTGGGTTAGACTGTTACAAATAGTTTTTAATGAATACATTTAAATAATACCTTATCTTTATCGCTTTTCAGATGGTTTCGAACTCCAATGCAGGGTTGTCAACAAACCCTACGACATTTTCGGCACTTGGTACAGCGATCAGTATCTCCTGTCTGGCGAGTTGTGTTGGCTGGGCCATCTGGTCAGCAGTTCTCACTTGTGGCTGAACAGAGCGACACAGGAAGTAGATTCTGAACTTGTAAGTATCATGCATATATATTTTTTGAGAAAATAACACTTAAAATGCAATTTTTGACTTAAAATTAAACTAAAATCGTAAGTATTAATGGGTTTTGAGAATTTCAGTTGTTTATTTACCCTTAATTTGTTTTTAAAAATGCTAAGATGCACCGCAGGCAAAATGCTTTGATAAAATTACATTAAAAAGACGATTTTGATGGTGATCCAAATTGACAACAAATAAAAAATCAAACATTTTTATAACGGTCATGAACGAATGAAATCGTAAGAATGAAAGGTGTTTGCAATTTATGATTTTTTAAAGATTTTAATTAAAAATGAAAGTCCAGGCTCTTGTATTTTATTCCCTATATATTTTCTTTCTGCTGTTAGTTGATTGTACCAATTGTATATAACCAGTCTTCTCGGGAGAGGGGGTGGTTTTACTCCCCCCCTCTCGGTGCGCTACTACTTTTTAGTTTCAATTTCTTTATTTAAACGTGTTTACACTTTGCAAAAATGCAGTCGAAAAAAATCTTAATTTTTTTATAAACTTATATTTTAATACATTTTACTTACATAAATTAAGACATTTTTCGTATTTTTCTGCCACCTCCTACTACAGTAGTTAGTAGAAACGATTTATTTTGTTCTCGCCGCGACGCGCCCCAGTAATTTTGATAAAAAACTGTCATGGGCAGTTTCCGTACTCAAATCCTTTTAGGTTAAGATTTTACTTAGTTACCCCGAACCTAAATAACCAATTTAATCAAAAATTTATGTTCTGCTGGTGTCTTGTCAAAGGAAAAAAATAGGCATTGTTAAAAGTAAATAAATATAATTTTAAGAGTAGAGATTATTTTTTTTCTGTCAGTGACCTTAGCTCAGAAAATGTCGCAGTGACGTTCAAAACGGATCAACTAATATCCATACTTTTGGAGTCAAATAAACATCAGAAAACTAAAATTTCTTTTTAAGGTATTCAAACATTTATCTTATTCAACAAAAAATCAAAAAAGTACTCCGAGCCATGTCTTAGTAGTAATAGTAGTACAGGGGCGGCCCGTGGGCCTGGCAATTAGGCCTCTTCATGGGCCCTTTCTGTCATACCCCGTTTCTTACCCCAATGACCCTACTTCCGCTGCAACTCTCTCCGGGCCTCCCTGTCTTCTTTATGAAGTTCAGTATGTCGGCCCATTTGAGCGAGTGCAGCTCTTTTTCCTCTATCGTGGGAAATCCCTACTTCAGCTGCCTTGATATGGCATATGCATCGTAGTCTGCTAATAAGTACTGCGCCGATTCCTCTTCGAGCCCGCAAGCGGGACACACGGGATACTACTCTCATTTGCGTCAGATGTTTGTTCAGCCGATTTTGCCCAGTAAGCATCCCTGTCAGCAGTCCAGTGTCCATTTAGTTCTGACTATATTCGGACCATCCACGAATAGCTTGGACTGTCTGCACTTTGACTCTTGCCTCCAGGACGTCTTCAGTTCATTGTTCGCCTATTCGTTGAGCTTACTCTGTACTTGTTTCCTTGTTATTCCCAGAAGAGGTTCCGGTCCAATGTATTGGGTTTCGGCCCATAGCCGTCCGCTTTCTCGTTCCCTGGTATTCCCTCATGACCTGGGACCAACATCAGTGTTACCCTCTTGTCTTGAGCCAATGTTTGCACTCCTCCACCAGACTACTGACTATTTTGGGTGAACTTAGAGCCTTGAGGGTAGCCTGGCTGTCGGAGCATATGTCCTGCCATTTTTGACCTCCGGTAGGGTTGCTGCCATGTAATGACATATACCTCCGCTTGAAACACCGTAGCGTGTTCTCCAAGTGGATAACGTTTGTGAACTTTTAGGCTTTAGTACACTCCTGCGCCTGTTGTCTGCCTGGCTGACAGTTTAGAGCCATCCGTGTAGCAGACCGTCTCATCGCCTCTCTGCTTAATTCAATTCGTAATTCTTCCCTTTGCCACGCATTCCGTTCTGGTATTGTGAGTTACTTTTTATCGAACCTCCATGGTTTAAGCGGTGCTTTCACTGGCAGTCTTAGGAGGGGCAACTCTTTCGTCGCCAGTCCCTTGACCGCCAGATGGCCCACTCTTTCCTCCCTGCCTTTCCATAGTCCCTAGACCCTTTTACGCAGGTGCGTCGCCATCGCCTCCTTCTTGATCTAAGTTGGAAGCAGTGGGAGACCCAAGATGGTTTCCAGGGCGTGCATGGGGGTCGTCCTCATTGCGCCAGTTATTCCTCTGCAGAAGAGCCCTTGTAGGCTCGTGAACTTTTTGGATATGGTCAGCTTCTCTACAGCGGGCCACCAGACCACTGATCCGTATTGGACACTCCACTCGAGTCCCTTGTCCAGCGTGACTCCCAAATACTTAAGTTGTGATACCAAAGTTAAGGGTCTTCCGTACATTATGGGAGCTCTGAATCCTCTACTTTTTTTTTTGGTAATAGGATCATCTCGGTCTTTTCAGGATTCACTGAAAGACCGTTCTGTCTACGTTATTACTGTTTTCTATGATTTTTACCGCCCTTTGCATTCTTTCGCAAACTGTAGTTAGAAAGCGGCAGTTCACTTTCACTACGCCGTCGTCCGAATATGCTTATGCGTCGAATCCCCCTTGCGTCAGGCGATTCAGTAAGTCATCCATTATTAGGAACCACAAGTGGGGAGACCTGTGTAGCTACCCTGTGGGCAGCCTCCCGTCACATCCACCTTCACCTTGGAGTCTCCTAAGCTAGCCTGTGATTCCCTCTTTATTAACGCGAACGAATTTGCCCTATTCAGTTAGACTTGCTTCTGCTCCTAAATGAAAGATGTTATAATCCGCGTTCTTGGCTTGTTGAAGGCTCCTTTCACATCAAAGAACACCATTAGTGCATCCTCTTTAGGCTAAAGTGCCTTTTGCACCAGTGCGTGAAGGGCTGAGTCCGTAGATCTGCTCTACCTGTAGGCGTGCTGGTGCTTGTGGAATGGTCTTCCGTGTCTTAGTTTTACCAAATGTGACTTCCATTCAAAGTTCAGCCAATTTTTATTTGACACCAAAAGTACGGATATCACATGACCCGTTTTGAAAGTCACTTCGACATTTCCTGAGCTAAGGTCACTGATAAAAAAAAAGAATCTCTACTCGTGAAATGATTTTATTTTAAACACAATTCGGTGTGAAGTTTTATTACCAAATTCCGAGCGAGGTTAAATTCTCTCGCTCATCAATTTTAGAAAATTATTCCTCGTGTTCTTGATAGACAGTCATAAAAAAATAGTATAACAGCTAAATTATTTTTTTTTTTTGGAGGGGGAGTGTTAAAACCACTCTTCGGAGCGGGCGATTTTCGTTTATTAATCAAGTGAAAATCAACCCGATTAGTAATAAATGAAATTAAACTATTTTTGAATTAATCTGGATGTTTTTTGCCACAAAACTTCAGCAGATGGGCATAGGAAAGCACTTATTGACTCTAATGCTTACTGCGTCTGGAGTTCTGATAAACTTTTTTTAACAAAAAGAAGTCTTGCAAATAATATTCGCATTTAAACATCCAGAAAGTTTTATGTTAAATCATAGAAAAGAAATTGCTGGCATATTTATTACCTACCAAGGCTACCAATTAAATTTACAACCACTTTCCAAATTAAAATTATTTAAAAAAAGTTTATTCTTTCAGTTCTTTCCACTATTTTCTTTTAGGTTCCAGTCACCCATTGCTTATTTAGATTCTACAACCGAAATGCCAGTTCAATGAGAGCTATAATGATCGCCAACTGTCTGCCGAATTCGGAAAACGTCAGTCTCGAAGAGCCGGAATACTCGACTGGAGTGCCGGTCGACCAAGGGGTCAATTTCGAGCACGGAAATCCCGTTAGTCACAGGGATATGAACGGATTGCCGTGCACCAGCAAATCAGGTATAAATCGATGTCTTTTTTAGATGAAACCTTTCTTTTCTTTTAATTTCATAATAAGATCGCCTACTCGCGCCTATTATTGAATCAGAAGTTATTTAATCTTCTTCATTAAGTCATGATATTCTTCTGCAACCCGGAACTCTTCTGCCTTCAATTTTTCGTTCTGTTATCAATTTTAAGAGTTTATATTTGCCATTTCTCAAAATGGTTTTTTAATGGTTAATAAAACTTCAAGATTCTTTTCCCATCTGAGTGGAAGATCTACGTTACATACTCTGTCGATCTAAGATATCCTTTTTTTGCATATGGTATCAGTCAGTGTCCATGAGTCTACGCCATTATATAAAATTCTAAAACGAGTCGACGCCTTCGACTTGTTGGATACTTATTTCTAGTTCGCCTCTAATATTTTTTTTTGGCTATAATCATCCACTTTGTTTTGATTTAACAACTTTGGCAGACTCTCCAGCATGTCCGCAATTATGACAGTGTCGTCAGCATATCTTAGGTTGTTGATTTTTATGCCGTTTATAGTCAGACCCTTCTCGCAGTGGGGTTTGGGCGTTAAAAAAAATGCCGATTTATTTTTATTATATATTTACGACCCTTAAATTACCGAAAAGTATTAGATAGATAGATATTTATTCAACCATAAAAACTGTAAATACAGTAGTTTTGTCAAAAATTGTTTACAATAAATAAATTAAATATAATATACCTAAGAAGTTCCTGTCTGGCATGACTACTTAATATTTGAAAAAAGCCAAAAATAACTGAAATAGAAGAAGAAGGGGGCACCGCTATAAAAGAATGACACGTTTGTAGAACAAGAACTAAGACAAAAAAAAAATATATATATAAACTTACAAACATTCAAAGTAACACCACCAATTGTCAAAGAATAAAAGGATTTTTCCGACAACGACATTTTTAAATTCTGTTTAAATGTCCTTTTACTTATGTAATCTTTTATGCTTTTATTAAAAACGACATTTCCTGCATACAAAGGTGAGTTTTCGTATTTTGATGTTACATGCTTCTGAGTACTTAACAATTTACTTGTTTTAGTACTATGAATGTTCGCATCAATGTTAAAACGTCCTTTGTTTTCATCATATAACTATGAGATACTATAACGGCCCAAGTGCCGCAAAATGTGTAACGAAAATAACTTTGAAAAACAGAGAAAAGTAAACAAAAATATTAAACATAAACCTACATTTTTGCTGTCAGATGGTTGTCAGTTGCTTTCACTTCTGACGCAATCGACGCGCCTGCCCATTACACTCCTCGTCTATGGGGTTTTTCCAGGCCAACTTGATTGGGAGGGTTATTATCGGTACGCATTTTTCTCGGGAAAAGCAAGGGGAGGGCCGTTATATTATCTCATAGTTATATGGTTTTCATAGACAAAACATGAAATATTAAGAATATAGATACTAATTACTGTCAAAATTCGATTTTGTTTAAAAATTTGCATGATTCTCTAAAGCCTAAATTGAAGATGATCCTAATAATTAATAGTCTCTGGCGAGCGCAGGTTCATAACTTATAATTAGTATTTGTTTACCACTTTTTTTTTTGTTTTTGAAAAAGTGTGTTGAATTTTATTTCATATACATAAATAATCTGTGGGTTTAAAATGTGGTGTTGTGTTCCTGGCTGTTCAAATAACTCGGAGACGCGTCCGGAAAAATTTCAACATTTCGAATCACTTGTATAAACATTTGTATTGTATTGGAACCAGTTGATTTTAACTTTCAGGATTATATTAATTAGATGTTAATTAGAAACCCGCTTTATCAACTACAACAAAAAAGAAGGATCATATTTTTATTTTTTTTTTGATGTTAAACACGGTCTAAAAAAACGGAATCTTTTTATTCACCTACGTATTTTAGCAGTTGATCCAGTACTTAACTTTTTTTAAATTTTCGTCCGTATAGCTAACCTGACTTGCGTCACCCTGATGAGATAAAAATAAGTTTGAAACACGTGTGACTAGTCTTAACGTTTTCTAAGTTTTAAGGTATGTTTTCGAGAATAGCCTTAGGTAATACAACTTAGTTGATTAATTGTTTTTACTTAATTTTACAAACTCTAGTTTTTCAATAGAAATCGAAAAGGTAAGTAATCACAAAAATTTAAACAGTTTTGCAATCGATCACAACAACACGACCTCGCGAACGTTAAAGCGGAAAACGTCAAAAATAATTTAGCGCCTAAGCGCAAAATAGGTCAGCACTAACTTCAGAGCATAATGGCCGAATTAGCAGTTTTTCAAGAGGTTCAACTTTAAACGCGTTGTTCCCCGCTTATAGTTGCTCTTTT
The DNA here is from genome assembly GCA_963921995.1 of Oxystoma pomonae. NCBI lineage: Eukaryota > Metazoa > Arthropoda > Insecta > Coleoptera > Brentidae > Oxystoma > Oxystoma pomonae. The sequence goes on along the minus strand of OY998166.1, from coordinate 79,045,310 downwards.
AAAAAAAAACATAGGGGTCGAATATTTTTTTATGTACAGTTGGTTTCACATAAAATGCGTACATGAAAAACCCAACTACGTTTTTTTTTCAGTGTATTTAGCTATACCTACGCTTTTTAGTATGCACCTGGGGCACTACCTGCTTATTAATATATTTCTATTATTGTTATAGTTTACCTATGATTTTTTTTAAATTTAATTAACCTAATTATTAAAAACTGCAACTCTTGGAGGATTATTTATTATTTTGTCAATACCTAATTTAAACTTCTTAGCAATAGAAAATAGTATTTTTAAACAAGGCTAAAAAACTAACAACTCTTTGTCACGAGCGAGGCAAGTTAGTGGATTTAGTCAAATGCGAACTACACAGAGTTGTTTCTGCATGCGTTTTCACAAACAACGAAATTATTTTAATTTCATGTAACATTAAGATGAAAACCAAAGAAAAACTAATACTTAATGGCGGCTACATTTTTTTTAATAACCATTTCCAATCGACGTGGCATGGAATAAGCCAAATTTCGACAACATTCTTCAACGTTAGAAACCATAATCCCATGCATTAAGTATAGCGTTTAAAAGTTCTTCGGCATTTTGGGGCCTCCAATTATCTTCATATATTATTTTGACTAATCTTCCCCAAATATTTTCGATGGGGTTAAGGTCGGGATTGTTCGATGGCCAAAGCAGCACTTCTATATTTTGGTATTGAAACCAGCGACGCACAGCATTAGTTGTGTGAACAGGACAATTGTCCTGCCGAAAAATTATTTCATTGTTTGGATATAAAAAATTAATTGACGGCACCATTACCTCTCCTAAAATTTCCAAATATCTAACTGCAGTAAATCTTCCTTTAATTTGCCAGTAAACACCTAACCCTCTAGCAGACATCCAACCCCACATGTTCACTAAGAAGTGTCCTGCTCTATTAACCTGGTGGGTATATCGCTCAATAAACCGACTTCGTGGGCGATATACAATCCGAAGAAGATTGAAAAAATTTTTCATCAGTCAAAATCATCCTTTCCCAATATTCCTCATCCTCTGCAGCGTGATTGAGAGCAAAGATCAGTCTTGCTTGTTTTTGTTGTTCTGTCAAGGGAGGCTTCTTTGCTGCAATGCGACATTTAAGTTCAGAATTTTTCACTCGTCTGCATGCTGTAGATCGGGAACCTGGAAAACCATTTGTTGTTGCTGTGAAAAATGGGTTTTCTCGCAAATTATTCAGTAATTGTCCATCCTGTTCCTCTGTGCTCACCTTATTTTGCAAAACGGTACCCCGCTTTTGATCCAAAGACTGATGTTATTGGCATTGATCGTTTCGAAATTCTGACCACAGCGGTTTTATTAATATCAAAATTTTCGCTGACCCTTCTTACTGACCATCCATCTTGTAGTCGAGTTATTATCTGCGATTTCGTAAAGGCCGAAAGTTGCGGAACCCTTTTCAAACAGTAATTTTAACTAAAGTCAAAAATTATTGACAATGATTGACTTAAATCAACAATAAAATATGTCATGGTATATGACGGGTGCAAAATGAATAGTGGGAAATGGAGCATCTACACGAAGAAAAATCTGAATCTGAAATTAACTGTACAATGAAAGTCGGATATAACGACGGCGAAGGGGCCAATGAACAAGGGTCGTTATAACTAGAGGCCCTGTATACGATTTTTGACAGTTATTGTTTTACCAGAGGATTTGACAGTTGCTAGGGAAATGTTTGAAATTGTGTGTTGGCCATAATAGTTGGTAACCCCTGACAATAAATAACTTTGTCACTGTCAGATTTTTGATTAAGAAAAGTCAGGTTTAAAAATGGAATTTTGCTGTATCAAAAACTGTAAAAATACGTGCCTCGACGAATTTTTATTGTTCCGTTGTCCAATGGGGAAAGAAACTTAGGAAAAGTGAAAAGAAATCATGCATTTAACAAGCTGGAAAATTAATAAAAATAGCCGAATTTGCAAGGTAAGTGCTAAGCTACAAGCAGTAGTTACAAACATACGCATTTAGCATGTACTTCGTTAATAAATAGCACATTATGTTTCCATGTTTTATTGTAAGAAAAAGAGTACTCATAGGAGTCTTCATATTTTACCTCTATTATTTACATTTTTAATATCTACCGCGTGTATTCACTATTTGTTTTTGTTTTTTTTGTCAAAGACATATTTTACATATTTTACTAACCAAAAAAAAAATCAATCTTTCAAAAACTGTCTGGGAAAATTATAAAAAGAGAACAAAACAACAGTCCATTATAAGTTGCCCACCTCCGCTAAAACAACAACTGTCAAATGTATAGAGGGCCTCTAGTTATAACCAGTCGTCGTTATTAAAGCACCTACATACATACATTTTTTCTTAAATAAATTTTGCAATTTTACGAAACCCTCTTATAAACTTTTATTATTTACCCTAAAAATACATAAAAGATTAAAAATAAAAATATGCATAACACACCATATAAAAAAAAACTATATCTATACTGACGGTAAGAAAAGCTGATTATCTATCCTATACGAATTACATATGTATTCTTGTTTAAAGAGAAAACAATAATAAACTTTTGTTTAAAAAAAAACCGCATACATGCATTTTGCCCTCTCAAACTTTGACTTTTTATTAGTATATACTCAAACAAACCACCAGCTTGTAATGTCTGACAGTTTAAAGCATGTTCTCTTATTACCCGACTACGCAACTCAAAGGAGGGTTTTGAGTTTAGTTTCTTGTTTCTAAAATCATGTTTTAATCTCGGATATAATTATTTAATGATGCCAAAAATCGTCTTTTAAACAGCACATAAATATATTTAAAAAAACAATCTTTATTAATTGCAAACGAGTAATTATAACTCGAGTTACAGAATACGGCTGGTCTATAAGGAGAGCGACCACTCATTTTGGGGTAAAATGACGATAATAAAATGAAAAAAGCGATGGATTCAAAATAACACAACGGAATGGAAACAACTAAATATTAAATATTACTTAAAACAACAACAAAAATTAGTTAGGCGCACTATTCTTTTCAATAACACTCTGAAAACGCCTGCGCATTGATAAACTTAAATTTTGAAAATATTCACGATCTTTTGATGCGTGATGAATTGCATCGCTGAACTCTTCAGCATTTTGGGGTCTTCAGTTTCTCTGATAAATAATTTTGACAAGTCTGTTGGATGGCCAAAGAAGAGTTTCAATATTATTCTTTTCAAACCACTGGCCAACAACATTAGCCGTGTGCCCGGGACAGCTGTCCTGCTGGCAACGTAACATCCTCAAGAATTTCAACATATCTTTGACTGTTGAATCTTCTTTCGATTTGCCAAAATATACCCAAACCTCTAGCGCAAAACCAGCCCCACATATTCACTCACACTTCATAGCGACGTCGTTATAATTTATTCCTACTTTTATTGATTATTTTATTTATTTGAATACTGTAGATAGAAAATATGCAGCCTTGACGAACACTTCTCCTTATTCGAAACTCTCTGGACAGTTGACCATCAAGTTTTATTTGAGCTGCCTGGTTCCAATATCGGTTGGCAATGATGTTGAGATCATCGATCATCCAGACGAACTTCTTTAAGAGCTTTCGTGTTGGCCCTATCAAAAGCTTTCTCATAATCTATGAAACACGCATATACTGGCACCGACACATCTCAGTAATTTGATCATTCGGCATAAATCTTTACAATTCAGTAATGAGGTATCTGATTAATTTCTTTAACTCTTTCAGTATTTGACGAGATTCCAATGGTAAATCCAGTGAGAGTTAGCAACGATTTTGCTAATCCGATTTGGTACAACTCGGACTACAGGAAAGTGGAAGTGGAAAAAAGCGAAGCAAATTGTGATAACGATAGCGATTACGAAATGGATCAAGATGATAATAATAAAGATGAGGGTAAGTCAGAATTTGTTTCAGTGCAATATTGCAGATTCATACAACAATACTCAAGCTCCTCAGGTTAGCTGAAGACAAAAAAGGATCCGCTTCACTAAAGTGCCTTTATCCGATAACCTTTTGAACATTTAAGATTCCTGTGCAATGTCTCAATCACAGTCATCACAATCCTTTTCTGTCCTCTCTGTTTAATATGCATGTTAAACGCCCGTATCACTTGATTTATTTTAAAGCTTAAAGCATACCCGTAATAAACTGGCTTAATCACAAAAAACCTTGTGAAATATTTGGTAAATGATACTCTGTTTAGTTTTTATATTGTTAATTGAAAATGTGCAATAGCTATTTGAGTTAAGTTTTGTATTATCGTAATATGTTACTGTTACAAGGTCAGACTTGAAACATTAAAAAATAGCATTGTCAGAATAGACGCATTTTTATTTTCACAAAATTAAATTAAAAAAAAAAATAAAACTAAAAAAACAAGATTCAAAATCCAAAATTACAACCGGAACCTATCACCAACGCTCTTCTATTTATTCATGACATATTTGGCGCTACTGAGCTTTTTTTGCAGGTTTTGACGACGACGACCACTCGGACACATCAGAAGAGGCAGAACTCAAAGACAAATATCTAATATTCACCACCGGCAACAAAACCTATACACCGCATCAAATCGGATTCAAACGGATTAAACCATTCGTATTTCCAAAGAAAATGGACCCGGGACCTTCTTTGAGGGAGAGACAGCTTATGCTCGAGCAGAGAAAAGAACTACTGCGAGCGGGAGGTCAGTATTTGGTGCTGGGTGTCTAAATAAATATTGAAATATCAAACGCACTTACCAGAACTTAGAGAAACTGAAATTTCATCGGACTGAAATGTTACCGATATATAAAACAAGCTACTGTTCATTCCAAATTCTTCCGACTAAATGGAAACTGAATGGAACTGTCATTGTTAAAAAATTGATCCGATTGAATTTGGAATAGTGTACGTCAACGCTCATCAAAATAGCTTCTCTTCTAGCAAGCACAGTTTTATAAAGATCTTTCTACGGAGAGGTCGTAGCGTTGAACTCACACAACACGTTTGACTGTTTGGACAAAAATGAGAATGTAGTGGTTTTGCTTTTTAATTACACATATGTCTTTAACACAGTAGATCTAAAATTTGTTCAGATGAAACTTGACAGACAAGGAAGAAAAGCTATCATCAATATGTTGTATCCATATTTTTTTATTAATAGACTTTTTTGAGGGTCGTTTTCTGTTAAAATAGGAATTGATCACGACCGCTTATATTCATGGCCTGGCAGATTGTGTAAAAAACGTAAACATTTTAATTTATCGTGTTGGTACTACTGCCGTCATTTCTGATTTTGACCTAGCAAAGCAAATTTCCAATACAAGATTTTGGCTTGCTTTAGGAAAGTCTTGATAAACATATAGACTGGGCAGAACATACTGAAAGTACAAAAAAGTGAAATTATTTAAAACGTTATTACATTATTAAGAAAGATTGACATTTATTTTCTTTACAGACCCTTCTTCGGAACCCGATTATTGGCTGGATTTTGACAAGGTGGCGGATAGGTTCGACAAGGTTGACCATTTAATAGATCTTCATGGACATATCGTAGGAATGGGGCTCAGTCCAGATCATAGGTAAGAATATTGTTTTACATGTTTTCCTTTTATATCGTTGTCGTAAGTAATTCTTTTGAAACTGATTTTGCAAATTCCTCTTTGATATTTAGCGATTAAATTTGTTCTTGTAAATTTTTATCTAAGGAAAATTTATGCCTTCGAGAAACAAAGATACATACATACATACTTAAAATTGTTCCCTAAATTTTCTTGCTGCATTTATAATATATAGGGTGGAGACTTTATTTGGAACTAATTTAACAATAACAAATAAGCATCTGGCCATCGAACAGGCAAGAAACTCTTTTGGACAAAAATCATTGTTATGTAGTGGAATAAAAATGTTTAACACAATACCAATAGATTTCAAAAAATTTATCGGTGCTAAATTTTTAAAAAAAATAAACTTAGTTATACAGGGTGTAAACGATATGATAGTAATTATATAATAATATGGGCGTCAAAACTTCTTTTAAGCCGCTAGTGAAATCTGTCGTGATACATTTGAGCTGCAAGATTTGAGTTTCTGCAAGCTTCCCCATGTACTAATAGCATGTCAGCGTATTCCTGATTGAAGATATTTTTAATTCAGTTTAATTTTACACCAAACTGCAAAAAAACTCGCGAAAATAATGGCGTCAGGTAGACTCGCGCGACTGTTAACTTCCTCAACGAACAGCTGAAGATGCACTATGCACTGTGCTGTAGAGAGGAGAGAGGGTCGGAGGTCAGAGACTCAGGTATGCAGCGAATTGCGTTGTTGCCAAGTGTTTTTTAATTCTTTAACTCAAAGGAAATCATTATTTTTTTGTAATTATTTTTTTTTTTTAATTTAGAGGATTTAGAGGAAATATTTATTTTTAAATGAATATTTCTAAAATTCTGGTAGATATAAGCACCTACATTTTTCAACTTTAAAGTCATGGTATTGTTTACATCCTGTATAGGAAATGTTGAATTAAAAGATGAGAAGAATGAGGGATATTATATAAATTCAAATTTTAGTTAAATATTTATTATATTATAAGTAAATAAACGTTTTTTTTTTTAAAACTCGGATAAAAATATTTTGAGGTTTTACTCTTATTAAAAATTATTTTTATGTTTTTCTTTTTCGTATATTAATTTTTACTTTATTTATATTTAATTACTGGTTGCTTTTTTTAGATTTCTTGTAATAAACTATTATAGTTGGTTGGGAATAAATAAATAAATAAATTTAAAAAAACGACAAAGCTTCAGAAAGAAATGTTTGGAAAAAACACAAAAACGCGTCGATTGAGATTTTTCATTGCCTTTCATCTCACCAGATTTTTTTGAGGCTCCAGCAAATTAGTTCCAGTTAAAGTCCTCACTCTATATAATAGTATAATGTCTTATTTGTTTTAGGTATCTTTACGTAAACAGCAGATCCTGGCCCGAGAACTACGTCATTACAAATCCTCTGGATCCGCCGCCCATAGCGCAAGAAATTGACATTCACGTGATCGATCTTGTCACTTTAAAGCAAGTGGGCACGATGCTGAGGGCGCACAAGGCGTACACGCCGAATAACGAGTGCTTCTTCATATTTTTGGATGTTTGCAATGAGTATGTCGCTAGGTAAGATTCAAATACAGCTCATTCTTTTTCAACTTTTGCGGAGCAAATCAAACCCAGAGATCGGGACACCAAAATATTTAGGTTTTCCAAAACCAAATGTTTTTTAAGTCCAGCGCCACCTAGAAGAGGAATATTTTCTTTTGAACTAGCTAGAGGCGCTGTATACAATTTTTGACAGTTATTCTTTTACCAGAGGTAAGCAAGTCGATTTGGCAGTTGTTAGGGAAATGTGGATAATTTTTTTGTATGTTGGCAACCATTGGAAATAAATAATTTTGTCAATGTCACATTTTTTATTAATAAACGTAGGTAGATCAATTTTGAATTTAATTTGATTGTTTATACTTATGCGCTTTAAAAATCTAATATTGCGGTATAGGAAACTGTAAAAATACTCGCGCCTACGACCCTGTAATGTTTCATTGTTCAATGGAAAAAGAAACGCAAGTTAAATGTAAATGCGAGGTAAGTAAGATTAGTTAAATTTAAATAATATATATTGTTATTATTTTAAGAAAAAGAGAAATAAAAAGTTAGATCTTTAATATTTTTTTCTATTTTACCTACATTAACCTTTTTAAATCTCCCGTAAACCTTACTGTTTTTTAGTCCACCATACCAATATTTTATCAAAAATGAGTTACTAAGGATCCAAAACACCTTAATCGACGAAAAAAAAAGTTGTCTGTGGATCTGTCGGTCTGTTGTCTGTCTGTATACACGCCTTCATTGATTTTAACGAAATTTGATACAAAAATCCTCTATCGGCTGACCATAAACTGATTAACTTTTGGGTAGGGAGGTGGGGGGGTTGAAGGGGGGAAAAATTGTAACTTTGGAACAAAAGCAAGTAGCGATATACGGTTTTCAGATTTAAGTTTTCATGAATATGGACTACAAATTTTGTGAAAATATATTTCAAAAATCATAACTTTAGAAGTAAAAGATTTTGGTTTTCGTAAATATTACCCAAAAATTTTGTTATAAGTTTCAAATCTTTCAAAGCTAGAGTTTTCAAGATATTTTCATTTCCTTTCATCATAAAAACAAAACATCAGTCCATTTCATAAAATCGGTTTTACATGTAAATATTAAAAAAACTAGAAAGAGAGGACAATATGAGTTGCCCACCTCTGGTAAAAAAACAACTGTCAAATGTATAGAGGGCCTCTAGTACTAGCCTGGGCACTCAGGTTTTTTTACAGCTATCCAAAAATAATGCCATTTGACAGCTCTCATTGTAGCATATGTTTAAACCCAGGTTACACCCTATCTTCCTACCAAATTTCATCTAAATCGGTTCAGCCATTTTTGCGTGATTGAGGAACAAATGCACACACACACACACATACACCCACACTTTCGCATTTATAATATTAGTAGGATATTAACAGATGTTTAAGCAATTATCTCTTTCTACTTCGTAAAATAAAAAGTAGCCTATTTCTTAATCCAGGTTACTCCTCATCTTCCTACCTAGCAAGTTTAGCCGCTTATGCATGATTGACGAACAAACGCACACTTTCGCATTTATAATATTAGTAGGATTTCCTTGTAGATTTAGGTTTCAACATTGGGATGTTGATAAAATTTGCAGTTAAAAAATGGCGGATTTATAGGTATTTTGCGATTTGTTTTTTTTGCAACAAATCCCTACCTTACTTTGGAAAAAGATAGTATTTTAGCCTCTTGTGCTAAGTCTCACATTTTACCAGGGATAAACCTAGCACAGTCAATTGTATGAAAATAAGTTTTACTTTGGTATGTGAATGAATGAATTAATGAATGTAGAAGCGCGGGCGAGACAATTCCCATTGTCGTCGTGAAGACGCCTTCTTTGGGAATCCTCGTAGAGGAGAAAGGGACTGAAAGTCAGCGTGTCTCAGTATTGAGGATAGTGGGGTATTGGAGTCCATTAAAAGTAGTAACGAACAGTTTCAGTCTTTGAAAAGGTCGACTGACACAAACTTTCAGCCTTCACTTAAACCAATACTTGGCAGCCTCATACTTTCATAAGGTGACCTAATAAAAGTATGAAGGAAAGGCAAATCCTGCGACACTGTGTACGTAGGCTAACTTGCTGTTGCACGCCCAGTACCCATGGTTTAGCCCAGGAAGCCTGCCTCTTTCTGGGCTGCAACCTTCTTACATCGCCTGGAGCCAACAGTGTGACTCTCTTGACCTGTCCAGAGCCGGTCACTCCAGCAGGATATGCAAGGACGATTCTTCGTCCTCCATGCACCATTGCCTCTCTAAGTCTCCGGAGATTCTCTGTCTCCAGGTGCTTTTTGGTATGTATGAAATACTGAAGTAGAACCAGTTTTAATTTGAGAAGACCTAGCATAGCACTTTGCTGAGTTTGTATTTGAATATTGAAGTAGTTGCTATGCTACTAGTAAATTGTTAGCTTTATCTTTTGGAAGGGCGGGTTGCTACGCTGTTCCTAAGAAATTTCCCAAAATTTGCGACTTACTAGGATTTTTTATTTCCTATAACTTTCCCATATTCTTGAATTTTCAAACATTTTCAATGCCAATCGAAACAGAATATTGAGGGGTTTAAAAAAAATACGAAGCAAAAATCTGGTAAAAGTGGCTTTTCTAGGTTGTTCCTTTACAAGGGAGAACTGTTAATAGAGGCAATAAAATTTTTAAAAAGGAAAAAAGTTGTAACAAATTTTTTGTGCCAATGTGTTTAGAAGACCTTCTATTGCACTTCATTAAATATGGGAGGGGGGAATGGAGGGAAAATTCAAACTTCTGCCAAAAATCTCAAAAGCTAAGGTTTAAGTGAAAAAAGCAAAGGAAGATATTTTAATTACAGTAAATAAAATTATCTTTCCCTTGAGGTATCAAGCTATAAAATCGGATTGAAATTAACGAAGTTATATGTCCGACCCAACCCGACGCTACTATGTTTTACTCTATTTAATATGTCCATATATTTTAAAGCAGTGCTTTAATCAATTTTAATAGCTTTATGATCCCTGAAGAACCTATATTTGAGCAGTCAGTTTTTATAGGTATTGGGCCATTCCTATAAACTTGACTTTTATGTAAGTGTTAATTTTTATAAGGTTACTTAAAAAATATTGCAGTTCAGTCACTGCTTTGACGTTTTATTTATATCAGTATCAATAAAATGACCCCAAATGTATAAGTAATCATCGTTTTTACGAATTCTGGTCCGTTTTTTGGAGATTCGTGATTCCTAGGTGGTGCCGAGTACTACTTGCCCAAATATGAGTTCTTCAGGGATCATACAAGGTATGTGCCAAAAACCATCACAATTGCTTAAAGCATTTATTTAAAATCAATGAAAAACTTATTACTAGTATTTTAGAGTAAAACCGAGGGACGTCTCACTATGCCAACAAGTGAACAAGAGAAATCCTTCGATTTGCGAAATCGCGGATTTCTTACCATTTTTAGGAAATCGCTGTATTTCTTGCGATTTCCAAGCGATTTCGGAAAATCGATCGATTTTCAAAGAAAAATACGATTTTCTTGGGTTTTCTTTATATTTTTTTATTTTTTTTCGTTCCCATGTATCCTGACTAAGGAAAAAAGTGTCTAAATATCGGTCACCAATGAGCTAATTTTTAATTTTTGACAATGAAAAATTTGACTAGTTTTATTTTTTTAATAAACGCAGAATCAACCAAAAATACACCAATTAATTTGCTTTTTAAATAGCACTCTTTACAAACTAACATCAGCCAGCTTTTAACATTTTTCTTTTTCTAAAGTTCTGGGGCGGGACTACCATCCGAATACGACCCGATCGAATCGGATTATTTGTTGTAAAAAGTCGAAGATTTCCGCTGGAAATATTAATTGGCACGAATTGAATCCCATCCATGAACTGTGGCCTAAACATTATGACCCATGTTGCGATGCATGGCAACGATTCATGACACGCCCACACCGACTGTGGTTAAAAAAAAAGTTTGGGAAACCAAAATTTAAATATTAAATTTTGAAAAATGCATCTTAACATATTTCATAGTCTGTGGGCCCCTGTACTCAAAACTCTATACTTCATTCCAAATTCAATCTGACCAATTTCACCAAGGGTCAGCAGCGATATGGAAATTGGTCCAGAGAATTTGGAATGTACAGTACCTTCTTCTCTTTTTGCGATTGAACAATAATAATCTGCGTAATGACTGATGACGTTACAGAGCGGCAAGGCGTGACTTAAATTACGGTTTTTTAGTGCGCGGGCAGCGCCACCTATAAGAGAAATTTTTCGTACACGAGAAAAAATTCTCCTCTAGGTGTTGCTGACGCGGAAAGCGCAGCAAACATTTTGCTTGCTTAACTTTTATAGTTTTTTTACCAACTAAAAAAAAATATTCGCGTAAATAATTAATTTTCTGGAAATTGCCCGTGATTTCCGGAAATCAACGGAATTTCCATAGTGATTTCTCGATTTCTTTAAGGATTTCCGATGGGATTTTCGGAAATCCATTAGCGATTTCCGGATTTTCCAAGGATTTCTGCGATTTCAAATGGATTTCTTAGCAAGTGAATTGCGATTTCCGAAGTGAGACGCCCTTCGAGTAAAACACAGTCACAGTCGGGTTGGGTTATACCCATAACTTTGTTAATTTTAATCAGATTTTATAGTAAAATAGCTGTTACAAATTAATACCTTTTTGATCAAAATAAATAGCTGCATTTCCTATTTCTTGTACATCTTTGTTATAGTGGTGCCGAGGACAAACACGGATACTTATGGGACCGTCATTATGGCGTGTGCCTCGCCAAATTTCCCCACGAGGACGTAGTCAACTCTGTGGCGTTCAACCCAAAGGATTCGGAAATGCTGGTGACAACGTCGGACGATCATAGAATTAAAATTTGGCGATCTAGGTCTAAACTTAAAGAATTAGGTGAGTTTTTTTTAAATCACCTCCGAAACTTATAGCGTTTTCCTTTTGATGAACTGGTGCGCACCGAGGATAATATTCGTTTTCCATTTGATTGCACTACTCAAGTTTCGTCATTCATAACTTTGTTCAAAATGTCCAATAATAAAAAAAAGATTTTGAATGTGTGGGAAGATGAAGCTAAAGAGTTATTCCTCTTTAGAAGAGCTCATCGATGGGAATGACCGTTTATTTATTATTACAAGTAAGTCAGTTACAACCTCTTGTTTTCCTGTTGACTTAAGCTGGTTTTATATAGGAAATAACTCGGGAAATAATATAACATCAGATATTAAGAAATAACCTGATCACTTCCATCCACGGACTTTTTTAATGTTACTTTTTGATCATTTAATTGAAAGTATTATTTGTTTGAGATTTGGGATCTTTGTCCATACAGAATTTAAAATCTCTAAAGCCCGGAATATACTTTTTTTCGTTTTTCGTGCATGACATATTCCATTTGCCCCAGTGCATGAAAAGAAAAACGCTATTAGAAAGGCTTCTTCAATTAATTGTAAAATTGCACGAGAAGGCTGTCACGATGTTATATATATATATATATTGAGACTTTATTACTTTGAGTTTTCCAATTTGAAGCATTTTTAATTTAAGTATGTTTGAGAAAATGGACTACCCTTTTCAATACGATTTTATATAGTTTTTTATGGACATGGTAATATATTAAAATAGGTAGTAAGGGACAGTAAGAAAAAGAGTAAAACGTTTATTTTTGCTATTTTATTACGCCGCACCAACTGCCCACGGTTGTTTACAAAATATTTAATGCCGTCGAGAGAGATTTACCCTGGGATTTACCAACGCTAAACCCGTCTTAGTTCTAATTTAAACCTATATGTAATTTTTCTTTGACAAGATAAAAAAAGGACATTTTTGTTTATCTTTGTTTAATATATTTCAAACAGCGATGACAACAAATTTTTGAGAAAAATTTGTCAATCAATCAAAATAAATATTAGAGATTTAATAGACCACTAATTTATCGTCACCTTATTTGCTTATCGTATTACCGTAATTAAGATGCTACAAAGAGTTTTTAAACCACAAACACAAATTACCGTAACCGTATTATTTAGCCCACATTCAAACTGCCAATGTAAATAGAATAGAAAACAACAATTCCTGTTTTTGTAATTCACTTTCACAAAAAAATAATAAAAACCTAACTAAACAAAAAAACGAATTATCACCTACCAGCTGCAGCTTTTGCATAGAAGTAAATCTGGTGGAGAGTTAATAAACCACTAATTTATCGTCACCTTATTTGTTTACTGTATTACCATAATTGAGATGCTAAAAAGAGTTTTTAAACCACAAGCACAAATTACCGTAACCGTATTCTTCTGGAGAAAGTAAAGCAAAACGCAGACGCAGCACTGTCTCTATGGACGTGCAAACGAATCTGCGGTAAGTCTTGGGGCGTTAGCCCCAAACAAATGTACTGGCTGTATATCACGGTAGTTAGACCCATCATTACATACTTGAATAAGGACAGGAAAACGGTGGCTCGTGCCAAACTAACAAGCATCTAACGTCAAGCAAGTATGGTGATATGTAGTGCTATGAGTACCACACCATCAGCAGCGCTTGAATGCCTCCTAAACCTTCCTCCTCTACACCTTGTCTTGGAGAAAGAGGCTATGAAGGCAACCTAAAGAATCATAGCCAACCAATGGGGTGGCAGGGCAAGTCAAGTAGTACCAAACCCTTTAACGCGGACAATTGAGAGCCACTACATTCTAGGGCTGCTACCGGATCTAATGCCCGTAACAGTAAACAGCAAAAAGCTATACAACACTATTCTCCCAGATAGGGAGGACTGGACGACAAACAGAATAAGTTTCTCAAGTGAAGATAGCTGCTGGTACACTGACGGATCCAAAATGCCTCCAGGCGTTGGAACCAACGGAGCTTATTGCAGCCGGGAAAATATCAAGATTATAACAGTCTTGGACGAATGGCTACAATTTTCCAGGCGGAACTCTTCGCCATTGAAATGAGCGCACGTTGGATGATAGATCATAACTGGCGCAACAGATCAATAAAGATACTCTCCGACAATCAAGCGGCCCTTAAGGCTCTTGAATCCTATAGGTGCTCATCGAGAACCGTTAGGAGCTGCCAGGGCACACTGAACACTCTAGGGCGAATAAACGCTGTGTCGCTGGTATGGATTCCGGAACATTCTGGGCATCGGGGAAATGAGACTGGCGACTAGCTGGCGCGTAAAGCGGCCTCTGCCGGCTTTTTTGGCCCCGAACCAGTCTTTGGAATAGCATACAACACAATCAACACTGCTCTCTCAGGCGGGATGGAAAACAAGTTTTACCAATACTGGAGAGAATTGCCGGGACTGGCACATTCCAAAGACTTCATTACAGAACCCTCCAGGAAGAGGGCCGGGAAACTCAATGAGCTCATCAGGCAGGACATCCGGACAATGGTTGATCTATATATCGGACCCTGCAGGCTGAAAGTATCATTACACAGAATGGGTCTAAGTGAGGACACCGAATGTAGGCTCTGTATGGAGTATGATAAGACGGCCAGCCATGTGATGTATGAATGTCCGGCCATTGCACGACAGCGTAATCGTATCTTAGGTAAACCACAGATCGACGGACTGGATCTGAAGCAAGTTACGAGCCTCTTTAAGGGGCTGAATATTCTGTAGCAACAAAAAACGTTAAAAGTGAGCCACAATAGACCCAATAGTGGTCGTAGTGGACAGTGCCATACTGGCACACTCACAAACGAAACAATTAATCAACCGTATTCTTTTACCCACATTAAAACTGCCAATGTAAATAGAATAGAAAAGAAAACAACAATTCCTGTTTTTGTAAATTCACTTTCACAAAAAAAATATTAAAAACCTAACTAAACAAAAAAACGAATTATCACCTACGAGATGCAGCTTTTGCACAGAAATAAATCTGGTTGGTTGCAAAAGATAACCGAGCGGGTCCCGTTAAGCCTCCATAAGTAAAGTATTTTGGTTCGGTTATTTTTGGATATGGGAGAAAAATAACCGAGTCTATTAAGGCTCCAGTAAATTCGTCCACTGCCGTTACGGTGGATTGTCTAAAATGATATGGTGAATATCAAAATTGATTGAAGAATCAGCGTCAAACTGTTTGAAAACGAAAAACTTGGCTTAACGGTACCCTTCAAACAGTTTATACATTTCTCGAGTGGAGGACGAGAAGTATAGGTAATAAAGAGGAAAAGAAGTATTTTCATCGACCGGGATTTGAACCCAAAACCTGGCTGGTATTCAATGGATAAAATCGCATTAATTTTTTATCAAAAATACTTTATTTAGCAGGCAAAGAACTGATTACTTTGGGGTGGGGGTGGAATTTGACAAAGAGAATGTTAAAAGACTGTATCTGATGAACCCATGGGCGAACCAAAGTCACCGACATACGCAGGGAGGGCTTAGGGCCTCAAGACCCCCCCTCCTCCTCCAGAGCCACTGAAAATCGACTCCTAAAGATTGAATATTCCCCAAAAATCAGCAACAAAATGGTAATCTAACACTATTTTGTTACTCAAGCCAGCCTCCCCCTCCCCAGGAACTTCAAGTCCCTCCCCTGGAACAATTTCTGCGTACGGCACTGCCAAAGCGGCTATCAAAAAGCAGTGTGTATTTTCAAAACCATTCTAAACAAATTATTCATAGTGATAAAGTGTTTGTTATAGTTTCAATTTTTTCAACAGGTTTAGATGAACGGGACTTTCCCAAAGCCACAGAACTTAGAAAAAATAGAAGAATCCCCCCGACCACTAGTGTATTTTCAAGAAGGCTTACTAGGTAATATCATCTTTTAGAATTTTAAAATTTCTGTAAATACATTGAATGCGAAACTAGAACAATATTTGGTAAGAGTAAAAACTATAAATATTTTTTTTATATTAAAATTATATTTCATGTCATCTGTTTAAAGATGTAAATATGTTAAATTTTTTTGTTATGATATAAGCGAGGCTTTAAATGCAGTTTATTGTTTTTTGCAAACCAAAATGCGTTACATGAACAAAAAAGTTAATATTGAACATGAGAAAGTTCTATAATACTTTTTAATATAATATAAGTTAGCTATTAAAAGTACCCAATCCTCCTCTGTTCTGGGATCTTTTAAAGATACAACACTATAAGGTTCCCAAATGAAAAAAAAATCTTAACAGGGGCAAAAATACAAAAAATGTTTTAAAAGTTTAACTTTGCAAACTATATTTTAAAAAATTTTAGTGCAAAGAAAATAAATAAAAAGGACAGCAAAATTTTTAGTGCAAAGTATTGCAAACTTAATTTGCTACAAAAAAGTAATGGAACCTGGAAAAGTAATCTCTCCCTAATTTCAAAAGATAAACTATTTTTCAAATATTTTAGAATAAAAAAAATCTGGATTCCAAGATACATAGGCTTTGCTCAGGCTAAATATTTATAGTAAAAAGTATCCCTTTAATCCATAGAATTTATTTAAATGGGCCATAAAAGTTTTGTCCAGGTATTCCATGACTAACTTTGGGCAAATTTTTAAAACCCAAAAAATTCTCCTTAACATTTCCAGGATCCCCAGATTTTTAAACCCTGAGATTGGACGCAACATATAAATTTAATAAATTTCTAGAAAGACCATTTCTGTACATTGAATATGTTTCAAAAATTTTTGGTTAGATACCGAAAATCCAATTTTTAAAATTTTTGTCTGTTGGTTTGTCCGTTTGTTGTTTGTTTCACTACTGGATCCCTTGGAGTCCTGGGCACGACATACCCAAGTAACATTTTCAATTACCTCAAGTTTTATAAGTTTGGTTACCAGTTCTTATAAAGGTGATCGGGGTTTCCTAAAATTACATGAGGGCACGATAATTTTTATAATAGTAATTGTTGTAACCATGCAACTTGGGTTACTAAATACGGTTTTATTAAACAATTACTTAAACAGTTATTATAAAACCAGATTCCTTGTTTATGATAGATCCCCTATGAGACTGATAGTTCGTTAAATTTGTAAAGGTCTCATTATAAATCTTGAATTGTGAACATCTGTCACTCTTCTGAGTCTTTTGCATGGTTTGGGCAAATTGGCGAATTCCTTTAACAGATTTATTAGAGAGTTTTGATCACCTGGTTTCTTACAAATCCAGATTACCGCAAAGAAACTTTGATGGCGAATATGGCGGCGTAAATTGTTTTCAATATTATTATATTTGTTTAAAATATTAAAAAACTCTTTATATTTTGCTTTTTCATAACAAATATTGCTGTTTTATGATATACTCATAATATAGTACAAAAAGAATCAACCAAAAAAAAAAACAAAAAATTTTGAATAAAAAAAATGATTGCAGGCGCGCGTGTTTTTTGACATATACTTTAACAGTAAAGTTTGCGCCGCATGTAGTTTTAGGGGGTGTAAATGTCTTTAAAAATTGTAATATTCTTTATGTTTATTATTATTATTATATTTATAATTTGATGTTGTTTTGATTCCATGTTTTTTATTACGAATCCATAATTACTTTTCTAGAAAATTAGAATTTTCAAAAACATTTTTCTACTGCATTTTCCTGTAACCTTTACATTCGCATAACTAAAGGTAATATAAAAGTTGTTAGAATGTTCTCACAGGCAACTTCTACGTTTTTAAGGAGTTTATAATAAGGTTGCCACTACCTTTATAAGATCCACCAGTTAAGGCCAATAAGAGGATAATAAAGGTTCCGGGAAGGTTCTTGTTACTTTTATATAAAACTTTAAAGTTTATAATGTGGTGACGGTAACTTGCTCGCAACCTCTGTAAAAAATGAAATGTTACTTGGGTAGGCTTTATTTCATCAAAATCGGTTTAAACGCAAGTTATGATCATTTAAAGCGAGAAAAACTGGTAAAATCGCAGGGGAAGTTGCGGGGTCTTTAGCTGGTTTAACAATGGAACCATTTCTTAAATAATTAGGGTTTTAAACTTTGTTTGTTGGCAGTTGCGTAATGAATAAATCTAAATTAAAATCCAACCACGCCGCTGATTCTTACTCCACTTACTATAAAGACGTGCTTATAGAAAATTAAATATTTTTAAAAATATCATATTTTTGCTGTCTGAAGGGCAGAAGACTTTTGAGACGTGACTTCTGTAATTAGACACTTAAAGTAAATATTTCAACGCACCAGTATCGGTATACCTAACGCGTTCAAAATAAAGACAAAATACACGTATTTTTGACTTGTTTATGCGATGTTTCGAACGATGCCCGCTTTTTTGAAGGGTGCGATGACAGAACTGCTTATTGAAACGATACGTACATCCTTCCGTACGCAACGAGATTCTGTCATCACACCAGTCAAAGAAGCAGGCATCGTTCGAAACATGGCATGAGCAAGTCAAAAATGTGCCGTATTTTGACTGTCTTTCGAACGCGTTAGGTATACCGATACGGATGCGTTGAAATATTTACTTTAAGTGTCTATGGTTTTTGTTTGCTGATCTACTAGGCAACAATGTAAAAACTAATTTTTTTTTAACTACTGTTTTTGCGATATAGTATGAAAAGGACAAAAACCTGTTTTGTGCCACGGGGAGGGTAAACGAATAAATAAAAATAGTTGGTTTAAAAAAAAATTAAATGATTTAAAATATTCGATCAAGTATTTTTTGTTCATCTGTAGAGGGATAAACCATATCCAACTAAATTAAATGTAAACTTGACAACAGTTTCGTTATTTTAAATAAGACGGTTAGTTTTTTGCACGATGGATTCTGCGTACAATTCTAAATATCTTTTAGCATCTCTCATCTTTCTTGAGATTTTTCTTAGTTTTTAAACAAGTTTAACTGTTGACTGATACCTCCGAAAATATTTGACCCTCAATTTTGAAATTTAGCACTTGACTAGAGAACACTTTACTCTAGATTACAGTCGAGCGTATGCAGGGGTGGGTTTGGGGGCTCTACCTCCCTCATAAAGGTTAAAATTCCCCCAATAAATTATGAATAAAATGGTTTTCTAAGGCTATGGTGTTACTTAAGCCTCCTCCCTTCCCAGGAACAATTTCTGCATACGCGCACTGGTTAACTTTTAGTGTACAGAGTTCGAAAAAATACCTGTTTATCGGAAATTTAAGTATAGCCACACCTCTAAAGTCCTTTTAATAAGGTCCAGTAAAATCAATCGTAAAAATAGGGACTTATCAGTATAAGTCCTGACTTTAATAAATTTAAAAAATTAAAATTGTTGTCATCTAGACATTATTTTGTTTAACTTTTGTGCAGAATTGTCAAAAATAGTGCCAAAGAACCCTGCACAAGTTACATTGGGAATGGCTTTCGGCTAAATGTCATATTTTTTTTTATATGTTGTAGTACTCGATCAACAAAGCACAAAAATAAAAAAAACGAGATAGGGAGCAGGATTACTTTCTGTGATATGGCGCTTTAAAGTTGACGTGTTTTTAGGCTATATTTTTGGACATGGTCCAAGTTTTTTTCCACAACTTTGTTAATTACCGCCAAAATAAAATGATTCGAAGCTCTATTTGTCTGGAATGAAACACTCCTTCCACCCATATAAAAATGTTTTTTTTTATGGTTTCTTTGGTACCACCAGAAAAGTCACTAATTTGTAAGTTTTAAAAAAGAAAGAAAACGACCATTTTTTAAATAATGACAATTCTAATTTTCTTTAAAAATTTTCACATGTTGTTAAAAATAATGCCACTTGGCTAAAGAAAAATTTTTTAGCTTGAGTGGTACCATAACTGTCAAAAATTGTAGACGCCTTTAATGATTTTCAATATTTTTGATATTGGAGAAATACGAAAAGTGATTTTAAATATATTATAGGTAGGTTATAAAAACGTTTTATGGACAAATCCAATCCAAAAGCTCAATACCAATATGTTGGTACCAATTAGTACCCATTGGTACCTGTATTTGACCAATCAAATGGCTCGTGTGGTATATGCTTTTTCCGGTTACTATTACCGCTTTTCTACGAGAAAAAAAAAGTAGGTAAAGTGTTTTTCCTACTTAAGTGCGGAAAAGTGGTTTTTACGCATGCATTTGCGTGCAAAAAGTTAAAACTATGTTTTTATAGGCTTTGTATTTTAAAAAAAATCAAGGTAAGCTTCACAACGTCAAAATTTTCCTTAAGAAACGACGTCATTTGCTGTCAGATAATTTTACGGATTCTATTGGGAACACAGTGTAAACAACCGGAAAAATGTTATCATATTCGTTACCGGTAACCCCAAGTTAGCCTAAAAGCATATATCACACGAGCAATTTGATTTGTCAAATACCGGTACCAATGGATACCTATATTCATATCAAGCTTTTAAATTCAATTTGTCCAAAAAAAGTTTAACTATTAAAATCTGGCCGTTTTTTTTTAAAGAAAATAAAAATTTTATTTTTTTAAATACGATCATTTCTTTCGTTTTTAAAATTTACAAATCAGTGACTTTTCTGGTGGTACCAAAGAACCCTTATAGAAATATTTTTACATGGATGGAAAGGGTCTTTCATTCACGACAATACAAAAACGAATCGTTTTATTTTGGCACTAATCAACAAAGTTGTGGGAAAAAAATTTGAACCATGTCCAAAAATATAGCTTTAAAACACGTCTCTTTAAAGCTCCATATCTCGAGAAAGTAATCTTGCTCCTATCTCGTCGTAGCCGAAAGCCATTCCCAATGTAATTTGTGCAGGTTTCTTTAATTTAAGTCAGGCTATGCAATTTTATATACCGATAAGTCCCTAATTAGTACAGTAAAATTGAATTGTGATCTCAGGTCGAGAAAAATCCGGAGAGGTTGAGTTTTTGGTATGTTCTTTCGGGGGGTGTGAAAGTAAACCTCCCAAATTGGGTTTCCCCCACTCCTCGGGAACCATCCGCCATTTTGAAAAATCTTTGTAACCGACATTTCTCCATTTCTATTGCTGTCAGATACTTTCGGCAATTTTCGTGCCGACAGACCGGGTCATTTGTGTAGCACACGTCACAAGCTTTAATTTGATACCTCATTTGTACTGCTTTTATTATAAATGATAATATAAAATTCACAACATGCGACTTCATGCATGCCCAGAAAGCGGTTTTCAAAGAATTTTACCGACTTTCAGTCGCTGTCGTTCAGAGAGAGAATTTTTATAGGATCTATAACTATATATAGATCTACAACTTTCTTATTTAAAGTTTTTTAAAAAAATCACTTTTTGTTGGTCAAAATACGTTAAAACTGATTTTTTGTAACTTTAGCGCCCTCTATCTTTTGGCAAACTAACTACAGAAAGTTGGGCACTTGGACTAATTATTGCAAATTTTTTGCCGAATATTTTTGTTTTCAGACTTTTTCGCCTCCGACCAATAGAAATGGAGAAAAGTGGGTTACAAGGATTTTTCAAAATTGCGGATGGTTTCAGAGGAGTGGGGGAAATACAAACTTGGGAGGTTTTTCAGACCCCCCGAAAGAACATACTAAAAACTTAGGTTCCCCGGATTTTTTTCGACCTCGGATGACAATTTTACCTTAGCTTACAACTAAATACTAGGTGAAAAATTTGCAACATTTTTGTTTATGTGGTGAATTTTCTGTAGTTAGTTTCCAAAAAGACAGAGGGCGCCAAAGTTACAAAAAATCAGTTTTAACGTATTTTGACCAACAAAAAGTGATTTTTAAAAAAAAAGTTTAAATAAGAAAGTTCTAAATCTATAATTAATAAATAGTCTCTGAGCTACAGCGACTGAAACTCGGTAAAATTCTTTAAGAACCTCTTTCTGGGCATGCATGAAGTCGCGTGTTGCGGATTATATATTATTATTTATAGGAAGAGCAGTATAAATAAGGTATCAAATTAAAGCTTGTGATGTACGCTACACAAATGAAAGTATCTGACAGACTGACATTTAGTCGGGTATCGATAGTCGAGTCCTTTTGGGTAACGTGCCACCCATGCATCGCTTACATAAAGGATTTTTGATTTACAATTGGTCCTGGTTCTGGTTGAACCAGAACCGGTCCTTTCGTTTTAAAACAATGACGTCACAGTTGCAACCCGGTTATGAAATTGTAGAACCAGTCTTGGAGGTTGGTTCGGCCCTTTGGTTGTAAACATAACCCCTAAAATTTTTCAAAATTATAGGTAGTCTTTTTTTTCAGTAAAATCAAAGATATCTTCAGAATATTTTAAATGACGTCATTATTTTAGAACCGCTGTCAAAATTTATGTCAAAATAATATCAACGAGAACCAGGACCAATTCTTAAATCGAAAATCCCTATAAATGGAGGGGTAGGTAGAAGTATTATTAAGTGCTAAAAGAGAGGGGGAAGGGGTTGCAAAAATGATATAAAGTGTTGCAAAGGGGGGAAGGGTTAAAATTTGGAAGAATGGTTTTACATAATTGATGGTAGTACAGTAAAATTGTCATTTAGGTCGCGAGTCTTCAGAAACGACAGAAAATCTTACCCGTCAGAATTCTGGAAAGTAACAATTTTTACTTACTGCCTCATTTAAAATAAAAACGGCCTCCTTAATATTTATCCTAACGTTGTAAAAGAAACTGCGTCATTTTTTTAATAACATTTTGTAAATTTAATATTTTAAAGATATTCTGCAGAATTAGTTTTACGGCGGAACTAATTTGCTACTACGCGTATCAATAGACGTCAAAAAGTGTCGAAAATTCTCACCATGTAAAAGGAAAGGCAGAATTTGTGTGACTTTTCTGAGCAGTGACAGCGACATATTCCATGGTTATCTATGGTTTTGTATGTTAAAATTTTTAAAGGTTTGTTTACACGCAAAAATAAGCTTAATAAAATACATTTTTAAATAAAAAAAAAGTTTTTCACAAAAACTGCCTACATAAATTAAAATTGACATATTTCTTATTTACTGGAACATTATTAAGAAACTAAATTTTAAGAAATATTAGCAAATAAGTCCTGACAAAAAATAGTGTAAACTTGTGTTTAAAAATCGTCAGATTTTTTGTAAGTGTGAGATTTTATGACGGTGTTTGAAGAATCGCGACCTTAATGTCGAAAAAAAACCAGGTTGAGTTTTTTTTTATGTTCTTTGAGGGGTCTGAAAGTAAAATTCTCAAAGTTGTATTTCCCCCACACCTCGGGAACTATCCGCCATTTTGAAAAAACTTCGGAACCGATTTTCTCCATTTCTGTTGGTCGGAGGCAAAAAAGTATAGAAACAAAAATCTTTGGCATAAAATTTGCAATATTTTTTGTTATAACTCTCCGCAGTTAGTTTTTAAAAAGATGAGGGCGTTGAAATTACGAAAAATCAGTTTGGCGAATAAATGTCAGTCTGTCAGATACTTTCGGCAATTTTCATGCCGATAGACCGGATCATTTGTGTAGCACGCGTCACAAGCTTTAATTTGGTACCTCATTTGTACTTCTCTTACTATAAATAATAATATAAAATCCACACACGCGACTTCATGCATGCCCAAAAAGCGGTTCTCAGTCGATGTACACTTCCGGCCACATAAAATGCGTACAGCAGAAGTTAGCTGCAGGTCCGTTTAATTTAAGTTTTGCTAATTGCGTTGCTTATTGTAACTGACTTTGACGTTTTCGAATAACAGGTTAGATCTTTTGACATTGTAAACACAAACATAAGGAGACTGGCCACACTTTACTAAAAAACTAATATACTAAAGAATAACACATTTTTTTAAAATTATTCAACATTTTATTATAAAAAATTATTCTTAAAGCTCATTATGGACAAAACAAGACCACAATTGTGCGAATAAGAAAAAAGTATCGAGAAGAAGGAACTGTAGTTTGGCAAAAGGAAAGCAATAACTTAATCATAGTCAGCGCACCTCTGCAGGATCAGTTAATTTGAGTAATCTAAGTCTTTGCAGACAACCAAACATGTTCAAAATCAAAAAGAAATTATTAAAACACTACGTAAAAAAAAAACAAGAAAACGTTTCTTCAGTAGCGTGTCATTGCCCAGTCAGCGTCGATAATGTTTGCCAGTCTTCGTGGCATGGAATGTGCTAAATTTGGAAATAAACTTTGATTTGAAACAATGACTTCGTCGTACCCTCTGACCATGAACTTGGAATTTCTGGGAACAATATTCATTCCTATTAACTTTTTTGCTATAACGCCACAAACATTTTCCATGGGATTGGTGTCAGGAGTTTTTGCCGGCCATAGCAAAACCTCGTTGTTGTTTTGCTGGAACCACTGTTTAGAAATGCGTGCGGTATGGATAGGACAGTTATCCTGTTGATACAAAAAACCTTCTGGATGAAGAATAGTTGCTTCTGGAAGCCTAATATTTCTCATCACATCAACATAAACCTCAGCCGTAAATCTTCCATGGATTCTAAAAAGAGCCCCATGTCCTCTCGCCGATATCCAACTCCACACATTTACGGAAAATCTACCAGCCCGGTCATCGTTCCCAGCAATATATTTTTCGAGATAGCGTGTTCGTGGCGGGCGATATACCAAAATTTGTTTGCTTTCATTGTGGGACTGAAAGATTTTTTCATCCCTGAAGACCACTTGTTGCCAAAATTCTTCTTCTTGTAGTGAATAGTTTAGTGCAAAAATGAACCTGGCCTGCTTCTTTTCCTCACTAAGTAAGATTTTCTTGGCATGAACGCGACATCTAAGTCTAGAACGGCTTATCCGTCAGCGCGTCGTTCTTATGGATCCAAAAAAATGTGCCTCAATTTTCGCCTCTGGGGTCATCACAAATGGGTGGTCTTCAAGAAAGTCGATCAGTTGCTGATCCTGCTGAGGCGTACTGACTTGGGTCAAGCCAGTGCCTCGCCCTCGTCGAACAGTTCCTTCTTCTTGATATTTTCTTCTTATTCTTACAATTGTAGCCTTGTTTCTTCCATAATGGGCCGCTACTCTTCGAACCGACCAACCACCGTCTAATTTTGACAAAATTTGGGCTTTTTCGAATTCGTTTAGTTGGGGCAAATCTGACAGTGACATTTTTTGTCAATTTGAAATACCTAAAAGGTTACTGAGTTGCGAGGCCCATAATCGGCGTACGCATTTTATGTGGCCGGAAGTGTAGCTCAGAGACTGTTTCAAAGTCAAGATGGCGGACAATTTTAAAAAATAGGTATTTTTGACCCCCTTGCAAATTTTTTGTGTGCGCCACTGGTGCAAAATTAAAAATATATTTTGAAAGCCATGTTCTTCCTTAGTTTACTGATGTATCGCTTGTTAAAATCGGTTAAGAAATAAGAAAGTTCTAAATTTTTCAAATAAGTGCGTTTGATAAGCATAATTCAGTCAAATAAAAAAAACCTTTTTGCTTGGCTCTACTTTTCGATATATTTGTCCGTTTTTAATAGTGCTGACCATTTTGAAAAGCCAAGGTTTTAAAAGTTATTACTTTTTTGCCAAAATTGACATTTCCAAAAAATCTAAGATGACGGATAATTTTTTTAAAGTAGGTTGTTTTGATCACCCTGCAAATTTTTTGTGTCCACCACTGGTGCAAAAGTTAAATTTGACATGCAAAGACTCATCAGTCCCGAGTCTACTGATGTATTATGTATTCAAATGATGTTTTTTTTGGCCTGAATGAATTTAGTTACCAAAAGCACCCATTTGAACCTCATAGTTATATGATTTAAACTATTTGTAACTCTCTTACTTCTTAGCCGATCTGTATTTACACAAAAATTTGCAGGAGAGTTCAAAACAACCTATTTTTAAAAGTGTCCACCATCTTGGATTTTTCCGAAATGTCAATTTTGCAAAAAAAAGTTATAAATTTTAAAACCTTGACTTTTCAAAATGGTCAGCGCTATTAAAATCGGAGAAATACATCGAAAAGCATAGCCAAGCAAAAATGATGCGTTTTTTATTTGGCTAAATTAGGAACTTATTTTAAAAATTTATCACTTACTTATTTCTTATCCGATTTTCACAAGCGATACATCAGGAAACTAAGGATGGTGCACACAAAAAATATCTATTTTTGAAAATTGTCCGCCATCTTGGATTTGTACGAAATGGCAATTTTGACATCAGATTCCAAAATTCCGACGTCTTGGCTTTTCAAAATGGCCAAAAAATCTTTTAAAATCGGACAGGTAGTTTTTAAGTAATAGATAATCAAAAAAGTCCCGTTTTTTTTGGCCCACCCTATAGAAATGGAGAAAAGTCAATTACAAAGTTTTTTCAAAATGGCGGATGGTTCCCGAGAAGTGGGGGAAACACAAACTTAAGGATCTTACTTTTAGACCCCCCCCCAAACAACATATAAAAATTTTATCCTCCCCGGTTTTTTACGAGGTACCCCCCTTATTTATGACAATTTTACTGTACTAAATAGCTGCCTTTCCAAAACTCTTGCCTTATATGTTCGCGAGCTCTAATGTTTTTACTTTTCAGTTTATGTTTTTCTAATGTTATTCGATACCTAAATTCTTTTTTATTGACTTATTACCACAAAATCCCGACCGTTGCGTTGGTATGGAATTTGTCACCTTTCGCATACAGGGGTATAATCTAATAGTCTAAAAAAATCCGTACTGCGCTTCATCTTCCCTAACAAACAATAAAATGTTACGAGGGTGTGCGTATTTATATAAAAAATACTTCGTACTAAATGTGTTCGGTATCAAAATAGTAGTTTACCGAACAAGTGTGGAAAATGCCTCTTTTCCACACGGAGTTTGCAGATGGCCAACACAGTTAACTTTTTGATTGATTTTAAGAAAAAAATATACTCTTTTCGAAAGTTATATTTTTGTGTAGGTGCCGTCCCTAAATAGTTATTCTGATAAAAATTAAAATCTTCTATATACGTCCTAATGTCAAAACCCAAAAAATATTTAAAAAAAATAAAAATTAGGGCTTATAGAGCATTTCATTTTAGACAAAAAAAGTCAAACAAGCATTTTTGTAGTACTAACCGTTTTTTTATAAACGTCATTTGTTTGAAAACTGGGAAAAATTGTTTAATTTTTAATTTTAATGCTGTTAATTAAAAAAAATATATTTTCTGAAAAAGCGATGTGAAACCTGAAAGAAAACATGTTTTCGCTAAAAAAACGTTACAATGTTTTTTACATCACTTATAGTTTCTATGTAAAAATAAAATTAGTTGAAGAAAATGCTAAAATCATGTCGATTGTATTGAACGTCTTTGCACCAAGATTTTTCTATAAACCTATATATAAAAAAAATACAATTATGTGCTAAGTAAGTAGTCTTATTACCTATCAAACGACAGTAAAACAGTTTTAACTTTCTTAGTTTATTAAGTAAAAATAAGAAATAACCAAATTTCTGCAACATAAAAAAAAATAATTTTTTGAATGACCGTAATACTGACTAGTACATGATGCTTTGTGCTGATTTTTTTAAAAATGTTCTATAAGACCCTTCGAACTCGCCGGGATTAAGGGGGCAAGATAGAAGCAGGAATAAGGGAAGTACCTTATATAGTCAATTATTTTATTGTATATAAAAAGATGTCTTTCAGAGAGCTCCTCTTATTTAATTCCGCCAGAGGTTACCTTTTCAAATCTAGTCAAATCTTTCTTACTGTCGTTTGATAGGTGATAAGAGTAACTATTTAGCAAATAATTGTTTTTTTTTAGAGTTTAGTTCTTGGTGCAAGAAAGTTCAATACAATCGACATGATTTTACTATTTTCTTCAACTTATTTTATTTTTGTATAGAAACTATAAGTGATGCAAAAAAAAGTTGTAATGTTTTTTTATCGAAAATATGTTCTCTCTCAGGTTTCCCATGGCTTTTTCGGAAAATATACTTTTTTAACTAAAAGCATTAAAATTCAAAATGTGACAAATTTTTCCATTTTTTAAATATTTAAACTACGTTTATAAAAAACGGTTAGTACTACAAAAATGCTTATGTGACTTTGTTTGTCTAAAATGGAATGCTCTATAAGCCCAAATTTTTAATTTTTTTAAAATATTTTTTTTTACATTTTGGGAAAAAATGACATATTTTTGACAGGTTCTGACAGTAGGACGTATATCGAAGATTTTAATTTTTATCAGAATAACTATTTAAAAATATACCTTTCGAAAAGAGTATATTTTTTTTCTTAAAATCAATCAAAAAGTGAACTGTGCCGAACGACATGATAGCAGAGTTCGGTCAGCAATAAAGAGAGGGGAAAAGGCACTTTACGCACGTGTTGGGTTGGGTACAATATTTCTTCTGCGACCCCCTGATAGAATCGAGTAGACGTAAAGAAAAAAGCCGATAATAAAAAATCCGAGTGCGGAAAATGCCACATTCCACACTCAAATCATTGTCGAAAGTGAGCACTTTCCATCACAGTGAAAAATCGCTATCCTCGTCCTTGGCATAAAAACAAATAGATACCATTTCATTACTGCACAAACATTTTAAGTAGGAATATTTATTTTACTTGTATAATATTATGTAATTATATTTAATTTCTTTGACTTATTAAAAAATAATAAATTGTAAATTCTGTTTTTAAGTTCTTATTTTAGTTTAAATAAACCAGTCCGTTTAAATGATAAACCTCGCTTATCTTTAGGTATAATATCAGATAAGAATTAGTTGGCAGATCGAGACGCAATGATTTGCGGCCTAAACCGCGCGCGCAGGCACTTACCGCGTCGATCCATAGCGCGAAAGAACCTACCGCGCAATAATAATACCGCGCACGACCAATAGCGCGCATAACGTTTACTGGGGCTTGGTTCAACACCGTTCTCAACTAAAAAGCCAGTTAACTCATTTTCGTTTTAGTATCCTTTGGCCTATGATCGGTGCCATATTGACACCAAACTGACAGAAAATCCATGTTTTACTTGTCAATTTGGTTATAAAAATGGCAGCCACATTAGGCTAAAGGGCACTGAGGCGGTAGGAGTTAACAGGCTTTTTAGTTAAGAATGGTGTTGCTTGGTTAGGCTTGGTGGGTTGGGTTGAGTAGTGTTGCCGACGTTACCCAACACGACCCAATCCATCAAACCTTACTAAACCTCAGTAAACGTTATCCGCGGTAATGCATGCGCGATAATGGTCTTGAGCGGTATTGAACCTGAGCGGTAGGTTTTCTTGCGCGATGGGTGCCGATGTGGTAGTGCATGCATGGTAAATTTTTCGCGGTTTAGGCCACGAATCAGACGCAAGAATGCAAAAAGGTCAGACCCGTGTTTTTAAAAATTGGAGAATTTGCTTCTGCTAACTAACTTTTTCCTCCTACCACCCCTTTAACCTCCAGGAAGTTAACCCTTACCTTTTATATATTTTTAAATATTAGGGATACCGGGTTATGCCATTACCTCCGCAACATAGGGTTGCTACTGTATTTTTTCCCTGTACTTTTGAAAACGCTTCTCCCTAGATATAGCGTGATTTTCTGGTAATTTTTTGAGTCATTTGAAGTTTGTAAACTTGGACTGTCGGAAAATGTAGTGTAACGATTTTTAGTTTAAATGTTCCTAACCATTACTGGACAGTAAAAACTGACAAAATCTGACCACAGTGGTTTCCATTCTGATGGGTTTTATTGTTTTGAAATTTGACAGGAATGTTTATTTTTTAATTTCTCTCAACCGTATATCGACGAAAAAACCACCGTTTTTTGCCGGACTTTCTCATTCCCGAAATAAAATATTAGCTAACAATAGTCAAAAATCTTACTTGGCTTTTTCTTTAGCCTCGTCGCGTCGGCCGATAATACAGAAATCTGTAACCACAATTTTTGAATTTTTTTCATTTTTTGAAAAAGATACACCAACTTTTGAAAAATCTAAGATGACGGATAATTTTTTTAAAGTAGGTTGTTTTGACCACCCTGCAAATTTTTTGTGTCCACCACTGGTGCAAAAGTTAAATTTGACATGCAAAGACTCATCAGTCCCGAGTCTACTGATGTATTATGTATTCAAATGATGTTTTTTTTGGCCTGAATGAATTTAGTTACCAAAAGCACCCATTTGAACCTCATAGTTATATGATTTAAACTAATTGTAACTCTCTTACTTCTTAGCCGATCTGTATTTACACAAAAATTTGCAGGAGAGTTCAAAACAACCTATTTTTAAAAGTGTCCACCATCTTGGATTTTTCCGAAATGTCAATTTTGCAAAAAAAAGTTATAAATTTTAAAACCTTGACTTTTCAAAATGGTCAGCGCTATTAAAATCGGAGAAATACATCGAAAAGCATAGCCAAGCAAAAATGATGCGTTTTTTATTTGGCTAAATTAGGAACTTATTTTAAAAATTTATCACTTACTTATTTCTTATCCGATTTTCACAAGCGATACATCAGGAAACTAAGGATGGTGCACACAAAAAATATCTATTTTTGAAAATTGTCCGCCATCTTGGATTTGTACGAAATGGCAATTTTGACATCAGATTCCAAAATTCCGACGTCTTGGCTTTTCAAAATGGCCAAAAAATCTTTTAAAATCGGACAGGTAGTTTTTAAGTAATAGATAATCAAAAAAGTCCCGTTTTTTTTGGCCCACCCTATAGAAATGGAGAAAAGTCAATTACAAAGTTTTTTCAAAATGGCGGATGGTTCCCGAGAAGTGGGGGAAACACAAACTTAAAGATCTTACTTTTAGACCCCCCCCCAAACAACATATAAAAATTTTATCCTCCCCGGTTTTTTACGAGGTACCCCCCTTATTTATGACAATTTTACTGTACTAAATAGCTGCCTTTCCAAAACTCTTGCCTTATATGTTCGCGAGCTCTAATGTTTTTACTTTTCAGTTTATGTTTTTCTAATGTTATTCGATACCTAAATTCTTTTTTATTGACTTATTACCACAAAATCCCGACCGTTGCGTTGGTATGGAATTTGTCACCTTTCGCATACAGGGGTATAATCTAATAGTCTAAAAAAATCCGTACTGCGCTTCATCTTCCCTAACAAACAATAAAATGTTACGAGGGTGTGCGTATTTATATAAAAAATACTTCGTACTAAATGTGTTCGGTATCAAAATAGTAGTTTACCGAACAAGTGTGGAAAATGCCTCTTTTCCACACGGAGTTTGCAGATGGCCAACACAGTTAACTTTTTGATTGATTTTAAGAAAAAAATATACTCTTTTCGAAAGTTATATTTTTGTGTAGGTGCCGTCCCTAAATAGTTATTCTGATAAAAATTAAAATCTTCTATATACGTCCTAATGTCAAAACCCAAAAAATATTTAAAAAAAATAAAAATTAGGGCTTATAGAGCATTTCATTTTAGACAAAAAAAGTCAAACAAGCATTTTTGTAGTACTAACCGTTTTTTTATAAACGTCATTTGTTTGAAAACTGGGAAAAATTGTTTAATTTTTAATTTTAATGCTGTTAATTAAAAAAAATATATTTTCTGAAAAAGCGATGTGAAACCTGAAAGAAAACATGTTTTCGCTAAAAAAACGTTACAATGTTTTTTACATCACTTATAGTTTCTATGTAAAAATAAAATTAGTTGAAGAAAATGCTAAAATCATGTCGATTGTATTGAACGTCTTTGCACCAAGATTTTTCTATAAACCTATATATAAAAAAAATACAATTATGTGCTAAGTAAGTAGTCTTATTACCTATCAAACGACAGTAAAACAGTTTTAACTTTCTTAGTTTATTAAGTAAAAATAAGAAATAACCAAATTTCTGCAACATAAAAAAAAATAATTTTTTGAATGACCGTAATACTGACTAGTACATGATGCTTTGGGCTGATTTTTTTAAAAATGTTCTATAAGACCCTTCGAACTCGCCGGGATTAAGGGGGCAAGATAGAAGCAGGAATAAGGGAAGTACCTTATATAGTCAATATTTGTTGTTATTTTATTGTATATAAAAAGATGTCTTTCAGAGAGCTCCTCTTATTTAATTCCGCCAGAGGTTACCTTTTCAAATCTAGTCAAATCTTTCTTACTGTCGTTTGATAGGTGATAAGAGTAACTATTTAGCAAATAATTGTTTTTTTTTAGAGTTTAGTTCTTGGTGCAAGAAAGTTCAATACAATCGACATGATTTTACTATTTTCTTCAACTTATTTTATTTTTGTATAGAAACTATAAGTGATGCAAAAAAAAAGTTGTAATGTTTTTTTATCGAAAATATGTTCTCTCTCAGGTTTCCCATGGCTTTTTCGGAAAATATATTTTTTTAACTAAAAGCATTAAAATTCAAAATGTGACAAATTTTTCCATTTTTTAAATATTTAAACTACGTTTATAAAAAACGGTTAGTACTACAAAAATGCTTATGTGACTTTTTTTGTCTAAAATGGAATGCTCTATAAGCCCAAATTTTTTATTTTTTTAAAATATTTTTTTTTACATTTTGGGAAAAAATGACATATTTTTGACAGGTTCTGACAGTAGGACGTATATCGAAGATTTTAATTTTTATCAGAATAACTATTTAAAAATATACCTTTCGAAAAGAGTATATTTTTTTTCTTAAAATCAATCAAAAAGTGAACTGTGCCGAACGACATGATAGCAGAGTTCGGTCAGCAATAAAGAGAGGGGAAAAGGCACTTTACGCACGTGTTGGGTTGGGTACAATATTTCTTCTGCGACCCCCTGATAGAATCGAGTAGACGTAAAGAAAAAAAGCCGATAATAAAAAATCCGAGTGCGGAAAATGCCACATTCCACACTCAAGTCATTGTCGAAAGTGAGCACTTTCCATCACAGTGAAAAATCTTGTAACGCTATCCTCGTCCCTGGCATAAAAACAAATAGATACCATTTCATTACTGCACAAACATTTTAAGTAGGAATATTTATTTTACTTGTATAATATTATGTAATTATATTTAATTTCTTTGACTTATTAAAAAATAATAAATTGTAAATTCTGTTTTTAAGTTCTTATTTTAGTTTAAATAAACCAGTCCGTTTAAATGATAAACCTCGCTTATCTTTAGGTATAATATCAGATAAGAATTAGTTGGCAGATCGAGACGCAATGATTTGCGGCCTAAACCGCGCGCGCAGGCACTTACCGCGTCGATCCATAGCGCGAAAGAACCTACCGCGCAATAATAATACCGCGCACGACCAATAGCGCGCATAACGTTTACTGGGGCTTGGTTCAACACCGTTCTCAACTAAAAAGCCAGTTAACTCATTTTCGTTTTAGTATCCTTTGGCCTATGATCGGTGCCATATTGACACCAAACTGACAGAAAATCCATGTTTTACTTGTCAATTTGGTTATAAAAATGGCAGCCACATTAGGCTAAAGGGCACTGAGGCGGTAGGAGTTAACAGGCTTTTTAGTTAAGAATGGTGTTGCTTGGTTAGGCTTGGTGGGTTGGGTTGAGTAGTGTTGCCGACGTTACCCAACACGACCCAATCCATCAAACCTTACTAAACCTCAGTAAACGTTATCCGCGGTAATGCATGCGCGATAATGGTCTTGAGCGGTATTGAACCTGAGCGGTAGGTTTTCTTGCGCGATGGGTGCCGATGTGGTAGTGCATGCATGGTAAATTTTTCGCGGTTTAGGCCACGAATCAGACGCAAGAATGCAAAAAGGTCAGACCCGTGTTTTTAAAAATTGGAGAATTTGCTTCTGCTAACTAACTTTTTCCTCCTACCACCCCTTTAACCTCCAGGAAGTTAACCCTTACCTTTTATATATTTTTAAATATTAGGGATACCGGGTTATGCCATTACCTCCGCAACATAGGGTTGCTACTGTATTTTTTCCCTGTACTTTTGAAAACGCTTCTCCCTAGATATAGCGTGATTTTCTGGTAATTTTTTGAGTCATTTGAAGTTTGTAAACTTGGACTGTCGGAAAATGTAGTGTAACGATTTTTAGTTTAAATGTTCCTAACCATTACTGGACAGTAAAAACTGACAAAATCTGACCACAGTGGTTTCCATTCTGATGGGTTTTATTGTTTTGAAATTTGACAGGAATGTTTATTTTTTAATTTCTCTCAACCGTATATCGACGAAAAAACCACCGTTTTTTGCCGGACTTTCTCATTCCCGAAATAAAATATTAGCTAACAATAGTCAAAAATCTTACTTGGCTTTTTCTTTAGCCTCGTCGCGTCGGCCGATAATACAGAAATCTGTAACCACAATTTTTGAATTTTTTTCATTTTTTGAAAAAGATACACCAACTTTTGAAAAATCCTTTCGATACGCTTGTAGATTTGTAGAAATCCTATTATCTGATAACAAAAGAGTTATAGTTTTTTTTATTTATAAGCGAGATTCTGCTGGAATTCTGAAAACGCCAAGGTCACGTAATTTGATATATATTTTCTCGTCCACTTTATTTTAATTGATTCAAAACAAACTTACGGCTTTCTTGGACAATGTTTTATTATTTATACCAAAATCGCGCCATTCAGTCTGGCGGTACCACACAATATGTGTATTTCGTGCAACTATATGAGAATGTTGAATAAAATAATTTGTCTTATAACTCTATTTATTTAGCCCTAATGATGGTCCAGACCTAGGACCGAAACGTTGGCTGTTGATATAAATAATAAAACATTGTCCAAGAAAGCCGTAAGTTTGTTTTGAATCAATTCACGTAATTTGGTAGGTCCAGGGAAACTGGGTGTGTTCGATTGGAGTATTGGAGTTCAAGTTCCTCGTAGCCGCCGGCCACTTGTCTTGTGGAACATTCGGCTAATAAATTGACACATGTCAAGTGATAAAAAGAAGCAATAATAAATGATTACTTTCGTAATAAATCCTAATAAGTTATATTTTCTTCACATAGGGTGTTTGCACCGTGTTCTGAACACTGCACGATCTCCCTCGAAATGACAATGGAAAAACCAGCAAAGCAATGTTGTCAAATCTGCCGTTTTTCGGGCTTAACCGTATAACAAAAAAAAAATGTTTGGGTGGCTCTTGAAAAATAATTCAGCAAATTTTTAGATTTACCTCTACCCTACCCTCTCCTGGGTGCTAAACCTATTTTGGATTTATTATTTCTTTGGAAGGCTTTTATAGTCGAAACATGCATAAATATCAAAACGAAAACAATTTACAAGAAAATAGAGATTTTTATTAAAGTATTTATAATTACATACACACAGCAACATTTTGTATATTATAAATAAAATTAAAAGTTAATTAAATACAAAAAATAAAAAATATTCGAGACTAGAATGATGGTCAAAAACGAAATATATAATCAAATAAATTAAAATAAATAACAAACAAACAAGACATAACCACTACATTAATAACAATGTAATACTTTTTATTGGCATCAAACATATCATACTGGTCAACAAAAAATATTTTAGCAGAAAATAATTTTCTCTACCATGTTAGGTTTTGAAACACGCTTGAATATATTATGATTTTAATTTTTTTTCTTTGAAATACACATTTACAAAATGTTTAAGTAAAAAATATAAACAAAATTTTGACGCCATTTTAAGGTTTAGATTGATTTCATGGGGTCAACACCTGGGTTAAAATTGTTACACCTATTGTCAATTAGGTATTGAAAATTATTTTCAAATATTAGGGAGTTTTTGCTCAGCATATAAAAATAACAACCTTTATGGTTATCGTTATTTGACAAGCAGTCAAGAATAAAGTTATTTTGGTTTATTATCTGTTTTTACACGATACGTTATCTTTATTTTATTTATATTTACTTTTGTCAATCCACGTCAAAGTGTTTGTGTTACTTTTTGATAAGATACATAATATATTGCTTTATGAGTAAGCGTAAAAACAGATAGGACAATAAACCGAATAACTTTATTCTTGACGTCTTGTCAAATGACGATAACCACAAAGGTTGTTATTTTTCTATGCTTATGTTAGATATTGTCAGATATTTTCAAGTATTGGTAAGTATTGTCAAAGATCTTGTGTGATTGTGATAGAGTAAGAATATAAGATTTGTAGGTCATAATAACATAAAGGTTAAAAAAATGATAAACAAAAAAAAACTAAAGAAAAAATTGATTGTTACATATTGAAACCAAAAATAAGTTAAAATACGTGATAATTATTTTGGGTGGTGTTTTTGTGGATCCAGCTTGAAGGGTTTTTTTTGGGGGAGGTTTCTCCGGGGAGGTTTTTTTTCCAGAGTTTTTTTGCGATATTTTTTCCGGCGCTTTTTCTGGGGGTTTTTTTTCCTACATTTAAAAAATTTACTTGTCGTTTCTGCAAAATTTTTAGTGTTGGCCAGTGTTATATGTATATCAGTAGGCATTAGGAACTTTTCGGTCCAAAGTCAGCATAGCCTGACAAAGAAAGTCGGCACTATTTTTGACAGTTCGGCAATAATAATACATATATATATATATATATATATATATATATACAATGAAAACTAGAAATAATTTTGGTTTATACAGCCAAATAAAAATAAGAATAAAAATAACTTTCAATCAATCTGCACACAGCTTCTGCACATGTATAACATTCAATCAATTTGCACACAGCTTCTGCACATGTGTGTCCATCATACTGTTTTGTTAAATAATATCTGCCAAATCAAACCAAAAAATGCAAAAAAATGTGAAAAACACCCATTTAAATGACAACAACAAATGAAAGTGAGGTTATGTTCATCAATGGGGAAGTGCAAATCTGTTTTCAAATAAAAATAAAAGTCATACACAAATAAAAATAAGATAAGATACCCAACATAAGATAAGAGAAAATAAATAAAAAATAAGAGTTTACCTTATGGGACTGCTTGATGGCGTTCATACGGACAAAAAAATAAGATAAGATAACATAACATAACAAAATGATGAAAAAAATGTATCTTTTTATTTTGTCTGAAAACGCGTTCCGCGCATAACCGTGACGTCATCGCGATGAACGAATGACAGGACACAATAATAGTGACAGTAAAATTCAAAATCGCATGTGCCAAAATTCGCATTTTTATTGGGTGGAACTAATCTCTTATTTTATGTTATTTTTCTGTATGCATGCCCAATTTTTTTTATTTTATGTTATCTTATCTCATTTTTACCTTATGTTATCTTATCTTATTTTATTTCTGTATGAACCCAGCTTTAAAAGTTGCCCATCTTTTTTATTTTAATTTTAATCTTACTTTTATTTCTGCTGTATAAACGCCTACACGGTTCCCCATAAGCACAACTTTTAATTATTATTTTGATTTGCCTGTATAATCCCAGCATAACTTCAATTTTGTCATAATAATCAGTCCTGATAACAATAACTGTGTTTTCTTCCTTATGGTTGGATAAGAGCTCATAAACGAAGAAGAATAAGAAAGGACGTAGAAAAGACATTTTTTTTTTATGATAAATTTAAAGGAGTGGTGGGTTGGTTTTTAAGTGTTATGGATTGATCTGGGTTGGTTTAAGTTTAGTTGGGACAAGTCGGATTGGTTTAGAAAAAATAATAACTTGATCCACGCCCTTTCTTACCCTAAGGGCACATACAAACAGCTGTCAGGCACAGAACAGATTTTCACCTTACCAATTTCTACGGTGTACGGTTTCTCTGTTTTATAATTTCTTCGATGTACTTGTCTCCAAAGAAGTTAAGGGACTCGTTTAACCTTCGTGCAGAACTGTCGAACATAGTGCCGACTTTATTAAAGTCAGGCTATGCCAACTTTATGTACCGATAAGTCCCGATTATGTAAAAGGTGTTAAAAAATAAATAATAAGTCACACTTTGGCTAAAATACGGTCTGTCATGTACTAAAATGAAGCATTTGATTTTAAGAACATAGAACAAACGATAAAAACCCTGCTTTTGAACAATAAAAAAAGTAAAATTAGTTTAAAGTTAATTCCAACCATTATCAGAGCCACTCTGGAGAATTAACTTCTTTCCGTGACCTAAATATTATTTATTATTATTTGTAGTTAAGTATCTTATTAATGAAAACTAGTAGTGGGTCGATTCTGGTCAATAATATTGAAAGACGAAAGCAGTGATGGTTTTTTGTTTAGTATGGCAGTTTATATCAATTAATCCATGTATACTTACCATGTGTAAGTGTATAGTCACTAATAAGATCGAAAGGTAAAAATGTCCTCCAAGACTCGTAAAGGCATGGCCACTAATAAGATCAAAATTGTAGGTGCTACTAGTTTCATTTATCCTTATTTGCTTTAAGAGGCATGGACCACGGAGGTCGATTTTATAGTATTAAAGTCCAATCGCACCAACTAATATCCACTTGGTTGGTTAAGCTGGACGTATAGAATGTGACTTGCCAGATTTTCCACTTTCTAACAACCCGACTTAACTCGATGGTGCGATTGGACATAAAGAGTTCTTAGAATTGTCATTAGAAAAATGGCAAGATTTTTGAGAGATCAACAAATCACCTCGTATAAATTCAGGGTGGCCACTTTTTTTGTAATACCAAGTTCCCTGACTTTTCCCGGTTTTCCAGACCATTTTTTAAGTTTTTCCCTGGACCCTTCCTCCCTCACCGGTTTAGTAGGTGTTGGGTTGGACTTAATTGTGTGTCCGAAAAAATAAATACTAATTTATATTTAAAAGCAAGGATACGAATCCTTGGCTGAATCTAGTGTCTCAATTGTAGATTTGTTACCAAAATTATATTTTAAATGCGCCGCAGGCGAAAAATTTAAGAAAATTATACTAAAAATTCCATTTTTAAAATGTTTTAAATGAACAAATTTAACTTTTTTGCAGTTTAACCTAAAAATTTTGAACTTCACGATATTTTAATTTTTAACAAAAGTGGGTTGGGTTACCTACCAAAAGGGACTGCATTGGGCACAAATCTAGTCTCAGTCAGAAAATTTTACTAAAGCTGCATCTTTTAAATGCTGAAAAAATAATTCTTAAAATTTATCTAAAATTGTAACAATCAATGATCAGAGGTAAAATTTTTTTGCATGTTAAGCGGAATATTAAGAATCAATTGACCTTTACAGTTACTATGAAATATTTTTAAAAAAAAGTGGGTTGGCTTGCCTCCCAAGGACTGGATTGGGGTCGAATCTAGTCTGTGTGGATAATGATACTAAAAATTACATTATTTTCACATGTGACATTTTTTTCTTAATTAAAATAAAATTGTAACAATCAATG
Organism: Oxystoma pomonae; assembly: GCA_963921995.1. Lineage (NCBI taxonomy): Eukaryota > Metazoa > Arthropoda > Insecta > Coleoptera > Brentidae > Oxystoma > Oxystoma pomonae. Next base: position 79,006,099 of record OY998166.1, on the reverse strand, counting down.
CCATTATAGCGCCGCAGACAAAATTTTTAAAAGGACGGATAACATGTAAAATGTAACCATATTGGCTTATTGAAGGTATTGTACCAAAGGTCAAAATAGTACAATATGATTACATTTTACCGCGGGCCTTTAAGCCAAAAATTCTTTAGAAATTCATGTTTTTATAAAATATATATATGAAAAAAAAGTTGGGTAAGTTGCAAAGCTGAGGGACCGATTTTTTGGTTTTTGTTAGAAAAAAGGGCTAACTATAAAGAAGCATTTTTTGCCCTACTCAAACTCCACTTCGTAGTGGCTTGACTCTGGACAGACCCCGCCTTTAGCTTAGTGGTTTTGCTTGTGTGCCCACCTTGTCATTAAATTAACTCTCTCAATCAAGTTGCCATAAGAAATTTGAAATAAAAAAAATATTCGATTAATTAAAACTTTTAAAGAATCAATCAGTATGTAAATACCTACTGTTGCTTGTTTTTAAATGTCAAGAAATTTATAGCCCAACACTTTTTTATTATGCTCTTAAAATTTCAGATTTTGGTCAAAATTCCCTGACATTTCACTGACTTTTCCTTGACCGTCGAAATTCCCTGACTTTTACCGGTTTTCCAGAAAATGGCTACCGTGCCCTGAAATTAATAATTCTGATTCTGTCAAAATAAATGATCAATTTTCTTGACAGAAAAATCGTTTTTTTATGTAAAAATATATGTTATAAAAAACTGGATCACCACATAACAAAAAAAATAATTTTCGTTAAGTCGACCCCAGTAACGTAGTATGTATTTTTTTAAAATTATTACCGGCGTTATGACAGACCATAATTTCTAATATTGTCAGTTAATATCAAAAAGAACACAGCAAACATATACCTACATACTTATCACTAGCTATCGTTATTTTTCTTTGGGATAAAATTCAACGAGGCCGAATTAATGCAGAAGCGTTTTCGAGATGGCGGAGGCCCGTCGCTGAAGACATGTCCCATATGGGCTCCGCATTGTGCGCAGGTCACCTCGGTTCTTACCCTGTCTGGTTGGGATATAAGGAGTAAAAGATTGCCGCCAACTGTTTCATGGATTATTATGGGATTGTGGAAGAAACCAAAACCATGAAAAATGTTGAAAAGTGAGAAGTTGGTATCAGTGGAATATACAGAAAAATAATAATAAAAATAAATAGGTGGGACAGGAGGGAACAGGAATAAAAAAAGAAACAATATTGAATTAGATTTGAATACAATTTGGCACGGAGTGATCCATTATATTTTGACCAGGTTTCGCCTTGGGTACGGCTAATACATTTTTATCTATTATATCGGTTAATATATGAGCGTAACGTAAATGTCATTTATTGACCCAACTTACCTTTTTTTAAATGGGACTATATGCATAAAATACATTTTTTTATTGGCCAACAAAATCCTTTTCTCGAAAATATTGCTATGTTTTCATGGGTATTGAGTTCGTTTTCAAAACTCATTCTATCTTTTTCTTTTATATAGCGTGTTCTTGGTCTTGATAAAGAACACACTATATAAAAGAAAAAGACACAATGAGTTTTCAAAACGAACTCAATACCCATGAAAACATAGCATATATTGCATGCCTGGGTTTTTATTATAACTGCAAAGTATTTGCAAAAACTCAAGAATGACAGAAGAAAACAATACCCAATTCTTTCATTTGCAGTAAGCAACTGCGACGGAAGCTTGACACTTCTAAATTTTGTGAACTTTCATGTGAAAAACTGCAAACTGATGAGCACTTTTAAAAAAATAAATATTCATTACACTTTATCCTGCAAACTGTTAAATAACCCAGGACCATGCAATGTATTTTTGGAAAGGGGAATTTCTGATTCATTAAAATAATGTGTTAGGCTCGTATGGTTCTATTTTAAAAAAAAGGTGGCGGATGAGGGAACGCCTCCCAGATATGGGTGGTAGGAGGGAAATTAAATACCTCCCGCGGATCAACAGGTGGGGTGGGTAGGACTCCAGAGCTGTAACGAAAGTCACCTACCTAGATGAAGGAACCTCAAATGAAAAACCTGGCCCTCCGCAACGGAGGTTGAGGCATCGGGCTAACTCCTCGATACTCGGAAAAAATCCAGTCAAAAACCTCCGAACGGACCGAAACCTTTAAAATGACAAAAGCAACGAAAACGGATAATGAATTTTGGAACATGGAATGTGCCAGGTGTATCCCGAAAAATGAACGAAGTCATATTCGAATTATGTTGGGAATTTGGAACCTTTGGTTGCACTAAAACAAAGTTATGATTGTTTTCCACAAACCAAAACTACACTTTTTTGCACTCGACGCGCGTTTCGCTAACAACGTTAGCATCATCAGGAGACGATAAACAATGAACTAAATTAATCTACGCTCTATCTTATATACAATCCTTTAGTGGGCGGAGATAAGACTAATAATTTGTGATTGATCACGATTTTTAATCCTATCTCCCCTCAACCAAAGAATAAAGTGTACTAAACGGGATGGGTCCTCTATCTTTATTTAAACTATTTCTGGATTTAATGATTTCCATACTTTCATAGGCATTCAAGTCTTTTGTTTGGTACACTTTTTAGAAGTTTTAGGTTATCTAATGTGAATCTATGATTGTTTTCAAAAGCATGCTCGGCCACACTTGACTTTTCTGTTCTTCCATATTTTAAGTGAGCTAAGTGTTCTTTAAAACGTGTTTGAATAGAGCGTCTCGTTTGGCCAACATATTTTTTGTCACAATCCAGAAAACATCTTTTTCTCTCAAACTTTTAATTGTTTTATTGTGATTTAATGTACTATTTTTATTGTTTTGAATGATGTTTTGAGATATCTGATATCGGCAAGCATCTCACACATAGCCCTTTGTGCCTTCTGAAAGATTAGAGATTGAACTTTCAATATTTGCAATAATGTCACTTAAATTATCTTTTTGTGGGGGCATGGAAAAATTAAATAACAAATTACCAACAATTAAATTTACTTATGAAACTGAGAACTTTAGTTATAAGAAATAAAAATAAATTGGACTTTGACCTATACAGAAAAGGAACGGCCACCAACAGGTCAGGTCAGGCATTCCAAATTACTCTTTTCATTGCTTACAACATAAGCTTGCAAGTTTGCACTTTTTAACATATAGATTAGTAAATTTCCCCTTAAACAAAGAAAGATTTGAAGCAGAAAAGAATAGGATTAGGAATATAGCTGGCGAAAACGGTTACGACGAAGGCTTAATAAATAAGCTGATAAATAGACATTCTTTCCAAAAGACCTTTCGGAATTCCACTTTTTTCAGACGAAAAGATACCTGCGACTCAAAATTTGTATCAATTCCTTATAATCCTAATTATACGAAAGGATTATAAAAAGTATTTAATAACGCCGGTCTTAAATTAGTATATCAATCCGGTAACGCATACCTACATACTTATCACTAGAATAAGAAGCTTACTAGGAAATCCCAAGGATAAAACTACAGTTCTAGAAAAAAGTGGAATTTACGAAATTAGTTGCATGGATTGTGACAAAAAATATGTTGGCCAAACGAGACGCTCTATTCAAACACGTTTTAAAGAACACTTAGCACACTTAAAATACGGGAGAACAGAAAAGTCAAGTGTGGCCGAGCATGCTTTTGAAAACAATCATAGATTCACATTAGATAACCTAAAACTTCTAAAAAGTGTACCAAACAAAAGACTTTTGAATGAATATGATAGTATGGAAATCATTAAATCCAGAAATAGTTTAAATAAAGATAGAGGACCCATCCCGTTTAGTACACTTTATTCTTTGGTTGAGGGGAGATAGGATTAAAAATCGTAATCAATCACAAATTATTAGTCTTATCTCCGCCCACTAAAGGATTGTATATAAGATAGAGCGTAGATTAATTTAGTTCATTGTTTATCGTCTCCTGATGATGCTAACGTCGTTAGCGAAATGCGCGTCGAGTGCAAAAAAGTGTAGTTTTGGTTTGTGGAAAACAATCATAACTTTGTTATATTCGAATTAGACAAACTTAAAGTAAAAGTGGCAGTGATAACAGAAACAAAAAAGAAAGGCCAAGGATCGGAAAACCTCGGAAAATACGTCCATTTCTGGCGTACCAAAGGAAAAAAGAGCACAACAGGGAATCTCCATATTAATCTCTAAGAACCTTCGAAGGTGCATAACATCATGGCAACCAATAAACGAAAGACTAATCAAAATGAACCTGACATTACATGGAATGAAAATAACAATAATTGGAGTATATGCGGTAAACGACGACACTAAAGTAAATGAAAACGACGTTTTTTTTGAAAACCTACATCAAGAAATAAGCCAAATTGGGAAATCACGAGAAATAATAATATTAGGATACTTAAACGGAAGAACTGGTTTAAAACTCAAAGACAGCGTTGTAGGTAGATTTGGAGAAAATGCTATAAACGACAACGGACACAGAATAATAAATGTATGCGAACAAATTGAGGATAATGAACGGATTTTACCCACATCACATGGTACACAAATATACGTGGACTTAAAACACAAGGAACCTTAAATCCATAATAGATTATGTAATATTGAATCAAAAAACCGCCCTAAGAACATATGATATGATTTTCCATACGAACTAAAACAAAACACATCGATCAGCCAGAGCAGTGCGAAAAAATAGCCTAAAACACGAAGGAACCAGAAAAATTTAAGCAAAAAGACCCGATGAAAAACTAATGCCCGTGTGCACCACTTCCCCTTACTTCTTCCACTTGTTCAAGTGCCGCTTGAACTGAGGGTGACTTGGTTTGCAAAGGTTCCGAATATGTTCCACTTGGAAAAAGTAAGGACATTATTGGCAACGTGGCAGTTATCTGCATTTTTTTGTGTTTTTTGTCTGGTGATCATGATTATTACCTGTCAACTGTCAAAAAAAAACACGTAAAATTTGAGGTTGTTTTAAAAAAAATAATTTTATTGATGATTTATGATTTTATGGAGGAAAAGGCATATAAAAATACTATAATTGGTTAACTATAAAACCTGACTATTTATTTGGTATATGTTTTCACATCGTAATCAATACGTATTGAAAAAATTGTCTTCTTTTTCTTTCACAGAGCATGTTCTCTGTTCCGACAAAGAGCGTGACATATGAAGAACAAGATGTTTGATTTTCGATACGTATTGAATATGATGTGAAAACATACTAATTATTACACCACCAGACCAACCCAACCCATTTTTCAGTTTCTTTACAACGACTTTGCGAAAAAAGGTTAATTTATCGCTTAGAGAAAAAAACATGATTTTTTTTGGACATTCTAAACCTTTTGTAAAAGGTATCTTCATCTCATTTTTTGAAAAATCCTTCTTGGTAGGTACTACATTAATTACAAAGTCTAATTCATCTTCTTCGTCATCTCAAAGAAGTTCCATTTTAAGCACAGACCACTATTACAATCACAGAAATATTTTAAGGCAACGGAACAGTTTTATAATCTGATTCAATTAATGGCTTTTGTTTAAAAACATAATCAACAAAATACCTCACATAACCTAAACATGCGCTTAAGCCGAAGTAATTCTTATCTTAACTAAGGCTTAAGTGCCACTTTCATGATATTCCACACCCTTGCAAAACAAAACTAAGGCTTAAGCTCGGCTTACATGTCAAGCCGAACCCGTGCACACGGGCATAAGAGGAGGGCCTTTCGAAAACAACAATGACCATTATAACCATATTTAAAAATGCTTAAAAGACGCTGCAAATGGGTGTTTATGAAAAAAAATGCAGGGGAAACCCTACTAGGTTAAGAAAAAAAACAGATATAATATCCCCTATTTCATTATAAAAATGGGAGCAAAGGCTTAAAAAACAAAAAGGCCCCCGGACCGTGTAACATACCAGCTAAATTATTAAAGTTTGGAACACACGAACACCTAGCAAAGTTATTCCAAAAATGCATTATTACTGGTGAGATTCTAGAAGAATGGAAAGAGTCCTATCTTACCCCAATACATAAAAAGGGTAGTAAAAATGAATGTGGAAATTACAGAGGCATTGCAGTTGCGGGGTTGATAAGTAGATTATACGGTAAAGTACTTAAAGCCAGAATAGAACAAGAATTCGCCGTCAACGAAGCCGAAGAACAAGCTAGATTCCTGGCAGGAAGATCAACAGTGGATAACCTTTTCTGTGTAACACAAATTCTAGAGAAAATGTCAGTCTTTAACAAAGAAGTCCAGCTATTATTCGTAGACCTGAAAAAAGCTTACGACAGCGTTACAATGGTTAATCTATGGGAAATATACAAAAAATCTCATATAAAAATAAAAGTTAGAAACACACTTTCCAACGGTTTCTTCACAAACAAAGGCTTAAAGCAAGACTGTTGCTTATCTCCTACACTTTTCAAAATATTTTTTAAAAAAGCGCTGCTAAAATGGAAACTTAAATGTAGCAATATGGGTATCCCACTTAACGACAACACCATCTATACCCTAAGCTTCGCAGACGATCAAGTGGTAATGGCGCAAGACATTGACTATGTTGAATATATGACCAGAAAGCTAGTAGAAGAATATAGCAAATGAAAGACTAGAGGTCAACATATCTAAAGCCGAATAACAAAACCTACCACTGGAAAATGATCAAACTATTAAAGGTTGCGAAAGATACAAATATTTGGGAGTGAAGATGTCAAATAAAACCAATAAACACCGAATATACAAAACAATTGTAAAAAGCATTATCTCCTATGGAAGCGAAGTATGGCAGCTAAAGGACAGAACCGTACGTACCCTCGAAGCGATAGAAATGGATTTCTGGAGGCGTGCTGCAGGAAAATCTAGAGCGGAAAGAATAACTAACAACAGAATTCAAGAAATCATGGGTATAAATAGGACAATCGTTGACGACATACGAACACAACAGCTAAAATGGTATGGCTACGTACAAAGAATGTCTGACGAGAGACTGCCAAAACAGATCCTAGATTGGAAGCCAGTAGGAAGACGAAAAAGGGGAAGACCAAGAAAAAGCTGGAGAGAGGGGATAGACAGGGAGATTTGTCAAAAAGTGACATTTAGTGGACATGTAGTGAAGAATCAATTAGATAGATTAAAATGTATTGGCGGTAACTATATCTTTTGACACCAGAATCATAAAGGCTTATTTAGAATAGCCCGCAGCAGCTTACGCTGACAGGTGTCAAATTTTTTATTTGTTAATTTATAGTGAATTTGTAGTTGAACAGTCCAAATTTTTGGGAGGACGTGCTCTGAATTTGAAGATGTCTTGTAAATAGGATTTTACTTTCAGTCGATGATGGGCTGTACACTTAAAATACCCAAATAAAAAAGTTGACACCTGCCAGCTTAAGCTTACAGGTGTAAAGGTTTGTGCTATTCTAAATGAACATTAATTCTGTAATATCTAGTTATTGAGATATAGAAATTCAAACTCGGTCAAAATATAATGGATCACCAAATAAACAAAAAGTACAATACAAAACAGTATAAACAAGCAAACAGTATAAACAAGCACAGTAAGAAAAAGCAAGCCAACATTTTTTTATTCCTTCCACTGTTTGAATTTTTCAAAATTTACTACAAGGTGTAGGAAAGAAAGAAAAGAAAACATGCTTTATTTTCCAAGTGATACACTTATTGACAAAGCAAAACTTAAGAGTAAACCTAAAATTTAAATTAAAAAATGTACATAAAGTCACACATCATAATTATCATTTCAATTTCTATCTACAAAAGGAGCAAAATACTTAAAAATCAGTGCTTTTTTTGTTACCAACAAAAATATAAAAAGTAAAAAAAAAATAAGATTTGTGCATAATTTTTGTTTAGAACAATATAAAATAAGATAAAATATCAGAAATTTATTTCGATACCTACGGGCTGAATGTATTAAAATATTGTATTTAATAAATTAATATTATCTAGTAAATTCTTTTTAGTATCATTACATTTAAGGAAAATTTTTAAGCTAATGAAGTTTACAATACATTTTGTCACAATGAAAACCAATACCACATAAAAAAGATAGTCAATAAAAGAAAACAATAAAAAGCTATGTTAAAACCTTTCTAGTAACAATACATCAGTCACATTTAAATTAAATAACACATCAACATGTACTATTATGATAAAAAAACATAACACACAATAATCAAAAAAATTATAAAATCTTAAAGAGTAAAATCTTAATCCTTTGGCTGGTTTAATAATTATAATAATAAGCTTGTTATGCTTAGAACATATACCGGGTGGGCCATAAAAAACCGGACAAGATGTTTTCTGTTATAACTTTCGAACCATACCACCGATTTTAATGCAACAAACTGCTCTTTGTAGGGAATTAAGCAACACTTTGAGTAAAAGTATTTTTTGTCCGCCATCTTAAAATCTAAGATGACGGAAAGAAACAAAATTTACCCTTCAAAGAGCCACGTTGATTCTTATGTTACGGAAGATTTTTGGATTTTTTTTATAAATTCGTAAAAAAGCTCTGTTTCTGCCACGCAGAACGAGGTGCGAATCATTAAAATCGGTTAAGTGGTTCCCAAAAAAAAAATCAATTAGTGTTGTCTGCATACATTTTCTCATAAATTCATTCATAGAGAACCGATTTCAATGAAATAAAAGGCATCATGGCGAAAATCGATTGTTTGTTAACCACTGCTATTGAAATTTGCCGCCATCTTGAAATCCAAGATGGCGGGCAGAATCAAACTTGACCCTTCAAAGAGGCTCGTTTATTCATATTTTCTAAAAACTTTCATTTTTTTTATTCGTAGAAAAGTTCTGCTTTCGCCACGCACAACGAGGTATAAATAATTAAAACCGGTTTAGTGGTTCTTAAAAAATTAATTTTCGTTTCCTTCACTGTTTTCCAGATTATACGATTGCCTTATCTATTCCGTCTGCATTAATTTTTTCATAAATTCATAACTACTGAGCCGATTTTAATTTAATAAAAAGCATTATGACAAAGATCAATTGAACTTTAAAGACTACTAAACCCAAGATTGCGGCCAAAATAAAATTTGACCCTTCAAAGACTCTCGATTATACTTATGTTTCGAGAACTTTTTCGACTTTTTTAAAATTCGTAAAAAAGCTCTGTCTCCATAACGTATAACTAGCATTTTTCTTTCGTGATTTTTGTGAACGATAAAATCGGTTTAGTAATAATGATTTTATAAAGAAATCAATGCAGAGATGCAAGAGTCTTAAATGCAAACAATCGTTAAAGAAAACATTGATATCTTAAGAACTACTACGGCGACTTTCGTTATGCATGGCGCGGGGCGTGGCAAACCTAAAAAATTAATATAAATTCAAAAAAGGGTAAAAAAAGGTTAAAAAAAAAGAGCGGCTTTTTTAAATGGTTGCAAACTCAGACTAATAACTAATTTTTATTAATCTGAGGTTGCAAATTTTAATGGCGATATTTAAAGAGAAATCGATTCTTACCATGGTGTTTTGTATTTTATCAAAATCAGTTCAGTAGTAATGAGTGTATGAGGAAACAATGGATAGAACAAAAATTAATATTTTGAGAACCACTAAACCGATTTTAATGATTCGTACCTAGCTATGCGCGTTGGAGAAAGGGCATTTTTAGGTTCTTGAAACCTTGGAATAAACGAGCTTCTTTGAAGAGATAAATTTAATTGTGTCCGCCCATCTTGGGTTACAAATTGGCTAAAAATTTCGATAGTGATCTTTTAAGAGTTTTTGAGCTTCGTCATGATCTTGGAGGAATAACAAAGGTCATGATTTTTGGGGAATCACCAAACCGATTTTGATGATTTATACCTCGTTGTGCGTGGCGAAAGCAGAACTTTTCTACAAATTTAAAAAAAATGTTTAAAAGTTTATAAAACATATAAATAAACGAGCCTCTTTAAAGAGACAAGTTTGATTCTGTCCGTCATCTTGGATTTCTAGATGGCGACAAATTTCAATAGCGGTAGTTAAAGAACAATCGATCTTCGCCATGAGGCTTTTTATTTCATCAAAATCAGTTTAGTAATAATGAATTTATGAGAAAATGTATGCAGACAAAAATTGAGACGGCAATCGCATAATCCGTAAAACACTGATTGAAATTTTTTAATTTTTTTGGGAACCACTTAACTGATTTTAATGATTCGCATCTCGTTCTGCGTGGCAGAAACAAAGCTTCTTTAGAATCTCATAAAAAAATCCAAAAAATTTCCGTAACATAAGAATAAACGAGGCTCTTTGAAGGGTAAAGTTTGTTTCTGTCCGCCATCTTAGATTTTACGATGGTGGAAAAAAAAAAATTCTAATCAAAGTCTTGCTCAATTCCCTATAAAAAACACCCGGTAGTCTAGAAGATGAGCTGAGAGAGAAGATGAGTTGTAGCTGATTGAGCTGGATGAGAAAAAGACTAAAATTAAAATGAAAATGAATACTGAAAGAACTCATCGACTGAATAAAAAGCTTATTCTACAAGTTCTTCTTTAAGAATTTTTTCTAAACTTCGAGAGATCAGACATTTGTTTTAGAGATGTAGGAAGATGGTGGTAGATTTTTATCCTATTGTAGATAATAGATTTTTGGACAAGTGTAGGGTGAGGAATTGGAACAGGTATTCTATTGTTTTGGCGTGTTGAGTGATTGGCTTGACGAACAGAAAGAGAAAAATATTTTTATGGATTAAACTCACTGATTCAATGATAAACAAATATGGTAATTGGCAATGAACAATGCTATAGAGTGATTTCAAACAGCAGCCCTCACCATGTAACAAATGGCTCGTTTTTGAAGTTTGAAAACTGCGTTGAAAAGATATTCACTACAGCAGTAGGGGATTCTAAAATACTTAATTTGGTTCAAAATAGACCCTTGGTTATTACCGAGGGGTTATCCACCCCCTTAAAATATGTACACCTACTGCCAAAATTATAGGGATTTATTGTCAGGATTTCTACATACTGCCAGTACTGCCATGTACTGCAGTAGTGTGAGTGCTGCCAGATACTGCCAGTACTGCCAAAAATTTGTACACCTACTGCCAAGGTGGACAAATATAAACACAAAATTGCACGGCATACATATAATAAACCTTTAGAAAGTCCATTTCTGCACATTCAGCACTTTTTTTTTACATTTTTGGTGTTGGCTTCTAACCAAACCAGAGGGATACCAAAAATACAATTTCTAGAATTTTTGTTCCAGCATCATGCAAAAACTATTGGACTTTTACTACTAGATTACTACTGAGCAGGATATAGGCTTTATTTAATCAAATTTGGTTTACAGGAACAGGGTAGAACTGCAATCGACGAGCATTGCTAGAGAATACTTTAAAAAGCTTTGATTAGTTTTGAAGATATTCACTTTCAGAATAGGTTTAAATTTTACAGGTAGATTTCACAACAAAAACTTATAGGTACCCTAAAAGGCTTCTGTTTTGATGTTCATGAAACACCCTGTATAATATGGTGTATAGCACCCGGTAAAGCGAGAGTTAACACATAATGCAGCAAGTTAATTTGTGATTTTAAGCACCATTTTTTTTTAAAGATGAAGGTGTTGCTAACTAAATATGGCTTTTAGCAGACTTGAAAAAAGTTCAAAAACATAATGTGTGTGCAAATACTTGGTAGCAAACTATTAAATGCAGGTTAACTTCAACTCTAGTGCCCATATTTAAAGATATTTTAAAATTTTCTTTAATTGAAAGTGTGTTAAGTATACAAGTTAACATTGTATGTACTTATAAGATTTCATTATGCATATACAATGTGTCCCAAAAGTCTGGACCTATATAAAAGGGTATACATTTTTTGAAACCGCTTTCATTACTTGATCCTATATAATTTTTTTTTTTAAAAAAACCATAGTTTTCCCAAAAAATCCATTATTCCATACTTTTGGAAGACACTGTATGAGAAATTGCATTAAAGTTGCTGAAAACCCATCTTTATTTTGTAACTTTCTTAATTTTTACACAAAACCAAATTCATTTCGTAGAGCAACACCAATTCAATTTTCTAAGGCTATTTGTTTGTATTTTTATTTTTTTTATAGCATAAAAATAGAACTTCTCTTTAAGAATTGTAGTACTTAATTTAAATTTAAATTGCAAAAAAAAATAATTGCAGTTAAAAATATAATTTTTATGGTTTTTTTTTGAGTAACATCAAGACAAATTTAGGCAGCAATTTGGTAAGCAACAAACAACCAGGTAATGGTTGAGTGATAATAAAATTCTATGAGTACATGCTGTTATAATAGGCACAGGAACTGCAAAATAAAAATTCTATAAATCCTAAACAATTACCTCCGCTGGTGTCAGGTTTCATTTTGACCTTGCCTTCATCAAGAACCTTGGTAAAAGCTGGCCAACCGCATCCAGAGTCATACTTGGATTCAGAACTAAACAATGGCTGCTCACAAACTATACAGGTATATGTACCTTCTTCGTAAACTTTGTTGTAACATCCTATTAAATTCAAATAAAATTACATTTGCTTTTGAGAGATTTCTGTAAATTGGGTGCATAGAAAAATAAGGTAATTATGCAGTATATGGTTTTCTGCCATTTTTTATTTTTTTTAAAAATTTCTTTATGGTGGCACCTACTAGGGTCCCTAGGACCCCAAATCCGCCTGCGCCCGATTTTTTTTTTTTTTTTTTAAGAGAAAAAGGGTGCCTGGGGGGGGGGGGGTTGTAATGTGTTTTTTTGATTGTTTTGGGTTGAGTTGGATTACGTTGGGTTGGACTGTGTTGGATTGGGTTGTTTTAGTGAAAAAAAATTAAAAAAAACCAAAAAAAATCGAAAAAAAAAACAACCGGCGCAGGCGGATTTGGGGTCCTAGAGACCCTAGAAAAAAAACCCATAAAGAATTTTTCATCAAAAATCAAAAATGGCAGAAAACCGTATACTGCATAATTACCAAAAATAATCACAGGTGTACTGTGATTGTTTGCCTTTACATGGGCAGTATTTACTTACCAGAATACGGTCTTTCAGTGCCTTTTTCCTGAGTAACATTATACTGAATTGCAGTCAACTTTTTCCTGAGTTCTTCCTTGCTGAATTTTTGCTCCATTTCGAAATTTCATTAGTTTAATACTTGCTTGGGAGATTCACATCACAGATTACTGCTGTTGCTTTTTTTAGATCAAGGTAATATTGGATCAAATTTTAAGCTTTTTAAATTGCCATTTTTGGACATTTTTTGAAAAACATCAAGACGTCAGAGACGGCATAAAAATAGGTTTACTATAAACAAATAACATTTTTATCACATTTGGCAACGTTGAACGTGTATTCTTTACTGGGCCACCCTTAAAGAGCCTTCTCCTATCTTTAGGCTGATCACACCTCCTTTGTTTTTTCCAAACCAAAACGTCAAACATTTTGTATTCCGTGCAAAAAAGCGAAGGAAGTGGAAAATGGTGGCTCGTCTTTATTTACGTTTTCCATAGAAGAAATCGAAAGTGGAAAACGCATTTTTTGTTTTCGTTTACCAAAGCAAAAATGACCCGATAATTTGTTACGCATATTAAGTTTATTCACCGGACCATTGTATCCTTTTCGTTACACAAAGATGGGGTGATTATTGTGGGTAAAAAAAAATCTAAAGAGGCTAGCTTCTGTAGGGCATAGAGGTGAGATGAATGCAGGCCTCTGCGCTCGAAGTCCATTGAAAAGTGAAAATTGAACTGTACTGAACCCGAGTTGAGGCACTTCTTTTTCTTACGTGATGGAAATAGACGACTATGCTGAAACTGACAAAAACACACTGACTTTATGTCAGGTTGATGAGGATTTTGTTCAAAGTGTCTGTGTGAGCTCCTCAGCTAAAGTTCCTTCCCAGTATGACACAGACCCACTAGCTAGTGTAACTGAGAAGAAACCCAACAAGCATGCATTACGACATTCATCCAAAAACAAGAAAAAGAATATTAAAATGTCAACCACAATACCTAGAATTATTGTCAAGCCCATACCCCCTCAATCTCCTGAAGAACCTGCTCAAAAGAAGAACAGAATGACCACTATGCGTGAAGTCCTTGCTTCAATCCCTGGCTTTAATCTCAAACACCGCAAGCGTACCAACAAAAAGTTATCAACAGCAGCGCAATTGGAACAGACTCGGCAGGAAGGCTGCATCGATTTAGAAACCCCAGACTCTATTTTAGTTAATACAAATTTACGCCTTCTTCTAAACAAAGGCACTTTTGCCTCATTACCTCCTTTGTATCAAAACAAATTAGTGCAGTTACTTCCAAGTGTTGACAGACAAGCTGCCATAAGCTCTTCAGAGCCAAGTGGTATAGAGATTAGTTCGGGTTTAAACAATGAATTTTTTGCTCGTGCATGTTTAGAATGGCAAGCTCGTTTGGGTGAGGGAGAATTTACACCTGAAACACAACAAAAATTAAAGCTCGAAGCAGATAAGGAACGAGGCAAGTTGGACCCTTGGAAATTAAAACATTTTGAACCAATATGGGGGTTTAAAACTTCAGGATTTTCAAATAGTGGTGGTAGCAGCAGTAGTAATTGTACTGAATCTAGACCACCTATTAAAACAACAATCAAGTTACGTCCATCAACAACAACTTTTAGTCAGAAGAATAAAGTTTCACCACCCCCACCTGTTAAGAGGTTGAGAACTGTAGGTGCTGTAACAAGATCATGTACAAATCTTAAGGATGAAACTGTTAAAAGTGATGTTAAAAATCAAATTCCTGACTTACTACCCATTAAGCAAGTTAATAATAGGGTTCAAAACAAACTTAATTTTGAAAATGCATCTGATGAAGTTGATAGTAGAGGGCAGCTTGAACAAGAGACAAATAATATTCCTGAAAGTTGTATAGTTAATTTAAGTGACAGTATTTTAGAGACTAATGAGGAGACAATCATTATTTGTAGAGATGACATGGGAATTGAGGAAACTCATGATTCTCCTAGTTGTAGAAATAAATCCAATATTCCTTCCCCTGAACCCATGGACACTACAGAACTAAAGGACCCTTTAGATTTAGGTAAGTGAGGTTTTAATCAGTTTCTGTAAGAACCAAATAAAAATGCCTAATTTTTACAATTCCCCTACCTTAAAATATAATAGAATTTTATTAACAATCATGCAGAATCCAATGAAAACAAATTTATACACTGATAAATTATCAATAATAGTTTTAAAGCCTTGAGCTCGGCCTTGGGAGTATTGCAATAAAATGTTACATACAACAAGTTTACTCAAGTATAATTTTTTTTTTACTTTATAATTAAAATCTGAAGTTTACAGATAGTATAATGTAAATTTTTATAATTAAAACTATCTTTACATTTTTAACAAAATATTTCAAAATTACCTACCTCTACAAAAATATTTTCAAAATATTAGGGTAATACTCTCAGTGATACCTACAGATTCAAAATGTATATTGGTGTATTGAGCATTTTTGTAAACAGACAGCAAGTTTTAATATTATACAAGCCCCAAATTTGAAAATATGTCCCCTAACTAGCATATAAAATTAACCCTTTACAATAAGTTTTAAAAAATCCTTACATTGCTAACTCTAAGGACTTACAGTTTAAAGGTAAATGAAGTTGCAACTTGATTGGAAGAAAATATTTACCTCAATATTGACTAAAAAGTAAAGTGTGTTTTATCTTACTACAAGTTTTTAACTTTAAGCAATCTTTGATATTGTTTAATTTATATCTATTATCTGTTATGGGATCTACAACTGCAATTTTTAAGTTATATATGTTATAATTGCATTTTTTAAGTTATATCTATTATAGTTGCATTTTTTAAGGTGACAAAATCAAACCAGAACAGACTAAAAGTAGCATCTATTTAAGAAAAAACAAGTTAATTCCCCACTTTCAAAAAAATACAACCCAAAAATCCATCTCACTTTGTTGAACCCAGTAAAGAGAGATAAAAAGAGATGAATTGCATGTAATTCATGTTTTATTTCTACATGTCAAGTGGGCTTTACCAACTAATTGGCGCAAAAAAAGTGTGCTGTCTCAAATTGATGCAACTGCTTCACAATAAAGTTTCTTCTCGTATGGAAAATAAAATACTTTTTAAAATGCTACATAACATTACTTTTAATTTAATACTGCTTCCAAGACTGCTTCCTTTAAGAAATAAATTTTCTACTTCCTTCCAAGAATGTTATTTTTTTGCCAACTGAATATTCTTTAAAAATAAACACCCTAAATCTAAATAAAATTGATTTTGTCTTAGGACCAGAATGTACAGGAGAAGAAGAAAGCGAAAAAGTAACCAATCATCCTTTTGACACAGGACTAGAACAAAGCGATCGCCCTTTTGACACAGGAATAGAACAGGCTGAGGAACCTAATGAAGATGTTAAAATGTTGGATGAAAGTACCACCAGCAGCTCTTGCAGTGTCACACCTCAAATTGTAGAAGATGTTTCTATGAACGAGCCTCAGTTAATTGAGACTGTCGATTCCTTGCAGTTGCAAGAAAACTACAATAATTTTGAAGGTAAGTTGGGTTGGGGAAGTTCATTTTTATCTTGCAAAATTTGCAATTAAAAAAAGTTTCTAGCGAAAAATGTTATTGTTATTACACATAATTTTACACACATATATACTGACTATACTATGTTATTATTCTGCAGTAAATTTTGAGTAAAAAGTACAGGACTTACAATCTATATTAAAATCAAGCGGAATAAATAAAGACTATCAAAAGATTACTCACACTATTTACCAATGTTTGCTTGGATTCTATTTACATAAAAGGCAGTATTCTGGTTGGTATTATATTTCAGTATTCTAAAATTTAATATGGCTAACAGTGAACAACAATCAACATTACTAACTAAAATTTTGTCTACAAATGTCAAAGACAAGTATTTGTCTTGATTCTAAAATTTCCATAACTAAGATTTTGAACCTGTCTTGATATAAAATATTTTGTATTGGAATGGTTAACTTATACAATAAGAATTTTTGCTCAATTTTTTCTATTTTTTGAATATATTCACTATAAAAACGGTGACCATATGACACAACAATATTCCAAGACACTTCTAGCAGAGAGTAGTAGAGGCATTTGATCTATGTCTGAGAATTCATATCACTGTCTGATCACAAATCCTGCCATTCTTTATGCATTTAAAGTAATTTCATTAATATGGTCATTACATAAAATTTGTGATCAAACAGTATGTATGCCGAGATCACACACCAGTTCAGCCCTTAATATTCTCCTGCCTTTTATGCTATAATCAAACAAAATTGGATCAAACCTCCTGGAGAAGGTAATCACTTTGTACTTATCAATATTTATTTCAAGCTTATTTAATTCACACCAATCTAATACTGAGTTAATTGTCATATAATTTTTTTTATCATCTGAAAATCTTAGAGAATTACATACTTTTAAAGCATACTTGACATCATACAGAAAAATAATAAACTAACAGTATTGGACCCAGATATGGGACCCTTGAGCACTACCCAAGTGAACAATTATGGCTGCTAAGATCTCATTATTGATTTTCCATCCAGGTAAGACTGCAGATGGGAACTCCATATAAGTACAGTTTATCCAATACCAATTTATGATCAACTAGATCAAACGCTTTTTTAAAATCAAAGTAGATACAATCAACCTGTCCATTCCCGTCCGTTCTGCAAAAATACTTAAATTTGTCTGGCAGGAATGTAGTACTTACACAGAAGCTATTTGGTTCTCTACACGTTGTACACAAAGTAAAGTGCTTTCAGGGATTTTAATTTACTTGGAGAAATGATTGTGTGAAAAGCTTTATTTGATTTAAAATTTTTGTACCTTCATCAAAAATATGATTTTAGTAACTGTCTTCAGATAACTAAAGCATGGCTTTTTTGGTTACCGATGCAAAAAAACTTTTTTTTTGATCACGGGTGCAAAAAAAGATTTCTCTCCGTTTTTTACCCAAAATTAAAGAGAAATAGCAAAAATAGCAATATTGAAAAAATCTAATTATTCTTGCTTAAAAATTAAGCCATTTCCGCCAGTTTTCACCAAGTATTTACAAAAAAATCATTTAAAAAAGATTAAAATGTCGCAGCAATGAATGTCACCAAGTAAAAAGGTACATCGCTATGGCAACCATTGTTATTTCATTTACCAGCCGCCTTGATTTATAGTGTAAAGATAGTGTGTTTTGTGAGAAGTGCTCTTTGTTTGAGATTTTTAAAAGTATTTTCCTGTTTTTCTTGGATTTTTTGATAAAGGTATTAAAAAAAATAGTGTTCACAACTCGTGGCTAAACTGTGCTTTTTTTTAATCGCGTTTTTAAATACCTTGCTGCGCTCGTTATTTAAACCAACGCTTGTAAAAAAAAGCACTATTTTAGCAGCTAGTTGTGAAAATTACTATTATGGAACTTAATGATTGCAGAGCTAAAATTTGCAATTATTTAGCGCAAACATTTCTGAAAAATATTTTTATTTCTGGAATTTGACATAAGGTAATTTTGTGCTCAATAGACCTGGTTCCCACTTGAAATGAGTAAATACAACTTCCCTAAATTACACATGCAAATTAGGAGGTTAAAGAGTTAAATTAAGCTTATATTGTCTTAGTTGCATTTATTTATATATAATAACATAAATAAAATACTACACTTATGACTTTTTCTGAGGTGTACAGGATGTCCAAAATTCGATGGTTTTGGGTACTTCTAGAGGAGTTGCCCCCGTAGCTCAAAGATGGGGTGACATATTGAAATGCGGTTTTTACCAAAAATCTTGTCTTCAAATTTGAGCCTCGCAGAGGGGGGTAAAATTTTCTCTACCTCCTCTAGAAGTACACGAAACCCCCCAAAACCATCGAATTTTGGACACCCTGTACCAATGGGTTTACTGAATTTAGTCACGACGTTACTATTTCTGCCGTCAAAACAGGAAAAAATCATGGAAATTTTTAAAAAATTGTAAGCAGATTTTATGAAATTGACTGTACCTATTCCGTATATTGTCAGGATTGTTGTTGAACTATAATCGAAAATTACTTGTTGATAGTACATGTACTTATAATAAAGAAAATTATCTTCTCAAAACTGTGTATAGGAATGGTTTCCCAACAAAACTGGATTTTTGACAGGTGTTAGTTTACCCCCATAATTGTCAATGGGCCATGATTTTCCAAACGCGATTTTCGCTGTAAATGCTCCCCTTAACTGAAGGTGGGGATTCTATAAAATTATCAAACAGCAGAATAACACCTTATATACCCAAAAAGAAGTTGAAGACGAAGAGGGTCTTGGCTCGACAATTACGCTCTATACGAGCCCTTTTTGCCGTCCCCTTCTACTCCCCAGTATCAAACCTTCCTGTCAGGTGTCTCGGTTCGAATTCTTCCTCGATTCTTTCTCTGATTTCTCTGTAGGCTGGACATCTTACAAGGAGGTGGAATAAGGATTCGTCCTCATCGCAGCAGGGTCATTTAAAAAAAAAGGGAGGTTTGACAGACCATCTCCCGATTTTTGGTACATTTATTTTAATCATAAAGGGGATGAAAAATCCCAAATTTGAAATTTTTTTGACCATTAGTTTTTTTTTAAATTACAAATAAAAAATTTTTCCTCGGATTTTTCATTCCCTCTATGGGTATAATAAATGTCCCAAAAATTATCGAAATCGGGGAGATGGTCTGCCAAACCTCTGGTTGATTTGAAATGACCCAGCAGCAGTTTAGTAGCTCTATCTTAGTCCAGTAGGGACTTTTCTGAGCAGCAACCAGTTTTGGATTGCCTGTCATTCCCTGTGTAGTATCACTCCTGATTCAGTCTTGTGATGGCTGATTTCATTTGCCCTCTGGTGACACCCAGGAAAGGTTCCGTTCCAACGTATGCTTGCGCAGAGCCCTTTCTTGCGAGCTCGTCGTCTCGTCCCCCGGATCTTCATATATATGTCCCGGTACCCATACAAGTTCTGTCTCTTTTATCTCTGCTAAGTCTTGGAGGGCATCTGCGCAATCCTCGAGCAGTCCTTTTGTCATTGTAGGTTTGCAAAGTGCCTTTATGGCAAATTGGCTGTCCGCGCATATGTGAACTTATCCTTTGCTCTGGTCCTGATCTTTCCTTCCGCGTGGCTTGCAAAATGACATATATTTCCGTTAGAAAAACTATCATGGCAACCTAGTGAGTAGTTCTTCTTTATGCTCCTGCTTTCCAGAAATAAAAAAAAAAATCCTTATCCACTACCCTTAACCCATCTGTGAAGCAGATCATGTCATTGCCTGAAATGTGTTCTCAATCCTGTATGAGGAAAGAGATAATTTCCTCTCCCATCATACTAGTGATTGCCAGATGCTCGGCTTTTTCGCTATTTCTTTTCCACAGTTCCGTATCTCCGATCCTTAGGTGCGTTGCCATTACTTCCCCTCTTATAAAAAGTTGATGGATGGTGTCCAGAGCTGATTGTAGGGTGCGGGGTCGTTCTCATTGCGCTAGTTTTTTCTATGGCTGCCAGTTTTTGCAGTCTACCTGAAAAGCAGTCAAAACAAAAAAACAACCGAACCGGGAAGAAAGATGATTTTGAAAAATTAATAAAAGAGGTCATATTTAGGGTCAAAACGTGGGTCAAAAGCACCATTAAACACAGAGAGAAAAAACAAGTAATAGTTGTTGATTTGTAAGGTTGTTCATATAAAAGAAATAGTCCAGCCATGTATATTACTCCATTTGCTTAGAGGCCTCCGTGTTTTTTGCGTGTTAATGCAGACTCCAGAGAGTGGTTGAAAGCCCTTAAATTACGAATCAGTATTCCACTTATTGGACATCTGTCAAATGCTTACCAAATAAAAGGTTTTGGAAAATTCATAACTTTTCATCAAAATAAAAAAAAAACCTGTTTTTTGCTTTTTATAGAATAACCGTCTATTCTGAAAAAACGCACAAAACACAAAAAAGATCTGTATTAACAAGTTGTATCCATAGTGGGCACCATTTTTACCATAGATCAAAAGGTTCCGGAGTAATGCTTAAAAAACTGCGAAATTGGCCTAGCTTTTTTCCACTTTTAAAACTTTCATTAAAAAGTGAATTTTTGATGTCCAGGGGTACCCCTAGGCCAATTCTTTAAGTATAACTCCAGAACATTTTAACCTATGGTAAATGGTACCCACTATGGATACAACTTGTTAATACACATCTTTTTTGTTTTCTGTAAAAAGCAACAATTTCTGTCACAAAAACATAGAAAATGCAAGTGCTTCATAGTAAAAGTGCACTATGATTCAAACAAAAATTAAATTAAATAAAGGAAATTTTGTAATTTTTGGCCTTCTCCACTAATTCCATCACTGGTTTCAGACACAGTCCATCCATCAGTAGGGTTTTCACTATGACTAATTGAAAGCAAAAAACAAACTATACGAAATACACCAAGACCGGAGTAGCACAAGAATACATACCAGGTGCGACTATGAGACTAGACGCAAACACGTGTTTCACTCTTGTTAGAGATCATCAGTGCTCCAGTTTTTATAGACGGATACGAAATAAAATTAGTTTCAAAAAAATTGTGAATTTTCCAAAATTGTCCATTTTATGTTTGAGACGCCATCTTGTATTTGACAGACGTCCAATAAATGGATTACTGATGCTAAATTTAAGGGGTTTCGACCTCTGTGGGGTTATTCTTGAATCGAGAGAAAATTTGCTCCCAGGGAGTCGAATTCTCTCGCTACTATCCATCTCATTGGTCCAAATCTTCGGTTAAAATCGGTTTCTCTCACTTTTGCCTGATATTGATGGAAAGTAATTCTCGTAGTCAAGACCAATACAATTAATTTCGATTAATATCTCGGTAAATTTTCTCTCGATTCAAGAATAACCCCCCTGGAGTCAAATTTGCATTAACACGCAAAAAGCACGGATTATATAAAAAAAGGAAATAAGTAGAAGTAAAAGTTGGGATTCAGAAGGAAATTTCCCTTGTGCAAATTTCGCTCAATCTGTGGCTTCTGGATTTTTTTAGCACTCATGCTTTTATTAAAAAATTGGCTTCACACAAAATTTTCAAAAATTTTATTTTGTGCACTAGAAATTTTTGTCAGTAATTTTCACTGCCGCTCATAGCGGCAGCAGTAATGGTCAAAAGCAGAATAATGTTTCAGATCATGGACTAATGAGTTTTGCTGTGGTGTATGTGCAATAGGTGTATTTATTTATATGTATACAATCGAAAATTTGTTTCCCTTTATCCTATTACCTATAGTGTGGAGAAGTTGTCTGTAATTTGCTTACTTTGTGAGTGTTCTTTTTACGAATATTTATTTTATAGCAGAAATCGTCAGTCAAGTCGACGACTCTTCATCTACAAGTACCAACACGACAACCAGTACAAACTCTAACAATGACTTAAAGTCGGAAGGAAGTCCAGCTCGAGACCAAGAAGAAGAATCCGCACCTACGCCAGAATTATCGGAAATCTTAAAAGTTGAAGCAAGTCATGCGGAAGACAATGTACTAAACTCAGTTTTGGATTCGCAAGAAAGTGCATCAGAGACTCTAATATCCAGTTCGGAAGAAACCTTTAGTCAGAATCAAATGTACGCTATTGAAGCTATGCCGGTGCGAAATGAAGAAAGCCTCAACGAAACTCTGAAAACTGAACACTCTGGGTTAGAAGACGTAAATCATCAATCAATCAACCAAGTAGAGTCGTTTCAAGTTTTACCGAATACTCTGATTATCCAACAAGAGTCTTTAATTCTCGAAACGGAACCGGATTCGATGGAAAGTCAAAAAGAAGAAATGGCGCCGGAAAAGCTGGAAGCAACCGTTGAAGAGGCAGATTTGGTCATTAATTTTAACAGGTGGGTTATATTAGATATGTATGATATATTTTAATAAAAGGAGACGTGACAACCCAATCAGTCAAGTTTATTAAGAAAAAAGAGAGACACATTCTGTCCTTGTTGATTTATTAATTAAAAACAGATAAAATTGTTTACTCTTTTGAAAAATGTGTTTTTTCGATTTTCACGGCTGTTACATTTAAAAAGAAGTAATTTTTTAACATATTATTTTTCTATATATTTGCGTACCTTTTGAATCTAGAATTAAGCCTATTTATGTAAGTGAAAAAAAGAAAATAACATAATAAAAAATAATAAAATATCAGATTCAGTGACTTTGAGTTGTCGCATATCTTTTTCTTCAATAAATGTCATATATAGAGTTTCTAGTTTATTATGTAACGAGTTTTGTGATATAAAAATAATTTTGAAATTTTTAATTTTATTAGAAAAAAATATTGCTGAAATGGGTGCTAGATCTGTCGGGATCCTTTTATTTAAAATAAAAATCAAACATACCTTCATCAAAAATATGATTTTAGTAACTATCTGCAGATAACTAAAGCATGGCTTTTTTGGTTACCGATGCCAAAAAACTTTTTGTTTTGATCACGTGTGCAAAAAAAGATTTCTGCCCGTTTTTTACCCAAAATTAAAGAGAAATAGCAGAAAATAGTAATATTGAAAAAAGTCATTTAAAAACATCGTCAAAATATCAAACTATCAAAGATTAAAATGTCGCAACAATGAACGTCACCGAGTAAAAAGGCACATCACTATGGAAACCATTGTTATTTCATTTACCAACCGCCTTGATTTATAGTATAAAGATGATGAGTTGCAAGAAGTGCTCTTCGTTCGAGATTTTTAAAAAATTTTCTGTTTTTCTTAGACGTTTTGATAAAGGTATTAAAAAAAATATAGTGTTAATAACTCGCGGCTAAACTGCGCTTTTTTTACTCGCTGCGCTCGTTATTTATTTAAACCAACGCTTGTAAAAAAAGCACTATTTTAGCCAATAGTTTTGAAAACTACTATTTTTAGTACCCTGGTAACCTCAAAGTTTACCAATTTTAAGTTTTTGTATTTTATCCATAAGCCAACATCACCTCTAACTTGTTTAGTTTACTAGAAACATTTTAGGTGCTCTGGTAAACTTATTATTTGCAGTTTTCTCCATAAGGTTACATCACTCCAACTTGTTTAGTTTAATAGAAAAGTTGTATCTTTATAATAGTCAAAATTAATAAGTTTTACTAGTAATTCAACGAAATATTTATACAACTTATTAAATGTGACATACAAAAAATATTGAAAAACATTGATAAAATAATTGACAATTTTCTGGGCCACTTTTTTGTTTACTCGAGTGTACGTAATTGATAATATTCTGGGCAGACATTTTGGTTCGCGTAATTGTTTATTAGTTTGTCAGTACAAAAATTCCAAGAAAGTCAACTTTTTGCTGATTTTTGTACTGCCAACTTAGTCTACAGTTAGTGAAATTTGGTAAGAAAAATTTGACAACAATTTTACGCGAACCAAAATGTCTGCCCAGAATTTTGTCAATTACGTACACTCGAGTACAAATAAAAAAGTAGTTCAAGAAGGTTATGTTATCCATGTGACTTTGACGTATCTTAAATATATCCTTTTTATCTACTGAGCAATTATCAAAAGTCACACGAAGTAACTTGTCATTTTGCACCACTTTTGTTTTTTCAAGTGTATAGTTAAATTAATTTTTTTAATTTTTTGGCAGTTCAAAGATGATACCGGATGATGATGATGCCACGGAAGATGACCGATTTTTGGATGCGGAAAGTTATGTTTTAGAATCGGGGCAGATTTCTGTACCAGAAGTGGCAAAAACCGAAGTAAAAAAGGCTATCGATTTGGAAATTGAGGATTCGTTCTTTACTGAAAGTGTTTCTGCGGGTAAATAAAAATGTATTTATAAACCTTAATTTTTTGTGGTATTTAATGGTTTAAGTTTCTATTATTTTGGGACATCGCGAAAAAATTGCTCTGGCATCAGGCGTCAAAAGCGCCCAAAACCTTTTGAAAGATCTGTCGTGAAATTTGAATTTTAATTATTATTTTTTAATTCTACATAAAAAATGTTAATACATTTTTTTGGAACCGAAATAAAAAAGAAAAAAAAGCCCTGAAAATTGATTCCTATATTTGAACGAAAACGAACATTATTTTGAAATGTCAAGTACTTCGTTCAATGATTTTTATAATTTAATTTAATTTTTTTTTGTAAATTCTAGAATCAGATGAATGCTGCTGGGGCCTAGTGGATTCCAGCACAGAAAAACTGCTCTCACCACTGAACACACTCGAACCTACCGCCAGCCAGCATGTCCAAATTGAATTACCGACCCAACCTAACCCAACAGAGCATGTCCAAGTCATACCCATGCAGGAAGAACTTGAAGTCAGGTGAGTAGAATAAAACAATGAACTGAGCAGTCATAGTGGCCATTGACCGTGGTTCTTTAATCAAAATAATCTATGAGAGATAGAGAATGGATTAGATAGGTAATCACAATTAAGTGGCTATATTGCCTTTAACGGTAAATCAATTAGGATTCAACTATTTTAATAAACATGATTGCAAATATTTTAACGAATTCACTTTCCCAGGTTGGAAGAAGGAACCTTCCCAGTTCCTCACGACTGGTCCTACGACGTGAAAATGGACTCTGACACCCTAGAAGCAGCCCTAGGGCCAACTGAGGTCGCCGAAGGAAACAAGCCATCCACAAAAACAACTGCAATGTTTCAAGAGTACAACAGCGGAAATCAAGTAAAACTCGAGCTAGAAGTGACCCTTACACCTGAGATTGTCAGTTCTGACAGTTTGATCACGAGCACGGTCCACACGAGTAGCAACAATGTCAGCAATATGCAAGCCATGATGCCTTCTTCGAGTAGAACCGTAACTACTGTCATTCCTCCTACCACCATCGTGTGTTTGCCTTCGGTTAATAGTATACCCATGCAAAATTCAGGTAGGTACAGTACATGTTCAATAGAATGCGCTGCGTTTCAAAAATAATCTCTTGAGCGGTTGTGCTGGTGGATTAACTAACTCATTTTATCCTAGGGGTTAGCTGTAACCCCAGTAAACTCAACGTACGACTACGAAATGAAACGGTTCCCGCATTGATGGCAGCTGAGGTAAATTTTTGACCACTTTTAAGCTGCTGTTACGACTATTTAGCGAACACGATAATATTTAAGTTACGTAATTAGAATTTATTTTTGCAAAAAGAGGTGAGGGGTAAAATGGGAAAACTGAGAAAGAAAATACGAAATTATTTCAAAAAATCTGTTAGGAAAGTCACTTTCGCAGATTAAAATCTTAATAGTAAGTATCAAAAATGAGAGAAACCTGCTTTCTCAGGTTTTTGTTCTAATATTGGATAAAAAGCATGAAAAAAGTGACACATAAAATCAATTACCTACATTGTAGGCAGCCGGGTCCGTTTGAGTTTATACTGTTAAACGCACTCCAGAAGTTCGGATTACTCATCTAAATAGATAAACTAGCCTAAGTTGATTATTTTTTGACATTCCAGGTATCAACGAAAGCCCCCATTGCGTGTCAGCAATCCCTCGCCCGGGAACGATGCAGAGTTCCAGCGCCTTGCCATATTTAGCCCTAAGCACCAACCAACCAATAAGAACCATTAACACGCTTAGCAAAGGCAAACCAAAGACTACTAATAATATAGGTAAATACTTAAAGGGGCTGTTTGAAAACTGTCACCTCAGAGTACAGGGTCGGCGCCTCCATCATGTCACAGATACAAGGCTTGGATTGACGGAGTCGACTCAAACCGAACGATAAAAAAGTTGTTTTGAACACAACAGTTAGTACAATCTGACTGAAATTAGTATTCATATGCATGTTCCACTTGAGTTGGGAATTATCCATAATATCAATCACCCGCGTTGCGCTGTAGACAACAGACCCGTACTGCTTGAGGGTTGAGTATAAAAGAAGGCGATCGCCCCCTATGGGCCATGTACGCCAGTGATAAATCTGTATTCATTCAACGCGCAGTATTGTTGGATCCTGGCGCATTCAGCAAATGATCAAAAAGTCGCTTTGGATCGCTTTGGCTCGCTGGTCGGATATTACCATTGCCACTCTCTTTTGGTATGGCGCTTTGGCAGTCGGGTGGATCCACTTTTTGAGTGCCCGGATTACTTCTTTCTTAAAACATTATCAAAAATTGA
Source organism: Oxystoma pomonae (assembly GCA_963921995.1). Taxonomy (NCBI): domain Eukaryota; kingdom Metazoa; phylum Arthropoda; class Insecta; order Coleoptera; family Brentidae; genus Oxystoma; species Oxystoma pomonae. The sequence goes on along the minus strand of OY998166.1, from coordinate 78,978,996 downwards.
ATCATCTATTTTTCCAATTTCCTCACTCCCAGTTTTCCCTCAAATCTATTGACGCGACGCATTGTCCTCCACGTCGGTATACTTCTTGGTTTTCGTCTATCCAAAAACTTTATTTTTGACGATAAAAATAGTAATTAAATATATTTTAACAAACTTATTGCTTTATTTGGTTAATACTTTGAATATACTTCGCCTAGTACAAAACCGTTTTCCAAAAGTTACCGTGGTTTTTAGCTGTGCACAAACTACTCGCCTCTATTTTGCTTGTTTACTCTTGGTGTGGGTGTGTTTTTACACAAAAATAATATGACTGGTATAGGTTTGGGACAAAAGCAAATCAAATTGCTGGTGGATTCTTCCCATAAACTGAAACAATTTTTTTGAACATGAAACTTTATTAAAAACCAAGAGAAAACAGAGATCCTTTGTGGGTTTTTTCCTCTATAATAATATTACTATGATTAAGTTTAAATTTATATCTGACACGTACTACTTTTACTACATGTTATCTTTTAATCTTGACTTAACAGATTTAGTTATGCACTGTTTGAGGTCTAAAGGTAGATTGTTACAAATCAAATTCCAGGCCTGGAATTTCGGAAAAAAATTAATTTTCCTGAAATTTTGTGAAGTTTTCTGGAAATATATGTTTTTTTTTCGCCCACACTAACTCAACCCAACATCTAGTAAAGCGCCCCCTTGTTCAACCAAACCTACGACCGCCCCTGTATTTTTAAATATTATAAACGTAGTTTTTTTGTAGTATTAAATTCTAAAAACGAAGAAAATGCCCTGTGAGTTTTGTAAAATGTCCTGGAATATTTAGATTTAGGAGATCTATATAAATTAAACTCATCTACCTTGATTCACTGAAAAGAAAACTAAATCATATGACTGGTTAGATTTTATAACACACATTATTTCACAAGACGTAACAATTTTCAAGCCATTAGGATTAAAAGCAATTTTGGCAAAAAAATATACACAATCATATTTACATTTATAACGATCTTCCAAATGATTAAACAAATATAAAAAATCCTTCAAAATTTAAAATTCAAAATGAACAAGAATGTATAAAAGACTAAAAACATGGACACCAGTTTTTTAATTTTATTTTTTATTATTAAGGTTGTATTTATGATATAATCTCGAGTAGTTGTTTAAATAAAGACAAATAAAAAAAAAATATAGAAAATATGAAATCTCCAGGGTGAAGATTGTTCATTTTAAGAAAACATTTTTTCCTGTAACACCTGGTAAAAATGTTTCGGATTTTTCTGGGAACCCTGAAAATTTATATAGTAAATATTTATAAAAAAATTTTTTCTTGGTTTCATTATTTCTGGTAAACTGTTAATATCTTAAATTTTGAGTACAAGAGGTCTGTGCTAAATCATATATGATAAATATTTTTAATTTAATTTAAGTTTTAAAACTAATCCGACACCCATGAAAAAAACTACTTATGACACTATTAAATAGATAAAAAAATTTAAAGCTAATATTAGCAAAACTATCTTAATGGCTTGTTTATAAATAAAAACAATGCTTGGCGTGAATAAAAAATCGTTTTCGATTGATTATTTTTGTTGTCTATCTTACATAAAAACAAACTGATAAAGTTCCTATTGTAGTGATAAACAATTCTTTGTGCTGAGAGAAACTAATTTTCTTTGTAATTTCTAAGAAATAGAATGTGACAATTTTATTTATTCTTTTTACGGTTTTTACTAAAACATTTATATTGCCGACTTTTTTAATAACTACAATTTGGTAGGATTTTCTTTGTTTCTACGAGTCAAATGAGGTTTTTATCGAGGGGTGAACAACTGTAGGCAGGAGGTGTACAAAATTTTGGGCAGGACTAGGCAGTACTTGAGCTGTACTTTGGGCAGGACTAGGCAGTACTTGGGCAGAACTAGGCAGTACTTGGACAGGATTAGGCAGTCTTTAGGCAGGATTAGGCATTACTTGGGCAGAACTAGAGGCCCTCGATACATTTGACAGTTATTGTTTTACCAGAGGTGGGCAACTCATATTGCCCTCTCTTTCTAGTTTTTTTCATATTTGCATGTAAAACGGATTTTATGAAATTGACGGATGTTTTGTTGTCTCTTTTTATAATTTCCCCAGACAGTTTTCCAAAGATTGATTTTGTTATGGTTAGTAAAATATGTCAAGCTTTGACAAAAAAAAACAAAAACAAACAGTGAATACACACGGTAGATATTAAAAATGTAAATAATAGGTAAAATATAAAGACTCCTATGACTAATCTTTTTCTTTCAATAAAACATTGAAACATAATGTGTTAATTATTAACGAAGTACATGCTAAATGGGTATGTTTGTAACTACTGCTTGTAGCTCACTTACCTCGCAAATTCGGCTATTTTTATTAATTTTCCAGCTTGGTAAATGCATGTTTTCTTTTCACTTTTCCTGAGTTTCTTTCTCCGTTGGACAAACGAACAATACAAATTCGTCGAGGCACGTATTTTTACAGTTTGTGATACAGCAAAATTCCATTTTTAAACCTGACGTTTCTTAATCAAAAATCTGACAGTGACAAAGTTATTTATTGTCAGGGGTTACCATCTATCATTGCCAACAGAGAATTTCAAACATTTCCCTAGCAACGGTCAAACCCAGTTGCTCCCCTCTGGTAAAACAACAACTGTCAAAAATCGTATACAGGGCACCTAGACAGAACTAGGCAGGACTGACAAAAAAAGAAAATTGCATATGGCTTCCCTTCATTGTAAGCTCGTCTTCGGAGCTTCATTTTTCTATAATTTTTTGGAGAAGAAAAAATCAACAGAAGAAAAAATCTTGCCTAGTTTTTTTTTAAATCTGTATTTGAAACTCCAAATGGGTTAGGTTATACTTACCAGGGCTACCTTTTTTAAGGGGATGGACGTTCTGTCCTGTTAATCCATTGAATATACAACTGAAAACGTGGTAAAATAATAACTTCAGGGATTCCCAGGGAATTTTTTTTTGTCGGGAAAACTCGGGTAATTTCATGAGGTATCCGGGATTTCAAAATATTCGACGAGTGTCCTTTCATATACTCCCTTGAATTCTTTCCAAAGACATTCAAGTTATACCTTTATGATTCTTCTTCTTCTTCTTCTTTCTTAAAGCTCAAGGTTGAGTACCGCGAAGCTCAGATTCTGTGCCGTGTAGAATTCTTTACCGGTATGTTTTTCTCTCTTTCCGTTCTTTGTTTAAAGAAATAGATAACCTATAGCTCACGAAATCTCGCTGGCGCGCCGCTCGCTTCGATCATTTAGCGCGCTACAAAACTATTCTGGCTTCTGTAAGAAGAGAGAAATATAATAAAATCAGAAAAGGAGAAATTGCGAGTTTATTATAATAAACAACATTTCATGTAAAATAATGCGAGTCACAAGTTTTCAAGTTTTGAGGGTGCAGGACTAGGCATTGCTTGGGCAGTACTTAGGCAGGACTAGGGAGTAGTACTCTAAACACAGCATGTTTTGTGATCAAGAAAGAATCTAAGACAATCGCAAATTTTTCAGATTTTTCTTAAATACTCAGGGTTGCCACAATCCTTGAAAACCGGAAAATCCAGGAAAAAAGCGGGAATTCGGTGGGGTCGGGAAATATCCGGGAAAAAGTCGGGAAATTTGCTAAGAATCCTTGAATTTTTTAGATGTTTTTGACCTGGTTGAGATTCCCTTGTACCTATGTAAAATTTACGTTTAATTTTTTTTGCCGACCTCCGTAGCGCAGTGGGTAGCGTATTTGCCGGCCGCACGGAAAGCCCCGGGTTCGAATCTTGGATAGGATGGATATTTTGTGTTTGTTTTTAACTCTGCAAAAATACTTTGCTACATTGAACAAAATATGTCCACCTCATGTCCACAATCAATCAAAATATTTATTCTATAAACTAAAATTTACAACATAAATATTTGATTAGCAAGTGTTAATTTATTCTTAAAACAAACTCAATTATTTTTCAGTAAATAGAAACCGAAACCCAACCAACCGGCCCCCGCCGGGAGCTGTCAACTTGGAAAGAAGCTACCAAATATGTCAAGCCGTCATTCAAAACAGTCCTAATAGAGATCAGTTAAGGTTTGTACCTAGATTATCTGTAATACTCTAGGGTCATTTCAAATCAAATCAACCAGAGGTTTAGCAGACCATCTCCCCGATTTCGATAATTTTTGGTACATTTATTCTACCCATAAAGGGAATGAAAAATCCCAATTAAAATTTTTTTTTGACCATTACTTTTTTTTAAATTAATTTTTGAAAGTCAAAACAAACTACCATTTTGCTTAAACATGTACCTAAAAAATGAAAATATCTCGATAACTACTTAAACTAGGACTGTGGTTTATAGCTCGTTTTAAAGGTATTTTAAATACCTTTCGAATTATGTATCACATGATGTACTTTTTTTTTAAATTTTAATGGAAAAAAACTTTTTTAATTTTTGGCACAGCATTTTAAATTTTTTTCAAAAAAAAAATATATTTTGTTTCTGGATATTTCGCCAAACTATTTACAAAATAAGATGGAAACTTGATGGGTTCACAAAAAAAAATTGATTTTAAAAATTTTGAAAACAATTTAAAAGAAAATAGGTTATGTGATACTTTATCAAAATTTTTTTTAAACAAAAGATATATCATGTGATACATCATTCGAAAGGTATTTACAATACCTTTAAAACGAGCGCTAAACCACCGTCCAAGATTAAGTAGTTATCGAGATATTTAAATTTCTTTAAGTACATGTTTGAGCGAAATTGGCAGTTTCTGTGATATTCAAGAATTAATTAAAAAAAAACTAATGGTCAAAAAAATTTCAAATTTGGGATTTTTTATCCCCTTTATGGTTAGAATAAATGTACCAAAAATTATCGAAATCGAAGTGATGGTCTGCCAAAAACCTCTTTTTTTTGGCTGATTTCATATGAAATGACCCTCTATCGAGATCGTTAAGATTTAAAAGGAAAGTCATCAAACTGAACAAATAAATGTATGTCTAAAGTAAAGTTAGTGTAATTATTATTTCATTAAATTCTACTTATAAAATATAATAAACATTTTATTAACCAAACAATTTTAACAAAAAGAGTTTTTTTACTGCGGGTTATTATTTACTAACTAATTCCAAGACTTATCATGATAAATGTTTCAGGTGTCAACTAAAGCCACCGCCCAGCTTGCTCGCTTCCGCCGTGAACAACGTGAAAAAGAATAACGACAATAAGCTGACTCAGTACAGTTCAGTGACGTCATCGAGAGGATCAGGAAAGACATTCACACCGCCCTTGCCTGCGTCGGGTAGCTACCAAAATTTAGGTAAGTCATGAATACACTAATTACTATTTTGGTAATGTGGGAGAGCGTAAACAATATGTCAGTTCTCAGAATTCAAAGATAGTCTTACTCTTACTTTGCTCTGCGTCCCCCACCTTCTTCTTCTTCAAGTGCCATGCTATCTGTCCACTGCTTGTCGGAAAAGTGTCGTAGTAAGTGTCTAAGATTGATATCCGTCTACGACCCGGACCTCTTCTACCTTCAGTTTTGCATTTAGTTACCTTTAGTTATTCTGAACAGAACATCCACATAGTTACTCTTTTCATCCAAGATATCCTAAGTATTCTACAATAACCACTTTCCTCCAACGGTTTGCATATTACATCCGTTAGTGTCCATGCTTCCATGCCGAAGATGCTAAAAACAACAACGAATCACACGAATTCGGAGAGTGTTATTAATATGATCTGGCCTGTTCAACTCTTGCACGGACTTTTTACACGTTGTCCCAGATCTCATTAAGCTGGCATCCCAAGTATTTGTACGAATCGACGCGTTGGACTTGTTGGCCATTTGCGTCTAATATGCCTCTGATGCTTTTTTCGTCGACTACGACGATCCATTTTGTTTTTCCAACATTTAAGTTAAGCTCAAATTGCGAACTTTTTGATTTAACAACTCTTGCAAACCTTCCAGCGTATCTATTATTATGAGTGTCGTCAGCATTTGTCTTGTATTTCTCGTATGTCTTAAAAAATTTTTAAAAGCTGGTAGCGTTTAACCTTTTTACGGTGTGTTGCTTAAGAACGTGACACACAGGTTTGCGGGAGCCGAAACAAGTTTTTTTGGATTTTAAAAAGTTATTTTGAAAAAACTGCAATTTTTGCGTCTTAGTTATTTACACTTTTTTTCCCACCATGCGTTAAAATAATGACACATTTTACACCCTGTATTTACTCGTATAGGCCTCAACACGATGAAAAAAGTTGGCATCAGGCGCCCGCCCTACGGTCAACCGCAAAGGCAGCCGAGTCCGCCTGTGGTGCTAAGACAAGTTTACACCACTGGCCAAGGCATTCCAGTCACCATGGCGGTGTTGCCACAGGCTCCTGCTTTAAGCCCTGAGGTAAGATGTAACTATCAAAATGATGTAATAAGTTTTTTTATCGATTTTAACAAACACAGAATAGCTTTACGTCTCTCCAATTAGGATCTTTTTAGTAAATATATTCATAATTAAATTAATCAAACTTAATTCAGTAAAATCCTGGACTTTTCGCCAATTAAAAAAATCTTTAGAATTAGGTAACAATATTTTAATGTTATCCCCACCCAATCCCCTCTCCTCCGTCACTACGCCACTGAATTTTAGATTTTTTGTATGCTGACTCAAAATGTCGTATCATTTGTTTCTTCACCGTCACGCGAAACCCCCGTGCGGCTCTCATTTTGGAATAGATCCTTATTTTTCCGTTTCTAGCTTTCCGAAGGCAGTCCGGTAGGAGCGGTAGGACAGTACATACTTGTCCATCGGACCGGGATCAATGACCCACACAACGTACCGAGAAGTTCATCGGCGCCCCCATCGCAACAGCAGCAGATTAGCGAAACCATAAATGCGGGAACAATGTCTCAGGTAAAAACTCGCAAAACAATCTCTATTTATTAGTTTGCAACGAAAATATTAAACGTCATATTTTACAAATACGGATGTGAAGATCCTTGTATTAGTTACGAAAGCCGGGTAGTCTTTCTATTGCTGACATATCTGAGAAAATACTTGTTTATTACGCCACAAGTATTTTTTTAAAATTTAAAAATTCCCTGCTTCTAAGGTAGCCAATAGGAATTGTAACTTTTGAAGAAAGTTTGCAGTGTATTTTGTGATTTCAAAGGGTTTTTGAATGTTTTTGTATATATTTTATATCCGTCCCTGCTAGTCTTGATTTATAGTCGCCATGTGCTCTAACCTTTGAGATGATTTTTCGTTTGCCTTAGTAATAACTTGTTAAGAGTATAGTTTTAGGTGACAGCTCTCCTTCTCTTACTTACGCAAAATTTCGCTTGCAAGAGAGATCTTACAGTCCCCACCAACATAAAACAGCCACAATAAACTGCTACATACATCGACTCATCAAAATTCCCATGTCAATAGAGAAAAAAACCTAATTATACAAGTAGCTCAAAACAACGGTTTCGACGCTAGTATAGTAGATAAACTAATAAATAAAATAAACAATAAAATTTTAATAACCAAGCTTATCCCATCACACTACTATTCACAGAAAATAAATATATATCCCTCCCCTTACCAACGAACACTATTGCAATAAAATAGCTACTTCAATAAAAACTACTTGTCCCAACACGATAGTCACGTTCAAAACAAATAACAACCTAAGGTCTTTACTTATCAATACCAAAAATGAAATAGATAAATTAAACAAAAGTGGCATTTATAAACTACAATGTAACGATTGCCTCGCGACATATATATCGGAAAAACTTGCCGCAACTTAAATATACGCATCAAAGAATACCTTGCAAAACCCGATAAATCAGCCTTGGACACCATATAATTACTCAAAACACTCATTTACACTAATGAAAATTCCAAACTCATCCATCATGTCACTTTGAAGAACTATACAAGATTAGATTTTCTCGAAGACTTAGAGATCACAAAAGATAGATCCAGAATCTATATAAACTCTTTCACAAACTTCTCTCACCGATCACCCAACCAAGGTCCATTCCCTTTCAATACCGTTACATCGTCCATACACAGCTCAAAACATCACTAATACAGCACAACATTCCTACACACAATCATCAACACACCCCCATCCATCCCAACACAACATTTCCCCACTACAATCCCACCCTCCCCCCTTACACAACTTTCCCCCCTACTATATCCCAACCACCCCCCTGCCCCCTTCCATCCTCCACACATATACCCATAACCCCACCCCATTTCCCCCTCTAACTGATCACACCCAACTCGCCTATCCCGCGCACACACAACCTCTCCCCCATCCGACACAAACACACACTCCTACCCCATTCATATCCCGATGCCCGCCCGGTGCCCCCATGACGTCATACTTTAAAAGACCACGCTAAGAAATTTTATGAACTCGGAATCCGTTCACTCAGATTTGTTTTCGTTCTGTCAAACAAAATAACCTAAAATTTATATTTATTTCAAAAAGAAAAGATCAGGTTATTATTTTGTATATTATTAAATTGTCCACATGTATTGTTTTAACCTTTGTCATCATGTGGTACAGTTCTATGGAAGGAAACGTCTTTAACATCTCACAAGTAAGTAATAGTGCCTCGATACTACTAGAAAACCTTTGATTCAAACTTTATCTTTAAAATGAGACTAAAATGTTTGAAAAATTTGTGTATTTGGATAGAAAAATGGGGGGTCAAAAATACCTTGCAATTGAAATTTTGCATGAGTAAGACGAGGAAAGCTGCCAGCGAAGACTATACTCTTAAGACAATAAAGAAGCATTTTAAATGTTTGTGATAAATATGAATCTATTGCATCCAAATAACTGCAAACGCACATGGCGAGCATAGAAGTTATTTTTTTACATCAGCCGTCAGAAATGCCGTAAAATATTAGACAGAGAGCTTCAGGCTACTGCGAACATAGGACGGAACTAGTCCAATTTGTCACTGTCCACCGCACACTTATCAGTGGAGCAACCAACACTCAGGCTTGCGTTCGCCGTTCGCGGATTGCTTTTAGTACGCCTCTAACCACGGTGCGATGTGGAGCGTAGTCGATGAAACCGGAATTTGGTCAATAAATACGCAAATTGTGATATCAAATCAAATCAAATTGTGCTTTATTGTCAAAAATTACAGTTGTATTTATGGATAAAGCTGTGGTAAATTAAAAGAATAAAATTAAGTCATTACAAAAAAAAATTGAATAAGTTTTTAAATTATTTTAAAGAAAGTCCCTAAATATATTATATAAATACTATGACACATTGATATTAACATAATAAAAACATATATTAAAATGCCAGATAAGGAATAAAATAATAAAAACATAACACCAATAATGAAAACATTTTGTATTATACACAATAAAAGAATACATTGTACTGCAATAAAACAGGGAATAAAAAAGATAACTACCCAGAGTTAACTATAACCTATCCTCTAGAAATTCATTTGTACTATAGTAAGCTTTCTCAATCAACATTTTTTGAACTTCGCTTTTAAATTTTTTTGCATTATTAATTTTTCTAATATGTAGCGGTAATTTATTAAAAAATTTACTACCATTAAAAACAATAGATTTTTGCACAAGCGTACTTTTGGGAATGGGTAACTTAAGAAGAAAATTTTGCCTTGTATTTGATCTTTGTTCTATAATTTTATTTTTATGTTTTTTGTGAAGCAGACATACTGTTTCCAATATAAAGAGGGAGGCTAAAGTAAGTATTTTCTCTCTTATAAATAGAGGTTTACATGAATCTCTTGCTTTTGCCTTGCATATATATCGCAGTGCTCGCTTTTGTAGGGCAAACACAGAATGAAACAACAAAAGAGAACAGGTACCCCAAAAACATAAACCATATCGTAGGTGCGATTCTATTAAAGCACAGTAAGCATTTCTGGAGGCGCACATATCAAGTTCATTTGATATCACACTAATAGCATAACAGTTTTTGGAGAGAGATTTTTAAGTTGGATTATGTGAGTTTCAAATTTAAGTTTTTCATCAATGTAAATACCTAGAAATTTATTTTCTGATGGGTTACTAAGTTGTACATTGTCTAAATAAATATTTTGTAAAGTACACCTAAATGACATAACATGGGTTTTTGAAATGTTAAGACATCATTTATTTGAGTTGCACCAATCTTTAATAACCTTAATGTCAGTATTTATCTGACTAGTCAAGTCAGTTTTGCCACTCCATAATATAGTTGCATCATCAGCAAACAAAACAAAAGTTTCCAAAATACTGACATCTGCTAAGTCATTTATAAATAGAAGAAATAAAATGGGACCCAAAACTGAGCCTTGTGAAATGCCAAACTCATTTTGTTGCGTCTCTGAATTTGAATTATTAAAACTCACTGACTGCACCCTACCCTCTAAGTAAGACTTTAACCACTGATAGGCTTTCCCTCTAAAGCCGTACCTTTCAAGTTTCTGCAGCAGAATTTAATGACTTACGCAGTCAAATGCCTTTGATAAGTCACAAAAGACTGCTGCCGCCACTTCCCCGTCATTTAACCCTAAATACGGACCCTCGAGAAATGCGTACATTGCATCCCCTGTGCTTTTTTTTGACTGAAAACCAAACTGTTTTATATTCAGAATGTTGTTTTTTTCTAAAAATTTAATTAACCTTTTTTTAGCTAATTTTTCTACGACCTTAGAAAGTGTAGGTAACAATGCTACTGGTCTATAATTTGTTGGCTCATCTTCATCTCCTCCCTTGCTCAGTGGAATAATTTGAGCCATTTTTAAACAATCGGGGAATATACCATCCAGAAAATATTTACTTATGGCATCAACCAAAACATTTAAAATATTTTCGTTCAAACTTCTAAAAATCCTTATCGAAACGCCATCCCAACCTGAAGCTTTATTTAGTTTTATTTCAGAAAAAAATTCCCTTAGTTTAGTTGTACTTGTCGGTAAAAAGAAAAATGATTCTGGAATGGATACATGTTTCATATAATCAGAGAATTTTACCCTACTTTTAAGATTTTTGGTCAAAATTGGAGCAATATTGCAATAGTGGTTATTAAGTTCATCAGCAGTTAATTTTGAAGCTGATTGCCACTTTAGTAGTTTTTTTACCTCTTAATTCATTTACAATGTGCCAAGTTTCCTTTTGCTTATTATTTGAAAAATTATGCGATTTTTGTAATACAAATTTTTTGCTCTTCTAATAAGTGCTCTATAAATAGCTCTATATTTACTCTATATTTACAAAAAAAAACTTTCTTGAATAGTGAAGTGCCCGCATATTATTCGATGACATTTTTAGGCCTTTTGTAAACCATGGTTTTTTTGTTTTTTGCTTTATGAATCTTAAGGGAAAAGAAGCATTAAATATATTACAAAGTTTAAAGTGAAAGCCTTCCCATGGATTATTTTGTAAAAATATATCATTCCAATTTTCTAGTTCTAAAAACTTATTATAATTTCTTCTTGTAAATAATCTACCCAGTTTCTTTGTTTTTTTATGGTCACCACCCTTAATGGAAAAACTCGCTACGATGGCTTCGTGATCCGAAAGCCCGGCATTTAATACTTTACAGTAATTTACAGATTAAGGAAAATTTGTGCATAAATAATCTAGCTGAGTGCTTTGTAATACGAGTAGGTAAGTCTACATGCATAATTAAATTAAAAGATTGTAATAAGTTGCATAAAGCTTGCATTTGTACACTTGTGTTTTCCAAGAAATTTATATTAAAGTCTCCAGTTAAAATTATTAGAGACTTTGGTCGTAGTAGAGCCTCTTCCAAAGATATAAGAAAATCATCAAAAATGCCGGACGGTGCTCTATAAATGCCTAATATATACAAATTGACTTTCTTGCAGTACACTGCACACATTTCAAATGATTTTTCTTTTTTTAAATTTTCAAAAATTTCAACTTTTTTAAAACTGTACTTTTTTAATATTTATTCGTGAATTAGAATAGCAGAGCCTCCGTGAAGCATTGTTGATCTACTGTAGATATCAATTAAAAAGTAATCTGGTAAAGAAATTGACTCATGACATTTTTGCCAATGTTCAGAAAAAACTATAAAACTAGGATAACTTAAACTATTCAAAAAAAGCATGATTTCATCAGTTTTATTTTTTACTGATTGTATATTTAATGAGACTATGGAGAAGTTAACACTGTCACTACTTGCTCTAAAAAATTTGGTTGGTCTGATGTATTTATGTTTTCCTTGCTTACTCCATTACAATTTGAGTTTAATTCTGTTTGTACATAAATAAGGTTACAATCTGACTTGCAATTTACTTTATTTTGATTTTTTATAGCATGGCTTATTTGATTAGCCAATGCGTTAAGACCTAATTTATTAAGGTATGGTGAATTGTATACAAAGCAAGTTCTATTTAGACACATATTTGACGGCAAAACACTAATATTTTTATTAAAGCTAGATAAATTTGTCATTATGCTATATATGTCGCTATTAACGTTTTTGCTATAAAAATCATTTTGTTGTAAAAAGCTATTTTTAGGGGTCGTACACACTAATAAGTTTGTGCGAAAACATTTATTTGCCAGCTTGTATAATTTTTTGTTGTTATTTTTGCTGTGTTTTGCCCTACTAATACTACTAGAAAATCCCTATTAGTAAAGTTATCTACATGAGTGTCAATTTCACTCACCATTCTTTCAAAGTTAGCACCAGGCTTACATAAAACTTGAACCATGTAAGTATTATCGTCAAAATGTTTTATAAGATAGTTGAGCAAATATTTACCGAACCCATCTGTTAGAAGTAGTATTCTATTTTTAGTTTTCTGCGTATATCCAGATATATTATCCGTTCCATTTGGATCACTATTTTTGGATGTTATGTTTGTTGAAAAGTTATTAAGTTCTTGTTTTACTTTATTTAATTCTGCTTGCAGCATTTGGTTATCTTCCTCAAGTACTCTGATTGATGATACCATATTTTCACTTTCCATTCTTAACTCTTCAAAGTCAGCTCTACTCTTGGATACTATCTCCTCCTTGAACTGCAAAGTCTCTCTGAAGTTTTTAATAGTTTCTGTTAATGTGACTATTTCTGCCGTTAGCTTTTCGATATCCTTTTGATTTTTGTTAATTTGTTCCTTTAAAAGGGCTTCCTCCCTGTTATCACTATTATTACTATTACTTTATAAGTTTAGTTTTTAATTTTTTTTTTCATTTCATTAGTGTTCTCTTCAAGTGTCTGTTTTAGCCTTTTATTCTCTAAAGTCAGCTTCTTGTTTTGATTATCCATATTTTTTATGTCACTTTTAAGTATGTCATTTTCCTTTAATATCTTTTCCTTAAACAGTTAAAGCTTCTGTTTTTTTTAACTCTTTTAATTTTTCTTGCTCTTCTTTTAAGTCATTAATTATCTTTTTTTGGCTATTTATTTCATCTTGGTAATTCTGCTCCAATTCCATAGCGTTAACTTCAAAGTCACATGTGTTTCTTCTAATTCGTTTTATATGCGCATCTCTTTCTGCAATTATGTTTGTCAGCTCTTCAATCTTAGCATCAAATCCAACTTTTTCATCTTCCAATTGGTTTGAAAATGCTGTAATAACCTGCTCTTTCGCTTGAAGTTTTTTTCCAGCCATCTGTACATCCTCTAAAAGATTTTGTATTTTTATATTATTATTTAAATTTTCAAGTTCTTTTTCCTCTATTTGATTTTTAATACCCTTGAGGGTTTTTAATATGCCATTCTGTTCATCACGACAAACATCACATTAGAAAATTAGTTTGCGTTGATTCAAGACAAGACTGTCAGCCTCTGATGCTCCTATCTCAGAGCAACTTTTGCACACTGGTTTCTTACAACAGTCGCAAAGAGCTCCAAATATTTCATTGTCTTTAGACCTTCTTCTAAAACAACATTCACCACGACATTTGTAATATTTCATACTCATAATGCTTATTTATTTTTAAAGGCACAAATATTAATTATTTTGTCCTTTTAATTTATTTCAATTTATGTTCTTATCAACATTCTCGACACTATATTTTATATTAATAAAAAACACAAACATTAAACTGTAAACGTCGATTATATCACACAGAGTAACTTCCAAGATTCCATTTTACAACATTTGTCTTGAGTGGAAAACGCGCTTTTTTTGCTACTAAATTCAATTTTTTCCATTAAAATTTTCAATGGAAAACTTAAATATTTGTGAGAGCTCAATAAACACGTCCACCAGCAAAATAAATTTTTCACCAATAAAAATAATAATAAATAATTTTCTTTTTTTTGTCACTGATAAATTAGAGCGTTTTATTTTAAACTGCTCAGATTTATCACTTACAACGTGTTACAATGAAAATAATAAGGAGAAACAAAATAAAAGCAAGTTCTCAAAATAATATTATAAAAACCCCTTCTAACGCTTCCAACCATGTTGGGGGTGATAGTTTGAAAAGCTTCTTCAATTTTAATCCGAAGTTCTTCCAAATTATTAGCCCTTTCGTGCCCTTAAACTTTATTTTTCCACAGACAGGTGTCATTAGGAGCAAGATCGGGTTATCTAGCTGGCCATAAAATAGTTCCCCGTGTACTTATAATCCGATTAGGAAATACATTATCAAGATATTCCCTAACAAGGCCAAAATTGTGAGCGGGACAACCATCTAGTTGAAATCATGTTTCACCAAATCTCACACCTAACAACTGCCTAGCAGTTGGAATAAAATGCTGATGCAGTAGATTCAAGTATCTAGGAGCAATCAAATTGCCGTAAATAAAAAATGGCCCAAACATTTAGTTTTTGGGGATACTGTGTTCTTTCGTCAAAATAAAAATGCAAATTTTCCCTCGACCAATATCGAACGTGTGTTACTTTATGACGATTCAATAATGGAAAAGTCATCTGTGAAAAGAATAGATCTCAGAAAGTTTTCATCACGATTAGCCCTTTCCATCATTGTTTTGCAAAATTCCATACGACGATAGTTGTACTCCGGAAAAATTTGATGCGGTTTTGACGCTTTGTAAGAATGATAACCATACTATTTGAGAACACGTAAGACAGTGGCTGAAGACGTATCAACTGCTTCGGCAATTTGGCGGCTAGTTAACTTTTGATTTTCCTCTGCAAATCATCATATCTTGTACTTCCTGCTCGTCATTCAAAACAGTGGATTTTTTATGGTTCCTTGGCGCTACACAACCAAACTTTTCAAAATTATGTACAAACCTATGAATCGTTGATAAACTAGGTTCTGGGCGATTTACAAAATTCTCCAAAAAAAGTTCTTGAATAAGTCTCAATGATCTGCCTTGATAGGACCATTTGACCATCTGCACTTTTTCGGCAACTTCGTAGACATCCATTTTTAGTTTTAAAAATGTATTATTTCACTTAAGAACTTAGCAATCTGTTTCTCGAGCGAGGCAGAAATAAAACAAAATAAATTTCAAAAAGATAAAACTGCAGCATGCTTCGACCCTACCTCGGTCGTACGGCATGACGAGATGAAATAGGACTATGTTCGCAATAGCCTGAAGCTCATTGTATAGTACTGGTTAGTTTTTTCCAACTATCAGTCAGTGATACCTTTGACTTGTGAAATTCCATGATTCTAATTGGTTGGTCACAAAAAAATTAAAAGTAAAATTGCACCTCATAATATATGTAGTCTGTTTTTGATTAATTTTTTTGTTTTTGTCTGCAACATTATGCATGGTTTAATCTAATACCTAATGCAGGTTCTGTTAAATGTTTAAACGCTTGATGAAAGCTGGTTCGGAGTGTAACACTTGATGATGATTTATTTGTGAGTGTGCCAGTCTGCGACCACTAGCGGGTCTATTGGGTGGGTCTTTTGAGATTGTTTGTTGCTAGAGAATATTCAGCCCCTTAAAGAGTCTTGCAACTTGCCTTGGTGAAGCATCTTTCAGATCCAGCGCGTCGATCTGTGGTTTGCCGAAAATAAGTTGACGTTGACGTGCAATGGCCGGACACTCACACAGCACATGTTTGGCCGTCTCGTCCTCCTCCATACGGAGCCTAGAAAATAAACTTACTCTCCTAAGCGTTGCGTATGCTTGGTAAAAAATCACTTTATTCAACATACGCCGGGCAATTCACTCCGTCCCTAACAGAAGAATTGTACGTAAAATGGGAATATTTCCGTTTATATATTTATTTATATATTTATTTATTTATTTATTAAGCATTAGATCGAGAAATCCATTATCAGCCCTTTTACGTATCAGGAGTTGATGGGAACCGGCGCAATAGAGTCATAGCTAGTTAATTCTTACCTTTGTATCTTTATTTGTTTTACCAGCAAGGCGATTCATTTAGAGGCGGTTTGTGATTTAAGAAGTTTTGCTTTTCAGAATGCTCTAAAACGATTTATAGCTCCCGCAGAATAGTTATATATAAATTTATAGTGACAACGGCACTAACTTTTCAGGAGCTCATAATGAATTAAAAAATATTTGTGTCGTAAAAAGTAATATTAAGTCGAATTTTATTCTTCCAAGCTCCCTTGTTGGATTGTGATAATGCGGTTAAGCGGGCAAAATACCACATTTTTTGCGTAATCCGATTCTGAGTATTATCCGTACTTTAACATGAAACTGATCTACAAACCGCTTAGATAATTTCATCAACAATCGAAACCCTTTTAGGTGATATCCGTCGCATCGAGATGTCGGCCAGCCAGCGTCGATACAGATCACCCCAGTGAAATGCCACCGAGTCACGAGTTTCTGGTCCAGTGCCCCAATCCCGGTGTCCAAGCGGTGACGCGTAGACAGCCGCGCATGCCCGGGGTCATTTATGGTGACGTAAGTTTAGAAGGTCCGATAAACAATTACACGGTGATAGGTGAAAACGTCATTGTGGATCACCCCGTGGCCGCCTCGATGCAAAACCAAATGATAATACCCCAGCAGCAGCAGCTGCAGCAAAGTCAGCCGCCGCCGAAACGCGATTCCTGCGCTTGTAGCTTAAAAGCGATGATAGTGTGCAAAAAGTGCGGTTCGTTTTGTCACGACGATTGTATAGGACCGAACAAATTGTGCCGGACTTGCTTTATAAGGTAGGTTAAGGTGTTGTTTACCTAGGAAGTTAGATTGGTTCACGATTTACCTACACACGGCGCGGCATGTTTGTAATGTGCAGACAAACAGTGTCATAATTTCTGTCAGAAACGAAAGATGTTTGTACCATTGTATATCGTGCAGAGTGAACTACTTGGTTTTCGATTATTCAATAGGGGATAAGTGTAGGTCCATCCAAGGTCCCGCCAAGTATTTTGTCACATCCTGCCGGATGATTCACCCCTTGGCTCTCACTTATCCCGAATAATACGAGAGAAATGTATTTTCATACTCGGTGCCCTGATATCATAACCGCCGTTGTTTTTCCCAAGTTAACTCGGTTTTGCAGAAAAAAATTTAAAAAACTACTTTTTATAAATTTTAATTGAAAAAAATATTTTTTTTTGAAACTTTTGGGTACACTGCGTAAATTTTGGCCATAAATAGAAGATCATTGGCTGCATCTATTAGTAAAATATAAAAACAATATGCAGTTCTATGGTGATACAGCTAAATAAAAGTAAAAAAGCAGACATATTTTTAAAAAATCACCCCACACTAAATAAGGGCTAAAATAAAAGAAAAGTTTGGCCGTTGTATTGTGTTATAAATTTACTACAAAAAAATGCTTTAGACACTTTCTTGAATGGAGATAATTTACTTTAAAGTATAAAGAAAACAATTATAATTTACTCTGACTCTCTCAAAGAAGTTTTTTTTTTTAAAGAATCGAGTATCTACTAACCTATACTAGAAGCTAACCACAAAAAAAATTTTTAACCGATTTTCTTTGGTGTTCTGTGTTGGAACAGTCCCGGTGCAACCCCCAGCAGTAATCTGCCATCATGTGAATATCCTTGTTTTAATGTTTTGGTAAAATCGCTCTCCTTGCTCTTCACTACAACCACCAAGATTATCAGGAAATCTGCATTTTTTTTCTTAAAAATTTCAATTTCAAACCCGAATATCTTTTTAACTGATAAAACTATAAACTACAAGACCTTTTCTACATGATGTTTTTTTACTGATAATTCTATAAAAAAATATTTATCTACAAGGTCTTTTTTGTATGTACTGTATTTAAAAATACACCTGTATACAGAGAGACTTTTTTGTTTGATTAAAAGCCTGTACATTTTTATGCTAATATTTTCTTTCAGAAAAATACCCCTATGCATTCTTTATAAAGTTATTAAATTTTGCTAATTTAGTACCAAGCGTTTCAAAGTTACACCAAAGTTTCTTCAGAAAAACATGGTTAAAATTAAAAAAGTTTTTTATATTTTTTTAGTTAAACCTGAGCCAACTTAAATACATGAAAGGTAGTTACAGAATCAGTGGTTCATACCCAACAAAAAAAAGTAATTGTTTTTTACAACATAACTTATTTATCATTTTATATAAACAAAGAATCATCTGAAATATTCACCGATAGTTTCAAAGACGGGGAAGAATAAGTACAATTCGTTTTTTTTAAACCTACATGAGAAAAGAATGAAAAAATACCATGGTTTTACACTGCAAAATGTTGTTTAAATAGACAAGAAATCAACATTTTTTTCATCAAAATTCCCCTTGTACGTCCATCATAGAGCCGTGTGTTGGCAAATCGTGACTTTTTTTAGTTAGTAAGTTTTTTTTGTTCCCGCCGTGTATTTATTGATCTTTTTAGGGGGTATTACGGATTGCAGGTGATACGAAGTCCTAATGTAAATTTCCAAACATAATAGTTTTCTATCAATAATTCGCTATTGAAGAGAGAGCCGTGAGTAATAGTGCCCGTTTTTAAGCCCGCCGCAAACAAGGTTAGTGTTGATATTTTTGATTTGACGTTTTAAAATACGTTTACAGAACAAGTGGTAATAAATACAAAAATATTCAACAGCAAAAATACTTCTCTGCCGATTATGACGTTCATCATTAATTTGAGAAAGTAATATGTTTGAAAGCTATACTAAGGCCAGTCACTGTCAATGTTAAAGTCGAAACTAAATCGGTACTATCAGTTGTGGTTGTATTTAATAACGTTTTCGATCTGCACTGCTCCAGATCGGTTTCAAATCGCTCTATGGCCCTAATTCTTTTGGGTCATTGATGCAGAAAATATGTAAACGTTTTAAAAATAATACTTAAACAAAAAACGATTACACAAGTAGGAGGCAGCTCACCTGTAATTCTTTCAAACTGCTGATTTGGGGCCCCAATCTCCACTTGTCTTTTATTACACACACCGCTTCTTTATTGAAAGGAAAAAAAATTCACGAATAAAAAATGTGGAAAGTTTTACTCAGTCAGGCAAGTGCTGTGAAAATGTGTAACGAAACTCTTCGCCTTGACGTCGGACTAGCTCCATTCTTTTCCCACCTGTGCAGTTTACGCGTAGAACACTAAACTTTGAATAATTTAAAGTTAAAACGAGTAAAAGCGTGTAATGGAAAAAGAATATACGTCATTATAAAAAATGGCACTTAACGCGCGAAATATTTTACAGTCGTAATTCCGGGAATAATCATTTTTCTCTGGGTTTGGGGATATTCAAAAATTAGGAGCCTGGGAGCAACTAGAAATTGATCCAATCTCGGCAGAAGCGTGCTCCGTTCTGAATCAAACATGAAAATCTTTTTTGGATTAATCTGATCGCTCGGGAGCGAATTTTAAGCATAGATCAAAAACGCTATGAATACTTCCAAGTTAGCTACTAGGTTTGTTAGTTCTTAATGCTTAATGTTTAAATTGATTGGTCTAATTGACAATAAAATTATTTATTTACACAAAAATTAGACAGTTTAGGGCTGGGCACCACTAAAGTAAATATAAATATCTTGTAAACGTTCAACTGACAATAAAATAAAATAATTACTTGGTTTTGTCCTGCGTTGCGTGGCTGTCGTCTGGTTATCATTCGAGTTTAGAAAATTACGAGCATTTCTTAACACTTGCAAGCCATAATCATTTTATTACGCTAAGTTATTTGCAAGAAATGTATCTCGTTTTTTTTATATACTTTTTTAGCTGATATTTACACATCGTCTGAAACCGTTGTAGTAATTCTATTGTGATAAATTTTTTATTTTAGTTTTTAGCTTTAAGTACCAAAACATTAAAGTACTGCAATATTTACCAACATAGAAAAAACATTTGGTTATGGAATCGCAACGTATTTGGCGGCTCATACGTTTTTATTGAAGGTCAGTAAAAAAAATTGTTTTCTATAATTTGGTTCGCCAGATATCAGACAATTTGTTTTCATAAATATATCTTAATTTGAGCGTTTCGAGGCTATTTCAAATGTAATTTGGAAAAGGAGAAGACCGAATTGATTGTTACTTGATCTCGACTAATGACAAGTATAAGAACATATGAAACCATCTGTTAAGGTGGCCTTTGATTTGGTTAACTCGTTTATGGTTGAAACTACAGGCGCTTGGCAAAATTCGCTTACCTCTATGGAACTAAGAATTACACTATTCGACAATTCTTGGTTTCCAAATTTGAGTTTCTCACTTTTGAAGCCACAAGTAAAAAGTGACCCATTTCTGATGAGTTTCTCATTTCTGACTACAAAACTACGAAATTTCTTGTTTCTAACGTCATGAAGTAAGAATGGTCCAGGAACAATCCTTAGGGCCAGCGGCTTTCTGTCAAATTTTACCAAAGTTGCATGGTTTTTATACTTCATTCCAAATTCAATCACACTACTTTTTTGACAATAGCAATTATAGTTCCATTTGTTTAAGTGTCAGCCGTATTGAACAAAAAGAAAAATTTTGTTTTCGACTCCATCGAGCAGATTTTGAGACACTTAATTTTAAAATTGCAACTTTTGATCCATTCGGGTAGCCTTTTATGGCTTTTATTTTTTGACATTTCTCAGCAACTAAAAAGGCTAGGACAGCCAATACACTGAATTTTCAGAATATGTAAACATGCCATACCATGGGTCAGCAGCTGTGAACACCAGGGTTCACAAAAACATCTTAAAAAATGTATTGTTTTGCACATTTTTTATCTTTGAAAATAATAGGAATTTGGTTTTCTAAGCCAAAGGAAATGGCTACATCACAAGGATTTTTTTGTAATGTAATGAATAAGAAGATATCTTAGTTGTGACGTTAGAAATTTTTGGCATCAAATCAATGATTTTCGAAAAAAATTGACTTAAACCGCGTTTAGATCTGGCTTACTGACCTAAAATAAATAAAGTTTGGTCATTCATTTTCAAAACCTTTATTTAGTTCTACTGTTTTTAGTATTCCTGCTCAGGAATTGTTGTAAATATATATTCTTAAGTTCAAATTACCAAAGCCTCTTTATTATTCAAAATTTTTAAAAATAGTATTTTGTGATTCTTTAACCCATGGTAAAAACAAAATTTAAAACTTTTTTATCGACCGTGTTGCTCAGAATAAGCTTTGCATTTTTTCTTCAATATAGTTAGGTCTTGCAATACAAACAACTAATTTATTACAGAGGTGTTAGTTACAGAATGTATAGGACGTTTTTTTAGAACCTACTTGTAAATATCTTTTTGTCAGCCAAATACACGCACAGATTTGATATATATGTTATGATTTATTTCGGCTTCTTATGACTAAAGGGGGACAAACTGATTGATTTCTTTTAAAGCAGGATTTGTCCGAGTCGAATTTCCAGTTAATCTAAAATTACTGCACTCAGGTTTTCAAATTGCATTCTTGGTCTTTTCTCTTAAGTTTCTTTTACCAAATTTTTATAAAATGTTAGCAGTGATCCAATTTTAATTTAACAAAAAATTAGAATTAGAATGTTGCCTGATTTTTAACACAAAAAAGTTGTCTCTTTTTAGGCAATCGAAAGTCCAGTAAAACATAATTTTAAGTTTTTTACAGCTTGGGAGATATATAGAAAATGAGGAAAAGAGAAATAGCCTCCTTTATTAATTAATACGATTTCTTTATTATTTGTTTTCTTTTATCTTTTTCTCTCAATCTTCCTAGCTATATGTACTAACCTAGAAAGATTACTTGGCAAGTTGGAAAAAAAATAAGTTTTTGGAATTGCAACTGCGCAACGATCTTTATTTTATTTCTTAAAGGGGAAATATCATTAGTTACTGTAAATAAACACTGCGCATTTTCTGACTTTAAGACTTACCGACGTTGCAAATCTGAAAATGAAAAATTTGTATCTATATTTTATAATTTTATATTTCAACTATGCTGCTTTTTTAGGAATCAAGCCTCAACTAACTTAGCTATTGCAATTTGTTTGTATTTCAAGATTTTTATTTTTACACTGTGTAATATAATGTTCAAGGCGGTTGACAGATCACAGATCTTATCCCTACAATATTTGATTTTGAAAGATCTCATTTATTTATGTGAATTTTCCTCGATGCCATATGCTTTTAGTTAGATATTTTGCTCAAAACAAAATTATCTGTTTAACTATATATTACTTTTTCGTACTTTATGCTTTTTAGTGTTTAAATTTGTTAATTGCCTTGAACGTTCATTGAGGAAAGACTAAGATGTTTAATTCCCACATAATATGACCCCTAATACCTAAATGTCAAAAAGGAAGTGATTTCCCATGATTTTTGAATGGAACGGATTCTTCCATACTTGGAGCTTACTGCATTTTATAAAAAATACTTGAATTTTTTTATAAAAAAGTACCAGTAGAGTAGACTCGCACTAGT
Source organism: Oxystoma pomonae (assembly GCA_963921995.1). Classification (NCBI taxonomy): domain Eukaryota; kingdom Metazoa; phylum Arthropoda; class Insecta; order Coleoptera; family Brentidae; genus Oxystoma; species Oxystoma pomonae. The sequence continues at coordinate 78,956,204 of OY998166.1, read as the reverse complement.
AACTATTAGTTTTAATATCGACTAGGGAAAAAAGATCATTGCTTTATAATGAAATGAAATGAAAAACAGAAAAGAAAATTATTTTTCACCACTTTTCTTTTATGTTCCCCTCTAATAACATATTTAACCTTAAAATGGGTACTGAAAACATCTTAGTATTATCTTAATCAACGCTTGAACCCAGAGAACTGATATTATAGAAAAGTACTTTATAAAAATGTCTCGTTATTGTTTTGACATTATTTTAAGGTAGCTGTAGATACACGTAAACATTTAAAAATAAAATTTTAAGCCCAAGCAATGTCTTTTTACGCGGTGAGTTTTTAAGAAAAAACTTGCAGTGCAAGTCTTATCACCTAAAATAAATCCATTTGTGATGCCAAACTTTTACTTTCTTTTAATGAGTTCTGCTAGAACCTTCCTCGGACAAACTATGTACTTTAATAAAGTCGGCACTATTTTTGACAGTTCCGGACCACTAAATATTTGAGGCACTTTACCAATCTGTTATGAGACGGCGCACAGTGTAACGAAACTGAAAAAAGCTGGACATTGGGTATTTTTCTATGCGGACATTAAAAGAACATTCTGGAAATTTACCATGTGAAATATATAATTTTTTTAATTTTGGATATGGGAATTAGCATATTTTTATACAGAATCGGTAAAAATTAGATGTAACTTCTATTAACTGTTTTTCAGTTGTAATTATATAGTTACTTTAGTATCCATATATGTTTAGACTAGAGGCCCTGTATACAATTTTTGACAGTTATTGTTTTACTAGAGGTAGCCAACTCATTTTCCTCTATAGTTTTTTTCATATTTGCATGTAAAACGGATTTTATGAAATGCACTGATATTTTGTTGTCTCTTTTTATAATTTCCCCAGACAATTTTTGAAAGATTGATTTTTTTTTGTTAGTAAAATATGTCAAGCTTTGGCAAAGTAAAACAAATATTTTTGTTACTCTTTTTTTAAAAATAAAACACGGACACCTTATGTGTTATTTATTACCAAAGTACTTGCATGCTAAATGCGTAAGTTTGTACCTACTACTGGTAAATGCATTTTTCTTTCCACTTTTCTTTTCCGTTGGACAACGGAATAATATAAATTCGTCGAGGCACGTGTTTTTACAGTTTTTCAGTTTTTAATACAGCAAAATTCCACTTTTACACCGGATGTTTCTTAATAAAAAATGTGACACTGACAAAATTATTTATTGTCAGGGGTTACCAACTATCATTGCCAACACAAAATTTGTTTTTAAATATTTCCCCAACAACTGTCAAATCCAGTTGCTCACCTCTTGTAAAACAATAACTGTCAAAAATCGTATACAGGTCCTCTAGTATAGACCACCTTTCCCCCCTTCCCCCCACAGCTTCTAGTTAATTTTAGGGCGAAATGATAACGATATAAAAATTTCCACTTACAATAACTCTTTTTTTACAGGAAAGGTATAAAAAGGAGCTAAGAGAGTACGAGTAATGCAACAAAATAAAAATCTAATACTTTTGTAAGTTATCCTTGATATATCGGAATCCTTCTTTTAATCCATCGAGCAGAAATTTCCGAGGCCAGAAATAAAGAATTTAGAAACTTTCGGGAAAATTTCTCAAGAAAAACATGTCGAAAACAAAATATTGAAGATATTTTACACAATATGTTAATATCTTCAGATCCTTTACTTTCCTCTTTTGAACCAAAATACTGTTCAAACAAAAATATTATTCTTTTTGCGGAAGCCAAAGAACTTTTATGTATCAATACAGAAAATATTCTAGATGGAAATTAAACGAAAACGAATATATTTCAATCTCAGTCTATAATAATTGTTTATAGGCATAAAGTGTTTTTCTTTATCTATTTGAACGCTTTGGTTTACGTGCATAGGTATTTTTTCTTTATTTATTTTAAAATAAAGTTTGCAAGTGGTTATGTTTATTAATTGGCATTGGAGGAACACAGTTTAAAAGGAAAAACTTGAGTACCAGCATGTAAATTTTAAAACAGGACCCAAATATGGAGAAAGAATCCCAAAAATATTTTACAAGAATTTTAAGAGCCTTGAAAAATAATATTTCCTTTTCTTAGTTTTTTTGTCTCACTCTCTATGTAGTATAAAAAAATACTTTTAAATAAATAATAATTATTTAACCCATTTTTTAAATTATACTTTCCTGAAACATCATAAAAAGGGGCAATGTCCACGTTTTTTCAATTTCGTTACACTGTGCGGCGCTCTTCTTGGTTGCCGGGCTATCCGAAACCTACGTTCGACAGAGCTTTCTTGTGCGCGGTGTTATCAAAATAATGTCGACTTTCATAGTTTTTGTGCCGACCTTTATTAGGGACTTATCGGTACATAAAGTCGGCATAGTCTGACTCGGCACTATTTCTGACAGTTCCGCACGAAGGTTGAAAGGTTTCTGACATTTTTGTCATGTAAACATGTCATCTACACATGCTCATATTGTGCCATTCTTAAAGGTGACAAATAGCTAATGCCATCCTTTATTAAAGGCAGGCACAAACATTATGAAAGTCTACATTATTTTGATAGCAAAGATGACATATTTAGACAACAACAATGTTAGAATCCCTTTAAACTTCGTGCGGAATTGTCAAAAATAGTGCCGTGGCACAATATCAGCATGTCTAGATGACATTTTTAGATGGCAACAATGTCAGAAACCTTTTAAACTTCGTGTGGAACTTTCAAAAATACTGTCGACTTTATTAAAGTCAGGCTATGCCGACTTTATGTACCGATAAGTCCTTATTACTTAAAAAGTTTTTAATTACACTGCACTTAAATTTCTTGAAAACTATCTGATTTGTAAATATTATTTTAAAAACCCAAAAGACCAAAACTTCAACTTCGACGTTTTACTTTAGACGTCTTTATAGAAGATATATCTAAAGATGATTGGTGGAGTATGGTTGGAAATAGGTGAGTAAATTAATAGATAAGGTAGATTTTTAAAGTGTTTCACTTGGACAGTTACTACGTTTATACGCACCTAAAAGCGATTTTATTTAAAGCGGTCCTCCGCCTGTTTATACGTCCTTCATTAAATGTAATTAAATATATCAGTTTAAATAAAAAACAAATAAAACAACTTAGTTAATAACTGATTTTTTGGAAATCCAGGGTTGAGTGTTTCTTTAGGTTGGAAGAAATGCGCTAAAGCGTTTTTAAAGTGTTTAGAACCATCCTAAAATGGGTTTTAAAGCGATAAACCACTTGCTTAAATCGATTTAAAATAAAGCCGATTTAGTGCTTAAAACGGCGACAATTTTTAAAATATTATACGGCAACATTTTTAAACCGTTTTTATATAAAAGCGCTTTAAGAGGCTCATATAAACAAACTAAGTGTTGCAACTTATACGTAATCTAGGCAACGGCTTTGTTATTTTAAATGAGACATTCAGTATTTTAAATTCTGAGCAAAACTCTTGGACGTCCTTTGCAAAATATTGCATAGTTTTTTAAATAAAAAGTGTTCTGTTTTTTGACAAATTTTATTGTTGACGACTGAAACATGAGGAAACAATAACTTTAACTTTGTTGTCTGTCGTTGTTTAAAAACCGCCCCGCTTTCCACCTCCACTATTAAATACAGTTTTTAAAACAGGACAAAGGCATTTTTAAAAATTAAAATACTTTTTACTCCAAAAATACTTTATTGAAAATCTTGTAAAAAATTTACTTACCTAATTTACAAAAGCCTACAAATTATTAGCTAATTATTTACACTATTTGACTTAACAAAATATTACAAATGTGATGTTATGTTCACATGAGTCAAAAATACTGTACAATAAAGTAACTTCGGTTAAAATAAAAATCTAAAAGGCAGGACAAGTAGCAGATCTTAACCAACCAATCTTTGTTATTTTGGCAGTGTAAAAGAGACTGATCACTTTTCTTACAGACTATGCGTTAGATAAAATAAATACGTTTAGCCATAAAATATACAATAATATGAATATTTGTTGGTTTAGCTGAAGTTACTTTATTATTCTTGACTTTGTATTCTATTATAGATGAGATTTACGTTTATTTAGTTGATTTTTTTTACACAGGTGAAATCTATAAACGCAACCCGGGATTTGTAGAAGCGACGTAGTTCAAGAGTTCGTCGGAATCTTCGCAGACAACTGGTTTTTCGTGGTAACAAGCAACGTCATGCCAAGCGATACCGTCGTTATATACGTTGTTGAGAATTGACAAGCATGATTCGGAGGTTCCTGGGAATAATAAATAATGGTGAGCAATAGTATAAACTACATAATCATTTTAAAATATTAAATATAGACTAGGTTGAAAAAATCCAAATTGAACTTTTTATTCTTATTTTATCAAAAAAGACATATTCAAAATCGCCAATCATTAAAAAGGACATTGTAAAATCAGTTTATTATTTTTTTATTTTCTATTTTTTTAACGGGTGCTATGAGGACCACCCCAACGGCAGCTTTGAAATTTCTAATGAATTTGCCACAGGCAGAAGCACGAGAGGTAGCCTACAGGCTAACGCGGGGTCAAGCACCCATTATCAGTTCACATGGAACTGAGCACGAAAGACTTGAAAACGAGCTCAAAAAAGATCCTATACTGGGATTGCGGAGTGACGTAATGGTCTGCAAGTACAATTTCGAAAAGAAATACAAAGTCAAAATTCCAGATAGAGCCGACTGGGAGGGAGATCCTCCCTTCGGAGCGGAATCCATCTGCTACACAGACGGCTCCAAGACCGATGAGGGTGTAGGAGCTGGTATATACGGGCAAAAATACGAGACTTTAGTCTCTATAAGCCTGACAAATGACTGCACAGTGTTTCAAGCCGAAGTAGCGACAATACATGACTGTGCCGAAGAAATACAAAAAGTAGAGGAAAACTCTCATTCGGTAGTTATATATTCAAATAGTCAAGCTGCACTTAAAGCTCTAGAAGCAGTGCAAGTGACGTCCAAACTGGTTTGGACTGCAGAACAGCTCTAAATAGGCTGGCAAGCACCAAAAGGATGACTCTAGCCTGGGTTCCAGGCCATTGGGGACACTCTGGAAACGAAAAAGCCGATTAATTGGCCAGAAAAGGCTCGGCAATAAAGTTCACATGGCCTGAACCATTTTGTGGGATCGCTGAGGCCAGAGCCAAGCAATCTATTAAACAGTGGCTCACCAATGAGACGAACGGTCTGTGGGAGCAAACGCCCAGACAAAGACAGGCCAAACAGTTCATTAAAGAACGTTCACTAAAGCTGACTGCAGTACTTCTTAGTAAGGAAAGGAAGCTTTTTAGACAAATACTAACAGGATTGGTAGAAGATGCTACATGCCGCTTCTGCAAGAAAGCGGAAGAACCTCATTACATGTCCTATGTCAATGTGAAGGCCTAGGTAGAACCAGGGCCTTACTGGGGGACCTAGAATGTCCGCGGCCAGAAAGCTATATACAGGGCACACTGGCAAAGCATCTGGGTTTCATGATAAGGACGGGACTGCAAATGGTTTTGTAGTTCTAGCAAAGCAGGGAAGGAGAAAAGGAAACCACAATAGATCTGAGAAGGTTGAGGTGGATTCTTTAACTCCGAGACGCCTACCGCTCCGACACGGTCTCTGTCCTTAAGTATTCAAGGTAGTCTACCGACTGCGGAGTGTATAACTTTATCAGCTTCCACGGGATATCCAATCCAATCCGCCTTGATTACCGGCGTGAATAGATACGCTGGAGTTTTCCTAACCTATTAGTTACATTGACCGAGATACAGCAGGGCATGAACCCGCGCGCATCGGCAAGCAAGAATTCCTAGCTTGCGCGTGTCAACCGCTTAACGGTCTCGGATACCACGGCTAATCAGTTGTTTGTTAGTAAACGAAAAAGAGTCTTACTAAGTCAAGAGGAAACCGGGAAAATATTACATGGGAAAGGCAAACAGAACATTACTAAAAAACCCACAACTAACACACACAGTTACTATTTTTTGTGTTACATTTAATAAAATATCGTATAATTTTTTATGAAGGATAAAGGATCTCGTTTCCTATTCATTTGAAATTCTCCTTACTAATTTCAATATGGCCGCTGAAAATAAAATGCAAAAGCTTTAGGGTCCCTTTGAATTTGAAATGACGTGTAGAATGACGTAAGTCACGTGGTGTCGTTTATTTCACCTGAGGTTTCGTAAGAGCTAAACTTTTAGCCGGTTCCTTTATTTGAACTTGAGAGTGTTTGGAGGAGATCTTTTTGCTTACGGGACTCGGTAATTTTGACAGAAGATTGTTCGTCTTAAGGTTAGATTTAAGACAAATTAAATGAAATCAAAATTAAATTTACTACTTGTAGAAAAATCGTCCCGCAAATAATAAACCGAGACCCAAAACTATCGAACTTCCAATTTAACATAGTAGCAACTCAGCTTAGAGTGGAATTAAACAACAGGCTTGAAAACATTAATGAATCTACTCTACAAGAACATGAAAAGGTCCGGACAGATGTCAAAAGTGCCATCGTCGAACGCACAGCATTTTTGTGCAAAAATAAACCAAGGAAAAAAAGAGGGTGTGTTGTATATATGTATGTATATGATAGATAAAAGGCAAAATAAAAACAGTAGTACGTTGGCAAGACAAGAACGGATAACACAACAATGGGTGTAAGTAGAATATAAAAGAATCGACTATTTTCAAAATTATGCAAAGGAACGTTACACCCAGTATACCATTTTCTTACCGTTAATGTCAAATTCAGCGTTATCAGGCTGTCTTTGTTTCTTGTGGCCGGTCTGGGACCATGGGTTGTATCCAAATCCGGCAGGGGTTTGGTTGGTTGGAGAGATCTTTTCCCTGTTGGCGGACCAGAACCATCCGAAGATGTTTTTGGGTTCTAAATCTGGCCTGTTTTCGCAGCCCTTGAAGTCGCAAAGACGACCAGAGGTCCAGATGAAGGGTACATCGTCTGAAAGGGGATAGAATATTTCAGTTATAACGTTTCTCAGATATTCTATCTTTCAAATGCGATTTTTAACAAAGCTAAAAATATTATTCTAAAAAAAAATTGTCAGCTTGGGAAATATTGAGAAAACCAAATAGCGGAAGGGGGACTAAATAATTTAGATAACGAATTTAGGGTTAATATTTTTATCCATGCTCAACAGTTTTCATCCCGTATCAGCTGGAAAATTCTAGGAAAAATTAGTAGTATTTGAGGGAAGAACCATAAACTGGTAACTAGGCATAGGCTCTTTGTCGGGTTGTTTTTCGCATCTCCCTCATTTGTTATTCTTTAACTCTCTCAGTGTCAAACATTTATGTCCTTTGGATAAAATACAACAAGTCCATATGTCTGGGAATGTCTACTAACCAATTTCTTTGGAGACAGCTAGCCTAGTTACAAAGTGAAGGTGACTTTGAGAACTAAATGCCAGTATATTTCTATTTTTCTTTATATGAGTAGGTGGTTCTACACTTGCCCATCCTACTCAGTAGACAGACAGACTCGACTAGCTGGACAAATACAAACTTCTCGTATAGTTTTGTGAGGATCCAGTAAGTAAGAGGGCTTTTCAACACTTGTAGTAGAACTAGGGTGACTTGTTGCCTGGCAAGTAGGCCTCCATGGGACTTTTTTACCCTATCCCCTCCCGTTCGTTCTCCTCTCTTTCTATTTTCGCCACTTCGTGCACTCTTGCATTCTTTCTTGGCCTACCCGATCTTTTGACAAAGTCCAGTATAACTCTCGATTTGAGAGAATGCAGTTTTTCCACCGTTAGTGCTGGGGCTCCTAGCACTCGGTGGCCTACTCTTGCGTAGAATTATCTTCTGTCTGTCCGCAAGAGGGGCACGCCCGCACCCACGTGGAAGAAATTTTCCGGTTGGGTACTGGGGCCCAATTCTTGAATCACTCGAGTTTCAGTCGTATACGGACCATATGTTAGCAAAAAATTGACGAAAAAAAGGGGTAAATTTTCTCTTATTCACTTATTAACGCACACACAACATTAAACTCGTACTAAAATTTTGTGATATTAAATTAAATTCGCCGTAAAATAAAAATAAAAATTTGTGATGCGCTTTTTTTTCGCAAGTTTTGACGTTCGTATGCATCGATTGCTTCTACCCACTCGATGTAAATTCGAGCGAAAACGACATTTAAGCGTCAAAAACCGTTCTATTTTTCCCGCAAAAAATGCAATATTTAAATTTTGGGCCTACTTTAATTAAATATTGGGCATTGTGAATACGAGTTAGAATTTGTGCGTGGGCATATTTGGTATCTGTAAAAATTGATTTTTTTTCGACAATTTTTTACTAAAATGTGATTCGTATACGTCTGAAAGTCGAGTGATTTAAGAATTGGGCCCCTGTTAGTATGCTTGTGAGCAATCCTAGGTCTTTGCGGCTTCTTTTCAATAGCCGTATACTTCTTGCTCGTCTGGTCCATCCGCAAATTCGTTGGACTGTCTACACTATTGTTCTTGGCTATTTTTAACACTTACTTTGTTGGATCAGTCTAAAAATCATATTATTTTCTTCCTGAGTTTCCAGGGAAACCAAATCCATGCAGTATTCTCTGCACAAGTTCCTGCCATCCAACCAGTCGACTTTCCTGTTGGCCAGGGCGGGAACGTGCCCGGTGAAGAAGTAGTTATGGCCTCTGAAGAAGAATTGCTTTGGTCCTGCAAAGAACGAAAAGTATTAGTGCCTAGAATATTTTGAAAAAAATAGAGAATAGTTTTTTGAGCTATGGTTGTCTATGTTTAGTATTACAATTCGTTGAGATACCCATACGGACGGGTTTTTTTTGTTTTCTTTACGACGGAAAAACATAAAAAATGCACGAAAGCACTTTTTGATAAGGTAAATTATCAGTTGGGGGCGGGCGATTTTCGCTTATTAATCACGTGAAAATCCACCCGCTTTTATAATGAATGAGGTAAATAATTAGGTAAAAGGATTACTGAGGTTACGGCTTTTACAAGAAATCTATATTAATTACAAGCTTAAAAACTAAAACACAAGCAAGGAGTGATTTTCTTTCAAAATTTTAATTTTTGTATTCATTGCAATTTATTTAATTTGCAGTTAGCTTAGTGCTTTCCAATCAACATTGAGTTCGAAACAGGCAATGTTGTTTCCTTTCTCAAGATGCTCAGTCTTATTACTGGTATCTTAAGTCTATTGGTCTAGATTTAGTACTACAAAAATATTGTATCAAAGTTAGATAGATAGATGGATAGTTTATTTTCCTTAAATTATTGTATTAGGAATAGTCAAAGTTAAATCTTAATTATAAATCTTAAACCAACTTAAATCTAGGTTAAAAATGTAAAAATGACAAAATTTATGCAAAACAAACACTTAAACATTTAAGAATAGAAATTACGTTAAAAAGTCTGACACATTGTAAAAGGCTTTTAAAAAAAAGAAAGTCTTTTAACTCAGTCTTAAATTGTTTGATCGGTAACATTTTAATCTCGATTGGCAACAAATTGTAAAAACAGCGAGTTCCGGCGTAATTTGGCGATTTAAAAGAAAGTACTTGCTTTGCTTTGCAAGTTTGTCTTTCTGTCGCAACTCTTTGCAAAAGAGCAAAATAAGGTGGCAAACATTAGACCCCTGCAACTTCTTAATAAAGGAGTTTTAAACCAAAAACTATATAAACATCCTCTATCACGTCTCATACAGAGTTTTGAACAAAAGAGATGTTTTATTTTCACGTCCTCTCTCACGTCACGTCCCAAAATAAACGGCCCGTATAACATTAAATCAATATTCGGTTGCATTTCCCAGACAAAAATCAAATAAATCTTACCAAAAATAATCGAAGTACCTGACTCCACGTAAATATCCGTTTGAAATTCTGAAAACGCTCAGCAGAACGGATCTCGGTATTTTTAGTCGTGATCATGACCATCTTATTGTTTTTTTCCTATAACCATTTTACCGTGACACAAAATGTTAATTAAGTTAACATCCTTCTACATGTGTTCTATTGTGTGTACATGTGCATTTTAGGTGCTAAATTCTTACTTGGCTCGTTTTTCAATACCTATTTGCATAAACATTCAATAGTACACATGGTTCTTTTCCTGACACATTGAAGGTGCAAAGCATACATGTAAAAGTTTCTCTTAAAATTTTAGACTTATAGCCAAATTTTCTGGATATCCTACTTAGTAGAACTAATTTTAAAAAACCCTTTCAACCCCTTAACCAGCCGTAAAACCTTATTTCGCGAGAGACAAAAATCGCTGATAGTAGTATTACACAAAATGTTATTCGAGTGTCTTTAAATCATTTGGGTAAGTTAGTTATTATTAAAACGCATAAATACAGATTTATATGCATACATGATTCGGAAAAAACGGGAAATACTGTAAAATAACGAGAATTTTTGCGACACAGGAAAAAGACGGGAAAATGCCGGGAATTTTTAAAAAACGTTAAATTTTAAAATTTAGGTAAAAAATATGGATGTGTATGCGAAAGAAAAATTGACAAAAAATATCGCTACATACAATTTATAAATAATGCTGTTTAATGACAATAAAAAATTCTAGGTTGTTTATTTTTAGCAGCTCATACCAACAGGTTTGGGTCAAACAACACCTAATTACAAAATTTTTGGATGTTGACAGTCTCTCTCGGTCTATCAGTCTCTCTGTCATGGTACCTCAAAAATCACTGTTGATGAGGCCATTAGTTTTTGGTGAGGGTTTGTATATAAAGGCGTGGAAAGGGGGGTTGAACTGTATAAAAATTCAAAACTCGAGAACCTCAGCGACTATAACGAAACGCAGTTTTGAAAATTTGGATTGAGATTTTTTTTTGGGAGATGGGAATGTAGGGATTAATACATAAAAATCATAACCTGTTAATATTTTTAAAAATAAATAGCGCCAGCAGGCATGTATCGCCGTCGATAAAACCTTAAAAAAACATTCAAAACTTTTATATTTTGTTTTTGTAAAAACCGCAGCTGTAAGGTTCGTAACTTAGAAATTTTTTAAAGTTTAATCCCCCTTCCAACCCTCTGTCTAAACCCCCCCCTCCGTCAAAAACTAATCAGCTCACCGTCTGGTGACAGAATTTTTGTGCCAAATTTGATAAGAATCGGTTAAGCCGTTCTTGAGTTATCGTGTCCCAGACAGACAGACGCCATCCCAAATTTTTTTATTTAGGTCTTTTTTGGTCCAAATAACTAATTTTTAGTATGGATGGATAAAAATTTTAATGCAGAAAAAAATATAAAATTTTAGACGGGAATTTTTCAAATTATGCGGGAAAAAGAGGGGAATTTTATTCAGATAATTTTGTAGACACCCTGTATTATTATAAAGCATTAATTGTTAATTTATACAACGTGATTGCATATACTATATCAGTCACAATAAAATTTAGCCCACAAGAGTAATCCCGCGCGTGGGCAATACATATAATAAATCTCTAGATAGACCATTTTTATACATTGAATATTTTTTTTTTTAATATTTGGTGTCGGCTGTAAAACCAACCATACAAATGGCAATAATCCAGTTTTTAGAATTTGTTTCTGTTTGTTCCAGTATCACGCAAAAACTACTAAACTGATTTTGATAGGAGTTTCACTGCTGAATTACTTGTACTCATAGGCTTTATTTCATCAAAAATCGGTTCATTGGAAAAAAAGTTTGGTCATTTCCAAGTTTATTTCAGAAAATATAAAATGGAATTCAGATATAGTCATTTGTAAAGTCGAACTAATATTTATTTTGCAATAAATGGCTGTTGGCTAATCAACAGTTACTACGTTTATACGCGCCAAAAGCCGGTTTTATATAACGACGGTTTTAAATAAAATCGATTTTTCCGTCCTTCATTAAATGTCAGTTTAAAACAAAAACAAATAAAACAACTAATACTTGGGGGCATACGTAGAAAATTTGGCTTCCGTAGGCCTTTTGATGAAAATTTTACGAAACTGATTTTAATCGATTACTTATGGACCCACCAACCATTACCCTCTCCACATAGGCCGATCAGCTCTTATCGTTTTAGTGTCCTTTTATCCACCTTCGCCGCCATTTTGACAGAAAACTAATGGATTATCTGTCACTTTTGAGTGAAAATGGCGGCGAAAGTGGATAAAAGGACACTAAATCGGTATGAGTTGATCGGCCTATCTGGAGAGGGTATTGCACCAACACTGCCTAAAAAAAATGTTGCAGTCAAAAAGTAGGGTTAGTGTGTTAATTTTTTTTTCTAAAATTCATATGGTTTGTGCTAGAGCAATGAAATTTGGCACATATGTTGACCTTCCGGGAACGTACCCTCGTGTGTTATAAAAAATTAGATATGTGGCACCTAGGGGGCATCAGGGGCCAAAATGTGTTTAAACTATCACTCATTTTCTATACTAATGCAGCTGCACATCTGAATCTTAGTTAGTTGGAAGTTTATACTATTACCTACAAGTCTACTATACCGAAAAAATGTTCGTACCTGTTAACAAGGCTCCTAGGTTAGGGGCTAAAAATGTTGTCGATGTCAATTAAAAACCCTATGTAACGTAAAAATGCACTTCTATAGGGGCGCGGACTTTGTCTTTGTCCCAGCCTCTAAGGGCTGTAAGGGGGCGTGATCTAATTTTCACCATTTTCATATTCCAGAAAACACACTATATGCACCTATGCACATGTTTTGATGAGGTTTAGATTTTTACCCCCCGTACAGCCCCTAGGGGCTGGGGCAAAGTTGAATGTAAAAAATATAGGCTCTTAAAATGTAAGTGTTTTGACTCGAACTTGTACTTACCAAAAAATTTTGCACTTTTTGAATTTGGTATAGTAAATTTTGAACAAGTTGTTCGAGATTTAAAATTTTTAGCCCTTATTTAGGGATCGCCCCTGGGGTTTGAGATTTTTATATTTCATAATATTTGTTATACCAAATTCATGAATTTTAAATATGCATATAGAGTATTTTCTGGAATATAAAAATGGTGAAAATTAGATGTCGCCCCCTTACAGCCCCTAGGGGCTTGGGCGAAATTGGGGGTATTTAAAATTGAGAAATGGTCCACTGCGCCCCTGCTGGTGCATTTTTGTTGACATTGGCTGAAAGATAAGTGAAATATAATTTTTTAATTGAAATCTTTCTTAACAGCCTCGAAATTTTTTTCGGTATAGTAGGCCTGTAGGTAATAGTATGAACCACCAACAGACTGAGATTTAGATGTGCAGGTGCATTAGTATGAAAGGTATGGGGGATAGTTTAAAAACAAATTTTGGCTGCTGTTGCCCTCTAGGGGCCACATATGTAATTTTTTATGACACACGAAGGTACGTTACCGGAAGGCCAACATATGTACCAAATTTCATTGCTCTAGCTTAAACCGTCTGAATTTAAGAAAAAAATTTGACACCCTAACCCTACTTTTTGACTGCAGTATTTTTGGGACTGTTAACAGGTTAGACAGTGTTGGTAGGCTCAATTGGTAATCGATTAAAACAGCTTTCGTAAACTCATCATCAAAAGTCCCACGGAATACGCTATATCCCCTAAGTATAAAACGATTTTTAAAAAGTTTGTAGCAAAATACTTAAACTAAACATGTTAAGGTCCATTTACAAGTTGTGTACTGTACTTCATGCACGACCATATATTTTTAACATTTTTATTGGAATCGTTCATATTACTTTTTTTGACAATTTACTGTCAACTTTTATCGTTATCAATTAAGAACTAATTTTTGAGTTAAGTTTTTGGTTATAAACAGTACCTTTTTTGTGATGTGTTTTATGTATTGTGAAATAAAGACAAAAAGTGCTTTTTTTCTTATACCTTCATCAAAAACATGATTTTAGTAACTGTCTGCAGATAACTAAAGCATGGCTTTTTTGGTTACCAATGCAAAAAAAAACTTTTTTTTATCACGGGTGCAAAAAAAAAATTCTGTCCGTTTTTCACCCAAAGTTAAAGAGAAATAGCGAAAAAGAGTAATATTGAAAAAATCTAACTATTCTTGCCTAAAAATTAAGCCATTTCCGCCAGTTTTCACCAAGTATTTACGAAAAAATCATTCCAAAATATCGTCAAAATATCAAATTGTCAAAGATTAAAATGTCGCAACAATGAACGTCACCGAGTAAAAAGACACATCGCTATAGAGACGATTGTTATTTCATTTACCAGCCGCCTTGATTTATAGTGTAAAGATGGTGTGTTGCGAGAAGTCTCTTCGTTCGAGATTTTCCTGTTTTTCTTGGATTTTTTGATAAAGGTATTAAAAAAAAAATAGTGTTAACAACTTGCGGCTAAACTGTACTTTTTTTACTCGCGTTTTTAAATACCTCGCTGCGCTCGTTATTTAAACCAACGCTTGTAAAAAAAGCCATATTTTAGTCACTAGTTATTAAAACTACTATTTCATCATGCATATCAGTTGGGTAAATTATTCTAGCCGGAATGGAATCCAGTACTAGGTTGCAGGGCTATTGTATATTTTGACGTCAACTTAAATAAATATCTAATTAAAAAAAGTTAATTCACAGCAGATGTAAATCTTAACAAATGAGTTATTTAATGTCTCATTCAATTCTAAAAAGATTTCTCATTATATCTATCTATTTATCTATCTATCTGCCAAAACCAAGGATATTTTTTAATAGTTTTTAGGAAATAAAACGTCTACTTCAATTAAAAAACAACATGTGTGTTTTGCACTTACAGTGTTGTAATTATGATAAATACGATACCTCCGTAATTAATAAATATAAATTCAAATCGAAAAAAAAACTATTATATACCTATAATTTAAGAATGATGTCATTGATTTTTTGCAGGACTTTTTTGAGTGATGACATTTACTCCCTTGCTGTTGCTTCGTCTTTGTGAAGAGATCTCCCTCTGGGCGGTGGAGTCACAGCTTAATGTAAATAATAGCAGGTAATTTGTATTTTATTATTAATATATTTTTAGAGTTAATATTCTACATGCTTAGTATTTACACTTCATTCCAAATTCTCCGGACCAATTTCAATATGGCGACTGACAATTAAACACAGAAGGTAAATCGTCATTGTCAGTGTCAAAAAATTGGTCCGCAGCAATTTGCAATAGGGTGTAAATGAAGGTATCAAGTTTTATGTGGCCGAACCACTGTAGAAAGAATGTCAAAAAAAAATGTCAGATGGCCCATTCTTACAAAGCCCAGCCGATGCGATGTGTAAAATAATTTTGTATCTTCTTAAATAGTGATCATTTATTCAATTAAAATTACAAGAGTCATTAAGATAAGAGTAAACATTGACATATTACGTAAATAATTATAGTTTAACAAATTAAATCAATGATGTTTAGAAACTCATTACAACTATATAAAAATACTTAATTTCCATATTTTTAAGTGATTAAAAAAACTTTCACTCATTTTGACAACTGACGTTTTGAAAGTTCAAATTAATAGAAGGTTTAACATAAAAAATATATTGCTCACATAAAAACTTGGTGGAAGCTGTGGATCATTTGCTAAATTTCTTTAAAGCAGTGAAAACCCATCAACAAAACGTTTGGTTAAAAAAAAGACAAATTATTGACGCCATTTAAAAAAAAACACAACGATAACAAATATGACATGATTTCAGTAATCCTTAATAATTAAAGAGTCTTAAACACTACCAATCTCCTTGCTTATACCACGCAAATGTCGCAAAGATCATACCTTAGCCACCCAAGGAGTCGTAACTTACCATACCAATAAGTTACTAACAAAAGGTTTAACATTATTTTTCTACTACCCTGTCAGAAAATGAGAATTTCGACCCGCTAAAGAGAGAGGAAAATTGCACTTTACCTCCCTAGGGAGTTTTGTTTACATTAACTAGGGAGTGGTTTATTCTACCTCCCTCTAATGGGGTGATCTAATGATTTGTGTAGAGATATTCCTCATCACTTTATCATATTTGTTTTTATCAAATTTATTTACAATACTGATAGTACAAAAAAATCACGTAGATTCCTCATTGTAGCTTTTTTTGAGATCAGGGAAAAGAAAATAATTCCCCTCAAATGCGCAGTTCCCATTGGTCGATGTCGCTTATTTCTTCCACAAATGACACTAAGAACAGTATTTTAAATAGAAATCGGTGTCTTTATTTCTCTTACTAAAGACCAGTAGAAACAAATTGCATCAAACAGTGGCACATCAAGGGGGGGTTAACCCCCCCCCCTCCGAGAAGCCTGGTTATATACAATTGTCACAATCAAATATAACAACAGAAATAAAAATATAGGGAATAAAATACAAGTGCCTGAAATTTTTTAAATAAAATCTTGAAAAAATCATAAATTGCAAAATTTTTCGTCTGCGGCGCTATAACACCTTTTTGGAAATGTAATTTTATCAACAAATTTTGCCTGCGATTTGGTGTCAAAAATGGCATTTTAAGTGTCATTTTTCCCAAAAATTTTCGACCGCGGCGTATTTTAGCATTTTTA
This sequence comes from Oxystoma pomonae, assembly GCA_963921995.1. Classification (NCBI taxonomy): domain Eukaryota; kingdom Metazoa; phylum Arthropoda; class Insecta; order Coleoptera; family Brentidae; genus Oxystoma; species Oxystoma pomonae. Next base: position 78,939,710 of record OY998166.1, on the reverse strand, counting down.
CAAACAAATTAAGAGTAAATAAAAAACTTTAATTCCCAAGACCCCATAAATATTTACGATTTTACTTTAATTTAAAGTTTTTTATTTTTATGTTTCCCTCCCCCTTCCCCCACTTTGTGATATTTTGAAACCAAAAAGGGCGAAACGTCGATAAATAGAATAGACGAAAAAACAGAAAGGTTGCGTGTCAAGTGTTATTTTATGATTTTTACATCAAATTTTTGATAAATAAACCATTTTAAATTTGGTTAACACCTCCCCCCTCTAAATTTGAACCCAAGTCCGCGCTTGTAAGCACCCATTTCCTTGTATCAATTATGGTCCCATTTTTACTTCAAATAAAGTTTTTTTTATTATTTATCATTAACACCCCCCCCCCCCCGCCTCCGAAGCCAATTCCTGGGTGCACCACTGCATCAAAAGTCAGTGTCATTTTCGAAGTAATCGTCGGTCGCGTACTAATAGGTTCTGTGCGTTTCAGGGAAATAATTGTTTTCTCTCTTATTTCAAGAATAGCTAAACTGGAGTAAAGTGCTTTCCCTTCTTGGATTTTTACTGCGCTCTTACGTCGGGAATCAAAAAATCCACGAAGCAAAAATGGCAGTTTCCTCCCGTGTAATGTTAATAACTATTTTTGCACTTTAGGGACTAAACTGTGATTTTTGTCCAGAGGAATGTATTAGAATTTTTGTACTACCTAAGTAAACAAAACTACCAGTGGGAGGTAAAGTTAGCAAAACTCCCTGGGGAGATAGTGCCATTTTTCTCTCATGTAGTGGGTCGAAATAGTTAATTACTTAACAAGTGAACTTTTCCGCACGCACCGGCGTTTGCACGAACGACGCGCCAGGAAAATACTTACCGCACGCGTTAGGTACAACATTTTTCCTACGAGCGTGCGGAATATCAAAGTATTTTGTCATTATTTTAGTTAAACCTAGCAGACTAAAATGAAAAAATAGTCAAATCTACGAATTTTATGTTTTATTCAGAACTAAACTTTAACAAGCTTAAAAAATTAATTTTCATGGAATTATTAATCACGGTAACATTGAAAGTACCAATGCTCATGTTGCTTAATGCCATCGTCGACTTCAATTCTTCCTGATTCATCACTGAGCAACAGCGTGCTCAACAGCGTGCGTGAAAATTTTTTTTGCTCAACAGCGTGCGTAAATAATTTTTTTGCTCAACAGCGTGCGTGAAAAATTTTTTCGCGCACGGCGTGCGGAAAAGTGGTACTTTCCGCACGGAAATGAGTGCGAAAAAAGCGTTTTTCCGCACGCTCATAAGAAATAGCTATTTACCTAACAAGTGCGGAAAGTGATACTTTTCCGCACGCGACGGCAGTTACACGAACGAGGCTGAGCGAAGGGCAGGAAAGACACTTCGCACGTGTCAGGTACAAAATTTTTCCTACTTGCGTAAAATATTTATTTAAATTTTACTTTAAATAAATAAAAAAAAATGCGAGAAAGACACAGGATAAATCCATTCCCGCACGGCGTACGAGAAATGTAACTTCATGCACCCAAATGCGTGCACGCTAGTAGGAAAATGTAATTTTCTAACAGGGTAGTAGAAAAATAAAATTTTGGGGTGTAAAATTAAATTCAGTGAAAAATTTTCAAAGTGTAAGAAATTAACCGAAAACGACGTGCTTGATCCTTTTCGGTAAACATTTTTATATTTTTATTTATATTTTATACTATTTCTGTCCTAGTTTACCTCATTAAATAACAAAAGCTTACAAATAAGTTTGACCAATTAGACATCAATTCTAATGATCGTACACTAAATAACAATTACTGAAATTATCCTTCGATGCGACCTAGATTTTTCAACAATCTCCAATAATTAGACGTTACCAAACAAAGGCTGTGATTTTATTAATCTCGCGACAAAAATGAAGTAATCACTACTCATCCTATTAAAGGCTTAATATAATAAATTACTCGGATTTTCTTAATCAAATTGGAATTCTTCTTATTTCATTGTATTACCATGGCTGTAAAAGAGCTAGCGATACATAAAGTTAATTCAGTAAAACGAAAAGCATAAGACAACCATGATGTAGAGAATTTGGCACAGTTAATGTAGGGGACATGATGAATAACAAATTTTTTTCAACTCGATAAGGTTCAAAAATCTCATTCTAAGCACTTTTGTGAATACAATTAATGGAAACTCACTTAACTTTACGATTGCTTCAGGGTGACTTTATTAAAAAATTTTAAATTGTATTATTTATCAATAGGGCGTTCATATGCAACATGTTTCTCTTGAATGCTTCAATTGATTTATAGTCTATTAAAGGTTATAACATTTAACATACAAAAATGTGTTCCTTATATTTTTTGTTTATTTGCATATAAAATTAGCAGCCTCAATAGTACCCACACGATGATTATCAGGTGTCGAGGAAATAAATTCTTGGCATTCAGATGCTAATAATTGTCTAGGTCGTAGTTCAAAAATATTCACGTTCTTTTATGCTCATACTACCATGTCCGTAGAACGAGGTAAATTGAATCTAGGGGCGGGTGGGCAACTTTATAGTGGCCCAGGATTATCTACATTCAAACGGCCCAAATCAAAATATACAAAAAAAATTAAACAAATAAAGCTGTAGAAACTAGATATATTGTACCAAAAACAAGACATTTCAAAAGTCTTAAAAGTATGCATATGTGACTTAATTTAGGGACGAATATTTTATAATAACAATAAATGTGGAATTACTTAGGGGACATACGTAGAAAATTTGGCTTCCGTGGGCCTTTTGATGGAGATTTTACGAAATTTATTTTAATCGATTACTAATGGACCCACCAACACTGCCTAACCAGTTAACAGTCCCAAAAATAGGGTTAGGGTGTCAATTTTTTTTATCCAAACCGTTTGAGCTGGAGCAATGAAATTTGGCACATACATTATATAAACAAAATATAGGCCTTTCGGAAAAATACACTCGTGTGTCATAAAAAATTACACTTGTGGCCCCTAGGGGGCAACAGGGGCCACAATGTGTTTTAAAATTATCCCTCATAACTTCTATACTAATGCAACTGTACATCTGAATCTCAGTCATTTGGTAGTTCATTATGTATATAATTCTACTATACCGAAAAAAATTTTCATAGCTGTTAACAAGACCTCTAGGTAAGAAGCTAAAAATTTTGTCGATTTCAATTAAAAAATTATATTTCACTTATCTTTCACTCTATGTCCAGTGGACCATTTCTCAATTTTACCCTTGGGGCTGGGACAAAGTTGGATGTAAAAAATATAGGCTCTTAAAATGTAAGTGTTTTGACTCGCACTTGTAATTGCCAAATAATTTTGCACTAGAATTTGCTATAGTAATTTAAAATTTTTAGCCCCTATTTAGGAGTCGCCCCTGAGGTTTGAGATTTTTATATTTCATTATATTGGTTATACCAAATTCATGAGTTTTAAATTTGCATATGGAGTGTTTTTTTGAATATGGTGAAAATTAGATCTCGCCTCCTTACAGCCCCTAGGGGTGGGGCAAAGTTGGGGGTATTTAAAATTGAAAAATGATCCATTGCGCCCCTGGTTGAAAGATAAGTGAAATATAAATTTTTAATTGAAATCGAAAAAAAATTTATCCCCTAACCTTGGGGCCTTGTTAACAGCCACGAATTTTTTTGGACTTGTAGGTTACAGTATGAACTACCAATTGACTGAGATTCAGATGTGCAGGTGCATTAGCATAGACGGTACGAGGGATAGTTTAAAAACACATTTTGGCCCCTGTTGCCTCCTACGGGCCACATATGTAATTTTTGTGACACACAAGGGAACGTTGCGGGAAGGCCAACATGTGTGCCAAATTTCATTGCTCTAGCTTAAACCGTCTGAATTTAAGAACAAAAATGGACATCCTAACCCGGCTTTTTGACTGCAGCATTTTTGGGGCTCTTAACAAGTTAGACAGTGTTGGTAGGTCCATTAGGAATCGATTAAAACAGGTTTCGTAAAATCTTCATCAAAACTCACACGGAATACGCTATGCTCCCTAAGTATTTGGAAAAAGTTATTTTTGCTTTGTTTTGAATGCGTTAGCTAAAAGTACCTAATATTTCGCAGTTTTTTCGGTAGCACTCTAACTTTATCTTGTAGAATGATCCCGGCCTTGCGGCACAAATGACGGGACACCGGGATTCGTCCCGGTGTCCCGCCGGAGCCCATCCGCCCCTGATTAAATCGCATAATAGCCGTAGCTATCTCCTAGCAAATTTCCGACTCGAACACTTCCTCTGTAGGCTGGACATCTTGCAAGGTAGTGAAATGAAGATTCGCCCTCCTCCCAGCATTATCTGCAAGTTGAGTCATGCTCTACCTTCATCCTTGCCAGATGCTCTTGAAGCGCGCAGAGTCTAGTAAGGACTCCTACCAGAGGCCCAATCTCTTTACGTTTTCTGCGCAGCAACCAGTCCCTTCTTGACTTGCTGAAGCCCTGGATTAGCTCTTTGACTTGCCTGGCGTTCCCTGTGTTGTGCCACTCCTGCTTTACTCTTGTGTAGGTCCATTCCTTGATGACAGATTTCATCTGCCCTCTGGTAAAACCCAGGAAAGGTTCCGTCCCGACGCCGAGGCAATTTTTTTAAAATACCGCCCCTGATTAAAGGATTTTGTTTTAAGTTACCCGTTCAAATTAATTTTGTATCTCTTTATTTGCCATTTTAAAACCTTTCCAAAAAAAGTCGAAACTTTTTTTGAAGGGGTTTAGTAAATATTGGGTTGAGGGCAAAAAATATTTAAAATTGAGGGAGAATACTCGGACGGATTTCTCCTTAATTCTTGTCAAAATCATTCCTTACATTTTGAGGAAATTACACCAAAAACGCCATTTTTTGACAAAAGCTGCTTATAATTAAACTAAAATTGTAACAATATATAATTTTTTGCATTTTGCAAAAAGAAATATTTTATACCTTTTACGTTTTATATGGAATGGTGGAATATTTTAAACAAAGATTGGTTTGGTTAGGGTGGGATAGAGTCGATCGCAACTGAAAGAAAAAAAATTGGTGCTAGAAAGCACGAATAGTCCACCATAAAATCAATTATTTTATGTTGAAAGTAAATGAAAATATCTCGAAAACTGTAGCTTTGAACGATTTGAACCTTATAACAAAATTATTTTACTGGGTCTTATACTATATATACTTATACTAGATAGATTGCATTTCCAATGAAACCTTCCGCTTTTTTATATTTTTTTATTAAATTTGTTAAATGAAAGAGCCAAGGTCCTCTAGTCTTCCAATACCAATTATGACTTTGAAAAATTCTTATTTTATTACTAGAAGCAGCAAATACAAGCAAAAGGTGTCGTTGGATAGTATAAGATCCACTGAAAAGCGGGACCACACTAACAGTGGCGTATCAAAGAGTTTTGGATACATTTTGAAATTTTCTAGTTAAGAAAAAAGAACTACGTCACTGGAAAAATTAAATTTTCTGATATAGGTTATTGCTTTTAGATTAACTCTGCCAAGTTTGGTACTCGTAGGTTGAGAAATCTTGATGAGAATGCTAAAAAGGAATATGCAAGAAATTGTTCAAATTGACATCATTTTTGCTTGGATTTTTTCAATTTTTCTTGTAGAAGGAGCGGTTTAATCTACACTATCACTATTTACTTATTGATAGAGAATTAAATTTGCAACATTTTTCCTATTTGTCACTTTTGTCAACGTTTAGGAATTATCCAAGAAAAACGCCTTTTTTTAGTGGTTAGAAATGACAGTTCCCGAGGGGGTAGGAATGGGGACTTTTAGTATGGTAAACGTGGACCTTCCTAAGCTTGTTAATGAAAAAAAAATTGGGTTCTAATTGTTTCCTCTGTTTTTCCTATGATAAAAATTAAATCGTCAAAATAAAACTAAAAAAAGCAGGTACTTACTGTTCGCACATTTTTGTGGATTTGGCAGTGAAAGGAACCTTCCAGGTCTATTTGATACTGGTCTATTTTGACTGGATACTGTGGTGATAACGGCCGCTAGGCACACGGCCAAAGCTGCCCACGCGAATTTCATCTGTAAAAATTAGGTAAAAAATAAATAAAATATTTGAAACATTTGTGACAATTTTTAAACTTTTGACTTTACTAAAATCTCGTCACCCTACATGTGTGTTGTGTTGTTCAAGAGGGTCTAAAGGCAAGATCCTCAAGTTTGCATTTCCCCCACCCACTCCTCTGGAATCGTCCGCCAAAAACCAAGGCCAAAAAGTTTGGTATAAAGTTTGCAACATTTTGTGTCACAACTCGCTGAACCAAAAAGATAGAGGCCACCAAAGTTACCAAAAATCAGTTTTATACGTATTTTGACGTATTTTTGCCAAAAACCTTGAATGACAAGGTTAGGACTATTAAAGCCTCCTATATATAATATATTATATAGGGTGGCTCAATAAAACGTGACTTTTTTGACTGTCCATTACTTAAAAAGTTTTTGTCTATTTTCAACAAAAAAAAATCGAAAATTATGGAATATTATTCGCTGTTGAAAGACATCAGCAAACTTTAAATTTGACCAGCATAGCTTTCAAAGTAGGGAATTAAAAAATTTAATTAATTTCAATATAGATCTACAACTTTATTCTTGAAAGTTTTTGGCAAAAATCACTTTTTGGTGGTTAAAGTACGCTTGGAAAAAAATGTTTCTTTGGGAAACTAACTACAAAGAGTTCGGCGTCGGCGTGGCGTTTGGCAAAAGTGTTATACCTATACCTAGCATTTTTTGCCCTACCCTTTTTTGCATTCGATCAATAGAAATCAAGAAAAATCGATTCCAAAGTTTTTTCAAAATGGGGGAAGATTCCCGAGGTGTGGAGAAAACGCCAAATTGGGGATCTTACCTTCAGGTCTTTATAGGATTTTTTAAGAGCTACAACTTTCTAATATAAAGTTTTTGGCAAATACAATTTGTTGGTAATCAAAATACGTAAAAACTGATTTTTAGTAACTTTGGCGCCCTCTACCTTTTTGAGAATAAACTATAGAGATTTCGACCTGTAACAAAAAATATCGCAAATTATATACCAAATATTTTTTGTTCCTCCCCTTTTTTGCCTCGGCCCATAGAAATTGAGAAAAACGTTTGCAAAGTTTTTTCAAAATGGAGGGTTCCGAAGAGGTGGGGGAAACGAAAACTGGAGACTTATAGCGTATTCCACTAAGTTGAACTTTTTCAGTTTTAGTGTCCCATTGAAGAACTGAAAAGTCAGTTTTGAAATGTTAAACGCCATAATTAACGTTTTCTTCCTTTTTATAGTTTAGCCAAGTGGTAAAAAATAGATGTTTATTTACATTATTGCAAAGGCTTATTCCATTAAAACTGCACTACGGTGTCAGTGTGCAACGAGTGGCCACTCAATTTGCCAAAGGAACTACTCTCAGACCCCCCAGAATAATATAAAAACCCTAAATGTTTAACAAGAAGACGATCGCGAAAACCACTGCTAGCATTTGCAGGTTGGCCAACTTTCGAAACCAAACAATATCGCAATTGTGATGGATCTCTCACTTTTCTTAAAAACGACATTGATCGAATTAATCGCGTCATACGAAAAGCTCATTATTTTAAAAAATTGAATTGCTTTATATGATATAGAATTTCTCAAAGTTAAAAATTACTTTTAAGAACTCAGAAGTTTACAGTAGGTAGTTAATAGTAAATGGTTGCTCTCATTGTTTAATATTAAACAATGCTACTGCTCCGCTGCATGTAAAAAGTAGTATCTATTTTTAATGTCATAAAAAGACAGAACGCAATAGTACCCATTATTTTAAAAGGTCCTTGAACTATTCAGGAAAGATTATTACTTTTATTATTATTATTAAAATAAAAACAAACACGGATCTTCTTCAAAGAATTTCTTATACCTTAGCAAAAGTGCGCCTTTGGGTATTATTCAATAGCAAGACAAGCATAAAAAGATAATAGAAATAATGTGATGCTAATTACAACGGCGGAACAACAGGCCAACGGGCTCTAGTTCCTTTTTTACCAATTCATTACTTTTTTAAGATATATTTTGAAACCTCTTTAAAATCAGACGGTTTTGACGGAAGAAAAAATAAATGACTTTCTAGTATTTTATTTTTATTTTTGTTACCTACATATAGACACAGTAAAACCATAAACTACCTACTTAAAAATAAAAAAATAGATAAAATATTTTATGAACAAACTAAACTAAACTAAAAGTCAAAAGGTACAAAAATTAGTACGTCCACTAAAAAGCTACTTTCCCAAGCGTGCAACTCTATTTTCAATGGAGAGCACTGCCAAAGGCGATAGCCGATTTTGACACATGGTATTCCTTAAATATGTTATGGACCATTTACGCTACTAGGATAATAATGAAGTAAACCACAAGATGGTGTGGGCAGCGATCAAACTTTATCCTATAAGAGTACTAATTGACGCAAAAATGTGAATTATTTTTCTATATTTATAAGAAAAAAAATATTTATTAAACGTAAATAAACAATATAATTTTACTACCTAACCAAAAATAAGTCCTGTTAAATTGATATATTACGCATTTTTAATAAAAAAAATCTTGTTTTTAAAAAGATATATGAAAAGTCCCTTAGTAACCTTATTTGTTTTGACGTTTTAGATAGAACGTCATTGAAACTTCAGGTTATGAAGGTTATCGACCGTGTTTTATATTTTTAATAATTTCGGATATTTATGATGACATTTTCATTGGTCGTAGGTAAAGTATAGTACACTAACTCGCATGTTATGGTCATTACACGCTCAGACAAATTAAGACACTCGCCTGCGGCTCGCGTCTCAAACTTCATCTTCGCGTTTAATGACCATCATAAGATGCTTGTTATGTAAACTACTATTATATTAATTTAAGTTTTGAAAAGGCAGAACGGCTGATGCGACAGGCACAAGAATTTTGTGATACAGAAAACATAGTCATTATTTCAGTAAAGCTAGAACAGGATGAGTAATTGCCGATTAAAATAAATTTTAGCAAATCTTTTACTGATTTAATATGTTGAAGTTTATCAGAAAAACATTTTCGAAATGCTAATAGTTGATAGGAAAGTCTATCTATAGCTGACAAATATAATTAGCGAGTGTAATAAATAACAAATCGTGCGATTGTTTTTAGGTTTAAAATAAAAATATCGAATTGTTTTATTATTGTTAGGTTGCACTTATTTACGGAAATTTTAAAAATGGCAATTTCTCATTTTAATTTTTTGTTAAGTCGGACGGCGGGCCCCTATTGGGGTCCTAGGTATGCCAAAAATCCCTCATAAAAACTTATAAAAAAAAACGAAAATAAACTCATACATTTTAATGGTTTTTTAAAGTTGTTAAAATTATGCTTCTAGAATTGTACAGTAGTTTATAGTTTTTTTTAAGGATAACTTATAAGAATATATAGTGTTTTACAACAATTTACAGGAGTCGTCTGAAATTTTTATGTTAACTTTACGAGTTTTTATAGTTTTTCATGGGAATGGACTAGGATTTTAATAATGAAATTAATGTGCTTATACAAGTTTTTATGGGAGTAATTTTTAATATAGTCAAAGCAGCAATATTTTATTAATTTCTAACAAAAATTTCAAAGTTTGTCAGATCCTTAGTTTTAAAGATATTAACCTTGTCTGCAGGTGCCATATTTATTTTACTTTAATAACTTATTTAATAATTTTTTATGGTAAAATAAAACTTTTGAATTATTTATTTGTGTATGATTTATCTATAAAAAAGAAAAAAAATCCGTTCAATTATTTTATTTATTACTTGAGACCATAAAAACTTTTATTAGTTTTAAAATTATATGGGAAAATGATTGATGTTTTCTTATAAAATCTTTTAAAACTCATGCTTCTAAAATCGCATTAAATCTCTTAAAAATGGACAATGAAAAATTTCTTGATCATAAAACACTGTGAAAATTTGTAAAAACTTGTAAACATTTATGGGAACATTATTGCCGTTTCCTCGTAAAATCTTTTCAAAATAATTTTTATAAAATCTCCTAAAATCGCTTAAAAAATCAGACAATTAAAAACTTTGTGATCATAAAATACTGTAAAAGTTTGTATAGCAAATCTTTATAAAAATTTTCCTCATAAACTTCCCTTCAAATTTTATAAGGTAAAGAATATACCATTAAATCCTATAAAATTTTTTGAATTTTTAATCTTAAAAACTTGTACAATTTTCGCATATATTTTACCAGATTTTATGCGGGATTTTTGGCAGGGTAATTAAGATATTGTTAAACGAACAGAAACCAAGCGCAAAATTTAAAAAACTAATAGCGCTTTCGGTTTACGTACTCTCAGATCGATCCGGAATAGACTAGTGACGTCACGAATCTACCCGCGGGTACTCTGAATCCCAACCGGAGTGCTCGCACAGAGAGTGATTATCGAAAACGCCAATTGTTCGAAATTGTAGTTTTCACAACTAGTGACTAAAATAATGCTTTTTTTACAAGCGTTGGTTTAAATAAAAAAAGCACAGTTTAGCCGCGAGTTGTTAACACTATTTTTTTTTGAATACCTTTATCAAAAAATCCAAGAAAAACAGGAAAATACTTTTAAAAATCTCGAACGAAGAGCACTTCTCGCAACACACCATCTTTACCAAATAAAAGTAACAATGGATTCCATAGCGATGTGCCTTTTTACTAGGTGACGTTCATTGTTGCGACATTTCAGTCTTTGACAGTTTGATATTTTGACTAAGTTTTTAAATGATTTTTTCGTAAATACTTGTCGAAAACTGGCAGAAATGGCTTAATTTTTAGGCAAGAATAATTATATTTTTTCAATATTACTATTTTCCGCTATTTCTCTTTAATTTTAGGTAAAAAATGGACAGAAATCTTTTTGCACCCGTGATCAAAAAAAAAAAAAAGTTTTTTTGCATCGGTAACCGAAAAAGCCATGCTTTAGTTATCTGCAGACAGTTACTAAAATCATGTTTTTGATGAAGGTATAAAAAAATACATTTTAATCTCACTTTTATTTGTTTCAATATTTTCGAAATTGAACAGCCGTTTGAAAGAGACGCGAGTCCACAAAGAGAAAACTGAAGTGAATATTAATTAAAAAAGTAAAAGTAGTCTAGTCGTTTGTACCTAGCCTACAATATAATTGGGTACCACCTCAGACACATAATTGCGTATTTTGGCCCACTTTTGGAGGTTACCCCTATCGAGTACAAGTTCAAGGTGTCCACATTCTGGAAAAATCTGGAAAGTCAGGGAAAAAAAAGTGGTCATGGAAAGTCATGGAACTTACTCAAAAGTCTGAAAAGTCAGGGAAATTCCCCGATAAAAGTATCGGAATTGCTAATCATATGCTCTTTCAGAGTATTAAAAATGCAGCTAACCCAATACGCCTTTTTCTACTATTTCATCAAAACGAGAAAAAGATTAAAATATTTTTTTTTTAAATTTAATTTTAGCAAGCTTTCTTAACACCGTTCAAAACGTAAAGAAAATTGATTCATTTTTTTGTCAAATTTTCTAAAAAAATTCGCCTGCGGCGCATTTATCCGACATTTATCACATGATTTTCGCAATAAATCTGTAATTGACACTAGATGAAAATCCAAAATATAATTTACAAAAAAACGTAAAAAAATCATTTACGAAGAATTTTGTGTATAATTTTTAGAGTAATGTCCTCTGAATTTTTGCCAGCGGCTCATTTTAATCATTATTTTCGTATCGCTGTTTGAAATAGACAAATAAATCTGAGTGTAACAAACTACCTACAAAAAAGGAAGAAAAAATGTTAAACTAGAGGTTTGATCCGTTGTAGTAGGCTGATTTTTTTGAAAGTAATAGTCAGGGAAATTTTAACAAGTTGGTCATGGAAAGTCAGGGATTTTTTTTCGAAAAATTCTGTGGACACCCTGAAAAAATTGATGCTAAAAAGCACGGATAGTCCATCATATAATCAATTATTTTATATTGGAAGGAAATGAAAATATCTCGAAAACTGTAGCTTTGAAAGATTTAAACTTATAACAAAATTTTTGGGTAATATTTACGAAACCAAAATCTGAAAACCGCATAACAATAGCTGCTTTACTTCTAAAGTTATGATTTTTTTTTATATATATATATATATATATATATATTAACGTTTTTCCAAATAACTCGGAAACTAAATCTCCCACGAATTTGGACTTTACAACCAAATTTGTAGTCCATATTCATGGAAACTGAAATCTGGAAACCGTATATCGTTACTTGCTTTTGTTCCAAAGTTACAATTTTTTAAAATATTTTATCCCTTTTTCCCCCCTTCAACCCCCATCACACTACCCAAAAGTTATCAGTTCATGGTCAGCCGATAGAGGATTTTTGTACCAAATTTCGTTAAAATCGATTAAGGCGTTCTTAAGTTATCGTGTATACAGACATACAACAGACCGTCAGACAACTTTGTTTTTTCGTTGATTAAAGTGTTTTGGAACCTTAGTAACTCATTTTTGATAAGATTAAGAAAAGTCAAAATTTTACGATTTTAATAGTCCCACATACGATATTGGTATGGTGGACTTAAAAAGGGAACCCACAAAAAAGCCGAATTTACAAAAACCGAAACACAGAAAATAAAACGTCCAAAACGAAATATGTACGAAAGTAAAACACCCAGAAAATAATGAATACGAGTATAATTTTATAGAATTTTAATTTACTCGATTCTTAAAAGACACGAATATAATTTAGCCGATTATAATTTTCTCGAACCTTAAAATATCAGAATTACAAAAGTATGGGAAATAATTGTCTAGAAACGAAAAACACCCTACCCACCAATTTATAGAAAATAATATTAAAGTAACACTCGTGGCATTTCGGACAAAGCGTTTTTGTTGCTCACTTCATTACGAACAGGCCTCCAATGTCTAATTCAACTGCCAGGTACAATCCTATGACTCCCTGATGATTCCTAATAAGGATAAAACGGGTCTGTAGGTGTCTGGATTCTTCATTAGACATTGGAGGCCTGGTCGTAATGAAGTGAGAAACAAAAACGCTTGGTCCGATATGCCATGAGTGTTACTTTAATTTTTATTTGCGGACACGAGATTCACTTTGTTTTTTAGAAAATAATATGCCCGATCCTTAAACCACAATACAGCCGAATCGCTATTGGGCATGCGTCAAATTTAAATCTCTAGAGCGCCGTAGGCCCTGGATTGCGGCGTTGACAAGTTTCTCTATTTGGAAGATGACACGGGAATTCTTTTTATTAAACGATTTTATTTAACTTCACAGTTTCTGGCTGTCTAACTGTCTATCAAATCTTTCGATTCATTTTTGTAATGTACAATATTATGAAGAAATTTGGGGGTAGGGGGTGGTTGAAGAATGTAAAGGGGGTAAATTAATGCCGTAAGCCTGGCAACGTAGCAATTGAATTGGTAGCTATCGGTTCAAATCATTTTCGGACATATTGGGGTTCTTGAATTTTGTGATTCGGCATTATTATGTTTCTACCAAATTATATTTTCTAACATTTTGTGTTTCTATAAAAATATGTTTGGTTTAAATTTAATTACATGCAAGCACGCATTTTCTAGCGATTTGATTTTCCCGTAGGAGTACATAATAGTCGAACATCCAAATCCTTATCGGATCGATCTAGGAGCACGCAAGAGTGGTTGTAGGGCAATAAACGAAAGCGCTATAAAACTGACATTTTTTTTCCAAAGTCTATATAGGGTCCATTGTTATCTGAATTTAAATAAGTGTGTTTTCAAATCGGGTTGACATAAAAAATTAACAAACTTTTCTTGGTGCAAAATCTTATTTAACTTTGACGTAATTTTTTTAATTACTTAGTTTTTATGTTGAAATTAAAAACGCTTTCGGATCAGATGCTCCAGCGCTGCCAACCTTGAAGCAACACAAATTTTTTGAGGTTAGGAAACCCGGCAGCGACCGCACGTCACATCGGAATCGACCTTGAACTCATTTTGAACTTTTCGTTTGGCAGCACTGGCTTCAAAAACGGTTTGAGGGTTTATAAGCACTTTTAAACGGTTTTACAAACGCTAATCGGCATTTTTAAAACGATTTTAGCTAAAGCGCATCGGACCTCTTAAAACGGTTTAGGTAGTCTTTATACATGCGTTTTAGGAAAACGGTTTAAAATTTAAACGGTTTAACGAGCCCGTATAAACTCAGTAAATGTAAACTTTTTCTTACGGCAGATAAATCAAATGTTTCCTAAGAATTGCGTTACCAAGAAAGGGTTAAGGTGAAGACGTTTAAGGTAACCGTGTTTGCCGATTGAGCAAGATTTGACAGAACGTTTGAGTCAATATTATTGTTAGGATTACAATAACATTGAAAATATTGATTTTAAATATTGTTTCACTACTTTTTCATGCAATTTACGTTTAGCTTTTTCTTTGCGACATTCTTTGTCAAATACGATTTACCGTTTCTTCTCTGGGAATTAATTTCTATTAGTCCAACATAAGTGTCACAGGGTCACGCAAGAGATTTATCAAGTGATCGACTATATTATTTTAGAGAATTTTTTAGAAAGTGAGAATACGTACTAAACTCAGTCCTTCTTTAAAATAGTCAGAAAAAATTGGGCACAAGCAGTAATAGATGAAATTATCAAAATCTACAATACTACATTTTTTTGCAAAGTATGTTAATGTTTTGAATCAAAAATTTGTTATTCACAGAACTGCGAAATAAACATTTTTTGTTTTGGTTTTGGTTATTCAAGTTGCAAAAAAAGCCTAATAAGATATATAAAACAAGGGAAACTTAAGTAGAAATTGACAGATTTAACAACTAAAAAATCCATTTTCAATAGCAATGAGTATGTTAAAACTCAAATCGTATAGATCTTTACGTTTTATAACATTTTGTTTTTTTGTAAATGTTATTTTTATTTAAAGGTTTAGGTTAGAGCATTTGATGAGTATTCCAGTCGAGGAAAAACCCCGTTCGAGGAAAAACTTTTTCTTATTTATTCGCTTACTTCCTGTCCTCTACGCCACAAGTAATTTTTTTCTTAAGTACCTACTGTTTTTAAACGCAATACTTTTGTTATTTACGTACTTTAAGCCTTTTTTTTCTATGTCAAGAGTTGCAAAATCTTTCAGAAAAACGTGAGAGGTCGTTTGCTCTTTTATCCAAGAAAGACAAAAGTAGGTTTTGTCTATTTAAAATAAAATACTTCCCACGAATTTTAAATAAATTGCATAGTTGGTAAAATATGCATTTTCATGATCTATTATTTTGTTTTTAAATATGTTTTCTCATTACCTACTTGTACAAATACCTTAGATGAAATTAGTTCTTAGCGGGACAACTGTACCGAAAAAAGTGCTTTTTTGTTTAACTCTTTATTACCAATTTGTTTCAACATAAAATTTAATAAAGTCATTGATGCTGAAATTTAAGAAACGCCAACTTATAATTTGCAAAATTCATTCGTATCTCGGAAACTATCAATAGCAGTATCAAAGTGTGTATAAGAAATGTTTTTTTTTGCAGAATTTCAATAAAAGATTGGTGCTAGAAAGCACGGATAGTCCACCATACAATCAATTATTTTATGTTGAAAGGAAATGAAAATATCTCGAAAACTGTAGCTTTGAAAGATTTGAACCTTGTGACTAAATTTTTTGGTAATATTTACGAAAACCAAAATCTGAAAACCGCATATCAATAGCTGCTTTACTTCTAAAGTTATGATTTTTTGAATATATTTTAACGTTTTTTCAAATAACTCGGAAACTAAAGCTCCCACGAATTTTGACTTCATAACAAAATTTGTAGTCCATATTCATGGACACTTAAATCTGAAAATTGTATATCGCTACTTGCTTTTGTTCCAAAGTTACAATTTTTTTTAAATATTTTATCTCCGTTTTCCCCCCTTCAACCCCACACCACCCTACCCAAAAGTTAATAAGTTCATGGTCAGCCGATAGAGGATTTTTGTACCAGATTTCGTTAAAATCGATTAAGGCGTTCTTAAGTTATCGTGTATACAGACAGACAACTTTGTTTTTTTCGTCGATTAAAGTGTTTTGGAACCTTAGTAACTCATTTTTTATAAAATTAAGAAA
The DNA here is from genome assembly GCA_963921995.1 of Oxystoma pomonae. Taxonomy (NCBI): domain Eukaryota; kingdom Metazoa; phylum Arthropoda; class Insecta; order Coleoptera; family Brentidae; genus Oxystoma; species Oxystoma pomonae. Next base: position 78,923,562 of record OY998166.1, on the reverse strand, counting down.
AGTCAAAATTTCACGGTTTTAATAGTCCCCCATACCATATTAGTATGGTGGACTAAAAAATCATGTATGTTGCTCTACGTCATACCTATTGACAGATGTCAAGAAAAATTTCAAATAAAAAAGTGGGCAATAAACTAACAATCAATTCATCTTTCTACGATAAACTTGGCCAACTTTCAAAACCAAACAAGTAAAAATAAGAAGTGTACCGAGGTAGCTGTTTATTTGGTAAAAATTAAGTTTTAAATTTTATATGACTTTTTAATGACAAATGAACACAAGAACTTCTAGGTCAATATTAAAATGTATAACTTTATCTCGTCTTTATATTAAAACTTTTTACGGTAAAATGATTACTAAAATTTATGGTAAAATAGATACCAAATTGAAAATTAGTGTGCCTAGATAGAAGACACTTAATTATGATAAAATAGATACCAAAAGTAGCTCAATATTACCATTTGGTTGGATAATATAGTATATTTAAATTGATTTAAACGTCTTAATGGAACGGCGCGCGGCGTGATTCACCATATTTTCCCAACTACATGTTTCAGTTATTATTACAGGTAGAAAAATAGTTTAAATGCAAAAGATTTTAAGAAAATTCAACCAAAATTTTGGACATCAACTTTCTTATTTTAAATTGAACAACCTGTATATTTTTTAAAACTTCGATATATCTCCTCTTCCCGATTCCAAAAATATACCATATCTAGGGTTTATCTTTAGCCGTTCCCGAGTGAAATAAAAATAATTTGACATAAGGGGATGTGAAAGTTTGAGACAATGATGTGTTTGAAATTAACTTTGTGTTTCGGACTTCCACTGTCTATATTTTATTTATACACGCTGTTTCGATCAGTACAATCTCTGATCGTCTTCAGGTGCAAACCAGTTTGCAGGTGCAAGTGCCAGAAGACGATCTGGAAGTCCGAAACACAGAGTTAATTTCATAAGGAGATTTGTTAGCCAAGGAAAAATAGTTTAGGTGGTTCTTTGTTCAACACATTGCTCTTATGGCAAAGTGTGAAATGACCCTGACTATATTTTTGGAATGTGGAGGGTGTTCCATTTGAAATAAAAATTTTCTTAAAATTTGTGAGAAACTAAGCAACTTTTTTGTGTATTTAAACTTTTTTTTCTATCTTTATTAACTTTAATAATAAACGAGTTATGTAGTTGGGAAAATATGGTGAATCACCCTGTACGGCCATGATGGTAATTTAATGGTACGGCCTGAAGCCTAAACTATTTAGTGTTTGGTGTCAGTATCACCGCTATAATAGTATGCTAAAAGATAATAGGGATATTTTGGAATGCTTATTTGACACTTCGTAGGGGTTGTGGTAATTATTGCATCTGCGCATTAGCTAAACGTCATTCCGTTGTGGTAATTAACCACTACCACTGTCGTAAGCTACGAATCCATTTCGTTGTGGTTGTGGTTATTTTTCTGGTTAATTTTAGTGAATTTTGGCACAATTTATTTTAAAAATAATAAAATATTACCAGGTTCCCACATATAAAACACTTATTTTGTAAAATAAAGCCCAATTTTGTGTTTTTTCTCATCTCTAAATTTTTTTACGAGTAACAGTTTCTAATGTGTTCCACAGTGGCGGTCCCAGGGAAGGCGATGCCCCCCTCTCTTTGCTCCAGAAAAAAGTAAACAACAACAACAAAGATGCTGGTGGTAATAACCCTGAAGAAGAAAAAACGAGAAATTGCAGAAAGTTCCTTTAAATACATTGTAGAATCCCTTCACAATATTTTGGGACAATTTGACCTTCAATCCGTCAAACCAACAATATACAAACGCATGACGAACTTACCGCGAAAACCATTGAAAATACAGAACAGTATTATACAGTTTCTATTTATAAACAAGTTTTAGACAAAATCAATTCGGACATAAAAAAGTATTTTACCAAGTTTCTTAATACTATAAACTGTTTTATTAATCCAAAACACAAATTCTTGAACTTTTATTAGGAGAAGTCAGTATTTGGAAACAATATTGGTCAGAAGTAGGAAAAAGCTTAAATCAAAACATACCTGATAACGTTTTCGAGGCAATGAACAAGTGTGGCAATATTTTTCCGTTGGTTATAACATTATTGGATGTTTGCCAGTAAGTAATGCCTCGTCAGAAAGAAGCTTCTCATGCCTCAGAAGATTGAAAACATAAGTACTTAAAAACACTATGACGGAAATTCGTCTGACGGGCTTAGCGTTGCTGCATATCAACAGACTTATTGAAATTGACATTGAGCGAGTCATTGACCGGTTTGCCCAAAAAACTGGAAATTATTATTATCTATCTTTATCTATGTTTTTCATAACTGAAAAAATTATACGTAGTTACTCAAGCGCAGATTTCAGGAGGATAGGGGGCTAGTTAACCCCCCCCTACCCTAGGTTTAAATTTTTTATGAAAAAATAATAATAAATTGCGGCGCTCTAACACCTTTGATATTTACGGTATTAGTTTAATTTTATGTTAAAAATGGCATTTGTAGTGTCATTTTCTTAAAAATTTTCGCCTGCTGCGCTTTGAAACCATTGATATATTTACAACTTTAGTTTAATTTCAAATCAAAAAACGTATTTATTAGAGTAATTTTCTTAAAAATTTTCGCCAGCGGCGATATAATACCGTTGATATTTACGATTTTAGTTTATTTCTACTCAAAAATTACAGTGTTTTAATGTAATTTTGTCAAAAATTTTCTTAAAGATTTTTTTAAATTAAAAATGTATGAAATAAACGACTTCAAATCTTAGTACCCCCCCCCCCTTAGATTTGAGACCAAATCCTCTCTTGTAGTTACTAAGTTTTGTTTGCATATATTGATATGTTCCTGATAAAAGCTATGCTTTTATTCTATTTTTTTTTCGTATCGAAACCGCTCCCCCCCCATTTTCAAAAGGCTGGGACAGCCACTGGTTCCAAAAACTCTGGTAAAATCGATGCGTGGTAGTGGTAGTGGTTGTTAAACACTACCACAGCAGCTGTCAAACTTGTCAAAATTTTAAGCGTTCCAAAATAAATAAAATCTATATGTTTGTGGCGGATTCAGAATGTCGAAAGTACTTTTTTTTTGACAAACAAACAAAATTTTTTCTTTAGGAATTTACGCAGTAGGAAAAAATTCCTTAACGTTAGTGGGGAAAAACCCAAAAAAAAGATAATAAATCGAAAAAGAGTTAACTGGCTTTTTAGTTGAGAGGGTTTATAAAAAAATCACCCGGCACATAAAATATTTATTGTCGGTAACATCATTGTGTAATCGTACTTTGGTTGACCAAAACGCGTATATTTTACAACATTTTAAAGAAAGTTATTATTATGTATTTTTGCCTTTCGCGCGGTTGTAAGGGTGCGCCCAAAAAGTGTGCCACATTTTTCGACATGTTGATTTAGTACGTATTAACTTAACAAGACAAAAATATCTACAGATTGGGCCACAAAATTCCTTATATACTTTTTGAATTGCCCATAACTTTTGAATTAATTGCTCAATTTTAAAAGATGTTGGCCTTTTGGAATAACAAATTATGAGACTTTTCCTATTCAGATGAAAATTTGACATCTCTTAAAAATCTAAGATGACGGGCCGTTTTATAAAATGTGTAATTTTCACCCCTACCATAAAAAATGTAAGATGACGGACCGTTTTATTAAATGTGTTATTTTCACCCCTACCATAATTTTTTTCTGTCCGACACACATTCTAAAGCTTTTATGGGAAAAGCAGTGGCGTAGCCAGAAATCGACTCTGGGGGGGGTTTCATCATTTAATAAAAATTAACTACCTACCTATAGAAAATTTTTAAAAATTAGGTAGGTGCCTATTGCTTGAACTGAAGGGGGGGCTGGCGGTTTAATAGGTGTTGAGTTAGTGTATACGAAACTAATATACTTATTTTTAAAAGCAAGTTTCTTCTAGTCTCATTTGCAGATTTTTTTCAAAATTAACCGTTAAATGCTCCGCAGGCAGCAATTTTCAAAATATTACACTAAAATGCTATTTTTTACGCATTTCGAATGTTGATGACAAAAAAATTGCTAAAAATTAAACAAAATTGTAACAATATTTAATATTGGTCTCGATATTGGTATAGCGCCGCAGGCGAAAATTTTGACAAAAAAAAATCAAAAAATTCTTTAAAAATTTTGATTTCTTAGGTTTCTTGTAAAATATTTTTGAAAAAGTAGATTGGGTTAGATGCCAAGAAGGGGTGGGTGGTGGTGGTGTACATAGATTTGTTGCCAAATCATAAATGCGCCGCAGATGAAAATTTTAAGAAAAATTATGCTATAAGAATGCCATTTGTTACATGTTTTGAATGCTGTTGATAAAAATTCCTTAGAATGAAACTAAAATTGTAACAATTAATGACATCATAGCGCCGCAGGAAATATTTTTAAAATTTAAGACATCACACCAAATACATAAAAAAGTGGGGGAGCTATAGCTCTCCTTAGGACCCCTGATCATGATTAATTTATTTTAGATTAAGTTGGACCTCCTGGGGGGGTTAACCCTCAAACCCCCCCCCTGGCTACGCCACTGGGGAACGAACATTCTTCCTGTGTATATTGTGGTTTCAATAAAAAAAAAAACAATTTTTTAAATTTGTGTTTTAGTTTTTACAAAATGTTTTGAACGGCACTTCGACCCACAGCGTTCTCAACTAAAAAGTCAGTTAACTCCTACTTCTTTCGTGCACTTTTGCCTACTGTTTCGCCATTTTGATAACCAAATTAATAGGTAAAACATGGATCTTCTTTCAGTTTGTTGTTAATATGACCGCTATAGTAAGCTAAAGGACACTAAATAGAAAAAGAGTTAATTGGCTTTTTAGTTGAGAAGAGAGATAAAAAAAGAATCTCGACACTTAAGAGTAAAGTTTCTTTTTTCTGTCATTTGATATCCATACTTTTAGTACAGGGTGATTCAAATTGGGCACTTTTACATTGGTACGGGTACCTCTAGCGGAGATAAAGAAAAACCAGCCCTCCTTTGCGAGGCTCAAATTTCAAGACAAGATTTTTGATATGTCCACCCATCTTTTAGCTACGGGGGCTTTTTGAAAAGTCTGCATTTTAGGATAGGGCCTGTAATTTTTTTATTTATGAAAATTTATTTTTGGTGTAAGTTGCTTTTTTGTAGATCTTTTAAACCAGAATCTAGATCTTAAACTAGATTTTATCTGCGACTTTTAGTTTTCAAGATATAATGCAAATCTACCTTTTTTCTTATGAAACACCCTGTTTTTTATTTTATTTTTGTGATCAGAATTAAATTATAATCAATATGATCAGATATTCAACATTTTTTATTCATAACAAGGTGGCCGGATATGGTCATGCACTAAACAGTGTAGATTCTTCTTTAAGAGATCTACAAAAAATCAATTCATACCAAAAAGAAATTTTTATAAATAACAAAGTTACAGGCCCTATCCCAAAATGCAGACTTTTCAAAAAGATGGGTGGAAATATAAAAATGCGGTTTTCACCAAAAATCCTGTTTTGAAATTTGGGCCTCGCAATGGGGGGTTGGTTTTTCTCTATCTTCGCTAGAAGTACCCGTACTCATATAAAAGTGTCCAATTTGAATCACTTTGAATGGAAGGCACATTTTATAAAAACAAGACACGACTCCTTGAAGTGGGTACCTGAGAAAATCATATTACTGTATTTTCACCGGAACTATAAACGCATACCAAAGTTGAACACAATCGGATGTGGATAAGTCAGTTAAAATTGGTTAGCAAAACATGATCGAAAATCGTCCATCTTGAATCCGCCATATTGAATTTTTTTGCCCCAACACACCAAATTTCAACGAAATCGGGCGTACTTCAACTGTACCCCCCTCCACCCCCTTCGAGTAGGGAGGAGCTGTCAATTTCATCACACTATATTCTTGTATTGTCACCGCAACTATATAAGCATGCCAAATTTGAAGACGATCGGATGTCGGAAAGTTGGTCAAAATTAAGTTGCAAGATTCTACCCGAACAAACATAGTTACATACATACAATGCAAGTTAAATAAAAGCTTGTAAAAATAAGTATAGCATTAAGCAGCTATGGATATGTAGATTTCAAATATACTAATTAGAGATATTTACCAGAATACATATATTGTTTTTATCTTTTTTTTGAACTTACGGATAGCTGTTTTACCTTTCCCTCATCGCCCAATTTTTTAAATGAAAATTTTACAATACCGTTTCATTTAAATGAGACGGCTTAAATAAGTATTAAATATTTAAATGTGGTTTTTCCCATTAGGTCAAGATTTGTTAAGTAATTACCTATGTAAAGACATCATTATCATTATATATACTTTCTTTTTTGAAGCGCCACGAACTCGTTTTAATGGGTTGCATAAATAAGTATGATACATTATTTGTGAGGAGCCTAGTAGTACATTAGGGCTACAATGCCCCAAGGGATAAAAATACGCAAAGAATAAAGCACGTCTTCTTCAGTCGATTCCTTAAAATTTTCAATGCAATTTTTTGGAAATTTCCTGAATTTAATTTTTTTCCTAAAATTTGAATTGACTACCTAAAATTTTATTTCACTCCCTTAAATTTTATTTTACTCTATTTTACTCCCTAAAACTTTATTTTAATGCCTTAATTTAAAAGGCGTTTATTTAGGTACGAGTTTATTTAGTGGTAAGTGTTGTATTTGTATGCCCATATGTCTAGGTCTTGGTCTGAGTTATATATGATAGTGGGCGGGGCGTCGCATAAGGACCAAGGCAGTTCGCGAATGGTTTAGGCGCGTGTATTCCCGCGTGATCGGGATTATTCCCACGGATCACCAAACAACCTATTCCGTCGGCCTATCACGGGATTTATAAACGCGTTCGCATTCCCAGAAGTTCGTAGTTCGCGCGTTGGAGATCACCTTATTGAAACATGTAATTCCATTTATAATAAAAGTTCGCATTCGCGTTCGTCTTTCGCGTCCGCGTTCGCAGTTCAGAGATAACCAAATTTTATGTTGGTTGTTGGTGAACACATCTACAACTGTCATCTACATCTGTCAACTGTCATTTCAGCAATTTTTGTTTGTTGTTTTTTTTTTTTGAGAAACTTCTAAGTTTTTCTGCTTCACTTTGTGGGCTATATATATAAGAATTATTGTGGCCATAAAGAAGTCAGACAGTTTTTGGAATTCTCTATCAATTTTTTTCCAAAATGCTTATCAACGAGAATCACTTTCAAATGGGCAAATTTTTTTCAGATTTTTGGTTAGTTTTAATCAGAAACTCACTGTCAGCTGTTTTACGTCATATTCACTTAACCTTGGAGAGACCAATCAAATTTCAGCAACGAACTGCGTTTATAAATGGTGTTTTCTGAACTCCCAACTACGAACTTACGAACGTCGAACGCGATCTTCAACTGCGAACGCGAACGCGTTTATAAATTAAGCTAAGCTATAAGCCGCGCCCAGCGCCCACAATAAGTCGTAATTTGCTAATTTAGTTAACAAGTAGTAAGGATCTAATAGCGCTTTCGTTTATTGATCTAAAACCACTCTTGCCTACTCCAAGATTGATCCGAAAAGGTTTTGGATGTTCGATTATACAGGGTGATTCAAAATTCCCTAGAAAGATTTGAACAGTGGTTAGATCATTAATCTAAGAAAACTTACGTGATATTTTGTTTAAATTTCCTTTTTTTTCTCTCAATTAAGAAGTAAAATTTTCGTATTTTTTTTGGGAATTGCCTTTAAAATAACTTACCAAGCAAGTCTACGTGTGTTGACAATGACATCTTTTAGGGTTTTTGTCAAGCATTTTGAAGTTGTCAAAGTTTTGTTTTCAAAAATTGATGTTTCTGCCACGTAGTAAAGGGTGCTTCTCAAAAAATACTAACAATTTTTAAGTGCAAACATCTCTGAAACGAAAGAGTTTAGAAAAATATATTTTACTAATCCTTGTTCAGAACGACAAATTCTACCTACAGTTAAAGTCTTTCTAGGGAATTTTGAATCACCCAGTATAATGCTTCTCCGAGTAGCATGTTCGGTTTTCCGAAACTCTTACTCCGGATTTGAAACAGATCGATCTTTCTGCTCCCTCAAAATCGCGAGAGTAGAGGATATAGAGCAAAACAATGTAATAACCCTACCTTTTTGAGAACATTTTAATCAAATTTTTTCGCGCGAGCACTCCGGTAGGGATTCGGCGCACCCGCGGGTAGATTCGTGACGTCACTACTCTACTCCGGAACGATCTGAGAGTACGTAAACCGAAAGTGCTATAAGAAAAATTAAATGCTTAGGTGGAATGAAAATAGACTATAAAGAAAATGACCACTACACTTCTCTCCACATAAAACTGGTACAGCAGAAGGTAGCTTATATTTTCCTATGTGCAACACTGACTTTTTGACTTTGTTATTTTAGGTTATATTTTTGGAATATATAAACTTTTTAACGGCTTGTTTATATTTTACTAATTTAAATTATAAGGCCACTAAAAATAAAAACCACATTTCAAAAAAGCAAAAATGTTTTATTAACTAAACAAAAGCTACACAGTAATTGGTGTATTCGACTAGCTGATTATAAAAGAAGCAAGTCTACGATAGTAACCATAACAAATCGATTTCAAGAACAAGGAACTGTCCCTCGTTGTCCCGGTTTGACGAAAGTTACTAGCCCAAAACAAAATAAATAAAATTTAAAAAAAATAACGAAATTAAAAACATATATAAAAAATACTTATTTTTAATATCGCGTCATTGCACCGTTGGTTGCAATGATGTTTTTAAGTCTTCTGGGCATTGAATTGACTGAATTTTCAAATAAGTTTGGGTTTTCAACAATAACTTCCCTATATGCCCATTAGATGTTCTCAATTCCTGGGAATGATATTAAAACTTGCTAATTTCTTTGCGATAAGTCCCCAAACGTGTGCAGGCCAAGGCAAAATCTTGATATTATCGCTGCGAAATTCTGGCCACAAAATGATCTGCATAAAGGACTCTCACCTCTGGAAGCATTACATTTTCCACCATATTAACGTAAACTTCGGCTGTAAATCATCCATTACTTCTAAATAGAGCGACATGTCCTCTAGCCGATATCCAGCTCCAAACATTTACCGAAAATATTCCCTCCCGGTCTTCGTTTCCAGCAATATATCGTTCTTCGTATCGGGTTCTTGGCGGTCGATAAACCAGACTTTGTCTTTTATCGCTGTTGGACTTAAAGATCTTCTCATCTGTGAAACCCACCTGCTTCCAAAATTATTCGTCCCTCAGAGAATAATTTAACGTAAAAATTAATCGAGACTCCTTTCTTTCCTCACTTAGTTTATTTTTTTGCCGCAAAGCGACACCTTAGCCTGAAACGTTTAATTCTCCTGCCTTAATAAATGTTGTTATGGATCCTAGAAAATTTGATTCAATTTTTACTCCTTTCGCTTTGGTAAATGGATGATTTTCCAGAAAATTGATTGCTTCTTGGTCTTCCAATGGGCTAGTAACAAACCGGTGCCTGCCTTTTGGTGGATAGTTCCCTCCTCTTGAAATCGGTTTTTTATGTTTACTATCGTAGACTTGCTTGTTCCAAAAGGAACAGCTACTTACCGAATAGACCAACCGCCGTCTAGATTTGAGCTTTATCAAATTCAGAGAGATGACACTGACGTGCAAAACATGATGTTGTCAGGAGTCTGTGACACTGTCACTTATAGGAAGATAATGCCGTACTATAAAAATTTTAAAAATTCAACAGTCTGCTAACTTCTGCTGTACCAGTTTTATGTGGAGAGAAGTGTACATATACCTGACATTTGTGAGCCTAAATCAGTTGTTATTCGCACTTAAAAAGGGGGGGGAGGGAGGGAGTTGATATGTCATAATTTTGTACTAATTATGTACTCTTAAAGAAGGATACTTTTAGTTTACAAAAACCACCGGTTCCTAAGATTTTTGTTTGTTTGTTATTTATTTAGGTACGAGTTTATTTAGTGGTAAGTGTTGTATTTGTATGCCCATATATCTAGGTTTTAGTCTGAGTTATATATGAGAGTCGGTCAAACGTCGCATAAGGACCCTGGGCCCGTATTTTTGACAGCATAAATTAGAAGCTCCTTAACCTATGTTTGACAGCCTGTGAGGTGATTAGTCACCGGTGAGTATTTGCCTCTCTCACTTTTTACATGGTTCAAAGTAGGTGAGAAGTGCGAAATTTGTTCACACTCACGGGCACAGGTGTCAAGAATACAGGCCCAAGGCAGTTCGCGAATGGTTTAGGCGCTTGTATTTCCGAGTGATCGGGACTATTATTCCTACAGATCACCAAACAACCTATTCCGTCGGCCTATCTCCGTCGCGGTCGCGCCCAGCGCCGACAATAAGTCGTAATTTGCTAATTTAGTTTAGTAGTAAGGACCTAATAGCGCTTTCGTTTATTACTCCAAGATCGATCCGAAAAGGTTTTGGATGTTCGATTATACAGGGTGATTCAAAATTCCCTAGAAAGATTTGGACAGGTTTTTTCATATTTTTTTCTCTGAATTTATAAGTAAAATGTTCGTTTTTTTTTTTGGGAATCGCCTCTAAAATAATTTACCAAGCAAGTCTACGTGTGTTGACAACGACATCTTTTAGGGTTTTTGTCAAGCATTTTGAACTTGTCAAAGTTTTGTTTTCAAAAATTGATGTTTCTGCCACGTAGTAAAGGGTGCTTCTCAGAAAATACTAACAATTTTTAAATGCAAATATATCTGAAACGAAAGAGTTTACAAAAATATATTTTACTAATCCTTGTTCAGAACAACACATTCTACCTACAGTAGGGAATTTTGAATCACCCTGTATAATGCCTCTCCGAGTAGCGTGTTCGGTTTTCCGAAACTGTTACTCCGGATTTGAAACAGATCGATCTTTCTGCTCCCTCAAAATCGCGAGAGTAGAGGATTTAGAGCGAAACAATGTAATAACCTTACTTTTTTTAGAACATTTTAATCTAATTTTTTCGTTGTTTATAAACTTTTTGTGGGTCAAAACAGAAAAAATGGATCAAAAAAGAAACTATTGAAACTGAAGAATTGTGGCGTTTTTCACTCTCTGCGCGAGCACTCCGGTTCGGATTCACGCACCCGCGGGTAGATTCGTGACGTCACTACTCTACTCCGGAACGATCTGAGAGTACGTAAGTATGTAAACCGAAAGTGCTATTAGAAAAATTAAATGCTTAAAAAAACAGGTGGAATGAAAATAGCCTATAAAGAAAATGAGTACGCGCATTTATGACCTGACATTTGTGAGCCTAAATCAGTTGTTATTGACAAAATTACCCTAACTCTGAGGCTAATAATAAAAAGGGTTATCGCACAGCACTTATGAAAGGCAAAAAACTCGTCATGCCGGTTGTATAACAAAACTGAACAAATCAAAACAATATATTTTTAGCAAAAACACGCAAAAAAAAACGAAAACAGTTTATTTTGACTAAAAACTTTTGGTTTGGTTCAAAAAAGTGTGCTTCTAATAAAAAAAAGCAGGCAAATATATATCATGTTTACAGGGGGACTTGAAAGCCCCACTTTTTTTATTAACGAAAATTTAAAAAAAACAAATTTTAATATTATTAGGAAAAATCATGGTAAAAAATACCACTTGTTGTGGAAAAGACACATCACAAAAAAAAAATGTCAAGTCGATTCGATTGATGTGACTACGTTCTTTTTTTGTGTTTGATTTAAGAACGGATCACGCTCCCGCCGAGATCTGGGTGGACGGAAAAAAGTAATTATATATACCATAATTACTTTTTTCAAATCTCTTTCCTAGGCAGAGGGGGGTGTGCCTTGATATCAAGCTACACACCCCATATAAACCTAAAAAAAAATTAAGTTATCTTGAGAGTAGGCAATTTTTTAGAAGGAGATGAAATTAGTACCAAATTCTGGAATAGTCACTTTTGGTCGAATCTCTTTCCTAAGCAGATGATATCAAGCTACACACCTCATAACAAACAAACAAAAATCTTAGGAACCGGTGGTTTTTGTAAACTAAAAGTACCCTTCTTTAAGAGTACATAATTAGTACAAAATTATGACATATCAACTCCCTCCCCCCCCTTTTAAGTTGTAATAACTCCGTTATTCGTTAAGTACAAAATTTTTTAAAAGGGGACTAAATTAGTACCTAATTAGTAATTTTACAATACCCAAATTGAGTTTCGTTGAGGGGGGGGGGTGTAGCTTGACTGAACTTTGATAACTAGACATAGGAACTGCTGGATCAATTAATCCGAAACAAAACTAATTGTTTTTTCAGGAGTAAGAAGACCCAACGTAACACCTAACCACCTTAGTTACTAGGAAAAGCAACTGAATGAAAGAAGTTTTTGCATAAAATGTAAATATGGTAAAGCACTTTTTGTAATAATTCAAACGTTTTGGAGCCATGAAAGCGGTTTCATCATTTTTATTTATCACGGCTTAAAGAGTTTTTAAGATTCGTATCGTCTTTTATTTCACAATCTTAAAAAGCAATTTAAATCGTTTTCAAGTGCTGTTTTACGTTTATTACATAAAAGAATGGAAATATAATCTTTTTAGGTATTTTAGCAAATTATAATGATAATTTATTTCATGTAAATGAGTATTAATAAGTGCTAAAACCGGCCTTAAGTGTGATTTTTAATATCTAAAAAGGATAAATTAACTCAAACATTTCCTTTTAAAATTTTACATACCTTTAACATAAGTAAACTTTTCGAAAATAATTAGAAAGTTACCATCAAAGAAGTAAAAAAAATACGGATAAAATCTGTGAAGAAAAACTTCCCTTCCGCATGGGTGTGGACTCTGTGTGTCCCTCTGGCGGACAGACAGAAGAGACAGCACCTAGTGGGACAGCGAGGAAAAGTTGCAAGGAAAGTGGGCATGGTTTAGAAAAAAGTGAGATAGTCTGAAGAAGAAAAGGATACTTTCGAGGGAGCATTCCCCTCCCACACTTTCAATAATAGAGCCCCACGAGTAAGACACCATTAGTAGTAGTATTATAGGGGCGGACCATGGGCCTGGCAATTAGGCCTCTTCATGGGCCCTTTTTGCCAAGCTGCAACTCTCTCTCCGGGCCTCCCTGTCTTCTTTACGAAGTTCAGTATGTCGGCCCATTTGAGCGAGTGCAGCTCTCTGATATCAAGTGCTGCTCCGATTCCTCTTCGAGCCCGCGAGTGGGACACACGGGATCTCCTGCTACTCTTATTTGCGTCAGATGTTTGTTCAGTCGATTGTGCCCAGTCAGCATCCCTGTTAGCAGTCCAATGTCCTTTCGGGTCTTGCCTAAGAGCCATCTAGTTCTGGCTACATTCGGACCATCCACGAATAGCTTGGACTGTCTGCACTTTGACGCTTGCCTCCACGACGTCTTCAGTTCGTTGTTCGCCCATTTGGTGAGCTCACTCTGTACCTGTTTCCGTTTTATTCCCAGAAGAGGTTGCGGTCCAATGTATTGGGTTTCGGCCCTTAGTCTGACAAGTTCGTCCGCTTTATCGTTACCTGTTACTCCCTCATGACCTGGGAACCACATCAGTGTTACCCTCTTGTCTTGAGCCAGTGTTTGCAGTGCTTCAGCGCACTCCTCGACCAGACTACTGACTATTTTAGGTGCACTTATAGCCTTCAGGGCAGCCTGTCGGAGCATGTGTATGAGTCCCTCCTACCATTCCTGACCTCTGGTAGGGTTACTGCAATGATAATGGCATATAACTCCGCTTGAAACACCTTAGCGTGTTCTCAAAGTGGTCCTGCTAAAATTTTCTCCTCAAATCTCATCCAGAACGGAGATATTTTTATCATGTTTTTATAAAAAAAAAGATATAGATGTTTTTATAAGTTCTATAAGATTCAATGAGAAGGCCAATATTTTTTTCTATAATATTTTATAATCTTCTCGAAGCACAGAAGATTATACAGGAAATATATAATATTTTATCAGCTTGTAGTTTCAGAATAATAGAGAAGATTATATAGGAAATGTATAATATTTTATTAGATTGTAGTTTTAGAATAATTTATAAGATTGGCTAAGACTAGTTACTTTTATGAGAATCAGGGACGTTTTATCAGTTTGTATAAGGGTGTCGGCTTGCAGAAGATTTTATGGACGCACAAATACACATTTTTAAAGGAGATTTGATGGGAATGGGATATTGAGGATGTTTGAGGAGATTCTATCAGTATCGCGATTCTAGGAGTTCCTATAAGCAATGATTTTGGAGAAGTTTCTATGGGTTCTTGTGGGGTCGGGTTCTAGGATATTTGATAAGATTCCATCAGTATCGTGATTTTAGAAGATCCTATGAGGAATGATTTTAGAGAAGTTTTTATGGGTTCTTGTGCGATCAGTTTCTAGGATATTTGATGAGATTCTATCAGTATCGTGATTTTAGAAGATTTTATAAGGAATGATTTTGGACAAGTTTCTATGGGTTCTTGTTGAATATGTTTTTAGGATGTTTGTTGAGATTCAGTATAACAATTATTTCAAAAGTATACTTAAGGCAAGTTAATTCAAAAAAACAAATTTTTCAGACCTAATAAAATATCCTAGGATCTCCTCGAAATCCGTTCCAAAACCGACCCAAAACCCGATAAAATCTCCTCACCCATAAGGTCTTCTAAAATCACCATAACGATAAAAGCTCCTCAAATCTTCTAGAAACCAATCCCATAACAACTAATATATTCTCCTCCAAAATCCATAGACCTAATAAAATATCCTAGGATCTCATCGAAATGTGTTCAAAAACCGACACAAAACCCGATAAAATCTCCTCGCCCATAGGATCTTCTAAAATCACCATAACGATACAACCTCCTCAAATCTTCTAAAAACCAATCCCATATCAACTCATATAATCTCCTCTAGAATCATAGACCCATAGACCTAATAAAATCTTCTAGGATCTCATCGAGATCTGTTCCAAAACCGACCCAAAACCCGATAAAATCTCCTCGCCCATAGGATCTTCTAAAATCACCATAACAATAAAAGCTCCTCAAATCTTCTAGAAACCAATCCCATAACAACTCATATAATCTCCTCCAAAATCATAGACTCATAAACCTAATAAAATATCGTAGGATCTCATCGAAATCTGTTCCAAAACCGACCCAAAACCCGATAAAATCTCCTCGCCCATAGGATAAAACCTCCTCAAATCTTCTAAAAACCAATCCCATAACAACTCATATAATCTCCTCTAAAATCACAGACCCATAGACCTAATAAAATCTTCTAGGATCTCATCGAGATCTGTTCCAAAACCGACCCAAAACCCGATAAAATCTCCTCGCCCATAGGATCTTCTAAAATCACCATAACAATAAAAGCTCCTCAAATCTTCTAGAACCCAATCCCATAACAACTCATATAATCTCCTCCAAAATCATAGACCCATAGACCTAATAAAATATCCTAGGATCTCATCGAAATCCGTTCCAAAACCGACCCAAAACCCGATAAAATCTCCTCGCCCATAGGATCTTCTAAAAATCACCATAACGATACAACCTCCTCAAATCTTCTAAAGACCAATCCCATAACAACTCATATAATTTCCTCTAAAATCATAGACCCATAGACCTAATAAAATCTTCTCGATAAAAACCGATAAAATCTCCCCGCCCCTATCATATTTTTTATGAGATTCGATAGGAAAATATCAGGTGGGAAGACACCAAGTGCTGGAAGTCCCAGCGCTAATGGCGGAAGAACATTCTCTTAAATGGAGAGATATACTGCACTTTGTGGCGATAGTGGGCAGATAAGGAAAGGCAAAGGGTAAAAAGGGCCCATGGAGGCCTATTTACCAGGTAACGAGCCACCCCATTTCTACTATTACAACTACTACTAATAATTAATCGAGAAAATAAAAAGTAAACTCAACTGACAGTTTATAAAAAGGGACGTTTTAAATCAGGAACAAGCAGAATAGGATATTAGGAGAACAAATGGGCTCGTCACAATTGTATTTTTTACGAGAGCCCCCAATTTTGAATTAAAAAAGTAGTGAAGTTAGCGAAAAAATTAGTTGTATATAAGAAAACTTTTTAATTTCAGGGTCCTAATATTGTAAAATGAACAAAAAAAGCTCCTTTTTTTGACGCCAGAAGTTTATTTAAAAAAATGTATCCTCTTTATGGATGACTGTTGTATGTGTCTTGTGGCGCCATTTTTCAATTGTGCAGTTTAAATTATTAGTAAATATAGTATATTATATAACGTGCGTGAATGTTGTGAACGAGGCGCTAGCCGAGTGAAAAAACACGTGAAACAAAACAATTATTATTAAACTTTTTTCATTTTTATCTCAAGAGAAGAAAGTATTTTCTTCTCTAGAGACGAAAATGGTTTCGGTCTATTTCCGACGCTTCTACAAATCATAGCCTACCTACATTGTTTGGATGGTTTGCTGTCATTCATTTTCGTCACTAGAGAAGAAAACATTTTCGTCTCTAGAGACGAAAATAAAATTGATATGCGTGTGAAATATAAAACTTTCTGAGGCGTTATAGACTGCAGATTTGGTTACTTTCGTGTATGGTCGTAGGAAAATTAATTTATTATTTTAACATTTAATAAGTAATATTTTTTTTAATACCTCAACAGTATTTTGTATTACATAAGACTAATAACAATAATATTTAAAGTATTCTTCACGAGCTTTAATCACATGTACTTATAATATAGGTAATATTAAATTATTTAAATTTCATTTTCACACGCGGATCTAGACATTGTTTAAATATGGCAATAAAAATTTTAATTATATTTCAACACCTCGATAAATAAATACTCTGCCAAATGGGTACCATAGCTTCACCAAAAAGTTATCTTGAAGGACACCACAAAAAAAATGCTTTTAATAAGACAAATTTATGAGCGAACAAGTTTTTGGTTGAATATGAGGTAAAAACACTTGGAACTGGTAATATTTTAACTTTTCAGGCAAATTTTGCCAGAAGAGAAATATTCCAAAAATTTACATATTATACACCCTAATAAAATATTAATATGCAATTGGTAAGAAAAGTGATAATAAAAGCTTTTACAAAAATTACACAATTTCATAGACAAAATGACTTTTAAATGGGCACACGTCAAGATATTTAAAAGTTAACGATTTTATGCTTAATTAAAGATTGCTCAATAGTCATCAATGCCCACACTTTATTCCAAAAAGTTAATTTTTATGTAATTATATCAACGTGACATGAGAAAAAAATTTACAATGTACAATGTGTTGTAAAATCGTATGTATATTATGGGATTAGAGTGTTTTTCTACGACTAAGTGGGAAACACTACTTTCCCGCACGCAATTTTGTTAGGAAAGTGATACATACTCGTGCGGGAATAGTAATTTAACGTTACAAGGCCGGGAAACGCTCTATTAATGTAAAAGTCTAGTCTAGATGTTTACGGACAAGGCGAAGAAGGAACCGAGTCCGGAATTTCTAGACGAGTACATTTCACGGCCGTGTATCGGAAAACGTTTTATTTCATACTGTAAGTGGGAAATTCATTAATTTATTCTTATTTTTTTTGGTTACTTTACCGGACTATTGATGTAATGTATCATTTCCCGGACTGAAATATCGATTTCAGTCCGGGAATATTACTTTCCCGGACAAGTGATGTAATGCATCATTTTCCGGACTGAAACCGATAACGTAATGGAGTATATTACAATACAGTATGACATAAAAAAAATTTCCGCACTCGGATTTTTTTCATCGACTTTTTTTCTTTTCAGTAGAAAAAATATTGATCCTAACTCGGTCATGCGCAAAGTATCTTTCCGCTCCGCGTCGTTTGAGTCAACGGCAGTGGCAGGGCGGGAAATATTAACTTTTCGCACTACTTAGGATAATAACTATTTTAAGTTCGAATCGAATTCGAATAGAAATATATGAACGACATTGCCTCAATTTTTAAAAGTTAAATTTTTTGACTGTCTACATAAATCACAGAATATTCTAATTCTAACACTGACACTGTTGTACCCTCTAGGGTACTGATTGACATTAGCAATAAGTTAAGCTGGATTTATACAGGCAAATAAAAATAACAATTAAAATTAAATAAGCAGTAATAAAAATAAGAAATTAAAATCACAATAAAAAGATGGGCAACTTTTAACTTTTACCTTTATTTTTATCTGAAAATGAATTTGCGCATGCCCTATTGACGCACATAACCTTTAAATTGGTTATCTAGGGGGGGAGTTGTTGGAAATGAAGTTTTTGTATTGAGTGCAGTTTTTTTATTAAATTAGGTTGAGCGCTTTCGCCATAGCGCCATCATCAGAACCTTAATTAAGTTTGAAAGCGAGCGAAAAATATAACCAAAAAAATTCTCCAAAAATTTTTAAAATTTATTTTAACTGTGTTTGACCCTATTTTAATCTGTTTTTATACGTCCTGGACTGCCTGGACTGCTCCTCTTAGGTATAAGTTGACTTAACATGTTTGGAAAACTATAAAAATAAGGAAAAAAAGGTTCTGATGATGCCGCAATGGCGAAAGCGCTCAACCTTATTTAATAAAAAACTGAACTCAATACAAAAACTTCGTTTCAATCAATTTAAATGGGTGTTTTTTAGGTCTTTTACATTTTTTGGTTTGTTTTTGGCAGATATTGTTTAAGTTTGTTTACATGTGCAGATCGAAGCTGTGAAAGTTATTTTATTCTTATTTTTATTTGCCTGTATAAACCAAAATTATTTCTTTTGTCATTTTAATTTAATGTCAGTTTAATCATCTCCACTTTAATTTTTGTGCGTCCGTTAAATTCAAAGAAGGCGATTTGTACCGCATATTTAATGTCCGCATATTTAATATAAAAAAAACTTTCGGAAACACTTAAAACTGTATTAGAATAGTAGTTTGTTTTGTCACCTTTGTAAAAGTTTTATATTTTAATTTTCACAAAACATTATGTAGGATTCACTAAAAAAATTATCTAACTAAAATTATTTTTATAAATCAAAATAACTATGTTCAAAACTCAAGAAAAGTTAGTTCAAAATTTCTAAAAAAAATGTCAATTAAAACTTAGGTCAGTCTTGCCTAAAAGAGAGAGAAAATCCCATCGTTTTCAAATTTTTTAATAACACAGTTTTTACAACTAGCGGCTAAAATAGTGTTTTTTTTTAATCGTTGGTCTAAATAACGAGCAGAGCGAGAGTCATTTAAAAACACGACAATGTTTTTTATACCTTTATCAAAAATCCCTAAATCCCTGTTATCCCCATCCCTGTTATTCTGTCACATTTGGCTTAATTTTGAGATAAGAACATATATAATTTTTTTTTGCACCCGCAAAATTGCATTGGCAATAAAATAAGCCATGGTTTATTTATTAGCGAACAGTTATTAAAATTGTATATTTGATAAAGGTATAAGATCAACTTTTTTTGTTTTTTTTATCACGATCTTTCCATTTTAGATTGATGTTAATTTTAAAGTTATCACTTTCCGAAATTTTATGAAATGTAAACTGAGAAAGACTTACTGTATTGCACTTTGATGTCACTTAATCCTATACTTAGCGTAAAGGTATTCTCTCGCTGGCTATTCCACCTACGTTCGTGCACACCCACCGTTTAAAAAGTAGCACACACACACACGTAATGAGTATCCTTACCTTTTTGTGGTCGAAGCCAACTATAGCCTGGGCAATACAAAAATCTTGTTTTAAGAGTGAGAGTCATCTTTATACCAGTTATATAAAAGATGTTTAGAGTAGGGAAGCATGTGACGCTACTTGTTCACGGTTTTATTATGTCAGAAAACCAAAAGGATACCTTTATCAAGTTAATATTGTGTCGCGGTTTAGTACTTACCAACAGGAGCTTTAGGTAGCTAAGACGTCGAAAATTAATACAATATAGGTAGTAAATTATTAACGGTAACTTTTTACGATTGCGTGCTGACGAAAAAAAATTCCAAAAAAATACATGTGTTGCCATGTGGTGACCTGTCAAAAAAACCCATTTTGATTGATTAAAAAGTATTGGTCTAGACTTTTCACTGTAATTTTTATCACTTGACGTAAGTCAAAAGAGTTATCGGGGGTAATACCATAAGTGCTTTCAGAATTATCGATAATTCTGAAAAAACGTGTTTTTTTTAGAAAACTGCACGAGTTTATTTTTTCCGTTGTGTCAAAGCAGAAATTGCCCGACCCCGCTGGAAGAGGGCAATTTTTCAATACAACGGAAAAAATATCCGAGTGCGGTTTTTCAGAATTAATTCTCAAAGCACGAATGGTATTCGTTAGAAAATTTAAAGAATATAGAAATATATTCTGGTTTTGCAGAACTCCATAAAGTGGTTCCAGACAAACTTCTTATTTTTTTCTGGTGTTCTCTGGTACGTTTTTTTGTATGTGAGAGTCGATTTCGGCCTCGGATAAAGACACGGAACGGTTCATTTTGTATCAAAACTCGGAAAACCCGGAAAATCAGCGCGTCGGCGAATTTGTTTACCCATGTACGCCTTGCTAAGGCCGTAAGTCGTTCTGTTCATTCCATAGCAATCGCGATATACATATATAATGCTTTGCGGGAGGGTGACCTACAGCGCTTCATACAATAGACACAAAGTTAATTAAATTTCGGATCTATCGGCATTCGTATCCTTATCTCTATCGAGTCGACCTATCGAGCAGGTGTACTTTTAAACTAATGGCGAATGCGGGACAGCTCCAGCTGATCAAATGGGTGAAAACATCATTTCGTATGCAGGGACGGTCGTAATGTTACGACTCCCTTATCGCACCTAACGAGGTTTTCGTGCATTTAATCAGCTGAAGCTGTCACGCACTCGCCATGATTTTAAAAGTGCACCTGCTTGATTGGTCGACACGATAGAGATAAGGATAAGAATGCTGATAAAACTGAAAATTAACTTTAAGTGTCTATTGAGATCGCGTCAGAGCAGTGTAATTATCATCTACTGGGGAATTATCACTTATTAATTCAGCGATAATTCCACACCTCTTATGGACAGTTTTACATATGAGGGAAATTTTTACTGTAATTTTTATCACTTGACGCAAGTCAAAAGAATTATCGCTGTACTTCTCCAAAATCACACTTGTCTTATGCGACTTTTTAACACATAATCCTTGAAAATCCAGGATCCTATTAGCGATGTAAAAAGAGTACCTACTCGTTACAAAGTACCGGGTATTTGCCAAATACGGAAAGTACCGATTCCTTGTTTTCCAAAGTACTCGTTACTCGTTAGTTTTTTTATACCTGTAGACTATAATACAGGCACTACAGGCTGCAGTGCTCAAAATTTTAAAATACTGTCTTGACAAAAAGTAACGATTATTTTATTTTATATCTTTTTCTTTTGTTTTGACGTGATAATAAAGAAGTTTTGTTAACGTTTAATAAAACCTGTTCTCTGATATGATTTTATAAATAATTATAATAAGAAACTAGGTACCGGAAACTATTACCCTTACCTTTTAAATACCTAATATTTTTGGCTATTTCTATATAGTTTTGTTCTGAAAGGTTAATATTTTTTTCAATTCTCCAGAAAATTGCTTTTGAAAAGAAAATCAAATTATCATATTCATCATCAAAATTAAAAAGAAAACCACTCGGAAAACCCCCATGATTTTTATTTTAATTTCTTTGATGATTTCATGATGATTCGTGGACGAAAATTATGAATAATGTCCTCGATCCTCAGATCAAAATTTAGCTTTAGGTCTTAAAAATTACTGCGCCAAAGATCTATCATTATTTTTTAGAAATTTTCACCTGCGGCGCTTTTTTTAGATAGAAAGTCGTTGTGAGTAATAATTTTTGATCTGAATATTAAGATAATTGCAAAGTATGTGTCCAAATAATAAGGACTTTTTTAATTGTTTTGGTTATTCTGATTATTTACTTCATCCATTATAAAATTTTTCACCTGATTAATTAGCGAAAATGATCTGCTTAGAAGAGCGATTTTCACCCCCCAAAAACTTTTTACCTTGTCAAAACTGATAATTGCCCTCCAATAACAATCGGTAACTCATTGTCATAATATTTTTTTTTAAGTTGGACGTGTATCCATCTATCAACCAGTGCAGACCTGTGTAGCTATTCTTGAAATCAAAAGCATCAATTTTTGTTTAAAATACTGTCATTAGTGTAACGGGAACCGCGCATTTGTGGGGATTGATTTTATTTTCCCAGATCTCCAGAAAGAAGGGAAGATTTCTTCATTATTGATCCCATGAGGTATTTTTTCGATTATTTGCCGAATACTTCTAATAGACAAACTTTTAAAAAAAAATAGTAGGAATGTATCAATTTGACAAAGTAAATTATCAGTTTTTGGGGGAGTGAAAATCACCTATTTTCATCAATCTAGATTATTTACCTCATACATTATAAAAGCAGGTCGATTTTCACCTAATTATTTAGCGAAAATTTTCCGCTCAGGTGAAAATCTCCCTTGTACAAACTGAAAATCTCCCTTGTTAAAACTGATATTTGCCGTCTGTACCAACAGATTTTTATTGTCGAGGTGTCGTTTGATAATATATAAATAGCGAACATTGACATTTTGGTTTGTTGTTGTGTGGTTCGTTTTTTAATTTGATAAATAATCTTCAACATTCATTTCGGGATGGTGAAATAATCAGAAAATCATTCTTAGATTTTTTGCCATGAAGAAAAAATCTTCGACATGATTTTCGATAATTTCCCCATCCCTTAATAAATTACTACAGAAAATACCTCTCTGGATGGGAAAATCAAAAAATCTTACCTCAGGTTTTTTGCATTTAAAACCTGCTTTTGTACAACGGAGAGATCGAGAAAACAAAAATACACTCAGGCAGTTTTGTTTACTCGATCCCTCCGTTGTACAAAAGCAGGTTTTAAATGTAAAAAACCTGAGGTAAGATTTTCTGATTTTCCCATCTAGAGAGTTATTTTCTGTAGTAATTTATTAAGGGATGGAAAAATTATCAAAAATCATGTCGAAAATTTTTTGCCGTGGAAACCGCTCAATGATTTTCTGATTATTTCACCATCCCGAAATAAATTTTTAAGATTATTTACCAATTAAAAAACGAACAACACAACAACAAACAGAAATGTCAATGTTCGCTATTTATATATCATCAAACGACACATCGACAATAAAAACCTGTAGGTACAGACGTGCGATTTTGAGTTTTGAAAAGGGCAACTATTAGTTTTCACAAATGAGATTTTCAGTTTTGACAAGGGAGATTTTCACCTGAGCGGGAAATTTTCGCTGAATAATCATGTGAAAATCAACCTGCTTTTATAATGTATCTTGTAATTTATTAAGGGATGGTGGAATTATCGAAAATCATGTCGAAGATTTTTTGCCGTGGAAACCGCTCGAAGGCTTGCCCGAGAGCGGTTTCCTCATGGCAAAAAATCTAAGAATAATTTTCTGATTATTTCACCATCCCGAAATGAATTTTGAAGATTATTTACCAAATTAAAAAACGAACAACACAACGACAAACCAAAATGTCAATGTTCGCTATTTATATATCTTCAAACGACAATAAAAACCTGTAGGTACAGACGTGTGATTTTGAGTTTTGAAAAGGGCAATTATCAGTTTTCACAAATAAGATTTTCAGTTTTGACAAGGGAAATTTTCACCTGAGCGGGAAATTTTCGCTGAATAATCATGTGAAAATCAACCTGCTTTTATAATGTATGTTGTAATTTATTAAGGGATGGGGGAATTATCGAAAATCATGTCGAAGATTTTTTGCCGTGGAAACCGCTCGAAGGCTTACCCGAGAGCGGTTTCCTCATGGCAAAAAATCTAAGAATAATTTTCTGATTATTTCACCATCCCGAAATGAATTTTGAAGATTATTTACCAAATTAAAAAACGAACAACACAACGACAAACCAAAATGTCAATGTTCGCTATTTATATATCTTCAAACGACAATAAAAACCTGTTGGTACAGACGTGTGATTTTGAGTTTTGAAAAGGGCAATTATCAGTTTTGACAAGGGAGATTTTCAGTTGAGGTAAATAATCTAGATTATATTATAGATAGATAGATATTATAGATAGATTACAAAAGCGGGTGGATTTTCAAAAATCTTCCGCTCATAATTGATGTGATTTTCTCTCACGCAAAAACTGATCATTTACCTTGTGAAATTGATACATACCTACTATTTTTTTAAAAGTTTGAGGTCTGTCTATCTGGAAGTATTGGGCAAATAATCGAAAAAATACCTCACGGTATGGGAAAATAATGAAGAAATCTTCCCTCCTTTCTTGAGATCAGGTAAAATAAAATAATTCCCCACAAACGCGCGGTTCCCGTTACACTAATGACAGTATTTTAAACAAAGAATTGGTGTCTTTTCATTTCAAGAATAGCTATACAGGTCTGTTGATAGGTTAGGTTAGGTTTATTATGAGTGGTGAGCTCACGCCCCTCCACTGAGACCTGCTTGATGGTCTATTCTGGCTCATCCCTACTTAGATGTCACCCAGCCCAATCTCCATGACAAAAGAGATCAGTCTGTTCGGTGAGACTGTTTTCCAGTCTTGAGACTTAGTTAAGCCTGGGCCAAGTATCCTTATTCTTGTCCTTTGCAGCGCTACGCACTGATCTATGATGTGTTCTGGCATTTCCTCCTCGCAGCTACAGAACCTACACCCTGGTGTGTGTTGCTTACTCCCAGTCTGTTCATGTGCTTGTTCAGTCGGCACTGCGCCATGTATAGTCCCGTGATTATTCTCAGGCTATTCTTATTGAGGTCTAAGAGCTGATCTGTTCTGCGTCTATCTGGCTTATTTAGGAACTTTTTGGAGTGTAGTTGCCCAGGCATTGAGAGCCAGTGCTGCAACGCTTTCCTAGCTATCCACTCTTTGATTTCTTTGTCAATGGTGGCCCATACCGAAGCAGGGCTCAGGTCATTGGATCGATTGGATCGATGTCTCAGCCCCCGCTCTGGCCAGGGAATCTACTTTATCCCTGTATGACCTGGAACCCACATAAATGTGATCTTGTTGGTTCTGCTCACTTGAAGTAGAGCAGTTAGGCAGGGTCTGTTCAACACCATTCTCAACTAAAAAGCCAGTTAACTTCTACCGCCTCAGTGCCCTTTAGTCTACTGTGGCTGCCATTTTTATAACCAAATTGACAAGTAAAACATTGATTTTCTGTCAGTTTGGTGTCAATATGGCATTGATCATAGGTCAAAGGATACTAAACCGAAAATGAGTTAACTGGCTTTTTAGTTGAGAACGGTGTTGGTCTGTTGATAGCCCTTCTAAGCGGAACATTTTCGCTAATTAATCAGGTGAAACATTTTATAATGGATGAAGTAAATAATCAGAATAATCAAAACAATTAAAAAAGTACTTTATTTTGGCACATATTTTGCAATTATTTTAATATTCAGATCAAAAAATATGGCGCAGGCATAAATTTTAAAAATAGTAATACAACCCATGACGATTTTCTACCTAAAAAAAGTGCCGCAGGTGAAAATTTCCAAAAAATAATGATAGATCTTTAGCGCAGTCATTTTTAAGACCTAAAGCTAAATTTTAATCTGAGGATCGAGGATATTCATAATTTTCGTCCACGAATCCAATGATGAAGTCATCAAAGAAATTAAAATAAAAAGGGGGGTTTTCCGAGTGGTTTTCTCTTTAATTTTGATGATCAATATTATACATCACAAAGAAAATTGTTCTTTGTGATATAGCCAAACATATTTTTTAGTTAAATGATTTTATTACGAATGCCAAACCCTGGCAGTTTTAAGTAGTTTCCTTAAAGTAAGATGACTGACTTAATTTTGTTGCCGACAAGGGATACATCAATACCATATTACTATAGTGTTATTAGGGAAATTTTGGTACGCTTAAAATTTTGACAACTTTGACAGCCGTTGTGGTAGTGTTTAACAACCACTACCACTACCACGCATCGATTTTACCAGAGTTTTTGGAACACATTAGAAACTGTCACTCGTAAAAAAATGAGAGATGAGAAAAAACGCAAAATTGGGCTTTATTTTACAAAATAAGTGTTTTATATGTTGGAACCTGGTAATATTTTATTATTTTTAAAATTAATTGTGCCAAAATTCTATAAAATCACCCATAAAAATAAACACAACCACAACGAAATGGATTCGTAGCTTACGACAGTGTTAGTGGTTAATTACCACAACGGAATGACGTTTAGCTATTGCGCAGGCGCAGTAATTACCAACCACTACGAAGTATCAAATAAGCGTTCCAAAATATCCCTATTGTAGAAAATTAAACTCCTTGTTTTCGATAGGGTTTTCTACAAGTAATATGTTTTACAAAAAGAAATTGGGCCCGCATTATAGAGGGCTTAAAAAAATTGTTAAGGGATGTCCAAAATTACCCCATGACCCTGGGGTAATTTGGACATAGTAAAAATTTAGAGTTTAGCTGTTTAAAGGGCTACTGAAAACAATGAAAATGTATATTTTTTAAATAATTTTTTGGTCAGTCAGAAGGTCTGAAGAAAGCTGAAAACTGTTTAGATACTTAAATAACATGTTTTTTTTATACCTTCATCAAAAACATGATTTTAGTAACTGTATGCAGATAACTAAAGCATGGCTTTTTTGGTTACCGAGCAAAAAAAAACTTGTTTTTTGATCACGGGTGCAAAAAAAGATTTCGGTCCGTTTTTACCCAAAAATAAAGATAAATAGCGGAAAATAGTAATATTGAAAAAATCTAATTAATCTTGCCTGAAAATTAAGACATTTCCACCAGTTTTCAGCAAGTATTTACGAAAAAATCTTTTAAAAATACCGTCAAAATACCAAACTGTCAACGATTAAAATGTCGCAACAATGAACGTCACCGAATAAAAAGGCACATCGCCATGGGAACCACCATTTATAGTGTAAAAATGGTGTGTTGGGAGAAGTGCTCTTCGTTCGAGATTTTTAAAATTACTTTCCCTTTTTCTTGGATTTTTTGATAAAAGTATTAAAAAAAAAATTGTGTTAACAACTCGCAGCTAAACTGTGCTTTTTTTTAATCGCGTTTTTAAATCCCTCGATGCACTCGTTATTTAAACCAACGCTTGTAAAAAAAGCACTATTTTAGCCACTAGTTGTTAAAACTACTATTTCGGTACTAATCACCTACTAATTTTAGATTTTACGTCTAAACTAGACACGGATGAAAAAAAGGCCTGTGATTTTTCGTTAAATTCCCTAAATACACAATATTATGTCCCAAAAGTTACAACCATATAACTATGAGAGTATAACATATAACTATGAGATATATAATGGCCCAAATGCTCCAAAATGTGTAACAAAAATAACTTTGAAAAACAAAGGAGAAAATTCAAGATCGCGGTTGGCTTTGAAACTGTTTGGGTCACCAGGCCATAAACCAAAAATCTTCTGCGCATGCACTTACAAATCCATGCCTGACGTCGTAGTGACCTTACGATAATTAAATGACACTTTCACTGCTGACGCAATCGACGCGCCTGCCCGTTTACACTCTGCGTTTATCGGTTTTTTCCAGGCCAACTCGATTGGGAGAGTTATTATCGGTACGCATTTTTCTCGGGAAAAGCACGGGTAGGGCCGTTCAACACCGTTCTCCACTAAAAAGCCAGTTAACTCATTTTCGATTTAGTATCCTTTGGCCTATTATCGGTGCTATATTGACACCCAACTGACAGAAAGTCCATGTTTTACCTGTCAATTAGGTTATAAAAATGGCAGCCGTCTTAGGCTAAAGGGTACTGAGACGGTAGGAGTTACCTGGCTTTTTAGTTGAGACGGTGTTGGGTCGTTATAGTATCTCATAGTTATAACTTTGAAAAACAAAGAAAATAATGTAAAAATCTGGGTTGGCTCTGGGCAAGGCCAAAGGCGAAAAATCTACTGCGCATGTTTGACGCAATCTGCTCACGCCTAGAAGAGTTTTTGGCTCTGCATTATTTCCAGGCTAACTTTTTTTTAACAGCTTTTTTTCAGAAACTGCCAGGGCACATGTATAACAATCTTCTGACATAATAGTTATTTATGCACCCAGGTGAAAAAGTACAGCCATAACGCTCACAGTGTGTAAATAACAGCGTCAGCCGAGGTCTGTTACACGCTGAGGGCGTTAAAGCCCGTTTGTGCATTAAATATAATTAAATTCTTTGACTTGTTTGCTTTCCAGAGCCGGAGAACCCACCTGCGATACTTACGATATTACATTTTGATTGAGTAAGGTTCTGTTCACAAATCCTAAAAGCCTCACCGCCCACTTTCCTCAAGTTTAATCCTCATTCATTAAAAAATAATACAAATTTCCAAAATATCCCGCATTTTCAAGCCCCGTTGTACAGGGTGGGCTAAATTCGCTGGGATTTGGGGGTTTTGGGTACTTCTAGGCAAGATAGCCAAAAAATTGTATGAATGTCCCAGGTTCGATTTTCGAGACAAGCTTAAATACGAAAACTGCATCTCGATATGTTAAGAAGTTTTTGAGATACGGGGGCTTTTTGAAAAGTCTGCATTTTGGGATGAGGTCTATAACTTTGTTATTTATGGGAATATTGTTTTCATGTAAAAAACTTTTTTGTAGAGATTTTGACAAACTGAACCGTCAAACTGAAACGCATCTAGTTTCTGAGATATAAGCTAAAGTTGGTATTTTTCTTATGGAATGGCCTTTTTTTCTTTGTTTTTTGGAAATCAGCATAAAATTCCCTTTAAAATGATGTATCACACTTTATGTTTTATTTTTTGTATTTTTTATATTTTAATTTTTTCGATATTTATTTATTTTTTTAATCATTATCTTTTAAACTTTTTTAGCGTAATTTTTACTATAAAGTAAAATTAAAAAAATTAAATAAGTATAAATATTCGTAAAAAGCAATAAAAATATTAAAAAAATAAAAAAAATTTATGCCCATTTTAAAAATCAAATAAATAAAGGGTCATTCTATAAGAAAAATACCAACTTTGGGTTATATCTCAAAAACTAGATGTGTTAGGAAAAATCCAGTTAGAAGGTTATAAGTTCTTTGTTAAAATGTCTCATAGCTCGGAAATGGTAAGACATATCACGATGCAGTTTTCGTATTTAAGTTTGTCTCAAAAATCGAGCCCAGGACATGTATACTATTTTTTGGCTATCTTGTCTAGAAGTACCCAAAACCCCCAAATCCCAGCGAATTTAGCCCACCCTGTACGGTATATCCGAGAATAACGAATAAGAAAAGCAAAATTTTTCATTTGCACGGCATAAAAAAAATGAGGAGACAAAATTACCTTGTTGTTTAAAATCGTTTACCATCTTGGATTTTCATGCCGGACGTCAATTTTGACATCCAGTTTCTAAATTATAACTTTTGCTTTTTAAAATTTATAGGTATACAAAATAAAAAAAAATAATTGGGGAACCCTTAATAGTAGTTTTAACAACTAGTGGCTAAAATAGTGTTTTTTTTACAAGCGTTGGGTTAAATAACGAGCGCAGCGAGTTTAGCCGGGAGTTGTTAACACTATTTTTTTTAATACCTTTATTAAAAAATCCAAGAAAAACAGGAAAATACTTTTAAAAATCTCGAACGAAGAGAACTTCTCGCAGCACACCATCTTTACACTATAAATCCAGGCGGCTGGTAAATAACACTCGTTTCATTCGTTTTAATTTTTGACAATTTCGTATTTTGACGATATTTTTAAATGATTTTTTCGTAAATACTTGGTTAAAACTGGCGGAAATGGATTAATTCTTAGGTAAGAATAATTAGATTTTTTCAATATTACTATTTTCCGTTAGTTCTCTTTAACTTTGGGTAAGAAACGGAAGAAATCTTTTTTTGCACCTGTGATAAAAAAAAAGTGTTTTTGGCATCGGTAACCAAAAAAGCCACGCTTTAGTTATCTGCAGAAAGTTACTAAAATCATGTTTTTGATAAAGATATTAAAAAAAATCTTTATCGCTGTAAATTTGGAGAGGCATTCATAATTCCACTAGGAATAAGGAAAGTGTTCACATACAGACCGCTTCAAGCTACTGCGAACATAGGGGGAATCAAGTCCAATTTACTCTCCGTGCCGTACGACCGAGGTGGATTCAAAGCACGCTGCAGTGTTATCTTTTGGAAATTCATTTTGTTTTTATTATTTTGTTTTATTTCTGCCTTGCTCGAGAAACAGATGGGTAAGTTCTTAATTGAAATAATACATTTTTAAAACCAAAAATGTATGTCTACGAAGTTGCCGAAAAAGTGCAGATGGTCAAATGGTCAAATCGTCATAGCCCAACACACGTTCGATATTGGTCGAGGGAAAATTTGCATTTGTATTTTGACGTAAGAACACAGTATCCCCAAAAACTAAATGTTTGGGGGGGGGGGGTATTATAGGGGAACACGTAATTGGGCCATTTTTTATTAACGGCAATTGCAATTTGAATGGTCCTAGATACTTGGATCTACTGCAGCAGCACATTATTCCAACTGCTAGGCAGTTGTTAGGTGTAAGATTTGGTGAAACATGGTTTCAACAAGATGGTTGTTCCGCTCACAATGTTGGCCTTGTTAGGGAATATCTTGATAATGTATTTCCTAATCGGGTTATAAGTACACGGGGAACTATTTTATGGCCAGCTCGATCTCCCGATCTTGCTCCTAATGACTTCTATCTGTTTTTGAAGAAGCTTTTCAAATTATCACCCCCAACATGCTTGGAAACGTTAGAAGGGGTTTTTATAGTAGGCTCGGATATTGTCTAGCCGAGCAAGGAGGACTTTTCGAACATTTGCTTTAATTTTTTTTTGACTGGGAGAATCTTTTTGGTTTTTAGAATGTATTATTTTATTTTGAGAACTTGCTTTTATTTTGTTTCTCCTTATTATTTTCATTGTAACACGTCGTCACTGATAAATCTGAGCAGTTGACAATAAAACGCTCTTATTTATCAGTGACAAAAAATAAGAAAATTACGTTATAAAAGTTTGCGTATTTATTGACCAAATTCCGGTTTCATTGACTACGCTCCACACAGCACCGTGGTTAGAGGCGTACTAAATACCAAAGGAAAGTCATGCAAGTGGTGATCGCAAACCTGAGTATTGGTTGCTTCACTGATAGGCGTGCGGTGTCTCTGCATGTACGTACACTGGCAAATTAGACTTCTTCCGCCCTATGTTCGCAGTAGCTTGAAGCGGTCTGTATACAGGGTTCCTAAGCAAAGCATTAAATTGCGTAACTTTGCCCTAATTTAAACCTTTTCGTATCTACTACCATTTAGGAGATCCCCATGGCGAGCATCGAATTTGAAACACCCTTACAAAAAAAAGGCCCCGCTTTTCACAGATCTTATACTAGATAAAATTGCATTTCCAACGACACCTTCCGATTGTATATATTTGCTGCTTCTAGTAATAAATAAGAATTTTTTAAAGTCATAGTTGGTATTGGAAGAATTGGGGACTTTCGCTCTTTCATTTAAGAAATTCACTAAAAAAATATAAAAAATTATGATTTAAAAGTATATGTTATTACTAGAAGCAGCAAATACAAGCAGAAGGTGTCGTTGGAAATGAAATTTTATCTAATATAAGATCCATTGAAAAGCATGGCCTTTTTTATATATGTCAGTAACAGTGGCGTATCAAAGAGTTTTGGTATATTTTTAAATTTTCTAACTAAGAAAATCGGACTACGTCACTGGAAAAATTTAATTTTCTCATATAATTTAGGTCATTGCTCGTAGCTCAACAATGCCAAGTTTGGTACTCGTAGGTTAAAAAATCTTGATGAAAATGCTGAAAGGGAATATGAAAGAAATTGTTCAAAATGGCATCATTTTTGCTTGGGTTTTTTTAATTTTTCTGGTAGAAGGAGTGGTTTGAGCTACACTATCACTATTTACTTATTGATAGAGAATTAAATTTGCAACATTTTTCCCATTTGTCACTTTTGACAGTCTGTTACCGTTTCCGAGTTATCAAAGAAAAACTCTTTTTTTTAGTTTTTTGCAGGTTAGAAAGGACATTTTCCGAAGAGGTAGATATGGGGACTTTTAGTATGTTAAACGGTGGACCTTCCTAAGCTTGCTAATGAAAAAAATTTTGGGTTCTAATTTTCTCCTCTATTCAGAAAATGTATATCTAAATTGCCTATGCTATAAAATCTTTAAAAATATCGATAAAAAGTTACCTCTTAAAAACCAAAATAAAATTTTTGAATTTTTCCGTTACGTAATTTATGAACGGCCCCAAATTGCTAATTAAAATCTTTTATTACTACTACCTCTACTACTACTACTACTCCTACTCCTACTACTACTACTACTACTACTACTACTACTATTGCTACTACTACTACTACTACTACTAATACTACTACTAGAGATGATGTTTCAGCTATAAGTGTTGTTTCTTTCTTAAATTCTGTTGTATTTTTAGTAGCTCTTGGCAGGATCTGCTAATGAACCTGCATGACCCATACTATGACCTTGGTGTTTTTCTTTAATTTTTTTTTATCTTCAAAAGTAATTTTTTATATCCGTTTAAATTAACCTTGCAAAAGATGCGAATAGAACAAAGTTGAAATTATTAATGCGATTATTATTAACATAACAATTAACACCGACACAATCGTATAAAATAACTGGATATTTCTTGTGCGCATCAGTGCCCTTAGTTGTGAATTAAAAGAGGGCAGATTATCGGAGGCATCGGGCAGATTTAGAATTATTGTTTTACAGAAGATTCTCATACGGTTTTCCTTTGTTTTAAATCTGTTATTTACTATACAGTTTACTTAAAATTACTCTTGACAATGACATTTGAACACATACATTAAATTTGTTCATAAGGAAAACCTCATAGCGGATTTAACCCATTGATTTATAATCTGGTTAATAATTCAATGATTTAACC
Source organism: Oxystoma pomonae (assembly GCA_963921995.1). Classification (NCBI taxonomy): domain Eukaryota; kingdom Metazoa; phylum Arthropoda; class Insecta; order Coleoptera; family Brentidae; genus Oxystoma; species Oxystoma pomonae. Next base: position 78,890,549 of record OY998166.1, on the reverse strand, counting down.
CTATTCTGCCCTGCTTTATGTAAAGTATAGTTTAAACGATAGAATACATTAATAGAACGTAGTAAAGCCAAAAACTACATTTTTGCAGTTTTTGTCAAATACGGGGGGGGGGGGATAAGCTTAGCAGGGCAGTATTAACGTCACATTAAATCGAAGTTGGGCTAAAATAAAAAAAAATTAATCTGTCAGGAATCAAAAGGAATAAAGTAAGCAAATGAAAAGTTTTGAAAAGTGAAGAAACGTGATTTTAAAGTAGGTACCCGTCGCAAATATTTTTAAAAAATAAAAAAAAAATTGCCTCATTTCTATACCACCCCTAAAATATTAGACTTGTAACTTGTTTAGTTCACGAAAAAAAATAAATGTGAATTTTTTATTTTTTGTCAAAATTTTGCAAACTTTTTTCCTATTGCAGAGAGCCTCGATCACCGCCAGACTTCATCCTCGATAATAAAAAGAGAAATAAAAACTGGATATCTTTTTAACTACACAACCGATTTTAATAAAATTATGTACGTTACGAAAATAGTGTTTATAACTCGTAACTAAACTGAGCTTTTTTTATTAGAATTTTTAAATGCAAAGCAACTTTCGTAACTCCCGTAGCTGTGTAATGATTATACAGACTTGACTAACATTTATTGTTTTGCACCCATGATCCTAAAAAAAAGTTTTGTTTGCATCGGTTACCAAAAAAGCCATGTCTTGGTTATTTGCGCCTTGGGGACACTTACTAAAATTGAAGATCTAAAATCGAGTTTTTGATAAAGGTATAAAAAATAATTTTTATCAGGTTTTGAGTTTTGTCAGTTTAGGAGTTATCAATAGTAGAAGTCTAGTAAGGCAGAAAAAGGCTATTTTCCTAATTTCTGGCTTAACGAGTATGAATAGTACGATTTCGTTAACATTTTCTTGGTTCTCATTGACTACTACTACTACTACTACTTTGTAGCGTAGAGTGGAAACCATTTGCTAAGATAAATTAAATATATAGAAAAATTAGATGATGTGCATGATCGTAGCAATAAAAGACACCGATAATTACAATAATTTGTGATTTTTAACCGTGTCAAGGGGAATTATCATCTCATCGTGGAGTATGTTCTTTAGTTCAAGACGGTTTTTTTTTCAATGAATGAGGATAATTAATTGGGTAACATCTAGGTACAGGATCGTTTAAGTGAATTGCCTACCTAATTGTTTTATGTGTTTATGTCATCCTTGAACTTCTTCACAAATGATTTAAGAGGCACATTGCTTTTCCTCAGTGCACGGTTTTTTTAGTTCTGTCGAATTGAATTTAATTGGGTTAAAGAAATTCAGCTTTTTGAAAACATTTAAAACCTATTACAACAATGAGAAAAATGGAAAACTTAGCTTTATAATTTTTCATCATTCGATTCCAACAAAAAAGTTGGTTTTATTTATATTTTGTATGTTTTAAGTCAGTATTAAGATTATAAAGGCGTATTTTTCATGTCAAAACAAGACTTTTTTAGCCATCCATACATGGTATGGTATATATATACAGGCTGGATTCTTTAAACGGAACGGTGCTTCTAGCGGGTTAAAATTCAAAAACACGTCAACTGAGATTTTTCATTTTCTTTAATCGTTCTATCTTTTTTTATGTCGTTTTGTTTACGAGGTATGGCAAAAAAATATGTTTTTTTTTTAAATGGGACACCCTGTATAGTTTGACGTTTTTTAATTCTAAAAAAAAATTATCTTTTTGACAATACCACACACTAATACTCTATTTCTTATGGTTTCCAAGATAGAGGCATTTAAACTTGCATGGAATTGTTGTCTATGCCCTGTTTTACGGGGGATATTTGAATGAATATCGAAGTTTTCCATACAGATTTAGATAAAAATATCTTTGCTGAAGAGAGAATTGTTTGGAGGTTTCAAAAATTGCAAAATATACAGATAGCACGATTAAAAGAAATTAAAAATCTAAGTTGACGTGTTTTTGGATTTTTTTATTCAACCAAGTTCTAATCCGCTAAAAGCATCGTTCCGTTTAAAGAATCCACCCTGCATATAAATATATACATATCAGTTTTGTCAAATTTCCAATGACTTATTAATTAAAAATAAATATTAAGTAACTGTAAATGTCAAATTTATTTTTTGTGTACTCAGGTTTTTTTTATAAGGGAAGGCGGTAAATTTATTTATACGAAAATAGCTTATAATTATTAATCCAACCTTCTTAAAAAAGCATTTAACTTTTAGGTGGATATTTGGTTATACAGGGTGCAACAACTAAAACACAACAGCGGCGTTTTCGGGTATGATTTTGGAAAAAACCTCGAACTCGTGGATTTTTATTGAAGGGAGACTCTTTTTGGCAATATTGGAATTTTCGTAGAATAGACCCCTATCAGTGGGTTCAAATAATACCTTGTTTTGAAGGCCTTTCAAATGCCTTTCCACAGATGTAAATAATTTAAAAATCTAGCGATTAGTTTTTAAGCTATATATGCGTTTAAATTTTCCATGCGGAGAAAAAACGTTTTCTTGTATGAAAATCATATAAAGTTCATCATTGTTATTAAAAATGCGCTTTTTGGAAAATTTCAACCCAAATATCTCGAAAACTATAATAATTGATAGATTTTTAAAATTATTCACATGTGTGTAAAATAAGGTATTACATGACCAGGGTGGCCAATTTTTTGGAAAACCGGGAAAAGCGACGAGAAAATTTCGAAGGTCAGGGAAAAGTCAGTGAACTATCAGAGAATTTCGACAAAAATCTGGAATTTTAAAAAGCATAATAAAAAAGTGCTGGACTATAAATTCCTAAAATTTACAAAACCAGAACTATTTAAAAATGTCAACTTTGTAAAAAAGTTTTTAACAAATTCAGAGTTTTAACTTTACAACAGTAGGTATTGCCCCTGTGCAGTATTCAAGTCATGAGAAAAAGTCTTCTTAAGGTGTTTGCCAGACATACGTTCTTTGACGGCTCATATCTCTTATCCTATACAATCCTTAAATAATCATCACAATAGTCATTTTTAGTATAATTTTCTACAAATTTTCGCCTGTGGCGCATTAGTGACTTGATTTTCCCAACGTATCTAAAATTTAGACTAGATTCAACCCCAACCCAGTCCTTGGCAGGTACCCCAACCCACTCTTTTAAAAATATATTTTATAATAAATGTAATGGTACAGCCATGATGGTAATTTAGGCTTAAAATATTTTAGCATAATTTAAGAGGGTAACGTTTTTGTTTAAACATTTTTTACTATGGTTTTCACATTTTTATGCCAAGACTTTGCTAATTTTTTAAAGCTTTCTTTCCAAAATTTCGATTTTTAGAATAAAAAGCTCAAGTTTTTACTGTTTTTTTAGCGTTAAAAAAACTGCCAAAAAACATTTTTTTCTCTGTTAAAATGAAAAATATTTAGAGAGAGGGGTCTAATTTTACAGGTGGATGGAGAGATAATTTAGTGAAGTGCTAAAATATTTAAGGTTGTTGAAGAGAGACAGCAGGCTATAAAAAAGTATTTTAGAGAAAGATGAAAATAATTTAAGGCAATTGTTTAATAAAAATTTCTGTTATGTCATCTGTCTGTCATCTTGAGTGGTGTCGTGCATATGATTTTTATTTTGCCATTTTTATACAAAAAAACAGCAAAAATTGTAATTTTTCAAAGCATAAAGTGTGTGAGACATAAGGTGGCATTAATTTATTTCAATCAAAGTTCTTTACAGTCTTTAAATTTACCAAAAAACGTGTCCTACTATAAGTGTATTTAAGCATATCTAAAAACTATTTAATGGTAAAGTCATGATGGTAATTTAAGGCTTAAAATATTTTAGCATAATTTAAGGGGTAACGTTTGTGTTTAATGGTAAATCCATGATGATTCTTAAAATAATTTAGTTAAATATCTGTTAAATGATTTTTAGATATGCTTAAATACACTTCAGGTTTTTTGGTAAATTTAAAGACTGTAAAGAACTTTGATTGAAAGAAAGTAATATCACCTTATGTCTCACACACTTTATGCTTTGAGAAATTATAATTTTTGTTGTTTTTTATATAAAAATGGCAAAATAAAAATTATATGCACGACACGACTCAAGATGACAGACATATGACATAACAGAAATTTTTAGTAAACAATTGCCTTAAATTATTTTCATCTTTCTCTTAAATACTTTTTTATAGCCTGCTGTCTCTCTTCAACCACCTTAAATATTTTTGCACTTAACTAAATTATTTCTTTATCTGCCTCTAAAATTCTGCCCTCTCTCTAAATATTTTTCATTTTAACAGAGAAAAAATGTTTTTTGTGATGGCAGTACTTTTTTGAACGCTAAAAAAACCAGTGAAAACTTGCAAAATTTGAGTGTTTTTTTCTAGAAATCAAAACTTTGGAAAGAAAGCTTTAAAATGTGAGCAATATAATGGCATAAAAATTTGAAAAACATATAATACATATAAAAAATTGCTTCATTAAAAATGTTACCCCTTAAACTATGCTAAAATATTTTAAGCCTTAAATTACCATCATGACTTGACCATAAGCAATTTTTACTATGTTTTATACATTTTTATGCCATGATTTTGCTTACATTTTAAAGCTTTCTTTCCAAACTTACGATTTCTAGAATAAAACACTGAAATTTTTTAAGTTTTCACTGTTTTTTTAGCGCTCAAACTGCCAAAAATATATTTTCTCTGTTAAAATGAACATATTTAGAGAGACAGGTCAGAATTTTAGAGGTAGATGGAGAGATAATTTAGTGAAGTGCAAAATAATTAAGGTTGTTGAAGGCAGGCTATAAAAAAGTATTTTAGAAAAAGATAAAAATAATTTAAGGCAATTGTTTAATAAAAATTTCTGTTATGTCATCTGTCTATCATCTTGAGTAATGTCGTGCATATGATTTTTATTTTGCCATTTTTATACAAAAAACAGCAAAAATTGTATCTGTTTAAAGCTAAAGTGTGTGAGACATATGGTGGTATTAATTTCTTTCAATCAAAGTTCTTTAGTCTCGGAAATTACCAAAAAACGTGTCCTACTATCTAAAAATCATGGTATTTAACTAAATTATTTTAAAGGTCATCATGGCTTTTTACCTCCGGATCATTGATTGTTACAATTTTAGATAAATTTTAAGGATTGTTTTTTCAGCAACATTTAAAAGGTGTAACTCAGTTCCTCTTGGCAAGTAACCCAACCCACTTTTATTAAAACAAAAATCCTGAAGTTCAAAATTTTTAGCAAATAAAGTATCGTTCATACAAGGCATAGTAATAGTTTTATTTCTAATTTTAGTCATAACGCTATCTCTGTCACTGTTTTTTTTCTTAACGAGACAGTGACAGAGATAGCCTTATGACTAAAATTAGAACTAAAACTATGACTATGCCTTGTATGAACGATACTTAAGTTAAAACATGTTAAAAATGGCATTTTTAGTATAATTTTCGTAAATTTAAAATGTGATTTTGGTGACAAATCCACAATTAAGACATTAGATTCGGCCAAGGATTCGTGTCCTTGCTTTTAAATATAAATTAGGATTTATTTTTTCGCTCACACAATTAAGTCCAACCCCACACCTATTAAACCGGTGAGGGGGGAGGAGGGCAGGAAAATCTTTTTAACTTTAAAAATGGTCTGGAAAACCGGGAAAAGTCAGGGAATTTGGTATTACAAAAAAGTGCCCACCCTGTTGTACCACTTTTCCTATTTAAATTCTGGCCGTGATAGATGTATATAAAAGTAAAAGTGTCCCCCTTGATTAACAAATCGATGTGTTCAAGATTTTTTTTCCAAAATCTTACTTTAAATTCCCGAAAACGCCTCTGTTTCGTTTTTGGTTTTACAAATCAAAAAAAGAAAATGGCAGCTAACGGAAAAACTAAAATATTTTTGAGGTCAGATAGGTCCATAATTTAATTAAATAAAAAATCATCGTAGACCCTAAGGTTCGACTGTTTGTAACTATTTTACGGAATCGCCCGGTCGCAGACACGACAACATTACGGGAGACCAAAAAGTTTCTAAACAAAACAAAGAATTAATTTCGTATTTTAGAATACACAAGCGGCGCACCACAAAAAGTTTATGGGGCAAAAAAGGATTTGACCCCTGAAAAAATATCTCCCTATATTCTCTCTCGACATGTTGGATAATTTAACAAAGTAAGCAGTAACCTATGTAACCTATATCTCAAAAACTGCAAGAGCTACAAAGGAAAAACTAAAAAAAAATTTAAACCTTTAACGCTCTGTAAAAAAAGTCTTAGTTTGACTCGAAGAATACGCCCTTAAAATCTGGATACTCAATTTTGAAATACCCTGTTTCAATAAAATGGCAGACCAACTTAAAATAAGAGATTAATGGTATTTAAGAACTATCTTATTCCTTGCACAGTCGAATATAACGGCTACATTTTTCTCCGTTTTTTACCACCACAATTTAAATAGGAAAAGTGCGACAAATATACCTTTTTTCTTAAGTTATTTGAAATGGCTGTACAAACGTGTACATATTTCAACAAATATGTCAACTAGCTTTCAAGATATTAACTTTTAAAATTTACTTCAACAAAACAATTTTTTTGCAAAACATACATTACAAAAAAAAAAAAAACAAATAAGCTTAGACCCAAACTCTAAATTAATGGTTTAGTAGGTAATTTTAATAATTCCAGAATTATGTGTTTTTTATGTGCTAATTTAGTCCCCTTTTAAAAATTTTTGTGCTCTTTGAGTTTTTGAGCTCGCTTTTGGGCTCGCTAGCTTTACATAAACCTAGCAAGCCCAACCTTAAATAAAGGTTAAAAATATACGTTAAATATTTCAGAATTATGTGCCTTTTATGTGCTCCATGGAAATATAAAAAAAGATAAAAATTTTTACTTTTTAGTTATTTTTTTAAAAAACACTTTAAAAAATCTTTAGTTTTTTTCCATTTCCATGGAGCACATAAAAATCACAGAATTCTGAGATATTTAAGGGATATTGTCAACCTTTATTTAAGGTTGGGCCTGCTAGGTTTATATAAAGCTAGCGAGCCCACAAAAAATAACTAAAAAAGTTAACAAATTTTATCTTTTTTTATATTTTCATGGAGCACATAAAAAACACACACTTCTGCAATATATTTAACGGATATTTTTAACCTTTACTTAAGGTTGGGCATGCTAGGTTTATATAAAACTAGCGAGCTCACCTTTTTTTTAATTTTCTCAAAAACTTAAAGAGCACAAAAATTTTTAAAAGGGGATATTTATGGAGGTGTTAAAAGGTGTTTTTAAAGTGTGTTTTTATTTGTAAAAGCCAAATTTTGATTTTTGTGTGCGAATGATCAGGGGGAAGGCAATTGCCCCCCCCCCCCCAATTGACGCCTCTGAAGTACGGGTAAATTTCATTGGTCGTATATATGTAAGCATTTAAAATACCTTGAAGATCAGGTATTAAGGTATAACTCACTTTCGGGTCAAACCATATCAAATCAACCAAAAAAAGGCACTTTTCGTTTTGACCATCTCATCATTAAGAAAAAAAAAATTAAACAAACTATATTGTGTCACACATCTTTAAAAAGGTATTTAAAAACCCTTCAAAATGAGCTATCACTAGCTTCTATAGGATCAATAGTTTTTGAGATATTACTATTTTTGTAAGTGTCTGTCAAGGACATATTGGTCAATTTCTTGATTTTCAAAAATCAATAAAACAAAAACGGCTTATCCAAAAAATTTGATTTTTTGGATTTTTGAGTTATTTCATAAGACGAATAAGTGTACCAAAAATCATCAAAATCGGAGATGGTCAAAACTATTGCCTGGTTGACTTGATATGGTTTGACCCTTTCCCTATTTAAATTTTGAAGAGATAAAAAGTGTCCCCTCGCAAACTAATTAAAATAATGCATACAGTAATACCACACAAAAAAACTTTTACGAATAAAATGTTTAATATCATCCGAAATTTTTGTTTTTTGGATTTTTTAGACGCAAATATAACCTTTAAATTATTTTTTATTGGAAAGTGCAAGCCTTTAAAGTTGAGGAGGACTAAAGCAAATTAGAAGGACATTTGACTTTCCGATAAAACTTTACAAAAAATGCAACCGAAAACTCTTACCAAAAATGGCATTTTACTTATTTTCGTTTCTCAAAGAAGGTCAAATACCCAATAAAATAGATGTTTGACATTTTAATAAAAGCATACCTTACCTACCATTGCAAATCGGCGGAGTTTTAAGAACCTTGATAATTTAACAAATAGCTTAGATGATATTAAAACTTAAAAGAGAAATAATCATAGCAATAATAATGTCATTTACCTACGACCAACGAATAATACTAATTTTACGACCATCTTAACACGCTGGCTTATTTACGGTCCTAGAATGATACTAAAGCTTAGACGCAAACCACAAGATGGCGTGACGAGCGATGAAATTTTATTTTATAAGAGCACTAATTTTTATATATTTTGAGGACAATAAATATTTATTAAACGTAAATAAATACAATTTAATTTTAGTACCTAACCAAAAACAATTCCCGTTAAATTGACATATTAGGCATTTAAAAAAAAACCTGGTTTTTAAAAAGATATATGAAAAGTCAATAGAAACCTTATTTTTTTTGACGTTTTAGACAGAACGTCATTGAAACTTCAGGTTATGAAGATTGTTGACTTAGGAGTGTTCGCGTTTGATTAGACACTTAAATAAGTTGGCAAGCTATTTTTGATTCCTTCTTGTTAGCGTATCTTTGATGCGTTTGTGAAAGCGTCCTTAAAAAAAAGAGTTAAAGTTGTGAGTACAACGTACGACTTAATCAAACCAATTCTTGTTCAGTGCTTGATGCACAGTTTTATTGCATCCTGCTTACTTCTATTTCCTTCCTTGTCGAAAAAAGTGAGAGGGCAATAGAATTTAATGGAAGATAAAAGGAGTGAAACTGTGGATCAGGTATTTATAAAAACACACAGATAACAAAATGGCAGCTACGTACGAAAAATGCAAGGGTGGACGTAGAGATAGGTGAGACGTAGTTGCTATTGTATGACGTATCCGTTCTGAGCATGCGCACTGAGCTACATTCTTGTTATGTAAACTACCTTTAATGTCGTCTCGTACAATTTTATGTTGTCCCCGAAAATAAAACTTTACGTCATCAAAAACAACCCTGCCAAAAAAATCTCGTCAAATCTTTTAGAAAAGTTTTACAAGATTTTTATGTATCAGGTTACTGTATGCGAAACAAACAAATCAAGAAAATCTTATAAAGTACAGATTTTCTTTACCAGTTTTTACGAAGAAAACAGCCTGGCTCGTTGAATCTTATAAAACCCTTTAAACCAACATAAAGACTCACCAACTTTCATGAGAACCTATGCTGATTTTTTACCTGGGATTACATCAGTAGTTGTGTGTAGTGTTCAAAACATATGTTGAGCAAACTCAACATCGTCATGCAAAATGAAAACAACACAATTTTTACCTTCCGTTACTGTTAATTCAAAATGAAATGCGAATCCCTAAGGAATTTAAATACCAAGGGAGGAAAGTGTCACTTTTCCCCCCGCGGTTTTTTTGATGACCAACTTAACGGTTGCCCCCCAGACGATATATTTTCAAAATCTTACGATGTTTCAAAAAAAAATTATTTGAAAAATGTAATATTGTACGCCCAATTTCCAATTTTCTCAAGCCCCCAGGAACCCTCGGGAAATTTCTTAAGTAACCAGCTTAGCCCCACATACAAACGATATTTTTTGGAAATTTTTATTGTGTATGGTATGAAGGATGTAATTTTATACAATTTGGCACACCAATTTTCAAACTTTGCACACCCCCTAGGAACATTAACAGTCCCCCCGCTCCATACAACACAAATTTTTGTATTATTTTAAAAGTCCAATTATGAAGATCAATTTTCAAATTTTGTTAACTCTCCAGCAACACGGTTACTTGAAAACCCTCTTGGTTCCTGGGGGATTAAAAAAATTTTAAATTGGGCATTCAAAATTTCGAATGACATTAAAATTAAAAAAAATATATTGTTTGGGAGGGGCTACGTCGGGTACTCGACAACTTTCCTGTGGATTCCTAGAGGGTGTGCGAAATTTGAAAATGGATCTGCAAAGCTGTACAAAATTACATCTTTCGAATGACATTTTTTTTTTTTTAATAACGCTGGGGGGCTAACCTAGTTACTCGAAAACCTTACTTTTGGGGGATGTGTAAAATTTGAATATGGGTGTGCAAAATTATACCCTTCAAATGACATAAAAGTTGGCCACAGTTACTCGTGCATAATTTGTGCAGAATAGTGGAATTAAAATTTGTCACAAAAGCTGCCTAGGAGGGTGAACAAACTTGACCGACTCGACTTTATTAAATATCTGATTTCTCACGAACCAACTTAGCTATCAGATTAACATTTTAAACAAATTTTATATCATCACTTAGATATTGAAAAATTGACTCAAAAAACAATACTGGGTGGGTGCTAGCTCGTACTAAATAAAAAATTGTTAAAGTAACTGGCTTCTACATTATATCAGAGGTATGGACCTAACATTAAATATAATTATAATACCCCGTTCTAAATTTCCTGTATCAACTTCGCACTTCCAAAGAATTTTCATTAACGCATCAAAGATCATGTGATGCAAAAATAAATATGGTTTAAATGTCGATCTAGATTACGATTTTAACCTTTTGATTTTCCTATAAAAGGTGCGATGCGATCTTTCGGAGTGTCTTGACATTGAATTTATAAGGATGCATGACTGGTTATTTTTTAGTAAAAGTCATAATTTGAAATAAAACAATAGTTATTTATGCACCTAGGTCAAAAAGTACAGCTTTAACGCCCGCAGTGTGAAAATAACAGCATGTTTTCAATTTAATATTTTAAAAATAATCTATACATAAATAATAAAATAAATCTCTAGGAGAACATTTTTTAGTTTTGGCTTCTAACCAAACCATATAGATACCGAATATCCAGTGGCGGTCCCGGGGGGAGCGGGGGGGGGGGCGATCGCCCCGCCCCCTTTGCCTCAGAAAAAAGTAGACAACAAAGATGCTGGTGGTAACCCTGAAGTCTTTGGAGAAAAAACGAGACATTGCAGAACGTTCCTTTAATATTATATTATAATATTAAAACACAAATTTTTGAACTTTTATGGGGAGATATATGATAACGTTTTCGAGGCAATAAACAAAAGTGTGGCGATATTTTTTCGTTGATAAAACATTCTTGGATGTTTGTCAGTAAGTAGTAATGCTTCGTCAGAAAGAAGGTTCTCCTGCCTCAGAAAAACGTTGCTGCATATCAATAGACGTATTGAAATTAACATTGAGTGAGTCATTCACCGGTTTGCCCAAAAAAACTGGAAACGAATTTTTTTTTTTTTGAGATAGTCATCTTAAATTTGAGATATGCAATATAAAAGATAATGTTTCAACTTAAAAAGCTTTTTTTTATACTTTCATCAAAAACATGATTTTAGTAACTATCTGCAGATAACTAAAGCATGGCTTTTTTGGTTACCGATGCAAAAAAACTTTTTTTTTTATCACGGGTACAAAGAGATTTCTGTCCGTTTTTTTACCCAAAGTTAATAGTAATACTGAAAAAATCTAATTATTCTTGCCTAAGAATTAAGCCATTTTCGCCAGTTTTCACCAAGTATTTACGAAAAAATAATTTAAAAAACATCGTCAAAATATCAAATCGTCAAAGACTAAAATGTCGCAACAATGAACGTCACCGAGTAAAAAGACACATCGCCATGGGAACCACCATTGTTATTTCATTTACCAGCCGGCTTGATTTATAGTGTAAAAATGGTGTGTTGCGAGAAGTGCTCTTCGTTCGAGATTTTTAAAACTACTTTCCCGTTTTTCTTGTATTTTTTGATAAAGTTATTAAAAAAAATAGTGTTAACAACTCGCGGCTAAACTGGGCTTTTTTTACTCGCGTTTTTAAATACCTCGCTGCGCTCGTTATTTAAACCAATGCTTGTAAAAAAAGCAGTATTTTAGCCACTAGTTGTTAAAACTACTATCAGACATCTTATAGGTAGGTACTGCAAAAATTTTTACAATTTTAGTTTAATTTTAAGCATCCTTCTTATGTCAGGATTTTGGTAACAAATCTAGAATTGAGACCAGATCCCACACCAAACCGTCATTTTCTGCTTAAACTGCATAAAAATTGCCTGCAGCGCAATGACATCGGGATTTTTTAAAAATAATTGGGTAAAATGTGCTAATAATTAAACTGATTTATTTTATTGCGTCTTCGTTTTTTTTTATAAATAAACAATTTGTATACACGTTTACAAAACAATTAATATTATTTAATATAAAAATCTCACATTTGAATTAACTTACTATATACAAGGCAGAAGTATGAAATTAAAAAATAAAAATTAATATTATAAGATTTCGAATTCATCTTGATCAGACTCTAAACTTGTGTCGCCAGCAGTTACTAAAATTAAAATTTACTTAGTTTATTAGTATTAATACTATCGCTAATAGAAGGTGGCAACAAACTGGGAAACAAATCAGGAAAACAGAGGAAAAGTCTGGAATTCCGTAACATATCGCTAAAACCACGAATTTTTTATAATGTTTTGAAAAGGCGTAAGAAAAACGACAAAAGAGACAGAAAACAATGAAAATAGAAGATTAAACGATCATGGGTGGAAATAACGAAAATTCAAAAGCGGATGGGATCCCACAAGGAACAGAAAAAAGAACAAAGCAAAAAGACACACAATTGAACGTTGATTCGCCATGGTTAACCAGCGTTGGCCCACATTGGAAATGTCGAAGTTACGTTCAAAACCGGTCATGAGATATCCTTACTTTTTGGAGTCAAATAAACTTCAGAATTGGCTGAACTTTGAATGGAAGACATATTCTGTAAAAACTAAGACACGGCTCGGAGCACTTTTTTCATTTTTTGCTGAATAACCTAAAATGTCTTTCTATATGGTCACGGATTCAAAAGTTTGAGTATTTTGAATTGTTGGCCTTACAAAGAAATTTTTATATTTGAATTCTGATGTTTATTTGACTCGAAAAAGTATGGATATTATATGACCCGTTTTGAACGTCACTTCGATATTTCCTACTAATATACACTACGAAACTTGAAAATTGGTCGAGACGAGAAAAGGTCGTCGTGTGGCCACCATGCAATACGTTTGAATTTCGATTGGCGGCCAAAATGTCGCAAAATTTTAAGCGCGGACCAAAATGCAAATTAAAACATTAAAAATTTGGGATCTGTACTTTAAGTATTTAGAAAAGACATAAAATAAGGACCCAACCCGACCCAACCCATCCCATACGGACACAATCCAACCCAAGCCATCCCAAACGGACACGATCCAACCCAACCCAAAGATACCTCCTTTATTTAAAGCTTTAAATTTCGAGCTTCTACCTTAATCGAAAAGCGAGCGCGATTTTTAAAATTGCGCGATTGAGGGCTGCGCTAAATTATACTGCGCGATTTTAGTCTTGCGCGATATTTAACCGGCGCGGTATTGGGATGCGCGATTTTGATCTTGCGCGGTTTTAATTTGCGCGATTTTGGTGCGCGCTCAAAAGGTCATTAGTGGGGTGAAGTTTTCCATTAAAATATAATTTCTATTAAAAGTAAAAATATGTGGGCGACGGACAAAAGATCGAAAAACAAAAGGTCGAAAAACAAAAAGGACGAAAGACAAAAAGGTCGAAAGGTAGAAAATACCAAAGGTTGAAATTACATAAGGTCGAAAATACAAAAGATCGAAATCAGAAAAGATCGAATGCAAAAAGATCGATATTACAGAAGGTCGAAACTACAAAAGGTCCAAAATACAAAAGATCGGAATAACAAAAGATCGAATATTAAAAGATCGAAATTACAAAATGTCGACATTACAGACCGTCGAAACTATAAAAGGTCGAAACAACAAAAGATCGAAATAACAAAAGGTCGAATCTCAAAAGGTCGAAAATAAAAAAGGGCGAGGTTCTGACGTTATATCCCTCTTCTCATTTCTTATAATAGAACGATTATCTTGCTTAGAATTTTTGTGTGTGTTGGGTTTGGTTGGTTATTTTGGGTTGGGTTGGTTATGTTGGGTTGTGTTGGTTATTTTGGTTAATATTATTTCGTGTTTTTTTCGATCTTCTGTACTTTTGACCTTTTGTAATTTCGACCTTTTGTAATTTCGATCTTTTGATATTCGACCTTTGGTAATTCCGATATTTTGTATTTTCGACCTTTTGGTATTCGACCTTTTGTAATTTCGACCTTTTGTAGTTTTGATCTTTTGTTGTTTCGACCTTTTAATTTTCGATCTTATGTTTTCGACCTTTTTGCCTTTGGACCTTTTGTTTTTCGATCTTTTTTGACTTAAGGATTGTCAAAGCTCCGTTAAAAATTAAATTACCACTTGAAATGGTACTATTGTTTTCAAAAAAACCGCATCCTATCCCGAAAAATTTCCTTTTCTAATAGTGTATGTATTCAAACTGATTTTGATAATAATTTTCAAAGTACAATATTTACGAAAGCACAAATTATCGTTCGAGTTATAGAAGAGGGCTGGCCTATAAGGACAGCGCCCACTCATTTTGGGGTTGATAAAATGACGGTAGTACAGTGGAAAAAGCGCCAATACAAAATAATTCGATGAATAGAAAACATGGATCAGGACGAAAGCCTGTAAGTTCTGAGATACAAGATGAAAGACGTACCGACCACCTCAGACAAAATCATTTATACAAAAAATAATATTTAAACTCTTCTTTGGCCATCCAACAGCCCTGATCTCAACCCAATAAAAAATATATGGGGCCGACTTGTCGAAATTATTTATCAGAGAAACTGGAGACCACAAAATGCTGAACAGTTAAGCGATGCAATTCATCGCGCATTGGTGGTGTGCTCTCAGAAGATTATGAATATTTTCAAAATTTAAGTTTTTCAATGCCCAAGCGTTTGCAGGTTAGTATTTTAAGTAATATATAATATTTAGTTGTTTCCAATCCGTTGTGTTATTTTGAGTCCATCGCTTTTTTCAATTTATTATCGTCATTCTATCAACCCCAAAATGAGCGGCCGCTCTCCTTATTCTGTAACTCGAGTCATAATTACTCTTTTGCAATGAATATTGTTTTTAAATATATTTATTTGTTGTTTAAATGGCGATTTTTGGTATCATTATATAATTATATCCGAGATAAAATCATTGATTTTAAAAACAAGAAACTAAACTCAAAACCCTCATTTGCGTTGCGTAGTCGGGGGTAAAGTGGGTGATTTAGAGATCTTTTTATTTTTGATTTCATCATGGTCATAACGTCATCGTAATACCGAATTTAATGCTCTCAGACATTACAAGCTGGTGGTGTGTTTGAGTATACACTAATAAAAAGTCAAAGTTTGAGATATAGGGAAAAATGTATGTATGCGTTTTTTTTATCAAGAGTAGCTAGAAGTTTCCCTTTCGCAGAAAACAAAAAAGATGAGTCTTACCTTTTATAGACGTCGACGCACTACCACCAGTCTCCCACTCTTTGGTTTTTTCGTAGACTATTTCGAACAGTGGTTGTTTTTGGTTGTCCATAAGCTGATCTTTTATTGTTTGACAGAGATCTATGAAGTCGGCTTCGGTGTTACAGAAGAAACACTAAGAAAACGTTAACAATCAAAACAATATCAGAGGAACTGGTTTGTCATGTTTGCCGAAATAATAGTTATTTATGCACCTAGTCAGTCGCTTAAAACAACAACAAACGGTTTCACGGGACAACTAGTCATTTAAGAACCTCAAGGCCCGCGGGCATAAAAGACGCCCTAGTGCACTTTTACGCCCGTTTAGCACAAATGAAATTTTATAACTGACCATTACTTCTGACATTACTCCTAACATAACAACTGAACATTATTCATAAAAGCATTTATGGAAAATATGAGAATCCTTTATGAGAAACAAAAAGTCTGGATTTCGTGAAGGATTTGGGAGAATAAAAGCCTTATTGAGTATTCAAGTCTTGCAACATAGGATGAGGTTATGAGAAAGCTTGTGATCGAGTCCAAGACGAAAATTCCATAGAATCTCTTTAAGAAGTAGGTCATCTATCAAGATCTAAAGGTAATTGGCAACCTATACTGGAACCAGACAGCTCAGATAAAAGAAAAAGAAGTAGTTCATCCAGCAAGATCAAGAAGTAGGTCATCCATCAAGATCTAAAGATAATTGCCAACCTATACTGTAGTCAGACAGTTTAGATAAAAGACAGTTCAGATAGAAGAAAAAGAAATAGGTCATCCATCAAGAAGCAGATCATCCATCAAGAAGTAGCTCATCCATCAAAGTCATCCATTAAGATCTAAAGATAATTGTCAATCTATACTGGAACTAGACAGCTCAGATAAAAGAAAAAAAGTAGTTCATCTATCAAGATCAAGAAGTAGGTCATCCATCAAGGTCATCCATCAAGATCTTTAGATAATTGCCAACCTATACTAGAATCAGACAGCTGAGATAAAAGTTAATGGCTGACTCTCCAAAGAGGTCCGAATAAGAAGAGGTGGATATGGTTACATAAATACTGCAATAAAGTAACAGAGAATGCATTTCACAACTGCGAAGAGTGTCTGACTATAATAAACGAAACGGCATTAAAATCAACAACCTACAATATGCTGACGACACTGTCATAATTGCTGACACGCTGGAATGTCTGCAAGAGTTGTTGAATTAGAAGTAAATGGTCAACATACCAGAACTGCGTGCAAGAATTGAACAGGCCAGATCATTTTTTATCAAAAAAAAAAATCAATGTTGTGTAGTGGCGTGTGTATAAATACTCTTCGAATTCGTGAGCTTTGTTCTTATGCGTTAAGCATTTTATATTACAGCATATAGACATGAATACTGTGATGGACAGTGGGTAATGTGGATGTTCTGCTTAGATTAGATAAGGGAAGGTTTATTCACTATCAAAAGACGTAAATATTTTGAGAAAATGACAAACATAAACTCTAGATATCCGAATATCATGACTCAAAAATCTTAGACAATGGTATGATGTTGGTGCCACGAAACTTTTCAGAAAGTCAGTGGATAAGGTGCAGAGATTATAGCTTACGTTTGAAGGGGGCATGGCAGAGAGGCACAGAAGGCATTTGTTTTACAATCAAAATTTACTCTATTGAAAACTCACCACAGCCAAAGAAGGATCCATATCCGTTATTTTCATCCTAGAAGCAAACCTACAATGGTAGCTTAAATCAATCTCTTTTTGTTCGTCGGTCTGTTTGTTTTCCACAGAGCCTAAATAAATAATAAAATTCAGTAATTAAATTTGGCCGAAATGTTGATGTTTTTGCACTTTCTTCTCATTTTCCTTATTTTTTCTACTTTTAAGTAAGTTTATGAAATAAATTCCACAATTTGTGTTTATATTCTATTCTCTATCCTCTCGAGGACTTGGCATAATATATACAAGGTTTAAGGTAAAGGTTGTATAATATATAAAAAGTTGAAAGTACCTACTAAAAAACTTAAAAATTATATAAAAATAAAAAATACAAAAAATCCATGAAAAAGTGTGATACATTATTTTAAAGGGTATATATAGTTAATTTAAAAAATCAAATAAAAATCCAGTTTGACCATCGAATTTTGCTTTAAAAAATTTCAACAGAAATTGCGTTAAAAAATGCCAACAGAAATTGCATCGTTTTCAAAAAGTCCCCATCGTTCGAAAATGGCTTAACATATCAAGCTGCGGTTTTCACGTTCAAAGTTCTTCTAAAAACTAAGCCTCGCAAGTGACGAGGGTCACTTTTTTCTATCTCCCCTGGGGCCTAATTATTGAAGTTCAAGAGAAGGAAATATGCCTCAAAAGAAGGGATCAATCCCGGGGAATGAATCCCATCCCACGAAGAAAACATGCTTTTTCTTGGAACCACTTCTAAATTGTAGATCGAAAAAGATAAAATTTACGCGCATGCGTGTCTTAGAAATGGGGCCGAAGGCTTTAAACTCGGAGAGCGCGAACACTTAGTTTTTGATAGAATGGCATGGGCGATCACAGCTCAAGAATACGAACTAAATTAGGGCCCTGGAAGTACCTGAAACCCCCCAAAAGTGTCCAATTTGGAACACCCTGTACCTGTATAAGATTTAACTTGAAAACCTTTGATAGTCTTAATATTATACATAGCTTTTAGACAGACTGTCTAAACTGTGATGTTTTTCTTATTTTTAAGGGTATTTGGCAAATTCGTTGCAAAGAAACTGAAAAATGGGTTGTGTTGGTCTGGTGGTGTAATAATTAGTATGTTTTCACATCGTATTCAATACGTATCGAAAATCAAGCATCTTGTTCTTCATATGTCACGCTCTTTGTCGGAACAGAGAACATGCTCTATGAAAGAAAAAGAAGACAATCTTTTCAATACATATTGAGTACGATGTGAAAACATACTAAATAAATAGTTAGGTTTTATAGTTAACCAATTATAGTAGTTTTATTTGCCTTTTCCTCCATACAATCATAAATTATAAATAAAATTTGATTTTTTAAAACAACCTCAAATTTTATGGGGTTTTTTTGACAGCTGACAGGTAATAATCATGATCACCACACAAAAAACACAAAAAAATGCAGATAACTGCCACGATGCCAATAATTTCCTTACTTTTTCCAAGTGGAACATATTCGGAACTTTTGCAAACCAAGTAAATCTCAAGGGTCACCCTCAGTTCAAGCGGCACTTGAAGAAGTGGAAGAAGTAAGGGGAAGTGGTGCTCACGGGCATTAAAACTATTTTTAAAATGTAAAAAGTGGCTTTTCAATACCTAACTTAAACATTGCATAACCTATACTAAAGTACAGGATAAAACTACGTTTAATAAAATACTTTAACTGACTATATTTATAATTTGAAAAAATCTAGGTTATTACACCAAGTGCTAACATAAAAAAGGGAGCTGTATTTTAGTAACAAAATTAGCACTAAATTAGGGCGAATTAGTTACATGGATTCGACTAAAAAAATCAAAAAGTTGCTTCTTGGAATTTTTTTTAACAGCTGATCGCGACAGTTTGTTAGCCATATTGTTCAGCTGTCAAAAACTATAAACTTACCTGCTTTTTGAGTAACATGAGGATCTAGATAAAGTGCTTCGCTGCCCACGTATCCTATGAAGTACAATGCTACGTTTGGTCTTCCGCCTATCATGCCTAAACTTTGTTTTAGCTGAAAACATTTCTAAAAAAATAATATATGTTAGATTACACTCCGATATACCTACAATAAATTTTAAAACAAGGACTATATTGGCTTGTCCGAGGTAAACTATACCCCCAACCACGTGTAAAGGTTTTTAAATTGTCTTACTACTACTCAGAAATTAAATAATATACACGTATGATGTTGAGTCATTTTAAGGAATTTTTTTAAAGAGAATCAAGTAACCATTTCATCGTTTGTATTAACAACTTTTAACACATTAAAATTATCAATAATGTCTACATTTTACTTTCAAATGCTTAATCGCCAAAATGATAACATTTCTGGATTCTCCTTAAGGCAAATGATCAATACATAATAAAAATAATAAATGTTTAGTCAAGTATTTACATATTGTTACTCACAAATAATATTAAATATATAAAAAGAAAACTTCCCCGGAGCCCGTAATAAGCTTCTTATTTAGTTTCCAAGAATATTTAAATGTTTTTAAGAGGGAAATAACGGCCGCTTGTAGAAAAAAAATAGTTATTTAGTTAATAATTTGGTAGAATGGAATTTTACCAATGATTATATAAACGGACTGGTCAACATGGATATGTAATTTTAGATACAACTTACCTTAAGCTCATCGGTATAAATACTATTTATTTCTGCGAGTCCCAATCTTAAAGGCACAACAAGTAATAATGGTTTCCAGTCGACTCTTGCAATGTCACTGTACTCTATACAACATAACTCCCCTAAAAAAGGAAGTTATTAGACACTTAAAGTAAATATTTCAACGCATCGGTATCGGTATACGTAACGCGTTCGAAACAAAGTCAAAATACACTACATTTTTGACTTGTTCATGCCATGTTTCGAACGATGCCTGCTTCTTTGACGGGTGTGACGACAGAATCTCGTTGCGTACGAAAGGATGTACGTATCGTTACGGACCCACGAACATACGAAACGATTTCAATCAGCAGTTCTGTCATCGCAACCTTCAAGAAAGCGGGCATCGTTCGAAACATCGCATAAAAAAGTCAAAAATGTAGTGTATTTTGACTTTGTTTCGAACGCGTTACGATGCTTTGAAATATTTACTTTAAGTGTCTATTAAATAGATTATTATACTTTAAAGTAAGTGCAGAAGTTAGCTACTAGAATCTATTTGCCGTGTCAAAGATGAAAGATGTAATTACGTTTCGGATTTTTTAAGCAGATTTTTTTCAGAGGGTTCCATATTTCTGCAGGTTGTACACTTGATTTAAAAAAAAAACTCATACATGCATTTTTTCCTATGCCACAAAATTTAGCTTTCCATTAGTGTATACTATTATAAGGCACCACCAGCTTAGTATGCATGACAGCTTAAAATTCAGTGTGACATCCTTAAAAATGCCACAGATATCAATCATCTTCAAGCAGCAGGAGAATTTTAGTTTATCGTCCACCAAATTCTAGATTTGAACCCGAATATACAAACCAAATTAAAAAAGCTGGACATTTTTCTGTAAACATGGTTCAGTACTAGAGGTTTGGTTTTTTTTTTTGGAGAATCGAAGGAAGATTCAATAGTGAACGATATATTGAAATCCTTGAAAACGTTATGCTGCCATCTGTACAGGCTTTACATGAAAATAATGACTTCGTTTATCAGCAGGACAACTGTCCAGTACACACGGCTAATGTTGTTCGCCAATGGTTTCAGAATAATAATATAGAAACACTTCCTACCAAAGGAATTGGAGACGACGAAATGCTGAAGAGTTAAGCGATGCTATTTATCGCGCATTGGATCAGCTCTCAGAAGACCAACAGTATTTTCAAAATTTAACCTTTTCAATGCCCAGAAGTTTGAAGCTTGTAATAGAGAAAAATGGTGATCCTATTAAATACTAAATTATTTATTTTAGTTCTTTTTTTAAGTTAAAATAATTAGTATTAAGTTTACCATCGTTTTTGTCCTAATCCAAGTTTCCTATTCGTCGAATTGTTTTCAATTCAGCGCTGTTTCCATCGTATTATTGTTATTTTATCAACTCCAAAATGGGTTACCGCTTTCTTTATAGAACAGCCTTCGTCCGTTACTC
Source organism: Oxystoma pomonae (assembly GCA_963921995.1). Classification (NCBI taxonomy): domain Eukaryota; kingdom Metazoa; phylum Arthropoda; class Insecta; order Coleoptera; family Brentidae; genus Oxystoma; species Oxystoma pomonae. Next base: position 78,869,180 of record OY998166.1, on the reverse strand, counting down.
GAGTGATAATTTGATATTGTTCAATAAAGACTTTACTAAAACATTATTTTTGCTGATTTTTTAGTATTATGCAAAATTTAATATAAAAATAAGGTTGCCTTTAATTTAAGTAAAAAAATATTTTCAGTTTTAAAGAACTTTTTTAAACAATATGATAAATTGTCGTACTTTTGAAGTTTTTAGGCATTTTAGCTGGTAGTCCGTATATATTATACACTTTTAGAAAGGTCAATTTTATGACTGCCTGTATGCGTTTTTTTTTTAAATCAAGTGTACAATACCTACCTAATATTGTAACGATTAGCCAAATTAAGAAATAATATTATTAAGGTTATTAAAACAAGTATTAACATTTTTAGAGTATTTTAAACACAACTACGATGGTTTTGTAATCGGTTCAATGGTCAAAAACATAAAGCGGGCCAACAAGGAATCAGCAATTTTTTTACAGACAAAAACCAAGACGTATACTGACGTAGACGAAAAATTGTCTCGTCAGCCATAAAATAGTATTTGTAGATAAATGATTGTGGCGGAGAGGTCCAAAATAAAGGAAATAAATCAGAAAAAAGCTTTTTCTCGACCGGAATTTGAACCTGAAACCTCCAGAAAATCAGTTCAAGACTCTAATCAATTGAGCTATTGAGGCTTGAGGTTTTTACCAGCTATTTGGAAATCCTAACGACGATTTATTTACAGTAGTGGGTTGATTTTTGAAGGCTACGCCGTCAAAACAAAGAAAGTGTCATAAAGACAATGATACATATAGTTTTATTGAAGGTGTCAGACGACGAATTTACCAGTAAAAATTTCAGCTAAACTAAGGAGGGACCTATTATTTAAAATAAAGGAAATTTTTAACAGTAAAAACGTCTTTAGAATTCCAAGGTAAAACTTTCGCTCTCTACGTCACAAATCATTTTTCTGTGAATTTATATAGGGTGCTAAAAATGTCCTTTATTTTTAACAACAGTAAGTATTTTAGTAAAATGAACTTGCTTGATATAATATCTGAAAATCTGCGTGTCTTTTGAGAACACACAATCAGGAGTATATGCCAGAAATTATTAGAAATATTATTAGTTTGTTAAAATTATTAGTATTATCACTTACTAATTTCGCTAATAACAACAGTGTTGTCCAGTGCCACATGTATTGCCAGTGAGTTTTCTGTGTCAAATTTTAGCAGTTTTCTAAAAAATAAAGTTTACTACAAGCCTTGCGAAAAACAGCGCAGAAAATTCATAAATATGGGCTGCATATACAAGGTGTAAAAGGTATAGGTGCAAATACTTTAATGGGCGATGAAATTAAAAAAAAACTTTCCTTAACATTTGGAAAAATACCAAGATATGTTCATATTACTCATAACTGGAAACCTTTCTTTAATACCACAAAAACTATCGATACCAAAAATCAAGTATTTTCTCTAAAATATGGGTACTATTTTTTGAATACTTGAAGTAAGTCCATCTTGGGTGGAGATGATAATTAAAAACAGTCATTCTCCACTTAATTTATTTTTATCCCAATGGGTTTTCTACCCTGCACCCTTAAGTTATGTCCTGTCGACGTGACTTTCATTTAGCTTTCTTTGAAAAGCGACAGCCATTTTGTAGCTCAAGCTAGAAACCCTGATAATGACACTTTACACAGCCGAAACATGTTGGTTTTCAATGATTTTTATTTCAATAAATTAAGTGGAAAATGACCATAGTTGTTTTGATTTACTATTTTTTGGTTTGTTTCTTGGGATTCCTAAACAAGATATAACAAAAAGAAATTGCGCACACCCTGAATCTCAAAAACAAGGACTTCTTACCCCATGTTATATCACTTTTTTTCTTGTTTTAGACCTTTAAAACATTTGCATTCATACCTTTGACTCTAAGTTAAATTCTCATTCAACAATCCCCCATTTTCCATCAACAGAATCCCTGATGATACCGCCGAAACAAAATAAAATTCCAAAAAAAAAACCGCCCGAAAAAAACAGACAACTCTAGTGTAGGGGACTGTGTACCTGGTCACTTGGTTTTATATTTTATACTTACTTTAAAACTTGTGCAACAGTGTTCGGCCCAAACCACTGACCAATCGCCTTCCCTTCAGACTCCCCCATTGTGGCAATTTGATGTATAGAGAAGGGAGCGCTTCTGGTGTCCTCAAACTTTTTCAAGATTTTTAAGTAGGTGGGGTCTTTTGTTTCAGGTTCCCATTGCCAATTTGAACCTGCGAGGATTACGTGTTAATTGTTTCCAGGTAATCTTAACATGAAATAAATTTACTGAGTCAAATGTTTTGTCATAACAAGATTTTAAAAAGTTGCTTTCTGACAACATAATAAAAGCGGGGTGCTAATTAAAATTTGACTGCATTTTGTGACTGTTCAATGATTTTCTGTTAAAGTGTTTTGATACTGACATTAAAAAAAAAATGAGAAAGAAAATATTTTCTATTAGATTCTTGAAGGAAACATGGATCAAATCAAAAAACGTTTATTGTAGTAAAGTGTTAACAGTTAACTTAAAAACTAGCCCTATCAAGAAATAAACGTTGGGTAGAGCCACTGAAGCATTTTCATGCTTGTACGTGGCTTAGGATGTTAAAATCGATTTATTTTGTCACAGATTGGTAGTAATGTCACAAATTAGTTTAATTGTCACTGATCGGGTAAACACGTCACAATCGAGCGAAATGTCTAATTAATTAATTTTGGTTAATTACAATGCTACTAGCTGACACTATTTTGATTTATGAAACCATTGTGAAACTCTGAGGTAGTACTTTAAGTTTACAAGATCATTAAAAACTTTACGACCTCTGTCAAGGATCCATGTTTGTGTCGCTTTTTTAAACTGACCAAACTGCCTGATAGAAATAATTGGTTTGGGAAGCACGTTGTAAAGTCTTGGAGAGAAATATGTCTCTTTTGAGTTGTGGATAGATATGCGTTTTTCCTATTTCGTGTATTTATACAATTATTTTTTAATTTTAAATCTATTTTGCCACTATTTATATATTTAAGAATCTCAAAACAATACAACTGTATCAAATCCATTAACCCACTCTCTTGAAAAAGGTTATCTGTAGCATACATCTTATTTTTGCCAAATATAATTTTTATAAACCATCTATGAATTGTTTTCAGACAATTTATATGATTTTCAGCTATGGCTCCCCACCCAAGAATTTCATAAGTAAGATGACTTTGAACGAGAGATAAAAACATGGTCTTTAGTTCATTTGCAGTGAGAAAATCTTTTAAATATATAAATTTTAATAACAGTCCTCTGAGCTTGTTTGATATGTCTTTAGAGTGTTGTTTCCAACTTAACTGGTTATCTATGGTTACACCCAGATATTTGATACTTTTGGCCTCTGGTATTATACTATCGTTGATTTTTAAATTGCCTAAAGATGGCAGATTGTTTCGGTATGTCGAGAATGGAACGTATTTAGTTTTTTCTATATTCAAAATTACTTTATTCAAGTTAAACCAATCTCTTAACAATGACATATCCATCTTCATCATTTGATTTACTTTTTCCCAAGATTCGGCTCTGCAAAATATTGCGGTATCATCAGCGAAACATATGATGGTGCTGTCCAAGAACGAAGCACTGTTCCTTGAGGAACACCAAAGGTAACTTCTCTTTCTTCGCTGATGACACCTTCTACATCTACTTTTTGTTTTCTTATAGAAAGATAGCTTTTAAGAAAGTTAAGAATCTTTCCTCTTAACCCACAACTGTCCAGTCTAAGTCAATTGCATTTTGCAATAAATCGTGTTAAACACACGCAACTCAAATATTTTTTATGTAGCCTATTTGAGAGCCAATCTGTACAAAAACTCCCCTGTTTATCAAATGTGCCATTTTTTCAATCATTACGTCTCTGATATTAATATAGACATAATTAGTATTAAAAATTAAAAAAAAAACTTATTAACTTAAATTGTGTCGTGCATCTAACTGAAAATAATTTATCCTAATCCAATTGGTTTTTTATTTGTAATTATTATATTATTCCTAAGAGCTAAATTTAAGAGTGTATCTGTGATTGGCGTCAGGTTGTCGATACCTTTGAAATAAATAAATAATATGCGTCTTTTTATTATTATATTTACTCCTCTATATTTGTTATTAAAAAACATTTTTCATTTACCTTACCTTAATTTTTAATTCCCTACCCAATTCGGATAATGAATTACTGCATGTGTACAGTTGTGCTCAAAAATGGGGACATGGAAAAATGTATTCATATTTATTAGTATATTACCCAATATAATCTAATCTTAATGACAAGCACATAAGTGTCAAGTTTATTAGCAAACAACCCAACTCAAATTATAAATACGTTTCTCCGTTTTTTTTTTTTTTTTTGAGTAATTGGGTGTTTTCGAGGGTATTGTAAACGAAATTGGACGTAGTTCTCTTTATAGAGGGGAAGCTGTTAATTTCATAATTTTTGATAACTAATCACAAATTTGGAATCCTCTTCCCCAAAAACAAATTTCTACTGTCACCAGAACTATGAACTCATTCCAAATTTGATATCAATCGAATATACAGGATGGTTCAATGAGACCGGCCACCAGATGGCTGGTCCAATAACTGGTCACCGCATTTATCTGGGAAAATATAAGCCTTCCCTAATAGCACAAGTACGTTTTCAAAGCGTCCCTGGAACGTCCCACCGAGATTTTGTTGGCATCCCGGAAATGTACGGTGCCGGCGCGGGACCTCCCGGATGTAATATATTTGAATTTCCCGCGCGATTGCGCGGAAGTGCGCCCGAAATATGTCAAGGTCAAGGACGACCTCTTTGTTCCCGGTTTACCGATTGACACGTTCCCTAATGGTAGAAGCTTCTCCATTTCGTGGATATCCCGCTAAAACTGTAAGTAATATTGTCTTAATCACTCGACATTTCACTGGCGACGAGGATCAACAAAGACGGAGTTAAGTTTGCCTCTGCGTAAATTAAAAAACGAGATTCAGGGGGCCCTAAAATAGACAAAACTTGAGAACAAGAGCCGATCGGGCAGTTTAAATAGGCATAAATGACAGTTAAAGCTTGGGTCTGTGTGATCGACGAGAAAGTCACGTGGATTTCGATTTGTAGACTTCGTAAAAATACAACAAAAATGAGTGAAATGATTGGTAGTATTCCCCCATTTGACCCAGAAAATGAGGACTGCGAGTTGTATTGGGAAAAATTAGAGCAATATTTAGCTGCTAATTCGATCACAGACAAAGAAAAACAAGTTGCAACACTTTTAAGTTTGATAGGGACAAACACATATAAACTTGTACGAGACTTATGTTTCCCAAAATTACCCAACGATAAGTCATTTGAGGAATTAAATAACATACTTAGAAATCAGTTTAGTCCGATCGTGAATGTATGGCGGAAAAGAAATAAATTTTATGTGGCCAATCAGACAGATAATGAGGGCATTGCTGAATGGTATGCTCGTTTGAAAAGCTTAGCAGTAAATTGAAAATTTGCGGATAGGTTGCTTGACTGCCTCAAAGATAAGTTTATTACTGGTTAAAAAAGCAGGCCAATTAAAGATAAAATGTGTGAAGAAGAATTATCATCTACGATTCACCCAGTGGTTCAAAAAGCAATGCAGAAGGAATCTTATAACAAGGAAATCACTAGCACTTGTGATGTGAACTGGCTAAGGAACTCGTCGCATAAAAAAAATTATGTAGCCCTAAAAAACGTATAATACTGGACAAAAACCTTCATATAATGACAATAGTAGTAATAGTAGTAAATCTGTTAATATCAAATGTCAGATTTGTGGCCGTAACCATGGCAAATTAAAATATAGGTTTGGGAATGCAATATGCAGACGCTGTTCTGTCCAGGGACATCTTGAAATCATGTGTCCTAAAAAAAAAGTTAGGGGATATAATGCGATTGAAACAGTAGAGGATGTGGCTGTAATCAGTAATTATAACGATATTTGTGATATGTATAGTTTAGGTAGTAGCAATAAAAACGATTTTTTTTTTAAATTGAATGTTAAAATTGACGGTAGAAATTATGACATGTGTGTAGACACAGGTGCGAGCATAACTGCAATAAATTTGGAGTTTTACAATCAAAATTTTGACAAACACCATTTTACTGGTGACAATATAATTTTACGCAGTTATACTGGCAACCTTATAAAACCTATAGGGTATTTTAAAGTAGAATGTAAGATAGGAAACGTGACAAAACTTACAAAATTCTATGTAGTGAATAACGGTGGATTAAGCTTATTAGGTCGGGATTTTCTCTCTTTATTTAATATCACGTTTTAAAAAAATTTCCAGAGGTATTTACCCATAAGTTAGGGAAATTTAAGTTCGAGAAGGTCTCTTTAGTCTTAAAAAATGAAACAAAACCTATTTTTTAAAACACAGACCAGTTCCACTAGCGTATAAAGAAGAGAAGAGAAAATCGAACAGCAGTTGGAAGCTATGGTGCACGAAGATGTTTTAGAGCCAGTCAATTTTTCAAAATATGCGACCCCAATTGTACCCATCATAAGGGCAGATGGTACATTACGTATTTGCTGTGATTTTAAGTCAACGTTAAATAAACAGATTGACAAGTGTCATTATTACCCAACTCCAAGAGTTACAGAAATTTTTGCTTAATTGAACGGAGGTGAGCTGTACAAAAAATTGGACTTGTCACGTGCATATACCCAGTTTGAGCTTGATAAAAAATCGCAAGAAATGACTACCATAACAACTCATGTAGGATTGTTCAAAAACTTGCGATTACCATTTGGTATAGCCCCCGCCAGTTCTATTTTTCAACAAAAAATAGAGCAATTATTTAAGGGAATGAAAGGTGTGGCATCATACAGTGACGACATATGTATCACTGGGGTAAATATGGCAGATCACATAAAAAATTTGGAGGCAGTGCTAGAAAAGTTGAAAGAGGCTGGATTGACAGTGAGACCTGAGAAATGTGAATTTTTCATGGAAGAACTAGAATACCTTGGACATAGATGAATGCACCTAGACCAACCACCCAGGCTCAGGTTAGATCATTCTGTGGTCTTGTACAATATTATGCCAAATTTATACTAACCCTTGCAAATATATTAAGCCCAATATATAAATTACTAACAAAAAACCAAAGTGTGTCTAAAAATACTCAAGTAGAATGGAGTCCGGAGTGTCAAGAAGCATTTGAGACTATAAAGAAGTTAATAGTAGAAGATATAACACTGGCACACTATGATCCAAAAAAACAGTTAGTGCTAGTCACGGATGCAAGCCAAGATGGCATTTCAGCAGTGTTATATGCTAGAGACAAAAGTGGGAGTGAGAGACCCATAGCATGTGCATCTAGGACATACTCTCCATCAGAAAAAAATTTGGCAACCTTGGATAAAGAAGGAGCAGGAATAATTTTTGGATTCTGTTACTTTGAGCAGTATTTACTAGGAAGACGCTTTATAGTCGGAAGTGATCATCGACCCTTGCTAGGTTTATTGGGTGAAAATAAAGCAATTCTCCAAAGAAGGCGCGACAGATTGCAAAGATGGGCATTATATATGAGTGGGTTTGATTATCAAATGGAGTATATAAAAGGAACAGACAACCATTTTACCGACTGCTTATCAAGACTACCAGATGACAGTACAGACAAAAATATAGGCATAATAGAAGACTTACCTATGGTGGCCAAACATAGATCAGGACATTGAGTCTAAGATAAAAGGATGTTTGGCATGTCTAAAAAACAAAGACAATCCCCCAAAGACATGTTTTTCCTGGATGCCAGCAAGCAGACCATATGAACGCATTCACGTAGATTTTCTGGAGCTGTCCAGAAGGCAAAATTTCTTCATTATTACGGATGCTTATAGCAAATGAGCAGAAGTTCACATGGTAAAAACCTTAACAAGCAAAGAAACAGAAAGAAAACTGCGTGAGACATTTGCTACTTTTGGTTTACCTGATGTTTTATGCTCTGATAACGGTTCAAGTTTAGTCTCAGCGGAATTGGAGCTATTTTTGTCCAGAAATGGCATCAAACACATCACCATCCCCCCATATAATAGCCAGAGTAACGGCAAGCTGAAAATTCAGTGCGTACATTTAAACAAAAGATGAAATGTGCTATGGAAGATGGTTTAAATAATGGTATTCCGGTGGAGACACTAATGTACAGATTTTTATTAAATTATAGAAATACAGAGCATTGTACAACCAAAGCAACGCCAGCACAACTAATGTTTGGCAGAAGGCTAAAAACTAGGTTAGACCTTATTCGTGTCTCCCAAGAATGCCGCCAAGCCTCCCAAGAATGCCAAGCCTCCCAAGAATGTCAAGCCTCCCAAGAACGTCAAGCCGCACAAGAATGCCAAGAGCCAAATTTTAAAATTTTTTAAAACGTACCAAAACAGTCAAAAAACATCCTCTTATGTAACCATATTCTTTGTACTACTCCAAGACGGATCATTGTTTCATAGGATATTTGCTTATATTGCAGGATCTTTACGAGGGATCTAGACGACGATCCGACACCTTTGGTTGTAAAAAGTGACACTGAAAGAAGAAATCGACGAAAAGCGTTTTTTTGCTGCCTGAAGTTGATTTGTTGGTTTGATTTATTTGAATCGGATGCCCTGCAGTTTGATAAAAAACGTCAATTTGTCTATTGTCAATGTTGGTTTTGCAACTTATTGGTATACTCCCTGTTATAAATAAAATCTAGAAGTCCAAATTTTTTTTCAAGGAAAATATTATTATTATTATAACTACACGTTATTTGGAACGTCTGCTTTATTTTCAATACTTGAGATCTACAGTGTTCTAAATAGTATGACCCAGGGACAGTCATACAGAAACGTTCCTGGGACGTTTTTAGGGATGTTCGTGGGTCATACGACTGCGACCTCGTAGATACCATAATTATTTCAAAGTTATGCATTTAAAAACAGCTACTTATTATCACAACTTCATTTATGTATAGAAAACAAGTTTAATTTTCAAGACCATTCTCGACATCATGTCCTAAAAAGTATGCCCAGGGACAGCTAATTATAAACATTCCTGGAACATTTTTTAGTTAAGGCCCCCGGAACGTCTTTTAGGAGTCCAGGAAATCCCCGACCTACACTCCTACAGAGACTTAAAAAAAGTATGTCAAATCCTGGGGACTGAGTGTGCTATTAGGATTACAAACTTAGGGCCTTCATTTTTATTAAAAATAGTTTTGTGTGGCTCAGCTTTCCCAAAGCCAAGTGGGGCTTTAAAACTTATTTTAGATAGATCTGGTGCTCAGTCTTATTGGACCACCCTGTATATGTAGCATAAGTTATTCAAAACTGAGTTACAAGATATTGATACCCACTAACTAAAGCTTGTAAAAACAACTTTACACATATGTTTTAAAGTAAGTGTGATATCAGATAAATAGTGACATCCTTTTCATGTAACTTCATCTCTCTTTTTAAAATTGAAGAACTAAAAAGTTATACATTTCTGAAACTAAAATGCTTTATATATAATATTAGTTAGGTGAACTTCTTATGTACTGGTTTTGCTAAAAAATCCATAGTCTCAAGATAATTCAATGTGCAACTGTTTTTTTTTGGAGGAATAAAAATACATAACAATTAATTTTTCATCTAGAAATTTTTACAAGCTTCCGAATTTGTATTTGTATAAAGGCAATATTACTTTATAACAAGAGATTTCCTCATTAAAAAAATTGTAACTCTTATCTTTCTTATTTTGTCTGCCCTACAATGGAACAGAGCCACTAAAAATCAGCTCATTTCCCAAAAATTTCTGATAAAATGGTCATTATTCAGGTACTTAAGCCCCCCAGGAATAATTTTTGGACCTGAGTATTAAAAGGTTATAAACATAATTTTGATAGTTTCAAGTAATTGTTATCAATCAACAATAAAAGGAATTTGGCCCTTATTCTACATGTATTTTTCGTTCTCCTTATTTCAGTGTTGATATAAACTTAAAAATGGAGATTGCTAGTCCAGATATATTATTGAGTACTATTATTTCTACCTAGATGCAAACTAAGCAACGCTTGGCCCAAAACCATTTGGCCACACCTCAGCATACAGCCCCATCCTTTATCACTAGTGTAACCATCACTGCCACCAATAGCAACAAAGTTTTTCCTGTAGGTGAACCATAGTCTGGAGACAATATCTTGACGAATTTGATTGAGATCTGAAAATGTACAGGCAGTAAATACAAAAAAACATCATGTTTTTGGTGGATTTAAATTAAAATTACTAAACTTTATTTAAGTTTGCCCACTAAGTGCTCTAAAAAAAATCAACTATTAGCACTAACTTTAAGCCTGTAACACAGTAAAGATCCAGTCAAGGGTCAAGTTATGTAGATTAGAGCAGCTCCTGCCCACCTTTGATGCTCCGGCTGAAGATAAACCCTGGTTATTTCAACTTGTATCAGCAGCTGATTTATAATTAGTGTCATTTAATAGCATTAAGTTACCCTCAAACTGGAACCTGAGGGGCTGGGATAAGTATTTTCAATAACTAGAGCTTTCTCATAACTTACCCTGTATGGCATTATACTTCCTTCCTAGTATCCACACTGGTTCAGTAGTCTTGGGGATATCATCAGGCTCTGCGGACGCATCTAAATAAGCCTCAAACATGCAGTCCATGATGTCTCTTGTAGCATTGCACATTTTTATTACCAAACTGTCTACTTTTTCTATTTTGTCGTTTTTATTCTACTGACCTATTTAGACGAAGATATTTCATACCATGCCAAATTTTGGCGATTTTTTAAAAAAGATTTCTTTGTTCCATAAAAAAAAATAAACACAGATGATAGGGGATTGGACCATTTGACAGCAATCAGCTGACTGTGCTGCCAGCGATTTTCCGGCCTGCGCCGTTACTCATTAAATTTCTATAAGCAGCTGTAATTTTTTAGCCCTGCTAACTAAGCTAACTTCGTGAATGTTTTGGTTTTTGTTTTCTTTTTTCAAGTTTTTTTGTTTTTTTTTAAATGGAGAATATTATGGATCTGCAATGCACCAACACTATCGAGTGTAACCAAGGGGCTGTGCGAGCTGTGAGGTTTAACGGTAAGAAGAGTTTTTCTCAGTTTGCTGTAGGCAGGCATTCCAAAAAATAAGGCAACAAGTCAATCATTTTAAATGTTTAGAACATATTGAGAGCCGGTTTCTCAGTAGCGAGTTAAGGCAGATTCAGAGTTCTGTAAGGTAAGCAGTGTGAGGCATGCGGTGTGACACAAGGAAAATAAACTATAGAAAGTGGTATGAGCAGCATGCATTTGCTAACGATAGCAAATGCATGCTGCTATTTTTTAATACTATTAACTATATATACTATTTTTCCTTGCATATACAGTGGTATCAAAACCGGGGCGAACCGAAACTTTTGCTGAAAAATCGGGACTATCCGGGACGGATTTTTTCCCCGGGACAAATGGTTAAAAATCGGAATGTCCCGGCCAAACCGGGACGGTTGGTCACCTTACCTCATACTGCTTACCTTACAGAACTCTGAATCTGCCTTTAGCATTAACTTGAGCAAAATAATATTGTAAAAATATTTCAAATGTAGATTAAAATTAACAATAACCTTAGAGTTAACCTATATAATTGTAAGATATATTAAGTCCCAAGATGTGAGAAAATCATCCCACCCACAGTCCACATTGAGAAATACCATATAATGAATTTTTTAGCATAATTTAAGCATTAACCATTACCCTGAAGCCATGGCTACCCTATTGTTAATTTTAAACTACATTTTAAATACTTTTACAAAATTAATTTGCTCAAGTTTTTCACATTTTTAAGCCATAATTTTTATAGTTTTCTTTCCAAAATGTTGATTCCTAGAATAAAACACTCACTTTTTTGAAGTTTTCGCTGTTTTTTTTAGCGTTTAAAAAAAGTACTGCAGGATTAAAAAAGTATTTTGGAGAAGATGAAGATAATTTAATGCCATTTTTTGATAAAAGTTTTGTCATCTGTCTCTCATCTTGAGTGGTGTTGTTTATATGATTTTTATTTTACCAAGTTTATAGAAAAAAGGCAAAAATTGTATCTTTAAATGTACCAAAAAATATGTCCTCCTACTTTAAAGTATTTTAGCACAAAAATATTTTAAGGGATATTTAACAAAAATATTTTAGGATTCATCAAGGTGGTACCATGACTCACATCATTTTTCTGGTCAGTACACTTCCAGCGCATGCGCAACTTGATATTTTTCAGGGTTGGCAAGACACTTTTTAACATGGGGAAATACAACAGTCGTGGCAATTATTTACTGACAAGCAATAATACCTAAAAGTACATAATGGAATCCATAACTTTTTTACATTTTAATATGCGGGTAGTAACATTTTATTTGGAAAATGAATTAAACTATTGCACTTTAGATATTGGGGATCTGAACTCTGAATTGAAACTGTACAAAAATTAATAATACAAAAATGATCTTTGGTACTTTGTGTAGACCACCTAACAGCAACATTTATCAATGCCTAGATCAAGTAGAAAATAGTCAAATAATGAAGCGCAATACCTGAGCATAATTTTATTGTTCTTGGGAGTGACTTAAACTTAAACCCCTCCTGGCTATAATTTGTTCTTTTCTCTTTTTAATAAATGTGACCCTGTCACAACATCCGACCCTACAAGTAACAGATAACATGATGATGATGATTCATTTGTAAGTGTGCTAGTCTGGCACTGTCAGCCCCTTAAAGAGGCTCGCAACTTGCTTTGGTGAAGCATATTTCAGATCCAGCATGTCGATCTTTGGTTTGCCGAAAATAAGTTAACATTGATGTGTAATGTCTAGACACTCACACAGCACATGTCTGGCCATCTCGCCCTCCTCCATACAGAGCCTACATTCGGTGTCCTTACTTACTTTCAACCATTGTCCTGATCTCCTGCCTGGTGAGCTCAATGAATTTCCCGGCCCTCTTCCTGCAGGGTTCTGTAATCAATTCTTTGGAATCTGCCAGTCCCGCCAGTTCTCTTCAGTATTGGCCAAACCGGAAGATTAGAATAGAATAGAATAATTTATTAACCAACTCCTGAAGGCATTTTGGATCTGTCAGTGTACCAGCAACTATCTTCACTTGAGAAACTTATTCTGTTGGACGACCACTACTTGCTTGATGTTAGATGTTTGTTAGTTTGGCACGAGCCAGCGTTTGTCTGTGCTTCGTGTATCAAACTATTGCCCCGTACATAATCATGGGTGTAACTACCGAGATATACAGTCAGTTCATTTGTTTGGGGCTAATGCCCCAAGTCTTTCCGCAGATACGTTTGCACGTCCATAAAGACAGTGCTGACTTTTGCTTTACTTTCTCCAAATGCGTATTCCATGTAAGTGTGTTATCGAGGGTCACCTGCAGATATTTTACTTCCCCAACCTTCCTTTTTGTGGTGAAAGGTATAATGATTTTTTTTGCTAGGGTTTACAGACATCTGTTCCCTGTTGCACCAGTCATTTACTGTGTCTAGTTACATAGATGGACCTCTCTGCAATATTTTTTACCACGACTATTATGTCCTCAGCCAAACCTTGTGCAATTATGTCCATCAGTTGTAGACTCGCAAGGAGGTCGTCAACTAGGAGTGACCAGAGGAGGAGTGTCAGAACACCACCCTGAGGACACTCTCTTGCAGCTCTAAATCTAACAGCTTTGTTGTTAATGGTCGTGTCAATTACTCGATTTTCTAGCGTGCTTCTTATGAATCCAGTGATAGTAGATTCAATCCCTCTAGCGGACGCTGCCTCAAAAAGGGATCGTGGTAGGGCGTTGTTAAACGCTCCTTCTATATCAAGGAAGATGCCAAGAGCGATGCTTTTGGCATCAAAGGCTTTGTTTACGTTACCTACTACCTCCTTGAATGAAAAAACACCTCCCATGGGCCAACAGGCGGCTGAACTCTTTGCCGGTTACTTCGGCTCGGTTTATACAGACAACTCTCTGGATATGCCATATCAACCCTCGTTAGGCCCCCACAACCTTTGCTACCTCACTATCACAATTTCAGAAATCTACACTGAACTAAAAAATATAAACCCAGACAAAGAGCCTGGACCTGATAAGGTTCATCCACTGTTTCTAAAAAACTGCTGTTTTGTTCTGTCTCAACCTCTGCATATTATTTTCAATAAATCACTACAGAGCGGTATATTTTCAGACTTCTGGATATCTAGTTTGGTTGTACCCATTCACAAATCAGGTGATTCAGAAAATTTGACTAACTATCGCCCTATAAGTATCCTCAATGCTATCCCAAAAATATTTGAAAATATAGTCACAAAATTCTTAACGTTTTGCCTTGAACCTGAGATTATACACCAGCAGTTTGGCTTCAAAAAACACTCTTCTACTGAACTAAATCTCCTCACTTATGTGGACATCCTGACAAGCACCTTGGCGAGAGGTGAAGAGGTACACTCAATTTACACCGAGTTCTCCAAGGTGTTTGACAGAGTGAACCATGTAGTTTTAATTAAAAAAACTGAATACCTTGGTTCACAAATGGTTCACCTTAACAACTTTACATCTTCTTAAATCTCAGTATCATCAGGCGTCCCCCAAGGTTCGCACCTGGGCCCGCTATTATTCAACATCTTCATCAATGACATTTCATCTTGTTTCCAGCACAGTCTTTTTCTTCTGTTTGTTGACGATTTAAAGCTGTTTTTAAAAATAAACACTCCAGAAGACTCTTTAGCACTTCAAGAAGATCTAGACAGAATATCACAATGGTGCCATTCCAATGGCATGGAACTCAATGTTCTGAAATGAAAGGTCATTAAATTCCACAAGTCAAGAAACTTCAATAACTTCAAATCAAATCAAAGACTTGGGTGTGCTATTAACCTCAAATCTATATTTTTCAGATCATATTGATAACGCAATCAACAAGGCTTTACGCATGCTTGGCTTTATGAAGCGCAGCACAAGGGGCTTCTCAACCGTTAATGCCATTAGAACTTTGTATTACTCCTATGCCACACAGATCACACTTAGAGTATACTGCTTCAGTTTGGAGTCCTAGTTATGCATGCCATATCCATCTAATTGAAACTGTTCAGAGAAAATTCTGCAGATACATTAACTATAAATTTTACGATAATAATGAATTTCATTATTCTGACTTATTTACATTATTACACTTAACAACTCTCTCCTGTAGAAGAATTGAATGAATGATTCAAAAACTCATTAACTCTAGTATAGATTGTCCCTATTTAACTTCCAGAATTGGATTACATGTTCCATCTCGGAACACTCATACTACACAAACTTTTCACCAACACTTTCACAGAACTAATTGTGAACCATTTGTGAGAACTGTTAAAGGCCTAACTTTATAAAAATCAAATTGTTGTTTCTTCTTTATTTATTTATTTTTTCTCTTCCTTATTTTTTCTCTCCTTTTTAAAAACTGTTAATAGCAGAATTGTCTTTAACATTGATTTAAGTATTAAAATAGTATGTTAACTTTATTTAGTTTCTTTATTTTACACTGTAGGTAGTTAATTTAATTTAATTTATTTTCTATACCATTGTTTTGTTTTATGATTTTCAGAATTCTATAGTTTTAGAACTTATTATTGTTCTTTTATATTATGTAAATGGGCTTGACCCGTCAATAAATAAATAAATAAATAAATAAATAAATAAATAGATTGCTTAGTTCTAGTTCTGTTAATTTACCCGCCTTGGTAAGTGTTTAGGGGGTGGGTTTTAAGGATGCCACCTCTAATGTGCGTTTATTATTTTCTCCAGGCCTTTTAGCAGAAACGATATGTGCGTCCTACCATAGGGATGTAAATTACTTTGAACTTTGTCCAGCTGGTTGTTATATAGTTCCAAGCTAAGCTGGCCCTAAAGAGATTAATCAAATACTATTTTAGGACTTCTAGGCCGTTTTGAATAAGCGCTGAGAAGATTTTTTGGTTACCGATGCAAAAAACTTTTTTTTTGATCACGGGTGCAAAAAAAGATTTCTGTCCGTTTTTTACCCAAAGTTAAAGAGAAATAGCGGAAAATAGTAATATTGAAAAAAATCTAATTATTCTTGCCTAAGAATTAAGCCATGTCCGCCAGTTTTCAACAAGTATTTACGAAAAAATCAGTTAAATATATCGTCAAAATATCAAATTGTCAAAGATTAAAATGTCGCAACAATGAACGTCACGGAGTAAAAAGACACATCGCTATGAAAACGATTGTTATTTCATTTACCAGCCGCCTTGATTTATAGTGTAAAGATGGTGTGTTGCGAGAAGTTCTCTTCGTTCGAGATTTTTAAAAGTATTTTCCTGTTTTTCTTGGATTGTTTTTCTTGGATTGTAGGTATTAAAAAAATAGTGTTAACAACTCGCGGCTAAACTGTGCTTTTTTTACTCGCATTTCTCGCTGCGCTGCGCTCGATATTTCAACCAATGCTTTTAAAAAAATTACTATTTTAGCCACTAGTTGTTAAAACTACTATTTTTATGAATTTTTTGTTGGCAAACACAAAGAAAAATCACTTCTTTTAAGCATTTGTTTGTACACTTGTAAGACACACTCCCTTTTTTAAAATTAAAAGCACCTGTCACACAGTTTTTAAAGGGGTAAAAACTTTTTTATTTTGAAAAACACTAAAAAAACCGACCAAAAATCACTTCTTTTAAGCCGCTGGGGAAATCTGTCGCGATAAATTTGAGCTGCAAGATTTGAGTTTCTGCGAGCTTCACCGTATACTAGTAGCATGTCAGCGTATTCCTGACCTTCAGAACGAACAGCGGAAGATGCACTATGCACTGTGCTGTAGAGAGAAGAGAGGGTCCGAGGTCAGAGACTCACGTATGCAGCGAATTGCGATGTTGCCAAGTGTTTTTTTAAATCTTTAACTCAAAGGAAATAATTTTTTTTTTTAATTTAGAGAAAATATTTATTTTTATTTATTTGGATATGGCCCTATTATAAAATGGTTAAAGTTAGACATGAATATTTCTAAAATTCTGGTAGATATGAACATCTACATTTTTTAATTCAAAGGAAAAATCAAAGGAAATAATTTTTTTTTTAATTTAGAGGAAATATTTATTTTTATTTATTTGGAAATCACCCTATTGTAAAATGGTTAAAGTTAGACATGAATATTTCTAAAATTCTGGTAGATATGAACATCAGATTTTTTAATTTTAAAGTCATTTAGAAAAAAATCTGTTGAGTTTTGCCCCATAAGTCATATGAACTTTTTGACTTTTTTTGAGCCCCCCTTTCATCAGTTAAAAGGATGACTATGGTATAGTATATACCCGGTATATTACCTTACGTAATGCCTTATTTAACTTTATAATTAATAAATAAATGGAAAATTCCTACTTTCCATGAGATTGGAAAGAAGCTAGAGGGGAACTCCTGTTCCCAAAATTATTAATCCTCAAGATGTTTCGCAGTTTCAATCTATTAGTATTTTACCACTGTTATCAAAAGTCTTAGAAAAAATTATTTGTAAACAGCTTAACCGATTTATTATTGACAATAACATATTACCCTCATCACAAAGCAGATTCTGTGCTAATTATAGTACCAAAACTCAAAAAAACAACAAAATAAGATCAAGGTAAAGTCAAACATGTTTAATATTATTGGATTATACAAACGCATTCAACACACTATTAGGTAATGACGCCTCTGTTGAGAAAATACATTCTCGTTCCTCTGCATGAATGCTGTTTCTTTGAACTTCCATTTGAATAGATTTTTCTCCCTGGCGACGATTCTTGCCTTTTTCCATTCCATATGATGTTGATTTTCCCAGCAATGTTGAGCTATTTTTGATCCAGTTGTGTCCCCTTGTTTCGCGTTTGTGTTCTGTTAGGCGAACCTCCATGGGTCAGCTGGTTTCTCCGATGTAGATATCTCCATACTCGCATGGTACTTGGTAGATGTAGTGGCGATATGGTTTAGTTATTGTTAATTGACTTCTTATTGTTGTGGTCGTTTTGAAGACAGTCCGAAGGTGGTATTGGTTGCCTATTCTTCTTATCTTTTCTGAGATTTTTTTAATGCATGGAATTATAAGTGTCGCCTTCCTTTCAGTATTTACGTCTGTCGTCCTTTGTGTTGGTGTGGTCTGAAGAGTTTTATTGAATGTGTAGTTGGAGAAACCGTTTCTTTGCAGATCGGATCGAATTTTTGCCTTTTCCTTATTTAAAGCTTCTATATTGCAGATGTAGGTGGCTCGATCTATAAGAGATTTTGCAATTCCCAGTTTGGTTGATGTGGAGTGGTTTGATTTGAAGTTTAGATACTGTCAAATGTGAGTTGGTTTGCGATATACGGAAGAGGTTATGGTTGAATTCTTTTTGGTGACTAGAACGTCGAGAAAAGGGAGCTGACAATGTTCTTCTTTTCCAGAGGTAATGTGATGCAGTTTCTTATGCTGTTGACATGATTGAAGAACAATACACTAAAACAATTCTTCAATCATGACACATAAGCAATCGAAACGTTGTGAAAAAGTAAAAAATAAAGTTTACTCACATTTAAAGTTAAAATGGTCAATGCAGACCTAATTCCTGTTCATAATTGTAAAAACATTGGTCTACTGCTTTATATAGATCTTAAATTTAAAAATCATATTTTAAATTAAAGTTACTCTACATGTATAAAGACGTATTTGACAAAAATGTTCTTAGACAAACAGCACAGTTTTTGTTATTACATTAATCAGTCATACAGTAGTTGCTCTTTTGAGGAAAGATAAGGACAGTCTCCAAAAACTTCGGGCGAACAGAATTCTTGCGTCAGGCACTCTTTTTGTGGAAGAAAATATTATAATACACCTAGACTATTAGAATCCAAATGGCTTACAATTCATGAAGGATATGATCCGAGATATGATCTTTGTTTGGCACGGTCGGTTTATAAGATCCTTAGTTTTAAAGAGCCAAAATACTTATTTCATGAACTTATAAAGGGATTATCAATTACTACGTTTATACGCACCTAAAACCGGTTTTATATAAGGACAGATTTAAATAAAATCGCTTTCTCCGAGTGTTTTTACGTCCTTCATTAAATGTCATTAAATATGTCAGTTTAAAGAAAATGTAAATAAAATAACTACTGAACAACAGATTTTTCGATAAAATCAGGTTTGAGTATTTCTTTAGGTTAAAAGCAATGCGCGAAAGCGTTTTTAAAGTGTTTCTACCGTGCATAAAATCGGTTTTAAATTGATAAATCACTTTTTTGAATCGATTTAAAATAAAATCGATTTAGTGTTTAAAACGGTTTTATTGGTGTTTATACGACAACATTTTTAAGCCGTCATTATATAAAAGCGCCTTAAGAGGCCCGTATAAACAAAGTAAATGACTATGTTCAGACCCGGCATCGCGAGGAGTTCAGAATTCCCGAACACGGTACCACTACATACAAAAGCTCGTTTATCTGTTCCGAAACAAAACTCTACAATCACCCAGCAAACACAGAAGGTCGGTAAATCGGACCGACGTCGGCGTTAGGTCGGTATCGGCAGTTAAACGTGGGCCGATGTTGAAGCAACTACCGACATCCATCACAGATTATTCGCCATGCATATGAAAAATTATTCTAACTCAATGTGCGACGCATGCAAACTAACTATATATTATATAAATTATCTGCGTAACATGCATGCGAGTGTAATTTTCTATTAGATATGTGTATATCTCGTGCAAGTCTAAGCTATTGTATAATATTGGTTAAGTCATTATCGAAGTCATTATAGTTTAATTTAGGTCAAGTTTAGGTGTTGTTTAAATTTAGTTTGTGAATAAAAATGCATATTAATTACTACCACTGCCGTTATTATAATTGGGCACACCGTTTTTATTTTTTGGAGATGGATTTTGCCACATCGGCAATTGATCTGCTGCCGCATGTCAGCCGGCGGCCAAACATGCTGATAATTCGATGTCCGATATCGGCCCACGTCCATTGTGTTTGCTGAGCGACTCTCTAATTACGACAAAGGTGTGCTAAGCCTGACTATTTTTAACATACAAGTAAAAGATTTATTATTAAAATTTTATTAAAATTATAATAAAATAAATGTAATAGTAGTACAGTAGTAGAGGTTCTATATTAATTGGTAACATGCCATCCACTTCTCCGAAGTGGATGGCCAGTTTGCTGAAGAAGTGATGTCCAGTCCCGAAGAAGTGGGCGGCACGCCACTTGACCAGTGGCTGTTGAAAGTCCAATGACGTCACTTGACCAGTGACTGTTCAAAATGGCCAAGAAGGCGTTGAAAGGGCATGTCATAAAGGCCTGTGTGAATAGGGGATGTGATCACGTGACGAATGTTCCACATAGTGAGCCTGCTCGGAATTTCTACAGGGTGCTCTAGTATGTATGAGTGACATGTACCTGTCATATGCATAGTCATCTATCATATGTCACCCCTAGGTAAGCTGTCAAGTGCCACAAGGTCTTCGACTACCTAGCGTTAACGCTAACGTATGTCCGTCTGTGCTGAAACTCTCTAATGGCTGAAACTTCCTAATATTGGTTGCCCATCGATCACAAGTGCCAAATGTCAATGTATGGAAGAAAATGACATGTCATATGCGTCTGCCATTGGGGCCTTATTATTTCATGGGTGTTAAAGGGGCACTAATTGAAAAATGTCGGGATGAAAGATTGCTATCAGCGTGTACCAAAGGCACTTTTTCCGCTTTGTGCAGGGCCTTATTATTGTGTACGAAAGTGTCACTATTTGAGAACTGCACAGCTTTAAATGGTCATAACTCTTGATTACACCAACCGATTTGAGTGAAAAACGCCTATATGTTGTCAAGGCACCCAAGCAATACAATAGCGAAAGTCTCATTAAAATCGGATCAGTAGTTTTTGTGCGATTTAAAAAATTATTTTTTACCCGTTTTTCTGCCTTAAATGTTCATAACTTTTGTTTCCGTCAACCGATTTTAATGAAAAACGTCTATATGTTACCCAGGCACCTAAGCAATGCAACAATGAAAGTCCCATCAATATCGGATCAAATGGTTTTTGAATGATGCTGGAATAGACAGACAGACAGACACCATAAAATGATTTTGTATTTAGGTATTTTTGGGTTAGGTATTGAATAGCGGAAAAGAGTATTAAAGATGTTTACTGTTTGATTTTTTCTAATGGACTGAATTTAGATATTTTGCCATGTCCCAACAAGCCAGTTAACTGTAAAAATACACGTGTTTGACCCCAGTGAGTGACGTTCTATATTTTTGTCTTTCAAATTGATGTAAACATAATGTTTTATAAATTTCATAAGAATAAATTTAACCATACAAAATACACGCGTTTGCCCCTTAGGATTGACCTTTCATAGATTTTTCTAAGTAAAAAGATAAATATACTGGAGAACAAAAAAATGCAACACCATGTATATGGATAATTATTTGAATGAAAATTATTTGCGTGTATACCTTATCTCAAAAGAAATATTTGATAAATTTTTTGTCTTCTAATCTTTCCTTTTTTCACAGATTTTTTCTATTAATTTTCAAAAACAACCAACACATAAAAGACTTTTTCTGAAAATTTTAAATAATTTTTCTCGTAGTTTTTGTTCTTTTTGGATGTCTTACAGTTTACTTAAAAAATAAAAATGCCAAGAGTTTGCGATCGTAAACAATTTCATCATTTAAACGACTTGACGACGAGAAAGGACGCATCGTGGGCATGAAAGAGGCTGGTTTTGGTTTACGGAAAATTGCAAGAAGGCTTAATGCGAATCCATCACCAGTATTAAGTTTGGAGAAGGTGGTCCAATGATGAGACTTATAGACGCCGTGCGGGTTATGGACGCCCTAGATTACAAGATAGTGATTTACGGCATCTCAGACTTCTTGCTCTCAGAAATCGACGGGACAGTATACGCCAAGTAAGAGATGTTCTAGTTGCAGCTACAGGACGAGTATTTTTAAGGATGACAGTTAATCGCAGATTGCTTGGTATGGAGATGAGGGCTTACCGTCCGCTTTTGATGGTACCTTTGACCCCACAACATAAGGCTCGCCGCTTGAAGTGGTGCAGAGCTCGGCAAAACTTGAATGACGAATGGAATACCATAAGCTTCAGCGACGAATCCAGGTTTTGTTTAGGCGGCCATGATGGACGCATGAACGGCAATCTGACTGCTTGGCGATATATCGATGAAGTGCTGCAGCCCTACCTACAAACTATCTTTCAACAAGATAATGCCAGACCGCATATTGCTTGTGAAACAATGGACTTCTTACATGAACTTGGCATAGAGACTTTGGAATGGCCAGCAAGATCGCCTGACTTGTCGCCTATTGAAAACGTATGGGATATGATAGGGCGCAATCTTAGTCGATTACCACATCCCCCTGGAAACTTAGATGAACTCTGGCATGCCGTAAGGATTATTTGGATGAGTGCATACATAACCATGGAGGAGCGACTCATTATTAATTTTTTGATGATTATCATGGAGAAATCTTCTTGGAAATGTAATCAATTACTAAGAGCATCCTAACGTATTAATATATAAATAAATTACTTTAAAAATATTTGTCCTTTCTGGTGTTGCATTTTTTTTGTTCTCCAGTATACAATGTTCTTCTAATATCATACTATAAAAATTACACGAATTTGCCCCTAATGATTGACCTATCATAGATTTTTTAAAATAGTTATTTGATATTGTTAACCTAATTTCATATAAATATGTAAAATTTGACATCAAAGTCTAAAAATTTCTGTATACTAACCAACATTTGTGAATAAAAAAAAATTGGCAACCACTCCAACAACGTTCATATTGGCAACCAAAGATAGGAAGAACGGTCCCCCTCGCATGGTGTATGTGCTGGGGTGCATTCAGATTGAAGAGTCGGGGTGAAGTCCGGCGCAGAGCGTTACCCGATAGAGAGTGCACTCCGAGTGTGCCCGACGATTCGTCCAATATGAACGAACAAGACGCATTAACATAACCTCACGCTTAAGATTTTAAATTTTTTTGTAATTATGGAAGAAGTAATAGTAAATGTGTTTATAAATGAAGAACTACTCGTTGAGGATGATTCACCTTCACCACTTTTTCACTCACTTCACCACTCTTGATTGTTCCATCTAGAACAAAATTGCCTTCCTCGTCCAAAACCAAATTATGGAAATGTGTACTGATTCTTTCCATTGCCAAACACTAGACTTCAAATTTAAAAAACACAAATACAAAAAATATTGTCTCTGAAATAAGGTTAGAAATGGTTGTGCATTTGATCTGCGCATGCGGGACAAATTTTATCAACCTAAAAAATCTAGCGACAATCTGAACAGCCAGGTAAATTTTAACCAGAGCAATCTGAACGGCCAGGGCGCGCCCGGGCGTCACCCGACGTTCAATCTGAACGCACCCCTGATGCGACAGTTGTTTAAGTAAGTGTTTTTTATTTTATCAATTTTTTATGAATTTGAAATCAAACATATAGGTTCATAAATAGTTTTGCTAAATAATTTGACAATTTTTTTTTATGACATTAAAAAGCTATAAACTAAATTATTTTTTTAATTGATTTTTTAGTTAGTCAACCTGAATTTCATTAACCACATCGTCTCATCCACAGCAGGAAGACAGACGTAAAAATAGGTTAATAAATAAAATCCAACGATTTTTCTAAAATTTTTTTTATGGAGTAGTAAAAAATGTAGAAATTATAGTAAAGTATTAAAGCTTATCACAATTTTTACTTTTAAACCAATTATTTAACAACAATGCATTTTCCTTTGCACAACCTAAAAAATTATTAAAATGTGTAAAACAGTGAAAGTTACCATTATTAGCGTTTTTTAATTTTTTAAAATGGGAACAGCCCATTTCATATAAATCTATTACATTATTATTAACTTACTTACATAACCAAATTTTTTTATCGTTTCCTTTTTAAAAAACAGTTTCATTTTGAATAGAGTTTTTAATAAATAAAGTAATATTTTGCAATGGTAGATAGCTAAAATCAAAAGTGTTCCATTTTCATGGGTAAATTAACCATATGTTGCCGAACTTCATCAGTATAAGTGTTTAAAATAGCTATTTCCTTATATATAGAATCAGTGTCTTTGTACTGGAAACCTTGAACATACAAAATAAACATTTTTTTTCTTTAAACTTTAAAGTTTATTGGGTACAGAGAGGGTTCGCTCTGCTCGCGGTAGTAGTAGGATTTTTGAAACTGCGCATACATTTCATACAGTATAGCATATTGATTGCTGTCAAAGTTCAGGTATAAATTATCATACGGGAAAACCTCAGAGAACTTTTAGATTTGCCAGATGCAAGTGATCGAAACGACTCATATTTTTATCTAGCATATTTTTTCTGTTGGTCTGAAAACCGATGATAATAAACCGCGGTTTTTCTAGCTGATTCGATGATTTTACAGCCCAAGTGTGACTAGTAGTGGTTTGAAGTTGAGGATATTCATGCAGCTCCCAGCTTCTAAAGGCAAGATTAAGGTCCCTATCTCCTTCTAGATAATTGTAGAGTTTTACTTTTTGATTATCGGACACTCTAAACATAGGGCACTTTCCATAAAACTTTATTCAAAACCACTTTATAGGTTTCCTTTCTATCCTCAGTAACAATGAGAGCGTTTAAGTCAGAGTTGCTTCTTATTAGTACCAGTTTTTGATGCACGTTTAAAATAATTTTGTGATGGTCTTCAAATACACCCATAATGGCTTTAAGTGGTAAACATGCGTTAAATTACCAGAGCCATCTAAAAGTGCTGGATTGTCTTTAGCTAACCAGCCGGAGTTTAAAAGAGCGTTATTATCACTCTCCTTAAATAAGCAGTAACCCTTCATTGTCGATGTAATGCCAGGATTTCTAACACGGTCCACAACCCCCCAACTCGTAGCGAATCGCATCAAACAGGTGTGCCAAACCGTTGTTTACAAAGAGCACATTTGTGCTGACAGTATAATCATCTTTTAGTACCTTGCCCTCAAGGCAAAGAACACTTTGGCTAGGCAAGGTATAGAAGTCTTGAGTTTGTATTGGAATTCTCATTTCACTTTTAGAATATTACGACTCATTTTGTTGTTGTAGAAAAACACCTTAAACTACACCTTAGTGATACAAATAATCTTCTTAGGTTACAGCTTACAGGTAGTCTTAAATTATACCAAAATTTTCTTAGTTTTTTTCCTATGATCAATGCTGCTTTTTTAATTTAAATCCCAAATAGGTTAAAAGGGCTTTACTTCGCGGTGTTAGCTCTTTCACTATCTCTCATCTTATCTCTTATCTCGCATCTTATAACTCATTTCCTCGCCCAAAAACGGTTGGTTTTCTTCATAAGGAGCTCTAAACGAATCGTCATTATATAAAAACACCTTAAAATTGTCTTAGATGCAGTCTAACCGTGAGCAGCTCTCCACGAAAATTGATTTGTTTACTATCCTGGTCCGTTATTTTAAGTAGAATTTCATCAATATAGTGTGTTCCCCCCGGTTCAACATTGGGGTAAAACATGAGTAGTATATGAAGGATTTTCGTTATTATATGAATTTATAGTTAGATTACATTCCACACAGATGGCGTTAACCTTAAATATGTCGACGGGTATTTTAGATATATGCTTTACGTTCAGTTCAAGAGTCTGTCCCCTAAATCCTAGTAATTGTCCAATGGAATTTTCCTTCTCAAAATTAATCTTTTTATTTACAGAAAATTTCACATTGTAAGGTATTACGGTTTGCCTACTTTTTACAGATTTTCTCGACATTATTTTTATTTTTAATCAGTTGTTTTTACTAACTATGTCACGGTTGTCAACGCTTACACAAGAATGCTCATGCCATGTTTCGAACGATGCCTGCTTCTTTGACGGGTGTGATGACAGAATCTCGTTGCGTAGAAAGGATGTACGTATCGTTAGGGACCCACGAACGTAACCAACGATTTCAATCAGCAGTCCTGTCATCGCACCCTTCAAAAAAGCGGGCATCGTTCGAAACATCGCATAAACAAGTCAAAAATGCAGCGTATTACGGATGCGTTGAAATATTTACTTTAAGTGTCTATTAATGCATCCCCTGTGTCGCGTCACGGTTTCATTTTTACATCATCCGTTAAATGTTTTATTGTGGGACCGTCAAATTGCGGTAAGACCAACGTTATGCTGAGCCTTTTAGAGCATCGAAATGGTTTGAAATTTAAAAATGTGTATGAAGGTCTATTGAAACCGATAAAAGGAATGGGGTACTACGTCTACAACAGTTCTGAAAATATTGTTCAACCAACACAAGCAAAACAGTTTTCTATTTTCATATTTGATGATATAGCATTTGATAAGCAGGATGTGATGCGTGAATACTTTAGCATGGGTCAACATAACAACATTGATTGTTTCTATCTTTCTCAAATATATGCTTAGATACCTAAGCATTTAATAACAGACAACGCTAACGTGTTAATTTTATTCAAACAAGATTTACTAAATTTAAAACACATTTACAGCGACCATATAGGCACTGACATGTCTTTTGATGAATTCCAAAACATGTGCGCACACTTGGCAAAACCCATATGACTTTCTTACAATTTTTAAAGATTGTAACCTGGATAATGGAATATATCGGTATCGGTTTGATAACCTATTTCAACCGATTACAAAACACCTGGAAAATATATAAGATCACCATCATCACAAATAATAAAAGTAGAAGAAGAAAAGGATGAGCTAAAAGAAGAGTTGGAACCATTTTAGAATAATCAATATGAGGAGGAGGAGGAGGTTGACAAAAATACTGAAAGCAATTTTGAGCCCTATTCAGATGTATTCCAATCAACCCCTAAAAGTGCAAAGAGGTCTTGTCGAAAACTAAATTTTTCATTTAGCACCAGGAAAGTATCAAAAGATAATCCCACACACAGTTATTCGTTGCGCAAGGGATTGCTTAAAGAAGCTACAGAAAACTTAGCCCAGGAGGAGGCTAGAAGACAGCGTAATTGTCAAGAGACACGGCAAAGGGAATTATTAAATAAATCTGAAAGCGATTATTATGGTCATTTCAATCCTTTACCTGCAAAGCATATTAGAGATTTTTTAAACGATCCATCTACGGATCCCTCTAACTCTTTAAACTACTTTCCGAAATTTAGAGTGAGGCGTGATGAAATTGATAACTTTTACATAGGTGACTCTAAAATCGAAAAAAAGGGCACGTCTGGGTTATACAAACTGCTTTTTAAAAGAAATGTGCCTAGGAAATACACATTTAATGATGACAGAGATATAATTACAAGGACGTATGCAAACAGAAAACATTTTAAGCCTTCTGAAGTTATCGCAGATAGTCGATCAGCTAAGTTTCAAAAACTGTTTAAAAATCAGGTGGCTAAACGGGAGGGTATGGAAATGGAATATCCAGACAGCGGGCAACACCTCTAATGAGGTTTATGCCATAGTTGAAGAGCTACAAGAAGCTAATATTATTGAGAAGAATGGTTAAGTTTGATACTAATATTAAACGCCAGGTAGTTGATGAGATTCATAAACCTAACAAAATAAATTTCGCAAAACAAAGAGTGGTGTTGAAATCGTTAAACGATTTGTTTCAAGCTGATCTAGTGGAAATGATACCGTACTCTTTATTACATTTTAGTGGTTATAAATTGTTTTTCAAAATATGTTTGGGCATATCCGTTAAAATCGAAAACAGGACAGAAAGTAGCTCAACAGATAGAAAAGGTTTTTAAAGAACAGATCCCCATACATCTTCAAACAGACATGGGAAAGTACTAAAAAAGTATAAAGTGAAACATTATAGGTCTTTTGGCAAAAAAAAGGCTCAAATCGTTGAAAGAGTAAACAGAACTTTAAGTTTAATGTGGAAAGAATTTAATTACCAAGGCTCTTATAAATGGGTTGATTTGTTACCGAAAATTGTTAAGATTTATAATAATAAAAAACATAGAACTATAAGGATGGAACCCTCTGAAGTGAGAAAAAACATAAGCAGCTTCTAAGCCTAAATATAAGATTGGAGATCACGTGCGAATTTCAAAAATAAGAGTTTGATAAAATGTATATGCCCAACTGGTCTACCGAGGTCTTTACCATAAAGGAGATACAACTAACAAACCCAGTTACATACTTATTAGAGGACACTTTTGCAAAAAGTAAATAAAAGTAAAAATAAAGTAAAATATCCTAACGTGCATTTGGTGGAAAAGGTGTTAAAACGCTCAAAAAATAGAGTTTTCGTAAAGTGGTTGGGTCTTCAGAACAGCGAAAATAGTTGGATAAGCTAAAAGCATTGCTTAAGAAGAAAAATAAATAAAATATAACATTTTTACACTACATGTCGTTTTATTTTTATTGTTGTGAATTACATAATATATAAAAACTAATTTCCTTCACTGAAAGGTATTTTTTTCCAATAAGATGGAGGAGTTTTTTTTTTGATCCCTCAGTTTTGGCAATAATTTTATCCCAAGTGCATGATAAACATTGAAAATTCATGTCGCTTTCTCCCTTACATTTAGGGCATACATACTTGAATGGGATTGGCATTTTTATCTCTCTAAAGTATCTGCCCTTCTTGACGGTCTTAAATATAGTGTTTCATTTCAATAATAAATTTTGGTGTAATTCTCTGGTATTTGATGGTATTGAATGAAGTTTTCTGATAAAGTTTGATACCTTGATAAAAAAAAAGGCCAATACAGCATAGTTTTAAATTGTTCAATACATTTTTCGCTTAAATGTTGATATTTCCCAACCAGGTTCCAGTTTCCCATATTTTTTTCGCACATTGATCCATATTTAAAATTTTCACAAGTAGGTGGTTAAAGTTATTTTAATTTATTTTTTTCTTCCCCCACACTTATATAGTGGATAATAAACTGATAACCTTTAACCTCCTCTGAAAACTTATCAATCGTAAACTATTTTTGGTGGAAATAGGTTGTAAAATGAGAAATAGTCATAAACCAGCGACAATTTATCAGTCTGTAAAGTGTAGTCAATGTGGAAGTACTGATTTCATTAAAATCTGTCAAGGCAACAAACTTATTTCATACAAGTGTGACGCTTGCAGAAACTCAAGTTCCGGAAAAAATCCGGACAAAGTATTTAAAAATTCAAGAGCTTTACGTGGTAAGGTTCAACTTATAAACCTATAATAAAATTTTAAAAGTAACTACTTGTCAACCAAGGAGCAAAATTATAAGAGTATATATAACTGGTTTACTGAGTGGATATGTCGTGTAAATATATAATTGAGGAAAAACTACCACAATTTTACCCTTTATTAAAAGCAGAGTGGAGACGTCAAATAATAGATGCAGCCCTTGAATGCACAAAAATTTACCCGAACTAGAAGTGTGGATATACCTTGAACCTCCTGTTTCCATCTTATGATGGTCTAGATGTATGTGATTAAGGAAATATATAAATTTAATAGAATCATATAATAAAAAAATATGTTTTTTATTTAAATATTTAATTCGCTCACCCTATAACTACATAATTCCTTTAAAACCAATTTACATGCATTAATATAAATAAAAAAAGGTTAGAGGTTAGTAGAGTAGAGACAGACACATAGCAAGTGATAAAGACATTTACGTACTTAATAAATAATATTATTTTCAATAAAATACCTATGTACAGGGGACTAAAAATAAATTATTTTGGTCCAAAAAGACCTAAATACAAAATCTTTTTATAGTGTCTGTTTGTCTGTCTATTCCAGCATCACTCAAAAACAATTTGATCCCATATTGATGGGACTTTCACTGTTGCATGGCTTAGGTGCCTGGGTAACATATAGACGTTTTTTCATTAAAATCGGTTGACGGAAACAAAAGTTATAAACATTTAAGGCAGAAAAACGGGTAAAAAATAATTTTTTAAATCGCACAAAAACTACTGATTTGATTTTTATGAGACTTTCACTATTGTATTGCTTGGCGGCCTTGAGAACATATAGGCGTTTTTCATTAAAATCGGTTGGTGTAATCAAGAGTTATGACCATTTAAAGCTGTGCAGTTCTCAAATAGTGACACTTTCGTACACCATAATAAGGTCCTGCATAAAGCGGAAAAATTACCTTTGATACAGCAGCTGATAGCAATCTTTCATCTCGACATTTTTCAAATAGTGCCCCTTTAACACCCATGAAATAATAAGGCCCCAATGGCATACACATATGACATGTGTAGGATACATTGACATTTGGCACTTGTGATCGAGAATGGGCAACCAATATTAGGGAGTTTCAGCCATTAGAGAGTTTCAGCACAGTCGG
Source organism: Oxystoma pomonae (assembly GCA_963921995.1). Taxonomy (NCBI): domain Eukaryota; kingdom Metazoa; phylum Arthropoda; class Insecta; order Coleoptera; family Brentidae; genus Oxystoma; species Oxystoma pomonae. Next base: position 78,838,796 of record OY998166.1, on the reverse strand, counting down.
ACATACGTTAGCGTTAACTAGTCGAAGACCTTGTGGCACTTGACAGCTTGCCTAGAGGTGACATATAATAGATGACTATGCATGCAGCACCCTGTAGAAATTCCGAGCAGGCTCACTCTGTAACCCCCTAACAACCCTCTTGACCATTTTCAACAGGCGCTGGTCAAGTGACGTCATTGGACTTTCAACAGCCACTGGTCAAGTCAATCATTTGTCATTTGTGATCACTTCTTGCAGAATTACCTTGGGTCGCCCACTTTTTACGGGACTGGACACCACTTCTTCAGCAAACTGGCCATCCACTTCGGAGAAGTGCATGGCATGTTACCAATTAATATAGAACCTCACTACTGTACTACTTGTAATAATTAGGTTAATTAGAATAGTTCTTTCTGTACTTCAAATTATTATTCAATTAATGATGATTATTAATGATTATAAACAATATTTGTCTATAATAATCATTTATTCTTTGACAAACTTTTTTTTCTTTAATTAACTGAAAATTTCTTGTTCACTTACTAATTTCATTTTTTTATGTGTATTAAAGAAAAAACTCAAATTTAGGGATACAAACATTCTTTGTTTTAAAATTTGTTAAATTTGGTTGTATCATACCGCCTTCACACTTATAAAAGTTAGTTTAGTTATCTTTTGTAAGTAATTCTACCCATGAAGAGGATGAAACATCTTAAATTTTAGAAAAATTACAATATCCCGAGAACTACTCACGCCATTTTTCATTGGCGCTTGGAACCTTTTTTTTGCTCTACACGAATATTCCTATTTAATATACCACACCTTTGTCAAAAAACACTCTTAAATGTTTCTATTCTTAAGTAATACTCTCATATTATATTAGATGATATTACATTACATCACAGTTTTTATCTACAGAAGGTTTTCAGCATGTTACAGGACTATTTAAAAAAATATTAGTAGTTAATTGCACATTTTTATCGTCTAATACGAATATTTTTGGAATATTAATGTTCTTGAATGTTCTATTTGTGTTTACTGGGTCTAATATTCACTCCGACAAAAAACTAAAACATTGGAACCCCCTCCGAAAATTACACTGGGTTCTTATGCTTCATAATCATATTTTTTTGCATTGAAAGTATCTGTATAACAAACAACAACGACGTCACAATTTATATTCCTTATAATAATGTTTTTATTGAGTTAATCTGTGTAACAAAGAACAATAATACCACAGTTTTGTTTGAACTTTAGTTAATAGCGCCTATTGCTTCACCTGTGACATAATCATTTATATTTGCGTTAAAACATTAAAGTATCTGTATAACAAATAACAATGATGCCACAATTTTGTTTCTACTTCAGTTGATAAGGCCTATTGTTTACCACACTGGGTTCTTATGCTGTAGTATAACAAAGAAAACAATGACGCCACAATTTATATGCTTCATAATAATGTTTTTATTGGGTTAATCTGTGTAACAAAGAACATTTGTTTAGACTTCAGTTGATGGCGCCTACCTATTGCTTCACTAAAACCTTGTATCTGTATAACAAAGAACAATGATGCCACAATTTTGTTTCTACTTCAGTTGATGGGGCGTATTGTTTCACCTGTGGCTCCGACAAAAAATTAAAACTCTGGAATCCCTACCGAAAATTACTCCTCAAAACTTACGGAGGCCATGGTAATGAAGTCCTGGATGCGTGCGGTTCATGTGACAGTAGCCAGATAGTGTCCTGTTCGAGTGACAAGTCGATTATAGTTTGGGATGTTACTACTGGACAGCCCTTAAGGCGATTGAGGGGTCATGCAGCAAGTGTCACTTGCGTTAAGTATAACGAAGACTCCTCCCTTGTCGTTACTGGTAGTTTGGATAATACTTTAATGTGTTGGGATATTAAATCTCGTTCTCAGGTAAAAATAAATTTAGGTTAAATGTCAATAATTATTCTTTCTGAAAGTAAAAAAAATCGTTTTGCGTTTTTAGTTTTCTTCTTTTAGTTACTCAAGTAAATAAAAATTAGAACCAACCTTGTCAAAAATAATCGAAAAAATAAAAATCAGCAAATTTTAACTTTTAACAATTTTTTTTTCAAAAGTCTCTTAGCACTATTGATGCCATCTTCGCTTTTTTAGAGAGTTTATATTTAGATTTGAATAACAAACACTTTGCAGCTGCCATTGTTTGTGATCTATCCAAAGCGTTTGATTGTGTCAGTCACGACCTACTTACAAAAAAACTATACATTTATGCTTTTGGAGGATTCTCCTAATCTTATTTACATTCATTTTACACAGGCAGAAATCAGTATGTAAAAAGTCAAAATTCAACACATCAACTAAAAACAATTAACCATGGTGTTCCAAAAGGCTCGGTGCTTGGTCCGATTCTATTTATATTATACATAAATGATCTTTTTACTTTGTCTATTAAAATTATATGTATTTTTTCGACAATAAACCACATTAAAATTGAAAAATTGACAATCAAACTATAGGAAACGAGTCTCTATAATATATCGAATCTTCGCTGTTTTTGCTTCACTTAGTGGGTTTTTTTTTGTTTTATAACGTTTGTTATAACACATATTTGCGTGTATTAAAAATGCAATTTTTAGCTACCTATACAAACAATGAAAGAAGCAAAAGACTGTATAACTTCCATTAAAATTACTGATCATGAAATATTAAGTGGTTCAGTAGACTGTTCAGTTAGGAGATATGATTTAAGAAATGCACGATGCGACGCTGATTTTGTGGGAGGTAAATATCTTACTAACTAGAAGTTTAAGGCCACAAAAATGGCGTAGATTTGACAACACTGCTTTGAGGTTTTTGGGCCCATCTTACCGGGCAGAATATCGGAAACGAGAAAACGGAATCTGCTAAAATTTGGCAGGAATGTTTATTTTTGAATTCCTCACAACCGTATCCAGACAGTTTTTTGCTGGACTCTGTCATTCCCGAAATAAAATAAACACGGCTATCAATAGTCAAAAATATTTCCTAGCTTTTTCTTTAGCCTCGTCGATAATACAGAAATCTGTAACAACAATTTTTGTATTTTTTGAAAAAATACACCAAATTTTGAAAAATCCTTTGGATACGGTTGTAGATTTTTATAAATCCTATTATCTGATAACAAAAAAGTTATAGTTTTTTCTTTATAAGCGAGATTCTGCCGGAATTCTAAAACGCCAAGGTCACGTAATTTAGTAGCCCCAAGGAAACTGAAGTTAGTTCGATTGGAGTATTGGAATTCAAGTTTCACATAGCCACCGGCCACTTGTTTAATGGAACATTCGGCCAATGAATTAACACATTTTCGAGTGATAAAAATAATACGGAAATTTGTTTTTTTTTATGTTGAATAACGATTTTTCTTTTGATTATTTTTAATTTCGAGACATTGCAATACATGAAGCATGAAGCCGAGCATCAAAACCTTTAATGGAAGCATTAGTAAATGGTTACTTTCCTAATAAGTTATACTTTTCCTTACATATGGTGTTCGCACCGTGTTCTGAACATTGCACGATCTCACTCAAAATGGCATTAGTGTTGATCTTTCAAAAAAATAGCAAAGCAGTGTTGTCAAATCTATGCCGTTTTTGTGGCCTTAATTGCTAAACATATCTGTGTAATTTTTAAAATATGTTACTACCAAAAAATCGCCTGCAAGGGATCCCTTTTATTGAAAGTAAACAAAAATTTCTAAGCAAGAGGTTCCCAATTATCGACGTCAAACGTGTTTACACTAATTTTTTAAGCAGGGTCTCAAAATTTTAGCTGCCATTACCTCAGTAAGCTTTTCAAGAGACGGCCAGTGTATTTTAGCAAGTTGCGCAGATGACACAGTTAGGTTGTTGGACAAGAGCAGCGGGGAGTTGTTGGGAGAGTAAGTAGTAGAGTTTGGATTTATTTAATTCATTAAAACAACCACACCGGATGGGGTCGGTAACCCATGGATGCGGCCCTAGATACACACTCCCCAGCATGCATGCTCCCCAGTCGGTAGACTACTGAAGGGTTAAGTTAGTAGTGCCTACGGGACTTAAAAAATTGGCGGTAAAGAAAGAGGAAGAACAACAAAACGTTTAATGTTTTTAATTTTTTTATACTTAAATAAGTTGGGGTTCTCTGTCTGCCAAATAATCAAAAGTATATATAGGGTGAACCAATAGTCTGACAAGTGCGGAAAGTGATACTTATCCGCACGCGTCGTTCGGGCAAGCCGTCAAGGGCGGTAAAGGCACTTTACGCATGTAGAAAATTTTACCTACTAGCGTTACCCTTTAAAAAAACAAAATAATTTGAAAAATTCTAACAAATTAGGTACATTGTAAAAATGTGAAACAGAGTTATTCCTTTCGAGATTTTTTTTTTGAGTGAGCATGAGGTAAAGTAAATATAGACATTTTTTGTGATTTTTTTAAAATGAAATAGAAATTAAAGATTTATTAAAAATTAACAATAAACTTATTTGTTAAACGTAAAATTAAAAGTGCAGATTTTTTTTGTGCGGTAAAAGTACATCTATGAGTGTGGTAAAGTGCACTTTACCGCACGTGATTAGGTAATAGTTATTTACCTAACAAGCGCGGAAAGTGATACTTTACCGCAAGCGACGGCAGTCGACAAGCCGGCAAGGGCGGTAAAGACACTTTACGCATGTGTTCGGTCCAAGATTTTACCTACAAACCTCAAAAATTCCCAAAAAAGAAATATAAATATCTGTATTTTAATTTTCTGAAATAAACCTAGTCACTTTACCGCACTGAGTGCGGTAAAATGCCATAACGTTAACTTTACCGCACTCACGCAAATGAGTGTGGTAAATTGCACTTTACCTCACGCGAGTTGGTAATAGTTATTTACCTAACAATTGCGGAAAGTGATATTTTACCGCACGCGACGGCAGTTGACCGACCAAAGCGAGGCAAGTTTGGTCAAGCCGACAAGGACGGTAAAGACACTTTACGCATGTCCCAAAAAAGAAATATAAATATCTGTATTTTAATTTTCTGAAATAAACATAGTCACTTTACCGCACTGAGTGCGGTAAAATGCCATAACGTTAACTTTACCGCACTCACGCAAATGAGTGTGGTAAATTGCACTTTACCTCACGCGAGTTGGTAATAGTTATTTACCCAACAAGTGCGGAAAGTGATACTTTACCGGACGCGACGGCAGTTGGCCGAACAAAGCGAAGCAAGTTCGGTCAAGCCGGCAAGGGCGGTAAAGATAATTTACGCATGTGTTAGGTACAAGATTTTTACCTATAAGCTTCAAAAATTCCCAAAAAAGAAATATAACTATCTGTATTTTAATTTTCTGAAATAAACGTAGTCACTTTACCATGTGTGCTGTAAAGTGCCATAACGTTAACTTTACCGAACAGTATTTTCCACATCCAAAAGAGTGTTGTACAGTGCACTTTACCGCACTCGAGTAGGTAAACAAAATTACATATCTGCAAAGAATATACTTCATATTTTTCAAAATAAGTGTCAGAAATTTTGTAAAAATCCAAGATGGTGGGCAATTTTAAAAAGTTGCAATTTTTCATCCCCTATAAAACTTTTTTCTGTGGGCCACTGGCACAAGAATTTTTTTTTTTTGAAAGCTGAATACATGCATCAAATATGTCACTTATAAAATTCGGTGATGAAATAAAAACGTTAAAAATAATTAAGTTAGGTCCTATTTTTACTACAAAAAATCAACTTTAATTTCTTAAAATGTCAAATTTTTAATATCTAATGTATTTACTTTTTTAAATGCTTAAGTTTATTATAATCGGTTTTATCTATGTGAAATTATAGCCAAAGAAAGGATTCATTTGACTTAATTTAAACAATACCTAGCAAAATTTGGCAAAAATACACCAAGAACAAAGACCTCTTGCATTGTTAATTCTTTACCGATTTTCTGAAGTGATACATTTTTCTGTTCGGGAAAAATTCATTTTTCAGGGAAAAACTTTATTTTTGTGCCAGTGGTGCACAGAAAATAGAGTTATGGGGGGGGGGGGTGAAAAAATGCTATTTTTTACACCATCTTGTATTTTTAAGAAATTTAATTTTTGACAGTTGTTGTATATTTTTCCCAGTTTTTTTTAATCGGTCTATTTGTTTTAAAGTTATTGGCAATTCAAAAAGTCTAATTTTTTTTTTGTTTACAAACGGATGTAAAAAGATTTGTGACACTTTTGTAGCAATTTTTTGACAGTTAAACACAAACCTTATAATACTGGCAACTGGTATCAATTAGATTCTACCATATATAGTCGAATAAACTACAGGACCTCACAAAAAAATGGCCTAACACTTTAAGATTTTCACCATAGGTAGGGGTTTGTTTAGGTATACCAAAAATACAAAATTGACACGTATAAAGTGTAGCACTACTATATGGCAACACTGTAAAAATTAAAAGTTTAAATGGCTTTATTCAAAAATCCGTAAGTTTCACTTGAAAAATGTTTTCCTGGTATTTAAGCTAAAACTGGCCCCTTTAAACGGAAAATAACAAAATTGTCATATGTCAAAAAACTTGAAGGACCATTTTTTCGTGATTTTTATAACGACGCCTAGGGAACAACGATTGCAATAAATTTTGTTTTTATTCCTGCAATTATTTAAGCAATTATTATAAACAGAAAAAAATGGGGGTGCCACCTGAGATCACTTTGACAAGTAATTGACGGCCATTTTAAACTCGCCTTGTAAAAACATCATAAACGCCACTATCTCCTATACTATAATGTTCGATTGGTATTTTCTTTCTACATGGGGCACTGAAATACATAAAAAGCATATTTTTTAATGAAAAAAAATTAAACAAATTAAGTAAGTAAGTAAGTAAAGTAAGTTAAAAATAACTGTTTTTTATAAGTCACGTAGTTTCTAAGATATGACCCAAAAATTACCAAATTGCTAGACAATTGACCTGTATAATTTGTGCTGCGCCTTTGATATGATTAGTACAAGTACTATAGGTAATTTTAAGAATATCGAAAATACAGTGGCTTCCGCAGAGATTGTCTGGGGGGGGCTTGAGTAACATAGTCTCAGATAACCATTTTATTATTATTTTTTTAAGTATGTAATCAATTCTTTCTGCAAATGTGGTAATTTTTGGGTCATATCTTGGAAACTACGTGACTTATCAAAAACAATTAAACCTATTTTTAACTCACTTTAAACCCGTTAATTTTCTCATAATGTTGGGTTTTTTTACACCAATTAGTTTAAAAAGAAAAGTAATTTGTTTAATTTTTTTCCATTAAAAAATGTGCTTTTTATATATTTCAGTGCCCAAACGTAATTTTTTAAACTAAACGTATGAGAGCTTTTTTATGTAGAAAGAAAATACCAATCGATCAAAAAAAGATTTATTGTCCTAGCGTTTATCGTATAGGAGATAGTGGCGTTTATGATGTTTTTACAAGGCGAGTTTAAAATGGCCGTCAATTACTTGTCAAAGTGAGCTCAGGTGGCACCCCCATTTTTTTCTGTTTATAATAATTGCTTAAATAATTTAAGGAATAAAAACAAAATTTATTGCAATCGTTGTCCCCTAGGCGTCGTTCTAAAAATCAGGAAAAAATGGTCCTTCGAGTTTTTTGAATGACATATTTCAATTGTTTTTAGGTGACATGTGACAATTTTGTTATTTTCCGTTTAAAGGGGCCAGTTTTAGCTTAAATACAAAGAAAAATTTTTTGAAGTAGGACTTACGGATTTTTAAATAAAGCCATTTAAACTTTTAAGTGAGATTTACTGAGATCTAAAATAGTACCCCACACAGATCTAAATATTTACACCTGTGGGGGGTACTAAATTTTAAAACCAAATTAAAAAAAACACAATGATAGTCATTATTTTGTATTATTATTGCAAAATACCATTGAAAAACAGCTTTTTTTTAAATATACCATATTTTAGGAGAAAATGCCCTAAAATTATTTTTTTACAGGCTTCAAAATGGCATATGGTGAATACGCCAAAAATTTGGCACTTAATAGCTTCATCATCTGTGTTTGAGGTTATAAAGTTGGTGATTTTTTAGACCACCTCTGAGGGGGGGGGTGGTTTAAATTTATAGCTCCCAGAAAAGATTGTTTTGTGGCAATTGGTAATAAGTTCGTTTAAAATTTTCCTAAGTAACCGTTTTTACAAGAAGTAATTTACCTTATTTAATATCCCAAGTTGTTTATTAATCAATAAAACAACTCCAATTTTGTCCAGGAAAACGCCATATTTTCAACCCGTTTTCAGCACAAAAAATATATTTATGAGGGCAAAACAAACATAAGTGAAGGTCACTGATTATGCACGAAAAATATACCAAACAAAAAAACCCAAAACAACTATATTAATTTATTTACAAACTGAAAGTAAAACATTGAGGTTATCTAAAAGCTCAGTCAAAATAACTTTCCTTACTCAAAGCCCACTCATTTTAAAGCTGTAACTTTCATCAGTAGAGGTTGGTGCAAGCCAAGGTGCAAGCAGAGGTAAAAGATCCGAACTCGCTGTTTGTGATTGAACGCAGCGCTAATATTTTTAAACTGACATTTCGACAGTGACAGAAATGTAAAAAAAACTTGCATTTAAGTTTTTTGATACATTTTTTAAATAAAAACACCTTTTAAATAAATACAAAATTAATCTACTCCTTATTTTATTATCACCCATCTAAATCGTCGTGTGACATCAAGTATTAATTGGAAAAATCAATTAGCAAGGGTAAGTTTTGATTAGAGTGACATATAACCTCAATTTTAATTTTTTCTACAGAGTGTTTACTATTTAAACCCCGCGTGGGTTTCAATTTTTAAATTTTATTTTCTTCTAAATTGAAACTTTCTTCCTAAATCCAACAAAAGATTGTGTTAAAATGATTATTCAATAAACAAATTTATTAAAATTCTTCTTATAATTCAAACTGTGTCCAAAACTCAAGGAGGGTTGGCTTAAAATGCTGAAAACCAAAAATTTCACTTAAACTTAGGACCGTTCCAAAATAGGCGTTTTTTTCGGAAAATGCAAGGGCAGGGCCGTTATAGTAGTAATTTTATATTTACAAAATAAGGGGAAAATTTAGCGCCCCAATAAATTCAAATCCTGGTCGAGGAAAAACTTTTTTCCGATTTATTCCCTCACCCTTTGCCCTCTACGCCACAAATCTTTTCTGTAATTTTATATTTGTTTTATTTATTTATTTTATTGAGAAGAACCATGAGGCAATTAATATTGGTATTTCAGGTATACGGGCCACAAAACAAACGAAATGACCATTGAAAGTGATATCATAGCAAATGATAGCTACATTCTCTCTGGCTCAGCGATGGGTGAATTATGGTGTTGGGACCTAGTAAATGCCACTCTAAAGAATAAGTAAGTTTGTAATATATACAATTAACTAAAACATACCGGCCACCGTAGCGCAGTGGGCAGCGTATCTGCCTGCCGCACGGAAGGCCCGGGTTCGAATTCCGGCTAGGTGCATGGATATTTTGTGTTTGTCTTTAACTTTGCAAAACACTTCGCTAACACTGGGCATTGATCCTGTAATGGATGGAAAGTCCCAGTTAAAAAAAAAATAACTAAAACACAAAGAGCAGTAGTATTGCAGGTTGAAAAAACAACATTTTTTTTTTACTTTCTCGAAAGTTATTGGAGCCCTGAAGACGGCACAATAAAGTGTCGAAACGTCAGCGAAGAACGAATTTGGTTCTTTCTATCTGACCCTATCCCACTAAAACGCACTAAAAAACTTGTCGGATCGCAAACCTTAACCAAAAAAAAAAATATTTTTGACATTTGTGACATGCCTTAGTTTGGTTTTGAACGACCCTTCTCTTGACGTGTTTACTGGTTATGGACCACCAGGGTCGTCTTCAGGCCCCGGGTGAGTGGGCGATCACCCGGGGCGGCTGGAGGTCGTCCCATGTTTTGCTGGGGAAAGTTTGCGTAACAGCTATATAATGGCATTCACAAAATGAATTATATAGAAAGCATCATGATACGGCCATGATAATGATTGCACAATAATTATTTTATTCAACAAAAAACCTCAGACACAGGTAAGTACCCTATTAAAGGTACACTGAAAAAAATGGTATTCCGTATTTAAAATTAGCCCTATACTTCTCATAAACTAACATCTCTCTCACAGGCTCTGGCCACAAATTTAATAAGTAACATATACAAGAACAATTTTCTATTAGATATGTAAAGATTGTGATTAGATTAGGAAGTGTGATGTTTTAAGTTCAATAGATGTTTTTGTAAACTCACGTTTTGTTATCACATACATCCTAGAAAACCAATCGAGATCAGCAAGACGGAGGAGAGTAAGTTCAGTAAGTCAGAAAGTTATAATGTGCTTCTCAAGAATAAGATAAACTCCTGAACCACGACTTACCTCCAAGATAGAATGCCTAAAGGGCATTCACGGCAATATTATAGTTTAGATTAGGTTATAGTTTAGTTCGATTGGTTGGTTTAAGAGTACAATCTGTTTGAATCAAAGCTAGAATTCCTTGATTCAAGGAATTCTTATTATTAGTTTAAATAAAAATTGCATGTTGGATTAAGTATAACAATTATTGTTCCAAGCAGGCAACCTCGTTGAATAAAGGATACTATTTCTTTAATTCAAGTAATTCTTTTTCATGGTTAAAGTATGAATTCCATGTTGGATTAAGTATAACAATTATTAAATATTAAATATAAAAATTAAATATATTAAATAGTCTCTTTACTTTCCCCTAAGTATTACTTGGATTTTCTGTAAATAACTTATGCTTGCCTTAAGAAGATCGTAAATATCCATCCAAGTTGTGTATACTTGTTCCAATGACTAATATTGAGGACTATCAAAATGAAGGTATGCTGGGATCGACATGTATCCTCCGTGTAGCAGTGGCGATCGCTCCCCCCCCCTTGCAGCTAAACCAACCCACCTCTTTTTAGATATTTCACAAAAAAAAACGTGAACAAGAAAAATTTTAAAGAATTTTTGCCTTAAATTTCAGAAATTGGCCGTATAACGTCATTACAATTTTGAGAAACTTTTTTAACAGCAACCAAACACGTGTACGAAATGGTGTTTTTACTATACTACAGCGCATTTATAACATAATTTTGGCAACAAATCTATAATTGAGACTTTGTATACCACCTCAACCCACCTCTATTTACCAGCTAAACCACTTTAAAAAAAATATATTTCCCAAAAAACGTAAAGGATATCAAAATTAAAAAAAAAATCTCTTTAAATTGCAAAACTTTTGCCTGCCACCCTATAATAATCATTTATTCTTAAGATTTTTAATTTAACTTGAATAATAAAAATTTTTCCTGCGGCGCTGTGACGTTGATTGATCTAAATTTATTTTAACATCATTAAAAACGTGTAATAATTAAATGGCATTTTTGGTATAATTTTCTCGAAATTTTCGCCTGCGACGCATTTATGAAAAGATTTTGGCTGCTCAATTAAATTTAGATCACACCAAAACCCAGCCCTCTTTGGTAGCTAATCCCACCCACTTTTTTTTAACATTTCACAAAAACGTCAAACTGCAATTTGTTTTGCCTGCATCGCTATAACATTTATTGATTTTCGCAATTGTGTTTAAAAATAACAACAACAAAAAGTGTTTAAAAATAACATTTTTAGTATAATTTTCTCCAAAGTTTTGTCTAGAATTGAGACTAAATCCACCCAAGGATTCGCACCCAACACCTATTAAACCGCCCCCCCTCCTTTCAAAAAAAGCTGTGACCGCCCCTGGTGTATGGGGTGGCGATTAAGCAACTTATCCTAGGCGACCAAAAGTCTGAATACGCCTCTGGAATCACCGAGGTGAAAATTTTCCTTTAAAAAAATTGAAGATTATTATGCAGTTTCTTTTATTGCTGATATTTCAATAAAATAATAACCCAACGATGAAGATCAATAATCTGTTTTTTTTTGTAATTCTTAGATATGTGCATACCAAGGGAAAGGTGTTGAATTCTCTTAATGTCCATCCTACCAAAGATGTGGTTCTGACAGCTTCAGTGCACACCATTAAACTCTGGGAAACTCCTGAAAGTCAGCAAAAGAACGAAGAAAATAGCATGGATATAGACGATGACTAGAGTTTATAAAGTAAGTTTTTTTCATTAGCCAATTTATAAGCACTTAGTCAGTTCTTTAGGGTCTGCTCCCCCGCCAAGTTCTGGACACTTAATCCCTATCCAATTAAAGAATCATCATTTTTTTAGTTTTCTTTGAGGCACAAATTTTGGAACATCTTGTAAAATATATTGTTTTTCGTCGGACGCACATTTTGCTTTTCAATTCATTACGACCAGGCCTCCAAGATCTAATGGATAGTCCAGAAACCTACATACCTGTTTCATCCTTTTTAGGAATCATCAGGGTAACATAGGACTGTTCCTGGCGCATGACTCATAACATAAGCAACCACACCCAGCGAATTTAAACAACTTTTCGTCGTTGTGTTTTGAACGGTCTTCTTTCAGTAACCGGTACATTTTCGCAGGTTCTGCTTTTTATGTCCTGCTCGCAAATTTCATTCTTATTGATATTTGTATCCTTTACCATTTTGCTTTTCACTTTATTGTAAATGTAAATGTAAATTTATTTGGTCCATTCGATCATATCTTACATAATATTGGACTATGTCATTACTTAATATTATCTATGATTAAAAGTAAATAATGTAAATAATGTAACTTAACGTAACAGATAAATAAATATTGGATTATGTTATTACTTACTATTACCTATGATTAAAAGTAAATAATGTAAATAATGTAACTTAACGTAACAGATAAATAAAACATCATAATACATACAGATGACATGTTAGTTATTAACAAACATTTTTATTTAATCACAATAACATTAGGAGTTATTTTTGTCATTCAAATATTCTTCCAGAGAATAGTAGCATTTAGTTACAATGAAAGTAAAAATTAATCAGAACGATGGAACAGTCATTTACGTCAGGGATATTTATAAACATAGCTACAAAATTTTGCAAATTGGTCCAATAAAATCAATAGAAGTCAAGTTGAAATTTGGCAAGCAGAACCTGCGTATTACGGAAATGTATAGACTTCCTTCTACTGAAATAGAGCCATTTCTGCTGGGTTTGGATAATTATCTGGAAACTTGTCGATATGACAATGAGGTGCACTTTTTTACGGGTGATATAAATTTAGATATATTAAAAAACAATGACGACACACAAACTTACTTAAAGACAATGTCTAAATCAGGCTTTATTTCTGCCATTAACACTGTAACTAGACCTATTTCCAAAACATGCCTTGACCATATATTTGTTAAAGACAGAAAAATAACAGAAAACAAAACTAAGGCCATTGTACTTGAAAGTAGAATTTTTGATCATTGCCCAACCATCCTACAACATGTTTTCACCGAAAAACCTATATTAAAAACAAATCATTTTTCTAAGAAAATTAAAAATATAAATTTCGTTAAATTAAGAAAAGATTTAAACGATGAGAACTGGTTGGAGGTTTATAGCTAGAAAGACTAAAACAGAGCGACAGAACTTTTTATAAATAAACTGAAATTTATTATTGAAAAAAAACACAAAAATTTTAACAAAAAAGGATTGGGAAATAAAAAAAACACCATGGGTCACTCAGAGTCTTTTAAAGTTAATCAGAAAAAAATATATATTTTACCAAATCTACAAAAGAGATCCATCTGAACAAAATATGAATAATTTTAAAAGACTCAAAAATAACCTCAACTTTTTAATAAAAACAACTAAAAAAGAGTACTATCAAAGCAAAATTGAGGAAAAAAAAGGGGATTCACAAGAAATATGGAAATGTGTAGAAGAATTTTCTCGAGAAAATAAAAAAATCGAAATTGAAAGTATATAGGCAAATAACGCAGAAATTACTGACGAAAAATATATCTCCCAACATTTTTCACATTTTTTTGCTGCGGTTGGTCCTGATCTTGCCAACAATATTAATAAATGCAGTGAACCTTTACAATTTAAAAATCAAAATAAAACTGCAAATTCAATCTACTTTAAACCTACCAACCGCTCGGAGGTGATCAGTCTTATCCAGCAGCTAAGAAACAAAAAATCTTCTGGAATAGATCGGATAAACTCCGAACTCATTAAATCGGTTTCTATTGAAATAGCAACACCTCTTGTTTCATTGTTTAATTACTGCCTTGAACAAGGAACTTTCCCGAAAGTTTTTAAGGAAACAATCGTAAAACCAATTTTTAAAAGCGGCAATAAGTTGGAAGTAAATAACTATAGACCGATATCCCTTTTCACGAATTTTGCCAAACTTATTGAAAAAATTATTAAAGTCGGAGTTGAAAGTTTCCTAAGCAAGTTCAATATAATGGCACCAAACCAATACGGATTCCAAAAAAATACATCAACGGAGGACGCGATTATTTCTTTGACATCTAAAATCTACACAACTTTAAATAATAGCCTTTCATCATTAATAGTCTTCATCGATTTAAAAAAAGCCTTTGATACGGTGAATCACGGAAAACTTTTGGATTGCCTCGAGGCTCATGGCTTCAGAGGAAACGCGATTATCTAGCAGATAGGCATCAAACTGTACAAATAAAAAACACATTTAGCTACAAGGAAACAGTCACCTGCGGCGTTCCTCAAGGAACAGTCTTGGGTCCACTGTTATTTAATCTCTACATCAACGATATGTTCAACCTTGACCTCGACGGTGAAATTATAAGCTTTGCCGATGACACGGCAATCTTTTTCACAGATAAAAATTAGAGCGATCTGAAGCAAAAAGCTGAAATTAATCTGGAAAAACTTTTTCATTACTTCCAAGCTAAAATTTTAACTGTTAATTACTCAAAAACTAACTATGTTCCCTTCGCTTCTTTGTCTTCAAGCCTTCCTGGGTTTGAGTGCCTTACGTTAAACACGGAATGTGAATGTAATGGTTCTCAGATTCATGGGGTTAAAAAAATCTACTATTTGGGTCTTTTTTTGGATTGTCATATGCGATGGGATGCTCATATAACCTATTACAAAAAAATTGAGATGGCTTTTGGGAAAGTTCAGAAAGTTTGCGGAAATCTTTGATTTAAATCAATTAAAAACTTTATATTATGCTCTGGTGCAGAGCCACATAACATACGGCTTGATTGCATGGGGGTGTGTTACAAATAATTATTTAAATCAGTTAGAAAAAGTGCAGAAATGTTTACTAAAAATAATCTTCAAAAAAGACTATAGATTTCCTACTGAGACTCTTTTTGAGCAAACCAAAATGTTTGATGTAAGGCAGCTTTTTTGCCTAACAATAATAAAAAACAACATTGTTTGAAAAAAATCATAAACACAGCAACAAAAAATACTAGACATAATAAAAACCAACTTGTGGTTCCTAAACCTACCAAAACAATCTTGCAAAGAAGTTATGGATATTTAGCTCCAAAAATCTACAACATGTTACCAAATGAGTTAAAAATAATAAATAATAAGTTTCTTTAAAAAAAAAAACGTAAAACAGTCGATTGAAAGTAAAAGTAGGCTGTATATCCATTCTATCATACACTTAAAAAATAACTGACAAACTAGGTTATTATTAGGCAAAAACCAAAAGTTATTGTTGTTGTTGCTAAGTCAAAATTTTAATTAGAGCTAGTTTTTATGTAATTTTTTAACCACACAAGCCTCTGGCTTTAGTTGGTTTCTGTATATTTATTCTGTTTGCTATGTCGATGTAATTTGATGATTTTATAATTTACTATTTGAATATATATATTTAATATATAATATAAGTTATAAAGTGCTGTTTTAGCCTGTTTTTAAATATTTTAAAGGCAGCTATATTTTTTAATGAATTTAGTCGATTATTATAAAGGGTTTTACCAATATGTACTGAAGAACGTTTAAATAAACAAGTCTTATGTTTATTAATTTTAAGTAGATTACCAGAATGTGTCGGATATCTGTGGTTTTCCGATACTGTTTCGCATTTGTTCATATTTTTGTCACAAACATTATGCAAGACAATATGTATAATGAGGTAATTGTCATGATATTGTTTTCAATAAAATAGTCACGACATGACTGCCCAGGTTTAGATCAAACATTATTTCTTTACTTATAAAAACTGAGTTAATATTCGTGGCGTTGCCCCATAGTATTATATTATATGAGAGCACCGAATTTATTAATGCAAAGTAACCATTTATAAGACTTCGAACATCAAGTACAATTTTTAGTTGGAACATGGCAAAGTATCCTGAATTATTTTTTTTCGTGACAAAATCTAAGTGTGTTTCCCAGCTCATGTTTGAGTCTATGTGTGTACCGAGAAACTTTGTTTATTTAGGTAGTTGTAGTTCATGGCTATTGAATGAGATCCCAACAGTTTCAATCATTTTTCGCCAATTATAAAAATTTATAGCAACACTCTTAGTCGGATTTGCAATGAGTTGGTTCTTCCAACACCATTTGGCAAACTGATCAGCCACCTGGTTGAGCAGCGACACTTTATTCCGATGCATATAGCCCGACCAATATCCCGCGATGTTTGACGACGAAAGTTGTTTAAATTCGCTGGGTATGGTTGCTTATGTTATGCTTCATACGACAGGTACAGTCCTATGTTACCCTGATGATTCCTAACAAGGATGAAACAGACCTGTAGGTTTCTGGACTATCTATTAGATCTTGGAGGCCTGGTCGTAATGAATTGAAAAGAAAAGGGTGCGTCCGATGCCATAAACCTTTCTTTTTATTTATTTTTCACGAACAAGAAATCTACTTTTCTTATATTGTTTTTCCTTTCTTTTTATTATAAAAACGATAACCACAAAACCTAATCATAATAACATTTTCTTAAAAGTATATAAATAACAATATAACTCCAATTTTTAACTAATATGCAGTAAATTTAAAATGCCAAATATGAGTTACTATTCCTAAATATTTGTGAAAAATAATAGTATGAGTTAGCGAAAACAAATCATATAATGTATCACAAAACACTGAGCAAATGTTCAGATTTACTACGTACTAAACACTGTTTTATATTTTTAATTTAAGTACTTAAAGCCTTTGATTATATAACCGCTATATTAAGATCCGACCGCATCCGAATGTTAATAAATGACCCGCATTTTTTTCCCTCTCTCGCTCTCGTTAAACGACACACCATCGTTTCCGGCACTCAGCCTGAAACCAGAGCAGAAAAAAGGTGGGTCTTTTAATAAGGACGTCTATCTTGGCTCTATAATGAAAGAGCGTTGCCCAAAATAGCGCGTAACAAAAGAGCGGTAACGAAAAAGCGCGGAACAGAAGAGCGCTGTGACAAAAAAGCGGGTAACATTACAGCCGCAGTAACAAAACGGCGCTTGTGACAAAAAAGCGCTGTAGCAAAAGAGCGTTGTTAGAAAAGAGCGTTTTAATTATAGTAAGTATAAATATTTGCGCTTTTATCAAAAACCTAACCAAGTAAATTTAACTAAATAAAATAATTACAAAACATTTATTAAAGAAGTACACTTACAACATTTGGGTTGGGTTAGGTTGAATCTTTCCAATTTCTGCCATTTTCAGTTTACCGAAATAAGCTGTCGACGCTCATTTGATACAGTGCTCTTTTGATACAGCGCTTATTGCTCTCAATTTTTGCAGCGCTCTTTTGTTACGAGCGCCATTTTGTTACAGCACTGTAGTTACTGTTTTGAAATAACACTCTTTTGTAACGCGCTTTTATGTACAGCTTCATTTTATGTATCGCTCTTTCATTACAGAGCCGTCTATCTTATAGCGGTTATAATCAAAGTTAAAACTTATTAGATTGTCTACTAGAGTTTGCTAACGTGGTTAACGCCTCGGCCGCTGCTAATTCCTCCTTTCCATGCAACAAAATCAAGTTATCCCTCTCGGTTGTCGGAATGATTTTCTTCTTTTTCACTTTTTGAAAAGTCCAATCTATGTAGCTGTCTTGGTTGGGTTTGAACTTTTCCGCACTGTCCAACCATTTGGCTATCATTGATGGTTTGGATTCCTCCAATGGCTCTAAATTTTGATTTGCTTGGGAGTTTTGGATGTCGTGCATATATTTTTCCATGAATTCAAGACTATACGTGGGATTTTGAGTGAAAGGCGTTAGTTGTTTCATTGCTTCGGTTGTTGAACTTATATAATGGCATTGGTTTTGCATGGTGCTGAAGGAGAAATATATTGTTATTAGGGTTCGAAAATTCTACAGCGTGATAGCTACTAGCCATTGTTTTTGGGATGCAAGGAATAGCCATGCAGATCTTTGACAGTGAATGTTTTCATACTGCAAAAGAATTAACTCTTATAGTTACTAGAGTATGTTTTTTAAAAATATTTATTTTCTTTTAATTATCAGAAAATACTGCTGCCGTGCCGTAAACTTTCTTCAAGTAGATCATGTGTATTCTCTGATTTTATGCACTTTAGGGATTAAATAGGTACGTTTAATGCATAAAGTGCATAAAATAGTTTATAAAACTCGGGACTAAAGCGTCTTTTAATCCCTTTCGCCGCGGGATTAAAAGTAGCACTTTAGTCCCTAGGTTTATAATATACTATTATTAGCCACTTTTGCTTACCTATTGTTATTGTTGAATCCCTGTGGTTCATACAGGACACTTTCATCGTATTGAGGACTGTCATTTCTGTCATAATAGTAGTCTTCTTCTTCGTCCCAAATACTGTCTTCGGAACAAATACTAAAATGTGAAAAGCGACTATTTTAAAAGTAATAAGTATTTATTCCCAACCAACTTAAGTAGTTCATTACAGGGAATAAAAATAAACATTATAAACATTTGGGTACAACATACATTAAGTAAATATAATTTAAATTATATTAATTGTAAAAATGGTAATAAATAAATTGTCATTTAAAAAAAAATATATAATAAAAAAGTACTAATAATAATAATAATACTATTAAAAGCCGAGAATACTATAATTACATCGAGAATTACATCATTTTAAAATATGTTTTTTTTAATTTAATTTTTATATTCTTATTTTTTATTTCTTCTGGGATTCTATTGTATATATTAATTCCATCACAAATAATCGATTTTTTACCAAAATTACTTACTGATGCGTTGCAAATAAGTTTTCGGTTATTTCTTGTTGCATATGAGTGGTTAATATTACTAGTAATTAACTTAATGTTAGAATTTTTACTTTCACAGTAAATTGAATGAATTAGAATGCCTAATTTTAAAATATGTAGATTGTTAATATCAAGATAGCCCTTTGGTTTATAAATGTTTTCTGTGGGTTCTAAGAATTTAAATTTATTTATTTATTTTGTAGTTTTTTTAAT
Organism: Oxystoma pomonae; assembly: GCA_963921995.1. Lineage (NCBI taxonomy): Eukaryota > Metazoa > Arthropoda > Insecta > Coleoptera > Brentidae > Oxystoma > Oxystoma pomonae. The sequence continues at coordinate 78,819,407 of OY998166.1, read as the reverse complement.
GGTTTTAGTGTGGTTTTATTTGCAAACCTCCAAATAGATATCATGTATTGAATTATTAGGAATCTATTATTTTTTATCTAAAAACTGTTTTGCCGTTGACAATTAATAGAGGATATGAAAATAAGGAAACTTTACGCGTAGCCAGTCACTTATGTATGTTTGCGTCTGTTAAGTCCAATTTCGGTCATAGTTGGTATAAGAGTATAGTATTGGCTAGCAGCTTTCCTTGTCATGCAAAATTGTATAGGTAAATATAGAAATTTTTTTAAAAATTTTAGTCTCATTTTGAAGATAATTCAATCTAGGGTTATCTAGTAATAGTTTTTGAATTTTTACTAATTTTTTTACATTACTGCTCATATCTATAAGACTAGTTAAAAATTGCTAAAAGTACCACTAGAGAACCCCTTTATCTTTAAAATGAGTCTATGATGTTTGAAAAATGTCTGTATTTGCTGTCGTCGAAGTTTATACAATGTTTTATCTTACTAGTGTAGAAGAGATGACTCCCTTTTTAACTTTTAACTTTTACTAAAATGATCAACATAACATAGTCTGACTTTGAGGTACAGATGTATGTAATCAAATTATCTGTAAATTAAAAAAGTAATGTAGATACTTATTGACCTACAGTTAATTCCAAGTCGAATCGGACCAAAGAAAACAAAAAAAATAAAGAAAAATTAGTACAAAAGAGAAAAGATTAGAAATGGTCGATTATAATAAAGGCTTTTTCCTTTACGTAATTACAAGTAACTAAACCTGTTATGTGTTGTAAATGTTTGTTTGAAATTTTGTTGTAAATTTTATGTATTTGACTGATAAGACGCGGTTCTTGAAAAACCGTCAGAAAATCTCGCCCTTGCAAAAAATATGACGATTTTTAAAAACAAGTTTACACTAACTACTTTTTTGGCAGAAGTAATTTGCTAATATTTTATAAAAGAACCCCGCACGAAATACATGGAAAAATGGACTTCACCCGAATTTGTTGTAAGTTTGACATTTGATAGTACGAATCATGGTTTAAGAGATATGTAACTTTTATCGAGATTGTATGTCTAATTCTTGAGATAGTGTGGCTCAAAGTTAGGTTATAGTGGTGACTTTGCTGACAAAAAAGAACTATTTCTCAGCTGAAATAGTGACAGGTATAAATGAATTTGTGTTGGTGAAGGATGGTTTATATTCACCAAATAACCACTACTACTAAAAGATGGTTAGTTCTTATAAGGGGTGTGTTCAAAAAAATATAATTTTTTGAATATGCATTTGACACTAGTTTAGAAGAAAAAACCAAACATGCACCAGGATTCTTCTATCGGCATTTATTTTAGACAGTTGAAATAGGATCACTTAATTTTTTGCTCATGCTTTTCACGGTACAATTTTTTGAAGTTTGTGGGTTTCAGATCTTTGAGCAATTTTGTCCCACTTTCAAAACCTATTCTAAATCTACTATTTTACATTGTTAAAACGGTCTTCGTATTAATGTTTAGCATGAAAAGTTGGTGATGTTTTACTACGGGGTCCACTCAAAACAAATTTTTTGTCCAACGTTTTTTGAATATTTACTTTTTTTCTGTGGTCAGTAAGTGAAATAGTCAATTTTCACAATATTTTGGTTACATGATTCTATGACAGGTACATACTATTTGTATGAGTTTGACCAACTTTATGGGCGGTATTTACTAAGGACTATAGTTTATCGAAAGTTTGGTTTGAATTTATTTTAAGCCGAACCAGACCACAATTTATAAGATAATTTTACCTGGATAGACGTCAAAATGTGCTGGAATGAGACGCATAGGGCCATTTTTTCTTAAAACAGTCCAAATAATCCGTAAATATTAATAAAATATGGGTAAACAAGAAATCTGAGAAATGTCAAAGTGACACGGGATGTTGTATTTTGAGTAAAATCATCGACCAGTGCCAAGAGGTGGTTTATCTGCATTAAATTTTAAAACCATCACGATTTGGTTGATTTTTTTATTTAAAATAAATCTTTTGAAGTATTTTAATTACTAAACAACCAAATACCAGGCTTTTTTTACTTCAATCGGGTATTCCAGCGCGTTTTTTAAGACAATGCCAATGTATAGAATAGAAAAGTATGGCATCTCACTTTAAGTTGATTCAGGGAGATCACTGCTCTCTTAAATCAAGAAAAAACCCTTATACATATAAGTTTAAAATTAATTTTCAATAATTAAATGAAAACAAAGATTTCTTACATATACACATCTGGTTTGCTTAGGCGTTTACCCACCTTGTCAAAGGCGATTAATTATGCGCCTAAAAAATTGAGAACTTTAAATTTTTGTTGTAACTGATAGCGCGCGGAATCTTAAAAAGCAATTTTTCACGGTATAAATCTTGCGCTATAACCGTGTGCACTGTTATTTTTCAAGCAAGCAAGCAATTATAGAATAAAACTGATTCCGGCATATTCACAAACCGCGCAAACGTGACTATCTTCGCCTAAATAATATATGATTCTGCGCAAATGAAATAATAGCACATGTAAAAAATACTAATAATAAAAGTTTCGCGGCTTTAACCGCGCAGAATATACCGCGCAAGCTAAAAAATGCATTTTTAGGTTGTTGGGGATTTCCTTATTTTTTTTTATTGTTTTTGGTGGTTTTGCGCGGTGATGTCATATTACGCGCCGGTAAAATTTTGCACGTTAGGCGCGAGAGGAACGTGTGATTTTAGCAATTTTTCTAAATTTTTATGAAAATTCGGAGATTTTTTGCAGAAGCATGGAAAAGGGAGAGCAATTGCCTACTCTCGTTCTTCCCTGCATTTCTCCCAGATTCGCAATTCGCAACTGCTTTTCGTTACCATTTATAACTGAAAATGATAAATAAAGTAATAAAATAACTAAATACTTCAACATTAAAAATATTTGTTGCCTTATTTAAAGAGGAGGGGGGAAGAAGAAAGGTATAGAAAATTTTATAACGATGGACAAAATAAAATTTGTTAAAATTGGTGGTTCACGCGTTTATAGATGTAGAAGGCTTTCTTTTACTTCAGAAGGTATGCTTCTCGTTCAAAATGAGCAAAACGTCAGCGAGCGAAACGTCAGTTAAGTGTTTTGACAGTTTTCAATCAGTAAAAATACATGAATTAAAAATTTTAATTAAATTTTTTCATCATATTAAAGAAGTGTTGTGTAAGAATATATCTTTTCATATGGACCTCTGCAACTTAAGGGATAAAAAGCGATAAAAAATATAAGTAAGTAACCCATTTAACAGAGTATTTTTAGTTAAAAAGCCTACTATACGGAGATAAACCCAGCGTCAATTTGCTTTTTTTCCATTTTTTCAAGAAATTTTTGGAAAACCTGTATTTTTTCCTTGCGAAATAATTTATGTGATTATAGTAAGTCCAAAATTCCAACAAGTTTTATTCAAATTTAAAGAAAAACCCGCAAAATTAGATTAAAAACCACATACGTCCCATAGTCCTAAAACCTAACCCATCTTAGTAAATATCGCCCTCATGTCTAGTTTTTGAACTTTGAATTTTTAAAGTTAAAAGAAAAGTATTTATTTGGCTAGCAACTTGACATAGCCAACTCTGTTTTTTATTATAAAGGGATGATTTGAGTAAGTCACAGTAGACTCGCTTGTGGTCACTGTTTTAGCCCATTAACGTTCAAATCAATCAGTCAGCTGTTTTTGCTGCATACAAAAAATACTTTTCTTTAAACTTCAAAAATTCATAGTACAAAAACCAGACATAGAAACTTGGTCAAACTCGTACGTACCTGTCATGGTATCATTTGAGTAAAATACTGTAAAAGTTGACTTACTCGCTCACTGATCACAGAGAAAAAAGAGAAAAAGACTTTCTGTCACCAACTTTTGATGCTAAAAATTAATATGAAGATCGTGTTAACAATGGCAAATAGTAGATTCAGAATACAATTTGAAAGTGGGACAAAATTGCTCAAAGATCTAAACCATGTCGAGGTTTTGAAGCGATGAGAAACAGTCAAACTTCAAAAAATTGTACCGTGAAAAGCATTGGCAAAAAATCAACTGATTCTATTTCAACTATCTAAAATAGATGCAGATAGAAGAATCCTGGTACATGTTTGGTTTTTTCTTCTAAACTAATGTCAAATGCATATTCAAAAAATTATATTTTTTTGAACATACCCGTATAATAACTAACCATCTTTTAGCAGTAGTGGTTATTTGGCGAATATGAACCATCCTTCAACAACACAAATTCATTTATACCCGTCACTTTTCCGGTGGGAAATAGTTCTTTTTTGTCATCAAAGTTACCACTGCAACGCGTTTTTCTGAACTTTGACCCCTAATATCTCAAGAACTAGACATACAATCTCGATAAAATTGCATATCTCTTAAACCATGATTAGTACTATCAAATGTCAAAGTTACATCAAGTTCAAGTGAAGTCCATTTTCCCATGTATTTCGTGCGGGGTTCTTTAGTTTCTTAATACTGTTCCGATACATCAAAAATATGTCAATTCATTTTTGTAGGCAGTTTTTGTAACCATAAATAGCCATAAAATATGTCATTTACTTTGTTTATACGGGCCTTAAGGTGCTTTTTTTGTTGTATCACACACACCACTAAAACAGATTTAAGCACTAAATCGATTTTATTTTAAAGCGATTTATCGCTTAAAAACCCATTCTAGGGTCGTTATAAACACTTTAAAAACACCTAAGAGCATTTCTTCCAACCTAAAGAAATATTCAACCCTGGTTTCTTGAAAAATCTGTTGTTTACTAAGTTTTTTTATTTGTTTTTTCTTTAAACTGACATATTTAATGACATTTAATGAAGAATCCCTTATTATTACAGGGAAATAGCAAAAAAGATTAAAAATAAAGTAAAAAAGCAAACTTAGTGGTTGATTTAATTATATAAAAAAAAGCTGTCCTTACATAAAAGCACTTTTATGTGCGTATAAAGGTAGTAACTGTCACAGTTCAGAAGAGAATTTTCGTCACTATTAAATGTTTATTGGTACGCGTAGTAGCAATTTAGCTCCGCATAATTTATTTAATATATTAAATTTACAAAATATTATTACGATAAGTAAAAATCGCCACTTTCCGGTATTGTGACGGGTGAGATTTTCTGTCTTTTCTGAAGAATAGTGACCATAATGTCATAGTTAGGGGCACGGGAAGTATGACATCATTAAAAGTAACCCAAACGAGTTACTAGTAACCTAGAGAGGAAAGCCTTAATACGTTAGTTTATTTGTTACAAGAAAAAGTTTTATTGACGTCCTAAAAATTTATGAAGTTTAATGTGTCATCAATGTTAAACACTCTGATTTTGGTGGGATATTTACCTGAAATGCTCGATATTTCCTTGAGCTTGGGTGTTGTAAGTTTTGATCAGGTCACCCCAAGTGCGCTTTTGGTCTTTTCCGGAATTTTTCAATTTTCTCCGCCAGTTGGCGAACCAGTTGCATATCTGAAAAAGTTGCTAAGGATAATAATTTGTGTACGCGCTGGTACGAGAGCTGCAATGTGCGTCACCGCAATTGAAAGTCGTCGTCGAGTCGTTAGAGCTGTGTTGAATTATTTTCCATATACAGGGTTCCTAAGATTTTCCTTAGGGATCGGATTTCAATAAATCAAACAGAAATGGCATAGAAAGTTCTGCGCGCACAAAAGAAACGGGTATATTGAGCAATGGTGCCAGTTTGTTATTATCTCCGGACTGCTTTCATGAGAAAAAATTGTCGCCACTCTTTCATTGTGAGCATAAATCATAGTTGCAATAATAACCGTTGACAAGATGTCTGCAAATTCCGCTAGATGGCGGCCACACCATGAGATGATCGAGGAAAAACTAGATGTTTTCAGGTCCAAACCACAGCTTTTTCTTGCTTAAAGGAGGCGGCAGGGTCCATTATTTACGATACTGAGCGATAAACTCGTGAGGTTGTTAACATTGAAATATCTTCGCTTTTAATTAAATTTCTTTCCATTCTGGTCTACTAGTGACATCTATCCGGAAACGGCTAAACCATGCAGCTAGCACTAGCAGCCAAAGAAATCAATAAACGGCGCTGTTTTTCCTGCAGAGCTTTTTGCTTGCGATATTATTGACTTTAAATAAAGCTGGCCCTACACTACATTTGATATTTTCGAGGTGTTTTATGACATGATCTCGAAACATGTAGCGAACCAATTCTTCAAAACTAGCGGGAGGGTAAAAGCGAAAAATAAGGGGCTGTCAATATTTGTAACACCCAAAAAGGGGTGAAAAGATTTATTTTGCTATGTTTCTTTACAAAAAACGTTTTTTTTTTACGAAAAACTTGAGCTCTGCCACTTTTTTTATTTTTTTCTTCAACTTTCTCGAAATTTTCGTCATACCGTAGAAAAAAATTATTTCCCCCATGGTCATACTCTACTTTTATTCGAAAAAAATTTAGAAACAGAGACGGGATCAGTTTTCCTAAAACGGGGGATCTTGGTTTCGAGTGAGAAGAGAAAGGGCGCCGCAAGCAAAAATTTTTCAATTAAATTAGCCGAACGCAAAAATGTTAGAAAAACAAAGCACGAAATAAAAATGGCGCCGCTTACAATTTTTTTTCAAAAATTACGTCATTTCGGGAACGCAAAGAAATAGGTCTAAAGAGTATAATTTTTAAGAAAAAAATATCTATTTTCTCGCCCTCCTCCACTGGGACTACAGGGGCCGTGCACAAATTACGTAATGGTCATAGGGGGGAGGGGGGTTACAAAACGTTACGTAGGGGGGAGGGGGGTTTTCGACAGCGTTTGCATTTGTGTGAAACTAAGAAAATTTGGAATGAAAATAAGTGAAAAGTTTTTTTTTTGGGGGGGGGGTAGTGGTCTTGAAATCGTTACGTAATATTAGGGGAGTGGCGTGCCAAACCGTTACAAAACATTACATAGGGAGGGGGTCAAAAATTGGTAAAATCACCGTTACGTAATTTGTGCACGGCCCCACATCTGACTGTTCCTCCTTTTTGATTTCGAATCAAAGTGCAAAACCCGGGTTGGACGTTTGAAGGCGTCAACCCGTCCTATTTGCTTGATAAACGGAAATATCTCAGTCGATTTCTCCGGCCGTGTATGAACGCTTTAGGTTAGGCATTTGCATGTATCTCAGTCCCCAGCCTGTAAACAGTGCGTAAGGACAATGGTTACAAAATGAAAAGCCGAAAAATATTTTTTTTTACGATATCTTTCATCAGTTTGGTATTAAAGTCGAGCAAAAACAATTTTTATTCCAGTCCTAAAGGTATGAAAATGGAAAACATTAGAAAACAACAACCTGGAATGCATTTACTACGTGTAAGATGTAGTGACAACATCGCCCCATGCCCATCCTTTTCTGCCTAATGTGCTTTTTCGTTTGTCTGCGTCTTATACATGGGTGCTTGGCCCCCTAAGGATTTGCTTAGGAACCCTGTAGAAAATGCAAAGCAAGTTATTTTATTGATGAATAGTTCGAAATATTTTTTGTACAATTTTTTTATGTGTTTTATCTTTTCTAATATTTTAAACGGGATCTAGTGGTAAGAGAACCTCGCCTTTCCCCTCGCCCCCCCCCCCCCCCGCCCACGCCACGGGCAATATGGAACCTGGAAAAATATTTAATGCTTTCTCCTTAAGATTTAAGTGCGAATTCGGTAATCGGGGGAAACCCCCGAAAAAATCAAGAAAAAAACCCAAAAAAAAAACACGGAAGAAACTCCCCAGAAAAAATTGATTGTAACATCATTAACAAAAAAACAATAAACAAAATTATGATAGTTTATAACCCACAGCCCCCTTAAATTAATTTAAGAGGACTGTATACCCAAGTAATCTGACTCTTTGTTAGGTTCATGTAAGTTCATTCAATGTATTGTATATCATGTATTTGTCTTATATCCACCCCTAATAATATTAAGATGTATTTTCCAAAATACTTATTAAAGAAAAATAATTTAAGTAAGGTTTCAATTCAAATTTATAGATGGCAGAGAACATTCCGCTTTTTTAATTGCAGTGACTTTAAAGTTACACAAAAAAAACAGTGGTATCAAAACCGGGGCGAACCGGAACTTTTGCTGAAAAATCGGGACTATCCGGGACGGATTTTTTCCCCGGGACAAATGGTTAAAAATCGGGACTGTCCCGGCCAAACCGGGACGGTTGGTCACCTTAGTTCATGTCAACTCTTTTGGAAGGTAGGTATACATATGTAGTAAACTCTATGCCGGTCAAGTGGTGTGTGTGTGTCTGTAAAGTACACCTCATTCCAAATTCTCCAGACCAATTTCAATATAGCGGCTGATAATTAAACACAGAAGCTAAATGGAACTGTCATGGTTAGTGTCAAAAAACTGGCCCGCACCAATTTAAATTAAATACCAACCAACCAATTCAAATAAGCCAGTTTTTTGACACTAACCACGACAGTTCCATCATCAGCCGCTATATTGAAATTGATCTGGAGAATTTGGAATAAGGTGTACTTTACAGACACACACACACACCACTTGACCGGCATAGAGTGTAATATTAGTAGTAGTAGTTTTAGGAATTGACGACACTGGATACAATAACCTATATTCTACAGATCCTATATCTCTAAAAAAAAAATCATGACGCATTTCGTTTAGGCATTAGCTTAACACAACATTACCACAAATTCCTGTAGGATTAAATTAATATATATAAATTAAATACCTTCTTCAGCGTTAAGTTAACGTTAAACAAAAATGGTAAATACGGTGCAACCTTTTATTTGTAATATTTTCGACAGACTTGCAGGGGGAGGGGCTCCACCAATTTTTAAAAAATATTGAACAAGTTAAACAGCATTCAAAAATGAGTAAAAAAATATTTTGTACTATTTATCTATAAAATAACTCGTTCTGGATTATCTACGGAAAACAATTCAATGCAGCTCTAACGACTCTCCAACAGTCTATTTAAAGGCACCTTAAGAATCGTAAGCGACAGAAAGACAACTCTTTCAATTACTTTTACTTTGTAATTTTAAATTGAATACTGGGCATATTCTTTATTTTCCAATTGTTCATCAATTTATGCATTCTTCCCTATTTTTGAGTTTTAATTTCATAATTTTTGAGAAAAATATTTCACCGATATTTCACCTAATATTTGACACATAAAACACTTTGGCCTATTTCACCCTCAAATCAAATCAATTTATTAAGTACATACTTTGGCCTAATAAAATTAGGATGTACACGTCAAATAAATATAACAATAGGTTATTTAATTTAAAAAGTATAAGTAGGTGTAATCTAATTTTTTTTTTTTGATGAGCGGACTGACGTCATTTTCGTTTCTTCGTTGTGAATAGTTGAAACAATCAACGACATGACTTTTTACATATTTATTCGCTGTCTAAAAACAATGTATCAAATAGAGATCCAAAAAAATGACGTCAGTCCACTCATCAAAAAATGGGACTATAAAATTTAACGGTGGGATTTACTAAAAGGGTTTAGTCTATTTTAGAACGGTCTTAAGTTTAAGTGAAATTTTTGGTTTTAAGCATTTTAAACCAGACCTCCTTGAGTTTTAGACGTTTGATTTATAAGAAGAATTTTAATAAATTTGTTTATTGAATAATCATCTTAACAAAATCTTTTGTTGGATTTAAGAAGAAAGTTTCAATTTAAAAGAAAAGAAAATTAAAAAATTTAAACCCACGCGGGTTTTAAATAGTAAACACTCTGTAGAACAAATTAAAATTGGGGTTATATGTCACTCTAATTAAAATTTACCCTTATTAATTAATTTTTCCAATTAATACTTGATGTCACACAACGATTTAGATAGGTAATAATAAAATAAGGAGTCGATTCATTTTGTATTTATTTAAAAGGTGTTTTATTTATAAAATGTATTAAAAAACTTAAATGCAATTTTGTTTACATTTCTGTCACTGTCGAAATGTCAGTTTCAAAATATTAGCTGCGTCCAAATCACAAACAGCGAATTCGGATCTCTTACCTCTGCTTGTACCTTGACTTGCACCAACCTCTACTGATGAAAGCTACAGCTTTGAAATGAGTTGGCTGAGTAAGGAAAGTTTTCTTGATTAAGCTTTTAGATAACCTCAATGTTTTAATTTCAGTTTGTAAATAAATTAATATAGTTGTTTTGAGTTTTTTTGTTTAATATATTTTTCGTGCATAATCAGTTTTTTTTACCTCGTAGTGCCCTCATAAATGTATTTTTTTGTGCTGAAAACGGGTTCAAAATATGGTATTTTTCTGGACAAAATTGGATGTGTTTTATTGGGACATTAAATCAGGTAAACTAATCGGTTATTTATTAACGGTTACTTAGGGAAATTTTAAATGAACGGTATACCAAATGAACTTATTACAAATTGCCACAAAACAATACTTTCTGGGGGCTATAAATTTAAACCACCCCCCAGAGGTGGTCTAAAAAATCACCAACTTTATAACCTCAAACACAGATAATGAAGCTATTATGTGCCAAATTTTTGGCGTATTCACCATTTGCCATTTTGAAGCCTGTCAAAAAAAAATTATTTTTAGGGCATTTTCTCCTAAAATATGGTATATTTTGAGAAAAAAAAGCAGTTTTTCAGTGGTATTTTGCAATAACAATAGAAAATAATGAATAACTTTGTGTCTTTTCTGTATGGGTAAGTGTTTTTCGAAAATTGCTTTAAAATTTAGTGCCTCTCACAAGGGTAAATATTTAGACCTGTGGGGGGTACTATTTTAGATCCTAGTAAATCCCACTTTTAATTACTTAAACGTAATTTAGTTCAAATAAACATCGCCTAAGTATTGTTAAAAAAAAAGACAACTAGTAAATTTACAAGCTCAACACATAATACTAATGCACATCTCATTTATAAAGCACAAAATTTAGTTAGTATTTTAAAATTTATAAAAAAAAGCACAGAAAAAAAGAAAGACGAATAATAACATACATGAACATTTAGGAACTTTAAATAGACAATAACTTCTTCAATTGAGCAAAAAACTTCTGAGAACAAAATGCTTTTTAAGTTTCTTTTGAAAATGTTTTACTCAAGGACTTCAAATTTTGTGGCAGCATCCGGTGTCAAATGCTCCTACTTGTACAGGGTGTACAAAAAAGTATGTTTCTTTTGTGATTTACAAAATTTCAAAGAACCCTGCACAAATTACATTGGAAATGCCTTTCGGCTAAATGTCATAACTTTTTTATATGTTGTAGTGGTATGTTCCACCTATATAAAAACGTTTTTATATGGTTTCTTTGGTACCACCAGAAAAATCACTGATTTGTAGGTTTTAAAAAAGAAAGAAAGCGACCATTTTTAAAAAAATGATAATTCTCGTTTTCTTTTAAACGAACGGCCAGATTTTCAAAATTTTCGCATATTTTATTCACTTAGCTAAAGAAAAAAATTTTAGCTCGAATGGTTCCATAAACTTCAAAAATGGTAGAAACTTTTAATGTTTTTTAATATTTTTGATATTCAAGAAATACGTAAAGTGATTTTAAATATATTATAGGTAGGTTATAAAAAATTTTTATGGACAAATCCAATCCAAAACCTTAATACGAATATGTTGATACCAATTAGTACCCATTAGCACCTGTATTTGACTAATCAAATTGCTCGTGTGGTATATGCTTTTTGACTAACTTGGGGTGGCCGGTAACGAATTTGATAATATTTTTCCGGTTACTATTACCGTTTTTCTACGAGAAAGAAAAAGAAGGTAAAGTGTTTTTCCTACTTAAGTGCGGAAAAGTGGCTTTTACGCATGCATTTGAGTGCAAAAAGTTAAAATTCTTAAGATATGTTTAATATGGCGGCATGCAGCGGCTTTACATTTAAAAAAAAATCAAAGTAGGCTTGACAACGTCAAACTTATGCTGAAGAAACGGTGATTTCTTGGCAGATAATTTTACGTGTACAGTGTAAAAAACCAGAAAAATGTTATCATTTTCGTTACCGGCAACCCCAAGTTAGCCAAAAAGCATATAACACACGAGCAATTTGATTGGTCAAATACAAGTACCAATGGATACCTATCGGTACCAACATATTCGTATTAAGCTTTTAAATTGAATTGGTCCAGAAAAAGTTTGTATAACCGAGCCATAAGTTATTTTAAATCACTTTTCGTATTTCACTAATATTTCAGAAATATTAAAGCATTAAAGGTACCTACCATTTTTCCAATTAATGGTACCACTCAAGCAAAAATGTTTTTTTAGCTTACTCTCATTATTTTTATTAACATATGTAAAAATTATAAAAATCTGGCCGTTTGTTTTGAAGAAAATAAAAACTGTCATTTTTTTAAAAGCGGTCATTTTCTTTCGTTTTTAAAATTCACAAATCAGTCACTTTTATGGTGGTACCAAAGAACCCTCAAAGAAATATTTTTACATGGATGGAAAGGATGTTTCATTCAGGACAAATCGAGAAAGTTGTGGGAAAACAATTTGATATCTCCATAAATATAGCCTAAAACATGTCAACTTTAAAGCTCCATATCTCGTTTTTTTTTTTTATTTTGGGGCTTTGTTGATCGAGTACTACAACATACAAAAAAATTATGACATTTAGCCGAAAGCCATCCCCAATGTAATTTGTGCAGGGTTCTTTAAATGGACGAGTTGAGAAATTTATGAATTTTCAAATTAACTTAACTAAACCATACCTGAATGTAAGTTAGTCCAGTTTGAACTGCCAACATCTTCTTTTCTTCTCTATTTGGATAAGGATTCTCTCTTCTTCTAACTAGCCAGTCTTTGAGATATCTTTTAATTTCAGGAGTAAAAAGTTTCTTATGTGGTCGCCTCTCTTCTCCGAAAATTTTTCTAAAAGTATCATAATTTTTTTAAAAGATTTTTGCATAAATAACCTAAAATTAAAACAAAACGTTTCTTATACAAAAACAAGAAGCAGAAATCAGTTAGCAATTTTTACTTACGCCAAAGATTTACTTTAACAATATTGTAGTTACGCTGGAAAACATTCATGCGTGTATCCGTAACTAAATATATTTATTATTTGTAAGTTATTTGTATTCCGTAAGTTTTTTTAGCATAAAATTCAAGGGATTTAAGAAAAAAATCGGTTTTGAGAAAATAAAAAAGTTGTACTCATTTTAATGAACTTTATTTAGGCCTAGAGGGTTAAATTAAATTTGTTATTGTATTATGACGGTAAACGGTCGCTCTGCAAACGTTTAATTGGGAGATAGAGAAGGTCGAAATCAGAAAAAAAGTCATATAACATAATAAAGACTCAAAAGTTCTTTGTTTTCGAGTTATATTTCTTATATTTTGTTTAAAAAATAAAAGAAAAAAAAACTGAATTTTGTAGAGTAACACGACGCCACTTAATTATTATGCACAAAAAATATTACTAAAAAAAATAAGTGGCAATATTTTAAAGGGAACACTGGCTTCTTAGTGCTTATTTTGAAATATTTCAAATTTAAAAGGCCCCTTTGATTTTTTTTGGCATTAAAGAGACAGATAACATATAATGGCATTCTTCTGAATGCTAAGGTTTGTTTCTCTGGAAATTAAATTAATACAAATATTTTTTCTTACCCATTGCAGAGGGTTTTTAGATACCTTGTAGCTGCCTGGCCTATATATTATTTTATTGTTTCAAAAATCAAATTGTTTTTTTTATTTTTTTATGTGTATTTTCCATCGATATACCAATGTCGATGGTATTTTCCCATATTTCTCCAACTTTAAAAGCCAAATAACTTGAAAACGAAAAAGTTCTGACCCCTATATTACAGGAACCACACAGGGTCAATTTTTTTAAATAGGACAAATCTTATCAAAAGTTAATAGAAATCATTAGCGTTTTATTTTGGCTCTAGTAAAAAGAAACAAAAAAATTATCAATCATTTTGTTTCATCGACGTACTAACTACATCGATGTTTTGTTTAGTGGTTCTTAATAAATTGAAAGTTCTTAAAAAGTCCGGCAAAGCCCTACAAAAGTATTGCGAAAATACTTTGGACGATATTAGGTTTGTTTAAGAGAAACACAAAAACGCAGTTAAATATTAGATGCTATCAACCCACGCATAATCTATAGTCTCCAAAATAACTACGTCATGTAATTATATTAATTTAAAAAAAAATGTATGTTAGTAGGACACTCGACACTAAAAAAACACAATTTTGTCTTTTAGTTGTTATTTTTTGTTCTGCCAACCTGTTGTATCTTTTATTCCTAACCGGCCGTTTTTGCTTGCCTTCCCCTCTGCTCTCCCCTAATCTGGATGGGTCCATTTTTTGTCTTTTTAAAAATAAAATCCCTTTATAAAATATTTGCTCTTAAAAATAGACTGTTGGATAACATTCAAAAAACATGACGATTTTAGAAACTATGTTTTGTGTCTTTTTTTTGTTAAAGGGGCATCAATTGATGTGTTCCATTTTTGTATCTAAAATTTTCATAGGTAATTAGAGATGGATGGTTTTATTAATAGATGCGAAAGAAATATTCGAAAATTTTGAAAACGATCTATAAATAAAACATAAAACAAGTGACACCTTCAAAACTGAATCACAAAACATGGTTGACAAAATAAATTACATTTAACTTGTTTCGCGATACTTTAACACTTTTTAAATTCAAATTTTCAAAATAAATGAAAACGACAACTTACCGATTCACTTTTTATGAAGAAAATTTAGTTTTTTGTTGATTAAACAATGCAAAAATTCGTTGTTTTGCCCTAAAACTGCAAGCAAACACTAAGCAAAGTAGTGTATGATGTAGTAAAGTGATGAACACATTAGAATCTGGGGACCGTTTTATTTTCAGATCTTTCACTCTCCCGCGACGAAATTCGTGTTTTTACAATTTGATCTATTATAATGCAGTTTGTTGTCTTACTTTTGGTTTCTAAAATGACTAAGGGAGATAAAAAAAAAATTTAATTAAAAATTAAAACAGATATAATCCCCAAATCTTATTTCCTAAAGCATTTCGGTAGGTTAGCTCGTATAACCAAAATAAAGCCAATTTTGTATTTTATAATATTAGTACAAGCGTTATGATGTATAGGTAACCCTTGCCATTTTTATTCATAACTCAAAAAACAAAGCGTACGCGTCTATCAACAAAACATGTAAAAAACTTTTTTAAATTAAATAAATTTTCCTTTAAGAAATAAAAAAAATAGAATAATTAAGGCTTTTTTAAAATTTTTATTATCTTCCCAAAACTCATTACTTTTTTAGTCAAAATATTTGTTAAAAAATAGCAAAATCACTATAAATTGGTTGATTAAACGTTAAATTCAAATAAGAATTAAAAAAAGTTATGTCCATATGACCTCTTTTAATTGTTTTTAATAAAGTAGGGTGGTTAATTTAATAAAAATATTGTGAAGTTGGAACAATATTAGGCTTTTGTTTAAAAATAGCATTTATTATCTTACATACCTAAGTTTTTAGTAGATTTAAAAGTTGAAGTTATAGATATCAAGCTTCTTTAAACATTTTTTTAATCAAAAGTAAATTCAAGATCAAAGTTCATCTTAAAATTTAAAAGACATTTTATTACCCTTATCGACCTTCTGCTACGTTCTTTTTATTACCATAATATTTTTATTTAGTTGTTTGTACAGAGTAATTATTGAAACACTTTTAGAGTATCTAAAGTTCAATTCGTGAAACTTTCTGTATCTCTTAAATATATAACTTAAATTATAACTTAAATTTTTAAATATATAACTTAATTATATTATGTCCCGTATTCACTATTAATATTTTTATAGTTCGAATTGTTAACTTTTCATTAAGACAGAATAGAATGTTTTTTTTTAAATAATACCTTTTATTTCTTAATCGAATATTTTGTTTTAAAGAAGACAATATTTCCCTTTAAAACTTATTTACCATCATTTTTTTTTACTTACACGAGATAACTTAAACTAACTAAGGTAGGCAACCGATTACAAAGGTAATCTTTATAGAACGCCGTTTCTGGTCAAATTTCCACGGAGATACCTTTTTTCTAAAATTTGGTTGCACAGTACTGTAGCTAACTGTTATTAAAAAATCTTTGCAAACAGTTGGTCTAATTCGAAGAACAAAATGCATATTTTTGACCTGAATTTTGACCAACTGTGTAACTCTAGGTAGCAATTTAGTGCATGAAGCATCAAATTAAAGTTTTTTGTAAAGTGAGAAACTAATACACTAATTTAAAATTGATTTGAGAAGTGGAAGGAAATCAAAGGTCAATTTGGCAGTTTTGTAAGTTTAATAACTATTGATTTTTTTTTCACGAGCACACAAATATTAAAAACATAAATAATACTATATTAATAATACTATTTAATAGTTTTATTAAAAATATATAAAAAATAAATGCACTTTAGAATCTGGTACTTTCAGTACATATTCATAGTCCTAAACATTTGTTCTAAATCCCTTCATTTCTTGTCTCTGGACACTGCATAGTCAGCTGGGCTATAGCCTCGATTTTGTTCTTGCCATATTTTATTGGACTTTCTCATCACTTGTGTCAAACTATTTAATCTGTTGACGCACATTTCTTCATCGTCCGTAAAATCTGATTCGGTCTAAAAAATTTAAATATTAATTAAAACTGCAGAAAATCTAGCTAAATGGTCATTGAAAATAACAATTTTAAAGTTCATAGAATGTGTTAAGGATGTTAGTCTCATAGTTCGCCTAAACTACATATTCAAGAAAAAAAAATATATAAACTTTAAACTATAATTAAATAAAAAAGTTACAATCTTTGGGCAATTTTATTTTCTTTTTGTGCGATATCCTGTTTTTGATACCAAATTTGAAACCCTTGCATATCTAGTTTTCCAGATATCTGCAATAAAAATCTTAAAATTTCAATTTTTGAAAGCGATTATCTCGCAAAGTAAATAAGATACCCTATGATGTTGGGTATTACTTTAAAAGATTTTTAAGGATAATTCAGACAAGGTAGCCTTTCGGCGATGACACGTTTACATATGCAATTTATAGGTCAGTCAAGCCACTCGCCCCCGCCCCCCGAAAGATATTCGAGTTTTGCTTTGTTTATAATTTTGAACAAATTTCGAACTAATTTTGAACCACTTTTAAAAATTTTGAACCACACTCCTTCCTGGGTTTTTTTAATATTCAAAATGGGGAGTGCAGCCGGACGTCAAGCTACAAAAAACTTATTAGTTCGAAATTGGTTCAAAATTATAAGCATATCAAAACTCGAATATCTTTCGGTGGGGGGGGGAGGGTGTGGCTTGACTGACCGGAATTTATCCATTTTTGGTCAATTTATCGTCATATATTAAAATGCTTCATTTCAAAAATGTTTTAAAATTACACCCATCATAGGGTTTCTTATTTAGTTTATAAGATAATCGCTTTCAAAAATTTCAGGACTGCAGATATCTCAAAAACTAGATTTGCGAACCCATTGACAAATTTGGTATCAAAAATAGGAGATCGCACAAAAAAAATAGAATTGCCCCCAAAAATGTCTCCCCAAAAAAGAGATACGTCAAAGATTTTAATTTTTATATTTAATTAAAGTATAAAGGGTGTGCCAAAAAAACGCATTTTTTTAAACGATTATAACTTGACGGGAAATTGTCCGATTTTAATAATATTTAGCTTTTTAGAAAGCCAAAGCTTCAAAATTTATAGGACCAATGTCCAACTTGACATTTCCTAAAAATCCAAGAAGGCGAACCCATTTAAAAATAGGCATTTTTAACCCCCCTAGATATTTTTTTGTATGCGACACTGTAATAAATCTGAAACATCGGTTACGAAGCCACGTTCTTTCGAAGCACATCGATATATCATTTTAAAAATTCGGACAAGAAATAAGGAAGTTTGCAATTTTTAAATAGACCAGAGTTTACCTGCAAAATCAAGCCTATTAAGAAAAAATCTACTTGTTTAAATGGCAATAACTTTAATAAGTTTAAACTTTTTAAAAGGCCCAAGCTTCAAAATTTATAGAACTAATGATAAAACTGAAATTTACTAAAAATCCAAGATAGCGGATCTATTTAAAAAATGGGCATATTTTACCCCCCCCCCAGAAAAAACTTTTTCGGCGACACTATTTTCAATCTCAAATATCCGTTACAAAAAGCCACATCATTTCCAAGCATATCAATGTATAAAGATTTAACTTATTAAGTAGATTTTTCTCAATAATCTTGATTTTGCATGTAAACTCTGGTCTATTTAAAAATTGCAAAGTACCTTTTATTGTCCAAATTTTTAAAATGTTACGTCGATGTGCTTCGAAAGAAAGTGGCTTCGTAACCGATGTTTCAGATTTGTTACAGTGTCACACACAAAAAAATATCTATTTTTTCAAATAGGTCCACCATCTTGGATTTTTAGGAAATGTCAAGTATGACATTGGTCCTATAAATTTTGAAGCGTTGGCTTTCTAAAAAGGTAAATATTATTAAAGTCGGACAATTTCCCGCTAAGTTATAATCACTTAAAAAAGTGCGTTTTATTTTGGCACACCCTATATATTTGTTCTTCAATATGCACTTTAGGCTATCTGTGGTCTGGATGATCGTTATCTAAAGATAATTTCCAACTTATACTGATATCAGATAGCTGAAATAAAAGTTAATAGCCGATTGTCCGAAGAACTCCCAATAAGAACACTGCCGTCCTAAGTAAGACTCACTTATACAGACCGCTTCAAGCTACTGCGAACATAGGGGGAATCAAGTCCAATTTACTCTCCGTGCCGTACGACCGGGGTGGATTCGAAGCACGCTGCAGTGTTATCTTTTGGAAATTCATTTTGTTTTTATTATTTTGTTTTATTTCTGCCTTGCTCGAGAAACAGATGGGTAAGTTCTTAATTGAAATAATACATTTTTAAAACCAAAAATGGATGTCTACGAAGTTGCCGAAAAAGTGCAGATGGTCAAATGGTCAAATCGTCATAACCCAACACACGTTCGATATTGGTCGAGGGAAAATTTGCATTTGTATTTTGACGTAAGAACACAGTATCCCCAAAAACTAAATGTTTGGGGGGGGGGTATTATAGGGGAACACGTAATTGGGCCATTTTTTATTAACGGCAATTGCAATTTGAATGGTCCTAGATACTTGGATCTACTGCAGCAGCACATTATTCCAACTGCTAGGCAGTTGTTAGGTGTAAGATTTGGTGAAACATGGTTTCAACAAGATGGTTGTTCCGCTCACAATGTTGGCCTTGTTAGGGAATATCTTGATAATGTATTTCCTAATCGGGTTATAAGTACACGGGGAACTATTTTATGGCCAGCTCGATCTCCCGATCTTGCTCCTAATGACTTCTATCTGTTTTTGAAGAAGCTTTTCAAATTATCACCCCTAACATGCTTGGAAACGTTAGAAGGGGTTTTTATAGTAGGCTCGGATATTGTCTAGCCGAGCAAGGAGGACTTTTCGAACATTTGCTTTAATTTTTTTTTGACTGGGAGAATCTTTTTGGTTTTTAGAATGTATTATTTTATTTTGAGAACTTGCTTTTATTTTGTTTCTCCTTATTATTTTCATTGTAACACGTCGTCACTGATAAATCTGAGCAGTTGACAATAAAACACTCTTATTTATCAGTGACAACAAATAAGAAAATTACGTTATAAAAATTTGCGTATTTATTGACCAAATTCCGGTTTCATTGACTACACTCCACACAGCACCGTGGTTAGAGGCGTACTAAATACCAAAGGAAAGTCATGCAAGTGGTGATCGCAAGCCTGAGTATTGGTTGCTTCACTGATAGGCGTGCGGTGTCTCTGCATGTACGTACACTGGCAAATTAGACTTCTTCCACCCTATGTTCGCAGTAGCTTGAAGCGGTCTGTATACGTTTTCACTTATTTCGAGAAAAGTGAGTGAGTGAGAAAATTATATAGCAATAATTTTTTTTTCTTGGGAAGTGTTTATGGGTTTAAAATAGCAATATCCAAGTGATGAAACAAAAAAAATTAATTATTTTATATGTTTCTATGTAAAACTGCAAATACGGGGAATTGGAGGTGACTTTTTAGCCACTAATACTTAGCAAGAACTCCGCAAGTACGTCAAATCGAGCCTGCTCAGTCTATGGTTGAAATCTGTAAAAGTATTATATTTATACGTTACTTTTAGAAGTAAATATCATTTATTTATTTTTAAACATGGGCGTACGAAGGGGGGATTGGGAGCTCAACCTCCCTCCCAGAGCCCCATTGACTCCTCAAGATTGAATTTTTTCAAAAAATCAAGTAAACTGAAACGTTCAGCACTGAGAAGTCCCCAGGAACCCCAAGCTCCCCCAAGGAGTTTTAAGTCCCCTCCCCCCAGGAGTCTTAAGCCTTTCCCCCAAAGTCTAAATCCTCCTCCCTCAAACTTCCAAAAAATTTATTTATATTAAAGCAGATCAACAAAAACTACTAATAATTCTAAGTTTTTGTAAAATGAAACTTTAGAAACAACACTATAAATAAATAATACAACTAATGGTAAGTTTCTTTAAAATTACTTTTAGTTGTTTTTATGTAAATTTTTCGCTCTGCAAATTTTTAATAAGGTTTTTTTTTCCTTGGATATGCCAACTGGAAGGTCTCGTGGCTCTGGCACTATTATTCCAGAATTTTTTTCTTTAAAGCATTCATCTTCATGTTTTACTTTGTATTTAATGACATAAGAATCCTCTGACAAATAAGGTCGAGGTTCCATTCTTTTTATTTTAACTTGGGATGAAAAATCTTTCCAGTTGTAAAGATTGCATTTCCTTTACAAATACTTTTTCTGAATTCGATTCTTACACATTACTGCTACTAGATACAAGGTTTTTACTAAGCAACAGGTAGTTGTGGAGTTTTTTTTAAAGTAATAGTCCATTTTTGGTGTAGATACAAGGTAAGGATTTGAAAAAAAATACTTCCAGACATACATTTGGGTATTTTTTTTCAAAAATAAATAAAAGTGACCTATCTAAAGCTATTTCCGGTCCAAACTCATTTTTTATTTTTTTGCAGATACGTGGGTCTTACTTAGGACGGCAGAACAGGTGTTAGCCAACGTTGCATATTGTAAAAAAAGGAATTTGTTGTCCGTGAAAAATAAATAAAAATAAAGGTTCGTGGCATATCGGACACACATTTTGCTTTTTTGGTTTATTTTTTTTTGTCCTGCCCGCAAATTTCATTCTTATTGATATTTGCATCCTTTAACGTTTTGCTTTTCGCTTTATTCCGATAGGCGGCGCTCTGCATATCGCCATCAAACATCCCGCGTTGTTTGACGACGAAAGTTGTTTAAATTCGCTGGGTGTGGTTGTTTATGTCATGCTTCATACGCCAGGTATAGTCCTATGTGCCCCTGATGATGCCTAACGAGGATTAAACAGGCCTGTAGGTTTCTGGACTATTCATTAGATCTTGGAGGCCTGGTCGTAATGAATTCAAAAGCAAAATGTGTATCCGATATGCCACGAACCTTTCTTTTTTTGTTGCATATTGTCTCCGCTACTGTTTATTATCTATAGCATAGTCTATTTAATCACCAGTCTATATGTTACATTACACTGTCTCTAAAGTTAGAGCGTTTGTTTATTCAATCTTTGCACACCGTGTGCTCAAAGTCACAAAATCTCGTTCGTTTATTCAAAATCGAGTAAACCGTGCGCTCTTTTTGACGTTCGTTTATCCGTGGAGTGAGCGAAGTAAGCTATTCTTTTCGCCTGGTGCTTGTTGAGCTAGCGCACTGAGCTTTTAAAAATTCTAACCCCATTTTATATAATCGCGATTTTATTTTCTTTTTCGTTATTTGTATCTAAAAACTTGCCAATTTTACAACTAAATGAATCATCTACATCTACGTGAACCAACAAGAATTTGACCAAGTAATATTAAATAATGGTATATAATCTTTAAAATAGGCTCTACGGCGGCCAAAAATCATAAAAAATACAACTTTCGCAACCAGCCCATGATTATACTCGATTCCATATAGTTCGAGGACGAGGATTTCAAACAATTTACATTTAAGGTCATCCGACATTAAATGACCTTGAAAATCGCAAAAAACAAGATTTTTGCCATTTTCCCTTCAAAAAATCTTAATAATTCGACGTTTTGTTAGACCAACTTCAAATGTACCTCAAACTATTAGGCATGTATACCAAATTCGATCCTTAGAGTTTGATGCAGTTTGAAGCTTCATGATCTTGAAAAATACCCCAGTAAAATTAACAAATTGCAAAAACAACATACTAAAGGGCGCTATTCATCAACTATTCAAGCTAAGAGAACCAAATTTGGCAACAAAGAGAAGAAGGTTAAGTCCAACAATTTTGTTAAAAAAAATTTTGTTCAGCTATGACGTGTTTTAATAATGCGGCTGATATATCAAAATGGCGACCTATAACCACATTTTATTTTATCCAATTTTTTTGGAATTCTCGTCCTCGAGTTATATGAAATCGAGTATAATTACGCATCGGTTTTTGGAAAATGGCATCTAAAACACCTAGTCCAGAATATGGTAATGTATACCTAACTTCTGCTAACTCTTTTATAGGTAATTTAAATGACTTTTTTGGCTAGACAAGTGAGTAGAACATAAAATTCACAGTTCCGAAAGGAAAAACAACAGGCATATAGGTCATTTTTAGTGGGGTATAGCATAAACATCTGGGACGCCAAATAAAAAAAATGGTAGAAAGATTTAAAATTAAGTATTTATTTATGGCTAAGATGTTAATTTCATCTTCGGCACTTACAGTTTTTGCGTAGCTGTTAATTTAAAAAAAAACACTACAAAAAGCTGGTTTTTCAATTTTAAATGGTATTTTCAAGGTCAATCAAGGTCATGCATCAACTAATTTTTTTTTCCTATTAAGCAGAGATAAGTCAACAAGAATTGATGGCCACCTTGTTATGTTTACTTTTTTACGTAATTGGATAATTGGAAATAAAATGTGGTTATAGGTCTCTATTTTGAGATATCAGCCGCCATATTGAAACGCGTCGTAGCTGAACAAAATTGTTGGACTTGACCTTCTTATCTTTTTTGCCCAATTTGCTTCTCTTGGCTTTAATAATTGATGAATAGCGCCCTTTAGTATGTTATTTTTGCAATTTGTTAATTTTGCTGGGCTATTTTTCAAGGTCATGAAGCTTCAAACTGCATTAAACTCTAAGGACCCAATTTGGCATACATGCTTAATAGTTTGGGGTACATTTGAAGTTAGTCTGACAAAATGTCGAATTATTAAGATTTTTGGAAGAGAAAATGGAAAAAATCTTGTTTTTCGCGATTTTCATGGTCATTTAAGGTCGGATCACCTTGAAAGTAAATTTTTTTGGAATCCTGGTCCTCGAATTATATGGAATCGAGTATAATCATTCCCCGGTTGCGAAAGTTGTATTTTTTATAATTTTTGGCCGCCATCTTGAAAGATGTCGTCATATCAACCCCTTCTACACGGATGCGAACAAAACACCCGGTAACACTTGATTGTGTGACTAAAGAGCTTTCAATCCCACATAGTCACAAAACTCCTTCATAAAAAATCCCACGGGATAGAAATTATCGACATATGCCCCTACACTATAGGCTCGTGTTGTGACTTCCGCCCAATACACAAAAAATTATGCTCGAAAATTCGTTCGTTTATTATTTTAGACTCTGTTTACTTTTTTTTAGGTTACGTATTCATTATATGGCTCGTGTTATGACTTCCGCCCAATACACAAAAAATTAAAAATAAAGAGATATAGTTAAAAGTGGGGTTATGTCCTAAACTCTGTATGCTCGAAAATTCGTTCGTTTATTATTTCAGACTCTGTTTACTTTTTTTTAGGTTACGAATTCATTATATTTTTTTTTGTCTACTTATAGCTCTTTATAGATTTGTAAAATATGATTTTCTTTTTTTACACTGTCATTCTCAGTGTATAAGTGTGTTTGTAAACATTACTCTAAAAACAATAAAGAGTTGTCTATTGTGTACTCCATGATCAGCTGACCCGTGCTCAAGCTCCATACGCTCAACACCTTGAGCGAATAAACGAACGCCCTAAGTAATAAAATAATAGAGAATGCACTTCATAAAGGCAAAAAGAGGGCTTACCATAAACCATCAGATAACGCATACCTATTTTAATATTTTTGTCACATTTTAAGAAAAATTGAGGGCAAAAGAGGTCCGAGTCGAATTTTATGGCTAAAAAATCTTAGACAATGGTGTGTGTTGTTAGTACAACGACACTTTTTGGAAAAGCCGTCCTCAAGATACAGATCGCTGATTATAGCCAACGTTCGAAGAGAAAATGGAACTAAACGAAAAAAATATAAAAAGGACATTTTAGAATCAGTACATTGTTAATATCGTCATTTACCTTCTGTTTTTCTTTGAACTGTTGAATTTTACAGGGCGATACAGGGAAAAGATTATTTTTAGAAAATTTGCATGACACGCTCCAATGTACGGGGTGATTCACTATATTTTGAACCCCTGGTTAGCGCCTTTATTATTGATGATAAAAAAAGTCTAAATAGAAAAGTTTTATAATTTTTTAAGAGTCTTTCTTTCATCCACTTTCTTATATTAAATGGAACACCCTGTATATTTTTTAAAACTTCGATAGATCTTTTCTTCCTGATTCCAAAAATATACCATATGTAGGGTTTATATTTAGCAGTTCTCGAGTGAAATAAAAAATAATTTGCCATAAGGGCAATGTGTTAGCTAAGGAAAATTAGTTTAGGTGGTTCTTTTTTCAACACATTGCTCTTATAGCAACAATTTTCTAAATTTGTTCAATCACCGTTCGAGACAAAGGTAACACATGGTATATTTTTGGAATCAGGAAGAAAAGATCTATCGAAGTTTTAAAAAATATATAGGGTGTTAAATTTAATATAAGAAAGTTGATGTCTAAATTTGACATATAGAATGACATTTGACAACATCTGTCATATGGGTTAGAAGGATTTTAAAAAACTATAAAACATTTCCATTTAAACTTTTTTTCTATCATCAACAATAAAGGCGCTAACCAGGGGTTCAAAATATAGTGAATTACCCTGTACATCATCCGTGTGTCAACATTTGACGTCCTACAAAGTTCTTTTATAACTCAATCGAGAGCCAAGAAATCTATCTACTCGTTGGTGTAAGAAATCTTTTTGTGGGACTTAGCTGAGTATTTCTTCCGCAGGTCAAAATAAAAAAAAAAAAATGATTGTCACTTTTTTTCACATATTTTGAATAAATTTTTTTTATGCCTTGCGTATTTGTACGATTCTGAGTTTGAATATTTAAAAAATATCTAAAACGTTTTGCGAATCCTATAAAACCACAATTTTAGTTCAGGCCCGCCCCATAAACCTGAAATAATTTTTTTTAAATCGAAATTTCGATTTTGGTAGTTGACTGACAATTTCCATGATAGTTCGGAGAAGTCCGCACACAGGACAATAATTTTTGTTTTATGATATTCAGCAGAAACCAACCTTTTCAAAAAGTGCGTTTATTAAAAATTATGGAACAGTGAAAATACTAAAAAGTGCACCTTTTGACAAAGTCGTCCATTTTTCACTCTTGCATATTGCAAAATTAGTGAGAGGATAATTTTGTTAAAACTGCACCAAAATAATCTGTCACAATTTTGTTCAGTTCTTGCCCCTGAACGCTGTGTTCGAGTATATGGAATTTGGACAAATTTCGACATAATTATTATTATTATTATTTTATTGAAATAATGTGCTGAGGATAAATCCTATTATAGCACAAAAAAGATTAAATTAACAATAACTGGTACATAGTAACAATCGCATGATAATGTTTAAATAATAAAATTAATTAAGATAAAAAATAATCTAAAAAATTTCTAAATAAAACTAGACTTATCGATTTGATGTCTCCCAATGCTTATCTAGTCTTTTTTTAAATATTGATAAATTCGGAGCTTTGACCACATCGACAGGCAGGCTGTTCCATTCATCAAAGTGTCGGTTGCTGAGAAAATGTAGCCTGTGACTCGTTCGGAATTGCTCCTTACGAATTTTGAAGGGATGGCCCCTGAGTCTTTGATCATCGTTTAAAGTCACAAGAGGGGTTGTCGATGGAAACTGATCGTGTGTCATTCTGTACAGTTGAATTAAGTCCCCACGTGTACGACGGAGGGATAGAGGCTGTAGTTTTAGTTTATTTAGCCTCTCTTCATAAGTAAAATGTCTGAGCTTCGGGGGCCATTTTGTAGCTTTTCGTTGAACCTTTTCTATCATAGTTTGGTCGCCAATTAGCCAGGGGTTCCAAACGGGTGCAGCAAACTCTAATATAGGTCTTATGTAGGTCGTGTACAGTTTAACGGCGAATTCTGGTTCAGGTTTAGGAAATACTTTTTGGGCAATATAGAGGGCGCTGTTAGCTTTTTTGACAGCTTCTGTGACCTGCTGGGACCATGATAAATCGTCTGTTACTGTAACCCCAAGGTCTTTTTGCACATGTATTGCAAAAATATAAAAATTGTTGGAGTTGATTCTTTAACAGATATTATCGGTAAATATTTGTGTTTTGGTAGAATTTGGATTACTTTTTCAGTTTCTGAGTAATGTCTCTCCAAACACAATATTTAATTTTGTAAATTTTCGGAAAAAATCTGAAATTTATATAGTATAATACGATTCTTGATTTGATTTCATTTCGATTCTAAAAATGTACAATGTACGATGTTAGCTTAACCGGATGTAAGGTTTTATTTTCACTTTTCTGTAAGGCACACTTTGAACTTCCGACCCCTCAAGATTGGAGAATAAGCATGTGCATAAGCTGCACGACTGAACTACCTGCATACTAACAATTTTGGAGCATATTGTGATCTAGTTTTAAATGTATACGCTGCTTGTAAACTGTTCATAGCATGCAGAACAAGCGAGCGCACAGTGGTCCAGAACGTGAATGATACACTCGTGTATAATAATTCCTCCGATTAGATACAGACAAGAGTACAACGCGAAGTCTCTTTCAATTCATGATAATAATATGTAAATATAAATTATAGTTTAACGCCGTTTCATTTCCATAATTGTATCATTCACATTCTGGCCCACTGTGCGCTCGCTTATTCTGCATCCTATGAACAGTTTACAAGCAGTGTATACATTCAAAACTAGATCACAATATGCTCCAAAATTGTTATTATACAGGTAGTTACAGAAAAAAATATATATAAGAAACACCATTAACCATTTGAATTTTTAAGCACTGTGCCTACTTGTTGGAGAGATATATTCAAAATAGTATAAAAGAACGTTTTATGTGCTCATTTTGTGCGTTGGGTCGGTTAAAGGAACAATTAAATTCAGTCGTGCAGCTTATGCACATGCTTATTCTCCAATCTTGAGGTGTCGGAGTTTCAAAGTGGGCCTTTTCTCCAAAAACGGCTAAGATCGATTTTCAAAAAATTATTTCATCTTTATGGGGCGGGCCTGAACTAAAATTGTGGTTTTATAGGATTCAGAAAACGTTCTAGATATTTTTTGAATATTCAAACTCGGCATCATACAAATACGCAAGGTATAAAAAAGTTTTTATTCAAAATATGTAAAAAACAGTGACTATAATTTTTTTTTCAATTTTTTATTTTGACCTGCGGAAGAAATACTCGGCTAAATCCCACAAAAATTTTCTTACACCGGTGAGTAGATACATTTCTTAGCTCTCGATTGAGCTATAAAAGAACTTTGTAGGATGTGAAATGTTGACCCACGGATGATGTACATTGAAGGGTGTCATGCTAATTTTCTAAAAATGATCTTCTGCCTGCGCCTCTGGATCCAGAGAGGGGTGATTGATTGATTGATTTTAACTATCATTAAAAATGCGCCAGTCTACTTTAGCTGTGTACGAAAATTCTTAAACCATTAAATGTACGTTGGTATCGCTATTTAGATTTTTTTGACAACAAATCAAATGGCTCTCGTAAAGCTCCTTCTAAATTTTTTTTTTAGATTTTAACTCGTTTTTAAATAGTAAGTTATGGTAGAGCCATGATGGTTATTTAAGGCTTAAAATATTTTAGCATAATTTAAGGGGTAACGTTCTTGTTTAAGCAATTTTTACTATGTTTTTCACATTTTTATCCAGAAAACAGCAAAAATTGTAGTTGTTCAAAGCGTAGAATGTGTAAGACATAAGGTGGCATTAATTTCTTTCAATCAAAGTTCTTTACAGTCTTTAAGATTACCAAAAACGTGTCCCACTATAATTGTATATTAGCACATCTAAAAAGAATTTAACAGGTATTTAACTAAATTATTTTAAGATTCATCATGGCTCTACCATTTATTTTGGTAAATAAAACTGTCAGATATAGCAAAATTTAAAAGCATGTCAACTTGACTGAAGACAAGTCATTGCCAGATTGATTGAAAATTAGACCGGCAATCATTGCCTGCTAAAATAAAAAAAAGGTCCTATAAAAAAAAACTTTCCGGACTATAAATATACCGGAAAGTGCGTCTGTTGAAAAAAAATTATAAAATAAAATATTGCATCCGATTTAATTTATCGTTTGAACGGTTTTTGTATCATACACAGTAAACAAAACCTTATGGTAGAGCCATGATGAACATTAAAATAATTTAGTTAAATACCTGTTAAATTATGTTTAGATGTGCTAAAATACACTTATAGTAGGACACGTTTTTTTGTAAATTTAAAGATTGTAAAGAACTTTGATTCAAAGAAATTAATACCACCTTATGTCTTATACACTTTACGCTTTGAACAATTACAATTTTTGCTGTTTTTTGGATAAAAATGGCAAAATAAAAATCATATGCACGACACCACTCAAGATGAGAGACAGATGACATAACAGAAATTTTTATTAAATAATTGCCTTAAATTATTTTCATCTTTCTCTAAAATACTTTTTTATAGCCTTCAACAACTTTAAATATTTTTGCACTTCACTAAATTATCTCTCCATCTACCCCTAAAATTCTGCCCTCTCTCTCTAAATATTTTATTTTTATTTATATTTATTATTTAAACAAAAACGCTAAAATATTTTAAGCCTTAAATTACCAACATGGGTTTACCATAACTCGCTTTGAAATGATAAGTTTATTTTGGTAATTAAAACTGTCAGATATAGCAAAATTTAAAAGCATGTCAACTTGAATGAACACAAGTCATTGCCAAATGACTGAAAATGAGACCAGGACAGCAATCATTGCCTGATAAAATAAAAAAAAGGTCCTTTTTGAGAACTCCCTGTAAAAAAAACATAAAATATTGCATCCGATTTAATTTACCATTTGAACGGTTTTTGTATTATACAAACTAATCAAAACCTTACCCTAAAATTGGTCGAATACCAATCCGACATGTCATTTGTACACGGGCTGGCCGGTAAGCTGTCTTGGTCATAAACTGAAGCCATTCCTTGAGATCCCAAACTAACAGGCGAAACCACCTCCTCTGGCCTATTCTGTCTGGAATAGCCTGGCTGATTAATCGATTTTGGTGGTGATCTTTGTGCTTGTTTTTGACTTTGCAACTCTCTGAAAACAAAGAATGCCTATAATTTCGCAAAAGAATATAATGAAAAAAAGTACTTTCCCAAAATTTACAATAACAAATCAGTACTGGGCAAAATTTTTAAAATAACAAAACTATTTAGGGGCAAAACATAAATTGGTCAAAATGTACCAAATGTACAAACGTAAAATAGTGTAACATATTGCCGCTAGATGGCTCTGCGGTGTGACAGACACCGTTTAATTCGTTAGCCTGACAGCGCCTTCTGTATTTTAGGTACAGAGGACGCTGGCCTCGGCTACAGGGGTGCATTCAGATTGGCACGGCATAGAGAGTACACTCCGAGTGTGCCCGGCGATTATCGCATTATCATAACCTCACTCTCAAAATTTTAAAATTTATTGTAATTATGGAAGAAGTAATAGTAAATGCGTTTATATAAATGAAGAACTACTCAATGAGTATGATTCATCGTCCGAAGACGAGGACGTGCTAGTGCTTGCTAACAGTTTAGCGGCACAAGCCAAACGAAAAAAAGGAAAGGAACCACCATTTTCTTAATAGAATAGATGATGATAAGGAACATTATCTAGAACCAAATATGTTCTGATTCTTTCCATTGCCAAAAACTAGACTTCAAATTTAAAAATACAAAAAATATTGTCGTTGAAATAAGGTTAGAAATGGTTGTGCATTTGATCTGCGTATGCGGGACAAATTTTATCAAGCTATTTCGTGGGGTGCGAATGTGCGCATTCGGGTAGCGTCCGGTAAAAATCTACCGACAATCTGAACAAGCGGGTAAATTTTAACCAGGGCAATCTGAACAGCCAAGGCGCGCTGGAGCGTTACCCGACGGTCAATCTGAACGTACCACAGTCGGCCAATTGAAATTAGGTAGTACGTACCTAAGGGCCATATTTATAATCCTCCCTTGGAGGGAGCCAACCCAACTCAACCCATTCTGTACAATAAAAACAAGCGCGGCAAAAGCCGTTACGTAAAGCTTCTCCGCATCTTATTTGTGGGCTATACAGGGTGTTTCAAATTCGATGCTCACCATGGGGATCTCCTAAACGGTAAGAGATACGAAAAGATTTAAATTAGGGCAAAGTTGCGCAATTTGATGCTTTACCCAAAACTAAAAATAAAGTTTACAAAATCCCTGTAGTTCCGGAGATAGGCGAAAAAAACCGAAATTTTCAATTTTAGTTTTTATTTTTTTCCGCCTTTATTATTAGAGTTGTCAAAAAATGCTTAAAACTTTCTATAGGCACCTTTTTAAGATCTACCAGACGAGCTATTCATTTTTAAGATTTGACAGGAGCGCTGTCAAGTTCATTTTTTCTTATGGACACATCCTTTTTTTCCGGTCGTTTTGTTTCGGAAGCAAGGAAAATAACATTTTGAAACATTATTTTAACAGGGAGCTTGTTGTTTCGGGCTTAATGACCATCATCAGTTAAAAAAATCTCGTTATAGAAGACAACTTAAAAAGCGCTTGTAGTGGTTTCAAAAATGGCGCAAGCAGGCAAGTATAGCCATCCATAAAACCTTTTAAAACAATTTAAAAAAAAGTCAAAATTTTTCAAAAAATTTTTTTTCTATATTTTCCATTTTTTTTTTCGGTTTAAATGTCGTCTAAAAATTTCCCGTATAAGAAAATTAAAAAAATACAATTTTTTTTCAAAATTTTTATTTTTTTTTGTTTAAAATGTAATTATCTACCTAAATGTGAAAACCGCGTGTCGCTAGCTGCTACGGTTCCTGAGTTACAATTTTTTTATCAAAAACTAATCAGCTCTGCGTCTGGTGACAAAGAATTTTTGTGCCAAATTTGATAAAAATCGGTTTAGCGGTTTTTGAGTAATCCTGTCCCAGACAGACAGACACCATCCCAAAATTTTGTAGATAACTATAATTTTATAGATACTACTACAAGCGCTTTTTAAGTTGTCTTGTATAACGGGATTTTTTTAAACTGATGATGTTCAATAAGCTCGAAACAACAAACTCCTTGTTAAAATAATTTTTCAAAATGATATTGTCCTTGCGTCCAAAACAAAACAACCAGAAAAAAAAGGATGTGTCCATAAGAAAAAATGAACTTGACAGCGCTCCTGTCAAACTGAAATGTCAAATCTTAAAAATGAATAGCTCGTCTGGTAGATCTTAAAAAAGCGTCTGTAGGAACTTTTAAACATTTTTTGACAACTGTAATAATAAAGGCGGAAAAAAATAAAAACTAAAATTGAAAATTTCGTTTTTTTTTGCCTATCTCCGGAACTACTCGGATTTTGTAAACTTTATTTTTGGTTTTGGTAAAGCATCAAATTGCGCAACTTTGCCCTAATTTAAACCTTTTCGTATCTCCTACCGTTTAGGAGATTCTCGTGGTGAGCATCGAATTTGAAACACCCTGTATACTGCCATCTAACGGCAATATTGGGAAATCAATTTAACCGTGGCGACCTGATTTTTTTGCAAAACTTTACGTCATTGCATTTGTTTTCCATGGCAACGCGGAGAGTTTATTTATTTTTGTCCACAGTGGGACACCAGAGCTTTTTTTGCACCGGGCCAAAAATTTGGCGATAGTTTACTTATTTTGATTTCGCATTCCGCGCTGCTAAAGCACATAAGAATTTTTTACTTTCGCTTCCGTGTAACTCATGATTCGTTGCTGTAGCCCGAAATTGCCTTGCATCATCATTACCGCCGCTGTACGGTACCACCGCGCAAATAAACCTTTAGGTCCATGTGACTGCCTGTTTATTTTTCAGGCAAAAACAATAAGTTTTTCTATTTGTCCCATAGGTTAAGGAGCTACAATAGATACGACAGTTACGTGTTAAACGGTTCGGAACTATTTGGAGTTTGGCGAGTCTGCGCAGATATGCACGCGACCAATAACCATACTTTTATATTGATTTTTCTTTTTTAATTTGTAATACGACCACTAGATGACTCACAGTTAAATTCGCGATAACCGTACTATCGATTTTTTGTTAGTTTGTAATATGACCACTAGATGGTGCTCGCTTAAATTTTTGCTTTTTTTTAAGGACCCTGCACAAATTACATTGAAAATGGCTGTCGGCTAAATGTCATAATTTTTCATATTTTGTAGTACTCGATCAACAAAGCACAAAAATAAAAAAAACGAGATAGGGAGCAGGATTACGTTGACGTGTTTTTAGGCTATATTTTTGGACGTGGTACAAGTTTTTTTTTCACAACTTTGTTGATTACCGCCGGTTGGTTGGTGGTACCAAAGGACCCATATAAGAACATTTTTACTTGGATGGAAAGGGTGTTTCATTCAGGACAAATACAGAAACGAATTATTTTATTTTGGCGGTAATCAACAAAGTTGTGAAAAAAAAATTAGAACATGTCCAAAGATATAGCCTTAAAACACGTCAACTTTAAAGCTCCATATCTCAGAAAGCTGCTCCGTATCTCGGTTTTTTATTTTTGTGCTTTGTTTATTGAGTACTACAACATATAAAAAAAATATGACATTTAGCCAATAGCCATTTCGAATGTAATTTGTCTAGGGTTCTTTCTTTGCAAGCAATTTGTGTTTAGTTTTTAAAAATATGCTTTTTTACTAGGCACAAAACAAAATCGTTACTTATGGTAAGTTAAAATAAAAAAGCATATTTTTAAGAAATAAATACAAATTACCCATAATAATGCACTTGTAGTACAAAACCTCTGGTTGTTTAATTATAAAAGATTATGGCATATTTCGAAACATGTTAGTTTATATTTTTCACAATAAAGAAAATATTACAATATGATCTTGTCTGTGCTTTTTTAAATATTAAATAATTTTCTTTAAAATGTTTATATCTTGTTTTTAGTACATAAAAAACAATAAATGCCACTCTTTTGTATTCCAAACTAAATTTGTGAAACAGAAAAAAATAATTTTAATCCCAAAAAAATTTTACTGTATATGTGGGGCAATTTATGGTAGACCCACACATTAGAAAAAGTCTTGGTGTAAATAATATTAATACCCCTGGTTTGGAATACACAAGTGTCACGTTTTCTAACTTATTATTGATATCCACAAAAATTAGCCATACTAGACTTGATGAAATAAGGAAAGGGTGTTTTAACACATAGGTATAAATAGTTAAATGGAGTCCAAATGCAAGTGTGGGACATCACTCTCTAAGACCTCTGCCTCCAGTCTGCAAAATGTCCTCTGGAGCAAAATATTTATCACACACGTAAAATCTATTATATATTTCATCAGCACTTAGTTTATTCGCGTTTAAGGGCTTCACTATACTTCTGAAAAATTACAGGATTGCCTTTGGGGAAACGATGTCTCCCGTTTTTTTGTTGGGATCATGGCACGGTCTCCGCAGCTTTGAATACAACACACTCTAACTCTTTGTTTCTCAGCCATTGTAATCGACGGATAAAATCACAATTTTTTGAACAGGAATAATCACAATATCACTTTTTAAAAACCTTGGCAAACCTCAGTTATCAAAATGGAACTCATAAGTTATGAGTCATAACCGACATTCTGTCACTTTTGTCATAATGTGCCCTCTGACGGACAACCCTAGAAGGGGTAAGAGGAGGAGCTGCAGATTTCTAGAAAGAATATTGCCAACCTAAATATTATTATGTTGGCAGTTCCTTTGCACGCGGAAACATAACCACACTTTTCGCGAAAAATAATTATTGGCGGGAAGGGTGAAGTGACGGATCTATAGTTCCTTAATCTATGATTTGTCCCTCGGATTTTGCTAAAATAGTACATTATTTGCCTCTTGGTGTGCTTAAAGACTCCGAAAATATGCAATGGATCAAGAAAAAATAAAAGGAAGCAAATTCTTAAGGTAAGACCTCGGGTTGACTATACATTTTTTGAATAAGTATTGTTGTCTTAATAAGGGTTTTTTCCTTGGAAGGTAATTATGCACTATACGGTTTTCTGCCATTTTTTATTTTTTATGAAAAATTCTTTATGGGGGCACCTACTAGGGTCCCTAGGGCCCCAAATCCGGCTGCGCCCGATTTTTTTTTTTAAAGAGAAAAAAGGTTGCCTGGAGGGGGGTTGTAATGTTTTTTTCATTGTTTTGGGTTGGACTGTGTTGGATTGGGTTGTTTTGGTGAAAAAAAATTTTAAAAAAAAATCAAAAATGGCAGAAAACCGTATACTGCATAATTACCCCTTGAAATAACTATAAGGGACTAGGCAACGTTGTTAGGTACTCATTTTTAGTTTAAGGAAATTTCTACCTTCTAGATTCTTTTAAGGTGTATTCAGAGTTCCATAACTATAGCAAGCATATGCTGCTGTCCTCAGTTACTACGTTTATATGCACCTAAAAGCACTTTTATATATTGATGGTTTTAAATAAAATCGCTTTCTTCGAGGGTTATGTCCTTCATTAAATGTTAGTTTAAAGAAAAAACAAATAAAAGTACATAATTAATTAATTAATTAATTAACAACAGATTTTTTGAAAGACTAGGGTTTAGTATTTTCTTTAGGTTAGAAGAAATGCACTAAAGTGTTTATAACGACCCTAAAATGGGCCAACACTGTTCTTAACTAAAACAACCAGTTAACTCATTTTCATTTTAGTATCCTTTGGCCTATGATCAATGCCATATTGACACCAAACTGACAGAAAATCTACGTTTTACTTGTCAATTTGGTTATCAAAATGGCAGCCACAGTAGGCTAAAGGGCACTGAGGCCGTAGAATTTAACTGACCTTTTAGTTGAGAATGGTGTTGAATGGGCTTTTTTTGAGTGATAAACTGCTTCCAAATAAAATCAATTTAGTGCTTAAATCGGTTTTAGTGGTGTTTATATGACAACATTTTCAAACCATCCTTATATAAAAGCGCTTTAAGAGGCCTATATAAACAAAGTAAGTGTTCCATAAGCCACAAGCGGTATGCAGTAAAAGCAGCATGCATTTGTTATTGTTTATTTTCCTTGCATCTTACCTCATACCACTTGCCTTACGGAACTCTAAATACGCCTTTATTCCTCTGCAAAACAAGTTATTTTATGTAGGTACCTATATATAATAAGTATGTTTTTCCTTTTTGACTACCACTAACATATGTGGAATTAGGTACCATACAAATTAATAGTCCCACAGCCCATAACTTAAACTGTTAAGACCTTGCCGGACTTTGCATAATATTTATTTTTTATGTCCACTCAGATGATTTTTTAAACATATATATACTTAAATTTGTAACTTTTTTAACAAGAAATGGACAAAAATTTTGTCAAAAAAATATATTTTGTCATTAAGCCCCTCTTGATAGCATCGAAAAGTTAAATTAAGCTCCTCACAGCTGATTTTTCAAGGATTGCTTTATAAGTATTTAAAACACATAGTCACATTATCTAATTTAAACATTTCCGAGTAATTCTGTTGAAAGGACCTTAACTTAAGGGCTCAGTTAAGGGTTAAGTTTGGAGGGGTCTCTAAAAATACCCCTTAGAACATCTTGAAGAACACATACAAAGTCTCAACGGTGAGGTAGTCATAAATTTTCATAGGCCTGGGCTCACGGGCTATAGTGAAAATATTAGGTAAAGAATAAAAACATTATACAAAAAAATAGTGAGGCACATTTTGCTCACTTTGGCTTATTTACTTATTTCTAAGTTTTCTCTACAGTAAAGCTAGAGAAAGTCCAGTTTTAATACCTACCTCTATGCACTTTTTAAGAGTTGAAAATAAAATTAGGACCTGAATATTTTTGTAAATTTAAGGTGTCCAAGATAAAGGACCGAGAGGTGAGGTGAGCGAAATTTCCCTCACGTTTGTTCAAGATTAAGCATACTGGCCTGAGGAAACTGTCTAGGAGGGAGGGTTCCTGAAAATACTAATAAGAAGGCTGCTCCACCTGGCAAAAAAAAACACCTATGTGAACATGCCTTATAGAAATCTATCAAGATGGAATGACACTGCTTTTCTTGTCTTCAAGGTATATATATAAAATTCAAAATTTAAATTCTTATTGTAACAATTTTAATCAGTCAGAGTATGTATGGAACTGAAAAACCGAGAAAAGTTGAGAAATTTATTCTTTGAAAAGGTCAGGAAATTTGACAAAAAAATATACAAAAACAAGGAAAATCTGGAAGACCATTTGGAAAAAATTGATTTAAAAACAAATTAGAATCATGAAATTTGTCAAACTAAAATTTTGCAGCTGTTTTCTTTTATACAAAATTCTTGAAAAAATTATAAGTTTTTTACAAATGGTTAGGAATAACTGGGAGACATCAGAGAATCCAATTAAAGGTTTTCTGTACAAACTCTGTTATTGACCTTATGTACTGATGCCTTTTTCATTTAAATCTCTTACCCAAAATTATTACTTCTTGTGTAAACTCAAAAATAAATAATTCAAATAAAATCCAAAAACTTAATATTTAATATGCTTGCACACACAGAAATACTACCTATTTATTTTTGTTGGCATATAGGTAGGTACCAAATGTAATGTTACATCTCTTGCTATCTTTTATGTAAACTTGTGTTTTCTGTTAGTGAATCATTTATTGTTTAAAAATTTGAAACGTGTAGCTTCTGAAAGAAATACCTACAGGTCCAAAAATCTCTAATTTCCTAATAAAAGATCCTTTAACTAAAACTCTAATTACCAATGCCCAATGTAGTTAAAAATGCATAAGATAAGGTTGCGGCATAGATAGCGTTGCAGAAATACTTTCTCTTTTTTGGAGTTCTGTTTTGGTTGTAAGTGAATATTTATTAAAGTACTCCTTACTAGTACTAAAAAAAGCGTTGTAGCTAAATTAGACAAATGTTTACCTCTAATTTATTTTTATTTTCAGATTTTGGAATTTAGGCAAGAAAACTACCAGAATGAACAATACAATTTTTATATATTTTAGTTATTCACAAAACAATAACAACTATATGGGTAGAAAACTTTAGCATTTTTGTGTCGTAGAAATATTTTTATCAATTTTAATTAACTATATATAATAAAATTTTAAAAAATATGCTGAAAAATTACATTTTTACATATACACCTCATTCCAAATTCTCCGGACCCATTTCAATATGGCGGCTGATAATTAAACACAGAAGCTAAATGGAACTGTCATTGTCAGTGTCAAAAAACTGGTCTGCAGCAATTTGGAATGGAGTGTAATAAATATTTCAATTTAAAACATAATTAAATGTATTCGGTGTTTAGAATGTGACACTCTCCTATTAACACATTGCCCATGCTCACATGTGGGCATTTCTGTTTTACGTCTCAGGACCGCGTGCCTACCGATGGTCACAAAACAGTGGAAGATTTGTGTCCACCGGTGGGCATCTGGTCCTTGGAAGTAAAACTAAATGCACACATGGCTCAACTTGTTGAGGTGATTATGGCCACAACATTATAAAAACCTATGCAATTAAATAAATTAATTTAAAAACTTATCTCAAAAATACTTATTAATAATCATTTAAATTAAATCTAACTTAAAAAAGAAAAGAATAACATGTTATTTTTTCCTTCTTTGGAACCGCAAACTAGTAGCTGTAGTTTCAAATATCAGGCTTCATGTGGTTAGGTTCTGAAATTTAAAAAAAAAAAAGTATACGTGTATGAACTGAAAAAATATTTTCTTTAGAGAAAACAACAAAATTGAAGAAAGAGCTTGATAACAGATATTTTTTTACTGATTTTGGGAAACTTGAATCCAGATATTCAAGGTGGTGACCATTTTTTAAAAATAACTAATAAAAAAAATAAAACAAAATATAGGCATCTGATACATCAATTCAGGGGTTTTTGGGTTCCCTTAATCCATTTATGTGATTTAAAAATTCTTAGAAGTATCTAAGGGTTCTAGTAGCAGTTTTAAAAGTAAACATTTTGCATGCATGGTTGACTAATTTCAGTTTTTTTAGTTGATTTTAATTGATACAGCTGTACATTTTATGAATCCGATTAATGCCACTCTGATACCCTTGTAAAACTCAAAATATTTAAGATGGGACACAAACATTTTAGAAGAAACCAGATCAAATACAGACATCCACTGATATCATTCTTTGGATAAAAAAAAAAATCTGGAGACAATAAAAGGATCTTAGGACAAAATTTTGGGACCTAGCCCAAACTTATATTACCTCTTAACATATATACAACTTTAGAAGACTTAAAAATATCCAAATCGATATATTTCCCTAAAACTACCTCTAAATCCTCGTCTGAATCCCTATTGTAATAATTGGAACACCAAAATTAATTTTGGAAGACCCAAAAGACCCCTAAATTAATATATCATGTATCTTTTACACCAATAATTTTTTATGTTGCCCTTTCAGGCTCCTTACATTACCCCTAAAAACTGTTTAACCCCCAAAATGAATTTAGTTAACCCCAGAATCTCCAAAGTGATATCTTTCTATCAATAGTATGTTGTTTTTACCCCTAAAACTCACCCTTAGGCCCCTTAAATTACCCCTAAAATTTTTTTTTTACACCAAAAATGAATTCAGTTAATCCAAAAATTTCTTAATTGAGGTCACAAGTTTTTTTGTCATTTACGATTCTTTTTGCCCCTAGGAACCTTAATTATATTATTCCCAAAAAATGTTTATTCTAAAAAATGGAATCAGTGTTTCCAAAAATCCTGAGGTTAATGTATTATACGTGTGTACTTGATCTAGTTTCTCATGAAAATTTTGTGCTTTTAAGTCGCCGTCATCGCCATCTGGAATATTTGGGGTGTAAAAAAAAATATATATTCCGACAAAAATGGATTTATATATAGTCCATTTTTGATGTGTTTATTTAAAAAAATGTTTACTGTTAAATCTGTTCTTAGAACCCTTATGGTGCCTATATTATGTTTTATTTTCTGGAGTTCTCCCAAAGAAGCCAGAGTTTCATCACTTGGATTTGTAAAATAGACCCCCTTAGCTACCAAAATCCGTCAAAAAACCTTTATTATCAAGCGCTCCCTTCAAACATGGAAAAAAGCCCATTGGCACCTTGATTTATGCTTGAAATAATTCAAATTCATGTTCAATGAAAACATAACAGAAGTGTTTTTGAGTATTTGGTGAACACTTGAAAAACATTATACAATTTTAGTAGTCTAGAAATTACTTTTTAATATATTTTTTCCATAAACAGGCTTTTTGGGGGTGACTTGAGGGATATGAGTTTTTCCAGGAGAAATTATATAAAAAAGTGGCTCGAATGACATCTTATTTAGAAGATTGTTTAAATTGCTTTACAAACATGCAAGATATTAAGTTTAAATTTGTCAAGGAGAGACAAATAAACAATTTCTTGCACAAAATTCAGGAAAAAACGTTGGTTTTAAAGTTACATTTTTCATAATAAAAAAGGGAATAAACATTTCATGATTTTTCTCTGATTGTTTTCTCAAACATATCATCCAAATAAGCCTACTTTTATTCTTTAAATTTTGGTGGTCAAACTGATCCGCTGAAAAGGTTCAAACCTTTTCTTCATTCCATACCAAATTTAAAAACAAATATCTTAAACACCAGTCATCCTAGCTTTTTAAAATTTTGACATAATTAATAGTAAAGACCTTTCCTCTTTTAAATTCCAGAGATAAAAATTACCCTATGAAATTTCCAACAGAGCCAAAAAGTATCTGTGAGTGTCCCCCTTCAAAATTGTTCTGTTTTGTTCTTTGTGTATAGTTTTTCTTTTTTTTTTAATGGAATTGAAATAGATGAGGGGAGGCTCAAAATATGTCCAGAAATAGGTCCAGGAAATTTGCAATAAACAATAAGAGTTAAATTAATTTTTGATATCGGATCTAGACTATAATAAATTTTGTTTATTTAAGGAAGTTTCACCAAATATAATTGAAATCAGAAGCAAAAACTTACTTTGAGTTTATAGATTATTATTCTTTGTTTGGTGTTGACTCTATAGAAGCATCTTGTTTTGCTATACATTTTAGTTGGCAAAATATCCACTGCTCTGTATGTTTGGGTACAAATTGTAGACTTTTTAATTTATAGATTATTATTCTTCTCTGGGTGGTGGCACTTTAGAATCTTCTTCTTTTTCATTTAAGGTAGTTGCCTAAATATCCACTGCTCCATATGTTTTGTTGTTATATACAGCTCCTAAAAGAATAATAAAAATAACAAGAAATATTCTATCTCTAAATTTTGTTTCTATATTTTGCACTTTAGGCGAGGACAACCAATATTTCTTAAAAATTTTCTCTTGAGTGGCACATGTTTATAAACTGTTTAAAAGATTTTTTGCATAATAATTTTTTAGTTACAGAAGCAGAGGTTTGGTTTTGTTATCTAAGTTATAAGTTAGAGACAAAAGTATCAAGCCAAAGAAAATCAAGTTTTGTAATCTGCAGTTTTATTTTCCTGTGTTATGAGTTTTAAAATCTAAGCAGGTTCACAGTGCATGATTCAACTTTCATAGAAGTGTTCACTAACCACCAGTTATGACATATACACATAGTATTTGATCCTGTGTATTTAATTTATTTGAAAGATGAGTGAGCAACTATTTATATTTTAAAGAATTTTTCCTGATTAATATTCTCCAATTTTCAAGTCACTAACCTATTTTATTCAAAAAACAAGAGAGACTAAGGGCCAGTTTCTCAAAAGCGAGTTTGTGTTAACTCAAGCAACATAACCTAGTAAAAATCTTTAAAAATCAGGTTAAAATTAACTCCAGGATAACCAGGGCTTCAAGGTGAGGGTAAGTTACATTGCCTCAGGGTTAACCTAAAAAAAAATATTGGCTTAAAAACAGCAAGGAAACTGGGATTTATAGCGCGCGAGTTACTTTAAGTTTCTGATAATCCGCTATTGAGAAACTGGCCCTAAGAATAACTTTTTATCAGTAAAATTTTCTACATTATTATTTCATGCTGCTCACTTAATATATTAAGGCTAAACGGTATTAGTGTAGTAAACAATTTTCTTTAGATACCTATTTAGCACTTACCTGTGCCCCTAGGAAGTTCAAATTTACCAGTGATGAAACTTTTTTCATTTTTTTTAACTAAAGCGGGAACTAAACCACCCAAATCCTGAACTCAAACCAACCCAGCACTTTTTAGCAATTCCAGCGATCATAAATTTTAACTCTTTAGGGACCCTAGTTAGTGCCTACATACAGATATTTTTCATAAAAAAAACTGAGTAAAATACTAAAATAAAAAAAAAACCATTTACTGCACAATTACTTCCTAAAAAAACGCTACCCAACTACATATTAAAGTAACTGGGTTTAGTGTTTAAGGTTGCATTTACAAGTGCATTTATAATTGAATTTGAAACACTCCTGCTAGCTGTTGCCACTGATTTAAGGTTAACAGGTTAACTTAAAAAGCATGCAGATTTAAAAATTGGCTGCTGACGCTAAACGAAATAATCATATTCTATTTTAAACAGGAGCATCAACGACTAGTAAGAGTCTCTTCAACCTGTAAATGGAGCTTTACTGACCTGTTTTGTTAATACTCAAGTATCCGTGTGTTTTTGAAACTGCTGTTGGGATCTAAAATATATCCTTAGGTCTCTAAGATTTCACTAGTAAACTTGCACATAACTTATGCCGCAATAATTTAAAATTTAAAAAAAATTGAATCAAAATAAAAACAAAATTATGTGAAGTTATCCGAATGTTTCTAGGCGAATTCCTAGTAATTCCAGCGAGCCAGTAAAGTTCTCTTGGTTCTTTGATAAACTCGGGGTAATGCTCGCGCAGCGCTAGGCCATTTTCGGCGGGCGACCGCACACGCGGAGTGGTTTCATATTCGTTTTTGAAAAAATATTTTTGAAAGATAAACATAACCTCGAATGGTTTTCTGTCAGAAAACGTAAAAATACCCTTCTGCCTACTGTGGGCCTTGTTGACAAAACACCTGCAGTTGCCATGGTATCGGGGGCTTTAGGATAGTTGGGGGCTTTAGGTTAGAGGGCGCTTTGCTTATCTTGATTTCCCAATATTGCACAGGTTTTCCTGTCCAGCTGTTGTCGGCTGTATACTGTGTCGGCATCCAGCGGGAATATGTTACACTGTTTTACATTTGTACAGTTTTGCCCTTGTAAGATTTTAGGCCAGTCCGTTATGATCTATTTCGATTTTATGATAGTAAAGTTTTCCATATTTATTGTTTTTACGTAATACTGTTATGAACCTGTACTTTATTATAATTTTCATTTTTTGTAATGCACTTTTTGATAAATTATGCGCACCCAAAACGAAAATAGAATGCATTAATATTAAGTTTTTTTTTGACCGCGGCGCAATTCAATTGTTTGAATATTTCAAATTGGTGGCCTTAAAATAAATCAAAAAATTGCTCCGAGCCATGCCTTAGTTTTTACAAAATCTGCCTTCCACTCAAAGTTCAGCCAATTCTGATGTTTATTTGACTCTACTAAGTATGGATATCACATGACCCGTTTTGAACGTAACTTCGACATTTCCTGAGATAAGTTCACTGATCAACCAACCTAACTAAAATTGTCTTGTTAAAAATGGATTAGTCCTTGTTTATAAATAAGATAATAGAGCAAGTAAAATGTATTGTTTGTGCCATGCAATTAACCAAAATCAAGTTCTCTCAGAAGGTGGTAAGAGGTCTATGACGTTAAAATATTTAAAATTCAGTTTTTTGTTTTTGTAATTCTTTTGTTTTTATTTATGATACCACAAGAATCCCGGAAAAAATTGTTTTGCTG
This sequence comes from Oxystoma pomonae, assembly GCA_963921995.1. Taxonomy (NCBI): domain Eukaryota; kingdom Metazoa; phylum Arthropoda; class Insecta; order Coleoptera; family Brentidae; genus Oxystoma; species Oxystoma pomonae. The sequence goes on along the minus strand of OY998166.1, from coordinate 78,776,071 downwards.
TCAGAACACCTTACCACCTATTACGCGAGCCTTACTATTATTCTGTTAAAACTCCGACAAAAATAAACACATGTTATTACAAGGCCTGCAAAATTACATACTGAATTTGATCTTTAAAATTTTTATTTTCCTGCGCATAGTTATTCTGCTTGCTAATCATAGCGTTAATGATTCGTTTTTGCTCATTTAACCATGCCTGTACGTTGCTTATGATAGTTTTACTTTCTGAGCAAATCTCATTTTTGTCAGATTGCAGGTGGTCAATATCTTCTTCCAGTTTTTTAAAGTTGTCCGACGTCGCTCTGAAGTAAGACAATCTTTTGAAGGGTTTGTTTTAAAAAATAAATAATTTTTATAGCAGAAAACATGAATTATAAAATAATAATAATTTTAGCAGTGTCATCAGATAATACTGTGTTTTTTAATTTGGTATAAATATAGAGCAATAAGAAAACTATATAAGATCTCTTTATGCATTTTAAACCAAAACTCACAAGTTTTCGCACGTACAAGTTTTTTAAATGTATGACTTTCTATTCTATTCTTACCTTTGTTGATTGCTTTTCTGACTATAACGCACTTGCTGCTGTAACGTTTTTAAGTCGTGTAAGAGTTCTCTGTTACTCCTTATTAAATTGTTTCTTTCTCCCGTCAAACCGCAAAGTTCGTTCTGATATTGGATAAGTTCCTCCTGTAGTTCTCTGCTTCTGTCTCTAAGGCATTGGATCGTGCATTGGAGTTGAATGTTTTCTGCTCGAATCTTTTCGCTCTACAAAATAAATAGTTTATAAGATTAAGTTATCGTATGATTAAAAGTCAAAATTATACCAGCTTTTTGATATCTGCAACCACGAAACTTACAAAAGCAGAATTGTCAGAAATAAATACAATGGCATAGACATTGTAGTTTGGCTGATGAAATTTACCAAAAACAAATTTTGTTCTCAGGGAGGGAAATTGAAATCCAAAACCTTTGTTTACTCTGTACTCTACAAGTCTGAATATTTGGTATATATAAATAGCTGACTTAAATTTCTTGCGTACTGAACTTATGTGGAAGTCTGAGATGCTCTTGTACAAGGAAAGATTGACAAATTTTCACACAATCCGCATTAAATAAAATGTTACCTCTTTATTAAAGCCAGCTTGTTTTCTAATCATTACTGCCATTTCTTCTTTTAAATGGTGTAATTCTTCTTGCACACTTACTAACTGAATGCATTTTGAACTGTTTATTTCTTTACATTTCATGGATTCTTCGTTTAATTGTTTGTATTTTGACTGCAGGTCTTGTCTTAGTTGGTTAACCTAATGTAAATAAATATTAACGTTAGTCTATTTTACTTTATAAATTGGACTTTATTATTTGTGTATTTTATATGAAATAAGGTAACGGAACTGATGTTTATTAAAAATAAATGTTTACCAAAATTACCTCATTCTCAAGTTGTTTAGCCAAACCTTGGTACTTCTTCTCATTTTGTTTTGTGGCTTCGAGTTCTAACTGCAATTTTTTTATAAGACAGTCACATTCATCTGATTCCATATATTTTAATTTTAGATCATTTTGAAGGTCTTCTATCTTTTCGTCTTTTAACTTAATTTGGTCTTCTAGTTGTTTATTTATTGCTTCGGCATTGACTAGTTTATTTTGTAGGTCACTTACCTTAAAAACGTTTATAAAATAAAAGAAAAATTGAAATTTGATATTTATTTCATTTAGTGTCTTCTCTTACCGAATTTTTTAGCATATCAACCATATTTTGATAAAATTCAAGTTCACATGGACATTCACAATAATCGGAATAATTTTCATTTTCTGCGCCTCCCTTACTTTTGCTACAATTACAGTTGTTGGATTTTTTGCACTTTTTCTTAAGTTCTTTTTGACACAGGGTTTTGTTTAGTTCTGAATTCAAGCTCATCATCTAAAAATTGATTAAAAAATGGAAAAGGAGAACCAGTTTAAAAAATATTATTAGCATAACGATAAAAAACATTAAATTTTTAGAAGTTCGAAGAAAGAAAATACATTGTATACATTTTCTTAAACCAGAGGAGTTCACCCTTAACCCAAAAATAAATTTATTTACTTAACTAGAAAATATATACGTACTTCATACATAACATACCGTATTTTTTAGGTCTCCGACTATCTTCCTATATCTTTTAATTTCTTGATCTTTGACAGCCTCTTTTCTACTGATATGAGCCAAATGCGCTTGAAGCTCTTTATGTTCTTCGTTTATCTTCTTGTAACTATCTTCACTTGAGGCTAACTTATCTTTTAAATCTTCCATAGCACCAATAAGATCAAATTGGTTATCTTGAAGTTTTCTCTGGCTTAGATCCAATTCGTTTTGTAGTTCGTTTAGAGCTTTTTTCTCATCAAAGTAGGCTTGTTTAAACTGGTCACATTCAGAAGACTTTTCTTTAAGCCCTTGTTTAAGCTCCTCTAATGTTTTATTGTAACGGTCTAGCTGTTGTTTACACTCGCGAGCGCTTTGACTAATAGTGCAGTTTTCGCGTTCATGTATTTTAACAGCATTCTGAAGTTCTATGATGGTTTCGTTTAATTCAATAATGGTTACTTGCAACTCTTGGTTTTGTTGCAAAGAACATTGCAGTTTTTGACGAATTGTATCAATACTTTCATCGTGGTTGGAAATGTCTTGTTGACATAAACACAGTTGTTCGGAAAGTTTGGTATTTATGGTTTGCAGTTCCATAAAAGCATTTATGTATTTTTGAGATTCTTGCTGGGAAGATTCATTTGATAAAGTCTGAAAGTAGGAGTTTAGACGGTAAGCAGACATTTATATAATATTTTATGTCCTCCATATGATATGAAAAGACTAACTGTTATAACCTTGCACCTTTTGATTTTTTTTTTCAAAAAAGTTTTGATGAATTTTATGGTGTTCAAATTTCTGCTATTTTATTCTTCGAGGTATACCACTGCCTCCTTTAATTAATTGAAGGGGGCAGTGGCTATGCTCTTGGCTAAAATGTGATGTTATTAACCACAAATTATATAATATCCCCCTGGAAAATGTAACCCAGAATGAATAAAGCATCGTAAAAACTCTGGACACATCTTAAACTATAGCAGGGACCGATAGTAATATTTAAATTAGGAATCTTACCAATAGTTGCTGTAAATTGCTAAGTTGATCTGCCATAATACCTATTTCGTCTTTAAAATAATTGACAATTTCTTCGTAGCATTTTTTCTGTTTTGATAATTTTTTGACTTGTAGTGAATTTTCTTTCTAAAATCGTAAAATTTTAATTTTATCTCATTTTTACCTCACCTTAACTGTAGTCACAATCACTTATGCTGGAGGCACATTTAAAAATACAAGCTCCTAAATACAGATTACAGTGATTTCTAACTTCACTGGTATTTTTTAGCTGTCACTATAGTAGCTTGTGTTTATTATTTTTATTTTAACTTACAGCATTGATTTAACTGTTTTGAAAGTCTGACGGACTGCACCTAATTATATTATATTATTCAAAATAAAGCAATCAAATGCTTTCATAAATTTTCATTCTTAGAAGCAACAGAAAACATTTTTAAACCAAAGGGCTACCTTGATATTAGCAATCTACATATTTTAAAATTAAAAATTTTAATTAATTCAATTTACTGTAAAAGTAAAAAATTTAACATTAAATTAATTACAAGTAATATTAACCACTCGTATGAAGAAATAGAAGAAGAAATAAGTAGTAAATAAGAAATAAATTTGCAACGCATCAATAAGTAATTTTGGTAAAAAATCAATTATTTGTTATGGAATTAATATATACAATAAAATCCCAGAATAAATAAAAAATAAGAATATAAAAATGAAATTTAAAAAAGTAATTATTGTATTCTCGGTTTTCAATAGTATTATTATTATTATTAGTACTTTCTTATTATATAATTTTTTTTAAATGACAATTTCTTAATTTATTTATTACCATTGTTACAATTAATATAATTTAAATTTAATAATATCATGGTTGGGAATAAAACTAATTACTTTAAAAACAAATTAAAAACAAATAGCAGAAAAGCAGGTAGTAAGTAGTTGGATTTATCACTTAAAGTTAGTTATAGAATTGTCAGCGTTTTGCTGGAAAACAACGATCATTATCCTTTTTGTTAAGAAATTGTTTTATGAGTAACATGCTAACAAAAAATTCTGGAGGAACTTAGTTCGTGTTTTATTAGTGGAAGGGGAAAAGGTTATTAAAAGTATACTACTACACGAAAAATATTGTTACCTCTTGAGCTTTTAATAACATTTTGTATTTGTTAACCTGACAATCTAACACTTCAATCGAGTGTAAATTCTCAAAGTGTTCCATTTCTAGAGCAATATTCAAATCTTGTAAAACTTCATAGTTTTTGCTCTGCATCCAATACTGTAATGCAAACAAAAATAATAAAACAAAGTAATAAAGTAAGTAAGTAAAAACCTAAAGCATTTTAAGTAAACTTCTAAAGTATAAATTTTCAATAATATCATTGATGAATTCTTAGAAAATGTCAAATAAATTACCTCATTATTAACATGTTCCTCTGATGACACTAAAAGTTCAATTGAATTTAAAGAGAGATCCACCTAAATATAAAAAAATGAGTAGACTAGCAAAAGCAAAAGCTACAAAAAAATAAAAGATATATTATAGGTCAGTTTTCTTACGAAAGAGTACCAAACAAATTAAAGAACTATAGCGAGGAAAAGGATGCTTGCGTTGTCTTAACCAAAGGGATAGATAGGACTTTTTACGTAGAAAATATTGTAATTATTTATTTGAAAAAAGGTTTTGGAAGATTGACTTTTTTTAGAACCAGATCGCTATTCAAAGACATTCGACAATGTCCTAAGAATATAAAATAAAATTACTTATATTACCTTGTACTTTTTTCTTTGTGGTATTTAATTTTTTGTTACTTTTTCGAAAGAGAATATAACGACTTCTTAGTTTTTTTACCGCTTGTTGTAGATTCGCAGCCCTTTCTTCACATGAATTTAGAGCAGCTTCCAACTTGGCCACTTTTTCTTTTAAAAATTCCATCTCGTTTCCTTTTCTTTTTAGTTCCTGGTTCATTTTTGCGTTTATATCCAAAACCTAAAACGGAAATTTAGTTACTATTTGTTTACACTTACACAAAGTTCAAGCAAAACTCAATTTTTACTGTTCACTGTAAAATTTGGCTTGGTACAACAAAAAAACTACAAATCTAAAAATCAACTTACCTCATTTAATTCTTTCTCATATTTACTCTTCAGGTCAACCTGCACCTAGAAAATTAAGAACACAAAATCTGATCTCAAAATAATTATGCTATATTTAAACTTGTATTAAATAGAGAGGAACATCGCGGGCGCAACGGCCACACTGCGCCCGGTATTTTTAGAACTGCACTAACTACGCTGGATCAGTGTTCGTCTGCTGGAGCGTCTCAAAAATGATGTATGGTTGTTAAAAAAATTTATATTGTTAAAGGGCTAAAAAGGAATACGGTTCTTGGGTGTTTGCAATTTTCGTGGTAGCAAACAATATATTACTTCTGTTAGTGCCACGCAAAATATATAAAGCATATCTGGCCAAAGACAAGTGTTGTAAAGTTTATATTTTGAGATCGTTAATGCCTGACTAAATGATGGAGGGTTGAAAAAATCTAAATAAAAACAAGAAAAAAAGGAAAGTGTTTGTCTAAAGGGTATAAAAATATTTGATCTGCAAAATGCAGTTAAAATGTGTAAAGTTTTTGCCAAATATCTTCTTAAGCGTGTTGTATCTAAAGAACTGCAATTGGCTTGCGGTAGAGTAACACTTTTAAATTTTAGCATGTTATTGTTATTTTAAGTAAGTAGTTACAGATGGGCAATTCCATGACAACTCATGGAACAAATCTTATATAATTAATTGTTTTATCTCATTTTTCTCTCTCAGATATACCAGAATGACAATATTTTAATGCATTATGTAGACGGTTTATCTGAACAATTTAAAAATAAAACCAAAAATTGGTGGTAACTCAAAAACGGGCAGATAAAAATCATGGATTTAGAAAGTACTTTTTCTCTTAAACTAAAAGTAGTTTAAAATTAGGAGTTGCAAAATATGTTTCTTTTCCCTAGATATAATAAAATGGTATGATATTGCTTTTTTTACTTGCTTTTAATTTAAGTTAAATGTAATTTTTTGAGAGCTCATGGGACATTTCTTATGAAACGTTAATATTTTGTTCGCCTATATTTTAGCTATTGGCTATTATTTTATGACTTGGAAAAAAAAGTTCTTGCGTTCTAATGAGTGTACACGTTTAAAGATACCCCACACACTACTTTGGTTGTGATAGTTTTTGAGATAAAAAAATCAAAAAATGCCAAAAACCTTCATCACGCGTGGAATTGCCTAGGAGTGCTTAAACATTTTAGATAATTTTGCATGAAATCATATTTCCTAATATTAGTACTGCTTAGAACATGCGGTTGTATTTTGAAACTTTTAAGAACTTACAGATGATGTTTCCAGAAACGAAACTTTGGACTTTCCCTTCGTACAAATTACACTTTTGTCACTAGTGGACTTATTAAACACCGATCTGAGTTGTTCCTCCAGTTTCTGAATTGTTGCGTTTAAGTTTAATATGGTCTCCTGATAGCTCTACGAGAAAACAAACAAATATTTAAACGGTTCATACACGTAACCCAAAATAGACCCTTATCACATTCACAGTACGAATCTTTTGGTTTAAAAACATTTTTGATTTTGCGATGTATACACTGACTAAACAGCTGACTACAACCTAATGTCCACTACCAACTAATGCAATGTAACAGCTGTTCTGTCAGCTCAGATAAAATCAAAATTTATGTGCAGTTATTTAAGTGCCAGTTTTCTCCATTGGGAGCAAATTCTGAGGCAAAAAGAAAAAATATGTTTCTAATGTTTCCAGAAACAGTTTTTATACCTTCTCTTCCTTATCCTGTATAAATCGAGTTTGTTCCAAATTCGTTTGAAGTTCGTCTATAGTTGTGTTCAGTTGGGAAATTTCTTTGCTTGTCAACTGCAAAAATATTAGTTTAATATTGCTACTTATCTGTTGTAAAACTCTGTTATGTTCTTTATTAAAACTTACGTTTGTTGTTTTGTCAGTTCTTTTCCTTATATTATCAATGGTGTTCGACAAGTTTCGGTTCTAAAATGTTATTGCAATTTGTTAATTTAAGATTACTTTTAATAAAATGCTCTTACCTCTTCATTTAGCGTTACCAGTGCACTAACTGTTTTTCGATTTTCTTCAATTAATCCCTCAATTTTGCATTTAAGAGTCTCCTAAAAAATTAAGATTCTGACAACCGAAGGGGTAACCACTAGATCAGAAAATGTGATATGATTGACAATTTTGTTGAATTGTCAGTGATTGCAGGGGACTGCCGAGAGATTTATAAAGACTCCCAGGGACTCTTAGGGTCTGCAAGCCAGAGTTTGGTGAGGCTTAGGTAGTTGCGGTGGCTGCAAGGGACTGCGAACGGATAAGATTTGTGGCATGATTGCCAACAGTGGTTATCCCCTTGCTGACAACAAAGGTGGATGCCCCCCCGCCCATTTTTCCTGGGATAAAGTCGATATGCGTGATAAGATCGAACATCTCTCTGAAGAACATCTGTTAGACGATGCCAGATCTAGCTAGGACGTGATAGGAAGTTATTATCTTCCCAGCACTTCCTGTAAGTAGAATCTCTTTTTATTTCAATTCCTGCCAGATATTCTATTGGTCCTGTCCTATTAATCTTATAGTTATTATACTTACTTTTTCCTTTTCCAATCCCTCAATTTGAAAAACTAAATGTTTGCATTCACATTTCTCGTTTTGCATTATTTCAAATTCATGTTTTAAATGTTCGTAATCGTGCATTTCGTTTTGCATTTGTTCAATTTGATGCTTTAGTTTTTCACATTTACATTTTTCTGCTTCTAATTTCTGAATTTCTGTTTCAATTTTATCACATATACATTTATTAGATTCTAGTATTTGAATTTCCCCTCTGAGTTTTGAAATTTCGTTGCTATGTTCAATTCTTAGTCGCTCGATTTCAGATTTTAAAATTTGACATTCACACATCAAAGATTCTTTTTCCTTGGATTGAGCAGAACATTTCTTTTCTAATGATTTTTTCTTTTTCTTAATCTCGTTCTTTTCTTTTACCTACCGTCATGAAAACTTTAGAAATTATATCTTCTTATCAAATAAATTGACTTACAAAATCTTGAAGTTGTGATTCAACTCGTTCTACATACTTTTTGTCAATTTTAACTTCAGAATTATCTTTCTCAATTCTTTTACTTAAATCCTGAAAAAAAAATAGTTTATTGACAAAGTTTCTATATATATAGGGTGGGCCACATAAAAAATGAGACTTTTTGAATTGCCTATAACTTTAAAACCAATGGTCTTACTTTAAAAAAATACATAACTAGAAATACCATACTTCATATTTTTCAGAACAAGTTCAAAAATGACATTTCTTGAAAATTCAAGGTGGCGGACCATTTTTAAAAAGTAGCAATTTTTTACTTAACTTTTTTCTGTGCCCCACTGGCACAAACATAATTTTTCTCTTTGAAAGATGCATTTTCCCCGAACACAAAAATGTATCACTTGCGAAAATCAGTAACAATGCAAGGATTTTTTTTTATTGGGGTATTTTTGCCATATTTTGCTACGTATTGTTTAAATTTGGTATAATTTCACAGAGACTTAACCGATTTTTATTGAATTTAAACATTTTAAAAAGCATTAGACAAAAATAGTAATCTCAAGATTAATTTATCAAATTACTTATCTAAGTCTCAAAAGCTCAGTAACTTAAAAAACAACATCAGTAATAATACACAAGAACAGATTTACAGCTCAGTAAAGTACACTAAATCATTACATTCCAATAAACTGATGAAATTCCAAGATGGCGTAAAAAATAGACCTAGTTTAAATATTTTTTTGAGCCAGTGGCGCACAGAAGTTTCATGGGGGGGGGGCTGAAAAAATGCAATTTTAAAAGCTGTAACCCATCTCGAATTTTTACAAAACGTCCCTTTTTCAAAATATGACGTATATTCTTTTAGCTACTCGCGTGCGGTAAAGTGCACTATATTGTTATTATTATACCTATTAAGGGGTACAAATAACAAATGTTTGTATAATTTTTATTTTGTTTATAACCAAATGTATAAAATATAGAGACGTTAATTGGAATAAATTTGCTATGATTTATAAATGTGTATATATATATATATATATATATATATACTGGAGAACAAAAAAAATGCAACACCAGAAAGAACAAATATTTTTAAAGTAATTTATTTATATATTAATACATTAGGATGCTCTTATTAATTGATTACATTTCCAAGAAGATTCTTTCATGATAATCATCAAAAAATTAATGATGAGTGGCTCTTCCACGGTTATTTATGCACTCGTTTGTTCTATTGGGCATTGACAAAATAAGATGGTCTATACTATATTGAGGAACACTGATTCAAATCCTCCTTACGGCATGCCAGAGGTCATCTAAGTTTCTAGGGGGACGTGGTAATCGACTAAGATTGGGCCCTATCATATCCCATACGTGTTCGATAGGCGACCTTGTTGGCCATTCCAAAGTCTCTATGCCAAGTTCATGTAAGAATTTCATTGTTTCACGAGCAATATGCGGTCTGGCATTATCTTGATCTTGTTGAAAGATCGCATTTGGGATATTTTGTAGGTAGGGATGTAAAACTGGCTGCAGCACTTCATCGATATATCGTCGAGCATTCAGATTGCCGTTGATGAGGACTAGAGGTGATCTGCTTCCTAATATACTGTATAGCGTATACTCTCCCGTCGATTTCTGAGAGCAAGAAGTCTGAGATGCCGTAAATCACGAGCTTGTAATAATCTAGGGCGTCCAGAATCCGCACGACGTCTATAAGTCTCATCATTGGACCACCTTCTCCAAACTCTTAACACTGTTGTTGGATTGGCATTAACCCTTCTTACAATTTATCGTAAACCAAAACCAGCCTCTTTCATGCCCACGATGCGTTCTTTCTGGAAGTCGTTTAAATGATGAAATTGTTGGCGACTGCGAACTCTTGGCATTTTTATTTTTTAAGTAAACTGCAAGCAATCCAAAAAGACCAAAAACTACGAGAAAAATGATTTGAAATTTTCAGAAAAGTTCTTTTATGTGTTGGTGGTTTTTGAAAATGGTATGCATACAAATAATTTTCATTCAAATAATTATCCATATACATGTTGTTGCATTTTTTTTGTTCTCCAGTATATAATTGAATGTAGGTACCCAGTTAAAATCCTAATTGTCACTTTTCGATTTTGTTTTTAATTTTTTGAATTTCTAGCAGAATTTTCCTACCCTTCTTATATTATTGAAGAATAATTTTTTATTTTATTAGTATTTTTCACAGTGTTAAGAAGATTTTTCTTTTTTGCCTATTTGTACCTAAAAAACATAAATGTAACTAATTGAAAAAGATCGTAGGGTTAGCAATATATTATTACTAGTAACGTTGCTTTTTCCTCCAAAAGTTTCAGACCTTGATCGATGTTAAAAAGTTTTATAATAAGTGTTTTTATCAAAACTAAATGTTTTTCGAAAAAGTGATCCTTCATAACGATGTGACCATCTAATACCATTATTTCTTTACTATCTTGTTCATCTTCTTTTGGTTGTCTTAAAGTATCATTAGTTGGTGCTTGTTTTAGTTCTTTTTCCGTTGGCTCTTGTACTTTGCTCTAGAAAATACATTAACTGAAGATTAAAACTATTTTGAACACATTTTTTGTGCTCACCGAAGTATGTCGTTCGCCAATGTCAAAGCTTTCGATAGCACTGTTAATTATTTTCAACAGGGAGGCACCGCCCTGAAACAAATCTTTGTGTGTGACAAAATTGAATATTAAATAATATCCTTTTTCCCCTCTTATACTAAATCTCCATTAGGCGATTTGACCGCTTATTAATGCGTTGTGACGTAGCTTACGCCTCGTTATTTTTAAAGTAACATTTTTGGTTTTTTACTTGTTGCTGATTATCATGCAATAAAATATGATTATATTGATGTTAAATCTCATTATTTTTTTTGTGGTGCATTTTATTATTAATTTACAAAAACCAACATAAAAGAGATGTTATGAAAAATAATGAATACCATTTTAGCTGACGGCAATCATGTAAAGCATAAGGGAAACGGTATGAAGGTGCAAAATGTCTTGAGGTAATATATGTAGATGTCAATATGGCCTCTATTATTATAATGTTTTATCGCGGTAAATTATGTTTTAGAGTTTAAGTTTTTAGCACCATCTAAACACCAAACTGTACACTAAAACTATTTGGAAGAAAACTAATAAAACTGATCGACTCCATTTTTTACTTATTTAATGAATAAAGTAAAAATTTTTGTAACGATCATTTCTATAAACTTAAGCAAACATAACGATATTTTTTTTAAATTAAAAATACGCCATAATTGTCTCGATATAATGGTTTATACATTTAAAAAAACCAGAGCTTACTATAACGTACTTTTTTTTGTTTTACGCCAGAATAGAATCAGAGAAATGATTATAAACTGCAAGTCACCCGAGAAAAAGTGTTTCTATCTTTGTACCGCTTAAGAAAGGTGTTTATGTTATCAAAAATGCTAGTTCTTGCATGATGCGGTGTATAAACAGTGTTACCGGCTGAATTATCTCCTTAAAAAGGGACAAACGAGAGACAAAAACTGTGATTTTTAACTATAAATTAATTACTAATATTTTTATTAAATTCTAGATTATTTACATACAGTTTAACTGGCATATGATTAGGTACCGATACCGTCCTGTCATCACCGTCCAAGTCCAGTCTCTTGCACGGCTTTTCAACGAACGTTTTACATCTAGTTAAGGCGCCCAACGTGGAATTTGTTAAATTCGATCTTTCCTTGACCGGACGCAGCATGTTCTTGTATTTTAGAAGGTCGTTTTCACTCTTACAAGCTGGAAAAATTAATCTTTCATTATTCTCTCCAGTTTTTGGAAATGTTTGATTTAACTTTATATTTTCCAGTTTCTTCCGACATCTGGAGCATGCGCTGGAATGTTGGTTCGGCTCCAGTTTTGGTTCCCCTTCAGTTTTTGCCACACAATAATTGACATGTTTTTGTACGCTTCCATCCTGGTTCATGAAAATGATGGTGTTTCTTCCGGTTTTACGTTTTGTGCTGTGGTTAATGATCAGACACGGTCTTGCTCCGCCACATATCAAAACATTTTCTTCTGTGGTTGTTGCGCTAGTTTGTTCGGTTATTGACTTGGTGGCTTTTATAACTGATTGAGAAGCTTTCATAACTGAATTTGATGCTTGGGCTATCGGTTGTAATTGGGTGTGTTCTTGTTGTTTTTTTACTTTCTGATCTTTCTCTGGCCAAAGCTTCTAAAAGTAAAATGTAAGTTTCTGAAAATACTAGTAAAATTTTGAGGAGTTTTTAGCATTTTAGAAACAATGCCAAAAGACGCCAGATTTTTAACAGCCTAGGTAGTCCAGTCGTTTCGAACGTAAATATTGTAACGATTGGCTGTAGTAGGGGATAAATGTGGTGTCTGTGACTTTTTTTAAGGCGCGTTGGATATACCAATATTTTTAAATATTTACCTAGGAGGAGGACCCTAATATAAGCTTTGTCCCTTATATCAATTCTTACCAACCTGAACCCTTTTTCTAGAATCCGCTGTTGTGGGCTGAATAAAATCGGTCGAGGAAATAAATTGTTCACTGGACGACTCTAATCTTTTATTATTAGTTCTATTATTATCAGATAGGGTCCACGAAGTATCAGTCGACGGCTCCGAATACATTTTTCTTTGGTTTTGGCACATCTAAAAAAAATTCGCGTTAGGTTAATGTTGATATTTTTAAACTGGTTTTTACCTTTTTTTGGTGTTTTTTTTTTCGTTGTAGATACTTCCGCACAAATAAAAATCACATAATTTTTTGGTTATGTTACTTTTGATGGTCTAAAAATTTAACGTCATATAATTATAACTTCAAAATAAATCGAGTAAAGGTTTACTCCAAAACTTCCCTCGCCCCGAAGAACATATATAAAAAAACCACTACTCGTATAATATACACATGGGTTAGATTGAGTTGGTCAGACTTTTCCAGGGTATATTCATACTTCTAGGGTGTATCCCCACTGTTCAGGGGTGTATTCAGACTTTTCCATGGTGTACTCGCACATTTTCCAAGTGTATCCAGGTTTTTCCAGAGTGTATTCACACTTTTCCAGAGTGTAGCCAGACTTTTCCAGAGTCTTTCCAGAGTGTATCCAGATAATTCCAGGGTCTTTCGAGACTTTTCAAGAGTGTATCCAGACTTTTCGAGGGTCTTTCCAGACTTTCAGAGTGTATACAGACTTTTCCAGAGTGTATCCAGACTTTTCCAGGGTCTTTCCAGATTTTTCCAGTGTGTATCCCGACTTTTCCAGAGCGTATCCAGACTTTTCCAGGGTCTTTCCAGACTTTTCCAAGGTATTTTTAGACTTTTCCCGGGTCTTTCTAGACTTTTCTAGAGTGTATCCAGACTTTTCCAGGGTCTTTCCAGACTTTTCCAGAGTGTATCCAGACTTTTTCAGGCTCTTTCCCAGACTTTTCCAGGATCTCTCCAGACTTTTCTAGCGTGTTTCCAGACTTTTCCAGGGTCTTTCCAGAGTGTATCCAAATTTTTCTAGATTGTATCCAGACTTTTCCACAATCTTTCCAGACTTTTCCAGGGTGTATCCAGACTTTACAGGGTGTATCTAGACTTTCCCAGGGCGTACTTTTCCAATACATTTTATATGTGCTAGATATATATATATAGATTTAGACTTTATTGTTTCTAAAAACATTTCGTTTTACATGTGCTTACTCGTATATATATATATATATATACCGGTATATATAAGATTTTTGTCCATTAATCACGCAATAACGGCTAAACCGATTTGTATGAAATTTGATAAGACAATAGGGTGTGAACTGGATCTTAACCTAAGCTACTTTTTATTTAACATTTCGTTTCATAACTCGAGATGTATTGCACAGAAAATTGATTTTTTTAAGAGTTTTTTGCATTTGGCGCCATTCAACTACAATTTTTATAAGCTTTCCAAAGAGGTATCACACGGTAAGAAAAAAAATATTTTTTTTTTATGGATGAAGTTTTTTGGGAGTAACTCCGAAGGGTTCAATAGGAGAATGCTCAAAAACTATAGGGGTCGTCGCGTCAACACAAGTAATCACTATGTAAAATTTTGTTGATTAGTGAAGGGGTTTTTGAGTTAGAGTGGCTACAAAGTAGGCGACAGACAGACCGACCGACAGACAGAGCGACGGCGTCTGGATTCGTGCTTATCACTATTCGGAACCTCAAAATTCCTGGAAGATCATGAAAATCTCGAAGTGCGATTTTTCGATGATTACATTACTTCCCTTTTAGCGAGGGAAGTAAAAAGGGATAAGGTCGAGTATGAACGATACTTTAGTATTTTTTAACAATATAACATATGTTTTTTTTTATTTTTCTTAAAATTTGCACCTTTCAGAAAAGTTTTGGGAAAATATCTAAAGTTTTTGAGATATTTTAGCTTATCAAGCCTAAGTAAAACATTGTGACATTTTGTTTTCTCAAAAATAAACAACGTTTTGGCCAACAAACAAAGTTTAGAGAATGGTGTAACCGTTTTACCTACCTGTTTCAAAGATTCGCATTCGTCATTTTTACACCTCAACTGCCTGGCCATACTTTCGACATCCCCAAACGAACTGTAGTGGTTTACTTTTTGTTGCAACTCCTGAATGGTTCTAAAAGTTATTTTAATAGTTACTGTAGAAAAATATATATTTTTAATCAACATGTTTACCTGTCACTGTCATTTAGTTTTCTTTGTGCCTAAAAGATAGAAGTATTTACAGAGTTGAAAAATTTTAAACCAAAATTAGTACGTTTCCAAGGTATGTAACTCCATGATCCTAATTAGGCACAATTTATGTATGACATTTATTGAAGAAAAACCCCTTCAAAGGTCATGTTATTTTTAACTTAATTAAAAAGCAATCGACAATTTGGGGACTGCAGGAAGATACCCCAAATAGATGACATTTGTTATCACAAACTGACTAGAAAATGGCGAGTGGAAATGTTTTCATTTAAAAATCTTTATTAAACCCCTTAAAGTTGCACTAAAATCATTTGTGCTAGATGAAAAAATGTGTAAACAAGTACAAGGAATGAAAATTAAGCTACATATATCTCAGGTAATTTATTACTACTGTGAAATACCTCAATATCTTTTGACACGTCAGAAATTCTGACGCGCCGAAATTTCGTCGTTTTGCCTAGGAATCGGCCCCCATGTATGTATGACATTTATTGAAGAAAAATCCCTTGAGAGTCACTGAAACTGACATTTTTTGGTCATGTTATTTTCTTGTCAAAATGTCAGAATGCATCGACGTTACGCCAAAACTTATATAAATAAGCTTACATCGATCATAGTTCAAACATTCCACAAATATCAGCCTATCGAGCAGGTGTAGTTTTAAACTAATGGCGAATGCGTGACAGCTCCAGCTGATCAAATGAGTGTAAACACCGTTTCCTACGCAGGGATGGTCGTAACGTTACGATTCCCTTGACGTACCTAACGAGGTTTTCGTGCATTTGATCAGTTGGAGCTGTCGCGCATTCGCCATAATTTTAAAAGTGCACCTGCTTGATTGGTCGACTCGATAGAGATAAGGATACGAATGCTGATAAAACTGAAAATTAACTTTAAGTGTCAAGTATGATATCGAAATTAATAGTAGTTTACATAACAAGCATGTTATGATGGTCACTAAACGCGAAGATGAAGTTTGACACGCGAGCCGCAGGCAAGTGTTTTAATTTATCTGAGCGTGTAACGACCATAACATGCGAATTAGTGTACTATACTTTACCTACGACCAATGAAAATGTCATCATAAATATCAGAAACTATTAAAAATATCAAACGCGAACACTCTTAAGTCAACAACCTTCATAACCTGAAGTTTCAATGACTTTCTATCTAAAAAGTCAAAACAAGGTTACTAAGGGACTTTTCATATATCTTTTTAAAAACGAGGTTTTTTTTTTCCTAAAAATGCGTATTATGTCAATTTAAGGGTACTTATTTTTGGTTAGGTACTAAAATTATATTGGATTTATTTTCGTTTAATATATATTTATTGTCTTAAAAATTGTCACGCCATCTTGTGGTTACTAAGCTTTATTATTATCCTCGGACCGTAAATGAGAGGCGGTTGTAAAATTCGCATTATTCGTTGGTCGTAGGTAAACACATTTGTAAACAATTTCGTTTTTTTTTAATTATCCGATGCTTATGAATTAAACAAGGACAAAAGGTGCATCTCTCTTTAAACAATGTTGGAGTATAGAGGACCGATATTTCCATCCTTTTTAATAAACTTGACTTTGATGGGGTTGTCGCGTCTCTCTTTCATCAAAATGTCATAAGTACAGGGGCTCTAATCCTATTCGGGTTGAAATGATAGAATATATAAGTGTCAAAAAAGAGAGAATACCTTGGCACATAAATATGCCATTCACTTGAGCATAAGTGACACATCAAGTTGAGATCGTGGAGTTCCTTACTTAAACGTACCGACTGTGAAGTCTGATCGGTTATTTTTCAGTAGTAACTAGGGATTTGTAACAAAAGGGACAGTTATGTACTTCTGTATTACAAGCATACAGTTTCCATGAAAGAATCTCGCCAATTTCTTATGTAGCGTGGGCACCCGTTAATTTTTTTCCAATTTTATTATGTTATAGGGTAGGGTCAGACAAACAAATTTTATCATTGCCAGCCCTCCCAATGGGTACAGGGTGAGTCAGAAAATAAGGTTAAAGTTCAAAAATTTTACTGTTTTGTACCTCACTAAATACTTGTTAAGTATGTTGTTTGGTAAAGCATAACTAACATTTTTTGTATTTACACTTTAGCCTGTATTTATACAGGGAGGCTAAAAAAATTTTTCAAAATTGGTCCAAAAATCGATATTTTTGCGAAATATTTTTGATGGTCTTTAAAGCAATAAAACAATTAATGATTGACACTTTCATATCTTTGTAAGCAGTGGCGTACCAAAAAGACGGAGGGGGAGGGGCAGGGGTTCCACCGGCTCATACAAAAATATTAACTTTTCTTTAACCTACTAGTTTTATTGCTTTAAAGACCATGAAAAATATTTTACAAAAATAACGATTTTTGACCATTTCTGAACATTTTTTTTAGCCTTCCTGTGTAAATACGGGCTAAAGTTTAGTTACAAAAAATGTTAATCGTGCATTAGTTTTAGCATAGAAGCAATTAATTTAAAATTTGACCGAACTATACCAGCTGTTTCACGGGGATTGGTTCACCACCTTTTTTCTGCATTTTTTAAGACAAATAACACTTGGGGGTATCATATTATGTCAAATTTGATGTCAAGTTGACGCCGTTTCCAGTGACTTGCGGTTTCACCGAAAACGGCCTCAACTTTCGCTTTTTAAATAAGACACCCTGTATAATTTTACATCTTTGCATTCGGTACGCTATATGTCAAATTTTGACAGCTTTAAAAAAAATCTATTTTTTTTCAGGCTAGGTGGCCTTGATGGGACAAAAATTAATATTTTAATAGGAGTAGAGATTGTTTTTTTTTTCTGTCAGTGACTTTAGTTCAGAAAATGTCGAACTGCCGTTCAAAACGGGTCATTTAATATCCATACTTTTTGATGTCAGATAAACCTTAGACAAAAATTTTAGCTTAGTCGGCAAAAAATCAAAGAAGTGCTCCGAACCGTGTCTTAGCTTTTACAAAATGTGCCTTCCATTCAAAGTTTGTTTAACTCCAAAAAGTATGGATATCACATGACTGACAGAAAAAAAAAGAATCTCTACTCTTAATTATTCTAATAACAAAAATAAGAAACACCCTGTAAATGCTTTATGCTTAATTAGATCGCGTTTTGAAATTTTAAAATAAAACTAGCTCATTTTTTTTTAAATAGAATGAGATGTAAATAAAAAAAAGAGTTTTACTAACAGAAAACTATTGAATTTTTGGTCTCCTCCACTAGTTCTACCACTGACTGATTTCAGACAGTCCATCCACCAGTCGGGCTTTTTACTATGACGAATTGATAGCAAAAAAAACGAACTTTACAAAATACACCGGAGTGTTTCACCCTTGTTAAGTTTTTATAGACGAATAATAGGAACGATCAAATCACCAAGTCATGGACAAATGCTCGGCCAATACCTTCTCCACATATGCTAATCAACTTCTACCGTTTTAGTGACCTTTTCTCGACATTCGCCGCCATATTGACAGAAAACTAATGGATTTTCTGTCACTTTTGAGTGAAAATGGCGGGGAAGGTGGATTAAAGGACACTAAATCGGTAGGAATTGATCGGCCTGTGTGGAGAGGGTACTGGCTCGGCAAAACATTAGCTAACAGAATGAAAAATAAATTCCTGATGTCCATAGTGGAGTTAAATATAAATTTAAAAAAAAGTTTTACCGGGGGGGGGGGGCGTAATTTCTCAAATACGCACCGTCGAAAATTGCGAAAATCGTAGCATATGACTGTTGGCAGAGGTGGAAAAAAAATCCGACGCCGACTATGGAAGTGTACGTAGCCCTTAAATCCCTCCACAGTATTTTGGGACAGTTTGAAACAGGAGAAAACCACGATAAGAAATATAGAACAGTATTACAGAGTTTCAATTTTTAAACAAGTTTTACACAAAATCATTTTGGACATAAAATCAAGGTTCAATAACGAGACTCTTAAGTATTTTTGATCTGAACATATTAATACCAAGTTTTATACAAAGTGAAGCTAAAATCAGGGAAAAATTAACTAATGTCGTTTCCAAATACTATAAACTGTTTGATTAATATAAAACATATATGATAACGTTTTCGAGGCAATGAACACATGTGGCGATATTTTGCCGTTCATAAGAACATTCTTCGATGTTTGTCCGTAAGTGATGCTTCTTCAGAGAGAAGCTTCTCCTGCCTCAGAAGATTAAAAACATACTAGTACTTAAAAACACTATGACCGAAATTCTTCTGACGGGCTTAGCGTTGCTGCATATCAACAGACATATTGAAATTGACATTGAGCGAATCATTGACCGGTTTACCCAAAAAAAACCGGCATATGCAATATAAAAGGTAATGTTTCAACTTAAAAAGCTTTTTAGACCTCAAGAAAAAAGTATTTAGCTATTAGGTTTTGTTTGTGGTTTGTTTGTTATCTATGTTTTTTATAACTGAAAAAATTATACGTATAGTTACTCAAGCGCGGATTTCAGGGGGATACGGGGGTAGTTAACCCCCCTACCTTGGCTTTAAATTTTTTATGAAAACATTTAGAAAATCAAAAGTAGGGCATAAATTGCGGCGCTATAACACCTTTGATATTTACGGTATTAGTTTGATTTTGTGTTAAAAATGGCATTTGTAGTGTCATTTTCTTAAAAATTTTCGCCTGCTGCGCTTTGAAACGATTGATATATTTACAATTTTAGTTCAATTTTAAATGAAAAATGCATTTTTTTAGTGCAATTTTTAAAAAAATTTTGCCTGCGGCGCTGTGGCACCGTTGATGTGTACAATTTTAGTTTAATTCGACCCAAAAATGGCATTTTTAATGTAATTTTCTCAAAAATTTTCGGCGCATTTTAACATTTTTTAAAATAAAAAAATATATGAAATAAACGACTTAAAATCTGAGTACTCCCCCCCCCTAGATTTGACATCAAATCCGCGTTTGTAGTTACTAAGTTTCGTTTGCATATATTGATATGTTCCTTATAAAAGCTAATTATTTGTTCTATTTTTTTTCAGTATCGAAACCGCCCCCTCCCCCTTTTCAAATGGCTGGGACCGCCACTGTATGTATTCTTGTGGTACTCCGGTGTATTTTGAAAAGTTCGTTTTTTTGCTATCGATTCGTTATAGTAAAAAGCCCGACTGGTGGATGAACTGTCCATCCAAATCCAATAGTTTTCCGTTGTTAAAACTCTTTTTTATTTATATTTAACTCCACTATGAACATTGAGAATTTATTTCTCATTCTGTTAGGATGATATGTGTTTACAGTATTATTAAAAAAAGTTGAAGTTATAAAGAACAATTTTCAGTCAAATTCCATATTTTATAATATCCCTAAGTTTTATTTCTCTATTTTAAAAAGTGCGGAAAAAAGGTCGGGAACCACCCGGTCCCTTGCCAAATGATTTTAATTATTAGTTTAGTAAGTCGAAAATGATCTATTCAATAATTTTCCATATACATTGACGGTAGAAATAATTTAATTTCATTAATTATTTTCAACACAATTTTCCACCTTATTTTTTTTTGTTGAAGAAACAGTCAGAAAAAGTTAATTAGTCTTAATTAATGTGTTCTTAAATTCTCCATTTTTTTTATTTCTTGCAAATAAACTGTTTTGTCCAGAGTTTTTACTTTACTTATGATAAAGAATTATTCATAGTTCTTACGTCACAGACACACTGCTGACTTTGTTCCAACTGTTCTTCTAGTTGTTGAACCTTGTCAGTGGCTTCGTATTCCAGTTCTTGGACCACGCAAATAAGCATTTCGTTTTGTTGGGTCAAGTCGTTGATCCAGTCTTGTTGTAGCTTTAGTTTTTCCTACAATTTTAAGTTATTACGGAATCTCCATATTTTACTGCCATTCATTAAGGGTGAATTTGAATAAAAAATGCGCTTCTTCCAATTACTTAATGTAAAAAAACTGTTAATCAAATTTGTATCAAATTTTGTACGGTGAAATTTTAAAGAATATCCCGGAACGATTTCACGAATTTTGCATAATTTTAACGTATCCTAAAAATGTTTAATTCACGGGAAAAATTATCGATTATATTATACCAGAAGCCTCCGCTGTGCAAAATTTTGTTAATTATTGATGTGCGGTATCCTATATCCTAAGTATATTGTAACGATTGACCGAGAATAGAATTAGAGGATAAGGTCTTGCATGTTATAATATATCTCGACCCTCTAGGCAATTTTTTTTAACCCAAACGGACGTTAAAAGTGAAAGCTCTTAAGGGGGTCCCCAGCAAAAATACAAGTTGTGTTTATTTTTGTAGTAGAATTTTGGGATAATTACTTACCTGTAAACAGTCACCCCCTTCACCCTCGATTATGGCCATTTTATCCTCGTACATTTTCTTGAATTCCTTACTAATTTGTAAGGAATCTGGTTCACCACAAATCCCATCCCCTTCTTGAATCGGGCATCCACCATATTGAATGCAGGCACTTTTGTAACCCCTAATTCTAGAGTGGAAAGAGTTCATTTTACACTAAACTTTAAATGTATGTAGAAATTGAGTTGAAAAAAAACACTGTAGAACGTAAAAATAAAATTGTAAAATTTTTGGTATTGACAAGAAAAGTGATGTGACAGAGTTCGACACTGTCTAAATGTCTAGAATTACTGCAACTGGTATTCCACTAATGAATGCTTTTTAGCATGTCAATACAACACCGTTCTCAACTAAAAAGCCAGTTAACTCATTTTTGTTTTAGTATCCTTTGGCCTATGATCGGTGCCATATTGACACCAAACTGACAGAAAATCCATGTTTTACTTGTCAATTTGGTTATAAAAATGGCAGCCGCATTAGGCTAAAGGGCACTGAGGCCGTAGGAGTTAACTGGCTTTTTAGTTCACACATCACCGTTCTCAACTAAAAAGCCTACCTCTTCTACCTTTAGCCTACTGTTTCCGCAATTTTTATAACCAAATCGACAGTTTGGTGTCAACATGTTCGCTATAGTTACCGTTTTAGTCCTCCGCAGCCATATTGATAGAAAATCAATGGATTTTCTGTCACTTGTGAACGAAAATAGCGGCGAAAGTGAATTAAAAGGCACTAATCGGTAGGAGTTGTCGCCCTATGTGGAGAGGGTACTGAGGTTGTTTATGTAAATATTATACAAAGTTATCAAAAATTCTCTAGAGTTTAACCTTGGTTAGATAAATATTTTTAAAGCTTCTTATGGTAAAGCCATGATGGTAATTTAAGGATTAAAATATTTTAGCATAATTTAAGGGGTAACGTTTTCGTTTAAGCAATTTTTACTATGTTTTTCACATTTTTATGCCATGATTTTGCTCACATTTTAAAGCTTTCCTTCCAAACTTTCGATTTATAGAATAAAACACTCAAATTTTTAAAGTTTTCAATGTTTTTAAGGAGTTCAAAAAAAAGTACTGCCAAATATTTTTTCTGTTAAATGAAAAATATTTAGAGAGAGAGGGCAGAATTTTAGAGGTAGATGGAGAGATAATTTAGTGAAGTGCAAAAATATTTAAGGTTGTTGAAGAAAGACAGCCGGCTATGAAAAAAGTATTGTAAAGGAAGATGAAAATAATTTAGGCAATTGTTTCCTAAAAATTTTCTTTTATGTCATCAGTCTGTCATCTTGAGTGGTGTTGTGCATGTGATTTTTATTTTGCCATTTTTATACAAAAAAAGGCAAAAATTGTAATTTTTCAAAGCATAAAGTGTGTAAGACATAAGATGGTATTAATTTCTTTTAATCAATTTAAATTTACCAAAAAACGTGTCTTATTATATGTCTATTTAAGCAAATCTAAAAATCATCGCTCTCAGTCGCTCTGCTGGAAGAATATCGCACTGGATACATAGGATGTTGGGGATCCACTAATTTCATTTATTTTTTTTATGTTGTTTTCTTAGGTTAGAGAAGCATGTCTTGTAAATGGAACATTTGTGTGGGTCTTCCGGATAAGCCAAAAATCATTTCCAAACTTAACATTTTTGATATTTAGATTAGTGGTATTGCAATATTCAAACGATTCAAGAAAGACCCTGTTTGTCAAAATTTTTATTGATAAAACTCGGATTATAAGTACGTTTGTACATTTACACCCTCACAACTTTTTTTTAAATAATTTTTCCATTGTTTTTGTTACTTACAGGAAAACCCTGACCATCCAGGCCAATAAACAAATTCAACGATGTCATTTGTCAAAATCTACCAAGCAGTTTCTCAAAAACACATGGGTTTGTAAATCTTTATCGGTTACATTAATAGGACGTTTGGTATGAAAGTATGGAATGTCTCTGATTGATTAATGTCACAAAACTGGATGAAGAATAAGGTTTGGTTTGACGGCTTTTATCCGAAACTTTGCTGTTGAGGTTTTACAGCTACAGCATGAATGTGATATATATATAACCAAAAATAACTTAAAAATTTTTTCTTGTTAACTTATTAAGAGCAAACAAAGACATATTTCATCCCTTAAGTTTAAAAAAAAAACACTGTAAACTATTGAAATTTAATATATTTTTCATAATATATACAGTTTTTACATATAAAGGTTCTAACAAAGGTTTATACAGATAAGGACATCGAGAAAACTAAGCTAAGACTTGCTAAGTGATTGGGCAGGAAGCTAACGATTTTAAGGCTTACCCAAAAAACGATGTTTATGATTAAATATCATAGAAGAGTCCTTGCAAAACTGTAAGCTGTCGGCAACACAGGATATATACTTGGTAAAACAAAACAAAAATTGACTTTTTTTGTTCATTTCTGTTTTTAATTGATCATAAAAATCCAAACTAGGGCCTCGAAAATACAACTTTTTTATTTTTGTATATATAAATACTCGTACAGGATATGACAGACTTTTAGTTTAATGATATACATTTTTATACAGGACCGTCAATAAAAATGTAATAATTTTCATTGCTTCACCTCGTGTATATCTTAAAACTCTCAAAACAATAGCCTTACTAGATGGGCTGCTATTAACTATTGTATATATTTAGTCATAAAAATGCTTTTTGCACAACAAAGCATCTGCCCAACAACCTATTTAAATTTATTTGCTGCCAAAGAGTAGCAACGTTAAATGATAAAAATAATATCCAGTTAAATTAGATGTTGTATTCAAACCGGCCCTCGATCGATTTGATTAAAAAGCTGTTTCAGATATTTTTACGTGTGTTCCTTTTTTAAAATTAATTTTTTTAATTATAGGACTTTGCGATTAACGGTTACAACATCTAATCTAAAAGTTTCAAAGAATAGATTAACAACATTTTTGTTAGAAAGTTTACTAAAGAAACGTTTTAAGTCAAATTCTCTTCTTTAAAAGCTTTTGAATAAATATTGTGAATCCATTCTTTAAAACCCTTTGAAACTATTTCCCAAAGTGGCGTTCAAAAAGCTGATAATCAAAATAGTAACTTTCTAAAGTGTACTTGCATAATATATTTTTGATCACCCCAACAAATCTATTTTAATTCAGTTCCAAAACATTTCTTAAAAAGTTATTAAAAAACTCTCAAATGAAAACATTACACCTCTGTACGAATGTCTGGCGATTGCATGTCAGCGCCAGCTTGTATTCGGCAAGTCGCAGATCAACTTCGAAGATCTGACTGATGCTTTATCTAAACAAGTTGCAAGCCTCTGAACTAAATGTAATATCAAAGAAATGAAAAATACCGTTTTTATAAAAACGGGATTTTTTAAGGTTATTTTCAATTTGTCATAGTTTCACCCCCTGGAGGGTAACATTTTGAATGTTTTTGAATTGCTCTAACAGATGTCATTTTTTTTTTAATTCATCAATTAGTTTCCGAGATATTTATGTTTAAATTTATCATAGACGACAAAAACAAACCGATTTTGTTGGCGCAAAATGTAAGATTTTGGTAAAAAAAATTTGACCTTTTGACCAAAATGTTTTTTAGAGGAGACCGAATTTATTTGTGGCCCACTATTTTTGTAACAAATTCATATGGCGACCAAAAATGTAATATACCCTTCAGCAAATAAGTCGATCTATTTGATAACAAAATAATTGTCTAGTATAAGATTTATTTTATTTTTATTACTTTAATAAAGTATCATTCGTCTTACGCAAGCAAATTATTAGGTAGGTGGCGTTTCCGTTTGGTAAAGCGAATGAAGTAGATTTTGTTTTAGGCTTTTTTTTCCGATTTATTAAAAAAATGCAGCGTTACAAATTTTACAAAAATAAGCATTATTTTGGCACCACTTTTTTGAGAAAAACAGTTGCAATTCAGTTTTGAACTTTTAAAAACTAATTTTTACTCGCATATGCGAAAGTACGGTAGCACGTTAAAATCTCCTCGGTAAACGCCGAATTTTAAAAATTGGCGTCAAATAGACCAGGAAAACGCCACATGTTTAGAGCCACTGTATTAAAGGCTATTCCACGAAAAGGTGACCTGAATTTATTTTTGTAAAAAATAAAATTTAAGGCGGGGGAACCTATGTGGTGTTTTGCATTGCCGTTCATAGGTTTATCAGAATAAGACGAATGACAAATGAAACTGATTTAGACTATTTGTATTGTCTTCTAAGACTTACGATCAAATATTTGACATTGACATAATACGTAGCACGAATTTTCATGTTGACATAGTGCGAGATGGCAAGATATTAATAATTAATACATTTAACTAATAAACTACCGATGATAAAAATCTCTTACTAATTTCAACAAATCACATAATAATATAACAATTTTTTTTCATATTCAAAAATAGGTATTAATTTTTCCATGTACATTTGTTTCCCTTAAAAATAAACATACAATAAAAATAATCAGCCAGAGTCAGACATGCAGTTTTTGTTTATATACGTAGTAAGTTTCCTTGTAAAACTATAAGTCTAACTCCATTCGATTTTTTTTTTAATAACAGTGCGTTTACATATTATATTAAAAAGCTGACAATAGTAAGGTAAGGTTAAAATTCGTAGGAAGTAAGATTAAGTTACACACTTTACATGTCAAAATATTTGTAAATCGGTCAAAATTCAAATACATTTTTTAGTTCGATCATAACGTAAAATAATCTTGATACTGAAACAAATCTGGTTGTGAGTAACGTAAAGGAAAGAAATAAGCAAGTTAAAATAATTTTTCATCCGTCCTTTTTTGACATAACTTGTCTGTCTCTGTACCGTAAATTAACCGAATAGAACGATTTTGAATACTTGCGTTATAAAATAACTACTTGACAAAAATCTAGGTTGATACCAGCTGTTATTTTAAAGATAACCATAGTTTTTCGGGGTTTGGCTTAGAAAGTAGTTTTGCTTATTTGTCCCGACTAAAATCCTTTCCTAAAAACAAAGAACATCGAGCCTTACAGAATTTCTGAATTTGTGGAGTGTTTGCTTCCAAATGCAGAGTAAAAATCACACTGTATTTTATTAATAACTGTTTTTTACTGTTGTGCAACTTTTTAAACATTTGTGTGTGCTGTAGACATTTTATTATCTTTTTAAATACTTGTAATTGATTATGATCTTCTAAATTACTATTTGTTCTTTAGTAAGTTAGTTTTATAGTATTTCTTTATGACATTATTTGCTCAATTATACATGGAAAATGTATGCAAATGAAGAACTACTCTACTCTAGCCCAATCGACCTCTTCAGGTTCCTCGTGTCAAATAACTCCCATCATCCAACTTCCTACGATTTTTTTTACACGCTCGCTAAATATAACAATGATACGACTAATGTCCTAAGCGAGTGGTTTTTGTGGAAATCAAAAAATTTCAAACGGAAAGTAAGCCTAATCGTAAATTGACAATCGATATGGCAGGTCCTATAATATGCCTAATTGACACATTAACATATAGTCACTCGTTTTTTTTTTGCATCTACACTAGAAAAATTACAATAGATCAAATACAGGGTGTCCCAAAAGTTCGAGTCCACCCTAATATCTCCAAAACTAAAAGAGGCAGAGAAGTAAAATGTGACATAATTAGATGGTTTAAAAAAAAGTATCTTTTTGGGTGCTAATCATCGCACCCGTCATTAAGGAGGCGGAGCTAGGGCGGCGATGATACTTTTTTTAAATGAGATACCCTGGATATTTTGGAAAATTTAAATAGACATTTTCCTTCTGTTTCCAAAAACACATGATTGCTCTTATTTAAAGGTTTTTGTCATTTTATTTAAAAACCGTTAGAGAAAAAGGTAACGTATTAGGTATTTTTGGAACCAGAATATAAAGATCTATTTAAATTTTAGAAAATATACAGGGTATCTCATTTAAAAAAAGTATTGCCTCCGCCCCCTTAATGAATAACGGCACACAATTAGCATCCAAAAAGATAGTCTTTTGTAAACCATCTACTAGTGTAGACTCGGATTTTTAGAACACCCTGTATTTTGTTCCAAGGCAAAACATGTCAAAGGGTTTTCCAAACCACTTGAATTTACAGAGCGTAATTAACAAAGTACATTTAGGGCCATTTGCACCAACGAGTTAAGTGACCACTCAGTTAAGTCGTCGGTTAGAATGTCGCTTGCCGAATTTTAGCGAGATGTTTCTAGTCACATTCTAACCGCCTACGGAACTAAGTGGCCTCTTAACTCGTTAGTGCTATTGCCAATTCATCTTTTTAAATTGATTGATTTGAACTACCGCTAAAAATTGCTTTAAACTTTGGTTATTTGAGGTTATGAGCGTTAAACAACTTTTGCGGTTTTAACAATAACAGCAGTTTGTTTTGCCGACCAATATTTAACATTTTTACCCTATATTGGCTCTTTTATAATTCCTCTAATGTGTCTTATCTCTAATCTAAGAAAAACGTGTTATTTTCTATATCTAGTAAATTATTCTCTACAGTCTTACTTTGACGAGCCGCCATACAGCCATATAATTCGCTGTGTGACTAAAGAGCAAAAATGATTTTTTGCAATGCAAGGGAAAGGCAATTATATGCTGCAAAATTTCGTTGTAAAAAGCAAAATATTAAATCGACAATGAAACACCAAAAATAGGTACTCTAGGGTGAGCTCGAGTTTTTTATTTGGCTATAACTTGGCGAAAAATGGTCCGATTGTAACGATTTTGAGCTTCTTGAAAAAAAAACCGATACTCCAAAATTTGGCGCACACATTTTATAAAAAAATGATATTTTGGCCCCTTGAAAATACACAACACTAAAATTGAATAATAAAATATCGGTATTTTGCATAAAATTCCGTCTAATTTCCTAAAAGCTCAAAATTATTAAAATTGCACCAATTTTGATAAGATATCACCAAATAAAAACGCGAGTTTTTGCACCTAGAAACAACCCCAAGGACCCTAAAATCCAAATGAAATGTTTTATAAAATATTTTGATTTATTTCGGTAAGCAAACACAGAACATATGGAACGTACTTCTTGTTTGGTACCGTTTTGATATTGTACTTTTTATTGGTGCTGCTAGTTTTTAATATTTTAAATATTTTGATCCTTTTAGCATCGCCTGAATAAAAATCTATGTTGATGATTCATCTTTATGCATTTCATGAGTTTAAAACTAATTAAATAACGTTATAGCTTTAGTTTATCTAGCAAAAAAGTAATAGTTTTATTTTATTTGGTAACCATTAATAAATAGTACATAATAATTTTTTCATCTTACCGCCTAAAAAAACTTAAATTTTTAAACACTGTTGTGCTGCATTACATTCAATCTATTAAGCGTTTTCTACGTAATTTTTACTTTTTAAAAATCCGGCTCGTTTTAAATTCTTTCTTTTCTGATATGCTCCAAAAATATGATCATCCAGCATCTTAATACAGCCTTCGGCTCAATCTTTTTTCTTTTGTATTAAAAAATTTTCCAATCTCTATGACATAAATAACATCCTAACAATTGACAAAAGCCCAGCATTCCAAGGTTTTCACTACGAAATCTATTTTAGGAGTGAGGGCATCGTTACCGTAAGTTTTACATTTCTCTGACCTGCCGAGATACAAATCCCCGTCTAACCATAGGCCGAATTTACCGTCGCCCGCGCCAATGCTTAGGGACTCGTTGTTGCCCTTGATAAAGTAGAGGTTCTCACCGGTCCAGTTGTACACTTGGAACTCGGGGGTGAAGCGGAACAGTAAAGATTCACCGGTGCCGTAGAAGTGGTCGGACACGTGCAAAGCACACGAGGTTAAAGCACCAAAAACCTGGAAAAAGTACGAAAAAAAATAGTAAAAGCGCACTAAAAAGTATAAAATAGGAATATTTTTTTTTATATGTTGAAGTATTCGTCCTAAGAAGATTTTTGTTTCATTGCGCCAACTCTCTACCACTCCCAGAAGTACCCGAAAAGTGACGTCAAAGTTGTCGAAATCGCACTTTTGAGCAATTCTTGAATTATTGTACTCACCTTATTTGCAAACCGACCAGAATCTAATTTTCTTTTTTGAATTTGCCATGTCTTTTTAAAAATAAAATTTTAAATGTCAAAATTGCACTACCATCTTGGATCCGCCATATTGAACTTTTTTATTTCTTATCTGATTTAAACCAAAACTTTCTCTAAATTATAAAACATTTCCGAGACACCTCACTGTGAAAACAAACTGACAGATATCGGCCATATTGACTTTGTAATTTCTAAATGGGTTTTTTTCAAATCGGACAAAAAATAACGAAATTCAATATGGACGACGCAAGATGGAGACTGACATCTGTCAATTTCGCGTCATATTTAAGTAATGTTAGAAAATCTTAAAATGTATAAAAAGTTTTGTTTAAATCGGGCAAAATATAACAAAGTTCAATATGGCCTTTGTAAGATGGCTACTGACATATGTCAATTTTGGATCAAAATTGGATATTGTCGAAAGCGCTTGTTTAAATCGGACAAAAAATAACGAAGTTCAATATGGCCGACGCAAGATGAAGACTGCTATCTGTCAGTTTTCTGTCACAGTTAGGTGTCTTGAAAAGGTTTTATAATTTAAAGAAAGTTTCGTTTAAATCAGATAAGAAATAAAAAAGTTTAATATTGCGGATCCAAGATGGCAGTGCAATTTTGACGATTAAAATTTTATTTTTAAAAAGGCAGTTATGGCAAATTCAAAAAAGAAAATTAGATTTTGGTGGGTTTGCAAATAAGGTCACTACAATAATTCAAAAATCGCTAAAAAGTGCGAAATCGACGACACTTCTGAGAGGGGTAGAGACTTGGCCCAATAAAACAAAAATCTTTTTAGGACGAGTACTTCAACATATAAAAAAATCAGGCAATTCTACCGAATACAAATTTCCATTTAAAAAGGGCGATATCCTTTGTCAATAGGGAGATTTTGGTCAGATTTTTTGTAAGTCTGTTACCCTTATCTTTGTTCTGGGCAGGCGCAGTAGCGCTCTGTCATGCTGCTACCTTTAAAGGTAACCACTGGCGCTAATTAGTGTCAAATAGCGACTACCTTTACCGTTAAAAAGACAACCAACCAAACTTGATGTGATTCTGTGGTGGAAAATTTTTAAGTTATTTTGTTTTGTTTTTTTGTTTTGTTTGTTAACCGTGTTTTTAGTAGTAGTGGGGTGCCTTTTTTATCGTTTTTTTTTTTGATAAACAGGTAAGTACAAATAAGTTTGCAGAGGCTCAATTTCTTCTATTACTCCGCCAAAGATATCTTGCAAAATCATTTGCCTGACTAAATTTATGTTATTGGGATGTCCGTCTTCCAGTCCTATTAATATTTTCCTCCATGATATAGTTAGAAAAGCAAATAAAAAAGAAAAAACAACAGAAGTCAATAAAAAAGTAAGGTTATGTTTACCGCCAAACGATTGACTACGTTCAAAAACTCTATTTTTAACCTCTTGAAGTTACCTTTATTTACGGTAACGGTAACCATAAGAGTAACGAAATTTGCCGTTAAACTGCCTGACTAAAATCCTCTCTAATACGAATTTAAAAACTTTAGAAACTCCGTAATTCACTCCTTGGCCACCGTAGTACTGTAAAATTGTCAGAAATTAAAACTTGTACTCTATTTCTGTTGGTTGGAGGCAAAAAATTGTAGAGACGGAAAATGTTTTAATAAATGTTCGTATTTTTTTTAGATAAATAGTATTTAGGATAACGAGTTTCTTCACAAGAGCAAAGCCGTCGGCGAGGTCCACATCCCTAGCGAGTTGTGAAAAAATGTTTTCTAAATAGTTTTTTTACAATGTTTTTTTCTATAACCTCAAAAAATCAGATACGTATTTTCTTCATATCGGTACTTCGATTTGAGTGGCAGCAGCTTGCACACCAAAAAAATAAGGTCCAAGCAAACGTACCTATAATAGAGAAATAATAAGGGAAGCGTGCGAAAACCTTTTTCCAAGAATTTTTCACACGCTGGGCAGCATTTATAGCACTCATATGAAAAACACCACATTCAGAAGCTGTACAGCGTGTGAAAAACAAAAATTTTCAGAGGTAGTTCTAAAAAACATTACTACCGGACCACAGACCTTTTCCAATCTCTTTTCTTTTAGTCGTTCGGAAACTGTTAAATTAATTATAAACAATATACAGGGTGACAATTTGAAAACTTACAATGGCTATATTTTCGAAACTAAATAAGATAAATAAGTAAAATTTCCAATAACTAGATGGTTTACAAAAAAGCATCTCCAAAAGGCCAATGAGAATAAGATAAAAATGATATTGTCTCAACTCATTGCTCTCATTGAAAAGTTTCTGTCATTTTATTTAAAACCGTTAGAGAAAAAGGTAACATTTGCCAAAATATACATGGTATTCTATTAAAAAAAAAATAACATTGACGCAATAGCTACGCCCATTTATGCCTGGCGGCACGACCAGAATCCAAAAAGATGCTTTTTTATAAACCATCTAATTAAAGAAATTTTATATATTTATCTTATTTAGTTTAGCAAATATAGCCATTGTACCCTGTATATGTTTTTATAGGATTTTTTGAGATCTAAAACTTTCTTATTTAAAGTTGTTGCAAAATGTCATTTTGCGGGTTAAAATAAAACTAACTATAGGCCTGAATGTTGAAAATTTTATACTAAACATTTTTTGTTTCACCTCCGACCAATAGAAATCGAAAAAAAAAATCGTTTCCAATTTTTTTTAATGCTCGGATCAAAAAATTAAAAGGACAAATTAAAAATTCTTCAGCTTATAATATTACATAAGTCAGGGTCTTCTTCAAATCCTTGACGCAGTAAAGAAGGCTTTTATACTGAAACTGATTAAAGTCATCTAAGGGGACATATCGCAAGTTAAGGTATACAACTCCTGCACGACTTACACCACTATCTAATATATAATTTGTAGACTTACATTATTGTCAGTGTCTTCGATAACCAGTAGTACGGGCGACTCCAGTTTGTACATCTTCCTGTACATGCTGTTTAAGCTGAATCCATGCTGACTGGTACTAAACACCAGCGTCCATGAATATCCTTCGGCTCTTGCAGGCAAGTGCCTGCATAACATCTCCCTAAAAGCACAAGAAAAACATTTTTAAAAAAAGCGGTAGCGATAATAACTTTCCTAATCAAATTAGCCTGGAAAAAATGCAGAGCCAAAAACGACTCTGGGCGCGAGCAGATTGCGTCAGGCATGCGCAGTAGATTTTTCACCTTTGGCCTGATCCAGGACCAACCCTGATATTATTTTTTTTTTGTTTTTTAAAGTTATAGTTGTTGCACATTTTGTGATCCTTGGGCCATTATAGCATCTCATAATCATATGACAGGAAATCTTGACAACAAAATACTTTACGTTAAGGTCAGCACTAATAGTGGTAGGCCTTTATAACTATGAGATACTATAACGACCCTTGCACTTTCCGAAAAAAAAGTCGTAGCGATAATAACTCTTCCAATCAAGTTATACATAAGGGGCATGTGAAAATCCGTGGGATTTTTAATGTAGGAGTTTTGTCACTATGTGGGTTTGATAGCTCTTTAGTCACACAATCAAGTGTTACCGGGTGTTTTGTTCGCATCTGTGTAGAAAAGGTTGATATGACGTCAACTTTCAAGATGGCGGCCAAAATAAAATGCAACTTTCGCAACCGAGGTATGATTATACTCGATTACATATAATTCGAGGACGAGGATTCCAAAAAATTTACTTTTATGGTTATCCGAACTTAAATGACCTTGAAAATCGCAAAAAACAAGATTTTTGCCATTTTCTCCTTGATATATCAGCCGCCATATTGAAACGCGTCATAGCTGACCCAAATTTTTTTACCAAAATTGTTGGACTTCTTATCTCTGTTACCAAATTTGGTTCTCTTGGCTTTAATAATTGATGAATGGCGACCTTTAGTATGTTATTTTTGCAGTTTGTTAATTTTGCTGGGGTATTTTTCAAGGTCATCTAGCTTCAAACTGAATCAAACTCTAAGGATCGAATTTGCAATACATGCCCAGTAGTTTAAGGCACATTTGAAGTTGGTCTGACAAACAAAAAATCTTGGTTTTTTGCGATTTTCAAGGTCATTTAAGGTCGGATGACCTTGAAAATTAATTTGTTTTGAGTCCTCGTCCTCGAATTATATGAAATCGAGTATAATCATACCCCGGTTCCGAAAGTTGTATTTTTTATGATTTTTGGCCGCCATCTTGAAAGATCTCGTCCCTTCGACACGGATGCGAACAAAACACCCGGTAACACTTGATTATGTGACTTAAGAGCTATCAATCTCACATAGTCACAAACTCCTTCAAAAAAATTAACGACATATGCCCCTACACTATTAGCCGGGAAAAAATTCAGAGCTTTCTGGGCGGAAATAAGCCCAGAGTCACCCTGATTTTTCAATAATTTTGTTCAAATTTTGACGTAATTTTTGTTTTTATTTGAAAAGGAACTTGACTTGAAATAGAAATGGTTCAAGTTCAAGTTCTTTATTCGTGTACTTGCATAATTGTAGCCATACATTTATATTGATGTACATGTCAATAAAAGCTTGTGTGACAATTTAGGGCACCCTTTTCGATTTTATGACAAGTAGAAGTCCTGTAATTGCCTACCTATGGTAATCCGTCAAAATCTCAGTGGCACCGATTAAATCCGGAGGCGTCAGTTCGATGTCTAATGAAGGCGTGTTGGAATTGTAGAAATGCTTCCGGAATTCGTCCGGTAGAGGCAGCACCTTTAAAACAAAACAATAGAATAAAATACTAGTGTATAAACGAGTTTTTAAAAGGCTTACAAGCACTAGTTTATACAAATATACATTTACTGGGAGTCGTTTGAGACAGAAAATTTTATTTTAAGATATTTGATTTTTTAAAAAAATCAAGTACAGGTAATAAAAGTACAAATTGTTAACTAGATGTAGAAAAAAACACAAACCACGGTGCCAAAAATACTGCACCATCGAAATGTTTATATCAGTAAACTTTATTCACCAATAAATGATAAATTTAAAAGATTTTTTTTTAAGTCTGCTTTTAACAATTAAATATATGTAGTCATATTTTTGATGTTAATGAGCTCTCTTTGATAAAAATAATGTGTTTTATCAAAACAACATTTAAATAATCAGCCAACTAAGAAAAAAGTTATTCAATTTTTTTCACGATTAAGCCACGCAAACTAAAAATTAAGTGCCCCTCTAGTTTTAACAAAATTAAAAAAACGGTAGAACCGCTAGGTTAATGTTAAGCTAGCGTTCCCATTCATAAGTCTTGGAGAAAAATTTAATGTTACTATTTCCAAATTAACTGCTATTTAAGTGCTCCCCAAATATTAAATCAAAAGTAAAAAAAAAATTGTTTTGGTATTTTCGAAAAAAAAATAAGTAGGGACCGCTAGCTTAACATAAATCTAGCGGTATACCCCTTCAGATAAACCAAATTTTAATTATTTTAAAATAAAAAGCAATTTAAGTGCTAATTTGGTCAATCTTTCGAAAATTAAGTGCTCTTTTCGTTGTGGCGAAAAATTAAAAAAATGCAATTTCATTGTTAATTTCACACAAATTGGAGATAATTAGCATAAAATTATTAATATCTTCAATTTGGGAGTTCAATAATCGCGCGTTTTTTAAGTTTTGATTTAATATTTAATATTATATTTTTCTCCAAGAATTATGGATGAGACCGCTAGCTTAACATTAACCTAGCGGTCCTACCGTTTTTTTAATTTTGTTAAAACTAGAGGGGCATTTAATTTTTAGTTTGAGGACCAAATTAGCACCTAAAGATCACCTAATTCTGGTATTACCGCCTAGTTTATATAGGTCTTTACCAAGTCTAATTTTGACACAAGGATCTTGACTAGTATTAGATGTACTTGATTTAAGCCGAAAAAAAACTTAAATAGGGGAAGATAAAGATAATTCGCTACTATAGTTTTGTACACATGGTATTTTACAAGGTCTAGTACCTATTTATTATGGACTTGTCGGTACATTACAGGCTGACTTTAATAAAGTCGACAATATTTTTGACAGTTTCCCACGACTACTACATATTTTGAGAACTTTACCGATCTCTTCTTGATTGCTGGGGCTAGCCGAAATCTACGTTCGGGCAGAGCTTTCTGGGGCGCAGTGCTATCAAAATAATGTCGACATTCAAGAGCAAACATAAACTGTCAAAAGTAGTGCCGACTTTATTAAAGTTAAGCTATGTAACGATAAGTCCCTATTGTGTGAAAAGAGACATTAAAGGAGCGCTACTTCTAGATAGTGCTAACATCAAACATCCAATTTTTTACACTAATAAGCCACTACTGTGTGTTATTTGTTTTCGAATTTTCAAGAATTTTAGGTCCAGGATAGCAGGATGAAACAAAGTGTAGTTGTTGATTATTTGGCAGCATGAAACTTTAGTTTATAAATTTTACAAAAAAGTAACTTGGATGTATGCACACTTAATTTTAGAGTCAGTCAACTTCAGAGCAAGAAAACACAATAATAGTTTTCACAACTAGTGGCTAAAATAGTGCTTTTTTACAAGCGTTGGTTTAAATAACGAGCGCAGCGAGGTATTTAAAAACGCGAGTAAAAACAAGCACAGGTTAGCCGCGAGTTGTTAACACTATCTTTTTTAATACCTTTATCAAAACATCCAAGAAAAACAGAAAAATATTTTTAAAAATCTCGAACGAAGCGCACTTCTCACAACACACCATCGTTATACTACAAATCAAGGCGGCAGGTAAATGAAATAACAATGGTTTCCATAGCGATGTCCCTTTTTACTCGGTGACGTTCATTGTTGCGACATTTTAGTCTTTGACAGTTTGATATTTGGACAATGTTTTTAAATGATTTCTTCGTAAATACTTGGTGAAAACTGGCGGAAATGGCTTAATTTTTAGGGAATAATAATTAGATTTTTTCAATATTACTATTTTCCGCTATGTCTCTTTTATTTTGGGTAAAAAACGGACAGAAATGTTATTTTGCACCTGTGATTTTTTTGCTTCGGTAATCTGCAGACAGTTACTAAAATCATGTTTTTGATGAAGGTATAAAAAAAGCCTTTTTGGTTTGTTATTATCCCAAGATAAAGTCACATTCTAATGACAATAATCTTTGTCTTTAATTTTTTTTGAGAGGGGCAAGAAACAACTATTTTAAAGTATCTTTTAATTTAATTAGTTTTTTATGCAATAATATAAAAAACAAGGTTTGAACAGACTCTTTGCACAGGAGCAAGACATGTACTGGATTGATGGACTGAGTTGAATGCTTGCACAAGTCGAGCGAGTATGCAAAGAAGTATGCGACTAGTTTGAGACGCGAGTCGCAGTCGAGTTTCTTAATTTCTCTGAGCGTGTAATTACCATAACATGCGAGTTAGAGTACTATACTTCACCTACGACCAATGAAAATGTCATCATAAATATCAGAAATTATTAAAAATATCAAACGCGAATACTCTTAAGTCAACAACCTTCATAACCTGAAGTTTCAATGGCGTTCTATCTAAAAAGTCAAAACAAGGTTACTAAGGGACTTTTCATATATCTTTTTAAAAACAAGGTTTTTTTTTTAAAAATGCGTAATATGTCAATTTAACGGGACTTATTTTTGGTTAGGTACAAAAATTATATTGGATTTATTTACGTTTAAAAATATAGAAAAATAATTCACATTTTGGCGTCAATTAGTGCTCTTATAAAATAAAGTTTCATAGGTTGTCACGCCATCTTGTTGTTTACGTCTAAGCTTTATTATTATCCTAGGACCGTAAGTGAGGCATTAAAATCGTGTTGAGAGGGTCGTAAAATTAGTATTATTCGTTGGTCGTAGGTAAATTAAATTAAAACACCGTGCGCAAAGGTGACACATTAGTGTGCAAAGTTAATATATCAGTGTGCAAATTTGACCCATCGGTGCGCACAATGCTTTGCAAAGTACCGATTTCAGTCAATCGTATAAAAAAGAAAATTCACAGCTGAACATCGATACATTGGACATTTTTTTAAAATTCTTGGTGGGGGCTTCTAACCAAGCGATATAGATTACAAAAATCCAGTGTATAGAATTCTTGTCTGTCTATCTGTCTGTGTCAGCATCACGCAAAAACTACTAGACTCCTCTCCTGTGGAGTACATAGGCTTTATTTGTTCAAAATCGAGAAAAAAACGGGTAAAACCGCAGGCGAAGCTGCGGAATCTTCAGCTAGTCAAAAATAAAACTAAGCTCTGTACACTAATACTGATCTTTATATAGGAATAATAACAAACAACCTAGTATAGTTGATATATCACACCTTCAGAACGAAAGTGGCATAACTCAAAATTTCCTGATTTTCACTTTTTGTCATGAAATGGCATAATTTAACGCAACTATGTCGTTTTATTACAAAACGTGAAAATCATGAAATTTTCTATAAGGTGACAACTATATTTGTTACAAATATAGTCAAAAACTATACACAAATAATCAATTTTGAAGTAAGGGGAAGTTCTCTAATAGATATCTAAACATAGACATTCAGTGTGGGATGTATAGTGTATTTTTTTTGCGGTGCACTAAGTCTCGTCACCTCTTCCATGCTCCCTTCCGAAGTGGTTTGGGTCTTGATGATGTTGTAGATCTTAACATAGGGGGCCTTGATCAGCTGCACCCAAAAATAGCGCACCGTAAATATAGGTTTAACTACACTTCATTCCAAATTCAATCATATCAATATTTTACAATGAATGGTCAGTGGGTACTACTACATTAATATATGTGAAAAAGGTAGGGCTTACCCGTATAAGTATGAGGTACTGTCATAACTGTCGTATAACTATGAGATACTAGAACGACCTCCTTACAAACAGAATCGTCGGCATAAAATAATTCCAACGCTTTGTTGGCTCAATTTTATGCCGACGATTTGTGTTTAGGGATGGCCCTTGCATTTTCTGAAAAAAAGTCGTAGCGATAATAACTCTCCTGATTTCTCTGGGCGCGAGCAGACTGCGTCAGGCATGCGCAGTAGATTTTTCGCCTTTGGCCCTGCGCAGGGCCAATCCTGATTTTTACATTATTGTCTTTGTTTTTGAAAGTTATCGTAATATCTCATAATTATATGGATACTATTAGTCGAGGCAAACAGTACTTTTCACAATGCTTTTTTTGGGAACTAAAAGCGAGCAAGCTGAAATTTTGCATGGGTGTAGGGTACGACTGGAAAAGAATAACTAAAGATTTGCACCATTCTCACCCCCTTAACTTCGGCGCCATCTTGAATGAAAGGGTTAAATCGGTTTTTCGCTCATAAATTTTGTTAATTTTTCACTAAAAAAAAATCAAAAAAGCATTTTGTAGGGAAAAACTACCTACAAAACGATGCCTTTAAAAATTATAGTAACTTTTTTGTTCATACTCAGCATAATGATATCAGTTTTTTCACTATTTCTAATTTCATGTTACTCTAATGATGTGTAAAATGAGGCCTGCGGTCACATATGTATTTTTATTGATTAACGCTTTTTAAAGGCGCGTTAATCAATTCCTTGCACCATGCCGTAACTAACTAGCTAACTTACTAGCTCCCCCTCGACGACGCGCGCGGCCATGTTTCGCCATAACTTGAGAACGGATTGACCTAGAGCGATGAAACTTGGCACAATTGTCAAGCACTAGTGGGGGATGAAGCCTATTGATTTTCAGAAATATCGGAAAAGTTTAAGTGTAGCTGAAATAGGAAAGTGTCAAAAATTGGCCTTTTTAAGGTGTACCTCAGGTGTTCCGTTCTAGCTGTCCAAAAAGTTGATCAATCGGAAAAAGACAAGTATTTTATTTTGAGACTTTTCTGAATGCCGGCCCCATTTTTCAAAAAAGTGTAAATTTGACGAAATTTCTGCCGTTTTTTACCGAACCGAATGTGTGCTCGGTGACGGTGAAGTTAGTTTTTGAGATTAATTTTGAGTTTTGAGGATTTTAAGAAATTTATGTAAAATGGTTGCAGTCAAAAATACCTTGCCCTTTCATTTTTTGACGGTTCCTGAACTGCTATTTTCTTTAGAAAGGTCCAAAATAATTTCTAAACAAGTTTCGAGTACTCTAGGGCATACCGTTTTTGATTTTGAGGGCAAAACACCCAAAAACATGCAAAAAAAAATTTTAAGAAAAAATTTTTTTACCAAAAACGCTATCTCAAAAACGGCAAGCTCTAATGTGATGAAAACTGCACAGATCGCTTTGCTGAAGTTTTCTACATAAGAATCAATCAAAACTTTTAGCCGGTTTGTAGATGGCGTTGACGTAGTTCACTTAATGTTTGTCAAAACGTGCCCGATTCCAAAGAAAAAACAATAAAATAAAGAAATTTTGAAATATTTTTAAAAGTACGTATGCCACGACATTGTGAGTAATTTCGTTTTAAAAATAAGGAGAAAATACGCAAAATGACGTAAAATTTTATAAAAATTAAACGAAAACTGCAATAATTTTTCAAAAATAAAAGTAAAGTTAACAAAATCAGTGGCGTACGAAAAAATACGCCAAACAACATAAGTCACTATATGATCAGTGCCGTACGTGGGTCATTATAACGTAAAAATAGTGCCATTTTAAATAAAAAATATGCTAGTGCCTTTCGCAACCCGAAAACGAGTTGTGCGTTATTTAAAGTAACTAAACCGGTTAATAGCTTTCTGATTTTTTAAAAATTAATAAAATTATATTAACTTTAAAGAACAAAATGTACATTCATTCATACAAAAGTTAGGTTCTTTAAAAGCGTAAATCAATACCTTAACAGTTCTCAAAGTGTTGGAGAATAAATCCTACTCATATATATATAAATGTTTATGTAGGTTTGTTCGTCAATCACATCAAAACGGCTGAACCGATTTGGATGAAATTTTGTAACAACATATATTGTAACCTGGATTTTTCGAGTAAGAAAGAATCAATCATCATCATTAATTTGCGACAGGCGTAAATCATCCGTTTATGTTAAAAAATATGTCAGAATTTCTTATGATTCTGGCCCGTTTTGACAAATATTAAGTGAACTACGTCAGCGTCATCTACAAAAAAGCTAGAGCGATGAAACTTGGCATAATAAGCACTAGTGGGAGACGAAGCCTATTCATTTTCAAAAAAATCGGAAAGCGGCTTTTTAAGATGTACCTCCGTTGTTCCGCTCTAACTGTCCAGGAAGTTGACTAATCGTTTTCAAATTTGGCACGAATTAGGCCTCAAGTACAGTAACGAAGCCTATTGAAAATGGGCTAAATCGGAAAAAGACTTTGCGAATTTGCCCTTTTTTAAAATATCTCAAATTATTACTCGAGAAGTAGCCAACCGATTTAAACCAAATTTTGTACACTCATAAGGCTGAATGCGTGCTCAGTGACTGTATAGTTGGTTTTTGAGATTAGTTTTTTTCGAAAATTATGTAAAATTTTAATCAATCAAATGTTTTACCC
Source organism: Oxystoma pomonae (assembly GCA_963921995.1). Taxonomy (NCBI): domain Eukaryota; kingdom Metazoa; phylum Arthropoda; class Insecta; order Coleoptera; family Brentidae; genus Oxystoma; species Oxystoma pomonae. The sequence goes on along the minus strand of OY998166.1, from coordinate 78,735,196 downwards.
GTTTTGTAGATGGCACTGACGTAGTTCACTTAATATGTCATCATTATCCCGTGACTGCAGGGCACATTTCACACATCATTAGAGCTTTAAATGAGGCTTATGTAAACAAATGAATCATAAAAACTCATACATGCATTTTTTCCTATGCCACAAAATTTAGCTTTCCATTAGTGTATACTATTATAAGGCACCACCAGCTTAGTATGCCTGACAGCTGAAAATTCAGTGTGACATCCTTAAAAATGCCACAGATATCAACATTTACAAAAGTGCAAATTATCACTTGAGTTATAGAAGACGGCTGGTCTATAAGAAGAGCGGACACCCATTTTGGAGTTGATAAAATGACGATAATGCGATGGAAAAAGCGCTGGATTGAAAATAATTCTACGGATAGTTAAGATGGATCACGACGACCAAAAGTAAGTTCTGAAGTGCAAGATGAGAGACTTATTGACCATCTCAGACAAAATCCTTTTTCAACGTCGGTTGAAGCAGTTAATGTAGCATTATTTCCAGGTTCTTTAGCAACAGTAAATAAAAGAGTAACGAAATCAGAAGTCTCTTGTCGAGTTGCTGTAAAGAAGCCTTTTCTAACAGAAGAACAAAAACAGGCCAGAGTGATTTTTGCACTGAACATCGTTCTTCGTGATAATGACTTCTGGGAGAGCTGGACATTTTTCTGTAAACATGTGGGGCTGATTTAGTGCTAGAGATTTGGGTTTTTTTTTTGGAGAATCGAAGATTCAATAGTGAACGATATATTGAAATCCTTGAAAACTTTATGCTGCCATCTATACAGGCTTTACATGAAAATAATGACTTCGTTTATCAGCAGGACAACTGTCCAGTACACACGGCTAATGTTGTTCGCCAATGGTTTCAGAATAATAATATAGAAACACTTCCTTGGCCAGCCAACAGCTCTGACCTTAACCCAATGGAAAATATATGGGGTCGAATCGTTAAAATAATATACCAAAGGAATTGGAGACCGCGAAATGCTGAAGAGTTAAGCGATGCTATTTATCGCGCATTGGATCAGCTCTCAGAAGACCATCAGTATTTGCAAAATTTAACCTTTTCAATGCCTAGACGTTTGCGGCTTGTAATAGAGAAAAATGGTGATCCTATTAAATACTAAATTATTTATTTTAGTTATTTTTTAAGTTAAAATAATTAGTATTAAGTTTACCATCGTTTTTGTCCTAATCCAAGTTTCCTAATCGTCGAATTGTTTTCAATCCAGCGCTGTTTCCATCGTATTATTGTTATTTTAGCAACTCCAAAATGGGTTACCGCCCTCTCTATAGAACAGCCTTCCTCCGTTACTCGAGTGATAATTTGATATTGTTCAATAAAGACTTTACTAAAACATTATTTTTTCTGATTTTTTAGTATTATGCAAAATTTAATATAAAAATAAGGTTGCCTTTATTTAAGTAAAAAAATATTTTCAGTTTTAGAGACCTTTTTTAAACAATATGACAAATTGTCGTACTTTTGAAGTTTTTAGGCATTTTAGCTGGTAGTCCGTATATATTATACACATTTAGAAAGGTCAATTTTGTGACTGCATGTATGCGTTTTTTTTTAAATCAAGTGTACAACAAAAAGAATTAGTTTAAGAAAAAAAAATGTTTGAATATAAAATGTAGAGAATTTGCTGCTCTAGAATGTTTTTAAAAAAACTTTCGGATTAGAGTAACAGGAAATTAGAAATGTTGAAAAATCTGATATCATTATGCTGATTTTGTTTAAATAATGGAATTCCGAGTATGAACAAAAAAGTTTTGTAGGTATTGCTTTCCCCTACAAAATGTTTTTTTGATTTTATCTCTAGTGGAAAATTAACAAGTTATGAGCGAAAAACCGATTTAACCCTTTGATGCAAGATGGCGCCGAAGTTAAGGGGATAAGAATGGTGCAAATCTATAGTTCAGCTTTCCCAGTGGTACCTTACACCCATGCAAAATTTCAGCTTGCTCGCTTTTAGTTCCCAGAAAAATTACAATTTTCCTGGATTATATAATGGCCCAAGTGTCGCAAAATGTGTAACAATAATAACTTTGAGAAACAAAGAAAATAATTGAAAAAACAGGGTTGGCCCTGGGCAAGGCCAAAGGCGAAAAATCCAATGCGCATGTCTGACGCAGTCTACTCGCGCCTAGAGGCCCTGTATACGATTTTTGACACTTATTGTTTTACCAGAGGTGAGCAACTGGATTTGACTGTTGCTAGAGAAATGTTTAAAAACAAATTGTGTGTTGGCAATGATAGTTGGTAACACCTGACAATAAATAATTTTGTCACTGTCACATTTTTGATTCAAAAGCTTCCGATTTAAAAATGGAATTTTGCTGTATTAAACACTGTAAACACGTGCCTCGACGAATTTGTATTGTTCCGATGTCCAACGGAGAAAGAAACTCAAAAAAAGTGGAAAGAAAAGATGCATTTACCAAGCTGGAAAATTAACAACAATAGCCGAATTAGCGAGGTAACTGAGCTTTAAGCAATAGGTACAAACATACGTATTTAGCATGTACTTTGTTAATAAATAACAGATTATGTTTCCGTGTTTTATTGTAAGAAAAAGAAAAAAAAACAAAAATATAGATCAATAGGAGTCTTTATATTTTACCTATTATTTTACAGTTTTTGTTTTTTTTTTGTCAAAACTTGACATATTTTACTAACCAAAAAAAAAATCAATCATGCAAATATGAAAAAAACTAGAAAGAGAGGGCAATATGAGTTGCCCACCTCTGGAAAAATAATAACTGTCAAATGTATAAAGGGCATCTCCCCAGACCCAGAAGAGTTTTTGGCTCTGCATTTTTTCCAGGCTAACTTAATTGAGAGAGTTATTATCGCCACGGCTTTTTTTTCGGAAAATGTAAGGGCAAGGCCGTTATAGTATCTCATAGTAATAATTGCTTACTTTTAAGGTGGCTTCCGAGCTCTCAGGCACAATTTTTGACTGTTCCATTTCATATTGAGGACGGAAAATGTGCATCTCAGCAAAAAATTGGGAGAGCTACCTATCCATCATATTTTATACCCCCAACGCTTGTACTAGTAGGTATTTGTATTCAATATTTTTGCGCATTTCGGGCATAAACAAAAAAAATATTGTAAACTAACAGGAAATTAACAACTACATCCCAAAAAATTTACTGTAACTTAGTTAAGAAAATGTGGCAAGTAGTTATTTTTAAACTCACCATAATGTTTTAATAATAATGCCAGTCGACCTATCCAACAATTTTTCTTAAGTAAATGGAAGCACTTAACAAAAATACCTTATAACGTCGATAAAAAAGCTTTCCTTGCATCCTCTTAATTAACATATTGAACCTTAGCAAATCTTAAAACAAAAATCAAAACATGACCTCGGAGGGACTTTCCCTGAACTAATTATAAATAATATAATAAATAATAAGATTTACTTTTTATCCAATGCTGCTCATACAAAACAGGTTTAAAAGATTAATTTTTAGGTGGCACTTAGCCACTGCGAATATTTTTTTGCCCTTTGTCTACCAGAAAAAAGGTTAATTTATAGTTTAAAAGCGATTCGTTAAACTAAACAAAATACAAAACATAATAATATGTTAAACATAATAAAATAATTAATATTTTTATCGAGATTTTTATTTTATTTTTTTTATTTATTTATTTGTTTTTATTTGTACCACTTGGGTAATTATTCTCAATAGGTGCGTCCAAGTCTCGGGGGTGGACCCGACTGAATAAGTCGGTGACTAAATCCTATCGGGGAACCCCCCCCCTCCTGAAAAGCAGCTCTTTGGGGTCGGTGAGCCGGAGATCGGGGGCGTTTAGATGAACCCAACTCTGGCTCGCTCTCGACTTCTGAGTGGTGGATCGGGGATGGGTGTGGATGCCTTGACTTAAACGCCCGGCCCGCGCGGATGAGGCACCACAATAAAAACCTTCCTCAGGGAACCAGCAAAGTGCTTTGCTGAAACTGACAACAATTTTTTTAATAATTCCGCCTGTTTCGTAGGTATTTACATTGTGGTTTTTCGAATTATTTTAAATCTTCTGTACTAAATTAAAAACCAATTCGGTCCTCCCTGACCTCGTCTCTGACGATACTTTTTTTTAAATGTATTAGGAATTTCCATGTTATTTTTAAAATTTAGATATCATTTATAATCACATTTACAAATATTCATGAACATTTGAAAATTTTATGTTTCTGCTTATGACAGCGAATACTATTGGGAGTTTTTGAAACAACTTAATAGATTTTTCGAATATGTAGACAAGTTACCCAACCTAACTTTTCACTCGATTTTTTGCGAATTCTTGACAACTTTTTTTAAATGAAATTTTCGGGGTTATTAAAAAAAGGCAAATAAAATAACGAAAAAAACGTTTTTTAATTTCCCTTTCTGAGAAATATTTTCTTTAAAATTAAAATCATTTCCCTAGATTTGAAATCAACGCAAGGATATTTGATGGTGATAGTATCAAATTAAAGAAATCACTACACTGCTACGGGTTGGAAAGGTAAAAATTGAGCAGATTAAAAATTAACAGTGGGATTTACTAAGATCTAAAATAGTCCCCCCCCCCCACAGGTCTAAATATTTACACCTGTGGGGGGGGGGTACTAAATTTTAAAACCAATTTTCAAAAAACACTTACCCATACAGAACAGACACAAAGCTATTGATTATTTTGTATTGTTATAGCAAAATACCACTAAAAAACTGCATTTTTTCTCAAAATATACCATATTTTAGGAGAAAATGCCCTAAAACTAATTTTTTTTGACAAGTTTCAAAAATTTCATTATCTGTGTTTGAGGTTATAAAGTTGGTGATTTTTTAGACCAACTCTTGGGGGTGGTTTAAATTTATAGCCCCCAGGAAGGATTGTTTTGTGGCAATTGGTAATTAAGTTCGTTTATAATTTCGCTAAGTAGCCGTTTTTACAAGAATTAATTTACCTTATTTAATATCCCAACCTGTTCATTAACCAATAAAACACGTCCAATTTTGTCCAGAAAAATGCTATATTTTGAACCCGTTTTCAGCTCAAAAAATATATTTATGAGGGCAACACGAGGCAAAACAAACATAAGTGAAGTTCACTGATTATGCACGAAAAATATACCAAACAAAAAAACCCAAAACAACTATATTAATTTATTTAAAAAATTTCATTCTTATTGATATTTGGATCCTTTAACATTTTGCTTTTCACTTTGAAATTAAAACATTGAGGTTACCTAAAAGCTTAGTCAAGAAAACTTTCCTTACTCAAATCCCACTCATTTTTAAAACTGTAGCTTTCATCAGTAGAGGTTGGTGCAAGCCAAGGTGCAAGCAGAGGTAAGAGATCCGAACTCGCTGTTTTGGATTTGAACGCAAATATTTTGAAACTGACATTTCGACAGTGACAAATGTAAACAAAACTTGTTCAAAATTAATCTACTCGTTATTTTATTATCACCCATCTAAATCATTGTGTGACAACAGGTATTACTTGGAAAAATTAATTAACAAGGGTAAGTTTTAATTAGATTGACATATAAACCCAATTTTAATTTGTTCTACAGAATGTTTACTATTTAAACCCTGCGTGGGTTTAAATTTTTTAATTTTCTTTTTTTCTAAATTGAAACTTTCTTCTTTAATCTAACAAAATATTTTGTTAAGATGATTATTCAATAAACAAATTTATTAAAATCTTCTTATAAATCAAACTATGTACAAAACTCAAGGAGGGTTGGTTTAAAATGCTTAAAACCAAAAATTTCACTTAAACTAAGGACCGTTCTAAAATAGACTAAACCCTTTTAGTAAATCCCACCGTAAATATTAAGAATAATAATTCAAAATCTTTTATTTAGGTCAAAATGAAAAGCAAAAGCCCCACTTTAACTTTTTTAAAGATTAATTGAAATGATAGTAAGGAACCAAAATTATAAATAGTAATATTAGTGGTGATCGATCAGTTTAGATGAAAATAGATAAAATGGGATTTGTCTATTATTTTTATCTTTACTTACGAGGGCACATGGGAGCATATGACGACCCTTTTAATAATAACATACTTTTTCGTTGTAAATTTGTTTTTAGAATCTCAGAAATTCCACCTAAATATGTGTGAATATTATTTTTTGTAACGTACGAAGGAACTAACAATTAAAATCCGCATGGCTGACCTATCGCTTGTAAAAAAGTTTGCTTGGTATATTCAACTGAGAAATTTCTATAAAATACCAATGGTTCAACAAAAGCTTGTTTCAAAAAACGATTCGTGAACGTGGAATTAAATAAAAATAGTTTTGCATTGTTCATTTATTAGATTTTAAAACGATCACTCTCTCCTACTCTGATACAAAAAGTAAATTTGAAACGGGATTTCCTGTAAATGTTTTTTAAAAAGTTCATTAACTAGAACAGAATTTAAAAATAGAAAATTATTATTTATGTGCACTTTTGATTTAAAATACGCTATTTGCAAAGTTTTGTATAATTTCATCCGTGGTGCAATAAATTGCCACTAAAATAATAAAGGAGGGTTAATAGCTTGATCATAGATCGCAAATTTAAGCAATATGTAAAAATAGTATTTTCCTAATATGATACTACACATCACAACATCTGTTGTTAGCTTCTAGTGGAACCTATAATATATGCTATTCTTTTAGCTAGATAAAACGCATTAAACTAGACTTTAACCTTGTGTCTTGTAGAGCCAAGCAACTCGGAGAGCTCAATAGACAAGAGATCCAAACAATGACGAGCTTTCATACCGTATGTCGGGAAAAATCTTGGAAAAAACCGGGAAAAAACACTCGAAAAAAATTATTATAATTACCCAACCCAAAATAATGTTTTTTTAACCGGGATTTTTTCCGTTGGTTTTTTTTTTAAGTTTTTTTTCGTTTACCATCGGGTGTCACAAGAGAACAGATGAGGTCGTACTCAAATCAAATTGCCTCGCAGTGAATCCAATGTTTTCTTAATGTACTTCAAAGCCGAAACCCCAAAGAAATTTAAATAAAATAGAAACCGCATAAAAATTTTGAAGCACATTTCCAGTTATTGAATTATTGTGGCACGTTTTGCCATCTTAGGTCCGACCGATCCAACGTGTTTTGGTTCGTCTTTTGTGTTTTATGCAATTGTTATTTACTATACTTATATATATGTTTGTTTTAAGACTAATAAAAAAGTGCTGAAAAGTCGCCAGAACTCACGTTCAATAGTCATTAAGATCATTGGTTGTTAATCGATTCCGTCTAGAAACTCATCGGATGAGTTGGAGTTATTTCGTCTCCGTAGTTCAGAAGTTAGGTTATGTAGTTGTTATTTTTCCGGTTTTGGAAGCTATTTTATTTTGTACTTGATTTTTGCCAGGCATTTTTGGGAGAGTAATTATTTTGTTATTTAGAAGGAAAGACTTGTTGTGCATACTACATGCAATAAATCTGGTTGAAAATTTTAAACTATAAGGTGCCTTGATTTTTGTTTTTTTTTTCATTATTTAATGATGAGCCTTTTCACTAAAAAAAAACGCATAGATGCAGCTACCTATGACAAAAATAATGTAAGTAATATCACAGGGTATTTAATTACGACCAGAAGAAAAGAAATGATGAACAAATACAATTTTTATTAGAAAAATTTATGCAAAAACAGTATAACCCCAAACCTCACCCATCAAAAAAATCAATAAAGAAAGCAGCTGATATCTTTGTGTCGTCATCAGGTGGGCGGAGCAAAAAATTGCTAGACAGTGTTTATTCTAGAGAACGTGGACAGAACTATCTTTTCACGGTAAACAAAACATATTGCTTTAGGACCAATCAGAACGCGGCTGTACAATGTTGTCATGAACAGTCCTCTGCAATTTCCTGAGATTTGGTTACTGATTTGGAAAATTTGCTTTTAATATATGGAGTGCGCCATCTAGTTTATTTTAATTTCTTTGCAGTACCCTTAGGGCCAGGCCTACAGAACCTACTAGAACGTGTTTGTCAATAAAAGGGTGGTTATCTCGGTTGCAGTTATTATAAAATAATGAGTAAGATGAAGACAGCAATATCTTTTATTACCAAAAAGAAATAGACTGATCCTACTCTCGTAAAGCAAAGAAACTGCAATTATATCCTCTCCCTAAGGGATGTAAACCGTATTCGAACCTACCTCCCAGCTTTCTTTTGTCAACTCCGCAATCTCCTCGCCCTGACTGTTATGACGACTGCCTGACGGTGTCGGCTCTTCGCTCCACAATTCTGTGTCGGCTTCTACCAGGCTAAAGCCTCGCTCGACAACCTGAAAAAATGATACCGAAGATATTAGAATGTTTGTCCATTTATTGAGAGAAGGACAATGGATGTTTTTGGTATTTTTCCGATTTTTTTAATCTGAAAGACCAGAGAGATGTGTGTGGGGTGTGTAGATTCATGAGAACGTAATAACTTTTCTCCCATTTTCAAAACAATAGCCATTAGCCAAAATTTAGGCAAAAAAAATCGTAGTATGAAATACACATCTATTGTATACAATCTGCCTGGTTTTGGAACTAGTCCATCAAATAGTCGGGCTTTTCATTATGAAAAATCCGTTGTCATTCGGCTTAGGTACCGGTGTAGATGGCAAAATCAAACTTTACATCGGAGAACCATAAGGAAACATACCAGGTGTGATGTAGTTTGTTTATTGCTATCAACGCCGGTACCCGCAGGGGCTGAATTCTTGAATCTCAAAGCGCACGAATGTTTAATTCTGTGAAGTGAACGCTCTACGGTGAAGAAAAACAAAATTATCAAAAATAAATTGAATAAACGCATATAAAATCAACCAGGGTATTTTACCCCACCATATAATTTTTGATATATATGTTCTTCCTACTATTTTTTTACCAGTAGTTTTTTTAAATTAGTTTTTGAAAATCAAAAAATTGCCAGTTTTTCCTTAACATATTGTATTGCATGAAATACATTTTGCTAAAAAAATTAAAATTTTGAAAAAAAAAAATTGTTTTTGAAAAATCTTTAAAAAAACATATTTTTGCTTAAAGTTTTAATAAACTCTCTACTAAATTTTAAGATGGGCAAATTATGGGTTCAATGTCAAAACAAAATATTAAATATGTCACGAGACATATGTGATTATATAAAAAAATAATACTAAACAAAATTTAGTATAGGTAATCGATGGGGCTTTTATTTGAATGTATTTTCTTGGTCGCCATCTTGAAATACAAAATGCTCGTTCCTTTTAAAGTTATTACGAAATCAAATAAATATTGGTGGAAAGCCTTGATTTTGCTTAGTAAATAATATTATTAATCACTGAAATCGGTGTCGTAGATTTAGTTTTTTTCATTAGGTTTGTGGTGTACACAGTAAAAATGGAAGTTGATATTAGTCTAAACAAGAATTTAAACAAAAACAAGATTCCATTTTAGACATGGCGATTGAAAACATGTTAATGATAATCTTCAAAACCTACTGACTACCAAGAAAGTTTATCTTATTAAAATTGGGCAAGTGGTATTCAAGTTATGGAATTATTTAGTTATGGTGTTTTTAATATTTCTCTTAGTAAAAATAGGAGTAACCAAAAAACTACTTTACCAGTTTTGTTAGTTGGGGGCAATATGGATTACATATGAAAATAGCGGATTTAAATTTTTCCGCCATTTTGAATTTCAAAATAAGTTCATAAACCATGGATCCAGTCAAATATAAAATTAACAAAATGTGTTTAAGCCATTGTTTAATATAGTGAAATCACTGTTTATCAAAATCCGCATATCTTAAAAACTACTACATCGATTTAAGTTATTAATAACTTTTTTACCAAACAAAAACAACATGGCCAACTAGATCTAAAAAAATAAATATCCTCAGAAATCAAAACATGTAAAAATATACAGGGTGTAACATTTAAAAATTTAAAATAAGTGCTATTTCCGGTGAAACCGGAAGCGTCCGGAAGTCATGTGACCTCTCAGAAAACGTCAAATTTAATATAATATGTAGTTCAAAACTTTCACCTTTCTATCCTAATATTTATGGAAAAAATGTATGTGAAACACCAGATTGTAGGTGATTTTTATAAAATTAAATTTTTAATATATATTTTTTTAAATTAAATCCATCATTTTCCCATCAAAAAATTTTGGCAGTAATTAAACAACACTTTGAAAAAAAATATAAATGGCCCTTTTGAAATTTTTCAAAATAAAAAAAAAAGGTTTTTAACAAAAAGTAGGTTATGTGATATATCATTGGAAAGGTCCTTAAAATGGCTTTAAAATGAGTCATTTCTTACATTTTTAGTGTGAGTGGTTCTCGAGATATTGCTAGTTTTGTACATCCTTGCAAAGGATTAAATGCTGATTTTTTTTTATTTTTAAAATCAATTTAAAAAAAACTACTGGTCAAAAAAATCTGAAATTTTGGATTTTTAAGTTTTTTGATAGGGAAAAGAAGAATACTAAAAATCGGAAATGATAGCATACAATTTTTGTCATTTTTTGGTTGATTTGATATGGAATGACCCTCGGAATGACCCTACTTTATTATAAATTATTCTAAATATACCTGACGTCGGCGTCGTATTTAACTATTTTCAAAAATTTATTATTACCCTTAGAGCACAAACACTTCCAGAAATCATTTCAACTAAAAATTACATACAAGTGCTAAAATAAAATTAAACTACTAATTATTAATTGAAATAATTCACAAGCATTATACCTGGCTCAAACTAGCGATATCCATTACCTAACAAGTTACTAATAAAAAATTAACAGATTACAGCAAAAACCCGATCATTAACAAGTTTGCGGAATTTTTACTAATATTTTTTTAATCAGTTGTCGGCGAAAAAAAATTGTTTTGTCGCTTGTTAAATAATAATTATTTTAACAACAAGCGCAGTAATTGGTGCTTGCAAAAATTGGCGATGCAGTCTGGCACAAACGTTATGAGAACTAAAAATAACGCTACAAATCGAAAATAGGCGTCGAGTCTTACAAATATACGGGTTTTAGAATCAAACAATACCGATTTTAATTGCTAAAACATGCACTAAAAAATCAAAAGATATGCATTGTTTTTAAGGTTGATAAAATGTTAATACTTTCATAAATATTAAAAATTAATTGAAAATCCTGTTATTGTATTTAAAAATAACGAGCATAGGCGTATCCACTTGTGTAGGGATTTTTCCTGATTTATATATACTGCATTTTAAAAACACCAAATTTATACGACGCGACCCCGAAATGAACAGCACACCAGTCGAGGGTGGGGTATTGGCCCGACCATTTCCGCCCTCTAGGAGAATTTGCAGACATATCTTGTACCCGGTTATTATTGCAACTTTGACGTATGCTCACAATGCAAGAGTTTCTTTTGTGTGCGAAGAAGTTTATATGCTATTTCTGGTCGATTTATTGAAATCCTACCCCTAAAATAATCCTTAGGAATCTTGTATATAGATGATGTTGCCAAAGTATGACAACCAACAAGTAAGTGGCATCCCATATCAACTGCTTTCCTTGCTTCCAGGGGATCAGCCTCATTCCATCCATTATTTCTGCTCCAGTATAGATGGAAATTCAGCTGATACCAGTGCCCTCTCGAGAATTTTATTGATCTGAGTGTGTCTGGAAGCACGCCCTGCACTTTTCTTGTAAAAATCAACTTTTTTGAAACAGTAAAATAGAAAAGTATATTTTTTGTGGGTATTTTTTGCACGATTTTTAACTAATACAAAAAACTGTTGCCAAATGGGAACGTCATAATAGAGGGTTTAAACATCAACCAGCAGTAAAAAAAAATCTAAAATTAAACAATCGACAGTTTGAATAAAAGGAAAAAGTGAGAGCTAACAATATTGGGTTGGATGTCTCTAATGTCGAAATTTTTTTGCCTGTAGTTTGTTCGTATGGTGACAAAAAATTGAGCAATTTCCCCCCTAATCCCTAAACTAAAAAATATCTAGAAAAATTAAATTTTGGCGCTTTTACATTAGTTTGTGCTGTTAATATTTATACTCAGTCTAACCCTTTGACCTAGTTCAAGCCCCTTTACCGAAACAAAATTTATGGATAGGCCGCGCCGCGCCGTTGATATGGATAGAAGAAAATCACAACAATATTCTAAAACTAAAAAGTTAAGTATTTTTTATCATATGCTTTTTTCAATTAGTAAGTGTCATTAGTTAACATTGACCCTATTGAACTATTATTTATAATATAGTTGCATTATGGGAAATATTCCCGTTATGACAATCTTTTTTATTACTATTTCGTGTCATGTTTGTTGCAGGACATTATTCTATTGGTTTACGTAATTACGTAATTAAAGTATTTAAGCTCCTTAAGACTTTCACAAAAATGACTTTTTGCTACATATCCTAGCTGGCTTTTGAGAAAGTATAAAAAAGGCTTTTTTACTTTCATGCATTTTTCATGGCTGAAACTATTTTTAAACCAATAACATTCTTTTTTAGCTTTTAATGTACTACAAAATTTAAAATTAACTTTTTTTTACATAATTTTGGGCATGAGATCAATATTTCTCTTTGCGAAACAAAAATAACTTTGTACAAAGCTTTGTTAGTTTTGTAAAACAATGATTTCAGTTCTGAAATTGAGTTGATTTTTTAAAATCATCTTTTTTACCAATTTTTCATTAAAATGTAAATCCAACCAGTTAATTTAATATTAAGAACAAAATATGGACCTTCTACTCTCAAAAAATATGAAGATAAACAAAACCTTAGTATATATATATATATATAAAATTTCGAGAAATCCATACACAAAGAATGGGAAGAAGTGGGATTTACTAACAGCTAAAAAAGTACCCCCCACAGGTCTAAATATTTACACAATTTTCAGAAAACACTTACCCATACAGAAGACACAAAGTTATTCATTATTTTGTATTGTTATTGCAAAATACCACTGAAAAACTGCTTTTTTTGTCAAAATATATCATATTTTAGGAGAAAGGCCTAAAACTATTTTTTTTTTGACAAGTTTCAAAATGGCAAATGGTGAATACGTCAAAAAATTTGTACAAAATAGCTTCATTATCTGTGTTTAAGGTTATAAAGTGGGTGATATTTTAGACCACCTCTGGGGGGTGGTTTAAATTTATAGCCCCCAGAAAGGATTGTTTTGTGGCAATTGTTAATAGGTTCGTTTATAATTACCCTAAGTAACCGTTTTTACAAAAATTAATTTACCTTATTTAATATCCCAAATTGTTCATTAACCAATAAAACTCCTCCAATTTTCTCCATAAAAACGCTATATTTTTAACCCGTTTACAGCACAAAAATATATTTATGAGGGTACTAAGAGGCAAAACAAACATAAGTGAATGTCACTGATTATGCACGAAAAATATACCAAACAAAAAAACCCAAAACAACTGTATTCATTTATTTACAAACTGAAATTAAAACATTTAGATTATCTAAAAGCTCAACTATGTTGTTCAGTCAAGAAAACTTTCCTTACCCAAAGCTGTTTCTGATTTGAACGTAGCTAAGATTTTTTAAAACTGACTTTTCAGTGACAGAAATGTAAACAAAACTTGCATTTAAGTTTTTTTAATAAATTTCATAAATAAAAACACCTTCTAAACAAATACAAAATTAATCTACTCCTTATTTTATTATTACCCATCTAAATCGTTGTGTGACATCAAGAATAAATTGGAAAAATTAATTAACAAGGGTAAGTTTTACTTAGAGTGACATATAAACCCAATTTTAATTTGTTCTGTTTACTATTTAAACCTCGCGTGGGTTTAAATTTTTTAATTTTCTTTTCTTCTAAATTGAAACTTTCTTCTTAAATCCAACAAAAGATTGTGTTAAGATGATTATTCAATAAACAAATTTATTAAATTCTTCTTATAAATAAATAAATGCTTAAAAACAAAAATTTCACTTAAAATTAGGACCGTTCTAAAATAGACTAAACCCTTTTAGTAAATCCCACCGTAAGTGTCTAATATAACGGCGCTCCTCTTGCTTTTCCTGAGAAAAATGCGTACCGATAATAACTCTCCCCATTACCCTCTCCACATAGGCCGATCAGCTCTTATCGTTTTAGTGTCCTTTTCTCCACCTTCGCCGCCATTTTGACGGAAAACTAATGGATTATCTGTCACTTTTGAGTGAAAATGGCGGCGAAGGTGGATAAAAGGACACTAAATCGGTATGAGTTGATCGGCCTATCTGGAGAGGGTACTGCTTTCCCAATCAAGTTGGCCTGGAAAAACCCCATAGACGAGAAGTGTAATGGGCACGCGCGTCAATTGCGTCAGAAGTGAAAGCAACTGACAACCATTTGACAGCAAAAATGTAGGTTTATGTTTATTTTTTTTTTTGAAGGTCTAGGTTTATGGGTTGGGGATCTTGTTAATGAAACGTCCTTTTTTTGAAATGCCAACGTTTCGCAAAATTTATTTGCTTCTTCAGGGCTATTCAAGACGGCCGTTCCATGTGTCGATTTTATTACCGTACCGTAAAATTTTTGTTAAAACTTAAAAAAAAACATAAACAAACACATTAAAATAATATTACTACGGCGAGTACTTCGTTCGTATTTAATTTTTACACATTTTTACACACTGAAAATTTTACACAGTGTAAAAATTAAATACGAACGAAGTACTCGCCGTAGTAATTTTTAAAGTAAAGTTTTTTTTTTAATTTTAACAAAAATTTTACAGTACTTCTACAAAAATAATGCCTCTTTACCCAAGGATGACGTCTATTGGCAATAAACTCTAGATACTTGAGTCTCGTTTTCTCTACTTTTTTGGTGACTTTTCATAAACGGTAATGCATGCCACCGATTACGGTGCTCAAAACACCCAAAAAAACTAATTTTCTTAAAAAACCATATTTTTATCAAAAAACAAATCATGGCCTAAAAATTGGTCATGTAAATGGTAACTTATAGAAATGACTATTGCAAAGCGGATTAGGCATGTTCCAAATTTAATGTAAATGTAGCTTTAATGTTTTTGATACTAAATTTATAATAGAGAAAAAATTAAAAAAAAAACTATATATACATTCAATTGCTGTTTTTGATACTAAATTTTTAATAAATATATATGTCCTGCTTGCAAATTGCATTCTTATTGATATTTGCATCCTTTAACATTTTGCTATACACTTTGTTCCGACAGGCGGCGCGCTGCATATAGCCATGCTAGATCCTACGTTATTTGACGACGAAAGTTGTTTAAATTCGCTGAGTGTGGTTGCTTATGTTATGCTTCATACGCCAGGTACAGTCCTATGTTGCCCTGATGATTCCTAACAAGGATGAAACCATTAGATCTTGGAGGATCTTGGAGGCCTGGTCGTAACGAATTGAAAAGCAAAATGTGTGTCCGATAGCTACGAACCTTTCTTTTTTTTAAATTATTTGTTAACCCTAACCTATAAATTTCGATTTTGCTTGCAGTTGTCAAGCTGGTAGCCCAATTCCAATTTCGTTTTGGCTTAAGTAAACGTCAAATTTTTATTGTAAATGGTATTGACATAACCCATATGTTAACCGTTAAGTAAGCATGTTCAAAATGGAATGTATCTGCACCTTAAGGGCCCTAGAATATGTTAGAAGCTAGCAGTGTTGCCCCCAAACCAACTCAAGCTAGACCAACCCAACGCAAAATAATACTTTTTGATTTTCATGTACTTTAACTAACTTTCAATTAAATTTAAACCAGGGATAACACTGGGGTGCAAGTAGTAAATAGTGTGGGTACTCCAATGGTCATGGGTGAATTTAACAAGGATTTTGGCATTATCTATTACAACAAAGGCATATGATTTTTCCGCTAAAAATATGTTATTTTATAGAAAAATAAGGAGGTATAATATATGTGTTTATAAAAACTTATCTTAGAGGAAAATAAAGTTTTGCAATTGCTAAAATAAAAACAAAAGTACACGAAATTTATTTGGTTTGGTTGAGCATAAAGAAAAAAGTTCTAATAAACATGCGGCAACGTTGCCGTTAGGGATGGGCCAAACTGCGATTTTAGTGAAGCCGTGACAAGACGTGACTGCTCCAGTTGTGTCAAGGAGACAAATAGCAGTGATTTTTTGGAGCAGTCTACCCAAAACATGTAAATGATATACCAAAATCGCAAAAGAAAAAATATCCCTTACCTCGCGTCCAAAAACATTTAAATTTGATTGGTCGCAGCGTCCTACCCCCGTTTTCAGCGACGGCAGCGGCGCGTCGTAAAAGCAGTTTAAGTACTCAAGATCGAGACTTTATGCTTATGCTGCGACGCTGACCGCAACGCGAGTTTCGGGGCTGTGCAATAACCATCGAGTGCCAGCCTGTGACAAAATGTCACTGCTATTTTGTTCGAACTGGAGCAGACTGTGACTGCGACAGACGAGTTACAGTGACAAAGTCACAGTTCGTAAAATCGCAACACCCTAGTTGCCGTGAATCATGTGCGATTTGAAATGTTCAAGAATACGATTAATTTTTTTCGGGGAGGTTTTTTGGGGGCTTTTTTCCGTTGTGTTTTTCAAGGATTTTTTCCGTTTACCAGTGGATTTTTTCCGTTTACCAGTGGATTTTTTCCGTTTACCTGTGGATTTTTTCCGTTTACCACTTTGGTTTATGGGGACTAATTTATTGGTTTTTTTAATAAAAAACGTGCTTAATTTGGGTAGGTCCGAACGTATGTGGTTGGCTTTCGCGCAACTCGTGACAGCTTCTATCTTTTCCATTTGTCGGAATCAGGGAAAAAGTACTTCCTTTCTATTGATTCAAGAATAAGACCCTAAAGGAAAGCCTCGTGCTTTTAAGTCAGACTCCCCTGTATTCTTCCTACGTTATACAAGTAGGTGGTTGGTCTACAGTAGAGGCTCTGTATACAATTTTTGACAGTTATTGTTTTACCCATATACCGATTAGGTTAAATATACGACATTCCAATGCTTTCAGCATTCACGAAGTTGCAAGCAAGATGTCCTACTTTCTCTCTTATTTATCTTCCTTTCTCTCTCTATTATCCCTTTGGCTTAGTAACGCTGTTCTGCACATGCGCCGCGCCTGCGTCATCGGGTAAGAACTGAAGCCACCACGGCAGCCGATCATTGTTGTTTGACAGAAAGAATTCGGTATTTGTCATATATTTGAATTAAAACATGTTTCCGATACCTCTCCGAATTTTTAACTTTTTGGATGGTTATCACTGTAATAAAATTGTGATTTTTTGCATATAGTATTTTTATACAGTTTTGAAGTGAATGGTATAATTATATTTCAAAAGACTGCCGTAGTTAAGCTAGAAACTGGGCAACTAAGATTATAGGCGAAATTACGTCTCTACCGGGTCGACACAGGTATAGGCCAGTAACAATGGGTGGATCAACCAGATCTGGAACAAACAGGGGATCACCTACTGGTCATCATGACACAAAAGAAGTGGAAAAAGTAGTCGAAAAGGTCTGTACAGCACTATTTAACAAATTTGAGAGCAAGTTGGATCAAAGGTTAGTGGATCTTAACTCCGAAATTGATAGCATAGCTGAATTAAAAAAAGACGTCACTAACATTAAAACTAAGGTAGAAAATAATTATGATTCTATTATTAATTTACAAGAAAGATTTGATAATCTGGAGCAAAAATCTAAGCGAAAGTCTTTACGGTTCAATAGTATTAAAGAAGGCATAGAAAATGGTGATCGTAATCTTTATACTCCTGCCATCGAGCATCAGACTTATGTTTTTTATACTTAGAGAGAGCTGTTTTTCTTAGTTTTATCATAAATCTAACATTTTGCGTAAGCCAAGGCGCAGGCTTTTTTGTAATTTTAGAGGTAATGAATGGCGCATGAGCATCAAAAAGAGTATTTACCGACCTATTAAAAAAATCTACCATGGCATTAACTTCAGTAAAAGAATATAAATGATCCTAGTCTATTTGTTTAAGATCCTCGTTAAAGGCTTTAATATCAAAATTCCTATAATTTCTATAAGTACGGAACCTGATAGGATCGCGTACTTTTTCTAAACGTAAATTACAATCGCAGACAAAATTTACCTCATTGGTAACTATAACATCCAACAATTTTGAAGTTGTGTCTGTGACCCTTGTTGGGTCCCTTATTACCTGATGAAAACTATATTTTTTAAAGAGTTTATTTAAATTTTTTTGTCCCGGATGGTCAACCAGCAAATCTATATTTAGGTCGCCTCCAAATATCACAGCATCATAGGTTGGTATTATAGATACTAAACTGTTTTCTAAATCATTAATACAAGACATAAGATTGCCGTCAGGTCGATAGAGTGTACTCAGGCATAGTGATTTCCCATGTATTTTTATCGAGATCTAAAGTTGTTCTAGCGTACTTTGTGCTGGCGGAACGGGTATATAGTAGTCTCTAACATAAAAGGCAACACCACCACCCCGCGTCCCCCTATCATCCCTTGAAAAGTTGTACCCTGGTATAGCAAGGGTTGCATCTGAAAGATCTTCCTTTAGCCAGGTCTCTGATAGACCCATAACATCATACTGCTCTGAAATCAGAAGATCCGAAATCAGTTCGAAACTTGAATATAGAGATCGCACGTTTGCGTGAGCAAGAACCTGATTTCTATAATTTTATCACTCATAAATGATAAGTTTAATTTAAGAAGTGATAAAAGTAAGATAGAAAGCGCTTTCAGAATAGGTCAAAGTGGAGAAGCTCCTAGATCAGTTATGGTTAACTTTGGTTGCATTTCCCTAAGAAATCAAGTGCTGCAAGCTAGAAAGTTGCTCAAAGGGACTAGTTATACTGTATATGAAGACCTTACCGCGCAGAGATACAACTTATTGCAACTTGCTAAAACTAAATATGGAAAAAATAAAGCATGGACCTCCTCTGGAAAAATATTTGCCTGGGACGAGGATCAAAACAAACAAATACTAATTGCATCCAAACGTGATATTGATGGCGTAGACGAAAACTAAATCGACACGGATCAGCCACACTTTGATTTTTAATATTTGGGACTTTTAGAGATAAGAATACGCTCGAGTTTTTTTTTTTTAATCTGCATTTCTTGTTTTTCATTTCCATTCAACAAGTATATATGATTATATTTAAGTTAAAATTACTATGTATATTATTCTTTATATATTTAGGCCAAATTTATTTATGGGCTTTAACAAAAAACTCAAACACAAACCATCTTTTTTCCAAATTTATTTAGTCTTAATACAGGGGGGTATTTGTAAAAAAGAACATGAACCAATTTGTAAAATTTGCTCACGCAAACGTGCGATCTCTATATTCAAGTTTCGAACTGATTTCGGATCTTCTGATTTCAGAGCAGTATGATGTTATGGGTCTATCAGAGACCTGGCTAAAGGAAGATCTTTCAGATGCAACCCTTGCTATACCAGGGTACAACTTTTCAAGGGATGATAGGGGGACGCGGGGTGGTGGTGTTGCCTTTTATGTTAGAGACT
The DNA here is from genome assembly GCA_963921995.1 of Oxystoma pomonae. NCBI lineage: Eukaryota > Metazoa > Arthropoda > Insecta > Coleoptera > Brentidae > Oxystoma > Oxystoma pomonae. Next base: position 78,715,668 of record OY998166.1, on the reverse strand, counting down.
ACTATATACCCGTTCCGCCAGCACAAAGTACGCTAGAACAACTTTAGATCTCGATAAAAATACATGGGAAATCACTATGCCTGAGTACACTCTATCGACCTGACGGCAATCTTATGTCTTGTATTAATGATTTAGAAAACAGTTTAGTATCTATAATACCAACCTATGATGCTGTGATATTTGGAGGCGACCTAAATATAGATTTGCTGGTTGACCATCCGGGAAAAAAAAATTTAAATAAACTCTTTAAAAAATATAGTTTTCATCAGGTAATAAGGGACCCAACAAGGGTCACAGACACAACTTCAAAATTGTTGGATGTTATAGTTACCAATGAGGTAAATTTTGTCTGCGATTGTAATTTACGTTTAGAAAAAGTACGCGATCCTATCAGGTTCCGTACTTATAGAAATTATAGGAATTTTGATATTAAAGCCTTTAACGAGGATCTTAAACAAATAGACTAGGATCATTTATATTCTTTTACTGAAGTTAATGCCATGGTAGATTTTTTTAATAGGTCGGTAAATACGCTTTTTGATGCTCATGCGCCATTCATTACCTCTAAAATTACAAAAAAGCCTGCGCATGGGCTTACGCAAAATATTAGATTTATGATAAAACTAAGAAAAACAGCTCTCTCTAAGTATAAAAAACATAAGTCTGATGCTCGATGGCAGGAGTATAAAGATTTACGAAATCTCGTGTTGACGTCAGTAAGGAATGAAAAAAAAAGGCTTATTTAAATTATAAATTTCAAACTAATCCAAAAGAATTCTGGCAAACTCTTAAGTACTTGAACATCAACACCAATTTTGAGTCCGACCCTGAAAAAACTGGTAGCGTTGAAAACTTTAGTTCATTTTTTTCCAATAGCATTAATAGAAAAAATTAAAAGTAATGCAACTGGTCAGGACGGAATAAATTTAAAAATGATTTTGAGCTTAATTCCCTATCTGAATACTCATATTACTTTTATTATAAATAAGTGCATACGTTTAAAAAAATTCCCTGACCAGTGGAAAGCGGCTAATATCATTCCAGTAGCAAAAAAGAATAATCCTTTGGGGCCAAACGATTTTATACCTATAAGTATTTTGCCCACAATGTCAAAAATTTTAGAAAAAATCTTATGCGAACAACTGTCCAACCATTTAATAAAAAACAATCTTATGCCCCCTACACAGTCGGGATTTCGCGCCAATCACAGTACCACAACTGCTTTGTTACATGTTACTGATGACATAATTAGGGCTTCGGATCAGGGCCAGAACACTTGCTTGGTTCTTTTGGACTACAGCAAGGCGTTTGACACCCTGGTACATAACATATTATTTACAAAACTAAAATATTTTGGATTGGGTGGTGATGGCATCGATATGATGACTAATTATTTTAACAGAAGATTTCAAAGGGTTTCTTTCAATGGAAAATGTTCAGTTCCCACTCTTCAAAGTAGAGATGTCGCACAGGGTAGCATCCTAGGTCCACTTCTTTTCACTATTTATACTCTTGATTTCCAAAAATTTCTCAAATATTTGGTTGGACATCAATTCGCGGATGATTACCAACTCCAAATCTCTTTTGATAAAAAAGACGTGCATATAGCGAAAACTAAATAAACGACGACCTTGAATCCATATACAGAGGGTCACAACATCACGGACTGGTACTGAATGAGTCAAAAACTCAAGCAATTCTTTTCGGTACTGCTAGGAACGAATGTGTCGCGAATGGATTTCAAGTTTCTATTAACCAAACAAATATTAATTTATCAAACAGTGTAAAAAATCTAGGAATATTGATTGATACTGACTTGAGATATGAATCGCATGTTGCAAAGTTATTACAAACCAGTTATGGTAAGTTAAGAATGCTTTGTTTGCACAAAAGCTATTTAAATAAAAAGGTAAAACTTAAATTGTGCGATTCTTTAGTACTATCCCAATTGTCATACTGTGACACCCTGTACTGGCCAGCCCTCTTAAAAAGAGACCAAGAAAGTCTGCAAAAACTTCAAAATGCCTGTATGAGATTTGCTTATGGAGTGCGTAAGTTACATAGACTCAGGATGGCTCAGACTTGATAAGCGGTTTTTTTTTTGCACATGTGCACATTGGTATATAACGTTAATAGAACTCAACAGCCTCACTATTTATTTAAAAAGCTCTTAAGGGGGTCGGATGTACACAATAGGATCACCCGACATAAACAGTTGTATGCAGTGCCCAGGCATAGGACTGCTCTGTTTCGTCGAGGTTTTAGTTATGTTGCAACAAAATGTTTCAACTCAATATCTTATAAAATCAAGTCCTCTGATACAATACCTACATTTAAAAAATCTTTAAAGTCACTACTTAAGGGACGAAATCTGAAATCAATATATGTTGTATCTTAACATTTTTGTAATTAGAAATCTTGACATGATCTTGATCATTTCCATGCTGCTTTGATTTCTGTGGTCTGAAATAGAAAATTGCGAACGTTTGTTATTTTTCGTGACTAATTTAGGTACTTAAATAAGTATTTACATAGATTATAGAATTTAAGTATGATAATTATATTTTTTTATGTTCTGCACTTTATGTCATGTTTTCTAAGAGTGGCTAGATAGAATAGCTATGCTAGATCTCGCCATTCTTTATGATTATCATGTAAAAAAATGCTTGTAAACTTATAAATAAAGACTTTTTGATTGATTGATTGATTTGTTTACTTTTCTCAAAAATTATGGTTTTTTTGTATTTTTTCGAAGAAAAAATAAATTAATGTGTGTCACTGAGAAAGAAACATAATTACGTTGTTAACTGGAGCTTTCCAAAACAAAAAGGGCTCCAACTTCTGGACCTTCTCTACTCGATACCTCCGATGTATCGATCCTCTTTCGTTAGCCAATATTATTCAAAAACACAGGATGTTTTTTTTTATACAGCGGCATCTTTTAACTTACTTTTTTCTAATTTGTAACAGTGAAAAATACGCGCAGCACAAATCGAAACACGGAATCAAAACCAATTAACAAAAAAAAAAATGGCGCCAAATTTTCACGAATGTACAAAAGGCCGGAGCTAAGCCGATATTTTGGGATTTCCGATGGTATTTCCTTGGCTGGCTAGATTATTTATTGATGTTGCTTAGAGGTTTTGTTAGTTTGGGTGCTTATATTCTAGAAATAGAGAGGAAGCATTTCTCTTATAAAAATGCACCTTATTGGTCAAAATCTCATTTTTTTTTTGTCAATTTACCTATTATTAACATCTTTAATATCTGTATAAGATTAAAGTAACACTCGTGGCATATCTGACATCTGTATTAGAGTTTCTGTATCTACCTCACTGTTTTTTGTCAAAGCTTGACATATTTTACTAACAAAAAAAAATCAATCTTTCAAAAACTGTCCGAGTGCTTATTCTTGAAAGTTCTAGGGAGTGACAACAGGTTTATTCTACTCCCTGGCAGAGTTCTCTTACTCTGAACTAGGAGAACGCAACATTCCTTCGATATATCACTTGATCGTGACTGCTCCCTAATTCGCTCCCCGGGAGAATTTTGCTGGGAGGGAAATTAAAAAAAGAGACAACAAAATATCAGTCCATTTCACAAAATCGGTTATACATGCAAATATGAAAAAAACCTAGAAAGAGAGGTCAATATGAGTTGTCCACCTCTGGTAAAACAAAAACTGCCAAATATATAGAGTGCTTCTAATCTACTTCCCAGTAGCGCCACATGTCTCCAGGCTGTGTCCGGTTAGTAGACCTGCAAGCAGTCATTTGCTTCTGGCTGTGTCTGAAACGTCCACCTTGGACTGGTCTACACTCTTGTTCTTCGCTCCATTACCTTTTAAGTGCCTCATAGACCCAGTCGAGTCCATCGGCATGCGTAGGGGGCCTTGGCCCCCCCTTATATGTCAAGATAGTCAAGCACATATTTCAGCAGTACTATCACGCTTTCTAACTCGCACTTTAGAGTTCTGCGCTCGGTTAGTATCTCTACTATAATATTAATCAGCAATGGAGAGAAAACCCTTCTCCTCAGGATGACGCAATGGGCGCGCGGCGCGCAAATAACGCTGTTTATGGACATACCCTAGTTTGTTAACGCTCACACGATCAATATTATTGATATTGGTGTCTTTGGTGGATGGAAGCTTTAATCGTTTGAACCGGACAATTTTTAGCCGGCTGACGAGACTTCCCTAATGAAGGCGGAGCCTCGTAGAAGTTCAAAAATGAAGTCGGTTCCGGATCAATAAAGCGATTTTCTTGGATGGCTTGGTTGGTAGAGAGAAAATTGAAGATCTACAGTGAGTTTTTAAGTACCATGTGGTCTTTTGAAAGGTCATTTTCCAAAATTAAAATTTGCAAGAGCAAACTACGGTCAACTATGAAGCAAGAAAGACTTGAATAGTTGTATCTTTTGTTGAACAAAAAAGTCAAAGACCGATTTAAGATTTTGCATGACAGAAAACTGTTGTTTTAATTTTTAAAAAAATAATTAGTTAGTTTTATTGCAAAAACTATAGATGTTCTAACTGTTTCCGCTTAAAGGATTAATAAAAAAATTATACAATTTCCCATTATCATTTTAAATTCTGGTATGGTCGAGTTTACTATACCTATATATAATAAATCTCAAGCATTTCCGTACATTGATCATTTTTGAAGTGTTTAGTGTTGGCTAACGATATAGATACCAAAAATACAAATTTTTTCTGATCGTTTAAGCATTACACAAAAGCTACTGATCGATTTTGATGTTTGAAATCGTTTCACGAAAACGGGAAAAAATACGCACGCATAGCTGCCAGTATCCAGCTATGTAGTACGAAAAAAAAGATACTTACTTTTTCCTCATCCAACTCTCCGTAAAGATGCGGAAACCAGGCGTGTACGAATCGGTACAGCTCGTCCACCCTGTTCTTTGGAATGCTAAACCAATACTCCGGTCTCATTTTCTTTTTGCCGTACGACATCAGAGGCGTGGACTGGGGTATTTTCTTGTTCATCGGTTTACCCATCCTAAGACGCAGGTACAGCGGAGGGTCTTCGCAGGAACGTGCCGGTCGAGGAATTAGTTCTGAAATGTGTGTAATGTTAACAGCTACTCTATGCATAGAGGGTGACAAATAACAACCATATTGCTTAAAATACGCCAAAAATACAGTTTCTATGACATTTTTTAACCCCCCTTTACAGCTTATGTCACCGCTAGCCTTACCCACTTTAGAATTTCGAATGACACTAGCCTACTTATGATACCTTTTTCAAAAGCTTAGGAAAAAGCTTTTCATCGATATTAATGAATTTTTAGCTCAGTCACACCACCTTGTTTTTACAGTAATTTGTTTCTACGAAAAACAATTCTGGCCTATTCTATTTATTTTTCATTCTAACCTTTGACAAAAACTAAGTATTAAATGACTAGAAAACAGTTACTGTAAACAACAATGATTATGGTAAATAAGTAACATCTGGCATTCTTTTTAAATGCTCGTATTTAAGCTTAATCCGATCGATATACCATTACGTCGTCGATGGCTTATTCCGATTTTCAGTAAGGATTCCTTTAATTAAAAACTCAAAAATAGAACTTTTAAATTGAAAATTTGTGTCCTTATACCTACAGTACGTAGTTTACTTTAGAAGTGAAGAAACTCGGAAGGTAGAAAGCAAATTAACCAATAAACTTTTTACTTTATTGTTTTGCTTGAAAAATAAGTCTTAATGTGTTAGTGAATCGATTATCTTACCCAAAGTCTTTAATCATTCAAGGGAAATTCCTTGGATGATTAACGCCTATGGCGAATGTCAACGGGATGGAGCTTATAAAAAAATAAGACGAGACGAGACCCGTTTCTTATAGTTTTCTATTTGTCCACAGAATAAAAAACTCTCAAGATGTTAAACTAAAATAAAGCCCGGTCTAACGGCATGAGAATGCAGGTACTTACTGTCAAACGAAACGAACAATTCCGGCATATCCTCTACTGACACCATTGATCTATAATCTAACTTTGGCGGTGCTTCCTTGGCCTCTTTCTCCTTCTTTTTGCTGCTGCTGCCATCTGTCGACTGGCGCATAATTGTACCAACAGAAGAACGCCTAAACATACAAAATCGTGTTGTTTAAATAAGTAGATGCTATTATTAGCTTTTGATTTAATACAACATCACAATTAATATATGGGAAAGTAAAGAACAAAACTCTTAGTCCTCTATATTGAGCTGATTTTATGTAGAAACTCTAGCATTTTCTTTAGAGAAGCTTAATCAGATTTGCTTGTTTCCTTTGTATTTCCAGTGAAAGAAAAAATATTGAAGACAGTCAATTTAAAACTCGAGTGTACATTTTTGCAAGTTGGTCAAGTGAATTTTCCGAGGATTTTTTTGTGCTGAAATAAAATATAATTACTTTGCCTCCCTGTGAGTCTATTCTTAAATCGAGAGAAAATTTGCTCCCAGGGAGTCAAATTCTCTCGCTTCTATGCATCTCATAGGTCGAAATCTTCGCTTTAAATCGGTTTCTCTCACTTAGTCAATAGAATTACTTTCGATCAATATCGGGCAAAAGTGAGAGAACCGATTTAAACCGAAGATTTGGACCAATGAGATGGATAGTAGCGAGAGAATTTGACTCCCTAGGAGCAAATTTTATCATCGGTAAGAGAAACCGATTTAAACCGAAGATTTGGACCAATGAGATGCATAGTAGAGAGAGAATTTGAGTCCCTCGAAGCTGGGAGCAAATTTCCTCTCTATTCAAGAATAGACGCACTGTTTAAGAGAATTATATGTAGCCTAATTTCTAACATCTATGAAGCTAGAATATAGTGCGGGCAGAAGAAAAAAATATAAATCAGTGTATTTCTGTGTCCATAGAAAGTTAATTTCTCAACCAGTTTTACATTTTTTATTTGGTCTAAAAGAGTCACAAACTTCACTACCAAAAAGTCGTAATTTTTTCGATTTTCTGGGCACAGTAAGCCAAAACTTAAAAATCTAAAACTGGGCAGAAAATATTTAAAGGTATGTTTTCTGTTTTTGGTTTTAATACCAAACAACATCAAAATATGGGTGAAAATTCAGCAACTAGCAAGTAAACGTCAGGAACAGACGTCATAGAGGGGGAGGTGAGGATATAGATAAAACCGTGTAAACTTAAAACGTAACATCAGAAACTGGGACTTATACAACTTTGCGTGACTGAATTCAAAATTCGGCGCGGCGCCTGGCCAATGTTCCCGCCCACGGGTTTAATACTCTCTACCTAATTTATCTAACATGGAAAGCTGAAAACATACTGCTGGTAGTATAATCAGTGCATTTCTTACAAGTGTTGGCCTTCTGATTTGCCTTTTCTCGTGTTGAAAGTGTTTCCTGTTTAACATATACCAAATCAATAAATATAAATAACGGTGTAGACGATAGCCTTATCTACTAACTCCTAATAAAGGCAAACATACCCCTTAAGGGCTAATATCTAGTCTAATTTATCTAACATCTAAAAAGCTGAAAATATAGTGCTTGTGGAAAAAAAAATAATCAGTGTATTTCTGACAAGTGTTGACCTTCCGATTTGTCTCTTCTTTTGATAAAAGTGTTAGCCGTTTAACATAAACCAACCAACAAAAATAAGTAATGGTGAAGAGCGCAGCCCTTATCTACTAACACCGAGACAGGCAGACATACCCAATCAACTTGTGCGCCAATTTGGCCTTGTTGGGTAATTTATCCAACATATATGAAACTAAAAATATAGTGCTTGTGGAATAAACGCAATCAGTGTATTTTTGACAAGTGTTGGCCCTCATATTTATATCTTCTCTGGTTGAAAGTGTCTCCTGTTTAACATAAACCAAATCAAGAAAAATAAATAACAGTGTAGAGGGTAGCCCTTATCTACTAACACCAAGACAGGCAGACATACCCAACGGCGGTCACGGATGCGCCGACTTGCGCGCCAATTTCGCCCACTTGGGAACCAATGGCGCCAACTGTTGAACCAACCGTCGAACCAATGGCAACCACTTGGCCGCCGACCTGAGCTCCCATTGCGCCCACGGCCTCTCCCATTGCCCCAACGGACGCCCCGACACTGCTCATAATATTCGAAGAAAAAAAGCTAGAGCCGACGCTGTCTCCTGTCAAGGGACCACCGCTACTTGCAGAACGAGGTTCCCCGGAGCTACCGCTATCTTCAGAAGGGGTTTTGGCGAAGAGACTGGTGCGGAAATCCAGATGGATGGGCGAGCTGCGATGGTTAGTTGGTAAGTAAGTAAAAGAAATGTTAGATAAGTTTGTTCATGCAAAAGCGAGGTCAATCATATAGAGGTTGTTAAATCAATACTGAAAGGGATTTTTTCTTATTTGTACAGTTGTTTTCCAATTAAATCGGACCACTTTTTTGACAATGACAGTTCCATAAAATGGCGGTCAATTCCTACAATCAACTAAGGTGTAACGTGATTTACCTGCATCCAAAGTTTTGACTTTTGAACAATTTCTTTTTAATCAAATATAATTGGGATATGTCCTTTATTGTATAGGTTACGCAATACGCCCCAATAATTTTGTAGGGCACTGTATTACATCATAAAATAGGACAACCATTACTTTGTGCCCTAGAGCTGTATGTTATTTTTATAATCTTGTTATTTTGACATATTGGAGGGATTGCTAAACAGCTCAATATTTTTATAGGGCACTATATTTGATTTAAATTATCTTTCGATTTAAGTAGGAAGAAAAAGGGTGTTCGTTAATTTTTAATACATTATTAAATTAACGTGTTCGTTGGCTCATTTTTAAGTTTTCGCACATCAAATAGTTTCAGTCAGGTCAAACTTTGGGAGAAAAGTTGCCCAGAAGTCATTTTAATAGAATAAAACCTTCTTACCTCGAAAACACCTTTGAGAACACAGACGAGTGCTGGGCATCGACCGTCTGTGGTTGACTAGATTTCTCATCATCCTTATCCCCGCTCAAGGTGTCCATCCAGGAGAGAGGATAGGACAGTCTTTTCAACATCTGCAATTAAAAATTGGTTCAGTGAAAATTTTAAGTACTTGCATATATGTTCAGAAAGATGTTTCCTTATCTTTTTGGTCAAAACAGCGAATATGAGATTGCTTACAATACCATTCGTGCTTTATAAATTAACCAAATAATTCTAACAGAACAGTCTTTTCAACATCTGCAATTAAAAATTGGTTCAGTGAAAATTTTAAGTACTTACATATATGTTCAGAAAGATGTTTCCTTATCTTTTTGGTCAAAACAGCGAATATGAGATTGCTTACAATACCATTCGTGCTTTATAAATTAACCAAATAATTCTGAAAAATTAGTTTTTTTATACCTTCATCAAAAACATGATTTTAGTAACTGTCTGCAGTTGACTTTGTCCATAGTAGTATCTACAATCTGCGCCAAAATAATTTACCATTACCAATTCCTAAATTTACTTTAACAAAAAATTCTGTGATATATGAAAGTATTAAGATGTACAATCATCTACCACAAGACACAAGAGATTGTAATGACTATAAAACATTTCGTTTACGTGTCAAACAACATCTAGTTACCAAAGCATTATATAGTATAAGTGAATTTTATGATCAATAAGTAGGTATTAAGTTTTAAAAATGTTCCTAATGTGTGAAGTGTCAAATATCAATATTAACTTATGTGTTTTACAATAATTGTTGTGTGTGTATCAAAACGGCTACTAAATATTAAGATTTTAAGAATGTAAATGTCTGCAATGTGTTTAGTGCCAACTTAATAGTAACTTCTTGTATTACAATGGCTCTGTTTTTGAATTAATTATGTGTATGAAAATGCCAAGATATATTATTTATAGGTGATTTAACGTGACTGATTTTATTGACCTGATTTATTTATTTATTTATTTTTTAAACATATTTTTGTAACTCTTTCATTACTTTTAAGACTTTTGCTTTGTCAATGAAATTTATTTTTTTTTTGGACAATAAAGCTTATTTGAACTTTGAACTTGAACTAAAGCATGACTTTTTTTGTTACCAATGCAAAAAAACTTTTTTTTTATCACAGGTGCAAAAAAATATTTCTATCTGATGAATTGAATTGAAATTTTGTCTAATGAATTTGATGTTAGTTTTTTTCTTGAAGTATGAGTTTCTGTCAGTAAACGTTTATGTAAAACACTTGCAAAACGTAACTTCTGCCGTTCTTCTACCTTAAACCATCCCAGTTCCCTAATGTATGGTGTGATATGCTCTCCTCCTTTCGGAGTCTATATACCTTTCAGCTGACAAAATTCATTTGTGTAAAAAGTTCAAGTCAAGTGTGAAAAGTCTGGTTTTAATTTAAAAACACCCCTGGAGACCGATTTTTGAGCTGGGAGCACCTCCATAAACCTAGCGAGCCCACCATGTGATTTTTACGTGCTTTAAAATTTTTAATTATTTTTAAAAAAAATGTTGGGGACTCGCTAGCTTTATAAATCCTAGCAGGCCCAACCTTAAATAAAGGTTGACAATATCTTTTATATATATCAGAATGATGTGCTTTTTATGTGCTTTTTATGTTCAAAATAGAAAAATAACTAAAGATTTTTTACCTTTTTAGTGATTTAAAAAAAAATAGTGCTTTTTATGTGCTCCATGGAAATAGAAAAAAAATAAACATATTTTACTTTTTTAGTGATTTAAAGAAATATATTATGGGCTTGCTAGGTTCATATAAAGCTAGCGAGTCCATAACATTTTTGTTTAAAATCACTAAAAAAGTAAAATATCTTTAGTTTTTTTTTTCTATTTTCATAAAGCACATAAAAAGTACATATTTCTGAGATATTTAACGAATATTTTTAATCTTTATTTAAGGTTGTGCCTGCTCGGTTTATATAAAGCTAGCGAGCCCACATTTTTTTTAAAAATAAGTAAAAAAGATAAAAAATTTTATTTTTTTTATATTTTTATGGAGCATATAAAAAGCACAAAATTATGAGAAATTTAACGGATATTTTAAACCTTTATTTAAGGTTGGGCTTGCTAATAAAGCCAGCGAGCCCATACCATTTTTTTTTAAATCACTCAAAAAGTAAAAAATCTAGTTTTTTTTTTCTATTTTGATGGAGCACATAAAAAGTACATAATTCTCAGATATTTAATGATTTTTTACGCTTTCGTTAAGGGTGCTGAATTAATATAAAGCTAGCGAGCCTACAACATTTTTTTTTAAAAAATAACTAAAAGTTAAACATTTTTACCTTTTATTATATTTTCAGGGAGCACATAAAAAGCACATAATTCTGAGATATGTAACGGATATTTTTAACCTTTATTTAAGGTTGGGTTTGCTAGGTTTATATAAATCTAGCGAGCCCACCTTTTTTTTAGTTTTCTCAAAAACTCCAAGAGCACAAACTTTTTTAAAAGGGGAAGAAATTAGCAAATAAAAAGCACATAATTCTGGAATTCATAAAATTTGGATTTTATGAGGTGGGCTCGCTAGGTTTATGGAGGTGCTGGGAGAGTGTGGAATTTTACAAGGTCACCGGTTTTGGAAGAAGCCTGCGTATAAATTTTAATTTTTTAATTTATTTGCGTTTTTTTTTTAACGGGGAGAGTGATGGCATGAGATAGTTCCTAAGAAACGATCACATCTCTTAGAAGAGCGATCATTCCGGATCATTCTGTCTTATTTCGTACAAAAATGCCAAAAAAAAAAACACAAATGCAGACTGGCTTCGATTTTTATACCTTATTTTTCCTAGTGTCAGCCTTTTCAACGTCTTCTTTGGATTCGGTAAAGCTGCTCAATAGTTGCGACGTTATGTTCTCATTCTCTCCGCTAGAGTCCAAGCTAAAAGAGACGCTTTGCGTCTTCTTTCTAGCGGGACTGTCCGACTCGCAGAGGCTGCTATGATGGAGAGATATGGGAGCGATCGTTACTGGAGGCACCCACTCTTTGGATAATACTATATCGGCATCACTGTACTGCTATAAATTAAAATAAACGAAGGTATTATGGACTGTTGCCCAATGTGACGTCCTCGTCATTCATATGACAATCGTTCATATTGAATAGTCTTGTACCTTAAAATTGTGACTGAGGGCTTGGCACACCAAAGTAAAAGTAGGTAATTTTGAGGTCCTCTGAAGCATCAGGTTACCCCGTTAAAAATAATGTAGTAGTACGCATGACCAAAAATCAACTGGTATTGTTTCTAAAGAGTTTGACACACCACGCTAAAAAGGAATAATTTTTAGGATTTCATCTCACGAACTGTGAATATTTATTACATGAAAAGACCTGGTTATCAGCCTAATGAGCCATATGTTAAAAATATTTCTAAAGATTATCCATAAAAGAATTTATGGAAAAGGCGAATCCTTTATGGGCGACACGCAGTTTGGATTTTGTGGTGAGTTCAGGACAAGAGGACTTGTTTGGCATTCAAGTCTTAGTTCAGCAGTCTAGAAATGTGTCGGTGCCAGTATATGCCTGTTTCATAGATTATGAGAAAGCGTTTGATCGAGTCCAACACGAAAAGCTCATAGAATCGCTAAAAGAAGTTGGTCTACTTGGATGACCGAGATCTAAAGATAATCGCTAATCTATACTGGAACCAGACTGCTCAAATAAAGGTTGATGGCCAACTGTCCGAATAAGAAGAGGTGTGCGCCAATGTTGTATATTGTCTCCGCTGTTAATATCTATAGTAACAAAATAATAGAGAATGCACTACATAACTGCGAAGAGGGTCTAATCATAAACGGCATAAAGATCAACAAACTACGATATGACCCGCTTTAAGGCCTGCAAGAGTTGTTGGTTCAAATTGCTGCCAAAAGTTCGCAATTCGGGCTTAACTTAAGTGTTGGAAAAACAAAATGGATGGTCATATCCAATGAAAAGAACATCAGAGGCATGTTAGAAGTAAATGGGCAACAAGTCGAACGCGTGGATTCATACAAATACTTGGGTTACCTCCTCAATGAGAACTGGGAAAACATGCAAGAAGTTTGTGCAAGAATTGAACAGGCCAGATCATCTTTTATCAAAATGAAATCAGTGTTGTGTAGTCCGGATCTTAATACCACTTTTCGAATTCGTGTGCTTCGGTGTTATGTTTTTAGCATCTTATATTATGGCATGAAAGACTGAGGCCATGTGCAAAAAGTTAGAGTCATTCGAGATGTGGTGTTATCGTAGAATACTAAGGATATCTTGGATGGACAGTGTAACTAATGTGGATGTTTCATAGAATAAATAAATATCTTGAAGTTTTATTTACCATCAAAAAACGAAAACTTAAATATTTTGGCCATATTTTGAGAAAGGCAGAAGAGGTCCGGGTCGTAGACGGATATCATGATTTAAAAATCTTAGACAATGGTATGGTGTTAGTACTACGACGCTTTTCCGAAAAGCAGTGGACAGGGTACAGATCGCGCTGATGATAGCCATCGTTCGAAGAGAGCATTGCACTTGCACTACCCCAAGGTAGTTAATTGCTCACCTTTAGGGTGGTGTGTCGAGCCCTTAGCCACAATTTTGGAGTTCAAGACTGTCCATTTTGTTATAATAATTTAACCATGAACTCTTGCTCTTAAAGTTGCGACCAAAAACGGTCGCAAAAAAAATTGCTAGCGTTTGCAGGTGGGCCTACTTTTAAAACCAATAGGTCAGAGATTTCCTGTTCCAGAATTTTGTCACAAAAGTAGGAAACTACTATTCCAATGACCAGTACTTAACCTTCGTTAAAAGCGACATTTAAAAAATCGCGTTATATTTTAAGTAAAAGAAAAACATATTTATTAGGTAAGGCCCTGTTTTTTTAATTGTCTACTCTACACGGTTTGGTTGCCAAACAAAATATTGTAGTAGCGAATTTAGCGAATTCTTTTGAGAAAATTAATGCGCCACACGTGTTGCACTAACATTACTTTGGTGCTGTCAGGTGCTGTCAGCTTCAATCGAATACGACTGGTGCACTGATATTCCCAAGTGTCCCAAGTTTTAATAAACATCACTCACAAATTTTTCATAAAGAAGGATTTATTATTTTTTACCAACCAAGAATTTACAAAATTTGTTATATAAATAAGTAAAACGAAAATAAAAAACCCTCTAATCTATAAATGCCATTTTTACTAAAAAAAAAAAATATATTTTGGGGATGTCTTCTCCTAGTCTCAAAGCACAAAATTCTCCCTTATCGTCTTCGTCGCTGCCACTTAAAATCCTGTCAAACTACCTCTGCCGCCATTTTTATAAATATTTAAAAAGCGAGTGTATCATGAGCTCTAATAGCTCGTGCCGAAAAATGTGCACTGAGGGCAACACTGGGTTTGTTAGTTGTTGAATAGAACACATAAATTTGCACTAGTTTTCCCAAAAACAAAAAAAAAATTACACCAGTGGCGGACTAGTTTTGCACTTTTTTGTCAAAAGAATTTGCTAAAGGTTTTTTGATATTTTTAATGCCTAGAAGTAGGGGCTTAGGCAAAAAATATTTTGGACGTTATTAAGGGCTGTTGCACATCATGACCTCAATAGTGACTAACGTAATGTAAGCATCTGTCACTCAATGTTGACAGACAGAAGCTAATATTTTTATTTTTAGAGGCAGTTAATTTTTAACCACGCAATTTTCTAACAAAAAGTCGAAAACCTAGATGCCAATGTTTCTTATTCAATCAAACAATACTACGTTTTGACATTTAAAATGCCACAGAATGACAGCGTTGGCGAAAAATACAATGGCCGGGCTTTAACATATTTATCGAAATTTCAATTTAAATTCCTTTGCAAAATCTTAGCAAACAATCCTTCTTAAATAAATAGAAGACTCACTATTGGCCCCGCTCTTAAACAATGTTTTATTTAAATTAGAGGGAGAAAAAGGACAAAGTTCAATATCTTCTTAAAATTTTTTATATGTCTATTAGCCTACGTGTTTCGGAGTCATCCTCCATTTTCAAGGCAAGGCCTATAACAAAAGGAGACAACATATTGTCAAAAAACTTAAAAATTAAACTATGTACATACAACACAATTAACACATTAAAAATATTCTTAAGGTACTCACATTTAACATTTGTGTATTCAACCTTCGCAGAAGTGACAATAATTTATGTATTTTCTTTGTTTGGACATTGAAAACAATTAACAATTCGAAAGCGAAAAAATTTTTTTTTTCCAAAATTCAACACGCAGCAAACGTTGAGACAAAACGAGGTTATAATTTATTTTGTGAAAGCGTCTTCGAACTTGTTACTAAAATGAAAGCACCATGATACGTAAGTTAGGATTCACGAGTTAAGTTTAACTGCTGTTTTTTTAAAAAAAAAGGGGGGGGGGTATGTTTTTGAGGTAGAAACTGGTAATGGTGTATCTGGGAAGATTGGGACACAGAGTTGTTAGGTTGTCCCATTCCCATAGTTTGAGAAAATCTTGATAAGTTTAAGACAATCCTCGTTAAAATGGGCTTATCAGACACTGGTCATGGATAAAGGGATGGGGGTTGGGGGGGGATTGGGTGTTGGTTAGTGGAGTATGAAGAGAACTTCTCTATCCTTCACAATCAAAACAAAGGTGATAAACTTAATATTCTTGAAGACATCGAAATCATAAAGTCAAAATTGAATCCATTAAATAATAACCTTAACCAACCTTTGGAAAACCTTAGTTTTACGGAATCAGTAAAACTCATCAACCTCTCTTTCATCCCTAACCATAAAAAAACATAATCAGCGTCACAATTTCTACCTCTTTTTGTCATTTTACATAATAACACACAACACCACTAACTACCAACACCCACCCCTCTTTCATCCACACAACCCCCCCCCATCCCTTTATCCATGATCAGTGTCTGAGAAGTCCATTTTAACGAGGATTGTCTTAAAACTTATCAAGATTTTCGCAAATTATGGGAATGGGACAACCCAACAACTCTGTGTCCCATTCTTCTCAGATACATTATTATCTATTCCTACCTCAACCTTTTTCTCACTTTACGTCTAAAAACTTACCCCCCCTTTCTTTAAACATCAGTTAATTCATTCCTATCCATAGAAAATCATACACAGCTTCACAATTTATACCTTCTTTTTGTCATTTTACATAATAACATACACCACTAACCAACACCCAACCCCCCCCAACCCCCATCCCTTTATCCATGACCAGTGTCTGAGAAGCCCATTTTAACGAGGATTGTCTTAAACTTATCAAGATTTTCACAAACTATGGAAATGGGACAACCTAACAACTCTGTGTCCCAATTTTCCCAGATACACCATTACCTGTTCCTACCTCAAAAACATACCCCCTCCATTTTTTAAAACAACAGTTAAACTTAACTCGTGAATCCTAACTTACGTATGATGGTGCTTTCATTTTAGTAACAAGTTCGAAGACGCTTTCACAAAATCAATTATAACCTCGTTTCGTCTCAACGTTTGCTGCGTGTTGAATTTTGGAAAAAAAAATTTTCGCTTTCGAAATGTTAATTGTTTTCAATGTCCAAACAAAGAAAATACATAAATAATTGTCACTTCTGCGAAGGTTGAATACACAAATGTTAAATGTGAGTACCTTAAGAATATTTTTAATGTTTTAATTGTGTTGTATGTACATAGTTTAATTTTTAATTTTTAAGTTTTTTGACAATATGTTGTCTCCTTTTGTTATAGACCTTGCCTTGAAAATGGAGGATTGACTCCGAAACGCGTAGGCTAATAGACATATAAAAATTTTTAAGAAGAATTTAAAATGAATCTCCTGGAGTTTTCGCAAGAGAATGTTTTATTTAGCCAACTACTTTGATGCTGTGTTATTTAATTATTTTCTACCAGAGGTCAACAATAAACACCAAAAAGGTAATAAATCTTCAAATGCCTCCAAGGCACGACATTCCGTCGTAACACTCACTGAAGCACACCAGAGACTTTTGCGTGGCTTGTCGTTATAAGGATGCAATTTTTGTCCATGCTTTAAGAAAGGTAATCAGTATCGATTTTTTAAACCGAAATTTTTGCGTTAGTTTTTCTTAAACATTATTCGCAATGGCAACTTTTTTGTGTATAGAAATTATCGCACAGTAACCTGACTGAGGATTCATAAAAATAAAACGGCAGCTTATAGTTTCAAGTTCAAATGACACATATTAAAGAAATTTAAGATGTGTACCTTTTTAGCAGCTAAAATAGGAACAATCGGTATCGGAGGCAAACTCTCCGTTATGTCAATGCCAGAATCGTGACAACTCTGCTTAACCTTCCCACTGACTTCGTCATCTTCGTCTTTTTCATCGAAATGAGGTTCTTCTTCAGCTGTCGGAGTGATTACTGGCATTTCATCGACGTCAATAGACCTGTGAAAAGAACAGCTAAATATAACGTTCGTTCGAAATAAGTAAGTTGTTAAATATTTGAGAAACCCCTTGTACTATTTTGTTTTGATTTAAGAATTTTTTGACATTTTTGTCAGTTTTTGATGATTTATTGACTTTTAAAAAATAAATTGGTATTTATGAATTTTTATTGTCTGAAATTGTAAAGAAGCCAGAAATATTTTTTATCATTGGTCCTACATTGGAGAAGAACCAGCGAAACATGGATTTTGGAAGAAATATGGACAAAGATGTACAGCCGCTCACGAGTAAATGCAGTTTTATGGATTCACCTTTAGAACCCTTCTCAGATTTTAAAGGATTTGGAGGCAAAACGGATAATAACGCAGTATCAGTCAAAAAAAATAAATTGATGTTAGAATATGGAGCAAAGCGTAAAAAATATGAATGGGAAATAGAAAAAATTGGTTTAGAAATGCAGCTTTTAGAAATTGATACCAAAGTAACGCAAACTGAAGTATGTACCGAAAGACTTTAAAAACCTGATGAAGTAATGTCTAAATTTGAAGATTTTCAAATCATAGATAAATGGCAAATTGACAAAAATCGAGCAATGACGTCATTAGCATCTACGAATCTGTTTAATGAATCTAGGTATGAAAAAACTAATCCATTTAAAGACATCGATTGTTCTACAGAAAATCTTTATGCACCAAAAGAATACCTATTTAATGAAAAAATTTATAAACATCCGAAGATAGAAGAAAAACTACCTTTTGAAGATAAATTTGAACAACTATTTTTAAGACAGAATATTGATAAGGATCTTCCTATTTTTTCAGGAAATTTCAAAGAATGGGCAAGTTTTTTTAATCAATATGTTTACACAGCCAGTATTTTAAAACTGACTAATGAAAAAAATATGTGCAGATTGAGAAAAAGTTTAACAGGGGATGCCACGAGAGCTGTCGAAGGACTCTTATATTCGGCGTACACTCCTGCAGAATCTGTTATTGAAACACTAAAAAACAAATTGGGTAGACCTGACATAATTGTAAAGAGTCTAGTAAATGAAGCAAGAAACTCGCCATTGGTCAGAAATAACGATTTTTCATCTTTATCGCTATTTTCGGAAACGGTTTCCAATTTAGTTTTAACATTGCAATCGTTAAATATGACAAACTACCTAACTTGTCCATAGTTATTAGATGAACTTATTAAAAAACTTCCGTACAACATGCAGTTATCGTGGGGTGAAAAAATGGTAAGGAATAATGGAAAAGGTACCATCAAAGACTTTAGTGAATGGATACAGATAAAAGCACAAGCAGCAACATATGTTCCTACAAACCAAAATCAGAATTTTCATTATGCCACTACTGACAGATTTAAAAGAACAATGGTTCTAAACCAAGAGGGCTCAAACTTAATTCTGTTTCCTGTAAACTGCCTTTTATACAAAGAAAATCTAGACGTATGTAGAAAATTTTTGGAAATGACGATAAATGAGATATGGAATTTCGTAAAGGACAGGAGATTATGTTTTTGCTGTTTAAAGGGCATTACATAATAAAGTTTTACATTATGTCCCACACAGAAAAGATCAAATTAGACAAAACACTAAATACTATATCGACAACTACAACTGGACAGTCTTTACTAGAAACAGGGGAAAATAGAGTAAATGAACAACTGGAAGCTGTAGTTAGACACACAACGAAGAATAATTATGAAGTCATGTTGAAGGTTGCAACGGTCAATTTAAAAATGAACAAACAATAAATAAAAACATTCGAGTTATCATTAATTGATAAAGAATTCGCAAATCAATTAAATCTTTATGGAGAAGAAACAAATCTAAATTTAAGATGGACTGACAAAGACACGACCAAACAAGATAGATCGCGAATGGTTTCATTTATGATATCTGGGGAAAATCTAAATTCCTTTTATGAAATAAGAAATCTTCCCACTTAAAGTGTGGACACCAAGGGTTTACAAGCAAAATGGCAACATCTAGAAAATTGTAATTGTTCAAGTTTTACTAACGCAAAACCAAAATTATTGATTGGACAAGACAACTGGGATTTGATTACCACAAGACAGCTAGTGGAAGAAACCAAGTATGAACCAGCTTTGTCGTACACTAAACTAGGATGGATCGTTCATGGTCACTTAAAATCACTTAGTGGAAGGATAGACATAAATTTGCATATACGGTGTAACAAAAAAGATGAAGAATGGCATGATCTAGTAAAGTCTTTCTTCTCAAATGAAGCTTTAGGAGTTAAATATCAAAAAGAAGAATTAACTGAAAATCAAAGAGCAATAGACGAAATAAAACTACAATCGAGAAGAGTTGAAAACAGGTGGGAGGTTGGCTTTTTATGGAAAAATAAAGAAGATATTTTACCAGATAGCAAAATAAAATGATAAAGGACCCGGCATTTGGCAAGGCTTACTCCGAAAAATTACATGAATATCAAACTAAAGCATACGCAAGAGAACTTACAAAGGATGAAGCGGAAAGTTTAACAAACAAAACATGGTATTTACCTCATTTTGGAGTATTAAACCCTAATAAGCCCGGAAAGCTATGCTTTGTATTTGATGCCGCTGCCAAAATAGAAGGAAGAAGTCTAAATGATTTTTTGATGAAAGGACCAGACCTATACAACTCATTACCAAGTATTCTGTTGCAATTTAGAGAAAATCCTATAGCTTTTTGCGCAGACATTAAAGAAATGTTTCACCAAATACTCATTAGAAAACAAGATCAAGATTCGCAACGTTTTATGTGGAGAAGGTCACCAACAGAAGAAATAAAAATATATGCTATGCAAGTCTTAATCTTTGGAACAGTTTCGTGTCTATTTATAGCTCAATATATCAAAAATTTAATACCCTGGAATTCAAGTATCAATATCCTAAGGCATCCGAAGCTATAATTAAAAAACATTATATGGACGATTATTTGGATAGTGTTAAAACAACCACAGAAGCCAAGAAATTATTAGAAGAAGTCATTACAATTCACAAAAAAAGGCGGATTTGAACTTAGAGGTTGGATATCTAACTCGGAAGAAGTTTTTAAATCAATTTCAGTTGACTTAAGAGAAGACGAAAAAACTTTTGAGGGTGGTGTTTTTCAAAGAATTTTAGGCTTAAAGTGGGACCCCAAAAGTGATACTTTGGATTTCCCATAAAATTAGATTCCAACAAAAAGAGAAATGCTAAAAATAACAATGTCAATATTTGATCCGTTGAGTTTGCTGGGAAATATTATAGTGCGAGCCAAAATAATTATTCAAGATGTTTTGAAAAGTAAAGTGGAATGGGATGAACCTATATCAAACGCTTAACATAAGAAATGGTCTGAATGGTTAAGAAGCTTAAAACAGATCGAAAATTTAAATATACCAAGATGTTATTGTTAAGAAACCATACATGACATCCAATTATACATATTATGTGATGCGAGTATTCTAGCTTTTGCAGCAATAGCTTATTTTCGATTTCAAACTACAGACAAACAAGTACGAATATCAATTATTATGTCTAAAAATCAGGTTTCTCCCTTAAAAACACTTACTATTCCAAAGCTCGAATTACAAGCCGCATTAGTTGCTAGGCGAATGTCAAAATTTATAGTATCGGAACACACTCTTAAAATACATAAAATTGTTTTATGGAGTGATTCAGTGGCAGTATTAGGATGGATAAGAACAGAAAAGCAAAACTCAAATAGGTTTATTAGTAACAGAATAGGAGAAATTTTGGAAAATAGAAATGCATTTCAATGGAAATGGATACCTTCAAAATTAAATATTGCAGATGAAGCAACTAGAAATGACAAAGAACTAGAAATTAACACAAACAGTAAATGGTTTAAAGGGCCCGACTTTCTCTATTTACCAGAAAATTGTTGGCCTGAAGAACAAAAAATTAAGGTGTCTGAAACAGTTCAAACGGAAGAAAAATTTGAAGTTCTATTACAACTTAACGTAACCCAAATGAGGGAATATTTACCAGACATAAACAATTTTTCATCATGGAGGAAACTTATTGTTTCAACAGCGATGGTTTTTGAATTCCTTAATAGATTACAAAAGAAAGAATATGATGAACAAATTTCTGTAGAGGATTTTCAAAATGCTGAAAAAATTTGGATTAGAACAGTACAAGAAGAATGTTTTCCCAAGGAATATAAAACTTTGACGAGTGATCGATCTGTATCCAAAGATAGTAAAATTTTAAGATTATCACCATGTGTTAAAGACAATCTGATTTGTATTGATGGAAGAATTGATAACTCACCTAATTTAGACATATCGACAAAATATCCAATTATTTTAGAAAATCATTACTTTACCAAACTATTGATTAAAGAATATCATGAAAAATTTAGACACACAGGCAGTACAGAAATAATTTTAAATAAGATTAGACAGAAATATTGGATAATTAAAGCAAGAGGGGTGATTAAAAGGGTCCTAGAAGAGTGTCAAATATGTAAAATTATGACAGCTCAACCCATAATACCTAAAATGGCGAAATTACCATTAGAGAGAATTGCCAGACCACCAAGAAGTTTTTATTTTGTTGGAATAGATTATTTTGGTCCCGTGGAGGTGAAAATAGGAAGAAGAGTTGAAAAAAATATGGTTCATGTGGAAATAGCAGAGTCTCTGAATACAGACAGTGCAGTTTTAGCAATTAGAAGATTTATATCCAGAAGAGGACAACTTCATACGATCTTCAGTGATAATGGAACAAACCTAACGGCTGCAAATAAAGAATTAAAAGAAGCTATTAAATCAATAGATACAGATTTATTACGACAAAAGTTGTTTGCTGAGGAAATTGTATGGAAATTCATTCCTCCGCAAGTCCACACATGGGAGGATCCTGGGAAAGAATGATCAGAACATTTAAAAATATGTTGAAAATCATTTTAAAAACGCAAAGACCTCGCTTAAAAGTTCTGCAAACGTTTATTTTAGAAGCCGAGAATATAGTTAAGAGTAGACCCCTAACTTATGTTTCGACATATCATGAAGATGTTGAGAGTTTGACACCGAATCATTTCTTAATTGGAACTTCAAGTTCAGCTAAACCACCAGGCAATTTTGATCCAAAAATAAGTTTTAAGAAGCAATGGACATATGTGCAACAACTAAGAGACAACTTTTGAAAATATGGATTAAAGAATATGTTCCTACCTTAATCAGACGATCAAAGTGGATGGAAGAAAAAAGAAATCTTAGGAAAGATAAATTAGTTATTATGATGGACAATACGTTACCAAGAAATAGTTGGCTCAAAGGCAAAATTGTAAACATTTACCCATCCAGCGATGATGTAGTACGAGTTGCAGACGTTAAAACAAAATGTGGAGTCTATAAACGTCCAGTTAGTAAATTATGTCCAATAGAATTACTTGAAGAAGAGAACCCCACACCAACCAATTGAAGAAGAGAATTCTACGGCAGTCAAATTTTTACCAACTTTTAGTTCATTGGGAGAAAATGTTAAATATTTGAGAAACCCCTTGTATTATTTTGTTTTGATTTAAGAATTTTTTGACATTTTTGTCAGTTTTTGATGATTTATTGACTTAAAAATAAATTGGAATTTCTGAATTTTTATTGTCTAAAATTGTAAAGAAGCCAGAAATATTTTTTATCATACGTTGATATCCAAATAGAATACAACATTACAAACGAATTACTTTAAAAATTATTTCTACTTAATTATCAAACTGGATGACATAATTATACATTACTGAATCATATAATAGTCTCATCACCCTCTTGCACAACCTTTCCCATTTACGTCCTTATTCATGCTCTTACACGTCTACTCACTTTCTATCCTTCGAAGTCATCGGCCAATGATCGAGCAAGGATTTCCGCCTCCCATCACACGACTCGCGCTCGGGATTATTATCTAAATTGGTTGGAGTAACTACATCGCGGTCGAAAGCTTTAGCGAAGGCTTCATATTTACCAAATTGTATCGTAGTCTCATCACCCTCTTGCACGGCCCCTTTTTACTTTCTTATTCACACTCTTACTTTCTATCCTGCAGCAATGATTTCCGCCTCTCGTCGAACGACTTGTGGTCGCACTCGGGATTATTTTCTAAATTGGTTAAAGTGACTACATCGCGATCGAAAGTTTTGGCGAAGGCTTCATACTTTACCAAATTGTATCGTAGTCTCATCACCTTCTTGCACGAACCTAGGGCCGGCCTTCCCTTTTTTACTTCCTTATTCACGCTCTTATAAGGATTTCCGCCTCTCGTCGAACGACTTGTGGTTGGTTGGAGGAAATAGACCGCGATCGAAAGCTTTGGGGAAGGCTATACATTTTACCAAATTGTATCTTCGTCTCATCAACCTCTTGGACCGACCTAGAGCCTTCTGCTTTTTACTTCCTTATTCACGATCTTATAAATATACGTCTACTTACTTTCTATCCTACAGAAAGTATTTCCGCCTCTCGTCAAACTACTTGTGGTCGCCCTCGGGATAACTTTTCAAATTGGTTGGAGTTACTTCATCGCGATCGAAAGTTTTGGCAAAGGCTTCATATTTTACCAAATTGTACATTACCCTCTTGCACGAACCTACGGCCTTCCTTATTCACGCTCTTATAAATTCACCTCTACTTACTTTCTAACCTACAGCAAGGATTTCCGCCTCTCGTCGAACCACTTGTGGTCGCCCTCAGGTTGGAGTACTAGATCGCGATCAAAAGCATTATGGAAGGCGTTATATTTTACCAAATTGCATCCTAGTCTTATCACCCTCTTGCATGGCTATAGGACCTTCTTCTTTTTAATTCCATATTCCCGCTTTTATAAATACACTTCTACTCACTTTCTATCCTGCGAAGTCATCGGCCAGTGGTGATCGAGCAAGGATTTCCGCCTCTCGTCGACTGACTTGTGGTCGCCCTCGGGATTATTCTCCAAATTGGTTGGAGTGACTAGATCGCGATCAAAAGCTTTGGGAAAGGCGTCGCCTTCGCGCTCGGTACAGGAACAGATCGACTCTGCGTCATCGGTGCCAGCCACTGAAAAAATAGGAGACAAATTTTTTGTTGGTAATTGATAAATTAATTCGCACTTTCTACTTTAGTAGATTATTTCTTGAAAAGTTGATCTTGCAACTGTACTTTGTTTTATGAGCAGCATGTTAAACCGAGTGTTAAACCATACAAGTAGGTCAATAAAAAAAATTATCATAAATAAATTTATCAATATTTTTTTTCGCGAATGGTACCGGTGTGTACTGGTGCTGAATGATTAAACTTTGTTTCGTAGGTATTACGTAAAATATATCAAAAGTAGGTAAAAAGATTTCCATGTGCAAAAAATTGGAGCCATAGGATATCTTGGATGGACTTTAAAGTTTTATTATTATTTTGAGAAACGACAAATATGAATTTAGTGCCGCACCGAGGGAGGGTTTTAGGATTAACCCCCCCCCACCGAGAAGCCTGGTTATGGTCACATTTTTACTTCAAATTAAGTTTTTTTTATTGTTTATCCATAACCCCCCCCCTTCCCCAACGATTCCTGGGTGCGCCACTGATGAACTCTTAAAATTAATATTAGAAGGAAGAGGTCCGGGTCGCAAACAAATTTAATATCATGAAAATCTTAGACAATGGTATGGTTTTGGTTCTAAAAAGGCAGTAGATAAGGTGCAAATCCCATGATGATATCCAACGTTTGACGAGAGCATGGCACTTAAAATAAAAGAAGATTTTTAATTTATCTGATTTTCTTTAACATCTGCTTTTTTTATAGGTAGGTTTTTATAGGTAGGTAGGTGTTATTCTGGATTAATTTAAAAAAACTGGATTAAATGGAAAAACACTCACCTAATTCCGACTCCGTACCATCCTTCACCAAAGAATTTTCCACATCCTTTTCGTTTTTGGGATAGTAAATCTCGGCTTGTTCCGTGGTTTTGGCCATTTCCGCATGACTGACCCTCATGTGGGCGATGTCAGTGTATATGGCGACGTTGACTACAAATTCCATAGGAGCTATTACACCGTAGGCTTCTGGGCCTTTATCAATCACCTAAAACACAAAAACGTCATAATTTAAAAAAGTTGTATACCTAGCCGGCGCGGCGCACATAAATGTGTAAAGAAAATAATCCCGGCAGCAAAAAAGGGTCTGCAATAAAATTGTTTCCATAATCGAAAAAGAAAATGGGGTAGCTAGGTTAATATTAACTTAGCAACCCCACCAGGAAAAATGGAGGCAAACTAAAAATTTTTGGTTTTAAAATTATGTTCTAATTATGTGCTCGACGAACATATAAGAAAAAAATCTAATTTTTCATTTTAAATTATGTTTCTTTTAAAAAAAAAAGGGTGGGGTAGCTAGGTTAATATTAACATAGCGACCCCACATGTCTATGTATAACGGAATTTAAAAATTTCAAAAACCAGCATTATCTGCATATTATGTGCTAATTTCGTCCATAATCAGAAAATTTTGTACTCGTCAAAAGAAAGCGGGTTAGCTAGTGTAATATTAACTTAGGAACTCCACCAGGAAATCTGGCGCCAAGCTAAAAATTATTGGTTTTAAAATTATATGATAATTCTTACACATATTCATGAAGCACATAATTTTGTAATAATATATTTTTACTTTGGAATCGTACTTCAGTAATGTAATATCCTTTATATTGATTTTCTCGGAAACCAGACAAGTACAAATTTTTTTTTCGATTATCTCAGAAACCAAAGGAGCACAAAATTTTTTGATTGGGGACGAAATTAGCACATAATTATGGCATAACTAAATTTTGATTTTCTTGGGGTGGGGTCGCTAGGTTAATGGAGGTGCGAACTCTTTATTTAACTATACTATATACTTTAAATGTTATATAAATATTACGTATTGGAATGTAACATTTATGTAAAATTAAAGTCATATTGTGTATATATAATATTTATATACGTCTAATGTCACAACAAGGTAAAAAGTAACTTCCATGTTCTGCATTATGCCATGCACAAAGTTCCATTCTTATTACGTAAATATAATGTAATTAAAGAAACATAAGTTATGTTATGTAAATATTACGTAAATTTTATGAAAACTTTTTTTATGTACATTTTTTGACTTTAGATTTACGTAAATACTATGTTAATGTAACAGATGTGTTTGCTTGCTTTGCTCCACAGGAAAGAAACGCACGGAAAACAGAGATAATGATAGAGGAACGCGAAAACACATTTAATAACCACAACGCTTATTCTTCCATCTCGCAATATTTTGTAATTCGTACTTACCAGTGGATCTGACACATTTGGATCGAACATCACAGCATTTGGGGTAACTAGTAGTACTCCAGCCACTACCCCTTCTCCGTCGGTGATATGCCTGACATTGATTTTAAGAAACCTGAAAACGTTAAAACGTCAGCATATGATACACAATTTCTTTTGTAAACAGAAACAAAAAAAGTTTTACCAGATGAGTTTGTTCGTCTTGTTTACTAGGCCCTGCTTATGTTGTTGTTTGGTTTTTGTTATTTTGTTCTAGCTATTTCTAACCCATCTGAATTATAGAAGCCTTCGCTGTTAAAAATTTTATTAATTTTTGATAAACGGTTTATCCGTCGAACTCACTGAACCCTCTCGAATTCTATTTTAAATCATTGAATTTGGCAAGAGAATTTTCGGAGCTAAAAATCGTTTAAAATGTAATTTTCAAAAAAAATTAACATTTCAATATCAAATAAAATAAAAAGCACCGGCAATAATAATACCTCAAATTTATTAAATCAAATAAATTTTGGCACAGGATATAATGTATCCATTTACATATACTCTAAAACGTCGTAATTAATAATACAAATTTTTACAGGAGGCAGATTCTCACGTATGTATCACAGTATTCATTCATTTTATGCATGTTACCTCTATACGTCTCTATTGAATAGTAGTACTAGTAGATGGGCGGCCGTAGACCTGGCAATTAGGCCGCATAATGGACCCTTTCTGTCATACCCCCCGTGCACCCCCGACTGATGCACGTGCCCCTTAGGATGGCAAGTTTTCTTTCTCTAGGAGGACTTAATTTTTGCCTGACACCTCTTTGTGGAGGGCAGGGATCTTTAGACTGCGTAGCAAGTATACACAGTGAAGTGAAGAGTGGTCTTGCTAACATCGCTACCGTCCCAGCAGAACTTGGTTGACGGTAGACTTTTTCTCTCCAGCAGCCCGCCGTCCCGAAAATCGAGGTTTAGACCCGGTTTCGCTGGTCGAGGTCGCCGTCGGAGTCTTCAGACGCACTACAGTCATCGTCTGTCCAATCACGCCCGCTACCGAATCTGTCGGAGTCCAGCCGAATCCCATGGAGTCCCGATCTCGGAGAAGTCCAGGTCTTCCTTTTTTTGGGTCACCGGCTAGTCTCCTCTACCCAGTTTTGGTGGGGTTCTCGGCCGTCCACCTTTGAGTCCCGAAAAGTTTTCGGTGCAGTGTCAACCGTGCCGCCTACTTCTACCTCGTTTGTTGTTATTCTATGCAGAACGTTGACTGCGGAGCGGAGAAGTGGGGCCGCCCGCACATCAGACATAATACGTTAAATTTAGATAAATTGGTCAGAATTTAAAATAAAAAAAAAATGCAAAACCTTTATTAAATTGTATTTTACATTCTTAGCAAGTGTAGATCATTTTCAAGATGATAAGAAAATCCTAACAACCGATCATTTACCAGCACGACAGAGTATATGTGGCGGAATTAAGCAAGGATTTCTTGCGGTCACCCATCTGAAACATAATTGCGACCAGTGATGCTTAGGTATGGTTATGTACACTAGGTTGAAGCGAAATTGGTCGTTTTTTTTATTTTTGTTTTTTTTTTAAATGGGGTTAAAGTTGTCTATTGGGTAGTATATTATAGAAAAAAATTACATTCCCCTGGATTGAAATTTAGAGGTTCCCCTGTAAACTTGGGATTTACATATATAACTTTTTACATAAAAATAGCAGCTCTTATTATGATTTTGAACATAAAATTACTCATCGTGTATATTTGGTATTATGTAGTGTCTAGTGAGTACTAACGTTTTGTGTTAACATGCGGCATTTGTTGTCGTGAGCCTAACTTTGCTTTGATAAATCCATCTCTATTTTCCTCCCCACAGACCGCCATAGAAGCTTCGGTAAAGTTTTATACATCGTTCAACTGCTTGAGTGTTACATGGATATTTAACTATTCCATTTTATCTGGAACTTCTATCATAGCTAAAATATCTTCGTTGGAAATATTAGCTAGTAATGGAGGTTCCGTCAGCTTGCAGGACTGCCATTCAATGAGCTCCACAAAGTCTGTTGCATTAAAATTAATTTTTGGCACAGTAAAACATCTTATATCTCTTTTATTCTGCATTTGCTGACGAATTTTCAGTAGGCGACGATAACCTAACTCTCTTATAGGCTTGGATTTATCTGTTACCACGGCAATCAACAGATTTTCTGGATGGGCATTAAACCCGTTTTTTTGAATGACTGAATTAATAATTTTCAAAATGTCCTCTTCAAAATTTCTGGACCATCTAATCATATTTAACAAATGACGATGCTCTTTTTTGCATTACGGCTTAACTTTGATATGGAACTAAAGATGCGTAAACCTTAACTACGTATTCGTTAGTACTTGAAGGTTCCTTGAGACTTTATTTGACGAAATATAAAGTCTTCTATGGGCTCGGCTATCCGTACGAACGCCAGAAGTAACAGCTTGACATATATCCCATAAATATTTTTGATCAGTACTTAGATCATCGCGAATAAGCTCTGGTAAATTTTCTCTTTGTACGGGATGAAATGAGACAACTAGCAAATTTTCACAGGTTTCTAAAACTTTCCCAATGATGCCTGAATATTCTCGAGGCCCAGTTGATGGTCCATTTAAATTTTGAAGTAAGTGCCTTAGAGGGATTGATGTTTTTAAACAGTTACAATACCATATAAATACACTGTTGCCAAGCATAACGAATAACGTGATTTAAGGCTGTAGTTTCTCCCCAGATTTTAAGTAAAAAAAGTACAACTGGCAACGCCTTGTTCTTTAATTTTTTAATCTTTTGCCAGACTGCACAGGGAAAACTAAACATCCGAATTAGCTGAAATTTTGCAGGGGTGATCATTTTTAAATGCTTAACAAAAATATCTGAAGGATTTTTCAAAATTCTCAATTATTTTTTCTTCCAAATAAAAGCTCTGGTGCTGTCATCTATCCCAAAAGCCTCAAAATAATTGCGGTTTAGAACAAACCTGATTTACAAAAAAAAAGTAGAAAAATACTCACAATTTCCTCTGGATTACATTTTTTTCTTTTTATATTTCCTTGCTTTAGCTAAAATAAAAACTAAGTTTCCTTTTTTCTAAAAGCCTGTGCACTCCGGAAAAAAAAAGCGATCAATCAATCACACCTCATTGAATTTGGAAGACACACGCATTTCAAGTGTTTTGCCGATAGATCGCAGAATTTATACGATCCCATGGTAACTGCAGGTGGTTTGTCAACAAGTAAAAAGCCAGTTAACTCATTTTCGTTTTAGTATCCTTTGGCCTATGATCGGTGCCATATTGACACCAAACTGACAGAAAATCCATGTTTTACTTGTCAATTTGGTTATAAAAATGGCAGCCACAGTAGGCTAAAAGGCACTGAGGCGGTAGGAGTTAACTGGCTTTTTAGTTGAGTACGGTGTTGAATCGGGCCGCAATGGGACAGAAGAGTATTTTTACGTTTTCTGACAGAAAACCATTCGAGGTTATCTTTATCTTTGAAAAATGTGTTTGCAAAAACATTGTTCTACAACAAATATGAAACCACTCTGCGTGTGCGGTCGCCCTCCGAAAAAGGCCTAGCGCTGCGCGGGCATTACCCCGAGTCTATCAAAGAACCAACCATAACCCCACATAATTTGGTTTTTATTTTGATTCAACCATTTTTTTTTAAATTTAAATTATTGCGGCATAGTTATGTGCAAGTGTACTAGTGAAATCTTGGAGTGTAAAGGATAGATTTTAGAACTTCAGTTTCAAAAACACACGGATACTTGAGTACTAACAAAACAGGTCAGTAAAGCTCCATTTAGAGGTTGGAAAGACTCTTGCTAGTCGTTGACGCTCCTGTTTAAAATAGCATATGATTATTTCGTCTAGCGCCAGTAGCCGATTTTTAAATCTGCATTGTGTGGGAGTGTTTCCAATTCAATTATAAATACATACATTAATATTACACCCAGTTGATAAATTTAAAAAGGGATTTAGTGAGGGTGAATAAATAACAAAATCAATGAATAGCGAGCTTTCCCTCAAAAAAGGTAATGGTAACCGTAGATCCGGATTTCGCACTTGTGGTGCTCATCAGTACGGTGCTAGGAATTAGGAGATGAAATGATGATGGAAAAATATGACACAGGATTCATGTAAAAGAAAACCATCTGTCAAATTGCAGAATCGGCAGATGTACCTTCAATTTGAAGGAAAACTAAGCATCTCTACGAAGACAGATATAATTATCTTTACAGATATCCTAAGCTCTGGAGTTCATAAATTTAAAAAGGATTTACTGGGATTCCTAGCACCGTACTGATGAGCACCACAAGTGCGAAATCCGGATCTACGGTTACCATTACTTTTTTTGAGGGAAAGCTCGCTATTCGTTGATTTTGTTATTTATTCACCCTCACTAAATCCCTTTTTAAATTTATCAACTCTAGAGCTTAGGATATCTGTAAAGATAATTATATCTGTCTAAGTAGGGACGCTTAATTTTCCTTCAAATTGAAGGTACATCTGCCGATTCTGCAATTTGACAGATGGTTGTCTTTTACATGAATCATGTGTCATATTTTTCCATCATCATTTCATCTCCTAATTCCTAGCACCGTACTGATGAGCACAAGTGCGAAATCCGGATCTACGGTTACTATTACCTTTTTTGAGGGAAAACTCGCTATTCATTGATTTTATTACACCCAGTTACTTTAATACGTAGTTGGGTAGCGTTTTTTTAGCAGATAATTCTGCAATAAATGGTTTTCTTTTATTTTAGTATTTTACTTGGTTTTTTAGCGGCCAAATTTTTGACCGGGTGCTAAAAAATCTCTGGTGTCCTGGTGGATAAACATAAATAAAGTGTCCGCGTTGCCATGGAAAACAAATTTAGCAAAAAAATCAGGTCGACATAGTTAAATTGATTTCCCGTACAGTGTTGCTAAAAACAATTCCCCAGATTGTAACTACGACCTTAAACAACAACTATTTATCGTAGTTAGCATATGCTTATTATGGTGAAACTTCAAGGCTTTTGGGGACCCTCTAAAATATTTTTAATTTAATTGTGCTTTTAACACGTTATTTTGAGTATCGACAGACAACTTTTGCACCCTATCTCTTTTCAAATTTCGAAAATTTAATTTTTCGCTCCACGCTAATGTACACCCAATAGACTTACTCGCTGCGCTACTGAAGTTCTAGTTATATTATAAATCAAACCTCTTGTAATAGGAGGATACAACAAAAGTCAATTAAACTAACACTTTATATTTATTTTATTTTCAAATAATCCTAGCTATCACATCTCTCAGTACATTTTTTATAAAGAAATATTAATTTATCTATTTAAAGTCTTTATACACTGACGTATCATAACAGCCCATATCAATTAGTCTAGGTCTTAGTTAATACTTACATAGGATCATCATCTTCATCTGAAAACTCGCATTTAGTTTACATACCCACACATCTCTCAGTACATTTTTTATAAAGAAATATTAATTTATCTATTTAAAGTCTTTATACACTGACGTATCATAACAGCCCATAACAATTAGTCTAGATCTTAGCTAATACTTACATAGGATCATCGTCTTCATCTGAAAACTCGCATTTAGTTTACATACCCACAAATCTCTCAGTACATTTTTTATAAAGAAATATGAATTTATCTATTTAAAGTCTTTATACACTGATGTAACATAACAGCCCATAACAATTAGTCTAGGTCTTAGCTAATACTTACATAGGATCATCATCTTCATCTGAAAACTCGCATTTAGTTTACATACCCACACATCTCTCAGTACATTTTTTATAAAGAAAGAAGAAGAAATATTAATTTATCTATTTAGTCTTTATACACTGATGCATCATAACAGCCCATAACAATTAGTCTAGGTCTTAGCTAATACTTACATAGGATCATCATCTTCATCTGAAAACTCGGCCATTTAAATTACATACCCACACAAAATATTCTTTATGCAAGACATATTAACAAGTTCCCGATTATTTTGCAAATAAATGAAGCACTAATTTTAAACCGATTCCGATCAGACGTCAGTATTGGAGAGGTTTTATCAGTTTTAATTCGATAAAACTAGGGGTCACAGTGATTTTTTTAGAAGCAAAAAAACATTTATTTGATTAATTTTAGCAGTAGTGGTATTATGTATGAATAAAGCGTGCAATGCAAGATTAAACTTCCCGAATTTCTACGAAACTAAATCCATATTATCGCAAGATAAATAAAGTTAAATACTATCTATATTGTATTATATAGTTTATAATGCACAAATGAAGAGTAGTCCAATAATTTGGTGAGTAGCTACCAAAGTTGTTAGACAAGTATTTACAGTTTTAAAATAGGATTATTTTCTATTTTTTTCTTATCTTAAAAAGATAAGATAGATGGCGTAAATGGGTAAAATAAGAATGTGTGGCTCATTTCCGACCCTTTCTTACATCGGTGAACGCAGAAACCAATTTTTTCAGTATTAAAATATCAATAGTGTCATATCGCAAAAAATCTATTAGAAACGTCATTGTAAGTGACATTGAAGGGGCTGACGCGTCTCGTTTAAAATCTATGAACACCGTCGCACATACGGCAAAAGGCCACTATTAGGGGTACAAAATTATTTTTTTCGTCTTTTAAATTTATGAATATTTTGTTCGGTTTGTAATTAGAAATATCTCGAACGCAAGAATATATAAATATTTTTTATGTCGCAGTTATGGTTTGTAAACACTTTTATAACTTTTAAAACAGAAAAAAATGTCTCATTATATAAATTTGTGACAACTGAATGTATGGAGTCTCATTGTTTTTTCTGAAGTATTATAAAGATTACATTGTATTCCAAAAATATGTTCATTATTTTGTCTAAAAAACTTCTGAATCATATCGTAATAGCACAAAAATCATAAACATTACTAAATTTTCTTTCCTTCCGATATTTTTTTGACTCTGCAAGCCCGCAAAAAAATTATATTTTATTTCTGTCTTAATTTTTTGATATAAAAAAATTAAGTTGCGCAAGTTTGCGCCTTGAGAAAATAGTGGAGAGCAATTTAAAAACGAGCGAGAGCCGTTTCTGGGTATAAAAATTTAATTTTTTAAACGCTCGGACCCGTCAGTTTTATTTGCAAGGGAGACATATTTTAGTCTTATTATTTGGGTTGTGGGATACATCACTGGCGGTCATGAGGAGGAGCCATGGCCCAACGCTAACCACCTAACCACAGCAAAAAACGAAACGTGTAACAGGATAGGAAATCGTTCTCTTTTTTTTTCTTAAATTAGTCATGACCCCCCCATTGAGCAGATAAATATGACCGCCCCTGGGGTACAATTGACCCCCCGAATTTAAATAGGGAACCTTAGTCCTGAGACACCTAGTTTGAAAGCCTTTTAACTTATCTTAACAAGTCTGAAGTTTTTTTTTCAATTTCATTGATTCGTTTTTTTAGATATTTCTTTTAAAAATTAAAAAATAATAATGATTTTAAATTTGGAAATCTGATTTAAAAAATTTATAAATTTTAAATGGTTCAACTTGGGAAAATCAAAGTCATAAAAGTCTCAAAATACAAAATTTATTCAAAATTTGATAGGTTACACGTGTTTCGCCTACATAGGCATCTTCAGACCTGGTATATAAAACGTCACTGTAGAGATTAACATTTAAAGAACATTACACAAGTTTAAAAAATAAAAATAAAAAACATTTAAACAAACGAGACTCGTTCTACATTTTACAAAATAAAACAACAAAAAATATTTTTTTTTTGTAAAATGTATAACGAGTTCGTTTGCTTAAATGTTGGTTATTTTTTAAACTTGTGTAATGTTCTTTAAATGTTAATACCTACCGTGACGTTTTATATACCAGGTCTGAAGATGCCTATGTAGACGAAACATGTGTAACCTACCAAATTTTGAATAAATTTTGTATTTTGAGACTTTATGACTTTGAGTTTCCCAAGTTGAAGCATTTGAAATTCAAGTCTCTTTGAGAAAATGGACGACCCTTTTCAATCAGAAATTTTAAGTTATTTTTGATTTATGTATTTATAAGCAAGTATACCTTAAAATTGTTAAAATTTTATGACCGTTAATCAGAGTCCCGCAAAGATAATGTCATTGGGCTAATTTTTTAAACTGATCTTGCGGCGCAAATGAAAAGGATTTTAAGAAAAAAATGTTTGTAATCAAGTTTTGTATAGCCATTTACTTAGAAAGAGTCCGTTTCGTAGCGTAGCTGACATTTATGTTTAAAATGCGATTTTACTTTTGCAGACGAGTGTACAATTTTTGAACGATTCTTTTAATGACATATTCTCAAAGGGAGGACGGAAACAATAATAATATTGGCGTTTTGCGTATGTGCGTCGTACAGATGCCTTGGGATCACTTAATCGTTTAATAGTTATTTATGCACCTATGTCAAAAATTACAGTTTTAACCCCGCAGTGCGTAAATAACAGCCTAAGACGTAGGCCGAGGGATGTTACACGCTGAAGGAATTAAAGCTGTTTTTGACCGAGGTACAGGGTGACCGTTTATGAAGTTCCACTAGGGTAAACTTTTTTTGTTATTTGTCACAAGAGGATAAATCAAAAAGTGAATGACTTATGAAATTAGGTAGATTTCTGTAACATTTTATAAAATTTTTATGGATCTTTTCTTTCTGATTCCAAAAATATATCATGTAGTGTTTATCTTTGGCGGTTCTCGAGTAAAATCAAAAATAAGGGCAATGTGTTAGCCAAGGAAAAATAGTTTAGGTGGTTCTTTGTTCAACACATTACTATGTTGGGAATTTGGAACCTTTGGTTGCACTAAAACAAAGTTATGATTGTTTTCCACAAACCAAAACTACACTTTTTTGCACTCGACGCGCGTTTCACTAACAACGTTCAGGAGGCGATAAACAACCCTCCCCATACATCATTAAACACCATCATACACTTTGATTTCCAACTTGGAATCACTCACAAATAGGCATCGTTCCGCACTGGTACTTATCCAAGTTACCTGATACGGATTAGTCTGGCGTGTTAATATTTCAATTTTTTTTAAATCACTCTTGTATACATCCTGGGCCACACAGGAATTGAAGAGGAAATGAAAAAGCCGATTCTCTTGCTAAGGCAGGAGCGGAATCTGCGTTCTTAGGGCCAGAGCCCTCCTTTGGAGGTCAATAGGGAATTATCCGAGTGGGTTGAAAGAAAAGGGGTGCAGCACTGGCGCTCAACTCGGGAACAACAGCACTCCAAAGCCTTTCTGAATAAGCCAGACAAACGTAGAGCAAAGCAGCTCCTGCAATTATAAAAGAACAGCCTGAGAATAATCACAGGTCTAGATACAGGCCAGTGCCGACTCAACCAACATACGAATAGAATTGGAGTGAGCAATACACCGATTTGTAGATTCTGTGGAGGAGAGGGGGAAACGCCGGTACATATCCATGCCACTGCTTAAGACTAATTAGAGGCCCTCTATACATTTGACAGTTATTTTTTTACCAATGTTGGCAATGATAGTTGGTAACCCCTGACAATAAATAATTTTGTCTCAGTCACATTTTTGAATAAGAAACGTCTGGTTTAAAAATGGAATTTTGCTGTGTCAAAAACTGTAAAATCACGTGTCTGAAGAAAGAAACTCAAGAAAAGTGGAAACAAAATATGCATTTACCAAGCTCGAAAATTAATAAAAATAGCCGAATTTGCGAGATTGGTCAAGCCAGGATGACCCTTAAATTAATTTTCTTAAATACCTGTTAAATTATTTTTAGATGTGCTAAGATACACTTCAGAAGGACACGTTTTTTGGTGAATTTAAAGACTGTAAAGAACTTTGATTGAAAGAAATTAATACCACCTTATGTTTTACACACTTTACACTTTGAAAAATTACAATTTTTGCTGTTTTTTGGATAAAAATTGCAAAATAAAAATAATATGCAAGACACCACTCAAGATGACAGACAGATGACATAACAAAAATTTTTAGTAAACATTTGCCTTAAATTATTTCCATCTTTCTCTTAAATACTTTTTTAGAGCCTGCTGTCTCACTTCAACAACCTTAAATATTTTTCATTTTAACAGAGAAAAAAGGTTTTTTGGCAATACTTTACGCCTAAAACACAGTGAAAACTTGAAAAATGTAAGCGTTTTATTCTGGAAATCGAAACGTTGGAAAGAAAGCTTTAAAATGTGAGCAATATCATGGCATAAAAATGTGAAAAACCTAGTAAAAATATTTTAAGCCTTAAATTACCATCATGGCTTGACCATAGTGAGCTATAAGCAGTAGGTACAAACATACGCATTTAGCATGTACTTTGTTAATAAGGGCCTCTCGGACTAATGAGAACAAGGGCGAAAATATTTGGCCCTGGGTTAAAAGTGCCCCAAGATTTCTAACTAAATAGACTGATTACCTTTATCAGAGAAGTTGGGATGAGTGACTTGTAAAACAGGTATGAGACACAATAGACCTCTAGGTCGCAGTGGAGGGTGCAACATTGCACCACTCATAACAAACCTAACCTAACCTAAGGTCCTGACAGGAAAAAAAAGAATCTTTACTCTTAAAAAATATAAACTTGACAAATCGCTTAAAACCACAACAAACGATTGCACCGGACAAGTGGTCATTTTGGAATTTTGGAAGTCTAAGGCCGGCTACTTCACGCTTGAAAATGCGGGTGTTAACGTGCACTTTACGCCCGGTTGTGCATAAAAACTTATCAGCTTATGGTCCTTGGGCGCAAGGCTTAGAAAAATTATGATAACCTCACCGTTGCATGTGTGTTCTTTATTCTTGAAATCAGGGAGAAAACAATTATGTATTTCTCTGAAACGCACAAATCCTATTGGAAAATGACACTTTTTATAACTAGACTTTTGACGAAATTTATTTGTACTGGTCTTTAGTGAGAGAAATAAAAGACACCAACTTCTGTTTAAAACACTGTCATCAGTTTCATTTGTGGAAGAAAACCGCGCATTTGCGGGCGAAATTATTTTCTTTTACCTGATCGTAAGAATAGCTACACTGCGGGTCAACTTCTTACATGAAAAAATTCTCAGTAGCGGGGCGTTTTTTCTTTGGGACCCGTTTAAAGTTAACTTAAAAATCACGAGCGCGGCGTCTGCCAATGATATATCCTAAAATGTTTTGTTGGACAAGGTTGAAAGAGAGGCTAATTTTATGACGTCATATTTTTTGTTGATGGGGTGTCGTAATATATACAATTTTAATCTAAGTATACCATAATATATACCTATAACTTCAAAGGGTCCCAAAAAACGTCCCGCTACCGAGAATTTTTTTATGTAAAAAGTTCTCCCACAGGATAGAAAGAACACACACACAAAGTCTCAACAATGAGGTCCTATGACTATTGGCCTAACCATGAACGATACCGATCAATTTCGTCGTTATTACTTTTCTGCAGCGAACTTCGTAAATAGCGTTTCTGTCACTGCCGACGTTTTCAAACAATCAACTAAAATGCGACAAATGAGAAAATTACTTTTTTGGTAAAACCATATGTGACTTATATATTTACCTCGATATTTACTTATTAATTTAAAAAAATAGAGGTGAAAAGATTGGTATGACGGGTTATCAACTCCTTGCAATACATGTACCAATCACTCAGATTACACTCGCATTACATCTCTGCATTAGATTTGCATTACATGACATTAAGGTCGCATTACAGTAATTTTCTTGCATTAAGTACGCATTATTTGTGCATTACAGCATATTACTACACATTGCGGGACATTATTTACGCATTACATCACATTAGGTGGTAGGTGTGAAGTTGTAGGGCAGTTTCTGGATTAACGACATTATTTGCATTTGCATTAAAGTAACACGGTTGTAGGTCTGCGGTTCCAGGGCACAATTATTTTTTGGTACATTACTGCTGGCATTTCGACATTACATTCTTAAATTACGACATTAGAGCGTTAATAGACCATAAATATCTTACTTACGGAAGCTTAACGGGATCCGCTCGGTTATTTTTTGCAACCAACCAGATTTATTCTGTGTGATTTGTGAAAGTGAATTTGCAAAAACAGGAATTGTTGATTTCTTTTCTATTCAATTTACATTGGCAGTTTGTATGTGGGCACAGTTGACCTGGACCAAGTTGTAAAGAAAAAAAATATATAAACTTTGAGTGCTATATTTTTGAAATAGTATTATTGCTGCCTTCAAGAAAAAATATCGATTAAAATCGCCTACGTACAATTGGGGTCTTTGCACAAATTTTAAAGAAAACTGCACTTTTTCAACCAACACAAAAATGCTCACATATCTTTCACTTAAAATTATTTTGGTAAATACATAAAATTTAATAACTTTTTAATTAGTAGTAGCAAAAAACCTGCCAGATTTTTTTTATATAAAAAAATTGACTTTTGTTGATTTAAAAGTTATATGTGGTAAAATGTGGCTAGTTCAAATAAAAAAAAGTTATTTTCAATAAAATTAACTAAGTAGGCTGTGCATCTATGCAAACAACTTCGTCACATAACAATTATCTGTCAAATTTTTAGTTGTATCGAGTTTCAAGCTTTCTTAGTCAAGTCAGTATTTTTTATATTATAGTTTTTGAACAGAGTTAAAATCTAAATGCTCTAAAGAAGATAAAAATTGTGTTCGTTTTACTGTCGATCAAAAAAGGAGCCATGAAGCTGCGCGATCCGCCGTGTGCTATACATGCTTTTCCAAGGCTAAAAGGCACGTCAAGATTACAGGTAAATTGCTTGGTTTAATTATGGATATTTCGCCAAATTATCTCGCATATGACGATTGCTTGCCCAATGTGGTGTGTCAAAGCTGTTACATAAAATTAAATAAAAAGGAACAGTTTAATATTGTTGATTATAAAATATTTAAAATTAGAATACAACGTAAAGAAAATTTATGTAGCTGCAAAATATGTGAAGTCGCTAGATTTAAGCCTAATTCAAAAGTTCATAATAGTAATATGCGACCAGCAATTTACCCAATAAAAAAATCTGCTGTTGGCAGGCCTAGAATTGAACAAAAATTACCAAAATCTGTGAAAGTATGCCCTAATTGTCACGGCAAAATTCACAAGGGTGTAACACATTTGTGCACTTTAAGAACAAAAGTAATTAATACACTGGAAATTTCGAAAAATTATGACCAACAACTGGCAAGTCAAATATTATATAAAAGGGAAAGCACAGACTCTTTGCCATTTATTTATTGTTCTGACCTCCCTGGTTTGTTTGCTCATTTATTTAGAGAACGTGAGCTCACAGATAATTTTCACTTAAAACTGGGAATAGATAGTGGTGGCGGCTCGTTAAAAGTTTGTTTGTCTGTATGTGTTCAAGAAGAAAATCAGCAAAAACCAAAGAGTACTGGAATAAACAAACTTTTAATAATAGGCTTGGCTCCAAAAATGACAGAAACCTATAAAAATATTAAATTAATATTTGAAGTTTTGAATCTTCATACGATTTGTGGTATGCTAATTATAATTGTGTTGGGACTTCAGTCGTCATCATCATGCCATCCATGTGCCTGGTGTAATATTAGTTCCAAAAATTTAGAAAATAAAGGTGAACTGAGAATAATTAAAACTATTTCAAAATGGAGCATATTATGGCAAGTTAAGAATGGTGAGAATATGAGCCAAACGAAAAACTACAGTAAGTTTTCAAAATATGATCAATTATTTATTTTAAATCAAAATTAAAGCTAATATTACTAGAATACCAATCTCTCAAAACTACATTTAATTTTTAGAAAACTGCATTAATACCCCTCTTATAACTGGTGACGATATTTTCAACTTTATTCCACCACCAGGATTACATTTGTTGATATGGATTGTAAAAAAAATATTTGATTGCGTTAAAAAAGACCATCCACATACCGCAGAAATCTGGCTTAAAAATTCTGGAGTTCAGCTGGATCATTACAGCAGGTTTAACGGAAACAACGCCAGAAATTTACTAAGAAAAGTTGATGTTCTTAAAGCTCTGGACCCCGGTATGACTTAAGTTTTATTTGTAACAAAATAAACTCCAATGCCAAGTATATTTTGTTACTGTGCGATCTAAATAATATTATTGGTTTTTAGGCAACAAGTATATAGACGTATTAGAAGCCTTTAATAAAGTAGTAGCCAGATGCTTTGGAAAAAATTCACACTGTGATTCATCACATTGCAGATTTTGTTGGAATTTCGCACTGTGCTCTGGGGTTTTTTTCGGAGCAGGCATCTGAACAGGTGCGTTGTTCGTATAAATTATTCTCCAGAAACTTTAATTTAAATCCACGATCCAAAAATTACTAAAAAAATCTGCTAAGGAGCGTTGCTTCTTACAATAGCAAACATATTTAAGATAGAAGAATAGTTAATAAGTGGTAAAAAGGTTAAAATTTTTATTGTTTTTATAAAATTACTAATAAATATGTTACTCTACCAAAAATATTTTTTTTAAACAATAATATCGTCAAAAGGTAAATATTTATATATATATATTTTGTTTTAAATTTGCGAATAGACCCCAATTGCACCTAGGCGATTTTAATCGATATTTTTTCTTGAACGCAGCAATATTACTATTTCAAATATAGCACTCAAAGTTTATATATTTTTTGTCTTGACAATTTGGTC
Organism: Oxystoma pomonae; assembly: GCA_963921995.1. Taxonomy (NCBI): domain Eukaryota; kingdom Metazoa; phylum Arthropoda; class Insecta; order Coleoptera; family Brentidae; genus Oxystoma; species Oxystoma pomonae. Next base: position 78,674,286 of record OY998166.1, on the reverse strand, counting down.
CAGGGCAACTGTGTGGGCAAAAGAATACGATTACAGTAATTTGTGTTTGTGGTTTAAATTCTTTTTAGCATCTTAATCACGGTAATACGGTAAGCAACTAAGGTGACGATAAATTAGTGGTCTAAATGTCGGTAATGTGCAATACATGTACACATTTTTAGGGAGTTGATAACCCTTCGAATTGGAATTAATTTAAAGCAGCTTCCATTAGTTTAATACAATATTTGGGGAACCCATAGTTTACCAGAATTTTCAAAATCAGAATCGATAAATGCAAACAAAATTGGCTAACCCATTTTTTATCAGAATCGCAATTAGTAAAATCAATACTTTCTCAGACCATTTTTTAACGGAATCGTAATCTATCCGAATGAAACGATCATCTCTCTGTTTTACAGCATTAAATCAAAGTTTAGGGAAATACCTACATCTTGTAGAAAAAAAAGGAAAAAGATCTGACTTTTCTATTTTTTTTTTCGCAGAGTAACCCAAGTCTTGACGTCACGAGTAACCAGACTATGTCACCAGCCTAGGGGATGTGGTTTCTTAAAAAATGTGAGGTTAAAGTGAGGTTTACGGGATGTTTATGGTTTTTTACTTTGTATTATTTTTTTTTATAAATATCATGTTTTTGACCAATGTTGTCATAACTACGGTCACTGAGAGTAACCTTGATGCCATTACAAGTAACCCAAAACAGTTACTATTGTCCTTGCTAAAAATCCTTATGGTCTGGTTACTCGCGACGTTATGGCTTGAATTACTCTGCAAAGAAAAACTGAAAACGAGTAACCGGGTTGCCTGGTAACTTGTAGTTACTTCGAGGAAAAACCCTAAAAGTATCTACGTGACCTCGTTGAGGAAGACACATAAAGGCTTCTTCCTTAAGGACAATAGTAACTTGTTCGTGACCGTAATGATGACAATATGAAATTGATAAAAAAAAATTAATACACATTTTTTAAGAATTGATATCCCCTAGGATGGTAACATAGTCTGGTTACTCGTGACGTCATGGCTTGGGTTACTCTGCGAAGAAAAGCTAAAAGCGAGTAACCGGGTTACCTGCCTTACAAAAACTAATAATCTGGCCTTGATAATGACACGGATGGTGTCGAAATGTTGGCTATTGATTTAAAACTGTTCAAAAAGCTGAAAATCATTTCATTTACAACTTGCGGTTACTTCGAGGAAAAACCTTTTACAAGTTACCAAGTAATCCGGTTACTCGTTTTCAGTTTTTCTTTGCAGAGTAACCAAGTCATGAATTCACGAGTAATCAGACTATGTTACCAGCCTGTTTATGGTTTTCTAATTTGTATTAATTGTATTAACTTTTTTTTTATAAATCTCATTGTCATGTTTTTGAATGATGATGTCATAACTACGATCACTGAAAGTAACCGTGACGTCATGACAAGTAATCGAAACGAGTTACTATTGTCCTCGAAGAAAAAGCCTTTTTAGAAGGAGTGAAAACGAGTAACCGGGTTCCCAAGTAGCATTTATCCGTCTTACAACCTAATCTATCATAAAGTGACGTCGTATTAGGTACAAAATAAAATTGTCTACTAGTAAGTCAAACGACAAACGTCTTTTGTAATAAAATCCGACGTTTACGTAGTCAGGTACGCATATGCTAAGCTTAAAAGACGTCAAAATAGGCAACGTAATTTGTACAAATATTTGCCCAGACGGATTCACGTCAGTTTACGTTTCAAAGCCGACTGTTTTAACGCCTCTACCTAAATTGACCACGAAACATCGTCGGCCTTGTTACCTTAATCGACGTCGCATTTCAGGGCCTTTATTTGAATACCTACCAAAAAAGGAATGAAAAAAAAGGAGGCTGCTTAACCTAAAATTTTGCATCTGGAACATCAAATTGCACAATTTGTTGGCTTACTGTCAACCAAAAATCTGATGAACCTTCAGCTCGCACTTATATTTCTTCCAGTCCACTTTATCTGGAGCATTAGTGGGGTCACACTGGTATTCTTTAATGTCGCTTTTTTTGATGGGGAACCAACAATTGTTACCCTTCTCCCACAACCGCGAGACAGGTTCGAGCTCATTCAGTGCTTTAATAAAGATGCGTTTAGTATTATTCTTGAGTGATTTTAGTATCAATTACAATCGAAATGGTGCTTTAAAAAATATATTATTTAGATACTTTTTTCTTTTTGCTATTTTGTGCTAATTTGGAAGGGGGGGGGGAGATATTTTTCGCTCCATCTTGACCAACCTTGTCAGTAAAGTGGCCATCGCAGAAATATTTCCACATTAGGTAACCAATTAAATAATACAAAATTGCGTAAGCTGTCGGACGTATTATCACGTCGTCATAGGTAAACTACTAACTATACCATTGAAGTACAATTAGCGACGTCGAGCCGACCCGAATTTGTATTCCCCATTTAGGTCGGATGGGAGTCGTATGGACTGAGATTTTAAGTCCGCTTGCCAACCTCGGGGTTTTTAAGCCAACGAGTAGAAGACGTAGTTTGACGTCCAAATGCTACTTGGGTTACCTGGGAATTTGTAGATACTTAGAGGAAAAAATGGATTTGCCATATATTCATTAAAATGAATGAATTGCGGTCTTTACTGCGCATAACGTTTACTGGGGGGTGGATTGGGTCGTGTTGCCGACTACCCGTTACTCATCACGTATTGGTCTTGCGCGGTAAAAACCGCTATAAAAAATGGTCTGATAAAGTCCAATTCTGATAGAACATGGGTACTCCAATATTTGTGTGTGTAGAATACCTTTCACGAAACACTGAAGTAGGCTCATCCTCGGGCTCGTTAGTAAGGCTTTGGGTATGAGATGGGGTACGAACTCTCTCCACGTGTCCTGGCTTAGGACTGACTGGTCGGAGATTTTCAAGCAGTTCTAAAAAAAAATTAACATTATAGTCTATAAATATTACAACGGGGTTTTAAAAGAACTGACGAAGATAGATGTCGTTGCCAAGTAAACTAAAATTCGGTGGATTTGTTGAGTTTGATTCTACCAATTTAATAGACAGATATGGGTATGACATAACCAACAAAGAATTACCGGCACCGAAAAAATTCTGAATGCGACAACCAAAATTAGTAAATAGGAGAGGGGGAGACATTGGGACCATTCAAAACATTAGTCCATTTAAATCTCTTATTATTACTAATAATTGAATTGTTTTATCAAAATAAGCCTTAACTTTGTTTTACATAGATTACTGTTTGAAATTATTTATTTATTTAAAGTGAAAAAAATATGCATTATTTAAGATGGGGTACATTTGGTTACCCAGGGGGCACTTTTGGACAGGGTACAAAGTAAAATAAAAAACAAAATTACACACAAAAATTTGTTTTATAATAAACGATCACATTTTCTTTTATCTTCTTTTTTGATATATTTAGAATCCGATTTTAAAAAGTGGTCACATTTTTAAACCAAAAGCTATTTTCCAAAATTTAATTTATTGTGGATGACATATTTTCTTTTGATATTAAGGCCCTATCAGTCATTTACGTTTGTGCGTATCAAGCATGATATTTAAAAAAAAAGTACCTTAAACAATTGCTAAAGCAGTTTTGCATGAACCAAACTGCTCCATACAGCACGTCCCTAAATTTAGCAGTACAAAGTCAGCAGTGCAAAGATTTTATAATTGTAAAAATTAGTGCTAATTAAGTGCTAATTAAATGCCAAGTCACAAAATTTTGTGCTCTTGTAGTTTTCGAGATATGACCTGCTCTGCTAGCTATCCTTTAAAGATAGCAGTGCACCATGCTAGAATGGTCCCGAAAAGTGGCAGAGTGGTCTAAATGATCCAGAAAATTAAATGCTGCCATATCCATAATTTTTTTTTCTACATATTTTCCAAAATTATCTTGGAGAACTGCTAACTTTAGGTCATACACATATTTGAATTCTCATGAAAAAGGACGTTGGTGGTGTTTTTGATATGGGAATAAATTAGTACTATTTAGGTGCTAATTAAATGCCAAGTAACCAAATTTTCTGCTGTTGTAGTTTTCGAGATATGGCCTGCACTGCTAGCTACCAGTTAAAGATAGCAGTGCACCATGCTAAAATGGTCCAGAAAAGTGGTAGGGTGGTCTGAATATTCCAGATTCCAGAAAATTAAATGCTGCCATTTTAATAAAAACATATTTTTTTTTTACTTTTTTCTGCAAATTTTTTAAAATTAACTTGGTCCACTGCATATCTCGGAAACTATAAGAGCACAAAATTTGGTTACTTGGCATTTAATTAGCACCTACGTCTTCTTTCACGAAGACTCAAATATGTGTACGACCTAAAGTTAGCAGTACAACAGGTTAATTTTAAAAAATATGCAGAAAAAAGTGACTGGACCACTCTACCACTTTTCGGGACATGGTGAACTGCTATCTTTAAGGGGTAGCTAGCAATGCAGGTCATATCTCGGAAACTACAAGAGCACAAAATTTTGTGACTTGGCATTTAATTAGCACTTCCAATCATCAAATCTTTGCACTGCTGACTTTGTACTGCTAACTTTAGGGCCGTGCTGTATGGAGCAGTTTGGGACATGCTATATGGGGCAGTTTGATGCAAAACTGCTTTAGCAATTGTTTAAGGTATTTTTTTAAATATCAGCATTTAATTTTCTGGATCATTAGACCACTCTAGTACTTTTCTGGACCATTCTAGCATGGTGCCCTGCTATTTTTAAGGGGTAGCTAGTAGTGCAGGTCATATTTTTTGTGACTTGGCATTTAATTAGTACTTTATTAGCACAAATTTTTCCAATCATAAAATTCTTAAACTTTGAAACTGGTAAAATTTATTCTAAATATACCTATTCATTTATTTATGTTAATTGATATATATAAAGCCGCTTCCCAATGTCCCCCTTTCTCCCCTATGTGCAAAAACACTTTTAGATACCGACAACTAACAGTGGTAATTGCATTGTAGAAAACAAAAATTGCACTACATCATCCTATTGTTTTCAGAAAATGTCAGCTAAGACGACAAAAAAAGACGCAAAAAAAATTACTTAAAAAATGGAGTCAAATTACAAAATCAATTTTTATCTTCTGTCTTCTCGCGAAACCATTAATTACTTCCATAGGAACTTTTTTATGAATATGGAGAAGCGCCAATCCTGTTAGTCGGTCTTCCGCCATTGATGCTCTCAACCACGTTTTTAGGCTCCTAAGTATGGAGAGGGACCTCTCTGCCGATGCCGTCGCTACACTAACTGGTAGTGTAGCAAGAATACACAAAAGCTTCCTTATATTCGCATACATATCAACACCGCAATTCAATATGAGATCAGGAATCGTCTACGGTATAGCCTGGCACAACCGATATTCATTGACTACCACGGACACTGATCTGTTGCCTATTAGTTCTTTATAAGTTACGACATCATGCTTAACCATTTCTAAATCCTTATTAGTAGAGGTATGATTAGGTTTTAGAATTAACAACCTCAATAGCTTTTACGCATGTTTTAAGAATTTCACATAAAATTCCGGAAAGTGACTAGATATGATGTCCAAGAATGTATTTTTGTTATTTAGATATTTAAAAAAAGATGTGGACCGTCCAGGGTCATGATGTCACGATGCCATATTTTCTTCAGTAAATATTCAGCTGAATATATCTACCTCCTACATACCCAAACTATAAGGATCCATTAATAATATTTTATTGCTAACAATATTTTATAATATACCGAGTAATAAAACTAAAAAAAATCTAAAAACATGTGACATTACATGTATTTTTAACGATCAGAAAAGTGTTAATTTTTAAAATTGGAATATAAAATGAGTTATTTAAGTTTATCTCTTTGGTAAAAACATAAAATGTTTAATTATTGCTATGTGTATTTTCTATCATCTAGGTGAGGTTATATGCAGTTCTGTCAATTTAGGTAATTATTTCTAAATAGATAGAACAGCAAAGGAAAAACAATAGGCTATTAATCGTATTTCTTATTATCTAGGAGGAACAATAACATCAGAATGTAAATTTGGGTAATTATTTTTAAATAGAGATAGAATAGCAAAGGAAAAACAATAGGCTATTAATCCCAGTATTTCTTATTATCTAGGAGGAACAAATAACATCAGAATGTCAATTTAGGTAATTATTTCTAAATAGAGATAGAATAGCAAAGGAAAAATAATAGACCATTAATCTCATTATTTCTAATTATTTAGGAAGAACAAATCATCAGAAGGTTAATTTGGGTAATTATTTATTAACAATGATTAAAACAATAGAAAAGAAAATCAACAGTCAGTCAAACTTTAAAATTTTGAATTTAGCCAATATACTGAAAATGTATTAGATTCTATATAGTTTACTGAAGTAATTTATTTATATTTATTTATAAGTAAAAAATTAAAAAATATTAAAGAAAAGATTTGTTGCGTAGGGGGCAAAGGGTGAGGGAATAAATCGGAAACAAATTTTTCTGGACCAGGATTTGAAACTGAAACCTCTAGAATACCAGTCTTTCGTCCGATTCATTTGTAAGTAGTGGGGAGATCTTTGAAACCTACTGCGGCTTTAAACACCTAGAGATGTTATAAAGACAAGGAGGTACACATTCACGATTATTAGTTGTATGAAATTTCTATTTATGTCAACCAACGATACACGACATATAGCGTTTTATTGAAGGTGTCCGATGGCGAATTTCCAACTAATAATTTCAGCTAAACATATTTACAAAATGAAGGGAAAATTTAGCGTCTAATAAATTTTCCCTGCATTTTGTAATCACCCTTTGCCTTCTACGTCACATATCTTTTCTGTAAATTTATTAGGGCGCTAAATTTTCCCTTCATTTTTTAAAAATATTAAAATATACTATAAACTTTGCAATGAAACTTTTGTCACAGCTTTACTTCAAAAAATATTTAAAAAAACCTAAATGTGTACAAAAAAAGGAAAATCGTAGAACTAGGAAAATGTAAAAACTCTTCCCAAAAATTTCGTAAAAACAAGTTATCTGTAAGTTTTGATTACCGACCTGGGTCAAATATACAATATATTGCTTCTAACGATGAAAATGAGTGTACTAGTAAAAAAACATGCAAAACTTTTTGGTAGTGTGCAAGACTCATATTTTTAACTCCTTTAAATAAAAGCAAACAAAAAGCTCAAATAACTACAACACTTGGAAGAGACTATGCATACTAAATCCAAAAAGCTCCGTTGAAAGACAAGTAGGTAAAAATCTCTTTTACCTTTTTCCTCCAGAGGTAAATCATCCTGTATATCCTCGACGGGGGTAGACCCCTCAGACTCCTCCTTCTGGGCCTCCTCTCGACAAGGAACATAAAGCTGCTGTCCGGGAAATATGTAGGGAGTGGCTAGCCTATTGAGTTTGGTTAGCTCTGAGGGGGTGGTGTCGAACCTAGCTGCTACTGAAGTAAGAGTGTCGCGGTCAGCCACCTGCAATTAAAAGAAAATATAATTTTTTCCTTTAAACCCAACTCAAGTTTGTTTTAATTTACAACCAAAATTAACCTTCCTTGAAGACACGTTGAAGCATTTCGCTATATGCTGGTGTTTTTTCGGTGTGTACAGGAGGGTCCAAATTCTAAACGCATATTTTTCAAAATATACATGTTACCGCTTCTTTAAAAATATGACTTTTGGAATTTAGCTGATAACTGTTTTAATAATAAAAATTTATTTTTGGTGTAAATTACGTTTCTATAGATAATTTAAAGTAGAATTTATTTGTCAAACTGGATTTTATCTGTTACGTTTTTGAGATATAACACTGAGTTGGTTTTTTTCTTATGGAATGACCAATTTTTTACTCCATTTTTATAATGTTATTTTTTATATTTTCATTATTTTCTTTTAATTCTTATAGTATGTTTTCACATCGTATTCAATACGTATCGAAAATCAAGCATCTTGTTCTTTCATATATCAAGCTCTTTGTCGAAACAGAGAACATACTTTATGAAAGAAAAAGGAGACAATCTTTTCGATACGTATTGAGTACAATGTGAAAACATACTATTTTTTTTTGTTTTTTTTTTTAATTTTTTATTTAATTTTTTATCGTTCGGATATTTGGAATTTCAACACTTGGTTTACTGAAAATACCCTGATTCTGCCCAATAAAGGAAGCTTCAAGGAATTTTCGTTTCTTTCAATGTGACTCCTTGTGCAAAACCTTTGCTTCTGCCCACTTCATTCGGTGTTCAAATAAGTAGAAAATGTGTTGATAAAACGCTTGAACTACGCCTTTCTCTCTAAAATAGAAACGCTTAGGAGGCAACAATTGACGATCACTAATTTTCTTTGCCAGGATACCAAGGCTTTTAGAAAAAGGGACACTAAGTTTAGGTCGGGAATTACAAAAAGGAATAATGTATTCCAGAAAAAATTGTTGCTAATTCTCCATTTTTTATCGGGTTTGTTCTTAACCGATGTTAGTTTGACACCATCGAGAGGGATGACAGTACCAGAACTTTTTTTACGAAAATTTTGAAAAATGCTTTAGATATTTTTGCTAAAAATTTTAAAATAAACAATCCTGCAAAATTTCAGCTAATTCTGATGTTTTGTTTTTCCTGGGCACTTGGCAAAAATTAAGAAAAATTATGCAGTTAACAGTTGCAGTTGGTTTTATTTTATATCTGGGACAAACTATGACCGTAAACTTCAAGAAGGGGCAAGAGCAATAACGGACAAAGCAGCCCAGGATATAATCACAAAAGGTCACCTCTCGGGTCACCCCAACTCACCTGAGATGATTTTAATTTTTTTGATATAAACATACATACCTAATACAAGCAAAAACAAATGAATTGTCAACCTGGCTATTAAAAGCATGATGTGTCGATTAACTAATCTCAGGTTTTAGAATGACCTTTTTTTAATAATCTCTTATTCTGCTGCTTGTACCCGATTAGATAGTTTTCTGTTGTTTTTTTTGTTTTAATAAACTTAAGTCGTCAAAATGTGTACCAAAATTTTTCTTATTCACCTTATGACCCCGAATATGAATTAGAAAATCAAAGAGGTACCATCTTTTTCTCCCTTACATACTCGGGGCTTTTTTTATTTTATTTTTGGCAACCCCATAAGAGCGCGTAAGCCAGTTTTTTCTTGGCAAAGCATAAATTAAGAACATTTGACATTTAAACGTTGCGAAAATTTAAAATTATTACTTTGTGGAGTAAAAGGAAGATAATGTAATGTATATGGAGCGTTGAAATTTTTAATGATTCGTAATAAATTCTGGCATCTTTTATTATGTGAGCTTTAAATTTTATCACATTCTTGATATGTGGATAAACTTATTTCACTAGGTATTAAAAAAACACTCAAAAATAAAATTATAAATTATAAAATTGAAATATTTACAAAAAACTAAATATTGCGTAGCGGACTCGAAACATTTTCTAAAACAAAAAATCTTTTTATTTTAACCCTCGAATAAAATTTAGACGATCTGCAGAAGCCATATATAAGTGATCAAAAATTACTACATTGCCTTTGTGATTTCGAATTATGTTTAATTACTTTAGGGACCAACAGAGGCTGTCCGCAGGGCGCCGTCCCATCCCCCCACCTATAGTCACTTCTGGTGGACGAACTGCTCGACATCCCTCAGACGGAGGGAAGAGATGCACAAGCTTATTCTGACGATGTTGTAGTACAAATAAGGGGCAAATTTGATGGGGTGATATCTAACATCCTTCAGAGAAGTCTAAACCTAATCAACGGTTGGTGCACTAAGGAAGGTCTATCCATTAACCAACCAAGAAAACCATCATTGTACCTTTCACGAAAAGGAGCAAACTAAATCTTATAGAACCTAGCATTGGCGGCGAACGTATTCCTTTCCTGAAAGAAGCGAAATACCTGGGACTGATATTGAACCAAAAACTTACATGGAATGGCCACCTGAACAAAGTTATCCAGAAGGCACAAATGGCCTCCGGACTTATAACAGAATATGTGGGATGTCGTGGGGGATAAAATCAAAACAAACATACTGGCTGTATCTAACGGTGGGAAGACATAACTTCAGCAATGAAGACAACACCATTGGAGGAAAACACCATTGGAGGACAACACCATTGGAGGCAATGGAAGTAATGCTTAACCTCCCCCCCGCTGCACATCTGGGTGGAGAAGGAGGCAACAGCAACTTTAGCAAAATTTAATAGCTTAAATCAGGAGAATCCTGGTCAGGCATTGGGAAACTGTGCAGGACTAACCCAGATATTTTGTACTAACCAAATCCTCAGTATGCTAACAGACCATAGGCTACCAAAATACAACTTTGAAAAATCGTTTAGAGTTCTGTTTCCAACGAGGGAAATATGGTAGGGGAATATAAATCAACTTACCAAAGCTGATCACGTTTGGTACACAGACGGATCAAAAGCCAAGGACGGGTGTATCGGGTTGAAGAGCTGCAATTTCAGTTGCACTCGGTAACCTTAACCTACCATCTTCTCTTAGTTAAAACCAATAGAATTACTTTCGATCGATATCGGGAAAAAGTGAGAGAAAACGATTTAAACCGAAAATTTGGACCAATGAGATGCATAGTAGCGAGAGAATTGGACTCCATGGGAGCAAATTTTCTCTCGATTCAAGAATAGAGCCCTAGGGGACTGAGAAAAAGAAAGGTACTTAAGCCTGAAAAAAAAGAAAAAATTAGTAATTAAAGGGAATATTTATTTACCTTTTAAGAAAACAAATTGATGACATTTCTTGTAGTTCAAAAGATATTTGAAGAGAAGCCGAAGTTTACCATTTTTTTTTTGTAGGACTACCCATTTAGTATCCTGGATTTTCAATTATTGTGCCACCAGCTTAATAGACATATTTCAAGAGAAATATGATGCGTCAGGTATCGACCGTTCGTAACAAGCGTTTTGCTAGTAGAAATCTGCGAAAGAGTAAGTACTTTTTGCCGAATTATATTTGTCACCGTGTCAAAAACAAAGAGATCCGAGTTCGAAAAAAATGGAATCTGGGCCCTGATGAACTTTCGCATAATCGTGAAGCCACTTCCTACCAAAACAAATAAAGCATAAATATGTAAAATGTATTTCTTTATCTTAGGTATGTTGATGCGTTTTACTTATATCATTTATATGCATAAAATTTCATAAACATGTCTAATAATATTTTTAGAAGATATGCGCCTAAAAATAAAAAACAATTGCTATTTAAAACAATTCAAGTCAAATATTTACGGGGGAAAAATTACAAAAAAATATTTCAATTATTACATGATATGTTATCAGCTTTTTAAGTGGCCAATCACAAATTATCATTTTTTTAAGTAAACATGGACAAACTTTTTATTTATAATATTTCTACAGTGTGTTCCAACGAACACGAAACAGGAGCTTTTTCACGTATTTAGGATCTGATTTTGAGTCCTCGAACACATCGATTTTTTCAAAGGGTTATCACTCGACTCACTTTCCCTATTGAAAATATAGTGGTAAAGTTTATCCCTCGAAGGGGCTCCGTGCTACAAAAATTATAAAATTATCTCCCTTGAATAAAAACATGGAAAAATCATGGAAAAAATAACTCTGCCAATTTGAGCTTTGGAAGGTTGCTAACAATAACTGTTTGTAGTATAATTTTATACAAAAGAAATTTATTACAAAGTTTGTATATGATTTATAACAAAAATTTCAATTTTCAATACAATAAAATTATGCCAAACATGAAGAAACACAGTTCATAGCACCTGGAATATCCAGAAAAAAAATATTACCCACTAGCAATAAAACTTACTTATACTGACTTCTTCAGTACACAATAAAGTCAATAATGCTTAGGATATATAGAGACATTTAGGACAGACAAAAAGATTTAAATATCAATTCGAAGGGCGAGCGCAGATGGCAACGGCGGCAGTATAAATCAACCTTAATATTCTGATAAGAGATAGGAATTCAATATTCTTATAAACCTGAACACATGTGAATTAACTTTTATTGTTGTTTTCAAGTTGGTTTAAGGACTTTACCTACCTTTATTTTAGTCTTTATACAAAAAAACCTTCTTCATCAATTATATTATATTATAATTATATAATAATTATATATATTACATATAATTATATTATTTTATCATATTTATAAAAAAAAAACCTCGAAAAAAACCTTATAAAAACGTTCGAAAATATCTCATTTGACGCATTGGGAATCAACTACTTCATAAAAAAAAACGTGTTTGTTGATATTTTAATCTAAGAACCTACCAATTTAAGTATATTTCATAAACTTTTTTTTATTTTCTGTGTACCCACCGGCATGTACCGCCACTGACTGATTTTACTTGTTCTCCCTTTGTTTTCAAAACATTGGACAATTTGTTCCAGAATATCACTTTAAATGCACTGAAATATTCTCCTGCTGGTAAAAAAAAACACAGTATAAACGTTTTAAAACGACTTATAAACTGCTCAAAACTTCCTGAAATTTTAAAATAAATAACACGAAAAAGCTTATGTCAATAAAAATATCATCCGACCGTCTGCGCTCTGCCGACTTTCCCCACCCACAAGGTTGAGACAGAATACTCTGTCCCTATCGATATTTCTCACCTTTGTTTTGTTGTGATTTTATTTGTAAATAAACAGTGGTTATTATTTGCCAAGGAGTTTTCGTTGGACCAGATATCTTGTCTCTTTTTTAATCTAAGTCTCTGACGAACTTTGGATCTAGAAAATTTTTTTCCCAATGTTTTTTTTTTTTAATTAAAGTAAAAATTTAAACATATGAAAGGAAGTAGAAAAAGTCCAAATGCTTCATGATGAAGCATTTGGACTTTTTCTACATAATGTTTCAACAGCTTCACCCCGGAGAAATCTACGATTCTATCAAAATTTAAAACCAACATTTTTCAGAACACCAAATTCAAAAATCGTGGAATTACCAGCCAGATTTCAAACCTAATTTTAAGTCGGGAATAAAGAGTTTAACTAATATGCACAAATGGTAGATAAAACTAATGATCAAAATGTACAGGTTGTCATATAGACTTTCAAAAAACAACTTGGAGGGATAGATATCGCAAGTTTAATGGGGACTTCAATTTGATTATTATTTGTATTCGTTTCCTGTTTTTTGAAAGTGTGGACTGTCCCATTTTAAATGGGATTAAATTGGTGAACTAGAAAATAAAAGATAGAGCTTGGCGATTTTTACATAACACAGGTTGACCACTGGAAAGAAAACTATTTTTTTATGATAATTTTTGAAAAATTTTATGACATTTTTGAAATTGTAATATTTTTCGCGAAAATTATATTAGGAAAATAATTATTACCTACCCATTTTCTTAGTTTTCCAGGAGGTGGATTTCAATCGATATATAAATGGTAAATTATATTTTAAAAATTAAAATCCAAGTAGGTACCTGTAATTGTGTGAAATAATAAATCCATCATATTTGTTACTTTGTTCATTTATCATTAAAATTAAAACGTTTATTAATACAAAAAAGGAAATCTATTATGAAATTTTTTTTTTTTCTGAAGCTGCGGAGGACTTAATTTGCCCAATTCCACATCCATAAATTATAAATAAATATTTTCTTACAAAGTTTGCAGTAAGCACAAAAAAGTCTTTTATTTCCTCCATTACCCAAGAATACTGCAGCTTTCAGGTCTCATTAAACTTAGTTTATTAAACAAAACAAAACCTTTTTTAAGGTATAATAAGGGTTATTTCAGTGGCGGATCCTGAGGGGGGCGCCCCCCCTGAAAATTATTAAACTTTTAAAAACATTAAAATTTTGTTCATATCATCAATTTTAAAACCAGTTTTTTTTTGAGCAGATCCGAACTATAAAATTTAAAAAATCAGCGCGTGTGTGAAGCGCATTTTTTCAGATATAAAAAACGATTTGCGTGTAATACCTTATTTAATTATTTTAAAAAATTTAAGAACGATGAGACAAAAGAGGATGTTGTTAACATAAACTTGAATAACTCAGGTCCTGTGCGAGAGAACAGAATACTCCTGGTTGTAGTACCAGTACCAAAGTTATGTCGGACAATTTTGTTAAATAAGATTTAAGTGAGGAAGCTTCATCAGTGAGTTATGATATTGATACTTTTGTGCCTAAAATAAGTGATATAGACAACTACACCAGATTTCAACTTTTGACAAATCATTGGATGCCAGATATAAATTATGTATTTTCTTTCTTGGTTCACATAAAGCGAGGTAGGGAGGAAAAACGCCGGGTGAATAAAGGGCATTTTGAAAAATTTGATTGACTGATTTTTTCTCAACAAAGTCAAAGGTTATTTTGTAAATATTGCAGTATTTTTTTTCGAAAACCTTAGTTGAAGGACCAAAAACCGTTTTTCCTAAAAAGTTGGTTACAGAGGTTACAGAACCTTTACAAAATTATTCCAAACTATAACCCCCAAAAACAATGATGACCATAAAAAAGGACTTTTTTGTCCTATATTCGTAGTGGCTTGAGCCGGCCTACATGTTTTATTGCTTGCTCCGTCACTGGGTCATTTTTTACGCTAAACTTAAAATATTCAGTTTTTTCTGCAAATTTTATGTCAATTTCGGAATTTTATAACATTTTGGGCATATTTTATAACAATATTGAAATGTTGTAAATTCATAAAATTTTATGACAAGTGGCCACTCTGATAACATTACACTGTCGAGTGGTTTTTTGCTATCCTTTGTTCACTACACCAAGATTATTACGCAACATATTTTTTTTATGGAAACCCATTTTGAGGAACTTAATGGCATTGTAAAAATTTTATTCCGACATACTGTGCGAGATCGCATCATCTAATGTTAAACCGTTAAAAAAGGATAAATGTTTTAATAATAAGATGAATAAAATCCAGGTCCATTTAACATCTTGACCCTGATCATGGTATCTTGATCTTAGAGATAAAACATCCAAACCACATCAAATGCTCATTTATAAAGAAATTGTAAAATTTATTAATTATTGTACCATTTATTTAATTTTTATAAAAACTTTTTAACAATATTATTTAAAATTCAGTGTTAGTGTATGTTATTGTTTTAAGATTTTACCCTAAAATTATTGATTTTTGTTTGCTGTAAGTCCTTTTACATAATAACTGTTTTATTGAAGTTTTTTATCATCAATATTCTTTTTAAACTTACAGATGCCACACTTGATGATTGATAATTTTAATAAAAAACTATATATATAATAAACGCGACCACTTTTTTCCTCACGATCGATGATTCAACAGCTTAACCCCGGAGAAACTGACTATTCTATCGGATTAAAATTTTAACTATGCTATGACATTGACAGTAATGTATCTGTCCAAATTTACATTTTAAAACAGCAGTATTGACAGTGTGGCTTATGTAAACTTCAAAATCATTTAACAATAAAAATAACGTAACGTACAATATTTAATTCAATACAAGAAACAAAACATTTTAGCGATTTAGCGATATGTAAGCAAAACATAAATAACCAATACATCAAATCCACACTCCTAACGAATTTTAAATTTTACTTCAAAATAAAAAAAACATTTGTATTCAGGAAGTCTTTAAAGAGATCTTCCTTTTAGATACTTACCGAAGTTTAGCAAAAACAAACCCATAAAAATAATAATTTTGATGTCCTTAGTATCAAAAGTCTTCTTAGTATTATTACAGTCAGCTGCCTTGAACTTGGGATCCTAACTATTGCTGGCAAAGCATTCGCTCTAGCATTTTGCAATACTCAATAAAACCTATACTAATTATTCCACATCTAAATTAAATTGCTATAAAATTTGACAAACCACTCTAAACCAAACATGTAAATATTTGTTATAATGCCTAGAAGCTGTTTAAAAACTTGCTATTTATTGCTCAAATATTTAATCACAACATGGTAAATTGACATTTATTACACAATTATACAGATCATGCATAGCTTAGTAACCAGAAAGCACATGATAATTATTATTATCAATGCATATTAATGTATTGTGCTCATAATGCATAATACAGGTTGTCCTAAAAATCGTGCTCCGTGGAACACACAAATTGCCCTTTAAAAAATTAAAACCTCAATAGGTTTTATCAAGGACTTAATTGAATTTTTCTATATAAAACTTAGTGAAGTAGCAAAATTTGAAACATCCTGTATGTGTCCATAAAAAATCTTTGCAAATTTATTTGTTCAATTCCTATCCCTGTTTTTGTTATTGAAACTAATTTGCAATAACTGACTAATAAAATCAATTATTCAAAAATGATGTGTGGATTGATGTCATGAAGGCATTAAATCATTTAGGAAAACATTACAAAATTTGAAACAGTTTGTTTTAAACCATAATTAATAAATGCTATGTTTTGAAAACTTTTTTTTCATGAGTTTTCATGGCAGGTTTTCAAATCGATTTGAAAACGGTTTTCAAATTTTGATACTTGGCAGCTGACATATGTCATAGTTGTCAAATATTCATTTTTTGAGTTTTGGTACTTTTTTTTAATGTATATTATTCAAAAGATGATGTTGGTGCTTGCCACAAATTTTTTTTTAATTTTAATTACTACTCTGTTTGCAAGTGGAAGTGAAGAAAGACATGCTGGACTGGCATATGTGCATAGCACATACATGCACTTTCGAGCCAAATATTTCTTTTATTTTCCATAATTAATTTTATTAAAGTCTTTAAAAAACAAATCTTTAGTTATTTAAGTAAGGGTATGTTATTAATCTTCTTTTTTCTATACACTCCACCAAATTTTAGAATGCCGGTTCCACAGTTTCACTTCTATTTCTATCTTCTCTCTCTCTCTCTTTCACTCTCTCTCAAAAACAGCGAGAGCTATAAAATATAATTTGGCGGCTGTCTAGTACGCAATACGCATGTGTAAGCTCAATCCCCGTTTTCATGGAAAATCGGTATTTCGATCTCAATAAGATCTTGATATAACCCTAAAAATTTTCAGGGTCGGATCTAGATTGAAATCGATTTGAATACTGGAAAAACAGGGGTTTTCATGGACGGTATCGGATTGAAATCGTTTTCAGAACGAACTCAATTCCCATGAAAACGTAGCAAAAATTTTGATAACAGTTTATTCTTGGTTTTAGCCACTTTCTTGCAAAGAGCCCCCAGAATCATATAGAAGACTGGTGCAGGAGGGATGGTCTATTGTTTAACCCCAAGATGATTCTATTCAACAAAATGAGAAAATTAGAGAAATTAAGACCCTCATAATGTACGGTAGACCAGGGGCGTAGATACGATCTTTACTTGGGAGGGGACAGTATAATAGTAGTACTAGTGGCTAAAAGAGTGCTTTTTTACAAGCGTTAGTTTAAATAACGAGCGCAGCGAGGTATTTAAAAACGCGAGTTGTTAACACTATTTTTTTTAATACCTTTATCAGGAAATCCAAGAAAAACAGGAAAATACTTTTAAAAATCTCGAACGAAGAGCACTTCTCGCAACACACCATTTTTACACTATAAATCAAGGCGGCTGGTAAATGAAATAATAATGGTGGTTTCCATGGCGATGTGGCTTTTTATTCGGTGACGTTCATTGTTGTGACATTTTAATCGTTGACAGTTTGATATTTTGACGATGTTTTTAAATGATTTTTTCATAAATACTTGATGAAAACTCGCGGAAATGGCTTAATTTTTAGGCAAGAATAATTAGATTTTTTCAATATTACTATTTTCCGCTATTTCTCTTTAATTTTGGGTAAAAACGGACCGAAATCTCTTTTTGCACCCTTGATCAAAAAAAGTTTTTTTGCATCGGCAACCAAAAAAGCCATGCTTTAGTTATCTGCAGAGAGTTACTAAAATCATGTTTTTGATGAAGGTATAAAAAATAGTACAGGGTGATTGACTATATTTTGAACCCCTGGTTAGCTCCTTTATTATTGATGATAGAAAAAAAGTCTAAAGAGAAAAGTTTTATAATTTTTTAAGAGCCTTCTAACCTATATGACAGATATTGTCAAGTGTCATTCCATATGTCAAATTTAGACATCAACTTTCTTATATTAAATGGAACACCCTGTATATTTTTTAAAACTTCGATAGATCTTTTCTTCCTGATTCCAAAAATATACCATATGTAGGGTTTATCTCTAGCAGTTCTCGAGTGAAATAAAAAATAATTTGCCATAAGGGCAATGTGCTAGCCAAGGAAAAGTAGTTTAGGTGGTTCTTTTTTCAACACATTGCTCCTACGGCAACAATTTTCTAAATTTGTTCAATGACCGTCCAAGACAAAGGTAGCACATGGTATATTTTTGGAATCAGGAAGAAAAGATCTATCGAAGTTTTAAAAAATATATAGGGTGGTAAATTTAATATAAGAAAGTTGATGTCTAAATTTGACATATAGAATGACATTTGACAACATCTGTCATATGGGTTAGAAGGATTTTAAAAAACTATAAAACTTTACCATTTAAACTTTTTTTCTATCATCAACAATAAAGGCCGTAACCGGGGTTTCAAAATATACTGAATACCCTGTACATTATAAACCTAGGGACTAAAGTGCCACATTTAATCCCGCGACGAAAGGTTTGTACAATTCGCTAAGGGAAGAACACTTTAGTCCCGAGGTTTATATACTATTTTATGCACTTTAGGAAAAGATCTTTGTTAAAATTACGTTATTTCTACGCCAAATGGTTCAACTACAAGAAAGGGTGCCAAGAATGAAATCTTGGCCAAGAGCAAGTGCTGTTTGGCTTGACTTGCCATAAATTTAATTATAATTTTACAGGGATTAGTTTTTTTTTTGTTTAATCCCTGAGGGATTAAATTTACTTCTAATCCCTAATCTGAGAGATTAAATTTATTTTTAATCCCTTAGGGATTAAATTTTCTTTAAATCCCTTAGGGTTTAAGTGTCACTTTGTGCATAAAAAATATTTAACTCAACTCATACAAAAAAAACTGGGTTGGAATGTGGTTTTGATCCTAGATTTATTGCTAAAATAATGTCATAAATGCGCGGTGGGCGAAAATTTTGTAAAAATATAGTAATAACGCATTTTTTAACAAGTAAATGCTGTTGATAAAAATTTCAGTTTAATATTTTTTAAGTTTTTTTTTTATCAAATTTTGTGAAAAAAATGTGGAATCTGGTCTTGATTCTAGATTTGTTGCTAAAATCATGTCATAAATGTGTAAAAATATACTAATAACTTAAACTAAAATTGTAGCAAACAGTGTCATGGAGCCGCAGGCTGCAGTTTAAGAAGAAAGTTCTTCAGATATTTTAATATTTTTTAAGTTTTTTATGAAATATAAGAAAAACTGGATTGGAATTTGGTAATAATCCTAGATTTGTTGCTAAAATAATGGGCGAAAATTTTGTAAAAATGTTATATTTTTTAACTTAATCAATCAATTACTACGTTTATACGCACATAAAAGCGCTTTTATATATGGACGGTTTTAAATAAAATCGCTTTTTCCGAGGGTTCATACGTCCTTCATTAAATGTCATTAAATATGTCATGTTAAAGAAAAAACAAATAAAACAACTTATTTAACAACAGATTTTTCGGAAAACCACGGTAGAGTATTTCTTTAGGTTGGAAGAAATGCGTTAAAGCGTTTTTAAAGTGTTTAAGGCTATAGTTTATCTCCAGATTTTAAGTAAAAAAAAGTACAACTGGCAACGCCTTGTTCTTTAATTTTTTAATCTTTTGCAAGAGCGCACAGGGAAAACTAAACATCAGAATTAGCTGAAATTTTGCAGGGGTGATCATTTTTAAGTGCTTAACAAAAATATCTGAAGGATTTTTCAAAATTTTTAATTATTTTTTCTTCAAAATAAAAACTTTAGTGCTGCCATCTATCCCAAAAGCCTCAAAATAAGTGCGTTTTAAAACAAACCCGATTTACAAAAAAAAATAGAGAAATATTCACAATTTCCTCTGGATTACATTTTTCCTTTTTATATTTCCTTGCTTTAGCGAAAATAAAAAATAAGTTTCCTTTTTTCTAAAAGCCTGTGCACTTCGGAAAAGAAAACCGATCAATCAATCACACTTCATTGAATTTGGAAGACACACGCAGTTCAAGTGTTGGCCGATAAATCGCAGAATTTATACGAATCCATGGTAACTGCAGGTGTTTTGTCAACAAACTTTAAATTGGGCCGCAGTGGAACAGAAGAGTATTTTTACGTTTTCTAACAGAAAACCATTCGAGGTTATGTTTATCCTTCAAAAATGTGTTTTTAAAAACATTGTTCTAAAACAAATATGAAACCACTCCGCGTGTGCGGTCGCCCGCCGAAAAAGACCTAGCGCTGCGCGGGCATCACCCCGAGTCTATCAAAGAACCAAGAGAACTTTACTGGCTCGCTAGGATTACTAGGAATTCGCATTTAAATTTAAATTATTGCCGCACAGTTATGTGCAAGTGTACTAATGAAGTGCAAAGGATAGATTTTAGAACCTCAGTTTCAAAAACACACGGATATTTGAGTACTAACAAAACAGGTCAGTAAAGCTCCATTTAGAGGTTGGAAAGACTCTTGCTAGTCTTTGACGCTCCTGTTTAAAATAGAATACGATTATTTAGTCTAGGGTCATTTAAAAATCAATCTGCATGCTTTTAAGTTAACCTGCTGACGGTATCAGTTAGCGGGAGTGTTTCCAATTCAATTATAAATGCAACCTTAAACATTACACCCAGTTACTTTAATACGTAATTGGATAGCGCTTTTTTAGTAGGTAATTCTGCAATAAATGGTTTTCTTTTATTTTAGTATTTTACTTGGTTTTTTAGCGGCGCAGAACGCGAAAAGTCAAAATAAGTAATCTAACCCCAAATTTTTGACCCGGTGCTAAAAAATATCTGGTGTCCCACTGTGGATAAACATAAGTAAAGTTTCCGCGTTGCCATGGCAAACAAATTCAATGACGTAAAGTTTTGCAAAAAAATCAGGTCGACATAGTTAAATTGATTTCCCGTACAGTGTTGCTAAAAACAATTCCCCAGATTGTAACTACGACCTTAGAAACCGATTTCTTAAATAGCTTTAAAATAAAATCGATTTAGGGCTTAAATCGGTTATAGTGGTGTTTATATGACAACATTTTCAAATCGTCCTTACATAAAAGCGCTTTAAGAGGTCCGTATAAACAAAGTAAGTGTGTTGTAGTAGTAGTAACGTAAAATTAAAATTGTAACAATCGAACTTAAGGTGCAAACTTTAATTTTTTCGTGTTTTTTTTTTGAAAATTTATTTAAAAAAATGTGGGTTGGGTCAGCTACAAAGAGGGGAAAACAGAACGCGCCAAAGCTACCCAGCAAACATCAGGAGAGTAACGGACATTACCCCCTTGTCCCATCCTTAACTACGACCTTTCTGTAGACCCTGAACATTAGAGTCAGAACTATAGTAAGTATAATCTGATGAAAGCCACAATGTACAGGGTGACCGTTTATAAAGTTTTATTTGGAAAAACTTTTTTGTTATCTGTCACAATCACACACTACACGCGCCGTGGGCATGAGGTTATCTTTTTTTTTAATATAATAAATACTCTGCATATTTTTCTATTTTTGATAGATCTTTTCTTTCTGATTCCAAAAATATATCCTATGTTACATTGCCATAAGACTAATGTGTTGAACAAAGAATACCCTAAACTATTTTTCTTTGCTAACATATTGCCCTTATGACAAATTACCGCCAACATTATATATAAAAGGTCATGTTGCTAAAATGACCAAAAGTTCCAGGAAAAAATTTGGCAAATGTAATGAGTGGAACCAGGCATGAAAAGACAAAGAATCTAGTATGGTAACCGCTTCCATCGGAAATACCTACATATGTTATTTAGAAAGGGCCTTTAGTGGCGCTGTTAACGATAGCAGTAAAAATCCCCTTAAACTAGAGATATTCGACAAAAAACAACACAATTTGCAGAACGGGTGAGTTGGAATAATGAAGAACGCTGAAAGAGGATAAGAAGAGAAGCGCAGTACTCTCTGAAGAGTTGCCGCTCTACATAATAATGTTTTAACTTCGGTTTGGTGTTGGGAAAACGTCTGTCGCCTGCCAGCCAAGTAGTATTTCGACATTAATGACGTGAGTGCACAGTGTATGGAAAAGTAAAGTGGGAGTTAATACAAGTAGTGACTTCCTTTGATAAAGGATAGCATAAACTTTATTTCTAAACCTATTTATTTTTTTAATTAATGCAGAGAACGAGAAGGGTTCTGTTAAGAGGCAAGTTAGTGGTTTTCATTTTATTTGCATTTCGTTTTGTTCAATCTTTGTTTGTTCATTCTGTTTCATAATATCATGATCACTATGATCAGACTTTTAGGCTAAGAATTTTGAAAATTTTTTCTAAAAATAAAATAATTACACACCCTACACATAAACACTACTGGGTAATTCTACGGTAACGGTCGTTACACTGGAACTATGGCTTTATAACTTTCAATGCCAGCTACTCACAGGTTATTATTATATTATCCACGAAGTAGTACCTAATAATGAAAGTTGAACATTTCTTTATGCACTTCCGGGAATAAATGCACCCATTTAATCCCGCTTTTTCGGGAATAAAGTGGGTCATTTATTCCGTAGGGAAATAAAGTAAAATTTATTGACATAGCGACGCATATGTTTCTGCGTTTCGGCATACTGGATGTTATCGTTTGACATAAAGACAGAGCGAAGATACATTTGGCGGTTTGTCTACAGAGTGCGATTTTTTGAAAAATAAATAAAAAAATATAGTTATTTTTTTTACTTTTCTGCTTATTCTAAAGTGCATAAAATAGTATATAAACCTCAGGAGTAAAGTGATGCTTAATCCCTCAACACATTATAGCCCTCGCTTCGGTCGGGCTATAAACTTTTTGCCTCGGTATTAAATGTACCACTTTACTCCCTAGGTTTATAATGTACTATTAATCCGATTAAATTCGGAATGGCGTGTAGTTCGTACGGTTTTTGAGTTAATGTGATTGATCGTTTATAACATTACGCCTCCACAAATTCACAGTAAAATAGTGTAACGGCCGTTACATTCTGTATGGCGTAGAATTACCCTATAAAATGAATGCCGTGGCAAAATTTTTCGTGATCTATATTCTCCATAAAAATAATTTTAATAAAATAGCACCATATTTTAACAGTTTTATGGTAGTTCATTATTGTCTGCGCTCAATTTCTATTGGTTTGATTGATGTCAACACATAATCATAATATGATCAGTACTCTTGGTTAGAGGCCCTGTATACGATTTTTGACATTTATTGTTTTACCAGAGGCGAGCAACTGGATTTGACAGTTATTAGGGAAATGTTTGAAATTGTGTGTTGGCAATGATAGTTGGTAACCCCTGACAATAAATAACTTTGTCGCTGTCAGATTTTTGGTTAAGAAATGTCAGGTTTAAAAGTGGAATTTTTCTGTATCAAAAACTGTAAAAATACATGCGTCGACGAATTTGTATTGTTCATTTGTCCAACGGAGAAAGAAACTTAGGAAAAGTGAAAAGAAAACATGCATTTACCAAGCTGGAAAACTAATAAAAATAGTCGAATTTGCGAGGTAAGTACATTACACATTTAGCATGTACTTCGTTAATAAATAACACATTATGTTTCTATGTTTTATTGTAAGAAAAAGAGTAACAAAAATATAGATCATAGGAGATCAATCTTTCAAAAAATGGGAAAATTATAAAAAGAGACAACAAAATATCAGTCCATTTCATAAAATCTGTTTTACATGCAAATATGAAAAAAAATAGAAGAGAGGGCAATATGAGTTGCCCACCTCTGGTAAAACAACAACTGTCAAATGTATAGAGGGCCTCTACCCTTGGGTACAGTTGGCATAAGCTAAGTCGGCACTATTAGAATTTGCAACTAAGGGCACTGATTATAGAGAAACATAAAAATAGGTAATATATTATTTTATTTTTAACAACTTTTCCCTGTATTAACATTATTCAAACTTATTGAAACTGATAATTAGCGCAGACAATAATAAACCATCATAATCGAGTAAAATTAATTATAGGTCACGAATAATTTGGCCACGATAATACTTTTATAGTGAACATGACAGCAATATTGCTGTATTTTGTACAAAAAAGAAGAAAATTCATTCTAAATTCTCAACCTTTGTCGTTCTTTATCTTAAAAAAACCAGAAACTATGCCAAAATAAAAGGTTAGAAATCAAGTTTTTGCCATTCTTTGTTAAAGGCAGGCACTACCACAGAGTACCGAACACTACCTTTATTGATTCCAACTTTATTTTTGCATACCCTGCGCATGTGCACTTATGACATTAATGTCGAAATGCCACCTGGTTAGCAGGCCAGACTGATGTGTTCCTACTTCGTTAGTGTCAACAATGCCAATTCGACTGAAGCGTTCCGATAATTTCCTAATATTCCCAAAAAATCAGCTAAGCAGACAATAGGAAACGTGGAAAAAACAGTTTATCAAAGATCATCAGCAGACAGCAGTGTAGCTATTCTTGAGATCAGAGAAATAATAAAGAGCAGTAGAAACAAATTTCATCAAGTGATGTTATTAGTGTAATTTTCGGGGGAATCGGTGGCGTCGACCAATAAGATCCCTGCGTTTCAGGGAAAATTGTTTTCTTCCTGATTTCAAGAATAGCTACACTTGACACAGATAATTCTAAAAGGAGTTCAGTAGAGACAGCCTGCTAGACAAAATGGCCCTTAATCAGCTAAGCAGACCAAAGGAGTAGGAGTTCGTGATTTTTCCATTAAAAAATCAAAAATCGAGTGTTCGCGCAATAAACACGATCCGACTCATCTTATTTCGATTGATTGAAATATTCCAAGTCGGACACAAACAAACTCATCCTAAAACTAGTTTTTTGTGCAAAAATGTTAAGGCGGAGAAAAATAATGTTATTTTTTTTTAATCGCCGCCATCTTAATTTGCAAATGACACATGTCAATTTTTTTTTTAATTTTTGGAATTTCTAAATTAACGAAACCTAATATTTTGATAAATAGCTTTTGTTTAACTGACAAAAAAAACAATTTTTTCTACTTGAGCGTCCGCCTTTATAACTGAGCTATTAAAATGTCATATTTTTGGAAACAAAAATTTAAAATTAATTTAATTCATCCTAAAATTGCTTTTGTTTGTGCAAATGTTCTTTTTTTTGCAATTTTTGAAATAAGCATCCTCGATTTAGTATAAATTGATGTATTGCATGACATTAGTGTAAATATTACACCAGAAAGAAAAAATTACTTTTTTATCGAGAATAAATGAATGAAAATGAATACCAAATGTGAAATAAATTGTAGCAAAATATATTTTTTTAAAATGTTGCCTACAGTTTAATAAGGTCTCTTATATTTTTGACATATCAAGCGCCATCTTTGTAATAAATATAAACCTTATTTTTCTTATTGTAAGATCAAAAAGCTGGTCAGTAGCTTAAATATGAGATATTAAAAAAGATAATTTATTAATAATACTATCAATGTACAGAAGGGTACTTTCAGTGCTTACTTAGGGGGCATAGCGGATTCCGTGGGACTTTTGATGAAGATTTTACGAAACCTGTTTTAATCAATTACTAATGGACCCATCAACACTGTCTAACCTGTTTTAAGCTAGAGAAATGAAATTTGTTGGCCTTCCGGCAACGTACACTCGCGTGTCATAAAAAATTACAAATATGGCCTATATATATACCTTCCATACTAATGCACCTGCAGATCTGAACTTCATTCAGTTCTAAACTTATTATCTTTAAAACTTATTATTGTTGTTGTATACAGTCTTATAACTTATGGCATTGTCTTCTGGAGTTCTTCTGGAAAGGCAGACATGATTTTTAAAGCACAAAAACGCATTATTAGAGCCTTCCTTGGCTTACATCCTAGAACTGTAATCCTCATTTTGCAAACCTGGGTTTATTGACTGTACCTTCACTTTATTTTCTTCACCTGGTGATTTTTGTCAAAAAAAATAAACATCTATTCCGGCAAAATAGTGATCTCTATGGAGAACAAATGCATATGATAACAAGAGAGAGAGATGGCGTAAGTATACTTCGACACAACTCATCTTTCTTTCAGCGAGGACCTGAGTACAGGGCTATCAAAGCCTTCTGCAGTCTACCAACAGCGGTTCGGAAGGAGCCAAATTTCAACAAATTTAAAAGGTTTGTGTATCTGTATTTGCTGGAAGGGGCCCTATATAATTTTGATTTTTAATCTAATTAACTGTCTTATTTTAACTGTTTGATCTTAGTTGTTTGATTTAAGTGTTGTTTAAAGATATTTAAGATATTTTCTATTTTGACATTTTTTCATAAATAACAATATTTTTTGTCAAATGTGTAATTTAAAAAAAAAACAAAACAAAACTTCTGACGTTGCTTTTTTATAGAATTAAGGTGCCTATCTATATTCTGTGATTTTGTTGGCAATAAAGTATTTATTTATTTATTTATTTATTTAGTTCATACAATTACCTACAAGTCTACCATACCGAAAAAAATTTCGTGACTGTTAAGAAGGCCCCTAGGTTAGGGGCTAAAAATCTTTTCGAATTCAATTAAAAAATTATATTTCACTTATATTTCAGCCAATGTCAACAAAAAAGCACCATCAGGGGCGCAGTGGACAATTTCGCAATTTTAAATACCTCCAACTTTGCCCCAGCCCCTAGGGGATGTAAGAAGGCGACTTCTAATTTTCACCATTTTCATATTCCAGAAAACACTCCACATTATGAAATACGAAAACCTCAAAACCTAGGGGCGACCCCTAAATAGGGGTTAAAAATTTTAAATCTCGAACAACTTGTTCAAAATTTACTATAACAAATTCAAAAAGTGCAAAATTCTTTGGCAATTACAAGTTGGAGTCAAAACACTTACATTTTAAGAGCCTATATTTTTTACATCCAACCGTTTCTTTATTTCAGAAAACCACTCAATATGCATATCTAAACCTCATAAAAAAAGTGTGCATATGTGCA
Source organism: Oxystoma pomonae (assembly GCA_963921995.1). NCBI lineage: Eukaryota > Metazoa > Arthropoda > Insecta > Coleoptera > Brentidae > Oxystoma > Oxystoma pomonae. The sequence goes on along the minus strand of OY998166.1, from coordinate 78,647,247 downwards.
TATGGAGTGTTTTCTGGAATGTGAAAATGTTGACATTTAGATCCTGCCCCCTTACAGCCCCTAGAGGCTGGGGCAAAGTTAGGGGCATTCAAAATTGAGAAATGGTATGAGGAATAGTTTAAAACCACATTTTGGCTACTGTTGCCCCCTAGGGGCCACATATGTATTTTTTTATTACACAGAGTAGGCAGTGTTGGTGGGTCCATTAGTAATCGATTAAAATAAACTGCGTAAAATCTTCACTAAAACGCCCTCGGAAGCCAAATTTTCGACGTATGCCCCCTAAGTAGCTGTAAAAAAATCCTATTCTTTCTAAAACGCCAATAATGATGTTACATCCTTTCTAGAAATGACAAGTAAGGACGAAAATACAACATTTCGATGAATAAATCAGAACAATATATCATTAATAACCATATTTTTAAAATTAAAATTTGCACACAAAATTCAATCGATATTTTAATACTACTTATCAGTTCCCACGTAACAACAATAACATAATAGTTCGTGGGCTTTTGGCAAGCCTAATTTCTACAGTTTATTGTACCAAATCGCTTTATAGTGCCCACTTAATGAGACACATGCACTTGGCAATCAAATCTACATGTAAAGTTAAGAATCCGATACTTAAAATTGAGTTTAATGTAAACATGTGGACTGGAATAAATTATACAGGATATTAAAGTAGGCATTGAGACAGGCTAAACGTGAAACAGAATATAACATTAAAAACAATTACTTTGTTTATACAGGCCTCTTAAAGCGCTTTTATATAAGGATGGTTTGAAAATGCTGTCGTTTTAAGCACTAAATCGTTTTTTTTAATGCGATTTAAGAAAGTGGTTTATTTCTTTAAACATAGGTTTAAAAACGCTTTAGGGTGATTCTCTCAAAGTTCATTCACATGCTGTTCCCAATTCAGAAAAAAATTAAAATTGAATATTTTTCACATATTTTTATAGCAAATGCTTAGGTATCCAGCATTAATTAACTCTGTAAAATATTATTAAATTTAGAATTTTATAAATTTTGTAATTTATCAAACATTACCAAAAAACTCAGAAATTCTCAACTCTGTGATGGTTCCCCACTAAACAATCTAGTTTAGTTCTTACAATACCTCCTAAGTTATAAAAAAAACTTAAAACCCTGTATTTATTTTGCGTAAGAATAAAGATTTTTTATTTTAAATTATATTAAAAAAAGGTAAAAATCTTAAGAATAATATTTTTGCAGCTTTTTAAACTCTTGTTATCAAGCGAATCCTCATACTCTGTGAAGTAAAGATTAATTAATTCATGGATCAGTTAATAGATGGCCTTAGGAGTAAAAATAAAAAAGGGGGTTTCACATAAAACAAAATTATGATTGTTTTAGTGCAACCAAAGGTTCCAAATTCCCAACATAGGGGTTTCACATGGCAACAAATAAGAGTGTTTCTTTCAGTGTTACCAATCGGAGCATAATTATGCGATTGGGCATAATTTCACCAGCAGGAGCATAATGATAGCATAATGGGTAAAAAAGCATAATTGGACATAATATAGGACAAATCGCATAATACAAGCATATAATCACACCCATGGCAACATATCAATCGGTGAATGCGCCGCTCACAGTTAGTTTTCATAATCTACTGATTTTGGGTGGAAAACGAGCCGAACGAATTCCGCGCGCTCGAGCCGCGACCGACGACACCAACAATCTGATGACTGCTGTCTTGTTCTTTACCCGTGTAAAAGAAAGGGACGGAATGTTACGCATAGTGTATCGCGGGTGTGAATCCCAGAAAAAAAGGGGTGTGTTTGGTTTTATTTTGCAGTGACCCGTGCTGCGCCGCCGTGAAGATCAACGGAGCATAATTTAGAACAAAATCGCATAATTTCCGCAGATGCGAAGCATAGTTTTACTCAAAGCTATTGGTAACACTGGTTTCGTTTCTATTCCAGTTTGTTTGCAGCAGTGACAAGAGGTGTGAGCTTTTTACAGTTTATATTTTTTTAATGTCACACATGTGGTCATAAACATTTATCATCTTCGTGAAGCCCTTTTTAAAGGTAAGTTAAAAATAAAGTTGTTTTTATTTTTCACTAGCAAAGTGTTTTTGTGTGGTTTCATTTGCTATAGCAGAGAAATACTGAAAATACTTTACTGAGTTGATATTTGCTATGATTTTTTAGAGCTTAAGAGCAGATATAAGTATGGCACGCACACCCACAAATGGTGAAAACAAAAAAAAGCAACATATTCATTAAAAACAAAAGCAAAGGCAAAGAGAGGCTATGAGAAAGCTGCGTGAGGCCAGAAGAAATAACCCCGAGCAATATGAAGAAGAAAAAAGAAAAGCAAGAGAAAGCGACCATTCTCGAAAACATGCATGATTTAGAAGATCCCTCGGAAGATCCGCAGACACCTAAAATTTCACTTCGATCAACAGATGGAAGAAAAAGATCAGGAAATTTGGGCAGAAGGCTTACTATTCGAAAACTAAAGAAAAAAATAGATACACTGAAATTTAATTTAAAGAAAGCAAAAGCAAATACAAAATGCGCCTAAGAAGGTTACAAGATAAAAACAAAATTAAAGATTCCTTAACAGAGAATGTTGAACTACTTCTGGAAGGACAAGCTGTTACTAATGAAATCAAGGATAAATTACTTTTTTCAGAAGTAATTTCGAAACAACTATCTATTAATTATACAAAAATAAAAAACGACCGAGAGAAAAGTAGATTCTGGCGTTCAATTTCTGGCAAAGTTGTGAAGAAATATAAAAAACAACGATATCTTAGGAATGCCACATCCAAATATGCTTGGAAAGATTCACCAGAGATTAGCAGAAAAAAAAACTTTTTTTAAGAATAAAATTAAAAAAGATTTTTTAGAAAGAGATGAATACAGCAGACTTTGCCCAGGAAAAAATGATTATATTTAAAAGGATGGTATGAAAAAGCAAAAAAGATTGCTGAACGATTCACTAAAATTTACATAGAAAATGTATGATCTCTGAAAACATCGACCCTGATTTGTTATGCAACTTTTTGTAGGTTTCGACCATTTTGGATTGTCCAGCCCAGTTTGGAAGCTAGAAATACTTGCCTCTGCCTAATGCATACAAACATAACCCTGCTGATTAAAAAACTAAAGGCGGGTGGTGTAATAGTACCATACAGTCCTCAGGATCTTATTAAAAGTCTGTGTTGTGAAGGTGATACATTACAGGAAAAATGTCTGAGCCACATTTGTGAAAAATGTAAAAACAAAAACATAGAAACATGCAGTTTTCATCGTGAAGACTCCCTTATATATGAACAATGGACTAAAATATCTGCTGATGTTGTAATAAAAGGACATAAAGCAAAAAATACCAAGTAACAAAGGTCATGTTTTGTCTCTCCTAGAAAAAGAAATAGTGCCATTTTTACAACACATATTAAACATTGAACATCAGTATGATACCATTAAAGCTATAAAACAAAATTTAGCTGAAAATAAAGCACTTATACAAATGGACAAAAAAAACAATAAGATAATTAAAAAATGCTTTTGCACTATTTCAGATAACTTACGTCATGACTCTGTTGCAATTTGTATACATCTAAAACCAATTTTGGACGAAATTTCCAAAGAAGTTTATTTAAAAAATGTACATTTTTTGAGCGACGAACCCTCCACCCAATACAGAAGCAGAAAAATGTTTTGCCTCATTTTAAGATATCTTCCTTGGGAAGGGCCATGTAAAAGGAGCCCCAGATGGCGTTGGGGGAGTCCTAAAAAGAACAGCAGATCGGCTGGTGGCACAGGATAAAGATATCCCTAGTTTTGAGGCATTCGTAAAGTATTTACAGGAAGAAATAAAAAAAATTAAAATTTTTAAATTAAATTTAAATAAAGTAGAAAATTTTGTTCCAAAAAGACTACCAGCTTACAAAGGAGTTCTACAGTGCCATGATGTAACCTGGGCAAAAGGTAATGAGTTTTTAGACATACGTAAACTTACCTGTACCATCTGCCCACTAACATCGCAATGTATTCACTTTTCTATGAGACGTTTTGTTTTGCCTGCGCCAGAACCTGACCAATGTATCCTTTTTTTAAACTTTTCTTAACATATTTAACAGCTTTGGATTTACCAGAGAATATGAAACGGAAGCTATGCGTTGAACATATATACCCCAGCTCTTCTGATGATGAATTACCTTTGGCCAAATTGAGTAAAATAAGGAAAAAATCAAATTTATAAATATTAATAAATAACAGGGAGCAGTACATCTTTGAGGGAGTAAATATTTCCTGTTATGAAAACTTAGTTTAGTTAGATGTTCGTTTTTTTTAGTTAGGGGTTCGGTTTTTTCAGTTAGATGTTCGTTTTTTCGTACTAAAATTTTAAATAAAAGCATTTTTTTGTAAGTTTATCAACTCTGTGAACAAAATCTCAACTCTGTGAAGTTCTAATATATTTTTTTTCTGATTTATTGAAAATAATACAAAAAAATGTGTGACCAGCAGGATATTATTATTCTAGAAACCATGACCTTTCACAAAAATATATTAAAGCACCTCTATTAGACTATTTATTTTGTATAAAAATAAATGAAGCAATTTATGAATGTTGAGATAATCACCCTTTAGCGTATTTCTTCCAACCTAAAGAAATACTCAACCCTGGTTTACCGAAAAATTTGTTGTTAACTAAGTTGCTTCAACTGTTTTTTCTTTAAACTGACATATTTAGGCAGAAAAGGATGGGCATGGGGCGATGTTGTCACTACATCTTACGCGTAGTAAATGCATTGCAGGTTGTTGTTTTCTAATGTTTTCCATTTTCATACCTTTAGGACTGGAATAAAAATTGTTTTTGCTCGACTTTAATACCAAACTGATGAAAGATATCGTAAAAAAAATATTTTTCGGCGAACTGTTTACAGGCTGGGGACTGAGATACATGCAAATGCCTAACCTAAAGCGTTCATACACGGCCGGAGAAATCGACTGAGATATTTCCGTAGAAACTTTATCAAGCAAATAGGACGGGTTGACGCCTTCGAACGTCCAACCCGGGTTTTGCACTTTGATTCGAAATCAAAAAGGAGGAACAGTCAGATGTGAAGCCGTGCAAAAATTACGTAACGGTGATTTTACCAATTTTTGACCCCCACCCTATGTAATGTTTTGTAACGGTTTGGCACGCCACTCCCCTAATATTACGTAACGATTTCAAGACCACTACCCCCCCCCCCAAAAAAAAAACTTTTCACTTATTTTCATTTCACACAAATGCAAACGCTGTCGAAAACCCCCCTCCCCCCTACGTAACGTTTTGTAACCCCCCTCCCGCCTATGACCATTACGTAATTTGTGCACGGCCCCTGTAGTCCCAGTGGAGGAGGGCGAGAAAATTGATATTTTTTTCTTAAAAATTATACTCTTTAGACCTATTCTTTTGCGTTCCCGAAATTATGTAATTTTTGAAAAAAAATTGTAAGCGGCGCCATTTTTATTTCGTGCTTTGTTTTTCTAACATTTTTGCGTTCGTCTAATTTAATTGAAAAATTTTTGCCTGCGACGCCCTTTATCTTCTCACTCGAAACCAAGATCCCCCGTTTTAGGAAAACTGATCCCGTCTGTTTCTAAATTTTTTCGAATAAAAGTAGAGTATGTCCATGGGGGAAATAATTTTTTTCTACGATATGACGAAAATTTCGAGAAAGTTTAAGAAAAAAATAAAAAAAGTGTCAGAGCTCAACTTTTTCGTAAAAAAAAAACGTTTTTTCTAAAGAAACAGAGCAAAATAAATCTTTTCACCCCTTTTTGGGTGTTACAAATATTGGCAGCCCCTTATTTTTCGCTTTTACCCTCCCGCTAGTTTTGAAGAATTGGTTCGCTACATGTTTCGAGATCATGTCATAAAACACCTCGAAAATATCAAATGTAGTGTAGGGCCAGCTTTATTTAAAATCAATAATATCGCAAGCAAAAAGCTCTGCAGGAAAAACAGCGCCGTTTATTGATTTCTTTGGCTGCTAGTGCTAGCTGCATGGTTTGGCCGTTTCCGGATAGATGTCACTAGTAGAACAGAATGGAAAGAAATTTAATTAAAAGCGAAGATATTTCTTTCTAATGTTAACAACCTCACGAGTTTATCGCTCAGTATCGTAAATAATGGACCCTGCCGCCTCCTTTAAGCAAGAAAAAGCTGTGGTTTGGACCTGAAAACATCTAGTTTTTCCTCGATCATCTCATGGTGTGGCCGCCATCTAGCGGAATTTGCAGATATCTTGTCAACGGCTATTATTGCAACTATGATTTATGCTCACAATGAAAGATTGGCGACAATTTTTTCTCATGAAAGCAGTCCGGAGATAATAACAAACTGGCACCATTGCTCAATATACCTGTTTCTTTTGTGCGCGAAGAACTTTCTATGCCATTTCTGTTTGATTTATTGAAATCCTATCCCTAAGGAAAATCTTAGGAACCCTGTATTACGCTCTCATATCAATCAAATGCACCAGAGTGAAAAAGCAAGATGCCAGATATTTTATGGATGAAAAATCAATCAACTCATGATAAAATTTAAAGTTAACGAAATCGAAAATCTTCTGAATGAGGCCCTGTCCATACTGTGATCAGTGTGGCCAAAAATCTAGGGAGAAACAAAAAATAAACGTCAGACTAAAATTCTCGTTGATAGTTAACGTGGATATATTTCGGGTGGAAAATACTGTAATTCCATACATCAAGGAATCTCAGAAAAGATAAGAATAAGCAACCAATACCAACCATCTTCGGACTGTATTCAAAACGACCACAACAATAAGAAGTCAATTAACAAAAACTAAACCATATCGTCACAACACCAAAACTGAAGTACCAAGCGAGTGTGGCGATATCTATATCGGAGAAACCAGCCGATCCATGGAAGTTTGCCTTACAGAACACAAACGCAAAACTCGACAAGGAGACACAACTGGATCAAAGATAGCTCAACATTACTGGGAAAATCAACATCATATGGAATGAAAAGAGACAAAAATCGTCGCCAAGGAAGAAAATCTATTCAAACGGAAGTTCAAACAAACAGCATTCATACAGAGGAACCAGAATGTATTTTCTCAACAAAGCACCAACATCAAGGATATTTGGAAACCCATACTTTTCGAATCGGAGGTAACAGATTTCAACTGGCGGAACCAGAAGTTAAACTAGTATATAAGATTAGGTAGTCTTAGTTTTTTTTTTAAATTATTTACCTGACGACGATTGCAGATACATAAGCATTCGAAACGCTGTGAAAAAGTAAAAAATAAAGACAATGGAAGTTCTAAACTCTAGTTTAAATCGTTTTTTTCGCATTCCTAGCACTTTTCAAATTAAAAAGTCGACTTCAAATTCTTGAATCAGGAAAAGGGTTTCTCCGAACGGACACTTGGGCGCCGGCCGTAAGGGTGTCAGCTAGAAAAACATTTAGGAAGCAGCCAACCCAACCTCACGATTTATAAGTTAACCGAATCCTCAGCAACCCCGGTAATATATAGACTTAAGGTCCTAGGAACAATCTGGGGAATTATTTTTAGCAACACTGTACGGGAAATCAATTTAACTATTTCGACCTGATTTTTTTGCAAAATTTTACGTCATTGAATTGGTTTTCTATGGCAACGCTGAGACTTTATTTATGTTTATCCACAGTGGGACACCAGAGATTTTTTAGCACCGGGTCAAAAATTTGGGGTTTGGTTACTAATTTTGACTTTTCGCGTTCTGCGCCGCTAAAAAACCAAGTAAAATACTAAAATAAAAGGAAACCATTTATTGCAGAATTACCTGCTAAAAAAACGCTACCCAACTACGTATTAAAGTAACTGGGTGTAATGTTTAAGGTTGCATTTACAGGTGCATTTATAATTGAATTGGAAACACTCCCGCTAGCTGATACCGACAACAGGTTAACTTAAAAGCATGCAGATTTAAAAATCGGCTACTGGCGCTAGACGAAATAATCGTATTTTATTTTAAACAGGAACGTCAAAGACTAGCAAGAGTCTTTCCAACCTCTAAATGGAATTTTACTGACCTGTTTTGTTAGTACTCAAGTATCCGTCTGTTTTTGAAACTAAGTTCTAAAATCTATCCTTTGATCTCCAAGATTTCACCAGTACAATTGCACATAACTATGCCGCAATAATTTAAATTTTAAAAAAATGTTTGAATCAAAATAAAAACAAAATTATGTGGGATTATGAGGGCCGAATGTTTCTATGCGAATTCCTAGTAATCCCAGCGAGCCAGTAAAGTTCTCTTGGTTCTTTGATAGACTCGGGGTAATGCCCGCGCAGCGCTAGGCCTTTTCGGCGGGCGACCGCACACGTGGAGTGGTTTCATATTTGTTTTAGAACAATGTTATAAAAACACAATTTTTAAAGATAAACATAACCTCGAATAGTTTTCTGTCAGAAAACGTAAAAATACTCTTCTGTTCCACTGCAGCCCGATTTAAAGTTTGTTGACAAAACACCTGCAGTTACCATGGAATCGTATAAATTCTGCGGTCTATCGGCCAACACATGAACTGCGTGTGTCTCCCAAATTCAATCAAGTGTGATTGATTAATCGGTTTTCTTTTCCGGAGTGCACAGGCTTTTCTTAGTTTTCATTTTCGCTAAAGCAAGGAAATATAAAAAGGAAAAATGTAATCCAGAGGAAATTGTGAGTATTTCTCTATTTTTTTTTATAAATCGGGTTTGCTCTAAACCGCAATTATTTTGAGGCTTCTGGGATAGATGACAGCACCCGAGCTTCTATTTTGAAGAAAAAATAATTGAGAATTTTGAAAAATCCTTCAGATATTTTTGTTAAGCATTTAAAAATGATCACCCCTGCAAAATGCACTCTGGAAAAAGATTAAAAAATTAAAGAACAAGGCGTTGCCAGTTGTCCTTTTTTTTACTTAAAATCTGGGGAGAAACTATAGCCTTAAATGTTTCCTCTGATGGCACTCAAACGTTCGGCGCCTAAAAGACCTGCTTCGAGATTCTGCGGAACAATTTCAACTCAATTCACTGTATGTAGGATTTTTACTTAAACCTAAATATATAAAAATCAGGAAGGTACTCATAACACCATTTGACCTACTAACAAGGTTTTTTTTTTGTACACAAAACACTTGGCAAACATAAGAAGTGATATTTTTGGTTCAAGGGTATTTGGTTCATTGTATGTGTAGGAAAAATAATCATTCATTATGCTCCGTACCAAAGAATTGATTATCTCAAGTCATATTTTTTATTCACTTTATTTATTACCAAAGGTGGGCTGTAAGGTTAACTTGCTTCAAGTATCAAAAAATATCCTTGAAAAGGTTCTACAAAAAGGTTACAAACTTCCCATATATTTATTAATAATAACCATGATTAATATACAAAATGGCCGAAACTAATTGACCAAAGTAACATTTAATGACAGTCCTTTAATGCGATATCAATATTATTATTATTATTATTATTATAAATGGTGTACCAAAAAGTATAATACAACAATTAAAAATAACTTCAGTCCGAAAAGATCCGAGTCTTCAACACTTCAATTCAATTCAATTTATTGTTTCCAGAAATAATACATTTCTATAACAAGAAAAGCGATTACAATTTTTTTTTTAATAGAGAAAAAATATATGTATAATTGTTTCTGCCTACAGAGACTGTAGGAACCTACCCAAAAGACAACAAAAAAATTAATATTCGTTTCTTAACATAGCCCTCAATTTTAAGAGACAGAAAATATAGTTTGTTAACTGTTTGGCCGTAGAGATTGATAAATTTAGTAGACTGTGGTAGGTAGTATTAGTAGACTGCGGTATGATTACAAATTCTTCTGAGTTATTCAAGCTCTAAGTTCATTATCCATCGGACACTCAAAGACAAGATGATAAAATTTTTCAGGCACAAGATGATTGCACACCGAACAATTTACATAAGGCCGTACATGAACATTTAAACCATAGATATTAAATTTGTAAAATATTCGGCTACTTAGTCTTATCTGTGACAATTGAATAATAGGTAGGGTGCAGGGTGTGGTGAGTTGGTGAGTAAGTAAAGGTGGAATAAAATAGCATATAGTTGGAGTTTGTTTTTATTTTTTGAAAGCGTTCGGGCATTGAGGTTTTCCCACAAGTGATCCCTGTTAATTTAACTAAAATATTCTTTGATTTGAAGAACCCAGTTGTATTTAACTTTTGTGTTTTGGAGTTGCAATAGTATTTCGAAACATATTTTTGGGAGCCTTTCGTTTGATGTTTTATCTATTTCTAACTTTGATCGAGTCCTGAAAGATTAAGTTATATTTCTAGATGTTCTTTTTTATTGTGTCATCCTGGTGGCGCGCTCCACTGTCGTCGCCGGATTCCGTTCGTTTAGTTTCGGCTGGCCGTCCCGCATAATAAATGACGCCTTGAATGCGGTTCATGTGAGAAAGAGAGCGCACTATGAGATAACTGCATTGCTTTGGGAAACTGGCAAGACTTTCTTTTGAACTTTAATTAAGTCAACAAGGGGGGGGGGATTTATCTCTTTTGAAGTTGGTCACCCTGTTTTAGAGCTGACGGCTTAGCACCAGACCTACTTCAAAGGCTACTTACTGTAAAAAATACTTTTTCCTACGACCACACACGAAAGTAACCAAATCTGCACTCTATAGCGCCTCAGAAAGTTTTATATTTCACATGCATATTAATTTTACTTTCGTCTCCAGAGACGAAAATGTTTTCTTCTGTAGTGACGAAAATGAATGACAGCAAAGCATCCAAACAATGTAGGTATCTAGTAGGCTATGATTTGTAGAAGCGTCGGAAATAAACCGAAACCATTTTCGCCCCTAGAGAAGAAAATACTTTTCTTCTCTTGAGAAAAAAAAACAATTAAATCCTAAAGTGGTCGTAGGAAAAATAGCGTACACAACACAATTGATTGTTGTAAAACATGTTGAAACAAATAAAATCTGGTGTAACCACAGGTTAAGAATACGACGAAATTTCTGAGAGCTTTTTTCTGTTGCCTATTAAAGTGGCTTCATCTTTTAAAAAAAAAGTGATTCTTGGATCTTCTCTTCAAGAGTAATATCGCTTTCAAGGAATGATCACATTTCAGCTTTAAAATCGCTGTACATAGAATATCGATGATCACCGTTCTAGAATATGAAATTTCATCTTCTGAAAATGAAATTTACTAGGGTTGCCATCCGTCACGGGTTTAGAGGCGTTCGGGCGAGTTTTTGAAAACAGCTCTGATTTGTTCGGAATTTCGATGGCAGGCAGCACAGCAATTTTGTGCCCCAAAGATTATTTTGAAACCATAAAATATATGATTTTTAGAATTTTAAATATAAACACATGTTCAGAATTTCATGATTTTTTTTAAAAGCCGGATTAGTCTGAATGGTGAAGGTTACTCAATTTTTGTTAAAATTTTTTTTTTAAAAAAAAAACAAAAAAATTTTGGAAAATTTTTATCTTAAATTTAAAAAATTTCGCCTGCACTGCTATAAAATGTCATTAATTGTTTTAATTTTTGTCAGCAACAGCATTCAAAAAGAAATGGCATTTTTAACGCATTCAACAATTTTGACGTGCTTTTGGCGAAAAATCTATAACCTCAATCTAAGAGACCAAATTAAAAAAAAACTTTTCGTTTAAATTGCAAAAATTTCGCTGCTGCGCTATAAAATCATTTTACAAATTTTTTGTTAAAAACATTTTTAAAACTCAGAAAAAATTACGTTTTTCATATAGTTTTCCCAAAACTTTTCGCTTGCGATGAATTTAAGACGACCCATAAAGTTGGATACTTGAAAAAGAAGTAAATAAATTTTTGCCGCAATGTCTGGATTTTGTCCGGATTTTTAAGTCTGTATCCTAGTTTTACAACTCTAGAAATGGCAACACAATATTTACAGATTAGATAAAAATAGTTTAGCTCGAGAACCTGGCCAAGATACCTTTCTGCCTTTTTGTTGAAATTATTGTTTTGGATTTGTTATTATTTTTTTTTTAAATCACTGGTTTTAAGGCTTAAAATATTTTAGCATAATTTGAGGGGTAACATTTTTGATGCTACGTTTTTCACATTTTTATGCCATGATATTGCTAACATTTTAAAGCTTTCTTTCCAAACTTTCGATTTCTAGAATAAAATATTTAAATTTTTCAAGTTTTCACTGTTTTCTAGGTGTTCAAAAAAAAATACTGCCAAAAAACATTTTTTCTCTGTTAAAATGAAAAATATTTAGAGAGAGGGCAGAATTTTAGAGGTAGATGGAGAGATAATTTAGTGACGTGCAAAAATATTTAATATGGACATAATTTAAGGCAAATATTTACTAAAAATTTCTGTTACGTCATCTCTCTGTCATCTTGAGTGGTGTCCTGCATATGATATTTTGATATTTATTTTGCAATTTTTATCCAAAAAGTGTGTAAAGTGTGTAAAACATAAAGTGGTATTAATTTCTTTCAATCAAAGTTCTTTAGTGTTTAAATTTACCAAAAAACGTGTCCTACTAGAAGTGTATTTAAGCCCATCTAAAAATCATTTAACAGGTATTTAAGAAAATTATTTTAAGGGTCATCATGGCTTTACCATAAGTTCTTTAAAAAATAAATAAAAAAGCCTTTTAAAACCCGACCAGTTTGTTAACTTTAAACGTTTTCTTTACAAGTTTAAACTATGCAATTAACATTTAGTTACATGACATTACAGACAAATTGTACTCGTTTTTTAACACGGATTTATCAACTTAAGCCACCTAAAAATCCGCGAAATTGTAATTGATGTCAAAATCTGAACTTGAACTTTTTACCATAAAAGAACACGTTTAAAAAAAAATAATAATGTAAATAAGGTGCTTGACATGTTTCAGTTGAATCCAGAAATAAAAGCAAACAAAAAATTACTTTAAAAAAATGATTAATGGATCGATTACTTAGCATCATTTTTTAAGAGCATTATCGCCGCGCCCGGGTCAATTTTTGACAGCACTTTGTCTCATGGGCATAAGTGCCGATATCTACAGGGTAAGCCAATAATAATATAGCTGTCAAAGTCTGGGATGAGCTTATTATTATCATGCTTATGATGACAGATATGAGCAAAAAAACCCATCAATTCCCACTAAAATAACAACGCTGAATTTAAAAATGACATTTATTTTGACACCTGTTAAACCGAGTCAAAATAGCTAAAAAATAATTAATGAACTTTAATGGTAAAGCCATGATGGTAATTTAAGGCTTAAAATATTTTAGTATAATTTAAGGGGTAACGTTTTTGATTAAGCAATATTTACTATGTTTTTCACATTTTTATGTCATGATATTGTTCACATTTTAAAGCTTTCTTTCCAAACTTTCGATTTCTAGAATAAAACACTCAAATTTTTCAAGTTTCGACTGTTTTTTTAGGCGTTCAAAAAAATTACTGCCAAAAGATTTTTTCTCTGTTAAAATGAAAAATAGAGGGCAGAATTTTAGAGGTAGATGGAGAGATAATTTAGTGACGTCCAAAAATATTTAAGGTTGTTGAAGAGAGATAGCAGGCTATAAAAAAGTATTTTAGAGATGGAAATAATTTAAGGCAATTGTTTACTAAAAATTTCTGTTATGTCATCTGTCAAACACCAAAAATAGTAATTTTTCAAAGCGTAAAGTGTGTAAAACATAAGGTAGTATTAATTTCTTTCAATCGAAGTTTTTTACAGTCTTTAAGTTTACCAAAAAACGTGTCCTACTAAAGTGTATTTTAGCACATCTAAAAATAATTTAACAGGTGTTTAAGAAAATTGTTTTAAGGGTCATAATGGCTTTACCAGAATGTTTTGTAAAAGTAAATACATTAGTTTTACTCTGTTGAAGATATTGAATCGAAAACCGTAAAAAAAGTGACAGAAAACCAATGGTGCGATGACACCTATAGATATGTTGCCATTTTTGTTGTTATGTATAATTTTCAAATAACGTTTAAATATGCCTTTTAATCTGTCAATTTTTTTTCAGTAGCGTCCTCAGCAACGGTTAAATTTGAAAAATCCACTAATTCAAAATTGTGGAAATTTTCCTCAAAAAATAATAACGCAATATCAATCGTTGGCATTTCTACAAACTTTGCGAGATTTTGATAAGGCTACATTTTTTTTGTAGCTCTATTCATTCCCTATTAGGGCTGCTATTACATATGCAAAAAAATTGGGGTGGGGCTAAGCTAGAGAGGTTCTTCTATACACATGCTACTCAAAAGTTCGTACGAAAATCGCATATTAATCTGGAAAATGGGGAGTTAAATTAAGAAAAAATAATAATTCAGCAGTGAAACTTGGCATGCATAATAAGTAGACCCTTAGATAATTTTTGATAAATGTAGCTAACATTAAGTTTTCTGAAAAGGGCCCCTATTTCTGAAAATAACACAAAAATTATTAAAGGTTTATTATAAATTATGGTGGAGCGATGAAATTTAGCACAAATGGTCATTGAACCCGCAATTTTTTTTGTCGTGAGTTACTTATTCGAGGTCTCTTGTCTAGAACTCCAATTCTCGACGTTAAACAAAAAATAGGAAAATATTAATAATAGTCATCCAAAAAGTGATAGAATTATCAGATTAATAAATAGTTGTCGATATATTAGCTTAAATTAAAAAATAAAAAAAATTTATGTAGAGGGCCCCAATTCTTGAGCATAATGTTAATTTTAAAAAATGTAATTTTAACGCCAAAAAGCTGCAAACTAACAGATTGTGTTTTAGTAGAATACAGGGCCCATATTTTTAAAAGCAAAATAACTTTTGTATTTTCTTAGTTGGTTAGCGTTACGCGCGTTAGCGTTAGTTACTTTTTTATTTTACGGGTTTATTTATTTAACAATACAAGCGCTTTACCTGAAGAGAAAAGAGTATTTTTCTTTTCTAGAGAAGAAATATTTTTCTACGAGAGCATTTTCTTCTCTAGAAAGGAAAATGTATGAAATAGAGAAAAAAATATTTTTGTATCTATATATCTAATCGGGCATAATCATGCGGAAAAGTAAAATCGCCCGGAGAAGTAATAATTTCCGGACGCTCATATAAAAAAGTAACTTACCCCACTTGAAATAGTCTGGAAAATACGATTTTCCGCACGCTCGTAGGAAATAGTTATTTAAGTTAAGTTAAGTTCGGAAAGTATTTAGGTACAATGTTTTTGTCCATCTTATTTATCAAACAAAATGTTTTTAATACCCAAAGATTTTATAATAATGCTACAAAATGACACACACGACAGAATAGTTACAATAATCCTTTTTATTAAATATCTTCATTTTTAACAATACAAAAATCGTGTAGAAAAGTAACTTTTCAGCACTATCGCCGGAAAGTTCAACTTTCAAAACAAAAAATCTTGCGGAAAAGTAACTTTTCCGCACGTTTGTAGGAAAACATATTTACAAATTAGTATATACATAACAAAAAATTAAATTACAATTTTTTCCAAAATGTATAAATTTAACACATAAAATAAAAATAACAGTGCCCCCATAGTTGTTTAACTATGAGATGATATAAAGGCTCTGCCCTTGCATTTCCCGAGAAAAATACGTACCGATAATAACTCTCCCAATCAAGTTAGTCTGGAAATAATCCAGAGGGAGTCTACCGGGCAAGCGCGTCAATTGCGTCAGTAGTGAAAGCAACTGACAACCATCTGACAGCGAAAATTTAGGTTTATGTTTAATATTTTTGTTTAGTTTTGAAAAAGGATTGTCTAGTGTTTCCCGTAATTTTGTAAGTATTAATAGAAAATTAGATTCCTCTAGATTTAACCATGGACAAAACAAGATTAGAAAAAACCAAAACCAGGATCTTTGAGGCTTAACTCAAACTTCTTTCAAAAATAGGGAGCCTTTGTAGAGGACTTTAAAATGACAGTATACAACAAATAATATTTACTTTTCTATTGAAACAAGACCTGTTAGTTTGCCGTTTTTTGACGTTAAAAGTACATTTTCTAAAACTAACTTCAGGAGTAAGGGTCTTTTGCAAATGGTCTTAGAACATTTGGTACTAAGGCACACAGTGATCATTTGTGCCAAATTCCATTATTCTATCGTTATGCTTGAAGTGAAATTTAATGCTGTTTTTTTTTTCAAAAAAACGTCAAGAATTGGGGCTCTCTACATAAAACTTTTTATTTTTTAATTTAAGCTAATATAGGCGACAAATATTTGTTCTCAATCTGATAGTTCTATCACTTTTTGGATGGCTATTATTAATATTTTCCTCATTTTTGTTTAACGTCGAGAATTGTGGACCTAGGCAACAGACCTCGAATAAGTAACTCACGACCAAAAAAAATTGCGGGGTCAATGACCATTTGAGCTAAATTTCATCGCTCCACCATAATTTATAAACCTTTAAGAATTTTTGTATTATTTTTAGAAATAATATCTAAGGGTCTACTTATTGTGCATGCCAAGTTTCACTGCGGAATTATTATATTTTCTTAGTTAAACTCCCCATCTTCCAGACTAATATGCGATTTTCGTACGAGCTTTTGACTAGCATGGGTATAAAGAACCTCTCTAGCTTAACCCCACCCCAATTTTTTTTGCATATGTAATAGCAGCCCTAAAAGGGAATGAATAGAGCTACAAAAAAATGTAGCCTTATTATCTAAATCTCGCAAAGTTTGTAAAAATGCCAGCGAGAGATATTGCGTTGTTATTTTTTGAGAAAAATTTCCACAATTTTGAATTAGTGGATTTTTCAAATTTAACCAGTGCTGAGGACGCTACTGAAAAAAAAAATTGGACAAGCTGTGACAAGATTAAAAGGAATATTTAACCATTATTCGAAAAATATACAACAAAAATGGCAACATATCTATAGGCAAAAAAAAGACCCTGATGCTGCAGACTAAAACAAAAAACAATTATTTCGATACCCTTTGTGCTAAAAAGGCCACGGATAGCGTAATCTGTACCAGAATAGTAGTTTTCACAACTAGTGGCTAAAATAGTGCTTTTTTGTAGATACGTGAGTTGTAAACACTATTTTTTTAATACCTTTATCAAAAAATCCAAGAAAAACAAGAAAATGCTTTTAAAACTCTCGAACGAAGAGCACTTCTCGCAAGACACCATCTTTACACTATAAATCAAGGCGGCCGGTAAATGAAAAACAATGTGGTTTCCATAGTGATGTTCCTTTTTACTCTGTGACATTTATTGTTGCAACATTTTAATCTTTGACAGTTTGATATTTTTCCGATTTTTTCGTAAATACTTGGTGAAAACTGGCGAAAGTAGCTTAATTGTTAGGCAAGAATATTTAGATTTTTTCTATATTACTTTTTTCCGCTAGTTCTCTTTAATTTTGGGTAAAAAACGGACAGAAATCTTTTTTTGCACCCGTGATCAAAAAAAAAGTTTTTTTGCATCGGTAACCAAAAAAGCCATGTTTAAGTTATCTGCAGACAGTTACTAAAATCATGTTTTTTGATGAAGGTATAAAAAAAAATATTTTAAAGGGCAGCAAAAGAAAGGTAAGATAATGGATCAACTTTTAAAGTCAATAAGTATAATTTCGGAATTCAAACCTAAAAACCAGAACAAAGAAAATTAACTTGCAAAGAAGTTGAAAAAGAATGTTAACATTTTTCCAAAACGAGCCGCTACTGTTTTCGTACCACTTAATTTTAAACAAAAACGAACACCTTGTTAAATAATCCATTCATTTGGCTTTCTGGAAATGAAAACCGTTCTTAAGTGGGTGTCTTAGTTTTTGAGATATTCAAAAAAAAAAAACTTTTCCCCTTTTCTATTAAAAATTCAGTTACCGCCCGCCCAAGAGACGTACGCCGAAATTATTTGCCTTTTGATTGTAATATAGTCATGGTGTCATGTCAAAACTTCAAGAAAATTTCAAAGAAATAAACGGACTATTATTTTTACTTCGTTGAAGATATTATATCGGAAACTGTATAAAAAGTGGCCGTTGTCTTAACTGTCATTTAATGTCATTAGAAGAACCACTAGTGGGATGACACATATTTACGAGTGAGGAATCGAACTACACCAAATTGAGGTCGATGAACTTAAAAATGTTATTAATTTTCGCACCTGTCAAATCCTGTTAAAATAACGAATAAATAATTTATACAAACAGTCGAGCTTTCCACTACGTCAAATCCGTTGTTATCTGGCTTGGGTATATATCGGGGTAGAAAGCGAAAAAGCCACCCGGTTGCTCTTAATGAAAAATATCAAAGAAAAAAATCTATTCGCTCGTCGTCATATCATCCAACAACAATACAAATTAACATAGTTATGTTTGTCTACGCTACCAGTGTATATTTAATCTATACAAATATTATCTCACATTACAATTTGTCAAAAAGTTTGTATCTATAATAACGCATCACCAGCGAAGACATTCGTGGATAAACAAGCTATCTCAGATATTTTGTTTTTGATAAATAATTTTAGGACGACCATACAATTACAATTGTCACAAATTTTATTTTTACAAAGGTATCACTCTTTATACCGAGTCTAAAAGTGTGTAGACCGACCGCAGGGAATAAAAAGGGTCGAGGGATAAAAACACACTTTAGTCCAGATGTTTATATAATTTTTTTCGCAACTTTTTTGTTATAAATATACTTACATAAGGTATTATTTAGACTATGTGAAATATATACAGGGTGGGGACTTTAACTGGAATAAATTCGCTAAAGCCTCAGGTGGATAAAACGCAAAAACACGTCCATTGAGATCTTTAATGGGATCTTTAAAAGAGTAAAACCTACTCCCCATCTAATTTTTTTAAATGGGATGATACTACCTGTGGCACCTTGTTGGAAAGCCCTTTTAAAAAGAACATTGAGCGTGCAATATTTTTTTATTTGAATGTGATGGTTAATTTTTATTTAAAAAAAAAATCCTTATAAAAGTCAAATTATTATTATTCCGTTTTTCTTTAATAAAGTTTTGCAAAACAGATTTTTTTGAGCTGTAGGTAATATTACCTCTTTAGCTAGGTTAAAAGTTACGTAAGTTTTTAAGGTCAATTAAATTTTTAAACCAATTTTATGTTCTATCTCTATCTATTTTTTAATTTCTGGGTTTTATAAAGTTGTTTATTAAATTATTTTATTTTTATTTATTACCATTTTCTTTTTAAAAGGGCTTTTCAACAACGTGCCACAAGTAGTATCATTCTATTTAAAACATTTATTAGGTGGGGTTATGTTTCATCCTTTAAGATGGGTAATTTATTTTTGATGCGAATAGAAAGCTTAAAAAAATCTCAATCGACGTGTTTTTGGAGGCTCTTGCGAATTTATTCCAGTTAAAGCAAAATTTCAAAAAACTGTCTGATAGCTAATTAATACTTATTTACTTTTATTTTTTTCCGCATTTTTACTTTTAATCGCTTCTTTTTACTTTTCATCCCTCTTTTTTACTTTTTATCCCTATTTTAACTTTTAATCCCATGGGATAAAGAATGAACTTTTTGTGTCAAAAAATTGGTGTAACACTTTTTACTGAGATGTAAATAGGCTTTTTTTTATTTAAGAAGGTAGTGTTTTCGTGCAAACGTCAGCGACCTAAACTTCAGTTTAGTTTAGTTAGTACAACTGGCCCCGGTGGTTCAGTTGGTTAGCCGACTGACACGATCATGTTAGGTTTCTTGGTTGCCGGTGTATCGTGGGTTCAAACCCCGCGCTGTCCAAAACACTTTTTCTAAGTGTTCGGCCTTGGATAAAACCTAATAGGCTAAAAAAACCAGGGAAGAGTGTAAAAGCACAGAGGATCGAACAGACAGGTGATCCGTGGCAAAAGGTAACTTGGCCCTACCCCTCCATTCACAAGGAAGGGCAAAAGATAAAAAAATACATGGTCTGGGGTTCGAAGGTAGTTGATGATCCGTCCGTGACAAAGGAGGTACAACCCACAAAACATTGGAGGAATATTCATGTTATAGGAATATTCCCTCAAAGTGATTTTTGGAATATTCTATTGCGAATATGAGGATTGTTCCAGGCCTATTTTTTGTTGAATATTCTTTAAGAGTTTGTGATAGTTATATTTATTTGGTAATAAGATAATAATATTCCCATGATAACGTGATAATCAAGTTATTTATATGAATATTCGCAAAGAGAATATTTTTGTCAGGATTTTAGCATGTTTGATGAAAATATTACTATCTTGTGAAAACAACGCGATTTACATGATTCATAATTATAATTTAGTTTAATGTCATCTATTGTAGGTAGATGGCCCTGGAATCAATATGTTCTCTATGTAGCAGGTAATATCATTATAAATATAATACCGCAAGTTATTTTGCTAATCTTTTGATAACTAATCTCAAGTAGTACATCAACATAATGGTAATACATTATATCCATAGGCTACTCATCCGTAATTGCACTTTAGTGGAAGACTAATGCATATTTGGTGGATATATATCCACTGCATATCTTAGGATGTTCATCTCGTGGCCATCTGGACATGTTTTGAATCACAAAATCATATTCATGCAGTAGTCAATAGGGATATATATATTTGATATGTGGGATATTATAGTCAGTGTCTAGGTAATTTAAAAAAAAAAACGTTCTGGTCGTATTATAGTCATGTTTCACGTCACGTTTCTATCATCACCTGTATGAGCTAGAACGTAACTTATTCCCGGCATGTGTTAGTAATATTCCCAATGGTAAAATGTTAAATTTTTATCACATGTATATGACTATTATATTACAGGAATGTTTAATTGTTATGTGGGAACAACAACAACATTTTTAAATTTACGGGGGGTTTTTTAAATATTTTATCACCAATATTTGTTACAAACATTCTGGTCTGTGTAATTATATTTTTGGGAAGAGAAAATTGATAACGAGTTTTTAATCCGTAAAATTCGTTATTTCTTATTAAAATTAAAATTTGTCCCGACAATAAAAATTATATAAATACGTTGTAATTTGTTTTTAATAATATTGCATAAATGCCATGTTACTTAGAACATAATTAAACCGGCGCTGCACAACTCGTCGAACATTGGTTTCAACGTTAGATCGAATCTGTGAAGTCAAAAAGTTCGACAGTTGGTTCGGCAAATGTATCTGCTACACGGTGTTCCGAATGCTTGAATCACAGATCTATTTTAAAGTGTGGTACAAACGTTTGTGTTCGTTAACCATGGAGGATACACGCGTTGCTATTGCAGCGGCAGCTGTAATAGGGGTTATAAGCCACGGCATGGCGTAAACGTACGTTACGCAGAGATGATACGTCGCGTAGTTACGACGAGTTAAAAAAGCCTTAAAGCAACGCTTCTTGCGTATCTTGTAAATTGGTTAAGTAGTCGAGCAGAGGGCGCTCTCATTTGCTTTTGTTTTTCATAAGATAACCTAAAAATTGTCGTGTTTTATTATTCCTTTTTGTATTTCAAAAATGCAAGACATTCTTAATGTATTTATTTTTGATGAAGACGATGAAGAAAATTCTCCGTGAAGAGGCTGCTCTCTGGAATAGAGCAGCCCGTTATGGAAGGTTCAACTTTAATGAGGTGGAGGAACCAGAGTGTTTGACGCTATTTAGGTAAGAAAAACACCACCTACCGCGCCTCGCTAGATGCCTGGGAATACCAAACATGCTTATAATAAACAACTTTCTTTTGATCTGGGGTTACGCATTTACGTACGATACGCGGTATAACGATACACCGCGCGTAAAGCGTATCGTACATTTGGCGTTTACTGCACATGCGCACTTGATCAAAACTTACGCTACGTCGAGTTACGTGCTGTGGCTTATAATCTCTAATAGTTTTTAGTTGCGTTAAGTTATTAAGTTTCTGTACTGTCCACAAAAATAAAACACTACACTTTTTCGTGTACCGCCACTAGTTTGAACGAGTCGTGTAGCCGTGCATCAAATCAGCGATTGTTTTCCTTCGAACGTTGGAGCGATTCCTTTGATTCGGGTCAAGAATACCGACAGTAGACGGAACATGACCAATCGCGAACGTTGGACGCTCAACATTCGTAGCTCGTAGGTTCGAACGGCGGTCCCACGATGCGACGAACTGTCAAGCTTCCAACGTTTGACAGAGTTCATAGCATCGTGTAGCGCCGGTTTAAGATGAATAGAAGAGACATCTTGGTTGACAGTTAGTGGGAGAGTGTGCGGCCTACGCAGTGCTGAGTCCCAGCACTCACGGTACAGACAGATATACTGGACTTCGTAAAAAAAACGGGTAGGTCAGGAGAGAATGCAAGTGTCTAAAGTATTTGGGAGGTATTTAGTTAAAAGATTAACCACTGAATTACAGAATTGAGAGTTACAGTAGTGATCTTAAAGACAAACTCTTTCCCATCTATGGTTCTCTAAAAGCATTTCATATTTGTATCATTTGTTTATATTAACATTTTCTAGCCTAAACACCATCAATATAAGTTCATTCATTAAAACATTGACTTGGTACAGTCATGCCAAGATTTTACTTCTTTACACAAGAGTGCGTCAAGTGGTGCAGGTGGAAAGATAGCGGAAGACACGGGGTGAGGTAAAAAGGGCCCCTGAATGTGAGTGAATAGTTTACAAGATTTTACACTAAAATTTAAAGCAATGAATATTCTCTTATTAATGCAGTTTTAACCTCAGTTATCAACTATATTAATTATTGTCTTATCTTAAGTAATGACATCAATTAATATTTAATAAAATAAAAATCAAATTTATCTTTTTAAGGTTCAATAAAGTGGTTGTAATATGCAGAAGTACAAACCTTTTTCTTTATGCCAAACCGATTAACTTTATTTTTATTGAAATGGATAAAACAGATAAAAATGCAATGTGATGAAAATGTGATGGTGTCTGTCTGGTACACGATAACTCAAAAGCCGCTACACCGATTTTTATCAAATATTGCTTAGTTTAAGTTATGGTAAACTCTGAATTTAAAAACTACCAGGCGTTTGATCACAACACTCTCCGATACGTAACGATCCACAACTTTCTTAAAAAATGTAATCAGGGGCTCAACTGTTTATGGTATGCGACACAAAACACGGATTTCCAGATTTACTTGAGCCGCCTGGTACGTGCAGAAGCGATGGCAAGCGGGCAGACGGTATGACCTTGGTTCCCTGGAGGAATGGAAAGGCATTAGTTTGGGACGCAACATGCAGGCACACTTTGGCAGAATCCTATCTGAAAGAAACTAGCAAAAGGTCTGGTGCGACAGCATGTCTTGCCGAAAAAATAAAAAGAAAAAAGTATGAGGAGCTTTAACTTGGCAAAATATTTAAAAGTAAAAAGAGGCAAAAATTTCTTAATTCAAAAAATCGGTTTGGCAATCCAACGGGGTAATGCTGCCTCAATATTGGGATCCATTCCAGCAGGATCAGGTTTGGATAATTTTAATTTTTAATTTTATTTTATTTTAATTTTGATTTATTTTGTTATTTATATATTTATCATAAATAGTTTTTTATTAACAATAAAAAAACACGGAAGTTTAGTATCGGCTACCTGTTATAAAATTTTAAAAGTTTTAATCCGCTAGTGTTAGTCAATTAATTTAAGTAAACTTACAGTATAGGAGGTGGTGTTTTCGGGGGGTCCAGTCCTTCTCCTTTCAGAAAGGCTGTTGGTAGATCCATCCAGTTCTGAAAAAAAGCAATATTTTAGGATTTCCAGCACATTACTGGCAGGACCAAAAACCATTTTATGACTGACATACTATTATAACCTAAAATAAATTTCCTTCCCTTATCGGCGTATTAAGTCAGTCAAGATTATTTTTACAAACTTAGAAAAATTATCATCTCAGAGGGATTAATAAGAACAAAATAAAAACATTTTCCTGGTACCCGGCTAAACTGTATCTTTAAGACATTAAAGTTTCATTTAGAGTTCCTCTTACAGGCATTTTTAATTTAAAAACATTCAAGATGTTTTCAAATTTGAGTTTTTTGGCGTAAATAACAGCATCGCACTTTTATTTAAACTTGAATAAAACATTCTCCTTCGCTTGATTTTTTAGAGTTTTTTTCTGACAGTAAGCTTGCCTCCAATTTTAAGCAGTCAGTGTCCTTGCCACTACGTCGGAATATTAAATCCCGAACATAAAGGGTGCCCTAAAAGTTTTGGGAAAAATTTTGACTGTGCAAAGCGGAGTATTAAATAAAATTTACCTAGATAGCCATGGTAATAAACGTTCTCCTGGGCTTTGTTTATTTGGTTGACAGCTCAGTTGCTTTCTGTCTGTAGGCATAATGGCGTACAAAATTGAGCTTCGAAATAGTAGTTTTAACAACTAGTGGCTAAAATAGTGCTTTTTCTTACAAGCGTTGGTTTAAATAACGAGCGCAGCGAGGTATTTAAAAACGCGAGTAAAAAAAAGCACATTTTAGCCGCGAGTTGTTGACACTATTTTTTTTAAATATCTTTATCAAAAAATCCAAGAAAAACAGGAAAATACTTTTAAAAATCTCGAACGAAGAGAACTTCTCGCAACACACCATCTTTACACTATAAATCAAGGCGGCTGGTAAATGAAATAACAATCGTTTCCATAGCGATGTCTTTTTACTCGGTGACGTTCATTGTTGCGACATTTTAATCTTTGACAATTTGATGTTTTGACGATATTTTTAAATGATTTTTTCGTAAATACTTGGTGAAAACTGGCGGAAATAGCTTAGTTCTTAGGCAAGAATAATTAGATTTTTTCAATATTACTATTTTCCGCTATTTCTCTTTAACTTTGGGTAAAAAACGGACAGAAATCTTTTTTTGCACCCGTGATCAAAAAAAGTTTTTTTTGCATCGGTAACCAAAAAAATCATGCTTTAGTTATATGCAGACAGACATTCTTTCCTCCCAAGATCTTTTGATCTTCTCTTTTTTAGATTCTTTTCAGTTGATGTAACTGATTTGGAAGTTTAACTTCTTGTTTTAATTGTCTTAGGAGCATATTCCTATTGGAAAGATTAACACGCCAGGACGAACCCGTATCAGGTGACTTATAATAAGTACCATGCGGAACGATGCCTATTTGTGAGTGATTTAGAGTGTGCGATGGTGTTAAATGATGTCTGGATTGAGGGTGACTAGTGAATCCACTGACGAGCCCACGCTGGTCACCCCGAGCGAAACATCGTTTAATTGTTTCTCCTTTCGCTTTGGTCTTTTGTGTGTTCCTTGTGGGACACTCATCCAATTTTGAATTTTCATTCTTTTCTCCCAAGATCTTTTGATCTTCTCTTTTTGAAGTAAGTGTTGTTTTACCCTTTGTAAAACATAAGTCTAAACATCTGTAGTTGTCGTTCTACTAGGAATTTGTTAAATCTCGTCCGATTCTTTAGTTTCTGAGCTCTGCGTGAACCTAAGGCTCTGGCCTATATACGCCAGCTGTCGAATTTGACATTTTGTGAAAATCCGGAATGGCGCATGCACATGCTTTTGAAACTTAAGATATTTTCCAATCCTTCCTGCCAAACTTTTTTGTAAGCCAATGTACCTGATTTCAATTATCCGGAAAGCCACGTTTTTTCAGTGTGCAAAGAGGTATCATTCGTAAAAATCGGACAAGAACTAAAAAAGCTTTGATCAACAAAAGAAGTGCGTTTTTTAAACATGTGTAAAATGCCTAGATAAAATGCAAATTTTTTTTTTAACTTATCCGATTTTGTTATTTTATACAGAGTGTCCAGAAAACTAAAATTGTAATAAAAATACTTTTTGCTTTACCTATTTTACACAGGTTTAAAAAAAGTGCTTCTTTTATTGAGCAAAGCTTTTTTGGTTCTTGTCTGATTTTTACCTCTTTGTACACTAAAAAGACGTGACTTTCCACATAATTGAAATCAGGTACATTGGCTTACAAAAAAGTTTGGCAGGAAGCAGTGAAAAATATCTAAGTTTTAAAAGCATGCGCCATTACGGATATTCATAAAATGTCAAATTTGACAGATAGCATATATACGCCAGAGTCTTAGCTTCCCACAGAAAATCTAAAGAATCGGACGAGATTTAAAAAATGCCTAGTAGAACAAAAACTAGAGGTTTTTAGACAAATGCTTTTCAAAGTGTTAAAACACCACTTACTTCGTTGGCGTTGAGCTTTATTATTTCTTGCCCGATTTTTAGAAGTGATACGTCTCTGTGCACGACAAAAACATGTCTTTATGGCAAATGTCTAAAATCGAGTACAATGGCGCACATAAAACTTTGGCGGAGGGTGTTAAAAATGGGGAAATTTTAACGAAATGTCAATTTTGACAAAAGTTTCTTATAGTCTGAAGCTTTAAACTTATGGTAGCAAAACCCACCTTATATATCTAAAACAACCATTTACCGCACAATTCAAGAATACGAACAAGGAATACCTTGTTTTAACCGAAGAGTGGCCGACCGGCAACGCTTATCGATGTTAGGGTAAACCACGGTCTCCTGATGACGAAACAAAAATATCAGCCTGCTTTATTTATTGATTTTTTTGATAGGTTACATTTGGGGTTATATTATTTATGCATACATTTTTGTAATTTTTCATCATTTCTTTTTTTCTGACCCTAATTAAATACCCTGTGATATTACTTACATTATTTTTGACATAGGTAGCTGCTTATGCGTTTTTTTAGTGAAAAGGCTCATCATTAAATAATGAAAAAACCAAAAAAACAAGGCACCTTATAGTTTTTAATTTGCAATAAAATTTATTGCATACATAGTATGCACAACAAGCCTTTACTTCTAAATAACAAAATAATCAATCACTCTTCCAAAAATGCCTGGCAAAAATCAAGTACAAAATAAAATAGCTTCCAAAACAGGAAAAATAACAACTACATAACCTAAGTTCTGAACTACGAACACGAACTAACTCCAACTCATCCGATGAGTTTCTTGACGGAATCGATTACCAACTAATGAAATTTTATTTGGTGAAAAATCAACGCATGCAGGCCAAAAATAAATTATATTTACTTATACACGAAAAGTTATACTAAAAGATACAAGCAAAAAATAAATCTTGCACCAATCATTTAAACACAAAAAAAAGAAAAATCCGAAAAGTTAATTTAATTTGTCAAGCCTTCATACAATTTTTAAACGGCGGACAAAAATCAGCTGCTATCTTTGTGTCGTCATCGGGTCGAAGAGCGGGGCAAAATTACTAGACCGTATCTATTCTAGGGAGCGTGAGGGTAAACAGGATAAACTTGCAAAGAATACCATTGGAGTGTCAACTCGAAAGCTTCCACGACGACTTCTGATATCAAAATCGACAGTTACCAGATATATTGCAAAACATGCCTAATAGAATCTATATCGAAGATCACTTAGGTAAGTTCCTGTGATCTTATTATAATTCTATTACGGCATCTTCGGAAATAAATATATATAGTTTTTCTTTAAAGAATTTGCAAGAATGCCAACCACAAATACTTTTTTTTATACCTTTATCAAAAAAATGATTTTAGTAACTGTCTGCAGATAACTAAAGCATGGCTTTTTTGGTTACCGATGCAAAAAACTTTCTTTTTTAAAAAGATTTTGTTCCGTTTTATACACAAAATTAAAGAGAAATAGCGGAATGTAGTAATATTGAAAAAATCTTATTCTTGCCTAAAAATTAAGCCATTTCAGCCAGTTTTCACCAAGTATTTACGGAAAAATCATTTAAAAACATCGTCAAAATATCAAACTGTCAAAGATTAAAATGTCGCAAGAATGAACGTCATCGAGAAAAAAGGCAAATCGCTATGGAAACCATAGTTATTTCATTTACCAGCCGCCTTGATCTATTATGTCAAGATGGTGTGTTGCGAGAAGTGCGTTCGAGATTTTTAATGGTACATTATAAACCTAGGGACTAAAGTTCGACATTTAAGCCCGCGGCGAAAGGTTTGTATCCCGACCGTAGGGAGGGCTACAATTCGCTAAGGGATTAAACGACACTTTAGTCCCGAGGTTTATATACTATTTTATGCACTTTAGAAAAAGATCTTTGTTAAAATTACGTTATTTCTACGCCAAATGGTTCATCAACTACAAGAAAGAGTGCTAAAAATGAAATCTTGGCCAAGAGCGAGTGCTGTTTGGCTTGACTTGCCATAAATTTAATTATAATTTTCCGATATTAGTTTTCTTTTA
This sequence comes from Oxystoma pomonae, assembly GCA_963921995.1. Taxonomy (NCBI): domain Eukaryota; kingdom Metazoa; phylum Arthropoda; class Insecta; order Coleoptera; family Brentidae; genus Oxystoma; species Oxystoma pomonae. Next base: position 78,619,041 of record OY998166.1, on the reverse strand, counting down.
TCTCTGAGGGATTAAATTTACTTCTAATCCCTAAGCTGAGGGATTAAATTTATTTTTAATCCCTTAGGGATTAAACTGTCTTTGAATCCCTTAGGGATTAAAAGTGTCACTTTAGTCCCTAAAAGAAGGATTAAAAGTACCTATTTAATCCCTGAAGTGCATAATAGTACATTATAAACCTACGGTCGGGCTACAATTCGCCAAGGTTTAATCCCTTGGCATACACTTTAGTCACGAGGTTTATACAGGATTCCTAAGATTTTCCTTAGGGATAGGATTTCAATAAATCAAACAGAAATGACATAGAAAGTTCTGCGCGCACAAAAGAAACAGGTATATTGAGCAATTGTGCCAGTTTGTTATTATCTCCGGACTGCTTTCATGAGAAAATTGTCGCCACTCTTTCATTGTGAGCACAAATCATAGTTGCAATAATAACCGTTGACAAGATGTCTGCAAATTCCGCTAGATGGCGGCCACACCATCTAATCTAATTAAAAATTAGATGTTTTCAGGTCCAAACCACAGCTTTTTCTTGCTTAAAGGAGGCGGCAGGGTCCATTATTTACGATACTGAGCGATAAACTCGTGAGGTTGTTAACATTAAAAAGAAATATCTTCGCTTTTAATTAAATTTCTTTCCATTCTGTTCTACTAATTACATCTATCCGGAAACGGCCAAACCATGAAGCTAGCACTAGCAGCCAAAGAAATCAATAAACGGCGCTGTTTTGCCTGCAGAGCTTTTTGCTTGCGATATTATTGATTTTAAATAAAGCTGGCCCTACACTACATTTGATATTTTCGAGGTGTTTTATGACATGATCTCGAAACATGTAGCGAACCAATTCTTCAAAACTAGCGGGAGGGTAAAAGCGAAAAATAAGGGGCTGCCAATATTTGTAACACCCAAAATGGGTGAAAAGATTTATTTTGCTCTGTTTCTTTACAAAAAACGTTTTTTTTACGAAAAACTTGAGCTCTGCCACTTTTTTTATTTTTTTCTTCAACTTTCTCGAAATTTTCGTCATACCGTAGAAAAAAATTATTTCCACCATGGTCATACTATACTTTTATTCGAAAAAATTTAGAAACAGAGACGGGATCAGTTTTCCTAAAACGGGGGATCTTGGTTTCGAGTGAGAAGATAAAGGGCGCCGCAAGCAAAAATTTTTCAATTAAATTAGCCGAACGCAAAAATGTTAGAAAAACAAAGCATGAAATAAAAATGGCGCCGCTTACAATTTTTTTTCAAAAATTACGTAATTTCGGGAACGCAAAGAAATAGGTCTAAAGAGTATAATTTTTAAGAAAAAAATATCAATTTTCTCGCCCTCCTCCACTGGGACTACAGGCGCCGTGCACAAATTATGTAATGGTCATAGGGGGGAGGGGGGTTACAAAATGTTACGTAGGGGGGAGGGGGGTTTTCGACAGCGTTTGCATTTGTGTGAAATGAAAATAAGTGAAAAGTTTTTTTTTTTTTTGGGGGGGTAGTGGTCTTGAAATCGTTACATAATATTAGGGGAGTGGTGTGCCAAACCGTTACAAAACATTACATAGGGAGGGGGTCAAAAATTGGTAAAATCACCGTTACGTAATTTGTGCACGGCCCCACATCTGACTGTTCCTCCTTTTTGATTTCGAATCAAAGTGCAAAACCCGGGTTGGACATTCGAAGGCGTCAACCCGTCCTATTTGCTTGATAAAGTTTCTACGGAAATATCTCAGTCGATTTCTCCGGCCGTGTATGAACGCTTTAGGTTTGCATTTATCTCAGTCCCCAGCCTGTAAACAGTGCGTAAGGACAATGGTTACAAAATGAAAAGCCGAAAAATATTTTTTTTTACGATATCTTTCATCAGTTTGGTATTAAAGTCGAGCAAAAACAATTTTTATTCCAGTCCTAAAGGTATGAAAATGGAAAACATTAGAAAACAACAACCTGGAATGGATTTACTACGTGTAAGATGTAGTGACAACATCGCCCCATGCCCATCCTTTTCTGCTTAATGTTTTTCCGTTTGTCTGCGTCTTATACACGGCTGCTTGGCCCCCTAAGGATTTGCTTAGGAACCCTGTATACTATTTTATGCACTTTAGAATGCGAGAAACTAAAAACAAAAAATCACAAAACTAACAGTAGACCACTTAACGGTACTCTAGTTTCAAGATTGACAGCTCGTATTACTGATAGTTGTCATTGATTTTTGTTGGCATGGTGGATTCACTCAAAATTTATTGTGCCATGGAAGTGTTGCTATGACACAACAAATGTCAGTTAGTTGTTGTTATCAAACGTCGTCACCAAACGGTGAGTCCAGAAAAATCGTACAGATTTTTTTTTGAAAATGAACATTGAAGAGGCCGCGGAAGAGGCCATCGCTAGCCTTCTTCCACAAAAATCTCGCGAGGTTTACAAGAAACAGTTTCGTGATTACCGAAAAAGGTGCGCTGAACAGCATGCAGAGAATTTTACGGATGAAAAGGTGCTCCTGGCATATTTCCTACAGAAGTCTAAGAATCTCAAGGCATCTTCTGTATGGAGCAAATATTCCATGATCAAAGCCACGATAATATCTGAAGCAAACGTCGACATCAGCAAATATAGTAAACTCACGGCATTTCTAAAGAGGCAAAATGACCATTATAAGCCGAAAAAGTCCAAGACATTGGATTTCGACAGTAGAGATTTTCTTCAAAATGCTACAGATGAATAATATTTAGCCCAAAAGGTAAGATTCTTTTCTTTACTTTGAGTATTTTCCTACTAAAAATAACACCATTGATTGTCTACAAAAAAAAGGAAAGGAGGTCTGCCAGCTAGACTGCAGCGATGTCTCGGACCATGTAAGCTTTTTTCTGGTAAACCTACGGGGCACAAAATCAGGCAAGGATCGCTCGTTTGTGATAAAAACGTCCGGTGAAAACTCTACGAATGTAGTGGAAATGGTGAGAAAATATATTGGTCTAAGGTCACCTACACAGCATACACGGTTTTTTGTGTCTTACAAAAATGGGAAATGCATGAGTCAGCCCATAGGAAAAAATACATTTGGACAGCTACCAAGAAGAATTGCTGGCTACTTGGGACTACCAGACGCAAATCTATATACTGGGCATTGTTTTCGCAGATCATCAGCTTCTTTACTTGCTGACTCGGGGGCAACTATAGATGTGTTGAAAAGACATGGTGACTGGAAAAGCAGTTCGATTGCTGAAGGTTATGTTGAAAATTTATTGTATCAAAAGAAGAATGTTGCCGATCAAATTTTCACCAATGTCTCCTCCAACTGTCCACCCTTCGTAAGCCTTGCAAATTGCACCCAAGTAAATGTAAATGTAAATATATATGATAATAAGAACTAGATTTAAGTAATGCATATGCTAATTATTTTTTTCGTTCATACATTTTAACAAATAAATAAAATTTCAATAAAATTATTGTTTAATTTGGAAAAATTTACTTTAAATCCCCCAGGGATTAAAATTATTTTTAATCCCTGCGGGATTAAAAGTGCCCCTTTTATCCCTAAAGTGCATAAAAGTATTTTCCTGTTTTTTCGGATATTTTGATAAAGGTATTTAAAAAAATAGTGTTAACAACTCTCGGCTAAACTGTGCTTTTTTTTTACTCGCGTTTTTAAATACCTCGCTGCGCTCGTTATGTAAACCAACGCTTGTAAAAAAAGCACTATTTTAGCTACTAGTTGTTAAAACTACTATATTAAAATACTTTATCAAAAACAAAATTAAAAAATGCTTATTTAACCCGAAAAAAACAAAATAACTTTTTAAAAATAAAAACAAGACACTGTTTAACCTTAACAACTAAGTAAAGACTCGGCCAAATTACTATTGTCTTTAATAGGCCTATTATAAAAGCGCGCAAAAACTCCAGATTGCTCAGAACAACCTGCAGCTAGACGAATAGTTTCAAACGAAACACCCTTCCTGGATGCAGTACTAGTGGAAGCATGCGGAGTAATGTGTACTGTCAAAATATCAGTATCCAACCCACTTTTCTTTAAAATATTTTTTAACCACCTATTTATATTAGCGGAAAATGAATTATGAAATGGTTTTCGAAAAGTAATAAATAAGTGATCCGAGGAGCCCCTGATTTCACTTGTTCTATCTTAATAAAAAAGTAAAGTTTTTGCAGGACAAATTCTTACTAAAAGGCTTACGAATAGATATAAAAGAAATGCGAATGGGTAGGTAGAGAGGTGCGGGCGGTTAATCATGATTTTTTTCTTTTTGTAGGCTTTGAATTCGTGTGAGTTATATGGAGATGGAGCAACAACTATGTATATTTATTTTCGAAGAAGATGCCGTAATAGAATTGAACAAAAGAGAACTCAATAACTGCTTATCAGAAACAAAGCTATACGACCAAATATAGTCAAACACAGAAATTTTACCAACTAAACCCAATTTTTATTCACTACATAACGCGGAAAGAACTAAATTTTTTATTTGAGCGTATGGTGTTTATACAGGGTGTGTCGCAGTTATTACTGGGGTCAAAATAAGATTACTAGCGCCGATGCATGGCGTCCTGCAGTTACGCATTTGAAGGTCTAAGCATACAACGCGTACGACTGACTTTTTATTGGTCCATTGTAAAATTTAGTTTTGTACTACTATACAACGTAAAAGTTGTTAAGCGTATTTATCGAGGTATTTATATTAACTGACATGCTGACATGATGTATTCAGTGTTCTTCATTTTTCGTTTAATTTTATTGAATTCCTTTTGTAAAATATTTTCAATAGAATGTTGGTAAATTCTTGACTACTTCGTCTCCTATTATATGAGATACGCTTTAATCTCGACGGGAACGCGAAAAAAGAGGAGTTGTTTAATTTAGATCTCCATAATAAAAAATATTAGGCCACTAAAAATAAAAACCACATGTCTATTCGACTAGCTGATTATGGCTGATCACACACAAACTTGCATAACACATAGCATAACAGTTCGACCAATCAGAGACGGATTTGGAGCCGCCATATTGCGATGAGTGCTAATTTCTTTGCGATAAGTCCCAAAAAGTTCTCTATTGGATTCGCATCAGGAGTTTTTGCAGGCCAAGGCAAAACTTCAATATTATTATCCTGAAACCATCGCTGCGCAATTTTGGCCGTATGAACTGGACAGTTATCTTGTTGAAATACAAAATTATCTGGATAAGAGACTCTCACCTCTGGAAGTATTACATTTTCCAGCATATTAACGTAAACTTCGGCTGTAAATCACCCATTAATTCTAAATAAAGCGCCGATATCCAGCTCCAAACAATACCTAAAATCTTCCCGTCCGGTCTTCGTTTCCAGTAATATATCGTTCTTCGGATCGGGTTCCTGACGGTCGAATTTGTGGCCAGTTGTTGTTTTTGTTGGCCAGAATTTGTTTTTTATCGTTGTTGGACTTAAAGATCTTCTTATCTGTGAAAACCACCTGCTGACAAAATTCTTCGTCCCTCAGAGAATAATTCAACGCAAAAATTAATCGAGACTGCTTCTTTTCCTTACTTAGTTTAATTTTTTTTGCCGCAATGCGACACCTAAGCCTCGAACGTTTAATCCTCCTGCCTAATGTTGTTATGGATCCTGGAAAATTTGATTCAATTTTTATTTCTTTCGCTTTGGCAAACGGATGATTTTCCAGGTAATTGTTTGCTTCTTGGTCTTCCTCTGGGCTAGTAACTTTCGTCAAACCGGTGCCTTCCTTTCGGTGGAGAGTTCCGGTTTTACTATCGTAGACTTGCTTCTTCCATAATGAACAGCTACTTGCCGAATAGACCAATCACCGTCTAGTTTTGAGCTTTATCAAATTCGGAAAGATGCGGCGGCATTTTTTAAAATTTGGATGACACTGACATGCAAGACATGATGTTGTCATGAGTTTGTGATATTGTCACTTATAGGAAGACAATGCCGTACTATAATAATTTTAAAAATTAAACAGGCTGCTAACTTCTGCTGAACCAATTCTATGTGGAGAGAAGTGTAGCTTTCGAGCAAGTGACCCAATTTCGATGGAGTTTAAAATAGGCTAAGTAGTTCCAGAGATAATACGCTTTCTACACACAGATGTCAAGGAATTTGGCCGAATTGAACCGTAACTTCTGAAACGTTCATCCGATTATGATGAAATTTGGTGTGTAGATGAAGATTATTCACTAGGTAGTTTGTTTTAGTTACATCAGGTAAAAAAAAACACATGGTTGTAGATTTAAAAATTGGTAATTTTACTTGTTCTAACTTCAAGAGGTCTTAAATGCCATTTTCGATATAAAATTTCCCATAGTGTCCAAATTAATCGCGAAAAATTCAATTCATTTATTGTTTATAAAAAATTACATTTTCATAACAAGAAAATTTAGTTCAGAATATTACAGAAAGAAAATAAGTATATAAATAACAATTAATCGGCTTTAAGACCTAATAAGTTTAATAGTAACAAAAACAAAAAGTTATTCTTTGACTAAATCACAACATTCTAGTTAAAAAATAAGTATAGTAAATTATTTTTAAACGTTTTTCTCGAAGTAAATTAGAAGTTGTCCAAAAACAATCTTAATACGTTCTTTAATATTTTTGGTGGGACTCCATGTATGCAAATAAATTACAACAATAACTATGGTCATTTTTGTCACTAATAAACTGGTATAATTACCCAAGGCAAACAGACTACCATAACCCGTTCTTTTTTTTCTGTTCATGCATGTCGTGTACCAAGGAGGTTCGTTGCTTTTTTTTCCTGGCAGAAACAGGAAAATCCTGGGGTTGAACGCAGGTTGAAAAATCAAGAACCTTGGGTTTAATAAAGACCCGAACCAATGATATTCTCAGTCGGTTTTTGTGACAATGATTTAATAGTGGTTTGAATTATGGTAATTATTTTAAATACCTACTCATTGCACAAATTAAAATTTACAAACAATATTTAAAAATATTAAAATTAAAACAGGTACGTGCATTGTTTGAAAAACGATGAAAAGAAAGCAATCGCAAAGTTGTAAATATCTTGTCTATTTTTTTAACATGCCCCTTAGAACTCCAATGGGATTTTTGCAAATTTTTTGAAGATATCTTTTTGTGTAAAACTCAAATATTAACGGAGAAAAATGCATTCAGTTTCGACTGGTTTAAAACCTCACATTTTATTTGGCTAACCGTCAATATCAGTGGTGACAAGTTATTATTTTTGACGTTTAATCGCCATGTTTTTTGTTATTTTTGTTTGCTTATTGCATATTTGTATTGTGATAAGCGCTATTTTATGGTAAAGCCATGATGGTAATTTAAAGCTTAAAATATTTTAGTATAATTTAAGGGGTAACTTTTTCGTTTAAGCAATTTTTACTATGTTCTTCACGTTTTTATGCCATAATTTTGCTCATATTTTAAAGCTTTTTTTCCAAACTTTCGATTTCTAGAATAAAACACTTTTCACTGTTTTTTTAGCGTTCAAAAAAAGTACTGCCAAAAAACATTTTTTCTCTGTTAAAATGAAAAATATTTAGAGGTAGATGGAGAGATAAATTTAGTGCAAAAATATTTAAGGTTGTTGAAGAAAGACAGCAAGCTATAAAAAAGTATTTTAGAGAAAGATGAAAATAATTTAAGGCAATTGCTTAATAAAAATGTCTGTTATGTCATCTGTCTGTCATCGTAAGTGGTATCGTGCATATGATTTTTATTTTGCCACAAAAAAACAGCAAAAATTGTAATTTTTCAAAACATAAATTAATAAGGTGGTATTAATTTCTTTCGATTAAAGTTCTTTACAGTCTTTAAATTTACCAAAAAACGTGTCCTACTATAAATGTATTTAAGCACATCTAAAAATCATTTAACCGGTATTTGACTAAATTATTTTAAGGGTCGTCATGGCTTTACCATTAGTAAACTTTTATAATTTTAGGAGTCTTTTAGTCGCTGTGAAGGTTTTAAGAGGTCTTAAATTGTCAAAGAGTAAGTGAAGCCTACGATACGGTTTTTTGAGATACGTATAAACATAAAAAAAGTTGTGGTTACGGATCCTTTCATCGAAGTTTGGAGATTTTATTAAAAAGGATGCAGTATAAAAAAATAATGTTTTTTCTACTCTAAAACTGGTTTTATATAGCAAATAAAATGTTGATTAACTGGACGATCAAAAACCGATAAAGGAATTTCATAGATTTTTTGATGATTTTAAATGAAAAAACGGGGGGTGATGTATCATTACAATTTAGCTCTTTATTTTAGGGTAATATTCGGACTCGACAATCGAATAAGTAAAAAAGGCATTAAATGTGTTTTGCAAAAACCCCACTTAACTCTCATAAGTACAAATTCCACCCTCAATTAAGCATACGTTAAACTTACCACCACTACTTCCCAGCACATGGCTGTCAACTTTGGCACGAAGGCTGGCGATGTCGTAGGGCGATGTAATACCGTGGTCTACGCTCCTGCTTTTGCTCCTAGAAAAACAAATCATTTTCCAGATTAGCTTTCCCAACTCCCACAAGATTTTTAACACAGAAAAGTAAACTTCACCGAGATTTTGCATTATTTTTGATAATATACGAGTTCACATTTTATTTTTGTTCGGCGCTTTTAAGAACATTAACACCGTGAGAGTTCAAAACACTTCGCAAAATATAACAATATCAGTTTATATTTCGTACAATAAAAGAAAAAAGGCTAATAAATTAACAACCTTTAAAAAAGAATTTCGTGCTTAAACACTTAACATTCCCCATTTAATTGCACTATCTGGAAAAAGTGCCAAAGTGTCCAATATAACCATAAAAATGTTGATTAAAGCGTAATATGAGTCGGTTACAATAAAGCAGAACAGAATTTTTAACAATAATTGCCTTGAATTTAGAAAAATTGTTAAATAAAAAAAACGATTTATGTGCATTCCAAAACTTTAGAGTGAAACATGCAAGAAAAATGTATTTGTTTTTAAAACTGTGTATTTCTTGGCTATTTAACAAAGAGAAGAATCAAAGAATAAAAAACATTTGCACAGTGAAAATATATCGCCCAACCTAGTGCAAAAAGGGGCCAAACGCCAAATATCTAAATTTCATTTGGTACCTTAGTGTTTTTTTTTTTTGAAAATTAGTCAATTGTGTACTAACTTTATGAGCTATGTGGATCTTGATGGTGCTGAATAATTAGGATTCGAGATTTAATGTAATATGAAATCTCCAATTTGTTCACTAATCTGATTGATTTTATATATTTAAGATTTCATAAAATTAGTACACAATCATTTCATTTTTAATTAAAAAAAACTAATAATGCCAATTTTGGAAAACTTTTAAACCCAATTTTAAAAAAATGCTTTTTAAATTGTGTTAATTTTTTTATAAACGGTTTCTTTGTTTAGCTCGCTAACACGATATGATTGTGAATTTCAAATTGTGAGAAAACGATGAACGAACCACCAAAAATTATAAAGCAATTAAAAACTTACCAAGATTATTTTCAATAAACCGATAATGATCGAAGACATAAAATTGTGGTAAAATGAATGAATTCGTACGGATTTAAAGGAGCTGTGAAAGGCAATTTAATCACGGATCACCTGGTACTCTGTGATTTAATGACAATAAAATGAAACACTCGCAAAACATAGGGCTTATTGCATGCGAATATTTTGTACTTGGCACAACAATCGTCAAATTGTAAAAATGTTTTCCAGTCCTTAAGGACTTATGGAGACCTATATACAGTTTAAACTAACAACCAATTTTTTTAAATGCCTTAATCTACTCTCTTGTTGTTTAATAAGGGCGGCTTTTGCATTCATTTATAAATCTTTAAAAAAATCTGGGTTTCAACAAAATCAAAACCGTCCACTGGAAAGTCACTTTAAGGTCATAACTACGATCTCGGGAAATAGTATTTGCAACATTGCACGCATGTCGGTGATTCCAATGAAATGGCGGTAAATCCCAGGTAACCTTGACCCATATACCTATTAGCTCAAATATAGTCCCTTCCACCTCCCTCTACTTTCTCTTTTATTTATCTCCCAGCCAGCATCATCGGCTAAGACCCGAAACCACGAAGGCAGCCGATCCTTGTTGTTTGACAGAAAGAATTCGGTATTTGTCATATATTTGTTTAATTTTCTCAAATATCCTGGATATTTTTATTTTTTGAGGAAGAAACATAATTCCCTTGATGTTTAACTAGACCGCTATTCTCGTAATACGTAACGCTTTGTTGATGTTGATGTTTAACTGGACTGCTATTCTCGTAAGTCTCTAAACGAAACAAATAGCGAGCAGTCCACCCAGCGGCACGCTGACCGACGACTTTTCGTATTCGTTTTACCGAACGTGCTGCCTTTTTTTATAGCGACGGGAAATATTCATAGACACCGGCGCACAGAGGTAATTTTAATTTTTTTAGGAATTAATAAATGAGAATATCAATGTTCTCAAATAATTTATATTACGGCTTAATTTTAAATAAAACACCCCATAGTACAATATTATCAAACGTATTTTTGTTTTCTGATTCGAGTTAGCCATAGAAAAACAAAAAACCGAGGAAGACATTTATGATGAAAATATCGCGTTTGTTTTCGTTACAAGATCTTGAGTTTTTTGCATTGTGTTTTGTTGTTTTCTGATTAAAGTTTTTTAATTTTAATATTGTTTGATTGAGGAGTAAGGTAAAAGCTTTAATATTTTAATAAAAAATCATATTTTATAGAATTGGGCAGATACAAAAAATAGATATATGTTAGCTCACTCATTTTTCACAGTTTTTTTTTTAAATATACCATTTTTCAAAGGCTGCCAATGCCAATATTCGTAGATATTCGCCACACAAATAGTCTTCAAAGTTCAATTGCTTTGTCACTTTTTTGTTATTTACACTTTTGGGTGCCAAGAAGTGCCAAGCATTAAAAAAAAACATTTTTTTAGGCATAATGTCATTACTTAGAAACAACTTATTTGACGTCTGGTGTGGGCAAAGCTCACTTACCGACAAAAATTCGGCTGTTTTTCAATTTGTAACAAATGAACTCGATTTAGATGAAGATGAATATGAACAATATGATATGGTAGTACAAAAAATTTATAATTTTAACAGTAAAGTTACCACATTGTGGAAAAATTGCAATCGGTCCAGAAAAATTTATGAAGCGAGGCACAGGCCGTGGCTTAATGAGTCTATAAATTTTATTGAACCACAAAATGTCTCTGAATTTAGTAGGGGCAGAACAGAAAAGCCTTTTGAAGAACTTGGTGAACAAAGAAAATTAATATCGCTCTTAAAAATTATTCTAAGTCTACAGGCTGCTGGCCAACGAAATGCGTCACGTATAATTAAAGAAATAACCGAAAACTCACCGACAAGAGCAACAAAAATAAAAAAATCATAGAGAAAAAAGAAGTCTTATCCGTTAAGTATTCAGGAGATGAAGCTCTTACTCTTTTTCTAGATTGTTCTCTTACCAAAAAATCTTATATTTTGATGCAACAGGGAGCAAAAGAGCACAATGCTCAAATTTATCTTAACTACAATAAACTTTTGGAGGCTAAAAAGAAATGTTATCTAAATCAAAAAGTGTTACCCTTCAGGCACTCGTTGACCACACTGTAAAAAGAATAATAGAATCTCAACAAGATCTTTACAATAACCTACCATCAAATGTGTCAAAAAATGCAATTACTATTAGTTACAAATGGGGATGTGATGGTAGTGCGGGACATTCGCATTATAAGCAAGAATTTAGCGGTCAACAAAATGAATCAAGTGCAGATTTAAATTTATTTTCAGTTTGTATCGTTCCTTTGCAGATGACATCAAATAATGGCACTATATTATGGCAGAATCCGCGGCCATCGTCCACGAGATTTTGCAGGCCCATAAAACTGATTTTTGACAAAGAAACTCCTGAGTTAAGTAAAAATGAAATTAAAAATATTGAAAAGCAAATATCTCAAATTAAACCTACAATTATTGATCAATTCCAAATAACAATTTATCATACATCTAAAATGACAATGATTGATGGAAAAATGTTTTCGGTTGTAAGCAATTCATTAACACAGACCTGTGGAAAATGTGGAGCAAGTCCTAAAGTTATGAACAGGCTGGACAAAATAATGGCGCTGCCAGTATACGAAAGTTTATATGATTACGGAATTTCCACATTACATGCGTGGATAAGATGTTTAGAATGCTGTGTCCATATATCCTACAGACTTGATTTGAAAAAGTAGCAAATACGGGATGCAAGTGAAGAACAAGAAAAAAAAGAAAAAATCACATAATTCAATTGTTAAACTTAGTAGTTGACATCCCTAAACAGGGATATGGAACAACGAACGACGGAAATACCGCTCGTAGGTTTTTTTAAAACTATGAGAAGGCTGCTTCAATTACAGGTATATATTTTTTTATCTGGCATTTTGTACAGACCAAAATATGTTTACTTTCTTTTAGGTCTCGACGAAGATTTTATAAAACGTCTTTATATAATTTTAAGCACAATGTCATCCGGCTATGAAATTAATACTGCAAAAAACTGCAACACTCTACATTCAGCTATACTCATGGTATTATATGCCAGTGAGTTTGCACTACTCATCCATGGGCCAGAAATTATAAAAGCAGTGCCACTTCCTGTAGACATGTTTTCGGAAGAAGCGCTTAAGTCTCGCAACAAAGACTTAAGAAAATATCGGGAATGTTACTCCAGGAAATTTTCAAGGGAGGAGACAATGAATGACGTATTTTCTAGGTTACTGCTTTCGTGTGATCCACTGATATCATCTTTATCTAAATGTGTCGGTACTCGCTCAAATAATAAAACCTTTTTAAAAGAGGTTTTAGAGCTGCTCCAAGAGTCCCAAGAATATTATCCTTTTCAAAAACTTTTTTCGATTCTTTTTTAAAATATCTGTCTGTTGTCATACAACTGACTGACTTTGACTGATATATAATGCAAATATTAACTTGACAGTTTGGTGCGTCGATAGTAGGCAACAAAGTATTGGGTGAATTTAGTAAACTTAAAAATCAAAATTATATTTGTTTGAGTGTTTTCGATTTTAGATTACATTATTAATATTTTATTATTTTTTAAATATTTATTTTATTTTATTCCATGGAAAAAAGTTTTTGAAAAGGATAATATTCTTTGATAACGGCAGTAGAATTTCTACCGAAACGTCAGATAAGTACTTAGATTCTAGTTAGGATTTGCGTGTGCGTAGGCAAATTTTTTATCTTATTTAAAAACCACTGACAAACGAACAAATTTTTTTCTTTAGGAATTTACGCAGTGGATTTTAACATATTTTTGAAAAAATTTCCTTAACTTAGTGGCGAAAAACCCAAAAAAAGTAGTTTCGACATTATGAATCCGCCACAAACATATAGATTTTATTTATTATATATAATATTAACTATATATAATAAACACTCATTTACACACCACCAAGAGGTAGAGTAAACGGCGCGTTTTTTTTTATTGTGATCTAGACCTAATCCACATATAACATTAGCTAAAGTAACGAATATTCATTTTCATTATATGGATCTTCTACAATGTCTATTTCATTTTCATCTTCGCTTCATATTTCAATAGAAAAAAGTTGGTCTAGATTTTCACACGCCTGTCTATTCAACTCAGGCTTTGTTTCCAGCCCCAATCTTCTGGATTTTTTTTGTTATCGCTCCATTTTTGGATTTAGTGGTATGTTCGCAACGAATGGTAGCGGTCAGCATCTTTTGTAGTTGGTAACGATGCAAGGTTGACTTTGTATTTTATTGAAGATTTGATAAACCATTGGTATCGGACTTTCTTTATACTGTCAGAAATATTATCACCATACATACTACCAGGAATCGTTCGCCAGCTTTTGCAACTTCATCATGATTAGCATTTGGGTTGTTAAAACTTTAATATCAGCACATACCTAAATTTTGTTTACGAGTGGTAAAAATGTTGTTTTTCCCTGACCAAAGATCGCCGAAGTTGCGAATTCTGCTAGATTTTTCTGCTTTAAGTTAATTGGTGAACAAATTTTCTCTGATATCTTTCCTCTCCCTGGCTCGAGAAGAAAGACCAATATCTTCACCAGCAATAAACACAGAACATTGATCTGAGGAAAGCGTGGCGTATACCTCAGTGTAAGGATTCAAGGAGAATGACTGCTGCTGACTTGATGACCCTGATACTCCAGACGAGAGCAAATCTCAGCAGGGCACGTAGGGTCTGCGTCTTATTTGTTATCCAATTTTCTGGGCACTTTTATAATGAGCTTCGGTTAGGCTCTTCTAAGACTTTGACAACTGCTGGCAGTTCCTTGATTTGCGTTTTTACGTCCGGAAATGAGTATTCTGGAGGGTCTATGTTATCTTAATATGATATACCTATATGTTTAATTGGTATATTATGTCGCGTCGGTAAGTAGGTATATAAAACTGTAATATTAGGTACCTGTCCTATATAACACATAACTCAAAAGCCCCCCCCCCCCCCGACGTCGAAAACTCAATTTTTTTAGAAGCTCAGTCTGAACAACATATGTAAAAATCCACTACCCCACCTTTTGATGAACTGATGGTCTTTTTTAATCTCTAAATGACTGAACTATAAAAATACTCTTGCAAGCGAAATTTTGTATGAGTAAGACAAGGAAAACTGCCAGCGAAGACTATATTTTTACGAATATAAAACCAAACAGCCGTGCAAAATTTCAGCTACTTCTGATGATTAGTTTTTCCTGGGCACTCTGCCAAAGATTTAAAAAACTGTCGAAAAATGCGTTGTCTATTTTTTAAACATAAACCTTTTCTTTGTTCGAAAAACAAAATAATCATAACTAAAAGATATGCATAAACAGCTTGGCTTTTCTTTGGCCTTGTCCGGAAATGCATGCTTTACAAAAAAAAAACAACAATCTTTGCCAGGGGACATTAACATCAGAACAAGCTAAAATTTCGCGCTGTTGTTCATTTTCAAATTCTCAACCAAAACAGAGGGACTTTTCATATATTTTTGGCGGATTTACTGGCGTTTTATGGTAATTACCGACATGCATGCAGCTAAAAAGTATTTCCCTATAGATGTTAACTATGACCTTAAGTACTATGAAAGCTTCTTTAAATCCGACGAAAATTATAGAATAATTCCGTAAAATAGGGGCAAACGACCAGGGGCTGAATTCTTGAATCTCAAGCGCACGAAGTGGACGCTCTACGGCGAAGAAAAACAAAATTGATCAAGTTCGCATGGTTTTTGGGTGAATGTCATCGGCGACCGCTGGTTGAAGAATATTATGCAGGGTGTCCACCCTAATATCTCCAGAACCAAAAGACAGAGAAATAAAATTTCACATAATTAGATGGTTTACAAAAAAGTATTTTTTTATATGCTAATTGTGTCGTCATTCATTAAGGAGGCGGAGCAATGGCGGATACAATAGTTTATTTAAATAAGATACCCTGTATATTTTTTGGGACACCCCGTATTATTAATTCACACTTTAAGAATCCGGCCTCAGAGGTTTAGGGTCGTGGATTTTTAAAATATTTTAGCTATGGTTTTAAGACCTCAAAAAGTCCCCCATACCGTTAATTTTTTAGGGAAAGAGCTGCAATCCGTTTTTCAAGCAAAATTTGAAAAAATCAGATCTTTCACCCTAATTGAGATAACGACTTCAAAAAAAGAAACTTCCGGTTCTTAATAGTAAAATGAAGAAATTTTAATTTTGGTTTTTTTGAAGAGCCATTTTTTAAAAAATATATATTTTTATTGCAACGCTGATTTATAAAAATATATTTTTTATACCTTCATCAAAAATATGATTTTAGTAACTGTCTGCGGATAACTAAAGCATGGCTTTTTTGGTTACCGATGCAACAAATATTTTTTTATCACCGGTGCAAAAAAAGATTACTGTCCGTTTTACCAAAAATTAAAGAAAAATAGCGGAAAAATAGTAATATTGAAAAAATCTAATTATTCTTCTCTAAAAATTAAGCCAATTCCGCCAGTTTTCAACAAGTATTTACGAAAAAATCATTTAAAAACATCGTCAAAATATTAAACTGTCAAAGATTAAAATATTGCAAGAATGCACGTCACCTAGTAAAAAGGCGCATCGCTATGGAAACCATTGTTATTTCATTTACCAGCTGCCTTGATTTATAGTATAAAGATAGTGTGTTGCGAGAAGTACTCTTCGTTCGAGATTTTTAAAAGTATTTTCCTGTTTTTCTTGGATTTTTTGATAAAGGTATTAAAAAAAATAGTGTTAACAACTCGCGGCTAAACTGTGCTTTTTTTACTAGCGTTTTTAAATAACTCGCTGCGCTGGTTATTTAAACCAACGCTTGTAAAAAAAGCACTATTCTAGCCACTAGTTGTTAAAACTACTATTTTATATTCCTGATTTAGAAAAAAAAAAACATATTTAGTTATATTTAAAGTCAAAATGCTCGGGTTTCCCATCATCGATTTAAACCAAATAGGTCTAAATATTATCAACGTGCACTTTTCTGCTAGAATTAAGAAAAAAATTGTTGGTATTTTATTAAGAGTGTGTAAAAACATGCAATGTTGCCAGTGTTGCGCCAAACTTTTGAAATTAACCTATTTCCATTTAAATATTTCTGCTGTATGATGGTTATAATTTTATTTACTACTTTTAAAAATTTACTGCGGCCAAACACAATAAATCAACCATTCCTTTGCTTTTCCTTCCATTTTCTTTATATAATATTGGTAATAACAAAAAAAAAATTAATCATAATTAGATGAATGAAAGGGGCTGCGATTCTTTTTGGGTGAGTGGGGTTGGGGAGCGATTGGGAGGGATAGGTTAAGTTGGATGGGGAATATGATTAGACTTAGAGACGAAATCAAAAAATCTTGTCCTAAATTTTTATGTTGTACTTAACTTAGTCATATTCCTCATCAAACTTAACCTATCCCCCCCTCTCGCTTCCCAGCCCTACTCGACCAATATCAACCACAGGCCCCTCCTCCAGAAAAGACATAGATACAATTCATCTAATTATATGAAAAACTTTTTTTGTCTTATCTAATATTACATAAAAATGGAGGGAAAAGCAAAAGAATAGAGGGGAGATTGAACAAGGTGAATTCCTAAAATTATAAAAAATATAACCAGCACACAGCAGTTACGCCAGAATATTTAAAAAAATAAATTAATTTCAAAAGTTTTGCGCAACGCTGGCAACACTGCATTTTTACACTTTTAACAAAATACATAAAAAAAAATTCTTTATTCGGTCTGTCTATTTGGTTCAAATCGATGATGAGAGACCCGAGCATTTTGACTTTGAAAATACTTAAAAATGCTTATTTATTTTATTTATTTAAAATTTTTTATTCAAATTATAATGACAAAGAACCAACGATATCCTATAATTATTGCGCTGCAGTGAAAATATATTTTTTTGAAATTGGTCGATTTTTTAAGAACTAATTTTAAGAAAAAAATCATTAAGGCGCTTTTTTTAAGCAAAAAAAAAAGGACCGTAAGTTTCTTTAAATAATATAATTTGTATGAAGTCGCTACCTCAGTTAGGGTGAAAGATCTGAGTTTTTAAAAATTAACGGAAGGGGGGGGGGTAGTTTTTGTCTTGACACATTTCTTTTCGGCTGTGGTTTTGCTACCGTAAGCTTGATTTTTATGTTTTTAGCTTCCGCAAAAAGCTATTTTTTTGAAACTTAGATATTTTTCAGTCCTTCCTGCCAAACTCTTTTGTAAACCAATGTACCTGATTTTAATTATCCGGAAAGCCACGTCTTTTCAGTGTACAAAGAGGCATCATTCGTAAAAAAAACAAGTGAAAAATATCTAAGTTTCAAAGGCATGCGCCATTAGGGATTTTCATAAAATATCAAATTTGACAGATAGTGTATATAGGCAAGAGCCTTAGGTTTCCGCAGAGGTCAAAATCTAAAGAATCGGATGAGATTTAACAAATCCCTAGTAGAACAAAAAATAGAGGTTTTTAGACCTATCTTTTACAAAGGGTTTAAACCTCACTTACTTCGTTGCCGTTGAGCTTTATTACTTCTTGTCCGATTTTTAGAAGTGATACCTCTCTGTGCCCGACAAAGACGTGTCTTTATGGCAAATGTCTAAAATCGAGTTCAGTGGCGCCCATAAAATTATGGCGGGGTTTGTTAAAAATGTAGACATTTAAAAATCATGCGCCATCTTGGATTTTAACGAAATGTCAATTTTGACAAAAGTTTCATATAGTCTAAAGTTTTCGCTTTCCGTCGAAACTAAAATCACAAAAATCAAACTTACAGTAGCAAAACTACAGCCGAAAAAAAATGTAAGGTTTTTTTTCGGCCACCCTATATTTTAAAAATCCGCGACTC
This sequence comes from Oxystoma pomonae, assembly GCA_963921995.1. NCBI lineage: Eukaryota > Metazoa > Arthropoda > Insecta > Coleoptera > Brentidae > Oxystoma > Oxystoma pomonae. The sequence goes on along the minus strand of OY998166.1, from coordinate 78,600,632 downwards.
TAATCACTTGTCGTTTGTCCTTATTTTATGGAATTACCCTATGGTAAACCACAACTTTATCACCTTTTTACATGTATCGATTTTTAATACACACCTAGTCCACGGAAATTCCTTGGTCACCTTGGTAACATCCTGCGAGGCCCTTCTCGACCTAGCGATGACAAAAATAAAAAGAATGATGTCAAAACATGCAATGATCAATGAGACAAATAAAATTAAATAAATAAATGTTATGTAAATAATACGTGCCACTGTAAAAACAGCACTGAAAACTACAATAAATTTTCTGTAAATATTTCTCTTATTTGTTCTGGATTTGCACAGTTTTCTTGTAACTTGTAAAAAATGTAAAATTATAGCAATTTATTCGAAATTTGACCTTAAACCGACCCTATAAATCGCCAACGATAAGTTTTCGGAAATTTTACACGGTATGATTTTACAGGATGTTGTCCCAAAATTCCTGAATAATTAATTCTAAAAAATCGAAAACTTCAATACTTATTATGATATCAGTGAGGCTGACTACACAAAATTGACGAATATTTGCAGAATAAATAGTTAGATGTAATGCTGAAGTTTTATTATGATTTGCTCAACCTGTAAGTTATTTCCCAAAAATAAACTGTTTACAAAAAAGGCAAATTTAAACCATACGCTCAACAAAGCACTCGCTTAACTTTTTTTTAGTTGCAGCTCATTAAATTTAAAAAAATGCCATTTCTGGATTCATTAGAAGTCAGGTGATAAATTGTAGATATCGAAATTCTCTATAATTTTTTTTAACACTATTTCTGTGTAGTAAAAACTAGCTGAGATAGAGTGCTGCAAAGTTGACACTACAAATTATTGAGGTAAGATTTAACTCCCTTATTGTGTCAAGTTGGCCCTGACGAACGCCGACGGTTTGTCAAACCAGGAATTTATCAGACTGTATTTAATAAAAATTTTCTTCGTAAGAACGATTCACCATAAAAACTGCAATTTGCTAAACCAATTTTTTATCCGAACTTCATTTCTTCAAACCCACTCAATAACAAACTCGAAATTTATAAGACCCGTTTTTAATCGAACCATTGTTCATCAAACTCATTCAATAACAAACTCGTAATTTGTAAAACCCATTTTTATTTAAACCCGGTATTTGTCAAATCATTATTTTTCAAAACCGGAATTCCTAAGACCCGTTGTTTATCAGAAATTTGTTCTTAACTGGAATGCAAGTGACATCTATACACAAACTATTAAACATTGAACGCTACTTGCACAAGTATGCGCGTGTAGCAGCGACAAATGCATCGAAACGCCGCGCCGCCGCGCCACCTGCGTGTACGCCTCCCGTTCATGTATTATTGGCGAACAACAACGATTCTTACGAAAAAAAATGGTTTGACAAATTTCCGGTTTTATTAAAAATGGGTATTACAAATTACGAGTTTGATATTAAATGAGTTTGATGAACAATGGTTCGATTAAAAAAGGGTCTTATAAATTTCGAATTTGTTATTGAATGGGTTTGAAGAAATAAGGTTCGGATAAAAAATTGGTTTAACGATTTGCAGTTTCTATAATGAATGATTTTATGATTGAACTTTCTGTTATTTAACGAGTTTGATTTTGCACATTAGGGATTATAAGCCACAGCACGTAAGTTTTGATCAAGTGCGCATGTGCAGTGAACTCCAAACGTACGATACGCTTTACGCGCGATGTATCGTTACACCGCGTATCATACGTAAATGCGTAACCCCAGATCAAAAGAAAGTTGTTACTATAAGCATGTCTGATTCTCAGACATTCTAAAAATACCTACTTTTAAAGTGGTGTGCCGAACCCTTATCCATGAATGAGGTCCGGCACACCAGGTGATTTTCGGCCTGGTGGTACTACTACAACATATATGTGAAAATGGTGGGGGTGACCTTATCCATCACGTGACCTCTAAAATTGCCCACCTTTGGATTGGTGTGCCGCCCTTATCCACAATTTTGAGGTACAGGATTGTCCATTTCGTATTCAGGACGAGAAAATGCACATCTTATCAAAAAATGGCGAGGATTACCTATCCATCATAATTTTTACTGCGAACGCTTGTACTAATATGGATTCTAGAAAAAAACCTATGAAAAAAATGACTTTACTGACGAAAATTTGAAAAATACTGACTTTTACTGACTTGTATTAAAAATACTGACTTTTCTGTAAAATACTGAACAGTTTCCATCTCTGATTGCGCATTCGCCAATAATATATGAACCGGAGGCGTAAGAACAATAGACTGACATACATACACAAAGTATTGAACACTATCTGTGAATACTTTTAGCCACGTGTGCGCACATAGAACGACAAATGCAGCGTGTACGCCTCCGGTTCATGTATTATTTGCGAATGCGCCATCAATTTAGCAAAAATTTTCTGATAAACAACGGGTTTTACGAATTCCGGTTTTGAAAAATAAAGGTTTGACAAATTCCGGGTTTTATTAAAAATGACTTTTAAAAATTCCGAGTTTAATATTGAATGAGTTTGATGAACAATGGTTCGATTAAAAACGGGTCTTATAAATTTCGAATTTGTCATTGAATTGGTTTGAAGAAATAAGCTTCGGATAAAAAATTTGGTTTAACCAACTGCAGTTTTTATGGTGAATCGTTTTTTCGATCAAAATTTTTATTAAATACGGTCTGATAAATTCCTGGTTTGATAAACCATAGGCGTTCGTGGATGCGATGAGAGAACAGCTAATAGGGGTTATAAGCCACAGCACGTAACTCGACGTAGCGTAAGTTTTGATCAATTGCGTATAATAAATTCCAAACGTACGATACGCTTTACGCGCGGTGTATCGTTACACCGCGTACACGGATGTAGAAACCTTGGATTGCTAATACCTATGGGAAATTTTAAATAGTAGTGTGTGAACACTGACTGTCAACAGTGTCAAAATATGTTTCTTTGAAATGTTTTGTTGTTGTTTTTTAATACAACAACAAAAAAGTAAAGAAACAAGTCATAAACAAATGCTTCAACGGTCACGCCGTTTATCTCTCTCATTTGGTCTGGAGTATGTGCAGGTTTCGAACAAATAAATCACAACATGGAAACATTGCCCCCCAATTTATAAACTCTAAGGGTAGTGTTAAGCCACACACACACGCATTGTAATAAACGCTCGGTTCAACCATTGCTGCTGGCGCTCCCGCTGAAGATACACCTTGATTACGTCGATCTGAATCCGCACAGAGACTAAAACAGCTAAGAACAGATGCACCAACGTGATACAGTAATAAAAAATAAATTAATAGAGGGAGGTACTGACTTTGACAATAGCATATATGGCTCAGCTGAAAGCCAGAGCCATGGCAAGTCAAGCAATATTTAGCAATCACAAAAAAAGTACATTCTTGGCACATGGAGTCGAGCATGGAGTTTTACAATATTTGAAGACCTTGGCGGAAAAACCTATTAACTAACATCTGTGTCGACCATACCTTCTTTAAGTTAACAAGTTATTACTAAGATATCCTTGAGTTTTGGTAAGTTTTCAGCATTCAACATTTTTTTTGTAGCTTTATCTTTTATAAAGGATGTGAGATTTTCATTGTCCTAATAAAAATCTATCATTGCTCCACAGTGATCTGGTATGTGGTTTTCAAGCAACTGCGGTCAAAGTTAAACATTTTGGTACTCTGGCTCTTCCCTAAAATCAGTTTTTTGCACTTTTTGAACCAAATTGTAGTCTGAGAATAAGTACCAGAAAAATATAGGTTGCGTCGCACTGGCATCACAAACATAAAAAAATATTAAATTCATATGACCAAGAAATTACTTTTTTAACAAAAGGCAAATTTCAATTGTTATGTTGCCACTTAGTATTTAACAAACATGCTTCAAAACAAAAACTTTTATAACATTTTTAGCCATTTTTGTTGATTTTAGTAAAATGGGTATACCATCGACATACTAACTATACCTATTGATTGCTATTGCTAAATCACACAGAAAGCCAGTTTCCATAAGCAAAGTGCATTATCCTTAAAAGACGAATCTACAAAAAAAAATGTCAAATGCTAAAAACTTACCAAAACTTAAGCATATCTTAGTAATAACTTTTATTACAGAAATTGTTAACAAAAAACATTGTCACAATTGAATAAATAAGCGTCAAAATGTAGTGTTAAAAATTAACATTAAGGTAAATTTAACCTAAGAATGTCTTCAAAATGTCATTTAGATATTAAACAATGTTAACATTAAGGTTTTGTTAATAAAGATTAAAAAATAAATATTGATTTTTCTTTATTTCTAGTAAACTGGTAAAACACAACAACATAATTACTGGTCTTAAAATCTCAAAAAAAACTGGCTACAATATCACAAAAATTGACAATGAAATCTTAAACTACTTACTTAAAATTATATATAGGAAGTTAGAAGCACATGAAAATGACAACAAGAAAAAGAAAAAAAAATATACTGAAAAAATACATATTCAAAATAATTTTTTTAATGTTCTTTTTAAAACTCATGAAGTATTGTTCTAATTTTGTAAAACTCGATGTCCCAAAGATGTACTTTTTTGTGATCGCTTGCCATCGCTCTGGTTTTCAGCTGATCCATATATGCTATCATCAAACTCCGTATCTCCCTCTATTCATTTATTTTTCTTGTCTTCTAGACCTATAACAACCTCGGATTTATAAACTGTTGGCACATATCTGTCTTAATTAAGGTTTATCTTGAGCGGGAGCGCCAGCAGCAATGGTTGACAGTACCCTTTGAGTTTATAAATCATAGAAAAAAAAATTGGGTTCGGTCTGGCTGACAAGTAGTTTGTCTATCTTGCACATTCCCCAGACCAAATGAGAGAGAGATTATCATGGCGTGGCCTTTCATGCATTTGTTTGTCTTTTAAATGGTTTTTATTGCTTGGTTCTTCACTTTTTTGTTTCTGTATTAAAAAAACAACAACAAAAATAGCCTTTCTAGAAACGTCAGTGTTCCCATACTACTATTTAAAATTAAGGAACCAATGTCGCCAACCTAAATCTCCACAACATGGCGGCGAAAATGGCGGAAGACACACGGCAGTGATTGAGTGGTATTATCAATCCCTTTTTTTACATCCGTGACCGCTTATCGTACGTAAATACGTAACCCCAGATCAAAAGAAACTTGTTTATAGCGTTTTCCTTTTGATACACTGGTGCGCACTAAGTGTATCTCTATCCTTTTCTATTTTGTATCAAAATAACGGATAGTGCACACTGGTGCGACAAAAGGAAATTACTATAAGCATGTCTGGTATTCCCAGACATATAGCGAGGCGCTGATGTATGTGGTGTTTTTCAAACCTAAACAGTGTCAGACAGTCAGGTTTCGCCACCTCGTCAAAGTTGAATCTTCCATAACGGGCTCTATTCCCGAGAGCAACCTCTCCACGGAGAATTTCGATGATGATGGCATCATCGATGTCATCATTTTCTTCATCGTCATCATCAAAAATAAAGACATTAAGAATGTCTTCCATTTTTGAAATATAAAAATAATAAATAAAATGAGAGCGCCCTCTGCTCAACTACTTAACCAATTTACAAGATACGCAAGAAGCGTCGCTTTAAGCCTTTTTTAGCTTGTCGTAACTAGGCGACGTATCCTCTCTGCGTAACGTACGTCGCGTGTACGCCATGCCGTGGCTTATAACCCCTAATAACACTCGTTGCGTTCGGAGGGATGTGCATAACGTTAAGAACCCATTAACGTACGCCACGATTGCAATCAGCTGTTCAGTCGTAGCATCCTCCATAAAAGTGGGCCGCGTTCAAAATACGGCATACACAAGGGAAAAATGCTTTGACTTTGTTTTGATGTCGTTAGGTATATCGATACCGTTGAAATATTTACTCTTGTTTCTCTTTGGTTCTGGGTTTTGTTACGGTTTTTTAAACTTATTTTCGTTTGGTGAACGAGATGTAAAAAAATCCGCTATTTGCTTCATTTTGAATACGTTAAGTTATAGAGGACTTGATGATTACGTGACCGTGAGATATCTTATTTTTTCCTCGTAATGGTACCTATTGTGAAGTTTGACTTTGTCGGCCTTTTTATGTGGAATAAAAATAAATGGAAATATTAGTTTTTTACTTTTGTTCGAACAATTACCAGTGATTAAAACCAAATGGGCAATTTTGAAATGAAATTGTTGACAATTCATGCAAAACTTATGCCGCAAACACCATGAAATTCATGCATCAATGAACAATTTAGCGATTTAGCGATCATGTGCAATAACTTGACGTCAATGTTTCAAATCTTTTGTAATTTGCAGGAGTTATTAATTAGCTTACTATATGTTCCATACAAAATTGTCTACCCCATGCTCTTGCATTTTCCGAGAAAAAAGCCTTAGCGATAATAACTCTCCCAATCCAGTTAGCCTGTAAAAAATGCAGAGCCAAAAACTCGTCTCGGACTGCGTCAGACTTTGCGCAGTAGATTTTTCAACTTTGACCTTGCCCATGGCCAATCCTGATTTTTACATTACATTATTTCAAACTTATTATTTAGTATGTTTTCATATCATATTCAATAGTAATACGTAATGAAAAGCAAGCATCTTGTTCTTTCATATATCATGGTCTTTGTCGGAACAGAGAACATGCTCTACGAAAGAAAAATAAGACAATCTTTTCAATACGTATTGAGTACGATGTGAAAACATACTAATTGTTACACATTTTGCGACATTTGGGCCATTATAGTATCTCATAATTATATGGTCTTCCCGTATAAGTATTCAAAATCATGAAATAACAATTAAAATCTTCAAACTATTTGCGTTATATTAAAAAAAAAACCGATTATCCTCAAGTCATAATAAGTTTTTAGCTATGTGCATATGAAAATATAAAAATTAAAATCTTTGACGTAGCTCTTTTCTGTAGGGACATTTTTAGGGGCAATCCTATTTTTTTTGTGCTCCTGTTTTTGATATTAAATTTAAAAGATACACCATATTATAGAGTTCGCGTATCTATCTAGTTTGTAAGATATCTGCAATCAAAGTATTAACCCTATGATTCTGGGTTTCATTTCGAGAGAATATGCAAATAGTAACATTTTTAAAATAAAACGTTTGTATCAACACTTTTTAATATATGATGAGATAATCGCTTTCAAAAATTGATGCATGTTAACAGGTTAAAACAAGACACAATGTGCTTGTGTCTTCTTTTAATCTGTTATTAGAAAATTTGATGCATGGAAAAGTTGCAGTCAGAACAGGGCATAAGATTATCAACAAGAAAAAAGGAAAGGAGGCTTTCAGGTTCAGAACTTCTATATTTAGCATATTGCTACAGTTTCTACATGTGCTGACGCGTTTCGGATGTAACTCCATTTTCAAAGCAAGTCAGCCTACAACAAAAGGGGGGGGACAATTACTCATGTAGCTGATTAAATAGAACAGACAGTTATCAGTAATTAATTAAAATATCATAAAATGTACTAAACTTACCAGGAACTTTGATGGGTATTCAACAATTTATGTGCGACCCTAAATGTAATAGGTTTTTAATTCATTAGTGATAATTGTCTGTCCTATTTATTTGTATCAGTTAACATGAGTATAATAATCCCCCCCTTTTGTTGTAGGCTGACTTGCTTTGAAAATGGATTTACATCCTAAACGCGTCAGCATATGTAGAAACTAAAGCATTATGGTAAATATAGAAGTTCTGAACCTGAAAGCCTCCCTTTCCTTTTTCTTGTTGATAATGTCGACACTTCTGGAGTTCACACATAATAATAACAGCATATTCGCATATCTGGAACGCTAGATAAGCGAACCCTATGATATGGGACATCTTTAAAAAGCAAATTTTATATAGATTTTAAATTTGGTATCAAAAACAGGAGATCGCATAAGATTGATTACAGATATCTCGAACACTAGATATGCGAACCCTATGAAATGGGGCATCTTTAAAAAGCAAATTTTATATAGATTTTAAATTTGGCATAAAAAACAGGAGATCGCATACAAAAAAAATTAAAATTGGCCCGAAAAATATAGTTCAAAGTTTATATATTTTTTTTCATGAACATGTAGTTTAGGGGAACGGTGAAACTACCTGTGCATAATCTGAAATCATTCCAGATCTGATATCAATTCTTTTCAACACGCCAACCAGATTTTTCACAAATCGGCAGTCAGTAGATACAGACGACTTTTAAACAACTACTCCTCTGACTAATGCCTCGACAGGTATTAAATTATAATAAACAGTTCATCTGCAGTTTATGATCGATCCTAAACAGTCTGATTATTACGGAAGAAGTGATATTATTTCGATCGGGTCAAAAGACACGAGAAAATTTTATTTCCGTAATTTTTTGACAGAAATTTTTTTGTACTTTTAACCTGATTAAAATCATAAAATTTTTATAAAATAGTCGCCCAAGGATAATCCTGACCGATATCCTGAAATAATAAAAAAAACACTTATTTTTTGCTGATAAGAAACTCGTAGAGGGTTAGTTTGCTTGTCAAAATAAGTTACTGTACCTAGGCTGATTACCGCCAAAAATATTCCACCAGGAACCCCTTTTTTCCCTTCTGGCGGGGGGCGGGGAATTTCCCTCCCCTGCCAAGCCCACGCTGCTGCCCTTTCTTCGTTTCTTCTCGAATTTGATGGCGTGCCATGATTTCCTTCTTGCTTTTTGATCGATTATTTGAAACTCTTCCTCCTCCTGAATGCTTTTGATGTCGGGCCAAGAACCCTCGTGTATAGATACTCGTTTTTCATGTACTACCTGTGTTTGCAAGGAGAAAAAAATCGTTGTACAATGTAATGAGTCTGATGGTTGGTTATTTTTTTACACTATTGTTCGATAAAATATTTATATTTTGTGATAAACTAATGAGGTAGTCAGCGCCCCCTTCTCTTTCTATCGGAAGATTCGATACCTTCTTTCAACAAATCCAGAGTTCCTATATAAGTAAACTGAGATTCTTGCACATAAATACACAGGTTAATTAACTTTATCTATAATTGCACCATATGTTACCTACATACATCGCTACAGCTAGACATAAAACAATATAATAATATTATTCAGTAATGCATGACTAAATAAGGTAGGTATTAACAAATTTAGGTTAATTTTGGGTTAGTGTAATGTGTAATACATAATTACACTATTTTTTTTTATTACGTTACTGTAATATTTGTTCAGTTTTTATTAATTCTTGATTCTACAAGTTTAGATTTTTTCGTAGCCCAAACTAAAATGTTAGTTTAGCAGTGGCGGTCCTAGGGGGGGGGGCAGAAAAAATCAGACAACAAAGATGCTGGTGGTAATCCTGAAGTCTTTGGAGAAAAACCGAGAAATTGCAGAACGTTCCTTTAAAGACATTCTAGAATCCCTCCACAGTATTTTGGGAGAGTTTGAAACAGACGAAAACCACGATATTAAAAATACAGAACAGTATTATAGAGTTTCTATTTTAGTTCTAGTTTTAGACAAAATCATTTCGGGCATAAAAAAGTATTTTTGACCTAAACATATTTATATCAAGTTTTATAGAAAGTGTAAACTCCAACTGGTGGTGGAGTTGCTGCGAACGTTGTATTTGGAACGGTCTTCTTTCAGTAACCGGTACCGTTTCGCAGGTTTTTTTTTTGTCCTGCTCGCGAATTTCATTCTTATTGATATTTGCATCCTTTAACGTTTTGCTTTTCGCTTTATTCCGATAGGCGGCGCGCTGCATATAGCCATCCAACATCCCGCGTTGGTTGACGACGAAAGTTGTTTAAATTCGCTGGGTGTGGTTGTTTATGTTATGCTTCATACGCCAGGTACAGTCCTATGTTACCCTGATAATTCCTAACGAGGATGAAACAGACCTGTAGGTTTCTGGACTATCCATTAGATCTTGGAGGCCTGGTCGTAATCATAGAGAAAGTAATAGCTACGCGAGAGTGACCGATACTGTGTTATACTTAGGAAACATTGTTTATCGGCGACATGAGCGCAGCCAGTGGCTACAGGAAGGAACTACTTGTACAGCCAGACGCATAATAAATACATATATTATTTTGGTTAATTTTTTACAGACACTTATTTAATAATAAAAAGATATGATAAAACTTAACAGGCGCAGTTTTTCCATACTTTTTAGTGTTAAAAAAGTAATGCATTTGCGAAAGGTTTTAGCTCTATAAAAATCTTAACCAGCTTTGTACTGTTCTATGCAGCTAAAAAACTTTCTTTAGCTTACAAAAAGTTTTTTGGACCCTTTAAAAATCTAAAATAGGAGAGAGGGTTATAACTATGTTGAGGAATATTATCAAATATAAAAGGTAACATTTTATTATGTTATTTTTTTATTAATTTGGAAAAAATCCCCGTATAAAAGTCTTACAGATTTTATAAATGTTTTAACCTATATCCTTTTTTTTTGTTGTATTTTAAACTATTATCTTCTTGCTTAACTCTGTATAAATCATCACAATATTTTATTCAGGGATTTGGTTCGCAAAAATCTGAACACCAATTTACGGCACTCTTCAAATAGTCCCATGCTCTCTAGCTTTAATGGTAGTAATCCAGCCTGATTTGAATGGCATTTTACACTTTACAATAAGTTGTTAATCCACTATACAGACCGCTTCAAGCTACTGCGAACATAGGGCGGAAGAAGTCTAATTTGCCAGTGTACCTACATGCAGAGACACCGCACGCCTATCAGTGAAGCAACCAATACTCAGGCTTGCGATCACCACTTGCATGACTTTCCTTTGGTATTTAGTACGCCTCTAACCACGGTGCTGTGTGGAGCGTAGTCAATGAAACCGGAATTTGGTCAATAAATACGCAAATTTTTATAACGTAATTTTCTTATTTTTTGTCACTGATAAATAAGAGTGTTTTATTGTCAACTGCTCAGATTTATCAGTGACGACGTGTTACAATGAAAATAATAAGGAGAAACAAAATAAAAGCAAGTTCTCAAAATAAAATAATACATTCTAAAAACCAAAAAGATTCTCCCAGTCAAAAAAAAATTAAAGCAAATGTACGAAAAGTCCTCCTTGCTCGGCTAGACAATATCCGAGCCTACTATAAAAACCCCTTCTAACGTTTCCAAGCATGTTAGGGGTGATAATTTGAAAAGCTTCTTCAAAAACAGATAGAAGTCATTAGGAGCAAGATCGGGAGATCGAGCTGGCCATAAAATAGTTCCCCGTGTACTTATAACCCGATTAGGAAATACATTATCAAGATATTCCCTAACAAGGCCAACATTGTGAGCGGAACAACCATCTTGTTGAAACCATGTTTCACCAAATCTTACACCTAACAACTGCCTAGCAGTTGGAATAATGTGCTGCTGCAGTAGATCCAAGTATCTAGGACCATTCAAATTGCAATTGCCGTTAATAAAAAATGGCCCAATGACGTGTTCCCCTATAATATCCCCCCCCCAAACATTTAGTTTTTGGGGATACTGTGTTCTTACGTCAAAATACAAATGCAAATTTTCCCTCGACCAATATCGAACGTGTGTTGGGTTATGACGATTTGATCATTTGACCATCTGCACTTTTTCGGCAACTTCGTAGACATCCATTTTTGGTTTTAAAAATGTATTATTTCAATTAAGAACTTACCCATCTGTTTCTCGAGCAAAGACTTGATTCCCCCTATGTTTGCAGTAGCTTGAAGCGGTCTGTATAGCTAATCCCATAAACTCGCGCGATTTCCAACCAAAACTAATTAAAATAACTCGCTTTTGAAAATCTAAAAAAAACGCTTGCCAGGCTTGACAGACTTTGACAAGTGGTGGCAAAAACCGGCAGGTACTAAATTAAAATTGTGTGAAATATATAACTATTATATATTCTGTCTTTCTTTCATGATCATATAGAAAGAGATGGACGGAACAAGGTAAGTGTTGACTTATTACAAGCATTACTTTCACTCTCCGCCGCAATGCGCTACAGGAACGTAGTTCCTGCGCGGCCCTATTTTTCTGTTAGTCTCCGTAAATTATTAGGTTATCTCTGGTCGTAATGGATTGAAAAGCAAAATGTGTGTCCGATATTCCACGAACCTTTCTTTTTATTTATTTTTCACGGACAACAAATTCATTTTTTTTTTAAAAAAAAAAAAAAGAACATTAAATCAGTCCATCATAAAAATCGTCATTTAAGAAAGTAAAACAAGACCAAAAAATAACAAGAAAAAAAGCAAATTCAACAAAAACAGAACATGATATCGTAAATGTTACCCCAACTGACGGTGTTGCCTAGCAAGTAGGACGCTATTCTATATAGGCTCTTTCTATCATACTATTTTACTTTTTATCCACTTTCTGTGTAGCTCTTCTTGAAATCAAGTATAAAACAATTATTTTCCTAAAACGCACAGATCCTATTGGTCGACGCCACCAATTCCCCCGAAAATAACCCTAATAACATGACTTTTGCCGAAATTTGTTTCTACTGGAGTCTTTAGTGAGATAAGTAAGACACCAATTTTTATTTAAAATACTGTCATTAGTGTCATTTATTTTCTTTTTCCTGATTTCAAGAATAGTTACACTGGCCGGTAATCGGTATGCAGGTTCGTCCAATAACTGTAAGTATCTTTTTCTCATCTAAATCTATCTGACTGTTTAAGAAAGTTCAAACTGGTATCCGAACATGAATATTTTCACGTAATCAATTATCCCAATTGATTTTTTTTCGCTTTAATATAATTGATTTAACAATTATCCTTTTTAAATGTGTCCTTTTAAACTGGGCGTTCGCCAGGACGACGCGAACATGGAAATAGGAAACAACTTGAAAGATAGCCTTGAAGTTAAAGGTTTATTGATTGCTCCCTTTTCGACGAAAAGTAAAAGAAAAAAGAAATCCTCTAAAAACACTCCATAGTAATTTAAAAATCAGATTTATTGTCACGTCACTTATTTACCAATCGCCTCATATTTTGTTATTAATTAAATTCACCTTTACCAGACGCATTTAAGCCCATCCGCCGGACGAGTAAACAGAATAAATGAATATTATAGCAGTTTGTTATGCAGTTGGTCAACGTCTGCAAACTTGTGAATAAGATAATGATAAAAACGATCTTCAAAACGTAAATCTCAGTATGAAATACTCGGCCAAGGCTAGCCTCTTGAATGACAAAATGCATTTTATTTCTCGGAAAAACTGACTCGTTTTCAAAAATTTACTACGTTAATAATGATAGTGCAACGACAAACAATTGTTGCACGCTATTACAGGTTTTTAGATTATTATTGTAATTATTTATTGACATAGAGGTTGTCCTACAACAAGGCGACACCTCCATTATCCTAGCAACCCCATCCAAAGAAAATCAAAATTTAATTATACCATAATTATGTGCTAATTTCGTCCCCAATCAAAAAATTTTGTGCTCCTCTGGTTTCTCAGAAAATCGAAAAAGAAAATGGGGTAGCTAGATTAATATTAACTTGGCAACCCCACCAGGAAATATGGCGCAAAACTAAAATTTTTTTATTTTAAAATTATGTGCTAATTATGTGCTCCACGAATATATAAGAAACAAATCGAATTTTTAATTTTAAATTATGTTTTTTTTTTAAAAAGGGTCGGGTAGCTAGATTAATATTAACTTAGCGACGAATTTAAAAATTTCAAAAACCATTATTATCTGCAAATTATGTGCTAATGACGTCCACAATCAGGAAATTTTGTGGTCGTCTAGTTTCCGAGAAAATCGATAAAGATTATCATATTGCATAATTAATATTTAACTGAAGACCCCGCACCTGTGTTCCCGTTTTTATTGCTTTAAATGTGATAACTTTTGTTGCCGTAAACCGATTTTGATTAAATAAATACCTTCCTAGGAACCAAAGAAATGCAATTTAACCTAGCTACCCCACCCTTTTTTTTAAACATAATTTAAATTGAAAAATTCTACTTTTATTTATATATTCCTGGAGGACATAATTATCACATAATTTTAAAACCAATAATTTTTAGTTTGGCGCCATATTTCCTGGTGGGATTACTAAGTCTATATTAATCTAGCTAACCCAATTTCTTGTTCTATTTTCTCAGAAACCAGACGAGTACAAAATTTTCTGATCATGGACGAAATTAGCCGTGACGCCTAAACATGTGGGGTCGCTAAGTTAATATTAACCTAGCTACCCCACCCTTTTAAAAAAAACAATTTAAAATGAAAAATTCGATTTTTTTCTTATATATTTGTAGAGCACATAATTCGCACATAATTTTAAAACCAAAAATTTTGGAGTGGGGTTGCCAAGTTAATATTAACCTAGCTACTCCATTTTCGTCTTCGATTTTCTCAGAAACCAGAGGAGCCCAAAATTTTTTGATTGAGGACGAAATTAGCACATAATTATGGTAGGACTAAATTTTGATTTTCTGGAGGTGGGGTCGCTACGTTAATGGAGGTCAAGGCGACATATAACAGGCTTTAGTTTTCGGAATACCTTCCCAAAATATAAGTTTGGAATATTTTAACAGGAAATAAATAGATGAAGTAAACGCAAACTCTGAAGTCCAACTTTTAATAGGAAAATGTAATTCTTAGGTTTAGTCAACCAGTGACTCCAAGAAGAGACTATCTACTACAAAAAATATACAATAACCTACTACCAAGAGGATACAAGCAGGAATACTTTGCTTTTGAGTTGAAGAGCACATTATCCCTACTAACCTACTACTACTACCCCGTCCATCGATGCAACACCACAGGAAACACGTCTCCCAAAGCAGATATTTTATGGACAACTGAAGGAGGGAAAGAGAAATCAAGGTCAACAAAAAAGGTACAAAGACGTTCTCAAAGGCAATATAATGAAGGGTCACATCGATATAAACAACTTCGAGACCACGGCAAACGATAGGGCTACATGGCGCCAAACAGTCCATGAGGGAGCACAAACTTTTGAAGAGCAACGACGTAGACTAGAAACGGAAAAGAGAGAACATAGAAAGGAGCGACAAAATGGAAGAATGGATGACCAACAACACCCGGCTGCTGCCGGAGACTGGGTGTGCCAGGACTGTGGGGGGTGATTCTTCAATTGTGATCGTGTGAAATTTTATACGAACGATCGTCTGACTTGCATTTGATTTGAATTGGCAATCAAGTTTAGTGATCGATCCCACTTTCGATATTTAAGAATTAGGACTCGGGAGAACTTAATGACTATTAGCTGTTATAAAAAGAGCACAAACTCTGGCAATTATGAAGATGACGCTATTCGTAAAATATTTCCAGTGTTAATGCCTAAAACAGTTATTAACACGTCAGGTGTTGGATAGGGCCAGAAAGACTTTAAATTAATACAGTAACCTTTGTCAATTTACAACTGTTGTTGGAGGAATATATAAACATTTTGATGAAAATGGATTCAAAATTATGTATAGTGAATGTGCAGAGAAGATAAGGGAACTTTTAAAGTAAATATTGCAGAACTTGTTTTTTTAATGTGAATGTATTGTCAGAACTACTTACATTTAAATATATAGTGTGCAAGATAATTACCATAGACAGCTAAGGTGTTCTGTCGTTACACCATATTACCAGCTTTCATATCAATAAATGAAGATAGATAAAATATTACACCAAATGGATAACCAATTTTGAATATGTTTTAATTCAGGGTAGTTTTAAATTGTAGATTGACCAATATTTTTTTATCTAACTTTGTTAAAAAGATTAATAAAGAAATTGTTACCACCTTATGACGTCACAAGACGGGATCAGCAGTGTAGTTATGTTGCCTTAAAGGCGAGGTTAAAACGTTTTTCTTTTTTTTTAGTTTTATGTTGTAAATTGTAATACCAGTAGAAGGATCAGTTTTAATTTCTGAGAATTGTTAAGATTTCTTTAGATTTTTGATTCGTTTGAGTTCAATCTGGGGCCGAACAGTAGCTTCACTGCTCTACGCCATATAATCTTTGTATTAAAATTTGTGGGTCTCGTCTCGTAAACAAAGTGAATTCTTATTGTAGTACCCCCGTACTGCACCGATCCAATCACAATTTTCAAAGATAAAAATCCACGCTCCCATTGCTTGTCTGTGTCACTTCCCTAATAATCCCTTAGTCTTCATTTTTGTGCTGTGACAGTCACATATCGCCGCGTCTCGATACATTTCTTGAAGATAATTACAGTGAAAATGTCAGGTCAAGTTGGAATAGTCGATGGACAACAAACAACACTTACAAAACAAAAACCTAAAAGTAGAAAATAAGAAAACATTACATACCATCATTAAGATCAATAGAAACCACGTTGTTCAATTGCGCACAATTTGAAAGAATGAATGGAGCGTAGGACAAAAATTGGAAAAATAAATAGCCAACCTTCACAAAAAAATTAGAAAGGAAAGAAGACTGGAAAGCAACAAAGACATTTATGGTATGCTAAAAAAGGAACAGAACAGAAAAGCAACAAGGCGATAACCGGCGACTATCTGAGAATACTGTGCAAAATAGAACAGCGTAACCGTGGCAGAAAATGCGGTGTTATAATGAATATGACAGGAAACTGGAGAGTCCACTACCAGACATTTGGCATCTGGTGTGCATAAAGCTTTTCCTCTCTAGCGGGGCACTTTTATTTGCAAATTCAAATTTCTATCACCCTGATAAACCAATAACACTGGCTGTTAACGTAAAAATATTCTTCGCTTTTAAGCTAACTTCCGAGTTTTTTAACTAGATCACCGAAAAGCTCCAAAAGCCGCTTAAAACTTATTGCCTTATTAAACTGAGGAACTGTACCTTACCCTAGGTTAATAAATAACAAAATTAAAATTCAGAAAGATATTATTTATCAGTGTAAATAACATACGTTTACAACTACATAGCATAATATAGGCGTAGATTTACATAATATAAATATCATTATTCATTTAGATAGAATTATTACAGAGGCTTGCCACAAACCTGATCCTATTTTTTTAGCTATAATAAAAGTCTGGTTTAATCTTGCGCTTTAAGACTGACAATCAATTCAGTGGTTCATATATTGTCGACAGTAGCAAAAAAAACAGCAAAAGTAATAGTTTAAAATGGGTCTTCTGGAAAATACTCTCAAGAAATAACTGAATATAACGTAGAAATTAAATTTCTAAGATCGTCTCCATCAGGCTCCGCCAGGCTTTTTTAAATTTTGATAGGTGACAAGAGGGCCCCTCGGGACTGACGATATTCTAAACTGACTTTATTCTAAACTGACTTACGAACTATTGGCAGTTCATCAGTATTTGCACCCATCCCACTTTAATATACCCGTATTCATAAAAAAATATGTACAAGAAAAAGTTAGGTCTTATGAGTGTAAATATTAACACCTAAATTTCTATGTACGGAACTTTTATAAACCAACCTACAGTATATTTATAGACTTAACTTTATTGACAAAATAATAAAATTATGTCCTTCCAAAAATTGTTGTCAATAAATCGAGTTTTACTATCAATTATCATATTTTTTATGCTTAAATGGAACATTAATAAATAAAATTGTTTTTTAAAATTTATGTTCTGTAAACTTACTTAATATGTTAATAGAAATATTAATACAATCATATTTAGTTAAATATTTGTTTTTATTTATGGGTTGCAAAATGATCCAAGGTCAAGTAAGTCAATATCTCTATTAACTCTTTTTATTTTCCCATCGACAAAAACAATAATTATAATAAACTGTATTTTTATACTACTTTTACTACTTTTAGTAAGTACCTGGGAACAAACTTATAATTAATATTGTTATAAAGTTTATTGCTTTATGTTTATAAAAATACGTTAAAAAATATATATTTTATTTTCTTCTTGTAATAATTTATGGAATATCAAATAAATTTTTTAAACGTTTTTTTTTTTAGATTAACATAGTCAGAAACAGAGAGCACATTAAAAAGGAAATGCAAGTTTTCAAAGATTGGTTTTAGTTGACCTAAATATTTTAAAAACTCCAAATCTCTTTTATTTTACAAACAATCCGCTCTGCATAAATCACGTAGTAAATTTAAATATACATTGAAAGCTAAAAGTAAAATCCCAATCAACAATGGAAAATAACTAATCAAAACCGACAAAATGATGATGATCTTTAACCTTCAAACACTTCCAAAAAATTAAATAAAAAAAGTTTACGACTTAAATCAAAGCTTAAAAGTACACCTAAAGTAAACACTGTAAATTAGTGGAAAAACAAATAGCTCCAACAAATTCTTTTTGCGCTGTTTAAAATCAAAGTTGTAACATTCGATAAAAAAAAACCTATCGGGTTTAAATAAATTTGCGAAGATCGTTAGAAAGATTGATAAACTGTTAAAAATAATCGTATCAACAAATCAAGATGTATTGTGGATGTAAAACAAATACATTTTACATAAAAACCGAACAAATACCTAAAATTGTAAGAATGACTTAGTGCAGGAAAAAGTTTAAAAAATCCTTTAGAATAATTAAGGGCTTATTTAGTTTCTGAGACTTTTATAAAAAAAAAGTTTCATGGCAAATTAAGATCATCTGGACAGAATTATGGTTTGTTAAAATTTAAAAGATCATGAGTAAACTTGACTGTACAAAACAGGAAATGTTTCCATTCAAGTGGGTTGAATAACAAAACATAGAAGAAGAGATATCAAACAGCCACTAATAGATTTTGGACAGATTAAGGAGACAAAACTTCATAAGTTGGGTAAATGATTGAATACTATTAGAAAACACAATAAAATTGAATTTATCTAAAATACATAAATTCTATCAATGTAATAAATTATTATAAATTGATAAAAAAAAGTATTTTAAATATCTACAATTAAAATAAGGGTTAATTAAATTTTGTACCGTGAAAGTTTAAAGCATTATCCCGGGGCCATTCACGTCATTTTGCATAATTTTACGCATCCTAAAAATGTTTAATTCACGGTAAAACTTATCGATTATTTTAAAAAACTAAATAAAAAAATTTTTTTTCTATATTATATGGTATATTTTTGATCAGAAAAAGGACAAAAATAAATTTAAAAAAAATAAAAATATAAAACAATAAATATATACAAACTCACTCTCGCATGCATACAAATCTAAACGCAGAAAATTTCCTCCATCCCTGCCTCTTCCCGGATGGTGCCCATCACCGAAGCCGCATTAGCCCTCTGGATCGAGAGACTTATACTCTGGGTTATAAGGGCATGAGACTGGTCAGAAAATATTTTGGAGGCTACGTCTAAGATCAGTCTCTTAGCCTGATCACCCCAAGGTCTATAAATCTCGACCGCAAAGGACACAAAAATAAATCGATCTAATAGTTCACCATATTTTTTACGCTTGTGTGAATAAGTTGCATCCAAGAGAAGTTGTTTACCGTGTTTCCATGGGATCAAAGTCATCCCATCCGCTCGTTTTCCATCATTGCGACAAACCACGAGAGGCGGCAATAAGACAGGGCAACCCGCTGAAATCAGAGCTCTTCTGAGGATGTCATTAATCTGCATGTGTCCAGATACACGTCCTGCGCTTTTCCTGCAGATTAACCAGTGAGAGACTTTTTCATGCCATATTTCGAACGATGCCTGCTTCTTTGACTGGTGTGATGACAGAATCTCGTTGCGTACGGAAGGATGTACGTGTCGTTACGGACCCACTAACATACGCAACGATTTCAATCAGCAGTTCTGTCATCACAACCTTCAAGAAAACGGGCATCATTCGAAACATTGCATAAAAAAGTCAAAAATGTAGTGTATTTTGACTTTGTTTCGAACGCGTTACGTATACCGATACCGATGCGTTGAAATATTTACTTTAAATGTCTATTATCTGCTGTTTCTCCGCAAACGCAGGGGTGCACTCCAGACACAGGTATAACTAATCTTAACGAAATGTATTGTTGTCCAAAAGACTTTCTAAATTTGCGGATGGAAGGCCATTGAGCCATGCACTGCTCTCTGGGGCTTGGAGAGCAAGAAGACGTGCTTTTTCTTGGCTTGTTTCAGCTGAAGATATTAAAAGGTTTTTACGTATTTCCAAAATTTGATGATCGAAGTATTTTTGAGATTTTTGAATTTCTTCAGGAAGTGGATTCTCAAGCTTGCACAGAAATATCCATTTTTGAAAACAGGTATTCAAGTCAATTGAAACATAAGGTGGTAAAATAGTGTTAAGAAGGTCAGAAACATAATACACTGACCCTAAAAAGGCAGAGATTGAAAGAGTAACAGTATCTCGGATTCCAAGACCTCCCATTTTTATAGGGAATGTGCTTTGTAACCAAGAATTTGAAGAGATTTGGCAATCAGATATTTCTTAGACTAGATTTTGAGCGACATTATTAAACTTAGAAAGGGTTTCAGTGATTTTTCAACAAAGTAAATAAATAAATGAGACATGCGAGGAATTCCAAACGATTGTTTTAGTAAGAAATATGCTATATGAGAATCTAGTATCTTTAACTTGTTCCCTAAATCATTTAAGATACTAACCTTTTTTATTTATAGTCCTGGCCCCATCGAAAATTCATTCATGTTTTTGAATCATTGTAGCAGTAATTTATCTTAGGTAGACATTAAACACCCGGGCCAAACTATTTTAGTGACCACCCTGTCTTTTTATATTAAAAAGCTTAAAATTTGCATTTTTTTGTGTTTTTCCCTTGTGGAAAAAGTACTTGGTTAATCGAAAAAATAAAACCACGAATCGAAAGATAATTTCTTTCTGCGATTGGCCAAGTACTTTTTGATATTTAGCTTTTTATCACAAGGAATACACAAAGAATGCAAATTTTAAGCTTTTTAATACAAAAATACAGGGTGGTCACTAAAATAGTTTGGTTTGTGGAGGATACCAGAAGCCTCCGCTATGCAAAATTTTGTTAATTTTTGATGTGCGGCTTATCTGTTTAACTAAACGAACTGTTTTTAGGATTCAAATTCACTTTTTCTCAAAAACGTAAGCAGGTTAAAAGTATATAATTATTTCTAATTAAAAGTGCCCATGTCAGAGATTATTACTTTGGCCATACAATACAGCACTGTGAAGTCATTGTTACAAAGATTTACCACAGGAATTAGCGCATTTTCTTCTATAGAAAAACAGCCCAACTGAAAATTGGCGGAGAGCTCTTTTAATATCATGACCGTCTTTAGAAACATAGCCTAGTTCAAGGCTAATTTTTTTCAGCCGGCAATAATCACTCTATAGTCAAGGGGCATAGAGTCGAAATTCGGCCTCCGTGGGACTTTAAGATTTTGATTTTACGAAACCTGTTTTAATCGGTTACTAATAGACCACTTAACATAACCTTGCCTGTGAACAGCCTCACAAGTGCAGCAGTTAAAAGTGAGGTTAGGGCGAAAATTTTTTTAAATCTTAACGGTTCGGCCTACGATGATGAAATTTGATACACATATTGGCCTTCTGGCCAGACTAAATAATATAATTTAAAAAATAACATTTAGTGCATCTAAGGGCCGGTAGAGGGCAAAATGTGTTTTTAGATTTTGCCCTGTATCTCCTGAACGACTTATCCTGCAAACTTGAATCTATGTGGTTTTGTAGTACATACTGTTACCAATCAGCCTGATATCACAAAAAAAAAATTATAGTCTGTGAGCGGAGGGCCCTAAACAGACGCAATTTTTTTGACAATTTCGAAAAAAAAAATCTATTTACGCAAACTTAACTTAAGGGCATCGAAAATTTATATAAATCGATTACTTATAGACCACTCAATATTTCTCCACCTATGAATAGCCTCAAAAATGTTGCAGTCCAAAAGTGAGGTTAGGGTGACAAAATATTTTTTTAAATCTTAACGGTTTGATCTACGATGATGAAATTTGGTAATCATATTGCCCTTCAGGCCAGATTGTATTATATAAATAAAAAAATAACATTAAGTGCCTCTAGGAGCCGGTAGAGGGCGAAATGTGGTTTTGATTTTTTGCGTAAATAATTTTTTCGAAATTGTCAAAAAAATGGCGTCTGTTCAGAGTCCTCTGCTCACAGGCTAAAACATTTTTTTGTGATATCGGGCTGATGATGACAAATCTAAAACCACATTTCGCCCCCTACCAGCTCCTAGAGGCACTAAATGTTATTTTTTTATTTTTATAATACAATCTGGCCCGAAGGCCAATATGATTACCAAATTTTATGATCGTAGGTCAAACCGTTAAGATTTAAAAAAATATTTTGTCACCCTAACCTCACTTTGGGACTGCATAATTTTTGAGGCTATTCATAGGTGGAGAAATATTGAGTGGTCTATAAGTAACCGATTTAAATAAATTTTTGATGCCCTCGAGTTAAGTTTGCGTAGATTTTTTTTTCGAAATCGTCAAAAAAATGGCGTCTGTTCAGGGCCCTCCGCTCACAGGCTAAAATTTTTTTTGTGATATCAGGCTGATTGTTAATAGGTTGTACTCTAAAACCACATAGTTTCAAGTATGCAGGATAAGTCGTTCTGGAGATACAGGGAAAAATCTAAAAACAGATTTCGCACTCTACCGGCCCCTAGATGCACTAAATGTTATTTTTTACATTTTATAATACAATCTGGCCAGAAGGCCAATATGTGTACCAAATTCCATTATGGTAGGTCAAACCGCTAAGATTAAAAAAAATATTTTGTCGTCCTAACCTCACTTTTTGACTGCAGCAATATTGAGGCTGTTCACAGGCAGGGTGATGTTAAGTGGCCTATTACTAACCGGTTAAAACAGGTTTCGTAAAATCATCGTCAAAAAGCCCACGGAAGTCCATATGCCCCCCAACTACTAAGCGTAAACGCTTTTCCCCCAATAATGGAAACTATGTCATTATTTGAATCAATTATCTTCTTTTCATAGAGATAAGTTTCTAGGGAGCCTTTTTGCCATTTTTTAATTTACCATAATCATTCGTAAAATGTACTTCTAAACTATAATAACAACATGAGGATGTGCAACTGATTATGCCAAACACACGCCGCATAATGCCGTTAATTGTTTCGTCCTTTTAAACCAATCAACCAATTAATAGTCTCTGAAGATCCAAGCTATTTAATTAACGTTTTTTATTGGTTTTCCTTTTTCGGAGTTTAATCTTGCGTGTGCCGCCGCTATTTTTTCTTAAAGGTCTGTTGACATGTTAAACTGTTTAAAAACTTCTTCCGGTTCCTTTTTATTATTGTTGAGGGTCCCATCGAATTGTCACATTTGCTAACAGTATTTTAAACTGGTATGAATCATAAATTATTAGTGTACTTCGGATTTTCATTTTCGTCCAAGAATTTTTCCGGAGAAAGCTGGTTAGTTTATCCCTCTTGTAGTTGCTTCCTCCGTCATCTTGGATAAAAGATGGCCGACAGGGGTATTATTCAAAAAATAATAACTTTCTTCTTTATTAACCGATTTGCCTTAAACAAATTTTTATATATTAATGATATAGCAGTCTTTTAAAATCGTGAATAATATCTTGTATTTTTGACTTTGTGTAACACGAAACTGTGTACTTCATAAAAAAACTCTTTCAATAAAAAAATGCACACAAAAAAGTAGAATAAAAGCATAGCATGAAGAAGATACCAATATATACAAACAAAACTTAGTAACTACGCGGATTTGGCCTCAAATTTAGGGGGGGTACTCAGATTTTTCATAGATTTTTATTTTAAAAAATGTTTAAGTGCGCCGAAAATTTTTGAGAAAATTACATTAGAAATGCAATTTTTTGAGTCAAATTAAACTAAAATCGTAAATATTAACGGTATCATATCAGGCGAAAATTTTGAAGAAAATTCCACTGAAAAATGCATTTTTTTATTTAAAATTAAACTCAAATTGTAGAAATATTAATGGTTTCAAATCGCAGCAGGTGATAATTTTTAAGAAAATGACACGGTCAATAACTCGCTCATTGTCAATTTCAATATGTCTCTTGATATGCAGCAACGCTAAGCCCCACAGACGAATTTCCGTAAAGTTTTTAAGTACTTATGTTTTCAACCTTCTGAGCCAGAAGAAGCTTCTTTCTGACGAAGCATTACTTACTGGCAAACATCCAAGAATGTTTTTGTTTTTATCAACGGAAAAATATCGTCACACTTGTTCTCGAAAACGTCATTATATATGTTTTGATTGATTGATCAATATTGTTTCCAAATACTGATTTCTACCATTAAAATTTCAAGAATTTGTGTTTTTGATTAATCAAACAGTTTATAGTATTTGGGAACGACATTAGTTAATTTTTCCTTGATCTTGGCTTCACGTTGTAAAAAACTTGGTGTGAATATGTACAGGTCAAAAATACTTAGTCTCGTTATTAAACCTTGATTTTATGTCCGAAATGATTTTCTCTAAAACTTGTTTATAAATAGAAACTCTTTAATACTGTTCTTCACTTCTGTATTTCCAATATCGTGGTTTTTGTGGTAAGTACGTCATGCGTTTGTTGTGTCCCAATATATTGTGGAGGGATTTAGAATGTCTTTAAAGGAACGTTCTGCAATTTCTCGTTTTTTCTACAGACTTCAGGGTTACCACCAGCATCTTTGTTGTCTACTTTATTCTGGACCCCCCCCCCTGAGACCGCCACTGCGACAAAGTTATAATTTAAAAAAACATCAGGAATTCTCACATAGTAATTTTTTTAATCTTTGGCAAACGGTTTTTGTTTTTTTTTTGAGAAAAACTACTGACGGTGAAAAAAAGTATTAAGCACTTTTTTATGTGAAAAATTAAAAATTCACCCCCCAAGATAAATTTCTCTTCATCTTTAAACCACCATATTTAGCGTACCGTCGACTTTTAGTCTGAATCACTCGTCTTATTTTATTCAAAATGACATCGTCTTTTATTTTCATAGGTCAATTTTGCGGTTTACGTACTCAGGAACCACCAAAGCTAGGATAGTATTAGTGCCCATTCTAAAAGCCTCTCAAACGTGCGCATTTTTGTTATCTAAGAAGTTTTTTAAAAGTACACGGTTTTGTAAAAAAGTAATGATTTCAAGAAAATAAATTTTTTCGGTACACAAACGTCAAAAGTACAAGGTATTGATAATGATTTTAAAAGACTGCTATATGATAAATATACTAAAATTTGCTTGAGACAAATCGGTAAATAAATAAGAGAGGTATAATTTTTGATTGCGCATTCGCCAATAACACATGAATGCAAGACGGGTGAATGCAAGTGACATCTATACACAAACTATTGAACGCAACCTGTAAGTATGCGTGCGTAACAGCCGCTGCGCCACCTGCGTGTACCCCTTCGGTTCATGTGGTATTGGCGAATGCGCAATTAATTTAGCAAAAATTTTCTGATAAATTACGGGTTTTACGAATTCCGGGTTTGATGTTGAATGAGTTTGATGAACAATGGCTTGATTAAAAACGGGTCTTATAAATTTCGAATTTGTTATTGAATGGGTTTGAAGAAATAAAGTTCGGATAAAAAATTGGTTTAACGAATTGCTGTTCCTATAGTGAATGATTTTACAATTGAACTTTCTTTTATTTAACGGGTTTGATTTTGCACATTCTGATAAACCGTGGGAGTCCCATCAATAAATTATTGCACACATGTAGGTGGGTTTTTTTTACATGGAGGTTCCAAAACTTTCAAAAAATAATTGCTATATGAACTCATTTCATCTCTTTTCTGATTAGTTTTATTATGTTAACGGCTAAACCAAGATAACAAAAAAAAATTGAACCCCTCAGGGTGGGGGCGTTTTCTACAGGAAGGCTTCAAAACTTGCAAAAAATAATTGCTATATGATCCCTTTTCTGATTTATGCTATTATGTTAAAGGCCACATCAAGATAACAAAAAAAAATATTACACATTACAGGTCACAAAACTTACCAAACACATACAGACGACTGTTATTACTCTTCCGGCTAATGCCTCGACAGGTATTGAATTGGGCTAAATTTGTATTTGTTAAAACTCAACCTTCATGAATCTACTTGTTTAGTTTCATACCCAAGGCCGGGTTTTTTCGACCTATACTGTAAAGGGAATCTAATAGCTCAAGTACGTTTCTAAAACGTACCTGGAACGTCCCACCGGGACTTTGTGGGCGTCCAGAGAACGTACAGTGCCGTCTCGGGACCTCCCGGGGACGTTTTTTTTTTGTTGGTAAAAGTATACTCTTTTAAAACGTACCAACCGCCCCAGGACGTCTTCTGTAAACTTTTTTAAAACGTACCAAAACAGTCAAAAAACGTCCCCTTACGTACCCACCATCCATACCATATTCATTCAAGGAGGTACTGTTATTAATATCCCCGGGGACGTTTGCTAATATTGCGAGATACGTCTTTAAGGGGGAACTAGACGACGATCCTACCATTTTACTTTATTTTCAAGACTTGAGAGCTACAGTGTCCTAAATAGTACGTCCTGGGGTAGTCGTACAGGAACGTTCCTGGGACGTTTTTAGAGAGGTTTATGGATCGTACGACTGCGACCTCGTAGGGATCATAATTATTTCAAAGAAGTTGTGCATTTAAAAACAGTCACTTATAAACTTCAACTTAAACGAGTTTTATTTTCAAGACCATTCTCGACATCTAAAGTGTCCTAAAATGTATGTTCAGGGGACAGCTAATTATAAAAGTTCCTGGAACGTTTTTTGGGGACGTCCCCGGAACGTCTTTTATGAGTCCAGGACATCCCCGACCTACAGGGACTTATGTCCCGGGGACGAAGTGTGCTATTAGGGGATTGTGCTTCCGATAATCAAAACAAGAAGTCGGACATTTCTGAGAACCTACATTGTCCTGATGAGATCCAACGAGATCGAAACTAGTCGGTAAACTGGAAACAAGGAAATAGAAGATTCTTGAATCGTCGTGAATATTTTTTGGATTTGCTTCACAGTGGGTGTAAGGATGCACAGAGTTTGAACTGTGACCAAAACGCGGCAGGTTTCCTATTTGTAATTCAATACCTGTCGAGGCATTATCCAGAAGAGTAGTTGTTTAACAGTCGTGTGTATGTGTTTGGTAAATTGCACTAATCAGAGTAGAGAAGAAATTACTTCATATAGGAATTATTTTTTGCAAGTTTTGGGGCCCCCCTGTAAAAAAAGCCCCCACCCAGAGGTTTCCTATATTTTATGACTATGAGACTTCCTAGACCTATTATTTTATGCAAGTTTTAGGGCCTCCCTGTAAAAAAAGCCCCATAATATTTTTACATAATTCGTATGGATGTAAACTACAGTTTTATACTAGTTATAATGTATTATAGATGCGAAATCATACACCTCAATTGCCACCACCTCTCTATCTATTATAGGTATGTCGAGTTGCTCATTAAAAAGATAATAATTTATCAGCTCAGCTGCATTTTAAACGAAGGAAACGCTCGTTAAATCATCAAAGAATGCTCACTAATTTAAAATATTTTCGTTCATTAGAACGAATTTTTATCCCAGCAAATATTTTGATCCTTTTATCGGCAGCCGTATTAGGCGCGTCGAGGGACGCAACCTTGCTCGAGATATCCTTACTTGGACAAAACAATATCCGTTTCCATTTGATAATGATGCTATTCATTATATTGTTTTAAATCTTTTGGATAGGGTTTATTACTTATTTTTTATTAGGTTTCTACGAACCGATATATTTAATGGGGTTTTTGCACAATTTTTTAATAACAGCATATTTGTAAACTACTTAATAAAAATAATCGACCCGCGTTTATTTTTACGCGGGAGCCACATCAAGCACTCGTCCACCAAGTTGTTGACCACTTTAGATGCTTCGTAAGTACTTCTTCTTTAAGTTCCAAGCGCGATCTGTACCCTGTCCACTGCTTTTCGTAAAAGTGTCGTAGTACTAACCATACCAAGATTGATATCCGTCTACGACCCGGATCTCTTCTGCCTTCTAGTATAAATTTTAAAAGTTTATATTTGTCATTTCTCAAAATATGGCCAAAATATTCAAGTTTCCGTTTTTTAATGGTAAATAAAACTTCAAGATCTTTATTTATTCTAAGCAAAACATCCACACTAGTTACTCTGTTCATCCAAGATATCCTTAGTATTATACGATAACACCGCATCTCGAATACCTCTAACTTTTTGCACATGGCCTCAGTCAGTGTTCATCCATGCCATAATGTAAGATGCTAAAAACATAACACCGAATCCCACGAATTCGGAGAGTGGTATTAAGATCCCGACTACACAACAGTAATTTCATTTTGATAAAAGTTGATCTGGCCTGTTCAATTCTTGCACGAACTTCTTGCATGTTGTCCCAGTTCTCATTGAGGAGGCAACCCAATGTGATTTCACTTTGATAAAAGTTGATCTGGCCTGTTCAATTCTTGCACGAACTTCTTGCATGTTGTCCCAGTTCTCATTGAGGAGGCAACCCAATGTGATTTCATTTTGATAAAAGTTGATCTGGCCTGTCCAATTCTTGCACGAACTTCTTGCATGTTGTCCCAGTTCTCATTGAGGAGGCAACCCAATGTGATTTCATTTTGATAAAAGTTGATCTGGCCTGTTCAATTCTTGCACGAACCCAGTTCTCACTGAGGGGGCAACCCAAGTATTTTGTATGAATCCACGCGTTCGACTTGTTGCCCATTTACTTCTAACATGCCTCTGATGTTCTTTTCCTTGGATATAAACTCTCGGAAACCCTAATCAATCTATGCCCCCCCAAAAAAAAATTTCTTACTACGCCACTGACTCCAAGCCTTGACCCCCAAGCTTTAATTAAATATAAAAACTAAATTTTTGACGTAGGTCTTTTTTGGGGGAAATTCCAATTTTTTTTGTGCAATCTCCTGTTTTAAACGATTTTAGTTAACTTCACAGAGCCTGGCTGTCTGTCTATCAAATCTTGCGATTCTTTTTTGACACACTTCCCGTGAACCGATTTTAATGAAATTTGGCACAGTAATGTAGGCCAGGTGACAATACAAAATTGGGGGGTAGGGTGCGGTTGAGGGGTGTAAAGGGGGTTTTCAGATTTATGATTTTTTCTGGCGAAAATACAATTTTATCACCCAAGTTAAGGTCTGTAACGGGTCGATGGTCAGGGTGGCTAAAAATTAAGTGTCGCGAACGCGGACGCAGGCACACCCCGTTGTATAAAAGCCTTTCCTTTCTACACGGACCTTGACCGAATATTTGTCCGCCAATCATTGGAATAACAATAAAAAGTAAGAATAAAGAAACTTAAACATAGAAAAAAAGACTTGAATAAGACTAAAGAGTAAAACATAAAGTAAATATTAAACGATTTTATTAAAAAATTGCAATAAAAATTTTAAAAAAATTTGGCAAATCTCTGTTTACTACAGTCTAGATCTAGCAGTAGCGTTATTGGCACATAATATATTTTTAAGTTCGATATAAAATCGTGGCGCGATTATTGAAGATACCCATCAATTTTAAGTTCGATATAAAATATATAATGGCCATTATCGCCATTGTTAAATCTAGGCTGTAGTAAACAGAGATCTGCCAAATTATTTTTTTACTTTTTTGTGCCATTTTTTAATAAAATTGTTAACTTTAAAAAAATATATTTATTTTTGATACCAAATTTGCAAACCTTATAAAATTTGCTTTTTGAAGATACCCCATTCATAGGGTTCGCATATCTAGTTTTTGAGATGTTTGGAATCAAAGTCTGAAAATATAAATTTTTGAAAGCGATTATCTAGCAAACTAAATAAGAAACCCTATAATGTTGGGTCTCATTCTTAAGCATTTTTTTGAGAGAATCTACAAATACATCTTCGAAATAAAGCGTTTGTATCAACACACCTTAATATATGACGTCAAATTGGCCAAAAATCGATAAATTGCATATATGTGTAATCAATCGTCCAAAGGCTATTTCTGAATTATCTTATTTACCTTGTGAGATAATCGCTTTTAAAAATTGAAATTTTAAGACTTTGATTGCAGATATCTCGAGAACTAGATATGCAAACCCTATGATATGAGGTATCTTTAAAAAGAACATTTTATAAGGATTTCAAATTTGGTATCAAAATCAGGAGATCGCACAAAAAAAATAGAATTGAATTGCTCCAAAAAATGTCATCCAAAAAAAAAGAAACGTCAAAGGTTTTAATTTAATTTTTTTCTTGAATATGCCCTTTTTAAAACCACTCAAACATTTTTTAAAAAAATTTTACAGACACAAAATGTTTCTTTTGAACTTTTATTTTAAAAAAATCAAGTCATCTGGATAGTAGAAAAAGGGGGATGTACACAACTAGTAGGAAATTATGGCATAATTACATTTGGCCTAATCTATTTCCTAAGCAGAGGGGAGTTCGCCTTGCTACACACGTTATCTTGGGAGTAAGAAATTTTTTAAATTATGGCATAATTACATTTGGCGAAATCTATTTGCTTGACATCAAGCTACACACCCCATATAAACAAAACAAAAATAATTATTTTTGGCGGAAGTATGTTTTGATTTAAGCTTTGGCCTACTTCTGACTAATATTGTTTCCAAATACTGACGTCTCCCAATAAAAGGTCAAGAATTTGTGTTTTGGATTAATCAAACAGTTTGATTTTGGCTTCACGTTGTGTAAAACTTGGTATGATTTTGTCAAAAACTTTTAAATAGAAACTCTATAATACTCTTCTGTATTTTCAATGGTTTTCGCGGTAAGTACGTCAGGTGTGACGAATTGAAGGTCACAGTCTCAAAATACTGTGGAGGGATTCTAGAATGTCTTTAAAGGAACTTTCTGCAAATTCTCGTTTTTTCTCCAAATATTTCAGAGTTACCACCAGCATCTTTGTTGTGTATTTTTTTCTGCAACAAAGGGGGGGGGGCGATTGCGCCCCCGCCCCTCCCCTAGGACCGCCACTGATTTATCGTCTAAGCACAGAGGGGGTGTAGCTTAGCGTCAAGCCTTACCCCCACCTCTTATAAGTAGAAATAACTCTGTTATCCATCGAGTACAAAAGAGGACTAAATTAGTAAATAATTAGTATATAATTTCCAGAATATTCAAATTGAGTGTCATTGAGGAGGGGTGTAGCTTAACTGAGATGTTCCAGAATTGACGCGTTCGACCTGTTGAACATTTAAGCCCAGTTTCGAAATTTTAACTGCATTTTTATTTAACAACTCTTGCAGATCTTTCAGCGTGTTTGCAATTAAACAGTGACGTTAGCATATCTTAGGTTGTTTATTTTTATACCGGTTATAGTTAGACCCTCTTTGTATATACATATTTTTTTTATACCTTCATCAAAAACATGATTTTAAACTTTAGTTAACTGTCTGCAGATAACTAAAGCTTGGCTTTTTTGGTTACCGATGCAAAAAAAGATTTCTGTCCGTTCTTTACCCAAAAGAGAAATAGTGGAAAATAGTAATATTAAAACAATAGTTATTCTTGCCTAAAAATTAAGCCATTTACGAAAAAAAATTTTTATGCACTTCAGGGATTAAATAGGTACTTTTAATCCCTCTTTTTAGGGACCAAAGTGGCACTTTTAATCCCTAAGGGATTGAAATAAAATTTAATCCCGAAGGGATTAAAAATAAATTTAATCCCGCAGCTTAGGGATTAGAAGTAAATTTAATCCCTCAGGGATTTAAAAAAAACTAATCCCTGGAAAATTATAATTAAATTTATGGCAAGTTAAGCGAAACAGCACTTGCTCTTGGCCAAGATTTCATTCTTAGCAACCTCTCTTGTAGTTGACGAACCATTTGGCGTAGAAATAACGTAATTTTAACAAAGATCTTGTCGTAAATTTAAAGTATCGTTTAATCCCTTAGTAAATTGTAGTAAACCTTTCGCCGCGGGATTAAATGTGTCACTTTAGTCCCTAGTTTATAATGTACTATTAAAACATCTTCGAAATATGAAACTGTCAAAGATTAAAATGTCACAACAATGAAACTCAGCAAGAAAAAAGGCACATCGCTATGGAAACCATTGCTATATCAATTACCAGCCGCCTTGATTTATAGTGTCAAGATGGTGTCTTGAGAGAAGTGCTCCTCAAACGAGATTTTTGAAAGTATTTTCCTGTTTTTCTTCGATTTTTTGATAAAGGTATTAAAAAAATAGTGTAAACAACTCGCTGCTCAACTGTGCTTTTTTTACTCGCGTTTTTAAATACCTCGCTGCGCTCGTTATTTAAACCAACAATTGTAAAAAAAGCACTATTTTAGCCACTAGTTGTGGAAACTACTATTTTTGTACATTTAACTTTGCAAACGCTTGCATAACTTCATGTTTTTAGCCACTTTGATCTCAATGGATAAAATCGCCAAACTTGTTATCCGTTCTTGCCTCATAAGCTCATTATGGAGCGCAAATAATTTTTAATTAATTTTAATTTCGAAAAACTGCACTCACATGTAGCGTCTGAAACCCATAATGTAATAAATAGTTTCAGATTTAAAAAAAGGATTGAAACTGTATCGCAAAATTCATATTTAACAATAAATTTAAGAAAATCTAAACAACTGCAAGACAATAATTTTTATTACCAAAGAATCAATTTAATATATTCAGAAATAAGGTTGATTTAAACAAAGGGATGGTGAAACTAATAAAATCAAAATTAGTGTTTCAACCTTGGAAACAATAACTTTCTTCGAGTAATGAAATAAGCAAGTATAAGATTTTTATGTCTTTGACAATTTTGTCAGTTTTTTACAACACATACTGTTTCAAATTATTAAACAAAAATTAAACTATACCTGAGAGAGAGATTGTGCGTACCGGAATACCGGATATCTTTTTCTATCATTTTAGGTATCTTATAACTATTCATGCATGAATGATGATGAGTTCTGACTTTTACCGGTTTTCTAAAAAGCGGCCACCCCTGCATGTATACTTCGTGCTTTTATCTTATCCCTGCCAAGAAAACCGGGTTCAATCTCTTAGAAAAGCTTTACGAGATTTTTTATAATGTTTTACCGGTATTTATATGTTTTCTCTGCGGTATGTGAAACAAACTTAAAAATCTAATAAAATCTTATATCTTTCTATCAATTTTGACGAGAAAGACAGCTTGGCTCGTAGAATCTTATAAAACCCTTCAAACAGCATAAAGACTTACCAACTTTCATAAGAATCTATGCGGTTTTCGTACCTGGGATAACTTATTGTAGATTTTTGGATAATTGAGTACATGTTGGATCCCAAGGGGGCCCCCCGTAACCCGGGCCGGACCGCCCCCACCCCATCAGTACGACACTGCAAACAACAGATATATCACCCTTATTCGTTGGCTTAAAATAAAAATAAAAATACAATGAGCTTCAGGCTACTGCGACATAGGGGAATCAAGTCCAATTTACTCTCCGTGCCGTACGACCGAGGTGGGGTCGAAGCACGCTGCAGTGTTATCTTTTTGAAATTTATTTTGTTTTATTTCTGCCTTGCTCGAAAAACGGATTGGTAACTTCTTAAGTAAAATAATACATTTTTAAAACTAAAAATGGATGTCTACGAAGTTGCCGAAACAGTGCAGATGGTCAAATGGTACTATCAAGACAGACCAGTAAGACTTATTCACTTTTTTTGGAGAATTTTGTAAATCGCCCAGAACCTAGTTTATTAACGATTCATAGGTTTGTGCAGAATTTTGAAGTTTGGTTGTGTAACGCCAAGAAACCATAAAAAACCCACTGTTTTGAATGACAAGCAGGAAGTACGAGATGTGATGATTTGCGCTGCAGTGGAGGAAAATCGAAAGTTAACTAGCCACCAAATTGTCGAAGCAGTTGATACGTCTTCAGCCACTGTCTTACGTGCTCTCAAAAAGAATGGTTATCATTCTTACAAAGAAGGACAACTATCGTCGTATGGAATTTTGCGAAACAATGATGGAAAGGGCTAATCGTGATGAAAACTTTCTGAGAGCAGCATGTTATTCCAACTGCTAGGCAGTTGTTAGGTATGAGATTTGGTTAAACATGGTTTCAACAAGATGGTTGTCCCGCTCACAATGTTGGTCTTGTTAAGGAATATCATGATAATGTATTTCCTAATCGGGTTATAAGTACACGGGGAACTATTTTATGGCCAGCTCGATCACCCGATCTTGCTCCTAATGACTTCTATGTGTGGAGTTATATCAAAAATAAAGTTTACGGGCATGAAAGGGCTAATAATTTGGAAGAACTTCGGATTAAAATTGAAAAAGCTTTTTAAACTATCACCCCTAACATGCTTGGAAACGTTAGAATGCGTTTTTATAATAGGCTCGGATATTGTCTAACCGAGCAAGGAGGACTTTTCGAACATTTGCTCTAATTTTTTTTTGACTGGGAGAATCTTTTTGGTTTTTAGAATGCATTATTTTAGTTTGAGAACTTACTCTTATTTTGTTTCTCCTTATTATTTTCATTGTAACACGTTGTTAGTGATAAATCTGAGCCGTTGAAAATAAAACGCTCTAATTTATCAGTGACAAAAAAACAAGAAAATTACGTTATTAAAATTTGCGTATTTATTGACCAAATTCCGGTTTCATGAACTACACTTCACATTACACCGTGGTTAGAGGCGTACTAAACGAAAGCTGCGAACGGTGATCGCAAGCCTGAGTGTTGGTTGCTCCACTGATAGGTGTGCGGTGTACCTGCGTGTACGTACACTGGCAAATTGGACTTCTTCCGGCCTATGTTCGCAGTAGCTTGAAGCGCTCTGTATAAACGTCTGCTTAGGGGTTCTCTCGGATGCCAAATACTTTGTAAAAAAAATAAAAAATTGAAAACAAATTTTACTCTAGCCCTCATCTTAATAAAACTTGAAATTTTGCTTTTCTTGAGATGAACTCCTAAACTAGTCAAAATTTAAACATGGTGACTTATGCAAATATTTTGAAGAATTACATTACTATCATTATTCAGCAACTGTTTGTTATGTGAGTTCAACTGTTTTTGAGATATTAGCAAATATCGGTTAAAAATTAACCTTAATTTTTTTAAAAACAAACGGAAGATGGTTGTGGCACTGTAAATCTAACGAAAAAACTCTTGTTTTTTCCCTAATATTTTTAGTTTTTGATCTTTTACTCCTGGACTACTAAATATTTCAAAACCACATATTTTACAGAAATAGATCACGAATAAAATAAAGTAAATTTAAATTTTGTGAGTCATTTGAAATAGCTTGAAAGAAAAATACCTTGATTTTTTTTATTTTTTGCCTTATAACTCCTGAACTATTAAAATTTTTAATGTGGCTACCCATACAAATATTTTGCAGAATTAAGAGACTAACATTATGTAGTCAATTCGTGGAACGTGAGTCGAGCGGTTTTTGAGATATTTGCAAAAATCTCTAAAAAACACACTTCAAAGTTTTAGTTTTTTGACTGAACTATTAAAATTTGAATTATTAATTTTAGCAGATATTGTAGAAGTCAACATAATTCGCTCTAACCGTATTTAAGATACTCGCAAAAACTCGTAAAATTTTACCTACTATGATGATTTTACGTGTTTCTCTACCGACATCTTTGACAACAGGCAGATTCATATGCTTCTAGGAAAAAAACGGAAAAACACCCCAAGAAAAAATTATTATAACTAACCCAAACCCAAACCAACTTATTTTTCTCTTTCACGT
This sequence comes from Oxystoma pomonae, assembly GCA_963921995.1. Lineage (NCBI taxonomy): Eukaryota > Metazoa > Arthropoda > Insecta > Coleoptera > Brentidae > Oxystoma > Oxystoma pomonae. The sequence continues at coordinate 78,564,966 of OY998166.1, read as the reverse complement.
ATTTTAACTCATCTTTTAATATGTAACACTCAATTTTTCCTGGGGTTTTTTTCCAGGCCTTTTTCCAGGATTTTTTTCGGGATTTTTTCTTCCAGGTTTTCCTGATGGTCTATAACTTTTAAACTTTTAGGCATTTATACAATCCTGTGCCTGTTGTAGACAGTTTTGGAATCATTCAAGTAACTCTTAATTCGGAATTGTCGAAACTATTGTTTCAAGAAGGATTTTACATATATGTATTAGAGGCAACTCTTTTATTTTCTCTCTTTAATCTTTCAAAGGCCATTGTCCCGCAGTCGTAAATGCGTCGCCATCGCACCCTCCTTTAGCCGTATCGAAAGCAAGCGGGCAGATCTAGATGATTTCCAGGACTTGAATTCATAAGAGCCCTTGCATTAGTTACGTAATACAAAAGAAACTCACGATATATTACTCAGTTGAAATTTAAAATGTACAGTAACAAATTTTACGTTCTACTGAAGAACAACTGAACACAGTAATCTAAATCATTATTTATTAGCACAAGTAAAGCATACTCAATGAATTAAGCCTTTACTACTTAGCAGCAATCTGACAAATGTTTAAAAATTCAAAATAACTTGACATATTGCTTGATTGTGGCAACAAAACTTTGTCAAATTGCAAACTTTGTTGTTAAATTACAGAGCTTCGGGCGGAACATTGCAGAATTCTTTTTTTTCTCTTTTTTTTTAGTTTTTTTTTCGTTTTTTCCGTTTTTCTGTTCTTTTTTTATTTTTATTTTTTTAAATTTTTTATTAAGTAATATTTCTTTTTTTGTCCCAAGTTTTTGATTCTATTATTCAATTCAATACATTTACTTGATCTTTTTTAAGGGTTTACATTTTTTTCCCTCTCGGGCGTAGATCTTCTCAAAATTATTTAACCAGAATATCTTTTTTTAAAGTTTTGTTTACTTGATATTTTTGAACTTAAACTTTTACTAGGTACCGGATGACTGTATCTTTTTATGCATCTTTTTTATCAACCTTTTTAATAGTTTTATATTTTACCCTGTGACAGTAACTTTTTTTGCATTTCTTCTACAACATACGCGAGTATTAAAGCATTTTATCGTAGGTCAACGCCCACGTTATTTGTGCCTTCTCCTTTCAGAAAACAGTGATAATCTCAATCTCCATACAATGTAAGAGTACCGACCGGTGCCAATTTTACATGGCGCAAGTGTACGTCAATTTCACATTTATTCGTGCAGAACCATAACATCTTTATAATTTATTATAGTCCAGTATAAGTTTACTGTTAAAGAAAACCGCAAGTATGTGCTAAAAAATGAAAAATGTATTTTTAATACAGATAATGGTGACCAAACAATAAATAAAATGCTAAATAAATGACCAGAAAAAAAGGATGATGATGAAATGAATAATTGAGTTTTGAATATGTAACAATCAATTTTTCCTGGGGTTTTTTTTCCAGGATTTTTTTTCGAGCGGTTTTTTTCGGGATTTTTTTTCCAGGTTTTCCTGATATATATATGGTCTATAACTTTTAAAATTTTAGGCATTTATACACATTTGTTCGTGCAGAACCATAACATCTTTATAATTTATTATAGTCCAGTATAAATTTACTGTCAAAACCGCAAGTATGTGCTAAAAAATGAAAAAATTATTTTTAATACAGATGATGGTGACCAAACAATGAATAAAATGCTAAATAAAATCACCAGAAAAAAAAAGGATGATGATGAAATGAATAATTGAGTTTTGACTAAATGTCAGTCCGCTTAGTGCAATCCGGGTTCGATTACCGGCCAGAAATGTAAAAAAAATCTGGCGATCTGGTTGTCTGTGGTTATCTGTGGAGTTACAAGATTGAGACTCTCAATCTTGTAACTCGACATATTTTAACAACAGTGGGCGATTGATCGTAAGATGGATGGAAGTATTGATGACTAAAAAGTTAAATGAATTTAATGAACAATTGAGTATCTATTTACTTAATGGTAATGACAATGATAATGAAAACCATGATCGCCAAACAAAATTAAATGTTGATTTTAAATGGCAATCCATCGGTATTTTGACATTCCAGAATACCATTCCCGATTTAGACGATAAAAATTAGCGATGGAATATTAAATCAATACATAATTTGAAAATGGTTTTGAGCAATAAAATCGTTAAAATTTCGACTGAGTAAATAAAATCGATATACCCAAAAATAATTCAAATTTCCAAAAAGTTAATATTTATTTGTCTCATTTGCATTGTGGATGCATTTTGTTATTAAAAGCAAATATCGTTTATATATAGATTAAAATTATGCATCTGAACAAATAACAAATATGCATATTATTTTATCGATATTTTCTGGAAACAAATCGATCATCCAAAAATAAATGAAAAGAAAATATCAACAGGAAGATATTGAGTGATGTGCTGCCAGCTTTAATTATTTATTACTTTTATCGTCGATTAAATGAATAGGTACTTTATATTACCGTGAATTGAAGAAAATATATCTTAAACATAGAAAATGACGAATCGACAACCCACTTAAGTCGAAGATTGATATTTTTATTTTTAAGCTCCAGTAGCAAACCCTGCTGTTGGGTCGAAAATAATAAATAAATAAAAAGAAACATAATAGGTTTGTGTTTAATAAAATTAACCATCATTTTGTGGTTTTTTTTTTGATACTGTGGTCAATTTTGAGTTTTGATATCAGTTGATGGTAAGACAAGACCGCAAAGTAAATCTCTAGGTACTTATAGTGCGTTCGAGTAGAAACCCCATCGTATGAAGAAGGTGTAGTGACGTCACAGCCTAAACGCCCGGGTTTTTTAGTAAATAAAATTTTTTGAGGGTTGCCATGCGGAATTTACTACGTCGCGTCTTTGGCTCTCTTCGAGAAATAGACCGTCATTTTATGACCGAACGTGTTAGCGATAATGTCGCACCTTCATTAAAATTCAAAATCGTCGCACAAAATATACAAACCAACTTAAAGAAATGTTAATAAAAAAGTGAGGTTATGTATTCTAAAATGCCCGCGCTTCTCAGTCTCCAAGCTCGGATGAAACAGGGCGCGCCCCGAGTCCAGCGGCGTGGCAACATTGCTTAGGGACCGGGGGCAAGGACAATATATGCCCCCCCCCCACTAATAAATGTATAAATGTAAATTTTAATTTTTTTTATAAAGATTAAAGACGTTTTACGTACCTAAAGTTGTGTTTTATTCAAGTAAATAAAATACTACCAAACGTTGATATTTTTTATTGTAAAAAAAACAAATATTTATTTTAATTTGGTAACAATGATAACATACTATTATGCTAGTATCCTATAAAATTTCCCGATTAAGCTTTAACCGTGATTAGTTACTAATCGATGTTTAGAATGTGGTGTTTTACATTGAAACTTTATTTGCCAAGACCCATTCCAAACTCCGATTAGTGTTAATTGTCGTTAAAGCTTAATCGGAGAGTTTTCACGTTGGACATTAGATATATAATATTGTTGTTTATTTTATTTACCGCATTTTGATTGTTAACATTATCTGCAACAGTAGCAAATCTTGAGAGGTCAATAATTTAAAACTTACTTTTCCTCGCTTTTTCATTGGCAAATTCTTTTATTATAGTCGTTAAGTCCATTTCGTAAGCAACTTTCGTTTCAATTGAAAGTAAAGCTAAGCTACTTAATCTACTTTGACCCATTTGTGATCTTAAGTAATCTTTAAATAGTTTTAATTTACTAAACGTCCTCTCAAAAACAAAAAACAATAAAAATGCGGTCAATATTTGAACAAAGTTACTTTCTAGAACTCCGTATTGTTTAATAATTATATAATTAACTCAAAAAATTCGCCAGTGGACATATCAATATCTAGATCGTTTTTTACAAGTGGTAAAGATGATTATATTCAATTATAGAAGGCACTATAATTTCAGAATATTTTTTATAAAAGCGTTTAAACTTTTGTAGAAGAATTTCTTCAGTAGAACTTGTAATGGTTCTGGGATCCAAAAAATCAAAATAATCGCATACCGTCATCATACCTCTTGGATATGAGAGTTGTCATGTTAGAGAGGGGAAAAGCGCAGGCCTAATAAAATTAATATCGGATTGTAGATGGTTTAGTAAAATAAATAAACAATTTTATTTACTGGAAATACTGACTGGGCAGTGGGCCCCCTTGCATCGCCGGGCCCCAAGGATTTGCCTCGGGTTGCTAGATGATAGCTACGCCACTGCGGAAAAGGTATTCTACGGTTGATGTTTATGTTTTTAAGTAAAAAAAATTGTTTAGAGGGTTGGATACAGGGTTTTTAGCTGACATGGAGGAAGGGCAATGTAGAATTTTCTACGTCGCGTCGTTGGCTCTCTTCGAGAAATAGAGCAGCATTTTATGACCGAACGTGTTAGCAATAATGTCGAACCTTCATTAATATTTAAAAATCGTCGCACAAAATATACAAACCAACTTAAAGAAATGTTAATAAAAAAGTTAGGTTATGTATTGTAAGAAGCCTGCTCTTTTCCGTCTCCAAGATCGGATGAAACAGGGCGCGCCCCGAGACCGACCCGAACGTAAACTCGAACGGGCGCTTTAAGTTTCTACGCGAACGCACCCTTAGTAATTATGCATGCTTCTGAGAAACCTGGATTTTGGGCACTCAAAAAAATATCGTGTAAAAATCTGGTCATAAGTCTCTTTTATCCTTTATGTCTATATTCACCAACAAGAAAATCCTCCGATTAAGCTTTAATCATGATTAACATTGCACTAATCGGAGTTTCGAATCAGTCTTGGCAAAGAAAGTTTCAATATAAAACACCACATTCTAAACATCGATTAATACTTATCACGGTTAGAGCCTAATCGGGGAATTTTTGCGTTGGTGGATACGAGCATTAGTGTAAAACTGACCAATAACATGACGTTTTGTTTTTAACTGGTGTTATTAAAGGACTTATGTTGTAAAAAACTGGATAGAGGTCCCTTCCTGTTACGTAGGTGAGCGTATTACACAGTAGCAAACTCTTTAGTTTTTTTGTTTTTAGATCAAATCTTTTTTTCATTCATTCATCAATCAACTTCAAATTTACCGAACAATAACAACTAACGGTTCCAGGGATTTATTTAGATTAATTGAAGTATTTTTATCTGGATTCTATTTATTTTTCTTTTCGATGCCTTGAAACTGGAATATTTATTACCCACTTCCCACTAATTTACTTCTCCAGAAAGCGTTGTAAATCGCGCAAATCCTTAAATCAAACATAAAAGTTCATAGAACAAATTGTGCAATGACTCTCATAGGAATAAACAACTGAACACCATAAAACATCACATGACGACCCGGTTCGAAAAACCAGGCCATCGCATCGCATGTAAAATAAAATTTCCTTGAAAATGACACCATTTTTAGAACCTTTTATCAGGTTGGCAACAAAATTAAGCTGCTGGATTTCCACAAATCGAAATTAAAAATTATATTTTACCTATTATATAGTCAAAAAGTTTAGTCTTTTATTTATTGCTCTCATTAATTTATAACTAACCTAACCAAATAAAATATACCAGAAATAAGATTTGATACATAAAATTCAATTTAAAAATTAAAATCGTTTTTTGGCGTGAAAAGATTTCGAAACCATTTCAAAGCCGCTCCTCGGACTGTTTCGAAAGCGTTTCAATCACGATTTCAATATGGCGGGAGTTGTCATTTGTCTAAATACGCGACTAGTGTCGGGTTATGGAGCACCGGTTATTTTTTTTTTGTTTTTTCAATAATAAAATTATGGAGTCTGATTCGGTAATGTGCCAAATTCAATTGGGAGAATTTCTCTTGGAGGTAGATTCGGACACTGCCGGGCAGCTTTCTTCAGATAAGTTATTGAATGGTGGGTTTATGCATCAAAATAACAAAATAACCCCATATTTATAAACCTGGGATTGTAAAAAAACAAAACGCTAAAAAATATTTTACAGCAATAAGTTAGGTTAGGTTTTGTAAAACTGTCACTGGGAAGTGTATTTTGGCGATAGTAAGAACCGATAACGTTGTGGTTGAACCGGTGACGTCACATTTCGAAATGACGTAAACACCGTGTTCTACGCCAAAAAACGACTTAATTTTTGTATCTGCGTAAGTCAATCCGAACAAACCTTGTTGTAAGCACCATACAGACACACCACAAGCAAAGTTTTACCGTTTTTATACTGACACCTTCGCCAGGTGCAAAAGCCTCTTTAATCAAGTTTTCAGGAAACCTCCAAACGAAAGTAAATATTTAGGTGGTAATCCTAGACTATAAATTAAAATTTAGAATACATAAGAGTGTGCAATAGAAAAGCTGATGCAGCTACAAAGTACTTTCAGCGCTAAAACGGGTTACAAATACCAAAATACAAACACAAATTAAAATTGTGTCAGATCACTTACATCATTTTTTTCCTACGACAATGAGCAGAAGCAGCAACGGCATATGCCGGAGTTATGACAATAGAACTTAAGATCAAAGAGTGATATCACATAGAAAAAAGAATCACACACAGGCTTTAACACAAGATCCACAGAAAAGAAAAGCACGCAAAACAGATAATGAAAGAGGGACATTTGAAGCATGGCAAACAAGTTGAAATAGCCTAAAAAAGTTGAAAACCTAAAAGCATGGTTTAGAAGAAAACATGAAAATGGTATAGTTACCTAAAAAGAATCGATGAGACAATCAGACACTCGCCAGTATGACAGCGAAGCAGATACAGCAACACACACAGCAATTGCGCACGTTTTGAAAGAATGTAGCTTAGGGCAAAAATGGGAGAAATATATAGCGAAAACCTTGTTAATAAAATGTAAGAAAGGAAAGAAAACTGGAAAACAAAACACAAAAAGAAACAGGAAAGAGCTGGGGAAGGAACATAGAAATGATGTGCAAAACGAAACCGGGCAGAAAAGAAGTCACGATGCGTCTGGTGCTGTGCACAAAGAAGGGAAAGTCTGTTCTAAGAGATATCCAGTTCTCCAGAGACGTCCTCATTGCATAGTCTACATAAAAAATAACATACCTCTCTTTCCCACTATTTTTTTGCATAAATGTATGCTGTCAAGCTAAAATTCCACAACAAGAACTCGTGTTTTGACAATTCTTTTTTTAAACTGACAAAACAAATATTTTCTTTTAGTTTTCTTCTGCCAGCGCTGCCGAAATTAATAATAATTTATTATCTTACAATCTGCGTGAATCACTTTATAACTCCGTCTTTGACTATGTTCCAACATTTCCAAAATATTTCAAGGTAAAATTGGCAACTGTGAGTGTTGAAGAATTCCAACAAAAACATTTCTGATAAATTTGGACGCGTAATGACCAACGAACTTTTATTGGAAAGCTTTTATTTTTGTTTTTTTTAAACGATTTTCTAAAAAACTGACTCAACAGTGAAATTTGAATTGTCACCGGAAAAGATATCCTCATTATCATCACTACATTTCCGTTCATAATTAATAAAATAAAAATTAATTTAGAGTCGCCTGGGATGGATATTGTCTCGATTAATCACAGATCTTGCTAAGAGTTGATTCTGAGGAATACCCTGAGCAGGGTAGGTGCTACCCATTTTGAATGCTAAAAATTTTAGACACGTCTTTGCACTCTCTCTAGGTCTTCTGTATGTGTAATATAGACACAGAAGACTTTTAAGCACTGAGATGTTACGTAATTCTTTGGAGATACGACCAACGAAACCGTACATTCTTGAGGCAGGTTGTTTTGTTTGCGTATGCCATTACATTGCATTTGGCACTACTAAGGGATAGACCGTAAAAACCAATTTTGTATTGCGTTTAGGTCGTTTTGGAGAGCTATAGGCTAGTTTCAAAATCGTGAGCGTATGAAAGATTGGCTGCGCTAAGGCCTCTCCCCATGCCCTCTATAAAGTTGTTAAAAAATAGAGGTCCCCTGGACGGACCCTTGAGGCTCTCCTGATCCTACGAGGTACTCGGCAAACCTGACACCATTTACAGACACTGTCATTAAAATGAAATTTTATTATATTAAGTAAAGTTGTGTTGAGACCGAAATTTTCCAGAGAATTTAAGAGTATGCCGGTGTCAAGTCTGTCGAACGCCTTCGAAAAATCAGTGTAAATGACGTCCAATGAGCAATAGTTTCAGAAATTAAGAAAAGAGTGGTGACAGTAGAACCTCCTTTGATGAAACCATGTTCGCTGCATAAGTCGTTGAACAGATCGATAAATGGGTTTGTTTAGGAGAAATAAAAGAGCTTTCAAAAGTTGTTAATTATGTAGTTAAATCTGAAGTTTTTAATGTTTGATTTATCGGTAGATTTAAAAATAGGACTGACCTTCCATGAAAATGCTATTGTGGACTCACTGATGCATTTATTAGATAACTGATATATAATAGAAGCGCAATCTAGGATAATAAAGCTTGAAACGAGTCTGGTCCCGCTGTTAATTTGGGTTTAAGCTTTCGTAAGGCGCTCACAACTTCATTCTCCGAAAAACCGGTTACATTTATACATGGAGAGTACATCTTGAAACGGATTCAAGTCATACTTTGAATTATTATGAAACATTACACTGGGAATTGATGATACAGTTTTTTGACTATTTTTGAAAGATCAAAACTTTGTAGTTGTTGTATTTTAAGTTTTAAGCTTGCTCTAAGTTGGCTAAATTGAAGGTAGATTTGAAGGTTTTGTACTGACGATTTTTGTTTTTTTTTTAATGTTTAATGATATTATAGACTCACTGATGCATTTATTATATAACTTACGCAGAGGTACTGCAAGGACAGAGGCGCAATCTTGGATAATTATGGTTTAAACTTTCTTACCGCGCTCACAACTTCAGTCACTCACCAAGACGTCATTCACTCTTGTGCAAGAAATATTAACATCTTTCTGAAGTACTAAATCAAGAAGTCGATTTAAGGATTTTTGATTAAAATTGATTTGGGCGAGTTATAATACGTTCATGAAGTAATTTAGCTTACTAACCAGTGTGTCATTATGTTCTGCTAGATTTTAAGAGTATGAAGAGTAACCAATAATACAGGATGCTCCACAACAAATGGGACATATTTTAATAGGTATCCAGAGATTTGGAAACAATATCAAAAATGTCAAAAATATTTGTGTTGGTTTTTTTTTAATGAGTATGATTAGGCACTTTTGGACACGCCTTTATCAAAAAATACCTTACTAAAATAAGGCACAATTAAATCTGAAGATTGTAGGTTTCTAGAAAAAAATCAAAATTTTTTAAATAACCCGGGAGTTATTCAACTCGTAAGCTATACGCTATTAATAAACCGGCCCTTAAAGTGCTAAAATCTTGACCAAGACTAACATAAATCTTTTTTGTCTTCAATAATATTATTAAACTCAAGCTAGCATAATGAATAGTACACAAAGTTTTAGCCAGGTAATTTTAGTTTTTAAGCACCTGTCACACCCACAAAATCCGCCAATCCGCTCGAAGGTTAGACTACTGCTGATTTTAATCTATCAGTATTAAATGAGATAATGTAATAACGGATTAAATTAGTTTCGAAGTCAAAATTTATGCCATCCTGATGTAGATTACAAAATGTTCTTAATGTCTTAATTAATTTAAATTGTTAGGTGAAAACTATAAAATCGTGAGTGACGCTTTTCATTTTATTTAATTATGCCAACTGCGACCTTGCGAGGAGTATTGTTCTTCTGTTGGTTTGTGCCATACTACCACAGCTAAAACAATTAATAAAATGAATGAAAATTTCAAAAAAGTTCAGTTCCAAAAAACTACGGAAAAAGTATGAAATACCAATTTGATCTAATAAACAATTTATAAACAACGCAATAGACTTAAATCCTCCAGATTAAGACTGACAGGAACGAATAGGATTTTAAAGTACTTTAAAGTGTTTACTAGAGAAGTTGATTGACGCAGCAGCTGACTAGAATTAGCAGATAAACCAAAATTGTATTTTTATCAAAACAATATTAGACAAAATATTAATTAAACACAAATGAAAACAACATCATATAACATACCTACCGGTATAGCGAAGTATGGTTTATTTATGTTAAAAACAACCAATATCGGATGAACCAAGATAGGTGGTCTTTTAAGATCTTTTTTTAATTTTCCAGGTAGGTACAATTTCCAAATAAATTTACATTTGCACAAGCTTATTTTGAACTCACCCAGCTTTTTTTATATTTTCTGATACCCAGGAAAATTCTAAATTAATTGTTAATTACTCCCTATACCTAACTTAAACTAAGCGGCGTAAAAGCTGACAAATATGGTCTTCACGGACTAGTTTGCCAAAAAAGGGCATCCAGACACAGGCAGATTAATGAGATAATCAAGCGAGCTCTGGTTTCAGCCGAACAACCAGCTGTTTTGGAGCCGCTTGGTATATGCCGCAACGACGGAAAACGATCGACTTTAACACCGTGGAAGTTGGGCAGAGAGCTGCCTTGGGATGCTACGTGCAGTCACACCCTTGCAACTTCATATTTAAATGTAACAGCAAAAGAATGTGGTGGGGCTGCACAAATGGCTGAGGAACGAAAGACAAAAAAATATGAGGAACTTTTATCTTCGTCCCTTTTGCTGTGGAAACCTTCGGTCCTCTGGGTTGTGATGCAAAGAGACTAATTTCGGAAATAAGTTCCAAAATTCCAGAAAAGGGTTCTCGAAACTTCATAATACAGAGGATCGGAATAGCTGTGCAAAGAGGAAACGCGGCTTCCGTTTTAGGCACAATAAAAGAGGAGGTAGGATTGGAAGAGATTTTTGATCTTTAGCCTCATTTGATTTTAATTTTTTTTTTGTTTCAATTATATAGTTTTATATATTCTTTTTATAACTTTACTATTATGTATTGGAATGTAACATTTATTAAATTTTTAAATCAAATTTGACTGTTGGTACATTTTGAAGAAACGCGCCATTGTGTGCCAATCCGAAATACATGCAATAGTTATATGACTGTTTGCGAGAAAATCTAAGGACGAGATTATATCAGCAAGGATATTACAAACAAACTGAAGCAGCAATAAAAGCAACAGATAAACTCAGACTGAGTGTGGGACTGAGTGCCTATAACCTCTTGTAACCTTGGCCAACCACAACAAGAAAATTTTTGCGAGGTCACCGGACCATACAGGTGTGGCCGGCATGAGAACGCACTCCTTAGCTTGGCAAGGATCACAAAAATCGTTTGTAGGTCCTGAATCGGAATATCAGAGCCGCGGCATGAGGCTGCTCAGAAACGTGAACCCGAGAGATACAAAAAAAACCCCACTGGAATCAAACACCGAGGCAACGCACAGTGTTCAGGAATGAGGTAGATTTTAACCAAAAATAATTTCATATTTTAATAAGCTGTACCCTGTGATTAAAATTTAGGGATCCAAATATTCCAAATTTAAAAGCGACTAAGGTACTGTTTAGTAGCCGATTTAAGAAAAAATATAAAGAATGCGTATTCCTTAAAAACTTCACTTTTTATTGCCTACAAGCCGATAATTCTTCGAATTTTACAACTTCAAGTTTATTAGAAAGAGAAATTTTTAGGTTGTATGTATTTCACTTCTAAAAGCTTTTACTTGAAAAAACCCCAGTTGCAGAAATTATAAGGAGGGTAAAAAGTAAAATTTCTTAAAATTGTCCGGAATTTTTTCGAAAATACGTCGCAACAGCCTATATGGTTTACATAATTACTCAAAATACTAAAAAAATATTTATTATACTTTAATAAGAAACCAATGACAACAATATTGTTGACTAGAACTAAAATAGAACATTGCTTTGACTTCTTTGGGAGTTAATTCCATCTCTCTACATTTTGTGTCCTGAAGTTGACTTTATATTGTCTTACAAACGGATTTCCGGAAAAATAATTTATTAAAGTAACACTCGAGGCATATCATCACACAGCGTTTTTGTTTCCCACTTAACTACGACCAGGCCTCCAATGTCAAATGGAGAATCCAGACACCTACAGACATGTTTCATCCTTATTAGAAATCATCAGGGAGTCATAGGATTGTACCTGGCAGTTGAAGCTACACAGGCGACCATGCACATCTCTCTAATTTAAAACAAAAAAGTTTGTAATCCCGGGAGACGTGGTACCTGTGTGCGCCACCTGTCGAATAAACTGAGAAACAAAAACATCAAAATTGAAAAGTGCAGAAGACCGTAAATGCAGAATCCTGTACCTTTCAGCAGGTTATAGGAAGAAACCTGTAAAAGTATAAGGTCACTGTAACATGACTCTTAAAAAGAGGTAACGTTCACAGCAGCACCACGTCTCCGCGGATTACAAACTTTTTGTTTTAAATTCGAGAAGTGTGCGTGGTTGCCTGTGTAGCTTCAACTGCCAGGTACAATCCTATGACTCCCTGATGATTCCTAATAAGGATGAAACAGGTCTGTAGGTGTTTGGATCCTCCATTAGACATTGGAGGCCTGGTCGTAGTGAAGTGAGAAACATAAATGCTTTGCCCGATATGCCACGAGTGTTACTTTAATTTTTATTTGCGGACACGAGATTCACTTTGTTGTTTTTAAAATAATTTATTATGTCTGCCTGTCATTTATCTAAATAAATATGTCAAAAATATATCAAAAATATGCAAAATACAAAAACAATAAAGCTTAACATATTATACTACTAATTAATATAACACTAAAGCAAAATCCCAAACTTATTGAATTATTTCAATTTTTGTGGAGACAGCAAATAGTATCAAGTAGATTTATTTATATAATATGAGATACATAGAAGGCAAATGAAACTTAACTTAGAGGAAAATAAAGTTCCTAGAAACTTTTTCTCGTAATTGATGCTTTTTTAGAGTAAAAACTATTCATAGGCGGTATTTCCTTAAAACTTTAACGAAACTAACAATCTTTTTAAATTATAGGTAATAAACAACTACATACCTTCCCCTTCATCCTCCATGACTTTTTTTAGTGTCTAAAGGCCCCAATTATTTTTAAAGAAATAAAGGTAAAACAATGAAACGCAGTTTGACGGAACAATAATTTTTCAACCATGGATATTTGATGTATGAACATCTAATTGCTATAATTAAAAAAATTCCAAATTCAATTTAATTTTTCGAATTTTTGGACAAAAATTAGTTAGGCCTATACCAACAAGAATCCATAATAATAAGAAACTATAATAAGTCTACTTAAGTTTTAGATCCAACATTTTTAAGTTATTTAAAGCGATTTTTGTTAACTATTGATATGGGCCCGTATCCCGTTAATAAATATACAACAAAAATAAATCGGGATTCGCAAAAAGGAAAGAGCAATACCATCTTATAATTTTTATTCTGACTATATGTAAACACATTTTTAATATGTATGTTGGTTTCTATGTTAGTTTGTTTTTTACAAATATTTTCTCTTTTTTTGTTAGGCGTTTGACATTCAAACCTTGAAAATGGGACAGTAGTCCCGAAACGCGTCGGTTGACTTAAAATAAAGAAGTTTGGCACTCAAAAACAAATCACTTTCTTTCCTCAAAAAAAATACCACGTTCACACTAAAAAATAAAAATAATTTAAAAGATATATATTAAAATACTTAAAAGTTACAAATGTAAAATTAATTGTCCTTATAATATTTTTATTTTAAGATGTAAAAATCTATAATTTTAAAATATACATACATATGTAAAAACCTTAGATTAAAAAGACACAAGATATCTGGTCCAACGAAAACTCCTTGTCAAATAATAACCATTGTTTATTTACAAGTAAAATCACAACAAAACCAAGAGAGAGAGAAATATCGATTATTTTTCTATTCTTTTAAACTACGTTAGAACGATAGGGACAGAGAATTATGTTTCAACCACTTTAGGTCGTGATTGGCTTGTGGGAAAGTCGGCAGAGCGCAGGCGGTCGGATGATATTTTTATTGACATAAGCTTTTTCGTGTTATTTATTTTAAAATTTCAGGATGTTTTAAGCAGTTTATAAGTCGTTTTAAAACCACATTTTGTTAAAAAACGTTTACATTATGTTTTTTTTAACAGTAGGAGAATATTGGAGAATATCCAATGTTTTGAAAACAAAGGAAGAGCAAGTGAAATAAGTCAGTGGCGGTACATGGGTACACAGAAAATAAAAAAAAAGTTTATGAAATATACTTAAATTAGTAGATCTTTAGATTAAAATATCAACAAACACGTTTTTTTTTTATGAATTAGTTAATACCCAATGCGCCAAATGAGATATTTTCGAACGTTTTTATAAGGTTTTTTTCGAGGTTTTTTTATAAAGACGATAAAATAAAGGTAGGTAAAGTCCTTAAACCAACTTACAAACAACAATAAAAGTTAATTCACATGTGTTCAGGTTTGTAAGAATATTGAATTCCTACCTCTTATCAGAATATTAAGGTTGATTCATACTGCCGCCGTTGCCATCTGCGCTCGCCCTTCGAATTGATATTTGAATCTTTTTGTCTGTCCTAGATGTCTCTATATACCCTAAGCATTATTGACTTTATTGTGTACTGAAGAAGTCAGTATAAGTAAAATTCTGCTAATGACCAGAAAAAATAAACAAAATTAACAAACACAATAACATAATTACAAAATGAAGGGAAAATTTAGTGCCCTAATAAATTTACAGAAAAGATTTGTCGCGTAGAGGGCAAAGGGTGAATAAATCGGAAAAAAGTTTTTCCTCGACCAGGTCCCGGGTTCTTTTCTACAATAACATAATTTTTTGCTAGTGGGTAATATTTTATTTTCTTGATATTCCAGGTGCTATGAACTGTGTTTCTTTGTTTTAATGTTTGGTACAATTTTATTGTGTTAAAAATTAAAAATAAATTTCTTTTGTATAAAATTATACTACAAACATTTTATTGTTAGGAAGCTTCCAAAGCTCAAATTGGCAGAATTATTTTTTGCATGATTTTAAAATTATTTTGCAAATTTCATATTATAGTAAAATTTTAATAATATAATCCATGTGTAAATTTATATTTAAGTAGGTACGCCACTGGTGTGTTTACTGTAAACAACAGAAAGGTAAACATTGTTCCATATAATAATATAACCAAAGTCTCCGTAAGTGTCAGGTATCTTGTCTCTTTTTAATCTAAGGTAAAAACTCAAACCACATTTAAAATTCACATACAAACAATCTAAGTTGCAACGCTTTTAAAAATTATTAACTTTACACAACCATTAAAATTGTAAATTTAACGCTTTTGTTGAACATAGTTTTGAAATTCGTCTCGTGAGTAGAAAACTTCTGCCAATAATAAGCTTTTCACTGCTTTCTTTGTTAAGGGTAGGCATCTTTTTTATATACTCCGGTAATATATTAAAAAGTGAACTGCCTGCGTAAAATGTTTGTGTTTATCCAGTACTATATAATTTTTATGTCTTGTGTTGTAAGAGCGTCTGTTAGCGTTTTTTTGAAAGATTGTGTTTGTTTTTGAAAATTACAATTAGTATCCTCAAAACAAATAGAGATGCCACTGTAAAAATTTTTTTAGACCTAAATATTTCTCTGCATGACTGCCGAAAGGGGATATCAAAAAGCAGTCTTATGATTATTTTCTGTGCAATAGGCACTCTCTCAATATCTTGTGATTGTCCCTAGATTACAACGTTATAGGCTAGCACAGACTGTAGTGAGCTGAAATAGACACATAAAATTTCCTTCATCTAGTGAATTCTTTAAACTGCTCAGCAAAATAAAAAAAAATAATTTAATTTCTTGCAAACATTTTCAATATGTATAATTTTTTTGGTTCGTCGGGATACAAATAAAAATCGTAATTTCTCACTTAGTAGACAAGGGGATGTCAAAAAGCAATCTTATGATTATTTTCTGTGCAATAAGCACTCTCTCAATATCTTGTGATTGTCACTAGATTACAACGTTATAGGCTAGCACAGACTGTACTGAGCCTAAATAGACACATAAAAGTTCCTTCATATCTAGTGAATTCTCTAAACTGCTCAGCAAAAAAAAAAACTTTTATTTAATTTCTTGCAAACATTTTCAATATGTATAATTTTCTTGGTTCGTCGGGATACAAATAAAAATCGTAATTTCTCACTTAGTAGATGTTTCGGTTTTATTTAAAACCATCCTCAGCACTAGTGAGGTTTTCCTAATAAACACACACACGTTGAGCTCAGAGAAAATGAACTGGAAACTGCAACACATAAACAATTTTTTTTTAAATTATTATTTTTGTTAACCACATATGTACCTGTGGTACTCTTATTGTTTAACTGTCAAACAATAAGAGTACCACAGGTACATATGTGGTTAACAAAAATAATAATTTAAAAACGCAGTTGTTTATGTGTTGCAGTTTCCAGTTCATTTTCTCTGAGATCAATGTGTCTGAAAATGGTTTTAAATAAAACCGAAACGTACACTAAGTGAGAAATTCCGATTTTTATTTGTCCTAATATCCCGACGAACCAAGAAAATGATAAATATCTCCAAGGACACGAAAAAAATATGATCAAAAAACCAACATGATCGGTCGGATTAACTCTATTACCATCAAAATCAAAACAAAAATTGCTATTTTCTGCGTTTATTGTAAATCTCAATCACCCGTGTCTTGGATTAATTAAGCATTAATTTATTAGACTTACACCAATCTGACATTTCTTGGCAGCATTGGTAAACTTTTGATTTTGAAACCTCTGGATCTAAATCAGAGATGGATGTTGTGTCGTCCGCCAGAAAGCAAAACTTTGGCACTATTCATATGCTCAGGAAGGTCGTTATTAAATAGCGAAAAGACAAGAGGCCCTAAAATTGACTGACAATGACAGTTCCATTTAGCTTCTGTATTTAATTGCCAGCCGCCATAATTGCAACGATTGCAGTAAGCATTAACCAAAAATGCGGGCCTCGTTTTAAACATGACATAAACATACATATGTGAAGTTTGAGCCCGCTGCCAGTAAAAAAGAAGTACCAGTTGCGAATGGTAAAGTAGAAAGAATACAACGCCAGAAATACAATTTGCAGTGCCAGACAAACTCTAAACCTTACTTTCTGCTACAAAACAAATAAATCATCTCTTATCAAAAGTTATTAGCGAAAACTCACAATAATTGTTCAAAAAGTAACGAAAATAACGAAATCTATATTGTTGACCAGTTAATTATTTGTAAACATGCCTCCTAAATCTAAACATACTCCTGATAAAAGGCAAGAAATAATATTGACAGGAAATGAGTAGAATATTATAAAGCCGTCGAATTGCATATTCTAAGAAAGAAGGAGTCAGATATGCATCAACGTCAAACAGTAACAGTCGAGTTTATAAATCGCTGTATATTTTCGATTTTATTTTGTAGTTAGCCAATGAAATTGTTTCACTTTCTTCTGTGCTTTTAACTTGTATTTTCTGCTACATTTAACGTACACTTAACTACATTTAACCCGTTTAAAACAAAGATAAAATTAAAAAATACCTTTCAATTAATGTCAAAAATGCGACTTATTAGACTTTAGTCGACCATATTTGATATTTTTTTATCTAATCTGTGATTTTACTAATTAAAAATACATGTAACGTATCTCGTACGTAAGCATTGAAATTGACTAGGACTAAGACAAGAATTTAAATATTAAGAAAAAGGTTTACAAAGATTGCCCTGTTTGTAATTATGGAATTACATTTTGTTTGGCAAATTCAACATATTCCGAAAAATTTGAAAGTAACCAAACTTACCGATTGAACACAAGCACAATTTAACTTTGCAAAGCAATTCATAGCTTCAGATTAAACAAAAAAACAATAGATAAATAGGTACAATCGTGTTACTTACGAAACTAACAAACACGATAATTCTAAAAATGTTTTCACTCGTACCTTGACTTTTTTTCTTTATTAGCATCTTATAAATCAATCAGGAACTCTTTGCCTAACGTAAAGTTTATTATTTATTATTGTTTAAATAAGTCTACGTGCAATAATCCGTGTAATTTGAATCATGCACCTACCGATCTCATACCTGCTACCGAATAACAATTGACAATTTGCAATCGAATATCAATAGTGAAAGCTACGTAGTAAACAAAAGGAATGTCATTAAGCCTACGCATAATCTTGAATAAAATTCGTACAATTGAAAGAACGGACTAACTGATTTTCAGTGTCATATTAAAAATAGAAAATGAGTAAGTTACGACATAGTAAAACAAAACTAGTTTAAATGGGCTGAGGATGGGGATCTACGAGTCAGATTAGAATTTAGCACTTCCTGCTACAAAAATACACGAGTATTTTTTGTGGAGTCTGATTTTTGAAACCATACGAATATATTCGCATACGAGTACTGTTGAGTGCTAAATAATAGGCAATTTTTACGTCACTCTCTTTCTATACCATGTGGAATGACAGGCAAGATACAAGCCGGTGTGTGCTTTCGCACCTTTTTAACCCCCCCCCCCCCTCCACCGCACTTCACAGTACACTACGCCGCTGTTTGTGTGTGAGGGAAGTGGGCGTGATCTGTAAAAAAGCGAGATGAAGATATGACGAAGAATAAAAGTGTGAAGAGCATAAACGATACTTTCGCGGCAATATTCTCTCCCCGCATTTTCAAGTATAAGAGCCCTGGCGCTGGGGATGATAATATTAAGTAAACCTGAGATTTCGACCAATATAATAAGTGTGTGTTTTTAGTATGTTAAGAGGATGGAAAAACGTTCCTAACTGACATTTTTCTTTTTCTGAGTGGCTGGGAAATCAAAGTGAATGATGGCGTTGAATGTGGTTTGGGAAAAAACATCGTTCCAGTGTTTCTCTTTTCGCTTTGGTCCTGTTGTGTGTTCCTTGTGGGATACCCATCCATTTTGAATTTTCGTTATTTCTTTGGATCATCACAAGCCGAATGATAAATTTTTTGCATTGAAAAAAATGGAAACATTATCGAAAATCGAAATAATATATCTCAAGGTAAATAAAGACAAAGGCATGGACGAAAAATATATCTTTAGAATTATTTAATATTTTAGTCCTTGCATTAAAAATGATGACAAAATAATAATAATTTTAGTTTTAGTTTCGTGTCAAAATCAAGGCTCCCATGCATTATTTATGGCTCATAAACGTTCTGAATCAAGGAAAAGAAGTCATTAAAGAAACTTATTATTATTATATTAAAGTATTAAGATTAAAGGCAAAGCCTATGCAAATAATAATCTAATTATAATGGAAGGCAATTTGTCAAAACATTACATGTGTGAAAAAACAGTTAATCAAATTAAAATCAAAATAACCTTATATATCGGTTTTTTAACAAAGACACTTTGAATCTTTACCTCAAAATCATGACAGTGACAAAAAAAATTGTGCAAGGGATTTTTTCTTTCAACTAAACACATGGATGACTGCGGTTTATCAATTAATATTATCAATCAATAGGGACATTTTGGAACGCTTAAAATTTTGACAACTTTGACAGCCGTTATGGTAGTGTTTAAAAATCACTAGCACTGCCACGCGCCGAGTGCATGAGTTTTTTTGAACACATTAAAAATGATCACTTTTAAAAAAATTTAGAGATGAGAAAAAAAAAATCAAAATTGGGCTTTATTTCATAGGCCAGTCAAATTAAGACATTTTGAGTAATTAATTCCCAGCGACCTGGAAATCATTTTAATACCTTTATTCTGCACTAAACGCGTGTAACCTGAGTTTGCAAGATCTCAGGTGGTGAGCTTAACTTTTGGTAGCCAAAAAACCGCCAAACTTTTGCACTTTTTTTTGGTGAAAATGCCATTCTATTCAATAATGGAAAGGACTAAATTTTGCGTCGAACGACATGAAAAAAGGTCAAATTCGGTTTAGTGGTGTAGTAATATACCTACGGAACAGAGGCGCAAAGACGGCCGAAATGGATCGCAGACTTGTGCGCAGAAAAGCTTTTCGTGAGGATTCGCGCAGGAACCTGCGATCCACTTCGCTGCGCTTTGCGCCTCTGTTCCGTAGGTGTATTACTCTATGGTGGTATACAGGGTGTTCCAAATTCGATGCTCACCATGGGGATCTCCTAAACGGTAGGAGATACGAAAAGGTTTAAATTAGGGCAAAGTGGCGCAATTTGACGCTTTGCTCAAAACAAAAAAAAAAGTTTAAAAATTCCGAGTAGTATTGGAGCGAAAAAAACCGAAATCTTCATTTTTAGTTTTTATTTTTCTGCGCCCTTATTCTTAAAGTTGTCAAAAAACGCTTAAAACTTTCTACAGGCACTTTTTTAAGATCTACATAATGAGAGATCCGTTTTCGAGATTTGACATTTCAGTGTGACAGGAGCACTATCAAGTTTATTTTTTCTTATGGACACATGCTTTTTTTCTCCTGCCGTTTGGCTTATAAAGGATGATAGATATTTTACAACCTCATTTTGACAAGTTCCTGATGTTTTGAGTTAATTGACCCTCATCATGCCAAATTCAAAGATTAAAAAACTAATTTTTTTTTAAATATTAGGTAAAGTTATTTTGTTATAACAAAATCTTAAATGTTTAAAATCGTACTGCAATCGGGTTTCCAAAATATCTTGAGTAAACTAAAAGCGAAAATTAAATTTGGGCTGATGATGGTCAATAAACCCAAAACGACAGGTTGCAAAATGCTATCTGTCATCCTTTATGAACCAAACTGCAGGAGAAAAAAACAATGTGTCCATAAGAAAAAATTAACTTGACAGTGCTCCTGCCACACTGAAATGTCAAGTCTCAAAAATGGACCTCTCACTAGGTAGATCTTAAAAAAGTGGCGGTAGAAAGTTTTAAGCGTTTTTTGACAGCTTTAAGAATAAGGGCGCAGAAAAATAAAAACTAAAAATGAAGATTTAGTTTTGAGCAAAGCATCAAATTGCACAACTTTGCCCTAATATAAACCTTTTCGTATCTCCTACCGTTTAGGAGATCCCCATAGTGAGCATCGAATTTGAAACACCCTGTGTCACTGGAAAATTACATTTTGCGACGTCGGTTAACTTTCGGGATCATCATAAGGGGTCCAAATATTTTCAACGCTACATTTTGTAGCCTTTTCGAAGCTATTTTGTTACGGTCAAATTAATTTTGTAGCTGCAGCCGTTTTCGAGAAAACGCGACCCCCGTTAAGCTGAGGGGCCACCCTATAACTTTAGTTCTGTCAAAGCTAGGAAGATCAAATAAAAACTACATGCTGTAGCTAGGCTTGTTTGACGGAACCACATATAAAGTTTTCAAAACGGCTGCAGCTGCAATATTAAAGAATAAAAAATCTAGAATTATTTTGAAAACTTTTTATATGTGATTCCCTCAAACAAGCCTATCTTCATTAGTGTTTATTTGATCTTTCTAGCTTTGACAGAACTAAAGTTATAGGGTGGCCTCTCAGCTTAACGTTTAAGCTAGGGGGGGGTCGCGTTTTCTCGAAAACGGCTGCAGCTACAAAATTAATTTAACCGTAACAATATAGCTACAAAAAAATGCTACAAAATGTAGCGTTGAAAATATTCGGGCCCCTTATGATGGTCCCCCAGGTTAACCGACGTCGCAAAAATGAAAAATTATCCTTGTTTTCAACATTCGATTTCTGCTATACCACTAAACCGAATTCGACGTTTTCAATATCATTCGACGCAGAATTTAGTCCCCTGCATTATTGAATAAAGTGGCGTTTTCCGACCGACGCGCCGTTTTAGAGCTACAAACAAAAAACCATAAGTGTAAAAACTTGGCGGTTTTTTGGCTACCAAAAGTTAAGCTTACCACCTGGGATGGTGCAAACTTAGATTACACACATCTAGGAACAAATAGAGGTATTAAAATGATTTCCAGCTCGCTGGGAATTAATTCGGTTAAACGGTTTTTTCGACCTAATTTAACTGGCCTAGTATGAAATAAACTGTTTTACATTTAACCAAAAAAAATAACCACAACCAGAACAAAATGGATTCTTAGCTTAAGGCAGTGATTAATTACCACAAAGGCATGACGTTTAGCTATTGCGCAGACGCAGTAAATACCACAACCACCACGAAGCGTCCAATAAGCATTGTAAAATATCCCTAACAACTTTAGCAATGGTTACTAATTCGTAGTAACCGTTGAATTTAGTAAATAGAAATATGTCGGGTGGGTCAAATTCAGATGCTCATTCTTAAATTAAGATTGTATTAATTGTAGTACAAAATCTGAATTGATTGTTTGAACATTCCACATTGTTTTATTTGTCAATTTTTTTGAAAGCTGTCACTAGGTATGAAGTAGAGCAACATATCTGGACCTAAGTATTAAAAGTTCCAAACTCTTTTTTTATTAATCGCTAAATCCTCAATAAATCTATTTTTATTGTTTCAAGTAGTTGTTATCTGAAATTTTGACAATCAATTAAATTTGCTATAAAATATTTAATAATAATAATGATATATATTCACTCAATTGGCCTAAAAATGGAGATTCGCCCTTTTAATACTTAGGTCCAGATATATAGGGTGGGCCAAAAAATCTTGCACACTTTTAAATTTGCTATAACTTTTGAATATTTCAATTTTTTTAACTTTTTTGAAAGACAAGACCTGAGGCTTTTCCGATCCGGTTCAAAATTTGACATTTCGCAAGATGGCGGACCGTTTTGAATATCGGGTAATTTTCACCCCCCCTGCAAAAAAAACATGTGCGGCACTGGAGCAAATTAAGTCATTGCGACAAAAGCCTTGTGTATGTTTTCTATACCAAGGCATTACTTAATTAAATCGGTTAAGAGATAAGAAAACTATAAACCTCTGAAATAAGTGGTTTTTGACTCGACATTGTCATTTGCAAAAAAATCGCAGTTTTTGCATTTGCTTTGGGTAATTTCACTCCCCTAAAAAAGTAACAAAACAAAATCAAGGCCATTCTACCTCCCATCTCTGCTAGGTATATGGAGGTATCACTTTCTTAAATCAGCTAAGAAGTAAACAAGTTAATGTCATTATTTCCAGCGTTTTAAATAAAAAATTGTGACTTGTGAATTGTGAATAAAATTTAAAAAATGGCTGTGGTCTTAAACTACTGATTTTTTAGCTAGAGTGGCGTGGTTGTTTGGCCGAGCTTAAGCTGAGTCTTTGTTATTAATCATTAAACACTTATATTTTTATAAATTTTTAAATAAAAATAACCATTAATTAACTTATAATAATCTAGATCAGGCTACTCAGATTTTCTAAGGTGAGCCCCATGTGTTCTTAAGACAGTACGCAAATCGTTACGCCATTTATTAAAAGCATTGGTAATGTTTCTTTGGGGCAAACTTCGATGGGCCTCTGTGATGCCTTTAAACAGTTCGTTAATGTCGCCGTAGCTGCGGCCATTTCTGTCCACTTCATTTTCTAAATCTCCCCAATAATGGCTGTCTACCAGATTCAAATTGTGGCTGTTAGCAGGCCACTCAATGGGACTGATAAAAAGTGCGACATTTTCCTATATGCGGAAACAGGCAAATTTTAAGCAAAGGGGCATTTAGTTTATGTCACCATACTTGATGATCAATTTTTAATTTCTTAACCGATTTAATTTAGTGATACCTTCATATATGCAGCAGAGAGGGAACTTTTGTCGCATTAATTTAGATTTTGTTCAGTATAGGTACGAAACAATTTTTTTTTCGGGGAAGAGGGGGAGGGGTGAAAATTACCCATTATTTAAAAATGTCCGCCATCATGGATTTTTGACAATTGTTAAATTGTTAAACAACTCCACTCAATATAAAAGCCCGTATTTTTAACCGATTTAGTTAAGTAATGCCTTGGTATAGAGAGAATACATTAAGCTTTTGTCACAATGACTTAGATTTGCGGCACTGGAACCGCACATATTTTTTAGCAGGGGGTGGGATGGAAATGTCCCGTTATTTAAAACGGTCCGCCACCTTTTAGGAAATTAGGAAATGTCAAATTTTGGACCGGATCGGAAAAGTCTGATGTCTTGTCTTTCCAAAAAGTCAAAACATTTTAAAATCGACCGATTCGATCAAAAGTTATAGCAAATTCAAAAATGAGCAAGATTTTTTGGTCCACCCTTTATATGAATTTTTAAATGAAGCTCTTTTTTTGCATTTTTAGGTTATGGAAAAAATTACAAAAAAAAATCAAATATGTACTCCACACGGTTAGAAGAAAATAGCGCTCTTTTAAAACTAATTTTCTAAACAATCAACCAAAATCAACCTAGTACATGTAACTAGGACCTAGCATATCAAAAAAAACAAAGACAACGAAACAACCCCTTGCTCTAAAATAAATGAAGTACAGAGACCCACAAAATAAACACTGAATTATAATATTATTGATATATACAATAAACAAGTAAATAATCAAGAAAATTTCATATATGCTTTTTTTGGTAGTTTGATACACAGTTGGTCTGGAGAGGGGTTTTAAGAAAAAATATATAATCTTTAAAACATACATTTTTGTTTTCGATACATTGCCAACTACCATTTACCGTAAAAAGTAAAATCCCCTGTTGGAAAATATTCGGAAAATCTTACATAGCAACTCCCTATTTTGACTTCATTTTAACTTAATTTGACCTTCTACTTCATATTTTTGGAATAATCTCGTCAAAATCACTGAAAATCAATAAACTGTAAACAGGAATGTGCAAACGTCAAACTGTTGTCATTTTTTATTTGCTCTTAAAAAAAACCCTTAAAATCGATAATAAACACAATAGAGATATTTTCTTTAGTTTTTAAGATATGGGCCTTTGAAAATAGAATTTGTACGAAAATTTGTACCATTGGAAAGATAACTTCAGCGAGAATTCAAATATGAAGTCAAAATAGCCCCCCAGAAAAGGGCTACATAGATGACTTAACTTTTTACAATAAATGGTAGTTGGCGATGTATCGAAAACAAAAATCTAGGTTCTAAAGATTTTTTTTTTCTTAAAACCCCTCAAAATGGAATCAAACATTTTCTTTATAAGTGAAAATCTAACAAACTGGTTTGTCAAATCGAGAAAAGAATCGTAATTGGTTTTTGAGTAAACATTTTGGTCAAGTTGACATAGATTTTTGCACTTAGTCTCAAAGCAATCTCAAGGAATAAAAATTTTTGTCAATGCCAAAGAACAAATGTCCATTTTAGTGTACACAAATTTAGCAATAGCAAATGTGGCACCAATAAATGTAATACAATTCACATATTCAGTCCAGAATTATAATCATATAATACAACCAGTAACCACAAAGAAGTTAACTAATAATAATGGTTTCCTTGTTACAAAAAACGGTACCACAACGCGGTACATTTAATTAAAATATTGAAACCTGAGATTTCCTAATTCAAAATTCATGACGACAATGCTAGATTTTTTAATATTTTATTACCGGTTTGTGGTTGACCATTTTTTTTTTGGATTTATATTACTTAACATGGAAAAGAAGTCATTAATAGCTGATAGTATGTAGGTACAGGTATCAATCAATGCATTTTAAGTTAACTAACCCTTGAATTACCTCATAGTACATACATAAGTACACATCTGATATATGGATGAGTTTGTAAGAAAGCCTTGAACTACCTTCTTTGAATTACATAATAATTGAAAATAAAATGAAATAAACAGCAAAGAAATTTTGATTTTGAAACATACTTATATTGTGCCCTTTAATAAATTGTAATATAAAAGATAATAAAATAAAATCTACTTACAGACAACATCTTTTGGCTCATGCTTGCACTAAGCTCAAATTAAAAAAATAAATCACATCTTCTTCCAGAAAATAAAAAGACAAACCAAAAAAACGTTCACAAACACCAACAGTTAAAAAAAGGGAACAAGTCCAATAAGAATATTTTACCAATAATGTAACTATACTATAATTAATTTAAAATTGTTATTGCAAAAATATTCACACTTTCACTTGAACTCGTTCAACGAACTGAAACTTTTATGAAACAAAAACAATGTTTAATCTTCCCAAAAACTTTTTTTTTCGTTCAGATTTTTGTTTTTAATTCGGAAAAATTTTATAAATTTTTTTTTTAAGTTATCAACTTTAGTGAAGAATCAACATCCAATTGACTAAGAAGATCGCGCACAACTAATTGAATGAAAAAAACAACAACTCGCGAGTACAAAATTGTCTGATCATTTCCTTATCACATCTCATCCAACCGATATTACTGAACCTGTCCTTCTCTTGCTTGCAGATATTATACGCCTATCGCTTTGTCGAGAGTCAGTTAGGCGCAGTTATTAACAGAAAAGAACGTCAAGTAGCAGGGCATTGGCAACTTTCACGAAGGCGGCGATTTTATAAAATTTATACAGGGTGTTGCATTGCAATCAGGTCATTGAATTCTTGCGGTTTGACATTTGAGAGGATTCGACGGAACCTACCTCTGTAGGATAGCTATGTCAACACTGTCAAATAACGGTCTGTATTATATTGGAAAAAGTAGGAATTTAAAGAATCTGGTGGTGCAAATAGTCTCTTTTACGAATCCGATGTCACTCTGGCACCCTAGAGCATTTTGAAATAAATATTCAAGATGGCGGCCGCTGGAGGTTGGAAAAAATAATAAAAGTGATCAAATTGATTCATGATATCACAAAAATTCTTGTATTTTTAAAATACCTATAGCGTGTTCATATTTGAAAATGTTAGATTAGTACACAAAAAAGATATACTTTTCTTTTTTTTATTTTATTAGTAGGTATATCAAATTTTATTTGTCATAAATACTTTCCCACCAACAAGGTTATTGTACCTTTCGTGGGTAATTGTTTATTTATTTCACTTAAACCTAGCTTTAAGACAAAAATTGCTTGTAAGTTTTTTTTTTGATGACAAATAAACTTATATTTATTTATTTAAATAAATGAATGGGGACATATGCGTAGGGGAAAGGAGTGCCACAATTAACCAATTTTTACAAAATAGCAGATAAACAAAAAAAGCGTTTGGAAGTATATAAAACTAGTATTTTTTGACAGTCCTGTGAATGATTGACCACGGGGAACATTCAACCTTAGATAAGGGTAGATACAACCACTCTGATTTTAAAGATAAATAAGATCCGATAATGGGTTTTTTTGTATTCATTAAAATATAAAAACTCACAACCCTAAAAAAGATCTGTTTATTTATAAACAAAAAAAAAACAATTTAAATGTTAAAACATAAAAAATACAAAAAAAGTAAAAAGTATTATATTAATAAATTATCGTCGCTACATAGTTGTGTGTGTGCACTTTTAAAATCATGGCGAATGCGTGGCAGTTCCAGCTGATTAAATGCACGAAAACCTCGTTAGGTACGATAAGGGAGTCGTAACAATACGACCGTCCCTGCATACGAATTATCATCAGCTGAAGCTGTCATGCATTCGCCATTAGCTTAAAAGTACACCTGCTCGATAGGTCGACTCGATAGAGATAAGGATACGAATGCCGATAAACCCGAAAATTAACTTTAAGTTTCTAAAATCTTTCCGCCTTTAATTTAACCTATTTTTTAACTTCTGTAAACATTCCAACTCAAGTTACGCGTAAAAACATCATTTGAAAAAAATGAGTTTTGAATCTACCCACGACTAGGATTTTTTTTATAAATCATATTTTTTTTCCGTGAAGGAGTAAATTGAGATTAGAATGAAAGTGTTTTTTTAATTTTTAACCAAAAATATTGCCTACAAAATGATATCTCTCTAAAGTTAAAACAGTTTCAGAAAAACTTCAAATATTAAACTTACCTTTTTTACGCAATTTTGGTATATACGTTTTTCCTTATACACCATCCACTTACAACAACAAAACTTTCTGCACTGGGAAATTTTGAAAAGTCAAGCAATATCCCTTGAGGTGTTAAGATGTGATCATTAGAAGTGACAAATTTAAATCTGGTTTTAAAACACGGTTGATGGTGGTGGATTTATGGGTTTACTGAGAGTAGCGTTTCTTTTATTGGTTCTTATTTGGATAGACGTGTACATTTTGTGCCATCTGCTGGTCCAGAATCGGAACGGTTTCCTGTGCAGCACGGAGTTCCTCAGAGCTCAGTTCTTGGGCCTGTGCTGTTTCTTATCTATGTAAATGATATTAATAAGACTTTTCCGTTAAATCCTGTTGTTCTCTATGCGGATGACACCACCCCAGTGCAGTCTCATTATTCAGATCTTATCAGTGGAGCCTCTGAAACTTTAAAATCTTTGAAGAGTTGGTTTAACTGCAATGCGCTTGGCTTGAATGAATTGAAGACAGAACATGTGATTTTCTTTCAAAGTATAAACTCTTACCTGAGAGAATCATGCAAATGGCCTAACTAATGTTTTGTCAAAAAATACCTAGCACAAACTTTAAAATTACAGAGAAGAGCTGTCAGAGTCGTAGCGGCTTTGGGTTACAAGAAGGACTGTTGTGAAGCTTTCAGGAATTTAGAAATCCTCACTGTGCCCTCACAATATATCCTTCTATGTCTGTTATGTGTCAAGGGAGCACATTAGTAATTAGAATAAAACTCACATAAATGTTCATAACATTTCCACCAGAAACTGTAACAAGTTAGTGGTCCCATTCCGGAGACTGTCCAAAACAAAGAATGGCATTGATTATTATGTAATTAAGTTATTTCGTCAACTACCAAACAGCGTTGTTAATCAGAACTACAAAGTATTTAAACAAACATTAAAAGAGTTTTTCACCATTCAAGCTTTTTATAATATTAACGATTTTTTTAACATAAATTTGTCCAGTGTATTGTATTTGCCCTGGGAGTGGCAATTTTGTTAACAACATATCATGGTCAAGTGGTGTGTTGTTTCGGTTTTTTAATTTTACTCACAGTACACACACTATAGTGTACTGTGATTCTAGAGAAAAACAAATATTTTTGGTATCATCCAGAGAAAACATCGATCATTAAAATGCGATTAAAAACGCCATAAGATGACATTTTTATTTTGGGCGGCACATATTTTTAGGTAAAAAATTGCTTGGTTTTTGACAAGTAAACACGTGACGTGAAACGTGACATTCGTATCCCATCGGCCATCGCAGTGAAGGGCATCGCGCATGCGTAAAACGGCTGAAATGTTCATAGCCTCCTGGATTAGATACTTACAAAAATTTTCACGGGGATGCATTGCAATGCTGTGTATATTAAATTTATAAATATATGGTTTTGTATTATATTGTGTCTTATTTAATCTAATTCTGAGTCTTTTAATCTTCCAATGTTTTGTTGTGGACGAACTATTGTATGATTATTATGTTTTCTTTCTTTTAGTATTTAAAATTAGCCAAAGTCCCTTATACGTATTTTGCATGACTATTTTTAATTCTGTAAATGCTTCTAGCATCCAAGCACTAATAAATAATAATAAATAAAATTTGTTTGTTTTACTTCAAAATTTTAATTTTTCTTTTTATTATTTGAATGAATATTGTAATATAGTATTAAGCCTTTTATTATTCTTTTAAGAAATTATTTTAACATTTATTTTCATGTTTTTTTTACTTGTGTAAACACTAAGTGTACTGGCACCAATAAAGAATTGAATTGAATGTGCCCCATGATTGATTTTGCCCCCCTTTCTCCTATGTGTAAAGAAGTAAAATCTTGACATAACTGTACCAATTCAATGTTTCAATGAATACACTCATAGTGATGGTGTTCAGGCTAGAAAATGTTAATATAAATAAATAATACAAATATTAAATGCTTTTTAGAAAACCATAGAAGGGAAAGAGGTTTTTAAACATAGTTAGTGATATAGAGTTTGTCTTTAAGATCACTACTATAACTCTCCGATAAATTCAGCGGTTAATCTTTTAACTAAATACCTCCCCAAATACTTTAGTCTCTGCATATGGGGTAAAAAAACAAAAATTTTTTGGACCTCCAAAAGAATGTTATCTTTCAAGTGTAACCTTAGGTCATACCAAAGTTAAAATAACTTCAAGTTGAGAGCGTGGCTAACCCAAAAAGTTAAACGTTCAGGGTCGGTTTATCAGTGACCACTGAGTTAAGATAACCCTCGGATCAGACATGTCTCAAAATATCACGCAAAATACTGTATTTTTGACTAGCTACCGTAGACATATTTTTTAATTGACTTTATTTTGCAAATTTGATTCCTCACATCTAATCTGCTCCTTTAAATATGCCACATACAATTTAAACTTTTCAGTTTCTGAATATATACATTATAAAACGTGGCATCAAATTACAAGTAATTCCGGTAGGAGATCGTAACTTGTTTTTAAGATTATCCAAAATGAAATAAATGCCAAAACTTGGGCAATATATTCACATAATTTTGACGAGCCCATAATAGAAAAACTAAATATTTGCGAACATTCTGGAAAAACACGTATTTTGCTGATCACCCACCGGGCAAAAACACACAATTTTTACAAGGCGCTAAACATTTTACAAGACTATGGTCACATAAAACTAAACATTGCCTCTTAAATAAATAAAATTTAATTTTGCAAGCTGTCTTGAAGAGATTTTTATTGCCCCATCTCATAAATGCTCTTATTAATAAGCTGAAAATTAAATTCTATATTATACATAAAGACTATATTTTACACCGCAAAAAGTAAATAATTCAATATTTGTTCATGCATTGGTGAGAGTGGTATCTACTGGGAGCAAAATGACCGAATGAGGCGAAATTTCTGTTTGAAAATTAACAAACTTTTGTCGGCAATGCAGGCCTGCGTTCCGCGCCGGCTAAAGCCAAATCAAAATCGTCAAAATCCGTTCAGAAAGTGATGACAGTTTTGTGTGTACGTAGCGCTTTCTGAAACTGCCAATATTGATTTTTGGTTTGGCTTTAAGAACGCAGCCCTTGTCGCCCCTTTGCAGCTAACCCAACCCACCTTTTTTTATTTTTCACATATTTTACAAAAAACATGCGACGCTATAACGTTGTTTGTTACAATTTGAAGCCATTTTTTTAACATTTAATAGGGAAAATATTTTTTGTATAATTTTCTCAAAATTTTCGCCTGTGGCGCATTTAAAACATTATTTTGAAAATTCACTCGCTTGCATTTAAATATAAATAAAAACACCTTATCCATCCCAAAACCTACTTAACTACTTAGAGGCTCTAAGGTGTAAAAAGTCACTTTCACGCAGTATTAGAACATCAATATACAGGGTTAGTAGCGCTCATCGAATTTCAAATTCCCTGACGTTTCCAGGTTTTCCCTGATCAATTTTCTAAAAATTCCAGGTTTGTGCCATATATATTTCCATAGATTTTTAAAAAGTGATCTTTTTAAAAGCAAGTCTTTTACAAGTGATTAATTAATTCCCCAATGAAATAATAACATAAATTCAAATTTTTTGTTCCTTAACCGATTTTTATTCATTCAAAGAGGTAAAAGAAAAAATTTTAGCCAAGCTAAAACTAGTAAAATCGTAGATTTCTCCAGGGTGAAGCAGTTGAATCATAGTAGGTAGAAGGAAAGAAAGTCCTGTATGCTTCACAAATATTTTATTTCATTAAACACGACGCGTTTCGATTTTTTCTTTAAAAAATCATTTTCAAGTGTGCCTTCCGTAATACAATAAAAACGAATGTTTCAGAATTAAATTTAAATAAAAAAATAAAAAAAGAGTACTTACAGAACGTCAAAAATCCATCATTAAGGGTAAAATTTAGGACACAAACTAAAAATAATTAAATTAATAAATAAAACATGTGGGACAATTAAAAACACCTTAGCCAAACATACACTAACAACAAATTTAAAAAAAGACAAAGGAAAGGAGCATAATAAATAAAATTCGAAACGAAACAACGAGCGGCATCTAACAATTTAAAAACTAATTAAAAAATATAAATAAAACCGTCGAGGCGGAACAAAGATAAAAAACAAGAAAACTATTTAAAATTATTGATAACTTTGCCTATCCCTTTATAGTGTGCGTTGCTGAGTTCATTCAAACTGACAGATGTAGGGTAATTTTCCAATTAAATGTTCTCGAACTCTAACACGAAAACTGCGTCCAGTTTGGGCAACATATTTTGCATAGCAAGAACCACAAGCAAGCAAATAAACACCACTCTTTTCTAAAGTTGGGACTGTATCTTTTAATCTGGAAGAGAAACTTTTAAGGTTGAAGAAAGATTTATACACTAATTTGATGTTATTATTCAAAGAATTAAGAACATTATCCACTTTTAGAGAGATATTTCCCAAGTAAGTAAATTTGACATATTTAGGTGGTTGAAATGGTAAAATAGATGTGTCTTTTGGGTCCAAAAATAAATTTTTTAATAAAGAATTATATTTTTTTCTTATAAGCCTGTTAATTAAAGAAATTTTGTAGCCGTTATTAACTGCAATTTGATAAATGATATTTTTTTCTTTATCGAAATCCAATGGTAATAAAGGAACAGAAAAAAGCCGATGAATAAGACAAATAAAGGAGGCAATCTTGTGTGCAAAAAAGTGATTGGAATCTGAAGGTATGCCATTATCAGTGTGAGTAGGTTTCCTATAAATCGAATAATCAAACTTATTGTTTTTTCTTTTTACTGTCAAATCTAAAAAATTCAGACAACAATTTTCTTCTATTTCCATAGTAAACTGAATTTTCATATTTAACGAATTCAGAAAATCTAAAAACTCATTTAATCCTGTTTTTGTACCATTCCAAACCACAAAAGTGTCATCTATATATCGGACCCAAAATATTTTTTTTTTTTTTAAAATACAATTACTTTAAAACAACTTTGTCTCAAAATCAGCCATAAAAATTTCAGCAAGTAAAGGAGATAAACCTGAACCCATAAGGAGACCATCTAGCATTCGATAAAACTTGTTATTAAACTGAAAGTAATCTAGATTTAGACACTTATTTAAAAGTAACACTATGCCTTTTCTAGTCTCATCGCCCAAACTTGAATTATCCGTTAAAATTCTCTGAATTATCTCCACTATTTATAGGATTTATAGGAAACCTACTTAAACTGATAATGTCATACCTTCAGATTTCAATCACTTTTTTGCACACAAGATTGCCTCCTTTAATTGTCTTATTCATCAACTTTTTTTTGTTCCTTTATTACCATTGGTTTTTAAAAAAGAGCAAAATATCATTTATCAAATTGCAGTTAATAACGGCTACAAAATTTCTTTAATTAACAGGCTTATAAGAAAAAACATAATTCTTTATTAAAAAATTTATTTATGCACTTCAGGGATTAAATAGGTACTTTTAATCCCTCTTTTTAGGGACTAAAGTGGCACTTTTAATCCCTAGTGGATTCAAAGAAATATTAATCCCTAAGGGATTAAAAATAAATTTAATCCCTCAGCTTAGTGATTAGAAGTAAATTTAATCCCTCAGGGATTAAAAAAAAAACTAATCCCTGGAAAATTATAATTAAATTTTTAATGCAAGTCAAGCCAAACAGCACTTGCTCTTGGCCAAGATTTCATTCTTAGCACCCTTTCTTGTAGTTAACGAACGATTTGGCGTAGAAATAACGTAATTTTAACAAAGATCTTTTCCTAAAGGGTATAATCTGGAAGAGAGAGAAAATAGTATATAAACTTCGGGACTAAAGTGTCGTTTAATCCCTTAGCGAACTGTAGGCCTCCCTACGGTGGGGCTACAAACCTTTCGCCGCGGGCACTTTAGTCCCTTTAGGTTTATAATGTACTATTTCGGATTCAAAAGACACATCTATTTTACCATTTCAACCACCAAAATATGTCAAATTAACTTACTTGGGAGATATCTCTCTAAAAGTGGGTAATGTTCTTAATTCTTTGAATAATAACATCAAATTAGTGTATAAATCTTTCTTCAACCTTAAAAGTTTGTTTTCCAGATTAAAAGATACAGTCCCAACTTTAGAAAAGAGTGGTGTTTATTTGCTTGCTTGTGGTTCTTGCTCTGCAAAATATGTTGGCCAAACTGGACGCAGTTTTCGTGTTAGAGTTCGAGAACACTTAAATTCTCAAAAATCGCCATCCGATCAGCGTTCGGCGTTTGGTATGCATTTGCGAGAGACGGGTCACACTTTTAATTTGGAAAATAACTTTAAAATGTTACATTATGCTCACAAGGGCAGGAAATTGAATTTTTTAGAGAATTTTGAAATAGCGAAGTTGGAAAATGATCCTACATCTGTCAGTTTGAATGAACCCAGCAACGTACACTATAAAGAGATAGCCAAAGTTATCAATAATTTTAAATAGTTTTCTTGTTTTTTATCTGTGTTGCGTTTCGACAGTTTTATTTTATTTTTTAATTAGTTTTTCAATTGCCGCTCGTTGTTTCGTTTCGTTTGTCTTTTTTAAATTTGTTGTTAGTGTATTTTTGACTAAGGTGTTATTAATTTAATTATGTGTAGTTTGTGTCCTAAATTTTAACCTTAATGATGGATTTTTGACGTTCTGTAAGTACTCTTTTTTATTTTTTTATTTAAATTTAATTTTGAAACATTCGTTTTTATTGTATTACAGAATGCATCCTTGAAAATAATTTATTAAAGAAAAAATCGAAACGCGTCGTGTTTAATGAAATAAAATATTTGTGCAGCATACAGGACTTTCTTTCCTTCTACATACTATGAGCTAAAACTAGGTTTTAAATTTTATTTTGAACCCCCTGTAATTTTATTAAAATAGGAAAGCCCATATCATTTCACGTTTAACGAGGTACCACTCATAAAACTCGGCTTATTTATATGATAGATACGTTAGATCAAAGTTCCTGCAACCAAAGTTCTAAAACTTATAAAACTTGGTTAAGGAACATACTCCAATTTTAAATATTACATTCCTGGCAGTACCCCATCAAAAAATACTTTACCTTTAAATTGTTTTTCATTCCTGTGGCACTCAACCATAAATAATTATATAAATCCACTCACATTGACTATTTTCTATAAAAAAAAAAACAAATCTGAGCTTTATCCAAACTTTTTTAATAATTTCCGTGAAAAACTCGTGGGGTACGTTATGCGATACTGCATAAAAAAATCCTATTCTGATCACTTATTTCCACTTTATAAAAACAAAGAGTAAGATTAACTTTATTAATCCCGAGCATACCTGTCTCTTTTTATGTAATCGCTTTTGAAAAAGAGAGCACAATTATTTCTGCATGCGAAAAATTACTCAAGCTGGCCCGCCGTTAAACGACCGGTAAATTGTCTCGCTTTTGTGTGCGTATAGAGAGAGATGACCACCTATCTTTGAGGTATTTGGTAGATGATCGATGGATTTATTTTGAACGAGCATAGATAAGTTTAGGATTCGATAGATCTTTCGTATTTGTCTTTTGTTAATTCAAAAAATTCAAAAAATTATTTTTAATTTGATTATTACAGACCAATATATGTTTTCCAGGTTTTTTTCGATTTTCATAAAATTCCCTGACTTTTCCAGGTTTTTTTTAGAACATTTTTAATTCCCTGACTTTTCCAGGTTTTCAGGTCGCTACGAACCCCGATATATAAATCCATTTTTCTCTAATTCTCACTTACTGTGTTTTTCCTTGGGATAGCCGCATTGTTTATATAATACATTTTCAAAATTTCGTTCCAAATAGGCGTAGTCGCACGTCGCGTCGTCGGCTTAAAAAAATCCACCACAAGGAAAAAAGAAGGTTTGTCCAGGAACCCATCCACCCAATAAGATTTTCTTTCTAACTGAAACAACATCTTCAAGTGTTCAAAAAGAAATTAAAAAAACCTCCAAATTAGTTACATCAACCGAAAAGAATCTAAAAACAAAATATCAAAAGATCTTGGGTGGAAACAACGAAAATTCAAACCCGGACGAGTATCCCACAAGGAACACATAAAGAACCAAAGCAAAAAGAGAAATGATCAAACGATGTTTCGCCCTGGGTAACCAGCGTGAGCTCGTCAGCGGTCCCACCGGCCACCCTCTCCATACACCATTAAACACCATCATACACTTTGATTTCCAACTTTGAATCACTCACTAATAGGCATCGTTCCGCACTGGCACTTATCCAAGCCACCTGATACGGATTCGTCCTGGCGTGTTAATATTTCCAATAGGATTATGCTCCTAAGGCAATTGGAAATCAAAAAAGAAGTTAAAAAACCTCCAAGTCAGTTACATCAACCGAAAAGAATCTAAAAACAAAAGATCAAAAGATCTTGGGTGGAAACAACGAAAATTCAAACCCAAACGATCATCCCACAAGGAACACATAAAGAACCAAAGTGTGTTTTGTTGTGTGTTTCGCCCTGAGCAACCAGCGCGAGCTCGTCAGTGGTCCCACCGGCCAGCCTCCCCATACACCATTAAACACCATCATACACTTTGATTTCCAACTTTGAATCACTCACAAATAGGCATCGTTCCGCACTGGCACTTATCCAAGCCACCTGATACGGATTCGTCCTAGCGTGTTAATATTTCCAATAGGATTATGCTCCTAAGGCAATTAAAAAATTGTGAGTGATTCAAAGTTGGAAATCAAAGTGTATGATGGTGTTTAATGGTGTATGGGGCAGAAAATAGAGGTAAACTATTATTTAATTTTTTTAACAAATTTTCCTGCACAAAATTACTTTCTATTCCACCAAACATATTTTAGATGGTCGTACAAATGATATAATAAAGTTACTAGAGTGAAGTATTTTTTTTTCAATCAATTTTATTATTTCAATTAAAGGGGTCATTTTGAAAGTTGTTATGTTATAATGTTACTGTTTCCATACGCCTGTAGTTAAGGGTTAAAAGAAATGAAGATAATTGGTGCGAAAAACATTGCCTCAAAAATGAAATGACGGGAAAATCAAATTGCTGGAAAATATATGTGAATAAAATTAAATTTAAACGAAACATATTTTTAAAGAAACACAAAATGTTAGAAAATATTTTTAACGAAAATAATTTGATAGAAACATACCACAAAATTCAAGAACCCCAATCTGGCCGAAAAGGATTTGAACCGATAGCCACGAATTCAAATGCTACGTTGCCAGGCTTACGGCAGGGAAGAGTCGAAGTAAGTTGTGATATTGTATTAATTGACGCCCTTTACATTCTTCAACCACCCCCTACCCCCAAATTTCTTCATAATATTGTATTGTCATCGGACCTAGAGGCCCTGTATACGATTTTTGACAGTTATTGTTTTACCAGAGGTGAGCAACTGGATTTGACAGTTGCTAGGGAAATGTTTAAAAACAAATTTTGTATTGGCAATGATAGTTGGTAACCCCTGACAATAATGTTGTCACTGTCACATTTTTGATTAAGAAGCGTCCGGTTTAAAATGGAATTTTGCTGTATCAAAAACTAAAAACACGTGCCTCGATGAGTTTGTATTGTTCCGTTGTCCAACGAAGAAAGAAACTGAAGAAAAGTGGAAAGAAAACATGCATTTACCAAGCTGGAAAATTAATAAAAATAGCCGAATTTGCGAGCTACAAGCAGTAGGTACAAACATAAGCATTTAGCATGTAGTTTGTTAACAAATAACACATTATGTTTCCGTGTTTTATTTTAAGAAAAAGAATAACAAAAATATAGATCAATAAGTCTCTATATTTTACCTATTATTTAAATTTTTAATATCTCCGCGTGTATATTCACTGTCTGTTTTTGTTCTTTTTTGTCAAAACTTGACATATTTTACTAACCCAAAAAAAAAATCAATCTTTCAAAAACTGTCTGGGAAAATTATAAAAAGAGACAACAAAACATCAGTCCATTTCATAAAATCGCTTTTACATACAAATATGAAAAAAACTAGAAAGAGAGGACAATATGAGTTGCCCACCTCTGGTAAAACCATAACTGTCAAATGTATAGAGGGCCTCTAATCGGACCTACATTACAAAAATTAATCGCAAGATTTGATCAGTTAGACAGCAAGAAACTGTGAAGTTAAATAAAATCGTAAAATCAAAAAAAATCCA
This sequence comes from Oxystoma pomonae, assembly GCA_963921995.1. Taxonomy (NCBI): domain Eukaryota; kingdom Metazoa; phylum Arthropoda; class Insecta; order Coleoptera; family Brentidae; genus Oxystoma; species Oxystoma pomonae. The sequence goes on along the minus strand of OY998166.1, from coordinate 78,526,997 downwards.
AATATAATAATATAAATATTATATTTTTAATATAATATATAATAATTATATTAAATATATAATATTGTGCTATATTCCACTTTTGGGCGTACAACGACCAATTTAAACTATCTGCAGATTTCACACTTTTTTTGGTAAGTAATCATGCTATTTCGAGCGGGCACTCCAGTATAAGAAAGAAAACAAGTTATTTAAAAAATAAAAATAAAATATAACCATATCTTTTTCTTGTATAAATCGAACTGTTAATATTTAATTTTATGATCGTTATAATCCAGACTGTAAAAACAAACAAAACATCGTATTATTTGTTTACCCCAACTCTGGAAGTAGAAAAAATCACATCTGCTGATAGTTTATGTTATGACCATTATAATTATTAAATTTTATTAACGTACCAGAAATAATTTATCTGCTATAAAATAAAAATTTGTTTTTACATTGGGATGATTTGAAGGATCAAGTCAAGTTTATTTTTAAAGAACATGATGTAGAAGGTTCAGGGTTCGAATCCCGGCTAGATGCATCGATATTTGGTGTTTGACAAAAAAAAAACTTTACATTTGGCTCTCACTTTGTCCCAGTATATAAAAAAATAATGTAGAGTAGGGGTTAGGTTTGAATTTAATAGCGTTTGCGGTTTTAAGAAAATTATTGAGAAAACGTTTTTACGTCGGGCACTAATAACACTGGTCGGACGCCCACGGTTTATCAGAATGTGCAAAATCAAACCCTGATTATAAAATCATTACTATAGGAACGGCAATTCGTTAAACCAATTTTTTTATCCGAACCTTAGTTCTTCAAACCCATTCAATAACAAATTCGAAATTTATAAGACCCGTTTTTAATCAAACCATTGTTCATGAGACTCATTCAACTGTTCGCGCGCATACTTACAGGTTGCGTTCAATAGTTTGTGGATAGATGTCACTTGCCTTCACCCGTCTTGCATTCATGTGTTATTGGCGAATGCGCAATCAATTTAGCAAAAATGTTCTGATAAATTACGGGTTATACGAATTTCGAATTTGATATTGAATGGCTTTGATGAAATAAGGTTCGGATAAAAAATTGGTTTGACGAATTGCAGTTTCTATGGTGAATCGTTCTTACGATGAATTTTTTTTATTAAATACGCTCTGATCAATTCCTGGTTTGATAAATCATAGGCGTTACACTGATCGACATGATTTTTGTAACACGGTTCGGCCCATTATTTTTACAATGCTAATATACCTTTCTAATAATAGCCGTTCATAAATTACGTAACAAAAAAATGTAGATATTTTTATCTCCCTCCTCCCTTCTAACGACACTCTGTGACGAAATATCAGACCCCCCCTCTAGCACAAGTAGGTACTAAGATGTCAAAAATAGAGGAACTGCAAAAATTGCAGGCACCAAGTGACTCCATTCATTTAAAAAAGTTAAATTAATATTATACCTTATATTAATTTTTTGGGAATTTCTGTGGCTTATACTATACTACTAAGGCACCGCTCGTGAATGAGTGCGGAAAAGACGTTTTTTTCGTCTAATACTATTTTATGCCATTTTGGCAAGTATAAAGCAAGTATAGAAACTAATTAACAAACAAGGTTAGAGCGCGCGCGTAGCAATGCGTTATATATTTATCAAACCTTCTCCATCCAGATGTTAAATAACTGATTTGATACTAGGAGCATCATGTGGCACCTGGAGGGGGGGGGGAGAAGGCTGAGGTCTTGAACTAAAGGGGAGGGAGCGGTTTACTTATTATTGGGTTGGTTTAGTGTTAACGAAAAAAATTTTAATTTATTTTTAAAAGCAAGCCCGGGCGTTCCGGCGGATCTGGTCTCAATTGCAAGCAAAAATTTACGAAACAGTTATACTAAAAATGGATTTTTTACGCCATCTAAATGTTGTTGACAAAAAATTACTTAAATTAAACCAAAGTTGTAACAATTAATAATGTCATAGCATCGGTTATAGCGCTGTAGGCGAAAATTTAAGCAATGTAAACCAAAAATTCTTTAAAAATTTTGACTCATGTTTTGATTTTGATTATGTCTATTCGTTTGTAAATTTTTTATATATATATATATATATATATACCTAATTTTATTGACTTGCGGTGTGATCTCCTAAATAATGTATTATTTCTTCGATTTAATGATGGCATTTTATAACATTTTGACACTATTTGATTATTTGTACATTTACAATTTTTACAAATGAAGATAATTTGAATTTGAATTACTACCGAAAATTTCCCTCATATGTAAAACTGTCCATAAAAGGTGTGGAATTATCGCCCAATTAGTAAGTAGGTGATAATTCCACTGCTCTGACGCGATCTCAATAATATATGGAGCGCTGCAGGTCACCCTCCCGCAAAGCATTTATGTATATCGCAATTGCTATGGAATAAACAGAACGACTTACGGCCTTAGCAACGCGTACCTGGGTGCTTTTTCTTGAAAATGAGAGAAGGGAGCGCTTCTGGGGACCATACCAGGGAGGGACAAAAAAAGTACTAAAATCAAAATTAATAACGAGTTTTAAAGGTTTATTCTACTCCCTGGAGTTCTCTTACATCGATATATGACTTGATTTTGACTACTCCCTAATTCGCTCCCCGGGAGAATTTTGCTCCCTAAACCTCCCCGAAAGTCAAGAATAAGCACCCTGTAGTAAAAAAATTCTCCGACGCGCTGAGTCTCCGTGTTTTCCGAGTTTTGATACAAAATGAACCGTTTCGGGTCTTTATCCGAGGCCGAAATCGACTCACACATACAAAAAACATACCAGAGAACACCAGAAAAAATAAGAAGTTTGTCTGGAACCAAACCAGAAAATATGAATTGAAGCAAGAAACGCCGGTGAGCGAGATTGCAAAAATTTTGAAGGATTGGGCACAAAATATGTGAGGAGGATAAAGAAACTACCATAAAAATAATGAAAATTATGAAAAATATGGCATAAAGCTTGACCCATTTCAATTTTCAAATCTGCAAGAGAAGCAAAAAACGCAAAACGACGGGATCTGCAGTCCCAAGAAGACAAGAGAAAACTAAGCTCAACTGCCGTGAAATTTGATGAAATGCAGAAACTAGTGAGTAGCTGTGATGAATGGACACCAGACGGGTTGCAAAAGAAGAAGTTTTTTGTGTGAAGGCTGCAGGGCCAAGTTGCAGTTTTTTAAAGAAGAAGTGGACAATGCAGGTGAAAAGACTAACAGAACTGAGTACAGTCCAATTCTTGGAAAAACCACTCAAGGTGGATCTAAGCCATGCGCTTCATCAAAATGGCTGATATTGAATAAAACTCACCCCAATTTCTTTCCGGTTCGACTTTTTCATGCACTGAAATCAAAGAGAGATAGCGTTGAAAATGATCGCCTGTTTCTAACGATCAATCCGTTCTGGAAATTGGGACGTCAATGGTTTAAGAACATACCTGTGGGCAAGAACAAGATGGCGAAGTGCACTAAGACGCAGGCTGCACAGGTGGGACTAGACGTGAAGAAAAAAAAGATAAAATCACTCACTGAGGGCAACTGCTGTGTCTCATCTCCCAAAAAGCGGAGTTGCTGAACAGGAATTTATAAAGATGACAGGTCATGCTAGCTCCATGTCCATCGCGGGCTATCTGGACGAAGAGCATGATCAGGCGATCATCGATAAAATGAGAGGAAGTCAGGGCCGCACTAGTTCAGGGAAAATTTTGTAAAAATGAAGATCCGAACGGATGCATGGCAGAGTCAAGCAGTGTAACTTCAGTTACAATTAATTACAATAAATAGTCTACTTCCTATATTCTTGAAATTTTCTACCGAATACCATTCGTGCTTTAAGAATTAATTCTGATAAAACGTGTTTTTGTTGAAAACCGCACTCGGTTATTTTTTCTTTTGTATCAAAAAATTGCCCTCCTCCTGCGGAGTCGGGCAATTTCTGCTTTGACACAATGGAAAAAATAAATTCGTGCAATTTTTTATTACCTCCGAAAATTCCTCTTTATAAATGTGGTCAGAAAAATAATCCTGGCAATTATAGACCCAGTGGCGGTCGTAGCTTTCCGAAAAGGAGGGGAGGGGCGTCCGGTCAAAATTTTGAAAAAGCAAAGAAAAAGTTTTATGCAAAAGTTCTAAAAAATTTAACTTTCGACTTAATATGGCGCCTGTTTTTAAGAAAACCCGGCGATTTTTTAAATAAATTCTCGAAAAAAGGGGGGGGGGCGATCGCCAATGATAGACCTGTAGCTCTCCTTTCAATTTTTTCCAAAATCTGTAAAAAATTAGCTCACAAGACTTTTTCAATATCTTGAAGAGAATGACTTTTTTCATAAAAACAATTTGGCTTTCTCCCAAAAAAATCTAGAGCTTGCTCTTACAATATTTACTAATCAAATATCTCAAAAACTAGACAAAGGTGAAAAAGTTACAGGGTTATTTATCGACATTCAAAAAGCTTTTGACTCCATTTCCCATGACAAACTCATAGAAAAATTAAGAAAAGCTGGAATAAAAACCATACAATTAGATTGGTTTTGAAGTTACCTCAAAAACCGAACCCAAATAACTAGTAATGAAGCTAATATAACAACAGGAGGCCCTCAAGGTTCAGTTTTGGGTCATTTCTATTCAAAGGAAACCTTACTACTGCATTTGCAGACTACACTGGTACTTGTATATTCCTCAGACACCTGGCAAGAAAATTATTTAAAAATTCAACATGTCTTAAAACTTCTAAAGGCATGGTACACTAACCATGACGTGTTTATAAATGCATCTAATACACAATTTTATCAATTTTACTTTGACAAAATCCTATGAGTTCCCATCACGTATAAGGGGCCATCCATAAATTACGTAACACCTTTTTTGGCAATTTTTGAACCCTCCCTTCCCCCATGTAACACTTCGTAACACTTCGTAACACCTCCGTGGACCCCCTCTAAAATTACGTAACACTTTGCCAACTCCCCCCCCCCTGGAGAAGGACAAAAAATAGTTGACAATCAAAAAAAAAAAAACAACGTTGACAACCAAGTTGAAAACCACAAAAAAGTTTATAAATTTCAAAATTTAACAAAAGTGTGGAAAAACCATCACTTATGGACAAACACGAAGTGTAACGTAACACTTCCATGAACCACCCCTCCCCTCTCGTAATACTTCGTCACACTTTCAAAAAAGCCCCCCTCCCCCCTCGGATGCCCCCTAAAGTATCACTTTGACTGCCCAAACGAAAAAACTCTTGCAGCTGCCTAGTTCAACAAACTAATAAACTCAAATACCTTAGTTCGAGCCTTAGCTATTATGTTTGATCAAAACCTTACACACACATAACTTACATATGGAACAAATGAAAATATGTTCTAAGAAAGCTTTCCTTTATAAACACACTATTACCCAAATTTTTTTAAAAAATTCTTTATTTTACGATGGTCCAATCAGTCATCTGATCAGCTGTGAAATTGTAATATGGAGGGAATTTGCAAACAAAATCTTCAGAAAATAGTTATTTTGCAGAAAGCATTTATTCGCTGTATTCAAGGAGCCAGGTTTAGATCTCACACAGCAGACAGTTTTAAAAATTTAAACATATTAAGTCCCTCAGAACTTTACTGTAAAAACGTAGCAGTTTTCCCCAAAAAACACTTTGATGTAATCGGCATTGTTACAAACTATAACCAGGGAAACATTTTTATCAATCTCTTTAAAAAAAACTAATTCTCCAAGCATACACTTGTGCTTAGCATCAAAAATATATAACCAAATGCCCAGTTCATTAAAAGATCTACCATTAAAACAATTTTATTTTGTAAACAAAAATGTCGAGAAACTTCTAAACCATCCGTTTATAGTTCCTACATATTATTATTTATTAGAAATAAATATTCTCAAAGAAAATCAATGTTCAAATTAACTAATTAGTCTTATATATTATTAATATTATTATTATTATAAGATATTTATACTCAAAGAAAATACATTTTCAAAATCACTAATAAATGAAGATATTACTCCTCTTATTAATATTATTAATTAAATTATTAATAATTAATAACCTCTTATTATTAACGTTACTAAAAACTACTGTAAATCTAAAAATCCTAACTTATATGACATCTAAAAATAATAAAATATATCTGCTCTAAAATTACTTTAAGTTATTCAATTTTTTTAAATGTACACTTTATACTGGGGTTTCAAATTCAATGCTCACCATGGGGATCTCCTAAACGGTAGGAGATACTAAAAGGTTTAAATTAGGGCAAAGTTGCGCAATTTCATGCTTTGCTCAAAACTTTTTTTTAGTTTTTACAAATTCCGGATAGTTCCGGAGATAGGCGAAAAAAACCGAAATCTTCATTTTTAGTTTTTATTTTTCTGCGCCCTTATTCTTAAAGCTGTCAAAAAACGCTTAAAACTTTCCACGAGCACTTTTTTAAGATCTACCTAGTGAGAGGTCCGTTTCTGAGACTTGACATATTAGTGTGCCGTTTGGTTCATAAAGGATGACAGATAACATTTGGGAACCTTATTTTGACAAGTCACCTGACGTTTTGGGTTTATTGACCATCAATCAGCCCAAGTTAAGTTTTGCTTTCAACTTACTCAAGATATTTGTGAAACCCGATTGCCCGATTTTTTAAACATTTTAAAACTGTAATAATAATAATATTTTAAAAATACGTTTTTTGTTTGTTTTTTAATCTTTAAAGTCAATTAAGGTTGTAAAATATCTGTCATCCTTTATGAATCAAAAGGCAGAAGAAAAAAAGCATGTGTCCATAAGAAAAAATGAACTTGACAGTGCTCCTGTCACACTGATATGTCTGTGTTTCTAAAACGGACCTCTCATTAGGTAGATCTTAAAAAAATGCCTGTAGAAAGTTTTAAGCGTTTTTTGACAGCTTTAAGAATACAGGCTCAAAAAAATAAAAACTAAAAATAAAGATTTCGGTTTTTTTCGCCATCTCCGGAACTAGCCGGATTATGTAAAGTTTTTTTTTGGTTTTGAGCAAAGCGTCAAATTGCGCAACTTTATCTCCTACCGTTTAGTTTACAAATTACATATATTCTATACTTGAAGAGTTCCCGGGATTATATTCCTCTGCTCTTTAAAATATAGTGTTAATCATAGATTTTTGCGGGATTTTTGTAAATATTTTTAAAAGATTGATTGAAGATCTTTTCTATATCTAGTCAAAATGTTAACTTAAGTTAGGACTCGGGCGGCCATTTTAACGTCGATCTCTAATAATAGCTTTTAGCTCTTCTTACTATTAAATTAATTTTTTTTCTTCCCTTTTCAACCTTAAAGAAATTTTCAAAAACAAGGATTATCTCACCATCTAATTAACAATTTTATTTGTTTAACGTTTACCTCATTATTGCCTTGACACAAGGCAAGTTTGATGGATTAACATATACTTACATTACAGAAACTTAAGTAGCTCGGCAAACATCTTTATTCTAATTTTTGACACCTGATAAGATATTGCACTATTTGAATTTGAAACTATTTTTAGAAAGTGCAACAGTAAAGAACGAACTTTGTGTAATTTCGTCAGAAAAAATCAATTATAATGTCACTCCAGCTCACAGGCATCAAGTAACATAATAAATCACACTTTACCGCAACCATTTGCGTGAATAAATTAGTATATTACGGCACTCCAAAATTTTAATCATTATGACTCAATTTGGAGGCAATTTTAATATTTTTTTTCACGTTTTTGAAAGCTATAGGAGCTTGCAGGAAAAATCTTGTACATAAAACACAATTGCCTTCTTCACCAAGTGGCTTCTCAAACAACTTGCCGAACTCTGCTTCACGTTGTTTGTGCAAAAGCCGTCGCGTGCGAAAAAGTAGCACTTTCCGCACTTATTAGTTAAATAACTATAACCTATAGTTCAAGGCAATAAAAAAATTAAGGATCATTTAGAATAGCACGCAGCAGCTTAAATTGACAGGTGTCAAATTTTTTATTCGGGTATTTTACGTGTACGGCTCATCATCGACCGAAAGTAAAGTCCTATTTAATAGTGAAGGGGCATGTGTAAGTCCGTGAGATTTTAAATGAAGGAGATTTATGACTATGTGTGTTAGCCACACAATCAAGTATTACCGGGTGTTTTGTTCGCATCCATGTAGAACAGTCATTTGAAAAGGGAGGGGCGGTTTCGATACGGAAAAAAAATGGAACAAATGCATAGCTTTTATGAGAAACATATCAATATATGCAAACAAAACTTAATAACTACAAGCGCGGATTTGGTTTCAAATCTAGGGGGGGGGTACTCAGATTTAAAGTCGTTTATTTCATACATTTTTATATTTTAAAAAATGTTAAAATGCGCCCAAAATTTTTGAGAAAATTACATTAAAAATGCAATTTTTGAGTCGCATTAAACTAAAATCGTAAATATCAACGGTATCATAGCGCCGCAGGTGAAAATTTTAAAAAAAATTGCACTAAAAAAATGCATTTTTGATTTAAAATTAAACTAAAATTGTTAATAAAATGGTTTCAAAGCGCATCAGGCGAAAATTTTTAAGAAAATGACACTACACATGCCATTTTTACCACAAAATTAAACTAATACCGTAAATATCAAAGGTGTTATAGCGCCGCAATTTATGCCCTACTTTTCATTTTCTAACTGTTTTCATACAAAAATTAAAGTCAAGGTAGGGGTGCTAACTACCCCCCTATCCCCCTGAAAACCGCGCTTGAATAACTCATACGTATAATTTTTACAGTTTTAAATAAATAGATAACAAAAAACCCACAAACAAAACCTATAGCTAAATACTTTTTTTTTGAGGTCTAAAAAGCTTTTTAAGTTGAAACATTACCTTTTATAATGCATATATCAAAAATTAAATGCCTATCTCAAAAAAAAATCGTTTCCGGTTTTTTTGGGCAAACCGGTCAATGATTCGCTCAATGTCAATTTCAATATGTCTGTTGATATGCAGCAACGCTAAGCCCGTCAGACGAATTTCGGTTATACTGTTTTTAAGTACTTATCTTTTCAATCTTCTGAGGCAGGAGAAGCTTCTTTCTAACGAAGCATTACTTACTGACAAACATCCAAGAATGTTCTTATCAATGGAAAAATATCGCCACACTTGTTCATTGCCTCGAAAACGTTATCATATATGTTTTGCTTTAAGCTTTTGCCTACTTCTGACCAATATTGTTTCCAAATACTGACTCCCAATAAAAGTTCAAAAATTTGTGTTTTGTATTAATCAAACAGTTTATAGTATTTGGAAACGACATTAGTTAATTTTGCCCTGATTTTGGCTTCACGTTATGAATATGTTCAGATCAAAAATACTTAAGAGTCTCGTTATTGAACCTTGATTTTATGTCCGAAATGATTTTGTCTAAAATTTGTTTAAAAAATGAAACGCTATAATAATATTTTGTATTTCTAATATCGTAGTTTTCGCCGGTTTCAAACTGTCCCAAAATACTCTGGAGGGATTCTAGAATGTCTTTAAAGGAACGTTCTGCAATTTTTCGTTTTTTACCCAAAGACTTCAGGGTTACCACCAGCATCTTCGTTGTCTACTTTTTTCTGAAGCAAAGGGGGGGGGGGGGGGCGATCCCCCCCTACCCCCCCCCTGGGACCGCCACTGTGTAGAAGGGGTTGATGTGACATCCTATTTCAAGATGGCGGCCAAATCATAAAAAATACAACTTTCGCGACCGGAGCATGGTTATACTCGTTTCCATATAATTCGAGGACGAGGATTCCAAAAAATTCACTTTCAAGGTCATCCGACCTTAAATGACCTTGGAAATAGCAAAAAACAAGATTTTTTCCATTTTCTCTCCAAAAAATCTTAATAATTCGACGTTTTATCAGACCAACTTCATATGTAACTATTAGGCATGTACGCCAAATGCGATCCTTAGAATTCGATGCAGTTAGAAGCTTCATGACCTTGAAAAATACCCCAGTAAAAATTAACTTATTGCAAAAATAACATACTAAAGATCGCTATTCATCAACTATTAAAGCGAAGAGGACCAAATTCGGTAAGAAAGATAAGAAAATCAAGTACAACAATATTGTTAAAGAAAATTTGGTTCAGCTATGATACGTTTCAATATGGCGGCTGATATATCAAAATGGCGACCTATAACCACATTTTATTTTATCCAGTTTCGTAAAAAAACAAAAATGCAAGGTGGCCATCAATTCTTGTTTATTTATTGCCGCTTACTATGAAAAAAAAAATTAAGTTGATGCATCACCTTGATTGACCTTGAAAATACCATGTACAATTGAAACACAAGCTTTTTGTAGTGTTTTTTCCAATTTATCACTAACCAAAAACTTTAAGTGCCGGTGATGAAATTAACCTCTTAGCCATAGATAAACAATTCATTTTAAACCTCCCTACTATTTTTTTGATTTGGCGTCCCAGATGTTTATGCTATACCCCGGTAAATATGACCTATATGCCTGTCGTTTTTATTAAGTTTCGGGACTGTGAGTTTTATGTTCTACTCACTTGTCTAGCCAACAAAGTCATTTAAATTACCGATAAGATATTTATCAGAATTTAGATATATATTACCATAAACTGGACCAGGTGTTTTAGATGCCATTTTCCAAAGATGGCGGTCGAAAAATCATAAAAAATTCGAATTATGCCAGTAGGGCATGACTTTATTTGTTTATTAACATGCATAATAAAATTCAAGGATAAGGATTTAATAGCTATTTAGTCACACATTCATGTGCCACCAGGTGTTTTGTTCGCATGCGTGTAGAAGGACTTGATATGGATAAAAACGATAGGCATATAGGTCATTTTTACCGGGGTATAGCATAAACATCTGGGAGTAGTAGGGAGGTTTAAAATGAAGTTTTTATCTATGGCTAAGAAGTTAATTTCATCACCGGCACTTAAATTTTTGCGCAGTGGTAGATTGGAAAAAACACTACAAAAAGCATGTTTCTCATTTTTACATGTATATGTATGGTATTTCCAAGGTCAATCAAGGTCCTGCATCAACTTAACTTTTTTTTTCATAGTAAGCGGCAATAAGTAAACAAGAATTGATGGCCACCTTGTCATTTTTGCTTTTTTACGAAACTGGATAAAACAAAATGTGGTTTATAGTCGCCATTTTGATATATCAGCCGCCATATTCAAACATATCATAGTGGTACCAATTTTTTTTTGATCTTCTTATCTTTCTTAAGAAATTTGGGGTCATCTTCGCTTTAATAGTTGATGAATAGCGCTCTTTAGTATGTTATTTTTCCATACATTAATTTTACTGGGGTATCCATCTCCATCAAACTTAAAGGTCGCATTTGGCGTACATGCCTAATAGTTTGAGGTACATTTGAAGTTGGTCTGACAAAACGTCGAATTATTAAGATTTTTTGAAGAGAAAATGGCAAAAATCTTGTTTTTAGTGATTTTCAAGGTCATTTAAGGTCGGATGACCTTAAAAGTTAATTTTTTTGAAATCCTCGTCCTCGAATTATATGGAATCGACTATAACCATGCGAAAGTTGCATTTTTTTATGATTTTTGGCCGCCATGTTGAAAGATGACGTCATATCAACCCCTTCTACATGGATGCGAACAAAACACCCGGTAACACTTGATAGTGTGACTAAAGAGCTATCAATCCCACACAGTCACAAAACTCCTTCATTCAAATCCCAAATCGACATATGCTCCTACACTATAAAAGGTATCTTCAAAATCAGAGCTCATCATCTAAAAAATTTACACTGCTGACTTTTATATTCACTATAAATTATCAAATAAAAAATGTGACACCTGTCAGTGTAAGCTGCTATTCTAAATGCCTTTACCTATGTCAGGATTGTTTAGGGCGACTATTTTTTGACCATTAAAATACATACAGGGTGGAGACTTTAAAAAGAATATTGGCCGTAGCCGGTTAAGAAATTGTTTTTTGGCCAACTAAGATTTTTAGCAGCTAAAATTTTCGGCAAAAAATTTTTGTGAACCAAATACAACATTTTTTTTTCAAATGAGAAGACCCCGCTTGTGGCTCCTTGTAGAAAAACTTATCGAAAAAGAAAACGCTCGTGTAATATTTTCTGAGATTTGTCAATTTATGTATCAAAAATTTTCAAAAAGTGATTGTGTCGGACTTCAACTGGAACATTGCCCCTAGTGGGTTGGAAATTTGTTTTTCATTTGAAAAAAAGTTTTATGTGAATAGACCCCTTTCTGAGGGTAGGTTCACAAAAATTCTTATTGCTAAAAATATTAGTTAACGAGTTTTTGGATTTTTCCAAAAACAAATTTCTAATGTGCTAGGGGCAATATTCCATTTAAAGTCTTACACAGTTATGTTTTGAGGATTTTTGACACATGTGTTGACAAATGTTAAAAAAAAATTACACGAGCGTTTTTATTTTTCCTTAAGTTTTCCAACAAGGTGCCACAAGCGGGGTTTTATCATTTGAAAAAAAGTTGTAGGTGAATAGAACCCTTTTTGATGGTCCGTTCACAAAAATTTTATGCCGAAAGTGTTGATTGTTAAAAATATTAGTTGACGTATTTTTGGATTTTTCTAAAAAAGAAATTTCCAACCCGCTAGGGGCAATGTTCCATTTGAAGTCCTACACAATCATTTTTTGAGGATTTTTACATATGGCTTGACAAATTTCAAAAAAAATTGCACGAGCGCTTTTCTTTTTCGATAAGCTTTCCAATAAGGTGCTACAAGTGGGGTCTTCTCTTTTGAAAAAAAAAAGTTGTATGTGAATAGACCTTTTTATGAGGGTTCGTTCACAAAAATTTTATGCCGAAAGTGTTGATTGCTAAAAATATTAGTTGACGTGTCTTTGGATTTTTCTAAAAAACCAATTTCCAACCGGCTAGGGGCAATGTTTTTCGATAAGCTTTCCAATAAGTTGAAGCGGGATCTTCTCATTTGAAAAAAAAAGTTGTATGTGAATAGACCCCTTTCTGAGGGTTCATTTCGAAAAAAAATTTGCTTAAAAGTTTAGCTGTTAAAAATCTTAGTTGACGTGTTTTTGGATTTTTCTAAAAAACATTTTTTTAACCCGCTACGGCCAATATTCCATTTAAAGTCTCCACCCTTTATATATTTGCTTAAAATTATTTAAGTTGGCTTCAACAGGTAACTCTTATAATTCTTGCCAAATTAAAAAAAAACCTGATTAATATATGTACAGTGGTAATTATTAATTTTCTAGTTTGCAGCTGGCAGTCTGCAGTCCAGTATAGTTGAACTTCAACTATGTATAGCAATTTCACAATCACGTTTATAAACTGCAATTCAGCTATCAAAACATTACTCTCAGCTGTGTGTGCTGTGTGTTTTTACATGTTTTTAATCACAAAAAACATTAATAAGAAAATGTTCCACCTTCGAAAGCTATCAGAATTTATCAAAATTATTTTCAGCCAGTCAAATCGCTGACTGGAAACGAGTTTATAAATACTAAAATTGACCAACTGCAAAATGGAAAAAAGCGAATGGGGTAAACTGTTTATTTAAAAATTAGCAGCATGGATTTTTATTATAGTAGTTTAATATTAAAAAAATGCAATACTTCCTGTTGAGGAAATGTAGTGTAGCTGCTTAGTTTTCTATAAATTTGTTTTTATAAATTGTTTATTAGGTATTAATTAAATGTTGTGTCCTAGTATGAACCTTTACCTATAAGATCATGTTGAAAACTAATAATAAATAAACTACCGCATTCACCATTTCGTAAACAAGCGGTGTTAGTTGGCAATAGCAAAACCTCCAGTTTCAGTGTACGTTGAGTAGATCGACCTAATTTTTACAAAAAAATTGAATAATTCTAAAGCAAAATTTTTTTTACTTTTTTTTTCAGTTTTATTTATAACTTTTAATAATATGTCCATACTGTCATCAGGGAGGTCGTCAAAAAGTGTGATGTAAAGAGTTAAAAAGTTGTGATCAACAACTTAAAAAATTAAAATTATCATTCTCCAGAATTACTTGATCGTATATTTATTTATGTACAAGAAGCTAGCAGCGCAACTTGCGATTTTTTTATTAGGGCCTATATAACTAATTAGAGCTAATTTAGTGGTACTTCTGTTCCGAAAAAAATATTAGAGCGGGTTTTTTAAAAGGTTGCGCATGCGCTACTAGGTTCCGAGAAAAGCCAGCAGCGCATGCGATTGCAGCCTAATTAAGAGAATTCAGAAGACAAAAGATACCTACATAAGCTAATTTTAGTGCTCCATGCTGCATTGTTTCAATTTTTTTTTTTTTAAATATACAATACGAAAATTATACTACAAATATTACATTCTGATATAGGGATATTTTCCCAAGGAGTAGTTTTTTTTGGTAAAAGTGATGTAACTCTGATTCATGTGACTTTTGGTATTAAACCTCTTTTGGTTTGCCTGTCATCACTTGAGCTGCTAGCTACCATAGAAGCTATAGCAACGCAGGCTGTATTTAAAAAAAAAGCGAGCTCTAAATTTTTTACGGCGTTAGAAAATTAGTGCCTTAACATATTTAAATAGTTCTTATTGTTTTAATTTAATAAATTCGATATCAACAATTTTCGGATAACTAAATGAGATAGACTCAAAATCTAATGCCTATAGGATAATTTTCCCGAGGGCTAGATTTTTTTTGGTAAAAATGATATAACTCTAGAGCACTAAATCGATCGTAGTGATTCATGTGACTTTTGGAGTTACATTACGTTTCGTTTGCTTACAATCACTTGCTAACTTCCGCAGTAGCTAGCAAAACGAGTTCTACTTTTTTTATGGAATATAAATTTAGTACTTTGCCTGGTTTTAGTAGTTATGTTAGTGTTAAGTAATCTTATTGATTCACTGTAAAATAAAAACGATTTATTTTTTTTATAAGAAAATCACATCAGAATATAATAATTGTAGTAATGGTTTCGTATTACATTATGTAAAAAATATATGGAACTATGGAGCACTAAATTAGCTATAATTATTTAGGTAGGGGAGAGTGGTCTTTACTGGGACTTGGTTCATTGTGGGACAAAACGCTTGGCAACGCTGTAAAAATCAGCTTTGAGAATTTAAGCATCATTGTCAAATAATTATTATTTTATTTTCTATTGAATTTAATTTGAATCTTTCCGCCGCACAGTGGGCCAGTTACTTCAAAAGTTTGAAAATTCCTGAGGACTGGTTTTGTATGTTTAATATTGCGTTTTTATTTATCTAATAATTTTTTAGTATGTCAAACTGTAGTCTTTCCTAAGCTATTTAAGATAAAAAAAAATCTTGGATAACAATCTTTTCCGTTTTTTTACTATACAGCATATCTTAAAATGCATTTTAAATTGCCTTAAAAGAATATGACACTATACCAAAATTTGTTTTTTTTTAAACATGCAAAATAGTGCAACTTTTTTTTCTTTTGCGAATGAAATAAATTAATAATTTATTGAAAAAAGTGATTTAGAAAAATACCACCCTCTCGGATTTTGAAATAATCCTAATTAAATTTGCCTATTTTAAGTATATGTCACTTTATTTTACATCTGAAGCCAAACCATGTTCTTAGTGTACTTCTCAACAAAAAATGTTCAATAACTTTGTTATTTTTTTAAAGCGTATATTTACCGGTTTTCGATTCCATTGCACTTTTTTATAATTATCAATACATATAAAAAAAATTCAATTGTAACTTTTACGTTTATTACAGTTTTTTGTACTCCTCTAAAATATAGACGCTTAATGTGACAGTTTTAAGACGGGCTGTGGCGTAACGGTGGCCCACGGTGCGCCGTTCAGAAGGCCAAACAATGTCTTTTTTTTATACCTTCATCAAAAACATGATTTTAGTAACTGTCTGCAGATAACTAAAGCATGGCTTTTTTGGTTACCGATGCAAAAAAAAACTCGCGTATTTAAATACCTCGCTGCGCTCGTTATTTAAACCAACGCTTGTAAAAAAGCACTATTTTAGCCACTAGTTGTGAAAACTACTATTTTCGGTACCTTAGTTTTTACGCGATTTCATATCATATAGACTCCACAAAAAAAAACTACGGTGAAAAATAACTTTTACCGGGAATAAGAAACCAGTTGAAAATTAACCTTGTCAATACACCTACATATCGGCTTCGGCCATTCCCGCTTAAATTCGAAAATAGTGACCGCATTGATTTTGACTATTTGGACTTTTTTGTTATGTGAATAATTCCAGTTACAATCGACCTTCTTCAGATATAGAGGGATCCCTCAAAGTAGTGAAATACGAAGCAACTGGGTAAGTGGAATTTAGAATGTGGTTCGGCCGCTTTTTCAATATTCATTTACCTCGTCGTGGGCTTAAAAAAAAAGTTTTTGCTCTGAACCAAAGAATTTAAAGGAATCCGTTGGAATCAGTCCTATGGGAGAATTTCGTTAATTCTTTGATACAGTCCAATTCGAAACCAACGTTTTTGCGATTTATTGAAAAAAAGGTAAGCAAATTTTTATTTTTAAAATTTTTAAGATTCTGTTAAACCCTATAACTTTTTTGGTTAAAATTTTTTACAAAACTGTTTATGCTGATTTGAGGTTATGGATTAGAGACAGAATTCTGGAAATTAATTGTTGCATTATGTGTTGCCTACTTTACTGTTACCTGGTTCATAGTGGGAAATTCTGACCTCCATTAACCTAGCCACCCCACCTCAAGAAAATCAAAATTTAGTCACACCATAATTATGTGCTAATTTCGTAACCAATCAAAAAATTTTGGGCTCCTCTGGTTTCTGAGAAAATCGAAAAAGAAAATGGGGTAGCTAGGTTAATATTAACTTAGCAACCCCACCAGAAAATATGGCGCCAAACTAAAAATTTTTGGTTGTAAAATTATGTACTAATTATGTGCTCTACCTACGAATATATAAGAAAAAAATCGAATTTTTCATTTATATACAAAAAATGGTCCTTACTGGGACATACATAAATAATAATTGTTTAATGCACAAACTTGCTTATAAAGACTGAATTTTAAAAAGTATGGCTAGTATTTTTTTTCCTTTTTTAGATGCCAAAATGGCCTAGGGGAAAACTTAGAGAGCACTGCTAAGATAGTGCTATACTACATTTAGAAAAATCACAGGCGATGAAAAATGCTGTCCTGCCAGTTATTAGAGGTGAAAAAACTTTGAGCGGCAGCTATACCTCCAATATCAAAGTCTACATTACATTAATATGCATTTAGAGACCTAAGCGAGAATTAAAAAGCTCAGTTTGACTTTTCTCAAAAACACAGATACAAAAAAATTTTCTCTGAAGAATATGTTGACTGCTTACTTGCTCGATACCTTTCGAATGTGCTATGGCTTAACAAAACTTTGGTTTACAATTTTGCCTTAAAAAATTCAATTTTAATGCCAGATTCTTGGAATGATAATAGAATAGCAGGAAGTGAGTGGATAAAGAACTTTCACCACTTTCAATTAACGTTGAGAACTCCTGAAGCAACAAGTTTGTCATGGGCCACGAGCTTTAATAAGCATAATGTGTCTCAATTCTTTTAGAATTTAACCAACATTTGAAAAAAATAAGTTTACTGCAAGTGACATTTATAATCTAGATGAGACCGGGGTGACGACTCTACATAAGCCACCAAAAGTATTAGCAGAAAATGGTTGTAAGCAAGTTGGAAAAATAACATCAGCAGAACGTGGTACCTTAGTAACCCTTTGATGTATGATCTCTGCCAGAGGAACTTTTATTCCTTCATCGATGGTTTTCCCCAGGAAGAAGTTTCAAGACAAAATGGTATGGCGCTGCTTGTCAACTCCAATTCCAATTTTTCTGAATACAACATGTTTTAAAATATTTACTTGATGTTGGCATACCACTATGAACCACCTCAGTCTATGATGGGACAAGTGGTTCATAAGTCCAAATAACTGTTGTACTTTCAACTCATTCCAGAACAAAATTAAATCTTATAGAGGCATGTCTAAAGCAACTAATTGAACAACCAATTATTCAAAAATAATAAATAATCAACAGTTTAGAACAAAATAACGAAAATTGTCCACTGTCCCACTATAGACCACTCTCCCCTATCTTTTTTTTTCTGAATTCTCTTAATTAGACTGTAATTGCATGCGCTGCTGGCTTCTCACAGAACCTAGCAGCCCATGCGCTAACTTAAAAAACGCAAGCTCTAATTTTTTTTTTCTGAACAAAATTAGCACTAAATTAACTGTAATTAGCTATATAGGTTCTAATAAAAAAAATCTCAAGTTGCGCTGCTAGTTTAAACTTTCCCGCATTTCTTACCTTTTAGGAGTTCCCCGCGTAAATATGCAAAAAAAAAATCAAAGTACCTAGATAAGTAAATAGAATTTGTCAAGGATTAAGAGTGTTTTCTATGCGCCAGAAATTTTGGGAAACTCTGCTTACAAGGTAGTTAAGATAACAACTCACTGTTCCTGCGTGCTATGGCTGCTGCTTCCGCTTTTGAAAATATTGCGAAAACTCAGCCTGGCTCCTACCCTCGATCCCAACGAGTAGGACCTCTGTTCTCGCATGCTAGAGCTCATGCCTGTACCACGAGTGCCACGAAAATCCGACATTCTGGGCGATTAAGCGAAAAAGCTAAAAAAAATAAAAATGCAAAAGAAGCAAGCAAGCGGCAAAATAAAAACGTACATGTAAGATTGGCGAAAAAAAATAAAACTATTTAGTAATAGTCTAGGCCCCATCATATACCCCCGCAAAAAAAACTAGGTCCCCAGATTTTGACTTTTGATTCATGTTTTTCACTCGAAATCGAAACACAATAAATTTTAATTATGCAATAAATGACAATAACCTAAAACGTGCATCCGAACAAAAAGACTTAGGAATTATTTTTGATGAGTCATTGTCTTTCTCAGGTCATATTATTACTAAAATCGACAGTGCTCAAAAAATTGCAGGTTTTATTTCAAGAAACAGTAAAAATTTTAGTGTAGATGTAGGTCTTCACTTGTTTGATAGCCTGGTTTTGCCAATAATAGAGTATGGAAGTATTATATGGTCTCCGCAGTATAATATTTGGATCAATATATTGGAAGGTGTGCAAAGAAAATTTCTTAAATGTATGTTCTTTTGTAAATATGGCATTTACCCACAGCGTGGTTGTGACAATGACTATTTGCTGGGCGTTTTTAACAGACTTTCTTTAAATAAAAGAAGAACCAAAATGTATTTATGTACAATGTTTAAAATTCTCAAAAATAGCATTGATTGTCCCAACATTCTTGAACAATTACCCTTTGCAGTTAGTAGAATAAATGCTAGAAACAAAAATCTATTCTATCTTGCCTACCCAAGAACAAATCTTTTTAAGTGTTCTTCAATCTATATGTTATGTAACCTTTTTAATATTTATGCAGCAGAGGTAGACATTGTGTTTTAAATCTTTTAAAAAAATTATTCATTTAAAATTAATTAAGATCTAATCAATTAGTTGTTTATTGTATATTGTTTCTTCTCTTTTATTATTATTTTTTACTGTTAGATGTTTTATATTTATTTCTTTTTGACAGAAAAACTTCTCGAATTTAAGTGACTAATTTTAAATTTAAACCAATGTGAATATTAGTTATAAAATTGTTATTTATTTCTTATGGGTAAATTATATTTGCATGCATTAGACTTAAGAAAGTATCTGTAAGTGGCAATGCTGTTGATACTTGAATAAATAAATAGACAGACATTGATCACCTGGGCCAAACTATTTTATGTTTTATGTCTATTAAAGATAATGGTTGCCATGGAAACTGAGATAAACAGGATGGTTACACCAAATTATGTATATTTTCCAAAAAAAATTGCAGATTGAACATAGCTTTCCTGATTTTATTTTTTTTTTAGGGATTTTATTCGTTAAGTAAATATAAACTATATTTAAATAAACGTAATTTTCAATATTATACAGCCCCCAACGACTTTAGTTTTTAAAATATTGGTAAATTTTTTTATTTTTTTTTTATGTGATAAGTTCCTAGCAAATATTTTTGTCATTACCATTTTCCGGTAATTGTACAGGGTGAGCCAGCAATGAAGGGTAAAATTCCAAAAATGGCCGTTTTGGACCTTGGTTTATAAGAAAAATATGTATAAATATGATTGTACATGCCATTATCAACAATTTTTATTTGGCACTTATCTTTGTATATATTTGGGGTAACCCAAAAAAAAAAACGTTTGGAAATACCCTTAATCACACCCTTTAAAATGGATTTTCAAAGTGAAGTAACACAATAAAAGTTTTTTCTAACATAATACAAGGCATTGTAAAATAGTTTTTTTTCCAAAGGTAACAATCTATTAATTTGTGTACAAAATTTTGTGTTATAAATCTCATTTGCAAATATTTATTGTATGAATTTTCTTGACCACAATACTATTCATATATATACAGGGTGAGTCAAAATATTAAAATACTGTCATACATTAATTTGTATTTTTGGCTAAATAAGGGTTAAAAATTCTGAATAATATAAATTTTTCGACAGGTGGTAACTTCAGCTTTCAAATCTATATAGGGCGTAGTTTTGACTCACACTGTACATAAATGAGGAATAATATAAAGAAAAATAAGTAATCATGGTCAAGGGAATCATATGTAAAATGTTTGCAAATAATTTATTTAGCGACTTCCAAAGACCATTTTTTTGGCTGAATCTGTAAAAAAATTTTAAGATTGTTACCTTTGGAAAAAAAATATTTTCAAATTCCTGGTATTAACTCAAAAAAATTCTTTTATTGTGTTACTCTTCTTTGAAACTCAATTTTAGCGGCTGCAATTAAGGTATTTTCAAAGATTTTTTTTTGGGTCACCCCAAATATATACAAAGATAAGTGACAAATGAAAGTTGTTGACAATGGCATGTACAATCATATTTCAATGGGAATTTTTTATAAACATTATAGTTTCCTCATAAACCAAGGTCCAAAACAGCAATTTTTGGAAGGGTAAACCCTTCATTGCTGGCTCACCCTGTACAACTACAGGAAAACGGTAATGACAATGTTAGGACATTCTTTATCACCTATTAAAAAAATTACTTTACCGATATATTAAAAAAATTACATTTACCGATATTTTAAAAACTTTCATTTAAGGTCGTTTTTTGGACACCCTGTACAATATTGAAAATTATGTTGATATAAATATATTTTATCTTGTCTTAAAGAATAACCTTCCAAAAAATAAATAAAAATCAGAAAATCTATCTTGAATCTGGGAATTTTTGTGGAAAATGTACATAATTTGGTGTAACCATCCGGTTTATGTTGGTTTTTTATGGCAACTCTTACCTTTAAGAAACATAAAATGTAATACATAAAACGCAGAAAGAAATTATCATTCGATCTGTGGTTTTATTTTTTCGATTGGCCAAGTACTTTTTGATATTTAGCCTTTTTCCACAAGGGAAGGGAAGCTTTTTAATACAAAAATACAGGGTGGTCACTAAAATAGTTTGCCCCGGGTGATCAATGACCAACATAAAAATGATCTATAATGATCCAAAAACATGAATCAAAAGTCAAAATCCGGGGAACTAGATTTTTTTGTGGGATATATGATGGGGCCAGGACTATAATATTGGAGCCTAGAAAACTAAATCACAAAAATTAAAAATGGTTAGCTAGCTTTAGGGTAAAGTGGGGTAAATGTAATCAAAAAACCATAATTTAATTTTAATCTTAAACAACTACAGAACCAATTGTGTTCCACAAAAAACTTTATCATAAAAAACTTTTTCATAAATAAAACTTGATTATAACCATATTTTTGCCCACTTTTTTGTAAATAAAACAGTAAAAAATTAAACAAAATAGATAAAATGTAAAGCCTGGCTTTTTATCTGTATTAGGTTTCATTGAGGATTTAATGATTGGGGTTTTACAGATGAAAATTGGTGGTCATTAAATTAAAATGAATGGTATAAAAAATAATAACTTTTGACAGGTTTTAGATGGCCATAAAATATAAGATGATTTATTTCTGGAGTTAAATTAATTTGCCCTGAATTTACCTTAAAATTCACTTCAAAAAGGATTTATCCAGAACAAATATGTTTTTTGTTCTATGTTTTATTAACATTAATGTAACAATGAGAATAGGTGTCTGGAATTAAATACTTAATGTTTTGTATGATAAAATATACATGTTTGTGCTTTATTCAATCATCTGTGAGCATGCTGCAATAAATAAGTGGAATGAAAATAGCAGAAAAATAGTTTATTAAAAGATAATTATGAATCTTTGGAGTCCAAATATTTTAAAAATTCTTAAGAACACCTTGAAGATGAAAGATTTTATGATTGGAAAAATTAGAACTAATAAAGCAGGTCCATGCAGCTACACCACGCATTTGAAAAATCAATTTTTTTTTGAATTTAGGAATTACGAGCTAATTATCTACTGCAAAAAAAAAATTTGGGCTCATCTCCTTAACTGATTTTTTTAAAGTTTTAAATGTGGGGTGCAGTTGCACATCAGATAAGGAGATGAGCCCAAATTCTTTTTACCACAGATGATTAGCCTGTAATTAGCCCGTAATTCTGACATACTTTTTGGTTCAGTAGTGCTACTATTAATGTGTGCGGGGTAGGGCTGCACATGCAGCTGCATCCCGCATTTTAAACTTTAAAAAAATTAGATTTACAGAGATGAACATAGATTTTTTTTACCCCAGATGATGACCCTTAGGTAATTTTTGATATATGAAAACACAAAACTCTTAAAATTTAATAAAATTTGGCAGATGTTCATTAAAGTCCTAGCAACATTTTAACATTGTTAACCTTGCTGTAAGGCCCAACTCTTAATGTTAAACAAAAAACCAGAGGGGGGGGGTTCAAGGAGAAAGTTAAGCCCCTTTGTTTAAATTTCAAGCTGCCATCTTGAATGTGGTTGGGAAAACTTAAAATGGACAGTGGATGATGACAACAAAAACAAAACGGCTGCTAAACATATTTAAACAACACCTTTTTATATGCCTGCCGACTTTCAGTCAGCTTAATTTTTATAGATTTTAAGGTAGGCACCCTTGAACTTTGTGAATAAGATAATAAAAATCAATCAATTAAGGGCTAAAATGGTGGAAAAAGAAAGACCTAAACAAAAATTAGGGCGAGTACAAGGGAAAACCTACAGCTGGGAGGGAAAGGGTTGAAACCGCCCCTAGCTTATGACCTTGAAAAACTGATATTTATGTAGCTCATAAACCTATTTAGATTTCTTATTTTTCAGCTTGCATATGAGAATTTATTTAAGTAAATAAATGTTTGTTTCTTATATTTTAAATTTGATAAGGAAAATTAAAGGGGTAAAAAATACCTATCCTTGGCAAACATACACTTATCAGGCAAGTAGCATACAAATATATGCATTTAAAGTTGTGCGAAATGTGAGCAAATAAATGGGTGTGTTATTGCAAAAAGTGCTGACTTACATTTTTTTTAGAACCAGACTGCAGGGTGTGCACTTTAGGGGCCGAATACAGGCAATACAACAATACAAAACTGCTTTTCCTGCTGAGGCAAAAAAAACATGTCACAAAGGCACGAAATATTCCCGATTTTGCAATACCAAAGTCACATAATTCGAATAGTAAGAGTTTACCGCAATTTCCGGCAATTTTTGCTTATAAATTACACAAATTCACATTACAAAAAGTCAACATTCGATTTTCACGGAACACGCGAAAACGAAATTTTTCCAATGAGCAAAATTGACAACATAATACTTATTATGCAATACGCATGCGTGTGTTTTGCATCGATCATACAAAAAAATGTTCATTTAACCACAAATTTCATAGCACGCTTGAGTCTGTCTCTTTTTAAAGCACAAAGTTAGACGAGCAGCGACGACTGAAACTCCGACGAAAAAGTGTTCGTGTGCGAATCGATTAGTATTCTTACTTTTGGGTTGTTTTGATTTAACGGCATCGCTGCCAAGTGTATGGATTATAGCGTATTCCATTAAGAAAATAGTGCGCTACCAGGGCAACAGTCTCAGTTTTTCGGTTCAGCTACATTTACCTTGAAATTTGCACGAATTTGGCGTTTCAAAACCATTTACATTGGCAAATTTGTAGGTTATAATTTTGCGTTGTTGAAATAATGGATGTTTTTCAAAACGCACCAATACTCGGCAAAGCATATATTACCGATCAAATTCCGAAGATTCAAAAGCAGCTAGCTTCTTCAAAATCAGGGTAGATCTGCTCAAAAATTCAATCTTCTACCCACGGATGTACATCCGTGCTTCTACCCTATAAATTTATAAAAAGTTTGCAACGACTGGCAAACAATTGGACTAAATTTACCCACACAGCACAAAACAAAAAGACGTGAAAAACACACACTTTTTAAGTTTAATACCTGGGTCGATTTTTCACGTTATTTTCAAAACAACGTAATTTTGATGTGATTTTAACGTGGTTTTAAAAATAAAGTGAAAAATCGACCTATTGAACGAGTTTTTTCGCAACAGTTTAATGGGCTCCTTTGTGCAGTTTTTAACAATTTCCATCATATATTTATAAAGGTTGTAGTGACTCGCTTGTTTATCCTTTGCAAATATTGTTAAATTTGATGCTTAGTAGGTCAATATTTCCTGAAAGGTGGAAGTGCAGCAAAGTGATTCCTGTTCATAAGAGTGGATCTAGAAATGACATGAAAAATTACAGACCAATAACAATTGTATGTGCAATTTCTAAGATATTTGAGATGATCATTTTTGATATGATTTTTAGTGAAGTAAAAGGTAAAATAGCCCTAATTCAACATGGTTTTTTACCAAAGAGATCCACCTTTACAAATCTGGCTACCTTGTCACAATTTATTCATGAAGCTTTGAATAAAAAATCTCAAGTTGATGTTGTTTATACAGACCTTGAAAAAGCTTTTGATAAAGTTTGGGCATGACATTATTTTGAGTAGTCTGGTGGATATGGATATACCACAACTAATAATTAATTTAATATATTCTTATTTAGGGGATATCAAAAGTAAACGATATATCAGTATGTTGAGGTTAATGTAGCATTAGTTTTTATCAGCACATCAGGGGTTCCTCAAGGGTCAAACCTGGGGCCACTTTTATTTTTAATAGCATTTAACAAAATTTTGTCCGGTAAAAAATGTTGAATCACTATCTTTTGCAGATGATTTTAAGTTATTTTTTGAAATTTTATCTATTGCTGACTGTGAGGTACTTCAAAGAGAACTTTCTGATGTTGCTACTTTATGTTCTCAAAATAGTTTTAATTTAAACTTGGGTAAATGTGTATGTATGTCATTCACACGCAATAGAAACCCTATAAATTATGATTATTTTGTAGGTAATGAGAAATTAAAAAGGGTATCGGAGCAGAAAGATTTGGGAGTAACTTTTGATTCTGCTTTGTCATTCTCAGGGCATATTTCGTCCAAAATTTCAAGTGCTCAAAAAATATCAGGTTTTATTACAAGAAACACAAAAAACTTTAGTGTGGATGTTAGCTTATCTCTTTTTGACAGTCTGGTTTTACCTATTCTACAATATGGGAGCATTGTATGGTCACCTCAGTACAATAACCGGGTTGATATCATTGAAGGGGTACAGCGTAAATTTTTAAAATGTATGCATTATAGAAGGTTTGAAGTATATCCTCAACGTGGTTGTGATAATAAATATTTGTTAGGTATTTTAAAAAGACTATCACTAAAGGAAAGGCGAATGAAAACATTTTTATCCATAATGTATAAAATCCTAAAAAATAATATCGACTGTCCAAATATTTTAGAACAGCTACCATTTTCTGTTAATCGAATAAATTCAAGGAATAGGAATGCTTTTTATTTAGCATACCCTAGAACCAATCTTTATAAAGGTTCTCCTATCTACAACTTATGTGATTTATTTAACATTTTTGCATCAGATGTCGATATAGATACTATTAGCCTTAAAACATTTAAAAAAATAATAGATAGAAAATTGTATTCATCCTAGAAATAGATCTGATTGTATTTATTATTATTTTACTTTTCTGACATTGATAATTTGTTCATTTAGTCATAATTGCGTAATTTTACTCATAATTGTATAATTTTTTTAATAAGTTCTGTATCTGTAATTGGCTTTGCTGTTGATACAATGAAATAAATAAATAAATAAATTTAAAATGTTATAATTTAAATTCGGTAGTTTTAACCCGATAATTAAAATTTTCTTGCTTTTTATGGTTTAGCGCAATTATTATGGCAAATTGTATTCCATTAAAACTGCACTAGGGCAAAACCGTTTTCAAGTAAAAAGCCAGTTGAGTAGATTCTTTTTTTCTGTCCGTGACCTTAGCTTATAAAATGTCAAAGTGGGGTACGGCCTACATAACGAATAAACATGAGAATGGGCTGAAATTTTAATGAAAGACACATTTTGTGAAAACTAAGACACGACTCGAGCACTTTTTTGCCGAATAATTGCCAGTTGCACCAACTTTAAGTCTGTGGTTTAAGATTGTTTTAAAAGTTCTCTCTCTCTCTCTCTTATTGCGTGCTTCTGAGAGATATCAAAACTTTTAAATCAAAATTAAAACACACATAACGTTTG
The DNA here is from genome assembly GCA_963921995.1 of Oxystoma pomonae. Taxonomy (NCBI): domain Eukaryota; kingdom Metazoa; phylum Arthropoda; class Insecta; order Coleoptera; family Brentidae; genus Oxystoma; species Oxystoma pomonae. The sequence goes on along the minus strand of OY998166.1, from coordinate 78,500,369 downwards.
TGCAATTGGCAATAAGCTAAAAGTCCTTTCTAGGCCACACCGATTCCAATGTTTTAATATTTCAAATTGGCAAAAATTTTAGGTTGTTAAAAGTGATCTGAACAGTTTTTACAAAGTGTACGCCAATTCTGATGTTTACTTGATTCCAAAAGTATGGATATCACATTTGAATGTTACTTTGTTTTCAATAGGGATATTTTGGAACGCTTAAAATTTTGACAACTTTGACAGCCGCTGTGCTAGTGTTTAACAACCACTACACCACTCATCGATTTGACCAGAGTTTTTGGAACCCACTAAAAACTGTCACTTGTAATTAAACAGAAAAATAACCACAACGAAATGGATTCGTAGCTTACGGCAGTGGTAGTGGTTAATTACCACAACGGAATGACGACTTACTGATGGGTCTGTATTCTTGACACCCGTGCTCGTGACAAATTTCGCACTTCTCACCTGCTTTAAACCATGTGAAAAGTGAGAGACGCAAATACTCACCGGTGACTACTCACCTCACAGCTATATAGCTAAGGTGACCAACCGTCCCGGTTTGGCCGAAACAGTCCCGATTTTTAACCATTTGTCCCGGGGAAAAAAATAGTCCCGATTTTTCAGCAAAAGTTCCGGTTCGCCCCGGTTTTGATACCACTGTATTTTGTAACTTTAAAATCACTGCAATTAAAAAAAGTGGATGTTCTCCGCCATATATAAATTTAATTCAATTGAATTGAAACCTTACTTAAATTATTTTCTTTGATAAGTATTTTGGAAAATACATCTTAATATTATTAGAGGTGCATATAAGAAAAAATACATGATATACAATACATTGAATGGCCGGAGTGTCCCGGTTTTGCCCCTTTAGGAGTTGGTCACCTTAATATAGCTAGGTTGTCAAGAATATGGGCCCTGGTCTGTGGGATGTTCCAACTCTTGTCAAATTTCCTCGTGCACAATTTCGCATCCCAAGCAGCATTTTTTCGACCTCCAACTCTTTCTGACTCTACTTCTGACATTTCCTGAGCGTAACCGACAGAAAAAAAGAACCTACTCTTCAAGGAAATGACGTTCAAAACACGTCATATGATATCCATCATGCTCCGAGCCTTCCATTCAAAGTTCAGCCAATTCCATAACTTCACCTATTTCTATGGCCAATGATGGCCTGATGTTCATTTGACTCCAAAAATTATATATAGGGTTGGTGCGCCGGTTACCCGACCACAACCGGTTGTCGACCATTTTCGCGGTTTTTACCAAAAAATAAGAAAACAACCACCAGATATCCTTCATCGATGATCCCCACCTATTCCTTGAACCTTCGCCTACCGTCTAATATGCTTATGTCAAAATTACCGCCAAATTTGGAGCCAGTTTAGTCTCATTTTTCAGAGCATGACGACGCGCTTTCAAAAAGAGTGTTTTTTCTCGTTTTTTTGATAGTGGAAGGAGCCTTCGAAAATAGCAGGTAAATATTACAGTTTTGTAATTTCTAGTATTTGTTTGGTTTTATAGTGACGTTACACCATTTCTAAATCCAAAAATGATATGGTTTTATTTACTTTTTCCTCGATTTTCTTTAAAAAAAGGAGGTCGGAAAACCCGAAGTAAAAAAGATAAAATCCGGTTTTCGACTGACTGGTCGACAAATAGAAATACGGCGGTTATTTTTTTTTCTCTCGCACGCTTAGGTGGTAAATGATATTGAGTTGCTTTTTGGTGGAACAAGAAGATCAGTTCATGCAGATTTTGAGGTCCGGTTTCCGACCGGGTGTTTTCGGAAGAGTTTGTGTTATAATAAAATACTAAAAAAGATAATTTTTCGGTGGTCGAGAAATGGGCCTATTGGTAATTATGCAGTATACGGTTTTCTGCCATTTTTGATTTTTTATGAAAAATTCTTTATGGGGGCACCTACTAGGGTTCCTAGGACCCCAAATCCGCCTGCGCCCGATTTTTTTTTAAAGAGAAAAAGGGTGCCCGGAGGGCGGGGGTTGTAATGTGTTTTTTTTTATTGTTTTGGGTTGGGTTGGATTAGGTTGGGTTGTTTTAGTGAAAAATTAAAAAAAAAAACAAAAAAAAAATAAAAAAAAACTAACAGGCGCAGGCGGATTTGGGGTCCTAGGGACCCTAGTAGGTGTCCCCATAAAGAATTTTTCATAAAAAATCAAAAATGGCAGAAAACCGTATACTGCATAATTACCGGCCTATTTTTCGACTACTACAGATTTACATAGTATTTGGCTGGTCGGAGAATGGGCTTGTTTTTTGAACACAAGAATTTTATGTGGTCGACGTATAGTCCTATTTTTAATGTTGTTTTTTTTTAGATTCTAATAAATAAAATGGCACTCAAAAAAAAAGAAAAATCTCAAAAATTCCGGTCCGTAAGCAAATGACAGCACTGTTGCTAAGAATTTTATAGCGGGGGGACATTATACTTACTCCCTCGTGCTCTCCCCCTCCTTATCTACGTAACTACCTATAGTCAACTAAAGTGTAATGATGGCGGATTTTTGACATTTTGTAGTTCGAAAGTGTCAAAAACAGACGTCAGTTTAGTGCTGTTATAAAGCTTTGACATTAGTTTATGAGGGAAGGAATATTTATCCCAAATCTGGTAGCTCTATCGCTTTTTGGAGGGTTGCTATTAATATTTTGGATTTTTCTATTGTTGACAACTCAACACTAAGAAAAGTCAAAATGTGCTCTGAATATCGCAGATTGCATCGTTAAATCCGTATCGTTAGACTTTAGTTGACTATACGTGTTTTATTTCTAATCTACCTATGACTCTTAGTTATTTACAAATTATTGAATTTTTGCCTTTGATTACTTTGTTTTAATCAAACCAAATGTAGCCAAGATGAAACATTTGATATGACTTCAAACAGTCACAATAAAACAATTGACGAATTACTTTAAATATTTGACAAAGATTTCTCGTTTTCTCTAGACAAAACTCTATTTGATGCAGATAGCAGTGTCAATATGAAGATAGAAAATGAAAATTGCTGACAAAGAGGAAATTAAAGAAACGCGGAAGAAAAGACCACTAGTGAAGAAAATAAAAACTTTCCAAGAAAAATAGAAATTAAAGAAACAGAAGAGAAGAAGAACAGTAAAGAAAATGAAACGACAACAATAGAAGTAAAACAAATAAAAGTAAAAAATACTACTAACGATGATGTTAATAATAATGATTGTGAAAGTAAAGAAATAGACAAACTTGAAGTAAATATTAATCAGAATAAAAAGAAACTAACCTAATCAACACCAAAGAAATGGATTATTATTCATTAGAGGAAATTACATTTCACCTAATACTCAAGTTCAACATGGTTGAGTCAAATGCAACAAACATTGACAAATTAGCTTTTTCTCAGAACAACAAGATTGGCAAAATTAACATTATATCAGATATTTTTGTAGCACCAGCAGAAAAAAAGTAAACGGAGCAAGATAAAGAAATTGATAAAATACTTTTAGATAAAGAGATCAACAGAAAAAATGCCAAGCGCTATTTCATCAGCAAAATGGAGAGAATATTATCACAATAAAGAATTAGCCAAAAAAAAAGAAAGAAGATGATATAAGAGAAAGAAAAGGAAAACAAGAATAAACAAAAGAAAATAAAAAGGCAGCAGCAATAAAAAGGACATAATAGAAAAAGACGGATGAAGAAAAAAATAATGCGTTCCCAAAACCCAATCCAAAACTATAAAGCAAAATCAGAATATGAAAATTAAATGTGCCACGTGCGAACAAGACTTAATAAGCGAAACTGAAGATGATGATGAAAAGAATATTGGGTGTGACAAATGTACTCTTTGGTTCCATATGAAATGTACAGATATTTACGGCATCCCATTTAAAGAGGCACCCACCAAAGAATACGTTTGCTATAAATGTTCCTAAAGAGTTTTAAATTTATATTTTTTTATGTATTGTGATATTTAGTTAGTTGCAGAATTTTGTTTGCTTTTTATGTACCTGACTTTGTACTTGGTACCTATACAGGTATATGATTTAAAAAAGTAGTATGTACTAAAGTAGGTAACTTTTTTTGTACCACTTTCTATTGTAATACAATTTAAAAAATAAAAACTAGTTTTAACAGAATTTATATTTTATACTTAATTTTTATATATTATTATATTATAACATAATAATAATATATTTATTTTTATTGGTCGGCAGTAAGCCCATTTTTTGACTCAGTAGAAATTAATATTTTTTTTTACTAGTCGAAAGAAAGCCCACTGTCGACCCCCCCCCAGTCGACAAACAGTAAGGCCGCGGTCGGCTTGAGGAATTTGCTGGTCGACAAAGGGTAAATCTGACATTTTTTTAGTTTTTATTTCTAAACCTACAATTTAAAAAAGTTTAAAAGTGGTGTTTTTCGAATCTCAAATAAATAAAGAACCAATTCGTATTTTGCTATTGCATTAAAATAGCACAGAAACCCTTCAAATGGACCCAAGTCAAAATTTCCACTAAATGGTCGACAACCGGCGAACCCACCCTATCATATAATCAGAGACAACATAATAACTTTTTACTTTCTCTATGCATATGACCGGTATTGAATGTCAATTCGACATTTCCTGAGCTAAGGTCACCGACAGAAAAAAAGAATAGATATTTAGCCATTATTGTTTAATTTTTTGCTCGAGACATTGTGAAGGATCAGCAACAGACACTGAGCCCGATATATTTGATACGCTTAGGGCAATTATAGATGAATTAAAGCAGGAAGTTAAGGAAAAAGAAGCTTTAATTGAGAGACTAAAACGAAATTCAATATCTGTATTCGAGGACGTTTCAAGATGTGAAGAAAACTATTTAAGCGGAACAGACTGAATAAATTGAGAAATTTAAAAAGCAGATTTTAGAGCTAACACAAGCGATCGATAAAAATAAAATAGAAAGATGTACAAAGGCAGTGCAGGTGCAGCCTTTAGTTAAGAAAACTTCATGCCAAACAGTTGCTGCAGAAACAGCTTATGGTACGACACAGACAACAACATCATTATCAGAATGTAAAATCCAAACTGATTTGACACTGCTTCACAAATTCTTTAGAAGAAAAACTAGTAGGCTTAGAAAATCAAAACAAAGAGCTACATAAACAAGTGCAGGACAATGGTAGATTTGTGATCGAGTAGTCTAGAGCAGCAACTTGTGGACATGAAATCAACAAAAAATGATATTTTGGACGCACTAAGAATGATGGAGATTGACAACAGAGTGTATGCAGAGTAACTTCAAAAGCAGAAAGAAGGAAAGAGCATATCTGAGGAAATAACAGAAGTCAGAAGACATATTATAGCAAATAAAACAGGCAGTTTAGGAAATAGGAAAATAAATGAAGCTTTAAGATTACAAACAGCTAAGAATAAGCTTATAATTTGAACTGACGAATTTGGTAAATATCTTTATCCCCACTTGCAAAAGGTTTTTTTCAGACAATTATGCTATTCAAGTTATATGTAAACCCCATACATGTTTTAGTGAGATAACCTGGAAGCATAGTTCATAGTTTTCTGGTTTGGGGCCGAATGATTATGTAATTATATTGGCGGGATTGAATAACAATGATATTAGGTTGAATGAATTAACAAAATTATCAAATCAGTGTTTTTACACTAACCTCATAATAAGTACAATATCGACAAAGCAAGATGGTTATTTTGAATTTAACAACATCCATCAGTTATAGTTAATGATAAAATTTTAAACTATGTGAAAAAACTTCAAACATTTTACAAATAATATTAATGTTATTGTTCATCTCAAAGACAAATTTAGATATTCTGACTATGGCAATAAAGCATATTTTTGAATAGTAAAGGTTTATTTAAAATGGCTGTGTTTCTAAGAAATGCAGTCAGTTCATTTAAAAATGAACCATCATTAAGTTGCTTAAAGCCCATTTTACCACAACAAAACTGTAATACCGCATATATAGATAAGGTAGACTTAGAAAATTCTGACCAATGTTCTCCTATTGTTAGCAATGTGTCTTTTTTAGAAACAACTCAAGTAAACTCGACTCTTGTCTGATAGATAACATAAGAATAACTGTAAATGTCCGGTCTCTTAGATATAAAATTGGCGAACTTTTAGTCTTTCTTGATGAATTAGATTATCCTTAATTAATTCTTTTAACAGAACATTGGTTGAAACCCCAGGAATCTTTTGACATTCCTGGTTACTATATGATTTCCAATTTTTGTAGATCTAGAAATCCAGGTACAAGTATCTTAAGTCAAAAAGAATCCAATTTTCAGCTAGAAAACGTAAGATAAGTACAATCATTTATGTTTAGAGAATATTTTCGAGTTTTCTTTAGTATATAATAGAAAAGAAAATATATTCATTCTATGCATATATCGTCCTCCTGTAGCAAATGCAACAAGTTTCTTGGTGAATTTTGAATCACTATTATTGGAACTATCACCTAGTAGTAATTTATTTGTACCGGTGATTTTAATTTAGACTTTAACAATGATAATTTAGGTGGCTTTAAAAAATTTGATGATTTCCTATGATTTAAAAATGTTTGTTGAAACTCCCACCAGAATAACAAATAAGACTGCGACAACTATCGATTATTTTTGTGCCAACTTTAATAATAATATTCCTAATATTCTTTCTGACCATGAGGCATTATTTTCCAGCTTTCCATTACAGGAAACATTAGAAAAAATACCAAAGAGAATTTTCTCTGGAAAAAATTTTAGCAACTTTGGAGAAAAAATTAGTGTAATAAATTGGGAATGTGTTTTTAATTCAAACAACCCTATTGAAGACTTTAATTCAATAGTTCAAAAAACGTTTCTTGAAAGCTTTCCGTTGCGCAAGGTAAGAAAAAGAAAAAAAGTTGGATAACCAAAGGTATTAAGATTTCCTCGCAGAACTTAAGATCTCTGTATGTCATTCGTAAATCTATTAACAATGAATTTTTTCTTAATTATTTTAAAATATATCGTAAAATATACAAAAATATAATTAAAGCAGTAAAACTAAAATATTATGAAAATAGGATTGAAAGCGCGAAAAATAAAAGTAAGGAAGCGTGGGCAATTGTTAATGATTTAAGAGGTAAAAATAATTTGTTGAAACAGCAAGCTGACATTATTGTTGATGTGCTAAGTAGTTTTTATTGTATAGGGGAAAACTTGACATCGAATATTAAATCGGATTTGGATCCCCTAAACAACTTATCAACTGCTTATATAAATGAAACTTTTGTTTTAACTGACACAGATAAAAACGAAATAAAAAAAATAATGAGTGAAATTAAAACAAACTCCTCAGGTATAGACGAAATGACAAAAAACATTTTTCAAAATTTGAATGATGCAGCATTGGAAGCACTTGCAAATTCAGTTAATCGAAGTTTTTTAGAAGGAGAATTTCCAGACATATTAAAAACAAAACTGCACTAGTTATCCCTCTACATAAATCAGGCTCCTTTACAGATCCATCAAATTTTAGACCGATTTCACTTCTCAATACGTTATCTAAAATTATTGAAAAATTGGTAAAAAGGATGATGGATTTTATAGAAAAATACAAAATACTAAGTTTCGTTTTCAAAAATCTAAAAACACCAGCCATGCGGTTTTTTCATTTTTAGAAAGTCTGTACCTTAAACTTAATGACCAAGAAGTTGCAGCCGCAGTTTTCGCGACTTTACCAAAGCATTTGACTACGTTAATCATGAACTACTTTTGAAAAAAAATGGCAGTTTACGGCTTTAGGGGTATATCAGGAACCTTCTTTAAATCATATTTATCAGGACGTTATCAAAAAGTTAAGAACGGTACATCTTTTTCGTCTACAATGAAAATCAATACTGGAGTTCCGCAGGGTTCAGTTTTGGGAGTAATGCTATTTTTATTGTATATTAATGATTTAACTTTATTTTTGCGGATGACACAACCATTCTATGGCACCACAAGGATATGCACGTTTTAAAGGACATTGTACATAATGACATTCTAGTATTTAAAAAATGGTGTGACGCAAATTATTTATGCCTAAATATAGACAAAACTAAAGTACTTGGTTTTAAAATGGATTTTGATAATCTGAATCTAGAGAATCAAATAATAGAACAAAAACAAAGTATTAAATTTCTTGGCATGTTCATCGACGACAAGTTAAAATTTACTGAACATATTATCAATTTAAATAAAAAAATCTTTAGCGGTGGTTATGCTGCTAGGAAAACTTATGCAGAGCTTGGTATTGATATGGCGAGAAAGGTATACTTTGCTTTAGTTGAATCGCACTTGCGTTACGGAATTGCTTTTTGGGGAAAATGTTGTCAACATTTATTTAAGTAGGTTTTTACAATACAAAAAAGATGTTTACGGTACATTTGTGGGGCAAAACTAAGAGATCACTGTAAGCCGCTATTCCAAAGAGAAAAAATTTTAACACTTGTATCTTTATTTATTATGGAAACAGTTTCTATTATATTTCAGAAATACAAAAATAACCCTACAGATTTATATGGATATCAAACCCGAAATAATTTAATAAACATTCCATTGCCCATTCCCAAATCGACACTAACACAAAATTCAATAATGTATGGCAGCATTAAAATATACAATCAACTGCCTGATGCTATAAAGACAATAAGCGATTTTAATCATTTTAAAAAGGCTGTAAAGGATATGCTTGTGGATAGTGCCTATTATCATTTAGATGAATATTTAAATGATAGAGAAAACACGAGATAAAACCTTTCTATAATAGTCTAAGTTCCTTTTTATTTTGTTTTTAAATTTTATGTAACTTTTTTTTAATGCTTTTAACCTGTTTATTTTATTTTGTTTTTTAATTACATTTTAAAAGTTTATTTTTAACCACATTTAAGTCATGTTATTTTTTACTCATTTTATATTTTTGTGTTACATTATATATTAGCAATGAGCCCTTTGTCCAATAATCTAATCTGTGTACATCATTCAACATTTTAAATTATTTAACTATTTTTATATATTTTTACTTAGAATAGGAATAGTGTGCGAATTGGCTATTTAAGCATACATATAATAATAAATAAGCTTATGTTCTTTTGTGCTATTTTGGTACTTTTGTTAGATTAGGTTATCACTGCTTTGTCAACGAATAATTTTTTTTCTGACAATAATGCCTATTTTGATTGATTGATACCAACACATTTTTTGTAGACAGGTCAATCTGTTTGCCCATATATAACTTTTTGATAACTAGCCCTAATTTAAAATATTGTCTATTTCTCAATACATAGGGATTAGTTTGTTAACTTATCATTTTTTTAAAATAAATTATCTAAGATTCTTCAAATTTTACTCACAGAAATAGCTAGCAAGCAAAAGAGAAATAATTTAAAAAAGAGTTTGTAAAACAACTTTTATTTGTTAATTTTTATCTTACAGTTTACTTTGCCTTCTTAGACTTAATTTTACGCATGTAGAATTCAAGTTCTTTTCCCTCTAATATGTAACCATCAGCTCTGCCACACTGTCCAGGCCTGGAGGCTAAACATGCTAAAAAAAAAACTTTTTTAATAAAAGGTGTAACAAAAAAAAATGGCAATCAAATAGTTTCTTAATCAGAGTAACTATGACAAGCAGATCATTGTTTAAAAGAGTGCACTCAAAACGAGTAGCTCTCTTAAAAAATAAACTCGCTTAAAGTTTTTCATCATAAAAATATCATTAAAAACATAAGGGCCTCCCAAATTTTAAGATATTCTTACCTAAAAGCCTGCCAGTTTGAAATTGTTCTTCTAAGGCCTGCTCTACTTTAGCTGTTTTTTGTCTAACTTCATATTTTTTCTGTACTTTTTTGCTACGTTTTTTATTCATAAGTTCCTCTTCTTCTTTAGTCTAAAAAGCAAATTAAATTAGCTTTATAACACATATTTACTTTTAGCCTTTGACACAAAATTAAACAAAAAAACCTCTTAATTAAGAACTTTTCTGTTAAGGTCATAAACCAAACAATTGTCATAGTCACATAAAAGGTGTAACAGGCGATTACATGGAAATGTTTGTTCAGCTGTTTTCCCCTCAAGTTACATGCTTTTTAGAAGTATTTTTGGTGACCAAAAAACTCTCAAAATGCATGTGATGATCAATAGTATGGCTTGAAGAAAGACAGGTAAAAATTCAAATTTCTTAAAAAAAACTTTGAAATCAGTGTGTGAAAATTCAAAAATTGGTGCTAGAAAGCACTGATCGTCCACCATACAATCAATTATTATATGTTGAAAGGAAATGAAAATATCTCAAAAACTGTAGCTTTGAAAAACCTTACAACAAAACTTTTGGGTAATATTTATGAAATCCAAAATCTGAAAACCGGTTTACTTCTAAAGTTATGATTTTTTTTTATATATTTTAAAGTTTTTTCAAATAACTCAGAAACTAAAGCTCCCACATATTTGGATATTCATGGAAACTTAAATGTAAAAACCATATATCACTACTTGATGTTCCAAAGTTAAAATTTTTGGTAATTATGCAGTATACGGTTTTCTGCCATTTTTGATTTTTTATGAAAAATTCTTTACAAGGGCACCTACTAGGTCCCTAGGACCCCAAATCTTCTGATTTTTTGTGTTGGATTGGATTAGGTTGGGTTGGGTTGGGACTGTGTTGGGTTGGGACTGTGTTGGATTGGGTTGTTTTAGTGAAAAAAAATGTAAAAAAACCAAAAAAACAAAAAACCAACCGGCGCAGGCAGATTTGGGGTACTAGGGACCCTAGTAGGTGCCCCCATAAATAATTTTTCATAAAAAATCAAAAATGGCAGAAAACCGTATACTGCATAATTAACAAATTTTTTTAAATATTTTATCTCCCTTTTCCGTCATATTGGTATGGTGGACTAAAAATATGATGAAAAAAAAAAATGTGGATCAATAAATAAAACTCACCAATTTTTGCGTCTTTTTGTGTCCCAAAGGTTGGATGTAATGTCCTTGGTACCACTGCCTGAATGGTGTAGCATCAATAACAACAATGGCATTTTTTACCAAAGTCTTGGTACGGACCAATTCATTGTTACTAGCATTATAGACTACATCAATTAGACGGGATTTGCAGGCAATACCCTCACTACCCCATGCAAAGTTTCCGGTATCTAACCTTAATGCACGGTATTTTAAATTACCCCCTCTGGTTCTAACATAGTGGATTCTTCTTGATCCAAGTTTTGTATTAGCAGCAGGACGTCCTAATTCGAACTTCCTCTTCTTACGGAGGGGCTTCCTTTTACCTCCAGTGGCTCTTCGCTTATGCCAGTGGTCTCGACTAATACCTAAAAAAAAAAACAAAGCAAATTAGGGTATACCCAAAGTAGAACATTGTAAACTAAATAAAAAGTTTCTGGTCTATAATATACAGATCGCTGTGAGATTTTATGTGTCTTCAAGAAAAACTAGAAACCAAGAAAATATCATCATACAAGTTTTAGGTTAGAAAAAAACAAAATTACCACTAAAAACCGCAATTTACAAAAAATGCTATGCGGAAATCAAAGAATGTCCTTTTTAAATGTTCTTTACATTTAAAAAAGTTTAAAAAATCTTATAATTTCGAGGATGACTTACGATATTAGAACATGTAACACAAAAAGATACGTACCCATTTTGGAAAGGGAATTGAAAAGGAAGCAAATGTGTTGGAATGGTTAGTTGATCTAGCAAAAATCAAAACAACGAAGGAATGGCAACCTCGAAAACAGTATTGCCACTCGTTTGGTGCAATTTCTGAAATATTATAGCCACTTGCACTAATGTTTAATGTCCATTTGCACCGCAGAGTTAAAACCAAATTTAAATGTAAGACGGCGATTTTCATTTGCACCGTATTTTAAAACCGGATTTAAGAGTCGTTAAACCCGGTTTGGTTAACACTTCATTCGGCAAGGCTTAAAAATTCTTAAATCCAGATTTAGAATAAAATTTGCTTCCTATTGGCGTTGTATGAACAACTCGGCTGGACAAAATTAAAACGAAGTAACTGCGTTTTTATTGAAACAGAAAAACGACTTTTTATTTTAAAAATGCTTATATAAGTGTGCAGTTACTGCTTTGGTTGCATATCATAACTCCGTTAATTTGCGTCAGATTTGGTTGATTCATATACCAAATTGTGCGTAAGAACACTGCGAGTTTAACTGTACTCCCATCTCTATTTTCAGAAAAATTTCAGTTAGTGTGTTTTAATTTTGGGCAGCCGAACTTATTGGTCACATTTTTGAAGGAAAATGTCAAATTCAATCAGCTGTTGTTTTGTTTTCATATTTTTTGAGTGCGTTGGTGAATGATCAATCAACGATCTGTTACGGACATGTGTTGTGGAGGAAAAACAAACGGTTTTCCAAAAGACGTAACGTTAATTTCAAGGCAGTGGCTAAAGTTAAGACAGTCATATATAGAGTTACGACAGTCGTATCTAGAGTTTACGACAGTCGTTTTTGGGGTTGAGTTTCTTTTTCTTTGTTGTGTAGGGTTTATTGATGGTGTGGTGTTTGTGTTGGGTGGGGTTGATTTTCTTGTGAAAATGTAAAAAACGGGTTTTTCGCGACTGTACTAATTTTAGCCACGCCACCACAGCATAATTTAAAGTGATTTTCCTATGGGTGAAAATGCTTTTTTATTGTAGTATGTTCTTTTTGGAAAGTGGATAAAAGCAGTTTCTTCGCTGATTTTTGGAAGACAGTCAAAAAACCGGTTCAAAATAAATCGGTTAAAAGTTTACTTTAAAACTTCCCTCGCTCAAGAACATATATAAAAAAACCACTACCCGTATTAGGTCAGTCAGACTTTTCCAGGGTATATCCAGACTTTTTTTTGGGTGTATCCACACTGTTTAGGGGTGTATCCAGACTTTTCTAGGGCCTTTTCAGTTTTTCCGAGTGTGTATCCAGACTTTTTCAGGGTCTTTCCAGACTTTTCCAGAGTGTATCCAGACTTTCAGGGTCTTTCCAGACTTTTCCAGAGTGTATCCAGACTTTTCCAGGGTTTTTCCAGACTTTTTCAGAGTGTATCCAGACTTTTCCAGGGTCTTTCCAGACTTTTCTAGAGTGTATGCAGACTTTTCCGGGGTCTTTCCAGACTTTTCCAGAGTTTATCCAGACTTTTCTAGGGTATTTCCAGACTTTTCCAGAGTATATCCAGACTTGTCCAGGGTCTTTCCAGACTTTTCCAGAGTATTTCCAGACTTTTCCAGGGTATATCCAGACTTTTCTAGGGTGTATCCAGACTTTTTCTGGATGTATCCAGACTTTTTCTGGATGTATCCAGACTTTTCAGGGGGTATCCAGACTTTTCTAGGGTCTTTGCAGACTTTTTCAGAGTGTATCCTGACTTATCCTAGGTGTTTCCAGACTTCTCTAGGGCGTAAGCGGATTTTTCCTGGGTGTATCCAGACCTTTACGGGGCTTATTTATCAAGACTTTTTCAGGGTGTATCCAGAATTTCTTTCGAGTAGACGGACTTTTCCAATACATTTCATATATGCTATATATATATTTATATAGATTCAGACTTTAGGGTGGACCACAAAAAACCGGACTGTTCTTAATTGCCAATTTTTTATTTATTGTCGGATTTTAACACAAAAAAGAATTTCGGAAAGGTAATGAAATAGACTTTTTGCAAATATATGTCAAAAAATTACATTTATCAAAAATTAAAAACGGCGGATGTTCAAAAGTTTTATGCATCTTGAAAAACCGTTGGGTTTTTTTTGAGACACTTTGTATATTCTTGAGAGCTTGGGGTCCCATCATATCAAAATAACACAATCGTATATGAAGTTTAATTTAACGATTCTAACATCAAAAAAAATCATAACGTGTAGGCCTATTCCAATGCTATTAGCTAAGCCTAAAATATTTTGGAAGTAACTAAACAGAAACAGTAGTTTTAACAACTAGTGGCTTAAATAGTGCTTTTTTTACAAGCGTTGGTTTAAATATCGAGAGCAGCGAGGTATTTAAAAACGCGAGTAAAAAAAAGCACACTTTGGCCGCGAGTTGTTAACACTATTTTTTTTAATACCTTTATCAAAAAATCCAAGAAAAACAGGAAAATACTTTTAAATATCTCGAACGTAGAGAATTTCTCGCAACACACCGTCTTTGGACTATAAATCAAGGCGACTGGTAAATGAAATAACAATCGTGTCCATAGAGATGTGTCTTTTTACTCGGTGAAGTTCATTGTTGCGACATTTTAATGTTTGACAATTTAATATTTTGACGATATTTTTAAATGATTTTTTCGTAAATACTTGGTAAATACTTTTTTTAATATTACTATTTTCCGCTATTTCTCTTTAACTTTGGGTAAAAAACGGAAATAAATCTTTTTTTGCACCCGTGATCAATGAAAAAAGCCATGCTTTAGTTATCTGCAGACAGTTACTAAAATCATGTTTTTGATGAAGGTATAAAAAAAATATTAATGAAAAAAAGGCAGTAAAATATTTTAGACATACCAAAAACAATAAAAACGTTTCGCGACCACTGTAAACTAAAGATTTAGCTGAGTGCTTCATAGTAGATCATAGGTGGCGCGAACTATGCTAGAAAATTTTTAAATGGGTCGGAAATTGTTGATCGAGTAGATTTAAAAGGTATAAATATATAATATATAATAATATAAAAATTTGCAGAAATAAAAGTTTGAAAGAAAAGTTTCTTGTAACTTTAGGGTACCTAGGTAGGTGATGTTATTGTGCTTAGTTTTTATAGAATATTCCTAGCTTTAGTTTATGCATTTACCCGTTAATTATGTAACGTTTTTTTTAATATACGTTTTTTTTTTTAATTAAAAACCAAATGATTTTCATTATGAAAAAATGTGAACTTCCGTGGTGTAGTAGGCAGCATCTCCGGTTCACACACGGAAGTTCCCGGGTTCGATTCCCGGTCACGGCGAAAAAAAAGTGGTCACTGGTTGTTTTTGTGAATGTCCAATGCTTTAACATGGCGTATCTTGGGAAACACTGGGTAGTTGATCCTGATTGGATGGAAAATCCCAGTATAAAAAAATATATGAAAAAATATGCATGTATCATCTAAGGGGCGGCATTTTGTCATTTTGTCCGAGGTAGCGTATGGGCTAGAGCGGCCCTGCGGATAACCATGCATTCACAGCAGCTTCCAGTGTTGCCAGAGTGTCTGCGTCTTAAATAATCTTAAATCTGGATTCAAAATTAAATCAGGATTTAGCCATTCAATCCAGATTTAAGGAATTTTCGGTGCAATTGGCCATAAGTATTTTAAGTTTAGTAAGTTGTAATTTTATTGCATGACATGTCGAAGAACCAATAAGAAGACAAAAAATTATTCGTCCTAGAACAAATCCTTTGGAGGAGTACGACGATATAGATTTTAAAAAGGTGTTTAGTTTATATAAAGAGACATCCCAAGCGGCATTTGGACGTCGTATTTCGGTTCTCTGACAGAGGCATTCTCAACCCGAAGTTGTAAACTGATTTAATGACGACTTGACGGGCATTTGCACTGAAATGGAGCATTCAAATTTTGGTCGTTCCGACGGCAGTAGGCGACGCTTGTAGTAGCGCCCGACTGACCAAATCCGACGACCAACAACATCGTTATTTTTGTACTAAAAATGTAAAATGTTTTCTACACCTAGAATTTTCCGGCCGCTGCACTTAATTTTGACTGAAAGTGAATAGTTTTGGAAATCGCCAGATATTTATTACTGATTAATTAGTGATTATATTATATACCACTTTTTGACGCTTCAGAAGTCGAAATTCTTTAATCAAGGCCACTTTACTGATAAACATGGACAAAAATCGTTAAAAAAAATAAACCCGCACTCAAAATTCTTAGAAAATACGAAAAAAAAATAAATAAAAATATACATATCTATATATGTTTTTTTGTTAAATTTGTAATTTTTCACAAAAAAAGGATCAACCGCGTCATCTAAGATAAATGTTACTAAAAATTTTTACAAAGCTTGGTTTGATTGCTTAATAAAGAAAAAAATCAAAAATGCCTTCACAATGGCGAGCCTATTTCTGCTTTGATGTCATGAAGTTTCTGACGAAATACCAAAATTCAACCAGATCAGACCAATCCCGACAAGATCTCCAATATTGTTACACCTGATGCGCCCAACTTTGCACTTTAAATGAGTACGTTCACTATGTATTCACTAACCTTTGTCTAAGTCAGCTGTGTAAACGGGTATAAGTCGTGTTCCGACTATCGCGCGCCAGCATCGGAATCCGACGTCTGTGCCTGCACAGAACACGACTGAAGTTTACCTGTCATTTGTCAAAATCCGGACAAAAAATCTAAAAAATGTTTTATTAGGGAGATTTTGGTCAGGCAGCTTAACGGCAAATTTCGTTACTCTTATGGTTACCGTTACCGTAAATAAAGGTAACTTCAAGAGGTTAAAAATAGAGCTTTTGAACGTAGTCAATCGTTTGGCAGTAAACATAACCTTACTTTTTTATTGACTTGTTGTTTTTTCTCAAGTCTTTTTTTTATTTGCTTTTCTATATCATGGAGAAAAATACTAATTTAGTGAAAAAAAGGCACCCCACTACTACTATAAACACAGTTAACAAAAAATAAAATCCAGATAGGGCAGTCTAACGAACTGTCAAAAATCGATGTGACTCAAATCACCTGATTGCTTGGAGGACAAGCAAACCAAATATTTACAAACGAATTAAAATGCCAAACTTTTGGAGGGTTGTGGGGTGCGGCAATCGCTGGCCCACAGACAAAGTTAATTTTTATAGAATTCCCACTGTTTTATCTTCTGAACATAAAAAACACCTAGGTGTAATCTACAAGAAGCTGTGAGAAGTGGATTCAGGATTAAAAAGGGAAGATTTAACAGAAAAAAAGTTAATTGATTTTCTGCACTGGTCACTTTTCTGTATGTAATTAAGTATTTAGTATTGGTTTTCTGCTATTTTTGAGTTATTTGAAAAATTCTTTTACATAACGTTTTCAGGGTTCGTCAGAAGTGCAAATATGCCTGCGTCCGATTTTTGGTTAGGTTAGGGTGGAAGGGATGCACTTCTGACAACTCTTAAAAACGTTCTGTAAAAAATTTTAAAATAGACATCAGACACTTAAAATTGGCAAGCTATTTTTCACAGATTATCCTACTTAACTCAAGAGTTTGTGCAATTATTTAATGCTACAGTAAAAATCCCAGCTTTTACTATAGTTGAGTCTCAACTTCACCCTATTGGAACTTGGAAGATACTCATTCAATATCTGTTGAAATATACATGTTGAAAAAATTATAAATTTAATCAGGCAAAAATACAGAATTTGTTGGATTACTTTACAGGCAGATTCAGAGTTCCGTAAGCTAAGTGATATGAGGTATGCGGTAAGATGCAAGGAAAATAAGCTATAGCAAATATATGCTTCTGTTCATAGTATTCATAGCTTGTGGCTTTTGGAATACTATGAACAGCAGCATGCATTTGCTATTATTTATTTTCCTTAATACGTCTTACCACATAACTCATACCGGTTACCTTAAGGAACTCTGAATCTGCCTTACCCGTAACTATAATTGCATTAAAAGGTGAAGAAGCACTGCTAGATGAAATTGTTGTCCCATTGTAACCTTTTTTTTAGTTTAATTCAGTCACTCCATTTTTTTTATTAATATACCTAAAGTGTTTGATTTTGTACTTTTTTAGGACATACAGCATTTTGAAAATAAATACGATATTTTTAAAAGTCTTTTTTAATTTAGAACCTAAATGCAAGAGTACTAACAAAAATGTTTAAAAATAAAATGTATATAAAAAAATATAAATAGTTTTAAAAAACCTTTTACTTATATTAATTTGAAAATAAAGAGATACATACAGAACAAAACAAACAATCAAAGTAAAATCATTATTAAGTCTAGGGTTGTGTCAGTTTTTTTATTATAATAAATAACTTATTGGTTTGAATTTGTTTAAAAAACTTAATTATTACTATCTTGATCTTAAAGCTGGAAGATTCATTCTTTGCAAATGTTTGACCTGAAAAAAAAAGTATAAAAAATTTAAATAAAAAATAAAAATTAAATACCAGGACTCACAATAAAAATAAAGCTGAAAAAAAAGAGTAACAGAAAGGACTGTTAGGGATAGGGGTAAGGTAAAATAAAATAAAATGTCATGAACAGATTGATATATACTGAGAAGTTCGGCTTAAGTTGGAAAAAGTTTGCAATCAGCATTTGGTAAAAGTTGGACATAACTCGCATGTTTATCTTGCTCCAAATTTAGCATTTTTTTTTTGTTGATGAACTATGAACTTAAGTAACTTAAGTTGGCAAAAGATAAACACGATTTATCTTGAACTTTTGCTAAATGCAAATCGCAAACTTTTCCCAACTTAAAGGTGCAGTTCAGAAAAACGACAAGTAGGGCTTAATTGATCATACAAAAAAAATTATGTCACGCTCATATTTTAATAACAAATAAGCTTTGTAGAGAAAAATTAAGATTTTGTATGATCAATTAGGCCGTACTAGTTATTTTGCTGAAGTGCACCTTCAAGCCAAACTTCTCAATATAAATTTCAGTAAAAATTGCTCACCTTTGCCATAACTAGAGTGTAATCTCCAAAAATATGGGTTCTGCAATCACTCACAAATCCAGCCTCAAAATACTTGAATGCATTTAAACTTTTCATCTGCTGGTTGGTGTAAAATGAAGTAGTTAGCACAACAATGTCCATGTTGGAAACTGGGGGAAAACTCGCAGGGTCAAAACAAATCGGTGTCTTTTAGGGTAAAGGGATCGACACTATTAATCACTGCAATTTTTTTGAGGTATCGCGAGACCACTGGAGGGTCCTGATAATCACTCATTTTTATTAGATAATCTTGTAAAAAAGCACAGAAGGTCTCAACAAAAAACGTCGGTAAATCAAAGAAACTTTGAAGAAAAAACGTATTCTAATAAGGTCTATATTAGTGAAAACTCCCAAAAAAAAACTTTTTGATTTTACCAAAAAAACGAAAAAAAACAAATAAACACACAAAGCTATATGGATCCACCTTTTGCTTGTACTCCAGACGCCATATTGATTCTGGTTGACGTAAATCAGCTGGGCATTTAGACTGCCCTATACACAAAATGTTTGTGAAAAAAAACAAACTTTTATAACCTAAAAATCTTCCACCACAGAATCACATCAAGTTTGGTTGGTTGTCTTTTTACCGGTAAAGGTAGTCGCTATTCGAATCTAATTAGCGCCAGTGGTTATCTTTAATAAAGGTAACAGCCTGACAGCGCTACTGCGCCTGCTCAGAATAAAGGTAAGGGTAACAGACTGACAAAAAACCTGACCAAAATCTCCCTATTAAAGAGAACGGAGTTCTGGCCAGGTGATCACATGTGACCAATAGCTTATTCTTATTTCGTGATATCTTATTCTTATTTCTTATCTTGTTATTTTCTATATAAACCCAACTTTAGTCTTGTCCAAGTTTATTTTTACCGGATTTATTGGATCTGCTGGTTGCTCCTAGGGGGTCATCTCTCCTACATTTTAAATACTCTATTTGTTTAACTTGCCTCCTGTTAAAACGGGCTAGTATGCCTAAAAGCCCTTTTCTTTTTTTGTTCTTCTTTAAGGCATAGTTTCAGTCAAAGGGTTATGGCGTCGGGTCTTCTTTCTGACGTTATTTGTTGGACAAAATTGCTATAGCTGACCACAAAATAGGGCGATTTGTCTGAACTAATTCTGGCTGGCTCAAAAGTCACGTTCAGTTATTTCGTAGTTAATACAATCCCGACCGCGGCTTGCAGTATGGTATAACACAGAAAACTAACGTCTCTGTCGCCGACGTCCTTACAAAGTCATTTTATTTTACCGTCGGCAATCGACGACGCTTTTCTAATAAAGACTACGTCGTCAACTAAATTACTAGTTATAAGTTAACAGACTACTAAAATTTTCACTTGATCTGACGTCGGACCGAGTCAGAAATAGTCGGAGGTAGAGATGTGTGATTCGTGAACGATTCGTTCACTATCATCGAATCACTTGCGAGTATTGAGTGATCGAATCATGTTTGCTCGATATGATTTCATCAGTGAAATGAGTCAAATGAGCGACGAAGACAGAATGAATCAAACGAGTGAATCAAATCGGAACGGATCAACGACTGACTGACCCACTGTGGCGATACACTGAATCAGTCGGAAATAGGTCGATCGTTTCGTTCATTCGTTCCTTTGATTCGAATTCCTGCGCGCGGGGTAATCTGTATGAAAATATAGATATTTTGGGCAGTAGAGTATGTTGTATTTAGCTGCATCGACCTTTTTTTGTTTTTTTTGGTCACCAGGTCATCATTTTCTTCTTTAATTTCAAATGATTGATTCAATGATCGATTCAAAAGATTCGATCAGTTTAGAAACAAATCATTGATCGATGATTCGTTCAGTACAAAATGATCGACTTACCCATCTCTAGTCGGAGGTCGAAAAAATGCTGCTTGAGTTGCAAAATTGTGCACGAGGAAATTCGACAAGAGTTGGAACATCCCACAGACCAGGGCCCGTATTCTTGACGACCTAGCTATATAGCTGTGAGGTGAGTAGTCACCGGTGAGTATTTGCGTCTCTCACTTTTCACGTGGTTCAAGTTTGAATGAAAATTTGTTCACACTCACGAGCACGGGTGTCAAGAATATAGCCCCAGTAAGTTTTATTAGGGATATTTTTGAACGCTTATTTGACACTTCGTAGTGGTTGTGGTAATTACTGCGTCTGCGCAATAGCTAAACGTCATTCCGTTGTGGTAGTTAACCAGTACCACTGCCGTAAGCTACGAATCCATTTTGTTGTGGTTCTGGTTATTTTTCTGGTTATTTTTAGAGAATTTTGGCTTAATTAATTTTAAAAATAATAAAATATTACAAGGTTCCAACATATAAAACACTTATTTTAAAATTCTTTTACAAATGACAGTTTTTAATGTGTTCCAAAAACTCTGGTAAAACGATGAGTGGTAGTGGTTGCCCAAGTAACAATTGTATGACCTACTGGTTGTGATGACTAAAAACTTAACCAATATTAACGTTGTATTTGGTGGAGAAATTGGTTATTTTCGGGACGACCTTCGTTAACGAAATAATTACCGACGCCTAAACGTTAATTTTACCCCGAAGTTAAACTGCAACGTTTTCATATGACTAATGAGTTTTCGTGATTATTTTGGTGTCAAAATAATGACCACCAAACGTTAAAGGGTACACGTCGCACATCCTACGTAATTCTTTGTCAAATTTACGTTTTTTGGTCGTTATGTGGTAAGAGCACGGAAATAGGTCTATTTTATGCACCAACCATTTCTGATCTCACGTTTTTTATTTTTCATTTAATTGGCCCTTACTTACGAATCCTTGAATATTTAAAAAAAAAACTATGATTTCTTTTTTTTTTAAATGAAACTAGAAACTATTGCTATTGTATTTGTGTCAAACTTTTAAAAAATATGTATTTATTAAAGAAAAGGAAAACCTTTCTTCCGACCAATTTTAATACAAAATACACATTGTACAAACAGTACAAAACATAATACAAAACACAAAGTACATACTTAGATTGTAGCTTCTTTAAACATTTTAAAACATTTTAACGAATAAACTACCAGAAAGAAAAACCTTTTTTTTCTTAATCTATCTATTTATAAAACTAACCTAAACAAAAATAAAGAATTTGAAAAAATATAACAAAGCTTTTTTAGTATGTATAGTAAAGGTACTCACACAAATACCTAAATACTAACATAGCTCCAATATTCAGCACTAAGAGGCTGATAGCCCCCATTGTAAGCCGGCCCTGGGATGAATATTGTAGCTCTGCAAGTATTTATTTGGGTAGTGCACCTACTTATTACTTAGAAATCTCAACTAGGTATGTAAAAAAATACTAGTATCTACTTAAATGATCAAAGGATTATCCCCTTTTTCAAGTTCTTTATCCAAAGTATTGTTTTCCTCTTTAGATCCAATTGATATTTCATCAGACTTCAGTGTAACTCTCTTTATGTAGGTCTTTAAGGTGGTCCAGTTTTATATCCATATTGTCAATTTCTTTGCACCTAAAAAAATAAAAGAAAAGTTAAGTAAAATTAAACAAAAAAGAGTACTCAGGGAATTTTTAAATTAAATTAATTAATATAAAACTTCCATGACTGAACAAGCTCTGCTTAGCTATGCTTTTAATGCTCATAAAGCAAAAATTCTGAGAGAATCGGTGGTAAAATTTGATGTTTTATATTGAAACTTTATTTGTCAAGACCCATTTCAAACCCCGATTCGTGTTAATCATGATTAAAGCTTTATGACTGTATCTCATATGAATCTGTCATTTAAGCCTTGACAGTTTACCGTCAATAAAAATCAAACAGATGGATACTGGGTGTTTACTAAAAATAAAAGAAAACCAGTAAAGTTGTAGTACTTACATGTAGCTATGAGGTTGCAAAGTTCGTTAAGCTTCTCAAGAACATCTGAACTTTTGTTACAATCATCAGGTGTGCATGTGGGACTTCATAAGTGTTTCTGAAATTTCTGCTTGTTGACCATTAACTTTGCATAATGATTCCATATGTGTGGCTCTGTGTCTGTGTTAAGCCTACGACAGTTTTTACCAACTTTTTCTGGGAATGAATCTGATTTTCTTGCAGCTATTGCTTTGATGGTCCAGATTAGGATTTTATAACTTTATTCACACCGGCAGCTTCTGTAACTTCCACCGGCAGCCTCGATCTGTAACTTCCTTTTTTGTTGAGGTTTTTTACAACACACGGGTAGGTACTGGTTTCATGGGCAGAGCTCCGGTACCATCACCCTGGATTTATAAACTGGACTATATCGGCGAACGACGACGTTGTCGGCAGCGGTGTCGGTGTGGTTAAGCTTTCCATTCATAAACTGGTCGACGACGCAGAATCAAACAGAGATAGGGACAAAAAAAGAGAACAATTGTACCTAACCTAAAATTGGTTTTCATTCAGTGTTTGTTTTTTTTTTTAATTTTTTTGGAAAAAAGAGAAAATATGGATACTGAAACCCAGATGTTGGGTTTAATGAGTGTTTTTTTGTGTTTATCTATGGCTTACATGCTAAAAAAGAAAAAAAAGAAGATTTAAAACCAGCCCTATTAACAGAGAAAGAATTAAAAAAAACAAAAATAGCAGAAAACCGTTTAAATAATTACCAAAGAAAGTAACCAAAGTACTTACCTTCATCATCCTCTATTTTACTCACAAAATCCAAAACAAATCGGAAAAAAAATAGAAAAAATTTATTGAAAAACAAACCAAAAACAAACAAAGCCCTTGTCAAAATGAAACATCAAAACAGGCGGCGTCATAGTATGATATCACCTGGTAAAAACCGCGACCTTTCATTGGTCGAATATCTGAACGCGCTCTCGACGTTGTCGGCGAAGATAAAGTTGGTTCATCTCGGCCTACCGATACCGTCGTACCGATAACGGCAAAAACTTTATGAATGGTATGATGGCATTTCCATTGTTGAGCTTCTAGCGATAACAGTAACGTCACCGTTCGCCGATATAGTCCAGTTTATAAATCCAGGGTCAGACTGAAGTCTTCTCAACAACCTCAAAGGTGCCGGCGAATAGAGGTGACCCTCGTTTCCCATGAATGTGAAATAAGCTCCACTTTGTCAATTTCCAAAATATGGACCACTTTAAACTAGCTCCGGTTCATTTTTTTATTTGGCAAAAAACATTTTTTTTAATCGCGGACAAATTTGGCAGCTGTCACCCAAGGAAAAGATTTTGGTACGTTGACATTAGGCGCATTTTGGTGAAGCAGCTGTCGAACCTGTTACCAAAGGACGTTTTTTGGTTGACAAACGGTAAGTACGAAACGACGGATAAGCGCCATGTTGCTTTTTGCAATCACCTTTTTAATTTGAAGCCATATTGTCAAACAGAATGTAAACAAACGCGTTAGGAGCCTTTTATTAGTTTTTCCTAGCAATTCGTAGCTGTTATTACTGTTAAATCACTAATTTAGTTGTATACAGACGTAAAAGTAGTTCTGCAACAATTTTTTGTCTTATATAAAATTTAAAAAAAAACTAACTTTTTTTCTAAATCTGCCATATATTTCAGTCCCGCAGTTTTTTTGGACCTAAAAATATCATATTTGACAGTACACTAAGTTGCGTTTCCGATTTTAGTGTACGGAACGCCTTAAAAACGTACATCTTGTTCATGATTATTAATTTGAAAAATATTGATTATTATTACTCTGAATCTTATTATAGATGTTTTTGGTGGAGAAAAAATATAAAATGTTCACTAAAGGTTATATTTTGGGCAATAATAAACTCCTCTGGCGCACTCCTAACAAATAACTTATTGTAGGTGGCGCTGCAGACAAGGTTGTCATCTTGGTCATTTCTTGACTTGGATGCATACCAAAGGTTGCGAGCAACGATAAGACAACTCGAAAAGTATTTACCAAATTGGTGTAAAATGGGGTTGACACAACGTTTCCTACAACGTCGCATCGCAACGTTGTGGTTGCATTTGGAAACGTTGTTGCGTCGACAAATTGTTACTTGGGTGTTAAACACTACCACAGCGGCTGTCAAAGTTGTCAAAATTATAGGTGTTCCCAAAATATCCCTAATCTCACAGCGAGCTCACACGTATATATTTACTGTATATCTTTGCGTTTCTGACAATTCTGAACATTTTTTGTTGTGGCGTCTGGCTGTATGTCTCTCTGTAACCAACGCTAGCTGATATCTACTTGACTGATTTTCAACAAATTTGGTGACTATGCTGGGTTTGGCTCTAGTTATGTCCATTTGCACCGCAGAGTTAAAACCAGATTTAAATTTAAGACGCCGATTTTCATTTGCACCGTATTTTAAAACCGGATTTAAGGGTCGTTAAACCGGGTTTGGTTAACACCTCATTCGGCAAGGCTTAAAAATTCTTAAATTCAGATTTAGCATAAAACTTGTTTCCTATTGGTCAGATTTTTGACGGAAAATGTCAAATTCAATCAGCTGTTATTTTCTTTGAATATTTTTTGTTGAGTGCGTGAAGGGCAAACAAACGATTTTCCAAAAGACGCAACGTTAATTTCAAGGCAATAGCTAAAGTTACGACAGTCGTATCTAGAGTTACGACAGTCGTTTTTGGGATTGGGTTGCTTTTTCGGTGTTGGGTGGGGTTGGTTTTCCTGTGAAAATGAAAAAAACGGGTTTTTCGCGACTGTCGTAATTTTAGCCAAGGTATAATTCCAGATTTTCCTATTGGTGAAAATGGTTTTTTATTGTAGTTTGTTCGTTTTGGAAAGTAGATAAAAGCAGATTGTTCGCTAATTTTTGGAAGACAGTCAAAAAACCGGTTTAAAAAGAAGATGTTTGCGCTTTGTCCTATGTTTTGTTTTTATTGTTTTTTTTTTTGTATTTTTTTCGTTTCTTAAGAATTTGTAAGAAAGAAATAATACGAAAAGTCGCTTGTTGCAAATGAAAATGAAAAAATAGAAGAATTCTGCTAAAATAACTCATATTATTTTTTTTTCACTATAAATGGGCTTTCACTTGAGGCGAATAATTATGCATTCACAGCAGCTTCTAGTCTTGCCAGAGTGTCTGCGTCTTAAAGTTAAATCTGGCGTGGTGCAAACAAATTTTCTTAAAGCCGGATTCAAGATTAAGTCAGGATTTAGCCAAATCTAGATTTAAGGAATTTGCGGTGCAACTGGACAATAAATTTAACTAGAAAAAAAACTTGTGGTGCTCCTAATCCTACAGCTAACCCAACAGCTCTTCTTTTCTTCCTGGCCATGGTTTAACTGCAACTTATAAAATTGAGCAACTTGTTTACCAATGGTTTAATCCAAAGATTAAACTGAAGTTTAAATTATGGTTTAATCTGGAGTTTTACCTTTGGTTGTAAAATTAGCCCTAAAATAACTCGTATTTATTTTTTTTGTCACCATAAATAGGCTTTCAGTTGAGGTGGATAATCATGCATTCACAGCAGCTTCCAGTGTTGTCAGCTTGTCTGCATCTTATAAAGTTTAAATCTGGCCTGGTGCATACAAATTTTCTTAAATCCGGGTTCAAAATTAAATAGGATTTAGCTAAATCTAGATTTAAAGAATTTTCGGTGCAATTGGTCATAATGTTTTGACTTGCCGTACAGTGACTTCTGACGTTTCTAATTTTTTGGGCCCGATTTATCGCTCGTTCTTTTCCCCGATTTGGGAGCCATGGCCGGTGACAGAGAACAGTTTTATCAGGTCCTGACCACCCTTTTATCCACTGATAACGATATAAGAACCCAGGCCGAGGTAAGGACGTTTTTCTCCACGTTTTGGTATACAAATAATGTGTATAGGGTCTTTCCAAGGCCTTCAAATCGGCCGATAAATAAGTACTACACAACGTGTTTTTTTTTCAATACAAGTTTCTTTTGTGTAAAATACCGTCTTTACATAGTTAATAGTGGTTTTATAGTATTTGGTGATCGATTTTTATAAATAACGGAGTGACAAACGTGTTTATATTGAGCTGTCAATGTCGAAGTCAAAAGGGCGCCAAAGAGGTTGTTATTGTTTTTCTAAAGCTGTATTTATGTTGGGACTCCTAAAGGTCAAGACGAGTTCGTAAAGTGATCGGTGAATCCACCGGTGGAACCGAAGCTTTCTTGAAACTTTTGATTTCATTGAAAACATTGGTAATTATGCAGTATACGGTTTTCTGCCATTTTTGATTTTTTTTGAAAAATTCTTTATGGGGGCACCTTCTAGGGTCCCTAGGACCCCAAATCCGCCTGCGCCCGATTTTTTTTTTTTTTTAAACGAGAAAAAAGGGTGCCCAGGGGGGGTTGTAAAGTGTTTTTTTAATTGTTTTGGGTTGGTTTGGATTAGGTTGGGTTGGACTGTGTTAGTTTGGTTTGTTTTAGTGAAAAAAATTTAAAAAAAACCAAAAAAAAAACAAAAAAAAAAACCAACAGGCGCAGACGGATTTGGGGTCCTAGGGACCCTAGAAGGTGCCCCCATAAAGAATTTTTCAAAAAAAATAAAAAATGGCAGAAAACCGTATACTGCATAATTACCAAAACATTTTTCAAATTTTCCAGTGCAAACAATTGTTGCCATCAATGCTTACCAACTTCAGAGGTCCAGGAAGAGTTTTTTGTGGATTAATGTGTACTATTTTTATTTTTTTTTTCGATTTTTGCTTTAAATAAAAACTTAAATAAAGTGGTTACTGGGTAATTATTGGCAAAATTTCCAATGACTTAGACAAAGAATTGGATCTACCGTTTTTGTAGCAAAAGTGCACAGTCAAAAATTTGGAACCTGGAAGTATGTAGAAAAAAATGGTTGCAAACTATAGCCCCTTATTCAGATTTCCAATCCCACTCAATTTAAAAATAAAAAAACCAGCAACATTTGCCGACATTCTTTTATTTTTTTTGGTGGATTATTTGACACTCCCTGATGCTGATGTCATTCCACATTTGAATTCAACAAACTGGTGGATTACTGTGGATTTCATGAACTTGCCTCAATTCATGCCTGCCACTTTGTGTCACTTAGATCAGCATGCGCAGCTGTGCACATTGTCAGTTAATCCCATTTTCATCCATGAATTTATCCTAAATAGATACCATATGACTACACTACTAAAACAGTTTTTCAAAATTTGTATTTTTGTTTTTTTTTTAATTTTAGTTTTGTTAAAATTGGGAATGATGTTTTCTATAGGAAATTTCTTATAAGGAAGAGCATGTTTTTTATTTGAATTTTTGGCAGTCACTTAACTGCGGACTGCCTACCACTCTGACTGGAAGTGCATCTGCCTCTGTCAAAATATAAGGTCAGCACTGAACCTGTTAAGTTTTATAATACTGATAAGGAGAAAATTCCAAACCAGCAAGTTTTTTAGTTTTTTTTTGCATAAATCAATTAACAAAAATTGATTTCTCCCAGTGGTCATTCTATGTCAAATCAGCCAGGGTATTTTACCACACCATCTCCAATTTTAATGATTTTTGGTATACCTACATGTTTCTGCCTCGGTTTCTCCCTACCAAAAAACTCAAAAATCCAAAATTGCAGAGGGGTAAACAGGTTGTGAAATTTGGTGTACAGGTCTGTGAAATTCATGTGAAATCCATATGAAATCTGTTAAATCCAAAGAAATTGAAATATACTAGAAGTTGCACCCCAATTCATAGAAAGAAAATTAAACATAAAGTATTTAGGGATCATAATTGAGGAAAACTTTACTTGGAAGGAGCAAGTTAAATATGTAACAGATAGAATTAGAAAATTAATCTTTAAATTTTATGAGTTAAGAAACATTCTACCTTTAAAAACTCTTAAAATGGTTTATTACGCTCTTGTGGAATCAATTGTAAACTATGGATTGATTGTATGGGGTAGTGCTGGTACAAGCTTTATGACTAAATTGGAAGTAGCCCAAAAATGGATAATAAAATAATGCTTTTTAAAAACAAAACCTATTCCACTCAGTTATTGTATAAAGAAAGTAACTTATTAACTACAAATCAGCTTTTCATAAAGTCAATAATTAGATTTATGTTAAAAAATTCTGATTACAAAGCAACTCTTAATCATAATGTTAATACAAGAAATGCAATGCAAAGAAATGTTCTTCTACAAAACCCTAGACACACTCTATGCCAAAGCCATATTTACTGTGTTGGACCAAAGATTTATAATGATTTGCCAGTTGGTATTAGATCAAAACCGTATCATCTAATCAAAAAAGACATTAACAAATGGTTAATTGATAGTAATTATAGTATAAATTATATTATATAATAAAATTTGCACTAAGTTAATTAGTTAAAATGAGAGTACCTCAATAGGATAAATTATTAAGTTTAATAAGCACACCCACAGTATTTTAAATACCATTGTGTGCTTCATTTTTGCAATAGCGAGGAATTTATGATTTTAGTTGTATTAGAATAATAAATTATATTTTGTTACTTATTTATAATAGATGTACAATATATTTTTGTATTTTCTTAAGTATTTTGCTATTGCCAAAATATATATTAATAGACTTCAGGCTAGGAATAATAATTTGTTGGAAGTTTCTTTACATAGACTGCAATTTTTTAAAAACTCTTAAATATCTTGCTCCTAGTATTTATAATGTGATACCAAAGGGAAAGTGCAACCAAAAATACAGAAAAGACTTAAAACAGTTTATTGTTGACCATCAACTTAGTCTATAAAATGGTGATATTTTGTACTTTTATATACTACCTGTATTGTACCTGATATAGTTTTATTTATTTTAATTATTTTTTTTACAATTATTAATTGGAGACGCGACAAGGATTGTTTTAACGGTTTTAATGCTGAGATGAGGAAGGCAACGGGAAACCACCTCATTACCGTCCTCAGGAAATATCATCATCATGACTGGAAAACCAAAAGCCCAGGCCCTCAGTCCCCGGCAGGTCTTAAGTGACCAGAGGGTGCTAAGAATCTCCGGACCAGTCATGAAGAAGATTGCTACATGGAACATACAAAGTATGTTTCAGGCTGGAAAAGTTCACAATGTCATCAGAGAAATGGAACGATTGGACATAGAGATCTTGGGAGTTAGCGAGGTTAGATGGCCTAACTCAGGTAAATGCCAGATAGACGACTACCATGTCTACTATGCAGGCAATGAAGGACAAAACCACTATAATGTCATCGCAATCATTTTGAATAAAGAAATTCAAAAATCCGTTATCTCTTTTGTCCCTGTGTCGGATCGAGTCATATTTCTTCAGCTAAACTCTAAGCCTTTCAATGTCAATATTATTTATTTATTGATACACTGATTAACAGGTCCAAAATACCCAATTACAAAGCAGGAAAAAGTACACAATTCGCTAAAACTAATTACATTAAGGTACCTACTTAAAAAGTTTACAAAAAATGCATATAAAAGTCATACAATCTATGAAACACTTACAAAAAAAAAATATAAAATCAAACATTAAAAAAACTGAAAAAACCTAATAAAATTACAGATTAGATAAAGGCAGGACAGGAGGGAAATTATGTACTATCTGGAGTCACTGAAATAAAATATCTGCGAATTTTAGCAATTGAGGTATTAAATATATCTATTTCCCTGTTATGGATATTATGAGTTCTACACATAACATGGAGTGGAGAAAAAAGTAATTTGTTTGTTCGAGCTCTTGGGAGAGAAAAAGTAATATTTTGACGTGATGATAGACATGGAACAAGAAAGTTGACTTTGTTTAATATATCAGGACAATCTATATGGTTATGAATTATCTTGAATAGAAAGACTTGAGGGAAATATGTTCTTCTGTCAGCAAGGGATTGAAATTTGAACATTTCCAGCAAATTTGCCTCTGGGTAACCTTGAGGGGGATAGGTGCCATGAGTTTTTAGATACAGTAATTTTAAAAATCTTCGTTGAACTCTTTCTAGATCTTCAATATGTGTGTTATATTGAGGTATACACTCCAACCAGTAAATATTCAGATGATGACGTAGAGGAATTCTACGCCCAAATTCAGACTGCCCTTAATTTTACAAAAAAGACAGAAATCACTATTGTTATGGGAGACTTCAACGCAAAACTTGGAAACGCCCCAAGAGAAGACATTCTTGAGAGATACAGTCTTGGTACATCAAATGAACATGGAGATCCCCTTTTCCAGGAAAGGGATTTTATCGTGTCAAATACTTTCTTTAAACTTCCAGCTAGACGCCTTTATACTTGGACTTCCAAATCTGACACTCTTGAGAATATCATTAGAAACCAGATAGACTTTATGTTAATTAATAAACGATTTAGAAACATTATTAAATCTGCAAAAACTTATCCTGGTGCAGATGTAGGCTCGGATCACAATCCAGTTGTGGCGAAAATTAAATTTACCCTCAAGAAAAATAATCCCCCAAATAACAAACCCAGACCCAGGTTGGACAAACTTCAAGATAACATGATAGCAACTAAACTTAAAGTCGAACTTAACAAAAAGCTTAAAGATATTTAATTTAAATCGTCTTTATTAAGCCAATTATTTGTTACAAAAATAAAAGAAAAATTTCTAAAAAATAAAAAGTATAGAATATTTACGAAAAAAAAAAGTATCCAAAGCAAAGAAAAAAAATTGACCCTGAGGCGAAGTTTAGCCTCGTCATTAATAAGAAATTAATGAGGTGCTATTCTTACACTTAACCTCAAAATAAAACTTAAATACAATAAAATATAATAAAATTATTACTTCCTACCCAAATATATGTAAGCATAGACTATTTAATTAGTAGGACAAAACAAGCATAATATTTTAAAATAATATTTACAAGTTATAATAACAAGTAAATAGCGGTAATTAAAAAGTCAAAAACAAAATTGTAAAGACAATTATAGGCTTATGTTAGGTCTGCAAGATACTATTTAATTATTGGTCAGTAAATGTTGTTTTAGTTTTTGTTTAAAGGATGTAACAGATAGGTTTTTTAAAGCATGAGGTAGTTGGTTATAGAATTTAACTGCACAATAGGCATAAACTTTTTTGGAATATTGCAGATCTGTGCCTGGGTATCTGAAATGTTAGGCGATTAGAACTCCTAGTATTTCTGGAGTGAACATCTGAGGTTTTGATCAGTCATTCAGCAAGATATTTAGGTGTTTGAGTGGAAAATTCATGACAAATCTAACCTTAAATGTGTCACATGTGTTGAATTTTCTGTGCAAATTTTTATTAAATTCTAGTAAACTAGTAATAAAAATAGGCTCTTTGTCAATTAGTTCATATAAGAATGTAAGAAGTCAGTTTTTTCCGTCGAACTAGACTAATAAATTTACCCTGTTTTGAAAAGGCGACACAGCTCATTTTAAGATAAAGAAAGATTATATTCACAAAAAACCAGGCATAATTCGATATTTATGGGTCTGTTACATAAACAAGAGCCTGTGACCCACACTTTACTAGCGTTGGGTGTTTCAGAACGTTTTAAAACTGTGGGGTGAAAAGTGTTAAGAGATAAATATTAACTGTGCTTGTGTGTGTAATTGGTCTTGGATTACATTTTCAAAAGGTGAGTTTTTTCACTGAGTATTTCGATTTTCCTTATTTTATATTTATTTTTATGTTCTTTTTGACAATTTTACATCCTAAAGCATTTATTCGCCAATATATAAAAATACAGTAATTTGGATATTTTTGTGGTTAAGCTATTAATTTAAAATATTGAAAGGAATGGACATATACACCTATCAATATTGCAAAGTGCTTGAGTTGCATTTTACCTTACCTCTTTTGCGCAAAACGCGATGTGGAGTGCTTGAGCCACTAGGCATTGTCCGAGTCCTTAAATTTTTTTGCACTGTTATAACGACGGATGTGTTCCGTCGGGTGCGGTGCAGATATGCAGATATTTTGTTTTGTACTACTGAAGTGGACGAGCCACGTAGTACGTTCCTTTAATACCTTTTCCCAACCTCCTAGTACTTCTAATGAAGTACTGCCCTTGACCTAGCGCGTCTTTGTACCACTGTGCACAGTGCAAAATAGACAGTGCTAGAGTCTTTTTCACCTGAATCTATTGCTGATGTGGAGTGCTTGAGCCACTAGGTAAAATATTCTTATCCTACCTGTATTGTGGAGTGCTTGAGCCACTTGCAGATGACCTTTTTCCGTACTATTGGTATAGTACATAGCTTAACCTTAACCACTATCCCATTATTACTCCATATAGGAGTATTTCAGCACTAGCACAATTTTGTTACGCTTGTGGGTGACAGACACAATGCGGTTTGGTTTAATTGAATTAAATTAAATGGAAGTCTCAATAATAGTCATTAATTAATTTTCTGACTTCAGTACTATTTTAGTATTTTCACGTATACAACCAGTTTATTACTGTTTAATCTTAAAAATTGATATTAACGCTTGTTTATTAGCGTTATACTGAATAAATTCATAATAAAGGTAAATTGAATGCTCAGGTTACTCTTTTAATTTCAGGTATGTCACCTCTCATGTTACACATCACCCAGACACAACAGTAGTTTTTATAATTTTGCTTATACAAATCATTTAGTAAGTACAAGTACATTATCTTGGAATTTATTTAAATTGGTCAGTCCTGATTATTTTTAATATACGCCCTATATATAAAAATTATTGTTACCGCCATTTAATTTAATATGTCGTTCTTCAAGTTTGTAAAAAAAAATGGCTCACAAGAATCTTCATATCTAACTGAAAAACAACATATGATCATAAAATTGGTGATTTTCGCAAAAACCCATTAATAAATAAAAACCTAACCTATAAACACAAAATGAATCCCCTTAATTGCACAATGTGCAAAGAACAATGCTACTTTATAGACACAACTAAGAGCAAAGAAATGAAGGAACTCTTTGGGTGTTCATGTGATCTGTGCAGAAAAGTGTTCTGTAAAAACTGTGCTCGCTTTTCATCAAGTGAAATAAGGGTGCTTTGCTTAAGTCAAAACAGTCTAAAGTTTTTTTGTCCTGAGTGCCTTGATCTTATTAACGTAAGTTTAAAAGATCTGCCCTCAATCAACAAGAGGATCGAAATCCTAGAGAAGGACACGAAAGAACTTAAAGAAACAATAAACAAAAATGCACCTACTTATGCTCAGGTAGTGGCAGACACCACTGACCTTAAAAAGCAAGTAGAGATACTGAACACTGAGGTAAACACACAAAAAACTGATTGAGCCAACAATATGTGAACTTTTTGAATGTGAAAGGCGAGCTTCAAATATACTACTCTTCGGAGTTCCTGGAAGCCACACACAAAGTGAACCTGATTCTGATCTTAAAAAAGCAGTCAACAAAATAAAAAAAATCAAAGATAACATTGAAACAAGTGAAGTCAAGGTCTACCGGCTTGGTGCGCCTGCACAAGGTAAAATCAGACCAATAAGGGTAACTCTTCCATCACCAAGGGTGGCTCGGGAGATACTCAAAAATAAAAATAACATAAACGAAGATACCATTTACATTAAGTCTGATCAAACCCCGTTGCAAAGATCATACCTAAAAAATATCCTAAAAGAATTAGAAGAGCGTAAACAAAAAGGGGAGGTAAACCTAAAAATTAAATATTTTTAACAATGTGCCCAAGATAATTATTTCACATCAACATAAAAGTGAGCAAAAAAACTAAACAAATCCTTTCTGGTGGAAGTCTCCTTCTGGTACAGCAACCTCTGCTCAATGACAAATAAACTGGAAGAACTAAAAATAAGTGTTAAGAACACCAATGCATGCATTATTTTAATTACTGAAACATGGCTGACTGATCTAACACCAGACACCGTAATCACCATCCCAGGTTATTCACTGTTTCGCAAAGATCGAGGGACAGACGGTGGAGGTATTTGTGTTTATGTTAAAAGTGACATTGCAGGACATAGAGTTCACTCAACAGTAAGCCAAAAATTTACAACTCACAGACCTGTTGAATCGTTATGGCTTGAAATAACAATATGCAGAGTCAAATTGGTAGCTTGTGTCTATAGATCTAAACAAAAAACAACTCAGGAGCAAAACCTAGACTTGAACTATCCAGAAATTAGTTGGAACACACTGGAGATCCATCCAAACAACCAATGTAGTCAAGACTTTCTGGAAAGCTATAAAACTCACAGAGGCCATCAACTTGTTACTTTCCCCACAAGATTTCGCAATGATTAAAGTTCACTTTTGGATCTACTTATTGTCAATGAAAAACGATTAATCTTTGACATACAACAACATCCACCTCTGGGGAAAAGTGATCACATCATACTTACAGCAAAAACACAGCTACAAATTCTTGCACAGCAAACCTGTAAAGTTTACAAAAGGCAGTTCTGGAAAGCTGACTACCAGGCCATCAATACAACTCTCCAGCAGCAACTAACCCAACTAGCTAATCCAGCCAGCTTTAATAATTTCACTGAGGCACTAACAGCAACAATTGAAAAGCACATACCTAATAAACCTCAAAAAGTCAACTCCCAAAAACCATGGCTCACCAAGTCGTATTTAAGGAAATTCGAAAGAAAAGGGATTTATGGCATAAATATAGAAGACAAAAAACAGATGAAAACTATTTTAGTTATCAGCATCAAAATAAAAAAACCAAAACATGTATAGATGTAGCCAGAAGAAACTATGAGTACAATTTGCTTAGCAACACCAAGCAGTTCTATGCATAAATAAATCGTACCTTAAATTCAAAGCATGCTAGCTTCAACATTATTGATAAGGTAACAAAAGAACCACTGAAAACCGATCTGGAGATCTCAGAATGTTTTGCGCAACAGTTTCAAAGTGTGTTCACAAAACTTGGGGCAAATTATGTCAGAGCAACACTACCCTTAGAAAAGTATGCAAGAACAGAACTAAACCACATTATCTTTACACCAGAAAAAGTTGAAAATGCCATAAAAACCCTTAAAGTAAATTCAAGTCCAGGGCCAGATGGAATACCACCAATTTTTCCTAAAAACTGTGTGAAAACTCTAAAGGAACCACTTGCAGCAGTCTTTAACTCTATTATAAGAACAGGAGAATTTCCAGAAGCCTGGAAGAAGGCTGTTGTTACTCCAATATATAAAAAAGGAAATAAGCAATTGGCTGAAAACTACAGACCAATAAGCCTGACAAGTGCAATCTGTAAATGCATGGAAAAAATCATTGCAAAAGAACTTACAGACTTTCTCATAGAAACTAACATAATACTAGTTCAGCAGCACGGCTTTCTTCCAAGAAAATCAACATTCACCAGCCTATTAACAAGACTTAATGAATGGACATTGGCAGATGACAATCACGAACCAATTGATGTAGTATACCTTGACTTTGAGAAGGCCTTTGACAAGATACCTACAGATTTTATAATCTACAAAATTGACCACTTTGGAGTTAGAGGGAATCTACTCAGGCTGATTGGGGCAGGCTTTCTTTCTGGTCGAACCTTTCAGGTTCGAGTGGGTACTACAATATCACAAGAGTTCCAAGTGTACAGGGATCCGTTCTAGGACCTCTGCTGTTCATTACATATCTGAGTGATCTCTACCAAGGACTTGAAACCAAAAATGCATCTTATGCTGATGATGGAAATGTCTACTGCAATCCATTAGTACAACAAGGAGAGCTGTAGCAAGACTTATTTAAAATTAAATCTTGGACTCAGGACTGGAGAATGCCATTAAATGACTCCAAATGTACGGTTCTGCATATTGGTCAAAACAATCCCAAACATGACTACTTTTTTTAACAATCCCCACTCTTGTCAGTCTCACAACAGAAAGATCTAGGAATTACCATTACAACAGATCTTAAATGGGAGACTCACATTTCTCAAATAACAAAGAAGGCCAACTCAATGATATACCTTATTCAAAGAGCATTTAAAGATCTCTCCAAAGAAATGGCACTAAAACTGTATAAGACCTATGTAAGACCAAAACTTGAGTATGCCCAATCTATATGGAACCCCTATTATGTGAAAGAC
Source organism: Oxystoma pomonae (assembly GCA_963921995.1). NCBI lineage: Eukaryota > Metazoa > Arthropoda > Insecta > Coleoptera > Brentidae > Oxystoma > Oxystoma pomonae. The sequence continues at coordinate 78,463,755 of OY998166.1, read as the reverse complement.
ATAGAACAACTTGAAAAGGTGCAAAGACATATAACTAAGTTGCCACAAGTGCTAAAAGACATGCCCTATGACACAAGACTAGCTCAACTCAACCTTACTACGCTGAAAGAGAGAAGAACGAGAGGTGACATTATAGAAACTTATAAAATTCTTAACGATTACTATGCCTGTAACTTAAGAGAAATTTATACTTTCAACTAAAACACTAATTTGAGAGGCCACAACCAAAAGCTTGCTAAAGAAAAATGCAATAAATTGCTACGTAGAAACTTCTTAACAAACAGAGTGGTGTACATATGGAATGGTCTTCATAGCAACACCATTCATGCAGAAACCAAAAACCAGTTCAAAAATCGTTTAGACCAGGAAATAAAAAGCTGGAGTAATACTTTCATACATTACGCAGTATAAAGTTGACAAAATGTGATAAGTGATAAGTAATTACAACAAACACTAGTGCATGAAAATAACTTGAACAGTGACATATTTTAACCAAAAAACTCAGTAGTTTCATAGGATTTTTCTATAAATCGCTCCCACTACTGAAATCCATAATAATAATAATAATAATAATGCACAAACACAGAGAAGTGAAGTTTGCGTCGCGACTCCATATTAAGCCAATTCAGTTCAATTAGTTTATGGGAAATATTATCCTACTTGCGAAGTCCAAATATAAATCTACAACAAGCATTCTGTACTCTTTGTATGCCGTCCTTTTCAAGAACATTTAAGAAATTACAATAAACAAGATGAGATAAGATTCTGTCGAGCCAAAGAGAATGAGGTTACACTTGGAGAGGTGTAACTCTAAATTGTGTTTTAAAGAGAGAGTATGAAATTGAATATATACCTGTTTATGATCAGCATAAGCTTGTATTTGAGAGTGTGCCAGACAGTTAAGAATTTTGGAGGTGTAAATTGAGAAGAAAAGAGGTCCCAAAATAGACCCTTGAGCAACACCTGAGGTAACGTCAGTAAAGGAGGAGTACTTACTGTTAAATTAAACTTTTTGTACTCGGCCGTGAAAATATGACTTAGAGAGATTAAGGGCATCAGAAGAAAAACCATAGTAACCAAGCATTGAACGCAAAAGTTCCCGAGAAATGGTATCAAAGGCTTTCGAGTAATCCAAGAGAACCAACGCAGTTATTTTAGCCTGATCGCAATTACGTGCTATATCATCCACTACTCGAGTGAGGGCCGTTGCAGTGCTATATTAGGCAAGGATGAAACAAGAAATAAAAAGAAAGTTTGGATGACCAATGAAATCCTGGAGTTGATGGATAAAAGATGCAGTAAAAAAGGCAGCGATCAGTATCGAGAAATCAATAGAGCAATAAAAAACAAGATAAGGTCAGCAAAACAAGACTGGATAACACAGCAATTAAAGAATTCCCTGAAAATTGCCATGAAGCTTTAAGCTATATTATTAATGATTCTTTTGTAGAGGGATATTTTCCAAATGACCTAAAACTAGCAGTAGTTGTTTCTTTAGCAAAAGGTGGTGATCAAAAGGTACCAAAAAATTATCGATGCATTTCACTTCTTCCAGTTTTATCTAAAGTATTTGAGAAAATTGTGAAAAGTCGATTGGTCTCCTATTTTAAAAAAATCAAGTTGTCCTCTATAAAACAATACGGGTTTCAAAAGGAAAAAGGTACAAAACATGCGGTTTTTGACTTTTTAAATAATGTTTATTCCTCTATGGATAACCATCTTGTTGCGGCAGTATTTTGTGATGTGGCAAAAGCTTTCGATTGCCTTGATCACGGAATACTGTTGCAAAAGATGGAACATTATGGTTTCCGAGGTAAAGCTCTACTATGGTATCTTATCTTAATAACAGGTACCAAGTAACTCAAATAAGGGACAATAATGGCATCTGTCGGTCGTCTGGTGCTCCCATAACTTGTGGCGTTCCTCAAGGGTCTGTTCTGGGCCCTCTTCTCTTCATACTCTTTCTAGATGATCTCTCCTATTGCCTCGTTAAAGGGGAATTTACATTTTTTGCTGATGATACCAGCATCACTTGGTCTGCGGAAAATAAAGAGGAGCTGGAGAGAGTTGTGAGGGAGGACCTGGAGCTGATCAAAAAGTGGTTTGATGCTAACAAATTATGTTTAAATATAGAAAAAACAAAATATCTTGTCTTCAAAAATGTAACCACATTAAATCTAGATATTGAAGGGCATAAGATCGAACCTGTCAATGAATACAAATTGTTGGGTGTGATTATTGATAGTCAAATTTCTTGGTTAACTCAGTATAAAAATATAATGAAAATGTTGGCATCAGGTCTCTATGCAATTAAGGTAACAAGAGAAACTCTTAATAAGGAAGCTGCAATAGAAACATACCATGCTTTCTTTGAATCTTATGCTAGGTATTGTGTTTGCTTTTGGGGATATACTGCCACATACAAAACACAACAAATTTTTACGTTACAAAAAAAAAAGCAATTCGCATTATTTCTCAAATTTCAAATTTAACATCGTGTAAGAAATTTTTTACTGAGTTAAAAATCTTAACATTCTATGATTTAATACTTTTTGAAACTCTCACTATATTACATCAATATGACCAACAAAACTATTTTTCAAAAATATGTGGCATCCACAACTATAATACATGGTCTAAAAATAATATACTTTCTCTACAACCCCAAAGCACATTAATACAAAACTCTATTTTACTATGGCAAAAAGATTTATAATAAATTGCCCGATAATATTAAAAGTCTTTCTCCCAAGAAGTTCAATTTAATATTAAAAAATTACTTAATTGAATCTGCTCACTACACACTAGGTGAAATAATAGAAAATCAAAATGTTTTTTCAAATATTAAAGTCCCTGAGTAACTGAATAGATTAGTGTTTTCTGATTAAATGTAGGTTATTTTTAGGTATGTAGTTTAAGTTTTTAGTCAGTAGTTGAAATATTGTACAGCTTTAAGCTTTGTCAATAAAGATTCATTCATTCATTCATTCAGCAATGTCAAGAAATAGAAGATCTAGATGCTAAACATGACACTTTCAATTTACACAAACACATAAAGGAAGCGGCCGGATTATTTAATAAAAGACAAGCTGGAATCCTTGTGGACAATCAAGGCAAAATCATACCGGATACCAAAGAAAAATTAAAAGAATGGGGTAGCTACATAGAACATCTCTTTACCGATAACCGATCCGAACAGCCAGAAGAATTCTCAAACCAAGGCATAGATATAACACCAGAGGAAGTAAAACACGCAATATCTTCAGCTGAAAACAGAAAAGCGGTAGGGCAAGACAAAGTATACATTGAGGTTTTAAAGCTAATAAAAAACGAACATTCGCTAAATACGCTAGTCAAACTTTTTAACTTGATTTATCGTAACGGTAAAATCCCTGCTGACTGGCTAAAGTCAACCTTTGTTACGCTACCTAAAAAACATTCAGCAAAGAAGTGTAGTGATTATCGCCTAATCAGCCTAATGAGCCATATGTTAAAAATATTTCTAAAGATTATCCACAAAAGAATTTATGGGAAATGCGAATCTTTTATGGGTGACACGCAGTTTGGATTTCGTGCTGGGTTTGGGACAAGAGAGGCCTTGTATATGCCTGTTTCATAGATTATGAGAAGGCATTTGATCGAGTCCAACATGAAAAGCTCATAGAATCGCTAAAAGAAGTTGGTCTAGATGATTGAGATCTAAAGATAATCGCTAATCTATAGTGGAATCAGACTGCTCAAATAAAGGTTGATGGCCAACTGTCCAAAGAGGTCTAAATAAGAAGAGGAGTACGCTAAGGTTGTATATTGTCTCCGCTGTTCGGTGTTATATTTTTAGCATCTTATATTATGGCATGGAAGCATGAACACTGAGGCCATGTGCAAAAAGTTGGAGGCATTCGGGATTTGGTGTTATCGCAGAATATTAAGGATTCTTGGATGGACCGAGTAAATAATGTGGATGTTCTGCTTAGAATAAATAAAGAGCTTGGAGTTTTATTTACCATCAAAAAACAAAAACTTGAATATTTTGGCCATATTTTGAGAAATGACAAATATAAACTCTTAATATTGATAATAGAAGGCAAAAATTGAAGGCAGAAGAGGTCTGGGTCGTAGACGGATATCATGGCTTAAAAATCTTAGACAATGGTATGGTGTTAGTACTACGACACTTTGCCGAAAAGCAGTGAACAGGTTGCAGATTGCGCTGATGATAGCCAACGTTCGAAGAGAGCATGGCACTTGAAGAAGAAGAAGAATTATTAATTATTAATAACATTTTAAAACTTGTTTGCTATCCACGAGGGGTCAACAGCTGGCCAAAAATTTGTACATCCACTGTCAAGAACTGAAATATTGTCAAGTATTGTCTGGGATTGTTAAGTATTGTCCAGTATTGTTAAGTTTTGTCTAGTATTGTCCAGTATTGTCTCAAGTATTGTCCAGTATTGTCAGGTATTGTCAAGTATTGGAGAGTTTTTTTAGTTATTGTCTTGAATATTTTTATAATTACAATAAAAGTAAAGACAGAAGAGAATGAAGATTATTTGCTCCTTGTTTTATGATCATAACATCGCTAAAGATAAAAAACGGGAGGATCTAACAAAGCACATTTCTCTCTAGAGACGACTTTTAAACAACTACTCCTCTGGCTAATGCCTCAACATTTTTGAATTGTGTTTGTATTTAAATATCTACCTCTTGAAGCAAAGGAGTAATTGTTTAACAGTCTATATATCTATGGGCTAATTGTGTTTGTTTAAACTCAATTTTTATTATTAGGAAAAAAATAATTTAAAAATATATTTATTAGATTTTATAACAAGTTTTTGTAAGGAAAGGTTTATTGAAAAATCATTAAAAAAAAACTATGAAAAAAGAACAAGCTTATCTACATTTTTCTAAAAATAAAACTAAAAATATGTTGTCTTAGAAATGTTTGGTTTTAAAATAATGATATACTAGTATAACAAGGGTAAAATTATATTTGCATGTTTATACAAACTTTTATAAAAAACCATATAGTGCTAAAGAACAACAACTTAAAGAAGGAGGTACTATATCTTTAATAAACACTAAAAAATATATTTGAAAAAGGTCAGTCATAAAATTTGGAATTGGTCATCAAATTTTAACTAATACTTTAAAACTGTTTTAAAATTGACTTCATCCGGGACTTCACCCAGTTTCATTTTCTTGTACTTTTTTTCAATTACTTGTTTTTCATATCTACTTAGTGTAAAAGGATAAGTTTTAAAATTAATAGGACCAAAAAAGACATACTTTGTTTTTACTTCAGATATTTCTTCCTGTTGGGGTCAGGTAAAAGTATTTAAAAATTCTTGAAGAAATTTAAAATTATAAAAATTTTCAGCCTTGGAATATTTTTCATAAAAGTACTCTCCATAATATTTTTCTGTTTCTATACTAACGAGTATATTAATTGTTGACTCTCCATTATAATCACTAAAACATTCTGATGTGTCAATATCCATAACCATACTATTGGCACAGCTATCTTCTGAAGTTTCCGTAATGTCACTCATTTCACTCTCTTCCTCTGATTGGCTTGCTGTCGAGTTTGCTGTTTTATTCTGGGGTTTTCTTAATCAATCTCTCGGTCGATTCCGCTTGTTTGAAAAACGGCAGAAGTTCCACATGAAAACATAGTTATTTGACTTTTTACTTATTAAGTTAATTAGCCCTAAAGGCACTAAGGGCGCCCAAGATCACCAACACCCTGGTGGAGGAATGTGCGGATGCACTGGAATCCTTGGGAGAGGGCAAACAAGTGACACTTATGTGGGTACCGGGACATATGGGGGTGCCGGGTAACGAGATGGCCGACGAGCTCGCCAGGATCGGGGCAAGCACCCAGTATGTAGGGCCGGAACCACTCCTAGGAACAACCAAGAGGCAATTGCAAAGTCGACTCAACAAATGGGCCAACGATGCCATGACGACCGCTTGGAGAGCAGGAACAGGATGCAGACAGACCAAAGACTTCGTGAAGGGCCCGGATGTAGCCAAACAAAAATGGCTCCTGGGGAGATCGCGAAAGGATGCTGGTCTGCTGACAGGTATCATAACAGGTCACAACCGACTAAGGAAGCACATGACCCGGATCGCGGTGGAGAATGACTCGACCTGCCGGGCCTGCGGGCGGGCAGAGGAGACATCTCGACACGTTATAGCGAACTGCGAGGCATAACCGAGAACGAGATACCAGGTATTCGGTTTCCCAACCCTGGATGAGGAGGACCTGCACACGGTCAAATGGGACAAAATACTGGACTTTGCAAAAAGAACAGTTAGACCAAATGAGCAAACTGCCAGACCAGTGGTGCAGGCGGTGGATTAGGGGCAGGCTCGGGGTAGGGCAGAAAGGGCCCAGGGAGGCCTACTTGCCGGGCTTCGCGCCGCCCTTTCTCTACTACTACTACTATTAAATTAATTACTCATGAAATTATTATTTAACAGGTAAGCAGAAACCTAATTATATGCAATAATTTTAGTACTTACCTAGGTTCTTCTTGCTCTTGATTTTTTTCCCGTTACATCACATATAAATCACATTAGCTGCGCGGTCAAATCGGTTAACAAAACTCGACTGTAATAACAAAATATTGGCAGGAAACTCGACTATTTGGCGGCTATTCGGTTGCGCGCGCTATGCATGATAAATAAAAAGTGCATTTGATTTGACACCTATTTCATTATTCCATTTTCCTTCGGTTGCATTGGTTTCCAAATTTTTGTTCATATTTTCGTTTTTTTGAAAGTATTGTCTCGACTATTGTCAGGTATTGTCCAGTATTTTTAAGTATATATTGTCCAGTATTTTCCAGTATTGTCTCCAGTATTGTCCAGTATTGTCAAGTATTGTTCAGTATTGTCAAGTATTGTTCAGTATTGTCAGGTATTTTTTAAAGTATTGTCAACGATTTGTACACCTACAGTCTGCAGCTGATGACCCCTTGGCTATGCATGAAAATATGTAGTACTATATACTTTTTGTCTTTGCACAATAACCCCATTCTATTCTATTCTATTCTAAAAGCAAATTTTTCAAATCAGTGACCAAATTTAAGGAAATTGCAGAGGACTGTTCATGGCAACACTATAGATCCAAGTTATGATTGGTTCTAAAGCAATATTTAAAATATGGAGGTTTAATAGAGATGTGTGGTTTACCGTGAAAAGATATTTCCGGCGACTTTTCAGCACTTTTTTCACCTAACGCATACTTCTTATGCATTTTTATAAGTATTAAAACAAACATAAGTATAGTAAATAATTGCATAAAACACAAAAAACACACAAAAACCTGTCAGATCAGTCGGACCTAAGATGGCAAACCATGCCACTATAAATCAATAACTTGTTTGCCCTGGTTGTTAGATTGTCCTAACTCTGATTTCAATAATGATTTCTAGAAGGTCGAATAAAACATTATATTAAGTAAACTTTCTCATGCATTTTAAACTGAACTTCTTTGGCACTATACCTACTTTATCAGAATAACGTTACTTATTGCTATATTCCATAATTATGGGAAATAAAATTGGCGCGAAGATGTGTGATTTGCCTCAAGATTTTGATGCAGTTTCTATTTTATTTAAATTTCTTTGGTTAAATCCATGTGAAATCCATGAAATCCAAGTAAATTAGTGCATCCTGCATGTAAAATAAAAAAAAATTAAACTTCTTGAAATAAGATGCTAAGAATCAGATATGTGTTTTCAAATTGTCAGTGAACTTAATTTTTAATTTAAGTTTAACAATCTGCATTTGAATCTGAATTCAAAAACACAAAGTGCTTTATTAAGGTTTTTTTAAGTCGATATTTCTGGGTAGTTTTTCATACAAATAAATAGTCACAACTTTGTAAGTGCTCAAGTAAACAATTTCAACAACTGCATTTAATAGATAATTAAAATACCTTTTAAACAAGTTATCACTTGACCTCCCCTTTGTTGTTAGTGACCTTACAGTTTTAAGTCATCAGTACCGTTATGGTGAATATGTCAAAAAGTACAAAAAAATTATATCAGAATTAATTTTTTTTTAAGTTAGCAGTTAAGTTATTTTTTGCATGAAGCCCGATGAACCTCATTCAGATTCTAGCACCTATGCCCGCGTGCGCCGCGTCAGCGTGATTTTGCAATGATCTGTTCATCCAGAAATTATTTTAGTGTTTAAAACTTCATTGCGTCGCGCCGCTGTCTCCCATCTACCTACTTTCCTTCAAATCATTTAATTTATTTTTTACTTTGTCCAGTTTGGCCAGTTAGGCACATTGTAGGATCAAAGTTTGGGTTATCTTTAACACTTTGATTTATAGTGGTGAATTCCCCGAATCAAGATAATACATTGCAGTGTTGCAAGTTGTATTTGATTTCTGTCTTGGGTTTTATTTTGGTTCAATCAAAATGGATGACGAAATCAACAAAAAGTTGCCCGAAAAAGGTGATAGCAACAAGTCTATGGGGAAAAAGGACCAGGAAATCAAAGAGCATATTGTGCTGTGTAGTGAAAAATGTCGTGAGACATACAGGGAAAGAGGGGAACATGACAGATTAATCACAACTCTTCAAAATGAGATAAAAGGCTTAAAAAAAGAAATAGCTGTTACGCAAAAATCAAAGGAAAGCTCTGTTGATATGAACTTATATAGAGACTTGTGCAAAGAAATTACAAAAAAGGTATTTGAGCAAGTAGAGTTCACCATCTCTGACAAACTCAACAAGATGTTGAAGACAATTACTGATTCTAATATAGAATTGTTCAAGTTTCTGTTTAAACAAAATTCAGTTAGTAGAGATGCTACTGTGGAGGCAGTGACTCTAATCCCATCCACTAGTAACCAGCCTATGGCTCATAGTCCTTGGCCCACGCCTTTTGAATCTTCCTATCTTCACTCTGATCCAACTGATTACCCAATAGTTGAAAACATGCAAAAACTAGAACTAAGAAAACTAGCTCCTGTAATACTCAAGGATGCGTTTTCATTGCTGTTAAAAGTTCAATTAATTGCAAACAATTGGAAACTCCATTTGATACAGTAGAGTGTGTGTTTGTCTTACTAATACTGGATAAAAAGAAAATAATTTTTGATAATGTTTATATTCCGCCTAACTCCCTGTCACAGAAGTATGAAAACTACAGCGCCTCTGTTAATTATGTGTTAAGCAATCAGTATGTTGAAGGTGTTGATGTCTTTTTGTGTGGTGACCTCAATCGTCCTGGGGTGGAATGGATAAATGACAATGAAGGATCAAGACCTATAGGTAGAAGGTCAGAGGATACTATTGTAATAGTAGACTGTATGGCTTTTTACAACTTTTTTTTCAATTAAACTCAATTCCAAACTGTTATGGCAACTTTCTTGATTTAATCTTTAGTAATAGGAGTGATGTAATTGTTAGCATAAGTCATAGTCCTGTATTGAAGTTGGATTTACCTCATCCTGCATTAGAATTTGAGGTTCAGGTAAATTATAGCAATATGATAAAATACACTTTAATTATCAATACTTTAATTTTAAACTTTGTACCAAAATTTGAAGAGTATCATTTTAGAAAAGAAGAAAATTCATAAAAAATATAAACAAACTGGGTCCTTGGAAGATTACAATCAATTCTCTGATTTAAGATCACTTCGTAGGGAACAATCTCTGGTTTGTCATAGGAACTCTATTGAGGATATTGAAAATAACCTAACAAATAAAAATGAATTTTGGCGTTATATTAATTCAAAGAAGGATAATAAAATCTACCCTCGTAATATGTTCTTAGAAACCAAAGAAAGTGATTCGACAAGGACTTCAGTTGAGCTCTTTAAAACTTTTTTTTTCTCTGTTTATTCAGATTATCCAGAATCGGACAAAGTCTATATTGATACAAATCTCTTATCAAATTTTCTGTATAATAACTGAAGTGGAGATTTTTAATAAGATAAACAGTTTAGATAATAAATTAGCATGTGGCCTTGAAGGCATTCCGGTTATTTTTCTCAAGAGTTGCAATTTTTTTCTCTCTGGTATCTTATGTACAATTTTCAATAAGTCTCTTTCATTGGGTTATTTTCCTGAGGCATGGAAGCTTATCTATGTGACACCTATATTGAAAAGTGGCGATTGTTCAAATATTAAAAACTACAGAGGAATCTCCAAAATTTCTTTATTTCCAAAAGCTATTATAACGGATAAACTCACATCATACTTCCAGAATATAATAATTTCTAAACAACATGGTTTTTCAAAGGTCTAACCTAACTAACCTCCTAAACTATGAGGAGATCTTGTTGGATGCCTTGGAGAGTGGGTATCAGGTTGATGTGATCTATACCGATTTCTCGAAGGCCTTTGACAAGGTGGATAACAACATCCTGATAAAAACACTGCAGGGCATGGGAATCCATGGAACTTTTAAAATGTGGCTTCTGAACAATTTGACAGGAAGCAGACAAGCGATCAAAATTGAAAATTGCATTTCTTTAGAATACGACGTGTCATCGGGAGTTCCTCAGGGTGGTCATCTTTCGCCTTTATTGTTTAAAATCTTTATAAATGATATCTCTTTAGTATTAAAATCATGCTTGTTTGCACTTCTGGCTGATGACCTAAAATTATTTAAAATCATTTATAACATAGAGGACTGTCATGTGCTGCAAAATGAACTCAATAAATTTTCACAATGGTGTAAAAATAACAACTTAAGGTTAAATATTGAAAAATGTAAAAGCCTAACATTTCATAGAAGCTTAACACCACTACAATTTAATTATCAATTAAATGGTATAGAATTGGAAAAACCAAACATAATGAAAGATATACATATACATAATATAAATATTCCTCCATTATTGCTCCAGGTCGGGTAGAATAAATAAACAATTAATTAAATAACTTCAGTTAAGTCTCTCTTAAAATTTTTTTTATTTTTTCATCATTTGTAGAATTAATACTTAATTAATAAAATAAATCTGTACACATACTAAATTTATATTAAAAACTGTTACATTAATAGGAATAGGTATTATTACAATAATAAGTAAAAATTGGAAGAAAATTTTAGGCAAACAAACTCAAAAGGATGATAGATAGGTATAGGTACGTAGGTATAGACGGTGACAACTTAGCTACAAAATAGCTAGCTAAAAAATGTGTTGCTAAATTATTATTAAAATTCATTATGGTGGTGCCTAGAATATGAAAATCCCTTGGAAAAACCTATTTGGCTAGATTTGCAACTATCGCTCAAATTACCTTTACTAGACACAAGATTTTGGAGCAGTTTTGACCCCCCTCCTCCCCTTTTTCACAATTTGTCAAGTTTGAGTTGTCACTAATTTTTTAAAATTACGCAAGTAGAAACAATTTTGTACTTAACACGTGCGAAAAGTCTCTTTTCCGCCCTTGAGGGCTTGCCTGAACTCTGCTCCGCATCAGTCGTGCAACTGCCGTCGCGGGAGGAAAAGTATCACTTTTCGCACTTGTTAGGTAACTATTATGCACGGCGAGTGCGAAAACTACTTCCCGCACACAAATGAGGTGCAAGCGGGAAAATGTTGTTTTACTAACTTCAATAGGCAAGATATGATATTTTGATGAAAGCCGTAAAAGCCAATCCAGTGTACCTGGGACCTGTTTACCTCTTGTAGTACTTTTGAAGTTATGAACCGATTTTAGTGAAACAAACTACGTCATATAGATAATCAATAGAGCTTTTATTTGCATTTTCTTGACCGCCATCTTGAAATACAAAATGGCGCTTTTTAAGGTTATGCCAAAGATGTAAAAATTAAATAATTACTGGGAGAAAGCCTTAATTTTGCTTAGTAAATATATCAGTGACATTGGTTTAGTAGATTTAGATTTAATTTTTTTATTAGATTGGCAGTGCATACAGCCATTTTCCATTTATTGTTCAAAAATAATAGTTGTTAAAAATGGAATATATTGATATGAGCAATCTAAAACATCAACTCAGTTTGTTTTATTTAAATTGGACAAGTGTTTTTCAATATATTGTAGAAATAGGTAGGTATGGTTTTTTTATATTTCTCTTGGTAAAAATTTTTCTACCTAAAAAACTAGTTTGCCAGTTTTGTTAGTTGTAGTAATTTAAATTTTTTGCCTGTTTTAAAATACAAGTATTAGTATATTTGTAATAAAACTACACTCCTTAAATTTTATTCTTTAATTTAAAAATAAATTCATAAAATGTGCCATCCCCAGTAATTTTTAAACTAACAACATTTGTTTGAGAAATTGCTTAATATAGTAACTCTTTACTAAGCAAGAACAAATTTTTTTCAAAGTTGTCCAAAATTGCCATGGAGTATCATTGGATGCAGAATATCCTTAGGAACCAAAAAATTTAAAATATAAAGGGTGTTTCAACTGGGAAGGATCGGAAGTCACATTATCTGTCAGAAAACTCCAAATTTTACATAATTGCTTGTTTAAAACTGTTAATTTTCTATTATAATATTTGTGGAAAAAGAAGGGGGTGAACCACCCCCATGAAACACCCGTAAATTTTTAATTGACATTGAAGCCATCATTTGTCCATCACAAAATTTTTTGAGTAATTAAACAATTGTGTGGAGATTATTGGGAATAAGGACACCTTGTTTGTTATTGTTGTATACATTTAATTCATGAGCGACGTTTTGACAATGATTTTTGTCTTCCTCAGTCTTTGACAAAAACCATTTTCGAAACGTTGCTTATGAATTAAACGTATACAACAGTAACAAGGTGTCTCTATTCACAGTAATCTCGACACAATCTGACTAATAAGACGTTAACTATCTTTAAAAAAAGTAGACAATATTTTGACAAAAATTATGTAATAAAAACTTTTTTACTTTTGTACTGCCTTGTAAGAGATTTTTATAAATTATTTAAAAAAAACTACTGTTCAAACGAGTGTTCAAAAAAATCTAAAATTTTCAATTTTTGAGTTTCTTAGCAGGGAGAAAAGGTATAGTAAAAATCATCAAAATCAAAAATGGTCGCCTATTTTTTTTTTAATTTTCTAGTTAATTTGATATGGAATGACCCCTAGGGAAAGAATAGAGTAGAATAGAATATAATAGAATTTTATTTTTTCGTTCTTAAAAGTATTTAAAATACATTTTATACCCATGTGGTGTAGAACTCGTCAAGTAAATAGTTTTTGCGCGGAGCAATTTTAAAATAAATTACTTTAGCAATTATATAATAATATTGTGTTACATTACATTTTTACATCACATTTTAAAAAACCTTACTAACTAAAGCATGTGAAAATAATAATCACAGATTTATATTATATCAATCTCCTGTCATCTTCAAAAAATTAATTTAAGCTGTAATCGGCCCTTGTGTTCAGGTAGTTTTTTTATTCTATTTTTAATTTGTTTGGGTACAAGTTCTCTCAAAGTAAGTGGGCCCACTTTCTCACTTTGGATTAAGTTTTAACTTAGACTTAAGTACTTGCTGTCTCTTTTTAAAAATCACAGTGGGAAAAGAACAGATTGGAAGATAGGTGGCACTTAGAACTTAAGTGAAAGGCGAGAAAGTGGCCCTTGGTTAGGAGAAATGCGCTAAAGCGTTTTTAAAGTATTTATACCGATCCTAAAAAAGGTTTTAGTGATAAATCGCATTCTTAAATCGCTTTAAAATAAAATCGATTTTATTTTAGCGGTTTCAGTCATGTTTATACGACAAAATTTTCAAACCATCCTTAAATAAAAGCGCTTAAAGAGGCTTGTATAAACAAAGTAAGTGGGGCACAAGTCAGGGGTTTGCAAAAAGGGTCTAGTTGCCAGATGTGTAAAAACCTCAGTAAAAACAGTTTTCCTTTGAGTCTTCAATTAAGTCATAAAGTTTTAGTTTTATGTAATGCAAAATTGTCAATTTTCAACAAGACAGTGGGTCGGGGAGCGAGGCGGGAGCGGTTTTCTCCTTTGTGATGACCCGATGACTCCTCCAATAAATCTCTGAAATTTCATTGAATTGAATACTTTTAAAAAATTTTACCTTGTAGCAGGAATTTTTAATATCTAAGGTTTGTGGGCGTCTATCCACAAATAAAACAGTTTTTTGGTAATTTTTGTGGTTTAGTTTTATATTTTTTTTGTGTCAACTCGAAGTCACTAGACAATAATAATAACTTTTACTACTCAAAAAGTCAAAACAACAAAAAGGTTACAATAAGGGCATAAAGATGTGATTGTGGAAAATTTTTGTTTGCGGCACTATCTTAAAGAGAATGTTAAAATAAAGCTATAAGTATAATTAATTTTTAAATTTTCGCTTGCAAAAATAATTTTTGGTCAAAACGCAAAATGATTCATTAATTTACTCAGAAATTTTCTGCTCCTGGATATGCACTTAACAATGCATTATCCATGATACTATTTCTGTTTTCACTTTCAGCACCCAGCAGGACCTGACATATAGTTATTTTTCCGCTGACAGACCCTATAATTTAGGTCCTGCCTTGTCCTAGAACATAGGTCATGTCAAGTCTTGCTAAGAAATCTCCTGTGTTACCTACTTATAAATTAACTGTCATACATAGTAGTAGATACCTATCTTCTTGGTTGTTGAACTTTCATTTACTGTCTGTAAGGTATACTGAGCTAATTTTTGGTATTTTCGCAAAAAAATAAGTAGGGACCGGTAGCTTAACATAAACCTATCGGTCCCACAGGTAACCCTTTAGATAAACCAAATTTTAATTATTTAAAATAAAGAACAATATTAAAGTGCTAATTTGGTCCATCTTTCGAAAATTAAGTGCTCTTTTCGTTGTGGCGAAAAATGGAAAAAATGCAATTTCATTTGTAATTTCACACAAATTCGAGATAATAAGCATAAAATGATTAATACCTTCAATTTTTCAATAAAAATGCGAAAAACCTGGTTTTCATGCGTCGTATTTTTTTAAAAACTAAACCCTTGTACGGTTTATTGGGTTGGTTTGTTGGCTTGGGTTGGATTGGTAATGTTATTTTTTTTAGAAGTTTTGATTTAATATTCAGGGAGCACTTAAATAGCACCGAATTTGGAAATAGTAACATTAAATTTTTCTCCAAGAATTATGGGTGGGACCGCTAGCTTAACGTTAACCTAGCGGTCCTACCGTTTTTTAATTTTCTGCTAAATTGAGGACGAAATTAGAAGCACTTAATTCTGGTACAATCGTTTTGTGATTTTATTGAGGTGGGACCGCGTAGTTTATATAGGTGTAAATATTCTCTCAGCTATCTAATCCAAACCATCTCAGATAACTGTTGAGCATATATCCACTGTGTTCTAAGTCAAATTTGGTTTAAAAAATTGGTTTTGCGGCTCTTGATATACCAATAATTAGAATATGATTTGGTGTGGGACTCTCTACGTCATTGTGATCCGAAGATACATAGGTCAGCGGTCGACTGTTTACAATGTTTTCAATAACAAAGTTTGCAAGGTTTTAAATTTTGGTGTCTGTTCTTTGAGTATAATCTTCAGTGTGTCTTTTACACTTCTAACCATTCGCTTCCAAGTTCCACCCATGTGAGGGCTAGCTGGTGACAAATACTTCCAATCAATTTCTTCTGCAGACATCTTTAGTTCAACTTCTTTCTGTTTTATACTTTTAAAGGCTTCTTTTGTCTTTTGTCTCCGAACTGTGTGTTTTAAAGAGTCCAAGGTTTTTCAGTATTCTTCAAATCTCTGCACATCAATCTACTATTCCTTTTATCTTTTTTCTGTAGGATATCCATTAACTTTAATACATAAGCAGTTGTGCTTATAAGTTTGTCCCACGACGAGAATCTTTTAATATCAGGTAAGTAGCTACATAAAGTACTAAGCTTTTTTCTGCTCGTTTTTTACTTTCTTTAATATGATTTTAGCGTGGCCAATAATTCACGGGAAGTCGTAAGAGCTCTGGACCGATGAACTATGAAAAATTGGTCTTATCTGCTGGGTTTAAATTTGAAGGTATCCATCTTCATGAAAAAACTGCTGTTTTTTCTAAAATTTCGTCAACTCGCCTCTGGATATAGCTGCTTAATTTCTTATTGTCTTCCTGTCTCAACCATCCAAGTACACACATTGAATCGCTCCACATAAAAATCTTTTGGATCTTAAACTAATGTTTTTCCTGAATTTTTATAGAGATGCGGCTGGCGATAACTGCTGCTTGTAGTTCTAACTTCGGCATTGTTATTCCGTCATCGCAGAATATGTGTAGCTGTATATTTCTTGCAAAATTCTTTCTTCTTTACCATCTAATTCAAAAATCTATTTATTTATACGGGACGGGATAACCATATTAACTGCTAATATACAAAAGTATTAAAGTTAGGTACAAAATTAAAGTTAACTAGAAAAACTGAAAAATAAATAACGTCCTGACTAGAAGTTATTGTGCTACTGTAACTTGATAGACAAAAATAATAACTCTTAAAAAACTATATCTTAAAAAAAAAATAAAAAACTAAGTAACTAAACTCCTTATTACAACAAAAGAGATCTTTTAAATCTTTCCAAAGAGACACTAAATATATATATCTTCTGGAATATTGTTGAAAACTTTTT
This sequence comes from Oxystoma pomonae, assembly GCA_963921995.1. Lineage (NCBI taxonomy): Eukaryota > Metazoa > Arthropoda > Insecta > Coleoptera > Brentidae > Oxystoma > Oxystoma pomonae. The sequence goes on along the minus strand of OY998166.1, from coordinate 78,447,167 downwards.
CTGAATTGCAGATCCATCCTCGTAATTCAAAACCTCGTTTTTTATGTATCATTATCACTGCGTTGATAAGTTTGATTCCTTCTTCTTCTGTTTCTACGCTGTCTAGATAGGCATCCATATAATGTTTTTATAAGGAATTGCGTTCACTGCTTAAGGATATTAATCAAGATATTCCTTGGCATTAAGTTTTTTTATATACTGTGCGGTATATGGAGACGAGATAGAACTAAATATCATTACCTGCATTACGTATATTTTCGTCTTCTGTTGAATTTCTAAATACAAATCTTTGGTCATTTTGATCTTCTCTTCTTATAGCGATTTGATGAAACTTCTCTTTTATGTCTGAAAAAAATGCAATCGTCTTTCCCTAGACTGCCATAACATTTCAACTAATGAATTAAATAGGTCGGGTCCTTTAAGTAAAAAGTAATACTGTTCTGTTTATTTCTTCTTTAGTAAGTTGTCTTGCATATCCTTTGTCTTCATATCCTTTGATCTTATTTCGATATTTTTCTGCAAAATTGATATCTTTTCATCTTATTTTGTATGTATGTAAATTGCTAAATTTTTTAAATCGGGTAGAAATTTTTCTTCCCATCTATTTTCAATTTTTCGGGAATACTTTTTTAGAATTTCCTCAGCTTTAATATATTCATGTACTTTATTCCCATTAATTCAACTGTAAAAAAGCTTCCACAAATTCCTCTGATGTCTCTGATTTTCTGTTCGTATAAGGAAGTTAAGTCAATAAGACTTCTTGTGACGATCAGATCTCAATGATTTTGACCAATAAGTAGTTTTGGTGTAGCACTCCAGATTTGGAAAATCAATTTTTTTTCAGGTGTGGCCATTCTCTTTGTAGTTGACGTGTGTTAAGGTTTCGTACAGGGAGATCCAAATTTTTTAAAGTGTATACTTCAACTAACTCATAAAGCGTATTTTCATCTTCTAATCCACCTCTCAATAAAAAGTTAACTTTTCTAGAGGACGAACGATTTGTGGTGTCATGTCAGTCCACTTTAGATTTTTTACATTTAATCTGGTCGTTTCTCCTTCAAGATTCAGTTCATTAGCAAATTCTTTATTTATTAGACGAATAGTAGATCCCTCGTCGAATAAGGCGTAGTAATATACCACGTAGCCACTCACTGAAGTGTGACAGGTTTAAGTTTTCTTAGTTTCTTGCCATTTTTTCTGCCCAATTCGTCTGCATGTGAAAAGGTAATTTTTGCAAAAGTTGGTATGCCAAATCTATTCTCTAATATACTTATAATATTGTTTACTGAAGTAGATCGTGAAAATAAGAGCCCTTGGACGGCACTTTTTGCATTTCCTATGAGACACTTTCTAATTCAAGGCAAATATTAAATGAGTGTGTTGGTTGTGTATGTAAAATGACATAAAAGTTGACCCAATCTTTGAAGTTACCAGAAAATATGGGTAAGCCTTTATCTGTGGTTTGCCTCAAAAGAATATTTTCTAAATATTTATTTTCAGTTCGCAACATAACGTTTGTCTCTTGCATGGGAAGTACTTTTTCTGCTCTGTTTTCGTTTTTTTATCGTCATATTTATCGACTTCATTTTTTAATAAGTTTTCTTTTTTCTGCTCTAACCATTTGTTTACCTTCTGTTCTCTATCTTCTTCTTGAAGGGATTGTTTAACATCAAATTTTTCAAATTCTATCTTGAAGACTGTAGAACTACCAGCACAACTATTCAAATTTAATTGTAATTCATTTCTCTACGTTCTTTTAATTCTAATTCTTTTATGTGTCTTTCTTTTTTATTTATTTCTGCTAGTTTTTTTTACTTTAACAATATTGAAAGGCAAAAACCTAGTAACTCTGTTTACCAGCTTTTGGAATTGCATGACAGATTTACTCCATGACTCGTTCCAACTACAGACCTAGTAGGGTTTCTAGGTTTGTGGTTTCAGTAAACTTAGAATTTGGGTTTTAAAGAATTTTAGAGTCTCAAAATTAGTAGTAGTAGTAGATGGGCGGCCGTAGCCTGGCAATTAGGCCTCATAATGGACCCTTTGCAAGTTTTCTTTCTCTAAGAGGACTTAATTTTGCCTGACATCTCTTTGTCGAGGGCAGGAATCTTAGACTGCGTATCAAGTATACACAGTGGACCGCCGGCTTTATACTCCCTCCGAAGGGTGGTCCTGCTACATGTTAGACTTGCATCTATCTAACATCGCTACCGTCCCAGCAGAACTTGGTTGACGGTAGACTTTACTCCTCAGCAGCCCGCCGTCATATAGGTTGACTCGAAAATCGAGGTCCCGGTTTCGCTGGTCGAAGTCGCCTTCGGAGTCTTCAGACGCATTCCTTGGAGTGATCCTGCTAACCGAAGGTGCTACCGCCTTTGTGCTGTCAACTTCTGTCGAATCCCGCTACCAAATCTGTCGGAGTCCAGCCGCGTCCCATGGAGTCCAGATCTAGGAGAAGTCCAGGTCTTCCTTTTTTTTTGGATCATCCCGTTGTCCTCGGCCGTCCACCTTTGAGTTCCGCAAAGTTTTCGGTGTAGTGTCAACCGTGCCGCCCACTTACAAAATTAACTCCATTTTATCGTTTTTTTGTAATACTGGTTGATGACATCAAAGTTTACATCATCATCAAAGTTGCTGTCAGTGAACTTTTTTAATTTTTGATACCAGATAAAGAACAAGTTACATATATTTCTCTCTAGTATTTTGTTGCGATTTGTGAATCTTTATACTGTACAGGGTGTTCCAAATTTAATGATCACCATAGGGATCTCCCAAACGGTAGGGGATCCAAAAATGTTTAAATTAGGGCAAAGTTGTGCAATTTGATGCTTTGCTCAAAACTAAAAAAAAAGTTACAAAATCGGGGTAGTTCCGGAGATAGGCAACGCAAGTTGTCAAAAAAAGCTTTTTTGACAACTTCTTTTTCTCCCTCTCCTTAATGACGGGTCCGTTTTTGAGATTTGACATTTTAGTGTGACAGGAGCACTGTCAAGTTCATTTTTTCTTATGGGCACGTGCTTTTTTCTTCTGCTGCTGTTTTTTTGACAAGTCACCTGGCGTTTTGGGTTAATTGATAATTATCATCCCACTTGCAGTACCTTTTTTGACACATTAAAAATTAAAGTTTTTTTTTACGTTTTGTTTTAACAAAATAATTGATTAATATTTTAAAAATATGTTTTTACTTTCTTTTTAACTCCAAAATTCTTGTTTATTAATACTACTCACTAATTATCAAAATTTACAACGTTATAAAATTTAAAGAAAAAACGTATATTCAAAATATTAGGCAAAATTATTTTGTTAATGCACGTTTTGTTTTAACAAAATAATTGATTAATATTTTAAAAATATGTTTTTACTTTCTTTTTAATTCCAAAATTCTTGTTTATTAATACTACTCACTAATTATCAAAATTTACAACGTTATAAAATTTAAAGAAAAAACGTATATTCAAAATATTAGGCAAAATTATTATGTTAATGCACGTTTTGTTTTAACAAAATAATTGATTAATATTTTAAAAATATGTTTTTACTTTCTTTTTAATTCCATAATTCTTGTTTATTAATACTACTCACTAATTATCAAAATTTACAACGTTATAAAATTTAAAGAAAAAACGTATATTCAAAATATTAGGCAAAATTATTTTGTTAATGCACGTTTTGTTTTAACAAAATAATTGATTAATATTTTAAAAATATGTTTTTACTTTCTTTTTAATTCCAAAATTCTTGTTTATTAATACTACTCACTAATTATCAAAATTTACAACGTTATAAAATTTAAAGAAAAAACGTATATTCAAAATATTAGGCAAAATTATTTTGTTAATGCACGTTTTGTTTTAAAAAAATAATTGATTAATATTTTAAAAATATGTTTTTACTTTCTTTTTAATTCCAAAATTCTTGTTTATTAATACTTCTCACTAATTATCAAAATTTACAACGTTATAAAATTTAAAGAAAAAACGTATATTCAAAATATTAGGCAAAATTATTTTGTTAATGGAAAACATCAAATAAAACTGTAATTTTTAAACGTCAAAAAAGGTTCTGCAACCCCGTCTTATAAATATCTTGAGTAAGTTGAAAGCAAAAATCGAGTTTGTCAATTAACCCAAAACGTCAAGTGACTCGTCAAAATAGGGTTGCACCATATAACTATGAGATACTATAACGGCCCTGCCCTTGAATTTTCCAAAAAAAGCCATAGGGATAATAACAGAACTCTCCTAATTAAGTTAAACTGGAAAAAATTGAGATCCAAAAACTTCTGGACACGAGCAGACTGCGTCGGGCATGCGCAGTAGATTTTTCACCTCTGGCCTTGCCCAGTACTTAGGGGGAATACGTAGAGAATTTGGCTTCAGTGGGCCTTTTGATGAAGATTTTACGAAACTTATTTTAATGGATTACTAATGGACCCACCAACAATGCCTAACCTGTTAACAGCCCCAAAAATCCTGCAGTCAAAAAGTAGGGTTAGGGTGTCAATATTTTTCTTAAATTCAGACGGTTTGAGCACCATTTTCATATTCCAGAGAACACTCTATATGCACATATGCACACTTTTTGATGAAGATGTGCAATTGAGTGATTTTCTGGAATCTAGGGATGATAAAAATCTTGCTCCCATACAGCTTCTAGGGGCTGGGGCAAAGTTGGATGTAAAAAATTTGGGCTCTTAAAATGTAAGTATTTTGACTCGAACTTGTACTTTTGCCAAATAATTTTGCACTTTTTGAATTTGGTATAGTAAAGTTTGAACAATTTGTTCGAGATTTAAAATATTTAGCCCTTATTTAGGGGTCGCCCCTGGGGTTTGAGATTTTTATATTTCATAATATTTGTTACACCAAATTCATGAATTTTAAATATGCAAAGTAGGGCAAAGTTAGGGTGTATTTAAAATCGAGAAGTGGTCCACTGCGCTCCTAGTGGTTCATTTTTGTTGATATTGGCTGAAAGATAAGTGAAATATAGGGGCCTAGTAGACTTGTAAGTAATAGTATCAACTACCAACTGACTGAGATTCAGATGTGCAGGTGCATTAGTATGGAAATTATGAGGGATAGTTTAAAAACACATTTTCGCCCCTGTTGCACCCTAGGGGCTACATAAATAATTTTTTATGACACACAAGGGTACGTTGCCGGAAGGCCAACATATATGCCAAATTTCATTGCTCAAGCTTAAACCGTCTGAATTTAAGAAAAAAAATTGACACCCCAACCCTACTTTTTGACTGCAGCATTTTTGGAATTGTTAACAGGTTAGACAGTGTGGGTGGGTCCATTAGTAATCGATTAAAACAGGTTTCGTAAAATCTTTATCAAAAGTCCCACGGAATACGCTATGCCCCCTAACTATAGGGCCAGCACTGATTTTTACATTTTTTTCCTTTGTTTCTCAAAGAAAAACAATATTCTAAAAAAAGATTTAGCAAAGGTGAATAAATAAAAAAATCAATGAATAACGAGCTTTCCCTCAAAAAAGGTAATGGTAACCGTAGATCCAGATTTCGCACTTGTGGTGCTCATCAGTACGGTGCTAGGAATTAGGAGATGAAATGATGATGAAAAAATGTGACACAGGATTCACGTAAAAGACAACCATCTGTCAAATTGCAGAATCGGCAGATGTACCTTCAATTTGAAGGAAAATTAAGCGTCTCTACAGAGACAGATATAAGTAAACAATATTGTTACACATTTTGCGACCTATTGGCTATTATAGTATCTCCATAAAAAATAAACTTGACAATGCTCCTGTCACACTGAAATGTCATCTCAAAAACAGGCCTGTCATGATTGAATGATTTTAAGTATTTCTATATACTTAATTAAAAATAAGTACCTTTGCTAACAAATTACAATAGAATATGAATAAAAATATCACAGACTTTCATTGTTATTCTGTCGATTTATGAATTTTTCGTTACAAGTTCTTGATCAAACAATACCTAACAACAGCTACTCAGTCATTTAACATTTTTTTTCTTTCTTGCTCAGGATGCCTATTCAAAACTACCCCTAGAAAGTAAAGTGAGCTATTTGTTGGGAGCGATACAAGACGCCAACTTGGGTGAAGATGCCAGGCAAATGTCAGCTGTTTTGCTGCGTCGAGTGTTCTCCAATGACTTTTTGGAGTTCTATCCCCGACTGCCACCAGAAAGTCAAGTCCAGCTGAAAGCACAAGTTTTGCTGACCGTGCAGCAAACTCAGACCAACCAGTTACGACACAAAGTATGCGAAGTTGTGGCTGAAGTGGCCAGGAACTTGATTGATGAAGAGGGAAACAACCAGTGGCCTGAATTTTTGCAAGTATGTTAAATAAGCCAAAGTTAATTTGAAAAAAGGTGTGCAACTAGCTTCCGCATAAGCAAACAAAAGTAATTTGGAACCTTGCCCATTTTAAATAGTTCAATCTTAAATCGCATTATTACTTTGTTTTAAAGTTAAAACGGTTCCTTTTTATTAAAAAAAGTTGTACAATATTTACAAAAAAAACATTTTTTTTGTATTTTACTTTGGAGTAGAAATTATCTAGGTACCTATTTATTGAAATCGCATGTGTTGCTAGGTTGAGAGAATTCTAAACACAAAAAAACACCCAGCTTACTTATTAAAAAAATTAAGCTCTGATTTTTTTCTATAGTACAAAATTAGCACTTGATTACCTCTAATTAGTTAGTATAGGTTCTAATAAACAAATCGAAATTTCCAGTCCTCTTGGACATATAACAAGTAAAACTAGAAATTTTTAAAACCCTAGGCAACAACATCAGTGAGTATAATATTAAATATCTAGATAGATTTACCACTATCAAACCTCACGACATATATGTTCTTGCAAAAATCGGAATTATCTACATCTACAAATTTCATGATAGTCGAATGAACGGTTCAAAAGTTACATATTTTTGTGGTCATACTCCAAATTTCTTGACATCGGTGTAGCTATCCTTGAAATCAGGGAAAATCCAATTATTTCTCTAAGATGCACAAATGCTATTGGTCTACGCCAATTCCCTCGAATATGACATAATAACTTAACTTTGACGAAATTTGCTTCTATTGGTCTTTAGTGGGATAAATAAAAGACACCGATTTCTATTTAAAATACTGTCATCGGTGTCATTTGTGGGAGAAATCAGCATCATCGACCAAGCGCGCATTTGGGGGAAATAATTTTCTTTTCCCGTATTTCAAGAATAGCCACACTCTGTGTATTAGAACGCGTATTATATCTGGAGCAACTGAGACTATTTCTATTAAACCTAGCTAAGAACACTTAAAGGATAGGCTCCGGACAGAATAAAACCGCATTGAAATCGGTCCACCGGTACGAGCAGAGCTACATACATGCGGACAGACACACACACACACACACACACACACACACGCACCCATACTGCCGTCCTTAACTAAAAAGCAGTAAAAATACATTATTTCCCTATGGAATTACTGCTTTTTAGTTAAGGACGGCAGCATTCAGTGCATGATCACGACTTGTGACCACACGAAGATCGAGCGAAGAATAAGAGAGACGGCGAGACCCAATATTTTTAGCACTAACTTAAAATCAGATACACCCCACCCTTCGAAAGTTATAGACGCATGCATCAACATGGCTTGTGACAACGATGTCACAGTAAATACGGTTTACCATGTGTGTAACCATAATGCCACAGTAAATACAATATACCTCGTGTGTATCGCTATACTTGTCCATATATTTGTTGTGGCTTCAGTGCAAGATCACGACTTGTGGCCAAATGAACAGCGAGCGAAGAATGATAGAGATGGCGAGACCCAAAATTTTTAGCACTAACTTAGGATCAGATACACCCCACCCTTTAAAAGTTAAGTGTATACGATGATGCCACAGTAAATACAATTGTCCTCGTGTGCATCGCTATACTTGTCCATATATTTGTTGTGGCTTTATCAGTAAATCACTAAATATCGTTTACCATATGTGTAACGATGATGTCACAGTTGTGTGTATCGATGATGCCACAGTAAATACAATTTACCGTGTGTGTATCGATGATGACACAGTAAATACAATTTACCTCGTGTGTATCGATGGTGCCACAGTAAATACAATTTACTTCGTCTGTAAAAAAAACACTAAAGGCCTATTTTTTTATATTTTCTGAGATATGGGCTGTCAAAACTGTCAGAATTCAACTTAACAATTTTGAAAATAAAAAAATAAAAGCATTTTTTAAGCAGATATGAAAAATATAGCTTGCAGTTCGAATGTACCCTTCCATTCCGCACTCCTCTCGCCTCTTTCCCTCAGATTGCCCTCATTTTCAAGAAACGTTTTTTATTTCCACTAAAAATAAAACAAAAAAGACTAAATACAAAATTTTGTCATGGTGTCTGTCTATCTAGGACACGAATATTGAAAAGCCGCTTTACCGATTTTTAAAAGTTTGGGATAAAAATTATCTGGCCCCAGGCGATGAGCTGATTCGCTTTTGATGTGGAGAAAAGTTTGTGAAGAGCGTAGAAAGGGGGGTTAAAATTTTACAAAAATATCAACTCGCGGATAATACTAGCTAGCGATATATGATTTTCACATTTAAATGGGCAATTAAATTTTCAACAAAAATTATATGACCAACTTTGGTTAGCCGCTAAGTAGAATATTGTCAAGGTCAACTTATTCAAACTCCCCAATAATTTTTTTTTCATTAGCTTTTTTATAAGGTTCTTTCATTAATTTAAACATGAGTCAAGTTATTCTTACGTTAAAAATTTTAAAAAAATATCATTTTTAGGACACGAAAATATATCAAGAGTTCTTGCCATGTGGAAAATAACATAAATAAACCAATAAAAATTGGAAAATTGATAAAAAAAGGAGTGGCGGGAGGGGAATAAACTAACTGCATGGGGTGTATTTAAGACCTACTTAAACAATGCTTTTTAATGATATGCCACACGCCACGGTTAAAATGTTTATTTTCAAAATTATTAAGTTGAATTCTGGCAGTTTTGACAGCCAATATCTCAAAATATACCGAAGGTTCTTGCCACGTTGAAAATAATATAAATGAACCAATAAAAAATTCGACAATATGATAAAAAAGGAGTGGGGGGGGGGTTTTTAACATCTATTTAAAAAATGCTTTCCAATGATGTGCGCATGCCAGCGTTAAAATGTTTTATTTTCAAAATTGTTCAAAATATATCAAAAAATATAAAAAATACGTCTATAGCGTGGGATATTTTTAAAAAGCATATTTTAAGGAGAATTTATGTTAATAAAAGTTTGAACAAAAAGTGATTTTAGAAAAAGTTCGCTAGTAGGGGGGAGTAAGAGGGGGAGGGTTAAAAGTAAATAATTTGCCACCTGTCTTATATTGGGCTGAATATACCTGAATATAATAAAGATACAAAAATAACTTTTTGTAAAAAAAATTATTTTTGTATCTTTATTACGAAAAACTGACAGTTTTTTAAAAATGGCGCCCGCCCCTTAGCACTTAGAAAGCTGCATTTTTAGTATGTTTTTAAGGGCCTTACTGGAAACATGTTCCAAGAGATTTGGTTATCTTCCTATTTTAAATTTAAATTTTTGAATTAAAGCATTTATGTTTAGCTCGTGTACCGACTTTAACGATCATGGGTAAACGGATTAAGAAGTTAGATCAATGATAATGAGATAAGATATTTTTAAATATGGCGGACCAATTTTTGACATTAGCAGGACGCCATCTTGGATTTTCATATTAGGTCCTAATGAGTACCTGCGTACCACATTTTAGCTAGTTACGCCTATAAACAACGATACCAAAAAAATATATGTCAAAAATCTGTAATTTTTTCAATATGGCGGATCTCGGATCCAGGGGATTTTAGGGGACTTTCGGTATGTTGTTTCAAATTCAAATTCAAATTTATTCAAAAAATCTTAAATGTCACTTAAATTAACCTACTTAAGTTATATAATTTTTTTTTCTACATAAGAATAAATATTGCACCTAGATTACTAACAATCTGTATGTGCAAAAAATCTACAGGTTAATTACACTCTAAAAAATTTATATAATAAAAATAGAAATATTATTCGACAACCTGCAAGTATTAAGAAAAATAAAAATGAATTAAACAATAACATATAAATTTCTAAACCAAAAAAAAACAAAAAGAGTTTTTTTTCAAGCCCAGAATGCTGAGATTCATAGTAAATTGAGATAAGCCCTATAATTAGTAAAAATAAGTGGCTTGCACTTTTTAGCAAATATTTTATATTTAGGTATATTTTTCAGGCTAATTGGTAGAGAGTTGTATAGTTTAGGAGCTAAGCTCGTAGCAAATCTTTGATTACCATCTTTTCTATAGAAGGGAACAACTAAATTCTGATTAGATATTTGTCTAGTTTGGTATGTGTGTTCAAGTTTTGTTTGTAAATTTCTGTTTTTGTATAAGAAGAGACAGGAGTTATAAAAATATAACATTCTAATGTTTAGTATATTTTCATTATAAAGCTGGTCAGTCGGAAAAAGTTTACGTTTTTTAAATATAACTTTTAATATGTAATTTTGCACCACATTTAGAGGTTCAAGTGAACTGATATACAGACCACCACACACAACTATGGCATACTGTAAAATAGATTCAACTAACGTTTTGTATATTGATAATAGTAGCTTTTTATTCATAAACTTACGTAACTGATAAAATTTGTAAATAAGCCTTCTTGTTTTAACAGCTAAACTATTTACATGATAGGACCATTTCAAGTTTTTGTCAACAGTTACACCCAAGTATTTAATATGATCAACTTCATTAATTTTGAGCCCCTGTCCTAATAACTGCAAAACATTAAAGTTTGGTCTGTTAACATCAGTAAGCGAGAATGCAATATATTTGGTTTTATCTATGTTAAGTGTTAACTCATTAAAGTCTAACCAGTCTTTTACCATTTCAATCCCAAGTTCTGCTTTAGTTTTTACACCTTGCCAAGTATTATCACTGAAAATCAAAACTGTGTCATCCGCATATGATATAATTAAGCCTTGTATGTTGTTTTTTAATAATGAATTAATATATATGATGAATAGAAGCGGTCCTAGGACCGTCCCCTGCGGGATGCCTAGATGGACTCCTTGACAGTCACTCAATAATTCTTTTATTTTAACTTGTTGGGTTCTATCCTCCAAATAGCTGCGGAAGACTTTCAGCACAGTGCCTCTAACGCCGTAGTTTTCAAGCACTCTTAGCAATTTTTTATGAGGCACTGTGTCAAAAGCCCTCGCAAGGTCCAAAAATACACCCACACATTTTTTGTTTTTGTCCAGATCCGACTTAATACAATCAACAAGTTTAAATATAGCATGATCAGCACTTAAACCTTTTTGAAAGCCAAATTGGTTTTCATTCAAGATTTTGTTTTTTACGAAAAAGTCAAATAATCTATCTTTAAGGCATTTTTCAAACAGTTTGGCAAGAGTGCTTATTAAGCTTATAGGACGAAAATTGCTGATTTCAGTTTTTTTGCCGGATTTATAAATTGGGACTACTATTGATTTTTTTAAATCCTTTGGAACGTTACTTTGCAGAAATATTAAGTTTATGATGTGCATGAGAGGATTAATAATATGTAAATGATAATCTTTTATGAGCTTTGAACCAATGCCATCATATCCTGGGGAACTATTGTTTTTGAGAGATGCTATATGCAAAATAAGTTCGTTTTTAGTAACTGGCATAAGAAACATGTTTTTAGTGACACGAGGGTTATTGCAGCTTCTGTAGTTAGTGGGAGGTTTAATTTTCGCTGCCATTTTTTTTCCTATCTGCACAAAGTATTCATTACAGTAGTTAGCCATCTGTTTCGTATTTTCAAACTGTTTTTTATTGTCGTCTAATATGTTAATGTCACTGTTTTTGTTTTTACTTGTGTTTGTAGCTTCATTTATAATGTTATATATTTTTTTCATGTCATTTTTGTTGTTAATTACAATTTCACGATAGTATCTGGCTTTAGCTTCAACTATAACTTTTTTTAGATTGTTTCTATATGTTTTATATCTTTGAAGGAGTGTGTTGTTATATCTATTTTTTAAAATTGTTTTTTTTTAAGTTGATCACGATATTTAATAGAGGATATAATTGCATTTGTAATCCAAGGTTTGATTTTGACATGATTGCGAACTTTGATAACTTTCGTAGTATTGCATTCTTTATGTACTTTACAAAAAAATGTTGTTAAATAGATTCCAGGCTGTCTGCGCGTCATTCTCTGCCATGACAGAATTCCAAGATTCTTGACTGATTAAGTTTTTAAATTTAATATGGTCAAAGTTTGATATAGTTTTTTCAGTGGTCAGTGGTCTATTTTGGTTTTTATTATAAATCTGTAAATAGATAGGGTAATGATCCGTGGTATTTTTGTTTATTACCGCAGAATATAGGTTTAGGTGGACATTGTTTAGATTCTGTTTTACAAAGATGTGGTCTATGCACGACTGGGTGTCTGCTGTAACTCTAGTAAATGTATTTATGTATGATTTAAAGCCAAGCGACATAAGAGCAGTCAGGTAACTATTTGCAATAGCCAGATCACGATTTACAATATTTATATTTATATCACCCAAGAAAATTATAAAATCCTCACTTTGAAGGTTTCTTAAGAAAGTTTCAAGATCCAGTACAAAATTTTGTTCTGAAGTGGAGGGTGATCTGTAACAAGTTACAACATTATAGGATGCGTTACTAATTTTAAACCTAATTTCTGTTAAAGTGACACTAGATAATGGTGTTACTGAGTGTTTAATGTCACAATTAATTTTATTATTTATAAAAATCAGAAGTCCATCGTTTTGGTTTAGGGTACTATTGTTAAAAAAAGTGGTAAAGCCAGGAATGGTAAATTGGTCTGGTGAAAAATTGTTTCTGGTTTCTCCCAATATTAAAATATCAATATTTTGAAGATCACAAGCTTGCAAAAATATTAAGATTTCGTCAAAATGTCTGGGAGCACTACATATATTGAAATGCAACATTTCTAAAAATTTTTGGTTAGCCTTTATCTTAGTCTTAAATTCATTTAAATCAATGACATTTTGCAACTGTTCCAAGTCAGTTTCCGTTTCTAATGAATTAAGAATATTAGCAATATCCATAAAAAAAAAGGATTTATAAAAAAAAATAAAATAAATATAAAAGCAGATATTTTTTAATTTTTAATGACTTCTACTTAGAGTAGTAGTCAATAGAGGCTTTATATCTCTGCAAAAAATATTTATATGTAGGGCAATCTAAAGAAAAAGCTTCATGCTCAGTATTCTGGTTTAAATTTAAGTATTTTTCATTTGCTCGAGAGCAGTTGCAGCATTTTTTAAAAATTTTTGGACACGTTTCAGATCTGTGCTCCAAACTACAGTAAGTACAAGATAGTTTATTCTTACAGTCTATTTCTTTGTGTTCATAGGCGAAACATTTTTTACATCTAGGAATTCTGATATCTTCGTAGACTGGACAGCGTTCCCATGATATATATATACCTTTTTAGATGCCATCAGCCTTCCAAAAAGGTCCCCAGAGCATTCGCCAAAGACGAGACTTTTGTTGTTTTTTATTGGTTTAATGTATGTTAAGTTCAAGTAATCATCATTTTGAATGAATTGGTTTTGGTGTTTTAAGCAGTCGGTGATATCTTCGCTGCTCATGTTTGTTGTTGACATAACAATTTTGAACCTTGGTTTCTTCATTTGTGGTAGTTGTACTGTATACTTTCCCCCTGTGTCTTGTTCTTGTATATTTTGTAACAACTTTTGGCATTCTTGTTCGCTGTTACAGTTGATTATCACAACTCCGTTTTTTGCAGTCTTCATAGATTTGATGCTTACATTTAATTGGCTCGGATTAATTTTTGATTGCAGTTCTGCTTTTGTTGCTTCCGCATCTTGTTGAATTTTTGGTTTAATAAGCACAGGAGGAACATTCTTAGGAGAGGTCCGCAATGGAACTGTAGGTAAGGCAGAAATAGATGCAGCACTAGCATATGATTTCGTGTTTTCTAGCTTCTTTATTTGGTCTTGCAGCATATCAATTATCATTTGTTTGTCATTTACAATTGTGGTTTTGTCTAGAATTGTATTTTTGAGACACTCAATGATATCATTTTCTCTACATTGTGTGCAAAAGAATTTTAGTTTGCGTTCTACAATTGGCATACATCTCACCTCAGATGTTGTTAATTCTGAACAATCTCCACAGTAGTATGTACTGCAAGAATCACAAGCAAAAACGTAAATTTTCTCCCTCTTGTTCTGTTTTTGTTTGCATTTTATGCATGTATTGTCACCCATGTTTAGTAACAATATTCATGCTCAGGAAAACTGTTGCAAACAATCTGGCAACAGGGCCCGCCAGCTGATCATAAATCCGCACGTTTTTAGCAAATAAAAGTTTGTTTTACTGCACAAAACTCACTACCTTTACTTGTACACCAGCATCAGGACCAACAAAAGCCCTGTGCACCCTTTTTCACAATTTAATTTACTAAAAAACTTTACTTTTTTATCAAAACATATGAGGCATGTAAACAAAGATACTTGCAGTGTTGCCGCGCAACTTCATAATTTTGTTTGTTTATGAAGGTATTCTAAAGCTCTATGCCAAAAATCAAAGATGTGTTATTTTTTTCCACTTTTTGACTAGATTGACTGGAGATACGAATTTACTGCACTATAAAACAAAACCAAACAAAACAAATCATCTCTCCGCCTATTCTACACATATAGTTAAAAGTATATACTTCAGAGAGCGACACTATTCAATGGTGCCACAACAATGGAAGCTGCATGCATTCCTCATTGCACTTTGTGACATCTTGTACACAAAGTCTAAAATTTTAATTTACTTGAAAGATAAACATCAATATATATTAGCAGCTATAACACATGACATGTTGGCGGCAAATTCAAAAATTGCTAGTTTATCGTTTTTTTTTCACGAGATAAAGGCAATTTTGCTGTGGCATCCGAGTTTATGAGGTCACAACAAGAGATGAGACCAGAGTACAGGATAGTGCACGCACATGAGGCCACTGTAAATTAAGAACATACACACACAGAGATACACACAGAGACATAGGGGTCAAACTTATAACCTCCCCTCTTTTTAGTCAGAGGTTAAAAATGATTTATAAACTAAACTGGTGAGCTAATGAACTGCAACATATGAAAATTTCGGAAAATTTAAAGTTAAATATTTTCAAAATCAATGAATAGCGAGCTTTCCCTCAAAAAAGGTAATGGTAACCGTAGATCCGGATTTCGCACTTGTGGTGCTCATCAGTACGGTGCTAGGAATTAGGAGATGAAATGATGATGAAAAAATGTGACACAGGATTCATGTAAAAGAAAACCATCTGTCAAATTGCAGAATCGGCAGACGTACCTTCAATTTGAAGGAAAATTAAGCGTCTCTACAGAGACAGATATAATTATCTTTACAGATATCGTAACTCCAGAGCTCTATCTAATCTGTAAAGATAATTATATCTATCTCTCTAGAGACGCTTAATTTTCCTTCAAATTGAAGGTATATCTGCCGATTCTGCAATTTGACAGATGGTTTTCATTTACATGAATCCTGTGTCACATTTTTTCATCATCATTTCATCTCCTAATTCCTAGCACTGTACTGATGAACACCACAAGTGCGAAATCTGGATCTACGGTTACCATGACCTTTTTTGAGGGAAAGCTCGCTATTCATTGACTTTGTTATTTATTCACCCTCGCTAAATCCTTTTTTAAATTTAAATATTTTCGTTCATAATATACATTTTAAACTGCGTTTTCACTGGCGTATAATCGACCTTTTGGGTTTTTACTAGGGGTACGCAAGAGCTTGTCTAATTTGAAATTTGGATTATACAGGTTGTCCATCTTGACTCTTCATTTTTGACCAAGTTTGGTAAGTGCGAGAATTGATAGCAACAAAGGTGGAGCGGATTTTTTATTTTTTATTATAAGGGGTTACCTAATATCTAAAAACTTAATTACAGGGGATTTTTAAAAAATTACCATTGTTTTTGTTATTTTTACACTTTAAGATTACCACTCATGACCGATATATTTTTTTTTTAGTTTTGGTTAGAGTAAATTCTTGTAAAAAAAAAGACATTTATCTACGTGCCAAGACGAGTTTCTTAAAGTTATATTGTTCTGTAAAAAGTTGTTTTAGCACTAGTCAAATTTTATCTCGAAACGGTTTTTTAATTTTTAAAAAACTTCAACCATAGGTGGTAATTTAGTGTAGAGTGGATAGTTATGCCTATGATATCAAAAAACAAATATTTCGGGTATCTTTTTTTTACAAGAATCTACTCTAACCGAAGTGATTTATAAGCGATTGACCGACCAAAGATGACCGTGCTCGGGAGGTGAGTTATGGTTCCGGTCATTAGTTTTGTAGAGGTTAGGTATATTTTCAAATAGCGATTTTTAAATTTATTTTAGTGCTAGGCTCCAAGCAGTTTGACCGTTCCATCCAAGCGAACGGTCCGTTGGGTTACGGTTATTGTGAACTACGTCATAGCCTAACCTTAAAATCAATGATCGAAAAAATAACCGCGCACAAAACCGCTCCCCACTGAGTGATAACCTTAAAAAGTGTAAAAATAACGAAAAAATGGTAATTTTTCAAAAATCCAAGAATTAAGTTTTTAGATATTAGGTAACCCTCTATAGTCAAAAGAAAAAATTAGCTCCACCTTCGTTTCTATCGATTCTTGCACTTACCAAACTTGGTCAAAAATAAAGAGTCAAGATGGACAACCTGTATTACCCAAATGTCAAACTGGACAAGCTTTTGCGTGTCCCTAGTAAAAACTCAAAGGGTCGATTTATACGCCAGTAAAAACCGCAGTTCAAAATGTATATTCGGTACGAAAATATTTAACTTTAAATTTTCCGAAATTTTCATGTGTTGCAGTTCATTTGCTCACCAGTTTAGTTGTTTATTAAAAATGGAATTGAAAAAATGTTTTATTTTTATACCTAGATTAGTCTGGTGTTCGTGAGTCAAAATTTTGTTATTTAAACATTATGTATCATTTTCTGTGTCACTTTTAGTGAATCTTTTGTTTATTAGACCATAAAAACTCCATTATAGTACGGTTAAATTTATCCAGCGTTTATTAATATTAGTGAGATGGCTATATGAAAGGACAAGCATCAGCGGCGGACTGGCACTGGAAATCAGGCCGGGCGATACTGGGACCTACCAGGCCACTTTTGCTGATATATCCTATTCCTTAAAACTATAGGCATTTTTGATGGTGAATTACTATTCCAATATTTTCTATATAAAGGAATTAAAAGAGAATTAACGTGCGTTTTAAAGTTTATTAATTAAAGTTAAAAATTTCGTAAGGCGTAACGGTTAATGTATGTACATATAAACATATTAATATCGATATTCTGAAATGAAATTTTAAAATGACGTCCATGTTTTCAATGGATGGCCCGTTAAAGTAAAAATCATCATTATCCTCGTCATGTGGGCTATTCTTGCTTGTTTCAGAATCAATCGCGTAATTATTATTATTTCCTGCATGATTAAGTGATTCGTTGCTACATTCTCGTGGATTTGTCTTTATTTCATCAATACTATCACTACTATCACTTTCGTTATTCTCATCGTTTCTTGAGTCAGCTTGATTTACTGTATAAAAATATATAGTAGTAAAAAATATAAAGTACTTATGTCTAACTGCTCCTTAAAGTGCTTGGATAGTTCAGAAGTCAACTTGTAACTTTTAGCAAGAAACAAAGTAGAAATATTCTGGCAGGTTTTAGCACTTTTTTCGAGAAGTCTTTATTTCTTTTCGGGTTCCCTTTCTGCACCACCTTTTCTTTTTTTGTTTCCTTTTTCCTCCATTTTATAGTTTTTTGAATCTGAAATATAAAATGGAGCTGACATTCTAAAACATTTGACTTTCGCGATATACTAAGTGAAATTTAAGATTACGCCAAAAAATATCAGATTTAATCATAACACTGTTCATTTAAAATATTTCTCAAAATAACTCTTAGTTATCACGATATTTAGAGGGTCCGATCTTTTCCTTAATAGCTAGAGAGGTGTTGGCCAAAAAAAGTAAATAATTTTATAGCGTTTGTTTAGTTTTGAGAAATTCATCCCAGAGATAACAACAAAAAAAATTGCGCCCAAACAACGCACGTATATTTCTATATTTTTTATATCTCAAAAACTACAGGTCTTACTAACTTTAATGTTAACAAATGTAATTGGAAATGTTATGCTCAATCCAAATTTAAAAACAGCGTTTGGCTAGTTGCCGTGGTTCTAAATTTATAGATTTTTTTTATATCTCAAGAACGACAGCTCTGACAAACTATGACGTTATAACATATTTTATTGTAAATTTAATTACCAATCTATGTTTGAAAATCGCGCTTCGCTAGCTTACGTGGTTCTAGAGTTATGATTTTTTAAATATTTCTTATATATCCCGAAACCTACAGCTCTGACAAACTTTCCGTTATAACAAATTTTGTTGAGAGATAATTTAATTGCCAATCTAAATTTGAAAACTGCGTTTCGCTAGCTGCTGTGGTTCTCGAGTTATGACTTTTTGTGTAATTCAACCCCCGTTTTTACACCCTTACACGCCCCCACTAGAAACTAGACAGCTCATCATTGGGTGCTACACAATTTTTGTTCCAAATTTGGTTAAAATCAGACAAACAGACAGACACCATCAAAAAATTTTGTAGTTAAGTCTTTTATGACCCAAATAAATCATTTTGAGTAAAAAAACTTATTTTTTGTCGATTTCAATAGCCTTACCATACATGTTAGGTATGGTCGGCTAATAATAATAAACGTCAAGGTGGAGGCGTTTTTACAGGGAGGCCTAAAAACTTGTAAAAAAATTAGCTACATATATATATAAAGTCATTTTATCACGTCTGCAACTTAGTATAAAATAATCGTCTTACCTAAGGAACACAACATCTGCAAGCGGCACCCGCCAGTGGGTTCACAAAAAAGCTGTACAGAAAAATATGGAGCTATTTTTTAAAATTTGTGAGCACGCCCCTGTAAAAAAAGTCCCGCGACCTGAGTCTAACTTTATTTTAATTCAATTTGTATGGACATAGACAACAGACGTATACCAGTTTTAATCGCGATAGAATGACTTACCTATCTAAATTGCCTCCACCTCTCTAGCTACAAGACATCCCTGTATAAACAAATATCTATTTTAAGGTAAAATGAGAAATGAACAACCTTCATCAAATATGGGGGATAATCCCCCTTATTAATAGGGGTTTGATAGAAAAAACGCTGACACAAGTGTCCGTCTATTTTATTAGTAGTCTATAATAATAATTCTAAACCTCTGTGACTTTTTTCTTCTGACATACAGAAGAAGAAATTTCGAAAAATGTAAAAACATGTATTTACTTATTTTATTAGTAGAATCTTCATACCAATTTTCAAAAATCCTTTCTTAGCGAGCGCCTACGTCACAAACCTAATGTCCTTAAATTTTCATAACTGTAGGTCAAGTGGTTTGACCTGTGCGTTTATAGTTAGTATATGGTCTATGGTATATCGTGTTGACTACCGTTCTTTTATTAGTATAGAGATGATTTTTAAACTAAACTTTGAAGTAGTAGTACTAACACCGATTTTAAGCCATAATATCCGTCTACGACTTGGACCTCTTTCTCCTTCAATTTTGCCATCTATTATCAATTTTAAGAGTAAATATTTGTCATTTCTCAAAATATGGCAAAGATATTCAAAGTTTAGTTTTTTGATGTAGTACCACTTCTTGAATGCCTCCAAATATAAGATGCTAAAAACATAATAAAGAAGCACACGGATTTGGAAAATGGTATTAAGATGATCTGGCGTCTTCAATTCTTGCACGGACTTCCTGCATGTTGGCCCAGCTCTCATTGAGCTGGCAACCCAAGTATTTATATATTTGGTCTCTAAGGTATTAGCTTTCGGAAAGGAAATGTTGACATTATGGCAGCCTATATCTGGAAAACTAGCAAACCTCATGGCATTTGGAATTTGTAAAGCCAATTACCCGGAATATTATTTTAAAATTGGTCTTGATAGAACATGTCATTAAAAAACACCTACAAGATGGAAAGCAAGTTTTGTTATACCTATTTTGAAAAATGGGTCAAGAAATAAAATTATTGAATCGTGACATTTCTAAAATAAGTTTATTTAGTAAAATTTTTGAACAAATTTTGACAAAACTCTCTTTCTGGAACCACAAATTTGCCAAAACCAACAGGGTTTCCTTAGTAGGAGGTTCATTTTGGGCAACTTACTGGAGCAACACCATCTTAAGACGGTTTTGACTAGAGTATATTGCGTATTTGTCAAAGGCTTTGGAGGGTCTTTGTCAGGTGGATGCCGTCTACACAGATTTCTCCAAAGCCTTTGATAAGGTGAATCATGGAATCCTTTTGAACAAACTGTCACTGTATGGTGTTTTTGGAAGTATTCTTGTATGGTTCGAAAGCCATTTGTCTAGAAGAATACAAATAGTAGTTATTAAAAATCTCCGCTACTGTTTAATCTTCTTATAAATGATTTGTGTCAGTGCATTGAAAATTCTTTTTTTCTGCTTTTCGCAATTAAATTATTCTTAACTATCGAAGATATTACAGATTGTCTAAGAATTCAACAAGATCTAGATTCTTTTACCTTGTGGTCTTCCCATAACTGGTACAAAATTCAATAATATTTATTCATTAAATCATACAATTTTTAACAGGGTGGTTAAAATAAAAAATGTAGTAAAACAAAATTGATTTCAGCATTCATATTGAAAACAGTTACAATAAGTGTCTAAGATTATTAGGTATATATCCCATAGAATATTGTACTGCTCCTTAGTACGATCTATTATAGAATATGCCAGTCCAATGTGGATTCCACATTATTACAAATACAAACAAATGTTAGAGAAAATTCAACAAAGATTTCTGAGAATTATAAATTACAAACTTAAAATTCCCAAAGATAAAATTGATTATGTTTATCTGCAAAAATTATAATTATTAAATATTGATGTTAGATTTTTAATTAAATAATGTGGCCAGTCCTAGCTTGCTAGAGCTTATATCAATAGAAGTTCTCCAAAGAATAACTAGAAATTATTCAATATTCCATATCGACTTTCATAGAACCACTTTCGGAATGAATTCTCCTTTAAATAGGCATGAATAGATTGGACATTGATATATTTAATGTGTCACTCACTCAAATTAATAGAATGCTAAAACAGTTCCTAAAACTAGAATAGTTTAACTTTGTAGGTTGAGTAAAAACAAATTATTTGCTAAACTTTTTTTTATCTTATATTATAAATGGTAAAGCCATTTAAAATAAAAAATAATGAAATGATTGAAAATGATCTAGAACTTATTACATCAAAATTAAGGGATTACCTTGGGAAACCTCAAAACAATTTTTAAATCTAAGTTCTGAACGCCATTTTTAGTTCCTATTTCACTGCGCCAATGACCCAAATCCATTACTCAAAGAGGCGGCCCTCCAGATGTTCACCAGCGTGCCTGGTATTTTCGGCAACCAGCAAAACAACTATTTGGATCTGATCAAACAAATGTTGACGCAAAGTTTACTACCGACCGAAGCCTATGAAGTCAGGTAAGTCAAGTCAACTCCTTAAGTTTTCTTATGTGCTGGACTTTAGAGTTAAAATAAATTACTACTATTAATTAGTTGCTACTTTTAATCAGTCGAATTATCCTAGGGTTGCCTGGATAAAAATAAATCAAAGTAAATATCTGTTTTAATTTATCGCACTGATAAAGTGGTATTGTCTTTTTTAATATTTGTTGTTCTTTTCTTTTTGTAAATTACCTGTCATATAGTGATTTTTTCTGACGAACTATATTTAATTTATTGTATAATCAGTGTGGAAAAATAAATCTATCGTTCTTTCTGTCTATCTACCAAATGTAGAAATCTGTGATTTGTCAAACCAAGTTTGCACGTCATCCAAAAGATTAGACCATTTTATGTTGTTTTCTGATAGAGTGAAAATTCTGAGCTGTCACTATATCACAAGTTAAAATTCTGAATTTTAGAGGATAAAAAACGCGTTTATTTCTGTTTTGTTTATTTAGGTTCCAAGCGGTTAGAGCAGTGGGTGCCTTCATTTTGATCAACGACAAGGAAACGCAAATTTTAAAACACTTTAGTGACTTGTTGGCTCCACTGTTGATGGTGATTGCCGAGAGTATACAGCAACAAGATGATGATACCCTCCTGAAGGTAAATCTTTTTGTTTAACCAGAATTCTCTATCCTTGGTTTAGCCTTGGAAGGATTCCTACAAGAACAGATTTTCCTGGGCTGAAACCTCCAGAAAACAGTTCCCAAAGTGCAAAGTGTAACTCTCTTCTCCTGGCTATGGCAAGACTCTCTAGCAGGACATGAAAGGATGATTCTTTGTCCTCCATGCCATAATGGTATGGTGGACTAAAAAAATGAATAAAAGCTGTTTGTTTGTAGATATGAGTATTAAAAAACACAAAAAATTAACTTTTTTATTTAAATAAAACCAAAATCGACACACAAAGCCCATTTGTGAGCTGCAATTTTACTGCTTCCGGTTCCCTTTGTGATGTGTTCCTTCTTACACTTTTTAAAAGTCCGTGATTCTTATTGGGATCTTTTAATAAAAATTTAATGTACGAATAAAAATCTTCTGAAAAGCAAGACGACGACGAGTCTTGAACCATTTTGACCACATAAGGTACTGCTCTTGTAAAATTAAAAACAAAAAATTGTTGCTAGAAAGCATGTGTAGTCCACCATACAATGAATCATATTATGTCCAAAGGAAGTGAAAATATCTCGAAAACTGTAGCTTTGCAAGATTTGAACCTCATCACAAAATTTCTGTGTAATATTTACAAAAACCAAAACCTGAAAACCGCATATCAATGGAAAATGAAATCTGAAAACCGTATATCGCTGATTGCTTTTGTTTCAAAGTAAGTTACAAGTTTTTTAAATATTTTATCGCCCTTTTCCCCCCTTTAACCCCCCACCACCCTATCCAAAAGTTAATCAGTTCATGGTCAGCCGATAGAGGATTTTTGTACCAAATTTCGTTAAAATCGATTAAGTTGTTCTTGAGTTATCGTGTAAACAGACAGATAACAGACCGACAGACAACTTTTTTTTTCGTCGATTAAGGTGTTTTGATACCTTTTCAACCTTAGTAACTTATTTTTGATTAAATTAAGAAAAGTCAAAATTTCACAATTTTAATAGTCCCGCATACCATACTAAAACTCAACCACGGGTAACATCAGAATTACCGAAGGTATTAACCTACTCTTTGTGACCACTTATATTTTTTTTAATTTGCCTCCAGAGGCTAAAACTGTGTCTATTAAAAAAGTAATTTAAAATGTTTCTTTGTGTCAAAAAAAATGAAATTGGATTTTTTTTTATATTAAACGATCATCTTAAACTTTTTACTCAAAAATATATTGAGGGAAAATAGTGTTCCGTCCGTTATGCAACATTTTGTTAGTTAAATTCTTAACTCTTTCGTTTTTTGGTAAAATAGTAAGGTAAATATTATTTAAGTGTCATTCTAACTTTACGGTTATGTTAGGTTATGGCATCTTTTGAGGTCCTGATGTTGATCCTTGTCTAGCCACGTAAAAACGTATTAATTGTTAACCCAAAGTTTAATAGCAAAATACACAACAATCTTCTCAGTTTTCAAACGATTAATCCAGAGTGTCCTAAAAGTCTTATAAACGACTGTACTTTTAACTCTTTAAAATTAACCAAGAGTACTTTACTATATATACACGTGACTTAAGTTTATTTTGAGTCGTGACTGAGTCCCATGTAAACTCTTATTTTTGTAGTATTGAGATCAATTTTAGTCCAAGGTCGATTCGAAAAAATTTGGGATCATATTGGGAACGTCAAAATTAAGAAAAAGCAATTTCGAAAATCTAAACGACAGTTCCATCGATCTAAAAACTAAAGGGTGTGCCAAAAAATTTTGCACATTTTTGATTTTGCTATAACTTTTGATCGAATCGGTCGATTTTAAAATGTTTTGACTTCTTGAGAAAACAAGACATCAGACTTCAATCCTGTCCAAAATTTGATATTTCCTAAAAATCCAAGATGGCGGACCGTTTTAAATAACGGGAAATTTTCAGCCCCCCCCTCCTGCAAAAAAATATGTGCGGCACTGGAGAAAATCTAAGTCGTTGTTACAAAAGCCTTATGTATTCTTTCTATACCAAGGCATTACTTAATTAAATCGGTTAAGAAATAAAAAAATACTGGCTTTTATGTTGAGTGGCGTTGTTTGCTGTAATTTTAAATAGAAGTACAAGACTTAAGGATTTTATTTTGTGATTCAAAATTTTAGAATTTTTAAATAATGGGTAATTTTCACTCTCCCCACCCCTTTTCTTCGAAAAAAAAATTATGTTTGGTACCCATACCATGAACAAAATCTAAATTAATGCAACAAAAGTTCCCTCCTTGCTGCATATATGAAGGTATCACTAAATTAAATAAGTTAAGAAATTAAAAATTGATTAAAATTGATCATCAAGTATGGTAACATAAACTAAATGCCCCTTTGCTTAAAATTTGCCTGTTTCTGCATAGGAAAATGTCGCAGATTTTATTAGGCCCATTGAGTGGCCTGCTAACAGCCCCGATTTGAATCTGGTAGACAGCC
The DNA here is from genome assembly GCA_963921995.1 of Oxystoma pomonae. Lineage (NCBI taxonomy): Eukaryota > Metazoa > Arthropoda > Insecta > Coleoptera > Brentidae > Oxystoma > Oxystoma pomonae. The sequence continues at coordinate 78,422,367 of OY998166.1, read as the reverse complement.
ATTATTGGGAAGATTTAGAAAAAGAAGTGTACAGAAATGGCCGCAGCTACGGCGACATTAACGAACTGTGTCAAGGCATCACAGAGGCCCATCAAAGTTTGCCCCAAAGAAACATTACCAATGCTTTTAATAAATGGCGTAACGATTTGTGTACTGTTGTGTGTGTTAGAAAATCTAAGTAGCCTGATCTAGATTATTATACGTTAACTAATGTTTATTTTTATTTAAAAGTATAAGGGTGCAAAAAAATTTATACAAAATATAAGTGTTTGATGATTAATAACAAAGTAAACTCAGCTTAAGCTCGGCCAAAAAACTACGCCACTCTAGCTAAAAAATTAGTAATTTAAAACCACTGCAATTTTTTTAATTTTATTACAAGTCACAATTTTTATTGAAAACGCTGGAAATGGTAACACTAACTTGTTTACTTCTTAACTGATTTAAGCAAGTGATACCTCCATATACCTAGCAGAGATGGGCGGTAGAATGGCCTTGATTTTGTTTTGTTACTTTTTTAGGGGAGTGAAATTACCTAATGGCTAAAGCGTGTTAAAGCTGTCCGCCATCTTGGATGTTCGAAAAATGTCAAAGCCGCAAGCTTTATTCACCCAAAAATTTAAAAATGTTTAAAATCAAGTAATCCGATCAAAAATGAAAGCAAATGCAAAAACTACGATTTTTTTTTCAAATGACAATGTCGAGTCAAAAACCACTTATTTCAGAGGTTTATAGTTTTCTTATCTCTTAACCGATTTAATTAAGCAATGCCTTGGTATAGAAAACATACATAAGGCTTTTGTCGCAATGACTTAGATTTGCTCCAGTGCCGTACGTATTTTTTTTTGCAGGGGGGGGGGGTGAAAATTACCCGATATTCAAAACGGTCCGCGATCTTGGATTTTTGCGAAATGTCAAATTTTGAACCGGCTCGGAAAAGTCTCATGACTTGTCTTTCAAAAAACTTAAAAAATTTTTAAATCGAGCCATTAAATCAAAACTTATATCAAATTTAAAAGTGTGCAAGATTTTTTGGCTCACCCTATATTATGTAAACCCTTGGGAATTAAAATCCAAAAACTGTATTTTCATGTAAATTCTAAATAAAATAGTATTCAAAATTTTGCATTTTTTCACATTACTTCGCAGTTTTCAAATTATTTTGCATTTTAGGTTAATTTTTTTGTATACCTAATTTTTGTCCCATTTTTCACATAATTTCACAATTTTTTCCAAGGGGTTGTCCACCATGGCAGTTGGTGTACACATTTTTGGTAGTACTGGCAGTATTTGGAAGCACTCACTCTACTGCAGTAAATCTCTATAATTTTGGCAGTAGGTGTGCATAATTTCAGGGGGTGGATAACCCCTCGTTTTTTTCGTTGTTTAATTTTGCGTAACCTCTCTCCCTTCATTTTTTTTTTTACTAAAAATAAATTCAATTTCATTCCGTAGGTCCTGATCGATTTAGCTGAAAACACCCCAAAATATCTTCGACCTCAGCTCTTAAACATCTACGAAATGTGCATGAAACTGTTCAGCGATGCCAGCGCTCTTGACAGTTGGCGCACTCTAGCACTGGAAGTTATGGTGAGTATAATAAGAAGTAAAATTAAAACATTGTAAAGCCCGCAACAATCAAAGTGTGTCTTTTTTGGCTGAAGTCTACACACCAAATTTAATCATAATCGGATGAGCGGTTCATAACTTTTATTTCTCATATCTCAAATTCCTTGACATCTGTTTGTAGACAGCGTATTAGAAGGACACTCTGAAGAATAGGCTCCAAACAGAAAAAAACCGCATCAAAATAGGTTCACTGGTTTGAGAGCTACATGCGCACAGACACGCACACACACACACACATATATATATATATATATATATATATATTTAGTTTTTGAGTTCTTGGGAATTTTGGTTCAGCAGTGAATTGAAGGGCGCTGTTTTTTTATTACCTATTTATTTGACGTTTCGGTTTTTTTACCTTCATCAGAAATATCTAAATAATGCAGAAAACAACATTGTAGGTTATTTTGTTTTTTTTGTGCGTTATTGCCTACTACATATGACAAAATAGAGAAAATTCGTTAAAATAAAATATAAAACATTAATTTTTGAGTTAAAACACAATTAAAATTATTTTTTGTGCCCTTGGTATACTAAAAAGATCGACACATTTTACGAGAAAACAAAAAAAAAAGGTACATAGTGGGTTCGAGTTGAACGTGGTACTGATAAAAGTTGAAAATTATTATTATTATTTGTGCTTGTATGGGTGGCGGGGGAGGAGGGAATGGGAAGGGTATGGAAGACAGGTAGATTTTGGGGTTCGTTCTTGTTTTTATTGTGTGCGTCTGTGTATGTGCGTGTTTGTTATTTCTTTTTTAGTAGGTTGAAATATATTGGGTTTAATTGTTTTATGTCAGTTCGTGAATTTACGCATTTTTCGTTTTTTTGAATTTCCATCATTTCCAAAAATTCCCGCTTTTTTTGATGGACTTCTGTTTTTAAAATTGTTGTATTTTCGAAATCAAAAGTATGCTTGAGTGACTGGATATGGTTTGTTAGTGCGGTTTTGTTTTTTTTTGTCGTATTTGTGACCATTTAAACGGTGTTTGAGATATTGAGACGTTTGTCCAATGTATACTTTGTCACAATTTTTACACGGTAAATAAATCGTTAAAAACTAAATTTTCGAAAAGAATTTTAAAAATCCGCCGTTTTTGGTTAGAAAGGGCTCAATTAAATGGCTGCTGTTCTGTTGGTTCCCCTTTTCAAATATATTTATCAAAATGAACAAAGTAAAAGCAAAAAAAAAGGTTTTTCTCGACCGGTATTTGAATTCGGAACATCTAGAATAACAGTCCAATGCTCTTAACAATTAAGCTATTGAGGCTCCGGGTTTTACCCGGCTATTTAAAAATCCTTTTCGCCGATTTATGAGTTAATAGTGTGGTGATTCTCCAAGCCTTTCGGCGGCTTCGAAACCCGAGAGTGTTATGAAGACAAGGAAGTACACATTTGTGATGTGTGATCATTAGTTGTATGAAGTGTCATATATATGTCATATATAGTTTTATTGAAGATGTCGCCGTTAATTTTAGCCAAACTTATTTTTTTTTAAATAAAGGACATTTTTAGCACCCTATATAAATTACAAAAAATAATTTATGGCGTGCGGGCGAAAAGTGATCTTCGTGATTTACGAAGCATTCGACTTCAAAAGCCAAACATGGTGTAAAATTAAAAGTATATGGTGTAAAATAAATTTACTTTTAGGAAGAAATCTCCCTAAAATGCTCGCTAAAATGTTCTGATTTCGCAACAAACTTTTTTCTTTTCTTTCACGTTTTCCGTTCACCAACCTGGTAAAAAAGTTTTTAGGAAACCGGTGATTAAAGAACGCTGTGCGTGCCGGAATTTTTGGTTGCTTGGTTGACAGTTCAAAGCACTCTTTTTGAAACAAGTTGTTTTGCATCAAACTGCACAGGCATTGACTGGAAATAACACGATTAACCAAACGGCTAACCGCGACTGAAATTATAAACGGACGGAATACACCCATCTCTCTTTTTCTGTCAAATCAGAAAAATGTTCCAGTCGACTAGTTCTAAAATGTATCCATCTTCTTCTAAAATACTTTTTCCTTCTCGAAATTATGTCCCTCTAAAATACTGCTTTTTCTGTTCCCAAATATTTTTAATTTTTACAGAGAAATATATTGTTTTACAGTACTTTTTTTTAAAACACTAAAAAAACGGTGAATACTTGAAAAAAGTGAGTTTTTTTATTTTACGAGTCGACATTTTGAAAAGAAAACTATAAAATGTGAGTAAAATGATGGCTTAAAAATGTGAAAAGCATAGAAAAAATAGTATATACAGAAACGTTTACGGCTTAAAATACGCTAAAACATTTTCATGGCCGTACCATTAGTGGTATTAATTTTATTTTTATCTATCAACCTTATAGGTGACTCTGGCTGAAATGGCGCCCGCCATGGTCCGCAAGAACGCCGCCAAATACATGGAACAGCTGATCCCTCTGACATTGCAAATGATGGCCGATTTAGAAGAGGAAGAAGGCTGGGCCGAGAGCGACGAATTACTCGACGAAGATACGGATTGTAACAACGTAGTGGCGGAAGCTGCCTTGGACAGGTTGGCTTGTGGGTTGGGTGAGTTTTAATGGCGACATATAAGTTGCGTTTTTTTCCGCATCATTGCGTTAACATTAGTTAACGCTAATGTTTTTTTTGTTTGGTGGTGGGGGGTTTATCATTTAATAAAAATCAACTACCTACACTTTATTCCAAATTGCTGCGGACCAGTTTTTTGACACTGACTGTGTTTAATTGTCAGCCGCCTATTTCAAATTGCTGCGTTGAAAAAATTACACTAAAATGTTATATTTTACACATTTCAAATGTTGTTGACAAAAATATTGCTTAAAATTAAACAAAATTTTAACATAATTTATCATTGATATAGCGCCGCAGGTTTTTTGTAAAATATTTTTGAAAAAGTAGATTCGGTTAGATGCTAAGAATCATAAATGCGCCGCAGATGAAAATTTTAAGAAAAATTATACTAAGAATGTCGTTTATTACACGTTTTGAATAATTGGGATAAAAATTCCTTAGAATTAAACTAAAATTGTAACAACTAATAATTCATTTTGCAAGAGCTAGTACCTTATGTGGCTAAAATGGTTAAGACTCGTGGTCGTCTTTCTCTTTAGAAGATTTTTATTCTGACGGGACATTAAATTTTTATTAACGAAGCCCAATAAGAATCGCCGACTTTTAAAAAGTGGAAAAAGGAACACATCAGAAAGAGAAAAGGAAGCAGTAAAATTGCAGCTCGCAAAGGGTCTTTGTGTGTTAATTGAGGTTTTATTTAAATAAATCACTTAACTTCTTTGTGTTTTTTAATAAAGCACACTCATATATCTACAAACAAACACTTTTATTAATTTTTTTTTTAATATAAGACCTTAATCCTAACTAAGTACAACTCATCCCAACCGAGTCCTAACTAATTCCAGATGACAAAGATAGCTATACATAATAAACAACAAGTCAAACAAAGATAGCCATATCTTTATTTCTCACAAACAAGCACTACAAATTGCATATCCTCCCGTCTCGATAACAACTATGTTTACATTTGGACGCATAAACCTTTTGGATCGGTTCGAGTAAAAAGTTCGATCGCGCAAGTACTGTCACGGTTTCGAGGTCGCAACAACAAAAGCAAAAAACCATAGTTTTCCACCGCCGGAAAAAAACGCAACTATAGCTATTGGTTATAGTTTCATACTGTAATTTTTTCTTTAAGTGGCATCATCATGCAGATTTACATCTTAACTACTGCCTTTCTGAAAAGTGTCGTAGTACTAATGCAACGTAAACTATTATTAATTTTAAAAGTCCATATTCGTCATTTCTCAAAATATGGTGGCATACGGCATACTTTCCGGGGGAAGCAGTTACAATTCATCATTGACCTGCGTTCAAATTATTCAAAACCGTTGTGTAAAAACAAATTGAAAAAAAAAACAAGATTTTCAACGGATTTGTTATATAAAGAATTTAAAGTTCTTTAGTTAAAACAAGTTTATGTCTACAAAATATTACTTTACATTTGTAAAAATGAAGAGATAATACAAAACCTAAGTACAAACATTCATAACCCAAGACAAATTATGAATCTAACTGCAGAAATACCAAGAAAATGCAAAAGATTTTCGCAAAAATGTATTACTTACATGGCTCCAAAAATCTACAATATTTTACCAGTCGAACTAAAAAAACAAATTAATCATACACCAAAATTTAAAAAAAATGTAACCAGTATTTAATGACATTAAACATTGAGTTGTTAAAATCTATATTTCCTCAAATTAAATTAAATTAAAATCTAATCTTTCTTAAAATAATGTGTCATAGTCTAGATTTTTTCATTTTCCTTAAAAAAAAATCCTATTTTGGAAATAATTTCAAATTAAAACAAAAATCTGTATTTGGTGTTGTGTGTCTCAATTTTCTTCTAGTGTTTGTTTAAGTTTAGGAAAAGACGAGGGAAAAGAGGTATGTTAACAATAAGTAGAATACATAATAAATATACATACTTACATTTTTTGTGCACTACCTGAATTGAGGAAGAGAGTGAAGTAGTACTTACACTTAATTTGTTCAGATTCCAGTGAACGCCATAATATTAATTATTTTGTTAAAATGCTATGTTTACCAATTGGTCTATTTTTATTATGTAGTTTTGTATTTGTATTTTGAATAAAACTTCAAGATCCTTATCTAATCCGAGCGGAACATCGAGGGGAGACTGGAACACATTTGACCATGCAGCGAATTTCTAAAGAGCACTCTTACTCCTACTACTAATTGACAACAGAGCTTGGGTTGGGTCGGGTTGGGTCCAAAGACCAGTAGATGGTAACATGCCAAAATAGCAAAATAAATATTCATGCATTTTTAATAAATTTGAATTCAATTACTTGAAATAGGTAAGTTTTAAGCTCTATTATATTTATTTTTTTTTGAATTATCAAAACTAAAATAATAAAAATGACAACCCATTTTTTATGACATTTTATTTTTTTTGTTGAAATTTCCCCAGTCTGCCCTACTTGATGTACTCTGTCGATCCAAAATATCCTGAGCATTTTATGATTTGTTTGTAAATGGCATCAGTCAGTGTCCATGCTTCTACGCCGTAATACAAAATGCTAAACACATAACAACGAAGCACACTGTAGTCATTTTAAAACCAAGAGCTGTGGAAAATTAGTAAATTGTGTCTTGTTTCGTAAACATTCCGATTGAAAAAGATGATTAAAAAATAAATGATTTGTTTAAAATAGTTAGGTAATAAAACTGAATGCTACCGACAGTGCATAATCGGCTGAGCACTTGGTCCGCATCGCGGAGGATTCCTTCTGTCTAGCCTGGGATGGATGGCAGAAAGGGCCTAAGTAAAGATGGTTGATTTAAAATGAGCATGGGACCACTGCGCATCCAAATTTCGTGGGACGCATTAATCGCAGCCATTTTGAGATAGATCACAGAATAAAATTTTCAAGCTAAAAAGGGATTTAGTGGGGGTAATACAAAGGTAAAGGTAAACAAACCCAAACTCCTTTTACTACTACTACTAATCCTAAAAAAATACAATTTTAAGAATTTTAAAGATACAGAACAGAATCAAAATTCAAATATTTCTTATTATTAGTGTAGACAATTTTTTAAGAGTTTCAAATTTGTGTTTGTTATATCGGATTTTTTTCGAGAGATTCCCAATAAATAACTTTATTACTAGGAATATCGAGTGGTATTTTAATTCATCGCGGATCAATTATATAAAATCGATTTTTTTCCAATGTAAATGTTTACTTTATACAGGGTGCCCTATTAACGTTACTCAACGGACTTATATTGGGAATTGTGGAAAAGAAAACTTAAAGAAATTCGGTAGGAATATGTCAGAGTTTTAAAACCATATTTTGCTAATTACGTTTTTTGGAATTAGTTTCTAATAGGCATAAATCCGGTGGCCAGTCTTGATGATTCACCCTGTATAATTTATAATAATATAATAATTGTTGCCTCAAATGGATTGGTTTATGTTCTTAAGGTTTTAAGTTTATTATTTTAAATTGGGATATTATGCATTCTGTCTAGCCTTTTCTGTTATTAGTAAACAAATATTACAACAAGTGCCAAAAATTCACAGGACACTGTAGTAAAACCCAGGTTCATTTAACAAAATTAAAATAAAACGACCAAAATAAATAAAAGACCTACGTTGTTAACCCCACTCAACATAATTTTACTTGCCCAGAATAACTGAACAATAACAAATTTAGGGAGACTTGAGGTAAGGTGTGATATGTAAAATAAACACAAAATTTGAAAAATACTCCTAATTTATTAATTTAAAGAAAATCAATAGTAGTGCCGTACTCAGCCTGAAATTCAAATTTGAAAAATACTCCTAATTTATTAATTTAAAGAAAATCAATAGTAGTGCCGTACTCAGCCTGAAATTCACGAGGGGAAAGAGCACAGCAGAGAAACCCTCGATCTCAATTCCAAAAATCGAGTCATGATGTGCCAAAAATTGAATTACAAATACTAAATTAAATTACTAAAAAATTTAAATTACTGTCTCAGTAAGGCCCTTTCTTACATCCTGAATCATACCAAAAATATATGATATATATTTCATACATCTTTGGTCATACGTCATACAAACTAAAATCCCAGCACAAAACAGCAAATATTTTGATTTAATTTAAATCTGCATTGTTCACAGCATAAAACGATTCTATCTAAATATACACATGTTATAAACCAACCCATCAAATATAATAGAAATTAAAGAACACTTTATTTGAAATATAATAATTTTTAAATACGCATTTTACTGACCTGTAAAAAATTCTCTCCACCATCAACCAAACAACTCCAACTACCTACTACTTATCTTCTGATTCCGAATCTCGTAAAAACGCACACACACACAAATGCATTCTTCTTTTTTTTTGTTTCTTTTTTATTAATACCTATAGAGTGGTACAAAACCAAATGGAAGATTTCATATTTTTTTTAAATAGACGATTTTCTACAACACAATGAGTAATAAACAAAAAAAATCTTATTTTTGTAACTCTTTTTCATATGATATTCTGATTGGGAAGCTTATACCATGAGAATTTTAGAAAACAATTTGGAGCATAAAGTTGGTGTTTTATGATTCTCATCTTATGCAATAAGACTTATCCGATTTTATTCAAGACAAATAAAACATAAAGAACCTAGAGAACTAATTTACATCTTTTAAATTTAAACTGGAACTAAAATGACAAATACTTGTCAAAATACCTTTCCGTATAAGTATTTGTTTATGACTATGGCATTATAGCTAACAAATCAACACAAGACACTATGTGCGCTTAGTTTGCCAGTAGAAACCGTTATAAATAAAATCTAAATAAAAAAAATATTGTTTTCTTCAGGAGGCAAAGTCATCCTACCACTGGTAACGGCAAGCATTCCTCACATGTTGGCCAGTCCGGATTGGAAACAGCGGCACGCGGCTCTTATGGCGATCAGCGCCATCGGAGAGGGCTGTCACAAACATATGGAAAGCATGTTGACCCAAATTATGGAGGGCGTGTCTGGAGTTATGCAAGGTAACTACGAGAATGTCATTTGTCGATGATGAGACAGAGTCAAGAATGGTAAACGGGAAAAGGATTGCATGAAACTGTGCAAAATAAAATATCAAACCAATCAGCTGGGAACATGCTGACGTCATTGGTGTAACCTCTATAACCTAAACAAATGTAAACACAGCTATACCTTTTGCTATAAAACTTTAAAAGTTTCACCCTTTTACCTTTGTTTTTAATAGACTGTTCTTGAAATCTAACTATTTGCTTTTAGGAAAAATTCTTAGTTTATCTGGTTTCTAAAACTTTATCTTACATTTTTTTTATTTTAATCCCTTTGATAACAATAACAAAGTATCATATCACTATTTATTTATTTCTTGTGTTTGACGAAAAAAGATAATGAATTCTGAGATGTAGCACCTTTCAGTGGCATTCGCATAAATTGTTCCTGGGGAAAATTCGATCGAATGATAGGAAAGAAAGATGTCCTCGCATTCAGCAAGTTTGAAAAATAGTTTCTAAAAAAATTATACTTTTTGGTTTCCAATAATTTCCTATTTTGAAAGTCTGCAAGCCCTAATATATTTTTTTAGTTTTCTAGAAAGCTCTGCGAGAGGCATTTTATCTCATCTTTCTTGGTCGCCTTGGCGTTCAATTCAATGCAGATAACCCTTTTCAACGAAATTACATAAGAAACTTGATATTTCAGGCGTTGTCACATACTTCAGCGACCCCCACCCAAGGGTAAGGTATGCAGCCTGTAATGCAGTTGGTCAGATGTCAACGGATTTCGCTCCAGTTTTCGAGAAGAAATTCCACGAACGTGTCGTTCCAGGTTTATTGATGTTGTTGGACGATAACAGCAATCCTAGGGTGCAGGCTCATGCAGGTAAATAATTTTAAAATAGAATAAGAAGAGTGCTCCACGCGGATTATACACTGTGATATAAAATTCAGTATGAAGATTTTAATGGCGGATTTTTCAGGTCAAAGTAAGACTTTTTATATGAACATGTGTCCAAAAAAGAGTTAAAGTTTCGAGATTTTTTTAGTTTTTTATTTGTAGGTTTGCAGTTTTTGAGATCTTTAGATCAAATTTGAAACATAGGTTACGTTTTAGAGCTCACATCATCTAGGATGTCTATGTTTTATAGGGAGATATGTTTTCAGGGGCTCTTTTTCAACCCATTTTTTGTAGTGCGCCGCTGTGAATTCTGAAATACGAAATATATTATCACATATAAGGGTTTTAGTCTCGTGGCAAAATATTCTGCAAAATATCCGACAATATTAAATGTCCTATCCCTTTCTTCTTGGAAAGAAGATTAACTAACTAGGTATGTGCATATTTCAAAATTCAAATTCAAAATTCTAAATAAATATTAGTACAGACAATTGTCAAAAGTAAAATAGTACATAAAAATAATAAATATATAAAATGTTATTCTTATTTCTAGTTTTATAATTATGTAAATCTCCGTTTTTAGTAAGGTGCGCTCGTTTTTTAAAGGTTACAATTAGAATTCTATAAATAAAGATAGACGTAAATATTTTTTTATCTAAAAGTTTCCTTACAGGAATGTTGATACTGTTGAACTTGTTCATCTTTTTGCAAACTGCATCCAAGATGTTTGTCAAGCATAATTCCTAAAACTGTAGTTATTTGATTCTCTATATTTGTTATGTATTTCAATAAACTGAGTTTTTTTTTAGATTTTAACATTAATTTATTTGCTTTACACCAACCTAACATTTCCTGATAGCAGAAATAAACCCTTGATTTAACAACCTCAGGATCAGAGTCTGAAATAACTGACGTACTATCATCCACATATAAGTAAACTTCGGCACTTTTTAAGGGCCCAAAATACTCCCCTGTGGTGTTCCCTGATTTAGCTGAAAAGTGTTTGATTTTTCATCATTTTCTTTGACAGAAAATGTTCTGTTTAGGAGAAAGGATTTAAAACAATCGTTAATGTTACCACTTATTCCTAGTCTGTTTAACTTGTGTGATACAAAATTGGGATCCACTGTATCAAAAGCTCTACTTAAATCAAAAAGTACGACAACTACGGTCTCATTATACATTTTCTTGTAAACTGATTGAATAAAATTGACACAAGCCATTTCAGTAGAAAAACCTTTACGAAATCCGTGTTGTGATTTTGTAAGAACGTTATTTTTAATAAGGAAACTCTCAGTCTTTTCTAAAATTACTTTTTCTATTACTTATGAAAACACACTTAGAACAGAAATTGGACGATAATTTTAAAGACTTTTTAAAGACTGGAACGACAACTGCCTCCTTAAGCGCTTTAGGAAACTTTCCTTCCATCACCGACCTGTTTACAATAACTGATTTCCGACAGTTCATCAATACAGTCCTTCAAAAGTTTTATTGGAATATTGTCCTTTCCTGACGATTTTTTGTTTGGTAAAGATTTGATAATTCGGGTGCTTCATCAGGTGTAGTTTCCTCAAAGAACATAATCGGACATATTGTTTTTCCCGTGGTGCAAGTGGCAGACATGGTATTCCCAAAATAATTATTTAGTTTATCATTTACCACAGAAGAAAGATATTCTCCAAATGCATTAGCAATCTTTTTATTGTCAAACATCGATTTGCCATTAATATCTAGTTCAGAAACGCATTGTCTTTTTTGCTGTTTTCCAGATAGTTGATTTATTAAACTCCATGCTGCTTTAGTTTTATTTTGTGCCCTACTTATAATTCCCGAATAAAACCTACTTTTTTCTAGCTTAATTTTCTTTTGAACCTCATTCTTCAGTTTTTTGTATTTGACAGTAAGCGAAATATCATCTGTATGTTTTCTAAGCCAGTTCAAATTTTCAAACTCAGTGCGTTCATTTTGTAACCCGTTTGAAAATAAAATTGAATGAATTGATCAGAATTGAGCTAATCAATATTTAATTTTAATTATTAATAATTTTACCTAAAGTGGCGCAAAAGAAATGTGGATATCGTTTAAAGCATAAAAAAAAAATATATGCAACTGAATGAGACAGAAATACCTGTTAATCCATTCCAGTGATACCCAGAGTGCGCATTCAGTCTTTAGGGCTCTTCTGGGGCTGAGCCTGTTGGCAGCGAGATGTTTCTTCTTCCAAGTTAAAAATCAAAATAGGGTTGATTTCTTGATCGGCAAAAGTGAGGTTAGGTCCAATTGTCTACTTCTGTACAGTGGACCAGTCAAATTCAGTTGTTTTGTATTAATAAACGCGAGTGGCACATTTTAATATAATTCTTTTAAGCTACTTTGGTAGATTTAAACGCAGGTCACAAATATAGTTTAAAACAAAAAAAAATGAAAATTAAACATCCCTGTTCAGGAAAACATACATCAAAACACCATAAATAAATATATATAATAATAATATATAATAAAAATAAAAAATATTTAAATAAAATTTTAAATTTAGGTACCTGTATATATATACTTACTTTTTTGTTTTAAAAATTTTGGCTTCTGTGATATTATTGATCGCAATATTACACATGTTATTTCTCATTCAATTTTACATAATTCTTGTATTTTTTAAATTTTGTTCTTAATATTTCAATACCTCATATAGTGGCTTACTGGAACTAATTCGTTTGCAAAATGACAGGTAGAATAGTGATTCTGCGATCGGCATATTTCTATCCTGGTCTTTTTTACAACTTACCTTTACCGGTTTTGGTTATTTTATTTCTTATTATTTATTGTCAGAAAAAAAATAAAGCTTTTTATAACCTCAAAAATTTTAATCCGTAAATATTTTGGTAATCACTTTTTTGACTTTATTAAGTGTAATAAGTCCCTATTATTTTTCATATAATTCCTTATCTTCCCACAAAATTGTAGGGTTTAATTTAAAAAAACAAGAGAAATACTTATTTTCGTTTTTTATTTTTTATTATTATATTATTTCAATCTACGGTACTGTTTATCAAAACTGACAAAAACACTTTAAAATGTTCATTTTAATTGTCAGCAACACTGTAGATAAAAATTACGTACCACTACTAAAGCAGTTACTTGAATGGACGTTCGGAAAATCGATACGATGAGTGCCGTTGCGGCGCAAGCAGCGTTGCCGAGTAAACTGAAGAAAAATCAGTAAGAATAATTTATTAGGAAAGAACTACCAACTAATGTCTAATAATAATTAAAACTGCAAAACGTAACAAGCGTGCTTTTAAAATTTTATGTCACACGAAGATCGCTGACATACGTTTCCTGAGATAGCTTTTGATCATTTGTTTTTAGATTTTTTTTCGGTTGAAGTAACTGATTCGGATGTTTTTTTACCTTCTTTTTCTTTAAGCTTTGTTTATGTTGCAATCAACATGTTTTGGCGGTTCCCTATCTAGAGTTAGTAAATCGAAGTTCGCTACATTTAATTAACATTTTTAATGAAAGCAGGGAATCTATTATAAAACTATCACTCCGTACATCGATAACAAAGCGTTCACGGACACAGAAGTTTATAGAATTTTTTTTATTTGGACCTGAAAAATACGCCCTTAAAATCTTGATACTGAATCTTGAAGGTCTGGGGGGTTATTCTTGAATCGAGAGAAAATTTGCTCTCAGGGAGTTAAATTATCTCGCTACTATGCATCTCATTGGTCCAAAGCTTCGGTTTAAATCGGTTTCTCTCACTTTTGCCCGATATTGATCGAAAGTAATTATGTTGGTCTTGACTAAGAGAATTACTTTCCATATCGGGCAAATTTTCTCTCGATTCAAGAATAACCCCACTGGAGTGTTACTTCTAACATTAATATACCATACCACCTTAATAAATATTGCCTTTCAGGTGCCGCCTTGGTGAACTTCGCCGAAGATTGTCCCAAGCATATCCTAAGCGGTTACCTGGACCCGTTGATGGGCAAACTGGAAGGCATCCTTACCCTCAAAGTGAAAGAACTGTTGGAAAAGGGCACCAAACTGGTACTGGAACAGGTCGTCACGACCATAGCCAGCGTCGCTGACACAGCAGAGAACGAATTTATCACTTACTACGATCGTCTTATGCCTTGCTTAAAGTACATCATTGAAAACGCCAACAAGGAGGAGTATAAGTTGCTTAGAGGTGAGTTTCCATAGCTACTTGGTTTTGGGAAATAGAAGCTTAAGACTAGAGATTCTTTTGCTTGCCTTGGGCATGTGACTTAGTGTGGCCAAATATTTTTTCCCTAAGCCCGTGGAAAAACCTTGGCAATACTTCTTAAAACTTATCTAACGACGTTTAAATTTCGTGTGCAAAAACTCAACCCATCAGGTTGTCAAAATTTGATTTTTGACTGCGACGCTATATTCATCAAGAAATCCTGAAAATAATTGTCATTCGCCCTTTAGGAAAAGCTATCGAATGCGTCACCCTGATCGGTGTTGCAGTGGGCCCGGAAAAATTCAGCGTCGACGCCACCCAAGTGATGGATTTATTGTTAAAAACCCACGGAACCGGAATCGAACTGCCCGATGACGACCCGCAGACCAGTTATCTTATTTCCGCCTGGTCTAGAATATGCAAGGTAAGAGTTTGCAAGAAGGGTACAGTTAAGAAAACAAAAAAGTGATAAAGGGACATTAAAAAAAAATTGCTTAGGGTGAGTGAAGCTCAGTAAAATATTTATATATTCTTAGACGCTCTGCAGCGATAGGATTCTGCAATTCGCGTCGAGTGGTATTACGAATGTCAATGCCAAATATATTATATCCAAGGGCAACTAATAAAAAAATACAAAACGGTTGTTTGTAATTTTGTTGTTTTAGTAATACTTAAACAAATGTTCTTTCATGAAAGCAACAACCTCGACAGCACAGGCAAGACCTGTTTCGCATTTAATTATTTTCATATACATCAACCTTCCTTGAGGAGTGAAATTTGTACAACGAGGCTCTTATGGGATAATTTATACATAAATGAAATATTCTTATTTATTTCTTCCAAAAAAAGGCCCCGGTATAATCTGAAAGCTATCGCCCTTTACGTTAAAATTGTAACCAGCAATTCCCAACACTAGACACCACGCAAATTGGTTTGAAGTCACCAGCAAACATCTTTCATCATTTGTCATTTCACTCATTTCAAAGTCAACGTTCATCACTCATTTTTGTCCGGCTTTTTTATCAAAATTTCTGTGAATATGAGCATTCCAAAACAGAAAATCGATTCCGAATTAAGCTCAGACTCATCGTGGACAGTTTTAAATGATTCTTCTGAACATTCCACGCCAGTCACCATTCAAATAGAAAACGAATTAAATTCCGTCAGAAAACCTTTAAAATTAAAAAAATTTACAAAGAAAAAGTCAAAGGATGAAAGCAGCACAAAGAAAAGGACAAAGGATGAAAGTAGCTCTGATGAAACTGAGACAAGTTTTTTGACTTTTGATGAGTACTCTTTGGAAAGAATGTCAGAAAATGGAAACGTCAGACGCCCCAAAAGGACGAAGAGAAAAAAGAAGTCACAAAAGTGTTGTGCCAGTCCCCTTGATATAGTTTCTATCTTGGCTTGCCTATTAACCATCACAGGTATGACTCTGCTTACTACTATGATACCACCAGTTGGTGCAACAGCGCCTCAAGGAAACCTTACAAGTAACGTAACTCATGTTATAAATAGTATCGTAAACTCTACTGAAAATTCACTACTAAGTTTACAAAATGTTACAGAATATACTGAAATAGTACAAGATCAACCCTGTTGCGCTGAATTTGAAAAAATCACAAATGAAAATATTGTAGATGAAGAAATTTGTGAGGACTTGTTTGATGACCTTTACATCTGCAATAAAGAAGATTCTTCTGACGAGTTTTGTTATCTTGAACCTGAAAATGTTTCAGAAGAATCGGAAATAAAAGAAGAGGGCTGCTCCGTACTCAATTACATCAAAAACTTCATTACAAATCCATCTTTTCAAGTTCTGTTTGCTACATTGATACAAGATCTATGCCTAGTTAAACTTATAAAAGAAATAGCAAAGAAAACAAGTGAGGAAAGACAAAAAGAACAAGAAATTAAATCCAAGAAGCCCCCAAAAAAATCTTCAAAGTCAAAATGTAAAAGCTTAAAGAAAAAGAATAGTGACGCCACTAGTTCCAAAACCGTCGAATCGAAGAATGCTATTTCTGAAAAACGAAAATTAAGTTTCGAAGAATTGTTTACAGAACTTGACCTCAAATGGAAATCTCTGGGAGAAAATCACCGAAGTAAAATCCAAAAAATTAAACAAAAGTTTCAACAAGAAATTAGTAAAATTAAGGAAAAGGAGCAAGAATCATCGAACCGAAAACAAAAAATACAGGAAACTCAAGAAAAGTTTATTCGTCAGCTAAAGTCAGACAGAGAAACATATCTGTTAAAGCTCAAAAAGTTTCGCGAGGAGCGTAAGAAAGTTTTAGAACGAATTTGTCACCGATCGATAGACCAGAATTTTAGCACTAAAGATGCATCTGTGGGTAATTGTGTAATTGTCATTCCGAGCGCTTACGATTTTCGCAAGCAACTGGAAAAAGTTAAAGATCGAGAAGTTAAAAAAGAAAATGTATTTAAATTTACTGCTGTTTCCAAACCAAATGAAAAGAAAGCCAAAATGCAAGTAATTGGTGACAACTGTCTAAATGAAAATCAAACAGAACTTTCGTTTGTTACTAACCAAGGCGTGTTTATAGCACCCGAACCTGAGCTTACTTTATCTGTTACAAATAAGAAAGAAGATAGTACTAAAAAAGATCAAGAACAACAACCAAGAAGAAAGGAAAAATTACACGATACTGAGAAAGAAGAAAACGCTAGCAACCTCAATTTGGATCTTCTTTATGAAATGGCATTTGGATGCGATAGCAAGAAAATTAAAGAAAACGATGAGTTGAAATGGAACAACAGTCACTCAGATTGGAACGAGATTCACCATGAAGGCCGAGTGACCAGCAAACGGAATCCACAAAAAAGTTACCAAAAGAAAAATTGCTACAAATTGAAACAGCCATGATTTAATTTATTAAAAATATATCAAATACAACAGTATACTACATTATTTTACTTTTTTTCTTATGACTACAATTTATTTATTTTTCTAGTACCCTATCAGAAAACTACATTTTCAACCCATTTTCCTCAAAATTATAAAAAAATTATTTCTTAAAAAAAAACTGAAAAATTAATTTTTATATGACGCTGCTGCTGCGGAAAATGAGGTGTTTCCATACGGAAAATTTAATCTGAAATCGGTACTTTGCACAAACCATGTGCAAGTTGATCTGTCAACTTTGCACACTGATTTGTCAACTTTGCACGCTGATGTGTCATTTTTGCACATGGTGTTTTAATTTACTAAAAAAAATCCCTTCAGTATTTATTTGCAGTCGTATAAAAAGTATTGTTAAAAAGTCCTTTGAAAACGACTCTTTGCACATCCACTCGACTTGTGAACCTCGCTTTCGGCTCAATCCACCAACATGTCTCGCTCGCATGCAAAGAGTCGTTTTCAAAACTTTCATGGTTAAATTCCTTTTCCTTAATTTTTGCTGTAACTTTAGCCTTTTCTTTTTCCTTAAGTAAAAAGCTGGTTCATGCTAAAATTCCTTTTCCTTAACTTTAGTCATTAAGGTTGACACTAATGACAGTTGCACTCGCGATTTTGGCCTTTTGTTTACAAAATGTGGAGTTCTTTTTGTCCTACAAATATGGAAACTCTTTCACCAAATCTATTAAATGATCAATATCCGTTTCTGTAACAAAACAATCAATTTTGAGGTTAAAAAACATCAACAAATATTTTTCCGCCTGCACTTGCGCAACGCAATTTTTCCGCTTTTTTTCCGTGAAAGTTAAATATTAACCAACTTTTAAGGTCATTCTTTAAGGCTTAAGGAAAAAGACAGAAAAGGAACAAGCATGAACACCCTAATCTGAATACATGAGGTTTAATAATTGCTAAAGGAAAAAGTTAAAGCAAAAGTTACAGAAAAGGAAAAGAAATTTAATCACGAACCAGCCTTTAGTTGTTTTTATTTGTTTTTCTTTAATGAAGGACGTATAATCCCTCGGAGAAAGCGATTTTATTTAAAACCATTCTTATATAAAAACCGGTTTTAGATGCATATAAGCGTAAAAAAATAACAAAAAAAATGTTACAATGAATAGTCCTCTTCGTTTTTTCTATGAAGCCCCGTTAATGAGATATAAGCTGAAAATCACGAATATATACCAA
The DNA here is from genome assembly GCA_963921995.1 of Oxystoma pomonae. Classification (NCBI taxonomy): domain Eukaryota; kingdom Metazoa; phylum Arthropoda; class Insecta; order Coleoptera; family Brentidae; genus Oxystoma; species Oxystoma pomonae. The sequence goes on along the minus strand of OY998166.1, from coordinate 78,403,941 downwards.
GTGGGCAAATTCGAAAACTCACATGGTAAAGTGTGCACCGCACGTGGTACAAACGTGCTTATATCTCATTAACGGGGCTTCATAGAGAAAAAAAAATGAAGATCACTATTCATCGTAAAGTTTGTTTTGCCATCGATTTAACCTAACTCGTCATTTTGGTGAACTACCTTTCTAAGAGCTTGAGGAAAATAATATTATTAATTGAAAATAAACCAATCAATAAATGTGTTTTTATTATTTCTTTTTATATTTTATTTGTGTCATAGTTAATCATAAAACTACAAAACATCCACACTCACTTTGTTTACAGGTGCTGGGTAAAAACTTCGAACCCTACCTGCCGTTGGTGATGGGACCAGTAATGAAGACCGCAGCTATGAAACCGGACGTGGCTCTTTTGGACAGCGACGAGATGGCCGGCATGGAGGGCCAGGAGGACGACTGGCAGTTCGTGTCTCTCGGCGAACAGAAGAACTTTGGAATTCGTACAGCAGGTAAGTACGGCTTGCATCCTAGAGGTCAAAACAACTGCAGATCATAAAATATGATATAGGCTTCAAAATACGGCATAAAGTTAGAACTCATTTGTTTGCCATTTAAGTGCCACTGGCAGTCTGATATTATTGACCTCCAAACCAGCATGACGGTCACTATGAAATCTCCAATACCAGTTGTAAGGCATCTTTGGTTAGGTGTCCCAACATGTCACAAGGAGACAAAAAAAACTGGACCCACAGTTCTATTAAATTCAAGTAGAAGTATAGCACGTGAATTGTGCCGATTTGTTCCTTTAACCGTGGTCTTTCATCCAGCAGTGTTTAACAGCAGTGTCACAGTTCTATCTTGGGTGTAGGTCGTGGCTCAGCAGTTTAAAGGGTGCTCACGAGTCAGGGGAAGTCAAGAAAAGTACACAAAAAAAGTCATGGTACACAGGAAAAGTCAGGGGTCACTTGTATTTTGAAATCCTTTAAAGTGGACAAAAAAGAAACCTAAAAATGCATCATCTCGTGGTTTTCAAACCTAAAAATGCATCGCTCCCGATTTTCAAACCTTGAAGATAGTTATCGTCTTTTAACCAAACATATCAAAAAAAAGTGCCAGGATTTTTTTTACAGTTTGGTCTGGAAAAGTCAGAGGAAGTCAAGATTTTTTATTTTGAAATGTTGGTGAGTATCCTGAGTTTATGTTATTTTTAAGAAGCACACATAAGTTTTATTATTTACCGAACCTCGTCACATCTATCAATTGCAATTAAACCAGCACATACTTCCTAATGCTAATTGTAAGGTTCATCAATCAAGTGCAAAATAGAATGCCTAAAGGTCATTCACGACATTATTAAACAATGGTTCGTGATTGACATGATTCGTGCGGATCTCGGTGCGGATTCAATTTCATTTTTTCCGTAGGTTTGGAAGACAAAGCAGCAGCCTGTATGATGTTGGTGTGCTACGCTCGCGAACTAAAGGACGGATTCGCTCAATACGCTGAAGAAACTGTCAAACTTATGGTACCAATGTTAAAATTCTATTTCCACGACGGCGTCAGGAACACCGCTGCCGAATCTTTACCATGGCTCTTGGAATGCGCTGCCTGTCGAGGTAAGATCCTTGTTCTTCTTTAAGTACCATGCTTTCTTCGAAGGTTGGCTATAATCAGCGTGATTTGCACCTTATCTATTGCCTAAAAAGTGTCGACTACTAACTTTTTAGGTTAATGTTCTTAATATTTACTGATCGTTTTTCTTTACTTTACGATCTCGTTAGAGCACTTTACTATTTACTTTGTTTATATGGATCTCTTAAAGCGCTTTAATATAAGCACGGTTTGAAAATTTGTCGGATAAACACCACTAAATCGATTTTGTTTTAAAGCGATTTAAGGGTAGTTATAATTAGTACATTGCTTCCAATCTAAAGAAATACTCTACCCTGGTTTTGGAGAAAGCGATTTTATTTAAAACCGTCCTTATATGATACTGGTTTTAGGCGCGTATAAACGTAGTATAAATATAGTATAAAGTAAAGTACACAAACTGTTCAGTCACTAAGATCAACTGTTACCTTATGATTTAGCAAAGTTCTGTTTTTTATTATTTCTCAAAAACAAAATACTGAAAAAAAATCCTATTTTAATATTTTTTTTGTACAGGTGCTAATTTCGTTGGCGACATGTGGAACTATATCTGTCCGGAACTATTAAAGGCAATTGATACGGAACCAGAAAATGAGGTAAATTTTTCATATTCAATAGATATTCCAAATGCGAGATATTGTATGTATTGTGAAGTGGATCCTATCCTGGGTTTGTTTCCCCAAAAGAAAGCTATCATGATTTAACATATTTTTTTTTATTTTACATTGTTTTTATTTCTTCAAGTACGTACTCTCGTTTTGTTTGTAGGATAAAGAAAAATATTGCTGATTCCGTAAACAAATTTTTTTGTATAAGTAATAGTACCAACCAGTATTGTTTTGCGAAAACACATCGTTGATTATTAGTTGATGGAGTAAATTAAATATAAAACTTACTTTATTGTGCTTTAGGAATAAATTACAATTTCTTTCACAATGTTTGGGTAATGCTACATTGCTTAATCTTAATTTATATAACTACACAAAAATAAAAAAATTAAATAAAATCGATATTCCAATAATTTACAGGTTATTATGACAAAGCAACAAACTAATTTTTTTAACCATTCCTAAATCAATATGTTTGCTTAAGTTGATCATTTGTACATGAAAAGAGAAAAGAAAAAAGAACAATAAAAATTAAGAGACTCAATAATCCGCTAATACTTACTCTACTAGTTAACCATAAAAGAACCAAGCATACATTTAACAGAAATATGTTTTAAGGTAAACCTTAAAATTTTCTACTCATAAAAAAATAAGTGTATTTAATCATCCCTAAGCAATGCTCTTTTAGTTGAGGTATATTTAAAACAGAATAGCAGATTAGCCTTGAGATTTAGGAGGTTAAGGCCACAAAAACGGCATAGATGACAACACTTCTTTGCTATTTTTTTGAAAGATCAACAATAGGTGGCATCACTAATACCATTTCGAATGAGATCGTGCAGTATTCAGAATACGGTGCGAACACCATATGTGAGGAAAAGTATAACTTATTAGGAACGTAACCATTTATTAATGCTTCTTTAAAAGGTTTTCATTTTCAAATCATTATTCAACATAAAAAAATAACAAATTTCCGTATTATTTTTATCACTTGATATGTATCAATTTATTGGCTGAATTCCAGTACTCCAATCGAACTTACTTCAGTTTCCTTGCGCCTACTAAATTACGTGACCTTGGCGTTTCAGAATTCCGGCAGAATATTGCTTACAAATAAAAAAAAACATAACTTTTTTGTCATCAGATAATAGGATTTATAAAAATCTACAACCGTATCCAAAGGATTTTTCAAAATTTGGTATATTTTTTTCAAAAAATAAAAAAATCCAAAAATTGCTGTTACAGATTTCAGTATTATCGACGAGGCTAAAGAAAAAGCCAGGTAAGATTCTTGACTATTATTAGTCGTGTTTATTTTATTTCGGAAATGAGAGAGTCCAGCAAAAAACTGTCTAGATACGGTTGTTAGGAATTCAAAAATAAACATTCCTGCCAAATTTTAACAGATTCCGTTTTCTCGTTTCCAATATTCTGCCCGGTAAAGATTGGCCCAAAAACAGGAAAGCAGTGTTGTCAAATCTATGCCGTTTTTGTGGCCTTAAGTCAAGCTCTCAAGTTGAATAAAAAGTTAATCCATATTTTGCAAGGATCTTGAACATATAATTTCATACATAGGTCATACAAAAAGGATATGTATCAGTGTTTCCGGCTCTAAAAGATTGCAGACCGAACATGTCATCTTTTTGTTTTCAAAGAGATGAACTGAACGGGCAAGGTTTTAATCATGTAAAATTGTTGTGATTAATAAAAGACCTTTATTATTATTATTATTATTATTATTATTATTATTATTATTATTATTATTATTATTATTATTATTATTATTATTATTATTATTATATATGATATGCAGTTGTAAGTGAACTGATATTGCAAACAAAACAAATCTCAGCCAGCAGTCTAGTTTGATAAATAGGTATTTTAAAGTTTGGATAATATGCTAGAGAGTCGAAATTTTGACAAAGTTCTTAACTTTTTCTAGATCTTTTTGGTATAGAATTTCTTCATATTTTGCGGCATTTAGGTTACTCCAATTATCTTCGCTAACGCTGTCAATATGCCCTTTGCCTGAGAGGTCCGGTTATATTCGATATCTGTGGAATCTAATTGCTTTAGTCTTTCGAAACACTGTCGCGGCAATCTTTCTCTATCCATTTTTAGTAATTTAAGAAGAACTGCTTGCAGTGTCATCTATGATAGGTGGGTCACCCCAGCTTCTAAGCGTAGCAGGGCACCAGGTCTTGGTAGATTTAAAACGCGTTTAAAAAATTATTTTGGATTCTTTCAAGGATGTCGCCGTACCTTAATCCTCACACAGAAAGACAGCCCATACAGTGTATTTAGAACGATTGACTTGATTTACTCATTAGCGACAAAACCGAACCCGTAGCTTGTGCGCTCCTTTCCACCCTTTTTAACGGCCATTAACGCCCAGTTAACGCCGCTATTCTAAATATTAGAAAGAAGTTTAAATCCAAAAGTTGTTTAATTTTTGGCATTTAAAAAAAAGCAAGTTTTTAAATAAAACACACTGTATTTTATAAAATTTTTGAATCGGGCGTGTCTTTCTGATCCCAAATATACCAAATACGTTACCTCTAGTCGGGGGTTTTTTCAAACCTATAGGAAGATTTTAGGCATGACTCCGGGGACCACCAAGCAATATAAAATTTTTCGGCGACGGCGTACGTTAGGTGTCGCGACGCCCTCAACTTTTTTTAGGAGTTATTTTGACAGCTATATCTCGGTCAAAACATGATATTTTACTTCCGGTTGATTGCATAAAAAAATAATCAATTTGAATTTTTTTTTAGTCGTGTTTTTTTCTAAAAATTTACAAAAAAAAAATTCTATTCTCTATTTATGAACGGGATTGTGCAAATTCATTTTGAAGTGACTTCAAAAAGGTCCTAGCTATTCGCCGATATCAAAAAAATGCAAATTCATGCCACGGAAAAATCCACATTCCCTTTACAGACCTACCAAATATGTTTTTTAAAAGGCTATATAACATGCTAGTATATTAAATGTAACAAGGCACGATAGACCCCCAAGTTTTAATAAAATTAAACAACATACATAAAAAAAGCTTTTTGCTAAAAACTTCAAAAATAACTAAAATTTATATTTTGTCGTGTGTTTAGAAACTTTTCCAGGGGATTCCTGAAATTTTTACAGCTGCTTGAAGACAATAAAATATCCTTTTAAAAACTCCAAACTTGAATCTTGAACGCCTTTAGGATTTTTGTCTGTGAGCTGTCAAACATAGAAGATTTTTGCAAGTCGTCCAATTTGACTTAAAACGCTTTACTCAACAACTTTTTTTGTTATTTTATTCAGTTTTGAGCAGTTAAGTATTTTTTTATCGGTGTGGGTGCACCTAATCGGTAATATGTACATAAAAATAACATTTATTACCGCCCCCTCTTCACTCGTCTCTCCCATTTGATGGTTTAATCCATAATAATATATGGGAAGAAAATCTTGGACTGATTTAATTTTCTAATTATTTTTTGGTTCCTTAGCCGATTTTTATAAAGTTTCGCATTTTAGGAAGTTAAAAGAACAAAGTTTACTATTTTTGTATAAAAGAAATAAAAGTCAAAGATTGGAGATGGCGGACGTAGTCAATAATTTAGTCTGGAAAAAAAGATCCGAAACTTTTTCGATCTCCCTGTCATTTTTGATTGCCAAAATACGATACCTTATGCCTTTTCAGGTCTAACGCGGTAGCACAGATAAAATTCGGTTAGGTAGTACAAAAGTTGCGTTGGCGCAAAATTTTGCATATTCTAACCACCCCAAAATAATGTCTCTTGTTGTTTCCCAAGAACTTTCTTATTTCTTATAGGATTTTTAAAAAAATTTATATTATTTCTGGAAAGATAAATAAACCGTCAAAACGTCAAATGTTAAAAACCCAAGATAACGGACATAGCAAAAAATTACTTTTTTGACCTTACTGTTATCTTTTATTGCAAATCTAGAAAAGCATTTTACGTTTAACGAGATATCACTCATAAAATTCGGTTAAGTTGTAGAAAAGTTAAAAATTAGCTTTTTTTTGGAAAAGTAATTTTTGACTTGGTATGTCCGCCATCTTGGGTTTGCAGACAGGATATACCTGTAAAAATCCGATGAGAAGTAAGAAAGTTCTTGGTAAATAAAAAGAGACATAATTTGTTGGTGGTAACGTTATGCGATATGTTGAGCCAATGCAACTTTTGTACTACTTAAGCGAATTTTATGTGTGATACCTCATTAGACGTGAAAAGGCATAAGGTTTCCTATTTTGGCAATAAAAAAATACAGGGAGGTCGAAAAAAAGTTTCAGGTCTTTTTTCCAGGCTAAATTTTTTACTAAGTTCGCCATTTTGAATTTTTGACATTTTATATCTTTTGTTAAATAGTAAACTTTGTTCTTATAACTTTCTAAAATGCCAAACTATCAAATTCGGTTAAGGAACAAAAAAGTAATTTCTGTCCCTTCCTATATATTATTATGGATTAAACCATCAAATGGGAGAGCCTAGTGAAGAGGGGCGGTAAAAAATGTTATTTTTATGTACGTATTGCCTATTAGGTGCACCCACACCGATAAAAAAATACTTACCTACTCAAAACTGAATAAAATAACAAAAAAAGCAATGGTTTTTTAAGTAAAATTGGACGACTTGTAAAAATCATCTATGTTTGACAGCTCACTGACGAAAATCCTGAAGCAGTCCAAGATTCAAGTTTGGTGTTTCTAAAAAGATAATTGATTACCTTCAAGCAGCTGTAAAAATTTCAGGAATCCCCTCAAAAAAATTTCTAAATATACGACAGAATATAAGCGTGACATAATTTTTGTTATTTTGGAAGTTTTTAGCAAAAAGCTTTTTTTATGTATGTTGTTTAATTTTATTAAAATTTGGGGGCGCATCGTGACTTGTCACATTTAATACTCTAGCGTGTTATATAGCCTTTTAAAAAACATATATTGGCAGGTCTGTAAAGGAAATTTGAATTAAATAATTTGAAGTTAAGCAGCCGGGGTAAAAAAATTGAGATTTTGTAAATTTTCTGAACATGCCTCAATTTCTGATTTTTTTAATGATTTTTCTGTACCATGAATTTGAATTTTTTTGATATCGGCGAATAGCCTAGCACCTTCTTACAATCACTTCAAAATGAATTTGCGCAATCCCGTTCATAAATAGAGAATATAATTTTTTTTGGTAAATTTCTGGGGGTTGTCCACCTTGGCAGTAGGTGTACAAATTTTTGGCAGTATTTGGCAGCACTTACACTACTGCAGTACTGGCAGTATGTAGAAATCCTCACAATAAATCTCTATTATTTTGGCAGGAGGTGTACATATTTTGAGAGGGTGGATAACCCCTCGGTAAATTTTTAAAAATTTCAAATTGATTATTTTTTTATGCAATCAACCGGAAGTAAAATATCATGTTTTGCATAGTATATTAAAGGCCATTTCATAGCCTTTTAAGAGGTTTAACCAAAATTTTGTCACTTGACTGAGATATAGCTGTCAAAATGACCCTAATTCCTAAAAAAAAAGTTTAGGGCGTCGCGACGCCTAACGTACTCCGTCGCCGAAAAAACTAATATTTATTTGGTGATCCTCAAAGTCATACCTAAGTGTGTACCGAGTTAAAACAAAATCACCAAAAATCTTCCTATACATTCGAAAAAAGATATAAAAAACCCCCGACTAATATATTAGTTTGTGAGAAAAATGACAAAATCCTTACCATAAGGTCAATGTGCTAAAGAGAGAATAATCTAAGAGCTTTAATCTCTTCTAACTAATATAGGAGGTAAAGTGTTTGGTATTTTTGAAATTAGGAAGGAAAGGGCTATTCAAACATTTGACAATGTACAGGGTGTTTCATTTAAAATAACAAACTTGGTGTCAAAACTTGACATTTACCATGACATTTAGCTATTTTAGACATGTAACTCTTAAAGCAAGCAAACAGTTATACAAGTTTTGCCTTTAACATTTTTTTCTAACGGCCTTAACTGGGGGGGGGTCAAAATATAGCGGGACACCCTGTACATGTGAAACAAACACCGAAGTAGGTAAATTTTTTCACTTTCTTCAATTCGTTACCATTAAATCTAAATTTGTGTTTGCTGTCATTGCATCCCATGAAGAATTTAATGATTTTTGTTTTGAACAAATTTACTGTTGAGAAATTTTGCTACAATATTCCTCCAGGATACCTATTTTTTTTGATCCGCATACTCGAGATGGATTATTTCATGTTTATATTACATTTTTCTGAAGTTCAGATCTGCCAGGAAAAGGTCTTAACGTCTCGCCCTGTAAAAATCTTGTTGATATTTCCATGTCAGTCACTCTTAATCTTGACTGAACATGATCCTAAATTTCTTTTATGATAGAAATAAAACCCGAGCTTGGACCAGTGTTATACAATTTTTGCTAATCAAGAAATATTTTATATACAGCAGAGGTTAATATATAGACATTATCGGCACATGATCTATTTGGTCAGAACCCACCTTGCATTTTAGAAAGAAAATGAAATATAACAGTAAAGTTTGTCGAACCTGTCGCTCAGATTTTCGTCTCCGATCTAGAGACTTATTTTTTTATGTATTAGCTGAGAGGCAATCACAACAAGAAAAACATGTATTAGTGCAAATTTTTAGGCTTTCGGGCCTACTGGGCCACCTTCAGATCCTAGTGCTAAAAGGAAAACATATTGTTCTATTCTTGGTTCTAATAAAGGTGGTTTTTAACTATATATTATATGATATAATATAAACTTACATTAATTTATAGGAGTCACACATTTGGCAAATGTCCAAATTTTATGTTGACAAAAGCTCTAACCTTTGTTGACTTTTTTACTTATTACTTTTTTATGATAGCGAACAAAAAAATAACCATTCTTATGCTACAAAAAATGTTTAAACTTATTTTACTCAAAATTAGCGTTATGAGGATTAGTTCCATTCACATCTAGGGGGACGATATATCGTTAAAACCCACCTTTATTAGAACCAATAATAGAACATTTTTTTCCTTTTAGCACTAAGATCTGAAGATAGCCCAGTAGAGCTAATCCTAGTAAAAATAAAGGCACTAATACACGTTTTTTTTCTCTATTTTAATTAAGTTCACGCAACCATTTTTCCTCCTATTTTAACTACTTTTGCCTTAGTTGTACCTATCTTTTTATTACCAAAAAGAAAATAAAATAAACAGTATAATAAAACCGTTTTAAAATTTTAAATGTGAAAATTTAGTCTCTCAAACCATCTTATATAAAAGTATTTTTTAGGTAATTCTAATGATGTTGGACTCTCTAGCTAGATGTATTCAAAAATTGGGACCCAGTTATATCAGCCAAGAATCGATGACAGAAATTCTAAGGATCATAGACAAATTAATGGTAGATCACTTTGACAGAGAAAATGACAGACATAAAAAGCATTTAGATGAAGATTATGATGAGGTATATATATATATTTTTTTTACTTTACAGCACAATGCAGCTTTGGACACAGTTTATAAATATTGCTTGCAGTGAAAATCATTTAAAACTGCCCCAAAATTATTTTATTTAAATGATGATAATTTTTAGAATAGCGACTCTTTATGGAAAATCGATCCGGCAACATTGCTTTATACAGCGCAGCGTGTACAAGTCCAACTTTTGGGTGCGCTTTTGTTGAGGTGCGAGAGAGAAGGCTGATAAATACGTAATCCTGACAAAGATAGCTCGACTGCAGGAGCCACATGCTTTATTCGCAATATCCGCCTTCGCTAGGCTATCTTTGTCGGGTTTTGCGTGGTTATTGGCATTCTCCACTCTTAACGTTTTAGTGTTCTTTTCTTGACCTTCGCCGCTATATTGACAGAAGACTAATAGATTTTCTGTCATGTTTAAGTGAAATTGGCAGCAAAGGTGGATTAAAGGACACTAAATCGGTAGGAGTTGGTCGGCCTATGTGAAGAGGGTAGTGGCTAATGCAATATTAAACTCCAAACAGTCAGTCAGACAGGATAATGACAGAACGTCTGTCGTCAGCATTACTTTATAAACAAACGGGTGTTGCAAGATGAGTTTCTCAATAGAATACTTAAAGTAATCGATCAAAAAAATGTACAATCATGTAAGGATAGATAAGGCACATTGTAAAAATATTTTCATCGCGCTATTGTCATTTATACGTAAACACTTGGCAAGAATTTCGTTATTTTAAACGAAACACAATATTTTTTTGGAATTTGCGTAAAATTCGAAATATCATTTACGCTGCACTTCTATGTCTATCTCTCACCGTTTTTGAAATTAAAATATTTTCTTATTTTTGAATCGAATTTTACTTTTGGGTGATACTTTTTAAAACTACGCATTTGGCAAGAGCAAACCTTACTACTAGTTTACGGTTTAATAAACTTTACTATTCCCCCAGCCTCAGGTGTCCTAACAGTCAGCTTGCTGTTCTAAGCATATAACTATGAGATACGGTAACGGCCCTCCCCTTGCATTTCTGGAAAAAACGCGGCCGTACTCTCCTAATTAAGTTAGCCTGGACAAAATGCAAAGCCAAAAACTCTTCTGGGCACGAGCAGACTGCGTCAGGCATGCCCAGTGGATTTTTCGCCTTTGCTCTTGCCCTGGGCCAACCTTGATTTTTAAATTTTCTTTATTTTTCAAAGTTATTATTGTTACAAATTTTGCGATCCTTGAGCCATCATCATAGTATCTCATAGTTATATGGGTCCAAGTATAGTCCATCCTAAAAATATCATCTTTTCTAAAACTCCTGCGCGTTTTTCTCGCGAGCTCTCCGACTAGATTGACAATGTTCGGGGCTAATTCCGGAGCACCCCCCTCCCAAAAAAAAATGTAGGCATGTCCATTTTGGTAATTCATTTGTATTAGAGTAAACTAGAGTTTCGAACCTTCAAACAACATTTATTTCTTCTTCTTCAAGTGCCATCTCCTCTTAGAAGATTGGCTATCATCATAGTTATTCTCACTTTTGATGCTGCAGCTCTAAACAACTGAATGGAACTACAGTTGTACCATTCTCTCAGGTTATATTTAACCAGGAAATGCGTCTTCTTCCTCTGCTTCTTTTTCCTTGTATCTTTCTATCCCCTCATCACATGGCCCAGATATTGCAGCTTCCTTAGTTTAATTGTGTTCAATATCTCCTTTTCCTTTCTCATTCTTCCCAGTACCTCTTCATTTGTTACCATGTCTACCCAGCTTATTCTTAAGATCCTATATGATCACATCTCAAATGCTTCCAGTCGAACACTTATATTTTTCTTTAAAGTTCAGGATTCCATCCCATATATATTCTGACTCTTAAGTTGTAAGTTACGATCTCTACTGCATAACACATTTCTCATTCTGTTAAATATGGTTCTGGCTTGTCCAATTCTTAATTTAATTTCTTCAGTGTACCACTCTTCAGTGTACTCATTACCTTCATTGACAGTTGTTCCTAAGTATTTGTACTTACTGACTTTCTCTACTAGTTCTCCGTTGATCCATAGGTTTTCCTGTTGCTGAACTGATTTTGTAATTGTCATAAATTTGGTCTTTTTGATATTTAAAGTAAGTCGCTCTCCTAGCTCTGTAAATCTTCTATTGTTTCGGAAATAAGTATGGTGTCGACTGCATACCGGATATTGTTAATGGGTATTCCATTAACCTTTACTCCCGTTGTTGTTTCCTCCATATTTATTTGGATGTTACTATTTAGAATTTTTGATTTTTTGCAGGAAGTTCAAGAACAACTAGAAGAGGAAGAGTCTGACGATATTTACGTCTTGAGTAAGGTCGCCGACGTGGTGCACTCCCTATTCCAAATTTACAGAGAAAATTTTATTCCCTTTTTCGACCAAATTTTAAATCACTTCGTCCAACTCTTAGTACCAAATAGAACCTGGGCGGATCGACAATGGGGTGAGTAAATTTTTAACGTGTTTTATTAATTCCTTTATCTTTTTTTACCTTGACTTAAAACTTTCAGCGATTGCTGGTTAATCTGGTAGTATATTATTTACAACATTTTCAATTACCTCAAGTTTTATAATTTTGGTTACCAGTTCTTATAAAGGTGATCGGGTTTTATTACCAGGTTTCCTGGTTTCATAAAATTACATGAAGGCACGATAATTTTTATAATAGTAATTGTTGTAACCTTGCAACTTTAATGTTTATTGGGTTACTAAACACGGTTTTATTAAACTGCTCCTACATTACTGCAACAACAATTATTTAGACAGTTATTATAAAACCAGATTTTTTTTATAATAGGTCCCCTATGAAACTGATAGTTAAATTTTTAAAGGTTTCATTATAAATCTTAAATTGTCGTTATTAGGTTATTAAAACATCTGCCACTCTTCTGAGTCTTCTGCATGGTTTGGGCCACTCGGCCAATTCCTTTAACAGATTTATTAGAGAGTTTTGGTCACCTGGATTTGTTACAAGTGCAGATTACCGCAAATAAACTTTGATGGCGAATATGGTGGCGTAAATTTTTTTCAATATTATATTTGTTTAACATATTAAAAAACCCTTTATACTTTGGTTTTTCATAACAAATATTTCTGTTTTTATAATATATTCATAATATAGTACAAAAAGAATCAACAAAATAAAAAAAATTGCAGGCGCCCGTGTTTTTTAGATTTTTGACACGTACTTTAACAGTAAAGTTTTAGGGAGTGGAAATGTCTTTAAAAAATTATTTGGCCATCATAATATTCTATCACGGGCCTATTTATAAATTGATGTTGTTTTGATTTCATAATTATATTTTACAATTACTTTTTTAGAACCTCAGAACTTTCTTATAGAGGGTGCTGCACTTGGGTTACTTTATTTCGTTTCATAAAGGTTGCAAACACTCCTGTAACCTTTACGTCTTCTAATTCGCATAACGAAATATGAAAGTTGTAAGCAGCTTCGCACAGGCAACTTCTAGGTTTTTAAGGAGTTTATAATATCCACCAGTTAAGGCCAATAAGAGAGTAATAAAGGTTCCGGGAAGGTTTTAGTTACTTTTCTATAAAACTTTTAAGTTTATAACTTGGTGGCGGTAACTTGCTCGCAACCTCTATAAAAAATGAAATGTTACTTGGGCAGTATAGTCCCAATTTGACTTTTTTTACATATTTATTGTCGATTTCTAAAACAATGTATCAAACAGAGATCTAAAATGACGTCAGTCCGCTCATCAAAAAATTGGACTATATTTACATACCTAGTTAAATCAAAATAAGTATAAGGCTAAAAACTATAATTTAAAAATACACTATGCATAATATACTTTTGTTATAGGTATATGTGTCTTCGATGACGTTATAGAATTCACAGGACCCGCCTGTTCCAAATATCAACAATACTTTTTGCAACCTTTAGCAGTTTACGTAAGGGACAAAAGCTGCGAGGTTAGGCAAGCAGCGGCTTATGGCTGGGGGGTGTTAGCACAATTCGGAGGTCAGTAATAACGAGAATAGTAATATACCCAAGTAGCATTTATCTGACGTAATGCGACGTTACTTTTTAAGTCACTACTTCGTTATTTTGTAAACGACGTCGCTTTTATATCAAAACCAACGTTTTTAAGAGTAAGTCACTGTATTGAACGAGCCGTCGACATCTCTTACTGTGAAGTAACTTTCTACTGATTTCCCAACGTCGGGCTCACGTTGGTATTGTATATTACGACGTAACTTTCTATTGATTTCTCAACGACGCGTCGGTCTTGTGTTGGTTTCTATGATGTTTTATTTTTTTATTTATTTATGTATTTTACGGGATTCCCCCATTAACGAAAATAAGATAAATTTTATAATAATAATTAAATGGTTAGGTAACAATCAAAACTTAACAATAGAATAATACTAATAAATACCCATCAAATAACTCTAATGTAAGTAACAATAATAATAATCTTGATAATAACATAACCTATTCAGGTAACAAATAACAAATTCCACTTTCAAACCTATAAAAGTAAAAAATAAAAACTTAAATTTAAATATATTTTCATTTTTTAAATATTTTTCAAATACCTCCTAAATTTATCTGTTGAACAATTAAAAATATCAAAATCAAGTTCATTTATCAAAGATAAATAGCGTTTTATAGGACTGCCAGCTGCATAATTAGTTCTAGAATATGGAATATAGAATATATTATAGTATAGTAGTTCGTATTGGTGCATTTAAAAATATTTCACCCAATATATAAGTGCTATTAATCCATGGATGTAAAAAAGAAAGGGATTGATAATACTCTTGTAGGAAAATCACTGCCGTGTGTCTTCCGCCAATTTCGCCGCCATGTTGTGGAGATTTAGGTTGGCGACATTGGTCCCTTAATTTTAAATAGTAGTGTGGGAACACTGACCATTAACAGTGTCAAAAAATGATGTTTCTAGAAAGGTTATTTTTGTTGTTGTACTTGTTGATTCTTAATGCAAAAACAAAAAAGTGAAGAACCAAGCAAGAAGACAAGAAAAATAAATGAATAGAGGGAGATACGGAGTTTGATAATAGCATATATGGATCAGCTGAAAACCAGAACGATGGCAAGCGATCGCAAAAAAGTACATCTTTGCCACATAGAGTTTTACAAAATTAAAACAATACTTCATAAGTTTTAAAAAGAACATTAAAAAAATTAATTTTAATATGTATTTTATCAGTATAATTTTTTTTCTTTTTCTTGTTGTGATTTTCATGTGTTTGTAACTTTCTATATGTAATTTTAAGTAAGTAGTTTAAGATTTCATTGTCAATTTTTGTGATTATGGGCAAGTTTTTAAAATCATCTGAAATTTGTTGTTGTTTTTTTAATAAAGTTGTTTATGGACCAAAAAGTTGGGTGATCTTAAAAAAAACCTTTGCCACGGCTAAATGGGTCGTAGATTCTTTGAAATTGAGGAAAATTTTCTTTGCTTACCTATTTCGATGTTTTCTTTCTCACTGTCATTCACTTTTTATCAAAAAAAACTATAGGGTGTTTAAAATAAATTTGGTGATGCAAAATAAAAGATTTTGGTTTCAAAACAAATCAACAATGTATTAATTACATTCTCAGTTTTACACATTATAATGACTCAAATAAAAAAAAAACAATACAGTTTTTATTTATCCAGAAAATCTAAAAAAGGATTTTTTTTTATAAATAAACAAAATATCAAAAAAAAAACTCGGAAAAAAAATCTCTTCTTTTTACATTCTCTAGTATTCAATAGGAACCTAATTTGAATAAATAGCTAATGACAAAACAAAATAAGATTCTTTAAATTTTTCTATTAAAGACATTTTTAAAACTTTATGCCAAGGATTAAAAATATACAAAAGTCAAAATTTGGGAAAAAGTCACATTCGGGAGTTATTCAAATTATTCTTTGAATAAATAAAATATTCATTTATTTCTTATTAGAGAAATAAGTAATATTTTGAAAAAAAAAATAGATATTGCTCGCTTTCTCCTAGAGTAGTCATTTAACAAGAATACTAAAATTCACGACTAAACCAGAAAGAAAGACAATCAATAAATGCTCTAGTGATCACACTGAAATTGGCAAGCAAATAAAAAAAATAAAGATATTTTATAAAAAGAAAATGTAGGAAAATATTTTTGTTAGATAGGTATTGTTGAGCCAAATCTAGCCCTCATTTATCAAAGATAAAAAAAATAAAAGGTACAAGATAGATAAAGCAAGGCATGAGGATTTTTTTGTATGGCAATAGAAAGCAAAAAATCAATGTAAGCAGCAGGGTTCGTCAAAAAAACACTCTGTACAGGGTAGCCAAAATTTACACAAAGATATGCATAGCGCACATTGATATAACTATCAAAATAAATGTTTGGCGTACCTGTATCAGGGTCTCTTCAACAGTGGTCGAACTTCGTGCCAAGAACATCAACTTTGTGTGGTCAATTAGTCACATAAAAAAATTAAGCGCTTAGGAAGGCAAAAGATAGATATAAATTAGTCCTTGGGGGGACAAAAGATAGGTAGGTAATATGGCTGGTTGTTTATCTAACTTTCTAACCATGAATTCCAGATTAAGTAGCGTTTTGGTAAGTGACCCAAAGACTGCACAAGGCAAAACTCTATGAGTAACGGTTCCCAAGTACCATGCTAAAAACTTCAAAGAAAACACAGTAGAAACAGTTTTTCAACTAACCAGTCCAAAGGAAAGGGTGCAAAGCATTAAAGCCCTTTCAGGTAAATAAATAAATTATTTAAACTTATTTATAATAAAAATTAATGTGACTAAAAGACCAGAAAACGCATGTTAACAAAAAAAAATTGGTTTCCATAAAAATGTCCTCTAGCATAACTAGATAAAATAAAAATTAATAAAAAAATACACATCAAAATATTTTCCACATTGTGGTGATTAATTCCCAATGGAATTAAAGTAAAAAATTAACCAAAAATGGTCAAATTTAGAAATTTTTAAAACATAATTTAAAATGACTTGCCTTTTTAAGTGCTGCACCTAAAATTGTTGGACCAATAGCAGTCGAGATTTAAGAGAAAAACAGCACGGTTTGTGAGTCTCCACGACGTAGAAGATTAATTCGTTTTAATGAAAAGCACTGACACCGGGTAATTCCACAATTTTTAAAATATCCACTTTCTGCTTTGGTTGTTAAATATTTCACAAAATGTTTACACAATAATATTCTTTATACCTAGTTTGACATTCCTATCTGCATTTTTTCTAGGTTAGGAATGTATGTTTACAACCAAATTTCTAGCTATCTTTTTCCAATACACTAACAGAAAATTACCCACTTTTCAATGAAGTTATCCCAGATGAGTTCTTTCAAAACCAAATGTAAAGCCTTAATAAATTTAAATGCTCCACAATGTATATTTGTAAAATTTGTTTATATTGGAATATTTTGAATCAAGATATTTAATAAGTCTTTTATTATTATTGAGCTGTTTCATATGAATTTTAAAAATCCTGATGGCTCACGCTTTACATTTTCGTTAAAATAAGGAATCTAGTTCTAGTGATGTTTAAAGAGAACACAAAAATCTTTACATTTGCTTTTTGAAAGTTTACTGATTTTCCCCTAGATGGCTGTAGAGGTATTGGAATAAAATTATAATATAATATTCGTATTTGTGCGTATTTTATAAAATTAATGTTATTAGATTTTAAGTTTTTTTTTACAAATTTTAGTGGTAATAGTAGTTACGTAAAACGTGAGTTTTACCGTAACAAATTCACCTAAACGTTGGCACCGATGTCCACATTTGATTGAACATCTGATTCTGACAACTATCACTGATAATTAATCCATCCATCAATAGCCATTAGCCCTCGGAGCTGATTGCAATTGTTGGCATCAAGTCGGTTGCATCGGAAATCCAAAAGAACGCGTTTGATGGCATCGGAACGTTTCAAGAACTTGTTTGATGCATCGATTGCTCAATAGATGAAATTACAAACTTGCCCATTGTAGCCAGTATTTTTTTGAGATTTTAATAGCCATTTGCACCAACATATTTATGGGCCACCTATCATTAGGTGGCACCTAAATCTAGTTTAGTTTTAGGTTAGGGGAGTGCTAGGGGACCAAAACGGGCCCCTAGATTTAGGGATCACCTAAGGTAGTTTAGGAGAGTTCTAAATACAAACAAAACTCAGTTTATTAGAAATAAAGAAAAATCAATATCAATTTTTTAATCTTTATTAACAAAAGCTTAATGTTAACATTGTTTAATATCTAAATGACATTTTGAAGACATTCTTAGGTTAAATATACCTTAATGTTAATTTTTAACACTACATTTTGACGCTTATTTATTCAATTGTGACAATGTTTCTTGTTAACAACTTTTGTAATAAAAGTTTTCTGATTCTGAAGACCTCAGCAGAAAAAGTTATTACTAAGATATCCTTAAGTTTTGGTAAGTTTTGCAGCATTTGACATTTTTTGTAGATTCGTTTTTTAAGGATGATGCACTTTCCTTATGGAAACTGGCTTTCTGTGTGATTTTGCTTATCTTAATGAAAATCTATCATTACCCCATAGCAATCAATAGGTATACCCATTTTACTAAAATCAACAAAAATGGCTAAAAATGTTTTTGTTTTGAAGCATGTTTGTTAAATACTAAGTTGCATTATAACAATTGAAATTTGCCTTTTGTTAAAAAAGTCATTTCTTGGTCATATGAATTTAATATTTTTTGTTTGTGATTCCAGTGCGACGCAACCTATATTTTTCTGCTACTTATTCTCAGACTACAATTTGGTTCATAAATATTATTTACATTTTCACAAAAATTGCAAATTATGGTGACCACATCACTGACCCATACTCTAAAATTGACCTTACTACAGTCATGTAAACATTCTTTACAGCTTGTAAAGATAAAAATGTACAATTTCGTAAAATTAATCCTAGTACTTTAGAGCTTTTCACCGTTTTCATCAAAGACTATGCCCAAATCTTTGACTTTTTTACATATTTTAAGGGTTCATTCATCAATGTGATATTGAGTTTCAATTTTGTTTTTTGTTTTAAAGAAGCTTATAAAAGAACACTTAGATGTGTTAAAATTTAATCCATTTACTAAGCACCAATTAGCTAAGTTATTTAGATCTTGCTGTACAAGTTCTTGATCTTCTAAAGAATTAATTTTCCTAAAGGATTTGACATCATCCGCTAACATTAAGCATTCACTGTTAACAAAACATTAAACTATATCTTTTACAAATAAATTAAAGATGATCGGAGAGTAGTGGCTACCTTGAGGTACCCCAGAGCTAATCTCAATCGAAGTTGAATAAAAACCACCAATTCTAACAGACTGAGTGCGTTTTTCTAGACTACTCTGATACCAATCTGATCGTGAAACCCCATGGAACGCAGTTTACACAGAAGTATTTCATGGTTAACACTATCGAAAGCTTTCAAGAAGTCTGTGTAAACCGCGTCCACCTGTGACCAATCGTTGTCGGAATCGATTACGTTTAGTGATGGTCGATAGAATATGCCCTAAAGTTACATTGTGCTCCATTGACCTACTTTACGCTTCACTGTTTGACCTAATTTACACAATTTTAAAAAAAGCCGTCCACTTTTAGGCTTAGCCACGATGTAATAGAGGGTGGTAATCTGTGGGCGCAGCACTTCCGCGAACCTTTATTCTGAAAACGCGGAAAATAATTAGGAAAATCCTTTTTCGTTTATTTGTCAACATCAACAAAAGTAAGGTTATCTGTGCGACTGACCTACCAATCGAACACGTTTGTTTGCTGCCCGTCGTGAATTCAGACGTAGGATTTTCCTAGGTCGTTTGAACGTAAGAATTTAGTTTTAGTGGACATTTAGTCAATGTTGTATAACGAAAGTTCGAGACCCGGTCCAAATTGGTAAAATTTTAGTGCAAAATAGTCGATTAAATCCGCCATTCTGAACAGCATGGAGTCTATCGGCCATCACGAAGACATTTTTTGTTTTGCAAATTTTTATCCAAATTAGAAAACGCCATTTAAAATTAATAATAATTTAGCACTTGGACACACACCACACCACTTTTAAAAGAAAATACCAACCAAAAAAAAATTTATTTAATTATTTACTTTAATTTAAAGAATTCTCTAGGCGATCCCCTTTTTTTTTGGACGCATATTAATCACATTTATCAATAAACTGGATTTCGTCGGAAAAAATTGGATCTCTCCCCCCAAAGATTTAGAATCGAATTATTCGATTACATTACATATTTTCATCGAAGAAGGTGTGGCGGCTTATCCACATATATTTTCTATTGGGACATAATTTATTTAAGACTTTATTTGTATTGCATGGATACAAAAAAGACGATTTAGTGACTTTTGAATAAATTTCTACGGTCACCAAAACACCTAGCCTACTATGTGTATCAACTCGTGGACTATTAGTGCTACCATGCGGCTGCCGCCGCGCGTAGGCTTCCTTTGCACTTTGAACTAGTTCTTTTATATATCACGCTTGTCAAAACAGAGAACCTGCTCTATGAAAAAAAGAAGACAATCTTTTCAATACGTATTGAGTACAATGTGAAAACACTATTTGATTGGTACGGCGTCAGAAAACTTAGAATGACGTGTTATTGTTATTAATCCTGCAATATAAATAAGAAAGGGCCAAGTAAAATAAATAATATTATTCCTTTTGCGCTTTGCCAGTACCAATTATTACAAAGCTGAATATGTAACTTTTTAAAAATTGGTAATTTTTAAGTAAAAAAAAATGGTGGTTTAGAATAATGATTGTTTTTATACGTACGAGATGTATAGATTTGACTTTCAGGGGAGGAGGAAGTTAATTGAAACCGATGCGCCCCCCCCCCCCAAGACCGAATCCAAAAGTATTTTTTATTACTGTTAATTAATCATGGATTACTTCGACAATTAAAAAAAAATACTTTAATTTAATATTTTTGGGTATTTGCAAACGGTTATGTTGTTCTCCAAAGTAATATACTTTATAAGTACAATTTACGTTTATTCGTGGGCAACGGTTTGAGTGGAGGAAATCAAACGTTAAACAACGTTGGCAAATGGCGAAAATTCATCGACTTCGAGGCGACGTGAATCTGTATTCCCCATTTAGTTATAAATAAAGGTCGACAGGAAGAAGAAAACGACGTTGCTGGCTGACGTCGGTTCATTTGTTCGCTACGTCTGCATAACGTAAGATACCGTCCAAATGCTGCTTGGGTACTTAAGTTCTGCTGAACTGACGATATTTTTATATTTCTGACTACAAATTATTTTAACCGTCTTTTCAATTGTTGAAGAGCAAAGGCCAACGTAGGGGATACCTTCCCCCTATCCCGTGGTAATGTCAGACACTTAAATTTTTTTGTTGTTATTGGTATCTAGTTTCACTTGTTTGTCACTTGTCTATTACGGCGTATACTCAGGAGGTCGGGAGGACTCTACCACACCAAATGTTGTCAAAGTAAAAAAGTCTACTTTTTCTTCAGAAAAATGGCATTCATATTCGGGAACTAATGAGCCAAATGTGGGTTCATTAGTTCCCAAGTCTTAAGCGTTTTTTTTTTCAAAATGATCAAATTTGAAGCTTTATTACTCTGAAACTAATAATTTTATTCCACCGTGACCGTTTATAAAGTTCCACTTGGGAAAACGTTTTTGTTATTTTTCATAAGAAGATAAATCAAAAAGCGAATGACTTATGAAATTAGGTAGATTTCTGTAATATATTAGTTTTTGCCTAATCACACTCTATACGCAGAATGGCCATAAGACTCTGTTTTTTTAATTAAATACCCTGTATATTTTGTAAAATTTTTATAGATCTTTTCTTTCTGATTCCAAAAATATATCATATGTAGGGTTTATCTTTGGCGGTTTTCGAGTAAAATCACAAATAATTTTCCCTAAGGATAAGGGCAATGCATCGACATACTAACTAGGGCAATGTGTCAGCCAAGGAGAAATATTTAGGTGGTTCTTTGTTCAACACATTACTCTTATGGCAACTTTTTTGTGAATTTGCTCAATGACCATTGAAAACAATAGTAGCTTATGGTATATTTTTGGAATCCGAAAAAAAAAGATTTATCGAAATCTTAAAAAATATACTTCATGTATTCCATTAAAAAAGCACCTTATGGCCATCCTGCGTGTAACGGCTGATTTTTAAAAAAAAAGTGAGACTAATATAAATCTACATAATTTTAAGAGTCATTCACTTTTTTGTTTATCTTTTTGTGACGAATAATAAAAAGGTTTTCCCAGGTGGAACTGGACCAGGCTGTCAGCCTCCGTTCCGCTTCCCTCTCGTGAGAATTAACGACTTTAAATATATTTGTTGATGTTGACATCTAATTTAAGGCTTATTATTAAATGACCGCCATGTTGGATTTTCTTAATTAAAGATTAAAATAAACTAGAAACCGCATAAAAAACATTAGATAAATTACACATCTAGGTTGAAATTCCAGAAATTTAGACAGCGGTTGCCGAGTTTCCATAATTATCCCTTACTTTATTTCCTATAATTACGTAATTTTGCAATAGGTAGCATAAATACAATACATTATTCTTTAAAAGTAGATAATAGTGCCGAAAACGTTCAGTTTAAAACGCATAAGGAAGTTTATTTAACATGTTTTGTTTTATCTTCTAGAAAAAATAATTAAAATCAGGATTAGGACATTTACTCCCTACAATCCGACAACCAGGGCAAAAAGGTTATTGATTGGTCGAGGCACGTTTTGCCATCTTAGGTCCGACCGATCCGTCGGGTTTTTGTGTTTTTTGCAATTGTTATCGTCATATTTTTGTTTTAAGACATAAAAATGCATGAGAAGTGTGCGTTAGGTGAAAAAAGTGCCGAAAAGTCACCGGAACTATCTTTTCACGGTTAAACAACACATCTGTATGAAACCGCCACATTTTAAATATTGCTTTAGAACCAATCAGAATGCGACTCTACAATGTTGCCATAACTGAACCTCAGCAATTTCCTTAGATTTGGTTACTGATTTGGAAAATTTGCGTTCAATATATGGACTGCACCTTCTAGTTTATTTCAATTTCTTTTTATCATCTTATTGTAAGGAGGTAATCGGTCTGCCAAATTTCATTAACATCGGACGATTACTTTAATTACAAATGGCAACCAACCAAAGCCTTATATCTCGACATAGACTAGTAGCAACAACAAAAATTATCAATAGCCCATCGTCTATAAGCATCACATTTAATTCACCTTATTCTTCTTCAAGTGCCATTCTCTTTTCGAACGTTGGCTATCACCCTGTTCACTGCTTGTCGGAAAAGTGTCGTAATACTAACACCATACCTTTTCTGGCTTTAATTTTGCCTTCTATTATCAATTTTAAAAGTTTATATTTGTAATTTCTCAAAATATGGCCAAAATATTCAAGTTTTCGTTTTTTGATGGTAAATAAAACTTCAAGATTTTTATTTGTTCTAAGCAAAACATCCACATTAGTTACTCTGTCCATCCAAGATATCCTTAGTATTTTACGATAACACCACATCTCGAATGCCTCTAACTTTTTGCACTTGGCCTCAGTCGGTGTCCATGCTTCCATCCCATAATATAAGATGCTAAAAACATAACACCGAAGCACACTGATTTCATTTTTATAAAAAACGATCTAGCCTGTTCAATTCTTGCACGAACTTCTTGCATGTTGTCCCAGTTCTCATTCAGGAGGCAACCCGAGTATTTGTATGAATCCACGCGTTCGACTTGCTGCCCATTTACTTCTAACATGCCTCTTATGTTTTTTTCCTTGGATATGACCATCCATTTTGTTTTCCCAACATTTAAGTTAAGCCCGAATTGCGAACTTTTGGCAGCTATTTGATTCAACGATTATAATTATCTTTAGATCTCGGTCATCTAGACCAACTTCTTTTAGCGATTCTATGAGTTTTTCGTGTTGGACTCGATCAAACGCCTTCTCATAATCTATGAAACAGGCATATACTGGCACCGACACATTGCTGAACTAAGACTTCAATGCCAAACAGGACCTCTCTTGTCCCGAACCCAGCACGAAATTCAAACTGCGTGTCGCCCATAAAGGATTCGCATTTTCCATAAATTCTTTTATGGATAATCTTTAGAAATATTTTTAACATATGGCTCATTAGGCTGATTAGACGGTAATCACCACACTTGTTTGCTGAATGTTTTTTAGGCCGTGTATGCGATAAATCATGTTAAAAAGTTTGAACAGCGTATTTACCGAATCTTCGTTTTTTATTAGCTTTAAAACCTCTGTATACTTCGTCTTGCCCTACCGCTTTTCTGTTTTTAGCTGAAGATATTGCGTTTGAGAATTCTTCTGGCTGTTCGGATCGGTTATCGTTAAAGAGATGTTCTATGTTGCTTTACCATTCTTTTAGTTTTTCTTTGGTATCCGGTATGATTTTGCACTGATTGTTCACAAGGATTCCTTCCAGCTTGTCCTTTATTAAATAATCCTGCTGCTTCCTTTATGCGTTTGTGTAAATTGAAAGTGTCATGTTTACCATCTAGATCTTCTATTTCTTGACATTGCTGTGTTATCCAGTCTTGTTTTGCTGACCTTATCTTGTTTTTTATTTCTCTGTTGATTTCATGGTACTGATCGCTGACTTTTTTACTGCGTCTTTTATCCATCAGGATTTCATCGGTCATCCAAACTTTCTTTTTATTTCTTGTTTCATCCTTGAATGTTGTGCTCTCGACTATGGCACTTTTAACCTTTGTCCAAACCATTTCTGCATCTTGGTCGGTAGACTCATTAATGTCTTTAAGCTTTTTATTAAGATCGACTTTAAGTTCAGTTGCTACCATGTTATCTTGAAGTTCGTTCAACCTGGGTTTGGATTTGTTATTTGGGGAACGATTTTTCTTGAGGGTAAATTTAATTTTGGCCACAACTGGATTGTGATCCGAGCCTACGTCTGCGCCAGGGTAAGTTTTTGCAGATTTAATACAGCTTCTAAATCGTTTATTAATTAATATAAAGTCTATTTGGTTTCTAATTATACTCTCAGGATTGTGGGATTTAGAAGTTCAAGTATAAAGGCGTCTAGCTGGAATTTTAAAGAAAGTATTTGACAAGACAAAATCCCTTTCCTGAGAGAACTGAAAAAGGTGATCTCCAAGTTCATTTGATGTACCAAGACTGTACCTTCCAACAATGTCTTCTCTTGGGGCGTTTCCAAGTTTTGCGTTGAAGTTCCTCATAACAATAGTGATTTCTATCTTTTTTGCAAAACTAAGGGCAGTTTGAACTTGGTCGTAGAATGCCTCTACGTCATCATCTAAATATTTACTGGTTGAAGCGTATACTTGAATAATATTGACATTAAAAGGCTTAGAGTTTAGCTGAAGAAATATGACTCGATCCGACACAGGAACAAAAGAGATAACGGATTTTTGAATTTGTTTTTTCAAAATGACTGCTACGTCGTTATAGTGGTTAAAAAATGGTAGTCGTCTATCTGGCATTTACCTGAGTTAGGCCATCTCACCTCGCTAACTCCTAAGATCTCTATGTCTAATCGTTCCATTTCTCTGGTGACATTGTGGACTTTTCCAGCCTGAAACATACTTTGTACGTTCCATGTAGCAATCTTTTTCATGACTGGTCCGGAGATTCTTAGCACACTTTGGTCACTTAAGACCTGCCGGGGACTGAGCGATTGGACTTGTGGTTTTCCAGTCATGATGATGATATTTCCTGGGGACGGTAATGAGGTGGTTTCCCGTTGCCTTCCTCATCGCAGCATTACAACCGATAAAAACAATCCTTGTCACGCCTTTAACTATGTAATTTGTTGCCGTTTTTATTTCTATATCTAGAAGTACGCCGAACAATTACTTTTAGTGTTACTGCTTCCCAACAGTAATTTTCTCGCCATATCTGGCTACCCTCACATAGTTTGGCCTGCAGGTTGATGCAGTTACCGAGGTGTGGCACGTGGAGCCATATGTGAGAGCTGACCGCCCTGTGAGAACCAATTGTTTAAAATCACCTCTAGTCTATGTCTCTCGATGCAACCGTCTTAAACAAGAGATACTACCTTATATAACAGCCAAATTTTATTTAAATCCTAGGTGACCAATTCGCCGGAGAATTAGCCAAAATAGTGCCGTCTTTAATAGAAGTGATCAACGACGCAGACTCGAGGGACCTCCGGAACATAAACGCGACCGAGAACGCCATCTCGGCAGTGACGAAAATAATGAAATACAACTCTTCGCAAATAAACTTGAACGATATCATACCGTTGTGGTTCTCTTGGCTGCCCGTGATAGAGGACGCCGACGAGGCGCCCCACGTTTACGGTTACATGTGCGATCTGATCGAGCAGAACAATCAAGCAGTTATAGGTGAGTAAAGTAAAATATTGCTAGTTCTTTTATTTCGCAGGATTTTAACTTATCATCCCTTTGGGATGAATCCTTAGTGTTTCTTCCCCGAACATTTTCTGTAAAGGTTATTTTAGGTACTCTTAATAAAAATTTTTTAAAGTGATTTTGAAGTACTATCATTCCTTTTAGCAGAGGTTTAATAAGGTATCCAGAGAAGTCTTAAAACTATTATCTCCGTTTGGTTCAACCAGTGGCGTAGCCAGGGGGGGTTTTTGGGGGTCAACCCCCCCCCCCCCCCCAGTAGCTCCAACCCAATCTACAATAAATGAATCATGATCAAGGCCCCAGTGAGAGCTACTAAAGCTACCTGACTTTTTTTACCCTTCACTCCAGTTTGTGACGTGTGTTTGGTGTGATGTCTTTTGCCTGCGGTGCTATGACGTCATTAATTGTTATAATAATTTTAGTTTCATTCTAAGGAATTTTTATCAGCATTCAAACATGTTCAAGATGGTATTCTCAGTACAATTTTTCTTAAAATTTTCATAATTTTTGGCCGCGCCGCATTTAAGGGTTAATTATGAAAAAAATCTGCAAATGAAACTAGGTAAGACTTGCTTTTAAAAATAATTTTTAAAAATTTTCCATAGGTAGGTAGTTGATTTTTATTAAATGATGACACCACCCCCCCGACCCTGAGTCGATTTTTGGCTACGCAACTGATTCAACGCAGAGATTAGTCGGCCTTAACCATGCATGCAGATAGTAAATCGGAGTATAACGAATTATTTTGGCCAACTTTTTATCCACCCCCAAAAACAAAAGTACAGTGTATTAAGATCTGGTGATCTAAGTGGCCACCCAACAAGTCCTTCGCGACCGATTCCCCGATTTTAAAAATTACATTGCAGGCAAAAAGAACTGAAGCGTATACCCGAGCAGTATCGCCCGACTTGTCCATCAATAAGGTTCATGTCAAGTTTAAGGTGTATAGAAGACTGGTGTAAATTCAGGAAACACAGAGATGATCCTTTTCACAAGACTTTGGTTTCAGAACTGAAGTACCTAGGGGTCACCCTAGACAAGGGGCTCACCTGGACACCACACATTGCGAAATTGACCAATAAGGTGCAGGCAACGATATGGCAACTGCGTCGAGTGGTTGGCCGCACCTGGGGTTTGAGCCCCAGAAACCTCCACTGGATGTACACGGCAGTACTAAGACCAAGGAGCCTACAGGGAACCATATGCAGAGGGATAACCGGCGCTATGAGGACGGCACCTATACAGGCACTCGAAACCATTCTGGGACTGCCGCCGCTTCCGATCTGGATCAGAAAAGAAGCGATGGCGACCCACCTCCGGCTGAGAGATACAGGTCAATGGAGAGGAAGAGGGGAAGCTGCGGGGCATCTTAGGATTGCCCAAATCGCCGAGAGAGGAATTCCAATGGCAGCAATCAAAACACAAAGACCAAAAAACCCCTGGAGATTCAACAAGAGATACAAAGTAGTCATCCCAGACAGGGAACTATGGCAGAGTGAAAACCTCCGCGAACAGTTCGAGGAGAACGCCGTGATATGCTACACCGACGGGTCCAAACTGTCGGAGAAGCAAACCACAGGATCGGGGGTTTACGTAGAAGACCAGGAGGATCGAAAGAGCTACCCGTTCGGAGAGCAAGCCACGGTCTTTCAGGCAGAGGTGTATGCCATAATAACGGCTGCAACCATGGAGGAAATAAAGAACGGTACGGAGCTCCGACAGGCAATCGGCCCTAAAGGCACTAAGGGCGCCCAAGATCAACAACACCCTGGTGGAGGAATGTGCGGAGGTACCAGAATCCTTGGGAGAGGGCAAACAAGTGACACTTGTGTGGGTACCGGGACATATGGAGGTGCCGGGGAACGAGAAGGCCGACGAGCTCGCCAGGATCGGGGCAAGCACCCAGTATGCAGGGCCGGAACCACTCCTAGGAACAACCAAGAGGCAATTGCAAAGTCGACTCAATAAATGGGCCAACGATGCCATGGCGACCGCTTAGAGAGAAGGAACAGGATGGAGACAGACCAGGGACTTCGTGAAGGGCCCGGATGTAGCCAAACAAAAATGGCTTCTGGGGAGATCACGAAGGGACACTGGTCTGCTGACAGGAATCATAACAGGTCACAACCGACTAAGGAAGCACATGACCCGGATCGCGGTGGAAAATGACTCGACCTGCCGGGCCTGCGGGCGGGCAGAAGACATCTCGACATGTTATAGCGAACTGCGAGGCATACCAGCAGACAAGAGGTAGCCGAATGAAAGCAGGGACTTACTCAATAGAACAATTTTTTTGCACAAGATAATATGTTTCATGCACTTTAGGGATTAAATAGGTACGTTTAATCCCTCCTTTTAGAAACTAAAGTGTGGCACTTTTAATCCCTAAGGGATTAAACAAAAAATTTAATTCCTAAGGGATTAAAAGTTAATTTAATCCCTCAGCCTAGGGATTAGGAGTAAATTTAATCCATTAGAAATTTAAAAAAAAATAATCCCTTGAAAATTATAATTAAATTTATCGCAAGTCAAGCCAAACAGGACTTGCTCTTCGCCAAGATTTCATTCTTAGCACCCTTTCTTGTAGTCGGCGAACCATTTGGCGTAGAAATAACGTGATTTTAACAATAATCTTTTCGTAAAGTGCCTAAAATAGTATATAAACCTCGGGACTAAAGCGTCTTTTAATCCCTTAGCGAATTGTAGCCCTACCGTAGGGCGATTAAAAGTATCACTTTAGTCCCTAGGTTTATAATGTAATATTATTCACTGCACCAAATTTTTATGACTGACGATCAAGAAGGGTGGTGTAAATGTCAAATATAACTTTTCGTCAACTGATAAAGCTTTGCGTTTTTTTCGTTTCTTGTTACTTATTTTTGAGACTATGAGATTAAATAAAATATGGCATAAATGTCGTGTGCACTGCACCTGGTACAACCGTGCTTAAATCTTATTAACGAGGCTTCATAGAAAAAAAAACAAAGATCATTCATCGCCGTTTTTTTTTGCCATAAATTAAGCCCAACTTGTCATATTGGTGAACTGCCCTTTTAATTTAACTATTTTAGGCTAGGTTAGGTTCTCGTCCGCTCCATGGTGAACACACCCGTGCCTTGAAATTCCAAAAAGTATTGTCCTCTTACCAAGATTTTTTTTTAGATTTCAGTACGTATTATGTGTAAATTTCGTTTCTAAAGCTATTCTGTTTCTTGGATTTTTTTTCTAGTTCTCCATAATAATAATACTAATAATAATAATAGTATGTTGATAACAAGTAATGGAAATCGTCCAAATAGCGTGGCCGGTCGTAGAATTTCTTGTTTTATAAAAAAAACACGAACTGAGAACTTAAGTTTTCGTTTTTATTAGGTGCCAATAACGTAACTGAAAACTTGTTTTCGTTTTCATTAGGTGCCAATAACGCAAACATCCCCAAGATAATTCACATCATAGCAGAGGCGTTCTATAAGGACGCCATGGAGCCCGCTTCGCAGGAAGGTTTCCGCATGTTGAACATAGTCCGACAGGTGCAATCCAACGAATCATTTTTCCAAAGCGTGGTCCAAACTATGACGCCAGAGCAACAGCAAGCGCTCCACATGGCTCTACATTCTTCTACGACCGCTTAGGATGTGATGTGAGATAATTTAAATGTTTTACATAGCTTTACTTTATTTTTTATAAATCGATTGGAGTATAGTAAAGATGTCTTTCATTGTGGCTTCAGTGAGGACGAGGTTCGTATTTCGAAGAGTTTAGAAATATACAGGGTGATTCAGGACAAAATAGGTACTATGGACTCGAAAAGTGGTTTTGTCAAAACTTTATTGTTTATTCCCATAAAAACTTTGAAAATGACCTAAATAGCCTTTGGATATTAAAAATTTATCTGATTATGTCTATTTGGACTTGCTTATATTTTTTTTATAGATTCTGAATCACCTATTCCCATTTTTCTTAACCCTCGTGTAAATATTCAAATACATAAACTGTATATTTTTCCCTGTTATAAATAGATTCAGTTGTTTGCAGTAAGCAATATTAATTTTTGAAAAAACTTATTGTTAATGACAATTTTTGTTTTGGTAGTTTACCTTTAGTTGACCTTCATGCGGATTCTGCTGAATCGTGTTTTTCAAGCAAATAATTTTTTGCTATATCAAACGTTCTATCTATCTCTAAATTCAGCTGAAATCTAAAAACCAGTACCCCTAATTATCTACATTCATGACAGATAATACAGTTCGGTTTTCTACTTTTTAAGATTTTTAGCAAGAATATCAGCGCCATCGGTTCATTAGAATTTGAAAGTACAAAATCTCATTTTTAAATGCGACTTAAAACTGCAGTGCCATTTTTAGCAATCATAATAATTTTAAAATGCCATTTAACTTTTTGAAATACATAAAACCACGTCTTATGCCTCTTTGTTCACAGAATCAAGGTAAAGAACACTTACCTTTTTTAAGTTGACAATTTTAATTTTTAATGTAAACTGCGTCTATAAAACGTTAGACCCGAGAGCTTGTTATGATACACAAATACGTTTATAGAGTACGAAATTTCACGTCTTTGACTAGATCGTGTCAAAAGACCCATAAGGAGTGACAATTATGTATAAAAAAATGGCGGAAATAGTCATTTGTGTCAACCTCTCGATCGAGTGCCCTGATCAAAGACAAAATTTCCTACTTTATAAATTCACTAATGCACGTTTTTCTAAATTAATTATCTTTACATTTGGATGTTTTACTAAGATTTTATTGATACACATTATTTATTTTGTTTTATTTTAATAGTGTATGGTTCAAGTTCGAAGTGCTCAAACAATTTTTGTAATTTCGTTAAAAGTGTATCAGTAAATATCTAAACTTTCTGTGCTGTGAAGTAACGTTAATATTTTACTCTTCCAGGTTTTAGATACTGTACCTATTAATCTTGTTAAAATCATTATAGCGCCAAGAATAATTGTTGCTATGATCAGTTAAATTATTATCTACTAAAATATCGTCAATAAAATATTTGATTTTCATTAAAAATAAATTGTTTTTATTTTGTAAAACTTAATAAAACCGATGAAGAAGGGATAAAAATGAAGCTGATTATACATAAGAAAAACAATACAGGATGAACTACCCTCGGAAATACTTAATTTTTGACCGTTTAAATTGGGGATCAAACTTAGGATGACGCCGTTTCGTCCTTATCGGGGACTCATCAGCTGGGTGTACCACAGACGAAACAATTCGGGGCTCTCACTTATACCGACAATACAGTTGGGTCAAGCAAAGTGCTCGCTTAGTTCCGGTTATATTTCTTGTTTTTTGGTTATTTTGCGATTTGTAATCGTTTGGGAACAAAATCCACGGACATATAGCCTCATAGTCTCGCATGATCGATGCTACTTTTACATATCTTTCTTGACTCTCGACTTTATTTTTGATTTTGTTAATGGTTATGTGTTATTTTAATAATAATATGCCCTCTTATCAAAAGATTCAATATGTGCCATAACGTTCGATTCTCAGGAATAACAAAAAATATGCGTGAGAATAAATTTTGCGTTACCAGTGTTTTATTAAAAATAATAAATTTTGCAGGGCCAGTTTTTTGTTTTAAATGGTCAGGAAAAACCAGAAAGGAATTCAATGAAGGTTTTTCTGTACAAACCCTGTTATGTTTTTTGTTCTGAAATAATTTTGTAAAATCTATAATTATGTGGAACTTTGTGTATTTTTTTAAGCAATGTGAAGAGCACCTTTAATATTTATAAAAAAAAAAGAGGTTCTATGGCGTTTTGCCAGCTTTTGCTTCATCAATTCTTCAAAAAAAAAACCTTTAACCCACATGCCAATTAAACATTTTTTTAAGCATAATTTTTTTTTAAACAGCTATAATTGATATATTCAAAACTTAAAAAAATATATTTTAAAAGATTTTTTTATATTAGATTGAAGACAATAAAAATAAAAAAACATTAAAAAAAATAAATAACAAAGTTTATTTATAATACATATATATTAATTCTTTATGCCTTTTTTTTCTTATTCCTGTTTCTATTTTTAACATTGGTAACTTCATAGAAATTACTACCTATCTTTTTCCTTTTGTTGGACCGTTCTATTGCCCTTTTCTGTTTGCTCGTTTTTCCCCCAAATTTGCTTTTCTTTTCATCGGTTAAGGTTTCGACTATAAATGCCCCACTAGAACTTACTACAGCTGACAGTTCTTGTTCAAGTTCGCTATCCGACCCATCTGAATCCATTTGACTTATGTCTTGGCTTTCATTGTGTTTACTATCTGTACTTGTATTTTGATTATCTTCAATGCTGCTGTTATCATCATCATCACTGACTTGACTGTCATTATCAAATGTTGTTGTTGCTTCAGATACTGTGCTTTTTGAGTCGTCATCCTTCAAACTGATTGGGTCTAATTCTCGTACATCTTCTCCTTCATAAGACAACCCAACTCTAATTTTTCTAAAATCTTGAATAACATTGATATTTTGCTCAGGTTCTTCAATTTCTTGTTGCGACAAAGGCACTTCAAAACCAGGGGGGCATACGTAAAATGGTAATTTACCTCTTTGCCAATCATTAAGGATCATTTTTGAAACAGCAGTTATGTCTGGTTCGCCACCTTTCAGCAATCTTCCCGAGCGATGGGCCATTTTTTCCAAAAAATCGTTTGGATCTGACCAGTCTTTAATTTTATAAGTTTTGATTAGGTACTCTTTCTTTACCCTTTCTAAAACTGGAGGAATATAATCTTCAGGGTTGTTAACTAATTCAACTCTGACTACGCCTTTCAAAACTTTTTCTGTATCTGTTTCTGCACTGGGGTAAACAACTCCAGGACAGTCAATCAGGTAGATTCGCCTCATCAAAGTTATGTATTGCCAAACTTTGGTTTCCCCAGATATTGGGGCAACCTTGCAGACCTTTTTGCTTCGAAGAGTGTTAATTACAGATGATTTGCCAGTGTTTGGATAGCCAATGAAACCAACAGAGATTTGCTTTTTGTCAATGTGAAGTTTAGCTGTAAATAAAAATAAATCTAAGAATTTGAAAAAAAAAAATATTTGAAAAAATAGTAGAAAACTGAAGGCTATTAAAATTTAGAAACCTAAAAAATGGTAGAAAACAAAAAAATTGTATGTTTATCTTCTTCCAGCATCTGAACACAAAAAGTAGATTAATCAAATTATAAACAATACACATTTAAAAACGAGAAGTGCTAAATAGTTTTTAAAAAGTGCCTGAAGGCTATTAGTAAATTTGACACAACTTTGCCCATCAATATCTTAAATTGCTACATTATACCCATATTGAAAATATGTTTATTATTTAAATAAAAGATATAAACAGTAAGAATTAGACTTACCAAATTGTCTAAGCAAGTTGATCAAAGATCCTTTTCCGAAGGGATGTGTCATACTTGCATGGAAGGCCACTGTAGGGTATTCTTTACTTAAAATAGCAACCCACCTCTGGGTTACCCAAGCAGGTACCAAGTCAACTTTATTTAAAA
The DNA here is from genome assembly GCA_963921995.1 of Oxystoma pomonae. Classification (NCBI taxonomy): domain Eukaryota; kingdom Metazoa; phylum Arthropoda; class Insecta; order Coleoptera; family Brentidae; genus Oxystoma; species Oxystoma pomonae. The sequence continues at coordinate 78,370,241 of OY998166.1, read as the reverse complement.
TAAAAATTAAGTGTTTATGTGGATGGTCATTTTTTAGGGATTTCTCTAAATATGCTGAACGCGTCCCTAAGGGATCTCTTGCATCAAGAACTTGAAGTAAGACATCTGAGCTGTCCACAACTTTATGTAGTTCGTTCCAGATTCTTTTTGATTGACCAGCACCCATGATCCATTCTCTAGCCATATCTTTAACACCACCATCATCTCTAATAATATTTGTATCTTTCTCTTGTGTATATTCTTCTTCTTTCTTTTTGGCCATTTCTGTTAGCTCTTCTATACCTTTAACATTGATATTTGGCCGTTTTCTAGTCTTTTTTGATCCAAAAACACTGTCATAGCTTTCTGTGTCCAACAAGTGAACTCGGGAATTTTTCGCTTTTTCATTTAGCAAGGTTATTGGTAAGGTTGTTGGTTTCATAATAACTTGATAAGGATTTTTAACTGCAGCACCTAATTCGGTTTGAAATTTTTGTAATGAATTTTGTGAGATAACTCTTGTATTACCAAACCATTTCTGATTTGGTTCTACTCTTGCTTGGGTTCCAGAATGTAACCAACCTTGAAAAGGAGCTGGTTTAAGAATTTTTCCTATACTGTCTCTTTTTGGTTTAAAATTTCTGTACATCTGAAGTCTCTTTATGGTTCCTTTACTTCGAGGCTTCCCTACTCCTTTCAATCCTTCCTTGGAACGCTCAGGGTTCATCGAGTGGTTAGAACGACCCGTTCCTCCACGGTTTCCCGTGTTGTTTTTGTTGACTTTTGACTTAGCCATCTAAAAGTAAATTAATGTTTTATTAATTCCAAAATAACCAACTTCCGAGTTTACACAGGCAAATATGAATTGTAGTAGTTGTGTGTAGGCATTTATACAGCATAAATAAAAATGGAAAATAATTCTTGTTTTATTTATGCTTTTTCGAAGTTTTTAGCATTTTTGGTTTTGGTAAGGAGGGTTAAAAACAAATTGATTTTTGGTTTTGTTCTTGGTCCCGTTTTGCCAAAAATTATTTAAGAAAACAGTTAAATAATGTAAATGCTATCTACACCGTGTGTAAAAGCCATAGAATTTTCTGTTTCTATGGCAGAAGGTAATTTTATTTTATTTGAGTGTATAAACCAGTCGTCCACACCGGTGGATAGCTCTTGCAGTTGGTGTACAGGGTGGTCGAAATTCTAGGGGATTAGGGGGATTTGGGGTATTTCTAAGGGAGATAGCAAAAACTAATAAATAAATAAATAGTCGTATATTTAAATAAAACCAAGTATAAACCCATTAACCATCCAAACAAAATATCTCAAAATAAAAAGAAAGCAGTTTAACACCATATAACTTGATTTACATGAATCAAAAAAAAAAAAGAATAATTATTATAATTAATTAATTTGATTAAGTGATACTTTTAAGGAGTTATTAAATAATACCCAACAGTTCAAATAAATTAAATATTAAACATGTTACAGGAATAATAAATTAAGCATATTAGTTCTGGGGCTACAATAAAAAATTAGGGAACTTCGAGCAATCAATCCAGGAACTATAAAATTAATCTCATTTAATAGCTCACTAGAATCTACTTCATTATGTAATATTTTAAACAAAAAAGAAAGTGCTAATCTATGTCTTCTTGTTTCTAAAGAGATTACTTCAAATCCATTTTTATTATTTGAACATGATCAATTCCTCGAGTAGGATAAACACCATCCTCTTTATAAGTGAGACACTTTAAATCTCCGCTGAACTGATTCAAGTTTGGTAATATCAATCTGGCACTAAAATAGAGCATTTTAATTGTAATATAATTCTGCAAGTCTATAAAAACCAAATTTAGCATAAACATAATTTGTCAGAATTTAAAAGAAAAAGAAAATAATTGGTCCGAAAAAAATTGTTTCGAAAATGAAATGACTGGAAAATCAAATCGCTAGAAAATATATGTATATAATTAAATTTAAACGAAACATATATATTTTTATAGAACCACAAAATGTCCGAAAATATTTTTAACGAAAATAATTTAATAGAAACATAATAATGCCGAACCACAAAATTTAAGAACCCCAATCTGTCCGAAAATGATTTGTACAGATAGACACGAATTCAATTGTTACGTTGCCAGGCTTACGGCAGGGAATAGTCGAAGTAAGTTGTGATATTGTATTAATTTACCACCTTTACATCCCTCAACCACCCCCCCCTAATATTGTATTGTCATCGGACCTACATTACATTAAAATCGGTTCACGGGAAGTTGTCAAAAATCAATCACAAGATTTGATAGACAGTTAGACAGCCAGAAACTGCGAAGTTAAATAAAAGTGGTTCTGCTCATTTTAAGGATCGGGCAATTATCAATTTGTGGTTCGGTGGTTTTTCGTTTCTACAAAATTATTTTCGATACTTTTGTAATTCTGATATTTTAAGGTTAGTTTTAAGGAAAATTATAATCGGTTAAATTATGATCAATTTGTGGTTCGGGTGTTTTTCGTTTGTACAAAATTATTTTCGATACTTTTTTTGGGAAAATTATAATCGGTTAAATTATGTTCGTCTCTGTTAGGGATCGTAAATTAAATTAAAATTCTGTAATATTATACTCGTATCCATTATTTTCTGGGTGTTTAACTTTAGTTCGTATTTCGTTTCGGACGTTTTATTTTCTGTTCAATTGTGCTTAGGTTTTTGTTTACACAAAAAAATAAGCTTAATAACATACATTTTTAAATATAAAAAAGGGTTTTTCAGAAAAACTGCCTGCAAAAATTTAAATTGACATTTTGTGTTTATTGGGACAGTATTAAAAAACTAAATTTTAAGGAATATTAGCAAATAAGTCCTGACAAAAAAGCAGTTAGTGTAAACCTGTGTTTAAAAATCGTCAGGTTTTTTTGTAAGGGCGAGATTTTCTGACGGTTTTTGAAGAATTGCGACCATTTTGTGGGTTCCCTTTGCAGTTGCGGATAATAAATCCTAGTGATCTTGAGATAGCCGTAAAGTCCTTAAATCTGGCTAAAGTGTAATTTTATATAATATAGTGATATAGCATTGGATTTTTTTACGACTGTACAAAACAATGCAACACTTCCGAGTTATTTAAATATATAGTATGTTTTCACATTATATTCAATACGTATCAAAAATCAAGCATCTTGTTCTTTCATATATCACGCTCTTTCTGTCGGAACAAAGAACATGCCATGACAATCTTTTCAATATTATTGAGTATGATGTGAAAACATACCAATATTTGTTATTCCGACACATTTATTTGATCCTAAAGCGCTAGGCAGCATTGAATAGGATTAATTATTTTAAGAATTTTAAAATCGTCGGAAAATTTTACAAGTTTATAACTCTTGAGAACGAAATCCGTCTATTTCAACGAGTTAATGACGATCAGCGTTGTATGAACAGCATGTAGGCCCTGCTTTATCCTCAAATTCCACTCGATCAGAGGAAGAACAAACAGGTAATCCATATCTCATCAGAAAATATATGAAACTTTGTTAACTTAAAATAAATAAAGGCCAAGGCCCGGATCTCATCCCTGCTCTTGTGTGCAAATGTGCAGACTTAACTACAAAATCACACAAGAACTTGCAAACCTGAACTTCACTCAATGGAACTTGTGTTTCGGACTTCCATTGTCTATATTTTATTTATACACGACATTCAGGTGCAAACTACAATCTATTCCTAAGGCTACGTACTTATATACTATGGGAAATCACTCAACTGTGAAGTTGAAGTAGGCTCCGCCCAAGGAGGGGTTTCCAAATATTTGGAATTTAAACACTTGGTTTACTGAAAATACACTGATTCTGCCCAATAAAGGCAGCTTCAAGGAATTTTCGTTTCTTCCAGTGTCATTCCTTGTACAAAACCTTTGCTTCTGTCCACTTCATTAGTGGTCTTTTTGTTTCACCTATGTATGATTCACCACACTCACAAGGAACTTTCTAAATACATTCCTTATTTTGTTTGTTCTCCGGTTTGGTTTTACTAAGAAGACTTCGAATTGTATTATTAGATTTAAAAGCTGTTGTTAATATTAAAGTTGTTCGATATAATCTTAGAATTTCAAATATTTGGAATTTAAACACTTACTGAAAATACACTGATTCTGATTCTTCCAGTGTGACTCCTTGTGCAAAACCTTTGCTTCTGTCCACTTCATTAGTGGTCTTTTCGTTTCACCTATGTACGATTCACCACACTCACAAGGAACTTTCTAAATACATTCCTTATTTTGTTTGTTCTCCGGTTTGGTTTTACTAAGAAGACTTCGAATTGTATTATTAGATTTAAAAGCTGTTGTTAATATTAAAGTTGTTCGCTGTAATCTTCTGATACTCCTTTAATGTATGGAATTGTAAGAAATGCATTTGCCTGGTTTTGGTCTTGTGATCTCTGTTCTGTTTACTGAAATTTAGAAATAATATCTGTTATAAGTTTAAGGATGTAACCATTCTGCTGCTGTTTCTTAATGTTTCTTATTTCGATTTCCAAGTCATGAGAATTGTTACAAATTTGAACGGCTCTGTTATACAAAGTTCTTATTATGGCTCGTTTGGTTGTAGGAGAATGATTTGAACCATGATTTTAATATTGTCCTTTGTAAGTGGGTTTACGATAGACTGTTGTTCTGATGTCGCTTTCTACTCGTTTGACAAGTACATCAAGAAAAGGAATTTGAGAATCCACCACCGACACAGAACCATCATTAATGCGTCAAAGAAGACATTGACACCCATAGAAGAAAACTTACTTGCCAAAGGACTTAACTCTTCCATCGCTCCTAAGAAGTTAGCCACTATCGATATCAACCCAAACCTATTAAGTAAAGTATACCTCTAACATAACCAAGATAGAGGAAATCGCGTTGAAGAATCTTTAAAAGGAAGTTAAGATCTTACCAGCAGACAAGGGCAATGTAACAGTGATTTTTGACACGTATGACCAAAAAGTTGAAGAGGTACTTGTCAAAGGAAAGTAAACTTCTCCCAAAAGACCCGACGCAATCAATCGAAAGTAAGGTGTATACAACTTTAAAAAAGTATTCCAGATATATTCCGGACAACAGAAGGTCTCAACTTACACCCCATTATAGCAAGCCTCCTCATGTATACGGACTTCCCAAAATTCACAAAGATGCAATGTACTTATGCTCAATCACAAGTTCCAGAAATTCTCCAACCAGCAATCTGTCCAAATTCCTTTTGAAAATTATTCAACCTCTTGCAGGCAAGACCGTTTCATTTGTAGAAAATTCCAACCATTTTGTTAATATTCTTAAATCTTTTGTTTTAAGGCCCGAGGACAGATTTGTCAGTTTTGATGTCGAAAGTCTATACACCAATGTCCCGATAAAGGAATCGCTAGATATTATTAGACAGAGACTGGTTGATGACGAATCCCTTTATGACGGTACCAGCCTGCCGCTGGATGGAGTTGTTGGAGTGCTGTCTACATAACTCCTACTTTCAGAGAGGTTGTATGCTCAGGATGACTGTCTGCGAATGGGTTCATCGCTTTCGCCAGTGGTGGCCAATATTTACATGGAGTGGTTCGAATCGCACGCGGTTGATACCGCAACATATAAACCTAAACTCTGGCTGAGATGTATAACATAAGACCCACCATTAAATTTGCAAGGGAGTTGGAGCAAAATTGTCAAATTCTTTTTCTTGATGTACTTGTCAAACGAATAGAAAGCGACATCAGAACAACAGTCTATCATAAACCCACTCACACAGGACAATATTTAAAGCAATGTTCAAATCATTCCGCTACAACCAAATGAGGCATAATAAGAACTTTATATAACAGAGCCGTTCAAATTTGTAACAATTCTCATGACTTGGAAATCGAAATAAGAAACATTAAGAAGGATCTGCACCAGAATGGTTAAAGCCTTAAACTTATAACAGATACCATTTCTAAATTTCATCAAACGGAACAGAGATTACAAGACCAAAACCAGGCAAATGCATTCCTTACAATTCCATACATTAAAGGAGTATCAGAGAAAATTCGAAGAGTAGCGAACAACTTTAATATTAAAACAGCTTTTAAATCTAATAATAATACAATTCGAAACCTTCTTAGTAAAACAAAACCAGAGAACAAATAAAATATGGAACTCATTTACCAAGTTTCTTGTAAGTGTGGTGAATCATACATAGGCAAAACAAAAAGACCACTATCTGTTAGGCCGAGTAGGCTTAAGGAACATCAGAAGAATACCCAAAGAGAAGAAACAACGAAATCAGGAATCGATGAACATGCATGGTCAAAGCAACATCGAATGTAGTGCACAGAAGCAAAGGTTTTGCACAAGGAGTCACACTGGAAGAAACGAAAATTCCTTAAAACTGCCTTTATTGGGCAGAATCAGGGTATTTTCAGTAAACCAAGTCACGGTTGAGTGATTGCCGAGTTGATTTCCCATAGTATAGAGAGGCTCTCTCGACAAGCGTGGAATCACCATCAGGGTCAAAACAGACATTAAAAAGTGTTCAATTAAATAGTTGTAAGTCCAAATTTCTTAAATTTCAACATATCAATATTCAAGGGCTATCCAGCTGCATCTTGGAATTTACAGTGTTGGTAAGTCAAATTCAGGCAGATTTCTTGACCATATCAGAACATTGGTTGTTAAACAATAATATTAAAATCCTAGGATATAATTTGATTTCTTCCTTTTCAAGGTCTCAGCACATTCATGGAGGTACAGCCATTTTTTGAAAAAATAAATTTGATTGTAAGCAAATGCCTACAATCACAGAAGCTCTCTAAATTCACTGTGAGTTCTCAGTTTTTAGAGTCACAATGGGTAAAATAAATATCATCTTTGTTTGTACATATCGTTCTCCCGACGGGGACTTTAATTTGTACCTAGACACCTTGGACAGTCTTCTGCATGAAATATTCAACAAAAAATGTTCATTGATAGTGGGCGGAGAATTTAATTGCCATTATAATCAAAGTAAGCTAGTGAACGATACCTTAGTATCTTATGGTCTTCAGCCACACATCTCAGGAATAACAAGACCAGACTCACAAGCACAACTTGACAACATTTACTCTAATAGACCGGCTGAGGACCTAGACTCTTCAGAAATCATACCTACTGATCTATCTGATCACTATGCACAAAAATTTAAACATACAAGTAGAAATAACCAGCATATTTTTAAAAAATGTAGGTCATACACAGAACAATATTATTAATTTTTCAAATTATTTATGTAATGAGAATTGGAGCACTATTTTTGAAAAAGTTTTCTATCAAACATACAAGTCAGAAAAAAAGCAATACAAAAAATTTCTAGCTAACTATAAAAAATCGATAAATGACAACAAAATCTACAAGACATAAAAACTAGTAATCCACAACAAATTTGCAACGCCTTCCTGTAACAATTCACTGTTCCCAGCATTAATAGACATAACCAAATACCTTTTAATAATTACAGTAAAAAAATTTCAAATTCTTTGTTTCTTCTTCCTACAAATCTCAATATGGCTTTAGATCTAAAAAATCAATGAAACAAGCAATATTTGCTACATTGGACTACATTACAAAAAAACTCAACAAAGGTAACAAAGTAGCATGATTGTACTTGGACCTATCGAAAGCCTTTGACACAATAGACCATAAAATAGTATGTGGCTATCTGGAATTGTGTGGCATCAGAGTGATTACACTTGACCTGCAGATGTCCTACATGGACCACCGAAAACAAATCATCTCTATTTGCAGAGATGGTGAGGAATATTTCTCAGATTGGGGCAACATCAGTACTGGTGTTGCCCAGGGGTCAATTTTAGGCTCTATCCTATTCCTCATACATGTCAACTTTTTAAGGTATACCTGCCCAGTTCGCTGACAACTATTCTTATATGATATGATACGAATCAATACAGACTCTCTCAAAAGGATGTTCGGAGGTTGCCAATCTCATGTCTTAATGGTGTAGTGATAACTAGTTTATTTTGAACAAGGACAAAACCGGACTAGTAACTTTCAGCAAACGAAAAAATACTTCATCATCTCTTTATGTCCAACTGGAACAAAAAACTATCCCTAAAACCAGTTCCATCAAATTCTTAGGTGTTCAATTGGATTATATATTAAGCTGGGAACAGCATAAAACACTTCTGAAATCTAAAATTTCGAGTACTTGTGCTCTATTTCGTAGACTGCGGGAAGTTATTAGCCTGGAATGCTTAAAAATGTATTATTTTTCTATTATACAAAGCAGAATATCATGTGGCATTCTGTTCTGGGGCTCCTCACATTATACAATGAATATTTTTATTGTTCAAAAGCAACTATTTATATTAAGATGCATGCTAGGATTAAATCCGCAAACATCCTGCAAACCACATTTTAAAAAGTTAAGTATCCTCACTGTACCATCTTTATATTTTGTGTCCCTAGTAATGTTTGTTAAAAATAATCCTGATGTTTTCCCTATAAATCAAAATAACCATTCTGAGTATATGACTATAAGAACCAGGCAGGCATCAGAATTGGCTATACCTCATCACTCCTCTACCTTCTTTTTTCAAATTAAAAGTATTCAAAACATTACAAATTTTAAAAAAGCAGTTAAGGGATATGCCCTTAAAAATTGTTTTTATACTTTCCAATTTACTTAAGTAGTTAATAATAATAATCAATATATTTTAATATTTAGTTTAAGGATATGCTTTGTATTTTTTTTTTATTTTAAACATTTGATATTGCTAGGTTTTACATATTGTAAAGTATTGTGAGCAATAAACTAAGTAAGTAAGTATATACACACATACATAGCATTAGGGATAGATTGTAGTTTGCACCTGAAGACGATCAGATTGTACTGATCGAAATGTCATGTATAAATAAAATATAGACAATGGAAGTCTGAAACAGAGTTAATTTCAAACACATCATTGTCTCACACTTTCAAACAAATCAATGGAACTTGATCTGTTCAATGCATCTCATACCAAATTAAAAAAACTAGTTACTAATGTGCAAAATTTGCCAAAGAGGATCAGCTGGGAATTTAGTAAATACAGTTTTAAAGGAGGATTTGGTTTGGTTTGGCAGTTCAAATTTACTATAAAACACATTCACAAGCATTTTAAAATCATACGAAGATTTCAAAAATTTTAACGATTTCTTGATGTGCCCACCAAATTGGTTATGCACATTGAAACTGCATGCCATAAATTTTTTGTCCTATATTGTTTTGACTAAAAAATTAATGCAGAAGAAGCAGTAATTGAGGTTGTCAACGTAATACCAGTACTACTTCTTGGATGTAGTTCCTGATTTTAGCCCTTCTCTTCAAATACTCTTTCTCATCTAAAGAACTATATGAGGAGGAGAGCAACTCTACCAACTCTAATAATTTCCATTTTGTCACCATTATTTTTCACACCAAATTGTTATAAAAGTCTAAATTCCAAAAACTGATAGCCTATGAGCTACATTTATGTATGTCTTAGGCTAAATTTCTGTTTTCTAATATCAGCTGATATCAATCACTCCTATTTTGAGATCAACCAATCAGTTTTTCTTTGCTTAATGGTTAAATACCTGTTATGGTAAAAATTTACCAAAAAAACATGTCCTACTATAAGTGTATTTAAGCAAATCTAATGGTAAAGCCATGACACTTAAAATTATATTTAGTTAAATACCTGTTAAATGATTTTTACTCAGATTTTTAGATGTGCTTAAATACACTTCTAGTAGGACATGTTTTTTGGTAAATGTAAAGACTGTAAAGAACTTTGATTAAAAGAAATTAATACCACCTTATGTCTCACAAACTTTATGTTGTGAAAAATTAAAATTTTTACTGTTTTTTGCATAAAAATGGCAAAATACACCACACACATACCACTCAAGATGACATACAGATGACATAACAGAAATTTTTACTAAACAATTGCCTTAAATTATTTTCATCTTTCTCTAAAATACTGCTGTCTCTCTTCAACAACATTAAATATTTTTTCACTTCACTAAATTATCCTCCATCTACCTCTAAAATTCTCCCTCTGTTTCAATAGTATATTATAAACCTAGGGAGTAAAGTGGTACATTTACTCCCGAGGCAAAAAGTTTATAGCCCGACCGAAGGAAGGGTTATTATTTGTCGAAGGATTAAGCATCACTTTCGAAAGTTTGGAAAGAAAGCTTTTAAATGTGAGCAAAATCATGGCATAAAAATGTGAAAAACATAGTAAAAAATGCTTAAAAACGTTACCCCTTAAACTATGCTAAAATATTTTAAGCCTTAAATTACCATCATGGCTTTACCATAAGCGGTATGAGGTATGCGGTAAGATGCAAGAAAAATAAACTATACCAAACGCATCCTGCTGTTCATAATGTTCCGTAAGCGGTAAGAGCAGTATGCATTTGGTATTGTTTATTTTCCTTGCGGCTTACCGCATAGCTCATTAAGGAAAAGGAATATTAGCATGAACCAGCTTTTTACTTAAGGAAAAAGAAAAGGGTAAAGTTACAGTAAAAGTTAGGGAAAAGGAATTTAACAATGAACCAGCCTAGTCTTCGTTAACGAGACCGTTTACTACACTGGCAATGTTTCAATTAATTATAAATGTATTTACTTACATTTGGCGAGTGTGTCAATCTTAATTTATAAAAAACTAGGCGTTAACAAACTCCAAAAACCTTTCGGAACAAAACTCACTCAACAACATGCAGGTAGAAAATTGAGGTTAGGAGAACTTTACAGACAGAACTGTCAGGCAGAGGTTGATTTTTGGTTGCGCTTTCAATATTCCTTTGACTGATTGGCAACGTTGCATTGAGTCTAGTCAAATGGCAAATGAACACATTTTTTCATGTATTTCATAGATTAAGGAACTACCTTAACCTATGATGTATTTATTTTCGGAAAAAATGAAAAAATCGGTAAAAATGGAAAGTTCTTCCACGATAATAAACGTGGACAGTCGTAGATTGTGGCTAGGAAATTTGGATACAAAAATTACCGAGTAAGTTTGCCTTAATATATAATAAACCTTGTATTTTTTTTTGGCTTTAATTAAATTTGTATTCAGTAGGAATATTTTAATTTTACTAACAAAGCTCTTCCTTTTTTCGGTATCAACTTTTGAAACTCGTCCAAAAATGTGGTGCCATCGAAAAGTTTGATTTGTTACTCCATCATACAGGACCACAAGCAGGACAACCTAGAGGCTATGCCTTTGTGACTTATGTCAAGGAAGAGGATGCTCTTAAGGCTAAGCATATGCTGAATAATGTTATGGTTGGTCAAAGAAGGATAAATGTTACTTGGGCTAATGAAAATAAAGCAGTAAGTTAGTTATAATCTTTTATTTAGCAAATTGCTACAAAGTATAAATATCAATTAAATACATGTGTTGGTACTGTGGATATGGCCTATCATGAATCTACTACCATTAACCAAATTTTACTACTTCATAAAGTGGGGTTATTTTAGACAAGACAATTAGTTTAGTGTTTAGTGAGTCCTTGGTACCCAATGTTTTTTGTTTTGCAAAGTTAAATAGTTTAGATTTGTTTCTGTGCTTTAATTTTGTGCCTAAAACAAGAATTTTTTCGACCAATCCCAAAAAAAACATTTTGTTTGGTCTACAATAACATCAAATGTGGTTATAAAATGTAATTCATTATGTAGCTGAAGTTCTGAACGTTCATTGAATGACAAGGCCTCTCACATTAAGAGGCTTGATCAAAAATTTTTCTAAAATACCTTAAAATTGCTCTCATAGTGGTTTCGTGCTATTGAAATGTAAATATTACTTGCTTAACTGCAAAATCAATTTACATATTTTGCTATTTATTTGTAGTGTATAAGGACACTAAATCTGCAGCATAAGTTTTAACCACTCGAGTTGCTACTAACGGCGCATAACTCACCCAAACAATAAAACGCTAAATTTAATATAAAACTGTGATGCCCCTCCCAAAAACTGTTCATGTTTCACCGGTTGCTAGGCCTAAGGTCACTAATATAGTGTTAATTTTAACCTCTAAAATGACTACGAAAAGTCAAGACACCCAAAAAATAGAACGCTACATTCAACATATGAACGTGATGCCCCTCCCCAAAAATTGTTTTTCTTTCACTACGCTAAGGTCACTAAATCTACAATATAAGTTTTATCTTTTGGAATTGCCATAAAGGGTGCAAACAAACAGTAAAACGCTAAATTCAGCATATGACCATGATGCCCCTAAAAATTGTTTTTTTTTTCACCGTTTGCTAGACCTAAGGCCACTAAATCTACAGTATAAGTTTTATCTTTCGGAATTGCTATTAAGGGCGCAAAATGCACCTAAACAGTACAACGCTATATTCAACATATAACCGTGAGGCCCCTCCCCAAAAATCGGTTTTATTTCAGCGTCCTCTCAGTCTAAGGTCACTAATCTTACCGTATAAGCTTTATCTTCCGGAAAAGCTACTAAGGCCGCAAAATGCACACAAACAGTATAACGCTAAATTCATCATATGACCGTGATGCCCCTCCCCAAAAATTATTTTCTTTCACCGTTTACTAGTTCTAAGGTCACTAAATCTACGGTATAAGTTTTATCTTCCGGAATTGCTACTAAGGGCGCAAAACTCACACAAACAGTGAACCGCTAAATTCATCATATGACCGTGATGCCCCTCCCCAAAAATCGTTTTTCTTTCACCGTTTGCTTGGTCTGAGGTCACTAATCCTACAGTATAAGTTTTATCTTTCGGAATGGCTACTAAGGCCGCAAAGGCACACAAACAGTAAAACGCTAAATTCATCATATGACCGTGATGCCCCTCCCCAAAAATCGTTGTCGTTCACCGTTTACTAGATCTAAGGTCACTAAATCTACGGTATAAGTTTTATCTTCCGGAATTGATACTAAGGGTGCTAAACGCACCTAAACGGTACAACGCTAAATTCAGCATATGACCGTGATGCCCCTCCCCGAAAATCGTTTTTTTTTACCGTTCGCTCGATCTAAGGTCACTAAATTTACGGTATAAGTTTTAACTTTCCGGAATTGATACTAAGGGTGCAAAACGCATCTAAACGGTACAACGCTAAATTCAGCATATGACCCAAAAATCCCCAAAAATCGATTTTCTTTCACCGTTCGCTCGATCTAAGGTCACTAATCCTACAGTATAAGTTTTATCTTCCGGAATTGCTACTAATGCCGCAAAACGCACACAAATAGTAAAACGCTAAATTCATCATATGACCGTGATGCCCCTCCCCAAAAATCGATTTTCTTTCATCGTACGCTCGATCTAAGGTCACTAATCCTACAGTATAAGTTTTATCTTCCGGAATTGCTACTAAGGCCGCAAAACGGACACAAATAGTAAAACGCTAAATTCATCATATGACCGTGATGCCCCTCCCCAAATATCGTTATCGTTCACCGTTTACTAGACCTAAGGTCACTAAATCTACGGTATAAGTTTTGTCTTCCGGAATTGATACTAAGGGTGCAAAACGCATCTAAACGGTACAACGCTAAATTCAGCATATGACCGTGATGCCCCTCCCCAAAAATCGTTTTTCTTTCACCGTTCGCTCGATCTAAGGTCACTAATCCTACAGTATAAGTTTTATCTTCCGGAATTGCTACTAAGGCCGCAAAACGCACACAAATAGTAAAACACTAAATTCATCATATGACCGTGATGCCCCTCCCCAAAAATTAGTTTTCTTTTACCGTTCGCTCGGTCTAAGGTCACTAATCCTACAGTATAAGCTTTATCTTCCGGAATTGCTACTAGGGCCGCAAAACGCACACAAATAGTAAAACGCTAAATTCATCATATGACCACGATGCCCCTCCCCAAATATCGTTGTCGTTCACCGTTTACTAGATCTAAGGTCACTAAATCTACGGTATAAATTTTATCTTCCGGAATTGATACTAAGGAAGCAAAACGCACACAAATAGTAAAACGCTAAATTCATCATATGACCGTGATGCCCCTCCCCAAATATCGTTGTCGTTCACCGTTTACTAGATCTAAGGTCTCTAAATCGACCGTATAAGTTTTATGCAAAACGCATCTAAACGGTACAACGCTAAATTCAGCATATGACCATGATGCCCCTCCCCAAAAGTCGATTTTCTTTCATCGTTCGCTCGATCTAAGGTCACTAATCCTACAGTATAAGTTTTATCTTCCGGAATTGCTACTAAGGCCGCAAAACGGACACAAATAGTAAAACGCTAAATTCATCATATGACCGTGATGCCCCTCCCCAAATATCGTTATCGCTCACCGTTTACTAGACCTAAGGTTACTAAATCTACGGTATAAGTTTTATCTTCCGGAATTGATACTAAGGGTGCAAAACGCATCTAAACGGTACAACGCTAAATTCAGCATATGACCGTGATGCCCCTCCCCAAAAATCGATTTTCTTTCACCATTCGCTCGATCTAAGGTCACTAATCCTACAGTATAAGTTTTATCTTCCGGAATTGCTACTAAGGACGCAAAACGCACACAAATAGTAAAACGCTAAATTGATCATATGACCGTGATGCCCCTCCACAAATATCGTTGTCGTTCACCGTTTACTAGATCTAAGGTCTCTAAATCGACCGTATAAGTTTTATCTTCCGGAATTGATACTAAGGGTGCAAAACGCATCTAAACGGTACAACGCTAAATTCAGCATATGACCGTGATGCCCCTCCCCAAAAATCGTTTTTCTTTCATCGTTCGCTTGGTCCAAGGTCACTAATTCTACAGTATAAGTTTTATCTTCCGGAATTGCTACTAAGGCCGCAAAACGCACACAAATAGTAAAACACTTAATTCAGCATATGACCGTGATGCCCCTCCCAAAAATTAGTTTTTTTTACCGTTCGCTCGGTCTAAGGTCACTAATCCTACAGTATAAGTTTTATCTTCCGGAATTGCTACTAAGGCCGCAAAACGCACACAAATAGTAAAACACTAAATTCATCATATGACCGTGATGCCCCGCCCCAAAAATTAGTTTTCTTTTATGGTTCGCTCGGTCTAAGGTCACTAATCCTACAGTATAAGTTTTATCTTCCGGAATTGCTACTAAGGCCGCAAAACGCACACAAATAGTAAAACAGTAAATTCATCATATGACCGTGATGCCCCTCCCCAAAAATCGTTTTTCTTTCATCGTTCGCTTGGTCCAAGGTCACTAATTCTACAGTATAAGTTTTATCTTCCGGAATTGCTACTAAGGCCGCAAAACGCACACAAATAGTAAAACACTAAATTCAGCATATGACCGTGATGCCCCTCCCAAAAATTAGTTTTTTTTTTACTGTTCGCTCGGTCTAAGGTCACTAATCCTACAGTATAAGTTTTATCTTCCGGAATTGCTACTAAGGCCGCAAAACGCACACAAATAGTAAAACACTAAATTCATCATATGACCGTGATGCCCCGCCCCAAAAATTAGTTTTCTTTTATGGTTCGCTCGGTCTAAGGTCACTAATCCTACAGTATAAGTTTTATCTTCCGGAATTGCTACTAAGGTCGCAAAACGGACACAAATATTAAAACGCTAAATTCATCATATGACCATGATGCCCCTCCCCAAATGTCGTTGTCGTTCACCGTTTACTAGATCTAAGGTCACTAAATCTACGGTATAAATTTTATCTTCCGGAATTGATACTAAGGGTGCAAAACGCACCTAAACGGTACAACACTAAATTCAGCATATGACCGTGATGCCCCTCCCCAAAAATCGTTTTGCTTTCACCGTTCGCTCGGTCTAAGGTCACTAATTTTACAGTATAAGTTTTATCTTCCGGAATTGCTACTAAGGCCGCAAAACGCACACAAATAGTAAAACACTAAATTCATCATATGACCGTGATGCCCCTCCCCAAAAATCGTTTTTCTTTCATCGTTCGCTCGATCTAAGGTCACTAATTCTACAGTATAAGTTTTATCTTCCGGAATTACTGCCAAGGGCGCAAAACGCACAAAAACAGTAAAACGCTAAATTCAACATATAACCGTTTTGCCCGTCCCCAAAAATCGTTTTCCTTTCACTCTTTGCTGGGCTTAAGGTCACTAAATCTACTGTATAAGTTTCATTCGCACGAATCGCTACTAAGGGCCCGAAACGCACCCAAACACTAAATTCAACGTAAAACCCTGTTCAAAAATCGTTTTCCTGTCACTGTTTGCTGGGCCTAAAGCCAATAAATCTACAGTATAAGTTTTTATTTGCCGGAATTGCTAGTAAGGGCGTAAAAAGCACCTGAAGGCCCTTCCAAAAAATTAGTTTTCTTTAACCGTTCGCTCTAAGTTTTAACTTCCGGAATTTCTACTAGGGGTGCAGAACGCACCCAACCCGTAAAACGCTAAATTTAACATATGACCATGGTGCCCTTCCCAAAAATTTATTTCAGATAATATTTTAGGTAGTAGAATTACAATTGCATTCTTCCAAGAATCAGGAAATTTTGGGAGATAACATATCTGAACCTGTAGCATTACTTTTTGTGGACATCAAAGCTTTCCTGACTTCGAGCTCCGTTACTTCATTAAAAGAAAATATCAAATTTGGGTTTAATTTATTATTTTTATACTTATTAAGAAGGACTTTTGTAATTTCTAACTGTAAGTGAATTCCATGTGGTTGTAGAACATTTTTTTCGTCCAAAAAGTCCAAAAAGGCCCTTTTTTCAGATTTTATTTACTGTTTACTTTTTTACAATTTTTATAATATTCCCAACGGGCGGGTTCTTTGGTTCTGAAATCACTTAAAGGACGTCTCTTATAGCCATCATAATCATGGGGCTAGTGGTTTGGTTATGTGTAAGCATTTTAATGGTGCACACTTAACAAAAACAAAATTTAATTATTATTAAAAAAATCTACCATTTTGTTCAAAACATTAAATTCAAAGATCAGATTCCAATATATAGTAGAAAGAATTTGTTTATATTATTGAAATGAAAACTGCGAAAATTCCTATATTTATGATATTTTATTTCGGTAGGTAATTATTTTTTAAATTACAAACAATTTCACAGTGATCCTTTAATTTATATCTTATTTAATTTAATTTAATGTGTTACTTTTTACAAAACAATGAAATTAAAATTATAATATAAGTCAACTATAGAAAAAACTAAAAAAACAGAAAGAGAGAAAAAAATTAAACACAAAGTATAATAAATCAAAAATTTCTAACCACTTACTGAAGTCGTGCATGGCAACAAGGATGTATTGATTGCCTTTCTCAGTCTCGGGGAATGGCCCAGCAACATCAGTTGCTCTACATTCAAAAGGCAGCCCAACATTATACTGTTTCATTTGGGGTCTTGATCTAGTTTTATGTCCTTGACTTGCCGCGCACCATCTTTTCACGTCTTGTTGATTCCAAGATGAGCTCTAGTTCTCGTGTACTTCCTCTAGTACTTGAGAAACTCTACTTCTAGAAACTATTAATTTTGATGAATTATTTTCCATCCGTACTTTCGCAGATATTTTTCAACAGACCATTATCCACTCACAGTGAATTCCATTGTGGCTTCAACTATGTCCTTATCTTCCAGTTGGGCGGATCGAAATTGTTCTGAAGCCCATTCTTTATTGGTGTCACAAGTAGTTCTCCGCACCTAAGTAATTCTTTCTTTTTGGTCTATCTTTCTGCAAGGTCTTCTTGATAGAGCATATGCATTGTTATGCATCTTTCCAGATCGGTATTTTACATTAAAGTTATATTTCTGTAGCTTCTCTATTCACCTTGTTACCTGTGCCTCAGGTTGTTTAATTCCTAGATGCCACTTGAGTGCCTCATGAGCGGTTATTATTAGGAATGTATGTCCATATAGATATTTGTGGAAATGTTGGTAGAAATTTTACTATTGCCGGAGTTCCTTTCGTGTTACACAATAATTTCGTTTTAGCTTGGAAAAATTGCGTCCAATATATTCGATGATTCTCTCTTCTTCATCCTGGATTTGCCAAAGTACTGCTTTAATACCAAAATTGCTTGCATCCGTATCCAGAAGAATAAATCGTCCTTATTGTTGAGGATAACTTAAAACCGGAGCGCTTTTAACTTTCTAAAAGCTTAATCACTCGGTATTCTAGTAATAGACTATACCTGGTCGTTAGTGAGTCTATCTAATGGAGCGGCTATGTTGGAAAAACCTTCTACGAATCATCGGTAGTATGCACATAGACCCAGAAAGATAAATCAGTCGATTTCCGCATCGTAATTTAATAATTACCTAAAGTTTGTACATAATCTACAAATAAACTTTTTATTTAGTAGATTTAGTGACCTTAGATCTAGTAAACGGTGAACGACAACGATACTTGGGGAGGGGCATCACGGTCATATGATGAATTTAGCGTTTTATTATTTGTGTGCGTTTTGCGGCCTTAGTAGCAATTCCGGAAGATAAAACTTATACTGTAGGATTAGTGACCTTAGATCGAGCGAACGGTGAAAGAAAATCGATTTTTGGGGAGGGGCATCACGGTCATATGCTGAATTTAGCGTTGTACCGTTTAGATGCGTTTTGCACCCTTAGTATCAATTCCGGAAGATAAAACTTATACCGTAGATTTAGTGACCTTAGATCTAGTAAACGGTGAACGATAACGATATTTGGGGAGGGGCATCACGGTCATATGATGAATTTAGCGTTGTACCGTTTAGGTGCGTTTTGCACCCTTAGTATCAATTCCGGAAGATAAAATTTATACCGTAGATTTAGTGACCTTAGATCTAGTAAACGGTGAACGACAACGATATTTGGGGAGGGGCATCACGGTCATATGATGAATTTAGCGTTGTACCGTTTAGGTGCGTTTTGCACCCTTAGTATCAATTCCGGAAGATAAAATTTATACCGTAGATTTAGTGACCTTAGATCTAGTAAACGGTGAACGACAACGATATTTGGGGAGGGGCATCATGGTCATATGGTGAATTAGCGTTTTACTATTTGTGTGCGTTTTGCGGCCTTAGTAGCAATTCCGGAAGATAAAACTTGTACTGTAGGATTAGTGACCTTAGACCGAGCGAACCATAAAAGAAAACTAATTTTTGGGGAGGGGCATCACGGTCATATGATGAATTTAGTGTTTTACTATTTGTGTGCGTTTTGCGGCCTTAGTAGCAATTCCGGAAGATAAAACTTATACTGTAGGATTAGTGACCTTAGACCGAGCGAACGGTAAAATAAAACTAATTTTTGGGGAGGGGCATCACGGTCATATGATGAATTTAGTGTTTTACTATTTGTGTGCGTTTTGCGGCCTTAGTAGCAATTCCGGAAGATAAAACTTATACTGTAGGATTAGTGACCTTAGATCGAGCGAACGGTGAAAGAAAATCGATTTTTGGGGAGGGGCATCACGGTCATATGCTGAATTTAGCGTTGTACCGTTTAGATGCGTTTTGCACCCTTAGTATCAATTCCGGAAGATAAAACTTATACCGTAGATTTAGTGACCTTAGATCTAGTAAACGGTGAACGATAACGATATTTGGGGAGGGGCATCACGGTCATATGATGAATTTAGCGTTGTACCGTTTAGGTGCGTTTTGCACCCTTAGTATCAATTCCGGAAGATAAAATTTATACCGTAGATTTAGTGACCTTAGATCTAGTAAACGGTGAACGACAACGATATTTGGGGAGGGGCATCATGGTCATATGGTGAATTAGCGTTTTACTATTTGTGTGCGTTTTGCGGCCTTAGTAGCAATTCCGGAAGATAAAACTTATACTGTAGGATTAGTGACCTTAGACCGAGCGAACGGTAAAATAAAACTAATTTTTGGGGAGGGGCATCACGGTCATATGATGAATTTAGTGTTTTACTATTTGTGTGCGTTTTGCGGCCTTAGTAGCAATTCCGGAAGATAAAACTTATACTGTAGGATTAGTGACCTTAGATCGAGCGAACGGTAAAATAAAACTAATTTTTGGGGAGGGGCATCACGGTCATATGATGAATTTAGTGTTTTACTATTTGTGTGCGTTTTGCGGCCTTAGTAGCAATTCCGGAAGATAAAACTTATACTGTAGGATTAGTGACCTTAGATAGAGCGAACGGTGAAAGAAAAACGATTTTTGGGGAGGGGCATCACGGTCATATGCTGAATTTAGCGTTGTACCGTTTAGATGCGTTTTGCACCCTTAGTATCAATTCCGGAAGATAAAACTTATACGGTCGATTTAGAGACCTTAGATCTAGTAAACGGTGAACGACAACGATATTTGTGGAGGGGCATCACGGTCATATGATGAATTCAGCGTTTTACTATTTGTGTGCGTTTTGCGGCCTTAGTAGCAATTCCGGAAGATAAAACTTATACTGTAGGATTAGTGACCTTAGATCGAGCGAACGGTGAAAGAAAATCGATTTTTGGGGAGGGGCATCACGGTCATATGCTGAATTTAGCGTTGTACCGTTTAGATGCGTTTTGCACCCTTAGTATCAATTCCGGAAGATAAAACTTATACCGTAGATTTAGTGACCTTAGATCGAGCGAACGGTAAAAGAAAAACGATTTTCGGGGAGGGGCATCACGGTCATATGCTGAATTTAGCGTTGTACCGTTTAGATGCGTTTTGCACCCTTAGTATCAATTCCGGAAGATAAAACTTATACGGTCGATTTAGAGACCTTAGATCTAGTAAACGGTGAACGACAACGATATTTGTGGAGGGGCATCACGGTCATATGATGAATTCAGCGTTTTACTATTTGTGTGCGTTTTGCGGCCTTAGTAGCAATTCCGGAAGATAAAACTTATACGGTCGATTTAGAGACCTTAGATCTAGTAAACGGTGAAAGAAAATCGATTTTTGTGGAGGGGCATCACGGTCATATGATGAATTTAGCGTTGTACCGTTTAGATGCGTTTTGCACCCTTAGTATCAATTCCGGAAGATAAAACTTATACGGTCGATTTAGAGACCTTAGATCTAGTAAACGGTGAACGACAACGATATTTGTGGAGGGGCATCACGGTCATATGATGAATTCAGCGTTTTACTATTTGTGTGCGTTTTGCGGCCTTAGTAGCAATTCCGGAAGATAAAACTTATACTGTAGGATTAGTGACCTTAGATCGAGCGAACGGTGAAAGAAAATCGATTTTTGGGGAGGGGCATCACGGTCATATGCTGAATTTAGCGTTGTACCGTTTAGATGCGTTTTGCACCCTTAGTATCAATTCCGGAAGATAAAACTTATACCGTAGATTTAGTGACCTTAGGTCTAGTAAACGGTGAGCGATAACGATATTTGGGGAGGGGCATCACGGTCATATGATGAATTTAGCGTTTTACTATTTGTGTCCGTTTTGCGGCCTTAGTAGCAATTCCGGAAGATAAGACTTATACTGTAGGATTAGTGACCTTAGATCGAGCGAACGATGAAAGAAAATCGATTTTTGGGGAGGGGCATCACGGTCATATGCTGAATTTAGCGTTGTACCGTTTAGATGCGTTTTGCACCCTTAGTATCAATTCCGGAAGATAAAACTTATACCGTAGATTTAGTGACCTTAGATCGAGCGAACGGTAAAAGAAAAACGATTTTCGGGGAGGGGCATCACGGTCATATGCTGAATTTAGCGTTGTACCGTTTAGGTGCGTTTTGCACCCTTAGTATCAATTCCGGAAGATAAAACTTATACGGTCGATTTAGTGACCTTAGATCTAGTAAACGGTGAACGACAACGATTTTTGGGGAGGGGCATCACGGTCATATGATGAATTTAGCGTTTTACTGTTTGTGTGCCTTTGCGGCCTTAGTAGCCATTCCGAAAGATAAAACTTATACTGTAGGATTAGTGGCCTTAGACCAAGCAAACGGTGAAAGAAACGACTTTACTATTTGTGTGAGTTTTGCGCCCTTAGTAGCAATTCCGGAAGATAAAACTTATACCGTAGATTTAGTGACCTTAGAACTAGTAAACGGTGAAAGAAAATAATTTTTGGGGAGGGGCATCACGGTCATATGATGAATTCAGCGTTATACTGTTTGTGTGTATTTTGCGGCCTTAGTAGCATTTCCGGAAAATAAAGCTTATACTGTAAGATTAGTGACCTTAGACCGAGAGGACGGTGAAATAAAACCGATTTTTGGAGAGGGGCCTCACGGTTATATGTTGAATATAGCGTTGTACTGTTTAGGTGCATTTTACGCCCTTAATAGCAATTCCGAAAGATAAAACTTATACTGTAGATTTAGTGGCCTTAGGTCTAGCAAACAGTGAAAAAAAAAACAATTTTTGGGGGCATCATGGTCATATGCTGAATTTAGCGTTTTACTGTTTGTTTGCACCCTTTATGGCAATTCCAAAAGATAAAACTTATATTGTAGATTTAGTGACCTTAGCGTAGTGAAAGAAAAACAATTTTTGGGGAGGGGCATCACATTCATATGTTGAATGTAGCGTTCTATTTTTTGGGTGTCTTGACTTTTCGTAGTCATTTTAGAGGTTAAAATTAACACTATATTAGTGACCTTAGGCCTAGCAACCGGTGAAACACGAACAGTTTTTGGCAGGGGCATCACAGTTTTATATTAAATTTAGCGTTTTATTGTTTGGGTGAGTTATGCGCCGTTAGTAGCAACTCGAGTGGTTAAAATTTATGCTGCAGATTTAGTGTCCTTATACACTACAAATAAATAGCAAAATATGTAAATTGATTTTGCAGTTAAGCAAGTAATATTTACATTTCAATAGTACGAAACCACTATGAGAGCCATTTTAAGGTATTTTAGAAAAATTTTTGATCAAGCCTCTTAATGTGAGAGGCCTTGTCATTCACTGAACGTTCAGAACTTCAGCTACATCAATTTATTGTATTTCTAGGGTTTCCCAACTATAAGAGATTGGTGAATTTCTCCGGGGTGAAGCATGTTTTAATGGGAAAATAAAGAAAACCAGTCCTTCTTAACTTCACAAAAAACCATTTAATATTATACCCGACGCATTTCGGTCACATGACCATTGTCAAGGGTGTACTAAAATGTAAAGAAAAAGAGTGTTATAAAATTTAAAAAAATATAGGCATTTGTAACTTACATTTTAGGAAAACAAATCATCTTCAAAAGTATCTTGACTTTTGGGACACAGACTGATATAAAACATTTTTATAAAAAATTAGTAAAATAGTTAAAATTAAAAACAAAACCTACAAAATAATACACTAATAGGAACGTTGAAGGTTATTAACAAATGGTCAAATTTTAAAAAAAATAATAATAATAAAACAGACGAAACAACAACATCTTATGGACGAATAAGTAAAATATGGTTGTTGATAAATGATCACTGTAAAAACTTAAATCGAACAGGTACCAAATTAAAATTTATTGAACGAGTTAATAATTTTGGCTGCCTCTTTGTAGTGAGCGTTAATGGGTTTATTCAAACAAACAGAATATGGGTCATTTTCCAAATTTTCAATCTCAAAGTTCCCCAATATGTTTAATTTTCTACTTTTATTTACATTATGGAGCATTTTAAAATCGTCATCTATATTAAAAAAGTGATTCAAATTCAAATTCAAAAAGCATTTATTCATCTAAAGCGAATTTGTTACAAAATTAGCTTATCAGACTAGTCATTTATATTTGTATTTCTTATTTCAGTAAAATATTTAAAATTTATTGTTACTTAAAATTATTTATAAAATAGACATCCAAAAAATAGAAAACTTCACTTTATAAAAGAACAATTTTAGTCATTTAAATTTGTATTTCTTATTTCAGTAAAATATTTAAAATTTATTGTTACTTAAAATTATTTATAAAATAGACATCCAAAAAGTAGAAAACTTCACTTTATAACAGAACAATTTAAAAATTAAAGTAATTGAACATTAACAATACATATGAAAAACACGAAAGTCTAAATGCATTTTCAGTAGATTTGATTAGGAACTTGATTCTTGAGGATTTAAAAATTCATTGACTGAGTAAAAGCATTTATCTATTAGAAGGTCTCTAAGGCAGTTTTCAGTTTTTTTGTTGGTTTTATTTCTAAACAGATTTTTTGCTTTATTGAAGCACTTTATTCCCATAAATATTGGTGAGTTTTGGCAGGTTCCAAGCCTGGAGAATGGCAAGTGTATCTCCTGGTTGCTTCGAGTTTGATGGTTATGTAAATTGTTGTTTTTTAGGTACTTTTGTTCATTGTTTTTTATTAAAAGGAAGAGCTGAAATATGTATAGACTTGGTAAAGTAAGAATTTTATATTTTTTAAACAGTGGACTGCAGCTTGTTGTTGGAGGTACACCTGCCATGCTCCTAACAACACTCTTTTGTCTCCCAAAAGCTCTATAGAAGTGGGAAGAGGAGCCCCAAAAGATCAGACCATATTGTATCTGGGATTGAACAAGCCCAAAGTACATAACCCTAAGCACAGATTCGTCCACTGAGTCCCTCAGTGTCCTAAATTGATAGCATGTTGTGCTCAGCCTTGTGCACAGTTGGCCTATATGTGTTTCCCATGTTAGTTTGGGATCGATGTATAGACCCAAAAGTTTAAAAGATGTTACATTTTCCATACTTTTACAATTAATTTTTTTTTTATTTATTCAAATTTACAAACATTAGCCATGTAGGCTGGTGGTTGCACATAATACAAAAAAAAACAAAAAAATACATAATCAACAAAAACATAAATCTAAAACTTAAGTAATACAGATAAAAACAAAAAAGACTAGGCGATCTGCTTACTAATTTGTTAACTTTTTCTTGAATGAGAGGAGACTGGGGAACCCATCCTCAAAGATTGACTTGTCTAGTTTGTTCCACAGTCCCACACCCACATTCAATTGTGAGTAGAATCCTGTAGGTTTTTTAAGATTTAGTGGCTTTATTTTAAAAAGATGGTCGTGTCTACCAATGTAGGGAGGTGGTTGCAGCACACCCTTGAGTTCCCGCAAGGAAGGTAGATCTGTCTGTACTTTGTATATCATAACCTTTAAAAAGTTTTCCCTACGCTTAAGTAAAGGAGGCCATTTTAATGTCTCCAGAGCTAAAGTGGGACTGAAATCTCTCTTAAAATTTAGGTACACCCATCTTGCAGCCTTACGTTGGACTTTCTCTACTTCGTTTTGTAGCCCTGCTTGATGCGGATGCCAGACCGATGAGCAATATTCCAGACTGGGCCTAACATATGTCAGATAAGCTTTTGCCCGAGCCCCTCTAGAAGCGCCCTTTAAATTTCGCATTACAAAACCCAATATTTTATAGGCATCTTTTACTAGTTTAGTGATGTGGAATTCCCAATGGAGGTTTGGGGTCAAGTGTACGCCTAAATACTTAAGATAATCAACTAATTCTAACTCAGCCCCTGCCATCCTATATGTGGACATGATTTTCTTATTGCCAAAGGTGATGAATTGGCTTTTGGAGACATTTAACCTCATTCCGTTGGAATTCACCCATTTCTCAATAACAAGCAAATCTCTCCGAAGAGCCAAAAGATCCTGCCAATCTTTAATTTCTCGATAAATCAGACAGTCGTCTGCGAACAGGAACACAGTGGATTCCACAGACAAGGGCAGGTCATTTATAAAAATTAGGAAAGCCAGGGGTCCAATAACGCTTCCTTGCGGGACACCAGATGTAACCTCTTTCTCAGCTGAAAGCGCCCCATCTACCATAACACGTTGCGTCCTACCTTGAAGAAAGCTTTGTACCCATAGGGTCACTCGCTTATCAATGTTTAATTTGGATACTTTTACCATTAGTTTATCATGGGGAACAACATCGAAGGCTTTTTGGAAATCCAATGCAATAGTGTCAACCTGGTAATTTTTCTCAAGAGACTGAGTTATACTTTGTGTAAACGTATGAAGGGCCGTTTCACATGAGTATGATGGGCGGAACCCATATTGTTTGCCATAGAAAAAGCTTGATATGTCGAGCTGTCCCCTAATATAATTACAAATCAACCGCTCAAATATTTTGCAACACACAGAGGTAAGGCTAATGGGCCTGTAATTTTTTGGATCACTCTTTTTACCAGATTTATGTATTGGAATTATGGTGGCTTTTTTCCAATCACTAGGTAATGAGCAGTTATTTATACTGATGTCAAAAATCACTTTTAGGTAAGGAATTATACTTCCTGAAGCCAGCATAAGCAACCCACTACATAAATTGTCAGGACCCTGTGAAAAACTACGTTTACATTTCTTTAGACACTTTGATATGTCATTCCTGGTAAAACTAAACAATTCAGATTGATTTAAGATTTTGTCTTCAGTTAAAATTGCAGAATCATTTTTTAATGAGAAATTTGAAGCAAAATTTTCATTTAGAGTATCGGCCTTTTCGTTTGCAGCAAAAATGACTATCACCCGATATCAGAGAAGGTAGTGTTCGGCTACTGCCTTTTTTTGACGAGATATAATTATAAAGCTTTTTCCATTGATAAGATTTATTGTTTTGATTGAATAAGTTCAATAAATACTCTTTTTGAGCATTATATTTTTCCTTGTTTAGTTTTCTACGTAATTCTCTGTATCTATGCAGGTGATAATGCCCCCTCTTTCTGTGTTTATGTGCATGTCTGCATTTTCTTTTTAGAGAACGCACATGACTATTATAAAAAACAGGTTCTGCATTAGCCTTTATCATTTTACATGGTATTGACAACTCTCTAGCCTGTAATAGGATGTCTTTGAAGTCCATCCACCTTGTATTTATGTCTCCTGGCTTTGTTGCCCATTCTTGAAAGCTATTAGTAACATATACGTTCAGTGAGTCTAAGTCTGCTTTTTTGTAATCATAAAACTTTTTGCTTGGATTTGAATTTTGTTTTTGTATATTTAGATTTAGAAGTACAGACTTATGATCACTAATACCATCATTCACACTACATTCATACACCAGGTGGGGTGGCTGGACGACAAACACATCCAAAATATTACCTCCATTGACGCCCATGGATCTGGTTATCTCAGCAACTGATTGCATACAATTAAAATTATTAAACAGATCACATACCTTTGCCTGGTCCGCCCTGTTGCTGCAACCACCCTCCCATGCTACGTGTGGTAAATTTAAATCCCCAAGTCTCACTAGTATACTTTGATCAATTGTAGCGTTCTTTGGCATAAGCTGCATGCAGCAGGACTTTTCAGTGTTGAGAAAGAGACCATTGTGATCGCAGTAGGTACTGAACTCTTCTGATGTTATTTTTAGTAAGGTCAATTAGGTCATTCTCTATGAGAAAGAAATTTGTGTCATCGGCATACACAGCCAGCAGATCCGGGGTGTCACAAGTTTCATCTATATCATTAATGAAAATAATGAAGAGGATCAGCGATAGTATTGATCCCTGAGGCAACCCCAGATCTACCGACTGTACATCCGATTCCACCCCCTCAACAATGACTTTTTGGGTTCGTCCTGTAAGGGAATCTTCCAGCCACTCAAATGCCTGCCCTCGAATGCCTAATTTATTGTATTGCAATCTCAAAGTTCTCCAATATGTTTAAGTTTCTACTTTTATTCACATTATGGAGCATTTTAAAATCATCATCTATATTAAAAAAGTGATTTGACTCTCTTAAATGTACCCCAAAAGCCGATTTGTCGTCATTGGGTGACCTTTGAGAGAACATTTGCAGTCTCAAAGGTCACCCAATGTCGACAAATCGGCTTTTGGGGTACATTTAAGAGAGTCAAATCACTTTTTTAATATAGATGATGATTTTAAAATGCTCCATAATGTGAATAAAAGTAGAAACTTAAACATATTGGAGAACTTTGAGATTGCAAATTTGGAAAACGACCCTTATTCTGTTTGTTTGAATAAACCCATTAACGCTCACTACAAAGAGGCGGCCAAAATTATTAACTCGTTCAATAAATTTTAATTTGGTACCTGTCTGTTTGATTTAAGTTTTTACAGTGATCATTTATCAACAACCATATTTTACTTAGTCGTCCATAAGATGACGTTGTTTCATCTGTTTTATTATTATTTTTTTTTTAATTTGACCATTTGTTAATAACCTTCAACGTTCCTATTAGTGTATTATTTTGTATAGTTTTGTTTTTAATTTTAACTATTTTACTAATTTTTTATAAAAATGTTTTATATCAGTGTGTGTCCCAAAAGTCAAGATACTTTCGAAGATGATTTGTTTTCCTAAAATGTAAGTTACAAATGCCTATATTTTCTTTAATTTTATAACACTCTTTTTCTTTACATTTTAGTACACTATGGTCACTACAATGGTCATGTGACTGAAACACGTCGGGTATAATATTAAATGGTTTTTTGTGAAGTTAAGAAGGACTGGTTTTCTTTATTTTCCCATTTCCCAAATATCTCCACCTTATAGGGTAATTTTGGACGACAGTTTGAAAAAAAATGGGCCTTCTATGGAAGGAAGCCCATTTTTCATTCATGGAATGTAATACCTGTGGAAGGACCTATCAAAATTAGTTTTTAGAGAAAAATAATTTGAAGTTGTTTTCGAGATATAATCAAAGAAGTGCAAAAAAAGTCTGAAATAGCCCCACTCTACAGTAATTAAATTTGTTGTATATGGAATTAACTAGTATTCGATCCCTGTTAGAGCTTCTTTTTTGTTATTTTGTAAAAAAAAAACCTCAGAGGTAGAGGTTTTTGACATTAGAAAAGGTTTAATTGTAATTTAAGTATTTTTTTTTGTTCCAAACAGGGTGGAGTGGAAAAACCAAAGCCAGAAATAAAAATTCCAGCATTAGCCATCTCAATAGAGGAGAAAAAGTCAGACAGAATATCCCAAATCCAAGCTATAGAAGCAAAACTTAAACTAATGGAACAAAAAAATGATGAACTACGAATTAATGATACTATAGCTAATAAAGCTGCCATGATACAACAATTCCAATATAATAAAAATCGACCCACTCTTACTAAACAAACAATGAAAAAGGATTATCGAAGAGACCGACCAGGAAATAAGCCCTATGGTAATCGAAAAAAGGTCTGAGAGCCAATTGCTTATAGTAAATTAGAATGGTAATAATAACAATTAAGTACCTACCAAAATGCCTTTGGTGTTAAATTGTGTTCAAAAAAAATACTATTATAAAAGAACCTCAAAATGAACTGACCAGATAGGATCTAAATATTTTGTTTATTATATTATTCTTATCTAGTGGTAATGCATGTTTTGTGTCTTTATTTATTTTTATTATTTATTGTGATATTTCTAGAATTCTATAACAGCTAATAAAAAATACAAATAATAAAACTTTAATTTATTAAATCTTGTTCTATTCTAATTTAAACATTCTGTAGGATATAATTGACAATTGGGTTTTGGGTTGCATTTTGCTTTTCATGAATCTTAAAAATATATTTATGCCACATTAGCTATAACTTTTTTAATGGGACTTTTCTGTAAGTTCTTTTAGGATAAATTTAATAAAATTATGAATATATATATCCAAGAAAAAATAATAAAATAAATAAAAAATTTAAAGATTCTGCACTAAAACTAAATGGTTCAAAAAATAACTAGTATATATATTTTACTACCATAGCAGAATGCTTGTTCAATAACGTGTGAGCAGCGACGACGAATTCCCTAAAAAACTGGGGGAGGGGCTGTATACCTACCTACACCTCAGATTTTTTTGTAGAAGAGAGAATATTTTAAAGGCCTCAGGCGAAAATTTTGGAAAAATTACAATCAAAATGCCATTTTTTACACGCCTTAAATTTTGTTGAGACAAATGAAACTAAAATTGTGACAATCAATGATGTTATAGCGCCGCTTGCAATTTTTTTAAAAATTCTGATCTCTTGTCACTTTTATTTATTTATTTATTTATTAAGTCAATTTGATAAATTTTTACAAAATACAATAGATTTGACATAGGTATTATGTTATAAAACTATAAAGCAAGGAAATAAACCCTGTGTGCTTTAATAATTTTTTAACTTTTATATTATCTTAAATATTAACTACGACAGATACAAATAAAATAAAATGTAGTAGGTAGTCTTACATTATAACTATCAATAGCCATTAAAAAAAAACTACTATTAAATTCTCTTAAATACTTAGTTATACGTTTTGTTTTTTGCAGTTACATTGATTAAAAGTAATACATAAGGAATTTAATATTATAAGAACAACTACATTTTGTCTGGTTGAGGAAATAAATATTGGGTTTTGTTTGTTTCTCTTTAGTTTATAGCAACCTCAAAAGTTCTTGATAATAAAGCATTGACATTAATATTATGCAGAAAGAATGTTTTTATACTTTTAGTAAAGTGTTTGTTTGGTAATTTTTTTTTTCAGCAGGTATGCTGTTATAGATTTTAGCTCCTAAATAAAAGAACATTCTCTGAGTAATTGATCTCTCCACCCTAGGCACAAAAATTTTTGTTCTGGTAGTAAACTGAATATCTGATAACTGATTATGATTTTGGTGTATTAACTTGGATATATTTACACAGTAAAGTTCATTAAAGTTTAGTATTTTTAAGTTTATAAATAAAGGTTCTGTATGATCCCTATAACCACAGCCTTCTATACAACGGACAAATGCTTTTTGTTTGGTTATGAGACATGATAAATTTGTTCTGTATGCACCTCCCCATATCGTAATACCGTAACTTAGTATAGATTGTACCATGGCAAAATATAGAGTTTTTTTTAGAGATTTTGGAATAATTTTTGTAATAAAGTAGAACTTGCTTAGAATATATTTTAATTTCCTATTAATATGCTCTATGTGTAGTTTAAAGTTTATATTTTCATCAATAATGATACCAAGGTATTTTATTGATTTGGCTTGTTCGATTACTTGACAGTTACAGGTGTTATTTAGAATGTTGCAATTTATATGATATTTAAGCTCAAGGGGAAATTGTATATGTTTGGTGTAGGAGAAATTTAAATATTTTGTTTTTGATGCATTAATTAGCATATCATTCATGCTAAACCAGGTGATAAGAAGATTGAGATCATGTTTAAGTTGTAAGTAGTTTTCTTCCCAAGTTTTATTAGAATACAGTAAGACAGTGTCATCACCAAATGATATTAATTTACCTTTAAAGTTACCACTGAATAAGCTATTCATATATATAACAAAAAAGAGTGGCCCGAGAACACTGCCTTGGGGTACACCGGTTTTTATCTCTTGACAATTGCTTAAATTATTTTCTACTTTAGTCATTTGTTTTCTACCATTCAGAAAGCTTTTACACCAGTTTTGTTCCTTACCTCTAACACCAGCATGTTTCAGAATTTTTAGGAGTTTGTTGTGAGATATTGTGTCAAAGGCTTTTTGAATATCTATAAATAGAACTGATACTTTGTTTCGTTCGTCTAAATTATTTGTGATAAATGTATTAAAATTAACCAAAGCCAATTCTGTATTCTTTTTGGGTAAAAAACCATATTAGTTGTCTGCAAAGAAATTATGTATGTTTAAAAACTCCTGTAACCTATTTTTGGCAATTTTTTCAAAAATTTTTGAAAATATAGAAAGTAACGCTATGGGTCTGTAGTTATTTGGTAAATCTTTTTGACCACTTTTATAGAGAGGTATGACTAACGATGTCTTGAGTAAGTTTGGACAGACTCCCTGGTTAAATGATTGATTTATAATATAAGTTAGTATTGGTGTTATATATTTGTTGAGATTTTTTATGATTTTTGGTGTGATTCCATCTGGGCCTGGAGATTTGTTTATTTTGAGCATTTTAATGGCAGTTTCCACTTCTTTTGGTTGAATATTAGATATATCGAGAGAATCTTGAATAGTTTTGTTGGAAAAAGAGTTTTTTAGAGTACTATTTACATTAATTTTTGAACAGGTTTGCGAAATTTGAGGACCTATATTGGAAAAATATGAGTTTAAATGGTTTGCAATGTCATTTTTTTTGCTAAGGATTAAATTGTCAGATTTAATAGATTCTATCACATTCTTTGTTTTACCTTTATTTCCAGTAAGTTCGTTCATAGTTTGCCACTGAGTTTTAATATTTGTTTCATGCTCTAGAAGATTTTTATAGTATTGTGTTTTAGTATTATATAAAAGTTTACGTAAGTTGTTCCGGTAATTTAAATAAGTGTTTTTTATTGCAACATTTTGTGGATTTAATCTATATTTTCTAAATAGATCATCTCTTTTTCTAATACTATTTACAAGACCCATAGTTATCCAGGGCTTGATTTTTATTTTTTTAGAGTTTAATTTTTTGTTTTCGGCGCAATTTTCAATATATGTTAGAATTTTTTTTTTAAATAGGTTAAGGCAATCATTTACATCAGTTAATTCATAAACATCAATCCAGTTTTCATTTTTAATTTGATTTTCTAGCAAAGTGTAGTTAATTATTTTAATATGACAATTTTCTTTTTTATTAAGATTATTTGGTTTAGGATTTTTGATCAATATGCTGATTGCATAATGGTCAGTTAAATTTGTTTTCAAAATGGCAGAATTTAAATTAGTGTCGAGTTGTAACCGTACCATAAAATGGTCGAGGCATGTTCCCCCTGTAAAATCTTGGTTTCGTTTTGTGATGTCATTTATACTTCTAACTTCTACTAAACTTCTAAGTATAAACTTTTTTCTTTACTATTTTTAAGTAGATCTATATTGGTATCTCCAGTTATGATGCAATTTTTTATTTTGATATTTTGTAAAATGTTTTCTAATTCATTTATGAAAATTTCTTTGGAGCCAAACTGTAAACGATAAATGCCTAGAATTGAGAAATCTATGTTACCCAAAGATAATTCCAGATAGATATTATCTGCATTAGTCATATTAAAGATTTTAATATTATTGACTTTAATATTTTCATCAACAAAAGCAACAATACCACCAGATCTGTAGCTATTGTTACATGAGTAAAAGCAATTGTATCCGTTAATATTGTATAAGGATTTTTCATGCTCATATATCCAGATTTCTGACAGAATTATTATTTTTGGTTTGTTTTCAATTAATTCTAAATATAGCAGAAAATTGTCAAAATTTTTTCTTAAGCTACAAATGTTTAAATGAAAAAAAGCGGAGTAATCAATTATGTTTTTAGTATTATTACTTGAGAAATGAGCATTTAGTTCCTCAATTGATTCTACATTTTTAGTATTTTTTATATTTGAGTTGTTTATTATATCAGGTACATATGTAACCATCTAAGTATTATGGATAATATCACAAAAAAGATAAGCAAAAGAAGATAAAGAAAAAAAGAGAAAAAGAATGGAGAGAGAGTCAGACAAAAACAAAAGATTGAAATTAACTTTATGTTAGTTAAACTAAAAATAATTTAAATAAATAATGTTAATTTAAAATTACCCAACATTTAGGGATTTATAGTGTTAATTTGGCAATTTTCAGATGAATCATAATTTATTCTCTCTCTCAATATTCTTACCTTCTTTTGTCTAATGGGACAAGATTCTGTGCTACTATCATGTTCTATATTAAGCATTGGGTCATATTTTTCTTTTAAGTAAAAAAATTCGGTGAGGTTGCTGAGCTGTTCATACAACGGTTGCTGCCAAGATCCGAGGGGTGGGATTTAGTCTCAACTTTGGATTTCTAGCGCAGGCGAATATTTTCAGAAAATTAGACGAAATCTGCCAAAACTAAAACGTATGTATAGTAGGCGCCGATTGGGTTTTAATTATTTTATTTTATACTTTTTATTGTAGTTTATTTTTTTGAAGTCGGTTATGTTTTTATATTGTTCTTGTAATATTTTTTTTCAGTCCATATCCTGAACAAAAATAAATATTTAACAAAAATTAAACGAAAAAACAGGAGTTAAAATTAAATGCCAAGACAGTATAGTAGTAGAAGCAAATTTTAAATATTTTTTTCATATTTTGTAAAACATATACCTACTCGTATGAACTGTTCATACAACGATCCGATACATATCCCATATAATATTGAAAATAAAATTCTAATAGCGTATTCCATTGAGACTTTCAGTGCAACACTCGGATATTTCTGTCCTTTGCGGTTTTAGGTAAAAACAAGAGACAGAGATATCTCAGTGTTGAACTAACTGTCTCAAAGAATTCGCTAGAAATTACCAACCAATACCTTCTCCACATAGTCCAATCAACACCTGCTTAACTAAAAAGCCATTTCAAAGTGTCCTTTTTTCGACCTTCGCCGCCATATTGACAGGAAACTAATGGATTTTCTGTCACTTTTGAGTGAAAATGGCGGCGAAGGTGGATTAAAGGACAAATCGGGGGTCCCTATAATTAATCCAAAAGATACATTTTACAAACGTATTTTAAACAAATATACATCGCACAAACAATACTTTAGACAAATCATAAAATAGCATAACGATACATCACACAAAGCATACTTTTTGCAAACCGTACATCGTACAACTCGTACTTTCTACAAATAATACATCTTACAATTCGTATGTATTAGAATCCGTCCAACATACAAATTATGTTCTGTGCTCGACTGACAGCTGTTTAAATCTGAGCTCAGAATAAAAAGAATGTTAGAGGATGTTTTTGTTATTTAAAAAATAATTTTAAATCTACTACCAGCTTCACTGTAAAAACGCATTACGTGACGCATCCTGGTTTTGGAGCATCTAGGCAGTTTTTTGTGGGGTATAAAACTTTAAATTGCTGTATCTCTATCCCTTAGGGGTTGTTATTTTCATATGAAAAATGCCTCTGTGAGATAAAGAACCCTGCCATTTTGTTATGTGGAATGTGTGTCACCTAATTTTATTTATATGTAGATAATATCTGTTGTAGAGGGAGTCCCAACGAGCAATTCTCGTCATAAAGGCACAGGTTGATTCATAAATTAGGGGTAAACGTTAGGAGAATGGACGTTTTTAGTCCACTATACCAATATGGTATGGGGTATTAAAATCGTGAAATTTTGACTTTTCCTAATTTTATCAAAAATTAGTTACTAAGATTGCAAAACACCTTAATCGACGAAAAAAAAAGATGGATGTCCGTTGTCTGATGTCTGTCTGTATGCACGATAACTCAAGAATGCCTTAATCGATTTTAACGAAATTTGGTACAAAAATCCTCCATCGGCTGACCACTACCTTCTCCACATAGGTCAATCAACTCCTACCGTTTTAGTGTCCTTTTCTCGACTTTCGCCGCCATATATATTGACAGAAAACTATTAATGGATTATTTTCTGTCACTTTTGAGTGAAAATGGCGGCGAAAGTGGATTAAAGGACACTAAATCGGTAGAAGTTGATCGGCCTGTATGGAGTGGGTACTGAGCTGACCCTAAACTTTTGGGTAGGGTGGTGGGAGGTTGAAGGGGGGAAAAGGAGGATAAAATAAAAAATTGTAACTTTAGAACAAAAGCAAGTAGCGATATACGGTTTTCAGATTTAAGTTTCCAGGAATATGGACTACAAATTTCCAAATTCGTGGAGGCTTTAGTTGCCGAGTTATTTGAAAAAACGTTGAAATATATATAAAAAAAAATAACTTTAGAAGTAAAGCAGCTATTGTTATGCGATTTTCAGATTTTGATTTTCGTAAATATTACCCAAAAATTATGTTATAAGGTTCAAATCTTTTAAAGATACAATTTTCGAGATATTTTCATTTCCTTTCAACATAAAATAATTGATTGTATGGTGGACTATCCGTGCTTTGTAGCACCAATTTTTTTACTTAACTTTAAAAGAAAATATATAACTACCTAATGTCAGATGAAAATAAAACGCCTTCCTACTTATATGGACTTTACATTTTTGATGCTAAGTACTATAACCGCATGTACAGGGTAAGCTATACAAGAATTATGGTTGATATTGCTCCTCACAATCCCTTATTTTTGAACTCGATTCGTGTTATCCTAAAAACGATTCCCAAAAATTTATTTTATTTAATTAGTGTAAAATTTTGAATTTGTACAGAAGAAGTCAAAAAAAATAATCTTAAAACTCGCGAAATGGTACTTTTTTAATGTTTTTAACCATTTTTTAAAAAAGAAGCAAAGCAACATTTTCGGTACCTATAGGTACCTTACTACGCCACTGGACATAGCGTATACGTTATGTCCAGTGGCGTCGTAAGAAAAGTTTTCGGGGTGGGGGGTAGGTATAAAAATATTCTAAACATTACAGCTCCAAAGTAAATTAACACTTTGCCACTTTTTTCCTTTATTTTACGAACCACAACTTACATTTTTTAACTTAACACCGGATTTCATATATAAATAGGAGATACGTTTGAAATTATTTAAAATCCTTAATTGCAGGCTTTAAACTCGATTTTACGTTTGAATATGCAAGGAATCAAAATAGAATTGTTATTGGAAACATAAAAAAACGGTCCCTATGAAGTAATTTTTTTAGCTGAAATGTTTTAAATTCGTAGAAAAAAAACTGGTGCTAGAAAGCACGAATAGTTCACCATACAATCAATTATTTTATGTTAAAAGGAAATGAAAATATCTCGAAAACTGTAGCTTTGAAAGATTTGAATTTTATAACAACATTTTTGGGTAATATTGACGAAAACCAAAATCTGAATATCAATAGCTGCTTTACTTCTAAAGTGATGATTTTTTAAATATGTATTTTTTAAAATATATTTTAACGTTTTTTAAAATAACCCGGAAACTAAAGCTCCCACGAATTTGGACTTTACAACAAAATTTGTAGTTCATATTCATGTAAACTTAAATCTGAAAACCATATATCGCTACTTGCTTTTATTCCAAAGTTACAATTTTTTAAAATATTTTATCCCTTTTTACCCCCTTCAACCCCCCCACCACTCTACCCAAAAGTTAATCAGTTCATGGTCAGCCGATAGAAGATTTTTTTACCAAATTTTGTTAAAATCGATTAAGGTGTTCTTGAGTTATCGTGTACAGACAGACAACAGACCGACAGAAAACTTTTTTTTTTCGTCGATTAAGGTGTTTTGGAACCTTAATACCTCACTTTTGATAAAATTAAGAAAAGTCAAAATTTCACGATTTTAATAGTCCCCCATACCATATTGGTATGGTGTACTAAAAAATTGATGTTAGAAAGCACGGATAGTACACCATACAATCAATTATGTTATGTTGAAAGAAAATAAAAATATCTCGAAAACTGTAGCTTTGAAAGATTTGACCCTAATAACAAAATTTTTGGATACTATTTACGAAAACCAAAATATGAAAACCGCACATCAATAGCTGCTTTACTTCTAAAGTTATGATTTTTTTAAAATATATTTTAACGTTTTTTTAAATAACTCGGAAACTAAAGCTCCCACGAATTTCGATTTTTATAACAAAATTTGTAGTTCATATTAATGGAAACTTAAATCTGAAAACCGTATATCGCTACTTGCTTTTGTTCCAAAGTTAAAATTTTTTAAAATATTTTATACCCCTTTTCCCCCCTTCAACCACCCCACCACCCTACCCAAAAGTTAATCAGTTCTAGCCGAAAAAGGATTTTTGTCCCAAATTTCGTTAAAATCGATTAAGGCGTTCTTGAGTTATCGTGCATACAGACAGACAACAGACCGACAGACAACTTTTTTTTTCGTCGAATAAGGTGTTTTGGAACCTTAGTTTTTGATAAAATTAAGCAAAGTCAAAATTTAACGATTTTAATAGTCCCCCATACCATATTGGTATTGGGGAGGGGGGGAGGGGGGGTAAAGATTAAAAAAAAAAATTAAAAAAAAATAATTTGAAGTAAAAGTCTGACCATAATTGATTGGGTTTATTTGCACAAAATTTGATGTAAAAATCATCATTTTTTGAGTAAATAACGCTTAAAATGAAATTTTTGACTTAAAATTAAAGTAAAATCGTAAATATTGGCTTTATTTCAAACGCGGTTGGTATATCGATACCGATGCGTTGAAATATTTACTTTAAGTGACTGATTTTTGTGTTTGCAAAAATGGTAAAATGTGCAGCAGGCAAAAATTTTTGCGAAAATGACTTAAAATACGATTTTTGACACCAAATCGCACGCAGAATGTTTTGATAAAATTACATTAGAAAGACCATTTTGATACGAAATCGTAAAAATCAAAGGTGTTGCAGCCGAAAAATTTTGTAATTTATGATTTTTTAAAGATTTTTAATTGTTAAAAATTAAGGTCTAGGCTCTTGTATTTTATTCTCTATATACTTAACTATTTTATTTCTGTTGTTATTTGATTGTACCAACTGTAACCAGCTTCTAGGGAGGGAGGTGTTGACCTTAAATCCCCCTCTCCCTCAGTGCGCCACTGGCATATGTCAAATTTTGAAATCAACTTTCTGATTTTAAATAGAATCCCCTGTATAAATTTTATTTTTAAATTGTTGCTGATTTCAAAAATTTATACCATGTATGTGCTAAAGTAAGAACTCTTTAAATAACTATATATAACTATATTGTTCCTAAAGGATGTTGCCTTAGCGGTATAGTTTTTTTGTAAGAGCTTAAAAAAGTATATATATTTCACGAGTTTTAAACTTTTTTCTTTGGCGCACAATTCTATGGATTACCCTCTATACATATACGGGTATTAGACCTAACATCAAAAATGTAAGACCCATTGCTTTCTATAAGCGAAGAAAGTTTAGTAAAAAACGGCCTAATATCTGGCTCACCGTGTTGGTGGTAGTGCCGCATATTTAAGTAAATATAAAAAAATTAGCCGAACCATGCACATAAGAAAAAAGCAGCTTTTGTAAATCGCATCGACTATCTTTGAACCGCCATATTTAGCTAACACTATCTCAAGTAAAAAGTCAGTTAAAAACTCTTTATAGTTTTAGTATCCTTAAATTTGGCCTAATGTCGCGGCCATATGAATACCAAACTGTAGGCTAAAGACACAGGAGAGAAGGAGTTAACTGGCTTTTTAATTCATAACGGTGCAGATGTAGCGGAGTAGGTACTGTCGACTTTTTTTGATGACTCGTGAAAAAATGAGGGTAGACAAAAAATGCATACTGCGCCTCCTCACCGGTATTTTTTCTGAATGTCATGTTCACAGAAATCCAAGAAAATTACAAAAACATAATGAAAAAGAACGATTTTATGTTGTTAGATCCTGTTTCAAATGGTTCAAAAATTGTAGAATTTTTGTAAAGCCGATTTCAAAGGGGAGGGGCGCTTTAGTAGGTGTTTGGGTTGGGTTTGCAGGGGTGGAATTCTCCGTTGGGTCTAGTTTTAATTCTAAATCTGCTTGTAAATACGGCGAAGGCGCAAATTTTCAAAATTATTCTAATTTTTTACGACTGTTAAATAATGTTGCTGATAAAAATTGTTTAAAATTACTTAACTAAAATTGTAACAACCAATGACGTTATAGCGGCGCTGGCGAATTTTTTTAAAATATAGACAGAAAATTGTTTAAAATATTATATTTTTCAGGTATTTGTCAAAGGTGTGGCAAATAAAATTTATAAAATTTTATCTAAAGAAGGTTCTTAGCATATGTTACGCGA
Organism: Oxystoma pomonae; assembly: GCA_963921995.1. NCBI lineage: Eukaryota > Metazoa > Arthropoda > Insecta > Coleoptera > Brentidae > Oxystoma > Oxystoma pomonae. The sequence goes on along the minus strand of OY998166.1, from coordinate 78,330,738 downwards.
ATATTAAAAAAAAAAGAATATTTTATTTCTCTCTCTGTAATCGATTTATATCACATCTATATTTTTTTTACTGGGATTTAAAGAAAATCTTATACCCACTATAAAAAATTGTATTGTCCCAAATATTATACTGGTGTATAAAAAAAAATTATCTCAGTCAGGGGTGTTAATTGGGGGGGAGTCAGAGGCACTGCGACCGCCCCTGGCAAATAAGGATTTTTTATTATTCAATATATTTTTTCCCTTTTAAATGGGTAACTTAAAAATAAAATTAAGAATCCTTTAATCAGGGGCGGTATTTTAAAAAATGCCTCGGGCTTCCAACAATCTAGCGCCGGGCCTACTTTACGCTCGTGTTAGATGCAACGTTTTGCCTAAGGGCGTGCGGAAAATTAAAAACATCTTGTTGCTGTGCATAATTTTGTAAAAAAAATATGCACGCGGAAAAGCCATTTTTTCCGTACGAGACTGCCTCATTGGCCGAAGGACTTAGAAGTTCGGTCAAGCAGTCGACTGCGGAAAAAAATGATTTCTGCAAGCATTAGGAACAATTGTTCTTCTAAGAGCGTAAGGAAAGTAGTATAAAATAGTCAATAAAAAACGTGTTTCATAAAATTTTTATTATATATTATTATAACATTGAAATAATGTGGAAAACTAGTGTGACATAGTAACGTAACGCCCAATGCGCAAAATCCTATTTGCCTCAATCTCGTAGAAATTTCTTTTTGCGTGAGTGATATTTTTTTCGCAAGCAAAATTTTTTCGTGCACGCTGTGCGGAAAATTGCTACTTTCCACACGCAAATGACTGCGGAAAAGGCGTACAAACTAAATAAGGTACCCTAGAATGTTCGGTGTCATTTTAAAGGATTTTTTAAGGAAAATTAAGAAATGGTAGCATTTGGGCGATTACACATTTATAAATGCAATTTATCCATTTTTGGTAATTTTTACGTCATTTATTCAAAAATGTTGATAAAGGGGCTTAATTTTAAAAATATTACTATCTGTAGATTCTCTCAAAAAACTCTTTAAAATGACACTCAACATCATATTTAGTTTGTGAGATAATCGCTTTCAAAAATTTAAATAAAAAATATGAAAACTAGATATGCAAACCGTATAATATGTGGTATCTTTAAAAAGCAAATTTTATAAAGATTTAAAATTTGGTATCAAAAACAGTAGATCGTATAAAAAAATTGGGATTGCCCCCAAAAATGTCCCCCTCCCTTATGCTAACTGTGCAACCAAGACAATGCGAAGAAAAGGTTTTGACATTACGATTACAGGGCGCAAAGATTTTTCGCACTATTTTTGCGCACTAGTGCGGCAAAGTTATATTTTGCACTGTTAACAATGCGCAAAATCTAAAAATAGTTTTTATCTTATATAACTTGTGCGAAAATTTAATCTTCCCCACACGGGACATCCGTTGGTCTGAGGACGAACGCGGACCGGAGTTCGGGAAAGCAGCAAGGATGGGAAAGATACTTGACACATGAGTTAGGATAAATATTTTTTCTCCTACCAGTTGTAAAAAAAATGAGTAAAATCTGTTCCGTACTGCGTGCGGGAAAGTGATACTTTACAAACTAAAATACGTGCGGGAAAGGGGTGTTTCCCGCACGGTCGTGGAAATAAATAGTAGCTAGTTTACCTAACAAGTCCGGAAAAGTCGCTTTACGCGAGTTGCAGGGTACAATATTTTTTCTACTCGCATTTAACCCAATAAAAGGAATTTTACTAAAACGTTTACCTAACACAAAAAAGAAAATTTTTAAAAATATAGCAATATATTTATATTTTATTTTGGTTGAGTGCGGAAAAGTACCAGTAAGTTTTCCGCACGCTAGTAGAAAAAATATTATATAGATTCAGTTCCAAAATATTTTTAAAAAAAAATCATCCTGTACATGTAAATAATTTGTGTCTGTTTCGGCTTCCTTTATTTGCCTTGATGCTTCGTCTGTATGACTTTTTAATCAATCAGTCATCTAAATTTTCAACTATGGTGTCTTATTACATAATAATCTACATTTATATACCAATTTAACTTGATCATCACTTCTGGGAACTGAAATTATTATCATAATTATTTTGTCGAAAGATAAGTGTTTGGATTTTATGTAGACACAATAATTAATTAATTAATGATGGTCAAGTAACCCAAAAATTCAGGTGACTTGTCAAAATAAGGTTGCAAAATATTATCTGTCATCCTTTATGAACCAAAAATGAACTTGCCAGAGCTCCCCTCTCACACTGCAATGTCAAATCTCAAAAACGAACCTGTCAGGTAGATTTTAAAAAAGTGCCTTTTCAAATAATTTTTAAGCATTTTTTGACAGCTTTTAAAGAATAAGGGCGCAGAAAAATAAATACTAAAATTAAAGAATACGGATTTTTCTCCAGAACTATCCGGAATTTGTAAACTTTTCTTAGTTTTCAGCAAAGCGTAAAATTTGCGCAACTTTTCCCTATTTTAAACCTTTTCGTTTAGGAGATATTCATGATGAGCAACGAATTTGACGTCATAGGTTTCACTTTCGGACCCTGCTGTCTATGTTTGTGTGGATCTATGTGGCACTACAAATCGTAATCGAGTGAACCGATTTCTATGCAGGATAGAAAAACGTCGTCGTGGGAATAAATAAGTTACACTATTTGCTGTCAGCTTTGGAGGAGAAGTTTTCGTATACCATCAGAATATCCTTGGGCCCTCCTATATAGGGTGGGAATTTTAACTGGAATAATTTCGCTAGAGCCTCAGGATAACACAGGACATAAAATCGGGCCAACGCATCGCTAACGCACTGCCGACGTTATACCGACGTTGGCACGATCTTATGAGTTATTCGACGATTTGTGTTTGTAGAAAAAATATGCGGATAAAACGCAAAAACACGACAACTGAGATTTTTTTATGGGCGTTCCAGTCATATAAAAAATTCCCCTTTTAAAGGGTGACACCTCTCTAACACACTTAATTTTTTTTAAAGGATTATATACTACTTTGGAACCTTGTTGGAAAGCCCGTTTAAAAAGACAAATGAGCACATACAGCAATACATAAAATCTAAAAAAAAATAAAAAAATTGAAATATTTTGTTTCAATTTTATTTATTTTTTTTTTGTTTTTGGGTTGAAAATGCAATTATCTATCTTAGTGTAAAAATCGCGTGTCGCTAGCTGATACGTATGGTTCGTGAAGTTACAATTTTATTAAAAGCTTAATCCCCTCATCCAACCCTCTTGCCAAAAGCGACACGCGGTTTTCATATTACCTTACATAGTTGGATTTTCAACCAAAAAAAAAAATCAAATTTATTTTCAAAATTTTTGGTTGAAGATGTAATTATCTATCCTATATTGTGAAAACCGCTTGTCGCTAGCTGCTATACGGTTCGTGAGTTAAGTTTAATCCCCCCTAATATCGTCTTGCCAACCCCCCACCCCCACCAAAAACTAATCAACTCTGCGTAGGGTGACAAAGAATTTTGGTACCAAATTTTATAAGAATCGGTTTAGCGGTTTTTGAGTAATCGTGTTACCGACAGACAGACCGACAGACAGACAACATGACAAAATTTATTTGTATTTAGGTATTTTTGACAAACCCAATAGCCTCCATACTATGTATGAGTGGCTAAAAATAAATAGACCATAAAATATGTCTAAAAATTGAATTGACCGAATTTTCCTAAAAACTTACTCAACTATACAGAGTGTATCCCAAAAGTCTGGAATAATGGATTTTTTGGGATAACTATGGGTTTTTGAAAAGAAAACTTATTTAGGATCATTTTTAGGTAGAAAAAGCGCTTTCGAAAAATGTATACCATTTTATATATAGGGTGTCCCAAAATTAAAATACGACACTCTTTTTTAAAGTGGACACCCTGTATATTATCTCATTTTCTGAATCCTTAAAAATAAGCTTTTCAAAAATACCCAACACTACACAATACAGGGTGTCCACCGTGTATAAAGAGTACTTATACATTTTTCGAACCCGCTATTTTTCGTATATATGTTTTTTTTTTTAAAGCGTTCTCCCAAAAAATCCATTATTCCAGACTTTTGAGACACACTGTATAAAGAGGTAAAACAACCTACAGCTAAAAAAAATCTATTTTGCCGAAGAAAAAAGCAATAGTAATTTGATTTTTATATATCTAAAGGTTTTTTTTTTAATTAAAAATTAACTCACATCAAAAAAACATTGCAGTCAATGTGTCACAAAATTAGTGTACCATAGGTATAGGTATCATCACATTTAAAAAAAAACAAATTTGATATGACGCAAATCCCATGAAAAATTTCATTTCATTTTCAGTCACACTCAGAAATTGACTTCGGGGGGGGGGGGGGGGGGTTAAGGATAAGTAATAAAAAAACTTAATTTGAAGTCAAAATGTGACCATAAACATGTTTCTAAGGGGGAGGGGAGGGGGGTGCGTTTTATCCTCATATTATATCCTAAGGCTCTAGAGCATTTAATTTCTTTAAAGTAGCCACACTGCATATTCATGTCTCGATTTTTTTGGATTCTATATACCTATATTTTTTTTAAACCTATATTTTTTATAAAATTAAAAAAAAAAGAATATGTCTTCACCTTCTAAGATTGTATATTTATTCTGAGTTTAAATTAAAACAGCAGAGAACAAAAATTGTATGTCGGACGGATTCTAAACTGTACGATTTGTAGGATGTATTGTTTGTAGAAAGTACGAGTTGTACGATGTACGGTTTGCAAAAAGTATCCTTTGTGCGATGTATTGTTATGCTACTTTACGATTTGCGGAAAGTATTGTTTGCGCAATGTACGTTTGTGTTAAATACGCTTTGTAAAATGTATTTTTGTACAAACTATGGGACCCCCAAATCGGTAGGAGTTGATCGGCCTGTATGGAGAGGGTACTGAAATGACGAAACCAAGTTTAAACCGCATCCAAACAACCCGACCTAATCGGTCACATGATAATGCTACGTTGTCAGACTAGCCTTCTTTTATCCCAACGAACCAAAAATATCTGACTGTTGTGTTGTCAAAATAATCTGAAGTTTTACTGCCCCATCCAAAGGGAAGTAAAAAATACAGATTTTTGTAGAAAAAGTTTAAAAGCTAGACAGCTTCGTTTTTTGTATTTAGTTTACATATCCAAACAATGTGAGTCATAATTTTCGTTACGTTACGTTAATTTAAGGTCGAAATTTTGAACTTTGTTCACTTTTCCTCTACTGTTTCCCCAGGGCTTTACGTTGATTTTTAAATGTATTGTTTTTTTTTTGCCTTGATTACTGCTTGCAGTAAAGTTGCCGTCTGCGGTTGCCATTCGAGATGATTATTTTTTAACTTTTTCGTTCGCCCATGGCTTCTACATAACAAGTATTTTTAAATGGTCATTGAAGCACAGCTAGGGCAAAGGAAAAAGATTACCTAAATCGAACAGTAAGCACAGACAGCAATAAAAAAGTATGCAGTATTTTATAAAAAATTCTTTATGGGGGCACCTACTAGGGTCTCTAGGACCCCAAATCCGCCTGCTCTTTTTTTTTTTTTTTTTTTTTTTTTTTTTTTTTTTTTTTTTTTTTTTTTCATTAAAACAACCCAATACAACACAGTCCCACCCAACCCAAAACAATTAAAAAAACACATTACAACCCCCCCTGGGCATCCTTTTTTCTCTTAAAAAAAAAATCGGGCACAGGCGGATATGGGGTCCTAGGGAGCCCAATGAGCATTTTCAGAAACCTCTGGTGACAAAGATTTATATAATTATTATAAAGAGGGTTCCATTAATGCCCTAGGGTATTTAGAGGTTTCCTACAGGAATTGAGTTTGTATATTTGTTTTATTAAAGGTTCTAAATTGATGGTACCCTAAGGTAACATAAAACTGGCGTTAACAATATTTCCACGGACATCTTTATAAAAATTAAAGTCATCGGTAACAAATGTTATATAAATTGGTGTTAACAATATTTCCACCAACATATTTATAAAATATTAGTCATCAGTGACAAAAGTTATATAAATTATATAAAAAACTTAATTAACCAACAACAAAGAGACACTTATAAAAACTTGGGAACTCACACACAATAATTATATAAATTGGTGCCTGTAATATTCTTATGAACTCATTCATAAACCTCTTTTGCCCATTTTTTCTATAATGTTTTTATTAATTTCTTTGTATAGTGGTTATAATACCACTGTTTTTACAACAAAAAAAACAATTTTAATTTATAACAAAACAAACAAGATTTTTTAGGTTAATTTTGTGACATCAAAAGGCTCGTTTTTGCAACTTTAAAAGGTGCGTTTTTGCGGCATCAAAAGGCGCGTTTTTGCGAGATACAATACCATCATTATCTGGTTTTAATTACATCAATCTGAGAGAGATAAGGATCCAAATCTTCTTGAGATAGTTTCTACATTCTACACCTGGTTCCGATCAGCGTTTCCCATGCGCGACTCAAAAAACTCACGTGGACCGACATGAACTTGTATAGGCAAATCTCGCTTAGACTACGTGATCCGTGTTTTGATTCGAGGAGCCCACGCATAAGAAACCCATAGATGGGAACCGGGTTTTAGAAAAAGAGAACAATATAGTAACCGTGTTAAGTTCGCAAAAGTGCATACAGTGTGCACGGCTGGTCGGCGGCAATTGTGAACACATCGCCTTACGACGCGACGGAACGCAGACTCAAGGTCCGTTTCTGCGAGTTTGACATAGTTACTATTATCCTCTTTTTCTAAATGCATTCGTCTGAGAGGGATTCAGTATACCAGGGAAATACCTGCCTGTACACCCTTCGACCCCGCAATTTAACTATCTTCTTGAGATAGTTACCTCTGACAGTTATGCGGGGTTGAAGGGTGTACAGGCAGGTATTTTTCCTGGTATGTGTAGTATGCTGGATCTCTCTCAGACAAATACATTTAGGAAAAGAGAACAATGGTAACTATGCTCGCAGAAACGGACCTTCAGTGTTCAAGACTGCGCCATCTGCAGCCTTTTGTTCCAACTAGCATCATGTTTTAAAACGTTGATAAAATAGTGTTGAAAGAGGTAAACAGTGGTATAATTGTATTGTTTTTTTTATAGAATTGTCGTAAATTTTCGCCATTTTGGATTCCAACAATAGGTTTTTGACCAAAATAAAAACGTTATTTATGGGGTTTCAACATGTGTTTTAATCGAAATATTGCTTGTTTAGGATTAAGAACAAAATACAAAATTCAATATTTCTCACAGAAAGCAAAAAACATATGTGAAAAAACAGTATTATTTAAATGAATATTTTTTTCCCGTTTTCTCAAGTATTTTTGGAGCCCATGAAAACATGTACATGTACATGTACACACGGGACCGCAGATGATTATCAGAGTAGGATGACTGGGAAAACAGCTTTTATTTAACCTATAGTATATAAATATTCATATTCCTGCTTCAACTTATCCCACTTCCATTTTAATTTATTTTAGAAGATTGGTAAACACCATTTTATAAATTTTTTATTTTAAAAAGAAAAACAATAATACATAACAAGCAAAGGGAAGAAAGATGGAAAATTTATATTTCTAAATCAATAAAAACCTTTAATATGTTATGTAGTGTTGTTAGAACAGTTGTAAAACCTTTTTATAATAATATCTAGTCTTGAGGGTTCATAAGGAATTTTTATAAAATCTATATGTTGTTTTTCTATCCATTACTATTTACCATAAATTTTTATAAGCTGGTGTTGGTCAGTTGTCTTTCAAGTCTTTTTTACTCATTTAAGAGATATATTAGAGTTATAAAATTATCACCAACACTAAATAATATAACTTTTGGTTATTTTATGAAGGTTTTATATTATTTGCTGTAACTTCTATATAGACAAAAATGCTCATTGGGAGCCTAGTAGGTGCCCTCATAAAGAATTTTTCATAAAAAATCAAAAATGGCAGAAAACTGTATACTGCATAATTACCCTTGCTTGCAACTTTGATCAATTTAAAGAGGGTCTCCAGCATAAATACAAGTTGTGTTTATTTGTAAAAATTATTCATAAGACCAGCAGTGTAAATGATTTTTTGATATCACTTTAAATAATGGAGATTTTTAATTTCAAAAATTAAATCAGATTTAAGTGTTAATACATAATTTAACAGTAGCTGTTTATTCAAGGGTTCATAAGTGTAGTTCATTTTATGATATATTTTGACAATTGAAAAAAATGTTTTGTATATATTTAAAAACTTTAAAAACAAATACATGATTCTTTAATGTTAGTCAATTATTAGATGCTTTATTTTCATCCTTAAATTTTTTTATTTAATTATTTTATTGTTTAATATCATAGCTACAGAGTTACATATCAATTTATTTATTATAAAAATATATAAACTTGTATATAATAATTTATATCATTGTTCAATTTGAGTAAATTATTGTTTTTTTGTCAACTTTATTGTTCAATTTTATCTAATTATTGTTTTATTATCAACCCTATTGTTCAATTTTTATCAATTATTGCTTCATGGTCAGCAGTAATTTTTTTAGTTAATTATTCTATTATTAGAGTAAGTATATACTTTTAATTTTATATCAAATTGTTTATTTTTATAGCTATATAGTCACTTGTGGGATATTTAAGACATCTATACTGCCATCAGAAGGAAAAACCATGTGAGCGACCTAAACTTGATTTGTGGAAAAATAGAAAAGAAACTTTGAATTGTAATAAAGTCTCTTAAACATTCTAGGTGTAATACAGACAAATGATTTTTTTGGCTATAGATAAAGATTTAAAATATGAATTAAAATACCAAAAATTTAAACACAATAATTAATAATTGTAAGTTTTGCAGATAAAATAAGGAACATATGGTAAAATAACATTTCACATTCGGGCAGTCCTGCTGGGCAAAAGTCATAAATACTAAGAAAGATCCACACACAAATTCAAAGATAAATAAAATATATTTTTTTTCATTTTAACCTGTTAACCAACCAGTAAGTTCAAAAAACCAAAAAAGTCATTTTTGAAAAATTTTTGGGTTGCAGGGTTTATCTTCCTGATGGCAGCGTACCAGCATAGCGTAACAGTGAAATAATAACAAATTTGTTACCTATATAAAAATTTAGGCCACCCTATCAAAAATTTTTATTTAAAATGGTGCTTATCTTACTTACAGGTTAGTGAAGCTGCCCCTCCCTTTAAATTTTAAAACACAGCAACGCCTCAAAAGATATAGGTATTGGAAGAGTGTGAAGTTGGCCCCCCCACTTAAAATTTTTTAAAACCAAATAGTGTATTCACCAGTATTCCTTTTGCACAGCCAATTAAAGTTTTTTCCCAGCAACTCCAAAAAAGTTACAGCTGTTTTAGTGGCTGTGCACTAAGTATGTTAATTAAACCTTGCTAAATAATATTTCCACCTTGATTCCCACCTGACATTTGGCTTAGTGAGATGACACAAAGAAATTAAAATAAACTAGAAATCGCATAAAAAACATTAGACAAATCACACATCTATGCTGAAATTCCAGAAATTTAGACCAGAGTTGCTGAGTTTCCATTATTATCCCTTATTTTATTTCCTGTAATTACGTAATATTGCAATAGGTAGCATAAATACAATATATTATTCTAATAAAGTAGATATAGTGCCGAAAAAGTTCAGTTTAAAATGCATAAGAAAGTTTATTTAACATAATGTTTTGTATGATATTGTAGAAACAATTATTAAAATAAGGATTAGGACATTTACTCCCTGCAATCTGACAACCAGGGCAAAAAGGTTATTGATTTGTCGAGGCACGTTTTGCCATCTTAGATCCAACCGATCCGTCAGGTTTTTGAGAAAATTGTGAAAAGTCGATTGCTGTCCTATTTAAAAAAATCAAGTTGCCCTCTATAAAACAATACAGGTTTCAAAAGAAAAAAGGTACAAAACATGCGGTTTTTGACTTTTTAAATAACGTTTATTCCTCTGTGGATAAACATCTTGTTGCGGCAGTATTTTGTGATCTGGCAAAAGCTTTCGATTGCGTTGATCAAGGAATACTGTTGCAAAAGATGGAACATTATGGTTTCCAAGGTAAAGCTCTACTATGGTTTGAGTCTTATCTTAATAACAGCTACCAAGTAACTCAAATAAGGGACAATAATGGCATCTGTCGGTCGTCTGGTGCTTCCATAACTTGGGGCATTCCCTCAAGGGTCTGTTCTGGGCCCTCTTCTCTTCATACTCTTTCTAGATGATCTCTCCTATTGCCCCGTTAAAGGGGAATTTACATTTTTTGCTGATGATACCAGCATCACTTGGTCTGCAGAAAATAAAGAGGAGCTGGAGAGGTTGTGAGGGAGGACCTGGAGCTGATCAAAAAGTGGTTTGATGCTAACAAATTATGTTTAAATATAGAAAAAACAAAATATCTTGTCTTCAAAAATAAAACCACATTAAATCTAAATATTGAAGGGCATAAGATCGAACCTGTCAATGAATACAAATTTTTGGGTGTGATTATTGGTACTCAAATTTCTTGGTTAACTCAGTATAAAAACATAATGAAAAAGTTGGCATCAGGTCTCTATGCAATTAAGGTAACAAGAGAAACTCTTAATAGGGAAGCTGCAATAGAAACATACCATGCTCTCTTTGAATCTTATGCTAGGTATTATGTTTGCTTTTGGGGATATACTGCCACATACAAAACACAAGAAATTTTTACCTTACAAAATTTCAAATTTAACATCATGTAAGAAATTTTTTACTGAGTTAAAAATCTTAACATTCTATGATTTAATACTTTTTGAAACTCTCACTACATTACATCAATATGACCAACAAAACTATTTTTCAAAAATATGTGGCATCCACAACTATAATACACGGTCTAAAAATAATATACTTTCTCTACAACCCCAAAGCACATTAACACAAAACTCTCTATTTTACTATGGCAAAAAGATTTATAATAAATTGTCTGATAATATTAAAAGTCTTTCTCCCACGAAGTTAAATTTAATATTAAAAAATTACTTAATTTAATCTGCTCACTACACACTAGGTGAAATAATAGAAAATCAAAATGTTTTTTCAAATATTAAAGTCCCTGAGTAACTGAATAGATTAGTGTTTTCTGATTAAATTTAGGTTATTTTTAGGTATGTAGTTTAAGTTTTTAGTCAGTAGTTGAAATATTGTACAGTTTTAAGCTTTATCGATAAAGATTCATTCATTCATTCAATCATTTGTTAGTTTTTTGTGTTTTTTGCAATTATTATTGTCATATTTTTGTTTTAAGACTTATAAAAATGCATAAGAAGTGTGGAAGGTGAAAAAAGTGCCGAAAAGTCGCCAAAACTATCTTTTCACGGTTAAACAACACATCTATATAAAACCAGACAATTTAAAATGTTGCCATAACTGTTCCTCAGAAATTTGGTTACTGATATGGAGAGCGCCTTCTAGTTTATTTTAATTTCTTTGAGATGACACATTTTCTCATGCTGAACTGAATCGAGGTTTGCATGTTTAACCAAGGAGGTGCCAACTATTGTTAATACATGTACATTTTGGTCCGCAGTCGCGGAAATCGCTTAGGAAATCGCTAGACAAATCCGCAGTCCCTGCCGCAATCCGAGCAACCCTTGGAAATCCCTTACACAATCCTGCAGTCCTTTTAGAAATCTCACAGTCTTTTAGCGCAATTCCGCAGTCATACAATAATTAGGCCCATCTCGCAGTCTTTTTTGTTGCCCATGCGTCGCGAAGTGTTGAAAAGGTTTTGTTTTGACACTTGCCAGCTTTTGTTTTACTGGCTCTTGGAGTAAAATATAAATATAATACATAAGCATCTTTATTGAATTCAAATGATTAGGATAAGATGGCAATATATACAAAGAGATTTCTTTATTTATGTCTCCTTTGTCTAGAAAAGTACCTATATCACTCCCGAGATCATAATGTTACTTTATATACGGTCTATTATTGCTTTCACCGTATGTGTAGCTATGCACGCCTTTACCGTTTTATTTGACCGGCTATAGTTTAACAGTGTCTCGTTTTCAGTGTAAAGAAGAAAGACAGGCTGATAAGAATAGTGATATTTATTTCAAAATTGAGGTATTTACCCGTTTTTAAGTGTTAGGAGGGGAGGCCCTTTTTCCTTTAATTTTTCATCTTTTTTATATAACTACTTGGGTTGTGTTTTTGATAAATTAACTTTTGTATCATTTTTAGCTCACACATATTTAATATGACTATAGTATAATGTGAGCTATGGTGGTTGTACCAACCGGAAATTTTTAAAATACCTTTTGCGTTTTAGACCTCTCTGCAGCATTTGGGCTCTAGTTGCTCACATTTAAAGATGGTTGAAATCAACCCTAAAAAATAATCAGCGGGGTAGAATAAGGAGGGGGCAATTGCCAAATTAAATTTTTGCGATAAATGGTTTGTGTGTGTGGTTGAGTCTAGAATAGAATTTATTGTTTAGCCAGTGGGGTACAGTTAGGAGGAGGGGAAAATTGTGAAAATAAACTTTTCTACAAAATATAGTTTTTAATGTTTCAAATAAATGGTAATTTAGTCTACAACAATGAGGGGGGGGGCGATATCTAAATAAACTTTTTTATAAAATATGGGTGGTATTGTATCAAATGAATTGTAATTGAGGCATTTGGAGTTTTTAAAAAACATAATCAGTGGGGTACAATAAGAGGCGGGGGGGGGGACGATTGACAATAAACTTTTTTATAAAATATTGCTTGTATTTTATCAAACGAATGTTAATTGAGTCTATTAAAAAAATTAGCCACTAAAGCTTCAACTGACATAAGTTGAAGACAAAGTATCAAGTTTTGTAGTCTTCAGGATTTTTTAGTTTCTTGGGTTGTATGTGTATAAACTGCAACATTTAAAATCTCAGTGGCCATTTGAGGCTGCATGGTTCAGTCACTCAGCCTTCGGTGAATACAAACATACATACATAAATACATATTGAGAGGATGGGGGGGGGGGCGATTGTCAAAATAAACTTTTTATAAAATATGCCTTGTATTGTATCAAACGAATTGTAATTAAGTCTTGAGTTCAAAAAAAATTAGCCAGTGGGGTACAATGAGGGGGGAAAGTCAAGATATGACTTGTATACATTATCAAACCAACGTTAATTGAGTCTAGTCTATCTAATCGAGTAATCGAGTGTAGTTTAAAAAAAAATTAATTGGAGAATTGTTCAAATTAATTGTATAATAATAGAATTAATTTTTTATCCAGTGGGTTACAATGAAGAAAGGGTGGAATTGTGAAAATAAATTTTCCTACAAAATATTACTTTTATCGTATTTTTTATGTAAATAAGTACGTGTGAGATTAGGCGCCCATCAATTGGCAGAGTATTTTAATTAAAATCTATAGTTTAGTAACGTGCAAAATTTGAGAAAAAACATTTTAATTTTTGACAGTTTGATATTTTCTCGATATTTTGTCAGTTTTTTAAAATAATTTTTTTGTAAAATGCTTGGAGAAAAATGGGTCAAATGGCTGAATTTTTAGGCAAGAACACTTAGATTTTATCAATATTACCATTTTCACTATTTCTCTTTAAATTTTAGTCAAAAACAGACAGGAATTTTTTAGCACCCGTTACTAAAATCATGTTTTTAACTCGGTTTTTGATGAAAGTATAAAAAAAATATATTTTAATACCACATCCGCAGTCCTGTGGCAATCGCAGAAATCTTCTGCAGTCACCTCGAACTCTCGGAAATCGCTCGCAGTCACTTGGCAGTTTCTAAAAATCCCAGAAATCTTTCCGCAATCGCAAAAAATCCCGTAGTCATTAAGAAATCATAGAGACTGCGGCAATACGTGTACATTTTTACGGTAGTTGGCGGTCCCTCGTGTTTAATGTTAAAGGGGGGGGGGGGAGAAAAAGCTAAAAAATATCAAAAGTTGGATATAGGAAATATGGGCGTCGATTCTGTATAATTTAAGGCAAAGGAATTTAAAAAACTGAATGAACGATGCAAAACGCTGTCCAAATACCGGTAAATCTGTCAAGGGAGAAAAATACACTACCCAGGTATTAGGGTTACAACATATTTCCCAACAAAGTAAAACAAAGTATTTTAAAAGAAATTGTAGTATTTTTTCTGCGGAAAGTGCACTTTTCCGCACTTATTTTCGTGCTGAAAGTTGTAGTTTTTCGCGCTTGTGTGAAGTTAGCAATTTTTTTTTTCAGAAAAAATTTGAAATGTTTATAAGCTCAAAATATTACTGTGTTCCTTAACGTTTTACTTCATTTTTTATTCAACAACATAAAATTTTTATCATAGGAGAAATGTTGAACCTAACTCATGCGTAAAGTGACGTTTCCGCCCTTGAAGACTTGATCGAATTCCGCTACGTGTCGTTCAGTCAATTGCCGTCGCGCACTTGTTTGTCTACCTAACAAGTGCAGAAGGTTATACTATTTTGCACGCACCGCCGGCGTTCGCACAAACCACGCACCAGTGCAGAAAATACTTCCCGCACGCGTTAGGTACAACATTGAGCGTGCGGAATATCGAAATGTTTTGTCATTTTTAAATGTAATGTAATGTTTATTTCCAAAATGTACAAAAAAGTATACAAAAAAAAGCTTACAAAAGCTGGAATGGAAAAATGTAAAATCCTGTCATAGTTGGAATAATTATCAAGTGGTCTCAGTCGAAACTCAAACAAGACAAATATATTGGAGTCTAAACCCTATTAATTATGAAATATAGACTTGTTGTGTTAAGAAGAAAACTGATACCTCTTAGAAAAGTGTGAAGTATGAATAAAGGAACTTTCGGTATAATCAGTTGTTTTTAGAGCTTTGGTTGGAAGACGGCATTATAAAATATTTAACGTTTCAATAAAGTAATATATTTAAATATGATTTTCTGGTTCCTTTGTGCTTTTCCATCCTAACAAAGTCAGAAGTGGGATAAATAAAAAAAAACTACGTTAGACATTGGAGAAGTGAAGAACACGGTTTTGTGAGTTAAAATTAGTGCGATTAAGTTTTGGTGCAAAATGTCGTCAGAACGGAGTTATACTCCTCGTCCTCAACCAACGTACACGAAAAATATAGAACCTTAAAGAGCAGGTAAAACTGTTATCTACGCAAATAGAGGGTTTAAAAAATAAACCGAGCCAGCTCCAGGTAAGCGATACCAATCAATTTTCTTGGGAAAATGTGCCGATTTTTAATCCGAGCGATAAAGTTATTACAGTCAGCAGCAAAACTTTGTGATCAAAAAGCATATTTTTGAAGATGGGACGATGTTAACATAATTAATATAATAATTATCAAGTGGGCTCAGTCGAAACCCAAACAAGACAAATATATTGGAACCTATTAATTATGAAATATAGACTTGTTGTGTTAAGAAGAAAACTGATACCTCTTAGAAAAGTGTGAAGTATGAATAAAGGGACTTGTGGTATTAGTCAGTTGTTTTTAGAGCTTTGGTTGGAAGGCGGCATTATAAAATATTTAACGTTTCTATAAAGTAATATATTTAAATATGATTTTCTGGTTCCTTTGTGCTTTTCCATCCTAACAATCCAATTTTTATCATACAATAAAAATATTAAATTAAGTTGAGTTTTACAATAGATAGGTACAAAAAATTAAAAGTACAAGTTAAAAAAAGTTGTAACACACAAACACTCAAAAAAAATATAATAAGAAGATAGACAGCAAGTAAAATAATCTATCCTAAATTAAAATCCTTAAAAAGTCATTAAAAACGTTAAAAAGTCGTTAATACAAAGTTTAAAATGTATGGTTAAATAATTCATCTATATTATAAAAAGTGTGAGTGTGTAGCAGATTCCCAAGCTTGTTTTTGTAGACATTTTCGTTGGGACTGTTAAGCAACTAACGCGGTAAGGGGTTAAGTTCGTAAGTAAAGTTCGGTAGAGTAAGTGTGAATGTTTGAGTGCATTGTCAAGCTTTCTTTTTCTTTAAACATGCAACTCTGTAGATGTAAAGGTTTGTCAAAGTAAAAATTTTGTGATTTTTAAAATATGGCCTACAGGATTGAAACCTTCCAAGGCAAAATATGGTACGAATGGCTCGTTTTTGAAGGATGAAGGTATTTTTTGCCTCAACAGACAGGCCCCAAAATTCCACTCCATATTGTAAAAGGCTGTAAAAATATGTATAGTAAACATTCATTGCTACTTCCCTGCCAATATTCTGTTTTGCAGTTCTAAAGGCGCATTTACACAGAAAACCTTTCCTTTGATGTTGAAATGCCGACAAACATTTACACGAGCCTCTTGAGCAAAATGTTCAAAAAAAAGTTCGAGCAAAATCTCGTATAAAAAGACTCACGGAAATTTTGGAGAGAATGTTAAGCAAAATTTGTTTGAAGAAATGTCGGTATAGAAATTTCTTACAAATTTAAATTTTATAGTTTTATGGGAATTTATTGAACTTAACTGAAAATAGAAAGACTAAGTTTTAAAACAAGGTATTTTTAATTAAGTGCTTTCCGACGGAAAAACGATTTGATGTCGAAATTGACATTTTACCTCATAAGCAACTTCGATTGACCTGATTTTTATAGGGGATATGCCAGTATACTTGTAACTTTTTTAGGGTTGAAAAAAAACGAGAATAAAAAAATGTTAATTGGCACTTATTTATTGCTGTTGCCTGTAATGATAAAAATTTACGTTTAAAAGAATATCTCTTTATTTCACTTCCTAGTTTAAAACACAATACGATAATAATTAAGTGAAATTAAAAAACCTATACACATTTTATTAAATCTCAAATATATGAACAAAAGCACGTTCGGTCTAAATAATACCCGTTTATTACCAACTTTTTCAACCCTACGATCCCAGGCCCTTGTCTAAAAAAATATAATTTAGCAGTAATAGACTAGATTTCTGAATCGGAATGTTGCTCCTTTGCATATTGTTTGTTCAGTGTCAAATAGTTCTTTAGAACAGTCACGACATTTAAGCCCTTCAGGCAGCTAGTTTAAGAGGTCCACTTGAAGGTCAAGTGGAGGTGGAAGGAAAGGTTTGGCAGAATAATTAGTGTCAGCGCACATAAATGTCCGCTAACACTAAGGATTCTTCCAGATTGGGCCCTCTTACCATGTGTTGTTGTTGTGTTCAGTGTCAGTAATCGACCTTGATTATTACATTAAATTGACAGTAAATATCTATCTTCAGCATTTTCATGAACCTTTTGCTTTTTTAAGCAACCGTTGGAGCCTTAACCTAACTAGGTAAATCTGGTGTGAGGATGAAAAAAAAAACAATCAAAGCTAAGGGTAAAGTTACAAAAATATGTTTTAAAAAAAATCCCCTCCCCACCACTCCTCATAGTCGTGAGGCGCGGATTACCGCTTAAAAGTGCAACTTTTGAGTTTTTTGCCGATATTTGAAAAACTTTTTTTGGAAAAGAAAAATCTTCCTGGGTTATTTTTTGAATTTAGGAAAAAAACTCGCAAGAAAATCCCAAAAAAATCCCCGGGCAAAAAAATCCGGGAAAAACCGTAAGAAAAAAATATTATAAGTAACCCTAATCCATGTGACAAAACTGATAGCCAAGAATAATGTTTCGCTTGCCGTCGGCTTTTTTTCACAAAAATTTAAAATAAAAGTTGGTGTTCCATTTTTTTAAAGATGTTTCCAAAACAGATAGCAATAATTTTCTCAAAAATTTACCCGAACAAAATGTTCAAAGAAAAGCTCACAAAAATGTTCACGCAAAAAATTTTAGATCTTTTGCACGAGCTTTTGTTTGAGCATGTTCGTCTGTGTAATTGCGCCTTAATAGCATAGATTGCACTACCCAAAGATTTGTTTAGTGAGGAGGTATGGTTTTTCCAGTTCAATGCATTTTCAGTGGCAATATTAAGTTTTCCTATTCTTTTGTTTGGTTGAAAAATCATATTAAATGATTTGTTAACATCGAGTACCAACTTGTTTGCCGCAAATTAATCATTTATCCCATCTAGAAGCTGCCTACTTTCTTTTTGAAGGTCATTTAAGAAACTTTTTATGTAAAGTAATACTGATATCGTCAGCGAAAAGTGTAAATAAAAGGGATGGGAAGTTTATGTCGAGATCACTAACATATAATAAAAATAGTAGTGGTCCTAATATAGATCCCTGCGGTACGCTTTTTTAGTTAAACCTAGCATATTAAAAATTAGTCAAAACTACAAAATGTATGTTTTCTCTACAATGAAACTGACAAGCATAAATTATTAATTAATTTATTTCTATTTATTTCTCGATTTATTTATTATGATTTATTGTAAAGCATTTTTCCGCATGCTCTTATAAAAATAACTATTTCCTACTTGTGTGCGTAAAGGTAGTTTTTCGCACACTGTGCATTGCATTATGTTTGTGTAATATTGTAAAAGTTTTCGCCCTTGTTAGGTAAATAACTATTCCCAAACTCAGAGCATAAAATAAACTTTGCCACACTAAGTAGGTTGTGCTAGTTTCTGCATGAACGCGAATAGACTTCCCGTCATCCAACTTTTAACATTGTTCTTCCCTGCCCTATCCCCTCCATATGTCGACTCTTAGCTATGCAAATTTTACTCAAAAACAATGGTTTTTTAATTTTATTGATCTCAACTTATAAAAAATCGACACCCATTTTACCCGTGTTCAACTTTTAATATTTTATCCCTTCTTCCCGTGTAAATTTTTTAAACTAGTGCTTTATTGCAGATTTTGCCAAAAACTACAGGTTTTTGAATTCCTTGGCCTTAAATTGCTGTATCCAATTTTTGATATTTTTTTTTATTTTTCTCCTCCCTCTTCCCCCCCCCCCGCCCTTTTTACATTAAACACTTAAACATCGAATCAGATCAGCATGAGAAAATGTGCCGTCTCACTAAGCCAAATGTCAGGTGGGAATATTATTTAGCAAGGTTAAATTAACATACTTACTGTGCAACCACTAAAACAGCTGTAACTGTCTTGTAGTTGTTGCCCAAAAACTTTAATTGGCTGCGCAATGATGCGCAAAAAGAATACATTTAAAAAAATGTTAAGTTGGGGGGTCAACTTCACGCTCTTCCAATTCCAATGCAATACAATTCTTTTGAGGGGTTGCTGCGCAAAAGGTTTTAATGATTGAGCATTGCTGCGTAAAACGTGTTTAATCTAATTGATAGATAAAAACTTACAAAAAATTAAGTGGGAGGGGGATCCCCAAAGAAATGTCCACAGTTTTCAGAAGGTTGCTGCGCAAAAAATAAAATGGGTAGCGCAATAGTGCGCAAATAAGTGTACTATTTTAATAAGTTAAATAGTTTTATTTGTTTTCGTGAGTTTCTTTGGTCACAGAAGCCAAAGAGCCTAAGTTTATTAAATTTTTTATATTTTGCTACATTAAGGTTTCTATCATTTCAAATAAACAATTTTTAGAAGATCAGGTGCCTGACAATATGTGAGTCTTCACTTGCAATGTAGCCAGCTTTTAGGAGCGGGCTTGTAATTAGAGAAGGCAGTGGTATTACCAAAAAGGTTATTTAAAGTGACATCAAAAAATCAATAGTACCATTAGTCTTAGAATCATTTCCACTACAAAATAAACACTACCTGCATTTATGGGGTAAAAAACCTTTAAGGGATGTAATAAATTGCTGCAATTTATTTTTCTTTAGGGGTTTTTAAAATCTAGAAGAACAAAATAGTGCAGAGATAAACTTGCATTGTCAGAAAGGCTTTACATTCTAAAAATAATATTTTATTTTTGATATGATGTTTGTTAATAAAAAGGATGCCAGAAAGTTCCAAAATATATCCAGGGTGATTTATCAAAAAATAAAATAAAAAATTAGTCTCTTTAACACGTTGACACATGCATGGCAATTCATCCTCAGTCGTCCTTGAGATACATATGATACATTTTTATATTGTCACAGTGCAATACAAATGACTGTAATTTTTGAGCGCGGCATTCCCGGCTTTGGATGTTTAGTGGACATCTGACCAAAGGTTCAATAATTTTTATTTGCCTTGATAAAAAATGTAAAAATGTCTGATATGACAAACAAACATTATTTACTAAGCACAATGAATCAATTAAAAAAACCCCAAAAAAACCACTTGGATATCTGAGGTCAGAAAAAATTCTTATGGGGACAGTCAATGTGTTAACTAGAAAACCAATCTTAATGAAAATTTGTATATTGTAAGTACTTTTTAAGAGCAGTATAACCATAACTATGAGATACTATAAAGGTCCAAGTATTGCAAAATCTGTAATAACTTTGAAAAACAAAGAAATTGTCTATCTAGCTATCACATGTCTGATGGTGTCTAAACGCGCCCAGAAGAGTTTTTGGAATGTTCTTCCAGACTGTGGACCAAGCGATCATTACCCAACCGTGATAGAAATTAATAACACAAACTTCTCAAGTATAATGTGAGAAAAGCCAACTGGAGAAACTACAGTAAAAGAGCAGAGCAAGAGTTTGAGGAGATTGGAGAAATAAACTATGAAAACTTTGAGAGGAAACTTTTTCAGATTGCAGAAGAAACCATACCAAAACACGGAACAAAAGGAAGAGATAAAAAACCTGGAAACCCTTGGTGGGATGAGGACTGTAATAAGAAAGAAAAGCAGCCATGAAAAACTTCAAAGAAACACCAAGTATAGATAACTTTCTTAACCTCAAGAAAACAATAGCAAGTTGTAGAAAATTCTTTAAAAAAAAAGAAAAATAAGTTTCAGGAGTTCTGCAATGGAATTATAGAGAAATTAGTATTAAAGAGATTTGGAGTACATTTAGGAAGTTTTCCAAAATACAATCAAACAGCAACAGCAGTAAAGCACCAAATAGACAACTGGCCACAGAAATTTTGGATAACTTAACACCAATTTGGAAAGACCCCTTCTTCTCGTTGGAAACCTCCAATGATGAAGAAATTAACTTTACAGTAGATGATATTAACAGCGTCACTAGATTTAAAAAAAAAGATACCTCTCCAGGAATGGACCAAATCTCTTATTCAATTAACAGACAGTTTCAACAGAATCAAACAAGGAGAAACCATCCCAACCAAGTGGAAAGAACAACTTATTATTGCATTTCTTAAACCAAATAAAAATTCAGCACTGTCAGAAAGTTATAGACCCATAGGACTTGGATCTTGCATAGTTAAAATCCTAGAAACGGTCTTTCGAAATAAAGTTGATTGGTTTTTAGGAAACAGATCTTTTTTTTTCACAATATAAATTAGGTTTTACACAAAATATGGGGATAAATAACAGCTTAGCAATTTTAACAACACATATCCAAACAGCCTTTTCAAACAATCAGATAGTTATTGCAGTTTTTTTAGATATAAAGGCAGCCTACAACAATGTCAGAATCCAAGTACTTTATGACCACCTGATTTAGAGCCCGATTCCAGTTTCAATATGCAATTTAATCTTTAGACTAATTTACAATAATAAACTCTACATTAAAGATTCATCAGGAGACATTATAGGTCCAAAAAATGCAAGTTTAAGGTTAACTCAGGGCTCTCCTCTTAGCCCTTTACTTTTTAATGTTTACATAAAAAAAAACTTTTTGATAATATCTCCTTAGACATAGAACTACTAGGATTTGTAGATGATATAGTAGTAACAATAACAGGTAATGATGTCATACAGATGACAGCTAAGCTAAACAGAGCCCTGAGAACCATTTATACAATTCTAGAGCAATTAAATTTAAAATTATCTGAAGAGAAATGCCAAGCCTGTTGTTTTAACAAAATCCAGATCAATAAATTCCCTTCCCCTCCCCAAATGTATATATAAATGGGAAAAACATTCAATACAAGAATGAAATAAAATACTTGGGAATAACTTTACAGAGAAATATTAAATGGGATTCACAAATCAACAATTCAATAACAAAAGCCAAAAAAGGACTTAACTTGATGAGAGCATTTTGTGGAACCTAGTGGGGAGCAGACCCCAAAACACTCAGACTGGCTTTCAATGGGCTGGTTAGGGCACATTTGGATTTTGCCTCTTTTATTATGGAACCAACTTCAAAGAAAAACTTGGATAAACTTAATGCAGTTTAACATCAGGGACTACGGATTATAACAGGATGCATGAGATCTACACCCATCCAGGCACTACTGGCAGAATCCTCATCAACAACATTGGAAACAAGGCGGAAAATTCTTAGTCAAAAATGAATTGAAAGTACAGCAAGAACAAAAAACAACCCGCTCATAGTAAAATTCAAAAAATATCAAAGTGTAGCTTTAAGGAAAAATTCAACTGGGAAAGAAACCACTGTGTTATTAAAATTGTATAATAAAATGGAAACACTTTTGGATGAAATGTATAAAGAGGATATTTTACCATGTTACAACGAAGAGTATGAGCTCCAAATAAAAAAACAGCCCATCTTAGACCTAAATTTAAATAAAAGTAACAGAGACAACAGTCAAAATTTCTTAGAAAAAATGGAAAGATTTCAGAATAACTATTCTTTTGTTTTCACAGATGCATCAAAAGTAGATGAAAAAACAGGATATGGTGTTTATATTCCAAAAATAGATTACAGATTTTCAGGAGGTTTACCAAACAATTTAAATATTTGCCATAAACGAAGGATTAAAAACAACCCTAAAAAAAACCTAGAAAACATAATCATCCTCACTGACTCTCAAAGTGCTATATCCAAACTAGACAGAAATAAAATAGATGCAAAACAAGATTATATCACAATCCAAACAAAAATCATGATAGGATTGATCAATCAGAACACAGAAATATTTTTAGCATGAATACCAGATCCCTGTAACATTAATGGAAATCAAATAGCAGATAAATTAGCAAATATAGGAAGATGTCTGAACGTTCCAAGGTTAATGCGGAAAACTAGAGATGAAATAATGTGTTGGGGTCATTCCATATCAAATCAACCAAAAAATCACAAAAATTTTACGCGACCAATTCCAATTTTGATGATTTTTGGTATATATTTTCTTCTTACCATAAAAGTTGAAAATGCAAATTTTTAGATTTTTTTGATTCGTAGTTTTTTTTTTTTAATTTTTCAAAATAAAAAATTCAGCATTTTGACCTTAACAAGAATGTACAAAACTAGCAATATCTCGAGAACCACTTACACTAGGAAAGTAATAAATGGCTCATTTTAAAGTCATTTTGAAGCTCTTTTTTATGAAATATCACAACATAATTTTAACAAAAAAAAAAAATTGGAAATAAAAAATTGAAAAAAAAAATTGAAAAATTCAAAAAGGCCATTTTTAATTTTTTTGAAAAAAATATATAATTTTGGTCAAAGTGTTACTTAATTATCCACAAAATTTTATGATGGAGAAATGATGGGTTCAATGTCAAATAAAATATCAAAAATATTAAGTACATTTTATAGGCGATTTTTCATGCATGTGACATTTTTAATAAATTTTTTCACATTGAACCCATGATTTGTCCATCTCAAAATTTTGTGAATAGTTTAATAACACTTTAAAGAAAATAATATAATTTTTTGAAAAAAATTAAAAATGGCCTTTTTGAAATTTTTCAAAAAAAAAATCAAAAATTTTTTTTTTTATTTTTTTTTTTCAATATATGTTATGCAATATTCTCATATGAAAGGTCTTTATAAGAGCTTTAAAATGAACCTTCACCTACTTTTCTATTATAAGTGGTTCTTTGGATATTCCTAATTTTGTGCGCACATGTTAAGGACAAATAAGTGACTTTTTCGATTTTCAAAAATTAATTCAAAATAAACAACTGGTCAAAAAAGTCTGAAATTTTGGATTTTCCAGTTTTTTGGTAGAAAAAACATGTATACTAAAAATCATCAACATCGGAGATGGTGTGGTAAAATACCCTGGTTGACTTGATATGGACTGACCCTAGGGTCATTCCATATCAAATCAACCAAAAAATCACAAAAATTTTACGCGACCAATTCCAATTTTGATGATTTTTGGTATATATTTTCTTCTTACCATAAAAGTTGAAAATGCAAATTTTTAGATTTTTTTGATTCGTAGTTTTTTTTTTAAATTTTTCAAAATAAAAAAGTCAGCATTTTGACCTTAACAAGAATGTACAAAACTAGCAATATCTCGAGAACCACTTACACTAGGAAAGTAATAAATGGCTCATTTTAAAGTCATTTTGAAGCTCTTTTTTACGAAATATCACAACATAATTTTAACAAAAAAAAAATTGGAAATAAAAAATTGAAAAAAAAATTGAAAAATTCAAAAAGGCCATTTTTAATTTTTTTGAAAAAAAATATATAATTTTGGTCAAAGTGTTACTTAATTATCCACAAAATTTTATGATGGAGAAATGATGGGTTCAATGTCAAATAAAATATCAAAAATATTAAGTACATTTTATAGGCGATTTTTCATGCATGTGACATTTTTAATAAATTTTTTCACATTGAACCCATGATTTGTCCATCTCAAAATTTTGTGAATAGTTTAATAACACTTTAAAGAAAATAATATAATTTTTTGAAAAAAATTAAAAATGGCCTTTTTGAAATTTTTCAAAAAAAAAATCAAAAATTTTTTTTTTTATTTTTTTTTTCAATATATGTTATGCAATATTCTCATATGAAAGGTCTTTATAAGAGCTTTAAAATGAACCTTCACCTACTTTTCTATTATAAGTGGTTCTTTGGATATTCCTAATTTTGTGCGCACATGTTAAGGACAAATAAGTGACTTTTTCGATTTTCAAAAATTAATTCAAAATAAACAACTGGTCAAAAAAGTCTGAAATTTTGGATTTTCCAGTTTTTTGGTAGGAAAAACATGTATACTAAAAATCATCAACATCGGAGATGGTGTGGTAAAATACCCTGGTTGACTTGATATGGACTGACCCGTTGGTCAAAGGGAGAGGCTATGGAAGAGTTTGAAAGACATTGGAGGAAATGGATAAAAACAAAAGGTCTTTGGTATTCGAGCATTCAGCCAGCTTTTCCCAGGTCAGCCTGGTACGACAAAATTCAAAAATTAGATTGTAGACACATAACAACAATTATAAGAATGCAAACAGGACACTGTATAACCTCTAAACATCTAAATAAAATTAATATCAGGGAATCGTCCCAGTGCGAACGTGGCCAGACGGAGGACATGGAACACATTCTGTTTTCTTGTCCTATAAATAAAATAGTAAATTTTGACCTGTACAGGGCCCTGGGCAGGACCGGAATGGTACAGCCTTTCTCTCTAAGCTCGGTGCTGACAAACTCAAACAAAAAAAGAATTAATTTAATTTTAAATTTTTTAAATTACAACAAAATAAAACTTTGAGACAAAAATTTTGTAAAAAAAAAAATTTGTCTTATTGGAAGGACAAAACAAAAAATACATCCACTTACCCTTATTCTTCTATTTTATTTTAATTTCTGTATTTTTCTGTTTTGATTTGTGTTAATAAAAGATGATGAGAGAATGTACTAATTTAACCCAGTTAAAAAAAAAATTGTATAAAAATAAAACAAGAACCTCGAAGAAAAAGAAGAAAGACACCAAAAAAAAACAAAAGAAGAAACAACAAACAAAAGAATGAATCCAGGAACATCTGGTGGACTAACAAAAAATAAATAAAAGTAGCTAATAGAGAAAAGAGAGAAACAAAAACATAATAAAAACAAGGATCTCAAGTGGCAGCAAGTCAGATTATCTTGACGATCCGTGGAAGTGTGCTGGCGAATTGTCTCTCAGTAGGGACAAAGCCATAAACAAAACAAGTCAAGTCAAGTCCGAATTTTTTCGAGGCTAACTTGATTGGTAGTTATTATCGCTACAGCTTTTTTTCGTCAGGGCTGTTACATTATCTCATAGTTCTATTAGTACAACATTGTTTTAATTTAATGATCTGATATTCCATGTCCAGGTTACTCTAGTAATAATATTATGAAACAGACATACTTATTTGAAGGCTTTAGAGACAGAGGAGGAGAAAAATAATGTGGTTAAAAGAAGGATGAATTTAAATACCTACTAAACAAATAATAAGATAAAAAGTATAACAAAAAGGACTGTATACATAGTGCATCAAAATATATTGTTAAGGCTAAAAACCAACATTATCCTCTGTCTAATGATAACACTTTTGAACCACCCTTGAAATTAGATTATACATATATATATTTTAGTTCAAAAAAATTTTTTCTATGAATTCTTGAAATGTCTTGGGGTATCCGAGGGGTTAAAGTTGATTTTAACTGGGCTTGGAAAATAAAAGTCGGGATCAAAGTATTTAGACTGACTGCCTGGAAAATTTTTGCAAAATAGCTAATCTTTAATTAATGGCCTGATTAATGGTTTAACCGGGTTTAATCTAGATTTTTAGGTATATCAAAAAAATGTATAATAAAAATTAATTCATTATTTATTGTAAACTTTTTAACAGCATTATTAACTTTTCCTTTTTTTTAGCAAAATGTCTGGAGGACCCTATAATTACTCCTATATTTTTAAATACATTATTATTGGAGACATGGGTGTTGGAAAGTCATGTTTACTTCATCAGTTTACAGAAAAAAAATGTAAGTTGTAAATACATAAGACAAATAAATAAAAAACAAAAGATCAAAAGATCTTGGGTGGACAAAAATAAATAATTTATTGAAATATACAAAAATATACACTAAATAGCATACTGTCCTAAAAACATTTTTTTCAGAGTATTTATTTAACAAAATTTGATATTGTCTCCAATTGCTGTTATAAAAGTCACAGCTGTTTTTAAAACATTTTTGTTTTTAGAAAAAAACTTACTTGAAAAAATACCAGGACCATGTTTATTTACGTATACTTGAGGATTTTTTTTTAAATGTTGGAAAAAATGAAGAGCCTGTTTAATTTAAAATTGTTTAAAATTTGTACTAAAAACAAATTTTAACTTGTAGAATGGTTTAACGATCCTATTTTTATTTTTTTTTAAGGTCTAGGTTTATGGGTTGAGGGATCTTGTTAATGAAACGTCCTTTTTTT
The DNA here is from genome assembly GCA_963921995.1 of Oxystoma pomonae. Classification (NCBI taxonomy): domain Eukaryota; kingdom Metazoa; phylum Arthropoda; class Insecta; order Coleoptera; family Brentidae; genus Oxystoma; species Oxystoma pomonae. The sequence continues at coordinate 78,303,676 of OY998166.1, read as the reverse complement.
GAAATGCCAACGTTTCGCAAAATTTATTCAGGGCTATTCAAGACGGCCGTTCCATGTGTCGATTTTGTTGCCAATAGTGCCGTAAAATTTTGATTAAAAGTTAAAAAAAAACATAAATAAACACATTAAAATAATATTACTACGGCGAGTACTTCGTCCGTATTAAATTTTTAATACGAACGAAGTACTCGTCGTAGTAATATTATTTTAATGTGTTTGTTTATGTTTCTTTTTTAAGTTTTAATCAAAATTTTATGGCACTTCTGCCAAAATAATGCCTCTTTACCCAAGGATGACATCTATTGGCAATAAAATCGACACATGGAACGGCCGTCTTGAATAGCCCTAAAGAAGCAAATAAATTTTGCGAAATGTTGGCATTTCAAAAAAAGGACGTTTCATTAACAAGATCCCTCAACCCATAAACCTAAACTTTCAAAAAAAATAATTTATCTTTAAAATTTGGATAACTTTTTTTATTATTTTTATGCACGACCGGACGTTAAAGGGTAATTTCTTTCTCCCTATGTGCAGTTTTTCACCCGCGGGCATTACAGTAGTCAAATTTCAAAAATACTGTTATGTTGTGTATGTTATTGTTTCAAGTTACATTACAGTTACAGTGAAATTACTTAATTAATCTTTTTTTTTCTTAATCTCAATGAAAATACATGGCCTAACGACTCGTGTTTTTATTTCCACTCCGCGGGCGTAAAACACTTCCCTTAAGACCTAGATACCTAAATAACTATTATGTAATTCTGTAAAGTTTCAATAGCAGGCGGTAAAACGGATGAAGTTACTGTTTCTATTGCAAACTCTTTTTTTAGGTTAATGAGAGATGTTCTTTATTTCACTGAGGTCATACACTAGTGAATCATTCTTGATGCGTTTTGTTTGAACTCAATATCTACTCTGTTTTTAAAAGCATTAATGCTTGTTGCACATACAGTCTCTTTTTGTAATGGGTTCCACGAGTATACAACGCGATTTGTTAAGTTTTATCGGGGCAACTTTGCAGCTTTTTCTTTTTCTAACTTTCTGGAGTGTCGGCGCAGATGTTGAGAATGACTTAACTGAAAAATGTGCTCGATTTCACACAGTAACTATTTTATATGTTTCAATTAAATCTCCCCTGTGTCTTCTTTCTCTAAGGGATGTTAAGTTTAATCTTTTTAATAGGGGTATTTTGGAACTCTTATTTGACACTTCGTAGTGGTTGTGATAATTACTGCGTCTGCGCAATAGCTAAACGTCATTCCGTTGTGGTAATTAACCACTACCACTGCCGTAAGCTACGAATCCATTTCGTTGTGGTTGTGGTTATTTTTCTAGTTAATTTTAGAGAATTTTGGCGCAATTAATTTTAAAAATAATAAAATATTACCACGTTCCAACATATAAAACACTTATTTTGTAAAATTAAGCCCGATTTTTTGTTTTTTCTCATCTCTAAATTTTTTTACAAGTGACAGTTTTTAATTCCAAAAACTCTGGTAAAATCGATACAAGGTAGTGGTAGTGGTTGTTAAACCCTACCACAGCGGCTGCCAAAGTTGTCAAAATTTGAAGCGTTCCAAAAGATCCCTAATATCTCTTCATATGACAGATTGTGGAGTTCTGGTGGGATTTTTGTGACTCTTCTCTGTAATTTTTCCAGCTGTTCAATGTCTTTAATAAAATATGGGTTCCACACTGTAACTGCATACTTAATTTTTGGTCTGATGTAACTTTTGTAAAGTTTAAGAATAATTTCAAATGTGTCTTTGAAGGCATACCTTATGAGATAGATGAAAACATTCGCTTTTTTGGTAACCTTTGTGATGTGGGTTTCCCATTTTAGCTCTGATGTTACAGTGACTTCTAGATCGTTTTGTTCTGTGACAGTTGAAAGTATGGTGTTGTTAAGAACATACTGTATGTTTGGATTATTTGGGCCAATTCTGAGAACAGTGCATTTAGATTCGTTTAATTTCATCCCCCATGATTTTGATTCGATTTTTTGTAAATCTGTTTTGAGTTGAGCAGCATTTATAAAGGGATTGACATATAGTTTACCATCATCTGCAAAATTCTTCATGACACTTTCTACATTATTGACTATATCGAAAAGGTACGCTGTGAAAAGCACTGGACCCAGTACCGGTATTATGCTCAGTTATTTCCGGTTATTTCTCTTGTTCTGATGGATGTTCTTGTGTTTTTTAAACAAGTTTTGTGCTTTGACACCCTGTATCTCGAAAATAAAGGACATTTGACCCCCATGTTTTATCACCTTTTTCTAGTTTTGGCCTCCCCTATTAGCCATACAAATATTTGCACCTGTGCCTTATCACGCAAACTTAGTATAACCTATAGATTTTTTTTTCGTGAATGTTGAGAGGGGACACATATTTATTTATTTATTTTTTTAATCAACAAATTTTACAATTTGAAACAATATGTTCTTGCACCAGTTATACACAATGAACCTAGATTCGTGCGTATATATCTAGTTTTTATTATAATGATTTTAATTATCTTTACTTCTACTTATGTAATTTACACTCATAAATTCTAACTAACAAAACCTAATATTTCCTCTATATAATTTATTAAAAGAACATTAATCTTTAAATTTCAATTTCATTTTCCAAAATCCATATTTTTAAATTTGAATTGATTTTTTTTTTAATTCATAGTCCACCATACCAATATAGTATGGGGGACTATTAAAATCGTGAAATTTTGACTTATATTAATTTTATCAAAAATGAGTTACTAAGGTTACAAAACACCTTAATCGACGAAGAAAAAAAGTTGTCGGTCGGTCTGTTGTCTGTCTGGATATACGATAACTCAAGAACGCCTTAATCGATTTTAACGAAATTTGGTACAAAAATCCTCTATCGGTAGGGTGGTAGGGGGTCAAAGGGGGAAAAGGGGGATAAAATATTTAAAAACATTGTAACTTTGGAACAAAAGCAAGTAGCGATATACGGTTTTCAGATTTAAGTTTCCATGAATATGGACTACAAATTTTTTTATAAAGTCCAAATTCGTGGGAGCTTTAGTTTCAGAGTAATTTGAAAAAATGTTAAAATATATAAAAAAAAATCATAACTTTAGAAGTAAAGCATATGCGGTTTTCAAATTTTGGTTTTCATAAATATTACCCAAAAATTTTGTTATAAGGTTCAAATATTTCAAAGCTACAGTTCTCGAGATATTTTCATTTCCTTTCAACATAAAGTAATTGATTGTATGATGGACTATCCGTGCTTTCTCGCATCAATTTTTATTTTTTAAATGACACTAACTGGTAATCTCTTAATCCTAAATAAATTTAAAAAATAATGGAAATCGGTTGAGCCGTTTGGACGTTATGCTGGCACAAACATAATAAAATACGCGTCGAACTTATAAGTCAGCTAAAAATAATAAAAAATCTAAATTAAAAATAATTTCTGTGGGTATATTGTTGGTATACTGGCAAAATCCAAAGTCATTTTTTAATTTCCTTTTTGTTTGGTACCTATTTATAAACAAAAGATCAAAAGATCTTGGGTGGAAATAACGAAAATTTAAACCTGGATGAGCATCCCACAAGAAACACTCAAAGGATCAAAGCGAAAAGAGAAATGATTAAACGATGTTTCGCTCTGGGTAACCAGCGTGAGCTCGTCGGTGGTTTCACTGGTCACCCTCCCCATACATTATTAAGCAGCATCATACACTTTGATTTGCAACTTTGAATCACTCACAAATAGGCATCGTTCCGCACTGGTACTTATCCAAGTTACCTGATACGGGTTCGTCCTGTCGTGTTAATATTTCCAAAAGGATTATGCTCCTAAGGCAATTAAAAATCAAAAAAAGAAGTTAAAAAAAACCTCCAAATCATGGGTGTTTCTTGTGTGATGCTCATCCAGGTTTGAATTTTCGTTATTCTCTTCGGTTGATGTAACTTTTTTGGAGGGTTTTTTTAACTTCTTTTTTTCATTTTTAATTGCCTTAGGAGAATAATCTAACTGGAAATATTAACACGCCAGGACGAACCCGTATCAGGTAACTTGGATAAGTACCAGTGCAGAACGATGCCTATTTGTGAGTGATTCAAAGTTGGAAATCAAAGTGTATGATGGTGTTTAATCATGTATGGGGAGGGTGACCAGTGGAACCACTGACGAGCTCACGCTGGTTACCCAGAGCGAAATATTGTTTAATCATTTCTCTATTCGCTTTGATCCTTTGGGTGTTTCTTGTTGGATGTCCATCCAGGTTTAAATTTTCGTTATTTCCACCCAAGATCTTTTGTTTTTAGATTCTTTTCGGTTGATGTAACTGATTTGGAGGTTTTTTTTAACTTCTTTTTTTGATTTTTAATTGCCTTAGGAGCATAATTCTATTGGAAATATTAACACGCCAGGACGAACCCGTATCAGCTAACTTGGATAAGTACCAGTGCGGAAGGATGCCTATTTGTGAGTGATTCTAAGTTGGAAATCAAAATGTATGATGATGTTTAATGATGTATGGGGAGGGTGACCAGTGGAACCACTGACGAACTCACGCTGGTTACCCAGAGCGAAACATGGTTTAATCATTTATCTTTTCGCTTTGATCCTTTGGGTGTTTCTTGATGCTCATGCAGGTTTCAATTTTCATTATTTCCACCCAAGATCTTTTGATCTTTTGTTTTTAGATTTTTTTCGGTTGATGTAACTGATTTGGAGGTTTTTTTTAACTTCTTTTTTTGACCTATTTATAATTATTCACTTATGGTAGGTTTACCTAACTTAAGCTACAAGCAAGCAACCGTACTGCACGATTTAAAAAACAAACCAAAGATGGCTGTGGCACTGTAAATCTAACAAAGAACAAGTCTTTTGTACTTCAGTGCAAAATTAACTTCCTGATTTTTGATTGCTCACACAGGGGGTGGAACCTAGGACGACGCCGTTTCGTCCTTATACAGATGACATAATTATATGTCTCCCGAAGGATCGATGCTACCTCAACCTACTGATAACTACATTAGGTATTTTCTTGGTTTCGATTGTTCATACAGAAGGCGCCATTGACAGGATTACTTCCGCTTGAGTCGTAATCTTTGGCTCATCAGCGCGACCGGAATTATCTCTCATTGTGGTACACCTAGCTGATGAGTTCCTCATAAGGACGAAACCGCGTCGCCCTAGGTTTCACTCCACCCTCTGTGTGAGCAATCGAAATTCAGGAAGTTCATTTTGCTCTGAAGTACAAAAAAAATTGTTTTTTCGATAAATTTAGTGCTAATTCTGTACGTCTGTTTTTATTTGGATAAGGAAGAAAAGGGACAGACATATAGAATTAGCACTAAATTTATGCTTAAGCACGAACTGAACTCAGAACAGTTTTAGTATAAGAACTCAAAATCAACGTGGATTTTGCCTGTGTACTATTTTATAAGAAGAAAGTGAAAAATTAGTGTATTTTTATAAATTTAGCATTGTTAAGAGGGACTTGTAACATATGTTAATTTGCTGGATTCTCCGAAATTATTTGAGATACTGCATAACCAATAATATCGAAGAATATGGCGATGTCTGAACAATTTAATTTGGAAAAAACTGTAAAATTCTTCGTTTTCGGGCAATATATGATTTACATCTTAAATTTGTTGTTTCAAGTTTTTTAAGACATCTCATTCCATATTTAGCTACTATAACTAGTAATTTCAAGGGCAATTTATTTCTCGTTCTATTTAGTTATGGCGGACTGCCCCCATACAATCGGAGTAGAATTCGGTACTCGTATAATTGAAGTGTCGGGACAGAAAATCAAGCTTCAAATCTGGGACACTGCAGGCCAAGAAAGGTTTAGAGCTGTCACCAGGTCGTACTACAGAGGCGCTGCTGGGGCGTTAATGGTTTATGATATTACAAGAAGGTGAGTAAATAGGTAGGTAGTTGGATGTGCAAATCAAATTAAGGCTATATGTGATCTTTTAGCTTTATCTTCTTTTAAAAAAAACTTTCAACATCTTACTGCAATCAGATGAAACATCTTCATTTGAAATTGAAAAATATCCCAAAACCTATTTTATTTCTAACGAAAAAACAGAAGTCTTTTGTACTAGTGCAAAATGAACATCCCAATCTTCGACTTTTCACACAGAGGGTGAAACCTAGGAGAACACCGTTTCGCCCTTACTTCGCCCGCGCTTATGTGCCAAAAAATTCGGCAAAGAACTTCTGTCGAGTACACGGCGCCCTCTGTGTGAACCTCCGACAACCAAGAATAGTTCCCACTGCATAATTAGTAGGTTTGCACCTGAATGGGAGTACGAAACACAGAGTTAATTTCAAACACATCATTGTCTCAAACTTTCAAACAAAAGTAGGTACATAGCGTAGCATCGATCGTACGAGAGCACCTAAGCGCGAGCAAATTGTCTGTCATGGTACAACTAGCTGATGAGTCCCAAATAGGGACGAAACGGCTTCGTCCTAGGTTCCACCCTCTGTGTGAAAAGTCGAAGATCGGGATGTTCATTTTGCACTAGTACAAAAAACTCCTGTTTTTTCGTTAGCACGCTACACTACCCATTCATTTTTTTTTAAATTTTATGCCTTTCCGCTGGATTTGAAATAGGATTCTCAGTAAATATTGATTGGCAACTCCCTGACTTTTCATCAGTAATATTTTTTAATGAGTACTATATTCCGTTTAATTGGACAAAAAGCAAACAATTTTATTTATTTTTGTTTTTATTCTCACACAAACTTTATTACCACGCCTTGGCAGCTAACCCATTTCTCGATTTTTTTAAATATTTCATGGTCATTTTAGGCGAAAGTAATTAAAAAAAACTAAAATTAATTATTTTTTGTTTAAAATTTTATTTTATCCCCAATCATGAAAGCCTTATGAAAACTTTTTGTTGGTAAAAGGTCTTTTTTTGTCACGTCCAGCTTAATATTATGGCGTAACAAAAATACACAATTTTTCTTCGCCTGTAGTTTTTCTTGAATTTTAATAATTTTTGACTACATAATTAAGCAAGTATTTAAAGCTTTTTCATTTCAGCGAGTAACATCATATGTATGCAGGGTATCCCAAAGTGTTATTTTTAATTTAGATTCATTCTCATTGACATTAATTTTTTGACTTATCCTGTACAAATATGATGTCGCTTGCTTACATGAAAAATGTATAGGCTTACTTGTCTAATAACAAAAATTATTATAATCCAATCACTAGAAACGGCAAAAATATTTATTTTTAAAATCCCGTTTTTCAAACTTTGATCACGATTTCTCGCTCATTTTATATATATTAAATAGTCTATCGCGAACAAAAAATTGTGTATGTTTGCCACGCCAATAATATATTAAAATTTTATCAAAATCGGCTGATAATATTTTTTCTTAAAAAACTGTCTGCAAAATTCCAGAAACCGCTTCAGATGGGATTTTAATAAATACGGTTTTGTAGTCAGGGAATACTCCTTATTCAAAAAGTACAACTAGTATTTGGCCTATACCTCATTCAGGAGCACTGTGACCCATACTTTTGTGCAAAGAGGATCTTGTACATTTTTTTAACCCCGCCTACATATATACTCTTTTGGGCCGCGTACATTCGTCAACCCAGGGGCACATCACTCTATAAAAAGTATTTTATTCAGTTTTACAATGTAACAGGGTGACTTCACAATGTTGCTAAAAACCTAAAAATTATGGATGACCAGGTTTATGTCTTTAATTTCTCTGCTATATATCTACTATATTTGATTTTTCCGTTTTCTCACGGTGAATTTAAAAAGTGACAAAAAAAATTTTCATAATCTTGTAGGTCCACATACAACCACTTGAGCAGTTGGTTGACCGACACTAGAAATTTGACCAATCCAAGCACGGTTATCTTCCTGATTGGCAACAAATGCGATTTGGAAGGACAAAGGGACGTTACTTACGAAGAGGCCAGCAAATTTGCGGAGGAAAATGGGTTAATGTTCGTGGAAGCCAGTGCGAAAACGTAAGGATTTTTTTTTAGAAATTAGACAGTTTAAGCTGATCATGATTTGTCAGGTCGGACGTTGCTGTCTTACATCTTAGTAAGGTTCTGAAGGTCTCCAGGGTGAAGGTAGGTAGTCATTTTAAAGAAAGAAAACACTAGTCCTTTTCCTTTACAAATTTTTTAAAATTGATTCACTAATGCCTATTATCCGTGACGCGTTTCGAGCAAATAAAGCTCATCTTCCAAGGGTTTCAATAAAACTTATATAACAAAGAGAGGCTCCTGTATGGACCATATAACATAGTTTATAAGTTTATTGATAGATTCCTGACCGTTTGGTATAATAGAGCAGTGAAAGTCGTGGGTTTCGGTCATTTGAATTATTTATTATTTTTTATACTATTTACGTTTCGACTTATGCCATCATCATAAGTAGTTAATTATAAGTTTTCATTCCAATATACTAACATTTAAAAAAGTTTGCCAAAATCAGCAAAATTTTTTAAAAACATAAATTAATATTATAAACAACGAGGACATTTAAACATGAAGAAAGATAAATTGAGTTTGATCTATAAGGATTATTTGTGGCGATATTTTGTTATCAAGCAATTTTTTTAACAAAATAAGAGAACATTTTTAGCCATAGTATAATTATTTTAAAATATTGCAATAAATTTTAGAAAGGTTATTAATATCAGTTCTAAAGTTGATAGAATTTTTATCTTTCTGTATATTAATAATTTAAAGTAAATTTATTTTAAGGTAGTAATTTTCCTTTTCAATTATCTGCACATTATTAAAATCAAAACAGTGATTTTTATCAATATGGGTTCCCCAATATCAACTAAGTCATGGAGGAATTGGAAGTTTGGGCTATAAATCCACTTAAATTCAAACCATTTTTTTACAAACGTTATATAGATGACTGCCTCTTATGTATCCCAATAGATCAAATTAATTATACACACAATATTTTTAATAGCTTTCACCCCCGTTTGCAATTTACTGTTGAAAAAGAACAAAATAAATCCAATAATTTTCTGGACATTTCTATAAGTTATGACGACAATGGTACTATATTTACTAACTGGTTTACCAAAGACATTTGGTCTCAAAGATACCTTAATTATAACTCTTCCGTACCATTAACCCAAACGAAAAGTGTTGTTAAAATAGATCACTCGCAGATCGTGCTATTATTTTATCACATCCAATTAACCGACCCGACAGTTTAAAGAAAGTCAGGGATACTTTAGATTTAAATGGTTACCCAAAATCTTTATAATAAAATAATTACAAATCAAGTTAATAAATTTTACAATAGTACCACCAGATCTGCTAACAACAAATCTAAGAAGTTTTTTTCTATACCTTATACACAACGTGTTTCCGAAAATATTAAAAAAGTGTTCTCTAAATATAACACCTCTGTAGCACATAAACCTACCAATGACAATAAAAATTTATTTACTAAATGAAAACCTAAAATTAACATTTCAAAGCAAACTAACCTTGATTACAAAATAAACTGTAAGGACAACAACAACAATATTTTCATAAACGTATCTATAGACACCAATATGATGTTAGAAATGGAAACGAAGGTGCCACTGCATTAAGTAAACACTCTATCCATAAAAATCACTGTTTTGATTTTGATAATGTGCAGATAATTAAAAAGGAAAATGACTATCTTAAAAGAAATTTACTTGAAATTATTAATATACAGAAAGGTAAAAATTCTATTAACTTTAGAACTGATATTAATAACCTGTCTAAAATTTATTGCAATATTTTAAAATAATTAATTGCAATTTCTTTTCATCCTTACCTTAAAATAAAATTAATTATACTATGGCTAAAAATGTTTTCTTATTTTATTAAAAAAATTGCTTGATAACAAAATATCGCCACAAATAATCCTTATAGATCAAACTCAATTTGTCTTTCTTCATGTTTAAATGCCCTCGTTTTTATATTATTAATTTCACTAATTTTGACAAAAACTTTTTTAAATGTTAGTATATTGGAATGAAAACTTATAATTAACTACTTATATACAATGCTGTATGCATTAACTAAAGTTTATTATAATTTTTTAGCATATCATTTTTACTTGATGATCGCGTAAGCCGAAACGTACGTAGTATAAAAAATAATAAATAATTGAAATGACCGAAACCCACGACTTTCACTGCTTTATAGTGTCTAAGGACAAATTAAAAATTTATATATAAAACGTTCACATTTAAAAAATAGAAAAATTAATTTTATTTTTGGACGGTAACAAACGTCAATTTTTTTCACAAACATTTTAGTACCTGGATTTTTATCTTTCTTTCTTTGGTTCGGCCGTTCGTATGACCAATCTATCGATCCAATTCAATTCAATTCAACTTTATTTTTTCTATAGACAATGTCTAATAACAATTGGGTTTGGTTTTACCTTAGATTAAAAAGAGACAAGATACCTGACACTTACTGAGACTTTGGTTATATTATTATATGGAACAATGTTTACCTTTCTGTTGTTTACAGTAAACACACCAGTGGCCTACCTACTTAGTTATAAATTTACACATAAATTATATTATATTAAAATTTTATTCTGCCAATTTGAGCTTTAATAAATGTTTGTAGTGGTTTTATTCAAAATAAATTTATCACAAAGTTTGCATATGATTTATTGCAATTTCAATTTTCAACACAATCAAATTATGCCAAACATTAAAATAAACACAGTTTACAGCATCTGGAACATCAAGAAAAAAAAATATTATCTACTAGCTAAAAATTATGTTATTGTGTTTTTGAAATGTTGCTCATTCAAGCAAATGTCATTTTGAAATCTATATAGCACAGAGGATCTGTGTAATCTGTGGTTATAGGGGCCTTTTTTAAATGGGAAACATATAGGTAAAACTATATGATTTTATGTTTCTTTTATCCAACAAAAGCAATATTTTATTTGAAATAGAAAATTTAAGTATGTACTTATAAATAAGATAAAGCATTGTAATTTTTGCTCTCGTGGTCCATGACTTAATAACCTAAAATAATACATCTAAAAACCACTAACACCTTGTTCTAAAGAGCCAAGTTTGAACTAAAGTTTACTGCTATTGACAAAACAAACCCAACACATATCAAGAGGCAGTAAACTGGTACATCTTATGCTAATGTGCAAGTTTAAGAATTAAATTAAGGTATATAATGTAGGTATGTATCTATATTATATACTATCACAAGTGAAAAAATTGTAACCTGAGCAAAGCGAGGCACTAACTGTGATTTTAGTTCAAAATTTTTACTATCATTAAAATTATTTCAAAGAGTCTCAGACTTACTGAAAATAAAGAAAAATTTTAAAAAATATGGTATAATTATATTCTATATTATCAAGGGCTAAAAAATGTGTGCTAAATTTGAGTTAAATCAGATTCTTATTATCCCAGGCATAGTGCAATTTAAAAAACAAAAGATCAAAAGATCTTGGGTGGAAATCCCACAAGGAACACACAAAAGACCAAAGCGAAAAGAGAAATGATTAAACGATGTTTCGCCCTGGGTAACCTACTGGAAATATTAACACGCCATGACGAATCTGTATCAGGTAACTTGGATAAGTACCAGTGCGGAACGATGCCTATTTGTGAGTGATTCAAAGTTGGAAATCAAAGTGTATGATGTTGTTTATTGATGTGTGGTGGAGGGTGATCAGTGAAACCACTGATGAGCCCACGCTGGTTACCCAGGGCGAAACATCGTTTAATCATTTCTGTTTTCGCTTTGGTCTTTTGTGTGTTCCTTGTGGGATGCTCATCCAAGTTTGAATTTTCGTTATTTCCACCCAAGATCTTTTGATCTTTTGTTTTTTAGTATCTTTCCGGTTGAAGTAACTGATATGGAGGTTTTTTAACTACTTTTTTATAGTGCAGTTTTCCCAACAATTCCATACTAAAAGTTAAAATATGAAAAAAATAAAGAACAACTTAACCTATATAAATGTACTTATTATTTCGCTTAATATGGTTTGATATTCATTGAACAATATACAGAGGAAAACATACCATTCTCCACACTTATCTTTGTATCACAACGACTTATTTTCTGGTTATTATCAGAAACTTACTTAAACTGACTTCTTCGGTACACAATAAAAACTCAATAATGCTTAGAGACATCTAGGGCAGACGAAAAGATTCAAATATCAATTCGAATGGCGAGCGCAGATGGCAACGGCGCGGCGGCAGTATAAATCAACCCTAATTCTGATAACAGATAGGAATTCAATATTCTTACAAACCTAAACCTAAAATCAAAAGCGTTTTACATTTTGAAAATTAAAAAAAAAACGTGTTGGTTGATATTTTAATCTAAGGATCTACTATTTTAAGTATATTTCATAAACTTTTTTTTTAATTTTCTGTATACCTACCGGCATGTACCGCCACTGACTGATTTCACTTGCTCTCCCTTTGTTTTTAAAACATTGGACGATTTCTTCCATAATATCACTTTAAATGCACTGATATTTTCTCCTACTGCTAAAAAAACACTAAAAAAAAGTTTTTTGACAAAATGTGGTTTTAAAAAGACTTCCAAAGTGCTTAAAACATCCTGAAATTTTAAAGTAAATATCATCGGACCGTCTGCGCTGTCGGATTTTCCCGCCCACTAGCCAATCACGACCAAAAGTGGTTGACACATAATTCTGATATCCGTATTCGAGCGGAGATTTAATCAAGGCACGATTCGATTCCTTAAAACTTTGGGAAAAAAATCCTACAGTAACAGAGTTGATTCAGATATTTAATGACTCCAATGCAGAACTGACAAAACTGGTAGCCGCTGGCGAAATGTTTGTGTGCAGGCATGTGCAATGTGCAGAGAGCAAACATCTCATGTTAGATTCTCTGCGGTATACCAACTTTGTACGGTCTCCAAAAATCCCTATAATCTTGCGTCACTGCCACCAACATCCGATGCGTGCCATCATCATTCCTTACGAACCTATTGTCAAGTCCAGTGCTGGCGGGGAGTTCACAAACCTCCAGAAGATCATGGATGGCGAAAAACCACAACAGGACTAGACGCAATACGCATCTTAAAGGAACCAGCTGCAGAGGTTCTGCTTAAGAGTATCTCCTATCAGGGCCGTCCTTAGACTATTGGCCGCCTGGCGCAAACCTAGAAAAAAGCTGCCCTTTCCCTCCCTCCTCCTAATAGTTTTATTTGTTTTTTTTGGAGATGGCGGAACCTATTCTAAGGAAAAAATGAGGTGTCAAAAAAAATTGTGCTACAGGTGAAAATTTTGGTAAAAAATAGTATCAAACGCTCCACAAAAAAAGAAAGAAAATATTGCAAAGTTATCAAAAGATGAGCCGCAGTGCCGCATTCAAAAATAAGGTACCTAACCTAAACTAACACTAAAAGCTATTGACAAAAACTATTAACTATCTACAACACTATTCTTAAAAATGAACAAAACTGAACTTTTTTCTTGCTTTTCAATGTTTACACTGCTGACTATTTCATGTTCGATTGATATTAATGATAATCCGCTTAGTCGTTCTTGGGTCATACTCGATCTTAGATAGTTTATAAATTTGAGTTTAAAAAAACTTCTTTCCCCAGTTGCCACTAAAACCGGCAGTGTAAATACAATTCTAATTGCAATGTAAATATTGGGAATGTTTCCAATGAAATCGTGAGTTTTTAAATATTTTAGTGTTTCTTTTGGACATCTAAAATTTCATCCCGAAGGTCTCTCCAATGTCATATTTATCGCCGTCCGTTAAATAAAGATAAAGATCCATACAAGCTTTGTTAGGTCCTCTCAGTTCATCTTTGAAAGGATTGTTAAGTCGTATAAAAACGAAAAATAGTTCGAGTGAGTTTTTAACAGGTCAAACCTTTCCTAGAGAGCTTCATGGATTTTATATGCAGGACAACAAAGAAAAATTCGATTTTAGACTTTTCCTGTGGATTCAAAATCGGCTCATTCATACAAAAACTGCCTAGTTTTTTTCCTCGGACGAGCTCTAACGTCATCTTGACAAAATAGTCGTAGATATAGCTTTTAGTGTTTTTGTGGATTCAATAATGTCGAGTTCCTCATTTTGAGGCAGTTTACTAGCTGCATTTATACTGTTCAGGATTTCATACCAGAAGACAATACCTACAACCGCATCGCTTATTGAAACGAGAGCATCGTATATATCAGCAATTTGATACCTTAAAGCTCTTACTGAGTCGGTGCGACATTCCCACCGAGTTTCACTCAGAGGCTTGATTGTGAGACCCTGTAGGTACCTACATAAAATATTTTTGAGTATAAAAGGAAGAAGGTAATAGGTATATTTTTATCAAACTTCCACTTAAACATTTTTTTTCTTCATGCTTTCTCATTCCTTTTTTCCTATATTCTGATCCAGAAAGTCTTTTTGTTTTTCTAGTATTTGTAGACATTTTTTAGCACAAAACAACAATCAAAAGAAACGCATGAAATCTCATGAATTCTATTCTGCGCTGTATGAAATAGTAAGAAAAAATAATTTTCTACATTAAAATATTACATGCATCTTTATCTGGTGCACAGAAATGGAAGAAGACGAACGAACTCTTACCGAGGTGTAATCGCTACACAAACAAACTTTACTATATCAAAGATCGCGACGCTCCTTTGATATAAATTATTAGGTTCAAAATCATTTGAACTCGGCATTGAGTAAATTAAAAGTTGTAAATAAATGCGGATGGATGTTAAGAGTTAAAAATAATGTAAGAATTATTTCAAATATAGAAAACGTGAAATGCGACAGGCGGCGGCCTCCGGTCGCCCTCAAATTTGAGCGCCTGGCGCGGCTGCGCCTCCGCGCCATCCCTCAGGATGGCCCTGCTCCTATAGATGTCAGAAATGTACACTGTTTGTGGTTGCCGTAAAGCAGTATTGAAATGTTCGGTTTTGTTTTTGCACTGCACTGGGACGTCCTGCGAAAACATTTTTGACCACATTGTGCTGGACGAAGATAATGCGAAAGATGCCGAAAACGTTTCTGATCCAATACAGGACGATGAGGACCACGCCGAGCTTGACGAAATGACGCCGAATTGATATCTGACTGATAATAACGAACGCGACTCAGCTTAATGTCATAACGACAATGTAAAACCCCGATATCGACCGTGGAATGGGGATACCACATTAAAAAAACGCGCCGATCAACTCTACCTCAAGGGTGGTGTGGAAACGACTTAAAAATTATATTTTCTTGTATCATGTTTGCACTAAAATAAAAAAGTTATTGCAGTTCACCAATAATAAGAAAATATTGACCGTAGATCATGATAAATAAAAACTGCCCATATCGAAGTATGTAAGGGCGCACTTTCAAGATCAAATGTAACGAATCAAGCATCTGCTTACTTAGAAAGCCTTACTTTTATAGAAAAAAAAAATATACCAGAATTGTTTGGTCTTTGTCTTAATCCGCCACTAAACTTTGATTTTGTTAAAAATTGCAAACTACCCCCCAACTTTGGCACGCCGTAGAACGAAAACTATTTGTCGGAACAGAAAAATGCATAGAGCCAAAGTTGTGCACAATTTTGTTCTCTACATATTTTATTTGAACTTTTTTTTATAGCACCTACCCCAACGATGCTATTTTTTTCCAAGCGCCGCGAAGCAGAGTTTTCAACCCCCCGAGGTCGCAAACTTAGGTGAACTATCAGGGGACCTTTTGCAAATAGAAAAACCTCATGGCTTAGCCTTTTTGAACTAGGTAGTAGAAAAAGAAATGTTTCAATCAAAATCTGGTGCTCTTTGCAATTGGTGGAAATCTTCGAGAAAGTATTCCTTGTTAATTCTATGCAAAATACTGTCGGAGTAAGATTCTACCTAGTGTGCTAAACCATTTTTTTTATATATATGGAAGTTACACAAACTTGAACAAAACAGTTGACACTTTTTGGGCCAAATCGTGGTCGAAATCATTAAATATTTTGGACAAAATAAAATCTTCTGGGTAGCACTACAACCCTTGGTGGGTCTTGGCTGCGTTAACGATTTGCCTCCATCGGTCCCGGTCCATCATGGCCTCCTCCCAGTCATATACCTGCATAGTCTGGAGATCTTTTAAAATGTTGTCTCTCCATCTGAGTCTCGGCCGCCCCAGTGGTCTCTTTCTTGCTGGGTTTCCTTCCCATACTATCTTGATCAGTCGGTCGTCAGGTGCTCTTTGGACATGTCCAGCCCATCTCAGACGCTGGGATTTTATTGATTTGACTATGTCCGGCTTTTGGTATAGGTCCTGGAGTTCTGCATTCGTCCTTATGCGATATTGCTCCGTGTTTGGATCCTTGACGGGGCCAAATATTCTTCTAAGGATCTTCCTTTCAGCCCGCTTTAGTAGAAGCTCATTGTGTTTCGTAAGGGTCCAGGTCTCACAGCCATAACAGATGATCGGTTTGATTACAGCCTGGTACACCCTCAGCTTTGACACTCTCGACACCGTTTTGGATTGCATGAGGGTTCGCATGGCAAACAAACACCTATTGCCACTGTGTATTCGTGCTTTAATCTCTTCGTTGCTGTCATTGTCTGAGCATATCGTGGCTCCAAGGTACTTAAACTGTCTGACGCATTCGAAGTTATATGTGTCCATCGTTATATTCTGACCGATTCTGTCCCTGGTTGGTTGTCGGGTAATGTGCATGTATTTGGTTTTCTCCTCGTTGATGTTGAGGCCCATTTTCTTACATTCCTTCTCGATTTTCAGAAAGTTTTCCTTGACTCTGACAGTACTTCCTCCTACCGCGTCAATGTCGTCCGCGAAGGCCAGGATCATCTGTGGCCCCTGGTTTGTAAATACTTCCGTGGTGATGTTCGTCTTCTTGATAGCCATATCTAGGACTATGTTAAAGAGTAGGGGCGACAGTCCATCTCCCTGTCTCAATCCACTCATGACCGAAAATTCCTCTGTTATATGGTTTCCTACTTTAACCCGACACCTGGTATTGTTTATGCATAACTTCGTGAGAGTGATGATTTTCTGTGGTATACCTATACTTGCCATGGCTATCCAGACACTGTCGCGTATAATGGTGTCGTAAGCTTGTCTGAAGTCCATGAACAGCTGGTGCACGTCTTTATTGAATTCCCAGTGTTTCTCCAGTATTTGTCTGATTGTGAATATCTGGTCCACTGTTGACCTCTTTGGTCTGAATCCACACTGGTAGTCGCCAATTTGTTCCTCCGCATACGGTGATATGCGGCTCAATAGCACATTGGAGAGTATCTTGTATGCAGCGTTCAGTAGCGATATTCCCCTGTAGTTGACACATTTCATGCGGTCTCCCTTCTTATGGATGGGGATGATAGTACCTTCGTTCCATTCGTCTGGCAAGGCTTCCCATTTCCATATGGCTAGTACTAGTTTATGTAGTTCTTTGTGGAGTTGTGTTCCTCCATATTTTAAGCATTCTGCTGGTATTGTGTCGCATCCAGGGGTTTTGTTATTTTTGAGTTTGTTGATTGCCACTATTATTGGAAGCTTGGCTCCTCTACGTCTATTTCCGCTGTCTGGTATGTTGTGATCTCTGTAGTTATGCCGTTATCTGCATTGAGAAGGTTGTTGAAATACTCTTTCCATGTTTTAAGTATTTCCGACGTGTCTGTTATTAGTTCGTCCTCATCGCTTTTTAGAATACTGCTTGTTATGGGTTTATATCCTTTTTTTATCTGCGATATTTCTTGAAAGAATCTCCTACTATTGTTGCTTTTGGCATCCTCCTCTAGTTGCTGTAGTACTTTATTCTGGGCCGCTCTTTTCTTGTTCCTTATAAGTTTCCTTGCCTCCTTCCTGCCTGTTTTAAATTTCTCTATGTTGGCGTTGTTATTGTCTTGTAACATGCGTAATCTGGCTTTATTTTTTGCGTTTTGGATTTGTTCGCATTCCGCATCATACCATTCTTTCTTCTTTGTCTTGCTTTTCTCTCCCAGTGTTTTCTTCGTGACCGTAACTATAGTTGATTTGAGGGTGTCCCAGGCTGTTTCTATGTCTTCTATTTCAGGGGTGTTTTGTCGTAGTTGGTTTTCCATTTCGGTTTGGTACTTGGTTCGTATTTCAGCGTTTCCAAGTGTGCTTACTTCCCATCTTGCTGTATTTGTGGCTTGCTGTTCTTTTGTTTTTATGTTCTTGATTCTCAGGCGCATTTTTGTCTGTACTAGGAAATGGTCGGAGTCCGCGTCTGCACCCCTTCGGCTTCTCACATCCTTGACATTTTTTGCATACCTAGCATTGACCAGCACATGGTCTATTTGATTTCGTGTTCTGTGGTCATTCGAGACCCACGTCTCTTTGTGTATGTTTTTATGTTCGAACATCGTTGATACAACCATTAGATTATTGGTCGCTGCTAGTCCTGCCAATCGTTGTCCGTTGTCATTTGAAATAATGTGGAGACTGTGATTTCCGATATGCGGCCTGAGTGCAGGTTCTCTTCCCAATTTGGCGTTGAAGTCCCCTAGTAGGATGAGCATATCTTGTTTTGGTATAGTGCTAATCGTATCCTCTAGCTGCTCGTAAAAGGAGTCTTTGTCAGTCTCATCTCTTTCTTCTGTCGGGGCATGGGCTGATATTAATGAATAGTTTTGCCATTTTCCTTTCATCCTAAGATAGTAGATTCGCTCACTTATTGGCTTGAATGATATTATCTGTCCCACCAACCGCTCTCTCACTGCAAAGCCTGTCCCGAATTCATGTCGCCCGTCCTGGTTGCCGCTATAGAATATTACTGATTGACTGATATTGAGGTTCCCATTGTTGGGCCACCGGATCTCCTGTAGTGCCGTGATGTCGATGTTATATTTCTCTATCTGTTCTATGGCTCTCTTTGCTGCCCCTGGTCTAAACCAGCTAAGCACATTCCAGGTTCCAATAATCATATTCCTTGGTTGTTGCTTGAGTCGTCTCCGGATATCCGTCCTTTTCCGAGGCTGGTCGAAACGTTTCGTAACAGTTTGTTTTTTACAAGGTAGGGTTGTTAGCCCTACGCTTAACCCTCCTCCTTTGCCCGGGCTTGGGACCGGCAGTGACAGCTGGTGGGCTACTCAATCCACGCATCAGCTGCCCCAGGCGGAGTTAAAAATAAGATCTGTATGAAATAAAAAGTGTACTATTCATGTTGTCAAAGATATTTGATGATTTGGACAAAAAAAGTGTCAATTGTTTTGTCCATAAGTTTGGCCGACTTCCCTATATACAGGTTGTCCCATTTAAAAGGATGCACCTGAATTTTTTCGAAAACTGATCAAAATTTTAAAAAATTCCAAAATACGTCCATTTTGGTTTGCAAGGGGGACAGATTTTGGCTATATTGGAATTTTGTAGGATAGCTAAGGCCAGAGCCAAGTAATCTATTAAACAATGGCGCACCAAAGAGACGAAGGGTCTGTAGGAGCAAACGCCTGGACAAAGACAGGCCAAACAGTTCATTAAAGAACATTCATCAAAGCTGACTGCAGAACTTCTTAGTAAGGAAAAGAAGCTTGTCAGACAAATAGTGGGGCTTCTAACAGGTCACTGCAAACTTAATAAGCACTTGTATGCAATGCTTCTTCAAGAGGAAAAAACCTCATTACATGTCCTATGTCAATGTGAAGGCCTAGGTAGAACCAGGGCCTTACTGGGGGACATATAATGTCCGCGGCCAGAAAGCTATATACAGAGCACACTGGCAAAGCTTCTGGGTTTCATGACAAGGACGGGGTTGCAACTTGTTTTGTAGCTTGCATCTAGCAAAGCAGGGAAGGAGAAAGGGCAACCACAATAGATCTGAGAAGGTCAAGGTGGACAAATGTCTACACCACCCTATTCTAATCTAATCTAAATAGGAACTGGGTGAAAACAGATCTACGGCTATCGTCGAAACCATATACCTTTTAGCTTAAATATACGCCCTTCCAATGCTTTCAGAATGCACGAAGTTGTAAGCAAAATCTGTTTCTCTCTTCGTTTGGCTTAGTAACGCTGTTATGCACCGCGCCAGCGTTATTGACTAAAACCCGAAGCCGCGAAGGCCGCCGATCTTTGTTGTTTGACAGAAAGAATTCGGTATTTGTCATGTATTTGTTGACTTTATGTACTACGTGTATGTATAGGAACGAGATGAAAGCACATCTAGGGCTATCATCGAAACGTATCTGTTTTTTGTAAAATAAAAACCAAATTGGAATTAGTAACGGCTCTTGTTGCACGGTATAATTATACTTCATAGAGGTGGACTCTTTATAAAACAAAATTAGCAGTTTTAACAATTTGGCGACCGCGACTTCTGTCACTTCTATTGCAAAAGTATGAAGAAAATCCAGAAAGCCCTAGAACTTCAACGGACAGCTATTGCAAGGATTTGTGATAAATTGGTAGATGAAAGATCGAAAAAAAGTTACGATTCAAGTAAAATACATAGTAGTATTAGAGTTTTGGACGATAAAATTCTTCAATTAAAACGAACTAAACAACTAGTATGAACATTGAACTAGAATTCGTGGATGCGTTGAGCTTTAGATACTACGAAATCAAATTTAACTTTGATAAGATGACTAGAGAAGATACAAACGAAAATCGAGTTCAGGCAATATGGAGAAGATATCAAGTGTTGGCTTTTTGGAACCAATTTACTCAAATTGATGATAGTTCTGACATAATAAGAGGATAAGCTATACAGTATTTAGTGCAGGCTACGACTCCAGGTTCTCGAGCAAGACAGTTAGTTGAGAGTTACCCAGCTACTAAAGCAGTTGACAGTTTGAAACAGAGATTTGAAAGAGAAGATTTATTGATAGAAGTAAGAGAACTTCTCAAGTTGGTTAGCACAAAGAACAAATTGTCGATATTTTTTGACAAAATCGAGTCTCAGTTAAAAAATCCTAGAAAGTTTAGGGATACAATTCGATGCTTGTGCTGCGATACTTTATCCGTTAGTGCAGTCCTGTTTAGAAGAAGACCTAATACGAGCTTGGCACCGAAGTCAGTTTTATTCAGCCGAGTCTAGTTTGAAGAAGCGTATTAACACTTGATAGTTTACTTAGACAAGAAGTAATGAATGAATGCTGAATTTTCCTTACGGTATCCACTTTTAAAGATAGACGTAAGCCCGAAGATAGAAACACAAGTAGTAATTCTGCTGCAAAAGCGTCTGAATTGTTTAACAAAGGAGCCTCACGTTGTGTTTTTGCAAAGAATCACATCCTTCTGACCAATGTAAAGAAGCTTTAAAACTCACTATTACCGAACAAATACAAAGTTGTCACTCATGCGCACATTTTGGACATATTTTCCGGAGGTGCCGTTTCAGAGAAAAATGTCCCACTTGTCAAGTCAAACATTGCAAGGTCATGTGCCCGAAAGAAGGTATCAAGTCGTCGAACTTCGAAGACGCGAGTACCCAAGAGCAAAATACCAAAACTGTTGAACAGAATCTCGCTAACCACTTCTATCCCAAAGTTTTTCTGCAAACCATGGTTGTTGAGTTAAAAGGAGAGAGAGAATCACGTAGGACGAGACTTCTTATCGATAAATATATAACAAAAAATTTGGCTGAAGAAGTAGGCAACACAACGAGAGTTAGAGAAGAACAACTAGTTCACTCACTGTTTGGAGGAAGTCAAACCAAAACTGTAAAAAACACATGCCACAGGGTTCATCTCTATAGCCTAACTGAAAACTAATGCTGCAGCTTTGAAGTTTTAGATCAGCCACTGGTTTTTAACCATGTGAATTTCGTGACTGACTGAAAAATAATGCTGCAACTTTGAAGTCTCAGAACACTCACTGGTTTGTAACCATGTGAGTTTCGTTACAAAAGGACCGTGGCTAGGTCAACTAAAAGAAATGGAGATTAAGATTACATGTACTACGGAGTTGATGTATTGGTATGTATGTAAACATGATTTAGAATGCGGATTGGTCGCAATTTACACATTACTAGGTTGGACACTTATGGGTAAACTAAAGCCACCTTACTAAAGAAAGATATCCTTACTTCTACCTCTATGTTTTCAAAATTAGAATGCGAAGAAGTCACTTACAGCCTTGTCCTTTCCAAGTTAATAAAGTATTTCTATGTTGACAACTTTCTAGCAAGTGTATTAGATAAAGAAGCTTCAAAGCAATTTACTGAATAGTCAACATTAATTTTAGCTGATGGTAAATTTGAACTTAGAAGGTGGGAGTATTCTTTATTAGAAAATGTTGAAGTTGAATCAAAAGACAACATTCTTGGACTTGTTTGCAAACCAATTATATGGAATCGTCTAGAAGAAATAAAAAGTTTTACTAAGACTGAAGACTGGTAACTTATTTCTGGTCAAATAAACCCAGTAGATCTTCCCTCTCGAGACTGTTCTGCGAAAGAAGATGGTGAGCCGGATCCAGGTTCAGAGTCGCCGAGACCAAATTATGAGTGCGACGAAAAAGAAATTAGCAAGGAAAAAGGAAAAATCGTTGTATTCTCATTGTGTTGTAACCAAGAAAGAAAAGTTGTTGAAGAAACCACCTGAGCAGTGAAAGACTAGATCAGGGAGAACTGTTAGAGTTCCCTCAACATACGGAATTTAATTGTTATTTTGTTATACGAATGACACAAAGTGGGAGTGTGTTAGAAGCCATCTTATTTCTGTATGTTTTGATGTAGACTTTTCATGTCATATTGAAATAAATTTGATATAATTTTGAAGTTTCTTGTTGATGTCACATTTTCTTTTGTAAAATAAAACCAATTTAGAAGTAGAAACGGCTCTGTTTGCACGGTATAACTATACTTTATAGAAGAGGTGGGCTTTTTGAATAAAACAGCATTAGCAGTTTCAACATAAGTTAATTTCATAGAGATTTTGACCTAGCACCTCCCTAAGGTGTAGATTATCGTAATTTCCTAAAAAGTAGATTCATTTAGGATTTCTTCCATTAAATTTTTTTTCTCACAAAAATTTGATCATCCACAAAAAAAATATTAAAAAAAATTGGGTCAGTATAAACATAACATACCCTGAGTTTAAAAACAATTCGAAATTTGGTTGAAACCGCACAACTTTCTTTTGATCTAGTTAACCGGTATATGTTTGGAAAAAACGTCTTTTTTTTTTTTAAAAAAAAAACGCATACATGCATTTTTCCCTATGTCTCAAACTTTGACTTTGTATTAGTGTATACTCAAACAAACCACCAACCAGCTTGTAATGTCTGACAGCATTAAATTCGGTATTACGATGACGTTATGTCATATTGATAAAATCAAAAGTAAAAATAAGGCCTCTAAATCGAAAAATGCCTTAATTTAAAGCAAATACCCTTATTACCCGACTACTCAAAGGAGGGTTTTGAGTTTAGTTTCTTGTTTCTAAAATCATGTTTTATTTTCGGATATAATTATTTAATGATACCAAAAATCGCCTTTTAAACAGCACATAAATATATTTAAAAACAATCTTTATTAATTGCAAAAGAGTAATTATCAGTCGAGTTACAGAAGACGGCTGGTCTATAAGGAGAGCGGCCACTCATTTTGGGGTTGATAAAATAACGATAATAAAATGAAAAAAAAAAAGATGGATTCAAAATAACACAACGGAATGGAAACAACTAAATATTAAATATTACTTAAAACAACAACAAAAATTAGTATTTAGTGGGCGCACCGTTCTTTTCAATAACAGTCTGCAAACGCCTGGTCATTGAAAAACTTAAATTTTGAAAATATTCACGATCTTCTGAGAGCACCTCCAATGCGCGATGAATTGCATCGCTTAACTCTTCAGCATTTTGGGGTCTCCAGTTTCTCTGATAAATAATTTTGACAAGTCGGCCCCATACATTTTCTATTGGATTGAGATCAGGGCTGTTGGATGGCCAGAGAAGAGTTTCAATATTATTGTTTTCAAATCACTGGCGAACAACATTAGCCGTGAGCACGGGACAGTTAGCAACATAACATCCTCAAGAATCTCGACATATCTTTGACTGTTGAATCTTCCTTCGATTTGCCAAAACATACTCCAGCCGCTTGCGCTGAACCAGCCCCACATGTGCTTTCCTAATTTGGTTGGCGTATTTTGAGTGAAATATCTTTTCATCTGTGAACACCACCCTCTGCGAGAAGTAATCATCATGAAGAACATTATTTAATGCAAAAATAACCCTGGCCTGTTTTTGTTCTTCCGTTAAAAAAGGTTTTTTTGCAGCAACTCGACAGGAAATTTCAGATTTTTTAATCCTTCTGTTAATAGTTGATAAGGAACCTGGCAAAAGGATTTTGTCTGAGGTGCCTTTCATCTTGTAACTCAGAACGTACAGCCTTTCGTCCTGATCCATGTTTTCTATTCATCGAGTTATTCCGTATCCAGCGCTTTTTCCATCGTACTATCGTCATTTTATCAACCCCAAAATAAGTGGCCGCTCTCCTTATAGACCAGCCGTCTTCTATAACTCTAGTGATAATTTGTGCTTTCGTAAATTTTGTAATTTGCGGCATTTTTGACTTTGAAAGTTATTCTCAAAATCAGTTTGACGCGTACCGTCTATTTTAAACTGGTAAATGGAATACATACACTATTAGACAACACCGTTCAAAAGAACGGTGTTGTATTAGATAAGTAAATTTTGCGAAATAGGAAAAATGCATGTATACGTTTTTTTTTAAAACAAGAGTACGTTACGTCGAGGTACGTGCAGTGGCTTGTAGTACATAATATCTTTATTCATTTTTCAGCGGTGATAACGTGGAAGAAGCCTTCCTAGAAACGGCCAAAAAGATCTACCAAAGCATTCAAGACGGCCGACTGGACCTCAACGCCGCCGAATCGGGGGTCCAACACAAACCCTCGCAGCCGGGCGGCGGCCGCGTCAATCCGACTAGCGAGCAGCAGCCAAACAAAGACAACTGCTCTTGCTAGTCGTGTTTTTAGGGTAAGAAATTTTTACGTAATTTTAAACGAAAATGGTAGGAAATTTTTGTTGTTGAGCAAAAATGAAATGGTTCACGGGTCAACAAAAATTTGAGCCTATAAAAACTGATGGATTATTTTGCTTATTTTCGTTCGCCGATTTTATATTTTTCTTTAATCCGTTTTTTTCCATGCCCCCATCACTTTGATGTTTTTCACACATGTTCTTATAATATGTCAATTAGTTATTTTGATATTAATACTCCCAATACTGTAACAACTAAAATCAGCGACTACAATTTATGCACAATTTGTTGTCGGTTAACAAAGGAGTAACCATAAAATACTGGCAAGCAACCAAAGGTTAAGGTCGTGGATTATCAAAATATTTTATACTAGCCTAAAGTCCTAAAATGTCAAAACAAAAATTATCCTCCCTCCTAAAGTTAATGTTTGTGGGAGTCACAAAAACAAATTTTAAAAAATCACATATCACACCCTAATTGAGGTAGCGACTTCAAACAGATTGTATTATTTAAACAAACTTACGACCCTTAATTGAAGGGCTTTAATAATTTTTTTATTTAAATATATTTTTTTTAATTAACCAACTTTAAATATATATATTATTTATTTATCTCGTTGGTCGTCATTATAACCTGAATATAAAAATTTAAAAAAATTGTAGTAGTAATTAAAAAAAAATGTCTCCCATCATCGATTTGAACAAAATTTAGAATGAAGAAAAAAATTGTTGTGTATTTTGTTAACAGTATGTAAAAACCTGCAATGTTGCCAGCGTTGCACCAAACTTAAAATCTAATATTAGATAGGATTCTACAAAACAAAATTTATCGTAATTAGATGAATTGTGTCTTTTCTGGACGAGGGGGCCTGTGGTTGATTTTGGGTAAGTTGAGATGGTGAGCGAGGGAGAGGTCCCCAACTTAGTCGTATTTTCCATTAAATTTAATTAATGATTAATTAATTATGATAAAATTTTGTTTTGTACAAGTCCTATCTAATATTACATAAAAATCGAGGAGAAAGCAAAGGTATGGACGGGGGATGGCCCAAAGTAAATTTTAAAAGTATAAAAAAAAGTTTTTTTTTTAATTTTATATTCAAATCATTGTGTCACTTTGCGCTGGAGTGAAAATATATATTTTTGAAGTTGGTCAATTTAAAAAAAAAATAATTTAAAGAAAAAAAAAGGTACTTCAAAGAAGCAAAATTATTTTTTTATTTTGCTATTGAGGACTGTAAGTTTCTTTAAATAATACAATTTGTTTCAAGTCGCTACCTCAATTAGGGTGTGAGATGTGATTTTTCAAATTTTGGCTGCAAAACGGTTTTTGGCTCATCCCAAAAATTATAATTAATTTTTGGACCTTTCGAAGTATAGTGTGATCATAGCCAAAATATTCAAAAAATCCACGTCCCTAACCCCTGGTCGTTTGCCACTATTTTGTGGAATTACCCGAAGGCCAGTGAAAAATGTTTTTGGTTGATGTTAAAACAAACCACTTATATTTTTTAAAAATCAAGTTTAGACTATGTTCGATTTTATAGTGTAAGTACTTACATATTTGATTTAACTTTCTGAATGGTATTTGACCACAATCTTTATAAAAGTTGACGTATTTTGATTATTTGTTTAATATGGGTCAAATAAAGGTTTGTTTTTATGCGAGTTTTTATGTGACTGCCTTAAAAAGTGCGGTTTTGCGCACGTAGTACTCGCTTTGAAAGTAAAATTTTGCACACGGATCTGTCATTTTTGCACTCAGATATGTTACACTAGTAAACAAATTAAAACAAAAAAAAAGCATTCTGATTGCGAATTCTACAACCAAAAGTTTCCACCGCCTACAGATTTATAGTAATAGAAGCATCAATTATTTTTATTTTATACAAACATTTGTATAATTTCTGTACATTACAATTTTTTTAAAATTTTTGGTGTCCGCTTCTTACCAAACGATATAGATACCAAAAAACATTTTTGGATTTTTTATCTGTTTGTTTGCCTGTCGGTTTATTCCAGCATAACGCAAAAACTACTAAATGGATTTAAATGGAAGACAGGTGGAGTCCTGGGCAGGACATACAGGGTGACCCAAAAGTTCGAGTCCACCCTAATATCTCCAAAGCCAAAAGAGGCTGAGAAGTAAAATTTCAAGGGTTTACAAAAAATTTGCTGCTAATCATCGTACCCGTCAGTTAAGAGGCAGAGCTAGGGCGGCGACGATACTTTTTTTAAAACGTACCCTGTATATTTTGGAAAATTTAAATAGAGCTTTCCTTCTGTTTCCAAAAACACCTAATGTGTTACTTTTTTCTCTAACGGTTTTTAAATAAACTGGGGAAATCATCTCCATAAGACTATAATGAGTTAAAGAAGAAAACAGGTTCGGTGACTATTTGTGTAAATCATTGTTCTTTTTTAAAAGATTTTGTTATTTTATTTAAAAACCGGTAACATATTAGGTATTCTTGGAAACAGAATAAAAAGCTCTATTCAAATTTTAGAAAATATACAGGGTATCTCATTTTAAAAAAGGATTGTCCCCCCCTCCTTAATGAATTGTAGACTTTGGAATTTATGACGAAAGTAAAGCTGTGAAAACGTGTTGTCAGCACCTTTTTGGTTGTAAATTAGCTTGCTTAGTTTTTGTAATACTTTTTGCTTTCATAACGTAAGCGCAACCCGTTTTGATGACCATACTGGTATTAAAAGCAAAAGTGTTTATTAAACTTTGCTCAAAAATACTATTCTTTGGGCAGAAAAATATGCAGAATGTTGGCTATACGTTAAAGCCAAACTTTGTGGCTTTTTTAAATCAGTCCTGACACCAACAAAAACTAAATTGGAGCAATAAAGTTGTAAAAACACAAAATAACATTTTTGGCTATAATACAGCAAGTTTAGCTGTCGGGTTTTTTCGGGTCCTTTCGACAATAATGCGCTTTCTGTGTAGGAAGTTGTAAAAATAGTTAGAGAAAAACATTTTCAGCTAAAGCACAGTAATTTTAGCCGTCGGGTTCTTTCGGCTTGCTTCGCGACCAAAGCCCCGCCCTTATTCATATTAAGTAGTAGAGAAAATAGAGGAAAAAAAATATTATTTAAATTGGGCTAGGCGACGTTTTATCAACACTTTCGAGACGTTGTGGCAGACCACAGCAAAAACACAATAGTAGAGGAGTTTTGCTGTCGCAAAGTTTTTGCAAAAGTTTTTCAGCACCTTGTGTTACTTGGGTTAACATCCAAAAAAATACTTGTTTGTAAACAATATAATTGTGTGAAATTTTACTTCTCTGTTTCTTTGGGTTCTGGAAATATTAGGGTGGACTCGGATTTTTAGGACACCCTGTAATCTTCACTTTATTCAAAACAAGCTATCACCATTTAAAGCAAAAAAACCGAGAAGACCGCTGGCAAAGCGGGTATTGTGGGACAGGGAGGGTAACTACAATTTTAAACACGCGAACGAATTCGCGGGCAATAGCTAGTTTATACAAAAGTTCAAACCAAGAGAAAAAAACTACCCAACTGCGAGTTGTAAATAGAATTTAGTATACCATAGAGAAATGTTTTGTAGTCGCATGACTTCAGTGGGAACCCACAAAACAGCCGAATTTACAAAAACCGAAACACAATTGAACAGAAAATAGAACGTCCGATACAAAATATGACCGAAAGTAAAACACCCAGAAAATAATGGATACGAATATAATTTTATAGAATTTTAATTTACTCGATCCTTAAAAGACACGAATATAATTTAACCGAATATAATTTTTTTGAACCTTAAAATATCAGAATTATAAAAGTATCGAAAAATAATTGTCTAGAAATGAAAAACACCCGAACCACAAATTGATAGAAAATAATATGCCCGATCCTTAAATGAGCAGAACCACAATCCAGCCGAATCGCTATTGGCCATGAGTCAAATTTAAATCTAGAGCGCCGTAGGCCCTGGATTGCGGCGTTGACAAGTCTCTCTATTTGGAAGATGACACGGGGATTTTTTTTTATTAAACGATTTTATTTAACTTCACAAATCTTGCGATTCATTTTTGTAATGTAGGTCCGATGACAATACAATATTATAAATAAATTTGTGGGTAGGGGGTAGTTGAAGAATGTAAACGGGGTAAATTAATACAATATCACAACTTACTTCGACTCTTCCCTGCCGTAAGCCTGGCAACGTAGCAATTGAATTCTTGACTATATTATATACGATTTTGACAAGAATATGGTTGTTCTTCGTCAATGCACGGATTGCCCAGCTCATCAATAATTTGTATTATAGTTCCTGTGGTTCCGTTCCACTCATTTTCTTTCAGAAATATACTTGAAAAAAAAATCCTTTCTAAACAATTCTAACCTTTAAAACGGACCAGAGAACAAATCTGATGACGTCATTGCTCTGATCCCGGGCAATCTCCGAGCGATTTGCGAGGAGGATAATCGAAAACGCTGTAAGTGTTTTCTACAAAAATATCTGAAAACTATATATTGTTTGACATTGAAATTTAGTATGTTTTTAGGGGGAGTTATTATTTTTTTAATAGATTGTCACAAAATGTCATAAAGCTAAATCCTTATATGTATATGTGATAAACCAGCAATTTTATTGATCTGATTTCACTTACCAGAATCGAATACCTACTACTCTTTTTAGGAACTTAACCAAGTTTAATGTAGAAAAAATATTTTATAGCAAATGCTTTTTGTTACAAATTCCTAAAACCACCTAACCCTTATTCCTAGGGATGTTTATACGGATAAGTACGCCTCTATGTAATCTGAAGGTAGTGTGCAAAACATACCATGAGTATTAATAGTTTTTTTTTGGGTAAAACAAAAGTTGCGATCTTCTGATCTTTTAAAAACGTTTTAAACTCTTTTTAAAATGAAAAGTTATGACTTCTCTTAACTTTTTTCTTGATTTCATGACCGATTTTGGACCGATCCAGATAATTTTTACGAAAAACACTTTCAGGAGTTGATTGTTCTGATGAGATTTTACAGATTAGTTAAGTGCTTTCTAGTCTTCAAAGGAACACCATGTATTTCATTTAAAAAAATCACCGTTAACTCATTGGTCTTTTGGAGATGATTTTCTCACTTTATTTAAAAACTGTTAAGGGAAACCTATTAGGTAATAGAGACATAAAGCTATTTGTAACTCATCGCGGTATACGTATCCGCATCTAGCGAGAACTAAGCACATTGATTGGTCAGAAACTTGTAGCACGTTCGAAAAGAGCAGATATATGCTAATTTAAGGTGTTTCTGAACACAATAGGTGCTGAGATACGTGTGTCGTAACGATACGTGATACCTAACGCATCTCAACACTTATCGCGTTCAAGAACACCTTAGATTAGCATATATCTGCTCTTTTCGAACGTAGTACAAGTTTCTGACCAATTAACTTGCTTGGTTCTGGCTAGATGCGGATACGTATACGGCGATGAGTTACAAATAGCTTTATGTCTCTAATTTCGTAATTTCCTATTCAAAATTGTCAAGATATATAGGGTGTCACATTAAAAAAAAAAGTAACAACGCTGCCCTAGCTCCATGACTGTCGGCACGACCAGCATCCAAAAAGATGCTTTTTTGTAAACTATCTAAGTATGTGAAATTCGAATTTTCTACCTTTTTTGTTTTGGGGACACCCTGTATATTTGTATATTTTAAAAAATGCCTTGTTGCCCCTAAATAGTTGATGATTAAAAAAATTAAAGCCAAGGAATCTAAATTGCATCAAAAACATTTTCTATGCAAAATTCGGTTAATTTTTAATATATAGTTAATTTGTTTCATTAATAATAATTATTTTTCCATTCAAAAACTATTCAAGATTATATTTTTTGAAAAATAATTTGACAAAATTTTTTTTTAAAAACAAACAATAATTTCGTAGAACTTGTTTTTTTGTACCTTGTTGGGAAGTTTCATCTTAGGTTGTGACCTAACTTTTATAACGCGAAGGAGCCAATCCAACTTAAATAAAATAATTATCTTTAACTAGAGGTCAATAAAACTTTTTCCTTCATATATGTTAATTGAGAAAAACTACTATAAAACAATACCCAGATTAAATATGAATGTTTCCATTTTCTTTAAAAAACCTTTGACCAAATTGATTTTTTAGCAATTCTAGATTAAGTGTATTAAGTATATGTATATCTAATAAATTGCACATTTTTAATGTCTTATAGTTTTGTACGAGAATATTATTATTTACGATGGTGCATTTTTATTTCTTAAAATGTTTTTTGTATAATAATGTATTGTAAGTATAAATAGAACAGTTAATTTAGCGGAATTTTTAGGTTAAATAGAAACAAATCTGTTACAAATTTTTCCTGAAATTAAAACCTATCCAAAAACATTGATCCTGGAAATCTCTGCTCTTGACTTGAAGACGATGATTTTATTAGGCTGCATCATTTTTCTTTGTATTTTGTGGGATTATTTGATAATAACAGATTTTTTTCTATTAAAATGCTAAATGCCCTACACGAAAAAAGGCAGGTTGTCTTGTGAATATCTACGATTATTCACCCATAATATACATAATTTGGGGCCCAAATCATTAAATATTAAGTTATGAACGAATTCTAAAATACACATTTCTATTGTCCCTTTTCTTACTTTATTGAATTACAAGCGTCCTTACGCACTTTAAAAGCCAGGGGCGGATACAGATCGTCCAAAAGTCTATTGTGTAATTTTACTTAATTTTAAAATTTTCACTTAATACATCGCCGAAGGTGAAAATTTGCAGAAAAGTAATGTTTAAATCTTAATAAAATACGAAAACTGGCGTCACAAGTTAAAAATTTTACGAATTTTTTATGAAAAAAAGCCCCCCCCTGTATCCGCAACTGAAAGCTATTTACATTCTTTTTTATATTTGTGATAGCGGTTACTAATGTTGCAAAGGATTCTAGCATGTGAAAAAAATTTTGTTTTTAAGCTATGTACAGGGTGGTGTAAATTCGAGATTATGGGGTTGTAGGTATTTTTAAGGGAGATAGCGAATTATTAATGGTGAACATTTAGTTTTTAAGATATAACACTAAGTTGGTATTTTTCTTATGGAATAACCTATTTTTTACTCGATTTTTAAAATCAATGTTTAAAGCGATGTCCCTTAGAAATATCCAAAACCTCACAATCACCTCGAATTCAGACCAACCTGTGCATAATAGTGAATAAAAAATTTAGTCCATTCCATTTAAGTTTGTTTTAATTAATTTGTATTTTAAAATAATTATTCAAATTGTAATTTGGAGATCTGGTGGTTTATATTTTACAATTGCTTTATAATGTTTGAAATGAATAGTTATTATATGTTTAAAAAATAAACTTATTTAAAATTAATATTATTTTTATTCATATATAAAAAAATGATGACTGTTTCCAACATGTGAACAATCTTCTTTTTGAAATTTTGCACGACGTTTTGACATGCAAGCGTGAGCTAGAGTTAAAGTTTAACATTTTTTTATGTAAAACTACAAAAAAATAAAAAAGAGTCATCATTAGTTTATGTTAAAAAAAAAACACCAGTCCTTTATATTATGATTTGCCTTTATTTTTTGTTTGAGGACACTTTATTTTTACATCACATATCGAG
Organism: Oxystoma pomonae; assembly: GCA_963921995.1. NCBI lineage: Eukaryota > Metazoa > Arthropoda > Insecta > Coleoptera > Brentidae > Oxystoma > Oxystoma pomonae. The sequence continues at coordinate 78,271,075 of OY998166.1, read as the reverse complement.
TTGTGTAACAGAACTTACAATACCTTAAAACTTTAAATCTTAATAAGAGAAAAGTACATAACTTTTATACGAATAAAATTACCTCAACTTCAGTTAATCTTTTTATTTTTACAAATATAGTTACCTAGGGTAAATTTTCGCGAGTACACCGTACCTAATATAATTTTGCATAGACTTTTCTTGTAGAATATAAAATCATGACAAGACGAGATCTAGTATGATCCCTCTAAGACATATGTTATGAGAAAAAAGAAATTTACTTCTCCCGGAAATTTACCTTTAGACTTAATAAATAATTAAAATAATTTTATGGAAAAAAAAAGAAAAAATATATTTTTCAACAAGGAAAATAATGTACAAATAATGTAAAAGCCAATTTAAAACTAAACCCATTTTTAATCGTTTTTTTTTTGTTCTGGAATGGTAAAAGGGGCTTTTAAATTTAAGAAAATTTATTAAAATAAGAAGCACATTTATGCATAAAAACATGATATTGACAAACAATTTTTAAAAAATAACAATTAATTTTGATTCATACCTAATAACATAAAATATAGTGCCTACCTATAGATAATATTAAAAAAAACGGTTTTATTTGATTGTAACTTTGTGAAAAATAATTCTTAATGTTTTGGAAAAGTTCATACTTTGAATTCAGTCTAAATAAAACTGTTTTTAAGCAGGTTGTAGTAATTTTTGAAAGATGTTTTTACGTTGAGTTCTTCATCTGACTTTTTGTAAAGGAAAAGCGGGTATATTAGACCATAAATTGAACGTGATAATGTTTGTATTCACAAGAATTATTTTTGACAGAATTGTGACCAAACAAAACATTCCGTTTTCTACCCACCCTATATACCTATTTAATTTCCGTGATAGTGTCATGTCCTTCTCCTCACCGCCTTCGCCACTGGCCTCGATCTTCCCGAACTTGCACCAGCTCCTATATTAAACATCCCCACTCCCCCTGCACTTGGTGCCGCCGCCGCTGGTGCAGCGTTCGCGCCGCCAAAAGATCCGCCAAACGACGGAACTGTAGAATAAACAAACGAATCTTTAAACCACAGACGAAATATTAGTTTATGGGTGAGTATATGACAAGTGTCCCTATTGAACCATTTGTTTTTTATTGAACCAGTTGTTTTTTTTTGTGCATTTGGTTTGATTTTTTAATATCAAGAAATTCCTCAAAATCAATAAACTCAGGTCAACATATAGAATTCTGAATGAAACAATGTCAAATGAACGAACAACATTAATTCTAATTTCGGTGGCAATCAACATCACGCAGTTTACTAAGATTGTGTCATCACAAGACAAGTGAAAACAAATATTGCCTGGGCACAACAGTTGTGTAATTTATATTAAAAACGTTTTCTTAAAATGAACAGTTTTAGAAAAAAAATATTTTAAAAATTTTGATTTTTTAAAAAAAAAAATGAGGTTATGTGATATTTTATTGAAATGGCCTTTAAAATACGTTTAAAACAAGCTATCACTCGCTTTTGTGGTATGTATAGTTCTCAAAATATTCATATTTTTGTAAATGCCTGTAAAGACAGTCAATTTTAACCAACTGTGCAGTTACACAAAAAAAGTTATATCTTGTATACCGTAAAAAAGCGAGTAATTCCTTGCTTTATAAGTATTTTAAAGCCCATTTTGATAAAGTATCACATATCCCCATTTTTTTAAAATTATTTTCAAAATTTTTAAAAACATTTTTTTCGATAAACCCATCAAGTCTCCATCCTGAAATTTTCTAAATAGTTTGGCGAAATATCCTGAAACAAAATATATAACAAAAAATGATTTTTTTTTATTTTCAAGAATTAATTAATTGAAAAAAAAAATGGTCAAAAAAACTTTAAATTTCAGATTTACCAAAAATTATCGAAATCGGGGAGATTGTCTTCCAAAAACCTCTGGTTGATTTGATGACCCTACACTATTATACACACACCGTCAAAAAAAAAATAGAAAAAAACAACTATTTTTTTATACCTTTATCAAAAACACGATTTTACTCACTGTCCGCAAATAACAAAACCATGGCTTTTTTGGTTACCCATGCAAATTTTGTCTTTGTTCACGGGCGGAAAAAAGTTATCTCTCCCTTATAGAACAGATAAAATCCAAGCCAACCTTGCAAAAATCTTTATCCTCTTATTCAAACAACGTACTTAGTAAGTAACCTTTTACTGTTTGAAACAATGCTCCCGTGTGCCGTTAGGAGCCAGGACCCCCAGGGCAAATCGTATTCTGGAAATCCTGGCCAAACAAAAAGTGCTAGAGGGCTGAAATTTTGCACACATACTAATTATGTGACTCCCAATTGCGCTACAAAATGTGCCAAAAAGCTCTCTGTAGCGCATTTGGAAGTGAAATTTTAGGCTTGTATGGAAAATCTCATTTCTCTAGTATTCTTCATTTGGCTATGATTTCCATAAAACGAAAATTGCTATTTTGCATAATATGGCAACCACTGATTAAGATATCTGAATCGCTAAATTTTGATTTTATTTTCTAGATGTAAAACTTCAATTTTTAAGCGAATTTCTTATTTCAAATTCACTTGGTTTGTCTACACTTTTATTTCAACCATAAACAAAAAATAACTAAAACCCAGATTATCAGTTTACTTAAGATGATAGTGGCTGGAAACTTTGTGAATAAAGTATCCTTAGTTCTGAAGGTGTCACCAATGTGGCAGACATTTTCGGTGCGACTTTGTCAGTGATGGATAAATTTTAATTTTTCAAACAAACGTTGCTATATTGTGGTTGTGCTATATAGTGAGGTTCCCTTCTCTTAATAAAATCTTGCTTTTGATAAAAGTATAAAAAAATCTATTCAAGCCAACACGCGCAAATGTTCAAAAAGTTTTGACGTTAAAATAAATTAAAAAAAAAAGAAAACCATTCTGTATTATTGTGACTTAACAAATAAATTGTTTTAGTTTTATGTACATAATTAGTACCATTAAAAAACTAGCATGATTTTAAAAAAGGTGAAAAATAAGTGTCTTTTTATTCATGAGGATAATTTAAAAACATGGACATTATGAATATTATTCGAAATTGTATTATCCAGTAATTAGGGAATTTTTTCTTAACTTTACTGAAAGGATGCATAAGAAAAAGTTGCAGCAAATTACTAAAAAAGTTAACAGATTGAATGACAACATTTTTTTACAACAGAACGTCAATTCAAAACCCATAATTAAAAAAATATATATTTTAAAATCTGCCGCTATATTTCTATCGATTTCTAAAAATTAAATTTGATTTCATACCTGATGTACCACCTCCAAACGTAGGAGGTGCAGTTGAATTGTTAGCCCCTCCAATGCCACCTCCAAACGAAGTTGAATTGTTAGCCCCTCCAAAAGTCGGTGGATTCGAAGCTGCACTACTAGAGCCAAACACTGGAGTGCTTGTGGCGCCACCTAAATGCATAACAGGAATTAATACAGTAAAAATCAGTTCAGTGTGCAGTCTCTTAATCACTTAATTTTTTTATTTCTTTTGAGTAAAAATGACGACTCAGTTTTCAAAAAGTGGAATCAAAAAACCAAAACTTCAAAAAGACGTTCATAAGGCCAATGAGCCGTTTTTATTTATAAACTCTCATCTCAAAAATTGCTGCATTTAGTAATTTCTGCCAAATAGCTACTTTTGTTTGATTGACAAAAAACGTAGGTATTTACTTCGTCAATCAGTGACCTTACAAAAAAAAAATCATTACATCACCGAATCACTCGAGTTTCAGTCGTATACGGACCACAGTTTAGCAAAAAATTGACGAAAAAAAGGGGTAAATTTTCTCTTATCCACTTACTAACGCACGCACAACATTGAAGTCGCACTGAAATTCTGTAATATTAAATTAAGTTCGCCGTAAAATTACAATTTAACGTTTGGGATGCGCTTTTTTTCTCAAGTTTTGACGTTCGTATGTCATATTCGCTCGGATTTGCATCGATTGCTTCTACCCACTCGATGTAAATTCGAGCGAAAATGACATCTAAGCGTCCAAAACCGTTCTATTTTTCCCGGCAAAAATGCAATATAAATAATAAATAAATTTTGAGTCTATTTTAATTAAATATTGTGCATTGTGCATACGAGTTAGATTTTGTGGGCATATTTGGTATCTGAATTAGTCAAAATTGACTTTTTTCGACATTTTTTTGCTAAAATGTGATTGGAATACGACTGAAAGTCGAGTGATTCAAGAGTTAGGCCCCTGGTAATTTAAATAGAGTCACCGCATCACGAAAACTAGTCTTCAGGATGTAGTGACCCCAAATTTAAATAAAAGTTGGACTTTACCTGTAAAGCTGAACGATGGTTTTGACGTTTCCGTAGAACCATTGTTATTGTTAGCAGCCCCTCCAAAGGCGAATGGTGAGCTGTTTTGGTTGGTTGTGGAGGTGGTTCCGAAAGCAAACGTTTTGGTTTGAGACGGTGCCGATTGTGCTTCAAAACCGGTACCACCTGCAGCACCTGAAAGTATAGTACAGGAAATAAAGCTATTTATTTTGAGCAAATAGGAATTAATTTGAACAGATATTTTTTGGACTAATATGTTCAAAAGACCTTTTGGTTTATGAAACCGTGGAGTCTCTAGCTGCGCGTTATGTAGATCATGAAATATGGGGAGTAAAGGGGGAAAAATCATGCAAAATCTCAAAAAATAAGGATTTTAGTAAAAAAAAGGGAAAGAAGACATTTCAAAGCAGATAAAATTAGCTTCCAAATGAGGTATCGTCCTATTAAAATTAACGAAGTTATGGATACAACCCAACCTGACGTCACTGCGTTTTACTCTAAAAAAAAAGAGTGATAGTTTTTTTATTTCATTTAGAAATTCATTCCAAATTTTAATGGCACAAAACACAAACGATCTTTGAAAAGCGGCCGTTCTATGGCGGGGGATGATGAACCCATGAATGTTCCGTGTTCTGCGAGACAGCGGGGTAAATCTTTTTGCTAAGTAGTTGGTTTTTTTTGATTTAATAATTCTATACACAAAGTTGTGCATATGCAGTTTTTGCCGGTTAATCATATTTAAAATTTTATGATTGATTAAATGTGGTGTTTGCCATGAAAGTGCGTCGCTATAAACTACATCAGCATAATCAAACAATGATAAAATAAGGGAACTAAATAAAAAGTATTTTTGTTTAGAAGATAAATATTTTTTATATCTATAAATATTTCTTAAGCGAATGCAGTTAATTTCTTTTTAATGTGATGGTCAAATGAAAGAGAGCTATCAAATATAACTCCTAAGTTTCTTGCCTGATGTACGATTGGAATGGGTTCATTGTTGATTTTTATGTTTAGGCTATGTTCAATTTGTTCTCTTATATGCTCGTTTTTAACAAAAATTATAATTCGAGACTTAGAAGAATTTAACTTTAGGTTGTGATCTTTGGCAAATGAATCTATATTTTTTAGGTCTGAGTTTAGTTTACAATTGACTTCATGTATGGAGTGCTTGCTTACGGGAAAATGCACTTGGCCATCATCAGCGAACTGTTCAAGCTTAGAATACTTAACCTTTTTGGTCATATCGGACACATAGAGAGAAAAACAGCGACGATAAAACGGATCCCTGCGGTACACCTTGCTTTATTATCTTAAACTCTGATCTCCGGTTACCAGCTGCGTTAAAAATTTCTACACAATTATATCTATTACTTAACATATTACTGCAAAGATCCAAAGAACTAGAAGAAAAACCAAAATAGTGAAGCTTTGCAAGTAGCATCTTGTGAATTATTGTGTCAAACGCTTTACTGAAATCCAATAATGCTAAACATGTGCCATTACCCTGTTTTTAATTATTTCGAATGTCGTTCTTAATAAAGTGTATCCCGGTAGGTCATAAATAGAAGTTGATGTTTGCTCGGTTAGCCACGTTTCATTTAAACAAAATATGTCAAAATTATACTCCCATATGTAGTTCACAAGTTCATCAAACCCCGTATTTATAGAATGGACATTTAATAGGCCGATGGAAAAATTGTTGTTACAGTTTTTTTTATCATATGTATGCAACAAATTTAAATTATCGTCCACTCGTTGACCATGTATATCATTAGCCATATTCAATTTATTAAAATGCCAACGTTTCGAAAAATTTATTTGCTTCTGACGGCCGTTCCATGTGTCGATTTTATTGCCAATAGACGTCATCCTTGGGTAAAGAGGCATTATTTTTAACAGAAGTACCGTAAAATTTTGATTAAAACTTTAAAAAAAACATAAACAAATACATTAAAATAATATTACTACGGCGAGTACTTCGTTCGCATTTAATTTTTACACTGATGTAATATTACACCTTGTGTTATGTTGAGTCATTTTTCTCATCAAGTAGTTGTTAAATTTCGTTTCTGTTACTGACGATAATAATTCTTTAATTTGTTTCTTAAGCCGTTCTTAAATTGTATGAAATTTTTTCATATACATTTGTACTTAAATAGAAAAAACACCGTTGACCAATAGTTTTTTTCATTTCTGGCTTAGCCGCTGGGTTTTGTTCGTGTCTTGTATTATAGTTGTGTTGGATATCTTGGACTATAATTTTCTTTTTATATTTCCCTGCCTGAGCGAAAAATCAATGATTGATAAATCTTACTGTCTAAGCGTTTCTATTTCATTAAATAGTATAGTTGAAGGTTTGTAATATAGATCGCAGTAGTGTTCCGGTGTTCGGTCGAGTTCATTTGGAGGATTTACTGGCGTTTCATGGTAATTACCGACATGCGTGAAGTGTTGCTAAAAAATATTTCCCTAGATCGTAACTATGACCTTAAGCTATCTAAAAGTATATATTTATTACAAAAAAAGATTTGATGAGTCCACGGGAGAAAGGCGAAATGTGCATCCGACATTGTTGAGAAAATTCTACTTTTTGCATGGACCCCACGCCTTTTTTCACTGTGCAGGATATTTTCAGATCACGTTTACGCTGTGATGCTTCGCGTTTCTTTCCTTCTTCAATTCGGCATATAAATCTACTACTAATAGCAGACTTGTTGCCGGGTTTAACTCAAAACTGAAAAAAATGTGACATTTCGCCTTTCTCCCGTGGACTCTTCTGTTGATTTTTATGGCTATAAAGTGCGCTAGCCTTCAATTACTTTGGCCTTTACCGTGATTGTTCGCGTAAGGCTAGCCTTCCATCACAGAGTACCGAACAGATCCGTGCTTCTATTAGCAGATTTTCCGCGCGGATTTCAAGTTATCCCAGTAAACATTGGATTACTAAAAATGTAAAATATTCACTGTACAAAAGAAGTACAAATTTGGAACATGACATTTTACTATTTTTGTACATTTGATGCTGCACTTTGCGGTGCCATTACAAATAAAACAATATTTTAGTACTCTTATTAAAGTACTTTATGCCATGCAATATTTACGCTCTTTTTGTATTTGTGCTATGCATTGCAGCACAAATTGTACAAATATTGTAAAATGCCGTGTTCCAAATTAGTGCTATTTTTGTACTTGCGATATGATTGCTGGGATGGTGAAGGTGAAAATCGTTCTGTCACTGTTTTACTCACTAAACAACAATGTGAAATTTGAAAATCCGCACGGGAAAAAAGCTTATGGAAGTCCAGCCTAACCTATGGCAACCTCCGAATATGGCCAAGAATTAAACGAGCGCAGTGTAGTTTTTAAGAGACATAGAGAAAAGGAGGGTTCGTTGTTCTTGCAAGTCAGGCAAGCAAGAAGCAGGATGTAACATCACTTAAAAAATTTGTATTTTTCAAAAATAAAGAACTATTGTACAAAAAAAGTATTATTAGAAGCTTGAGGTCAGTCATAAAGATAGAGGACCCATCCCGTTTAGTACACTTTATTCTTTGGTTGAGGAGAGATAGGATTAAAAATCGTGATCAATCACAAATTATTAGTCTTATCTCCGCCCACTAAAGGATTGTATATAAGATAGAGCGTAGATTAATTTAGTTCATTGTTTATCGTCTCCTGATGATGCTAACGTTGTTAGCGAAACGCGCGTCGAGTGCAAAAAAGTGTAGTTTTGGTTTGTGGAAAACAATCATAACTTTGTTTTTTTGTGGTCCTATAATTATATAAGCAATCAAAATTAACTGTTCTTTAGTTATCCTCTTATTTAAATGTTAAATCAAGTTTAAAACTAAGGGATTTGGAGCAATTTCAAAAGTATTTTTGACTCACCATGTAAATATTCGATATCCGGAATTAAGGTAAAATGTGTTTTATGCACTTTAGGGATTTAAAGGCTACTTTAAATTCTTAGGGATATGAAGCTAAATTTATAAATTTATTTTCAATAATTTTATTAAAAATATAACATGATATGGATGTAACAAAATCATGGTTGGGTGCTTTTTCCACGAAATCTTTAATGTTGTCAGCATCGAGTGGTTTTTTGGTTTGTAGCCCTTATTTTGTCGTTTCAAAAAAGCAGTTTGCTGAAGTTGCTAATGTCGACGCCCACGTCTGTTAAAATTGTGGCTTTTATTATCTTTTTTTATTTTTCCAAAAAATATGCTAGCAGTACCTTTTCTTCTGTAAATTCTTCTACGTTCCGTTCTTTGCACCATTTGATAAACTCAGATAACTGTTTTTTATATTTTTCTCCAGATTTTCTTGGTAATAATTGGCCTACAGCCTCTTGAGCTGCCTTTTCGATTTGCTCCATCGTAAGTTATTATGTTGTCTCTGGTTCCATCGTGAAGTGTCGAGTAATTAAGGCAATATTACTTACAGTTTTAGCGGGATATCCACGAAAGCTTCTACCATTAGGAAACGTGCTAATCGGTAAACCAGGAACAAAGAGGTCGTCCCTGACCTTGACATACTTCGGGCGCACTTCCGCGCAAATGCGCGGGAAATTCAAATATATTACATCCCTCCACACTTCTCTGTAGCCCTTTTCCATCACATGTACATTTATATCACTTATTTATGTTTTTCTCACTTTACACAAAATATTATACACATATTTGTATATGACACACAATTACAATTTAACACTAACATTAAATGTGACAAAACTATAACTGTATATTTCTTTTTAGTCAAATTCTATTGTATATTTTGGATTTTAATTCCTTGACATTCTCTTGGGGAAACGGGTAGAAGTCTCTTTACTTGAGTTATCCTTGTGATTCTTAGTCCTGTCACTAGCCACACCTAAGCCTGAGCTTGACATGATCGCAGCAACACATTTTTCTGCCTTTAAATCTATGTTTGGTGGAGTTCTTTGTTTTGTGATATTTTTATTGCTCTGTTGACTTTGGCTAGAACTTGGATTCTCATCAACTGGTGGGGTGTGGATTTCCACCACTGTATGACATCTTTTTCTTGGGCTGTTGCTTCAGCTGTTGTCCTTTCTTTTTCTTCAATAAAACGTCCAATTCTTTGAACTTTCCTTTCAGAGATTTTGTATTCTGCGGTATCTTGTTTCTGCACAGGGATTTCTGTAAATCTCCTGTTAATCTGGTTCAAATGTCTTTTTTACATTTGTTCAGTGGGTAATTCGCACAGATACACGCCACAGCAAATTCAAAGGAGGTTATATCGGCAGGTCAAACGGAATTCGACGGTGATGCCCCCTCTGCTGAAAGCGATCACCGACTTAGTCACGTGACATTCAGGAAATGTCAAAACGTTATTTTAGGGAAAGTCAGACAAAACGTCCCTCCCAGGGGTTCTCTGGGAACAAAAATAGCATGAAGGAGAAAAGAAAAAGCGAAAACAAAATATCTAAAACGCAACACTCGCATGAATCGTCAAAGAAGGCCGGGCTTGAATACTTTGAACAAAAGTTTAGTGCCTTGGAAAGAGCTCTTGATTTCAACAACAGCTTACTAGAAGAACTAAGGCAAAAAAACTTCGAAAGGAAAATGAAAATATGAAAAAACAGTTTGTGAACCTCAGTAAGGAATTAAACTTCCTAAAAATGAAAAATAAAACAACATTGGATAGGGAAATTAAAAGTAAGAATGCTGTTGTGGTTGGATTAAAAGCCACTAGCAATGAACAGATAAAGCAAGATCTGAGCAGTGTCTTTCTATACTGAATAATTGGACTTTTCAGTTAAATTTTTACCCAGCAAAGGGCCCTCCAAGCCAATACTTATAAGCTTTGTACAACAAAAGGATAGATATCTGGTGATGTTAAAAAGAAAAGAAAAAGGAGTAATTTTGAACAAAGAATGTAAAATAGAAAATGCTTTACCAAAAATTTTTATAAATGAAGATATGACCAGGGAAACCAGGTTTTTATTTAATGAAGTGAGATCTTTGAGAGAGAGCGGACACCGATTTGTCTGACTAAGCAATTGGAATGTTTTAGCTCGAAGGACTGATGACGAAGGCAGCTCAGTAATAAAAATTCAAACACTAGAACAAATAATAGAGCTGAAACGCTCTACATAATCACCTTTAGAAAATGATTACCATTTATAAAAAATTAAATTTTTAAGACTCTAATGGCTTTGACATCATTTGGTAGTATTACTGATTATAGAAATAAAAAAAAATACACTCTCAGGCTTTAGAACTGCTCTGCTTAAATGCGCGATCAGTAAAAAATAAAATTTCTCGATTGGAAGTGTTATTTAGTAGTGAACTCAATAACAAGGTCGACATCATAGTAATATCGGAAACATGGTTAAGACATGAGGATGAGGCTTTTTATAATTTTCCTAAATACACCTCAGTGTTTGCAAGCCGCACCAAAAAAAAGGTGGAGGGTGGGTATCCTTATCAAGGATGATATTAATTTTAAAATCATTAAATCAATAGAAATGAGAAACGTCTCATTTTTACTAATATATCTACCAATAAAAAACATATATGTAGGAGTCCTATACCACCCCCCTACCAAAAAAGCTCAGGACATTGAATTCTTCATAGAGCTACTTGACGAACAATTATCAGAACTTGCTGATAAAGAGGCTTGGAGACATGAATATTAATCTTTTAAGAAACACAAACAAAACAAGAGAATATACCGATACCTGTACAACAAGTGGATTCTCTATATTTAATACCATGTCTCCAACAAGAATAAGGAAAAGAACAGTGTCCCTATTTGATCATGTTTTGTTTTGTCAAACATTATCTCATATCTCTGATCTAGCAATTATAGATCCAGCAATAAGTGACCATAAACTACAAATTCTGAAAGTTCTTAACACCAAGCAAAAAACACAAGAAGACTAGTTTTACCAGAAAAAAACATAAATGATGAAAAACTAAAAGCAAATCTACAAAAAGTAACTGACTCCTTCAGCTTGGAAACCAATGTGCATGAAAATTGTATGAAGATTGTCGATTGTTTTACACGTAATACAAGTTACAAAATGTTGAAAAATCGTTTTAGAAGCAACACAAAAACCGTGGTTTATTGCAAAAATCCTTGAATTGATAAAAATACAAGAATATTACTATAAGAAACATAAAAAGAATCCTTTCAATGAATATTTTACTAATGAACACAAAAAATCAAAGAAAACTCTTGTTGGAGATCAAAAATGCTAAAACTCAATTTTATGAAAATAGATAGAGAAGACATTAATAATTATCAGCCGGTGTCAATTCTCGCTATGTTGTCAAAAATCTTGGAGAGAGTTGTGGAAAATCAGTTGAGGTTATACACACACTAGTTCAGCCACAGTAGATGTTATTTCTGAGATATATATAAAACTAGACCAAAAAAAAAGTGCGCTATTGTGTCACTCGATTTTCGAAAGGCATTTGATACCGTTGACTTTAAAGTTTTGTTAAAAAAAATGTCTCTTCTGGGATTCCGTGACACGAGTCTCCGCTGGTTTCAAAATTACTTAGAAGAAGAAAGAAAGCAATTTGGTTGTGTAAATGGAGAAAGAAGCTCTGAAAAGAACTTAAGTTGTGGTGTACCCCACGGCTCGATCCTGGGTCCCATACTTTTTTTAATTTATGTCAAGTCATTAAACCATCAAAACTTAAAAGGTGAAAATAAAGCCTACGCAGACGACGCGAATTTGACCTACTATGGAGACTCATGTCATGAAATCACTGCTAATATTCAAAGTGATCTTAACCAGTTGGTTTGTTACAGTCACATAAACTTTCATTGAATATTAACAAATCTAGCTACATTTGGTTGGAGAAAACTATCATGGACAGAGCATATAGATTACGTCAGAAAGAAAATTGCGGGTGCAATAGGGGTATTGAAAAGATTAAGCTATACAACTCCGAAAATATTTTTGCGATCAGTTTATTTTTCCTTGATACACTCACATCTACAGTATCTAACTGGTATTGGCACAAATGCCCCGCAAAAATCTTTAAAACTAAATAAGGTACTCCAAAACAAAGCTATAAAAAATCTGTATGCTCTGAAACGACGTTATCCAACACATAACTTACATAACAACTTTAAAATAATGTCAATTAAAAGCATTTATCAATTTCAAACAAATCTATTTATATATCAAACTTTAAATAACTTAAGACACTCTCAGTTGGAATTTTATTATAGACATGAGGTCCACACCTATGAAACTAGACAAACTTTAAAATTTCACCTGCCTCAAGTACGGTGTAATGTCGGTAAAAACTCGAATTACTTCAAGGGAGTATCTTTGTATAACCAACTAGACGATACTCTCAAAAGCTTGGATTTTAAAAAAATCAAACAACAACTCAAACAAAAAACTCCATTTTATTTAGATTAAGTAGTTTAAGTGGATATGTTTAAATAAGCTTCTATTTATTTTGCAAAATGTAGATTAAAATTAACTAGAATAATTAATAGAGCTTTTAAATGAAAAGCTGCTGCCTGTCAAAATTTTTTTTTTCTGTTTTAAAATTAAGTACTATAATTTATTTTTTTTAAGAGGTTCCCTACGTAAGCATACATTTATTGTAATGTTTTTTGGGATAATAAAGACTATTTCATTTCATTTCATTTCAATTCTCTTTTTTATCGACGCTTCTGTCCAAATCTGCTTATTTCTTAGCCTGTAGTCTCTCACCATCACACTCTCTCCCTCCTTAAAAATCTCACTCCTTTTTGTACTTGTTTGCTTAAGTTGGTTTTCTTGTAATTTCTCCATTGCATTTTTTGTGTTTTATTTGGCTCTTGGCATTTTTGGGCAGCTTGGCAAGCACATGATTTCTAGGAAGCAGAAGCGGAAATTTCGAATCAAACTTCAACTCGGAGTTAGCTAGGCTTCCGCCCACTCTAAGTAGACCAGAATCATCCAAAAATAAACTTAATCTACGATATTTTTTCGAACAAGGTTTATTGGCTTTCAAAAGTACTATTTCAGAGGCAAATACAAGGCCCTGAACATATTTGACCAGTATCAATAAAGCTTGTTTTAACTCATCTAACAGTAAATATTTCGTTTTTCTAGGAGAAAAGCGATTTTTTAAGTTATAAAGAAAACGACACCAATATCCTAACAAGGTCTGGATTTTACTTAAAGAAGAAGAAGAAGATTTTACTTAAAGAAGAAGAAAATATCGTTCTAAAAGCCAACCAATCCTGCTTTCAGCAAGTGAATTAACAAGTAGATTTTTTATTACATTGTTATTTTCTTCTTTCTCAAAATCACAGTAACTCTTGTCATCACAAAAGTCCAACAAAAACGATGGTCCAGAAAACCATAAGGGATGGTTGATAAGTTCTGAAGGAAATAACCCTCGACTTCCACAATCGGCCGGATTGTTCTCTAATTTAACATGCCGCCAAGATCTAGGAGACACATTTTCTTTCACAAGAGCTACACGATTCGCAACAAAAGTCGGCCACTGATGCGGAGAAGAAGTGATCCAATGTAACACTATTGTCGAATCTGACCATGCTAAAACGTTGGTTATCTTGCAACATACAGAATATAATTCCCACACATACTTAAGCAACTTTGACACTAGAACGGCCGCACTAAGCTCTTAACGAGGTATCGACAATTTCTTTAATGGAGCGATTTTTGACTTGGCTGTGACTAAATAGATATTTACTCGAGTATCAAGGTCAATAACTCTAAGATAAATAACTGCACAATATCCAATTTCTGAGGCGTCTGCGAAACCATGTAATTCACAAGAGTGACAAGAAGAAAGGTCAATATGTCGGGGTAAATTAATAGCTGACAGTAATGGTAACTTGAAAGATATTTTTCCCATAAACTAATAATCGACTCTGGCGGACTATCGTCCCAATTTTTTCCCAAAATCCCCAACATCTGTAGGAAATGTTTAGCCTTAAAAGACACCGGAGAGACAAAGCCTGTGGGGTCATAAATACGAGCCAACTCTAACATATTTCTCTTACAGATTTCACACAGTACGAAAAACTATCCAACTTCGGGTCCCATAGCAATCCCAAGATTTTTACAAATTCGTCAGTATCAAAAGACAAAAGTTGCTCACTAGAAAATCGACACAAATTTGGATCAATTGATGACAAAAACAAAGGACTATTGCTAACCCATTTTCTCAATTGGAATCCACCCTTTTCCAGCAATTCTATCAGTTCCTTTCCAGAGGTTCCAGTATATAAAATATCATCCATATAAGTGCTCTGAAGTATTATTTCTGCCGCACGAGGATATTTTTCTCCTTCGTCTTTAGCCAACTGTTGAAGAGTTCTTATTGCTATAAAAACGTAGTCTTTAATCGGCTCGTTCGGTGAAAAAAAAATAACTAAAACGACGTAAAGCCATCGGGTGGGAATCACCCAAATAACAGTTATTGTCTTTAAGTATCCGTTCTACAATGTGTACTACAAAATATCTCTTCGCAAAATTGATTTTCAAGCGATACAAAATTCTTAGTTGGAAGTTCTTCAATTTCCCAAAACCTTTTTACTATTGAATCCAAACTATGATTACTACTAGAAGAATCATGTAACGTTGTAACCGCAGACAGCAAACTACTACTACTACTACAACTATTATTGTTTTTCATCAACCTATTTACCTTGCCCATTAAAAGCCAACCAAAAATAGAATTTATTGATGAAGGTTCCCCTTTTAATCCTAATACTCGACCTTCACGTAAAACTTCTCCAAAATATTGAGCACCCAACAACAAATCTACATCTCGAGCGAGGAAAACTTGAGGGTCGGCTAATTTAAGATTAGAAACATGCTTCCAAGTTTTGCATTCTAAATTATTAGGGGGTAATTTCATGCATATATTAGGTACCACTATAAAATCGACTACCATGGAGACACCCGACTCACTAATAGGTCTAAGAACGCGTTGAGCTTTGCCCTTTGAGATAAAAACAGAAGTAGCATTAACTCCATGAATGGGTACCGCAAACTTGGATTTTTCTAAACCTAATGCCACGATCCTGAAATTAAATTAGCTTCACTAGCGCTATCCAAAAGCGATCTAAACTCATGGAAATTTCCAGATCGATCGAACTGCAGTTGAAAAAAGAGTGTTACTCTTACTCTCGGTACTCGACGAAGTCACATGAACTAATGTAGCATCGCCAGATTCAGTGCTGGAATGGACTGTATCTTTGCTATTTTCCTCAAAATGAAGCAGAATATTATGCTTTTTTCCACATTTTCCACAAGGTTTTTCCCTACAAAATTTAACAAAATGCTCCGTGGACAAACAATTTAAACATAAACGCTGCTGCTTCCACCAAAAATATCCATCCGAGGGAGTCTTACTCGAAAAACATTCACAATTTTCCAAACGACGATCAGCATTACAAAGCGGACATTTTTTCTCCGAAATCTTAGGGCCGGTAGAAACGAAGCTATTTAAAGGTTTTTGCTTATTAAAATTAGAACGAGAAGTGAATTGACTTGACTCAACTTTTCCACAAGACGATCCAGCCAAATCCAAAGCCTGACAGTTATTTTCCAGAAACATAATCAACTCTCCAATTTTTGGAACCTCATTTTCATACTTTCCATTTGGATTTCTACTAAACTCAACTTCAAACTGTTGCCGCAAACTATCTGTCAGCTTAGAGCATAGGGAGTGAAATAAAACAAACGACCAATTACCTACCTCAAACCCTAGGTTTTCCAAAATGGCCATCTTTTCCGTAAAAACATCGAGCAATTGCCGCAACGCACTAGGTGAACTATTTTTTAATTTAACTTTAAGTATTTCATCATAATAATAAAATGCAAGTTTTCTTTTGTTGTTGTATCTTTTCACCAGCGCATTATAGGCATCCTCGTAGTTATCTCCAGTAATCGGAAAAGCATTTAAAAGGGCCCTCGGCTCCTTTCCTAAACAAGATTTTAGGTGTTGGAGCTTTTGTATGTCTGGTACATTGGATACATTGTGTACTAATGTATTAAAAAGATCAAAAAACGTGGGCCACGATTTAAAATCTCCTTCAAAAGTCGAAAGATCGAACCCCCAGAAACGCCACCGCTACCACCACTTAAAGTACTATTTAACACGGTGCTAGTTAAGTTCGACTTTTCTTTTTTTTCCTTTTGTTTCAAAAAAACGTTAAATATATCCCTAATACTAAAAAGCAAAGAATCAAATTTTAACCGTACTTTGTCCTCCTCATCCAATTGCGCGTCCTCCTTACATTTTTCCCCAAAATTTTGTAAGAAGTATCAAAATCACCCTGTAATTTTTCAATTATTATGCAACGTCCCATAAAGTTATCCACTAAACTATCATCCGATTGTGCTGATAACCCAAAATTGTACAGTTTCGTCATCCGATCTAAACAAACTTTCCTCCACTTTTCCATAATAACAAATTTATTTTTTCCACCACAAAAGATTAAATTGTTTTTTCTAATTTAAGCCTATCACCACCAAACTGGGAACTCTTATGTTTACACAAAATATTTCTACGAAGATTTTCCGCAAAAACCAGTTTAATCTAATCGCTAATAAGCGCCCTACAAAATGCACGAAACAACGTAAACGAACTGATCGACCACCAAAATAAAGTCAGCTGTTTACCTATATTTTCACGGCCAAGGTTAAAACCGATTTCCGAAAACGGCCAAAAAAAACAAAATTCTCGAAGCTATTATTTTAAATAAAATATACCCAAGTAATTTTGTCTCCAAATCAATTTAACCCAAATAAAGATTTTACCTTATTTTATTATTCCTATATGAAAAAAATTAATTCAACAGATGCATTTCCTTGGGCGACAAATCTCTTATCTTTTTTTTATATTTCAAAGAGACCTTCAATTTATAATTTTTACAGACTATTCTATTTTCTGAATACAAATTATACGAAACGAAAATGCAAATCCGTGCGCGAAGGAGCAAATGTTGCCGTTCTAGGAATTTTTACTTTTGGAACCCCTAGAAGGCACTCCAGAATACGAAATTATCCCGGTTACGAGTTTGAGAGAATAAACTAGTATTTTTGAATCAACGACGGAAATTAGCATTACCTTTTGTCTTCTAGCGTTTCTTCCAGCTGGGCCCAGCACTGCATAACTAACAAGCAGCCGAATTCTAGTCCGTTAGCCGTAATTCACCATAAACTGCACTTCAAAAGGCAATGTCTTAATTTTAGTTCAATAATACAACGAAAACTTTATTCTCAACAGCATCGACACCTATTAGCTGTCTAACCACAAGTGATGCTAATTTTTTACTCGCGCATACTCTCGCGGCAAAACTGCGACAAAAAAACGCGCGAAATAAAATTCAAATATTTCTCTTTTATCCCAATTCCCCTGAAATATAGACAACACACAAAAGAAAATAATTTATGTACAGAATATTAAGTGCAAACGGAACATGGTCAATAAAACCAAAACGTCAGCTGACTTGTCAAAATAAGGTTGTAAAATGTTATCTGTCATCGTTTATGAACCAAACGGCAGGAGAAAAGAAGGATGTGTTCATAACAAAAAATGACTTTGACAGTGCTCCTGTCACACTGAAACGTCAAGTCTCAAAAACGGATTTCTCACTAGGTAGATCTTGAAAAAGTGCCTGTAGAAAGTTTTAAACGTTTTTTGACAGCTTTAAGAATAATGGCGCAGAAAAATAAAAACTAAAAATTAAGATTTCGGTTTTTTCCGCCTATCTCCGGAACTATCCGGAATTTGTAAACTTTTTGTTACTTTTGAGCAAGCATTAAATTGCGCAACTTTGCCCTAATTTAAACCTTTTCGTATCTCCTACCGTTTAGGAAATCGAATTTGAAACACCCTGTATAACAAAACGTCTTCCTAGTAAATACTGCTCAAAGTAACGGAATCCAAAAATTATTCCAGCTTCTTCTTTATCCCAGGTTGCCATATTTTTTTCTGATTTTTTTTTTTCTCATTCCCACTTTTGTCTCTAGCATATAACACACATATAACTTTGACAACTAAACTCGCACAAAAATATAACTTTTGACTAATAATAGTGCTACAATGATTGAGAAAAACTAACATGATTTCTTCTGCGATGGTTGCAGTTCACACCATATTTGGAGCCCACAAAAAGCAGCACAGTAAGTAAAACTAGCTTTTGTTATGGGGAAATATTTGTTTTACTTCTCATCCCAAACGTGTACATCATAACTTCCCGATTAGCTATTTATGAGACTGCTCTTTTAAGGTGGGTTTTTATTTTATACACTTCTGTAAAAGGAAACGCAAGCCCTTATAGCAGAATATAGATAAGTATGGCCCAACCAGTTGAGTTTGCTGAAGTTTCCCCACAAACAATGCCGGCATGGCAAAGTGCCTTACAAATATTGGCAATGAGAATTTGACGCACGGCAATCTGTGCGTTATAAATACCTTAAACACTCCTGTGTGAGCCACCGGCCGAGCGACGGCAACGAATACGTTTAAAATGATGGCAAATACACACTTAGCATGGTTTAAATGTAGAGGAGCACTGCATACTAAATACCGGCATTGCAGGCAATATTGGCAAAAAATGTGAGTGATTGACCATATTTTTCCCACTACATAGCTCATTTATTATTAGAGATAGAAAAATAGTTTAAATACAAAAGTTGATTAGTTCTTCACAAATTTTAAGAAAATTCAATAAAAATTTTAAAAATGTAAAATTTAGACTTGGACATGAACTTTCTTATTTTAAATTGAACACCCTGTATATTTTCTTAAATTTCGGTAGATCTTGTAGGGTTTATCTTAAGCAGTTGCTCTTAAGTCAACGTTTTTCTTGAAAAATATACAGGGTGTTCCATTTGAAATAAGAAAGTTGATGTCGAAATTTGATATTTTGAAAATTTTGGTTAAATTTTCTTAAAATTTGTGAAAAACTAAGCAAAAAAAAAATAATACAAAAGTTGCTTAGTTTTTTTTCTATCTTTAAGAATAAATGAGTTATGTAGTTGGGAAAATATGGTGAACCACCCTTACCACTAAGTGCAAAAGCCACGCAAAAATTAAAAGTTTAAAAGTGCACCTCCTTGATTGGTCGGCTCAATAGGGATACAGATGCAAATTCCGATACCACTGATAATTGGCTTTTTCTTCCTATTTAAAGTATTTATGCATAATGATTGTGGATTAAAAATAAAATAATGCACATAGTTTACGAATGCACATTTATTTTATGTTATCCTTAAACGAACAAAAATTCCTAGAAAAACCAATATGTAATAAATAAATAAATGTTACTATAAACAAACACTTATATTTATATCCTAACATGAAGACAGGAATGGAAACCATATGAATAATATTTGTCGTCTTGGTCATGCCAAAGATAGAGGAAAATTCTTTCATAAATTGATTTAAATATTTATTAAGAGGAGGTTTTCCATACAACAGTAAATTGCAACAGGGAAAATTTTATTTAGAATCTCTTTGATTGTGAATCAAAAAAATAAGGTTTGCTTCAGTTGCTTTATATAAAAATTCCTTGGCCAAAAATTTAAAAACTTAGTACTTCCTTCTTCTTTTTATAAGATAAGATGAAGATTTATTCAGCATCTTTTGTCCTGGATGTTCTGCCCCCTTTTCAGTCACAGGCACCCCGTAACCAAGCCTTAGTAGCATCTTCAACGACAGAATGAGGAAAAGTTGGTTGACTTCTTAAAGGATTTTTTACAGAATCTAAAAAAGTTTAAATTTTGGTAAGTATAGCTGTAAATTATTTTTTTTTTGGATAAACCAGTATTTTGTTTTAGGAAAAAGTAGCCCTTTTTGCTTAAAAAGTGACAAAATATCAGTTTCTCAAAAAAAAAAAACTAATCCAGTTGTTTTATTGGCAAATTTACGTTAAAATAAAAAAATAGTACCACAGACGAGTTTTTTCAAATTAATTTTAAAAAAGATTTTAAGATATTAACAGCTCGGTTTCACAAGAAATTTAAGGGTCATCATTCTCTGGGTCAGCAAGAGAAATTTCAGTGTTAGAAAATGACTTGGACGTAGACTGAATTGATGAATCTTTAGATGGCTCGATCCAACACTTCAACTAAAAAGCCAGTTAACTCTTTTTTGATATAGTATCCTTTAGCCTACTATAGAGGCCATAGTGACACCAAACTGAGAGAAAATTCATGTTTTACCTGTCAATTTGGTTATAAAAATGGCTGCAACAGTAGGCTAAATGGCACTGAAGGCTGAACACAGGTAGTTAAGTTGAGAACGGTTTTGCTCGATTACAAAAGAAATTTGTAAATTATTAGTGTCAGTATCGCTTAAGCATTGTAGATCATGATGTGACCTTTGATTTTCTTGTAAAGTGGCGTCTAGATCACGATTTAATGCTGGGTTCATACAGGCAAATAAAAATTAAAAAAAAATAACAATTAAAATTAAAATAAAAGTTGAATGAGCTTATGGGGAACAGTGTAGGCATTTATACAGCATAAATAAAACGGATTTGAGCATGCCTCTTTGACACACATAACCTCACTTTCATTTGTTTTTGTCATTTAAATGGGGGTTTTTTGCAGTTTTTCGTTTGTTTTACAGATATTAGTAAGAAAAACAGCATGATGGAGTTTAGTTTAATTATTTCAACTATTGGTGTCATTCACTTTTGTATACATGTGCAGAAGCTGTGTGCTGTTCGGTTCAAAGTTATTATTTTTTATTTTAATTTTTATATGCCTGTATAAACCCAGCAAAAATGACGATTTTTGGTCGCTTTACTGGTAGTTCTGAACATTTTTAAGTTCACTCGAGGCCGACCTTATTTAAGAACAAAAGAATATGAGTACTTACGCAGTATCGGCCTCCACATCTATGGTGACTTGAAACTCAAACTAAATTTAAGCCAATTTTAAAAGAAATCTTGCAAAACACAAAAAGGAATCCACATAGGGGGAATCCTCAGAATATTATTAAAATGGCGTCGGCAAGTACGTCAAGTTGTCAACCGCACGACAGATGTCAATCGCGCGGGAAATTTAAAAAATGCGGCGTTCAAAAGGCACGATATCCGGCAATGCGTTTGATCGGACCGGAAAGGTGGTTTAGAAATGCATGCAATTTTTAAAGGAACGATTGCGTTGCACTTGGTATGTAAAACACGTTTTTCAGTTATTGGCAAAATAATATAAATTTGCCAATACATCAGCACTAGTAAATAATCATTGGCAAAATAGCGCAATTTTGCGAATAATACTACTGTAGTAAATAACCAATGGCATTCACTTGCCAATAAAACAAATACACCTTACCACCTTTCATTGTTTGTGGGGTTATTACTACTCAAATTAAAGTCAGGGTGGGCGAAAATGTGATACATTGAGGTGATTGTTTGTTTTTAATACATAAAATGTCTTTATTAAAAGAAAAAATCGGTTGCACTATTCTGTTAGCTAAAAAATGCTTGAAATGACCACTCAAAAGAGCTTCAAAAACATATGTCTAAGATTCAAGTTTTTTTTTTTTAAAGAAATTAAAGCTCAGTTTATGCAACAACTTTACCAATTTTGGACTTAAATAATAAATAAATATATGACATATATATTCTTTGCATCCGTGTATGGGCGCATTAGCTTGAGCCATTGAGTCCGTATATATCTTTTGAGTTCTACTAAGATAGTTTATTTAAAATAAAAACTACTGACTTAAGATTCTTGCAGTTCACCAAATAAAAAATAACTACTTAAAGCTGTGATCAGATTTTCGATAAGTACTATTTTGATAAAACTTATGTATACTTCTTTTTAGGTATAACATGCTAGGGTATGTGAATGGAGCTACATGTAAGAATCATTCTAGTAGGATCAAGTCTCCGATCAAGTACCACAAGTCGGGCCACAAATTAAGTATGGATGGATTCAAGTAAGATATAGAACAACCTTCCAAGTCACTAGATGAAAGTAGACAAAGATTCGATGTTCAATAGACATAAGTGAAACTAACTTTCAGAAGAAACTGATGCAATATACGTATATGTACGCTAAATGTTATTCGTTCTCCCATTAAAAAAAATAATAAGATAACTTTTAAAGAATTAAAAAGTTGTGTAAAATATAGTAGTACAGAAATAAAATTTTATTATTTAATTCTGTTAGGTCACATTTGTTTAAATTAAAAAATTTAAATGTCACTTAAGTGATAGTTATAGAACATTGGACCTATTGTAACTACGATTTTAGAACTTCTTCATGAAAATTCGTCAGTCATCGAAAAAGAGTGGGTCTTTTTATAATAATGCAGAGTTTTTTTTTCAAGAGCCTTTAGATTGATTTGTTGGGGAAAGTTAAGTACAGTATTAAGTTATTTCCAGCTCTGATTGCTATAAAAAAGAATATTTACCTAAATGATATTTCTTCATTATTTTACATCCATTTTTAAATTACCTAAATCATATTTCTTCCCACACACACATAGCATAGCATGATATTGATATAACAGTTGGCTAATTACGCAAATTATTTTAATTTTTAATACCTTTTTAATATTTGCTTTGTCAACTTATTTTAACGGCTCCCATAAAAACTAATTACTCAAAGTTATATATTCGAAATAATCAAATAAATGCTTACCTCAGAAACCTATTTTTATAAATAATACACTTGAAAATACCATACTTTAAATCAATCTTTATGAATGTAAAGCTGAGTGATATAATTTAAGAAACCTACTTAGTACTTCAAATAAAGGGCCTAAAATGTATGCTGCATTTTTAAATTAACTTTAAAGGTTTACTGACTGACATGACAAGTTTTTTACAATGCATGCAAAAAATTGATTTGACTTGATTTTGTCACTCTTAACATTGTTATTAAAAAATAATAAAATTTGGGATAAAAAACTGATTTATTTTACTTATTGGTTTAAATCTTACTTAGAATTAAAAATTGTTTTCCAATATTTCAATAATTGGTGGATTGCATCTTTTCTTTCATCAGCTTGGACACTGCTAACCTGAAACAAAAAATAAGATGTATTTCAAAATGTAAGCCATCGAACTGGCTACTTAAGATTGAAAGCTTTCAGGTTTGGTTTGTAAAATCAATCAATTACACCAATAGTAACTTTTAATCACCTCACCCTTTTAACAAGAGTATAATCCGACTTATTAGACTTACATCGACTATATCTCACCAATTTTTTGGCCACCAGTTTTATTGCTGTCTGCCAATTTAGATTCTTTTAGAAAAGTACGGAAAAAGTTTTACATTACATTCTACTTTGAAAATTTTATTATCGACTATCTTTTGTTTACCCCACATCTTAATATTTAAGGTAAAGTAGAAACTTAAGTGATGGTCAATGCTTGTGTGAATTTGGTCCAACGCACTTTGATTTAGAAATTAAGGGAGAGGATAAAACAACTTTCTGGCTAAGGTCGTAAAAAAACTTGCCTGTTAAAAAAACGATATGAATTTGGCCCTTGTATATATTATTTAGAAAAAGTAATGTAAACTGTCGATGAAAAAAACTATCAAGATAGTGAATAATAATTAAAAACCTTGGGAAAACAAAGGGAACAAGTTCAGAAAATCTAACAAGTTGGGATCCAAGTGGAAAAAGACTTTAGTTTTTCTTGTAAATTAACGAAATAAGTGTGGCTTATCCCCTATTTATCCCAAGATCTTTAATTGTTATTTAATGTTTTTTTTTTTTAAATATCCTGTGGACATAAAAAGTTACCTTAAAACTTTATTCCACCTTGGATTTTACTAATGAAACTTGAAATATTTACGTGTTGGTGGCTAATAAAAATAGTAGAAAAAAAAAACTTAAATTACAGCAATAAAGAAGTGGAAATTTATGTGTGGTTGAAACGAAAGTAGCCAATTTTTTTAATTTTAGTGATGAATTTTTGGATTTTAAAATGTTTTCTTTTTAATGTGAAGGTAGCTTACCATATGTGTTTTATCCTGCTAAAATGTTTAGTTGCGTAGGTGGGGTGGGGTGCTGCCTACTTAAATCTATTCACCATACATCTTAATAATTACGAGAAATCATTGATCTGAAATTAAATTTAAAGTAATTTATTATAGGTGTGATGTATGTAAATCTATAGTCTAAGCAGCTAATCAGTTAGTTCACTTGAATTAATAAGTTAATCTTCTCATCTAGGCCTGAATCAAAATGAATGAATGACCTTTCACTACGAGGGAAAAAATGAGCTAACTTTTTCATGTAAAAAGTTTAGATTTTTATAACACATTTTAGGTACTGTATTATCAATTTTACTTATTCTTTTTATTAGTGACATCCATAAAATCTGCATAAAATATGTAACGTGAATTAAATAATCCAATTTTTAAACGATATCTAACAAAAACGCATAAGATTTGTTAAATAGGTGTATATGGTTACCCAGTGGCGTCCCAAAGGAAGGGGGAGTCGAGGTTAAAAACTCTTTGATACCGGTTAAAAAAACGAAATTATCTGAAATTATCCCAATAAAATGATTTCCGAGTAAAATTACAATTTATTATTATTAAATTTTTTAAACTTTACTAATTTTGTGTGATGATGGGTTAAATAATTTACTGATAAGAACTAGTAAACTTTGTAAAACAGTAGATAAAAACTAAAAGTTTTTAAGACAGGAATTTGATAAACAGTAGAGAGTTTGAAAAGTTAAAAGTTTTATGCATTTTGATTCTGACAAAGTGAGAAACTTGGTCTTAAAATTATGTAGAAACGCAAAGGTTAAATATTTAAAAATGACTATTTATTACTGACATAATTGCGAAACTTAAAATGATGTTTCGTCAAAAACCACAATACTCTACTTTTACACAAAAATATTATATTTACACAATTTTTTTTCTTTTCCCTAAAAAATATATTTAAAAAATTAGACCAATTAAACAGGGTCTTTTGAAAGCTACTATTCTGTGTGTGTAATTTCAGATCGGCTTTATGGAAACCACAATTTTAAATGATAAGCAAGTACATATTTACAAACAGGGAAAAAAAATTAATGTAGGTTTTTTTTAACCAATACATGTAAATTATAGTATATAAGTGTCAAAAATTATCAATTTTTAAAAATATTGAGAAATAAATGAATCCTAAATTGGTCGTTTTAAAAAGTAATGACTCAATGTCTATAGGTATTGATGGTAAAATTTACTAGAAGTTTTTGTTTACCAGAAGTTTTTGTTTACCAGAAGTTTTTGTTTACTAGATTTAACTAATATTTTTAAAACTCAGAATCTAAAACCGAGAGGCCAACACCTCCAATAGGTGTACGAAAACTCGATAATATCTGACAATACTTGACTGTATGGGACAAAATCTTAGGATAGTTTGCATTACTTGACAATAGGTGTAGCTACAAATTTAAAATCAGGTGTTGAAAAACTTACCAAAACTGATTTCTATGGATAATTTATCAATATACATTGAGCAGCTACGGTAAGTGTTTATTCCCAAACTTCATAATTTATTTTCTCTCTTATTAGCACTACAGCATGGGTCCTGCTCTTTGAGATTTTCAACAGTTGACCTAAAAAAAGAACAGTAAATTACATTACATTAAAACTTTGAAAACCTTAAAAAAAGAAAATGTGTACATCAGAATTTGTTTTAGCAAAATCAATTTGAATGTATGAAAGTTAGGTACATGATTCTTATCTGTCTGTCAGAGGGAGGGAGTTCAAAAGATTTGTGCAAATAAAATCATTGAAGAAGGGGGGACAGTATGAGAAGGGATGCAAAATTTTTACTTGATCGTGCATAGCAATTCAGAATCAGCCGCCTCTCTTCAACTAGGTACTCAATGCGGTCTGTTGTAAGTACTATTATTTATACAAGGCATAATATTTAGTAATTTGGCTATAACCTCAAAAAATACAAACATAAACTGTCCAAATAAATAATATTTGATTTTTTCTCGATATATAGGTAGATATTAGTTGATGTCAGATTTTTTTAAATAAAAGTCAGTGTAATAACCTTGGATCAAACAAATCCTGCATTCTTGAATTTCCAACTTTTTTTTCTTATAATGTATGAATATTTTGTAAAATTATTTTTCGGTTTTCTGGCCACTGGCTCACGTCTTTTCAAAATGTATAAACTGAACTTAAAACTGACCTACTATATCTTTTTGTTTACATTATGTAAGTAGTGTTCTTTAAGCACCAATAAGAACAGAATAGAACATAAGATAAAGTATGTATAAGTACTTACCCAAACAAAAAATCTGGAGGCACTTCCACACAAGGCCCATGTGGATTTTTCTTCACAAAGAACGTGGTTTTTCCAAACAAAATTCAATAACGGTTGACTACCATCACATTGTGATCAGATTTTTAGTTCATATTGCGTGCAAAAAGCTCATGAAAATTATTATTTTCCCGAAATTTCGCCGCAAGTTCCACGAAAATCTAAACAAACTTGACTGACTGTCGGAATTTGACAGTTGTTTTGGGAAAGTATTGCGGGTTGCGTGCCATTTAAGCCTTCTTTTTAATTAATAATAAGCGATGTTGCCGTAACAGTAAAAATAATGGCGATAGCGATCGTTATCTCATAACGATAGCCAACTGGAATTGCCCCCCTTAAATGCCATCTTGGCTTGCATCTGTGACTAGCACTAACTGTTTTTTTGGATCATAGTGTGCCAGTGTTATATCTTCTACTATTAACTTCTTTTCATAGGTGATTTCAATGCTCGAGTTGGTACGAATTCAAACCTATGGAAGGGCGTCATTGGCAAGGAAGGTGTTGAAAACATGAACTCAAACGGACTGCGCCTATTAACCTTATGTTCGCAATATGACCTCACAATCTGAAATACAATTTTCCGACAAAAAGACAAATTCAAGACCTCCTGGCAACACCCGAGGTCAAAACACTGGCATCTGATTGATTACATTATTGTACGTTCCAGAGATCAAAAAGACGTAAACATTACAAGAGCAATAACGAGTGCAGACGACTGCTGGACAGACCATCGCCTGATACGAGCCAAAATGAACTTGCACATTCCACCAAGAAGTAGCCGTCAAAAAAAGCAAATCAAAAGAAGATTCAATGTAGAACGCCTTAAAGATGATCAAACCAGAACAAAATTCCAAGTTCCTCTGAATCAAAAGTTGGGTACTTTAGAATACCCGGAGAATACAAGACTGGTTTGATGAGCATGACAAAGAAATTCAAGACCTTATTGAGAGGAAGAGAAAAGCCCATAATGCTTGGAAAAGCCACCCTAACTCTAACAAAAGGGAAAGGCAATATCAAGAAGCCAAAGCAGAAGTACAAAGGCAAACACGTAGATTAAAAAACCAATGGTGGACAACAAAATCACATGAAATGCAATATCTAGCTGAGTCCAACAACACCAGAGCCTTCTTTCAAGCTACTAAGATGATATATGGTCCCACTACACAAGGTATCAATCCCCTACGATCCAAAGATGGAACAAGGCTGCTTAAAGACAGATCCTCTATCAATTCACGATGGAAAGAACACTTCCAAGAACTACTCAACAGAGAGTCTCAGGTCGATAATGACATCTTCGACAAAATTCCGGAGAAAACTACACAACAACACCTAAGTGAGATTCCGAGATTAGAGGAGGTCGAAAAGGCAATCACACAACTAAAGAATAACAAGTCAGCAGGCACAGATGGTATCGCTGCTGAAGTCTACAAACAAGGGGGTCCCGCATTCCTGCCGAACTCAGAGACGCCTCTATAGTTACCATTTTCAAAAAAGGCGATAAGGCCCAATGTGGAAACTACAGAGGTATATCTCTGCTTTCTGTTGCTGGAAAGATACTTGCACGGATACTATCAAACCGATTAATTCCGATTGCTGAACAAAATCTGCCAGAGACACAGTGTGGATTTAGGCCCAATCGAGGCACAGCTGATATGATCTTCAGTGCGAGACAAATGCAAGAGAAATCTAGAGAACAAAATCGCCCTCTCTTCATGGCCTTCATAGATCTAGTCAAAGCATTTGATTCGGTCAACAGAGAAGCTCTTTGGAAAATACTGGCAAAAGCTGGATGCCCTCAAAAATATATTCATTCAAATTCTTAGACTACTACACGACAATATGAATGCCACAGTCCTGAGCAACGATGGACCAGGAGAGTCATTCCAGATTACGACAGGCGTTAAACAAGGGTGTGTTATTGCGCCCACCCTATTCTCTATATTTTTAGGTGCCATGCTTCACCTTGTTGAGGAACATCTACCGCCGGGAGTGGAAATTCTATATAGATTCGACGGTGGCCTACTTAACCTAGGCAGACTGCGAGCAAAAACTAAGGTCTCGACAACCTCGGTAATCGAACTGCAGTACGCCGATGACAACGTCGTAATGGCCGATACAGAGGAAGGTCTACAACTGGTAATCAACGCATTTAACCAAACCTACAAAAGCATTGGCCTAGAGGTCAATCTTGCCAAAACGCAAATTCTTTACCAACCAGAACCAGGTACGAATCCCCAAGCTCCAAACATTTCCATAAATGACCATCCTCTGCATAACATGGAACATTAGCCATACCTTGGGAGCCACCAATCATCAAACGCAACTATTGATGCAGAAACACAGCATCGCCCAAAATGTGCTAGCGCAGCGTTCGGACGGCTTTCGGAGAGAGTCTTCAACAATCACGACATCAATGCGGAGATCAAGCTTCGTGTCTACAACACAGACCACCTACAGAAGGCATATCAAACGACTAGAAAAATATCACCAAAGTTGTGTAAGACGAATATTGAGAATCAAATGGCAAGACCGACAAACAAACATAAGTGTTTTAGAAGAAGCCAGAACAACTAGTATAGAAGCCCTTATTTTCAAGCACCAGCTTCGTTGGACTGGTCACATTATCCGCATGCCTGAAACACGTCTCCCAAAGCAGATATTTTATGGACAACTGAAGGAGGGAAAGAGAAATCAAGGTGGTCAACAAAAAAGGTACAAGGACGTTCTCAAAGGCAATATGATGAAGGGTCACATCGATATAAACAACTTCGAGACCACGGCAAACGATAGGGCTACATGGCGCCGAACAGTCCATGAGGGAGCACAAACTTTTGAAGAGCAACGACGTAGATTAGAAACGGAAAAGAGAGAACGTAGAAAGGAGCGACAAAATGGAAGAATGGATGACCAACAACACCCGGGTGCTGCCGGAGACTGGGTGTGCCAGGACTGTGGAAGGGTATGCGGCTCGAGAATTGGCTTACATAGCCATCAAAAAACGCACAACAGATAGCGACGATACAGAATAGAGGAAAATCATACTCGGTATCGAGTGATTGCCTATGATGATGATGATTAACTTCTTTATAGTCTCAAATGCCAAGACCACAGAATGATCTAACCTGGGTCTGGGTGGTTGGTCTAGGTGCATTCATAATTGATTTAATCTTTTTTTCGCTCTTTTTCACACTTCTCAGGTCTCACTGTCAATCCAGCCTCTTTCAACTTTTCTAGCACTATGTGATCTGCCATATTTACCCCAGTGATACATATTTCATT
This sequence comes from Oxystoma pomonae, assembly GCA_963921995.1. NCBI lineage: Eukaryota > Metazoa > Arthropoda > Insecta > Coleoptera > Brentidae > Oxystoma > Oxystoma pomonae. The sequence goes on along the minus strand of OY998166.1, from coordinate 78,241,188 downwards.
CCCTTAAATAATTGCTCTATTTTTTGTTGAAAAATAGAACTGGCGGGGGCTATACCAAATGGTAATCGCACGTTTTTGAACAATCCTACATAAGTTGTTATAGTAGTCATTTCTTGCGACTTTTCATAAAGCTCAAACTGATTATATGCATGTGATAAGTCCAATTTTGCGTACAGCTCACCTCCATTCAATTGAGCAAAAATTTCTGTGACTCTTGGAGTTGGGTAATAGTCACTTGTCAATTTGTTTATTTAACGTTGACTTAAAATCAAAGCAAATACGTAATGTACCATCTGACTTTATGCTGGGTACAATCGGGGTCGCATATTTTGAAAAATTGATTGGCTCTAAAACACCTTCTTGCACCATTATGCGCTAGTGCAACTGGTCTGTGTTTTAAAAAAATAGGTTTTGTTTCATTTTTTAAGACTAACGAGACCTTCTCGAACTTAAATTTTTATGGGTAAATACCTCTGGAAATTTTTTTAAAATATTATTTTCAATATTTTCAATGCTATTTATGTTGGCTACATTTAAAGTGATATTAGAGAGAAAATTCCGACCTAATAAGCTTAACCCACCATTTTGTCACATTTCCTATCTTACAATCTACTTTAAAATACCCTAAAGGTTTTATAACGTTGCCGGTATAACTGCGTAAAATTATATTGTCACCAGTCAAATGGTGCTTGTCAAAATTTTCATTGTAAAAATCCTAATTTATTACAGTTATGCTCGCACCTGTGTCTACACACAGGTCATAATTTCTATTGCTACTGCCTAAACTATACAAATATCGTTAATTACTAATTACAGCCGTGTCCTCTACTGTTTCAATCGCATTATGTCCCCTAACTTTTTTTTTAGGACACATGACTTCAAGATGTCGCTGGACAGAACAGCGTCTGCATATTGCATGCTAAAATTTACACTTTAACTTGCCATGGTTACGACCACAAATCTGACATTTGATATTAACAGATTTACTACTATTATTACTATTGTCATTATATGAAGGTTTTTGTCCATTATTATACATTTTTTTAGGTGCTACATACTTTTTTTTTATGCGACGAGTTTCTCAGCCAGTTCACATCACAAGTGCTAGTGGTTTCCTTGTTATAAGATTACTTCTGCATTGCTTTTTGAACCACTGAGTGAAGCGTAGATGACAATTCTTCTTCACACATTTTATCTTTAATTGGGCCGCTTTTTAAACCAGTAATAAACTTATCTTTGAGGCAGTCAAGCAATCTATCCGCAAATTTGCAATTTACTGCTAAGCTAAACAAACGAGTATAACATTCAGCCATGCTCTAATTATCTGTCTGATTGGCCACATAAAATTTATTTCTTTCCCGCCATACATTTACGATCGGACTAAACTGATTTCTAAGTACGTTAATTAGTTCCTCAAATGACTTATCTTTGGGTAATTTTGGGAAACATAAGTCTCGTACAAGTTTATATGTGTTTGTCCCTATCAAACTTAAAAGTGTTGCACTTGTTTTTCTTTGTCTGTGATCGAATTAGCAGCTAAATATTGCTCTAGTTTTTCCGAATACAACTTCCAGTCCTTATTTTCGGGGTCAAATTGCCTGGCTATCATTCCACTCATTTTTGTTGTATTTTTACGGAGTCTACAAATCGAAATCCACGTGACTTTCGCGTCGATCACACAGACACAAGCTTTAACTGTCTTTTATGCCTATTTAAACTGCCCGATCGGCTCTTGTTCTCGAGTTTTGTCTATTTTAGGGCCCCCTGAATCTCGTTTTTTAATTTACGCGGCGGCGAACTTAACCTCACTTTTCAAAAAATTGACTTTTTTTAAGGTTATCTTTGAAGTTTTGGCTCCGGCTTTGTTGATCTTCGTCGCTAATCAAGTGTCGAGTAATTAAGGCAATATTACTTACAGTTTTAGACGGGATATCTACGAAATGGAGAAGCTTCTACCATTAGGAATCGGTAAACCGGGAACAAAGAGGTTGTCCGTGACCTCGACATACTTCGGGCGCACTTCCGCGCAACTACGCGGGAAATTCAAATATATTACACATCGCGATCAACTTCTTTCAGTCGATTAAAGCGTTTTTATATGAGGACGGTTTGAAAATGTTGTCGTATAAACACCACTAAAACCGTTTTAGGCACTAAATCGATTTTATTATAAAGCGATTTAAGAAAGCGGTTTATCGCTTTAAAACCCATTTTAGGATCATTTTAAACACTTGAAAAACGCTTTAGCGCAGTTCTTCCAACAACGACGTATAAACCCTCAGAGAAGGCGATTTTATGTAAAACCGTCCTTATATAGAAGTGCTTTTAGGTGCCTATAAACGTAGTAGATGTGGCGTATTAGACTAATATGATATGAGGTCGTTGACATGGTAACAATACCTACCGTTTAGTGGCATTTAATTTTTTTTTGTCGTTATTTTTTCTTTAACGTTTTACCTATCCTAAAGGGCATAAAATAGTATATAAACCTCAGGACTAAAGTTTTTTTAAATCCCTCGACAAATTATAGCCCTCCCGTTGGTCGGGCTTTAGTCCCTAGGTGTATAATGTACTATTGTGGTCTGTAGACTAACATTACATAAAATAATAAATAAAATAAGTTTTGCCTGATTGGTAGTTTCTTTGTAAGGACAATTTGAAAAGCTTAAAAAAGCATATTTTGTATCTTTTGGTATACACTGTACATGTTTAAAAGTTTATCGCTCATTTTGTTTGCATCCTTTTTAGCATACCAAAAACTATTTTTTTAGCCGCTCCTACCAGCGTCAAATGTGCTTCTAAAATAAGGGATTTTGAGCAATTTCAGGCGTATTTTTTAGCTAACCAATATCAAAAATGTAGGTCGTTATGTGTTGAATCACATCTGCAGAAACCATCATTATCCTATCTCTAGTTTTGTCGTAAAAAGTCCTTGTATTTACAAAGCAACGTTTGAGATTCGGTTTTGGGATTTAAACTCGGATTTAAATTAATTAGAAACCAAATCCTAAACATGCTTTTAGGTTTTGATATCCGGAAAATACGTATTTTTTTATTTTTGTTTTATGAAATCTGTACGGGCCTCAAACTATCTTGGTCATCATAAACCATAGAAGGTATCAAAAGTATTAATGGCATATAATAATCATGCAAAATTAAAGGTCAATAATCGCAACCTAAAAACAATTAAAGTACTCACCAAATGTACCGGTAGAACTAACTCCATTCCCAAATGGGCTATTAGCCCCCACAGAAGTACTGGTGTTTGAACCAAACCCACTTGACATCGCTCCAAATGTTGATCCGGCACCTTTGTTCCCAAATGTTGAATTATTCCCACTACCAAAGGCATTAGTTGCGGAACCGGATTGGTTTGTTGTTTGTCCAAAAGTTGGTGCTGCACTTGATCCAAAAGTGTTTGATGGTGTTGGAGATCCGAAACTTGAAGCATTTGAGGAAAAACCTGCATAAAAAATTTAAACTTTAGGAAACATTATGTTTGAAATAGTTTTTAAGGAATGTGCACATGATCAAAAGAGCGCATGCTTCGTTTTAACGATTCGCTTAATGTTTCTTGTAAAGTGGGTAAGGTTTAATAAAATAACATTTGCGTTTCCGGTTATGCGCGTTTTTGATTGATTTTTTTTAACTAATAGTAGTAGTCTACTAGCTTATTAGTTTTCGAAAATAGTAACATAAAGTCTGGTAAAAATGATAATATAGTAAAAAACAAACCTGATGATTTATTTGCTGCAAAATTAAAGGGTGCATTTTGGTTGCCTCCAAACATTGAAGTAGATGTAACATTTGTAGAATTTTCAGGTTTTGCTCCAAAGGTTGCTGTGCTTGTACCTCCAAATGATGGTTGAGCAGTAGAAGTGCCTGTGCTACTACCAAATGTAGAGGCACTAGGCGCTGGACCCCCAAACATGGATGTGGTTGTAGAAGTTGGTGTTCCAAAAGTTGAGCTTGCCGTTGTTTTTGCACTAAATATATTTGACAAATTTCCAAAAGTTGGCTGTGCGGGTGTTGTGCTTCCAAAAGCTGTTGTTGTTGTATTTAAACCAAAAGTTGGGGCATTGGTTGTCAAACTACTAAAAGTTTGAGCACTGGCACCACCTCCGAATGGTGTCGTGGTTGAAGCGGAAGCAACAAAACTAGGGGTAGCACCTGAACTTCCAAAACCTGGAGCTGCATTTGCACCAGCTCCAAAAGTAGGTACAACTGTTGTAGAACTTCCAAAAGCAGGCGTTAAACTTCCAGCACCAAAAGCGGGCATCGAGCTAGGTTTAGGACCAAAATTAAATGTTGATGATGGTGCATTGGTTGTAGCAGTTGTAGTGGAAGCAAAACCAAATGTTGGCTGGGTTGTAGTAGTTACTGTTGTATTTGTTTTGGAACCAAATGAGAGGCTTGAGGAAGCAGTACTAGGAGCTGCGGTTCCACTGGAACCAAATCCAAAAGGTGGGGTACCACTTGCTGTGGTAGTAGTTAATTGAGAAGTAAATGCAAATGTGGAGGATTCAGTGGTTTTAGATGACGTTGACATGGCACTAAAACCGAAGCCTGAAGAAACTGTAGTTGTTATAGCATTACTGCCGCTGTCTGGTGCAGTTTTACTAAAGCCAAAAGAAAGCGTAGAAGGTGGTACAAATGGAACTGCTGTAGTAGTAGTAGATTGAACACCAAATCCAGTTGATGATGCAGGCGTAGACCCAAAAGCCGTAGTTAGAGATGATCCAGCCTGGGAAGTGGGTGTGCTACCAAAGCCAAAAGTTGGTATATTTGTTGTTAAAGCTGATGAAGGGCATTTAAAGTTAGTGGTTGAACTAGGTGCACTAGCCGTAACTGTCGACGAATTACCACCAAAGTTAAATGTTGACATTGAACTTGGAGTTGGATTTATTACAACCTGAGGGTTAGTTACAGTAGAAGTGCTTTGAGTTCCAACAGCAGTTGCCGATTTTGATTCAGTTTTGTTTTCAAAATTTAACTTCGAACTTGATGACGTAGTTTGACCTAAGTTAAATTTAAAACCACCAGTTTTAGAAGGAGAGCTAACACTTGTTTGAGAAGGTGAAGTAGTACTTGATGGAATAACAGGTACAACAGGAGTAACAGAACTAACTGGTTTTGGAGATCCAAAAGAAAATGTTGTTCCAGGACTTGACGAGGTTGGTGCTGAATTAGAAGTACTTTCAGATGGTTTATCTGAAGTCACAATGCTACTAATAGGAAAGACAATGGTACTAGTAGTCTGCAAATTACTATCAGATAGTTTAGCGTTATTTGTTGAAACAACAGGTGTTACCGATTTTGGAGTATCTGGCACATCAAAATGGACATGTCTTTCAATCAAAGAGTCGTGATGTCTTCTACTTGTAGATAATATTGACGTAGGTTCCTTTTCATTTAAGGTTGCTTGTGTCTGACTTTGAAATACTACTTCTTTACCTACTAATGTACCCATCAAAGCTGCCAAACGATTTTTCCTAAGGTTTTCCAATGGATGTGCATCAAACACTCTTAACGGACTGACTTTTTTTGAGGGTTTGGTTTCTTTTTCGGAATTATCTGGTTGATCTTTAGGTAGAGCAGGTTCTGTTTGGGTTTCTGTGGTGACCAATTTAACTTGTTTTGGTCTGTCTGGATCTTCTGTTGTTGTACTTGTAGTTTTTCTTTTTGCCGTAATTGTTAATCTATCATTATTTTTTGAACTCTGAGCGTTGTTAATTTTAAATGACATATCTGATGAGCTTCTAGAGGCTGCATATTCATCATACACACATATTTTCTTGGAGCTTTGTATTATGCTTGTATTTAAAGATTGATTTAAGTCGTCATTATCCTGAGGTCGTTTGGATGTTCTTGGCCTTTGTAATTCGTCAGGTTTAATTTTTTTTTGGTCTGGATGGTGTTCATAATCCTAATAAAAAATAAAGTAATTATGTTTAACACTAATATGCTAGGTTAACAAACGCATCATAGGGGTAAGTAAGAAAGTTTGTTTGCAGGTCACCGAGCTTAATCTAACTACTTTTACATCCTACTAAGGTCAAATATTCCGTCCGCCTTATTAGAGTAGTAATTCAGCGCTTAATTTCTGGATTTTTTGCGGTTTTACATCAAAACTAGCTAAAGACCCCGCAGCTTCGACTGTGGTTGTACCCAGTTTTTCCTTTTTTTCTTGCTTTAAATGGTCATACTTTTGTTTCCGTGAACCGATTTGGATGAAATCTCGGATGAAATAAAGTGTATTTACTCCCCAGGAGTCCAAGGAATTCAGCAGTGAAATTAAAATCGGTCCAGTAGTTTTTGCGTGATGCTCGAACAAACAGACAGAAAAAGAAATAGCTTTTCTAGAGATTTATTATATGTAGAGAGATTTTACGTTTTACTTTTACCTTTACTAGGATTGACTTTTCTTTATAAAATTGTAGAAAACAAAAAATAAAAAAATATATTTTTTTAAATTGTATTCAGCAATACCAGTGCCTGTTAAATCTTAAGGTGCGCTTACATGAGCATAAAAGTAGGCTGGCAGGTCAGCAGAAAATTTCAATAAAAAATAACAAACAGTCGAGCAAACTGGGTTTTCAATTCAACCTCATTTAAAAAGAATCACAGTCACAACTACAATTTGGTACTCAAGTCAAGCTACCCCACTTTTACACCTAAAATAACTGTTATTTTAGTCACCGTGGTGTAGCAGTACAGACGGTACACATTTATATGCTGCACTTTTGGTTACCGTTCTGAAACTCGGAGCATAGTTTCTAGAGACTCCAAGAAAATTTTTGTCCCAAGTAATCCATTTTTCTTTCGACCGAACATGACTTTTTTCTAAAATGGTGACCAAATGTCGAATAATTGAAAATGCTCGGAGAAAGTCGAGCAAGGTATCATTTCCGCATATTTTGGGCACGTTGAGTAAAACTAGACTGCTCTTGTCTTTGGCCAGAAGCACCAATTTTTTAAAATAGGGGGCAAATTTTAAAAATAAATTAAAATGGCCAGTGTGTTTTAAGCGAGATTAAGTTTAGTGTACACGCCGATGTCCTTTCGTGGCAATTTGAAGCAATATTTCGTGGCAATTCGGGGGCATTTAAAGGCAAAATCTGGTAGAAAATGCCTTTTGGAGAACACAAAATGACGACGAGTCACCCCTCGGTTTTAAGCAAGGTATCATCTCCTCATATTTCGGCCATAGCGAATCGAATAAAACCATCCCCACTCCCCTCCGACCCATATTATGGCCAGGAAGATCATTTTTTTGTAAAACAGTGACCCATATTTCAAGAAATAGAAGTTGACTGTGAGGTGTTAAGTGGGTTGCTTTTGCTTCTTTTGGCCATGGCCAAATAGAAGTTGACCGTTAGGCATCAAGGTCTCCATAAACCTAGCGCCCACCTCGTAAAATCCAAATTTTTAGTGTAATTTCGTCCTCCTCCTTTTTAAAGGGTTTTTTTTAATGTTATGGGCTGGCTAGCCTTAAATAAACCTAGCAAGCCCAACCTTAATAATATATGTGTAGACTTATTACACAATATCTGAGGTAGTAAAGTAGTAAAAGGTAAATTAAACACATCCGCAATTGGACCAAACATAAAATATAATTAAAAATTAAAATAAATAATTTTACAACCATTTCTGTAGGTGTTACAAAAATCGATTTTATCCTCTGTGAAGCCATTTTTGCTTTAGATTTTATGAAAAAAGTAAGATTTTAAATCAGGGAAAACCAAGGGGAAACCTCTGTTTCAGACAGTAGAGATTCATGTGATTCCTTCAGGCTAGTTAAAATTACACACAATAAGTACAAAATTTTCCGATGAGTTATTTTTTAGTCGTGGTGGAACAACGAAAAAGTCCATTTTTGACACATTTTTACCTGCGGCCGGCATATTGCCTATGTTATCAATCATGAAAATAGGTTAAGAAAATTTTTACTGTGTTTAGATGACTTTCACAGTTCATGACTCTCTTCAAAACAACTTGCATTGCGTGTCAATTATAAAACTAGACGAGCCTTTGCCAAAAAAAAAACATTTATTTTAAAACTTCAGCCCATTCGCCCAAAGTAATAAATAGTAGGTATGATATTTGAGTAAGGCATGACACATCAAGAAAATAGGATCTCAGATCGGATGGGAAAAACCTATTTAAAAAAAAATTACAGACAGACAAGTTACAGCATTAAAAGGCGGAGAGGGGATTCCCTCCCCCCGTAGATCTGCGCCTGTATATGTTAAGAAAAGGTATTATTTTGTTACTGTAGTATAGAAATATTTGGGCTATGGGGTAATGAAGCTAAAAAACAAAATTTTAGATATAATAAATAAACAGGAAAACAAACAAATGCATAGCTTTATATCTGTCAAAATTGAAAAAAAATTCCCTTATCCATCCTAAAAAAACTTAATATACATTAAAAATATCTCATCAAAATATCAAGATTTACAAGTGAAAATAAGGGCACACAAATTACCTAATTAAAAAGACAAATACAATAAAATAAAAACTAGAATTTTTGTGTCTTCTAGAAAAGTGCTACAGACAAAAATGAGTGCAACAATAATGCTGAAATCATTTTTTTAAAGTGTAAAGAGTACCTAGGTATAATTTGTGGGTTTAAGAAAACAATGATGACACACTACATAGGTACTTTTTGTCTAGTATGGATGCAAACTTTTGCTTTTTTAATTTTTTGTTTTGTTTTTCTTTAATTTTTGTACTGAAAACTGCTGTTGAAAAAAGTACTGAATTATCATAAAACGTACTGGATTCAGTAAAATTGTGTACTGGCTGTGTAGTGTCTAAAAACTGCAATAGTGGTTCCTCTGTATAAAGGAGGAGCAGAGAATGATCCCTCAAATTTTAGACTGATTGCTTTACTCTCATCAATGTCAAAATTAATAGAAAAAATTGCCAAAAGTAGAATTATATCTCACCTTGAAAAAAATAACATTATTTCTCATCCCAAATTTGGCTTTCAAACTAACAAAAGTACTAACGATGCTATGTTTAATTTATTAGAGGAAGTTTATCTAGGTTTAAATTCAAAAAATGACTCAGTTGCGGCAGTGTTCTGTGATTTCTCCAAAGCATTTGATTGCATAGATCACAGGACACTGCTCCGTAAGCTGAGGTGTTATGGATTCTACAATGAGGCATTAGAATGGCCAACTTCTTACTTGTCTGAAAGAACTCAAATTGTGAAGATAAAGGGAAAACTTTCTGATGAGCTAACTATCTCAAGAGGCATTCTCCAGGGCTCTGTGTTGGGACCCGTTCTCTTTTTGGCATATATAACAGACTTAACATTACTGTTTTTTGTGATGATGTCTCAGTTATATGGAGTGGTCCTGGGGAGAATCTAGAGGAAGTCATGTTAAATGACCTTATAAAGATTAAATCCTGGTGGGAAGCAAATGGTTTCTGCTTTAACATTAAAAAAACGAATATCATATCTTTTAAATTTGAAATGAAATCTATAGATCTAGACTCTCACAACATAGAATGTCTGACACACACCAGGTTTTTGGGCTTAGTAGTGGACAAAGAGCTTAAGTTTAAGGAGCATATTGAGAAACTAAAATCTAAACTAGCATCTGCCTGTTTTGCAGTTAAAGTAGCAGCTAAAGAACTAAACTACTCATCAGCTAGAATGGTATATTTTGCTTTGGTAGACTCTTTGTTACGCTATGGAGTGGAGTTTTGGGGTTTTTGCTCAAATTATCTGTTTGATTCTGTTTTTATATTACAAAAAAGGGCAATTCGTTACTTACATAAAAAAAGAGCCTTTGAACACTGCAAGCCACTGTTTCAGCAGTCAAAAATTTTAACCCTATTATGCATTATTATCCTAGAAACAGTGTGCTTAGTTCATAAAAAATATCAACATTATGATCATTTCATTGCAAGACAAACAAGACAGTCTGGAAATATACCTTTGCCTATTCCAAGACTGGCCATCACAAGAAACTCTGTTATATACTTGGGAATAAAAATTTATAACCACTTAAGCTTGTCTATACAAGCTATAAAAAATCACAAAAAATTTAGAAAACTTGTATCAAATTTCTTGGAAAACAAAGCTTACTATAGAATTGAAGAATATTTTATTGAGGGCTAATCAATCATGTCCTTCACTAAGTGAAAATATAATATTTTGTAAACAAATATTGACATTCCTGACTACCTGTCTGACTGAATATTTTTATTTTTATTATTTTATTGTTGGTTTGTTTATTTACATATAATGTTTTTATTTTAATTTTAATTTAACAAAAATATCTTAGCATTTTTCTGTTTTTTTTATACTTTATTTTAACGTGTTTATTTTCTTATTCCGACCAAATTATAACTTTAGGACTGTAGTTTTATTCTACTTGTAAAGTTTAGTTTAGATAAGTGTAAGTTTAATATTATTTTATGTATTTCACTTTACATTGCTTTGTGTACAAGGTTATTTTAAGAAATTATTGTAATATTTATGACGATAAAGCTTAATTCAATTCAATTCAATAGTAGAACACTGTCAGAATTTTTGTTATTGTGATGATGAGAAAAAGGATTTTTAATTTACAATTGGTCCTGGTTCTAGTTGAACCAAAAGCGGAACCAGTCCTTTCAATTTAAAACAATGACATCACACTTGCAACCCGGTTATGTAATTTTAGAACCACCCTCGGAGGTTGGTTCAACACTTTGGATGTAAACATAACCCCTAAAATTTTAGGTATTATTTTTCTCAGTAAAATTAAAGATATCCTCACAATATTATAAATGGCTCTGTGTTTCAGAATTCCATTGCACACAACACAAATATATTGAAGTAGTATGTAAGTTTTTATTTTATAAAATTTGCTCTCTTTGTAATTGTAGTTGTGCTTAAACTTTTTATAAGTATTTTATAGCAAATAAACCAATTGATTGATTGTCTATATTTTATTTATAGACAACATTTCGATCAATACAATCTCTGATCGTCTTCAGGTACAAACGAGGGTGCAAACTACAATCTATTCCTAAGGCTACATACTTATATACTATCGGAAATCACTCAACCATGAAATATTTTGAATTTCAATACTTGGTTTACTGAAAATACCCTGATTCTGCCCAATAAAGGCAGCTTCAAGGAATTTTCGTTTCTTCCAGTGTGACTCCTTGTGCAAAACCTTTGCTTCTGTCCACTTCATTTGAGGTTGTTTTGACCATGCATCTTCGGCAATTCCTGATTTGGTTGTTTCACCTCTTTGGGTATTCATCTGATGTTCCTTAAGGCTAACAGATAGTGGTCTTTTTTTTCTGCCTATGTATGATTCACCACACTCAAAAGGAACTTGGTAAATGCATTCCTTATTTTGTTTGTTGTTTGTGGTTTTGTTTTACTGAGAAGGCTTTGAATTGTATTATTAGATTTAAAAGCTGTTTTACTATTAAAGTTGTTTGCTACTTGTACATAGCCTTAGGAATAGATTGTAGTTTGCACCTGAAGATGATCAGAGATTGTATTGATTGAAATGTCATGTATAAATAAAGTCTGAAACACAGTTAATTTCAAACACATTATTGTCTCAAATTTTCAGACAATTATAAATGGTATCATCATTTTAAAACTGCTGTCAAAATAATTCAACCAGAACCAGGATCAATTATAAGTCAAAAATCCCTATTAGAGTATTATTTTATCATATTTTTTGAATGAAACTCAGATTACAGAGTTGGACCAATTGTCTTTTTAGAATATACTTTACATCTTGAATGTGTTGAATGTTGACATCACATTTGAGGTGCCTTAGTAATATTTTTGCAATTTTTATACAATTTACAATACAATTTAAAAAACATTCAAACAAATATTGGGCAGTTGCAAACTTACCTCATGTGCATGTATTCTTTTCCTGGAAATTTCTTTCAATGCATCTAAAACATTTTCCGGTCTGTGGTCTAGTTGCCTAAGTTGAGTTTTTAGTTTTGCATGAGAGGGTTTTGTGATTTCTTCTAAAATTTTGTTGCTTAGTTCTCTTGAAGGTGGAGGTAGGCATTTTATTCTATCTGAAATGAGAATTGGAAACTGTAAAATGGTTTTGCTGCACAATTTGCAGTGCAGTGCTGTATAAAATTTACAAAATGATGTACATTTTTTTATTTTATGCATACATTTAAAATTTGTTAAACTTTGAAGAAAAAGAAAATGTTCAAATGGATTCCTTCCCAGCCCAGTCTCTTATTTAAGTACCTATAATATATAAACTAGGCAGTCCAACCTCAATAAAATCAAAAAACGATAATACCAGAATTAGGTGCTAATTTGATCCCCAAACTAAAAAGTAAGTGCTCCTCTAGTTTTAACAGAAAATTAAAAAACACTCGGACCTCTAGGTTAAGTGCTACCTGAATATTAAATCAAAACTTTAAAAGAAAATTAACAACATTACCAATCCAACCAAGCCAACAAACCATACAAGGGTCAGTATTAATTGGAACATGATTGGGGCTTAGTTAGCTAATTAAGGATATCATTTTATGCTTATTATATCAAATTTGTGTGTAATTACCAATGAAATTGCATTTTTTCCAGTTTTCACCAAAACTAAGAGCACTTAATTTTCGAAAGATGGACCAAATTAGCACTGAAGGGGTACCTGTGGGAGAGTGAGAGTTTATATTAAGCTAGGAGTACCTACTTATTTTTACCGGTGTGAAGATAGCACCCATTTTCAGCACCCAAAAATGTGAAGTTAGCACCTGATCCAATTTTACAGAACCCAAAAATGTGAAGTTAGCACCCGATCCAATTTTACAGAACCCAAAAATGTGAAGTTAGCACCTATTTACAGCACCCCGAAAATGGAATAATTTTATATTTACACTTTAAAATAACGTAATCAAATCGTAGAATGAGTTTTTTGTTGAAATTTTCAGGAATGATAGATAAGGGTATTCTTCATCCTTACGAGCCGTCGAACACCCTCAAAAACAACCCCAAAGATGGTATTTGAAATACACGTTTTATTATACCTATAGCGCTCTTTTTTTTAAATTTCACTAACTCATAGATAGAGTTTCACGTTGAAATTTTTGGGAATGATAGACAAGGACACTCTCCATTCCCCAAAAAATACCGCAACCCTTTACGAGCCGTCTAACACCCTCAAAAACTACCCCAAAGATGGCATTTGAAATACACGTTTTATTATACCTATAGCGCTTTTTTTTAAATTTCACTAACTCATAGATCGAGTTTCACGTTAAAATGTTTAGGAAAGATAAATAAGGGTACTCTTCATCCCCCAAAAAATACCCCAACCCCTTACGAGCCGTCTAACACCCTCAAAAACAACCCCAAAGATGGCATTTGAAATACACGTTTTATTATACCTATAGCGCTTTTTTTTTAAATTTCACTAACTCATAGATCGAGTTTCACGTTAAAATTTTTAGGAAAGATAAATAAGGGTACTCTTCATCCCCCAAAAAATACCGCAACCCCTTACGAGCCGTCTAACACCCTCAAAAACTACCCCAAAGATGATATCTGAAATACACGTGTTATTATACCTATAGCGATTTTTTTTTAAATTTCACTAACTCATAGATCGAGTTTCACGTCGAAATTTTTCGGAAAGATAAATAAGGGTACTCTTCATCCCCCAAAAAATACCGCAACCCCTTACGAGCCGTCTAACACCCTCAAAAACTATCCCAAAGATGATATCTGAAATATACGGGTTATTATACCTATAGCGCTTTTTTTTTTAATTTCACTAACTCATAGATCGAGTTTCACGTTAAAATTTTTAGGAAGGATAAATAAGGGTACTCTTCATCCTCCAAAAAATACCGCAACCCCTTACGAGCCGTCGAACACCCTCTAAAACAATCCCAAAGATGATATCTGAAATACACGTGTTATTATACCTATAGCGCTTTTTTTTTAAATTTCACTAACTCATAGATAGAGTTTCACGTTAAAATTTTTAGGAAAGATAAATAAGGGTACTCTTCATCCCCCAAAAAATACCGCAACCCCTTACGAGCCGTCTAACACCCTCAAAAACAACCCCAAAGATGGCATTTGAAATACACGTTTTATTATACCTATAGCGCTTTTTTTTTAAATTTCACTAACTCATAGATCGAGTTTCACGTTAAAATTTTTAGGAAAGATAAATAAGGGTACTCTTCATCCCCCAAAAAATACCGCAACCCCTTACGAGCCGTCGAACACCCTCTAAAACAATCCCAAAGATGATATCTGAAATACACGTGTTATTATACCTATAGCGATTTTTTTTCAAATTTCACTAACTCATAGATCGAGTTTCACGTCGAAATTTTTAGGAAAGATAAATAAGGGTACTCTTCATCCCCCAAAAAATACCGCAACCCCTTACGAGCCGTCTAACACCCTCAAAAACTATCCCAAAGATGATATCTGAAATACACGTGTTATTATACCTATAGCGATTTTTTTTAAATTTCACTAACTCATAGATCGAGTTTCACGTCAAAATTTTTAGGAAAGATAAATAAGGGTACTCTTCATCCCCCAAAAATACCGCAACCCTTTACGAGCCGTCTAACACCCTCAAAAACAACCCCAAAGATGATATCTGAAATACACGTGTTATTATACCTATAGCGCTTTTTTTTTAAATTTCACTAACTCATAGATCGAGTTTCACGTTAAAATTTTTAGGAAAGATAAATAAGGGTACTCTTCATCCCCTAAAAAATACCGCAACCCCTTACGAGCCGTCTAACACCCTCAAAAACAACCCCAAAGATGATATCTGAAATACACGTGTTATTATACCTATAGCGATTTTTTTTTAAATTTCACTAACTCATAGATCGAGTTTCACGTTAAAATTTTTAGGAAAGATGAATAAGGGTACTCTTCATCCCCAAAAAAATACCGCAACCCCTTACGAGCCGTCTAACACCCTCAAAAACTACCCCCAAAATGGTATTTGAAATACACGTTTTATTATACCTATAGCGCTTTTTTTTAAATTTCACTAACTCATAGATAAGGTTTCACGTTGAAATTTTTAGAAATGATAGAGAAGGGCACTCTTTATCCCCCAAAAAATACCGCAACCCCTTACGAGCCGTCTAACACCCTCAAAAACAATCCCAAAGATGATATCTGAAATACACGGGTTATTATACCTATAGCGCTTTTTTTTTTAATTTCACTAACTCATAGATCGAGTTTCACGTTAAAATTTTTAGGAAGGATAAATAAGGGTACTCTTCATCCCCCAAAAAATACCGCAACCCCTTACGAGCCGTCGAACACCCTCTAAAACAATCCCAAAGATGATATCTGAAATACACGTGTTATTATACCTATAGCGATTTTTTTTTTAATTTCACTAACTCATAGATCGAGTTTCACGTTGAAATTTTTAGGAAGGATAAATAAGGGTACTCTTCATCCCCCAAAAAATACCGCAACCCCTTACGAGCCGTCGAACACCCTCAAAAACAATCCCAAAGATGATATCTGAAATACACGGGTTATTATACCTATAGCGCTTTTTTTTTAAATTTCACTAACTCATAGATCGAGTTTCACGTCGAAATTTTTAGGAAAGATAAATAAGGGTACTCTTCATCCCCCAAAAAATACCGCAACCCTTTACGAGCCGTCTAACACCCTCAAAAACAACCCCAAAGATGATATCTGAAATACACGTGTTATTATACCTATAGCGCTTTTTTTTTAAATTTCACTAACTCATAGATCGAGTTTCACGTTAAAATTTTTAGGAAAGATAAATAAGGGTACTTTTCATCCCCCAAAAAATACCGCAACCCCTTACGAGCCGTCTAACACCCTCAAAAACTACCCCCAAAATGGTATTTGAAATACACGTTTTATTATACCTATAGCGCTTTTTTTTTAAATTTCACTAACTCATAGATCGAGTTTCACGTTGAAATTTTTAGAAATGATAGAGAAGGGCACTCTTTATCCCCCAAAAAATACCGCAACCCCTTACGAGCCGTCTAACACCCTCAAAAACAATCTCAAAGATGATATCTGAAATACACGGGTTATTATACCTATAGCGCTTTTTTTTTTAATTTCACTAACTCATAGATCGAGTTTCACGTTAAAATTTTTAGGAAAGATAAATAAGGGTACTTTTCATCCCCCAAAAAATACCGCAACCCTTTACGAGCCGTCTAACACCCTCAAAAACAATCCCAAAGATGATATCTGAAATACACGGGTTATTATACCTATAGCGCTTTTTTTTTAAATTTCACTAACTCATAGATCGAGTTTCACGTCGAAATTTTTAGGAAAGATAAATAAGGGTACTCTTCATCCCCCAAAAAATACCGCAACCCTTTACGGGCCGTCTAACACCCTCAAAAACAACCCCAAAGATGATATCTGAAATACACGTGTTATTATACCTATAGCGCTTTTTTTTAAATTTCACTAACTCATAGATCGAGTTTCACGTTAAAATTTTTAGGAAAGATAAATAAGGGTACTTTTCATCCCCCAAAAAATACCGCAACCCCTTACGAGCCGTCTAACACCCTCAAAAACTACCCCCAAAATGGTATTTGAAATACACGTTTTATTATACCTATAGCGCTTTTTTTTTAAATTTCACTAACTCATAGATCGAGTTTCACGTTGAAATTTTTAGGAAAGATAAAAAAGAGTACTCTTCATCCCCCAAAAGATACTGTAACCCCTTACGAGCCGTCGAACACCCTCTAAAACAATCCCAAAGATGATATCTGAAATACACGTGTTATTATACCTATAGCGATTTTTTTTTAAATTTCACTAACTCATAGATCGAGTTTCACGTTGAAATTTTTAGGAAGGATAAATAAGGGTACTCTTCATCCCCCAAAAAATACCGCAACCCCTTACGAGCCGTCGAACACCCTCTAAAACAATCCCAAAGATGATATCTGAAATACACGTTTTATTATACCTATAGCGCTTTTTTTTTAAATTTCACTAACTCATAGATCGAGTTTCACGTTGAAATTTTTAGAAATGATAGAGAAGGGCACTCTTTATCCCCCAAAAAATACCGCAACCCCTTACGAGCCGTCTAACACCCTCAAAAACAATCCCAAAGATGATATCTGAAATACACGGGTTATTATACCTATAGCGCTTTTTTTTTTAATTTCACTAACTCATAGATCGAGTTTCACGTTAAAATTTTTAGGAAGGATAAATAAGGGTACTCTTCATCCCCCAAAAAATACCGCAACCCCTTACGAGCCGTCGAACACCCTCTAAAACAATCCCAAAGATGATATCTGAAATACACGTGTTATTATACCTATAGCGATTTTTTTTCAAATTTCACTAACTCATAGATCGAGTTTCACGTTGAAATTTTTATGAATGATAGAAAAGGGCACTCTTCATTCCCCAAAAAATACCGCAACCCCTTACGAGCCGTCTAACATCCTCAAAAACTACCCCAAATATGGTATTTGAAATACACGTTTTATTATACCTATAGCGCTTTTGTATTAAATTTCACTAACTCATAGATCGAGTTTCACGTTGAAATTTTTATGAATGATAGAAAAGGGCACTCTTCATTCCCCAAAAAAATACCGCAACCCCTTACGAGCCGTCTAACACCCTCAAAAACTACCCCAAAGATGTGATTTGGTGTATTATACCTATAGCGCTTTTTTTTAAATTTCACTAACTCATAGATCGAGTTTCACGTTGAAATTTTTACGTATGATTGAAAAGGGTACTCTTTAACTCCCAAAAATACCGCATCCTTTTACGAGCCGTCTAACACCCTCAAAAACAACCCCAAAAAATGGTATTTGAAATATACGTGTTATTATACCTAATTTTTACGAATGATAGACAAGTGTACTCTTCATCCCCTAAAAAATACCGCAACTCCTTACGAACCGTCTAACACCCTTAAAAAAAACAGAAATATTATTTGAAATACACGTGTTAGTATACCTATAGTGTTATTTTTTAAATTTCACTAACTCAAAGATCGAGTTTCACGTTGAAATTTTTTAACAGATACTACCTGATACAACTAATTTATTTTGGCAATTTAAAGTTATTTGTTATACAAATCCTTAACTATAAATATTTTATTATATTTTATTATATTTTAGTTATATAATGAAATTAAGTTTTCTTTTTTGCTTTGTAAACCTATCGATAGATTCTAAACCCAGGTTCATTGAATGATATACTTATATACAAAAGCGCCAAGCCATTGAGTTTCTCTTCTCCTATACCGTGGATCGAAGATAAGTTTTCACAAGTCTTAAAGTGGAAAAAGTTCTTTTGGCGGTAGCAACCGAAACAGGAAGAGAAGAACTAATTTTGATAGCTGAGATCTGAGAAACTAGCACTAGTTATACAACATATTCAAAATTAGTTGATATCGACCGAGATATGTTTTATAGGAATGTCCAGTTCGCGCGCCCCCCGAGCCCCCCACGCCCTTCCCGGATCCGCCACTGATAATTTATAACACAAATAATACTAGGAAATAAAAGCCACACCACCCCGTAAACGTAACATAGCTTTGAAATCTAGCGCTCTGATCAGGCGACGTAACGTAACGATAAAAGTGTAATGGTGTACTATGGGTTGGTACAGTTTATTTTGAACCTGGGGCGAGGCTTACGATAACACAATTCATCCCCTCGAAGTAACACAAAAAAGGACACCATGAAAATAATATCCAATGTACCTTCCAATGTACCTTTAAGGATGTTAGACGGCTCGTAAGGGGTTGAGGTATTTTTGGGGGATGAAGAGTACCCTTGTCTATCATTTCTAAAAATTTCAACGTGAAACTCGATCTATGAGTTAGTGAAATTTAAAAAAAAATCGCTATAGATATAATAACACGTGTATTTCAGATATCATCTTTGGGATTGTTTTAGAAGGTGTTCGACGGCTCGTAAGGGGTTGCGGTATTTTTTGGGGGATGAAGAGTACCCTTATTTATCTTTCCTAAAAATTTCGACGTGAAACTCGATCTATGAGTTAGTGAAATTTAAAAAAAAAATCGTTATAGGTATAATAACACGTGTATTTCAGATATCATCTTTGGGGTAGTTTTTGAGGGTGTTAGACGGCTCGTAAGGGGTTGCGGTATTTTTTGGGGGATGAAGAGTACCCTTATTTATCTTTCCTAAAAATTTCAACGTGAAACTCGATCTATGAGTTAGTGAAATTTAAAAAAAAAGCGCTATAGGTATAATAACCCGTGTATTTCAGATATCATCTTTGGGATTGTTTTAGAGGGTGTTTGACGGCTCGTAAGGGGTTACAGTATCTTTTGGGGGATGAAGAGTACTCTTTTTTATCTTTTCTAAAAATTTCAACGTGAAACTCGATCTATGAGTTAATGAAATTTAAAAAAAAATCGCTATAGGTATAATAACACGTGTATTTCAGATATCATCTTTGGGATTGTTTTAGAGGGTGTTCGACGGCTCGTAAGGGGTTGCGGTATTTTTTGGGGGATGAAGAGTACCCTTATTTATCCTTCCTAAAAATTTTAACGTGAAACTCGATCTATGAGTTAGTGAAATTTAAAAAAAATGCGCTATAGGTATAGTAACACGTGTATTTCAGATATCATCTTTGGGATTGTTTTAGAGGGTGTTCGACGGCTCGTAAGGGGTTGCGGTATTTTTTGGGGGATGAAGAGTACCCTTATTTATCCTTCCTAAAAATTTCAACGTGAAACTCGATCTATGAGTTAGTGAAATTTAAAAAAAAATCGCTATAGGTATAATAACACGTGTATTTCAGATATCATCTTTGGGATTGTTTTAGAGGGTGTTCGACGGCTCGTAAGGGGTTGTGGTATTTTTTGGGGGATGAAGAGTACCCTTATTTATCCTTCCTAAAAATTTTAACGTGAAACTCGATCTATGAGTTAGTGAAATTAAAAAAAAAAAGCGCTATAGGTATAATAACCCGTGTATTTCAGATATCATCTTTGGGATTGTTTTTGAGGGTGTTAGACGGCTCGTAAGGGGTTGCGGTATTTTTTGTGGGATAAAGAGTGCCCTTTTCTATCATTTCTAAAAATTTCAACGTGAAACTCGATCTATGAGTTAGTGAAATTTAAAAAAAAAGCGCTATAGGTATAATAAAACGTGTATTTCAAATACCATTTTGGGGGTAGTTTTTGAGGGTGTTAGACGGCTCGTAAGGGGTTGCGGTATTTTTTGGGGGATGAAGAGTACCCTTATTCATCTTTCCTAAAAATTTTAACGTGAAACTCGATCTATGAGTTAGTGAAATTTAAAAAAAAATCGCTATAGGTATAATAACACGTGTATTTCAGATATCATCTTTGGGGTTGTTTTTGAGGGTGTTAGACGGCTCGTAAGGGGTTGCGGTATTTTTTGGGGGATGAAGAGTATTCTTATTTATCTTTCCTAAAAATTTCAACGTAAAACTCGATCTATGAGTTAGTGAAATTTAAAAAAAAATCGCTATAGGTATAATAACACGTGTATTTCAGATATCATCTTTGGGATTGTTTTAGAGGGTGTTCGACGGCTCGTAAGGGGTTGCGGTATTTTTTGGGGAATGAAGAGTACCCTTATTTATCCTTCCTAAAAATTTTAACGTGAAACTCGATCTATGAGTTAGTGAAATTTAAAAAAAAAGCGCTATAGGTATAATAACACGTGTATTTCAGATATCATCTTTGGGATTGTTTTAGAGGGTGTTCGACGGCTCGTAAGGGGTTGCGGTATTTTTTGGGGGATAAAGAGTACCCTTATTTATCCTTCCTAAAAATTTCAACGTGAAACTCGATCTATGAGTTAGTGAAATTTAAAAAAAAATCGCTATAGGTATAATAACACGTGTATGTCAGATATCATCTTTGGGATTGTTTTAGAGGGTGTTCAACGGCTCGTAAGGGGTTGCGGTATTTTTTGGGGGATGAAGAGTACCCTTATTTATCCTTCCTAAAAATTTTAACGTGAAACTCGATCTATGAGTTAGTGAAATTTAAAAAAAAGCGCTATAGGTATAATAACTTAAAAATTTCGACGTGAAACTCGATCTATGAGTTAGTGAAATTTAAAAAAAAATCGCTATAGGTATAATAACACGTGTATTTCAGATATCATCTTTGGGATTGTTTCAGAGGGTGTTCGACGGCTCGTAAGGGGTTGCGGTATTTTTTGGGGGATGAAGAGTACCCTTATTTATCCTTCCTAAAAATTTTAATGTGAAACTCGATCTATGAGTTAGTGAAATTTTAAAAAAAAGCGCTATAGGTATAATAACCCGTGTATTTCAGATATCATCTTTGGGATTATTTTAGAGGGTGTTCGACGGCTCGTAAGGGGTTACAGTATCTTTTGGGGGATAAAGAGTACTCTTTTTTATCTTTCCTAAAAATTTCAACATGAAACTCGATCTATGAGTTAGTGAAATTTAAAAAAAAATCATATCATATCATCTTTGGGACTGTTTTAGAGGGTGTTCGACGGCTCGTAAGGGGTTGCGGTATTTTTTGGGGGATGAAGAGTACCCTTATTTATCTTTCCTAAAAATTTCGACGTGAAACTCGATCTATGAGTTAGTGAAATTTAAAAAAAAATCGTTTAGGTATAATAACACGTGTATTTCAGATATCATCTTTGGGGTAGTTTTTGAGGGTGTTAGACGGCTCGTAAGGGGTTGCGGTATTTTTTGGGGGATGAAGAGTACCCTTATTTATCTTTCCTAAAAATTTCAACGTGAAACTCGATCTATGAGTTAGTGAAATTTAAAAAAAAAGCGCTATAGGTATAATAACCCGTGTATTTCAGATATCATCTTTGGGATTGTTTTAGAGGGTGTTCGACAGCTCGTAAAGGGTTGCGGTATTTTTTGGGGAATGGAGAGTGTCCTTGTCTATCATTCCCAAAAATTTCAACGTGAAACTCGATCTATGAGTTAGTGAAATTTTAAAAAAAGAGCGCTATAGGTATAATAAAACGTGTATTTCAAATACCATCTTTGGGGTTGTTTTTGAGGGTGTTCGACGGCTCGTAAGGATGAAGAATACCCTTATCTATCATTCCTGAAAATTTCAACAAAAAACTCATTCTACGATTTGATTACGTTATTTTAAAGTGTAAATATAAAATTATTCCTTTTTCGGGGTGCTGTAAATAGGTGCTAACTTCACATTTTTGGGTTCTGTAAAATTGGATCGGGTGCTAACTTCACATTTTTGGGTTCTGTAAAATTGGATCAGGTGCTAACTTCACATTTTTGGGTGCTGAAAATGGGTGCTATCTTCACACCGGTCTTATTTTTTTGCGAAAATACAATTTTTTTTTTAAGTTTTGATTTAATATTTGGGGAGCACTTAAATAGCACCTAATTTGAAAATAGTAATGTTAAATTTTTCTCCAAGAATTATGGATAGGACCGCTAGCTTAACGTTAACCTAGGGGTTTTACTGTTTTTTGAATTTTCTGCTAAAACTAGAGGGGCACTTAATTTTTAGTTTGGGGGTCAAATTAGAACCTAATTCTAGCACCATCGTTTTTTTATTTTATTGAGGTGGGACCTCCTAGTTTATAGATTATTTAAGTAGATAACTTACCTGGTGTTCCTATTCTTATAAAAGTTCTTTTTGGAGGCTCCTCTGAGTTTGACCTATTTTTAAACAAATGTACTATGGGAAAAAGTCCTGCACCATTGTATTTCTCCTGAACTATAGGTTTTCTTCTTTCAGTTTCTTCATTATATCTGACTATTCTCCCTGCAAGACCTGTACTTTTTGTTTCTTCATAAAGGCTTATGTTATCTTTGTAATTAATTGAAGTAAGCAGAGGGCCTGCTCCTAAGTCACTTAGATCATGTCTTGTAGGTGAGGTTCCATTAATTGGAGAGGAAATGTCAGATAGGGAATACCTAAAAAAGGTAAAAGTTGAATTTTTTGGTATGGTATTTTATTAAATGCTATTAAAGATTCTGATCTTCTCCTGAAAGTTATAACTCCTTTTTTGCAGACCTCTGAATCCAAGTAAATACTTTTAAGCAAAAGGAAGGCAGCTTTATTTAATAATATAAATAATAACAATAGAACACACTTTAGTTATAACCATATTGAAAACTTTTCAAACAAACCTATATCATAGTCCTATTCAGGGGGGAGGGCTTCCAGAGGAATGGTTTATCATATAAAAATTTAAAAAAATTACATCAAATACAAGGCCCAAGAGAGTTTTTGATAAGGTCCACCTCAAGAGCCAGTAAACACATCTGTATAAGCACATGACATCTACTGACTAGTATTTAGTCCTGTTGCTTTGCTCAAGTAAACAATAACAAGCTTAGTAAACTGATGTAAGCCCTAAGCTTTCCCCAACACATCTAAATGGAGGTTAAAAAAATGCTATCTGTGTGAGGCTAACCTACCTTCTAGGACCAAGTAACCTTGATTTCGCTACAGAGGAAAAGGGACTGGGCCTCCTGCCTCCTACTAAATGAAGCGGAGTGGATGTTACTTTGGGCAGCCCATTACAGTTATCATTCACAATTTTTTGAAGGTGGTTGTTGTTAAGGGATAATTTGTCATTGGATTTGGATGAATTCATATTGATCATAACGTGTTTTTGACCATAAAAAGAACTAAAACAACCCTGAAATAGTACAAGTTAACCTCCAAATTTTGGACTGAATTAAACGAGTATTTTCAGCTTTACAAGTGTTAAAGCCAAAGTTTAATTGTAATTGTACATTTCCACAGATTCACTTCTACTTTCCAGATGATTTTGCATTTACAAAATGGAAAAAAAATCAATTTTCAGTAAAATTTATTTTTAAATTGCGAAAAACCACAGAAAAACACGTTTTGGTTTGGTCGCTTGGCGCGTTGACGTCTCAATGACACTTGACATTTCAACGTTGCCAGTTTTGTCGCAAAATGTTTACAGTGGCCCACTGTTTTTTTTTGTACGGAGAATATGGGTGCGTTCGGTTCGCCTAGAAACTCCAAGTGGTCAAGTTTTCCGTTCGAGTTGAGTTCGGGGTATGTTCTGTTATACGTAACATTCGAGATGACATTCGGGACTGTCTCGGGGTGCGCCCTGTTTCATCCGAGCTTGGAAACGGAGGCATTAATGCCCGTGTGCACCACTTCCCCTTACATCTTCCACATGTTGAACTGAGGGTGACCCTTGAGATTTACTTGGTTTGCAAAAGTTCCGAATATGCTCTACTTAGAAAAAGTAAGGAAATTATTGGAAACGTGGCAGTTATCTGCATTTTTTTGTGTTTTTTTTGTGTGGTGATCATGATTATTACCTGTCAGCTGTCAAAAAACCACGTAAAATTGAGGTTGTTTTAAAAAAACAAATTTTATTGATGATTTATGATTGTATGGAAGAAAAGGCAAATAAAACTACTATAATTGGTTAACTATAAAACCTGACTATTTATTTAGTATATGTTTTAGAGCATGTTCTTTGTTCCGACAAAGAGCGTGACATGTGAAAACATACTAATTATTACACCACCAGACCAACCCAACCCATTTTTCAGTTTCTTTACAACGAATTTGCAGAAAAAGGTGAATTATTCGATTAGCGAAAAAAACATGATTTTTCTTGGGCATTTTCAGCCTTTTGTTAAAGGTATCTTCATCTCATTCTTTGAAAAATCCTTCTTGGTAGGTATTCCATTAATTACAAAGTCAGATCATCTTCTTCGTCATCCCAAAGAAGTTCCATTTTAAGCACAGACCACTATTGTAATCACAGAAATATTTTAAGGCAACGAAACAGTTTTATAATCTGATTAAATTAGTGGCTTTTGTTTAAAAACATAATAAAAAAAATACCTCACATAACCTCAAAATGCGCTTAAGCCGAAGTAATTCTACGGCTTATCTTAACTGCAGCTTAAGTGCCATTTACATGATATTCCACACCATTGCACACCAAAACTAAAGCTTAAGCGTGCACACGGTCATAAGGCTGGTTCATGGTAAAATTCCTTTTCCTCTTCTGTAACTTTTGCTGTAACTTTTTCCTTTAGCAATTATTAAATTTCATGTATTCAGATTAGGGTGTTCATGCTTCTTCCTTTTCTATATCTTTTTCATTAAGCTTTAAGGAATGACCTCTTGAAAGCTAATATTTAACTTTTACGGAAAAAAAAGCGAAAAAATCGCGTTGCGCAAGTGCGGGCGAGAAGAGTTTCCACATTTGTAGGACAGAAGAAGTCCAAATTTTGAAAACAAAAGGCCAAAATCGCGAGTGCGCCTGTCATTAGTGTCAATCTTAGTGACTAGAGTTAAGGAAAAGGAATTTTAGCATGAACCAGCTTTTTACTTAAGGAAGAAAAGGGTAAAGTTACAGCAAAAGTTACAGTGAAGGAAAATGAATTTAACCATGAACCAGCCTTTACAATACATAACACATAACTTTACTTTTTCACTAACATTTTTTAAAAATTGGATTGTATATTTTGTGCGACAATTTTGAATTTTAATGAAGGTTCGACATTATCGCTCTATTTCTCGGTGAGGGCCAACGACGCACAGTGGATCGAGGCAATGTAAATGGACGGACATTGACCATCTTTTAAAAGTATGATTTTATGTAACCAATATTATATTTTTGTATTGCAAACATATATTGTAAAAAACTTTAGTCTAATATGATTTATCCGTTTTCTAAAGATGACCTATAATTAAAACCCATAAAGTTGTAAGTCAAAGTGAAAAAACTCCAAATTTTTTAAAACTAATTATACAGGGGCATATAATTAGCTATATATAGAATTTTACATATAGAGAAGTTGCTGTCTAAATTTGACATTTAGAATGACACTTGCCTTTTTTAGATAAATATTTTTAAGGCTTCTTGGAAGTTTTAAAAGCTTTTTATTTATAACTTTTTACTTACTCACATATAAATAGATACAATAGTTATGATCATTTAAAGGGAGCACCCTATACCAATACGCTTTTAAATTGTGATATTTATTAGAGTAAAGCAAACAAACCTTCAAATTGTTAGCTGAATAAAGCGAAAATTGTTTGTCCCCCTGTATATCCAAAAGAGAGCATTTAAACATTTTCTTATGCTTACGTAAAACGAGCTTTGATCACATTACTGACTATCAAACAAGCAATGTTCACTGATACTACCATAATTATTAAATATATATTTCTAAAATTATACCTCTAACTTTATTGAATTTTTGATCTATGTGGAATTTCTGTACAAAAAATATATAAAAAAAGAACATTTTACCTTTTTATCAAACCAAAATAAAGAATTAAAAGTCAACGGACAAAAAAGTAATTGAATTTTAAAACGAATGTCCAAGTTTTTCTGCGATGTAGCAAATTTCGGATTACTCTTCCTCCATATCAGCTAAAAGTCCTGTATCCAACCATCTGTCCTCTGTAAACTTTTTTCAGCGTAAAATCAACAATTTTTTTTTTAATAAAAAATGTTAGGTTCTTCATTTTTTTACATCAATCCAAGAATGCTTTTTCCGTCCGGGCCGAACTGCCAAAACCCGATTGATTTTACCAATTCATCAATTGATATGGCATCGATGCTCACCGACTCTGGGAGCCGGTGAGCCTTACGGTCCCTTGAATAGATATTCAAGGGGCCGTAAGGACCGTTAATGAGCCTGCCCGATGAATGTCTCGAACGTCATTAAATCACCTGTTTTTTGTTATTATTATTTTGTTTTTAAATTTTTTGATGTTTTTCGATTGCCGACTTGATAAGAAATCTCGTTAAAACTATTTGAAAGACAGTTTTTGAGATTTATACAGCAAAATAAAATGATATAATAATAAAAAACCAATAAAAAAAACATATTTGTGATCACATGATCACGTTTGACCAACTGCATGGCTAATTCTTATTTCTTGTTTTCGTTTATTTGCTGTATAAATCCAGCATAAGGAAATAAATAGATCTTCAATTTGGGTTGGTATAAGATGGCCATAAGTTTTTATCCTCGCCATATCTTCTTGCAGCCCTACGAGGATTTTTCGTTCGGCTCTATTGTAATGGGATTCAAGTTCTCAATTGAAAAAAAAAATAAAAAAATTCTATGCTATAGGTAAGTTTGGCTGATTTTTATTGCGGTTTTTTAATTTTGGATAACTTATCGAACTCAACGACATGGAATCTCAGATTAACGTCATATCATATTTCATTTGTTAAAAAAACGATGAAATACGTAAAAAAAATCTAATGAATTTACAAACTCACCCACACTAAACCATGCAAATGGCTTTTTTCGGCGTAGCTAGATAACATAGACAAACGCGAACCTAAGGTCCCCGCATGGTCCCCAGTGCCCCTGGTTTGTTGAGATATTCTTGCAGTGCTGGGCCCATTGTTCTTCTTAATGTCTTTATTTTTGATGATGACGATGAAGAAAATGATGACATCGATTATGCCATCATCATCGAAAGTACTGCCCGTTATGGAAGGTTTAACTTTGACGTGGTGGCGGAAACAGAGTGTTTAACACTATTTAGGTTTGAAAAAACCCACCTACCGCGCGTAGCTAAATGTCTGGGAATACCAGACATGCTTATAGTAAACAACTTTCTTTTGATCTGGGGTTATAATACGCATTTAACGATACACCGCGCGTAAAGCGTATTGTACGTTTGGAGTTTACTGCACAAGCGCACTTGATCAAAACTTACGCTACTCGATTTGATAGCGTTTCGAAAATGGGATCCTGGGCTCTGCGCGGAGTATTTTTCACATGGTTCAAAGCAGGTGAGATAAAAAACGATTTTCGTGATATAAAAAACTGGAAACATCATTTCTCTTTTCGCTTTGGTCCTTTTTGGGTTCCTTATGGGATACTCATCAAAGTTTGAATTTATTTTCGTTTTTTCCACTCAAGATCTTTTGATCTTTTGTTTTTAGATTCTTTTCGGTTGAAGTAACTGATTTGGAGGTTTCTTAACTTCTTTTTGTTTTTTATAAAACACTGGGTTGGGATCTGGTCTCGAATCTAAATTTGTTGCTAAAATTATGTCACAAATGGGTCGCAGGGGCAAATTTTTGAAAAATTATACCTAAAGTGCAATTTTTTATACGTAGTACCCTTGCCAAATACTAATTAATATTAACGAATTAAACTAAAATTGTAACAAATTTTGTTGCAGTTTTAATTTTGATCTTTTTCCTGTTTTTTATGAAATATTATAAAAATAATGGGTTGGCTTAGGTGCCAAAGAGGGCTGGATTAAAACAGGATCTGGTCTCAATTCTAGAATTGTTGCCAAAACCATGTCATAAATGCACCGTAAGCAAAAACTTGGTAAAAATAAAACTGACGTTTTTTACACGTAAATGCAGCTGACAAAAAATTGTTTAAAATTAAACCGAAATTGTATCAATCAACGACTTTAGAGCGTCGCAAGAAAAAAATTTTGAAACTTAAGCTAAAATTTTATTCTTTCTCGTATTTCTTATTAATTCACTGAATTTCCAGTCGCCCAATCAGTGCTGTGATTCAAAATGGATGGCCCCATGGGGTCTTCCGATTTTAGAATGCGCAGTCGTCTTTGCCCATTTTTAACACGGTCTCTAGAATACCCCACCTGCTGACGACACAAAGATATCAGCTGCTTTCTTTATTAATTTTTTTGATGGATGACATTTGGGGTTATATTATTTTTGGATAAATTTTTGTAATAAAAATTGTATTTGTTCATCATTTCTTTTCTTCTGGCCCTAATACCCTATGATATTCTTTACATTATTTTCGTCATATGTAGCTGTATTTATGTGGTTTTTTAGTTAAAAGGCTCATCGTTAAATAATTGAAAAGCCAAAAAAAGCAGGCAACTTATACTTTTAAATTTGCAATCAGATTTATTGCATATAGTACCTATGCACCACAATAAGTCTTTCCTTCCAAATAACAAAATAATCATTCTTTCAAAAATGCTTGGCAAAAATCAAGTACAAAATAAAATCAGGAAAAATAACAACTACATAACAATCTTTGTACATAACATAACTTCTGAACTACGAGCTCGAACTAACTCTAACTAATCCGATAAATTTCTTGATGAAATCGATTATCAACTAATGATCTTAATTTTTATTTGGTGAAAGATCAATGCATGCAGTCCAAAAATAAATTTTATTTACTTATACACAACAAGTTATAATAAAGGGTACAAGCAAAAAATAGGTCTTGCATCAATCATTTAAAGAAAAAAGAAGAAAAATCCGAAAAGTTAATTTAATTTGTCAAGCCTTCATCCAATATACAATTTTTAAATGGCGGGCAAAAATCAGCTGCTATCTTTGTGTCGTCATTGGGTCGAAGAGTGGGGCAAAATTACTAGACCGTATCTATTCTAGGGACCGTGGAACCAACCCCCTCAAATAAAGTAGGCCTTTTACATATAAATTATCGTAATTTAAATACAAAAATAAAGAATTCTTTACATTTTAATGATCTGCATTGCATAGGTAACCTTTTTTAACTTGTAAACAAAATTTACGACAAATGATAAAAAAAACATTACTTTGATCGCGGTCATAAACGCCGTATTATGTCTGAGACATGCATTAGACGTCCGTCTTTAATCAATCTTTGATTGTGAGCGCGAAAACATGGGCTACAGTTACTTCCGCCTGTTCCCCGCAACTGCCTCTACTAAATTTTTGGAGCTTTATGACACCGGTTTCCAACCAGTTATTAAATTATGGTTGAAAGATCGCGAATATTCGGTCCCTTCCGTACTGCCTTTTCTATAGGGCTCATATTCTCATGTCGTGCCTTATCAAAATTTTAGAAGGTTGTATAGTTTACCCTTTTGGGGCTAGTTGCACATAAGCTCAAACGCGGCTCAGAACCACATAACACTCACGTTATGTGACCAGAACCGTGACCAAATTTTAAATCGAAAATCCCTAACAACGAAACTAAAATATTTCGTCACACGGTTGGTATCCCTGTTTCCTGACTTTTAGTTCAGTGACCTCTGTGTAGAGGCGCTGCTATCGAATAATTTTGACAAATGGGATAGATGTCAAAAAAAGACTGAGGAAAATACGCAAAATTTGGTGAAAAATCATATTTAAAATAAAAAACTCTGCAGTTTTTGGTGTTTAATAGTGTATATTTTGTGAACTGAATACGGCAACTGTCCGGGTGTACAAACATTGAAGAAATCGATCTTTTGCGTAGGCTGATTGGGGCATGATTAGCAGGCGAAGCAGGGCCTTTTTTCCGTTTCAGTCGTGAATGTGGGGTGCCTTCTCCAAGATTTTTAAGAAAAACCCTGCCCCACAAGAGGTTCAAAGTGGCGAAGACCCGCCCCAGCCAAAAACTGGCCAAGGAGACTGCTCAGACATGGATGATTCCATTATTACCAAGCAGGTAATTAACATTGCCAGTTGATTGACTATGCATACAACACCTGGTTTTTATTGGTCTCATAAATTGATCCTCACATATAAATTGTGTTTTTTTTTTGGTTTATAGCCTTGTCTTGTCTGAAACTACCATTCCATCCAGTTTTTATGTGGTGAAATTAAGGAGTGACACCCTAACAGCACTTTCTTTGCCTCCAGCAGTTTCTGAATATATTGTAAACAGTCTTTTGGATATAAACCTTGTTATTTTATTTGTCCACTAGCATTGTGGATAATGGATATAAGGTGGGTTTACCCAACTTTTCATATTGATAATTCATAGTGTATAAGCACAATTTTAGTGTTAATACATAATTTAACTGCACCTGTTTATCCAAGAGTTTATAAGCATAGTGAATTAGGATAATTTTGAAAATTGCCAAATTGACAAAAAACAAGAACAAAAAAATTTTTTCTTTACCCAACCTCAACAGGTTAGGTATTCTTTCTTCTTGCTAAATTTCTGTTTTCTAATATCAGCTGAAATCAATCACTCTCATTTTGAAATCAACCAACCAAAATGTTTTCTTTGCTTTTTTCATATTGATAGTGCATAAAGTTAAAATTAACCAACTTTTAAATTATGCACTGTGCTTATGAATTATGAATTATAACTATGAAAACTTGGGCAAACACTTCTATGAAGAATAATGTAATTAACATTATGACTATGAATAAAATTGTGTTTAGGGTATAAATTATCAATATGAAAAGTTGGGTAAATTCCCCTATATTTTGGAACACTTAGAGTAGGTCCTTTTAAGTTTTAGTTAAATTGTTTATTTCAAGAGGTGCACCAATCTCCAAATTATGTACGCTTCCTACCAAAAAATGCCCATATTCTAGGTCATGCCTGGTCTTGCCAGGTTCTGTCAGGATTCAGCAAAACCAAAAATTTGTTCTGCATTGTTTTGCATTACTTTACATTTTCTTGAATTAATTCAATTTTTATAAACAATGCGCAATATGTATACAAAAAAATGTAATTATGCAGTATACGGTTTTCTACCATTTTTGATTTTTTTTTTTTTAATTCTTTATAGGGTCTAGGACCGCCTGCGCTCGATTTTTTTTTAAGAGAAAAGAGGGTGCCGGGGGGGGGGGGGGTTGTAATATGTTTTTTTGATTGTTTTGGGTTGGGTTGGAATAGGATGAGTTGGGCTATGTTGGATTAGGTTGTTTTAGTGAAAAAAAATTAAGAAAAAACACAAAAAAATTGAAAAAAAAACCAATCTGCGCAGGCGGATTTGGGGTCTTAGGGAACCTAGTAGGTGCCCCCATAAAGAATTTTTCATAAGAAATCAAAAAAAAAAAGAGTGAGAGACCCCTCATTATTTTACTTACTAACTAGATGTGTAAAGTTATTTTAAAAAGTAATTTTTGTAAATGAGTATTTTTCAATAATAAAAATTTTTTATTTTCAAAAAAAAAGTAAAGAAAAATTCTTCTATGTTAATATTGGTAATAAAATTTAAAATCCTTTAGGTTATTGCAATTAAAAATAACCCTGATAAGGGATAACAGTGTTATGTTACCTCCCATTTATGAACAGCTCAGTCAAGCTACACCCCCCCTCAACGAAACTCAATTTGGATATTGTAAAAACTATGTACTAATTTAGTCCCCTTTTAAAGAATTTTGTACTTAATGAATAACAGAGTTATTCGCACTTAAAAGTGCATGGCTTGGCTCTATGCTCCCCCTCCCCCATGTTTAGGAGATAGATTTAATGAAATTGATGTCATAATTTTGTACTAATTATGTACTCTTAAGGAAGGGTACTTTTAGTTTACAAAAACCATCAGTTCCAAAGATTTTTGTTTGTTTGTTATGGGGTGTGTAGCTTGATATCAAGGTACACCTTCCTCTGCTTAGGAAAGAGATTCGACCAAAAGTGTCTATGCCAGAATTTGGTACTAATGATGTGAAAATTGCCTACTCTCAAGATACTTCATTTTTTTTTTGGTTTTTATGGGGTGTGTAGCTTGATATCAAGGCACACCCCTCTCTGCCTAGGAAAGAGATTTGGGTCATTCCATATCAAATCAACCAAAAAATCACAAAAATTTTACGCGACCAATTCCAATTTTGATGATTTTTGGTATATATTTTCTTCTTACCATAAAAGTTGAAAATGCAATATTTTAGATTTTTTTGATTCGTAGTTTTTTTTTTTTAATTTTTCAAAATAAAAAAGTCAGCATTTTGACCTTAACAAGAATGTACAAAACTAGCAATATCTCGAGAACCACTTACACTAGGAAAGTAATAAATGGCTCATTTTAAAGTCATTTTGAACATAATTTTAACAAAAAAAAAATTGAAAATAAAAAATTGAAAAAAAAAATTGAAAAATTCAAAAAGGCCATTTTTAATTTTTTTGAAAAAAATATATAATTTTGGTCAAAGTGTTACTTAATTATCCACAAAATTTTATGATGGAGAAATGATGGGTTCAATGTCAAAAAAAATATCAAAAATATTAAGTACATTAAAAATCATGCATTTAAAAAAATAAACATATTTTAGGAGCACCAATAGTGCACTGGATATTAAAATAAATAAATTTGTTGGATGGATACAGGTTTTAAAAAATACCCAGAGGCTTTATCTACAAATTATTTTATTTTAAACTCGCAAAAGAAATAAACAAACTTTTCTACTTCGTTGATAAAAATTAGACAGAAAACACTAAGACTAACTATATACCTTAAATTTATTTTTTTAACTTTCTTTTAAGAATTTCTGATGAATCTGACATTTCTTTTTTGCTGACATTGTAAGTTCTGCCAGTAGCAGTGTTGGGTTCAACTTTTTTTATAAGACTTTCTGGTTTAATAATTAAAATATCTTGAGGTGTTGGGTAAAAAAATGATGAGGCAGGTCCTCGTGGATGAAGAAAGCTTACTTTCAGTTCTCCACTCTCATTATTTTTCCCCAAGACACAAGCCAGCCACCAAGCACTGTCAT
This sequence comes from Oxystoma pomonae, assembly GCA_963921995.1. Taxonomy (NCBI): domain Eukaryota; kingdom Metazoa; phylum Arthropoda; class Insecta; order Coleoptera; family Brentidae; genus Oxystoma; species Oxystoma pomonae. The sequence continues at coordinate 78,207,750 of OY998166.1, read as the reverse complement.
ATTCTACAGTGACAAACCCTGACTCGATATTTTGCAAAATAATGCTTCCACCTTTAAAAAGATTATGTGTTTCGACCTCTAAGCATGTAGAAAACTGTTTTGCCAAAAACGTGCTTTCTGTAAGAGGAATTACAGCATGAATTTTTTGTGTCCCCGATATTGTTAAGACTTCCGCAAATCTTTTATTCAAAATTATTTCATGATTTGTATAATCTGCTTCTGTGCAATATTTAAAATCAATGCCAGATATGTTTTCTTCACACCAAGTAAACAATTGTAGAGGTGTCATTATTTGATTGTCATAGGGCCTCTGCAAACTGGCTTTGGCAGCAAGTCTTTTAACAGTTCCTCCCAAGCCATCGCAGGCACTTTTGCCATGCGAGGTGGCAAAATAATGCCACTCTGCTTCAACACCAAAATCTTTTTTATGCAGGCATATATTCAGAAAATTCTTTTTGTTTTTGTACTGCGCAGCACATCCATCCGAAAAATAAAAAATTTTGTTAAGTCCTGGTATTTTGATTTTTAAATCAGGCATTAATTTTTTTAAAAATAAATGAAATGCAATTGTATTATGTGTCAAGCTTTCCGAAATAAACACATAATTCAGGTTGTGCAGTTTACCATCACTTAGAAAATAAATGGCAAAAGGGTGGAGGGTTGCCTGGCTGTTATTCCAATGATAAGACTGGACTTCATCTTGCATAACAAAGGAATAATTTTCCGCAAAGTCGCAAGTGATCAAAGACTCTCCAGGTTTAAGGTTAATTTTTATTTCATTGTATCTATCTTTTTGCATTTTTGCAATAAAAGAATGTGATTTAAGTTTTACAAGATCATCAGTAAATTCCTGGACAAAATCATCACTTTTCTTAACAACAGTTTCCATAGTACACCTATCTACTGAGACCCACTTTTTAAATGAGACCTCATCAATTAATTCTTCCTCAAATTTTTCTATTAACGTATTTTTAAACTGTTCTACTCCAGGACATTGCTTGCATCTATTGCTTAAAAAACAGTCCACTGAAGGTGGATTACACATTAGTTTATAAAGGCAATCATGATAAGATATTGCAAGAGGCCTGTTATTTTCATCATATAGCTTATTTAATTTGGAGCCATTGAGCATTAGTTTTATATTTTGATGTATAGTACATACACATACAGTATGAGTCCCACTTTTTCCTGCCAGTATACAGTTTTTGGGTCGCAGTTCACAAAATTTTGAAAACCCAATTTTTTCATTGGGGTACTATTTCTTTTAAATTAGCTAAGACTAATTTTTTTTGTACATATTCTTTTTCAGCTCCATATTTTCTGATAACAACATAATCTTTTTTACCTGGCATGGTCCTGCTAATGTCATCCCTTTGGTAAAAATCTACCACTATTTGGGCCACTCTATCACTAAGGGTCTTTCCCGGTTTGGGGTTAGGAGAACATAATATCCCATTGTCCTTAACTAACTGTTTTACAGCTCTGGCCAAATATTGAGAAACTCCAAATTCTTCTTCAATCTTCTTTCTACTCCAACTTTGAGGTAAACATGATAAAACTAGTATTTTCTCACTCCTCTTTTCGGTTTTTAAAAATTTGTCCTTTAACTGCTTAATCATTTCACTTTCGTCACTCTGGCATTCCTTTACTAGCGTTGAATCTGATTCCTTTGTAAATGCTTTCGCAATTGTATGCTGTACAATATCAATTTTTTCTTTGTATACATTTTTTCTTTTAATCGGCGACACACCAAGAAGCTCCAATGACTTGTTTAAAAGAGTAAATGATTCAGCAGGATCTTGAAAATCTGGATCATTTTCTGGAACTTGACTGGGTCTAAAAAAATTTAAAAAGTTAGTTTTTTATAAGAACTTAAAAAGGGGGTAACAGCTGACCCAAAATGTGTAAATAATGCCAAGAAATTTGTACATAATGTGTGTATTCTCAAAATGCCATGCAAAATAATGCCATGCAAAATAATGCCATGAGATTTTTCCACTCCGTACTTGACGCAATTGGTTTAGTTTATTAATTTTATATTAAAAAGTACTATTTGTTACTTACCCTGCCTCATCTTATTCAGATGCCTTAAACTCCTTTGAAAGCTTTAGTCTACAACCATCACAGATTTTCATTCCCATTTTGACATTTTTGTAACTGCACATCCACTTGGTCACATTTCTTAATTTCCCAAAATGCTTGATTTTTAACTCTAGTGGATCACAGCACTTTACTTTATATTTAGTCCATCCACTTGCCTCACCCATAGTTGAAACTTTTAAAATTACACAGAGATGACTTCTGATAAACCTTCAGTCGAACTATTATGTATCGATTATTTGGAGCTGTATCAGGAAGATACTTGCCAAAAATTTAAAATCAATTTATGCAGGAATTTTCATGTCAGCAAATCCCCACAATGTACCTAAACAGACCAATAAAATGAAGGAGGTGTGTCCTTAATGTTAAACAGGAATAAACAGGCAGTATTTCACAAAAGTATTGGCAGGTTTATACAGGCATATTTTCCTAAGAATTGGAACATCCAATAGTACGTCTCCGGTGGAAAAGAGGTTTTGTAAGTAAATATTACAATGGGGGGCAATGTTAATCTGATTACTGATACAGAATGAAACGTAGGATATAATTTTTTATTAAATAAAATATTGTTAAATATTTTTATAATATTGCTTTAAACCCCATTATATTCTTCTAATTACCAAAATGCATTGTCTATTTATAGGCGATTTTTCATGCATGTGACATTTTTAATAAATTTTTTCACATTGAACCCATGATTTGTCCATCTCAAAATTTTGTGAATAGTTTAATAACACTTTAAAGAAAATAATATAATTTTTTGAAAAAAATTAAAAATGGCCTTTTTGAAATTTTTCAAAAAAAAAATCAAAAATTTTTTTTTTAATTTTTTTTTTCAATATATGTTATGCAATATTCTCATATGAAAGGTCTTTATAAGAGCTTTAAAATGAACCTTCACCTACTTTTCTATTATAAGTGGTTCTTTGGATATTCCTAATTTTGTGCGCACATGTTAAGGACAAATAAGTGACTTTTTCGATTTTCAAAAATTAATTCAAAATAAACAACTGGTCAAAAAAGTCTGAAATTTTGGATTTTCCAGTTTTTTGGTAGGAAAAACATGTATACTAAAAATCATCAACATCGGAGATGGTGTGGTAAAATACCCTGGTTGACTTGATATGGACTGACCCATTTGAAACAAAATAATTATGCCATAATTTTCTACTAATTTTGTCCCCTTCAAGAAAATTGGCTTCTCTCAAGATAAATTCATTTTTTTTGGTTTTTATGGGGTGTATAGCTTGATATCAAGGCACACCCCATAAAAGCAAAAAAAAAATAAGTTATCTTCAGAGTAGACAATTTTCTCCAAGGGGACGAAATTAGTATATAATTAGTAGCCAATTATGGTATAATTACTTTTTGAAATCTCTTTCCTAGGCAGAGGGGGGTGTGCCTTGTTATCAAGCTACACACCCCATATAAACAAAAAAAATCAAGTTATCTTGAGAGTAGGAAATTTTTTTGGAAAGGGAGGAAATTAGTACATATTTAGTACCAAATTCTGGCATAGTCACTTTTGGTTAAATCTCTTTCCTAAGCAGAGGGGGGTGTACCTTGATCACACCCCATAACAAACAAACAAAAATCTTAGGAAACGATGGTTTTTGTACATTAAAAGTATTCTTATTTAAGAGGACATAATTAGTACAAAATTATAACATATCAACTTTCATTAAATCTACCTCCTAAGCAGCAGGGTTGCAGATTAGCGCCAAGCCACACCCCCCCAAAATTTTTTAAAAGAGGACTAAAATAATACATAATTTTTTATAAACTTCATCTTGCTGTTCCACATTGTTGCATCTATGAAGCTGGGTTCATACAGCAAAAACATAAAATAAAATAGGCAATAATTAAGAAATAAAATAATAATTCTGCAAATGAGAGTGACAATTAACCCATCCTTTGACAAGATGCCAAGGTCTATCCCATTTTTTTTCTGTTGGAGGGGAAATGCTTTATGCACACCAGACAGTCTGGTAGTGTGGGACTCTCCACTTATCTGGCATACCCTCTAAGGTCTATCTCTATTGGCCAATATAATTATTTCTTATTTTATTTTATAATTTTATTTGCTGTGACCAGCTTGACCATTTGTCAATGTCAAACTCAATGTTTTTCCGTCAGTTTTCCAATTGGTTTTTAATTGGTGAATACTTTATCCAGCAAAAGACTTAAATTGGAAAAGTTATTTAATTTATTTTAACTTGAAAAAACCTATGGAAATAATGAAGAAACTAAGACTGATGTAACTTTCAAGTGCAGTTTACATATTACACAAGTCACTATCAATGTTTACAGCAAAGGCTAGATCCCCTCGATTGCAATTTTACTTTGCATGATCTCTTGGGTACAACGGTACAACCAAGGGTACAACATATGGTAATCATAAATTAATAGCCCATTTTTACTCCAGGTAGGTAGGTAAGTTAATTTTTTGTGAGTGCTACATAGACAAAAAGATGTTGTTGGTTTCCCAGTTTCCCTGGTTTTTCTTTGTGTCTTGTTAAAAATATTCACACCCATAAGTTATACAAAAAATTTCAGGTTTATTATCTTTTATACTACTTATGCTTATGTAACTTTTGGTGTTAAAAATATTTTAAATGAAATTATGATATTTTTAAGTGAGGGGGAACGATGCGAAAGGGAATTTTTGTAATTTTAATTTGATACCCACCCTGTTAAAATGAGGGATTTGCCTTTGGATATTTTACAACCATTTTTATCCAAGGAATACTGAAGGAAATACTCTTAAAAATACTTAACTGTGTTTTTCCCTTTAACAGCTGTTTTTAATCACATAAATCATTGTACATATTTACTTTTTTGAGAATGACTTCCCCTAAAGCAGAGAGTTTTTAGCAGTATTGTCTTTATTTTTAGACACAACTTATCTAAATTGAGGCATTGCAGTATTCAAGAATTATAATTATGTCCACCATAATTAAATGTTGTATAATTGGTTTGATTTAAAGGGGTGACTGTAAAAATAAAATCAAAGCAAAGTTATCTGGTAGAGTATCCAAGCTTACAACTGGTAATTTAGGGCTTAAAATACAGTGAAGACAAGAAGGGAAGAGGTTTTGAAAAAAGCTAAAAGCGAATCTTTAATGATTTTTTACGGACTTTCCGTCCATGATGAAAAAACTTTTGAGGCCCCCAACTAGAGGCCCAGGGCCAACCAACTATTTTTTTTAACAAGAAGGTACCACTTGTGCCACCTTTTTGGAAAGCTTGTTAAACAAGAAATTTAACACACTAGTTTTTTTTGACACCTGTCAACCAATGTGTCAAAAATTTAACAAACATTATTTTTTTGTCAATTGTTTTAGCTTCAAAATAAACTATATATTTCTCTATTTACACACAAGGACATTAATGGCGGCCCATTTTGGGGCCCTCACTGAAGGCCCAGGGCCTACCAAGGAGGTATCATTTGTGGCACCTTTTTGGAAAGGTTGTTAAAAAAGAAATTCAATTAAATAACTTTTTGAGATCCGTCAACCCATGTGTTAAAAATTTTTAAAAATCTATTTTTTGTCGTTAAGGATGGTTGAGTGAAAATGAAAATCAACATGTGTTTTGAATCTATTTCCCTTTTATTTAATATCTAGTAAATTAAAAAAAAGTTAATTAGGCTGCGCCCTCACATAGGGCGCAAATAAATATCTTTGTGTGGTAGTTTATTTATTCTGCTTAGTAAATTAAGAAATATGTAGTTTATTTTAAAATTTTTAACACATGGGTTGACAGATGTCAGAAAAAGTTATTTAATCGAATTTCTTTTCTAACAAGCATTCCAAAAAAGTGCCACAAGGGAGCACCAACTACCGTATGATTTCTTAATGACTGCGGGATTTTTTGCGACTGCGGGAAGATTTCTGGGATTTTTAGAGACTGCCAAGTGATGTGGTATTAAAATATTTTTTTTTATATTTTCATCAAAAACCGAGTTAAAAACATGATTTTAGTAACAGGTGCAAAAAAATTTCTGTCCGTTTTTGACTAAAATTTAAAGAGAAATAGTGGAAAATAGTAATATTGATAAAATCTAAGTGTTCTTGCCTAAAAATTCAGCCATTTGACCCATTTTTCTCCAAGCATTTTATGAAAAAATTGTTTTAAAAAATTGACAAAATATCGAGAAAATATCAAACTGTCAAAAATTAAAATGTTTTTTTCTTAAATTTTGCACATTTCTAACCTATAGATTTTTATTAAAAATCCTTTAAAATACTCTCCAATTGATGGGCGCCTAATCTCACACATACTTATTTACATAAAAAATACGATAAAAGTCATATGGATAAAAAATAAATTCTATTCTAGACTCAATTACCATCCATTTGATCCATTCAAGCCATATTTTATGGAACAGTTAGTTTGTACAATTCCCCTGCGCAGTGTGACTCACTGTCTAATTATTTTTTTTTAAACTAAACTTGATTACGCCGCCTCCCCCCAATTTGTACCCCACAAAATAATTTATATTTATTTTAACTCTAGACTCAATTACCGTTGGTTTGATAATGTATACAAGCCATATTTTGTCTCCTCCCTCCTCATTGTACCCCACTGGCTATTTTTTTTGAACTCAAGACTTAATTACAATTCGTTTGATACACTACAAGGCATATTTTATAAAAAGTTTATTTTGACAATCGCCCCCCCCCCCATCCTCTCAATATGTATGTATGTATGTATTCACAGAAGGCTGAGTGAGTGGACCATGCACTGCAGCCTCAAATGGGCCTATTGTGCCCAGGTACCCACTGAGATTTTAAAGGTTGCAGTTTATACACATGTGTATAATACGACCCAGGAAACTAAAAAATCCTGCAGACTACAAAACTTGACACTTTGTCTTCAACTTATTCCAGTTGAAGCTTTAGTGGCTAATTTTTTTAATAGACTCAATCATCATTCGTTTGATAAAATAAAAGCCATATTTTATAAAAAAGTTTACTGTCAATCGTCCCCCCCCCCACCGCCTCTTATTGTACCCCACTGATTATGTTTTTTAAAAACTCCAAATGCCTCAATTACAATTCATTTGATACAATACCACTCATATTCTATAAAAAAGTTTATTTAGATATCCCCCCCTCCTCATTGTTCCCCACTGGCATTTTTTTAATAAACTAAATTACCATTTATTTCAAACATTAAAGGCTATATTTTATAGAAAAGTGTATTTTCACAATTTTCCCCCTCCCCCTAACTGTACCCCACTGGGTAAAAAAAATAACTTCTATTCTAGACTCAATTACTATTAATTTATGTCAGACTACAATCCATATTTTATAGAAACATTTATTTTTAAAATTCCTCCTCTCGTTGCACCCCACTGGCAATTCATTTTTAAATTTATTATAACTCTACACTCAATTACCATTTATTTGATGCCATACAAGCTATTTATAGCAAAAATTTAATTTGGCAATTGCCCCCTTTTTATTCTACCCCGCTGAATTTTTGTTGGGGTTGATTTCAACCATCTTTCAATGTGAGCAACTAGAGCTCAAATGCTGCATATGTAAAAATGTTGTTTTTGTTTTGTTTTCAGACAGACGGCACAGCAAAAAATATTCAGAAAGGTCTAAAACACAAAAGGTATTTTAAAAATTTTCGTTTGGTACGACCACCATAGCTCACACTATACTATAGTCATACTAAATATGTGTGAGCTAAAAATGACACAAAAGTTAATTTATCAAAAACACAACCCAAGTAGTTGTATAAAAAAGATGAAAAATTAAAGAAAAAAGGCCTATTTTTATTTACTCCCCTCCTAACAGTTAAAAACAGGTAAATACCTCAATTTTGAAATAAATATCACTATTCTTATCAGCCTGTCTTTCTTCTTTACACTGAAAACGAATCAAACGGTAAAGGCGCGCATAGCTACACATACGGTGCAAGCAACAATAGACCGTATATAAAGTAACATTATGATCTCGGGAGTGGTATAGGAACTTTTCTAGCCAAAGCAGACATAAATAAAGAAATCTCATTGTATATATTGCCATCTTATCGTAATCAATTGAATTCAATAAAGATGCATATGTATTATATTTATATTTTACTCCAACAGCGTGTTTCCTATCACATAAATTTAAGAAAAGAAACACCTCCAGTAAAACACAATGCTGGCAAGTGTCAAAACAAAACCTTTTCAACACTTCGCGACGAATGCACAACAAAAAAGACTGCGAGATAGGCTTATTATTGTATGTCTGCGGGATTGCGCTAAAAGACTGCGGGATTTCTAAAAGGACTGCGGGATTGTGTAAGGGATTTCCAAGGATTGCTCGGATTGCGCCAGGGACTGCGGGTTTGCCTAGCGATTTTCTAAGCGATTTCCGCGACTGCGCGCTGTGCGCCAAAATATACACGTATTGCCATAAGTTGGCGCCGTCTTGAGGTGCCAAAAGTGGTACCTCCTCATGAAAAAAATGTTGGTAGGCCCTGGGCCTTCAGTGAGGGCCCCCAAATGGGCCGCCAGTAATGTCTTTGTGTGGTATTTTCTTTATTCCGCTTAGGAAATAGAGAAATATATAGTTTATTTTGAAGCTAAAACAATTGAAAAAAACGATGTCAAAAAGAACTAGTGCGTTAAATTTATTTTTTAACAAGCTTTCCAAAAGGGTGCCACAAGTGGCACCTTCTTATTTAAAAAAAATAGTGGGTGGGCCCTGGACCTCCAGTTGGGGGCCCCAATTTTTTTTTTATCATGGGCGGAAAGTCCTTAAAAAATTATTAAAGATTCGCTTTTAGCTTTTTTTAAAACCTCTTCCCTAAAGCCGCTAGAAGCACCTTTCCATTTAAAGAATCCACCCTATATATGAGGCCTCTAGGATCAACACCTGCCAAATCCAGTTTTGATCAAAAATTTGTTCTATACAGCAAAATATTCTCCTACTTAACATATATTAATGTGAATAGTATGACAGTTGCAAAAACTACCTAATCCCTCTTAAAATACAGTTTGAAAATTCAGGCTAGGTTCAAATTCCCCCAAATCCAACATTGTTGATTTTCAAACGCCGCCAAATCCAAATTAACCAATCAGATTATACCTAGTGATCACGTGACAATAGAAGGCCAGTTGTTGTTGCCAGTCGTTATCGTTCAATATCAGCGGTTAGTGGTGTTTTTCACGTTTTTAACTTGAGAAAAGGAAAAAACAAAACAATATCTATTTATCTAAACATTACGGAGCACAATGGAAATATTTTCCTAGACTGGATTATTACAAGTATGTGTTGGAAAAATGTCTAGAAGGTAATAATGGGGAAGAAAATAATGAAAGTGATGTGGAGGACCATAACGACCTTTGTGAAGTAGTAGAAGTGATTCCGGATTTAATTGTCTAATTTTTTACTTTTAAGCCTAATATTGTTTGTTCTTTTGTTCACTGTAAGAATTTTATAACATTTTGAAAATAAATTAGCTTTGTGTTAAACGACACCAAGTCCAGTTTATTTACTATCAAAAGCCACCAAATCAAACAGTTGGTATCAAAGTCCACTAAATCCATTTTTTATTTACGGTTACTAACTTTTTGACAAGGTTTATTTTATTTTTTATTGTATTAAAATGTTCTCGACTTGTTAAAAAAGTTATAAACCCAAACCTAATCCAAAATTGTTATCATAAGGTTAAACAGTTTTTGTCTCTTTTGAACATTTTGGTAAAATGGATTTGGCGGGTTTAATCCTAGAGGCCTCATATACTTTCATATTTCTATAGCCAACAGTAAAAAAGTTATGGAAAAGTATGTTTATTAAAAATCATATTTTATTATCAAAAAGATTGTAGGGAGATCAAAATGTTGTTTCTAGGTATATAAATATAAATGCAATTCCAAAAAATAAAATTCATAATAACTTTTAGAATTTATTAAATTTTAATAGATAATTTACTGACTATTCAAGCAAATTTATAATTTGGTCTAGTTTTCTAATTTCAATAATTACTTTTCTTGCCATTTTTGGGTAAAATTGCTTATTGCAAAATACCCCTCAAAGTATTTTTTTATGTTTTGTAGTTTTTGTAGAAAAAAATAGAAGTACAGCATTTATTTGTTTAGTTAGTTTATTTTTATTTATTTTATTAAAAACAATTTGATACTTTATTTCATGCAATTTTTATACTTCTAAATTACATAATTTAAACACATAATACCTACACTTGTGTGTGTAGTGTCCATAACTGCAGCCCACAATATATTCTTGAATACGTTTTTAAGTGTGTCACTATTATATTAAGAAGTTGCTGTTTACATATTTTATTGAATTCAAGAGCAGCAGTTTTTATTGTATTGTTAATTTGCATCCAAGGAGTGTCGTTCTTAATGACAGATCTTTAGTATTGTAAGTGAAAACCATTGACACACACTAAACTTCTTCTTAGGGGAAAAAATCTCGTGAAAAATTTTTATTTTCTTTAACTAAGAAGTCGATAATTACATTTTGGCAATTTTGTTTGTGGAGGGGAACTCGTCATGTCCACCTGACTCTTACTCACTAAACCTAAACTTCCATGATGTCTCCAGCGACACGTCGGCATAAAAATGGTCTAATAAGACTGGCCCTTCTTCTCAGGGACTACCTTGAGGGGTGACTATCCAAATCTCTCATTCTGCTAGAGGTCTCTTACCTAAGGGTACACACAAGAATGGTTGATGCGTCCAGTACTCCGAGCTTCCCTCTAGCTAAGAAACCATCTTGGTTGATGGCATTTACTCCATTATTGGCGGTTAGCGTTAGGTTTGACCGCCTATGCAGGGTTCCCACTGACCTGAAAAAGTCAGGGAATTTTTAGAGCTACCTGGAAAAGTCAGGTAATGACCAAAAAATCCTCAAAAGTCAGGGAATTGGCACACAAAACCTGGAGTTTCTCTTTCTCAACCTATTTTTTAAACCAACTTTGTAAAAAATATTATGTTCTTTTCTGCTCACCTCAAATATAAGCTCAACATCTGTTTCGCGCTCAATCAGTTCCAGTTAACCTAAAATCCAAGAGCAAGAGAAAAGAAAGAGGAAAGCTTTTTAAAACGTGTAGGACAAGGACCGCATCATTACCCAGGGTGAAAGATTGTGTTTATTCAACATATTTGGTTTTCTTTTCGAAATAATAAATATCACATGGTATTATTTCTGCTTGTTCTAAGCACACATCGCACACATGCTATCTTCTGTTACAACTTTCAAGTGTTGTCTAGTTTATTCCTGACTTAAATGATGTGCAACTGTGATGCGAGATTTCGAGAATTTTCAATTTTTTAAGAGCAAGAATCCAAAATGTCAAAAAAAACAGTTTCTAATTTATACTGGATAAGTCCTTCAATAAGTCCACCAGAGTGACAGTGGATACAGACTGTGAAAACCAATAAATATCAAGCATATTGTAAGCTTTGTTTAAAAAATATTGAATTGAGTAATATGCGAGCCTGAAAAAAAATCAAGAAAATTGCCTTTGTTAATCAAGAAAACTGATAAACTATCAGTCTTGGCCCAAAATGACAATGGACCTACATCTACACCAACTAATGGAAGTGAAGGAACCTCGACAGCAACTGCTTCCACTGCCAAAAAGGGTTCTACTCCTTTTTTGTAATATTTTCCTTTTAAGGAATCAGTTATGGATGCAGAAATATTGTGGTGCAAGGAGTCTTTAAGATTAATCCTGCTGTTGCCAATTATGTCCACATCATCTGCGAGGGCCAGTAGTAGGTTGGGTCCTTCCTGGTGGAATATAGCCGTTGGTGTCTCAATCTTGGCTTTCCTAATTGCATATTCTAATGCTACGTTGAAGAGTTGGGGTGAAAGAGAGTCACGACCCTGCTTAAGCCCATTGTTGATATCAAAGAAATCAGAGTAGCTCTGTTCCACCCTTATCTTGCATATTGTATCCTCCGTACATATTTTTACCAGGAATATTAGCTTTTAAAAGCCCAGTTCCTGCATTGCTTCCCACAACTTTGCTCTACATAATCAATAAGCATCTGGTGAAGTTCTCAGTCAAATTCCCCGCATTTTTCCATTATTTGTCTAACGATAAAAATATGGTCTATATGCTTATAGGTGTAGAATCGGTATTTACCTCTTCGTTGAGTACTTCGCAAAAGTATTTCTTCCATGTGGTTAGGATCTCTCTTTCGTTGGTTATCAGTTGTCCGTTGTTTGTTGAGAGGAAGTTTTCGGTTCTGGGTTGGTATCATGTTTTGTGCTTTGTTATTCTCTGAAAGTATTCTTTTATTCTGTTGTTTTGTCTGTTTTCCTCCATTTCTCTTATTATATTTAGATAGTGGTCTCTCTTTTTCCTTTATATCATTCTGCGTGCTTCCGATCTTTGTTGTTTATACTCTTTTATATTAGATGCTGTTGGGTGTTGAAGAATTTTTTTCCTGGTCATATTTCGTCTTTCCGTCGCTCTACTACAGTCTGTTTTTTTTTTGTCGAGGACTTGACTAGCCACCCTAGTTACTGTTTCTTGGATGTTCTTCCAGAGGTCGTTTACATTGTAGCCTCATTGCGGTTCTTTTATTTCTTCAGTAATTGGTTTCTGGTATATTTCCTGTGTTTGTTCTGTTTTGAGTTTTTCCGTATTCCAGCTTATGCTGGTCTTCTTTTTGCATGTGCAATTTAGTTTTATAACTTGCTGGATGAACCAAAAAAACGTTGGTAGAACGAGGCAAATTAGTCTTTTATTTTGAATACTGTTAAGTACCTGATTTGTTTTTAGGATTTAACGAATTCGGTTTCTGTGATTTTTGTCTTTAAATAAAGTTTCGAACAAAGTTTCTCGTCTTATTTATCTGTTTATTAGGTACCTTTTTATCTCGATAATATTAATACCTGCTACATTTACTTGGTATCGATGTAGACAAGCAATTTATATGCAACAAATACCTGAAATTTTTAAAAAAATGTTCGGTTGGATGACTGCAGAGATTTCTCTCTAGGCACAGTTTGCCTAAACTACAGATTCAAGAAAAAAAATATATAAACTTCGAACTACATATTTTTGAGACACACATACCTCTAGCCTGAGGCAATTTTTTTAAATGCCGCCTAAATGCCGCCCCTGATTAAACGATTTTTTTTAAATGTTACCTGTTTAAATTAAAAGAAAACAATTTATTTGCGATTCAAGAAAAAAAAGTTGTCATATGCACTGCTTTTAACATTAACACAGGAGAGGTCGAAACTTTTTTTCGAGGGAGGCTCCTCGGACGGATTTATCCTTAATTCCAGAATTCTTGTCAAATCCATTCCTTAAATTCGCCGTAGGCGAAAATTTTGAGGACGTTACACCAAAAACCATTTTTCACACGTTTTGAATGATGTTGACAAAAACTGCTTATAGTTAAACTAAAATTGTAAATGTAACAATATACCGGGTGTCCCAAGGTGAGTAACCTATTAGAATATTTTGGAAACTATACAATGGAAACTTTTCAAACTTTCTATTCTAACATCCATGTAAACTATCTGGGCAACAACTTTCTTATTTTAAATTGAACACCCTGTATTTTTTTGCATTTTTGGATTATACAAAATATTTTAAGTACATTTTATGTATAATGTCCTATACCTATGTTCAACTGTTTTTAAAATATTGACAGGTGAAAATTGACATTTTTTAACTTTGACAGCACTTAACATCGAAACGGTTAAGGATAGAGCAAAACGGTTGTTACATTCCTATCTTGGGTTTTCACAAGCTATCGGTTTATATCTAAACCCGGAGTTAAAATATCCCAAGGTTAGTTTAACCCTGGGTTAAAAATAGTATAAAACGATAGCTTGTGAAAAACCAAGATAAGAATGTAAAACCCGTTTTGCTATATCCTTAACCGTTTTGATGTTATGGGCTGTCAAAGTTAAAAAATGTCAATTTTCATCTGTCAATATTTTAAAAACAGTTGAACATAGGTATAGGACATACATAAAATGTACCTGAAATATTTTTTAGAATCCAAAAATGCAAAAATATACAGGGTGTTCAATTTAAAATAAGACATTTGTTGCCAAGTTTTCCTGGAAATAGCAACACTGCAAATATGAGAGTATTTCACTCGGTATTTCATAAAGATAGTTTACATGGATTTATGTGAGAATAGAAAGTTTGAAAAGTTTCCATTGTATAGTTTCCAAAATATTTTAAGTTAAAAACTAGTTCTAAAACATTATACCGGTTGTCCCAAGGTTACTCACCTTGGGGCAACCGGTATAATGTTTTGCATTTTGCAAAGAAAATATTTTATCTCTTTTACGTTTTTTGTCGATTATTTTAAACAGAGATTGGTTGGATTGGGGTGGGATATAGTCGATCGCAACTCTGATCAGCACCAATTATTTTTACTATTTACATGCACAGTAGAGGCGACAAGAAAAAATTTGGAGGAATGAAAATTAGAAACAAAGTAAGAAATGTAAATTTCAAATAAGAGATGCGACATGGCGCCGCAGGCGAAAATTTTTAGAAAATAATTTTGTGGAACGCAAAACGGAAGGCGAATGATCCGCGGTCGGCCTCTCCCTTTATTCGCACCTGTCATCTTCAAATAAAATCAAACAAATGTACAGTGCACTATTACGTAAGTTAATACAAAATATTTTTGAAATTAAAAAAATATATTATTTAGTAATTCATTATACTGTAGGTACAGGGTGATTGACCATATTTTCCACTTCACCTTTTATCTCCCGTATTATTGAAGTTGGAACAAAGTTTTATGTATAGAATTTATAATAATAATTTACTATAAACTTTCAGCTGTCATTGCAAATGTCAAATTTCGACATTGACTGCTTTGTTTTAAATGGAACACCGTGTATATATTTTTTTTAATTTTAAATGGACCTCTTTTCTGTAGATTCCCATGTATTAAACAAGTAAACAGAGTTTAGATGGTTCTTCGTTTAATACGTTACTCTTATGGCAGCATAATTTTCTTTTTACTTGGAAATCTTACAAGATAAATCCAACATATTATATATTTTTAGAATTAGCAAAAAAAGGTCATTCTAAATTTTAAAGTTAATGTCAAAATTTGACATATGCGATGGCAGATTTTTTCCAGCTTCAATAATAAGGGAGGTAAGGGGAGATTGAAAAATGTGGCGAATCAACCTGTACCTTCCTATATACAGTGTGTTCCAACAAAAACGAAACATAGGCTTTCTCACATATTTAAAGTCTGATTTTGTCGATTTTTTATTCAAGGGGGACACTTTTTGCACTTTCTGCATTTGTGTATGCAACTTCAAATATCTTAAAAACTAATCGCCAATAATAATAATATTTTAACACTTTAACACACACAAGGTATCACTTGACCCACTTCGAAGGGGATGCGTGCGAATTAAAAATCGACGTATTCGAGGATTTTTCCAAAATCCGTTTTCGTTGAAACATACTGTATATTTAAATTTGTAGGCAGATTAAAATAAAATATAATATTTCTAAGCTAGTTTAGTTTGGAAACATTAAGAAATGATAATATAGGGTGGGCCAAAAAATTTGTCACTTTTTGAACGCGCTATAACTTTGGACCTAATCGGCGGATTTTCGAAATTTTTGGCTGTTTTTATAGAAAGAAGTTGAAACTTTACTGACGCGGCTTAAAATTTGACATATGTCAAAAATCCAAGATGGCAGATACAGTTAGCCAAAGTATTATTTTCAAAACAAAAAATATATAAACTTTGCAACCCTTGATTTTTGAATGGGTCCCCTCATAAAAATAAAGTAGAATACAAAATCCCAAACGTACGTTTTTTTTTGTACAGTCGGCGAAACAATAAAAAAAAGTTAAAGTTATTTCGTCAATTTTTTCTCCCATAAAACTCATATTTTATGAAAGTATTGATATATTTGATTGAATATTATTTTGTACAGTCAACTAATCAATAAATTACCTTCAGAATCAATTTGACTGTTTTTTAATATTGAACGTTTGCACTAATATTCATACTAAGTAACGAGCTTTTTTGTCAGTGATATAATATCTATTTCTATTTTATACGTGTTTTACAAAGTCTTAATTTGATTAAAACGACTTATGTTAAATATGATTACTGTTATAAGAAGAAATACAACGTTTTAAATTATTTATATACCGATCTGAGTTTTTGTTCAAGTTAAAATTCTTGCAGAACCTTTTAAACGAATAATCAGACTGTTCGGTGGCCTGTTCCGAATAAAAACCCAATGGTTTGTTTGTGACTTCGATAAATTCGGCAGCGTGTATTTTGTGGGTATATTTTCAAGGAAATTTAAATAAAATAGAAACCGCATAAAACTCTTGAGCCAAATCACACATCTCGGCGCAATTATCCTTTATTATATTTCCTGTTATTAATGTAATATAGCAATAAATAGCATAAATACAAGACATTATTCTGATAAACCAAAGTAGGTATAGTGCTGAAGAAGTTCAGTTTAAAATGCATGAAAAAGTTTACTTAATTATAATGTTTTGTTTTAACTTCTAGAAATCATTGAAATAAGGGTTAGGACAATTTGACAACCAGGTCAAAAAATATATTGTATTATTGTGGCATGGTTTGCCATCTTAGATCCGACCGATCCGACGGGTTTTTGTTTGTTTTTTGAGTTTTATGCAATTATTGTTATTTACTATTCTTATATATGTTTGTTTTAAGACTTATAAAAATGCATAAGTGTGTGTTAGGTAAAAAAAGTGCTGAAAAGTAGCCAGAACGATCTTTTTACAGTAAACAACACATCTCTATTAAACTGTCACATTTTAAATATTGCTTTAGAACCAATCAGAACGCGGTTCTACAATGTTGCCATGAACAGTCCTCCGCAATTTACTTAGATTTGGTTACTGATTTGGAAAATTTGCTTTTAATATTTGAAGTGCGCCTTCTAATCTATTTTAATTTCTTTGTAAATTTTAGCTGCGCCTTTTTTATTTCTGCTTCAAACTGCAGCACATAAATGGCATAGTTTGCATCCAAACAATTTACAAAACAGCTAGTCACCACTCTGTTGAAGCTTTCTAATACTGGTATATATTTTGGGTAGTAGTAACTGGTATAGTACTATATTTTGGGTAGTAACATACCACATTTTTTAGGGTTTTTTGGGTTTAATTTGTATTAGTTGATAGACTTAATCTGACTTTCGAAATAGATTTTTTTAAAAGAAGTTTATTATTTTGTTGACTGTACCAAAGCGATTAATGACATCTTAATATAAGCCCCAGCAAACACGGTTCCCTCGGGCCATCGTCGGCCCGATGTCGATTGCCGAATTTGCCGTCATCGGCATGACGTCGATTTACGACATCGGACCAGCAGTAATTTTGTCCACTTTGCGATGTAGGCCCAATGTATGTTTGCCGACGCAACGTTAGACTGTAGCCCGCCGTCAGACCAATGGTAAATTTTACTTTTTGGTGACATCGGCATACCGTCGTCTTACAATTAAGGTCCGATATGGTTTAACCACATGGTACCGACCATCCGCCCATATAGCTGCTTAATTTGGTCGGTCTAACGTAGGCAAGCTGGTCTCGGCCCGACATCGGTAAACTATTCCGACATTGGTTTCCTAAAGCGGTCCAACGACGGCGATTGACGAAGGTCCGTCGGTGGTAGCTTAAAGCGGCACGACAATAGCAAACCACAAAGGTCCGCTAATGTGTGGATAATAAGGTCCTACATCGGCCTCTCAAAGCGGGCCGATGTCGGTAATTGAAGAAGGTCCGTCGGTGGTTGTTTGATATGATCCAACATTGGCAAACTACAAAGTTTCGATAATGCGGGTGCTTAACCAGTCGGGATGCTTTAAGTGGCGGAAGAGGTGATTCTTGTAGAGAAGTACCACCATCTTGTCAAGTCCGCATTCTAGTTTTGAAATATCTTTGCTCATTATATATATAATATTATCTTCCACTGTACAGGGAGCATAGTGACATTAGCGCCATCTGTACATACTAGGAAGAAACTATTAAGCAGTTTAAAAATTTTAATGTGATGTACCATCATCTGTTGCCGGTTATCGACCAATCGAACAAAAATCTGATCAGGTTATTGTCGATCCTAAAGCAGATAGAGTGCGTTTCGGCATAAAGTCGACTATAGTAAATCGTACCATCGTCAGTTGCCGATTCTCGACCAATCAAACAAAGTTCCAATCGAACCATCGTCGGCCCTAAAGCAGATAAAGTGGTCGTCGGCATAAAGTCGACTATAATAAACCGGGCCATCAATTCTCGTCCGATTAAACAAAGTTCTAATCGGACCGTCGTCGGCCCTAAAGCAGATAAAGTGGGCGTCGGCATAAAGTCGACTATAGTAAATCGGGCCATCGTCAGTTACCGATTTTCGACCGATTAAACAAAGTTCCAATCGGACCATCGTCGGTCCTAAAGTGGCCTGTGAATGAATGTCGCAATCTGTCCAACATCGGGCCAGCGTGTAGTCGCCGATGCCGACACACTGCCGACGTTGTCGACATTGGCCCGATTCAATTCCGACGATTTGTGTTCGCTGGAAGTCCATATTTTTCAAAAAAAAAAGGTCAAGCAAGAAGGAAAATTTATATGAAAGTTTATTGTTTCGTCGACTGTACAAAAAATCGTACGTTTATGATTTTGCATTCTACTTCTTTTTGATTAGGAGACCATCGACATTCAAAAATGAGGAGTTGCAAAGTTTATATATTTTTTGTTTCGAAAATAATACTTTTGCTAACTGTGCAGAGAGCTTTAAAAAATGTGTAAATAACTGCGAAAAATTTGTGTACGTCCCTGGACTTCATTTTTGTCAATGGGGCACAAGCCCCATACCTTCTTCGCCTACTGAGATATCACTTATATAAATTGGTTATGAGATAGAAAAGTTATAAAAAATTGTTTTGTTTTCAAAAAAACTTGACCCAGACGCCCAAATTTTGAGATATGTCAAATTTTGAACAGAATTAGTGAAGATTAAAGCTGGGTTCATACAGAAATAAAAATAACATAAGATAAGAGAAAATAAAAAATAAAATAGTTCACCTTATGGGACTGCTTGATGGCGTTCATAAAGACAGATAAATAAGATAAGATAACATAACATAACAGAAAGAAACTTTTATCTTCTTATTTTATTTTATCTGAAATCGCGTTCCGCGCATGACCGTGACGTCATCGCGACGAACGAATTTTCACAAAAATTGTTTTGTGAACCTAACCTCAAATCTATGGATTCTTTGTTTATTTTTGTAAATTTTTGAAAAAAAAGGAAAAGCTTTTGGACAGCCATTTGAAAACGCCGTACGCGAGTCCACTAACAAAGAGAAGAATAAAAAAAGGAAAAAGGTAAGCCTGCATGCGCAAAAATTCGCGTTTTGATTGACTGGAACTGATCTCTTATTTTATGTTATTTCTCTGTGTGAACTCCCAATTTTTTTATTTTATGTTATCTTATGTTATTTTTAACTTATCTTATGTTAAATATTTTATTTCTGTATGAACCCAGCTTTATATTTCGTTTTACCAAAGAGGTTAAAATTCTGAAAATCGGACGACTAGGACGCAATTTATGCTAGCCTTAAACAGTGCACCTTCCCACAGACATTACAACTTTTGGTCTAAATACTCCTGATTTAAAATTTGTATAACTTTTTTATCTTGTAACCAATTTAGATCACTGATACCTCGGTTGGCGAATAAAGTATGGTGCTTTTGCCTCATTGACAAAAATCAAGTCGAGGGTCGCACACAAATTAAAGCTCTCCGATATCTTGGATTTTTGACATATGTCAAATTTTGAGCCGCGTCAGTAAAGTTTCAACTTTTTTCTATAAAAACAGCCAAAAATTTCGAAAATCGGCCGATTGGGTCCAAAGTGACAAATTTTTTGGCCCACCCTATAATATTATCGTTAAAAATAGTAATATTGTTTGGAATACAACTCTTCTTAATCTTCTTATTTTTTTCTGACAAATTTCACATTTTATTGTTCTCCCCTAAAACGGCCGCCCGAGGCGGCTGCCTCGTTGCCTCACCCCTGGCGCCGGGCTTGCTCTAGCTTTAATTAAATAGAAAAATATACATAGGTCATTTTTGAGGAGCATTTTTGGGGGAATCCTAATTTTTTTTGTGCGATCTCCTGTTTATAAAACCAAATTTGAGATCAAAATGTTAAAATTTCAATTTTTGACAAACAAACTAAATAGGATACCCTATGATGGTGGGTGTCATTTTAAAGAATTTTTTTAAGACACTTTAGAAATGCGCGATTACACATTACATATGCAAAAAATGTTACTATTTGTAGATTCTCTTAAAAAAATTCTTTAAAATGAGACCAAACACCATAGAATATCTTATTTAATTTATGAGATAATCACTTTTAAAAATTGAAATTTTAAGACTTTGATTTCATGTTCTTTTAAAATAGAAAAATATTGATACCTAATAGGTGTAGAACTAGTCAAATAAAACTTATTAATTAAATAAATAAAAGTAAAAGTAAAGCATCTTAATTAAATTTTCTACATATTAAAAAGTGTAAAGAACCTAACAAATATTGTAATTTTTCTAATAAAAACTAATTAAATATACACTTACACACGTTCACAGACAAATAAAATCCTGTCAGACTCACGTTTATTTTTATAAACATTTTTTTGAATATAACTAAAGTTTGCTTTTTCATTTTTTAAGTTACTTTTTTGTCGTGTTTCATAAGAATGAGTAATCGTAGTGTTTTTAAATAAATCAGGATTTTTCAAGACAAAGTTAATGCATTCCAATATGTGTATGTTGTATATTATTTGAATTTTTCTTAGATTAAAAAGGGACAAGATATCTGGTCCAACGAAAACTCCTTGGCAAATAATAACCACTGTTTAATTACAAATAAAATCACAACAAAACAAAGGTGAGAAATATCGAGTCAAATGAGATATTTTTGAACGTTTTTATAAGGTTTTTTTCGAGGTTTTTTTTTATAAAGACAATAAAATAAAGCATAGTTATGATGAAGTAGTTAATGCGCAAATAAGATATTTTCGAACGTTTTTTTTTATAAAGACTATAAAATAAAGGTAAGTAAAGTCCTTAAACCAATTTGCAATAAACAACAATAAAAGTTAATTTACATGTGTTCAGGTTTGTAAGAATATTGAATTCCTACTTATCTCTCTCTTATCAGAATATTAAAGTTGATTTATACTGCCGCCGTTGCCATCTGCGCCCGCCCTTCGAATTTATATTTAAATGTTTTTGTCTGTGCTATTATTATTGTGTACTGAAGAAGTCAGTATAAGTAAGTTTCTGCTAATGACCAGAAAAAATAACAAAATTAACAAACACATTAGATAATTTTTAGCTAGTGGGTAATATTCATTTTTTTTCTTGATATTTCAGGTGCTATGAAATGTGTTTCTTTGTTTTAATGTTTGGCATAATTTTATTGTGTTGAAAATTGAAAATGCTATAAATCATATTCAAACTTTCTAATAAATTTCTTTTGTATAAAATTATACTACAAACATTTATTGTTAGGAAGCTTCCAAAGCTCAAATTGGCAGCATTTTTTTTGCATGTTTTTTAAATTATTTTGCAGATTTCATATTATAGTAAAATTTTAATAATATAATCCATGTGTAAATTTCTATTTAAGTAGGTACGCCACTGGTGTGTTTACTGTAAACAACAGAAAGGTAAACATTGTTCCATATAATAATATAACCAAAGTCTTTGTAAGTGTCAGGTATCTTGTCTCTTTTTTATCTAAGGAATTTTTAGTTTAAAAAAAAACTTAATTTTTCTGTCCGTTTACATTGGTTTTACAAACAAAAGCAGTTTTAGGATTAGTTAAATTAATTTTAAACTTTTGTTTAAAAAAAAAACAAATTTTAATGCTTCAGTTAAAAAAAAAATGTTCTTATATCGAAAAATACCACGATTTGAATTTTTTTCTTGACGACATTTTGACTTTAAGATGTCTTAAGATGTAATTTTTTAAAATATTTTGCCAAGTGTTCTTTGTTTATCTTACGAAAAAAAATTTAAAAAAAAAAACACTTTTGTGTCTGAAAAAATGTAACCGGACAGAAAAAAAAATGTTGCCTTTTTATTTTAATCGCCGCCATTTTGGCACAAAAATGCCATACCTCATTTTTTTTTAAATCTGTGTCTTTAATTTGATAAAATCGAATATTTTATGATGTGTTTTTGGTTTAACTTAAGAAAAAAACAACTGAAGTATTAAAATTTGATTTTTTTTTACACAAAAATTTAAAACTAATTTAGATTATACTAAAACTGCTTTTGTTTGTGAAAAAGTGTAAAAGGAAAGAAAAATAATGTTCTTTTTCTATTTTAGTCGTCGCCATCTTAATTTCTGAATGACATATGTCACTATTTTATTTTCGGAATGGCTATGTCTTACTTAGGGCAACTAAATATTTTGCCAAGTACTTTGTGTTTAACTTAAGAACAAAAACACTCTTTTTTACTTAAGCGTCCCCCATTGTAACTGACGCATTAAAATTCGTTTTTTTTTACACAAAAATTTAAAATTCATCCTAAAACTGCTTTCGTTTCTGCAGAATTGCAAACGCGCGGCCATCTTGATTTGGGATGGGAATGACATGTGTCATTTTTTTTTTGCAATTTTTGAGACAAGCATTGATTTAGTACAAATTGATATATCGCACGAATCTAGTGTAAATACCACATCAGAAGGGGAAAATTACTTTTTTCTCGATAGTTTGGCCGCCATTTTCAATATCAAATGTCAAATCAAATGATTTTTAAAATTGTAGCAGAAACGAAGGACCTCTTCACTATTACCCAATTGATTTCGATTTGATTTTTTTTCCTAACTTTGACCATCTTGCCATCTTGGTTTCCAGGGCCAGAAAATGGGGGATCCTCGACTGGAATGTTAGTTTTTGGTATTAGGTATCACTATGGCAAATATAAAAAAATACACCCTTTTTGCAGTTTTTTTTTTAATTCCCACGAATTTACTCCACTATAAATCAAAACTAAACGAAACAAATCATCTCTCCACCTATTTTACACAATATTTAAAAGTGTATACTTCAGAGGGCGACACTATTCAATGGTGCCACAAGGATGGAAGATGCATGCATGCCTCATTGCACTTTGTGACATCTTATACACAAAAATTTTTATTTACTCGAAAGATAAACATCAATATATATTAGCAACACGTGACATGTTGGCGGAAAATTCAAAAATTGTTGGTTTATGGTTTTTTTTTTCATATAAGAAAAAAACGATAAAAACCTATAAAAATATTTTCGAGTAGGTAATAAATATTTGTCACTGTTATTGTAATGTTTATAAATGTCACAGATAATAAAGAAACTACAAAGATTGATGATTTTGTTTATTTATAATTTATAGTATTTATAGCTGCCCTACTAGGCAGGTACTATATTAACTAGAGGTTCATTTTGTTTGTCAAAAAAGGGATGATTTTCAAAAAAGAAATAAGATGAACGTTGAAACTAGTTAACAAATTTTCACAATTTTTGGGAACATGCATGCAGTTTATTGACTTGTTCTAAAGGCAACTGACTTTTTCTGCTTTTGGTTTTCAAAGTAATTTATGAAAATAATTGTGAAAGGCAAATCCTATAAGTCTTAGCAATTTGCAGCACATTTTATGAACCAATAAGCTGAAAACTCATTTTAAAATTGAACTTAATAAAAGAGGCTATGATCTAGATGGAAGTTTTACATCAATTTATTATCTACTATTATAAGGTCGATATAATAAAGGAAAGCACTTACAGTAATTATTATTTTTCACACTTTCCGATTAAAGTGCTACTTTAGTCCCGGATTTAACTTCTAAGGAATAAGTTAAATTTTTCTCAGTAGGTACTCTTCTTTTTTAGTAGTATTTTATAATTCCTAACAGACTTCGCCTCTGGAATTGGTACAGGCTTAAGGATATCTTAAAATACAATAGAAAATTATCGCCGTTTCTGGGAGAAGGGGGTTTTTTCTGCAGCGATTCCTCACGACCTTTTGTTATTCAATGCGCAAAAAACCCTTTTGTGGACATTTTCAGTTTTACGAAACTAATTTGCCGGTCTCCGTAGCGCAGTAGGTGGCGTATCGGCCTGCCGCACGAAAGATCTCGGGTTCGAATCCCGGCTAGGTGCCTGGATATTTTGTGTTTCTCTTTAGCTTTGTAAATCACTTGGCTAAAACTGGGCATTGATCCTCTAATGGATGGAAAGTCCCAGTATAAAAAAAAACGAAACTAATAATTTTAGACAAAATTATTTTTGCTTGCAATAGGTACCTCTACAAGTCACTGCGGTTACATCTACATAACGGCATTATGTTTGAATTACATGACATTACGGTCGCATTACAGTAATTTCCTTGCATTACGTAGCATTATGGCGCATTATTTGTGCATTAAGTCACATGACCACGGCAGTAGGTGTTTAGTTTTTAGAGCACTATTTTTGATATGATACATTATTACTGTTGGAATTACGACACGGTTTATGGCACATTAGACACTTAAAGTTAAGGTGGATTCTAACAGCACTTAGCATAATTTAATTTAGCGTAACTTAATTTAGCGTAAGAGTTGCTCTTATGAGATTTAATGATCGCGTTCATACAGGCGTAATTTAACGTAATTTAGCGTAATTTAACTTAAGTGAAATGAAAATTGCGCATGCCCAAACAAAGATGGATGCCGATTTTTCACAACTTGTGAACAAATACAAGAACAGGAAGAATTTGATTGGCCAGCTGACAAAATTTTTGACAGAAAACAGCAAAAATTAGCAGCTACTTAAGGAAGCTGTATGAACACCCGAAATTTTCCTTAAGTTAGGGTAAATTAAGTTACCCTAAATTAAATTATGTTAGGTGCTGTTAGAATCCACCTTTAATAGACAATTAAAGTAAATATTTCAACGCATCAGTATCCGTGTACCTAACGCGTTCGAAATAAAGCTAAAATACACATATTTTTGACTTGTTTATGAGATGTTTCGAACGATGCCCGCTTTTTTGAAAGGTGCGATGACAGAACTGCTGATTGAAATCGTTGCATAAGTTCGTGTGTCCGTTACGATACGTACATCCTTTCGTACGCAACGAGATTCTGTCATCACGCCCGTCAAAGAAGCAGACATCGTTCGAAACATGGCATGAGCAAGTCAAAAATGTGGCGTATTTTGATTTTGTTTCGAACGCGTTAGGTATACCGATACTGATGCGTTAAAATGTTTACTTTTAAGTGTCTAATTTTCAGTTTTATCAGTATTCGTATCCTTATCTTTATCGAGTCGACCAATCAAGCAGGTGCACTTTTAAAATCATGGCGAATGCGTGACAGCTCCAGCTGATTAAATGCATGAAAACCTCGATACGATAAGGGTCGTAACATTACGACCGTCCCTGCATACGAAATCAGCTGGAGCTATCCCGCATTCGCCATTAGTTTAAAAGTACACCTGCTCGATAGTACGACTCGATGGAGATAAGGTTGCGAATGCCGATAAACCCGAAATTTAACTTTAAGAATGTTTGTAATGCGCAATACATGTACGCATTTACTATTGATGATGGTGAATGGATTACTTTTTTCTTTAGCGCCTAAAATTGTCGTAACATTTTTCATTTACGTGCGCCAATTATTATGAGACAAGAAAACAGGAGGTTTTCTATAAGACCAAAAATAATCTAGTATATTTTTCGCATCATTCTTTCAGATTACCACCATTAAACTCAAAAACCATTTGAACTGAGAGAAGGTAAACGATCATGCATTTATTATCATTTTAAAACATTTTCTCTAGCGATCGTATAATGAATGGTTCGTGCTAAATTAAGAAAATGTACGTAGGCAGTTACCATAGATCTGGTTGGTTTTGAAGTACCTTTTGTGGTTCTCTGTTCTAGTATATGTTAGCTTTAATTTCTTTGGTATTTGTAACCTTAAATAATGGTCGTGAAAATTGGTAGATATGTTGTGGTTCGGTGGGTTATTTAGTTATGATATTTTTAAGTAAACAGGTAATATTTGACGTTTAATTGCATGTGTGGGAGTCGAATCTAATCTTAATCTTAATAATTTAATAATACGTGGTCGGTTTATGCGTATTTATAATGCATGCAGATTTGATAAAGGGCATATTTTTAAACTAATTAAATAACCACTTTTTTCGTAATTAAATGTAATCTAATATTATAAATGCGAAAGTGTGGGTCGTGTATTTGCTCCTCAATCACGCAAAAACGGCTGAACCGATATGGATGAACTTTGGTAAGGAGATAGTGTGTGACCTGGATTAAAACATAGGCTACTTTTTACTACTTTTATTAATCGTTTTTGCAATACAGTTTGTTCTATTAAAATATGTAAGGTACCGGGTGGCATAAAAAAACTGGAATGATTTTAAATGGCTATAATAGCTTTGTTAGTTCTTTACCGATTTACCGATTGTTATTGTAAGCTCTATTAAAAGCGCATGAAATTCCCCTTCGACAAATTGAAAAAAGTTGGCGGCCGTCTTAAAATCAAAGATGGTTGACATTGTCAAAAAGAAGCATATATTTCAACTCGTTTCTTTTTGAGGAATCCACTTAAATGAAATCAAAAAATTAACACTATTCAAAAGTCTAGTCTCTACTAAGGCGATCGACATATCGCTTAATAAAATCGTTTAAGTACATTAGGATTTATACCCAAAATTTTGACTTTTTTATTTCTTAACCGATTTTAATAAGTGATAGCTCGTTTGATCAAATTTTTCTTAAAAATGATTGACAAAAAACATAATTTGTTAATTTTATAAGAAATCTCATCTTGCATATCATAGAGGAGCATTTAAATTGATACTATCTGGAAAGTTGATCCGCGGGGGAATCAATATAATTTTTTTTTATTGCAATTTTTACGATTTTTGTTTTTTATTGTTGACAGGATTAAATATGTTATTATTAACTTTTACCCAAAACAAAATTATCTTTTATAAGAAATGTCACATCAACTAGAACAGCCAAGATTACAGACTTTTTGTACCAAATGATTATTATATTATTTTATTGTGCCAGGTGATGTATAAAAAACATTTTTCTGACGTTTCCTCTAAAAAAACACTTATAGTCGTATAATTAATTTATTTAAAACCTTGGATTTTTTTTTTAATTTTATTTTATTTATAAATTTTTTTCGTAAATACGTCGTTTTAATATCAAATATTTTGTTTCAGTCGAAGCAGAGGGCCTCAATAAAATGGATCTTGTCCAAGGCCTTTAACAACAAAGTACCGGAAAATTTAAAAGAGCCCTTTTACCAGGACCATGAGGTAAGTGTTGCCCACGAACTTCCTAATTTTTAAAATGAATTTATGGTACCACAAACACAAATCACTGATGCAAGCATTTGACCCTAATGAAATTTTTTGTCATAGCTACCGTAAACAAAAAAAAGTTAATGTAAAAAGGATTTAGCGAGGCTAAATAAATAACAAGAAAGAAAGAATAGCGAGCTTTCCCTCAAAAAAGGTAATGGTAACCGTAGATCCGGGTTTCGTACTTGTGGTGCTCATCAGTACGGTACTAGGAATTAGGAGATGAAATGATGATGTGAAGAGCAATTATTTTTTCTTTGTAAAAAAAAGTTAGTTGACTCGTCGATGTTTCTACCACATCAATAAAAAAAATTACTTAATTGTTTGAGCCACTTTAATTTAAATGCATTGACCTAATTTTGTCCAATTGTTACATTTTCATATTTGGTTGCCTAAATTAACCTACAGAATGGCTTCTTATTATATTTTGCAACATAAAATTCCGAATACCTAAGTGCTCTTCTCTATCAAATTACACATGTAAAAATTGCCTTTGGAACTCTTCAATGGTTGTGAGCGAGGTTGTGAGTGACCCTTTTAGAAGCTCTGGACGAGTACACCAGTTATGAGGCAGGCAAAAGAGAAGCCTCTACAGGATAGGTCTTTTTTACTCTTAATGTAAGACTGACACCAGGGCATTTTCACCTTGACATACTGAGTATCACTAAAACCTCAAAGTGTAGCTGGTGCGCGTAAGACACATAATTTTTAGGTATTAGGTAAAAATTCAGCGAGGTTACTGTAAATAGGTATACTGTAAAGTATTGCGAAAATACTGCGAAAAATCAGAGAATTTGTATGAAGCAGGGAAAAGTCAGTAAAAACCCAAAAATGACCTAAGAGTCAGGAAAAAGTCAGGGAATAAGATACCCATAGTGTGCAACTGTTTATAATTATTTTAGAAATAATCTAAATTTAGAAATCCGTTTGCAACCGTGCGGTATATTGCAAAAAAAAGAAACAGAGAATCACTATTTTTCTGAGCTATATTTGTATTTTTTTCCGCACCAATGAGGATGTAAAAAACGTGCCAGTGTATATTCGAGACTCTTTGCTTTTTTCCCCATTTGATGAGTTACTTTTTCGAATCCCGTAGGCAATATTAACCTAATCGGACGGGTCATCAACTACTTTCGAACCCCAGACCTAGGTCTTTTTGTCCTCCAATAGCCTACCGACTTAGGGAGTGTGTAACTAGGTCCGCCCCCACGTGATATCCGATCCCATCCGGCCTGATTACCGGTGTGAATGGAAGGGTAGAACCTAAGATACCTTTTACACTTATTTTCCCTGGGCTTCCCCCCACCCCTGCTCACCAGACCGGTCTGATGAGCACCCCCTAGAAAGGCAGTTTTCTTTTTCTAGAGGGTTTACACCTAAACCCCTTTGTAGGGGCTAGGGATCTTTAACGTGCTCCACTATCAATATATGGATCACACGGGACCGTTCTCTTAACGTCCTCTCCAAGGGACGGTATGGAATCGAATTAGCCTGCCTTCTAGCTAACTCGGCCTACTCCGCTTCATACTGCGTTTTGCCGTATTCTTACAAAATTCTGTAATTTTATAAGAAATAGTCCAAGTAGATTACTTGCCTGATCCGGGACTTAAACCCGGCGTCTCCTGCTTGAAAGTCGAGGTATATACCCCGACACCAACCAGCAGGGCGGTACTGTTTTGGCTTGTTATAATTAAAGCTCCTAAAAATTTTCCTGTTTTCCTGCAGAAATCTATACATTTTTTGCTGTGTAATTTGTGTGGTTTTTTGTCTGCTAGTGGAAGAATTTAATAGTGGAAGAATTTAAAAATGTCAAATAGAATAATTTTAGTATGGATTGGATTAATTCTCATGCGAAAGCTCCACCTGATTGGGTAAAGTAGCTTAAGCCAGTAGAAAAAAAAATCAAAATCAGTTTTTGTATGTCCTGTGTGATAAAATTAAGCCATTGGAGGTGTCCAACATGGGCCACCGCGCCGGGCAGTAAAATCCCTCTTTGAATGATCCAAACAAAAAAATAAAGTTGAACTTTTTTTAAAAACGCAGAAACTAAAAGAGCTTGTTTAAAATATGACAATAAATGAGCAGCAAAATCATGAAAGCTAGTCCCTCAAAAAATTCTAATAATATTTGTGATGCTCCGAAAAATGCATTGTGCTGCTTAAATACTGTAGAGACTGTTATTAAACCCAATTATTTTGTGTTAAGCAAAGTTTACGGCTTGGCGTATGCGTCAGAAAAAAAACTTGCTTATATTTTATGTTTGGTGAAGGTGTTGGCTACCGCCGTATTGTCTTGTATTTATTAGCAAGGTTTGGCGAATCAGTTCGAAAAAAGTAAATTTGTTGGAGTTTTATAGTTTGGTGGAGACATTACTTGGCTATATCTGCATTTTCACAGAATTATTAAGGTATTACAACAATGTTAGAAGTTTGGCCAAATGCGTTGGAAAGAAGTAAATTTGCTTATATTTTATAGTTTAGTGAAAACGGTGGTAACATTTTTTTCAAATAATAAGGGAAAAAAATAATGTACAGAAACTATGAGGCTAAATTTGAAAAAGTCTGGAAGTGTCAGGAAATTTTTTAAAAGGTCAGGGAAAACAATACTCAAAATATCTCAAAAACCAAAAGAAAGGTCAACTGGTGGTCGTGCCGCCAGTCACTAAGGAGGCGGAGCTAGGACGGTGATGTTACTTTTTTAACATAAAACACCTTTATTGTTCGGCAAATTTGCGAGGGGCCTTTTCTCTGATTCTAAAACAAAAATTCCTAAACAGGTAACATCTGTTTCTCTAACGGTCTTGAAATAAAATGGCAAAAACTTTTTAATAAGATCAGCAAGAATCACTGAATATCATTTTTCATGTTTAAATTCATTGGTTGGTCTTTGTCATTTTATTTATTAGGTATTTTGGGAATCAGAATCAAACTCACTATTCAAATTTACCAAAATGTACAGGTTGTGCTATTTAAAAAAAGTAACAATGCCGCCCTCTCCGCCCCTTAATGACTTTTTGTAAACCATGTAAGTAGTAAATCTGACTGTGTAGAGATTATTGGGAATAAGGACACCTTGTTATTGTTTATGAATTAAACATATACAACAATAACAAGGTGTCCTTATTCCCAATAATCTCTACACAATCTGACTAATAGGACGTTCACTACTTTCAAGTAAATCTGACTTTTTTGTCTCTTATGGTTTTGATATTTAAGGGTATCATTACTTTTCGGACACCCCGTATATTTATTTTGTGTATGCGTTCCAGGGCCAAGAACATCTCAAACCGCAGATCGCCGGAGGTCTGGCCAACGCGGAGATCTTTTGTCGCGCCCTGGCCAACATCTACTCAGATCCCAACTATCACAGTCTGAACCACACGGCCATCTTGCATGCCTTGGCTAGAAAGGGCATCAGCGTCAGCGAACCGGTTGACGGTGCCCAGTTGACGGAGACCACGCTGATTCAGACCAATCCTTTAAGAATGGTAAGTGTTCAATCCGCTAAGAAGTGTCTCCAGTCCGTATTACCCGCGTAATACGGACTGGAGACACTTCTTAGCGACCCTAGACCTAAATAAGGGTATCCTAGAAATGAACATCGACAACTGTGAGAACTTAGCAGAGGCAGTCGACAGGCTTAAAACTGTCATAACAACAAGTTTCGAAGAGGCGTACCCCCTAAAATCCCAGTCGACCCGACGAGTGCCATGGTGGAGCAGCAAGCTAGACAGGCTTCGCAGCAAAACCAAAAAGGCACTAAACAAGGCGATGAGGGATGGGGAGAATGACTCTTGGGAAATATACAGAGAAGCTAGAAAGGAGTTCAAGAAAGAGGTAAGAAACTGCAAAAGAGACAGTTGGAGGAAATACTGCGGAGAGATTAATTCCCTTCCAGAGATCTCCATACTTCTCAAAATCCTAAGCAGCGAGAATAAACAAACTCTAACATCGTTAAAATGGCCAGACGGGAGCTGGACCGCCTCATGCGAGGAGTCAATACGACACCTGCTCGAGGTTCACTTCTCGGGAGAGGGCGGTGAACGGGGGGCGCAGAGGACCGCCGGACCCCGGGAGGGGCAAGACCCTGACTGGGGACTGGCGGACCGAGTGGTCTCGGATGCTACCATCTCCTGGGCAATCAACGAGTTCAGCCCCTACAAGTCCCCGGGGCCTGACGGCATATTCCCGGCGCTCCTGCGAGAGAATCTTTAGGGTCAGCATAGCAATGGGATATGTACCGACAGAGTGGAAAAAAGCCACCGTCGTCTTTATTCCGAAATCCGGAAAGAAAGACTGCACGGCGGCCAAATCCTTCTAACTAACATCTTTTTTGATGAAAGCATTGG
Organism: Oxystoma pomonae; assembly: GCA_963921995.1. Lineage (NCBI taxonomy): Eukaryota > Metazoa > Arthropoda > Insecta > Coleoptera > Brentidae > Oxystoma > Oxystoma pomonae. The sequence goes on along the minus strand of OY998166.1, from coordinate 78,175,889 downwards.
AAAGAATGGTGGACAGACACCTACTAGGGGGAGTCCTAACCAACCAACCTTTCCACAGAAACCAACATGCATACGTGGAGGAATGGTCTACCGACACGGCCCTACACGCAGTAGTGCATAAGGCAGAAAAAGCCCTTCAATTCAAACCACACCTCCCTGAGGTGGTCTAAAAAATCACCAACTTTATAACCTCAAACACAAATAATGACACTATTATGTGCCAAATTTTTGGCGTATTCACCATTTGCCATTTTGAAACCTGTCAAAAATAATTAGTTTTAGGGCATTTTCTTCTAAAATATGGTTTATTTTGAGAAAAAAAGCAGTTTTTCAGTGGTATTTTGCAATAACAATATAAAATAATTAATAACTTAACTAACTTTGTGTCTTTTCTGTATGGGTAAGTGTTTTTTAAAAATTGGTTTTAAAATTTAGTACCACAGGTGTAAATATTTAGACCTGTGGGGGGTACTATTTTAGATCTTAGTAAATCTCACTGTGAGTGTTCCTAGTTTTAGGTGCAGTTTTTTTCATGTTCCGTTCAAACTGAAATTACAATATTAGAACCATGTTAGGCCGCGTACAGGGTTATCCATTATAGATGTTACTATAAAATTGTGCATGTCAAAATTGTCCAAAGTCATTGCATGTGTCAAATTTACACATCAACTTTCTTATTTTAAATTGAACACCCTGTATATTTTTTAAAATTTCGATAGATCTTTTCTTCCTGATTCCAAAAATATACTATATGTAGGGTTTATCTTTGGCGGTTCTCGAGTGAAATTAAAAAAAAAGTGGCGCCAGCAGGCACGTATAGCCATCCATAAAATCTTTTAAAAAAATCAAAAAAAGTGTTCATTTTTTTTGGTTGAAAATCTATCTTGATGTGAAAACCGCGTGTCGCTAACTGCTACGTGAGTTACAATTTTTTTAAAAGTTTAATTCCCCCTCCCTTTCTTGCCAGCAGCTAGCGACACGCGGTTTTCACATAAAGATAGATAATTGGATTTTCAACCAGAAAATTTTTATTTTTTTTATTTTGGTTAAAAATGTATTTATCTATCCTAATGTGAAAATCGCGTGTCGCTAGCTGCTACGGGTTGTGAGTTACAACGACAGACAGACAGACGGACAGAACACCACCATGACATGACATGACAAAAAATTTTATTTAGGTCTTTTTTGACCCAAATAAGTCATTTTAAGTGGAAATAAAAAAACTTTTTTTTTGACGATACCCTAATAATTAATTGGCCATAATGGCAATGTGGCCAAGGAAAAATAGTTTAGTCGTGGTTCTTTGTTCAACACATTGCTCTTATGGCAACGTTTTTCTCATTCAAGCACTAGGGATATTATACAATTTCTTATACAATATTTGTTTGCCAAAATGAGGTAAAGTGTGGAAAAATGCGAGAGATTTCGGAACAGTACGAAAATAATGCACAGTGTTGGGTTAGTGTATATGAAACAAAGATACTTTTTTTGTAGGTTTTTTCAAAATTAACCGTTAAATGCACCAGAGGCAAAAAATTTTGAAAAAATTACACTAAAATGCAATTTTTTTACGCGTTTCAAATGTTGTTGACAAAAAAATTGCCTCAAATAAAATAAAATTGTAACAATATATAATAATGCTATAATACCGAAGGCGAAAATCAAAAGAATTTTTTGTAAAATATTTTTGAAAAAGTATAGATTGGGTTAGATGGGGAAGAAGGGGTGGGTTGCGGTGGTATATATAGATTTGTTGCCAAATCATAAATGCGCCCCAGATGAAAATTTTAACAAACATTATACTAAGAATGCCATTATTTATTACACGTTTTGAATGCTGGTGATAAAAATTCCTTATAATTAAACTAAAATTGTAACAATTAATGACGTCACAGCACTGCAGGCAAAATGTTTAAAATTAAAGACATCACACCAAACACACGTCACAAACCGGAGTAAAGGGTCAAAAAAGTAGGGGAGCTATAGCTCTCCCTGGAGCCGTTGACCATGATTAATTTATTGTAGATTGGGTTGGGCCTCCTGGGGGGGGGTTTAATCCCCAAAACTCCCCCCTGGCTACGCCACTATTATTGGATACAAATTTATACATAAAGGGCGTCCCGCGAATAATTGTTAGGAGCCGATCTCCTTTTTACGTCAAAGACTTATAGATACTAACTCTTTTATGCTTTATGATTTAGAAGAAATGCCAAAAACTGTAAATAACATTCGAAGGGTAAAAATCACAGTAGCAATAATTTTAGTTGCGTTATTCTTCCGCAACGGTGCGTTGGCGTTGGAAAACGCGAATTTTTTCTTTTAGGTTGGTGGAATTAAGATGTGTTCACACGCGACTAAAAAACGTATTTTTAAACAGACTGTTATAGAACTATTACTTTTATTTATTTTAATCGTTTTTGTGTGTTAGATTAGATTAGAATGGGGTGGTGTAGACACCTGTTTAACTCGACCTTCTCAGATCTATTGTGGTTCCCCTTCTCCCCTGCTTTGCTAGAACTACAAAACAAGTTGCAGCACCGTCCTTGTCATGAAACCCAGAAGCTTTGCCAGTGTGCCCTGTATATAGCTTTCTGGCCGCGGACATTCTAGGTCACCCAGTAAGGCCCTGATAGGACATGTAACGAGGTATCTCTCTCTTTCTTGCAGAAGCGGCATGTAGCATCTTCTACCAATCCCATTGCATACAAGTGCTTATTGAGTTTGCAGTGACCTGTTAGGAGCCCCACTATTTGTCTGACAAGCTTCCTTTTCTTACTAAGAAGTTCTGCACTCAGCTTTAATGAACTGTTTGGCCTGTCTGTGTCCAGGCGTTTGCTCCCGCAAACCGTTCGTCTCTTTGGTGAGCCACTCTTTAATAGATTGTTTGGCTCTGTCCTTAGCGATCCCACAAAATGGTTCAGGCCCTGTGAACTTTATTGCCGAGCGTTGTCTGGCCAATTTATCGGCTTTTTCGTTTCCAGAGGTCCCCGATGTCCTGGAATCCAAGCTAGTGTCACCCTTTTGGTGCTTGCCAGCCTATTTAGATCTGTTCTGCAGTCCCAAACCAGTCGTGTGTTAAATAGGGCAAATATTGTTAAATTTATCAAAATTCATTAATCAAAAAGAGGTATGTTCGAAAATTACGGAAAATCGTCGTTGTTTTCTTTGTCTATTTTTGGCATGCTATTGGTAAAGGAAAGAAGCATTTGCCGACCAAAACTTTAAATTTGCGGACATACTCTAGCGTTGATTATTTCCACCAACTCTCAAAGTCGTTGGTGTTGCGTAGGTACATTTTTTGTTTTTAATTTTACCAGAGCAGTGCCTTATGTGGCCAAAATGGTTCACGAATTGTCGTCGTCTTGCTCTTAAGAAGATTTTTATTCTGATGGGACATTGATTTTTTAATAAAGGAGCACAATAAGAACCGCCGACGTTTAAAAAGTGAAAAAAGGAACATATCATAAAAGGAAGCAGTAAATGGCATGAGAGTTTCGAACTTCCATTGTCTTTATTTTTTACTTTTTCACAATGTTTCGAATGCTTATGTATCTGCAATCATCATCAGGTAAATACTAAAAAAAACTAAGACTACCTAAAACCTAAACTAATCTGTGTTTAGTGAACCATGAAGTTTACATTTCGTTGGATCCGCCCTTTCACAGTTGAAACCTGTTGTTACCTTCGAAAAGTATGGGTTTCCAAATATCCTTCATGGTGACGCTTTGTTAAGAAAATACATTCTGGTTTTTCTGTATGAATGCTGTTTCTTTGAACTTCCGCTTGCCTCTTTCCATTCCATATGATGTTGATTGTCCCAGCAATGTTGAGCTATTTTTGATCCAGTTGTGTCCCCTTGTCGAATTTTGCGTTTGTGTTCTGTAAGGTGAACTTCCATGGGTCGGCTGGTTTCTCTGCGGTGTAGATATCCCCACACTCGCATGGTACCTGGTAGATGCAGTTCTGTGTGTTGTGGTGATATGGTTTAGTTTTCGTTAATTGACTTCTTTTTGTTGTGGTTGTTTTGATTACCGACAAAAGATGGTATTGTTTGCCTATTCTTCTTATCTTTTCTGAGATTTGTTTGATGTATGGAATGATAAGTGTCGCCTTCCTTTAATTATTTACGTCTGCCGTCCTTTTTTCTGGTGTGGTATGAAGAGTTTTATTGATCGTGTAGTTGGAGAAATCGTTTCTTCGAATTTTTGCCTTTTCTTCATTTAAAGCAAAAAAAGAAGTTAAAAAAACTTCCAAATCAGTTACTTCAACCGAAAAGAAACCAAAAAACAAAAGATCCAAAGATCTTGGGTGGAAATAACGAAAATTCAAACTTGGATGAGCATCCCACAAGGAACACACAAAGGACCAAAACGAAAAGAGAAATGATTAAACTCTGGGTAACCAGCGCGACCCATACATCATTAAACACCATCAAACACTTTAATTTCCAACCTCGAATCACTTACAAATGTAGGCATCGTTCCGCACTGGCACTTATCCAAGTTACCTGATACGGATTCGTCCTGGCGTGTTAATATTTCCAATAGGATTATGCTCCTAAGGCAATTAAAACAAAAAAAGAAGTTAAAAGAAACTTCCAAATCAGTTATTTCAACCGAAAAGAAACCAAAAAAACAAAAGATCTTTGGTGGAAATAACGAAAATTCAAACTTGGATGAGCATCCCACAAGGAACACACAAAGGACCAAAACGAAAAGAGAAATGATTAAACGATGTTTCGCTCTGGGTAACCAGCGCGAGCTCATCAGTGGTTTCGCTGGAGCATAATCCTATTGGAAATATTAACACGCCAGGACGAATCAGGTAATCAGGTGAGTGATTCAAGGTTGGAAATCAAAGTGTATGATGGTGTTTAATGATGTATGGGGAGGGTGACCAGTGAAACCACTGATGAGCTCGCGCTGATTACCCAGAGCGAAACATCGTTTATTCATTTCTCTTTTCATTTTGGTTCTTTGTGTGTTCCTTGTGAGATGCTCATCCAAGTTTGAATTTTCGTTATTTCCATCCAAGATCTTTTGATCTTTTGTTTTTTTTTCTTCATTTAAAGCTTCTTCTGTATTGCAGATGTAGGTGGCTCCTATAAGTCATTTTGCAATTCCCAGTTTGGTTAATTTGCAGTGGTTTGATTTGAAGTTTAGATATGGTCCAGTATGAGTTGGTTTGCGATATACGGAATTGATTATGGTTGAATTATTTTTGGTTAATGTGATACAGTTTCTTAAGCTGTTGACATGATTGAAGAATTATTCTAGTGTATTGTTGTCCTTTTTCCAGATGATAAATATGTCGTCCATGTATCTTAGGCATAGTTTGGGACTCTTCTTCAAAGAATTCCATAAAGATGTTGGCCACTACCAGCGAAAGTGGAGGTCCGATGGGTAGATCATCTTCCTGGCGAAAATACCTGTCCTTCACCTGATGACGATTTCAGATACATAAGCATTCGAAACGTTGTTCAACATTGTCTACCACCTTCAAACAACAGTAAAATTTAAGCTCAAAAATGGGCTTGGCGTGTTTATTCTGGTTTTATTTAAATAAATCAGTTTATTTTTTGTGTAACTAAGTAAACTCATATCTACAAACGTCAATGTTTTTTAAATATTTAACCTTAATCTTAACTAATTACAACTCGTCCCAACTCATTCCATACATATAAAAAACAACAAGTCAAACAAAGATAGCCATACCTTTATTTCTACATACATAAACAAACAAGCACTACAAGTTGCATATCCACTCATCTCGATCACAACTACATTTACATTTGAACACATAAGCCTTTTGGATCCGTTCGAGTAAAAAGTTCGATCGCGCAATTACTGTCACTAATTTTCACCATAGGCACAACGTTGTGAAACACAACTTGTGGACTAATTTCTATTTGGCAAACTGATGCATTTTTGGCATACAACTATGAGATACTATAACGGCCCTGCCCTTGCATTTTCCGAAAAAAAGCCGCAGCGATAATGACTCCTAATAAAGTTAGCCTGGAAAAAATGCAGAGCCAGAAACTCTTCGGGATGTGTATTTTTTAACAGGGAGCGGCATAGATCTATGACGAATGATCACATGGGACGAAAACGTTATATTCTTGAGCGATGATCCGATCTTCTCATGAAAATCATACGTTCCCGATCGCATGTTCCGAAACCGGGGAACAGCGTCGAATCTAGTGACGCTTGCGCAAGAAAGAGGTTTTTTTTTAATGTTTTGCTTCCTAAACTACTTTTTACTTGTGGGATGTGATAGGTCCCATGCGATAGATTTTTTGCCTTTGGTCTTGCCCAGGGCAAACCCTGATTTTTACGTTATTTTCTTTGGTTTTTTAAAGTTATTATTGTTACTTACTTTGTTTATTTTGCCCCTTTATAGTTCATGATTTTTGGTAATGTGTCATCCTTATGTCCTGTTATCACTATGCAACTTTTCCATGCATCAAAGGACCCCGCTTACTTAGCATTGCCACTGGCTTTCGGTTGAAATGGGCTGGGCTTTTGATATGTTTTAGATCTGTTCTCCTTGATCAACGTTTAAATGGACCTCTTTTTGATCCTACCTACAGTTTCAGAGATATAGGTGTTGAAAGTTGAAGGTTTCAGATTTTAGGCATTTTTCACTAAAATCAGTTTTTTGCCTATTTGGTTGGGAACGCGGCTATTAAATGCAGTTGAAAAAATTATTTCATTTAGGTCACCCTCAGTGGCGGCACAAACATAAAAAACGTAAAAAACTTTTTTTTTCAAAATGCAATTTTTCGTAAAATCGCTAATTAAAAAAGAACAAACGATGATATATTTTTTTATTATTCTGTAATATATTATAGAAAAATCTCCAGAGAAAAAAAAAAGATACACAATAAGCTCATCACACTTTGTATATGTGTATGCCATGCTAGAGACCAGAAGGCTCAGTCGATTTTGACAAAAGTGATACCGCTGGAGTGCTCCGAGTCTCAGAGGTACTATATGCTATATATAGTGGAAATGGGGACAATAATCCGAGCATTTTCCAGGTATACGGGCATTTTTTACAAAGTGTGATGAGCTTATACATATGTAAGCTTATCTTTATTTTTTCTCTGAATAATTTTCTATAACATATATAAAAAAAGTTTTTTTACGTTTTTCAAGTTTGTGCCGCCACTGAGACTGACGTCAATGAAATATGTCAATTTTTTGAAATGCATTCAATAGCCGCGTTCTCTGCCTAAAAGCTGGTGTACTGGAAGTAGCAAGTTCGCTACTCGAATACAATAAAATAGGCAAAAAAAACTAATTTTAGTGAAAAATCACTAAAATCTGAAATCTCCAAATTTCAACACATATATCTCTGAAACAGTGGGTCGGATCAAAAAGAGGTTCATTTAAAAGTTGATCAGAGAGAACAGATCTACAACATATCAAACGCCCAGTCCACCACAAGCACACGTGTAACATACCAAATTTTGGATTTTCAGACTTTATGACTTTGAGTTTCCCAAGTAGAAGCATTTGAAATCCAAGTCTCTTTGAGAAAATGGACGACCCTTTTCAACTGTTATTAGAAAATTTGATGCATGGAAAAGTTGCATAGAGAGAACAGGGCTTTATACCATGTTTTGGTGTATCACACCTCGTCATAGTGGTGGCGTTCGATTTGCAGTTAATTCTTATTTTTAGACTGCTCACATGGTAGTTATCGAGTCGATAATGCTGCTCTACGCCAAAGAGGTTATCACTTCGGATCGCGTGCTGGCAGCGGTGCAAAGGTTCACTTACAATCAAAGCCAGCCATCGTGCATTCCGGACAATCACGAGCAAGCGCTGCTGCTGTGGGTGCAAATGGCCTGTAACGCTTTGAGACAGAGAATCGAGCAGGATAGAGATGGTGGGGGGCTGAAGAATGGTGGGGTAAGTACATTAAATTTATTGGAACAACTGGTTTGCTGGCTTAACGTTAGTCGAAAGTCATGAATTGTATTTGTGACTAAAATGTTATTGTGAAATTTGAGTAGTGACAGTTTTAATTTAAAAAATTGAACTCGAAACCAAGTGCAACTTAATAAGATCTTATTGGACCGGAACCTCTTCTGAGAATAACAAGGAAACAGGTACAGAGTGAGCTCAGCAAATAGGCGAACAATGAACTGAAGACGTCCTGGAGGCAAGAGTCAGAGTGCAGACAGTCCAAACTATTAGTCTTAGTCTTCTGTTTACAATGGACTTCGGGCTGTTAAGCTCCAGCATCCATGGGTTGTCTCAACTTGAAGGTGTAAACTTATCATCCACGTCAAACCTATCCCTCCAAGAAGTATAGCCATTATAATATAATTATTTTTCCCTACACACGTGGTTCCTGTCCAGGGCAATTTAATTTACGGCGACATCCGGTCGCTTCCGGCCTTTAACCGGCGTGAATAAAAGAAACCGACACTGGCGATTATTTACCACTTTACCCATGCCAATTTCATTTACGGGAATATTTTTACAACATGGACGGATACCAAATTAATTTATTTTATAGTAATAATTTTTCTTCTTTTTTTTTTAAATTTTTAATTCTCTTTAATTTTTTAAAGTCTCTACTAAAACCTTTATTTTTTCACTATTTCTATATTTAGGATGTAAAGTATTTTATTTTATTAAAAAAAACTGTAACTGACGATCAAACCCTTTTAATGTACCACATGGGCCGATACCATTTTGATTTTAAATCCATCCAGTAAATAAACCGTTAAATGCACTAGCCTAAAACACTTATTAAGTTGTAAATTATTAATTTTGACAAGAATTTTTAGCATTTAATAGCAGAGTGCGATGAACATGCCAGATCATGACAGCTGAAGTGGGAATTTGTCACGATAGAGGAAGAAGAGCTGCACTTGCTCAAATGGGCCGACATACTGAACTTCGTAAAGAAGACAAGGAAAACGGGGTCGGGCTGAAAGGTCCCATGAAGAGGCGTAATTGCCAGGTCCACGGGCCGCCCCTATACTACTACTACTACTAATAAGATCTTGAATTTGGTTGAGTTTATACTACGTGTACCATAATTCGCACCCCGCAAATTAAGAAAAATATTTAATAATTTTCTAAGTATTACAATTTAAAAAATTTATATTTAGTGGTTAAAGCGAGGGTTAAAGTCACTCATTTAGTAAAAATTAAATAAAATATCTAAAAATTATAATAGTATACACATACTATTATTCGCCACAAAAAGATAAACAAAAAAGTGAATTATTCTTGAACTTATGTAGATTTTTTATTACAGTTTCACTTCTTTTTAAATCACCCATACACGCAGGATGGCCATAAGGTCCTTTTTTTTAATGGATATTTTTAAAATTTCGATAAATCTTTTTTTTCTGATTCCAAAAATATACCATATTTTACCATTGTTTTGAATGGTCATTAAGCAAATTCACAAAAATGTTGCCATAAGAGTAATGTGTTGAACAAAGAACCAGCTAAACTATTTTTCCTTGGCTAACACATTGCTCTTATGGCAAATTAGTTTTAATTTCACTCGAAAACCGCCACAAATAAACACTACATATATATTTTTGGAAGCAGAAAGAAAAGATCTATCAAACTTTTATAAAATATAAAGGGTATTCAATTAAAAAAACAGAAACTCATGGCCACTCTGCGGTTTGATTTATCTTCTTGTCACAAATAACAAAAAAGTTTTCCCAGTTGGAACTTTATAAACGGTCACCATGTACATAAAAATTCATAAAATCTACTGACCTATTGTTGAGAATTAATATTTCTTGACTGTCCTAGTAATCGATAACGGCCGATGCCATACCAAGCAGGCGTTCGTGCGTGCTTGCGTGTTTGATATTTTGCGTCAATTCGATTCGTTTGGTTTATCTTTTCTTCTTCTGAAAGTTCTTTGAATAAAGTGAGAAACAAAAAAGATGATAAGTTCACTGGCAATTATTTATCAAAACAATGCAAGGTTTTAAAGGTAACGAATGAGAATTAAATGATATTTTATTTCAATATATTTACTACGTTTAATTGGAGAGTCAGCTCATTGGCTCCTTATCGCGACGCGAGGTTGCGAGCATAGTTGAGTTTTTTAAGTAAGTATTCCCCCAATTCCCACCGTTTTTTCTTTTCTTTTTTCAATGGTATCGAGGGAAAATCTTACGCCCGGTCCAACCGTCCAATCCACTCCCCCGACAGAGTCTCATCCCTCTGTCAGCACAGCCCGGGTAGTGTCGAATTCTTACCGACTAAAAGCCCCCGATTGTGGCTCCGACCAGCCTAATGGCTGGCCAGAGTCACTGCACTGCAGCCATTATTGGCTTATTGTGCACCCTTTGATTCTAGTTTAACCATTCCATTAGATTTATCCCCTGTACGAATTTGTACAGGCCCTTAATGGAGCAGTTCCTAGTGGTTATTGGGTCTAGTTCGACTTCTCCATAGGGCTATACCGCCCATATTTGGTCGCCAGAGCCTCGTCTGTTTTAGACAAGGAGCACCACGGGAAGGTGAGGTTGGCATTTGGATGTGAGAGGCTAGATGTATGCGCATCATATTATCGAAAACCTCTGGTCCTACGCTTGATGCGAGCACGGTCTCCAACTGTTTTGAGCAGATATGAAGGCTACGTTATATTCGCATCACTATCCGTTACTCCTCAAATTCCCACCGTGCCGGGATTTAAAAGATCTGTGCGACATTGAAATTTCTCAGTTCGTCTTGATCCAAGGCAGATCTATGAGTTTTGTTTGTGGTGTTTGAAGAAAGCTGAGGATATTTGTTACTTGGGAATTGCAGCACTACATTTGATTGGAGAATCAGCTCTTTGGCTCCTTTATTCACGTCATGCTATGCCTAGTTGACTTTACGGTCACATAATACCCTAACGTGTTAAGTAACTTTTGCCGTCCCCTGCTTATGTGGTCTCCTGGTCTTCTAATGTCTACTACTGTATGAGTTTTGTTTGCGGTGTCTGAAGGCTGAGTATATCTGTTACTTGGCAATTGCAGCACTACATTTGATTGGAGAATCAGCTCTTTGACTTCTTTACTGAAATAAATATTGCGGACTTTATTAACGTCATGCTATGCCTAGTTGACTTTATGGTCGCATAATACACTAACGTGTTAAGTAACTTTTTCCGTATTTACAGGGAGACACACACATAGTCCCCCAATTCCCACCGTGCCCGGATTTAAAAGATCTGTCCGACGGGGTCTGCTTATGTGGTCTCCTGGTCTTCTACTGTCCCGATGAGATGCACTGGACGGACATTGAAATTTTTCAGTTCGTCTCGGTGCAAGGCAGATCTACGAGTTTTGTTTCCGGTGTTTGCCCGCTTTTATTTTTCACCTGAAGGCTAAGGATATTTGTTACTTGGCAATTGCAGCACTACATTTGATTGGAGAATCAGCTCTTTGGCTCCTTAACTGAAATAAAAAATGCGGACCTTATTAATGTCATGCTACGCCTAGTTGATTTTACGTTCCGATAATACCGTATCGTGTTAAGTAACTCTTGCCGTATTTACAGGGAGACACACACATAGTCCCCCAATTCCCACAGTGCCGGGATTTGAAAGATCTGTGCGACGGCGTTTGCCTATGCGGTCTCCTAGCCTTCTACTGTCCCGACGAGATGCACTGGGCGGACATTAAAATTTCCCAGATCGCCTCGGTGCAAGGCAGTTTGCATAACCTGAGAATGATCTACGAGTTTTGTTTGCGGTGTTTGCCCGCATCTATCTTTCATCTGCAGGCTGAGGATATTTTTTACTTAAGCGAGTAAGTATGATGTTGAATTGACGATCTTATTGCAAAAAAAACCACAGTAAAATCGTTTATTTCTAAAAGCGGACATACCCGTTTATTTTGGACCTCTCGAAAATTAAACCTTCAAGTAAAGTGCACTTTACCGCGCTCGAGTTGTTTTGTATACAAATTACAATGCACGTAAAACAACAAATGCGATTTAAAAAAAAAATCAGATATTATTTTTTAAATAATGTCTTCTTTAAATTTTTGCCTAATAGAATTCAGTTAGAGGTCCATAACATTAACTGTTGGTTTGGAAAAAAGCGCATTATTATAGTTAAAACCACTTAGTAAAAGTTTATCAGAATCAGTAAATATTAGGTATATGAAACTTGTCAAACTACTCAAAAAATTATTTTTCTTAACTTTTAGATCAATGAGGCCAAATCTCGTAGTATTTCTGGCCGACCTATTTAACGTTATAGAGATTCATCCAGCGAATTGCATTAAAGAAAAATTTAGCGGGGGTAAGTAATGTAATTGTACAAAATCTGGCCTTTTCAAAAAACTTAAGACCACTTACAAATTTTGTTTATTTTCTTTTCAATAACTTAACTAAAAAAATATTAAACAGCATGAAATTAATGGTGTTTGTAATATATCTTAAAAGTTTTAAAAATTAATTTTGTGTATAGTGTGTTCGAAAATTCGGCGCAATCGTAATTGAAATATAAGCAAAAACTCTCAAGATATTTGAGTTTGAAATTTTAACCGATTTAGAAAGCTTAAGGAAAGTTTGACTAAATGGCACTTAAACTAACTACATTTGAACAAAAACTTCTACTCAAATATCTCGAAAATTTTCTTTTTAAATATGGTGTTATTTAAAACACTATATAAAGTTGTTTCTTGCCAAAAATTAGTCTGGACACATAGATGGGTGATGGATATCATCAAAGTTTAAAAGCACAATACAAAGCATTTTTTATTTTAATTAATAAAAAAGTTAGGCTAGTATTTATATGAAAATGTATTATAATATTGGTTTATTGGTTTGGAATGTTGTATTGACTAAACACAGTGGATTACTCTCCAAAGATTAATAAAGTTTTTTCTAAGTAGCTAACAGTTATTCGTAAAAATTCGACACGATAGTGAAACAAAGGAAACAAACCAAAGTGGACAGGACCACTAACCATGGTTACTCAGAGATATTTTTTCATAAACTTTTTAAATCAATAATAACGTCGGTATTTCTAACTCACTTACTATGATTTCCTTTTAGGTTAACGCTATATGTTACACTTTTAATTTGGTGTCCAGATTCGCCTTTAAGAGAACTGAGTTTTTTTTTACTCATTTTGGGAGCTATGTGGTTCTATTTTACGAATGCAATTGATGCCACTCTTTTACCCCCCCCCCCAAAAAAAAAAAATATCAAATTGATGTATCATATGTGTTTTTGCTTTTTACGCTCCTATTTACTCTTAAGACCCTTATATTACTCCGAGAAATTCAGTGGATCTAAAAACCCACAAACACAAAATTAAGGAAAAAATTAAATTAAATTTAGACATTTTTTGGCTGAAACAATTTTTAGAGTTAACATAGATGTTCTAGGGTTAGTTTTAAAAGTAAACATTTTTATAAACAGGCACATGAAAAATGGGCCATATAAGTTCTAGTAAATAACTAATTTAAGTTTTTTTACTGATTTTAATTGGTAAAAGGATACATTTTATAAATCCGATTAATGCCGTTTGGAAACACCTGTAAAACTCAAAATATTCAAGATGGAAGCGACTTAGGGTAGAAAAAATTAACTAAGCCAAATACAGGCATATAATATACAGTATCAACTTGGGGGTTTTCGGTTCCACTGTATTTTTGGGAGTAATGTCAGGGTCCTAGGGGGTAAAAAGGAACATAAAAACGTGGTAGTTTTTGGGTCCACTGATTCAGTTATGGAGTCAAAACAATTTTTAAGAGCAAGTTTTAGGGGTAAAGGGGTGTAAACAATATAATATTATCAATATAATGACATTTGATATATTTTTGGGTTAAAAAATGTTTAGAGGTAATATAGAGATTCCAGGGGTAATTTTAAGGGTAACATATTAAATATATAGTAAAAGTTGTTAAGACAAGTATTATATCGATCGATCGGCATTTCCTTTAAAATATTAATTCGGGATTACCTAATTGGTAGATAAATTAAAAACGGATTTGTCATTTTGGAGAGTAATCCACTACTCAGTCCTAACATAGTAATATTATTAAATCGAAACCATAGAAGAGTTCCCGGCTCGAAACGAGCACGGCGTGCCTCACAAACGAAACTTACTTCAACCGGTGGTGACACCTATACCGGACCTGCGCAGTAGCCTGGACGAACCATCGACGGCTACCGCTTTTCAAGGTAACGAATGTTTTCGAGGCTGTTTAGACAGAGGTGTCATCGTAATCGTTTTGGTGTGGAAGGACTGTCACCAGTTTTTTTTTACATGGCGATTTCTTTCAATCAGCTGAAATTTAACAGTGGAGTCAGATAAACTTGAGGAATCCTCGTTCTTATTCCATTTATGGGCAACAGGCTTAGTGAACTGAATAAAAAAGTTCAAAAAAGTCACTATGGGTCTCGCTGTGGATACTATAAATCAAAAAAATCACATTAACAAGGGGGTTATGTTAGATCCATTAAGCGATTGACATCGGCTTATAAAGCAAAAAATCACATTAACAAGTGGGTTATGTTAAGTCCATTCAGCGATTGACACCGGCTTATAAAGCCGATGGGACTTGCTGGCTGGCAGCCCCGCTACAAGGATTGATGGCGCCCTGGTGCAAGATTAAAAAATGACACCCCTCTTTTGATATATTTGCGATCGACGACGGCGACGGTGAAAAAAATATTTTTGGTAGGAACAAAACTCATTTAACCTCTTGACAGGCATTACGGACTAGAAAAAAACTTTTTAGATAATAAGTGGGTTATACTTTAATTCTCGGACACATATCTCGGATATATATCTGGATAGGTACAAAAATACTTTAAACTAAAAAGTTAACAAACAGGACACGTCCAACAACAAAATTTAAACGTCAAAACACACTTTTCTACTTCTAATAGTAGCAAATTCCTTAATAACATCATCAAAATCAATCGCCATAACTGTGTCATATTCTATGGCTAAAATGGCCAAATTAGAGTCTTTCTTGTCCCATGATTTCCTCAAGTAATTTTTAATTATCTTCAATTTTGAAAATTATCTTTCTCTTGTGGCAACTGTAACTGGAAGAGTCAGATAAATTCGCAAGGCTACTGATATGTTAAGTAATGAAAATAATATGCATTTTCAAAAAGTTACTGGAGCCTCTCCAAAGGTTCGTGAGATGGCAACTCGAGGCCTTTTACAGCTTTTCAACAAATTTTTATCAGTTATTGTACCAAAACTTGTCAAAAGACAGCATCATCAAATACGGTCAGTTCAGTAAATCTGTCTTGTAGAGACATCACGGTTTGATCAATCACTGTATTGAAAAAATTGACTCTGTAGTTATGCTTCGGATCATTAATACCCTCGTGTCGATGTTCATAATCAAAATTTTTTGTTCTTCTACAAACTCTAATCGATTCTATGTTAAGAAATTGTGTTTCCGCATCGAATTTTTCTGTGATAATTTTGGCCTCTGCAATAATGCACTCTATCAAAGCATTGAGCTGGATAGAGCATTCTTTTAAGTTTAATTTGGGTTACTGCAACATTTTACTCACAATGGTAATTTTTGTTAAACATCATAACAAATGACAACAGAACATATAAACTTCAAATTTTGAATTTTTATTGCCAATGAATAGGCTTTGTGTTCTGTTTCGCGATCAAAATTGAATAATATTGAAAAAATGTTACAACAGAGCAGAACAAGGCACAAACATTTTTAGGTTAAGTCGTTTGGAAGTTATCGAATTTTTAACCTCGTCTTTTTTAGAAGTCTGTAAAAAACGGTACACTTTTTGTTGCTATTCTTCAAAAAATTCAGCTAAATAGCGAGATTGATAAATCAATAATCAATATAGTTGATTTATTTAATTGAACAGTTTTTAGTTAAATTCCTTTTCCTTTTCAGTAACTTTTGCTGTTACTTTTTTCTTTAACAATTATTAAATCTCATGTATTCAGATTAGGGTGTTCATGCTTGGTCCTTTTCTGTATTTTTTTCCTTAAGCTTTAAGAAATGACCTTGAAAGTTGGCTAATATATAACTTACGGAAAACGAAGCGGAAAAAATGCGTTGCGCAAGTGCGGGCGGCAATGGTTGATGTTTTTTTAACCTCCAAATTGATGATTGTTTTTATTTAATTATTTGAAGTATTAGTTATTACAGAAATGGATATTAATCATGGTGAAATAGTTTCCACATTTTTAGGACAAAAAGAACCACAAATTTTGTAAACAAAAGGCCAAAATCGCGAGTCCACATTAGTGTCAATCTTAGTGACTAAAGTTAAGGAAAAGGAATTTTAGCATGAACCAGCTTTTTACTTAAGGCAAAAGAAAAGGGTAAAGTTACAGCAAAAGTTACAGTAAAGGAAAAAGAATTTAACCATGAACCAGCCTTTACTCAAGAGGTTGCGTGAGCTTTTTTTTCAATATATTACACTTCAAAATCATCAAAGAAATGAGAATGCGCGTGGAATAGCCTCTTTACAGTAATTTTTTATGTCACTCTATTCTACAATACGTACTCAGAAACATAACATAGCTTACCATCATATGAAGCACTTCGGTAATTCGCTATAACTCTATTGACCCACCATATACAAAAAAGTTTTAAAAATTATTTGAACATCCACAAAATGTTCTCCTATAGCTTCTGGCTCACAGAAACTTTTTATATAAATGAGCACCAGCAAGGTTATATTTAAAAAAGCCTATTTTTTGCAAGATTTTTCCTGCATGAAAATGGGCAGAAGAGTGAACTTTGGTTTTTTTACGCAAGAACAGGCAAGTCTGATCTGATATAAATATAAATAAATACGTATATCAAAAATAGATATTATAAGCAGTATTTATTAACAAAGACGTTTCCAGACATTACTTAATTATATTACTATCTGGTTAGGTTAAATGAGTAAATGAAACTAGGTATTTTCTTTTAGCCTAAATCAGGAAAACCTTAGAAAAAATTTAATTATTATGGAAAAAAGCACTTTTATATAAATAAAATTAGGGAATAATTGCTATCGTATATCTATAAGAGTAATAGGAGGAATTTATATTCAAATCGCCATCGTCGTCGTCGAGGGAAAGGGTCAAAGGCAAAACAAATATTTTTTACGAAAGAACAGTATATTGATCAGCAATTTGCAGCCCACAGGGCGTGCCGCCCTGGTGCGGCGCACCACCTTGCCCACCCTTGTGGCGGACCTGCTGGCTGCTTGCTAGCATCAGCTTCTTCCAGCGGAATTGCTGGCAGCGATTGCTTGAGTGCTGAGTTTACGAACTCGCCCACAATTTTAAGAAGTCATAATTTATCAATGCTTAATAATTTGGAGTTTATTCTGCAAGTCTGTAGAACAAACTTGTAATTTTACTGCCTTAATTTGCAATACAAATTTTTGGTGTTTTTCCTTGAATATTTTAATTTAATTATTATTTACCTTCCACACCATGTTCACCAGAGTGCCGTTTTTAATTTTGGTTGGTTTGTTTATAATAGCGTCATTGTTTTGCGTTTGAAAGTTTTGGGTTATAGGGCCGATATCCCCAACTTATTTTAGTTGCTGGTTAGACAATTTTTCTCATACAAAATCTTTAAAAAACCCTTTCAATGAGTGACTGAAAATTGAAAAATAAGAATAAAATTTCCCGTAATACAGGAGTCGAAACTTCTTTGTTTCGAAGATATTTGGTTTTTTAAAGTTCAAAAGGTAAGGAAAAACAGATTCCAAAAAAATTTAAAATCTGTAAAGGTCAAATCATTTTTTTATTAATTTTGATGCAAACATAAAAAAGTAAATTTTCAATAATTTAATTTCTAGATAAAAACGTTAACATTGAAAAAAATACCAGGTCATGTGTTTATATATCAACTTGAGGACCTCTTTTATTATCTTATATTTTATTATCAGAAAGCCTTTTTATTTTAATTTGAGTTTCTTGTTTGAAATTTCGACACCAGATTAAAAAAGAATATATGCCTTATTACTACTATGTGATTTAAATACGTTTTAACAAAAAAAAATCGCGCTTTTTGACACCTTGTATCTCGAAAACAATGGACTTTTGACCCACATGTTATTCCGCCCTAGAACCGAGGGTGTTAAATGAATGAATTTCGAAAAGTTAATTTTATGTTAGTCGTATACCATAACTGTCCCATAACCCCAGTAATAGTTTATATAGAAAAGATGTCAATTTTTGGGTTTATTTAGTAACGCAGTGCATTAGAATCATTAACACCAACAGTGTGCAATAGGTTGAGTCATAATCCATTGTAGTTGTAGTGATTTGCGTTTTGAACTAACACCGCATGAAAAGAGCACCAATTTGTTGGATTTATTTTTGCATGATATTTCACATGTCAGCATCGCCATCATAAATTTTAAAACGGCGGCCATTTGGTTTTTTTGTGTCTTAGAACATATTTTTATTCATCACAAGATGCAATCGATCAATAAAATCCATTAAGAACTAAAAAAGTGACCAAAACCATTTTTTTATAAACCATTCGGTAGTTCTACTAATATTATAAATGAGAAAGTTTGTGTGGGTGTGTATGTATGTGTGTGTGTTTATCCTTCAATCACTCAAAACTGGGTGGACTGATGTGAATGAAATTGTGTAAGAGATAGTATGTGGTCTGGATTAAAACATTTTATTTGACATTTCGCCCAATGACAGCTGTCAAATGACATAATTTTTATTTCTTCGCGGCCAATTCTGCGGGTCGATCGCTAGCAATGGAGGTCTGAAAATTTGTTACGTAGACTTTACTAATAAAATAGACACTTAAAATAAATAGTTCAAGGCATCGGTATCAGTATATCTAACGCGTTCGAAATAAAGCTAAAATACGAACGATGCCCGCTTTTTTGAAGGGTTACGTTACATTCTTCCGTACGCAACGAGTGGAATCAGCCGTTTTGTCATCGCACCCGTCAAAAAATCAGGCATTATTCGAAACATGGCATGAACAAGTCAAAAATGTAGTATATTTTGGCTTTGGTTTCGAACGCGTTAGGTATACTGATATCGATACGTTGAAATATTTAGTTACTTTAAGCGTCTAATAAGTAAAAACGTGTTTCGGCATTTATTAAATTTTGACCGGGGGTTGGGTTCTGTTTTGAAGGGGGTACAGGGTGGTGCAATTTCGAGAGGATAAAGGGGTGTTTGATATTTCTAAGGGAGAGCGAAAAACTAAGATACATGTTATGGGCTCGATTTTTAAGAAATTAATAAAGGTGAAAACCGCTGGTCTACAGGGATTTTTTGAACAATATGCATTTTACAATTTCTTTTTGTTGTAAATTCCTTTTTCTTTAGATAATTTAAAGTAGAATGTATTTGTGAAACTGAATTTTATCTGTAACGTTTATTTGTTGAGATATAACACTAAGTTGGTATTTTTCTTATGAAACAACCTGTTTTTAGTCGATTTTTAAAATCAGCATAAAATTACCTTTAAAATGGTGTATTGCACATGATATTTAATTTTTTGTTTTTTTTTAAACCTATTTTGATTTTGTTTATTTTTTTTATATTTATTTTTATAGTATCTTTTTTACGAAAAACGACAATAAAATGAAATAAAACAAAAAAAAAATAATAAAATAATAAACATATAAAGATATAAAAAATAAAATTATAAGTGCGATATATCATTTTAAAGGAAATTTCGCGCTGATTTTTAATATCAAGTAAAAATCAGGACGTTTTATATGAAAAAATTCGAACTTAGCGTTACATATTAAAAACTAAAAAAAAGAGCAATTTACACCAAAAAGAAATTTTTATTAAAAAAGAAATATGAGTCATATTCTAAAACGCACGTTTTTCAAAAAAACCCCGTAGCTCAAAAACGGGTTGACGAACGGTTCCCACCTTAACATGTATATTAGTTTTTCGCTATAAAATTAAAATAATTTTTTTGTATAGGTTATCGAAAGGATTTTTTTTCTAAATTATTTCCGCCGCTAGCAACGCACCGGGTAAACACTGCTAGTACGGCTAATCATTTCTCTTTTGGTTACAAAATATGTTCCTCCAACCTCCCAGTCAGTTACTTTTTGTTCTCCCATTTTCATTTGATGGATAAATATTTTCCAATGAATATGCGCATTTGCTGCATTTGTTTATAAAATTTTTTTATTTAAAAATGTAATAACTTTCTTGTTGAAAATACATTGATTATATTTAAGTATTATTTCTCCAACAATAGCAGATATTTTTTGTAAATGTGGGCACCTTAACTAATATTCTGTTAGAAGGATGCGGGTTGGTTCTTTGTTTAATTTTTTTTTAACGAAACCTATTAAATAATTTTCTGTTTGCTAAAGATAAAGAAAGATTCTAAATATTTGGTTCACCATTTTCTATTTGCATTTATTTTGCTTTCTTTTTTAAGCGAGAAATCATACACACCCTAGATTACCTAGGCCTAATGCAATAAAAACGTTTTGGTAAAAAAAAACACAGAAAAAATAATTAGTAGCTCAGTAGCTAAAGTCTGTGCATATGGCTAAGAAAATGTTTTAATGTTCCGACTTGCAAAAAAAAATATTTGAAATTTATATACTAAACAATTTAATTAACTTAAGATAAGGTATTTTTATAATAAACATAAACTATTAACAATAAGAAAGAATTAGGTAGTAGTTATACAATGAGCCAGATTTAGTTTTATCCCAAAGTTCCTTATTACTAGGAACAAAATAAAAAATTACAATATTTTATGTAGACTTTGCAAAGAAACCATTTTAGGGGATAATAGGGGCTTATCGGTACATAAAGTCGGCATAGCCTGACTTTAATAAAGACGGCACTATTTTTGACAATTCCGCACGGAGTTTGAAAGGATTCTGACATTTTTGTTGTTTAAATATGTCATCTTTGCTATCAAAATAATGTCGACTTTCATAATGTTTGTGCCTGCCTTTAATAAAGGACGGCATCAACTTTAATTTGTCAACTTTAAGAATGACACAATATGAGCATCTTTAGATGACATGTTTATATGACAAAAATGTCAGAAACCTTTCAACCTTGTTGCGGAACTGTCAAAAATAGTGCCGAGTCAGGCTATGCCGACTTTATGTACCGTTAAGTCCCTTATAAAGGACGGCATTAACTTTAATTTGTCAACTTAAAGAATGGCACAATATGAGCATGTTTAGATGACACGTTTACATGACAAAAATGTCAGAAACCTTTCAACCTTCGTGCGGAACTGTCAGAAATAGTGCCGAGTCAGGCTATGCCGACTTTATGTACCGATAAGTCCCTAACTTCGGCTCTATTTTGAATAGTTTTTATGTTTCGGTTTTATTTAGCAGCCATCTTTTCTTTTTAATCCATTTACAAAAAGATCTAGAAAAAACAAAATAAACTCATAAGCAAATAAAAATGTAAATTAAATTACAAAATATTTGCAAGTGAACAACGTTTTGAAAATATTTTAGCTAAAAGACTATTATTGAGAAATTACACATTTTAAAAGAAACTTGCAAAAAACGTATCGCTAAATAAAATTAGAGAGTATCTACATACCTAGGCCTAATGCAATAAAAACGTTTTGGTAAAAAAAAACAGAAAAAATAATTAGTAGCTCAGTAGCTAAAGTCTGTGCAAAGAATGCATACTACTATTGATCTAAATCTTAAGAAAAACTAAAATTTGACTTTACGCAATGTAGTGCAAACTATAAAATATAATAAAAATAATAATAGTACATACCTAGATCAGGCAAAGCTGGTACAGGGTCTCCCGCTATGTTTTGACCCCCCAGTTAGCGCCGTTATTATTAATGTGAAAAAAAAGGACAAATGCAAAACTTGTATAACTGCTTGCATACTTTAAGAGTTATCTGTCTAAAATAGTCAAATGTCATTGAAAATGTTAAATTTTGACACTAAGTTTGTTATTTTAAATGAAACACCCTATATATTGTTAAATTTTTGAATCGCCCTTTCCCTTCTAATTTCAAAAATACTATATTAGTTTGCAAGAAAAATTCAAAAATCCTCACCATAAGCATAATGTGTTAGAGAGAGATTAAAGCTTTCATTATTCTCTCTCTAGCACATTAACCTTATGGTAAGGATATTTGGTATATTTGGGATCAGAAAGGAACAACCGATTTAAAAATTTTATAAAATACAGGGTGTTTCATTTAAAAACTTGCTCTTAGAAATTGCTTTCTTTGACAGGTATTTGTTTAAATATGCAAAAGTTAAACAACTTTTGGATTTAAACTTTTGCATATTTAAAAAAATATCTGTCAAAAAAAGCCAAGCTTATCATTACAAATGGCAATTATACAGGGTGGATTCTTTAAACGGAACGATGCTTCTAGCGGGTTAGAATTTGGTTTTATAAAAAAATCCAAAAACATGTCCACTGAGATTTTTAATTTTCTTTAATCGTGCTATCTTGGATTTTTTTATGTCGTTTTGTTTACGAGGTCTGGCAAAAAAATATTTTTTAAAAAATAGGACACCCTGTATAGTTTAACATTTTTGAATTCTAAAAAAAATTATCTTTTTGACATTACTACACACGAATACTCTATCTCTTATGGTTTCCAAGATAGAGGCATTTAAACTTGCGTGGAATTGTTGTCTATGCCCTTTTTTACGGGTGATATTTGAATGAATATCGAAATTTCCCATACAGATTTAGATAAAAATATCTTGATTATCGTAAGAGATAGATCCTATTGTGTGGTATTGCTAAAGAGCAAATTGTTTGCAGATTTCAAAAATTGCAAAATCTATAGCGTGTCCTATTTAAAAACAAATTTTGTTGCCATACCTCGTAAACTAAATGACATAGACAAAATCCAAGATAGCACGATTAAAGGAAATTAAAAATCTCAGTTGAGTTGTTTTTGCATTTTTTTATTCAACCAAATTCTAACCCGATAGAAGCACCGTTCCGTTTAACGAATCCACCCTGTATAAATATGCTACCTCTCTCTATATTAGTTTGCGAGAAAAATGACAAAATCCTTATCATAAGACCAATGTGCTACAGAGAAATTTACTTTCTTTCTAACATGCTTATGGTGAGGATTTTTGCATTTTTTTTTGTAACTAATATAGATAGAGGTAAATTGTTTCGTATTTTTGAAATTAAAAATTAAAGGGCGATTCAAACGTTTAAAATCACAAACTTGCTGTCAAAATTTGACATTTGCAATGACATTTAGCTATTTTAGACAGGTAAGTCTTAAAGTATGGAAACAGTTATACAGTTTTGCATTTAACCTTTTTTTCTAACATTAATTACAACGGCCCTAACTGGGGGGTCAAAATATAGAGGGACACCCTGTACTCTAGTCTACAAACCTAGAAACACGGACAAAATACCCATTAGGTTTTGCACCAAGTTAATATTGTTGCTTGTTGTGCGTTTGAAAGTGGAAAGAAAAGGTACACAAATCTCATGCTATGTTTTTTAGGTAAAGAATTGATATGAAAACACAAACTGGCCTGAGTACTGGGTGGAATAATTTACTTAGGAATTACATGAATACTGAGTGCTGGAAAAAAATAAAACGTACTCAGATGTAAACAATTTAGTGATTCTATACATAGGGTTAAAATAAAATAAACTGCACAGAATTAATTAAAATGGTATTGTATGCGTAAAGAAAAAGTAAATAGCAACGCAGTAGGTAGCGTATCGGCCTGCCGCGCGAAAGGTCTCGGGTTCAAATTCCGGCTAGGTGCATGGATATTTTGTGTTTGTCGTTAACTTTGCAAAAACTTGAATGGAAAATCCCAGTATAAAAAAGGTATAACTTATAAATATTAGTTAATTACTTTATTTTTCTGTGAGTTTATTAATTGTTGTAATTTACTAGGAAAACAATCGTTTAGATACTTATGCCCATATCCACCGATGCAAAATAAATCCAATTAAGCTTTAATTATAATTAAAAAGTAACCGATATTTGCAATGATTCTTCCCAAAAAAGATTTTTAATTTCTGACGTTTTGCGTTTCGCTTTTGTGACTGTTTTGTTATAGATTTTGTCAGTAGATGACGTTTTTAATGCTAGTAAGTCTGTTAGCATAGCCTAATTAATCTAAGATATATGTGAGTTAATTTTTCTTTCACCGCGGCTAAGTTACACTTATTTTAATTTGAGCCATTGCTGGTGCAGTAGAACTAAACTTAAGTGGCATTTTAGACGCTTAAGTTTACAAGAAAAAATTAATATTAAGGACAAAAAAACGGCATAGATTTGACAACACTGCTTTGCTATTTTTTTGAAAGATCAACAATAAGTGGCATCACTAATGCCATTTGGAGTGAGATCGTGCAGTGTTCAGAACACGGTGCGAACACCATATGTGAGGAAAAGTATAACTTATTAGGACTTGTTATGAAGGTAACAAATTTCTGTGTGGCCGGTGCCTATGCGGAACCTGAATTCCAATAATCCAATCAAACTCACTCAGTTTCCTTGGGCCTATCAAATTACGTGACCTTGGCGTTCCGGCAGAATCTCACTTATAAAGAAAAAAAAACATAACTTTTTTGTTATCAGATAATAGGATTTATAAAAATCTATAACCGTATCCAAAGATTTTTTAAAAATTTGGTGTATTTTTTTCAAAAAATAAAAAATCCAAAAATTGTTGTTACAGATTTCTGTATTATCGACGAGGCTAAAGAAAAAGCCAGGTAAGTTTTTTGACTATTGTTAGCCGTGCTTATTTTATTTCGGGAATGAAAGAGTCCAGCAAAAAACTGTCTGGATAAGGTTGTGAGGAATTCAAAAATAAACATTCCTGCCAAATTTCAACAGATTCCGTTTTCTCGTTTCCGATATTCTGCCCGGTAAAGATTGTCTCAAAAACAGCAGAGCAGTGTTGTCATATCTATGCCGTTTTTGTGGCCTTAATTGATGTGGAAGTTGAGAAACTCACCCATTGCTTGCAAAAAATTAATCAAAATGTTATATTTTTTATTTTTAGTGAACAAATCTAATTTGCCCCTTCGCCGCCTTAACTCGCTTCAGAACAGTCAACAAACTCTGGACTTTAGCGAAGACAGCATTCAGCCCCGCTCCGAAAGTAGGGCCAATTCCGAGGAATCGTTTGTAGTTTATAGGGGTAGAAATGTACCCACTTTGAGATCGGTTATCAATGATGATCCTGTCATTGGAAGGGCCAGGGTAAGGAAAACTTATGTGAAAAAATAAAAAAGAGAGTTTTACCAACAGGAAACTATTGGATTTTTGAATTTTTTGAAGATCCCTAACAAGGGTAAAACACGTGTCTGTCTAGTCTCCAAGTCGAACCCGGTATGTATTCTTGTGGTACTCCAGTGTATTTTGTAAATTACGTTTTTTTGCTATCGATTCGTTATAGTAAAAAACCCGGCTGGTGGATGAACTCTGTCTGAAACCAGTCAGTGGTATAACTGGTGGAGGAGGCCAAAAATCCAGTAGTTTTCTGTTGGTAAAACTCTTTTTTTATTTATATTTAACTCTACAATGGACATAGGGAATTTATTTCTCATTCTGTTATGTGTAAAAACACTCGTTGCGCTCGTGCTTGTAAAAAAGCACTACCTTTTATCAAATATGCCTTGCATTGACAATGAATAAATGAGTTATCCAATATGTATTTTTTTTTTGAAAACCTCTTGCTTATGTAAAAAAAAACGTTTTTGAATTTCGAAAACGCTCAAAAGATTATTTTGGGTAGTCAACTGTACGAGAAAAGTAGTTGACTTTATAAAGACGATGTACTCGTGATTGTATTTATAAAAATTTGCAATTTGTGCTTGAAATGGTCGTGAAAAGTGTGTTGTTAGCAGGTCTGAAAATGATATAGCGAAAATTTCCCTGGAAATATATTTTTGGTTTTGTTTCGGAACCAGATCAGAGCAAGTAAAAGAAAATAAGCCAACGTAAAGTTTATAAAACAGTGAAAACTTATCAAATATAAAAGTTGGTGTGCACACTGTTAAAAAAAAACTCATAATGTTAGTCTATATGAAAAATCCTTGCAAAATAAACACAAAATTAAGCACAAATTCACGAAAACTCCCGGTAAATGAAAGTTGCTGCGTAACCGGGTTGGTTTTCAATAAAAAACTGAAGTCGGTGGATGGTTTTTTTTATTTCAGTTTAACTTTTGTATCACACTTGGTCTAGCCAACTGCTATGGTAGCGACTAGAGAAACAAAAACCATAACTTGACTTTACAATTTGAACGTGACTACTACTGGTGACGATTTCGGAATGCCTCAATAAAGAGGATCTGGAATTTCCATCATGTTTACGCAGGCCCCAACCAGTATAATAGGGTCACTAGCGTTTATTGTAACGTCACTTTTATTCCTTTTGAAAATTGCAAATGCCACTAAATCAATGGTTGACGGGATGAGTTCCCATTTACATAGGCTACCTTGCTGAGCCCGTTGCACACCCACTACTCTCGGTTTAGCTGGAATCCTGCTTGTTTCACAAAAGAAAAGGTTTTCCTGGGTCTCACACTCTAGCAGGACGTGCAGTCCTTCATGCACCGGTGACACTCCGAGTCTTCAGCGATTCCCCTCCGTTGCGTCTCTAGATGCTGTCTAAGGCGACAGTGTCTAGTCAGGGGCACGTTCCTGTCTCATATCCTTCCTATAAAAGGTGATCAAATTGCTGATCCTTACCTAGCCAGTCGATCAGCCTCTTTGTTTTCAGGAACACCTTCTTGTCCTGATACCCAGGAGAGTTTGACCTTATTTTGTCTTGCAAGGTTTTCCAAGACAATTTTACACTCTGAGATGAGAGCGGAATTACTCAAAAACCAATGGTTACAAACATTTTTTTGCACTTTTCGGGGAAAAAAGTTTTTAAGTCTGTCGGTGACCGATATGTTTATGTAATTCTAATCCAAAAAAAAAAGTTAATATTTTTGTGATTTTTATTTTAGACCCGAGAAAAACACAATAGCGAGGAACGAGAAGACGTCCCGGCCGGCAGACCAAGCAATTGGGAGGAAAACAAAAAATCCGGCTACGCTGGAAGGCGAAGCAGACGGAATTCGACGACCGACGAATCTCAGTTGACGATCGAAAATTTTGGCGGGAGTCAGGATAACATTAGTTTTATTGGGAGAAATCCGGACAAAGAGGTACGATAAGTTTATCCTCCTAACTGATTTGTTTTTTTTTTAACATGTCTGATGTAGTAGTACCCCCAGACTAAAAATAAACTGGTGTGCCGGACCTCATTCATGGATAAGAATTCGTCACACTACTCTAAAAGTGGGCAATTTTCGAGGTCACGTGATGCATAGAGTACCCCCACCATTTTCATATATATATATAGTGTAGTAGTACCCCCAGACCAAAAATCAACTGGTATGCCGGACTTCATTCATGAATTCATCAGCTAGATGTACCACACACACTTTATAACGACCAAACCGGTAAAAGCAAGAGAGAGAGAGTCGAAGCCCGCCAGAAATTATGGCGCCCTCTGAGAGCCACTAGTAAGCAGTGTGGTACACCTAGCTAAAAAGTCTTAACAGGACGAAACGGCGTCGTACAAGGTTTCACCCTCTGTTGAATATTCGAAATTCAGGAGTTTTATTTGCATCTATAGTAGCACAAAAGCTGTATTTTCATTGGATTAAAAGTGCAGATCATTTTTAATATAGTTTTCGCACTTTAGGGACTAAAGTAAATACTTTAGTCCCTCGTTTCAGAGACTAAAGTGCTACTTTATTCCCTGAGAGACTTAAGTAAAAAGTAACATAAACAAGTGTAATATCTTGGCAATTAAATCTTTCGCACACTTTTCAAATATAGTCCAAATTGTCTACCACCCAACATTATTTTGACATTTTTTTTTGATAGAGTGCCAATTTTCTTGATTTTGTTCTGTAATATTTTTTTGTAGTTACACTTTAGTTCCTTCGTGTATAATATACTATTATGGCTACTTATGGCCTTTTCACTGAGTATGAAAGCTTTCCGCGTACACGAGCCGTGAGATAGAAACAAAACCAATTTTTAGTCAACACTCGGTTGGTTCTGGTTTTGGCAATTGCAAATAATTTTAGTTTACCTAAGTTTTGTGTGATACTTCTTAAAAAAATTTTTACATGAAGACAATGGCGAAATGGAAATGTAATGTATAAATCGTTACGATGTTTTAGAGTAAATTAAAAAAGTGTTTGGACCTGTGACTACCTTTTTTTCTTTCTGCTTTGAAAAAATGTAATGTTTACCAGATCTTTTATTTGTAAGAGTTATATTAACAACCTAATTAGCATTTTTTAAGTTATTCTCTTAGTCAAGACCAATAGAATTACTTTCGATCAATATCGGGTAAAAGTGAGAGAAACCGATTTAAACCGAAGATTTGGATCAATCAGATGCATAGTAGGGAGAGAATTTGACTGCATGGGGGCAAATTTTCTCTAGATTCAAGAATAGACGCACTGTATGTGAAAATGTTAAGGGTCATCCGATACATCACGGAACGCATAAAATTGACCACCTTTGGGGCCGGCTTATCAATCGCGGATGACCCTCGAGTTTAGTCTGGGACTACACCATATATGCGAAAATGGGGGGGGGGGTTACCCTATGCATCACGTAAACTATAGAATTGAACCCTTTTGAAGTGGTATGCTGAACCCTTATCCATGAATGGCCTCCGGCACACCAGTTGATTTTTGGACAGCAGGCACGGTTGGGGGTCACGCCATGCATATCCAAAGGAGGGGAGGGAGGTCTTATTAAAAAAAAAATTATTGTTCTCTTTAACAATCGATTTTATTTTTATTAAGTTAAAAATAATAACCGTTGTAAAACACTGAATAAATTGTATTAGTTTTTAAAAATTGGCCACTTTTAATGTGGTATGCCGAACCTTTATCCATGAATGAGGCCCGGTACACCAGTTGATTTTTGGTCTGGGGGTACTAATACATCATATATGTGAAAATGGGGGGGGGGGGTTACCCTGTGCATTACGTGACCTCTAGAATTTCCCATATTTGGAGTGGTGTGCCGATTCCTTATCCATGAATGAGGTCCGGCACACCAATTTATTTTTTGTCTCGGACTACTACACTATATATATTAAAATAATTAAGATTACCCTATGCATCACGTGACCTCTACAATATCCCACGTTTGGAGTGGTGTGCTGAGCCCTTATCCATGAATGAGGTCCGGCAACCTGGTCACCCTCCACTATATAATTGATTGAACAAAGCTTTCTTTTCTTTTTCTTTCAATTTGAACAGGTTGAGATCTCCAAATAAATCGCCTTATCGCTAGAATCGCCAAATCTGTATTTAAAGTATCTGCTACTTCTAAATGAACTGCTCTGATTTGTGGTTTGAGTAATCTTTCTTGGGGTAATTGTTCCATTTGCGGAAAAGTAGGTTTAGCTTTCATAATTCGACAGTAACTACAAACAACTCTTTAGAACTTTATCTGTGGATCTACGGCATTGGATGAAAAAATCTTTTTGTAAGTTCATTTAATATAAGGGTCATTCCAAATCAGATTTACAACCCAATTTTTAATTTTTTCGAAATTTTTTTCTCGCACTCTTTAGCGACACGTATTTTTTTTTTAAATAATATTTTTTTTCTCAAGTTATGATTCTTTGAACTTTTGAAGTTTATAAAATTGAACATTTTTCAATCACTAATAACTCGTAAACTATTCGATGTATGAAAAAATTTTTCGAATAATAAGAGTTCCGTTTTTATTTGAGTTCACCGGAAAAATTTTTTATTTTTTTTTGTTATTTAACTCATGTATTCTGCAATTCTTATTAACAAATTGAATGTTTTTTAACTTGGAACAATTTTTTTTGTTTTTTCTCTTGTAAATATTTAAAATCATGTCGGGAAGATTGTGTAAAAATTTCAGAGTGGATCTCGAAATACTTTACGAGATATTTCAATCATAATAGGCCTATCGCAGAGCGTTAACAATAAAATTCTGTTATAAAAACCCCTAGAGCTCTGTAAATTAGGTGTAGAATGGAATAATCTCACCGAAATACGCTCTTCACTACCCGAGCCACCTCCAATATGACTCTGCCCCAAAGTCGTTCCGCTACTCCTATTTCTTTGGTTGGCATTGGTGTTGAGTTGATCTTCGGTCGCTGCTCTCATTCTATTTAAATATGACCAAATCAACAAAAATTATAATAAATGTTATGATACGGCCATGATGAAGCCTGAAATATTTTTGTTAAATACCTCTTAAAATATTTTTAGATGTGCTAAAATACTTCGTAGGACACGTTTTTAGTAGTTTTAACGACTTAGATTAAAAGGAATTAATCTTATGTCTTACACACTTTAACCTTTAAATAATTACAATTTTTGCTGATACCACTCGAGATAACAGACGAGACAGATGAAAAAACAGAAAATTTTTAAATTTTTATCAAAAAATAGGGTTAAGTTATCTTTGTCTTTCTTCTTCTTCTTCTTCTTCACTGAAGACAATGAGCTTCGGGCTTTTCAGCTCCAACACCCAAACTTTATCTTTATCTTTCTCTTAAAAAATTTTAATTTTTACAGAGAAAGAAAAATTTTTGGCAGAACCTTTTTTAAACGCTAAAACTTGAAAAAAGAGAGTTTTTTATTCTGCGAATCGACGTTTTGAAAAGAAAATTATAAAATGTGGCTAAAATTATGACTTAAAAATGTGAAAAACTCACAAAAAAATTCGTTAAACAGAAACGTTACCGCTTAAATTACGCTAAATTATCGTAAATTATTTTAGGGCTTATATTACTATCATGGCCGTACCATTAAATGATACTGAACTTTCATATTTTTTACTCTTTGTTTTTATTGGCAATGATAACGACAACTTCAAAACTCCTTGACAAGATAAAAAAAACAAACAGAATACAAAGTGATCATTTTCAACAAACTCTATGACGCCCTAGAAAAGGCAAGTGCGCGGAAATGTCGGTGGATATTAGTCTTAAATTTATGTTGGGAATTTGGAACCTTTGGTTGCACTAAAACAAAATTATGATTGTTTTCCACAAACCAAAACTACACTTTTTTGCACTCGACGCGCGTTTCGCTAACAACGTTAGCATCATCAGGAGACGATAAACAATGAACTAAATTAATCTACGCTCTATCTTATAAACAATCCTTTAGTAGGCGGAGATAAGACTAATAATTTGTGATTGATCACGATTTTTAATCCTATCTCCCCTCAACCAAAGAATAAAGTGTACTAAACGGGATGGGTCCTCTATCTTTATTTAAACTATTTCTGGATTTAATGATTTCCATACTTTCATATGCATTCAAAAGTCTTTTGTTTGGTACACTTTTTAGAAGTCTTAGGTTATCTAATGTGAATTTATGATTGTTTTCAAAAGCATGCTCGGCCACACTTGACTTTTCTGTTCTTCCGTATTTTAAGTGTGCTAAATGTTCTTTAAAACGTGTTTGAATAGAGCGTCTCGTTTGGCCAACATATTTTTTGTCACAATCCATGCAACTAATTTCGTAAATTCCACTTTTTTCTAGAACTGTAGTTTTATCCTTGGGATTTCCTAGTAAGCTTCTTATTGTGTACTTATGAAACAGAGAACAACGGTATCTCCGCCCACTAAAGGATTGTATATAAGATAGAGCGTAGATTAATTTAGTTCATTGTTTATCATCTCCTGATGATGCTAACGTTGTTAGCGAAACGCGCGTCGAGTGCAAAAAAGTGTAGTTTTGGTTTGTGGAAAACAATCATAATTTTGTTTTAGTCTTAAATTTGTTTAGATTGTAGACTGGAGGAAATATATGTTCAGAAGGTTGAGATATGAGTTTTGATATAAGGATGTTCTTGGTGTTTCCAATCTAACAGCAAATTTGTGATTACCTAACGCTTGACACGTACATCTTGCAGCCACTAAACTTGTGGGGGAATTATTTGTGCGAACTCTTGAGAGTATTTTCCATGATAGTTTCGGCAAAAAAAAGACAAGTCTCCAACAGGTGTGCGAAGTTTGAAACTGTTCAAGTTACGAGTCAGCTCAGCGTTAGAATGTTGGTCGAATCTGGGCTTTGTTGGCCGAAAGGGACTCTAGCATAAAGGGTCTGAAATTTAGGGAAACCTTCGTAGTCCTGAGGAAACCCAGCAAGCTCGAAAGCAGTCGTCAAATTTAATGCTCTTTTTTATTTATTTATAAATAAGATACAATAGTCTTATAATATTCAGAAAATGGTCCCCATTTCTGCAAAGCCTTAAAACTTGTGTGCAGACATGAAGAAATGGCTTAAAGAAAAAATTTTTAAACTACCTAATACATTTTTGTTACTTACGCTTATTGGCGAGTTTAAATTTTAATGTATAATAAATTACAACATTAAAAAAAAAAATCCAAAATAATTAAGTTAGTGATCTTAAATCTTAGAGCTAGGAATGGTAATCAATATTTTATCTAATAATTTCAAACTTAAAAAATCACAGGCAGTATCTACAGCTATTATACAATAAAGTCATAGCAGTATTATCAATAAAGAAAGAGTATTAAATTATTAAAATATAATTTTTCTGATTTATTTTAACAGTATTATTTAACTGCAGAAAAATTATCTTTTTTATTTCCTTTTTTATTCTCAATAAACTAAAAGTTCCTTTTTCAAGTAAGAATTTTGTATGTGCACTTAGTTCATTAAATATTTTAGGACCTTGGATGTAATTTGAGTTTTGAATGCGAGTTATTCTAGGAAAAGGCACCAGAACTGAGAGTTCTAGGTTAGATCTGGTAAATTAAAGTTTTTTCATGCTTGCTTCCACAAGGGTGTTAAAGTGTTTACAAGTTAATGTTGCTAGGGATACACAGTATGTCTAGGAGATTTTCAGAATATTTTCGGAACGAAATAGTTCATGAGTATGATAAAGTCTGGGTTTAAAGTTTATGACCCTGACAGCAATCCCATATGATAGTATTGAATGTGCCAGTGCAAAATACAACATTCTTAAAGTTTTTTTTATCCAAAACCTTAGCAGTATATTTCATTTTTGGCGAAATAAATAAAAACTTTTTATAAACTTCAATTTAAGTTTTGGTCAAAGTAGACCCCTAGGTACTTACTTTCTGTTTTTTGATTTATGATTTGACAATTACAATTTGTATAATCACATTTTAGTTTATGAATTCTTATAGGTTCGTTAAATTTCCATGAATTTCTCAAGCTAAAGTTTATGAAAATTGTTTTTTCCGTATTAAGCAGCATTTTATTATAGAAAAACCACCCTTTTATGTAAAGTAAGTCGCTTTTAATACTTTCATTTGAGTCTCCAATGTATAGGATTGCTGTGTCCTGTGTGTACCCCTAACGCCAATAAAGTTTATTTTTTAAAATTAAAATTGAATGCGAAACAGTGTCAAATGCTTTCCTTATATCAATAAAGAGTCCTGTTACTTTTTTGTTATTGTTAATATGTTTATAGATTATGTTTGAGAATTTTTTTAATGCTAGTTTGGTTCCACTGTTTTTGAGAAAGCCATATTGATGTGATGAAAAAAACTTTATTTTGTTTAAATATGAAAGAAGCTGATTTGCAATGATTTTTTCAAGTGTTTGAGCTATAATTGGCAAAGGAGCCACAGGTCTATAGTTGCCCTCGGAGAACCTTTCCCCACCTTTGGCTATTGGTACCAGGATTGGTTTTTTTAATTTAGATGGAAATATTTCCTTACTAATACTTAGGTTGTAAATATGGCAAAGAAGAGGCGATAATTGATCTATCGAGGATTTAAGTATTTTTGCTGTGATGTTATCTATTCCCCTTTTGTTTTGTATATCAATTTTTTGTAACAATGTTTTAAACTCATTAGGTTCTGTTGGTAGGTTCCGTTGCTTAAAGGACATTGAAGATTTTAGGATGGTCGAATATGTTTTTGTATTTGATTTGCAGTCGGGTGTCAGGGTTTTGTGCGTATAGAGATTATATTGTACCCAGAACGCGACTGCAGATTTAATAACGTGTCGAGGCATTAACCAGATAGATTCTAGCTAAATATCTGTTATTTTTTAAACTCGACATCCATAAACTTACTTAGTAACAATATAAATACATGTGAAGTACTGTTCATTCCAAATTTTCCGGACCAACTTGAATATGACGGCTGACATATTTACACAGAAACTAAATGGAACTGTCATTGTCACTGTCAAAAAGTGGTGAAGTGTACATTTGATTTAAAAAAAAAAACGCATACATGCAGTCACAAAATTGACCTTTATAAAAGTGCATAATATTTACGGACTACCAGCTAAAATGCCTAAAAACTTCAAGAAAACGACAATTTGTTATATTGTTTAAAAAAGTTCTCTAAAACTGAAAATATTTTTTTACTTAAATTAAAGGCAACCTTATTTTTATATTAAATTTTGCATAATATTAAAAAATCAACAAAAATAATGTTTTAGTAAAGTCTTTATTGAACAATATCAAATTATCACTCGAGTAACGGACGAAGGCTGTTCTATAAACAGGGCGGTAACCCATTTTGGAGTTGATAAAATAATAATAATACGATGGAAGCAGCGCTGGATTAAAAACAATTCGACGAATAGGAAACTTGGATTAGGACAGAAACGATGGTAAACTTAATACTAATTATTTTAACTTAAAAAAGAACTAAAATAAATAATTTAGTATTTAATAGGATCACCATTTTTCTCTATTACAAGCTGCAAACGTCTGGGCATTGAAAAGGTTAAATTTTGAAAATACTGATGGTCTTCTGAGAGCTGATCCAATGCGCGATAAATAGCATTGCTTAACTCTTCAGCATTTCGTGGTCTCTAATTCCCTTGGTATATTATTTTAACGATTCGACTCCATATATTTTCCATTGGGTTAAGGTCAGGGCTGTTGGCTGGCCAAGGAAGTGTTTCTATATTATTATTCTGAAACCATTGGCGAACAACATTAGCCGTGTGTACTGGACAGTTGTCCTGCTGATAAACGAAGTCATTATTTTCATGTAAAGTCTGTACAGATGGCAGCATAACGTTTTGAAGGATTTCAATAAACCCAAACCTCTAGCACTAAACCAGCCTCACATGTTTACAGAAAAATGTCCAGCTTTTTTAATTTGGTTTGTATATTCGGGTTCAAATCTAGAATTTGGTGGACGATAAACTAAAATTCTCCTGCCGCTTGAAGATGATTGAAACATTTTTTCGTCAGTGAAAACCACCCTCTCCCAGAAGTCATTATCACGAAGAACGTTGTTCAGTGCAAAAATCACTCACTGGCCTGTTTTTGTTCTTCTGTTAGAAAAGGCTTCTTTGCAGCAACTCGACAAGAGACTTCTGATTTCGTTACTCTTCTATTTACTGTTGCTAAAGAACCCGGAAATAATGTTACATTAGCTGCTTCAACCGACGTTGAAAAAGGATTTTGTCTGAGATGGTCAATAAGTCTCTCATCTTGCACTTCAGAACTTACTTTTGGTCGTCCTGATCCATCTTTTCTATCCGTAGAATTACTTTCAATCCAGCGCTTTTTCCATCGCATTATCGTCATTTTATCAACTCCAAAATGGGTGGCCGCTCTTCTTCTAGACCAGCCGTCTTCTGTAACTCGAGTGATAATTTGAACTTTTGTAAATGTTGATATCTGTGGCATTTTTAAGGATGTCACACTGAATTTTAAGCTGTCAGGTGTCAGTACTAAGCTGGTGGTGCCTTATAATAGTATGCACTAATAGAAAGCTAAATTTTGTGGCATAGGAAAAAATGCATGTTTGAGTTTTTTTTGAAATCAAGTGTACACTTCGAGCCATCAATCATTTGTTTTATTGAACGTATCTTGTCATTCGCCTTTTTCAAGATACCACAGTTATCAGAGTTCGATAAAGCCCAGATTTTGGAAATCTAGATAATGGTTGATTCATTTGGCAACTAGACGCTCGGCAAGTGAACAATTTTCTAGAAGAGCGCCCATTTGCCAAGGAACAAGAAGCCAAAATAAAAGCAAATTTTCGTGAACCTTTGAGAATGACTCGTAGATGTATAAATGCGCTGAGATATCACGTCGCCGCTAAGAAGATAAAACTAAGTGAGAAAAAGCACAATATTGGCACAATTAAATGGTTTAATTCATAGGTACTAACATTAAAACTTGGAATAATCAAACATATCTTCTTGTGAAATTGTTTTTCTGTTGTCAAAATGGGCTCCAAGATCAGAAAGTCAGTTACAATAAGTAAATTTTGAAAAGTCGGTCCTCTTGCTAATTCTGCTGTACGCTTTTTATGTGCAAGAAGTGTACTTTTTATCCATTTTGCATGGAATAGTATTTATTGTAATATTGGTTTTAGGTGGGATCCCATGTAGGTAGGAAAATTTCAGCTCCATCGTTTCCCGTTCCCGTGGATAATCCTCGAGTAAGATCTACTCTACAAGATGCAAAAGGATCTATCCAAATAGGTGAGTGAAAAATAATACCTACAAATTTATAAAAAAGTTTGGAGTCCGAGTTAATACTTGTTCATCTTACAATTCTCTTCAACAAAATACATTTAATTTTTTTTTAGCTCTTGTGGCGGGTTAAGCCCCCGAGATATTTCAAACGGTTAAGTGTGTTAATCATTTCATTGAAACAAATCTTGAGTACATAAAGCACCTTTTAAATTTAATTTACATTAGCAGTGTTTCACTCTTTTACATGTAGGATATGACTATGACAATGGCTGTGAAAAAGAGGATACCATGGAGAAAACTAGGCTAAAAAGACAAATGAGCAGTGACGACATTACTTTAAGGAACTTAGAAAAGAAGAAAGATTTTGTTGATGGCGAAGTTAGCAACAGAATGAGCTTTGCCGATCTGGGAAAACAGAAGCAGATGGGTAAACAGATATAACATAATTAATAAACTATTGATAAACTAGCCTAACTTCTTTTTTGTAAACAATTTTTGGGTCACAGCTTGTTTAGATACTTTTGATGACAGTGCAGTGAATTTACAAAAAAACTTTGATTTTGCTTATGCAACCGGCTTTCCGATGACGTGTTTTTCATTATTTTGGTAAATCTGTGGAATCAGAATCGTTAAATGCAAGAACATTTTTTGTAATAACATACGTCTTACAAAATAATTTTTTTAAGGGGTTTTAAAAGAAAAATTTGGGTTAGATCAGGTTGATTGGGTTGTGTTGTAAGTTTTTTCATAAAAAAACTGTTCTATAGCTACCCGTGCCACTGTCAACTGGAAATAGCGAAACACATCGCGCAATGGGGGTCATAGCCACGTGACCTCATGCATGTTCACATGCGTAAGTGATCCATATGACCGCGAGGGAAATGGATTAAGATTCTGAAAAAAATGGGTTTAACAATTAATTACGTTTGAATTGTTACGGATTAAATTAGTTCTAAAGGGAAATTTGACTTGCAATTGACGTATTGCTTTTAAGAAAACAATTGGTTGTAGAATGTCCAATTTATCAACAGGCGAATACAGAGGAATCCAACTGGTAGACAGAGAAGAGTATTCGGCGAAACACAGGAACGGTGGCTCGGAGAAGAAGACTTCGTTTGATACGCTGCCACAGACTACCACGTGGCAACAGCAAAGTATGAACGTACAGTCTCAGGAAAATGGCAACGGTAGTGAAAATATGGGAGGAAATAATATTATGGCTACTCAACTTAATGACGTAAGGTAAGATAGCAAGGAATTCCAAACATCGGGAATACACACGGTACTAATTAATAATCGTCTGTTTTTCTCTCGGACATAGACAACTATCACTATTACAGCTTTATTTCTTCTGCTTTATGCAGATGACCTGGTTTTGTTGAGGGATTTCGAGCGAGATTTGCAGGGTAAACTTGACATCTTTGGCAGATATGCTGAAGAAAATTCTCTCACTATAAACACATCTAAGACGAAAATTATGAGCTTTTGTCAGGGCGGATACTCTTTATGTAAAAAACTTCAATCTAAATGGGGAAATACTTGGGTAAACCCTTTCATTATGGGTTCCAAGGTATGAAGAAGAACTAGAAGAGATCCAGCTTTCTTTATTTAAATCAGTACTACGCATCCCCAGAACTTCGTCCTCGCTGCTACTCTCAGAGACAGGCTTCATTTATATTAAATATCCTTTCTTAAAATTATGTCTTAACTTTTTAATCAAAATTTTACGCATGCCAAACCAGTGACTACTAAAGATTTGTTTTAACAGGCTTAAATACAACTACTAAACTACACGAAAATTTAACACAATTGGCACAGCACTTGTGAGAAAACTTAGATGTTAATATCTGAACTTAAGGAAAAATGACATACTAGACCGCCTTAAAATCAGACTAATTGAAACTGATTTAACATTTGGAAGAAAGGCCAATTATACTTTATTTTACCACACTCTCTCCTTGGTCTCTACCTAAAACTTTACTTAGCCATAACTCTCGAGACTTACAAATTAGAACATGCAGCAAAATATAGAGTAGAGTAGAGCTTTATTAAGTATTATTTGTACAATGTACATTATAGCAAGTAAAAAAAAAAGAATATAGTACAGGGCTAAGAGTATTTAAATAAAAATAAAATAAAAATTGATCTAAAACTACTTATAACATAGTAAGCATACAAGTTAAAATAATTAATGTAAAACAATATATAGGTAACTAAATTACTACATTAAGAAATATAACAATAGACTTTTTATTATAATTAGACAAACTTAACCACAAAAAAATTTATTTAAAACAATAATAATAACCCAAGTGCGTCTTTGTAGGTTGAAGTTGTTCTTATACAAAATCACTTTCTAAGTATTCCTGAATCGTGTAAAAACAATGTAAGAGCAAAAAAATGTTTTATTGACTTTAAATTTGCTTTCTGAAAGATTTTTTATGGATTCCTGTATTTTATTGTATAAGTGATAGTTCAATGAATTTGAACTTGATTTTGTTAGTTTGTGGAGAGGAATGGTAATTAATTCTGACCTGAGATTATGTAAGTGATTTTTACTATTCGAAGGTAGTTCAGCTTTTTTATGATGAATTTCTATAAGAGTAAAATAAATATATACATAAGGAAGAGGCATAATTTTGTGGCCTTGAAATAAAGGTTTAAAATGGGCGCGATAGTGAGTACCACATATAATTCTTATCACCTTCTTTTGTAGTTTAAAAACTGAAAGTGCTGCATTACTTTGACCCCATAGAGGAATTGCATATGCAACCCTTGAATGAAAAAGTGCAAAATAACAGGTTTTTTAGAATATCAAAACTAACAAACGAACGAAGTCTTCTAATTAAAAATGTTACACTTGACAATGAGCGCCCCAAGTTGTCCGTATGTTGAGCCCATGAAATTTTTAATATTTGAATTTTCCTTGATCAGTAACAAATTATTAGCATTAAACCATTTTTTTAAAGCCAAACTGATCTTGACTCAACAACTTATTTTTTTCAAAGTATTGAACCAGACGATCTTTTAAGATTTTTTCCATAATTTTACCAAATAAAGGTACTATACTTATTGGTCTATAGTTGTCTGCGATTTTAGAATCTTTCTTTTTCAAAATTGGGATGGCCTTGCAGGGTTCCCACTGACCTGGAAAATCTGAAAAAGTCAGGGAATTTTGAGAGCTACCTGGAAAAGTCAGGGAATGATCAAAAAATTCTCAAAAGTCAGGGAATTGGCACACAAAACCTGGAATTTCTCTTTCTCAGCCTACTTTTTAAACCAACTTTGCAAAAAATATTATGTGAGTTCTCTGCTCACCTCGAATATAAGCTCAACATCTGTTTCGCGCTCAATCAGTTCCAGTCCACCTAAAATCTAAGAGGAAGAGAAAATAGAGGAAAGCTTTTTAAAACGTGTAGGACAAGAACCGCATCATTACCCAGAGTGGCAGGTTGTGTTTATTGAACATATTTGGTTTTCGTTTTGAAATAATAAATATCATCGGGTATAATTTCTCCTTGTTCTTAGCACACATCGCGCTATCTTCTGTTACAACTTTCCAGTGTAGTCTAGAGCGTTTTCTCTACCACAATATTTGTCATGTACTGTGTTTATTCCTAACCTTAAAAAAACAGTTTCTAATTTAAACTGGATATTGTAAGCTTTGTTTAAAAAATATTTAATTGGGTAATATGGAGCGTCAGGCCATCTTGAGACATTTTAAGAGCAGTGGTCATGTAAAGTAAGTGGAGGCCGCCGTAGCGCAGTGGGCAGCGTATCTGCCTGCCGCACCGAAGGTTCCGGGTTCGAATCCCGACTATGTGCATGGATATTTTGTGTTTGTCTTTCAGTTTGCATAACTTTGGCTAACAAAAAAAAGTAAAGTGGAGGCTGAAAAAAATTCAAGGACATTGCCTTTGTTAATCAAGAAAACTATCAGTCCTGACCCAAGATGACAATGGAACTACATCTACAACAACTACTGGAAGTGAAGGAATCTCCACAGCAACTGCTTCTACTGCCAAAAAGGGTTCTACTCCTTTTTTGTAATCTTTTCTTATTAAGCAATCAGTTATGGATGCAGAAATATTGTGGTTCAAGGAATCTTTAAGACTAACCCTTATGTTGCCAATTATGTCCTAATCATCTGCGAAGGCCAGTTGGGTCCGTCCTGGTGGAATATAGCCGTTGGTGTCCCAATATTGACTTTCCTAATTGCATATTCCAATGCTATGTTAAAGAGTTGGGGTGAAAAAGAGTCACCCTGCTTAAGCTCATTGGTGATACCAAAAAAATCAGAGTAGCTCTGTCCCACCCTTATCTCGCACCTTGTATCCTCCGTACATATTTTTACCAGGGATATCAGCTTTTTTGGAAACCCCAGTTCCTGATTTGCTTCCCACAACTTTGCTCTATATAATCTGTTAAATGCCTGTTTGAAGTCAATAAACATCTGGTGAAGTTCTCTGTGAAATTCCCAGCATTTTTCCATTATTTGTCTAACGGTGAAAATCTGGTCTACAGTGGGCCTTTTAGGGTAAACCCGCACTGGTATTCCCCGACTATCTCCTCTTTATATGGTTCAATCCTCTCGCAGGATACTGGAGAGGAACTTGTTGCATGTATTTCGCAGAGTTATTCCACGATAATTTGAGAATTTCTTTTTATCTCCTTTTATATGGATGGGGACTATCACGCCTTCCTTCCATGAATCCGGTAGCATTTCGGCGTTCCAAATGTTTTGGATGAGCTCATGTATAGCCCTACGCATTGTTTTCTCCACCATATTTTATACATTCGGCAGGTATGCCGTCACTACCAGCAGCTTTGTTGTTTTTTAGCTTTTTTATGACTTTAACTGTTTCTTCATATGTTGGGTTGGTATCTCTATTTCAGCTTTTAATATGCTTATGGGTGTAGTATCGGTATTTACTTCTTCGTTGAGTAGTTTGCAAAAGTAGTTCTTCCATATGGTTAGGATCTCTATTTCGTTGGTTATCAGTTGTCCGTTGTTTGTTGAGAGGAAGTTTTCGGTTCTCGGTTGGTATCCTGTTTTGTGCTTTGTTATTCCCTGAAAGGATCCTTTTTATGTTGTTTTGTCTGTTTTCATCCATTTATCTTATTATATTTAGATGGTGGTCTCTCTTTTTCCTTTATATCATTCTGCGTGCTTAAGATTTTTGTTATTTATATTCTTCTGTAATAGATGCTGTTGGCTGTCGAAGCATTTTTTTCCAGGTCATATTTCGTCTTTCCGTCGCTTTACTAGTCATCATCAAAATACTTCATTCTTTGTTTTCTCTTTTTGTCGAGCACTTACTAGTTACCCTAATTACTGTTTCTTGGATGTTCTTCCAGATTTCGTTTACATTGTATCCCCATTGCGGTTCTTTTTATTTTTTCAGTAATTGGTTTCTGGTATATTTCTTGTGTTTGTTCTGTCTTGAGTTTTTCCATATTCCAGCTTATGCTGGTCTTCTTTTTCGTGTGAATATGCACATGTGCATATATATTAGCACTTCGTGCAATTTAGTTTTATAACTTGCTAGACGAACCAAAAAAACGTTGGTAGAACTAGACAAATTAGTCTTTTTTAATACTGTTCTTACGATTTAACGAATTCGGTTCCTGTGATTTTTGTCTTCAAATAAAGTTTCTAACAAAGTTTCTCGTCTTTTTTATCTGCTTTTTACCTTTTTATCTCGATAATATAAATACCTGCTAAATTTGAGCTTTCAAAAAAAAATTGTCATGGTAAAAGTCTAGATTTACTTGGTATCCACGTAGACAAGCAATTTATATCCAAAAAATACCTGCAATTTTTTAAAAAATGGTCAGGGAAAACCTGGAAAAGTCAGAGAATTTGGAAATCAGAATTTGGTGGGAACCCTGCCTTGCTTATTTTAAAATATGAGGGAAAAACTCCACCCAAAAAGAATTTATTCACAAGTGATGTAAAGTGTGCCACGAGCAGATCAAATGAGTTACCCAATATTTTGTAGTTGACGTCAAAAATATCGGCAGATGGTGAGTTATTTAAAGAAAAAAATGCATTGCTTACTTCTTGCTCATCAACAGGACCAAGAAAAAAAGAAAGAGAAGAAGAAACTTGAGAGGGGACACACAAAAGGTCACTTTCTTTTACTTTAGGCAACTCTTTGACAACTTTATCAGCCACCTCAACAAAAAAGGTGTTTAGTTCATCCGCTGATAATAAGCTTTCACTAAGTGAATTATTTATTTTGTTTCTCTCTGTATTTATTATTTTCTTCCCATTTTAGCTTTATTTTTTGTGTTTAAAATCAGTGAATCATATGCTTGTTTCTTGGCTTTCTCGATTTCTTTTTTATATTGTTTAAAAAACAACTTTTAAAAGTTTTTATACCGGGGACAGTCAAAATGTACACTAAATGCCTTGATTGAATTAAGTTTTTCCCTCATTCTTTTCAAATCCTGCGTGAACCATTTTACAAGCGGCCTAGGTTTAGAATTTTTTTCCGGCGTAAGAGGAAAAAAGGTTGTAAGATTTTTCCCCAGAATATCAACATTGAGACTTTCATCCACAAAGGGAGTCCAGTCATTATTGAAAATATTTTCTCTTAACCTGTTTAATCCAGAAGTTGTTATTTTTCTAGAAAACGTATTAGATTTAGTTTTATGTAAGGTAACCATCAAATAAAATTACTTCTGCGTCGTGATCTGACAAGGACATCTGCATAACATCGGATTTAAAACAATTTTTTGACAAGTCAGTAAAAATATTATCAATACAGTTACTTTCCCTAGTAGGTTTAAAGATTGCTGGAGATCGAAAGAATTTGTCAATGTCAAAAGATCAGTTAACGGCTTGTTATATAACCTGCTCAAAAGTGGCTCAAAATTTTCTAAGTAGGGTTTTTTGTCAACACAGCAGCTAGATCTATAGGTACATATAATAATATATTTACCCAGATCAAGACCACAAAATTCTGACTCAAGTTCAACGTTAAATTCGTCAAATCGTAAAGGCTTAAATTTAATTTTGTTTTTTATAAATATGCAAACACCGCCTCTTTTTCTGGTCGATCTATAAAAAAACTGGCCAATATGTAACCAGGTAAATGAATCTGTTTTAAATGGTGCTTTTTTAAAAAATGTTCTGATATACAGACCAGGTCAAATGGATAATCATTCAAAAATAAAGTCAGTTGATCAACTTTGTCACAAAAACCCTGTATGTTTATGTGAAACGCACTTA
The DNA here is from genome assembly GCA_963921995.1 of Oxystoma pomonae. Taxonomy (NCBI): domain Eukaryota; kingdom Metazoa; phylum Arthropoda; class Insecta; order Coleoptera; family Brentidae; genus Oxystoma; species Oxystoma pomonae. The sequence goes on along the minus strand of OY998166.1, from coordinate 78,132,212 downwards.
CATTGTTTTTAAAACTTTTAGAATCGGGTATTTTTCTACATAAAAATTTACATAAAAAGTCAGGAGTTAAATCTTCCCATTCGTCAAGGTCTTTTACAATATTTATCGTGTTGTAACTGGAGTCTTCTTTCGATGAAAAAACCGATTCACACATGCGCCATTCGGCCATATAGAGGGATTTGTAGCTTGTTGTAATAGTTGGGGTATTACAAGTTTTCAATAAAATCAATCAATTATATTAGCAAGCAAGATGAAAACTGCTTAGTTTGCAATATGAATTAACCTGAAAGAATTAATTAATCTAAGTAAACCAATAAACTTTGTTTTAACTAAGTAGACTTTTTAACTCTTACTATTTAAAGAGCCGATTTTTTCTCCCATTTTGTTTTAAACTCTTCAATTTTATCATTTTCTGTTTTTATAATAAATTTGGGATTATTATAAACAGTGCTTAAAATGAACTCTATTGTTATAGAAATACATTTTTTTTGAGTAACAATAAAGAAATATTGAATCTGATTAATGGGCAAGCGCGATTGTCAATTTTTAAACACTTGATTTGAATAGGGGCTCTGTATGTAAACACAATATCATACTAAGTGTTTTACATTAATTGATAATGCGAAAATATTTGAAATAAATTTCTTATTTAGGTTAAAACTGGAAGAAAAACGTCGCCATATAGAAAGTGAAAAAAGAAGAATGGAAACTGCCATGAGTAAGCAAAGGCAAAAAGTAGGCAAGGCTGCGTTTCTGCAAGCCGTTTCTAAGGTAATATTTTCATTGTAACTTTGGATTTTTAGTGGTGTTTTAGTGACAGTGATTTACAATTTTTTTGCCCATGGTAGCAAATACTTGCAATATTGTGATTCCTATGAACAAGCAGGGATTGTTTTGCTAAACTAAAATATATTTACGTAATTTTCCGTAACAAAAGGTTATGACCGATTACCTTAAAGTCATGGGCAAAATTATTATTAAACATTTTTAAGAACCTTTAATTTTGGTTGGAGTTTTCTTCGGAATTTTGGTGATGGAATGATATTATTTTTTTTTTAATATTTAATTTTTCGGAAATGGCCTTTTTTGTGAATATGTGCATGGCATACCTCAGCTGTGGAATTTAAAGGGTGCTGAGTTCTGTGGTTTATCATTATAGCTTAGAAGATTAGAATTACTTTTTCATTTAGTGTAAGATGAAACATTTTGTAAGCTACTGGGTGTGAAAAATTTTAAAAATCGAATTTTAAATATTTTTATGTCTCCTAATCTCAATAAGAAATGTCTATTTTTAACTAACTAATAGTAACATTTTTAGAGCATTTTTTGGTGTATGGTCAAAAAGTTATGGTCTGATACTCGAGCATACAGAATTGTACATAGTTTTTTCTTGTGGAGAACATTTAGAATCATCATCATCATTGTAAATTAAAAAAGGAGTAGGTGTTGTTCGGTAAAACTTTTTTTTCCTCTTTACGAACTTGTAGGGCAGGGCTAATGTAAAATCAGCGGGTAGCGATTCTAATGAATCGAGAGAATCGAGCGAAGCTAGCCCTAGTGACAGAACGCCTAGTCTACCCGAATTGGCCCCTTCGCCAAAACCACAAAGACCGGTTACGTTGCAGGTATATTGTTTCAAAGGCGGGTCCAGATATGGCAATTCAAAACTAGAAATTTGTTTTGTAAATATAGTTTACTGCGACAAAACTCTGTATAATAATCATTGTGAAGGTGATTGTTACAGGCGAAATTTAAAAATCACTACCATCTTCCATCCATATTAAAAAAAATGTTATCCATAAACTAAATCTTGTCTCCCAGTTAATTGAAATTGAATTTTCTGGATCTGCCGTTGTAATGTATGAACCTACTGCTTCTATAGAGCTTTATTTATAATTTGTCTATTAGATACGTTTTTTTTTTAAACCAGTGTTGTGTTAATTTTTTTGACCTATCGTCTTTTTGCATGTGAATTTTTATTAACAAGTAGATAGTTTTGTTTGTTTCTTTTTTATATTCCTCTTGCCTAATTTCTGTTTATTTTTATTTTTTTGCGAAACCTCTAACCTATCTATGCAAATTCTAACCAAACTTTTGTTTTAAATGGTTGGATGGTTTTCTCACTTTAACAAACACACCTATAAGTTAATCGTTATTTGGTGCAAATAAAAATAAAACTTTAAAATCAAAATTAAATGGATTAAGTAAAGCTCATTTTAAGCTTCAAAAGTAACAATAATTTCAATATTCAAATTAGGAAGTTGGTTGATATGTCGCCTTTAAACAACTTGGTTTACATTTTAATGGAGAGGAAAGGGGAGAAAACCATCCAATGCTGCTCTTACAGCGCTTCTCGACGTTCAATCTTATTGAGGAATCCTTAATTCGTGTCAAACACAAAAAAAAACAGGATTTCTAGTTTGGTACAGTGGATCACAGTGTGGGTTTGAGGTTATTCGTACCTTAAACTTTCATAAAAAAGCATAAAACAGTAACAATTTAAAACAATGTATTTTAGGACATACCAAGCGACATTTCGACTGTCGAAAGAAAATGGTTCGACGACAGTCAGCCATATATAGAAACACGTAGGACTCCAGATCTAGAAAACATGGATTATGAACAGTATCAGAAGTCCATGGCACAGTAAGTAAACCACAAATGAGCAAACCTTAAATAAGCTAATAAAGTAAAAAATGAATAGTTACGCAGTTTGTATCATTTTAAGCAGTGCCCTTTTTAAATGATTTTTGTAATTTTTTTCCATCCCGCAAAAACATTTTTTGAATTTATTTATCTAAAATTATTTTTACTGTTCATTCAATAGCAATATCAATTTGGTCTTTGTTCTGTTTCGGAAAGTAAGAAATTTAATTCTCTGTGCCATGAAATTAAGTCTTAACATTAACTTACTTACAGATTTTGGTACCTAAGTGAAAAGTTATGCTTTATTTAAATGGCGAGTCGAAAGCAATACAGGGTTTCTAAGATTTTCCTTAGGGATAGGATTTCAATTAATCAAACAGAAATGGCATAGAAAGTTCTGCGCGCACAAAAGAAACAGGTATATTGAGCAATGGTGCCAGTTTGTTATTATCTCCGGACTGCTTTCATGAGAAAAAAATGTCGCCACTCTTTTATTGTGAGCATAAATCATAGTTGCAATAATAACCGTTGACAAAATGTCTGCAAATTCCGCTAGATGGCGGCGACACCATGAGATGATCTAATTAAAAATTAGATGTTTTCAGGTCCAAACCACAGCCTTTTCTTGCTTAAAGGAGGCGGCAGGGTCCATTATTTACGATACTGAGCAATAAACTCGTGAGGTTGTTAACATTAGAAAGAAATATCTTCGCTTTTAATTAAATTTCTTTCCATTCTGTTCTACTAGTGACATCTATCCGGAAACGGCCAAACCAGAGCTTTTTGCTTGCGATATTATTGATTTTAAATAAAGCTGGCCCTACACTACATTTGATATTTTCGAGGCGTTTTATGACATGATCTCGAAACATGTAGCGAACCAATTCTTCAAAACTAGCGGGAGCGTAAAAGCGAAAAATAAGGGGCTGCCAATATATGTAACACCCAAAAAGGGGTGAAAAGATTTATTTTGCTCTGTTTCTTTACAAAAAACGTTTTTTTACGAAAAACTTGAGCTCTGCCACTTTTTTATTTTTTTCTTCAACTTTCTCGAAATTTTCGTCATACCGTAGAAAAAAATTATTTCCCCCATGGTCATACTCTACTTTTATTCGAAAAAAATTAGAAACAGAGACGGGATCAGTTTTCCTAAAACGGGGGATCTTGGTTTCGAGTGAGGAGATAAAGAGCGCCGCAGGCAAAAATTTTTCAATTAAATTCAAAAATTACGTAATTTCGGGAACGCAAAGAAATAGGTCTAAAGAGTATAATTTTTAAGAAAAAAATATCAATTTTCTCGCCCTCCTCCACTGGGACTACAGGGGCCGTGCACAAATTACGTAATGGTCATAGGGGTGAGGGGGGTTACAAAACGTTACGTAGGGGGGAGGGGGGTTTTCGACAGCGTTTGCATTTGTGTGAAACTAAGAAAATTTGGAATGAAAATAAGTGAAAAGTTTTTTTTTTTAAGGGGGGGGTAGTGGTCTTGAAATCGTTACGTAATATTAGGGGAGTGGCGTGCCAAACCGTTACAAAACATTACATAGGGAGGGGGTCAAAAATTGGTAAAATCACCGTTACATAATTTGTGCACGGCCCCACATCTGACTGTTCCTCCTTTTTGATTTCGAATCAAAGTGCAAAGCCCGGGTTGGACGTTTGAAGGCGTCAACCCGTCCTATTTGCTAGATAAAGTTTCTACGGAAATATCTCAGTCGATTTCTCCGGCCGTGTATGAACGCTTTAGGTTAGGCATTTGCATGTATCTCAGTCCCCAGCCTGTAAACAGTGCGTAAGGACAATGGTTACAAAATGAAAAGCCGAAAAATATTTTTTTTACGATATCTTTCATCAGTTTGGTATTAAAGTCGAGCAAAAACAATTTTTATTCCAGTCCTAAAGGTATGAAAATGGAAAACATTAGAAAACAACAACCTGGAATGGATTTACTACGTGTAAGATGTAGTGACAACATCGCCCCATGCCCATCCTTTTCTGCTTAATGTGCTTTTCCGTTTGTCTGCGTCTTATACACGGCTGCTTGGCACCCTAAGGATTTTCTTAGGAACCCTGTATAAATGCTATATTTTTAAAGGGGAAATTGTTGCTGTTAGTTGACTCTAGTTTTTAAGAAATGTAATTTTCACTTTCAGAATGAATTCTAGTCTAACCGACCTTCAGTCGGACATCCAGCAGTTAGCGGCCCAACAAAATATGTTGCAAATTCAGCACGAGCAAAAAGCGATTGCTGAACAACAAAGACATCTGATACAAATGCAGCAGAATCAGCTTCAACAGCAACAGTACCAAACCATGCAGAAACAGCCTCAGTATGTTAGTCAGGTGTCTTATCAACCGCAAATGTATCAACAACCAAGTAGGTTTAATTTCCGTTTTACTTTATAGCCATTTTTATACCTCGTTTAATATGTCGTTAACTTTAAATTCATTCACTACTCGAGTTGTGGTTCTTTACTCTTCATGGTGTGGTTTTTCTTCCCATTGCAGACATACCAGCGCCATTACAGTCATCATCCAGCGCGCCTCACATTCCTCAGTCGTTTGCCCCTCAAAGGTTATCGCAAGAGTCTCAATTTTCCTCTCAAAGATTATCGCAAGAGTCTCAATTTTTCCTTCACGATAATTCGTTAGCGTCACCGGCACCCGTAGTACCACCTAGGAGAACGTGGGCCAACCCTGTGCATCAGCAGCAACCACAGCAACCACAGCAACCAATCATCGACCGGCCGGAGATGAAGACGTGGGGCAGGTCGCAACCCGTAGAACAGCAAATGACGGCGGGGTATGCGAACGAGCAAGGAGGTGGATTTGTGTTGCATGATGTGTCGAAGAGGTACATAAATAAGTATAATAAATGTTTGAATATTTCGAACTCGTGGCTTGAAACAAATTTTAGCTTATTCGGCAAAAAATAATGCTTCGAACCGTGTCTTAATTTTTACAAAATGTGCCTTCCATTCAAAGTTCAGCCAATTCTGATGTTTATTTGACTCCAAAAAGTATGGATATCACATGATCCGTTTTGAACGTCACTTTGAAATTTCCTGAGCTAAGGTCACTAACAGAAAAAAAAAGAATCTCCACTTTTAAGTGGAAATTTACTTGTGTCAAACCTGCGACACGGTTCTGAGAGATTTATTGATTGAAATTAATTTTTTTAGGTTGCAAGATTTATCCAAATTTCAAGAGAGTCCTTTAAGGCAGGGCGATAATAGGTATCAAAATGGTGGAGGTGACAATGACCATCGAGCTTCTCCTCAAGCCAACCATAGTTTTACACTCAGTCAACAATATCACAAACAGGTAAGCCAGTTTTTATTTAAAATATTAAATAATGTCATTTGACAGCTATCATTGAGTAAAATATCAGATAAAAATTCACCGATGAGCTCACCGATGAAAAGAATTGAGTTTGTAAATTCATCTATGATTCTTGGTGACATTCATCGGGTTCTTAAGTTACCTGTTTGATTCCACCAATTCATTCATTCAGCTGTTTTTTGCTGTTATTATTTTGTTTTTAAATTTTTTGATGTTCTTTTATTAACGATTGCCGACTTGATAAGAAGTCGAGTTAAAAATATTTGAAAAACAGTTTTTGGGGACTAATGCTGGGTTTATACAAAAAAATAAAATAATATAATAATAAGATAAGATATAAGAATAAGAACACCCAATAAAAAACCATATTTGTGATCAACAATCGCAGGGTTAGTTCTTATTTCTTGTTTTTATTTATAAGTTTTATGCTTGCCATATCCTGAAGCCCTACGAGGATTTTTCGTTCGTCTTTATTGTAATAGGTACACTTCCGGCCACATAAAATGCGTATAGCAGAAGTTAGCTGCAGGTCTGTTGAATTTAAGTTTTGCTAATTGCGTTGCTTATTGTAAACTGACTTTCACGTTTTCGAATTACAGGTTAGATCTTTTGACATTGTAAACACAAAAATAAGAAGACTGGTCACACTTTTATAGTGAAGTGATTAATATACTAATGAATAAAACAATTTTTTTCAAATTATTCAATATTTTATTATAAAAACTTATTCTTAAAGCTCATTATGGACGAAACAAGACCACAATTGTGCGAATAAGAAAAAGTACCTAGAAGAAAGAACTATTTGGCGAAAGGAAAGCAATAACTTAATCATAGTCAGCGCACCTCTGCAGGATCGGTAGATTTGAGTAATCTAAGTCTTTGCAGACAACCAAAAATTAAAACCCAATTATTAAAAAAACCCTACGTAAATTAAAAAAAAGAAATCGTTTCTTCAGTAGCATGTCATCGCTTGTCAGCCTCGATAATCTTTGCCAGTCTTCGTGGCATGGAGTCTGCTAAATTTTAAAATAAATTTGGATTTAAAACAATGACTTCGTCGTACCCTCTGACTATGAGCTCCATTAAGTGGTTGGAATTTCTGGGAACCATATTCATTCGTGTTAACTTTTTTTGCTATAAGGTCACTCACATTTTCCATGGGATTGGCGTGAGGAGTTTTTGCCGGCCATCATGGAAAAATCTCGATGTTGTTTTGCTGGAACCACTGTTTAGAAATGCGTGCGGTATGGATAGACAGTTATCCTGTTGATACACAAAACCTTCTGGATGAAGAATGGTTGCTTCTGGAAACATAACATTTCTCATCATATCAAAACATAAACCTCAGCAGTAAATCTTCCATGGATTCTAAAAAGAGATCCATGTCCTCTAGCCGATATCCAACTCCACACATTCCAGAAAAATCTTCCAGCCCAGTCTTCGTTCCCAGCAATATATTTTTCGAGATAACGTGTTCGTGGCGGGCGATATAACAAAATTTGTTTGCTGTCATTGTGGGACTGAAAGTTTTTTCATACGTGAAGACCACCTGTTGCCAAAGTTCTTCTTCTTGTAGTGAACAGTTTAGTGAAAAAATAAACCTGACTTGCTTCTTTTCCGCACTCAGTAAGATTTTATTGGCAGCAACGCGACATCTAAGTCTAGAAATACTTATCCGTCTGCGCGTCGTTCTTATGGATCCAGGAAAATGTGCCTTAATTTTCGCCTCTGGGGCCATCGCAAATGGGTGGTCCTCAAGAAAGTCGATCAGTTGCTGATCCTGCTGAGGTGTACTGACTTGGGTCAAGCCTTCGTCGAACAATTCCTTCTTCTTGATACTTTCTTCTTATTCTTACAATTGTAGCCTTGTTTCATCCATAATGGGCCGCTACTCTTTGAACCGACCAGCCACCGTCTAATTTTGCCAAAATTTGGGATTTTTCGAATTCGTTTAGTTGGGGCATTTTTAAATATAAGCGTATGACAACAACAAAATCTGACGGTGACATTTTTTGTCAATTTGAAATACCTAAAAGGTTACGAGGTCCATAATACAATATATAAAATCGGCGTACGCATTTTATGTGTCCGGAAGTGTACATGGGATGGGCCAACACCGTTCTCAACTTAAGCAGTTAGTTAAACAGGTGTTGGATGGGCAAATAAAGGGGTTTTCCAAAAGACGTAACTTTAATTTAAATACAGTGTCTAAAGCTTTAAATTGGTGAAAATGCATTTTAATTGTAGTTTGTTCTATTTGGAAAGTAGATAATGGCCGGTATCTGCGTAAAGGTCGACCTGTGTTTTGTTTTTATTGTTTTTTTTGCTTTTTGCAAATTTAAATAAAAAAATACAAGAAATCTGCTAAAATAACCACGCATCAGTTTATTTTAACCATAAATGGGCTTTTAGTTAAGGTATATACCATGCCTTTACCTTCCAGTAAAAAATTTATTCAGGATGGGCAAACATATTTTCTTAAATCCGGATTTAAAGTTAGATAGGATTTAGCCAAATCCATATTTAAAGAACTTTCTGTGCAATAGGCCTTTGCTGTATTTTGTATATTTTTGAAAATAACATTAAAATAAAAATGTTTGCAAAATGTAGATTTTTAAAATAACCTGACATATTGGTAGGAAAATCGCACAAATGGATTTACAAACAATTAGTAGCTTTCAATTTTAAAAATCTCGTACAAATTATGTTTTTCCTCAGTTTGGTACATCCTACAACACCCCGTCGGCCTCCCCACAACACCACAACGTCCACAGACAAATCTCTCAGCTCCTAGACAGTGCCAGTAACAAAAGGCCCTCCCCTGTCAGTTTGCATCAAATGGACAGCGGAGCTGGCAACACCGCAGCAAGAGAACGCAAGACTAGTGTTACGCATGCGCCGGTCGCAGCTCCGCCTATGGACGACATGGAGCCACAGAATATCTCGTTTATTGGAAATAGTGAAGATGCAGATTTGAGTAAAGGTATATGTCAAAAAACTAACCACGCATTAAAATATTTTCGTATGTTTTTTATGCACTAGGATTCACCTTTTGGAATGTAGCAAAGAAAGTTGTTGTTTGATACATATGGTTGTGACTTATTTTATTTTTGAAATATTCAGGTTTCAAAAATATTAAGAACTTTTTTGTAGAGATTATTGGGAATAAGGACACCTTGTTATTGTTGTATACGTTTAATTCATAAGCAACGTTTCGACAATCGTTTTTGTCTTCCTCAGGCTAAAAAATAGAGTGTTTTTTTAAATATTTGCACGTAAAGAATAAACAAAGAGAACTTATGTAATTAACAAGTAATAAAAGGTAGTTAACATATTGTTTCATATAATACCGTTTTTTTTTTGTAATGTTCAATTCTAAAATTGTATATGATTATAATTTTATTTATATATGACAAACAATTAAAATCCAAACTAGGTAGTTTAAAATTCATAATATTCCTTCATTGTACACATACTTAAATTATTTCTTTGGTTTACTAGGATACAGAAAGATGTTTAGGTTGTTTTTTATTGTTATTATTAAAATTCTACTTCTACTTTTATTAAATAAATACGTTATGGCGCTAACGAGTGACAAAAAATTAAGAATGTAAATCTTACCTTCGAATTTGGTTGTATACTTAGGTAGGCTGGTGATGTACATCTTTAAACTATTACACATAATACAAAACATAGATATTAACTATATTTTTTGAAATTTTTATTTTGTTTTTAAAAATTATCACACACATAGATTTGACAGAAAAAACAATAAAACCGCGGTTTAAACATATTATATTTACAATGTTGGTTCAATTTTAAGATGATCACGATTTGTTTATCTATCACAGAAAACAAATCATGATCATCTTGTGATAATTTTTTAAAAACAAAATAAAAATTACAAAAAATATACTTAATATCTATGTTTTGTATTACGTGTAATAGTTTAAAGATGTACATCACCAGCCTACCTAAGTATACAACCAAATTCGAAGGTAAGATGTACATTCTTAATTTTTTGTCACGCGTTAGCACCATAACGTATTTATTTAATAAAAGTAGAAGTAGAATTTTAATAGTAACAATAAAAAACAACCTAAACATCTTTCCGTATCCTAGTAAACCAAAGAAATAATTTAAGTATGTGTACAATTAAGAAATATTATGAATTTTAAACTACCTAGTTTGGATTTTAATTGTTTTGTTAATTTGTTTTATTCTTGTTTTAAATTCAAATCAGCTTTCATATATAAATAAAATTATAAGCATATACAATTTTAGAATTGAACATTACAAAAAAAAAACGGTATTATATGAAACAATATCTTAACTACCTTTTATTACTTGTTAATTATATAAGTTCTCTTTGTTTATTCTTTACGTGCAAATATTTTTTTTTTAACTCTATTTTTTATCCTGAGGAAGACAAAAACTATTGTCGAAACGTTGCTTATGAATTAAACATATACAACAATAACAAGGTGTTCTTATTCCCAATAATCTCTACACAATCTGACTAATAGGACGTTAACTACCTTGAAAAAAATTAAGAACTTTCTACAGTAGTCTCAAAAGAGGATTACAAAAGTCTGTGTTTATGTCTTATGGGGACTTATTTTCTATAGCAAATTTTAGTCAATTAAATACTATTAATTAAAATAATAACAGTCATATCTTTTTTTTTAGCTATCAGTAGGTTAAACATCAAATCTGGTTCTCAAACCTATAGAATACCTTCGCCGACCCGTCCCCACATTTCTCGAAATTCGTTTCAACCTTCCCCCTCACCTCCGTTGGCAACAGAACTTCCAGGAACCAGGTGTGTATTGCTATGGAAATTGGGTTTTCGCATATTTGGTTTTTACTTTCCATTATTCATACTGTCTTTTTACATTCACATTCTCGCACATTTTTCTCATGATCTAAAATATTTTTGATCAAAAGAACAAAACGTTAATATTTTGCAGCTTTCTCAAATACTAAAAATTCACTGTTTTATTCGAAAAATAATTAATTTACAAAGTGATTCTTAGGTAGGCTATTTTACCATTTGGAACGAGTTTTTTACTGTTTGACAAATGAAATTTGAGAAAAAATATTAAAACACATTTTTCTTAATGACACGTACTCCTAGCTTTAAACTAAATTAAAAATCTATAAATTTTCTATTTGTGCTTTTTATGATATTTGCTTTAAAAAATTTTATGATAACATTACGTCATTTTTTTTAATGCCATTGATTTTTTTACAAAATAAATCTGGATTAATTTGTCGTCAGTGTGCCTGAAATTTTCGACAAACTCATAGTTTAAAATAAAAGCTATACTTGTACTAAATAATGTATACAAAAATTGGGAAGATATTTAAGGCTTTAACACTTTTTTTCAGTTTTCTGTCATTCAGTAACCAACGCTTATCAATGTCCGAGGGAGATTTTACTGACCATTTTTTTGTACATTTGTTCGCATTGTTTGACAAAATGTAAATAATGCGAAAAAATGTGAAACAATGCAAAAAAATGCGAAAAAATGTGAAAAAATGCGAAAAAATGCCAAAAAATGTGAAAAAATGCATAATAATGTCAAAAAATGTGAAAATATGCATAATAATGTCAAAAAATGCAAATAATGCGAAAAAATGCAAAATAATGCGAAAAAATGCGAAATAATGCGAAAAAATGCTAAATAATAAAATAAAGAAATTTTGAGTTTATTGTATTCGGGCATTGTAAAAAGGATTAAAAGAAAAGGGTACTTTTCCGTAATTTTTAAAAAGGTATTTTATTAATAAGTAAAATACCGTGTCAAAAAACTTTTAATGCGAAAGTATACATATATCATTACTCGTAATCGTCAGAGGCAAGTTCCTCAAAATCTTCTTCTAGCTCACTTTCACTGATGTACTCATCTGTTTTACTTTCTGTATCAGTTTCAGTTTCGCTTTTTTTGTAGATTTTTGTTGTACGTCTTTGACCTTTTGATTTTTTAAATGTTCCATGCAGTGTCTTCTCAAAAATAAATAAATCAATTTATGGTTAAAAGTCAATAAATGAAGAGTTTTTTTAATACAATATTATTAACTCGATTAATAATACCCATAAACCGCAGTGGCGTAGCAGCACTTTTTCCTGAAGGGGCATATAATTCCGTCAAATTTTTTTAAAAACTATTTTTCAGAAAAGTCGTAATGGGTATTTATTCCACAAAAGAAATTTTTTTTTTTTAATAATTTCCAAGTAATCGATTAAAAAAGTTGTAGATTGATATGTACAACAAGGTAAATAGCTTAGTAACAGTAATTCTATAAAATAAAATAAAAACGTTTTTTTTTAAATCTGTCTTTCTTTAAAAATATGATTTTTTGCTCATAATTTTACATTCAATATTTTTTATATTTGCGACGTCACTGTATGACTAAATTTGAAGCTTTTTATACAGTGTATTTAGTATTTAAAAGGATGCACCCTCGGATGCACTTGATTTTTGTCGAAAACTGCTCAAAATTGTGAGCTTCATCCCCCAAATTTAAATAGTGGTTCAAGTGGCCTTATTTTGAAGGTATTTTGATTCTCTTTATAACCCTTTTATTGTTTCTTATACCGATAGATTCGTTTTTAAGATATTTGCATTCAAAATTACTATGATTCTATTTAAAAACACCTTTATGCACTTTAGGTATTAAATAAGTACTTTTAATCCTTCTTTTCAGGGGCTAAGGTGGTAATTTTAATACCAAGGGATTAAAAGTAAATACCATAGCAACACTTGTTAAAAACAATATATGCCAACTATTAGTCATATATGGGTTGACATCCTAAAACTATAGAGTAACAAAGTGTAGCCCTCCCTCCGGCCAGGCTAAAAACTTCGCCGCGGGAATAAAAGTGGCACTTTAGTCCCTAAGTTTATAAATTACTATTTTTTACAACTTTTCGTCAAATTTTAACTTTTTCCAACACGTCGATTTTGCCTTTCAATAAAATATTTTTGTTCAAAAACAGAGACGCGTGTTACCCACAGAACGCTTTTTTCCAAAACTACCATTTTTGTATAACGCAGAGGTGCGTGTTACCCGCCGTTTTTAAAAAATAAATTAAAAGCCATGTACGTGCAAAAATTTAAAAAAAATTGAATATGTATGTATGTATCGGAACCAAAAGCTATACAAGAATTTTTTGTAGTCAAACGATTTGCTGCGAATTATTTTAACCCAATATAACTAAAAAAATCACTATTGTTATTCACAAAATGGTTTTATTACACCAAACTAATTTTTCTTCTTTAAAAATGGCTTAAAACTATTATTTCCTGCTCAAATACAACATGTTTGTTTTCAAAATTCGGTAGGAGTAAAAGTATAAAAAATATTAGTTTTTGACTAGCCCCTGTATATATTACCTAATGATAAATGACTTCATCATGGGGTTTGTCTACAAAATTTAACTATTTTAATATACTTACTTGTTTTATATAAGTGTTCCGAGTTTTTATTAATAAAACATAGCCAAAAACAGCCTTTTTCCCACTTTACTTGTTTATATCTCAGGAACTAGACATAGAAAAGCTTTTATAATTTCACATTTTTTTTAGTTACACATTCCTCTACAACATATCATAATTATAGCGAATTCCACCGAAGAAAAACTTCCCATATAATCCTGTATAACCAGGTGCGGAATCAAAACACCTTAAAGGGGGAACATACTACAAAAATTCCAATATAGCCAAAATCTGTCGCCCTTGCAAACAAAATCGACGTGTTTTGAGATTTTGGTAATTATTTCATATACGGGTTTCTGCCATTTTTGATTTTTTTTTTGAAAAATTCTTTATGGGGGCACCTTCTAGGGTCCGTAGGACCCCAAATCCGAGTCCGGCGCTTTTTTTTAATGCAAAAAGTGTTTTTTTTTTGGGTTGGGTTGGGTTGAAAAATTTCGATGAAAATAAAACGGGCATGTGACAAACACGGAATACCACGGAAAACACATCGTTTCTATCGTCGTACATCGTACTCTACTATATTAGTAAAAAAAAAATGGAAAAAAAGAAACAACTAACTAATCCGCAAGTCGTGTAAACAAAAATCAACCTTATAAGCACATAAGAGTTTACAGTTCCTCGTTAGTAACCACGGTCCCTTGAATAAATAGGGATATTTTGGAACGCTTATTTGACATTTCGTAGTGGTTGTGGTAATTACTGCGTCTGCGCAATAGCTAAACGTTATTCCGTTGTGGTAATTAACCACTACCACTGCCGTAAGTTACGAATCCATTTAGTTGTGGTTGTGGTTATTTTTCTGGTTAATTTTAGAGAATTTTGGCGCAATTAATTTTAAAAATAATAAATTATTACCAGGTTCCAACATATAAAACACTTATTTTGTAAAATTAAGCCAAATTTTTTATTTTTTCTCATCTCTAAATTTTTTTACAAGTGACAGTTTTTAAGGGGTTCAAAAAACTAAAAATCGTATCGGTGCCTTTTACGGAAAATCGGCAGTGGGGGGAGGGGCTTTTTTTTTCAACGACTTTTTTTCGTAGATGATCAGACGTAAAGTCTCAAATCTGTAGCTTTTATAGTTTCCGAGATATGGGAAGAAAAAAAACAGGGGGGGGGGGGCTACGGACACGCCCATGGCCGGCGTCGGATTTTTTTCCATCTCTGCCAGCAGTCATATGCTACGATTTTCGCAATTTTCGACGGTGCGTATTTAAGAAATTACGCCCTCCCCCGTTAATTTTTTCGCGCGCGTTCATGAGTTGCCCCGGCACGGTTGTCAAAAATACACAGGAATCCACGCGCACTTGTTAAAAACTACCACAGCGGCTATCAAAGTTCCAAAATTTCCCTAATAATTCTATGGACCGTGGTTATTAACAATCAAATTCGCGGAAGAATCGATGGGAAACAGTGTTGCCACGCGTTGCGGACAAAAAGATCGAAGCAAAGATTAAAATTACCGGGCTTTTCGATTCATTTTTTTATTTTGATGAGGAATTGTGAATAAAAAAGTTTATTTTTTGAAAGGCAATATTTAGGCAGAATGGCAACAAATTTCAAGGGTGTCTTTCCGAATTGCGAATCGGATCTTACCTCACCGTCGCTTGCAGCAAACTTTTTGTCGACTAATGGCTCATTCTTTGTAGAGAGATGTAGACTAGGTATATAAAGCGAGTGGACTTTTTGAAGATTTTTTTGCCTTTATTAATGGCAGTTTTAAAATCGGATTTAGCCCGTCCTTAATTTTGCATTTAGAAAAATGTAACTTGAAAACACCACAGAAATCAGGGCCAATTTAATTTTCATTTAAGAAGGTAAAATAAAAATGAGTAATTACTAAAGTATATACAGCACACTGATTCCGTTTGTTTCTTTACTGTATGAATATAAATCTACCCTTAGATGCTTTGAATATACTGCAGAATAATCGCTTTTTCTTGAAACATCTTTAAAATTTTGTATTACCTAAATTATATTTTTACGTGCGCGGGTGTCTGAAATGAGCGCGATCCTCGGGTTTGAACTCGGGGAGCGAAAATTATAATAAAGAAACAATGTAAAAAAATGCAGAAAAATGTGAGAAAATGCAAAAAAATGTGAAACAATGCGAAAAAATGTAAAAAATGCGATAAAATGTGAAAAAATGCAGAAAAATACGAAATAATGCCGCATTATTTCATCAAAATTTGTATATATATGCGGCTAGTGAAATCCAATCAATGCCTCACATAATTGGACTTTTTTTCACACAAAAACAATTTGACTTAAATTTATTATTTTTTCTCAACTACTCTTAAAATGTCTACTACAAATATGTGCTTTTTGTTAAATTAGTTAGTTTGTTGTAACTAACACCCACCCATTCATTGACATCCTAACATCTCTTACCATTTATTTGTTTGACATAGGGAGGAGGAGGATCCCACTAGTCAGAAAGGTTTTTACATTAGTTTCGATAATGAAGAACCAAAACGGCCTAAGCCTCCCTTGCGAAACAGGAACTCGCCAAAGAAAGAGAGAAGTTTTGTTAAAAGCACTGAAACTTTGGTTAGGCCAAATAAAATTGATAGGTGAGTCGTTTTATAACATTCACCACATTCTCGACCACATCTCTATTAATTTATCTATGTGTCTTAAGTGTAATTTTTTTTGCGCAATTGCTTTACGAATATGAGTTCTGCACTAATATTTTAGGTAGTAAACAAGAAACTCAAATAAAAAAGGCCATCGTTAAAAATAATATTAATTGCCGCTATATATATGTATTTAATTTGTAGGAATAACAGGATTTTCGGTCGAAACGTAAAACTAATTTATTAAAACTCTTTTATAAAACCAAGCTTTCGGAACGTTTTGTTCCTTCTTCAGGGATAAAATTAAATAAAACACAGAAATAACATTCAGAACAACATTAAGAACATCCATAATAATTTTGTTTTAATAGTCAAATGGTACATACCGTATATCACTTTAATTTAGTTTATCTATTGTTTTATCTTCATACATTTGTAATGTTGAAGTCCTTTTTATTTTTTGATGAGTATATGATAATTTTATAAGTATATAAAATTGTAGAACTTTTAAAAATTTTTTGGATCTGTTTTTTTTTACTTTTTTAAATTTTATATATTTATACAATTATCATATACTCATCAAAAAATAAAAAGGACTTCAAAATTACAAATGCATGAAGATAAACAATGTTATTTCTGTGTTTTATTTAATTTTAGCCCTGAAGAAGGAACAAAACGTTCTGATAGCTTGGTTTTATAAAAGAGTTTTAATAAATTAGTTTTACATTTGGACCGAAAATCCTGTTATTCCTACAAAATAAATATCAACGGTCGTTATCCATTCAAGAAAATATATGTGTTTAACTTATATAAGTGATTTCAATTTGAAATTTTTTAAATATGTTAAAATTTTGTATTATTTTCGAGGGGTTATCCACAACCTCAAAATATCCCAACTAACAATTTTTATGTACTACAGGGCAGTTCTGGCATGTAATCGCCTTATAAATGTCACCAGATTACCAGTTTGCTGTGTTGCGGTTTCGAAAAACTCATCTAGGTGTTAAAAACAATTTAGCGACGATTATATTGTTTTAAGAATGTTCTTACAGCAACAGTTTACAGGAATATCCTACAAACGCTCTGCTTCTTTCTGTAAGAACATTTATACGGTGTTACTATAGAGCAGAATTGTCGCAAAGTACTTTAGCCTCTTAAAGTATTGTATAAGAGTGTTTCAGTCCCAATAATACAACAATTTGAAATCAAAAGGGTTCTATAAGGTTTTACCTGTAATTTTGCTCTGTGTAAGAATGTTCTTACAGCAACAATTAAATGAATATCCTATAAAAGCTCTACTTTTTTTCTGTAAGAACATTTATACGGTATTACCTCGGGTATTACTACAGAGCAAAATTGCCGCAAAGTGTTTCAGGCCCAATAATACAACAATTTTAAATCAAAAGGGTTCTATAAGATTTACCTATAATTTTGCTTTCTGTGAGAATGTTCTTCCAGCAACAATTAAAGGAATGTCCTATAAAATATCTGCTTCTATCTGTAAGAATATTTATATGGTTTTACTATAGAGCAAAATAGCTGCAAAGTACTTTATGCTCCTAAAGTATTGTATAAGAGGGTTTCAGGCCCAATAATACAACAATTTTATATCAAAAAGACTATAATTGGTAATTTGGCTTTATGAAGATACATTAGAAGAGCAAAAAGGTGATCACCATCATATCAGATCTCTCTAATAAACAGAAATGCACGTAGGTGGTTGATGGTGGATGAAAATATTTAGCTACTGTATGGTTATTGTATACTTGCTATATATATATGTTATAAATATTTACCACAAGACGTCCATCTTAGAAATATTCTGTCTTTTTATGAATTTAACAATCTATCCCAAAAGCAACAGAAACCTCAATAAAATAAAGCTATAATTCATAAAAATACATAGAAACGATAAACCATGCACGAATATTGCATAATTTGCTTAAAAAAACGTCGCCTGAATATATTTTGTCACTTTATTTTTAGTCAGACAGTATTTTAAGCTCTAAACAAAGATATTTCAATGGCGCGTGAAAATGGTGTTCGTTAATAAAATTGTGGTGTACGTGTACAAATACGTAAAGTTTTCGCGTAATATTTATTTATTGTCAAAATAGTTTTGGTGTCGCCATTAATACCTACTGTGGAAGAGAAATCAGTTATAGTTTAAAGCCCATTTTGTTATTTGAATATTTATTCAAACCACATTAAAAAAACATTTCTTCTCTTACTTGGAGTTCATGTGCTATCAATAGAAGTAAAATACTGTATAATTGTTTCCAGAAGAACCACCTTATAGTATGGATAGGTGTTGAAACTATTCTATAAATACCACAGAAGAGTTACGCAGATCTTTTATACATTTATGGGTTTATCAATAGAAGTAATTTGCTCTATATGTTGGTGCCCATTTTGCACTTATAACCGGCCTAGTAGCGCCTTACAGAACCCTTATGTAAGAAAATTATACAGGCATTTACTCCTGCAGTTTTTGCTGTAAGAATGTTCTTTCGGCTCTTACAGAGAAAGAAAATGCTGGTTGGGATGTACACCTACTGCCAAAATTATAGGGATTTATTGTGAGTATTTCTACATATTGCCAAGTACTGCAGTAGTGCGAGTGCTGTCAAATACTGCCAGTACTGCCAAAAATTTGTACACCTACTGCCAAGGTGCACAACCCCTCGATTATTTTACATAATTTGTGAATATGTCAATCTCAGAATATGCAATGTCTAATGTTCAAAAAAAGGGGGCATTAGAAATTTTAAAAATTAAGTCGTATGAACAGCATTACTTTTTATTAAGATTTTGTATTTCTTTACATATATTTAATGTAAAGTTTTGTGCGCAAATGTTTCTTTTTGCAAACATTTAACACATTGCACCTTTGGCGAGTAATGGCCAAGGTTTAAGATTTTTTGTTTTAATTTATTGTGGTAAACTTGAGAATAAACTAGTTACTGCTTTGGACCTAAACATAGCTTGTTGGCTTAGCACGTATTATGTAATGCTTCAGGGAAGAAGGGGTGTGCCGAAAACGGTACTGAACATTGCACAAGATGATAACACCAAAACACGTCCCTGCTTCTGGCTAATTACTATGTTAAAAGTCTTGATAAACTTGGCAGCACCAGCATAGCCCTCAAAATATCTGACTAGCCGCTCTTTTTTACTCCCTCAATTTGGTCGGATAAAGTAGTCGGATCAAAACAATACACATAACCCTACTTTGTTCGTTTTTTTTTAAAACGTTTTTTGGCAGTTGTGCCTCAGAAAAGAATTTTGTCAAAGAGATGCTACCTGAATATACAGATAAAGTGATAAGCAAGTCCAGGACTAATCCAACATCCAATCCAATCCTGCTTCCGGAGAGATATGCTTTAACCCGGAACGATCTGAAAGCGGTCGAAAGCAGTGTAGATCGAAAAAGATATTAAGTCATAATGATAAAGTCACCCAGAAACTCCCAGGCTATAAAACTCCAAGGCAGTATATTAACTGATACATTTTTATTAAATAATTTTATTCGCTTTTTAGTCACGATAAACAAAATAGACTGGAGAGAGATAGGCTTCAAAGTGAAAATAGTCGAATGGAACAACGGATCGAGCAGGAAAGGGAAAAATTCCGAGCAAAACGAGACGTTAGTAACGAGAGGCAAAAAGTGGCGGCGGCTAGCGCTATGGTGATCGGTGAACTGTCAAATCCAAAACCTGTAAGTAACATGAGGTGGCTATCCTCTGCGTTTTCTAAGAGACAAGAAATTGATAAATTCACTATTCATAAAGTGCAAGGCTCTCTTGGCTATCATCAGCGCGATATGCACCTTAACTACTGCTTTTTTAAAAAGTGTCGAAGTACTTACACCATAACATTGTCTAAGATTTTTAGGTCACCTTCTGCTTTTATTTTTTTCTATAATTTTTCATTTTAATTGTTTATGTTTGTGGTTTCTCAAAATATGGCCAAAACATTTAAGTTTACGTCTTAATATCAAATATTAAACTAAATACATAACCGTTTGTTTAAGTAAATCAACAATTAATATTGGTAAAAAAATCAGTTATTTGTGATGGAATTAGTATATACAATAGAATCCCAGAAGAAATAAATAATAATATAAAAATTAAATTTAAAAAAGACTTAAAAAACATCTTTTAAAATGATGTAATTATTTTATTCTCGGTTTTCAATAGTGTTATTATTAGTACTTTTTTATTGTATAATTTTTTTTAAATGAAAATTTATTTAATAATTTATTTATTACCATTTTTACAATTAATATAATTTAAATTTAATAATATCTATAAATATTTACTTAATGCATGTTGTACCCAATTGTTTATAATTTTTTTTATTCCCTGTAATGAACTACTTAAGTTGGTTGGGAATAAATACTTATTACTAAAAAAAAGTTGTATAAATGAATAAATAAAACAATGATTAACGAGGAAAACGAACGCGACTACACAAGCCTATTCAATTCTTGCACGGATTTCTTGCATGTTGTCCCAGATCTCATTGAGCTGGCAACCCAGGTATTTGTATAAATTTTCTCCTTCTCTACCAAATTTTCCGGGTCCTCGGGCCGTCCACCTTTGAGTCCCGTGATATTTCCGGTGCAGTGTCAATCGTGCCTTCTACCTAGTTGTTGTTATCTATGCATAACGTGGACCGCAGAACAGGGGCCCAATTCTTGAATCACTCGAATTTCAGTCGTATACGGATCACAATTCGGCAAAAATTTGCCGAAAAAAGGGTTAAATATTCTTTAATCCACTATTACGCTCACACAAAATCAAACTTGTTATCAAAATAAAATTAAAATTTAACATTTTTATTTTGCTAATATTCGAAAGTTTTGGCATTCATCTGTCATAATCGTTCGCATCTGCGGCGGTTGCTTTTATCCACTGGATCCAAAGTCGAGTGGAAATGACATCTAAGCGTCATCAATCGTTCTATTTTGCCCGACACCAACGCAAAATTTTAATTTTGCACCCTTTTAACTAAATATTGTGCAATGTGCATATATGTTCAAATTTGTTTTTGTGTTTGGGATCTTAATCAGTGAAAATTAACCCTTTTTTCGTGAAATTTTTGCGAAAATGTGATCCGTATACGACTGATGGGGATTGATTCTTGCGTTTCATAAGAAATGTCGCACGGGAACGGTCAGCTCCCTGATATCAACCAATAACAGGCTTTGAAGCTATCACGAATTATTCGAAACCTATCCGACCATGGCCCAATCTCACCCGATTGCCGTGTATCGAAGTAATCTTCCTTCACATTCTTACTACTGCTCTAAGCAGGAGAACGCGCGTAAAAAACGATAGTCGCGTCAGCTCGCGCGTGCACCGTACAAGCAGCTTCTGAGCCTTCTAATTGATGCAAATGAAGGACGTGAACATTCCCAGGCGACCATTTTTTCGAAATTCAATAATCAGCCCCCTGAGAAGAGGGCTAACAGTTGAATCGCGTTGTCTTCGGTGTTGTGTGAAGAAATCTGTACTCAGAGTTACCACACGTCTTGGAAAACCTGGAATAACTGGAATTTTATAAAACCAAATTCCAGGCCTGGAATTTCAGAAAAAAAGTTAATTTTCCTAGAATTTTGTGAAGTATCCTGGAATTTTTTTAGCTTTTCTGGTAACGATTGATCTTTAGTATAAATGAAAATATAAACATTATGTAAAGATTAATGTTGAAGGGTGGTAATTATCAGTTGGTGGAAGATTTTGTATTTTGAGAGAAGAGAAGATCAAAATTTTGAAAGAATTTTTAACTTAAATTTGGAAAATCGAAAATCAAGACAAAATCCTAGCTCAACACTACCCACATTTTTTAAAATGTTTTACAGAAAACTCATAATAAAATTTTGCCTGCGGCGCTATAATACCATTGATTTTTTGTCAACAACAACAAACATGTAAAAAATGGGATTTTTAGTTTAACTTTCCAGACATTTTTGTCTGTTTCCCATTGAAAAAAGACATGCTTATTTTGGTAATAAAATCAGAATTAGTACTAATCCGCTTTTGCTTTTTGTACATACTAACCAAACCGAACATGTACTGATCCCCCTATCTTAATATTTTTCAAAACCAAAAAAAATGCCCTGGAATTTGTATAAAATATCCTGAAATTGTCCTGGAAAACACCTGGAAAAAATTATTGGGATTTTTGTGGGAACCCTGGTACTAGTCGAGTTGGCAACTTGCGATCTTAACGCTGTTCACTAGTCTATGGTGGCCCGAATTGTATAGATAATACCTTAAATGTTACGCAAAACAATTTTTAAAATGATCGTTATGATCGAACCTTTTCTTGTCGGCTGAAAGAATAAAAATGTTTGTTGTATTTGTTGGTACTGGTAGATATAAGAAATTTTGAGACAAATTCTTAAAGTTTTGAACAGTAAAAAATATATTATTTTTGTTTACAGGAAACGCTAGACGAACTAGAACGGAAAAAAGAACGGATACTAATGCTGTCCCTTCAAAGAAAACAGCAATTAGAGGAAGCGAAAGCCAAGAAAGAACAAGAGGCAATTAGGAGAAGAGAATTAGACAAAGCTAAAGAAGAAGAAAAAGCAAGGAAGAAAGAAGAACAAGCGGCCAGAAGAGCGGTGATTTTAGAACAGTACAAGCTCAAGAAGGCTATCGAAGAGGCGGAACGAGAAGTTAGTTAAAATATTGAATTTTGTCATGAGAAACATTTGTATTTTTTAGCTGTACACATTGATGCCAAAGAAACTTAATTAATATTTTTTTAAAAATTGTTTTTATATTCTTATTCTTATATTGGAAAAATTAAAGACACAAAAAAACATTAAGTAAAGTAATATTTGGATGTTTTTAGGGTAAAACCTTAGACATAGGACATCATGGAAGTCTGAAACCTACGCCAAAAATGAGAGTGAAAGGAGGAACTGCAAGACCCAGACCGAAAACTATTCACATCGATAGTGGGTCCGTCCAAATGGCGGAAAATATGTCCAGTAAAGGAAGGAAAGGTTCTACCTCAAATCTTAGTAAGTGTCTAGCCACTACTAGGGGTCGTAGGATAGACCTTGATAAAGTTTATGTTTTAATGAAGGAAACTAAATTTATGTTTTTGTTTATTATCCTAAAATCGTCAATTCTACAAACAAATCATATTTAGACGAGTCAATTGCTGTGTTAATTTTTTAAGGAATTAGTCGAGTTATTTAAAAACTCCAAATTTGTCTAATTGTGCTCTAAAGCCGACTTTACTATGCTTTGTCTTTTAGCCTTACTTTCGAAATGAAAAAAGTTTAAGCTTTTTTGGACAATAATTTTTATTTAAACTTTCACATGCGTGCCGACGTTTCGATCCAAATCCAGATCATCTTTATGGCAAGATGCTCATTTACAAAAGTAAAACGTGCTAACTAATAACATTAAAAAAAAATCAACAAAAACTTACATATATCACAAAATGCTGAAGATTTCTGGGACACCCTGTATATGGTTAAAGTCGAAAAAATCCATGATTTTTAACATGACAAAATTATTGCATGTGATTTATGGCTTTATAAGCTTTGGAGATTATTCAAAATGCTTGTTCGATATGCTACGAGTGTTACTTTTATTTGTTAGTCATAACGTTGTAACATCACATCCAATATGTTATTTTATTTTCACCTGTCTTGGATTGTGCGTGTTTTCCATCATATCACTGTATTTTTAGCCTTTTATTTTATTTTTTTTTATTTTTGTTTTTGTTTTGCCTTAAGCTTATTCAGGTGCGAATAGTATGAAGCGTGACTACTACAGAGGGTCGACTGACAGCCTAAATGATAGGAGCATGAGCCATACAATGCTTTATAAAGGTGTGTTTTTTATTATTTTTCTTTTATTTTTTCTTCCTTTTATCCTTTTCTTATATACTTTGTAAATCAAAAATGCGTATCATTTTAAAGCGGAACATTTAGATATATATATAATAAAGTATTTTACCTACGACCAACGAACAATACTAATTTTATGACCCTCTCAACAAGATTTTAATGGCTCATTTACGGTCCTAAGATAATAATAAAGCTTAGACGTAAACCACAATGAAACTTTATTTTATAAGAGCGCTAATTGACGCAAAAATGTGATTTTTTTTCTGTATTTTTACGACAATAAATATTTATTAAACGTAAATAAATCCATTATAATTTTAGTACCTAAACAAAAATAAATCCCGTTTAAGAAAAAAAAACCTTGTTTTTAAAAAGATATCTGAAAACTCTCTTAGTAACCTTATTTTTTTGTGACGTTTTAGAAAGAAAGTCATTGAAACTTCAGGTTATGAAGGTTGTTGACTTAAGAGTGTTCGCGTTTGATATTTTTAATAATTTATGATATTTATTATGACATTTTCATTGGTCTTAGGTAAAGTATAGTACACTAACTCGCATGTTATGGTCATTACACGCTCAGATAAATTAAGACACTCGCCTGCGGCTCGCATCTCAAACTTCATCTTCGCGTTTAATGACCATCATAACATGCTTGTTATGTAAACTATTATAACTATGTACTTTTTTAAATTTCAATGTTTCTTTTTTATGGAGTAACACGAAGAGCCTACACCCTCTGACAATATGTCAAGATTTGAAATTGACAGTACTTGGCGATACCTAACAATATTTGACGGGTTTCCCCGAAACACACGGGATGGGGGTCAATTTGACCGCTTTCAAATAGTTTACACGTGATTTGGTTCGACTTTAACTTCTTCATCCAATATAAGAAATCGAAAAGTAAACTTTCAAATGTTTTGTTTCACTTTTTTAACCAACAATAGTGTTTATTTATGGACTATGGAAAAAACTAAAATAATGTTACTAAACAATAAAAGCTGATTGAATAATTTGTGTGTTCCCATGTAAATGTAAGCTATTGTTGATAGAAGCACCCTTCGATGTTGTAAAATATTTCCTGTAGAGATATTTTGTTAAATCAAGTAGGGGGAATTGCAGTGTGACGTCATGCTAAATCTAAATCTAAGTTCGGTAAAATTGACCCTCTGGGGTCGTATTTTCAAAGTAGCAAAGCATTCGCATTCGTTTAATTTTTACCTCTGTCACCTTCTATACCATGCCGGTATGTAGGCGCAAGTAAGCTCAACCGCGTAGGACGGATTTACCAGCAAAACACCTCGGTTGCTTTAGACCCATCCGATGCATCTTTGTTGAAACTGTTCGTATTCGAATGCGTCTCAAATGTACCGACAAGTCTTTCGCCTCCCATTCTACATGGTCGCGGTATAGAAAGAGACAAACGGGAACTTGACCCCTCGGATTGATACCGCGTTCGTTTATTCAATATGTGTGCCCTTTTTTGGGTTCATTTATTCATCGAGCGTAAAAATTCTAACCCCACTTTGTTAGGTTCGCGCGTTGTTTGATATCTTTTGGTTTTGTTTTTTCAATGCCAACTTTCCGAATTCACGGAAAGTATTAATGGTCTTTCATTTTCGTTGTCCTTTTAAACTTTTATAGTTATATAGTTCATTGATCTCCATAACTATAATGGGGAGATCCATTGTGGATACCTCTCATACAAACTATATATTTTTCTAAAAAAGGTATCTATTTTGCAAAAAATGATCTGACTTTTGAGTATGCGGAACTTCCAATATGCTCAGCTCCTCGACCGAATAAACGAACGCAGTATGAATTACTTTTCGTCCAATAATTAAGTTTCGACATACAACTAAAACGTAAAAATTGGAATACCCCGGTCCCACAAATACATACTTTTCGTCAAAGTATTACTTAACCTTAACTATACATCAGCCCTAGTTTCGTAAATATATAAATTGTTTATTTCCCAACAAACCTTAAAGATTATTACAGGGAAGTAACAAAAAACTATTCAAAATAAAGTAAAAAAGCAAACCTAGTGGTTAATTTAATTATATCAACACGATAAAAAATTAAATAAATAGTTCAAATAGTCTGGACAAATTGACTTTCGTGTGCAAATCGTGCTAACTTTGTGCCGATAAGCTAATTTTGTTAAGGGTAGGCCATAGATCACGTTTTGACTCGTTGTCATTCTAGTAAATACGTTAAAAAACAATATGGCGGATTCAAAATGGCGGAAAGTCGTATATTTTAAATTAATTATTAATTAATTTTAAAAAAATATATTTTATAAAAAAAATAAACAAAATAAAAAAAAATTATTCTCATTAAAAAAAATTAAAAAATCTGAAAAAATAAAAAACAAAAAAAAATATTGATTTAACAAAAAAAAAGATTTGATAAAAAATATAGCATTTTCAAATTGGGTTCAAAGATTTCATTCGGTTAAGTAGTTTTTCATTTATGTTAAAATAACTGGTCAAAAATATGGGTTTTTTGGCTATATTTGGGATTCATGATATTACCCAAAACTACAAGAACTTTTTGCAGATAACCTAAATTTGTTAAATAGGCTTAGTATATCAAGTTTAAACCCCTTGTTATTCTAAAATATGCCGATTTCAAAATGGCGGATAGGTGTAATTTTTAAGTCTTTATAACATTTTTATTTTTTATTCGATTTTGATAAAACAAAGTTTGAGATACTTGGTTTGTAATATTTTTATGATGAAAAAATAAAAAAAATATAATTGTTATACAAAAATATTTAAAAAAAAACAAAAACAAAAAAGTTTTTTATTTTTTTGGTCTAGCATTGGTCTACGAAAAAAGAGTTCATATAAAAAAGTAGCTATTTTGACGGAAAGTTCAAATTAGGTTCGAACCTTCCAATCGGTTGAGAAGTTTTTAAGTTATGTTAAAATAACGAGTAAAACGTGTGGTATTATGGGCTGATTATTGATAATATCAAAAAATGGGGAAACATTTGGCGATTTCAATATGGCAGAACGGCATTTTTTAAATAATATTTAAGTATTTTAAAATATATTTTTCCCAACAATATTTGATTATAAGAAATTAAAAAAAATGGTGTTCAGGTACTACACTCCATTATTTACAGCGGCGTCTCCAATTCTAAAAAAAATATATATTTAAAACATTAAATCTAATTTTTTAACTGTACTTACCTTTGTGTATTTCTTAAATAATGTTCTGAAGCAATGCTTGTTTTATTTTTATCTTCCTTTTGACATATTACGCGGAAAAAAAAAATTAATTTCTCCAGACATGGTTACTCTTTTACAAGTTTAGAAACAATAGTGGAAAATCACCTGATTATTGCGTAAATCTACGCATGCCTCTAATTCGCCGCGCGGGCCGCCAATTAAAATTATAGCCTATGTACTAATAATTTTATATAAAAAAAAGCAGAGAAATACAAGGGTATTAAGTATATCCAATCCAACTCGACCCAAGCTACTCTAACATTTCTGGGATATATGGATGGACATTGTTAGTTTTAATTTGCGCCCATCGGTTTTCTTATTATGATATCAGAAAGCTTAAAATGATTTTCTACTTTTGAGTGCACTTTATATTTTATAAAAACTTGTATTTGAAAAGCTTTTTTTATATAAAATTATTTTTTAGTTTTTAGATTTGTACCCTAAATCGTCCATTTTGAATCCGCCAATTTTCAAATCTGATCAAAAATTCATAATACCCTTCCCTAAAAATCCCTGCATGCCAGTTTTGACTGTAATCGAACAAACTAAATATTTTTCCACTCCACTTCCCTTGTTAGAGGGAGGTGGGTACCTGATAGTATCGGAACTATAAACGCATACTAAATTTGAAGACAATCGGATGTATATAACTTAGTTAAAATTGGTTAGCAAAACGTGACCAAAAAAATCTGATCTCAAAAACCCACGTATACCAATTCTGGTTGAAATCGGATAAACTTGGCGTTTTCCCCCTTCCACTCCCTTGTAGGAAGGAGGAAGAGAGTGCCTAATAATACCATTTTGTTGTATTGTCACCGGAACTATATTCGCATACCAAATTTGAATTCATAGTGGTGAAGTATATATAAAAGCTTGTAAAAAAACAACGTCGCGCGTGGTCTTTTAAGGGACAACCAATTTGTTTTTCCATTTAAATAAATATAATATACAAGTGCATATATAACTTATATACATCAAATTAAAGCAAAATATTTACTCTATAGGTTTTATTCAAAACTTTTTTTTAAATTTGCCTTCATATTATTAAATGGCTTCTGAAAATAAATAACTGCTTTTAAAAAAAACTAAAAATTAGGTTTTTTATTTTTTTGTGACAAAACAAAGCAAAATTTTAAACTTTTTTATGGAAAACAATTTTATCGTGTGTTTCCACTGAATCGTTTGTTGTCATTTTCGACTCTATGTTAGTTTTTAAGAAAGTTACAGTGTTTTTAAATGACAACAAGTCAAAGCGTGATCTATGAGCTACCCTTAACAAAGTTAGCTTATCGACATAAAGTTACAACGATTTGCATACGAACCCTCCTTTTTGCCCGATTTGTCCATAGACTAAAAGTCGAGATAAAAGGGTTTTGTTTTAATTTAAAAATAGACGTAAATGGTGTATTTGTTTCAATGATATGGATAGCTTGTTATTTATGTTTATTCCCTCATATAATAAAGAATTTTTTCCCAGTATTACTGTTGGTTGAAGTTGATTACTTTGTGTAGTAAAATTGTTATTTTGTTGAATTTTGATATTTGAATATTTCGTGATATTTGAATATTTCGTGAATAATGTACTTATTTTAGGTTTATACATATAAGTCACTCAAGTTCAGATTAGGAGGAGGTTGGTATAAATTAATAGTCGGTTCGAGAAATAAAAGTTTATGAATCATTTTATAATTTTGTTTTGCAGTTTCATCAATGGATTTAAAATGGTTTTATTAGCCGAGCCCCAGATTGAAATTAAGTATTGGATTTTTAAATAAAAAAATGCGTAATAAATGGTTTTTAAATAATTTGGAGGAATATAATATCGTAGTTTATTCATGATTTCTTTTAAAGGTGATAAATTTTCTCGGAGATGATTAATATGTTCTTTCCAAATTAAATTTCCATCATTGAATAATTCCAAAAACCCAGTAAAGCTTTTATATTTAATTTGAAGAAATAATTGGTTCATGATTTTCATTTTGAATGTATCAAAATTATCAGTCAACTTGTTAAACGTTAGATATTTTTTTTTTTAATTTCTCTTAATATGTTTGCAAAATAAATAATGGTTGTATCATCCGCGAATAATTTAATTTTGCCATTTAATTTTAATTTCCCAATTCAATTAAAATGTAGATTAAAAATAAAATTGGCGCAAGAACTATCCTTGAGGTACATCACATTTGATTTCTTTTAATGTGTATTGCTGGCTATTAATTTTGACAAATTGATTTCTGTTTTCTAAATAATTTTTCACCCATTCGAAAATAATACCCTTAATTCCATATTTGTATAATTTATTCAATGATATACAGTGCGATCCATTATAAGTGGACCACCATGTTTTGGCCCTTTTTTTAATTTTAGAATTTTCAAACCTAAAACTCATTAAATGGGATAGCTCAAAGTTTTTTATGACCTGAAAATTTTTTTCGTTGTGTCAACCACCAACGAGTAATCGCAAAGTCGTCAATTTTTTTTAATTGGTTGACTAGTTTCCGTCTATATTTTCTCATAGTTTGAAAATTTCTCTAATCAACTCAGTAAAAATTAGGACAGTTACAGAATTCGTTTTCAAGTTATTTCGTCTGAAAAATTTCGAAAAAAATATTTTTTTTTTACATGGTATACGCAGGTGAAATATTCAGGGATATTCTGCAATCTCGTCAATCTTTTGATAGCATTTATTTCAAGGTTACTTAATTTTGTCACTCGTTTGACAGAATTTGTTTTAAGGCCACTTAAACCACATTATTTTAGCAAAAAGCGCAAAGACATCGCAAAAAAGATAGTAATAAGAACATTTATTTACAAAACCTTAAACTACGACAATTGTCGCCACAATTTTAACAAAATAACAATAATTCATAATAAACGTTCAAAAATGTATCTGGTGGTGTTAAATCCATACTATTCGCTGGCCAATGGATCGGCCCAAAACTTCCCAACCATTCAGGAAAAGACATATTTAAAAAATCTCGGACTGCTGCTGTATTATGGGGTCCCGCCCCATCTTGTTGGAATATGATCTCAGCTCTTTGGTTTTCAGGCAAATGGTCGAAAAGATTTTGAAGCTGACCTTTCAGGAACTCCAAATATGTTTGTCCCGTTAATGTTTCTTGAAAAAAGTGAGGTCCTATTAAACATTTACAGTCTTCCGCCCTTGAGAATCAATTTAACAAAATTTGGGCGATCAGTTGACCAATGTCTAAAAATTTTGAACAAAAATAAAGGATCTTCCTTCAGTCGTTCTAACATCAAGTTGCAGAATTCTACTCTATTGCGCATTTGAGCTGGCGTCAATTTTTGAACGATTCTTGATTTATAAGGAAAGTATCTTGATGTTTCCAATAAAGCCTGAACTCTTGGATAGGAGGATGAATACAGCCCTTCTTCGTTGATAATCTTTACGACACTTCGTATCGATAAGTTGGGCTGGTCCTCAAAATGTAAAAGAATGTGTAGATTTTTCTCATATTTGATTGGAACTTCTATTTTCTTACGCTGGATACTTCCTGTTTGATGAAATTTTAAGAATATTCTATTTATTGTGGATTTTGATGGCACAAGTCTGCCACGATATAGCTGCCGACATCTTCTGCACGTAAGAGCCGCTCGTTGATTGTTTCTAACGTAGCATAAGACAATATCACGTTTTTCATCGTCTGAATAAACCATTTTGACCGATATTGACTGATAACCTAATTCTTTTCTGACAACTATCAACGAGAGTATGTCAAAACAAAAATTTACCTAGACAGATTGACAGGTACCTCAGTTTTATATTTATATACAAGGTGCCAATAATTCTTTTGTACGAAATTTTTGAGACGGAATATCTTGAAAACGAATCGTTCAACTGCCTGAATTTTTATTAAGCCTATTAGCCTGAACTCTTGGATAGGAGGTTGAATACAGCCCTTCTTCGTTGATAATCTTTACGACACTTCGTATCGATAAGTTGGGCTGGTCCTCAAAATGCAAAAGAATGTGTAGATTTTTCTCATATTTGATTGGAACTTCTATTTTCTTACGCTGGATACTTCCTGTTTGATGAAATTTTAACACAAGTCTGCCAGGATATAGCTGCCGACATCTTCTGCGCGTAAGAGCCGCTCGTTGATTGTTTCTAACGTAGCATAAGACAATATCACGTTTTTCATCGTCTGAATAAACCATTTTGACCGATATTGACTGATAACCTAATTCTTTTCTGACAACTATCAACGAGAGTATGTCAGAATAAAAATGGTGCCAATAATTCTTTTGTACGAAATTTTTGAGACGGAATATCTTGAAAACTAATCGTTCAACTGCCTGAATTTTTATTGAGCTTATTAGAGAAATTTTCAGACTATGAGAAAATATAGACGGAAACTAGTCAACCTATTTAAAAAAATTGACGACTTTGCGATTACTTGGTGGTAGATGACACCATTTTCGGGTCATAAAAACTTTGAGCTATCCCATTCAATGAATTTTTGGTTTGAAAATTATAAAATTAAAAAAAAAATGCCAAAACTGGGGGTCCACTTATAATGAATCGCACTGTACTGTGATTGACAGTGTCAAATGTCTTTCGCAAATTTAGAGATAATATGCATCATTTCTTGTTTTTGTCAACGTCTAGTTGAATGTATGTTATTAGATTCTCGATACAATATATTATTTTGATTGAGAAAAGCTTGCAATTTTCTACGCATGATTTTTTCGAAAATAAATAGGGCAGTCCTGTCCTGGTTTGAATCTTATCTGAAGTTAAGAAAACAAACAGTGTTCAGTGGGGGAAAGCACTCATCTTCAGAAAATATTCAGTGCGGTGTGCCTCAAGGGTCTGTGTTGGGTCCTTTATTATTTCTCATTTATATAAATGATATAGTTAATTTAAAAATATTTGGAGATTTTACATTGTTCGCAGATGACACATCTGTCTTGTGGTATCATAGGGACACAAATACGTTAAAAAATCATATAACTCAACATAACATAGACAAAACAAATATAATAAGTTTTAGGTGTAGTGTAAAGAATATAAATTTGGGCGACGATACGCTGCAGAGTAAAGAAATGACTAAATTCTTGGGAGAAGCACTCATCTTCAGAAAATATTCAGTGCGGTGTGCCTCAAGGGTCTGTGTTGGGTCCTTTATTATTTCTCATTTATATAAATGATATAATTAATTTAAAAATATTTGGAGATTTTACATTGTTCGCAGAAGACACATCTGTCTTGTGGTATCATAGGGACACAAATACGTTAAAAAATCATATAACTCAACATAACATAGACAAAACAAATATAATAAGTTTTAGGTGTAGACAAAACAAATATAATAAGTTTTAGGTGTAGTGTAAAGAATATAAATTTGGGCGACGATACGCTGCAGAGTAAAGAAATGACTAAATTCTTGGGAGTACACATTGATCATGAACTAAAATTCGATGATCATATTTTTAATCTTAGTAAAAACTATCTTCGGCATATTTTGCTATTAGGGTTACAAGATCAGAATTAGGGAAGGACGTAGCCAAATCTGTTTATTTTGTATTATTCGAGTCTCGCTTAAAATATGGAGTTCCTTTTTGGGGCACAGCTCATTTGTATCTACTTAACATTTTGTTTATGTTACAATAAAAAGCAGTAAGTTTTGTAGCAAATGTACATCAAAGAGAATCATGCAGACCTCTTTTTACCAACTTAAAAGTATTAACTCTAATGTCATTGTTCATTTTGGAGACAGCCACATTAATTTATAAAAACTATAACAATATCCGAAACTCCACCACCACTCATCAGCCCAGTAACACTAGACAAAATAGTAGTTTGCCTCTTCCTATTCCAAAGAGTAGTTTTGCAAAGAATTCATTAATTTATGAAGCACGAAAAATTTTCAATTACCTTCCTTTGCAAGTTAAAAGTGCTCAAACCATTAAGTTTTTAGAAAATTATTAAAAACTTTTATTGGATAAACCCTACTATTCTCTACATGAATTTTATGAGGACCAGTTTGAGATAAATTTGTTTGTTTAACATGTTTTAATATACTTTTTTACATGTTCTTTTATTTTTTTTATTTTTGTTAGTTAATCTTCATTGTTGTTTATTTTTTTTAACTTCAAATATATTGTATTTATTTTTTATTTTAATTACTCAACCCTCGATTCTATCCTCACTTTTGTGAATTTAGAATTAAGTAGTAGTAGTCTTTTTTTAATCTTTTTTAATATTTTACCATTTCGTCTAAAATTTGTAAACTTTTTTATTTTTTTTTTAAATTATAAGTAGGTCTAGACTCTCTACTTAAGACTCTTTGAATATTAGTCTGCTTTGTTAAAGAAATTTAGAATTCTGAGAGAGTGTCAGAATTTTCAAAATCAGAATCGTTAAATGAAAGAACATTTTTTTGTGAAAACAATTTCAAGAAGAGGAGGAGGAATTCACTGAATTGGTCAGATTGGCTGGGTCAGGTTGCTTCTGATGGAAAATGGGTTTGAAGAATTGTGTTTCTTATAGTGAATTGTTCGAGAATTGTTTTTACAATGATAATTACTATAAAAAAGACTACTTATGATAAATCAGAAGGACTTTTAAAAATATAACTAAAACTTATTTTTGGCAACCTAACCAATAAAAATGGGGAAAAAGAAAGGATCTTTTCTCTAAATTTAAACAATAAATTTTTAGATTCGCCAGATGACAGCCACGGTATGGTGTCACCTTGCCACAGTACAAACCCCGGCTTGGGAAGGCGGAGTTCGTACCAGAGAACGAGTACGAGTAGAGGTGGGTAATTATATTTACTATGTTCTTTTTATAGTTGTTGTATACTGATTCATTCATTTTCTTGTAAACTTAGGTTCTTCTTTTAATATTTTAGGCAAATACATGGTGGCCTTAAACTTTTTGCACATGGTTTAGGTCGAGGTTTAGATGACGTGATGGTTAGCATTTTCGTAATTGAAACAATATCAGCTGTCATTAACCGTAAAAAGCAAAGTCATTTATTTATAGTCCTTTTTTAAGGGAGGGACAAATATTGCGAGATAACTTAATTTGTTTTAAATATTTAAGCGCGTTTTATATGGCAAAAAAATTCACGAAAAAATTTGCAAAAAATGTACGAAAAAATTTAATAAACAAAATTGATATCAGATTTACTCAAGGGCTTTCAAATACTCGTTGTTGGCCCACGTTGGTAAATTAAAAGAAAAACGAAAGTTTAAAGAATAATTTCAAATTTTTTTAAGGCTATTTCTTTTTTCATACACCTATAAGTTAAAATGTTTGTTCAATGTACTTTTTTTCCTCAAATACCTATTTTTTTATTTTTATTTGAACTGTCAACATACCTCAGGGTAGAGGCCCTGTACACGAGTTTTGACAGTTATTGTTTTACCAGAGGTGAGCAACTGGATTTGACAGTTGTTAGGGAAATACGCATTTAGCATGTACTTTGTTAATAAATAACACATTATGTTTTCGTGTTTTATTGTAAGAAAAAGTGTAACAAAAATATTGATCAATAGGAGTCTTTATATTTTACCTATTATTTACATTTTTATTATCTATCCTGTATATTCACTGTAACCAAAAAAAAATCAATCTTTCAAAAACTGAAAGAGAGGGAAATATGAGTTGCCCACCTCTAGTAAAATAATAACTGTCAAAAATCGTATACAGGGCCTCTACCTTAGGCCAACAAGAAAAATATGCAAGTGACCTTGAATAAATTTGAGATTAAATTTCTTTGTAAATTGTTTCGTGAATATTTTCGCGAATTTTTTCGTGAATTTTTCCTCCATGTCATACTAGCTTTTATGTGTTCGCTCAAATAGTGACACTTTTTTTAGTGCAAAAAATGTTACCTTTTTAACTAACAAAGTAAATATTATTTGCCATAAATTTTTTTAAGTAAAACCATGGTTTGCCTTGCTGTTTATGTCTATATACAGGGTGATTCAAAATTCCCTACAAAGATTTGAACAGTGGTTAGATATGATTAATCTAAGAAAAGTTACTTGATTATTTTGAATTTCATTTTTTTTTCGCTGAATTTAGGAGTAAAATTTTTGTATTTTTTTTGGGAATCGCCTTTAAAATAATTTACCAACCAAGTATACGTGTGCTGACAATGACATGTTTTAGGGTTTTCGTCAAGCATTTTGAAGTTGTCAAAGTTTTGTTTTCAAAAATTGATGTTTTTACCACGTCTCAGAAAATATTAACAATGTACAGTTAAAGTCTTTCTATATTTGTAAATAAATATGTCATGAACTTTGGATAATTGTTTATCTATATGCATTCTAGGTCTGTCTTTCGCCAATGAATGCAGCTTCTATCTAAATCACACGTGTGCAAATTGTTTAATGAATTTCAGATAATACGCTAAAAAATTCTATAGACAGGTTCATTTCATTTAGTATTTTATGCATCTATTGTTAGTCATAGATATTTTTATAATGATGTATCAATAGGTAAATATAGTAAAAATAGGTATTATAGAATAGGCCAATAGTTGCGAAGTCATCATCTCAACGTCTTCAAGCTCACAAAGGTATTTGCTATCACTAGAAATAGTTTATCAAAAACAAATTTCAATATTAAATTTAGTAAACATAACCTTAATATAATTTAAAAATTAAAACACATTTTTTCACACCATGGTTGCGATTCTTCAGAAACGACAGAAAATCTCACCCGTCACAATTCTGGAAAGTGGCGATTTTTACTTATGCCTCACTTTAAATAAAAACATAGCGTCCTTGATATTTATCCTAACGTTGTAAGAGAAACTGCGTAATTTTTTTATTAATATTTGGTAAATTTAATATTTTAAAGATATTTTGTAGGACTAGTTTTACGTTGGAGCAAAATTGCTACTACGCATGTAAATAAACCTCAAAAAGTGTCGAAAATTCTCACCATGTAAAAGGAAAGACAAAATTTGTGTAACTTCTGAATACTGACAGCGACATATTCCATGGCTACCTATGGTTTTAAAGGTTTGTTTACACACAAAAATAAGCTTAATAAAAAAGATTTTTAAATTAAAAAAAAAAGGGTTTTTCACAACAACTGCTTACAAAAATTAAAATCGACATTTTTTATTAACTGGAACACTATTAAGAAACTAAATTTTAAGGAATATTAGCAAATAAGTCCTGACAAACAATTAGTGTAAACTTGTGTTTAAAAATTGTCAGATTTTTTTGTAAGGGTGAGATTTTCTGACGGTTTTTGAAGAATCGCGACCCATTTGCCACTTTTTCTAGAACACGTAGAGTGTGTCCAAAATTCGATGGTTTCGAGGAGGTTGAACTGAGTCTCACTTGAGAGGCTTTGCATAATTCGACTGTCAAACTGGATTGGATGCAAAAACCACCCTACCCAAAATTTAATCAGTTCGTGGTAGATAGAGGATTTTTTGACCAAATTTCGTTAAAATCGATTAAGGCGTTCTTGAGTTATCGTGTATACAGAAAGACGACAGACCGATAGACAACTTTTGTTTTTCGTCGATTAAGGTGTTTTGGAACCTTAGTAACTCATTTTTCATAAAATTAAGAAAAGTAAAAATTTCACGATTTTAATAGTCCCCCATACCATATTGGTATGGTGGACTAAAAAGGGTCATTCCTTAGTCAAAATACCAACTTTGTGTTAAATCTCAAAAAATAAAAGTGACAGGTAAAATTCAGTTTGACAGTCGAATTCTGCTTTTAAAAAATCTACAAAAAAGCCCTTTACACCAAACCGAAATTTTTCACAAATAAAAATACAGACTTCAAAAATTCTCCTCACCTCAAAAATGGCTTGATATCAAGATGCGGTGTTCATCTTTAAACTTCTCTTCAAAATTAATTTTTTTCCATCTCCTCTGGAAATACTTGTACAATATGCCTAATTTAGCAATATTATGTTTATTATATTATTTAAAAACCTTGCATCGCACATAACAACTCAACTGCTAAAACCCACAATTAGATTTAGAATCGATCGCTGCCTATTTTATTTTTTGTCAAATCACCATGCAAAAAGTTAATGTTAATCAATATAAACTAACAAGTATTTGTGTCAAATTCTAATAACCGAAACGTCAATTAAAAAAATAAGAGGAAAAAGGTTTAGATCAGTTTGTTTTTAAATTTTGCTTGGCTTATTTAAATTTATTTATTCAAAACTTGTCTCAAAGTCTGTAAAACAACTTTACTGTATATTGTCTAATAAATTCCCAATCAGCATTTATCTGACTTCCAATTAAAACTGACGTAATGCGACCTTATTTAAAGTCAAAATTTAAGTCACTACGTTATTTGGTAAACGACGTCGCTTTTATATTGAAATCACTCTTGTTTAGCGTAAGTCAGTCAGTGTATTGCACGACCCATCGACGTTGCATTCTGTGACTTAACTTTCTACTGATTTCCCAACGTCGGGCTCACGTTGGTCTCTATCGTATACTACGACGTAACTTTGTATTGATTTCTCAACGTCGGTTTTATGTTGGTTTCTATGATGTTAAATCCGTTGTCCTGCTCAACGTCATTAGAATCGATTACATTTAGTAATGGTCGATAGAATATGCCCTAAGGTTACGTTATCTTCCATTGATTTACTTTACGTTCCACTGTTTGACCTAAGTTGGTTTTTCTAACCTACTTTGACATTAATATCCCAGCCTTACTTTTTAACTTTTTTTCTTATTCAAATTTTATTGTGCCTAATACACCTAAAGGACCCCGCTCACTTAGCATTACCACTGGCTTTCGATTGGAATAGGCTGGGCGTTTGATATGTTGTAGATCTGTTCTCCCTGATCAACGTTTAAGTGGACCTCTTTTTGATCCGAGTAGGTAACTTGCTACTTCCAGTAGACCAGTTTTTAGGTAGAGAACCAGGCTATTGAATGCAGTTGAAAAAATTGTCATATTTCACAAACTTGAAAAACGTACAAAACTTTTTTTTCATAATGCAATTTTTCGTATAATCGCTGATTAAAAAAGAAGAAACGGTGAAATATTTTTTGATATACTATAGAAAAATCTTCAGAGAAAAAAAAAAGATAAGCTACATATGTATAAGCTCATCACACTTTGTGAAAAACGCACGGGTTATTGTTTAGGTTATTGTCCCCATTTCTACTATGTATATTTGTATGCCATGCTAGAGACCAGAAGGCTCAGCCGATTTTGACAAAAGTGGTACCGCTGGAGTACTCTGAGTCTCAGAGGTACTACATGCTCTATATATATTGTTTAAGAAGAAAATCAATATGGCGGAGATGCGAGCCGCCGTTCTGTCATTTTTACCTCCCTAGCCCACACGGCTAGGTATTGTTTTCGTCGGAAAAAAAGTCTTTGAGATATCATCAAAAATGTGATATTTGGGTGTACCTTAGTCTAAATAAACGTTTTCGTCGTGACGTCTGTCTGTCCGGGAAAATATTTAGGAAAAATAGTGTCCGACCCTGTGAAGAGCTAAAAGGAGTTTAGTTAAAATTTTTAGAGCATCGTGCTGACCAACGCGTCAACATGCGCGTTTCAGATTATGCTTTCTGGTCTCTAGCATGGCATATACATATATATATATATATATATATATATATATATAGTAGAAATGGTGACAATAACCCGAGCATTTTCCAGGTTCACGGGCGTTTTTCATAAAGTGTGATGAGCTTATACATATGTAGCTTCTCTTTTTTTATAAATAAAAATTTATTCACCGTTTGGTCTTTTTTAATCAGCGATTTTACGAAAAATTGCATTTTGAAAAAAAAGTTTTTTACGTTTTTCAAGTTTGTGTCGCGACTAAGAGTAACGTAAATGAAATATGTCAATTTTTTCAACTGCATTCAATAGCCTGGTTCTCTACCTGAAAATTGGTGTACTGGAAGTAGCAAGTTAGCTACTCGAATACAACAAAATACAGAGTGTCCACAACCTGGAAAAACCTGGAAAGTCAGGGAAAAGTCAGTTTCAGAAAGTTTCGATGGGTCAGGGAAAGACAGGAAATTTTCCCCAATGGAAGTAATTTGAGGGGGTTTTTCACAGAGCTCTAGTGAATAAACTATTGTAGCACTGTCTTTTTTATTTTTCAGGAAAAAAGCAAACATTAAAATATATCTTATTTTTATGTTGACTTCCTAATTATGAAGCAAACTGTTCAAAAAGCTAGGCCATTTGTCTCGCAAACATTTATAATTTTTAGTTAGTTAGGGGAGGCTGATTTTCTTTCCTCTTTTTTAACAAATAAGCACCTAATATGAGTTAGGCAGAAAACTGATTTTGGTGAAAAATCCCTAAAATCTGAAACCTCCAACTTTGCAATGTGGGGTCCTTTAAAAGTTCGTCGACAGAAATTATTAACTGTGGTTTTAGCGTGTGTCCAGGTCGCTATACCTCGGCGAACTAGCAGATCCCATCCTTTTCCCAATTGTGGGGCATGAGCTCTATTTCCTTTCAGTTTTTTATATGCAAAATTTAAAAAATGCCCATTTTTAGGCTCAGGGAGTGGTTTTCTCTGGGGCGCAGCGGGCGAACCTTTTTTCTGAAAACGCGAAAATGATTGGGAAAATAATTTTTCGTTTATTTGTCAAACGTCACGAAAAGTAAGGTTATCTGTACCACTAACCTACCAATTGAAGACGTTTGCTGCCCGTCGGGCATTCAGACGTCGGATTTTCCTACGTGGTTTGAACGTAAGAACTTAGTTTTAGTGTCATGTTGTTGACAATGTTGTACAAACGAAAGTTGGAGAACCGGTCCGAATTGGTGAAATTTTGGTGCAAAGTAGGTAAGTCGGTTAAATCCGCCATTCTAAACAACTTGGCGTCTATCCGTCATCGCGAGAACATTTTTTGTTTTACAAATTTTGATCTAAATTGGAAAAAGCCATTCCAAATTAATAATAATTTAGCACTTAAATACACAACACACATTTAATTGTTTATTTTTTCACTTTGTATCAAAGAATTCTCGAGGCGGTCGCCTTTTTTTGAAACATCTTAAATCACCTTTATAAATAAACTGGCTTTCTTCGGCAAAAATTGCATTTTAAAAGTGTTTCTTATTATCTGTTCATTAAAAAAATATATGCTCATTTTATATTGGATATTTGCTAACAGCTTATAAAGTTCTCCAAAATAATAAACTTTATAAGTACAATTTACGTTGATCGGTGGGCAATGGTGAGTAATTTTAAGTGGAGGAAATTAAATGTTAAACAATGTTGACAAATGGCGAAAATTCATCCCTAATAACGTTCATTTACTGACGTCGTACTGACTTCGAGGCGACTTGAGTCTGTATTCCCCATTTAGGCATAAATAAGGGTCGACAGGAAGCAGCGGCGTACTGAGAAAAAGTGGGGCCCGAGGCGGTATCTTCAGATGGGGGCCCCCCTCTGATTTTTTTATACTGTTTTTTTTTAAAAATATTTATTACCAAAGAATCAATTTAATATATTCAGTAATACGGTTGATTTAAACAAAGGGATGGTAAAACTAATAAAACCAAAAATATATTTTTTAGCGTTTCAACCTTGGGAACAATAACTTTCTTCGAGTAATGAAACAAGCAAGTGTAAGATTTTTATATCTTTGACAATTTCAGTTTTTTAAAAACATATATTGTTTTAAATTATTAAACAAAAATTAAACTATAACTTCGATCTATTTTTGAAATATAAAGTCTGGTTGAAGCACTTCTTTCCTAGACGAATGTCTTTTTTTACCATTTTAGGTATCTTATACCTATTTATGCATGAATGAGGATGAGTTCTGACTTTTACCGGTTTTCCAGAAAGCGGCCATCCCTGTGTGCCTATACTTGTGTACATGTGGGATCCCAAAGGCGTCCCCCATAACCCGGGGCGGACCGCCCCCATCGCCCCCCCCCCCCGCTCAGTACGCCGCTGACAGGAAGTCGAAACGACGTTGCTGGTTGACGTCGGGTCATTTATTCGCTACGCCTACATAA
Source organism: Oxystoma pomonae (assembly GCA_963921995.1). Classification (NCBI taxonomy): domain Eukaryota; kingdom Metazoa; phylum Arthropoda; class Insecta; order Coleoptera; family Brentidae; genus Oxystoma; species Oxystoma pomonae. Next base: position 78,091,048 of record OY998166.1, on the reverse strand, counting down.
CGTAAGATAACGTTCAATTGCTGCTTGGGTTACATTCTAAATTATTGGGTTCTAAGTTATTCTTAACAGCCTTCAACTTACTTTTTTTTTGTAATCCTACTTTCGTTAATTTTTGTTGAATTTAATTTACGAGTATGGGGTTTCAACTGTTATTTGTATCACAATAATCGTAATCTATTGGACATCGTAATCAGAGATCAGGGAGGCTAGTTCGCTAGTTCTGGCTACAGAATACCACAACCGGAGAGCCAGGATAAAATCAGCACTTTTGGATTAGCAGGACTCAAAGAGAAACCATTTAGGCGCAGTAGACTCCAGCAAGGATTGGACATGCGTTCTTGGGTCAACGATATGTTTGCATACTAATAGTCTACCTTTAAACTAAGTTTTTGAAAGTGATATAGGGGGTGTGCTACGCATTTTAAAGATCCTTGTCTTGTATAACAAAAAAAAACAATCCATTTTTTTAAGATCCTTGTCTTGTATAGCAAAAGAAAAACAATCCATTACTACACGGTTAGCTCAGTTAAAATAATTTCCCAAATTTTATTTATTTTACTATTTTTACCATTAATGAACTCATCATGACCTCTAGCCTCTTCCTATTCTGCGTTTAAACATTACTTTTTCGAATTTTTACAAACACAAATAGACTAAAACATCATCGATTTCAAGGTAGTGTTTGAACCACCAAAAATATTTTTCCAGACCCGTCTCCGGCCCAGGTCCGTGGCAGGCCTAGAGTTTCCACTTTACAAAACTTTAAGGGGCGCAAGTCGAGCTCCATGATGAATCTCTACGGTAAGCCTCACAAATCAGCCATTTTTTATGCTCTCTTGGCCTGGTTTAAGGTGTCTGTCTCTTGTAAATTACGTTACCGTATGTTGGTCACCAAATGACAGATTTGACAACCGATTCGTTATTAGGTGACTTAACTGTATATGGCTCTAATTTAGGTGTTTGTGGCTGGTGATCGTGGGGCATGAAGTTCGTTTATTTTTTAATTATTTTATTTTTTAGGGCGTTCCATTTTTATAACATTTTAGGTGATATTTTTTTACCCTCGTAACTTTTTGTCCCTTAACATTGTTCAAATCTTTTATTAAAACCCTTGTTTTAGCTAGAGATCTTGTGAAATAAGCATTTCAAGAACAAAATAGCCGACTAAGAGGAGAAATTTTTTTAAGAAAAGAAAGTCTTGTTTTACATAGATTTTGAAAACCATGACGATGGTTTAAAAATTTTCATTTGGCCGAAGAATTATTCTTGCTATCTTGTAGGGTATTTAGAACACTCTTTAGATTACCTTCTAAAACATCATCATTACTGTTATTATATAGTTATATATTTTGTTAAACTATGTAATTTTATGTTTAGGTGATTCTACAATACACCTTCATAAAGCTTACTTGAAAAGTGTTGTTCTTCATAATTATTTTTATCAAGAACGTTAACATATAAAACCCATGTTATTACATGACAACCCTGCCAGTTGGCAGCGCCATATGTTTAAGTTTTGTGATACTGATGACGAATCGGCAACAAAAAGGAATTGTTAAAAATAAGAATCATTAAAGAAGAGATTCATTTATTAGAAAATCTAAACTGCTTTAGATAAAAGAAGAACGTGAAAAAGAGTAAGGCAAAAATATTGTATTATTTTACTTTTCGCAAATTTAATTTTTATATGGAAGATTGAAGCAGTAAATAGAAATAGCAAAAATTACCACACAATGTATATAAATTATCGTATAATTGCAAGATAAATGTTAATATTATGGAAAACTATTAGAAGCTTAAATAGTTCGATTTATATTTTAATGGATGGCATGGATACTTTTAAGAAAACACACTAAAAATGTTATGAAACAAACATTTTATTTTGGGTATTACATGTTACTTTATATATTAATAATAATAGTTATGAAAGACAACTCTATTGAAGTTAGATTTACGAAGGTTTATTGTAGAATCCTCTAAACATAAAGTTACTTAGTTCAACAAAGTCAAATATGAACTAATTTTATACCAATAGTAATGTTGATGTTTTAGAAGGAAATCCAAAGGGTTGTTCTAAATACCCTACATTCTCAAAAAACGTCAAAAAGTCTAAAATTCGAGGTAGTCATAACCTGCCAACATATGAGTGTGCAAGGTCTCTAGATACCTATAGATAGATCTAGATAACTGCAATTATTATTTATATTATTACATATTTGATGTCTATTAATATCGAACACTTACTCTTACTAATCTTATAAAACCTATACGACTAAGAAAAACTTTTTAACTTACTAATATTTTCTAGGTTTATGGCTTTATTAAATACAATTAAATAATCCTGCTAAAAAAACACCAGTTTTTATTAGGGGAAATGCTTTATTTTTATTTATTTGTATGTTTATTATTTTTCCTTTACGTTTTTTATGTTGTTTCTCTTGTTTTGCATAAAGTTCGTCATTGTTTTGTAGGTATGCCATTTTTAATTTTAGTTCGGTTTGTTAAAACAATTCAAGTCTGCTAACGAGAAATTATTAATAGACATAAACCTTCATTTTTTTATAAGTTTTTTTTAGAAAATTAATGCTTTTTATTTTTGTCCTCTATAGTATTGATTATTAGATTACTGTTTTGTAAATATAAAGCAAACAAAAATTATTTTATTATTAGAAACAGTTGCTTGCTTTTGTAATGCCATACACAGATGTAAAGTGTATATTATAAATAATTTGATGACAAGCCAAATTAAATAACTAAACTGCAGACTAAAGATGCATTCGTATATCGTAGCAAAAAATTAAAAGCAAAGCTTTTATTTATGTGAAACCAGGGGCATTTTTGATTTAACTCTTTATGTTTGAAATTTTAGGACCAGTTACTACGTTTATAAGGGCCTAAGTGTTTATACCGACCCTAAAATCGGTTTGAAAGCGATAAACCGCTTTCTGAAATTGCTTTAAAATAAAATCGATTTCGAACCTAAAACGGTTTTTGTGGTGTTTATACGACAACATTTTGAAACCGTCCTTATATAAAAGCGCTTTAAAAGGACCGTATAAACAAAGTAAGTGAAATCGTAAACGCCTCTGGTTTTGCATGGATAAAAGTCTCGCCTTTCAAAACGAGGTTATTTTTTTTGTTCTCTGGGTGTGTCTATGATATTTAGCTTGTGCGTAAACAGTATAATTATTTTAAATGCAGTAACCACCTTTTTGTTATTTTCAAGATTTTCACGAGGGTTGCTTACTTTATTTTTTGCACTTTATGATGCTTTGGAAAACTACACAGTCCTTTTTGTATCATTTGTTCCAATTTTTTATATTATTATATTTTATCACTTAAATTTTAGAGTTCACTTTGTTTTCATATATTTTTTTTTAGGATTTTATTTTTAATAATTTTTGCGTCATCGTCTTTTTTATCGATAATCCTTTGTACGATCACAAAATATTTAGCAATTTTTTTGCGAGATACTATAGTTACTATCACTATCTCGTTTTAATGGTATTGGTTTGAGAGAGAAGGCCAAGTCACCGTTAATTGCAAAGAGGATATAACAAGTAAGAAAAGCCAAAACACAGCGATATGGCCACCATTCACCTAAATGAAATAATATAAAACTAAACAAATTTAAGCTTTCAACCGATAATAACCAATACAAATTGGTAGTAACCAAACGCTTTTAAGCGATCCCGGTTGTACCGAAAGTTACCCAGCTCCCGAACGGCAGTTGTAAATATTCAACTTTTTCTATGTCTTCTGTGGCAACTGGAATGTGATGAAATGCTTTTACCAAAGCAATCTTCGAAAAAATGTTTTTGTTCTTCAAAATGTAAGTAAAATCTTTTATATTAGGCAAAGAATATCTATCTAGAACTGTTTTAGTGTTCAAAAGTCGGTAGTGTCCACATGGTCTCCAATGTCAATTTCCTTTCTTTACAATATGTAAGGGGCTAGCTTAAGGACTCTTAGAAGACTGAATTATACCTTCCGATAAAAGGTAGTCGAATTCGGCCTTCGCAGCTGTAAGTTTCTCTGGGTTAAGTCTTCTAACTCTACAGTAAGTAGGTTGACTTTTAGTTTTGACATGTTGAGAAATGTTTGATTTTCCAGATCCATGTAATAATTCTGGTTAAATTTATATTGTGCCAAAATTTCATGGAAAACGCTACTTGGCTTTATAGTTTTTATGATACGAAAGTGATTATCATTGCATAATTATCCAGACACGAAAAGATTTGTACTTGGGTTAATTAATTTTGTCTTGTAGATCAACCAAAAGGCCAAATTTCGTTAAAAAATCTGCTCCAATAATGGGAGCGGAAATTCCGGCAACAGTGAAATTCCAAGGAAAGGATATTCACAAGCCAAGAGAAAGAGTTAATAGGCGTTCTCCAAAAGTTTTTGTTTTTGAACCATTAGCTGCGTAAAGCGCCTTTTGATCGGCACCGACATTTGTTTTTGTGTTAGGCAACACAGAAATATCGGCTCCAGTGTCGCTAAGAAATTTTTCTTTAATTTGCGGATCAAAAATAAAAAGTAGTGACGGGCTTGTTGGTTTTTGCATCAGACTGGATTTGAAAAGTGTGAAAAAATTTAGATTGTGTGAGGCATTTTCAAGCGTTACTTTGGAATCTTAATTTGAAAATCCACAGGTATAGGCATCGGCGGTTGCAATGAAGCTGTTGCTTGGCGAGGGTAATGGTTTGGTGTGAAGTTAGACAGTTGAAGTGATGTTTGTATAGGAGAGTTGTAATTAGTCTTATAAAAAAAAATTTCAAATTGAGTTTTTTTCAATTTTTCCTTTCAAGTTTTTGTAAATTAAGAGTTTTTTCAATTTTTCCTTGAGATTCTACATTATTGATTGATTCAGTTTTTGTGAGGTATGATTAGAACTTCTAGGAGTTAATTGATTAAATAAATTATCAGTTTTTGTGATGTATGATTACAACTTCTAGGAGTTTGATTCGATATTGAAAGTGATAGCTGAGGTACTTGCTTGGGGCACGACTTGTATTATTATGTAAAAGCGTTTTAAATTTAGCGTGACTTTCTTAAACTGTCTTAAATAAGCTTAAACAAAGTGACTCCAAATCATCTATCCTATCAGAAACGCACTCCGAATTTTTATCTGGAATGTTTTCTTTATTGGATTTTGATTGGATGTCAGAAAGCATGGAAGTTGTTGTTTTTCTACTCTATAAATTATTCGATAGCTATTCTATAAGGTGCTATACTAATTTTTAGGTAAATACTTGTGACATCTCTGATCGATGCCTCCGATATTTAATAGGCCTTCCATCTACTCGCGTTTTAGTGAGCTTTGAACGTATGTGGCGGACATTTTGACAATTAACTGATGTAATAACTATCAACAGTGTCAAAAATGGCGGCGGCATACGTGTAAAAGGGTACTAAAACGGAAGGTGTTGGCTGGCCTCCATGTCGGAGGTATCGCTCCGATTTCTTTTTATTGACAACTTCCATAAAAATTGCAAAAGTCACAAAACATCAATTTAAATATCGAATAATAAAAACAATAACAAAGTATACTGAAAAATTCAATGTAAATTCAACAGAAGTAAAATAAAAATTACTTAGATCAGAAAACTTATCTTTGAATGTGGCTTGTAGCTTAATTCGTATATCTTTTCAAGATCCCGTTGCTGTCTCACCAAAATGTTTCAAAATGTGTGAGATTTGTTCTTTCTTAAGATCCTGGAGGAACATAGTTTATGTTCAAACGTTAAGGGTCACTAATTTTTGGGTGTCTATCCACAAATAGAACGTTTTTTGGTAATTTTTGTCGTTTAGTTTTTATATATTTTGTGTCAACTCAAAGTCACTTGACAATAACAATGAGTTTTACAAGTTAAAAGTATTCAAAACATTCCAAATTTTACAAAAGCAATTGTTTTCATAGTTTCCAATTTACTTAAATAGTTAATAATAATAATTAATGTATTTTAATATTTAGTTTAAGGATATTCTTTGTATTTTTTTTCGAAATTTAAAACATTTGATGTTGCTAGGGTTTTACATATTGTAAAGTATTGTGAGCAATAAAATAAGTAAGTAAGTAAGAAAACAACAAAAAGGTTACAATAAGGGCGTAAGGATGTGTTTGTGGATCCCAAAATTTGTTTATGACTTGCCCCCTACTTTTCGACATTTTAATTTATTCTCTTGAGGAATCTATCGGCCAAGGCATATTTTTACGATTTTTGCAAGGTTTTTTTTTAGTTTTTTTGTTCTTTGAAATAAGAAATTAAGGTGAAAAATTAAAAATAAAGTAAATAATAAAAGTTTCTTTAACTAAAGTGACAAAAATTGAAATGTTAATGGACAGTACAGAAAAATGGAAGGATCGACGTTTGTAATCCCTAGTGGTGAGGGACTTTGCGACAGAGCGATTGTTCCGTAATTTTTTTAATTTGAGTTATCTGATTGGATCCCTCTAATAAAAAAAATTAACTCAAAAATCATAAATAAACTATCAAAATTGATGATACCGTAGGCAAAATCGGTTATTTTTCTCCCGTATTCAATCCGGAGGCTTAACGGGACCCGATCGGTTATTTTTTGCAACCAACCAGATTAGTTTTGGTGAAAGTGAATTTGCAAAACCAGGAATTGTTGTTTTCTTTTCTATTCAATTTACATTAGCAGTTTCTATGTGGGAAAAAGAATACGGTTACGGTAATTTGTGTTTGTGGTTTAAAAACTCGTTTTTAGCATCTCAATTAGGGTAATACGATACTCTTGTTATATCCTCTTTTGTCAATTAGCGAAAGCGCAAATAAGTTCCCGGGGTTATCTGACAGCCAACTGGAGTTAAAAAACTAGATATCTTTGTGCATTCCGCTTTCTATTTTTATTGGTATTGATTTTTTTCACAGGTTCAAGCACTGATCAAGACAGTTTCGGTGGTTTTCGCTATGGCGATACCGATTCGGGACTGGGTCGAGCGACGCCCGACCGAAGGGCGCCATCGCCGGGGATGCGGCACCTTCCTTCGCCTTCGGGTCCGGGAAGTCTACCCGGCTTGATGTCCCGAGGTCGCAGGATGTTTGACGATGGCAGTAGTGATATTAGTTCGACGCCGAGTAGTATGATGGACTATTCAGGTAGGAGTTGTTGTCGGTAATGGGAGCCGATTTTGGAGATGTTGTGGCAAAATTTTTGCAAAAGTTGTCCAAAATCGCGTCCCTTGACAGCATGTGAGAAATACCGATTTATGTTGCAGAGTTCTTATACAGGGTGGGGACTTTAACTGGAATAAATTCGCTAGAGTTTCAGGATAAAATATGTGAATAAACGCAAAAACACGTCGATTAAGATTTTCTAGAGTTTTCCAGTCATGTCAAAAGTCCTCTTAACTTTTTGAAATGGGATGATACTATTTGTGGCACCTTGTTGGAAAACTCTTTCAAAAAGAAAAATGACTGCATTTTTTTTTTAATTTTAATTATTTTTTTTTTATAAAAATCATAAATAAAAAAATTGATGGACCATAAAATGTGCCTTAACGTTTAACCCGTTTAACCTACACTTCCAGCCACATAAAATACGTACAGCAGAAGTTAGCTGACGCTCTCTTGAATTTAAGTTTTGCTAATTGCGTTGCTTATTGTAACTGACTTTGCCGTTTTTGAATTACAGTGCCGTTTTCTTTTTGTCGCGGTTACGGTTAACCTTGGTTCTAAAATTTCCCAGAAGTATAAGCAAAAGAAGGAGACCTCGATTGTGTAATATCTTTGAATATTGTTTAAATTTACAGATAATTGTTTATGTTTACATGTGTATATAATCAAAAGTTTTTAACTTTTATGAATTTCCGAATTATACTTAAATTTTCATATTAAAAATGTTATGACGTCATGTATTAACTGACATGAACAGAAAAAAATCGATGTAGACAGCGCATCCTGTCATGTTCGATACCTTGAGAATCGGAACCAGCCTATTTTGCCGGTTCAGAATGGTTGCGGTTCTCAAGGTATGGATCTTCACAGGATGTGCTATCTACGTCCATTTGTTCATGTCATGTCAGCTAGTAGATGACGTCATAGCATTTTTGATGTGAAAATTGAAGTATATTCCGGAAATTCATAAAAATTAAAAACTTTTGATTATATACACATGTAAGCATAAACAATTATCTGTAAATTTAAACAATATTCGAAGATATTACACAATCGAGGTCTCCTTATTTTGCTTATACTTCTGGGAAATTTTAGGACCAAGGTTAACCGTAACCGCTACAAAAAGAAAACAGCTCCGGTTAGATCTTTTGACATTGTTAACACAAAAATAAGGAGACTAGCCACACTTTACAGCATTTTATTATAAAAACTTCTTAAAGCTCATTCTTGTAGTGAATAGTTTGGTGCAAAAATTAATCTGGCTTTTTTCTTTTCCGCACTAAGTAAGATTTTCTTGGCAGAAACGCAACATCTAAGCCTAGAATGGCTTATCCGTCTGCGCGTCGTTCTTATCGATCCAGGAAAATGTTCCTCAATTTTCGCCTCTGAGGCCATCCCAAATAGGTGGTCTTCAAGAAGGTCGATCAGTTGCTGATCCTGCTGAGGCGTACTGACTTGGGTCAAGCCAGTGCCTCGCCTTCGTCGAACAGTTCCTTCTTCTTCTTGATACTTTCTTCTTATTCTTACAATTGTAGCCTTGTTTCGTCCGTACTCTTCAAACCGAGCAACCACCGTCTAATTTTACCAAAATTGGATCTTTTTCGAATTCGTGCAACACCGTTCTCAACTAAAAAGCCAGATAACTCATTTTCGTTTTAGTATCCTTTGGTCTATGATCGGTGCCATATTGACAGAAAATCCATGTTTTATTTGTCAATTTGGTTATAAAAATGGCAGCCACAATAGGCTAAAGGGCACTGAGGCGATAGGAGTTAACAGGCTTTTTAGTTGAGAACGGTGTTGATTCGTGTAGTATTTTGAAATATAAGCGTATGACAACAACAAAACCTGACGGTGACATTTTTGTTCAATTTGAAATGCCTAAAAGTTAACTGAGTTGCGAGGTCCATAATACACTATATGAAATCGGCGTACGCATTTTACCTGGCCGGAAGTGTACACTTCGCGATACATAAAACGCATACGCCGATTTTATATGCAATATATCCTTTACGATTTAGCAACCTTTTCTGTCACAAAGTGCCAAAGTCCACTCATTGTCATGTTTTTTTTGTCACAGTATTGTCTAACTCAAAAATGTCACGACGGCTATCGAAATTCGATAACTAAATTTTCTCAAAATTAGATGGAGGTTGGTCTGTACGTCGCGTCGCCGATTCAAAAAAAAAATACAAAGAAGAAAGAACTGTACGACGAAAGGAACGAACTGGCTTGACCAAAGTCAGCACACCCCAACAAGATCAGCAAGTCACTAATTTCCTGGAAGAACTCCCATTTTCCAAAGAAGTCGAGGCTGAGATGTCGTGTTGTAGCTAAAAAGATACGATGTGAATAAAAAAAAGCAAGACAAATTACTTTTTCGAGACAGGAAAACGAATTTTGGCGACAGGTAGATTTTATTGATGAAAAAATTTTTAATCCCATCGAGAACGTATGGTGGCTCATTGCAAAAAAGTTATCAAAATTTAATGCTGACCATTTGATGGAGCTAATAGTTAGAGCTTATGAAGAGATCGTTAAAGAAAATCCAAATTTATTTGAAAATTTAGCAGACTCCATGCCAAGGCGTTTAGAAAAAATTATTCAAGCAAATGGTGCAATCACCAGATACTGAAGTTAATATTTTTTATTTTTGTTTATCGATAGGTTTTTTTTATTTCTATTTGTTTGTTTAATATTTTGTTGTTTATAAAACTGATCCTGTTGATGTGTATTGCCCTTTCTTAACCCAAAGCATTCCAGTTCATTCTTCGTTTTTTTCTTTTAGTCGCATCTAGTGGACTTGTTTCGTCCATTTTGACCGGCTATTTGACGAAGAGACCTTCTTCTAGTTCTGCCAAAATTTGGTTGAATTGCTTTATAATAAAAATTTTGTTTTAAAAGTGTTTTATCTTTTTTTTATATTTCGTAACAGCAACCTTAAAACTATAGAACCAGTAAATATCGGTAAAAATGCTTTCAGCCTCCTTAACAAAATTTATTTACGTTGTCTAGAAGCGTTAACCTAAAAAAGTCGACAACAATAAGCAAGCAAAATTTTTAATATATAGACATGTGCCTAACTTCTGCTGTATGCGTTTTATGTGTCGGGAAGTGTACCTAAAGATTTGCGAAAGAATCACCGGGTAGACGATTATATAGTCGTCCGGCTTTGGTCCCCAATTGTTCATTTTGTGCAGAAAGCATGAAATTTGGCACACTTAATTTTTAAACAATCCTTTAAAATTTTGGTCGGGGAGATGGCGGCGATTTTTTTTCAAAATGGACGTCTAAACAAGATTATACTCGAATCCATATGATTCGATAGAGAGGAATTGAATTTTTTTTTTACATTGACGTATGACCTTTATCGTCCTTGAAAAGTGATATTTTATTTTAAAAAAATGCATTTTGAGAAATTTTTTCTACACTATCATCCGTATCTTTTTTAGTTTTTGAGGAAAAAATGTCAAATTTGGTACGATTATTATAATTGTCAAGGTCAACTGATATTCTAAAAAAAATTTTGGATAGGTGGCGCTGCGGACGACGTGGCACCCAAATTTCCTATTTTAAATTTGATAAAAGTTCATATTTGTTTAATAGCTTAGGTAAGACGAGCATATTTAATAAAATAATCGATTATATGTATAGCTGAAGCATGTAGATTTTTATAAAAATAATTTTAGTGTGATAGGGTCATTAGTCGCCCAATTTTTTTTTAAGTATGTAAAAAAAAACGTCCTAGCGACCAAAAATGTGGCTGGATATACACGTTGATGACTTCTGGAAATTAGGGTGCCACGTCGTCCGCAGCGCCACCTTTCCAAAAATTTTTTAGAATATCAGAATATGAAAAACTAAAAAAGATACGGATGATAATCTAGCTTTTTTTAAAAAATATTACTTTGACTGGCCTGTAAGCAAAAAGTCAATTAGAAAAGTTATTTTGATGTTTTTTCTAAATTATGAAAGTACAACAAAAAAAATGTCGCGGCTTACTAAATTATGAAAAATTATCAAAAAAATGGGCAAAATGCATCTTTTTAAAATAAAATGTCACTTTTCAAGGACGATAAAGGTCATGCGTCAATGCAACCATGTTTTTTCAATTCCTCTTTATCGAATTATATGAATTCGTGTATAATCTTGTTTTAATGGCGAACCTACAATTTTTTTTTAAAATAGACGTCCATTTTGAAAAAATCGCCGCCATCTTGGCTCCTATACATCCAATCATCGATTTCCTCGAACAAAATTTTAAAGAATTGTCTAAAGAATAAGTGTGCCAAATTTCATGCTTTCTGCACAAAATGAACAATTGATTGCTATTTGGGACTTAAGCCGAACGACTAATATGACCCCTCCCTTCTGAGAATTTTGAGCACATATATTTTATTGTTGCTATTGGTCTCTAGTTTGAGGTTTTACTTGTTTGACACTTGTTAATTGCAGAGTAGACTCAGGGGGGACCCCGCAGAAGAAAGTTGTTGAAGTGCAAAAGTCTAGAAAAATTTTGAGAAAACAAATTTTTCTTCACTTTTAAAAATATCGGGACATTTTTTTAATTTTTTTTTATACTGGGACTTTCCGTCTATTATAGGATCCAGGCCTAGTTTAAGCAAAGTTTTTTGCAAAGTTAAAGACAAACACAAAATATCCATGCAGCTAGCCGGGATTCGAACCCGAAACCTTCCGTGCGGCAGGCCGATACGCTACCTACTGCCCTACGGAGACCGGCACTTTAAAAATATCGGGACATTAGTTCCCGAGATATATGCGTTTCTTTTGCAAAATGATCAATTTTGAAACTTTATAACTCGAAAACTAATATTCCTATTGCAATCAGATTACTTCTAGCCGCAACTTTGATTCTTTCACTGCAAGTTGAATTGAATTGAATTGAATTAAAAAGAATTGAAGAAAGGCGAAGTCTAGCTCAATGGCTACTCTACCTAACCCCTACATTGACAATATATTTTAGCTATATAGATAGCTGCAATTTAACAAATTATGAGATAGACATATATAAAAACTAAGAAAAGTGATAATAATTTTTAACAATTCACTTATTTAAACATTTTAAATAATGCTGAAAAAATAATGAAATCCAAAGTTTAGAATTAAAATTTTGCACAGGTATAAATTAAAATAAATTAAAAAGAAAACGTAACGGTAAAAAACGCTAGGTAGTAGGTACCACCTTAAAATTTTAAAGAATATTATAAATAAAACAAGGAGGATTTTAATCCTTGGTTATTCCTAAATTAGCTATTTCGTTGAATAAAGAGTAAATATTTTTTAATTTTTTTCCGAAAGGTGAACAGAATCTTCATCATTTTCATATATAGCTGGGATATTATTATAATATTGTATAGTATTGTAAATAAAGCTACGCTGAAAAATGGCCAACCGATGCCGAGGCATGGTAAATTAACATTATGAATATGATTTCGTGGTATAAATTTTTGACGAAGGTAGAGGGGAACAAAAACGTTTAAACAAGATCGAACAAAAACGCTTAAATGGTATATAAATGTGTTTTCTATCCGCAACCAACCCAGTTCATTGATTTTAGATGACACCCTGTCAAACTTTTTTAGACCAAATATATATCTGCAATACATATTTTGAAATTTTTTTAGTCGGTTTGCAGTTAAACTATCAAGAGATGGGAAAACAACTATATTACAATAATTTAGAATGGGCAAAACTAATGATTAATAAAGCTGTTTTAGTAATTTTAAATTCATTATTGACTTACTAGAATAGAGAGGTTTGAGTGCATAATAAGCTTTTTGCAGTGTGGTTGTAACGTGAGCTTTAAATCTTAAATGACTGTCAAAAATTACGCCCAGATTTTTAGCCTTATCCAAGTGTACATACATCCTTTGTTTGGCCCTCTCCTCAGGGTAATTCTGGACTAAAATATTTTTGTTGGCGTAGCCGGGTGATTTAAGGCTTTTTTAAATGGTTGCCAATCACAGTATTTAAACCATATAACTATGAGATAATATAATAATGGCCTCAGTGTCGCAAAATGTGTAACAGTAATATCTTCGAAAAACAAAGAAAATAATGTAAAATTCAGGGTTGGCCCTGGGCAAAGACACAGGCGAAAAATATACTGCACATGCCTGAGGCAGTCTGCTCGCGACCAGAAGAGTTTTTGGCTCTGCACTTTTTCCTGGCTAACTTGATTAGGAGAGTTATTATCACTACGGCTTTTTTTCGGAAAATGCAAGGACAGGGCCGTTATAGTATCTCATAGTTATATGATTTAAACTAATTGTCCGATGTTGGCGATTATCTATTACAAAAAAAGGTTAGTTTTAAAAGAAATCCAACGTGGCGGATGGCACTATTTTTGACCTTCGCGTGCGGTAAAATGCACTTTAAAAACTCATTTGCGCTCGGAAAGGTGCGGTAAAGTTAACGTTATGTCACTTTACCGCACGTTACGTTTATTTCAGAAAATTAAAATACAGATATTTATATTTCTTTTTTGGAAATTTTGGAGGCTTGTAGGTAAAATCGTGTACCTAACACATGCGTAAAGTGTCTTTACCGCCCTTGCCGGCTTGACCGAACTCGCTTCGCTTCGTTCGGTCAACTGCCGTCGCGTGCGGTAAAGTATCACTTTCCGCACTTGTTAGGTAAATAACTATAAATTGTAGTAATTCCTAAAGCCTTAAATCCTCCGGCAGCACAAACAAAAAAATATTTTAGTCGGAAATTCCCACAGGGAGGAGGCATTCTCACGGGGAGGAGGCATTCTCACGGGGAGCAGAACAAAGGATGTACAGGGTAGTCGAGGAGATTGTGGGGTTTTAAATATTTCTAAAGGAGATAGCAAAAAACTAATCATCATCATCATACGCAATCACTCGATACCGATTATGATTTTCCTCTATTCTGTATCGTCGCTATCTGTTGCGCGTTTTTTGATGCCTATGTAAGCCAATTCTCGAGCCGCACACCCTTCCACAGTCCTGGCACACCCAGTCTCCGGCAGCAGCCGGGTGTTGTTGGTCATCCATTCTTCCATTTTGTCGCTCCTTTCCACGTTCTCTTCCGTCTCTAGTCTACGTCGTTGCTCTTCAAAAATTTGTGCTCCCTCATGGACTGTTCGGCGCCATGAAGCCCTATCGTTTGCCTTGGTCTCGAAGTTGTTTATATGGATGTGACCCTTCATTATATTGCCTTTGAGAACGTCCTTGTACCTTTTTTGTTGACCTTGATTTCCCTCTCCCTCCTTCAGTTGTCCATAAAATATCTTGTCATTTGATTCTCAGGATTCGTTTTAAACAACTTTGGTAATATTTTTCTAGTCGTTTGATATGCCTTCTGTAGGTGGTCCATGTTTCGCATCCGTATGTTAGAGTTGGTTTAACCTCCGCATTGACGTCGTGATTGTTGAACACTCCGAAAGCCGTCCGAACGCTGCGCTAGCACATTTTAGGTGATGCTGTATTTCTGCGTCAATAGTTGCATTTGATGATAGGTGGCTCCCAAGGTATGGGTAATGTTCCAGGTTCTGCAGAGGATGGTAATTTATGGAAGTGTTTGAAGCTTGGGGATTCGTACCTGGTTCTGGTTGGTGAAGAATTTGCGTTTTGGCAAGATTGACCTCTAGGCCAATGCTTTTGTAGGCTTGTTTAAATGTGTTGATTACCAGCTGTAGACGTTGTCATCTCTGTATCGGCCACAACGACGTTGTCATCGGCGTACTGCAGTTCGATTACCGAGGTCGTCGAGACCTTAGTTTTTGCTCGCAGTCTGCCTAGGTTTAGTAGGCCACCGTCAAATCTATATAGAATTTCCACTCCCGGCGGTAGATGTTCCTCAACAATGGCACCTAAAAATATAGAGAATAGGGTGGGCGCAATAAAACACCCTTATTTAACGCCTGTCGTAATCTGGAATGACTCTCCTGGTCCGTCGTTGCTCAGGACTGTTGCATTCATAGTGTCGTGTAGTAGTCTAAGAATTTGAATATATTTTTTAAGGCATCCAGCTTTTGCCAAAATTTGTCAAAGAGCTTATCTGTTGACCGAGTCAAATGCTTTGACTAGGTCTATGAAGGCCATGAAAACTAATATACATGGGCTCGATTTTTTATAAATTATTATTAATGGTGAGAACCGTATGTCACTATAAGGATTTTCGATTTACAATTGGTTCTGGTTGAACCAGAACCGATCCGGAACCAGGACCAATTGTAAATTTCGCCTCGATCAAAAGCCGCTTCCTTACGATTTAAAACTGACGTCACAGTTGCAACCCGGTTATTAAATTCCAGAAACAGCCTGGGAGGTTGGTTCGGCATTTTGGTTGTAAACATAACGCCTTAAAATTATAGGTATTCTTCTTTTGAGTAAAATCAAAGGTATCCTCACAATATTAAAAATGACGTCATTATTTTCAAAATCAAAAATCAAAATCGTTTATTGTCTTATAATCTATTACATAAAATAGTACAGACAAAGTCAATAAAAAAATTCTAGGGGGCTTGTTGAAAAATATGCGTTTTAGAAATTTGCCTATAACTTTCTTATTACCAAAAATTTATTTGTATACTATGTACTGTATGTACTTTTTTATGGATAATTATAATTTAAAGTAGATTTTATTTTCTAACTGGATTTTATCTGTATCGTTTAGTTTTTAATATATAACACTAAGGTATTTTTGTTATGAAATGACCTAATTTTTACTTAATTTTTGAAATGTGCGCAAAATTTCCTTTAAAACGATGTATCGCTCTTATAATATGTTCTCAATTGTTTTCTTTTATGTTTTTTCGTGTTTTTTATTTTTTTGATCAAATATTATTGACGTTTTTCCTAAAACGTATACCATAAAAATAAATAACTAAATAATAAAAAAATAAAAAATAAAAAAAAAATAAAATTGGTTTTAAAAAAATTAAGATACATAATTTTCAATTTCATAAATCCAGTAAAAAATTGGTAATTCCGTAAGAAAAGTTTCACAAAAAGTATCTACTTTAAATTATCTATAGAAAAGCAATTTACTAAAAAAATTGCATTGATAAAAATGTTATAGGCCAAATTCTAGAACGCATATTTTTCAAAATGCCCTCGTAGCTCGTAGGTCAAAAACGGTTTGACATACTGGTTTTTTCTATCTCCCATAGAAATACTCAAAACCCCACAATCCTCTCAAGTTTAGACCACCCTGTACACTTACAGGGGAAGAATCAAAGGTGCGACACGAAGTAATCCGGTTTCAATAGGATTATTTATTTCCGAGTTATAATGCTTTAAAATTGTCAACTTTTTTTGCGGGGGGGGGGGGCGATCTCTGGGTATATGCTGTAATGGCAAACAAGTAAAACCTGAAACTAGATACCAATCAATTATTTTATGTTGAAAGGAAATGAAAATATCTCGAAAACTGTAGCTTTGAAAGATTTGAACCTTATAACAAAATTTTTGGTTAATATTTACGGAAACCAAAATCTGAAAACTGCATATCAATAGCTGATTTACTTCTAAAGTTATGATTTTTTAAATATAATTTAACGTTTTTTCAAATAACTTAAATCTGAAAACCGTATATCGATATTTACTTTTACTTTACTACTACAATTTTTTTAAATATTTTATCTCCTTTTCCCCCCTTCAACCCCTGACACCATACCCAAAAGTTAATCAGTTTATGGTCAGGCGACAGAGGATTTTTGTACCAAATTTACCAGACAGACAACAGACCGCCAGACAACTTTTTTTTTTCGTCGATTAAGGTGTTTTGAAACCTTACTATCTCATTTTTGATAAAATTAAGAAAAGTCAAAATTTCACGATTTTAATAGTCCCGCATACAATATTGGAGGAGTACTCGCTCACCTGGTCCGGACCAACAGAGATCCTTAAAACGGGTGAGAAGGCTTGCGCAATCTTGCTTTTAACCAAATTTCGGGGAGTACTCTCTAGGTGACGTTTCAAGAATACTGATTGGACTTTGGCTCCATAAGTTTACTTTTTTGTTTTGAAAATTTTTACGTTTCTCAAAACTTACGCTCCAAAGTATATAAATATTAAAAAGTTGGTTTGACTCATGTATTTGTATTTTCGCGGGCCTAAGACTGTATAAACAACCAATAACCAAATCGAATCGAAGCATAATGTTGAATGCGGTCGAGTACTGCGTTTTCAAAACTTACGCTCCAAAGTAAACTGGCGCACTATGAAACGCATATTTTATATTTAGGAGAGTATTTTAAACCTCTGTAACTTTTTCAGGTTTTATTATTTTGAAATGGGGTTTTTGGTATCGTATAGCTGGTATTTTTTGCTAAAAAAATGTTAAAACCAAAGTTTGCCATTTTGTATTTTATTCGGTATACAAGGTGTGACAAAAAGTACTGTTTTTTTTGTCAAAGTTTAAAGTTAACGAAAATAAAAAAAAATGGGAAAAATTTAAAATTATTAAATTGGTTATCAAATCTTTCTTAACAAAATTAATTCTCAGATTTTTTATTTTTTCTTTTGTTTTGGAGATATGATTTTTTTCCAAAATTTATGCTTATTTTACATTCTTTTGCCTCGTGGATTTCACCGGATTTCGAAAATAATTTTAAATATGCATTTTCGCAATCTCTGGAAGGTCTATTAAAAACAAAACGTACCCAAAGTTATTTTGAAAATTAATCTTGATTCCAAGTTGTGAATTGTAACGGATGTGTACAAAAAATACTTTACACGCGGTTTTTTATTTTTTTAAAATGTTAACCAGGGGCGGAGCTAGATTTTTTTTCAGAATACACTTTTATTGATAAGAAATGGTTACATAAATTAGAGAAAGCTGGTTCAGCTTATATTTTTTTAAATTATTGTGTAAATAATTTTTTTATCACAAGCACATCAGGGGCGTGCATAATTTTTTATTTTAAAATTTTTTTATTTAAAAATATGTTCGTTCTGTGTGATCCTCATTCGAAAGTTCCAATTTTGCGCACCTATTTTGAAATTTTCCACACCCTATATGGGAACCCGCAATAGGGTTCATGAGTAACGAGGCTGTCCCCCCCGATGATATTTTTTGAGAATTTTGGTTTCATTCGAAAGGTCTAATTTTGCACACCTATCTTGAAAAATGGGGGGGGGGGGGCAGCCTCGTTACTCGAGAACCCTATTGCCGGTTCCCATGGGGTGTGCAAAATTTCAAAATAGGTGTGCAAAATTGTGTAAAATTGGACCTTTCGAATGATTCCAAAATTTGATTGCCTTCCCTAATTCACTCTAGGATCACACAGAACTAACATAATATTTTTAAATAAAAACTTTTTAAATTAAAAAAATATGCACGCCCCTGATGTGCTCGTTATAAAAAAAATTACATATTTTGTAAACATTTGTTACAATCCACAACTTGGACGCCACTGGTAATCAAGTTCAATTTTCAAAATAACTTTGGGTACGTTTTATTTTTAATAGGCCTACCAGAGATTGCGAAAATGCATATTTAAAATTATTTGCGAAATCCGGTCAAATCCACGAGGCAAAAGAATGTAAAATACGCATAAATTTTGAAAAAAAATCATCTCCAAAACAAAATAAAAAATCTGAGAATTAATTTTGTTAAGAAAGATTTGATAATCAATTTGATAATTTTAAATTTTTCCCAATTTTTTTTTAAATTTTCGATAACTTTAAACTTTGACAAAAAAAACAGTACTTTTTGTCACACCTTCTATACCGAATAAAATACAAAATGGCAAACTTTGGTTTTAACCTTTTTTAGAAAAAAATATCAGCTGGACGATACCAAAAACCCCATTTAAGAATAATAAAACCTAAAAAGTTAAGAGGTTTAAAATACTCCTAAATATAAAATATGCGTTTCATAGTGCGCCCAGTTTATATAAATATCAAAAAATTGGTTTGACTCATGTGTTTAAACAACCAACAACCAAATCCAATCGAAGCATAATGTTGAACGCGGTCGAGTACTGCGTTTTCAAAACTTACGCTCCAAAGTATATAAATATCAAAAAGTTGGTTTGACTCATTTATTTGTATTTTCGCAGGCCCAAGACTGTATAAACAACCAACAACCAAATCGAATCGAAGCATAATGTTGAACGCGGTCGAGTACTGCGTTTTCCCCGGAGTAGTGAATAGGGAAGCGAAACGACGAGTTCTAGAAGAAATAAACAGATCGGAAGCGAAACACTTTTTAGTTTTGTTTCGAGACGCGGGCTGCCAGTTTCGAGCTCTGTATTCCTATTGCCCGGACACGGAATTAATCACCAAACTGTACGGGACCGGCCCCAAGCAAGTTAACGATAGTATGTTTGATAGGTTCTTTAAGTAAGTAATTAATTTCCTTGCCGTAATATTTTGTAAATTTAAAAGACATTTAAAACTTCGATTGAAATGGTATTTACCAATGGTATCACATTCAAGAGCTTATCGTTTTCCAACAAACATGCAGAATAGTTATATAGGCTAAGATACATAGGAACACACAATTTTTTTTCATTAACAAGTTTAGGAAGGTCCACCGTTTAACATACTAAGTCCCCATTCCTACCCACTCGAGTCGATTTCGATTTATCACGGTTTTGTTTGACCTTGGTTCTAAAATTTCCTAGGAGTATAAGAAAAAGAAGGAGACCTCGATTGCATATATCTTCGAATATTGATTAAATTTACAGATGATTGTTTATGGTTACATGTGTATACAATAAAAACTTTTTAATTTTTATGAATTTCGGGATTATACTTAAATTTTCACATCAAAAATGCCATGACGTCATCTATTAGCTGACATGAACAGAACAAATGGACGTAGATAGCACAACCTGTGAAGATCCATACCTTAAAAACTGCAACTATTCTGAATCAGCAAAGTCTGACGTTTTTTTTGTTCCGATTCTCAAGGCATGGAACATGACAGGATGCGGTATATTTAAGTCCCAGCAACATTTTAACATCTGTTACTTAAGGTCCTCCTAGTGGGACCGGAACCACTCTCAGGTATAACAATGAGACAGATGTCGACTCATTAAATGGGCTAACGATGCATTGGCAGACTCCTGGAAAAACTAAAGAGGATGCAGACAGTCCAATGAATTCATCGACGGACCGGACGCGGTCAGACTCAAATGGCTCCTGGGAAGGACACGAAAAGATGTTGCTGACCGGCCCCAACCGACTCAATAAGCATCTGACTCGCATCGGGATCGGAAATGACTCTATGTGCCAGACCTGCGGGAGGGCGGAGGAGACGGAACCTCATTGCGGAGTGCGATGCATACCTGAGGATGAGGCATCAGGTACTCGGACAACCGAACCTGGATGCAGAGGACCTACGAGCTCTCAAGTGGGTCAAAGTACTGAACTTCATAAAGCGAAGAGGAAGGCCCGGAGAGCCCACTACCGTACAAGCGGTACAGGTGGTGGATTAGGTGGCTGGGCTGGGGTAAGGTAAAAAGGGACCGATTGGGCCTACTTGCCAGGTCTTGGGCCGCCCCCTGTTTACTACTATTATTAAGGTCCTCCTAAGGGTCTCAACTCTTGACGTTAAACCAAAAAAAAAAGGAAAAACCCAAAATGTCAATAGCAATAGATCTACCAAAATTTAGTACAGATATTTCTTTCCGTATGAACTAATGTTTAAAGTAAGTTTTCACTAAAAAGTCCTATGCAGAGTGTCCCAATTCTCAAAGTTATACGCAAAAAAATCAATGTGCCTACAGTATTTTCCACCCGAACTTTATCCACATTGATGGACGTCAACTGTCAACGATAATTTTCAGTCTGACGTTTATTTTTTTGTTTCACCCTAGATTTTTGGCCACACTGATCACAGTATGAACAGGGCCTCATTCAGAAAATTTTCGATTTCGTTTAGTTTAAATTTTATCCTGAGTTGATTGTAATAAAATGTTTTTGAACCATTTTTTTGCCATTTTATTATTGTTATCGTAAGACAATTGATCATAGGGTACTAGATATGGCCAAGATCGCAAGTGTTGATCCAATACATAAACGTGAATAGTGCGAACTCTACACATCATAGAAGGGACTGGTTATGAAATCTGAAATAAATGAAGCTCAGACATTGTTTGATGCACAGGCATGGTGGACGCATCCAAGAGTAGCAAGATCGATAGAAATCTGTTTCGTCACAATTCAGTCTATTATTAGGAAGTAATTTGTTATTTTAAATCTAAAAACTGCAAATTTTTAGATAGTTGTTATGAATTTAAAGTTTTGGATCAAAACTTATGAATTTTCAGTTTTGGATCAAAACTTATGAATTTTCAGTTTTGGATCAAAACTTATGAATTTTCACATATATCAACCTCCTCAACCTTCCCCCCCCCAAATTATTTTTTTCTCAAAATTAGAAAACATTAAGTTTATTATTACAAACTTTTATTTAACTCCACATCTATTTTGAATATATGTTTCTATTTCGGGTAAAAATCTTGCAACTCAATTTTGACTAACTTGTAGTCAGTGACAATACAATAATATGGTAATGTTAGGCATTCCCTGAAGGAAAGAAAACGCCTTAGTTTGTCTGATTTAACCCAAAATTGGTATACGTGGGTTTTTGGGGATAAGATTTTAAAAAATCAATATGGCGGATTCAAGATGGACGATTTTTGGTCATGTAGTAGTAAACATGCTTTATTGTCCAAAGATTCTCTACATCCTTATTGACAAAGCTTAAGAGGCTTAAGTCTAATTTCATACAATATTAACATAAATTAAAATTAAAATTAACTACCTGGCAAAGGCAGGCACGACACAAGATAAAAAAAAAAAAAACAGATCAGTTGGTAACAGAGATATGGTAAAAACATAATGAAAATAGAACAAACAGGTTAAGTAAAATCTAAATAAATATATGCACAACAGATAAACATTTAAAGCAAAAAATACAAACAAGTTGAGTAAAGTAAAAAAAGTAAAAAAAAATACTAAATAAATATATAGGTAAAAAATTTTAGATCACAGACAATTTAATAAATCTAGTTGTTTTGGCATAGGGTTGTTGTAACACAAGCAAGAGAAATCCTAGAAATTAATTTAATTGTAAAGCTATAGGAAATAAAAATGCAAAAATGGCTACTTAATTGGACAGGGTTAAAAATAAATTTTAAAGTAAGATAAAAAAAAAATGATAATAAATAGGTAGGTTTAAAAGGAAAAGGTAAGAAATTCGTCCACGGTATAAAAAGCTTGTTTTACTAAAATGTTTTTGAGTTCTTTGCGGAATTTCGATAGATCTGCAATATTTTTAATAGCTATAGGAAGATGGTTATAAAGTTTTATGGCATTATAAATTATGGAATTTTGAACGAGCGCCGAGTGTGGAATAGGAAGTGGTATATGGTGCCTTTGACGTGTAACATGAATAATTTGGTGTTCAGGGAAAGAAGATTTGTGCTTGTGAATAAGACTTACTGATTCTAAGATGAAAAGACATGGTAGGGTTAGGATGTTGTAGTTTCTAAATAAGGGTTTACAATGATCTCTTGCAGAGACACCAGCAATGAATCGGACTGCTCGCTTTTGAAGTTTAAAGACTGACTGAAAAAGATATTGAGTACAACAGCCCCAGAATGGTAGACCGTAAGAAAGGTGAGATTGAATAACAGCATAGTACACAGATTTTGCAATAGAAATATTAAGATTTTTGGCCACCGCTCGTACACAGTAACAACCTGAGGCGAGTTTCTTGTTAAGCCCAATGATGTGAGATTGGAATTTCAAATCAGTATCAAGTTGAAGCCCAAGAAACTTGGTATTTTGGGAAGATTTAATGGAGAATTGGTCACAATCAACATCATCAATACTGCAGCGAAATCCAAGTATCTGTGTTTTATTAAAATTAAGTAAAAGTCCATTGGCATCACACCACAGCTTGATGACCTTGATGTCATCAGATATTACCTGGACCAACTCCCGCGTCCCTTTTTTATGCCACACCACCGTTGCATCATCCGCAAACGCAGCAAAAACTCCTGAGATATCCAAATTTAACAAATCATTGATGTATATGAGAAATAGGATTGGCCCTAGGACTGAGCCCTGCGGAACCCCATAATTGATTTGCTGGACTGAGGAACATCCGCCGTTCGCGGCGACACGCTGGGTGCGGCTTGAGAGATAGGATTTAAACCACTCCAACACCACTCCGCGGAAACCATAGACCTCTAGTTTTCGCAGCAGCGTTCTGTGACTCACACAATCAAAGGCCTTGGAAAAATCACAGAACGCTCCTGCAGTATCAAAGCCGTTATTAAAATGCCTGAAAAGTTGTTCCATTACTTTATACATAGCATCATGGGTGCCCTTTTTTGGAAGGAAACCAAACTGTGCAAGATTAAAAACTTTGTGCGAAGTTAAGAAATCTATCATGCGTTTTTTGACGATTTTTTCAATAATCTTCGATATGGTTGAGAGCAAGGATATTGGTCGATAATTTGACGGATCTTTAGTATCGCCATTTTTATGAATAGGTATTATTAGAGCCTGTTTAAGAGTGGTTGGGAAAGTGCCAGAAGAAAAGGAGAGGTTAATCGCTTCTGCTAAGATATGAAGGGCTTGGTCAGGTAGTTCTTTTAAAATTTTTGTAGATATACCATCTGATCCGGCTGCAGTTTGGTTTTTAAAAGATTTAAGAGTGGATCTGATTTCATGGATATCAGTAGGTAAAAACTCAAAAGACTCATTCACACGCAAGCTCTCCAAATAGACTATAGGATCGACATCAGAGTTAATGTTTGCAGTTAGATTGTCAGCAACGTTGCAGTAAAAGCTGTTCAGTAGATCTGCATCAATCTCGATCTCCCGTGGCTTAATACTAGTTTTACCAGTAAGTTCCCTCACGATGTTCCACGTTTCTTTAGATTTATTAGCCGCGTTGTTCAAACGATTTGTGTAAAATAAGTGTTTTGCGGTGCGAATTAACTTTTTGTACAATTTGCGGTATTTTAAATAGTGATTAGTAATAAACGGACTGTCAACATAGTGATTTTTTATAATATTTAAAGATCTTAAGTTGCCCGCAGATATCTTTAATCCGTTTGTCATCCAGTATTTTTGGATCCCTTTTTTGCGTAGTGTCCTTAAAGGAAAAGATTTATTGACTATCTTACTTAGAATAAGATGAAATTCTTCAAGGGGATCAACTTCAGAAAGAATAGGTTGCCAAATTGTGCTGTTACAAGTCTGTTTAAAATGGGAAAAATTATTCTTACTAAATATTCTACCTTGTTTTTTGTGATTACTAACATGACTTATTCTTAACGGCAATGAAGTTAAAACCGCATGGTGATCGGAAAGGTCGGGATCGGTGACATTACACTCAAGATCAGAGGGAAGGTTGGAGCAAACATAATCTATCGTGGTAGCAGTGGAATTTGTGATTCTTGTAGGTTTCTTCACATGCATTTGCAGATTAAAGGATTCTAACAGATTAAGTAAAAGAATGGTAGAATATGCTTCAGGGTCTCCAAAATCAATATTAAGATCACCTGCAATGATTAATGTGAAATTTGGTGGTATGTTGGATAAGAGAAGTTCAAAATTATCTAGAAAGCTTGAGAGACTAGTATTTGGAGAGCGGTAAATGCACAAAATATATGTTTTGAGAGTTTTTGAGTAGAGAAGGGAAAATTCAAATGTTTTTTCAGACAATAAAAAGTCAAACTTATCACAGTTGCAGAAATCTGATCTCGATGAAAATTCTGAGCTTATCAGGATGGTGGTACCCCCATTATTGAAAGATGTTCGGCAGAATTTAGTCAATATATAATAATTTGGTACATAAAAGGGCTCTCCCACCTTAAGCCAATGCTCTGTTAAAAGTACTAAATGGGGAAAGTTTTGGTTTTCTAAAAACAAGAATAACTCATCAGCCTTGCTTCTCGCAGACTGAATGTTTAAAAGCATAAGTGTAACATAGTCTAAACTTTTTGAGAGGGACTTTTTGTTTGGGTTATTTTGGGTCCTAAAAAAAAATTTGAAGCATTCAGATTTATGCCACTTGTGTTACAACTATTATTTAGCTCATCAAATAAACTGATTGACTGAGAAGAAGCATCCAAATCATTAAAATTTCTAGTCTTACCAAAAACCTGAGGGGATCTGTCTGATGGCAAAATAGTTGCTTGATGCGTCAATGAATTTGAATTAGTAAGTACCATGCTATTGGTCAATTTAGCTTGAAAAGAGTTTAATTGAATTGACTCAGCAATCATCTTACCAATCAGCCAGTTCCTTACTTTACATCCTTTGTCAGTATTAATATTAATAAAATCAAAGAAACCTTCGGTTTTGTTAAATGCATTTATAACTTTTTCAAGATTATTATTGAAATGTAGTATGTAGTCACTGTTGTGGCACTTTTTTGAAATTGGACATGACAAGAATATAAAATTAGTTTGCAAACATTTTCTCAATATTTCGTAGATAACATTAAATTTTGGTCTCTTTTCATTTAAAAAATCATTTGAACCAGCAACAACAACTACATAGTCATTGAAGTCATAGTCTTTGGTAGTCATTTCCATTCCCGCCAAAACACTGTCATAATGCGCACCAGGTTTGATGATAGATTCCACCTTAAAATTAGTACACTCCAAATGCTTCGAGATGTTACGGTCCAAGTTTATGCCATGTTCGTCGGATAGAATTAAAAGTTTGTTGCGTTTTACATTAGCTATGCTTTGCCCTCGCGGATGTTTTTCTGGATCGACACTTCGTCGTTCTGACAGGGTTTTAAGTTTATTAGCATCCAACTTTAATTCATTCCGAAGGCTGTTTATGTTGATAAAATATTCATTATTTTGTTCTTCGAGTGTCCTTATTTTACTGGACATCTTTTGATTTTGTAGAGAGAGTTCCTGCAGTTCTTTTTGATAGCTGAGTATTGATGTATCCAAATTTTCTTTGAGAGCATTTACATCTGAGAACTTAGCTCGTAAATCCTCATTTAGTTTGAGAAGTTCATTAATTTTACGATTGCAGTTTTGTTCAATCTCCTCAGCCTCATCATTAAGAACTCGAGAACCCCGTTCCAATCTTCTTATGTGATTTTCTTTGTGTTTTAGTTCACTATGCAATGCAGTTAATTGATTTTGTAGGTCCTGTATTTTTGTTTGATTGTCAATATCGTTTTGCTCATGGGTAGTATCTTTTAGGATGGCCTCATTTTTGAGCTTTTCTAGAACTTTTTCCAGAAGAGCTAGTTCTTTGTCTTTTTGTTCTAGTTTTAGTTCAGAGCTATTTTGGTTCAGCATTTGTTCATGACAAGTTTTAGAACAAATTATTTTGTGTTGTTCCAGCTTTTGAAACGCTAGCCTTTCAGAGCAGCTCTTATGGAAAATATTAAAACAAATAATGCAAAACAAGTTTTTTATTTCCTTTGTGGGTGGCTTACATGGGCAGCATTTGAAATCCATGATGTTGCGTTTTTTTTCAGTTAAAAAAAAAAAAATATATATATGTATAATTTCTACTGTTAGTTAGACCACTCTGTATTTACCATTTTTGTTAATATCAATAAAACAATAAAACAAAAACTTAAAAGGATTAAATTTTTACTTATCAGATTTTCTTTTTGCAGCACTATCAACTATCTGAGGTGACCTGGGATTAGTAACCCAATCTAATCTTCGAATAAAGTGAATAAATGTAATCAGGAAAATTATTAATTAATCCACTTCTAACAGTTGTTTTTACTGGTCAATTTATCACATTTATGGTTTGCGTCAATACTGAAGTAGTTTTCACTTAAAAACGGATTTTTTTCTTTTTTAAGCCACGAAAAAACTAACTTTTTTGCTTAGTAATTTATAACAATGTCTTGACGTGGAACTCAATTTATTAAATTCGTGTTCATGTTTTGGTAACCAATTTTAACTGACTTACACCCATCCGATTGTCGTCAAATTTTGTATGCGTTTATAGTTCCGGTGACAATACAATAATATGGTATTATCAGGTGCCCATGCACCTCTCCCTAACGAGGAAAGTGGAGGGGGAAAAATATTTAGCTTGTCCGATTTCAACCAAAATTGTGTGCATAAAGTATACGAATTTTTGATCAGATTTTGAAAATTCAATATGGCAAATTCAGGATGGACGATTTTTGCTCATGTTTTGCTAACCAATTTTAACTGACTTATACACATCCGATTATCTTCAAATTTGGTATGCGTTTATAGTTCCGATGACAATACAATAATATGGTATTATCAAGTACCCACCTCCCCCTAATTAGGATAGTGGAGGGGGAAAAAGATTTAGTTTGTCCGATTTCAACCAAAATTAGTATACGGGGTTTTTTTGGGGATAAAGAATATGAATTTTGTTGGATTATTAATTTAATTTGTATTCATACACATAGCAAAAACTAACAAAAATAAAAATGTACTTACGCTCATAATGATAATAGCATGTATATAAAACATGTGATATATCGAGTGATGAATCAGTTTTCTTTTGTTTAACAACGAGAACAATAATACATATAATATAAGAACTTTTCCTTTGTCTGAATAATAAATAAAAACAGTCAGTTACCCTAATTATTTTAACAGGTTATGGGACCCAGTTTACGCTAGTTTTAAAAAGAACGTAAAAAGTAAACGCGTACGGTAACATTGTAAAAAAACACACGGAAATTTTCTTTAAGAATTACGCGGAAAGTTTACACAGTTATAGTGACTAATCGATTGCGTAATAATGGATAACGGTGGAAAACGCAATATCCAAGCATTCAATGGTACGCGATATAGTGTGTGGAAATTTAGAATAAAATCGTTGTTGGCCGAGTTTTGTGTTTTGGACATTGTCGAAAATGATCCTTCAGAAGAAATTTCTGACCAGTGGCGTAGAAAAGATCAAATTGCCAAAAATGCGATAATTTAATACCTAAGTGATAGTTTCATAAGTTTTGCAAAAGATAATGTGACGTCCTAACAAATTTTGACAAATTTAGATACTATAATCTTACTTTGGCGTTTGTCAAAACGAGACTTCTTGATCAAGAAATAAAGCTAAAAAGTACTGATAAAACAAATCCAATAACAAACAAAATAAAAAGTGTAAAGTATAAAAATGCAAAACCTGACTTTAAAATCAAAAATAAATTTAAAAAAAAACAAATTTTTAATAAAAAAAATTATTTTAAAGTTTCCAACATAAAATGTGATTTTTGGGCCGTAGAAACCACGAGAAAAAAGATTGTTTTTACCACAAAAAAAAAAAATTGGTGAAAGTGGCAATCATGCCGCTCAAAGTCATAGTTCGGCAAGCACAAGTTTTGCCTTCATGATGTTATTCTGCAATCTTAAATAATTAAGAAGGCGAAATTAGTTTTGTGCTTGATTCAGGCGCATCTGATCACATAATAAATACACCAAATATTTTTGAATCGTGCGCGGAAATGAATCCGCCAATAAAAATTTCTGTAGCTAAAAGTGCTGTTGCTATTTATGCTACAAAAAGAGGTTCAATCCAAATAACCATCAATCTTGGAATTAGTAGAAGATTGGACAATGTGTTATACAGTTCGGAGATTCCTTACAACCTGATGTTAGAAGAATCCAGGTATGTCTGTCATGTTTGATAAGGATAAGTACAAAATCAAACCAATGAATTGATTTTAACAGGTAAGCCCTCAAGTGGGTTATATTATGTACACCTGAAAATTTCTGATATAATTGCAAATATTAGTAAACAGCAAGATTATTATAAATTGTGGCACCAACGCCTAGGTCATACAAGCGTTGAAAACTTTTCAAAAATTAAGAAATTTAATTTGGTGGACGACATTACTAATATTGAAAATATTAATCCAGAAAATACGTTGTGTGAAGCTTGTATTTATGCTAAACAAACGCATCTCCATTTTTCTGAAACTAAAGATAAAAGTTATGTTGAAACACCGTTATTTATCATACACACTGATGTATGTGGTCCTATTTCACCAACTACTATAAACAATAGAAATTATTTTGTTAATTTTATTCATGAATGCACCCATTACACAGTCACGTACCTGATAACACACAAATCAGAGGTTTTATATATTTTTAAAAATTTCGTAGCAAAAAGTGAAGCACATTTTAATTTAAAAATGTCAAAACTGTATTGTGATAATGGTGTAGAATATTTATCAAAAGATTATCAAGAATTTTGTATCGAAAAAGGGATAAGTTATCATCTCACTGTGGCTCATACACCTCAACAAAATGGTGTAGCGGAGCGAATGAATCGCACCCTTGTTGAAAAAGCACGCGCAATGTTGGTTCCTGCTGACCTCGATAAATCTTTTTGGGGCGAAGCTGTTTTAACAGCTACTTATGTAACAAATGTATTACCAACTAAAGCGTTGCAAATTAACAAAACACCATACGAACTATGGCATAATAAAAATTTTGGATCGAAAGCTTACGTTCATAACAAAAATAAAAAGACTATGGCATAATGAAAAAGCCAAGATTAGAAGGTCTTAAAATTTTTTGGATCGAAAGCTTACGTTCATAACAAAAATAAAAAGACTATGGCATAATGAAAAAGCCTAGATTAGAAGGTCTTAAAATTTTTGGATCGACAGCTTACGTTCATAACAGAAATAAAAAGACCAAATTGGTTGCAAATTCTTTTAAATCTATTTTAACGGGATATGAGTCAAGTGGGTATAAATTGTGGGACGTTGAAAATGAAAAAAACTTACCGATCGAGATATAATTTTCGACGAAATTAGTTTAAAACAAACAAGACCCACAAAAGTAGTTAGAAAAAGTGATGAAAATCAAATCACTAAGAAAAGTAAGTTTTCTGATGAACTTAATGAGAAACTATCTCAAAACGATACAAATTCTTCACAATCTGATAGTATTCTTAGAAAAAGTGAAAGATTACAAAATAAACCTATTGTCTCTTACAACGATGAAATGTATAGTTATATTTTAAATCTGGAAACATATACTATAAAACTTCCAAATAGTTTTTCAGATATTAAAAATATGGACGATCGTTGTAAGTGGGAGCAAGCGGTAAAAGAAGAAATCGATTCACTTTTGTTAAATAATACTTGGATTTTAGTAAATAAATCAGCAAATAAAAATATAGTACAGTGCAAATGGGTATTTAATATAAAAAAAATGATGAGCTAGGAAAGCCCAGTGGATATAAAGCTCGTTTGGTAGCAAAAGGTTTTAGTCAAGAATACTTATCTGACTATAATGAAACTTTTACGCCAGTAGCGAGAATGACTACATTAAGGTTTATCCTAGCATTTTCAAATAAATATCAATTGCAAGTACACCATATGGATGTCAAAATGGCATTCCTAAATGGAATTCTGAAAGTAGAAATCTATATGACTGTTCCTGAAGGTTCCTAAAATCTTTATAAGGTTTAAAACAGTCCTCTAGATGCTGGTATGAAAGATTTGATGAATTCCTGAAATCAATCGGTTTTAAAAAATTCTGCAGTTGATCCTATATATCTTGAATAAAAATGATATCTTTAAAAATGTCTGCATTGTTTTGCATGTAAGAACTTGTGATACTTTAACTATAGATCAAAGCCACTATTTAAAGTTAATTTTAAATAAATTTAAAATGATAGATTGGCACCCGGTGGACACCCCATTACAACCAAAGCTAAAATTTCAAGCATTGAACCAGGAAAGTAATACTTTGTAGAAATTTAATTGGTTTAATGGTGTGTACACGACCTGATCTCTGTGCGGCAATCAATATTTGAAGTAAATTTCAAAATAAAAATAGTGAAGAGTTGTGGAAAAATTTAAAGAGAGTAACATACACAAGAAAAGAAAATTTTTCTGATTTACTAGTTGGCTACCCAGACTCTGATTGGGCAAATTTTGAGATTGACAGAAAGAGCACTACTGGTTATTTATTTAATACATTTGATTTATGTAGAATTTCGTGGAATTCTAAACGTCAGCATACAGTCGCAACATCTTCTACTTAGGCTGAATATTGAGTGGGAGTGTTGGAATATTAATTTAATTTATATTCATACACATCGCAAAAAGTTACAAAAATAAAAATGTACTTACGCTTATAATGATAACAGCATGTATATAAAACATGTGATATATCGAGTGATGAATCAGTTTTCTTTTGTTTAACAACGAGAACAATAATACATATAAGGTAAGAACTTTTCCTTTGTCTGAATAATAAATAAAAACAGTCAGTTATAATAGGACACCTGTTCTTTTCATTACAAACAAACCCCAATTATTTTAACAAATTTTTGATCAGATTTTGAAAATTAAATATAGCAAATAGACTTATACAAATCAAATATAGTTCCGGTGACAATACAATAATATGGTATTATCAGGTACCCACCTCCCCTAACGAGGGAAGTGAAGGAGAAAAAAGATTTAGTTTGTTCGATTTCAATCAAAATTGGCATACAGGGGTTTTTAGGGAAGGGAATTATAAGTTTTTTATCAGATTTGAAAATTTCAATATGTCGGATTCAAAATGGACGATTTAGGGTACAAATCTAAAAATTAAAAAATAATTTTATATAAAAAAAGCTTTTCAAAACAAGCTTTTATAAAATATTAAGTTCAATAAAAAGTAGAAATAAAAGCGATGGCCGTAAATTGAGTCGAGTTGGGTTGAATTTACTTACCCTTGCGTATAATCAATAACATAAATTTTGCGAGTCAACATGGCCAAACTTTCTATAATACGCCCATCGCTTTTATTATTTTTGTATAAAAGCTTGGATTTGAAAACCTTTTTTTTATATAAAGTTATATTTTAATTTTTAGATTTGTACTCTAAATCGTCCATTTTGAACCCGCTATATTGATATTTTAAAATCTTATCAAAAATTCATAATCATAATAATTAAATATTTTTCCCCCTCCTCTCCCTCGTTAAGGGGAGACGGGTACCTGATAATAACATATTTTTGTTTTGTCACCGGAACTATAAACGCATACCAAATTTGTCAGTTAAAATTGGTTAGCAAAACGTGACCAAAAATCGTTTATCTTGAATTCGCCATATTGAATTTTTAAAATCTGATAAAAAATTCGTATTCCTTATCCCCAAAAAAACCCATATACCAATTTTGGTTGACATCGGACAAACTTAGGTGTTTTTCCCCCTCCACTCCCCCCGTAGGGGGAGAGGGGGGTGCCTAATTATACCAAGTTATTGTATTGTTATCGAAACTTTAACCGCATACCAAATTTGAAGACAGGTGGATGTGTATAAGTTAAAATTGGTTAGCAAAACACGACTAAAAATCCGCCATATTGAGTTTTTAAAATCTGATCAAAAATTCGTATTTCTTATCCCCAAAAACCTCCGTATATCAATTTTGGTTGACATCGGACAAACTTAGGTGTTTTTCCTCCTTCACTTCCCTCGTAGGGGGGAGGGAGGTGTCTAATAATACTATATAATTGTATTGTTACCGGAACTATAAAAGCATACCAAATTT
This sequence comes from Oxystoma pomonae, assembly GCA_963921995.1. Classification (NCBI taxonomy): domain Eukaryota; kingdom Metazoa; phylum Arthropoda; class Insecta; order Coleoptera; family Brentidae; genus Oxystoma; species Oxystoma pomonae. The sequence continues at coordinate 78,058,401 of OY998166.1, read as the reverse complement.
AAAGACAATCGGATGTGTATAAGTCAGTTAAAATCGGTTAGCAAAACATGACCAAAAATCGTCCATTTTGAAACTGCCATATTGAAATTTTCAAATCTGATCAAAAATTCATATCCCCTTCCCGAAAAACCCCTGTGGGCCAATTCTTTTCCCCCCTCCACTTCCCGCGTTAGAGGGAAGTTGTGTAGCTTATAATACCATATTATTGTTTTGAATTTGAATTCAATCGGACATCTAGAGGTTAGTCAAAATTAAGTTGCAAGATTTGACCGAAACATATAAACATGCATAAACGGTGACGTTAAATAAAAGCTTGTAATAAAAAAATACGCAAAATTTAAAGCCGGTCCAGCATTTTTAAACGTCTAAATTGAATTTGAATTCATTAATTTTTGGGTGACTTCTCTCACCAGTCTGAGTCTCTCTATATTATATATCATGGCAGGTATATTACATAATAATAATATAATTTTTATCCATAAAGTATCTCTGGCATCTTGCTGTTTCTCTTTAGTGCATTTGATTGATATGAAAGCGTAATATAAGGGGTTATTCGGAGTGATTTAAAGTTAGCAGTGTAGTTATAATGCCGATTACCAAAACCTAGGGCGTTTGATTTTGGCAACTTAAAAATCTGGTTTTTGTTCTATGGAAAGTGAGGTTATCTTTTGAGTAAATAAAAATGGAATGGACTGTAATTTGGTTGCTTTATCGGCGCCACCACCATGTCACAGTAGGGCTCTACCCTACTCCAATAGAACTATATTCGCTTGGCTTTGCGGGATCGCACCACACCCTTGAAGGGGCTTATTTCTTGTCCTAATAAGGACCTGTTTTTGGTTTTAAGAGATTCACGCGATTTTGGGAACACAATAATTTTATTTAAAAATTATACAGAATTAATCTAGAGCCACACTTTCTTAAATGACAGATGATACACCAAAATTACGTACTTACATAATGATCGCTGAACCCAACCCGGGTGCTGTCTAATGTTCTTTAGGCTGGTTGTCGCTCGTCGGAACAAGTTCAAAGTTAGATTCGGAGAAGACCGATTTTTCCAATTTGATCGTTCTGCCGAACTATTTTTGAAAGTCCTGACTCTTGCCAATTTTCCTACCTCGAAACAATCCGAGCGTTTTCCTACTTTTCTATTTTTCAAAATCGTCACCAATATTTGTTTATTATTGGGACCCAATTAACCAATTGATTATCTTAGAGGAGCCGGCCGTATTAGGACTCTCGCCATTTTTATTATCTATTTTCACCTATTTTACCTATCGCCGTAGCCATACGTAAAATAGGAGGCGGTCAATCTCATTGTTATGATTTGTTAAAATCCAACCTACTTGGCAGTTAATTTCTTGATACTCCCCTAATTATGTTGGGAATTTGGAACCTTTGGTTGCACTAAAACAAAATTATGATTGTTTTCCACAAACCAAAACTACACTTTTTTGCACTCGACGCGCGTTTCGCTAACAACGTTAGCATCATCAGGAGACGATAAACAATGAACTAAATTAATCTACGCTCTATCTTATATACAATCCTTTAGTGGGCGGAGATAAGACTAATAAATTGTGATTGATCACGATTTTTAATCCTACCTCCCCTCAACCAAAGAATAAAGTGTACTAAACGGGATAGGTCCTCTATCTTTATTTAAACTATTTCTGGATTTAATGATTTCCATACTTTCATATGCATTCAAAAGTCTTTTGTTTGGTACACTTTTTAGAAGTTTTAGGTTATCTAATGTGAATCTATGATTGTTTTCAAAAGCATGCTCGGCCACACTTGACTTTTCTGTTCTTCCGTATTTTAAGTGTGCTAAGTGTTCTTTAAAACGTGTTTGAATAGAGCGTCTCGTTTGGCCAACATATTTTTTATCACAATCCATGCAACTAATTTCGTAAATTCCACTTTTTTCTAGAACTGTAGTTTTATCCTTGGGGTTTCCTAGTAAGCTTCTTATTGTGTTACCGGATTGATATACTAATTTAAGACCGGTGTTATTAAATACTTTCTGTAATCCTTTCGTATAATTAGGATTATACGGAATTGATACAAATTTTGAGTCGCAGGTATCTTTTTGTCTGAAAAAGGTAGAATTCCGAAAGGTCTTTTGAAAAGAATGTCTATTTATCAGCTTATTTATTAAGCCTTCGTCGTAACCGTTTTCGCCAGCTATATTCCTAATCCTATTCTTTTCTGCTTCAAATCTTTCTTTGTTTAAGGGGAAATTTACTAATCTATATGTTAAAAAGTGCAAACTTGCAAGTTTATGTTGTAAGCAATGAAAAGAGTCATTTGGAATATACCTGTTGGTGGCCGTGCCTTTTCTGTATAGGTCAAAGTCCAATTTATTTTTATTTCTTATAACTAAAGTGTCTAGAAATGGCAGTGTACCGTTGTTCTCTGTTTCATAAGTAAATTTAATAGTGGGAAATTTGTTATTTATTTTTTCCATAAAATTTTCAACACTAGTTACTTTAGTGTTGAATACTGCAAACACATCGTCTACATACCTGAACCATACTCTGGGGAAATACTCAAATTCTTTACTTATATCTGATTCAAATTTGCTCATAAATAGGTTTGCGATAAAAGGTGATAAACTATTACCCATTGTGGTTCCTTCTAATTGCTGGTAGTAGTTATTTTTATATTGAAAGTAATTTTGATTCATGCAGAGTTTTGTTAAAGATAGGTATTCTAAAGTCTGTTTGTCTTCTAGATTGTTTTTTCTTAGTAGTTCCTCCAGGTATTGTAAGGTATTGGGGATCGGCACACTAGGGAACAGCGAACTAACATCAAACGAGATTAAAATTTCACCTTCTTGGAGTGAAATATCTTTAACTTTGTTGATAAATTCAAGGGAATTTTGAACAGAAAAACCTTTTTCCTTTATCGGTAAATTTTCAAACTCGTTTGCTAGCCATTTCGAAATGTTGTAAGTAGGTGATCCTACAGCAGAAACTATAGGTCTAACCGATTTTCCAGGCTTGTGGATTTTCGGAAGACAATACAGTTTGGGCATAGTGGGATTGCTTACTTGTAGTTTATATTTAATATTATCAGTAATAATATTGTTACATTTTTTAATTGTGTTTTTTACTTCGTTAATCATTTTTGGTAAGGGGTTCTTTGGGACTTGTTTGTAGGGTCCATTTTTTATTAGGTTATCTACCCTTTCGAAATAATCGGTTTTATCTAATATAACAACTTTATTACCCTTGTCAGCCTTTAGATAGAAAACATCTTTTTCTCTCAATTAATTAATTGTTTTATTGTGATTTAATGTACTATTTTTATTGTTTTGAATGATGTTTTGAGAGATCTGATATCGGCAAGCATCTCGCACATAGCCCTTTGTACCTTCTGAAAGATAAGAGATTGAACTTTCAATATTTGCAATAATATCACTTAAATTATCTTTTTGTGGGGGCAGAGCAAAATTAAGACCTTTGTTTAAAAGTGATATTTCTTTGTTATTAAAAGTTTGAGAGGATAGGTTTTCTACAATGTTTGCGATTTCCTTCGACTTTTTTGGTTTTGGTTCAGAACGTTTTAACTTTTGTAGCTTTTTATTAAGTGAAGACATCTTCTTCGTAAATTTTTTCTCAATTACTACAAACATATGTCTTTGGAAATCGCACCATTCTTCAAAGTTCTTATTAAAATTACTTTCAAAGTTCTTATTAAAATTACTTTCAATATAAAAATAACTACTACCAGCAATTAGAAGGAACCACAATGGGTAATAGTTTATCACCTTTTATCGCAAACCTATTTATGAGCAAATTTGAATCAGATATAAGTAAAGAATTTGAGTATTTCCCCAGAGTATGGTTCAGGTATGTAGACGATGTGTTTGCAGTATTCAACACTAAAGTAACTAGTGTTGAAAATTTTATGGAAAAAATAAATAACAAATTTCCCACTATTAAATTTACTTATGAAACAGAGAACAACGGTACACTGCCATTTCTAGACACTTTAGTTATAAGAAATAAAAATAAATTGGACTTTGACCTATACAGAAAAGGCACGGCCACCAACAGGTATATTCCAAATGACTCTTTTCATTGCTTACAACATAAACTTGCAAGTTTGCACTTTTTAACATATAGATTAGTAAATTTCCCCTTAAACAAAGAAAGATTTGAAGCAGAAAAGAATAGGATTAGGAATATAGCTGGCGAAAACGGTTACGACGAAGGCTTAATAAATAAGCTGATAAATAGACATTCTTTTCAAAAGACCTTTCGGAATTCTACCTTTTTCAGACAAAAAGATACCTGCGACTCAAAATTTGTATCAATTCCGTATAATCCTAATTATACGAAAGGATTACAGAAAGTATTTAATAACACCGGTCTTAAATTAGTATATCAATCCGGTAACACAATAAGAAGCTTACTAGGAAACCCCAAGGATAAAACTACAGTTCTAGAAAAAAGTGGAATTTACGAAATTAGTTGCATGGATTGTGATAAAAAATATGTTGGCCAAACGAGACGCTCTATTCAAACACGTTTTAAAGAACACTTAGCACACTTAAAATACGGAAGAACAGAAAAGTCAAGTGTGGCCGAGCATGCTTTTGAAAACAATCATAGATTCACATTAGATAACCTAAAACTTCTAAAAAGTGTACCAAACAAAAGACTTTTGAATGCATATGAAAGTATGGAAATCATTAAATCCAGAAATAGTTTAAATAAAGATAGAGGACCTATCCCGTTTAGTACACTTTATTCTTTGGTTGAGGGGAGGTAGGATTAAAAATCGTGATCAATCACAATTTATTAGTCTTATCTCCGCCCACTAAAGGATTGTATATAAGATAGAGCGTAGATTAATTTAGTTCATTGTTTATCGTCTCCTGATGATGCTAACGTTGTTAGCGAAACGCGCGTCGAGTGCAAAAAAGTGTAGTTTTGGTTTGTGGAAAACAATCATAATTTTGACTCCCCTAATTAGCTGAAGTTGCAAAACGTGCCTTGTCCGCCATGATTTTGTACAACTTCCGCCAAAGGTGAAGTACCTGGAAATCAACACTCGAATAACAATAACATTATTGAACCCAAGACTAAACATGGTAAAAAATACGAATAACAGGGTTCGTTAACCACACGTGTCAATATTCTAAAAACTTTTTAGTTTATTTTTAGAGACTAGGGGCTCTTTGTAGAGGACTTCAAAGTGACAAAATTCAACAAATAATATTTATTGTTATACCTAAGCATGGTTAGTAAGTTTAATGTTTTTTATGTTAAAAGTGTGTTTTTGTTCATTTATTTGGGAATAGGAGTCCTTTGCCCAAATTCGTGTATGTCATTTGGTACTAAGGCGTCCGATAAACATTTTTACCAAATTTGATTATTCTCTCTCATTTTATGTTAATGATATAATATATAACTTCGGAATTTGGGACACATCATATCTTAAACAATAGTTCATGAAGCGGCAAATATTTGTGCCCACTCTCATAATTCTGTCGCTTTTTGGAGAGGTGGGACCCTCGGCAAGTAAGTAGCAGATGTTAAAATGTTGCTGGTAATGAAGATTTGTGCCAAATTGTATTGCTCCACCATAATTTCTTAAAATCTTTTGCGAGTTTTGCGTTTTACTTTCGGGTATAGGGGTCCTCTGCAGGGGACTTTATGGTGTCCAAATATCTTAAAAATTACCCAAAGTTCCACTAAGTATGCGTACCAAGTTACATTGCTTAATAATTTTTTGCAAGGTTGGCTTGATTTTTGCCCTTTATCCTCCGTAGTAATATTTATACTCGATCTTTTTTTCAGATACAACTCAGGCGGCAAATGTTTCTCGCAAGTGCACACCAAACACCTTACGGTAACAATAGACGCGTTCACGATTCACAATTCGCTGTGGCAAGGCAAAAAAGTAAACTTGCCCAACAAAAAGGACATGACTCTGGTCATCTAGCTGTTGGCAGGTAGCCGTCAAATTTTGAGCATTTTGTTTTCTGTTTTCGCTTGAAAGTTGGATGTCGCATCGTCGGTGGAAGAAACGAGATTGAGACGATTGCTAACATTTGTAACAGCTGTGTCTGACGTAAGATTGTCACGTTTTAACATAAGTCTTGCAAATAATTTATTGACATTTTTGTTGGTTCATTTTGAGTAAAAAGAATATTGAAATACGTCTTAGGGGCCGATAGTCCAATCGATTGACAACAGAGCATTTTCATAGTGTAACATCCATCAATATTGTTTTTGTTTTATTTTATACAAATATTTAAGACTATTTAACTGGGAAATCGTCAGAGCAACGGCCCGTTTTCTATTGACGAAACTCCTATCTGCAGGTTGATTGCATGGTTTTTTAGCGACAAAACTATGACGGAACCGTCACAAATGTGTCTGTTGGTACAACTATTATTGTCAGTTTGAAATGTGAGCGAAAATTTTGTAACGGCAAAATTTTCTCTTGGTTTTATTCAAGTTTGTTATTTTTTGGAAATTTTCGCGTTGCCGAGATAAAATTTTGTGCAAAATAATTTTACTTCATAGTTTTTGATATTTGATTTTTTTTTTATGCTCACACACTGGTCCTCATAACACCTAAGTCAAGCAATTTTTCATGGGTGCTGTATTCAAATTAATACATCGCTGTTTAGAAGCAATAGTAGTCGGTGTATCATTTAGGATAGACCTCGCCTGTGGTAAGCACTACCTGATGTATTCAAAATGATACACACTGCAGCGAACGTCTAATATACGAAGAAACAATTCATGACATTTTGTTGGTAAATTACTTTAATTTCCTAAATATCTCAATATCCAATCTTAATAACTCAAATATGGAAAATTACAAACAATATTTTTTAAGTTAGTTGCAAGCGCATTAATCGGGCAAACCTTTTATATTGTTATATTGCAAATAAATTTAAAAACTTTTTACACTTACTTATTTTTTTAAAACTTTTTGTTAATAACAAATGTAACGCTTAAATTTTAATTTTTGCTGTTTGAATTGTAGCCTGTTTGGTTTACTTCAAATAAGTTTTCACTTGAAAAAAATATTTTTAACTGGTTTTATTTCAAACTAATCATAATAATTACTACCTACGCATAATGTCCTGATACTGAAATGTTCACAATTAAAAAATGCTGTATGTAAAGTAGGAATTGTATGAAAAATTTTATGGTCAGTTAACCTATTCTGCTGTATTCGTAATAGATAAATATTTACATTACTTAGTATTTGATATGTCAGTGATTCGGTTAGTATTTTTTTTTGTTTAAATTTAAATCATTTTGAGGTAATTTTGCTCTCTTAAAAAATCAAAAGATTTCGGATGTTATCTGTGATTAAATTATTATATTTTATCAGTATTTTCTTTATACAAATTATACGTAGAGTATTTTAATAAAAAAAAATGTAATAAGTAAAATATGAAAATGAGAAATAATAAACAAAATCTAAAAGGTAGATGACACACTAACTCGTCTTGTATTAGCTTTCATTTTTTTTTTAAGAGGCTAAGTTAGTGTTTGACCGATTTTGTATTTTTGAATGCTCGAAATTACCCGGTAAATCAACCTTATCCAATATTTTGTTATTTTTCTTATACATAAAGGAATTTACCATTTTGATCACTTAACCAGGGAGGGGTTGCGTCAACCTAATAAAAAGGTGCTTTAAAAAAAAAGCGCTATTAAAAGAGCGCCTTATTAAAATAGCGCCAATAAAAACAGTGTGTAACAAAATGGCGCCTTATCAAAACAGCGCCAATCAAAATAGCGGGTTTGAGGATTTGCTAAATTTTTCTGGTTTAGTGGGTTAGGATTAATAAAATGATATTTTTCTTGCTTTTATTCCACTAAAAATGTTTAAAAAAAAGCAATTTGAAAAATCATACGCTATATTTTGTTCGCTATTTTCATTGACGCTGCTTTGTTGCGCGCTATTTTGTGACAAAGTATCTGGATGCACTAATAATTTGAATAGGCCGCTGAGAAAAAAGTAACGCTAAGCGTTGGCGTTATCAAAAAAAAAGCACGAGTCGATAATTTTTTTCGTTGTATGATCAGCTGATTATACAAGATTTTTTTGAATAGTTTTAAATACAGTATTGAAAAATGATCAAGAATCCCATTCAAATTTTCAATAAACTTGATGTTGTTAAACACTATTTGTTTTGTTTGAGTTATAAACTGTTATAATAAATTTGTAAAAAAAATAGAAATACTCCATCCGTCCCAACATAGTAAAATGCATAGGGCAACAAAAAAGATTTGATATTTGTAACTAGAAATATTCGCACTTTTTAATGTTTTGCACTCTCGTCGTTTGAACCTTTGCGAGTGGCAGCGCTTACATGTTTATATTTAAAAAAAGAACAATTTGTATTTTAAAAGACCGATCATTGACACATCAGAATTTTACAATGTTTAATACTGTGTTGTTTATTTTATTTTCTACTTTTTTATTACGTATACCACGTGCCTTTTTATAATATGTATTTAAAGTTTTTTTTTCGTTAATATTAAATTATTAGCAATGCTTTTTTTGTGCCAATTTAATACAAATCTGTAGTGCGCTTCGTTTCAAATTTATGAAAAAAATAAGTAAAAATATAAAAAATATTTATTAGCACCATTCCATTTTTACAATTGATTAGTCGTTGGTAAGGCTGTTTACTGTTTAAAATATGTCATTGTCAAAGAAACGTTTGTTTATATTTAAGTTTTGCCAGTTTGACACTGACAGTTTAACTCATATTTTAATGTCACTAAACTTATCGAGGATTTAAAAAATCCTTCAAGGTGACCGTGGCTTGGGTCATAACTAAGTACAAAGAACTCCTGTTTTGTCGTCAAAATTGCATTTTGTAGAAATAGTTGTCACAATTTTAACTAAAATGTTGTTGGGAAAGGCAAATTTTGAAACCTTATTTTTTATTTCTATGAGTCACTTTAAGGATTTTTTTAACCCTTGCAACTTTCGATATTTATAATGTCTTTTTTATAATAGGTGAACTGGATTTAAATCTGACTAATCTTAATTCAACTGAGTGGTTTCTAGAAAAATGTTAAGAAGTTTGTCATTAAAAAAACCCAAGTATGTTCCTTAATAACGGTCGGCCTCTGAAAAGGGATAAGTTTTGAGAGTAGGTAACAGAGATGGTCAATATTATTGCACCGTTTTTCTAAAATCACTCTTATCAAATTAAATATAGTGTCAAATAATTTTTTTAAACATCGAAGTTTGAGAGGATAGACGCACCCTTATGAACTTTGACACCCGAGGAATGTTGATATTTAATGGAGGAAAAAGTTTAAGTGTGAATAAGCCAAGAGTCTATCATAAAAAAGGAAACATATATTTAAGAGATACTACCTAACGAAAAAAGAGTAGGAATTTCGAGTTTTTTCCCAGAACCCAAGGATTTTGGAGTTTTTTATTTATATAGTGACAAGACGTCAGATTTACAGACGCTTTCCCAAGAAATTATGTCTTTGACGTGTTCAAGTTTTTTTACGTGTTTAATTTATTTTTTATGAAGACAGGTTTTGCCATTTACACCAAAACATTTTCAGACACTTGCATTTATTTGGACTTAGTTTTTCGAATGTCAAATCTCATGGGGGATAGCACCACTAAATATTGTGCGAATGGGTAGCAACAAGTTTATATGATTTAGCGGCCCTAGATTTTATAGAAAGAGCAATTTTGCTCTTTAGTTTGTGTGTTATTTAAAACCATTATTTTGACATTATGTTGTGTTTGTTCAATAAAAAAAAGCTTTTCTTCCATTCTGTTTTAAATATTAAAAACCGTAATGTTTTTGCAATGAGCAAAATATGTATTATTTTACATAATGAATTGTAATTTACATCTTTATAATTTTAGTAATAATTTCATTGCCTGTAAATATGATTTTATATTATATAAATATTTATTAATACACAAAAATGAGTCAAAAATAATTTAATAAAATATGTAATAACCCAACGTTTGTTTTCCTTTGTATGCTTTTCGTGTCAAAGTTCGAGAATACCTTCAGTAAGTTGCAAGAGGAATGCAAGTAGAACAAAAATATAGTTATTATCCTAACTAGTGCCTAGTTAAGTTAAGACAAGGGCGGAAAACACTTTACGCATGACTTTACGTAACCGATAACGAAAAATCCAAACTGCTAAAAGTGGCATTGACATATTTTTCTACGAATTTATACTGTCTGTTGATAGATAACAATATCAAGTGACATTTGAGTGCGGCAAAATGTCCATTCCCGTATTCAGTGCGGTGAATGATGACACTTTCCGAAGTTAAATGTATTTTTTTAAAAACATCAATACAAAATCTTTCATAACTTGCTAACTGCCACCTTTTCGCGTGACTTTTTTGTGTGTAAAACCTCGTTTTCCAAGATATTCGTAGAAAAACTTATATTTTTCTTTATTAGTAGGTCGTAGAAAAACTTATATTTTTCTTTATTAGTAGGTCGTAGAAAAAAAAACAAGTGAAAAACATTTTTGCACGGTTACGTCCAAATAACTCGCTCGTGTACAAGGAGTCGGTTTTTAACCTTAATTTAATACGTAGATTATTTTATTAAAGAAAAACAAAAAAAACTGTGCTTAATATTTTTTATTAACTTAGCTTAGTTTTGCAGCTTCAAAAAAATGTTTGAACATATAAATATTACTTAAAAGTATATATAGAATTCAGGTACAAAATCTAATGTATAGCACACAACATACATTCCAAAAACCATTCACGACAGCTGTAAAAACTTACAATATATATTATGGAAAGAGGTATAAAATGTGTTGTACTTATTTCCTATTAATACATGGTATTTATTCAAAATTCGTTATCATTTACATCATAATTATTGTGACTATGGTAATATGTTGATCAGACAACTTAAAAAATAGAAAATAAAATTTTCCTACTAGCGCGCGGTAGAGTGCATTTGCGAATGAAAGGTAATACTTTTTCATACTACCGCGGTAATAGTAGGAACATAAAAATCAGGAAAGTAATGGATTACTGCTCAAAAATTGGGGTAAAATATGTTTCGTCGTTTTATAAATTTTTTAAAAGAAACTTTTGTGCGATTGGTACAACCATTTTACTATGCGTCAATGAATTTATAATTACAGTCTCCCAACAAAAATAAAACAGCTATTTTGGGAAATCAAAGTAAAATTACCCCTTCGATAATTTTCCCAAGTTTATTCATTGAATTTAAATACAGAATATAGATTAGAGCTTCAAAAAGGTGTTACTTTGCTTGCAAAGTGACCAATAATGGAAAAAAAAATCGCCGGATCTACCTGCTAGATTGTTTTTTAAAAAATTCTAAAAGGTGGTACTAAATCCCGGTACTTAAAACTTCAGGTTTTAAAAAATTAGATCTAAAGACAATGAAATGGCCGAAGGGGCAAGTGTCTAAAAATAATAAAAATTAATATTATTTTTCCTACCTACGTGCCGAAAATGTAAATAAAAATATCGATTTCTGCACTTGTTAGGTAACAACTTATTAAGTATGTCTAATCAACAAAAATTTTACGCACACGTAGACGGTGGACAGTCAAATTCTCCTATTTTATCTAGTGTGAACAAGTAACAGGAACATAACAGTCATGGTTTTTGAGATTTAAATCCCTGGGACGCCAGCATTTATCTAAACGCAGACCTACTTTATAAAAAATCTCATCCGAATGACAAGAATTGTTTGCAAAATCTCTTCTGTGTAAAAGTTATATTGTACCTGGATATTTGACGTATGTTAGGAAAAGTTAAAAAGTATTTAAAACGCATGAAGGACAATGTGTAAAATTCACTAGCCTCGGTTAGATATGAAGACGATAAGTGTAGCCCGAACTAAATTAGGTATGAAACGCATAGGGTCTGATGGGGTCCCATGATAGAAGTAGTTAAATAATTCCCAAAAAATTAAAATTCTCTGCTAAACGACAGCAGACAGAATCTTCACAATTTAATAAGTCTTCTTTTGACAGGTAACTTCTATCATGGTGCCATATCGACCTACGTACGCTGCAAATTATTTTAGTTAAACATGAGTAGGTAAACTTTCTACTTTGTCAAAAAACACAAGATATGAAACACACGAAAACCTCGTCAAAAACTACAGCGTAGCTATCAGGGAGAAAACAATTATCTCCCTGAAACGCACAGATCCTGTTGGTCGACGCCACCGATTCCCTCGAAAATGACACTAAAAACATGACTTGATAAAATTTGTGTCCGCTGGTTTTTAGTGAGAGAAATAAAAGATGCCAATTTCTATTAACATATTGTCATTAGTGTCATTTGTGGGAGAAATCAGCGGCATCGACCAATGAGAACCGCGCATTTGTGAGGAATTATTTTCTTTTCCCTGATTTCAAAAACGGCTACACAGGATAGCGCGCCGCTTGCTGATAAAAAACCCTCGTAACTGAAAGGTAATTAAAAGTTACTTGTCGGTAGGTGACGTTCCCTCACAATTACTAGTAGTAGTTGTCTGTCCTACACCTGTCTGTCTAATTTTTGTGACCGTAACGAAATAGAAGAATCAGTTTTGCGCTACAACATTAAATTGACCTTAATTATTTACACAAAATTTAACTATTTTATTTTGAGGTAGTCTAAGGTTTTCTCGTTTGTCCAAGTCATTCTCAAGACGAACTTGTGAATGTCAAAATTTTAAGGGGATTTTATCTTTTTTTTAAATTTATTTGTAAAAATCCGAAATAGAATAGGTAATGCAGCTTAATATCAAAAAGTGTCATTATTGTTTTACGTTAACCCTCGCAGCCCTAAATATGGGAAAGTCTCATTATTGTCTTAAGTCAACGTAAATTAAAAATCTCGCTAGCTGCACGTTCTGTGTCACCCTTAACATGACTTTTTTTGTGTACTAACAAACAAAATTTTATGAAACTTAAAAGGGGTTTGTAGTAAAAATGATCGTACAATTAGCGGTGTTATGGATTTTTTGAGATCAATTTATTTAACAGAGATTTTTAATTTAAAAAATTAAAGCGGGTCAATATTTCGTCATCGATTTTAGGGCTTTATCAAATCTTATGGGTAACACAAGCCTTGTCAAAATATGGCATACAGCGATACTGCGCTTTTATATAAGGTTTTAAGCACTAAATCGATTTAAGAAAGGGGTTTATCGCTTTAAAACCGATTCCTAAAGAATTACTCAACCCTGGTTTTACCGAAAAAAATTGTTGTTTTATTTGTTCAACCTTCAAGACAAGGTGTACGATAGGTTCAAAAAGGATAAACAGATGGTTAGGTCTAAGTGTATGATGACGACATAGTAACCTGATTTAATTTTTGGAATTAAAAATGTATGTTATCAACTTTTATAACCCTTCCAAAAAAGAAAAATGCCAGGCATTGCTCTGACTACCGCACAATAAGCCTGATGGTTCACACATTGAAAGTCCTGTTGAAGGTGGTCCACAATGGAATATTCAGGAAACTGGATGTAGATATCAGCGATACTACGAAGAATATGGACTATCACTAACCATAAGCAAAACAAAATATATACTGAAAACAAAAATAACTCAAGACAATCGTAAAATATATGTAAGGAACCAGCCTACTGAAAGAGTAAGAAAATACAAATACCTTGGCACGATCATTAATGAGAACAATTACAGCTTCCCAAGAAATACGAGTCAGAATAGAACAGTCGAGAAGCACCTTTACAAGAATGAAGAGGCTTTTCTGCTGCCGAGATTTAAATCTTGATTTAAAAATACGACTAATGAGATGCTATATGCTGTGTATACTATACTAGGGGATGGAGGCCTGGACCTTGAAGGTAACCGACATGAGGAGACTGGAGGCATTTGAAATGTGGATAATATACCGGAGAATATTGAGAATCTCATGAGTAGAGAGAATAACCAACGTGGAAGTGATGAGACGTATGCATAAGGAGAGAGAAGTGATTCCGACAATTAAGATAAGAAAACTGCTGTACATGGGACATGTCATGAGGGGAGGAAAACATTAAATGCTACAAATATTTATGCAGGGAAAAATCCAAGGCAAGAGATCTATAGGAAGAAGACAAAATTCATTGCTAAAGAACCTTAGGGATTGATTTGGATGCAGTAATAATGAACTATTTAGAGCTGCCAACCTTCGAAGCGGAGACGGAACCTAGAGAAGAAGAAGTTATTTAATGTGATATCAAAAAACCAATTACGCCGCTAATCTAGTTAACTACAAAATAATAATAATAAAAGAAACTTAAAAACGAAAAGTGACACTGAAAAAAAGTTTTCATTTAAATGTTAAGCTTATTAAACATTACCCCAAAAAATTTGGACAAAATTACCCAAGGATTTTGTCCGTATTTACCGTATTTTTAGTCAAGCGCTCCATCAAAAAATGATACAAAAAGGTAGGTCTGCGATACCTCTTAAATAAATCTACAACAATGAAATGTGTATAACATAAAAAATTTCCTAAAAACAACACACTATTGGCAGAGTAAGTCAGTCGTTATTCTCTAGTTGTTGGTCGATGTTTTATTCTTTGAGACTGAATTATGTACAAAACTTCTATTTTATTTTATAAACATATATACAAGGTGATCCGAGTCAATAAAAAAGGCGTACAACTCTGTGGATTCAGGATGGCAACCACAGGTTACCAAAATTTTAGGTTGGCCAAAACCAAATGTTTCTATAGTCTATTTAAACTCTGTTATATCTACGATTTTAATATTTTTCCTTTTAAAAGTCGGCATGCAAGTAAAAAAGAAAATAACTTTACTAAATTAAATCGATTTTAAAGCGCAGTATATTGCCACTATCAAAAATAACAGACCTGGTTACCTGCCAAATTATTTTGAGAGATCTTACTGCCAGAATTTTCCTAGAAGTATCAGAATATTATTTTATAATCTTTGATCAGAATGACGGAGCAAGAAAGTTTTTGAGAAATTTTTTTCCGCTTTTCAAATGTTTCGGTATAGGAAATGGTTTTCTTTACATGCAACCATAATAATAAGCTTAAAATTTAAAAATTAATTTAATTTCATATATTTTGGTTTGTTATTAAAATTATCAAACTCGTTTGGTTTAAAGTGTATTAATATAACAAAGTAATAACTAATTATTTGACGAATTCAGTTCTGATCTGGGGTAAAAAAATACCAACACTGTTATCAGCTGATTTTCGATGACAGCAGATGTTTTGTCAAACTGTTCCGGAGATCTTTGACATGAGTGTACCATAGACAAATTCCGATGTTAAAAATATTTGGTCAAAACTTTACGTATGATGACATTTATCTTTTTAACTCTGCCTTTTCAGAATGTAGATTTTATCAAAAAATAGGTTTATACAACCTTACATTCATCAAACTAAAAGCGGGCCAGTCTCAAAGAATTAAACAAGAAGACCATTTTAAGTAAAATATCTTAAATTAAATTAACAATATGCGTCGGCTCCAATTGCTGTTTCCTTATTCATTAATTACCGTTTATATTAACCACAGACAGTTCTCATCAATCTAGGCAAATGAGCAAATGAGTTTCTCAACTTTACTTTTGAGTGAACAGAAATATAACTTGAAGAATATTTCATTGGGTCGTCTCTGCTCGTGTTTTAAAACACTCGAAAGGTCTAACCGAGTTAATTTGAAAAGAGTTAAAACATTATTATAAAAAGTTTTTTTTTAAATGCACAACTACAATTACCTATTTTTTAAGTGCAAATTAATAAAGACATTAAAAGTGGAAATTGTAGAATATAAAAGTTGTTATGGTTTGTTCTATGGACATTCGTCAAGTGATTAATTTAAAAATTAAATTAATTTCTCCTTTGTCAAGGCTATTACATTTTACAATTCCTCTTATTTTCTTGTTTGCCAACAAATAAAAACATTGTTAGTCAGGAGTAAGGTGGCATTTTTTCTATCCCGAAACTTTTTAAACGATAAAAATACCTTGCTCACATGGTACATTATCTTTGCACTTTACGTTTCCGTTTTTATGAAAAATTTTACTAAAAAAATGACACCGTCATATTGGCCTAAAAATGAAAAAAAAAACATCAACGAATTGTAATGGAGCTACTATAATTAATCTTTATGTTACGAATGTATAACAGTTTTAAGATATTTATATAAATATAGAAATTTTTATTTATAATTAAAACGGCATTTTAAAATAGGCCGCATTTTTAGTCTATTTCTTAAAATTTGCAATTTTTTTTTTTAACTTTATTCCCTGAATTTTATTTCAGTCTCTCAAGGGACAAAAAGTGCTATTTTAGCAGGGGTTACTAATCCTTGCCGAGTGCGGAACCACCTTAAAATATGATGTGTAGAAGTTTTTTTTATTTTTGTTGTTTTTAACATAATTTTACCTTAAAACCAACCAAAATCTTTGCAACTGTCAAACGGGCACTAAAAACTCCGTTTTTATATTACTCCAAGTTTTTAGTGAAGGGGCATGTGTAAGTGTAAGCAGGTGTTTTGTTCGCATCCGTGTAGAAGGGGCTGATTGAAAGATGACGGCCAAAAATCATAAAAAATACAACTTTCGGAACCAGGCCATGATTATACTAGATTCCGTATAATTCGAGGACGAGAATTCCAAAAACTTTACTTTTAAGGTCATCCGACATTAAATGACTTTGAAAATCGCAAAAAACAAGATTTTTGCCATTTTTCTTCAAAAAATCTTAATGATTGGACGTCTGATCAGACCAACTTCAAATGTACCTCAAACTGTTAGGCATGTATGCCAAATTCGATTCTTAGAGTTTGATGCAGTTTGAAGCTTCATGACCTTGAAAAATAACCCAGCAAAATTAACAAATTGCAAAAATAACATACTAAAGGGCGCTATTCATCAACTATTTAAGCGAAGAGAACCAAATTTGTCAACAAAGATAAGAAGGTCAAGTACAACAATTTTGTTAAAAGAAAGTTTGTTCAGCTATGACGTGTTTCAATAAGACGGCTGATATATCAAAATGGCGACCTTTAACCACATTTTATTTTATCCAATTTCGTAAAAAAGTAAAAATGACAAGGTGGCCATCAATTCTTGTTGACATATCTCCGCTTACTATGAAAAAAAAAGTTTAGTTGATGCATAACCCCGATTGTCCTAGAAAATACGATGTAAAATTGAAAAACCCGCTTTTTGTAGTGTTTTTTCCAATTTACCACTACGCAAAAACTTTAAGTGCCGGAGAAGAAATTATCATCTTAGCCATAAAAAAAAACACTTCATTTTAAACCTCCCCACCATTTTTTTTGATCTGGCGTTCCAGATATTGGTGTAACAAAAGGTTAAATTATGGAGATTTTTTTAAAGAGAAAATGGCAAAAATCGTGTTTTTTGCAGTTTCAAGGTGATTTGAGGTCCGATGACCTCGAAAGTGATTTTTTTGGAATTCTTATCCCGATTTATATAAAATCGAGTATAATCACGCACCGGTTGCAAAAGTTGTATTTTTATGATTTTTCGACCGCCATTTTAGAAAATGGCATCTAAAACACCTGGTCTAGAATATGGTAATTTATATCTAACTTCTGCTAACTCTTTTATAGGTAATTTAAATGACTTTGTTGGCTAGACAAGTGCGTAGAACATGAAATTTACAGTTCCGAAACTAAAAACAACAGGCATATAGGTCATCTTTACCGGTGTATAGCATAAATATCTAGGACGCCAGATCAAAAAAAAATGGTAGACAGGTTTAAAATTAAGTGTTTATTTATGACTAAAATGTTAATTTCATCTCCGGCACTTAAAGTTTTTGCGTAGTTGTTAATTGTAAAAAAACACTACAAAAAGCTGGTTTTTCAATTTTACATGGTATTTTCAAGGTCAATCAAGGTCATGCATCAACTAATTTTTTTTTTAATATTAAGCAGAGATAAGTCAACTTTTGATGGTCACCTTGTTATTTTTACTTTTTTAAGTACTTGGATAAAACAAAATATTTTGAGATATTTGAGATATCGCCATATTGAAACGCGTCATAGCTGAACAAATTTTTTTTTACAAAATTTTTGGACTTGATCTTCTTATCTTTGTTGCCCAATTTGGTTCTTTTGGCTTTAATAATTGATGAATAGTGCCCTTTAGTATGTTATTTTTGCAATTTGTTAATTTTGCTGGGGTATTTTTCAAGGTCATGAAGCTTAAAACTGCATCAAACTCTAAGGACCCAATTTGGCATACATGCCTAATAGTTTGAGGTACATTTGAAGTTGGTCTGACAAAACGTCGAATTATTAAGATTTTTTGAAGAGAAAACGGCAAAAACCTTGTTTTTTTGCGATTTTCATGGTCATTTAAGGTCAGATGACCTTGAAAGTAAATTTTTTGGAATCATCGTCCTCGAATTATATGAAATCGAGTAACATCTTCTACACGGATGCGAACAAAACACCTGGTAACGCTTGATTGTGTCACTAAAGAGCTATCAATCCCACATAGCCACAAAACTCCTTCATAAAAAATCCCACGGGATAGAAATTATCGACATATGCCCCTACACTATTTAGATAGAAAACGTAATTTGAAATTTTTAAGCAGAGGAGAGAACTGTATGTGGTATTCACAAAATTGCGATTATGCTAAAAACAATGTATTCTAAATCAAAATTACTTAACTACTTACTAGGTAATAATGTGACTAGATAAATAAATTATCCTTATCAATATTCAAATGTTTTTTCGAAAACTGCATTTACTTAAACTTAATTGAAAAAAAAACAGACTAAACATCCTGTCTTGTTTGTCCTGGATTATTCTTTTGCCTTTTATGAAATTTGACAAATGCACCTAAAAATAGGAACTGTCAACTGTAAAAAATACAGAAAAATATACATCTACAACATAATTATTTGCCATTATCTCGTGTTAATAATTCTTATTACAACTAAAAGCAATATAGAATATGATTTTAATAAGCTAAGATATCCAGAGATAAGGAAAAAAATGTCTCCCAGATGTGTTTTAGAATAAATTGTTTAGGAAAGCGATATTTTTGCCCTTCAAATGATCCCAGTATAGTATAGATAAATGCTGCAAATTTAATTATCTAAGACGTAATTTTACATTAAAAACGAAGTTTTGCGTCAAAATAAAAACAAGAGATAACAATTATTTTTGATCATCATTATTGATATCAGCAGGGACTTTAAATATAGAGCCTCCTGAACAACTTAGGCGAAAAACAGATTGGTAACAAATTTTTTCCATATTTTGGATAATAATCCCATCTTAATAATAAATAAAAAGAAACTCTTAAGTCTATTGGAGGTGCAAATCATAGCAATATTAACCCAAAATAAAATATGCGCATCTTTGTTTCTCTTTATCACCAAAAGTTCCGTAGTTTAAATGCTTGAAAAAATGATCAAGTTTCTCAAGTTTGGGGGATTTAAAAAAAAATTAGCCCTTCGTTTTTTTAACAACCCAAAAATACACCAAAGCTGATGTGCACATTCAAAAAGTTAAAAAAAGGTTTTAAAGAGAAAACCATGTGCCATGAAATAAAAAATAATTGTTTAAACGGATTAACATTTTTCTCGAGTCACAATTTTGACGTGTCCCAACCTATTTTAAGCAAAAGTTGGATAAGACTACATAAGAAACTTGATCAAATCATTTGTTTTTAAATTTTTTGAACGACTATGTTTGCATAGAAAAACAGTATAGCAGAAATTTAAAGGAACCAGTTGTTTTGTGTAAAATATTCTTTGATTATAAAAAGTCTTTGGTGAACAAAAACCTGACCAAGACTATTAGGCTAAGCTACATAGGAAAAATGAAGGAAAAAATTAGAACCCAAAATATTTTTTTATATTAACAAGCTTAGGACATACTAAAAGTCCCCATTCAAAAAAACGTTTTTCTTGGGTAACTTCTAAACGGTGACAGACTTCCAAAAGTGACAAATAGAAAAAATTTTCAAATTTAATTCTCTATCAATAAGTAATTAGTGATAGTGTAGCTTAAAACACTCCTTCTACCAGAAAAATTGAAAAAACCTAAGCAAAAATGATGCCAATTTGAACAATTTCTTGCATTACTATTTACTTATTGATAGAGAATTAAATTTGTAACATTTTTCCCACTTGTCACTTTTGACAGTCTGTCACCGTTTAAGACTTATCCAAGAAAAATCTCCAAAAAAGTTTTTTGGAGGTTAGAAATGACAGTTCCCGAGGAGGTAGGAAGAGGAATGGGAACTTTTAGTATGTTAAACGTTGGATCCACCTAAGCTTGAATGAAAAAAAAAATTGGGTTCTATTTTTTTGCTCTATTCAGAAAATTTATATCTAATTTGCCTATCCTATATTTGTAATCCTCTGTCTTTAATGTCAGATCTTGGACAGAGAATAGAAATGTGCAACCCAGGCATTTTAAGATATATAGGGTAAATATAAACTCCAGCCATGTAGGTAGAACAGGGAGATAATTTATAAACTTTCCCTTGGGAAACGGTTTTTTTTTCTATCGGACTTAGGAAGATAACTTAAAAAGCAATTGATAAGAGGAAAATATTCCTACATTTTAAGGTGCTGCTGTCAAATTTGACATTTATATTTGACGAAATCTACGAAAATAATGGACTTTTTTAAGTTTAACACCCTGTAAACTTTTACATGATCGAAAGGTTCTTAGTAAACCTTTTTTAGAAATATCTTTTTCTAAAGAAACTATTTATCATCGAAGAAATTTTACTATTAGTTTAAAAAAAAAACAAATTTTTTAGGTGTAGCCCTGTCTTTTTAATGTCAAAATCGTTTGATATTCCAGATTTTTACATTTTAAACGTCAGACAATGACGGCGTTGGTCAAAAATACGGTGACCAGACTTTAGTGCAGTTAACTAATAGTAAAAATTATTAAAGATACAGCGTTAAAGATATTTCTAAAAAGAATTTAGTCAGGACTTTTCGAAAATATAAAAATATACAAAGTGTTGTAAAATATTATATTGACAGCAGTGCCTTAAAATGTAGAATTATTCTCCTCTTATTGACTGCTTTCTAAATTATCCAAGTTCAAAAACAAAAAACTTTTCCCAAGGCAAAGTTTATAAATGATCACCCTGTATACTTCAGTTACGGATATTTGTGACATCAACAACTTAAACTTAAAAAATTAAATATAAGGAAAATTAGAGAAAAATCCCCATATTAAAATCAGATTTTTTTCTTGTTATATTGTTTAGTTCTTAGCCAATTTAGATAAAGTAATATCTTACAAAACTGGGTTTAAAATTTTTCTAGTTTTACCTATAGATTTTAAAATGCCCAAACCATTGTGTTAATTCTGAAAATGCGAGATAGTTATTAGTTATAAATAGGCTTTCTACTCACAAGTAACAACATAAAATAATAATAAAAGTAAAAGTAGATAATGCACAATATATACAAAAATAAAAATGTGATATCTTAAGTGATGAAATATATTCGATAGTAAAAATAGCCAATATTATACTTTACTACTAATTTACTAATTTTCCCTTATTATCTCACAAAATATCAAAAATAGTCGTTAATATTTTGAACTAGATAGGTAAATAGTATAGTAACAGTATTTTTAAATAAGTTAGGTTTTATCGATGAAGAGCCTGAGACTGATTTTTGGGAGTTTTTAAGAATTATAGTAAACACCTTACTACACATAACAGTTATTTTCTTTTTATGGTCTCGTATCTTGACATTGGTTTAAATAGTTAATTAGTTAATAGAATTCTATTTCCACAAAAACAATTTAAAAGTATAAAAATGATATCCAATCTTAATTGTGTATTTATAATTTGGCAGGGAAAATCTGTATCTATAATATTATTGGCAGTGATTTTATGAGCAATCTACTTAACCTTTTTTACATAAAAAACCTCCCAAAAATCAACACATAGATACGTAACGTAAGTAATTTGAATGGTTTAATATTCCACAGTTCAAAGCTTGTTTTCGTAATAGGTTTGTAGAATATTTTGTGTACATATTTCGCAACGGGTTCTCCGTAAAAAAGTAGTAGGCAGGTGATATCATATCTTAAAAAGGAGAAATAGTTTGTCTCGAACTTGACCATTTTCAAGTATTAAATTTGAGCGAAAAAAAAAGAAACGCGAAATATGAACCGTAAAACACCAAACCCCCTCGACTATTTACACACAGATAAAAAAAAACCAACATAATATATTTACAACTTACTACTGCTAATGTAACCGTTGGGAGGGGGACTGTTGGCGATGAATCCCTCGTCCTCGTCCTGACAACCCGAGTCGCGCCGGCAGTTGCCGATCTGGTACTTGGCAATCAGGCTGCTGGTCGACTTACCCTTGCCAAGTAGAGGCCTTTTCTGACAGTAGTTGTCCATTTGTATGCTTAGGGCGGTGTCTTCTTCCTCGGAAAAGAGATGCGGTTCCGGACCCTGGTCATAACCTGCAGAAAGGTGGTTGTTTATTTACTGAGTGATTTTAATAACTCCATTTGTTAATTATCCTAAAGCACTTACAGCAGCTTTTAAGAACAACTAGGCTATAAACATATCTTAGAGCTTATAAGATCAAACATAATATCGGTTTTTTTAAATGCAGCCCTGTACATTCGATTTACAAGATATTCATTTTTATTGGCTTCGTATAATTTAAAACGCAAAAACTACTGAGTCATAATAAATATGTGGACCAATTTGCCATATACTCATATAGGTATTTAACATGGCCAAAATATCCTGTACTTGAAAAGATCACAAAAATTCTAAAACCATAAATTGAATTAAAAATGATATATTTCTGTATTTTTAATATTTATTTAGGTTTAAAAAGCAAAATAAGAGTGATTTTTAAAAAATATTTGAAGAATATCCAAGTTTACGGACGTTCCTCACAAAGCGTAATCAGTTTTGACATATGTAGCTCAACTTTCCTGTTTCTCCAAAGACTTCACCACAACATACCAAAAAATAAAAAATATTTCAATGTTTATTCGTGAGGACGACGTAAGTGTAATATGTAAATTTCTTTAACAGAACTAGTCTGGTTCTCTACTTATAAATTCTAGCCATTGATAAGACGAAGGGGCAGCGAAATCCAACCAAAAGCCAACAAAAAGTATTGCTTTATTACAAAAACACAATATCCGATTAATCTTATTACTATATATTATAGGGACTTATCGGTACAGAAAGTCGGTATAGCCTGACTTTAACAAAGTCGGCACTATTTTTGACAATTCCGCATGAAGTTTAAAAGGATTCTGACATTTTTGTTATCTAAACATGTCATCTATGGTATCAAAATAATGTCGACTTTCATAATGTTTGTGTCAACCTTTAATAGGTACTTATCGGTACATAAAAGTGGGCATAGCCTGACTCGGCACTATTTTTGATAGTCCCGCACGAAGGTTAAAAGGTTTTCTGACATTTTTGTCATAGAAACATGTCATCTAAACATGCTCATATTGTGCCATCCACAAAGTTAGTGCCGTCCTTTATTAAAGATAGGCACAAACACTATGTTAAGTAAACAATATTTTGACAGCGCCGCGATCAAAAAACCTCTGGCAGCCCTGGATAGCCCCAGCAACCAAGAAGAGCACCGCGTCGCGCCGTCCCATAACAGATGTGTAAGTGCCTAAAAATATGTAGTAATGGTTTATCTTACCTTACCGGAACTGTCAAAAATAGTGCCGACTTTATTAAAGTCAGCCTATAATGTCCGATAAGTCCCTAATGATTATTATAAGTAAAGTATCGTCCCTAATTGGCATGTAGTCCAATTTTTTGATGAGCGGACTGACGTAATTTTTTTGGATCTGTAATTGATACATTGATTTAGGTAGCATTCTCCCGCTCAGGTGAAAACCTCCCTTGTCAAAACTGAAAATGTCCCTTGTCAAATAAATATTTAAAAAAAGTCATGTCGTTAATTGTTTCAACTGTTACTTCAAATTGACAACAACAAATTATTTTACATGCAAACTGTTGACAACAAAGAAATACGTTTTCAGAGGCAAAAATGACGTCAGTCCGCTCATCAAAAAATTGGACTATAGTCACAGTGTTTGTTCTAAGTTAAAAAGCACTATTTAAAACGGGAGCGTTCATGGAATGGTTTTTCTTTGTATTTGCAATTGCAATAGTCTTTGCGATAAGAGAAGTTGGGAACTTTCAACTGACTATTATTATTGCAGATATGAAAATCGCGAAAATATCGATTAGTCCGAATCCGAAATGACGTTGCCTTTCAACATAACCTAAAAATTCTATTTGTTTAAACTCAACATTTTTTAAAAAATGTTTGTCTGTTTTTGTTGTTTGAAGTCTCCAGACAGCCAAAAATGTAATAGAATAGTCTATATATTTTCATATGGTCAGTTAAAAGTTCTCAACAGATCAAAATTTTATTCAGTGATAGTTACAACAGATTAACAGAAAAAAAAAGAAGTTAAAAAACCTCCAAATCAGTTACTTCAACCGAATTTTGGTCTTTTGTGTGTTCCTTGTGGGATGCTCATCCAAGTTTGAATTTCCACCCAAGATCTCTTGATCTTTTGTTTTTTAGATTGACAGATGTTATTTTATGCTACTATTTATGCCCCCAATTCCGTCGGTTTTCACGCATCGAACACTGACGTCAGCATTCGAAGTTTTATAGCGTACTCGATTGAGACTGAGTTCAATTCGTTGATATATTTGTCTCATGTTTTATTTGAAACCGTAAAGAACAGAACTATTCTCGTTGCGCTTACCCTCCCAAATAAATACAATTTAATTGAGAGACTGCTGCTACGATGCCAACACACAACTTGTGCCGGTACCACTTTGTTATTTGATAATGACTATTTCAAACTCAAAATTTATTTTTTGTTGTTTAAAGTCGTAGTTACAATCTGAAGAATTGTTTTTAGCAACATTGTACGGGAAATCAATTTAACTACGTCGACCTGATTTTTTTGCAAAAATTTTACGTCATTGAATTTGTTTTCCATGGCAACGCGGAGACTTTATTTATGTTTATCCACAGTGGGACATAAGAGATTTTTTAGCACCGGGTCAAAAATTTGGGGTTAAGTTACTTATTTTGACTTTTCGCGTTCTGCGCCGCTAAAGCACATAAGTATAAAATGTGTAAGGTGTAATTGAATTGGAAACACTCCCGCTACCTGATACTGACAACAGGTTAACTTAAAAGCATGCAGATATAAAAATCGGCTACTGGCGCTAGACGAAATAATCGTTTTCTGTTAAACAGGAGCGTCAACGACTAGCAAGAGTCTTTCTAACCTCTAAATGGAGCTTTACTGACCTGTTTTGTTAGTACTCAGGTATCCGTATGTTTTTGAAACTGAGGTTGGGATCTAAAATCTATCCTTTGCACTCCAAGATTTCACTAGTACACTTGCACATAACTATGCCGCAATAATTTAAATTTAAAAAAAAATGGTTGAATCAAAATTGGGGTTATGGGCGCCAAAAGTTTCTATGCGAATTCCTAGTAATCCCAGCGAGTCAATAAAGTTCTCTTGGTTCTTCGATAGACTCGGGGTAATGCCCGCGCAGCGCTAGGCCTTTTTCGGCGGGCGATCGCACACGCGGAGTGGTTTCATATTTGTTTTAGAACAATGTTTTTAATAACACATTTTTGAAAGATAAACATAACCTCGAATGGTTTTCTGTCAGAAAACGTAAAAATACTCTTCTGTCCCACTGCGGTCCGATTTAAAGTTTGTTGACAAAACACCTGCAGTTACCATGGAATCGTATAAATTCTGCGGTCTATCGGCCAACACTTGAACTGCGTGTCTCCCAAATTAAATGAAGTGTGATTGATTGATCGGTTTTCTTTTTTTCCGGAGTGAACAGGCTTTTAGAAAAAAGGAAACTTAGTTTTTATTTTCGCTAAAGCATGAAAATATAAAAAGGAAAATCGTAATCCAGAGGAAATTGTGAATATTTCTCTATTTTTTTTTTTGTAAATCGGGTTTGTTCTAAACCGCAATTATTTTGAGGCTTTTGGGATAGATGACAGCACCAAAGCTTTTATTTTGAAGAAAAAATAATTGAGAATTTTGAAAAATCCTTCAGATATTTTTGTTAAGCAT
This sequence comes from Oxystoma pomonae, assembly GCA_963921995.1. Classification (NCBI taxonomy): domain Eukaryota; kingdom Metazoa; phylum Arthropoda; class Insecta; order Coleoptera; family Brentidae; genus Oxystoma; species Oxystoma pomonae. The sequence goes on along the minus strand of OY998166.1, from coordinate 78,032,268 downwards.
TTAAAAATGATCACCCCTGCAAAATTTCAGCTAATTCTGATGTTTATTTTTCCCTGTGCACTCTTGTAAAAGATCAAAAAATTAAAGAACAAGGCGTTGTCAGTTGTACTTTTTTTGACTTAAAATTTGAGGAGAAACTATAGCTTTAAGGGTAGAGATTATTTTTTTTCCGTAAATAACCTTAGCTCAGGAAATGTCGAAGTGACTTTCAAAACGTGTCATGTGATATCCATACTTCTTGCTCTGAGCATTTTTTTTATTTTTTGCCGAATAAGCCACGATACACCTAACCAACACCGTTCCTAACACGGTATGCTGATTTCTCGTCAGATTCGACACGCGCCGCGCATGACGTCACGCTGGAATCAGAATGGTTTGTTTACCACTGAGAGCTGGAAGTATTTTCTGATTTCACTGATTTTTCAGTCATATTTTTGTAATTATGATTGTTCAGGACTATCATAGAGTTTAACTAAATATTCAAGTTTTCGTTTATAATAGTGAAATAACAATTAAAAGACCAAAATGCCGGGGTTTGCAGTGGCTACGTGCAAAAATACGAATCGGTATACCAAAGATACAGGGATGAAATCTTAATAATATATTATTCATATATTTTTGTATACTTACTTACAGTTTAATATACGTACCTAATTTCTGAATAAAGTTTGACATTTATAATTATTATTACTGTATATTATTTTTACCATTTATCATTTCTCTCCACCTCCATATATCTAATAGAAATTATCTATATTGTGGATTCTTATAACAAAGTAATAGAATTAGAGCGTTTTTATTTACCTAGATACTGTCTTTATTTGTTTTAATAATAGTAAGTATAGGCTGAGTTTTAAGTTGAGACATTTTTTTCAACAGCATCTAGAAATCGAATAGACAAACAATATTTCAGCTTTTTTTAAAATCAAAACTGTGACACCAGGCTTCTCGGAGGTGGGGGAGGGGGTGCGCCACTGATTCACAGTGGTCTTCCTGTTAGTTTTTTTTTGAGTATTGATAAATCTGAAAATATTAGGTTGGTCTAATGGATTTCTACACACTAAGCTGTAGAAAAAAATATTTCAACTCGAAATTCACCCTGCATACATGTGATAGGTTCTTCCTTTCAAATATTATTAATTGATTGATATTAAATTAATATACACAAGTCAAAAACGAAATAGGTCTTAGGATTTAGTAATTAAGTATAAATAAAACTAGGTAAAAATTTTACATTTGAATCAAGTAAAAATGTCAATAATAATTAAAAGTTTAAATAATAACATTAAACACATTTGACAATAAAAAATAGGAAATATTAAAACCTATCTGAAAAAAATTCATCTAGGGTGTAGTAAGCCTTGGATGTCAAAACTCCTTTGTTTTACTTCTAAACTTTTTAATGCAAGTATGTTTTCTAAAGTCAATGTGTAAATGATTAAACATCTTTTTTGCATTATAAATAAACGAATTCTTAACAAGTGTGGAATGTGGGATAGGCAAATGTAACATTCGAGGGCGGCGAACACTATACTGCCTTTGTCGGTCCAATTCATTTTTATATTTTTTGAAAACAACACATACACTTTCAAGAATAAAAAGACAGCACACAGTTAAAATCCTGTGTTGCAAAAACAGAGGCCTACACGAAAACCTTTTTTTTTACCCTACAAATGTTTCTGAGGGCTCTCTTTTGCAAGACAAACACTGTTTTAAAAATAGAGTTTGTACAAGACCCCTAAAAGTAGGACAGGTGAGATTGAACTAGAGAAAAATATGCGTTTTTGGCTATCTCAAAACCAAGATTATCTGAAATTACTCTTAGTGCATAGCAGCTAGAAGCGATTTTTTTGTTAAGAATTTTAACATGTTCATGAAATTTTAGATTTTTGTCTATTGTTATACCAAGAAATTTATTTAATTCTGGATTAGAAATATTTTCGTTTTTTAGCTGAATATTATTAATTTCGTATTTAAAGTTTAAAATGTTACTTTTCGAAATATTAAAAGATAACCTATTTGCATCACACCATTCTTTGATTAGGGCTACGTCCTCCTGAATAGTCACAGCAAGTCTATTTACATCTGGATCATGCCATAGGACTGTCTGATCATCTGCAAAAGCCGTAAACTTCCCTTTAATTGGAAGATGACAAATATCGTTGATAAATATTAAAAATAAGAGGGGTCCAAGAATCGACCCTTGAGGCACGCCTACATTTATAGGTTCTGCAGAAGAGCTCTCATCATTAAAAATAACTGATTGTGTTCTCTCGCACAAATATGATCGAAACCATTCTAATGCCAGCCCTCTTATCCCGTAGAATTCGAGCTTTCTAAGCAGTATTCCGTGATCCACACAGTCAAATGCCTTGGATAAATCACAGAATACTGCTGAAGCCCTATCCCCAGAATTAAGTTGGATGTACAAATGCTCTAAAAAGTTAAAAATGGCATCATTGGTATTTTTTTCTGCTTGAAAGCCAAATTGTGTGGCACTAAGAAGGTTATGTTTATTTAAAAAGGATGTGAGTCTTATTTGTACTAGTTTTTCTATTATTTTGGATAAAGTAGGAAGCAGTGCAATGGGCCGAAAGTTGGAAGGAAGATTATGATTTCCCCCTTTATAAAGCGGCACAATAAGTGCTTTTGGGAATTTGGGACTTTTCCAGTACTAAAGGACGTATTAATAGCCCCTGCCAGTGCATCCAACACTGTATCTGGAAGAGACTCAAAAACCCTTAGAGAAATTTTATCCCAGCCAGAAGAATTTTTATTTTTTAGTTTTTTAAATATATTTTTTATTTCAATGGATGAAGTTTGAGAAAGAAAAAATGTTTCAGTTACTGAAAAATTATGTAAGTAATCAATCGGATCTTTATTGGAGGTAATTTTACTAGATATACTTTCTGCAACGTTGCAATAAAAATTATTTAACTCGTTAGCTTTACGATCTGAATTAAATGAAGAAGAGGTTTTACCTCTTAGTTTGTTAACGATTTTCCAGGATTCCCTATTTTTATTAGAAGATTGTGTAATTTTATTTTGATAATATATTCTTTTGGCTGTTTTAACTCTCTTTTTGTAAATTTTACGATAATTAATGAAATAAGTCATAAAGTTGAGGTTATAGGCTCGAAAAATATTTGTTAAAAAGTCAACATCTCTGCAAGACTGGTCCAATAAGTTAATGTTAAGGTCACCTGTAAGAATAATGGAGGCATTTATAGGTATCTGAGAGAGCATTATCTCTATCTTCTCAAAAAACTGTCCTACACCTGCTCTGGGAGATCTGTAAAAACCTAGAACATACAAATTTAATTTACTACAGAAAACAATTGAGAACTCGCATACTTTTTCCTCAAGGTGGTCAAATCTGCTTATTGGAACAAACTCAAAGTCATTTAGAAAATCCTCATACACTAAAATTAAAGTACCTCCATGGGAGTGTACTGACCTTGAAAACTTACAAACTAAAAAGTAATTTGGCACATAAATGGGTTCTTCGCGTTTTAACCAGTGTTCAACAATAATAACTATCTTAGGAAAGTTTGAGTCATCCAAGAAAAGTAAAAAGTCATCTAGTTTCGACCGCAACGATCTAATATTTATTAGCATTAGGTTGCAGCTTCTCTTTCGACTTGCTTTACTAAAAAAGACTGGGAAGTACTACCAACACTTTTGGGTTCTAAAACGTTCACGGTTGAGCCGTTTGATAGTGTTTTTTTCACATAAATTAGATCTTCCCTGTCAGGTGTATCTTCATAATAACACTCGTCGTTATTACCGCTACTAATTCTGTTGTTAATTCTGTCAGCTGCAAGATTTTGTGTGCTACTACCAACATTTGATGTAGGATTGGCATTTGCATTTGCACAACTGCAAGAACTTTCAGTGTTAAAATTATGAACTAATTTTTTCACTAAATGTGCCACCTTGGTAAGGCCTTTATTGTTAAGAAAAATACTTTCATTGTAATCCGAATATCGACATCTACTATAAAGATCCAGAAAGTTTACATTAGTTGAGAACCGCCTTAAAACATTAACAGTATTAATTATTTTTGCATTAATGTGTTCAGTATTTTTATGAGGAACATTCCCTTCGTATTTTGCAGGTAAGGTACATAGGATCAGATTCGTATGAAAACACATATTTGTCAGCAGTGTGATGTCATTTAACTTAATGTCATGATTATTTAAACCCGCTAGCACTACAACAAAATCTTTATCTGTAAGCGAAGCAATGGACGTCTCCTGACCCCGAATTACATTCATAAAGGTTGCGTTTGGTTTACACACAACTTGAACCTGAAATTCTGGTAACAATATTTTCTGAAAAAAAGATAGAATATACTTTCCATATTCATCCGTCAGAAGCAGAATTTTTCGTTCTTGGACATCTTTGCTTACAATGATGTTATTGTTGATGCTATGGTTGTTGCTACTAATGGTGTTAGTTTGTTTGTTATTGATGCCGTTATTTTCGATTCTGTTGCTATTTTTGTCACCCTCCAAAGATTTATGATTAATTTCATCCAAACCTGAAACAATAATTTCATTTTCCATCTGAATTTCAGTGCTTTTAGAACAATTTTGAACATTGATGTCAGAATTAAGGTACTGTTGTATTTTTTATATCGTGTAGTTCACTGGACAATTGGTTTTCTTCACTGGATACTTGTTTGTCTTCATTGAACAGTTCATTTGGGATTTCTACGGTTGTATTAATTGTCTTCTTTCGGCTCCTCACTCCTTTTTGTCTTATGCTGTTTAAATCTTCAACTAGCTTTCTATTTCTCTGACGTTCTCGTTTTAATTTTCTTTTGTTAGACTTATATTCTAAGCACTTCTTTTCAGATGAATCCTGCACTGTAATATTTGTAGTTTCAGTCTGCGTGCCACTCTCTCTAAGGTTACTTGTTTTTGTTTTTGTTAGTTTGTCCGTTAATGATTTGTAGATTTTTAATTCATTTTCCATATTTTCTTTTGTCAGTTGTGTATTTCTTAAACGCAAGTCATTTACTTCTGTTGTTCTGTCTGTTAGTCTATTTCTAAGATCGGTCATTATAAAAGTTCTGCTTTTTAGCCTGTCATCATTGTTTTCGTCCTTATTAAACCTAGTTGGGGACATCATTTCGATGTAGCTATTATTTAGAGGTTTAGGGCTAGGCGTTTGTAATTTTGCCGCCAATGTCCTTAGAGCGTTTAATCTAGTTGTTGGTGCCATTATCAAGTAACTAAATTACCTAATAATTAAAATACTTTTAATTTGAACTTTCTGTTTGCAAATAACACGATTTAAGTTTTATTCACCCTGTGTATATTTTAAAATGTTGATATGTCCAAATAAGGTTTTTTTAATTTACTAAATTAAATTGATAAGAAATAGTGGAATGCTGAGGTCACCTGGGATCAGTTACTCAAACTTGTCGGCAGTCTAACTGAATACATTATATTAAATTAGCGTGCTTAATTAACTTGTTTCTAATGTATTTTTGTAGAGTTTGATTTTCAAAATTTTTCACAGACACATACACATAGTCTATTTTAATATATACAACAATTAACTTTTTAACAGGCACTATTAAACTATAAACATACAGATATACGTTGACGAACTGAACTCATACCTTCACATTATATGATGATAGTCAAATAAAAATATGTGTATAGTGTATTAAAAGATGTAATTTCATCACACATAACAATTGCAAAATCCAGTTGGTTACAAAATATTCTATATTTCTAAATAAAAGATTTAAAATTATGATTCCAACGTGACGTCACATTGTGCGAGAGAGATAGCAAGATCCTTCGCGCTGACATACCGTGTTAGGTGTATCGTGCGAATAAGCTAAAATATCTGTCAAGCTACCGATTCAAATGTTTGAATATTTTAGCTTAGTCGGCAAAAAATCCAAAAAGTACTCCGAGCCGTGTGTTGGTTTTTTACAAAATGTGCCTTCCATTCAAAGTTTAACCAATTCTGATGTTTATTTGACATTTCGACATTTTCTGAGTTAAGGTCACTGACAGAAAAGAAAGAATCTCTACTCTGCCAAAGGGCGCTGTTTTTAATTTTTCCAAAGGAAAAAGATTTGGAAAAAGAATGCCTGGCAAAGAAACGACAAAATAAACTAAAAAAATTGTAAGTTTTTATTATTTATTTGAAAATTCAAATTTTAATAAACGCCATACATATATTTTGGGTCATTATTTATTTAAGTACAACCTGTTTATTTTTCTTTTAAAATCTAGTTTTGTTTTTAACCAATTTTATTCAACAAATTCACCCTTTTGACTATTCCAATACTTTTTATAGTGTGATACCATTTTCTTAGCGTCCTTAGGTATTTTAAACTTTGGTTCGTGTTCTTCCAAATTTTTTGGCACTCGCTCACTTACGAAAAGCTTTTTAGTTTTTATAGATATCTGCACTAACAAACAAACTTTGGAGACGCGACAATGCGCTGCGTCCGCCACTCAGTTTTTAAACAAATGAATTTTATCAACATGTTTATAAACTTCTTCAATAATAAATCACGGAAATATATTAAGTAAACAATGTCAAACTTTTAAAAGGGACTGACACTTTAAAACGGAATAAAGAATACACCTGCGTTTTGTAACTAGAGTTACAGGGCAGTTAAACAAAAGGACTTTCCCTATTTCTACGACTATACTTAGACACCATGAACTGAGCTTTTTTTCCGCAAAGTTGCGCTGACGTTGGATAGCGCGAATGGTTTTTTTTGATTGATGGTATTAAGATGTGCTTACACGCGACTTTAAACAGTTTTCAAGATTATTCTTAAAATCACTTAAGAGACTGTGATGGAATGGAAATTTTAATCGTTTTTGTGTATTAGTAGTAGGGCAAATATTGTCAAATTTATCAGAATTCATCAAATTTTATGTAAATCAGCCTTAACCGGGAATTACGGAAAATCGTCGTTGTTTCTATTATGTCTCTTTTTTGTCATGCTATTGGTAAAGGAAAGAAGAATTTCCCGACCAAAACTTTAAATTTGCGGAAATACTCTAGCGTTGATTATTTCCACCAGATCTCAAAGTCGTTGGCGTTGCGCTGGCTGGTAAATTTTTTGGTAACAATTTTTTGTTTTTAATTTTACAAGAGCAGTGCCTTATGTGGCTAAAATGGTTTAAGACTTGTCGTCGTCTTGCTCTTTAGAAGATTTTTATTCTGACAGGTAATTGAATTTTTATTAAAGGGGCTTAATAGGAATCGCCGAAGTTAAAAAGTGGAAAACGGAACACATCAGAAAGGGAAAAGGAAGCAGTAAAGTTTCAGCTCAAAAATGTGCTTTGTGTAATAAATCGCTTTCTTTTGTTTGTGTTGTTTAATAAAGTAAACTCTATCTAGAAACGAACCCCTTTTATTTATTTTTTATTTAAATATTAGACCTTAATCCTAACTAAGTACAACTCGTTCCAGCTAATTCCATATGACAAAGATAGCTATACATAATAAACAACAGATCAAATAAAGATAGCCATATCTTTACTTCTGAAACCGACAATACACAAACAAGCACTACAAGTTGCATATCCACTTGTCTCGATCACAACAACGTTTACATTTGAACGCCTAAACCTTTTAGATCCGTTCGAGTAAAAAGTTCGATCACGCAAGTAGTCACGACCTAACCACATTTTGCGGTTTCGAGGGCACACGCAGATACAAATTCTTCTGGAACTGCATATATAAACGTATTTTTAAACCTTTTCACCATATTTGCAACGTTTGGTGGTGGTTTAGTAGGAAGATGTCAAAATTTTTACCGCAACGTTGCGGAAAAAACACAACTAAAGTAAAAAAAAAGAATTGGCAAAATTACAATGGTTTTTTTTAGACAACAAACTGGGGGTCATGCTGGACAAGGGACTCCAGACAACAATGTGGCAGTTGCGCCGAGTGGTCGGTCGAACCTGGGGATTACCCCCAGGCACCTAGAGTCCATCTTAGGTGTCCCCTCGCTTCCAACTTGGATGAAGAAGGAAGCGATGGCGATGCACTGCACCTACGACTGAGGACAAGGGCCTATGGAAGGGCAGAGGGGAAGAAGCGGATCATCTGGCAATCGAGGAACTGGTAACAAAAGAGTTGCCTCTTCTAAAGATGCCAGTAGAGTAAGTAAGTAGTAAAAAGTACAAAGTCACAATACCTGAACGGGATGGGTGGCAGAGAGAAGAATTCCGAAAAGATTAAGCAGAGATTCAACGGACTGCTACAGTGACGGATCAAAACTGTCAGCCAGGCAGACAACAGGCGCAGGAGTGTATGTGGAAGACCTAGAAGTTCAAGAAATTTACGCGCTTGGCGAGCACGCTACGGTCTTACAGTTGGAGGTATACGCCATATCATGGCGGCAACCCTACCAGAGGTCCAGCAGCCAGGCTGCCCTCCAGGCTCTTAGTTCACAAAAAAATCTCAGTAGCCTAGAGTGCGTTACGCGCTACAGACATTAGCTGATGGGTGACACTGATGTGGGTCCCAGACCACGAGGGAATACCAGGGAATGAGAACGCGGAGTGCAGACAGTCTAAACTGTTCGTGAGTGGACAAGACGCAGCCAGAACTAAATGGCTCCTGGGACAAAATCGCAAGGACATTGGACTGTTAGTAAGAATGCTGACAGGGCATAATCGGCTGCGTAAGCACTTGACATGCATCAGAGTGTTGGACGAGACGGATACGCCAGATTGAAGCAGCAGACGTGGGGTGCCCCCACAAAAGACGTGCTGACCTTCGTAAGGAAGGCAGGAAAGCCCGGAGAGAGAGAGGCAGGACGAGTACAGGGAGTGGGAGGATAAGGGTGCGAGACGGGGTATGGCAGAAAGGGCACATGAAAAGGCCTAATTGCCAGGCCTGCGGGCCGCCCTTTACTACTACTACTAGACATCAAACAAAATAGTTGCGCTGATTCTTTTATTAAAATATACGGAAAAAAGTTTTTACAATTTTTCTTCAGTGTATACTGGTCGGTCGTTGTCACACTAACGACAGAGAATCGAATACCGATAATAGTGTTACCACTTATAAACAAAAGAAACATATTTGGCTATAAATTAAAAAAGAGTTTTTGGACTTTAGTAGTAGTAGTAGTAGTAGTAGTAGTAGTAGTAGTAGTAGTAGTAGTAGTAGTAGTAGTAAATAGGGGGCGGCCCAAGACCTGGCAAGTAGGCCCAATCGGTCCCTTTTTACCTTACCCCAGCCCAGCCCCCTAATCCACCACCTGTACCGCCTGTACTCTCCACGAAGTCCATTACTTTGACCCACTTGAGAGCTCGTAGGTCCTCTGCATCCAGGTTCGGTTGTCCGATGCCTCATCCTTAGGTATGCATCGCACTCCGCAATGAGGTGCCGGGATGTCTCCTCCGCCCTCCCGCAGGCCTGGCAGATAGTCATTCCCGATCCCGATGCGAGTCAGATGCTAACTGAGTCGGTTGTGGTCGGTCAGTATTCCTGTCAGTAGTTAAATATCTTTTCTTGTCCTTCCCAGGAGCCATTTAAGTCTGGTGTCGATGAATTCTTTGGACTGTCTGCATCCTTTGTCGCTCTCCTAGGAGTCTGCCAGTGCATCGTTAGCCCATTTCGACTTTGCAACTGTCTCCTTGTTATACCTAAGAGTGGTTCCGGCCCCACGTATTAAGTGCTGGCCCCAATCCGAGCGAGTTCATCCGCCTTTTCCTTGCCCGACATTCCCGTGTGTTCCGGTACCCACATCATTGTAGCTCTCTTGTCTTGACTCAAGGCTTCCAGTACTTCTTTTGGACTTTAACAATAGTACCTAACACCGAAGCGACGCCGCGCCGATGTGACACATAACTTGTGGTACGAACATTTTTGGAAACGCAGGATATAAAAAAAAAGCAAAAGTTGTTGAGATCAACCAGAGACGACAAAATCGAAAATATCCCTTGCCTACCGGTGAAACATATGTGTTAAGATTATCTAAGGGTCACTGTACTGCTAAATCTAGTTTATATTTGAATTGATGTTTAGAATGTGTGATATCGGTATTTGAAGTTCATTTCGGGAGCAACTTCTAGACACCGGTTTAAATTAACAAGTTTAACAATGCGGTTCAGTTGGCAATAAGGCCAATATACATAGCAAATTTTAATACTGAAGCAAAGAAAACAAAATTATGATTGTTTTCCACAAACCAAAACTACACTTTTTTGCACTCGACGCGCGTTTCGCTAACAATGTTAGCATCATCAGGAGACGATAAACAATGAACTAAATTAATCTACGCTCTATCTTATATACAATCCTTTAGTGGGCGGAGATAAGACTAATAACTTGTGATTGATCACGATTTTTAATCCTATCTCCCCTCAACCAAAGAATAAAGTGTACTAAACGGGATGGGTCCTCTATCTTTATTTAAACTATTTCTGGATTTAATGATTTCCATACTTTCATATGCATTCAAAAGTCTTTTGTTTGGTACACTTTTTAGAAGTTTTAGGTTATCTAATGTGAATCTATGATTGTTTTCAAAAGCATGCTCGGCTACACTTGACTTTTCTGTTCTTCCGTATTTAAAGTGTGCTAAGTGTTCTTTAAAACGTGTTTGAATAGAGCGTCTCGTTTGGCCAACATATTTTTTGTCACAATCCATGCAACTAATTTCGTAAATTCCACTTTTTTCTAGAACTGTAGTTTTATCCTTGGGATTTCCTAGTAAGCTTCTTATTGTGTTACCGGATTGATATACTAATTTAAGACCGGTGTTATTAAATACTTTGTGTAATCCTTTCGTATAATTAGGGTTATAAGGAATTGATACAAATTTTGAGTCGCAGGTATCTTTTTGTCTGAAAAAGGTAGAATTCCGAAAGGTCTTTTGAAAAGAATGTCTATTTATCAGCTTATTTATTAAGCCTTCGTCGTAACCGTTTTCGCCAGCTATATTCCTAATCCTATTCTTTTCTGCTTCAAATCTTTCTTTGTTTAAGGGGAAATTTACTAATCTATATGTTAAAAAGTGCAAACTTGCAAGCTTATGTTGTAAGCAATGAAAAGAGTCATTTGGAATATACCTGTTGGTGGCCGTGCCTTTTCTGTATAGGTCAAAGTCCAATTTATTTTTATTTCTTATAACTAAAGGCCACCAACAGGTATATTCCAAATGACTCTTTTCATTGCTTACAACATAAGCTTGCAAGTTTGCACTTTTTAACATATAGATTAGTAAATTTCCCCTTAAACAAAGAAAGATTTGAAGCAGAAAAGAATAGGATTAGGAATATAGCTGGCGAAAACGGTTACGACGAAGGCTTAATAAATAAGCTGATAAATAGACATTCTTTTCAAAAGACCTTTCGGAATTCTACCTTTTTCAGACAAAAAGATACCTGCGACTCAAAATTTGTATCAATTCCTTATAACCCTAATTATACGAAAGGATTACACAAAGTATTTAATAACACCGGTCTTAAATTAGTATATCAATCCGGTAACACAATAAGAAGCTTACTAGGAAATCCCAAGGATAAAACTACAGTTCTAGAAAAAAGTGGAATTTACGAAATTAGTTGCATGGATTGTGACAAAAAATATGTTGGCCAAACGAGACGCTCTATTCAAACACGTTTTAAAGAACACTTAGCACACTTTAAATACGGAAGAACAGAAAAGTCAAGTGTAGCCGAGCATGCTTTTGAAAACAATCATAGATTCACATTAGATAACCTAAAACTTCTAAAAAGTGTACCAAACAAAAGACTTTTGAATGCATATGAAAGTATGGAAATCATTAAATCCAGAAATAGTTTAAATAAAGATAGAGGACCCATCCCGTTTAGTACACTTTATTCTTTGGTTGAGGGGAGATAGGATTAAAAATCGTGATCAATCACAAGTTATTAGTCTTATCTCCGCCCACTAAAGGATTGTATATAAGATAGAGCGTAGATTAATTTAGTTCATTGTTTATCGTCTCCTGATGATGCTAACATTGTTAGCGAAACGCGCGTCGAGTGCAAAAAAGTGTAGTTTTGGTTTGTGGAAAACAATCATAATTTTGTTTTAGTGCAACCAAAGGTTCCAAATTTCCAACATAACTGAAGCAAAGCTTACGGTGAGGGAACTTGAATAGTTGCAAGTGAGTTAATAATTCGATAAACAATGACGCTTTGTCCTCAGACCTTGGAAAACTTTTGCAATTTATTTATTATATTATTTAATTCCTACTGCGGGTATAAATTCCTCTCGTTGTTGGTGTAGTGTAAAACTTTGTGAAATTATAGTAAACAACTTGGTTTGTAGGCAACTCTCTCTGTGTTAAACCATATAACTCTGAGATACCGTTGAACAAAACGATCAGTTAAGACGATTGCATTTAATGACTAAAATTCGCAAAAAATTAACTTTATGTGCATATCAAAAATACAACTTTCTGTTAGCATCAAGTTACTGTGAGTAGTTGTTCACCCTAGTGCAAAAAGCAGTCCGAGTCCAAAAAGGACCGACTAATCAATACTTAGGGGGCATAGCGTATTCCGTGGTTTAATGAAGATTTTACGAAACCTATTTTAATCGATTACTAATGAACCCACCAACACTGTCTAACCTGTTAACAGCCCCAAAAATGCTGCAGTCAGAAAGTAGGGTTAGGGTAACAATTTTTTTTCTCAAATTCAGACGGTTTAAGCTAGAGCAATGAAATTTGGCATATATGTTGGCTTTCCGGCAACGCACCCTTGTGTCATAAAAAATTACATATGTAGCTCCTAGGGGGCAACAGGAGCCAAAATGTATTTTTAAACCATCTTTCATACCTTTTATACTAATGCACCTGCACATCTGAATCTGTTAGTTGGTAGTTTATACTATTACCTACAAGTATACTATACCGTAAAAATTTTCATAGCTGTTAACAAGGCCCCTAGGTTAGGGGATAAAAATGTTGTCGATTTCAATTAAAAAATGCACCACTAGGCGCAGTGGACCATTTCTCAATTTTAAATACCCCCAACTTTGACCCAGCCTCTAGGGGCTGTAAGGGGGCGAGATCTAATTTCCCCCACTCCATATGCACATTTAAAACTCATGAATTTGGTGTAACAAATATTATGAAATATAAAAATCTCAAACCCCAGGATCCTGCCCCTAGGGGCTGAGGCAAAGTTGGATGTAAAAAGTATAGGCTCTTAAAACGTAAGTGTTTTGACTCAAACTTGTGATTGCTATACAATTTTGCACTTTTTCGAGATTTAAAATTTTTAGTCCCTATTTAGGGCTCGCCCCTGGGGATGGAGATTTTAATATTTCATAATATTTAATTGACCAAATTCATGAGTTTTAAATGTGCACATGGAGTGTTTTCTGGAATATGAAAATGGTTCAGATCCGGCCCCCTTACAGCCCCTAGGAGCTGAGATAAAGTTGGGGGTATTCAAAATTGAGAAATGGTCCACTGCGCCCCTAGTGGTGCATTTTTGTTGAAATAGGGTGAAAGATAAGTGATATATATAATTTTTTAATGGAAATTGACAACATTTTTAGGCCCTAACCTAGGGGACTTGTTAATAGCTATGAACATTTTTGCGGTTAGTAGACTTGTAGGTAATATGAAGTACCAACTGACTGAGATTCAGATGTGCAGGTGCATTAGTATAGATAGAAGGTATAAAGGATAGTTTAAAAACAATTTTTTTCTACGAGCGTGCGGAAAATCGCATTTTCACACTATTTTTAGTGCGGAAAATTCAGTTTTCCATTTTTCCGCACCGATATGTCAAATTTCGAAAAACCGGTACTGATTCGAAGTTTCTGTTCATCATATTGCCTATGAAATGCATTGGTTGCTATGGTGTGACTAACCAGTTGTTTATGCATTTATTTGTCAGTGGCAAGACTATTTTCAGTGTATTTTCCTCACGCTCGTAGAAAAACAATTGTTCCTAACACGTGCGAAAAACTTTTTTCCGCACTTGTTAGGAAAATAGCTATTTTATGACACCAAGGGTACGTTCCTGGAAGGCCAATATATGTGCCAAATTTCATTGCTCTAGCTCAAACCGTCTGAATTTAAGAAAGAAAATTGACACCCTTACTTAACTGCAGCATTTTTAGGGCTGTTAACAGGTTAGGCAGTGTTGGTGGGTCCATTAGTAATCAATTAAAATAAGTTTCGTATAATCTTCATCAAAATGCCCACGGAAGCCAAAGTTTCAACGTATGCCCCCTAAGTACAAGGCCTTAATTTGATAGAAAATTCGATAGAAAGGAGTACTCTGTCGTAGTAATTTTCACGAGTGGCGTGTTGCAATTGGTGTAACTACGATAGAGTACTCTAAGGGCTCAGATAGAGATTAAAATATAAAATTTTAATTAATACATAGTGTAAGAACCAGGCCACTACGAAGTTCAAACGGTCAGATTTGTACTAATTTCTTTAAAATTAACGCATTAATAAAGGGTTTACAAACATTGTAGATGAGGAATTACAAGCTGAATCCAGAGTAGGTTTATTAATTTTGATCCGTGCTGGAGTTTTCAAGAAATAACTAAAATTATATCTGTTTTATGTTCGTAGTGGTCTGCTCAATAATATATATATATATGTATATATATAATATTAATACGTGAAACATAATAAAAGAATAATTAATACAAAAATATCATAGCCATATCAAAGCTAGCAGTAAAAATAATTTGAATAAGATTAACAAAATCAACGTAAGTAAAACACCAAAGAGCATAAAAATAAGGAGCGCGAAAAACAATGTTTTTAGAAAAGTACTGTTTATTCCAATTCTTCGTACCAATTTCAATATGGCGGCTAACATTTACACACAGAAACTAAATGAAACTGTCATTGTCAGAGTTAAAAAATTCGCCAGATTGAATTTGGAATGGAGTGTTGAAAATGATATCCTGACCAATAAAAAAAACATGCAATAAATTCAACAATTAAAGACGTCCAGGATGACAAATAGTGTGTGTATAGTGTTCTGTTAAAAAAAAGGTAATATCTTAATGAGTGTGAAAGACCAGAAAAGAGTTTAAGCTATGAATATAAATTAATTTTGTCATCCTGAAATGTTCTTCTCGACAGTTAACTCACATTTTAAATTCGTTCCGAATCCAAAGGATTGATGAAAAAGTGAAAAAAACCTTGACATACTACAATGCAATATTTGTTATAGTGTTATTCAAAACTTTTAAATTTTGAGTTTAGTGGAAAACCCAAATTTTGAAAATGAAAATCCCTCACATTTTAGCTTTCAATAGGTTTTCTTATTCCAAAAAATATCATTAAAACGAGTGAAGTATGCGCATTTTTATCAAGGTGATGGGGCCGCAGTTAGTATTATTCAAGAGACCGTGGCTAACTTCAGTGCTTCTAACCTCAACTTTTGTAGATTTGAGCACTTGAAACTCAAATTTAAAACAGTGAAAATAGACTCTTTGGGCGATATTTACTTTAAGGACTATAGTTTAAGGAAAATTGATTTTACATGGATAAACGTCAAAATGCACTGGAAGGCCATTTTTTCTTAAAACAGTTCAAATTATCCGTAAAAATTAATAAAATCTGGATAAACAAGAAATCTTAAAACTGTCAAGTGACACGGGATGTCGGATTTCGAGTAAAATCATTTTATATTGTAGAACTCCGCGAAGAGGTGGATTATCTACCATAAATTTTGAAGTAATCAAGGAAATTATTAAATAATTAAATAACAGGCTTTTTTCTTCTTTTAAGTTTAAAATTAATTTTCACTTATTAAAAGAAGGATATCTCCTCTTCTTTTTTCTATTTTTTTCCCAAAATACTGGAAAATCTGTGTTTTTCTCTTGCGAAAACACTTATATGATCATAGTAAGTACAAAATTTCAACCAGTTTCACTCAAGTTTAAAGAATAACCCGCATAATTAGATAAAAAACGATATGCGTCCCATAGAGTCCTAAACCTTGGTCAATGTTAGTAAATACCGCCCTTTAAGTCGTGTAGAGGCCGTAGACCCTTTAATTAAGCGTGAAAATTATGTGTACATGGACATTTTTAAAAATTTGGAGTTTTACTCGGTGCGCTGACAGAAAGTATAGGCCAATAAGAATTTTTGTAAAAACCGTCGCTCTTTACCTGAAAATCAACTTACGAGATACTTCTGTGGCAAATCAAGGTATAATCAACTGATTAAACCTAATAACCTTGATACAAGCTATTAGGTTAAAAACAGAACAGTGGATTTTTTATACCGACGCTTTTTCGTCCAATGTATATAGGATATAGAAATTTATTAATTGATGTTGAACTGAAAAAATACTCAATTAGTTTAACAGGTTCTGAAAAACAAAGTAGTTCCTTTTAATAAACGAGACTGTGTAAGCTGCTCTTAATAGATGCAACAATGCAAGAAACTGCCGAGAGTTAGGAAAGATAAGTATAATAAAAAGGTTAACTTAACTAAGTATTCACGGTCTTTAGATAGAGAGAAAAGTTGTAAAGCCTTACTCAGGGAAGAGCAAGAGAGCAATTCAACAACTTATCCGTCTTTGCATATAAAAGCACGACATTCAGAAAGGAAAATGTAAAAATAAAAGTCGTATTTTTAGTAGTTAAATTAAAGTATATAAATGGTAAGTTTTTTAAAAGGGAATTATTTTCTAAAGCGTTTGTAAAGAACTTGATTGATTTAAATTAGAATTTTGGGTTTTTGTAATTTAACATCATTTTGTCTTTGTCAAAATAAATGTATAAAACATCTTTGTAATTTTGATTTATTATCCAAGTAAAATGAAACGATTTGCATTCCAGAGAAATTTAAAGTAAATTTAGGAAAGTCGAGTGAGAGAAAAGTTTATAAAAAACTGAAGGAGAAAACCCGTCACGACATTATGTAGGATCAATACCCAGCTTTGCCAAGCTAAAGTTAGTGTAAGTGAGAAGAATTACCCACCCAATCACTAGCTAGGAATCGAACCAGGGTCGTCGCGACGACTGATTAAAAACAGAACCCCTCAAAAGTTCAACTTAAAATTATCTGACTTTTCCATAAAGATTTGTTCTGAGAACCCCTGACCATTTTCCCACTACAACAACTGATTTTGAGAAAAAATAGGGTTGCCATCCGTCCGGATTTTAGGGGCGTCCGGGTGGGTTTTTATAATCTGTTCGGATTCCAGACAAAGGTTAACAACAATAAGTGATATTATAGCGCCGCAGGCGAAAATTATAGTAAAAATGACACGTAGTGTGTGAAAGAATAACCGGTTTACCGGGCGAAACAATTCGAATGTCCTCCAACCCAATCGAGTCACATTGATTAAAACGAGTTGGAGTCGAACGCGGTGAACACATACCGGCTTATCTTTCACCTCTCATTCCACACGGTATACAAAGAGACTGACGTAAAAATTGCCTATTATTTAGCACACAACAGTACTCGCATGCGAATATTTTTATGTGGTTTGGAAAATACGACTGCACTAATGTTATAGCACAGCAGGCGAAAAAATTAAACTAAAATAGTAGCAGTAAATGATGTTCTAGCACCGCAGGCAAAAATTTTACACGTTTGAAATGTTCTTACCAAAGGTTGCTTATAATTTAACCAAAATATTGTAATGTTACAGCACCGCAGGCAAAAACAGAAAATCCTTTAATTTTCACGTTGTTTGTAAAATATTTTATCTCTCCTTATTTTACTAGAGCACGGTTGGAAAAGTTGTCAACCGATTGTTATTGAAGTTTCCACAGGATCATATAGTAGGTATTTTTGTTTAATAAGATATTTATAATTCCTTGAATTACTAGAAACAACATTACTTAATTAAAATTTTCGAATTCCGTAACTTTTCCATTTTTCCAGGTTGCCCTGTGAATGCTGAAATCACTGACTTGCAGTAAAGATACTGACTATTTTTATCCCTACATAGTATACATTATTTTTCTAAAAAAGTTCGCCTGTTGGATTGCTACATTATTTTCTGAATTTTTATCTGTAATAAACTCTTTGTTACCTGAAAAATAAACATTACAAACGTAAATATCTCAACTTACCCACATTCCTTTGACTACTGTACATCGGCTGCGACTTGGGCGTGGTCGCGCTGAATTCTCCGCCGAAATTGCTCGTCGTCGAGCTCCTTCTAATCTCCAATGGTAACTTGCTTTGGTTTTGCAGTTCCTCGAGCTGAATGGACATGGGGACAACGTCTGTGCACGCGGATAAAAGTCTCGGATTGGTCGCCAAGAACTCGACTATCTGGGACGCGGTCGGTCTCGTTTTGGGGTTTTGATGCCAACAAGACTTCATTAGAGCCTCGCTGTAAAATAAAATATATTTTTGGAAAAGTAAAACGATTTTATTTAATTTTGCACTTAAAGTCAAAAAGTAATTTTATCTGATGTATTTTACTTTGACAAATGACATAAGACCTACTACTAAGTTTTACTGAAATCGGTTGACGGAATGTTTGTGAAAAATGCATAAAGAACAGAAACACACTGCATAAGGTGTGTTTATCAATCAGGTAGTGAGTCAAAAGATCAAAAGATATTGGGTGGAAAAAACGAAAATTCAAACTTGGATGAGCATCCCACAAAAAACACACAAAGGACCAAAGCGAAAAAAGGAAATGATTAAACGATGTTTCGCCCTGGGCAACCAGCGTGGGCTCATCAGTGGTTTCACTGGTCACCCTCCCCAAACATCATTAAACACCATCATACACTTTGATTTCGAACTTTGAATTACTCACAAAAAGTAATTCAAAGTTGGAAATCATCGTTTAATCATTTCCTTTTTTCGCTTTGGTCCTTTGTGTGTTTTTTGTGGGATGCTCATCCAAGTTTGAATTTTCGTTTTTTCCACCCAAGATCTGTTGATCTTTTGGTTTTTAGATTCTTTCCGGTTAAAGTAATTGATTTGGAGGTTTTTTTTTAACTTCTTTTTTGTTTTTTTTTGCAGGCAGTGAATGTTGGAAAAAATGGAAAAGGTAATAAGTCTCCCGAGTGGCAGAAGAGTGGATGAAACTAAACTACAATACTCAGTGGAAAGAGGGCTAAATGGGACAAATATCTTACCGCAAAAAACAATGCGTTACTCTTTTATTTAAAAATTAATAAAAATGGCAAAAAAAGAGAACACCACAAGCCACAAGCTGACTAGACAAAAACACTAATCACAAACATTGAAAGGTGGTCCTCATGAAAACATAGACTACTAAATCACCATCTAACCCATATTCTAACAAATCACGTATGCAGGATGAAACTGATTTTCAATTTTTGAATTCCCTGACTTTTCCAGGAATTCCCTGACCAAAAATTTAAAAAATCCAGCTTATTTTACAAGTTCTAAGCACACTAAAAAAGTTTACGTCCTCAAAACGTCTTAAAGAAAAGGTAATATTGTGGACCTATAAATACTTTGTAAATTTTTAACACAAAAATTTACACATTCAAAAAAAGTGTGTTTGGATGGGATCTAGTGTCAATACTGGATTTTTTGCCAAAATTATGTCACAAAGGTACCGTAGGCAAAAATTTTGAGAAAAGTATACTGAAAATGTCATTTTTGACACGTTTTCAATGATGTTATCGCGCCGCAGGCGCAGGCAAATTTTTTTTTGCAATATAGCAGTAAATTTTTTTGTGTTGCTAAAATCATGTCATAAATGTGACAAACTTGGAAGGCTGTTGAATTAAACTAAAGTTGTAATAACTAATAGCTATTGCGCAAAAATGTTTGCAATTTAAGAAGAAAATTTCCTAAGTTTTGATATTTTTCACGTTTTTTGCAAAATCTATAAAAACAAAAATAAACATTGAAAAACAAAAGAAAAAATACTGTATTTTTGGCATTATATGAGGAACAGAGTGTGGAAGTCATAAAAAATAAAAACCATACTATAAAAATTCCCTGATAACCATGACTCATCCCTGACTTTTCCAGGTCACTTTTTAAATTCCCTGACTTTTCCAGGTTTCCCTGACCAGGTATGTTTCCTGGCCTACATTAAACAAGTCGGAAAGTTATTAATCCGTAGATGTACATATTGCAAGCGCACTCGATTCACCGAGGGGTTATCCACCATCTCAAAATATGTATACCTACTGCTAAAATTATAGGGATTTATTGTCAGTATTTCTACATACTGCCAAGTACTGCCTAGTAGTCCAATAGTTTAGACGAGATGCTAAGAACCAAGCATAATGCAAATAAAACAAGCCTAGGAACAAATAATAGAGCTAAAATAAGATGAAACAACAAAAGTGTGATGGTGACTTTATATTCGTCAGAATGGTTCCACTATCATAACACTTAGCCGATAAGAATCCAGCAGGTGTCAATTTCTTTATTGGCGTGGTTTTTAGACTGGACTGTCGCCTTCGAGACACTCAACTCCATCTTCCTACGATTTAGTACCCTTTCGGTTCAAAACAAACGCCATTTTTGACACTGTTGACAGTTGTTACATGACTTAATGTTAAAATGGCCGCCGATCTGGACCGAAAGTCACTAAAACGGGAACAGATGACACGCCTATTTTTTGAAAGTGTCAAAGTGACAACATCGCTATTTATTAAAACAAAGATATATAAATAAAAATACTTCGTACTTTATCAGCAAATTGTTTATTGGTTTGATTTATCATCATCATCATGACATACCTTTTTTTTAAATCAAAATGTTATATGAACAAACAAGTCCATTCGTCTTTTTCTGGTCTTTGCGTTCAATGCTGTTCAAAAAATATTTCACTGTGAATTTCAAATTATATTCAGCCTGGATACTTTAGATACAAGTATGTACTTTTAATTTCATCTGTTGCCAAAGTTAATATTGTAACATTTTTCTTGTAAGGTAGTGTATTTACTGCTACTTCGCTATTTTTACCAAATTCAAACTTTAGCTAAAGATTTAAAAAATACACCCAAAATTACCCTCTCAATTTTTTTACTAATTTGGGATGAAATATTGCTGTTAATTTGTGTACAATAATTAACTGCGTACGTCTGCACGTGTAAGAGTAATTATTTTTTTTTAGATGAGTATGCTGCAGCTGTATCACGAAGAGCGCTTTTTGAAGTTTGGCTAGGCAAACATGACAAAAATATTTCTGTATTTTTTTATTTTAAATTACTTTAAAATAGAAGACTTTTCGAAACCAACAAATTTATTTTTCTTATACAATGTTTTTTTTTGTTACTAAGGTAACTTCATTATTAGGCTAATTACCGGGTGGCCCAAAAAAAACCGGAATAATTTTAAATCACTATAGCTTTGTTAGCTCTTTGCCGATTTTAACGAGTGATAGCTCTATTAAAAGCGCATGAAATTCCCCTTCAAAATGAAGCATATATTTCAACTCGTTTCTTTTTAGGGAATCCACTTAAACGAAATTAAAAAATTAACACTATCGAAAGTCTAGTCTCTACCAGGGCGATCGACATATGGCTTATTAAAATCGTTTAAGTAGTTTAGGATTTATACCCAAAAATTTGGGAGAAGTTCCAGTGCTCTATATGTAAATAATGAATATATTCATATCTCCGCACCTTTTTTATTTCTTTAATGAGTGATAGCTCGTTTGACCAAGAATTAAATTTTCCTGCGACGACAAAAAAAAATTCGATAATTTTTTTAGATTCTTTTCGGTTGAAGTAACTGATTTGAAGGTTTTTTAACTTCTTTTTTGTTATAATTAATCTCGTTTATTTTTATGGAATCCACTCAAGCAAAGTATCGAGAATAAGTCTATTCAGAAGCTTAGTTTATTTCATTTCATTTAAATTCATATCACCGCAACTTTTGTACTTCTTAACCGATTTTAATGAGTGATAGCTCGTTTATTCGAGAATTAAATTTTCCTGTAGCGAAAAAAACAAATTGGCGTTTAATTTTGAATTCAAGATGGCGAATTTTACATGAGATAAAGCATATTTAATCTCGTTTATTTTTTTGGAACCAACGCAAGCGAAGTAACGAGTAATAAAACCACCCAACGGCCTAATCTCTGCCAAGGCGATCGACATATCGCTTATTAAAATCGGCAAAGAAATAAGAAAATTACGTTGATATAATTCGCATATTGAGCACTAGAACTTATCCCAAATTTTTAGGTGTAAATCCTAAAATACTTAACCGAGATTAATTATGATTATCTCATATAAGATCCGCCATCTTGAATTCAAAAATAATCGACAATTTTTTTTTGTCGTCGCAGGAAAATTTAATTCTTGATCAAACGAGCTATCACTCATTAAAATCGGATGAGAAATAAAAAAGTTGCGGCCATATGAATATATTAATTATTTACATATAGAGCACTGGAACTTCTCCTAAGTTTTTGGGTATAAATCCTAAAGTACTTAAACGATTTTAATAAGCGATATGTCGATCGCCTTCGTAGAGACTAGGCTTTTAAATAATGTTAATACTTTTCCTTAAAAAGAAACGAGTTGAGATATATGCTTCACTTTGACAATGTCCACCATCTTTGATTTAAAGATGGCCGCCAACTTTTTTAAATTTATCGAAGGGAAATTTTATGCGCTTTTAATAAAAATAAAAATAAAATTGGTAAAGAATTATCAAAGATATAGCCATTTAAATTCATTCCGGTTTTTTTTTTGGGCCAACCGGTATATTTGGACCGTCAAATCGCCAAGAGTCAAGAAAAATCATTAAGATATACTTTATATCGAAAATCACAATTTTTTTGGAACATTTGGAATATTCAAATGTATTTTTAGCCATTTACGTCATTTTTAATTTTTCTTCACCTAGATTTGAAAAATGAGCCACCGTGCGTCAACTGGAAACACCTTTAATGAAGTCTATACTTACAGTGAGGGCTTCACTCCCAAAGGCACTTCCAAGGTGAACCCGTTCTTGACCAGCTCCACCACTTCCGTGTTGGTTTTGCCGTAGAAGGGGAAGCATCCGAACGTGACGATTTCATACAGGACCACGCCAAAACTCCAAACGTCCGAGGCGGGAGTGTAAATGCCGGACATCAGGCTTTCCGTTGCCATCCATCTAAAAATAAAGAAAATATTTACCATTGGATCAATTCACTTCTTAGCTAAATTCAATATAAACGTGGTGGCTTAGGTTTTTCTTAATATCTTTCAAAGTAAAGGTCTGACAAAAATGTATTGAATGGTAACGTTTACACGGAAGCTGTGTAGTGCAATTCTTAGTTCTTAGTTTCCAGTAGTCAATTTTGACGCTTCAAGTTAAAAATTCCCATTTCTGACCTTACAACTGAGAAGTCATTTTTGTCCTGTTAAAATAATTTAGTTAAATACCTGTTAAATTATTTTTAGATGTGCTAAAGTACATTTAAAGTAGGACACGTTTTTTGGTAAATTTAAAGACTGTAAAGAACTTTGATTGAAACAAATTAATACCACCTTATGTCTTATACACTTTACGCTTTGAACAATTACATTTTTTGCTGTTTTCTGGATAAAATGGCAAAATAAAAATCATATGCACGACACCACTAAAGATGACAGACGGATGACAAAACAGAAATATTTATTAAAAAATTGCCCTAAATTATTTCCATCTTTCTCTAAAATACTTTTTTATAGCCTGTTCTCCCTTCAACAAAACAACATTAAATATTTTTCATGTTAACGGGTTTTTGGCAGTACTTTTTTTGGACGCTTAAAAAAGCAGTGAAAACTTGAAAAATGTGAGTGTTTTATTCTAGAAATCGAAAGTTTGGAAAGAAAAGAGTAAATAAATGTTAAGAATCCTTAAAACAATATCTATCAAAAATGTCTACCAAAATGTCGAAATTTTTAAAAATAACCTACTACCAAAATGCAAACTTCTCAATAACACCCTGTAACTTATAAACAAGTCAAATTATGAAAATATGGATTTTTCCAAGCATAAGTGGAGTTCGGTTTTTTTCTACCTACACGAGAACTAGACTAAACCCTTCAAAATCATCGAATTTGGGACACCCTGTACATAGGTATCACAACATACATGTAGGTACATGCAAAGAATGAAAAAAAATGAGATGAGGCCATTTATTTTTTTTAATAGTCAAGCAAATAAGTAAATTTCTGATTTTACTAGAAATCTGTATTTTTAATTTTTCCTGGTACTTTTTAAAGCTTTTTAAAGTGGGCTTGTTAAGACAATGGTTTAAATTACCTTTTGTAAAAAAATTGAAACACGACATCAATACATATTTTTTTATATTCTTCTTTAGTTTGTAATTTTTTCACAAAAGTAAATTTTCTATCCAATTTACAAGCACGCTGTACTGAGATTAGCCAATGAAATTTGAAAAACTATATTGTGTTGTAAAGAGTAATCTTTGTATTTACCATCCATTGCAAGACCAAAAATATGTCACTTGAAATAAAAATACAAAAAAATATGAACCAAAGATGTTTGATCACAAAAAATACACGTAAAACTGCAAAAAACAGCCAACTTTGTATGAGTGTATGACTAGATATGTAGAATGTGTGTAGTTTCCAGTTATTTAACGTATGTCAAAAATTCGCCCATGTCCTCCTAGATTACATGCGTCGCGTCGCCTCGAAGTCAGTAAATGAACCGAATTAAGGATGAGCTTTCGCCAATTGCCAACGTTTAACGCTTGATTCCCCAAACTAAAAATTACTGGGCATTGCCCATGGATGAACGAAAATTGTAATTATACAGTATATTATTTTGGAGAACATAACCTGCTTACAAATACCCAAAAATATAAAATGAGGGTAATTTTTTTGATTAACAGATAATAAGAAATACTTTTAAAATACAAGACAGATGCAAAGATGCTTCCAAAAAAAGTCGATCGCCTCGAGAATTCTTTAATACAAAGTAAAAAAATAAACAAATAAATTATTTTTGTTGTATTTTCTGTGTCCAAGTGCTAAATTATTATTAATTTTGAATGGCCTTTTTTAATTTAGATTAAAACTTGTAGAACAAAAAAAGTTCTTTAAAATTTCGGATTTAATCGACTTACCTATTATGTACTAAAATTTTACCAATTCGGACCGGGTCTCAAACGATGACAAAGGGAAATCCTATGTCTGAATGCCAACGAACAGGAAACGTCTTCGATTGGTAGGTCAGTCGCACAGATAACCTTACTTTTGTTGACGTTTGACAAATAAACGAAAAAATGTTTTCCCAATCATTTTCCGCGTTTTCAGAAAAAAAGTTTGCGAAAGTTCTGCGCCCTCTAGTACACCGCCCCCTAGCTAAAAAAAGATATAAAAATGCACCAGTGCAATCGATCATCTCTGTCCGATAAACAAAATTGGCCTCAATACAATCATATTGTAAAAGTAGCACGCATAGCGACCTGGATACAAGCTCACATCACTGCTACCACCCCCCCCCCTTCAACGAAACTCAATTTCGATATTGTAAAAATTATGTACTAATTTAGTCCCCTTTTAAAAATGTTTGTACTTAATGAATAACGGAGTTATTCGCACTTAAAGGGGGGGGGGCTGTGGCTTGGCGCTAAGATGCTCCTCCCATGCTTAGGAGATAGATATGTCATAATTTTGTACTAGTTATGTACTCTTAAAGAAGGGTACTTTTAGTTTACAAAAACCATCGGTTCCTAAGATTTTTGTTTGTTTGTTATGGGGTGTGTAGCTTGATATCATATATCAAGGTACACCCCCTCTGCTTAGGAAAGAGATTCGACCAAACTTAATTTTTTTTGTTTTTATGGGGTGTGTACCTTGATAACAAGGCACACCCCCCTTTGCCTTGAAAAAAAAAAATAATTATGCCATAATTTGCTACGAATTATGTACTAATTACGTCCCCTTCTAAAAAATTGCCTACTCTCAAAATAACTTTTTTTTTTTGTTTAAATGGGCTGTGTAGCTTGATATTTTTTGTTTTTATCAAGCTACACAGCCTACATAATCAAAAAAAAAATCAAGTTATCTTGAGAGGTGGAAATTTTTTAGAAGGGGACGAAATTAGTATATAATTAGTAGCAAATTATGCCATAATGGCTTTTTTTCAAATCGATTTCTTAAGAGGGGGGTGTATAAAAACAAAAAAAATAAGTTATCTTGAGAGAAGGCAATTTTCTAGAAGGGGACGAAATTCGTACGTAATTAGTAGCAAAGTATGGTATAATTACTTTTTGAAATCTCCCTACTAGGCAGGGGGGGGGGTTTGCCTTGATATCAAGCTACACACCCCATAAAAACAAAAAAAAATGAAGTTATCTTGAGAGTAGGCAATTTTTTAGAAGGGGACGAAATTAGTACATAATTAGTAGCAAATTATGGCATAATTATTTTTTTTTCAAATCTCTTTCCTAGGTAGAGGGAGGTGTGCCTTGATATCAAGCTAGGCACCCAACAAAAAAAAAAAGTTATCTCGAGAGTAGGCAATTTTTTAGAAGGAGGCGAAATTAGTACATAATTAGTACCAAATTCTCGCATAGTCACTTTTAGTCGAATCTCTTTCCTAAGCAGAGGGAGGTGTACCATAATATCAAGCTACACACCCCGTAACAAACAAACAAAAATCTTAGGAACCAATGGTTTTTGTACACTAAAAGTACCCTTCTTTAAGAATACATAATTAGTACAAAACTTTCACCCCCCCCCCTTTTAAGTAAGATTAACTCCGTGATTCATTCAGTACAAAATTTTTCAAAAGGGGACTAAGTTAGTAGATAATTAGTACATAATTTTTACAATATCCAAATTGAGTTTCATTGAGGGGGGGGGGGTGTAGCTTCACTGAGCTTCTGAAGAGAGAAATTTTTGTTTGGGTCGCACAATATGAGCATGTCTAGATGACATATAACGAATTGCAGAATTGCACTTTCTTTTATTTAACGAGTTTGATTTTGCACATTCTGATAAGCCGTGGGCGTCCTCAGATATGGGAATTTCTCACTTTTGGCGTCAGAAATAGAAAGTTTGTCAGTTGTGACATTAGAAATGGTAATTTCTCACTTGTGGCGTCACAAATGAGAACTGAGTCACAAGAATTGCCCTACCCGTAGAACGCTTCCGTAGATAACAGATAAGACTGTTTCGCTTATTTTATAAAGGCCAACACATATGAATCTGCGCTTGGAATAAGAAACAAATGCAGTGTTGAGTTGGGTTAAAACAAAGATGTATCAAATGTACTTTCATACATCTTTGGTTAAAATAATCCCTAGATATAAATTCGAACCCTAAAATTAATTATTAATGGCTATACAACGGATCCAAATCACAATCACAATGTAATCCCAAAGTTAGTCAGAGCTTTTATTTTTAAGATATTAAAAAATATTTTTTATAGATGTCTGGAGTACTCTCTGTGCGCACGAGTTTTTAATAAAGTTTTTCGACACAGCTGGAAATGTGTATTTTGTGTGCAAGTCCGTGCAATACACATAATCTTTATAACTAGGTAAAACATTAAAAATCAAGTGAATAAAAGCATCTGAAATAGAAAAATATAAAAGTGGGGTTTAGTTACATATTGCTAACAGACATGCGCTTGGTATGGTGCTATTCACCAAAAGATTATTATTTATTATAGTAGTTTTGACACAAAATTTTTATCGTACCAAAAACCAATTCCTTATTACTTTAACAAATGTCGTATCTATTGGGAAATCAATTTAACCGTGGCGACCTGATTTTTTTGCAAAACTTTACGTCTTTGCATTTGTTTTCCATGGCAACGTGGAGTTTATTTATTTTTGTCCACAGTGGGACACCAGAGCTTTTTTTGCACCGGGTCAAAAATTTGGGGATAGTTTACTTATTTTGATTTCGCATTCCGCGCCGCTAAAGCACATAAGTTTTTTTTTTACTTTCGAATCCGTGTAACTCATGATGCGTTGCTGTAGCCCGAACTTGCCTGGCTATCATCATTACCGCCGCTGTACGGTACCACCGCGCAAATAAACCTTTAGGTCCATGTGACTGCGTGTTTATTTTTCAGACAAAACAATAAGTTTTTCTATTTGTGCCCACGAAAGTAAAAACAATTTTACTTTCGTGTTTGTGCCTCGGTTTTTGCTAATGTAGTACATTATTTGCCTCTTGGTGTGCTTAAAGACTCCGAAAATATGCAATGGATCAAGAAAAAATAAAAGAAAGCAAATTCTGAAGGTAAGACCTCGGGTCGACTATACATTTTTTGAATAAGTATTGTTGTCTTTATAAGGGTTTTTCCCTTGGTTTTTCCTTGAAAGGTAATTATGCACTATACGGTTTTCTGCCATTTTTTATTTTTTATGAAAAATTCTTTATGGGGGCACCTACTAGGGTCCCTAGGGCCCCAAATCCGGCTGCGCCCGATTTTTTTTTTAAAGAGAAGAAAGGGTGCCTGGAGGGGGGTTGTAATGTGTTTTTTTTCATTGTTTTGGGTTGGGTTGGAAAAAAAAACCAACGGGTGCAGGCGGATTTGGGGTTCTAGGGACCCTAGTAGGTGCCCCCATAAAGAATTTTTCATAAAATATCAAAAATGACAGAAAACCGTATACTTGAAATAACTACAAGTGACTAAGCAACGTTGTTAGGTACTCATTTTTAGTTTAAGGAAATTTCTTCCTTTTAGATTCTTTTAAGGTGTATTCAGAGTTCCATAACTATAGCAAGCATATGCTGCTGTCCACAGTTACTACGTTTATACGCACCTAAAAGCGCTTTTATATAAGGATGGTTTTAAATAAAATCGCTTTCTTCGAGGGTTATGTCCTTCATTAAATGTCAGTTTAAAGAAAAAACAAATAAAACAACATAATTAATTAATTAATTAACAACAGATTTTTTGAAAGACTAGGGTTTAGTATTTTCTTTAGGTTAGAAGAAATGCACTAAAGTGTTTATAAGGACCCTAAAATGGGCCAACACTGTTCTTAACTAAAACAACCAGTTAACTCATTTTCATTTTAGTATCCTTTGGCCTATGATCAATGCCATATTGACACCAAACTGACAGAAAATCTATGTTTTACTTGTCAATTTGGTTATAAAAATGGCAGCTACAGTAGACTAAAGGGCACTGAGGCAGTAGGATTTAACTGACCTTTTAGTTGAGAATGGTGCTGAATGGGATGTTGAGTGATAAACCGCTTCCAAATAAAATCGATTTAGTGCTTAAATCGGTTTTAGTGGTGTTTATATGACAACATTTTCAAACCATCCTTATATAAAAGCGCTTTAAGAGGCCTATATAAACAAAGCAAGTGTTCCGTAAGCCACAAGCAGTATGCAGTAAGAGCAGCATGCATTTGTTATTGTTTATTTTCCTTGCATCTTACCTTATACCACTTGCCTTACAGAACTCTAAATACGCCTTTACTCCTCTGCAAAACAAGTTATTTTATGTAGGTACCTATATATAATAAGTATGTTTTTCCTTTTTGAAGGGTGGACTACTCAGCTGACTACCACTAACATATGTGGAATTAGGTACCATACAAATTAATAGTCCCACAGCCCATAACTTAAACTGTTAAGACCTTGCCGGACTTTGCATAATATTTATTCTTTATGTCCACTCAGATGACATTTTAAACATATATATTCTTAAATTTGTAACTTTTTTAACAAGAAATGGACAAACATTTTGTCAAAAAAATATATTTTGTCATTAAGCCCCTCTTGATAGCATCGAAAAGTTAAATTAAGCTCCTCACAGCTGATTTTTCAAGGATTGCTTTATAAGTATTTAAAACACATGGTCACATTATCTAATTTAAACATTTCCGAGAAATTCTGTTGAAAGGACCTTAACTTAAGGGCTCAGTTAAGGGTTAAGTTTGGAAGGGTCTCTAAAAATACCCCTTAGAACATCTTGAAGAACCCATACAAAGTCTCAACAGTGAGGTAGTCATAAATTTTCATAGGCCTGGGCTCACGGACTATAATGAAAATATTAGGTAAAGAATAAAAACATTATACAAAAAAATAGTGAGGCACCTTTTGCTCACTTTGGCTCATTTACTTATTTCTAAGTTTTCTCTACAGTAAAGCTAGAGAAAGTCCAGTTTTTAAAACCTACCTCTATGCACTTTTTAGTATAAAAATTTATTAAAAATTATATAAAATTAGGACCTGAATATTTTTGTAAATTTAAGGTGTCCAAGATAAAGGACCGTGAGGTGAGGTGAGCGAAATTCCCCTCACGTTTGTTTCAAGAATAACAATACTGGCCTGAGGAAACTGTCTAGGAGGGAGGGTTCCTGAAAATACTGATAAGAAGGCTGCTCCACCTGGCAAAAAAACACCTATGTGAACAGTAGAATAGAATATGCAATGAGGAATACAATAAGCCTTGCAATAAGCAAACTAGCTGCAGTGTCAGGGATTTCCTAAATCATGCCTTATTGTAGGAAAGAAATCTATCAAGATGGAATGACACTGCTTTTCTTGTCTTCAAGGTATATATATAAAATTCAAAATTAAAATTCTTATTGTAACAATTTTAATCAGTCAGAGTATGTATGGAACTGAAAAACCGAGAAAAGTTGAGAAATTTATTCTTTGAAAAGGTCAGGAAATTTGACAAAAAAATATACAAAAACAAGGAAAATCTGGAAGCCCATCTGGAAAAAATTGATTTAAAAACAAATTAGAATCATGAAATTTGTCAAAATAAAATTTTGCAGCTGTTTTCTTTTATACAAAATTCTTGAAGTTCTTGAAGTTTTTTACAAATGGTTAGGAAAAACTGGGAGACATGAGAGAATCCAATTAAAGGTTTTCTTTACAAACTCTGTTATTGACCTTATATACTGATGCCTTTCTCATTTAAATCCCTTACCCAAAATTATTACTTCTTGTGCAAACTCAAAGATAAATAATTCAAATAAAATCCAAAAACTTAATATTTAATATGCTTGCACACACAGAAATACTACCTATTTATTTTTATTGGCATATAGGTAGGTAACAAATGTAATGTTACATCTCTTGCTATCTTTTATGTAAACTTGTGTTTTCTGTTAGTGAATCATTTATTGTGTAAAAATTTTAAATGTGTAGCTTCTGAAAGAGATACCTACAGGTCCAAAAATCTCTATAATTTCCTAATAAAAGATCCTTTAATTAAAACTCTAATTACCAATGCCCAATGTAGTTAAAAATGCATAAGATAAGGTTGCGGCAAAGATAGGGTTGCAGAAATACTTTCTCTTTTTTGGAGTTCTGTTTTGGTTGTAAGTGAACATTTATTAAAGCACTCCTTACTAGTACTAAAAAAAGAGTTGTAGCTAAATTAGACAAATGTTTACCTCTAATTTTTTGTATTTTCAGATTTTGGAATTTAGGCAAGAAAACTACCAGAATGAACAATACAATTTTTATACATTTTAGTTATTCACAGAACGATAACAACTATATGGGTAGAATACTATAGCATTTTTGTGTTGTAGAAATATTTTTAGCAATTTTAATTAACTATATATAATAAAATTTTAAAAAATATGCTGAAAAATTACATTTTTACATATACACCCATTCCAAATTCTCCGGACCCATTTCAATATGGCGGCTGATAATTAAACACAGAAACTAAATGGAACTGTCATTGTCAGTGTCAAAAAACTGGTCTGCAGCAATTTGGAATGGAGTGTAATAAATATGTCAATGTAAAACATAATTAAATGTATTTGGTGTTTAGAATGTGACACCCTCCTATTAACACATTGCCCATGCCCACATGTGGGCATTTCTGTTTTACGTCTCAAGACCGCGTGCCTACCGATGGTCACAAAACAGCGGAGGATTTGTGTCCACCGGTGGGCATCTGGTCCTTGGAAGTAAAACTAAATGCACACATGGCTCAACTTGTTGGGGTGATTATGGCCACAACATTATAAACACCTATAGATATGCAATTAAATAAATTAATTTAAAAACTTATCTCAAAAATACTTATTACTAACCATTTAAATTACATCTAACTTAAAAAAGAAAAGAATAACATGTTATTTTTTTCTTCTTTGGAACCGCCAATTAGTAGCTGTAGTTTAAAAATCAGGCTTCACGTGGTTAGGTTCTGAAATTAAAAAAAAAAACAAAAGTATAAGTGTATGAACTGAAAAAATATTTTCTTTAGAGAAAACAACAAAATTGAAGAAAGAGCTTGATAACAAAAAATTTTTTACTGATTTTGGGGAACTTGAATCCAGATATTCAAGGTGGTGGCTATTTTTTAAAAATAACTAATAAAAAAAATAAAACAAAATATAGGCATCTGATACATCAATTCAGGGGTTTTTGGGTTCCCGTAATCCATTTATGTGATTTAAAAATTCTTAGAAGTATCTAAGGGTTCTAGTAGCAGTTTTAAAAGTAAACATTTTGCATGCATGGTTGACTAATTTCAGTTTTTTTAGTTGGTGTGCATTTTATGAATCCGATTAATGCCACTCTGATACATTTGTAAAACTCAAAATATTTAAGATGGGACACAAACATTTTAGAAGAAACCAGATCAAATGCAGAAATATGATATATCAAATCGAGGGTTTTGGGATCCACTGTTATCATTCTTTGGATAAAATTCTGGAGATAATAGAAGGATCTTAGGACAAAATTTTGGGAACCAGCCCAAACTTATATTACCTCTTAACATATATACAACTTTAGAAGACTTAAAAATATCCAAATCGATATATTTCCCTAAAACTACCTCTAAATCCTCGTCTGAATCCCTATTGTAATAATTGGAACACCAAAATTAATTTTGGAAGACCCAAAAAACCCCTAAATCAATATATCACATATCTTTTACACCAATAATTTTTTATGTTGCCCTTTCAGGCTCCTTACATTACCCCTAAACACTGTTTAACCCCCAAAATGAATTCAGTTAACCCCAGAATCTCCAAAGTGATATCTTTCTATCAATAGTATGTTGTTTTTACCACTTTACCCCTAAAACTCACCCTTAGGCCCCTTAAATTACCCCTAAAAATTTTTTTTTACACCAAAAATGAATTCAGTTGATCCAAAAATTTCTGAATTGAGGTCACAAGTTTTTTTGTCATTTACGATTCTTTTTGCCCCTAGGAAGCTTAATTATATTATTCCCAAAAAAAAATGGAATTAGTGTTTCCAAAAACCCTGAGGTTAATGTATTATACGTGATATGATCTAGTTTTCTCATCAAAATTTTGTGCTTTTAAGTCGCCGTCATCGCCATCTGGAATATTTGGGGTATCAAAAAAAGTATATATTCCGACAAAAATGGATTTATATATAGTCCATTTTTGATGTGTTTATTTTAAAAAATGTTTACTGTTAAATCTGTTCTTAGAACCCTTATGGTGCCTATATTATGTTTTATTTTTTGGAGTTCTCCCAAAGGAGCCAGAGTTTCATCACTTGGATTTGTAAAATAGACCCCCTTAGCTACCAAAATCCGTCAAAAAACCTTTATTATCAAGCGCTCCCTTCAAACATGGAAAAAAGCCCATTGGCACCTTGACTTATGCTTGAAATTATTCAAATTCATGTTCAACGAAAACATAACAGAGGTGTTTTTGAGTATTTGGTGAACACTTGAAAAACATTATACAATTTTAGTAGTCTAGAAATTACTTTTTAATATGTTTTTTTTTCCATAAACAGGCTTTTTGGGGGTGACTTGAGGGATATGAGTTTTGAAGATGATTTAGAAGATCGTTTAAATTGCTTTACAAACATGCAAGATATTAAGTTTAAATTTGTCAAGGAGCGACAAACAATTTCTTGCACAAAAGTCAGGAAAAAACGTTGGTTTTAAAGTTACATTTTTCATAATAAAAAAGGGAATAAACATTTCATAATTTTTTTCTGATTGTTTTCTCAAACATACCATCCAAATAAGCCTACTTTTATTGTTTAAATTTTGGTGGTCAAACTGATCCGCTGAAAAGGTTCAAACCTTTTCTTCATTCCATACCAAATTTAAAAGCAAATATCTTAAACACCAGTCATCCTAGCTTTTTTAAATTTTGACATAATTAATAGTAAAGACGTTTAAAAGACCTTTCCCTTTTTAAATTCCAGAGATAAAATTTACCCTATGAAATTTTCAACAGAGCCAAAAAGTATCTGTGAGTTTCCCCTTCAAAATTGTTCTCTGTTTTGTTCTTTGTGTATAGTTTTTCTGTTTTTCCTAATGGAATTGAAATAGATGAGGGGAGGCTCAAAATATGTCCAGAAATAGGTCCAGAAAATTTGCAATAAACAATAAGAGTTAAATTAATTTTTGATATCGGATCTAGACTATAATAAATTTTGTTTATTTAAGGAAGTTTTAACAAATATAATGGAAATCAGAAGCAAAAACTTACTTTGAGTTTATAGATTATTATTCTTTGTTTGGTGATGACTCTATAGAACCATCTTGTTTTGCTATACATTTTAGTTGGCAAAATATCCACTGCTCTGTATGTTTGGGTACAAATTGTAGACTTTTTAATTTATAGATTATTATTCTTCTCTGGGTGGTGGCACTTTAGAATCTTCTTCTTTTTCATTTTAGGTAGTTGCCTAAATATCCACTGCTCCATATGTTTTGTTATTATATACAGCTCCTAAAAGAATAATAAAAATAACAAGAAATATTGTATCTCTAAATTTTGTTTCTATATTTTGCACTTTAGGCGAGGACAACCAATATTTCTTAAAAATTTTCTCTTGAGTGGCACATGTTTATAAACTGTTTAAAAGATTTTTTGCATAATAATTTTTTAGTTACAGAAGCAGAGGTTTGGTTTTGTTATCTAATTTATAAGTTAGAGACAAAAGTATCAAGCCAAAGCAAATCAAGTTTTGTAATCTGCAGTTTTATTTTCCTGTGTTATATGAGTTTCAAAATCTAAGCAGGTTCACAGTGCATGATTCAACTTTCATAGAAGTGTTCACTAACCACCAGTTATGACATACACACATAGTATTTGATTCTGTGTATTTAATTTATTTGAAAGATGAATGAGCAACTATTTATATTTTAAAGAATTTTTCCTGATTAATGTTCTCCAATTTTCAAATCACTAACCTATTTTATTCAAAAAACAAGAGAGACTAAGGGCCGGTTTCTCAAAAGCGAGTTTGTGTTAACTCCAGCAACATAACCTAGTAAAAATCTTTAAAAATCAGGTTAAAATTAACTCTAGGATAACCAGGGCTTCAAGGTGAGGGTAAGTTACCTTACCTCAGGGTTAACCTAAAAAAAATATTGACTTAAAAACAGCAAGAAAACTGGGATTTATAGCTCGCGAGTTACTTGAAGTTTCTGATAATCCGCTATTGAGAAACTGGCCCTAAGAATAACTTTTTATCAGTAAAATTTTCCACAGTATTATTTCATGCTGCTAACTTAATATATTAAGGCTAAACGGTATTGTGTGTAGTAAACAGTTTTCTTTAGATACCCATTTAGCACTTACCTGAGCCCCTAGGAAGTTCAAATTTACCAGTGATGAAACTTTTTTAATTTTTTTTAACTAAAGCGGGAACTAAACCACCCAAATACTGAACTCAAACCAACCCAGCACTTTTTAGCAATTCCAGCGCTCATAAATTTTAACTTTTTAGGGACCCTAGTCAGTGTCTACATACAAGATATTTTTCATAAAAAAAGCCGAGTAAAATACTAAAATAAAAAAAAATCATTTACTGCAGAATTACTTGCTAAAAAAACGCTACCCAACTACATATTAAAGTAACAGGGTGTAGTGTTTAAGGTTGCATTTACAAGTGCATTTATAATTGAATTAAAAAGACTCCTGCTAGCTGTTACCACTGATTTAAGGACAACAGTTTAACTTAAAAAGCATGCAGATTTAAAAATCGGCTGCTGACGCTAAACGAAATAATCATATTCTATTTTAAACAGGAGCATCAACGACTAGCAAGAGTCTCTTCAACCTCTAAATGGAGCTTTACTGACCTGTTTTGTTAATACTCAAGTATCCGTGTCTTTTTGAAACTGCTGTTGGGATCTAAAATATATCCTTAGGCCTCTAAGATTTCACTAGTAAACTTGCACATAACTTAAGCCGCAATAATTTAAATTAAAAAAATGAATGAATTAAAATAAAAACAAAATTATGTGAAGTTATGGGAATGTTTCTAGGCGAATTCCTAGTA
The DNA here is from genome assembly GCA_963921995.1 of Oxystoma pomonae. Classification (NCBI taxonomy): domain Eukaryota; kingdom Metazoa; phylum Arthropoda; class Insecta; order Coleoptera; family Brentidae; genus Oxystoma; species Oxystoma pomonae. The sequence continues at coordinate 77,996,151 of OY998166.1, read as the reverse complement.
ATTCCAGCGAGCCAGTAAAGTTCTCTTGGTTCTTTGATAAACTCGGGGTAATGCTCGCGCAGCGCTAGGCCATTTTCGGCGGGCGACCACACACGCGGAGTGGTTTCATATTCGTTTTTGAAAAAATATTTTTAAAAGATAAACATAACCTCGAATGGTTTTCTGTCAGAAATCGTAAAAATACCCTTCTGCCTACTGTGGGCCTTGTTGACAAAACACCTGCAGTTGCCATGGTATCGGGGGCTTTAGGATAGTTGGGGGCTTTAGGTTAGAGGGCGCTTTGCTTATTTTGATTTCCCAATATTACGTCGAATATTATTTGTTAAAGGTATTAAAAAAATTGTGTTGACAACTCGCGGCTAAACTGTGTTTTTTTACCTTGCCTTTTTAAATCACTTGTTGTGCGAGTTTCTTATGACCACCCTTGTAAAAAAATCACTATTTTAGCCACCAGTTTTAATTTATTAACGCCATCAAAAATTTTTAAATCGTTTAATTGCCTATTTTAAATTTAATCGATGTTTAGAATGGGCTTTCAAATTAAACTTAGATTACCAACGTCAGTTAAATTTAAACTAGGTTTAACATTACGGTGGAATTGGCCCTAAACGGTACAAATTGAAGAAATGTGTTTGGGTAAAATATAACTTTTTGAGGTACAGCTCCAAATTTTGTTTGACCCATACCATAAGGAAAATTAACAATAAAAAGAGGTTCATATTTACGGTTTCATGGAAGGAACTATATAAGCTTAAAAGATTTTTGAGGAAGAATACAAGAGTTCTGAATGTATTGCAAGAGTCGTGATTTATTTTCTTACCTAACAATTTCGAGTTCGCTATCAGAATCGGAAAATCGCGAATATGAGATTGCCGTAGAAAGGAATTTCTTTAAACATTTCTTGACACGTTTACTGCAAAAAATCAATAAAACGATAAATGAAATAGATAACAATTGGATAATAAAATGAACGAAATGATAATTTTATGAGTTAAACATTAATTGTTGCGGTTTCTTGTAGATCCTGATTTAAACCTAGAATTCATATCTATCAACAAAGGAGGAGGCACACTTAACATGGAACTATGTTGTAGATGTTGAGGCCCTGATAACATTTTCGAAGATATAGGGGTTAATTTGATAGTGCAATATTGCTTTCCACAAGAGTTTATGCGACTAAATATAATAAATAATTCTTTATTGTCCATTTTAACTGTTAAACATTCCGGTTTCATCATGAAGATACAATGAAAAAAAAATTAATAGCACAAATATCACAGAATAGTATGTACAATTAATAGTAAAATAGTAATAAAAGAAAAGTTAGTACATCGATGAGAAAACATAAAGAATTAAAAAAAAAAGACTTGCAAAAAATAATCTTATTTGACCTAGGCACACACAAAACAAAATACAAAATCCAAGCAAGCAGGCAAGAAAACATCCACAAAATATAACAAATACAAGCACACATCCACAAAACATACATAAAATAAAATTAAGACGGCCATAAGTGCCCCAAAAAGTCATTTGGTATACCGGGGACCCTTGAAAAGTACCAAAAGCTTATTAGTAAAACATAAATTGAAAAATGAAATACGGGGGTATTCTAAGAAGTACATAAATCAATCAGAATTAAATCAATCAGAATTTTAATATTTGCACAAAAAATTGTTGTTGTTGTTGTTGCAATATTGGCAGTCAGAAGGGCTTATGTTACAAAATAAAAATAATAGTGTCACTTGATATACCAGGGACACTTAAGAAGTACTAAAACCTATTAATACGATACACAGTGTGAAAAAATACGAGGGGAAATGTCAAAATCTAAATAAATATACTGTATATTTGTAAGATTTTTTATTACGAGAGTATTCTAGGAATCATTATTTTAATATTTGCAAAAAATTGTTTCTTGTTGCAATTGCTGGCCAGAAGAATTACATACAAAACAAACAATCCGAAGTGGAAACGCCATTTTCTGAGATGCTTGACAAAAATAAATGTCAAGCGTTGTGATGACATATAAGTGTTTTGTTCTACTTCGTACATATGGCATCTTAACATAAGCACTCGTGGTTAAAACGAAGCTCAATCCGCTCTTTAACATCCCAATGCTATATTCTCTTTAACAGAAGAACTTATTATTCGTTATTGTCAAAAATGGGGATTACGATTAATATAAATTTTATGTTAGTATTCCTAAGTTTCCCCGTTATACTAACTGACACCACTAATTTTTATTTAGTCACATAAACTCATTCCCACAAGAAACAATTTTTTGCAAGTAATAAAATAATGATTGATTTGTGTACCTCCTAGAATACCCCCGTAATAAAAATGTTATGATGCGTAATTAATAGTATTATTTATTAGTTTTTGACATTTTCCCTCGCATTTTTTTTCTATTTTATAACGTATTAATAGGTTTTAGTACTTCTTGAGTGTCCCCGGCAACTGACACTATTCACACTTCTGACCGCCAATATTGCCACAAGAAACCTTTTTTTGTGCAAACATTAAAATTCTAATTGATTTATGTACTTCTTACAATACCCCCATAATACAAAAAACCTTACGGTGTACTACGTAAAATATTATTTTTCATTGAATTTTGATATTTTATCTATATTTTAAATTAATACTTTACTAATAACTTTTTGGTGCTCTTAATTTTTATTTAGTCTCATACTCTTGTGGAAAGCAATATTGCAGCAAAAATCAATTTTTTGTGCTAATATTCATATTTGGTTTATCTATTAGCGCTATCCAATAAACCCTATCTTGGAAAGTGTGATTGTGTGAACCAAAGTCCCATGTTAAGTGTACCTCCTCCTTTAATTATTCAAGTCAACACCTTCTCCACTGAGGCCAAAAAACTGAACTTAAGGTTAAAAAAGATAGCCGCCGTCTGGGGCGGTGCTTTGTTAAGCCCCAGAGGGCGACCATCCTGAAACTAGTTTTTTGGACTTAGTGGAGATATTTCTCGATTCGGATAATCGGTTTGCGTCAATCCGAGTGAAACTGAGGATTAACAAATAATTCCTTGACATCTGTATGTAGAAAGCCTCTGAAACTACTTAGCCTATTTTTATCAAACATAGCTAAGAACGCTCCCTGACGGAAAGGCTCCAAACAGATAAAAAACCGTATCGAAATCGGTTCACTGGTTTGATAGCTACATGCGCACAGACACACGACAGATATAGGGGTCGTCAAACTTATGACCTTCTTGTTAATATTTGACGTTAAAATTAAATTTTGGGTTTTGAATGAGCTTTAATATAGCATTTTCGGTAGGGGTACAGGTAGGTATTTATTTCTCTTCATTTAATGCTCATAAAAGTGATTTTCGCGTCCATTGTAAAAATAAAAATTACTGATCATCACCAACCAATCTAATGGTACGTCCAGATACCTACCCGTTTGATACTTATTAGGAATCATCAGGGAGTCATTAGGTAGTCATAGAACCACACCTTTTAAATTTAAAGAAATTTCATCGTAATTTGTAAGCAACTTGATGGTTATGCGCACCACCTATCAAATCAACTCAAAAACAAAATAGCGATTTGAAAAGTGCATTTTTTTTTGCTATCTGTATTTTTTATTTTACTTTTAGTTTAACTTTTGTTTTTACGTATTTTTTGCTGTTCATGTTTTTTATTTCAATTCTACTTTCATTGACTGGGTCTTTACCAAAGAGCTTTTTTTGTTTTTACTTAATTTTGTTGTTTATTTTTTATTTTGCTTTGAGTTTAACTTAACTTTTATTGACTGGGTCCATGAGTTTAGCGCTTAAATCTTTTAGTCATAACTTACTTTTTAGATATATTAGTTTGACTGCAATAATTTATGCTTTGTCCACAAGATTTCTTTACGAAAATAAAGCTTATTTTGAATTGAATTAAATTAACAGCAAAACCGAAATCTCCAATGCAAAATATAAGATCAACGAAACATAACTCTTAAAAATATGAAACGCGGCACCACCTTCAATTAGATCGTCATACAACGTCGCCTTCGCCTTAGATGTAAGCATTGTTTAATATACAGTGTGTCCAATTTAAAACGTTACCACCCAAGATTTCTTAAGAATTGCTAAAAATTTAGAAAAACCCCAAGCCACCTTGATTTAGTTTTCAAGGGGGGCACTTCTTGGCCAGCTTGATTTTGTAGCGCGAGGGATAAACATTATCCCTATATTTTGAATAGGGAAAGTGCAAGTGAAACCTTATTTTGAAGGTCTTTTAAATGCCTTCACAAAACTTTTAAAAATCTAGCGATTTGTTTTTGAGATACTTCCTTTCAAAGTAAGTTCAAATTGTACAGGTAAATTTCCCCCGTCGTAGGAATGTATCCCAGAAGAAGAAATGAAAAGATAAAATGGAATTTCTCAAAAATCAAATTTTAATTAAAAAAAAAATAGATTTGTGTATTTGTCCATGCAACTTTAACTAACTGAATATCTCGAAAACTAATCGTTAGATTTTTAAAATTTTGACAGACATTTTTGTGAACGGCCATTTCAAGCAGTCGGATGGGACAAAATGTCCTTATGATTAAAATTATGACTATATTTTTTAATAAATAATTTCCTAAAACCATACGTTATGCAACAAAATAGTTTAAAACAATAAGTTGTAACCAGAGCTTATAGGTTGAACCTTTAAACTTTGCGTTGGACGGGACAAGAAAAACCAAAACCTAATTTTAGTAAATTCTTACTTTTATATATTTCAATTTTTTAGAAAAATGCTTTATCATGGCTTTTCCAAACTAAACAAAAGGCATTGGAATTAGATGAGAAAGCATGTTGTTAATATTTATGTTAAAAATTATTGTGAACCATCAACCAGTAAAGCTTTTCTTTTAGGTTGGACGGGACAAAAAATACGATAATTGAAAAAATATTATTTGCTTTACGTCCGAAACTGTTTGTATATTTTGGCTTTTTTACATACCAAGAATAAGTGTTATAGTGATTTTATGATTTGGACTTATTTCAAGATTTTTAACAAAAACCAGTAGATTGTTAAAGCGTTTCTCTTTTTTTAATAAAATTGCATTTGCTTGAAATGGCCCTGAAGGCATTTGAAAGACCTTCAAAACAATCCAAGAAACATTTCATTTTTTATAGAGGTTGCGAGCAGGTTACCGCCACCGAATTATAAACTTTAAAGTTTTATAGAAAAGTAACGAGAACCTTCCCGGAACCTTTATTACCTTCTTATTGGCTTTAACTGGTAGATCTTATAAACGTAGTGGTAACCTTATTATAAACTCCTTAAAAACCTAGAAATTGCCTGTGAGAACCTTCTTACAACTTTTATATTACCTTTAGTTATGCGAATTAGGAGACGTAAAGGTTACAGGAAAGTGTCTGCAACCTTTATGAAACGAAATAAAGTAACCCGAGTGCAGCTCCCCCTATAAGAAAATGCAGTAGAAAAATGTTTTTGATAGTTCTGAGGTTCTAAAAAAGTAATTATGGATCGGTAATAAAAAACATGGAATTAAAACAACATCAAATTATAAAAAGGCCGTGATAGAATATTATGATGGTAAAATTATTTTTAAAGATATTTCCACCCCCTAAAACTACATACGGCGCAAACTTTACTGTTAAAGTACATGTCAAAAACCTAAAAAACACATTAAATTTGTTTTATTTTGGTAAAAAAAAATTCTATTCAAAATTTTTTCGTTTTTTTTTATTGTGGATTCTTTTTGTACTATATTATGAATATACTATAAAAACAGCAATATTTGTTATGAAAAACTCAAATATAAAGAATTTTTTAATATTTTAAACAAATATACTATATACTATTAAAAAAAATTTACGCCGCCAGATTCGCCATCAAAGTCAAATGTAATCTGGATTTGTAACAAAAACTCTCTAATAAATCTAAAAAAGGAATTGGTCAATTGGCCCAAACCATGCAGAAGATTTAGAAGAGTGACAGATGTTTTAATAAACTAAAAAAAAAACAGTGATTTTCAACCATTTTTCAAGAATACAGAACAGAATCATTTTTCAACTATTGTTTACAATTAGAAATGTTTGTGATCGTCCAGACGATTGAGAAGGGTAAAACCCGCCTAAGCGTCGTCCTGCGGGGGTGTCTAGAGGTGTCCACTGAAGGGACAATTTTAAGGTGGCCGAGAAAAAGGGCTGAGGCTCAAACACACAGTAAGAAGATGGACGAAGACGACGAATCATATCCAGAAAAAGACTGGTTACACCAGCCCTGTGTTATTAAAAGAGGGGGGTTTTATCTCTATGAAGCTGTAGAAGAAGAATTACAAGTGATGGAATTTGTAATGAAACCTTTATAAAGAACCCCGCACACCAGTCCATGTAACCCAGACATCGGGCGATTTTGGAATTTTTTTGATATGTTGTAGGTCTGGGCAAGGGCTTTAAAAAAATGCTACCTAAAAGTTGGTGAGACATTTTATTTGGCTACAGCGGCTTATCAAATGTGGGATAAAATATCATTGTAAAATTATATTTTCCGAAGAAAACATGCAAGTATTTATTTCTTTTTGAAAGATACTGTAAATGTACATTTGTAGATTTTTTCGCAATGTTTTCTGACAGATTGGGTCAGTGGCGCACCGTAAAACTATTAAAATACTGTTAATTTTTTAATTAAGAGCACAAATTCAACGACATTATGTGTTTTGTGTAATTTTATAGTTTTTTTATATATTTTATAAAATAATAAATCAGTGGTGTAACATCCAAATATTAAACTACTACCTATAATTTTGATAATTTAATAATTGAACTTATTAATTAAATCTATGTACTTTAATAATAGAATCTTACTCATCTAATATTTTCCTTCAGTATAAATATTCCAACCCAGAGGCGTAGAGTGACCCATAAATTAAGTTTTTTTTTTATGAAACTTAAGGCGGCTAAGTATCACGAATTTCTAAAGAAAGTAATTGTTATTATTCTAACTAGTGCGGAAAATTGTATTGTATTGTATTTTTTCACACGCGACTGCCGATGACCCTAAAGCCGCGGAGTTCGGGCAAGCAATCAAGGTTGGGAAAGATACCTTACGCGTGAAGATATGCGTGCTGTGGTGTAAATAAATGGAGAGAAGTTGGTGGATGTATCCATTCAGAAAAAAGAAATGTTTTCGTAACATCCAACATCATTTTTTGGGTCAACTTCATTAAAAAAAATGGAACAAAATAAAAATGTCAATATATTTTACATCACGCCACTACGCCACAATTGAGAACTATGACATATAATAGCTAGCAAATATCAAAATTACAAAAGGGCTTCGAGACGATTTCCAATCAAACTGACAACCTTTGTGGTAGTTTAAACTACTAGTAAATAATATTTTAATATTTGGATGTTACACCACTGATTTATTTTTTTATAAAATATACTAAAAAAAACTATAAAATAGCACAAAACAAATACACACCTAATATCGTTAAACAGGCCCTTTTAATGAAAAAATATACAGTTTTTTAATAATTTTACGGTGCGCCAATAACCTAATCTGTCAGAAAACATTACGAAAAAATCTGCAAATGGACATTTACTCTATCCCTTAAAAATAAATAAATACCTGCAGGTTTTCTTCGGAAATTAAATGTTATTTTATTCCTCCTTGATACGCCGCTGTTGTAGCCAAACTAAATGCCTCACCAACTTTTAAGGCGCATTTTTTTAAAGCCCTTGTCCAGACCTACAACATATCAAAAAAATTCCAAAATCGTCCGATGTCTGGGTTACATGGGCCGGTGTGCGGGGTTCTTTAACGAACTATCAGTTTCATAGGGGACCTATTATAAAAAAAAAATCTGGTTTTATAATAACTGTTTAAGTAATTGTTGTTGCAGTTATGTAGTAGCAGTTTAATAAAACCGTGTTTATAACCCAATAAACATTAAAGTTGCAAGGTTACAAAAATTACTATTATAAAACTTATCGTGCCTCCATGTAATTTTATGAAACCAGGAAACCTGGTAATAAAACCCGATCACCTTTATAAGAACTGGTCACCAATTATAAAACTTGAGGTTATTGAAAATGTTACTTGGGAAGGTATCACTCGTCCCACTTTCTCTATTAAAAATAAAGGGGTAAAGTTTACCCCTCCTAAAAAGTGTCTCTCAAAAACTAAATTGCCGTGTCTTGCGGTTTTTTTTAAATGTGACACCCTGTATATGAAAGTTATGCAACCTATGGACGAAACAGTTGCAAATTTTTCGCACTAAATGGTGGAGCAAATGGTCGGATATCCTGGTCCAATGAGTCGTGCACTTTCCGTTTAATGGAGATTTTAAAATAAAATCGGTATTAAGCTAATTCTCTGTGAAGAGGGACAATCACAAGTTTTCAACAATTTTTAATTAAAGAGCAGCAATATTTGTTAAGGCAATAAATGTTAAGGAAAATTAGATTTTTTTTTAAACAAGGTCTATTTTGAACCTACATCAAAAATAAGTATTTTTAATTTAATTAAAAGTAATTTTTTTTACAAAAAGTTTGACACTATTTTGGTTTATTGTTAAAGCCTTAAATAGTCCGAATTTTAGTAAAAAGAAAGCCTTATCAATTAGTGCATTGCTTTCTATAAAATTTAAGGCAACAAAGTCAATCCGTAACTTTTTTTTCTCATTCCCTCACTCTATTTCGTTTTCAAACAAACTATCCCAAGCAGCATTTGGATGTTATCTTACTTGGCGCATACGTTGCCTTTGAGAAACGCGACGTCGTTTCGACTGCCTGACGACTCTCATTCGCACCTAAATGGGTAATACAGATTCGGGTCGCCTCGACGTCATTGATCCTGACTAGGTTTACCAATTGTCAACGTTATTTTACGTTTAATTTCTCTTACCTAAAATTAGTTACTAAACAAGAACATTATGTTTGGTTTTGTTTCGACTACCTAAAATATATAGTTTTTGTAAAAAGAATTCTTGAAGATTTACTTAAATATAGCCATAAATACATATTTTACAGGTTGACTAAAAATGCATGCATTTTTTTAAAGGCTGATCCTGATAGATATACAAGAATAACATATAATTCTTTTATTTAATTTTAAAGTACCTTACACATAAAAATTTATAAATGAAAGGCAGTTTATTGATAAATGTAAATAAGATGCTTCGAAAAAAACCGGGCGCCCTGAAAATTTAAAAAATATAAGAAAATAAAACATTAAAAAAAATGGGTCGAAATATTTTTTGTTATTATTATATTGTAAAAATAATCTAAAATTCCCTCCAAACCTTATTTTATTAATTATACTACACGGCATTTTCTAATTTTAGACTAAATCTAAAAAGCAAATTAATTTACTGTTCAAAATGGCGAATTTTCGTGCCCTACTTAATCTGAACTAACATTATACCATGTCCGACCGGGTCTCCAAGTTAAGTCGTCAAGCATGACTAAAGTTACAAAACCCGTCGGTTTGCAAACGTATTACGACGTGTTAAAATCGTACGTCCGCCATGACGTAGGTAATATTAACCTAATCTACGTATTAGAATCTGAAGTCGTTTTCAGTATCACATACCTAACTGTCAAATGTCGCCCTAACCTCACAGTTTTAGCGTTTTTATTTATTCTTGTTTGTTGTCGTGCCTCGTTATCTCGACATGAGTGATTACTTAAAAATTATTTATATCAAAAAATTAAAAGAGATGGAGCCCATTCCCCACAAGCGGGAGAAAAATGGGATACGGTTCCATAAAGGAATCTATTTGTATCTCGGATTTGTCGGAGGTTTTCATCTGCAAAAGTTTAATTTTTTTTCTGTAGAAACTACTCGACAGTTTTGCATTTTCAAGAGTACTTGCAACTAGCAGTAAGCAGATCCTGGATCCAAAAACTCCCATAAAAAAAAACTTGAATAAAAGTTGATATAAAATTTTCAAAAAAGTTAGGTTAGAACCAGAGAAATAAAAATAGTTGTTTTAAGTTAGATCAAACGCACGAAAATGGACGTGTTCGTTTGGGACGTCGGTTGACGTAGGCCAGTTCCAACGAACTACACGTTTTAAATTTTAACGGCAAGCAGACATCGGTATCCGGCACGTTTAAATTCCCTACTTATTAAAGACGTCGGCTTTTGTAACGGATAACTAAGAGCGTAGCTTTTACTTCAAAAACAACGTTGGAGACAAACGTCCTTGATCGCAACCTTAATTCTATCCGAAATTGACGTCATATTAAGATCCATTTGGTTGGAAGTCTGATTTTTGCTGCTTGGGATGCTATTAGTTTTCGCAAGTATTTAAACTTGTACACAGATTTTTACATTTAAAAAAGTGACTTTTAATGTGAAAATTAGGTAAGTGGTTATATTTCTTTCTCATTCCCTCACTAATAAAAAATAATAACTAGGATGGTTGTTTTTTGAAGAAATATATGTTTTTTTTCATTTCCTCACGTTATAATTAAATGATTTTTGACATTTTGTCATCTATCCTTTGAAAAACAAACAATAACTTGATGTCGTATTATTTTTTTAAAAAACTTTCATATCACAGTTTAATATTAACTGGTAACCTTGCCTCGTTTTACACGATTAGCTTGCAGCCATTTTTTTAATCATTTTAGTCCTGTTTACAACGATTTGGCCCAAAAGTGGCAATATATGTTTTATCCATAACGTTGTATACTCGCTCCAGGGGAGGCTTGTTAAATTCCATATATAACTATGAGATACTATAATGGATCAAGTGTGGCAAAATGTGAGACAATAATAACTTTGAAAAACACACAAAATAATTGAGAAATGAGGGTTGGCTCGGGGCAAAAACAAACAAAAAATTAAAAAATGAAGCCAAAGGCGTAAAATTTACTGAGCATGCCTGATTTAGTATATGCATTTTTCCAGACTAAATTGATTGGGAGAGATATTATCGCTACGAATTTTTTTGGAATCTCATGTTAAATTCTCACCTGACAGGCAACATGCCTTTCCTGTTGAACTTGTAACACTCGTAATCGTTCATAGGTCGGGTCATGCCGAAGTCGCCAATTTTGACACTCTTGTCGCTACTGACCAGACAGTTACGACACGCCAAATCACGGTGAATGTACTTGAGTTCGGCGAGGTAGCTTAGGCCACGAGCGATGTCCAAAGCCATATTTGTCAGTCTTTTGGGGGATACGTCCTCGGCATCGGCTACAAACGTGAATTAAATTTAAACGAGAACGTCAAAAGGCTCGGCCAACCCTAACTGTGCGATTAGTTAAATATAGGGTGGGACACAAAAAATGACTTTTTGGATTGCCTAAAAAAATTACATATCTTAACAGAACATACTTTATATTTTCTAGAAAGAGTGTCAAAAATAACGTTTTGTAAAAATCCAAGATGATGGACAATTTTAAAAATTTGCAATCTTTCACCCCCCATGAAACTTTTTACTGCGCGCCACTGGCTTAAAATTTTTTTTTTTTGAAAGCTTCATCCAATAAAAAAATAAAAATGTATCATTTATAAAAAGCGGTAGAATTGAAATTTTAAATAACGTTAAATTTCACGTTGAATTTTGAAGGTCTAATGTATTGGCTTTTTTATAAATGTTCATTAAAATCTTCATTTTACTTCATTTAAACAGTACGTAGCAAAATATACCAAAAATACAGCAAGAACAAAGACACCTTCTTCACCGATTTTCGCAGTTATATATTTTTGTGTTCGGCAAAAATGCATCTTTCAGAAAGAAAAATTATTTTTGTGTCAGTAGCACACACAAGTCAATTTAATTAGACAAACTCTTTTTCCATCAGAATCGCAATTTTTAGAATAAATTCTTCGTAAGACCATTTTTTAGCAGAATTGTAATTTATCAGATGGAAACGATCATCTCCCTCGAAGTCATACGGATCAGGGGATCAGTTATTCATGTGACTCTTCTATGTGTCTGTCTCAAGGAGGTCACGTGAGTACTTTAACCCATCCACAGAATCATTGCCGTTTATCGGTACGTTTAGGCTACGCAATGTAATCTGGTATTTCCAGTTAACGTTGGTGTGGGTAGATAAGGAACAGTTTCTTATGAAAAAAAATGAAAACCCAATCCAACCAATCTGATTCAACCGAGGGGCCTCTCACTTCGGAAATCGCAGTTCACTTGCTCAGAAAATCTTTGGAAATCGCAGAAATCCGTAAGAATTTCCGAAAATCCCATTAGAATCCCTAAAGAAATCGGGAAATTGGTGTGGAAATCGCAGGTATTTCCGAAAATCCTTTAATATCCAAGAAAATAATTATTTACGCAAGTATTTTTATGGAGTTGCTACTAAAAAAACTATAAACTAAATTGCTATTGGTTTTGAGCATTCCCCTATAATACCCTTCGGATCTACCCCCAAAAAACTTTATCCCTAAAAAAATTTTTTTTTTCTTACCGTGTGATACCTCTTTGGAAAGATTATAAAAATTGTAGTTGAATGGCGACAAAATTTTTGACTACATATATATGTATATAGCACATGTAGGACATGTAAAACGAAATGTTTTTAAAAACAATAAAGTCCGAATCTATATATATATATATATATATAGCACATATAAAATGTATTTGAAAAGTCCGTCTAGTCGAAAGAAATCCTGGATACACCCTGGAAAAGTCTGGATAAACTCCGTGAGTCTGGATACACCCTGGAATGTTTGGATACGCCCTAGAAAAGTCTGGAAAGACCCTTGAAAAGTCTGGATACACCCTGGAAAGTCTGGATACATCCAAGGAAAGTCTTGATACATTCTAGAAAAGTCTGGATACACCCTGGAAAAGTATGAAAGGCTCTGGAGAAGTCTGAAAAGACCTTGGAAAAGTCTGGATACACTCTGGAAGCCTGAAAACACTCTGAAAAAGTCTGGGAAGACCCTGGAAAAGTCTGGATATACTCTGGAAATACCCTTAAAAAGTATACACTCTTTAAGTCTGGAAAGACTCTGTAAGTCTGGATACACTCTGAAAGTCTGGAAAGACCCTGGAAAAGTCTGGACACACTCTGGAAGTGTGAAAAGACCCTGGAAAGGTCTATATACACTCTGGAAAAGTCTGAAAAGACCCTGGAAAAGTCTAGATACACTCTGGAAAAGTCTGGAAAGACCCTGGAAAAGACTGGATAGACTCTCGAAAAGTCTGGAAAGACCCTGGAAAAGTCTGGAAACACACTGGAAGTCTGTAAAATCCCTGGAAGAGTCTGGATACACTCTGGAAAAATCTGGATACACTCTGGAAGTCTGGAAGGACCCTGGAAAAGACCTGTATACACTCTGGAAAAGTCTGGAAAGACCCTGGAAGTCTGGATACACTTGGAAAAAGGCTGGATACACTCTGAAAAAGGCTGGATACCCTCTGGAAGTCTGGATACACTGTGGAAAAGTTAGGAAAGACCCTGGAAGTCTGGAAAGACCTTGGAAAAGTCTGGAAAGACCCTGGAAAAATCTGGATACTCTGGAAGACTTGAAAGATCCTGGAAAAGTCTGGATACACTCTGGAAAGACCCTGGAAAAGTCTAGAAAGCTCATGGAAGTCTAGAGAGACCTCTTGGAAAAGTCTGGAAAGACCCTGGAAAAGTCTGGATACGCTCTGAAAAAACCCTGGAAAGGTCTATATACACTCTGGAGAGGTCTGGAAAGACCGTGGAAAAGTCTGGATACACTCTGGAAAAGTCTGGAAAGACCCTGGAAAAGACTGAATACACTCTGTAAGTCTGTAAAGACCCTGGAAGTCTGGATATACTCTGGAAAAACCTGGATACACTCTGAAAATGTCCGAGTACAAGTCTGAATACACCCCTAAACAATGTGGATACACCCAAGAAAAGTCTGGATATACCCTGGAAAAGTCTGACCGACCCAATCTAACCCATGTGTATACGAGTAGTGGTTTTTTTAAATATATGTTCTTGAGCGAGGGAAGTTTTAGAGCAAACCTTTATTCGATTTATTTTTTCTGGAGTTCGAATAAAGAAATTATGGTTAGCGTTGTTTTGTGAAGAGTGCTGTTTAGAAAGAAGGTACATCTATTTTTAAATGTTTGATTGATTTTGAGTTTTTTAAAAGGCAATGATGGTCAGTAAAACAATGAAAACTTAATGTCGTAAAAGATGAAAAAACTAGGACAATTAAACAGGGTGAATTCTTTAACCGGAATTGTGCTTTAGAGATGAGATATAAAAAAAAAGGTAAAGGCGAATCTTTAATGATTTTTTAGCGACTTTCCGTTCATGTTAAAAAAGAATTTGGGACCCCAAACTGAAGGCCCAGGGACCACCAACTATTTTTTCTTTAAATGCGGCACCTATTTGAAAAGTGTGTTAAAAAATAAATTTAACTATGTTTTTTTGACATCTGTCAACCAATGTGTCAAAAATTTCAAAAAAATATATATTTTTTGTCAATAATTGTTTTATACAATAAACTATATAAGTTATTCATTCTGTTCTTAATCACTGTTTCTGAGCCAGAAATCACATCGGAAATTAGATTATTTAACACGAGAAGAAAATGAACAAAAACAAGAAGATGAATCCATAGAAATAAATGAAGAAGAAAAAAATGAAATCCAAAATGATTTATTAGGGGCTTTAAAAGCAGATTTTAATATAATAAATTATAAAATAAAAATAAAAGAAAAAACTAGAGTCATTATTAAAAATTAACAGAAATATGTGTGATAAAAAGCACGTTTTGTTAGCTATTAACATCTAAAAATATGTAAATTTATGAATTTTAAAGCACCTGCAACATTGCCAACCACAAAAAGAACCCAAGGTCTTAAAAACAATAAATATACGAAAGCAACAAAAAATAATACTGAGAAAAAACGAAAGAACGCGGAACTGGACACTAATACTGACACGCCTGAAACAGATATTGAAACAGAGTAGTATAACTCAAATTCTGATGAGTAAATATTTTTTTATTTATTATAATACGTTTGTTTTTATACGTTATTATCGGTTTTTTATGAGTTACTTAATAAATTAATAATGAACAAGAGATAAAGACTACTAGTGTTAATTAAATGGACTAAATTTTTTATTGCTAAAACTCGACCTCCATCAACCTATTGGTTTAGAAAATTTTTATGGGACTCCATTCCCGGGGCCTTTTTTTATTGTCCCTTTAAATAAAACTTTTTAACAGCGAGAGCGACAAGGACAAAAACTATCCATTCTTTTATCACCCATTCAGCCGTCAGAAGGAAAAACGCCGTGAGCGACCTAAACTTGATTTGTGGAAAAATAGAAAAGAAGCTTTGAATTTTAATAAAGTCTCTCTAGGTGTAATACAGACAAATAATTTTTTTGCCTATAGATAAATATTCAAAATATGAATTAAAATACCAAAAAATAAAACAGAATAATTAATAATTTTGCGTTTTGCAGATAAAATAAGGCACATGTGGTAAAATAACATATCCTATTCGGGCTGTCCTGCTAGGCAAAAGTCATAAATACTAAGAAAGATCCACACAAATCCATAGACTTAACGTGTTTTTTTCTTAGTACTGGCGATATACGTGGTTATAGCTTAGTAGAGATCATAAAAGGGTTTCGTTTTTTTTTTAAGTAAAAAATAAACAAAAACACATTTTTTTTTATTTTAACCTGTTCTAAACCAATCACTACAGTCTTTACTTGTTTTTTTCTGAGCACTGGTGTTATACGTGATTATAGCTTAGTAGAGATCATAAAAGGGTTGTAAATACGTGGTTTCGTTTTTTTTAAGTAATAAATAAACCAGAACACATTTTTTTTTTATTTTAATCTGTTCTAAACCAACCACTAAGTTCAAAAAACCAAGAAAGTCAGTTTTGAAAAATTTGTGTGTTGCTGGGTTTTTCCTTCTGACGGCAGTATTGTTAAAGAGTTTTGGTTTAAGGGCACAAAAAATCGGTGCGACTGGGGGTTAATTAGAAAACTAAGATTTATTTAGTAAAAACCTCGGTAAAAACTTTTAAAAAATAGAAGTATTGTATTAAGTTAAGTATTAAGAAATCTCAAGTGATCTCTGGAAATCGCAATGGATTTTGGGAAATCCGAGGAAAATCGCATTTTTCTCAGGAAATCGATCGATTTCTGGAAATCACTTGGAAATCGCGCGATTTCGAAAATCGCAGTTCACTTGTTGACCTCGTGAGACGCCCCTCGGATTCAACCCAACCCAAATTTTTTGTCTGAACTTTAATTTAATTCTGTAAAACATAGGACGGAGTCACGTTTAACTCGAGGGTGATGATCGTGTCATTCTGATGGATTCCGATGCTGTTTAAAAACTTTTAAAAAAATTACGGTATTATGGTAAATTGTTCTAACAAACAACTTTGTTGCATTTAAAGATTCTAATTCTGAAATTTCTGAAGAAATGGCTGAAGTAGTGGAAAAAGCTTACCATAATTATAATATATAATTAAACAAATTGGCATATCCGAAATATGTTCAGTTAAATTATTTCCAGTAATTACACAATCGAAAAAAAAAAGATGAAAACAGCAATACTTACGACTATTTTGCGTGCTCGGATTATTAACCAGATGTCGACGGGCAAGCAAATAGGTTTTTAAATCGCCGTGCAGCATGAACTCCATCACGGTGTAAATAGGCTGATCTTTGGTAACAACACCAAGAAGTTTGATGATATTTTTATGGTCAAACCTGCAATTTTACCAAAAAAAATATATTATTATAATTATATACATATAGAGTTCCCTCAGAAATTGCAATAGCTTTTTCAAGAAGTTTTCCTGGATATTTTACAAAAATTCCAGGGCATTTTATTTTCTATAAGGAACTAGGTGAATAATATTTATAAATATAAAGTGCAGGCTCTCTACTAAATTTAATTAATCATCTAAATCCAGGAGACTATGAAAATTTTTGAAATTAAGCCGTTTTACGCATGCGCGTAATAGCAATAGCAGATGGCATATGAATGTCGCGTTTCACGTTGACAGTAGTGTTTACTTTTCAAAAACCAAGCAGTTTTCGTTTTTTACGTAAAAATATGTGCGGCCCAAAATAAAAATGTAATCTTATAGCGTTTTTAATCGCATTTTAATGATCGAAAAATTAATTAGATGTGAAAGTGCCAAGGCAAAAACTTTATAGGTATTTGTTTTTTTCTGTATAAATAACTTCATTTTGTATAAATGCCTGCCATAAACATAGAAGATAAAGTAAAATCACAGTACACACAGTATGTGTACTGTGAGTAAAATTAAAAACCGAAAAAACACACCTAAAGAGTTTTTCAGTGGCCTTCAGTTACATTTATATACATTGAGTGTTTGAGTAAAACGAGTGTTCTGGTTTGGGTGCAGTTTTTTTCATTCAAACTGCACTCATACTGCACTGACGCAATATTTTCACAGCACCAAGCCAGGGTTAGTGCACTACGAGTGGCGCACCAATTTTACTAATGAAAACCGCTATAAAAAAAAATCCAGGACAGCTCACAAAATTCCGAAAAAAAACATTTTTTTTCCTCATACCAGGTGAATTCCAGGCCTGGAATTTGTTTTTAATTATATTTTGAATTTATTATTGCATAGGTATAAGTTGCGTTGTTTTCCGCAACGTTGCGGTGGAAATGTTGACGTTATTGCACCAAACCAACACCAAAAGGTTTAAAAATACATTTATATATGCAGTTTCAGCAAGTTGAAAATACTGTTGTTTGAAGGTGGTAGACAATGTTGAACTTGAGAGTAAACTAGAGTTTCGAACTTCCATTGTCTTTATTTGTACTTTTTCACAACGTTTCGAATGCGTATGTATCTGCAATCGTCATCAGGTGAATACTAATAAAAAACTAAGAATACCTAATCTTGTAAACTAGCATGTGTTCAGTGAACCATAAAACTACTGGTTGGCTCCGCCCTTTCCCAGTTGAAATCTATTACCTCCGAAAAGTGTGGGTTTCCAAATATCCTTGATGGTGATGCTTGTTTGAGAAAATACATTCTGGTTCCTCAGGATGAATGCTGTTTCTTTGAATTTTCGCTTGAATAGGTTTTCCTCCTTGGCGACGATCTTTGCTTCTTTCCATTCCATATAATGTTGATTTTCCCAGCAATGTTAAGCTATTTTCGAGTTTTGCGTTTGTGTTCGGTAAGTCGAACTTCCATAGGTCGGCTTGTTTTTCCGATGTAGATATCCCCACATTCCCATGGTACCTGGTAGATACAGTTCTTGGTGTCGTGGCGTTGTGGTTTAGTTTTTGTCAATTGACTTCCTATTATTGTGGTCGTTTTGAAGAAAGTCCAAAAATGATATTGGTTGCCTATTCTTATCTTTTCTGAGATTCCATTGACGTATGTAATTATAAGTGTCGCCTTTCTTTCAGTATTTACGTCTGTAGGCTTTGGTGTTGGTGTGGTCTGAAGAGTTTTATTGATCGTGTAGTTGGAAAAACCATTCCTTCGCAGATCGGATCAAATTTTTGACTTTTCTTTGTAGGTGGCTCGATCAATAAGAAATTTTGCAGTTCCCAGTTTGGTTGATGTGGAGTGGTTTGATTTGATATCAAGATATTGTCCAGTATGAGTTGTTTTGCGATATACGGAAATGATTATGGTTGAATTATTTTTGCTGGCTAGAACATCGAGAAGAGGGAACTGACAATTTTCTTCTCTTTTCAGAATGAATTTGATGCAGTTTCTTATGCTGTTGACATGATTGAAGAATTGTTCTAGTGTGTTGTGGTCCTTTTCCCAGATGATGAATATGTCGTCCATGTATCTTAGTCATAGTTTGGGTTTCTGACATGATGTTCGCAGAGCTTCTTCTTTAAAGTAATCATAAAGATATTGGCCACTACCGGCGAAAGTGGAGATTCCATGGGTAGACCATCTTCCTGTCAAAAATATCTGTCCTTCATCTGGAAATAAAAATTCTGCAGACAGCACGACCAGAAAATTAAAGAGACTCTACAAAAACGAAATTACAGAGAAATAAGTCAAGACCCAACCACCACCAAAGAAAGAAAAATCTACCAAACTCTCTACCAACATCGAAGATACTTCAACGACATTGAAAGAAGCAAACTCACACCGCATTACAGCAAAGCACCGCGTATGTATGGACTGCCGAAAATTCATAAGGAAAACATGCCTCTCCGACCGATAACCAGTTCTCGCAATTCTCAGATTTATAATCTTGCTAAATATATTTTACAAATCATCCAGCCTCTTTAAGGAAAGTCATGCCTCTTTAAGGAAAGCCATAATCATTCGTCAAAAATTCAAAGCACTTAGTGGACCTCCTTCGACACATCAACCTACAAGCATTCAAAACGTTGTGAAAAAGTAAAAATAAAGACAACGTAAGTTCGAAGTTGGAAATAGATTCAAATTTTCATCTTAAAACATGGTTTTTTGCTTTTGTTGTTGCGCTCGAGGTTGCGCCCTTGAAACCGCGACAGTACTTGCGCGATGCAACTTCTAGTGCTTGTTTTTGTATTGTAGGTCTCAGAATTAAAAATATGGCTACCTTTGTTTGACTTGCTGTTTATTACTATCTTTGTCATATGGAATTAGTTAGGACGAGTTGTACTTAGTTAGGATTAAGGTCTAATATTTAAAAAAAAATTGAATAAAAAATGTTTGTTTTTAGATATGAGTTTCTATTAAAAAACACAAAGAAATAAAGTGATGTATTTAAATAAAATCAACACAAAAAGCCCATTTGTGAGCTGTACACTTTTTAAACGTCGGAGATTTTTATAGTGGCCTTCTTTCCCGTCAGAATAAAAATCTTCTAAAGAGCAAGACGACGACGAGTCTGGGACACTGCTCTTGGGAAATTAAAAACAGAAAACTAACCAAAAAATTTACCAGGCACTGCAACGCCAACGACTTTGAAAGCTGATAGAAATAATCAATGCTAGAGTATGTCCGCAAATTTAAAGTTTTGGTCGTGAAATGCTTCTTTCCTTTACCAATAGCATGACAAAAAAGAGACAGAATGAAAACGACGATTTTCCGTAATTCTCGGTTATACTTCTTTTTGACATCGTCACCCATAATAATAAAGACTGCTCTACATAAAATTTAATAAATTCTGATCCATTTGACAATATTCGCCCTATTCAACACACGAAAACGATTAAAATAAGTAAATTCTATCTCAGTTTCACAAATAATTTAAAAAATAAACTTGAAAACTGTTTAAAAATACGTTTTTTGGTCGCGTGTGAACACATTTTAATGCCATCAAATAAAAAAAAGCATTCGCGTTATCTAACAGCAACGCAATATTGCGAAAAAAACGCAACGCAATATAATATCATCATTTTAATTCATGATTTGGCAATTCTAGCTCATTGAGTTGGAGTACCGTATCATATCCTTAAACTATTTTTAAAAAGGCAACGACAGTTCCAAACACCAAAAATGCGCTTGAGTTATTAGATAAATATAATAATAATAATAATAAAGACTCAGAAAGTATCTATTGTCTTCCATTAGCTACGCTAAACAAATTAACAACAGATTATACCCGACTTTTATCTACTACTGACCTCTTCATATTGTCAGCCTCCGACAAAAAATCAATTTTGTCTTGTGTACACGACTCGCTTTTCAAAGTTTTCACGGCGACAGCTACCCACTCCCAGAAAGGTATGTTGCTGCCGTCTTTGAATTTGGGGAACCTCGCGTCCCCACCATAGACTGTCCCGAACGCTCCCTCACCTACACGAAGAAAGTAAGTAGAGAATACTAATAGTAATTATTTGTTTGGGTATCCAAAAATATAACGAAAAGGAATTCCATGGGATTCTTGGAAATTTTGAACCCTCTGAGGGGAAAATTATCCTTTATAAAGGCTAAACTAATCTCTTTCAATAGGTCAGTCCAACGATCTGTCACTGTTGCTTGATTGACAATTTACGGAGGGCAAACAAAGCGATTTTCCATAAGACGTAGTGTTAACTTCGAGTGATTTTTTGTTCTTTTTGAAAAACCGATAAAGACAGTTTGTTAGTGGATTTTTGCAGGAAGAGCCAAAAAACCGTGCCAATAGTCACAGTGTTTGTTTTGTTTACGTTGGTTTTATTTGTGTTTTAAGGAATCTAGAGAAAGATTTAAATAGAAAACGTCGCTTCTGTGTTACCCCATCAAACCAACAGACCCAACTTAACCCAAACTGTATAATTATTTACTATTTAAACAAACTAAAACGTGAGAATCCTGATGTGGCCCAGAGATACATAGAAAAATGCTCCCTTATTAATAACTTTCTTCTTTATCTTTTTTTAAACTTATTATTGCTCTTTGATGGCGGTTTTCAATTTCAGTTTTTAAAATGTTTTGCTTAGAAAATCTTAAGTGTAATGATGGGAACCAAGGATTTGTTTTGTCGTTCAAATCAACAGCAGCATAAAAAACAAACCGAAATGCTCGCCAAACACTGGGTAAAACATACAATAAATATATTCAAACCTGAAACAAAATGTCATTTCATATTTCAGTTTAGTTTCTGAAAACTTGCCATCCATTTTTGTCTTCTTATTTTAGCCAATTCCGCAAGATAAAAGCTTTTTGTTTTGAATATTTCACTGGGTATTCGGAAGAACCTCAATTTATCTCGTGAATTTCTACTGCCACAATCTTCCTCTAAATTCCTTAAAACACAAATAAAAACCAATGTAAACAAAACAAACACTGTTACTTTTGGCACAGTTTTTTGGCTCTTCCTGCAAAAATCCACTAACAAACTGCCTTTATCCGTTTTTCAAAAAGAACAAACTACAATAAAAATGCATTTTCACCTAATGAAAGTCACTGGAAAATCCGGAAAATCATTCGAAGTTAAAACTACGTCTTATGGAAAATCGCTTTGTTCGCCCTCCGTGACTTGTCAATCAAGCGACAGTGACAGATCGTTGGACTGACCTATTAAGAATAAACCAAATTGAATCTAGATTATTTCAATTCTGTGATAAAATGAATTCTAGGTTAGTTTACTCATTTTTTATACAAACAAATGGTTTGCGTTTGTCAAAGGCGGTTGAGCTTCAAAACTAAACAAATAATTTTCCCTCATACGTGTTTTCTCCTGCGGAATCGTGAAATTATAGAAAACACGAAATTGAGAAAAAATTTCGGTAATTTTAAAGCTCTAGTGGTATTACCCCTGAAACATCAGTCTCACACTAAATTCAAAGGAAACCTAGAAATATTCGTTTTTCTGGCTTCAGGTGCCTTTTCTCGACTCCTAGATCCATTGGCTATTAAACTGTAGAAAACATAGAGACCTAGATAAAAACTAAAACTCACCCAATCTCCTGGTTAGAACAACATTTTCCCTGTCCATCTCCAAATCTTCCAAATTGCTTGGAAAGTTCTTTTCCAACGTGACTCCCAATTTGTCCATAAACTCCTTTTGTTTCCTAACTTTTTCGTCGTACTTAATTTTTAAGTACAGACAGACGCCACACACCGTCAAAACTAGAAAAATCGCTATTATTACGTTTAGAATAATGACGGCCGTTTGACATTCGACGTTGAACGCTTCGGCCAAGCTTTGGATGGCGCATACCGGTTCTATTGGGTTTCCGTCTTCTGGGATTTGGCCTGTGAAAACGTGTATTTAATAGTTACATATCTAGGTCTTACCTCCCGCGACGTAGAAATAAAAATACGAGCCGTTAGGCAAAGGTTTTCACTCAATGAGGGCGTTAAACGCACTTTATGATCGAGATGCATACAATATTTTATCCAAGACATGATGTTTTTACTTTGAAACTTAAAAAAAAAACATTAATTTATCATTTTTTAAAACTGACACAACGAAATACTGTTTATTTTTGAAATTAGAGTACCTTAACGCCCGCGGGGGAAAAGTGGCCCTCGAGAAAGATATATTTAAATCAAGGTTCAAATCATTCTGCTACAAACAAACGAGGCATAATAAGAACTTTTTATAACAGAGCCGTTCAATTCTCATGACTTCGAAATCGAAATAAGAAACATTAAGAAGGATCTGCAGCACAATGGTTACAGCCTTTAACTTATAACAGATACTACTTCTAAATTTCAGCAAACAGGATAGAGATTACAAAACCAAAAGCAGGCAAATGCATTAATTTCTTACAATTCCATACATTAATGGACTATCAGAGAAAATTCGAAGAGTAGCGAACAACTTTAATATTAAAACAGCTTTTAAATCTAATAATACAATTCAAAGCCTTCTTAGTAAAACAAAATCGGAGAACAAACAAAATAAGGAATGCATTTACCAAGTTCCTTGTGAGTGTGGTGAATCATACAGAGGCGAAACAAAAAGAATACTATCTGTTAGGCTTACATCAGACGAATACCCAAAGAGGTGAAACAACGAAATCAGCATGAACATGCATGATCAAACCAACACCGGATGAAGTGGACAGAAGCAAAGGTTTTGTACAAGGAGTCACACTGGAAGAAACGAAAATTCCTTGAAGCTACATTTATTCGGCAGAATCAGGGCATTTTCAGTAAACCAAGTGTTGAAATTCCAAGTATTTGGAAGCCCCTCCTTGGGCGGAGCCAACTTTCTAAACTTCACGGTTGAGTGATTTCCCATAGTATATAAGTACGTAGCCTTAGGAATCGATTGCAGTTTGCACCTGAAGACGATCAGAGATTATACCGATCGAAACGTCGTGTATAAATAAAATATAGACAATGGAAGTCCGAAAGACAGAGTGAATTTCAAGGATATTATTGTTATTTATGAACCTAGGTCAAAAAGTGCAGTGTATATAAATTACAGCCGAGGGCGTTAAAGCTGTTTTTGATCGGGGTACACTTGGTTGCAAAAAAAAACGCACAAATGCATTTTACCCTATTCCAAATTCCTCCCTAATATCTGTAATGACATTAGTCCAAAATACTTCAAGATATAAACAATAACAAACGATTGAACTTTTAGGTCATTAGAGACACTCAATAGTGAGAACTAAATAAAAGATCAGCTTAAGAAGTATTTAATTAACCATAACCAACTAGGCACAGTTAGCAAGAATTCGCTCTTTTTCAAATTTCAAAAACACGATTTTGATAATTCCCCGCAAATTACAAAAACCGAAGTTAGCCATGCATGTATAGCATAAGAAAAGTGCTCTGTGGTTTTAGTGTTCTAGATTTTAAACGACAAATTTTTTGTTGCTGGATTTTTTTACAAAAAGTCGAAAAACTACATATTTCAGTGATCTGGATTTACGCAATTAATATTTTAATAAAAAGAACACAGCACAGGTAAGACATTGTCTTTTTAATTGCCAACACCGTTTGGTTACCAAACAAAAGGTCTTGACATTTTAAATGCCAACAAATAACGGCATCGATGAAAAATATGATGACCGGACTTTAACTGTAACTTACCGTTCTCAGTGAACCACCTGACGGCCGAGTCGTTCAAAATCAAGTTTCCGCCCAATATTTCTGGCTTGTCGTCCGTCAAATTCGGATGAAATTCACCCACCTTGTGCATGGAATCGTCGTACCATTCCAAGATGTTGATAATGGAGAACCTCGAGGGACCGCCGCGAAATTTAATCCGTCCGGAGACTCCATTAAAGTCGGTCTTTTTGACGAGTTCTACCAATTTACTGAAATAAAAGAAGCAATTTAGAATATGTTTGCTAACATAGTCAACTAAAGTTTGTTAGTTTGTAGTTTTTGCAGCCACTGACTTTTTTTGTTTTGTAACGTACTTAACCACATACAACGTACAACCGACTTTCGTCGACTATAGTACAAGCGTTTGGGATATAAAATATGATGGATAAGTAACCCTTACCATCAGAAGTCAAAATATCCACCTTTTTCCTTCAGAAAATGTAGAAAAATAACCTAAGAAACCGTCGTTACATAAATGACGTTTTGAAGGTTTTCATTTGGAACATTTTTTAAATTAGATTTCTTGTATTTAGTCTTTAAAGTTTTTTTAACTATGAGAAAAAAGGAAAATTGATGGTAAACTTAAATTGACATTCTACTATGAGGTCCTCGCATGTTTTTCATAAATCAATCAATGCTCAGTGTTAGCGAAGTTTTTGCAAAGTTAAAGACAAACACAAAATATCCATGCACCTAGCCGGGATTCGAACCCGGGACCTTCCGTGAGGAAGGTAGATACGCTGCCTACTGCGCTACGGCGGCCGGCAAGTGTAGTAACTCCAATTTACATATGTTTTACTTACAAAAAATGCTGAAAGTTAAAGTCTTTTTAACTTTTGGTTTAGGGCAAACATTGGTTTATTGGACCATGTAAGTACAGCCTAGAAATATGTACTGACTTTATGCATAATTCACCTAATTTAATTAACCATATGGAAAATTTGGATTTGATTAGATAAAAACTCCACTTTTGTTTGTATGTATTTCTGGTAGAAAACAAGACAGCTGTTTTGCGCTCATCCATTTGACCTAATTTCCTAATTTTTGTTTTAGCCATGGTTAATTTATTGATTGGGTGATGTAGAGACCTTATCGTATAGATATTTGAGTGACTTGATGTATGAGTTTAACATTTGTCAATGTAATGAAGATTGTCAAAAAATAAAGTTATAGATATAATTTATAATCATAACATGGCGCAGTCGGTGTAAAAAGAACCGTAATTAGGTAACGATAATGCCCAAAAGCAAGAAGAAAACTAGAACAAAGAGGACACAAGAATCTAAAGGAATGTCCAGCTAAAGATGTTATAAGTGAAAAATGTGATATCAAGGGACATTTAACAATGTTTTGCAGAACAAAAAATATACGCTTATTATCAAATGAAGAAAATCATAGTAATTCTAAAATTGGAATAATCTCGGTGAACAAAATAGAAAGTTAAAAATAGTTCAAATTAATGTAATTGGAGAAAACTATCAAATTATTAGTAGCAGGAGAAGATTTTATGGAAACACTTGGAATAAATAAGTGAGTTAAGATATGATAATATAAAACTAGAATCAAGTGGTTCGTCAGCTTTCTCCGTAATGGGATATATATTGTAGAATTGTTTATCAGAACCTACAAATAGAATCAAAAATTTATATTTGCCGACGTTTTAGAACATTACTATTTGATAAAGAATCTTTGAAAATTCTTGGTCTTATACACAAAGATTTTCCCAAACCAATTTATCAGAATATCGAAAAAGATATTGCAAAAATTGAAATCCCACAAAATCCATCAGATGATGAGTAACAAAGAATAAGGAATTAACGCATAGAGGGTTAGAAGATGTTTTTGATATAGAAAAACTAAAACCTATGGAAGGACCTGCTGTTCATATTCACATGAAAAATGATATAGTTCCGTTCGCTATAAATTGCCCAAGAAACATACCCTTTGCTTGGAGGCAGCCAGTTAAAGATGAAGTAGACACAATGCTTAAAAAGGGAATCATAAAAACAGCTAAAGATGAACCTACCGATTTTGTTAGTAAGTTAGTCAGAGTCCCAAAGACTGATGGCAAAATAAGATTTTGTGTAGATTTCACAAAATTGAATCAGTATGTACGAAGACCAACTCAAAAGTTCATGGGAAGCAGTTTCTAATATAGACCAGAATTCAAAATATTTCTCGATTATGGATGCCACAAGCGGCTATTGGCAATTACCCCTAGATGAGGAGAGTCAGAAACTCACCACGCTTCTCTCACCATGGGGAAGATATATGTTTTTAAGAGCTTGTGAGCTCCGGAGATGAATTTTGTAGCAGAGGAGACGAAGCATTGCAAGGAATAAAGAATTTGGAAAAAGTTGTTGATGATATTTATGATATGATAAAACATTTGAAAGCCATGTTCAGAAAATTATTCATATTTTGGAAATATGCAGAACAAGGTCGATTACGCTGAATGCTAGCAAATTTATTTTTGCAAAACCAGATGTTTCTTTTGTGGGTTATGTAATCGGAAAAGGCGGAATGAAAGCTAATCCAAAGAAGATAGATGCTATACAAAACTTTAAAAAACCCAAAAAATTGACGAAGTTAAGATCCTTCATGGAGTTAGTAAAGCAACTTGCATCCTTTTCAGCAGAAGTAAGCACTTATGCATCGCCACTGAGAAATCTATTAAAAATTAAAAACCAGTATTTGTGGACAAGTATTCATGAAGAAGCTAGCCACCCATTCTGGCACATTTCGATCCATCCAGACCCACTGCTATCCATACAGATGCATCTAGATGTATATTTTACTACAGCAACATGATGTAGAATGGAAAGTTATCCAGTGCGGGTCACGTTTTATAACTGACGCTGAGTCATGATATACTATGGTGGAACTTGAGTTGCTTGGGATAGTATGGGCAATATACAAATGTAAGATTTATTTACAAGGTCTAGATAATTTCATACTATTTACGGACCACAAACTCTTGGTACCAATTTTAAACGACAAAACATTAGATGACATGGAAAATCCACGAATTCAGAGACAGGTTACCAATTCCAAGCAGTATGGAAAAAAGGAAAAGAAAATCTTATAACAGATGCATTATCAAGGTGCCCTGTTAGTTATCCAAAAAAAGAAGACGTGCTAGCAGAAGAAACCCACTTTGAAGTGAATGCTATAATTCATAAAATATAATTAGCAAATAACAAAGAAGATGATCTCAAAATATGTCATTTGGAAGATCCGCTGTTAAAATCAATTTAAGAAGCAGCACGAATCGATCCAGAGTATAAAAAGTTAAAAAGTCAAATAAAAAATGGATTTCCTTATGTTAAAGTATAAAAGATTATTTGATTTTAAAAGGCTGTCAAATTCTGATCCCAAAGGCCATGAGAAAAATTATTTTGGAACGTTTACATTACTCACACCAGGGAATTGAGAAAACAAAATCAAGAGCAAGACAAACCGTATTTTGGCCAGCTATCAATGAAGATAAAAAGAACATAGTTGAAGCTTGTGAATTATGCCAAAAGTTTCAGACATCACTACCGAAAGAAACCATGATTTGCGAAGAATTGCCAATATATCCATTCCAGGAGGTCTCAGCAGATTTATTTTCAGGTGGTGGAAAACACTTTATGGTATATATCGATCTTTTGTCTGGTTGGCCAATCGTATGTCAATTTGGGAACAAAGACCCAAACAGTACTATGATTATTGATTGTTTTAGAAGAATGTTTTCAGATACGGGCGTACCTATACGATTAAGATCGGATAGTGAACCTCATTTTAGTTCGTATAAAACCCAACAATTCCTAAGAAACTGGAATATTAAATATTCTCCTTCAACTCCTCATTATCCGCAAAGTAACGGCCATGCAGAGGCAGCGGTGAAAGCAATGAAACACATTTTAAAATGTATGGAAAACGAAAAACTGAACGAGGATAAATACAATAAAAGATTGCTTGAATTCCGAAATACAGCAAAAGCGGATGGAAGTTCACCGGCAGAAATTTTGTATGGGCATTCCTTGCGATCATTGGTCCCGGCGAGACTTCAATTATTTTGCAGTAAAGGGAAAGATAATGCTTATGTGAAAATGAAGCAATACTCAAGAGACTTAAATCCTTTATCGATTGGAAGTAGGGTAAATATTCAAAATTACCGGACGAAAAGATGGGACAAAATTCCTGAAGTCACGGAGATCGGTGAAAATATAAAGTATGTTGTGAAGCTTCCCAGCGGGAAATATTATGTAAGGAATAGAAGATTTCTTCGTCAAGCTTTCCCGAAAAATAAAGAAGAAAGGGGAGAAAGATAGTGACGAGATCATAAGGAATGAAAAGGGGAGATGTAGAGACCTTATCGTATAGATATTTGAGTGACTTGATGTATGAGTTTAACATTTGTCAATGTAATCTTGTCAAAAAATAAAGTTGTAGATATAACTTATAATCATAACAGGTGAGTTTGAGTAGTCTAAAGACGTCTTTTCGCGACCGATGTTTTCGAAAGCACATTTTGAAAACATACGTAACCGTTTCAACCGCAACGTCACCGTTTCGAACCATCGCCACTGATCGCCAAAATGACAATCATTGAATGACATTAATCAGCTGTGTTTGTGTGGCTTCGCGTTTTTTGGATTTGGAAGTTTTTTTTTTAATTTTTTGAAATGGATGTCCTAGATCCACAAGTGAGCCTTTTTTTTTGTCGCCGCTGGCTAACCTTGGCCTATTTTCATTATTGCTAAAAATTGACAAATACCGCCATATTGAACCATGTTCGAAACGGTGGCCGAGGCGCTTTCGAAATCCTTTGAAATGTTTTGAACCGTGACGTCACCGTTTCGCCGCCAAAATAACATTTTACGCATGTTTTCAAAGCGGTTTCGAAATCATCGGTCGCGAAAAGACGTCTTAAATCTGCGGTTGATGTCTCTCTCTCTCTGTTTAGGTGAGTCAGAAAGAGATTTTCACGTATAACGCGAGATACCAATTTGATCATCATGTGAAGTCCCAGAGTTATTTTTAAGTGGGAATCACGTGACCTGACTTGTGTCCTTTTGGTTTTACATAAACGTCAAAATCGCATTTTTAGATTACCTCTAACTTTCAGTTTTTTATTTCGCGTGCTTTTGAGCCTGCACTTGTCACTTTACCTTTATTTTCTGGATTGATTGGCAGGGTTAAAAAAAACTAAATGTTCGGTTGAGGTCTCTATTTCTCTGTATAACCAAGCCAAAAAGAGATATAAGAGATAAAACACAATTATGGGCGAGATCATTTGGTTTATTGATCACTCACTATTCAACTCGCTTTGAGCTAACAGATGCACAGAAAGAAGAAAGGCCGGCATTATAGGACGCGAGTTCGCTCTTGTTGGCAACAAAACCAGATGGCACTGAGAGGACATTTTAAAGTAGTTTTTATAATTATTCATTGATGAAAATTTAAGTTCGAAAGAACATATTAATCATCTTCGAGCAAATTTATCACCTTTAATAGGAATCATATATAAACTAAGATATTATAATAGTATTTAAAAAACGTTTACTGCATTTTTTTATTCAAAAAGCAAATACCTAATTTCAATCTGGGGCTCTGCTAATAAAACCATTTTAAATCCATTGATAAAACTTCAAACAAAATTATAAAATGTTTTCATAAACTTTTATTAATCGAACCGACTGTTAACTTATATCGTCCCCTAGGTTATCTGAACTTGACTGACTTATATAAACTTAAAATAAGTATAAAGTTAATATTTTTGATTTTTGTTTATCGATAAATTTTTTATTTTAATTTGTTTTTTAATATTTTGTTGTTTATAACACTGAGTCTGTTGATGTGTATTAACCTAGCTTGCATAACCCAAAGCCTTTCCAGTTCTTTCTTCTTCGTATTTTCCTTTTAGTCGTATTATAGTGGACTTGTTTCGTCTCTTTTGATGGCCTATTTGACGAAGAGACCAAACTTCTTCTAGTTTTTACAATAAAAATTTAGTTTTAAAGTGTTTTTTTATATTTCGTAACAACAACCTAAAAACTATAGAACCAGTAAATATCGGTAAAAATACTTTTAGTCTTCTTAACAAAATTTTTTTATGTTGTCCTAGTGTTAACCTACAAAAGTCGGTAACAATAAGCAAACAAAATTTTTAAAATATAGAAATGTGCCTAACTTCTGCTGTATGCGTTTTGTGTCGGGAAGTGTACACCAGCCAGGGTCTCTATTCTTGAAAGTGTCA
The DNA here is from genome assembly GCA_963921995.1 of Oxystoma pomonae. Lineage (NCBI taxonomy): Eukaryota > Metazoa > Arthropoda > Insecta > Coleoptera > Brentidae > Oxystoma > Oxystoma pomonae. The sequence continues at coordinate 77,965,490 of OY998166.1, read as the reverse complement.
GAAGGGAATGCTCCCGCAGGAGTATCCTTTTCCTTTTCACACCTTTATCCGTTGGCATATCTCCATCTCACTTTTTTGTAAACCACGCCCACTTCCCTAGTAAGTTCTCCTTCCGGCAACGATCACCCGATTCTTATCTTGTTTGAATTTAATTTGATTAATGTTTATTTGAGTATATATTATTTATATAGGTCGTCCCTTCCGGCTCTCAGTTCAAACTTTTTTTGCGCAACATAGCATTGAGTAACAGGTAGTCTAATTCTGTAAAGCGGTGGCTTCTAACCCAATGAACAACAAAACTTAACCCTCTCCCAGAATACTGAGCTAATTGCTGAGTAATTTGATTTTGCTAACGTTAGATGATAAAAATATGAATTTTTATATGCCCTAACTTTTTTTTGTGTTTTTTTATTAGCAGGGTTTGTACTTTTTTTTATCAAATCAATTTTTTATATGGAATTCAGATTTTGATTATTTAATATTTTCAAAACTTCTATAGCAAAAAATGCCTTTGTACAACTCATTCCAAAATTTGCTCCCAGGGAGTCAAATTTTCTCGCTACTATGCACCTCATTAGTTCAAATCTTCGGTTTAAATCGGTTTCTCTCACTTTTGGCCGATATTGATCGCAAGTAATTCCATTGGTCTTGACTAAGAGAATTACTTTCGATCAATATTGGGCAAAAGTGAGAGAAACCGATTTAAACCGAAGATTAGGACCAATGAGATGCATAGTAGCGAGAAAATTTGACTCCCTGTTGGGTTATTCTTGAATTGAGAGAAAATTTGCTCCCAGGGAGTCGAATTCTCTCGCTACTATACATCTCGTTGGTCCAAATATTCGGTTAAAATCGGTTTCTCTCACTTTTGCCCGATATTGATGGAAAGTAATTCTCTTAGTCAAGACCAATAGAATTACTTTCGATCAATATCGGGCAAAAGTGAGAGAAACCCTGAGAGCAAATTTTCTCTCGATTCAAGAATAACCCCTCTGGGAGCAAAGTTTGTCTCGATTCAAGAATAGACCCACAGGAGAGTTACTGTTAGTAAATTGAGACCAGTGAAAAATCTGAAAGACCCGAAACAATTAAAGAACACGTATTCTGGCAGCGACTGCACCAGCAATGGGCTCATTCTGACGAATATAAAAACATTTACTACGTTTATACGCACTTAAAACCGCTTTTATATAAGTATGGTTTTAAATAAAACCGCTTTCTCCGAGGGTTTACTTTTTTCATTAAATGTCAGAAAAGAAAACAAATTAAACAAGTTAATAACAGATTTTTCGGTAAAACCACAGTTAAGTATTTCTTTAGGTTGGAAGAAATTCGCTAAAGCGTTTTTAGTGTTTATACTGACCCTAAAATAGGTTTCAAAGTGATAAACCGCTTTCTTAAATCGCTTTAAAATACAATCGATTTAGTTCTTAAAACGGTTTTAGTGGTGTTTATACGACAAAATTTTCAAACCGTCCTTATATAAAAGCGCTTTAAGAGGCTCGTATAAACAGAGTAACTTACTTGGTAGTATTCTCCGAATGCAAATCCGAGGCAGCCTCCGGATCGGTTCTAGACAAGTTATCCAAAGCCAGAGCGTAAACCCAGACCGCGTCATAGGCAAACCCGGCGTAATCCGATTTAATGATGCCCTGGCCGTGATTGTAATAGTCCTGCTTCCACTCGCCTACGGTTCGGCCCTCTTGCATCGTGGCGTTGTCGGGTGCAAAATATGCGTGGGACATGGAGAAGTAACCTTGAATTGCCTGTGAGGAATAAACAGCTTGATCATGCTTTGTGCTTAGCATTACTTACTTTTTTTTGCCGCGTTTGAAAAATAATTACTTGAAGTGTCTAGGCTGTCTGCCTTTTTTTTATTTTAGTAAAAAAATATCCAATGTCTGTCTGACAATTTTATTTGACTGACTAATAAATCGAAATATGAAAACTCTTTATCAAAACATATAAAACCTTCCCCCTCAAAAATACGGACCAACTCTTAAAAAAATGTCTAAACGGCGTTTTTAGTTTTTAAAAGAAAATTTATTCACTTTTAGAGAAAAAAGTTGAAGCAACCAAAAAGTGTAGTAAAAAACAATTGTTGTAAAAAAACTTTTCAGTAATTTTTGGGTCATAAACTTGAAATACAAGAAGATAAAAACAATACTTTTTTTTATTGACCGGTTTCCCTCGTGGTTTCTTTCATACAGTAAGGAAAAACAACAGCTCATTCCAAATTCTGCGGAACAAATTCATGATGGCCACCAAAGATCGGCAAACCAAATGTTTCTAAAGTCTATTTAGAGTACGTTTGTTCTTGAGTTTAGATTGAGTTTTAATTCATTTCTAGAAGAAAACAAAATGCCAAATGTGGTCCCATGTAAACTGGAGAAAAAAGGCTATTTAAATTTCTGGTTAAATAGGTAAAAATTTAGTGCATACAATTAAAAAAAGAAAATAAGTTTTACCGAATTAAGAGTAGATTCTTGTCAGCGACCTTAGCTCAGAAAATTTCGAAATGACGTTCAAAACGGATCATGTGATATCCATACTTTTTGAAGTCAAATAAACATCAGAATTGGCTGAATTTTGAATGGAAGGCACATTTTGTAAAAACGAGGACACGGCTGGGAGCACTTTTTTAATTTTTTGCCGAATAAGCTAAAATTTATTTTTAAAGCTAAATATGTAAGGTTTTCAAATATGATTTTGTTACGATACTTTTTATACGACTGCAAATAAAAACCAAATCGATTTTTTTTGTTTATTAGTGAATTGTTGACGCATCAGTATGTGCAAAGTACCGATTTCAAATTATAAAGTTTGCCGTGCGCAAAAAGTCATTTTTGCTGTGTTTGTGGTATTAATTTATTAAAAAATGTTGTATTCTTTTCACTAAAAGCACTTTCGTTTATTGCTCAAAAACCACTCTCGCGTACTCCAAGATCGATCCGAAAAGGATTTGGATGTTCGATTGTTTACTCCTGCTCCGAGTAGCGTGTTCGGTTTTGCGCAAAATCACGAGGGTAGAGGATTTAGAGCAAAACAATGTCGTAACCCTACTTTTTTGACAACATTTTTATATTATTTTGTTTGCTGTTTATAAACTTTTTGTGGGTCATGGATCGAAAAAGAAAGTTTATTAACATGGATATAAAATAATTTTGAAGGTTAGGTACAAATGACTAGACTACTTTTATTTTTTTAAATAATATTCTGTTCTGTTTCCTCTTTGTGGACTCGCGTCTTTTCCAAACGTCATTTTTTGAGCAAATGGCGTGTTCGATAATCACTCTCTGCGCGAGCACTCCGGTTGGGATTCAGAGCACCCGCGGGTAGATTCGTGACGTCACTACTCTTCCGGATCGATCTGGACGTGTATATGATCCGGTCTTTCTCTCGTGCGATGGGATCTATCGCATGGGATCTATCACTTCCCACGATCGAAAAGCAGTTTAGGAAGCCTCTTTATTGCGCAAGCGTGACTTAAATTCAACGCTGTTCCCCGGTTTCGTACCATAAAGGTATAACTTAAATAGAGTCATTATGTTTACCACCGTTGCGATCAGACATAAGGTAAACAATTTGGTAACGATGCCAGATTGCGTTGAAAGTTGTATCTCTACACGTAATGTTTTTACAAACAAATTATTTTTATAACTTTTTTATCATTTACCTGCGGTTTGTTTTTTAAAACATGGAGAAACACCTTATTTTTATTCAAATATATAAAGAAATTTAGATATATTATATAATTGCATTTAAATTTCCTTTAATTTTCACAATTTTAAACCAATAAAGAATTTATAATGTGCAGGTACATGTTATGGTACTTGAAATATAACTCATTTTTTCGATCGAAATATCATATATAATACCTGATATTTTGGCTGAAAGAATAATTCTTTTTATTTCCCAATATATATCGGAAAAAAAACCTACAACAATGTGACAACCTCGCAGTTGTGGCGGGTCAGCCATATAACCGTTTGTACGCTGCTCCATTTATAATTTCTCGTCGGCGTTGTAGCTTTAGTATAATCGAGGTTTTGGTATACTTTACAGATTATTGGACAGTTTTTAATATTTTTTCAATACATTTTTAAGTGTTTGTGGCAAAAGTGATATGACAAAGTGCGTGGTGTGACTAAAACTGAAGATTGCAGGTGAAAACCAAACATTTCATAGGTTAGTTATCATATGTTTTTCCGACGCCATCTTGTCATAGGCCGCCATAGTCGTGCAACTAGTGTTGCAATAAAAACAAAGAAATAAGTTTTTTTTAAGCACTTATAATTAATTACACTATATTTGGTATAATGAACCAACCCCAGCTGCGATATTTTTAAATATCCTATATGAGCAGCAATTTTTTTTTAAATGGTACTTTATGGACCAAATTTTTAAATTTTGAGTTAGAAATGTGTGTTCTAAAAATTAATTTTTGATTAAGAAAGTAAACATAAACACTCGTAGAAAAAAATTGTACCTAACTTATGAGGAAGTGCCTTTCCCGCCCGAACTCCTCCCGTGCGTAAACGTATGACTTTCCGCACTAACTATCTGGAGAACATTTAAAAAATTAATATTTTGTATGTTATTTCTTTACATAGATATTTTCACAATGACAAATATAATACCTCTCCATACCTCGGTATCAATTATTAAATATAAAAAAATTAAAGATTGTATTTCCAAAAATATTTGACAAGTCTGAAAATAAACACCAAACCTTTTTACATTTATAAATAACGAGCCGCTTCTGGCCGCTGGTAAACGTGACGTGGTATGGCCTGGGCCAGCGTTGCCAGTAGAAGATAAGATGGTTTTTCCTAAGTCTAACGACTGATCGCGTTTCAAAGTGATTTAAGAATGACTTGATGGGTCTATTTTAGTTAAATGTCTTTGTTTCGGACCATGCCATCGGGAACGTATGATTTTCATGAGATCCGTAAGATCGGATCATCGCTCAAGAATATAACGTTTTCTTCCCATGTGATCATTCGCCATAGATCTATGCCGCTCTCTGTTCAAGAATACACGTCCTGAGAGTACGCAAACCGAAAGCGCTATGAGTAAAACCGTTGTTTACAAGTGAAATGCTGTTAGAAAATACATTAATTTATAAAATTGGGGTCCCTGTTTAATCTTTCACCGCTTGAGTATTTTCCTTCTTATAATTAATTTTATCCTGGGGTCTGGTTTTCGAATCCATACGAAAATATCCGTATACGTATACTAAATGGTAGGCAATTTTTATGTCAGTTTCTTTCTATATCGTGTGAAATGAGAGGCGAAAGATAAGCCAGTATGTGTGGACCGCGTTCGAGTTCGACTGGTTTAAATCAATATTGCACGAGTGGGTGGAGGGCATTCGTGTTGTTTCGCATGAAAAACCGGTTATTTTTTCACGTACTAACCATGAATCAGCATATCGGCAAATCTTTTGCCTCCTATTCTATACGGTATAGGAAGAGACGGAAATAGTCGCATGCGAAAAATCAGGTCACAAAAAACTATCGGTTTGGCTTCAGCTAGGCCAACTCAGTTTTTCGAGAGGTTGCCGATATAATTTTGAGATAGGGAAAAAGCATAGGCAGAGAAAATAGAAAACCAAGTTACCTGTTTCATTTGAGCCGTGGTACAGTTGACGGTCTCGCCCTTGCGTTCGTTAAAATAATCCGTATTGTACCAGGTGTGATTCAGCCACATGGGCAGGAACCAAACGTAGCCCTCGAGAGCCGTCATTTTCAGTTTGTAGGCTTCGCACATCACCTGGCGCGCCACGTCGTCCACCACATCTGATATTATTATGCGGGCGCTCTTACTCTTTAGATCCTCAAGGTACTGAAATAATAGGACACAAGGAAAATAAAAAATGTTTAAAACCTGAGCTAAAACTCCCAACAAATAATAAAAATATATACAGGGTGTTCCACAACTTATGTCAGAAACTTTTAGAGCGTGTTAAGTCGACTGCAAATAATACAAATATATATATATATATATATATATATATATATATATAAAAAACGATTACGCCGTTTTCAAGCCTCTTCAAAAATGTTTAAATTATGGAACAAGGCATGCCTGTACGCAGATGATTCGTGGAAATATGATACATTTAAAGTGACAAAAATTCCTAATCGCTGAATAATCTAACTAAATAAAAAGGTCAAATATAGACATAACTCTATTAATGTAAGGGAATACATGAATAAATTTGGTAAGCTTCTGCGGCGGGTTGTGCTTCTTTATAAATTAAAACAATATCCACTAATTTTCTGTTTAATTTCCCAAAAAATTAATAGTTGTATGTCATTTTTTGCAACAAAACAAAAAAAAATAAAATCACTAAAAAAAAAACTAATACTTTAGTTGTTCTATTGGGAAAACTTTTGGAAAAAATTTAAGCGAAATGATTCGTCAATTCTTAAAACGACCAGAATAATTCCGGTAGGGATTTAACAGCGGCTCGACTGCCCGTTAATACAATGAAAAAAAAAAGTTCTTTGAGAGGACATGAAACATTTTATAAATTTATTTTATGGGTTGTTTTACTTACGCGAGTCATGGGCTCAGCCTCTCGTTCCCTGGGAAACTTTTTGTTGGCGATAAACTGGATCTGATTGTTGGCCAATTCGTCCTGCATCGAAGAGATGTATTCCGTGTATTTCTGTCCGTCTTCGGCCAGGGCCGCCACCCTTTTCCACTTCCACGTTTTAAACAAAGCGAGGTAGACGTGCTTGTAATGCTTATTTTCACCTATAAACAAAAAAAGGGAAGTTTTTAGGACTCTCAATATAACAATTTTTGAAGTTATTTGGTCGAATGTGTAAAGGAAATGAAGGCAAACAAATTAAAATATACCAACTAAATGTTTTGACTCCTTCGAATGAGGAGGTTTACGAGGAGTTTTATGATATTCGAATTTTAACATATTAAATTAGAATAGAATAGTGTAGACAACTGTCACCCTCGACCTTCTCAGACCTATTGTGGTTCCCCTTTCTTTTTCCTGCTCTGCTATAACTACAAAACAAGTTTCAGCTTCGTCCTCGTCATGAAACCCAGAAGCTTTGCCAGTGTGACGTGTATACAGCTTTCTGGCCGCGGACATTCTAGGTCCCCCAGTAAGGCCTTGGTTCTACCTAGGCCTTCACATTGACATGCCGCATTTTCTACCAGTCTCATTGCATACAAGTGCTCATTGAGTTTGCAGTGACCTGTAAGGAGTCCCACTATTTACTTGACAAGTTTCCTTTTCTTACTAAGAAGTTCTGCAGTCAGCTTTGGTGAACGTTCTTTAATGAACTGTTTGGCCTGTCTTTCTCCAGGTTTGCCCCCACAGACCGTTCGTCTCTTTGGTGAGCCACTGTTTAATAGATTGCTTGGCTCTGGCCTTAGCGATCCCACAAAAATGGTTTAGGCCCTGTGAACTTTATTACATTAGTTCACTAACACTGTCTGGGCAATTAATCGGCTTTTTCGTTTCCAGAGTGTCCCCGATGTCCTGGAACCCAGGCTAGTGTCACCCTTTTGGTGCTTGCCAGCCTATTTAGAGCTGTTCTGCAGTCCCAAACCAGTTTGTACGTCACATGCACTGCTTCTCGAGCTTTAAGTGCAGCTTACCTATCTGAATATATAACTACCGAATGAAAGTTTTCCTCTACTCTTTGTATTTCTTCGGCTCAGTGATGTATTGCCGCTACTTCAGCTTGGAACACTGTGCAATCGTTTGTCAGGCTTATAGAGATTAAAGTCTCGTATTTTTTCCCGTCTATACTAGTTCCTACACCCTCATTGGTCTTGGAGCCGTCTGTGTACCAGATGGATTCCGCTCCGAAAGGAGTCGGCTCTATCTGGAATTTTGACTTTGTATTTCTTTTCGAAATTGTATTTGCAGATTATTACGTCGCTCGGTAATCCTAGTATAGGATCTTTTTTTAGCTCGTTTTCAAGTCTTTCATGCTCAGTTCCATGTGAACTGATAATGAGTGCTTGACCCTGCGTTAGCCTATAGGCTACCTCTCGTGCTTCTGCCTGAATGAAGACATGCATGCAACTTCCAAAGCTGCCATTGGGGTGGTCGTCATAGCACCCGTGATACTTAGGCAGGCTTGTCTTTGTATGATTTTCAGGAGTGCTATGTCCCCGGCATATTTGGTTCTCGTCCACCAAGCCACCGAACCATACGAAAACAAAAAACTAAGCTGTAAGTTTTTTTAAGATGGCGGCTTATCAATAAGTTTTTTTATGCTTTTGAATATTTTTTTGTAAATGTTATAACTGCTATGACTGTAAAGTAAAAATAATGTACCACAATATTTTTGAGCCTAACAAAACAAAAATATCTACTAATGTACTTTTAACCTTGCAAAAATTAATGTGTTAGCTCTAAAGGTTTAACAGATATGGTTTTTAATAATTAAATAATTTATTTTGTTAGGTGTATGTATGTGTGATATAGGAACACTGAGGTTATACTACTAGGAGGTCAGTTTAAGTCATCATTTAGGTTTCAGAAAACCGGAATAGTTTTTAGACAAAAGTTCCAGTAAAAAAACACAATAACTTACTTCAATTTTGATTTTTAAATTTAATTTTTATGTAAAATAAAAGGTGGTAAAATTGATTTAACTTTTTTTGTTGATGTTTAATAATGATAAACAAGCAACAACAATGTTTTTTACTTTTTTCCAGTAAGAAATATTTAAAATAACAAAAATTAGGCCGTTTTTAGTTATTGTTTAAAGTTATTGTTCACAAATGTTTTTATCACTTGTTGGCAACCATTTCTTCAACAAAACGTTTAAAAAAACGTTTAAAAAAACCTTTTGTTGCAATTTCTTTGGGGTCAAACCATATTTGCTGTCGATTAATAGGTCTTTTCTTTCTTATATACCATACGTTACCTTTTTTCTAACGGTTTTTAAGTAAAATTTCACAAAATTTTCAATAAAAGCAACAAGCTAGACAAAGAATCACCAAAAATTATTTTCATTATTTAACTCAGTGATCTTATGAAGATGATTTTGCCATGTTATTTAAAAGCCATTAAAGAAAATGAGAACATTAGTTATTTTTTGAATGCGAAAGAAGTCCTATTAAAATTTCACAAAATAAAGAGTAATTAACTAGACCACCAAACGACTTGTAAAAGTTACACGACCAGCATCGAAAAAGATGCTTTTTTATAAACAATCTAAGTATATGTGAAATTTGGCTTTTCTGTGTAAGCATCCTGGAAAACACAATCTATTGTCTCCAACTATCATTTTGAAATTTAGAGCTCTGTTATTATCATGTAAAATAAATAGCGCCAGCAGCAGGGTTCATACAGTTCTAATCAATTTTTTTCCAGGAATATTCCAGGACTTTTTCAGGAGTCATTCTTTGCTATAAACAAGTTTTTTTAATATTTGAAAGTAGGTATTAATTTTTTAATGCAGGCTCCCAGCTCCCCAATACCTGCAACGTGATAAGGCAAACATATACCAATGACCAAATAAACTGATTAAAATGAGGTCAGAACTAACTTACTTAAATATTTTTATTAATGAGGTCAAATATATTATTTGCATATGTTTGCCTTACTACCTTAGTCACGACCAATAGAATTACTTTCTATCAATGTCAAAATTGTGAGAAACCGATTTAAGCCGAAGATTTGGACTAATGAGAAGCATAGTAGCGAGAGAATTTGACTCCCTGGAAGCAGAATTTCTATCAGTTTGAGAATAACTCTCCTCCCTCAAAGAAAACCGTTGTATTAATTTTGAATAAAAATCCGCTACAATGTAGGAATAATAAAAGTGTTTGTCACTGATAACAGCTATTTTGACAAGTTTTTACCACACGTTTGATTGCAAATTGAGTGACAAAATCGTGGTTTAAAAAAAAAGCACAAAGACTTACTTTGCATCCCAACCAACCACCCAGTACAACAATGCAACAATATAATCACGGATTTTTCCGTCAATAAAATATACAATTTTTAGAATAGGTACTATAAAGTTCATGAACAAAAATATTGTTGGACAATTTTTTTATTCGTAACTAGACCAAACGACTTGGAAAAATTCCAGGAAAATTTAAGGAATACCACTGTTTTTTGCTAAAATTCCAGGAATTCCAGCACTTTAATTTTTTTCTCAAAAGTCCAGGTTTTCAAGGAATTTCAAGATGTGTATGAACCCTGAGTGGGCACTTATAGTCTTTCGCACAACATTTTTCCGATCTCAAAATTAAAAAACACTTGCTAATATAATACATAATTGTCCTTGCTTGCGCAAGTTACATATTATTTTTTTGTCAAAAATTAACTACTAACTTTGATGTTTGTTTTGTTAAAAATGTAATTCTCCATCTGAATGTGAAAAGCGTGATTCGCTAGTTGCTACGGTTCTTCAGCTAAGATTTTTAAATATATTTTTACTTTGATATCTCAAAAACTACGGATCTGACAGACTTCATTAGTATAGTTTTGGTTGAAAATCTAATTTCCCATCTAAATTAAAAAACGTATGTCGTTAGGTGCTACAGTCCGTGAGTAAGAAATTTTTAAAAGTTTAATCCCCTTCCTACCCTCTTTCCATTACCCCACCTCCACCAAATACTAATCAATCCTGCTGCGTGTGCTAAAAAATGTGATAAAAATCGGATGTCCCAGACACACCGACTGACAAGACACACACCAACACGACTTTTTTTATTTAGGTCTTTTTTGGCCCAAATAACTAATTTTTAGTAAAAATAAAAAGTTTTTTTTTTACTGATCCTAATATGGATGGCTAAAAAGAGCTAAATTATTTTACACACTGGTTTATACAAGAAGAATTTTATGCATTCCTTCCTTCACGCGAAACAAAAACAAACATAACTTACCTATTGTCCTAAAAAAGTACGGGTACTTGTCCCTATTCGAGAAGCTCGCCCCCTCGGCACTGTACGATATAATCATGACCTTGTAATGTTTAGACACGCCGGCGAGCGGTTCCACCGTATCCGAACAAGCCGGTCCCAGTACTCCCACTAAATTGTTGTAATAGTTCTCCACCCTGATGTACTCGATGAAGTGTTTCATTACGTTGTCGGCCTGACACATGCCGTCGTTCGTCAGGATCGACAGCTGGTAGTCGGGCAGTATGGAAGAGTTGTTGTTGACCGCGTTCATGGCCATTTTGGCCGCGTACACTATTCCGGCGCCGTTGTAGGAGGACGACGACAATGGAAAAATGCCACCTTAAAAAAATAATTTTTTTTATCTAAAATGGCTGTTTTACACTAAGAAACAGTTATGATTGTTTTCCACAAACCAAAACTACACTTTTTTGCACTCGACGCGCGTTTCGCTAACAACGTTAGCATCATCAGGAGACGATAAACAATGAACTAAATTTATCTACGCTCTATCTTATATACAATCCTTTAGTGGGCGGAGATAAGACTAATAATTTGTGATTGATCACGATTTTTAATCCTATCTCCCCTCAACCAAAGAATAAAGTGTACTAAACGGGATGGGTCCTCTATCTTTATTTAAACTATTTCTGGATTTAATGATTTCCATACTTTCATGTGCATTCAAAAGTCTTTTGTTTGGTACACTTTTAAGAAGTTTTAGGTTATCTAATGTGAATCTATGATTGTTTTCAAAAGCATGCTCGGCCACACTTGACTTTTTTATTCTTCCGTATTTTAAGTGTGCTAAGTGTTCTTTAAAACGTGTTTGGTTTGTGGAAAACAATCATAACTTTGTTTTAGTGCAACCAAAGGTTCCAAATTCCCAACATAGTTACACTAAGATGGTCAAAAAGCGAGTCAAAAAGTTTAGAATAATAGATATTAGACACTTAAAGTAAATATTTCAACGCATCGGTATCGGTATACGTATCGCGTTCGAAATAAAGCCAAAATACACGACATTTTTGACTTGTTTATGCGATGTTTCGAACGATGCCCGCTTTTTTGAAAGGTGCGATTACAGAACTGCTAACAGCAATCGATGCGTGCGTTGGGATGGACGTAACGATACGTTCATGACTCCGTACGCATCGATTGCTGTCAGCTTTTGTGTCATCGGACCCGTAGTGTATTTTGGATTTATTTCGAACGCGATACGTATAACGATACCGATGCGTTGAAATATTTACTTTAAGTGTGAAGTCAAATTTAGAGTGCCAAACCGTTTCCATTTCTGTGGTTGTTTCGTAAGGTTAACTTTGAAGGTTTGGTTGTTTGTTTTTTTTTTAACATTTACAGTATTTTTCGAAAAAAAAACATGATTTTCCATGACCCACTTGTTAAAATTTTCTGACTATTACTTTTAAATCAGGTACAACAAACCTCTCCTTTAATATTTTTTCTTCCTTTTTTGAAGGTACTTCGTAACACTCTCTGTCTATTTCAAACAACGATACGAAAATAATTATTAAAGTGAGTAGGAGGCTAAAATCTTGAGAACATTATTCTAAAAATTATGCAGAAAATTCTTCGAAAATGATTTTTAAAAAATATATTTTGGATTGGCATCTAGGTCACGATTGTGGAAAGTGGCGATTTTTACTTATTGCCTCATTTAAAATAAAAACACGGCGTCCTTAATACTTATCCTAACGTTGTAAGAGAAATTGCGTCAACAGACGTCAAAAAGTGACGAAAATTCTCACGGGTAAAAGACAGAATTTGCGTGACTTTTCTGAACAGTGACAGCGACATATTCCATGGCTATCTATGGTTTTCTATGTGAAAAGTTTTAAATGTTTGTTTACACAGAAAAATAAGCTTCATAACATACATTTTTAAATAAAAAGAGGGGTTTTCAGAAAAACTGCCTAGAAAAATTTAGACTGACATATTTTTTATTTAAAAAACAACAAAATGAAGCTCGTGTCCGCAACTAAAAATGAAAGTAAAACTCGTGGCATATCGGACAAAGCGTTTTTGTTTCTCACTTCATTACGACCAGGCCTCCAATGTCTAATGGAGAATCCAGACACCTACAGACCTGTTTCATCCTTATTAGGAATTATCAGGGTGTCATAGGATTATACCTGGCAGTTGAAGCTACACAGTGAACACGCACACCTCTCGAATTTAAAACAAAAAGTTTGTAATCCGTGGAGCGTAGTAACTGTGTGCGCCACCTGTCGAATAAACCGAGAAACAAAAACATCACAATTGAAAAGTTCAGACCACCGTAAATACAGAATCCTGTACCCTTCAGCAGGTTATAAAGTAGAAACCTGTAAAAGTATAAGGTCACTGTAACATGACTCTTAAAAAGAGGTAACGTTCACAGCAGCACCGCCCCCAATTGGAGCTTCATACTATGTGGCCTTAATTTTAAGGCATCAGCAAGCAATCGCTCCGGAGGAGGCTTGTTGCGCAGAACTAAAAAGCCAAAATATTTAAAAAACAACAAAATGAATCTCGTGTCCGCAAATAAAAATTAAAGTAAAACTTTTTACTGCAAAGCCGACGTTTTCAGTTCATAGGAGCTCGTTGGAACTAGCCTACGTCAACCGACGTCCCAAACGAACACGTCCATTTTCGTGCGTTTGATCTAACTTAAAACAACTATTTTTATTTCTCTAGTTCTAACCTAACTTTTTTGAAAATTTTCACCCAACTTTTATTCAAGTTTTTTTTTCTTGAAGTTTTTGAATCCAGGATCTGCTTATTGCAAGTACTCTTGAAAATGCCAAAACGACCATTCAAACTTTCGAGTAGTTTCTACAGAAAAAATTAAACGGATGAAAACCTCCGAGATACAGATTCCTTTAGGGGACCAGCATATCCCATTTTCCTCCCGCATGGGCATGTGGGGAATGAGCTCCATCTCTTTTAATTTTTTGATATAAGTAATTTTGAAGTTATCACTCATGTCGAGATAACGAGGCACGACCACAAGAATAAATAAAAACGCTAAAACTGTGAGGTTAGGGCGACATTTGACAGTTAGGTGTGTTATACTAAAAACGACTTCAGATTCCAATACATAGATTATTACATTTTTCAGATTTTTCAAATTTTCAGGGCGTCCGGTTTTTTTCGAAGTATCTTATTTACATTTATCAATAAACGGCCCGTTTATAAATTTTTATGTGTAAGGTGCTTTAAAAGTAAATAAAATAATTATATATTATTCTTGTATACCTATCAAGATCCGCCTTTAAAATAAAATCAAATATGTATTCATGTATTCATTGGATTTTATAAAAACTTTATATATTTTAGGTTTATTAGCAAAATAACGTTGGCAAGTGGTAAAGCTAGTCAGGATCAATGACGTCGAGGCGACCCGAATCTGTATTACCCATTTAGGTGCGAATGAGGGTCGTCAGCTAGTCGAAACGACGTCGCTAGCCGACGTCGCGTTTCTCAAGGGCGACGTATGCGCAACGTAAGATATCGTCCAAATGCTGCTTGCGAAACCTGAGGGAACAATTACTGATTATTTTTCAATCCCATAAGGTACTTTGTAGATTTACCAAATGTTTCTAAGTAGACAGACATTATTAAACTTTGAAAAATAGTTTGACAATGGAAGACGATTATTAGTTTTTTTTTAAAGGTAAATTATCAGTTTTTGTGGCAAAAGAATTATGCGTGTCCGATGAAAATTCACCGTCACCTTGGTTTACGGTTTCAACCTATAGATGACGCTAAACAATAATTAAGTTTCAGACCAGAACAGTGACGAAAATATGCCAAGAGAAATATATCTGTAGACTATGCAATGAGGACGACGAGTCGCCCTTTAACATCGTATTAAAGTGCCCCCCCCCCTTGTCTACTATAAGAAATACAATAAGCAAACTAGCTGCATCAGGGAAACTCTAAACCTTACCTTGTTGTAAAAAAAACAAACCAATCAAACACTGATGGGCAAGAGCTTTTTTCACATTGTCATATCTTAAATCAATAAAGTCATCGAATATTCGCTCGATTTCTGCTTACCAATAAATATCTTAGTTTTCAGTGCACTAGTTTTCCACCCGTCCCAACTTCTGTTGTTGTTAAGCATCCAGTCGCAGGCCAAATCGTATAGCGTTGATTTTCCTTCTTCGATGTCGTCTCGCTTTTTTTCGTATTTGTCTAGGAGCTGCACGTATTCCTGGTCCGAAAATCTAAAACTCCTGAACCTAAAATGTAACAAGTGTAAGTGATACAGTAAAAGCTCTCATAAACAAAAAAATAGAATTGGTTGTTAAAAAAATTACACTAGGGCACAAATTTCTAAAGCCCCCGTTTCTATGGTCAACAAACTTCCCAAGTAACATTTTAGAGAGTTGCACAAAAGTTGTCACTACTTAAAAAGGTAGTTGCAACCTTTATAAAACATTAAACGTTACTTGGGTTTAAATCGGTCCGCAGTGGGACAGAAGAGTATTTTTACGTTTTCTGACAAAAAAACGAGTTTATGTTTACCTTTCAAAAATCAAGAACCAAGAGAACTTTACTGGCTCGCTGGAATTACTAGGAATTCGCATGAAAACATTCGACGCCCATAACCCCACATAATTTTGTTTTTATTTTGATCCCATCATTTTTTTAACTTAAAAATATTGTATGTACAACCTCCGTTTCAAAAACACATGGAAACTTTTTGGGTAAAGTGTACCAATAAAACTGATCAGTTAAAGCTTCATTTAGAGGTTGGAAACAAAGAGTGTTTAAAACACTCTTGCTAGTCGTTGACGCTCCTGGTCAAGATAAAATATGGCTGATCTTAAACCAGTGGTAGCGGCAGGCGGAATTTTTTTATAATGTATAGTTGGGTAGCGTTTTTTAACTGGTAATTATGTAGTAAATGGTTTTCTTTTATTTACTCCTCGAAACTCTAGAACGCGAGTTCAAAAAGGCTCAAAAAATAATGTTTTTTAACCAAAACTTTGTTAAGAATCACGTTAAAATTGCTAAAAAAACTTTTTTGTCCTACCAGGCAGTGAAGTAAATAAGAAATTTTGGCTACCATGGAAAACAAATGCAATGACATATAAAACGCCAAAAAATCAAGTCGACACAGTTAAATTGATTTCCCAATAGAACTATTACCTAATTCTTAAAACAACATTGTCACCACGTCCCTATTTAAAAATGAATCGAACATACCCTTCGTATAACGGCTTGGCATAATTTTCAATCTTATTCCAGGCCACTTTGACCAACCGGTGCATTTCGTATCGGTATCCGGATCTATGCGTAAAATTCATACGCTCGCTGCCCTCGAATGCCACGCTAATGTAGTCTTGTTCCCGGATGATGACGTCACCCGGTGTCCAACTAAATATTATCTGGAATTTTCAAGACGATTTCAAATAAGTAAATGTTAAAAAGCTACGAGAACTGTGTAAAAATTGTTTCAATTTGTGTACAGCAAAATAATGACCACATTCCATCTGTCCCGCTATTCTAAAATACGATCGAATCGGAAGTAGTTATACTTTGCCGTAGAAAAGGTGCAGACTTCCGCTCGAAATACGACGAGAATCCCACCACTGGACTAATAAAGATAATATCGTGTAAATAGACGAAAACGTAACGCCCAGGTTATCAATCAATCTTTCCCAACGCGCGGTCGCATCCACCACATCCTGGAATGGTAAAAGCGGTTTACTCTTTACTTGAACAGTAGGCTTGACTATGTGCTTGGTACCTCTTAACCAATCCAGAATTGAATAAATGTACGGAAGCGGATAGCCGTCTTCCTTAGTGTACTTATTCAATTGATGGTAGTCAATGCAGAACCAATATTTTTGGTCTGACTTGGGAACTAAGAGAAGGGTCCCTATAAAAAACCCGAAACCAAATTTGGCAGAAACATAATTTGTCAGAATTTAAAAGAAAAGAAAATAATTGGTCCGAAAAAAATTGTCTCGAAAATGAAATGACGGGAAAATCAAATCGCTAGAAAATAAATGCATAAAATTAAATTTAAATGAAACATATTTTTATAGAAACACAAAATGTTAGAAAATATTTTTAACGAAAATAATTTGATAGAAACATTACAATGCCGAACCACAAAATTTAAGAACCCCAATATAGCCGAAAATGACTTGAACCGATAGCCACGAATTCAATTGCTACGTTGCCAGGCTTACGGCGGGGAAGAATCGAAGTAAATTGTGATATTGTATTAATTTACCCCCTTTACATTCTTCAACCACCCCCTACACCCAAATTTCATCGGACCTACATTACAAAAATTAATAGCAAGATTTGATAGATAGTTAGTGAAGGTAAAATAAAATCGTTTAATAAAAAAAAATCCCAGTGTCATCTTCCAAATAGAGAAACTTGTCACCGCCGCATATTATTTTCTATCAATTTGTTGGTCGGGTGTGGGTTATTTCGATACTTTTGCAATTTAAGCTTCGGGAAGATTATAATCGGTTAAATTATATTCGCGTCTTTAAATTAAAATTGTATAAAATTATATTCGTATCCATTATTTTCTGGGTGTTTTACTTTCGTTCATGTTTCGTTTCGGACATTTTATTTTCTGTTGAATTGTGTTTCGGTTTTTGTAAATTCGGCTTTTTTGTGGGTTCCCCTAAAATAACAGATGAGTTCTATGCAATTTTTGAAGGTTCAATATTGTCCAAATTTAAAAACTCTTTATCAATAACCTTTTGTTCGACCGGTGAGACAATACTGTTGTTTAATTGGTTTGGTACCCAAAAAGATTTTTGTTTATAATCATTAGTATAACCGAAGGTATTTTCTATCGCAGCTGTTGCTTAAAAGTGCTGATAACTTTTCTGTCTGAGCCTTTCCTTTCATTAAAATCGAAGAAGGAAAGACTGCGGGTTTTGCGCAGTCATCGTATTTAAAACAGTTGCAGCTAGGTGCTTAATCACAGCCGTTACCGTCCACACCACTTCCGTGTCTTACGTTTTGTTGTTTCCGGCCTTCCTTTCATTCAAACTGACGAAGGAAATGCTGCGTCGTATTTAAATCGCTAGGGGTCGCATAGTAACATCCGTTCCTGTTCAAACCGATTCGACTCTTATGTTTAATACACCGAAAAAGAATGTCCTAATAAGGACCAAACAGTGTTGCCGGTAATTTTTCATTAAAAAAGGGGAAGATCTGTCACCTTAAGAAATCTAGTTCAGACTTTAAGGATTTTCGATTTAGTATTGGTCCTGGTTATGGCTGACATTATTTTTTGCAGAAATTTTGACAGCAATTCTAACAATGTCGTCATATATAATCTTGTAAAGATATCTTTGTTTACTCAAAAATAGAATACCTATAATTTTGCAAAATTTTAGGGGTTATGTTTACAACCGAAGTGCCGAACCAACCTCTTAGGCTGGTTCTAAAATTTTATAACCGAGTTGCAACTGTGACTTTATTGTTTTAAATCGAAAGGACCGGTGCCGGTTCTGGTTCAACCAGTACCAGGACCAATTGTAAATCGAAAATCCTTTTTGATGGTGTCAAATGGTCGCATTTTAAAACTAAAAACATACTAACCAAACTTTTTTCCTTTTTATCCTTATACTGCTTTCTCACATATCTAACCGCTTTATAGAGATTCTCCCCCAAAAATAGTACTTTTACGTATAGTCGGTCCTCGTTAATATGCTCGATTACGAAACCGGTTGCCTCAAAATACGATCCCAGCAAAATAGCACAAGGTTTTCCGATACATTGAGGTGGTGTATACAGACTGCTTTCGCAATAGGTCGCGTTATTACAAATGTATCTGTAAAAAAAGTGAAATAGTTAATATAACTGACACAGTGCAACAGAAGGGAGAAAAAGTTGACTGAAAATGTCACAAAAAACTTTTTACATTTGTGCCTGTACTAAAGTTAAAATTTAGCACCATTTACTTACTCTCCATCCCTCTGGGCATAACTTTCAGTCAAATAATTTAGCGTGTCAGGATCTAGCTGGAAAATTTTCACAAAATTTAGGTCTCGAAAAAATCTCCAGTGAATGGATCGGACGTCCGCATAGCCTTTTGGATTGTAGTTTTGTTGTATAGGCTAAAAACAGAACAAAAAAACACAATATTATTGTTTGAATTAAAACATTTGTTCTAAGTATAATACTCTTCTATTAGAATTGACATTCTTGTTATTATTCATAATCATGTTTATATCAATTTACATTTACATTCTCAAAACCAGTTGCACAACATTGTGCCAAATAGTAAAATTACACCAAGTTACATAACGTCACGTAATACTAAAATTAAAACAATAAGGAGAAAAAAGTACATATTAAAATCTAAAGTTTAAAAATTCATTCACAGTATAAAAAGCATTTTTTTGTAGGAACTTTTTATCTCTCGTTTAAAATTATTTTCTGGTAAAATTTTAAAATGATAAGGAATAAGAGGGACAGTTTTCGTATTTTGTTCGATTATGATGATCCAAAACAAAACAACCAGCTGATCTGGTAGAATAGTTGTGGAAGTCTGAGTTGGTTAAATAATTATTAGCATTCTTTTTTGTGTGCATTAATAGCCGAAAAATGTAGATGCATGGTAAAGTTAAAATATTATATTTAATAAATGTCGGTCGACAGCCTTAGCACTCTTTTTTGAGCAATAAATACTCTTTCAGAGAATGGGCTATTTCCCCATAGGATAATATTGTAGTTAAGGTGTGTCAATATCAAAGAAAAATACATATCTAGAACGGTTTTTTGATCAAACAGATTTTTGAGTCTGTAAATTGCATAATATCCTGAGTTTATTTTTTTGCACACTGTATCAATATGGATATCCCACCTTAAGAATTCATCCAGGTAGGCTCCTAATAATTTTGTCGACTCGTTACATTTTACATCAGTTAAGTCTACCTTAGCTCTGTTTGTCGAACATCTGAATTGCACACAGTTAGTCTTCTCTAAATTAAGGATTAATTGATTTTTAACATACCATTTTTCGAATTCACTTATTGTTACGTGAATTAGCTCTCTCAGGCCATCAGGGCTCTCAGCTGCGACCACTATTGTTGTGTCATCAGCGAATAATATTATAAAATTTGTTGACATGATCCAGAAGGTCATTGATGTATAGTAAAAACAATAGTGGTCCCAGCACAGAACCCTGAGGAAATCCTAAGTCTACATCTTTATAGTCCGAAAATAAGTCACCTATCTTCACAATAAACTTTCTATGCTCTAGAAAGGAGCTCAAAATGTTTAGAGCAGTGTCTTTAAATCCATAAGTTTTCAACTTTTCTAATAAAAATTCTATATTAAGGGTATCGAAAGCTTTGTATAGATCGAAGAAGAGCCCGGCGACGCATTCCCCCCGATCCATCCCTTGATAGACTGTCTCAACGAAACACGCTGCTGCACTCTCCGTCGACCTACCCTGTGGAAACCCATGTTGACTCTTTGTCAAGATAGTGGGACTGTTCAGAAAATCAACTATTTGGTCGTAGAGAAGTCGCTCTATTATTTGTGACATTACATTTAGTATAGTTATAGGCCTATAGTTGTCCATTGAACTCGGGTCATTTTTTTTAAACACTGGTATTACGACACCATACTTAAGATTTGAGGGAAATTTTCCACTAGAGGAGCATGTGTTAACTAAATGAGCTATGGGCTTTGCTAGGTATTTTATGCCCTTCTTAATTACGCGCACAGAAATATTATCCGTACCAACACTATTCTTGTTCTTTAACTTGTCGATCACTTCCTTGACCTGTAACTCCGACACAGGTGCCAACCTAAAGTCAAACTCACACGGCGACCTGGTAATTGTGCAAGCCTGTGATTCTTCGCTGCCAAATTTTTCTTGTAATTTTTCGTGGACGCACTTTTCATAAAAATTTGCAAAACTTTCGGCAATCTGTTTTGGTTGTATTATCTGTGTTCCTTTCCATTCAATTCTATCAATTTTATTTTTAATTTTTTTGCGTCCCGTATTTTCGTTGACGAGTGACCATATCGTTTTCTGTTTATTATCACTGTTTTTTATTATTCCACTGAAGAATTGTTTTTTTGTTTTATTTTACCAGCTGTTTGTGCATTTGTTTCTTTTTTTATACAGATCATGAAATGTAAATCTCTTGTCCTTTTTTTGAGCCAGAACAAATTTCTCAGGGCGTTGCCACTTCTCACAATTTCTTCTGAGATCCAATTTTTTTTAGGTTTCCTTTTATGACTATATTTTTTCTTAGATTCTACCGGACAGCATTTGCCAATAGCCTCTGTAATTATTTGTATTATAGAGCAGTAGATTTCGTCTACATCATTTTTGGCGTAAATCTCATTGAAATTTGAGTTTCTTAGTTGATATTCAAGCACCTCAAGTCTAAATTGGCTAAAGTTTCGATAAGTTTCCGTATCTGAGTGGCTGTTAAGGAAAATTTCATAATCTATTTTATAGGTATGCAGCAGAGCTTTATGATCTCCCAGAATCGGCTCTATTGTCTCTGTTCGGTCATCATCTTGAGCTATGTTTGTTGCAATATAATCTATCTGGGTTGAAGTCGTAACACCATTTTTGTCGGTGCATATTCTGGTGGGTTCGCTCGTATTTATTTTGAACCCAAAGCTGTCAAAAATGTCATATAATCTGGTGCTATTCTGACTGTGCACGAGACCGTCAATATTGAAGTCCCCACACAGCCAGATATTTTTTGAATATTTGCTACAGTGTTTTAACAAGTAAGGTAACTTCCGCAGGAATATGGCAACATCGCCATTGGCTGATGACCTGTATATGCATATAACAGAATAGCTGTTTCGCTGTGTTGCAATCTTAACAGCACAGCATTCAAAATGCAGTTCCTCAGAGAATTTTGAGCAATTTATCGTAGGTATTGAAAAAGGTAATTTTGTTTTTGTTAAAATCATTGCTCCGCCTCTTCGAAATGATTGGCGTAGGAAATGACCTTTTATTTCATAGCCACTTACAGCTGCCATTTGCACATTTTCATGATTACACCAATGTTCGGTTAGACATATTATATCAGGGTCAAATTCGCTAATGAAAACCTCAAATCTCTCGATTTTGTCTAGGAGACCTTGGACATTAACTGTACATAATTTGATGATGCTGATTACCGAAAAATTTAAATTTTTTTACAGCTATTCCAGTTGACCATGAAGAGGGTTTGTTGAGCTCTTCCAATAGCTCAAAGTCTGCCCCCACCTTAAAAGAAATGCTAGTAGCATCGTTATGAGCTGGAAGTTGTTCAACTACAAATTTTTTTCCTGGGAATTTTCGCTCCAGATACTGTGTGATCTGAGTGGATTGAGTGTTTTGATTCACTTTCCCCACGTAGATCCATGCTTTTCTTGCTGCAGCAGCAAACGAGTCCGGAAGATTGGGATCAGTATTGCTGCCCCAAATCACCTGCTTTTTGGTATGTTCAGATGCCGCCTCTCTCATCGTAGATGATGATGTCTGCATCGCAGTTGTATCTGTTCCCGTTTTGTGTGTTTTAGGACCTACTATTTTTCAGACTGGATTGTCTTTTCTTTATAAGTTTTATTCTGCGTAGAATTTCCAAAACTCTTGGCAACATCGCTATGCTTGTATTCATTGTTTTGACAAAAATTTAGCTTATTATTTTGTTTTAGGAGATCTATTATGTCCTGTTGATTGTTTATTGTTCTCTCAAGTTCTTGTATTAGACTTTTAGAGGCACTTACCTCGCTTTTGGCAATTTTTAAGTCACATTTCAACGACATAACCTCAAAGGAGCTGTTTGGCTGCATGTCGGAATTAGTATCATAGAATTTTCCATTGTTTTCACCATCTGCCGCTAAACCAATGCTACTGATCACTTTGTCACTCAGCGTTATATCACTAGGTATGTTTTTACTGATTAGTATGCGTATTAAATCACTTTTTCTTAGTTTATTAAGCTCCGTTTCAATTTCGTCATGCGATGCCATGTTGCCGTAATAATGATAGCATTATCATCAATAAAAACCGTTTTTATCCTTCCAATAATAACCCAAATGATAATAGGAAAGTTTTGTTTACAACTTAATTGACACTTTTAAAAGGGTAGTGCAAAAAGCACACACAATGCAAAATTTTGAAAATAAGGCCTTTTAAGCTCTAACCGACACCGTCAAGATATAGGCCCCACCTACTACCGTTTTAGTGATCTTTGGTTAAAATTGGCGGTCATTTTGACAAATAAGCAATGTAAGAACTCTCAAAGCAGTTGACTGACCTATACCTCAAAGGTGTCGCCCTAACTGTTTTATTAAACATGAATTTTTAATATTTTCCACAATAAAACAACGTCGCCCGCAACCTTGCGTCGCTTCGGGAGAAACAATATGACATGGACATCAAGAAATTTAAAAATCGCTTTTTTCGTAAGATAAAAAGCGAAAAAGGCATATATGAGATGTTAATTTAACTGTCCATTAATCAAAAAGTTTTTGTCCGATATTGAAAAGCCAAGACTTTTTTTGCCTACACACTCGCAAATCCTAACTAGAAGTACTTATCAGACGTTTCGGTAGAAACTCTACTGCCGTTATCCAACACAGATCTTAACTAAAAAGTCAGTTGGCTCATTTTCGTTTTAGTATCCTTTGGACTACTATCGGTGCCATATTGACACCTAACTGACAGAAAATCTATGTTTTACCTGTCAATTTCGTGATAAAACTGGCAGTGACGGTGATGAGTTATCAAAGAAATTATTATTTTAAAAACTTTTTTAGAAATCTGTCTGTTGTCATACCAGCGCCACCTAGAGGAGAAATTTTTCTTAATAGAAGAATATCGAAAAAAAATCACTTTCCCACTGAAAATCTGTCTGTTGTCATACCAGCGCCACCTAGAGGAGAAATTTTTCTCAATAATGTCAGGAGCTCCAAATAACATTGACGCTCAGTGCTCAGTGCTGTTTTTTCTCCTAAATTTTGATCATTTTCTAATCGATTTCTAACTATAAAGGCTTTGCATCTATATAAATAAAGATGACTGCATAGCTAGCATATCAATTGATATAACATTACATATACATCTTTGGTTTGGCTTCAAATTTAAAAAGAATATTTTCAAAAAAGTTTTTTTTTAATAAATAAAAAATAGCATTAATGTTCATTGTGTTCTCTAATATATTTTTCCTCAGTCAGTGAAAAAAACTTTATATTCCATATTTTATTCTATATTTTAAAACAAAAAACCAAATAGCAAACTTTATTTTTTTATTCCACTTTAAATTTTGATTTTCTATAAAGTAATCTGAAATTGAAAACGATATACTCACCCAATACCTTATGAGCTACTATCGAGGCATCAAACTGTCAAGTATTAATTTTTTTAAATATTTTATCAATCAAAATCAGTCAGTTGTATCACAAGACACAGATATTTTTAAAAAATCTAAAAAAGATTTTGAAATAATAATATCTTTGCTAACGGTAGTAGAGTTTCTGCGGAAACGTCAGATAAGTACTTAGATTATAGTTAGGATTTGCGAGTGTGTGGGCATTATTATTTTTTATCTGAAAACCACTGACAAACGAACAAAAAGTTAGTGACGAAAAACCCAAAAAAGTAGTTTCAGCATTATGAATTCACCACAAACATATAGATTTTCTTTACTATCAATTTTGGAATCAAATTCTTAAATTTTAAGGTCTTTGCTTTCCAAAATGGTTCAAATTTTTGAAATCGGACAAAAATTTAGTAAGAAACGGACAGCCAACCTCCCATTTTTTTTTGGGCCACTCCATATATCTTTTTGAAGGTCCATGCCCAAGAACTGTGCCTCGTCCGACATTTTAATTCGAACGCACTACTCAAACCTCTTAAATTATTTGACCTTTATCATTAAAATCCACTGTTTCACTTGAGTTTGAAAGGTTAAAATTTCGTAGGCATAAAATTTGATTATTAATTAATTCTTTATAAGCTTTGTTGTTTCTTTTATAACTCACCTGAGCCATATCAAAAGGGATAAACCAACCAAATCGTCCGGGGGGAGCCAGGTTGCCACACTCTTTTACATATTCTAGGGCGTAAGTGTCGTATTCGGGAGGGATCCATGCTTCAACGTTGAGGGTCGATTTTGCAATTCTATGGGGAAAAAATAATTACAAAACATAAATAATGGCGCAGTAGTAGTAGTAATAGAGAGGAGCGGCCCGTGGGCCTGGCAATTAAGGCCGCTTCATGGGCCCTTTTTGCCATACCCCGTTGTGTACCCCTATCTTTCTACTTCCAGTACGCGGTCTGGGACTCTCTTCGGGCCTTCCTGTCTTCTTTATGAAGTTCAGTACGTCGGCCCATCGAAGCAAGGAACGCCTATGGTTTATCAAACCAGGAATTTATCAGACCGTATTTAATTAAAAAAATTCATCGTAAGAACGATTCACCATAGAAACTGCCATTCGTCAAACCAATTTTTTACCCGAACCTTATTTCATCAAACCCTTTTAATAAAAAATTCGATATTTAACAGGCCCGTTTTTAATCGAATCATTGTTCATCAAACTCATTCAATATCAAACCCGGAATTCGTAAAACCCGTAATTTATCAGAAAATTTTTGCTAAATTGATTGCGCATTTGCCAATAACACATGATGTAAGACGAATGAATGAAACGCCGCGCCACCTGCGTGTACGCCTCCGGTTCATGTGGTATTGGCGAATGCGCAACTAATTTAGCAAAAATTTTCTGATAAATTACGGGTTTTACGAATTCCGGGATTAATAATGAAGTTTGATAAACAATGGTTTGATTAAAAACGGGTCTTATAAATTTCGAATTTGTTATTGAATGGGTTTAAAGAAATAAGGTTCGGATAAAAAATTGGTTAAACGAATTGCGGTTCCTATAGTGAATGATTTTATAATTGAACTTTCTTTTATTTAACGGGTCCGAAGCAAGTGCAGCTTTTCCTCCTCTATCGTGGGGCAACCCCACGTCAGCTGCCTTAATCTGGCCTGTGCGTCACACTCTCCTATCATATATATAATGGGCGCAAATAGGTTTAGTATACAGGGTGTTCCAAAAGTCTGGAATAACGGATTTTTTGGGAGAACTATGGGTTTACAAAAAAAAACTTATATGGGATCATTTTAGGTAAAAAAAGCGGTTTAGAAAAATGTATTCCCTTTTATACCTGGCGTCCCAAAAATAAAATATGACACAAACTTACCTTTTTTTTTAAATTGGAGACCTGTTAATTATCTTATTTTCTGAATCCTTAAAAAATAAGCTTTTCAAAAATACCAAAAACTTTGGACGATATTTACTAAGGACTATAGTTTAAGGAAAGTTTGGATTGAAGTCCGACATATACATGTGTTTACCTTGAAGGACGTCCAAATACACTGGAATGAGATGCGTAAGGCTATTTTTTCTTAGAACGGTCCAAATAATCCGCAAAAATTAATAAAATCGCGGTAAAAAAGAAATCTGAGAACTGTCAAAGTGAGACGGGATGTTGTATTTGGAGTAAAACCATCGTATATTATAGACCACCGCCGACGAGATATTTTGAAGTATTTTAATTACATAAAAAACACAAATTGACTCTGTGTTTCGGACTTCCATTGTCTATATTTTATTTATACACGACGTTTCGATCAGTACAATCTCTGATCGTCTTCAGGTACAAACTACAATCTATTCCTAAGGCTACGTACTTATATATACTATGGGAAATCACTCAGCCATGAAGTTGGCTCCGCCCAAGGAGGAGCTTCCAAATATTTGGAATTTCAACACTTCGAATTCGCTACTCTTCAAATTTTCTCTGATACTCCTTTAATGTATGGAATTGTAAGGAATACATTTGCCTGTTTTAGGTCTTGTAATATCTGTCCTGTTTGCTGAAATTTAGAAATAGTATCTGTTATAAGTTTAAGGCTGTAACCATTCTGCTGCAGATCCTTCTTAATGTTTCTTATTTCGATTTCCAAGTCATGAGAATTGTTACAAATTTGAACGGCTCGATTATACAAAGTTCTTATTATGCCTCGTTTGGTTGTAGCAGAATGATTTGAACCTTGATTTAAATATTGTCCTGTGTGAGTGGGTTTACGATAGACTGTTGTTCTGATGTCGCTTTCTACTCGTTTGACAAGTACATCAAGAAAAGGAATTTGAGAATATTGCTCCAACTCCATTGTGAATTTAATTGTGGGTCTTATGTTATTTAGGTGGTGAATAAATTCTGAAAATTGTTGGTCATTCCCGGTCCAGACGATAAAAGTATCATCAACGTATCTTAGCCAGAGCTTAGGTTTATATGTTGCGGTATCACCCGCGTGTGATTCGAACCACTCCATGTAAATATTGGAGTTTCAGCAAACAGGACAGATATTACAAGACCAAAAACAGGCAAATGCATTCCTAGTCTAGTAGAGAGTAGCGAAAAACTTTAATATTAAAACAGCTTTTAATTCTAATAATACAATTCGAAGCCTTCTTGAAAAAGACCACTATCTGTTAGGCCTAAAGAACATCAGACGAATACCCAAAGAGGTGAAACAACGAAATCAGGAATCGCCAAACACGCATGGTCAAAATAACACCGAATGAAGTGGACAGAAGCAAAGTTTTTGCACAAGGAGTCACACTGGAAGAAACGAAAATTCCTTGAAGCTGCCTTTATTGGGCAGAATCAGTTAATTTCAAATACATCATTGTCTTAAACTTTCAAACAAAAAAAAACAAATTCCAGGCCTTTTTTTGCTTCAATTGGCTATGCCAGCGCGTTTTTAAAGTCAATGTATAGGAACTTATTGTATCTCATTTTTAAGTTGATTCAGGGAGATTACTGCTCTCTTAAATCAAGAAAAAAACCTTACATATAAGTTTAAAATTAATATTAAATAATTAAATAAAAACAAAGATTTCTTACATACACCCATCTAGTTTCCTTAGGCGTTTGCACACCTTGTCAAAGGCGATTAACTACGCGCCTAGGTGAAAAATTAAGAAGTATGAATTTTTTCGCTAACTGGTAGCGCGCGGTATCTTAAAAAGCAGTTTTTCACGGTATAAATCTTGCGCTGTAACCGCTGTTATTTTTCAAGCAAGCAAGCAATTATAGTGTAAAACTGATACCGGCTTATTCACAAACCGCGCAAACGTGACCATCTCGGCTAAATAATATATGATTCAGCGCAAATTAAAAAATAGCGTATGTAAAAAATACTAATAATAATAAAAAGTCCTTTAACCGCGCAAGCAAATAAATACTTTTTTGGGTGATTGGGGATTTGCTTATTTTTTTTTTGTTTTGGTGGTCTTGCGCGGTTTTGTGATTTGTGCAGTGATGTCATATTACGCGCCGGTAAAAGACTTCAACGGTAAATTCTTGTGCGTTAGGAGCCGGAAGAGTAACGTGTGATTTTAGCAATTTTTTTATGAAAATTCGGAGATTTTTTGCAAAAGCTGGGAAGAGGGAGAGCAATTTCCCACTCTCCTTCCTCCCTGCATTTCTCCCAGACCTTGCCTTATGCCTAAAGTCCACATTGCAACCTTTTGGTGGCGTCCATAAATTAAGTAACGGCGCGGGGGAGTAGGTAAAAGTGTTACGAGGAGGAAGGGGAGAGTTCGCAACTACTTTTCGTTACCATTTGTAACTGAAAATAATAAATAAAATAACTAAATACTTCAAAATTAAAAATATTTCTTACCTTATTTAAAGAGGGGGGGAGGGAAAGAAGAAAAATATAAAAAATTTATAAAGATGGACAAAATTAAAATTTGGCAAAATTGGTGGTTCACGCGTTTATAGATAGGCCTTCTACGCCTTCTCGAGAGGGAAACAACTAATGACATTAATTGGCATTACCGATATAAATTAACATGGCATTACTGGCAATACATGTAAAATTCCTTGGCTTACTACCGGATTTACATGGCATTACTGGCAATACATGTACAAATATTGGGTCAGTTGTTACCCTCTAGGGCTTTCTTTTACTTCAGAAGTTACGGTTCTCGTTCAAAATAAGCAAAACGACAGCGAGCAAAACGTCAGTTTAGTGCTTCGACAGTTTTCAATCGATAAAAATATATGAATTAAAAATTTTAATTTCATTTTATCATCATATTGAAGATGATTTGTGTGAAAATATTTCTACTCATATGGACCTCTGCAAATTTAGGGATAAAAAGTCATAATAAATATACTTAAGTGACCCAATTAACAGAGTATTTTTAGTTAAAAAGTTCACTATACGGGGAAAAAATGGTGGGTGGTTTACCCACCATTTTTTTCACGAAATTTTTGGAAAACCTGTGTTTTTTTCCATGCGAAATCATTTATATGATTATAGAAAATCAAGTTTTACTCAAATTTAAAGAAAAACCCGCAAAATTAGATTAAAAACCACATGCGTCCCATAGTCCTAAACCATCTTAGGAAATATCGCCCTTTGGGTCTATCTTTTATCTTCTCCAAGATATTCAAGTTTAAATTTGTGCGGAAGAGATAGGAAAATAAGTATCATAGTATTTGGCAACTTTGAAAGGCTTATTTTGTAAGGATTCAGAAAATGAGATAATATACTACAGGGTATAATTTAAAAAAAGATAAGTTTGTGTCAGATTTTATTTTTGGGACATTCTATATAAAAACGTTTACATTTTTCGAAACCGCTTTTTTTTACCTAAAATAAATAAGTTTTTTTTTAAACCCAGTTTTCTCAAAAAATCCATTATTCCAGACTTTCGGGACACACTAATATCAAAACAACATGTAAATTTATTGACTTGGTATCAGACACCATTTAGCTTGTGAAAAAATAGAAATACCGAATTTTTAAGAATTATTGATTAAAAACACGAGTACTGCATAAACCTATTAGAAGCATCCACAATATTTTTTTTTAATAAAATAATCTACCACGAATAAAGCTATTTAGCCAAAGGTGTATAAAATTGTCTAAAATCCAAAAAAATTGCCACAAAATAACAACTTCAAAGTGTCAAAACCATTAAAATAACATAATTTATTTTATTTCAAACTGTATTGTAATATACTCCATTACGTTATCGATTTCAGTACGGGAAATGATACATTATATCACTCGTCTAGAAATTCCAACAACAAACATCTAGACTTGTACTTTTCCCGGCCATGTAACGTAAATTACTATTAATGGGAGTAATACAGAGGTTTTTTATGTATATTTAGATTCATACCATACCACTGTTATTTTAATAGCTAGCAGTGCAGGAGACATTTTGGAAATCAAAAGAGCATTTTAAACAGTATTATAATCATAAAATATTGACATTGTTAGCTAAACGTACGTACTCATATACAGGGTGTCCCAGCGAAAACTTACATTGGTCGATATCTTGAAAACAAAAAATCATAGAAAAAAAAATGAAAAACCCGTTTCGAGGGTTTAAAGGGAGAACCATATTAAAGTAATTTTGCACCCACCCCGATTAACCCCTAGAGCGGTAGCCACCTCCACTCCAAAATCTTAAATTGAAACATAGGACATATGATACATCGTCCCTTTCAAGACATATGGACGAATCTGTTTTAAGTTATTTTTACAAGGCAGCCATTTAAAACTTTGTATTTCCTTTAGACTTTAATAACTTTTATTAATAGAGACATTTTACATTTTAGTCTTTTGCCTCTTATTAACACTAGTTTTAAGAAATAAGGTAACCTTATTTTATGAGAAACCCCCCCCCCCTTCCTCCTCCTAAGTTACAGGAATAAAGGAAAGTATTCCGTTTAAATAAAAGTTATACAAACATCCATTTTTCGGGATCGAATGAATTCTTTACAAAAGAGAGATTTTTTGGAGGCGGGGGGGGGGGGGGCTAAATGTCTACCTTAGTCCGATTTCGTGCAGTAAACTATTTTTAACTTGTGGACTATTTAATAAATAATTATTCCCAAACCAACACAAATGCAATTGTTTATTGAAAAATAAGAATAATAAAGTAGTACAACCATTAACAACAAAAAAATCCTAATATAAGTGCAGAGTTTAATTATGGGGAATATTTTTGTAAAAAAATAATTTTATGTTCCTTTTCCCTGATGACTGGTGTTTTTCCCTCGCACAGACTTAAATCTTTGTCGAAACTACTTTTTTTGGGTTTTTCGCCACTAAGTTAAATCTTTGTATTTCTCCCTAGATTTTTTTTTGCCTTGTATAAAATTGATACGTTATTTTTATCCGGGGTCGTAGATCTCTTTAGAGTTATAAAACTGTATTTTTTTTTATTATGTTTAGTTTTAAAATAAAATTTGTTGCTACTAGTCTTATAAACTTTAAATTCTACGAATTTTTTCCAGTTTTCTTTGCATATTCTGCAAAATTTAAGAAATCGTCATAAGCTGGATAACTAAGTTTGTATGGATGTGACCTACATGCAGATGTATTAATTGGATCCAGTTGACACCGCACATAAATATTTTCAATTGTGACCTCACATTGTCCATGTTGTGTGACAAAGAAAAACAAAGATATTCCTTCAATATTTTATAGAAATTTGATGAAATAAAGTAGCATAGCCCCTCCTATGCTATTTTTATTTTGACCCCCACAGCCATCTGAAAAAAAAAAAAAGTTACAATCCCTTGTTTTAAGGTTGTATATTAGAGAGCATACGACTATAGTAGAGCTTTCTTTCTTTACCTTGAGACAAAGAGATTATCTGTTGCATGTCAAATACGGCAGCTACATGTAATGTTGAAGTATTTGGTTTTGCAAGGTCTTTTTTTTGACGAATTTTATTTTTTTCGCCAATGTGTTCATTGTATTCATATTCCAGTTCTTTAGTTTTTGCATCTCCCTCGCGATATGTCCAGCATGAAGTACACCTAACTTTTTTTGGATTAATTAAGGCTTTTGAACATATTTCAATATTTAAAGTAACTCACATCTTTTTCACTTTCTTTAGAGAACATCTCATGTATTTTGTAATGTTAAGCTTACTATTTAGATATTCTTTACTACTTTTAGCTCGACAATAATGAGCCTCTATTCTGGGAAACCGGTTTAAGTGGTGTATTATCAAATTGGAAATCCTGTTTTAATCTCCCACAGATGCCAGTAGATTTCTGTTTTTTTTAAAGCTGTCCGGACTGTTTTGTCGGATAGTGACTAAAAACATTTTGCAGCAGACTCTAACTTTATTTCTGTGAGGCATTGTTGTGTGAGGCAAAAAGTATTCATTTTTTTTCTTTTTTCTTCTTTGGGCTTTCCGATTTGAATGCTTTATTGATACAAATTTTGTTATAAACTCCCTTCGTAAATTTAACTGCCCTGTTCCACAGAGATGGTCTAAAATATTTTGTCTATCACTTGTGAATTTGGAGCAACTGTCTTGTGTAATGTTGCATCGTTGCCCTAATTTTTTTCTATCCAAATATCGTTTTCTTGTCTTAACACCCGTATAATCTAGCCGTCGGTTTCTTAATTCTTTGGCATTCGCAAGATCGACGCGGACCGGAGTTTGGCCACGGATCACCTACCAACCTCTGTGGTTTGGACAATCCGTCAAAGGCGTAAAATACACTTTTCGCACGTGTCAGGTACAAAATTTTTCTTGTTTTCGTTGTTGTTAAATAATTTAAAAAAAAATGCGTCCGGAAAATTTTTTTTCCCGCACGCCGTACGTGAAAGACACAGGGTAAATCCATTGCCTCACGGCGTGCGGAAAATGCAACTTTCCTCACGCAAATGCGTGCGTAAAAGTGTACAATTAGGCCTCTTCATGGGCCCTTTCTGCCATGCCCCGTTCCTTAACCCTATGCCCCTACTTCCGCTGCAACTCTCTCCCCGGGCCTCCCTGTCTTCTTTACGAAGTTTAGTATTTCGGCCCTTTTGAGCGAGTGCAGCTCTTCTTCCTCTATCGTGGGAAATCCCTTTCATGTAGGTAAGTTTCATCTTGAATTAAAAAAAAAAATTATTGTGAACAGTAAAGTTAATAATTAAGTCAATATTATTACGTACTAAGTTTGCTAACTCTTTTCAATTTAAAAATTGAAAATGTAGTTTTAGCCTAGGGATATAAAAACATGTCTTTCAGGTAGGAATTTAGTAAAAAAAAATCACTATATTGTAAAACTGTAACTAAACACTTTAAATATTATAAAAACAAGCTTAGAGGCAGAAGGTGAGACAGTTTTTAAAAACAGATGTATCGTAGCTATTTACTAGATGAAATTTTAGTGTGTTGTCTATCACATAAGCACAAATTTTCAGCGTGTTCGTAACAGATAAAAGTCAAGCACTTTGTACAAGCAATAAAAATGTCTTGTTCTCAAAAAGGCACCTCACAAGTTCGATTCATGTCATAATCCGGTCTACTTACTAAAAAATAAAATTTCAGAAATACAAAATTTGCCTTATTTTTGTTGACACATTTCAACTCTGATTTTTAATAATTATAAATTGCAAAAAAACTTACCTACCGGACATTTTTTTTTTCGTTAACCTATTTTAATTCAAAAAATTCAGTAGTGAAAATCCTATAAAATCGGTATAGTAGTTTTTGTGCGCTGCAGCGGCCTTCCTAAGTTTGTCAGGCTTTACTCCAACATTCATGCTTTTACTGAAAACCTGATCGAACGTAAAAAATAACTAGGTTTTTTGGAAACAGAAGAACAATTTTTAAATCGTTTGACAGCCGCCCATCCTAATTTAAGATACATCCAGTTGAATGTTTTCAATACCGCATTGCAAGTCTTCATCCCACATTTTCTGTAAAAATACAAAACTTGTTCTAAAGTTGCTCAAACAATACTTTTATAAATCTAACTTACCTTTTTAGAGAACCGACTTTATTAAAACTAAAATTTGTGTAAATCGCTAAAATTTTGTTTTTTTATTCTGTTTGGTTTCTGTAAGCCATTTTTTTATCTATTTGGTTTTATTCAAAGCCGCCTCCAGAAAACTTTGGAAAGTTAATGTCATTGCTTACTTACCTAACTTAACCATCGATAATGCCCGTATGCACCAACAAAAAAATTCTCCAAATATTTCAATTAAGCATGACGCGTTAAAATGTTTGATAAAAAAATATTCCGTTCTAAACGACGATTATCATTTAATAATACACAAAAAGAAGGAGGGGGGCAACTAGAGCTACAGACCCTACACCCTACCCCCTTCCCCACTTCTCATGAACCGCCTTTGTTCGTCTAGATGTCTTGTTTTTTGACAAGAATTTCTTAATAATCAAAGTCCAACTCGAAAACTAACGAATGAAAAAATGTTAAATTTGGTTATGTTGTTCTCTGATATTTACCAGATCTATTTTTGCAAAAATAACAATTTTCGAAATTTAGTCGTATTCGTCCATATGTCTTGAAAGGGACGACATGATTCGAAAGGTCTTTTGATTCTCTAAACGTTTGCGTAATTTGTTTTTGTTAAATATGAGTTGAATAGTCGTGAGTTTTAAACAAAAACCTTTTTTTTGTAAAATAAGACTGCCTTCGTTATAAAAAGTTATAATAAGAACAAACTGACATTTAAAGTTCCTCAAGAAAGACCCAATCCAGTTCTTTACAAATCCACCCCCAAACTAACCCTCTAACGGTAATCAGCCATAATGTATTGATTAATTTATTGATCCACGTCGTGAAAAAAAAAGATAGAAAGAAATTGAAAAACCTGTTTTAAGGGTTTAAAAGGGGATCATAGTAAAAAACTTTTCCACCCACTCCTGTAGCGGTATCAACCTCTGCACCAAATTCTTAAATAGACTCATGGGTCATGTGATACCTCGAGAAAATTAACAAGGAATACCTACAAGCATTGAGCAAAAAAATTTTGCTGCAGGTGCAACTAGATAATTTTAAGATCTAATGAATGTTTTTATCTTTATTGAATATGCGTCTCTTTCTTAAATTAACAAGTGTTAATTGAATGAATTTGCCTGAATTAAGCCTGCAAATATTTTTTATACCTAGGTTTTTTCGAGATTTTTATCAAAAAATAAAAAAAAATAAAAATAACTTATCTTTACAATGAAACTGTAATTCAATAGTAATAATTTATCGGTAAAAATTTGGGTGAAAATGTAAATCGGGATAATTGGAAAAAGTACCTTACTATCCTCCTAACTAAATGCCATTTTATTAAAAAAAAAAAGTCTTTTTCAATTTCGGAAATACAATCTAAGTTTGACAAAAATAAATTACGGTGAAGTTTAGAGAATCAAAAAGCCTTTCGAATAAGGTATCACATAAAAAAGAAAAGATCAAAAGATCTTGGGAGGAAAGAACGAAATTTCAAAATTGGACGAGTGTCCCACAAGGAACACACAATGATCTATGTTTCTATTTAAGATTTTGGGGTGGGGGTGACTTTCGCTCTAGGGGTTAATACGAGTAGGTGGAAAAGTACCTTAATATAGTTCCCCCTTTAAGCCCTCGAAACGGGTTTTTAATTTTTTTTCTTCTATAAACGCGTTTTTTTTAAATATCTGTTTTTTTTTGTTATTGGTGACGTTTTTTGATGAGTACTTTGCTGTAAAACTAGGAAAATTTTAATTAAATTGCTAAGGTTAAACTCACCTATTCACCCGATTAACGTCCGATAGATGTTCCATTACTTTCCCCACGTCGAAATAATCGTATTGTACGTTGACGCTTAATTGGGCGTAGCCCAAAATTTCCTTGGCGAATATGTAAAATATCCACGTGGTCAACTGATGCATCAACCGCTCTTTCGAGGCCTCAATGATAATGGGTAACGCCTTGTGCTCTAAGTGGAAGTATTTTTTGGGGTTTACCTCTGAAATTAGGAAAATCAATGATGTAGTTAGTATTTAGCGTGAATCCTTAGCCATAACCAAACTATAAGAAGGATATGCCAAAAATATGATGCCATATTCTTCCAAGCTACCTCGATTTAATACTATACAAGTTTCAAAAAGTATATAGGCAACCAAAAATAGAATGTATATATAATGGTCAATGATGGTAATTTAAGGCTTAAAATATTTTAGCAGAAACGTTTTTGATTAAGCAATTTTTACTATGTTTTTCACATGTTTGTGCCCTGATTTTGCTACATTTTAAAGCTTTCTTTCCAAACTTTCGATTTTTAGAATAAAACATTCACATTTTTCAAGTTTTCACTGCCTTGTTAGCGTTCAAAAAAAATACTGCCAAAAAACATTTTTTTCTCTGTTAAAATGAAAGGTATATAGGCAACCAAAAATAGAATATGTGTTTATAATGGTCAAGCCATGATGGTAATTTAAGGCTTAGAATATTTTAGCAGGAACGTTTTTAATTAAGAAATTTTTACTATGTTCTTCACATTTTTATGCCCTGATTTTGCTCACATTTTAAATCTTTCTTTCCAAACTTTCGATTTTTATAATAAAACATTCACATTTTTCAAGTTTTCACTGCCTTTTTAGCGTTCAAAAAAAGTACTGCCAAAAAACATTTTTTTCTCTGTTAAAATGAAAAATATTTAGAGAGAGAGGGCAGAATTTTAGAGGTAGATGGAGAGATATTTTAGTGAAGTGCAAACATATTTAAGGTTGTTGAAGATGGACAGCAGCCTATAAAAAGTATTTTAGAGAAAGATGAAAATAATTTAAGGCATGTTTGTTAAAAATGTATATTCTATTATGTCATCTGTGTGTCATCTTGAGTGGTGTCGTGCATATGATTTTTATTTTGCCATTTTTATACAAAAAACAGCAAAAACTGTAATTTTTCAAAGCATAAAATGTGTGAGATATAAGGTGTTATTAATTTTTTTCAATTAAAGTTCTTTACAGTCTTTAAATTTACCCAAAAACGTGTCCTACCATAAGTGTATTTAAGGACATCTAAAAATCATTTAAAAGGTATTTAACTAAATTATTTTTAGATGTACTAAAATACACTTTAGTAGTACACGTTTTTTGGTAAATTTAAAGAATGTAAAGAACTTTGATTCAAAGAAATTAATACCACCTTACATTTACACACTTTACACTTTGAAAAATTACAATTTTTTCTGTTTTTTGGATAAAAATTGCAAAATAAAAATCCTATGCACGATACCATTCAAGATGACATGACATGACTGTTCAACAACCTTAAATATTTTTGCACGTCACTAAAATATCTCTCCATCTTCCTCTAAAATTCTACCCTCTCTCTTTAAATATTTTTCATTTTAACTATTTTTTTGAACGCTAAAGAAAACAGTGAAAACTTGAAAAATTTGAGTGTTTTATTCTAGAAATCGAAAGTTTGGAAAGAAAGCTTAAATAAAGAAATAAAAATATGAAAAACATAGTAAAAACTGCTTAATCAAAAACGGTACCCCTTCAATTATGCTAAAATATTTTA
Organism: Oxystoma pomonae; assembly: GCA_963921995.1. Taxonomy (NCBI): domain Eukaryota; kingdom Metazoa; phylum Arthropoda; class Insecta; order Coleoptera; family Brentidae; genus Oxystoma; species Oxystoma pomonae. The sequence goes on along the minus strand of OY998166.1, from coordinate 77,928,220 downwards.
AGCTTTAAATTACCATCATGGCTTGACCAATAAGTTTCTGAAAACTTATTTATTAATTATTTTATTTGGTTTAACCAAAATATTGTAGTTTTTTTTTATTTGAAAAATGTGAAAATAAACAAATGTTGTTTTTGCCAGGAAATACTCTTAAATGCAAAATTATCTGATAATTTTTATGCACGAGTATATAAAATTGTAAAATTAGTTGTTAGAAGGTTGGTATGTCACAAATTAGCCTAACAATAGAGATTTTATTTTTTTTATATCAGAAAGTGTCAGTAAACAATAAAAACTTGGCGGGTTGTTTTCGATAGCTAGTTGGGTTATTTTCAGTAGTAATATAACTAGTGCATGTCAAATTTCCAAGAAGGAAATCTGACATGCACGCGTTATATTTTGATAGAGAATATACCGAGTGAAACTGCATATTTTCATCAGAGGACAAAGATATAAGATGCGATTTCCGTGGAAATTTTTGACACATGTCATGCGATTTCCAAATATTTCCACTTATTAGTGCAGAAAAAATTTCCAGTTATTAATATGCACAAGGTATATTCTCGATGTAATCAATCGAAAAGATTACTCCTAGCTAAATGTACAAGTGTAATTTTCTCTTAAACATCAAAATTTTTGTTCTACTTCTTTGTTAGTAAAATATGCCTTTATTTAAACAGGGATAAAAAAAAGCAATTTAAATAATGGGAATATCTAATTACACTCCGCTTTTTTGCGCATCACTTAAAAATGTTGGGATAATTTTGATTGAGGTAGACTGGCCCTAATTTTGTATACACCATGTAAATTATAAATCTATTCTGCAAAGTAAGCTGTATTTTAGTTTATCCATCTTCAAAAATTGTTGCATTGGTTCAAAATGGCCGGTCACAACGATACGTAAGGAATCTGCTAAACATAAACCAATCGACGGGTTCTTGAGCAATGGTGCGATTCAGAGAACTTCAAAATTTTGACAGAAGGCCAGTTCCTTGTAGGCCAAGGCGTACAAATGATCTGATGATCGATTTTTGAGAATGCAGGCTCTTTGTATCAGGCATTTGACGACCAGAAGGCTCAAAGTTGAACTTGCAACTGTGCGTAACACCCGAATTTCCACACAAACTGTTAGAAACAGGCTTAGAGAGGCTGGAATCAGAGCAAGAGTTGCAGCACGAGTGCCTCCTTTGACCCCAGCTCAACGTAGAAATCGACTAAGATTTGCACAAGAACATGCTAATTGGGATGTCGACGACTGGGCGAATATTCTCTTTACTGATGAATCCAGATATTGTCTTTATAGCTCAGACAGACGAATACTTGTCTACCGAAGAGATGGCGAGAGATATGCCCATGCTTGCTTTAGGCCTCGTCACAGTTTTTGAGGAGGGTCTGTTATGGTCTAGGGTGGTATTCATTTGAGGGGCCGCACGGACTTCATAGTGGTAGATGGAGGAACAATGAGTGCTCAGAGGTATGTGAGAGACATTTTGAAACCACATGTTATACCTATTGCACCTCAGATTGGGGACAAATTTGTTTTAATGCACGATAATGCCCACCCTCACATTGCCCGGGTGATAACCGACTACCTTGATGTGGCTGGTATCAAAGTTATGGATTGGTCATCCGGAGATCCTGACATGAATTCAATAGAACATGTTTGGGATGATATTGCTAGACGTTTGGGACAGCGGGAAACCCCTCCAGTTAATTTGGAACAAGTTGCTCAAGCTGTATATGAAGGATGGTTGAATTTAGGCCAGGAATACATTCAGAGCAAAATTGAGAGCATGCCGAAGCGTATGCATGCAGGCAGTCATTAGAGCTAGAGGAGGCAACACAAGGTTTTAGAACATTCAAAAAGATTTATTTTTCTTGTTTCCTTTATTTCAGAATTATTGTTTATTTTGTTACTTTTTTCAATGAATTGATTTTGACGTATTGTGTGCCTGTTTTAATTTGAAAAACTTTCAAAATTGTGTTTTTTTACTGAATTTTCATAAAATCAAAAAAAAAGCAAAAAAAGGCACAGTTTAGCCGCGAGTTGTTAACACTATTTTTTAAATACCTTTATCTAGAGGCTCTCTATACATATGACAGTTATTGTGGTAAAACAATAATTGTCAAAAATCGTATAAAAGACCTCTACCTTTATCAATAAATCCAAGAAAAACAGAAAAATACTTTTTAAAATCTCGAAATTTTACAGATTTTATTTTGGGTGTTATGTGAAACTTTTTCTGCGGAGTGTAGATTGAATATTTCCCTTATATGTTAAAACTCCCATAAGGGTCAAACCATATCAAATCAACCAAAAAAAAGGCACTTTTCGTTTTGACCATCTCCGATTTTGATGATTTTTGGTACACTTATTCTTCTGATCCCAAAACTTAAAAATCCAAAAAATTAAATTTTTTGGATAAGCGGTTTTTGTTTTATTGATTTTTGAAAATAAAGAAATTGACCAATATGCCATTGACAGGCACTTACAAAAATAGCAATATCCCAAAAACTATTGGTCCTATAGAAGCGAGTTATAGCTTATTTTGAAGGTGTTTTAAAGACCTTTTTAACGATGTGTATCACCATGTAATTTTTTGTTTTTATTTTTTTTTAATTTTTTTTATATTTTTTTTTTGAAAAATCTTGAAAACACCATTTTGATTTTTTTTCAAAAAAATACTATTTTTTTTCAGTATTTTTTTAATATTTTTGGAAAATTTTAGGATGGAGAAGTTATTGGTTCTATTTTTTAAAAAATAATATAAAAAACCTTGCAGGAAAAAACCATACATTTTTTGATAAATACCTATATACTTACTCTTTATATCTAAAAACTTGTCAATTGCTCCCAGTCTTGTAAATAAGATACATAAAAGGTTTTTCCAAACTTGTTTATTCCTGCAAAATTTTGAGTATTTCTTCAATTGTCCTCCCCTCCACCCAAGATCACTGCTTTTTGGACAAATGTGAGATATGCCCAGGAACTGAGAATTTAAAAAACTTTTTGAATGAAAAGTTCGAAGAAGCAATGATTGACAATGTGACTTTTAAGAAGTGGATATCTGTAGATAGATGTAATATGGAGACATTAATTAAACCAGCAGAGGACTTCTTTGAAGAATTTTCAAACGACTTGATTAAATTAAAATCTCCTTCTTTTTACACTCACATGCAAAAATAATACTACAATGAGGTAAAAGACAATTTAAAAAAGGGGGAAGCACAAATCACATGCGACTTCGCTGAAAATTATTCATTTATTTTGCAGGATGAAGTACAGTCCTATCACTGGACAAATAGCCAGGCAACCCTACATCCTTTTGTAATATATTACAAAACTCATGAGGGAAAACTGGGTCATTTAAATTATATATTTATTTCAGACTGTTTGGTACACAACACTGTGGCATTTCATCTTTTTTTAAGCCACCTTATGCCTGAACTAAAGAGGCAAATTGATAATTTAGACAAAATTATCTATTTTTCAGACGGCTGTGCCGCACAGTATAAAAATAAAAAAAAAATTTGTTAATATTGCGTACCATCTCGAGGAATTTAAAATTAAAGCAGAATGGAATTTTTTTGCCACCTCCCACGGGAAGAGTGCATGCGATGGACTGGGAGGCACCGTAAAAAGGTTGGCTGCTAAAGCAAGTCTATAATGAACAGATTATGACCCCCGAAGATCTTTTTAAATTTGCAACAGAAAACATTCCTGGTATAACATTCAAATATTGTTCATTAAATGATTTCCAGCAACATGAAAAGTTTTTGGAAAAAGGATACCTGGAAGCACAAACGATACCTGGGACTCAAAAATTGCACTCGACAAAACCATTTTCACTAAGTAAAGAGGAAAATATTCAATGTCTTTTTGCAACCTGTGGTTTGTCAAACACAGAAATTGAAAACATCGACTCCGGTTTTGTAACCATAAACTAAGACTGTCTTTGCTGGATGGGATGTATCATTGGCAAAAATATAGAAAGCGGGGAATTAAAAGTTAGTTTTTTACATCCTCATGGTCCCTCTCCGTCTTTTTACTTTCCAAAGCCAAAAGCTGATATATTGGTCATAGATCAAAATTCTCTTTTAAGACGGGTCAACCCAAATACTGCCACTGGTAGGACATATACGCTAACTGCAGAAGAAATGACAGATTCCTCAAATATTTTACAAAAAAAATTAGCAACCTAAATATTTTTTGTTGTAAATTTTCTATTATTCATACTTTTCATTTTTTTGTTATACCCATATTAGATAAATTAGCCCTGTATTAAATATCTTATTATTTTTTTAAAGTATGACTCCATTATTTCTCCATCCTAAAATTTTCCAAAAATGTTAAAAAAACATTGAAAAAAAAAGAAATATTTTTTTGAAAAAAATTAAAAAATGTGTTTTTGAGATTTTTCAAAAAAAAAAAAAATTTTTGAATTAAGAAAAAAGAATTAAACAAACTATATTGTGTCACACATCTTTAAAAAGGTCTTTAAAAACCCTTCAAAATGAGCTATCACTCGCTTCTATAGGATCAATAGTTTTTGAGATATTACTATTTTTGTAAGTGTCTGTCAAGGACATATTGGTCAATTTCTTGATTTTCAAAAATCAATAAAACAAAAACCGCTTATCCAAAAAATTTGATTTTTTGGATTTTTGAGTTTTTTGATAAGACGAATAAGTGTACCAAAAATCATCAAAATCGGAGATGGTCAAAACTATTGCCTGGTTGACTTGATATGGTTTGACCCATAAGAAGTGTGCAATTTTTAAAAACTTACATCAGTAATTGCATTGTAGAAAACGAAAATTGCACCGTATGTTCCATTGTTTCCAAAACGTCAAAAAATGTCAAAATTACATTTTTATAATTTTGATTTATTATTTTTAATGTTGTGACATTAGATCAAAAATTATATACTAGTACAACCAATATGCTAATTTCTTTACATTTTGGCTGCTGTTTCTCCTATTCGGGAAATATTCAAACAAATTACATTCGTGCGTAAAAAGGAAACATATAATTTTTTGCGAAAATATGAAAACAAACACTTACAATTATAAAAAAAACACGTTTCATGCATATATTATCGGTAATTTTGATGCACTTGTGCGATTACCCCCCGATAACATCATAACCTTTTTAATCTACTTTCCTTACCTGGAAAATTCATTAAACACCTAGCATTATTGCTTGGGGCTTGGGCTAAAACTGTCATGACTAGAGAGCCCCCAAAGGTGATCCACCAAAACTTCATGGTAAAAAATGTCCTGAAATAAAAAATTAATGAAGCATAAGCAAAAGTTAGCAAGAATAACCAATCGAATATGGATATACTTCCTCAAAGATCATAGACTAAATTATATTTTCAAAAAACCGTGCAAAATTCCCCTAACTCTACTAATCTAGACTGATTGAAAAAATCCAATTATAAAAACAAAATCTTAACCATTATCGGCATAGCCCCGATTTAGATAATTTTGTGTTTGCCCTACAAACAATAAACAGGTACACGTATCCATATTTTTGAGAAAACAAAATAGCCTTTTTACACCAAGTAGTATCTAGAAGTCAAATATTATGTTAAATTTAAATGATTAGACGTGTTTAAAAATAGAGGGCTTTTTTATTTTTAAAAACAACACACACTGAATTTATTTGGTAAGGAAGTAATAAACGGTTCAAATGGTACAATTTTATAAATTTGTGTTACTAGGCGAGACCCCATAGAGTTGTTTTTCTTGAAAAGATATCGATTTTAACACAAAAACAGATCCTAGGCTTGTAAACAGTAATTTTGTGCAATTAGGTGCACCTCAATAACAGACCCGTGGGATCATTACATTTTACAAAACAATAGTTGGGTCGCAAGTCGAAAGACATAAAGTAGTACGAATGATTTAATAGTACATTATTAATCTAGGGACTAAAGTACTAATTTTAATCTCGCGGCGAAAGGTTTGTAACCCGACCGTAGGGAGGGCTACAATTCGCTAAGGGATAAAAAAAGCGTTAGTTCCGAGGTTTATATACTATTTTTATGCTAAGAATGAAATCTTAGCCAAGAGCAAGTGCTGTTTGGCTTGAATGCGATAAATTTAATAATAATTTTCAAGGGATGATTTTTTTTAATCCCTGGGGGATTAAAATTACTTCTAATCCCTAATTAAATTTTTTTAATCCCTCAGGGATTAAGTGTCACTTTGGTTCCTAAAAAGAGGGATTAAACGTACTTATTTAATCCCTAAAGTGCATAAAATTTATTTACAATGGACCTACAATTTAAAAAAAAACATTGTCTAACATCCTATATATTAGGCAATGATAAAAAGGGGCAAGTTTTATTCTATGTATGTAGAAAGAAACTAAAGATTTTTTACTTTTTCAAAGATTTTTTAAAAAAAGCAAGCCCATGACTTCTTTTTTAATTATTAAAAAAGCAAAAAACCTTTAATATCTTTCTATTTTCATGGAGCACATAAAAAGCAGATAATTCTGAGATATTTAAGGGATATTCTCAACCTTAATTTAATGTTGGGCCTGCTAGGTTTATATAAAGCTAGCGAGTCAATGACATTTTAAAAAAAAAATCACTAAAAAAGTAAAAAATCTTTAGTTTTTTTTTCTATTTCCGTGGAGCACATAGAAAACACATACTTCTGAGATATTTAAGGGATATTTTTGACCTGGTTGGACTTGCTAGGTTTATACAAAGCACCAAAATTTGTAAAAGGGGACGCAATTAGCACATAAAAAGCACATAATTCTGCAATTATTAAAATTTGGAATTTGTGGGATGGGCCCGCTGTTGATGGAGGTCACCAGAACCTGTAATTTGGATAAAGGTTAGTAAGTCCGAGGTGTTCCGTTTGAAATTATCTTGGAAGATTTCTCTTCTTGTTTCTCTAGGCTTCTTGTTTCTCTAGGCTGAACATGCACGATATTAGAATAAAAATTCATGCACTTCCCAGCGTTCTCTGTAAATTAGCGCATAGTGTCCAGTATCGGGGACTCGAGACTCCTATATATAGAATAAAACTTGCCCCTTTTAAACAATGTTTTTTTTTTAAATTGTAGGTCCATTGCAAATAAATTTTATGCACTTTAGGGATTAAATAAGTACGTTTAACCCCTCTTTTTATTTAATGTTAGGCCTGCTAGGTTTATATAAAGCTAGCGAGCCCACAATATTTTTTTGAATAGCTAAAAAAGTTTAAAAAAAATGGGGCACATAAAAAGCACATAATTCTGAGATATTTCACGGATATTTTTAACCTTTATTTAAGATTGGGCTTATAAAAACTTACAAATTTAAACCTACGAATTTGGGCGTTTGAGAGAACTGAGTTTAAACCTGCCTCCAAACTGGGCTTAAGGCTCAACCAAGATGGAACAACTCTTCCAAAAACTTAACCCAAGTTTAAACCGCTATTGAATAACCGGGCCTTTGATTTTTACGGAAAGCGGCATGCCAACAATAGCAGCTTTGTTGTTTTTTAGTTGGACCGGCCAAAAAAATGTGAACTTATACCCCGGACAATAAAATACCCCCCCCCCCCAGACGCCTGGGCTGGATACGACGCTGTAATCCACTATCATGGTTTTATGAAGTTAACAATTGAATTGCGCGCATCGCTTTATTATTGTATTAGAAAGCTAAAAATTTATTTTAACTAGTGCCTTTTATAAAAACTTTTTATTAAAAAACAAAATTTACATAGATTTATTTTTAAATTTTTGGTTAACCACGCATATCATAATTTTTAAAATCTAAATGGAAATTCGGAATTCCCGACCCCACAAACCACAATATACCAATTTTAAACCAAATCGGACCAAGTTAGATGTTGCCCAAACCCACTCCGATAACCTGTCCCCCCCCCACACGTAGTTTTTTCCTCTAAACTTGGTGAAACTCGATTTTTTTATACTGGAACTTTTCCATTCATAGTAGGATGAATGCCCAGTGTAACCAAGTATTTCTGCAGAGTTAAAGACAAACACAAAATATACCTGCACTTAGCCGGGATTCGAACCCAAGACCTCTCGTGCGGCAGGCCGATACGCTACTCACTGCGCTACGGAGGCAGGTTGGTGAAACTCGAATAAAAATTCATATTTGTAGCAACATTGGTTTAAAAGTAAAAAAGTATAAAGATAAGCTACATCTTTTTAAGCACATCATTTGTGAAAAACGCCCGTGAACCTGGACAATGCTCGGGTTATTGTCCCCATTTTTACTATGTATATGTGTATGCCATGCTAGAGACCAGAAGGCTCAGCCAATTTTTACAAAAGTGGTACCGCTGGAATGCTCTAAGTCTCAGAGGTATTATATGCCAAATATTGTTCAAGAAGAAAATCAATATGGCGGATGCGAGCCCCCATACTGTCATTTTTTCTTTGGTTTCTTTAGAGTGATCACCCAATACCGTTTCTAGTGCTTCGGACCCCCCCCCCCCTCCCTCTTTCCCCAACCCAATATGTAATGCAAGCTGTCGCATATCAATTTAAATGACTTAAAACGTATTATCCCTTTTCGACCAAATAAACTCCCTGCCCCCTTCTCAGCCCAGGTCACCTCCTTAAGAAATGAGTAATGAACACATACTACATATCACCCCCTACCAAAAAGTGTCCCCCTCGCAAACAAAATCGACGTGTCCGAGGAAAAAGTTAACATCTGAAGATATCATGCTCAAAAAAATCATTTTTTATTTGTGAAAATCGGTTTAGCGGTTTAGAAGCTATCGTGTCTCGGACAGACAGACCGACAGACACACGTCACGACTAAAACGTTTATTTAGACTAAGGAATACCCAAATATCAAATTTTTGATGATATCTCAAAAACTTTTTTTCCGACAATACCTCCCCTAGCCGTGTGGGCTAGGGAGGTAAAAATGACAGAATGGCGGCTCGCATCCGCCATATTGATTTTCTTCTTGAACAATATATGGCATATAGTAACTCTGAGACTCAAGCACTTCAGCGGTACCACTTTTGTCAAAATCGGCTGAGCCTTCTGGTCTCTAGCAGCATAAGATTTTTCTTTGAAGATTTTTCTATAACATATCCAAAAATAAAAAATATTTCACCGTTTGTTCTTTTTTAATTAGCGATTTTACGAAAAATTTAATTTTGAAATAAAAGTTTTTACGTTTTTCAAGTTTGTGCAGCCACTGAGAGTGACGCATATGAAATATGTCAATTTTTTAAACTGTATTCAATAGCCTGGTTCTCTACCTAAAAACTGGTGTACTGGAAGTAGCAAGTTAGCTACTCGAATACAACAGAATAGGCAAAAAACTGATTGAAAAATCCCTAAAATCTGAAACCGTGGGTCGGATCAAAAAGAGGTTCATTTAAACGTTGATCAGGGAGAACAGATCTACAACATATCAAACGCCTAGCCCATTCCAATCGAAAGTCGGTGGCAATGCTAAGTGACCGGGTTCTTTGGTTCACCGGGCCCTACATAAGTGTCTTTTTTTATAGAAATCGGTTAACGGGAAGTTTGGGAAAAGTGAGAACAATGAGTTGTATAAACAACAAAGCTAAAGTCGAGTGAAAATCTTAAAAATTTACAAAAAAAACTCCATCAACTCATACCTTGAAACTTGGAAAACCTTAAGACTAACCACAAAATATGTAGACTAACGAAAGTTCCGAACTACGTTCTCCTCTCATCAGTTTGACACAAGTCAGATTAGCTATATAAAACCCCCGATACGATTTCTGAAGAATTTTTAGACCATCATTTTGCACACCATAAATTAAATTTTGCACACTTTCCTTGATCGTAGCCCCCCCCCCCCCATATAAGGATTTATGAAAATTTTGAAGATCATTCGAAAGGTTCAACCCGCAAAAGGGTTCTCGAGTAACGAGGCTTGCCACCCCCAATGATAATTTTTTTTAATTTTGGTACCATTCGAAAGATCTATTTTTGTACAATTCTGCAAACCATTTTAAAATTTCGCACTCCCCAGCAGGAACCCTCCAAAGGATTCTCGAGTAACCGTCGTAGCCCCCCAGAAGATATTTTTTGAAATTTTTTATAAAAAAACAAACTGAAGATTGTTATGGCGTACCGTAAATCTAACGAAAAAACAAGAGTTTTTTGTACTACAGGGCAAAATGAACTTCTTGGATTTCGATTGCTCACACAGAGGATGGAACCTAGGACGACGTCGTTTCGTCCTTATTAGGGACTCGTCAGCTAGGTGTACCACAACAGAGAACCTCGGTCACGCTTATGTGCCAAAGATTACGGCTCAAGCGGAGAGTACCGACCATGGCGCCCTCTGTGTGAATCTCCGACAACCAAGATGCTACGCCATGCACCTACTGCTTATGCAGTGGGTTTTATTCTTGATTGTCAGAGATTCACAAAGAGGGCGCCATGGTCGGTACTCGACAGAGATTCTCTCCGCTTGAGCCGTAATCTTTGGCACATAAACGTGACCGAGGTTCTCTGTTGTTGTGGTACACCTAGCTGACGAGTCCCTAATAAGGACGGAACGGCGTCGTTCTAGGTTCCACCCTCTGTGTAAATCCAAGAAGTTCATTTTGTACTGACGTACAAAAACTCTTGTTTTTTTCGTTAGAAATTTTTTATATTATTCTTGATGTGTAATTTTGCATAATTTTGCTGCAGACTAATTTTTAAGTTTTGGCAACCCCTAAGAACTAGTTTATTTAGGAACACTCCCGAGGATTCCTGGGGGGGGTTGGAAATTTTTTTTAAAATGATGTGGGAAATTGTGCAATATTGATCCTTTCGAATATAAATTTTTCAAAAAACATCATCTGGGGGGGGCAGCCTCGTTACTCGGGAACCCTATTGCGGGTTCCCATGGGGTGTGCAAAATTTCAAAATAGGTGTGCAAAGTTAGATCTTTCGAATGGTAAAATTTTTAAAAATATCATTGGGGGGGGGGTGCAGCTTCGTTACACGAGAATCCTATTGCAGGTTCCCATGGGGTGTGCAAAATTTCAAAATAGGTGTGCAAAATTAGATCTTTCGAATGATACCACAATTTTCAAAAAATATCATATGGAGGAAACCAACCTCGTTACTCATGAACCCTATTGCGGGTTCCCATTGGGTGTGCAAAATTTCAAAATAGGAGTGCAATATTAGATCTTCCGAATGGTACCAACATTTTCAAAAAGTATTATCTGGGGGGGGGTCAGTCTCGTTACTCGAGAACCCTATTGCAAGTTCCCATGGGGTGTGCAAAATTGGACCTTTTGAATGTTACGAACATTTTCAAAAAACCTTATATGAGATCAAGTTAGCCCCCCCCCCCATAGAAAAATGACCACAGTTACTCGTAGGAAGGTGTGCAAAATTATGTCCTAAAAAATTTTCAGAAATCGTATCTGGGGGGGGGGCAAAGGTGACTGACCCACAAAACTAACTAGATGAAAAAAATTTCTTCGAATATTCCAAAACAAAAACATTAAAAATTCGACACACTCCCGTTACCCCTTCACACTACGCGTATAGCTCGATACACAGTTGTCAAAAAATTTAACGGACACTTGCTTTAAAATAACCTTATCAACAAAAACACAATAACATCACCGACAATTTATCATTTATCACGTTTACATAAAAATTCAACATTACAAATGACACTAAAAATACCACCTGGAAAACTGCAGTAGTAATTCTATAAAAAGCAACACAATACAATAACAAGGTACATACGTCTGACATGCTACCTACTCATCGAAAATGTCATCATTAAAGGTAAAAAATAAAATGATTTAAATGTTTACTATAAATTGCTAGAGGGCCATAGGTCAAGAAATGTTGCCAATTGAATATTTTCTATGCTGTCTTGTCATTGACTCAAATTAGGTATTTTTAGAGGCCCCGAATACACCGTTAGAAAAACTACACATTCAAGAAAAAATATATATACATCTAGCAGCCCTTAGGTTTGATTTTATAAAAAATTGAAAATATTGTATGTATCTATTTTTCAGGAAGGCCATTTTGGGGGCAATTTATCAATTTTGATTGGATTCTCCCTATTACTTAGGGGGCATAGCGTATTCCGTGGTACTTTTGATAAAGATTTTACTAAACCTTTTTTAATCGATTACTAATGGACCCACTAACACTAATCTGTCAACAGCCCCAAAAATGCTGCAGTCAAAAAGTAGTGTTAGCCCCTAGGGGTTGGGGCAAAGTTGGATGTAAAAAACATAAGCTCTTAAAATGTAACAGTGGGATTTACTAAGATCCAAAATAGTACCCCCCACAGGGCTAAATATTTACACCTGTGGGGAGTACTAAATTTTAAAACCAATTTTCAAAAAACACTTACCCATACAGAAAGGACACAAAGTTATTGATTATTTTGTATTTTTATTGCAAAATACCACTGAAAATTGCTTTTTTCCCAAAATACACCATATTTTAGAAGAAAATGCCCTAAAACTAATTTTTTTTGACAGGTTTTAAAAGGGCAAATGGAGAATACGCCAAAATTTGGCACATAATAGCTTCATTATTTGTAATTGAGGTTTTTAAAGTTGGTGATTTTTTTAGACCACCTCAGGGGGCTGGTTTAAATTTATAGCCCCCAGAAAGGATTGTTTTTGTGGCATTTGGTAATAAGTTCGTTTATAATTTCCCTAAATAACCGTTTTTACAAGGATTAAATTACCTTATTTAATATCACTAAGTAACCGTTTTTACAAGGATTAATTTACCTTATTTAATATCACAAGTTGTTCATTACCCAATAAAACACCTCCTATTTTGTCCAGAAAAACGCCATATTTTGAACCCGTTTTCAACCAAAAAATATATTTGTGAGGGCACTACGAGGAAAAACAAACATAAGTGAAGGCTCAATGAGGACTACCCCCATTAGAGCCCTGGAAACCATCTTAGGTCTCCCCTCACTTCAAACTTGGATCACGAAGGAAGCGATGACGACGCACATACGACTGAGAGACAAGGGCCTATGGAAGGGCAGAGGGAAAAAAGTGGGTCATCTGGCAATCGAGGAACTGGTAACAAAAGAGTTGCCTCTCCTAAAGATGCCAGTAGGGACTCCTTCGAAACCATGGAGGTTTGACAAAAAGTACAAAGTCACAATACCTGAACGGGATTGGTGGCAGAGAGAAGAATTCCGAAACGAATTAGGCAGAGACGCGACGGTCTGCTACACTGACGGATCAAAACTGTCAGCCAGGCAGACAACAGGCGCAGGAGTGTATGCGGAAGACCTAGAGGTTCAAGAAAGCTATACGCTTGGCGAGCACGCTACGGTCTTTCAGGCGGAGGTATACGCCATTATCATGGCGGCAACCCTACCAGAGGTCAGAAATGGCAGGAGGGACATTTGCATATGTTCTGACAGCCAAGCTGCCCTCAAGGCTCTTAGTTCACCAAAAATTGTCAGTAGCCTAGTGGAAGAGTGCGTTAACGCGCTACAGACATTAGCTGAAGACAAGAGGGTGACACTGATGTGGGTCCCAGGCCACGAAGGAATACCAGGGAATGAGAAGGCGGACGAACTTACCAAAGCTGGTGCCGAAACCCAATATATTGGACCGGAACCGCTCTTGGGAATCACAAGAAAACAGGTGCAGAGCGAGCTCAGTAAATGGGCGAGCGATCAACTGAAGTCGTCCTGGAGGAAAGAGCGAGAGTGCAGACAGTCCAAACTGTTCGTGAGTGGACCAGACGCAGCCAGAACTAAATGGCTCCTGGGAAAGACTCGCAAGGACATTGGATTGTTAGTAGGAATGCTGACAGGGCATAATCGGCTGCGCAAGCACTTGACATGCATCAGAGTGTTGGACGACTCCGCCTGCCCAACATGTGGGTGGGCAGAGGAATCAGCGGTGCACCTGATAGGAGAGTGTGATGGGTATGCCAGATTGAGGCAGCAGACGTGGGGTGCCCCCACAATAGAAGAGGAGGAGCTACACTCTCTAAGATGGGCTAACGTGCTGTCCTTCGTAACGAAGGCGGGAAGACCCGGAGAGAGAGAGGCAAGAAATGTAGAGGGAGTGGGAGGATAAGGGTGCGAGACGGGGTATGGCAGAAAGGGCCCATGAAGAGGCCTAGTTGCCAGGCCTGCGGGCCGCCCCCTTACTACTACTACTACTACTACTACTACTACTACTACTGATTATGCACGAAAAATATACCAAACAAAAAAAACCAAAACAACTATATTAATTTATTTACAAACTGAAAGTAAAACATTGAGGTTATCTAAACGCTCAGTCAAAAAAACTTTCCTTACTCAAAGCCCACTCATTTTAAAGCTGAAGCTTTCATCAGTAGAGGTTGGTGCAAGCGAGGTAAAAGATCCGAACTCGCTATTTGTGAGTGAGCGCAACGCTAAGATTTTTAAACTGACATTTCGACAGTGACAGAAATGTAAAAAAAACTTGCATTTAAGTTTTTTAATAAATTTCATAAATAAAAACACCTCTTAAATAAAGACAAAATTAATCTACTCCTTATTTTATTATTACTCATCTTTGTGTGACATCAAGTATTAATTGGAAAAAATAATTAACAAGGGTAAGTTTTTATTAGAGTGACATATAACCCCAATGTTAATTTTTTCTACAGAGTGTTTACTATTTAAACCCCGCGTGGGTTTCAATTTTTTAATTTGTTTTTCTACTAGATTAAAAATTTCCTCTTAAATCCAACAAAAGATTGTGTTAAGATGATTATTCAATAAACAAATTTATTTAAATTCTTCTTATAAATCAAATTACGTCCAAAACTCAAGGAGGGTTCGTTTAAAATGCTGAAAACCTAAAATTTCACTTAAACTTAGGACCGTTTTAAAATAGACTAAACCGTTTTAGTAAATCCCACAGTTAGTGTTTTGACTCGAACTTGTAATTGCCAAAAATTTTTGCACTTTTTGAATTTGGTAGAGTAAATTTTGAACAAATTGTTCGAGATTTAAAATTTTTAGCCCCCCTTTGCGGGTCGCCCCTGAGTTTTGAGATTTTTATATTTCATAAAATTTGTTACACCATATTCATGAGTTTTAAATATGCATATATATGGACTATTTTCTGGAACTTGAAAATTGTGAAAATTAGATCTCGCCCCCTTACAGCCCCTGGAGGGTGGGGCAAAGTTGGGAGTATTTAAAATTGAGAAATGGTCCACGGCCATTGGTGGTGCATTTTTGTTGACACTGGCTGAAAAATAAGTAAAATATAATTTTTTATCGAAATCAACAAAATTTTTAGCCTCTTACCGAGGAGCCTTTTTAACAGCCACGAATTTTTTGTCGGTATAATAGACTTGTAGTGTAGATTGACTGTTGCCCCTAGGGGCCACTCATGTAATTTTTTATGACACATGAGGATACGCTGCCGGAAGGATAACATATGTGCCAAATTTCATGGCTCTAGCTCAAAGCGTCTGATTTTAAGAAAAAAAATTGACACCCTAACCCTACTTTTTGACTGCAGCATTTTTGAGGCTGTTAGCAAGTTAGGCAGTGTTGGTAGGTCCATTAGTAATCGATTAAAACAGGTTTCGTAAAATCTTCATCTAAAGTCCCACGGAATACGTCCCCCTAAGTAACCTCATAAAATTTCAAATCTCAGTTGACGTGTTTTTAGATTCTTTTATTCAACCAAATTCTAACCCGCTAGAAGCACCGTTCCGTTTAAAGAATCCACTCTGTACTAAAAACTGTTATTTGGCATTCACCCTTCCCCCCGCGGGGATTTTCGGCACATATGCCACTGGCGTCTAAGAATAACCGTGAGAATTTTTTGTTGGTGTTACCGTCTAATTTGAGGCTTTAGCTGGTTGTCATTTGCCCATCACAGTATTTAAACTAATCGTCCGATGGGTCATTTCATATGAAATCAACCAAAAAAAAAAGAAGGTTTGACGGACCATTTCCCCGATTTCGATAATTTTTGGTACATTTATTCTTACCATAAAGGGGATGAAAAATCCTAAATTTTAATTAGTTTTGGCCATTAGTTTTTTTTTAAATTAATTCTTGAACATCACAAAAACTAACAATTTTGCTCAAACATGTACTTAAAGAAATTGGAATATCCCGATAACTACTTAAACTTGAACGGTGGTTTATAGCTCGTTTTAAAGGTATTTTAAATACCTTACTTTTTGTTGAAAAAAATTTAATTTAAAAAAAAAACTTTTTTTTAATTTTTGAAAAACAGCATTTTTTATAAAAATATATTTTGTTTCTGAGTATTTCGCCAAACTATTTACAAAATTTCAAGATGGAGACTTGATGGGTTCATCAAAAGAAATTATTTTAAAAATTTCGATTTTTTTTAAAAAAATGAGGCTATTTGAATACTTCATTAAAATGACCTTTAAAATACCTTTAAACCAAGCTATCACTTTTGTAGTATGTATGCTATAGATTCGGTTTGTCAAAAAAAAGTTTTTTTTTAATTTCAAATTTTTTTAAACAAATATCATGTGGTACATCATTCGAAAGGTATTTAAAATACCTTTAAAACGAGCTATAGACCACCGTCCAACTTTAAGTATATATCGGGATATTTCAATTTCTTTAAGTACATGTTTGAGCAAAAACTGGTTGATTTGATTTGAAATGACCCCGATGCAACACCTTCCCCATTCAAAAGCCAGTTAGCTCTTTATATTGACACCAAACTGACAGAAAATCCATACCTGTCAATTTGGTTATAAACATGGCGGCAACTGTAGGCTAAAAGGCACTGAAGAGGTAGGAGTTAACTGGCATTTTAGTTAAGATCGGTGTTGTCTGATGTTGATGAAATTACCTATTACAAGAGGCTATCTATACATTTGACAGTTGTTGTTTTATAGTCCAATTTTTCGATGAGCGTACTGACGTCATTTTTTTGGATCTCTATTTGATACATTATTTTAGACAGCGACAACAAATATGTAAAAAAGTCAAGCCGTTGATTGTTTCAACTGAAAAAACAAAGAAATCCGTTTCCAGAGGCAATAATGACGTCAGTCCACTCATCAAAAAATTGGACTATACCAGAGGTGCGTAACTCATGTTGACTTACATCACAAATGACTGCAATTTTCTACTACCAAATCGAGTTTCTCACCTTTGGTAAAATAATAACTGTTAAAAATGATATACAGGACATCTACCCATTATAAGGAAAAGATCCGGTTAGTATTTCAAAAAAATCCAACATGGCGAAAAAAATGGCAGTCTGTTGTATTTTTAAACTGAAAGAATGCTTTGAGAGGAGGCAGAACAGAGGGTATGTGTAGGGTATGTGTAGAAGTAGTCCGGTTTTAATATTAATGACAGTTTTTGAGTTATAGAGCTTCAAAGTTGAACATTAAAAAAAAAGCTTTTTATGTACTTGTTATTTTGTAATCTTGGAGACCTTGCTCTTTCTGCTTGTCTAAGAAATGTTGTTATTCTAATAACGAATTGTAGTGAAAATGGGGAACAAACAAAATATTATAGGTATATTTTTTTAATAGGTATTACATTTTAATTTAGTAAAACGTAATATTGATAATAATTTGATGAAGTTATTCAATTTTAAGACAGAAGGTCAGCAAATGTAAAACGAGTTCAGTGATGCGAGTCCAGACAGTGTGCTAGACTTGTGCTAGAGAGAAAGAATGGGAAAATTTTATTCATATCTGTCAACTATCAAATTTGACATTTTTATTTTGAAAATACTGAATTTACACAAAAATCTAGCAAATTCCGCCATTCTCCTGCAAATTTTATTGACTATTTCCCTCAGAAAATATTGACCAATAAAATCGATGCAAATCTGGCAGACTTGGACCAATTTGCACTAGTGCAAATTATCGCCTTCCATAAAAAGCACATTTTAATACATATTTTGCCTATTACTGTCAGGTAGAACAAAACAGCTCAGTGAAACGCAAGTTGTGATTCGGAAAAAATTATTGACAAATTACTATGCAGTCGAGATATTCCCTATAACAATTCCAAAATTTTTTGTCCCGAGCACTTTCCGCTAATTGGCATTTTTAACCTTAATTTAGTACACTATTTGTCAACCTCTGACCTTCCCCCTTAAACACAGCTTGTAGGAAAACGTCATTCGTTACAAAAAAAATAACCGTTTTTCACATTTTGGGAACTGCAGAATATATCTGAAATTTACTACCAATCGTTACTGTTCAAGTAAATATTTGGCAATCGCTATGGGGCGCTAGACCATAAATACTTTGGCTTTTCAAAAAAATTACACATATACAGGGTGGATTCTTTAAATGGAACGGTGCTTCTAGCGGCTTTAGGGAAGAGGTATTCAAAAAAGCTAAAAGCGAATCTTTAATGATTTTTTACGGACTTTCCGCCTATTATAAAACAAATTTTTGGGGCCCCAAACTGGAGGCCCAAGGCTTACCAAATATTTTATATTTTTTTTTTCAATTAGAAGGTTCCACTTGTGGCACCATTTTGGAAAGCTTGTTAAAAAATAAATTTAACGCACCAGTTTTTTTTGACATGTCAACCAATGTGTCAAAAATTTAAAAGTTTATTTTTTCGTCAACTGTTTTAGCTTCAAAATAAACTGCATATTTCTGTATTTACTAAGCGGAATAAAGAAAATACCACACAAGGACATTCTTAGCGGCCTATTTGGGGGCCGTACCAACATTTTTTTCATGAGGAGGTACCACTTGTGGCACCTTTTTCGAAATCTTGTTAAAAAATAAATCTGTCAACCCATGTGTTAAAAATTTTAAAAAACTTATTTTTTGTCAATTGCTTTAGCTTTAAAATAAACTATATTTTCTTTATTTACTAAGTTGAATAAACAAACTGCCACACAAGGATATTATTGGAGCCCCATTTGGGGGCGCAGCCTAATTACCTTTTTAACTCAACCGCCCTTAACGACAAAAAATAGGTTTTTTAAAAAATTTTAACACATTGGTTGACAGATGTCAAAAAATGTATTTAAACGAATTTCTTTTTCCATAAGCTTTCCAAAAAGGTGCCACAAATGGTACCTCCTCGTGAAAACAATGTTGGTAGCCCCTGGGCCTTTAGCAAGACCCCCAAATTTCCTTGTGTGAAATTTTCTTTATGCCGCTTAGAAAACAATTGACAAAAAAATAAGTTTTTAAAATTTTTTGACACATTGGTTGACAGATGTCAAAAAGAACTAGGCGTTAAATGTATTTTTTACCAAGCTTTCCAAAAAGGTGCCACAAGTGGTATCTTCTAATTGAAAAAAAAATAGTTGGTGGGCCCTGGACCTCCAGTTGGGTGCCCCAATTTTTTTTTTATAAGTAAAGTAAGTAAAGTTTTTATTGACGGCTGTGCCATTTTACAAATTACAATATAATTTTTTTTATTTTTGTTTAATAAATAAATTATCCTAAATTTTCACATAATATGTAAGAAAACAACATCACAGCCTGTAAATATTTAAAGATCATCCTATAATTTTTTAAGCCTGTTTTTAAAAACTGATAAAGTAAGACCCACAATATCCAGACCTTTTTAACCATTATAGCTTCTACAAGCTCTGCTTAAGTGTGACTGAAAACCATAATTTGTTTTATGAAAAGGCACTGAAAAAAACTGACTGGCCCTTAATTTTATTCCAACTAGAGCAAGAAGTTCAGGCGAGTTTATGTAGTTAACAATCTTATAAAGTAATATTAAATCTGTGTCATGTCTCCGTTTTTCTAAAGTTGGTAAGTTTAGCAGCCTTTCCAAATCATGATAATCAATACTATCCGATGGTATTCCTAATTTATAACCAATGAACCTTAAGAATTTTTGTTGAACCCTTTCCAGCTTATATGTCATAATGTGAAAAGGTTTTTGAAATCTTTAGCGGTTCTTTGAATAAACCCCAACATTCCGGAAAGTCCGTAAGAAATCATTAAATATTCGCTTTTAACTTTTCTTAAAACCTCTTCCCCAAAGCCGCTAGAAGCACCGTTCCATTTAAAGAATCCACCCTGTATATAAATCTCTAGATATATCATTTCTGTACATAATATAATTTTTTTTATTTTTGGTTTCGGCTTCTAATGGAAGTTTCACTACTGAATTACTTGAACTCCTGGGCAGGACAGGCATTATTTTATCAAAATCGGTTAACGGAAACAAAAGTTATGACCATTTAAAGCCACAAAAACAACGGGAACAACCGTTGGCAAAGTGGTTATTCTACTGGATTAAAGGGTTTGAGGGGCGAGAGGGGGCACAGAAATGGAGGAAAGGTGGGGAGGAGAGGGGGTAGTTAAAATTTTAAACGCGCGAACGAAGGCGCGGGCAATAGCTAATAAAAATAATATTTTTTTTAAATATTTCAGGAACTGCAGAACTACCAATCGTTACTGTTTAATAATTAAATCTCCAGTCACAGTTACGGGGGGGGGGGGAAACCACAACTAGTTTGACTTTAATTACACTTTGATGCCCCATTCCCCCGTGCTACACCCAGTACAGTACTAAGGTATAAATTTATCTTAAACCACTTACCTTAAACTAACGAAAAATAATTTAAATAAAACAGCTTAGCGGCACAAAAAGGAACTCGCTAGCTAGCTCCTTAAAATATGGTGGGAATGGCGCCGTCCATGGAGGATCAAAAAATTCGGGAAGACCAGATATCCAGCTAGAACCATATTATTCAATGGACCTAAAAAAAAAACAAAATAAGCAAAAACTTCCAATAGTCCAGGCAGTAGAGGTTTTTGGCTTGCAAAAGGTGGGGAATAAACGATTTTGAAATATGTTAAACACGGATAGGGGTCATTTCATATCAAATCAACAAAAAAAAGCTGGTTTTGGATTTCATCATCACCGATTTTGATGATTTTTGATACAGTTGTTCTACCCATAGAAAAAGTGAAATCTCCAATTTTTAAATTTTTTTTGACAAGTGGTTCTCTTTTTATTAATTTTTGCCCAAACATGTACTTAAGAAAATTGAGATATCTTGGGAACTACATACACCAGAATAGTGATTTATAACTCATTTTCAAGGTATTTAAAATATCTTTCTTTTATGAAATTGAAAATTTTGAAAAAAAAATATTTTTCAAAAACACCATTTTTAATTTAAAAAAAAAGAATTATTTTTTTGTCAATGTCTTGTTAGGTTTTTCACAAAATTTTAGGATGGAGATATGATGGGATCAGTGTTAAAAAAAAATTCTTTTATGGCAACAAAATTACCCCACCCCCCCTCTTTCAAATTTAGGCCTAACTTTCAAGAAAAATCTTGCAGAAATGCAGGAATAGACTGGTCTTATTCCGCTTAATTATGATCATTTGGGGTGTATCGTTTTAATATTTAACTTGATTCAGCAAACTGTTAGTATATTTGAGTGCATGCAGGCTTGAAAAATGTCTGAAAAAAAAACAAAAGAGTGGTTTAAGTTTTCTGTTAAGTGCTGTGATCCATTCTGGACGTCTCAGAAATGTGACTGAAAAAATGTGTCTTTTTAAAGGCATTATAAAGGGCATGAAAATCTGTGATGGATGTCGAATCAAAGTCATGAAAACTTTAGAAAGTTCTTCATCACCTGTACCAGGGTAACGTATCTCGATTTTCAGCCATACATACCAAAAAATTTTTTATTTATTTTCACTAAAAATGAATTTTTTGGATCAAACAAATACAAAATGTTTTCATAGTGTCTGTCTGTCGATCAGTTTGTTTGTCTGTCTGTCGAAAAACAGAATTCCTTGCCACCCAGCGATCAGGTGATTAGATTAGATTAGATCCGCGGACAAAAGTTGGAAAAAGGCATTTTAATTTAACATTTTATTGGTGAATGAGCAAATTTGTCATTACTGTATTAGCACACTGTACGATTTTATTTCAGACCTTCAAGTTCCACTGACAGTTCCAGTTTTGAAGCCCCTGATGAGTCTCTATACTTTTAAAGCTATAACTACTATTCTGTATTATGTTTAACGATTGATTTCCAAGACTTTTTGTAAATGTTATCCTATTCAAAGTCGAACGATCGACATGGTGTATGTCAAACATTTTTTCTTCTTGTTCTGATTGTTTTACCAACAACAGAAAAGAGGTTTTTTTTTGGATATTTAACGTGTGATTTTGCCAATTTTACCCAGTTTTTATAAAATTTGGGACATGTGGTTAGGGAAACTCTCGTAAAGGAAATCCGCACTCCAGTCAGTACTCTTTAGGCTTGGGGGAAAGGGGATAAAAGTAAAAAAAATAATTTAATCCGACATTTCGTCTCGTAGATACCATCATCAGGATCAAAAAGTTAAATACGGACCAAAAATGTTTGACTTCATATTTTGGTTTCTTTTTAGGATTATTTAATAATAAATATCATGATCATTTTTTTATTTTGAAGTTTAAATCTCGAAAAAAAATCATCATCAGTGCATTTTTTATTTTTCTGGTACGGCCCCGATCCGATTCTCTTGATTAAGCGACGCCTTAACATAACAGGGTGATCGCAGTTTTTTTTTATTATTTTTTTTAACATTATTTATTGAATTTTTAAAGCAAGGATGCAAATCACTGGGTGGATTTATTCTGAATTGTGAAAATCCATAATGTTATAGCTACATAGCCAAAAATGTTTGCAGTTTAAGAAAAAATACATTTAAAAAAAAATCTCTGTTATGTTTTTTATAAAATATTTAAAAAAAAGTGAGTTGATTTAGGTATCAAAGGGCCTGAGTTATAGAAAAACACGTCAGAATTCTTTAGATGTAAACAAACGGTGATTTACCGTGTGAATGCGGTTAAAAAACTTGTCCTAAAGAAATTATGGTAGTGGGGATAATTGCAGCTAGCAAACGTATTTCGACCTGTGCCCCTATTCCCGAACTGATAGAAATTCTGCTCCTAGTGAGTCAAATTCTCTCGCTACTATACTTCTCAAGTAATTCTATTAATCTTGACTAAGAGAATTATTTTCGATCAATATCGGGCAAAAGTGAGAGAAACCGATTTAAACCGAAGATTTGGACCAATGAGATGCATAGTAGCGAGAGAATTAAACTCCCTGGGCGCAGAATTTCTATCATTTGAAGAATAGGGGCCATGAGGAAATTGCCTTTGAAATTAGTGACGTCATGAGCTCTGATTCGTGATTAGAACCAAAATCGCTTTCAACCAGTCATAATCGGTACTTAATTAATAAATTAAGTATTAATAAATTAATATTAAACATCCCCCCCTTTAAAAAAAACTGCGACCTTCATGTAATAAGTATGAGGGCGGTAAAACAATGGGAAAGGGCCGTACCCAAAAAATGCATTGATGATTTAACAACATATTTTTGGCTTATTTAGAAAATGTTTTCGAAATTTTAACTCGACGTTTTCTTTCGTAGATACCATCATCAGGATCAAAGTTATTTTTTTTATTTTCTCCGCCATTTTGGATTAAAATATGGCGGCAAAGCGAATGTTTTTTTTCAAAAGGCTTATTTGTCTTATCAATACAGTTTTTTTTTGTTGAAATTGGTAAAGCTATAGCAAAAAACAATTTGTCCGGTTTTTTTCAGTTCATCCGGTAGGCTCATATAATATATCTTCGTTGACCATGTCTACTATATAGTAGTTAAATATAAATGGTCTAAATAAACCAACAAATTGGAGTTGCAAGGTTTTCTGTTTAAATTTTTCCTAAAAATTACCGCGTAACTCCCAAAAAGTACGAAACATTTTGCTATACATAATTTTGAGTTAAGCCAGCTTAAAGAACCTTCTGTTGTCTATATAAATCCTATCTAATTCAATTTTTTCTAAATAAAATTGATTTTTTGTCCCTCCTGAAAACTTTTTTCAACGGAGTTACGACGTTTTCTCACAAAGGTACTGATATGTGCCTTTATCAATGAGCTTTAGCAGCGTAATTATTGGCCACACAGGCTCACAGACTTCAGCACGCTGCGCTGGTGCCGTTGTATAGGAGGGTGTGTAAATATGCTACCCGGGATATTTACTAAAATTTTGACAAAATACTGTGTGTTTTTATTCGGAGTTTGTCGTTTCATTTTATAAACTTCATCTTTCTATCTGTATAAATTTTAACGTAAAAGACATACAAAAAAAGTGTAAATGCATAAAATGTAGATAATTTTATTATCTTTAACTTTGCATTTAAACGATTTTTTGCAGAACCAATTGTTAGGATCATAAAGCTAAAAAAAGAGTTTGTTGCACATATAATCCAAGATGGCGGAGAAAGCGGCGCCCCCCCCCACGGTCGAAAACTTGGATTTTTTATAAGAGTCTATTCGTCTATAACATATTTCAAAATCGTTTATTCCCCACCTTTTGCAAGCTAAAGGTCTTTTTTTTATACCCACTTACTGGACTACAATGTTTATACACACTTAATATTACCACCACCACAGTAATCAGAATCTCCATATTTTTTTCTGTGAATTTTTTTTTCAAGAAAATCTTTTAACGAGTGAATAGCATATAGGTTTACAACCATTTTTCATCAAAGATATCGTCAAACAAAGTGAAAATCAATACATTATCAAAACTGTTATTTAACAAAACGGAAACCCTAGGATGCCCTAGGTCAAGCTAAGCCGAGAGGTAGGCTCATGACCAAAAAAAAATTATTCTTTTCGACTGGACTCTAAAAATGCCTTGCTCTTCTTGCATGTCATTTTGAATTTAGGTAACTAAAATTTTTGATAAAATTGTAGAAAAAATAAATAACGAAAATACTTCAGAAAGTTTATGGCTAAAAACTTGATTGAAATTGTAATGTTGTGGGGACATTGAAAATGATCGCACGTGTAACGCAACGAGCTGTTGCTATAGATGTTCCTGATTTCCCTATTCTGCAAAGGCGAAGCAATTAACAAAAAATGGTAAATTGCGTTTTTTGCAGTAACCAGTCTACAAAATATATTTCGAGAAAGGACAGGGTTTGTACAGAAAAACAATTAATTTCCACACACCGCAACATTTATTCTATATTTATTCCTAAATATTTTATAAAATAAAATCAACATCTTTCTGGTTGCGCATTGTTTTTTAATCTTTTCCATTGCGTTTCAGATGTTTTTGATAAATTCCTTGACTTTTCCCGGTTTTCCAGTTCAATACGAACCATGAAATTTTTGGAAGTTACGAGAACCCTTTACACAATAATAAGACTACTATTCTGTGGTAACATTTTGGTACCCACCAAATATGATCCTTAATTAGGTCCCAAGAGAAAAACTTTCGTTGAGAGTAAATTTTTTTTTTCTGTCAGTGACTTTAGCTCACGAAATGTCGAAGTGAAGTTCAAAACGGGTCATGAGATATCCATACTTTTTGGAGTCAAATAAATATCAGAATTGGATGAACTTTGAATGGAAGAAACATTTTGTAAAAACTAAGACATGGCTCGGAGCACTTCTTTGATTTTTTGCCGAACAAGCTTAAATTTTTTTCAAAAGTCAAACATTTGAATCGGTGGCCTTAAAAAGAAATTTTAGAATATTCGGCAAAAAATCAAAAAAGTGTTCCGAGCCCAGGGAAAATGGAAAATATAGGGAATGGATATCACCAAAGAAAAAGTGGCAAATTTTGAACAAGCGCATGGAGCAATCTGCGAGGCATAACGGTTAGGTAAATTTATATTCCTTGGGTAAATTTGATCTCTGGTCCGGCTTAACTCTACTTTTTTGTTTACTTCTTCTTTTGTGTTGTTTACTTTTTAAACTTGGAATTTCTTGGCCTTTTTTGAGTCTTTTCTCTAAAATATCTAATAAATCGCTTCTAGAGTTGTCTTTCTTCGCGGATTATATAAAAATTCCACAAAAAGTAAGTATTGTCTGCAAAGAACAGATGAGGTATAAATATTGTCTTTATTTTTAATTCTAAACTCACTGGCTAGCGTAAATCACTCAAAATTAAAAAAAAAATGTAAGAAAATTATTGCCATGAAAACAAGAATAAAATACGCCATTTCAAAAAGCCGTTGTCAACTCCTTGTGTCAAAGCATGGTCGGTTGGGATATCCATTCCCTATTATCAGAGAGCATATAAATCTAAATAGAGAGCACACCTAATAGTAATTTTGCGACCCCGCTCAACTGACTTGAAAACCAAGTGGCGCAGCTATCGCTTTTTTAGTTCTTGGCTTGGAAACTTCAGGCGCCACTTTCGCTTTCGATCTTGCTTATTTTTATCGATCCAAAGCAGTGGCGGCGCACAGGAAAATCGTATTCTTTTGGACAAGTTCCGCGTTGGGAACTATCCATAATATCGATCGCCCGCGCTGCAGACAACAGAACCGTGCCGGTACAGTCACAGGTGGCGAATACAGAGGGAGGCGATCGACCCCCTCTCCGACGAAATTACGTACCAACTTCCCCAAAAATGTTTCCCTGCGGCGCTAGTTTTTTCTTTTATTTAAAATCATAATCAGGTGTTAAGTTTCTGAAAAAAATTTATTTGTCTCTCCCTTTTGACATGGTTACGTCACAACCGCCTCTTTTGACCTTAGATAGCAGCAAAATATTTAAAAAATAAATAAAAAACACTTATTTTTACCAGAGAAAACCTAATAATGCTCTCTGCTTTTTTCTAAATTATTACAAGCAGGGACCTATATAGTTATATAGGTCCCTGTTAAAAGTAATAAAGGCTTGAAAAATATTTACAATAAAAACTTTCCGCCAGCTCTCTGAGCAACAAGTTCATTTAAAATTGCACTAAATAAAGTATGTACGCCAGTGATAAATCGATATTCATTCAACGCGCGAGATTATTAGTCCAACCAAATTAAAATAAAAGACAAAAAAATTTTTAACAGCAGTTTGATGAGTGGAAATGGAAAGGGGCTTCTGATAAACGTTTAAAAAAAAAAATGCGTGAGCGGGGCTCTTGCGGGGTGGATTTGTTGGGGGGAAAGGGGGAGAAAAATGGTATTATTGCAATTTCCGGCAAAACTGAACGTCTTAGAGTAGAAACTTCAATACAAAAATTGTAGACGGTGCAAATATCTACAATTTTTGTAAATGTAAATGTGATGTAAATTTTGCGAAATGCGAAAAATCGTAATATTTTTATTTTTTCGTTTCTTATTTTTCATTTCCGCAAAAATAATTGAATTTTCATGAAACTTGGTCAAAATATACCTCTCTGTGCCCTTAATGCCTACAATTTTTTTTTAGGTAAAAAAGTTAAAACTTTTTTTTAGTTAAAAATTCTCCTACTATTTTTTGACGTTGCTCATTTTTTTTTGTTTTGACTTATACTTTTTGGTGGGATGATAAAAAATTATAGTTACAATTAAAAAACATGCTCAGAAATGCAAAAAAACAAATACTGTCTTTTGAACAATGAATTTTTCAGCAACTGTTGATAATTTCTTTCAATTAAAAAAAAATTAACAACCGGTTACAACATCTATTTGTACGGAAAAAATACAAAGGAGA
This sequence comes from Oxystoma pomonae, assembly GCA_963921995.1. NCBI lineage: Eukaryota > Metazoa > Arthropoda > Insecta > Coleoptera > Brentidae > Oxystoma > Oxystoma pomonae. The sequence goes on along the minus strand of OY998166.1, from coordinate 77,900,790 downwards.
CGGTATTTAATTTACTACGTTTATACGCGGCTAACTAACTAACCGGTTTTATATAAGAACGGTTTTAAATAAAGTCGCTTTCTTCTTCATTAAAATCGTTTTAACAGCTGATCGATGTACTGTCAATCCTCTTACCTTACAGTTTCTCAAAAATTAAAACATATATATTGTTATATTAAAAAACCTTGTATGACATTTTTTTAACGTTACCAATTGTTTTTCCGGTTTAAAATAAAATTGATTTAGTATTTAAAATTGTTCTAATGGTATGTTTAGGACAAGCATTTTCAAACCGTCCTTTGTTTAAAAGCGCTTTAAGCGTAGAGTGTAAACAAAGTAATTGTTTGACCTAAAACTTTATTTTTGTGCAGTATTGCTATTAACATCTTATTTCGATTAATAAAGTGTCATACATAAAAAATTCTTTGTCGTAGAATCGATTGGTGCACTTTTTCCCTTATAGTTAAATTTTAATCCAAATTTCTTATCTATATGAATGTAATTTTTGTGTATAAATATAAATCCGATTTTTGCTTTCAAAAATAGTATATTTTTCTAAATTTTTACTATGGATATTTATATTACTGGTTCACGAAAAATCGTAAGGTATTAGAGCTTATTAAGCCGGAATTGCAAAAGCAATTTTTGTTTTCATTATTTATTTATTTTGAAATTTCCAGCAAGAAGCTAAAATTTTAGATTTTTGACTTTTAAAAAAAATTCAGAAAATATAAAGAGCTATTTCCGTCCAACAATTATTTCGATAGAAATAGAAAAAATGCGCCTCCCATATTATCCTGATTGAAAAAAAGTTTACAAAAAAAAGTAATAAAAAGGTTTTTTTAAGGAAAGCAACCAAACCTCGAACCAAACAGTTTAGATAAAAAAAATACATTTTTACTAAAATGATCAAAAAAAGTGCTATAATAGGCATTAATACACAAAAATACACAAAAACAACGTTTTGGTCAAAACAATAAAATATACCGATTTTTCAATTTTTCCGTACAATTGAATGGTGTAATCGATTCTTGATTTTTTTTAATTCAAAGAAATTATTACTGAAAAATGACATATTGTTAATACCAACATTTTATTTATAAGTGTAACTCTAATTTTTTATTATTTTACCAAAAAGTATATGTCAAAACAAAAAAAAATGAGCAATCTATTCTACTCAGGAAAATTATCGTTGAAATTAAAAAATAAATAAATATTGAAAACGACAATTGCTTTTGCAATTCCGGATTAATAAGCTCTAAAAGATCACCTTATGATTTTTTGTGAGCCAGTAATATAAATATACATTTTAAAAATTTTGAAAAATATACTATTTTTGAAATCGGAATTTGAAATAAATTATTAAAAAATATTGTTTTTTAAGACTTTCAAGATCATTTAATGTCGGATGACCTTAAAAGTAAATTTTTTGGAATCCTCGTCTTCGAATTATATGGTATCGAGTATAATCATGGTCTGGTTGCGAAAGTTGTATTTTTTATGATTTTCGGCCGCTTGAAAGATGACGTCATATTAACCCCTTCTACACGGATGCGAACAAAACACCCGCTAACACTTAATTGTGTGATTAAGAGCTATCATTCCCCCTTCACTAAGTGTTACACTAACAAAATAAAAAAAAAAACATAAATTAACTAATGTAAGAATGCTTTTCTAACATTCTTAAAACGTTTTAAACTGATAAAATCTGAGTCATATTACAATCAAGATTTTCCTTAGTCATTAAAGGTCAAAGAATTTTACTACTACTAATTGCTTAGAATAACAAAATCCGACACGCCTAATCGGAAAGTCCCCGAAAAAAAACAATTATCCCTAACATAGGCAAAACCGAGGGCAAAACCAAGTTTACGTCCTGCTAATATTATAAATGCTAAGTGTGTGTGTGTTTGTTCCTCAATGACGCAAAAACGGCTGAACCGATTTGGATGAAATTTGATTAGAAGATAGGGTGTGACTTGGATTGAAACATAGGCTTTTTAGATATCGCGGGAAATGCCGCGGGTCGGCCGCTAATTGATTATAAATGACACAAAAAAATCCTAATATGCCTTAAAAGGTTACGGTTGTTCATAGAGCTTCATGAAACAATATGCAATGCAAGCTATCAGCTTAGGAAAAGTGTCAAAATGTACTTCTGTTTTCGAGGCGTGGAATAGTTTATTTAATACCTTCACTAAATATATTTACTTTATGCACTTTAGGGATTAAATAGGTACGTTTAATCCCTCTTTTAGGGACTAAAGTGGCACGTTTAATCCCTAAGGGATTAAAAAAAATAATCCCTCAGGGATTAAAAGTAATTAATCCCTCAGCCTAGGGATTAGAAGTAAATTTAATCCCTGGAAAATTATAATTTTTATCGCAAGTCAAGCCAAACAGCACTTGCTCTTGGCCAAGATTTCATTCTTAGCACCCTTTCTTGTAGTCGACGAACCATTTGGCGTAGAAATAACGTGATTTTAACAATAATCTTTTCCTAAAGTGCACAAAATATTATATAAACCTCGGGACTAAAGCGTCTTTTAATCCCTTAGCGAATTGTAGCCCTCCCGACGGTCGGGCTACAAACCTTTCGCCGCGGGATTAAAAGTAGCAGTTTAGCCCCTAGGTTTATAATGTACTATTTAATCTCTGGGGATTAAAACTGTGGCTATTTTCAAAAAGCTGTCAATGTTTTAGAAGTTTTCAGTAGCGCACTTTCATTTTTTTTTAATATCATATAGGTTTTTCCTCTTTGGTTTAGAAAATTATCAACTTTATCAGAAAATAATACTGTATTAGGATTCATATTTTGGGATTCTGATTTAAACTGGACTTCGTTTAGGGATCATGTAATCACAAACTATTATAATAATAGGCCGGTGCATGTAATTTATTTAAGGTTTAATAATAAGATAGGCCAAGATTGTACAATTAAATACATACCGAATTAACGTGTGAATTTTTTAGTATAGTTCATAATATGTCTTTGATAAGGTCAAAAAAATAAAATTATTTATTTCATTTGTTTGCATGGAATTTAAATCAATAAAAAAATCACAGGTGAATGGATGATTTGTTTTTTAAGTCAAAAATATATACATTATTTATTATTATTGTATCAGTGGTAAAAACAAAAATATATTAAAAGTGGGAGGTAAATAAATACTTAGGTCATTTATAAAGATAAGTAATTAAATTTTAAATAATATTTTCCATAAAAACTTTTTGACAGAAATTGAACCTACTTCAAAAAGTACAGTAAAAAATATAAAACCAAATAATTTTTATTTTTAAAAATCCAACTTTTTTGAAGTTGGCGCCTATAAGTAGTCTACTATAATGGGACGGCGGCTTCAAAAAAGATGAATTTTTATTTAAAAAAAAATATTTTATACTTTTTGGAAGTTCAATTTTTGTCAAAAAGTTTTTATTTATCAATTTTTAGGGGTGTGAGAGCTTTTTAAATACACCCCGTATGTTTTTTAACAAAATTGGACCAAATTGTAGCTCTTCTAAATCGAATAAAAAAGAATTATGAAAACTGGTTTAACCGTTTGAAAGTGAAAGTGCTGGAAATTAAATTCTTTACGGGGTATTATGCAGCTTAGACTTTTACGCGTATAAGCCCAAAGTGTCGATTTTTATGATTTTCCAATGATTTTTAGGTTTGTCGTCAAAGTGGCGCGGAAAAGTATATTTTTAATAAGTAGTAGTAGTAGTATTAGTAGTATAGGGGCGACCCGTGGGCCTGGCAATTAGGCCTCTTCATAAGCCCCTTCTGTCATACCCCGTTTCTTACCCCTATGCCCCTACTTCCGCTGCGACTCTTTCTCCGGGCCTCCCTGTCTTCTTTACGAAGTTCAGTCCCATTTGAGCGAGTGCAGCTCTTCTTACTAGATCGTGGGAAATCCCCACTTCAGCTGCCTTCATCTGGCATATGCATCGCACTCTGCTATCAAGTGCGGCACCGATTCCTCTTCGAGCCCGCAAGCGGGATACACGGGATCTCCTGTTACTCTTATTTGCGGCAGATGTTAATTCAGCCGATTGTGCCCGGTCAGCATCCCTGTCAGCAGGTCAATGTCCTTTCGGGTTTTACCTAAGAGCTATTTAGTTCTGGCTACATTCGGACCATCCACGAATAGCTTGGACTGTCTGCACTTTCAGTTTATTGTTCGCCCATTTGTTGAGCTCACTCTGTACCTGTTTCCTTGTTATTCCCAGAAGAGGTTCCGGTCCAATGTATTGGGTTTCGGCCCCTAGTCTGGCAAGTTCGTCCGCTTTCTCGTTCCCTGGTATTCCCTTATGACCTGGGACCCACATCAGTGTTACCGTCTAAAATTTATATCTTACTTAATTATGATTTTCAGAAGAACCAATAGCGCAACTTGCTTTTTTTACCCTTTTATACTTCGTAAAAAATAAAATGTGAGATCTCATTAAAATAGCTTGCTCATTCACCATCATTTAAGGTAGAAATCTGAAAACAACCATAGCGTTTTCCTTTTGATCTCTATTTTTCATTTTGATACAAAAATGCACCATCAAAAGGAAAAAGAAATCAAAGAAAGTTTAAAAGACTATGTTCCAAACTAATGCAAGAAGAGGGTGGGGAATGTTTCAAAATGGAAAACCATCTCGCATAATTTAAAAATCGAGAGATTTTTTGCATCAGGCGGGGAGGCGGGAGGCAATTCAAAAAAGCGGGAGACTCCCGCCGAAATCGGGAGGGTTGGCAACCCTACCGTCTTGTCTTAAGCCAGTGTTTGCAGTGCTTCAGCGCACTCGTCCACCAGACTGCTGACTATTTTGGCTGCACTTAGAGCCTTGAGGGCAGTCTGGCTGTCGGAGCATATGTATATGTTCCTCCTGCCATTCCTGGCCTCCGGTAGGTGCTGCCATGATAATGGCATATACCTCCGCTTGAAACACCGTAGCGTGATCTTCAAGTGGATAACTTTTCTGAACTTCTAGGCTTTCCGCGTACACTCTGCGTTGTCTGCCTAGCTGACAGTTTAGAGCCATCCGTGTAGCAGGCGATAAAAGATAAAGAAGACACCAAATTAATAAAGAAAAAAACAAAATGAAGCTCTCATCAATCAAATATAAAAATAATTATGAAAATCGGTGCTGCCGTTTGGAAGTTATGCTGGAAATAAAACTTTCACTGGGTGCAATGGGCCCGGAAAAGCTGCCCCAACGTCGACGTCGGCTTGTTGTCTTTTTACATCACGTGTATTAGTTCAACTAAAGACTTTCAATATATCTTTTATCAAAGGGGTGGGGAAAATACAATTTTTCTTAAAAAAACGGGACGGGATAAAATTATAATCAGATCATGCACGGTACAGGTGTAGTTCATTTCCTTTTAACTAGAAGAAAAAGGTATTATTGGTATTTTTGAAATTAGTTACTATTCTTTTAGATCAGTAGTTCCCAAAGTGTGCGTCGCGGCGCCCCGGGGCGCCGCAAGAAGAAACCACGGGCGCCGCCAGGCGCTCCTGATAAGGTAGAATTTGAGTTACGTTTGGCAACGCCGGCGCCGCATCCGCTATTAATCGAGCCTCGAGCCCGAGACAGCAGAGCAAGCTAAAATGACATCTCGAAACCATTCATCCTACGATGGTTGGAAAGTCACGCGAATTTTTCACAAGAAAGTTGGAGAATGTACAAAAACAAAAGAACGTGTTTACTCAACAAACTTTACTACCTAGCAACGCACTGCTGTCCTCGTTCAAAGTGGCATACAGGGTGGCGAAGTGCAAGAAACCTTACACCATCGCAGAAGAACTTATTTTACCGGCTGCTTTCGACATGGTTAACATTATGATAGGAGAATCGGCGGCAAAACTTATTTCAAATGTACCTTTATCTAACAACACTATTAGTCGAAGAATCCATCATATAGCTGAGAATCTTAATGATCAATTGATAGAGAAAATGAAAGGCAAGGAATTTGGTCTGCAACTTGATGAGGCTACTGACAGTAATAAAGATGCACACTTATTTGTTATCGATGAAAGCGGAAAGGCTCAAGACTTGTTTCAAATTCTTGCAAGTTTATAACAGGGAATAATTTAGAAGTGTATTGGAGTACTGATGGCGCTCGATCAATGTCTGGCCGTTATGGTGGATTGCAAGCACTTATTCGCAGTAAAGCCATGTACCAATTGCATCATTCATAGGGAAGCACTTGCATCGAAGTCGTTGGGATGTGAATTGAATTTGGTTATGGAACGTATCATAGACGTAGTTAACTACATAAAAACTAGGCCGCTAAAAACCAGACTATTCAAAATTCTTTGTATGGACATGGGAGCTGAACACACTGCGCTGCTATATTACTCCAGTGCACGATGGCTTTCACGTGGAAACGTCTTATCCCGTACATTCGAGCTACAACAAGAAATCGACATTTTCCTGGAAGAGGAAAGTCATGCAAGCTCCAGATACTTTAAGGACCCGACTTTTTGCTAAAACTAGCATATTTGTGCGATATATCTTTAACAAACTGAAAGCCTTAAATCTGTCTCTCCAAGGCAATAACATGCATATCTTGAAACTATCAGAGAAAATTGTAGCATTTAGGAAAAACCTGCAGTTGTGGATAAGAAAAATTAATGAAGATGGCGGTCAAGATTGTTTTCCAGAATTGCATAAATTCTCAGCCTCTAATGAGCTCGGTATCTCTCAAGACTTGCTGTCCCTTTCGAAACTCTCGGAATGGTTTGCAAAATACTTTACAGAAGAAAATGTCGAAAAATTTGCATGGATTCAAGATCTCCACCGGAATTCACTTCAATAGAAGAAGAGAGTCTTATTGAACTCTCTTGCGACAACAGCCTAAAATCAAAATTCGCTTATATCCGTATCCGTCAAAAATGAATATCCGGCTCTAAGGTTAAAAGTTTTGATGATTCTAATCCCTTTTGCAACATCCTATTTATGCGAAGCTGGATTTTCAGCTGTAGCTGTGATAAAGAGCAAATATCGTTCAAAGATCAACGTGGAACAAGAAATGAGAGTGGCAGTGTGAAGCCTTATTCTCCGCTTTGAAAAAATATGTGCAGATCACCAAGCTCACACATCACACTGATTTTTTGTTCCTTCAATCATAATGTATTATTGTGTGTTACTTTAATAATAAACCTATATGAGCATTAGATCGGAGTTGTTTTCATTCATGTGTTTTGTAACTAGAGCCAATATATTTACAACGGTGTTAAATAAAGTGTTGTACAACGCTTGCGCTTTGCTACTATACAGTAGGCAAGTTGCAAAGCACATATTTGATACATTATACATATGCAACACTTTGTTGGACACAACTATATATGCATATTGCGAGTAGGGGCGCCCTGACAAAATACTAAACCTGTAAGTGCGCAGCAAACTGAAAAAGTTTGGGAACCACTAGGTTAAAGTAATAATAAAACTAAACCGAGGTCTGTATGCAGCTCGCATCCGTCGTCTTTGCCCGTCCAGATTATTTGCTCGTCGAACAAAAACGCAATCTGTGGGCTCCTTAATTGATGGCATAAACAATTCTTGCGCTGGCAACTTCCGATTGATATTGCCATAAACAAATAAAATTGGATTTTATATTTTCAAAATTCTCTTTCTTCCCCACTTCTTGGGCGTAGCAACTCTTTGCCATCCCAAACCATAATCTGCAGATTTTGCTAAAAATGCTGGAATATCTATCCGAGGAGGGGTACTTGTGCGCTTTTGGCTGATTTTTCATGGGGAGTACTTGGTAATATGTGGAAAATACATGGATAACACTTGGCAATACATGGGAATACTTGTACAAATTTTGGGCAGTGAAAAGTACTAAAAAGCCCCAACAGCTAGTCAAGAATTACGAGAAGTTCATATGGGATGTGAATTTTGAGAAAGCTTGTATTACAATATCAGATAATTTAATTAGATTTTGAAGAAATACTGTAATATATTTCCTTCAATGTGTTTATATTCTATCTACATCTGATAAAATAACTAATTAGACAGGTATTTTAGGAATTTAATTCAGTAAAGGAAAAGTAATTGCATTTTGATGACATTGTTTTGATACATTTTTCGAGACATTTTTAGAAATATTTTTTCATTAATTCCTGAATCCGGTCAGAACAGGTTTTTGTGATTTATTTATTTAGATTGCACAACTTTTTACTCGTAATTTTATTTAAAACTTATTTTTGGTTTTACGATAATAATAAAATGTGTGGCAATTTTTAATAACCCTCAGTTGTTTTTTTATTTTTCACTTATGGATTTTTTGAGTGCACAGTGCACTTAGCAAATTTGACAAAAACTATTTTTAAAAGTTATGTTTTCACTTTTTTACTATTGTATTTTAAAACAGGTTCAGAAATAATTATTTAAAAAGGCGGTTCCCAAACTTTTTCAGTTTGCGGCGCACTTACAGGTTTAGTATTTTGTCAGGGCGCCCCTACTCGCAATATGCATATATATAGTTGTGTCCAACAAAGTATTGCATATGTATAATGTATAAAATATGTGCTACTTGCCTACTGTATAGTAGCAAAGCGCAAGCGTTGTACAACACTTTATTTAACACCATTGTAAATATATTGGCACCAGTTACAAAACACATGAATTAAAACAACTGAAATTTAGCGCTCATATAGGTTTATTATTAAAGTGTTTATTATTAAATGTGATAGGTGAGCTTGGTGATCTGCACACATTTTTTCAAAGCGGGGAATAAGGCTTGACACTGGCACTCTCATTTCTTGCTTCACGTTGATCTTTGAATGATATTTGCTCTTTATCACAGCGACAGCTGAAAATCCAGCTTCGCATAAATAGGATATTGCAAAGGGAATTAGAATCCTCAGTTTTTAAACTTAGAGCCGGATTTTCATTTTTGACGGATACCCAAAACTCCACCAAATCAGAAGAAGCGAATTTTGATTTTAGGCGCTTGTCGCAAGAGAGTTCAATAAGACTCTCTTCTTCTAGTGAAGTAAATTCTGGTGGAGATTGCGCATGGAAAGGATCTTGAATCCATGCAAATTTTTCGACATTTTCTTCTGTAAAGTATTTTGCAAACTATTCCGAGAGTTTCGAAAGGTGTTCGGTGAAAAGAGACAGCAAGTCTTGAGAGATAACGAGCTCATTAGAGGGTGAGAATTTATGCAATTCTGGAAAACAATCTTGACCGCCATCTTCATTAATTTTTCTTATCCACAACTGCCGTTTTTTCCTAAATAGTTTCAAGATATGCATATTATTGCCTTGGAGAGACAGATTTAAGGCATTCAGTTTGTCAAATATATCGCACAAATATGCTAGTTTTAGCAAAAAGTCGGGATCCTTAAAGTATCTGGAGCTTGCATGACCTTCCTCTTCCAGGAAAATGTGGATTTCTTGATGTAGCTCGAATGTATGGGATGAGACGTGTCCAGGTGAAAGCCATCGTGCACTGGAGTAATATAGCAGCGCAGTGTGTTCAGCTCCCATGTTAATACAATGAATTTTGAATAGTCTGGTTTTTAGCGGCCTAGTTTTTATGTAGTTAACTATGTCTATGATACGTTCCATAAGCAAATTCAATTCACAGCCCAACGACTTCGATGCAAGTGCTTCCCTATGAATGATGCAATGGGTCCACATGGCATACGTTGCTTTACTGCGAATAAGTGCTTGCAATCCACCATAACGGCCAGACATTAATCGGGCGCCATCAGTACAAACTCCAGTACACTTCTCCCAATCTAAATTATTCTCTGTTATAAACTTGTCAAAATTTTGAAACAAGTCTTGAGCCTTTCCGCTTTCATCGATACTTTTGCAGAAAAGAAGGTCTTCAACAATAATATTATCATCCAGGAAGCGTACGTAACAAATAAGGTGTGCATCTTTATTACTGTCAGTAGCCTCATCAAGTTGCAGACCAAATTCCTTGCCTTCCATTTTCTCTATCAATTGATCATTAAGATCCTCAGATATATGATGGATTCTTCGACGAATAGTGTTGTTAGATAAAGGTACCTTTAAAATTAGTTTTCCTGCTGATTCTCCTATCATAATGTTAACCATGTCGACAGCAGCCGGTAAAATAAGTTCTTCTGCGATGGTGTGAGGTTTCTTGCACTTCGCCATCCTGTATGCCACTTTGAAAGAGGACAGCAGTGCGTTGTTAGGTACTGAAGTTTGTTGAGTAAACACGTTCTTTTGTTTTTGTGCATTCTGCAACTTTCTTGTGAAAAATTCGCGTGACTTTCCAACCATCGTAGGATGAATGGTTTCGAGATGTCGTTTTAGCTTACTTGGTAGCATATTTTCGACCGCTAGAATTTTCAAACAGAGCACACACTGCGGTCTTTCCTCATGATTTACTTCTACTGAAGTAAAACCAAACATTAAATAGCTATCATCGTATTTGCGATGTTTCCTTCTTTTTACTCCTCCGTCACGGATCGATGCTTGATTACTGTGTCTCTATCTATCAATTTCCTTATTTAATAAAAATCTTTCCATCTTGTGACTAACTTTTTACGAAAAAACGAAGCAACCGATCCGATATTGGAACGTTTATTTGTGTTCGTAAATCACAACACTTTGTATTACTACTAAAACTCTCTATTACTACTTCTATTTATCATAACAGTTCAACCGCTTACAATTCCTCTTATGGTAAACTAACCTAGCAAAGCGGACTACGGCGACTTAAATACTGTCAAAGAGCGCTCGCGAAAATTCTCGTCGAGCGACGCGCAGGTCGAATACGGGCTTCTGGAAATTCTAGAAACTTGCTCTGCTCTCTCGGGCTCGAGGCTCGAATAATAGCGGATGCGGCGCCGGCGTTGCCAAACGTAACTCAAATTCTACCTTATCAGGAGCGCCTGGCGACGCCCCTGGTTTCTTCCCGGGGCGCCGCGGCGCACCCTTTGGGAACCACTGGTCTAGAGTTAAGTTTAGCTTTGTCAATAAGAATTTTGTTAATCTTGAACAATAATAATAGTCTACTACTACTATTACATAATTACAAGCGGGGTACGATGTACGATCGATAATGGATAAATGTACGATAATTCCTGAATATTATTAAACACGTTAATACACTTTTTCCATTGATGGAGTTATTACCACGTATTTGTGATCCGCAAGTAGACTTTGAAAAAATGCGGAAAATTGATGATCAGTGGAGAAATCTACAAAATTTAGGGTTACCTTTGTGGGGGTTGAGCTACCTGACCAGGCGCGTCCCCGGGTGGTGGATAGAGGAACGGTCATAGATTAAGTCCTTGAGGTAAGATCTATGGTCAGTTGTGGTCATAAGAGTAGTGACAGAACTAATAACTTCCGATACTGCTCAAAAACCTACAACTGCGAACCAGCTTCCTCCCAAGCTAAGGTTAAGGTAAAGTGCTGAGAGCTGGATGTCCGCAGGAGGTAAAACATGGCGGTCACGAACTTTCACGTGGGAGTACCAGGCGACCCCCACATGTAATGCGTATCTATATGTTTCGTGCAGTATATACGCAAATAGCTTTACTCGATTATGCCGGCCTCTGATCGAGTGGACCTTTTTTTTCCTCGCTACTCGTGGGTTTCATATGAATAAACACATGAAGACTAATGCTCGTATCCACCAACGCAAAAATTCCCCGACTAGGCTTTAATGGTGATTAGTTACTAATCGGTGTTTAGAATGTAGTGTTTTACATTGAAACTTTGTTTGCCAAGGCGCATTCCAAACTCCGAGTTAATCATAATTAAAGCTCAATCGGAGAATTTTTACGTTGGTGGATATGGACATAACCTCCTTCTTCTTCGAAGAAAGATAAAGGAAACCCAAAGACGATATCGTCAGGGTCCTCCGAAACTGGAGGTAAACCTAAAGCCAAAGGGCAAGGTTCGTCAAAACCCCAACCTCCGAAAGAGCACAAGTGGAACAAGGTGACAGACCAGCCCCCAGGGTGCCTTTTAGAGCAAAGTCCTCGAGGACATAGACAATATGTCAGGCGAAGAAATTCGGCGGGCAAATTTTTCAGGCGTCAGTAAAGCCAAAGCTGGTGGGAAAAGGCCAAGATTATGTTCAAGCTCGTAGGGCAGTCATGAAGGCCAACTTCTTAAAGCAAGTTGATAGGGAAAAACAGGGCCAGGTCTGATCACAGTATCCCACCTGGTAGCTCCCGTGTCTACAAAAAGACTAAGGTCGAAGGCCCCTTTACAGAGGCTGTTGTATCTGTGAAGATAGCGGTAGCAGGGGCTGGATATCCGGGTGTACAGCTGGAGCAAGAAAAGCTTAAGGCAATTCAAAGCTCCATAATGAAAGCCTATGAGCTCCTGGCAGAGAAAGGATCGCAGGTCCGCTTCGTCAAGTGTACTCAGAGGCCAGGACACTTGCTGATCCAATGAGCAGACCTGGAATCAGCCAAAAGGCTAAGAGAAACAGTTCCAAGCTTGAAACCTTGAGAGCAAGCCTCCCTGGTGGCACTTGAGGGTGACAATTTGCCGAAGCTTTGGGTGGGAACGGTATACATACCTAATGAGAATGGCAAAAGGATCGAAGTATCCAGAAAACTGGCCAGACTCAAAGAAAGCAACAGAGGCTTGAAAACACAGTTCTGGACGGTTTTGGGTTCGAAACAATCCGACAGGGGAACGGTGTGGACGTTCTACGTCACCAATGAGTCGAAGATAGAATTGGAAAAACTGGAGCGGTGTCCCTACTTTGGGTTTCGCAAGCTCCGATTCCGCCTCAAAGCAGAAGGCTCAGAGGGAGAGAAAAGCGATTCAGACCAAACCTCACAGGATACACCCCAGGAAAAAAGAACTGAGTCGGAAGGCGCCGATGTCAAAGACCCAGAAAAACCTCCTCCGACGAAGAGCAGTTCTGTCACAGTGGAATCAGTCCTCTCAAAAGATTTCTAGTCAACGAGAGCCCTGGGCCCACGGAACAGGACAAGCCAAAGGAGAAGGAGAAAACTCCCGAGGAAACTTCTAGCTGAGAAGGGAAATAAAGTTCTTGCAGGTAGTAGTAGTAGTAGTAGAGAAGGGGCGGCGCGAAGCCTGGCAAGTAGGCCTCCCTGGGCCCTTTCTGCCCTACCCCGAGCCTGCCCCTAATCCACCGCCTGCACCACTGGTCTGGCAGTCTGCTCATCTGGTTTCACTGTTCTTTTTGCAAAGTCCAGTATTTTGTCCCATTTGAGCGTGTGCAGGTCCTCCTCATCCAGGGTCGGGAACCCGAATACCTGGTATCTCGTCCTCTGGTATGCCTCGCAGTTCGCTATAACATGTCGAGATGTCTCTTCTGCCTGCCCGCAGGCCCGGCAGGTCGAATCATTTTCCACCGCGATCCGGGTCATGTGCTTCCTTAGTCGGTTGTGACCTGTTATGATTCCTGTCAGCAGACCAGCGTCCCTTCGTGATCTCCCCAGAAGCCATTTTTGTCTGGCTACATCCGGGACCTTCACGAAGTCTTCTGTCTGTCTGCATCCTGTTCCTCCTTTCCAAGCGGTCGTCATGGCATCGTTGGCCCATTTATTGAGTCGACTTTGCAATTGCCTCTTGGTTGTTCCTAGGAGTGGTTCCGGCCCTACATACTGGGTGCTTGCACCGATCCTGGCAAGTTCGTCGTCCATCTCGTTATCCGGCACCCCCATATGTCCCGGTACCCACATAAGTGTCACTTGTTTGCCCTCTCCCTGCCTCCTCCTCCCTCCCGTTCTTTATTTCCTCCATGGTTGCAGCCATTATTATGGCATACACCTCTGCCTGAAAGACCGTGGCTTGCTCTGAGCTCTTGCAGGTAAAATCTACAACATGCAAAAGGCGCATCGACAATGCTGACTAGAAGATTCCATAATAAAGGCCTAGATATCGCCCTCCTGCAAGAACCATGGCTACATAAAGGTAGAGCCACGCCACGAAATGGCACATTGTTATACTGGCCAAAAGCTGAAAGTCCAAGGGCATGTATAATTCTTAGTAATAGAATAAGGTGCTCCTTAATCCCAGCACTATGTACCGCAGATTTTAAGGATTTTCGATTTACAATTGGTCCTGGTTCTGGTTGAACCAGAACCGGAACCGGGCCTTTCGTTTTAAAACAATGACGTCACAGTTGCAACCCGGTTATGACATTTTAGAATCAGCCTGGGAGGTTGGTTCGGCCCTTTGGTTGTAAACATAACCCCTAAAATGTTGCAAAATTATAGGTAGTCTTTTTTTCAGTAAAATCAAAGATATCTTTACAATATTTTAAATGACGTCATTATTTTAGAACCCCCCAAAATTTATGTCAAAATAATGTCAATCAGAACCAGGACCAATTCTTAAACCGAAAATCCCTTTTGTCACAGCTTTGCTAAGCGTTACCACGGAAGACGGCAACAAGAGCTGGCTAATTTGCTCTGTCTATTTCCCTGGGCCACAAATGTTAAGTGATACAGCAACATATGGTGCGAATAAGGCCATCAACTCATTTTGAGGTGTGACGCTAATGCACGCCACAGTGTAGGGAAGCACGAACATTAACCGCCGAGGAGAATCACTTCTGAACTTTGTGATCTCAGAGGGCTTATTTATCTCCAACATCGGTAATAAACCTACATTTGTCACAAAAAACCGAAAAGAGGTACTGGACTTAACCCTGTGCACCAGTAGGGTCAAGGACATAGTACGAAACTGGCATGTGTCAGAAGAACCTTTATGTTCAGAACATCGCCAAATTCGATTGGATCTGGACGTATCCCTCACAGAGGTGACACAGATTAATCCAAGAGAGACAAACTGGCAGGGATATAAGAAATCCCTTAAAGAGTCCCTTAAAGAGTCCCTCAAAGAAGGAACAGCGCCTATAAACGAAATTGAAAGTCTGGAACTAGCAGTCGAACAGATATATGAAGCCTATCATGACAACTGTGTAGTTAAAACCACTCGAAATAGAGGATGTAAAAGAATTTGGTGGAACAAAAACCTGGAATCTCTCAGGACAGAGGTACGAAGGTTGTTCAACAAAGCGAAAACCAACCAAGGTTGGGAAGAGTACAAAAGTAAGTTAACGAAATACAACAAAGAAATTAGTAAAGCTAAAAGGGACTCGTGGAGGAAGTTCTGCCGAGAGATAGATGATATCCCGGCATGCTCGAGAATCCACAAAGTTCTGGTAAAGGATAATTGTGCGGCGAAAGAAGTAGGTTTCAAAAAAATAGACGGAACTTACAATCTATCCTATTATGCTACAAATGCGGATGGATCAGCTACTACTACATCTATGCAAAATCCTAAAAGCTGGCCTGGCATGAGGGTACATCCCAGAAGCATGGGGAAAGATCAAAGTCACGTACCTTCCCAAAGTAGGAACAGTAACAACAGACCTAACACCAAAGTCATACAGACCAATTAGTCTGTCATCTTTCCTGCAGAAAACACTGGAAGGACTGTTAAGACAGGTACATTAGGGACGAAGTACTTCTGCGCTCACCACTGAGCAAAAGGCAGTACGCCTATCAACAAGGTAAATCAACAGATCTAGCCCTGGACAATTTAAACAGGCTAATCTCAAAGTCAATAAGGGATAAAGAAATAGCGGTAACAGTGTTTCTGGATATTGAAGGAGCCTTTAACAACGCCATAACAGCGTCTGGTAGAAGCACAACGACGGCTTTGGATAAAAGCAAGCCTAGAAGAAAGGATAATAATGTCCACTTTAGGCAGCAAGACTAGGAGGAGGATGCCCGCAAGGTGGGGTAGCGAACCTAGTGGATGACATCCTCAACAAACTCACCAACGAAGGCTTTATATTTTTGGTTACTCAGATGACTTAGTAGTGGTCATCAAGGGGAAGTTTGGTGAGGTAATATCTGAACGAACTCAGAGAGCACTAAATTTAGTGAATAGCTGTCCATAAATGCCAAAAACACGCAAATAGTGCCATTTACAAAGAAAAGAGTACTACAAAGCCTAAAACCACCACTAAATGGGACGGAAATTCCATACACCAAGGAGGTGAAATATCTAGGGGTCATCTTTGACCAAAAGCTAACATCGAAACCTCACATAGTCAAGGCAGCCCAAAAAGCATCGATTGCATTGGGCAGATGCAGGAAATTGTGTGGGAAAAACTGGGGGCTAAATTCCAAGATGACTTTGTGGTTATATACAAAGGTGGTAAGGCCCATAATAACCTATGGTTCAGTGGCTTGGTGGAGGAGAACCAAACAGGCCGGGGCCATAGCACTCCTGAATAGCTTACAAAGACAAGCCTGCCTAAGCATCACGGGTGCTATGAGGACCACCCCAACGGCAGCTTTGGAAGTTCTACTAAATTTGCCACCTCTGCATGTCTTCATTCAGGCAGAAGCACCAGAGGTAGCCTACAGGCTAACGCGGGGTCAAGCACCTATTATCAGTTCACATGGAACTGAAAGACTTGAAAACGAGCTCAAACAAGATCCTATACTGGGATTGTCGAGCGACGTAATCGTCTGCAAGTACAATTTCGAAAAGAAATACAAAGTCAAAATTCAGGATAGAGCCGACTGGGAGGGAGGTCCTCCTTTCGGAGCGGAATCCATCCGGTACACAGACGTCTTCAAGACCGACGAGGGTGTAGGAGCTGGCATATACGTGCAAAAAATACGAGGCTTTAGTCTCTATAAGCCTGACAACAGTGTTCCAAGCTGAAGTAGCGGCAATACATCACTGTGCCGAAGAAATACAAAGAGTAGAGGAAAACTCTCATTCGGTAGTTATATATTCAGATAGTCAAGCTGCAGTTAAAGCTCTAGAAGCAGTGCATGTGACGTCCAAACTGGTTTGGGACTGCAGAACAGCTCTAAATAGGCTGGGAAGCACCAAAAGTGTGACACATGCCTCCCTACCCACCATCAAAGCCTGGTAATATAGAAATTCTTCTATAGAGTACAGCCACAAATACAAATTAAATATTAAAAGAAATAGTACAACTGTTTGTTGCACCAAATGTTTAAAGCGGTTTAAAAGCACGGACCGCTATCTTTAATTTAAACCCCCATATGACCTTCTACTACCCGTCAAAGACTGGTAAAATAGAAATTCTTCTGTATCTGTATCAGGGGACACTTTGGAAACGAAAATGCCGATGAATTGTCCAGACAAGGCTCGGCAATAAAGTTCACAGGGCCTGAACCATTTTGTGAGATCGCTAAGGCCAGAGCCAAGCAATCTATCAAAGAGTGGCTCACCAAAGAGACAAACGGTCTGTGAGAGCAAACGCCCGGACAAAAACAGGCCAAACAGTTCATTCAAAAATGTTCACCAAAACTGACTGCAGAACTTCATAGTCAGGAAAGGAAGCTTGTCAGGCAAATAGTGGGGCTCCTAACAGGTCACTGCAAACTCAATAAGCACTTGTATGCAATGGGATTGGTAGAAGATGCAACATGCCGCTTCTGCAAGAAACAGGAAGAAACCTTATTACATGTCCTATGTCAATGTGAAGGCCTAGTTAGAACCAGGGCCTTACTGGGGGATCTAGAAAGTCCGCGGCCAGAAAGCTATATACAGGGCACACTGGCAAAGCTTCTGGGTTTCATGACAAGGACGGGGCTGCAACTTGTTTTGTAGTTCTAGCAAAGCAGAGGAGAAGAAAGGGGAACCACAATAGATCTGAGAAGGTTGAGGTGGACAGATGTCACACCACCCCATTCTAATCTAATTTAATCTAGGTCAGATCTCAAATTTTGAGGGAAATTATTTGTTTATAGACTTAAGTTAATATGCTTTGTGTGTATTATCATTGTCTCACTCTGTTGCAAGCTACAAAAGTCAAGACCTTAAACTTAAAGGAAAAATTCGCATTCGAAATGAAAAAAAAATCGAGGGAATGATATTTACTTAAATTTTTTTCATTTTTTTGACCTTAGGTGCCAACGAAAGTCTAAACAAGATATATTAAATGTTCCTAGAAAAGTTATATAAAAAATGTTCTTAGGATTAAAAGTTTTGTATTTTTTATATAAAAAAATATGTTCTTAGAATTTTTCTGCTTTTCTTTTATGAAGAAAAAGACTTTTAAAATTTTTTATGTTTTGTTTTTTACTTTCAAATTTGAGTGATTCTCCCACAGTTTAGCTTTTTCATTCCCATGTAAACAACAAACATATTTTTTACATATTTACAGAAAAAATGCTACTAATAGTTTTAGCAATATTAGCTTAATGAAAGCAAATAGTTAAAAAAGTTATACTTTAAAGCGTTTTTTTGTTGAATAAGGCAGAAACCCCTTTAAATCACTACCGTCCCCATTCCCCAGATGAAATCTATGTTTTTGTTAGACCTTTTTTGTTAACATAAAACGTCGTGATTCCATTCGTACTTTTTCTTTTGCATAGGTACACTTTATACAGCTGAATTTTTTTGTCAATTCTCCATAAGTCGACCTCTGCAAAAAATTATTAATTCAAAAAAGCATTTCCCCTTGTTTGTAAATCATCACCATCCCTTCTTTCTTAAATTTGTTTTCCTTCTGAGAGATGGCACTTCGCGCGAAATATCGTGTCAAATAGATGCCTTTGGTCAGATTATGATTAATAATAATAATAATAATAATAATAATAATAATAATAATAATAATAATAATAATAATATCCCTTATTTGCCAACTATATCTTATACAGACAAAGCAACGTCAAATTTTTAGTAGCTTAGCACAAAGTCTTAAGATTATATTATCTATATAAAAAATAAAGTCATTAAAACATCTTAAAGGTTAAAGTATAAAATATGACAATAAATAATAATTAACAGACAACATTTAGACAAAAAATTATGTAAAATGGAACAAAATTTGAACATGAAGAAATATGTATTAGTTTAGTAATCAAATTTTAAAAAAATAAATATTTTTTCTGCAAAAAAATTTTTGGTTTTTGATTTGAAACTTTACAGACTTTGAGTCTGCCGTATTTCAATGGGTAGCATATTATAGGTCTTGGTTGCCCTATAAACAGGGCCTTTCTCAAAGAAAGTAGATTTATTAGTACCTCAAGGTGAATCTATGTATTAAATTAGTGTCAAAAGATATAAAAATTACAGGTAAGAAAAATTAGTTTTTTAAAAAAGTTGTGTAATTACCATCCCTATGTTTATCTGTATTTTTCAAAAATAGTAAAAGTCTTGGTTTTTTTAGCACAAGAAAAAAGCCGATAGTGATATAGGCACCCTCATGTTTCATAAACTTAACCTTACTTCAGGCAAAGTAAAAAAAATGTGTTAAAACGTCATTACCATCCCCATCATTGCCATCCCTGGGAAAAAATATCTAAAAAGGGGACGGTAGTGGCATGATGGGGTTGGTAATTAATTTAACACTAAAAGAACATTGTGCAATTCATTTTTTAATAACATTAAACTAAAAAGAACTGTTGTAGGGCTACTATTAGGGTTACTACTAATGGTGGTGGGTTCACTAACCAAAATAAACCCATGCTTTTGACAAAAAACCACACACAATTTAAATAGAAACTGGATCTCAGTGGGATTTCAACGCTGGTTAATTATGTTATTGGGATAGCCCTGAGAGCATTTTGTCTCATAGACACAGGTGCCAATATATATATGGTGAGCCAATAATAGCTGCCAAAGTTTGGGATGAGCTTATGATTATCATGCTTATGATGACCAATATCGGCAAAAAAAGCATCAATTCCCACTAAAATGACAACGCTGAATTTAAAAATGACATTTATTTTGACACCTGTCAAACTCTGTCGAAATGGCGGAAAGTAATTAATGAAATTGAAGTTTTTGGAAAAGAAATATATCTTCTTTTTACTCTGCTGAAGAGATGCTCCCGGGAAACAGAAATGCACCTGATTGGTTGAAATCTCAGTTTTCTCTCACTATTCTGTCTGTTTTGGCACTAATGACTTGTTAATTTGATCGATTATATTATTCGACTATAAAAACTTATGTCGCACTGATGATATTTAACAAGAGTGAAACATGTCTTTGCGTCTAGTCTCCAAGTCGCAATATGTAGTAAGTATGTATTCTTGTGGTACTCTGGTGTATTTTATAAAGTTCGTTTTTTGCTATCGATTTGTCATAGTAGAAAGCCTGACTGGTGGATGGACTGTCTGAAACCAGCCAGCGGTAGAACTGGTGGAGAAGGCGAAAAATCCAACAGTATTCTGTTGGTAAAACTCTCTTGTTTGTGATCGGTTTG
This sequence comes from Oxystoma pomonae, assembly GCA_963921995.1. NCBI lineage: Eukaryota > Metazoa > Arthropoda > Insecta > Coleoptera > Brentidae > Oxystoma > Oxystoma pomonae. The sequence continues at coordinate 77,880,599 of OY998166.1, read as the reverse complement.
CCGTCAGTTTAGATAGATAGATAGATACATATTATTATGCTATTGGACAAATCATTATTATAATTACATAAAATAGTAGTATTTCTTAATTAATAAAAGATAAAAAAAACCATTCCACTAACAAAATTAAGACAAACAAACAACTTAAAAACTATTATACTTAAGTATAATAAAACTTCACAGTACTGTATTAAAAAATTCATCAAGAAAATAAAAACATTTGTCAAGAAGTAGTTTTTTTAAACGAGTTTTGAATATTTTAGTTGAGTTTGCAGACTTTATAGAGCTAGGTAAATGATTAAATATTCTTATGCCCATACAATCTGGAGCATTTTTTGTAAGCTCCAGTCTTCTAAAAGGGACGACAGACGACGATAAGTTCTTGTTTCTCATATATAGATATAGCCAGCTCTAAGATATACAGGCAAACAAGTGGAAGCAACACCAATGATTTAAACAAATCTCCGCATGAGGTTCTGCCAGACACACCCACTATACACCTCACTATCCCTTTTGTGCCATAAAAAATCCTTGAAGAACGGGGAGGCACCCCATACACCAATACCATAGCTCAAAATGCTTTTTATGTGAGCATTATAAAATAGTAATAGCTCCTTCTTTTCAAGTATGGATATTAAGTTTCGTAGTTGATAGCATTTTGAGTTTAGTTTTTTTACAATGTTTGAGCAGTGCTCTTGAAAATTCAAATTGCTATCGAAAGTGACACCCAAGAATTTAGTTGTTTTAACATCTTGAATCTCTGTATTATTTAGGGTTAGTAGAGTTGGTTGAATAATTTTATTTTGTTGAGTATGAAAACTTATTGTTAGTGTCTTCTTCATATTGAGAAGAAGTGAGTTGCATGAGAACCAGTTAAAGAGATTCTGTAAGCAGGCATGTAGAGCTAATTTGTTTTTAGCTAGAGCAGTTGTATCATCGGCAAATTGCTTTAGTGGGGTATCTCCAGTTGCAGATGGAAGGTCGTTTATATAGAGTAGGAATAATATGGGCCCTAGGACTGAGCCTTGGGGGACTCCAGTGGGATTCCCCAGAGTCTCCGATCGCGTGTATGTCATGTGTCCATTTTTTAAGTTTTTTATGGTGACGTGTTGTTTACGTTTGTAAAGGTATGAGTTAAACCAATTCTATATGCATAGTATGCTAATTTATCAGATAAGATGGAGCGATTGACACAATCGAAAGCACGCGTCAGATCGCAGAAAAGTCCCAGTGGCGTTCGCCCTGACTCAATGGACTCCAATATTTCCGCAAGGAAAGAGATCATAGCAGTTATTGTAGACTTCTTACATCTAAAGCCATGCTGAGTGTTGCTTAAGATATTATTTGATTCTAGATAGATTAGTAGTTGACCAAGTATAGCATGCTCCTATATTTTAGAGAAATTTGAGGATAAGATGATTGGTCGATAATTCGATATTTGGCTTTTTTCTCCTGCTTTGGACTTACATTTGAAATTTTTAGTTCTGATGGGAATACACCTTTCTGTAGAGAAAGATTTATAGCATGAGTCAAGGGTTGAGTAATAACCGTAGCACATTGTTTAAGAACGGTATTTGGTACGCCGTCACTTCCTGCTGACCATCCTTGATTAAGTTTATATACTATAATATCCAACACATCTCTTTCCTTAAGTTTTTTTTATAGAAAATAAGTTATTAGAGGGGGTTGTGAGGTGTTTTTTAAAGCCAGAAGGGTTGTCTGGGATGCTATTTACAATATTTATTGGGGTTTGGATAAAATATGTGTTGAAAGCTTCAGCAATTAGTTTTGGATCAGTTATGTGTTTATTTTCAAGCTCAATTACTAAGTTTTGTTTTTATTTTCAAGCTCAATTACTAAGTTTTCAAAGTGTTCGGTTTTGCCTGTTAGTTTATTTTTGATCCCCCAAGCAGTTTTATTTTTATTACTACTTTCCTCCAGTTTATTGGCATAGTATACTTTTTTAGTGTTTTTTACAAGGTTTTTGTGATCTTTTGCGGCCTTTACGTATTGTCCATTTAAATTTTTAACTGTATTTTTGAACTTATGGGGATATTTTAAATTTTGACTGGAGGCTCTAATGTCCTCATTCACCCAGTTTTTCCCTTAATCCTGACTACATCTCTGTATTACCAGTGAAAACCCCTTGTCGAAATGATCCAAAAAAGTACCATAAAAATTTCTAAAGCAAATTTCAGGATCACTCGTATCAAAAATGGTTTCCCATTTTTCATTTTTTAGTGTTTCATAAAAGATTGCAATATCATTTTCAGAAAATTTACAAGCAACTTTTGTTTTAAGTTCATCCTGAATTTTATTAATGTTTAGATCATAGAATACCGTGTCGTGATCGGAGATGATATTTTTAACCACTCTGCTCAGACCATCGTGCCTAAAATTGATATATATCTGATCAAGAAGATTAGATGTGCTTTCAGTTATTTTGGCTTAGACCGTAACTTTCTATTACATTGTTAAATACTTTTTTACCTTGTGAGCTCAGAGGCATAGTTGAAATCCCCATTTAGAAGTAGGAGAATATTTGTTTAGTAATATCCTCAACTGATTGTGAAACTGCACAAAATCTCCACTTGGTGACCTATAGCATGTAATAATATACAAGATTTTTTTGTATTTAGTTAACATTTTTATACCTGCCAACTCAATATCCTTATCAGCTGAAAATCCTGTTAAATTTAATGGCTCCACAGACACGCCGTTTCTCACCCATATACCAACTCCACCTCCCGTGGTTGTGGTTCTTTCAAAGAAACTAACAATATTAAAGTTGGGAAACTTAATATTTTGTGTTTTATTTTTATTGGTTGCTGTTTCAGTTATGCAAAGAAAATTAATGTTGTCATTTAAGTATTCTGACGTTATTAGATCTACTTTTGACTGTGAAATTCTTTGAGCATTTAAGAGGATCAAATCAAAAGTTTTATTCTTGTTAGAATCCATAGGAAAGTTTGGAAAGTGGGAGGCTAACAGACCTGCATTTGTGTTTGTCATGGTCTTTATGTGGATCGGTAAATCGGGTGAAAAAACGTTGTATCTAGGTCTAAATCAAGTTCATTTGTGACATCAAATAGGCTTATCCCATCAGTCTGGCTTCCCTTAATGCGTGGTGTTGATCTCCAATTTTTATCCTGCTCAACCTGGAATCTAGACAAGTTTTTTTTTTAAACTCTGTGGATGCTGGTGATCTGAGCCTGACTTTCTAGGATTGATTTGTTCTCCTTGTATAAGGCAGGGGAGCAAAATCGCTCACAACTAATGCCATTAGTGTCAAAACTGACAGAAATGTTACAAGAAAATGAGAATTCAGCCAATCAGGGCCTGTATTCTTCAATTTCTGGGAAAGGAATGCTCCCGGGAATCAGAAATGCACCTAATTGGTCAAAATCTCAGTTTTCTGTCACTATTCTGTCTTTTTTGGCACTAATGCCTTTGTTTGTGAGCGGTTTTCCGTCCGTTTGCTCTCCTTATATAAGGCAAGAGGGCAAAAATCGTTCACAAATAATGCCATTACTGCCAAAACTGACAAAAAAAAATCAGAATTCAGCAAATCAGGTGCATTTCTAGTTCTCGGGAGCACTCCCTTCCCCGAAATTAAAGAATACAGGCCCAGATGTACAATTTTTACCTATCCAAGAGATTTTGGGCATTTTGACAAATCCTCCAATGCCAATATCTAACAGATGTTGATTCTGAAAAAATAATCAAAAACGAAGAGCTGCTGAGAAAAGCAAGTTAATTTCTTTTAAAGTTTAGTATGTTAATTTACATTTTTTAGTTCATTAAAGCAATGTTTAATTAATTTGAGTGTTCTTTTTTTTTAATTACAAGTATTTCCTCATTACTGTCCTATTATTATCACAACCGTCCCCATGTTGTCATTACCGTCCTCATGACAACTTCTTTAGTTTTCGGAAATTATGGCACCAATACACTTTCTAAAATAATTTAAATTTGCATTGTTAACCTATCCTGTTTTTTTTATATACATTTTTACTCGATATGTTACCTATTATAAAATTTGTAACAAAAGTTAAGTTATGATTTTTAAATATTAACAGTTTTTTTGATTTCTTCCAAAATAAATTGTCGGCAAGTTGAATTGTTCTTCAGGGGAGACTATAAGTGTATTCTTAAGTTTTGCTAAAAATGGATTTGTATTTTGAGATTTAAACATCCTCCTAACAGGAAGAATAGAGGGGACGGTAATGATAAAATGTCTTGCATATAAACGTTCTTCCTGTAACTGCTTATTCACCTGAAAATATTTATGAGTACTGAGTTAGAACTACTAAAAGAATACTCTAAAGATGAAACCCAGATGCTTCATGACACTGAAGTTTTGATCGAAAATATAAATAGTAGTGGTCAATTTTCTTTTATGGCTTTTAAGGTTTTAGGAAATCTTGAGTCTTCAGATCAAACTATTGAAGTAAAGTCAATTGCGGAAGATGTCTCTTCCACCCTTAAAACCAGCCCTTTAAAACCAAAAAGTGTGTTTAGAAAATGACCCAAAAATTTATGTACTTTTTGGCTTCTTCACAAAAGTCGTAAACATTCAGTAACATCTCGGTGCAATATCTGTTGCCGAACACCCTCTTTTCACCCCTTAAAGTTACCCCTAAGAGCTAAAACCGGTATTTATAAAAAGATCCAAAATTTGTTTGCTTTGCGGGCCTAAACGTTGATTAAAATTGCATCGCTCTATATCTTTTCCCGAACACCCTTTTTTCACCCTTTAAAGCACCCCTAAATACTAAAACTTGTATTTATGAAATGACCCAAAATTTTCTTTCGTTTTTTGCGTCCTTAAGACGCTATAAAATATTGTGTAAACTCTCGTCGCTATATCTTTTGCGGAACACCCTTTTTTACCCTTTGAAGCACCCATAAAAGTTAAAATTTGTATCTATGAAATTACCCAAAATTTTAGTTCGTTTTTTTGCGTCCATAAGACGCATGAATATATTGTGTACACTCTCGTCGCTAAAATTTGTATTTATGAAATGACCCAAAATTTTCTTTTGTTTTTGGCGTCCTTAAGACGCTATAATATATTGTGTACACTCTCGTCGCTATATCTTTTGTGGAACACCCTTTTTTACCCTTTAAATCACCCCTAAAAGCTAAAATTAGTATATATGAAATGACCTAAAATTTTATTTCGTTTTTTGCGTCCTTAAGACGCATGAATATATTGTGTACACTCTCGTCGCTATATCTTTTGCGGAACACCCTTTTTGTACCCTTTAAAGCACCTCTAAAAGCTAAAATTTGTATTTATGAAATGATCCATTATTTTCTTTTGTTTTTGGCGTCCTTAAGACGCTATAATATATTGTGTACACTCTCGTCGCTATATCTTTTGCGGAACACCCTTTTTTACCCTTTAAATCACCCCCAAAAGCTAAAATTTGTATATATGTAATGACCCAAAATTTTCTTTTGTTTTTGGCGTCCTTAAAACGCTAGAATATATTGTGTACACTCTCGTCGATATATCTTTTCCGAACACCCTTTTTTTACCCTTTAAAACACCCCTAAAAGCTAAAATTGGTATTTATGAAGTGACCCAAAATTTTCTTTCGTTTTTGGCGTCCTTAAGACGCTAGAATATATTGTGTACACTCTCGTCGCTATATCTTTTGCGGAACACCCTTTTTGTACTCTTTAAAACACCCCTAAAAGCTAAAATTTGTATTTATGAAAGGACCCAAAATTTTATTTCGTTTTTTGCGTCCTTAAGACGCATGAATATATTGTGTACACTCTCGTCGCTATATCTTTTGCGGAACACCATTTTTTTACCCTTTAAAGCACCCCTAAAAGCTAAAATTTGTATCTATGAAATGACCCAAAATTTTCTTTCGTTTTTGGCGTCATTAAGACGCTAGAATATATTGTGTACACTCTCGTCGCTTTGCGGAACACCCTTTTTCTACCCTTTAAAGCACCCCTAAAAGCTAAAATTTGTATTTATGAAAGGACCCAAAATTTTATATCGTATTTTGCGTCCTTAAGACGCTAGAATATATTGTGTACACTCTCGTCGCTTTGCGGAACACTCTTTTTCTACCCTTTAAAGCATCCGTAAAAGCTAAAATTAGTATTTATGAAATGACCCAAAATTTTCTTTCGTTTTTTTGCGTCCTTAAGACGCTAGAAAATATTGTGTAAACTCTCGTCGGTATATCTTTTGCGGAACACCCTTTTTGTACCCTTTAAAGCACTCCTAAAAGCTAAAATTGGTATTTATGAAATGACCCAAAATTTTATTTCGTTTTTTGCGTCCTTAAGACGCTATAAAATATTGTGTGAATTCTAATCGCTATATCTTTTGCGGAACACCCTTTTTTTACCCTTTAAAGCACCCCTAAAAGCGATAATTTGTATTTATCAAATGAACCAATATTTTATTTCGGTTTTTCATCCTTAAGACGCTATAAAATATTATGTAAACTCTTGGTGCCATATCTTTTGCGTAACACTCTTTTTTACCCTTTAAGGCACCCCTAAAAGTTAAAATTTCTATTTATGAAATGACCCAAAATTTTATTTCGTTTTTTGCGTCCTTAAGACGCTAGAAAGTTTTGTGTACACTCGTCACTCAGGAATTCAAAATGTTTGAGTCTTTGATGAATTCACGGAAGGTAAAAGTTATCGATGAAAATGTACTATTCTTATTTTTTACATTTGCAAAAAAAATTATCTCCTTCGTCGCTATGGACCAAATACGAGCTTTTTAAAAAGAACATCACAGGGATACAAACCAAAGTAGTAGAAGACATTAGAACGATCTTATAACGATAAATAAAACTGAATCAAAAAATTGTGTGTTACCCATTGAAATTATAAACCTAATATAAGAAGTTTACGTTCATCCTAAAGAAACTAAAAGCAAAATAAAATGTTGCAAAAATAATATACCTATAGTTACCTTTGACAGGTGACTTAAAGAAGTACAAAAAACTAAATAAAACTAGCGCCTTAAGGACGCAAAAAACGCAAGAAAATTTTTGGTAATTTTATAAATACCAATTTTAGGTTTTAGGGGTGCTTTAAAGGGTAGAAAAACGGTGTTCCGCAAAAGATATAGCGACGAGAGTGTCCACAATTCTAGCGTTTTAAGGACGTCAAAAATTAAATAAAATTTTGGGTTATTTCATAAATAAAAATTGTAGCTTTTGGGTCAGTCCATATCAAGTCAACCAGGGTATTTTACCACACCATCTCCGATGTTGATGATTTTTAGTATACATGTTTTTCCTACCAAAAAACTGGAAAATCCAAAATTTCAGACTTTTTTGACCAGTTGTTTATTTTGAATTAATTTTTGAAAATCGAAAAAGTCACTTATTTGTCCTTAACATGTGCGCACAAAATTAGGAATATCCAAAGAACCACTTATAATAGAAAAGTAGGTGAAGGTTCATTTTAAAGCTCTTATAAAGACCTTTCATATGAGAATATTGCATAACATATATTGAAAAAAAAAATAAAAAAAAAAATTTTTGATTTTTTTTTTGAAAAATTTCAAAAAGGCCATTTTTAATTTTTTTCAAAAAATTATATTATTTTCTTTAAAGTGTTATTAAACTATTCACAAAATTTTGAGATGGACAAATCATGGGTTCAATGTGAAAAAATTTATTAAAAATGTCACATGCATGAAAAATCGCCTATAAAATGTACTTAATATTTTTGATATTTTTTTTGACATTGAACCCATCATTTCTCCATCATAAAATTTTGTGGATAATTAAGTAACACTTTGACCAAAATTATATATTTTTTTCAAAAAAATTAAAAGTGGCCTTTTTGAATTTTTCAATTTTTTTTTTCAATTTTTTATTTCCAATTTTTTTTTTGTTAAAATTATGTTGTGATATTTCATAAAAAAAGAGCTTCAAAATGACTTTAAAATGAGCCATTTATTACTTTCCTAGTGTAAGTGGTTCTCGAGATATTGCTAGTTTTGTACATTCTTGTTAAGGTCAAAATGCTGACTTTTTTATTTTGAAAAATTAAAAAAAAAAAAAACTACGAATCAAAAAAATCTAAAAATTTGCATTTTCAACTTTTATGGTAAGAAGAAAATATATACCAAAAATCATCAAAATTGGAATTGGTCGCGTAAAATTTTTGTGATTTTTTGGTTGATTTGATATGGAATGACCCTTTTAGGGGTGCTTTAAAGGGTACAAAAAGGGTGTTCCGCAAAAGATATAGCGACGAAATTGTACACAATATATTCATGCGTCTTAAGGACGCAAAAAACGAAATAAAATTTTGGGTCATTTCATATATAAAAATTGTAGTTTTTAGGGGTGCTTTCAAGGGTAAAAAAAACGGTGTTCCGCAAAAGATATAGCGACGAGAGTATACACAATATGTTCTAGCGTCTTAAGGACGGCAAAAACGAAAGAAAATTTTGGGTTATTTCATAAATAAAAATTGTAGCTTTTAGGGATGCTTTAAAGGGTAAAAAAAGGGTGTTCCGCAAAAGATATAGCGACGAGACTGTACACAATATATTCTAGCGTCCTAAAGAAGCCAAAAACGAAAGAAAATTTTGGGTCATTTCATATATAAAAATTTTAGCTTTTAGGGGTGCTTTAAAGGGTACAAAAAGGGTGTTCCGCGAAAGATATACCGACGAGAGTTTACACAATATTTTCTAGCGTCTTAAGGACGCAAAAAACGAAATAAAATATTGGGTCATTTCATAGATACAAATTTTAGCTTTTAGGGGTGCTTTAGAGGGTAAAAAAAGGGTGGTCAGGAAAAGATGTAGAGCAATGCAATTTTGCCCAACGTTTAGGACCATCCTAAAGTTGAGGAAAGCAAACAAATTTTGGATCTTTTTATAAATACTGGTTTTAGATCTTAGGGGTAACTTTAACAAAAAACGAAATAAAATTTTGGGTCATTTCATAGATACAAATTTTAACTTTTAGGGGTGCTTTAGAGGGTAAAAAAAGGGTGTTCTGCAAAAGATATAGCGACGAGTGTACACAATATATTCATGCGTCTTAAGGACGCAAAAAACAAAATAAAATTTTGGGTCATTTCATAGATACAAATTTTAGCATTTAAGGGTGCTTTAGAGGGTAAAAAAAGGGTGTTCCGCAAAAGATATAGCGACGAGAGTGTACACAATATATTCATGCGTCTTAAGGACGCAAAAAAACGAAATAAAATTTTGGGTCATTTCATAGATACAAATTTTAACTTTTAGGGGTGATTCAAAGGGTAAAAAAAGGGTGTTCCACAAAAGATATAGCGACGAGAGTTTACACAATATTTTATAGCGTCTTAAGGGCACAAAAAACGAAAGAAAATTTTGGGTCATTTCATAAATACAAGTTTTAGTATTTACGGGTGAAAAAAATGGGAAAATTTAAGGGTGAAAAAAGGGTGGTCAGGAAAAGATGTAGAGCAATGCAATTTTGCCCAACCTTTAGGACCATCCTAAAGTTGGGGAAAGCAAACAAATTTTGGATCTTTTTATAAATACTGGTTTTAGCTCTTAGGGGTAACTTTAAGGGGTGAAAAGAGGGTGTTCCGCAACAGACATTGCACCGAGATTTTACTGAATGTTTACGACTCTTGTGAAGAAGCCAAAAAGTACATAAATTTTTGGGTCATTTCCTAAACACACTTTTTGGTTGTAAAGGGCTGGTTTTAAGGGTGGAAGAGACTTCTGCAATTGACTTTACTTCAATAGTTTGATCTGAAGACTCAAGATTTCCTAAAACCTTAAAAGCCATAAAAGAAAATTGACCACTACTATTTATATTTTCAATCAAAACTTGATCGATCAAAACTTCAGTGTCATGATGCTTCCCATGTCCAGCCTATTTGAAAAAATTGTATTATTTCCAAAAATAAATAAGAACGAAGGTGTTCACTGTCCAAGTATGACTAAGAATAACTTTACCAACAAAATAAACATGTTTTTATTTTAATTTGACAGAATTTTTTCCAAAAAAAATTGAATAGAAAAATGGATAGTTTTCATGGAAACAGCCGTTACACATTAAAAAAAGGCAGTGTCTGACAGAGGGAGTAACCTGCAAAATCTTGAGTGAAATTTGTTTGCAAAATTCTTTAAAATTGCATTGAAAATCCCTCAAAAAATCCTTTAAAAAATGCAATATCATCAGAAAAAAATGAAAAATTATGGGAAATCACCAAAAAAAGTGTAAAATTCTCTAAAATTAATCAAAAAAAAATTTGCAATATTGTGAGGAATCATTTGCTAAATGCCATTTTTGGATTTGGTTGTGTTGTTTAGGATAGGGTTGGTTTTCTTGTGAAAATGTAAAAAAACTGGGTTTCTGCGACTGTCATGACTTTTGCATTTCTTCTAAAGGATAATTCCACAAATGATAAGGTTTTTATATTTAAATAAATATAACCACCAAAGATGTGTCTGGGAGGGTATCATTAAATGTGTACAATCATTATAATGTAATAACTTTTCTCTAAATAATAATATAATAGCCACTAGCCAAAATAAAGACAAACAAAATATTAGCGTTTTCTAAGAAATGTCTCATCAGTTATCACAAAATTATATTTAATTTATAATCAAATCAAGAAAATAAAAATAATATCATACCATTTTATTATATCTAGGGAACAAAAGTATATTTTGAAACAACTAATTTAAAAGTACTTTTAGAAAGAGAAAAATCTTATTTTTGATGTCCAGTCAGTTATCGCCAATATTTTAGTTTCACTTGAATTCTAAATAAAAAATTAATTTGCCTTAACTTTTACACTATTCTGACAAACCCTCTACCTAATGCATTAAGATGTGGTCATTCAGGAATATCTTTAAAAGAGAGAAAAATTACATTAAAAAATTAATTACATTAAAGCTAGCATATCTTGAATAAAAAATATAGGGAACTAAAAATTCTGGTCAGTTGGTTACATATAGAAAAACAAAAAAAGTGAAACCTGGGAGTAAAGGCTGATCTGGGATGATCCATATTTGATAAAATTAGCACCTATGCATGACTGGTAACAAAAAATACCCAACATTAGCCTAAAAAGTAAACAAATGGGCATGCCAAAACATTTCCCTACCTGGCTCATTCCTTAAGACTTCAATCTTTTTACAGCATTCCCATGTGCTCTGAAATCATCACAATTTGTATTCGGAAAACACCCGTCATATCCGACGATCAAAAGAACTAAACACCCAAAATATGGGTTGAAATTGAGTTTATTGCGTTCTGACGTCTTTGGAATTCACTGAACTTGCTTATCGCCTAAAAAAACACAAACAGGACTAAAACTCGCACTGTCGACGTCTGCCTGCTCTATACGCACTTAATCCCAGTTTGTAAAATATTTTTTGTCATAAATTAATCGGTTTTTAGGTATAAAAAACACTCAATTTCCATTTTTCTCATTTCACTACTTTTTTATTGCACCACTCTTCGATTTTTCAGCATCGCCATTTGACACTTTTGACAGTGACGTTCACGTGATCCAAGCTCGCCAACCTAAACATGCAAAACAGTTCAAAAGGGCATCGTTTTTACGAAGTTTTCCCGTGGTTTTCCTTTAACCAGTAGGATAATTTTTTTTTACGAACTAATTTCTGAATTTATAACTTAAATAATTACAAAAATCCACAAAAACCTTTCTCAATGTTGCCAATGGTTTGAAAAGAAATAAGAGGCTGTTGAAAAAAGAGGGTACTTGCAACGCTGCCAGTGTCCCCTTATATTTATAATACCGAAAATATTCAAGGTGACTGAACTTTGAGCTTGTTTTGAATTTCAATGAAAAAATTTTAGGGCAGGTTTTCCCAACTTATATTTAGTGCTAATTCTGTGTTTGTCTCTTTATTTTGAAAAGGACGAAAAAAGACAGATATTATGAGTTTGGTAAACCTGCTGTGATTTTGGTGGTTCTCTATGAAGAACCAACACCACGTAAGGCCATCTTTTTTTTCTTTATAATATAATTTATATTTAGTGTATATTATAAAGAAAAAAAGATGACTTTCTACCTATTTCTCATTTTGATTTTCTTTAACTTTACACCAAGTTTTGTTCTTGATATTATGTAAATGTAAGAATGCATTACAATTTGTATATCATCAGCCCTTTTTTAATCAAAGATCAGGAAAGTCTAATGAAAAATCAAAACAAAAATTTTGTATTCTTAAGTAGAATTTTATTTTTTCTTTTTTGGTGCATTTTCTAAACCTTTAACATATTTTTTTGGAATCTTATATTTTTCAACTAGTAAATTATAAACGAAGACCACTTGATTTCCTTGAACTAGGAGTTGATCAGATTTTTGCCCTGCCACTTTTGCGGTAATACTGGTACTCGCAGCCACTCCATGTTGGCACTCCTTTGCAAATTCATTCATGTTAATACCATATAGTTCTAAATTGTCTACCAAAGTTACTTTTTTGTTTCCAGAACGCACCTTTACAACCATATTGATTGGAGCAACTTTACCTTTGTTTAAAATTTGTTCATTGCTACTTTTAACCTTAAAACAGTCTTTCATAGATGCACACACTTTTTCAAATAGCTCTTCCCAGGCTATCAAATTATCTGTTTTACAAATTTTTTTCAACACATCATTTTTGGGTTTTACAAGTCTAGTATTTTTAATGTCTTGAAGTTCATTTTGTTTAACATAATCTGTGACAAGTTTTCTTACAATGGGACCTTGAACTGTATCTCCCTTACGATAACCAGCAGATTCAAATATTGGCAGAACATTTTGAGTTATTATGTAAGACTCAATTATTTGTGTTTGTTTGATCAAGTTGGGATCATTCTCTGATTTTTCTTTATTCCTATTTTCTGGGGAAATATAAAATTCACAAAATTTAGGATGATCTTTGTTAATTGCTGTAATTGCTTCCACACCTTTTTTAATCTCTTTTAGTGTTATTAATCCATCCTTTTGCATTTCATCTAGAAATACCTTTAATTTTTTGTAAGATGATTGCTTCAAATCTAAATTTGCTCCTTCTGGGCACATGGGAAGCATTTGTAACTTAAAAAAATTTGACAATAGCAGAGGTAGCAGTATTGATTTAGAATATTTAATGGCTGCCAAGAAACAGTAATGAACAAGCTCGTCCATGTCCTTGTCTGGTTCTTTATCTGCAATACATTCATTCTTTACATTTTTATCTTCTGTCACCTCAGAATCATCATTTTCTCTCTCACAAGCATCATTACTCTTCTCCAATTCTTCAGCTTTCTCAACTCTGTTGCAATCTAGATTTTTACTTCTACCCAATGATGGAAAATCATTATCATAACTTTTTAAAACTTGCCAACCAGTAGAACCTAGATTAGGAACAGGGATAAGTGATAATCCTTCTATAGAACACAATTTATCTCCATAAAAATGGACAATTGTAACACACTTTCCTCTGCCATTATTCCTCTCCATTGCAGCAGAGCTCTGTGAGGCAGTTCCCACAGCAATAGTTGCCTTGTTTGATGGTAAATTAACTGCTACAACTTCTCCTTCTTGCACCCTTCCATATCTTGGTAATCCTGTGTTTAAAGGAGGGGTCAATACCCCAGGTAACATAAGATCTGCTCCTCCGTATAAATACTGAGCAACCTGAGAATGTGTAGTGTAGACATAAACCAAATCAGGGTACTTCCATAACAAAAATACAGTAGGAAAGTATTTATCTCGTATGCTAAAGAACATGGGTACTTTTTGGATGGTATACACATGCACTACTTCTTCAGTGTGTGTTACCAGCTTGACACAGCTTAATACTTCTTTTTTGCTAAACAAATCATTAGTTTGGTCTTCAATCATACTTGGAAAATTTTTCTGAAATAATTCTTTGATGTTTTTTCTTTCTGAAGCTTTTACCTGGTTGTTGGTTTTAACTCTGACCGGTTTTTTAAACATTTTACGCTAAAATAGCTAAAAAAATTCAGAAAAATGGAACAAATCAGAAAAAAAATACTTTCAAAAATATTTTTTAGGTTATATTGATGTGGTAGTAGCACGGATGTTTTCTTTTTTACATCCGTGGGTAGTAGTCAAAATTCAGTTTTTTTACAGTAGACCAGTTAAAAATAAAAGCAAGACATTTTTTTCCGGCCTGTAGAGGAATAGTCTGTCTAAGCAGCGTTGCCATGTTGCCAAGTTAAAATATATTATAATGTAACTATTTTGGTATCCTCCAAAGGGTAAGGAAAAAGATGCTCACACGTTATTTAAGAGACTCCTTCCTAAAATGTAGGTAAAAGATGCAATAGCCACACAAAAACTCCCAATTCCTCCACAAAAATTTGGAAATAACATCAACATTTTATTAGGTATTCTTGGCGCTGTGTCTCGGTGAAAAAATCATCTTTGCCAGTGGAACACTTTCCATCTTATCTATGTAATAAGTATTTTAATTTTCTTGGGTACTAATCACGTACTTATAGATATATATATAAGTACGTGGTACTAATTTACATGAAAAAAAAAATAGAAAATCGGAAAAATGCATACAAAAATAAAATTGATAATCAGCTGAAAAAACAGCGTTGCACATGCGCATTCCCATTCGCTCGGGTGTTGCAGTTGTGAGCACCATGATTAGTGCGCGTACGTGAAAGAGCATCGCCCTATTCCGAAATTTTCGTTTCTGTTTTGTTGATAAAAACATTTCGTACACGCGTAATGTGAAATAATGGCCCCTCGAAGTGTGAAGACTTGACTCTCATGTGGCATTTGGGCGAACGCTGGCCAGATTAACCTCGTTTGGTGAGTAGGTTCAATCATTTTTTCCTGCTTGTGTGTCCTTGGATAAAAGGGTGCGAGACCACAATCAGAAAAAGAAATCTGTCCAATACAATCAAGAACCAATTTCACATCACTTCATCTGTTTCCTGTTCCAATTTTAAGTGGGTTTTCTAAATTTGACAGGTTCAAAAGGATTGTCCATTGTTGGTAGGGTTACTCTGTGCACAATTTTGTTTTGATTGGCTACATTACTGTAGCAGGCAATGTAATTTGTGGTTTTTATTTTAGTGTGGTAGTTACGTTGTCCAGTTTTGGGGACTCCTTTCTGAATAAAAAAAATCCAAAAATAGAACTTGAATGGAAAGTAAAAGAGTTTTGGATCTGCAATAAGCCTTGTCTTCAGCTGTAGATAGAGAATACCTCTCTATCTATGCTTTAGCTTAATCCAAATTTAGGTTCTGACAAAGGACCTGACTCTCAACCTGACATTAGATAGTTAAACATTCTATATATTATATATATTCTTCAAATCTCACCTAGAGAGTACTCCCCAAACTTTGAGTGAAAGTAAACATGCACCACATGCAATCTTACCCATTTCAGAGATCTTGATTGGTCCAGATCAGTGTGGGGATTCTTAGGTGTGAGAAGGGAGCAAGGGAGTATCCATGTCCTCTTCTTACTACTTGTGTATTTTGTATATCTCCACCTCACTCGCACTTAAATTTTGAGGAGTACTTGCTGGTTTGGATTTCAAGAATCTCCACACATGTGAGATGTATTTTTTGGCTACTAAACAACTCATTTTTAAAAAAAAAATGAGTATTTTAGGTTAAGTTGGCTGTACCTAGCCTAAAACTACCTCGGAAACTACCTAATTAACTATTACAAAACTGTGATTATATAATTAACAATTATTTAAATTAATTTATTTAATTATAAAATAATTAATTAAAAAAAAAACAGTCAAATATCTTAGAAAAGTTTGACAGATTTTATAATGTTTTATCAGGTTTGATATGTTTTCTATACAGCCTGGCTCATAGAATCTTATAAAATCCTATAAAACAGCATAAAAATTCACCAACTTTCATGAGATGCTATGCGGTTTTTTGACCAGGGTATCTGGAGTCTAGTAGTAATTAGTACTGTCACATTCTGGCCTAAATCCACCCTCTATTTTTTTTTAAACATCCACTGCACACTTATTCTTAAGTAAGGCCATCTCTATAAAATAAAAGTAAACAAAATAATGTGGTTTGCTCTTAAAGGTAGCAAGCTTATAAAAAACTTACACATACAGTTACCCCACAGGGAACACAATAAAGCCCAACGTCCCTAAAGTTAGCAGTACAAAGTCAGCAGTGCAAAGATTTTATAATTGGAAAAATTAGTTCTAATTAAATGCAAAGTCACAAAATTTTGTTTTCTTGTAGTTTCCGAGATATGACCTACACTGCTAGCTACCCATTAAAGATAGCAGTGCACCATTGTAGAATGGTCCCAATAAGTGGTAGAGTGGTCTAAATGGTCCAGAAAATTAAATGCTAATTAAATGCTGCCATATCAATAAGAAAATTCTATATTTTTTACTTTTTTCTGCATATTTTTTAAAGTTAACTTGATGCACTGCTAACTTTAGGTCATACACATATTTGAGTTCTCATGAAAGAAGACATTAGTGGTGTTTTTGATATTGGAATATATTACTGCTATTTAGGTGCTAATTAAGTAACCAAATTTTGTGCTCTTGTGGTTTCCGAAATATGACCTGATATGATATGAGAAAAGTGGTAGGGTGGTCTGAATGGTCCAGAAAATTAAATGCTAATTAAAGAATGCCGCACAGATAACATGGGTATATGTCCTACTGTGAAAGTTCACCATATTTTGATATTTTGAAGATATTGTACTTTAGGTGAAAAAAATGAATGAGGATCATATGTCTGTTATAAGAGATATGAGTCGTGAAAGAACGTATGTCTGCTAAACATTTGAAAAGTACTTTATAGACTCGTTTATAGATTTATGTAATTCGGGTGTCATTTGGAAGGTACTTGAATACTGCACAGGGGCATATCCAGGATTATATTTTAGGAAAGCTTGATCTCGAGCTTGATTGTCTGGGAAGGTTAATTTAAAAAAAAACACAAAAATTAAAAGTTAAATCTTATTTTAATCCCGTTTGGGGAAACGATCTTTTTTTTTAAATTTATTTTTTACTTAGGATTTTGTGTTGCCATGCTTATGAGAGCCAAAACCGAGGCCAACGTGCTTTTAAAAAAAAAAGGTTACACTTTATTTTGTCCTGTTTTTGC
The DNA here is from genome assembly GCA_963921995.1 of Oxystoma pomonae. NCBI lineage: Eukaryota > Metazoa > Arthropoda > Insecta > Coleoptera > Brentidae > Oxystoma > Oxystoma pomonae. The sequence goes on along the minus strand of OY998166.1, from coordinate 77,863,509 downwards.
TGCTAGTTTTCTGCAAGTTTGGCATCATTTTAAAGGTAATAAAATACGCTACAGGGGTGTATCTAAAATTCTATCTTAGCGAAGTCATAAATACCTGGAGAGGTCCATAAAAATTAATACAAAATGTAATAATATTTATCTTATGCGAATGGATTGAGATTTATACAAGAGGTTTAAGTAAGTTTAAACTAAGTGGGCTTTGACTTTGCTTTGAAAAACAATTAGGAGTAGGTCATAATGCCTTTTTGACATATCTTTGTAATTGTTTTAGAAAGCCACTGCAGATTGAGCAAGCAAAAAACTTTGTTTTATTAAAAATAAAAATGCAGAGTATGATATTAAACAAGTATCAGTTTATAAGTTTTGTTTAAAAATTAAATTACTTGCTAAGTTTTTGTTTTTCTAATATAAGTAATTACTATGCTACCGTTTTTACTCTAATAAAGAACCTACAATAAAAAAATTAAAACAATCAACCCAAAAATATTTAAAGAAAACTGACTAAAACAATGTTTTAAATCTGTTTACATATTTTTTTTTAAATTAACTTTCCCAAATACTAAAGCCCTCCTAAATTATAATCCTGGCTACGCCCCTTTGCAGTATTTAAGTACCTTTCAAATGACACAAAATTCACCATGGGTGTTTAGTAGATATACATTCTTTCATAGCTCATATCTCCTATCACAGACATACATATGATCCTCATAGAATTTAATTTTTTTCCCCTAAAGTACAATATCTTCAAAATATTAAAGAATGGTTAACTTTCACGGTAGGCCATAAATCCATGTTATCTGTGCGGGATTCTTTTTAACTTTTTACTGAGTTTTTTACTTTTTTCTGCAAATTATGACCTATCAACTTTTATTAAATCTACCTCCTAAGCATGGGGAGTTGCAGCTTAGCACTAAGCCCCCCCCCTTTTACGTGCCAATAACTCTGTTATTCATTAAGTACCAAATTAAGTTTCATTGAGGGGGGGGGGGAAGCTTGACTGAGCTCAATCTGATCTATTTGTTTGCCAACTTTGAAGGTGTGTTTATATAATATATGATAAAAATTTACGATTTAAAAAATATCCGCTTATTTTACTTTCAAAATATATCTTTATAAATTTCATGTACCTACCAAATAAAGCATCAATAACTAAATAAGTCTGGTGGGAGGAATTTAAAAAAAACAATTAAAGTTAAGGGTAAAGTAAAGCTCCAAAAATATTTTTGAAAAAAAAAATGGCCCCTCCTCACTAGTTCTATGGTTGTGAGGCGTGGATTATCACTTAAAAGTGCAATTTTTTAGGTTTTTGTCAATAATTCCAAAACTAATTTTTTTTAAAAAAACGGGTTAATACTTTTATGTATCATATAAAGTTCTCTTTAATTTTATATACTTAACAAGTATACCCCTAAGTCTCCTCCTTACCTCGCTTAAGTTTACTCCAAATATAAGTCATGATAAAGTGAAATAGCAAAATGTGAATTTTTCAGGTGTTTTTTTTTTTGCTTAATCCTATATATATTTAAAATATTTGAAAAATGGGTCAACCAATCAATCAATCGTTTTATTAACATCAAACCTTTGTTTACAATGTAAAAGCAAAGGCAAACAAACATTTAACAATGTATGAAAAACTTATTTAACATTATGAATATTATTAATACATGGTACAATTAAAAAATAAAAATGTGACAGGTACAATTAAAAATATAAAATTATAAAATAAGTTATTAATAGGGAACTACCAATCAATGGGTCATCTGAGGAAGTCGAATGAGTAAAAATGTTTATTTAAAACATATCCCTGATTGATTTAAGATTTGTAGGCTTAAACTGCTCCATAATATTCTCAAAAAAGTTAGATTTATGGCATCCACAGCATTATTACTGTTCGCAAATTCAAAAAAAAAACCTCACAAGTGTTTTAAAGTATATTGATGGTGAAGCTAATATTTTTAATTTTTCAAAATTTGGCTTACAGCATACTTGTGGATGCAGACTATACATGCAGTGGATCACTCTGTGCTTTACAAACAGGTCTGTTTATCTACACCCCAAAATTTCAAATTTTTTTCATGCAAGAATTACGGGCGCATATCAAATCAACCAAAATAAAAATAGTTTTGGCAGGTTACCTCTCCGATTTTGATAATTTGGTACAGTTATTCTACCCACAAAGAGGATCAAAAATCCTAGCAGTAGTTTATTTTTTACCTATTAATTTTTGAAAATCAAAAAGCTGTCAATTTTTCCAAAAAATAGAATATCTTGAAAATAGCTTACACTAGAATAGTGATATATCGAGGATATATATAGCTTATTTGAAAGGTCTTGAACAAAGTGCCTTGTGATAAAAAGAATATTATGTAACTTTTGAAAAAAAATTATTTTGAATTATTCAAAAAGTATTTTTATTTGTCACATTTTCTTTTATGTTTTAAATTTAAGCCAAAATTAAAAAAACAAGAATACCAAAAATTTTAATATTTTGAATTTGAATAAGCAAGGGAATGAGCTTGTTGAAATTCCTAAAATAATTAACAATTTCCCCCCTCCGCCTACCTTCAGCATTCGTGACTACTTGACAAGACCATACAACATCAAGGTGTTTGGTACAAAAAGATACCTACCTATAGAGCTCATATATTGCAGACAAATTGTTTCAGTTCTGACTTTGATTTATTGGTCGGGATTCTTCAAAAGCCGCCAGAAAATCTCGGTCTTTACAAAAAATCTGACCATTTTTAAAGGACTTATTCGCTAATATTCATTAAAATTTAGATTCTTAATACTGTTCCAGTATTTTATTTAATAATATTTGTTACTAAGCTTATTTTTGTGTGTAAACAAACCTTTAAAACTTTTAACATAAAAATCTTTTAAAAAAATTATTCATTTAAAATTAATTAAGATCTAATCAATTAGTTGTTTATTGTATATTGTTTCTTATCTTTTATTATTATTTTATTATGGTTTGTGGCCTACCAAGTTTGTCTATTATTTATTAACTTAGATGTTTTATATTTATTTCTTTTTATGGTTGTTTTTGACAGAAAAACTTCTCGAATTTAAGTGACTAATTTTAAATTTAAAGCAATGCGAATATTACTTATAAAATTTTTATTTATTTCTTATGGGTAAATTATATTTGCATGCATTAGACTTAAGTGAGTATCTGTAAGTGGCAATGCTGTTGATACTTGAATAAATAAATAAATAAATAAATAAATAAAAAACATAGAAAACCATAGATAGCCATGGAATATGTCACTGTTCAGAAAAGTCAAGCAAATTGTGTCTCCTTTTACATGGTGAGAATTTTTGAAATTTATTGGTACGCGTAGTAGCAATTTAGCTCCGCCGTAAAACTAGTCCTGCAGAATATCTTTAAAAAAATTGAATTTACAATATTTCATTACAAAAATTACGCAGTTTCTCTTACAATGTTAGGATAAATATTAAGGACGCTGTTTTTTTATTTTAAATGAGACAATAAGTAAAAATCTCCACTTTCCAGAATTGTGACAGATGAGATTTTCTGTGGTTTCTGAAGAATCGCGACCATTATGACACATTCTGCTTTACGTTAAAAGTTTATTTTATCCAAAATTGTTGATCTGGAACACAAAAAAAATTATCTGAAGCCTAAAATTTAGTTTTAATTTTTAAACTTTTCTTACCAAAATAAATAATACCATTTTATTACATGCATTATTTCGACATTTTTATTGTTATTTTTTTCACCTTGTTTCCATCATTACTCCATCCCAAAATTATTTTTTGAAAAAAAAACTTAAAAATAATTTTTTTTTACATTTACATTAAAATTCGTCCTACAGTCGAATTTGACATTTCAAAATTTAGCATTTACACTGGAAAATTTTTAGGTTATGATTTTGCCTTGTTAAAAAATGGAGGTTTTTCAAAAAGTTTTTTAGTTGATGTACAAGAAGCGAGCAGCGCAACTTGCGATTTTTTTTATTAGAAGCTATGTAACTAATTCGAGCTAATTTAGTGCTAATTTTGTTCTGCAAAAAAAAATGAGCTTGCGTTTTTTTAAAAGTTAGCGCATGCGCTGCTAGGTTCTGTGGGAACCCAGCGGCGCATGCGATTACAGTCTAATTAAGAGAATTCAAAAAACAAAAGATACCTACATAATTAGAGCTAATTTGGTGCTCCATAGTTTCATATATATATTTTTTAAATATATAATACGAAAACTATGCTACCAATATTTCATTCTGATGTCATTTTCTTATAAAAAAATAAATCGTTTTTATTTTACAGTGCATCAATAAGATTACTTAACACTACCCAACATAACTATTAAAACCGGGCAAAGTACTAAATTTATATTCCATAAAAAAATGTAGAGCTCGTTTTTTTTTAAACAAAGAGCGCGTGCGCTGCTAGTTTTTGCGGAACAAAATTAGCACAAAATTAGCTCTAATTAGTTATATAGGTTTTAATAAAAAAATCGCAAATTGCGCTGCTAGCTTCTTGTACATTCTAATTGAACATTTTAAGCACCATAGTCGGCAAAGCATATATTACCAATCAAATTCCGAAGATTCGAAAGCAGAATCTTAAAAATCAGTGTAGATCTGCCTAAAAATTCAATCTTCTAACCTATAAATTTATAAAAAGTTTGCAACTGGCAAACAGTTTGACTAAATTCGGAGTTGACTTTGAAGTGAAGTGACTTTGAAAAGCTAAACTGTCAAAATTGGAGATCGGATTTCAATGTAAATGTAGCTTTATATATATTTTTAATAAAAAGCACATCATGGGATACCTTGTTTAAAAGTTAGTTATTTTCCAGACATGATGGTGTAGGGGTTAAGGGGGAGGGAGAGGGGAAAATTGTATTTTTTTTTATTTCGGCTTAAATTTAAAAACATAAAAGCAAATGTGACAAATCACGCAAGAAGCGCTAAAAACAGTTTTTTAATACAAATAAAACACTTATTATTGGAATTGGTGTTTTTAAATTTATAATATTTTTTTTCAAAATACTTTTTTTTATTCAAAAAATATTTTTTTTCAAAAATTGCGTAATTTTTTTTTAAATAAAAAAAATATATATGAGATACTTCGTTCGAAAGGTATTTTCGAGATATTCTATTTTTTCTTGGTGCATGTCGAGGAGAAATTGAAATTTTTTTTATTTTCAAAAATTAATACAAAATAAACTACTGGTCCAAAAAAATGTGAAATTTGGAATTTTTGATCCTTTTTATAAGTAGAATAACTGCACCAAAAATTATTAAAATCGGAAAGGTGACCTGCGAAGCCTCTGGGTTGATTTGATATGAATTGACCCTTAATTATGAGCTAATTTTCTACCACATTTAAAAATTTTGGACTCAAGGCCTTACTTCCTTTATTTAGGTTTGAAAATGCCGGGTGCAGCTAAAAGTTTCGCTATACCCCAGTGATGGGCACAAAACATCAATGTTTTTTTTTCAACATCGATGTCTATAAAATATCATCGATGTTAAAACATCGATACTTTTTTTAAACATCGGAACATCGAACATCGATCCAAAGAAAATTATGGGAAATATTGTGTCTGAGAAGTTTGCACTTGTACTATATACCCACGTGACTCAAAAAACAGGAATTGCCTATTTTTAAGATGTCCGTCGGCTTTGCCGCCAAAAAATGTCGCTACCTAATCTGAACCAATGATGTACATAATATATACTTTCTTTTGAATGTGTACTACTAATATTTTTTTGGTTCTTTAGTGTAGATATTTAATAGATTTTTAGTATTTCATGCAGTGGCGTAGCGCCAGAAATCGACTCTGGGGGGGTTTCACCATTTAATAAAAATTAACTATGGCAAATTTTAAAAAATTAGGTAGGTACCTATATTGCTTGGGCTCTTGTACTGAAGGGAGGGGAAAGGGGTAGTTTAATAAGTGTTGAGTTAGTGTATATGAAACAAAAATACTTATTTTTAAAAGCAAGTCTCATCTAGTCTCATTTGCAGATTTGTTTTAAAATTAACCCTTAAATGCGCCGCAGGCAAAAATGTTGAAAAAATTACACTAAGCTGCTATTTTTTACGGGTTTAAAATGTTATTGACAAAAAAATTGCTTAAAATTAAACAAAATTGTAACCATATTTAATATTGATATAGCGCCTCAGGTGAAAAATTTGACAAAAAAAAAATCTTTAAAAGTTTTTATCTCTTAGTTTTATTGGTAGATATAGATTTGTTTCCAAATCATAAATGCGCCGCAGATGAAAATTTTAAGAAAAATTATACTAAGAATGCCATTTATTACACGTTTTGAATGTTGGTGAGAAAAATTCCGTAGAATTAAACTAAAATTGTGGTTAAAATTAATAAGGTCATAGCACCGCCGGTAAAATTTTTAAAATTTAAGATATCACACTAAACACACACGTCACAAACCGGAGTAAAGGGTCAAAAAAGTGGGCGAGCTATAGCTTGATCATGATTAATTTATTGTAGATTGGGTTGGACCTCCTGGGTAGGATTTAACCCCCAACCCCGCCCCCTGGCTACGCCATGTATTATTATTATAAATCTCTTATTTGCATGCTTAATATAAGTATTGGGTAAAATTTTAACAGTAAGTCTTAAATAAAACAGTTTCTTTGAATAACGGAATATTCTCTAAAAAAAGCAAAAAAAAAACCATCGCCCCTTCCGGTTTTTTTTTAAACATCAATATGCTACGGTACACCCTGCATATGAAACCACTAATGGTATCGAAGCCAAATGTTTTGACATTTGAGGCCAACGCCCTTCCGGTTTTTTTTTAAACATCAATATGCAGGGTGCAGCTAAAGGTTCCGCTACACCCCGCATATGGAGCCACTAATGGTACCAAATCCAAATGTATACTAGAGTTTCGGGCTATTTTCCCACAATCTACACAGGGTTCCCACTGACCTGGAAAAGTCAGGGAATTTTGAGAGCTACCTGGAAAAGTCAGGGAATGACAAAAAAATCCTCAAAAGTCAGGGAATTGGCACACAAAACCTAGAATTTTTCTTTCTTAACCTCTTAACCTATTTTTTAAACCAACTTTATAAAAAATATTATGTGAGTTTCTTCTCTGCTCACCTCGTATATAAGCTCAACCTCTGTTTCCCGCTCAATTCGTTCCAGTCCACCTAAAATCCAAGAGCAAGAGAAAAGATAGAGGAAAACTTTTTAAAACGTGTAGGACATGAACCGCATCATTACCCAGGGTGTTTTCGAAATAATAAATATCACCTGGTATTATTTCTCCTTGTTCTAAGCACACATCGCGCTATCTTCTGTTACAACTTTCAAGTGTAGTCTAGCGCGTTTTTTCTAATCCGAAAATATTTGTCATGAAATATATTTATTCCTAACCTTTAAATGATGTGGGGTGCAACTGCGATGCGAGATTTCGAGAATTTTCAATTTTTTTAAGAGCAAGAATCCAAAATGTCGAAAAAAAAACAGTTTCTAATTTAGACTGGATAAGTCCTTCCATAAGTCCACCAGAGTGGCAGTGTCTACAGGCTGTGAAAACCAATAAATATCAAGCATATTGTAAGCTTTATTTAAAAAATATTGAATTGGGTAATATGGGGCGTCAGGCCATCTTGATCCATTTCCAAAGTAAAGGAAATTGCCTTTGTTAATCAAGAAAACTGATACACTATCAGTCTTGGCCCAAAATTATAATGGACCTACTGGAAATGAAGGAACCTCCACAGCAACCGCTCCCACTGCCAAAAAGAGCTCTACTCCTTTTATTAGGCAATCAGTTATGGATGCAGAAATATTGTGGTGCAAGGAATAGTTAAGATTAATCCTGCTCTACTCCTTTTTTGTAATCTTTTCTTATTAGGCAATTTATGCATGCAGAAATATTGTGGTGCAAGGAGTCTTTAAGATTAATCCTGTTGTTGCCAATTATGTCCACATCATCTGTAGTAGGTTGGGTCCTTCCTGGTGGAATATAGACGTTGGTGTCTCAATCTTGACTTTCCTTGTTGCATATTCTAATGCTATGTTGAAGAGTTGGGGTGAAAGAGAGTCACGACCCTGCTTAAGCCCATTGTTAAATCAGTTGTCCGTTGTTTGTTGAAAGGAAGGTTTCGGTTTTGGGTTAGTATCATGTTTTGTGCTTTGTTATTCCATGAAAGTATTATTTTATTCTGTTGTTTTGTCTGTTTTCCTCAATTTCTCTAATTATATTTTCCTTTATATCATTCTGCGTGATTTAGATCTTTTTTGTTTATACTCTTCTATATTAGATGCTGTGGGGTGTTGAAGCATTTTTTTCCTGGTCATATTTCGTCTTTCTTTGTTTTTTCTTTTTATCGAGCACTTGACTAGCCACCCTAGTTACTGTTTCTTGGATGTTATTCCAGAGTTCGTTTACATTGTAGCCCAATTGCGGTTCTTTTATTTCTTCAGTAATTGGTTTCTGGTATATTTCCTGTGTTTGTTCTGTCTTGAGTTTTTCCGTATCCAGCTTATGCTGGTCTTCTTTTTCGTGCGCATGTGCACATGTGCATATATAATAACACTTCGTGAAATTTAGTTTTATAACATGCTAGATGAACCAAAAAAACGTTGGTAGAACTAGGCAAATTAGTCTTTCATTTGTAATACTGTTAAGTACCTGATTTGTTTTTAGGATTTAACGAATTCGGTTCCTGTGATTTCTGCCTTCAAATAAAGTTTCGAACAAAGTTTCTCGTCTTATTTATCTGCTTTTTACCTTTTTATCTCGATGATATACTAACTGCTAAATTTGAGCTTTCAAAAATTGACATAGACAAGCAATTTATATCCAAAAAATACGTTAAGGCTTTTAAAAAATGGTTAAGGAAAATCTGGAAAAGTCAGGGAATTTGGAGCCAACGCCTTTCCGTTTTTTTTTAAACATCAATATGTTTTGCAGTTCAGTTAAATGTTTCGCTACACCCCGCATATAAAACCACTAATGGTACCGAATCCAAATGTATGCTAGAATTTCGGGCTCACGATCTACAATATTTATTTGGGGCCGACGCCTTTCCGTTTTTTTAAAACGTCAATATGAATATAACTATAGCACTAAATCGGTCGTAGTGATTCATCGTCGCCCTGATGTAAATGGAAAATGGAACTAATCCACATAACACTACTTTTGAGTAAAATAAGATTAAACATGTTTTGTAGCATAAAAATGATTATTTTGTTGTTTGTTATCATAAAAAAATTAATAAGTAAAAAAGTAAACGAAGGTTAGATCTTTTATCAACATAAAATATGGACATTTTTAAAGTAGTTGCTATCATTAAGTCAAAATTGAGTATTTTGTTGGAATTAAATCACATTTCGTTTGCTTACAACCACTTGCACTGCTAGTTTCCGCAGAAGCTAGTAAAAAAACGAGCTCTACATTTTTTTATGGAATATAAATTTAGTACTTTGCCCGGTTTTAATAGTTATGTTAGTGTTAAAAGTAGTCTTATTGATTTACTGTAAAATAAAACTGATTTATTTTTTTTTTACTTCGTATTATATATTTCAAATAAAGAAAAATATATGAAACTATGGAGCACTAAATTAGCTCTAATTATGTAGGTATCTTTTGTTTTCTAAATTCTCTCAATTAAGCTGCAATCGCATGCGTTGCTGGCTTCTCGCGGAACCTAGCAGCGCATGCGCTAGCTTTTAAAAAAACGCAAGCTCTCTAATTTTGTTCCGTAAAAAAAAATTGCACCCTAATTAAGAGAATTCAGAAAACAAAAAATACCTACATAATTAGAGCTAATTTAGTGCTCCATGGTTTCATATACATTTTTTTAGTAAATATATAATACGAAAATTAGTTTTTCGTATTAGTTTAGTTTAGCTTAAAAATTGCATTCGTAGTGTAATTTTTTCAAAAATTGTCGCCTGCGGCGCATTTAAGCATGGTTTTTACTACAAATTTTAAAGAAACTATTTGAAATTTGGTTACCACCCTAGATTTAAAACCGATTCTGCGCTTGTAAGCACCTTTTTCCTTGTATCAATGAAATTCTATCAATTTTATGACCACATAGCCGGTTACCACTTGTACTTAACAAAAGGTCTTTTTCTCATTAAAGTTTTTAAAAAACTATCTTAGAAACTTAACGGGAACCCACAAAAAAGTCGAATTTACAAAAACCGAAACACAATTGAACAGAAGAAGAAGAAAGCAAAACACCCAGAAAATAATGGGTACGAATATAATTTTATAGAACTTTAATTTACTCGATCCTTAAAAGACACGAATATAATTTAACCCATTTTTTGAATTTTCCCTAACCTTAAAATATCAGAATTACAAAAGTATCGAAAATAATTGTCTAGAATCTAGAAACCTCGCTAGAAACGAAAAACACCCGACCCAAATATTGATAGAAAATAATATGCCCGATCCTTAAAAGAACCATAATCTAGCCGAATCGCTATTGGTCATGCGTCAAATTTAAACCTCTAGAGCACCGTAGGCCCTGGATTGCGGCGTTGACAAGTTTCTCTATTTGGAAGATGACACGAGGATTTTGTTTTCTTGTAATGTAGGTCCGAGGACAATACAATATTATGAAGAAATTTGGACGTAGGGGGCGGTTGAAGAATGTAAAGGAGGTAAATTAATGCAATATCACGACTCTTTCCTGCCGTAAGCCTCAAATCATTTTCGTCCAGATTGGGGTTCTTGAATTTCGTGGTTCGGCATTATTATGGTTCTATCAAATAATTTTCGTTAAAAATATTTTCTAACATTTTGTGTTTCTATAAAAATATGTTCCGTTTAAATTTAATTCTATGCATATATTTTCTAGCGATTTGATTTTCCCGTCATTTCATTTTCGAGACGGTTTTTTCTGAAAAATTATTTTTCTGCCAAATTTGGTTTCGGGTTTTTTATAGGGACCCAACTCAACGTTAGAAGATAAGCTAAAAATCCGAGTGCGATAAAAAATTTTCGGTATGGGGAAAATTCATTTCCGCACTCTTTACGGGAAATTGACACTTTTCGAACCAAAATGCGTACGATAAAGTGGTGTTTCCCGCACGGTCGTATACACACGAGACTGTCTCAATGGCCGCATTGACCGAACGACCCAGGAGTTCGGTCAAGCAGTCGAGTACATAGTTATTATCCTAACTAGTGCGGAAAGTTAATGTTTCCCGCACACGATTGCCGTTGACCCGAACAATTCGGAGCGGAGTTCGGGTAAGCAGACAAGGGGGCTTAAGGTACTTTATGCATCAGTTGGGATCAATATTTTTTCACGACCATTTTTAAGAAAAAAAAGCTAATAATAAAAAATCCGAGTGCGGGAAAATATCGGGAGAGTCTCGAGGTAAATTCATTCCCGCACGCTTGTATGAAGAAAATATTTCCGCACGCGTTAGGAACTATGATTTTTTTTAAGAGCGTCAAGAAAATAATATATAAATCAATAGTCGATAAAAATCACAAATTTTCCACACTGTTAACAATGCGGAAATAGTTATTTACCTAACAATACAATACAATAACAATATCTCCATTTTGATGATTTTTGGTACACTTATTCGTCTTATCAAAAAACTCAAAAATCCAAAAAATCAAATTTTTTGGATAAGCGGTTTTTGTTTTATTGATTTTTGAAAATCAAGAAATTGACCAATATGTCCTTGACAGACACTTACAAAAATAGTAAAATCTCAAAAACTATTGATACTATAGAAGCGAGTGATAGCTCATTTTGAAGAGTTTTTAAAGACCTTTTTAAAGATGTGTGACACAATATAGTTTGTTTAACTTTTTTTTTCTTAATTAAAAAAATTTTTTTTTTTTGAAAAATCTCAAAAACACATTTTTTAATTTTTTTTTTAAATATTTCTTTTTTTTTCAATGTTTTTTTAACATTTTTGGGAAATTTTAGGATGGGGAAATAATGGAGTCATACTTTAAAAAAATAATAATATATTTAATACAGGGCTAATTTACATAATATGGGTATAACAAAAAAATGAAAAGTAAGAATAATAGAAAATTTACAATAAAAAATATTTAGGTTGCTAATTTTTTTTGTAAAATATTTGAGGAATCTGTCATTTCTTCTGCAGTGAACGTATATGTCCTACCAGTGGCAGTATTTGGGTTGACCCGTCTTAAAAGAGAATTTTGATCTATGACCAATATATCAGCTTTTGGCTTTGGAAAGTAAAAAGACGGAGAGGGACCATGAGGATGTAAAAAACTAACTTTTAATTCCCCGCTTTCTATATTTTTGCCAATGATACATCCCATCCACCAAAGACAGTCGTAGTTTATGGTTACAAAACCGGAGTCGATGTTTTCAATTTCTGTGTTTGACAAATTACAGGTTGCAAAGACATTGAATATTTTCCTCTTTACTTAGTGAAAATGGTTTTGTAATAATTTTTTCATTACTGAGGGGGATAATCGAGTACAATTTTTCAGTCCCAGGTATCGATTGTGCTTCCAGGTATTTTTTTTCCAAAAACTTTTCATGTTGCTGGTAGTCATTTAATGAACAATATTTAAATGTTATACCAGGAATGTTTTCTGTTGCAAATTTAAAAAGATATTCGGGGGTCATAATCTGTTCATTATATGGTCTCTGCAGACTTGCTTTAGCAGCCAACCTTTTTACGGTGCCTCCCAGTCCATCGCATGCACTCTTCCTGTGGGAGGTGGCAAAAAAATTCCATTCTGCTTTAATTTTAAATTCCTCGAGATGGTACGCAATATTAACAAATTTTTTTTATTTTTATACTGCGGCACAGCCGTCTGAAAAATAGATAATTTTGTCTAAATTATCAATTTTCATTTTTCAGTTTCATTCAACAATTGTCACAAATTTTCATGCCAGTCTCCACCCCTTTAAAGAAAGTCATCCAATTTGTGACATTCCGTAACTTTCCGGAATGTTTCTCCTGATTTAATGGATCACAACACCTCACAAAAAATTTTGTCCATTGTTTTGGCTTATTTTGTGCCATTTTACAACACACGACTCCGATAAATGTTTTAAATTAAAAAATAGCAATTTATCACATAAACCGCAGGTTTGCAATTAATTATTGTCAAAACTTTTCCTGTCTGAACCAGAAATGATACAAATAGGGGTAAGGGCCAATAAAAAGTAATGGGAGGAGCTAAACATTTTGCAGGAATTAACATGTTTAAATGTATAATAGATGGGTGAAAAGATCTCGAGTGGAGGGGAGGACAATGGAAGAAATACTAAAAATTTTGCAGGGATAAACAAGTTTGGAAAAACCTTTTATGTATCTTATTTACAAGACTGGAAGCAATTGACAAGTTTTTAGATATAAAGAGTAAATATATAGGTATTTATCAAAAAATGTATGGTTTTTTCCTGCAAGGTTTTTTATATTATTTTTTAAAAAATAGAACCAATAACTTCTCCATCCTGAAATTTTCCAAAAATATTAAAAAAATACTGAAAAAAAAAATTAAAAAAAAAATACATGGTGATACACATCGTTAAAAAGGTCTTTAAAAAACCTTCAAAATAAGCTATAACTCGCTTCTATAGGACCAATAGTTTTTGAGATATTGCTATTTTTGTAAGTGCCTGTCAAGGGCATATTGGTCAATTTCTTTATTTTCAAAAATCAATAAAACAAAAACCGCTTATCCAAAAAATTTAATTTTTTGGATTTTTTGGAATAAGTGTACCAAAAATCATCAAAATCGGAGATGGTCAAAACGAAAAGTGCCTTTTTTTGGTTGATTTGATATGGTTTGACCCAAGTGCGGAAATACTTTTCCGCACGCGACGGCAGTTGCACGAACGACTCGAAGCGAAGTTCGGGCAAGCCGTCAAGGGCGGAAAAGACTCCTTTCGCACGTATCAGGTACAAAACTTTTCCTACTTGCGTAAAATAGTTATTTAAATTTAATTTTAAATAATAAAAAAATCCCACACGCTGTGCGCAAAGACGGCGTGCGGAAAATGCAACTTCCCGCACGCAAATGCGGGCGTAAAAGTGCACTTTCACGCACGGTAGTGGGAAAATCGTATTTTACGCACGCTCGTAGACGTTTCTTACGCTCTGCCCAGCGCAGCGAGTGAAAAACGATTATGGCACGCGTGTTAAAAACCCTTTTTTTAGGGTCTGTCTAGCATGTAAATAACTCGATTGTCAGAGGCAATTGTAGACATTATAATAGAAATGGACGTTGTAAGCAATATTAATTCTGAAATTTTTAAAGATAGATTAAAAACAACATTTTTGTCCTTTTAATCTCATTGCACTTGAAACAGCTTCGTACAAAAATAACTATTTTGTTTAATTCTGTAAAAATAATTATTTTCAAAATAATATTTGTTATATAAAAATTGATTAAGTCTAGAGTTACTAATTTGTCTCCAAACTTTTGAGCCTACACTTCAAATATCTTTGGAGTTGTTTTTAAATTAATAAAACTTAAACAAATATATGTGATAAGAATTAAAACTGTTCGAAAGATAACCTTCAGGATTGATAAAATAGTAAATCAAGGTTTGTGCTTCCTTATCATAAATTTGTCCTATTAAATTTAAATTTAAATTATAGCCTGTGCACAAAGTACACTTTTATTCGTGAGTAAACGAGGTAATAGTTATTTACATACCAAGGGAGGAAAGTGCCATTTTTCATCCCGTGGATTTTTTGATGCCGACGAAGGGTGGCATGAAGAATCTAAGAAGGGAAAGCACTTTACTCTCCAGAGGAATGTATCTTTTTTTTTGTAACTACCAGTGCTGTAAATAAATTTAGATTTTTTTAATTAAAAACTACAATATTTTTTCAATTGAAAAAAAAAAGTGATAAATTGATGAACAGTATCTCTACACAAATCTTCAGATCTGAGCTCGTCAAGCCACACCCCCCTCAACGAAAGTCAATTTGGATATTGTAAAAATTATGTAGGTACTAATTATGTACTAATTTAGTCTCCTTTTAAAAAAAATGTACTTAATGAATAACGGAGTTATTCGCACTTAAAAGGGGGGGGGTGTGGCTTGGCGCTAAGCTGCACCCCCCCCCCCCATGCTTAGGAGAAAGATTTATTTAAAGTTGATATGTCATAAGGAGATAGATTTATTGAAAGTTGATATGTCATATTTTTGTACTAATTATGTACTCTTAAAGAAGGGTACCTACTTTTAGTTTACTAAAACCATCGGTTCCTAAAATTTTTGTTTGTTTGTTATGGGGTGTGTAGCTTGATATCAAGGCAGACCCCCCTCTGCCTAGGAAAGAGATTGAAGAGAAAGTAACTGCCATAATTTGCTACTAATTGTGTACTTATTTCGTCCCATTCTAAAAACTTGCCTACTCGTAACTTGATTTTTTTTTTATTTTGTGGGGTGCGTGCCCTAATATCAATATAATAATAACAAAAAAGAAGTTTTCTTGAGAGTAGGCAATTTTCTAGAAGAGGACGAAATTAGTACATAAATAGTAGCAAATTATGGCGTAATTACTTTTTTGGATTTTTGGATATCAGCTACTCACCCCATAAACTGTTCAGAGATTGTACTGATCGAAACGTCGTGTATAAATAAATTATAGACAATGGAAGTCCGAAACACAGAGTTAATTTCAAACACATTATCTGAAACTTTCGAAAGGGTTCTTGTAGAAGCAATATTTAGAAATGCTCCTCGAAACCCGCTTTTATCGATCAACAGGGATCATTGTTTTAGTTTTTCCTCCATTTTTTACATATTTGTCACAAAAGTATTGTTTCTTTCCAAAAATTGAAATAAAACTGTCATTTTTCTCAAAGTTTACGTCTGTGGCGCATTTTTTCCTTTAACCGTAACCATGGATTTTGGGGATAATTTCTTGATTACTGTGGTAGCAGGTAGATTTTCGTTTTCTTTGTTTCAATAAGAAAACTGAAAAGTTGAAAAGTTTTCACTGGTGGAAATGCCCTACACTTCCCCTAAAAGATGTATTAAACATGTTTTTTTTCCCTCAATAAAACCCCGATTTTACTTACTGTCCGCAAATAACAAAACTATGGATTTTTTGGTTACTGATGCATTTTTTTTTATTGTTCAGGGGTGGAAAAAAAGTATTTTTATTATTTTTTGTGCACACAATGTCATAAAATTAAATGGCCAATGGAAGGATATGGTGCAAAACGGTGTAGCCGGTGGCGAAGTAAATGGTTTTGTGTTCTTGTTTATGGTATGTTTTTCCGGTTTTTCAATTTTTTTATAATTGTGTTTAACAAAAAAAGTGTACAACTCGCGGCTAAACTGCTTTTTTTACTTGTTTGTAAAAAAAGCACTATATTTGCCCAGAGCACACTATAAACTTATTAAAAACGTTGCAACTTTATTACGTGTTAAAAAACAGGCTCGCATACAAAACCGAGACAGGGGGACTAATGTTTTCTTTTTTGCGTTGACTCCTCCAAAAAAAAACATTACACAATTACACGTTAGTTTTTCTTAAATTTTCTTCTGCTTTATGTGAAAATTTCAAACAAAGAAAAATTATACGTCCTACCTTTTCCATAATTTTAAGATAAGGTGATATTATTTTTTAAATATCTGCTTCATTTTTTTTTCGGCTGTAGTTTTGCTACCGTAACTTTGATTTTTGTGATTTTAGTTTCTGCGAAAAGCTAAAGCTTTAGATTATATGAAACTTTTGTCAAAATTGATACCTCTCTGTGCACGACAAAGACGTGTCTTTATGGCAAATATCTATGTGGAGCACATAAAAATTTGGCGGGGGGTGTTAAAAAAATTTCGTGGCTGTTAGCAAGGCCCCTAGGTTAGGGGATAAAAATTTTGTTGATTTCAATTAAAAAATTATATTTCACCTTTCTCTCTCACCACCAGGGGCGCAGGGGATCATTTTTCAATTCTAAATACTCCCAACATTGCCCCAGCTCTTAGCGGCTGTAAGGGGACGAGATCCAATTTTCACTATTTTCATATTCCAGAAAACACTTTATTTGGTGTAAAAAATATTATGAAATATAAAAATCTCAAACCCCAGGGGCAACCCCTAAATAGGGGCTAAAAATTTTAAATCTTGAACAGCTTGTTCAAAATTTACTATACATGCATAAACTAAATTACAAGTTCGAGGGGCTGGGACAAAGTAGGGGGTACTCAAAATTGAGAAATGGTCCACTGCGCACCTAATGGTGCACTTTTGTTGAGAAAGGGTGAAAATTTTAACAGGGAGCTTGTTGTTTCGGTCTTAACGACCATCATCAGTTAAAAAAATCCCGTTATAGAAGACAACTTAAAAAGCGCTTGTAGTAGTTTCAAAAATGGCGCCAGCAGGTACGTATAGCCATCCATAAAATCTTTTAAAAATTTTTTAAAAAATGTCAAATTTTGTTAAAAATTTTTTTTGTATGTTTTCCATTTTTTTTTTGGTTTAAATGTCGTCTAAAAATTTCCCGTATAAAAAGATTTAAAAAAAATAATTTTTTTTTTCAAAATTTTTCAATTTTTTTTATTTTTTTTTTTGTTTAAATGTAATTATCTACCTAAATGTGAAAACCGCGTGTGGCTAGCTGCTACGGTTCGTGAGTTATAATTTTTTTATCAAAAACTAATCAGTTCTGCGTCTGGTGACAAAGAATATTTGTGCCAAATTTGATAAAAATCGGTTTAGCGGTTTTTGAGTAATCCTGTCCCAGACAGACAGACAGACACCATCCCAAAATTTTGTAGATAACTATAATTTTTGTATAACGGGATTTTTTTAAACTGATGATGGTCACTAAGCCCGAAACAACAAGCTCCCTGTTAAAATAATGTTTCAAAATGATATTTTCCTTGCGTCCAAAACAAAACAACCAGAAAAAAGGATGTGTCCATAAGAAAAAATGAACTCGACAGCGCTCCTGTCAAACTGAAATGTCAAATCTTAAAAATTAATAGCTTGTCTGGTAGATCTTAAAAAAGTGTATGTAGAAACTTTAAGCATTTTTTGACAACTCTAATAATAAAGGCGGAAAAAATAAAAACTAAAATTGAAAATTTTATACGGAACTACTCGGATTTTGTAACTTTACTTTTGGTTTTGGGTAAAGCATCAAATTGCGCAACTTTGCCCTAATTTAAATCTTCGTATCTCCTACCGTTTAGGAGATTCTCGTGGTGAGCATCGAATTTGAAACACCCTGTATATAAACGGTTTGGATAAAAAAATTGACACCCTAACCCTACTTTTTGATTGCAGCATTTTTGGGGCTGTTAACAGGTTAGGCAGTGTTGGTGGGTCAATTACTAATCGATTAAAATAAATTTCGGCATATCTTCATCAAAAGACCCACGGAAACCAAATTTTCTAGTATTTCAAGATTTTGGGAAATATCACATTTATTTTTATAGAAAGTTTCCATAATATAACCTGCACTGCTAGCTATCTGTCTATCTGATGGCAGTGCACCATGCTAAACTGGTCTATTAAAAAGTGTGCGAAAAAAATAAGAATATAGAATTTTTAAGGAAATTGGCATTTAATTTTCTTGACAATCCTACCATTTCTGGACCATTTTAGCATATTGCACTAGTATCGTTAACGGCTACACGGAAAAAATACCTAGTAAGTTGAGTTGTGTGACTAAAACTTTTGTAGACTTATTACACAATTGTGCTAAAATATACACAACGTGAAAAATATACAATAAAAATGTAACTTTGAAAAACAAAAAGAAGTTAAAAAAACCTCCGACTCAGTTACTTCAACCGAAAAGAAACAAAAATTTAAACTTGGATGGGTATCCCACAAGGAACACAAAAAGGACCAAAGCGAAAAGAGAAATGATCAAATGATGTTTCGCCCTGGGCAACCAGCGTGGGCTCATCAGTGGTTTCAGTAGTCACCTTCCCCAAACATCATTCAATACCATCATACACTTTGATTTCCAACTTTGAATCACTCACAAATAGGCATCGTTCCGCACTGGCACTTATCTAAGGGTCAGTCCATATCAAGTCAACCAGGGTATTTTACCACACCATCTCCGATGTTGATGATTTTTAGTATACATGTTTTTCCTACCAAAAAACTGGAAAATCCAAAATTTCAGACTTTTTTGACCAGTTGTTTATTTTGAATTAATTTTTGAAAATCGAAAAAGTCACTTATTTGTCCTTAACATGTGCGCACAAAATTAGGAATATCCAAAGAACCACTTATAATAGAAAAGTAGGTGAAGGTTCATTTTAAAGCTCTTATAAAGACCTTTCATATGAGAATATTGCATAACATATATTGAAAAAAAAAATAAAAAAAAAAAAATTTTTATTTTTTTTTTTGAAAAATTTCAAAAAGGCCATTTTTAATTTTTTTCAAAAAATTATATTATTTTCTTTAAAGTGTTATTAAACTATTCACAAAATTTTGAGATGGACAAATCATGGGTTCGATGTGAAAAAATTTATTAAAAATGTCACATGCATGAAAAATCGCCTATAAATAGACAATGCATTTTGGTAATTAGAAGAATATAATGGGGTTTAAAGCGATATTATAAAAATATTTAACAATATTTTATTTAATAAAAAATTATATCCTACGTTTCATTCTGTATCAGTAATCAGATTAACATTGCCCCCCATTGTAATATTTACTTACAAAACCTCTTTTCCACCGGAGACGTACTATTGGATGTTAAAATTCTTAGGAAAATATGCCTGTATAAACCTGCCAATACTTTTGTGAAATACTGCCTGTTTATTCCTGTTTAACATTAAGGACACACCTCCTTCATTTTATTGGTCTGTTTAGGTACATTGTGGGGATTTGCTGACATGAAAATTCCTGCATAAATTGATTTTAAATTTTTGGCAAGTATCTTCCTGATACAGCTCCAAATAATCGATACATAATAGTTCGACTGAAGGTTTATCAGAAGTCATCTCTGTGTAATTTTAAAAGTTTCAACTATGGGTGAGGCAAGTGGATGGACTAAATATAAAGTAAAGTGCTGTGATCCACTAGAGTTAAAAATCAAGCATTTTGGGAAATTAAGAAATGTGACCAAGTGGATGTGCAGTTACAAAAATGTCAAAATGGGAATGAAAATCTGTGATGGTTGTAGACTAAAGCTTTCAAAGGAGTTTAAGGCATCTGAAGAAGATGAGGCAGGGTAAGTAACAAATAGTATTTTTTAATATAAAATTAATAAACTAAACCAATTGCGTCAAGTACGGAGTGGAAAAATCTCATGGCATTATTTTGCATGGCATTATTTTGCATGGCATTTTGAGAATACAGACATTATGTACAAATTTCTTGGCATTATGTACACATTTTGGGTCAGCTGTTACCCCCTTTTTAAGTTCTTATAAAAAACTAACTTTTTAAATTTTTTTAGACCCAGTCAAGTTCCAGAAAATGATCCAGATTTTCAAGATCCTGCTGAATCATTTACTCTTTTAAACAAGTCATTGGAGCTTCTTGGTGTGTCGCCGATTAAAAGAAAAAATGTATACAAAGAAAAAATTGATATTGTACAGCATACAATTGCGAAAGCATTTACAAAGGAATCAGATTCAACGCTAGTAAAGGAATGCCAGAGTGACGAAAGTGAAATGATTAAGCAGTTAAAGGACAAATTTTTAAAAACCGAAAAGAGGAGTGAAAAAATATTAGTTTTATCATGTTTACCTCAAAGTTGGAGTAGAAAGAAGATTGAAGAAGAATTTGGAGTTTCTCAATATTTGGCCAGAGCTGTAAAACAGTTAGTTAAGGACAATGGGATATTATGTTCTCCTAACCCCAAACCGGGAAAGACCCTTAGTGATAGAGTGGCCCAAATAGTGGTAGATTTTTACCAAAGGGATGACATTAGCAGGACCATGCCAGGTAAAAAAGATTATGTTGTTATCAGAAAATATGGAGCTGAAAAAGAATATGTACAAAAAAAATTAGTCTTAGCTAATTTAAAAGAAATTTATGCATTGTTTAAAACTGAGTACCCCAATGAAAAAATTGGGTTTTCAAAATTTTGTGAACTGCGACCCAAAAACAGTATACTGGCAGGAAAAAGTGGGACTCATACTGTATGTGTATGTACTATACATCAAAATATAAAACTAATGCTCAATGGCTCCAAATTAAATAAGCTATATGATGAAAATAACAGGCCTCTTGCAATATCTTATCATGATTGCCTTTATAAACTAATGTGTAATCCACCTTCAGTGTTTTTTAAGCAATAGATGCAAGCAATGTCCTGGAGTAGAACAGTTTAAAAATACGTTAATAGAAAAATTTGAGGAAGAATTAATTGATGAGGTCTCATTTAAAAAGTGGGTCTCAGTAGATAGGTGTACTATGGATACCGTTGTTAAGAAAAGTGATGATTTTGTCCAGGAATTTACTGATGATCTTGTAAAACTTAAATCACATTCTTTTATTGCAAAAATGCAAAAAGATAGATCCAATGAAATAAAAATTAACCTTAAACCTGGAGAGTCTTTGATCACTTGCGACTTTGCGGAAAATTATTCCTTTGTTATGCAAGATGAAGTCCAGTCTTATCATTGGAATAACAGCCAGGCAACCCTCCACCCTTTTGCCATTTATTTTCTAAGTGATGGTAAACTGCACAACCTGAATTATGTGTTTATTTCGGAAAGCTTGACACATAATACAATTGCATTTCATTTATTTTTAAAAAAATTAATGCCTGATTTAAAAATCAAAATACCAGGACTTAACAAAATTTTTTATTTTTCGGATGGATGTGCTGCGCAGTACAAAAACAAAAAGAATTTTCTGAATATATGCCTGCATAAAAAAGATTTTGGTGTTGAAGCAGAGTGGCATTATTTTGCCACCTCGCATGGCAAAAGTGCCTGCGATGGCTTGGAAGGAACTGTTAAAAGACTTGCTGCCACAGCCAGTTTGCAGAGGCCCTATGACAATCAAATAATGACACCTCTACAATTGTTTACTTGGTGTGAAGAAAACATATCTGGCATTGATTTTAAATATTGCACAGAAGCAGATTATACAAATCATGAAATAATTTTGAATAAAAGATTTGCGGAAGTCTTAACAATACCGGGGACACAAAAAATTCATGCTGTAATTCCTCTTACAGAAAGCACGTTTTTGGCAAAACAGTTTTCTACATGCTTAGAGGTCGAAACACATAATCTTTTTAAAGGTGGAAGCATTATTTTGCAAAATATCGAGTCAGGGTTTGTCACTGTAGAATATGACAGTGCTTGGTGGCTGGCTTGTGTCTTGGGGAAAAATAATGAGAGCGGAGAACTGAAAGTAAGCTTTCTTCATCCACGAGGACCTGCCTCATCATTTTTTTACCCAACACCTCAAGATATTTTAATTATTAAACCAGAAAGTCTTATAAAAAAAGTTGAACCCAACACTGCTACTGGCAGAACTTACAATGTCAGCAAAAAAGAAATGTCAGATTCATCAGAAATTCTTAAAAGAAAGTTAAAAAAATAAATTTAAGGTATATAGTTAGTCTTAGTGTTTTCTGTCTAATTTTTATCAACGAAGTAGAAAAGTTTGTTTATTTCTTTTGCGAGTTTAAAATAAAATAATTTGTAGATAAAGCCTCTGGGTATTTTTTAAAACCTGTATCCATCCAACAAATTTATTTATTTTAATATCCAGTGCACTATTGGTGCTCCTAAAATATGTTTATTTTTTTAAATGCATGATTTTTAATGTACTTAATATTTTTGATATTTTTTTTGACATTGAACCCATCATTTCTCCATCATAAAATTTTGTGGATAATTAAGTAACACTTTGACCAAAACTATATATTTTTTTCAAAAAAATTAAAAATGGCCTTTTTGAATTTTTCAATTTTTTTTTTTCAATTTTTTATTTTCAATTTTTTTTTTTGTTAAAATTATGTTGTGATATTTCATAAAAAAGAGCTTCAAAATGACTTTAAAATGAGCCATTTATTACTTTCCTAGTGTAAGTGGTTCTCGAGATATTGCTAGTTTTGTACATTCTTGTTAAGGTCAAAATGCTGACTTTTTTATTTTGAAAAATTAAAAAAAAAAAAACTACGAATCAAAAAAATCTAAAAATTTGCATTTTCAACTTTTATGGTAAGAAGAAAATATATACCAAAAATCATCAAAATTGGAATTGGTCGCGTAAAATTTTTGTGATTTTTTGGTTGATTTGATATGGAATGACCCCTAAGTCACCTAATACGGGTTCGTCCTGGGGGCTTATTCTTAAATTTCGTAGGAAAGGTCGCACGGGAACGTTCACATCCTTCGTTTCGACCAATAAGACGGCAATCGGGTGAGGTTCGGTCGTGGTCGTTCGGTCAGGGCTGCTGTGTTCCTTGTGGGATACTCATCCAAGTTTGAATTTTCGTTTTTTCCAGCCAATATCTTACAATTTTCTTACCAGTACACATCCAGTTACAATTTGTGTAAACAAAAATCCGAATTTTTTTTCCGTGTAGCTAGCAGCGCAGGCCATATCTCGAAAACTACAAGATCATAACATTTGGTGACATTTGGTATTTAATAAGCACTTAATTAGTACTAATTCCAATCATAAAATTTTTGCACTGGTGACTTTGCATTGCTAACTATAGAGACGTTTTAATTTTACTTGTGACCACCACCGATTTGAGGATTCCATAATTTAACCACTTAATAAGCCGAGTTACATTATAAAAAACACAGGTGAATATGAGTTAGTTAGTTTAAATATAATGAATAATAATCGATAATAATATAATAACTTTATTTTAATTCCGACAATTTATTACCGACAGTATACAGTTTAACGAATGAACTACCCCTAAGTTTAGACGCTCTTCTGGTAGATTTTATTTTAGTTGTATATTCTAGACTAAATGGCTGAACTTTATTACCGAGGCTTTAAAGGCAAAAACGAAGATCATCATTTATCTTTTCAGTTTTTTTTTGCCAACTTATCGCACCTCTTGTGAAAAATCCCCGTTATCGCTTAATAGACCTTTTGCACCTCTTATGAAACATCCCCGTTAGGTGACTTTATCGCTTAACCCTTTGTCTTCTAGTGGGCGCACACAATGAGAACACATACAAATAAATTATTTCTCATGTTTCTGGTGTATTTGACGTGTGCACTCTTATAAATGACGTATCTCTATCTGATACCGACCCACTCTTAAAATTTTTCGTTTGCGCCTGGCAGCGTCGGTTATTAGTTTGTGGGATAATATAAGCACGTAGTTTTGCTTACGCTATCAGTAGCACATATTTACCTCGTTTCCTACGGGATATCGTAAAATGGCGGGTAAGTTTATTATTACACATTGTTATTGTTTTCAAAGTAAAATGTTGGTAAAAATTGACGAGTTTTATACATAATATGTGGTGTGCTAAGACTGGGTACACTAGGAATTGTCTTTTTTTTTCAGGTCGTAAGCCGGACATTTTCTGAAAATTATTAGAAATGGATTCAGGCAAAGTTTTTGATTTTTTAGAAGAAATTCCTGATGGTAGTGATAGCGACATAGATGATGCTACGGACGATGAAATTTTGGAGGATCCGGTTATAAATAATTCTCCGCAATCAAGAAGTAATGATGTGTTTGACATAGAATCTATGCCAATAATTTTTGAGCACTTTTATCACCGCGTGCCAAAGATAACATTGAAGACCAATCGGGTAATTGGAGTAGTGAAGATGAATATCCCCTTTCAGTGATAAGAGCTCAAGAATTAGCGAAAAACACCATTTAGACCAAATCTTCTTTACATTGCATTCAAACTTTGAAGAACGGTGCCGTACGAGATTCGTTACGACTCTTGCTCTCATATGCCGATCCATGGAAAGCTAGGAAGGTGTGCCGTTTATAGCACGAAGGCTGAGCCGCCTAAGTCCAGATGGCACTGTTCTAGTTAATATAAACATATTTAATTTGTAAGATTGTCAAATAAAGTACTAATTTGTTTCAGATGCGAAGTCGCGCTATGTCTTTCCGATAAGAAAAACTGCTTCGCCGAATAAAATAAAAAATTAACTGTACTTACTAAATAATAAATAAAATGTATTCATTTACTAGTGATTTCACTGCAAGTACTCCCTTCTTAAGCTAAACCAAAAACATAAATAAAAAAAAATCTCAATATGTTTAGTATGGCCTAAATAATGAACAGTTTCCAAAAATTCACTTTATTCTAAAAAAAAATAAATCCAGAATCAAAGTGACGTAGCTAGACGTCACGTTATTTTTACAATTGTTCCGGTGTCCTTTGTAACGATAGGATGTTCTCTGAAATCACTCCGATTACAGCGCAGACAGCTCAAGTTGTCTAACCAAGGCTTTGCCTTGCCAGGCACACATAGCCTGAATAATATAGCAGCCCCAGGGCTAACCAAAACATCCTGTCATAAAACGTAAGATAGAATGCGAATCAAGTAGCGGAACATCACATAAGGTAGCCAGGCAGCGTGTTTCGCCTATTAAAAAGAGTGGAATCACTCACCAACAAATACAGCAAACTATCGGACGATAGCGATAGTGGTGACAATGACATGGATACTGAAACTACGCAGCCCAGCACGCAACCAAAACCCAGCGATGCACGCGATAGCACAGCGAGCCAAACTACAACTAGCCAGCCAGCTGCGAAAAAATCCGCCAAACCAACCTCACTAGTGATGCACTCCACCATTAACGACTCTGACGCGTTCAAAGAGACGATCACTAGGTTGATTGGTAAAGACTTTACCATCAAGTTTGGAGAGAACGCGACGACAATACAAACCAGCAATATGTTGCAGAAAGAAACTCTAGTGAAAAAGTTCGTTGAGATAAGAAACGGAGTCAGGATGCGGAACACGGACACAAGTAGACTCGACTTAAATAATTTCCTAAAACCATAGGTAATGCAATAAAATAGTTTAAAACAATAAGTTGTAACCAGAGTTTATAGAGCGAACCTCTAAACTTTGGGTTGGACGGGACAAGAACAACCAAAACTTAATTTTAGTAAATTCTTACTTTTATATATTTAAATTTTTTACAAAAATGCTTCATCAAGGCTTTTTCAAACTAAACAAAAGGCATTGGAATTAAAAGAGAAAACATATTGTTAACATTTATGTTTAAAATTATTGTGAACCATAAACCAGGAAAGCGGACAAAAAAATTCAATAATTGAAAAAATATTATTTGCTTTATGTCCGAAAGTGTTTGTATATTCGGCTTTTTTACATACCAACAAAAAGTGTTATAGTGGTTTTATGATTTGGAGTTATTTCAAATTTTGAACAAAAACCAGTAGATTGTTAAAGCGTTTTTCCTTTTATTAATATAATTACATTTGCTTGAAATGGCCCTACGGAAAGAATAACGCTGAAGAGGAGATCAAAAATAACCTCAACACAAACTTCGATGCGGAAATACAGCAAGTTTACCTGATGAAGAAAACAAGAACACCCACGTATCTCGTCATCACCAGTAACCAGGTTACGATTAGAAAAATTCAATTCACCATTTGAGTTATAAGTAATACGGTCGGGCCAACTGCGATGGCCACCATCCAGCGAATTATAGGGAATGTGTCGCATACAAGGAGGCACTAGATAAACTACCACAGCCTAAGATGACAACACAGTCCAGGCGTACCAATCAAGGCCCTCCAAGCGGGTAGATGGGATTTCAAGGGCCGCCAAGAGGGCAGATGAGAGGGTGGAACAGCAGCCGGCCGCGCAGCAGTCCGCCATGGATAACATCGGTTTCAGCAGCTGGAGCGAGCTGAAAGACCCGTGGGCGTGGGCTGAATTGAACTCATACATTAATGTGGGTGAGTTTTTAAACCAAATCAAAACACTTAATGTTAAGTTAAAAAACACTCCGCCCGCGGACCGACCGGCGGTCATCTTCGATTTTTTTAACACTTTCCATGAAAATGCAGCAGATTAAGTTGGCTACCTGGAACTGTAATTCTTGACATTTTCACGGAAAGAGTCTAAGATAACAATTCACCCACAGCTCGACCCACTCTAAGCTGTACGCGGCACCCCCCCGCCACCCCCCTTCCAACTCCTTCCCCAAAAACCCAATCCAAAAAAACACTAATTGCCAAAATCAGGTTTTTCATACATAGTTTTCCTGTAACAACTTAAGAATAAAAACTTAATATACATCTTGTAAATATTTTAATTATTATAATAATTAGATTTAAGACGTAAATATAAGATTAGGGTAAGCTGTATGGCAGGAACCAATAGCACATATAGTTTAAGATAGCATTAGGTGATTTTGTTATTGTATAGTATTAAAGTTTAATAAAGATTGTTACTACTACTACGTTACTTTTACGGCAGCATTTTTAGTTTTTGCACGCCGCCTTTGATTTGTTTATAGACGACTTTATACGGTATTTATTGTTATCAAGATTTACAAAGAGAATTTGTCCTATAATATTTGTCATTTAAAGTATCTTAATTCTTGTGTTTTTTTAGTGTGAATTTTAATTATTAATAATCTTTCAAAACTCGAAAACAACACAGAGGAAAGAGAGGGTATAATAAACAGATCGGAATCACTTATCACAATTGCCAGTGCAAGTCAATGTTTTACATTTCTTACGAAATTCTAGCCAAAGAAAATGATTAAACAAAAATTGACATCTATCTTTACAATTAAAAAGAATACAGGACATATGCGCATTCAAAAATCAATTTAAATATTTTTTTTATTAACGTTTTACTATCGGCAACCATGTTAATTACCGGATGGGCCATAAAAAACCGGACAAAATGTTTTCCGTCATAACTTTCGAACCATACCACCGATTTTAATGCAACAAACTGCTTTTTGCAGTAAATTGAGCAAGACTTTGAGTAAAAGTATTTTTTTGTCCACCATCTTAAAATCTAAGATGGCGAAAAGAAACAAACTTTACCCTTTAAAGAGCCACGTTTATTACGTTACGGAAGATTTTTGGATTTTTTTATGAATTCGTAAAAAAGCTCTGTTTCTGCCACGCAGAACGAGGTGCGAATCATTAATATCGGTTAAGTGGTTCCCAAAAAAAAATAAAAAAAATTCAATCAGTGTTTTACGGATTATGCGATTACCGTCTCAATTCTGTCTGTATACATTTTCTCATAAATTCATTATTAGAAAACTGATTTCAATGAAATATAAGGCATCACGGCGAAAATCTATTGTTTTTAACCACTGCTACTGAAATTTGCCGCCATCTTGAAATCCAAGATGGCGGACAGAATCAAACTTGACCCTTCAAAGAGGCTCGTTTATTCATATTTTCTGAAAACTTTAATTTTTTTTTATTCGTAGAAAAGTTCTACTTTCGCAACGCACAACGAGGTGTAAATCACTAAAACCGGTTTTGTGGTTCTTAAAATTAATTAATTGTTTCCATCACTGTTTTCCAGATTATACGATTGCCTTTTCAATTCCGTCTGCATTAATTTCCTCATAAATTCATAATTACTGAATCGATTTTAATTTAATAAAAAGCATTATGACAAAGACAAACTTTAAAGACCACTGTTGAAATTTGTCCTAATTTGTAAACCCAAGATTGCGGACAAAATAAAATTTGACCATTCAAAGACGATCGATTATTTTTATGTTTCGAGAACCTTTTCGACTTTTTTTTTTTAATTCGTAAAAAAGCTCTGTCTCCGCCGCGTATAACTAAGTACAAATCTTTAAAAACGGTTTAGTGTTTAGTAAAAATTAATTTTTTGAGAACCACTAAACCGATTTTAATGATTCGTACCTAGCTATTCGCGTTGGAGAAAGGGCATTTTTAGGTTCTTGAAACCTAAGAACAAACGAGCTTCTTTGAAGAGATAAATTTAATTGTGTCCGCCATCTTGGGTTTCAAAATGGCGACAAATTTCGATAGTGATCTTTTAAGAGTTTTTGATCTTCGCTATGATGCTTTTTATTTTATTGAAACCGGTATCAATTTGAGAAGGCAATCGTATAATCTGGAAAACAGTGATGGAAACAAAAATTAATTTTTGGAGAACCACCAAACCGACTTTGATAATTTATACCTCGTTGTGTGTGGCGAAAGCAGAACTTTTGTACAGATTGAAAAAAATATTTAAAAGTTTACAGAACATATAAATAAACGAGCCTCTTTAAAGGGACAAGTTTAATTTTGTCCGTCATCTTGGATTTCAAGATGGCGACAAATTTCAATAGCATTAGTTAAAGAACAATCGATTTTCGCCATGAGACTTTTTATTTCATCAAAATCGGTTTAGTAATAATGAATTTATGAGAAAATGTATGCAGACAGAATTGAGACGGCAATCGCATAATTTGTAAAACAATGATTGGAAATTTTTTATTTTTTGGGAACCACTTAACCGATTTTAATAATTCGCACCTCGTTCTGCGTGGCAGAAACAAAGCTTTTTTACGAATTCATAAAAAAATCCAAAAAATTTCCGTAACAAAAATAAACGAGACTCTTTGAAGGGTAAAGTTTGTTTCTGTCCGCCATCTTAGATTTTAAGATGGCAGAAAAAAAGATATTTCTAATCAAAGTATTGCTCAA
The DNA here is from genome assembly GCA_963921995.1 of Oxystoma pomonae. Lineage (NCBI taxonomy): Eukaryota > Metazoa > Arthropoda > Insecta > Coleoptera > Brentidae > Oxystoma > Oxystoma pomonae. The sequence continues at coordinate 77,833,950 of OY998166.1, read as the reverse complement.
TTCCCTGCAAAGAACAGTTTGTTTCATTAAAATCGGTGGTATGGTTTAAAAGTTATAACGGATAGGGTATCCACCCGCAGGTAACGTCAAACTTTATGGGTTAATAAGGCAAATCGTCATTTCTTATCAAGTGCGCACGCTTCAAATAAGGGTTAAAGTGAAATTAAGCCAAAAATAAGAGGTGCAAAAGGTCCCTAATAACGCGTTGTGACGTAGCTAACGTCACGTTATTTTTAAGGCAGAGTTTTTAGTTTTTGCACGCCCCTTATTTAAAGCGTGCACACTTGAGGCGTTTTCTCGCGTTGAAATTGTTTAAATTGTCACATCGAAACGGGTTAAAAATATTTTGAAACGGAATCCACTCTAGTTTCAAAACTGACGCGTGCGTAGAAGATACGTCAAAATTCTACATTCTTGTTTTAACCGATTTTTTTTTGTTTTTGCGTGAAAATGTATGAAAAATCGTATTCTAGATATCTTGTTAGCCATTCTTCGTGGTATCCCTGTGGTCTTCACTATGCATGTAGCTTCCATTGCTTGCCATCCATGCTACTAAAACGGGCCGTACACTCGAAGGTTTTCTTAGAGAAACCAGTAGTTGATCCATTTTAATTTTAAACACCAAAAAAATAAACAGAAAAACGAAAAAAAAGTGAGGTTCCACTAAACTACGTCAGCGTTTTGAACTACTCATTTTTTCTCGGTTCTAAATGATGACGTCACATCTAAATAGTTTCAAATAATATTTCAAAATAATTTCAACGCGAGAAAAAGCCTTTGATAAGAAATAACGGTTTCCTTTACTAGGGGTCACGTAACTCGACGAAGTTTTGATCAAGTGCGCATGTGCAGTAAACTCTAAACGTACGATACGCTTTACGCGCGGTGTATCGTTACACCGCGTATCGTTCGTAAATGCGTAATCCCAGATCAAAAGAAAGTTGATTACTACAAGCATATCTGGTGGTGTTTTTTAAACCTAATCATTTTTTTCATCATCATCATCATATCATCATCAAAAATAAAGACATTAAGAATGTCTCCCATTTTTGAAATATAAAGAAATAAAAAAACACGACAATTTTTAGGTTATCTTATGAAAAACAAAGCAAATGAGAGCGCCGTCTGCTCGACTACTTAACCAATTTACGAGATACGTAAGAAGCGTTGCTTTAAGCCTTTTTAAGCTCGTCGTAACTAGGCGACGTATCCTATCTGCATAACGTACATTGCGTTTATGCGATGCCGTGGCTTATAACCCCTAATAGGGATATTTTGGAACGCTTATTTGACACTTCGTAGTGGTTGTGGTAATTACTGCGTCTGCGTAATAGCTAAACGTCATTCCATTGTGGTAGTTAACCACTACCACTGCCGTAAGCTACGAACCCATTTCGTTGTGGTTGTGGTTATTTTTCTGGTTGATTTTAGAGAATTTTAGCTTAATTAATTTTAAAAATAATGAAATATTACAAGGTTCCAACATATAAAACATTATTTTGTAAAATTAAGCCAAATTTTTGATTTTTTCTAATCTTTAATTTTTTTTACAAGTGACAGTTTTTAATGTGTTCCAAAAACTCTGGTAAAATCGATGAGTGGTAGTGGTTGTTAAACACTACCACAACGGCTGTCAAAGTTGTCAAAATTTTAAGCGTTCCAAAATATCCCTAATAACTGATAAAGTTTGACGTTACCTGCAGTTGAATACCGTATCCCATATAATTGGCATGGTTGCCGACAGTAAAATGTAGTAGTAGAAAAGCAAAATATTTATATTGATTTTTGAATGCAAATATGTTCTGTATTCTTTTTTAACCATTTTCTTTGGCTAGAATTTCGTAAGAAATGCAAAACATTTTGACTTGCACTTGCAACTGTAATAAGTGATTCAGATCTGTTTATTATAACTTCCCTTTTCTCTGTTGTGTTTTCGAGTTTTTAAAGATAAAATAAAATTCACGGTAAAAAACACAAGAATAAGATATTTTAAATGAAAAATATTATTGGAGATATTCTCTTTGTAAATCTTGATAATAATAAATACCGTATAAAGTCGTCTATAAACAAATCAAAGGCGGCGTCCAAAATCTAAAAATTCTGCCAATAACGTGACGGTAGCTACGTCACAACGCGTTATTAAGCGATAAAGTCACCTAACAGGGATTTTTAGAGGTGCAAAAGGTCCCTAATACTTCGCGACACTTATTCCGCAATTTTATTACTTACCCCTATCTTATTTTTTGTATTTCCTTGAAGAGTTGTTATAGCTACGCGTGTTATATTCGATCGTCTCAAAAGGAACTTGATTGGGGAGTTCCTTGACCCCTTTTATATTTTAATGCGTTTGGTGTGTGCTGTGTAGGTTCTGTTGGTTAAGTTTGTTTGGAATATTTTTGGGTGTTTTTCGCTCTTGCAAGATTTTATTTTTTTATTTAGGCTGAATCTACTTCTTTATACAGGGTGATTCAAAATTCCCTAGAATGATTTTAAGTGCAGGTGGAATTTGATCTTCTGAACAAGAATTGGTGAAGCATTCTATTTTAAAGTCTTTGGTTTCATAAATATTTGAATTTAAAAAATGGCTACTATTTTCTGAGAAGCACCGTTTATATACGTATTAGTTTCTAACCACCAGAAAAAATTGTTGAAAACAAAACTTTGACAACTTCAATATTGAGGCTTGGTTAATTACTTTTTCCGACGAGCGTGCGGAAAAACGCTATTCTCGCACTCATTTCCGTCCCAAAAGAGCCACTTTTCGGCACGCCGTGCCTAAAAAAAAATTTACGCACGCCGTGCGCGAAAAAAAATTTTCACGCACGCTGTTGAGCAAAAAAAATTTTTAACGTACGCTTTTGAGCAAAAAAAATTTTCACGCACGCTATTGAGCACGCTTGTTGTTGAGCAGGCTGTTGCTCAAATCAGGAAGAATTGAAGTCGCTACCGTTATTAATAATTACCATAAAAATTAATTTTTTAAGCTTGTTAAAGTTTAGTTCTGAATAAAACATAAAATTCGTAGTTTTGACTATTTTTTCATTTGTAGTCTGCTAGGTTTAACTAAAATAATGACAAAATATTTTGGTATTCCGCACGCTCGTAGGAAAAATGTTGTACCTAACACGTACGGAAAGTATTTTCCGCACTTACGGCTTGTCCGAACTCCGCTGTCGCGTCGTTCGTGCAAACACCGGTGCGTGCGGAAAAGTATAACTTTCCGCACTTGTTAGGTAAATAACTATTAAATTAAAGGTATATTTGTAATTAAAATTAAATAATTCATAAAAAAAACGAACATTTTATACCTACATTTAGAGAAAAAAAAATGAAATGAAAAAAAATATTCGGTAAACTTTTTTTAGGGAATTTTGAAAAATTCTGTATTGATATATATCTGAATTTACGAATGTTTGCCAATGGTATGGGGGACTATTAAAATCGTGAAATTTTGACTTTTTTAATTTTATCGAAAATGAGTTACTAAGGTTCCAAAAAACCTTAATCGACGAAAAAAAAAAGTTGTCTGTTGTGTGTCTGTATACACGATAACTCAAGAACGCCTTAATCGATTTTAACGAAATTTGGTACAAAAATCCTCTATCGGCTGACCATGAACTGATTAACTTTTGGGTAGGGTGGGGCGGGGTTGAAGGGGGATAAAATATTTAAAAAAATTGTAACTTCGGAACAAAAGTAAGTAGCGATATACGGTTTTAAGATTTAAGTTTCCATGAATATGAACTACAAATTTTGTTATAAAGTCCAAATTCGTGGGAGCTTTAGTTTCCGAGTTATTTGAAAAAAACGTTAAAATATATTTTAAAAAAATCCTCGAAAAAATCATACTTAGAAGTAAAGCAACTATTTATATGCGATTTTCAGATTTTGGTTTTCGTTAATATTACCCAAAAATTTTAATCTAAGGTTCAAAGCTTTCAACATAAAATAAATGATTGTATGGTGGAATATCCGTGCTTTCTAGCACCAATTTTTTTGTATACTTTCATCAAAAACACAATTTTATTAAGAACTGCCGCAAATAACCAAAAAAATGTTCTCACCGATTTCTTACCTATATTTGAAGAAAAATAGCTCAAAATAGTAATACATATATGGTCAGTTTATTTAAATCTTCATTACAGTTGCGACTGTGCAGTTGCGAAATGTAATTCTGTAGTGGTTATTAGACACTTAAAGTAATTTTCCCAAACATAATGAACTTTATTTAGTTAAATTTAAACATAAACCTTCGCTCAAAACCTAAGTGGATAAGATCGGAGCTGTAAAAAAAAACTGTAATAAAAAAAACTGTACCTGTATCTTGAATTTTAATTATATTTTATTTATTGGTTCGTATCATGTTATGTTATATTAAATTGTCTTTTATTGTAATTTTTATATGGATTAAGATTTAAAGAAATCCTTTTCGTAACAAATAATTTATTATAATTGTATACATTTTCCAATGTTGTAATATGTTAAATAAATAAATAAATAAAAAAAATATTTCAACGCATCGGTATTCCTAACGCGTTCAAAATAAACCAAATACACTACATTTTTGATTTGTTTATGCGATGTTTCGAACGATGCCCGCTTTTTTGAAGCGTGCGATGACAGAACTGCCGACTGAAATCATTGCGTACGTTCGTGGGTCCGTAACATTACGTACATCCCTCCGTATGCAACGAGTGAAATCAGCTGTTCTGTCATCGCACCTGTCAAAAAAGCGGGCATCGTTCGAAACATGCTGTGTTTCGAACGCATTAGATATATCGATACCGATGCGTTGAAATATTTACCTTAAGTGTCCAGTAACCATAACGGACTCTGGTATTTAAGGAAGAATAACTTTATAGTTATAGTTATTTTTATTTACTTGTTTTCGCTATAATTTGAAAAACCTATTTATAAAATTGCTAAATTTACTGAAAAGATGCTTAACATCGCCTTCATCTTCTTTAATTCGAAGAAAATCGGTATAAAAGTAGGGTTATACCTATTCAACAAAAAAAGTTAGGTTATATTTAACGTCAACTACAAAAATGGATCTGACCCTTTCTACGAACGTTCCGTTATCGTTATTAAAAATAAAAATAAGCATAACAATAGCGATAACTTCGCCTTTAAATGTACTGACCAAAAAGACCCTAATATATGTTAAGAAAATTATTATTCTCATCAATTAATCAATAATATTGAAAATACCACAAATAACAAATATTCGGTCGGGCAAGCCGTATACTTGGAAAATACGCTTTCCGCACGCGTTAGGTACAACATTTTTTCTACGAGCGTGAGGAAAATTGAAAACATTTTGTGTTTGCGTGCATGGAAACATTTTCCGCATGGCGATGGCGTGCGGCAAAACTTTTTCACGCACGCTGTGCGTGAAAATTAGCACTTTGCGCATGCTCTAAGGATTTTTTTTAACTACTCGCGTGCGGAAAGTGACTACGTTTATTTCAAAACACATATTTATATTTCTTTTTGAGGCTTATAGTTCAAATCTTTTACCCAACACATGCGTAAAGTGTCTACCGCCGGCACCCATTTTCAGTGTAGAAAAGTTCAACTTTCCGCACCTAAATAAGGGCAGAAGTTAACATTTTTGCCCGCTGAGGTAAAAACATAATATCCTTATTGATTACAAAAATTTTAGTGAACGAGTAAAAGTAAAAATGATTTTTATTTCTATAAAGCTATTAAATGCAAAATAGGCGTCCCATATTGTGTTGTAAATTATTCAAGTTCTTGTCCTTGTCCGATAGGTGATGCTATTGAAAATCACGCATTCGATGCATAGCAAGAAAGTGGAACCAGTTTGTTTATCGATCTGTGTGTGCCTAAACCTAAGCGATAGAAACTGCAAGCTCCTACTACATATAACCCACAAAATAATCCTGTTTAAATGATCCCAAAACCATAAATTCCTTGGTGTGAATGAAAACGCCCGACGACTAACGTTATTTGACACTGTTGACATTTGAATGTCATATATGGTTAAGGGCTTGTTTTGAAAATTACAAACAATAACTAATAAATTATCCAAAACGTCAAATAATTAGACATTCGCGTCGCTGTACCAAAAAGGCTATTTTGAACCTATATAAACTAGGCGGTCCCACCTCAATAAAATCGAAAAACGATAGTGGCAGAATTATGTGATCTTTTAGGTGCTAATTTGGTCCCCAAACTAAAAATTAAGTGCTCTCCTAGTTTTAGCAGAAAATTTAAAAAAAAAACGATAGGACCGCTAGGCTGGCGGTCCTATCCATCATTCTTGGAGAAAAATTTAATGTTACTATTTTTAGATTAGGTGCTATTTAAGTGCTCCCCGAATATTAAATCAAAACTTTGATTTTTTTTGTATTCGCAAAAAAATAAGTAGGGACCGCTATAGAAACCTAGCGGTCCCACCAAATTTTATTTAATTTAAAATAAAGAGCAATTCAAGTGCTAATATGGTCCATCTTTCGAAAATTAAGTGCTCTTTTCGTTGTGGCGAAAAATGGAAAAAATGCAATAATAAGCATAATATCTTCAATTTAGAAGTTCAATAGAAATGCGAAAACCCTGTGTTTCGCGCGTATTTTTTTATACTAAGCCCCAATCACGACCCAATACTAACCATTGTACCAAGCAATCTAACCCATCCCAGCATAACCATCCCAACCCAACATAACCAACCTAGAGTTTTCGCATTTTTATTCAACTTCTAAATTGAAGATATTAAGAATTTTATGCTTATTATCTCGAATTTGTGTGAAATAACCAATGAAATTGGGCAGTTAATTTTCGAAAGAATGACTAAATTGCTCTTTATTTTAAAATAATTAAAATTTGGGTTTTCTGAAGGGGTACCTGTGGGACCGCTAGGTTTATGTTAAGCTAGCGGTCCCTGCTTATTTTGTTGCGAAAATACCAAAAAAAAAATTTTTGATTCAATATTCGGGGAGCGCTTAAATAGCACCTAATTTGAAAATAGTAACATTAAATTTTTTTTTCAAGAATTATGGATGGTCCCGCTAGCTTAACGTTAACCTAGCGGTCCTACCGTTTTTTTACTTTTCAGCTAAAACTGGAGGAGCACTAAGCTTCATTTTTAGTTTGGGGACCAAATTGCACCTAAAGAGCTCCTAATGGCACTATCGTTTTTTTATTTTATTGAGGTGGGACTGCCTAGTCTAAGTAGGTCTATTTTGAACTGACAAATAGTGTTAAAGCAATACGTTCTAAAGGGAAGGCGTCTCAGCTCCAAAAATCGATAAAAATATGGCGTCGAGAGGTGACACTTGATTGTTTACATTTTGTAACAGTTCGTTTTTCGCGTTTTGCAAAAGGTGAAAATCGATTTTTTTTGGCGGTTTTTCGGTTTATGTACTATTAGTTTGTGACACTTGATTGTTTACATTTTGTAGCAGGTCGTTTTTCGCGTTTTGCAAAAGGTGAAAATCGATTTTTTTAGGCGGGTTTTAGGTTTATGTACTATTAGTTTCTATCAATACAACCTCCACTCCCTTTAGAACGTATTGGTTTCTATTTTTTAGAAGTGCCCTTCAGTCAAGAGTCGCGTACGGAGGTTATGTTTTGTTTTTATGTTGTGTTTTGTGGTGGTTTTGTGGTACAAATACCTAGTGAAATTATAATTGTTTTTGTCAAACATTATTAAAATTGCCTCATGCATGTGTTGTGCCAAAGTGTCGGATTCACTATGATAAGAAAGACCCAAACTCACCGACCTTTAAGTTTTCATCAGAGCAAGAAGTGGGGGACAAGGAGGGAAGATTTTACTACAAGTAAACAGTCAAGGGTATGTTATTTTTTAGTACCACTTGAATAACCTTTCCTGTCTTTTGCTGACTCTTTCCAAAAGGGCTTTCCAAGTAGGTAACTAGCTACCTATTTGTGTTTTATATTTTGACCATGGTTTGGTTCTTCATTTATAGGTTTGTGAACTATATTTTAAAGCCGAAGACATTGAACGGTCCACAACAATTAAACACAAGCCACAGGGATGTTCCATTAAAAACACCACGCTTAAAAAAAAAAGTGAGTTTAAAAAAATACCTAAATCCTACATAATTTTTACAAGATTTTATTTAAAGACAATGTATGTGTGTGCAAAAATATAGTAGTTTGTAAAAAATAACCCTTTCCCTGGCCTACTTGCACATTTGGTTTTCATGTATTTATGGCATGCATTTTAGTCGACAATTTAACCTGAAAGAGGCACCCATGTGCATAAAAATAACTTTTTTTACATTGATGACCAAAAGTTTACTTATTAAATTTTAGATGTTATATAGTGATAGTCCCATATTTCAAGATTTAGAGGGAAGGTCAGTGGTTGATGGATGAGCACAATCTGGCACTCTCAACGAATAATGTACTAAATTGAGCTTAACCAGATGTCATCCATATGTGACAAAAGTTGACAAGACATTAAAAATGATGTGCAAAATGGTTGAATAATAGTCCAGTAAGTGGGTACACAAAGCATATACCTACGGACTATACCGTAGGTACATATTTTGTGAGTGGGTATAAAAAAACGATTTTGAAATTGTTATTGACGGATAGACTCTAATAAAAAATCCAAGTTTTCGACCTTGGGGGGCGCCGCTCGCGCCTCCATATGTGCAACAAACCCTTTTTTTAGCTTTATTATCCTAACAGTTGGCAAAAAATGTTTAATGGCAAAGTTAAAGAGAATAAAATTATGTACATTTTGTGTATTTATACTTTTTTTGTATGTCTTATAGGTTAAAAGTTACACAAATAGAAATATGAAGTGTATAAAAAAAACGTCAAACACCGAATAAAAACACAGTATTTTTTGTTAAAATTTTAGTAAATATACCCTGGCATATAGCATATTTATACACCCTCCCATACAACGCGACGGCACCAGCGGCGTGCTGAAATCTGTGAGCCTTTGTGGTCAATAATTACGCTAAAAAAGCTCGCGAAGACCCTTCAAGTGTGCTTTTGCCTTAACAGTCTTCCTAGCATGCAAAACGTCGTTATGGAGGAAGAATATGAAAAAAATTTCAAGTTTTGTGTGTGGCTCTGGCTGGTAAACAAAAAAAAACAGCCGGAAAAAATAACCCCGGAAAAAACCCCTGGAAAAATTGATTTTTATTTATTAAAAAATAAGTTAGGTTGAGTTGGGTTAGTTGTAATAATTTTATCTTAAGGGGTTTTTTTCTGTTTATTTTCCGGAGTTTTTTCCCGGTTTTTATCTTTTTTTGTTCGATAATTTTTTTTCCTATAGATCCTCTGGATGTTTAAGTAAAAATAAGTTAAACAAATTTCATAGGGGCCTAACGAGGTGCATAATTATATATTGTCCACAAAGATCCATAGATTTCAGCAAGCTGGTGCTGTCGTATGGGAGAGTGTGTCAATATGTCCCCGGGTAATACATTTTATTGTGTAGGCCTAATCTACGATTTGTTGATAGGTATATACTTGACAATCTCTTCTTAGCCTTTAGCTTCAAGAACTATTTTATTGAGACGTCCAGTCGCTTTGAATTTTGAGACGATGAATTCTTTCAATATCTGCGATCATTATTAAGTACTTAAATTTTGTTCCTTTTTGAAGGTCCGAGACGATTTTTTTCGTTTTCTTGGATTTCGTCTGGGAAGTCAACACCAAACAACTGCTCACCTTCGTCCTCGAGGTCGATATGAACTATAGTGCCGTTATCACATTACAAAAAGCACACATATTCGAATAATTTAATCCAGCTTTCCTACAGCTACATGCTCCTCCACACCCTTTCTTACAGTTGCAGGAAATCATTTTTAATATTGCGTCGGGGACTGGTTTATCTGTAATGGTCATGAGAAAGAGACCATTTGCCTTTAATTTCCATCCCCACTCCCCTGCTACTGTTGAACTTGGTGATACGTTCGGAATGAATGCTATCGTGCGACGTTCTTAGTTGGAGGCAAAGAAATTTCATCTTTCTATTGATGTAACTTTTTACCTGCTCTTCATCTTTGCCATTGAATGTTTTCGTTACGAAGATATATTTAAAAAAAAAAGAGTTTGTTGCACATATAATCCAAGATGGCGGCGCGAGCGGCGCCCCCCCCCAAAGTCGAAAAATTGGATTTTTTATTAGAATCTATCCGTCTATAACATATTTTTGCAATTTTGCAAGCCAAAAACCCCTACTGCCTGGACTATAACTAGTTCAGTGAAATTGAAAGTGGTAGAGACACAGTTTTGAAATTTGCACTAAAATTCGTATAAGTATTTTCGAAATTAAAATGCCATTTTATGTTCAATTTTGAGAAAGTGTGCAAAATTTCTGGTTTCTAGCACCCTCCGTTTTGACTTCCATTACTAAACTCGTTTTACAAGCGTGTACTTTCCCGCTTAAAGTTCTTTTTCAGGATTTGGTTCCTTTAATCGCTTTTTTGTAAGTCTTTTAAAATATAGGAGGGGGGGGGCAAAAAATTTGTCACTTTTTGAACGCGCTGTAATTCATTCAAAATTTGACATTGTCAAAAATCCAAGATGGCGGAGAGCTTTAAAAAATACCTCCCCTGCGAAATTGATTTTTGTCAATGAGGCAAAAGCCCCATACTTTCTTCGTCTACCGAGGTATCACTTATTGATAAAATTTCGAGAGAGTAATCAAAAACGTGATAATGGGGAGAGAGGAAATGACCCATTCATGTTATACCGGGTGTCCCAAGGTGAGTAACCTATTTTGGAAACTACAAACTTTCTATTCTAACATAAGTCCTTGTAAACTAAGTTTATGAAATACTTTCATATTTGCAGTGTTGCCATTTGCAGGAAAACTTTTGGATTCTACAAAATATTTAGGTACATTTTATGTATAATGTTCTATACCTAGGTTCAACTGATTTTAAAATATTGACAGGTGAAAATTGACCTTTCTTAAATTTGACAGCCTGTAACATCGAAACGGTTAAGGATAGAGCAAAACTGCTATTGTATGTTTGCTTATTTTAATAGTTTTTAGTACATACCTTTTATGATCCCTAAAGTTCTTCTTAACAATAGCAAGTAGTGCTTGGCACTACTAAGGATCAGGCGAGGCGCCACGCGCCGATAATCGCGAATCAACACCGTTAAAAAGGTAAAAAGCCAGTTAACTCATTTTATCCTTTGGCCTACTATAGGTGCCATATTTGGTTACAAAAATGGCAGCCACATTAGGCTAAAGGGCACTGAGGCGGTAGGAGTTAACTGGCTTTTTAGATGAGATGGTTTTACACGAATATATAAAAAACGGACCAAATGTCGAACTGAAATTTGCCACAATTAATAAACACGTACACACTCTAGGCGTTAAAATATAGACTACTCAATCCTTATGTGATGTCATGTAGAGTAAAGAAGGTATTACTAGAGGCCCTCTATACATTTGACAGTTATTGTTTTACCAGAGGTGGGCAACTCATGTTGCCGTCTCTTTCTATTTGTTTTCATATTTGCATGTAAAACGGATTTTATGAAATGGACTGATGTTTTGTTGTCTCTTTTTATTATTTCCCCACACAGTTTTTGAAAGATTGAGTTTTTGTTGGTTAGTAAAATATGTCAATATTTGACAAAAAAAACAAACAGTGAATACATACGGTAGATATTAAAAATGTAAATAATAGGTAAAATATAAAGACTCCTATTATGATCTATATTTTTGTTACTCTTTTTCTTACAATAAAATATGGAAACATAATGTGTTATTTATTAACGAAGTACATGCTAAATGCGTGTGATGGCACCTACTGCTTGTAGCTCACTTACCACGCAAATTCGGCTATTTTTATTAATGTTACAGCTTGGTAAATGCATGTTTTCACTTTTCCTGAGTTTCTTTCTCCGTTGGACAAAGGAACAATACAAATTCGTCGAGGCACGTATTTTTACAGTTTTTGATACAGCAATATTCCATTTTTAAACCTAACAAACTGTCAAATCCAGTTGTTCACCTGCCGATTGCTGTTGTGTGTGCAATTCTTAGATACCTAATTTATTTTTGGGAATTTAGTATCTGTATTATTGTTGTAAGTCTTATCCTCGGTCTTATCATACTGCTGTTGTAAATTATTTTATTTTTAAAATGTGGTTTGGTTGACTTATTTACAAAATAGATGTGTTGGTTATCCGAAGCCATGGCGCAAATCGTCCTCCAAACTTCCTCAGCGTATTGATTTGGCAAAATGGCCGCAAATAGGAGACACTTTGCCATCACTATGACAAAGTATTTAAATTGGCTTTTTGCTATGTTACCTACTTTGTGCAAAATACACTTTAATGTTATTTACTTTTTCTGTCGCTTTGCTAAAGCTAAAAAAATACAGATACAGATACAATGGGTAAAAAAATACATTTTCGAACAATACTAGGATAATTATGTTCTTGTTATGTATAATACCTTTTTTTAGTAACATAAATAGTAATTTACGTTACAAAGCCGGGACTTGGTCTATTAAAGTACAACTGATGTTTACGGACAACGCGACGAAGGAGCCGTGTCCGCGATCCGGAATTTCTAGAAGAGTAAAATGTATTTTTTTTGATAAGTCAGCGACAATAGATATACCAAAAAAGTCATGTCGTTTATAATTGTTTCAACTATTACTTCCAAATTTCCATCAAAATATTGTCAAACTTTTGAAGTTGTCATTTTTACAATGGAAAATTGGATCGAAGCGATTTATAGTCCAAATTATACCCATTTGTGGTGACGTCATCATGGCAGCCAAAAACGTATGTCCACCGATATTTCTTTTGCAACAGTGACTGGTGGCTAATTAACGGTGATACTTTTACTATAGGGTGATGGACATAATAAAAAATGTCATTTTAACTTTGGATATATTAAGGTGTCTAAAGCTGTCCATGCATGATCTATTTATCCGTGACCTTATAAATTAAGACTGGGTACCTACTTAAATTACCCGAAAAACACGATCTAATTTTATAACATTAGGGTGATTCTGGTCAGGTTTTTGGCCAGTCTGTTACCCTTACCTTTATTCTGAGAAGGCGCAGTAGCATTCTGCCAGGTTGTTCCGCTAATTAGCGCTGAATAGCGACTACCTTTACCGTTAAAAAGCCCACTAACCAAACTTAGCTTGATTCTGTACAGAATATAAAAAATATTAACAATTTAATTTACTTGTTTAAGACAAAAATACCATCTTGATGAATAATTAACATAAATAAAAAATACAGTTTCAAAAAAATTGTCAAGGTAATGTAATTGTAACAAAATGAGTTAAATACTTATACATTGTTTTACATTTTTTTTAACTTTTGAACTTGCCTTCCAAAAGTGTTCTAGGTATTTAAAACAGGCGGAGCTTAATTCATAAGCGCAGATTTTTATGACAAAACTCTAAAAAGATAACAAGATTATTTGTACCTTCATTGTTTTTTTTTCGAATCCGTGTGATTGGTGTGCTTGGTCTCATCTGATCCCTTGCTAAAGATCCACGTCTCGTCTATGAAAACTAGAGTAAAAACTTCGACTGTTTGATTTCTTTCACTTAAAGCCTATACTGTTTATCCATCTTTGTTCCCTAAAAATTTGCCTTATTTTTGCCAACATCACATATTCTTTTCTGGCGTTCATTAAATAAATTGTTTCCTGAATTTCATTTGTAATCACATGTAATAGTTTGTAATTTTAGTTTTTGCTGTGTTTTGCTTTGAAGACATTTTAGATGCGTAAGTTTTGTCTGATTTTATTCCATTTTTCCTGATATTTTCAATTGTTTGTCTTAATTTGGTTGCTTCTGCTGTTTGCTCTATTACATTCTTAACTTGAAGGATGGTTCCGTTGCGGATTCGGTCTTTTTCCAGTTAAAAAAAGCTAATATATTTAAAATTATTAGCTGCGTTTTTTAAAAAATAACTTTGACAACACACTGACAAATTGGATGTTTTTGAATGACAGTGACGAGTATTTCAGGTAAAAATATAGAGGATGTTTACTTATAAAAATCGAACAATAATCAGACACCAATTTTTTCGAAAAATTTGTTGTCACTGCCGTTTAAACAAAAATGACGTCACTACAAATCGGTATAATTTCGACTATAGTAGGCAAAATTAATTAAAGATATTAAATTTATTAGCAGTCTTTGAATTCAAAAAAGCGAAATGACTGTGGAATTCCCCTGGATAGTGGAAATGTGGTAAAAAGTTTCTTCTTTAATGGAATGGTAACCAAAGATAAACCCAAAGATGTACCTGATGCGGCCTCTGTAAATAGACACTTAAAGAAAATATTTCAACGCATCGGCATCGGTATACCTAACTAGGTCGAAATAAAACCAAAATAAATTACATTTTTTACTGAGCTGCTGATTGAAATTGTTACGTACGTTCGTGGGTCCGTAAAGTTACGTATATCCCTCCGTAAGCAACGAGTAGAATCAGCTGTTCTGTCATCGCACCCGTCAAAGAATCGGGCATCGTTCGAAACCCGGCATGAACAAGTCAAAAAATGTAGTGTATTTTGGCTTTGTTTCAAACGCGTTAGGTACCGATGCGTTGAAATATTTACTTTAAGTGTCTATTATTTCAAATAACTGCAGTATTACCGTTAACGTTTAAAGGTAACTAAATAAATAAATTCGTCTTTATTAATTAATGAATACAGATGGAAGGTACATAAAATGATTTACAATAAATATCGATCAATACTTAATGGCGAAGTCTAGCTGCAATAGCTGCTCATACTTAACCATTGAGCATCTAGATAATACAAAATATACAATTTTAAAAATTTCATAAATATTTTAACATACAACAAATCAGATAGATTTAGAAAAATTCCTATAACATACATTATTAAAAAAAATAAAATACTGAAATAATAACAAATAGTGTTAAAAAATTCGTAATTTTGTAAATAATTGTAACTTGCATTAATAAAAATTGTTCAGAAATAACCCTGTGTTAGTTAAAACACTAAATTTCAGTTTCAGTACGGTAAAGTTACTTTACCGGACTAGTGATGTAATGTATAATTTCCTGGACTGAAACCAGTAACGTAATGGGGTATATTACAATATAGTATGAAATAAAAAAAAATTAAAGACCCGTTTTATTTAAAATTTGTACTAAAAGGGAACACAAGTTGACGAAATTAAAGCGTAAAAAAAGAGGTTAAGCTTTTAAGATGAGTATAATTTGGAGGTAAAATATTGTACCTAACGCATGCGTAAAGTGTCTTTACCGGCGTTGCCGGTTTGACCGACCTTGCCTCTTTCGGTCAACTGCCATCGCGTGCATAAAGTATCACTTTCCGTAATTGTTAGGTTTTTAACTATAAAAGTGTAATTACATTTCATTGTACCAACGTCTTACGTCATTTCGTTCCTATAAATTTAATTTGAGCATTTTGAGGATAGTCCCAATTTTATGCTTGAACATCAGCTGTACCAATGAAAATGAAACAGAGGAGCTTTCAAGTATTTGGAGTATGATTTCGAAAAAAAACTCGAACACGTTAATTTGTTATTTATGGTGAAAAAGAAAAAAAAAATAATTTTTTAAATTAACCCAAGGAAATGGAACTTTTTAGACAATCACAAAGTTAAATTGACCCCAAGTCGAGAACTTGGCTCAGATAATATCCGGGGTAACCTAAATCTGAAAAATGAAACAACCATGAATCAATCTAAAACATAAAATTAATGTACGGTACGTACCGGTTTGGCCGGGAGGTGTTCCAGTTTTTGGAACAGTGTCCGAAAAAATTAAGCGTCCTGGATGGTACTGGGTTTATTAGTTTCGTCCCGATTTTTATCGGATCGGCATTTCCTCCCTTGAGAGGGAGGGTGCCCTTTGCAGTTAACCAAATCCACTTTTTTAAAGTATTTTATGATTTTTTTTTGCTGCGGTGCTCTAACGTCGTTGATAGTTACATTTTCATTTACTTTTAAACAATTTTCGTCAAAACGTGTAAAATTTGGTATTTTTAGGACCAATATTCCAAAAATTCCCTGCATGGAAGCGATGAAAATTTTAAAAGAATTTCCTGCAAGTACAAAAAATCTTGCCTGCTTTAGGCTTTAATGTTAAGTATACTTTGGTATACTTTTCTCAAAATTTTCGACTGCGACGCAGTTAGGGCATGTTTTGAGACAACGAGCTGCCCAAGGATTTGTGCACATTGTTTTAAATATAACAAAGTTTTTTTTTCTTATGCATATTACTCATCACTCCAACCCAAAATCCACTAAACCGGCCCCTCCTCTTTAACAAAAAGCACTCTTTAAGAAAATTTACCGGATTTTTACTTTTATTTTAGGAGTGGGTCATCTTGTTTTAATAGATTTTTTAAGTTACTTTTTACATGGACTTTTTGCCAATTTTCATACAGGGTTAACTTGACCCAGTGATGACATTTATAAAAGGGTCATTGTTGGTTACTATAGCGGGTAAGAAAGATGTGTTTAACCAGTTAAACTTTAATACACATCATTTTTTTAAAAGTAGGTTATGGTTAAAATATCGTTTAACTTTATCACCGAGACCTTACTTCGTTTAAAGTTTAAATGTGAACAATCCAAGTTTGCTATTTAACTACAACTGTTTAATTTTCCCCTATTACATGTGTTGCGTGAAAATTGCAAGCTAAGATTTATTCTTTTTTATTCCAGACAGCGAGCACGCCAATTTTGAGGGGGCTCGCCGCTTTTTAAGTAGAGGGATTCAGCATGGTGAACAGCAGTTCTTTCGATGCCGCCAACAACAATACAGCAGGAGATCGAAACGGCGCGAAGCAGGCGCGGAGCACACAGGGCCACGAGACTCAATGCGGTCCACAATCCGCCAGTCCCGTTACCGCCGCTACGGCAACATCGTGCGAAACGGGCTCGTCGCATGCCACAGCCGACAACAGCCTGCCGTGTGTCGTCGCGGCCGCGATCGAAACCCCGACGACGACAAAAACAAATTCCGGCGATGGCACCATGGCTGCCAACGATAGCTCTAATCAAAACGATTCCGAATCGGACGACAAATCAAGTCTGTGTTGCAGTCTCCCACTGGAGAAACTCCAAGGCGTCCTGCCGACACATTCCAAACCCGATAACGGATCCACGTTGGAAAGGGGCAAGTCTAAACCTAAGTTGCTTTGTCTGTTTTGCGACCGGTCCTTCGGCAGCGCCAATTTGAGGCAAAAACACGTGGAAAGGGTTCACTCGGCCAAACAAAATCGGCGGATGAGCGGTCGTAGACAGAATATAAGCAGCACACCTTGCATTCATTGTGATAAAATGTCAAATACCGAACACACTTTAAATGATCTCTTTAAACACATGGTCGCCGAACATCCGGCTAAATATTTTGGGTGTCTTCCTTGTGAGGATAGGTTTATTACTCAAATTCATTTAACCGATCATAACATTCTTAATCACCCTTCTTCAGCGGAAAATGAAGGCTTAACCCAAATAAAATCTGAAACAACACCATCAATTGAATTGGTGATCGCTACACCTGAACCTGAAGACAGTATTCCTCAAAAAGTGACTCGAAGTCGATTAAAACCGAAACTAGAAGATCCCTTAGGTCTCCCCGAAGAAGACGAATTTAAAAAGCCAGCAGATGTCAAAAGAAAGAGATCTTTAAGTCTAAAAGATGTGAAAAACAAAACAGTCACCATAAAAACTTCCAAGGTTGTGTTAAAACGAAGCAAGCGACTTCAAGCTCAAGTTAAAGAGATAGAGTCGGATAGGAGGAGAACCAGCAGAAGAGTGCAAAAAATGGCGGAACCAGATGCAAACAGCAGTACCAAACTGCTTGATAAATCAAAATCCGTTTCAATTAACCCCTATCCGGAGTTTGATAATTTTTATCGTATTAAGAAAATAACCGACCATTCCATCGACAATTTAAAAATTAATTCATTAACGTTCGATGATGTGTTTGACAAAGCGTTTTTTAATCGGATCAAGTGCAATATCGAGGACAATTTATTACATCATATTGATGGTAAACTGTTCAAAAACGAAGAATCTGAAAATCGAATATCCAATTTCGAGAAAGTCGGATCGCAAACGGTACAAAGTTCGAGTTCGGAAAATTACGGGTGTGAAATGACTCTTAACGCGATTACGCCAGTAGCGGCACTTAGTTTAAATTCGCAATACGGGGAGGATTTTGAATCGCAAATCGAGTACGGCTCAAAACCGTCAAAAAAGAAAACAACGCCCGTCAAAAAAGACGAAATCCATTATAAATACTTCACGAGACGAAAGTACCAAGCAAGTATTTTGGAGCAAAAGGAAAACAGAGATCTCAGTAGGTTAGACATGTGGACACAGTTGGTCATTAAGGAACGACAACAAAAAATTATAAACGATCAAAAATCGGCTAAAGAAATTTTAGAATACACTTCTGGCGAAGAGTATAAAAGTAAAGTTAAACGCGAAGAATTAGATAGGGTACTAGATCGTCGTGGACCGTTTGAAGATCTAAAAGAAGAAATTTCCAAGAAGGCGGCTTTTGATAAACTAAACGCGTCGTCTGAAAGTGCCGTGAGTGCAGAAGTTTTTACCGTGGTTCGGGAGGTGGTTAACGAGATTATATCCCGGGTATTAGACGGGTGTGAAGAAGAACAAATTACCGTTACTGACGAAAAACAACCTGACGACAGGCTAATTCCAGCTTTCTTAAATTTAAGGCCAACGTCTTCGTTACCGGAAGAAGAAATCGACAAATCCGACAGGATCGCGTTGATTTGTTCGTCGCAAGAAACTGAAAATTTCGAATTACCTACTAACAAGGCCCGTAGAAAAGACGAGGCGCTCGAATTAACCGGCGAATGGGCCCGTTCGCGAATCTACATTTGCGCCGCGTGTGGTTATAAATATCCCAACCTCAAACACTTGTTGGAACATAAATCGTTGTATCACGCGAATGTTTGGGTGCAGCACTATGAGTTCGTGGGTAATCAGAGCGAGCTGTACCGGCACTTAAGCATACCGGGGTTGGGTAAAATGGGGGTGGTCGAGGAGGAACCGCAGTGCAAACAGTGGCGGCGTAGTGACGCGAGGACGTGCGCTAAATGTAGGAAACAGTGCAATTCCTTAGGGGAACTACACAGGCATGTGTTAGAGTGCGGGGGCGATTGGACTTGGATTTTAGCCAGGAAGAAGTGCAAGTACCGACCGTTTGGGGCCAAATCTCGGAGAAGACGTCGAGGTGAGATGTTCTTCCTAATAATTCTAATCCTTCTTTACAAAAAAAACCGCTAGCTTTAACAGGAAGTAGCATTCATATTCCTGGGGCGTCACTTTTGCATATCGAGCGAGAGCAGGATCACTTGACAGTCAATGCAAATCAAATGCAAGTCAGACGATCATTCTTATAAAATTTCATTGTTCAATTTCCAGACCCTATAGGGCAATAAGGATTTTTCAATATCAATCTCTATGGAACAATAATAATAGATACTGCCAAATTAATAATTATCTTTTAATTATTTTGTTCTATATCTATTCATTATATACATACAGACCGCTTCAAGCTACTGCGAACATAGGGGGAATCAAGTCCAATTTACTCTCCGTGCCGTACGACCGAGGTGGATTCGAAGCACGCTGCAGTGTTATCTTTTGGAAATTCATTTTGTTTTATTTCTGCCTTGCTCGAGAAACAGATGGGTAAGTTCTTAATTGAAATAATACATTTTTAAAACCAAAAATGGATGTCTACGAAGTTGCCGAAAAAGTGCAGATGGTCAAATCGTCATAACCCAACACACGTTCGATATTGGTCGAGGGAAAATTTGCATTTGTATTTTGACGTAAGAACACAGTATCCCCAAAAACTAAATGTTTGGGGGGGGGGTATTATAGGGGAACACGTAATTGGGCTATTTTTTATTAACGGCAATTGCAATTTGAATGGTCCTAGATACTTGGATCTACTGCAGCAGCACATTATTCCAACTGCTAGGCAGTTGTTAGGTGTAAGATTTGGTGAAACATGATTTCAACAAGATGGTTGTTCCGCTTGTTAGGGAATATCTTGATAATGTATTTCCTAATCGGGTTATAAGTACACGGGGAACTATTTTATGGCCGGCTCGATCTCCCGATCTTGCTCCTAATGACTTCTATCTGTTTTTGAAGAAGCTTTTCAAATTATCACCCCTAACATGCTTGGAAACGTTAGAAGGGGTTTTTATAGTAGGCTCGGATATTGTCTAGCCGAGCAAGGAGGACTTTTCGAACATTTGCTTTAATTTTTTTTTGACTGGGAGAATCTTTTTGGTTTTTAGAATGTATTATTTTATTTTGAGAACTTGCTTTTATTTTGTTTCTCCTTATTATTTTCATTGTAACACGTCGTCACTGATAAATCTGAGCAGTTGACAATAAAACGCTCTTATTTATCAGTGACAAAAAATAAGAAAATTACGTTATAAAAATTTGCGTATTTATTGACCAAATTCCGGTTTCATTGACTACGCTCCACACAGCACCGTGGTTAGAGGCGTACTAAATACCAAAGGAAAGTCATGCAAGTGGTGATCGCAAACCTGAGTATTGGTTGCTTCACTGATAGGCGTGCGGTGTCTCTGCATGTACGTACACTGGCAAATTAGACTTCTTCCGCCCTATGTTCGCAGTAGCTTGAAGCGGTCTGTATAATAAATCTCTAGATGTACAAGAAGCTAGCAGCCCAACTTGCGATTTTTTTAATAGAACCTATATGACTAATCAGAGCTAATTAAGTGCTAATTTTGTAACACAAAAAAATTTAGAGCTTGAGTTTTTTAAAAGTTAGCGCATAACATATTTAAATACTTCTTAGTTTTAATTTAATAAATTGACGAAGGGGTATTCACTAGTGTGAAATTTGTGACGCGATTTCGCGTTTAACATATTTTTCCTATGATTTCGCGCGATTTCGCAAAGACTTGCGGGATTTCGCGTGATTTCGCAAGGATTTCGCGCGATTTCTCATGGATTTCGCAAGGATTTCGCGCAATTTTGCAAGGATTTCGCAGCCAAAATGTGACGCGATTTCGCGGAGTGGTTACCCCCTCGTAAATTGGATATTAAGAATTTTGGGATAACTAAATGAGATGACTTAAAATCCAATGCCTATAGGAGAATTCTTCCGAGGAGTAGTTTTTTTTTATAAAAGGGATATAACTATAGTACTAAATGGGTTCTAATGATTCATGTGACTTTTGGTTTACCCGTCATCATTTGAGCTGCTAGCTACCATAGAAGCTAGCAGCGGAGGCTCTATATTGTAAAAAAAGCGAGCTAAACATTTTTTAAGGCGTTAGGAAATTAGTGCCTTAACATATTTAAATAGTTCTTATAATTTTAATTTAATAAATTGTATATCAAGAATTTTGGGATAACTAAATGAGATAGACTGAAAATCTAATGCCTATAGTAGAATTTTCCCGAGGAGTAGTTTTTTTTTGGTAAAAACGATGCACTAAATCGGTCGTAGTGACTCATGTGACTTTTGGATTTAAATTACGTTTCGTTTGCTTACAATAACTTGCACTGCTAGCTTCCACAGAAGCTAGCAGCACGCGTTCTTTGTTTATAAAAAAAAACGAGCTCTACATTTTTTTATGGAATATAAATTTAGTATTTTGCCCGGTTTTAATAGTTATGTTAGTGTTGAGCAATCTTATTGATTCACTGTAAAATAAAAACGAGATAAAAAATAAGAACTCTTTTTATGAGAAAATGACCGAGGGGGTAACAACTGACCCAAAATTTGTACATGTATTGCCAGTAATGCCATGTTAATTTATATGGGTAATAGTAGAGCGGCTTAGGGCATAAAAAAGGAATTCAACTGCTCCAAGTTGATGATGGTTGCCAATGTATATATTTTCGAAAATAGGGTGCCTCTTGACAGCCAAAATCTATCTTGGCCGCCCACCCCTCTGGTCATTTCCCCCCCCCTTAAATATTTAATTTTGAATCTATCATATCTCGGCAACAAAAAAAGATAGAACAAAAATTTGACAAGTAGAATGTTCGATATATTTACATTATTTGCATATCTTGAAAACTAAAGAAGATATTTATAAAAAACGGTATTTTCAAAAAAAAACCTTTTTATTTTTGCCCATTTTTTGTAAACTAAAGTAGATATAAAAAAAAACTTCAAATAAATGTTTTTCCGCCGTTTCCGTTCTTTCCAAAAATGCATATAGGGTATGGGTTTTTGCCCACCCAACTCCCAACACCTCCGTTTGACTGGTGCCAATACGCAAAAGCATGTATATGTATATGAGCAGAGCAGCAGTATTCACCTTCGACAGGGTGATTAACGTGACCATAATATATTTTTAAAACATAAATATAGCAGCTTCACAATATTTTCAGTACCTCCATCTCACGTTCTTCCCCTCGCCCCTTCTCCTCCAGGCCCAACCCACCATTAACTATGGTAAAAAAATAATAAGCAGTAAGTACCTAACAAGAACCAATGAAGATGATCAATAACAAAAATTTTTGGCTGAAGGATAAGTGCAATGCTAACATCTCATAAACTAACAACATTTTTTTAAATATTTCTAAAAAAGTGAAAAAATTATTGCTTCAGACTAATTTTCTTATTTTAATAATTGACGACCAACTATAAAATTCTTATATTTGAAGTTATAAAAACAGCCAATAAAATTAATGTTGTCTTGGCGGTCTACTTACAAATTAGGCTCATCTTAAAGTTTTGGTGAATTGCATTGGTATTGCTTTTCGAAGTTACAAATGGAAAGCAAGCAATTGCCACCCACCAAAGGCTCACTACTTCCCACATTCCTCCGGTTGCGTCTGCAAACTTTTATATGGGTTAATGCGCATTCCCCGTCCACAATGCAGCCAAATCCAGAAGACTGGTTGGGAGAAAAAAGGTGACAAATTTACACCAATATAATCAGCTTGGGAAAATGTCCTTCCCAAAAAATTTTAAAATTAATTAGTTTCAGCCACCGGCGATCCCTTGGGGGGGGGGATGGGGAGGAGCCTCCACCCCTAATGTTGCTTGCAGTTGGAAAATATGAAGGTTTAGTTGGGAAATTTAAGTACATTTTACAAAACATTTTGTATTTCTAATTTCTTCAAACAACAATAAAAAAAATCTCAAAGTTTCAGGTAACTTGGGAATCGCTTTTAATATTAGTTGGGAAAATGGCTCCAACACAATGCCTTCGGATCGCCTGTGGTTGCATCTGTAAAAAATCAATGTGCAATACAAGGGTTTGTAAATGTAAAGCAAACGACACCTCCATTAACCTAGGGACCCCACCCCAAGAAAATCAAAATTTAGTGCCATAATTATATGCTAATTTTGTCCCCAATCAAAAATTTTGTGCTCCTCTGGTTTCTGAGAAAATCGAAAAAGAAAATGGGGTAACTAGATTAATATTAACTTAGCAACCCCAGCAGGAAATATGGCGCCAAACTAAAAATGTTTGGTTTTAAAATTATTTGCTAATTATGTGCTCTCCGAATATATAAGAAAAAAATCGAATTTTTCATTTTAAATTAGGTTTTTGTAAAAAAAGGTGGGGTATCACGGAATTTAAAAATTTCTAAAGCCATTATTATCTGCAAATTATGTACTAATTTCGTCCATGATCAGAAAATTTTCTACTTGTCCGGTTTATTAGATTACATCATCTGTAATAACCTAGCATTCGTAATCTGAAGTATGGTTCCAAAGTAAAAATTTATTATTACAAAATTATGTGCTCCATGAATATGTGTGAGACTTATGACATAATTTTAAAACCAATAATTTTTAGTTTGGCGCCATATTTCCTGGTGGAGTTGCTAAGTTAATATTAACCTAGCTAACCCACTCTCTTTTTCGATTTTCTCTGAAACCAGACGAGTACAAAATTTTTTGATCATGGGCGAAATTAGCACATAATATGCTGATAATACTGGTTTTTTATATTTTTAAATTCCGTGATACCGAATCATGTGGGGTCGCTAAGTTAATATAGCTACCCCACCCTTTTAAAAAAAAAAAACGTAATTTAAAATAAAAATTCGATTTTTTTCTTACATATTCATGGAGCACATAATTAGCATATAATTTTAAAATACAAAATTTTTAGTTTGGCGCCATATTTCCTGGTGGGGTTGCTAAGTTAATATTAACCTAGCTACCCCATTTTCTTTTTCGATTTTCTCAGAAACCAGAGGAGCACAACATTTTTTGACTAGGGACGAAATTAGCACATAATTATGGTGTGGTTAAATTTTGATTTTCTTGGGGTGGGGTCACTAGGTTAATGGAGGTGCAAACGACTTACCAAATTGACTTTTTATTCATAGTATGGGAGGGTTGTGAAAGGGGGAAGTGGTAAAGAGGGCTGTAAAAAAGTGCATTATTTTATCTTCGTTTTCTATAAATCTAATGAACGTCATGTCGCCGATTATGAACATAACTCATCTGCTCATATCAGAAACGTGCCCAGTTTTGGCGTAATGGCTCAAATCAAACGGTGCATTGCAGGACCGGTATTCTCGTAATACGTAACGTTTTGAAGTCGCTAAGCGAAACGAATAGCGAACAGCGCGCTCAGCGGCACGCTGACCGACGACTTTTCGTATTCTCTCTGCCGAACGCGCTGCCCTGCGAGCAGACAGAATCAAATTCGCTTAGCACATCTTGGCATCACCGAATTTTGCATTTTTATTTCTTGTTAGCCTTGTCGCTCTTTTTCTTTTTCTATGTGTAAGAAAGAGGCCATTATGTGATCGATTTCGATCCGTAGTTCAGAAAGGGTAAATTAAATGATGACTTGTACAAGTGTTGATCATTTAAAAAATTACTTGATGGTTTGGTTTAGCTCAGTTAAACCCGCCCTTTGACCCTGTGATATAAACTAGTAGCACGTTCCCGCACAGTGTATGGGAAAAAGTTTACCCCGAGACTTTACCGCAAACTTACAAAAAAATTCCGCACTCAGTGCGGGAAAGTTTAAATTTATTCCGGCACTCAGTCAGGGAAAGTGGTGTTTCCGGCATTTATTGTTAAAATGGTTTCACAATAGTTACTTATATATCTAGTAAGTTATACCTTATAATTATAGTAAACATGCGTATTCTACATTTTAAGAAACCGAAAATAAAACTCTAAGGTATTTGTTACCCAAAAAATAAACTAACCAATTCAACAACAAAAACAGTATTCATACATCCACAAGAGAAACCTCGCGCGTGGAAAAATGTATGTTTTCATGGAAGTCCTGAATTAAAAAAACAAAATAATAATTTTTAGTACAATTATGAATAAATAAAATGACAAAAGATAAAAAACATAAAAATGGTAATTAGTGTGAAAAAAGCGATTTTTCAGAAAAGTAAAGAAAATACAGACCAAAACACAAATATAAAGATAGTTACCTATATTGTTTACGAATTATTTTTTATATCAATTAAGCTATTTATTTTATGTCTGCTAATTTCATATTTCATGAAAGTTTTTAGTTTATTTTTAAAAGAAAATACACAGCTGATGAAAGATACGAAAAGCACCGCTGACCAATGGCTCAGTTAAGTTTGTCCCCCCCCCCAGATCGATTTTCTCAAAAATTTTTATGCCAAAATTTTGCACACATTTTGCACAATTTTGCACACCTTCCTACGAGAAACTACAGCCCATTTTCTGTGGGGGGGGGGCAACGTCAAGTTTGCCCCCCCCCAGTCAATATTTTTCAAAAATTATGATGTCATTTGAAAGGTCTTATTTTGCACAATTTTGCACACCCATTTTAAAATTTTGCATTGGGTTCTGAAAATATCAAGTTTGCCCCCCCCCCAGTCAATATTTTTCAAAAAGTTTGGTGTCGTTAGAAAGGTCTTATTTTGCACAATTTTGCACACCCATTTTAAAATTTTGCACACCTCCCTGTAACCCACACGAGGGTTCTGAAAATATCAAGTTTGCCCCCCCCCAGTCAATATTTTTCAAAAAGTTTGGTGTTGTTAGAAAGGTCTTATTTTGCACAATTTTGCACACCCATTTTAAAATTTTGCACACCCCCCTGTAACCCACACGAGGGTTCTGAAAATATCAAGTTTGCCCCCCCCCAGTCAACATTTTAAAAAAATTTTGGTGTCGTTAGAAAGGTCTTATTTTGCACAATTTTGCACACCCATTTTAAAATTTTGCACACCTCCCCGTAACCCACACGAGGGTTCTGAAAATATCAAGTTTGCCCCCCCCAGTCAATATTTTTCAAAAAATTTGGTGTCGTTAGAAAGGTCTTATTTTGCACAATTTTGCACACCCATTTTAAAATTTTGCACACCTCCCTGTAACCCACACGAGGGTTTTGAAAATATCAAGTTTGCTCCCCCCAGTCAATATTTTTCAAAAAGTTTGGTGTCGTTAGAAAGGTCTTATTTTGCACCATTTTGCACACCCATTTTAAAATTTTGCACACCTCCCTGTAACCTACACGAGGGTTCTGAAAATATCAAGTTTGCCCCCCAGTCAATATTTTTTAAAAATTTTGGAGTCATTAGAAAGGTCTAATTTTGCATCATTTTGCACACCCATTTTAAAATTTTGCACACCTCCCTCTAACCCACACGAAGATTCTGAAAATATGAAGTTTCCCCCCCCCACCGTCGATATTTTTCAAAAAATTTTGTGTCATTCGAAAAGTCTATTTTGCGCAATTTTGCACACCCTTGTAGCCCACAAGAGCGTTCTCAAAAAAGTTTGCCCCCCCCCAGTTAATATTTTTCAAAAAATTTATGTCATTCGAGAAGCGTAATTTTGCACAACTATTTTTAAATTTTGCACACTTCCCATGCCGTTTTCTTTTTGTGGCGTTTACGGTTAAACTTGGTCCTAAAATTTCCCAGAAGTATAAGCAAACGAAGGAGACCTCGATTGTGTAATATCTTTGAATATTGTTTAAATTTACAGATAATTGTTTATGTTTACATTTGTATATAATCAAAAGTTTTTAATTTTTATGAATTTCCGGATTATACTTAAATTTTCATATCAAAAATGAACAGAAAAAATCGATGTAGACAGCGCATCCTGTCATGTTCGATGCCTTGAGAATCGGAACCAGCCTATTTTGGCGGTTCAGAATGGTTGCGGTTCTCAAGGTATGGATCTTCACAGGATGTGCTATCTACGTCCATTTGTTAGATGATGTCATAGCATGTGAAAAATTAAGTATAATCCGGAAATTCATAAAAATTAAAAGCTTTTGATTATAGACACATATATGTAAGCATAAGCAATTATATGTAAATTTAAACAATATTCGAAGATATTACACAATCGAGGTCTCCTTATTTTGCTTATACTTCTGGGAAATTTTAGGACCAAGGTTAACCGTAACCGCTACAAAAAGAAAACAGCTCCAGAAACTAGTAGGTAGGTATATGCACCTATATCTGAATTCGGGACAGGTATCCGCGGGAGGCGGGAGGTTGTACGTGCCGTAAAGAGGATGCGTGCGTACCTACACCTACCACGCGCGAAGGCCTTTTATGTAATATATTGAAATGTCGCTTAGCAATGCCTAGTTTTATTTGTGTTCATGATTCAGAATGACTTCGGGTGAAATTTCCGAAGTTTGCAAGGTGTATTTTAAATGGTGGCGTTCCATTTCGGCAGGAAAGTCAATGTGAACGCCTCTATTTAAAATACATAACATTACGTAACGCCTGGTTCTCACCTATGCGTGCCCACCCTGACTCTAAAAATGCATCACGTGATCAGCCATGCATTTGCCGATTTTTTAAAAGTGTCGCGTGATGCGTTTTTAATGTCAGGGTGAGCACGCATAGGTGGCAACTAGGCGTAACGCTTATAGGGGTTATGTAGGGGTGAGCGGGGTTTCGCGGTTCCGTTACGTAACGCAATTTTTAAATTATTATTGTGAAATAAAACAACTTTTTGGATTTTTCGAGTGAAAAAGAAAAAAAGAGGGGGTCTCTGGCAGCAAAACGTTTTGTTATTTTAGACTGGAGTAGTCCCAAACGTTACAAAGCGTTATATAGGGGGTCGCGGGTTGGGGTCAAAATTGGGCAAAATAAGGGTTACGTAATAAGTGCACTACCTCTCAGTTTACGCAATTACTTTGTGGTTATCGGTAAATATAACCTAACGTTCTTACTTACTTTTTACTTTTTTTAGTCGATGATACGTACCTCATCAATCAATTTTCCAAAAATATTACGAAAAAAATAAAATAACGATAACCATAAAGTAATTCCTCCGGAAATTCCGAACTCTGTTATGGAACTGCGCAGTCGCAGAAGTAACAATAATAATAAGGAAAGAGACAAAAACACTGACCAATTAAACAAAGACCTTAAGTGTGAATGGAACTTTAACTTTCTACATATTGGTGTCATCCCATTTGCAGCAGGCGTTGTTTCCGTCTTTGGGTTGAGAATTAAGTCAAATTTACATGACATATATTTTGAATTCGATTTGATTTTTTTTTTCGATCTATAAAAGGAATAATAATTTTTTTCTTATTTGCCATTTTAAGTGCATGAAATACAAAAACAAAATGTCTATGTTCATGTGTAGAAATAAATAAACGACTTCTTCTAATTATAATTATTGACGGACGGAATTTTTTGATGTAAACCTAGTTAATGACACACCAAGACGCCAAACGCGTGGTGTGAACTGCAAAATCAAGGCGGGCGTCATCACCGTAGCCGCTGTCCGCAAATAGCAAGCACCATTATCCAGATGAAAATTTTCGGACGCACCCATGAAATCGGAGGCGCGTTCGACCTCGGGTGAAACTTGCCCCAAAATGGGTAAGTGCAGCCCTCTAGAAATTTGATAAGCCTTTGGTATTCTTGACATGTAAAAGAGAAAGATAGAAATGCGGCGTTATAGGCGTTCTTAGTCATTTTCGGTAAGAGCTTCATAGAAAGTGACAGTTTCCTCGTCCTTCACTCCCCAAATGGACCTACCTAAATTTTTGGGTGTTCTGCACCAAATTTTGACGTTTCTTGGACCTTGGTCATCTTGTCTTTACAGTTTGCAGTGTGTATTTGTGGAAGAAATGAATTTAATGGACGAGAAGCACGAAAACGTCTGGGCGTGAAAAAAATTCTGTTTTTTTTTTTATAAGTTAACTATACAGGTTAGAAAAGTGTAGGTTGTATAAAAACAAGCTTACGGAACCGTGGAGTGAATTAGGGCGTACTCCTATTAACTCCACGGTCCCGTAAGTATAATATATATATATATATATATATATATAATATAATATATATAATATATAACTTTTATTTTGGTTTATTATTGAAGTAAAATATGCGTGCGGGAAAGTAGAAAGATCTGAAAGAAAACAAAGCGTCGTTTTTTTTTAAAGAAAGTGTTTATTTTATCTATCAACGAAGTTTACTATTAGAAGTGCAACAACACGCAAATACGATTTACTTACTTTCGACTAACTTGCGTGACAAAGACTTTTATGGAACTTAAAAATTAACGTTTTTATTTTATTAGACACATAAAGCCAATTATCAAAGTTAACACTATCCTAAGACGTATCTCTGTCGAGTGGACCAATCAACCATGTACAGTTTTAAATATATGGGGAATGCGAGACAGCTCCAGCTGATCAAAGTACCCCTGGATACCCATTCTTCAGTTTCTAGACAAACTTTCGTGTAGGAACGATCACATCCTTTATTTCAACCATTAGGCAAGCCCCAATGCGGTTACGAAACGTTCGATAAGCTGAAAAGCTCCACGGCGCCCGCGCAGGAGAACCCGCTCTCTTCCTCATAACCAGCAGATGTAAGTTGTAGGAGAGTTCTCTTGATATGCGGTAGCCCGGTAATGTCCGGCGGTGCTCGACTGATATCGGATGGCTAGTGCAAGCAGTCAAACTATCCTATTGGTCCAAATCACTAATGTGAGCATTCCTATAGGAGTGTTCTCTCGAAACTGAAGAATAGGTACCCTGTCCTGCAATACGTGTCAGGATAACACGTAAGAAGACGTGACGTTACGTATTTTTCACCCAAGACGTTGCTCTATCAACAAAAACGTGTCATTTCGATCAGCTGGAGATGTCATGCATTCGCCATAAATTTAAAAGTGTACTTGGTCGACAAGATAGAGATACGTCTTAAGATTTTTTTAGGGATGAGGTATTTTGGGGGTAGTTCCGAAGGGAGAAATGGAGGAAAGTTCAAAAACAATAGGGCTCCGCGCGTCAATACACGTAATCGTTGTGTAAAATTTCGTTATGATCGGTGCAGGAGTTTTTGAGTTACAGTGGCGCATATCGAGGCGACGGACAGACAGACAGACAACAAATCAGTAAAGAATTGGGTTTCATCCTGTGAAAATCCATACCTTGAGAACCGCAACCATTCTGAACCGGCAAAATAGGCTGGTTCCGATTCTCAAGGCATCGAACATGACAGGCTGCGCTGTCTACATCTATTTTTTCTGTTCATTTTTGATATGAAAATTTAAGTATAATCCGGAAATTCATAAAAATTAAAAACTTGATTATAGAAAAATGTAAACATAAACAATTATCTGTAAATTTAAACAATATTCAAAGATATTACACAATCGAGGTCTCCTTCGTTTGCTTATACTTCTGGGAAATTTTAGGACCAAGTTTAACCGTAAACGCCACAAAACGAAAACGGCATGGGAAGTGTGCAAAATTTAAAAATAGTTGTGCAAAATTAGGCTTCTCGAATGACATAAATTTTTTGAAAAATATTAACTGGGGGGGGCAAACTTTTTTGAGAACGCTCTTGTGGGGTACTGAAGGGTGTGCAAAATTGCGCAAAATAGACTTTTCGAATGACACAAAATTTTTTGAAAAATATCGACGGGGGGGGGCAAACTTGATATTTTCAGAATCTTCGTGTGGGTTAGAGGGAGGTGTGCAAAATTTTAAAATGGGTCTACAAAATGATGCCAAATTAGACCTTTATAATGACTCCAAAATTTTTAAAAAATATTGACTGGGGGGCAAACTTGATATTTTCAGAACCCTCGTGTAGGTTTCAGGGAGGTGTGCAAAATTTTAAAATGGGTGTGCAAAATTGTGCAAAATAAGACCTTTCTAACGACACCAAACTTTTTGAAAAATATTGACTGGGGGGGGCAAACTTGATATTTTCAGAACCCTTGTGTGGGTTACAGGGAGGTGTGCAAAATTTTAAAATGGGTGTGCAAAATTGTGCAAAATCAGACCTTTCTAACGCCACCAAATTTTTTTAAAAATGTTGACTGGGGGGTGGCAAACTTGATATTTTCAGAACCCTCTTGTGGGTTACAGGGAGGTGTGCAAAATTTTAAAATGGGCGTGCAAAATTGTGCAAAATAAGACCTTTCTAACGCCACCAAATTTTTTTTAAAATGTTGACTGGGGGTGGCAAACTTGATATTTTCAGAACCCTCTTGTGGGTTACAGGGAGGTGTGCAAAATTTTAAAATGGGTGTGCAAAATTGTGCAAAATAAGACCTTTCTAACGGCACCAAACTTTTTGAAAAATATTGACTGGGGGTGGCAAACTTGATATTTTCAGAACCCTCGTGTGGGTTACAGGGAGGTGTGCAAAATTTTAAAATGGGTGTGCAAAATTGTGCAAAATAAGACCTTTCTAACGACACCAAACTTTTTGAAAAATATTGACTGGGGGGTGCAAACTTGATATTTTCAGAACCCTCGTGTGGGTTACAGGGAGGTGTGCAAAATTTTAAAATGGGTGTGCAAAATTGTGCAAAATAAGACCTTTCAAATGACATCATAATTTTTGAAAAATATTGACTGGGGGGGGGGCAACGTCAAGTTTGCCCCCCCCCCACAGAAAATGGGCTGTAGTTTCTCGTAGGAAGGTGTGCAAAATTTGATTTGTGGTGTGCAAAATTGTGCAAAATGTATGCAAAATTTTGGCATAAAAATTTTTGAAAAAATCGATCTGGAGGGTGCAAACTTAACTGAGCCCTGACCAATGGCTTTTTTACCCTTGGTTTTACAGAATTTTGATTGCTTCTATTTTTATTACGGATGCTCAATTATTTCGATGTCGATTTTATTAAGAAAAATTTTTGTTGCTATTTTTTGGAAAAAAAGTTTTCTTACATCGAGCATCAAATAGTAAGGTTGACGGGTAAAGCCGGTCTTTTTTAAAAAATACTTTAAAGCCACTTTTGTGAGATTTTGAGAGTCTCTAAATATGTGTTTGTCAGCCGTCCCCAAGCTACTAACAAGAGATTTTTATTTTTTTTATTATTAATAAAAATGCAAACTATAAAAACTACTATATTTTCTGCAGCAGTCTACAAAGTATTGCAGAGTAGGAAAATAGTACGCGCGGAGGGCAAAACAGCAGGCAAATGGTAGGTGTTTCTCAAACGGTCGCCACGCGCTGAGCGCATTTCGTCGACGCCTTGCGTTCAATATACGTAAATACCATTTTTGTTACTTTGGTCATGTGGTATGCGAATATTACGTTATCATACGGTCAGCGAGTACGAAATGCCGAGCGTATTTAGTTACGAGAATACCAGTCCAGGTGGGGTTAGAAAAACCCCATAGATAGATGACCCTTTTAAAAAGAGCGAAAATGTTGAAAAAATATTTATTAAAGAAACTTTTTTTCGTATCTGGTCTGGGTTAGAAAATATGGGAAAAAATATTTTTTTTTTTTTTGAAAATACACTTTTAAAATATCTTCTTTAGTTTTTGAGATATGCAATGGAGTATAAGTACGTCATATAACCTAGAGGTCAATGCACAAGAAACAGTAAAAAAAATGTTTGTACTATCTCTGCTGGTTGCTGAGATATTGAGTTTTGGCGTAATGGCTCAAATCAAACAGTGCTATTGCGGGTGGGGTTAGAAAAATCCTCGGAGAAATCCGATAGATATATACCTTTTTAAAAAGAGCGAAAATGGTGGAAAATTATTTATGAAGATATTTTTTTCGTATCCTTGGTTAGAAAATACAGACAAAAATTTAAAATTTGTTTTTTTGAAAAATATACTTTTTTTAAAATATCTGGTTTAGTTTTTTAGATATGCAATATAGTGTAAGCACACCATATAATCTAGAGGTGCACAAAACACAGTGAATTTTTTTTTTCTATCTGCTGGTTGCTGGGATATTGAGGAATTAATTTTAAGGGGTTTAAAGGGGGTGGAGGGGGCACAACCTAGAGGGGGGATGGCCAAGATATATTTTCGTAGTCAGGAGTCAACCCAGTGTCAAAAAATATACCTTGGCAACCATCATCATATAAGTGTAGTCGAAATGCCCTACGCCGCTTTACTTTAAAGATAGGAACACACGATGCATCTTTTTCATGCATCAAATTTTCTAATAACAGGTTAAAATGAGAGACAATCTGCTTGCGTCTTTTTTTATCTTGTGAAAACTAAATTTGATGCATGGGAAAGTTGCATCGTGTGTTCCTAGCTTAATGCCAACGAATAGCATGAGTGGTTTTCCCTCGAAAATGCCATCAGAATATAATGTTTCTAGTATAATTTTCGTATTATATATTTTAAAAAATATATATGAAACTATGGAGCACTAAATTAGCTCTAATTATGTAGCTATCTTTTTTTCTGAATTCTCTTAATCAGGCTGCAATCGCATGCGCTGCTGGATTCTCACGGAACCTAGCAGCGCATACTCTAACTTTTAAAAACGCAAGCTTTATTTTTTTTTGCGGAACAAAATTAGCACTAAATTAGCTCTAATAGTTATATAGGTTCTAATAAAAAATCGCAAGTTGCGCTGCTAGCTTCTTGTACATCATTTCTGTACATTGAAGATTTTCTCAAAATTTTTGGTGGGGAGTTCTAACCAAACGATATAGATTACAAAAAGCCAGGTTTTAGAATGTTTGTCTGTCATTCTGTCTGTTTGTTTCAGCATAACGCAAAAACTACTGGACCGATTTTGATGGGACTTCTACTTCTGCATTCCTTGGGTTCCTGGAAAGTACATAGGTTTTTTTTTAATTAAAATCGGTTCACGGGAACACAACCATTTGAAGAAAAAACCGAGAAAAGCGCGCAGGCAAAGCGGTTATTTGAGTGGATGGAAGGGTTTAAGGGGCTATAGGTTTGAGGGCATAAAAGTGGGGTAAGGTGTAGGGGAAAGGAGAATCTACAATTTTAAATACGCGAACACGAAGTCTCAAAGTTTTTAAATAAACCTATGCTTACCATGATAGGTAGAATTTAACTTTGAATTTTTATTATTAAACTAGCTGAAGACACGGCTCAATCAAGCTACACTCCCCCCTCAACGAAACTCAATTTGGATATTGTAAAAATAATACTAATTTAATCCCCTTTTAAAAAATTTTGTACTTAATGAATAACGGAGTTATTCGCACTTAAAAGGGGGGGGGAGTGTGGCTTGGCGCTAAGCTGCACCCCCCCCCCCCATGCTTAGGAGACAGATTTAATGTACTGTAATTATGTACTCTTAAAGAAGGGTACTTTTAATTTACAAAAACCACTGGTTCCTAAGATTTTTGTTGGTTTGTTATGGGGTGTCTAGCTTGAGATCAAGGTACACTTCCCTCTGAGTCTGCTTAGAAAAGAAATTTGACCAAAAGTGAATATGCCAGAATTTAATACTAATTATGTACTAATTTCGTCCCCTTCTAGAAAATTGCCTACTCTCAAGATAACTTCATTTTTTTTGTTATGCCAAAATTTGCTACTAATTATGTACTAATTTCGTCCCCTTTTAAAAAATTGCCTACTCTCAAGATAACTTCATTTTTTTTGTTTGTATGGGATGTGTAGCTTGATATCAAGGCACACCTCATAAAAACAGAAAAAAATGAAGTTATCTTGAGAGTAGGCAATTTTTAGAAGAGGACAAAATTAGTACATAATTAGTAGCAAATTATGGCACAATTACTTTTTTTCAAATCTCTTTCCTAGGCAGAGGGGGTGTGCCTTGATATCAAGCTACACACCCCATATAAACAAAAAAAATGAAGTTATCTTGAGAGTAGGCAATTTTTTAAAAGGGGACGAAATTAGTACATAATTAGTAGCAAATTTTGGCATAACAAAAAAAAAATGAAGTTATCTTGAGAGTAGGCAATTTTTTAAAAGAGGACGAAATTAGTTCCAAATCCTGGCACTTTTGATTGAATCTCTTTTCTAAGCAGATGGGGGTGTACCTTGATATCAAGCTACACACCCCATAACAATCAAAAATCTTAGGAACCGATGGTTTTTGTAAACTAAAGGTACTCTTCTTTAAGAGTAGATAATTAGTACAAAATTATGACATATCAGCTTTCATTAAATCTGTCTTCTAAGCATTGGGGGGGGGCTTAGTGCCAAGCCACACCCCCCCCCCCCTTTTAAGTGCGAATAACTCTGTTATTCATTAAGTACATTTTTTAAAAGGAGACTAAACTAGTACATAATTAGTACATCATTTTTACAATATCCAAAAAGTTTTTAAAAATATTCAATGTATGATTTATTATTATTTTTGTTATTATTAAATTCTTTATTTAGCAATTTATGTAATAAATTGTAAAACAGAGTTTCATTTATTTACTACTATAAAACCTTATCTTAATCATAAAAATATTGTTAGTAAAAAAAAATCATTGTCAGAAAAAATATATAAGGGTCGTTCTTGAAAAAAGTAACATTTCAAGTGGTAATTTAAAAAAAACAAATTACTGTTCTTTGAATTTTGGTAATTATAAAATGTTGCTGTAGTTGGTTGAACTAAAATGTGCTATATGGCCATGATAACAATTGATTTGTCCTTGAGTTATTTTTGAGTTTGTGAATTCATCAGCTAACACAGGTGATAGCCAGCTAACACCAGTTATACCTATTTTACCAAAATCAAGAATCTTTATAGCTGGGTTTTTCTTGAAAAATGGTAACATTTGGTGTAATAGTGTTTAAACTACCACTTTTTAAGTAAATATATATAATATGCTATATAAAAGAGACCTAACCAGATTACAAAATAAAAATCTTTAAATAATAATAATGTTGGTTATAAATATAAAAACATAAAAAAGCAAAAATGCTGGACATACCAAAAATACAATTTAGTTCACAAAAATTTAATATCATAAATTTTAAATCTATAAAGGCGAAATGCAGTGGTAAAACAACGAAACTACACTAACAGAGATTTACCGTTAAAAGTTATAAAATCTAAAAATACAAAAAAAAACATAACTAGAAAAAAATGAAGGACAACCGTAAAATACACAAACTTAAGTGATGTAAAATTTTTTGTAAAAGTGATCTAACATTAAAAGTAAAACAATTATTTACATCATGGGACACTCAAAATCAATTTGACTTACCAGTAATTTAAAGTTTTAGATTGCGGTATTCTTTAGTAGAAACATTTTTACTTTTGCTTTGAAAGAAGTTAGAGATCGAGAATTTTTTATTTCTTCAGGTAACTTATTATATTCAATTAGCCCATTGTGAAAAAAATATTTTTCGCCGCCTTTTCGTTTTTTCTTTTCAATATAAAAATTACTTTTTGCTCTGGTGTTATAATTATGTATATCCTTCTTGTACACAATTTTTGAAGATAAGTATTTGGGAGCTTGTCCTATCTTAACTATGGATTAGTACCATTGTACAGAATTTTAAATATTCTTAAACACAAAGCCATTCAAGGCAGGTTAACATGAAGCGTATACTTTGAACAAGACCAGATTATGCGCATTGCTCGATTCTGAAGCTTTTGTAACCTATTTATCTCGTTTTGGTTTAAAAAGAAAAGTAATGATGCACAATAATTCATATGGGGCAGCACAAGAGTATTATAAATTATTATTCTAGGCCACATCGTTAGATAATATGACGATCTATGTAAATAGTTTAAGCTAAAACTTACCTTTAAAATTCATATCCCAGATATTTAATTTTATTAATTTAATTATTTTTACTTTAATTTAATTTTACTAACTACTTCAATTTCATTATTTAATTTTGTAGTCTTCACTGTTGAATTTTGAGAACCATTTGTCGTTCCCTATAACCATGGCTTTTGTTTTTTTAAAATTTATCTTTAATTTATTACAGCATGCATATACATATAGTTTATTAAGTCCATTATTGACACTATCCACAAGTCCCTCAATATCCCTTGATGACTTAAACGCTATCAAATCGTCTGCAAATAAATGAAGAATAAGTTCATCACTTAAACTCTCTATATCGTTTATGAATAATATAAACATGAGAGGGCCCAAAATGCTTCCTTGAGTAACACCATGGTTATTTACCCAAGTCATCTGAAAGCCTATTATTTATTTTAACCCTTTGTTTTCTTTCGATGAAGTAATCTTCAAAGAACCCCAGCACAACACCATCAAAACCTATCTGTCTAAACTTCTTAATTAGTATTTTTTCTATCTATAGTCTCAAACGCTCTCTGGAAATCTATAAACACACTCACAGTTACCAAATTCTCATCCATTGCAGTTCTCCATTCATTCAAGACACATTGCAAAGCCGTTTCACAACTATGACGCGCTCTAAAACCAGACTGTTTATAAGAGATTTTTTCATTCTCATTTACAAATTCTAGAATCTGATTTATAAACACACTCTTCTATTATTTTCTCTATACTGACTAACATATTTATGGGGCGAAAATCAACTGCTTCTTTCGAATTTGTTTTTTTTAAACAAGTATTACTGTGGAAATTTCAGTTTAGAAGGCATTGTTCCAGTCTCCAAGCAAGTGTCTATTAAATTATATGTATAGATTTGTAAAATTCTTATGGGCAAATATCTCGAAAACTCAATGGCAGATCCAAAGAGTGGTATTGTTAAAAAGGTTGTTTTTTTTTTCAGAACTTACAAAAATGGCTATAATATATTACCAAAGATTCTGATCACCAAAAATTGTCAAAAAGTTTTGTGGGTAAAGTTTTTATAACCTAGCATTCTTATTTTGCTTTATAAATCATCGCAAAAGTCGTATTATTTTTACCTGAAATCAACAAACAAAAAATGAAAAGGAAAGTTTATTTTATTAAGGGGATAAAAGTTGGCAAGGTCATTCTGGAAGCATGCCGAATTTGAGCACACACGTTAAATTTAATTTTATCGATGAAAGCATTAAAAACCGACGGTGAAAATAAGGCCGAAGAGAGCTCTAAAACCATCAGTTCAATAAAGCACTAGACCAGTGCACTTACGAATGAGATATTGGTGTAAGTAGCTGGAATATATTAGAAACAAGCTGATTTTTTAAATGTTACTACAAAACATAAGTAGTAAAGTTTTTATAACCTAGCATTCTTATTTTGCTTTATAAACCTTTTTTAATTCGAAAACAATACACCGAGCAACACAGAAAAATAGTTTTAAATAAAATTTTTAACACTGGAAACTTCATTTTCACTTTCATATTTTCATAAATTGAATTGACTAGAAATTATTTTTGTGTAAAGAACTTTTCTACCATAAAGTTATTAGCTCGGTTATCAGTAAAACAGTCAAACACTAAATACAAAAATTAAAGACCGTGTTTTTTCCTTTTTAAAACATCAAAAAGTTGTCAAAACTGTTACATATTGGATTGCAAAATTTGAAAAAAGCTAGTTTTTTATAAATCACCAAAAATAAAATTTAATATTTTTTTGATAGTTATACAATGTTATACGAGTTTACTTTAAATAATATCAAATTTCAGTGTAATATCTACCTAACTATTAAAGATAATTTTTAATTATTTACGAGAATATTTATCACAAAC
The DNA here is from genome assembly GCA_963921995.1 of Oxystoma pomonae. Classification (NCBI taxonomy): domain Eukaryota; kingdom Metazoa; phylum Arthropoda; class Insecta; order Coleoptera; family Brentidae; genus Oxystoma; species Oxystoma pomonae. Next base: position 77,795,164 of record OY998166.1, on the reverse strand, counting down.
GAACATAGTCTTTTCAAATTTCACTGAGTGTAATATCACCGAACATTAACAAGATATTAACACTTAAGAAGGTTCGCAGTCCGTCGGAGCTTTGATGTTGATGTTGTGCTTACAAAAACGCACCGACGATTCCGAGAAATATGCAGGTGTAGATTTCTCTACGGCGCACGGTGGTCGATTTTTGTAAAAACGTGGACATTAAAAAAAAACTTCCACATTGTAATTTAATCCTACAAAATATTTAGTTTTAATGAAAAACTAAATATTTTGTTTTATGAATTTATTCTTATTTAGCTTATATAACTCTCTTCCACCAGATATACTTTCTTGCCCGTTCGTACCCAGTTTAAAAAAAAAAGATTAAACAATTTATGTTTAAAAAATAAAAGATGAAAAGATCTTGGGAGGAAAGAACGAAAATTCAAAATTGGATGTGTGTCCCACAAGGAACACACAAAAGACCAAAGCGAAAGAAGAATCAATTAAAACGATGTTTCGCCCGGGGTGACCAGCGTGGGCTCGTCAGTGGATTCACTAGTCACCCTCAATCCAGACATCATTTAACACCATCGCACACACAATTGAGTATACAGGATGATCGTGTGAATTTTCACATTTATCTAACAAAATTTTTAAGAGTTAAGATACATACGAGATTCTTATATATTAATCGGCTAAATTAAAGTTAAAATGCAAATATAGAACAATATATATAAATGTTACAGTATTAATAGTAGTATATTTTTGTGTATATAGGGCATATTAAAAAGAATGCCAACCGAAACTTGCAATATATTGCAAAAAATTCTTAAGGTTCATAAAAAATGTCAAACTTTTGTATTTAGCATATTTGCATATCTATTAAAATTAACTCGCTAGGTAGGGTACAAAGATATACTGGAAAACCATGCGCCTAATAAAACAGGAAAATTTTGATATACATAAAAAATACTATTTGCAAATATGCGCAACTTTTATTTTTATACTATTAAATATAATACTTGCAGATTATAATGTTTTTTCGAAAGGTGAATCAAGGCTTATTCATCAAGAAAAAGCTAACCAAAAAAAAATACCCGTCGAAACTTTTATATATATATATATATATATATATATATATATATATACTTAGAAAACCCAAGTATAAACTTTTGAATAAAACAATCATTTACTCAAAGTTATATTTAAAACAAACTTACCTGTCAAAAGTTAAAGCACACCCAAAATTATTTACATCAGACAATCACGCAAATAATAAAAAAACTGACTTTATGGAGGTAAGAAACTTTACAAGCCAATATTTTATAATAAATACAAAATGCAGACTTTTGATAACCCGTCTTTTAAATATTTGCATAATGTCAAACTCGTAAACAACATAGTTTATTCTTTGGCCAAGTATCTTGACAACAATAAAGACGCAAATTTAGATACATTTTGATTTTTTTAATTTTTCTATTTATGTCCGTGTTTTTCTGAAAATCGACCACTGTGCGACGTGAAGGACAGCCGATTTATGGATTTCGCCCAGCGGCGACTTCGAGGGACCGAGAAAGAGTAGCAATAAAGATGCAAATTTAGATACATTTTGAATTTTTTCATTTTTCGATTTATGTCCGTGTTTTTCTGAAAATCGACCACTGTGCGACGTGAAGGACAGCCGATTTATGGATTTCGCCCAGCGGCGACTTCGAGGGACCGAGAAAGAGTAGCATCTAATGTTCGAGTGAGATATGCATATTAAGGGGAGGAGCTTATATAGTGACCCTTCTTATCTTGTTAATGTTCGGTGGTAATATCTAACTAAAAAAATAAAATTCTAAATTATTCGTCATAAACGAATAAATAAGTAAGAATATTCTAAGAATTTAAGCTTAAGATTATTTTTAAATGACAATAAGCTAACCCAAAGCTACTACTACTAACGGCGCAATGCAAGTTGGCAGCTTCTACCATTCTTATTAAGCAACCCTGATAATAATTTTTCATACAATATGGAACTCATAATAACTCATGGTTTCCCAGTCTACGAGCAGGTTCATTAAACCTTATTTTAGAAAGAATGTTTGGAGAGGTAGATAAATTATTAACATTCTTAAATAAAGTTAAAATGGTTTTTCTAATCCTAAAGTGAGATCGAGCCACTGAGAAAGAGGAAATCTTAAAAATTTATTTTAAATCTTTTCATGCCTATCAATTACTATGTTTATACGGGCCTCTTAAAGCGCTTTTATATAAGGACGGTTTAAAAATTTTATCGTATAAACATCACTAAAATCGCTTTGAGCACTATAGTCCTGGCCTCAGTATACCCCCGCAAAAAAATCTAGGTCCCCAGATTTTGACTTTTGATTCATGTTGTGGGATTATAGCAGTAATTTATCTTGGATAGACATTGATCACCCGGGCCAAACTATTTTAACCACCCTGTATTTTTCTATTACAAAGCTTAAAATTTGCATTTTTTGCGTGCTTCCCTTGTGGAAAAAGGCTAAATATCACAAAGTACTTGGCCAATCGAAAAAAGAAAACCACGGATCGAATGATAATTTCTTTCTGCGTTTTATGTATTATGTTTTATATTCATTAAAGATAAGAGTTGCCATGAAAACCGAGATAAACAGAATGGTTACACCAAATTATGTACGTTTTCCAAAAAAAATTGCAAATTCAATATAGCTTTTCTGATGTTATTTATTTTTAGGGAGGTTATTTGTTAATCCAAGATAAACTATACTTAAATCAACATAATTTTCAATATTATACAAGGTGTCCAAAAAACTACTTTAAAAAAAAGTTTTTAAAATATTGGTCTATTTTTGTAATTTTTTTAATATGTGGTAAAGAAGGTCCTGAGAAACATTTTTTGTCATTTGTTTGATGTTTATGAGAAAAATAAGTTTATAAAAAATTTCCGTCGAAATGTGATTGTACATGCCATTATCTTTGTATATATTCGGGGTGACACAAAAAGAAATATTTGAAAATACCCTTAATCGCACCCGCTAAAATTGAGTTTCAAAGAAGAATAACACAATAAAAGTATTTTTTTGAGATAATACCAGGAATTTGAAAATATTTTTTTTCCAAAGTTAACAATCTTAAAATTTTTGTACAGGGTCGCTAAATACATTATAAATCGAGTTTGCAAACATTTTACAAATAATTCTCTTGACCACGATCTACTTATGTTTCTTTATATTATTCCTCATTTATGTACATAGTGAGTCAAAACTACGCCCTATATAATATAGATTTGAAAGCTGAAGTTACTACCTGTAGAAAAATTTATATTATTCAGGATTTTTAATTAATGTAGGACAGTGTTTTAATATTTTGAATCACCCTGTATATATATGACTACTATTCCTCAATAATATAAAGAAAAATAAGTAGATTGTGGTCAAGAAAATTCACACAATAAATATGTGCAAATGGGATTTATAACTTATTTAACGACTTCTTAGGTCTTTTTTTGGCTCACCCTGTGCACAAATTAATAGATTGTTACCTTTGAAAAAAAAATTTAGAATGCTGGTAGTATGTTACAGAAAACTTTTATTTTGTTACTCCACTTTAAAAATCCATTTTAGAGGTTTTTTTCAAACGTTTTTTTTTGGGTCACCCCGAATATACACAAAGATAAGTGACAAATAAAAATTGTTGATAAAGGCATGTACAATCATATTTCGAAAGGATTTTTTTTGTAAACCTTATAGTTTTCTTATAAACCAAGGTCCAAAACGGCCATTTTTGGAATTGTACCATTCATTGCTGGCTCACCCTGTTCAATTACAAGATAATGTTAATGACAAAAATTTTTGTTAGGACCTTCTCTATCACATAAAAAAAAATACAAAAATTGACCAATATTTTAAAAACTTGCATTTAAAGTCGTTTTTTGGACACCCTGTATAATATTGAAAATTAAGTTTATTTAAATATAGTTTACCTTTGCTTAATAAATAAAATCCCTAAAAATAAATAAAATCAGAGAAGCTATATTGAATCTGCGAATTTTTTTGGAAAACGTACATAATTTGGTGTAACCATCCTGTTTATATCGGTTTCCATGGCAACCCTTATCTTTAATAGACATAGAACATAATACATAAAACACAGAAGGAAATTATCTTTCGATCAGTAGTTTTCTTTTTTTGATTGGCCAAGTACTTTTTGATATTTAGCCTTTTTTCACAAGGGAAACACACAAAAAAATGCAAATTTGAATCTTTTTAATACAAAAATACAGGGTGATAACTAAAATAGTTTGGCCCAAGTGATCAATTTCTACCCAAGATCTGTTGTTAACTTAGTTGTTTCATTGGTTTTCTTTTTAAACTGACATTTAGTGCGGGACATATAAGAGCGATTTTATTTAAAACCATCCTTATATAAAATCGGTTTTAGGTGCGTATAAACCAAAGAAATTTAAATATATAATTTCTTTGGTACAAACATAGTAAATGTTATTTCTATATATAGGGCTCCGTATGACTGAGGCAAATTGTATTTTGCTAAAAAGAAATGCATAGTAAAGAGCGGTAAAGAGTTAATATTGTCTTATAGTTCTGAAAATCAACACCTTGTCTTTTAATAAATCCGAACGCCTATGGTTTATCAAACCAGGAATTTATCAGACCGTATTTAATAAAAATGTTCATCGTAAGAACGATTCACCATAAAAACTGCAATTGGTTAAACCAATTTTTTATCCGAACCTTATTTCTTCAAACCCATTCAATAACAAATTCGAATTTTATAAGATCCGCTTTTAATCGAACCATTATTCATCAAACCACTTTTTTTCAAAACCGGAATTCGTAAAACCCGTTGTTTATCAGAAAATTTTTGCTAATTCGATGCATTTGTCGTTCTATGTGCGCACACTTGGCTAAAAGTATTCACAGGTAGTGTTCAATACTTTGTGTATAGATGTCACTCTATTGTTCTTAACTGGAGTGCAAGTGACATCTATACACAAACTATTGAACGCTACCTGTACAAGTATGCGCGCGTATCGGCGACAAATTCATCGAAACGCCGCGCCGCCGCGCCACCTGCGTGTACGCCTCCGGTTCATCATCACGAATGCGCAATCAATTTCGCAAAAATTTTCTGATTAACGGTTTTTACGAATTCCGGTTTTGAAAAATAATGTTTTGACAAATTCCGGGTCTTATTAAAAATGGGTTTTACAAATGACGAGTTTGATATTGAGTGAGTTTCGCATTCACCATAAAAGCAGGCCTCGTTCGAAACATGCCGTAAACAATTTAAAAATGTAGTGTCTTTTGACTTTGTTAATACCGATGCGTTGAAGTATTTACTTTAAGTGTCTACTCTCCATATTCCGTACTTAAAGGAATACGTTACATCGGTTGTTTTTTTTTATTGTATTAAATTTTAAAAACATACTCTGACCGACTTTTTAACACTTTTTTTTAGGTTTGGTCACAAGAATTCGCCGAAAAGAAAAGACTGAATTATCGGATCCTGAAAAAAAAAATTACAAGTATGGGCCTCGATCTAAACCCAGTGATGGTAAGTTTTTGTTCCTAGACTTGTGAAAGTTTTAATATTATAAATGCGAAAGTTTGCGTGTTTGTGTGCGTGTATGTATGTATGTCCTTCACTGAACCGATTCGGATGAAATTTAGTAAGAAGATAGGGCGTGACCTGCTTTAAAACATAGCGTTCTTTTCATTTGAATTTTTGGCTTAATGACTGCTATCAAAGGACATTATTATTATTATATCTCGAGCAACACCTCGGGTGCAGCACAGGCCATACCCACCAGGCTTTTTTAATTGAACCTCCCCCCGCTCTTGTAAAATTTCGGTTTGAAAACCACAAGGAATACTTACAAAATAGCAGAAAGATAAAAAGTAAGAATACTAGTAATGGATTTAGAGACCCACCCCTTGACGTGGGCCACGCCTTTTGTTTCTTAATTGGCACCACCCAAGCTCGCTAAGGGAATGCATTATTTGATTGGTAAGATTTGCCATGTTTATAAGCTTAGCCATAGATAGCGCATTTTCTTTTTAAAAGTGCTGTGCTTTCGACTATTGCAGTTCAGTTGCTAAAATGTTGTCTTAATGTTCGGTCATCTTGAGTCTGGGTTTAATATTTGCGGGACGATTTTTTTTTGAAGTTTTAATTAGTTTTGTACCAGTAAACTAATTATTCTAGTCGGTGTAAATATATCAGCTGTTTTGCCTATGATGAAAATATAAAACTTTATACTTAATAAATGCGAAAAATCATCGTTTTCTGGAACAAAGTTAAGTGCGGAAAAGGTTCATTTTTTTTGGTCGACGACCTTGATAACCTATTTTCTTTTTTTTAGCGGAAACCATACAACGCATGCTGGCCAACCTTCCAGCCAAACGTTCCCGAAGATCATTTGTTTCTCTCCGTGATGTCATATTTAAATCAAGAAAACGAAACCAAAACGCCGCACCACAAAACCAGGAAAAAGTTTCGGAGAACTTGCCTTCAAACAAATCAAAGCGACAACAAAATCAACGTTCAGTCAATTTGCCTTCCAACAGAAGAACCCTTCGCAGTATTAACAAAGTCTTATCAAGTACTATCTTGGATTCGTCGCTACTTAGAGTTAAACGTAAAATTAAAATGACGAACGAACAAAGGATAACTCGACAAAGCCAGAAAGTCGTTGATAACAAAAAGGCTGCGATTTTAATAGAAAATGTGAATAAATCAGTTGAAAGGAATCCTAAAATTAATACTTCTAAGAACCCCCCGAAAGATAATGAACCTCTGATCCTGTCAAACGCCAAAATTCAAAATAAAATCGCCAGAAAAAGAATTTTAAACAGCAGGCTAAACATTAAAAACTTTTTTCCTGTTAAAAAACGAAACAGCAGACTTAATGCTTTGTATGAAAATTTATCTGTCAAATCTGAAATAATAGTTAATCCAATTAGTATTCAGCCATCTAGAAATATTCCTTCGATAGAGAAAATTAAAGAGAGTCGACGGGGTGGAGGTCTCAAAGGACTTGTCAGAAATTTAAGAAAGAAAAATAACTCGCCTACAGAGGATAAGGCAACTCCTAGTCTAGTTAGAAGACCCAAGTTAACTAGACAGCAGTCTAAAGAATCAATATCAAGTGATAAATCAACTGCAAAAATTAGTAAAGCTGCGGCACCAAATGTTGAAAAAGAACACCATAAAAATAAATTGGTTAAAGAGAAATCTATTCAAAAAACTGTGGAAAAAGATCAGGAGGTTCAAGATATTTTTAATAAAGAAAAATGTTCCAAGAAAATTAAGGAAACAAGAGGTTTAAAGAAAATTAAGACTTTCGAAGATAAACCTTCGGAGTCAAAACCAAAGACTAAAAATTTTAAGAAAAAATTTCAGACAATTATAAACAACGTAAAAAAATTAAAACTAGATGGGACCACAGAGTCTCAAAATCAGAAAAATACAAGCTTAAAAAAGTCAAATGTCGAAATCCCAGTAAATCCACGTGCTATTTTTTTAGAACTAAGTATTTCGGAGAAGGCAGAGAACACAGTGAAGACGAAGGAAACTCCAACTTCGTTAGAAGCAAAAGAAGAAGGTGTAATGAAAGAAAGCTCTGTTCCTGCTGCCACGAACCTTATGGATTTTAAAGAAAATCCTCCAATACCAGAGAAGATTTTTAATTTGGAACCGAGTAACGAAGAACAGCTGCAAGCCAAAGGGGAACTTAATTTCGATAAGGTTGATGTTGCTCCTCTTACAGGTATTTCCAAAATTTGCCCCGCTTTTACAAATACTACGCCTAATATGAGCACGATGCTCTCTATAAACGTAGATACGTCAGATAAAACTAAAAATTTGATATCTCCCACTTTGATATCGCCTAATATTAAAGGAAAAATTCGGAAACCAGCTAAAGGGTTAAACGATTGCATAGCAATGTTAACCAGCAAACTACAAAAAAAAGAAGATTCTAAATTATCTCCATCGTTAACCGAAGATCCAGTTCCTACTGTTTCTAAAGCACCAGAACAAGTGGAGGAAAAGAAATTAGAACCACTTTTACCACCACCCATAGATGTTCATTGTCAAAAATCCGAATGCATTCTGAGAATACCTACTTTTAAAGTGACTGCGCCTATCAACGATTTCAACGAAACTGCCTTAGATTTGTCTAAAAAATCTACAAACAATTTCAATGTGATAAATAAACCGGACAATATGAGTGTCTACTTTGAACCTCCTAAAGAATTACAACTATCTGAATTTGGCAGTACCCTTAATAAAGTCATTGGAGATGTGATTGAACACAAATGCAAAGAGGTTTTGTCTGAAAAATTAACTGGTCATGGTTGGACATCTGTGAATGATATAATACAAAAGGTTATTAGTAGTGAATCCAAGAACCTGTCACGAAAATCTACTGGGTCAATCTTTCCTAAAAATAATGTTGACAGTTCTATAGAAGCTGTTGTGAAAAGGTTTAGTCTACAAAGTGATGATATACCTCTTAACAAATTAAAGAAAACTACCGAAATGGTATCCGGTAAAAGAAAAGCTTATTCTACAAAAGATTTAAGTCTTAATTCTTCTGAAATTACTTTAACCAGCATATTACAAAACAGTGAAATTGTTTCAAAAACTGTTCAGCAAACCGTCCCACAATTCGTGCATCCGGCAGTTGTTTCAAATGTTGAACCAATGAGCAAAGTTTTAGAAATCAGTACGATACCTTGTGCATTAGATGATAATGATGAGTTGGATTTAGAAAAGCTTATTCCAGAAACAAAGTTACAAAGAATTCTTCCAGAGAAGGATGCTGTTTTAGTTAAGACTGACGAAAATTTATTTAAATGTGCCACAGACTTGCCTGGTAATATAAATAAATTAGACAAAATTTCTTCTGAATTCGCGGAAAAAAATACTCAAGTAGCTGAAATAAAGACTGATAAAAAATTAATTGAAAAACCAGAAACCCTAAATTTGGAAATTATTCCCAAACAAAGTCATGTAAAAATAAGTGTGCCTAAAAATCCTACTAATTCGAGTAAGCTATCCGACAATAAACAACTAATATTATCAAATGTTGACATACAATTAATATCTAAAAACGATGAAATACTTACGGAAAATCAAGTATTTAAATCCAATATTTTAAAAAGAAAACCTGCTAAAAAGAGACGCGGTCGGGGAAAGAAACAGTTAATACCTAAATCCAAATCAAAAAATCTTAAAAAGAGCCTGCATGCTGAATCAGTCAACAGTTTTAAGGCAACTGGTAACTGTGAAATTGAAACATCTAAACTTGTTATTAGTAACGCAATTTTGCCTGAGGAGAAAGCGCAGTCAGTTACACCAGGTGATTCAGACGATGAACTTCCACTACTACAGCTAACCAAACAAGATGACAATATTGATATTGGTAAAAAATGTATGATAAATAAAATTAATAATATTACAGATTCAGCTAACGAAATTGTTTTGGCTATTTCAAATAAAAATAATGTCAATGGCCCTAATACAGAATATGATTTGAATGCAGTTTCAGATGACAAAAAATCTAAATCTAAGAATAAGCCGAGAAGAAAAAATACATTTGTAGCCAAAACATTTATGAGAAGGGCAAGGAAGAAAAAATCAAACTTATTTCAGACCAACATAACTGAAAATGCAGTCTCAACACCTGTTTCCAATAAATCTGCTACAAATTGCTCAAATCTCGAATTTGATCTGCAAAAATCTGACATTTTAAGTGAAAGCGATCAAACAATTTCGACGAGTTTAGACGAGAAGTCAGTCACAGAGCCTTTGGATAGTTCCACACCCATTCAGGCTAACAAATCACATACAAGAAGAAAGTCGAAAACAATGAAAAAACTTGACAAAGTTGATAATGATTTGTTTAAAGATTTTGCGTTAGTAATAAATAAAAAAACAAAAAGAATACCACCAATGAGTATAGTCGATGATTCAGTGTGTGACGATAGTTTGGAATCATTGTCAAAAACAACAGAACATGTTAAAAGAAAGTCAACCGGACCAGATGATAGGGTGCAAGAAATGGACATGGAACTTGAAGAAATCCCTTTTAGTTCTGCAATTATTGAAAGAGACTCTACAGCAAACTTGTCCATTGGTTTTAACGAACCTAGCTTGAACGGACTTCGTAATAATTTTTCCAAAACTGAAACAAAGTATTCTCAAGACTCTTTAACGTTAGAAATAATAGAAGACGGTATTAAAAACCTAGATAACAAAATAGAAATATATAAAGGTAATCCTGGTAAAAAACCAAGAAACAATACAAAACCTGTTAATTTATCAGATACAAAAGATATTCAACAAGTATTGCCTGAAAAAGAGAAACCACTTGATACTTCAATTAATGGTTATAGTCAACATTCGCAGGATTTATCTATCCAAATGTTTGAAGAAACAAATCGCATTAAAGAAATAAGTGATTTAAAAAATAAAGTACTTGTAAGTCCTACTAAACGCAGGGGAAGAAAATCCAAATCGAGCTCACACATAACGGTCGAAAACTCTCTAGAACAAGCATTAGAAACTAAAACGACATGTCCATTAAATGATATACATCCAGTAAAGGAAATAATGTTGAAAGAACCTGTTTTACTTTTAGATGATACAATTCCTAAAAATAATAGTGTGTCACCTGAACGTAAACGTAGAGGCCGAAAACCAAGGGCAGAGCAACCTATTTTGGATGCTTCAGCAACTTTAAAAGAACACGTTATTGAAGAACCAGCAAATACTGAAAATTTACCGACCTCAGATGATATAATTGGTTCTCCTCAAACAAAACGCAGAGGGAGGAAAGCAAAAACTAATTATTCCCCGCAAAACTTGGACGCACCTGAATCTTTACTTTATAATAAATTCTTAAATATAAAAACAAATATTCAGGAAAATGCCATAATAAACCCCAATTTGATGATCTTAGAAAGTAAAGAAGAAAATTTAACTATGGATCCCATAGATAATATAGAAGTTGCATTTACTGAATCTCAACGGAAAGGAAGAGGTCGACAATGTAAAGCTGTTAAAGCATTATTGACCATACCAAACCAACCCGACGAAAATAAACTTTTAAAAGAACCTGAGCTCCAGGACTCAGTTACACCAGATAATATTATTGCTTTAGCAGGTAGTAGACCAGAAGAAGATATCACTTGTCAGCCTAAACGTAGAGGTAGAAAGAATAAAACTGAACCTCAAGTTAATACGGATAATTTACCTACTAAAGACATCTCTCTAGAAAATTCTCTGGAAGAAGAGAGAGAAATAAATAGTGATTTAATAATTTTACAGGCTAAACGTAATGCTAGTAAACCAAATAATATTGAGACGGAAAGTTTAGTTTTACAGAAATCTAAAGAATTATTACAAATATCTGGTAACCATATAAACCGTATGTTTAATTCTGTCCCGTATGTGGAACTATCAAATGACTTGTCTCTGACAACTGATGAGAAGATTTCCAAAGAATTATTGGTCTTAAATACAGAAAATTTAAACAATTCTGTATCTAGTAATGTTCAAGAAGACACTAAAAATAATTATTTAATGCCAGAAATTCTGGGGAACTCCGATCTTGTTACACCCAACACAAAGCGTCGAAATAAGAAGCTCCCAGTGAATATATCAAATAACGTTTCCACTGTCCAAGAAAAATCCAAGGGTTTAAATTTATCAAATAATATATGTCTTCCGAAACGTAAAGGAAGAAAATCAAAAACAATTGACAGAGCTTCAGATAACATAGAGCCAGAAAACATTGTAGAAGATGAAAGTGTTCTGAAGAAAAGTGAAGTTTTAAATGTCCTACTTCAATCGGAACCAAATGAACCCAGAATTGTTCATGAACTAGAAATAAATAATTTTTCAAATAAAAGTCTTGAGGAATCGGAGCTTTCCACTGGTCAAAAAATATCTAAGGGTTTTAATTTATCAGATATCTCTCTTTCTAAACGCAAAGGAAGGAAATCAAAAACTGACGCTACTACAATGAACCCAGCTCCAGATAAAATAGAGCAAGAAAAAATTGTCGGAAATACAATGGACATGGCTGCAGATAAAATAGAACAAGAAAACATTGTGGAAAATAATACAGCTTTGGAGAAAACTAAAATTTTAAGTTTTTCATCACCTCAATCGAAATCAAAGGAACCTAAAATTGATCAACCACTAGACATGAACGATTTTGTGAATGAAAGTGATCTGAGTCTTATGGACTTAGAGTGCCCCAAGGAAAATTTGGTCGATTCTGGCTTAGGTTGTTCAGATATCCCACCGCCAGTCAAACGCAAAGGTAGGAAAGCAAATGTTAAAGTATTGGAAAATCCGACATTAATACTTGAGGAAAACACTCTAGAAAGTATTATTCAAGAACCGACTTCTAGACCTAACCGTAGGTGTAGAAAATCAGATTTAGATAATTTAAAGACATTTTCTCAAATAAACACAAGTACGAGCTCTTTAACAGTATTTCAGGAAAGTGGGTTTGGCGAAGATTCTACTCCATTGCATGATGAACTTGAGAAATATGGTAAATCGAGTACTTATACAAATGATTTAACCATTATGGAATCTAAGAAAAGGGGAAGAAAACTCAAAGTTAATGTTATAGAGTCCGAGATTTTAAACCTGAAATCTTTTAACAAAAAAAATGGTACTAGTACCATAGAGAACAGTGAATTAGAATCGATTAATATTTCTAAATTAGAGTCGGATTTTAATAAAAAACATACAAAAAGCAATGAAAAACTTTCTATTGATGGTTGTCAAGAAAAGCGCAATAAATCGCCAGGGAAAAATATCAAAAAAGGTGAGCAGCTAGAGTCTTGTAGTACATATGAAGCAGTAATTTACAAAAATATATTCGAGGAAATTGAAGAAAAGCCATCAAGGACACGTAGCAAGTCAAAAGCAATTTTGGCGGAACAAACAAATATTGTTCAAAATATAGAGGAATCTGTGTTCAACTTTGCTGAAGATATCCCGAAAATATCTGAGAAGGCTATTATTGTGGAAAACATTGTTAACGAGTTAACAACAGAAATTCAACCTTATAAAAACATATTTGAAATAGAAGAGAAATTATCCAGAACAAGGAGCAAAGCTAAAAGTATTTTAGATCAAATACAGGAAACGTTAATTCTAGAACCTAACCAGGAGATTGAAGAGGCTTGTGGAGGAAGCAATATGCCCAAACATTCTATATCTGTGACCGAAAAAAGTAAAATTGTTGATGATTTACTAGGAACAGAGAACGTTGAAAATATCAATGCACTAGCTGACATTAACAAATCTTATAATAAAGACAAAATGTCAAATATTGCTGAAAATAATTTGGGTTCTGAAACGGATAAAAAAGGAGGCAAGAAGTACAAAAATAATTTGGAACAAGAAAACACATTAAATATGTCTGGTAGTTTAAAAGGATCTTCTGGCGAACTAAAATCTGAAGATTTAGATCCTTTTAATTTTGAGGAAGACGAAGCCTCAACTCCGTCAATTGTAAACTCAAAAAGGGGTCGTAAAAAGTCTAGCAGTAAAATGGTTGTAAAAATGCCAGATGAACAGCCAATCACACCAAACAGTTTGCCAGAAAATAAACCTCTTTTAGAATCTACAAAGAATTTCTTACTCCAAGAAAACTTAGACGCTTCCATAAAGAAGCCATCTAGAGGTCGTAAAAAACTTGCCCACAAAAGGTTATCCAGAAATAGAAAAAATGAACTTTCTTCTAAGGCTGACCAAAATCATAACAGCCCTAAAGATTCAGAGCCAGTTGTCCCTAAATCGTTGTTAATAACCAGAGAAGAAATAAGCGAATCCGATTTAGACAAACAAGCAGATGAAGAGGTAGCTAGTTTGACTCGTGGAAATTGGAACTCATTAGTGCAAACTGATTTAGATGAATCAAGACAAAGTAGCCTCTCTGACAAAGGGCCGTCTCCCGTTGGAGCAAGATCTCCAAGTTTATCGCCACAACCTGAAAAACAAGAAGTATCTAAAGTACTTGATATTGTACCAGTTTTAAATGAGAGCTCGGATATTTTTGATTTGATAAAGAAGAAACCTATTGTGACAGAAAAGAAACTAGCAATAGAAAAGCCTACAGTGTCTGAATTACCTATTGAACTGAAAGTTCCAAAATTGTCTATGAGAGAGCTTAAAAAGAGCAAAGGACTTCTTGTTGATCAAGAAGAAAAAGTACCCAATATAATTAATAAACCTTTATCTGATAAAATCGTGACAGTAAGCAACCTTCCTCAAGAAATGGATATGTGTGAAAATCAAGACATTCAACAGGAGAGTATTCCGCATAGTTTGATTGAGTCCGAACCAGTTGTTCCTGAAGAAAAAATAGAGTCCAATCACAAAAAACAAAACAAGAAAAATAAGAGCCTTAAGGTTCGAGAAAACGTCTTAAAGCTGTTTAATAGTAATACAAATATGGATTTTGATGCCTTTAAGAGTTCAATAGAAAAGATCACAAAACCCGTTATAAAGAATAAACGCAAGTCCAAAGATCTTGTAGAAGAAATTGAACCACTTTCAGACATTTTGACCAGTTCAGATATGGACATTGCTCCGGTCATTGATGAAATAGACAAATCTTTGGAAATGGATGGTATTTATGACTTTGAGGATGAATCGGAATTGTCAATCAATAAGAAAAAAAATAATTTACGAAAAGGAGATTCAATTAAAAAAAAATCATTTGAGAAATTTGAGCAGAACAGAAGAACTTCAAATAGAAGCGCAAAGGTGAAAGCACTAGAACATATTCATGACGAAGCATTGGCACACCTATTAGACGAAGGTCTTAATCCAGGTATTCCTGATACAAAAAGGTTTGAAAAAGAGGTTATTAAGAAAGGATCTAAAAAGTTGAAAGTTAGAAAAGCTTCTCTTGAATCTAACCAATTATTAGAAGGTGAGACGGGTGTAGAAGTTTCCTCTAACAATAAAGACCACTTTGAACTAGATATTAAGGGGCAACAAGAACATGATTTGTCAGCGAATGTTAAATCAATCTCTGATAAAAAATCAAAAAATATAAAAACAAAGAATTCTAATTTAAAAAGTCAGGATTCACAACAAAGTAAAGTTATAGACTCGTTAACTATACCCGAAACAACTTTAATTCCCATTGAACAAGGCATCAAATCAGATTCAATTATTACTTTGGACAATACGACACTTAACATTTCATCAAAATCTTTAAACGAAAAACTAACCGATGAAAGAATATTTGCGGCCCAAGCCGATTCAACTAAAGTTTTAAACATTGAAAAAGATAATAACCTTATTAATGCTCATCTATTTCAGGAAAGCAATTCCGAAGAAACTCTGTGGAATAAAATGTTTGCAGCTGCAAAAACGCAAACTGAAATATTAAAAAGCCCCGACAAGAAAGTAGAACACTTGGATATATTTACGAACATTATTGAAGAAAACCAAAGTAATTTAGAAAAGTATGTCGATGTTCCAGTTTTTGAAACTGGCCAACTTGATGCTTCCTCTTCTAAAGACATACCAATTAACGATTTAGCCTTAGCTGTCGTAGAAAAACCGGTTAAAAAGAGACCCGGGCGTAAAAGTAAAAAAGACAAGGAACTTTTGGAAAACTCATTGACAAAAGACTTGGAATTAATAGAACATAATCCGGAACTCTTAGAATCTTTAAAAGAAAACCAAAAAGTAGACTCATCAGAAGCAGAAAAGCCAAATGTTTTTATTAAAGAAGATAAAATAGATAATCAAGAGTTAAGAAGAAGTCGGCGAGGTTCACAAAAAATTATTTCTTACAACGAAAATGATCTAATAGACCCAGTGGTTGAGGCATATGAGAAAAAACGTCAAAGTTTGCACTTTAAAAAAGATAAAGTCATTGACAAAAAGTCAGTAGACACTGTGGAATCTGCACCACCGGCTGAATCTAATACCCTTACCGCAAATGTTGAGACCTTCCCATGTGATGATGTAAATACTAATTTAGTTGATAAAATTTACGAATTTACTGATAGTCCTGAAAATGATGAAACTATTGGAATGTTGGAATCTATTTCTATTCTACGAAAGAACAAAAGTAAACAACAAGAAACTACTTTGGAAAGTGGTTTTGATTCAAGTTTACCTGAGGCCAACACAGATAAAACAGATAAGTTTAAAACTCCGGTAAGCTCTTTGTACTGTGACATCTGCAAGAAGACTTTCCAACGAATTGAGAATTTAATAAAGCACAAAACTACATTAACACACATTTCCAAGTTATCCGAATTGGAAGCAAAAGAAGTAGAACTAAGAAATAAAATAAAAGAGATGAATGAACAACAACATTCGTTACAAAGCTCTGAAAATAGAGATGATATCAGTATTTCAGATATATTAGAATCCGGAAAAGATATTACAAATAAAGACCAAACACCTTTTTCAAATAACGAAACTTTACAGTTGGAGGACATAATCAATGAAGTATTAAATAAACCTGCTATAAAACCTTTGCCAATTGTTGAATCAAAATCAAATAATTATAACTCATATAATGCTGAATGTGACACTGAATTAGAGACACTAAAACTAAAAAGTAAAGAAAATTACTCCCCTACGCTAACCAAGACAATAGCTGAAAAACAAATAAGTTTGCTGGAAAATATAATTGAGAAGACTGGTGGTAACCTTCTTGGAAGAATATTTGAGCCTTCAAATGAAATAGAATCAGACGATGATTTAAGAGACGTTGATACTATTGATGATGTATCTTCATCATGTAAAGGTAACAGTGTATCATGTAGCAAAACTGACATTTTAAAATCTGTTACCAAAACTTTTGCTAAACCGGATCAATACGAGGAAATTTCGGAAGACTCTACAAGTTTAAGCACGTACGATGATCAGAAATCACGAAAAATATTAAACCGAGATGAAGAGCTATTTTTAGAATGCTGCAGTTTGCTTAAAAGCGGTTCAGAGGTTTCGAACTTTTCTAAAAAAGCTCAAAACTCGACGGAAAAGCTATCCGACATCATTGGACACAGACAGTTTGTTCAACCGGAAGAAGAGGCACACGAGTTGTATTCCGATAACTCTAGAACACCTACACCCTTAGGTGACACATTTGATGACAATGCTTCGGGTTCAAATAGCATAGCTTCTGAATGGAATCCGCAACCAGTTGTTGGAAAGAGTTTTACCTTTAAAGAAGCTTTGAGTGGTGAGCCATTGTTGGCAATTGCACCTAGAGATGAAGCCATAATAGAGGACATTAGGGGCAAAGTTGATCAAGAGGATATATTACAAGATAGGTAAGTTGCGCCTTTTTTATTATTCTGCTGATGATGATGACATGATTTTAACATAAAATAAATGGTTATTTTATATTAAGAGTATAGTTTTCCGTACCTTACTCATTCAAAATTTCGCTTGCAAGGGTATTTTTCTATTTCTTCATTTTTCTATCCAAATCATTCATTTTTCAGCGAAGACCATACTCTTTATAACAAAATATTTTAATTAAAATTGGTTTGTTGGTGGCAAATCAGGATTCTAAAAATCAAGAGAAAGCGCCATGCGCCAGTGAAAATTCATGTGCTCTCGCTAAAATAAAACATGGTACTGCCTAAAAGCTACAAATATAAACATTTTTCTGTTTTGGAATTTTTTGTTTAAATTTTTTGCACACATGTTTTTATAAAAAGAAAGAAAACGTCCAGAATGTTTTTACAAAAGATCTCAAACTGACTGGGCTTTTGAAGATGTTGTATCAAACTTTAATTTAGTTCAACCGGCCACTTGGTATCAGATAAAAATAAACTTGCTTTATTCACTTATATTACACGAAAAATAAACAAAGGTTTGCAAGTTCTTTTCTCTTTGGACACCTCTGATTTAAGTTTCATATTTTTTTATTGTTCCTTGGTAAGCTTCTTTTTTATTTTTTAAAGGCCATGGTGTACTCATTCTGCAGAATAAATTTCGTGAAAATTAAAAAAAATCGCCGGAGAGCTTTTTAAGATATGGCGGATCAAAAATGGCACCTATTGAACGAGCATTCAGAATAATTTATATTTTACTAATAATCGAATATTATTCACCAAGAGATAAATGTGGCACCTTTTCGGATACGAAATGTTTGTAGGGCGAGCGCAGAGAGGTCTACACTCTATCAAGAGTCGAAAAGACATTTTTATTACGAGATTTATACGCTACTTTTCACTTTGTTGGTTTTGTCGCCACAAAATCAACAAATAATTTCTACAACTGCTTAATGACATTAATCTCTGTACCCTGCTAAACACATCGTTTCAATAATCTGTGTGGTGACATAGTCGCTTGCATTTTGTAAAGGAAGCTCTGCGAAGTTGTTAGCTAAGAACAACTAAAATACTGATAATGGTAAAATTAATGAGAACATAACCACGTTAGTCACTGAACGCAGGAATGAAATTTAAACGTTTATTCCCCAAAGTACGAAAAACTAACTTAGTCATATGGAAGTTGTGTTACTATATTATACAGGGTTCCTAAGCAAATCCTTAGGGGGCCAAGCAGCCGTGTATAAGACGCAGACAAACGGAAAAGCACATTAGGCAGAAAAGAATGGGCATGGGGCGATGTTGTCACTACATCTTGCACGTAGTAAATCCATTCCAGGTTGTTGTTTTCTAATGTTTTCCATTTTCATACCTTTAGGACTGGAATAAAAATTGTTTTTGCTCGACTTTAATACCAAACTGATGAAAGATATCGTAAAAAAAAAATATTTATCGGCTTTTCATTTTGTAACCATTGTCTTTAACGCACTGTTTACAGGCTGGGGACTGAGATACATGCAAATGCCTAACCTAAAGCGTTCATACACGGCCGGAGAAATCGACTGAGATATTTCCGTAGAAACTTTATCAAGCAAATAGGACGGGTTGACGCCTTCGAACGTCCAACCCGGGTTTTGCACTTTGATTCGAAATCAAAAAGGAGGAACAGTCAGATGTGGGGCCGTGCACAAATTACGTAACGGTGATTTTACCAATTTTTGACCCCCTCCCTATGTAATGTTTTGTAACGGTTTGGCACGCCACTCCACTAATATTACGTAACGATTTCAAGACCACTACCCCCCCCCCAAAAAAAAAAAAAACTTCACTTATTTTCATTCCAAATTTTCTTAGTTTCACACAAAAGCAAACGCTGTCGTAAACCCCCCTCCCCCCTACGTAACGTTTTGTAACCCCCCTCCCCCCTATGACCATTACGTAATTTGTGCACGGCCCCTGGAGTCCCAGTGGAGGAGGGCGAGAAAATTTATATTTTTTTCTTAAAAATTATACTCTTTAGACCTATTTCTTTGCGTTCCCGAAATTACGTAATTTTTGAAAAAAAATTGTAAGCGGCGCCATTTTTATTTCGTGCTTTGTTTTTCTAACATTTTTGCGTTCGACTAATTTAATAGAAAAATTTTTGCCTGCGGAGCCCTTTATCTTCTAACTCGAAACCAATATCCCCCGTTTTAGGAAAACTGATCCCGTCTCTGTTTCTAAATTTTTTCGAATAAAAGTAGAGTATGACCATGGGGGAAATAATTTTTTTCTACGGTATGACGAAAATTTCGAGAAAGTTGAAGAAAAAAATAAAAAAAAGTGGCAGAGCTCAAGTTTTTCGTAAAAAAAACGTTTTTTGTAAAGAAACAGAGCAAAATGAACCTTTTCACCCCTTTTTGGGTGTTACAAATATTGGCAACCCCTTATTTTTCGTTTTTATCCTCCCGCTAGTTTTGAAGAATTGGTTCGCTACATGTTTCGAGATCATGTCATAAAACACCTCGAATATATCAAATGTAGTGTAGGGCCAGCTTTATTTAAAATCAATAATATCGCAAGCAAAAAGCTCTGCAGGAAAAACAGCGCCGTTTATTGATTTCTTTGGCTGCTAGTGCTAGCTGCATGGTTTGGCCGTTTCCGGATAGATGTCACTAGTAGAACAGAATGGAAAGAAATTTAATTAAAAGCGAAGATATTTCTTTCTAATGTTAACAACCTCACGAGTTTATCGCTCAGTATCGTAAATAATGGACCCTGCCGCCTCCTTTAAGCAAGAAAAAGCTGTGGTTTGGACATGAAAACATCTAATTTTTAATTAGATTAGATGTTCAAATCTGTCCCCTTCTTGAGCCTCACAATATCCCAATCTATTGTAAAACTCTTGGCGCGTAGCAGCCAACATTTCAGGGGTGATAGAGTTGCCCGCCTCCAAAATTTTCGCCCTCAACTCCTGTATAGTCGTAGGCCGTAAGTGAGGGTGTTGTAAAATTTTGTCGTGCCAACAACCTATTAGGAAAAAGTCATTTGGCGCAAGATCTGGTGATCGAGGAGGCCATCGGATATTTCCGTACGTGGAAATAATTCTATCACCAAATACCTGACGAAGGTAATTTGTAGCCTGGCGTGAATTGTGGGATGAACAGCCATCTTACTGAAACCACAATTCGTCCAAATTTATGTTGAGTTCCCTCAACCGTAGTAAAACCTGGTGTTGGAGAAGATCAACATATTTTTGGCTATTCAAATTCCCTTCAATGAAAAAGGGTCCAATAATGTGATCCCCGACAATACCGCTCCAAACATTTAATTTTTGAGGATGTTGCGTTCTAACACTTGCGTGCAGATGTTTATTTTCGCGGCACCAATAGCGGCTATTTTGTGGAATGAGAGCTATGAAGTTCAAATGTCTTCTCGTCACTAAACAAAACTTTTGATAGGAAATTTTCGTTCCTGTCACATTTATCCCTCATAACCTCACAATATTCTAACCGGCGAAAATAATCACCTGGTTGCAATTTCTGCGACTTCCCAATCTTAAACGACTTGTAGCCGTATTTTTTTAGGATCCATTGGCAATTACTGTTGGGAATATCCAGTGCCTCCGCAATCGGTTTCGTCAAACATGGTTCATGTGCCTCAACGTAAGCGCATACCATTTCGTCTCGTTCCACCCTGTGTGGAAGAACGGGATGCTCTGGTATTTCGCCGTCGTGGTAACACTTTCTACAACCATTTATGACCTCGTCCGCACTGTCACTTTTTATGTAGTTTTTAATAATAAAAATATTTTCTTCTCGAGTATACGGCATTTTAAAAACACAAAATTTACGAAACTGAAGCGACTCGAAAGGAAATAAAAATGTAATGCCTGTGAATCCCAGTTTTTCCTCGATCATCTCATGGTGTGGCCGCCATCTAGCGGAATTTGCAGACATCTTGTCAACGGTTATTATTGCAACTATGATTTATGCTCACAGTGAAAGAGTGGCGACAATTTTTTCTCATGAAAGCAGTCCGGAGATAATAACAAACTGGCACCATTGCTCAATATACCTGTTTGATTTATTGAAATCCTATCCCTAAGGAAAATCTTAGGAACCCTGTATTTGTAAACATGAAAACAGATAACAACAAACAATAGGTACTAAGATTGTCTTTTTTTGAGCAAGTTTGCGACGCAAATCAGGCTGGCTTTTTTAGCGAGCAGGCACTGGAGTCGGTCCATTTTAATTTTTTGTCAACTTGGGCTAAATTTAATCAGTGAGGTCTTCTCTGCTCAATATTATGTGAGGTCTTCTCTGCTCACCTCGTATATAAGCTCAACATCTGTTTCGCGCTCAATCAGTTCCAGTCCACCTAAAATCCCAGAGCAAGAGAAAAGAAAGAGGAAAGGTTTTTAAAAGATATAGGAGAAGAACCGCATCGTTACCCAGGGTGGCAGATTGTGTTTATTGAACATAGTTTCGAAATAATAAATATCACCCGGTATTATTTCTCCTTGTTTTAAGCATACAACGCACACTTCTGATACAACTTTCACGTGTAGATCTTGAGCCATTTTAAGAGCAGTGGTCATGTAAAGAAAGTGGAGGCTGAAAATAATTCAAGGAAATTGCCTTTGTTAATTAACAAAACTGATGCACTAAACAAAATTACAATGAACCTACATCTACACCAACTACTGGAAGTGAAGGACCCTTCACAGCAACTGCTTCCACTGCCAAAAACGTTCTACTTCTTTTTTGTAATACTTTAAGCAATCAGTTATGGATGCAGAAATATTGTGGTGCAAGATTAATCCTGCTGTTGCAAATTATGCGAAGGCCAGTAGTAGTAGTAGTCGGTTGGGTCCTTCCTGGTGGAATATAGCCGTTGGTGAAACAGAGTCACCCTGCTTAAGCCCATTTTGATACCAAAGAAATCAGAGTAGCTCTGTCCCACCCTTATTTTGCACCTTGTGTTCTCCGTACACATTTTGACCAGGGATATTAGCTTTTTTGGAAAGCTCAGTTCCTACATTGCTTCGCACAACTTTGCTCTACATAATCTGTCAAATGCCTGTTTTAAATCAATAACCATCTGATGAAGTTCTCTGTTATTTATCCATTTGTGGACTATCATGCCTTCTTTCCATGGATCTAAATGTTTTGGATGAGCTTATGGATGGCCCTCATATTTTATACCACTCTCCACCATATTTTATACATTCGGTAGGTATACCGTTACTACCAGAAGCTTTGTTGTTTTTAAGCTTTTTTATGGCTTTAACTGTTTCTTCATATGTTGGGGCTGGTAACTCTATTTCAGCTGTCAATATGCTTATGGGTGTAGTATCGGTATTGACCTCTTCGTTGAGTAATTCGCAAAGGTAGTTCTTCCATGTGATTAGGATCTCTCTTTCGTTGGTTATCAGTTGTCCGCTGTTTGTTGAGAGGAAGTTTTCGGTTCTGGGTTGGTATCCTGTTTTTTGCTTTGTTTTTCCCTGAAAGTATTCTTTTTTTCTGTTGTTTTGTCTGTTTTCCTCCATTTGTCTTATTATATTTAGATGGTGGTCTCTCTTTTTCCTTTATATCAGATCTTTGTTGTTTATACTCTTCTATGTTAGATGCTGTCGGGTGTTGAAGCATTTTTTTTTTCTGGTCATATTTCTTCTTTCCGTCGCTCTACTGCAGTCGTCATCAAACTACTTCCTTCTTTGTTTTCTCTTGTTGTCGAGCACTTGACTAGCCACCCTAATTACTGTTTCTTGGATGTTCTTCCAGAGCTCGTTTAATTTGTAGCCCCATTGCGGTTCTTTTATTTATTCATGCAGTAATTAGTTGCTGGTATATTTCCTGTGTTTATTCTGTCTTGAGTTTTTTCCGTATTCCAGTTTATGCTGCTCTTCTTTTCCGTGTGCATGTGCACATGTGCAAATATATTAAAACTTCGTGCAATTTAGTTTTATAACTTGCTAGATGAATAAAAAAAACGTAGGTACCACTAGGCAAATTAGTCTTTTATTTTTAATATTTTTAAGTAACTGATTTGTTTTTAATTCGATTCCTGTGATTTTGATCTTCAAATAAAGTTTCGAACAAAGTTTCTCATCTTATTTATCTGCTTTTTATCTTTTATTTATCTCGATATTATAAATACCTGCTAAATTTGGGCTTTCATATCTTGTCAGCAATTTATATCCAAAAAATACCTAGAATTTTTTTAAAAATGGTCAGGGAAAACCTGGAAAAGTCAGGAAATTTGGAAATCAGAATTTGGTGGAAACCCTGTTAATCCTAAGTTATCCAAAAAGATTTTGCGAGCAATTTGTTCTTATAATAGCCTTCATACATAATTTTTACTAAATTATTGTTGTATAATTTTTGCGTTGTTTGTTATTATCTGTTAACATGTTTGCAAATATAATATAGTCACACAAAACTTCCGTATGACTAAATTAGTTTTTCGTACTTTACGCATATAAAAGTTTACTTTTAATTCCTCTTTTCAGATAGGAAAGTAGTTACGTTCTCGTTACGTTCGTTTACATCCATATTGAAAGTTTACATTACATTTTTACAAATATAATATAGTCATACAACTTCCATATGACTAAATTAGTTTTTTGTACTTTATGCAATAAAAGTTAAATTTTAATTTTTGAAGGTCTAGGTTTATGGGTTGAGTGATCTTGTTAATGAAACGACCTTTTTTTTGAAATGCCAACGTTTTGCAAAATTTATTTGCTTCTTCAGGGCGCTAAAATTGAATGTACAATAAAAATAGTGTGGATTTAAAAAAAAAAATGTTAAAAAAATGTTATTATACAAACAGCAAAAGTTAAAAAGTAAAACGTTAATTTTTTTTATTTTTACAATAAAAATAGCGTGGATTTTAAAGAATTTTTGTTAAAAAAAAATGTTACTATACAACCAGTAAAAGTTTAAAAAGCAAAACGTTAAAATTTTTTATTTTACTGCGGCGAGTACTTCGTTCGTATTTAATTTTTACATTGATACGCAGCAGATGGTTGTTTTGTTTTGTTCCCCTTTCCTATGTTATTATTTTAGCTTATTAATTATATCGAAATATGAGGTATTTAAGTTTTTTATGTCAGTCCTTTTATTTATAGAGTTAGGGGTTTTTTTAATGTGTAACATCTCCGAGAAAATCCTTTTTTTATAATTCTGTTGAATATCTAGAATTCTTGTTTCCTGGAAGTTAAATATGTGTCCTTTTTCTTGAAAGTGTTCAAAAAGCGCCATTTTATTTCTTTTTGAGCTTGTGCGTTTTTCCAGTCTCTAACACGCTCTTGTAACCTTGTTTTTAAGTATCTCTGCGTATGACCTATGCACACCCCATTGCAATCGGTGCATTTTATTTCATAAATTGCGTTTGCTGTTTGTTCTTTTGGTGTAGGGTCCTTAAGTTTGCTGTAGATTTTTTTACCCATGGTATTTTCTGATTCAAACGCTATTTTTGTGGTGTTTTTGAGGGTACTTCTTATGTTCTCTGAAAGGTGTGGTATGTAAGGAATTTTGGAGTATGACTGTGGAGGGTGTGAGGATGGCCATTATGTTTCAGAGGTGTTTGATGTGTGTGTTTGTAAAAGTGTGTTTGCATGTGGTGGTATTGAGTGATTTTGTTGGGTGAATTCAGTGTCTGGTGTTTGTCTGTAGTTGTGAGGATCCTGGTGAGAGGGGTGTGGATAATATTTTGTTAACTGGGGGTTTGGGATAGTTATTTTTAGTTAAGTAGGTTTTTATGAGATTTAGATTTTTTTGATGTAGTGACGGATGGAATAATTTTAAGTTAAGTTATTTATTATATTAATTTTTTGATTGTGTGGGTTATTAGAATGGTAGTTCAAAAACCTTTCAGAGAACGTGGCTTTGTGGTACCAGTCTGTTATGATTTCGTCCTGTTTGTTTCTAATCAGTAAAACATAAAGAAATGGGAGTGTGTTATTTTGCTCTTTTTCGAGTGTAAATTGCAATCTCGGGTGAAACCTGTTAAAAGTATAATATAATAAATTTCTTAACCTATTTTCAGAAACGACTCTGTTAGAAGTGCTCCTACAGAACCCTCTGATGAACTCAACAAAATAGATTCAGAGGAAATTGTATTGACCGAAAATAAGAAAATCATCACTAAAGGAGCCAGAAAGGTATTTGAAGGATTAAAAATCTCCATTCCAACAGATGATTTAGATTTAGATATGATCAACTGCCATAAAAACGACAAAAGTGAAAGTTTCATTGAAAGTTCCGGAAAATCAAAGGGTAGAAAATCCAAACCCACTAAAAAGTTGCAAATTGGCAGTAATGTCCTGTTTAAAGCTACGAAAAAGAAATCTCCCACAATACCTGTCGAAAATAATGACATTTATAACTTTGAAGACACTTTAGAAACAGAGGAGGTATTCCCCAAGCCTGATTTTGTCGCAGTTCGAACTGAGAAAAGTGACAAAATCACTATAAATGATAATGACAGAAATTTTGAAGATTCAAATGACGCTGAGGCTGAATTAGTGTCGAATGCTTCATCCTATTCGCTTCTGTCAATGAAAAAGTCTGAGCCAATAATAGAAAATATCACCAAGAAAAAATCCAAGGCTATGAGCAAAATATTTAAAAATGCCGCAAAGTCCAGAATGGGCGAGATAGAAGCTGAAATGCGCGATATGCCCGAAATACCAGAAATTGACAACTTAGAATTGGTTGAGAATTATGTTCTTAGTTGTTCACAAATGACAGATAGGGACGCTACACCGTCATCTGATGGGGAGGAAAAAGTCCCCACCCCTTCTTTGGAAGATGACTTTATACAAACTAAAATGACTGAGCAAGAAATGGACCAACTTTTTGATCAGTTGATTGGGAAAAAACCTGAGGAAAAAAATAAAGATTCCAGGCTCAAAAACAAATCTCCAGGTAAGCCTAAATTAGAAGCCACTAATAAAAAACCTGAAACAAAAAAAGCTGATGTTAAAAATGGCGACACAAAGAAGAAACAACCGAAACCAAAGGGTCGCAAAAGAGCTCGTTCAGATTCAGAAACAGACGACGAATTTAATTTAAATCAAACAAAAAAGCAGTCACGTAAAAAGAAAGAAGAAGATAACGTTATCAACCTGGAACAAGAATTAAGGGAATGTATAGGTGTCGCTAGTCGAAAAAGTCAACGATCCTGTACTAGCGGAAAACAGAACATTCTGGTCGAATATTGGAGCTCTGATGATGAAGCTTTCGAAAAGATGTTGCAAGCACAAAATAACAAAAAACCTCCCAAACCTAAATCTAGTAAGAAGTCCTTAACAAAAGAAGAATTACTTTCCAGAGAGATTGAAAAAACTTTGGACAGTACTTCCGAAAGTGTGGTTAAGGAAGATAAAGAGGATAGTGTAGATACGAACATTGAAGTAGAGCCCAAAGCCGCTGAGAAAAAGAAACCTGGAAGAAAAAAGAAACAAATAAACAATCCCCCAGATGTATTAAACGAGGGTACGTTATGGTTTAATTTTCACAACAAAAAACGGTTCCAAAATCCTTTTTATGAACTTAGCAATACAAATATCGGAAAACAACAAGTTTAACTTTATAAAATACAGTGTTTTCCAACGAAGGCGTTTTCACGTATTTAGAGTCTGGTTTTTGAATAATTCTGGGACACGTCGTCTCCTTATTCAAAATATAGAGGTAAATTAGCCCCCGAAGTGCCCCCCTCGAATAAAAAAATCGACGTGTTTGAGGATTTTTCAGCAATCTCTAAATAAGTGAAAAAGCCTCTTTTTCGTTTTCGTTGGAACGTACTGTATATATTGTTTAATTTACCACAGAACGACCACTTATACTCGTGCAAAAAAGACAAAAGAATTAAAAATAAAAATTGTAAACCCAGTTTCCGTATCAGATTTTTTCAAAAGTTTCTTAGTTATAAGAGTCGATTACTATATATTTTTTTATATTTTAAGTTGTGTAAGCTTTGCCCAAATTTTGGTCGTAATATTATTAATAAACATTTTTTTGTAGGAACCTAACAGAAATACTTTTCTCTCTTGTAGATCAAACAGACGAAAAACAAGATAAAGCAGAACCAAATAGCGAAACGATAACCGCACTGAACCGGCGCAAACGAGTGGCCAGCAACCCGTTGTACCATTGGTCCAGTTCTAGCGAGGACGACGAGCCTCAATCGATGGTAGAAATAACCTCCGTGCGAGAGGATGAGGAGGACGATCGTCCCATTCAACACGGTTGGATCGTGGGCGACTCGCCCAAAAAGTTGGTCACCATGTTGGCGCTGACGAAAGGCAAGAAAACCGACGTTGATTGCGTTAAGGAACAAAATAGGAAAAGGACGGGTGCGCTTAGTTGACGATAAGTTACAGGTTAGTTTCATGTATGTTTTTATACAGGATGTAAACAATACCATAGTCATCCTTTTAACTGATGAATGGAGGGGTCAAAACAAGTCAAAAAGTTTGAGACAATGATGTATTTGTTGATGTAATGTTCTGTGTTTCGGACTTCCATTGTCTATATTTTATTTATACACGACGTTTCGATAAGTACAATCTCGTATCATCTTCAGGTGCAAACTACAATCTATTCCTAAGGCTAATTACTTATATACTATGAGAACTCACCCAACCGTGAAGTTTGGGGGGGGGGGTTCATCGCTTTCACCAGTGGTGACCAACATTTACATGAGTGGTTCGACTCACACGCGGTTGACACCACAGCATATAAACCTGAGCTCTGGCTAAGATATGTTGATGATACTTTTATTGTGAATGACGAACAACTTTCAGAATTTCTTCACCACCTAAATAACATAAGACTCACCATTAAATTCACAATGGAGTTGGAGTAAAATTGTCAAATTCCTTTTCTTGATGTACTTGTCAAACGAGTAGAAAGCGACATCAGAACAACAGTCTTTCGTAAACCCCCTCACACAGGACAATATTTAAATCAGGGTTCAAATCTTTCTGCTACAACCAAAGAGGCATAATAAGAACTTTGTATAATAGAGCCGTTCAAATTTGTAACAATTCTCATGACTTGGAAATCGAAATAAGAAACATAAGATCTGCAGCAGAATGGTTACAGCCTTAAACTTATAACAGATACTATTTCTAAATTTCAGCAAACAGGACAGAGTTTACAAGACCAAAACCAGGCAAATGCATTCTTTACAATTCCATACATTAAAGGAGTATCAGAGAAAATTCGAAGAGTAGCGAACAACTTTAATATTAAAACAACTTTTAAATCTAATAATACAATTCGAAGCCTTCTTAGTAAAACAAAGCCGGAGAACAAACAAAATAAGGAATGCATTTACCAAGTTCCTTGTGAGTGTGGTGTATCATACATAAGTGAAACAAAAAGACCACTATCTGTTAGGCTTAAAGAACATCAGACGAATACCTAAAGAGGTGAAACAACGAAATCAGGAATCGCCGAACACGCATGGTCAAAACAACACCGAATGAAGTGGACAGAAGCAAAGGTTTTGCACAAGGTGTCACACTGGAAGAAACGAAATTCCTTGAAGCTGCCTTTATTGGGCAGAATCAGGGTGTTTTCAGTAAACCAAGTATTGAAATTCCAAATATTTGGAAGCCCCTCCTTGGGCGGAGCCAACTTCTTAAACTTCACGGTTGAGTGAGTTCTCATAGTATATAAGTACGTAGCCTTAGGAATAAATTGTAGTTTGCACCTGAAGACGATCAGAGATTGTACTGATCGAAACGTCGTGTATAAATAAAATATAGACAATGGAAGTCCGAAACACAGAGTTAATTTCAAGTCAAAAAGTTCATATAACTTTTGGGGCAAAACAAAAAATGACTTTAAAGTTGAAAAATTTAGGTGCTTATATCTACCAGAGTTTTGGAAATATTCATGTCTAACTTTAACCATTTTATAATAGGGCCATTTCCAAATAAATAAAAATAAATATTTCCTCTACATTAAAAAAAAATAATGATTTCCTTTGAGCTAAAGATTTAAAAAACACTTGGCAACAACGCAATCCGCTCTCTGACCTCCGACCCTTTCCCCTCTACAGCACAGTGCATAGTGCATCTTCCGCTGTTCGTTGTAAAGGTTGTCAATCGCGCGAGTCTACCTGACGCCATTATTTTCGCGAGTTTTTTGCAGTTTGGTGTAAAATTAAACTGAATTAAAAGTGAAGCTTGCAGAAACTCAAATCTAAAAGAAGGGTTTTTTACTCGGTTTTTCGAGTGTTTTTTAAAATTAAAAAAAAAAGAGTTTTTACAAAGTGTACAAGCAAATACTTAAAAGAAGTGTTTGCCAAAAAAAAATAATAAAAAAAAAGTTTTTACAAATTAAAAAGAGCTTTGAAAATTTTATGACAGATAATAAAAGTGAATCAAGGAAAATAAAGTTTTACAACCAGACGAGGCGCTAAAACCAATTTTCGGTAAGTACGCATTTATTGTTTTGCTTTTTACCATTCTTAAATAATTAATAATTTGTAAGATGTGAAAAAAGAAAACATCTTAAAGGTGGTATATTTACGTTGCAGTCCGCCGCGCCGCGCCACTCTATCATGGGATCTCCTTTAATTTTTTCGCACCTAAAAGCGCATTGTTGCCAAACTGTGTTTAGCTCCCATATTATATGAACTTTTTTGCTTGTTTTGCCCCCCCCCTCCTATCACCCATTTAAATAATGACTATTATATCGTTTACACCCTCTATGTTACACAGCTCTACAAAATAATTAAAAAGTTATGTTGCAAAATTTAAGTTGGCTCAGTTTAACTAAAAAAAAACTTTAATTTTAACCATGTTTTTCTGAAGATGCTTTCGTGTAACTTTGAAACGCTTGGTACTAAATTAGCAAAATTTAATATAAAGAAGGCATAGGGGTATTTTTATGAAAGAAAATATTAGCATATAAATGTACAGGCTTGTAAACAAACCAAAAGTCCCTCTGTATACAGGTGTATTTCTAAATCCAGTACATACAATAAAGATCTTGTAGATAAATATTTTTTTTTTATAGAATTATCAGTAAAAAAAGGTATTTTGGTTAAAAATGTTTATAGTTTTATCAGTTAAAAAGATATTCGGGTTTAAAATTAAGGATTAAACGAATTACCTGTAAGGAAGTTCAATCAAAATTATACGAGATTGGTCACATCCTATTAGATATACCAGGTAGTGATAGTTCGTATCACGTCATACACAAGTTTTAGAAATAAGAAAAACATACCGCCTCTGCAGCCTGCCTGATCTCTGCTAGGTACTTAAAGCTTTCCTGAAATAAGAAGATCGCCAAGGGCGGGTTAACTAGTACTTAAATAGATTGCATGAAAAATAAATTAATATATAAATGGGAGGGTGTCTAATAGGATGTTACCAATCTCGTATAATTTGGATTGAACTTCCTTAGAGGTAAGTCGTTTAATGCTTAATGATACTTCGATTGGGCACATCCTATTAGATATACCAGGTAGTTGTTTAGAGAATATGGCGATATTAGTTAAAAAGTTAAATAATAATAAGGAAACCACAAGGTTTAAAATTGAAATGTGTTTAAAATATATTTTTAATATAATTAGCTAAGAAATCTTTTGAAATTAAAGGTTTATTATAAAATCGATTGAACGTTTTCTTTTTTTCGGAACATCCCGCAGCCTTTCTAATACTTTTGATTGATGCGCCAATCCTTAATGCTGCGGAATTTGATTCTATTCCTGCGTTTTTTAGACCTTTTTAAATCCACCTGCTAATGCTTTAGGATATAGCGGGCTTATGAGGCTTTTTATTTGTTAAAATAAGTGTATCTTCTGTTCCTCGAAATAGTTTTGTTTTCTGTATGCAATATATAATGGTAAAACACAAATAGAACTGTAAATTTTCTTTGAAAAAGGGAACCTAAGCCAAGGCTGAATTCTTCTGGGTCCAGATATTTTTAAAATATCTAAGAATTATTTCTATGCCCTCTTCGTTAGCTTTGATGTTACTTTACTTATAGAAAATGTCTGAACTCTTTGAGCAGAACAAAGAGTCAAAAGAATTACCATTTTTATAGTTAATAACCCGAATGTTAAATTTACCAAAGGGTACAAGTTACCTATATAAGGTAACACTGGTTCCGGCTACCAAATTTATATTTCGGAAACTGAGGACGCAGCTTAAAAAGTGCCTCTCATAACCTAACCATTTCTGATTTTTCTGCTCGCAAATTAAATTTAAGGCAGTATTTGAGCTTCTGTTTCTAAAAAGGATACAACTTGATTTACATTAGGCTGCAAGATGGTCTCAATATTATTGTCGCAAAACTTCCATCATTTGGAAAAAATAAATCGCATCCTCCACGGAAAGATTCTTTCATAGTGGGTGGGGTTCCCTAAACGAGGATAAGAGTAAATCACCTTTCGAATTTAAAACGATAACTTTTAAGCGAATCATGGATTCTAATTTTGGATACCATGCTTCAGTTTTCCAGATAGAATAAACCACCAGACATATCGCAGTATCGTTTAATTTTTTTTTTTTTTTTTAGTGGAAGGAAGAATATAAGAATTAAGGTCTTTCTAATTCATTGTGAATGCACCCACTGGAAGCCACGTCACAAACCGGTGACATTTTTTGTATTTTTTGTTCAGATAGCTTGCAAATTATACAATTTTTATACGGGATTTTTTGTCCGCTATATGATTATCCAACGTATTTATGTACGTGGCAAATACAAAAAATATACCTAAGCTCACTGCCAATTTCTCCAAATAGCCATCAATTCTTAGTAAAATATGACAATTTTTTAATTTTTTTTACAAAGCTTGTTAAGCTATAAAAAGCTGCCTTCATTTCAAAAATTTTTATGTGTTTCTCCTGTTCACCTTGTTGCCAAAAAAACCCTGTTTCTTCCTTTCCGTTGCAACACGCCCCCAGCCCGATTTGTATGCATCGGAGAAAATTTTAATATTATAATTAGGCTGTAAAATAGTATGTTTGGCTTGGTCTATGTGCTTTAACCACCACTCAAGTTCATTTTTAACTAAGAACCTAACAAGCATCTTTTTGTTATAGTTGTTCCTTTTAGCCTTTAAGGCACGATATTTTTCTCGCTCAAGGGTTTTTACCTACAACAAGTCGTACTCTGTTGCGTAACAAACCGAGACTAGCCTTCCTATAATTAGCGAAACCTCTTTAATTGTTATTTTATTTCCTTTTTTTTCTTTAAATAATCTTGCCTATTTTTATTTTTGTTATTCTTTTTTGTGCGATAGATATCCACATCTTTTTTGCATTAAGGATAAATCTTAAAAATTGTATCTCTTGAGTCGGTTGTGTATGGCTTTTTAATTGTTAATAAAAAACCTAATCTTTTAGATAACAGAAACAGGCCTGAGTAATTTTTTGAAACCTTAGATTAAAAAGGATGGGCTAGACCGAATGGTAAACATTGGAATTCAACTTTTCTTTTGAAAAGAAAATCTTAAATATTTTTTATGTTCATCAAACATTGGAACTAAAAAATATGCATCTTTAAGATATAATGTCGCAAGGAAGCAGTTTTTAGTAATTAAGTTCTCTAATATCTTCCAGTTGAAAATGAGGTGGGCGAAAAAAATTATTTAAGTTTCTAGGATTAAAGATAAACCTAAAATCCCCAGTTATTAACTTAATTAATTAATTTTTAAGTCATTTTCGTTAAATTTTGAGGTTTTGGGGGTGAAAACTTGAAAAGGTTTGAACACGAAGGGAATTTTGTAACCTTTTGTCCAAAACCAAGTTATTTGATTCCACTCTTCTGAAAAAAAAATTTATTCGACAAGAATACGTTCTTTCACTGTGTTCACTTTTAAGTAAATTGTTGGAACCTTTCCATATAGAATTATTTATTTTTATTTATTTTTTTTTATTCCGACATAAATAATATTTTTTGTCATATTTTTACCAATAATCAACTGGATAATGTTAATTATTAATTTACGTGTTATTATTAAGTATGATACATGAAAGTTGAGCCCTTGGGTTTTAGTTTTTGGTCAATCCCGCGCGCGATCGCTATAAATCGTGCGATGGTAAACCCCCACTCTCCATAAGCGACGGAGAGAGTAGGCAGCTGAGCGCTCGAGGTGCCGACTCCCTTACCATTTCTGACGCCAAATAAGGTAGGCCATTTTACTATTAATTTGGGGGCTCATCTCCGATTTTAGTGTTCTTTTTCTATTGCTTTTATTCTTATATTTTGTTATAAACATTAATTGTTTTACCCGCGATCCCCTAAAAAGGATCCAGAAACTTGGTTTCTTTTCATTGGTCTTCGAACCGGTTTTAAATTTTTGAACCAAATATTAAAAAATAAAAATAATTATTTTTAAATTACCTTAAAGGTTTTTGAAAATTGGTAAAAATAGAATTTAGAATTTCATTTAATTAAATGCAGAATGCATGTAGGAATATCCTTGCATAAAATAAAACGAGATTTAAAAGAAAATAGATAAGGAATTTACCTGTTAAACTTTTTTTTGATACATTCCAAATTTATTTTTAAACTGTTTTTTGGTTTTATAGGTATTGATTGTGGTATTTGGTGGCTTATAGAGGACATATTTTATTAGATAATTTATTTTGCGGATTAAAATTATTGTTTTTTTTTCCTCGTTTTTAATATTTTAATAAAAAATACTTTGTGATAATGGCTGAAGGTACTATGGCAAGAACAAATAAACGAAGTGTTTTTATTAAAAGGATTAAGGAACTTTATGATGTGGCCTATAAGGCCACAGCTGACCCTGACAAAATAAAGGATTTCAAAATTCGATATACTTCTTTGGAATCGACTTATGCCGATTTTGATAAGATTCATTTAGAATTAATTTCTGAAAAAAAGGTCACTGAGACCCAATTAGAAGAGCATGACAAAATTCGGACTGAGGTTGATGATCAGTATTTTTCAATTAAATGCATTTATAACGAATTGTGCGTAAAATCAGACATGTCTATGTCATATCCACCATCACCAGTGGCTCACAATCAATTTAACCAACCCCCGCAAATTAATTTTAATATTCCTAGACTTGATATACCTGTTTTTTCGGGAAATTTAAAAGCGTGGCCAACATTCTTTGACTTATTTAAAAGTTCGATACATAATGTAAATCATTTTTCTTCTTCACAAAAATTCCAGCTGCTTCTTACTTTTGTACGTGAGGAACCGCTTAGCTTATTAAAAAATATCCCCATCACGGACGATAACTACGCTATTGCTTATGACACGTTGATAAAGAGGTATGATAATAAGAGGCTATTATCCACGACTTATTTTAATGAGATTATGAATTTGCCTAAAATCTCTACCCTTTCAAATCGAGCATTGCGTGGTTTAGTGGACAAATTTAGTGAGAATGTCGAAGCGTTAAAATTATTGAATTTTCCTACCACAGAATGGGATTTTTTGCTTTTTAACCTACTTCTTTTAAAAATTGATTCTGATACCCTTCAGAGGTTTGAGATGGAACATGCAAAATTCGATATGCCCAATTATACTCAGTTAAAAGTGTTTTTAAATAACAGATGCAAAGTATTGGATACATTAAATTTTTCCCAAGAAGATAAGTCAAAAAATGTTGGATTGAGTTCTAGTAATAATAATAACAAGAATTTTACTAGTAACCGCCAAAATAAGGCAAATTCTCGTACAAATGGTAATTATACCAACTCTTTTTTTACTAATACCTCTAATAATAATACTAATACAGGTAATACACAAAATTGTGGCGTATGTAAAACCGCACATTCCATTTATAATTGCTCTGTTTTTCTTAGTAAAACCCCCCATGAGCGCTATTTACTTGTTAAGCAAAACCGCCTCTGCGTGAACTGTTTAAGTAGTACACATAAATTCTCAAAATGCCATTCTAATAGGACCTGTACCTCTTGCACAAACCGCCATCATAGTTTATTACATTTTGAGGTACCACTTAATAATTCTAATCCTACAGCACCATGTAATAATACCAACCCCGCTTCTCAAAGCACACTATCTGAAAATAATCCCAAACTTTGTGCCATCGCTTCTGTTAATCTTACCCCCTCCAATGGTTCTTTAACCCTTCTTGCAACTGCAAAAGTTGATTTTCGGGATAGCCAGGGCAATCCGCATACCCTTCGGGTACTACTAGATAGTGCGAGCCAGGGCAACTTTTTGTCTGAACGCTGCTTTAAAAAATTAGGGTTAAATCGGTCTCGATTAAATGTTCCTATCAATGGTTTAGGTGAAATGACTTCCGTAGCATCCAATGGAGTAACTACCTGTACGATCTGTCCGGTAGGGCAACTTAATCCATCTTTTACCATCGAATGCATAATTCTACCTCAAGTTTGCCAATCCATGCCAACCACTGCCTTTCCAGATAAAAACTGGTCTTATTTGGAACAGCTGTCACTTTCGGATGACAGTTACAATATCCCAGGGCTCATAGATGCCTTAATAGGCTGTGACTTGTTTCCCATTGTATTGTTGCCCGAAAAGGTGTGCGGGCAGGAGTTTGAACCCATCGCCTTTAATACATTGTTTGGCTGGGTAATAATGGGTAAAATTAACTGTATAAAACAAAATTCCTACAAATCTCATTCTTTTTGCACCTCTTTAGCGGAAAA
The DNA here is from genome assembly GCA_963921995.1 of Oxystoma pomonae. NCBI lineage: Eukaryota > Metazoa > Arthropoda > Insecta > Coleoptera > Brentidae > Oxystoma > Oxystoma pomonae. Next base: position 77,759,191 of record OY998166.1, on the reverse strand, counting down.
CCAGGATATAAACAAAACTTTGCAATTGTTTTGGGAAATTGAGGAAATTCCTCGCCCTAGATCCTTGATACCGTTGGATGATCCTGCAGAAAATTCCTTCCTAGAAACGCATTCCCGCACTTCTGAAGGACATTTTATTGTTACGCTACCATTTATTAATGGTGAGCCATTATTTTCAGAGTCTCGATCAATAGCCTTAAAAAGGTTTTATAGTTTAGAGCGACGTTTACTAAAAGATCCCTCTTTGTATGAGGTCTATTCTAAATTCATTAAGGAGTATCTAGAACTTGAGCATATGGAACCCGTGTCCGCTCCCGCCTCTGACTATTTACAGCGTCATTTTTATATCCCTCATCATGGGGTGACCAATTTAAATAGTACGACTACCACCTTGCGCGTAGTCTTTGACGCCTCTTGTCGCTCTCAAGGTCAGTCATTAAATGACACCTTGTCAATTGGGCCTAAGCTCCAGAATGATATTTCTAGTATTCTCTTGAGCTTCCGCCGATTTCCTATTGCTTTTACAGCCGATGTTAAAATGATGTATCGGCAAATACTCATTCACAAAAATCATCAGGATTATCAACGTATTCTCTGGAGATTTTCTCCCCGAGAACCTGTAAAGGATTTTAAACTTAAAACTGTAACCTATGGGGTTAGCTCCGCACCATTTTTGGCTTTAAGATGTCTTCTACAGTTAGCCCATACAGGAAAAAATAAATATCCTAAAGCGGCGGCAATTCTAGAGTCTAAAATCTATATTGATGATACCTGTATATCGTGTGAATCACTAGAGGAAGCAGTAGAGACAAAAAATCAGCTGATCAGTTTGTTAAAGGAAGGAGGATTTTTCCTTCGCAAATGGTCTAGCAACAGCACAGATTTTCTAACCTCTATACCTTCGGATATTCTGCAAAAACCTCTCGCTTTAGACAGTAAATCTGATCCTTGTATGAAGGTTCTGGGTCTGCGATGGTCACCTGAGAAAGATATATTTTCATATGACATACAACTGCTTAACTCGACCTGTACAAAAAGGTCTATACTCTCAGAAATTTCCAGAATATTCGACCCTATTGGTCTCTTATGTCCTATAACTCTCTTAGTCAAGCAACTTATGCAATCGTTGTGGGCTAGAGGTATCGATTGGGACGCAGAAGTGCCCGTAGATATCGCTCAAAAGTGGACAGACTATAAAGAGGATCTTTCGAGTTTATCTTCATTGGAAATACCTCGCTATTGTTTTATTTCACAGTATGTCAGTTTGGAATTCCATACGTTTGGGGATGCCTCAGAACTAGGCTTTGGTAGTTCCGTTTACTCTCGCCTAGAATCCTCACACGGTAAAATTTATACCTACTTACTTTACGCTAAAAGTAAAGTAGCACCTCTAAAGAAACTAAGTCTCCCTAAATTGGAACTTAGTGCGGCCCTAATGGCCTCAAAATTGCTTAAATTTGTCCTAAATACCTATCATATTCCTAATGTACACAAAATATATGCTTGGTCTGACTCAACTATTGCTCTAGGTTGGATTAAGTCAGCGCCTCATCGATGGCGCACTTTTGTCGCAAACAGGGTGAGTCAGATCCAAGAAAATGTAGCCCCAGACTGCTGGTTTCATATAAAATCAGAAGATAACCCGGCTGATTATGCTAGTCGTCCTATTCTTCCCTCGCAATTAGTCAATTGTGCTCTTTGGTGGGCGGGACCCTCATGGTTGTCCCTTCCTACTGAGCGATGGCCTACAAATAAGCCCATTGATCTAGAAGAACCTTTACCGGAGGAAAGACCTGTAGCACTTATGGTCTCTAAGGGTTATGATCCCATCAGTTACATTTTAAATAGGTTTTCATGCTTGCAAAAAATTCTTAGGATATTGACCTATTGTCTACGCTTCTTACACTTCCGTTTTAAGTTAATTCCTGAATTCAAAAAGGGGCCTTTCTCAGAATATGAATTATCTCAAACTCTCTTGTGTATTGTAAAAAAGGTTCAGGCTGAAGCGTTTCATGATGATATATCGAATATTTTAAATAAACGCCCTTGCTCAAAACCTTTAAGAAAGCTAGACCCTTTTGTTGACACAGGAGGTGTTCTCAGGGTAGGCGGTAGATTAGTCCATTCTCAGCTACAGTTTCAAGCAATGCATCCTGCCTTGCTTCCCAGCCAACATAGACTCACTGATCTTATCATTGAATCTTTTCATAAGCGGTACCTTCATTGTGGACAACAAGCCCTTCATTACTTTATTGCTCAGCAATTTTGGATAATAAATCCCAAAAGGGCTATTCGCCGCATTGTTCATAGTTGTATCCGCTGTTTTAGAGTTAATCCCAAGGTTATAGAACCAAAAATGGGCAATCTACCTAGTTACCGTATTACACAGTGCAAACCTTTTCAGTGTACCTCTTTAGATTTTGGTGGACCTTATCAGATTTTAATGTCTCGGTATAGAGGATGTCGAACACAGAAGGCATATTTGTCACTATTTGTCTGTTGTAGTACAAAATGTTTGCACCTAGAGTTAGTCTCTGACTTAACAACACCAGCTTTTCTTGCTGCATTGCGCCGATTTATTAGCCGACGCGGCCGATGCTCTATGCTTCATAGCGACAACGGGACAAACTATGTTGGCGCGGCTCGGTATTTGACGGATTGCATGGCTAACGCAACCGCCGAGGAACTTATTGAGTGGCAGTTTTTGCCTCCCTCGGCCCCCCATTTTGGAGGGCTACATGAGGCGGGGATTAAAAGTGTCAAATCCCACCTCGTAAAAATTATAGGCGAGCAAGTCCTTACCTACGAGGAGTTGTACACGGTATTTACCCAAGTGGAAGCTGTTCTTAACTCACGGCCCTTGTGTGCAATGAGCAGTGATCCAAACGACCTCTCTTGTCTAACTCCAGGACATTTCATTTCACTGGCTCCCTTATCCGCGGTTCCAGATCCTGACTTAACTGTTAAAATTAATAGGCTTGACAGGTGGCAGTTACTCACACAAATGCAACAAACCTTTTGGAAAAGGTGGCATCTTGAATATCTTCATTCTTTGCAACAGAGAGCTAAGTGGCATCAGAATTCTAATCTTATTACCCCTGGTACTCTCGTTGTCCTGAAAGAAGATAACCTTCCCCCTCTCCAATGGAGACTTGGTAGAGTTGATTCTGTACATCCTGGTGCTGATGGTATTATCCGAGTGGTCACGGTAAAAACTAAAACTGGTCTACTTAAAAGGCCAGTGGTTAAGGTATGTCCTCTGCCACTAAATTAAGCAGAATCAATACTATTATATCAATGTTAGAATATTTTATTTTATTTTTATTTTCTTGTAAATACCGCTGTATTTGGTGGGCGGTATGTTCACTTTTAAGTAAATTGTTGGAACCTTTCCATATAGAATTATTTATTTTTATTTATTTTTTTTTTATTCCGACATAAATAATATTTTTTGTCATATTTTTACCAATAATCAACTGGATAATGTTAATTATTAATTTACGTGTTATTATTAAGTATGATACATGAAAGTTGAGCCCTTGGGTTTTAGTTTTTGGTCAATCCCGCGCGCGATCGCTATAAATCGTGCGATGGTAAACCCCCACTCTCCATAAGCGACGGAGAGAGTAGGCAGCTGAGCGCTCGAGGTGCCGACTCCCTTACCATTTCTGACGCCAAATAAGGTAGGCCATTTTACTATTAATTTGGGGGCTCATCTCCGATTTTAGTGTTCTTTTTCTATTGCTTTTATTCTTATATTTTGTTATAAACATTAATTGTTTTACCCGCGATCCCCTAAAAAGGATCCAGAAACTTGGTTTCTTTTCACACTGGTTACTTTTGTTAGATTTTTTCAGCATTTTATTCGTTTAACTGTCAGATTCGTCGTCACATATAATATATGAAAAACGTAGTGCTAATAGTAATTCTTTAAGTAAACTTATGGAGTTTTTTTTTTATTGAGACTAATTTAGCGGGCATAAGTCAGAGACTATGCAGGTTTTAAGTTTTTATGAGTAATAAAAACAAATGTGTGTTTACAGAATAAAAAAACCCATGCCAAAAAATATTAGCCAAAAGCATAATATTTGTCTCACTCCATTGTTTAAAATATGACAGTTTCCCTATATCTTTCTTACTTGAAACACGACGCCCCTTTATCATTTCCTCATTTTCTTCTTTAGGTAATCCATTTGCTTTTCACGTTTTCTTTTGTTAGATTTTTTCTTTAAAAGCGTATTTTCACAATTCGCGCGCGCCATACCGTCTTCACTTGTCGCGTGACAGCGCAAGAAGTATACTGAAGTACCTAGCAGAGATCAGGCAGGCTGCCGGGGCGGTATGTTTTTCTTATCTCTAAAACTTGCGTATGACGTGCTACGAAGTATCACTACCTGGTATATCTAATAGGATGTGCCCAATCGAAGTATAGTTGAAATTTTTAAGAGAAAAAATGCAGATTTCCAGATAATCTTGGGAGGAGGAGGAGAGCGATTTCATCAAGACATTAAAACAATGGAAGAGCGCTATCAAAGTCGATGGGATATTCAAATGTTGGCAGATTACTGCTGGGGGTTGCAACGGGACTGTTCCAACACGGACCACCAAAGACAATCGGTTAAAAAAAGTTTTTGTGGTTAGCTTCTAGGATAGATTAGTAGATACTCGATTCCTAAAAAAAATTCAGAGTAAATTATAATTGTTTTCTTTATACTTTAAAATAAATTATCTCCAGTAGTTTTAGCTTTTTGAAGAAAGTATCTAAAGAATTTTTTTGGAGTAAATTTATAACACAATACAATGGTCAAACTTTTTTTTTATTTTAGCCCTTATTTAGTTAGTGGTGATTTGTTAAAAATATGTCTGCTTTTTTACTTTTATTCAGCCGTATCTCCATAAAAATTCTGCGTATTGTTTTTATATTTTACTAAAAGATGCAGCTATTATTGATCCTCTATTTATGGTCCAAATTTAAGCTGTGTACCCAAGAGTTTCAAAAAAAAATATTTTTTTTAATTAAAATTTATAAAAAATAGTTTCTTTTTAAATTTTTTTCTGCAAAACCGAGCCAACTTAAGAAAACCAACGGTGGTTATGATATCAGGGCACCTTGACGAGTATGAACTTACAAAAAATTTTCTTGCAGCATTTTGTCTGTTGGGCAGTGTTATCCATGATCCTTTTAATCTTTTCGTTCTGCTGCGTTCCTTTTTACAATTTGAAGGATGTTTTAATTGATAGGTTTTGAGTGAGATCGTGTTTATTGGCATTCGCGCAACTAAGGGGAACCCACAAAAAAGCCAAATTTACGAAAACCGAAACAGACAGAAAATAAAACGTCCGAAACGAAACACGAACGAAAGTAAAACGCCCAGAAAATAATGGATATCGTATCGAAATAATTGTCTAGAAACGAAAAACACTCGACTCACAAATTGATAGAAAATAATATGCCCGATCCTTAAATGAGCAGAACCACAATCCAGGCGAATCGCTATTGGGCATGCATCAAATTTAATTCTCTAGAGCGCCGTATGCCCTGGATTCCGGCGTTGACAAGCTTCTCTATTTGGAAGATGACACAGGGATTTTCTTTATTAAACGATTTTATATAACTTTACAGTTTCTGGCTGTCTAACTGTTTGTAATGTAGGTCGGATGACAATACAATATTATGAAGAAATTTGGGAGTATGGAGTGGTTGAAGAATGTAAAGGGGGTAAATTAATACAATATCATTCCTTACTTCGACGTTTCCCTGCCGTAAGCCTGGCAACGGAGCAATTGAATTCGTGGCTATCGGTTCAAATCATTTTCGGCCAGATTGGAGTTCTTGAATTTTGGTAGTTCGGCATTATTATGTTTCTATCAAATTATTTTCGTTTAAAATATTTTGTAACATTTTGTGTTTCTATAAAAATATGTTTCGTTTAAATTTAATTCTATGCATATATTTTCTAACGATGTCATTTCATTTTCGAGACAATTTTTTTCGGACTAATTATTTTCTTTTCTTTTAAATTCTGAAAAATTATGTTTTTGCCAAATTTCATTTCGGTTTTTTTATAGGGACCCCTCGTAAGGGCTTTTAGCTTTGTGATTGGTGGAAATGATTTTTTTTTATTAAATCAAGAATATTCCGGAGCCCACTAATATGGACCCTGGACTGCAGTGCAGCAGGCTAAAAGTGAGGTTCGTGGTATGGCAAAAAGGGCTCAAGAAGCGATCTTATTGCCAGACCTATGTGGTATCGCCCTACTACAACCTTAACCTTTAAATAGAGGCCGGCGGAGATACTTTTGCTTAGGTCTTTTTGGAGGCTACTGCACGGTTGTAGATAAGATACTCTATGTAATACGCGTGGTAAAATTTCAACTGCCCTTAAATGATAACTTACCTACGAGTCGTTTTGGAATCTTCATTTACGTTCGTTAAAAACCTACTTACATTACACACAGCGTCAAAAACTTTGACCCTCTGTATAAAACCAAAATCTAAGATCTTTATCAAAATAATTTTTTGGTAGAAATAATCTCGTATAAAATGCTATTTTTTATCAAGAATTAAAACCGCCAAAAAACCTTATCTCTTTCTTTAACTATAGCATTTGTTAAAAACTGTCAGTTTCTTGTAAATCTTGAAAAGTATAATTTACTCTCAATTGTTCAAAAATGCCTGGACATCCAATTTCCGGTTTTGATTTAGTCAGATAATCGCTCTACACCAACAAGACTGGTCAAATCATAGGATTTCAGCGAGACTTGGCATTCAGATCGTCTGTCATCAGAATGGTGCAATTGTTCCAAGAAACTGGAGATGTGACTAGGAGACCTGGTAGTGGGCGTCAGCGTGTTACAGACGAAAGGGAGGATCAACATATAGCCAATTCTGATCGACTTAATCGGAATATTAGTGCCACAGCGATAAGAAAGCATTTCAGACGAACGTACGGTAGAATCATTTCCAATTTGCGATCGAGAAGACCCTTAAGAGTGCCTAGGCTTACTAGAGCACATAAAGTTCATCGCTTAGAATAGAGTCGTAATCACATAAACTGCCTTTTATCTCGTTGGAAAAATGACCTTTTTTTTCTGACGAGTCCCGATTTGGACTGACAAGTGACAGCCTAAGGGTATGAAGGACGCACAGCACGTTTAGCCTTTCCTCAAGAAGTGGTTACCGCACTCTTCTGATTCACATACCAGGGGTCTAAGAACAATATGTGAATAAGTTGGTAACAGAATAGCGATTTTTATGACGTATATACATAAAAATTCTTTTTTTAATTTTCTGAGAAATTTGGGGGGTCCAAATTTTTTGACGCTGTGTGTATATAATATGTTACTACCGGCACGGATGTGGAATACTGACATTGACGATGAATTAGAACCTTGAATTGTCTTTTTTATTTTAGCTATTACAAAGGGTACAAGGATTGGCGAATTTTCAAAGTGAGCTGTTAGATATTTTTAAAATATTTAAGTTTGGGTCTCTGTAGTTATAAATATAACGTGTATAAAGTTAATTGTAATACAATACAACCATGTGTATATAATATTTAAATTTCTTTAAAAGTTAGCTATTATCTAGAAAAATATTTACTAAAAATTAGAAAAATATTTTTACAAGCAGTTTCTTCTGAAATGGGTAGTATTGATTTTTTGTTATAATAAATACAGTATAACATTATTTATTTACCGTAAAAGGTTTCGGGATATTAAAATGAGTTTTCTATTTGGAAAATAAATGAGGGGCACACTTAACATGGGTCTTTGGTTTTGGACCTTAACATCTACAACATACCAAAATTTGGTTCAATTCCTGTGCCAACCAAAGTTCCATGTTAAATGTGCCCCCTCCTTTAGTCCCAAACACCATGAGTTTTTACTAGGCGAATTTTAAACACTAACTCAGTTCAGTAGTACCCGGGGTCTAAACGCTCCTTTTATAGGCGAATAAAACAACACGCTGGTACCGAGGGACCATTTAGGACTTTTGATGTGCTGGTTGAAGCACTGAATACCACCGATTTAAAGAGAAACTGGCTTGTAACAATGTTGTTCGTTTTTCTAAGCATAGGTGCTTTTAAGATTTTTTCTAATATGCATAATTAGAGTGTGCGCGGTTTGACATTATGTATCATAATGAATAAGAGCTTCTTTATGCCAACACCTGTTAAAGTGTAAAAATTAATAATGTGTGGGGCAAAAAAATAAAAAACATAAAAAACGCATATATTTTGATTTTTCAGATAGGTACTTAAATCATTTTTTTTTTAATGATTTACCAGTAAAAAACTACAGAATACAATAAAAACACTTTATTTTTATTTTGTGAATGAGTGCAAATTAATTTTTAAGGAAAAAAAATCAACTTTTGGGTCTTTTTCTACATTTTTTATTTTAAGGGAACAAAAAGTTATTTTAAAATCACTTGTAAATAGTATCTATGCAAAAAGATATTTTTGACAGGCAAACTGTCGAATTTTCTAAAGCTTTAAAATAAAGCTTACTCTGTGGTGTGGTGTTTAATTATATTTTTTAAAATATTTTATAATACTGTGTATATAGGAGAGAAATGTCACTTTTATTTAGGTACCCACATTTAACCGTAGGTGTTTTTCGGATGTCCAGAAAAATGGTTAATTATTACGGATATATTAATTTATCTAAATAGGTAAAAAATGTCTTATACATAAATGTCAAGTAAGATACTAATATATTTGAACTTTGTAGGCTGGAGGGTGTCCTAAAATTAACTTTATTTGGTTTGAGAAAAATTAGTCAGAATTTTTAGCCCAAATATTAGAGAAATTTTTTACTTTTGTGAAACTATTATAGAACTGTATTTACAAAATAAATCCTAGTTATGCATTCTAAAATGGTCCCAGCATACATGTTATTTAGAAATTCTGTGTAAAAAAGATTACCCCCTAAAACCTAAGTTTCTTAAATTTTTAGCAGTTAAATCTTAGATTAAAAAGAGATTTAATCTAATAATTAAATATTAAAATCTGTGACAAAATAACTAGTACAGTAAAACGATAAGGGCTATTCCGCTAAAATAGGTTTGAAAAACGAGAAACTTTTTGTATTTGGACCATTCAAACTTTTGGATGAATTTGGAATTTGGTAGAAAATTAAATTTGACATAAAGCAAAAAATATGGCCGATTTGATAAAATCATTTTTTCTTGTAAGTCGCTTTAACGAAAGTTACGAACTTTAGAATTTGTATAGTTTTAGTTGAGAACTAAAAAAATAACGCTTTATTATTTTAAAATTTATAATAACCTTATGTCATATGGTTCTCATAAATGTAACGACGGTTACCAAGATTGGTTTGCAGGTGAGAAATTTAATAAATGGCGATGAATAATTAAAGTCCAAAATTGATGTATTTTTAATTTTATTTCATACCAGCCTAGGTGGCCTCACACGACCAAGTTAGGCTTCTTGATTGCCGGCGTGACGCAGGCTCAAACCCCGCGTGGTCGTTAACACTTTTTCTAAATTATTCGGCCTTAGATAAGAGTGTAAAAGGTAACTTTAGGTCCTAGACCGGATGGGATTTGATATCCCCTGAAAGCGGCCCTTGTTCCAAGCTCCCCAGTCGGGGGATTATACTGAAGGACAAAAAACCAGATTAAAAAAGTACCTGGTCTGGGGTCTGGTAGCTGATGACCTTGATGACCCGTCCGATTAATATAATCCCTCCGAGCCTCAAAAAGAGTCATGGTACAGATTGAAGCTTACAGAAACTGAAGCAAACGTAAATTAAGGATCATAATTCTTTTGAGTACCGTTTTTCTCGAGTGACAAGTCTAGTTTAATTACCGTCCGCATTTCATAATGAAAGACTTCAAAACTGATTAAAATTCACTACAGGGGGGCACATCACCATCAGACGATATAAAGTTAATCTTAGGACACCTTACTCGCCTTCCTTCCTCGGTTTCTATTGAATTTCGGAACTAGTAAAATTAAATAGTTTTGTGTCATCTTTCATGGCTATAATCGTTTTAGATAAAATGCCCTAAACTAATTTATAGAAAATTCGTTTTTTTTTTGTTTGGTATTTTGTACATTTTCGTTAACAAAATCGTATATTTTTTGTTGCAATATTAATATAGTTTACGTAAAAAAATCTGCCATTTTTTTATCTATTAACTAGATAGGTGTTTTTGACGATTTAGTTACTATACACACTGTTTTTATAAGTTTATATCGGTTTGATCACCTGTGTTCAATGTGTATTAAAATAATTATGTAACAATTTATAATTTGGTACTTTATTGTAAAAATAAAAATTAACTAGTTAAATTTTGTCTTTTGCACATACCTACTTAAATGCTAAAAACGTTTCAATGATTTAAACCGTACATCAAAAATTAACAAATTTTGCACAGGCATTTTATACCTTTCAGAAACCATTAGCCCAGACTTTTTATTTGTCTATTTCTATTACACTATATAACAAGGCGGCTGGTAAATGAAATAACAATGGTTTCCATAGCGATGTGCCTTTTTACTCGGTGAATCTTTGACAGTTTGATATTTTGACGGTGTTTTTAAATTATTTTTTCGTAAATACTTGGTGAAATCTGGCGGAAATACATTTTTGCATCGGTAACCAAAAAAGCCATGCTTTAGTTATCTGCACACAGTTAGTATGATGAAGATATAAAAAAAATAAATGGACGGTGTTTTTTGATTAACTCATTGGCAAAAACAAATTTTTTATTCAAATTCTCTCAAAAAGAAAATTTCCACTTGAACAAAAAAATCATCAGTGCACAGAAAAAAATTTCATACCCCAGAATAACGAAGAACAAAAAAACAGGTAAGTTTTTGAGCAGGGAGGCCAGATCTCGCTTATTCCACCCCTGCTCTAGCCTGCCTGCTTGGTGTGGGGGTTAACGCCGCGACTTTCAAGCAGGAGATGCCGGGTTCAAGCTACGGGTCTTGCAGGTAGTCTACTTGGACTTTTTCTTATAAAATTACAGAATTTTGTAAGATTAAGGTAAAACGCAGTATGAAGCGGAGTAGATCGAGTTAGCAAGAAGGTCAATTCGATTCCATACCGTCCCTCGGAGAGGATGTTAAGAGGACGGTCCCGTTTGATACATATATTGCACGTTAAAGATCCCTAGCCCCGACAAAGGGGTTTAGGTTTAAATCCCTCTAGGAAAAGAAAACTGCCTTCCTAGTGGGTGCTTATCAGACCGGTCTTGTGAGTGGGGTAGGGGGGAAATGAGCCACAATAGATCTCTCAGGTCTCAGTGGAGGGAGCTGTAAATTGCACCACTCATAACAAATCTAACCTAACCCCTGCTCTAAGGGCACGGTATATTAATTGTATAATGTACAGTAGTGCTCTAATGTTACCAATTAAAGCAAAACGTGTCTGAAGGGTAAAATCTATAAGATACTAGAACGTCCCTGTCTTGTATTTTCCAAAAAAAAAGCCATCGAAGCGATAATAACTCTCCTAATCAAGTTATCCTGGACAAAATGCAGAGCCAAAAACTCTTTCTTCATCTTCTTATGCGTATTGGCGCTGTCCCTGTGGACAATTAGTCTGACTCTATGCCACTTGTAGCTCTAGTTAATTGTCTTCCCGCTTCTTATTTTGGTCTCTGGTTGCTCTCTTTATCTTTTCTTTTTCTTTACTCCGGTATTTTCTCATTCATTCGTTACTTTTTCGTACTATGACATCACAACACATTCAAATTTTGGTGAGTGACTTTTAATCCTATGTAAGTTGCCAATTGTTTCTTGATATAGGAATTGAAGAACATAAAAAAAAAGAAGGGGAAAAAAGAATCAAATCAAAAAGAGCTTATAAAGTATTTGGTTTGTTTTAACCAAAAAATTTTCACCTAAAATAAACACAAAAATTAAAAAGTAATAATGTTCTGAAATTCTACAATTTTGTTCTGTTTTTGTTGAGGAACTTTGTTATTGCATTTGTATATGATTAATTTTAGGGATAAAAATGTCATATCCTACTTTATCTTCAGATTTTGAGGCATTTGTATAAACAAATATGTAATTTCTGTAGTTTTCGGTTTTTTTCAAAAATGGCCATTATTACTGTTCTTAGATATGTTAAGGTCCAAAATAGGTATTTTATTTAACTGGCAAAATAAAGTACAACACATCTTGGTATTTTTCTAAAAAAAGATAAAAGGTATTCATTTATTATTTTCAATGCTTGATTTAATTGATTTGAAATTTGGATCACATTGTTTCCCTGGCACCAGATAACAATATCGTCTGCATAAGCCATGATTTTTACTGTATTAGGTATGATTTACAAAATTTTTTTAATGTAAATGTTGAATAAGATGGGACTAAGTGGGGATCCCTGGCTTAAGCCCATCGAAGACTCTCTGGATCCCATCATGTTTCCATTATTATCTCTCACATACAGCTGTTGCTTATAATTCTATATATTAGATTGCATATCGGAATAGGAATTTTTGCTTCTATGAGGAGTTTTTACAGAATTCGGATGTTAACATTGTCATAGGCTCCTTTGATATCTAGGAATACAGCTATAACTGACTGATTGTTACAAAAAGCTGTCTGTATGTAAGAGATAAGATAGGATAGGTTGTTGTTTATGCCAAATGTTTTGCGGAATCCCATTTGATATTTTGATGAAAAAAAAATCGGACCTTTCGAGAAACCAATCTAATTTATTTCTCAAAATTGTCTCCAATATTTTAAGAACACATGATCTAAGACCTATGTGTCTATAATTTTCAGCTATTTCTGGATTCTTGTTAGGTTTGGGGAAGGCTACAATGAGCAATTTTTTCCAATTTGCAGGAATTTGTTTTCCAAGCCTAAGTTTATTATAAATGTTCAGCAGACATATTAGGGCAACTCGAGGTAGGTTGAAAATCATTAAATAAGTGATAGAATCTAGTCTTGGTGAAGTGTCTTTTTTTGCTTTCCAGGCAACTCACTCTCCAATTCTTCCAGGGTGAATTCCATTTTGTTGTTTGTGACTGTTCTCAATGTGAAATTCGGGTCTATATCTACTGGGGTGAATTTTTCCATTATTTCCCTTGCCAGTTTTTGATCTGGGAGGTAAAAAAGTTCCCCATATTTTAGTCAAATTAGAGCAGTAGTTTTGAAAGTTTGCCCTTTTCTTCTGTTTTACGAATCTTTTGGTAAATGCTATTTTGTGTTTAAGATTTAAATATTTAGTTAAATTAGGTTGTTCTTGAAAGTGCATCCAAGAATTTCCTATTTTTTTTTCTTGAAATATTTTCTTTTTAGGCTAAGATGATTCTGCTGCCTGAATCAAACAGTTTTCAAAGTCTTCATACTCCTTTGGTTTCTGATTATTAAAGTTCTGTTCGGCTTTCATTCTATATAACTTGCAATTGGATTTACAGGCATGCGCAGTAGAATTTGCGCCTTTGGCCATGCCCGTCCCAATCCTGATTTTTACATCATTTTCTTTGTTTTTCAAAGTTATTATTGCTACACATTTTGCGACCCTTGGGCCATTATAGTATCTCATAGTTATATAAAAGTATGTCAGAATTAAGAATGCGGTAAAAAAAATTGGGCTCCTGCCGTTACTCCACTTGTACAAGCTTTTATTGAATTTCACCATGTTTTTTATAGTTTTTTGACTTCTACAAATCCGATCAACTTAAAATGTGGTATGCGTTTTCTAAAAAAAACTACGTTGGTGGTAAGGAGGCGATCTACCTATTTAAAAATCAGAACTACGGATATACAGTTTCCAGTTTTATGTAAAAACTATGTTAATGGGGGTTGGTTAAATTAAATTCATAACTTTTTAACCAAAGCTCGATTGCGTGGGAGAGGTGGTTAAGCGGGTAATAAGTATTATCTTTTTTTATACTGGGTCTTTTCCATCCATTAAGGATCAATACCTAGTTTAGAAAAGTTTTTGCAAAGTTAAAGACAAACACAAAATATACATGCACCTAGCCGGAACTCGAACCGGAGACCTTCGTGCGGCAGGCCGATACGCTACCCACTGCACTAAGAGATATAGAGGTTCATCTCTAACTGCGCTACAGTGGCCGGCGATAAGTATTATCTTCTTCAAAGGGCGGTAGAGGATACTATCAGAAATACGGGCAAAAAAAATTTGGGCTCATAAATTTAAAATGCGAGGTGCAGCTGCATGTGCAGGCCCACCCCGCACACATTAATAATAGCAGTACCGAAACAAAAAGTATGTCGGAATTACGGGCTAATTACCTACCGCAAATATTAGTTTTAACAACTAGTGGCTAAAATAATGCTTTTTTTTACAAGCGTTAGTTTAAATAACGAGCGCAGCGAGGTATTTAAAAACGCGAGTAAAAAAAGCGCAGTTTAGGCGCGAGTTGTTAACACTATTTTTTTTAATACCTTTAACGAGAAATCCAAGAAAAACAGAAAAATACTTTTAAAAATCTCGAACGAAGAGCACTTCTCGCAACACACCATCTTTAACACTATAAATCAAGGCGGCTGGTAAATGAAATAACAATCGTTTCCATAGCGACGTGCTATTTTACTCCGTGACGTTCATTGTTGCGACATTTTAATCTTTGACAGTTTGATATTTTGACGATGTTTTCAAATGATTTTTTCGTAATACTTGGTGAAAACTTGGCGGAAATGGCTTAATTTTTAGGCTATTTCTCTTTAACTTTGGGTAAAAAACGGACCGACAATTTTATACCTTCATCAAAAACATGATTTTAGTAACTGTCTGCAGATAACTAAAGCATGGATTTTTTGGTTACCGATGCAAAAAAAAAAAATTTTTTATCACGGGAGCAAAAAAAGATTTCTCTCCGTTTTTGACCCAAAATTAAAGAGAAATAGCGGAAAATAGTAAATATAAAAATCTAATTATTCTTGCCTAAAAATTAAGCCATTTCCGCCAGTTTTCACCAAGTATTTACGAAAAAATCTTTTAAAAATATCGTCAAAATATCAAACTGTCAACGATTAAAATATCGCAACAATGAACGTCACCGAACAAAAAGGCACATCGCCATGGAAACCACCATTGTTATTTCATTTACCAGCCGCTTTGATTATAGTGTAAAAATTGTTAAAAGTATTTTCCTGTTTTTCTTGGATTTTTTGATAAAGATATTAAAAAAAAGTGTTAACAACTCGCGGCTAAACTGTGCTTTTTTTTACTCGCGTTTTTAAATACCTCGTTGCGCTCGTTATTTAAACCAACGCTTGTAAAAAAAGCACTATTTTAGCCACTAGTTGTTAAACTACTATTTTGGGCTCATCTCCATATCTGATTTTTTTAAAATTTAAAATGCGGGGTACAGCTGCATGTGCAGTCTCACCTCGCATTTTAAACTTGAAAAAATCGTAAGGGCATGAGCCCATTTTTTTTTTAATGCAGATGATTAGTCCGTAATTCTGACATACTTTTTGTTTCGGTACTGCTATTATTAATGTGTGCAGGGTGGGGCTGCACATGCAGCTGCACTTCGAATTTTAAACTTTAAAAATATCAGATAAGGAGATAAGCTCAATTTTTTTTCATACTTTTTATTTCAGTACTGATATTATTAATGTGTGCGGGGTCGGGCTGCACATGCAGCTGCACCCCACATTTTAAACTTAAAAAAATCAGATGAGCTCAAGTTTTTTTTTACCGCAGATGATTAGCCCGTAATTCTGACATACATTTTTTGGGTACCGTTATTATTAATGGATGCGGAGTGGGAACAGGGGCGTGTCAAACTCCCGGCCCCGCAAGGCGGGGGGACCCGCAGCATATTGGGGGCGCCTTAATTAGCCGCCTTGCCTTAAAAAAAGCAAAAAAGAAAGAATATAATATAAAAAAACAAATACGCATTAATATATATTACAAATATCTTTCGGCGCCTTTAAAATTGCATGTATACAGTTTGAATACTAATATACAGAGGGTACATGAGACCCATTAGTTTGATATCCACTTTCTTAGTTAGTTTTAATATATATTAATGCATTAACTTTCTTGTGGTCGAAAAAAAAATATCGAGTAGAACAGGGGGGCACCCTAAAAAAATTTGCGGGGGGGCCTCAGAAAATTCTGACACGCTTCTGGGAGGGAATGTACACCCTAACAAAAAAAACACTTCAAAACTCTTAAAAACTGATCAAGTCTTGATAAGATTTTAAGAGAATTTAATGGTTTGAAGAGACTTGACCTGGCAAAAATTTATGACACCTAAAAACTGACAAATTCTTATGATGTTTCATGCGAACTCACAAGATTTCGAAAGATCCTAAACTAAAGACAATAAAATTTCATGTTTAGATGTTTTACAAGATTTCATTATGTTACACCAGAAACATGAGATTTCATGAGGTTTAGCAAGCAAGATTTTTATGAGATTTTACAAGATTTTACAGGATTTTACAAGTCTAAAAGAAGGGACGTGTTTAAAAGATTTTACAAGATTTCATGAAAGATAGGGTAAAGGGTTCTGAAGATTTGACAAGTTTATGTAAGTATTAAAGTGTAGAAAATAGACAAGCATCAAAAAGATTTGTCAAGCAAGATGAGAATTTAAAAGATTCTATAAGTACCTATAAACATAAATTAAAAAGAATATATAATAAAGATTTAAATATCAAGATATTTTAAAAGATTTCGTAAGTTTATATCAGACACTGGGATGTTTTTACAAGATTTCATGAGAACTAAAGTAAGGAGTTGTCAAGTGTAATTTCAATGAGAATAGAAAAGATTTTATGAGTACTTTTATAAAAGTAAATTAAACAAAACATATAGATTTAAGCAGATTTGAGTAGCAGAAATTTTAAGAGATTTGACAAGTTATAACATAATGAATAGAAAGAGACATTCTTACCAAAACTTGTCAAAGCCAGTAAAATCTTATCAACTTGTTTCTCTTAAAATATGTTTAAAACTCCTGAAAATATGGGCAATCTCATGAAATTTTGTCAAATCTTATTAACTTTATTTCATATTTCTGTTAAAATCTGCTCAAAACTGCTGAAAACATGTAAACTTGTTTATCAACTTGTTTCTCTTAAAATCTTCTCAAAAACTGCTAAAAACATGTGGATTTATGTGATGTAATGTATGTAATCTGTGAAATCTGATGGAGGGTGGTTTCTTCTAAAAATTGCTGAAAACATGTGTTTTCTCATTTTTGTTAAAATCTGCTTTTTAAAACTCCTAAAAACGGATGACAGTGCTCATGCAAAACTCAGGATGTTTGACGAGTTTCGAATCTCTTTCCAACTTTGAAAGTTCATGAGATTTCACCCGAAAGTGGTGTTTCATAAACCGCATGAAATACCGACCAGAACTAGTTTTTTTCTACGAGTTTTGATGCGGTATTTTTGGCAGGACATGCAGCTGCACCCAGCATTTTAAATTCCGGCATTAAAAAAAATTGGATTTTTCGAATGCGGGGTCAACACCATCTAGACAAGAGTCTAGATGGTGTTGGCGGGGGTGTAGCTGCATGGACCTGTTTTTTACGAGCGTTGGTTTAAATAATGAGCGCAGTTATGTAAAAAAAAGCAGTTTAGCCGCGCCACTATTTTTTTGTTATACCTTTATCAAAAAATCCTTACAAATCAGAAAAATACTTCCACTGGGTGCTGTCAGTTTGTTATTCCTCCAAGGTGCTGACCATTTGTACACTATAAATCAAGGGCGGCTGATAGATGACACAACAATAGTCACGGCCTACTGCGTTTCTAAATTTCGCACCAAATCCTTATTGTCGGCCATTTTAATTTCTGACAGTTTGTTATTTTGTGGCATTTTCGAGATAATTTTTTTGTGAATACCTACTTGGAGAATACTTGAGGAAATGAATGAATTTTTAGGTAAGAATAATTCATTTTCTTAATATTACCATTTTGCGCTATTTTTCTTCAAATTTGCCTAAAAAATGGATGAGAACTTGCACTCATAATCCAAAATAGTAATTTTGACAACAAGTTGCTAAAATAGTTCTTTTTTTACAAGCGTGGTTTTAAAGAACGAGCGAAGCGAATGATTTAAAAACGCGAGTAAAAATGGCATAGTTTAGCCGCGAGCTGTAAACATTTCATCAAAAATTTAAAAAACCGAAAAACTAGTCTTCGCTTAGAGCCCCCCGTGTTTTTTGCGTGTTAATGATGCAAATTTGACTCCAGAGGTTGAATCAGTATTCCAATTATTGGACATTTGTCAAACGCCTACCAAATACAAGATGGCGGCTCAAACATGAAAAACAGGACAATTTTGAAAAATTCACAACTTTTTCATTTGTAAACAGATTTTTTTTTAAATCTAATTTTATTTCTTTTAAATCATAGTAAATCAAGATTCAAAAAAAAATGTTTATTAATAAGTTGTATCCATAGTGGGTACCGTTTTTCCAGAGTTATGCTTAAAAAACTGACTTTTAAAGGCGGGATAATAGCTACTAAAATTGAAAGCTGATAACATTTCTAATAGCCTGAACTGGCTTTTAATTTTAAAAAATGTCGATATTCTGTCAAATATTGACACGCGATTTTGCTATATGTGTTCCCGACTATTCTTTGCAATCTCTAGGAGCCTAAAAGACACACCAATGGAAAGAACATTCATGCTCTACAAAAACACACTTATTAATTTTTCTCGTAAAGTGCGCAGTTTTCGCAAAAAAAAAGTCAAAACTATTATATCATTTAGTGTCTGTGCTGAAAAAAAGTAACTTTTTTAAATGATTATAAGTAAGCAAGAAACTGCTCGATTTGACTACAAACTTTTTAGAAAGCCAAAGCATCAGAATTTATAGATTCGATGTCAAATTTGACACTTTCTAAAAATCCAAGATAGCGAACTTGTTTAAAAAATAGACATTTTGACCCCTACAAAAAAACTTTCTGTGCAACACTTTATTCAATTTCAAACAACAGTTACGCAGTTACATTCCTTCCAAGTATTTTAATGTAACACTTAAAAAATTCAGTTAGGAAATAAAGTAGTTTTAAATGTTTAAATAGACCAAAACTTACCTGCAAAGATGTAATTGTTTGAATGGCTATAGTCGGATGTTTGGATAAGTCAAGTGTTCAAGATCCATATTTTTAAAGGGACCCTCCATCTTGGATTTTTGTTAAAAGTGTTATTGTAGTGAATTGAATAGTGTTGCACAGAGTTTTTTCTCGGGTTCAAAAATGTCTATTTTTTTATATAAGTCCGCCCTCTTGGAAAGAAAATGTAAAATGTGACAAAATCAATGAATAGCGAGCTTTCCCTCAAAAACGGTAATGGTAACCGTAAATCCTGATTTCGCACTTGTGGTGCTCATCAGTACGGTGCTAGAAATTAGGAGATGAAATGATGATGAAAAAATCTGACACAGGATCTGTCAAATTGCAGAATCGGCAGATGTACCTTCAATTTGAAGGAAAATTAAGCGTCTCTACAGACAGATGGTTGTCTTTTACATGAATCCTGTCAGATTTTTTCATCATCATTTCATCTCCTAATTCCTAGCACCGTACTGATGAGCATCACAAGTACGAAATCCGGATCTACGGTTACCATTACCTTTTTTGAGGGAAAGTTCGCTATTCATTGATTTTGTTATTTATTCACCCTCACTAAATCCCTTTTGTAAAATGTGACATCGAATCTATAAATTGTGATGTATTGGTTTTTAAAAAGTTAGATATTATTCAAATCTGGCAGTGTCTTACTTAATTATAATCATTTAAGTGTTTTTTTTTCGGCAGAGCCTAAATGATATGAGTTTTTGGTTTTTTTTGCGAAAATTGTACTTTATAAGAAAAATTCATAAGTCTAATTTTGTAGAGCATGAAAATTCCTTTCTATCAGTGTGCCTTTCAAGCTCCTAAAGAGGCCAATTTTGCAGTTTCTTAATCCTGACTCGGAAACCTTTTAACCTATAGCAAAAATGGTACTCATTATGGATACAACTTGTTAATACACATGTTTTTTGTGCCCTATGACTTTTTTTTGCAGGATTGACAGTTATTGCCAACTGCACCAACGTTAAGTCTGAGTTTAAGTCTGACTTAAAAGTTCTCTCTCTTTGGCAATTACACTATGAAAGGCAAGAACACGCAAAAAAATATGTGCACAAAAACATGATTTTGCCGGATATATTTTTTTGCTATCACAGAAACATCAAAAATGCAAGTGGTTGATGGTTTGTGAACGACAGTGAGAAAGAAAACATTGAAATAGGTAAGCAAGGAAAATTTTTTTTGTCAGATTTCAAAGAATGACTAAAAGTCAAAAAAAGAACTTGCTATTCTAATAACTTTATTGAGTATGATTCCTCTGTACAACCTGGTTCCTGTGCACACAAAATAAGACTAATAAAATAAGCAAGCAAATAAAATATTTCAATTATGTTCAATATAATACAACAATACACTTTATATATATAAAAAAAAACACCTATAAATCTTTTGTCATTTACAATTAGTTTAAAAGTTACTACTTCCCGATTTTATAAGTTTTTTTCAAACTGCAATAACAAAAAACTTTAGGCGTTTAAATTAATTTTTATAACACTTCCCTATTAACATGAAAGGTCCTAACATCATCAATATTTGATTTTTTTGACTCCTTGGATTCGTCCACATTTTTACTCATATATGTAAAAGATTAGAACGTCCTATTTGAGTCCTAAGCAGCGTATAACATGCCTAAAATGTTTTTCCTAAGTGCCTTAATATCGCCCCTTACAAGAATAAATTATCCGATAGTACATATGCTTGTCCTCCATATAGGAACTTTTATGTTAGTAGGGCAGAACACTAAATCAGTTCGTTTATAACTAAGAAAAGCCAGGATCACAATCCGATTTAATTAAGGTGATGAAAAATATCCAAGAAGTTTTTGATTGGTGTACTTTTTTTGATAAAAAAATTGAAACCGTCGAGTTTCTTAGATTGTAAACATACTGACTGGGCATGGGCATCTCTGGGGTGGTGCCCATACCTAAATTAATAATAAGGTTGGTATTTTTTTAGTTTTATTTTAAAACAAGTTATAACCAAAAAATAAACTTCAATAATTATGTTTAAATAACTACGAATTAGTAGATATTATATAAAATTCTGTACAACATTCACCAATATAAGTTTTACACAGGTACAGGATGTTCCAGAAAAGTAAATTTAAAAATTTGAAAAAATATTGCATAAATCAGGAATAAATACGAAATTCAAAAAAACCCTGTAGTTTCCAGAAACATCCTGTTCAAATGTTTTATTCCTTTAAATTATGCAGATATATAGGCATTTAAAAGACAAATTTTTTCTAAAATTATTTTAGTACTAGGGTGGTTTGGGAGGTCCATGCAAAATTCTATACAGATAATTATTTACCCTTTTGAACAATTTTTTGTTTTGTAAAAAACAAAATATCAACACACAATTTTAAAAATCTGTTTGACAAAGAGAAGTCTTAGTTGCACTAACTTTTCAAACCATCCTCTTATAACACCCCCAAAATATTTTCGAGGGCCAACATTTAAAAATATTAATTTATCTAAAATAAATCCTCAGTCAACTTGCAGAAAGTACGTCCTGAGATAATATAAAAAATATATAATTTAAACACACAAAAAAACGACCAGATTTTACTATGAAACTTAGTTTAGGGAAATTCATAGATATTAATAAGAACATTTTTCCACTCTATACTCAACAAATCGTTCTAAAAAGGAATGTTAAATTGGTCTTGGACACTCCAGTCTTCAAGAAATGTGTGCATAGTTACCTTAAACTGGAACACAAATGATTAAACAACCGGGTAAGTATGTACCAGCTACTTTTTTTCAACTCTGGGACTTTTTGTACCTCACGAAAATCAATGTGATTTAGAGTATAAATTGAAAAAACGTTACGCCAACCAGACGTAAAAATATGCGGTGTTAAAATTAGAAATTAGTGCTTAAAATCAATCTAAACGATAGCCAAACTAGCTATCAAATGCTTCATAATATATTCTACAATATAATAAAAAAAAAACAGAAAAATTATATCACAAATCTGGATGCATATAGACGTATTTTAGTTTAGTAAAGACCAAAACGTTTTCCTATTTAAACAATTTTTTTCTCCAAATTGTGAATTTTCTTAGAGATGTCCCATAATTTTGTTAATTTCACAATTACATTTTGAGATATCACTAGGGTGCACCTGCACATTTCAGTTTGTTAATCCCGAGCAGCACATGGGCCCCGCTGCAGTAGTAGGACGCCGAGCGACACCTTTTCACCACCAAGACGGGCCATCACTTTGCACAACAGTTGCCTGTGGCTTTGGGTCCCGTCTCCCCTCCTTCCGTCACTCGGGTCGTGCCGTGGTTGCTGGTTTGTTCGTTTTTGGGAAGTTTTTTCGCTGGAAAATAAAAAATCATAAGTCAGATTCAGGGTGCGGACTCGTTTTATCACACCACAAAAACTTTGAAATTACGTATTTTGTTTAATTTCTGTTTTGCGAAGAAAACACCTAAAAACCTAATTCTTTGATGAGCAAAAACACTAAAAAACTCTAAAATGTATAATAGTTTACAGGGTGTAAACAGAAAAAAAATCCCTGACTTTCCATGACCAACTAGTTAAAATTTCCCTATTTTAAAAAATCAGCCTACTACAACAGATTAAAACTCTCGTTTAACATTTTTTCTTCCTTTTTTGAAGATACTTCGTTACACTCAGATTTATTTGTCTATTTCAACAAATAATGATTAAAATGAGCCGCACGCAAAAATCTTGAGAACCATTATTTTAAAGTTTATACAGAAAATTCTTCATAAATGATTTTTGACGTTTTTTTTTAATATATTTTAAATTTGCATCTAGTGTATATAAATGCGCCGAATTTTTTTAGAAAATTTGACTAAAAAATGAATTTTCTGTACTTTGTGAACGGTGTTAGGGAAGGATGCTAAAATTAAATTTAAAAAAAAATTAAACATTTTGTCTTTTTCACGTTTTGATGAAATAGTAGAAATAAGCGTGTTAGGTTAGGCAAGGGCATTTTTAATACCCCAAAAGTCCACTTTTTTAGTCCACCATACCAATATGGTATGGGGGACTATTAAAATCGTGAAATTTTGGCTTTTCTTAATTTTATCAAAAACGAGTTACTAAGGTTTCAAAACACCTTAATCGACGAAAAAAAAAGTTGTCTGTTGTGTCTGTATACACGATAACTCAAGAACACCTTAATCGATTTTAACGAAATTTGTTACAAAAATCCTCTATCGGCTGACGATGAACTGATTAACTTTTGTGTAAAGTGGTGGGGGGTTGAAGGGGGGGGGGAAAGGGGGATAAAATATTTAAAAAAATTGTAACTTTGGAACAAAAGCAAGTCGCGATATACGGTTTTCAGATTTAAGTTTCCATGAATATGAACTACAAATTTTTTTATAAAGTCCAAATTCGTGGGAGCTTTAGTTTTCGAGTTATTTGAAAAACGTAAAAATATACTGATATGCGGTTTTCAGATTTTGGTTTTCGTAAATATTACCCAAAAATTTTGTAATAAGGTTCAAATCTTTCAAAGCTACATTTTTCGAGACATTTCCTTTCAACATAAAATAATTGATTGTAATGTGGACATCCTGTTTTAGCCAATTAAGTCCAAATTTAACTTTTGCCAATTTTCACCAAAAAATGTTAATGGGGCTTTTCGGTTTTCTCCGTATACCAACTGCGAGGGTATTCTTAAATCTCAACTATATAATTCCTTACCTATTTCAAGAACAATTAATTTCAACTTCGAAGAAATCGTTAAAAAAATTTTTGAAGAAAATACGTTGACAAAGTTTTAGAAAAAATCTCGGAAAAGCTTGTCATTTTAAGATATAGATAAAAAATTATTGATTGCAATATTCTTACAATTTATGACACCAATGAAATAAAATCCTGTAGAGATTTTGTAGGCCACAATCTTACCTATTGCTAAAAAGATGTCGTTAACATTCATCGCCGTTTTCGCCGAGGTTTCCATAAAGAGAAGGCCGTTTTCGTCAGCATAGGTCTGGGCTTCTTCAAACTCTACCATTCTCTTGTTGGCCAAGTCCTAGAATTAATTTTTTATTCAGTAGTGTCTTGGATTATATAACCGCTATAAGATAGGCAATGATAATAAACCTCCCACGTTTGTTTCTGCTCTCAGCCCTGCTCTCAGACTGTGATGATCAGACACAGCATATTACGACTGCCTGAGAGCTGGAAAAAAATGTACAAGAGGCTAGCAGCGCAACTTGCGATTTTTTTATTAGAACCTATATAACTAATTAGAGCTATTTTAGTGCTAATTTTGTTCCGCAAAAAACAAATTTAGAGCTTCGGTTTTTTAAAAGTTAGTACATGCGCTGCTAGGTTCCGTGAGAAGTCAGCAGCGCATACGATTACAGCCGAATTAAGAGAATTCAGAAAAAAAAGATACCTACATAATGAGAACTAATTTAGTGCTCCATAGTTTCATATATTTTTTTTAATATTATATAATACGAAAATAATACTACAAATACTATTTTCTGATGTCATTTTCTGAATCAATAAGATAACTATTAAAACCGGGAAAAGTACTAAATTTATATTCCAGAAAAAATGTAGAGCTCGGTTTTGTTTAACAAAAGCGCGTGCGCTGCTAGCTTCTGCGGAGAGTAAAAAAATTTAATAAATAAATACAAAGAGCACTGATTACAAAAAATTCTTACTATTATCTCATTTATATATCAAATATAAATGTATATAGTTCTAACTTATTTATTGTAACAAGATATACAGGGTGTAGAAACATAATTATATATAGGTATAGCATTCCTATTCTTTCAACCAAAAAACCTCGTAATTGAATAGAAGCCCTAGGCTTTGCTAAATAAATAAAAATAAATAAATTCTCCTATAGGCATTAGATTTTAAGTCTATCTCATTTACTTATCCCAAAATTCTTGATATCCAATTTATGAAATTAAAACGATAAGAACTATTTAAATATGTTAAGGCACTATTTTCTAACGCCTTAAAAAATTAAGAGCTCGATTTTTTTTAAATATAGAGCCTGCGCTGCTAGCTTCTATGGTAACTAGCAGGTCAAATGATGACGAGCAAACCAGAAGAGGTTTAATACCAAAAGTCACATCAATCATTAGGAACCATTTAGTACCACAGAGTTACATCACTTTTACCAAAAAAAAAACTACTTATCAAATAAATAAAAATCAACTACTATATCAAAATATAATATTTGTATTTATTTAAAAAAGAATATATGAAACCATCGAGAACTAAATTAGCTCTAATTATGTAGGTATCCTTTGTTTTCTGAATTCTCTTAATTAGGCTGCAATCGCATGCGCTACTGGCTTCTTACGGAACCTAACAGCGCATGCGCTAACTTTTAAAAAACGTAAGCTCTATTTTTTTTTTTGCAGGACAAAATTATCACTAAATTAGCTTCAATTAGTTATATAGGTTCTAATAAAAAAAATCGCAAGTTGCGCTGCTAGCTTCTTGTAGGGTGTACAGGCGGTATGTTCCTGGTATGCTGGGTCTCTCTCAGACGAATTCATTTAGAAAAAGAGAATATTAGTAGCTATGTTAAGCTCGCAGAAACGCGCCTAAAGGTGGCAATTATTTGTGAGTCCGATAGTGTTTTCCTTTTGATGCACTGGGGCAGTGTGTATTGCAATGCACGTTTGAGAGCAGATTTTTTTAGGTTATTTTATGGTAACCAGAAAAAAAGTATTTTCTGGGCTTAGGAAACTTTATATTTCTTTACGGAGATGGATTTAAAATCCGACAATTTCCAAATGGTACTTCAAATTGAATTAAAAAGAAGTAAAATACCAAGAGCCCGTCTCCGAGTGGTCTCGTTTCTCATTTGGTTATTTCTTATCTTATGTTACTTCCTGTATAAAACCAGCGTAAGTCGACAGTAAAACAATGTTGTAACCAGATATATGTGGTTACTTGTAATATGTTAAAATAACTCTTCATCTTCATAATATAGGACATTTTAAACAAGGGTGCTGTCAAAATCTCAAAAACACAATAAAACTAAACATGCACTGATACACACGTAATAGTGTTTTCCTTTTGATGCGCTGGTGCGCGCCGAGGGCAATATTCGTATTCAATTTGATTGCACTACTCGAGTTTTGCCATTCCATTTGAAAATGAGTGTAGTTTATGTTGCCCTGAGTGCAAGTTTGTTTTTATTGTTTTTTTGACGATACCTTAAAAAATAAAAATATATATATTTTAAACGTGTGTGATAATGAAGATGAAGAGAAGATGGGGATGACCATTTTAATTTATTTATTATGACAAGTAAGCTCATGTATCTGATTACAACATCTTGTTTTACTGTCGACTTACGCTGGTTTTATAGAGGAAATAACACGTCCCTAAAGTTAGCAGTAAAAAGTCAGCAGTGCAAAGATTTTATGATTGGAAAAATTAGTGCTAATTAAATGCCAAGTCGCAAAATTTTGTGCTCTTGTAGTCTCCGAGATATGACCTGCACTTTCTGCATATTTTTGAAAATTAACTTGGTGCACTGCTCACTTTAGGTCATACACATATTTGAGTTCTTATGAAAGAAGACGTTGGTGGTGTTTTTGATATTGGAATGTATTAGTGCTATTGAGGTGCTAATTAAATGCCAAGTAATCAAATTTTGGCCTCTTGTAGTTTCTGAGATATGGCCTTCACTGCACTGCTAGCTACCAGTTAAAGATAGCAGTGCACCATGCTAGAATGGTCCAGAAAATTAAATGCTACCATTTCAATTAAAAAAAAATCTATATTTTTTACTCTTTTCTGCAAATTTTTAAAAATTAACTTGGTGTCTGCATGTCTTGGTAACTATAAGAGCATAAAATTTGGTTACTTGACATTTAATTAGCACCTAAATAGAACTAATTTATTCCAATATCAAAAACACCACCAACGTCTTCTTTTACGAGAACTCAAATATGTGTACGACCTAAAGTTAGCAGTGCACCACGTTCATTTTAACAACAATGCATATTGAAACAGCAGCATTTAATTAGCATTTATTTTCTGGATCATTTAGACCACTCTACTACTTTTCTGAACCATGGTGTACTGCTATCTTTAACGGGTAGCTAACAGTGCACAAAATTTTGTGACTTGTTATTTTCCAATCATAAAATCTTTGCACTGCTGACTTTGTACTGCTAACTTTAGGGACGTGGAAATAACATTAGCTAAGAAATAAGCAAATGATAAACCAAATCACTTCCACTGATCGATTTAAAGTATCATTTGGGAATTGTGGGATTTAAAATACATCCCCGTAAAGAAATATAACATTTCTAAAGCCCGAAAAATACTTTTTTTTTCGGTTTACCATAAAATAACCTAAAAAAAATTTGCTCTGCAGTGAATCAAAAGGAAAACGCTATAAGAAAACGTGCACTCAGGGCAACATAAACTGCACTCGTTTTCAAATGAAATGGCAAAACTCGAGTAGTGCAATCAAACGGAATACGAATATTGCCCTTGGTAGAGCATTTTAACTTTGGCCAATCTGACCCAGGGCCGGTTCTAGCCCTCTAGGCGCTCTCGCCCTTAACGGCTTATAAAATTTCTCGTGTGGGGGGAGTGGGAATGTATATGGTACCGCACCCAAAAACTTTTAAAAATTAGCGTTTCGTTAATGACAGACTACCTTCTGGTTTTGAGTTTTTTTTTTGAGAAAATGCTTTCTGATCCAAAGATATCCCTGCTTGCGGTTGAAGGGGGGGAGAGAAAATTCTTAAAAATAAACGTTTATTTACTAATTAAAAAATCATAGGAACTTAAACGGGTACACAAAATCTACATGGGTCGGAAGGGGAAGAGAGTGCAGGTCTTGGGGAAGACAGTGCAGGTCTTGGGGAAGAGAGTGCAGCTCTTGGGATAGATTAATGTGTACCAAACAAAGTACCTATTTATACTTAAAAGTAAAGCCTGAGGCCTTATATCTAGTAGATTTGTTGCCAAAATCATGTCTTAAATGCGCTGCAGGCGAGAATTTCGAAAAAATAGCAAAAATGCTATTTTGACACGTTTTAAATATGGTTGAAAAAAAATTAACTAAAATTGTAATAATCAATGATGTTACATCGCAGCAGGAAGGAAAATTTTGAGGAAACTATACTAAATATGTAATTTTTTTACACATTTTGAATGCTGTTGATAAAAATTGCCCTGTACCTACTTAGTAAGGGGTTGGAATAAGATGTAGTCTCAATTTTGGATTTGCT